>JASUAD010000003.1:19121457-29121457 GCA_037013555.1 Sextonia rubra
AATGCTGTTATTAAATTAAATCTATAGCGCTTGTCTTAGGTTGTTTAGTAATTAGGGTTAATTGGAGCGCGTGTTTTCTAATTAACTAATTAAGGAGATAGGAGTTTAATTACAACGATGAGTGTTCAAAGTGTTAATTGATTTATTTTTGCATTAATGATCAGTTATGAATTTCCGATGGTGGATGTTGACTTTGACCAATGCTTGCTCATTTAATTGAATTCGTTACTTTTTTTGCTCCTTATTTGTATTTATTTATTTAAAAAAAAACCCCATCTTTGATCATAAAGCATAAAATTTGGTTAAGCACTCTCCGTGGAAACGATCCTTACTCACACTATTACATATATTTTTAGGAGTAAAGGTTTTATTATTTTTGGGTGCCTGCGACAGCACAACCAGCCCACATGATGAAAAGCTAAGATCTTTCACCTCTCACTTGCAAAAACAGAAACAACAGCAATTGTAGAGATATACATACCTTCATAGTGTACGAGAAAGCCTCTGCAGACTAATAGCTCAGATCTAATACACAATTGTTTTAACAAACGATCAATTTCCAGGAATCAAATGCCAGTGCGATGCCCTTAAAGTAGACAGAGAGCAGAGCATTCGAATCAGAGACAAAAGAAAACCAGATCGCTTAAGACTCCTTGTTTCATGTCTGTGTTGGTGAGATCACAAGTGGGCCAGAGATCACAAAGTGGGCCACACAACGCAAACAGGATATCAGCTCTGCTTAGAGGAAGAGATCAGTGGCCACGAAGATAGTATAAGGGCCTGGGTTGCATAGTCTTTGTTGCAGCTCGAAAACAGACGGAGAACAGGGCTGTGGTTTTGATTTCATCAACGCCGATGAAGAAACTATAGCCGACCAATTATGTTGCAGAGAAACAGAACGAGGATTCCCTAGCCGTGCTTGGAGAAGAGGAATCAAGAAGGGATCTTCGAAAGCCCTTCCTTGACACAGGCAGTTGGTATCGCATGGAAGAAGAAGAGCCCTAGACCAGCGACGAAGTTTGGAAGAGGAATACCTGGATTGGAGTTTGGAAGTCTGGAAGAAGAAGAGCCATATACTGCAATTTCCATCAGGAAGAAGAAGAACCCTACACAGGAATCGCCAATCGGCTGGAATTTAGGGCACCCATTCCCATCCATCTCTTTTGTATAAATAACATACGATGGATCATCCATCGTATGTTATAAAAGTAACTTTATGGGTCGGGTCGGGTCTTGGGTCCACGGGTCTGAGACCTGTTGGAACCGGAATCGGACCCCTTTAGAAAACGGGTCCAAAAAGGACCCAAAACCGGACTCATTTAAAATTCGGTTCCAAAAATAGGACCCATACCCGGCTTTTAGCGAGCCAGAACCTGTGGGTAATTGGAGAATCGGGTATCCATTTACAACCCTAGCTGTAGGATTATGAGTACATCTTATACTACAGAAGTTAGTGATTGATTTTTTCCACTTTGCACTTGTGGTTTATTCCTATTTAGATTTCCATGTTAAATTGAGTGTAGTCTTTTTTGTGTTATTGATTACTTTTATTTTTCATTGCATAGAAGTAATAATCGAACTGTGACTTAAAATAAATCCCGAGCATTTAAAACTTTCAATTGGTATCAATGTGGGTCACACTAAGTTATTATGTGTTGATCTAAAGGATTTTCTAGAATAAAATTCAACAATGAAGTAGGCTCTTCTACTATGAAATCTCCTTTGCTGAAAAGTATTGTTAATTATTCTTATTGAAAAGCACATACGATATCTTTTTTAGATCAGTTGATAAAAGGGTTTAGAGAATGGTGCTGAATGGCTATTCCTTGCCCACTGTTACTGTTGATGGACAAATTACTGAAAAGCCAATGGCATAATGGTCCAAAGATAAAACATATGCCTACAATTGTAACAATAAGACAATGAATATAATCTTCAATGGAGCATCAATGTCTGAATTTCATAAGATCTCCACTTGTAAGAATGTGAAAGAGTCATGAAACATCCTTTAAACAGTTCATGATGGAACTGAAAATGTGAAAAAAAGGAAAGATGCAGAATTTATCTTCTATTTTTAAACTATTGAGGATGAGTGCTGAACGGATGTTTGATAACTTTTATTTTAAATTGAGCAATATAGTCAATTTAAGTCACAAACTAAAGGATCAATTTTTAAAAGAAGATTGTTAAAAAGATTCTTAAGTCTCTTTAGGCAAATTTCATTCCCAAAGGTATTGCAATTGTCGATGAAAACTTTAAAACTTGATGAGTTGGTCAGTAATTTGCAAACCTTTGAGACTGAATTTAATAATCTTCAATCAAACCTTCTTGACTTGTATTGAAAGCTTCCAAATCTTACAAGTTTTTCAAAGGTTCAAAGAAAGTGGTTGCTGCATCTAATTCCGATTTTGAAGAAGGAGATATGAAACTGTCTTCTAACTTTGTGCGACATTTTAACAAAATTATGAAAGGGAAGAACACTAGATTTAACCTGGTTAGCTCTTTAAAGAGAATTAAGTGCTTTGAATGTCAAGTTTATGAGTATATAGCTAATAATTGTGCTAATAAGAAGAAGAAGCCCATACAAAGCAACAATAAGGTTCGGAATGTCACTTGGGATGTTGATAATTATGTTGATGAGGAAGAATCCCCTGAACTTGATTGGACTGAAAATGAGAAAGAAGAGTTTATTGTTTTCATGGCTAGATCTTTACCATTTGAAGTTGATTATGATGATAATAATGATGATAAAAAAGTGTCTCAGAAGCTCAGTATAAATTTATGTATGGTCAAAGTAAAAACTAGGCAAGCATGTTGCAAAACTTGTAAAACATGTTGAAGATTCTGAAGCTGAAATTTAATCTTTTAATAAGAATTTAGAAGAAGCACAAGCATAGATGATTCTCACTGAAAGTTAAGGTTTTTTGCTTGAGAGTTTGACTTCTGGAAAAAAGAGAGAGAGAGAGAGAGAGAGAATGAATCTTTGAGAACAAAAGTGTTAAAAAATCGAGCTGAGATTGAAGATCTGAATGTAAAGTTAAAGATGGCATTGACATTATTGGATGCTTTAAAAGCTATTATAAACCAAATTCATGCTAGTTCAACTACATTTGACCACATATTGAGTGTTCAGAAGCAACATACTGACAAAAATGGCCTTGGCTACACTGATGGTGCTTCAACATCACAATCTTTGGGTAAAACTGCTTTTGTTAAAAGCACGGTAAATAGATCCATTGCATATCATACTGCATAGAACATGTTAATTGTGCCTCAAAGAGTGAGTTTATTCCTAAATTTACATAAGCACCCACATGTCATCACTGTAGAACAAAAAGAACACATTCGTCCCCATTGTACTAAGCTAAAAGCTTCGTCAAAAAACATGCAATGGAAAACTCAGTTTCTGCATTCACATCAAGTGCAATCTAAGTTAAAAAGGAAGAGTTGCCATCTATTTTGGTACACACTATGCTAAAATTCTTCAATTCGTAAATGTGGATACAAAAATCTAACAGCTCATGATCAAGAAAATTAAGCCCCTAACCCCAATGCTAATATGAGGATATCCTTAAAGGGGAGTTAGAATTGAGGGGGAGTTATTGCTGGATCCTGATTGACAAAAATGTTACATGATGACACCATAAATTGTTAATTATGGACAAAAAGAGGGAAAGTAAGGTATTAAGGGTGAGTTTTCATGAGTTTTGAAGTTTATTGAAAATTCTGAAGACAATGGAGTTGAAATTAGTTTTTCAATTGGAGATGAAGTTTGTTTTTCAAATTGGTTCATATTTTATTCTTCACTTAATTGCAAAGCCGATAGAACAATTTTTTTTTTTCAAATTTCAATTTACTCAGTGTACTCAATGCATTTTTGGATTTATTTTTTAGTAGATAGAATGTATAGAAAGTTTTATCCATGAATTGCTAAAAATAGAGATTGTAAGGATTTTTTGTATTAGCTAAATTCATGTATAGGACAAAACTTTAGTCTATTGATATGTTCTTTATTTTCCTTAAGTATGGACAGTTGATCACATTGCAAGAAGTGCCGAAATTGGAAAAAAAAACAAAAAATAGTGCGCACGCTCAAGCGGGCATGCTCACCTGCACTCGAGCATGCAGGTAGAAGCCTATTGGCTTGCAATGATTTCTATTCTATTTGTGCCAAAATTGCCTGTTTTACTTAGATTTGGACTCTAACCCTAAGGCATAATTTATGGGGTATAAAAAAGGCAACACACTTTCTTTATATTCTAAGTTGAGATTAGCTATTGAAGATTTCTATCTAGGGCTTTTATGTGAGATTGGGCTAAATGTTTTAAGTTCTAGAGTTAGTGATTCTACTTATTCGTAGGAGATTTGTCGCTTCTATATCTTTATAGAAGATTATTCTCTTGTTGTAGAGATTTGATCCTGGTGGAGATCAAAGGGCTAATATTAGGGCACTAAGGGATTGTGTATCGTGGAGATCTAGTAAGAACAACTATAACATCTTATGTCAAGAGATTGACTGTAGGATTGTAAGTATTTCTTGTACTACGAAAACTAGTGATTGATTTGTCCACTTTGGATTGTGATTTTTCCCTGTTTAGATATTTACGTTAAATTATGTGTTGTTTTTTTTGTGTAGTTGATTACTTTTATTTTTCCACTGCATAGAAGTAATAATGGAACTGCAAACTAGAATAAATCTCAAGCATTTAATAGCTTGGACAAGGCAGGCTTACTAACTTCAAAACAAAATAAAACTCAAGGCTTGGCTATACCCTTCCCTTAAAGGCCGAAAAATTATGCCCAAGCCCAACAAAAAAGCTGAGAAGTTTGTAAACATCAATGAGTTGATTAAACAATATAACAATCATATATTTCAAAGGGGTTTTTTTTCGTATGGATACCATCAAGGGAGGATTTTTCCAAGCCCGAACCAAAGATAAACTATTTATCCACACATTTTCCCATAACTTTTGTCAGGTGATCAGAGATTTTGCAAAATCGCAAAGCTACTTTGTGTGAAATGGCAAGTTACTTTGTGCGAAATCGCAAATTACTTTATGTGAAATCGTAAAAACTTGCGATTTCGCACGTTAGTTTTTTCCTTTTAACACTGCCTTGCCCCCTTTTCTTTCATTTTCCACTGCTTTTCATTTAAAAGTCTTCTTATTCCCGCCGTTTTCCCTCCTTTCTCATCTCCCCAACTTTTTTGGTAATACCTAACATCGATCACCTTGGTAGAGCTTATACTTGGATTCTTGGGTCTTACTTTCATTGGAGATCATGATTTTGCAAAACTCTAAATCATAAAAGCCCTAGTCTCTGTATTCCTCTCCATCGTCTTTATTAGAGGTAACTACCAAACTGACCATTTGCTTTCTGAAATGGAGGTTCTTCTAACTATCCCTGCATTGCATCTATGGAACTGAATGATAGTGTGCACAAATAAATGTAGGATATAATATAATGTTTAGTCTCTCTTTGGACTTACTGCTTACGAAAAGAAAATTTGAAATGTAAAAAAACAAGTTACTTTTGCAGTTTCTTATCTTTTATTTACGTAGGAAAAAAATGCCAATGCATGGTTTCCCTTTCTGCCAAAAAAAGACTGAAATTGTTTTCGATTTCATCACTTAAATGTGTTATGGACCATCAGAAATCAAATATCATTTTCCTTTTATACTAAACAGTTGATGAAACAACAAATATTTTGGCATGCAATCATAATGTATTGAATTTTCCTCATGAAACAAGATTGAAGTTGCTTTACATCAAACCCATGACATTCCTTTCATTAAATAATGCAAATGCAAGAATTTTTATTTATGTTATGTTACCTACAAAGGAGATTGAAGTATATAAACAAAAGCCTAAAGCATGGGTATATCCTTCTTTGCCACCACCATTTCTAACACTGCTCTCTTCTTGACCCATTGCTCTATTTTTTAAAATGGGTTAGTTTGGGGTCATCTCATATCTGCTATTGTTGTTTTGCCTTAAGGGAGGTGACTTTTTTCTCAAAGATTATAGATAGAATGAATCTCTATGCTCAAAGCTATACAAATATAGGATGGAGACATTTTTTCCTATTTTAACCATTGTTTTTCATCCAACCACAAATGTTTTGATTGCTAAAATAAATTAAGCTTAAAACTCAAGTCTAGAGAAAAATGAGAGAAAACGAGGCTGGATAGTTAAAATTAAAAAAAAAAAAAAAAGAAAAAGACTAAGTATAAAGTAACTTGCGATTTTGCATAAAGAAGCTTTGCGATTTCACAAAAAAATTTGACCACCTCACAAAAGTTGTGGGAAAACGTGTGGGTAAATAGTTGGTCTATAGTTAGGGCTTGGGAAAATCCTCTTCTAATGGTGTCCGTATAGAAAAAATCCCTATTTCAAAACTCAATGTGGGGTTTGTAAAATTCAGTTGAGTTACTAGGCATTGTAGAAAAATCACGGACTTGATGAGGAACCGGTCCTTTAAGTGTTCCAGATCCATGTTAACTCAGTAAATACTCGGTGGATTCAACCAAGACTAGATGTAGACCTGGTTGACTCAGTCAAGACAGCTAAAACTCAAGACATTATTAGAAGATTTTCTAGTCGATTGCATGCGGTCCTTCAAATCATTTTTGTACTTGATCAATACCTAATCAAGTCATTAGAATTGGATGCCCTTGGTCAATAGCTTTTGGGGCCAACTTGCGTTTCGTAGCTCTTGAAACTGTGCTGTAGACAATTAAGTGTGTTCATGCACTGGGTATTTTGTGGGGAAACGTATATTTTAAATACTCTATGCCTTTAAAAATCCCAAAAGCTAAGGTAGCAAAGACCATTGAGAAAACATGAAAATGAAAGAAAAAAGGGTTACACCTGCCATGACAATAAGGGGATTTTTGGTTCTAAAAGTCCACGGGAGTGAGGTCGAATTTCTGATTTTTTCACAGAAATGTGCCCTTGCCCTTTCACCCTTCACCCTATCTGTTCATCTAAAATATTGCAAATTCCATGGATGTAAAATCCACACAAGAAGACAAAATGTACATTCAATTCGATGCAACATAAAATCCACAGCTGCTTTTAGACGTGATATTCAAACAAGAAGACCAAAAACAATACCATGCAGTCATGTGATATCTGATGTGTGCCTTCTAAGAACTCCAAAGCTGTCACTATAAGGACAAATTTTTACCTTTCAATCTACACGAACATATAAAACACAAACACAAATGTCAATAGAGACCATGGATATACAAGAATTCCCACCCCTCTCAAGCACCACTTGCACCCGTATCTTCTTCGGAGTTGTCAGAATTTTCTTCATTAGAATGGTCCATGACATCTTCAATAAATAGTTCCATATTGACATATGAAGACCCACCCTCTTCCATGGCCCTCCTTGCCTTGTTGCCCAACTCTCTTGCTCTCTTTCTTCTCTCTTCTCCTTCCTCTCCTTCATCCATCAACCTCTCCACAGCCTTCTTCACCTCTTCCTTCTTCACCAATACCTCAATCTCCTTCTCATGCCCCCATTTAACAATGCCGTCCATGCCCACACTCACTCCAATCCTCAGAATTTCCACAATGAACTTTGCATTAAAGAATTGTTCCGCAAAGAGTGGACACATGATCATTGGCATCCCAAAGGAGATACCCTCCAACGTTGAATTCCACCCACTGTGTGTCAAGAAACATCCAGTTGAGGGGTGTGATAGGATTAGTAGCTGTGGGGCCCACCCTCTAATTATAAGTCCTCTATCGTTGACCCTCTCCTCGAACCCCTCTGATAGCCATTTCTCTATCTCAGACTTCTCTCTATCTCCATTTCCCCCAGTGACCAAAATGAATGGTTGGTTTGACGCTTCTAGGCCCAGCCCAATTTCTACAAAATGCGATGGGGTTAACCGATTTTGGCTCCCAAAACAAGCGTAAACAATTGAATTGGGCTTCTTCGAATTGAGCCAGCCCAAACACTGGGCCTCATTGATTGAGGGCTTGTTCCCTCTCTCGACCTGATCCAATGTTTCTCTGTTGCATAGTGACACTGGCCCAATGCTCCATGCCTTCAGTCCGGTCTCCTTTCGGAACCTTTCAATGTATTCAGGTTCTAATTCATAGAAGCTGTTGATCAATACACCGTAGGATGCTGATTGGGACTCAAACATTTTGTCAAACATTTTTCCTGAGGGCAGATTATCAATTAAGTGCTCTGGAAGTTGTGCTTTGGTGAACTCAACCTGATCAGGGAGGCCCGGAATCACAAAAGGATCCGATTCAGAGGTGACACTTTGATAGGGCTTGTAATGGACCACATTGTAGATACTCAAAATTGAGAAGCAGCAAGGCCCATGGAACACAATCCTTGGTATGCCAAACTTCCGGCCAGTATCGGAGGTCCACTGCAGGAACAGGTCTGAGATTATGCAGGTAGGAAGTGGATCTAGATCTTCGAGAAATCGTTCCACTGGTAGCTGAAACCACTCCATCGCTGCAAAGAAGTTGATAGTTACCTCTGGTGAAGGGAGCAGGTCAATGCTTTCGCATCCCTCCGGTAGGCCCATATCCAGGCATGGGAATGGTAGCTGGACCAATTGTATCTGGAGGCCTGATTGGGAGGCCCGATCAATGACAGCCTTGAATCGAGAAGCGTTGAGTGGTGTTGTTATGATGGTGATGGCCACCCCATGACTAGCGAACAAGCGGGCCATGTCTATCATTGGGATCATGTGGCCTTGGGCCATTAGGGGGATCATGAGGAAGTGAGGCTGGGGTTGGGCTTCTAATGCCATTGCACTTCTTTGAGATTGAAGAAGCCACCAGGTTTGATGAGGAGGAATGCTAATTGAGACAATGTAGATACTGCTATCTAATACTTTTCAATATTTTTATGTTTATAAGATGAGGCTGATTTTAACTACACTCGGAAGTAACCTTGTAAGGTTGTTCTTCCAAACACCAAACAAATTGGACACTAGGAATTTAGTGGGTACATTTGTTCATCAATGCTGTCCATTGACCTTTCAGGCCCAAGATAACTAATCCATCTTGAACCAAACGGATCCAGTCTACGTTGATGTATTAGGCCCAAGATGGCTTACCATAATCATAGAGCTGTAAATCATTCCAATACACCCATTTCCTATAGTGAGGCGCTTTTTTTAGAAATGCAGTCCACTGATCTACTGGGCCACATTATGGACTGGTGGTGCATAAATGGGGACGTTTTGTGTGCGTATTGGATTACATCAGCTTGAGGTGGTAGGGTGGTGTGATTGGTCACACAACCCACATGTGGCATGCGTTGCGTGGACGGACACTGGCTGTAGAAAAGTTCTAACCGTTCAACCAAAGGGTAATCGCTGGTAGGCCATGGCTGAGAAGCTACAGCGGGGATGACTCGTGTAGTGATGGCAATGGGCTGGATTCTGGTCGGGATGAGTACATAGACTAAATCCCACTCATTTGTTAATCAAGTTGAAAATGTGAGCTCAGGATGTTAATTAACAGGTTGGTGTTGGGTCACACCGCACTTAGTCGGATTGGGTGTAGTTCAAGTGGACTGGTGGTTCAAATAGGAAAAATGGATTCATAATCATCAAGCCAGATATGTAAACCAGAACCCCGAATTATGGGTTGGGTTGATGGGTTAGATTAGGAGTTCTGACCCTTTGTTCTAGAGTCCATACTTACTACTTTCTCCCATGATCGTGGTCAGTTCCCACTAATTAGACGGCTTGGATTGTCCTCACGTTGCAAGTATTAAGGTTCAAGATAAGAGCCATGGATGATATGAATAGTCAAAATGGACGGCCCAGAAGAATGCCACATCCATGCACCGGTGCTGATATCTTAGCAATCGTTGGGGTATGATTTAAAGAATCCGAAACTCGGTTGGACCCAGATGGTTGCCGAGACTAGTAACTCAGATGAGTCTAGCCGACTACTTTCTTGACAGGCTCGTTCAACTAACCCAACTTGGCTGTCTGTTCGACCAATCTGTTCCAAGGCGAGTCAAACTTGGGTGGACTTGTTAAGGCCAAATCTGGGTCCGTCTGACCAACAAAAATGGCTGCACCAGTTTTATTGAAAGTTTGCTATGTGAATCGTGGTAAGAAACAACATCTCGGTCATGTTTGTTTGCATTAAACTACATATATAGGAATTGAATACATAGGATAATTAAAAGTGGATGTCAAAGGTCGATTTCCAAAAATAATATCAAATAACATCTTCTTTTGCTTTTATTTTCCTAATAAAAACGTTATTTGCTGTCCATTTTAAAAATTCACTTTTGATATGTATTTTTCACCACCCTATTTATTATGCACCTATATATTAAATAAACAAGCCCTTTTTTCAAATTCAACATGCGGGTTTCCTACATGAGTCATGTTTGGAAAGAGAGGTTTTTTTTTTATTTTCATATATGTGGAAAGGGTAACTTGTGGAGTGTTTCAAGACTCTTTGATATACTTTTAGGAAAAAAAAATTATATACATTACCATGTTCTTCTCTAACAGCTTGAGTTTTTATGATTATGGCTGCTAACATGGCATCAATGCTGGAAATTATATATTTAATTTTTGGGGACATGTTTCTATTCAAGTGCAGAGCTCATTTAATATATATTACTAGCACAATAACCCATGCTAAGCACGGGACATTACCCTTGTGGGTAGGGTCCAGATTTCATATAATTAGTTTTGAGGTATTTTTTATTACTCAAGGTATCCCTCGCCAGCTGAGCCTTCAGACCTTTAGCCTCAGATCGAAAGCCTAAGAGTTACCCAATTCTAACGAGTAAGAGCTAATCTTTGATGGATACATACATGGGCTGCACACACATCACCTAGATAACACAATGAACGGGAGTCGAACTCGAGACTAGAGGAGTAAACCCAAGGTTCAATCCAACTGAGCAACCACCTTGACGGCTTGAGATATTTTGATAAAAAAAATACACATACTTTTTTATGTGTGTAAATAGTAGATTATTTATCAATAAACGTAAGAGGTTATGAGTTTAAATCCCTTGACTTACGTATTTTTTATCTTTTTAAAATGTTCGATAAAAAGTCAAAAAGAAAAATAACTCAAGTTTCAGCCACAATGGCTGTCATGCCTTGATCTAAATGAAAGACCTATCCTGGTCATGCAATCAACATTATAGATCATGTAATATTACCAAGTCAACTAGGGTTGCACTTTTTCTATTCTTTGAATTGAGTAATTTAACTATGTCTATGTAAATTACTCCTTGCAGTCAGCCAAAGACTTTCGTCTTGTTCGGGTGTTTGGAAAGCATATATTTTAAAGGGCATTGATCTTGCGAGAACTATTCTCACTCACCTACAATGAGAACTTTTTATGGGGCGCACTTGTGGGCCCTATTTAGAGACGAGACTAGGGGAATAGAAAGATCTGTAGGACCATCCCAAATATCAAGTTTGGCCTTAACTACATGCTCTTAACCCCTTCATTCGTGGCCCATAAATCTACTCCATTTGGATTAGTGCATAGTCAATCAATGGTCCAATAAATTCGAATTTGACTGAAATTTGGAAAAAATGACTATCAAGGGGGTCCTTGTGTATTACAAGGTTTGAATTGGGTGATAGATTGGCCTCACCTAAAGTTCTCACAAAAAAATGGTGAGAACTAGTTCTCATAGGATTATTCCCTATTTTAAAAGATTTTGCTATGTTATATCTTTGCTTAAAATATAATCTAAACACCTAAAAAGTAGGTGTTAGAATATCTTAGAAAGTATCCAACAATATCTCACTTTCTTGCAAAAACCTTCATATTGAAATATTTTAAAAGAAAGAAGGGAGAGAGATCTTATTAAATAAGAGATGTGTACATTAAAAGAGGGGGAGGAGGATCTTATTTATAGAATAAGATTACTTCCTCTCTAAGCAACCTAATATAGCAAGACTCTAACCCTAAGTGCTTTTCTTATCAAATGTGGGCTCAAATGTGGACATTCACCTATGATAATACCTCTTATAACACTTTCCCTTAAATGATCACCATTCAATAACAGTTGCCTCGTTAAAACCTTATAAAGGAGAAACCCAAAGAGATAAAACCTAGAAAAGGAAAAAGAGTATAACGCACATTTGTCCTAAGTAGCATGCTTCAAGATGCCTACCTTTAATCAGTGACTCCCCTTGACGACAATAACTTTTATACTGTTTGATGATAGACTCTATGCATGCCGATCTCATATACAAGTTTTTAGAATGTTGACTTTAGTAATGACTTTGTAAACGAATCAACCAGGTTGTTGATTGAAAGAACTTGCTTGGCTTCAATCTCATTGTTCTTCTGAAGCTCATATGTGAAGAAGAACTTTGGTACAATGTGCTTTGTCTTTTCACCTTTAATGTATCATTCTTTAATCTGTTGAATACATGCCTCATTATCTTTGTAGATAACGCTTGGGGTACTTATACTAAGAGGCTATTGATAAGAACCACAATATGCTAAATTAAAGATTTTAGTTACACACATTCTCTAATGGCTTCATAGAAAGCTAAAATCTCAGCATGGTTAGAAGAAGTAGCTACTAAAGTCTATTTAGTAAAACACCAAGAAATTACTGGATTACCACTAAGGAATACATAATTTATCTGTGATTGATCCTTATGAGGATCAAAGAGCTATCCTGAATCTCCATATCCTATGAATTTGGAATCTTTACAATAAAGGAGTCCTAAATCAATTATACTACGTAAATAGCGTAGGATATGTTTGATACCAATCTAATGCCTTTGCATTGGCACAAACTGTATCTGGTAAGTAGATTCACTGAAAATGGAACGTCTGGTCCCGTACATTGTGCTAAATACATTAAAGCACCAATAGCACTTAGGTATGATACTTCAAGACCCAATGCCTTTTCATTTTCCTCAATTGGACAATATAAATCTTTATTTATATCTAAAGACCAAAAAACCATGGGAGTACTTAGTGGATATACTTTGTCCATACAAAAGCATTTCAAAATACTCTTGGTATAATTAGATTGATAGACTAATATTTCACTAGAATTTCTCTCGATCTACAGGCCGAGACAAAATTTTGTTTTCCCAAGGAAGTACTTAGTGGATGTGCTTTGTCCATACCAAAGCGTTTTGAAACATTCTTTGTATAATTAAACTAATGGACTAATCTTCCACTAGAATTTCTTTCAATTTATAGGTCGAAACAAAATTTTGTTTTCCTAAGGTCTTTTATTTCAAACTCTCTTTTCAAATAATCAACAATTATTTCGAGCTTTTTTGAAGTCCCAATGAAGTTTATGTCCTTGACATATACTGCTACTATTACAAATCCTTTTAAAGATTTCGTTATGAAAATACATGAGCAAATGAGATTGTTTTCATATCCTTCCTTAGATAAATAGTTATTAAGACGATTGTACCATATTCTTCCATATTGCTTCAGGCCGCACAATGATCGTCTCAATTGTATTGAGTATGTATATTAGGCTTTGTATTAGGCAAAGTAAATTCTTCAAAGATTTTCATATGAATTTCTGTGTCTTAATCCCTATACAAGTAAGTAGTTATAATATCCATGAGTCTCATATCTAAATTTTTAGAAATCGCTAAACTTATCAGATATCTTAATGTTGTTATATCCATAACAAAAGAGTATGTTTTCTCATAATCAATTCTAGGTTTCTATAGGAAATCTTGTGCCACTAGTCTTGCCTTATATCTAGTAATTTCATTCATTTTCCTTACAAGCACCTATTTGTAACCAACAGGGTTATTACCTTTAGGGTTTGTACTATAAGTTTGATTACAACACATCTATTAAGAGACTCATAATCTTCTATAATGACACTTTCCCATTTCGACCAATCTTTCCTTTGTCGATATTCATTTATAACATGTGGTTCTAGATCCCAATCATCATCCTCATATTCCCTTAATATTTGTATAGCTACCGCATATACAAATGCGTCATCAATAATAATTTCCTTTCTATCCTATCTCTTTCTTGAATAATTATAAAGTATAGGGATCTCTTAATTATCCAGTACCGGTGCCTCTTCAAGGGCTTTTGTGGGCTTATCAAGGACTTCTATTATTCTAAAGAGAACGGATTTTGTCATAACCTTTTCTGGAGCATTATGTGCATCTTCAGGAGGAACCTATTTAGGAATTGACAATCAATAAAATGGACAATGAAAACGTCTCCTGTCATTAGTTTTAAAAATCAAATAATCGAAGGAGAGTCATAACCTATATAGATTCCCAACCTATGTTGTCATCCTATCTTTGTACGCTGAGGGGGTGGTATAGGAATTAGAATTGCGTAATCAAACTTACATAAATAGGAGATATTAGGTTGATGTTCCGATATAAGTTATGTATGGAAGTATTGATGGTAAATTGTGGGTCGAAGTCTAATGAGCATTGATGCGTGTAACACAGCATGTTCCCAAGTACTAACTGGTAATTTGGACTGTATCAGTATAGTCCTAGAAATAAGTTAAATGTGCTTAATCACGGATTCGGCTAAACCATTTTGGGTATGGACATGAGAGATAGGATGTTTGACAACAATGCTGAGAGATGAACAGTAGCCATCGAAGGCCTGTAATGTAAATTCGCCAAATTATCAAGTCATATATACTTAATAGGATAATTAGGGAAGTGTGCCCTAAGTTTAATAATTTGGGTCAATAGGTGGGCAAAGACTATATTTCTAGTTGAAAGTGAGTAAACATCCGACCAACGGTTGAAAACATCAATCAAAACATAAAATACCTAAAAGGTTCCTAGGTGGATTTATAGGTCCATAGATGTCTCATTGTATCCTTTACAGAAAAAATGAGGATTCTAATGCAATCTTAATAAAGGAAGATTGAGTGTTTAATTTTCCTTGTAAACATGGTATACATAGATACCCACTAGATCATATGGTCAATTTATGGTTTGCTAAGGAGTGTCCAATAGAGTTATCAATGTTTTTCTTTAACATAATAACCCCAGGGTGTCTTAACATATCATGCCAAAACAATAAAGTTTGAGGATTGCTAAGCTTCAAGCTTCGTTTAAGATTCGGGCTTAACAGTATCGTTTTGTTCAAAATCGAATGTAATTCGATGATAGATATTATCGAATAATATAACCCTGAAGAGTGTGCACTTAATGTTTCTAGTACTTGTTTTTGGCTTTCAATACTAGTAACGAAAAGTCACATTTCCTTGTTACCTTATTTGTAGTTTCAATATTGTATCCATTTATTCTGATGTATTTGAAACATAGCAAGTTTCTTCGGGAATTGCTGGAGAACAATGCATCTTTAATGAATAGATGAGTTCCATTAGGTAACATCATATGGATTTTTTCGGAGCCTTCAATTATTTGCACAGGTCCATCTATGGTGGATACCTTTCATGGATTGAGACCAAAATTTGAAAAAAAAACTTTTCATCTTTAAAATGGTGTTTGTTGTGGCACTATCTAGAAGACAGTGAGTATCCCCAGTTACGTAATCCATACCTTTAAATAAAGATAGTAGAATAATGTAACTAAGCAATCATATAATATAAAATAAAACAAAAAACATCCATCAAATTTCCATCAAATTAATAAACTAAAAATAATAAGCCATCCATCATAAATATCCATGAAAAATAAATATTTGAAAATATCATTCTAAATAGAGATTTTATAATAATAATAATAATAATAATTTGTTTAATTTTCTAGACCATGTTAGGAGGGGTTCCGATCTTAGAATGAAATGCCTCATTGCTCAGAAGTTGGCCATTCTCATCTTCAAAAAAATCTCTAGTCTCTAAGTTTGTTATATCAAACTGATAATCATCATTTTGTAGGACTGTATCCCTATTATAATCTTTTATATCATTTGACTTTGCAGAATGAATAAAGTTCTTATTGCTTTATATTGTTCCACTACTTCTTTTGGTGCATGACAATTGTGTGAGCAACGCCCATTCCTTAAACATCTATAAGACGGGTCATCATAATAGCAGGTAGATTTATTCGGTGAATGCTAATTTTGATCCTGATTTTTACTTTTTTTGAGAATCAGACCACTTCTGGTGGTTTTTGAATTTTTGGGTTCGGGGGGACCTTGAAATCCTCCAGTCTGGAGAAGTTGTTGCTTCCACCTCTACTAGGGGGTTTATTTCTCTCACGCCCGCTTCCTCTGCCTCTGTTGGAACTAAAATTTTCATTTACTTTAGGCATTGCCGTAGATCCAGTAGGTATGGAGTTGTAATTATTTATCAAGACTTTGTTATTTTGCTCAGCAACAAGGAGACTAGAAAATAGTGTTAAGTATTTAGAGAAACGTCATTTACGATACTGCTGTTGCAGGATTATATTTGATGCGTGAAAAGTGGACAACGTTTTCTCTAACATTTGCTCTTCCATAATCTTTCCCCACATAATCTTAACTGAAAAGCAATGTTGAAAAAAGGTAGAGTTGTACTCAAATACTGATTTATAGTTCTGAAATCTCAGGTTTAGCTATTCGTTCTGAGTAACTAGTAATATGACCATCTTCTAGTAATCATATATATCCTTTATATATTTCCAAAGACCTACTGTGTCTTCCTCAATAAGGTATTCATTCTTGAGGTCATTATATATATGATGACGCAAGAAGATAAGCACTGACGCCTTACTTTGTAGGGACTCTTTATTACCCTCTACTATTGTCTCTCCAAGTTTCTTAGATTGCAAGTGGATTTTTGCATCGAAATACTAAGATAGGTGGTTGTCCTTGGTAATATTAAGATCTTTGAATTCAAGTTTAGCTAAGTTTAACATCATGCAAGAGCTGTAGAAATTATATATAATCATTGTATGTATAAGATTATAAAAGATAAATAATGAAACTTTAAAATATGCACAATAAAATAAGGGATAAGTCATGTCAAATCCAGTTGGTCAATTTAAAGTTAAACATCACGTTATCAACTTTAATAATCAGAAACATCAGGTTCTGGCAAGGCTTTTGACTTGATTTAAAACTTCAGGTTCTTGAATTGGAACTTCAGGTTCTATCAATTAGAACTTCTGATTCTATCAAGACTTCAAGTTTGATTTTATGGCCTGATATTAATTGATTTTATTTTTTTTTTATCTAAATATCAAACTTCAGGTTTACTCAGGGATATGAATCTCTAAGCTTATATTGTGGATTTGAGAACTTTTGATTTCAAATTTAAATAACCCACGGATCTTCTGGTCCGGATTAAAAGAACTTTCAGTTCATATGAAACTTCAGTTCAAGATTAATATAGAACTTCAGGTTTTATTTAGGATTCATTTACATGAATTTATCATATTTATGTGGACCGTTTTGAGGATTATTGGAACTAGTATCAAATCTGATTTTCTGCACAAAAGTGAAAAAGTTTCAGTTCTGAAACTGAACTAACTCAGCAGTCGGAAACTGATTTTTGAACTTGGTTTAGTCATTCACATAGTTCATACATCATAGAATCATGCACCCCCAGTTTATCATAAAATTTCTTATTTGCATCAACTGTTTTGTGTTGTTTTCAAATTTAAATTCATGCATTTTAGGTAACATTGATAGATTAAACTTTTGTTTTTAGAAAGTGCATCATTTAGATTCTACCTAATTTTTCTTTTAACTTAGGAAAGTTTCCAACTTTTCATTTTTTTTAGTTTCTAATTATGTTTAGTTTTATTTTTAGTAAGGTTCTCATTTTTTTTCTATTATTAAAAGTTCTAACTCGTATTTTATTTTGCAGCCACTTTAGGTTTTTTTTTAGTTAGTATTTTACTTTTAGGAAAGTTTATTTTCGTTTAATTGGTTTGAAATTAATTTATTTTTGAAAAGTAGAATGATTGTATTTGTTAGTTTTTAATTTAGGTTAGTTTTATATTCTTATTTAGGGTAGGTACAAATTGAAAAGGACCTTAATCACATTGCTTTCTGTGGGTATAAATTGAAAAGGACCTTAATCACATTGCTCTCTGTGGATTGACCTGGTCTTATCAATTTTTATTATTACATCGTGGTTTTGTACTTTGAATTCACGATCAATAAGCAAACAGTTATAGGAGGTTAGAGAGATGAAAATGTTAAGTACCCCAAATTTTAAAGCTCTCATAATTGAAATTTTAATAGCTAAAAGGCAAAGTCCATTTTTCCACAAGCTGAACCTCGCTGTTATATTTGTAAAGTAAAAGAATGACAAATAGTTCAATATCATCTCCATATTAAACATGTGAAGGAAAGGATATCCAAGAATTAGAAGTGGAGCATCCACAACTCACAACATGCTTTTTAAAAGAAAATTGTTCCATTTCTTTCTGCATCCCTATTTCTCTAAAGTGGATGAGAGATTTATCTAATTACATCAAACACAAATGCATGAAATCAAAATCCACTAGTCGAATTATTCACTTGAATCACTTCTGTCTGAAACTTGATTTCAACTGCAGAATTCTTTTTGCACAAGCAATTAGTATTCAGTTCCTTGATATCTTGTATCAAATGTGTCATGTTGATACAAGATGACCCACCTTCCCCCATTGCTCTCTTTGCCTTCACACCAAACTCTCTTGCCCTCCTCCTCCTCTCTTCCCCTTCCTCACCTTCATCCATCAACCTTTCTATAGCCTTCCTAATTTCCTCCAACTTCACCACCTCCACTGCATCCTCCTCTTGCCCCTGGCCCCACCTAATAGCCGCCTTGGCCCCAACGCTTACTCCAATCTCCAAAACGTTCACAATCATCTTCTCATTCAAGAATTGTTCCGCAAAAAGTGGCCATGTTATCATAGGCATGCCTACACCAATAGCCTCCAAAGTTGAATTCCAGCCGCAGTGCGTTAAGAACCCCCCTGTTGATGGGTGCGATAGGATTAGTATCTGCGGCGCCCACCCTCTAATTATAAGTCCCCTATCCTTAATCTTCTCTTCGAGCTCCTCTGAAAGCCATTGATCTATCTCGGCCAATTTCTTGCCGCTTCTGATGGCCCAAATGAATGATCGGTTTGAGGCCAGTAGGGCCAATCCAATCTCCATCAACTGTGAAGGCGAAATGGGACACATGCTACCAAAACACACATATACAACAGATTTGGGACGCCTTGAATTGAGCCAACTTAGACACAGGTCTTCATTGATTGAGGCCTTGTTCCCTCTATCCACCTTATCCAGTGTATCCTTATTACAAAGGGATACTGGCCCAATCGCCCATGTCCTCTTTCCAGTCGCCTTCCGGTACATCTCCACGTACTCCATCTCCAATTCATCAAAACTGTTTAGCACTACACCATCCGCTGCAGACTCTGCCTCTAAAATCTTGGCGCGGACGTGCTGCAGAGGTGAATTGGCCGCGAAGGACCCCGGAAGTTGGGCCTTTGTGATCTCGATCCGGTGGGGAACGCCCGGAATAAGAAATGGCTCGGACTCAGATCCAACACTTTCATGTGCATTGTAGTGTCTCACATTGTGTGAGCACAAGAGAGAAAAAGAACTAGTCCCATGAAACACAAGTCTAGGAATGCTAAATTTCCGAGCAGTCTCACCTGCCCATGCAATACCCATGTCTGAAATCATGCAGCTTGGGAGGGTATGTCCCTGCTCTTGGAGAAATTTCTCCATTGGTTGTTGCAGCATCTCGACCGCAACAAAGAATTTCTTCGCCATATCACTGGCGAAGGGGATCATGTCGAGGTTCTCGCATCCATCAGGCAAGCCTACCTCAAGACATGGAAAGTGAAGCTCGACAAGCCGAATTTGGAGACCAGAATTCAGTGCCCGATCAACGGTTGTTCTCAATCTAGAAGCATTGAGGGGAGTAGCGATGAAGGTGACGACCGCACCATGTTGCGCCAATAGCTTGGCCATGTCCATCATGGGGATCATGTGGCCTTGGGCCATTAGAGGAATTAAAAGGAAGTGAGGCTGTTGGTGTTCTTGTAAAGAAAGCATGGCAATTTGGGTGATGGACACTCTGTAGTGGTAAAGCTTAGGAACTAGAGTAAAGGGGCTGACTGCTTACCACAAAGGGGCTTGGAATTGGATTGATTGGAAGTTGATAAATACTTGCAACAACACATTCTCAGTGAGTTTGATACAATTAAGTGTCATAAGAGTTGTCTATTCGACGCCTACAGAGGAAGATAAGAAGGTTGAAACCATGTGTCTCCAACTTGAAATGACATTCGCCTCCGTACGTATTAGGATGCGGGTCGCATAGAAATACTTATACAGTGGCCATTTTGGCCTGTTGCAATCAACATGTGATGACATATGCGCCTACGTAAGTATTAGGTTGCGGGTCAAATAGAAATACTGCAGTGACCATTTTGGCATTAACGCATTGTGCCAGTCCGTGTGTACTGTTTAGTGACATTGTATCCATACATTTGCCCTTTGTTCCACCTGGGACCATAGATTGAGTCATGGTTAGGCCTCAGGCAGGTTAGCCCGAGTCAACTCAGAAACTAAGCAATATTTGGTGAAAAAACTTGCTTGAGAAGGACTCATGGTCAGAGTTGAAGTTACTCATTTGGCTCTACCAGAGGCACTGAAGACTCCATTGACTACGCCATAGGTTAATTTTGACGTTGATGTACCCTGGAGTGGAGTTGTTCATGGCCCACGTCAAACCGGGCTGAGGTATATCTAGGCCCGGCCCCAATTTATAAACATACAACCATATCTGGCCCATGCTCAGCGCAAGTCTAAAACCGTAGCTTGTCTCAAACACGTCAGGCCCGACGTGAGGGAAGCATGCTATACTTTCATCACTTGTTCAGGCTCTCTATTCAGTGTTTTGGGCAAATCAATCGCAAAACTATAGGCACTACTTATTTGGGTTGGGCCAAGCTCCAGCTTTCTATCACAAAATATAATTTCAGCCCAAACATTAAATAGGCTCAAATTTTGAATCCAGGTCCAGCCCAAGTACAAAAATCAGCAGCCCAAACCTGGCTCAAAGTGCTGGAATGAAAAATTGTTTTCACTTTTAGTTCACTGCTATAGATCCATCAGCGCAATACTGAAGAATTCTTCATGGCGACTCCATTTGAAACTAGGGACTCTGCATCTACTAACTGTAAGTCGTGAATGGATTGGTCTGCTAATCTCAATTAATTTGGGACTGGTCCTTTGTGGGAGCACTGTAACTGAATCATAGGGCCGCATTTGTAATTTGATTGATGGCTTTAGTTTGTCCAAGCGGCATCCCAATCGGAAGTGCTTAAGTAGGCCCAACCCAGACCCAGTTAATATTTGAGCCTAGAACTTGGGGCCTCCCCGGCCTTGAGGATTTAAAGCCCAAAAAAGTTTAAAAATTATTAGCAAAAAGAAAAAGTCAACTTTCTGTTGAATTTGTCAGGTAATATCATGCCAAACAGTTCAATGGAGCACTGAAAATGTGAAGGAAAGGATCTCATCATTAGGAATGCAGCATCCACAACTCAAGCCATGCTTGATAGGAGTAGAATGTTACATCTCTCTCTCTCTCTCAAACTCTTTAAACCTTAACACTCTGAAACTCTTTAAACCTTAACACAGGTTAAGGTTCCAACACAGATTTCTAGTTTATGGACAAACAACCAATTAATTTGAGTTAAAAAACACTCACCACAAGAGAAAAACACGTGATTTTTACGTGGAAAACCCAAGCAGGAAAAATTACGGGACCTAACACCGGTTCAAACTTATATCAAGCACTATGCAAGAGAGGTTACAAGATCTACTTACTACCCTTTTCCCAGTTGGACACAAACTAAAAGATTGAAGTTCTTCTAGCCGAAGCACACGCCGTTTACCTTCTTCAGACTTGATCCAACATGCCTTGAAGCCACTCAATACGAACACCCTTCTACAAGAAAGAAGATAATCTTCTACAAGATAGTAGAAGCAATATTCTCTAACACAAAGCTTAAGCACAATCTCCAGTGAAAGCTCTAGAGAAGAAGGGTATCTCCAATGTGTATTCTCAATATAAAATAGAGGGATGGATCTTAAGGTTGAGAGAAAATCCCTTTTTATATCCCCAATTTCGTACCTCATAAGTACATTTCAATCAGAAAAAGAGTTGGCATGATGTAGGCAAATTTCCCTTCAAATTAGACTGAAAAATCGCAAGTCGGCGCACTTTCTGCACTTGCCCGATCGGTTGAATAAAAGGCCCGATCGGTCGGATTAAGTCTCTGTCTAGATGAAAATTCAACACATTTTTTACAAACTTCCGGAGGCCATAACTTTCTCGTTTCAACTCCGATTGAAGCGATCTTGGGCTCTACGGAATCCTCTCGAAACAAGCTTTCCAACGGTAGGTTGTATGCCCATATCCAAAGCTTGGTTTGTGAGATATGACTTTTTTAATCCATATTATCCGTAGAAAACCACTTCAATTTGTCGCTCTTTTCTCTATTTCTTCACTTCAGTGCATCCGACGACTCAAATAATTGTCAGTACTCAAAAATATGTAAAATACAATACTAACAGACTCAAGTTTTGTCCAACCCATAAATTTGCCAACACAAAAATACTTACACACTCTCTCTCTTTCTCTGTGTGTATAACAGGAAAGGTCTAACGAAACCAAACTTAATATACCAAATCAACATCCATTGCTATAAATATCAACTTGATTCTATCATAAGCTTTATTTATCACCGGCAGATTGTTTTTTGGGCAAGCAATTGGGACTCAGTTCCATGAAATCTTGTATCAAATGTATCATATTGACGTAACATGAGCCACCTTCTTCCATTGCTCTCTTAGCGATCACTCCAATGTCCAAACTCTCTTGCTCTCTTTCTCCTCTCTGCTCCTTCCTCTCCAGCATCCATCAACCTATTGGGTTTATGTCTTGTATTCTGGTTTAGCTGGATGAGTCCACTGGGTTAGCTAGAGACTGGTTTAAGGTCAAGGGTATTTTGGTAATTGTACCGGGGCTTTCTTGGTGGCCAAGAAAGCGGAGACTATATATGTGTAGTCTATAACCCTAGATCTTGCGCACTAAAGAGAGCTGAGAGCTCTCTTACCCGTGGTGTTCCCACACCACGTAGGTGAGACGTTGTGAGAGAGGAGAGTCTCTGTGTACTTTACTTGTGATAGTGAAGATGATCGTTTCTGTGCCCGTAGATGTAGCCCTGTTAGGGTGAACCACGTAAATCTCGTGTCTCTTCTTGTGTGTAGCTTGTTCTTGTTGATTTTGTGATTCATGGATGTGCACAACGGGTGATGTCAAAATCACAACACAACCTCTCTATAGCCTTCTTAACCTCCTCCATCTTCACCAATTCCACAGCATCTTCCTCTTGCCCTTGGCCCCACTTAATGGCCGCCTTGATACTGCCATTTACTCCAATCTCCAAAATGGTCACCATCATCTTCTCATTGAAGAATTGTTCCACGAAAAGCGGCCAAGTTATCTTAGGCATGCCTGCACAAATAGCCTCCAAAGTTGAATTCCAACGCAGTGCATTAAGAACCCCCCTGTTGATGGGTGTGATAGGATTAGTATCGTGGTGCCCACCCTCTAATTACAAGTCCCCTATCCTTAATACTCTCTTCGAACTCCTCTGAAAGCCATTGATCTATCTTGGCCAATTTCTTACCGCTTCTGATCACCCAAATGAATGATCAGTTTGAGGCCTGTAGGGCCAATCCAATCTCCATCAACTGTGAAGGCGAAAGGGGACAGATGCTACCAAAACACACATAAATTACAAACTTGGGACTTCTTGAATTGAGCCAACTTAGACACAGGTCTTTGTTGGTTGAGTCCATGTTACCTCTGTTCACCTTATCTAGCAAAACTTTATTATAAAGAGATACTGGCCCAACAGCCCATATCCTCTTTCCGGTCGCCGTCCGATACATGTTCACATACTTCATCTCCAATTCATCAAACTTGTTTAGCACCACGCTATCTGCTGCCAACTCTGCATCTTCAATCCTGTAGTGGATGTGCTGCATTTCCGACATGGTTGCAAAGGACCCTGGAAGCTGGGCCCTTGTGATCTCAATCAGGTGGGGTAGGCCCGGGATAACAAATGGCTCGAACTCGGATCCAATGCTTTCATGTGAATTGTAGTGACTTAGATTGTCTAAGCACAAGAGAGAGAAACAACTAGTCCCATGAAACACAAGTCTAGGAATGCCAAATTTCCGTGCGGTCTCACTATTCCATGTAACACCCACGTCTGAAATCATGCAGCTTGGGAGGGGATGCTCCTGCTTTTGAATAAATTTCTCCACTGGTTGTTGCAGCATCTCGATTGCAACGAAGAATTTCTTTGCCAAATCACTCGCGAAGGGGATCATGTCCAGGTTCTCACATCCATCCGGAAAGCCTGCCTCAAGACATGGAAAGTGAATCTCAAGTAGCCTAATTTGGAGACCTGAATTCACCGCCCGACCGACAGTTGTTCTCATTCTCGTGGCATTGTGGGGAGTGGTGGTGAAGGTGATGACTACACCACGTTGCGCCAATAGCTTGGCCATGTCCATCATGGGGATCATGTGGCCTTGGGCCATTAGAGGAATCAAAATGAAGTGAGGCTGTTGGTGTTCTCGTAAAGAAGCCATAACAATCTGGCTGTTGAACACTCAGTAGTAAACCTTAGGAACCATAAAGGAGACTACCACAAGTGTGCTTTGAATTGGATTATTGGAAGTTAGTAAATATTGCTTGGAAAATCAACAGTGAGTTTGATAGTCTATTCTTCTGCCAAAGAAAAAAAATTAAAAAAAGGAGGTAGTCTATTCTTTTCCATTTTTATTTTTTATTTTTTGTGTTTGGTAAATAGTCTATTCTTTAATTCCTCGGGAGGAAGATTTTAAACATCTGGTTCCAACATTACTACTTTACTTGAGTCCAATCTGAATCTTTTCGTTGGAAACAAGTGGTTCCTAATTTTCTTTTTTGCTAGTTGGCTAATGGCCCTAGAGTGCAGCTAGCACTGGAGGACCCAAGGATGGATCCATGGGTATGTGAGTGAAACTGAGATGCCAATGCTGGGCCATTAGTGTGTTCATAGTTCCAACATTGGATGAGATATGCTCATAAATAGGTGATAATATTGTGGGTCTAATATAAAAATCATGACCGGAGTAGTGTGCACTAAAAAAGTCTTTGTACCAATCTCTGTCTTGTAATTGTGGAAAACTATTAATTGAGTTGTAATTTTTTTATTTCTTTTATAATGAACTGTGGTATGAGTCATCGTATACATTAAAGTAAAAAACTTGAAGAAAGAACGCAAATTGAAGTATTTTGAAGTAATGCTCTTAGGTTAATATGAATTGAAAAGGTCATATTTCATAAATCGAGTGTCAAATTGAGGCAAGCTACCTACAATTGGAAAGTTATTTTCGAGTAGATATTCGTATGTTCTATAATTTCGTCAATCGGAGCTAAAACGATAAAGTTATAGCCATGGAAATTTGGCAAAAATTATGATAGAAAAGCCATCCACTTGAGTGGACCTAGAGCTCGACTTGAGCACCTGACGAGAAAAATTCACTTTCCTATACGAAATTGTTTCTTATTTGTGTCAAAACTACCAGTTTCTGTTCTACAAAGCCTTTAACCCTAAGACACAAATTGTGGGTTATAAAAAGGAGTTTTCTCTCAATCCTGTTGCAAGGATCTCATTGTTTTGAATTGAAAATTAATATTGGAGATCAACCTACTTCTTAAAAGCTTCCATTGGAGAGATTACATCGAAGCTTTTTATTAGAGAATATTGCTTCTACATCTCTTATAGAAGATTGTCTTTTTTATTGTAGAAGATTTGTTTGTCTTGAGTGGTTTCAAGGCGTATTGGATCAAGCGCAGATAGCAGTGAATGGTGAGAAGTCGTGACAACAAAGATTGTGCAAAAAGAACTACAGTTCTTAGGTTGAGTTGCAACTGGAAAAAGTGTCAGTGAGTATATCTTGTAATTGCTAGTTATAAGTGCTTGGTTTTTGTTAGTCCGAAAAGTGCTCATGGTTTTTCTCAAGTAGGGTTTGAATGTAAAAGTTTTGTGTATCTTCTTCTTGTAGTCTGTGATTGATTTATTTGTTAGTTTTATTTTTCTGCTACATATATTTTGAACTGCAATCTATAAATCGAGATTTGGGATGATCTTTCAAAAACTTTGTTGTTTGTTCCACCTGGTGTCATAGATTAAAACTTGGTTAAAAACAAATAGCCAAGCTAGTTCAAGTTAACTCAGGAACGTATTCATTATTTTGTACATTTGGAACTCTAGATCATTTCAAGCATACAAAAAACACTAAGGGACCATTGGTTTACACTGAATTGAATTCTTAATGAATTAAATCTAAGAAAAACATTTCTAAAAAGTGAAGATCCATAAATAACCATCAAATTATGGAAATGAATTAAGAAGGATGGTAAATGAATACCTGACCATCAACCTAGTCACTAAAATCCTATGAATATAAAGATCTCATATAACTTCACCTTATGTCCTTTATCTTTCAACTTTTTCATGTTTCAACTCATCTTAGTATTAATTTCTAGGTACTTGTTTTTGTTTATATGCTTTGAGTTGAATACATAGTGAAAGATTTTTACGTTCGAGATTTATTCTAGATTGCAGTTCGATTACTACTTCTATGCAACGGAAAAATAAAAACAATCAACCACACGAAAAAAGACAACACAATATTTAACGTAGAAACCCAAATATGAAAAAACCATGAGTCCAAAGTAGACAAAATCAATCGCTAACTTCTACAGTACAAAATATACTTACAACCTTACAGTCAGTCTCATAATATAAGGCTTTGTAGTTATTCTTGCTAGAATCCTCTACATGCAGTCCCTCAGTGACCTATTATTAGCACTTTGATCTCCACTATGAACACATTGCTACATTGAGAGAAAAATCTTCTACAATAATGTAGAAGTTACAAATCTCCTACAAAAAAGTAGAAGCACAAACTTTAGAGCTTGAAGCATTTAGCTTAATCTTTTATAAAAGCTCTAGAAGTAATCTCCAATGAATTCTCTACTCAGATTATGGAGAAGTATGTGTTGAGTTGTACTTATGTTGAGAGGAACCTTCTATTTATAGCCCAAAATTCATGCTATCAAGTTAGAAATCAAATCTAAGTAAAACAGGCAATTCTGGTACAAATAGGAAATAAATCTGTGCAGGTCGGTGGGCTTCTATTGCAAGTGCGCTCAAACCCACTTGAGCGCAGTCATCGTACATCCAATTATTTTCCAATATCTCTGTCAGGCTTAAACGCGTTCTTCGTGGTCTTAAGCGCGGTCATCTCTGTCTTGCACACTTAAGCACATGAACAAGCACGCTCAAGTGCAGTGCACTTTTTCTAATTTCTTCAAATTCAATATTTCTTGCTCCGTAATCAATAGTCAAAACTCGAGAATATAAAATACAGATCAATGGACTCAAATTTTGTCTAATACATCAATTTAACCAATACAAAAATCCTAACACATAGGAATTGTATGAGAGAACATTTCTAAAAGTGGTAGAACTATAAAAAGTAAAGGTGAAGATCAATAAATGGCCATTAAATAATATTCTCTTTAACAAATATAAGCCAAAGGGAAATGGAAAACTTGAAAATGAATACAGGCCATTACTCTAGTTAATTGAATCCATGGAAAGTTAGAAACCCATCTACATTTTTTAGAGGCCCATCTACATCTCCATTTTGCCTCTCACCTTTTTAATAATCATTTGGTAGACCTTTCAATGAAAAAAAATGCAGGCAATAATATCTTCTTAAATGCATATATAACACGTCTAATGTCACAATCCGAGCCCAGAATTCGGGGGTTAGCGAAAAGCCAAACCTGTGACACACGTACTCCCGTGCACGTGCATCCAAACCCAGTCCAGATGCACACACACAAGGGATCTAACACGTACGAAACAACAAACGCGAAAACTGCAGGTATCATAGCAAGCAACAAAGAAATAGCGGAAGCCAAAACAAATGCGGAACGGAAAAAGACAAAGCTAAATGCAATACTCGAAAACCAGATGCAACTCTGGGTACAGGACAAAATCATGATGTACAAATATATAGAGTGACAAAGTCCGAAGTACAAAATAAACAGCTCCAAAAACCAAAACCCAAAAGCCACGGAAGATATGCATGTACGCACTCGGCAGAGGTGATCAGGCCCACTCTGCCAACCCGGAGGGTGCCTCTAGGCTCTGCCCTGCAGCCTCCTCGACCGCCGGGGAGCCGGGCAAGGGATCTGTGCCTGCAACACCACAGACAACACAGTGAATACAATGATCCAGCAAATATAAGTAACAGGGATGAAACACTCATAGTATTAAATGGAATAAGGACAGAAGATTAATTACAGAGTATCATATTTGTATGCTAAGCAAATCGTGCATAGAAGTAAAGCATGATAAGTGAATCAAAGCATAGAATACTGCACTAGGTGGCTACTACATTAACCATATTCTCTCCAATAGAGAGCAGAACAGAGCAGAGCAGATGAGAACACCACTGACCGGGCCAAGGGTACAAGTGGGTCTCGGTTTCCTGGGTTCCGGGGTCCCAAGACAAAGCGACACTGCAGTGATATAGAGATATAGAGATCTAAGCCAGAGGTAACCCCGTCGGGCATCCTAGGGCTGAGGCTGAGTAGAGCCAGACTGATACCAATCAAATCCAATCCCAAAAGAAGGGAGATTATCTGCTTTGGACTCACCGATGGCAAAGACCGGATCTTATCCTCACGTATTAATCTCTAGGCAGAGCCACCAGGGAATACCCAATAAATCAAAGATATACAAAGCCAGAGATATACAGAGCATAGCAGAAATACAGATCATAGCATAGATTAAGTCAAAGCATAGCATAGATTAAAGCTTAGTGCGGAACGAAGAATAAAATAGATATACAGGACGAAAGTAAAATGACCTCGTAATGCATAGACATAGATTTGCAGAACAGAGGGCAAAACTGTAAACAATATGCAATGCATCTCAGATTAATACGGAGTCAAGGTTCATTACAAGCCAGCCCTAATCTAGTTTTTCACTGTCACTAACCGTGCATGTTGATGTAGTTTTAAGTTATTCGATGCACCGTTGCCATCCAAGTGTTGCAAGGTAATCCTCGCATGCACCAAAGTCCCTTAAACCAACACCCATGGAGAGGTGCTTAACAGTGAATCAACGCTCACATGAATAAGTCACAGCCCAACAGACTATTCATGCGATCCAAGAATCCATTTGGCCGGTTTACATGAGTGGTTAACCTGTGGTTTAGCCCTACAAAGTCACACCATTATCCTAAGTTTTATTTCAGATTTTCCAGGTCTTACGGTTTAGCCATGGGTGACCTACGGCGTAGCCGTATACACTTTACGGCCTAGCCGTAACTTGCACTACAGCTTAACCGTGGTTCCCTTCAATACACAGCTAAACTGGTTATCTTCCACCTCTGATCTGATGCATTTCACGGCGGAGCTACGGTGGAGTCCACGGCTTAGCCGTAGACCAATCCACGGCTTAGCCGTAGCTTCCCCGTAAGAGTACTGAAATCAGAAAGTTTCGACTGATCAGGGTGATAATTCACGGCTGGGTCACGGCTAGCTTACGGCTCAGCCGTAGAACCATTTACGGTTCAGCCATAGCCTAGCCATAGAACAAAATACAAAAATTCAAGTCTCTGAAATCTGAGCCATATAAAGTTACGGCTTAGCCATACAATACAGAATTGAAGTCGGGCTGAGTACAGAAACTGAAATTTGGTACAGAAACTTAACAAAACAAGTTCCAGAGGTTTCCAGCATCACAGAATTTGGCTGTAACACATAACATACATGTCTAGAATGTAATAGATGAAATCAAATCAGTCAAACACAAAACCCATATGTGTTATACAATCCTGTACTTATACTTGCCTTAAAGCTCTGTCAATCACTGAAGCCAAGCTCAAATCCAACTACAACCCAAGCAAAACAAATCCAAACATAAACCATGAGCATGCAAAGAAAGAGAGAGAGAGATCCAATTGGAGAAGAAGAAGAAGAAGACTTGGAGAGAACCTACTTACCCAAAGCAAAGACAGAGAAAAAGGGGAAAGAACACAATCGAAATGGATGGAAAATCCCCACACCAACAGAAGAGGAAGAGAATGAATAGAGGAAAACAGACGTGTAACTCTCCTGGAGTTGCATGCAATCGACTAAGGGAAATGAGCAAGACATCTGGCTGATGACTCAACATATATAGGTTTTGGAGTTTAAAACAAAGTCCAAAGAGTTTAAACTATTTACAGTTCAAGTCACACGAAGGTCCAACTTCTCCAATGTACTCCGAATAGATCTAAGACAGTTACGGAAAATAACGAGCTCAACAAAATACATGTGCTAACACCAAGATGATGCAAAGATGATGCACTCAAAGCAAAAGCAAAATTACGAAAAAAAGCTTAGAACTACCTATCCCGGGTCAAAGGTTACTCAACTACCTATCCAAGACCCGAAACCAAGTCTGAATGGATTAATCAACAGAAAAGTATACTAATGAGCCACTAATCCGGCTCAAGGGGGATCGGAGTGTTACATCTAAGTAAAACAAAACAGTGGTATGGAATTGAGTTTCTGTAAGGATTTTTTGTATTTTCTAAATTCATGTATTGGACAAACTTCGAATCCATTAATCTGTACTTTATTTTATTTAAGTGTGGACTATTGATCGTGTTGCAAGAAATGCTAAAATTGAAGAAAAATAGAAAACAATGCACACGTTCGAGCAAGCATGCTCACACTCTCGAGCAGGCAAGACAGAAATGATCGCCCTCAAGCTAATAAAGATAGTGCTCATGCCTGACTAGACCGATCACAAATAAATGGATGCTCGAGCATACACTCACCTGCGCTCGAGCTTACATGCTACAGAAGCCCATCGACTTGTATGGATTTTTTCCTATTTATGTCAGAATTGCCTGTTTTATTTAGATTTAAACTTTAACCGTAAGGCACGAATTATGAGTTATAAAAAAATTTGTTTCTCTCAACCCTAAGTGACACATTACGCATTTTCCATATTCTAAGTTGAGATTGACTATTGGAGATTTCTATCACTATTGGAGATTTCTATCTAGAGCTTTTATGAAAGATTAGGCTTAAGGCTTTAAGTTCTAGAATTGGTGCTTCTAACTTTTTGTAGAAGATTTGTGGCTTCTACATCCTTGTAAAAGATTGTTCTCTCGCTGTAGAAATTCGTTCGTGGTGGAGATCAAAGTGCTAATAGTAGGGCAAAGGGATTGTGTGTTGTGCATATCTAACAAGAACAACAACAATACCTTGTATTGAGGGAATGACTGTAAGGTTATAAGTACATCTTATACTGTAGAAGTTAGTGATTGATTTTGTCCACTTTGCAGTTGTGGTTTATTCCCATTTAAATTTCCATGTTAAATTGAGTGTTGTCTTTTTTGTGTTATTGATTTTTTTATTTTTTCATTATATAGAAGTAGAATTGAACTGCAATCTAAAATAAATCCCGAGCATTTAAAACTTTCAATTGGTATCGAAGTGGGTTACACTAAATTATTGTATATTGATATAAGGGATTTTCTAAAATAGAATTCAACAATGAAGAAGGCTTTTCTACTATGAAACCTCCTTTGCTGAAAAGTGTTGTTAATTATTTTTATTGAAAAGCACGTATGATAGCTTTTTTAGATCAGTTGATAAAGGGGTTTAGAGAATGGTGCTGAATGGTTATTCCTTGCCCAATGTCACTATTGATGGACAAATTACTGAAAAGCCAATGGCATAATGGTCCAAAGATAAAACATGTGCCTGCAATTGTAACAATAAGGCAATGAATGTAATCTACAATGAAGTATCAATGTCTGAATTTCATAAGATCTCTACTTGTAAGAATGCGAAAGAGTCATGGAACATCCTTTAAACAGTTCATGATGGAGCTGAACATGTAAAAAAAAGGAAAGATGCATAATTTATCTTCTATTTTTAAACTATTGAGGATGAGTGATGAACGGAGGTTTGATGACTTTTATTTTAAATTGAGCAATGTAATCAATTCAAGTCACTAACTAGGGGATCACTTTCTAAAAAGAAGATTGTTAAAAAGATTCTTAGGTCTCTTCGGGCAAATTTTATTCCCAAAGTTATTGCAATTGTCGAGGCCAATAAACTGAAAACTTTGAAACTTGATAAATTGGTTAGTAATTTGCAAACTTTTGAGACTTAGTTTAATAATCGTCAATCAAAACCTTCTAGACTTGCATTGAGAGCTTCCAAATCTTACAAGTTTTCCAAAGGTTCAAAGAAAGTGGTTGCTGCATCTGATTCTGATTTTGAAGAAGGAGATATGAAACTATCTTTTGACTTTGTGCAACATTTTAACAAACTTATGAAAGGGAAGAACACTAGATTTAACATGGTGCCAATTGGAAATACTAGTTCTTCAAAGAGAATTAAGTACTTTGAATGTCAAGGTTATGAGTATATAGCTAATAATTGTGCTAATAAGAAGAAGAAGCCCATACAAAACAACAATAAGGTTCAAAATATCACTTGGGATGTTGATAATTATGTTGATGAGGAAGAATCCCCTAAACCTGATTCGACTGAAAATGAGAAAGAAGAGTTTATTACTTTCATGGCTAGATATTTACCATCTGAAGTTGATTCTGATGATAATAATGATGATAAAAAGTGTCTCATGAAAATGTTGACAGGGAAGCTTAGTATAAATTTATGTATGGTCAAAGTAAAAACAGGGCAAGCATGTTACAAAACTTGTAAAACATGTTGAAGATTCTGAAGATGAAATTCAATCTTTTAATAAGAATTTAGAAGAAGCACATGCATGGATGATTCTCATTGAAAGTTAAGGTTTCTTGCTTGAGAGTTTGACTTCTGAAAAAAAAAAAAAGGAGAGTGAATCTTTAAGAACAAAAGTGTTAAAAAATTAAGCTGAGATTAAAGATCTGAATGTAAAGTTAAAGATGGCATTGACAGTATTGGATGCTTTAAAAGCTATTATAAACCAAATTCATGCTAGTTCAACTACACTTGACCACATATTGAGTGTTCAGAAGCAACATACTGATAAAAATGGTCTTAGCTACACTGATGGTGCTTCAACATCACAATCTTCGGATAAAACTGCTTTTGTTAAAAGCACGGTAAATGGATCCATTGCTTATCATACTGCATAAAACATGTTGATTGTGCATCAAAGAGTGAGTTTATTCTTAAATTTACACGAGCACCTACATGTCATCACTATGGATTAAAAGAACACATTCGTTCCCATTGCAATAAGCTGAAAGCTTCGAAAAAAAGCATGCAATGGAAAACTCAGTTTCTGCACCCACATCAAGTGCAATCTAAGTTAAAAAGGAAGAGTTTCAATTTATTTTGGTACACACTATGCTAAAATTCTTCAATTTATAAGTGTGGATACCAAAATCTAATAGCTTATGATCAAGAAAATCAAGCCCCTAACCCCAGTGCTAATATGAGGATATTCTTAAAGGGGAGTTAGAATTAAGGGGGAACTACTACTGGATCCTGATTGACAAACATAATAAATGCTAACACCATAAATTGTTAATTATAGACAAAAAGAGGGAGAGTGAGGTATTAAGGGTGAGTTTTGAAGTTTATTGAAAATTCTGAAGACAATAGGATCTAAAATTGGTTTTTCAATTGAAGATGAAGTTGATATTTTAAATTGGTTCATATTTTGTTCTTCACTTAGTTGCAAAGCCAATGGAACAATTTTTTTTTTTCAAATTTCAATTTACTCAGTGTACTTAATGTATTTTTGGATTTATTTTTTAGTAAATTGAATGTATAGAAAGTTTTATCCATGAATTGATAAAAAGGGAGATTGTAAGGATTTTTTGTATTGGCTAAATTCATGTACTGACAAAACTTTAGCCCATTGATATGTACTTTATTTTCTTTAAGTATGGACTGTTGATCGCGTCGCCAAAGGTGCCGAAATTGGAAAAAAAACAAAAAGAAAGAGCACGCTCAAGCGGGCATGCTCACCTGCGCTCGAGCCTGCAGGTAGAAGCCCATTGGCCTGCATTGATTTCCATTCTATTTGTCCCAGAATTGCCTATTTTACTTAGATTTGGACTCTAATCCTAAGGCGCAATTTATGGGGTATAAAAAAGGCAACACACCTTCTCTATATTCTAAGTTGAGATTAGCTATTGAAGATTTCTATCTTGGGCTTTTATGTGAGATTGAGCTAAAAGTTTCAAGTTCTAAAGTTGGTGCTTTTACTTCTTCGTAGGAGATTTGTCGCTTCTATATCCTTATAGAAGATTATTCTTTTGTTGTAGAGATCTGTTTGTGGTGGAGATCAAAGGGCTAATAGGAGGGCATTGAGAGATTGTGTGTCGTGGAGATTTAGTAAGAACAACTACAATACCTTATATCGAGGGACTGACTAGGATTGTGAGTATTTCTTATACTACGAAAACTAGTGATTGATTTATCCACTTTTGATCGTAATTTTTTCCCGTTTAGATATTTATGTTAAATTGTGTATTGTCTTCTTTGTGTAGTTGATATTTTTATTTTTCCGCTACGTAGAAATAGTAATGGAATTGCAATCTAGAATAAATCTCAGGCATTTAAAACTTTCAGTTTTATAGCTTGGACAGGGCAGGCTTATTAACTTCAAAACAAAACAAAACTCAAGGCCTGGCTATACCCTTCCCTTAAAGGCCAAAAAATTATGCCCAAGCCCAACAAAAAAGCTGAGAAGTTTGTAAAAATCAATGAGTTGATTAAATGATATAACAACCATATATTTCAAAGGGGGTTTTTTTGTACGAATACCATGAGGGGAGGATTTTTTCAAGCCTGAACCAAAGACAAACTATTTGTCCACACATTTTCCCACAACTTTTGTTAGGTGGTGGGAGATTTTGCAAAATCGCAAAGCTACTTTGTGCGAAATTGCAAGTTACTTCGTGTGAAATCGCAAATTACTTTATGTGAAATTGTAAAAACTTGCGATTTTGCATGTTAGTTTTTTCCTTTTAACAGTGCCTAGCCCCATTTTCTTTCATTTCCACTGCTTTTCATTTAAAAGTCTTCTTATTCCCGCCGTTTTCCCTCCTTTCTCATCTCCCAAACTTGTTTGGTAGTACCCAACATCGATCGCCTTCGTAAAGCTTATACCTGGATTCTTGGGTCTTACTTCCATTAGAGATCATGATTTTGCAAAACTCTAAATCATCATAGCCCTAGTATCTATATTCCTCTCCATCGTCCTTATCAAAGGTAACTATCGAACTGACCATTTGCTTTCGAAAATGGAAGTTCTTCATACTATCCCTGCATTGCATCTATGGAACTGAATGATAGTGTGCACAAATAAATGTAGGATATATTGTAATGTTTAGTCTCTCTTTGGACTAACTGCTTGCAAAAAGAAAATTTGGAACCTAAAAAAACAATTTACTTTTGCAGCTTCTTATCTTTTATTTACGAGGGAAAAAATGCCAATGCATGGTTTCCCTTTCTACCAAAAAAAGACTGAAATTGTTTTTTGATATCATCACTTAAATATGTTATGGACCATGAGAAATCAAATATCATTTTCCTTTTATACTAAATAATTGGTGAAACAACAAATATTTTGACATGCAATCATAATGTACTGAAATTTTCTCATAAAATAAGATTGAAGTTACTGTACACCAAATCCATGTCATTCCTTTCATTAAATAATGCAAATGCAAGAATTTTTCTTTACGTTACATTACCTACAAAGGAGATTGAAGTATATAAAAAAAAGCCTAAAGCTTGGGGATATGCTTCTTTGCCGCCACCATTTCTAGCACTGCTCTCTTCTTGACCTATTGCTTTATTTTTTAAAATAGGTTAGTTTGGGTTCATCTCATGTCTGCTTTTGTTGTTTTGCCTTGAGGGAGGTGACTTTTTTCTCAAAGATTATAGATAGAATGAATCTCTATATTCAAAGCTATACCCATTTAAGATCGAGAGATTTTTTTCTATTTCAACCACTCTTTTCATCCAACCACAAATGTTTTGATTGCTAAAATAAATTAAGCCTAGAACTCAACTCCAGTGGAAAATGAGAGAAAACCAGGCTGGACAGTGTTAAAAAAAAAAAGACTAAGTATAAAGTAACTTGCGATTTTGCATAAAGAAGCTTTGCGATTTCGCAAAAAAGTTGACCACCTGACAAAAGTTGTGGGAAAACGTGTGGGTAAATAGCTGATCTATAGTTAGGGCTTGGGAAAATCCTCTTCTAATGGTGTCCGTACGGAAAAAATCCCTATTTCAAAACTCAATGGGGGTTTGTAAAATTCAATTGAGTTACTAGGCATTGTAGAAAAATCACGGACTTGATCAGAAACTCGGTCCTTTAAGTGTTCCAGATCCATGTTAACTCGATAAATACTCAGTTGATTCAACCAAAACTAGATGTAGATCTAGTTGACTCAGTCAAGACAGCTAAAACTCAAGACATTATTAGAAAATTTTCTAGTTGATTGTGTGCGGTCCTTCAAATCATTTTTGGCTTTTTTACTTGATCAATACCTAATCAAGTCATTAGAATTGGATGCCCTTGGTCAATAGCTTTTGGGGCCAACTTGCATTTGGTAGCTCTTGAAACTGTGCTGTAGACAATTAAGTGTGTTCATGCACTGGGTATTTTGTGGGGAAACGTATATTTTAAATACTCTATGCCTTTAAAAATCCCAAAAGCTAAGGTAGCAAAGACCATTGAGAAAAGATGAAAATGAAAGAAAACAGGGTTACACCTGCCATGACAATAAGGGGTTTTTGGGTTCTAAAAGTCCAAGGGAGTGAGGTCGAATTTCTGATTTTTTCACAGAAATGTGCCCTTGCCCTTTCACCCTTCACTCTATCAGTTCATCTAAAATATTGCAAATTCCATGGATGTGAAATCCACACAAGAAGACAAAATGTACGTTCAATTCGATGAAGCATAAAATCCACAGCTGCTTTTAGACGTGATATTCAAACAAGAAGACTGAAGACAATACCATGCAGCCATGTGATATCTGATGTGTGCCTTCTAAGAACTCCAAAGCTGTCACTATAAGGACAAATTTTTACCTTTCAATCCACAGGAACATATAAAACACAAACAAAAATTTCAATAAAGACCATGGATATACAAGAATTCCCACCCCTCTCAAGCACCACTTGCACCCATATCTTCTTCAGAGTTGTCAGAATTTTCTTCATTAGCATGGTCCATGACATCTTCAATAAATAGTACCATATTGACATATGAAGACCCACCCTCTTCCATGGCCCTCCTTGCCTTGTTCCCTAACTCTCGTGCTCTCTTTCTTCTCTCTTCTCCTTCCTCTCCTTCATCCATCAACCTCTCCACAGCCTTCTTCACCTCTTCCTTCTTCACCAATACCTCAATCTCCTTCTCATGCCCCCATTTAACAATGCTCTCCATGCCCACACTCACTCCAATCCTTAGAATTTCCACAATGAACTTTGCATTAAAGAATTGTTCCGCAAAGAGTGGACACATGATCATTGGCATCCCAAAGGAGATACCCTCCAACGTTGAATTCCACCCACTGTGTGTCAAGAAACATCCAGTTGAGGGGTGTGATAGGATTAGTAGCTGTGGGGCCCACCCTCTAATTATAAATCCTCTATCATTGACCCTCTCTTCGAACCCCTCTGATAGCCATTTCTCTATCTCAGACTTCTCTCTATCTCCATTTCCCCCAGTGACCAAAATGAATGGTTGGTTTGACGCTTCTAGGCCCAGCCCAATTTCTACAAAATGCGATGGGGTTAACCGATTTTGGCTCCCAAAACAAGCGTAAACAATTGAATTGGGCTTCTTCGAATTGAGCCAGCCCAAACACTGGGCTTCATTGATTGAGGGCTTGTTCCCTCTCTCGACCTGATCCACTGTTTCTCTGTTGCATGGTGACACTGGCCCAATGCTCCATGCATTCAGTCCGGTCTCCTTTCGGAACCTGTCAATGTATTCAGGTTCTAATTCATAGAAGCTGTTGATCAATGCACCGTAGGACGCTGATTGGGACTCAAACATTTTGTCAAACATTTTTCCTGAGGGCAGATTATCAATTAAGTGCTCTGGAAGTTGTGCTTTGGTGAACTCAACCTGATCAGGGAGGCCCGGAATCACAAAAGGATCCGATTCAGAGGTGACACTTTGATAGGGCTTGTAATGGACCACATTGTAGATACTCAAAATTGAGAAGCAGCAAGGCCCATGGAACACAATCCTCGGTATGCCAAACTTCCGGCCAGTATCGGAGGTCCACTGCAGGAACAGGTCTGAGATTATGCAGGTAGGAAGTGGATCTAGATCTTCGAGAAATCGTTCCACTGGTAGCTGAAACCACTCCATCGCTGCAAAGAAGTTGATAGTTACCTCTGGTGAAGGGAGCAGGTCAATGCTTTCGCATCCCTCCGGTAGGCCCATATCCAAGCATGGGAATGGTAGCTGGACCAATTGTATCTGGAGGCCTGATTGGTAGGCCCGATCAATGACAGCCTTGAATCGAGAAGCGTTGAGTGGTGTTGTTATGATGGTGATGGCCACCCCATGACTAGCGAACAAGCGGGCCATGTCTATCATTGGGATCATGTGGCCTTGGGCCATTAGGGGGATCATGAGGAAGTGAGGCTGGGGTTGGGCTTCTAATGCCATTGCACTTCTTTGAGATTGAAGAAGCCACCAGGTTTGATGAGGAGGAATGCTAATTGAGACAATGTAGATACTGCTATCTAATACTTTTCAATATTTTTATGTTTATAAGATGAGGCTGATTTTAACTACACTCGGAAGTAACCTTGTAAGGTTGTTCTTCCAAACACCAAACAAATTGGACACTAGGAATTTAGTGGGTACATTTGTTCATCAATGCTGTCCATTGACCTTTCAGGCCCAAGATAACTAATCCATCTTGAACCAAACGGATCCAGTCTACGTTGATGTATTAGGCCCAAGATGGCTTACCATAATCATAGAGCTGTAAATCATTCCAATACACCCATTTCCTATAGTGAGGCGCTTTTTTTAGAAATGCAGTCCACTGATCTACTGGGCCACATTATGGACTGGTGGTGCATAAATGGGGACGTTTTGTGTGCGTATTGGATTACATCAGCTTGAGGTGGTAGGGTGGTGTGATTGGTCACACAACCCACATGTGGCATGCGTTGCGTGGACGGACACTGGCTGTAGAAAAGTTCTAACCGTTCAACCAAAGGGTAATCGCTGGTAGGCCATGGCTGAGAAGCTACAGCGGGGATGACTCGTGTAGTGATGGCAATGGGCTGGATTCTGGTCGGGATGAGTACATAGACTAAATCCCACTCATTTGTTAATCAAGTTGAAAATGTGAGCTCAGGATGTTAATTAACAGGTTGGTGTTGGGTCACACCGCACTTAGTCGGATTGGGTGTAGTTCAAGTGGACTGGTGGTTCAAATAGGAAAAATGGATTCATAATCATCAAGCCAGATATGTAAACCAGAACCCCGAATTATGGGTTGGGTTGATGGGTTAGATTAGGAGTTCTGACCCTTTGTTCTAGAGTCCATACTTACTACTTTCTCCCATGATCGTGGTCAGTTCCCACTAATTAGACGGCTTGGATTGTCCTCACGTTGCAAGTATTAAGGTTCAAGATAAGAGCCATGGATGATATGAATAGTCAAAATGGACGGCCCAGAAGAATGCCACATCCATGCACCGGTGCTGATATCTTAGCAATCGTTGGGGTATGATTTAAAGAATCCGAAACTCGGTTGGACCCAGATGGTTGCCGAGACTAGTAACTCAGATGAGTCTAGCCGACTACTTTCTTGACAGGCTCGTTCAACTAACCCAACTTGGCTGTCTGTTCGACCAATCTGTTCCAAGGCGAGTCAAACTTGGGTGGACTTGTTAAGGCCAAATCTGGGTCCGTCTGACCAACAAAAATGGCTGCACCAGTTTTATTGAAAGTTTGCTATGTGAATCGTGGTAAGAAACAACATCTCGGTCATGTTTGTTTGCATTAAACTACATATATAAGAATTGAATACATAGGATAATTAAAAGTGGATGTCAAAGGTCGATTTCCAAAAATAATATCAAATAACATCTTCTTTTGCTTTTATTTTCCTAATAAAAACGTTATTTGCTGTCCATTTTAAAAATTCACTTTTGATATGTATTTTTCACCACCCTATTTATTATGCACCTATATATTAAATAAACAAGCCCTTTTTTAAAATTCAACATGCGGGTTTCCTACGTGAGTCATGTTTGGAAAGAGAGGTTTTTTTTTTATTTTCATATATGTGGAAAGGGTAACTTGTGGAGTGTTTCAAGACTCTTTGATATACTTTTAGGAAAAAAAAATTATATACATTACCATGTTCTTCTCTAACAGCTTGAGTTTTTATGATTATGGCTGCTAACATGGCATCAATGCTGGAAATTATATATTTAATTTTTGGGGACATGTTTCTATTCAAGTGCAGAGCTCATTTAATATATATTACTAGCACAATAACCCATGCTAAGCACGGGACATTACCCTTGTGGGTAGGGTCCAGATTTCATATAATTAGTTTTGAGGTATTTTTTATTACTCAAGGTATCCCTCGCCAGCTGAGCCTTCAGACCTTTAGCCTCAGATCGAAAGCCTAAGAGTTACCCAATTCTAACGAGTAAGAGCTAATCTTTGATGGATACATACATGGGCTGCACACACATCACCTAGATAACACAATGAACGGGAGTCGAACTCGAGACTAGAGGAGTAAACCCAAGGTTCAATCCAACTGAGCAACCACCTTGACGGCTTGAGATATTTTGATAAAAAAAATACACATACTTTTTTATGTGTGTAAATAGTAGATTATTTATCAATAAACGTAAGAGGTTATGAGTTTAAATCCCTTGACTTACGTATTTTTTATCTTTTTAAAATGTTCGATAAAAAGTCAAAAAGAAAAATAACTCAAGTTTCAGCCACAATGGCTGTCATGCCTTGATCTAAATGAAAGACCTATCCTGGTCATGCAATCAACATTATAGATCATGTAATATTACCAAGTCAACTAGGGTTGCACTTTTTCTATTCTTTGAATTGAGTAATTTAACTATGTCTATGTAAATTACTCCTTGCAGTCAGCCAAAGACTTTCGTCTTGTTCGGGTGTTTGGAAAGCATATATTTTAAAGGGCATTGATCTTGCGAGAACTATTCTCACTCACCTACAATGAGAACTTTTTATGGGGCGCACTTGTGGGCCCTATTTAGAGACGAGACTAGGGGAATAGAAAGATCTGTAGGACCATCCCAAATATCAAGTTTGGCCTTAACTACATGCTCTTAACCCCTTCATTCGTGGCCCATAAATCTACTCCATTTGGATTAGTGCATAGTCAATCAATGGTCCAATAAATTCGAATTTGACTGAAATTTGGAAAAAATGACTATCAAGGGGGTCCTTGTGTATTACAAGGTTTGAATTGGGTGATAGATTGGCCTCACCTAAAGTTCTCACAAAAAAATGGTGAGAACTAGTTCTCATAGGATTATTCCCTATTTTAAAAGATTTTGCTATGTTATATCTTTGCTTAAAATATAATCTAAACACCTAAAAAGTAGGTGTTAGAATATCTTAGAAAGTATCCAACAATATCTCACTTTCTTGCAAAAACCTTCATATTGAAATATTTTAAAAGAAAGAAGGGAGAGAGATCTTATTAAATAAGAGATGTGTACATTAAAAGAGGGGGAGGAGGATCTTATTTATAGAATAAGATTACTTCCTCTCTAAGCAACCTAATATAGCAAGACTCTAACCCTAAGTGCTTTTCTTATCAAATGTGGGCTCAAATGTGGACATTCACCTATGATAATACCTCTTATAACACTTTCCCTTAAATGATCACCATTCAATAACAGTTGCCTCGTTAAAACCTTATAAAGGAGAAACCCAAAGAGATAAAACCTAGAAAAGGAAAAAGAGTATAGCACACATTTGTCCTAAGTAGCATGCTTCAAGATGCCTACCTTTAATCAGTGACTCCCCTTGACGACAATAACTTTTATACTGTTTGATGATAGACTCTATGCATGCCGATCTCATATACAAGTTTTTAGAATGTTGACTTTAGTAATGACTTTGTAAACGAATCAACCAGGTTGTTGATTGAAAGAACTTGCTTGGCTTCAATCTCATTGTTCTTCTGAAGCTCATATGTGAAGAAGAACTTTGGTACAATGTGCTTTGTCTTTTCACCTTTAATGTATCATTCTTTAATCTGTTGAATACATGCCTCATTATCTTTGTAGATAACGCTTGGGGTACTTATACTAAGAGGCTATTGATAAGAACCACAATATGCTAAATTAAAGATTTTAGTTACACACATTCTCTAATGGCTTCATAGAAAGCTAAAATCTCAGCATGGTTAGAAGAAGTAGCTACTAAAGTCTATTTAGTAAAACACCAAGAAATTACTGGATTACCACTAAGGAATACATAATTTATCTGTGATTGATCCTTATGAGGATCAAAGAGCTATCCTGAATCTCCATATCCTATGAATTTGGAATCTTTACAATAAAGGAGTCCTAAATCAATTATACTACGTAAATAGCGTAGGATATGTTTGATACCAATCTAATGCCTTTGCATTGGCACAAAACTGTATCTGGTAAGTAGATTCACTGAAAATGGAACGTCTGGTCCCGTACATTGTGCTAAATACATTAAAGCACCAATAGCACTTAGGTATGATACTTCAAGACCCAATGCCTTTTCATTTTCCTCAATTGGACAATATAAATCTTTATTTATATCTAAAGACCAAAAAACCATGGGAGTACTTAGTGGATATACTTTGTCCATACAAAAGCATTTCAAAATACTCTTGGTATAATTAGATTGATAGACTAATATTTCATTAGAATTTCTCTCGATCTACAGGCCGAGACAAAATTTTGTTTTCCCAAGGAAGTACTTAGTGGATGTGCTTTGTCCATACCAAAGCGTTTTGAAACATTCTTTGTATAATTAAACTGATGGACTAATATTCCACTAGAATTTCTTTCAATTTATAGGTCGAAACAAAATTTTGTTTTCCTAAGGTCTTTTATTTCAAACTCTCTTTTCAAATAATCAACAATTATTTCGAGCTTTTTTGAAGTCCCAATGAAGTTTATGTCCTTGACATATACTGCTACTATTACAAATCCTTTTAAAGATTTCGTTATGAAAATACATGAGCAAATGAGATTGTTCTCATATCCTTCCTTAGATAAATAGTTATTAAGACGATTGTACCATATTCTTCCATATTGCTTCAGGCCGCACAATGATCGTCTCAATTGTATTGAGTATGTATATTAGGCTTTGTATTAGGCAAAGTAAATTCTTCAAAGATTTTCATATGAATTTCTATGTCTTAATCCCTATACAAGTAAGTAGTTATAATATCCATGAGTCTCATATCTAAATTTTTAGAAATCGCTAAACTTATCAGATATCTTAATGTTGTTATATCCATAACAAGAGAGTATGTTTTCTCATAATCAATTCTAGGTTTCTATAGGAAATCTTGTGCCACTAGTCTTGCCTTATATCTAATAATTTCATTCATTTTCCTTACAAGCACCTATTTGTAACCAACAGGGTTATTACCTTTAGGGTTTGTACTATAAGTTTGATTACAACACATCTATTAAGAGACTCATAATCTTCTATAATGACACTTTCCCATTTCGACCAATCTTTCCTTTGTCGATATTCATTTATAACATGTGGTTCTAGATCCCAATCATCATCCTCATATTCCCTTAATATTTGTATAGCTACCGCATATACAAATGCGTCATCAATAATAATTTCCTTTCTATCCTATCTCTTTCTTGAATAATTATAAAGTATAGGGATCTCTTAATTATCCAGTACCGGTGCCTCTTCAAGGGCTTTTGTGGGCTTATCAAGGACTTCTATTATTCTAAAGAGAACGGATTTTGTCATAACCTTTTCTGGAGCATTATGTGCATCTTCAGGAGGAACCTATTTAGGAATTGACAATCAATAAAATGGACAATGAAAACGTCTCCTGTCATTAGTTTTAAAAATCAAATAATCGAAGGAGAGTCATAACCTATATAGATTCCCAACCTATGTTGTCATCCTATCTTTGTACGCTGAGGGGGTGGTATAGGAATTAGAATTGCGTAATCAAACTTACATAAATAGGAGATATTAGGTTGATGTTCCGATATAAGTTATGTATGGAAGTATTGATGGTAAATTGTGGGTCGAAGTCTAATGAGCATTGATGCGTGTAACACAGCATGTTCCCAAGTACTAACTGGTAATTTGGACTGTATCAGTATAGTCCTAGAAATAAGTTAAATGTGCTTAATCACGGATTCGGCTAAACCATTTTGGGTATGGACATGAGAGATAGGATGTTTGACAACAATGCTGAGAGATGAACAGTAGCCATCAAAGGCCTGTAATGTAAATTCGCCAAATTATCAAGTCATATATACTTAATAGGATAATTAGGGAAGTGTGCCCTAAGTTTAATAATTTGGGTCAATAGGTGGGCAAAGACTATATTTCTAGTTGAAAGTGAGTAAACATCCGACCAACGGTTGAAAACATCAATCAAAACATAAAATACCTAAAAGGTTCCTAGGTGGATTTATAGGTCCATAGATGTCTCATTGTATCCTTTACAGAAAAAATGAGGATTCTAATGCAATCTTAATAAAGGAAGATTGAGTGTTTAATTTTCCTTGTAAACATGGTATACATAGATACCCACTAGATCATATGGTCAATTTATGGTTTGCTAAGGAGTGTCCAATAGAGTTATCAATGTTTTTCTTTAACATAATAACCCCAGGGTGTCTTAACATATCATGCCAAAACAATAAAGTTTGAGGATTGCTAAGCTTCAAGCTTCGTTTAAGATTCGGGCTTAACAGTATCGTTTTGTTCAAAATCGAATGTAATTCGATGATAGATATTATCGAATAATATAACCCTGAAGAGTGTGCACTTAATGTTTCTAGTACTTGTTTTTGGCTTTCAATACTAGTAACGAAAAGTCACATTTCCTTGTTACCTTATTTGTAGTTTCAATATTGTATCCATTTATTCTGATGTATTTGAAACATAGCAAGTTTCTTCGGGAATTGCTGGAGAACAATGCATCTTTAATGAATAGATGAGTTCCATTAGGTAACATCATATGGATTTTTTCGGAGCCTTCAATTATTTGCACAGGTCCATCTATGGTGGATACCTTTCATGGATTGAGACCAAAATTTGAAAAAAAAACTTTTCATCTTTAAAATGGTGTTTGTTGTGGCACTATCTAGAAGACAGTGAGTATCCCCAGTTACGTAATCCATACCTTTAAATAAAGATAGTAGAATAATGTAACTAAGCAATCATATAATATAAAATAAAACAAAAAACATCCATCAAATTTCCATCAAATTAATAAACTAAAAATAATAAGCCATCCATCATAAATATCCATGAAAAATAAATATTTGAAAATATCATTCTAAATAGAGATTCTATAATAATAATAATAATAATAATTTGTTTAATTTTCTAGACCATGTTAGGAGGGGTTCCGATCTTAGAATGAAATGCCTCATTGCTCAGAAGTTGGCCATTCTCATCTTCAAAAAAATCTCTAGTCTCTAAGTTTGTTATATCAAACTGATAATCATCATTTTGTAGGACTGTATCCCTATTATAATCTTTTATATCATTTGACTTTGCAGAATGAATAAAGTTCTTATTGCTTTATATTGTTCCACTACTTCTTTTGGTGCATGACAATTGTGTGAGCAACGCCCATTCCTTAAACATCTATAAGACGGGTCATCATAATAGCAGGTAGATTTATTCGGTGAATGCTAATTTTGATCCTGATTTTTACTTTTTTTGAGAATCAGACCACTTCTGGTGGTTTTTGAATTTTTGGGTTCGGGGGGACCTTGAAATCCTCCAGTCTGGAGAAGTTGTTGCTTCCACCTCTACTAGGGGGTTTATTTCTCTCACGCCCGCTTCCTCTGCCTCTGTTGGAACTAAAATTTTCATTTACTTTAGGCATTGCCGTAGATCCAGTAGGTATGGAGTTGTAATTATTTATCAAGACTTTGTTATTTTGCTCAGCAACAAGGAGACTAGAAAATAGTGTTAAGTATTTAGAGAAACGTCATTTACGATACTGCTGTTGCAGGATTATATTTGATGCGTGAAAAGTGGACAACGTTTTCTCTAACATTTGCTCTTCCATAATCTTTCCCCACATAATCTTAACTGAAAAGCAATGTTGAAAAAAGGTAGAGTTGTACTCAAATACTGATTTATAGTTCTGAAATCTCAGGTTTAGCTATTCGTTCTGAGTAACTAGTAATATGACCATCTTCTAGTAATCATATATATCCTTTATATATTTCCAAAGACCTACTGTGTCTTCCTCAATAAGGTATTCATTCTTGAGGTCATTATATATATGATGACGCAAGAAGATAAGCACTGACGCCTTACTTTGTAGGGACTCTTTATTACCCTCTACTATTGTCTCTCCAAGTTTCTTAGATTGCAAGTGGATTTTTGCATCGAAATACTAAGATAGGTGGTTGTCCTTGGTAATATTAAGATCTTTGAATTCAAGTTTAGCTAAGTTTAACATCATGCAAGAGCTGTAGAAATTATATATAATCATTGTATGTATAAGATTATAAAAGATAAATAATGAAACTTTAAAATATGCACAATAAAATAAGGGATAAGTCATGTCAAATCCAGTTGGTCAATTTAAAGTTAAAACATCACGTTATCAACTTTAATAATCAGAAACATCAGGTTCTGGCAAGGCTTTTGACTTGATTTAAAACTTCAGGTTCTTGAATTGGAACTTCAGGTTCTATCAATTAGAACTTTTGATTCTATCAAGACTTCAAGTTTGATTTTATGGCCTGATATTAATTGATTTTATTTTTTTTTTATCTAAATATCAAACTTCAGGTTTACTCAGGGATATGAATCTCTAAGCTTATATTGTGGATTTGAGAACTTTTGATTTCAAATTTAAATAACCCACGGATCTTCTGGTCCGGATTAAAAGAACTTTCAATTCATATGAAACTTCAGTTCAAGATTAATATAGAACTTCAGGTTTTATTTAGGATTCATTTACATGAATTTATCATATTTATGTGGACCGTTTTGAGGATTATTGGAACTAGTATCAAATCTGATTTTCTGCACAAAAGTGAAAAAGTTTCAGTTCTGAAACTGAACTAACTCAGCAGTCGGAAACTGATTTTTGAACTTGGTTTAGTCATTCACATAGTTCATACATCATAGAATCATGCATCCCCAGTTTATCATAAAATTTCTTATTTGCATCAACTGTTTTGTGTTGTTTTCAAATTTAAATTCATGCATTTTAGGTAACATTGATAGATTAAACTTTTGTTTTTAGAAAGTGCATCATTTAGATTCTACCTAATTTTTCTTTTAACTTAGGAAAGTTTCCAACTTTTCATTTTTTTTAGTTTCTAATTATGTTTAGTTTTATTTTTAGTAAGGTTCTCATTTTTTTTCTATTATTAAAAGTTCTAACTCGTATTTTATTTTGCAGCCACTTTAGGTTTTTTTTTAGTTAGTATTTTACTTTTAGGAAAGTTTATTTTCGTTTAATTGGTTTGAAATTAATTTATTTTTGAAAAGTAGAATGATTGTATTTGTTAGTTTTTAATTTAGGTTAGTTTTATATTCTTATTTAGGGTAGGTACAAATTGAAAAGGACCTTAATCACATTGCTTTCTGTGGATATAAATTGAAAATGACCTTAATCACATTGCTCTCTGTGGATTGACCTGGTCTTATCAATTTTTATTACTACATCGTGGTTTTGTACTTTGAATTCACGATCAATAAGCAAACAGTTATAGGAGGTTAGAGAGATGAAAATGTTAAGTACCCCAAGTTTTAAAGCTCTCATAATTGAAATTTTAATAGCTAAAAGGCAAAGTCCATTTTTCCACAAGCTGAACCTCGCTGTTATATTTGTAAAGTAAAAGAATGACAAATAGTTCAATATCATCTCCATATTAAACATGTGAAGGAAAGGATATCCAAGAATTAGAAGTGGAGCATCCACAACTCACAACATGCTTTTTAAAAGAAAATTGTTCCATTTCTTTCTGCATCCCTATTTCTCTAAAGTGGATGAGAGATTTATCTAATTACATCAAACACAAATGCATGAAATCAAAATCCACTAGTCGAATTATTCACTTGAATCACTTCTGTCTGAAACTTGATTTCAACTGCAGAATTCTTTTTGCACAAGCAATTAGTATTCAGTTCCTTGATATCTTGTATCAAATGTGTCATGTTGATACAAGATGACCCACCTTCCCCCATTGCTCTCTTTGCCTTCACACCAAACTCTCTTGCCCTCCTCCTCCTCTCTTCCCCTTCCTCACCTTCATCCATCAACCTTTCTATAGCCTTCCTAATTTCCTCCAACTTCACCACCTCCACTGCATCCTCCTCTTGCCCCTGGCCCCACCTAATAGCCGCCTTGGCCCCAACGCTTACTCCAATCTCCAAAACGTTCACAATCATCTTCTCATTCAAGAATTGTTCCGCAAAAAGTGGCCATGTTATCATAGGCATGCCTACACCAATAGCCTCCAAAGTTGAATTCCAGCCGCAGTGCGTTAAGAACCCCCCTGTTGATGGGTGCGATAGGATTAGTATCTGCGGCGCCCACCCTCTAATTATAAGTCCCCTATCCTTAATCTTCTCTTCGAGCTCCTCTGAAAGCCATTGATCTATCTCGGCCAATTTCTTGCCGCTTCTGATGGCCCAAATGAATGATCGGTTTGAGGCCAGTAGGGCCAATCCAATCTCCATCAACTGTGAAGGCGAAATGGGACACATGCTACCAAAACACACATATACAACAGATTTGGGACGCCTTGAATTGAGCCAACTTAGACACAGGTCTTCATTGATTGAGGCCTTGTTCCCTCTATCCACCTTATCCAGTGTATCCTTATTACAAAGGGATACTGGCCCAATCGCCCATGTCCTCTTTCCAGTCGCCTTCCGGTACATCTCCACGTACTCCATCTCCAATTCATCAAAACTGTTTAGCACTACACCATCCGCTGCAGACTCTGCCTCTAAAATCTTGGCGCGGACGTGCTGCAGAGGTGAATTGGCCGCGAAGGACCCCGGAAGTTGGGCCTTTGTGATCTCGATCCGGTGGGGAACGCCCGGAATAAGAAATGGCTCGGACTCAGATCCAACACTTTCATGTGCATTGTAGTGTCTCACATTGTGTGAGCACAAGAGAGAAAAAGAACTAGTCCCATGAAACACAAGTCTAGGAATGCTAAATTTCCGAGCAGTCTCACCTGCCCATGCAATACCCATGTCTGAAATCATGCAGCTTGGGAGGGTATGTCCCTGCTCTTGGAGAAATTTCTCCATTGGTTGTTGCAGCATCTCGACCGCAACAAAGAATTTCTTCGCCATATCACTGGCGAAGGGGATCATGTCGAGGTTCTCGCATCCATCAGGCAAGCCTACCTCAAGACATGGAAAGTGAAGCTCGACAAGCCGAATTTGGAGACCAGAATTCAGTGCCCGATCAACGGTTGTTCTCAATCTAGAAGCATTGAGGGGAGTAGCGATGAAGGTGACGACCGCACCATGTTGCGCCAATAGCTTGGCCATGTCCATCATGGGGATCATGTGGCCTTGGGCCATTAGAGGAATTAAAAGGAAGTGAGGCTGTTGGTGTTCTTGTAAAGAAAGCATGGCAATTTGGGTGATGGACACTCTGTAGTGGTAAAGCTTAGGAACTAGAGTAAAGGGGCTGACTGCTTACCACAAAGGGGCTTGGAATTGGATTGATTGGAAGTTGATAAATACTTGCAACAACACATTCTCAGTGAGTTTGATACAATTAAGTGTCATAAGAGTTGTCTATTCGACGCCTACAGAGGAAGATAAGAAGGTTGAAACCATGTGTCTCCAACTTGAAATGACATTCGCCTCCGTACGTATTAGGATGCGGGTCGCATAGAAATACTTATACAGTGGCCATTTTGGCCTGTTGCAATCAACATGTGATGACATATGCGCCTACGTAAGTATTAGGTTGCGGGTCAAATAGAAATACTGCAGTGACCATTTTGGCATTAACGCATTGTGCCAGTCCGTGTGTACTGTTTAGTGACATTGTATCCATACATTTGCCCTTTGTTCCACCTGGGACCATAGATTGAGTCATGGTTAGGCCTCAGGCAGGTTAGCCCGAGTCAACTCAGAAACTAAGCAATATTTGGTGAAAAAACTTGCTTGAGAAGGACTCATGGTCAGAGTTGAAGTTACTCATTTGGCTCTACCAGAGGCACTGAAGACTCCATTGACTACGCCATAGGTTAATTTTGACGTTGATGTACCCTGGAGTGGAGTTGTTCATGGCCCACGTCAAACCGGGCTGAGGTATATCTAGGCCCGGCCCCAATTTATAAACATACAACCATATCTGGCCCATGCTCAGCGCAAGTCTAAAACCGTAGCTTGTCTCAAACACGTCAGGCCCGACGTGAGGGAAGCATGCTATACTTTCATCACTTGTTCAGGCTCTCTATTCAGTGTTTTGGGCAAATCAATCGCAAAACTATAGGCACTACTTATTTGGGTTGGGCCAAGCTCCAGCTTTCTATCACAAAATATAATTTCAGCCCAAACATTAAATAGGCTCAAATTTTGAATCCAGGTCCAGCCCAAGTACAAAAATCAGCAGCCCAAACCTGGCTCAAAGTGCTGGAATGAAAAATTGTTTTCACTTTTAGTTCACTGCTATAGATCCATCAGCGCAATACTGAAGAATTCTTCATGGCGACTCCATTTGAAACTAGGGACTCTGCATCTACTAACTGTAAGTCGTGAATGGATTGGTCTGCTAATCTCAATTAATTTGGGACTGGTCCTTTGTGGGAGCACTGTAACTGAATCATAGGGCCGCATTTGTAATTTGATTGATGGCTTTAGTTTGTCCAAGCGGCATCCCAATCGGAAGTGCTTAAGTAGGCCCAACCCAGACCCAGTTAATATTTGAGCCTAGAACTTGGGGCCTCCCCGGCCTTGAGGATTTAAAGCCCAAAAAAGTTTAAAAATTATTAGCAAAAAGAAAAAGTCAACTTTCTGTTGAATTTGTCAGGTAATATCATGCCAAACAGTTCAATGGAGCACTGAAAATGTGAAGGAAAGGATCTCATCATTAGGAATGCAGCATCCACAACTCAAGCCATGCTTGATAGGAGTAGAATGTTACATCTCTCTCTCTCTCTCAAACTCTTTAAACCTTAACACTCTGAAACTCTTTAAACCTTAACACAGGTTAAGGTTCCAACACAGATTTCTAGTTTATGGACAAACAACCAATTAATTTGAGTTAAAAAACACTCACCACAAGAGAAAAACACGTGATTTTTACGTGGAAAACCCAAGCAGGAAAAATTACGGGACCTAACACCGGTTCAAACTTATATCAAGCACTATGCAAGAGAGGTTACAAGATCTACTTACTACCCTTTTCCCAGTTGGACACAAACTAAAAGATTGAAGTTCTTCTAGCCGAAGCACACGCCGTTTACCTTCTTCAGACTTGATCCAACATGCCTTGAAGCCACTCAATACGAACACCCTTCTACAAGAAAGAAGATAATCTTCTACAAGATAGTAGAAGCAATATTCTCTAACACAAAGCTTAAGCACAATCTCCAGTGAAAGCTCTAGAGAAGAAGGGTATCTCCAATGTGTATTCTCAATATAAAATAGAGGGATGGATCTTAAGGTTGAGAGAAAATCCCTTTTTATATCCCCAATTTCGTACCTCATAAGTACATTTCAATCAGAAAAAGAGTTGGCATGATGTAGGCAAATTTCCCTTCAAATTAGACTGAAAAATCGCAAGTCGGTGCACTTTCTGCACTTGCCCGATCGGTTGAATAAAAGGTCCGATCGGTCGGATTAAGTCTCTGTCTAGATGAAAATTCAACACATTTTTTACAAACTTCCGGAGGCCATAACTTTCTCGTTTCAACTCCGATTGAAGCGATCTTGGGCTCTACGGAATCCTCTCGAAACAAGCTTTCCAACGGTAGGTTGTATGCCCATATCCAAAGCTTGGTTTGTGAGATATGACTTTTTTAATCCATATTATCCGTAGAAAACCACTTCAATTTGTCGCTCTTTTCTCTATTTCTTCACTTCAGTGCATCCGACGACTCAAATAATTGTCAGTACTCAAAAATATGTAAAATACAATACTAACAGACTCAAGTTTTGTCCAACCCATAAATTTGCCAACACAAAAATACTTACACACTCTCTCTCTTTCTCTGTGTGTATAACAGGAAAGGTCTAACGAAACCAAACTTAATATACCAAATCAACATCCATTGCTATAAATATCAACTTGATTCTATCATAAGCTTTATTTATCACCGGCAGATTGTTTTTTGGGCAAGCAATTGGGACTCAGTTCCATGAAATCTTGTATCAAATGTATCATATTGACGTAACATGAGCCACCTTCTTCCATTGCTCTCTTAGCGATCACTCCAATGTCCAAACTCTCTTGCTCTCTTTCTCCTCTCTGCTCCTTCCTCTCCAGCATCCATCAACCTATTGGGTTTATGTCTTGTATTCCGGTTTAGCTGGATGAGCCCACTGGGTTAGCTAGAGACTGGTTTAAGGTCAAGGGTATTTTGGTAATTGTACCGGGGCTTTCTTGGTGGCCAAGAAAGCGGAGACTATATATGTGTAGTCTATAACCCTAGATCTTGCGCACTAAAGAGAGCTGAGAGCTCTCTTACCCGTGGTGTTCCCACACCACGTAGGTGAGACGTTGTGGGAGAGGAGAGTCTCTGTGTACTTTACTTGTGATAGTGAAGATGATCGTTTCTGTGCCCGTAGATGTAGCCCTGTTAGGGTGAACCACGTAAATCTCGTGTCTCTTCTTGTGTGTAGCTTGTTCTTGTTGATTTTGTGATTCATGGATGTGCACAACGGGTGATGTCAAAATCACAACACAACCTCTCTATAGCCTTCTTAACCTCCTCCATCTTCACCAATTCCACAGCATCTTCCTCTTGCCCTTGGCCCCACTTAATGGCCGCCTTGATACTGCCATTTACTCCAATCTCCAAAATGGTCACCATCATCTTCTCATTGAAGAATTGTTCCACGAAAAGCGGCCAAGTTATCTTAGGCATGCCTGCACAAATAGCCTCCAAAGTTGAATTCCAACGCAGTGCATTAAGAACCCCCCTGTTGATGGGTGTGATAGGATTAGTATCGTGGTGCCCACCCTCTAATTACAAGTCCCCTATCCTTAATACTCTCTTCGAACTCCTCTGAAAGCCATTGATCTATCTTGGCCAATTTCTTACCGCTTCTGATCACCCAAATGAATGATCAGTTTGAGGCCTGTAGGGCCAATCCAATCTCCATCAACTGTGAAGACGAAAGGGGACAGATGCTACCAAAACACACATAAATTACAAACTTGGGACTTCTTGAATTGAGCCAACTTAGACACAGGTCTTTGTTGGTTGAGTCCATGTTACCTCTGTTCACCTTATCTAGCAAAACTTTATTATAAAGAGATACTGGCCCAACAGCCCATATCCTCTTTCCGGTCGCCGTCCGATACATGTTCACATACTTCATCTCCAATTCATCAAACTTGTTTAGCACCACGCTATCTGCTGCCAACTCTGCATCTTCAATCCTGTAGTGGATGTGCTGCATTTCCGACATGGTTGCAAAGGACCCTGGAAGCTGGGCCCTTGTGATCTCAATCAGGTGGGGTAGGCCCGGGATAACAAATGGCTCGAACTCGGATCCAATGCTTTCATGTGAATTGTAGTGACTTAGATTGTCTAAGCACAAGAGAGAGAAACAACTAGTCCCATGAAACACAAGTCTAGGAATGCCAAATTTCCGTGCGGTCTCACTATTCCATGTAACACCCACGTCTGAAATCATGCAGCTTGGGAGGGGATGCTCCTGCTTTTGAATAAATTTCTCCACTGGTTGTTGCAGCATCTCGATTGCAACGAAGAATTTCTTTGCCAAATCACTCGCGAAGGGGATCATGTCCAGGTTCTCACATCCATCCGGAAAGCCTGCCTCAAGACATGGAAAGTGAATCTCAAGTAGCCTAATTTGGAGACCTGAATTCACCGCCCGACCGACAGTTGTTCTCATTCTCGTGGCATTGTGGGGAGTGGTGGTGAAGGTGATGACTACACCACGTTGCGCCAATAGCTTGGCCATGTCCATCATGGGGATCATGTGGCCTTGGGCCATTAGAGGAATCAAAATGAAGTGAGGCTGTTGGTGTTCTCGTAAAGAAGCCATAACAATCTGGCTGTTGAACACTCAGTAGTAAACCTTAGGAACCATAAAGGAGACTACCACAAGTGTGCTTTGAATTGGATTATTGGAAGTTAGTAAATATTGCTTGGAAAATCAACAGTGAGTTTGATAGTCTATTCTTCTGCCAAAGAAAAAAAATTAAAAAAAGGAGGTAGTCTATTCTTTTCCATTTTTATTTTTTATTTTTTGTGTTTGGTAAATAGTCTATTCTTTAATTCCTCGGGAGGAAGATTTTAAACATCTGGTTCCAACATTACTACTTTACTTGAGTCCAATCTGAATCTTTTCGTTGGAAACAAGTGGTTCCTAATTTTCTTTTTTGCTAGTTGGCTAATGGCCCTAGAGTGCAGCTAGCACTGGAGGACCCAAGGATGGATCCATGGGTATGTGAGTGAAACTGAGATGCCAATGCTGGGCCATTAGTGTGTTCATAGTTCCAACATTGGATGAGATATGCTCATAAATAGGTGATAATATTGTGGGTCTAATATAAAAATCATGACCGGAGTAGTGTGCACTAAAAAAGTCTTTGTACCAATCTCTGTCTTGTAATTGTGGAAAACTATTAATTGAGTTGTAATTTTTTTATTTCTTTTATAATGAACTGTGGTATGAGTCATCGTATACATTAAAGTAAAAAACTTGAAGAAAGAACGCAAATTGAAGTATTTTGAAGTAATGCTCTTAGGTTAATATGAATTGAAAAGGTCATATTTCATAAATCGAGTGTCAAATTGAGGCAAGCTACCTACAATTGGAAAGCTATTTTCGAGTAGATATTCGTATGTTCTATAATTTCGTCAATCGGAGCTAAAACGATAAAGTTATAGCCATGGAAATTTGGCAAAAATTATGATAGAAAAGCCATCCACTTGAGTGGACCTAGAGCTCGACTTGAGCACCTGACGAGAAAAAATCCACTTTCCTATACGAAATTGTTTCTTATTTGTGTCAAAACTACCAGTTTCTGTTCTACAAAGCCTTTAACCCTAAGACACAAATTGTGGGTTATAAAAAGGAGTTTTCTCTCAATCCTGTTGCAAGGATCTCATTGTTTTGAATTGAAAATTAATATTGGAGATCAACCTACTTCTTAAAAGCTTCCATTGGAGAGATTACATCGAAGCTTTTTATTAGAGAATATTGCTTCTACATCTCTTGTAGAAGATTGTCTTTTTTATTGTAGAAGATTTGTTTGTCTTGAGTGGTTTCAAGGCGTATTGGATCAAGCGCAGATAGCAGTGAATGGTGAGAAGTCGTGACAACAAAGATTGTGCAAAAAGAACTACAGTTCTTAGGTTGAGTTGCAACTGGAAAAAGTGTCAGTGAGTATATCTTGTAATTGCTAGTTATAAGTGCTTGGTTTTTGTTAGTCCGAAAAGTGCTCATGGTTTTTCTCAAGTAGGGTTTGAATGTAAAAGTTTTGTGTATCTTCTTCTTGTAGTCTGTGATTGATTTATTTGTTAGTTTTATTTTTCTGCTACATATATTTTGAACTGCAATCTATAAATCGAGATTTGGGATGATCTTTCAAAAACTTTGTTGTTTGTTCCACCTGGTGTCATAGATTAAAACTTGGTTAAAAACAAATAGCCAAGCTAGTTCAAGTTAACTCAGGAACGTATTCATTATTTTGTACATTTGGAACTCTAGATCATTTCAAGCATACAAAAAACACTAAGGGACCATTGGTTTACACTGAATTGAATTCTTAATGAATTAAATCTAAGAAAAACATTTCTAAAAAGTGAAGATCCATAAATAACCATCAAATTATGGAAATGAATTAAGAAGGATGGTAAATGAATACCTGACCATCAACCTAGTCACTAAAATCCTATGAATATAAAGATCTCATATAACTTCACCTTATGTCCTTTATCTTTCAACTTTTTCATGTTCCAACTCATCTTAGTATTAATTTCTAGGTACTTGTTTTTGTTTATATGCTTTGAGTTGAATACATAGTGAAAGATTTTTACGTTCGAGATTTATTCTAGATTGCAGTTCGATTACTACTTCTATGCAACGGAAAAATAAAAACAATCAACCACACGAAAAAAGACAACACAATATTTAACGTAGAAACCCAAATATGAAAAAACCATGAGTCCAAAGTAGACAAAATCAATCGCTAACTTCTACAGTACAAAATATACTTACAACCTTACAGTCAGTCTCATAATATAAGGCTTTGTAGTTATTCTTGCTAGAATCCTCTACATGCAGTCCCTCAGTGACCTATTATTAGCACTTTGATCTCCACTATGAACACATTGCTACATTGAGAGAAAAATCTTCTACAATAATGTAGAAGTTACAAATCTCCTACAAAAAAGTAGAAGCACAAACTTTAGAGCTTGAAGCATTTAGCTTAATCTTTTATAAAAGCTCTAGAAGTAATCTCCAATGAATTCTCTACTCAGATTATGGAGAAGTATGTGTTGAGTTGTACTTATGTTGAGAGGAACCTTCTATTTATAGCCCAAAATTCATGCTATCAAGTTAGAAATCAAATCTAAGTAAAACAGGCAATTCTGGTACAAATAGGAAATAAATCTGTGCAGGTCGGTGGGCTTCTATTGCAAGTGCGCTCAAACCCACTTGAGCGCAGTCATCGTACATCCAATTATTTTCCAATATCTCTGTCAGGCTTAAACGCGTTCTTCGTGGTCTTAAGCGTGGTCATCTCTGTCTTGCACACTTAAGCACATGAACAAGCACGCTCAAGTGCAGTGCACTTTTTCTAATTTCTTCAAATTCAATATTTCTTGCTCCGTAATCAATAGTCAAAACTCGAGAATATAAAATACAGATCAATGGACTCAAATTTTGTCTAATACATCAATTTAACCAATACAAAAATCCTAACACATAGGAATTGTATGAGAGAACATTTCTAAAAGTGGTAGAACTATAAAAAGTAAAGGTGAAGATCAATAAATGGCCATTAAATAATATTCTCTTTAACAAATATAAGCCAAAGGGAAATGGAAAACTTGAAAATGAATACAGGCCATTACTCTAGTTAATTGAATCCATGGAAAGTTAGAAACCCATCTACATTTTTTAGAGGCCCATCTACATCTCCATTTTGCCTCTCACCTTTTTAATAATCATTTGGTAGACCTTTCAATGAAAAAAAAATGCAGGCAATAATATCTTCTTAAATGCATATATAACACGTCTAATGTCACAATCCGAGCCCAGAATTCGGGGGTTAGCGAAAAGCCAAACCTGTGACACACGTACTCCCGTGCACGTGCATCCAAACCCAGTCCAGATGCACACACACAAGGGATCTAACACGTACGAAACAACAAACGCGAAAACTGCAGATATCATAGCAAGCAACAAAGAAATAGCGGAAGCCAAAACAAATGCGGAACGGAAAAAGACAAAGCTAAATGCAATACTCGAAAACCAGATGCAACTCTGGGTACAGGACAAAATCATGATGTACAAATATATAGAGTGACAAAGTCCGAAGTACAAAATAAACAGCTCCAAAAACCAAAACCCAAAAGCCACGGAAGATATGCATGTACGCACTCGGCAGAGGTGATCAGGCCCACTCTGCCAACCCGGAGGGTGCCTCTAGGCTCTGCCCTGCAGCCTCCTCGACCGCCGGGGAGCCGGGCAAGGGATCTGTGCCTGCAACACCACAGACAACACAGTGAATACAATGATCCAGCAAATATAAGTAACAGGGATGAAACACTCATAGTATTAAATGGAATAAGGACAGAAGATTAATTACAGAGTATCATATTTGTATGCTAAGCAAATCATGCATAGAAGTAAAGCATGATAAGTGAATCAAAGCATAGAATACTGCACTAGGTGGCTACTACATTAACCATATTCTCTCCAATAGAGAGCAGAACAGAGCAGAGCAGATGAGAACACCACTGACCGGGCCAAGGGTACAAGTGGGTCTCGGTTTCCTGGGTTCCGGGGTCCCAAGACAAAGCGACACTGCAGTGATATAGAGATACAGAGATCTAAGCCAGAGGTAACCCCGTCGGGCATCCTAGGGCTGAGGCTGAGTAGAGCCAGACTGATACCAATCAAATCCAATCCCAAAAGAAGGGAGATTATCTGCTTTGGACTCACCGATGGCAAAGACCGGATCTTATCCTCACGTATTAATCTCTAGGCAGAGCCACCAGGGAATACCCAATAAATCAAAGATATACAAAGCCAGAGATATACAGAGCATAGCAGAAATACAGATCATAGCATAGATTAAGTCAAAGCATAGCATAGATTAAAGCTTAGTGCGGAACGAAGAATAAAATAGATATACAGGACGAAAGTAAAATGACCTCGTAATGCATAGACATAGATTTGCAGAACAGAGGGCAAAACTGTAAACAATATGCAATGCATCTCAGATTAATACGGAGTCAAGGTTCATTACAAGCCAGCCCTAATCTAGTTTTTCACTGTCACTAACCGTGCATGTTGATGTAGTTTTAAGTTATTCGATGCACCGTTGCCATCCAAGTGTTGCAAGGTAATCCTCGCATGCACCGAAGTCCCTTAAACCAACACCCATGGAGAGGTGCTTAACAGTGAATCAACGCTCACATGAATAAGTCACAGCCCAACAGACTATTCATGCGATCCAAGAATCCATTTGGCCGGTTTACATGAGTGGTTAACCTGTGGTTTAGCCCTACAAAGTCACACCATTATCCTAAGTTTTATTTCAGATTTTCCAGGTCTTACGGTTTAGCCATGGGTGACCTACGGCGTAGCCGTATACACTTTACGGCCTAGCCGTAACTTGCACTACAGCTTAACCGTGGTTCCCTTCAATACACAGCTAAACTGGTTATCTTCCACCTCTGATCTGATGCATTTCACGGCGGAGCTACGGTGGAGTCCACGGCTTAGCCGTAGACCAATCCACGGCTTAGCCGTAGCTTCCCCGTAAGAGTACTGAAATCAGAAAGTTTCGACTGATCAGGGTGATAATTCACGGCTGGGTCACGGCTAGCTTACGGCTCAGCCGTAGAACCATTTACGGTTCAGCCATAGCCTAGCCATAGAACAAAATACAAAAATTCAAGTCTCTGAAATCTGAGCCATATAAAGTTACGGCTTAGCCATACAATACAGAATTGAAGTCGGGCTGAGTACAGAAACTGAAATTTGGTACAGAAACTTAACAAAACAAGTTCCAGAGGTTTCCAGCATCACAGAATTTGGCTGTAACACATAACATACATGTCTAGAATGTAATAGATGAAATCAAATCAGTCAAACACAAAACCCATATGTGTTATACAATCCTGTACTTATACTTGCCTTAAAGCTCTGTCAATCACTGAAGCCAAGCTCAAATCCAACTACAACCCAAGCAAAACAAATCCAAACATAAACCATGAGCATGCAAAGAAAGAGAGAGAGAGATCCAATTGGAGAAGAAGAAGAAGAAGACTTGGAGAGAACCTACTTACCCAAAGCAAAGACAGAGAAAAAGGGGAAAGAACACAATCGAAATGGATGGAAAATCCCCACACCAACAGAAGAGGAAGAGAATGAATAGAGGAAAACAGACGTGTAACTCTCCTGGAGTTGCATGCAATCGACTAAGGGAAATGAGCAAGACATCTGGCTGATGACTCAACATATATAGGTTTTGGAGTTTAAAACAAAGTCCAAAGAGTTTAAACTATTTACAGTTCAAGTCACACGAAGGTCCAACTTCTCCAATGTACTCCGAATAGATCTAAGACAGTTACGGAAAATAACGAGCTCAACAAAATACATGTGCTGACACCAAGATGATGCAAAGATGATGCACTCAAAGCAAAAGCAAAATTACGAAAAAAAGCTTAGAACTACCTATCCCGGGTCAAAGGTTACTCAACTACCTATCCAAGACCCGAAACCAAGTCTGAATGGATTAATCAACAGAAAAGTATACTAATGAGCCACTAATCCGGCTCAAGGGGGATCGGAGTGTTACATCTAAGTAAAACAAAACAGTGGTATGGAATTGAGTTTCTGTAAGGATTTTTTGTATTTTCTAAATTCATGTATTGGACAAACTTCGAATCCATTAATCTGTGCTTTATTTTATTTAAGTGTGGACTATTGATCGTGTTGCAAGAAATGCTAAAATTGAAGAAAAATAGAAAACAATGCACACGTTCGAGCAAGCATGCTCACACTCTCGAGCAGGCAAGACAGAAATGATCGCCCTCAAGCTAATAAAGATAGTGCTCATGCCTGACTAGACCGATCACAAATAAATGGATGCTCGAGCATACACTCACCTGCGCTCGAGCTTACATGCTACAGAAGCCCATCGACTTGTATGGATTTTTTCCTATTTATGTCAGAATTGCCTGTTTTATTTAGATTTAAACTTTAACCGTAAGGCACGAATTATGAGTTATAAAAAAATTTGTTTCTCTCAACCCTAAGTGACACATTACGCATTTTCCATATTCTAAGTTGAGATTGACTATTGGAGATTTCTATCACTATTGGAGATTTCTATCTAGAGCTTTTATGAAAGATTAGGCTTAAGGCTTTAAGTTCTAGAATTGGTGCTTCTGACTTTTTGTAGAAGATTTGTGGCTTCTACATCCTTGTAAAAGATTGTTCTCTCGCTGTAGAAATTCGTTCGTGGTGGAGATCAAAGTGCTAATAGTAGGGCAAAGGGATTGTGTGTTGTGCATATCTAACAAGAACAACAACAATACCTTGTATTGAGGGAATGACTGTAAGGTTATGAGTACATCTTATACTGTAGAAGTTAGTGATTGATTTTGTCCACTTTGCAGTTGTGGTTTATTCCCATTTAAATTTCCATGTTAAATTGAGTGTTGTCTTTTTTGTGTTATTGATTTTTTTATTTTTTCATTATATAGAAGTAGAATTGAACTGCAATCTAAAATAAATCCCGAGCATTTAAAACTTTCAATTGGTATCGAAGTGGGTTACACTAAATTATTGTATATTGATATAAGGGATTTTCTAAAATAGAATTCAACAATGAAGAAGGCTTTTCTACTATGAAACCTCCTTTGCTGAAAAGTGTTGTTAATTATTTTTATTGAAAAGCACGTATGATAGCTTTTTTAGATCAGTTGATAAAGGGGTTTAGAGAATGGTGCTGAATGGTTATTCCTTGCCCAATGTCACTATTGATGGACAAATTACTGAAAAGCCAATGGCATAATGGTCCAAAGATAAAACATGTGCCTGCAATTGTAACAATAAGGCAATGAATGTAATCTACAATGAAGTATCAACGTCTGAATTTCATAAGATCTCTACTTGTAAGAATGCGAAAGAGTCATGGAACATCCTTTAAACAGTTCATGATGGAGCTGAACATGTAAAAAAAAGGAAAGATGCATAATTTATCTTCTATTTTTAAACTATTGAGGATGAGTGATGAACGGAGGTTTGATGACTTTTATTTTAAATTGAGCAATGTAATCAATTCAAGTCACTAACTAGGGGATCACTTTCTAAAAAGAAGATTGTTAAAAAGATTCTTAGGTCTCTTCGGGCAAATTTTATTCCCAAAGTTATTGCAATTGTCGAGGCCAATAAACTGAAAACTTTGAAACTTGATAAATTGGTTAGTAATTTGCAAACTTTTGAGACTTAGTTTAATAATCGTCAATCAAAACCTTCTAGACTTGCATTGAGAGCTTCCAAATCTTACAAGTTTTCCAAAGGTTCAAAGAAAGTGGTTGCTGCATCTGATTCTGATTTTGAAGAAGGAGATATAAAACTATCTTTTGACTTTGTGCAACATTTTAACAAACTTATGAAAGGGAAGAACACTAGATTTAACATGGTGCCAATTGGAAATACTAGTTCTTCAAAGAGAATTAAGTACTTTGAATGTCAAGGTTATGAGTATATAGCTAATAATTGTGCTAATAAGAAGAAGAAGCCCATACAAAACAACAATAAGGTTCAAAATATCACTTGGGATGTTGATAATTATGTTGATGAGGAAGAATCCCCTAAACCTGATTCGACTGAAAATGAGAAAGAAGAGTTTATTACTTTCATGGCTAGATATTTACCATCTGAAGTTGATTCTGATGATAATAATGATGATAAAAAGTGTCTCATGAAAATGTTGACAGGGAAGCTTAGTATAAATTTATGTATGGTCAAAGTAAAAACAGGGCAAGCATGTTACAAAACTTGTAAAATATGTTGAAGATTCTGAAGATGAAATTCAATCTTTTAATAAGAATTTAGAAGAAGCACATGCATGGATGATTCTCATTGAAAGTTAAGGTTTCTTGCTTGAGAGTTTGACTTCTGAAAAAAAAAAAAAAGGAGAGTGAATCTTTAAGAACAAAAGTGTTAAAAAATTAAGCTGAGATTAAAGATCTGAATGTAAAGTTAAAGATGGCATTGACAGTATTGGATGCTTTAAAAGCTATTATAAACCAAATTCATGCTAGTTCAACTACACTTGACCACATATTGAGTGTTCAGAAGCAACATACTGATAAAAATGGTCTTAGCTACACTGATGGTGCTTCAACATCACAATCTTCGGATAAAACTGCTTTTGTTAAAAGCACGGTAAATGGATCCATTGCTTATCATACTGCATAAAACATGTTGATTGTGCATCAAAGAGTGAGTTTATTCTTAAATTTACACGAGCACCTACATGTCATCACTATGGATTAAAAGAACACATTCGTTCCCATTGCAATAAGCTGAAAGCTTCGAAAAAAAGCATGCAATGGAAAACTCAGTTTCTGCACCCACATCAAGTGCAATCTAAGTTAAAAAGGAAGAGTTTCAATTTATTTTGGTACACACTATGCTAAAATTCTTCAATTTATAAGTGTGGATACCAAAATCTAATAGCTTATGATCAAGAAAATCAAGCCCCTAACCCCAGTGCTAATATGAGGATATTCTTAAAGGGGAGTTAGAATTAAGGGGGAACTACTACTGGATCCTGATTGACAAACATAATAAATGCTAACACCATAAATTGTTAATTATAGACAAAAAGAGGGAGAGTGAGGTATTAAGGGTGAGTTTTGAAGTTTATTGAAAATTCTGAAGACAATAGGATCTAAAATTGGTTTTTCAATTGAAGATGAAGTTGATATTTTAAATTGGTTCATATTTTGTTCTTCACTTAGTTGCAAAGCCAATGGAACAATTTTTTTTTTTTCAAATTTCAATTTACTCAGTGTACTTAATGTATTTTTGGATTTATTTTTTAGTAAATTGAATGTATAGAAAGTTTTATCCATGAATTGATAAAAAGGGAGATTGTAAGGATTTTTTGTATTGGCTAAATTCATGTACTGACAAAACTTTAGTCCATTGATATGTACTTTATTTTCTTTAAGTATGGACTGTTGATCGCGTCGCCAAAGGTGCCGAAATTGGAAAAAAAACAAAAAGAAAGAGCACGCTCAAGCGGGCATGCTCACCTGCGCTCGAGCCTGCAGGTAGAAGCCCATTGGCCTGCACTGATTTCCATTCTATTTGTCCCAGAATTGCCTATTTTACTTAGATTTGGACTCTAATCCTAAGGCGCAATTTATGGGGTATAAAAAAGGCAACACACCTTCTCTATATTCTAAGTTGAGATTAGCTATTGAAGATTTCTATCTTGGGCTTTTATGTGAGATTGAGCTAAAGGTTTCAAGTTCTAAAGTTGGTGCTTTTACTTCTTCGTAGGAGATTTGTCGCTTCTATATCCTTATAGAAGATTATTCTTTTGTTGTAGAGATCTGTTTGTGGTGGAGATCAAAGGGCTAATAGGAGGGCATTGAGAGATTGTGTGTCGTGGAGATTTAGTAAGAACAACTACAATACCTTATATCGAGGGACTGACTAGGATTGTGAGTATTTCTTATACTACGAAAACTAGTGATTGATTTATCCACTTTTGATCGTAATTTTTTCCCGTTTAGATATTTATGTTAAATTGTGTATTGTCTTCTTTGTGTAGTTGATATTTTTATTTTTCCGCTACGTAGAAATAGTAATGGAATTGCAATCTAGAATAAATCTCAGGCATTTAAAACTTTCAGTTTTATAGCTTGGACAGGGCAGGCTTATTAACTTCAAAACAAAACAAAACTCAAGGCCTGGCTATACCCTTCCCTTAAAGGCCAAAAAATTATGCCCAAGCCCAACAAAAAAGCTGAGAAGTTTGTAAAAATCAATGAGTTGATTAAATGATATAACAACCATATATTTCAAAGGGGGTTTTTTTGTACGAATACCATGAGGGGAGGATTTTTTCAAGCCTGAACCAAAGACAAACTATTTGTCCACACATTTTCCCACAACTTTTGTTAGGTGGTGGGAGATTTTGCAAAATCGCAAAGCTACTTTGTGCGAAATTGCAAGTTACTTCGTGTGAAATCGCAAATTACTTTATGTGAAATTGTAAAAACTTGCGATTTTGCATGTTAGTTTTTTCCTTTTAACAGTGCCTAGTCCCATTTTCTTTCATTTCCACTGCTTTTCATTTAAAAGTCTTCTTATTCCCGCCGTTTTCCCTCCTTTCTCATCTCCCAAACTTGTTTGGTAGTACTCAACATCGATCACCTTCGTAAAGCTTATACCTGGATTCTTGGGTCTTACTTCCATTAGAGATCATGATTTTGCAAAACTCTAAATCATCATAGCCCTAGTATCTATATTCCTCTCCATCGTCCTTATCAAAGGTAACTATCGAACTGACCATTTGCTTTCGAAAATGGAAGTTCTTCATACTATCCCTGCATTGCATCTATGGAACTGAATGATAGTGTGCACAAATAAATGTAGGATATATTGTAATGTTTAGTCTCTCTTTGGACTAACTGCTTGCAAAAAGAAAATTTGGAACCTAAAAAAACAATTTACTTTTGCAGCTTCTTATCTTTTATTTACGAGGGAAAAAATGCCAATGCATGGTTTCCCTTTCTACCAAAAAAAGACTGAAATTGTTTTTTGATATCATCACTTAAATATGTTATGGACCATGAGAAATCAAATATCATTTTCCTTTTATACTAAATAATTGGTGAAACAACAAATATTTTGACATGCAATCATAATGTACTGAAATTTTCTCATAAAATAAGATTGAAGTTACTGTACACCAAATCCATGTCATTCCTTTCATTAAATAATGCAAATGCAAGAATTTTTCTTTACGTTACATTACCTACAAAGGAGATTGAAGTATATAAAAAAAAGCCTAAAGCTTGGGGATATGCTTCTTTGCCGCCACCATTTCTAGCACTGCTCTCTTCTTGACCTATTGCTTTATTTTTTAAAATAGGTTAGTTTGGGTTCATCTCATGTCTGCTTTTGTTGTTTTGCCTTGAGGGAGGTGACTTTTTTCTCAAAGATTATAGATAGAATGAATCTCTATATTCAAAGCTATACCCATTTAAGATCGAGAGATTTTTTTCTATTTCAACCACTCTTTTCATCCAACCACAAATGTTTTGATTGCTAAAATAAATTAAGCCTAGAACTCAACTCCAGTGGAAAATGAGAGAAAACCAGGCTGGACAGTGTTAAAAAAAAAAGACTAAGTATAAAGTAACTTGCGATTTTGCATAAAGAAGCTTTGCGATTTCGCAAAAAAGTTGACCACCTGACAAAAGTTGTGGGAAAACGTGTGGGTAAATAGCTGATCTATAGTTAGGGCTTGGGAAAATCCTCTTCTAATGGTGTCCGTACGGAAAAAATCCCTATTTCAAAACTCAATGGGGGTTTGTAAAATTCAATTGAGTTACTAGGCATTGTAGAAAAATCACGGACTTGATCAGAAACTCGGTCCTTTAAGTGTTCCAGATCCATGTTAACTCGATAAATACTCAGTTGATTCAACCAAAACTAGATGTAGATCTAGTTGACTCAGTCAAGACAGCTAAAACTCAAGACATTATTAGAAAATTTTCTAGTTGATTGTGTGCGGTCCTTCAAATCATTTTTGGCTTTTTTACTTGATCAATACCTAATCAAGTCATTAGAATTGGATGCCCTTGGTCAATAGCTTTTGGGGCCAACTTGCATTTGGTAGCTCTTGAAACTGTGCTGTAGACAATTAAGTGTGTTCATGCACTGGGTATTTTGTGGGGAAACGTATATTTTAAATACTCTATGCCTTTAAAAATCCCAAAAGCTAAGGTAGCAAAGACCATTGAGAAAAGATGAAAATGAAAGAAAACAGGGTTACACCTGCCATGACAATAAGGGGTTTTTGGGTTCTAAAAGTCCAAGGGAGTGAGGTCGAATTTCTGATTTTTTCACAGAAATGTGCCCTTGCCCTTTCACCCTTCACTCTATCAGTTCATCTAAAATATTGCAAATTCCATGGATGCGAAATCCACACAAGAAGACAAAATGTACGTTCAATTCGATGAAGCATAAAATCCACAGCTGCTTTTAGACGTGATATTCAAACAAGAAGACTGAAGACAATACCATGCAGCCATGTGATATCTGATGTGTGCCTTCTAAGAACTCCAAAGCTGTCACTATAAGGACAAATTTTTACCTTTCAATCCACAGGAACATATAAAACACAAACAAAAATTTCAATAAAGACCATGGATATACAAGAATTCCCACCCCTCTCAAGCACCACTTGCACCCATATCTTCTTCAGAGTTGTCAGAATTTTCTTCATTAGCATGGTCCATGACATCTTCAATAAATAGTACCATATTGACATATGAAGACCCACCCTCTTCCATGGCCCTCCTTGCCTTGTTCCCTAACTCTCGTGCTCTCTTTCTTCTCTCTTCTCCTTCCTCTCCTTCATCCATCAACCTCTCCACAGCCTTCTTCACCTCTTCCTTCTTCACCAATACCTCAATCTCCTTCTCATGCCCCCATTTAACAATGCTCTCCATGCCCACACTCACTCCAATCCTTAGAATTTCCACAATGAACTTTGCATTAAAGAATTGTTCCGCAAAGAGTGGACACATGATCATTGGCATCCCAAAGGAGATACCCTCCAACGTTGAATTCCACCCACTGTGTGTCAAGAAACATCCAGTTGAGGGGTGTGATAGGATTAGTAGCTGTGGGGCCCACCCTCTAATTATAAGTCCTCTATCGTTGACCCTCTCTTCGAACCCCTCTGATAGCCATTTCTCTATCTCAGACTTCTCTCTATCTCCATTTCCCCCAGTGACCAAAATGAATGGTTGGTTTGACGCTTCTAGGCCCAGCCCAATTTCTACAAAATGCGATGGGGTTAACCGATTTTGGCTCCCAAAACAAGCGTAAACAATTGAATTGGGCTTCTTCGAATTGAGCCAGCCCAAACACTGGGCCTCATTGATTGAGGGCTTGTTCCCTCTCTCGACCTGATCCAATGTTTCTCTGTTGCATAGTGACACTGGCCCAATGCTCCATGCCTTCAGTCCGGTCTCCTTTCGGAACCTGTCAATGTATTCAGGTTCTAATTCATAGAAGCTGTTGATCAATACACCGTAGGACGCTGATTGGGACTCAAACATTTTGTCAAACATTATTCCTGAGGGCAGATTATCAATTAAGTGCTCTGGAAGTTGTGCTTTGGTGAACTCAACCTGATCAGGGAGGCCCGGAATCACAAAAGGATCCGATTCAGAGGTGACACTTTGATAGGGCTTGTAATGGACCACGTTGTAGATACTCAAAATTGAGAAGCAGCAAGGCCCATGGAACACAATCCTCGGTATGCCAAACTTCCGGCCAGTATCGGAGATCCACTGCAGGAACAGGTCTGAGATTATGCAGGCAGGAAGTGGATCCAGATCTTCGAGATATCGTTCCACTGGGAGCTGAAACCACTCCATCGCCGCAAAGAAGTTGATGGTTACTTCTGGTGAAGGGAGCAGGTCAATGCTTTCGCATCCCTCCGGAAGGCCCATATCCAGGCATGGGAATGGTAGCTGGACCAATTGTATCTGGAGGCCTGATTGGTAGGCCCGATCAATGACAGCCTTGAATCGAGAAGCGTTGAGTGGTGTTGTTATGATGGTGATGGCCACCCCATGACTAGAGAACAAGCGGGCCATGTCTATCATTGGGATCATGTGGCCTTGGGCCATTAGGGGGATTATGAGGAAGTGAGGCTGGGGTTGGGCTTCTAATTCCATTGCACTTCTTTGAGATTGAAGATTCCACCAGGTTTGATGAGGAGGAATGCTAATTGAGATAATGTAGATACTGCTATGTAATTCTTTTAAATAGATTTGGTGTTTATAAGATGAGGCTGATGTTAACTACACTCTGAAGTAACCTTGGAAGCTTGTTCTTCCAAACACCAAACAAATAGGACACTAGGATTTTAGTGGGTACATTTGTTGATCAATGCGGTCCATTGACCTTTCAGGCCCAAGATAACTAATCCATCTCGAACCAAACGGATCCAATCTACATTGATCTATTAGGCCCAAGATGGTTTACCATAATCATAGAGCTGTAAATGATTCCAATACACCCATGTCCTATAGTGAGGCGCTTTTGTTAGAAATGCAGTCCACTGATCTACTGGGCCACATTATGGAGTAGTGGTGCGTAAATGGGGACGTTTTGTTTGCGTATTGGATGACATTAGCTTGAGGTGCTAGGGTGGTGTGATTGGTCACACAACCCACATGTGGCATGGGTTGCGTGGATGGACACTGCCTGTAGAAAAGTTCTAACAGTGCAACCAAAGGGTAATCGCTGGTAGGCCATGGCTGAGAAGCTACAGAGGGGATGACTCGTGTAGTGATCAGGCAATGGGCCAGATTCTTGTCGGGATGAGTACATAGACTAAATCCGACTCATTTGTTAATCAAGTTGAAAATGTGAGCTCAGGATGTTAATTAACAGGTTGGTGTTGGGTCACACCGCCCTTAGTCGGATTGGGTGTAGTTCAAGTGGCCTGGTGGTTCAAATAGTAAAAATGGATTCATAATCATCAGGCCAGAAATGTAAACTAGAACCCCGAATTATGGGTTGGGTTGATGGGTTAGATTAGGAGTTTGCCCCCTTGTTCTAGAGCCCATACTTACTACTTTCTCCCATGATCGTGGTCAGTTCCCACTAATTAGACGGCTTGGATTGTCTTAACGTTGCAAGTATGGATTGTCTTAACGTTGCAAGTATTAAGGTTCAAGATAAGAGCCATGGATGATATGAATAATCAAAATGGACGGCCAGAAGAATACCACGTCCATGCGCTGGTGCTGATATCTTAGTAATCGTTGGGGTATGGCTTAAAGAATCCGAAACTCGGTTGGACCCAGATGGTTGCCGAGACTAGTAACTCAGATGAGTCTGGCTGACTACTTTCTTGACAGGCTCGTTCAACTAACCCAACTTGGCTGTCTGTTCGACCAATCTGTTCCAAGGCGAGTTAAACTTGGGAGTGGACTTGTTAAGGCCAAATCTGGGTCTGTCTGACCAACAAAAATGGCTGCACCAGTTTTATTGAAAGTTTGCTATGTGGGTCGTGGTAAGAAACAACATCTCGGTCATGTTTGTTTGCATTAAAATATATATATAGGAATTAAATACATAGGATAATTAAAAATGGATGTCAAAAAGGTCGATTTCCAAAAATAATATCAAATAACATCTTCTTTTGTTTTTATTTTCCTAATAAAAACGTTATTTGCTGTCCATTTTTAAAAATTCACTTTTGATATGTATTTTTAACCACCCTATTTATTATGCACCTATATATTAAATAAACAAGCCCTTTTTTCAAATTCAAGGTGAGGGTTTCCTACGTAAGTGGTTTTTTTTTTTCATATATGTGGAAAGGATAACCTGTGGAGTGTTTCAAGACTCTTTGATATACTTTTAGCAAAAAAAATTTTTATATACATTACCGTGTTCTTCTCTAACAGCTTGAGTTTTTATGATTATGGCGGCTAACCTGGCATCAATGCTGGAAATTATATATTTAATTTTTGGGGACATGTTTCCATTCGAGTGCAGAGCTCATTTAATATATATTACTAGCACAGTAACTCATGCTAAGCACGGGACATTACCCACGTAGGTAGGGTCCATATTCCATATAATTAGTTTTGAGATATTTTTTATTACTCAAGGTATCCCTCGCAAGCTAAGCCTTCACACCTTTAGCCTCAGGTCGGAAGCCTAAGAGTTACCTAATTCTAACGAGCAAGAGCTAATATTTAGTGGATACATGCATGGGCTGCACACACATCACCCATATAGCGCAATGAACGAGAGTCGAACTCGAGACTAGGGGAGTAAACCTAAGGTTCAGTCCAACTGAGCCACCACCTTGATGGCTTGAGATATTTTGATAAAAAAAATACACATACTTTTTTATGTGTGTAAACAGTAGATTATTTATCAATAAGGGTAAGAAGTTATGAGTTTAAATCCCTTGACTTACGTACTTTTTATCTTTTTAAAATGTTCGATAAAAAGTCAAAATGAAAAATAAGTCAAGTTTCAGCAACAAATGGCTGTCATGCCTTGATCTAAATGACAGACCTATCTAGGTCATGCAATCAACATTATAGATCATGTAATATTACCAAGTCAACTGGGATTGCACTTTTTCTATTCTTTGAATTGAGTGATTTAACTATGTCTATGTAAATTACTCCTTGCAATCAGCCAGAGACTTTCATCTTGTTCGGGTGTTTGGAAAGCATAAATTTTAAAGGGCATTGATCTTACGAGAACTATTCTCACTCACCTACAATGAGAACTTTTTATGGGGTGCACTTATGGGTCCCATTTAGAGACAAGACCAGGGGAATGGAAAGATCTATTGGACAATCACAAATATCAAGTTTGGCCCTAACTACATGTCCCTAACCCCTTCATCCGTGGGCCATAAATTCACTCCATTCAGATTGGTGCATAGTCGATCCAATGGTCTAATAAATTCGAATCTGACCGAAATTTGGAGCAAATGACTATCAAAGGGGTCCTTGTGTATTGCAAGATTTGAATTGGGTGATAGATTGGCCCCACCTACAATTCTCACAAAAAAAATGGTGAAAACTAGTTCTCATAGGATTATTCCCTATTTTAAAAGATTTTGCTATGTTATATCTTTGCTTAAAATATAATCGAGACACCTAAGAGGTAGGTATTAGAATATCTTAGAAAGTATCCAACAATATCTCACTTTCTTACAAAAACCTTCATATTAAAATATTTTAAAAGAAAGAAAAGAGAGAGATCTTATTAAATAAGAGATGTGTACATTAAAAGAGGAGGAGGAGGATCTTATTTATAGAATAAGGTTACTTCCTCTCTAAGAAACCTAATATAGCAAGACTCTAACTCTAAGTGCTTTTCTTTTCTAATGTGAGCTCAAATGTGGGCATCCACCTATAATAATGCCTCTTATAACACTCCCCCTTAAATGATCACCATTCAATAACAGTTGTGTCGTTAAAACCTTGTAAAGGAAAAACCCAAAGAGATAAAACCTAGAAAATAAAAAAGAGTATAGTGCACATATGTCCTAAGTAGCATGCTTTAAGATGCCTACCTTTAATCAGTGACTCCCCTTAACAACAATAACTTTTATATTGTTTGATGATAGACTCTATGCATGCCGGTACCATATATAAGTTTCTGAAATGTTGACTTTGGTAATGACTTTGTAAACAAATCAACCAGGTTGTTGCTTGAAAGAACGTACTTGACTTCAATCTCATTGTTCTTCTGAAGTTCATATGTGAAAAAGAACTTTAGTGCAATGTACTTTGTCTTTTCAATTTTAATGTATCATTCTTTAATCTGTTAAATACATGCCTTATTATCTTTGTAGATAATGCTTGGGGTACTTATACTAAGAGGCTATTGACAAGAACTACAATATGCTAAATTAAAGATTTTAGTTACACACATTCTTTACTGGTTTCATAGAGAGCTAAAATCTCAGCATGGTGTAAAACGTAGCTTCTAAAGTCTGTTTAGTAGAACACCAAGAAATTGCGGGATTACCACTAAGGAATACATAATTTGTCTGTGATTGATCCTTATGAGGATCAAAGAGATATCCTGAATCTACAGATCCTACGAATTTGGAATCTTTACAATAAAGGAGTCCTAAATCAATTATACCACGTAAATAGCGTAGGATATGTTTGATACCAATCTAATGCTTTTGCGTTGGCACAAAACTGTATCTGGTAAGTAGATTCACTGAAAATGGAACTTCTAGTCTCGTACATTGTGCTAAATACATTAAAGCACCAATAGCACTTAGGTATGATACTTCAAGACCCAATGCCTTTTCATTTTCTTCAATTAGACAATATAGATCTTTATTTATATCTAAAGACCAAGTAACCATGGGAGTACTTAGTGAATGTACTTTGTTCATACCAAAGCATTTCAAAATACTCTTGATATAATTAGACTAATAGACTAATATTTCATTAGAATTTCTCTTGATCTACAGGTCAAGACAAATTGTTGTTTTCTCAAGGAAGTACTTAGTGGATGCGCTTTGTCCATACCAAAGCGTTTCGAAACATTCTTTGTATAATTAGACTGACAGATTAATATTCCACTAGAATTTCTCAAAATTTATAGGCCGAAACAATTTTGTTTTCCTAAGGTCTTTCATTTCAAACTCTCTTTTCAAATAATCAACAATTATTTCAAGCTTTTTTGAAGTCCCAATGAAATTTATGTCCTTGACATATACTGCTACTATTACAAATCCTTTTAAGGATTTCATTATGAAAATACATAAGCAAATGAGATTGTTCTCATATCCTTCCTTAGATAAATAGTTATCAAGACAATTGTACCATATTCTTCCAGATTACTTCATGCCGCACAATGATCGTCTCAATTGTATTGAGTATGTCTATTGGGCTTTGTATCAAGCAAAGTAAATCCTTCAAAGATTTTCATATAAATTTCTGTATCTTAATACCCTTACAAGTAAGTAGTTACAACATCCATGAGTCTCATATCTAAATTTTTAGAAATTGCTAAACTTATCAGATATTTAAATATTGTTATATCCATAACGGGAGAGTATGTTTCCTCATAATCAATTCTAGGTTTCTGCAGGAAATCTTGTGCCACTAGTCTTGCCTTATATTTAGTAATTTCATTCATTTCGTTCATTTTCCTTACAAATACCCATTTGTAACCTATAGGGTTATTACCTTTAGGGTTTGTACTATAAGTTCGAATACACTACATCTATTAAGAGACTCTAAATCTGCTATAATGACACTTTCCCATTTCGACCAATCTTTCCTTTGTCAATATTCATTTATAACACGTAGTTCTAGATCCCAATCATCATCCTCCTGTGCTCTTAATATTTGTATAGCTACTGCATATACAAATGCATCATCAGTTATAATTTCCTTTATATCCCATCTCTTTTTTGAATAATTATAAAGTATAGGGATCTCTTAATTATCCGGTACCAGTCCCTCTTCAAAGGCTTTTATAGTCTCATCAAGGACTTCTATTATTCTAACGAGAGCGGATTTTGTCATAACCTCTTCTGGAGCATTATGTGCATCTTCAAGAGGAACCTCTTCAGGAATTGACAATCAGTAAAATGGACAACGAAAACGTCTCCTGTCATTAGTTTTAAAAATCAAATAATCGAAGGAGAGTCATAACCTATATAGATTCCCAACCTACGTTGTCATCCTATCTTAGTACGCTGACGGGGTGGTATAGGAATTAGAATTGCATAATCAAACTTACATAAATAGGAGATATTGGATGATGTTCCAATATAAGTTATGTATGGAAGTATTGATGGTAAATTGTGGGTCGAAGTCTAATGAGCATTGATGCATGTAACACAACATGTTCCCAAGTACTAACTGGTAATTTGGACTGCATCACTGTAATCCTAGAAATAAGTTAAATGTGCTTAATCATGGATTTAGCTAAGCCATTTTGGGTATGGATATAAGAGATAGGATGTTTGACAACAATGCTCAGAGTTGAACAGTAGTCATCGAAAGCCTGTAATGTAAATTCGCCGCATTATCAAGTCATATATACTTAATAGGATAATAAGGGAAGTGGGCCCCTAAGTTTAATAATTTGAGTCAATAGGTGAGCAAAGACTATATTTCTAATTGAAAGTAAGTAAACATCCGACCAACGGGTGGAAACATCAATAAAAACATAAAATACCTAAAAGGTTCACTAGGTGGATTTATAGGTCTATAGATGTTTCCTTGTATCCTTTACAGAAAAGATGAGGATTCTAATGCAATCTTAATAAAGGAAGATTGAGTGTTTAATTTTCCTTGTAAACATGGCATACATATATACCTACTAGATATGATCAATTTATGGTTTGCTAAGGAGTGTCCAATAGAGTTATCAATGTTTTTCTTTAACATAGTAACCCCAGGGTGTCTTAACATATCATGCCAAATAATAGAGCCTGAGGATTGCTAAGCTTCAGGCTTCGTTTAAGATTCGGGCTTAACACTATCGTTTTGTTCAAAATCGAATGTAATTCGATGATAGATATTGTCGAATAATATAACCCCGAAGAGTGTGCACTTAATGTTTCTAGTACTTGTTTCTGGCTTTCAATACTAGTAATGAAAAGTCACATTTCCTTGTTTACCTTATTTGTAGTTTCAATATTGTATCAATTTATTTTGATGTATTTGAAACATAGCAAGTTTCTTGGGGAATTGCTGGAGAACAATGCATCTTTAATGAATAAATGAGTTCCATTAGGTAACATCATATGGACTCATTCGGAGCCTTCAATTATTTGCACAGGTCCATCTATGGTGGATATCTTTCATGAATTGAAACCAAAATTTGAAAAAAACCTTTCATTTTTAGAGTGGTGTTTATTGTGGCACTCTCTAGAAGACAGTAAATATCCCCAGTTACGTGATCCATGCCTTTAAATAAAGATAGTAGAATAATGTAACTAAACAATCACATAATATAAAATAAAACAAAAAATATCCATAAAATTTCCATCAAATTAATAAACTAAAAATAACAAGTCATCTATCATAAATATCCATGAAAAATAAATATTTGAAAATATCATTCTAAATAGAGATTCTATAATAATAATAATAATAATAATTTGTTTAGTCTTCTAGACCATATTAGGAGGGGTTCCAATCTTAGAATGAAATGCTTCATTACTTAGAGGTTGGCCATTCTCATCTTCAAAAAAATCTCTAGTCTCCAAGTTTGTATATCCAACTGATAATCATCATTTTGTAGGACTGTATCCCAATCACAATCTTCCATACCATTTGACTCTGCAGAATGAATAAAGGCCTTGTTGCTTTATATTGTTCTACTACTTCTTTTGGTGCACGACAATTGCGTGAGCAATGCCTATTCCTTACACATCTATGGTAAGGGTCATCAGAATAGAGGGTAGATTTATTCGGTGAATTTTGATTTTGATCCTGATTTTTATTTTTTTTGAAGATCAAACCACTTCTAGTGGTTTTTTAATTTTGGGGTTGGGGGGACCTTGAAATCCTCCCGTCTGGAGGAGTTGTTGCTTCCACCTCTATTAGAGGGGTTATTTCTCCCACGCCCCCTTCCTCTGCTTCTGTTGGAACTAAAACTTTCATTTACTTCAGGCATTGCCGTAAATCTAGTTGGTATGGAGTTGTAATTATTTATTAAGACTTTGTTATTTTGCTCAGCAACAAGGAGACTAGAAAATAGTGTTAAGTATTTAGAGAAACGTAATTTACAATACTGCTGTTGCAGGATTATATTTGATGCATGGAAAGTGGACAACGTTTTTTCTAACATTTGCTCTTCCATAATCTTTCCCCACATAATCTTAACCAAAAAGCAATGTTAAAAAAAAAGTAGAGTTGTACTCAAATACTGATTTATAGTCCTGAAATCTCAAGCTTAGCCATTCGTTCTAAGTAGCTAGTAATATGACCATCTTCTAGTAATCATATATATCCTTCATATATTTCCAAAGACCTACTGGGGCTTCTTCAGTAAGGTATTCGTTCTTGAGGTCATTATATATATGATGACGCAAGAAGATAAGTGCTAACGCCTTACTTTGTGGGGACTCTTTATTATCCTCTACTATTGTCTCTCCAAGTTTTTTAGATTGCAAGTAGATTTTTGCATCGAAATACTAAGATTGGCAGTTGTCCTCAGTAATATTAAGATCTTTGAATTTAAGTTTAGCTAAATTTGACATCATGCAAGAGCTATAAAAGATATATATAATCATTGGTATGTATAAGATAATAAAAGATAAATAATGAAACTTTAAAATATGCACAATAAAATAAGGGGTAAGTCATGTCAAATCAAGTTGGTCAATTTAAAGTTGAAACATCACATTATCAACTTTAATAATCAGAAACATCAGGTTCTGACAAGGCTTTTGACTTGATTTAGAACTTCAGGTTCTTGAATTGGAACTTCAGGTTGTATCAATTAGAACTTCGAGTTCTATCAAGACTTCAAGTTTGATTTTATGGCCTGATATTAATTGATTTTATTTTTTTGATCTAAATATCAAACTTCAGGTTTACTTAGGGATATGAATCTCCAAGCTCATATTGTGGATTTGAGAACTTCTGATTTCAAATTTATATAACCCACGGATCTTTTGGTCCGGATTAAAAGAACTTTTGGTTCGTATGGAACTTCAGGTCAATATTAATATAGAACTTCAGGTTCTATTTAAGATTCATTTATATTGATGTCTCCTTTTGAAAAAAAATAAACCATTCATCTCCAAATAATAGTCTAATTAAAAAGAAATAAGAATACAAGCATATATGTATATAATTTTTAAACTAAGAGGAGATTATAAATAACAAGAATTATTTTTACCACTGAATCTTCTGCTTTTTGTTTTCAAAGTATAGATCTACTCACAAACTTTCCATAGGTTCAAACAGATCACCGATCTGACTTTAGATGGTCAAGATATCACAATTTAAAGTTCTGATGATGATCTACACTTCTGCCTATATTGCTGTTGATGTCAGCACTGTGAACCAAAGTGATGTCCCGGGTGATGTAGCTGCCTTTTGTTTTTTCTTTGTTTTTTTGCTTTGTATGTGAACCTAAGTGTAAAAGGAGGTGAAAAGTGCACGTTTACACATTGACTGTAGTGCACAACAGAAAACAGGGAGGCCTTTGTTGCACATGAATCGAAGTGCAAAAGGACAAAAGGAATATCCTCTGCTTGCACGTAGGCCTAAGCATGGGAAGAAAAAAAGAAAGGAGGGGGGCTGCTATCCTCTCATGCACGAGGATTGAGGCAAGGGAAGGGAAGAGTTTTTTTATTTAGAGCATGCTAATAATGTATTAAAAGAGAGAGAAGAGAGAGAGATCTTATTGAATGAGAGATGTGTACATTAAAAAGGGAGAGAAGATTCTTATTTATAGAATAAGATTGCTTCCTCTTCAAGCAACCAAATATGGCACAACTCTAACCCTAAATGCTTTCTTTATCTAATGTGGGCCTCAATGTAGGCATCCACCTATGATAATACCTCTTACAACAAAATATTCAAGTATAAGCTGTATAAAATAATCTTGAAAGCATATAGAAATGTATTTAAATTGCCAAATACTACAAGTGACACATTATTATAATATGATACTATTTAATTATGTGATAATGAAATCTTACATTATATAAATCTAATAATATTATATTTTTCATTTATCTAAAAAAAAAGAATAGAAACTACATATTAGATTCCTACCTTTTTCATATTTCCTCTATATTATATATAGGAATTGAGAATATATGAGGGAAACCCTCACGATGACTGTGGGGGGTCCAATTAGGTTCCTCCATGTCACAAATAGGCACGTTGCCCACATTACCCGTGTGCAAGGCAGGCTGCCCACAGTCACCGTGTGGATTCCACTCAAACGATCTAGCCATTATATACAGGGGGGTGCTCCACAATATCCTCACGTCTTTGTAGAAGAAAACGTCCATCCTAGCTTAGCCCACTAAAATATATGATGATCAAGAAAGTTCATTAGATGAAAAAATTCATATAAGGTCTACATATATACAAAATTTTGAGTCCATAATATTATCCTAACTTGTAATCCATGACTAAATTTAATAGTTTAGAGGCATCTTTTTATTATGACTTCAATCCAATGATGAGGAAAATTGGATGAGTATAAAATTTAGACATCAGATTACATATGGGGATATTGTGTTTGAAAAAATTAGATTAACTCAACATAATGTGGGGAGAGGGGGGGGGGGGGGGGGGGGGGGGGGGGGGGGGGGGGGGGGGGGGGGGGGGGGGGGGGATTAGTTGTCTTGGGCCAAGCACCGATTTTTTTACGATAAGTTGAGCACTGTGTGCCAAAATACTTAGTGGAGCTCAACTTATGATCCATTTAAATTGACTATAAAACAAAGACCATAGGTGATATTAAGATATATATATCGAAATATTCAAGTGAGAACTGTTCTCACCATTTTTTTCATAAGAACTTTAAGTGCAGCACATTTATCACCCAGTCCAAACCTTACAATATACATAGGACTTCATGATAGTTACGCACCCTAAATTTCAGCCAGATCCAAATTTAATATATTATTGAATCATCTGTACACCAATCGAATGAACTGGATTTGTAGGCTATAGATAAATGGGTTAAGGACATGTAATTAGGGCCAAACTTGATGTCTGAGGTGGTCCTGCATGGATCTTTTCATCCCTTAGTCTCATCCCCAAATGGAACCCACAAGTGGGCCCCATATAAAGTTCTCATGGTAGGTAGGTGAGAACAATTCTCACTTGAATACTACCATATAAATATATATATAATATTATTATTCATCCATCACTCACCATAAGGTGAAAGACATTTACATAATTGAAAATATTTATTCGCAAAATACAAAAATGTATACGAAAAATAAGAATGCTCATATACAAAAAAGGAAAGCTATGTAAGCATACTAATATTCATGTATATATGAAAAATAATCCTATGAGAACTAATTCCCACTGTTTTTTTTTTTTTTTGTGAGAAGTCTAGGTGGGGCCCATTTATCACTCAATTCAAATTTTGCAATACACAGGGCCCCTCTATTAGTCACACATCCCAAGTTTTGGTCAAATCCAAATTTCCTAGACCATTGGATTGATTGTGCACCAATCTGAATAGACCGGATTTGTGGGCTTCGATGAAGTAGTTAGAGACATGTGATTAGGGCTAAACTTGATATTTTGGTTTGTCACACATAGATTTTTCCATCCCCCAATCCTATCCTCAAATAAGACCACAAGTAAGCTCTATAAAAAGTTCTTATGGTAAGTGTGTGAAAACACTTTTCATAGGATTACAGCTATATATATAGGGATTTTTATGAAAAAAAGCTTCAAATAACCCAATACTTCCAAAAGCATCCTCAAGTACTAATAATGTCCAAAAGCATCTTACACAGTAGACTTTGAAATTTCTCGGGCAAAATTGGCATTTTCTTTCGTTCTCCCAATATCAAGAATTGACAACATTCATACATTGAATCTTTTCTCCACATTGCGACTTACCTTTGTTCGACTAAAAATTTGCTATTTCCTTTTCTTTTCACGATATTGAAAATCGACAACATTCATATGTTTAGTCTTTTTTCGACATTGCAACTTTCCTATATCTGATTAAAATTTTGTTATCGTCACTATGAACATTTGTGATAAGTCTTTAAAAATGCATCATTTTATGTGTATTTTCAGGAATTTTAAGGACTTAATCATCAGAAATTTCTTTATTTAGTTGGAATTTATGTTTTCATGATTTTAGAAATCATTATTGAGTTTTATTGCAAAAATTATTCAAAAGTCATAATTTTCCATAGAATCATAAAATTTTCCATTTTGGATTTCTATTGTTAGAAGATTTTTTCAAATTCATGATTTTACATGAAATGATAAAATTTCTCATCATCATTAGTTAGTCAAAGTTAAATCATGATCACTGATGTGGATTGATGTTGTCATTTTATGTAAATTGGGCCTGTATTAGTGCATTTACGATTTTTATTCAAAATTATTGAATTAATTGAAAATCACTTTTATTTGTAGGAGAATTGGAGAAGGGGTCCCACGCACTACATTGTTACATGCTATTGCAAGAAGTTGAAATTGGAATTGGAAATTAAAAAGTCTAAGGTGGAAAGTCCCTTGCAAGAGAGGAAAGAGGAGAAGATATTTCAAAATTGGAAAGTGTAACACTCTGACCCAACTTAATTGAGTTTAGCGACTAATTAATGACGCATTAGTTGTGACTTGTGGTTTGACGTTGTTTTGGTTTTGTTCCGGGTCATGGATAGGTAGTTGAGTTGAGTTTTACTTGGTTTAAGTAGGCATGAGCCCTTTTTCATAATTTTAGATTTTGTAAGACTTCATCATTCATGCATCATTTTGGCGTCAACATGTGTATGTTGTCACGCTCGTCAACTTCTGTAACTGACTCGTATGCATTTGACTTCATTTGCTTCCGTTGGACCCTGATTTAACTTGAACTGTAATTAGTATAAACTATCGGACTGTTATTTAATTTTGCTCATCCTTATCTTATATAAGCACCGACTCTCTCTTCCCTTCCTCAACGTTTTCTCTCTCACTTTCTCTTCGTTCCTTCTCTCTCCCTCTCAATTCTCTTCTCCTCCAAGTAAGCAAGAAGGGAAAGATCCTTTGATTTCGTTGGGTAACTAAGCATAAGGTAAGCTCTGGGATTCTTGATTCTCCTTTTTTTTCATGTCAGCTATTGCGCTTGCACTCACAGTCCTCTCTCTTTCGTCCTTCTTTTGCATGCATGGTAATTAGAAGTGTGTTTGGACGTTGAAATTGAGCCCAAGGACAATTGTGCGTGTGTTGGAAGCCATTTGAGGCAAGTATAAGCATGATTTGATTGAACACGTGTTAGTATATGGTGCTTGTTCTTAAACTCTTTTTCGCTTGTGCATATGTGGTATGAATGACAGCCCCTTTGCCCTTGTATCATCTTACTCGTTGTTGTTTTTGTGAATGCAAGCGTTCAATTCAGCACAGTCGTTCTGTAACAGAGCAGGTTGTCCAACCGATCGGGCTTCAGAGCCGACCGGTCGGGCACTCCCAAAACCGAAATTCGACCAGTCAGGCTTCTTAACCGATCGATCGGCCCTGAAGTGTTCTGCTTCATGAGATTAAGCCTATACACTGGGAACCTTTGTATCCATTTCGGTTCCTCCACCTTGTACACCAACCCATCAACCTTTTAGGCTATCTTCCCGGGTCCCGTGGCTCGTGGATTATGTAAGGAAATCTGCTCAGAGACCTTCAAGAAAAGGTAGGAATGCATTGGACTTATAGGGCCTTACCTTTAGAGTATTGGTGACTCTTAACTTGCCCAATGGAAATGCGAATCGCATGAATAGTCTTGAGGGCTGTTACTTATTCATGTGTGTCGTTCAGTGTTAAGCACCTCCCCATGGGTGTTGGTTTAAGGGACTTCGATACACTTTCTTAAATACCATGCAACAGTTGTGAGAGACAATTGTGTTTCGGATAACTTAAAACTACATCATCATACATGGTTAGAAATACTAGATGACTAGATTAGGATTGGCTAGTAAATGTTCTTGATTCGAGTAAGAATGAGTTGCATGACATCTTGATTTACGTTTATTGGCCTCAATTCTTTTGTATAAATTGTCTAGTTTCGATATGCCCATTTGCTATCATCAATTTGGTTTGTTTAACATGTTTACTCTGTTTCCATTATGTTTGATATGTTCAGTATGATATCTGGAGTTTTGTACGTATGAATTGCACGTATGCTTGGAACGTATGATAGGTGTTTGATATGATACGCATGGTTTACTCAAGTCCTTGTATATGATTGACTCCATATGGTCCGGCACTACTCAGCCTCAACCTTAGAATACCCGACGGGGTTGACTTTGGCGTAGTACATATGGCACCACTGCAGTGAGTTTATGTCTTGGGGCTTATAGACCCCAGGAACTCGAGACCCATTTGTACCCTGGCCCGGTCGATAGTGTATTCAGTATATGTGTAAAATCCCTTTTTTGGGGAGCATATGGCATATGTAGTAGCCACCTAGTTATGTTTACATCATGTACACATTGATTCTAATAGCGTGTTCATCTGATTACACGACTGCCTAATATACGCAATTCAATCTCTATAATTTGTTCGTGACCACTTATTCTATTAGATACAACATGTGTTAACTTTTTGTTATTTATACTTTGCCGAATCGTTGTATTCATGAGTTATCCTTGGTGTTGCAGGCTCAGATCCCTCGACCGACCCCTCGTCGGTCAATCAGACTCCAAAGGAGACTCCCGATGTCCTATCCAAACTAGAGGAGTGGATGTGGTCACTCCATTGGAGCACGACAATGTTCTACATGCATATAGGTCTTCCTTATATCGGGATTTCAGTGGACTTTTGAGTTTATTCATGATCTTTATGCTTTGTACTTTTGGTCCAGTTTGTATAACTATGCACCTTATGTAATCTTTGTATATACATTCTTTTGTTCTATGTTCCTTGTTATGGTTTGATACCTATAGCTTCCGTGTACATGTATTGGCACGTGTGAAATTCCCTTGTGCGTGTACATTTAGACCGGGTCTAGGTACATGTGCACGGGAGTACGTGTATCACTAGTTAGGTTATACATTGACCTTCGATCTTCTGGGCTCGGGTTGTGATAGAAAGTGAAGAAAAGAAAGATTAAAAAAAAAAGAAAAAGAAGAAGAAAGGCAAGAGTGATTCACTTGCAACACCATACCATCCCTCCAACCCTCTTTCCAATTTGAAAAAGAACATCTCATCACAAGAAGTCCTTATCAATTCCATGTACAGGTGGCCAATAATTCTACCCATTCTAAACTTTCCATTCCCATTCTTTAAGTATCCAATGTCCCAAACTTCCCATCTTCTCTTTTATATATTCATATGTATATCACAAAGAGGAGTAAGTACAAAAAACCCATACCACATATACTTTACCACCCTCCCATCACCTCTGTCTCTCTCTCTCTCCATACCCCAACACAAGCCCACATCCATTCCATATCTCTCTCTTTCTTTTCCATACTCTTTATTACTACACCAATTCCATCTCTCCTCTCCATCAAAATTTCTAGTAAAAATGGGGTTTGGCCAAACCCACTTTTGGATATATCCATCATCTACTCCTTTCATCTAATCCTCCTTGGTGTAAAGATTGAAAATAAGAGCGTGGATTACGCACGAAGTCCCCTCTTTTCGATGTCTTGATCAGGATAAGGGTAGATTTTCTTTTTCTAATTGTAATTATTTTTGGGGTATTATTGGGTGTATTGGTTCATTTAATTTTAAATACACAATTAGTGAGGTCAAGGTGTTCTGCCTTAGATCGGCACCGTGTGTTTGCGTGTGATGACAACACGCACTTGATGCGGTGTTTTGTGGATTTTTATTATTTCTGCCAATACAGTGTTTTAATTTCTAAAAATAAAAAAAACTAGAATTCTTTTTATTTATCTTTTTATTATATCTGAATGTTTTATTTCTAATTTTTAATTTATTGCATGGTTATTTATTCTTTTATATTGGTGGTTTAATCTACTTTATTGTTTTGTATTTTCTAGTTCTAGGATTATTTTAGTTTAGGATTTTGAAGTTAGATTTAATTGTAATTTTTTTTTCAGATTTGGACTTGTAATTTAATTTTAATTTTCAGAAGTAGTAGTGTGTATTTTGTAGATTTTATTAGGGTAGCTTTAGTTTTTCAATTATGATAGGTTTTCTGCGAATACTAACTCCCTGTAAATACAATCTCGGACTCACCAGTTAAAACTATACGGAGACCTTGCACTTGGAGTCTACATTAATAAATTTGTCATTAATGATAAATATTCTCTAGCCATTTAGGTAATAAAGACCTAGTTAACGTTTGAGATTAGACTGAAAAAATGCTACTGAAACAAACATTTAATTTTTAACTCAAAATCTACTCCAATTTTTGTCACTATAGATTATGGATCAAACATTTAGTAACTCATGAGGTCGATGCATATAGTTGCATGCTCAAGATGAAAATTACAATCTCGAGAGTGTAAATCTCCACTCAGAAAGGTTTTTACATGAATACTTATGACTACTACTACCATTCAAAGAATACATTCCTTTAGGAAGGCACCATAAAGCAAAGACCATGTTAGTAGCAGTTCTTAGTCCAATCTCAAATGCAAACTAAGTCTTTATTACCTAAATAGTTGGAGAAAGCTTATCATCAATGGCAAATGTTCAACAGTGATGGTAACAAAATTTTAGTCAGTACAGGTAAGTCGAGATGTTGAGAAAATACGCAGTGTGAATATTATTGATTCTCAATATAGTGAGAAGACAAAGAAATAGCAAAATTTTAGTTAGATATAGGTATCTCACGATGTCGAGAAAATACTCAATATGTGAATGTTGTCAATTCTCTATCTCAAGAGAAAGAAAATGAAAAAATTTTAGTCAGATACAGGTAAGTCGCAATATAAAAAAAAGACTTAATGTGTGAGTGTTGTCGCTTTTTGATATTGTGAGAACGAAAGGAAAAAACAAAGATTTTATTAGATATAGGTAAGTCGCGATGTCAAGAAAAGATTCAATATGTGAATATTGTCGATTCTCGATATCGCGAGAAGGAAAGGACATGGGAAAATTTTAGTCAGATATAGGCTAATCATGACATTGAGAAAAGACTAAATGTATGAATGTTGTCGATTCTCAATATTGTGAGAAGAAAAAGAATGGCGATTTTGTCTAAGAAATTTCAAAGTCCACTGTATAAGATGCTTTTGGATATTCTATGTATTTGATGATGCTTTTGAAAGTATTAGGATATTTGAGGCTTTTTTTGTAAAATTCCATACATATATATATATATGGAATCTTCGTATGCATATTATCGTCACGGAATGACCATGTACACTCCTCCTTGGAACCCACTATATACTCTATCAAAAAATAAGTGGAAAGATCCATGGGGGACCACCGTACATATCAAGTTTGGTCCCAATCCTATGTTCTCAACCTCTTTATCTGTAGCCCACAAATCCATTTCGTTCGGATCGGTGTGCAATCAATTCAATGGTCTGGTAAATGCGGATCTAATCAAAACTTAGGACGTGTGCCTATTAAGGGGTCCACTACATGTTGCAAGGTTTGGATTGAGTTATAGATGGGCCCAACTTATATTTCTCAAGAAAAAAATGATGAGGGCAGTATGTAGTTGAATATTGTCCATATATATACAAGCATTACTTACTTCACTTGTATATTTCCCATTCAAAAAGTATTTCATCATCTATATTTGACATGCCATCTTTCCTAAGTCCTTAGATGATGAAGGTTTCTAATTTTTCCTTCTTACGGTGATAAGTTTATCATCCCCTCCTTACTTTTCAGCTTTTATCAACTTGGATCTGTCAAAGTCTTTTAAAACTTCTTTTTTTTTTCCCCCTAGGACTCTAAGTGAAAATCTTTGATGTACAACTCCGAGACAACTCAAAAAGAGTTTTTTTTTTTTTTTTTTTTGTATAGCAGCTATAAAGGGCTACGCCCCGCGATGGAGGGAAGCAAATAGACTTGTGATGAAATAACATGAGCCCTCTTGTGAGGAAAAGGTGTTTATGCCCAAGTTTGAACCCTAGTCAGGTAGGAAAGAACTACCACCCGTTAGCAGTGAGGTGAGAAGTAGTTCTTAACTCAAAAGGGGGTTGCTTAGTTTATTGGTGACACCACATGTCACCCGGCTGTTCAAAGATCGACTCCAGATATACCACTCTTTGAACTTTGTGGGCTCAATTATGTAACATGTGTAGGCTCTCTTTCCCACTGTGCGGCTTTCTTCTTTTCACTTGTGTGGGCTATATTGGGTCCAAGGCCCCTAAGATGGGGTAAAAAAAAATAAAGAAAGAAAAGATCTCAGCAATCTTTCTCAAAATATTTATTTTTCCTTTAATAAATTTTAGAGTTTTTTGCATATATCCCCTTAAGGTTTATAGAATTTATAAATAAGTCCTTGTAGTTTCAGTATTTGCATATAATCCACTCTCTTTTCATTTCAATACCTTTCATGTCCCCAATATCAGTAGTCCTGTGGAAAATGAACAACCACCAAAAAATTGTATTGAAATTCTATAAAAAATGATTGCTTTGCCCTTACATCCATTAAAAAATGAGCATATCATTATTTACAAAAAGGTACTGTTTTTTTTCTCAAGACTTAATAATCCTCTAATGTACATGAAGCTTAATTATGTAATTTAAAAACATACATCAATCCAATTGTGGGTCATCCATAGATTCAGTCAATTATAATTAATTATAAGTATAGGTTATATTCTATTTGAATTTAACAAAACGAGTCCCAGATTGATAAAAATAGATTTATGTAAGCTTGCTCTCTTCTACTAAATGTGCTATACTAATAGTCAATGTTACAAACTTTAAAAGAAAAATTCAAGCTTTTAAAATTATATAGAGAGAGAGAGATAAAGAGGTAGGCAAAAGTGTCATTTTAAACTAAAAGACTTATGGTGGTTGGGAGGCTACTAATTTTGGGACATTTAAAGTATTAAAATGAAAATGCATGGCACTATATGCAAATATTAGAACTGTAGGAGCCTATTTACAAATTCTAAAAACCTTATGGGGTTATATATAAATTTTATCACTTTATTCTTTGGCAATTCATCAATCTAGAATTAGTGATACTGCTCATTACAAGCTTAAAAGACTATATATGTGGCGTCTTCCCTAGGAATATTTACCTCTCTGCTACAAGTGGACAAATGTCACCACATGACGAAGTCTTTCTTAGTTTAGAATATAATCAAAACAATTTGGGTTATTTTGGTTTTTTTTAATTTACTTTTATATCTTATTTTTATTTATTTATTTGTGATAGAATATTGAATGAGTGGTTCAGTACTTGTGGGCCAACAACCCAAAAATTCATCCTCAGGGTCCATGTCAGATAGACCGTCTTACCAGTGTAGTGCCTCGTGTTTCTTGGGTTATTTTGGGTTTCCATCTAAGGGTTTCCTTTTTTTCGTTGTAGTGATCCGAAACACTGGATTGTGTGGAAGTGGAAATGGACTGCCCTTGATCAAATGTATAATTTCCTGCTTACACAGTCAGAGAAACAGTGCAACTGCCACCTGGAGCTACAGGTCCGCACCAACAATCAGCTGAAGGGACTCTACTTGGGTGCGGTTTGGGAAAGATCAGTCCTAAGGAGTTGAACCCAAACCATCCCAATGATAGACCAAGTATCAAAATCAAATCAATGGTTCAACTTGATAAAAAAAAAATGAAAATAGACACAAAATTCACAATGGAATATAGACTGACAAATAGATTATCGAGTGTGTACAAGGTGCAGTGTCCGACCATAAATCCAAGAAATCTAGCCACAGAGTGAGACCCATTCCATAAAAATGAAACTATGGACTATAAGGTAATTGCATGTGATTTAGCTAGGAAATGAATCAGAGAAAAAAGTGTGTTGTTGGAACTAATCAAAATAGTGGCAGTGCCATTGCGAATGATATCACCTTCTTAATGATATAGCCACAAATATCACCTTTTTGTTTTGTTTAGTCATTGTTGGACTCTTGTATATTTTTAGGGGTTAATTTCTTTCTCCTCTACTTAATGATATCACTTTTTGCCTTGTAGCAGTATAAACAAAGTTAGTAATGAAGAGAAAAGGAAGATTGAGTTGGATCCGAGTCAGACCTTGGATTTAGTTAGATACTTAACATTTATGGAACGATCATATACTCACCTACAATGTTACCAGCAGAACATAATGAAGAAACCCAGATGATAAGCAGACATTTTAACAATTTGTACCCTGGCCTTAGGTTGTCTGATTCACATTACTCTCAAAAACATGGTCCATGATGTCCTCAATGAAGAGTGTCATGTTGTTGTAAGATGACCCTCCTTCTTCCATTGCCCTCTTTGCCTTCTCCCTCAGCTCTCTTGCTCTCTTTCTCCGCTCTTCTCCTTCCTCTCCTTCATCCATTAACCTCTCTATAGCAGTCACTATCTCTTCCTTCTTTACCGGCTCCCCAGCCTCCTCTAGCCCCCAGTTGACAGTGGCCTTAGCACCAACACTCACACCAATCCTTTGAACTTGCACAATCCACTTCTCAGTGAAGAATTGCTCGGCAAAGAACGGCAATGTCAGCATTTGTACACCTGCACAAAGTCCCTCCAACGTCGAATTCCAACCGCAATGCGTCAAGAACCCTCCAATTGCTGGATGTGATAGGATTAGTATCTGCGGTGCCCACCCTGTAATTACAAGGCCCCTCCCCTGCACCCGCTCTTCGAGTTTGTCCAACCAATTTTCTTCTTCTGAGTGCATATCGTTGCGGCGCCTGACCACCCAAATGAATGGCCTGTTCGAAGCTTCTAAACCCAGCCCAATCTCTATCAATTGTGAAGGAAAGACATGAGATACAGTCCCAAAACATGCATAAACAACAGAATTCGCCTGCTTCGAATCGAGCCAAGTCAAGCACTGGCTCTCACTGATGGAGGCCTTGTTCCCTCTCGCCGCCTTGTCTGATGTTTCCTTGTTGCAAAGGGACACTGGCCCTATGGTCCATACCTTCTTGCCGATGGCCTCTTGGTACTTCTCTACATATTCGGGCTCCAATTCACAGAAACTATTTGACACAACACCATAGCATCTGTTCTCCGCTTCCTTCATTCTAACACTGAGTTCGTCCAAGAAGGATTTTCCAACTATCTCGATTGGGCATTGTGCCTTTGTTATCTCGATCCGGTGATGTAAGCCAGGCACCACAAAGGGCTCGTGCTCTGAGGACACAGTCTCAAACGGCTTGTATTGCTGCAAGTTGTGAGCGAATACGGCAGCATAGCAACTTGTGCCATGGAACACAAGCCTTGGTATCCCAAGCTTGTGAGCTGTTTCCGACGTCCATGGGAAGCACACATCTGAAATTATGCAATTTGGGACGGGCTGAATCCCTTCTAAGCACTGTTCTACTGGCTTTTCTAGCAAATCGAGCGCTGTAGGGAGATGCTTCAGGAAGTCTGGTGAGGGAACGCTGTCAAAATTCTCACATCCATCAGGTAAGCCTGCTTCTCTAGATGGAAATGGGACCTGGACTAGTTGAACTGGGAGGCCTGACTTGATGGCCTGATCAACGGTGGTCTCGAATCGGGCGGCATTGGAGGGGGTGGTGATGATGGTGGCGAGAACGCCCCGCATAGCGAACAAGCGGGCCATGTCAACCATGGGGATCATGTGGCCTTGGGCCATTAGAGGAATGAAGATGAAGTGAGGCTGATGGTGTTTTTGTGAGGCCATGGCACTCTGGTTGCTGAACTTGAAAGAGTAAATGAGAATAAAACATGACTTCGATGATAGGAACCGTTTTGGGGGTGAATTGACACTCTGGTAATGGAACTGACTGGCTCATTGGCATGTATAGAAGCCGCCAACTGCAACTTGCTTTGAGGGATGCTACAACAACCATTACAAACACTTCTTATGACATATGCCCTTGCATCAGATGAAAAAGACTAGGTTTTTTTCAGTGGCTACATCGATATCAAGCAAAGATTTACATGAATAAAACGTGAGGAATTTTTAAAGCAAAGAGAAAAAAGGATAAAAAATCTGAGGACAGGATTGTTTGGGTAACGAGAGGTGGAGGAAATTTGACTGTGCGGCCGGCATGCCATGGGTACAAGTAGGACATGTGTCAACAGTTATAACAATCCCACTTAATTGTAATACCTAATTTGGGCCTTTAGATCAATGGATGTAGAATTTTGGTAGAAGATGTCCACTCTTGACTCCTGTAGGAAAGAGAAGTTGCAAAGAGCCCCAACGCACGTAAATCTTAGGCCGCGTGACAAAATCTCTTGCATCCCAGATTCATCAACTGGTATGAGAGACAGGCACCGTGCGTTTGGATTTTGGAGAAGTGACTTGGATACTTGTGGATCTAGGGTTTTATCTGGACCCGGATCCCGTTTTCGTTTCTTCACGGCCACGGCGAGACAAAGAAGAAGACGATCAGGCGACAAGGCACGAGAAAGAAAATGCTGTTGACTTGCCTTACAGAAGGGACAAAGAGAAGTAATCTTAACGTTATCCTGTTTTGCAACAAGTGTCCATAAAGTCAGAAACTAGCCAGCTCCCTTGGCCGGTTGCTGACTTCCTGGGCAATCAAGATAGAGAAACAAAGGACATCTGCCCCACCAACAACAGCGACTGCTGTTTACTGTTCTGCCTCGGCGCGCGTGCGTCGCAAACGGGACGCCCTCTGTCTCAACTCTTAACACAAGGTTGGGTTAGATCCGACACGATCCAGCCCGGATCCCAACAGCAGAAGGCTGCGGTACAGTGGTGATCCACGCAAGTTTACATGTATCAGATTTTTATTTTTAAATCATACCAGTATGTCGAATTTGAGTTGGGTTGAAAGGGGTTATATGGGCTGAGCAAACACTTTTGGGCCTTGAGGTTACATTATTTGATCCTTTTAGGTCAATAAACTCTTTTTCCTTTCTCCTATCTTCTTCCTTTTTTTTATAATCAAGCCTTAAAAGTTATCTAAGGGAAAACCAGAGTGGGATCTTTCGAGCTTTGATCTTCATATTTACTTTTGACTTTGAGATCCAGGCAAGTGGATAACTATAAATAATGTTTTTTTGATTGTTTTCTTGAATCACATGCTGTTTGTATGGTTTATTTGTTATGGGTTTAATCTTTTGTGTTAGGGATTAATAATGAAGATTTGTTTATACCCTTTTTTTATTGAAACAAGCATAATTCGTCAATTGAATTTCAGGTTTTATTAAAAAAATATATGGTTATGATATCTTTTATTAAAAAAAAAAAGCGGTCGCAGCGCAGCCAGCTAGCAACACTTGCTGCCTGCCAGCCAGGCGGGCCTGGCTGCAGCTGGGCCAGTAACGCCCGGCCTGGGTTGCGGCTGGGACGAGCTCCTATGAGTTTAGGCCAGAACTGATGGGCTGGGCCCAATTTAAATATATATATTTATATAAATAAAAATAATTAGAATTGTAGAATAGTAATTATAATATTTAGAGGGTTATAATTTGGTTAATGTTCAAGTATACTAATAGAGATTTGATTCTATTAAATTAATTTTAATTCAATGGTGTTAGAAATTTAGTTGGATTATTTATGAATTTGATTGAGAACTATATAATTTTGATTAATGTTTATTTAGATTGATTTGAAATTAACTAAGATGTATTTGATAGTGATTAAATCTTAAATAAAATGTATTTATAATTTTAATTTTGATTTTTAATTTGAGTTGATTTTGAATTGGGATCCGAGATTTGTACCTTTTGTTTGGTATAAAATAATAAGGTGTATTTATATACAACAATGATATTTAAGGAATTAATTATTCTCTTTCCCTTTTTTTTATCATAACTTAATTTAAATTTGGATTTGTAATTTAAACATCTTTTACCCAATTTGTAAAACATACTAAATATACATAATTGGATTAGATGAATCATGTTTTTTTAGAAAAGTTAGTTGAATGTTTATATGAGAATTGGACTAAATGCAGAATGAGAATGTGAGATTCGAGATGCATCACATGATAAACACTAAAAGTAGGATATCGGCATCATGGACTCACATTCCCACTGTGATAGAGGGTTGGTTCTCATGTATATATTTAACCAACTATTACTGTTAGGTGGTTTAGTGCTTCCCCTCAGAGAACTTAAATTGACACATGTTCATAATACACTTTCAAATTTAAAAGTCTAAATACTCAAATTGATATTGGTTTGAATATTGGGAAAAAGGTTATCATATCATGTTTCATTTTGCATCGGTATACGTATGTATTTAAAAAGTTTATATATTTATATATATATATTTGACCGACTGTAGTTCGGAGGGTCAGGCGACACAAGAAATTCCTCCAGATGGCGAAGTTGTTGAGTGAAGCACCGATAACATCATCTGAGGTGTCTTAGTGTTGGTGCAGAGATCGAAAGTTTAGATTATGTAACAAGGTCATGTTTGGGCCATTAGTTTATTAATTTGAGTTTATTTGTTTTGAAATTATAACTTTAGTTATTATGCTTCGAAGAACTTAACCTTGATTATATTATTAATGAAATTCGTTATATGATTGATATATGATATTCATCTGCGATGATTATGAATTTTAATTTCGCATGTGATTATGGTTGCATGATCACCAAGCATAACCTCACGAAGGACTTCGATCCACCCATAATTAGGGCTCGTATCATTTATGTAAGAAAACTTTTAATTGGCCCCAAGTCTCACACCCCTGAAATTGGGTTTGGATCCGGCCCATTTTTGGGGGCGTGACACAAGTGTGCTGCGCTGACATCATCTACTAGTAGAGACCGTACGACCGACGCAGAAGGATGATTTTCAACGGTCAATGTTTAGCTCACAATATCTTTGCCATTCAAAGTTAAATAGACAATTCTTTTACATCAATGGGATTCTTACGAGCATATATACGCATTAACAACAAAAAAAAGACGATCAAGCAATTCAGCGAAAAGGTTGGTATTTTTTCTTTATATAGTCAATGGTATATGAACCCTCTTTTAATTAAAAGAAAAAAAAATAGATATCATGTCTTCTAAATCAATATTACATGATCTTGCAAAGGCTAATATTTTTAATGACTGTGATTTGGTGACACGGTTTGAGCACTTCACCACTACGAAAGAAATCTAGGATTATTGGTTCCACTGCATACTCATTATATATATTAAAGCTTTAAAAATAGATGTCTCTAGAGAGTGCCACATCAACATCCCTTATTTTTTCCTTTTTTCTAGAGCGCCACATCAGCATCCAAATGGCGATTAGATTGGAATCCTAAATTCTTTTTTATTGATATTGTTATATTGGATAAGTTCCTGTTAGAAATACCTTCTATCTATTCTTTCTCTTCAACCTCATCAACACGTTAGGTGGAGATAGAGTCCGGCTCTTCCATTGAACTCTCTCCTTTCACGCTGCAAGACAGAGAGAGAGGTAGGGAAAGGATATGGCCATGTGACCACCGGATGGATGGCGGCTGGCTCGCCGCCCTCTCCTTCTGCAGGAACCTGAAGACACTAAGGCTGGAGGGATGTAAGAGGGTCGACGCCGATCCAGGGCTGTGGAGCATCTGGGATTGTGCACGACCCTAGAGACTTTGCAGCTGCAGCGGTGCCAGCGTGGGACAAGGAAAGCCTCAGCGCCTTTTTAAAACCTGAGCCCAGAAATCGGGGGTTAGTTAAAATCTAACCAGTAACACGTACTCCCGTGCACGTATACCTCGACCTGGTCTAAGTACACGTCCACAAGGGATGTTCACACGTGCAAACCAAGTGTACGCAGAAGCTGTACGTCTCATAGCGGCAAGGAAGAGAACATAATACATAACAATATAGAGTCAACAAAATGACATTAATTACAAATGTACAATACAAACTGAAGAAATAGCGTTTTAAAAGCCCATCCAAAAGCTGTACAATAAACAAAGCAAACAAAACATGAGGGAAGACAATAGATGAATGCAATGCCAATGCCGCTCTCCGTGGGAGTGATCAAGACCACTCTTCTAGCCCTAACTGGGGTTCCCGAATCTCTCCTAGAGTCGGGCCATTCGACGAAGGGTCGGTAGAGGAATCTGGGCCTGCAACACCAAGAACAACAAATAAGTACGACGACTCAGCAAAGCTAAGCGACAATAAGTTAATAAGCGTTGTGTCTAGCAGAATAATAGACAGTTAATAATTATCAATGCATGGAGATTATGTTCGTATACTAGGCAGGTCATGCATATAACGAAGCATGCTTTCATAATCATGAAATAAATAAACTGGCTAGGTGACTACTACCTTTGCCATATTCTCCAAATCGAGAGTAATCAGTACGAGAACACCATCGACCGAGTTAGGGCATGAATGGGTCTCTGGTTTTCGGGGTCCGGAATTCCAGGACAGGAGCACTCTGCAAAAGCAACAAATAGGTTACGCCAAAGTCAACCCTGTCGGGTATCCTGAGGCTGAGGCTGAGTAGAGCCAAACAAACAAGATCAATCATACCATATGATGCACGTCAATCAATGTCAGTCAGTGCAGTTCAGTACAGTACAGGTCATGTCAAAATCAAGCAATACAGTACGTGCATCATATTGGATCAATACTGTTGCAATTAAATAATTACAAGTTGAACAAGGAACAAGACAAAAAACATGAAAGGCAGCTGATTCCACCCGGGATTTACCATGGGCAGAGCCCTTAGGGAATATCCAATCGTTGCCCCAGTGTAGAACGTATACTATGTGAATAAGAGGGCAAATCTAAACTCAATATGCCATGCAAATTGAATTATTTTGCAAAAATCATGATCTTTTATTAGCCAGCCCTATCTTCCTTATCCATTGTTACTAACCGTGCTTGATGATGTAGTTTTAAGTTATTCGATACATAGTTGTTCATTTTGGTAGTGTTACATTGTATCAATTGTCACATCCCGAGCCCAGAGATCGGGGGTTAGCGAAAAGCCAAACCTGTGACACACGTACTTCCGTGCACGTGCATCCAAACCCAGTCCAGATGCACACACACAAGGGATCTAACACGTGCGAAACAAACGAACGCGGAAACTGTAGATATCATAGCAAGCAACAAAGAAAATAGCGGAAGCCAAAACAAATGCGGAACGGAAAAGACAAAGCTAAATACAATACTCGAAAACCAGATACAAGTCTGAGTACACGACAAAATCAAGATGTACAAATATACAGAGTGACAAAGTCCGAGGTACAAAATACACAGCTCCAAAAACCAAAACCCAAAAGCTACGGAAGATATGCATGTACGCATTCGGCAGAGGTGATCAGGCCCACTCTGCCAACCTGGAGGGTGCCTCTAGGCTCTGCCCTGCAGCCTCCTACACCGTCGGGGAGCCGGGCAAAGGATCTGTGCCTGCAACACCACAGACAACGTAGTGAATACAACGATCCAGCAAATATAAGTAACAAGGACGAAACACTCATAGTATCAAATTGAATAATGACAGAATATTAATTACAGAGTTTCATATTAGTATGCTACGCAATTCGTGCATAGAAGTAAAGCATGATATATGGATCAAAGCATAGAAATACTGAACTAAGTGGCTACTACGTTAACCATATTCTCTCCAATAGAGAGCAGAGCAGAGCAGATGAGAACACCACTGACCGGGCCAAGGGTACAAGTGGGTCTCGGTTTCCTGGGTTCCGGGGTCCCAAGACAAAGCGACATTGCAGCAATACAGAGATACAGAGATCTAAGCCAGAGGTAACCCCGTTGGGCATCCTAGGGCTGAGGCTGAGTAGAGCCAGACTAATACCAATCAATTAAATCCAAAAGAAGGGAGATTATCCGCTTTGGACTCATCGATGGCAAAGACCGGATCTTATCCTCACGTATTAATCTCTGGGCAGAGCCACCAGGGAATACCCCAGAAATCAGAGATATACAAAGCCAGCGATATACAGAGCAGAGCATAGATCAAGCGTAGCGCAGATCGAAGAATAAAACAGATATACAGGACAAAAGCAAAATGACCTCGTAATGCATAAACATAGATTAGCAGAACAGAGGGCAAAACGTTAAACAATATGCAATGCATCTCAGATTAATACGGAATCAAGGTTAATTACAAGCCAACACTAATCTAGTTATTCACTGTCACTCTGGAATCTGAGCCGTACAATACAGAATCGAATTCGGGCTGAGTACAGAAACAAAAATTTGGTACAGAAACTTTACAAAACAAGTTCCGGAGGTTCCAAAATCACCGAATTTGGCTGTAAAACATAACAGACATGCATAGGATGTATATAAGATGAAATCAAAGCAGTCAAACAAAATACCCATATGTGTTATACAATCCTGTACTTATACTTGCCTCAAAGCTCTGTCAATCAACATGTATCGAAGTCCCTTAAACTAACACCCATGGAGAGGTGCTTAACAATTGGACAATACACATGAATGCGTTACAGCCCGCAAAACCATTCATGTGTTTAAGGTAGTCCTTTGGGCAAGGTATGTGGTTAAGAAATCCATGTAAAGGTCCTCTAAAGTTTCATCATTAACCTTATCTTTTCTCTAATTCTATAAAGAGCACAAAGACCAAAAGGTGGCATAACAAGGTCCTCTAGGTGTTAAGGAAGCAAGAGAAGAGAAATGAGCGGGATTAAGATTCAATTGAACACTGAATCTTTTAGAGCAACAGTGCTTCAGAGCCGACCGGTCGGCTCTGTAGCCAGATCGGTTGAATTTCGGTTCTAGGAGCGTCCGATCGGTCGGACCCCAGTCCCGATCGGTTGGACAACAAGGTTCTGTACAGAACAGGTCTTCTATACTACGGGTTTTCCATGCACAAAACGATATGTATCACGCTTATATCATTCTAAGGGCTGTCCAAACTCAACACACTTGAGAGAAAAAGAGTAAAGAGATGAAATAATCAACATGTATCAACATGTGTTCATCCCTACTGTGCTTATACTTGCCTTAAACGAACTCCTTCCTTAATTTAGCTATTCTTTGGCCCAAATGATCCTGGAGGTGCAATCCTAAAACCATGCTTGCCAAGAATAAGCAAAAGAGAACCGGTGCGTGCGTGCAATCATAGTCTAAACACATAACAAAGACCGTGACTCAATTTCTCACCTTAAACGAATCGGGAAGATGAGACTAAACTCTTGTCCACGGTGAAGAGACAGAGAAGACGAAATTGAAAATGAGGGTAGTGAATGAGAGAGAGACGTTGAGTCTAGAAGCTACTGGCTAACCCATAAGGAAGATGAGCAATCGGTACACGCTATCTCCCTCTTTCTTTACGTTGATTGCAAGGGAGAGGAAAAGAAGAAAGATGGAAAACTGGGAGAGAAACAGAGAGAAAACGAGAGAGAGAGAGAACCGGCATGAGAGATGAAATGGAGGGAGAGAGAGTCGGTGGCTTGCTCTTATATAAGATATGGATTTGCAAATTTTATATCAAAGTCCAATAGTTTGGGTTAATTACAATTTGAGTCAAACGACGACCTCATGGAAACAAACGACCTCGTTAGCCTTCAAGCCAATTACGGAAGTTGGCGAACTCGATAAAATACATGTGTTGACGCTGAGATGATGCATGAATGACGAAGCCGTACAAACTCAAAAATTACGAAAAAGGGCTCGAGACTGCTTAAACCACGTTTAACTCAACTCAATTCCATGTCTATGAACCGAGACGAATCTCAAGAGACTAAAATCACGAGCTTAACATAAATTCACTATAATTAGTACCGAAACTTCATTAATTCATCGTTAATTAACCATTAAACCGGATTAAGCTAGGCCGGAGTGTTACAGCACAGCTGTTCGGGAGATTGTCTTTCAGAATTGTTGGGGATTAGACAATGACAAGTTCTCCATTGCCTTTGTTTGCAGGTATTATAAATGAATTCTTCTATTGATAATTATGTTGGATTTGAATTTTGTAATAATGTGTTTGTTAGCTTAGGTTTACTCCACCGTGCAATTTTGTAGACTTTCTTATTAAAGTCAGTATTACATTGAAGACAAGCATAGATAGATGACTGGAATGTTGGATTTTAAGTAGTCTTTAAGAATACCATCAAGAGAATACGATTGGAAGAGAATGTTTGAGTAAGAAACTTTCATGTCTTTGAGGATTGTAGGTCTACAAAAACAGAATGAGTAAGAAACTTACATGTCTTTGAGGATTGTAGGTCTACAAAAACAGAATGGGAGCATGGGTGGTTCTCAATGATGCTTTAATTTTAGATGTTGTTGTGACTCTAGCTTTGTGAAATACATTAAATGTTCAGATACTTGTTATAAAGCATGGGTATTCTTATTGATGCATTGATCTAATAATTTCAAAACCGTGATACTCAATATGTGTTTCTTATCTAGAATGCTAGAATTGAAATGGATACAGGGGGTGTTGTCACTTTGACTCTTCTCTTCACAATGCACAATCGTTAATTGTTTAGTCTGTCTATCTATGCAAATTCTGTTTATGACTTCATTTTGATTACTACAATTGTTTCATCCTCGTAGTATTGCAAGCCTATTTATTAGATGTTGGTCAAGTAGTTTCTCCTTGCTGAATGATCCCCCTTCCTCTCTCATGAACCATTTCTTCAAAGATCACATGTACAGCTGCCAGTGTAACATCATAACTTGTTCTTGAAAGTTTATTTGGATGGCATCTAAGCCACTGACATGATCATCCTCGGAATCAAGAAGAAATCCACGCCAAGCTCCAAGACTCAAGCTCTCTCTCTCTCTTTCTCTCTCTCTCCCCTTTCTTTTCTTTCAATATTATAGTAAATTTTAAATTTTACCATAATTTATTTTCTGGCTCAGACTTAGCACGGGCCTTGGTCGCTAGTTATATATATTAAAGTTGTAAGAATGGAAGCCTCTTAAGGGTACCACATTAACACCCCTTATTTTTCTTTTTTCTAGAGCTTCACGTTAGCATCATGAAAAGTTACATGTGGCACCAAAAAATCATTAATTCCCCTAAAATCTCTCCATCTACTACTATCACTAAAATCTCTCACTCATCTACCTTTTTTGCATCTTTTTTTGTTGCCTAATCCTATTTATTGCTTAAATGAGAGCATGATAATTTTTCTTGTAAGGCCTCTTTATAAAGATTTAGCACCAATCAAAATAGATGGCTCCATTTCTTATAGGTGTTAAGCTCATGATCAAATTATAATGCTAATTTTTCTTGTTGGGCCTATTTATAAAGATTTGACACCAATCAAAATAGGTGGCGCCATTTCTTATAGGACCATCAAATTATAAAAACTTTGTAATACTTTCAAAATATGGAAGTGGGCCTCACCAAAATTATTCCCAGAGGATATGTCACTAGGCCACCATTAAATTATAAAAATATCAAGTTTTTTATAGTTATAATGGACTCAACTTATGCTCATTTAAAATTTGGTTTGGATAAATTTAAGCCCATAACACTTTCTTCTCCAATTTGATATGAAATGTTGTTTTATCTATTTTTTTTTTCAAAATAGTTTCCAAGTTAAATCAACTTTATTCAAGTAACTCCAATAAAGAAGATTGATGTTGCATTTTTTTAGATTATGAAAATGAAGCTTCTCAAGTAATTTTGGTATTCTTACTTTCTTATTTCTAATTGATTTTAGAGATGAGGATTTTGTGATTTTTTCCTTAGACATTTAACTTGGTGGAATAATGTTTGTATAATATCCTTTATTTTTTTCCTCATTTATTTTTTCTAAGTAGGAAGTGAGCTTTTTTAATAAAAATTTTTGAAATTTAAATAGACTCAAACTACAAGAGTTTTTTCCTTTGAAGATGTTATTTTTTAATTTTATTGAGATAAATTATCAATCATCATCATCATCATTTTCTTCTTTGTAATTCTTTTTTTTAAATCAATCTTAAAGCAAATAAAATTAGTATTTTGATTCTATTTATAATAAATAAATTAGCTTGATAGATAATATATTTATCTATTTTTATTTATTTTTATCAATAATATTTTGAAGAATACAAAAATATTTGATGTATTATTTTTATTTAGCAAAAACCTTTAAAATATCTGTCTTAAGTTAGGACTAGCAATGCAGGCCCATGCTTAACCCGGACATATATAAAAAATTTAAATAGTTTATTACAAATTTTATAAAAATAATAAAAGTTCAGATATTCATAAAATTTAATAGGCTTTTGAAATTTTTTCTTTTATTTAAACCATGAAAATCATTCAGTAAGCTACTTATATTTTCAAACATTTTCTAATTTTTATTTTATTCATTTAGTAGGCAGACTTTTATAAATATTTGAAATTTTTTATTTTTATAATTTTTTAATAAACTATTTAATTTTTTTATGGAGGTTAGGGCTAAGTATGGGTCTATGTTGCTAATGTTTATATATATAAATATATATATGGAGAAGACTACTATGCATCCATCCCTTACTTTGTAGTAAGGGACAATTTATTTTTTAAACTTAATAAGGTCAAAAATGTGTCATTATCTTTGATGGTTTTGCCTTTTTGCACAGCGTTACTTTCCAAAAATGAAATTGTCTCTTACTACAGAGTAAGGAATGGATGCATAGTAGTTTGTCCTATATATATATATCCAACGATCTAATCTATTTGGATGGAATCCAAGATCTATGGACCAATGCAATTTAAGGGGATCATGTGTATGATCTATTTAGATAGCTCGCAATGTGGGGCCCCACTATCCTAAACAATCTGAAATGGTCAGTAAAGACGGTCCTTATAGGACTATTTCCCTATATATATATAAATATATTAGGGCCATTTCATATTTTCATTTAATAGAAAATACAATGTAATTTCCTACTTTTGATGGTAAATAGATTCTCCTCCCTCCCATAAAAATAAATTTCGCTAGAATATCTAAGAATTTAAAGCCTACACTTCTATGCATTATGTTTCACCTCTTAGTCTCGTCAACTTATTCATTATTCATGTCATATATAAACAATATAAAAATGTAAGTTCTTTAGGGGTTATTTGTTTGTGGTGTTTTTACATATGTAAATAATTCACGTGCATAATCATTAAACATAATTTTCTTATTTAAGCATGTGGTATGTAAATGAGGTTTGAAAATGTGGCCGTTTACTCGCTAGCATTTTCACTTTGCAATAGTTATAAAAATTAATCACAACCTAAGAATGCAAAAGGCTATTTGAAACGTGATAATTTTTAACTTGTGGATGCCATTAAATGCCTTTATTTTTTCTATTCATGTAGAAAGTGGCAAACCTATGTAATGTTGACCTGGGGCAACCGCCCCAAGCCAGTTTTGAAATTAATTAGATATTTATATATAAATAATGTCACAACCCGAGCCTAGGAGATTGGGGGTTAGTTTAAACCTAACCAATGACACACGTACTCCCGTTTGCATACACCTAGACTCAGTCTAAATGCACATGCACCAAGGAAGGTTCACACGTGACAAACAAGTACGCAGAAGCTGTAAGTATCAAAACATAACACGAGAAATGCATACGAACCAAAAGATATATTGATAAAAGATTACATAAAAGTCAGGGTTACACAAAATGAATCAACATATAGATAGACAATTATGAATACCCAAAAATCCCCAAAAGCCAAAAAGATCTCAACTGAGGGAAACCTATATGCATGCATGTTATCTTCGTGCTCTGGCAGAATGATCACATCCACCCCGCTAATTCTGATGGGGCATCCGAAGTCTCCCTTGAAGTCTGATTGACCGACGAGGGATCGGTCGGGGGATTTGAGCCTGCAACACCAAGGATAACTCATGACATTTCAATTTCGTATACTAAGCAGTTGTGCATTAAATAATGCATGCAATCAGGATCAATATATACATGATGTGTACATAACTAGGTGGCTACTACATTTGCCATATGCTCCCAAAAGCGATCTTACATGCGTGATGAGAACACCATCGACCAGGCCAGGGTACGAATGGGTCTCAGATTCCTGGGGTCCAAAAGCCCCAAGACATAAACTCACTGCAGCGAGGCTATATAAACTACGCCAAATTCAACCCCGTCGGGTATCCTAAGGTTGAGGCTGAGTAGTGTCTGATCATGTAGAGTCAATCATATACTAGACTTTGAATAGCTTGTGCATATCGTATCAAGCATATATCATACGTGCGTACAATACCCAAGGTTTTGGAAACATATCAAATAAACCAAACAATTCGCGCTTTCAAAATGGGAATTGAGCAACCATATTGAAGAGTGGAGGTCAATAAGCGTCATGCAAGATGCCATGCAAGTCAATATTCAATCGAATCATGATCATTTATGAGCCAACCCTAATCTAGTTATTCAGTGTTCTTAACCGTGCATGATGATATAGTTTTAAGTTATCCGATGCACTGTTGTCTAGTGTTGCATCGTATTATAAGTGTCACAACCCGAGCCCAGGAGTTCGGGGGTTAACAAAAGCCTAACCAATGACACACGTACTCCCGTACCTGCACATTTAGACCCGATCCAAATGTACACGTACAAGGGAAGATTCACACGTGCAAACATGTACGCGGAAGCTGTAGATATCAAAACATCACAACATAATATGTAGGAACAGAGTAAAAAACCGGAATTTACATATATCATATCTAACAGTGTTACAAAAAGAGACAAAATATTGTATACAACTCATGAATGGATGTAGTCATGATAGATCTCAAAAGAATAAAGGCTCGTATATAAGATCAGGTCTTGACGCTCTCCGAAAGGAGGGATCACACCCACTCCTCTAGCCCAAATGGGGCCTCGGGGGTCTCTCCTGCAACCTGATTGACCGACGAGGGGTTGGTCTGGGCATCTGAGCCTGCAACACCAAGGACAAAGCATGAATACAACGATCTAGCAAAGTATAAACAGTAACAAGATAACATATGCTATCTCTAATCAAATTAAAGAACAGAAGTAAATCATAACATGTCAATGTTTGTCAACTAGGCAATCGTGTGAGAAATACAACATGCTCTCATGAATCAAAATACTTACACTGTACATAACTAGTTGGCTACTACACATGCCATATGCTCCCAAATTAAGGATCTTGTAAACATGAGGAGAACACCATTGACCGGGCCGGGATACAAATGGGTCTCGGATTTCCTGGAGTCCGGATTCCCCAAGACGTGTCCTTACTGCAGCAAGGTCATATAATTATACCAAAGTCACCCCGTCGGGCTCCTAAGGCTGAGGCAGAGTAGTGCCTGACCATAGTGAATCAATCATGTGCTACACCTCGAGTCAAACATGCCAACAAGTATATCATACGTGCATGATCGTGATCATCATACGTGTATACTCAAGGTGTAAGAAACATATCAATTAATCCATAGATAAAATCACATAATCATGTTAAAGTTAAAGAATGGAGGTCAATGCTTGACATACAAGATGCAGTGCAATGAATCCATACCGAGTCAAGGGTACTTACAATCCAACCCTATTCTAGTTGTCCAGTGTTTCTAACCGTGCATGTTGATGTAGTTTTAAGGTCTCCGATGTATTATTATCTAGTGTTGCATTCTACCTTAGAGTACACCGAAATCCCTTAAACCAACACCCATGAGAAAGTGCTTAACCGCTGGATAACGAATATGAATGATTCCCAGCCCTCGAGACCATTCACGTAGTAGTCTCACAGTCCATTGGGCAAGTCAAGGTTACCTACCTTCTAGGTTCAAGGCCCTACCAAGTCGTCTTCCTTTGCTACCTTTTCACCTGTACATTTCTCTCAGCTCCGCCGTAGGAGACCTTACGGCTTAGCCACAGGTTCCTTACGGCTTAGCCGTAATAAAGGGCACGGCTTAGCTGTGGCCACGTCATAGAAGAGATGCAGATTTGTATACTCTCAGTTATTTTTTTAGGAACACCCTGTATTGATCTATGGCTGGGTCACGGTGGGGCTTACGGCTTAGCCGTACTACATGTTACGGCTTAGCGGTAGCACAATTCACGGTTCAGCCATGAATGCGCAGGGCCAATTTTTCTGAAGTGATCACAAAATAACTGGAACGAACGAAAACAATGAAATAAAAAAAAAGAACTGAGCTTAATTGGGCTATAGACATACTGTACATATAAGATCATGGAAATCATTTCAATCACACACATACCATCATGGGCTCATACAAGTTATGCTTATACTTGCCTCAATTCGATTCTAACACTCCATTTGTTGTCCTTGGGGCTCAAATCACTTCCAATCACAACCCACAGCTATCGTGCATGAAAAGAGAGAGAAAAACCTCATGAGCCTAATCATGGAGAACAAGAAAAGAAGGGAGAGAAGGAGTCCAACCTCCAGACATACCTTAAGTCACAAGATTGCCAATCTCTCTCTCTTGTTTGTTGGTTTGAATCAAAGGAAGAAGGAGAAATTGAGAGAGAGAGAGAGTGCTCACGAGAGAGAGAGAGAAACTGAAAAGAGGATAGAGGAGAACAGAGTCGGTGAAAGGGTTATATAGGATAAGGTTGAATGAAATTTACAACCAAGTCCAATGCTTAAGGCCATTTACAGTTCGAGTCAAATCTAGGTCCAACGGAACCATGTGACATCTTTTGCCATTGACACAGTTACAGCATTTAACAAGCTCAACAAAAGACACGTGTTGACACTAAGATGATGCATAAATGACGAGATCTTGAAAAAATGCAAATTACGAAAAAGGACTTGGTCTACCTAAACCAAGTCGACTTAACCCAACTACCTATCCATGACCCACAACCAAACTAAAACAGGAATAGAACACCATTAGCAACAAAAACAACATTAATTAGTCGCTAAACTGGATCAAGCTGGGTCGAGGTGTTACAATAAGTGTGCATCGAAGTCCCTTAAACCAACACCCATGGGGAGGTGTTTAACAACTGGATAAGGGACATGAATGATTCGCAGCCCTCGAGATCATTCATACAGTTCTTATCAGGATCCATTGGGCAAATCAGGGGTGCTTACCTTCTAATTCAAGGGTCCTACAAAGTCCCTTCAATGCCTAATGCTTTTACTTTTCACAGGTCTTACAGCTCAGCCCTGTTTTTTGTTCTATGGCTTAGCCATGGTGAGAGTACAACTTAACCGTAGAACACCTCATGGCTTAGCCATGGCTGGACCATAGAAGGTCGGCAAAATCCCAACTCTCAATTATTTCAAAATTGCACCCTATATTAATATACTGTTGGGCCACGGCTGAGCTACGGCTTAGCCGTAGTACATTTTACGGCTTAGCCGTGACCTAACCGTAGAAGAAATCTGGGTTTTACAGCTTGCTGGACTCTGAGTTATAGGCAGTTTACGGCTTAGCCGTGACTACACAGAGTCGTTTTCCTGAACCTATTACAGAATCAACTAAAAGAGTACAAAAAGGGAAAAACACATCAAATAGAAGGGAATTGACACAAATTGGGCTATAACACATCTTTTCACATGCAAACATAAGGGATTATTCAAAATCAAGCATATACCAACATGGGTTCATACAAATCATGCTTATACTTGCCTCAAATGAGTTCTAACACACAAACAGTTGTCCTTGGGCTCAAATCCGTCATCTAAACACGCTTCTAATCCCCCATGCATGCAGAGAAAGGAAGAAAAAAAGAGACATGAGTGCAAGTTCAACTGACATGAAGATAAGAGAGAAGACGAAGATAAAAAAGACGTCAAAATGCACCGTGAGCTCACAACGAGAGGTGATCCAGAAGGGAAGTGCACAATTCCTCTTCCTTGGCTTGATCGAGAAAAAAGAAAGAAGACGAAACAATGAAGGAGGAGAGAACGTTGAGGAATGAGGCAGTGGGTGCATGTCTTTGACTTATATAAGATAAGGATAAGAACAATCACAAGAAATTCCAAGCAAATACACTAATTACAAGTCAAGTCACATAAGGGTTCAATGGAAGCAAACGGAGTCTATTGCATACGAGTCAGTTACAAAAGTTGACGAGCTCAACGAAAAACACGTGTTGACTCCAAGATGATTGTAAACGGCGACATCTTACAAAAGCTAAAATTACGAAAAATGGCTTATATCTACCTAAATCAGGTCAAACTGAACCCATCTACTTATCCATAACCCGGAACAAAACAAAAACAAAGACAAAACACACTTAACAACTAAGTCATCATTAATTAGTCACTAATTCAGATTAAGTTGGGTCAGAGTGTTACAAATAATATAAAAATGTAAGTTCTTTAAGGGTTGTTTGTTAGTAGTCTTTTACATATGTAAATAATTTACATGTGTAATCATTAAACTTATTTTTCTTATTTAAGCATGCGGTGTGTAAATGAGGTTTGAAAATGTGGCCATTTACTCGCTAGCATTTTCACTTCGCAATAGTTATAAAAATTAATCACACCATAAGAATGCAAAAGGTTATTTGAAACACGATGATTTTTAATTTGTGGACGCCATTAAATGCCTTTATTTTTTCCATTCTTGTAGGAAGTGGCAAACCTATGTAATGTTGACATGGGGCAACCGCCCCAGGTCAGTTTTGAAATTAATTAGATATTCATATGGGTAGATTCAAGTCCAATGTACATCTAAATCTGACAATCAACCACACATAAAAAGGCTACAAAAGTGAGAAGAGAGCCCACAAAGTGAGAAGGCAGCCCCCTACACACAGGTTGCATATCTAGGCTTCAAATCTTAGATAGGCAAGTAATAAGTGTCACTCCTTACCATCAAGGTAAGGAGCCTCTCCTTGGGTATTGTAGTTAAAAAAAATTAATTTACAAATTGGGTGTTAGTAGTAGAATCCTTACAAAAAGAATAAAAAATTCAAAATCATGCAACCTATGCTATAAATGGAGATTATTGGTAGCTAGCAACGATTTTCATGCAATTAACTTTATCTTTGAATCAATTATGAAAAAAATTTAGCCCCGCCTAAACAAAAATCCTGAGTCCACCACTGCATGTAGGCTCCATATATATAATCCAAACCATTCAATTTATTTATTGAACTCCCTTACCCAAAACTTGGAAGCTCATCATCTTAAATGTTCATAGATTTTCAATAATTTGAGAAACAAGTCCAAAACTATATATCTGATTTTTTGGACATTTGTAGGCCCCTAATTCATAATCCAAACCATTTAATATTCTTTTATTAACCTTTTTTTGAACAGTAGAGAGGTGATACATGAATCCCTGGCCATCTACCTAGTCATTGAAATTCTATGAATATAAGGATTCCATCTATAACTCGACCTTATATCATTTATGTATCAGCTCTTTCATGTTCCTTTTGTAGAATGAATTTCTACTTAGTCTTTTTGTTTTATATGCATTGGATTGAGTGCATTGGAATTCCATGAGAGCGCATTCCTAAAAGTGGTAGCACTATAAAAAGTAAAGTTGAAGATCAATAAATGGCTATTAAATAATATTCTCTTTCCCGGAAATAAGCCAAGGAGACATGGAGAAATGAAAAATGAATACCGGCCATGACTATACTTAATTAAATCGATGGAAAGTTAGAGCCACATCTACATACTCCAAGGCAGTAGCCCATCTACATCCTCTACCTTTTCCTCTCGCCTCTTTAATAATCCTTTAGTAGAACCCATTTTATTATGAATTATTCATGGTTGAATTTTACTGGAAAAAAATGCAGGAAAAAATATCTTCTTAAATGCATATATGGCATGTCTAAACAAAACAGTGGTCTGGAATTGAGTTCCATATATAGCTTGGACAGGGCAGGCTTACTAACTTCAAAACAAAATAAAACTCAAAGCCTAACTATACCCTTCCGAAGGTCAAAAAATTTTTGTCCAAGCCCAACAAAAAATCTAAAAAATTTGTAAAAATCAATGTGACATTTGATTAAAAGATATAAAAATCATATAATTCAAAACTCAATGGGAGTTTGTAAAATTCAGTTGAATTACTAGGCTTTGTCAAAAAATCATGGATTTGATGAGAAACTCGGTCCTTCTTGTGTGTTTTCAGATCCATGCTAACTCGGTAAATACTCGGTTGATTTAACCAAAACTAGATGAAAACCTAGTTGACTTAGTCAAGAGAGCTAAAATTCAAGACCTTATTAGAGAATTTTCTTGTTGATTGCTGTGGACCTTCAAATCATTTTTGGCTTGTTTACTTGATCAATACCTAATAAGTCAAGTCATTGGAATTTGGATGCCCTTTGTCATTAGCTTTTGGGGACAACTTGTATGTGGTTGCTCTTGAAACTGTGATGTAAACAATCAGGTGTTCTCATGGACTAGGACTTTTGTGGGGAAACCTGTATTTAGAAATTGGAATACTCTACCCTTTAAACATCCCAAAAGCTAAGTTAGCAAAGACAATTGAGAAAAGATGGAAATGAAGAAAAAAAGGGTTACACTTGCAATGACAATAAGGGGTGCTTTTGGGTCAAAAAGTCCAATGGAGTGGGGTCGAATTTGTGATATTTTCACAGAACGTGCCCTCTCACCCTATACTTAAATTCATCTAAAATATTGCAAATCGCATGGTTGTGAAATCCACACAAGAAGACAAAACGTACATTCAATTGGCTGAAGCATAAAATCTACGTGTGATATTCAAATTAGAAGACCAAGAACAATACCATTCAGTCATGTGATGTCTGATGTGTGGCTTTTAGTTAACTCCAAAGCTGTCACTGTAAGCCAAAAATTTTACCTTTCAACCCACAACAATATATAAAACGCAAACAGAAATTTCAATAAAGAGCCCGCGCCCCACTCTCAAGCCCCACTTGCATCCGTATCTTCTTCAGAGTTGTCAGAACTTCATCATTAGGATGGAAAAAGCCGCACTTGCATCCGTATCTTCTTCAGAGTTGTCAGAATTTCTTCATTTGCATGGTCCATGACAGGTTCAATCAATAGTTCCATATCGACTTAAGAAGACCCAACCTCTTCTAGTGGTCGAATTTGTGATATTTACAAATAAAACGGTTACACGTGCCCTGACTAACACTACGATTCCTTGGGAAGTTCTCCAAAAATTTGAAATGAAAAGGATAGTGTCAAAGGAAGAAAGTTTAGTTGGAAAATGTTTGAAAAAGCAAAAAATAAATAAATAAAAATAAAAATAATAAAATAAATAAATAAGAGAACAAGGACAGCATTGTGAAGAAACAAAAATTAACAGAAAAAAATGAAAGAAGAGAATTAGAAAGAACAAGAAGGTGAAAAGAAGATTTTGCATTTTCTTTTATATCTCCGTCATTATTTTTTTTTTTTTCTTTTTTCACTGCATCTAATTAAAATGAAAAGGAAATTCTAACTATTATCATGAAAGGTATCTACCCTCCAACCCTTATTACATCTACTTAATTATTTTTGGCTGAATCTCCATAAAAATGAAAAGGAGATTTGGATCCTCATTCCGAAAGGAATCCGTCCTCCAATTTATACAATTGCATTTTGCATCTCTTTATTTCACCTTCCTCACTTTTTTTTTTTCCTTTGGAGATTCGGAATCCTATGATAATGAAATTCTCTTTTGGATGCTAAAAAAATTCATGCCCACTGTCTTTAAAAGGGAAAAGAAAATACAGATTCCGAATCCCATCACAAGAAAATTCTGCTCTCCTTTCCAAAAAAAAAAAATCATCAAAGACAGCATTCTAAAAGAAACTGGAGATTCGAGTCCATACTAATTAAGGAGCCTGCCCTCCTACCCTCATTCCTTCAACCATTTTTGCAGGTCATCTCAGTTGCAGGCACAAAGAGAGAGAGAGAGCTGCTCATTTAAGGCAACAGAATCCTATATGTTCACTTTCTGCCATTGCAAAACATGTATCTAGTAATCAGTTGTCTCGTTTAATCAAAGGAGTTCCCTATTCATGATGCATCTAACCATATGTGGCCGGGTTAGCCCATCCATCGAAGGTGACTCGCAGAATACCAAGTATTTCTCAAAAGCTTACTTTTGGTAGTACTAATTGGTTGAATCACAATGGATCTCCTGCAATGCAAGGATATCAAAATGGGCACATGCTTCCACAGAAGCAAAGTCAGGATTCCTAACTATGGTGTTAAGACTATGGCCAAGGCCAGTAAAATCAATTAGAAAAACCTGTAGTGCAATCAACTACTTTTAATACATTTCAAAGTGATCAATCGGCTGAGTTTCCCACCTATGTTGGCATATCAGATGCTGCCTCAGTTTCCAGACAGAGGCAGTAAGTAGTATATGAAAGATAATCCAACGTATGGCTGCTGGTCTAGCTTGACTCAATTGGATATAAAAAAAAAAATCTTAGGCATATTAGATCAGTGTAGCAATTTCTTACCCAAACTACCAATCCACTCTCAAACAACTCAACAATTCATGATTTAAGTTGATAATTTTTTTCTATGATTACATGGGGTGCCGATCAATCACACAAACCTGACCCAGGCTTGCATTGGGCAGGTTTCAGCCGTACATTTTAGGCCTGATTGCCTGGATTCAGGAATAATTTTTAAACCTAAAAACAATGGGCCTTTAACCATATACATACACAAAGGCTTATCTAATCTAAATCAAAAGGCATACAGAATCTATGAAAGCATCAATATCATCCAAACAAGTGGGCCTCACCAAACAAAAGACATGAAAATTGAATCACAACCCCTTGAATTAAGAAGGGGTCCATACAATCGGAAATACTACATAACACTACGTATCTTTGGATCGGATTGACTGAAGTTATGTACAACTCAAATGATCGTCTCATAGTCCATCTTTGGGTAAAGAAGATACTTTGGGTCCCTCAATAGTGATCAATCATTCCATTCTGGGATCCAATCCAACATTTGGATTTTGGGATGGCGTGGTTCTGAGTCCCACCATCCCTATTTGTTCACCAACTTAAATCTTGCTCAAATTGTTGGAAAAAGCGGCGCAACGGAAACAACCCGCGATCAACGGATCTACCACGAGTTGCGCAAGCACAAACACCATCAAGCAATCACACACATGACACAGCACTTTTACGTGGTTCGGCAACTTGCCTACGTCCACGGGAGGAGAGAACTCATCTACTATGATCCCATTTCGATCCCCTTAGGATCTAGGGTTACAGTACATCAATATATATAGTTCCCGCTTTCTTGGCCACCAAGAAAACCCATACATAATGACTAAAATACCCCTAACCCTGAGTCTCGGTTCTGGCTAACCCAGACGACCGATCCGGCTAAACCGGAATACAAGACATAAACCCAACAATCTCCACCTTGGCTTGGATTCCGCAAATCCTCAGAGCCACCTTGAGATACCTGGTAATGTCTTTCACGCACCTTGCTGAAGGGTACGCCTCCGCACACGCTATGACCTAGCGTGGCCACAGTTGCCTCCTTTGACCTGAACACCACTATCTTGAACCTCCAAAGTGTTCTTCATTTGTTGCCACATGCATGCATCCGTGCAACACAATGAACCCAACTTCCATCTGTCAAGACAAAACCGAAGACCTCCCCGAATCTGGATCTCACTGGTACCTTGTGAATCCTTCCTTCTGTCTCCATCCCGGTGTTCTTTCCGTCAAACCTGCAACTGTCCTGTTTTAGCCTGTTCTGGTGGGTTGGGCACAGTACATGCGGGTTAGGTATGACCCGATGCTTAAACCGGCTTACTCAGACTGAACAAGACTACCTTTTCTGAGAAAATCATCTCCGTTCAGGGCTTCCTGGATTTCCGTTAGATGATATCATCGAAGATCCATCAATCCATCTTCCGATGATCCGTCGCATCTAACTCCACATGAACCACAGATTTCCTCCCCTGTTATTTGATGTCTTCTTCACTGCTCCACCTGAAAAAGCATACCCTATCAGCCTGTAGAGATTTCTGACCATCTCACCCTCCATGATGACCAATGTTCCCTTTTCCACCTTCATAACTCCACCCGCTACAGTGCACTTGCAGCCTTTGAAGTATAAGGCACACAAAGAAATCCAATTCTTCGTAATCCCGGAACATATATCACAACCGTTAGGGTTTGAATAACATCATTATACATCTGGATTTCTACCGTTCTTATCTCAAATGCTCATCAGTTGCATTATCCCCCCCATAAGAACAAATCCATCAACCATGATAGGTATTTGCATCAAACTAATCTCTATGCGAACATATAATAGAAAGAATCTGAATCCCAATACCATGAATCAACAACCGGATCCATACCTATAACGACCAAAACTGATTCCCTGTCAACCGAATCCGAACTTTGTTGCACACTACCTCCTTCTGATTCTGATTCCTTTTGCTTTTTCTTCCACTATGGCATGTCACTCCTTCTTGATCCCTTCGACGCGGATCTGAACTTTCCATCAAAGTACTTGGAGCAATCTACCATTGACGACATCAAGTAACACTTTTCAATCATTGCTGTGTCATGGAGTCTAACACTCTATCCTGCCAATCCCTGAAGTCGTTTCTCCATCAAACACTTCAATCTGGCCCGTAATGCTTGAATCCATTACTATCATCGTGAATCTGTCAGTTTCTTCAGTCCTCAATTTTCTACCCATCAAACTGCCAATATCTTTTATCAACCTCGTAGATCTCGTCACCATGAGCACGCTGGAAGAAACGGATCTGAAATCCGACTCCGGATGGCTTCGATATCGCAGAATTAATTCTCTACACTCCATTTGGTCAAACATCCATGTTGACCGTTGAACAGCCCATCTTCTTCCATATACGCGTAGATCTGCTCAAAACGAGTCCGTAGGCTCAAACGGATCTCCGATCGGACATCGGACGATCAAGATATCGCAGAAACAATTTCAGCCGTTGAATATGGTCAAACCTGCCTGTTGACCGTGCTGACGTCACGGCTTGCTGGCAAACTGGGCTTCTGAAACGGATCCGGGTCGGGTTCACCTGACCCGGAACTGAACTGAACTGAATCTGTTCTCTGGGCTTTTTCTTCGAATGGGTCGGGTCAAACTGACTTGACCCGGCCTGCGACCTGGAATCTGTTGGCTGGGCTTTCTGCAGCACCAGGTTCGGGTCCGACCTAACCCGGAACCAAACTTTGCTGCTGTCGTTGGGCTTCTCCTCACCGGTCGGGTTGAATTGACCCAACCCGGAACCCGAACCCGACCTGTTGCTGCTTGGGCTTTTTGCACAGCGGGTCAGGTCAAGCGGACCGGACCCAAACCCAGACCCAGAAACCCGAATCTGGGTCGTCTCCAACCCGTCGCTGGGCGCTGCGTCTGCAACCCAGTTGCAGACGCGGCGAATCCAACGGCCTGCAACGGCAGGCTCCGGCGCAGCGGCCCTGGCGACCAGTGGAGCGACGCGACGGCCCCGGCGACTGCAACGGCGTCGGCGGCGGAGGCGGCGAGGATCCCGTCGAAAATCCCGGTGAGAATTTTTTTTTTCTTTCAGCCGTCCGAACCTTCCACCTTCCGCGCAATCTCGGCGAGCGGGTCCTTTGCGATCACGTCTTCTCCGCCTTCGGCACCCCTTCCGCAGCGCCGCTCTTACCATCTCCTCCGCCCCAGACGCCAAAGAGGCCTGGAGCTGCGACCACCTCGCCCGAACCGGGACTTGGAACCCGGAAGTCCATACGCCATTTTCTAGCACACGGGGCTGTGATGCTTTGGGCTCTCAACAGTTACAGGTCCAACGAGTCGATCTTCGCGCACAAGCTCCAATCTCACTGTCCGAATCTTGATCCGTCAATCGCAAAATCCGAGCGATCTCAACTTTGCTCTGATACCACTTGTTGGGAAAAGCGGCGCAACGGAAATAACCCGCGATCAACGGATCTACCACGAGTTGCGCAAGCACAAACACCATTAAGCAATCACACACATGACACAGCACTTTTACGTGGTTCGGCAACTTGCCTACGTCCACGGGAGGAGAGAACTCATCTACTATGATTCCATCTCGATCCCCTCAGGATCTAGGGTTACAATACATCAATATATATAGTTCCCGCTTTCTTGGCCACCAAGAAAACCCATACATAATGACTAAAATACCCCTAGCTCTGAGTCTCGGTTCTGGCTAACCCAGACGACCGATCCGGCTAAACCGGAATACAAGACATAAACCCAACACAAATAGCCACTGTAGAGAAAATTCTCTTTCAGTTGCCAGAAATCATTGAAATGTCTGGCCACACACCTGAATCCTCCCAAACAAACAGTCTGGAATTATTAGAACCAAACAACCTATTAGATTCAAATCTTCCTAAACAAACAACTTGAATCCTCATATTCAAACAACCCAAATAGTGAGCATGAATGAGTTCAAAACTGTATCAAACAATGACGACCAAAACTGTGCTGGATTTGAACCTAAATGCTTACAGAAATTTGGGCTGGATTACGGCAGATTTTGCCTATGGATGAGTTGAAAACACAACCTGAAAAATAGCTCTAAATGGGCCAAGAGACAACCTGAATATTGTTTAAAGATGGCCCAGGAGACAACTCAAATGTTAACTTAAAAAGGGGCACAAATACAGCCCAAATAACGGCTAAATGGGGTAAAGCTCGGCCAGAGTACTTGCAAAAGTTGGGTTCAAACCAGCCCTAATAAAATCTGAAATTGGGCACAAAACCAGCCCAAATAAAATCTGAAACTGGGCACAAGATCAGCCCAACGAAAATCTGAAACTGGGCACAAGATCAGTCCTAAAATATTGTCTGAAATTGAGCACAAAGTCAGCACAAATAAAGTCTAAAATTAGACTAAGCTCAGCACAAATACTGTATGGAATTGGGCTGAAATACAGCTAAAACGAAGGCTGAGATTGAACCGAAAGATGGCCAAAAAATGCCCGAAATTGGACAAAAATACAGATTGAAATTGGGTTAGAATTTGGCCCAAATACTATTTGAATTGGGTTGAAATACAGTCCATAAAAGTGGCTGCAAATGGGTTGAAAACCCAGCCTAATTTATCTTTTAGAAATGGGTTAAACTTAAGCAAGGCTTATTTGGCTCAATGGGTTAAAACTTAACCCGAAACAAATTTCAGTGATTGGGTTAGAATCTGACCCAAAACTAGTTTATTTGAATGGGTTCAACTCAACCCAAAATGGTCCTCCATAAATAGGTTAATTATTTGAATGGGTTAGTGAGTTAAAACTCCAGCCAAACTGGTTTCTATGAATGGTCTTAAACTAACCAATCCTATGAACTTTAAATTTTAGCCCGGGGCAAAATTACAGCCTAAATTTCTTCGACTGGGTAAAAACTGACCCAAAATTATGAGTCAAACCAACCCGAGATTGTGAATTTTTGCAGCCTGCTCCTAAATTGATGAGCATTAAGAGAATTAGATGTGCTGTCAAATATGACCTAAACCAGGCCAAAATCATGGGTCAAAACCAGGCCAGAACTATAGGCCAGAACTGACCTTGAATAATAGGTTAAAATTAAAGCCAGAATGATGAATCTGAGCCCTGACCTATTTAATGAATAACTTGGCAAGTTTAAAAAGATGGGTTTAACTGGGCTAGTAATTGGATCAAACTCAAGTTGATAAGGGCCGAGTTTCTCTGCCCATATTCTCTAATTTAACGATTTAACCACGAGCCCAGAAAGTGGAAAACCATTTTGTTCCAGTGGACCCACTCAAAAAATGTGGTTATGAAATCCTAGTTAGCGTTGATTTTTACAATCGGGAGTATGATGTACCCTCACAAATTAAATATAAAACCTCCCATTAAATAGAGAAAAATTTGTATCAAATGAATTTTAGTGCATTTATTCTATCTATGTATGTTTTTGTTGTGTATAGATACCCTCCAACAGGGGCAGACCGACATTATAGCATATGGACGAGGTCGCCTCAGCTAACATTTGAGATATCCTTAAGAGTGCCATGGGGCCATGGGCCACACCCCTTTTGGAACACAATCTGCCCCATCCATTTTCATACATGCGCAGCCCCAGCCCCAGTAACCCTAGCTTACGTTCGAAATGTCCCCATCACAACGAAACCCTCAAATCTCAAAACCAGTAAATCTTCTCCCTTTCAGGCTCTTCATTGGTCCAAGACAGAGCTCCTCCCAGCTTTGCACATGGCGCCTGTGAGATAGGACTTTCATTCAAGGCTTTTCACACATAAACACTGCAAAATTTTTTGTTGAATGTTGTATGATAAACTGTTCAAGCTTTTTTGGGGACATTAATTGTAGGTTCTTGTCTGCCCCATTTTTGCTTGGCTTGAATACTATACTTATTTTTATCTTTACTTCACTGTGGTTTTCGCTTTTATGTGAAATTCATTGTGACGTCACAACCTTCCAAGATGGAAAAAGAGCCTTTATTTCTTTGTTTGTTTGTTTTCATCATTGGTTCATATCCTGTAATCAAGATTGGGATGGAAGAAATTGATTAGTAAAATGTGCTTTGGGAACTTTTCGGGGCTGGGATTCTTTTATGGTGATTGATGATAATGCCCAACTTTGTCCAGATTTATAATTACTTGACCATTTATATCTTACCGATGGTGCACAAGAATAAAATGATACTAGTCGTTTCTCAGGCTTGCCGTTCCTATGAAGCCACCAACACAACTCTGGCAATCCAGTAGGTAAGATTGCGTCCTTTGGCCATCTGGCTATCGTAATTGCTTTTCTTCATCCCTTCTTATGTGATTTGTAGCCCTATGGAAGCTGTAGTTTTGCAATGTTTTGACTATGGGTAGAAAATTGAACTTCATGCAAAGGCATAGGAGTTCGAATCCAGATCTTTTGGCTTTAGGGTATTGTTCAAGACGTTAGGGATGGGAGATGCAATGATGGGAACTGGGATTCAATCTCATTTGTATAGGTTTTTGGATTTGGTTTTAGATTGAAACACAAACATGTGCAAATGAGATTAATTTATGATTATGTTTGATCCTTATCTTTGTTGAATCATGCCTAACCTAGCATCCTTGTGGGTTATGAAAATAATATTCAAGTCAAGATAACATTACAATAGAGAAAATATTATGCCATTGTACTCATAGCGGAAACAGACCTTGAGAGCCTGAAACGTATTAGGTGTGGTTAAAAAGAAAACCAAACACTTGAGATTGTAATAAACATATTGGATCTATTTAAATGCAATGCATTTTCCTTTTTTTCATAGTTAATGTGAGAAAAGTCAAGGAGAGTCTAGCAAAAGTTAAGCACTAGCGAAGTTTAGTGAAGTTTAGCACCACCTAGATGAAATTCTTGGGTCCGACACTGCTCTCCAACGTTGAATTCCACCGTGTGTCAAGAAACAAGCTGTTGATGGGTGTGATTGGATTAGTAGCTGTGGTGCCCACCCTCTAATTATGAGTCCTCTATCATTGACCCCTCTCTTCGAACCCCTCTGATAACCATTTCTCTGTCTCAGACTTCTTTCTATCTCGATTTCCCCCAGTGACCAAAATGAAAGGTTGGTTGGACGCTTCTTGGCCCAGCCCAATTTCTACAAAATGCGAGGGGGTTAACTGATTTTGGCTCCCAAAACAACTGTAAACAATTGAATTGGGCTTCTTCGAATCGAGCCAGCCCAAACATTGGGCCTCGTTGATTAAGGGCTTGTTCCCTCTCTCGACCTGATCCAATGTTTCTCTGTTGCATAGTGGCACTGGCCCAATGCTCCATGCCTTCAGTCCGGTCTCTTTTCAGAACCTGTTGATGTATTCAGGTTCTAAGCCATAGAAGCTGTTGATCACTGCACTGTAGGCCGCTGATTGGGACTCAAAAATTTTGTCATACATTTTTTCTAAGCGCGGATAATCAATTAAGTGTTCTGAAAGTTGTGCTTTGGTGATCTCAATCCGATTAGGGAGGTCCGGGATCACAAAAGGATCTGATTCAGAGGTGACACTTTGATAAGGCTTGTAATGGACCACATTGTAGATACTCAAACTCGAGAAGTAGCAGGACCCATGGAACACAATCCTTGGTATGCCAAATTTCCTAACAGTATCAGAGGTCCACTGCAGGAACAGGTCCGAGATTTTGTAGAGGAAGTGTAAGGTTTTTTTTAGTAAGTTGGCTAATTCATGGGATTAGACAAAACTTTTCTGCTTAGGGTTATTTGTGCAAAAACTGGTAATTCTTATTCTAGAATGAGTATTCGATTAAGGAATTGGCAATTCTGGGTTATAAATAGCGGTTCTCTCTCAACCCTAAGGCATCAATCTCATATTCTAAGTTAAGAATACTCTTTGGAGATCATCCTTCTTCTACAGCTTCCATTAGAGAGAGTTGCTGAAAACTTTTAGTTCTAGAGTTGTTACTTCTACTTCCTTATAGAGATTGTTTATATTGTGAAGACAAGGAGTTATGGATCAAGTGCGGAGAGCGGGCATGCAGAGTGAAGTCGTGTCCTGGATTCTTGCAAGAAGAATTACATCCCGTGGTCGAAGGACTGACTGTGTAAGGTTGTGAATATATCTTGTAACTGTTTGAAATTAGTGCTTGATTAGTCTGTTAAGAGTTTTTTCCCATAGGGTTTTTCACGTGAAAATCCACATGTCTTCTTCTGTGTAGTTGATTGCTTTTTGCTTGGAAGTTTACTTTATTTATTCTGCTGCATATTGTTTAACTTGTAACTTAGAAATTCGGAACCCTATAAAACTTTCAGGAAGTGGGGATCCAAATCTTTGAAAAATTGTTCCACTGGCAGCTGAAACCACTCTGTCACCGCTAAGAACTTGATGGCTACCTCTGGTGAAGGGAGCAGGTCAATGCTTTTGCATCCCTCCGGTACGCCCATATCTAGGCATGGGAACGGTTGTTCGACCAATTGGATCTAGAGGCCTGCTAGTAAGGCCCGGTCAATGACGTCCTCGAATCAAGACGCGTTTAGCAGCGTACTGATGATTGTGATGGCCACCCCAAGATTAGCGAACAAGCAGGCCATGTCGATCATGGGGATCATGTGGCCTTGGGCCATTATGGGGATCATGAGGATGTGAGGCTGGGGTTGGGCTTCTGATGCCATTGCAGTTCTTTGAGTTTGGAGAATCCACCAGGTTCGGATGAGGAGGAATGCTAATTGGGACAATGTAGATACTGCTATCTAATACTTTCCAATGTGTTTGATGTTTATAAGTTGAGACTTTTTTTAGCTACACTCTAAAGTAACCTTGTAAGCTTGTTCTTCCAAACACCAAACAAATAGGATACTAGGATTTTAGTGGGTCCATTTGTTCATCAATGCGGTCCGTCGACCTTTTAAGCCCAAGATGGCTAATCCATCTTGAACCAAATGGATCCAATCTACATTGATCTGTTAGGCCCAAGATGGTTTGCCATAATCATAGAGCTTTAAATAATTCCAATACACCCATTTCCTACAGTGAGGCCCTTTTGTTAGAAATGCAGCCCACTGATCTACTGGGCCACATTGTGGAATTGTGGTACGAAACGGGGACGTGTTGTGTGCCATATTGAATTGCATGTGTGATTGGTCACACAACCAACATGACTTTGGGTTGCGTGGATGGACACCGCACGTAGAAGAGTTCCAACCGTCGAATCAAAGGGTCGTCATTGGTGGGCCATGGCTGAGAAGCTACAGAAGGGATGACTTGTGTAGGGGTGGCAATGGGTCAGGTTCTGGTCAAATGGTTACATTGACTCAATCCAACCCATTTGTTAATCAGGTTGAAAATGTCAACTCGGGGTGTTAATTAACAGGTTGGTTGTTGGGTCACACCACACTTAGTCGGATTGGGTTTAAAGAACTGGAGGCTCTGTTGGACCAGATGGCTTTGGAGACTAGTAACTCAGACTAGTCTAGTCGACTGTCAGACTCGTTCAACTAGCCCAACTACGCTGTCTGTCTGACCAATCTGTCCCAAGGCAAGTCAAATTTGGACTGGACTTGTTAGGCCCAAATCTGGGTCGGTCTACCAATCAAAACATCATCTAGGTTGCACCAATTCTATTGAAAGTTTGGTATGTGAGTCATGGTTAGAAACAACATTTTGGGCATGTTTGTTTGCAATCAAATACATATAGAGTTGTTTGTTTTGCTTAGTTCATCTGGACAACTCAAAAAAGAGTTGCTTACTTCATTGGCTGCTTAGAAATCAATTCCTGGGTATGCTACTTTTCACTTGTGTAGTTTCTTCTTTCCACATGGTCCGGGCTTCTTCTTTTCACTTATGTATCTAAGCCCCCTAAGAGAGGGTAACCACAAAAATGAAAAGTTATTATGTTCTTGCTCACCGCATATTTAGCAACCTTCTTTTTTAACCACATCTGAGGAAGCTTAGACCCAAGAGAACCCACACAAGTGAAAAGAAGAAGCCCGCACCGTTGGATGGAGAGTCCACACAAGTGAAAAGATATAGCCCACAAAGTGGAAAGAGTAGCATACTTAGGGTCGATCTCTAGAGGGCCAAACTAGAATTAGTTATAGTGCTCATAACAAGCTTAACTGAATATATTTGTGGCATCTTGCCTTGGATAATTTACCTCTCTGCTAAAAGAGAACAAATTTTGTCACCCTATGGTGAAATTTTCTTAGTTTAGAATATTTACCACTCTACTGAAAGAGGACAAATTTTGTCACCCTATGGTGAAGTTTTCCTTAGTTTAGACTATAATAAAAGCAATTTGAGTTATTTTGGTTTTTTATTTACTTTTTTTTTTTTTTGCAGATTATTGAATGAGTGGTTCAGTACTTGTGGTTTCCTCTTTTTATTTCAATGATCCAAAACACTGGATTGTGTGGAAGTGGAAATGGCCTGCCCTCGATCTATCAAATGTACAATTTCCTATTTCAAGGTCATAGAAACTGTAATGACCTGGGCCCACTGTCCGCTTTGGCCAATGTAGCACTTGAGTACCCTAGGTGACAGACAAGCATCGCACCTTAGAAAGCAAGACAGACAAAGCCTTGAGGTGGGAGTGAGGATCTCACTCAAAATTATGAAACTGCCACCTGGAGCTGCACCACCCCCCAACCCACCAAAAAAAAAAAAAAAAGAACCTGCTGAAGTGGCTCTTTTTGGGTGCGGTTTTGGAAAGATCAGTCCGGAGTTGAACCCAAACCGTCCCATGGTAGACCAAGTGTCAAAATCAAATCAATGGTTCAAATTGATAAATAAATAAATAATTGAAAATAGTGACTAAATTCACAATGGATTATCGACTGACGAATAGATTATCAAGTGTGTACATGGTGCTGTGTCTGACCATGAATCCTAGAAATCAAGCTACAAATCTAGCCACAGAGTGAGATCCATTCGATAAAAATTAAAATATGGACTATAAGGTAATTGCATGTGATTTAGCTGGGAAATGAATCAGTGAAAAAAGAGTGCTGTAGGAACTTAATCAAAATAGTGGCAGTGCCATTGCCAATGATATCACCTTCTTAATGATATAGCCACAAATATCACCTTTTTGTTTTGTTTAGTCATTGTTGTACTCTTGTATATTTTTAGGGGTTAATTTCTTTCTTCTCTGCTTAACGATATCACTTTTTGCCTTGTAGCAGAATAAACAAAGGTAGTAATGGAGAGAAAAGGAAGATTGAATTGGATCCAAGTCAGACCTTGGATTTACTTAGATACTTACATTATTGGAGCAGTCATATCCTCTCCTATAATGTTACCAGCAGAACATAATGAAGAAACCCAGTTGATGAGCATACATTCTAACAATTTGTACCCTGGTCTTAGGTTGTCTGATTCACACCAGTCTCTGAAACATGGTCCATGATGTGCTCAATTAAGAGTGTCATGTTGATGTAAGATGACCCACCTTCTTCCATTGCTCTCTTTGCCTTCTTCCCCAACTCTCTTATTCTTTTTCTCCTCTCTTCTCCTTCCTTTCCTTCATCCATCATCCTCTCTACAGCAGTCACTATTTCTTCCTTCTTTACCATCTGCCCAACCTTCTCTTGCCCCCAGTTGACAATGGCCTTAGCACCAACACTTACACCAATCCTTTGAACTTGCACAATCCACTTCTCATTGAAGAACTGCTCCGCAAAGATGGGCCATGTTAGCATTGGTACACCTGCACAAATTCCCTCCAGTGTCGAATTCCAACCGCAATGTGTTAAGAACCCTCCAATCGCCGGGTGGGATAATATTAGTAGCTGCGGTGCCCACCCTCTAATTATGAGGCCCTTCTCCTTAACCCGCTCTTCAAGTACCTCCAGCCAGTTTTCTACTTCTGTGGACATATTGCCACTGTGCCTGATCACCCAAATGAATGGCCGGTTTGACGCTTCTAAACCCAGCCCAATCTCTATCAATTGTGAAGGAAAAACATAAGATGAAGACCCAAAACAGGCATAAACAACAGAACTTGCTTTCTTTGAATCCAGCCAATGCAAGCACTGGCTGTCACTAATGGAGGCCTTGTTCCCTCTCGCCGCCTTGTCCGATATCTCTTTGTTGCAAAGGGACACCGGCCCTATAGTCCACACTTTCTTGCCAATGGCCTCTTGGTACTTATCTACATATTCAGGCTCCAATTCATAGAAACTATTTGACACAATACCAAAACATGCGTTGTTGGCCTCCTCGACTCTATTGCTGTGTTTGTCGAAGTATGATTTCCCAACTATCTCGATTGGGCATTGCACCGTTGTTATCTCAATCTGGTGAGGCAAGCCGGGCACCACAAAGGGCTCATGCTCGGAAGCCACACTCTTGAAAGGCCTGTATTGGCACAAGTTGTGAGCGAATAAGAGAGCATAGCAAGATGGGCCATGGAACAAAAGCCTTGGTATCCCAAGCTTGTGAGCTGTTTCCGACGTCCATGGGAGTAACATATCTGAAATTATGCAGTTTGGGACAGGCTGAATCCCTTCTAAGTACTGTTCTACTGGATTTTGTAGCAGATTGAGCGCAGTGAAAAAATTATTCACCTGGTCTTGTGAGGGGGTGATGTCACAATTCTCACATCCCTCCAGTAAGCCTGCTTCTTTAGTTGGGAATGGGAGCTGGACAAGTTGAATTGGGAGACCTGACTCTATGGCCCGATTGATGGTGGGCGTGAACTGGACTGCGTTGAAGGGGGTGGTGATGATGGTGGAGAGCACACCGCGCTTTGCGAATAAGCGGGCCATGTCAACCATGGGGATCCTGTGGCCTTGGGCCAATATAGGAATGAAAATGAAGTGAGGCTGATGGTGTTTTTGTGAGGCCATTGTACTATAGCTATTGAAATTGAAGAGTGAGAGTAGAATAGGATTTTGGTTGGGAGGAAACTCTGTTTTCTCGGGATTACACTGTGCTAAGAAACTGAATGGTATTTATAGAAGTTGCATCTTGTAGTTGGCTCAGACGGATACAACTACCATTGCCAACTCCTGTCCTGACATATGCCCCTGCATAAGCTGAAAAGGACTTTGTTTCTTCTCATTGGTTACACGGTTTTGACTTTGAGCAAAGTATAAAAAAATTGAAGTCAATATATTATTTGGATGGGATGATATGTAGAATCTGATCCTGGAAGAAGTGGGAAAGCATGAATTTTGAAGCTTTTTTTGTATATTATTTATTTGAAGGAAGAATTTCGTCTTTAAACGATGTACCCTCAAGACTGAAAGAGTTCAGATCAGTCTTGGGCTGTCACTCAGCCTTCCTGTTTGATGGGTTTCTTTTGATACCTGTCATGCCTCCAGCATGCTTTCTGTGAGTGAGATGAGTCCCAAATCATGATAATTCGGATCATATAAAATGAATGTCATGTTAAAAAAAATATTTATATCATCCTCACTAACGTATTGGGGTTTTGATTGGAATATTTAGCTAAAAAAATTAATATGGTATTAGAGTCGGTCAATTGTAAGTTCCAATCGCATTGGAAAATTTAATATATGAAGTGAATTTTGAGGATATGTCAATGGTGGGTTTGGAGACTCTGGAAGTGTGCAAGAGGTAGTACAGGGAATGCGGACTGAGTTGGCTAGTAGCACAACGATATAACCTTCTGGTGGGTTGCACTAGAGCTTGGGCCCATTTAGAAAAGCAAAACGAGCTGCAGCTTCAAAAAGAAGGCGAATGAATATACAGATTTTACAAAATGCTCCTTGGTTTTTATATTCGGTAAAGTTTTAGTTCTGCTATTAAAGAGGAGCGCTAGAAAACCCTCAGGTAGTTTTTTCTTTTTTTTTCTTTTTTTAACAAGAAAATCCCTCCCTACCTTAGTTGGGCTCATTATGGTGAATGACAATCATCGTAATGTCGTTCGATATAATAATCTAGATGATATCCACTAATTTGAAAACTCCATTGGATTATTGAAACCCCTTGACCATGACTCCAAAATTTAATAGTTTTCGAAGCACCACTTTCTTTTAATTTCAATCCAACTGTGAGTAAAAACCAGATTAATTTCGAGGAACCCCTTGACCATGACTCCAAAACTTCCTTTTTTTCCTCTATTTCCTTTTTTTTCCTCTACTTCCTTTTTTAACTCCACTTCCTTTTTTCCTTTACTTTTTTTTTTCCTTTGACTTCCTTTTTTTTTCGTTTGACTTCCTTTTTTTTCCTCTACTCCCTTTTTTTCCCCTGACTTCCTTTTTTTTCCCCCTGACTTCCTTTTTTTTCTTTTTTTTCTTTTTTTCCTCTACTTCCTTTTTTTCCTCTACTTCCTTTTTTAACTCTTCTTCTTTTTTTTTCCTGACTTCCTTTTTTTTCCTCTAACTTCCTTTTTTTCCTCCACTTCCTTTTTTTCCTCTGACTTCCTTTTTTTTTCCTCTAACTTCCTTTTTTTCCTCTGACTTCCTTTTTTTTTTTTTTTTTTGCCTCTGACTCCCTTTTTTTCCTCTACTTCCTTTTTTTAACTCTGCTTCCATTTTTTCCTCTACTTCCTTTTTTTCCTCTCTGGCATCCGCCGTTTCCTCCTCAGCGAGATCTCCATGACTGGCAGGAAAAAAATGCTCGCCAAAGCAAAACCCCCCAGATTTGGTTCAGGAACCTTCCAAATCTAAACTGAGAGATCTGTTGAGCTTCGCTGATGATGGGGAAGGGAAGATTTCTATTGTGCCGATGGCTTTAAGGCAAAACTTGCAGTCGAGCCTTCCTCCAAATCTCCCGGAGGATATCTTCAGAGAAGCAAACCTTTACCTGGAAAAGCAGCTCAAAGATGTAGCAGACCAAGCTATTGCCCCAGCTCAACTGGAAGGAGTTACTACAGCAACTGGTTCTTTCTCCGATGATGAGTCACGATCTGTTTCCTCTGGCTCTGATTTCCTTCCTCCAGAAAAGGACCCCTTTTTTGCAGGGAGCTTTTACGACATTCCCATCTTTTCGGGAGAGTCAATCTTTTCGGGAAAACGCCCGAGCTATTTTGGTGTGCAAACAGCCCTCGGAAAGGCCTAGAAACAATCTGAATTCCAAATCTATACTATGGAGGATGGCTTCTTTTTATTCAAATTCGCCTCCCACGAGTAGAGCCGACAAGTGTTGGAGAATGGCCCTTGGGTGGTCCGTGGACACCCTCTCATCCTGAAACGGTGGAATATTACAGCTTCCATGCAATGATGTGAATTCGAAACAATCCCCCTTTGGGTCAAACTGCCAAACTTAAATCCGGCCTTATTAGCAAAATTGCTAGCTTTATTGGGAAACCCCTATACATGGATAAAGCTACAGCTGAAGGAACTAGACTCTCTTTTGCAAGAGTCTGTGTGGAGGATAGTGTCCTTTCTACTCTTCCCACAGAATCACAATAGAATACAGAGGGGAATGTTTTCAACAAAGAGTAGAATATATCTGGAGGCCATCCCCATGCAAGCAATGCAGAACTTTTAACCATTCTGAGAGCAATTGTCCTTTTCATCCGAACGCAAAGCAAATTTGGGTTCAGAAGCAAACTACAGTGAACTCATTCGACAAGCAAAGACCAAATACTGAGCACTTTAATAACAAGTCAAACCACCCCCATAAAGAGTTCCAGGGTGGTCGGTCTGACTCTCAGCCAAACCGGGAGAATAGATTTCAATGCCTATCAAACTTGGATGGGGACTTTGTTCCTCTCCTTCAAAACCAAGCCAATAGTATAGCTAAAGGGAGACCTACATCTCCTAAAAGTCTTCGGGTCGAGCACCATCAAATATAGCATAAGGAAGTTGCCTCAGTGGCCCCTCATCCAAAAAATGATGGCCTCTAGGGCAGTCAATTGTTCGCTCTGCAACTGCATCAGCAAGGAAGAAGGATCGAATGAAAAATCAGAGAGATGGGGAAATGGGCAACCCCCCCTTTACAAAATCTAACAAATGAGTTTCCTATTATGGAATGTTAGGGGGATGAATAGATTCCCCCTGCAAGTAGATATTTATAATAAAATTAAGTTTTTGAAGCTGTCTTTAGTAGGTTTAATGGAAACAAAAATCAAGCCTTCTTCAAGCTATGAGATTCAGCAGAGAATAGCTCCAACAAATTGGCTAGAAGTGTCAAATGTCAATTCTAGGGCCACAAAAAGGATTTGGATCCTTTAGCATCCAAAGGTTTTCTCGCTTAAGGAGATGGATTCTTCTTATCAAACTATGCATTGTAAGATTAGCTCCTCTAAGGGCTCCTTTTATCTAATAGTTTGTTATGGAGCTACTTTCCCTACTATGCATAGAGGCCTCTGGAGCAAAATCCTTCAGTTCTCCCAATCTCTTCCTAACAGTGTTTTCTGGGTTGTTGGAGGAGATTTCAATCAAGTCAGGTGGACTTCTGAGAAGATGGGTGGGGCTTCCTCCTAGAGTACCCTATATGCTGGAATTCAATGCTTATGTTGATAATGTGGGGTTGCAAGACATATGTCACAACCCGAGCCCAGGAGTTCGGGGGTTAGCAAAAGTCAAACCAATGATACACGTACTCTCATACCTGTACACATAGAACTGATCTAAATGCACACGCACAAGGGAAGGTTCACACGTGCCAAACATGTACGTGGAAGTTGTAGATCTCAAAACATCACACTAAACAATGCAAGAAGAGAATACGAAAACAGAACTGACATATATAGATAAAGGTTTTACAAAATGAAACAAAATAAACATGTACAAATTATGATAGGATCCAAATGTGATAAATCTCAAAATAAGATAGACTCATATGCAATGAATGTCTAGGGCGCTCTTTGATGGAGTGACTACATCCACTCCTCTAGTCCTGATGGGACCTGGGGGGCCTCACTTGGAGTTTGGTCAACCGACGAGGGGTCTGTCTGGGTATCTGATCCTGCAACACCAAAGATAACTCGTGAATACAACTATTCAGTAAAGTATAAGCCATAACAAGTTAAAACATGCTGTGTCTAATAGAATAAAGAACATCATGAAAATCATAACAGGGCACATTCGTATACTAAGCTGTCGTGCAAGGAAGAAACATGCCATGTAAATTAATGTATACATGCTGTATACATAACTAGTTGGCGACTACATTGCCATATGCTCCCAAAAGAGGGATCTTATATCCGTGCAGAGAATACCATTGTCCGGGCCAGGGTACAAATGGGTCTCAGGTTCTTGGGGTCCGGATTCCCCAAGACGTTTCCTCACTGCAGCAAGGCCATGAAAATTACACCAAATTCACCCTATCGGGATCCTAAAGTTGAGAATAAGTAGTTCCTGACCATACAAAGTCAATCATGAAAACCCTGAGTAGATCGTGATAAGCATATCCTGCGTGCATATCCGAGATCATGTCCTATACGTGTAAGCTTAATAACATACATACATACATACTCAAGGTGGAAACATAGTACGACGTTCGACGTTACATGCAATGATCCTAATAAAGAGTGGAGATCAATGATCGAAATACAACATGTCATGCAAGCAAATCATAGCATATCGAATCGCGTTCATTTACTAGCCAATTCTAGTCTAATTATCTAGTGTTTTTAACCGTGCATGATGATGTAGTTTTAAGTTCTCCGCTGCACCGTTGTCTAGTGTTGCATTGTATCAGCTGGTGCACCGAAGTCCCTTAAACCAACACCCATGGGGAGGTGCTTAACAACCAGATCACGAACATGAATGATTCATAGCCGTCGAGATCATTCACACATTTTATCATGTTCCGTTGGGCAAGTCGAAGTTGCCTACATTCTACTTTAAAGGTCCTACAAGTCTCCTTCTTTTCCTATCTTTTTTACTATTCATGTCAGCCAGCTCAGCCGTAGGTAACCTTATGGCTTAACTATAAGCTTCTTACAGCTTAGCAGTAGAAGTATGCACGGCTTAGCTGTGGCTGAGCCGTAGAGGAGTCGCAGAATTGCATACTCTCAGTTAATTTCAGGTGTCACCCTATATTGATCTACGGCTAGGTTCACGGTTAGGTCACGGCTTAGCTGTAGTGTGTTTTACGGCTTAGCCGTAGCACATTTCACGGCTTAGCCATGCATGCGCTGGGTCGAATTCTGAATCAAATACAGAAAACCTGTAACGACATCAAATGAGTAAAATTTCAACAGAGAAAGGGAGGATGAGTCGACTTGGGGCTGTAAACATGGTTTCCATGCAAACTGATGTGAATTAACTAAAATCAAACAAAAACCAACATGGGTTCACACAAATTATGCTTATACTTGCCTTAATGGAGTTCAAATACAACAATTGTTGTCCTTGGGGCTCAATTCACGTCCAAACACCACTCACAGCTATCATGCATGAGAGAAAGAGAGAGGGAGTTCATGAGCACAGTAATGGAGAATGAGAAAAGAAAGGAGAGAAGAAATCCAATACATATACCTACCATGAAACACAGGAGGAAGGAGAGAAGACAAACAAATCTTGCATTCTCCTTCTAGCTTGACTGAATCAAGGAGAAGAGAAAGAGGAAAATCGAAAAAGAGATAGAGACGAACGTGAGGGAAGAAACGAGAGTGAAAGAGAATAAGTCGGTGGAAAGCTTTATATTGGATAAGATTATAGGTCAAATTGTAAGACAGTCCAATTCATAAACAATTTACAGTTCGTGTCAAATTCGGGTCTAATAGAATCATACGACATCGGTTACAAACGACGTAGTTATGAAAGTTAATGAGCTCAACGAAAGACACGTGTTGACACCAAGATGATGCGAAAATGACTATGTCTTAGAAAAGCTAAAATTACGAAAAAGGGCTTGGCCTACCTAATCCAGGTCAAACTCAACTCAACTACTTATCCATGACCTGCAATGAAATCAAAACAAAAGCAAAACACAATTAAGAACTAAAGCAACATTAATTAGTCGCTAAACGAGGTTAAGCTGGGTTGGAGTGTTACAACATACCCATGGTTGGGCAAGCTTTTACCTGGTCAAACTCTTCAATAGGATCATCGAGGATATATTGTAGGTTAGATAGGGGTTTAGGCAACTCCTCCTTTTTCCAAAAGAAACCTTTCATGTGTGAAGCTCTCAACGTGGGGTTATCTGATCATTCCCCTCTCTTTTTCACTCCTCAAGCTTCCTGGCAGCGGAAGACCCCTTTCAAATACTATAACTACTGAGCTAAAATAGAGGGTTGCTTAGATGTTGTTAGGGAGGCTTGGGATGTGGAAGTCTTTGGCACTCCCATGTTCAGGGTAGTCACCAAGCTGAAAAGAGTAAAGCTCAAGTTCCAACATTGGATAAAAGGGCAGCAGGCAATGCCCATTAGAATCAACATTGCCCAGATACAACTGGAAGCAATTCAAAACCAGATTACCCAGGATCCTACCAACATACTGATTCAGGAAAATGAAAAGAATGCAAAAGCTTCATTGGACAGACTATTAAGAATGGAGGAAAGTATGCTCAAGCAAAAGTCTAGGGATCATGCTATAAACTTTGGGGACAGTAATAGCAAATATTTCTACAGTCTCATAAGAAAACATCAGGCCTCCTCCTTCATTTCCACATAGTGATCCAAATTCTACTGCAAAGGTGTTTGTAGACCACTTCCAAAAAGTGTTTGATCTTCATGCAAATGATGACCCCTCTGTTCCTCAGACTCAGTCTCCTCGTCATCTCTTAAAGGCTGATATTCTTCGACTTTGTCTCCCCCTAACTTTAGATGAAATTGAGCATGTCGTCCAGCTGGGCAACCCCCAAAAGGCTCCTGGCCCTGATGGATTCAATGCTCACTTTTACAAAGTCTGCTGGCCAATTATTGGTAAGGATATCTCCCATGCTATACAAGATTTCTTCACTTCTTCCAAGCTTTTGAGACAACTAAAGTATACTTTTATAGTCCTTGTCCCAAAGGAAGAGAATGCCTTAACTCCAGATAGGTACAGGCCTATATCCTTAACAAATGAACTCTATAAAATTATAACCCGCATCTTGATAGGGAGAATGAAACCTCTGACGTCCAAGCTGGTGGGGCCAGCCCAGTCAGCCTTCATTCCTGAAAGATTCATATCGGATAATATCTTGGTGACCAGGACCTTCTCAACAGGTTTCATATGAGCAGAGGTAAATCTCGCATGTGTCTCAAGTTTGATTTAGCCAAAGCTTATGATACTATGAAGTGGGACTTCCTATACAATGCTCTAAGGATGCTTCGCTTCCTTCCCCATTTTGTAAACCTGATCATGGCTTGTGTGAAATCCCCCTTCTATTCTATCCTGGTCAATGGCTAGGTTGAAGGGTTTTTTCTTAGTAAATGGGGCCTTAGACAAGGATGCCCTCTATCACCTTACTTATTCACTTTGATTATGGAATGCTTCTCCTCCCAGATGGAAACTTTAATTTCAACAGGGGTCATCCCTTCTCCCTATTATAGAGCTGGGCACTGTGTCTCCCACCTTCTTTTTGCAGATGTTGTTATTCTCTTCATTCTCAACAGCTCCTCTTTTGCAAAACAAATCAGATTATTCTTGTAGAAATTCCAACAGCCGTCTGGTCTGTCTGTAACTTGGAGAAAGAGTTTCATTTTCTTTTGCAATACCCCATCTAAAGTAAAGCAGTCCATTATGAATTCTCTTCAAATAGAAGAGGCCAATTTCCCTTTTTGGTAGCTAGGAGCTCCTCTCTCCATGAAGAAGCCCTCTTTCCAAGATTGTTCTGGCCTTCTAGAAAAGTATAATAGAAAACTATCAGGGTGGAGAGCAAATATGCTATCTTATGCACGTTGGATTGAGCTTATTAAATCAATGCTATCCTCTATCCTTCTTTGCTGGGCGAGTGTTTTCCAGCTCCCTTTCTCCTTATTGGATGTTTTGGAGTAGATGACTAGGAAATTTTTTTGGAACAACTGGCACCATAACCTTGTCTGCACTGTTGGATGGGATACAAGATGCATGCCAAAGTAGAAAGGAGGATTGGGTGTTTTAAGTTTCAGGAAAATTAATGAAGCAACCCTTCTCCATCAAGTCTAGAATGTTGCTGCCAATAAAGTAAATAGTTGGACTGTGTGGGTTCGTGTTAAATACTTGTATAGATCCTTCTAGGAAGTCCCTATTCCTTAGGCAGCCTCTTGGGGATAGAAATCCATCCTTCAGTTAAGGGACTGTTAGACCTGGATCTAGCTAAGCACACACCACAACGAGGAAAAACTACCAAGCAATCACACACAAAGAGAACACAAAGATTTACGTGGTTCGGCAAGATTGCCTACATCCACGGGCACAAGATTTCACTACTTAGAAATTTCTCTCTCACCCCCCTTACAATGCTCTCAGTGTTCCCTTCCCTGGAGTTGCCCCTTAGCTCTCCCTCTGCTTGCCCCTTTCCTTGCCCTCTTGGTTGCCCTTCTGCTTTCCTTCTGCTTGCCCTAGAACAAAAGACATCAAAAGAGAATATATATATATATATGATATTAACCCTAATCAATTGGGCCATCCACTCAGGCCCAATAAGGACCTTTTGAGCCAAACCCAACAATCTCCACCTTGGCGAAAAATGTTCGACCTTTTGAAGAATTGTTAAAGTGTTTGGAACACATACCTTGTGGGAACACAATCCCACCATGACTGCACCGAAGGGAGATGAGGTGCACCTTCACTCTTTAACAAGAGGAGAGATTGAGCAGGTCCCAGCAATGCTTGAACTTCTCTGTAGTCATTGGCTTGGTAAGCATGTCAGTTGGATAATCATCTGTGTGAATCTTCTGAATGGAGATCTCACATGTAGCAATCCAATCTCGAATTCTGTGATAGGTAATAGCTATGTGTTTTGTCCTTGCATGATATACCTGATTCTTTGATAGGCATATTGCACTCTGACTGTCACAGTGTAGCAAGATTGATTTTTGTTTGATACCCATGTCATTTACCAAACCTCTCATCCATATTGCTTCCTTAGAAGCCTCTGAAGCTGCCATGTACTTTGCCTCTGTAGTGGATAATGCAGTTGTAGACTGAAGCACCGATCTCCAACTTATCGGTCCACTAGCAAGTGTGTAGACGTATCTAGTGGTGGATCTTCTTTTGTCTAGGTCTCCTGCAAAATCAGAATCTACATATCCAACTACACACTCTGACCCCTGTTTTCTTTCAAACAGAATACCCAAGTCTTTGGTGCCTTTCAAGTACCTCAGAATCCACTTTACGGCATTCCAATGCTCTTTTTCTGGATTCGCCATGTACTTACTCACTACACCCACTGCTTGAGCTATATCTGGTCTAGTACAAATCATGGAATACATCAAACATCCTACAGCATTTGCATACGGTATCCTAGACATTTCTTCAATTTTCTCATCATCGCTTGGACATTGTTTGGCATTTAAACTGAAGTGACTTGCAAGTGGAGTAGACACAAGCTTAGCATTTTGCATGTAGAATTTTTCAAGTACTTTTGAGCTGTACTTTTTCTGTGATAACCACAGCTTTCCAGCTTTCCTGTCCCTCCTAATTCCCATGCCCAACATTTTTGTGGCTGCCCCAAGGTCCTTCATGTCAAATTCTTTTCTCAAATGAGATTTGAGTTCATCAACTTTTGACATGTCGTTACATGCAATGAGCATATCATCCACATAAAGCAGCAAAATAATAACAGAATTATCATCTAAAATTCTGTAATAAACACAACAGTCATACTCACATCGATGGTAGCCGATCTGCAACATGTAGGAGTCGAAACGCTTGTACCATTGTCTTGGAGATTGTTTCAGCCCGTACAATGATCTCTTCAACTTACACACATGGTGTTATTTTCCGACGTCCTTGAATCCTTCAGGTAGCTCCATGTAAATTGTTTCCTCCAAGTCACCATGAAGGAATGCTGTCTTTACATCCAATTGTTCGAGCTCCATATCGAACTGTGCTACTAATGCCAACAACACCCTGATAGAAGTGTGTTTTACAACTGGGGAAAAGATCTCATCATAATCAACCCCTTCCTTTTGTGAGTACCCATTTGCTACTAAACGTGCCTTGAACCTTGGTTTTGCATTTTCTTGCGAAGCTTCTTTTCTCCTAAACACCCATTTGTAGCCAACTATTGTTCTGTTTTTGGGTTTAGGAACTAACTCCCAGACTGAGTTTTTCTGGAGAGATTCCATCTCATCCATCATAGCACCCATCCAACCTTATCTTTCACTGCTTTCCATAGCTTCTTGAAATGAGATCAGATCACCACTGCTGGTAATAAGAGCAAAGTGTACTTCATCCTCATCCCATCCATACCGTTAAGGTGGCTTGATGGTTCTCTTTGCCCTTCTTTGTGCTAGACTTGAGGGTTCCTGCTGATTCTCACATTGTTCCTCACCTCTAGATGTACCAACCTCTAATGAACTTTGACCTTGTTCCTTGGTTGTATTATCTGCAAGAGGAATTATTTCGGTGACCACTTTTTCAAGACCGTGCCCTTTGACTTCACTGTTATGTTCTCTATTCAGCATAGAAGCTTCATCAAACACAACATCTCTACTGCAGATCTTTATCTTTTTCCTGTTTTCTGGATCCCATAGTTTATACCCCTTTACACCTTTCTCAAAACCGAGGAATATACATTTAAGTGACTTGGAGTCTAACTTGGATCTCTCATCACTAGGAATGTGTACATAAGCTGGACAACCGAATACCTTCAATGAAGAATAGTCCACCTCTTTACCTGTCCACACTTCTTCTGCAACTTTACAATCAAAGGGTTTTGATGGTGACCGATTAACTACGTAGCATGCGTGGTTAACTGCTTCTGCCCAAAAACTTTCAGGCAACCCTGCATGAAGTCTCATACTCCTTGCTCTTTCTAGAAGTGTTCTGTTTATCCTTTCTGCAACTCCGTTTTGCTGAGGATTCTTTGGAACAGTGAAGTGCCTTATGATGCCTTCATCCTTGCAAAACTGTAGAAACCTACCATTTCTGTATTCACCCCCATTATCTGATCTCAGATACTTGATTTTTCTGCCTGTTTGATTTTCTACTTCTGCCTTCCACTCTTTGAACTTGGTGAAGACTTCAGATTTTTCTTTCATAAAGTAGACCCAAACCTTTCTTGAAAAATCATCAATGAATGTCACAAAGTAGTATGCTCCACCTTTTGACATAACCGGGGCTGGTCCCCACACATCGGAGTGAATATAATCCAGAATACCACTGCTTCTACAACTATTGCCTGCAGTTTGGAATGACACCCTTTTCTGCTTGCCGAAAACACAGTATTTACAAAAGTCCAGCTTGCATGTTTTCACACCTTTCAACAACTGTCTTTTGTGTAGTTCTAACATGCCTCTCTCACTCATATGCCCTAGACGCATATGCCATAGCTGAGACTCATCATCACTAGTTTTTATCATCTGTGGAGACTGTCGCTCCACCTACAACTGTGTTTTCCAGAAGTCTGTACAAATTGTTTCCAACTCTGGTACCTTTCATTAATACCAGAACACCTTTTGTAACTTTCAGTGAACCATCTTTTGCTGTGAAAGTGCACCCTTTTGATTCAAGCAAGCCTAACGAGATTAGGTTTTTCTTGAGTGCTGGCACATGCCTCACATCACCTAGGGTTCTTACAACTCCATCTGCCATTTTAATATTAATGGTGCCAATTTCAATGGTTTTACATGGTGCATCATTGCCCATTAGAACACTACCACCATTACACTCCTCATAGGTCTCAAACCAATCACGATTAAGGCACATGTGATAAGAACAACCAGAATCTAAAATCCAAGCATCAGATAAATGGTTACCTTGCGAGACCGATAGGAGTTCCACTTCAGTTTTTGAGCAACGCTGGCGGAGTCACTGTTTGCAGCTTTATTATTCCCATCTTTGGATGCCTTGTATTCCCTGCAATCTTTCTTCCAATGTCCTTTCTTTTTACAAAAGAAGCACTCTGAATTTTTCTTGCTTCATGATTTTGATATGGAGTTGTTCCTCTTTGCTTTGCTCTTATCGCTGGATCTGCCACGTTGACTGGAGCTTTCTTTTACTAGAAGTCCCTCTGCATGTGACTTGGTTTTAGAGGCCTTCTTCCTTGCCTCATTGGAGATGATATCTTGCCTAACATCCTCGAATTTGAGTGTATCCTTTCCATATAGTAAGGTAGTCACAAAATGATCATATGAGTCAGGAAGAGAATTCAACAACAGCAAGGACTTGTCTTCATCATCGAATTTCACATTGAGTCTCAACAAGTCATTAATCATTCTGTTGAAAGTATTCATGTGCTCCAGCACATCAAAACCTTCTTCTATTTTCAACCCATATAACTGTTTCTTGAGATGCAGCTTGTTTGTGAGATTCTTACCCATGTAAAGACTCTCCAACATGTCCCATAGACCCTTTGCAGTCTCCACTTCCATGACATTGTGCATGACTTCGTCAGAAAGGTAGAATTGAATAGAGCTGATTGCTTTTTTATCTATGTCTGCCCAATCTTCATCGTTTATCTTAGCAGGCTTCTTTTCTTTGCCTAATATTGCCACCTTAATACCTTGTTGAATCAAGATATTTTTTATCTTCCGCTGCCATAAACCAAAGTTTATTCTTCCATCAAATTTTTCGATTTCAAATTTGATGCCTCCTACAGTAGAAGTCCCCGCTATGGCCATGATAAATATGAAGATAACTCAAAAAAACAACCCACTCAAATATCTGCTTGTCAAACTGTGAATCTACTCTGTTCACGTCGTAGATCTCGTCTCTAGGAGTCCATTGGAAAAAACGGGGCTCAATTCCGAGTCCGGATGGCTCCGAAAATTGAGTTTGAATTTTGACCGTTGAATCTGTTCAAACTGGTCAACTGCTGACGTTGGATGACGTCAGCACTGCTACTGGGCCGGGCTATTGCAGACAGGTTCTGGTCAAGTCGGCCGAACTATATTCTGCTTGGTGCTGGCGGACTGGGCTGCTGGAGACGGGTTCGGGTCAGGTCGACCCGAACTGAAGAACTGCTGCTTTGACGGTTGGGCTGCAGAACCGGGTCAGGTCCCGAATCTGACCTGGATCCGGTGAGACGCAGGGCTCAGTTTTGTTGTGGGTCAGGTCCGCCTGACTTGAACTGTGACCTGCTGCCTGAGATGATGGACTGGGTCGGGTTTGACCCAACCTGGACCCGGAACGGAGAACTGGCCCACTGGGTCTTCTCCTTCCTCTGTTTTGTGCAACAGAGAACCGGAGCCTTTGTTGGTTCTTCCTCCTTCGTCTGCGGTGAGCAGGCGGCCGGCTCCGGTCCCGCGGTGGAGTGCGACGACGTTGGGCGACCGGCGAGCAGCAGCGGCGGCGATGGATGCCAGCAGGCGCAAAGACAGCGGTGAGCGAGCAGCGGCAACGATTCAGCGACGGCCGGCAAACTCGCAGCGACTGCGCACGGCGACAACGGCGACACGTGGAAGAACGGTAGTGCACGGGCGACGGTGATGTGCTTCGGCGACTGCAGAGGTGGGAATGGCTGCTGGCGGCGGTGGATGGTGACTGCGCACAGTTGCTGCTCCGGATCTGTGCTCTTCCAAAAAATAGATCTACAATCAACTGATCAAACCACGCCTGATCTATGCTATTCCCTTGAGATTTGATCCCACAAATCTCCACGATACACGATCTTAACAAACTCTCTGATACCACTTGTTAGACCTGGATCTAGCCAAGCACACACCACAGCGAAGAAAAACTACCAAGCAATCACACACAAAGAGAACACAAAGATTTACGTGGTTCGGCAAGATTGCCTACATCCACGGGCACAAGATTTCACTACTTAGAAATCTCTCTCTCACCCCCCTTACAATGCTCTCAGTGTTCCCTTCCCTGGAGTTACCCCTTAGTTCTCCCTCTGCTTGCCCCTTTCCTTGCCCTCTTGGTTGCCCTTCTGCTTTCTTTCTGCTTGCCCTAGAACAAAAGACATCAAAAGAGAATATATATATATGATGTTAACTCTAATCAACTGGGCCCTCCACTCAGCCCCAATAAGGACCTTTTGAGCCAAACCCAACAGGGACCTGGCCCTGCCTCACATCAGGCATCGTATTGGGAATGGAGAAAGCACCTCTCTTTGGTATGACCCTTGGCTTCCTACAGGGCAGGCAATCACCTTCACAACTAATAGAGCTGTTTCAGAGATGGGTGGCAAACATGCAAAAGTCAAGCACGTTGTTGGCAGAAATGGATGGCACCTCCCCCATCCTTTACCGCAATCCTTTGTTCCTATTGGCCACTTCATTAACCAAATGCTAACGCCTAAAATCTCCTTTAATGATGAAGTGGTTTGGACCTATACAGAGTCGAGCTCCTACTCTTTTTCCTCAGCCATCCAGATGACCAGCCCTTCCTCTCAACTCCTGGATGCTCCTTGGGCAAAGTTTATATTGTTTAAAGGTTACATCCCAAGGCACTCGGTCACTGCCTGGATGAGTTTCCTAGGGAGTCTAAAAACCAGAACTTTGCTGAGGGCTAGAGGAATTCTATGCCCCACCCATTATGTCATCTGCAGCACAGGCATAGAGGACCAAGATCATTTGCTGCTTCTTTGCCCCTTTACTCAGAAAATATGGAATGGTTTGTTGCTAAAGGTGGGTCTGCATCCCCCTCATCCCAGCACCCTGCTTCACAAAGTGACGATTTGCATCACTGCCATCCAAGGCTACTCTGACGGTATTGACTATCTCGCTCATCTCCTCTTTCCAACATTTGTTTGGAATGTCTAGAAAGAAAGAAATGTTAGAATCTTCCATCAGAGGGCCAGGAGTCCCAACCAAGTGCTGTCTGATATTCTCCAGCAAATTCACAGCAAAATTGTGTATCTGCATGCCCAACTTCCTTCCCTATTCCACCAATAGTGGAACCTGCCTCCTGATTATGCATCCCAGACCCTTCTCTGCCGCCCTCATCTTCCTGCTGGTCGGGGTTGGAGGCTGTCCCTCCTTCAGCTTCAAGGGTGTATAGTGGGGATTGTGTGGCACCCTTCCTAGAGCCCTGTTTTAGCTATTATGCTGCCCAAGACTCATATCCCCTACGGCATATTGGAAATTCTGCAGTTAGTAAAGCATCATTTTTTGACCCATGTTAGCCTGGAGGTGGAGGGAATGCTGCGTATTGCCTTCACTTACCTTGACTACTCTCCTTGGAGGGAAAGGTTTGTTTACAGGATGATTACTAGGAGTCTTAATGATTTCCTATCATACAAGATTATTCTTGTTCCTTCTATATCGGTGAGATTTGGAAGGAAGATGAAGATCATGGCCCCCACGGCGCCCCCCCTGCCCAACTTTCCTAGATTTTCATAAATGCTCTGCGCTTCTAGAAGTAGTTAGGTAGCAACTGGTTCTCTTTTTTATTTTGTGGTTTGAGGGTTGGACATTCTTTGTATTCTTTTCTTTTGGATTAATGGAAGTACTAACCTTTCTAAAAACAATGGATAAATGTTAGACTCTATATTAATTTATAGGGTAGCATATACGTAATGATTGAATTAACTCAAGGTGGGCTCCCCGCCCTAAAAACATGGGGAGCAAAATGTGGAATTTTTAAACTGGGGGAAGTTTTTAAAAACTCATTTTTAAAGAGATTGATGCAAAAAGTAAACATTAGTTGTTGCTCTGCCATTGCCTACCTCACTGGAAGGTTGAGTGAACACATCAGATGATCCAAAACTGCTCAATACTATCGACACTCGAAAGCATATGATTATGTAGTCTTCCAAAAACCGAGAACACCACGGTCTAATTTTAGGATTTAAACTTAGTGAGGAAAAGACCGTGGCAAGACTAGAGGTGGCAATTGGGTAGAGTTGGCCTAATGTGGGTTGGGTTAGCTGCAGGTTCAAATTGTCCACCCTTAACCCTCGTTTGACTCGTTTTCAAAACGGGTTGGAATTCTTTAACCTGCACATGCATAGGGTCGGGTCGGATTGGCTCACTTGAACCCGCATTATGTTATGGGTTAGTTAAAGTCAAGCCAAATTAACCACTTCAATTGAATATTGCAGTTCTTTCTTTTTCTTTTTCCTTTTTTTTCTTTTTTTTTTTTTCTTTTCAAAGTGGATTCATAGATTGTATTATTCCAAAGAAAAAAGACCTTATGTTTTTCAATTAAAGCACTTAACCACGACAGCATCAAAGTTTTTCTTGCAGCAGCAAGGCCCATGGAACACAATCCTTGGTATGCCAAACTTCCAAACAGTATCAGAGGTCTACTACAGGAATATGTTCGAGATTACACAGATAGGAAGTGTAAGATTTTTTTTAGTAAGTTGGCTAATTCATGGAATTAGACAAAACTTTCATGCTTAGTGTTTGTTTCCTATTTGTGCCAAAACTAGTAGTTCTTATTCTAAAATGAATACTCAATTAAAGAACTGGCAGTTCTATGTTATAAATACGGGTTTTCTCTCTCAACCCTAAGACATAGATCTCATATTCTAAGTTAAGAATATTCTTTGGAGATCATCCTTTTTCTAAAGCTTCTATTGGAGAGAGTTGCTGAAGACTTCTAATTCTAAAGTTGTTACTTCTGCTTTCTTGCAGGAGATTGTTTATATTGTAAAGACAAGGTGTTATAGATTAAGTATGGGGAGCAGGGCACACATAGTGGAGTCGTGTCGTGGATTCTTGCAAGAGGAACTACATCTTGTAGTCGAGGGACTGACTATGTAAGGTTGTGAGTATATCTTGTAACTACTCAAAATTAGTGCTTGATTAGTTTATTTGGGGTTTTTTCCCATAGGAGTTTTCATGTGAAAATCTACATGTCTTCTTCTGTATGGTTGATTGTTTTTTGCTTGCAAGTTTACTTTATTTATTTCACTGCATATTGTTTGGCTTGCAATTTAAAAATTCGGGACCCTATAAAACTTTCAGGAAGTGGGGATCCAGATCTTTGAAAAATCGTTCCACCGGCAATTGATACCACTCTGTTGACACGAAGAAATTGATAGCTACCTCTGGTGAAGGGAGTAGGTCAATGCTTTTGCATCCCTCCAGTAGGCCCATATCCAGGCATGGGAACGGTAGTTGGACCAATTGGTTTTAGAGGCCTGCTAGTAAGGCCCAATAATGAGGTCCTTGAATCAAGATTTGTTTAGCGGCGTACTGATGATGGTGATGGCCACCCCAAGATTAGCGAACAAGTGGGCCATGTCGATCATGGGGATCATGTGGACTTGGGCCATCATGGGGATCATGAGGATATGAGGCTGGGGTTGGGCTTCTGATGCCATTGCACTTCTTTGAGATTGGAGAATCCACCAGGTTCAGATGAGGAGCAGTGCTAATTGGGACAATGTAGACACTGCCATCTAATTCTTTCCAATGTGTTCGGTGTTTAGGAGTCGAAACTCATTTTAGCTACACTCTGAAGTAACCCTGTAAGCTTGTTCTTCCAAACACCAGACAAATAGGATACCAGGATTTTAGTGGGTCCATTTGTTCATCAATGCAGTCCATTGACGTTTTAGGCCCAAGCTGGCTAATCCATCTTGAACCAAACGGATCCAATCTACGTTATCTGTTAGGCCCAAGATGGTTTACCATAACCATAGAGCTGTAAATCATTCCAATGCACCCATTTCCTATAGTGAGGCCCTTTTGTTAGAAATGCAGCCCACTGATCTACTGGGCCATATTATGGAATGGTGGTGCGTAAATGGGACGTGTTGTGTGCCATACTGAATTGCATGTCTGATTGGCTACACAACCAACATGAACTTGGGTTGTGTGGATGGAGACTGCATGCAGAAGAGTTCCAATCGTCCAACCACAGGGTCATCACTGGTGGGCCATGGCTGAGAAGCTACAGAGGGGATGACTCGTGTAGTGGTGGCAATGGGTTATGTTTTGGTCGAGATGGTTACATAGACTCAATCCAACCCATTTGTTAATCAGTTTGAAAATGTCAACTTAGGGTGTTAATTAACAGGTTGGTTGTTGGGTCACACCACACTTAGTCGGATTGGGTTTAAAGAATTGGAGGCTCCATTGGACCCAGATGGCTTCAGAGACTAGTAACTCAGACGAGTCTAGTCGACTGCCAGACTCGTTCAACTAGCCCAACTACACTGTCTCTCTGACCAATCTGTCCCGAGGCGAGTCAACTTGGGACTGGACATGTTAGGCCCAAATCTGGGTCGGTCTAACCAATCAAAACATTATCTAGGCTGCACCAATTCTATTGAAAGTTTGCTATGTGAGCCCTGGTTAGAAACAACATTTTGGGCATGTTTGTTTGCAGTCAAACACATATAGAGTTGTTTGTTTTGCTTAGTTCATCTAGACAACACAAAAAAGAGTTGCTTAGTTCATTGGCTGCCCAAGGATCAATCCCTGGGTATGTTACTTTTCACTTGTGTGGTTTCTCCTTTCCACATGGTCCGGGCTTCTTCTTTTTACTTATATATTTAAGCCCCCTAAGAGAGGGTAACCAAAAAACTGAAAAGTTATTATATTCTTGCTCACTGCATATATAGCGTTCTTTTTTAACTACATCTTAGGGGGCTTAGACCCAAGAAAGCCCACACAAGTGAAAAGAAGAAGCCTGCAATGTTGGACGGAGACTCCACACAAGTGAAAAGATATAGCTATAGCCCACAAAGTGGAAAAAGTGACATACCTTGGGTCAATCTGTAGGAGGGCTAAACTAGAATTAGTTATAGTGCTCATAACAAGCTTAACCGAATATATACGTGGTATCTTGCCTAGGATAATTTACCTCTCTGCTAAAACAGAACAAATTTTGTCACCCTATGGTGAAATTTTCCTCGTTTAGAATATTTACCACTCTACTGAAAGAGGACAAATTTTGTCACCCTATGGTGAAGTTTTCCTTGGTTTAGACTATAATAAAAACAATTTGGGTTATTTTGGTTTTTTATGTACGTTTTCTTTTTCTTTGACAGATTGTTGAATGAGTGGTTCAGTACTTGTGGTTTCCTTTTTTTATTGCAATGATCCAAAACACTGGATTGTGTGGAAGTGGAAATGGCCCGCCCTTGATCTGTCAAATGTACAATTTTCTACTTCAAGGTCATAGAAACTGTAACAATTCAGGCCCACTATCACAGGATATTGTCTGCTTTGGCCAATGTTGAACTTGAGTATCCTAGGAGACAGACAAGCATCGCACCTTGGCGAGCAAGACAGACAAAGCCCCGGAAGGTGGGATCTCACTCAAAATTATGAACCTGGAGCTGCAGCAGCACCCCACCCAAACAAAACAGTTAGCTGAAGTGGCTCTATTTGGGTGCGGTTTTGGAAAGATCAGTCTGGAGTTGAATGCAAACCGTCCCATTGTAGACCAAGTGTCAAAATCAAATCAATGGTTCAAATTTATAATAAATAAATAATTGAAAACAGTGACTAAATTCACAATGGAATATAGACTGAGGAATAGGTTATCAAGTGTGTACAAGGTGCTGTGTCTGACCATGAATCCTAGAAATCAAGCTACAAATCTAGCCACAGAGTGAGATCCATTCCATAAAAATTAAAATATGGACTATAAGGTAATTGCATGTGATATAGCTAGGAAATGAATCAGTGAAAAAAGAGTATTGTAGGAACTAATCAAAATAGTGGCAGTGCCATTACCAATGATATCACCTTCTTAATGATATAACCACAAATATCACCTTTTTGTTTTGTTTAGTCATTGTTGTACTCTTGTATATTTCTAGGGGTTAATTTCTTTCTCCTCTACTTGATGATATTGTTAGCGTCATTGTAAGAGTATGTTGTCAATTACGTGATCCAAGTTAGCCTAGCTCTAGAAAGATCAAGTTAGATCTATGAAGATCAAGATCAAGCTAGATCTAGGAAGCTCAAGGTTTATCAATGAAGATCAATCAAGTTCAAGGAAGATCAAGATCAATTAAGTCTATCATATAGAAGACCTTCTCTGAGTGCCAAGGGATAAGGTAACATTGACCCTTAATGTCCCTAGAAATAGAATGGAAAAATGGTTTCTAAATACCCTGTTTTTGAACTACAGCTTGGACTACGGCTAAGCCGAAGATTCTACGGCTCACTCTCCAGAGAGAATTTTGAACCATTTATTCTACGGCTGACCTTACGACTACACAGGAAAAGGGGTACGGCTAAGCCGTAGTATGATTCACGGCTAAGCCGTAAAGTTTACAAGCCACTTTCCAAAGAATAGTACTGGGAGATGTTAGCTTACGGCTGACTTACGGCTAAGCCGTATAAGGATTTACGGCTAAGCCGTAAGAAAAAAAGAATGTTGAATATGGGTCAAACTAGCCGTTGGATGTTGTCAGAGCATATGGCTAAGCCGTAGGCCATCTTTTGCCTAGCCATAGATCTAACCGTTGGAGCTTTTCTGTATTTAAAGAGAACCTCTCCTTTTCTCCTGACATAGACATTAAACTGAGAAAACCTCCAACAGAGTTGAGGTTTTGCACCATTAGTAAAACCATACTAAAAGCTCCCACAACCACCTTCTCTATAACTCTTAAAGTGGCATTATTGTCCTAAGAAGAGTAATTGTGCATTTAGGAAAGGCCTACATTCAATATGAGAAAATCTTAGCCTTCCAAACCTTTATAAAACCTTTTCCCTTGGCTGAGCACTCATCTGAAGATCTTCATCACCAAAGATCAAGCACAAGAGGTCAAAGCTTGGAGGTAGTCTTTCAAACTTTAAGAGCACCACTCAAAACTAAAGTATACAATTCCTTGTTTGGGTGTTCTACGTTATTTCAGTTTACTCTGCTATATATGGTGGAAAACAAACCACCGCATAAAAAATTGTTGTAGTTAGTGGATTAGATCAAGGATCAACCACCTGATCAAAAATTCAGTTGTGGAAGACAAACCACCGAATCAAAAATTGTTGCAAGAGGTGTGTGTTATGTAAGTACCTCATATTTAGTGGAACCAAGAGAGACTGCTATTGAGAGTGGATGTAGGTCTGGGACCGAACCACTATAAATTTATGTGTTTATTTCTTATTATATGTAGTGGATGCCTTATAGCCTTATTTACTTGTGTTGATCATTTCTTTTGAGCTATTTCTTCCTTGTTCTAATAGCATTTCTACACATTGTTAGCACACACAACTCTGAGCATCTTTCTTGATCATACTTGTGAATTCTTAATTTTAATTAAGCCTTTAAATTGCACACTAATAAAACCTCATATCTGGAAAGAAGTTTTTTTTATAGTCCTATTCACCCCCCCCCCCCCCCCCTCTAGGACTTGGTGTGATCTAGCTGTTGCATTTTCAAATATTGCTTTTTGCCTTGTAGCAAAATGAACATAGGTAGTAATGAAGAGAATAGGAAGATTGAGTTGGATCCAAGTTAGACCTTGGATTTACTTAGATACGCATATTGTTGGAACAGTTATATCCTCACCTACAATGTTACCAGTAGAACATAATGAAGAAACCCAGTTGATGAGCATACATTTTAACAATTTGTACCCTGGTCTTAGGTTGTCTGATTCACATTATCTGAAACATGGTCCATGATGTCCTCAATTAAGAGTGTCATGTTGATGTAAGATGACCCACCTTCTTCCATTGCTCTCTTTGCCTTTTCCCCCAACTCTCTTATTCTTTTTCTCCTCTCTTCTCCTTCCTTTCCTTCATCCATCATCCTCTCTATAGTAGCCACTATTTCTTCCTTCTTTACCATCTCCCCAACCTTCTCTTGTCCCCAATTGATAATGGCCTTAGCACCAACACTTACACCAATCCTTTGAACTTGCACAAATCACTTCTCATTGAAGAATTTCTCCGCAAAGATGGGCCATGTTAGCATTGGTACACCTGCACAAATTCCCTCCAGTGTCGAATTCCAACCACAATATGTTAAGAACCCTCCAATCACTGGGTGGGATAATATTAGTAGCTGCGGTGCCCACCCTTTAATTATAAGGCCTTTCTCCTTAACCCGCTCTTCGAGTCCCTCCAGCCAATTTTCTACATCTATGGACATATTGCTGTTGTGTCTGATCACCTAAATGAATGGCCGGTTTGACGTTTCTAAACCCAGCCCAATCTCTATCAATTGTGAATGAAAAACATAAGATGAAGACCCGAAACAGGCATAAACAACAGAACTTGCTTTCTTTGAATCCAGCCAATACAAGCATTGGCTCTCACTAATGGAGGCTTTGTTCCCTCTCATCGCCTTGTCTGATATCTCCTTTTTGCAGTGGGACGCTGGCCCTATAGTCCACACTTTCCTGCCAATGGCCTCTTCGTACTTCTCTATATATTCAGGCTCCAATTCATAGAAACTATTTCACACAATACCAAAACATGTATTGTTGGCCTCTGAAGGTTTTTTTTTTGTTGGGGGGGGGGGGGGGGGGGTGGATCCTCTAGAATGGATTGATGCAATCAAACTCAATCAAGCTCAATATTATGTGTGCAAGCAATCAACCATGCAGTGGAAAAAATCAAACCACAAGCACACACCACAAGAAGACATAGATTTTACGTGAAAAACCCAACCTGGGAAAACACCACGTCTAAGAATCAAGCACTATGAATCATTCTACAGTTACAATAGAATACTCACAACTCTTATCCAGTTACTCCTCAACCTAAGGACTTTGTGATTTCCTTACACAGCTCCCTGCTGCAAGGACCCCCTGCCGTTCTCTGTGACAGATTCAATCACCTAGACGCATTCTAGATGTAGCACTTGACTCCCCACAGCAATCTTCTACACTCAAAGAAAGTAGAAGCCAAAGAAACTCTAGAGTAGAACTTCAGCCCTTTAACTCTTAAAAGAACTCTAGAGGAGAAGATCTTAAAATATATTCTCCATTCAAAACAATGAGATCTCTGTCTTATAATTGAGAGAGAACTCTCGTTTATAGCCTCTTATTCATGCCTTACAAGTATAATACGATCAGGAAAGGAGTTGGCACCAAACACATAAGTTTTCTTTTAATTCAGACTAAAAAATTACAAGTTGGCGCACTTTCTGCACTTGCCCAACCGGTCTGATAAATTGCCCGACCGGTCGGATTAAGGTTCTGCCCGGGTGGAAATTTCAGCATTTTTCTGCAGACTTCCGAAGGCCATAACTTTCTCGACTTTATTCTGACTGAGGCGATATTAGGCTCTACGGAATCCTTTCGAAACGAGCTTTCCAACGGTAGGTCGCATGCCCATATCTGATCTTGGTTTATAAGATATGACCTTTTTAATCCATGTTGTCTGTAGAAAACCACTTCAATTTGTTGCTTTTTCTTTTGTTCTTCATTTCAGTGCATCCAGCGGCTCAAACCATTGTCTATACTCAAATATATGTAAAATACAACATTAATGGACTCAATTTTTTCCAACCTATGAATTTGCCAGCACAAAAATACTTACAATCTCCCTTTTTGGCAATTAATGGACAAAACTTCCTATACAATCAATCTACCCAAAAATAAAACTCAGAAATACATTGAACATTAAGTAAATTGAAATAACAAAGAAAATTCTACCATCAACTCTTCATCAAGTACAAAAGAAATCATCTTCAGCTCCATCTGTCTTCAGAATGCACAAAAATTTCATTCTCCCCATGAATGCAATATCTCCCCTTTTTTGTCCATAATTGACAAAGCTAATGATTATTATGCAGCAAAGTTGTCAATTTGGATCCAATATTAACTCCCCCTCAATTACAGCTACTCCTTAATTGTATCGTCGTAGCAGCATTGAGGATGGGGGCTTGTCTTCTTGATCAGGGTTTTTTGCATGTAGTCACCAAACTTGTATAGTTTGATTATTCAGCATAGTGTGAGCAACTTCTTTGGATATATTAAATTCAAATTTGATCATCTTCTTGCCAGATTTCATATCCATCAACATCTTATCCATCAGCATAACTGACTTTATCATATATATGCCTTCTTGATTGAGCAACATTCTAAATCTCTCTTAGGATCAAACACCACAAATTAGTGCAACCTGCTCTGATACCACTTGAAGGTTTTTTTGGGGGGGAGATCCTATAGAACGGATTAATGCAATCAAACTCAGTTAACCTCAATATTATGTGTGCAAGCAATCAACCACGCAGCGGAAAAAATCAAACCACAAGCACACACCACAAGAAGACACGGATTTTACGTGAAAAACCCAAACTTGGGAAAAAACCACGGCCAAGAATTAAGAACTATGAATCATACTACAGTTAAAAGAGAACACTCACAACCCTTATCCAGTTGCTCTTCAACCTAAGGACCTTGTGATTCCCTTGCTCAGCTCTCTGCAACAATGACCCCCTGCCGTTCTCTGTGACAGATCCAATCACCTAGATGCATTCTAGATTCGGCACTTGACTCCCCACAGCAATCTTCTACACTCAGAGAAGTAGAAGACAAAGAAACTCTACAGTAGAACTTCAGCCCTTCAACTTTGAAAAGAACTCTAAAGGAGAAGATCTCTAAAACATATTCTCCATTCAGAACAATGAGAACTCTGTCTTAGGATTGAGAGAGAACCCTCTTTTATAGCTTCTTATTTGTGCCTCACAAGTACAATACGATCAGGAAAGGAGTTGGCATCAAACAGGTCAGTTTCCTTTCAACTCGGACTAAAAAATCGCAAGTCGGTGCACTTTCTATACTTGCTCGACCGGTCTGATAAATTGTCCGACCGGTTGGGTTAAATTTCAACATTTTCCTACATACTTTCAGAGGCTATAACTTTCTCATTTCAGCTCCGATTGAGGCAATCTTGGGCTCTACTGAATCCTCTCGCAACGAGCTTTCCAACGGTAGGTCGTATGCCCATATCTGACACTCAGTTTGTGAGATATGACCTTTTCAATCCATGTTGTTCGTAGAAAACCACTTCAATTTGTCGCCTTTTCTTTTGTTCTTCACTTCAGTGCATCCAGTGATTCAAACCATTGTCTATACTCAAATATATGTAAAATACAGCATTAATAGACTCAAGTTTTGTCCAACCATGAATTTGCCAATACAAAAATACTTACAATCTCCCCCTTTGGCAATTAATGGACAAAACTTCCTATACATTCAATCTACCCAAAAATAAAACTCAGAAATACATTGAACATTAAGCAAATTGAAATAATAAAGAAAATTTTACCATCAACTATTCATCAAGTACAAAAGATATCATCTTCAGTTCCATCTATCTTCAGAATGCACAAAAATTTCATTCTCCCCATGAATGCAATATCTCCCCCTTTTTGTGAATAATTGACAAAGCTAATGATCATCATGCAGCAAAGTTGTCAATTTAGATCCAATATTAACTCCCCCTCAATTAAAGCTCCTCCTTAATTGTATCTTCGCAGCAGCACTGGGGATGGGGGCTTGTCTTCTTGATCAGGGTTTTTTGCATGTAGTCACCAAACTTGTATAGTTTGATTATTCAGCACAGTGTGAGCAACTTGTTTGGATATATTAAATTCAAATTTGATCATCTTCTTGCCAGATTTCATATCCATCAACATCTTATCCATCAGCATAATTGGCTTTATCATATATGTGCCTTCTTGATCGAGCACCATTCTAAATCTCTCTTAGGATCAAACATCACAAATTAGTGCAACCTGCTCTGATACCACTTGAAGGTTTTTTTGGGGGGGAGATCCTATAGAATAGATTAATGCAATCAAACTCAATCAACCTCAATATTATGTGTGCAAGCAATCAACCACGCAGTGGATAAAATCAAACCACAAGCACACACCACAAGAAGACACAGATTTTACGTGGAAAACCCAAACTTGGGAAAAAACCACAACCAAGAATCAAGAACTATGAATCATACTACAGTTACAAGAGAATACTCACAACCCTTATCCAGTTGCCCTTCAACCTAAGGACCTTGTGATTCCCTTGCTTAGCTCTCTGCAACAATGACCCCCTGCCGTTCTCTGTGACAGATCCAATCACTTAGATGCATTCTAGATTTGGCACTTGACTCCCCACAGCAATCTTCTACACTCAGAGAAGTAAAAGGCAAAGAAACTCTACAGTAGAACTTCAGCCCTTCAACTCTGAAAAGAACTCCAAAGGAGAAGATCTCTAAAACATATTGTCCATTCAGAACAATGAGATCTCTGTCTTAGGGTTGAGAGAGAACTCTCTTTTATAGCCTTTTATTCGTGCCTCACAAGTATAATACGATTAGGAAAGGAGTTGGCATCAAACAGGTAAGTTTCCTTCAATTTGGACTAAAAAATTGCAAGTTGGCGCACTTTCTGCATTTGTCCAACCGATCTGGTAAATTGCCCAACCAGTCAGCTTAAGGTTCTGCACGGGTGGAAATTTCATCATTTTCCTGTAGACTTCTGGAGGCCATTACTTTCTCATTTCAGCTCCGTTGAGGCAATCTTGGGCTTTATGGAAGCCTCTCGAAACGAGCTTTCCAACGGTAGGTTGCATGCCTTTTTCTGATGTTCGGTTTGTGAGATATGACCTTTTTAATCCATGTTGTCTGTAGAAAACCATTTCAATTTGTCGCTTTTTCTTTTGTTCTTCACTTCAGTGCATCCACCGACTCAAACCATTGTCTATACTCAAATATATGTAAAATACAATATTAATGGACTCAAGTTTTGTCCAACCCATAAATTTGCCAACACAAAAATACTTACAATCTCTCCTTTCGGCAATTAATGGACAAAACTTCCTATACATTCAATCTACCCAAAAATAAAACCCAAAAATACATTAAACATTGAGTAAATTGAATTAACAAAGAAAATTCTACCATCAACTCTTCATCAAGTACAAAAGAAATCATCTTCAGCTCCATCTATCTTCAGAATGCACAAAAATTTCATTCTCCCCATGAATGCAATATCTCCCCCTTTTTGTCCATAATTGACAAAGCTAATGATTATCATGCAGCAAAGTTGTCAACTTGGATCCAATATTAAGTCCCCCTCAATTACAACTCCTCCTTAATTGTATCTTCGCAGCAGCACTTGGGATGGGGGCTTGTCTTCTTGATCAGGGTTTTTTGCATTTAATCACCCACACTTGTATAGTTTGATTATTCAGCACAGTGTGAGCAACTTCTTTGAATATATTAGATTCAGCTTTAGTCATCTTCTTGCCAGATTTCATATCCATCAACATCTTATCCATCAGCATAACTGGCTTTATCATATATGTACTTTCTTGATTGAGCACCATTCTAGATCTCTCTTACGATCAAACACCACAAATTAGTGTAACCTGCTTTGATACCACTTGAAGGTTTTTTATTTTGGGGTTGGGGGGGGCGGAGATCCTCTAAAATGGATTAATACAATCAAACTCAATCAACCTCGATATTATGTGTGCAAGCAATCAACCTCGCGGCGGAAAAAATCAAACCACATGCACATACCACAAGAAGACACGAATTTTACGTGGAAAACCCAACCTGGGAAAAAACCACGTCCAAGAATCAAGCAATATGAATCGTACTACAGTTATAAGAAAATACTCACAACCCTTATCCAGTTGCTCCTCAACCTAAGGTCCTTGTGATTCCCTTACACAGCTCCCTGCTGCAACGACCCCCTGCCGTTTTCTGTGACAGATCCAATCACCTAGACGCATTTTAGATGTAGCACTTCACTCCCCACAACAATCTTCTACACTCAGAGAAATAGAAGACAAAGAAACTCTAGAGTAGAATTTTAACCCTTCAACTCTCAAAAGAACTCTAGAGAAGAAGATCTCTAAAATATATTCTCCATTCAGAACAATGAGATCTCTGTCTTAGGGTTGAGAGAGAACTCTCTTTTATAGCCTCTTATTCATGCCTCACAAGTATAATACGATCAAGAAGGAAATTGGTGTAAGGTCCCAAACCCCACTAGTCTTAATTTCTATTAATTAAGCTCATTCTATATTGATTGAACCTTATTAAGGCTAATTTAATTCAAAACTATCGGGTTTGGGTCTTGGATAAGGAGTTGGGAGGAGTCCGGACCTTACTTTAGTAGTTAAGGGCCTTTTTGTAAATTATCCTTGCATCTCTTTGACACCCTGTCCACTTACTTTCGTGTAACTTTTCGCGTGGATCGTCTTTCGTGTTGGGCCCGAGTTGATCCGGACTCATCTTATGCCAATTGAGGTCCTTAAGGCCTAAACTGAAAATTTTTAAAACGTATGGCCTTGCATGTAACTTCAAGAGAAATTCATGTTTACATGGGAGCTCAACGTACCTTCCTCTCTTCTTTTCCTTTAACTGCTGGAGCTCTCCCTTCTCTTCAGATTCTCTTCATTTCTCTTCCACTTGAGGTGCTACCACGACTGGAAAGGGGTGCATGTGTTAGGGATAGTCTGCACTCATCCCCTTCTTCCTCCTTTGGGCATTTTCTCTAGAAATCACAATCTGCTTTAAGCTACAGACCTGAGGTGAGAATTGTATCTCCAGTTCACTTCTGTAAGTTTGTTAGAGTCTAGGAGACTCAATCATATGACATGCATGGGAATCTAAATCTCCATCTTTCTTGCATGCTCTATTGGTAGAGAACCCATCTCAGTTTGGATGTCCTTCCCTAACCACACCGCAAGAAAGAGTTGGAAAAGGGGTCAACACTGTTAAGAGGCAAGTATTGAGTTGTGTGTACTGCATGCATGATCAAGTATGGATGATTGAGTTGGTTACCTGCATTTCTCAATTTCAGTCATCTTTATCATTTTAATTGATGTAAATGTGGCATAGAATGAATTATAAGGTAAACATGCATTAGGAGGGTGTGTGGGTATCAAACACCTTCAAGGACAATGTTATTGAGCTATAGGAGTACACCACTTATTCATGTTCTGTGTTGATTTGCATTGGAACCGAGCTGCAGAAATGATTCAGATTTTCTAAAGCTTACGACGAAGCTACGGCTAAGCCGTGAGCATTTACAGCTCAAAGACTAGAGAGCAGTGGAATTGGTTTTTGTACTTCGGCTCACCTACGGCTATGCCGTGGATTTCACTACGGCTACACCGTATCCAGCCCGTACCCAAGCCGTAGGTCTTTTACGGCGAGCTTTCCAGAGAGCTCATAGAACCCAGTTTCTTCTACGGTTTGTACATGGCTGCACCGTGGATTACACTACGGCTAAGCCGTAACCCAACCGTAACCTAGCCGTAGGCCTAGCATGGCTAAGCCGTAGGCCAACATACGGTTAAGCCGTAACTACGCCTGAAAATTAATAAAGAGCATGAACCACTCGGCTAAGCCGTAGCCTTGTATACGGCTAAGCCGTAAGAACCTAGTGAATGTAAGATGTTAGGAACCTTCAATGATCTTGTAGGGCCTTAGTATTGGTACCTTCCACACCTCCACATTTGGCCACTGGTAATCACATGTTGGAATGAATGAATGACTTCTGAATGATCTCCCAATAGCAAGTCATGGATGTTGGCGTAAGAAGGTGTCCCGTATGCCTATAAGGTGATACCAAGACGCGGTAACACAATGACACCGGATTTCTTATGAGTACGTCGTGTTGAATGTCCTTGGGAATCATAAGTCACTTAATATAGGGTGAGTAGTAATCTCTTGAGTATTTTCTCAATCCGAATGCATGCATCTTGCTACAACACACCACCTTCTTCATGAATTACTTCCTCTAGCAAAACCCTGAGGCAATTCAGACCTGAGCTTCTAATGAGTGCGTGTCTGACAAGCTAGAGCTTCTAATAAGTGCGAGCTTGCTAGCCAAGGGTATGATACGACTGATACGATTGAATCTGAGTCGGTACCACTCAGTTTACGTCCTTTGAGTATATGTATGACACCATTGCAGTAGGTTTACGGAGGAGTAGTCGGTGCTCCTCGGGAAGCTAACTTGATCCCTTAGCGACCCATATGAATGCTCCCTTTTGGGAGAAAAGAGCCCTGTGGTTGCCAATCAGTATATATGATGTTTCAACTGTAATTCCTCATCCATTGTCACTCATGCACTATATGTTTAGCATGTCATCATTGTTCTCTTAAATCAATGCATCCTGTTAAGTACTTTTGATATCTATTATATTATACTTGTTCCATCTACCTCAGTACTTGCTTAACCGTTGTGTTAACAGTGTTACCCTTGGTATTGCAGGTGCCGAACCCGATTCCAACGCGGGTGTTGACGCAGCCCCGGAGAGTGCCCCAACAGTACCTCGGGTATAGATAAATGGAAGGATGGCGATGTCTTTTATTAGCCATCCTACGGAGTGCATCAGTCTGGAGATGTCACAGTCATGTTTTGGATTATATTTGGGGAACATACACAGTGGACTCTTATGTACCTAACTCTTTTCAATAAATGTAATGGTGTGCAATGTAATGGGAACTTAAGTACTGTTATATATATATATATATATATCTCTATGCTTGACGAAAGATATGTGCATTTAACTTGCTCTTGATAATTACTGAGTATTTCGTAGGATTTTGTTTATGATAAGTTATGTTTGTACGTGTGTCAGCATACCTCACATGTTCCTATGGAATCTCCCTTCTAGGAATTCGTAAATAATTCTTCACGACATGGATTTCTACGGGATTACGTATCCACGCCCTGGGGGCCCACTCAAATCCCCAAATTCCCGGGATCGAGGCGTGACAGTTGGCATCAAATAAGTAAGTTTTCTTTCAATTCGGACTAAAAAATCACAAGTCGGCGCACTTTCCGCACTTGCCCGACCGATCTGATAAATTGCCTGACCGGTCAGATTAAGGTTCTGCCTGGGTGGAAATTTCAGCATTTTCCTGCAGACTTCCGGAGGTCATAACTTTCTCATTTAAGCTCCGATTGAGGCAATCTTGGGCTCTACAGAATCCTCTCGAAATATGCTTTCCAACGGTAGGTCGCATGCCCATATATGATGCTCAGTTTGTGAGATATGACCTTTTTTAATCTATGTTATCCGTAGAAAACCATTTCAATTTGTCTCTTTTTCTTTTGTTCTTCACTTCAGTGCATCCAGCGACTCAAACCATTGTTTATACTCAAATATATTTAAAATACAACATTAACGGACTCAAGTTTTGTCCAACCATGAATTTGCCAATACAAAAATACTTACAATTTTCCTCTTTGCCAATTAATGGACAAAACTTCCTATACATTCAAGCTACCCAAAAATAAAATTCAGAAATACATTGAACATTAAGTAAATTGAAATAACAAAGAAAATTTTACCATCAACTATTCATCAAGTACAAAAGAAATCATCTTCAACTCAATCTATCTTCAGAATGCACAAAAATTTCATTCTTCCCCTGAATGCAATATCTCCCCATTTTTGTGCATAATTGACAAAGCTAATGATCATCATGCAGCAAAGTTGTCAATTTAGATCCAATATTAACTCCCCCTCAATTAAAGCTCCTCCTTAATTGTATCTTCGCAGCAGCGCTGGGGATGGGGGCTTGTCTTCTTGATCAGGGTTTTTTTTTTTTCATGTAATCACCCACACTTGTATAGTTTGATTATTCAGCACAGTGTGAGCAACTTCTTTGGATATATTAGATTCAGATTTGATCATTTTCTTGCCAGATTTCTTATCCATCAACATCTTATCCATCAGCATAACTGGCTTTATCATATATATGTGCCTTCCTGATTGAGCACCATTCTAGATCTCTCTTACGATCAAACTCCACAAACTAGTGCAACCTGCTCTGATACCACTTGAACGTTTTTTTGGGGGGGAGATCCTCTAAAATGGATTAATACAATCAAACTCAATCAACCTCAATATTATGTATGCAAACAATCAACCATGTAGCGGAAAAAATTAAACCACAGGCGCACACCACAAGAAGACACAGATTTTATGTGGAAAACCCAACCTGGGAAAAAACCACGGCCAAAAACCAAGCACTATGAATCATACTGCAGTTACAAGAGAATACTCATAACCCTTATCCAGTTGCTCTTCAACCTAAGGACCTTGTGATTCCCTTGCTCAGCTCTCTGCAACAATGACCCCCTGCCGTTCTCTGTGACAGATCCAATCACCTAGATGCATTTTAAATTCGGTACTTGACTCCCCACAGCAATCTTCTACACTCAGAGAAGTAGAAGACAAAGAAACTCTACAGTAGAACTTCAGCACTTCAACTCTGAAAAGAACTCTAAAGGAGAAGATCTCTAAAACATATTCTCCATTCAGAACAATGAGATCTCTGTCTTAGGATTGAGAGAGAACCCTCTTTTATAGCCTCTTATTCGTGCCTCACAAGTATAATACGATCAAGAAAGGAGTTGGCATCAAACAAGTAAGTTTCCTTTCAATTCGGACTAAAAAATCGCAAGTCGGCGCACTTTCTGCACTTGCCCGGCCAGTCTGATAAATTGCTCGACCGGCCAGATTAAGGTTCTGCTCGGGTGGAAATTTCAGCATTTTCCTGTAGACTTCTGTAAGCTATAACTTTCTCGTTTCAGCTCCGATTGAGGCAATCTTAGGCTCTACGGATTCATTTCGAAACGAGCTTTCCAGCGGTAGGTGGTATGCACATATCTAACACTCGGTTTGTAAGATATGACCTTTTTAATCCATGTTGTCCGTAGAAAACCATTTCAATTTGTCGCTTTTTCTTCTGTTTCTTCACTTCAGTGCATCCAGCGACTCAAACCATTGTCCATGCTCAAATATATGTAAAATACAACATTAATGGACTCAAGTTTTGTCCAACCCATGAATTTGCCAACACAAAAATACTTACAATCTCCCCTTTTGGCAATTCATAGACAAAACTTCTTATACATTCAATCTACCTAAAAATAAAGCCTAGAAATACATGGAATATTGAGTAAATTGAAATAACAAATAAAATTCTACCATCAACTCTTCATCAAGTACAAAGAAAATCATCTTCAGCTCCATCTATCTTCTGAATGCACAAAAATTTCATTCTCCCCCTGAATGCAATATTTCCCCCTTTTTGTCCATAATTGACAAAGCTAATGATCATCATGCAGCAAAGTTGTCAACTTAGATCCAATATTAACTCCCCCTCAATTACAACTCTTCCTTAATTGTATCTTCGCGGCAGCGCTGGGGATGGGGGCTTGTCTTCTTGATTAGGGTTTTTTTCATGTAGTCACCCACACTTGTATAGTTTGATTATTCAGCACAGTGTGAGCAACTTCTTTGGATATATTAGATTTAGATTTGATCATTTTCTTGCCAGATTTCTTATCCATCAGCATAACTGGCTTTATCATATATGTGCTGTCACGACCCGAGCCCAGAAATCGGGGGTTAGCGAAAAACTAAACCTGTGACACACGTACTCCCGTGCACGTGCACCCAAACCCAGTCCAGATGCACGCACACAAGGGATCTAACACGTGCGAACTAAGCGTACGCGGAAGCTGTACATATCATAGCAAGCAACAAAGAAAATAAATAGCGGAAGCTAAAACAAATGCGGAACGGAAAAGACAAAGACAAATACACTGATATAAAACCGAATACACACCAAAATCAATATATACAAAAATATACAGAATACGAGTCCAAAGTCCAAAGTCCAAATACACATCCCCTGAAACCAAAACTCAAAATCCCAAAACAAAAGCCACTGGAAGTATGCATGAACGCACTCGGCAGAGATGATCAGGCCCACTCTGCCAAACCTGAGGGTGCCTCTACACTCGCCCCTGCAGCCTCCTCGACCGCCGGGGAGCTGGGCAAGGTATCTGTGCCTGCAACACCACAGACAACACTAATGAATACAACGATCCAGCAAATACAAGTAACAGGGGTGAAACACGCATAGTATCAAAGAGGATATAATAATGACAGAAGATTAAATACAGAGTTCCATATTAGGAAACTAAGCAAATCGTGCATAGAAGTAAAACATGATATGTGAATCAAAACATAGAATACTGAACTAGTTGGCTACTACGTTAACCATGTTCTCTCCAATAGAGAGCAGAGCAGAGCAGAGGAGAACACCGCTGTCCAGGCCAAAGGTACAAGCGGGTCTCGGTTTCCTGGGTTCCGGGGTCCCAAGACAAAGCAACACTGCAGTTATACAGAGATACAGAGATCTAAGCCGGAGGTAACCCCGTCGGGCATCCTAGGGCTGAGGCTGAGTAGAGCCAGACCAATACCAATCAAATCAAATCCATAGAAAGGGAGATTATCCGCTTTGGACTCACCGATGACAAAGACCGGATCTTATCCTCACGTATTAACCTCTGGGCAGAGCCACCAGGGAATACCCAAACTCAGAGATAAACAAAGCCAGCAGAGCATAGATATAAATCCAAAGCACAGCATAGATCAAAGCATAGTGCGGAACGAAGCATAGAACAGAGATACAGGACGAAAACAAAAATGACTACGGAATGCATAAACTTAGATTAACAGAACAGAGGGCAAAATCATAAACAATATGCAATGCATCTCAGATTAATACGGAGTCAAGGTTCATTACAAGCCAGTCCTAAGCTAGTTGTTCACTATCACTAACCGTGCATGTTGATGTAGTTTTAAGTTAGTCAATACACCGTTGCCATCAAAGTGTTGCAATGTAATCTGTGCGTGCACCGACGTCCCTTAAACCAACACCCATGGGGAGGTGCTTAACAGTAAATCAACACTCACATGAATAAGTCACAGCCTAACAGACTATTCATGCGATCCAAGAATCCATTGGGCCGGTTTACATGAGTGGTCAACCCGTGTTTGAGCCCTACAAGTCTCACCATTATCCTAAGTTATGTTTCAGAATTGCCATGCCGAACGGTTTAGCCATGAGGGACCTATGGTTGAGCCGAAGACATCTTACGCGCTCGTCGTAATATGCACTACGGCTTCACCTTGGTTCCATACAAAACACAGCTAAACTGATCATCCTTTCACCTCTGATCTGGTGCCTTTTTCGGCTGAGCTACAGTCAGTATACGGCTTAGCCGTAGACCAATCCACGGCTTAGCCGTAGCATTCCACGGCTTAGCCGTAGCCTCACCGTAGGAGTACTGATATCAGAAAAGTTTCGACTGATCAGAGATTTAATTCACGGTTGGGGTACTGTTGGGTCACGGCTAGCTTACGGCTCAGCCGTAGGACAAATTACGGCTTAGCCGTAGCCTAGCCGTAGAACAAAAGTGAAATTTCAAGTCTCTGGATAGTGAGCCGTAGAAACTTACGGCTTAGCCGTACAATACAGAACACGAATTCGGGATAGTTACAGAAACTGAAATTTGGTACAGAAACATATCCAAACAAGCTACAGAGGTTCCAAATTCACAAAATGTGGCTGTAAAACATGCTAGACAAAAAATAAGAAGTGAATCAAAGCCATCAAACAAAACACCCATATGTGTTATCAAAGCCTGTACTTATACTTGCCTCAAATCTGGAAATCCACTGAATCAAGCTCCAAAGCAACTAAAAATCAAAACAAATCAAAGCAATAGCACATGCATGAGATGAGGGAAACACACATAGCTTGGAGAAGGAATCCAATCGAAGATGAAGAATGCAAAACCCACTTACCTAAGCAATATACAGAGATGAGAGAATGGAGAAGAGAGAGGAAGAACCCAAATCAAACAAAGGATCCCAATCTACAATCGATCAAGAGAAGTGAAGAGAAAGGGAGAGGGAGAGAGAGAACGAGAGGCTTCCCTGGAGTTTTCTCTTGCATGCAACGTGGAAACAAATGGGCAGAGATGAGAGACATCTGGAGCTGAGTTGTTTATATATGTTTTGGAAGTTTAAGTCAAAGTCCAAAGAGTCTGGGTTATTTACAAATCAAGTCACATGAAGGTCCATCTTCCCCAATTGACTCCAAACGGATCTGACACAGTTACGGAAATTGTCGAGCTCAATGAAATACACGTGCTGACACCAAGATGATGCAAAGATGATATGAGCAAAGCAAAAGCAAAATTACGAAAAAGGGCTTAGAACTACCTAGTCCAGGTCAAAGGTCACTCAACTACCTATCCAAGGCCCAAAACCAAGTCCAAAAGAAATAAACAAAACAAAACACACTAATGAGCCACTAATCCGGCTCAAAGGGGATCGGAGTGTTACATCCTCCCCCACTAGGAATCATTCCATCCTCGGAATGACTACCTACCTGCGCAAAGAGCTGGGGGTACTGGCGTGCTAGCTGCTCCTCTAGCTCCCAAGTAGCCTCATCTGGACCGTGATGCTCCCACAACACTTTAACCCATCTGATAGTCCTGGTACGGAGAATCTGCTCTCGTGTGCCAACAATGCGAAGCGGACGCTCAACGTAAGTTGCATTAGGCTGAATCTGAATATCATCGTAGCGAATCACATGGCTCGAATCTGGCATGTACTTACGGAGCATCGACACATGGAAGACATCGTGCACACCGGAGAACTCAACTGGAAGCGTCAACCGATAAGCTAAATCTCCAACTCGGCTCTTGACTTCGAACGGTCCTACATATCTCGGAGCTAACTTACCCTTCTGACCAAATCGAACTGTGCCCTTCATCGGAGAAACTTTAAGGAACACCCAATCTCCGACTTGGAATGCCAAAGGTCTCCTCCGAGTATCAGCATAGCTCTTCTGCCTGGACCGAGCAATCTTCAGATTCTCTATCACTTTCTGCACCTTCTCTGTCGTCTCAGCAATGATTGTCGGACCATGGAAACTTCTAGTTCCAACTTCCTCCCAGCACACTGGAGTCCTGCACTTACGTCCGTAAAGTGCCTCATATGGTGCCATACCAATGCTCTCATGAAAGCTGTTGTTGTAAGCAAACTCACACAATGCCAAATGCATATCCCATTCCTTCTCAAAGTTCAGCACACTAGCTCTGAGCATATCCTCCAACGTCTGAATGGTACGCTCCGACTGTCCATCAGTCTGGGGGTGGTATGCCGTACTAAAACTCAGCTTCGTGCCCATAGCTTCCTGAAATGCTCTCCAAAATGAAGACACAAAACGACTGTCTCGATCCGACACAATCGATACTGGGGTGCCATGCAATCTGACTATCTCGTCAACAAACTTCCTAGCCATCTCTGTGAATGTCATCCCTTTCCTGAACGGAAGGAAATGTGCTGACTTGGTCAATCTGTCCACTATGACCCAGATCGCATTATTCTTTCTACTGGTCGGCGGAAAACCGGAGACGAAATCCATCGTAATGTGCTCCCACTTCCAATGCGGAGTGTGCAATGGATGTAATGGTCCTGGGGGTCGCTGATGGTCAGCTTTCACTCTCTGACAGGTCAAACATCGAGCTACGAACCCTGCGATCTCCCGCTTCATATTGTTCCACCAAAATCTGTCCTTCAAGTTTCGGTACATCTTCGTACTCCCGGGGTGCATCGCATATCGGGCATCGTGCGCATCTGTCATCAACTTATCTTTCAGCTCGTCCACAGCGGGAACACACAATCTATTCTTGAAGTACAAAACTCCATCTACTAGGCTAAAATCCGGTCGATCTGAAATCCGATCTCTGAACTTCACCAGGAGGGGGTCCTCAAACTGGCGATCCTTGATCTGCTGAATCACCTCAGGCTGAAACACGACGGTAGTAGCTAATGTCATCAAGTCACCTACCAACCGAACCTCAACAGGCTGATCATGTACAAGCATATAGAATCCTGCCAACACCTGAAGACTGTCTGTCCTCCTGCTAAGTGCATCTGCAACTACATTGCCCTTGCCTGGGTGGTACTTGATCGGAAAGTCGTAGTCTTTGATAAACTCCAACCATCTCCGCTGCCTCATATTCAAGTCATGCTGATCAAACAAGTACTGCAGACTGTGATGATCGGAATGGACCTCGAACTTCACACCGTACAGGTAGTGCCGCCACAACTTCAGTGCAAATACAATGGCTGCTAGCTCTAAGTCATGTGTGGCATAGTTCTTCTCATGCTCTTTCAGCTGTCTGGATCCATAGGCAATCACCTTCTGATTCTGCATCAGCACACAGCCTAGTCCAACGCGCGAAGCATCGGAATAAATCACGAATCCCTCACTACCATCCGGGAGAGTCAACACTGGCGCCGTAGTGAGCTTTTCTTTCAACATCTGGAAACTGCGCTCACACTTCTCTGTCCACTCATACGGGACCTTCTTCCGAGTCAACTGAGTCAGCGGGGCTGAAATCTTTGAGAAATCCTGCACGAACCTGCGGTAATATCCCGCTAATCCCAGAAAACTCCGAATCTCTGTCACTGATCTAGGACGGGGCCAATGGACTACTGCTTCAATCTTAGCCGGATCCACCATCAATCCATCTCTAGAAATCTTATGACCCAGAAATGCAACTTGCTCTAACCAGAAATCACATTTTGACAACTTGGCATACAACTTGTGATCTCTAAGCAGCTGCAATGCTTTCCTCAGATGGTCTGTATGTTCCTCAGCAGTCTTCGAATAGACCAATATGTCATCTATGAAAACCACAACAAACTGGTCCAAGAATGAAGTAAACACCCTATTCATCAACGCCATAAAAGCTGCGGGTGCGTTCGTCAAACCAAATGGCATGACCAGGAACTCGTAGTGTCCATACCGAGTCCTGAAAGCTGTCTTAGGAACATCCTCATCCTTCACCCTGAGCTGGTGATATCCTGACCTCAAGTCAATCTTAGAGAAGTAAGCTGCGCCCTGAAGCTGATCGAACAACTCATCGATCCTAGGCAATGGATATTTGTTCTTGATGGTCACCTTGTTCAATTGCCTGTAGTCAATGCACATCCGGAAACTGCCATCCTTCTTCTTAACAAACAACACAGGTGCTCCCCAAGGTGAAACACTTGGGCGTATAAACCCTTTATCCAACAAATCCTGCAACTGTTTCTTCAATTCCAACAACTCTGCAGGTGCCATACGATATGGAGCTCTACTGATGGGTGCTGTACCTGGTATCACGTCAATCGAGAACTCTACCTCTCGGACTGGAGGCAACTCTGGCACATCCTCTGGAAAAACCTCCGGAAACTCGCTGACTACTGAGATCTCACTAAGCTGTCGCTGATCCTTCTTCTCTGAAATGAACGCAAGAAATCCCTCACATCCCCTACGGAGCATCCTGTCTGCCTTACAAGCAGATATCACACACCTTGGGCACTTCGTCTGGCTGCCCTCAAATCGGAATCCGCTGCCCAAATCAAAGTAGATAGCCTTGCTGTAGCAATTAATACACGCATGATATCTTGCAAGCCAGTCCATACCAAGAATCACATCGAAATCCAGTGTCGTGAGCAACACGAGGTCTACTGGGAGCTGATGACCAGCTATCCGCACAGCGCACTGAGGGTAGAAGACACTGCACTCCACCCGTTTACCAACCGGAGTGGATACTAACAACAAGTAGGGAAGTGGTGTAGGTCGCTGTCGAAGCTGCACAGCAAAATGGGGTGCTACGTACGAACGCGTAGACCCGGAGTCAAATAAAGCTAAAGCTTCTGCATCAGAAATTAAAATTTTACCTTCCACTACCGTGGCCTCCTCCGCGCCCTCATGCGTAGCAGCATAGGCTCGGGCTGTCTGGCGGTTCTGCTTCTGGGCTGGGCGAGCTGTCTGAGATCTGCCCTGCTCTGTAGGTCCTGCCTGCCTCGTCTGTGGAGAGGACTGAAACTTCGGGCATTGGGCCCGCTTGTGGTCCGTAGAGCCACACCCGAAACAAGCCCCACTCTTCCTCCAACATCTGTCGGTGGGGTGATCCTTCCCACAGTGACCGCAAACCACCTGAGTACTGCTCGAACTGCCCTGCTTACCCTTGAACTTCTTCTGAAACTGACTTCTGCCACTGAAGCCTGCCGTCCTCTTAGCCTCAGTTCGCTCCTCCTCAAAGATGGCCTCTGCATCATAAGCCCTATCAATAGCGTCGTCCAATGTAGCCGGCCACATACAAGCAACCACGTGGCGTTTGTGCCTCGGATTCAGACCGTTGACGAAGCGAGTCACCTTCTTATGCTCAGTGTTCACCATATCCTCTGCGAAGTGGGACAGCTCTGTAAACTTGTGTACATAATCTGCAACTGGCATCTGTCTCTGCTGAAGGTTGAAGAATTCCACTTCCTTGGCCCGCTGAATGTGGAGAGGCATGAACTTCCGACGGAATTGCTGCTTGAAGGTCTCCCAAACTGTGGCACTGGGCATAGTCTGGAATGAGGTCTTAACACTCCTCCACCATGTCTTGGCTACACTCCGAAGCATAGAGGCTGTGAGAACTACCTTCTGCTTGTTACTGCACACAATCGTATCAAATAGCTCTTCAGTCTGCTCCAACCATTGCTCAGCCTGTAATGCATCCTCTATCCCATGGAACTCAGTCGCCCCTCGCTTACGAAACTTGTCGAAAAGAGCATTCGGATCTGATTCCTTCGGCTGGAAAATCACCTGCTGATCTATACGAGGTGATGCTACTGCAGCAGCCTGACTCTGTCTATCTACCATGGATGCCATCTGTGCCTGTAATGACTGCATAGACTGCATCATCATCATCATCCGCTCCTCACTACTGATGTGTGGAGGTACTGATCCACTATCACCGTTATGGCCCTGTTGGTTTTCATCCCGAGATCCTGATCCTGATGCCATCCTGTAAAAGGAAAAGAAACACAACACACAAATATGAAATGCCCCTGAGTTAGTCAAATCCCAAATCAACCTATAAGACTTCGAGTCAAATAGTTGATAGCGTTATCTCACCACGATCTTAGATGTCTACATGCTTATAACTAGCATGCTTTGATACCATACAATACGTATGTCACGACCCGAGCCCAGAAATCGGGGGTTAGCGAAAAACTAAACCTGTGACACACGTACTCCCGTGCACGTGCACCCAAACCCAGTCCAGATGCACGCACACAAGGGATCTAACACGTGCGAACTAAGCGTACGCGGAAGCTGTACATATCATAGCAAGCAACAAAGAAAATAAATAGCGGAAGCTAAAACAAATGCGGAACGGAAAAGACAAAGACAAATACACTGATATAAAACCGAATACACACCAAAATCAATATATACAAAAATATACAGAATACGAGTCCAAAGTCCAAAGTCCAAATACACATCCCCTGAAACCAAAACTCAAAATCCCAAAACAAAAGCCACTGGAAGTATGCATGAACGCACTCGGCAGAGATGATCAGGCCCACTCTGCCAAACCTGAGGGTGCCTCTACACTCGCCCCTGCAGCCTCCTCGACCGCCGGGGAGCTGGGCAAGGTATCTGTGCCTGCAACACCACAGACAACACTAATGAATACAACGATCCAGCAAATACAAGTAACAGGGGTGAAACACGCATAGTATCAAAGAGGATATAATAATGACAGAAGATTAAATACAGAGTTCCATATTAGGAAACTAAGCAAATCGTGCATAGAAGTAAAACATGATATGTGAATCAAAACATAGAATACTGAACTAGTTGGCTACTACGTTAACCATGTTCTCTCCAATAGAGAGCAGAGCAGAGCAGAGGAGAACACCGCTGTCCAGGCCAAAGGTACAAGCGGGTCTCGGTTTCCTGGGTTCCGGGGTCCCAAGACAAAGCAACACTGCAGTTATACAGAGATACAGAGATCTAAGCCGGAGGTAACCCCGTCGGGCATCCTAGGGCTGAGGCTGAGTAGAGCCAGACCAATACCAATCAAATCAAATCCATAGAAAGGGAGATTATCCGCTTTGGACTCACCGATGACAAAGACCGGATCTTATCCTCACGTATTAACCTCTGGGCAGAGCCACCAGGGAATACCCAAACTCAGAGATAAACAAAGCCAGCAGAGCATAGATATAAATCCAAAGCACAGCATAGATCAAAGCATAGTGCGGAACGAAGCATAGAACAGAGATACAGGACGAAAACAAAAATGACTACGGAATGCATAAACTTAGATTAACAGAACAGAGGGCAAAATCATAAACAATATGCAATGCATCTCAGATTAATACGGAGTCAAGGTTCATTACAAGCCAGTCCTAAGCTAGTTGTTCACTGTCACTAACCGTGCATGTTGATGTAGTTTTAAGTTAGTCAATACACCGTTGCCATCAAAGTGTTGCAATGTAATCTGTGCGTGCACCGACGTCCCTTAAACCAACACCCATGGGGAGGTGCTTAACAGTAAATCAACACTCACATGAATAAGTCACAGCCTAACAGACTATTCATGCGATCCAAGAATCCATTGGGCCGGTTTACATGAGTGGTCAACCCATGTTTGAGCCCTACAAGTCTCACCATTATCCTAAGTTATGTTTCAGAATTGCCATGCCGAACGGTTTAGCCATGAGGGACCTATGGTTGAGCCGAAGACATCTTACGCGCTCGTCGTAATATGCACTACGGCTTCACCTTGGTTCCATACAAAACACAGCTAAACTGATCATCCTTTCACCTCTGATCTGGTGCCTTTTTCGGCTGAGCTACAGTCAGTATACGGCTTAGCCGTAGACCAATCCACGGCTTAGCCGTAGCATTCCACGGCTTAGCCGTAGCCTCACCGTAGGAGTACTGATATCAGAAAAGTTTCGACTGATCAGAGATTTAATTCACGGTTGGGGTACTGTTGGGTCACGGCTAGCTTACGGCTCAGCCGTAGGACAAATTACGGCTTAGCCGTAGCCTAGCCGTAGAACAAAAGTGAAATTTCAAGTCTCTGGATAGTGAGCCGTAGAAACTTACGGCTTAGCCGTACAATACAGAACACGAATTCGGGATAGTTACAGAAACTGAAATTTGGTACAGAAACATATCCAAACAAGCTACAGAGGTTCCAAATTCACAAAATGTGGCTGTAAAACATGCTAGACAAAGAATAAGAAGTGAATCAAAGCCATCAAACAAAACACCCATATGTGTTATCAAAGCCTGTACTTATACTTGCCTCAAATCTGGAAATCCACTGAATCAAGCTCCAAAGCAACTAAAAATCAAAACAAATCAAAGCAATAGCACATGCATGAGATGAGGGAAACACACATAGCTTGGAGAAGGAATCCAATCGAAGATGAAGAATGCAAAACCCACTTACCTAAGCAATATACAGAGATGAGAGAATGGAGAAGAGAGAGGAAGAACCCAAATCAAACAAAGGATCCCAATCTACAATCGATCAAGAGAAGTGAAGAGAAAGGGAGAGGGAGAGAGAGAACGAGAGGCTTCCCTGGAGTTTTCTCTTGCATGCAACGTGGAAACAAATGGGCAGAGATGAGAGACATCTGGAGCTGAGTTGTTTATATATGTTTTGGAAGTTTAAGTCAAAATCCAAAGAGTCTGGGTTATTTACAAATCAAGTCACATGAAGGTCCATCTTCCCCAATTGACTCCAAACGGATCTGACACAGTTACGGAAATTGTCGAGCTCAATGAAATACACGTGCTGACACCAAGATGATGCAAAGATGATATGAGCAAAGCAAAAGCAAAATTACGAAAAAGGGCTTAGAACTACCTAGTCCAGGTCAAAGGTCACTCAACTACCTATCCAAGGCCCAAAACCAAGTCCAAAAGAAATAAACAAAACAAAACACACTAATGAGCCACTAATCCGGCTCAAAGGGGATCGGAGTGTTACATGTGCCTTCTTGATTGATCACCATTCTAGATCTCTTTTACGATCAAACTCCACAAATTAGTGCAACATGCTCTGATACCACTTGAAAGTTTTTTTGGGGGGGGAGATCCTCTAGAATGGATTAATACAATCAAACTCAATCAGCCTCAATATTATGTGTGCAAATAATCAACCATGCAGCGGAAAAAAACAAACCACAAGCACATACCACAAGAAGACACAGATTTTACGTAGAACACCTAACATGGGAAAAAACTACGGGCAAGAATCAAGAACTATGAATCATACCACAGTTACAAGAGAATACTTACAACCCTTATCCAGTTGCTCTTCAACTTAATAACCTTGTGATTCCCTTGCACAGCTCCCTGCTGCAACAACCTCCTACCGTTCTCTGTGACAAATCCAATCACCTAGATGCATTCTAGATTTGGCACTTGACTCCCTACAGCAATCTTCTACACTCCGCGGTAGCAACGGCGTCGAGAAGAGTAGTAGAAGACAAAGAAACTCTAGAGTAGAACTTCAACCCTTCAACTCTAAAAAAAAACTCTAGAGGAGAAGATCTCTAAAATATATTTTCCATTCAAAACAATGAGATCTCTGTCTTAGGCTTGAGAGAAAACCCTCTTTTATAGCCTCTTATTCGTGCCTCACAAGTATAATACGATCAAGAAAGGAGTTGGCATCAAACAGGTATGTTTCCTTTCAATGCGGACTAAAAAATTGCAAGTCGGCACACTTTCTGCACTTGCCTGACCGGTCTAATAAATTGCCTGACCGGTCGGATTAAGGTTCTGCTTGGGTGGAAATTTCAGCATTTTTCTGCAGACTTCCGGAGGCCATAACTTTGTCGTTTCAACTCCGATTGAGGCAATCTTGGGCTCTACAGAATCCTCTCGAAACGAGCTTTCCAACGGTGGGCGGCATGCCCATATCGGATGCTCAATTTGTAAGATATGACCTTTTTAATCCATGTTGTCCATATAAAACCACTTCAATTTGTCGCTTTTTCTTTTGTTCTTCACTTCAGTGCATCCAGCGACTCAAACCATTGTCCATACTCAAATATATGTAAAATACAACATTAACGGACTCAAGTTTTGTCCAACCCATGAATTAGCCAACACAAAAATACTTACAATCTCCCCCTTTGGCAATTCATGGACAAAACTTCATATACATTCAATCTACCCAAAAATAAAACCCAGAAATACATTGAACATTGAGTAAATTCAAATAACAAAGAAAATTCTACCATCAACTCTTCATCAAGTACAAAAGAAATCATCTTCAACTCCTTCTGTCTTCAGAATGCACAAAAATTTCATTCTCCCCCTTAATGCAATATCTCCCTCTTTTTGTCCATAATTGACAAAGTTAATGATCATCATGCAGCAAAGTGCTCAACTTAGATCCAATATTAACTCCTCCTCAATTACAGATCTTCAATAATTGTATCTTCGCAGCAGCACTGGGAATGGGGGCTTGTCTTCTTGATTAGGGTTTTTTGCATGTAGCCATCCACACTCGTATAGTTTGACTGTTCAGCGCAGTGTGAGCAACTTCTTTGGATATATTAGATTCAGATTTGATCATCTTTTTGCCAGATTTCTTATCCATCAACATCTTATCCATCAGCATAACTAGCTTTATCATATATGTGCCTTTTTGATTGAGCACCATTCTAGATCTCTCTTACGATCAAACACCACAAATTAGTGCAACCTGCTCTGATACCACTTGAAGGTTTTTTTTTGGGGGAAATCCTCTAGAATGGATTAATACAATCAAAGTCAATCAACCTCAATATTATGTGTGCAAGCAATCAACCACGCAGCAGAAAAAATCAAACCACAAGCATACACTATAAGAAGACACAGATTTTACGTGAAAAACCCAACCTGAGAAAAAACAACGGCCAAGAATCAAGAACTATGAATCATACTACACTTAGAAGAGAATACTCACAACCCTTATCTAGTTGTTTTTCAACCTAAGGACCTTGTGATTCTTTTGCACAGCTCCTTGCTGCAACGACCCCTGCCATTCTCTGTGACAAATCCAATCACCTAGACGCATTCTAGATGTAGCACTTCACTCCCCACAGCAATCTTTAACACTCAGAGAAGTAGAAGACAAAGAAACTTTAGAGTAGAACTTCAGCCCTTCAACTGACAAAAGAATTCTAGAGGAGAAGATCTATAAAATATATTCTCCATTCAGAACAATGAGATCTAGGCCTTAGGGTTGAGAGGAAACTCTCTTTTATAGCCTCTTATTCGTGCCTCACAAGTATAATACGATCAGGAAAGGAGTTGATATCAAACAAGTAAGTTTGCTTTCAATTCGGACTAAAAAATCGCAAGTCGGTGCACTTTCTGCACTTGCCCGACCAATCTGATAAATTGCCCGACCGGTCAGATTAAGGTTCTGCCCGGGTGGAAATTTCAGCATTTTCTTATAGACTTCCGGAGGCTATAACTTTCTCGTTTCAGCTCTGATTGAAGCAATCTTGGGTTTTACGGAATCCTCTCGAAACAAGCTTTCCAACGGTAGGTCGCATGCCCATATATGATGCTCGGTTTGTGAGATATGACCTTTTTAATCTATGTTGTCCGTAGAAAACCACTTCAATTTGTCGCTTTTTCTTCTGTTTCTTCACTTCAGTGCATCAAGCGACTCAAACCATTGTCCATACTCAAATATATGTAAAATACAACATTAATTAACTCAAGTTTTGTCCAACCTATGAATTTGCCAACACAAAAATACTTACAGACTCCTCGACTCTATTGCTATGTTTGTCGAAGTATGATCTCCCAACTATCTTGACTGGGTATTGCGCCTTTGTTTTCTCAATCTGGTGAGGCAAACCGAGCACCACAAAGGGCTCATGCTCGGAAGCCACCCTCTCGAAAGGCCTGTATTGGCACAGGTTGTGAGCGAATAAGAGAGCATAGCAAGATGGGCCATGGAAAAAAAGCCTTGGTATCCCAAGCTTGCGAGCTGTTTCCGACGTCCATGGGAGTAACATATCTGAAATTATGCAGTTTAGGACAGGCTGAATCCCTTCTAAGTACTGTTCTACTGGATTTTGTAGCAGATTGAGCGCAGTGAAAAAATTATTCACCAGGTCTTGTGAGGGGATGATGTCACAATTCTTACATCCCTACGGTAGGCCTGCTTCTTTAGTTGGGAATGGGAGCTGGACAAGTTGAATTGGGAGGCCTGACTCTATGGCCCGATTGATGGTGGGCATGAACTGGACCGCGTTGAAGGGGGTGGTGATGATGGTGGAGAGCACACCGCGCTTTGCGAGTAAGCGGGCCATGTCAACCATGGGGATCATGTGGCCTTGGGCCATGAAATGAAGTGAGTCTGATGGTGTTTTTGTGAGGCCATTGTACTATAGCTACTGAAGTTGGACTTTGTTTGGGAGGAAACTCTGTTTTCTAGGGATTACGTTGAGCTTAGGAACTGAATGGTGTTTATAGAAGTTGCTTATTGTAGTTGGCTCAGACCGATACAACTACCATTACCAACTCCTGTCCTGACATATGCCCCTGCATAAGCTGAAAAGGACTTTGTCTCTTCCCATTGGTTACACGATTTTGACTTTGAACAAATTCAAAAAAATTGAAGTCAAAATATTATTTGGATGGGGTGATATGTAGAATCCTGGAAGAAGTGGGAAAGCATGAATTTTGAAACTTTTTTTGTATATTATTTATTTGAAGGAAGAATTTCGTCTCTAAACGATGTACCCTCAAGACTGAATGACTTCAGATCAGTCTTGGGCTGTCACTCACCCTTCCTGTTTGATGGGTTTCTTCTGATACCCGTCGTGCCTCCAGCATGCTTTCTGTGAGTGAGATGAGTCGCAAATCATGATAATTCGGATCATATAAAACGAATGTCATATTAAAAAAAAATTTTTATATTGTCTTCACTAACATATTGAGGTTTTGGTAGGAATATTTAGCTTAAAAAAATTAATATGGTACTTAGAGTTGATCAGTTGTAAGTTCCAATTGCATTGGAAAATTTAATATATGAAGTGAATTTTGAGGACATGTCAGTGGTGGGTTTCGGGACTCTGGAAGCGTACAAGAGGTAGTGCAGGGGATGCGGACCAAGTTGGCTAGTAGCACAATATTATAACCTTCAGGTCAGCGGCACTAGAGCTTGGGCACTTTAAGAAAAGCAAACCAAGTTGCGGCTTTAGAAAGAAGGCCAGTGAATATATAGATTTTACAAAATGCTCTTGGTTTTTTTATAATTGGTAAAGTTTTAGTTCTGCTATTTAAGAGAAGCGCTAGAAAACCCTAGGGTAGTTTTTTCTTTTCTTTTCTTTTTTTAACAAAAAAATCCCCTCCTACGCTTAGTTGGGCTCATTATGGTGTATGACAATCATGGGAATGTCACTGGATATAATAATCTAGATGATATTCACTTACTTTAAAACTTTCAAATCCATTAGATTATTCAAATCCCTTGATCATGACTCCAAAATATAATGGTTTTCAAGGCACCACTTTCTTTTAATTTCAATCCAACTATGAGTAAAAGCTGGATAAGTGTTAAATTTAGACTCTCTAGTAATTTATAGGGTAGCATGTGTGTAATGCTTGAATTGACTTAAGGTGGGCTCCCTGCCCTAAAAACATGGGGAGCAAAATGTGGAGTATTTAAAATGGGGGAAGTTTTTAAAAATTCATTGTTAAAGAGATTGATGCAAAAAGTAAACATTAGTTGTTGCTCTGCCAGTGCCTACCTCACTGTAAGGTCAAGTGAACACAACTGATGATCCAAATTGCTCAATATTGTAGACACTCGAAAGCATATGATTATGTTGTCTTCCAAAAACCGAGAACACCAAGGTTTAATTTTAGGATTTAGATTCAGTAAGGAAAAGACCGTGGTAGGCGTCTAGAGGTGGCAAATGGGTAGGGTTGGCCCCATGCGGGTCACGTTGGCTGCAGGCTCAGATTGTCCACCCTCAACCCACGCTCGACTCGTTTTTAAAATGGGTTGGAATTTTTTACCCACACACGCATAAGGTCTAGTTGGATTGGCCCGCTTGAACCCGCATTATGTTATGGGTTAGTTAAGGTCAAGCGAAACTAACTACTTTACTTGAACACTGCAGTTCTTTCTTTTTCTCATTCCTTTTCCTTTTTTTCTTTTTTTTCTTTTCAAAGTGGATTCATAGATTGTATTATTTCAAAGAGATAAGACCTCATGTTTTTCAATTAAAACACTTAACCACGACACCATCAAAGTTTTTCTTGCAAATATTTATTCAAAGATGTTTAAATAGATATATAAAGGTTGACCTTAATTATTAAATGTAACTACTTTAAATATTGACTAACAATTTGAGTTTATTTATGATGTATTTATAAAAGTAATTATAATTTAAAATATTTATGATGTATTTATTAAAGTTTTTCTTGCAAATTTTTTATTATTTTTTAATGCTTATGTATTGAACTTTAAGCAAAGGCAGTCAAGTTTTTAAAATAATCATTATCCATGATTTTCTATATACTTATTAATTTTATGATAATCATATATAATAAAGCTAAACCCAAGCAAATATACAATATGGGGAATTGATAAAAAATAATAATAAGATATTATAATTTATATGAAAATAATATTATTTAAAAGAGATATAATTGATAGAGCTTTACGTTTGCAAATGTAAAAAAAAAAAGGTTAATACTATCCTAAGAAAATCATATCTTATATTATTTCTAATAATTCTTTACGAAATTAACATATTTTATATTATTTCTAATAATTCCTTATGGAATTACATAAGCCCTAATCCGACCCATTTTTCTATGGGTTAGAAAACCCTAACCTGTATCCGACCCATATTCTATGCGGGTTGGGTTACATGTAGTCATAAGTAGGTTGGGTTGATGGGTCGGGCACATTCTACCACCTTTAGGCGGGACGGTGAGGTTTTTTAGACAATCAATCGGGACAATGGATAAAAATCGCAGTATCAGTCATGGTATCGGTCGGTCCAAAAAACCGATATGGTATCGGTATCGATAGCGGTTCGCGGTTCGTCGCAGTCATCGCGGTGTGAATTTTTTGTTTAATCTAAAAAAAATTGAAAAAATATCCAAAAAATCCAAAATATTAGAAAATGCTGGAAAATAATGTTTTGTTTCATTAGTAACACATATAAATCAAAATATCGGTCCCCCTAACTTATGGTATCCTGTATCGCTGTCTTACCCGAAATTGTGATTTTTTTTATAAAAACTATAAATATGACTTATAAAATATGAACTATCTATTAGTATGAAATTTTAGAGAATACAACTTATTTTTAATTTATATATAGTGGTTGTAGACTTGTAGTGTTGTACACTTGTAAGTTATACTTGTATCTTATATAGTATATAAATCATTATTTATCAGTCATCAATTATCATTCATCATTCATCAACCATCAATTTATCACTCAATTATCAAGCAAGTTATAAAATTCAAGAACATGAATATTAACATAGCATATGACATAATGACAGTAAAATAAATCATAAAGCAATTAGAGAGAATCAATACATACCCTAATTCCAAGTGGAGTGTCTTCCAGGGTCGATATCATCATCATCATCATTTCTTCTTCTTTGGTATGGGTTATAATAATATGATCCAAACTCTTGCATTGCACTCCCATACCCTTGGCCATATTAATATTGTTGCTGAGGAGCGAAGATCCCTTCATAATATGATGAGCTATCCTCAGTAAATTGAGATGACTGGGGGCCCAAATTTAAATTAAAAAATTCATAAGGAATAAAAATAGCTTGTTGGGGTTCACGTTGGATCATTCCTTGTCCATGCTCATACCACGGTTGTAACGGTGGAGCTAAAGGTAGTTGAGTTGGCCAATGAGGGTTGTATCCATATGGACCATACCTAGCCTGCCGTTGTTCAACATTGCCTGCAAAAGTACCTTCCTCTCCTCCTTGACCGATGCTACTACCAATCTCTGTCTCAGTTTGTGAGACATATCTTACATAACCACGATGGGGATCTAAGTCTCTAGCACCAGGAAAATGCTCAACTGTCTCATACATTGGTGGCTCATTATCTCCATAGTGACCGCCAGTCCCAGGGGAATCAGGAGGAATTCCTGCTGATGAGGAAGATGTAGAGATACTTGACTCACTCTCATCACCCACCTCCTTTCCTTTTGCTTCTGTAGGATCAACCGTAGTACCCCTCTGTTGTTGTGTCAAATTAATCTCTTGTAATCTTTCAGAGGCTTTCATTGGCTTAAATTGCTTCCCAGTCAAGTCCTCAACCATTTCTGCTAGCTCTGGATCTCCATCTAATAATGACTCTTCTGCCTCCTCTAGCCACTCACCTAACAAATCATCTTCTGCTGAAAATATATAGTCTAAATTAATTGGGCAGAAGTAATCTTGTTGATCCTCAAATGCTCTTCTTCTTCAATTTCGACTACGGAGCTTGAGGTTATAGTGAATGTAGACCAGTTTGTTCAAATTATCCATCGTGATTTTATTCCTTACTTTTGTGTGGATAAAAGCAAAGGTGCTTCAATTTCTTTCGCAATTTGACGAAGATGTAGTTTGACTGAGAACTTTAATTGCGATCGTCCTTAATGCTGGAGCACTCTCTCCATAATTTAACCACTATTCAGCTGAAAATAAAAGAAAATAATATTAAACATTCAATTTTTGAATTTTCAAATAATGAAAATATAATTTATTATTTATATTATACAATCATTACCAGGATATGTTTGTGTGACAGCTCTTCGAGCAATGGTGGCGCCAAAACTTCCCATTCCTTCATTACGCCAAAACTTCCCATTCCTTCATTATATACATCGATCTAATAGCATTAAAGAAGAAAAAGAATTATCAATATCAACTATTATGACTTATGAATGAATAATGATATAAATTAAATTGAAGAAAACAACATACATTATATAAGATGTTTACTTTTTAATTTACTTACTTGGTTTGTTGCCCTAATAGCCTCATTGGCATCATTTGCTAGTTTTTCAATAACATTTTTCATGCCCACTCGAATTTCATCAGTTATATTTCGATCAAAAGATTCATATCGAAATTATGGATTGAGAAAGTAACATATTAAATGCAAAAATTTACATGAGTAATGTATTAAAAAGAATTTAATATAATAATGAAAGTCAATAAGAAATTAGTCTCCACTTACTAGCAGTGTGTAAGTCATGATGCAATTGACGCTCCCAACGGCTATCGATGATTTTCCAATGTTTAGTATAATATCTACAATTTGCTTTAATAACCATCCTTGCTCTCTCCATGGCCTCATGTAAAAAGCCCATAGTTAGCTTATCATCACCATCAACCAATCGAAGAACTTTTATTAGAGGCTTAAAAACATTTAAGCAATTTTTAACATGAGGCCAAATCTTATTGGACTCAATGGTCTTACATACTTCTTCTGCTAGGGGAGTTGGCCGCTTTCCCCACTTAGAATTCAGCCATTCATCTTATTTGATAAGTTGGAGAAGCCCTCCTCTATACTTGTAAGTACTCTCAATGGCTATAAAGTGGGTGGCAAATCGAGTAATGCCAGGCCGTAGTAGTTCATGATTGTTTGTAAATTTCTTCATCATTAAAACAAGTCTATAAGACTGGTAGAAAAAATTAGTGATTTTCTTCATCTTTTCAATCACTAGTTTCATAACTTTTCCTTTGGAAATTTCTTCAAGCATTAAATCTATGCAATGTGCTGCACATGGTGACCAAAAAATATTTGGCCTCTATTGCATAAGCATCAGTCCTGCTTTCTTCATGTTTGCAGCGTTATCGGTGACAACTTGAACTACACAATTTGCCCCAATATCATTAATCACTTCATTAAACAACTTATTGATGTATCTAGCATCTTGAACATAATCAGTTGTATCAACTGATTTGATAAAAACTGTTCCCAAAGGGCAATAAACTAGAAAATTCAAGAGATGACATTTGTGAGGGTCGTCCACCCATCACACATTAGTGTGCAGCCCTTTTCTCTCTAAATCCTCTTAAAAGTTTCCACCCAGAGCTGTAACTCCTCATATTCTTTTTTAACACAGAAATGACCAATTTCATATGGGGTAGGTGCTTTTATACAGGGACCATGTTCCGCTGCTGCATCTAACATAGTGGTAAAATAAGGAGAGTTTGCCTTATGTGGTGGAATAGCTGCATCTAAAAAGAACTTTCCAGTAGCTCTTATCAAATTATCTCTTGCTTTATTAAATTTTCCCTTTAGTGCTTGTACAATGCTGGGTTGCTTGACTGTTGGTTTTCTATATGCAAATGGATCCGTTGGACCCACCACACTTAGCCTACGAGGTGCATGTGTAGGAGGTTCATCATCATCCGTAATATCTACTGGGCGGGGTTGTCTTTGACTAAATGCTCGATGCAAACCCCCTCCCCTAGATCCAGATGAGCTACCCTCATCATATTGGCCACCTCTTATAGCTGCCTCATACTGCATTCTTCTTCTTTCTTCTTCCTTCTGAAGTGACCTCAAACTTTCTTTTCTAGCCCTGCTTAAATCTGGATCCTCATCATCATCGGAGGAAATAATATTTCCCTCCCTAGACCCAAAAACTTCTTCCCTACCAGCTTCAAATTCCTCCTTTTTTCTTTTCTCTCTGACAACCTTTTTCTGTTTTCCTGCATCCAACAACTCTTGCATTTCCTTTTTCACATTAGGTGGTACATGAGGACACTTTGCTACTTGGCCTTGCCTATGAGCCAAATGTTGCTTCAATTTAGTTATCCCTCCATTTATGATTTTTTGGCAATAATTACATTTAATCTTGTGTTTGCTTCCAGCTTCTTCACAATGGTTCCATGCTGGATCAATGTCACGCATCATTTTAATCTCGCTTCTTCAAAACAAAAGAACACATTGGTACAATTTATAACATTTAAACAAAGATCCAAAATATAATAAAAACAAAGAAATTAATACATTCATATAAAAGTAATTGGAATCTCAAAAGGGTACATTTTAAATGATACATTAATTATTTAATTTTTCTAATTCCATGTTCTAACAATCCAAAAATAAATTCAAAAATATAAAAAATGTTGACATGTTACATATTCACATAAATGATGAGGCAACTATAAAAAAAAAAAATAGCATATGTGAAGTATACAATGATTATATAAAATTAGGAAATCATACTTATAATGAAAATCTAAATATATAATAGTTTAATCTAAAATTAAAAAAATCCGAAAATAAATTAAAAAATATAAAACTAATTACATTAAAGAACAATAAAAAAAAAGTAATCCTATATGAAGTTTACAAAGATTATGCTTACTTTAAAAAAATTATAGTGAAATCCTCAAAATATTAGTTTTAAATATTAAATTATTATTTTATACAAGAAAATAAAATTTGAAAATATAAAACTATTTAGTATTTACATAATGTTTTGAAAAAAAATGAAAACTTACCATATTCATATCATATATGAAGTATACAACAAAATAACAAATTTATGATTAAATCCTCAAAAAATCTTATTTTAATATTAAAATATTTAAAAATCCGAAAATAAATAAACATAAAATGTCTACATCTTGTAGATCTATGTCTTCTACTACTAAATCTATCAAACTTGCTTCATATAATCATGTTTTTATATACTAATAAAATTAAAAATAATACTTAACATTAAAAGACTCTAAATCTTAATAAATGTTAAAATCTTAATATTTTAAAAAACTAAATAATAGATCCACACTCATAAATCACAACATGTAAATCTATAACATAAAACAAGTGGAATCATTATCATGGATCACATCTAAGCTCCTACTTAACAAATATTTAAAAAAAAAAAGAAATTTAATATACTTACCTTATAAATGTATTTCTTTTACTTTTATAAGCCAAATCCACCCAAACAAATAATTTTGTGATGCTTTTGGAAGCTAATGGAGGAGGAGCAGCAAGATGGCCGACTTTGGGTAGAGGAGGATGAGTAGAGGGGGAGAAAGAGGGAAAAATTAGGGTTAGACGGTATATATATATATATTATCGGCCGATATTTTGAAAATATCGGCCGATATATCGGTTTTGCCGATAAATTGAAAAAGTGGCCGATATATCGCGATAAATTGGCGATATTTGGTGAGACCAGTACCGAGACCGATAAACTTCAAAATATCGGACCGGTACTAGCCGATACCGGTTCGTATCGGCCGATACGGACCAGTATCGGCCGATTTTTTTAACCATGATCGGGACATCTAATTTTTTGGTTGTTTCCTGAATGGTTAGTGCTTGCTGTTTGTCGTGTTGAAAGAAGTGACTGTGTGCCCAGCATTCTTTGACCACTTTGCCAAGATAGAAAAATAATAATAATAATAATACCCACAAACTACAATTTTAACATACTACTTCTAATGTATGATAAATTTTCTTTATCTAATTGAAGTAAACAACACCAAACAATTCTTTTGTGAAGAAGTATAAGGCAAACAATTCTATTTCAATCAAGATATATTTGAATTGGCTCTTTTTTTTTTTTTTTTGAAATATACCAAACCTGTGAAGCTTGCCTCCAGGGCCTAATTGGCTGATCATTCATTTAAGAATCAAGGTTCCACTTCCAAATTAATTTCAATTTCAAATTGAAATTTTTCTAACTATATTAATAACATGGATCCAAATCAAGATGACAAGTAGAGGAGATGGTGGCAAGTGGATTCAACCAGGAAGGAGAATAGTAAATACAGGGGGATCAAGTGGGAGATCTCGTCTCCGTTTTCGCAGCAACATGCCAGAGTATATTGAAGTGGGCTAGCACCGGTCGTGTTTCTCAAACTTTGGAAGAGTTTTTGATGCTTTTATCCCGGCGTTAAGCAGGAGAGGGAAAGGTTTTTGTTTTGGTTTTGTGAGGTTTGGTGATCCGAGGATAGTAGCAAGGGCAGTTCAGGCTACTAATGGAAGTAGCGGTGCAGGGAGGAGGTTGGTGCTGAAGGAAGCTACTTTGGGGTGGACTTAGAGGAAGAAAACCCAGGTAACGAGGTCTAATCCTAGTCTCTGCCCAGAGGTAAAGAGACCTAGTGTGCTCAGGTACCCATGGCCGCCATGTTTGAAGCTTCAGGAGATCTACAGAGTGCAAACTGAAAATGCAACAACTAGATTTCACCGAGTCCTAGAGGGGGGGTGAATAGAACTAATTAAAATTTCTTCTCAGATATGGGGCTACTTTAGTGTGCAATTTAAAGTCTCAATCAATATTACGAGTCCAGAAGTATGATCAAGAGGGATGCTCAGAGTTGTGTGTGCTTGCAGCATGTGGATATACTACTAGAACAAGGAAGATATAGCTAAAGATAATCAACACAAGTGAATAAGGTTATAAAGCATCCATCACAAACAGTAAGTGCAAACATAGTAATTTATAGTAGTTCGGTCTCATACCTACTTCCACTCTCAAAACCAATCTCTCTTGGTTCCACTAAGTATGAGGTAATTACACAAGAATACCTCCTACAATAATTTTTTTTTAATTCGGTGGTTTGTCTTCCGCCAACTGGACTTTTGATCAAGTGGTTGATCCTAGATTTATTCCACTAACTACAACAATTTTTGAAGTGGTGGTTTGTCTTCTACCATATACAGCAAAGTAAATGAAATGAAGAAGAACACTCAGAAAAATAACTGGATACCTTAGCTTTGAATGGTGTTCTTGAAGGTCAAAAAAAAACCTCCAAGCTTTGACCTCTTGTGCTTGATCCTTGGTGATGAAAATCTTCGAATGAGTGCTCAGCCAAGGGAAGAGGTCTTATAGGATTTTGGAAGGTTGAGATTTTCTCAGATTGAATTTAAGCCTTTTCTTAATGCAGAGTTACTTTTCTCAAAACAATAATGGCACTTTAAGTTTGATAGAGAAGATTGGTAGTGGGAGCTTTAGTACAGGTTTTACTAATGGTGCAAGAGCTCAGATAGTGTTGGTAATTTTCTCAGTTCATAGTATGTCTTTGGAGGAAATGATTGCTTCTCTTTAAGTAGAGAAAAATTCCAACGGTCAGATTTACAACTAAGAAAACGGTTAAGCATACGTCTTAGCCATAAATCCTTCTATGGCTTAGCCATGAGCACCTTACGATTTAGCCGTAGGTTAGTCATAAGCTAAAATTTGCCAATACTGCTATTTGGAAAGTGGCCGGTAGACTTTACGGCTTAGCCGTAAAACATTCTACGGCTTAATCGTAAAGGTCTTACGACTTAGCCGTAAGATTAATCGTAGGCAATATAACTAACAGTTCTCTCTGGAAAATGGCCCATAAATTCCACGGTTTAGCAGTGAATCATGCTACGGCTTAGCCGTAGGCCTTTTACGGTGTAGCCGTAGTATCAGCCGTAGAACAAAGATTCAAAACCTTCTCTTTGGTGAGTGAGCCGTAAGATCCATGGCTTTGCCGTGATCCAAGTCGTAGTTAAAAACATGATATTTAGAAACCCCTTTTCCATTATATTTTTAGGGATATTAGGGGTCAATGTTACCTTATCCCTTCGCATTCAATGAAGATCTCCTAGATGATGGACTTAATAGATCTTGATCTTCCTTGATCTTACTTGATCTTCATAGATATAACTTGATCTTCCTTGAACTAGACTTGACTTGGGTCACAGAATTGACAATACTCTTACTACGACCCTAACACAAACGAGGGTCCTGGAAGGTCCTACGCAAGTATACTGCACGCAAGAAAGTCACAGGCGAGAGATCGACTGTATCACAATAGGTAGGGATGTGGTGTTTGGCAATGTGTCCTAGTTGGCTAGGAGTATTATTGGAAGGGTGAAAGGGGTAGGCGCGATTCCTACCATTAGAGCCCTGTGTGAGTCATACGGGTTAGAAAATGTTATAGTGGCAAAACTTGTGGGCTCTTAAGTTATTTTCTCATTTAAAGATGTGGATGCTGCTCTTCGAGTTCTTAAGGAATTCGAATGCGAATTCTCTTTGGCTAGATGGGTGCCTTGTCCTAACTAGGAGACTAGAATGGTTTGGATAAGGTCTTTTGGAGTTCCTCTTCATGCCTTGAGTCCTGTAATCTTTGAAACGATAGGATTGAGATTTGCAGAGGTAATAGGTGTTAGGTCCCAAATTTTAATTTTTGGGTCGAATCGGTTTGTCGGTTTTGAGTCGGGTTGAGAGGGGTTAGATGGTCTGATTTAAACATTTTTGGGCCTTGGGCCTGAGTTATTTGATCTTTTAAGCCAAAAAACTTTTTTGAAATTTTAGAAAACTCACTAAAAAGCAAAGTGCCCTTCCTTGTAATTAAGAAAACCTTTACATAATATAAACCCTAAGGATTTTCCCAATTTTTCCATCTTCTTCCTTTTCTCTGCAACCAAACCCTAGAAGTTCTTCGGAGGGAAACTAAAGTGTGATCTTCAGATCTACTGTTGGCATCGAAACCCAGGCAAGTAGATAACTGTAAACAATGTTTTTTGGGTGCTTTGTTGAATCACATGCACTAACTATGATTTATTTGATTTAGTTTAAAGTTTTGGGTTAGGGATTGATCAAAAAGATCTGATTTTGACTGAAACAAAGAAATACATATGATTTATTTGATTTTGGTCTAATGCCTTTGATGATGAAGATTTGATTTTATTTAATTTGAAATAAATAATTCTAGAAGAAAAAAAATATCTGCGGATAGCCGCTGCCTATGCTATCTAAGCAATAGCGCTACTTAGCTAGCCGAGTAGTGTCTGCTGCCTGGCCAGTCGAGCAGCAAGTGCTGCTGGCAACCAGGCCTGGCAGCGCCCGGGCCGGGCTGCTGCTAGGCCCAGCTGCGGCTGGGCTAGGCCGGGTTTGACCGGGTTGGGTTATTTTAAATAAATAATAATAATAATAATAATAATTAGGGTCTAATATATTATTTATAAATGGTTTAGAATATTGTGATTTGATTAATGGTATAGTAGGTTAATAGTGATTTAATTATATTAATAAATTCTTAATTAGGTGTCATTAGAAATTTAGTTGGGATTGTTTATAAAGTAATTGGGGGTTTATGTACTTGTGATTAATATTTTATTTAGATTGACTAGAATTTAATTAAGATGCAATTGTGGGTGATTAAATTTTAATTAGAATGTATTTGGAATTCTAATTTGGATTTTAATTTGAGTTTAGATTTCGAATCGAAATTCGAGATTTGGATCTTTTGTTTTATATAAAATAATAAGGTGTATTTAAATACAATAATGATAATTTAGGACTTAATTGTTCCCTCCCCTTTTTGATCATAATGTAATTAATTTTGGAATTGGAATTTGAGTATCTCTTACCTAATTTGTAAAACACACTAACTATGCATAATTGAATTAGATGGGTTCCTTTTTTTTGAAAAGCTGGTTGAATGTCTATATGAGAATTAGACTAAATTCAGAATGGGAATATGATATACGGGATGCCCCACATAATAGACACTGAAAGTAGAATATTGGTATTGTGGATTTACATTTCCATTGTGAAAGAAAGCTGGTTCTCATTTGTATATTTAACTAACTATGACCATTAGGTGGATTAGTGCTTACCCTCAGAGAACTTGAATTGACACACAATCATAATACACTTTTAAATTACTTAGTCTAAATACTGAAATTATCATTAGATTGGATATTTCGAATTAAGGCATTCATATCATGATTCATGGTGCATTAGTAGACATATGTATTTGTATATACATATATTTATATATATTTGACCAACTGCAGTTCGGAGGTGGACGTACCCCATCGGGTTAGCGTGTATGATGGGATATAGTACATAGATGTGCCATATGTTATATTTGTGGGAATACTCGTTTTTGTATATTTATTTACGGGAACACTCATTTTTGTTTATCTGTCTATGAGAATATCCGTTTTTGTATATTATACATGTGGGAGTACCCGTTTTGGTATATTGTATCTACGAGGATACCCATTTCTGTGCATTCATGTCATTGGGTTTGCATTCAGTATATTATGGGTCAGAATGAAAAATATGTTTTAATTTAATTGATTAACACCATTGCTTGCAGTTTATCCTTTTATTAGATTACGTCAATTTGGCTCACTACTTTTATTGTCTAGGTTCCGTTACTGGTGCCAAACCGGAGGCTCAAGTGACGCGGGAAATTCCGCCAGATGGCGGAGTTATTGAGTGGAGTACCGATGGCATCGTCTGAGGTGTCCTAGTATTGGTGCTGAGATTGGAACTTTAGATTATGTAATAAGGCCATAATTGAGGCCATTAGTTTATTTATTAAATTCATTTATCTTGGAATTACAACTTTAATTGTTATGCTTAGAACCTCTTGACCTTGACTTTATTATTTTTTAGATTTGTTCTATGGAGTGGTGTATAATACTCATCTATACGGATTATGGATTTTAATTCCGCGTGTGATTATGGTTGCTTGATCACCAAGCATAACCATCACGCAGGACTTCGATCCATCCAGAATTGGGGCCCCCATTATTTATATAAGAAAAATTTTAATTTGCTCCAATTCTCACACCCTTAGAACTGGGTTTGGATCCGGCCCAGTTTTAGGGGTGTGATAATAAGGGTGGCAAAGGAGAATCTAGAAAGGGAAAAGCTGGAATTTGGTAGAGTGAGTGTTCGTTTAGAAAGCCATTCCCTTATTAACCATGTTTTTAACTCGTATATTTTTGGAGAGTTATTTGAAGTAATGGAGAGGGAAGAGCTCAGTGAACAGCTGAAAAGAGGCAGCTCAAGAAGATGCCGTAGGTGCTGTCGTCGGCTTCAGCCTCTAGTAGCAACGATAGTTTTCAAGGAGCTAGAAGCCAAAGCTCTGGTGAAGAGAAGGCCAGACAGACTGTGCAACTAGTTCTCAAAGAGGCCATGATGTGGTCGGCACTACGGCGTTGTCAATCCCTCGAGCTACAGCAGGTGACATGGAAGTGCATCAAACGATGCCTAAAGCCTACAGCTTTATGAGGAACTTTACTGATTGTTGTCAGGTGGCAAGAAAATACATTTTTATGTTCCATTCCAAGGAAGATGAGGAGGACTATACTGCTGAGAGTCTAACTTGCTTTCAAAGTAATGGAATGGTGAATGGACAAAAAACTTTCACCCCTATGGTAGCTGGTGGGATAGGTGTTAGCTTTATTGAAAATCAAAATTTATGAGTATAAACAAATAATGCAGATGTAATAAATAATAAATCTGTTATACTTAAATTCATATGCTCCTTAGATTTGTCTGCCAACAAAGGGTTGGCCTTGGTGAGGGGTTTATAACTTTCCTTGAGCCTCTTTACTTCTTGTGTAATTGATGGAAACCAAGAATTAACTGTTGGCCAGAAAAGTAACTCAAGAGTTCCTTTTATAGAGATTCTTTCCTCCCATGAAAGATATCAAATAATCTCCCTAATTTGTTTCTCAAATTAGCTTAATCATGAATGACAACTAAATCAATATTATTTGATTACAATAATGCCTTATTTGGACATATAAGTGGGTTAATCCATGTGGTCATTTTGGGCCACAAAATGAATAGTCCAACACTCCCACTTGGTCCAATTGACCACATTGGTCCAGCATTCTACCACTTGGTCAATTGATTACATTCAAAACTCTGAAAAGAAAAATTTTCAGAACTACTTATATTTATTTCTATAAAGATTTTGAAAACTCAAGAAACTTGAATCCAGATTTAAAACTCTAACCAGTTTGCACTGTTTTCATTATTAGTTGTCGGTAAAAATTTAACGCTAATCACTTGATCTGTGATTAAGCTAATTTGTTGATGCGAACTATAGCAGTCCCACGACTTTTAGATGTCGTGCTTCCTTTCATAATTACTTCATCAACATGTTCACTTAACCAAGTTTTTTATAGGGGTTAAATAACAAACTTTCATGGCAATCCTATTTAGTGGGTTCTATTATGTCATTCACTTTAATATTATTACATTATCCATTTTATGCACTTGCAATATTCGAGAAAGCTTGAATTACAAAACCATTACTATAATGTATACAGCCAATGTGTCCACCAGATCCTAATAAGATAGTTTTTTTAAGCCCATATTACTGACATTCTCGTTTGTAGGCTTTTGACGCCAATGCCTTCGTTAAAGGATCTGTTAACATTAAGCTCGTTAGAGCACGAATTATGGATACTAATTTATCTTGTACATTTTCCTTTAACACAAGGTATTTAACTTCTAGAAATTTAGATTTGCTTGTTACCTTGTCATTTAGTGCAAATCTTCTAACTGCATCGTTGTCACAATAAATCTTCAATGGTTTGGAGATTGTATCCATAATGTACAATGCTAATATAAAATTATGCATCTATAGGGCATGACTTGTAGCTTCAAAGTATGCCATATATTCAGCATTAACTGTGGATAATGTCACTAAGGTCTGCTTTATACTTCTCCATGACATTGCCCCATTAGCTAATAGGAAAATGTATCATAAAGTCGACTTTCTTGAATGGAGGCATTCGGCGAAGTCTGCATCCGAATATTCAATTACCTCTAAACAATCGGACCTTCTGTAAGTAAGCATATAATTTCTAATCCCGCTTAGATATCTTAAGACCTTTTGGGTATGGAAAACAACATCTATAATTATTGTCTTCTTTAATTAATAAGCCCATAATGATTATGCAGTATAATCAAGAAAATCATTCCTTTGGGTATAAAACATTTTTAATTACAACACATACATCAATAATGTTTTATTCCGGTTTCTATTCTATGAAAGATTGAACCTTTGGGCCCGTCTTCATAACTTTAATGAAATCGCAACTTAGTGTTATTATAATCACACAAATTAATGGTGATATACCCTTATTTCAATCTAGAAATTGAACGATTCTTCATAACCGGGTTGCTTTGGCAACTACCAAATTAATCTGAATTATCAACTTCTAATTGATATTATAATAACAACACTTCTATTATATCATTTCTTTAATTGGATCTATTTGTTTTTTTTAATGATCCAAGGTAACATGGATAGTGACCAAATGTTATATCAACTCAATAATCCATCAATTAATAATCTAAATCTGAAAAAAAAATGCATAAGACATCAAGTTATAAACTATTATATACTTTGATTACATAACAATATCATCTATTTTGCGGAAAAGAAACTTTAATTAACTTGATCTACTATATAAAAAAAATGTGCAAAACAAGAAACATCTTATGGCTAATCCGAACCGTTTATCTTGAAGATCTACTCGATACAAACCCATAGGAGAAAATGGATCGAGATTCTAAATTCGTATGAGTCTATTATCATCAAAATAAATTCTATACCATTCAATTTTGTATAAACAAAAGCTTAATCAATTTAACCAAATTTGTATAACATTGCTGATTAACAACTTTAATAGTTCTGATCTAACCAATTTATCCAAATTTAAGATTAATTAGATTTTTCACTTAATTAAGTAAATACTCCTTGATTTGATCAGATCATAGGCTTATACTATGATTAGAATTCAATTGGAACTTAGATATATCCTGTACAATTTAGAATGGACCACGGTTATGTCCAGAATGTTTATAACAGTACGTCACACCGAAAGTTCAGTAACGACTAGTATGTACAGAAATCAACTTAAGGGCAAAACTTGTGGGCCTTAATTTAATCAATTTTGGACCTCTTTTTTTTTTTTTTTTATGATCAATTGATTCCAAAAACATTATTTAATATATAGGTACCGCTGAAAAAATTTTATATAAACTAAATTGGGCCGGTGGATCCATAATGAGTTAGCCTAACCCAAAACCAACTCAAGCGCAACCCACCCTACTAAGCAACTAGACTAGGCTAGCCAACCTGACCTAGTTGGCTTGAATCAACTCCCCATATGCTCAGTACAAAACTGTGCACAGGGATAGATCCGCACCAAGAAGGTGTGGTGGAGGTGCCTTTTCATCGTCTAAGGAGGGTTGAAATGCTGTTTTATTGGTGAGAAATGGCATGGCTATTGCACATGTGGTTGGAGAGGTAGAATCACACTTTAGCACTATTGACTTTAGCCATGAATGTGACTCAATAAAGGAAGGTGAGGAGACCGTCAAGGTGGGAAAACAATTGGGTGTCTCTTTTGGGCCCTTAGAAGCAAAGGATTGTGCAACATATTGCAGATTTGGAAACCATGGCTGGTAGCTGTACAAATTAGGTAACCCATGATCCGCAAGGGCGAAATGGAATAGGTATCTAACCATTTCTTCTTTGAGGGTGTTTTTTTTTTTTTTTTTTTTTGTGCTTGTTTCTCATGATTGTTATTTCCAGGAATGTTAGAGGGCTTGGTGGACTAGAAAAAGGACTGCAGTTGGGAGATTAGTTAGGTCTCATAAGGGGGACCTTTTGCTCATTCAAGAGTCTAAAATTCATCAAGATATAGGAAGTTTAATTCCTGGTATCTGGGGCTCCAAGAGGTGCGGATGGGAATGGGTTTCATTTGAGGGTGCTTTAGGTGGCCTTATTTTAATTTGGAATGAGGAGACTTTGCAAAAGGTGGATGTCTTTATGGAGTAAAGGGTTCTAGCAATTAAATCCATTTCTCTTGTAGATAATTTTACTTGGGCGGCAGCTAATGTGTATGGCCCAAATGAAGACTCATCAAGGATGGAGTTTTGGGAAATTCTTTCTAATATCCGTTTGCATTGGGATGTTCCTTGGTGCTTTGGTGAGGATTTTAATATAGTCTGCTATCCTCATGAGAAAAAGGGGCAACTGTGATCATGCTTAGCATAGAGAGATTTACAAATTTACTAATGCTAACAACCTCATTGACTTTCCTCTTACTAGCTCCAAGTTTATGTTATCAAACAACCAAGTTCACTCTGCCATGAGTAGAATCGAGCGTTTCCTTGTCTCTAACAAGTGGGACGAGCATTTCGAAGGAGCAATTCAGTCAGCTTTGCCCAGGGGACTATCAAATCACAAACCCATTAAGCTATCTTCAGCGAGGGTTAATTTGGGGCCAAAGCCTTTCAAGTTTGAAAATTGTTGGTTGTTGCATCGTGATTTCTTGCCATTGGTTAAAGAATGGCGGCTTCAACCAAATGTGTTTGGTTTTACCGGCTTTAGATTATTCAAGAAATTGCAATTGCTCAAATGAAAGATTAAGGAGTGGAATATAAATGTGGGATGGAAAATGTCAGAGTTTTAGTGTCCAAGGAGTTGGAGATGTGGGATCAGGTGGAGGAGGAAAAAGAGTTAACTGGGGAAGAGAGGGAGGTTAGACTTGCAGCTTTTACAAAATTATGGGATATTGAGAGGATGTTGAAAGTCTCATGGAGGCAAGAGTCCAGAGCTCTTTGGCTTAAAGAGTGGGATAGAAATATTGAGTTTTTTCACCACATGGCAAATGTTCGAAAGAGAATCATCTATATTGGTAAAGTTCTAAAGGGTCAAGGTTTTACGAGTAACCCAATGGAAGTTAAAGAGGAGGTTGCTTCTTCTTTGAAAAGTTGTATTCTAATGATGTTTCCTTTCAGAGGCCAACTTTGAAGGGTGTGTCTTTCCCTTCCATTCCTTCCCACTTAAAGGTTTGGTTGGAAAGCAAGTTTGAGGAGGAAGAAATCAGATTAGCTTTATTTGATTGTGTAGGGGATAAGGCACCTAGGCCAAATGGGTTTAATTTTACTTTCTTTCGAGCAGCATGGGATGTTCTAAAGGTGGATTTTTGTGACATGTTATCAGAGTTTCATCAAAGAAGTAGACTAAGCAAGGAGATCAATACTACTTTCTTGGCACTGATTCCTAAAGTCTAGAACCTTGTGGAGTTAAAGGACTTTAGACCCATCAGTTTAGTGGGTAGTGTGTATAAATTGTTGTCTAAAATCTTGGGTAACAAGATGAAAGTAAATCTTCTTCTTATCATTGTTCCTTTTCAAGGGGCTTTTGTGAAAGGCAAACAGATTTTAGATGGTGTTTTGATTGCCAATGAACACATACACTCTAGGAGGTGTGCTAAGCAAGATGGGCTCATTTTCAAAATTGATTTGAAAAAGGCTTATGATTATGTTAATTGGAATTTTGTGGATTACATGTTAAAGAGGCTTGGATTTGGTGAAAAGTGGCGCGGTTGGATTCGGGAATGTATTAGTGGATGGTTTTCCATCTCGTCTCTTCCAAGCATCTCGAGGCTTTGGGCAAGGAGACCCGCTTTCTCCTATTTTGTTCACCACTGTTGTGGAAGCCCTGAGTTCTTTTCTAGTGAAGGCTGAAGAATGTGGTCTTATTAAGGGTTTCAAAGTAGGTCTCAGTGAGGAGCCGATTACACATCTTCAGCTTGCTAATAATACTATTCTGCTCAGTTCTTCTCAATGGGATGAGGTTATGGTGTTCAAAAGAGTGCTTAGGTGTTTTGAGCTTTCTTCAGATCTGAAAATCAATCTATCTAAAAGCTCTCTGATTGGTGTGGGGGTGCCAAGAAGAGTTTCTTCAACCTTTGGCTAACAAACTTCATTGCAAGATTGACCACCTTCCCTTTTCATATTTGGGACTACTAGTTGGGGCAAATCCAAAGTCTACTATTGTATGGGATTCAGTTGCAGAAAAATTTGAATGAAAGTTATCCATGTGGAAAAAGAATTATCTTTCCTTAGGAGGGAGAATCACTTTGATCAAGGCATCAATATCTAACCTTTCAATGCACTACATGTCTTTAATGCTAATGTTAGTCGGGGTGAGGGAAAAACTGGATCATCTAAGGAGGACTTTCTTATAGGATGGTTATAGTATAAAAAGGGGTTGCACCTTATAAAGTGGAATATAGTTGTAAAATCAAAAGTTACTGGAGGCCAGGTTTAGACAACTTGGAGGCTAAAAATTGGGCTTTGTTGGCAAAGTGGTGGTGGAGGTATTGGGAAGAAAAAGAGGCATTAAAGAGGAGAGTTATTGCTGAAAATATTGGGTCGATGACTGGGGTTGGACACCAAAGAGAGCTCCTAGGTATAGGGTGTCAAGCTTATTAGGGGCCATTTTAAAATTTTGAGATCTATCTTCTAAATGGGGGGTTTATTTCAGAGGAGGGGAGTTGTGTTCGTTTTTGGGAGGATGAATGGTTGGGTGTGGGGCTTTTGTCTTTATCCTTTCCTAGGTTATTTAAAGTTGTTGTTAATAAGATGTCATTAATCAAGGAGTGCCATGGGGGTGATGGTGGCTCAGTAACTTGGGCAATTTCCTTTAGGAGGAGATTGTGGCAAATGGAAGAGTTGGATTATTTGTCTCTTTTATCCCTTCTTGTTAAAGTTTTTTTGTGCATGGATGAAACAGAAGTTCGCATTTGAAAGTTTTGTCCTTCAGGTGTGTTCTCCTCAAAATCATTTTAGAAGACATTGGAGGTTCCTTAGGATGTTGGCGTGCTCCTTCCTTAGTGTGGATGGGTTTGGCTCCACCCAAGGTGGAGGTTTTTTATTGGCTTGCAGTATCCTGGAAGATCGCTATAGTGGACAATCTTAGGCATATGCATGTCTTCGGAGGCAATGTTAGACCTGTGCATTCTTTGCGATAAAGAGAGGGAGATGATAGATCATATATTTTTGCACTGTGAATTCTCTCACTTTTTGTGGTGCCGATTGTTTGATCATAGTTGTGTGTTGTGGTGTTTTGCAAAGTATTTTGTCGAGCATGATAGAGGTGTGGGGATTCTCTCTTTTCTCAGGGTGTGGCTTTGTTCTTTGGAGGCTTTTCCCTATTTTCCATTTGTTGGTCAAGTTGGAGAGAAAGGGAGGAATGCTAGAGTTTTTAAGGGTTCTTCAATGCCCAAGGAGGATGTGCTTTCATTGGTGCTTCTACGTATTGCAAAGTCGGCCTCCATGAGGAGGGAGTTTAATAGCCTAACGGTAGAGAGCATCTTTCACAGTTAGGAAGCATCCTTTTTTTGTAAAAAGGTCAAAGGAGAGATTAGTTGTGCTTTGAACTCCCCCGTCATGAGGTGTTTTGAAGTTTAATGTTGATGGGTCTTCTAAGAGAAAACTAGGTCCAATAGGTATTGGTGGGGGGCTTCGTAATGATCAAGGGGCGATATTGGTTTTGTTCTCTAAGAATGTTAGGTTAATGGAGTTAAATGAGGCAAAGGTGGTGGCCATATTAGAAGCCCTTTGATTTTATATCTCAGGCTACTTTGAAGCCTCTTTACTCGTGGAAAACAATTCCCTCAATACCATTTCTTGGGTATCCGATCCTTCCAAGGCGCCTTGGAAGTTTCACTTCTACTTTAATGAAATAAAGTTCATCTTATCTAAGGTCTGGGTTAACTTTAAACATATTGGGCGATCATCTAATAGCTTTGCAGATTCTCTTGCGAAATTAGGGGTGATAGGTCTTTTGACTTGCTTATCTCAACTGTTTAATTTGTTTATATGTTTTTCTTTTCTTTGGTATATCTCTTTTATACCATTGTATTCCCTTATCTCTTTGATAGGGTTTTTTTCTTTTTTTACTTTTTTCTTCTTCCTTTAATAAATTTACCGTTGCCGATCAAAAAAAAAAAAAAAAAACTGTATTAATAAAATAGCTGTGCTTGAGTTGATCTATCCTGCATCTAAATTTCACCAACAGTCAACCTGAAGGGCCCTCTAATGTAGATCTCGGATTATCTGGGGTTGAGACTCACCAAAAATGAGAATGGGGATGCTTGAGTATCTCTCTCACTCTTTCCAAAAGTGGACGGAGTAAAACTCCAAGGATGTCACGCTTATAAAAACTGTGAGCTGATAAAAAAATGAATATCACACTCATATAGCAGGTGAGGTCAAACTTCACGCAATATAGGAGTTCGCAAGTTAGCCATATGGTTAAGGCTGTGATTAACACAATTTTATAAATCATTAATTCATATGCATTCATCATATTCTTAATTATATGTTAAATCCGGATGTGATCTTAGGGTGGCAGTGGCTTTGATTTTTAGTAGACAAGCGCACGCTAGAATTTCCTCTTTCTTTCAAAATTTTAGAAATGGCTGAATAGACTCGGTGCGTACATGTGCCAAAAATACCTAATGGGGCCTACTTGGTGATTCATCCGGTTGGACCATAAAATAAGGTCCCTGATAATCATCAATCCTAGCTTGAGAGGGAATGGAGTTTTAGATGTTAAATACTTATTAGCCATTTACCAACCGGTTAGGGTTAGGTGGGTGGGCCTTAGAAAGTGTTTAACCATTGCACATGATCTGCATCCATTGAGGTCCCACCCTCAATGATCCAAACTCCACACTTGCGTGAACGCATGGAGCATCGTCCCGGCATTTTCCTAACCGCCCACTAAACCTCTGTCCTGCAGCTCGAACCTTCTTTCTTCCTCCTTTCACAAAAACACACCCATTTCAGAGTCTCACACAACAAACACCACAAAAATCAGAGACGTGTCTAATATGCTTGCCCACTTAAACAAACCAACCATATCATCTAATATAAAAAGGACTCATTACAATATTCAATTCAACAAATTCCACTGGGAAGCACTTTCTCTCCGAATCCCAAACATGACTACTACAATAACTAGTGCAACACTGCCAGCTGCATCACTTCTCTCTTTCACATCCCCATCTCTCAAAAGCTCACTCGTTCCATTATCCAAATTTCCCTTCATCCAAACAAGAAGAAGTCCAAGCAAAATACTTTCTCCCCCTCTTCATGTTGTAGCTCCTACTTCTCCACCACCTCCAGCATTTGAAGAATCCAGAAAAGAAGAAGAAGGAGAAGAAGATGAGGGAAAGGAAGAAAGATTGAAATTTTCATGGAGAGATCACTGGTACCCGGTCTCCCTCGTGGAAGATCTCGATCCTACTCTTCCTACGCCGTTTCAGCTCCTTGGTCGGGACATCGTGCTGTGGAAAGACCCCAATTCGTCTGAGTGGGTCGCCTTCGACGATCGCTGCCCTCATCGCCTCGCTCCCCTCTCGGTTCGTTCTCCTTCTCTCTCTCTCTGTCTCTCTCGCAATTCCTCAAATTCAGGGTTTCTGAGTTCTTGACTTTGGGGGGTATGGTTTTGGTCTGAAATTCGTCGAAAGTTGAGTTCTTTTCATGAAAATTGGAGTTGGGGCTTTTGTTTTGAACTCGTTGAGATTTGGGTTTCTGAGTTTTTGAATTTTGGGGGGTTGGGGGTTTGGTTTTGGATTGCTGGAAATTAGGGTGTTTGAATTCTTGGGGTTTGGTTGCGGTTTCGGATTGTTCAGAGTTAAGGTTTCTGAGTAGTTGGTTTTGAAGGTTTCGCTGTGGGTTTTGGCAGGAAGGGCGGATCGACGAGTCTGGGTTCCTGCAGTGTTCTTACCACGGATGGTCGTTTGATGGCACGGGATCCTGTGCTCGGATACCCCAGGCAGCTGGGGATGGGCCGGAGGCGCGTGCTGTCCGGTCGCCGAGGGCGTGCGTGGCCAAGCTCCCTACAATGGTGTCCCAAGGGCTGCTGTTTGTGTGGCCTGATGAGAATGGATGGGAGAGAGCTGCTGCTTCCAAGCCCCCCATGTATTGCTTAATCTCTGTTTGTACTCCTTTTTTTTTTTTTATTTGAATATGATTGGGGAATGATTGATTGGGTGCTTATGTGTGATGGATTTAATTAGGTTGCCTGAGGAATTTGATGATCCGGCCTTCTCCACGGTGACGATTCAGCGTGATCTATTCTATGGGTATGATACACTTATGGAGAATGTCTCTGATCCTTCCCATATCGATTTTGCACATCATAAGGTGTGTTGTGAGTAATGTTACTGTTAATATTTCAATTCCATTTCCTAAAGTTCATGTGCTTTACTGATCTTCCGTTTGGTTTTTTGCTTAATTCCTGGATGAATGAAATGAATGTTTGGGTACCCTCTTTTAATCATTCTACTGTATTGTGTTTTATGAGATGAGTTCAGAACTTCCTGATTGAGTTGATTTTTTCCCCTTTTTTTCCTGTAAAATATTGTATCAACATCATGTTCTGCCGACCTATTTTGGTTGCCTCCAGTGTTTGTGGTTCTTTGCATCAGTTAGTTCATATAAACAAGGCTTGCGTTGGAGGGTGGTTGAAGGTTTTTATGCCCAGGATTTATCTAGATTGCGTGCAATTCAATTACTACTTTAATACAACGGAAAATAAAAGCAATCAACCGCACAAAGAAGGCAACATAATATTTAACGGCAAAGCCCAAATGGGAGAAAAAAAAAAAACACAAGTCCAGACTGGACAAAATCAAACACTAACTTCCACAATTACAAGATATGCACACAGCCATATAGTCAATCCCTCCACACATGGCATTGTAGTTGTTCTTGCTAGAATTCTCAACATGCAGTCTTTCAGTGCTTTGCTATTAGTACTTTGATTTCCACCACGAATGAATCTCTATAGCGACGGAGCAATCTCCTATAAAGATTTAGAAGCTACAAATCTTCTACGAAAAAGTAGAAGCACCAACTCTAAAACTTGAAGCCTTTAGTCTAATCTTTCATAGAAGCTCTAGATAGAAATATCCAAAATGAATTCTCAACTCAGAATACGAAGAAGTTGTATTTAAGGTTGAGAGCAAAACTCTATTTATAGCCCATAATTCGTGCCTTAAGGTTAGAGTCCAAATCTAAACAAAACAGGCAATTTTTGCACAAATAGGAAAAAAATCCGTACATGTTGGTGGGCTTCTACTGTATGCGCACTCGAGTACAAGTGAGCGCCCACTCAAGCACATGCTTCGCACATCCAGTTATTTGCAATCCGTTTGTCAGGCTTGAGCACAATCGCCTTTGTCTAAGCCCGCTCCAGCGCGTGTTCTATTTTCTGTTTTCTTCAAATTAACACTACTTGCGATGCCATCTATAGTTCTTTCTAAAAAATATAAAATACAAATCAATAGACCTAAGTTTTATGTAAAACATGAATTAGCCAATACAAAGATCCTAATACTAAGCTTGAGCGCAGTCGCCTCTGTCTAGGCCTGCTTGAGCGCATGCTTTCTTTTCTATTTTCTTCAAATCAACACTTCTTGTGACACTATCTAGAGTTCTTTCTAAAAAAATATAAACTACAAATCAATGGACCTAAGTTTTGTCTAAAACATGAATTAGCCAATACAAAAATCCTAATAATAGTCCACTATAAGAAACTTGCCAAGCCATAGTATGTGTTCTACTCCCAGAAAACTAGCCCTCAACCAAAACCAGTGACGATCATCATCTGAGTCTTATGCACCCAATCTAAGGTCAGCTTTAGTACTTTTGCCCCTAAAACAAGCCGTTCATGGTGGAGCAATCTCTCTCTCTCTCTCTCTCTCTCTCTCTCTCTCTCTCTCTCTCTCTCTCTCAATTTTATAACCTGTACATGGTGAATTATCATTTCCCATACTTAATTACTTGAATTTTCTGTACTGGGACTCTACTCATCAGGTGACAGGAAGAAGGGATAGAGCAAAGCCTTTGCCATTTAAGGTGGAGTCTAGTGGAGTTTGGGGCTTTGCTGGATCAAATGTTGGGAATCCTCGAATTAGTGCAAAGTTCATAGCACCGTGTTATTATATGAATAAGTGAGTTATTCTGTACTAGCATTTGAAATTTGCATTCAGTTGTACTTGTGAAATTTATTTGATTTGTAATTCTCATCCAATACGGATTATTCATTTTAAAAACTGTGGTTCTGCTATATAAAACAAGGTGGAAATGCAGAATGAGAGCATATCCATTTTGTGATCTGCTATATTAGTGGTTACTTTTCTCTCATGTGCATCTTAATATGCTTGCAAGTTGCTTTTCAATGTTCTTTGCTAGTCAGCTTTGATTTCTTTATCTGCACTATTTGTGCAGTACTGGCTTACTGTTGAGCTTGTGGTTGGACTAGATTAACAACACATTAATAGTTTCCAAAGTATGTTAGTTAATATAATTGGGCGCGGTTGCAAACATCTGTAAGATTGAGTTATCCCTCTGAGATCATGACATCATGACACTCTTTTCAAGATAAAAAGCTAAATCTTATGACCTATGTTGTGTGACTGCAATCATACCCAAGAAAGGATTCTTGAGTTAATCTCTCTCTCTCTCTCTCTCTCTCTCTCTCTCTCTCTCTCACACACACACACACACACACACACACATACACACACATGCACGCACCCTCACACACCCCTGCACACATATGCGCTCACTCACTCAAGGGTAAATACACTCCCACACGTGAGAAACTTGCCAATTTTAGAAAATTTAGTTTGAGGGAGCTTGCTTGAAGCACCCATGAGCATCCTGATGTACTACCAAAATCACCGAGTGTGTGAGGTAATTCATTCACTTCTTCATTCAAGGGAACAAATTGAAGTGTTTTTTAGCACATGAAATTGTAAGGTTCATTTTTCTCATACCTCTATACTGATTGCTGATGAAACAATCAGACATGTTGCTTGTTCTCTCCCCCCTAAAACAATAGCCTTTTTTTTTTCAAAAGAGGAGGGCTGGTTACCCTAAAAAAGATCATTGTATATATATTTTACCAATAACTATACAAAAATAGTATGTCATTTTGTGGACATGATTTGTTCTATTATTGTTCATCATTTAATTTATTTTACTTTATTTTCTTTCTACAACTTCCATGCAATCTATTGCGTTATTATATATCATCCTCATTTATTTGTTTTAACCTTTTGTATATAGGGTAGAAATTGACACAAAGCTCCCAATTCTCGGTGAACAAAAGTGGAAAATTTGGATTTGTTCCTTTAATATACCAATGGCTCCAGGGAAGACTCGTTCGATTGTCTGTAGTGCTCGCAACTTTTTTCAACTCACAATGCCAGGACCTGCATGGTGGCAGGTAAGATAATTATTACTTAAGATATATCATAGATGTGAATGTGATGCCATAGATTCCCATGGGTTGACAAATTGCTATTGGAGCCAGAACAGTGATATTTTCTTCATTTTCAAATTAAGGCTTGACCATTTGATTATGAGAAAACTGAATTTAGAACCGCCAAGAGGGTTCGAGGTCCCAAACAAATTTCTAATATGCAATTCAATTAACTAAAAGCGGAATTTAAAAGAACTAAGCTAAATCAATCACACAACAAGAAGACAGAGATTTTTTAATGTGGAAAACCCAACATGGAAAAAAACCCAACAAGAAAACCAAGCACTAGTAAATTGAACAATTACAAGATATACTCATAACCCTTTTCTCCAGTTGAACTTAACCTAAGGATTGTGGTTTTTCTTGCCGACGAACACTCCATTTATTGTTCCCCATGGTTGATGGAACTTACTTTGATGCCGCTCAAGACACACAATCTCCTACGATGGAGTAAAAGCAAAACGTTGGGAAGCAAAATCTTTGAAGCACAAGATAAACCCTTCAATAGCTGCTCCAGAGAGAAGAGAAATCTCCAATTGGTTTCTAGGTTTTAGAATAGGGAAATGGCATGCTTAGGGTTCACAAGAGTTGCCTTTAAATAGGCTTGAATCCATGGCTTAAGGATAGAATCCAATTAGGTCTCAAATAGGTAAGTTGAGTGGATATAGGAAAGGAATTCACACAACGCGGTTTGAAACACGCACAGGTTTGTTTGACCGGGCATGAAGTTCGCTCGAGCAAACAATGATTCTGTCTGGGCATTCTACGCAGGCTCGCTCAACTGAGGCTTTGGCTCGCTCGAGCGAGGAGCAGTTTTGTTTCTGGTTTTCTGATTCACGAATTTCTTCGATTTCTTCGCTTCAACTCATCAGATGAACCACGCTACAGTCCAAAATTATAAATAGAAAATTACAACGCATATTGGACCGAAGTTTTGCCCATAACCCATGAATTAGCCAGCAATCAAAAACCTAACATGGTATAAATATGACATCTTTCCGCATTTTGAATAGAAGGGTATAAATTTCTTCAGATCATTGTCTTTTTAAGAACTATGAACCATTTGATTAGAGGCAAGCAGGACAACCAACAACAGTTTTTAAGAGGGCATGGTAAAAAAGATCAAAGTTCCAAAGAATTTGATTCTGAGTGCAAATTTTATCAATTTTACTGTTAACTCTTCTCCAATTACTAAGTCTCTTTATGATTGTTTTTCATCATTTTAAACTATCAGTATCAGTGGCTGTCAACCCGGTAGAAAAACATGAAATTATGCCCGAATACTAATACATATTGATTTTTTTGAATGGTGACTAATATATATTATTTGCTAATCTATATTTATTGATTTGATGTGAACTTTTTTGTGGAATGAATTAATTAAATAATGTTTACATGGATTTTACTTTCTTCATTTTTATTTATTTAAATTAATTTTCAAATATGATACAAAATGAAGCACATGTTTTGCCATCGAAAATGTTTGTCTGGTGTCCAACTGAAACAGAGTCGAAAAGAAAAAATCGGTAAATATCAATACACTGATGCATTATCTTGGTGACCCCTAGATGGACAGAACTAGAAAGAAGAGGGTGGGGGTTTATGTTTGAGGGTGGAGGGGGAAAAAATAGTGAGAACATTGTTGATCTGTCACTGCCCCTGGGTGCCATATACCCCACTAATAGATGTCATGTGCATTCCTGAAACAGAACACATCCTTTTTCAAAATTGAGTTTATGAGTCTTGAAAGAACTGAATTGTCAAGGGCCCATCTAGATCAATCTGTTGTATATCTTTTCACAGGGATGCAATGTCTCTCCACCAAATCCTAATCTTTTCTGCCGCTGGTCTAACCTGACAGATAAGTGAGGGGTTTTGTTCTGTGATTTCAGCTATAGGCTGCACTAAAACACACTTGGGGCGTTCTAGCCTTGCTGCGTTTAATTGATATCATTTCTGCCTAGAGTTGTGATTCCTTTTCAGCTTGATTTTCATCCGGTTGTCTTATGGATCTCTATTCCAACTGTGCAAACTAATATTCCGTGATTCCCCATTACCAACAATTTATCGAGTACTTGATCTCATTGTTCGTTTTTTGTTGTATGCAGATTGTCCCTAGATGGCATGAGCACTGGACATCAAACAAGGTCTATGATGGTGACATGATTGTTCTTCAGGGTCAAGAAAAAACGTTCTTGTCCAAATCTATGGAATCTTCTGCAGATGTCAATCAGCAGTACACAAAGATCACATTTACACCCACCCAGGCCGACCGTTTTGTTTTGGCTTTCCGGAATTGGTTGAGACGACATGGCAACAGCCAGCCTGACTGGTTTGGCTCCACCCCACAGCAACCTTTGCCATCCACAATCTTATCCAAACGTCAGGTGCTGCCTTTAATCAAGTGGATTTTGTTTTTCATTTTTTATCTGATCATATTAATCATGGACACCTCCTGATCTGGATGTTATGCCTCTTTTGCACATGATATCGTCCTGCAGATGTTAGATAGATACGAGCAGCACACCCTTAAGTGCTCGTCTTGTAAAGGAGCTCATGCTGCCTTCCAAACAGCCCAGAGAGTATTGATTAGTGCAACCATTGTCCTCTGTGCAATTGCTGGCATCCCTTCAGAGATGCAGCTGCGGATTCTGATAGGCGGGGCTGCAATTTTGGGCGCCTGTTTGGCATATGCCTTTCATGAGCTTCAGAAGAACTTTGTCTTTGTTGATTATGTCCATGCGGAGATCGAGTGACATCCGCTGTTGGTACGATGCTCATTGTTTGAGCTTCATTGAGATTGCAAGTATTTGAGGTCTGATTGTGGGTGGGCCGGCCGTCTGTAGTCAAGGTAGACCACTGCTACCTACACGTTTTGTATACGATAATTATTGTAATTTCCTGGGGGTTTAGTTTTGGCAATTTTCTTGTAAGCGTTTGTAATTAAATAAGTAAATAGCATCTTGCTGCATATTTATGACATATGCTGACAATTCAAAAACATCAGCTGCGAGGCGATATTACTGGGAAACTGATTGCAGGAATTTGTAAATGGAAAGTGAATGGCATTTGTTCCAAACTTAATTATACTGATAGGTTTGCCCGAATCGAGACAACGTCAGCTGGGACACAAGGGAGTACCTACAGTTCATTACATCACCTGTAGGTTGCATTTACAACTAGGGCTGTGGAAGGGCTGGGCGGGGTACCCTCGTATATGCGGGCTGGGCTTACATCAAGTCCAAGCCCTCGGATCCCTTAGCGAGCCTATGATTTCAAAACTCTTGCCCTACCCTCAAGGGCCAAGGCCGAAAGAAATGGTTTTTCTTAATATTATTATATATAATAATTTTCTTATACCATGATGCTAACTCGCTCTTTTATTCGAGATATGGATGGGTATATGCAAAGTTAATATTTTTGTACAACTTCTAAAAGAATACATGAAAAAGCTACTTTTTTAATATAAAAATATTACCTATGATTACTTAAAATAAGCTAATTTGATAGTATTGCGATATGAAACTAGGTAATCAGAGACACTATTAAATATCTTGTCACACCGGCGGTAGTAAAAGAATGTATTAGTTTGATTTGTCATTAGGCTACAAGTAAGGTTGTCGCAAGTTAAAGTTCCACTAGTTGAACCATTTTTTACTAGTTTATATACTATATTTATTTTTATAAAGCAATAATATGGACCATTAAATATAGTTTGACAATTCTCATATGATTTAATTAGAATTTTCAAAATATGCATTAGACCTTTTCCAAATAAATTGGTTAGTATGTATGATTCAAATAAACATTAGACCACTTTTGAATTAGTATTAACCCTAATTTGCAACTCCTTGAAACATCACCATTGAATTTTATAACAAAGCAATTAAACTTTGACTTCCGAAGCTGAAGGACTAAGATGTTTGATGCATAAGTCACAAGCTTTAACTCCATATATGTGGTCCATTTGAAGAAAAATAACAATCATGAAAGTAAGGGGATATAAAGAAATTGGCATCGATCGATGACTAGCTAGTGGATAAAACTCAACTCCACTCAATGATGATGTTAGGGCTATCCATCTAAACTCTCAAACTTCAATAGTTTACATTGGTAAAAATCAATCTAATAACAATTTAAATTCTCTTTCCATTGAAAAATATGTCCATGTTAGGAAAATATAAAATCAAGGATACCATTCAAAAGAAAATATATAATTAAATATAGGCACAATATTATGATCTATGAGAATATCCATAAAAAATACTATTTGACAACATATTAAGTCTATATTATTAATTGCTACTTAAAGGAGCTTTTTTTTTAAATAATCTTTGGTAAATTCCTATATATAATTTATATTTTTTATTAATAGACAAACGGCCAAACTGGGCCCCTTTGGGCCTGCTAAGTTAAGCCCTAGATTTGCCCTCAAGATTACTGTCTTTCCAAAATTAGCCTTACCCTATCATCGAGCTTTAAGGCAAAAAGAAAAGCCTTCGCTGTAAGGGCTTTTATTGGCCGAATGAGGTTGGGCCCCCTCGTCAAAAGGCCGAATTGACAGCCCTACATATAGAGAGAAATACCCTTTAGATAATCCATAATTTGTGCCTTAGAATTAGAATCCTTATAGAATAGAAACTGGCAGTTTTGGTATAAACAGGAAACAATTTCATATAAAAAAGTGGGTTTTCTGTGCATCAAGCGCTTGTGCCAGCTGAGTAGGTGCTCAAAAGCACTAGTTTTTTTGCTGTAAAACTCTGCCTTAGGCACTCGAGCACAGGTGCATAGGTACGCGCTCGAGCCCGCTTGTAAATTCTCTATTTTTTGCAAATTTTCTGAGGCCATAACTTTTCGTTTTAGCTCCGATTGACACAATTTTAAAACCTTTGGATATTTACTTGAGAAGAGCTTTTCAATGGTAGATAACTTGATCACACCAAAACAATTCAATTTGCATTCTTTCTTCGATTTCTTTACTTTATAGCATTAGTTTTGTTCAACCCGTGAATTAGCCAACACACATATCCTAGCAATCTCCCCCTTTGATAATCTATGAACAGAATTTCCTAAACTTTATAAATATTCTACTCACAAATAAAACAAAAAATATATTGAATATTTGTATCAAAAAAATTTTGTACCTTCACCATATAATCTGCCTCTGTCTCTATCTTCAGCTTTTTATCCATAATTGATTAGCATGCAGAAATTTATCAATCAAGATCTAATAACTCTCCCTTAGTTTTGACTCCCCCTTAATGATTTCTTTTCAGTACTAGGAGTGGGAGCTTGATCATCTTGATCATTGGCTTTTGGAATTTCGGACCCACACTGGCGGGTCTGAAGCTTTCAGTACATTGTGTACCAAGTCAATATGTAAGTCAAATTTCCTGACCCATATGACTCTCGTCTTGATCTTTGATGGAGACAGCAGCTTATTCCATTGCTTGTTTCTCGGTAAATCTCTCAACTTATTGCAATAGAGTCAAATGTGTCCTTTGATTTCACAGTGATGACATGTGGGTGAAGATTTAGGACGTGATGTATTCTTCTTGGATGCACTCTCAACATGATTACTTGTGTAGCATGTAGAGCAATAGATTCCACAGAAACTAGAGTGATGCCTTTAACAAAAATAGATTTACCTTTGTTTTTTGACGTTGAAGCTCCAAGTTTGTAGCCAAGTCCAGTTATTGAAGAAACTTTCTTTTGGCCACTCAGAATTTTATCAAGCGTAATGGATCCAGTGTTTATGTGATTTACTCTGTCTTTGGTAGATTCTAAATCCATTTGAACTATCTTCAATTTGTCATTTAAATCATCATTTTTAGCTTTGTAAATGACTACTTCACTTTTGACTGTTTGCAATTCTTATTCAGCATGCTTTCAAAGCAAGTCTTTTTTTTTTTTTTTACATCTACATCAACTAATTTGTTAGACAAGGTAACACACTGAGTTTCTAATTAATTTACTTTTACTCATGCATCTTCCAGTTCAGATGTTAGTGAAGAATTTTACGATTCCGTAGCTTTCAGCTAGACTACCAACTTCTCATACATCTACTTGCATTTCTTTAACAATATCTTGTACTTTTCTTTCAAATTGAATTCACTATCTAACACTATATCATCATTAGAAATATTGTCACATATGTCATGTGAAGATCTTTCCATGAACGCAACAAAGTTGGAATTGATGGAGTCAGGAAGTGGATTTTCAACATATTCAGAATCATTATCCCACGTTGCTTTAATAACTTTACATCTCTTCGGCTTTCTATTTGCACATTGAAGCAATATGCCCTAACCACATTCAAAGTATTGAGCAAATCTTGGATTTTTGTTTGTGGACTTTTTCTTAGATTTGTAAATAATCAAGCCCGATTTTTTATCTTTCAGCAATGATGGCTTAGTTGCAGATGTGCCTTTTTGATTGAAATCTACTCTAAAAATCTTAATAGTTCAAAACACAGTAACTTCATGTGACCCACTCTTATACCAATTGAAAGTTTTGAAACTTTAGTTTCCGGTTAAGGTCCCAAAACAGATTCTAATATAAAGTTTAGTTAAAACAAATTTTAACCTAATTTAGAATTAAGTAAACACACAGATTTTTACTTGAAAAACCCTATTCGGGAAAAATCACAACTCCACCTTGGATTAATAAAAATTAAGCACTAATAATAAGCAATTACAAGATATACTCACAGGCTCTTTCTCAGTTGTAACTCAACCTAACGAATATAGTTCTTCTTATACAATCCTTATTGTCACTACTCCTCGCCGTTCACCGCTCTCCACAAATGATCCGACTAAACTTTAACAAGATAATCTTCTATAAGAAAGTAGAAGCAATATTCCCTAGAACTTAAAGCTTTGGCACAATCTCTACAATGATTGTTCTAGAGAAGAAGGATATCTTCAATGTGTATTCTCAACTTAAAACAGAGAGATGGATGCCTTAAGGCTAAAAGAAATACTCTTTAAATAACCCACAATTTATGCCTTAATATTAGAATCCCTGTGGAACAAAAACTGGCAGTTCTAGCAAAAACGGGAAACAATTCCGTTGGAGAGTGAGTTTTTTGCCCGTCGGGCCCTCTAGCCAGCTGAAGGGCCGCTTGATTGCACTAGTTTCTAGTGTAAGCTCTGCCTTGGGTGCTTGAGTGCAAGTGTACATTTGCTCGAGCGTGTATGTAAATTCTACATTTTTCTACAAACTTCATGAGGTTATAACATTTTCGTTTTAACTCCGATTAATGCAATCTTTGAACCTACAGATATCTACTCGAAAAGAGCTTTCCAATGGTAGGTAACTTACCCTAATCTAACACTCAATTTGTGAGATTTGAGCTTTTTAATCTACGTTGTCCTAAAAAAATTACTACAAAACACTTCAAGTTGCGTCCTTTTTTTTATTTTTTTACTTTAGTGCATTTAGTGACTTATACCATAGTCCATTCAAAAAGAAATAAAAAAATTATAACTAAATGGATGCAGAGTTTCATCTAAGTCATAAATTAGCCAGCACATGAATATCTTAACAATTTTTTCATCCAAATAGACTATCAATCAACCAACTTGGCAGTAAATGGGAGGAATGGAGGTGATTGACACGGGAACTCCTCCAAGCGTTCCAGTGGGTAGAGCTACTCTGGACAGATTTTCAACATTCTTGGAGAGCCTATTGATAATTTAGGTCATGCAGATCACCATATCAAGTGATGAGATCTACTTTTATCCTAGAAGAATGAAAATTCCCTCATATCGTTATTTAGGTAAAATGTCATGGTAGCGCCAAAAGACCATCAAACCTTGTCAATTTGAAACAGATAATATTTACAAAAAAAGCAAAATATTTTCATATGCTGCATATTCAAGGCTGACTAGACAACTGGCCTCATAAAAAATGGATGTTGCTGTTGTTGCTGCCAAGGCGATAGCTTAATTGGTTTGAGCCTTGTGTTTATTTCCCAAGGTTTCAAGTTTGACTCCCGCCCCTTGTGTTATCCATGTACTATGTGCTCATCAGAATTGGATAACCCCCAGGCCGGAGGCTGGGTTGGCTAGGAATACCCTAGGTCATCAAAATAAATAAATGAACACCTATATGTACAAAAAAATGTACTAAATTGTCGATTGAGATGGAGAAAAATGTAACCATTTTTGTGGTTTTTTTGGGTGTTGTTGGGGGGGGGGGGGGGGGGGGGGGGGTTGGGAATTCAATGGGCCCTCAACAGTAGTCTTTATTATTATTGTTATTATTTTTACAAATGCTATCCCCATCCGCCTTACACCAAGTCCTTCCATCCGTGCATAATGGCAACAAAGAAATCAAACCTTGTATTTCAAGTTCCACATCTAGTCTTTACATTTGAGTTTATGCATACCAATCATTCTGGGGAAAGTTACATGGAAAAATCACACTATACAATGAAGGACAAAAAAAATAACGCAGCATTTGAAACAACATTCATGATCAATTATACATTTTACATACATTGGGCCCATGGATGTGTCGCTCAACTGCAAGAACTCAAGCTACGCGTAAAAGCCTAACAAGCCTTGCAGGTTACACACTCGATAACAGGTAATTAAGAGTGCAGGGCACGAGACGCATCCAATTTGGGTTGGCTCTGGTAATGAAGCTCTACTCTGACTCAATTGGCTAATCCAACTCACCTGGCCGTCTACTCCAATTGTGATTTCTCATTATTAAGTACAATTACAAATTCAATTCATGGGTCCTCCGAGATGAATCAGCTCGATCAAGTCGTGATTCTCTCCATGAAAGTGAATGGGCCTTCAGTAAAATACCTAAAGCTGATGCACTTGTTGCTCGAACAACCATATCAGGAGACTGACTCATTTTTTCTATCAACATCCCGAACACCTAATAACAAAAAGAAAATTTTCAGTTAACATATACATATTTTTAGACACACTCAGATACCATCTACATTTCAGTGATGAAACCTAAGAGACCTGAGTAAATAAGGGACCAGTGGAGCGTTGGTCATCTAGAAGAGAAAGCATGTTGCTGCAGAAGTATATGGCATTTGCCTGGATGCCCGGCCAAGGAGCATCAAAAGCCTGCATCAAATGAACATGAACAGTGGTTCAAAACTTTCAGATATTATAATTATTATATAAAAATGAAGTAGTAATAACAAATTTAAATACTATGTAAAGATTCGCAGTTCACTGTTATTTATTTGCCACAATAACCAACTTGATGTCAAATATTCATAATGAAATCAAATCTCTCGGATATTATTACTAAAGAAAAATGTGAAAAATGTATGAAGGGGAAATAACAAATATAAAAACTATGTAAAGATTCACAGTGAGCTATTATTTATTTGCCATGATTTTGAACTTAATGAAAAATATTTAAAACTAAGTTCCTTGGCCTATGACTCTCGGTTGCAACCAGTCAGACAAGAAATAAAGAAAATGTTAAGCAACACTCCAGAGGAAGGATTGTGAGTCAATTTGTTCAAAACTTAGTAAAACAAAAAGTGGAATATATGAGGCTGAAGTTTAGTGGTCGCCAGGATAGAAGGGTATTGGGTCAAATTTTGAATATTTGTGTAACACAATGAGGATCAGGCGTCATGGCCAAAATAGGAGCTAAAAAGGATGATATTCTGTGTCCATTAACTTATTAGTATACTCTATTGGCTTTATTGTAACATCCTCGAGTCCTACATCGACTATAGAGAGGAAAAGTGAATGGATTTATATATAGAGCTTGCACCTTTACTTTGCATGAGGCCTTTTGATAGTTTGAGGCCCACCAGAAGGAAAACCGTGAGGCCCATAAGTTAAAGCGGACAATATCATGTATGCGTGTAAGGTGGGGCGTGACAAATGGTATCAGAGCCGACTCTCAATTAGTTCGAGTGTGGGTCTTGCCGTGGCCTGATGCAAGTGGGCGGGTTCTTATGTGGGCGGGCCAAGAGGGCTGCAAGCTACATAGATTGGCAAGCTATTGCACAGGAACGTGCAGCTCTAAGGGGGTGGATTGTAATATCCTCGAGTCCCACGTCGACTATAGAGAGGAAAGTGAATGGGTTTATATATAGAGTTTGCACATTTACCTTGCATGAGGCCTTTTGATAAGTTGAGGCCTACTAGAAGCAAAACCGTGAGGCCCACAGGCCAAAGCGGCCAAAATCATGCATACGTATAGGGTGGGGCGTAACATTTATTGTATCGTTCCATCTTACATTTCTCAGATATCCCCATCTCCTCAATGAACATTCGTTCTGCTGATAAATGATGCCATTGTTAATTTTCAAAAAGAACCAAAAGGGAATGAAAGAAAAACTGTGGCATCTTGGTGCAACTATGGAACAACTGGATGGATGGTCAAAGATAACTCATGCTGTTGTGAAGATAAAGGATATTAGTTGGAACCAATAAGGGAAAAGGAGAATACCCCATTCCCAAATATCTATTGCCATTCCCCATCTAATAATCTGGGACATGGACCAGATACCAGGATACTGTTCTCAACAAACTGTTTATGTTTAAGATGCGACTTCTCCAAGGAATATCCACAACGGAAAACCAAAGAATGCCACATGAGATGGTTGGCCCCTATGAGAAGAAGAAACATCCCCAGTATGAAGAACCTAAGTGTTGCAACTAAGAGAACAAAATGAAGAAACACACTAGAACGTGAAGTGACAAGGAACACGGCCCTAAAAACCACACTAAAAAAGCTGACCCCAGGCTGATGGGATACGGCTTTCTCAAACTGATCATGACGACCATGATAGTTTCAATTGTTCGAAGCTCCTATTTAATAAGAACAAATGAAAAGGTGCAAACCTGAATTACCACCGCCGTGTAAGCATCAGCTCTATTCACGAAGTTTTGACAAAGTAACCTTGTAACATTCCTAATGAAGTCCTCATAGTCACTTCTGAATAAACAAGATTAATCCCCCAGGTTAAAATCATATGGAAGTTAAGAAAATTATATAAATACACTACTTCAGATATATAAATACTCCCCAGGTTAAAATCACATGAAAGTTAAGAAAAATGATATAAATACACAACTTCAGATATATACCGGTGATCCGAATTGAAACAATTTGTGCTGAAAAGAGCAGACAAACCATCCACTCCTATGAAGCTTGTGATTCTTTGAAGGGTATTCTGTTGACAAAACTCTATAAGATGCCTTCAAAATATAAATTGCATAATAGAAACAATGGCATATAACTTACCCTGCAAGCTTGGCGTACACCAGAGTCATCGTCATGAACATGGAGGATAAGGCGTGGAAATGTAGCATTTACCTGGAAAAGCATACACAAATGCAATTAGCACAGTCGGCTCATGTAAAAGGGCCCTTACAGCGATTGACACCTTCAGGTGTTTTGTATCTAGTAAAGTAATGGGCAACAAATGGGTGACATAACAACACCATGAACGTGTTTGTAACTGTTTCAGCAGTCAAGAAGCAAGAGCACAGAAACAAAATGAGAGTAGAACAAGGCCACATTGACTTGAGGTAACTGTTTTACATCATCATAAAAGGAGCAAGAGAAAAAGTTATGAAGCCATCATATTCCCTTTTCTTTTTCCTTAGTGCAGATCGGAGAGTATTTTCTTTCATTTGAAGCATCAAGTTTTTGGTGAAAGGTGACAGTAAAATTCTATTAATGAGAGAAGTACAACAGCAAAAAAAAAAAAAAAGGAAGGAAACATAGAGAGAGGTATAAAAGCCTTGTACCAATAAACAAAATTAAATAACCAGAGCATACAAAGGCAAACTCTAGACACCCCTTGCTTCGCTAAAATGTCCACCAAGCCATTTGCTGTTCGACCAACATGACGACAGTTCATGTGAATCGATGAAGCCATAAATTTGATCTCATTGAAATAAAAATGAAATCTAAAAACCTTGATCTGAAGAAACCCATGACAAAGGCATTAAGACGAATCACTTTCTACAATCAACAAGCCATGGAAGATCAAAGAAAATCCAAAACCTTCCAAAACAACCAATACCACTGCCTCCGTAGATTATTCAACACCCTACATGTTTAGAAAACATGAATAAATCTCCCTATTGATATTATAAAGAACACTGCCTATTCTTGCTAACTGAGCCTTTAGCCTGCACAATCAACTTCTAGCATTGATAGACCAAGCAGAGGAGGTCACAACGCTACCACTTTCTCCTCCTTTGGGTCACACAGACACTTCACGGATGCTTCCCAATTATGAAAAATACTATCCAAAGAAAGTCTCAAAATCCTTTTTGATTGAAAGCCACAAATTATTCTCAAACCAGTCACCTCTATAAATAACCATAAGAGTGATGCAGCTGACAAAGCTGAAATTGATTGATTAATGACACAACCTACCCCAACAATCTTCAATCATGAAATTTGGGAAGAAACAAATAAAATAAGAGCAAAGTACTTCCCAAAAAGACTAGCAAACTGCTGTGGAAGGCTTCAATACAAGGAGAAATAGCTCAATTCAATGGAGAAGACAAGGCACCTCAAGGGGTCTTTTGGAATTTGGAAAATTTCACATATAACACGACTACCACAATTGCTGTCTCTTTCAAGTTATAACCTTTAACTACCTAATTTAATCACAACCAACCATTTGTAACCGATTACAACACCATAAAAAATCAAAAGGTCATTATTCAACTAAGAAATAGCTACTCAAAGAGGGTAGTGCCACTAGCAACTCCACTAAGAAATAATTACTTGAGAGGCTAATTACAATAGGCCCATGTTTGGCATCGATATTTCCAACCTCTATTTGTCTAAAATTGTCTGAAGTGGATGAGCATTTGGCATACGATTCTACCCTTTGTCCACTATAAAGAAGCGGACAAATTGTCTTAAAATGGATAGCCCCAATTCTGGGCCTGTGAACATAAAAGCTTTAGCCCCTTTTCTTAATCGCTTTATTTTAGATGGCCGTGGGAACAAGAGTAGAGATGCTAAACAAACCCTAGAAACTACAAATATGGTTAGAAGGTCCACGGGACAGGTGTGTTGGAGCAAAGGGACACTGCTAGCTGAGTCACCTTGGCAGGGTAGACACATCCAGTTGGGTCGCCTGGCTGGATTAGGGCAGGTGGGCCCTAGGGTTGGGCTTCATCAGGACTGGCACTGTTGAACTTGCAGAAGTCCCATTGTAGCCCAGCCCTTATATGGCTCCGTTTTGAGTAATCCAATCTCTTCATGAACTCTCCGACAAACAATAAGATGTGATCCATGGCCATATCTTCATCAGTCTCCCTTGGTTTAGAGAACTCGACCACAAGTTTGAACCCTCATATGTATCAAATGTTTATTTTCAGTCTCTCTCCATAATATGGAGTCAAATCAACAATGTTGAAAACATCAAATATGCACGAGCAACTTGATTGCATAAGCATATTGTTGACCTGATAAACAATCCTACATGATCCAATCTTTTTCTTCCTTTAGCATGTTGCCAATAGGAAAATGCTCCTTGAAAAAGGAAGAGCAAGACAAGGTTCACCTCTACAAAATACTATCGATGGCTACAGTCTGCATTTGCTTTGTATCTGAAATTGCTTACTTCACCCTTTACATGTTGTGCCACGCCATCATTAAGAGCAAGATAAGGTTCCCTTCTACAAAATACAATTGATGGCTACAGTCTGCATTTGCTTTGTATCTGAAATTGCTTGCTTCACCCTTTACATTTTGTGCCACACCATCATTAATCCATCCTGGGCTGTCCATGGGTGTGAGATCCAATACATTAGAAGGTTTGACGCATTACACAACTTCAGATGGGCTTAGTTGAGCGATTCTTGGAACTATAGCATGCATGACCATGTGAGGAAGAATCTGATCCCATGATCATGGCCTTTTCCTGATTAGGCTGCACAATAGATTTCCTAGGCTTCGATTGACTACCTATGTCTGTCGATCATTCTGTAGATAGGCACTGCTGAAGCAAAGATCAATCCGAGCTATTTTCACAATGTTCACCTGAAATAGCTTATGAATCAGGTATCTCAATCCAAAGTCGCTGCCTTCAGAGTGCCATGCAGACGAACCACCTCTCTAAAATCAAGATTTGCTACATATGACAAACCCAGAGTTGTAGAATCACTGAATGAACCTTTACATGGTGAAGTCAGATTGGAAGTGACATAAAATACCTCCTCTGCATGTTGGAAGTCTTCTGGCAAGAAATGAAATATGACATCTTCGAGAACCTGTCTACCATAACAAAAATAGAATCCATTTGTTACTGATTTTGTAGAAGACCAACATGAAATTCATGCAAACATGTTCCCAAGGTGCCATTAGTACTAGAAGAGGAGAATAATAACCATTGCTCTGCTTACATCCCTTAGCATCTATGGATTCTCCATAAATCATGACATGTCTCGCAGCAATCTTGACCAATTGTAACTCTCCTCAACTAAAGCAACTGTCTCGCAGCAATCTTGACCAATCTTGACCAATTGCAACTCTCCTCAACTAAAGCAACTGTCTTGTTTGACATGAATAAAGAGTTGTTGAATGGAATTCGATGATCCCCAAAGGGTCGATCATTCTATCTATATAAATCTAAGTTGCCTTAGATAAGGCTCAATTACAATCAATTACATACAATTAGAATCATCTATACAAACAATAAAGCTATCCAAGTTGACCAGATCTAACTATATATGTATGGGCCTTTGGGCCTATGATACATTGGGCCTTGGATATGGTACAGCGAACTGCTAACATTGTCACCATCAAAGAAAGCATGATTCTCCATAAATCATGACATGTTTTGAATATGTCCCTTAGCCTCTACGGATTCCCCATAAATCATGACATGTCTTGCAGCAATCTTGACCAATTGTAACTGTCCTCAACTAAAGCAACCGTCTTCTCACCATCAAACCCCCAGAAAGAAAATGATCATGTATAAAACACTTACTGGCGTACCACCTTGCATATCTGACAATATCTGTCTCAAGTCTGCATCATCAACAAACATCTCAGAGAAAAGATCAAATCCAACAACCCTCACTCACAAGGTAGCTAGGATTGAAGTTCTGCGGCTTAATGAATCAGCCACTCTGTTATGTAAGAGGGCCACCCATCTCACATGTCGTCGGTGTAATTTCTGCTGTCCATTAAGGGTACTCGGGTGTCTAATGATCCAAGTATAGGACAAACTCTCACTGTATCAAATAGTAGAAACAACGTCTCTATAGAACTTGATATCACGTGGAACATGTAGATTGAGCCTTGCTCAATTTCTCGCTGTACAATGCTCTGGGTTTGTCCTCGACTCAACATCACATCTATGCCAATATGTGATGCATCATAGTCCACCTGGAACACTTCATCAAAATCTACTAGTGACAGCATAGGAGCCTTTGTTAACTTCTCAATCTTCTGACAGCCCTCATCTACTGCCTCAGTCCACTCAAATGGATCCACTTGAAGCAATCCGTAATTGAAACCACAACACTGTTGAAGTTTCTCACGAACTTGAGATAAAATGCAGCCAATCCTGTATCCCAACTTCTATGACTTTCTGTGATGGACATTGTTCTTTGAGTTTGGGTTTAATACAAGTCTCTATTTCAACATAATAATAAAAAAATACAAAAAAGAAAAATGGTTTCTATTTTTTACCCAAAAAAAGAAACAAGTAGCCAATCCATGAAAACTCCTAACTCCATGAATATTGGAAGGTGCTAGCCATTCCCTAAGCCCGAATCTTCTCTTCATCAACCATGACACCCTCAGCTGACACCACATACCCCAGAAATATTACTTGGTGATAACTGCACCTTTTGAGATTAGAAACAATGTAAACCATCATAGCAGTCCAAATAGGTCCTGAAGGTGTTTGATGTGCTGGACACATTCAGGTTAAAGCTAGGATTTTACCTAAGACCACCGCATACCTCCCAATGAGGGGCCAAAGCACTTGATTCATCACTCTCACGAAGCTGATAGGTGCATTCGTCAAACCGAAAGACATAACTAGCTATTCATACAACCCCAATCTTGTTTTAAATGCAGTTTTCCATTTATCCCCTGGACTTATCTGTATTTGATGATAACCACTCCTAAGTTTCACCTTAGCAAAAATTTTAGCACCCGGTAACATGTGCATACCATCCAGATGTGGAATCAGGGAAGCAATGATTAATAGTTGCATTAAACGTTCTACTATCGGTGCACATTCTCCACAAGCCATCTTGTTGAGGTGTCAAAGGTGCTAGCATAGCAAAGGACTCATGCTCTTCTTGATATAACCAAACACCAACAACTCAGTTAACTTGCCAATTGAGATCCTAATGATATTTTGGAGCATGGATTAAAAAATCGGCTGAGTCCAAATTGACTCGGACTCTTGGCCTATGCCGAGTCGGTCTGGCTGACCTAGATAGACTCGGGATCAACATTATGGGACACGGGCGACTCGGCCTCGGCCGAGTCCTCACAATGATGGACTCGGCCGACACATAAAGGTCATTTCTCTTGTTTCAAAAGAGAGGAGAGGCTGTTTCTTGCTTGGAGAACACTATTTCTACTAAGATCTTGGCTCAAATCCCCTTTTTTTGAAAGATTCAAACTTCCAAAGATCAAGAGCACTACTCATTCAAAAGAGGAATTTTGAAATCTTGCTTTTTGAAGTACGTATTTTCATTTTCACTTTGCTTATATGGATGAGAGAGGATCATACCATGTTTGATGTCATTGAGGTTGAAATTTTCACTCATGATTTCCATGGAAAATACAATTATTTTTATTTTTTGGCTTTAATTTTTTTAAAAAATAGAAAAAATCAATTTGTTCCCATGATTTGCTTTGTTTTTTTTTTTTTAGAATCTCACTCTTTTAGGTATGTACTACATAGATCTATGGTTTTAATCATAGATCTATGCATGTATGATCTAAAATTGTAATTTGTATGATATTTTTTATTTAATATAAATAAAAAATTACATTTATTGATTTTTATATGCTTATATAGTTGAGAAAAGATGATAAGAAATGTGTTTTGCTTGTAGGTGGATTTTCCACTTAAGACTTATTGGAAATATGTATTTTTTTTAAATTCTTGCCTCGGATTTAAAAAAATAGATAGACAAAATGAATTTTTTTTCAATATTTTGTTATATTTTTTGTGTACTATATAGATCTATGCTTCTAATCATAGATCTATGCATGTACTGTCGAAGTTGTAACTTTCTAACATGTTTTTTAGAGTTAGATTAGATGGTTGAGAAAAAGATTATGGGGTATGATAATTGTTATGTTATTAACTTATAAATAGCCTCATTATTAATATACTTTTGAAATTGAAAAATTCTGTAGATTACTTGTTACTTAAGTCACAAAGAGAATGTCACCATAGAAGAAAGAGAGGGAAGTTGATCTTGAACATGAATGAAAATAGCGGTAGTGGTAGCGGTGGGTGTAGTGGCCCGCCATTAAAAAGTTACGTAGTGAGTGCTACGTAGTAACGTAGCGGTGTGATTTCAAAAACCATCAAAAAATCCTGAAAAAATTTCAAAAAATCCAGAATATTAGAAAATGATAGAATATATGCTTTTCAGAAAATTCAGAATATTAGCAAATGAAAGTAGACACTAAACAATGAATAGTCAACACTCAGCAGTCAACAGTCAATATAACAAATGTGGAATGACTTAATAATTAATAACTCCATAAAAACACTTTACTTGAGAGGAACTCTCTACATCAACTTCAATTTAGAGAAATCCCACGTGCTTTGGTGTTCTTTTAAGGATAAAAGGAGGATCTTATGTATTTTGGTATTCTTTCAAGTATAGAAAGGTAGAAGAGTTGAGTAAAAATGTTATTTGAAGAGAAAAAATAAAAATATAAGCTTGAATATATATTTTAAAAATTTTTAAATAATAGCCATTAATCACACTCCGTAGTGGTCGTAGTGGCTATAGCAGTGCTGTAGCGGCCGCTACGGAAGATAACGGCGCCAATTTTAATTTAGCATAGCAGTCGCGGCCGCTACGCCCGATATAGTGGCGTAGCAGCCGCTATTTTCATTCATGATCTTGAATGGGCTCATGGAGAGATTGTTGGTGGAGACCGTCATATGGTGAAATGTAAATGGCGTGGAAAAACCATGAGTGGTGGAATTTACAGATTTAAACATCTTGCACATATTTCAGGAGAAGCAAAAAGTTGTCCAAATGTCCTCATTGAAATCAAGAAAGAAATGAAGGACATTCTATTGGGAAAAAAAATAAAAAAAAAAGAAGTAGAAAAGAAAAATTTTCAAGAGAGGGTTGCTAGAATGGAGAGAATTGATGATTCTTCTGATAATGATGACGAAGATGAAGAGGCAAGGGTTATAAGGAGGGCCATGAATGAGAACCGTCAAGCTTATGAAGCTGAGCTTGCTCATTTGGAAGAACAACGAGATACTTTGCTCTTTAAGAGTACCTCTGGACCCTTCTGAGGATACAGCAAGAACAGGTATCTTGGATCTATTCTTACATAGAAACCAAAGCATGAAGCAACCCAAGATTTCTAATTCTACGATGGGTGATATGAAAACCAGAGTCTTGAAAATAGGTAAAGCAATTTCAAAGTTCTCCAATTATAATTAGATTCCTCTAAATGTGGCTAGTTTACCATACTATCGGGACAGTGCGATACCATTGCTGAGGCCCGAAGTTAGGCCTCCTATTGCTTATGAGAGTAGCGGTAAATATCTTAATATGGAGCATTAAGATTATATGATGTACTTGTAAGACCATATTGAAACATAAAAGGAATATGGGTGCACACTTATGTTGATTGATGGACAAGTAATAATAAGTGGCACATAATTAATTTTATGACTTACTGTGTAAGGGAAATTTATTTTATTCACTAAGTAAATACACGTGGACATCGATTGGATGCCCAATATTTGTTCAGTTTAATTGATTTGACACTAGCAAAGATTGATGGATGGGATCAATATGTTGTCTAGGTTGTGATGGACAATGTAGCGGGGAAGATATTACATGACAAGTGTCCAATTATTATTTGGGTGCTATGTGCGGCACAAGGTATTGATCTTATGTTGCAGGACATTGGTAAATTGGAAGATGTCCGTAACACTATTGAAGATGGAAAGAACATTACAAGCTTGATTTACAACCATCAGTTTGTGACCGATATGATGAGAGAATTCAATAATGGTCATGAACTTTTGAGGCTGGGTATTAAAAAATTTGCTACGCATTTTTTGGCTTTGGAGAGTCTTTGTCATCATAAGGCAAACATAATGCAAATATGGACGAGTGAAGCATATATAAACTCCACGTTTTCAAAAAAGAATTTGTCACAACTTGTACAACGAATTATATTTGGCACAAGTTTTTTGCCTAGGGCGGAGAGAATTACATATTTAATCGAGCCTCCTATGAAAGTGTTGAAAATGGTGGATGGTGATACGAAGCTTACAATGAGGTATATCTATAATGCAATGGATCGAGCGAAGCTTGCTATTGAGGCAAGATCAATAGAATTACATGCTAGTGAAGCTTTTATTGAGCTATATCCTATTCCTTTTCCCGTGTGATAGCAGATTTATAAATGGGAGGTGGGGGTGGGGGTTCCGATTCATGTTCTGGAGGCTCAGTTTCATTAGGATCATAAATGTATTCATCTAGGATCTACATTAGGTAAAACTACAGTCTCTCTTTTAGCCAACCAGTTCTCTAAGGGGTCATTTTCTTGGAATATATAATCGAAATTAATTGGATCATAGTCTTCGTTCCTTCTTCGGAGGTTTTTTGTCCTCAACGTCATGTTATAGTGGACAAGACTAACTTCTCCAACTTGCTCATGGCGAGGCGATTCATGGTTTCTATGTGGATCAAACTGAGTGTACTCCAATGTTCACAGCTGGATTATGAAACTATTTGGCTCAAAAATTTTCTTGCAAAATCTCTAAGGTCAGGAGCATCATCACCAAAATTGTTCCACCATTCAGTTGTAATTAAAATTTAAATTAAGCCATACCCCCATGAGAATACTGTAAATATGTATTAATCCACTAAAGAAAACTAAAAATGATAATATAAAATAGGAATATAACAAACTTGGATCCATCATTTTAAGAGCCATTATACAAATTTCAGCTCCAAAACTTTCAAGAATGCCTCTCACCTCAATAGCAAGCTTCTAAATCTCGCCTCAATAGCAAGCTTCGCTTAATCCATTGCATGATAGATATAGCTCATTGTAGGCTTCGTATCACCATCAACCATTTTCAACACTTATAGAAGAGGCTTGATTAAGTATTTAATTCTCTCCGCCCTATGCAAAAAACTTGTACAAAAAATAATTCGTTGTACAAGCTGTGAAAAATTTTGTTTTGAAAACGTGGAGTTTATATATGCTTCACTCGTCCATATCTGCACTATGTTTGCCTTACGACGACAAAGACTCTCCAAAGCCAAAAAATGGGTAGCAAATCTTGTAATACCCGGCCTTAAAAGCTCACGACCATTATTGAATTCTCCCATCGTATTGGTCATAAACTGATGGCTGTAAATCAGGCTTGTAATTTTATTTTCATCTTTAATAGTTTTTATAGACATTTTCCAATTTACCAATGTCCTCCAACATAAGATCAATACAATGTACTGCACACGGCACCCAAACAATATGCGGATACTTGTCAAATAATATCTTCCCCGCTGCCTTAAACTTTGCCGCATTGTCCATCACATCTTGGAAAACATATTGATCCCATCCATCAATCTTTGCTAATGTTAAATCAATTAAAATGAACAAATATTGGGCATCCAATCAATGTCCATGTGTATCTGCTGAGTGAATAAAAGAAGTTCTCATTACACAATAATCCAGAAAATTAATTATGTGCCACTTATAATTGCTTGTCCATCCACTACACATAAGTGTGCACCCATATTCTTTCCATGTTTCAATATGTTCTTGCAAGTACCTCGTTTAATCTTTATGCTCCATATCAAGATATTTACTGCTAATCTCATAAGCGGTAGGAGGTTTAACTCCGGACCCCACCTCAGCAATGGTATCCACAATGACCTGATAGTATGGTGAGCTAGCTACAGTTGGAGAAATTCGATTACAATGGAAAAACTTTGAAATTGCTTTACCTATTTTTAAAGCTCTGGTTTTCATATCACCCATGATCAAACTAGAAATCTTGGGTTGCTTCATGCTTTGGTTTCTATGTAAGAATGGATCCAAGGAACCTTTTCTTGCTGTATCCTCATAAGGGTTCGGAGATACTCTTGAAGATCCCGCCCCACCTCTTCGTTCTTCCAAATAAGCAAGCTCAGCTTCATAAGCTTAATAGCTCTCATTCATTGCCTCCTTATATCCCTAGCCTCTTCATCCTTATCATCATCAGAAGAAGAATCATCAATTCTCTCCATTCTAGCAACTCCCTCTTGAAATTTTTTCTTCTATACCTTTTTTGTCTTTTTTTTCCAATAGAATGTCCTTCATTTCTTTCTTGACTTCAGTGGAGACATTTAGACAACCTTTTGTATCCCCTGAAATATATGCAAGATGCCGCTTAAATCTGTGGATTCCACCACTCATGGTTTTTCCACACCATTTACATTTTCACTATATGGCGGTCTCCACCAACAATCTCTCCATGAGCCCATACAGGATCCACTTCCATCTCTTTCTTCTATGGTACCATTCTATTTGTGACTTAAGTAATAATTAATCTACACAATTTGCCAATTTAAAAAATATATTAATAAATGAGGCTATTTATAAGTTAATAACTTAACAATTATCATACCCCATGATCTTTTTTTCAACCATCTAATCTAACTATAAAAAACATGTTAGAAAGTTACAACTTCAACGGATACATGCATAGATCTATGATCAGAAGCATAGATCTATGTAGTACACAACCCATACATTAAGTTCATACAAAAAAACATAACAAAATATTGAAAAAAAATTCATTATATATATATATATTTAAATCCGAGGCAAAAATTTAAAAAAATATATACATATTTCTAATAAGTCTTGAGTGAAAAATTCACCTACAAGTAAAAAACATATCTTATCAACATTTCTCAACTATATAAGCATGTAAAAATCAATAAATATAATTTTTTATTTATATGAAATAATAAATATCATAAAAATTACAACTGTATATCTTACATGCATAGATCTGTGATTAAAACCATAAATCAATGTAGTACAAACTCAAATGTGTAAGATTCTACAAAAAAAAAAAAAAAAAAACCAAAGCAAATTATGAAAAAAAATTGATTTTTCCTATTTCCTTTTTTAAAAATCCGAGCCAAAAAATACAAATAATTGTATTTTTGTGGAAATCATGAGTGAAAATTTCAACCTCAACCACATCAAACATGGTATAATCTTCTCACATCCATATAAGCAAGAGAAAACAAAAACACATACCTCAAAAAGCAAGATTTCAAAATCCCTCTTTTGAATAGTGCTTTTGAACTTTTTTTAGATATTCAGGCTTTCAAAGTTCAATAGCACTTTCAAAATCCCTCTTTTGAATAAATAGTGCTCTTGAACTTTGGAAGCCTAAATGTCTAAAAAAAAGATATTTGAGTCAAGATCTTTGTAGAAATAGTGTTCTTCAAGCAAGAAACAGCCTATCCTTGTCTCTCCTCTCTTTTAAAACAAGAGAAATGACCTCTTGTTTGCTCTTTTAGGGCAGATACATATCAGCTGAGTCCGTCACTGTGAGGACTTAGCCGACTCGTCCGAGTACCATAATGTTGATCCTGAGCGGGCAAAACCCGACGATTTTTTAATCCATGATTACGACTAACATAAATGAAGTCTGCATGTTGAAAAAATCATTTGTAAAGGATGAAATCATAACAAAATCAAAATCAACTATGATGGAAAACGCCAAAAGCATCCTTAGGTGTGGGTGAGGGGAGGGAGGAGAAAAAGGAAGAGGGGGTGGGAAGTTTCCGTTACTCCTCACTGTAATATGCATAATTCTAGTAAGGGCAGGTTCATTGAAACACATTATTTAGAAAAAATTTGGTTGTTCACGGATGTTACCTTGTAGTAGGGTTTCTGATTTGTAGCTTTCTTGGAGTGCAGTATATCGCTTTTATACTCACACTCTCTTGTTCTATTCTTTGTTGGCGTTTGGCTGTAGTTTCTTTCATTCTTAATATAATTTCCAGTTATCGATAAAAATAAGGGAAAAAAGACAAGGTTTTCATAAATGAAAAGAACAGTTGAAATTGAATGCCAGTTGCTTGGCATCATTGCACAAACGGCTCAAAAAAAAAAAAAAGAAAGGTCTATGCCAAACTAATCTTAAAGTATCAGATCTCTATCGAAGTGGCATATAGTCACTTACTCCAATTTCTTACTCAGGTCGCTCTTACTGTTTCATTCAGATGTGAGTTAGTTTGATAAAGGGATAAGTTTTTCTCTCTCTTCTTGTGTATGGGTGTAGACTGAGCACTTTATGAACAAAATTTTATTTTTTCAAATGAAGAACACCAAATGATTTATCTCTTCTACTCTCATTTTGAGAAAATAATTAGTAATGATCTCAATTTTTCCGACTTGTTTTCTAACTCTGACATTGCATTATCTTGATACATTACAACTCGCATAAATGAAGTCTGCATGTTGAAAAAATCATTTGTGGAGGATGAAATCATAACAGAATCAAGATGAAATATCATGGAAAATGACATAAGCATCCTATCCAACAGTCTGAACTTTAAAATAAATAAGGAACATCCCCATCATTATGATTGCAAAAACTCAATGTCTACAAGGTAAATACCTGCTCAACAAAGGCATCCTGTTGTACACCAATGCCATAGTTGCTTAATGCTCCAAATGATGCAAAGGCATTAGCTCGCATCTTCACATTCATGCTGGTCTGTTTCCCACAGAGTAAATTTAGAAATTGGAAAGCTTAGAAACATTCCATGTTCACGAAATTGATTGAAGTAACTTTATAGAAGCCTGTGAATTACAAGAACTTCAAGCAGCCTTCACAAAGCTCTACATCTACAAATGTTGGAAATCAAAAGGCCAATGTTCTAGGTTTCAAGTTTAATGGGTTCATTAGCACCAAAGAAATTGGATATGGTAGTTTCATCTTATTGATCCTATTTTCATTAGTAACCATAAATCAGTAATGAAAATGGTGCTATAGAATGTCAGAATGCAGTATGGTTGTCACTGTAATACTCATGATCTTTCTGTTAGAGACGTGGATAACAATCTATATCGAAGTGTTTAACACCCCTGTGTTTGTGTTGCTTTTGTGCCCTATATTCTCCCATGGAGGGTGTTGTGTGTGCATGTTCCTTTGCGGTTGCATTTGTGCCAGGTATTCTTCCACAGAGGGTGTTGTGCGTCTATATTTCCATGCAGAGCCTGCATGTACAGTGGGTGTTGAACACTCTGATATACATTTTTACGTCATTCTCTAACAGCTTAAGCTTTTAGAGTACATAGTTTTCAACATGGTATCAAAGTAGGAAGTCGAGTGTTTGAATCCTAGGAGTTGTGTTTGTGTTGCCTTCGTGCCCTGCATTCTCCCATGCAGGGTGTTGTATCTGTATGTTGCCGTGTGGAGCTATATGTACAAGGAGGAGAGAGAGAGAGAGAGAGAGAGAGAGAGAGAGGTGTTGTAATGCTTTGATATACATTGCTATGCTGTTCTCTAAAAGGTTTAGAGTAAGTGGTTGCCAACACGTTCCCCAACAGGGGTTGTATCCTAGTGTGGAAAAAGCACTAACAAAAGTGGGTATGGTTCCCAGTTTAGAATGACAAGTAGAGGCGAGAGAATGCTTCGATAAAACAGATTCATGCTTTGCCAATTCAGAAAGGCCAGCCCAATGGAGTCGATGGACTAGCTGAGCTATATAGAGCCAAGTGGACCAAGTGAAAGGGGTATAGAGCAGGCCCTGACTGCACATGAGATCCAAGGCGCCTCACAGTCAACTGGCCCACAGGCCTTTCACCCACACCCATCGGCCTCACAACCATCCTAGCCAGGCGCAGCCAGTCACAGCTGGACAAGTAGAAGCTCATGCCTCCCTTAAGCTATATTACACAGTTTGCCTCAATTGATTTTCTAAGAATCCATTTTACTCAAGTAGATGAATCTTTTCTCTGTTAATTATGTAAGGCCTGAAGTAGAACATTTTCAACGGGTTTAGTTGTTTATCTAGATTCAGTCTCAGGCTGTCTTTATTGTAATCACATATAAAAATAACATACCTAGTTGATCAGCATGTTTTTGTTCAATTTTCTTTCAAATGCGAAGCTGAGACAAGCCTACTCTGGTTACACTGTTTAGACAAGTTAGTAAAGGCTTCTTATGGAATTTCTACCTTATTCTAGGGCTTTCTATATTAGTTCTTCCCTATTTCCTGCTTCGAATAGAACTGGTTTGGTAGGAGAGTCTGCTTGTATATGTGCTGTTCAAGCTTGGGAACAGCATACATGTTGTGGTTTCAATCTATGTTGATTGGGGCTGAATTAATCAAGATTCAAGCATCCAATGGATGGGAGAATAAGTATATTGCACATAAATAGGCAACTAGCCTCCTTGGGAACATTAAATACTTAAATCATAATGGGTGACCAGAGATTGTACACATCTGTTGTAAGGAGTTCCTATCCAACTTCACAGTTTGGCAAACTAGATTACAATGAAAATACTCTGCAAAGCCATCTCAAAGTGTTCAAAAGATTGATTTCAGTGTAAAGTGTTCTTTGAGAGAGTAGCAACAACTTGAAATTACCTTGATCCTACTTCGTAGTTTGTTTTATTCTTGTTCAACAATTTGGTAATAAGGGACATGCTGATGTTCTTGTTTTGAAACTCAAAATCTTAAAAAAAAAAAAAGAAAGAAAAGAAAAAGAAAGAAAGATGATGGCTACAAGATTGGGAGAAAAATGCCTTTTCGAATAACTTTATGATGCAGGCCCAATCCATAATTGCCCAGCCCAATGAGTCTAAGCCCAATGAAGAATTTTCAACTACAATTATTATAGGATCTTTAGTTCTTTAGGATTTTAAGTTTAATAGGATTCTTTTATTTTTAGAAGTCACTATTATGTTTAAGTTAGAATTATTAATTATGATTGAATTAGGATTGTTTCCAAGAATAGAATAGGGTATGCATCTATATAAAGGACTGTAATCCCTTCTCATGGGATAGACTATTGATATTAATAAAATTCTAAGTTTAATTATCAATTGAGAGAGTTATTGTTTGTCTTTGGTGAGACACCTAGATATTCTACCCTTAAGCCTTTGGACTGGGAGATTAGCCATTAGCTATTCTTCTTCCTTACGCTGCTTCAATTGGTATTAAAGCTTTCAAGTCATGTTGCCAACGTGAAGCTCAAAAAGCAATTCGGAAGTTTGTTTGAATAATTTTCGATCAATGGGCTGGCCAATCATGAACTTGGCCTACATTAGTTCCCCACCTCTTGGAGGTAGGATTTTTAGTTTTCTGGGATTTTAAGTTTATTATGATTCTTTTATTTTTATAAGTTAGTATTATGTTTAAGTTAGAACTCTCAATTAGGATTGAATTAGGATTGTTTCCAATAATAGATTAGGGTATGACTGTATGAGTCCATATAAAGGATTGTAATCCCTTCTAACGGTACACTATTGATATTAGTAAAATTCTGAGTTTAATTCTCAATTGAGAGAATTATTGTTTGACTTTGGTGAGGCACCCAGACATCCAACCCTTAGGCCTTCTTGCTGGGAGATTAGCTGATTGGCCAGATTGATAAATAAACATTGACGATGACACGCTAGCTTAGTTCAGTAGCAAGATAATATCACGGCTAGTTCAGTGGGCCTACTACAACAAGACAATCACCATTGCTACAATCTTGATATGTTACCAAACGAAAGCTAGCATAATTGGGACCAAAAAGGTTATAAAGTGACAAAAGTAAACATCGAAGCTAGAAACTGATACTCTAATGCTAAGAAGAAAACCCTGAATCTAACCACTGCCGGTAGGAAGTAGAAGGGCTCACTTGGAGATTCCTTAATCGTAGACAAAGGTTTAATAGAAGAGGATCCACAGCTTCTTTAGGTGATAACTCAAGAACCTACCACATGAATTTATAACATAATATGAACTGTTAGATAATGGAAAAATGTAAGGACCAATCTACTACAATATTAGTTCAAGTTTCCAAGCAAAATATGTTAAAAGGAGTTTAGTATCCAGTAGAAACTCACTGTTAGTAAGCATTGAACTGCAGTTAATTGAACTAATTCATCAGGATCCTCAAGCAAAGCAACTATTACCCCAAGAACCTGAGTATTGTATTGATGCATATTGTGAGAAGGAATCTGCAATAAAGTTTAGCAAGAAACAAACATAAGGTGAACATAGATCACGAAAAAAATGTCAGTTAAAAGATGAATTCAAGTCAATAAGCTCAACAAATGTTCCAAGTAGTAGCTCAGCTGGTAAAGGACATAGGTGTGTGAGTGAGAGTGTAAGAGTGAGAGTCCCAACATAGCTAAAACAAAATAAGCCACAACAAATCAAATGAATATAATTTGAAAGTGAAAACAGAACCTATGTGGCTTCATTAATAGGGGGTCAAGTGGGCTGCAATGAATAACTATCTACCAATTTCACTCTACACAGAATTCACACACTCTAAAGAGGTTCAGCTGAATTTTGAAACAGCCATTCAGAAAATAATAATGCTGCTGTTGCACATGGTGGAAAGTCTTGAATACCAGTATTATGATGTGGAAAGCCTGAGGGCTAGTATTATGCTATGATGCACGACATTGACTCTCTCTATTGGATAATAACTTTCTGAAAACTAACAAAGCAGACTGTCCATAACTTTTGAACTTTTTTGTGGTTCAAACTGCAACCCTACCCAAAGAGGGGTGATATTTTCTGCAGAAACTTAAGTAATAGGTAACACTACTCACTGTGTGCAACTTTATCATTGTTTTTTCTGCAGAAACTTAAGTAATTGGTAACACTACTCACTGTGTGCAACTTTATCATTGTTTAAGTATGGTTAAACAATCACAATTGACAACCATGGCTTATTAATGAAAGACTGCATGCATGAAAAGTTGAAAAATAGACATTTGTGACCAAAACTTGTTCCAAAAGCATACCAAGCATGAACAGGAAAGTACAGATTTCTGATACAGACCAAGTGGACCAAGATTGTGAGGACCATGTGACAGTTATAGCAGAAGACTTTCATGATTGGTACTTATAACGAAGGGTTAAATCCTATCTCTAATTCATATGGATCCATAGTGGGACCTATGGTCCATAAATGGAGGCCGAATAAGACAATAGGGAGAACCCACATTATGTGCACAGCAGCAGCACAGGAGATTTGATGATGTTAAAAAGTTCAAAACTACTCCAATTCTCACATCACCAGATTTCAAGAAACTTCAGGTTGACTATGATGCCTTAGATGTGGGATAGTACCAAAGTTTAGTCAATATGGGCAGCCTGTTGCATTCTACCATGTGAAGAATAACAGATCAAATTGAAAATTGGAAACAAAATTACAAGAGGATACAATCAAACCTCTATTTTACTATTTGTTTTTGTAGAACAAAATATGCCAGAGGTATACATCGTGCTCTTGAATTTTAATTCCAAATCTAGCATGATAGCATCATCAAAAAAGATTTCAAGGCTCCAGCATTAGAATCCAATGTGATTTTCAACCATTTTTTCCCCAAGATGAAGTGAATCTGCTTGCCCATAAATCAAGTAAAACGGCTAATCACTTCTACTTAAGTCTTTACAATCTAAGCCATTCCAACTACTTAAATGCTTCTGAGACTTTCACTTAACAAAAAATAAGCGCTCAACGGTAACAAGAAATCAGCTACTCTCCACAAATTCAAGCTCGAGGAGGATACATTTTGGAATTAACCAAAGAAAATTAATTCTTCCTGACATTTAGTCCTTGAGATCAAATAAGAAATATCTCCAATCTAGTATATGTGGAAGAAAATTACGACCTGCACAAGCCCTCTTAGACAAAGCCGCCTCACAGTGGGTGAATCATCAGCAACATGCGAACACATTGCTTCAATCATCTTCTCCATTACGGAATCAACCCCTTCACTGTAAAATTGGACACAAAACATTCATGAAAGGCAAGAAAAGGCCAAAAGTAAGTTAATGGAAACATAGTTGTGTCATCTAAGCCCTTGTGGGGCACATTGCACACCTGTGACATATAAATATATGGGCTACGTTCTGCTAAAAGGTACCTCTTCTAGCTAGTATGAAAGGTAAAAATCTAAGGCCCTTTGTTGACCCACTAGGATGCATACCACGATAATCTGATGGAAAGGTCTCATTCTAGATATAATCTTGGGAAAATATCATCTTTGTCAGATAATCCCAACCATTTTCAGGGGGCCTTAACGTTTAATGGTTTCTTTAATTACATTTTTCATGAAATTCAATCCAAGGATGAATATAATTCATATTACTGTCATATTAGAGCGAGTTACAATTCATTGTGGTTTAGTGAGTGTGAGGTGATTGGATTGTTCATGAGCATCCCATGTAGTGGCACAACAGTGATACATAGCAAATGGCCCGATCAACAAAGATTTTGTTAGAACAAGCCCTCACATATTTTGATCAAATAGCATCTTGATCCGCCTTACCAATAGCCCAATCAAATGAAAAGAGCTAAACCTAAAAATGGACAGTCAACATGGGCCTAAGATAATCCCAAAATTAATTGTAAAGGTGCTAAAATTAATGTGGGTTGCAGTCAGTTTAATGGCCCATTGGATCAGCCCAATTATGCACAAAATGGTGGTCAGGATAGTGACCTACCTGGGCCCCACAGATCAATTTGATCAGGGTGGTCAGGATGACCTGCACACAAGTCTTTTGGTAGTTCCGAAACTTTTCAAAGTTACAACGTTCTTGTTCCATTTGTTAGGATTCATGTAGTTTAAGTGGGTTTTTTTTTTTTTTTTGGTTTATAGCCTGATGGAACAATGAGTTAAATGTCAGTTTTTTGCGTTTTCAGTTAATTTTATAAGCATTGTAATAGATGACAGTTGCTAGACTGGTTATTTTCTTACCATAATGAGTAGAAGTGGCACTATTTGCACTTCTTTTTCTCCTTTTTGGTTTTGAGGATCCTCTCAAGGGTTGAAGATATTATTTGCAACGGATTTAGCAAGACTAGGGTAAGCTACAACGGATTTAGCAAGACTAGGGTAAGCTATCTCCTGTTGTTTCCTGTGTCATAGTAATTTCCTGTTGATTAGAGGTTTTGGGGTATTTGGTTTCTAACCAATTGGGAACTGCTGCTTTGGTTGCATCAATTGCTATCAGATCCAAAAGTTTCTAAATGATTGCAAGACCATCATTCTCTGTTCCTACAGTGCCTCCATGAGAAACCCCTGGTCGTAGGTGCAAAGATGAAGACAAATGGTACAACCCTCCCATCGGAGAGATCTAGATATCCAGGATCTACACAGACAAGTTAAGGTTCTAACCCAATGTTTAGGTAGAGTTGAACACTTGAACCTCGAGATCAGCCATTTGATTAGTCATCATATGATGGTGATATATGATGGTCCTATCTATGATGATGGACCAGATGAAGACAGTGACGATGAGGTGTTCTACTGTAACGGTGGCTGTTCTTTGACACCAAAGGAAGGTGACTAGCCTAATCCTCTGATATTTAATCTATGATATGATGACTGTGATCTATGCTTTTATAATCAAAGTCAAGATGATAATGATGTAAATCAAATATTGATTTGTGATGATATTCACAAGGCACTTGGTGAAAAAGTTGTTAATCGCCAATCTACAATAAATATCAAGATATGAATGAAAAGACCAAAATTTGTTATCCACATAGACCGGAAATTTCAAATGCTTAGATCTTAGGCATATCTAAAAGGAACGACACTTATGATAGACCAATTTTCGATGTATGTCAGGACCATAATGTCATAGATTAATCATTTTTGGTGCAAGCAAGATAGTGGTTTTGTTGATTATCTGATCTCAGATGTGTATTGCAATGGTGATCATGGCACTACAAGTGATATACATCAGTGTCACAGATCAATCATTTTTGGTCAATGTCGAGATTGTGCTTTTGTTGATTATCTGATCATAGACGTGTATTGCAATGGTGATATTGGCACTAGAATCTTATATGCATCTACCAATGCCAACTCCAAACTCAATAGTCTCAAGTCAAATTCAAAGAGCATCATGTTGGACTTTGTTGTTGCCTTCACTAGAGACCAGTATGAAGAAAACCACAGTTTTAATTATCCATTTAGTCAGAGCCATCCACATTTCCCCATCCATTTCTTCACAATTTGATCATGTGTCAATGGATCAAGACACATTTGGTAGAGTGGATGGATGTGCTAGACAGTTTTTTCAATTGCACCAAAAAAAGATAAGTTCCAAATTGGAAAGCTTCATAATATTGTAGGGTGCCTCCAGAAAGTCAAAGAAATTGAGGCGCACAAATTGCAACATAAGCAAAAAGGACAACAACTAGCAGCTGATATTGAGTTAAGGACAAGTCTTTTCCAAGCAGAGTATTTGGAGGAGTAAATGGCCCAATCATTGCACCACAAGAAGATAAGTTCCAAATTGGAATGCTTCACAAAATTGTAGGATGCCTCCAGAAAGTCAAAGAAATTCAGGTGCACAAATTGCAGCAGAAGCTAGAAGGAAAACAACTAGCAGCGGATATTGACTTAAGGACAAGTTTTTTCCAAGCGGAGTACTTGTAGGAGTAAATGGCCCAATCAACAATGATTACTCCTTAGACCAGGCCCTAGCATATTTAGATAAATCTATCGATCCAATGGGGTCTTGATCTGCCTAACCATTTCTAAGGGCCTAATTAAGAGAGAAAGGCTAAATCTAAAAATGGATGCTCGAAATAGGCCTAAAATAAATCCCAAGATTAATTGTACAGGCGTTGAAATTACTGTGGTTTAAAGTCAGTTTAATGGCTTTTTAGGATCAGCCAAAGTAGACAAAGAGACCCCAGTGCTTAATGTCCCTGATCTAATCATAAAATCTAATTGACAGGGATCGGTTTTATAGCAAGGGAGACTGCAGGGGGTTTTCCACAATTTAAGGAATTTCCTGCAGAGCTTACAGCACTCATGCTGGTTGGTCATCATTTAAATGGACCTAAATGGGCCCAAACATGGGCAAACCCAATATCAGTAGGGTCGCACACCAATCTAGGATTTACTGATGGCACACTTGTCTAGATAGTGGGCTACCTGCACCCCACAGATCAATTCGTTCAAGAAGGTCTTGATGACCTACACACATTTTTTTTTGGTAGTTTTGAAACTTTTCGTAGTTCAAAAGTTCCTATTCCATGCACATTAGGATTCTTATAGTGAGGGTTTTTATTCGTTCTGATAAGTTTATGGAAGGATGATATTCAATCTCAGGTTTTTAGGACCCATGCCTACTCGCATGAGGGCCATTGTGGGACCCATGGTCCACATGTTAAAGTCCACATGAGGCCCTATTACTACACGTGACAGTGAAACTAACTTGGACGTGCAACCTGCTCCATAGATCAGCTTTTATTATTTTCAATAAGAAACTACATTAAGTGCATGGCTATTTCAGTATTTTTATGTTCAATTACATTAGGAAGGTAAGGATGAAACATCTTAAGATGGTTTGGTGCTTGATCTTCAACCTAGATTATATCTGTTTTCCCTATGAGAAATGTAATTGCAATGAGAGGCTAGTCAACTATTGTTATTAACTAAGTTTTCTTCATCTGTAGCTAGCTTACGCTCAATAATGAACCTGTGCATGCATATTTATTCGACGGCTGGGCATGAATATGGTTTCCTCAATCATAGTTTATGGTTTGCATGTAATGGTTGTCTGGACCATAGTTACCCAGTTTGGTCATGAATATGGTTTCCTCAATCATAATTTATGATTTGCAAGTCTGAGTTCAATTCGGTAAAATTCGGATTTTGAAAACTAGAAAGTTCAGCGTAGTTCAAAAGTCCAATGGAGGAAGTGATGCAGTAATGACCCAAACCAAGAAGGCAGCGGGGGCCAAATGTTGACCCATAGGTCAACCCGGTTCATTCGGTTTAGCCATAGGCCCAATTGGCTGAAAGCTACTATGGCATCTTCTATATTTATCCTCCTTCTAGTATTATTATTTGCTTAATTAGGATTAAAAATTTCTTATTTTAATTAGTAAGTCTTGCTTGCCAAGAACTAGGTTTGCTACCCTATAAATAAAAGAGATCTCAGTGTAGTTCATTATGCTTATTTGATTAATAAAATTTCTGGTTGGTTTTCCCTCAAGGTATGGATTGTTTCTAAGTTATGTTTGTGCCTTAGAGCAAGAATCCACCTTGGATCCGATCAATCCTTTGGGAGATTGGTCTATTCATTTTTATTGTTAATTGTGGCTGCGCCAATTGGTATCAAAGACAAAGAGCGATTGTCGGGGAGACGCTTGTCCGCCCCGAAATTTTCTTGGAATTTTCCACTATCCAGTCACGCCCCAATCCCTGTCCTCTCCACGAAACCCTCCCAGACGTCCCAAACCTTCACCGAGACCCCATTGCATATACCCATCGTCACCACTCAAACCCTTCACCATCTTTGCCATCCCCGAAATAAACCCATTCTATCAGCCATCACGAGACCCCTACACCAAGCAAAACTAACCCTTGCTCACCAAAACTCACTCCCAACACCACTGCCATCACCCGCGAGACCCTTGCCAATCATCCGGAAACCTGACACATCTTCTACACATCCCCCAAAACCCCAAAACCCTAGAAGACCCCCATCGTCCCACCATCAAACCGCAGACCCACCTCCGCACACATACCCAACCGAACCCAAGCACCGAATCCCCAACACTGTAGGTTCTAGTCGACCCCAAAAATCCATTAGCAACCCATCCCAACCCTCCTCCGAGTGTTCGAAACCCTAAACCCAACATTCCTAGACTTCAAATCTTGGCCCCATCCCAACCTCTCGTCACCACCATCACCCCAAGACACCCCCACCCCACTGTCGCACATCACCCACCTCCATTGACCAAAAAAAAAAAAAAAAATGAAAAAGAGCAAAAAAAGAGAGGAAGGAGAAGAGTGTGAGGGCAGAGCATTCCTGGATTGTCTTCATCGCCGAGAACCCCTCGCCATCGTCAGAATCCAGCATCGCCAGAACCACATGTCAACCACATCTAGTGTCTATCTCCCCATCCCTTCTCTCATCATAGTCAAGCTTTGAAACAGATAAGGCCTTCCTTTTTTTCATCTTTCCTTCCCTATTAGAATTGTCCCACTTGCACCCATCATTCACTGCAGTTGGGCCACAACTTTGGCCCTGACTTGACTCGAGTGTGCTTTGAGCAAAAGGCAGCTGGACCTGCAAGTTCAGGTCTGACCTAACCCATGTGCGGATCCACAGCAATAAAAAAAAAAAAAAAATCTTTTTCTACATGGCTACACGCACTAGTCAAATTTATTGTAGTAAATTCACTGATAATCATCATGACAATTGCATCAAAGATTTATATGCACAGGTGGATGCTTTAGAAGACATAATTAAAGAACTCACAAAGCTTCCACCAACACTAATGGTAAATCTTCCAACACTACTATCCCACAACCTCATCATCATCATCATCAAAGCCTTATCCCAACCATGTTGGGGTCGGCTACATGAATTCTATTTCTCCATTCCGTTCTATTTTGAGCTAAATCTTTTACTATCCCACAACCTTAAAGAGTTTAATTAGAGGCTGGTCCCCACGAATCAGTCCAGTTGTCCAAGAGTTTCTTCAGCATCTTTTTGATGAAAGAGACAATAATGCAGCTCCCTGGCTGGATGACTTCTCCAGAAGGGTCAAATTGGAAGTTCTTGATTTTTCTAAGCAATCTGATACTAGAGGCATCCTTGACTGAGTGACTTCGATTGAGGATTATCTCACTTAGTATCATATCGACGATCCTCAACGAGTTACTTTTGTCAAGATGAAGCTCAAAGGTCCTACTAGAATTTAGTGGAAAAATATAGATGATCATAATGAACAGATAGGACACCCTCCTATCACTCGATGAGAAATTATGAAAGGAAGGTTGGAAGACAAAATTTTGCCATCTAATTATATTAAGATCTACCAACGAGAGCTCATCCATCTTTAACAAGGATCCATGACCACTGGTGAATATACTCACAAATTTCATGAGCTTTGCATCCGTTGCAGAGCAAGTGAAACAGATAGCATGACGGTCACCCAATATCAAGAAAGATTGCACCTAGACATAAAGAGCACAATAGCAATCTTTGATTTCAACAGTATTGATGATATCTCTCGCAAAGCATAGAGTTGAAGAAGAGTTGCGTCAACGATGCTTTGGAACTCAAGCCGGGCAATCTAACTATAAAAGGGATCTTGTTCCCAATTTCAATCAAACCACACAACCAGGGTTCTAACCTCCCCCTAGTCAACCACAAAATCAACTTCAAAGATAGCCACAAGCTCTCCCGAGACAGATAAATCCTCAACAAATTCAAAAGTGCCAACCAAAGCAAAATAATCTTTGAGCACCAACCTGAACAAATAAGCGAGATATTATATATCATTCTTGCAAGCAACACGTATATTATGCTAAGGAATGTCCACACAAAAATTTGCATTATGAAGGTGGTACTGATGATGATGAGCAATATGATGAGCACATTGAGATGGAACCGCCTGATTAGGTTCCACAACCTGAGTCTGAACAACCAGCTGAAATTTTAGATCTTGATAAAGATGGTCCCTTGCTTTTCCTTCATCGATGCCTTTTAATTGCGGATAATGCAGAGGACGATGATGATGAGCATCTAGCCCCTATTTTTTGGGCTTGAGTTACTTGTAAAGGTAACTGATGTAACATCATTATTGATGGTGGTAGAGCTATGAATGTTATCTCCGAAGAAGTAGTTGATAAGTTGCACTTGACAACTTCAAAGCATCCAAAACCATATCGAGTCGCATGGGTAGATGATTATGCTTTTCCAGTCCAACAGTGCATTGTTCCAATCAAGCTTGGCTCTTATGAAGACAATGTCAAGTGTGATGTTATCCCTATGAATGTTGCCCACATCCTGCTTGGCTACACTTGACATCGTCATCTTAAGGTCATCACTGATCAAGAAAATAATACTTATTCTTTCATATAGAATGGCATACGATTGCAATTGCGGCCCCTAACGGGCCCCTTTTCATCACATAAGGTAACCCCTTAAGCATCTCCCCATATCCTTACAATACGCAAATTTGAAGTTGAAAGTAAAGAACAAGGTCTGATATATGCTTTGGTTACTAAAGAAGTGCCAGATTCCAATAAAGATTCAAAACCATCTATTGACCAAGAGGTAACTCCATTACTTCATGATTTTGCTGATTTAATTTTTAATGAGCTTCCATATGAATTACCACCAATGCACGATATTCAACATGCTATTAATTTACTTCCCGGAGCATCTCTTCCTAATTTGCTAGCTTATCGGATAAGTCCATCTGAACATGCTGAACTCAAAAAGCAAATGGATGATCAGTTACAACATGGATATATTCGGGAAAGCCTAAGTGAAGCAACGCAGGGAAGAAAAATAGCCAATGGGTTAATCTCCAAGCCAAAAGGCTTAAGGATAGGATGTTTAGGTGCCTCACCAAAAACAAACAACAACTCTCTCAATTGAGAACCAAACTCAGAAGTTAATTGATATCAATGTTCTGTATCTCAAGAGGAGGGATTAAATCTTCATTTATAACTAAGATACTTTCCAACTAAGGAAATAAACCAATTCAAATAAATAAGAAGTCCTAAACCAAACATAATAGGACTTTCTAAATATTAAAAATCCTTGATAATTAAGAAAGGGAGCTTCTAAATATACACCGTTTTTCTCTCTTCTTACACCAGGATTTTAATTTTTTTTTTTTACAGTTTTGCCCATACATGAACAGACTAAAATGCCCTTGTCAATATGCATGTTCGGCCAAGAGTGGCCGAACACCTTTCATATGTTCGGCCCTGTGTGGCCGAACACTGTGAAGTTGTTCGGCCACACCACGCCGAACAATATGCACTGTGTTCGGCCACGCAGGGCCGAACATGGCGACGGGATGGAACGCCTTGCATGAGCACACAACGGAATGGAGGGAAAAATATATTCTACTATCACAATCTAAACATGCAAGAACCCATTGTAATGTATAATATGTGGAGAAGAGAAGAGAATACCTTAAAGAAGAGAATACCTTTGAGAAAGAGGGATTTTTGGTGTAGAGAAAGAGGATTTTGGTTGGGTGGGGGTATATATATAAATGTAGTGTGTATAAAGAGAAGAAAACTAAACCCCCTCACTTACTTCATTGTGTATAAAGAGAAGTGGTGTAAGAAGAGATAAATTCAGTGTATGTTTAGCAAGGCCCTTAAGAAAGCAACTAAAGTAACTACTAATAGGATCTATTGTACTCCACTGGGCCATATTGGTCTTGAGCCTGTGGGTATAGACTTTCAGACGGGGCCCATTAGTATGGCCTGCATCAGCTCTCCCCAGCTCCGAAAAATTCAACTCCAACGAGTTGTCAGCTTGGTACTACTCATATAAATCAAGATTGATATGTTGAAAATCAGTAGCTGTAATTCATGTAGCTTCGGAGAATGGTTTTCCTCTCCACTTGACAAGAAACTTATGAAATCCGCCATTCTTGATTGAAATGAGCTGATCATTAAAAACATCTTCAATTTCGTCTGGAGGAGATTGATAGAGAGGGATGGGAAGAGCTTGTTCCGTAAAGTATTCATCTTTGTAATGTCCGTGATAAAATTTCAAATCTTCAATATTAAAGGTAGAATGAATATTCATGTTAGAAGGAAGGTCGAGAACATAAGCATCGAAGCTGATTTTCTTCAAAATTTTGAAGGGACCTACACTTCATGGTTGTAGCTTCTTGTATTTACCTGCAGAAAACCGTTTGGGCTTCAAACAAAATTATTACCATATCGCTTTCAACAAACTCAACATGGCATCGGCTAGAATCAGCGTTATGTTGTGCAAACTGTTCAGTTTCCTGACCCACTCTCCTTACCCTAAAGAAGGATGGAAGCTAGCGTATGTGCACAGATAGTCATGCCATCAACAAAATAACTATGAAGTATTGCTTCCCTATCCCTAAGCTTAGTGCCATGCTTGATCTTATACTTGGTTCTTCTATCTTTTCAAAGATTAGTCTTTGCAGTGGCTACCATCAACTTAAAATTAGGCTAGGAGATGAATGGAAAACATCTTTCAAGACTACAAATGGCCTTTGTGGATAGTTAGTTATGCCTTTTGAACTGTCTAATGCTCCTAATACTTTATTACATGTGATAAACTAATTACTGAAACCTTTCATTGGAAAGTTCGTGGTTGTCTACTTCGATGATATCTTGATTTATAGCAAATCACGAGCGGAACATCGTTTACGGAGTATATTTCAACTTCTTTGCAAAGAACAATAATATATCAATTTGAAGAAGTGTACTTTCATGAGCAACTTTGTAATTTTTCTGGGCTTCATTATTTCTTCAAAGGTAATCGCAATGGATCCTTCAAGCTATTATTGATTGGCCCCTTCCAACTACTTTGACTGAAGTTCGCAGTTTTCATGGACTTGATACTTTCTATAGGAGATTCATTCGTGACTTCAGCAACATTATGGCCCCACTCACTGACTGTATGAAAAAAGGTGACTTTAGATAGACATCTACAACAACAAAAGCATTTGAGAAAATTAAGTAAAAGATCACGAAGCACCCGTTTTACGCCTTCTAGATTTTGAGAAAATTTTTTAAGTTGCTTGTGATGCTTCCAATGTTGGCATTGGCAGAGTTCTTAGCCAAAAAAGTCACCCAGTCACATTTTTCAATGCAAAGCTTCCCGATGCCAAATGCAAATATTCTACGTATGATTTTGAATTTTACGCAGAAGTGCAAGCATTGCGACATTAGCGACCTTATTTAGTGGGACATAATTTTCTCCTTTATTTAGATCACGAAGCATTGAAACACCTTAATTCCCAACAACCTATGACCGACCATCACATTAAGTTGAGTGCCTTTCTTCAGTAGTTTACCTTTAGCCTCCGACATAAAGTAGGTAAAAAGAATCTCGTGGCTTATGCATTAAGTCATCGGAAATACCTTCTTACCACTATGACAGTCACAGTTCCAGGCTTTGAGCAAGTGAAACCAAAGTCATCATCATCAAAGCCTTATCCCTAACTATGTTGGGGTCAGCTACATGAATTCTGTTTCTCCATTCCATTCTATTTTAAGCCAAATCCTTAAATAAGTTAAACTTCTTCAAATCTGATTCAATGACCTCCATTAATGTTTTCTTCAGCCTACCCCTACCTTTTGAAGGGCCATCCACCTGTATAGCCAAACTTTTTTCACCGGTGCCATTACCGACTTACGCTCAACATGCCCAAACCATTTTAAACGGGTTTCTCTAATCTTATCTTCTATTGATATTACTCTTAAATGCTTTCGAAAGTGCTCATTTCTAATTTTACCTTTTCTAGTTTTACAACATATCCATCCAAGCATTCTCATCTTAGCCACATCCATTTTACGTATATGCGCCTTCTTAATTGGCCAACATTCTGCTCCATATGTCATAATTGGTTTAACCACCATCCTATAAAATTTGCCATTCAATTTCGTTGGCATTTGTCTGTCATAAAGCACTCCAAAAGCTAGTCTTCAATTCAGCCATCCAGCTTTTATCATATGCTCATATCAAGGACATAAATATCGGCCGACACGAAGCGTATCGGATGATAAATCGGGCGTAGCACCCAAATTGCCGCTCACAAATGTATCGGCCGATACGTATCGGCTGGGGGGTGGGGGGGTTAAAACCCCCCAACCGATTTTTTGACTCACTTTTTCCCTTTTAACTTTTATCTTCTCCCCTCTTCACTGCTCCAAGCCCCTTTCCTTGCCTCCATTTTTCAAATCCTCTAAAAAAAACAGTAAAATCATCAACAAAAACATAAAAAACAATCAAGAATGGCTCCACAACGTGCTTATCAAGGGCGACGGAGAGTGTCATCACCCACACACATAGATGAGCAAGGGAATATGGGTGAAAGTGGAAATGTAGGAGGGGAACAAACAGCATCTTGGAACCCTATTTATAATGTTCCACATCCACATTTAGGCTACAAGCCGTATCCTCATGAACCATCACAATATTATCAGTATGGTCATGTGCAATAAGAAGAAGAACAATCTTCGGCTTCAGGGTCTTACTCATATGGTGACTATGATGATAGTCAACCTCAATATAAATATCCACCTCCTCCAAGCTCCTTTGTTTTCTTCTTTGCATTCCAAGATCCCAATGCTCACCAATATCAAATTCAATTTGGGGAGAATGTGCAATATCATAGGGGCACAAACATAACAAATGATGATGAAGATGATGACACTGATAGCAATGTGATTCCTGGAAGACATTCCTTTTGGTATTAGATTAGAGCTAATCAGCAAGGTATTCCTCCATTACAAAGTCTTTGCTCTTTAAGTAGATTAGTATATTGTTTTTCTATAAAGTTTGAACATAGTTTATCTTTCATTCTTGAATGAATCTTGATGAAATTTGTTTATAACATTTTTTTTACAAGCCTTAAGTTACTATTTAAGTTGACATAACTAAACAACATGAATCCATATGAAAAACATTGATTATTCATATTTTTTTCTATTGATACAGCGATACAGGATCTCATACAATGAGGGGACCGCTACATACTCATATACTAGTTGCTTTTGCAAAACAAATACATATTCCATCATTTTCCAATATTCTGGATTTTCTGGAACTTTTTCGGATTTTTTTGAAGACTTTTTTAAATCACACCGCTACGCCGCTGCGTATCGCCGCTGCGGCTACGTATCACCCGCTACGTATCGTTTTGGAGATGGGCTGCTACGCCCGCCGCAACCGCTATTTTCATCCTTGCTCCATATCTTCGTCAATCTCCCCATCCTTATTAATCATCGAGCCTAGATACCGAAAAGAACAAGTGAAACAGGAGTAAAGAAGAAAAAAAGATTTTGGTGTTATTTATTCAGATCTTCTCAATGAAGAACTGGACAAGAATCCACATTACAACATACATGATGGTTTCTTATTCCGAGGTACAAAACTTTGCCTTCCTACTACTTCTATTAGAGAACATGTTGTTCGTGAATTACATTCAGGAGGTTGTATTGGTCACTTGGACCATGGCTAAACACTTGCTCTTATGGATGATCGTTATTATTGGCCGCGCATGAAGCTCAATGTTATCAGTCTCTGTGAAAGATGTCGCACCTATCAATTGTCCAAGGGTAACAAAAGGAATACAAGATTATATCAGCCATTACTAATTCGTAATGTTCCTTGGGAAGATATTAGTATGGATTTCGTATTAGGCTTGCCCAAGAATGCCTGCAAAGTGAATTCAATCTTCGTTGTTGTGAATCACTTCTTAAAAATTATTTATTTTATCCATTGTAACACAACAGCCGATCCTTACAAAGAAGCTCAATTGCTATTCAAGGAAATTGTTCGTCTTCATGAACTTCCAAAGACAACCATTTCTAATCGTAACATCAAATTCATGAGTTATTTTTGGAAGACTTTGTGGATGACAACGAAGATAAATCTCCATTCTTCTACTGTTTATCATCCTCGGAATAATCTTCAAATCAAAGTTGTCAATCATAATCTTGGTCAGTTATTAAGTTTCCTTGTTTGCGATAATACTTCTACTTGAGATCAAGTTTTGCCCATGGCTAAGTTTGCTTACAATAATTCAATCAACCGCTTCACAAGCATTTCTCTGTTTGAAGCAGTTACAAGTGTTCGTTCATGCTTACCTATTGATCTTGTTCTATTACATCTTGAAGGACGCCCAAGTGCTAAGGCAGATAACTTCATCAAAAACATGCAGCAAATACATGATGACATCAGACGCCATATTGCTGCTAGTAATGAAAGCTACAAAGCTCATGCGGACAAGCGTCGCCGTTTCCTCGAGTTTTCTAAAAGGTGATATGGTTATGGTCCAAATCTATCAAGAACGGTTACCACCTAAAGCAAATAGGAAACTACATCCTCGGAATGTTGGACCATTCAAAGTTTTGAAATAGCTCAGTTCTAATGCCTACATGTTAGAATTACCACCAGATCTTGGCATCAATCCAACATTCAATGTTATAGACATCATACCTTACCGTGGCCATGACAATGATGAAGACTCTGAAGAACATGCAATTGTTTTACCAGCTCCTCCTCCACCTAAAGATAAAATTGTTGATCTTCTTGATGATTAGCTGGTTTCTACGCATCAAAGAGGATATCAAAAATTTCTTGTCCAATGGCAAAACCGGCCCATTTTTTATGCTACTTGAATTACTTTATCTAACTTCCAGCGCATAAATCCAGACCTCTATGAATATTATCAAGTTATTAACTCGTCGGAGTCAAGTTTTTTCAAGATGGGGAGAGTTGATGCAGTATGGACCTAGCCCAAGAAGGCAGCTAAGCCCAAACATTGACCCACAAGTCAACCCAGTTCATTGGGTTTGGCCATAGGCTCAATTGACTTATTCATTATAAATCTCTTCATTTAGCTGGAATTCATGTTTTATGATTTTAAAATTTATTTTAGAATTTTCTTGCAAAAATCATTGAAAATCCTCGATTTTTCACTAAATCATGAAACTTTCCATTTTTAGAAGATTTTTTTTTAATTCATGATTTTACATGAAATGATAAAATTTCTCATCATCATTAGTCAAATAAAGCTAAATCATGATTGATGATATGGATTCATTGTGTAATTTTATGTAAATTGGGCCTGCATTAATGCATTTATGACTTTCAATCAAAATTGTTATTTTAATTTAAAAAATTACTTTTGTGTGCGTAGGAAATTGAAGAAAAGGGACCCGCATAAAAGATTTGAAGCCAAGGAATTATTTGGGAAGAAATCCAAGGTCGAGCCAATTTTTGAAGTTATTTTCATGGAAAGAAAAAAGTCCAAAGGTGGTGGGACACCATGCCATCGCATACTTTCCACAAAAAAAAAAAAAAAAAGAGACACAAACCCTTCCAAATTCTCCCCATTCGAGAATTCATGTCACCAAACAACTCTCTCTCTATTCCATATATGTACGTCCAAAAATCCAAGTCCAAGAGGATCCACGTCATTATCCATACAATTCTACCCATTGTCAACTTCCTATTCCTACCCACCTCTTTCCCCTCTCATCTATTATATATACGTCAAAAAGGGAAGAAAGTCCGAGACTCATACCATACCTCACGCCCATCTCTCATCTCTTTTTCTCTCTCTTTCTTGCCTTCTCCACATCACACGTTCAATCCCATCACCTTTTTCTCTTCTTCATTTTCCATACTCCACCATACCACATCAATTCCTACATCCATCTCCTCTCCTCTCCATCTCATCACAATCCAAAGTGGGGTTTGGCCAGCCCACTTTTGGATCCATCCTATTCATTCCATCTCCTCCTTTCATCTAATCCTCCTTGGTGTGAAGATTGAAGATAAGAGCTCGGATTGGGCGCAGAGTCCCCTCTTTTTGATGTTTTGATCCTGAGTAAGGGTAGATTTTCTTTTTCTAGTTGTACTTATTTTTGGAATTTATTGGGTGTATTGGTTCGTTTAAAATTTAAATCCACAATTAGTGAGGTCAAGGTGTTCCGCCTTGGATCGGCACCGTGTGTGTGTGGTGACAGCACGCACTTGGTGCGGTGTTTTTGTGGATTTTTTTTTCTTCTGCCAATACAGTGTTTTAATCTTCCAAAAATAAGAGAAACTAGCATTCTTTTCATTATTTTTTTATTATATCTGAAAGTTTTATTTCTGATTTTTTATTTATTTAATGCATGGTTATTTATTCCTTTATATTGGTAGTTTGATCTATTTCATTGTCTTGCAGTTTCTAGTTTTAGGATTGTTTTTAGTTAGGATTTTCTTAGGTTAGATTTAAATTGTAATTCTTTTTTCAGATTTGAACTTGTAATTTAATTTTATTTTTCCGAAGTAGTAGTGTGTATTTTTGTAGATTTTATTAGGGTATCTTTAGATTTTTTCAAATAGGACAGGTTTTCTGCGAATACCAGCCCCCTGTAAATACGATCCCGGACTCACCGGGTAAAACTACATCGAGATCTTGCACTTGGGGTCCACGTTGATCACAAGCTGGTGGTATTCAACACTTCAAATGGCCCACCGTCTGGGCCCCATATCAGCCTAAGTCTGTAGAGTTCTGACATGACCGGAAAGCAGTCCTTTATTTGGCTATTTTATTAGTTCCTTTCTTTTTTTAGTGCCTTCTCCATTAAAAGGTTCCTATGCATTGGGGACCCACTAGTTTAGAAGTAGGATGCCTGGTTGAGATTTGTAGAGTTTTAGGGTTATGTGTCAATTTTTATAGGATGAGGATTCATGAGTGTCAACAGAAGTTCTTGCATTTGCTTTTCTTTATTTAATAAGTTTTTCATTAATAGTTGTCTTTGTAAGAACCCTGAATTATAAATGGGCCAAGCCTGAATTATTAAATGGGCTAAATGGGCTTAGAGAGGCCCAGTTTCGATCAGTCCAATTCATGACTAGATTGGGCTATTGGGTCAAATTTTTCAGGTCCATAAATAATCCAAACTCACTTAATTGTGACTCTATAGCTTCCCAAAATTATGACTGTGAAACTCCCACACTTAAATTCCCCAAATTTAAATTTCCCAAAAATTATAATTGTGCAACTCCCAAAATAATGACCTTAAATTGTGACTTTTAGTCTTCTTAGGTGACCTTTCAAGGGAAATCCTTTAGGATTCCAGCACTATATAAGAAGAGATCTCCTCTCATCTTTGTTCACTTTCTCATGGTTCTCATGGAAGAAGAGTAGGAATCCAATATAGTAATATTTGAAAATAGAAGCAACGAGATTCCAAGGAACACTTAACATAGTGGATGTCTGATTTGAGGTCACTTATTACTTATACCAGGTGAGTAGGACTTCTCTTATACTCATGTGAATATGGTGTTCCTTATATTCTGCTGTTTGGTTTCTATTTACATATATCAGTCAGTTTCTGTTGATATCCTTGCAACAGGATATAAATTCTGTTTGACACAAGATTATCATTTCTTTGATTTGGCTTAATAAGGGTTCATTATATTAAAAATCCAGATCTGAATTGATGAAAATGCTAGACTGACGACAGGATTGTGAAGGAAAATACAGATTTAAAATTTATCCTCTTTGTATAATGACTGGTAAATCTGAATCTTATGATAAATGTGATTATTAAGGACTGTTTTCATCATACAGTCTGCTGGTCTAATATGTACATTAATTCTTTGTATAATGATTGGTAAATTTGAATCATATGATTGATACACTTCCTATGGACTGTTTCTTTTATAGAATATAATGTTTTATTGAGTGAAGAAATTCAGAACTAAGCTACTGTTATATATTAGTCACAAGTGCTTTTGAACTAAGTTACTGTTATACGTTTTCTAACCCAATCACAAGTACTTTTTTAACTAAGCTACTGTTATACATTTTCTTACCCAATTACAAGTACTCTTTGAACTAAGCTACTGTTATACATCTTCTTAATAAGTCACAAGTAATCTTTGAACTAAACTACTGTTATTTTCTTAATCAGTTATAAGTACTCTTTCAACTAAACTACTGTTATTTTCCTAATCGGTCACAAGTGCTCCTTTTAACTATGTTACTGTTATACAATTTCATATCAAAGAAACTTAGGACTTTTTATAAAGGACTTTGGGTTCCAAAGAATCCCTATGATTGATCTATATTATGAGAAAATGGGAATACTAGTACTATTGTATAGTATTACATGTACAGTAGTGACTGCTTTCCATTTCACGAATATTTAGCTATGAAACATTATGTTAATATTGCACTGTTGTAAGGGATTGTTAAGAAGTTCCCTCTTTTATTAAATAAGATCATGTGAATAAGATGAGCTACCATAATATAACTAGTTCCAAATTAAGTAGTGGGTACTTCTATCGCTACGGTCTCATTTTTATTTTTACTATACAAATGATGACTTGTAAATTCTGAATCTCAATCTAGATTTAATACTGTCCTTAGTAGCTATGTATGGAATGAATAATTAATATGAGACTATGTGATACTTGCTCAAAGTAATTAATTCTAATTATATGAGTACAGTATTCTCTCTATGACTAAAAAGAATTTCAAAAAAATAGGGCCAATGCCACATATTTGGAGCACCAGTTATGAATTAGAGTGAGGCGAGATTTTGACTCAAGTATGTGGGACTAGCCAATGGAAGACATAATGATACTTATTATGAAATCAGTGAGCGGAGATATTTTTTTTAGAATTGTTTAGAAGTGTCTGTTTCCATTGGTATTGGATTCGACTTATGAATTAAGAATGGTGACAATCTTATCATGACATGAATATGAATCCCCTTATAATTAAAGAATGGTGACAATCTTGTCACGACATGAATATGAATCCCCTTACAATGAATGGTGACGGTCATGTCACGACATGAATCCCTTTACAACTAAGAATGGTGACAGTTTTGTCACGATATGAATATGAATCCCCTTACAATTAAGAATGGTGACAATTTTGTCACGACATGAATATGAATCCCCTTCACAATTAAGAATGGTGACGGTTATGTCACGACATGAATATAAATCCCTTTACAACTAAGAATGGTGACAATCTTGTCACGACACGAATATGAATCCCTTGTTCATGCTGCTAATATAAACAGGTATGGTGGTAGTTTGGTCAATCAACCTATGAACTTCTATTGATATCATGTTAATTACTATTGCTCTCTTGATTTTAGAAATTCTACTCACCAGTGTTACTGACTAGTGGTTCGCCCCACTACAGGTAACGTTTTTGTAGTGGGATCTGGGAGCGGCGGAGATCAGCATATAGATTTTGGCATGCAACGCTGATAGAGAGTTCGAAAACCATTTAGACCATTAGATGGAGTTAGCCCCATTTTGGAATATTTTAGATCTATTGTCATTTCTTAGCTATAATTGTAAAGACTTTGTTAAGATATTAATATTATGAATTTACCTTCATTTCCTTAGACTTGCTCTTGAATTTATTTTATGAATTTGTAATATGATCAAGTTAACAACTTAAAAATCTGAAGAGCTCCAGAATCTTGGGTCGTTACAGTCTTCTTGACAATAGTGGGAAACTAAGGTGGTGTCAGCGTCTTCTAGTCTTAGGAATTTCTTGGTGTTTCATGGCATGAAATAAGCATTGCAAGGTTTACAATAATTGACAGTTTTGCACAGTAGACACTTTATGAGAACAACAGTCAGTTGTTCTTTCCTTTTACAACTCTGTGGAAGCCCTTTGTTCACCATTACTATTTTTTAATAACATTATTATTATTATTTTTGGCATATGTGATACCGTCTATCGGTGCTAAGTGTGCTAAGTACAGAGTAACACGTTTATTTGCTCATTTATGTGCACAAATGAGGCAGGGTAGTCACCGTTTAACAGGTACACAGTGATCTTTAGACAGTCTAGCACTGTCTTGAATCCACAATTGTGTCACTTTTTCTGCTTTAGTTGTGATTTGGTGGAGAACCAAGTTTCTCTGTCCTGTCCTAGGCTATGTACAGCCACTTTTAGTTCCGGTCTCATTCTAAATTGCTAGCGGCTACATCAATATTCCACTGAAGCATAAATAATAAATGCAAAGGCCATCAATAGATTGTTAACCTAAAATAGAAGAACATACCAATAACGGACAAACTCAGACAAGGCTGCTGCAGCAGCTTCCCTCTGAAGCCTCTGGTTTCGATTCAACGCTTCAGTTAAAATTAGACATATTGATGGGACCTGCAGCTCCAAGTCAGTTCAAAGAGAAAATACCAAATGAACAACAAACAATAAAACTAAAATTATATCAAATGTCAACTGAACTACCATAAAGATAACAGAAATTTTGGATGCCTGTACTTTCAATGCAAAGAGCTCTGAGTGTGGAATCAAGAGGAACTAAAAATATAATATACAACAATCCAAACTCTGATAAGAAGGCCACTGCTTAAATCCAGAACAAAGCCAGGGGCCCTAAACCAAGTATGATTAATGGAAACATTATACAAAAATATAGTTAAATGAGAAGATCAACTCTACAGAAAGAAATTAACTTCATCATAAAAACTTTGCACATAAACATCAACAGAACTTATAACCTGAACATGAACCCATATATCTATAAAAAAAATGATCCCTACCCTTCATTCAATGAGGTTACCCTAGAAATAACCAAACACTCAAAGCAATGTATCTTTAAAGGCGAACTACGACCACATGATGAAAATGTATTTTATTCCCTCAAAACTATCTTAATGGTATTCACTTACTTCAAATACTGTCAAGAACGCTCCAGCCAAGCAATCCCTTGTATCTACTCATAAGAAACCAATCCTTGCTCCTCAACCAGGGAGCCCTAGATATAACCCTACACTTCATCGATTGTATTGTGAAAATAATGTAGCTTCATCATCATCATCAACATATCAAAACCTTGTCCATAACATCCTAGACACTGATATAGAAGCTAGAATATTTAGTAATAATGCATATATTTATTCCATGACTTTCTTGACTCGTAATTTGAAATATTAAGATTTCTTGAATATTTTTATGTATTATGGGTTTATGGCCACATGTAAAATTATTAATTTGTGAGAATATTATAAATATGACATGTTTCGTTTGGGTTATACCGGTTGATTTTGGGGCTGGCCCATATTCCTTAATGATTGAGTTATAACTAGTTCGAGCTAGTCTATGTATGGCCCAAAGACCTATTAGGAGACTTGGCCCAGGCCCATTAGGAGTGACTCTAGAGTTTCGACAGGAATGACCCTAATATGTGTGACTATTGGAGTTCCCAAGAGGGACTGTTCAAGTTGGAGACCTCAAATAGAACTCCTCACCTGGACGTCCATGCTTGTTATATAAGGGGTTTCCTCCCTTCACACTATTCCATTGAAATTGTGTGAGAGAAACTCAGGCCTCAATCGGAATGTGATAGTAGAAGAGGAGAATTGTCGCAAAGAGTATGGCGATGTCCTATTCAAGACCATAGATCACACAGGCAATGATTGTCTATGCAAGGTGAGTAGAACTTCTTGATTTTATGGTGTAGGGTCTGAATAGAAGAGTTTTTGTCATACAATTCTTGATGGCACTATTATATGATGAAAATTAGAAGATCATCCGATGAATTGTTTCCTCTCTATATTGTGTTATAGTAATGGCCAACCAAGCTCAGGACTTCGGACTAATTTGAGTAAAACAGTAAGAAACTCTTCTAATCCCTGTAAAGTATTCAAACCTGTTCTAGTACGGTTGAAAGTATGTTTAGGTTCCATTACCAACTCGAATCGGCCAAGAATGGGGAAGGAACCCAACCAGAAACCATGTTGTTCAACTACAGAACATTACTGTGCAATTTTGTCAACAAAGGTTGTGGGACCGTATGCCCACCGCCCACATGATAAGTGATCTGATCAGATCAGTTCATAGACCAACCATAGGCAACACTAGGGATACAGGACCCATATCAAGTGGGCCTCAACAGGCCATTCATGAAAAGAACACAGACCCTGCCCGTGTAGTGGAAGTTGTAGTCGACCATGAAACACCACCGTTGGAAGCTGGAACTCTACAGAATTTGTGTATGCACATTGGTAGGGATGATGAATATTGGAATTGACTCAATCCAGGCAAAGATTGATCACAATCCTAGCCGGAATAGGATATTTGCACAATCAGACTGTCACAAGGTATTTTAGTCGATAGAATGATGGGGCCCAGGTGCTCCACCTGATCAATGATCTGGTCCCCACGTCTTGTTGCGGACCCCGATGCAACCCCAGGGATAGTAATCCCCTGTCGACTGGACCGTTGCATCCTGCCATCAAACTGCCCCAAACAGAGGCCAAGAGTGCGTCCTCTTTGATGATGGACTCTCCCCGAGATTTATCGGCCACTTATAATAAGATAAGTTTCAGAATATTTCAGCTAGGCCCCTGAAGTTTCAACTAATAAGATTAAACCCTATTTTAAGACCCTTCTTTATTTATATGCAAAGAAAGATTTCCTTGCATACATATTTGATTTTGTAAATTTCCTGTCCTAAATGTTGTACCTGTGAATTAACTCTGATTTTAGGTTTGGCTGGAATAAATAGACTCTCGCATGATATTTCTGGAAATTCCAGAAAAGCCCCTGGGTATATTCACTAATAAATTCAACCTTTTCATTACTATTACTGTAGGATTATGTGAAGATCGACAGTAGCTAATGATATATGCATCTGTTGGGTTTGTGATACATTCTGAAAATTTTCAAAAGGTCCCTTAGGTTTGAATTAATTTCATGAAACTCTTGCTAAGACTTGGAATGAGGAATATGCAAAGAATGAGTCATTGTGGACCAAACCTCTTCTGAGGCCTGATGAAGATTAACCTTATTATCTTACCTAATGATGATTAGAATTATTATTATAGCTGATAATAATCATTCTGATTTTAAATTCTGGAATTCACTTATCAATTATGCGTTATTCATGTTTTGGGTATGGTGTGCAAATTGATGTAGAACATGTGATGAATATTTGATATCTGATTTGGGGTCAACTCTGGATTATTGATTATGATTTGATGTTATGAATGAGGTTATTATGAATAAATAGAATTTCATCTATCATGGGCAATGCCACATACCTGGGCACCAATTCTGATTCAAAGTCCGGCAAGGACCTAACCCAGTGTATGTGGGGCTAGCCCATGGTTTAAAAAATCGGCCGAGTCCAAGTCAATTGCCGAGTCGGGTCTGCATGACTTGGACTAGCCCAATTCAACTTAAAGTGAAAAATAAAAAAATGAAAAAAAAGGGGGTTTTCTATAAAAGGTACTTAATATAGAGGGATGGGGAGAGAAAAAAACACTATAAGGGAAAGGCTTTGGGAATGGGGCAGTGTAGGGAAAAAGCAGTTGTGATGCTGTGCTGGCTGCCACTGGCAGTGCCGATTTTCTACAGTAGTGCTACTGTGTTGCTTTTCTGCTAGGGATGGGGAGAGAAAAAAACACTATAAGGGAAAAGGCTTTGGGAATGGGGCAGTGTGGGGAAAAAGCAGTTGTGCTGCCGCGCTGGCTGCCACTGGCTGTGCCGCTTTTCTGCAGGATTGCTGCTGTGTTGCTTTTCTGCTGGTTTTGGCTGCTGCTGCTTCTTTTCTGCAGCACTATCACTTTCTTCTCTCTATATTTTTTGGTTTTCTTTTTTTTTGCACTATAAGGACTCAACTCGACTCGGCCGAGTCCCATGCAACTCAGCCGTGTCGGCTAGTCAAGTCGAACTCGGCCATGGGCGAGTCGGGTTGCAGGTTCGGGTTTTTAAACCTTGAACTGGCCAGGTGAAAGAGGGAGATGATGTTACATGTTATAATGAATTATATTGAATCTATGAACTGAATTGAGTTTGAAACTATGATTTGAATGGAGTATCCAATTCCGCTAGCATTGGATTCAACCTCTGAATTGAGAATCATAGTGGCAGATGTGGTGGCCACCAAGCCACATTGTTGGTTGGAATATCAACAATCATGATGGCCGACAAGCCATGTTGTTGAGGAAGATCAAGTTGAGATGAGAGTTAGGATGTGTGGTGGCTGACAAGCCACATTGTTGACATAGAATAAGAACTTCCCTCGTGGAATTATGATCGAGGGGAGTATGGTCAACAATCCACGTAGTTGATGGAAAAGTAAATACTCCCGTGTGGGGTATTGGAATTGGCCAGTGCATGGCCAACAATCATGATGGATGATAAGTCGTGTTGTTCATGGAGAAGTAAATACTCCTGTGTGGGGCATTAGAATTTGCCAGTGCTTGGTGTAGAAAGGTACTAGAGAAAGAATTGATTTGACACATCACTAAACAGTGTGTATTGTAATCTATATGAATGATATGAAATTTTATTAATTTTCTTAACTTAGAAATTCTACTCACCAGTAATACTGACAAGTGGTTCGCCCCACTTCAGGCAACATGATTAAGGATAAGCATATGATGTTAAAGATGAAGTAGGTATTTGGCATGAGCATTATGAGTGTGAAAGACAGTATGAGAACAGAGGAATGATATACATAATGTTTTTAATAAGGAAGGTTTTTAATATTTTTGCATCAGGTTTCTTTATAATTTCAAGATTTATTAATTTATGCCCATGAAACTAAATTGTTTATTTGACTTGTGAATGGAAAAATGAACATTTATAGTAGCAACATGGAATCAAAAGGGCCCTGGGTAACGGGTCGTTACATTGTCCCAACTATGTTTGAGCTTTTCCAAAAGCCCTCCGTTTCTTTGCTATAGCTTTCTTTCAGTCATCTTTTCTTGTGGAAAGCAAATCTCTAAACACTTATCTCTTTGGTATCTTCTTCAGCTATGGGTCCTTGGAGGTTTCAATTCTACTTCAATGAAATTAACTACTTTAGGTTGCCGGGTGCAATAAAGTTTCAGCATATTGGGCTGGCGACTAATGGTTTTACTGATGCTGGTTTCTTATTTGGTTGCTTTCACCTGGTAATTTTGGTTAGGAGGGAAACTTTTTTTTTTTTTCCTTTTCTTTCATTGTTATATTCCTTTTATACTACTGTTTGCCCCTATTTTCTGCTAGGAAGCGCTGTCCTTTTTTGTATCAGTTTCATCATAATATAATTTATCAGTACTATTAAAAAACAAAAAACTATGTTGGGGTCGGCTAAATGAATTCCATTTCTTCTCTCTGATCTATCTTGAGCCAAATCCTTTGATAGATTGTGCTTCATAAGATCCAACCTTACTACTTCCATCCATATCCTCTTGGACAAACCCCTTCCCCTTGGTGGGACATCAACCTGCATAAAAACTATTCCTCTCCAGCGTTGTTGCTGGCCCACATTGGACACGTCCAAACCATCTCAAATGGTTGTCACTTCAAAACGATGCAGCTAAATGATCAGAAGATTTTTGTTCCGTCAACACTGCCTTAATTGCATTTTTTAATTGGTACTGTCCTCCTTAATAGCATAAAAATGTCAGCTATGCAGACACATGATACACTACACCCATCAACAAGATCCTTCGTTCTAGTTACATTTTATTATATGCTAAATATCAAGAACAGGGAAGATTGAGCCTTGGACCTGTAATAGAGTACGGTATGATAATATTAAGCCTTGACCTCTAACAGAGCACGATATGATAACATGATACTGTACCACTGCCTCAGCTATGCAAAATTCCTTTATTCAACCAATTTTTAACAATAACTACAAATGAAGGAATGGTAATACACAAGAAGTGACATCTTGAGATAAGCATGAGACAAGAAGGTTTTCTAGAAATGACAGTACCAATGTCAAAGTTTTTTATGAACCCAATATATTTTGGATTGAATTACAGGATAACAGTAATATCATGTTACCTCTTTAGGTCTCTTTATAGAGATGCAACTTGCAAGATCTCCAATAAGATTGATCCACTTCTCACTTTCATTTAGTTCTCCATCTCTGGCCAAAATCTGAAATAAAATACTTAACATATTAATTCATATATCATACTATAATCTGCAATTATAAGCATCAGCCATAGCTTACACACAGCAATTAAAGGTTCACGTATAATTGCTTACCTTTCCCATCTCAAGATCACCAACACATTCGCAAAATGCTTGAAATGTTGGTAATAAAGTCCTGCAACACAAGTAAAAAGTAGAATAGCACCATCAACTTTATTGGAAATGAAGTATATAGGACAATAAATACAGAATCAATTTGACACAATAGTTGCGATATATTATCCACATTATGTTTAATATAGCCTAAGAAGCACGGACACTTCTAAGAAAGTGACGTGTCCATGTCGGACACGTGTCGGACACCGACACTCCTTAAACACTCTCAGACACGTATCCAATACTATTTAGCCATGTCCATAATTAAGAACTAAAAATTCTAATTTCGGCACTTGTTTGACACTCTTTTTACAACGTCTCCCACAATTCCTAACCTGTGTCTATGACTAAAAAATAAACATGTGGCTAATATCTCTTAGACACTTTGTTAACATGTGGTTATTAAAACTTGTAAACTTGATATATGATAATTTTATACCATGAAAAAATATATGATTGTAAATATCAATCATATCACAAGCAAAAGGCATAAATATTTCACTAAAGAATAAGCCTCAAAATTGGCTTCTTTTTTGCTTTTTATTTTTATTTTTTATAAGGAGGGGAAAGAGATGATCCGCCCTTTTCTTTATATGGATTTTATGGAACTATGGATATTTTATGTTTAATGATTATGAATTATGTTTCATTGTTGTATTGCTATTTGATAATTTGATATGTTTGTTAGTTCGTACTTGAATTTTTATTTTTTGATTGCTAAATTGATTAAAAAAATTTAAAATGATGTTATTTTTTTAGTAAATAATTATATATATATCTAAATTAATATATATTATTAACGTGTCCGTGTCCTACTTTTTGGAGAAATGCTGTGTCAACGTGTCCGTGTCATATCATATCTGTGTCCCGTGTCCGTGTCCATGCTTCTTAGAATATAGCTCATATAGTCATGTGGGACACTATCAACATCTTTGTTGTCGTCATCATCACTCATCATTGTCATCAAAGCTTTGCCCCAAGTATGTCATCATGATTAGTGGGGGTCAGCAACATGATTCTGCTCCATTCCAATCTATCATGGGCCACATCCTAGGATAGGTTGCACTTCTTCAAAGCTATGCTTACTTGTGGGGCCCGCTTGGGCCTATTCATCAGTGCAGCCCCTTTGGAGTTCTTTTCATTACATTTTTTGACATTAGGCCCAATTTTGCACTCCCTGAACCTTCACTCACCAATGGTTTGAATCTCAAGAAAAGATAAAATTAAGATGCCATTAACTTCAAGTAGTTAAATCGAGGGCTACAATAATCTGGTGGGGCTAATTTTTCAAATTCCCCCTAGTCCATGAGAAGACCTTTCAAGCTGCCCTCTTGTTAGTAAACTTGCATCTAAGTGGACCCCACAAGCTGGACTACCTATAAGCTATTGTATGGGAACACTTCCCCCATATATATGTATATATAAATAATGTAGCTTTTTGGTCCTATGGACATCACAATTATATATAAACTAATTATTATTCCAACTTCTTTTAATTCTTTTCCAATCTCCTTCTCAAACCTAACCCTAGGTGTAATCACAAGGCTATATTTCATATCTAAAGACTACAAGGGCGCATTGTAATGTACCAAAGGAGTTCCTGCTGACCAGATCGAACAAGACCGTGGAAACTTCCTAGTTGAAGAGCTAGTGCACATAGAACGGTAGCATAACTTTGCTCAACAACTTTCTTCCCACTTTTGCCACCCCCTCTGCAGAGAATAATATTAAAAATACTTGAGAGAACTCACCAAATACAGCATTAAGTGAATAATTGTAAAGAACGGTGTAAATGTGCACAATTATGAGAGACCTGAATAGAGCAGCAAGAGCTAGTATAGCTGCTTGTAAGATGTCTTCCTTAGTATCCGTTTCAGAGGAGTTAATGTTATTATCTCCTTTCTCAAGACCACCTTTAAGTATTATTGATGTCTGATTAAGAACAGACACCACATGATCCAGAAACCAAAATGAAAGTATCGGGTGCTGAGAAAATGCCTGTCATAATTAAAGTGAAAATAGAAGGAATTAATGAAAATGAGAGAAATCTAGTTATAAAAAATAAAAAAAAAAGATCTAGACAAAAGAATCAGCATCCAACACTTCATTTGCATCGAAAACCACCCTTGTATAAATTAGACACCAAAGAAAGCACAGATGCAAGTCATATCCAAATGGAACCATGAAAAGAGCTTTAATTCATAGTTAAATACAAACAAAGCCCAAACTCTTGTAAGCAGCATATTTGGAGCAGCATGAGATAATCCACGGTAACATGGTGGTAAGATGACTATATTGTAGTTTGCACTCATTGTTAACAGTTTAGCAACCTTCCCACTAATCCTAGAAATAACAGAACAATATACCCTCAGTCCATTAGTCAATGCCATGAAAAATGAAATCAGAACAAAACGGACATAGGAGGTTCAATTGAAAGAGAAATGGATGAAAATAGCAGCCACTACGCCGCGACCGCTATGCGAAATTGAAAATAGCGCCCCTATCTTCCATAACAGCCACTACAGAACCACTACGGTCCGTTACAGCCCCTACGGGACTGCTACAAGGCCTCTACGGAGTGTGATTGATGACTATTTTTCAAAAAAAATTTGAAATACATATTAAAACTTTTTTTTTACCTTTCATCTTCAAATAACATTTTTACTCAACTCTTCTATCCTTCTATACTTGAAAGAACACCAAAACATATAGGATCCCCCTTCTATCCTTGAAAGAACACCAAAGCATGTAGGATCTTGCTGAATTGAAGTTGATGCAAAGAATTTCTCTCAAGTGGAGTGTTTTTATCGAGCTATTAATTATTATGTCATTCCACATTTGTTCTATTGACTATTGACTGTTGAGTATTGACTATTAACTGTTTAGTATTTACTATTGCACTCCTAAGTTCTAACTTTTAAATCTTGAGTCTTGACTTCAAATTCAATACATTGTTTATTTTGTTGATATTACTTCAACACAGTTTTTTTTAATAAGCCTTTGATTAATTTCTAAGGTACCATAACAACATGAATACATATGAAAAAAATGATTATTACTATTATTTTTCTATTAATACAATGATACAGGACCTCATGCAATGAGGGGACCGCTACTGTGAAAATAATGGGTCAGCCTAGTACCTTATTAGGCCTAGTCCAATGGGCTAACCTGAACTAGGCCGGGCTGACTTGACCCATTACTTGTCCCATGATTATAGTTGTAATCGGCTCCTTTCTTAGAGCCTTATCTTAGGGATTTTGATGATGTACATTAGTCAGCCACCCTGCTGTATTTTTCTATTTTTAGTCTAAATGAGTTCTACAATGTAATCTAATATAGAATCCTCTGTGTATATATACTCTTACAAGGATCGTTCCTAAAAAAGATATTCCAATTCAACTTTTGGTGCTTTGTATGCTTATTTACATGGTATCAGAGCCTTCTCTGAACCTTTGAGAAGATTTAGATCATCGTTTTGGAGCAAGATCGGTGGTTTCTAAGCTTCTCGGTCAAATCAGTTTGATCTAAGGTGGGGCCCACAAATGCATGATAGAAGCAGCACCACTCTCACCTAGGTCACCTGCCTTGGAGAAGTGTCTGTTAATTTTTTGAGCTTTGTTCGATGAGTTTTGGGGTGTTTTCGTGAGGTTCTACAGTTTTCGTTTTTTTCGCAGTATATTTTCATCAAGATCGTCGATCTTTGTCATCACATGTTTGTTTAAGTTGAGACTTGTTCTGTTTGGTGCGAATTTTTGATTGCTTGCATTGATTGTTTCCTAATTTGGGCTGTTAAGACTATTCATCAGCCACATCTTCTTTTTCCTTTCCAGTTGACTAGGACGCCCACGGTCTTTTCCCTTTATTTTACTGTGTCTTTTTTTTTTTCGGCTTGTCTGCAATGGCTGAGAAGCTATTAGGAATTAATGTAATTTTGGATGGGCCTAATTATGCTTACTACTCTCATCTAATGATGAATTTCTTGAAAGGACAAAAGTTGTGGAAATATGTTTCAAAAAAGAAACCAAGTCCGGACACAAAAGATGCAACCTATGAAGCATGGGAGGCAGCTGTAGGAAAGATCAACTCATGGATTGCAAATTCTGTTGTTCCATCTATTGGAAATCAACTGTCCAACTTTTCAGATCCCAAAGATGCATGGGATTATCTGGCCCAATTGTACATTCAGTCTAATTCTGCACATCGATATCAGTTGGAATGGGAAATCAAGAATGCTGATCAAGGATCAGATTCAATACATGATTTCTATGTTAAGATGACAGCACTATGAGATCAACTAGCACTAATGGAGAGTTAGTTTTCTTGTCTTGATGATTCTGCAACATTTGAAAAATATAGACAAGAGACCAGATTAGTACAGTTCCTCATGGCTCTTAGACCTAAATATGAGCATTTAAGGGGTTTATTGCTACATCGCACACCACTGCCACATGTAGACACTGCCTTGTCAGAATTGTTGGCCGAGGAACAAACAAAGAAATCACTGGCCAAAAGAAAAGTCAGGGAGATTGATCAAGTTTTGACTGCAACTAAAATCCAAGTGGCCGCCAAAACAACAGTCTCAACTAATACTCTCTGCAATTACTGCAAGATGCCCGACCATTGGAAGAAGGATTGTCCTCTACTTAAAAAAAAGAATCAGAATCCGAATCAGAAGGAATTTCATTACAAGCCAGCACAAAAATCAGGACATTCTCATCAATCTCAAACTGCTACAGCAACCACTAAAACTCCCTTTTCTTCCTCAGATATTTCTACCCAACTTCAGAGTATGATTGATGAGAGGATTCAATAGTTACTACTGGCTTCTTCTGCTCCCAGTCACTTGACTACTGTTGATACAGCGGCTTCAACCATGGCTTCCTTCACAGGTAACACACAGTCCTAGATTTTTTACTCAGGTGCGTCCTATGACCTCTAATCCATCACTTTTTGACACCAGTCATTCTCCTTCTTCACCCATGCACATCCTTACTGCAAATAATTCAGTTTTACTAGTTGCATCTGTAGGAACAATTACTATCAAGTCATCCTTAGGGAAGTTATCATTGTCTAACGTACTTTGTGTTCCTAACCTTTCCATCAATTTGATTTCAATTAATCAACTCACTGACTTGGGGTATGTTGTTTCCTTTAATTCACATGGATGTGCTGCGCAGGTTCCTCACACAGGGAAGCAGATTGGGATAGGCCATAGAGTTAGGGGGTTGTACCAGTTGCAAATCTTCATGTTCCTGCTTCAACACCTAGCATTGCTTCTACTGTTTCTTTAAATTCTTCAAGTTTATGGCATCTTAGATCTTGACATTTATCTAATAATAAGTTAGACCTTTTGATCTCCAAAAATTCTCTTGGCAAAACTGGTATTGTTAAATTTCCAAAATGCAGTGCATGTAGGGTATCCAAACAAACTATTTTACCTTTTAATAAAAGTGGTTCAGCGTCTCATGCTCCTTTTGATTTGGTTCATTCTGATCTACGGGGTCTGGCTACTCAGCCCACCAAAGGGGGGTCACTTTACTATGTTTTGTTTGTGGATGATTTTACTAGATATACTTGCTAAAGAAAAAATCAGAGCTAAAGAAAAAATCAGATTCTTTTTATGTCTATATTCAATTCACCACAATGGTTGCCACCCAATTTTCTGCAAAAATTAAGGCTTTTAAATTAGATTCAGGGGGGGGGGGGGGGGGGGGGGGGGGGGGAATATCGATCACATAGATTTCAGAACCTCTTAGCCACACATGGAACTCTGGCTCAACTATCTTGTCCCGACACCCCACAACAAAATGGGGTAGCTAAACAGAAGCATCGTCATGTCATAGAAACTGCCAGATCCATGCTGTGCACATCATCTGTTCCACTTCTCTTTTGGGGGGAATGTGTGCTCACCTCTGTCTACCTCATTAACCGAATGCCTTCTACTATGTTGTCAGGGGTTACTCCATTTGAAAATTTGTTTGGTTTCCAACCTAATTACTCTCATTTGAGAGTCTTTGGTTGCACATGCTTTGTTCTTCTCCAGCCACATGAGCAACACAAGTTGTCCCCTAAGTCAGCCGTTTGTGTTTTCTTAGGATATGGAATTGAGTTGAAGGGGTATCAATGTTATGATCCACAAACAAACAAATTGCGAATTTCGCGTAATGTGACCTTCCTTGAGCACGTACCATATTATTCTTTGTCTCGAGCAAAACAAATGGATTTTGTTCCTACAATGCGTACTCTTGATCCTTTTCCGGAACTGTTTCCCTCCAAACAAGACCCCTCCATATCTAAGCCTCTGCAAGTATATCAACGGAAACCCAAAATTGTTCCTTCCTTCAATGATGTGGCTAATGTTCCCACTGCTCCCAAAGTGTTGGATTCTACACCAGTTCAAAAATATCCCTTCTAAAATCGAACACCTGTTCAAAAATATGGCTTTATTTCAGTTGAACAATTTTCTCCTCGATATCGTTCCTTCCTTGCCACTGTTCATTCACATTTTGAGCCTTGTTCCTTTCAAGAAGCATCTAAGTTTTATGAATGGAGACAAGCCATGGAAAAAGAAATTGCCGCTCTCCAGCAGAATCTCACATGGGAGCTAGTTCCTCTTCCCCGTAGCAGAAAGAAAATTGGTTGCAAATGGATTTATAAAGTGAAAACTAAAGCAGATGGGTCTGTGGAGAAATACAAAACACACCTTGTGGCTAAAGGTTACACTCAGGATTATGGAATCGATTATGAGAAAACTTTTGCTCTTGTAGCAAAAATGACAACTGTTCGCATACTAATTTCTGTTGCTGTTGTTAAACATTGGCCCCTCTATCAACTGGATGTGAAAAATGCATTTCACAATGGTCATCTCACTGTAGAAAGTTATATGACTCCACCTCTTGGTATTTCGCATTCACCCTTGCATGCGTGCCATCTTAACAGAGCTCTTCATGGACTTAAACAAGCACCAAGAGCTTGGTTTGAGTGCTTCACCTCTGCTATGGTTTCGTTTGGTTATCATCAGAGTTTACATGATAGTTAGTGCACTGTTCTATCGAAACTCGTCTAAGGGCATCATTATTCTTCTTTTGTATGTTGATGATATGATTATTACAGGGGATGATCTTGAGGGAATTGCTAGTCTTACGAAGTTTCTTCATTAGCAATTTGAAATGAAATATCTGGGGCATCTACGCTATTTTCTTGGCATAGAAGTTGGATATTCAGAAAGTGGGTATCTCTTGTCTCAACTCAAATATTGTTCAGACATTATCCAGCGTATAGGACTCACAAATATGACTCCTATTGCTACTCCCCTGGAAGTCCATGCACGTCATACCAAATCCGACGATGTACCCTTGCAGAATCCTACCTGATATAGAGAAGTCGTGGGTAGTCTCATCTATCTAATCATCACTCGTCCTGATATTGCATTTGCAGTGCATAGAGTTAGTCAATTTATGAGTCAACCATCTTCTGTTCATTGGAGGCACTGTTCTTCGAATACTTTGGTATCTTCAAGGCATACAAACTCATGCTCTTCTGCTCTCTTTTGATAGTACACTTTGTCTACGGGCATTTTCTAACTCTGACTGGGCAGGAGATGTAGATGATCGATGATCTACCACTAGTTATTGCATTTTTCTTGGTCATTCATTGGTGTCGTGGAAAAGCAAGAAACAAAGTCTGGCCTCTCGCTCTTCCGCTGAAGCCGAGTATAGAGCTCTTGCAGATACTACTACAGAGATACTCTGGCTCCGATGGCTTTTGCAGGATTTAGGAATTCATTCCCAAGTCTCTACTCCCTTCTACTGTGATAATGAGAGTGCTATCAAAATCACTCGCAATGAAGTCTTTTATGAACGGACAAAGCATATTGAGATTGATTGTCATATTATTCATCAACACTTCAAGCAAGGCACTCTAACCCTCCATTCTGTTTCCTCCAAGGATAATGCAGTAGATCTTTTCAACAAAGCCCAGACCTTCTCTCATTTCCTCACGCTTTTGGGCAATCTCCTGTTGCTACCACATCATGAGCTTGAGGGGGGCTGTGAAAATAATGGGTCAGCCTAGTACCTTCTTGAGCCTGGTCCAATGGGCCAACCTAAACTGGGCTGGGTTGGGCTGGGCCGACCTGACCCATTACTTGTCCCATGATTATAGTTGTAATCGACTCCTTTCTTGGAGTCTAATCTTAGGGATTTTGATGATGTACATTAGTCAACCACCCTGCTGTGTTTTTCTATTTTTAGTCTAAATGAGTTGTACAATGTAATCTAATATAGAATCCTCTGTGTATATATACTCTTGCAAGCGTCGTTCCTAAAAAAGATATTCCAATTCAACTTTTGGTGCTTTGTATGCTTATTTACAGCTACACCCATTTATCTTAATTACTTTTACAAGAAAAGCATATATTCGATCATTTTCTAGTATTCTGGATTTTCTGAAATTTTTCAAAATTTTTTTATGATTTTTTCAAATCACGCTGCTACGCCGCCACATAATGTCACTCCCACTACGTGGCGCACACTACGTAGCATTTCGACAGCAGGCCACTATGCCCACCGCTACTGTTATTTTCTTAAGAGATGATAAATCCTCAGATTTCTTTGGATTTTTGTTTTTATACATAAAATTAAAAATATACATATTAATATATAAATACTAATGGTTATCATCTACATCCATCAATAAAGAATAATGGGGGACATTAATGTGCACACATCCCTCACCAATTTAGTGAGGGACACTTCCTTTTTTGGACCTATTATGGTCAAAAAGGTGTGATGATATATGATGATTTTGTCCTTTTACACATTAATACTTTCCAAATATGGAGTTTCCCTCACCAAAATGGTGAGGGATGTATACACTTGAATATTGTCCAAGAATAAAATTTTGACATGAAAACTGATAATGTTCAAGTCAATTGACATATGGCTTTTGGATAATATTTAAGAAAAGCAAACACATAAATTGAAAAAGTTGGTCTACAAGCAACAACCACCATCGAGTCCTGATATAAGTGCTATGGATTACAAAGTAAAATTTAATAGGAGAAAAAATCTAAATCCATATGAGGTTCAAGTTTTCTACAAGTAAAAAGATTGAAGTGCCTATTGTCAGAAAAAAGAAAAAAAACTATGGGATGAAAAGCAGTTCCCAATATAGTATAGAACTAAGACATTCTGATAAGAAAATGAAATGAAGGTTTCTCCTCTGATGCTACAACCAACAGTTAAACCCCAAAACCTCTCTCTCTTTCTCTCTCTCTCTCTCTCAAAAAAAAAAAAAGAGAGATAATATAAAATCAAGAGCCTTCCGAGTTCCACCTCTATCTCACATCTCAAGCAGTTGTTGAAATTAAAGGCTTTCTTTATGCAAGAAGGGGAAGAAAATAACCATTTGAAAAAGAAAGAAAAACAGTTTTATAGGAATCAAAATTTTATACCAAATTTCCACCAAAAGCTGAAATAGTTATTTAAGAGTCAAAATGATGAATAAGTTACAGTGCACCTAATGAAATGAATAGTTTCCTTATTATGAATAGAAAAAAAAATAGACAATTTATGAATCCAAGTTGCTCAAAGAAATGTATCTATCCTATTGCAATCAACCATTTGCTAAAAGTTGGCAAAAGCTTACATAGAATGCGTCCTGCAATGGCCACCCGCCTCGGATCCTGGATATGTCTTTTGTAGCTATATCCCTTCCAGCAGAAGCCAAAACTTCATTGAAAACAATTGTCGATCTATTCTCCGCCAGACAACAAATCTAATGTGGCTGAGGAAATATACTACAGCATTAATGAGCACAGCATCTAAAGCCTTCCATAATAGTTTATTGTTAACATCGAAGTGTATCCAAAATATCAAATCATGCATAAAAAACAAGGACTAAAGGATTGAAATCAAATAATAAATCAGCAACTGAAGCAATTGGTATGTATAACCCTGCGGCATATTAATAAAGGCACATATTACAAAGTCAGTTTTTAATGACTTAAATTTGTTTCAAATTAAAAGCATACAGAGAGAGATGCTCATAAGGAAAAAACACAAATATATAACAAGAAAGCATACAATGATAATGGTGAAACGCTATCTTATCATATTTCCTTCAAAATCAAACAAATATCACATAATATCTACAGTACCAGAGAATATTTTAAATCATGAACAAGTGCAAGCTGAGCACAGCATCTAAAGCCTTCCATAATAGTTTATTGTTAACATCAAAGTGTATCCAAAATATCAAATCATGCATCAAAAACAAGGACTAAAGGATTGAAATCAAATAATAAATCAGCAACTGAAGCAATTGGTATGTATAACCCTGCAGCATATTAATAAAGGCACATTACAAAGTCAGTTTTTAAAGGATTGTCCCAAGAGGTTATATTGAAATTTTAAAGGATATGCACGAACGTGCAATAACAAATGTGAAAACCACGTGGAGAAACAGGCGGATTTCCCGTGACTATAGGCTTACATCAAGGATCATCCTTAAGCCCTTATCTCTTTGCATTAATTATGAATGAGTTAACTGTGCATATTCAAGAAGAAGTACTATGATGTATGTTGTTCGCAGATAATATAGTATTGGTGGATGAATCAAGAGAGGGTATAAATGCAAAGCTTGAGAGATGACGGAGGGCATTAGAATCAAAAGGCTTTAAAATAAGTCGTACAAAGACAGAATATATGGATTGTAATTTTCGTGGACATATACAAAGTGTTGAAACCACTGTCAAAATTGAAACCCATGAGATACCACGTAAAGATTCTTTTCAGTACCTAGGCTCGATGATTAGTAAGGATGGGGAGATTGACGAAAATGTGGAGCATAGGATAAGAGCTGGATGGCTAAAGTGAAGACTAGCTTCGGGAGTACTTTGTGATAGACAAATGCCAACAAAATTGAAGGGAAAATTTTACAGGATAGTGGTTAGACCAGCTATGATATATGGAGTAGAATGTAGGCCAATTAAGAAGACACATATTCATAAGATGGATATAGTAGAAATTAGAATGCTTAAGTGGATGTGTGGTAAAACTAGGAAAGATAAAATTAAAAATGAGCGCTTTCGAGAACATTTAGGGGTAGCACCAATAGGAGATAAGATTAGAGAAACTCGTTTAAGATAGTTTGGGCATGTTGAACGTAGGCCAGTAATGGCACAGGTGAGAAAAAGTTTGGATATACAGGTGAAGGGTCCATCAAAAGGTAGGGGTAGGCCGAAGAAAACATGGATGGAAGTCATTAATTCAGATTTAAAGAAGTTGCACTTATCGAAAGATTTAGCTCAAAATAGAACGGAATGGAGAAATAAAATGCATGTAGCCGACCCCAGCATGGTTGGGATAAGGCTTTGATGATGATGATGATTACAAAGTCAGTTTTTAATGACTTAAATTTGTTTCAGTTTTTAATGACTTAAATTTGTTTCAAATTAAAAGCATAGAGAGAGAGATGCTCATAAGGAAAAAACACAAATATATAACAAGAAAGCATACAATGATAATGGTGAAACGCTATCTTATCATATTTCCTTCAAAATCAAACAAATATCACATAATATCTACAGTACCAGAGAATATTTTAAATCATGAACAAGTGCAAGCTGACAAAAAAGACTCAAGGATACAGCACCAAGCACTTCTTGACGAAGATGTTTATCAGTTATAAACAAAGTGGAAGAAAGCAAAGAATGGGTCGTCCTGTAGGCATAGACATTATGGGCATAAGATCTCAAATAATATTGCTCAACTAAATTACAAAATGTAGCTGCTCATCTTCAAGAACCTTGAAACATCAACTTCATTCAATTCATTGCCTCTCCTTGTGATAAACTCAATGACAGCCTCAATGGCACCTTCTGCTGATGGTTTGACCTTATCACATATAGCTGCAGAGCATCCATGCAAGGTAGCTACAAGCTGCACCAAGACAATATATACATATATACATGTGTCGAGAGAAAGAGAGAGAACTGCCGGTAAAAACATTTCAAATAACCAAGAAACATAAAAAAAAAAAAGAAAAGAAAAAAAAGAAAAAAATTAAGAGAAAACTTACTAATCAATACCTCATCTTTGGTTAGTAGAACACTGACAGAGGAAACGATCCTATTAAAGACCTCTGACTGATCAATAGAAGCATCCTGCAGAAAGATTTAATATGCTTCACTATGATTATTATGCTCCCTCTCCATGTATACAAGACACCAAATCATTGGAAGAAAATCTTATGGGTTCTGAATTGCTCACACTTCTCAAAATGGCAATCACATCTTCAAGGGAAGACAAGGCACTGTATGAAGTTTCCACATCTGCACCAAGAGTGGACGCCACTGGTCTTGGAAGTGACAGAGATATGCTGAAGAATAGGTCAAGGATCTAGAACAATCCACCATGATTACAACCATTATTCCATCATCAAATTGACATCTAATAACAGTAACTCAATTCTTAAAAAAGTAGTATGTTTCTCATTAGTTTTTTATTAGATGATAAAACAAGTCACTGCCCATCTCTTACAGACCTGAGCAGAAAGCTTTCTAACTTCAGCACTGGGATCTGCACAACGTGGAAGATAAGCTATGACTCTTTCCCCAAGGAATAATGATTCTCTACTTGGAAATACAAACGCAGCTGGAAGCATGACAACCTGATGTTATATAAAGCTGGAGAAGAGAGCATAAAAATTTACAAAATTTTAATTATCACTATTACCAGGAAGGTTTGAAGTATTTCTTTGGAGGGCCCATTCAACTTGCTTGCTGTGAATGCAAATTTCATGGCAACCAAGGCCACAATATCCACCGGAACAAAGTGTCCGAAACTTGAGCATTATCTCATGGACAGAAAGACAACCTCTTCTCCTTTGATGCTCCACAGATGATGACACGTACTGATCAATTTGTCTCAGAATATGCAACAGCTGTTCGGCGCGACTTCTACCATCTTCTCCACTAATTAGGCAAGATTTGTTGGTTATAAAAGAATAAAAAAGTATAAAGAAAAATAAAATAAAATAAAGGAAATGATAACAGCATTGCAGACAGTATAAAATCTAACAATGTAACTCCATAATTCATGGCCGCCCCATTATCAAACAAGAATGCATGCAAATGAACCAATCGTGAGAAAACAGATTATTGTGGCAGAGAATGTTATGAAAATCAAATCAGAGCCTAAATTAACAGGCCGGATTTGGTTCAGATTGTGCACTAAGGGTAACATTTATAGGCTGAACCCAAACTCTTAATTAACATGTTCGGTTTGGGCTGGGTGGATATCATAGTGCAACTAGTTGAGTAGCAGTAGAGTTTAGGTGACCTGACCAGAGTTTAGGTCAGGTTGGGAGGATCGAATAACAAGAATGTACTCAATGGAAACCCAACCTATATGTCGACCTGGTCAAAAATGTCAATCCAAACCCTAAATTACCCAGTTAGTTTGGTCAGGAATTACCACCCTTATTTCAATACTTCAATTTTTTACGTAAATCCATGTCCTGCCATTGCATGTCCAGGTTATATAAGGGGTTTCTTTAATCACCAAATAAATACATATATATATAAACTAACAAACAAAAGTAAACAATTATTACTATAACATTCAGTCATGGTTATTCCCACCTCACGAATCAGTTAAATTGTAAGATACACTCCAAAATCATAGGATTCACCAGTAAATGGGGTTCATTACATAGATGCATATCTTTTGTCCTAAGGATTCAATACAATCAAAGGATTCCGACAACAATGATTGCATTAAATAATAAAAAAGTTCAACATTTCAATAAGCCAATTGCGCATAATTGGCATATGTATAATTAAATTTGTACATCAAGAATCTACATACATAACGTCTCCACTCTCCAGCAACCATTGTTGTTGGAATCCTACGATTTGTATCTCAAATCCTACAATTTGAATTGAGCCCTAAGGAAAACAATTCATATCTATGCAGTGAATCCCATTTAAAAATGAATCTTAGTCTACTATTCGAAACTTGTTTCAATGAATCGAATGATTCAAGCAATTCCACAAAGCAAGTACAGACACAACCAACAGGTTTATATTAATAATATTTTACTATTTTCTTTCTTTATTTCTTTTTTAATATTTTTTTAAAAGGTTCTTTAGTTGTTAATGAAATCTCTAAAGAATTTTTCTATTTCCAAAAGGCTTTAGAGATGAGTAAGGAACAATCATTCAAATAAAACATTTGACTGTATGGTATGAGATTTTGTGCATGTAAGATTGATGGTTTGGAATTTTTTATCTTAAAACGAACAAAAAATTAATATAGCAACTTGATCATTTTCCTAGTAACATTAATATATAAGACATATTTAACTATTTTCAATATTATTTATTATATACTAATATATGTTAATGATGGATTTCATATGATTGTATCAGTCTTATTTGTCATAGTATTTCTGTTGCTATGGATGGATTTAAAAAAAAACTACTTTTTTCTTATTTATTTAATTTTTAAATTATTTTAAATATTTTAGAAATCCTATAATTCACAATAGGATTCGATTCATCCTGTTAATCGATTTGCAATACAATTTCAATTCTCAGAACAATGCTAGCAACCAACATCAAATTCCATTCATAATATGCCATCATGTTTCCATAGATAGACGTTGTTGCTACAAATCAAATATGTACAAATAACTACAATGGCACCATAACCACAGCAAAATAATAATAATAATAATAATAATAATAATAATAATAATAATAATAATAATGCAAACAAACAAAAATGTACAATAAAAATGTATTTAACATGCATCTAAGAACACGGAGTGTAACGACCCGGAATCTTGAGCTTTTCAGATTCCTAAGCTGCCACTCACCACGCAATATGTATCATCATCACAAACATGGGTCAAATCCAACACAATAGAAAAGGAATTAGACAAATATCCAAAACAATTAGGATATTTGTCTAATTCCTTTTCTATTGTGTTGGATTTGACCCATGTTTGTGATGATGATAATGTAGGATACCATGTACCAACCCAAAAGCTTAAGACGATAGCTGGAAGGCCCAAATAGATATATAAAGCCATGTCAAACCCATTACTTGGGCGATGTAGGACATGGAACTTTTCTCAACAGATATATATTGGGTAGTGACTTAGGATTATGAAGAGATCTAGTTTTTCGGCCATTACAATGTGGTATTAGAGCTAAGGACGAGCCTCTTTTCCGATGGGGGAGTATGTCACCCATTTGGCCTCTTGTAAAAAGGAGTTAGGTTTGATGAGCATCTACCGAGAGAGAGAGAGGAGGCAAGGAAAAACTCTAACGGATTGGGTATGCACTGGTGCAAAAGTCTCACATCAAAAACATCCAAGTCCTGATCCTAGGTAATATATGTGCATGACCTGGCCTTAACCCCACATGAGGCCTTTTAAAACCATGGAAGAAGATTGGGTGGAAATCCCATGAGTCAAAGCAAACAATATTATGCAGGTAGTGGGCCCGAGTCATTACATGGAGTTGGCAGCATTTGTAAGACAACTGCAAGATAGGCCTTTATTATAAATACTCTTGTGATAAAGTGCACAAAAATACATTAAAAAAAAAAACCGTACCTAGTGAGAAGGATTGCACACAAGAGAGTTATGAGCTTGTTTATAAGGGGATCAACAACATCAGATGGATCCTTTGGCAAAGCAAAGAAACCTAAGGTAGCCTGCCATATCCATAATTCATTGTTTAGAAGCTTTATCACTTAATGGCTAAGTTAAAGAAAAGTTTCACAATGAGTTTATGATAAATATTTTAAAGTTACCTTACCTTCATAACATAATTTCTTGTTTCAATAGGAAGCTTTGGCTCAACAGATACCAAGGTAGTACAGGCACTTAAAGCAAGGGTCTGAAAAAATAACCATAAAAAATAAAAATAAAAATAAAAAAACAATAAGTTCAGACAGAAAATTAAGGTCCATGGACTACAAGTACCATTTATCAGTGTTAAACCGAATATATACTAACTTGAGTATGAAGAAGTTCAAGACTCGAATCAGCAAAGCCATCATTATCATCTCTACCCATCAGGGTCAATATGTAGTCCAGCATTAGATCTCTTTTCTTTAGAGGGAATGATGCACCACTTTCATTAGCATTTATGACAGCACAACCTGCATTAAAAATGAATGATACATGGACATCATCTCTTCATCCATTTGTGGTTGTCCATCTACATTTTACGAGAGAACTCTATACCAGAAATCATGCAAGAATTATACAAATACTACTACTAATACAAGAGCCCATGGCATAGTAAAAGTACTCACTATTGCACCCCTGGGGTGGTGGGTTCAAGTGTTACCAATAAAAAAAAATGCTTAATTTTATTTTATCAGCAACTGAGCCATAAATATGTAATAGCAAGCCCTTTGAGATAATTTCATTTTAAAAAGGAATTAATTTTTCAAATATTCAAAAATATTAATGACATAATACTGTTCACACACCAAGCTAGGGATTGCCCAAGGCAATCTTTCTCCTATTCTTCCTACATGAAGGGAGAAAAAAGAGTAGAGAATCTTAACTATTATTCTACTTCTCCCACCTACTTTTCTTTTTTTCCTCCCTTTCTTTTTTTCTTCATCTCCCTTCTCTCTTCCTTCTCTTTTCTTTCTGTCTTTTTACTCCAAAGGGGTGAGACCATACAGCCGAGAGTTTATGATGTCAGCCCATGTACGGCTTATGTCTGCATCCTCCTCTTACTTTATGAGAGACATTACAGAGGGGATGATCTCAACTATATGGTGCCGTTTTCAAAAAAAAAAAAAAAAAAACTGTCATGGCAGTGATGTTCTAACTCCATGTTATCTTATAAATCAGTTGCCATCTAAAATTTTGGATGATAGATCACTAATTCAATTTTTCCTACAAACTGTAATATTCCTGAAATTAAAAAGAGAATATTTGGTTGTATTTCCAGGGTTCTGAAAATCAGGATCGTACCATGTATCATTCAAGGGGTTGAATCGAATCAAATCGCGAGTGCTAGGATATTTTCTACCACAAGAAAATGGAAATTTTAAAAAAAAATACAAAAATAGAAAGATAGTAAACATCCATAATCCATCAAACTTTCATCCTTATCAACATAAAAATAGTCACAAATATAACCATATTAATACATTAATGTCTGAATCACTCAATATAATTAAGATAACCAACAAATGCAACCTATCTATCATATCAAGATTCAAAATATATATGTTAACCATCAACAAGTAGTAAACATGCAGGTAGCAATCATAATGCCTGTGTCAAAAAGAAAAAATAAATAAATAAATTCTACTTGCTCATCCTCAACCCATTAGTAAGTGGTCCACCAAATTCTTAATAAAAAGAAGTTTATACATCGTCAATCCTCATCCCCAAAAAGCCCCACATCCAAATCCACATCAATATTCATCTTCTCTGATCCATATTGTGCTGGAGTTTAGCCTCTTTTCCGCTCTCTGTCTTTAAATTCCATTGCTAATATGGTTTTAATCACATATCTCCTTCCCTTAATGACAACTAGTTTATATGTCATACAAGGCCTAAAAAAATCCAAAAAAAAAGTCGTTTAACTCTTCAGCTTTGCGCCCTTCACGAATTGGCAGAAGCACAAGATACAAATTGAATTGTATTGAATCATACCATTCGTGTTTGAATTGAAGAATATTCTCCTGGATATGATCCTGCACTGTGATATAGATTGTTTTCCCATGGGGGTATCTTGATATGGGCAATATTGATAACCAAGGTGTTTTCTTTCGATACACATCGCTATAAACTCTCAATTAGAGTCACTAAGTGCATATTTTCCTCATCTTCCCCAACTCAACAAAGTTGCAAAAGTTTTCATGCAATTATCGGAAAGTGGTGTGTGTGCTTGGATGTTGATTGTTAGGGCTGGAACCTCCAAATTCTGAAAGAATAGAATATGAATTCTTTGATGATATTCCATACTACCCATCAAAGTGAAAACAAATGATGACCATCCCCACCTATTACTCAGATGGTTAAGGACTTAGTGTACTTGACTTCAAGGCGGGAGGTTGTTGTAACCTTGATATACATCATTACGCCATTCTCTATCAACTTAAGCTAGAGTAAGTGGTTGTCAACATGATATCAGAGCAGGAGGTCAAGTGTTCGAATCCCAGGAGTATTGTGCCTCGTATTCTTCCACGGAGTCTGTGATTCCCGTGCAATGCCCCTATATTCTCCCAAGGAGGGTGTAATTCCCATAAAGGAGCCCGCACGTGCAAGGAAGGTTGTAACTTGATATACATTGTTACACCATTCTCTATCAGCTTAAGCTTTTAGAGTAAGTGGTTGTTAACACTTCCAAGATTGTTCTCCTAACTCCCAACACCCACATTGGAAAATATCAACTGACGAACACTAAAACCCTTCGGTTCCTTATTTTCTTTTATTCTCTTCAATTCTGTTTCACTCCAAGCTCAGTCTATGCAGCAAGAGACCTTGTTTCATCTTCCCCAACCCTCTTTTTCATCATTTCTCAATAAAATCTCAAGATTTGAGAAAATTTCATCGCAACAATACGGAAGAACTCAACCAAGTTACTTTAAGTAAGCATTTTGAGTTTCTTTTTTGTATTTTTGTCAAAAGTTGCTTCTCAAAATTCATAAGAAATGATGGGAACATACTGGATCTAGAGTTTTAGAGCAAATCTTCAAAGTTTTAAGCACTTTTTTTTTGTTCAAGTTAATCACATTTTTACCTGATTTTGAGGGGTTTTTTTTGGAAAAATAAGGATAAAACAAATGCAACTAAGGTCTCACATGCTGCTAGTTTGGTTGTAGACTCAATTTACCTTAGATTTAGTGATTTTGAGCCAAGATCTAGAAAGTTCAGTTTTAAAATTTGAGGCTTGTTTAGATCTAATGAATTTGAGCCTAAATCTTAGTCTTTCTCACCGCTCCATCTTAATGTTAATGTCATGCAATTTTTTGAAAAGTTCATTGTCGTAACTTGTAAGTTGTAACATGCTTGTAACTAATAGCTTACTTGATATTTGAATAATTAACCACTTATTACATAACTTTAATACTACTGATTTAAGATATTTCCAGTACTTAAAATATATAAATTTAATATATCATTAAAATTGAACAGATTTTGAACAGTTTCTAACAAAGGAGAAAAACAGGATGTTGTCACTCGAAAAAAAAAAATCTTTCCAGCATTTTCCAATAATTTGGCTTTTGTCATTCTTTTTCCAAAGTTTCCTGGGGTAAAAAAAAAAATCACACCGCAACATGCCGTCACATCATATCGTTTTTTAGGGTGGACAACCGCAACAACAACCTCAACCTTGACTTTAAACCAAGGCGTGGGCCCCTACTTTTTTGTATAGTGTTGACCAGCTCTGTGTTTTTTTTTTTTTAACCACATACACATGTTTTGTATGGGTTGACTTGTTACTATTCAAAAGTTGTAAGAAAAAAACAATAGGCACTTACGATTTGCATTTTAGATGCATGAAACATGGTGTGCTTACCCAATAGATCAATTGCAGTGATTACAGCTTGCTTTGCTGTAGGACGACGTACATGAAGAAGTCGAGAAAGCATATTAGTCCCCTACAAGAAGCAGCATCGTCCAAGTGATAAACATAATTGGAAGTGTTAAATCAAGATAATGCCAAAGATGTCGTGACATTCTTACATAACAAACCGGTCATATGAATGTGGCAGTAAGCCAAACCATATGCAGTAGAGTCCTACCATGTACTAACAACAATGACTATATTGAATATAGAAGCCCCTTTTTTGAAATGGAGAAGCTTTTTATTTTGTTCTTTTAAACAAGTACAGATGTTTGTTCCCAAGCATGTTACATATGAAGGATGAAAAAGAGTTAATGACATCAAAACTTGCTGCTGGGTACAAAGAGTCTTTATCTAAGAAAATAAAGTAAATTAGAGAGCCCACATTGTCTCTGTACTTCAGGGGCATTCCTCATTCAAAAATGAGAGTCTGCATACAGAATTATTATTTGCCGATAACAAAACGTATAAGGAAAAAGTGGAATCCCTAGATAGCCATGAAAAGCAGAGATGGATAATAGCTATCATTAATATACTGTTAGGTCTGATGATTAAAGTAAACTTTAGTGTTCTTAGTACTTTAAAATTTCTTTCTTTTTAATTTGCTTGAATTTCTGGATGTTGGAAAATGGTAAGATTTCAAGTTGGGATTCCACCAAATTTGGAGAGAGGACATTTATATCCAACAAAAAAGCATCTCTCTTTCAATTTTTCCAATAGTTTCTTCAAGTTTTAGGTATGATGGAAGCATAAACATCTCTTTTGTGGGTAGTCTTTTTCCCTAAATATATACATCCTGCTGATTGATTTTACTAATTCCCTACTCATATGCTTTCTCGCTTGTCACAAAATCAGCATCTACATGTATGTGCAACTACAGGCCTGATTAGTGCAGTGTAAAAGTATTCACTAAAAGTATTCACCAAAACAAAGACTAGAGAAGCAAGAAAGGTTAGTCATAGAAGGATCATGCTCATAATCACAATAGATGCCTACCAAAAGTGCATCAATTCTAGCTTCAATAACTGTGGATGGAGCATATCTTGCTGCATATCCATACATTAAAGCTAAAGCAGCATGTATGTCATCTGAGTCTTCTACTTTGACTCTATCATAGAAAAAGGATAAGAATCTGCACCAAATAAATCTCCAAAGATTAGAAATGAATACTGCCATAAGGCTAAGATGAAGATAATGACAACAACAACAACAAAAAAAGGCATACAATCCACTTGCAAAAAAGGAAAAGAACAAAGAAAAAATACAGAAAAAAATACAAAAACAATACGCCCAAATATATGCTAGTACCAAGGAAGAAAACCACGTCCACATAACATACTCAAGGAAAGCATAAATTTGAATCTTTTCAAATTCTTTTATCATTGAATGTTAGTGTTCGCAATTAGTATGGATGAAGAGACTGTCATGTAAGGAGAAATCACTGTAAAAATTGAAGGTTAGAAGAAACCACAAAGAGATTGATTCCATTGTCTAAGCTTCATAATTTGTAAGGATAGGAAATTGATGAAGATGTCAAACATACAATAAAAGCGGAATGGTTGAAGTGGAGACTTTCTTCTAAAGTGCTTTGTGATTGGCACAAGCCAATAAGGTTGAAGGGAAAATTTTACAAAACAGCCACCAACAAGGTTGAAGGGAAAATTTTACAAAACAGCCATTAGACCGACTATGACCTATTAAGTAAAATACAGGCCAATCAAGAACCAACATATGCACAAAATGGATGCAATAGAGATAAGAATGTTGAGGTGGATGTGTGGTAAAACAAGCTATGATAAAATCAGAAGTGAGAACTTTTGAGAGTATTTCAGGGTAACATCAGTATGTGATAAAATTAGAGAAACCTATTTGTGATGGTTTGTGTACATCCAACACAATTTGATAACTGTGCCAATGAGGAAAAGTTTGGCTATGAAGGTTGATGACCCACCAAGGAGAAAGGGTAGGCTGAAGAGGATGTAGATGAAGGTAGTAAAAATAAATCTAAAGACATGCAAAATAGCTAAGGATTTGGCTCATGGTAGATCGAAATGGAGAAATAGAATTCTTGTAACCGACCCCAGCATACTTGGGACAAGGCTTTGATGACAATGATGCTGGTCAAAGCTGCCAACTTTTGACATTTATCCAGATGATAAATGGCATCCATCCATTTATAGTCAATATCCAGATGAAAGATTGTACCATGATATAAATAAAAAACTAAGGTGTGGTGCAATTGTTAAGGGACCTGCTGGTGAAGTTCTTAATCACCCAATCTACAAAATATCAAGTAGATTTGGATGACACACTAAACGGTGACATCACCAGTGGACAGATCTTAGACATATCTGAAAATAACGTCGTTGATGAGACACCAATCTTTGATTTATAACAAGACTATGATTTCATAGATCGGCTGATTTTTCGTGAATGACAGGATGGTGATTTTTTTATTTTTTGTATAACCGGATCCTACATGTATCTTCCAATGGCGATATTGACACTACATTGTAAACCACCGTCATTCCCACCTGAGTAGTCTCAAGTCAGATTTAAGAAGCATCATTCTAGATTTACTGCTGTCTTCAGTAAAGACCAGTATGAGGAGATAGTCAGTTTTGACGATCCATTTAATCAGAGCCAACTGCAGCAATTTTACCTTTGATTCCTTCATGATATGAATGATCATGCATCAATGAAACAAAACACATTGGGAAAATTGGAGATGTATGTGCAACATGGTTTTTGCAAGTATACAGCATGGAGACAAGTTCAAAGTCGAACACGTCACAACATTTATAGGGCTGGATCCAAAAAGTCAAAAGAAATTAATGCAGACAAGTTGCAGCAGAAGCAGAAAGGAAAGCAATGAATATCTGATGTGACTTGAGGTGCAAGAGCAAATGAAGATTCTTTTTTTTCTGGTACCCAGCTTATGGCAGCGGGGACCATAGCCCTCTAGTAAGGGAAGCAGAATAGACCACGGGTGAGGTGAGGGAAGAAGACCTTAAGTGAGGTAGAACAGCCCTCGGGTGAGGGAAGGTGGCCGCCCAAGTTCAAACCCTAAGCAACCAAATAAGAACCGACGCCTCTTACCACTGGGGTAAGAGGCGATTCTTGAAGTTCCAATGTTTGGACAAACTATGTGGTATGTGAAGACATTTGATCAAGTACATGAGGTTCAGACACGTGTGTGAAGGGGGTCCTACTCAATTAGGGAATCTGAACAGGCCATGTCTATAAAGATTTTTACCATTCTAGGAGCTGTTTTTACATTGATACATTACAGAGAATTTTGCAACAACAATAAATTTTTGTGCACGACCAAGACAACAAATAGGGCAGTTCATCAGATAGTTTTAGGGCCTCCATTAATGGGCTCAAATGGGCCTGAAGCCACTTGAGTCCATAACCCCTTGGGTTGATCAGGGGGTGTTGTTCAGCTGGTAGGGTCCACCTTCCAAAAATGGGCCACGTGGGCCCCATGGACAAACCTCCAGAGGGTTCTGGGCATGTTTGTGCTGAATGGGATCACTTTCTTTATTTCCAATTTTTCAATTTTCAGCCAGTTTTAAATGGACTCAAACTCCCATTGGTTAGGAAATTAACTGCCTACAGATTAGGAAGAGTAGGATGGATTTTCTTAGGACTTTCTTGCTAGTTTCCTCCCCTATTTGATATAGTCAGTCAACTAGTTGGGTAGTGCACAGTCCATAGTTTTAAACTTGGAATAAGAATGATGCAGCAAGGGGCCACAAGCGGTCCCCTTTCAACTATATTAGGATTATATTATTTTTATTATTAGTAGATTTCCAATTTCATTGTTATTAGGGAGTTTCTATCATTAGATTATGGTTGCTTAGGCACTAGGTTATATTTCCTATTTATATAACATTGTACGGAACAATTAAGAGAGACTTTGAGTTAATAGAATTAGCGCTTCAAGGCCTGCATTAGAGAGAATTTAGAATTTTATTTTAAAAAAATAAATTTATTAATATTTTAATAAAATATAAATTAATATTATTATATAAATCATAAAACAAACATAATTAAAATTAAACTAAAATATCAAATATTTTAAGAAGAAAATTTATGCACAATATTTGGTCACACACTCTATGTGAATTATTGCGTGTAGGTCTAAAGTAGAGTAGTTGAACTACACATAGTACATATGTTTGTACATGCCAAAATTCAAAAATCTCTACTCAACCATCATTTGAAGCCAACATGGGACTAAGTAAAAACTACTTGGGTTAAGCAAAAGGGTCGAAAAATTTAGCCCATTTGATATATAAAAGAGTATTTTATATATATCCCCTAAAGGATTTAGGATTAGAAAATAGGCTCCTGCAGTTTAAGTATTTACATATAGCCTCTACTTTTTCATTCTAATACCTTTCATGTCCCAAAATCAGTAGCCTAACAAGTATCATAAGTTTTGAAAATAAAATGACACTTTTGCCCACCTCTTTACATCTTTCACATAATTTCAAAAGCTTGAATTCATTTTCCTTTAAAGCTTGTGACTATTAATATTACGCATTTAGTAGGAAAGAATAACCTAACATAAATTTATTTTTATTAATATGGGACCCATTTTATTAAATTCAAACCAATCATAACCTATACTTACAATTAGTTTTAAGTCACCCAATCCATGCATGATGCACTGTTGGATTGATGTACGTTTCAAAATACATAATTGGGCTTCATTTGCATTAAAGAATTGTTAAAGATCGAAAGTTTTGGATCTTGGGATAAAATAATAAATATTTTTGTAAATAATGACATAATTGTTTTTTTAATTGATGTAAGGGCGAAGGAGTTAATTTTATAAAATTTAAATATAAATCTCTTGGTGGTTGCTCTTTTTTTTTAGGACTACTGATACTAGGGACATAAAAGGTATGAAAAAGCAGGAGATATATACAAATACTAAAACCACAAGGGATTATTTACAAATTTTATACATGTTAGGGGGTATATGCAAATAATTCAATATAAAATCATATTCGCAAAGAATGCAGGATTGAGAAGTTTTGATTTGGATTATATTAGGTCAATTATTAAATATGATCTAATATTTATAATCGTTAAATATTGGGATTCTTAATATGGTGACAATGAAAAATCTCTAATCTACATCAAGGAATCTCAATCCTACCCTACCCTTGTGATTGGCCTACACTGAAATGTGCCCCATATTAAATTTTGAAAATCTAATTTTGAGGCTGGTTCTTAGCATATTTAAAACAAATCATCTTACTAAAGAATATAGATTATAGCCCAACTCAGCAAATAATGCAATTACAAGACATGCTTCCGTTATGGATAGTTTAGGAATGCCCCACCAAGTGGAGCCCACCTAGTACCATAGCAATTAAGAGGGGTGTGTGACGTTTGTAAGGTTTACATTTCATCTACGAAAAATTAATATAAGAATCACATAAGAACCCCACATTAGAATCATGATGAAATAAACCTACATATGCTCATATAAATATATATATATAAAGAAAGAGAGGCCAAGCTTAATATTTTCTGAGCACCAAAAATTTCTACGCAACGATCATTTGAAGCGAAAATAAGACTAAGTTGCAACTGCTGCACTTAAACAAAAGGATTAGAAAATCTAATCCAACCAATAATCTAATCATTATTACATAATCTGACCCACATCTAATATAGATCTGTACAGGTGTGGTCAAAAGGGGTTCAAGTTAAAATATATATATAATCCATTAAAATGGGTTAGTCAAAATTGACTGTGGAGTTGAAGTACAGGTGAACACATACTCAATCTGTTGGCTCTGCTCAACATATGTGGGCCCTTTAACTTCATCATCCCCACCACTGTATCGTGGTTTGATTTAAGAAAGAGAGAAACAATAATTGGGAGGAATCTTTGGAATGGGGATAAGGATTATGCTGATATATAGGAGATTAAATAGTAAAGGAATTGAGAGAGAGGTTTTAGGAGACAAATAATGGGAAAGAATTTTAGAACTTTAATATGAGAACGCCACTTGTCGCTCTCCCATGCTCTCTTGCGAAAGGGGAATTCTCTTTATATATATAATTTTCTATGAGTTTTATCATTGGAGAATTCCCTTCTTCTTCATGTGATTGTTTATGTGAAAACCCCCATTGTGCCAAAACACTCCCAAATGCAAACCCTAACCGTAGGATTGCATCAAAGAACATTCACTTTAATTGGTTTTCTCCATTGTTTGATGCTTCTATAACTTCTCAACTGTGAGTGGTATTCGTGCACAGAGATTGAATCTTAAAGAGTGGACAGAACCATCCATATTTCTTGTATACGTCCAGTATGTGTGCAGTCCCTAACTGCTGAGGCTGGGGTTTTATTGACCGTCTATGTTGTACCTGTGACTGCGTCACTTCCACGATGTGTCTCCCATGTGAAAACCTTCATATACATATTGAGATAAGACATCGGTGATAATAAGGGTGATATTTAAAATAATGATACCCTGATACTTTTAATTTCCATCATATCAGTTCATATCATATACAAAAATTCATTGTGTAAAATCCATGTCTAGTTAACTGTGGCATGTCTTGGCAAACTTGGGCATTATAGTATAATGAATAATCTAACATGTTATAATATTCTGAATGTTTTGAATATTTTCATAATGTTTAGGGCTCAAGTAATTAACTAACTTTGATACAGCATACAACCATTACATCCCACTAGCACATCAGTTTTACTACTGCTGATATGGATATCTTGAACTTTGCACTTGAGTATCAGTTCGCAATGTTCTGTCAATGAGTACGAGAAATACCTCTGAAACCTATTTCGTCCGACACTATCTAGAATTTTTTTCAGCATTTCCAATACAGTATCCAAATGTGATGCTGCAACCTACAAAAAAAATGAAAATTTAGAATTGCAAATATAGAACAAAGTTGTAAGACATAAGAAAAAATTCCTACACCTACATACCAACCCAATGCCTTTTGCTAGACCAAGCCTATTCGTTGGAACAGAAATGTCTGCATGCTTATACATTAGGTCAATCTTTTCACGAACATAATCTCTATTATCAACTTTTTGAAGAAGCATGCCTAGGCATCTGCATCAAACAAGTTAAAGATGGGGAACTAATAAGATCTCTTACCATATAGAATTTGCGGTGGCTGAACTGAACCCCCACTAGGCAAACCCAAAGCATGCGAAACACCTGAAGTCGTACTTGCCACAACTGCACTAGATTAAGCAAATGCTTTGAGTGGCTGTGTCTACTCGCACAGCGCATCAGGAAATTATAAGGCATCAGGAAATTATGAGTATCCAAAAGGCCACAGTAGATGAACCAACATCTTTCCAGAGGTTGCCAATACATGCATGAGTTCATGAAGACCAGATATCTGAAGCCTACATTGACACCATATCAGCCATGGCCAAAGCATATATGGAAGCAGAGGCATTAGGCCCATAACATGGGGGTGCAGGCCTTAAGGGACAGAAGGGTTCACAAGCCAGCTTCATTAAGATCTATTGGGTAGCCATAGTGCACAAGCATGGCTGTGCCAGTTGTGGGACCACACCCTTTTGATGCCATGTTGAATCCAAGGCAGGCCTGTGCGACCAGCCCATGGCAGAGTTTTGGTTATTCTTTTATTACTTCTAACAAACTCTGAATTAGTTAGTGTAGTTCTGCAATTCTCTCAATGTCAGATTCTCTATTTAGGATTGGAACATTTATGAAATTTTTTAGCATTTCTTAACAGCTAGGCTCACAGTTGCGGCTCCCTTACATGTAATCCTAATTTTATATTACAATAATGATAGTCAACCAGCATTACTTGGATAGCTTCCTTCTTCTTGAATGGACAAGAGCCCCTGGGGATATGTGCTTGACCTCCCTCCTTCCCTCCCTCCTCATGGAGAACTTGAACCTATCCACACACTCACACATGTCCCAGACAAGCTGAGATTCAGCTGGAGATGCATGTGATTATGATTGCTTGTAAGGAACTGCATGTGAATTCTCTGCGGGCTTACCTTGGTTCCAATACACAAACAAAACTTCAAAGTTTTGTTTTGGAGCATAATCGCTGTCCAATCTTTAGGAAATCAACTTCTATGGTTATAGATTAATCCAACTGGTTGGCCTAGATCATGAATCCACTATGTGTCACGTGTGTTCACACAATAAGTTCGCATACCCTCATAGTGCACATGCCCAATCTCACACACACACTCGCGCACCTAAGTGGAAGCCCAGTACATGACTAAATGCATGCCCAAGGGCCATCACATACATGTTGAATCTGCACAAGCATATGCTCACATTGACTGACAATCCATTTAACAAAAATGTGCCATTCTATGAATATTGAGTAATTTACTTCTGGCTTGAGTAATTTACTTTTGGACCCTCTGATTAAGTTATAAACATAATGGATAGGCTCCTTCATGTAGAAATAAATTGAGTTGATAATAGGCATTAAAAGAGTGGGACTCACCCCCTTTTCGTACGACAACCGCCAAGTCCCAAAGGGAGTATGGTACGGCACTCCCAATGGGAATATGCAACCCTAGTTGTTATACAAAGGCCTTCCCTCCTATATTTAAATAATTGCACACTATTTTTCAAGGGTTTGTTAGAAAAAGAAACTCAAGTGTGAGTGGCTAGGAAACCCTAGGAGGAAGTGATGATTTTTGAGAAGAAGAAGAAGAAGAGCAACGCCCGGGATCTAGTGGATGGCCTACTCTCAACCTCACATCGCAAACACAATGATTTTCTATTGACGGTGAGTGGATCTCCTAATCAAGATGTGTATAATATACCCTTCTTGTAGTTGGTCACAAGGAGACTAATCTGAATGGGTTTCTTTTTATTTCCATGTTTGCTAATATGGTATGATGAAGGACGTAGATGCCAAGAATATTGATGGCTGAAATCAACCCCATGGGTTGAATGATGTCCGACTACAGGGAATGGTTTGGGGCCAGGCCGAACCTCATATAGGGGATCCTAGCCATAACAAAACACAAATGGGAGTTTCTAACCTAGGTGCTATTGGAGAACCATAGGTTTGGAGGTTCTTAATGGCTATTTGCTGATGTGCAGACTTTCAAGTATGAAAGACTGATAAAGGCTGAACAATGCATACCACCTATTTTATGATTTTTTAGTATGGCTACCTAGATTGAATTTTTTTTCTTTTTTCTTCTTTGTAATAATTGAGATTGGGTGTTTATGTTTATTTATATATGTGTGATAATTTTGAATGATACCGGACTGCTGTGAATTTTTGAGGGTGTATGTACTGTGATCAGCCCCATACGATTAATATGGTACTGATTGCATATCTAGACTCAAGTATGGAACCTTGTGTAAATTATGGTATAAAAAAGTTTACACATGAGAAATAGAGTCTCAGTCGAATGGAAGTGAGATGGGCTAAAGAAAGCCATGATACTCTAACAACTAGCACCGTGCAAGGTGGCAATCCAGTACTTGGGGTCGGTCCAGTACTTGGGGTCGGCTTGTGCATGTGGAATTGTGGACCTTTGGGATCAGGTAATAATACGCATATGCTGAGGACGTAATGGAAACAGACCTATGACGGTCATGGTAAGCGTCCTTGATTGGACGTGAGATGGAACTATGTGCTGAAATGGCACGTTGTGTAAGAGTTGTGCATTGGAGGCAACATGATGGTGGTCAGTGCTAGGATGTCGTTCAGAGATACTTCATGGGATGGAGTAATTTCTAAAAACTCTTAAACCTAATTAATGGTCTGATTGTTCAATGTCTGTATAGTTGATCCTAGAAATTGATTTATGTTTTTTGTATTATTGGCTGTGTTATATTATCACTAGAATAGGAAATTCATTCACCAGCGTGTATTGATGTTGGGTTGCCCACTTTAGGTAGCTAGGATGTGGGTGAACAAGAGTAAGGCAACAAAAAGCCCAAAGACTTTGGCATGCATGGCTGAAGAGACTGCGACTCACATCTTAGTAGTTAAAGGGACTAGCCCTATAATTGGAAGTTTAAATTTATTTTTTTGAAAACTTTATTTAACTGTTTTGTTATGGTTATGATTTTTGAGAAATTGTTACTCTTTATTATTGGTTTGCGATTTTAATCGAAACATTGAGTTTAGTAGAAATGCCTAATGCCTTATGTGAATTTTTTTTATGGATGTGTGGATATTAATGCCTACAAGTCACAACCCGGAATCTGACAGGCCCCAGGATTTGGGTCACGACAAAACATCCCACCAAAAGCAACTCTATGGGCACGTTCACCATAAGAGCTTTTTGCCATGCCACTAGAAGTTCACAACTATAAATATACACGCTTTGTAAAAAAAATAATTGATCAAACAACTAGAAATTACACAAAACAAGCATTCAGTTACATGGTTTTAGAAACCAGTCAAGCCAAGTTGACTTGGATTTGGGGGATACAGGGTGAAGACAACCTACCCACACAAACCCCCCCCCCCCCTCTCTCTCTCTCTCTCTCTCTATCTCTCTAAACCTTCTCAAAAAATCAGAAATAAATAAATAAAATGATTCCTGCATGAAAAATGAAAAACTGACCTTTTTCCCCCAGTTCACACTAGAAGATGTGGGGAAAATGATCCCTTTTCACTGATTTTGGAATTTTAGAACCACATTTTGTGGACAATTTAAGCATTCAAGGGTCCGAAGTACTGTTTGTCAAAAAAAGGTGGGGAAGAACAGTTCACTTGACTCAAAAAGACAAATGTGCACACACATTATTTCATTCTTAGCAGTTAAAATGTGGATTAAACTTCTTGATTCATAGGACACTATTTTCTATTTATAAAAGAATTTTTTATCCTTTTTACGCAAATTTAAAGGTTTCTTGGGGCTCTACTGTGTGACTCCGTCCAACTCAACCAAATCCCACGTATGTGACTCAACCAACCCTTCCAGTCCCAAGGTTTAACACGTTGGAGAATAAGTATTTCCACTACTTCAATGGTTGATAAATTAAATAGTAAAAATGGCCCCTACATATGATGTGGAACAACACTGACATTATAAAATCAAGAAGATTTTGAGTAGTGACATTTTAACTTGGTGCTTATCCAGGGAAATTAAGCTTTCTAAAGAAAAGAAAACAATTTATCCAAGACATTTAGGGATCTCGGAGGTGTGGAAGAGATTGGGTTCCTTCAAAAGGGGCATCCAGTGGCCTTATTTCGATTTGGAATGAGGTCATCCTTGTGAAAGATGTTACAAGATCACATAGAAATTTGTGTTCAAAAGTGCTTGAGGCTAAAGTTTTGTTTCAGTAGTTCATGATATCGGTGCTCCGAATCTATGATACATGGACTCACCTAAAACCATGACGCACCTGCACCCGACACATACACTCCCGCACCTAATACTCATGCCGATACTTCATCTCTAAGGTATTTGACTGCTTTCTTGAGGCGCACCCGCACCCGACACACACCCGCAACCGATACTAATGCCAAGTCCATATAACATAGCTCCGAATAAGATGTCATCCAAAAGCGAGTTTGAGTCATGCTTTCAAGGAAGACAAATTAGTGGGGTTGCCCCATGCTGTTCGGAGGGAGATTTTAACACAATGAATTTCACATGGAAAGGATGGAGGCAATCAAATTAACCAAAGCATGGCAAGATTCTCGAACTTCATGGGAGGAGTTGATGGATTCATTATGAGTGGGAAGGAGGTTCACATGGTCCAATAACCCCACATGGTCAGCTATGAGCAGAATCAACCGCTTGATTATTTTTAAGGAGTATGAGCACTTTTGTAGGAACAGTACGGATAGCTCTCCCTAGGAAGCTTCAGACCATACTGCTACTAAGCTCATGTCAGCAGCAGTGAATTGAAACCCTTTAGATTTTTCAAACTGTTGGTTGATCCATAAGGATTTCTTGACAAGGTTTAGAGAAATGGTGGTGTAAATCTGATATCCGAGGTTTTATTAGGTTCAAAATATTGAAGATGTGCCCCAATCAACAATTGGAAGGTGTTTGGTAAGATTTTAGTCTATTAGAAAGCCTTAGAGGTAGATTCAAAGATCGGAAGGAGGTGTTCAGCAAGATTTGAGTCTATTAGAAATGCTATGATGGCGACAATTGAGGCTTTGGATCAAGCTAAAGTGGTAAGAGGGTTGAGCCAAAATGAGATTGTGGAAAAACTGATATAAATAAGAAATGGCAGGAATTGAACCATTTGGAGAGGAAGTCTCAAGGACACAAATCTAAAGGTATACGTTGTAAAGATGGTAACAGGAACTCTAAAATTTTTTCAACAGTGAATATCAAGAAAAGAGTTACTTGTATTGGCAGTGTCAAAGTGTTCAAAGTTTCATTGATGATCAGAAGTGAATTAAGATGCAATTGTCAGCTTCTTTGATGATCTCTCACGAGGGTACATTTCCCTATGTCATCTTTGAATGGAATCTTCTTTCCTTCCATTCCTTCTAATCTTAAGATGCAGTGGGAGAGAGCCTTTGAGGAGGATGAAATTAGTAAAGCTTTGAAAGAATATCCAGGCGATAAAGTGCCAGGACCAAAGGGGTTCAATTTCACATTCATCAGGACATTATGGTCTTTCTTAAAGAAGGATTTAGTGATATGCAGTCGGAGTTCCATCCCAGAGGTCGGTTGACTGGAGAGCTTAACGCTACATTCTTAACCGTTATTCCAAAGGCCCCAAATTTGGTGGGTTGAGGAAACCATGTGTGTGTGTGGTGGTGGTAGTGGTGGTGGTTGATTGGTTGGTGGGTGTTGGCGGCCACATGGGAAGTAGCGTGGGGGCCAGCTATGCTATAAGCTGCTTTCCAAGATTCTAGCTAACCAGTTAAAGATGATTATTCCTCATATTATTAGTCTTTTGCAAGGGGCTTTTGTGCAGCAAAGAAATTCTTGATAGCGTGTTAATTGCCAAAGAACTTATCGACTCAAGAAAGTGATCCCACATGGGAGTCATTTTCAAAATAGATTTAAAGAAGACTTCCGCTTACATAGAGTCCTTCAAGATCATATGTTGGGAGATTCAAGCTTGGAGATAGCCAGAGAACCTGGATTAAGGAATGGAGAAGCTGGATGAAGGAATGTATCCCATAACCCTTTTCTCATTTCCGCTGAATGGATCAGATCTCCTTGTCGTCTCTTTAAAGCTACTAGAGGGCTTAGACAAGGTGATCCCATCCCTTTTTTATTCATCGGAGTAGTTGAAGATTCAAGATCGGCTTCATTGGAGGCTTCAAATTGGGTCGCAACAAGGAAGCAATTACTCATTTCCAATTTGTGGACGCAACTATCGTATTTAGCTCCTTGTGATGGGAAGAGATTGTCATTTGAAGAGAATATGGAGGTGTTTTCAGCTGGCCTCAAGTTTAAACATGAATTTGTCGGAAAGCATCTTGGTTGGAGTGGGGTGTTCAGAGACCATTATTCAGCCGAGACTTCGTTGTGGGTCAAACCGCTTCCCTTGTAGTATCTTAGCTTGTCAGTTGGGGACAATTCAAGATTAACACTTTACGAGACCAGATTTTCTAAAAATATGACGAAAAGCTTTCTTCATGGAGAGTAAAATAACTAAGTTTGTGGTGCTCACTGCTCATTAAAGCAATTCTAACCAACTGCTGTGTATTATGTCTTTGCCAAAATGTCGAATGATGCAGCCAACAGATTGCATCTATCAGGAAAACTTATAATGGAAGATGCAAGGTTAAATAATAGAGACTGCATCTTATAAGATGGTGAAACCAAAAGAGGTAGGGGATTTCGGCCTTGGTCATCCTATACGAAAGAAATAGACACTACCAGCTAAATGGTAGTGGAATTTTGGAAGAGAAAAAAGAGGCTTAGAATGATTGTTGTTTCTAAATGTGGTGAGGACTTAAGGTAACACTTTAAAATTTGGGGATAAGGTCAATGTTATATAGGGGTTGTTCATAAAAAAGGGATCCAGAAGTCGAGTTGGAAGTGTGGGCTTTTGTTTAATGACTGGGTCAGTGTGGGTCATTCATTGTGTTTGTTTGCTAGGTGGTTTTAGGGTGACCGTCAATAAAAGTCTTCACTTCAATAATGTTTTATGCTTAGCGGGTTTTGTTGTCTTGGTCAATCTTGCTCCATGGAAACCTCTGTCAATTTGAAGAGTCCAATACAAGTCGCTTTTGAGGTCTCTCTAATGTTTATTTACAGGGATGAAGTTGACACTTACATTTGGAAGCCTTCTCTTCCAAAAGGTTCTCTTTTAGATCTATGAATATAATATCATGTGGATCAGCTGACGATTGAACTCTGTGGATACCTGTCTAAAGGGGCGTGGCTCCTCCACATGTGGAGGTTTTTCACTGGTAAGACCTCTATAGAGAACAACCTACAAAGCGAATATCAGCAGAGAGCATTTCTTACAGAAATGAATGAAAGTCTATTAAGAATTTGTTCTTACAGTGTAATGTTTCCTCCACCCTTTGGTATAGTTTCAGCCAATAAGTGTGGTGTGTATTGATGCTTACTCGAATCATTAGGCAATTAGGATGAAATGCTTGGAGAATAGGCCCCTTTCATAGTTGTGGGTTGATTCTATTAAGAATCATTCCCTTTGTCACCCTTTGCTCAATTTGGAAAGAAAGAAACAATTGTAATTTTAGGGTGTCTTCCATTTCTCCTTTAAGATATCCTTGAGGTGATGGTTTCAACTTTCGAGATTAGCAAAGTGGGTGGTCTCAATCAGTAAAGGTATAAAGAATGTTTTATTGGATAACATTACTGAGACTTGGGAAAAATACATGAGGTGTGGCCTAAAGGGGAAATTGGTTGTGGTGTGGTGTCCTACTCCACCTGGTCTTTTGAAATTCAATGTAGGAACCACTAAAGGTAGGGGGAATTTTATTTTTGTTCTCAAAACATGTGGGCATCAACGAATCTGACAAGTGCAGGTGTTGGTCATTTTATAAGCTCTCAGGGTTAGCTCTTGTTCCTTTCAAGGAACGTTAATTGTAGAGAGTAATTTGTCAAATGTCACATTGTGTGTTTCTCCTTTGGATAAGGCCAATGGATATTTCATTTTTATTTCAAGTAGATTAAATCTTTGATGCTTCAAATTCAAGTAGCTTTTCAGCATGTGGGTCACAAAGCATACGGTTAACAGATGTACTAGCCATTAGCCATGGTTCAAAATAGCGGTTGCTACACCATATTATCAGCACTAGCGATTAAGGCCACTATGCTATTTGAAAGTGGTGCTACGGTCTAGAACTTAGAGCATAACAATTTTAATTTTAAACATTGTTTTATGCTATTTCTTCTCCTCAATAGCTTTTCATAAAGTTGTCTCTCCCCTTGTATGTTTCCAAATCACTAAACACACACACACACAAAAGATCAATTGCTACACAAGACTCAAATTTGTTTACCACTTAAAGAATTCACACCGCTCCATTACTATGCATTGCTGCAACCGCTATGTATCGCCCACTACATAGAATTTTGACCACTAACCGCTACGCTCGCCACAACCACTATTTTGATCCTTCGTACTAGCTAAGCAAGGGGTGTCTAGAGCATGGTTCAAAATAGCAGCCACTACATTATCGGCAGTAGCAGTTGAGACTGCTACTCTATTCTATGGTCCAAAACCTAATAGAGCCAATTTGTTTAATTTATACTACTGTTTTTCCAGTTTCTTCTGCTCAATAGCCTTTTTTTCTTGGTTGTCTCTAAACCTATTTGGCTCAAATAGCTAAAAAATATAAAATTAGTCGCTATACAAGATTCAAATTTTTTTAACATTTAAAAATTTTACGCCGCTATGCCGCTACATATCACCACAACCACTATATAGCATTTTATCCTTGGTCTAGAGTCTCTAATTTGGCAACTAGCTGCCACACTTGCCACAACCACTATTTTTATCTTTGGTCTAGAGTCTCTCTATCATGTGATCCAATTATGTAGTTCTTGTTTTGGTGGCGTAGTGTTTGAGGTTTTATTACCCTTGGTTTGGTTTTCCTTTCTCTTCATATGGTCTTATCCTTCTTTTTCTTATTATAATTTGCATTAACTTTCCAAAAAAAAAAAAGAAACAGTAAGTCATTAGAGTAACATGTTTCTAAATTCCCTGAAACAATTAAATAAATTATGAAAGTCGTATCCAACACAAGAAATACCTATGCAGAAGTGCCGAATGCTTGTGATCAGAAACATATAGTTCATAATGTTCAGTAAAAGCATTTCCCAAAGAAATAACCCATTCCGTGTCCTCGATCACATCCAAAGATTCTGCAAGAAACTGCAGTAACAAAGGATTAGAGGAAAATTTATATTTTACAAAATAAGATTTTATAATGTGAGTTTCTAGTAACTCTTGGTTGCAATAGGAGGTGGCAAATAAGCAAGTTCTAAAAAATCAGTTTATGTAATAAAATAACATAAAATTAAAGAAATGTGCTTTCTATGGTACTCATCTGAAAATTAGAAGCTAGAACTTTGGATGAAGGGCTTTAGACTAAAATGGATGGAAAAACAGCAGATGAAAATGAATATACCGACTGCATGGCTAGCAGATTTGGAAGTATGAAAGACTAGTTTGTAAAAATCGAAAGAGACTGTTGGAGTTGGATATAGCAACAGGATTAGTGTTCAAGTGCACAAGTGTGACAAGTGAATGGATCGTTCTGCTGTCATAGAATGCTGCTTCAATTAAAGAGGCATTTTTAAAAGAGACACAGATAGACCTGCAACGTTGTATCAAGCGGAAATACATAATAGACTTTTTTTTTTTTTTTTTTGAAATGGTAACGATGAAGTATATTAAAAGAAGAAAGGATAATACAAAGACCCCCTCTTTAAAAAGGAAAAGAGGGACAAGAAGGTATAAAAGCGCTATACCAAAAACAAAATTACAAAGTGAAAGCTACCAAATCAAAAATCCTATCCACTCATTGCTTAGCTAGCAAGTCTTCAAAACACTTGGCAGACCTACCCACATGCTTAAAGACAATTTGAAATGAAGACCACAAAGCTCTAATCTCATTCATGTAAATTTGAAACTTTCACAGAAACATAGCTGAAGATGACACCCACAAGATAGCATTAGGGGAATCACTTTCTACCATTAAACTTGATTGAGAAGGAGAAGAAGAAAAAATTCAGATAGCGTCCAAGATGGCTAAAACCTCCGCATCATAAAACTCAATACAACCCACATGCTGTAAGGACAAAGCCAATACTATACCTTCATTATTGCAAAGCACTCCCCCTATGCCCACCGGCCTAGGCTTTCCCCTAGCCACCCCATCAACATTAAACTTGAGCACACCTCTAAGAGGAGGATACCAAAAGATCACTTTTTGGCCTTCTTAACTCTACATAATAAAGAAGCCTCCTAATTATGCAACACACCATCAACCTTTAAACTATCAAATTCACTCTTGAAAGCAACCCAATTGGCAACTCGTGCCACCACCAAAAACGATAGCTCCTCGACTAATGACAAAGACCCTCTAATCACTCTGTCATTTCTCTCTTTTCATAATGACTATAAGATAACAAAAGGAATGGGTCTCCAAAGAACCAATCCACACCCAAAAAATCTAGAGCACCTCAATGCTTCAAACATGGGAAGCAAGAGCACACAAGTGAAAAACAAACGGGAAGCTCCAATGATGGAGTGGGTTAAGGACTATCAATTAAAATGATATACCATGGAGCCAAAACAATACAAAAAGTACCAAAGGATTACATCTTCAGGAAACTAGGAAAAGAGGGAAACCAGGTGGGAAAAGACATGACGAATTGTGGAGTTCCTTGTATAAATGGGTGAAGGGTTGAGTGGAGAAGTAAAACTCACAAAGTGATCGCAGATACAAAAAATCATTTCGCTATCATAAGCCTTAATAAATGAAATAAAGACACAATCAACACACAAAAAGATGGCATAAGGGTTCAATGATGATGAAGACATTAAAATAAAAGATGGAACTAAACAAGCAAGTAGTTGCAAACTCAAAAAGTCAACACAGTTTTTTGAATTTTCAACATATTGATTCTAAAATTTAGCAATATTGTGCGGTGCCTCAAGCAAAAGAGAGAAAAAAAGAATCAAAGCAAAGGTCTGTACAAAGCATTAGTATAAAAATAATCATATGGCTATGGCATTAAATAGCAAAAACTTACATTGATAATCATGTCATCCCAAGTCTCTTGGTAAGAACTATCTTGCTTTAGATCTTCAGTGTCACTGACATATGCCTTCATCTTCGGTATCTAGCTTACAGAAACAATTAGATCAGATCACAGAGTTAACAACGAAATATCTTATATAGCAGCATCATGAAATCTTACAAAAAATGACATTAAGCACTACACAAGAAATGAAATCACACTTCTACATCTGCTAGAAATTTTAAAAAGATGAAACCAAGGACTTCATCGTTAAAGAGAAATGGATAACATTTTAGAAGAAACTGAGGATACTCAATTCAAGAGTGACAGCAGAAAACCTCTTAACATATCAAAAATCAGGAACCTTGGGATAAAATCAACTGAATCAATGAGCATCAGAAACCTATGGCAATGGGTTGTTGTAGTTGTTTTTATAAAGGATTCGAGTGTAGTGGAGGAGGAGGAGGAGGAGGTCATACCACTTAGGGTTGGTCGACCATTACATTGTATATTAAGTGAATTAATCAACATAACAAAGAAGCCCCTAAGGTTCAGAATAATTACAGGACAGTCCAAAGTAGAATAAAATTAACTAATCTATTTTATTTTCCTACACTCCCCCTCAAGCTAGCGATTATATATCAATGAATCCAAGCTTGGCAAAAACACTACTAATCAATTGACTCCTTGTGACTGCTTTTGTTAGGAAGTCAGCAGGCTTCAACAAGACTTCTTCCCTAGCCACCTTCTAACGAACGAAATGACAGTCGACTTCGATATGTTTTGTTTGCTCATGATAAATAGGTTTTGTAGCAATATGACGAGCTAAATTATTATCACAATGAAGAAGCATAGGCTTATTGCATACAAAGCCTAACTCTAGTATCAACGTCCGCAACCACAAGAGTTTGCATGTCCTACGGGCCATAGCACAATACTCTGCTTCTGAACTAGATAGTGCAACAACATTTTGTTTCTTACTCTTCCACGAAACCAAATTGCCACCAACCAATGCACAATACCCAGTGGTAGATCTTTGATCTGTCTTAGATCCTGCCCAATCTGCAGCAGTGAAGATCTCAATGATCTCAATATCAACAATTTCACATTTTAAATACATAATATGTTGGCCAGGAGCTTTTTTAGGTGCTTCAATATTCGATAAACAACCTAATGCTCTATACAAGGTGCATGCATGAATTGGCTCACAACACTAACAGTAAATTCAATAGCAGGTCGAGTGATAATGAGATATATCAACCTCCCAACCAATCTCTAATACTTTCTGGGATCATCTAAGAGCTCTTCACTTTTAGAACAAAGTCCATGACTTTGTTCCATAGGTGTATCAACTGGTTTGGCAACCATCATACTAGTTTCATCCAACAAATCCAAAGCATACTTTCTTTGACATATAAAAATACCCTTTTTCGACCTAGCTACTTCTATGCCAAGAAAATATTTTAATTCACCGAGATCTTTAATATCAAACTGTGTGCTTAGATAGTGCTTAAGTGTTTTGATCTCCTTTTCGTTGTTACCTGTCAACACAACATCATCAACATTGACAATAAGAATAGCAACAATCTCATCACTCCTCTTTATAAACAAGGTATGATCAGACTGACATCTCTTGTATCCCACTCATAACATTGCTTGACTAAATCTATCAAACCATGCTCGTGGAGATTGTTTCAAACCATAAAGTGCCTTTCTAAAACAGGATACTTTATTGGCCTAACCATCAGAAACAAAATCAAGGGGTAACTTCATATAAACTTCCTCCTATAGATCATCATGCAAGAAAGCATTCTTGACGTCTAATTGGTACAATGGCCATTGGAAATTTGCTACAATAGACAAGATAACTCTCATAGAGCTCAACATAGCAATGGGTGAAAAGGTCTCAAAATAGTCCACCCCATAGGACCTGAGTAAAACCTTTGGCTACTAGTCGAGCCTTATACCTGTAAATGGTGCCATCGGGATTGTATTTAAGGGTGTAAACCCACTTACAACCCAAGTGCCATTTTTATCCATGTTCCATTTTTATCCAAAGCATGCATTTCTTCAAGCATAGCAGCCTTCCATTTAGGCTATTCAGTGCATCACTAACAAATCTTGGTATTCATTCTGAGGACAACTGTAATACAAACACTCTATATGCATGGGAAAGGAAATGGTAGGACACATAATTTTGTATTGGGCATCTAGGAGGGCAAGTGCGTCTTTCTTTCCTTAATGCAATAGGAAGATCTAAATCAGAGTGCTCAAAATTTTGAGCACCTGGCAATTTGAAGATCGGATTTCCTAATATTAGCTCAGCATTAGGGGAGTCAGAAAGTTGTGTACCGTGAGCAAGTGGTGGCACAATTCTGGTTTTTTTCTAGGAGTAAACCTTCAAAGGTGTTGCTGGTACTCTTGCAATTGTATGCTCACTATCACTAGGAACTGGATTTGGGCTTTAAAGAGTAGGATATGAAGGTAAGACATCCTACACAAGTGTGGGTGACTCCCCCTGCCGATTAGGCTCCGACATTTCCTTTCCCTTTGATGAGTAAAAGGGTACATCCTCAAAGAAGGTGACATCCATAGTAACAAAGAATTTTCCTCTTTTTTCTGGAACATTACATTTATAACCTTTTGAGTATGAGAATAACCCACAAAGATATGCTTAACCGCTCTTGGATCCAACTTGTCTTGCTGGTGTTTTGAAACATTAATAAAGCATACACACCAAAAAACCTTTGGAGGATCAAGAAACAATGGAACATCCGGACAAAGAACCTATAATGGGCACTTTCCCCCTAAAACACGTGAAGGCATACGATTTATGAGGAAACATGGAGAAAGAACCCCCTCTGACCTTTTGGCACATTCATTTCCAAGAGCAATGCTTGTGTGACTTCTAGTAGGTGTCTATTCTTGTGTTCAACAACCCCATTTTGTTAAGGGGTGTATGAATAAGAAGTTGGTGACCCAATTCCATTCTGAACTAAATAGGACTGTAATTGATGGGACATATATTCTCCTCCATTGTCAAACCGAAATGTTAAAATCTTGGTATTGAACTTTGTGGTTACCATTTCATTAAAGGTTTCAAACACAAAAAACACTTCATCACAAGATTTCAACAAATACACCTAAGTACACCTAGTAGCATCATCAATAAATGAAAAAAAATATCTATAACCATTGATGGAAACAAGTGGAGCACACCACACATCACTATGAACCAACTAAAAAGGAGCCATGCTTTTATTATTAGTACTAACTGGATAAGAATGTCTACAACTTTTAGCAAAATGACAAGTGTCACAATTTATTTCAACTACATCATCACTAGTACTCAAATGAGGAAAAACTAAGGATGAAAATAGCGGCAGCGGCGGGCGTAGCGGCCCGCCGTTGAAACACTATATAGCGAGCGCTATGTAGCGTAAGCAGTGCTAGGTAACGGCGTAGCAATATAATTTGAAAAATCATCAAAAAATTCCGAAAAAATTTCAGAAAATCCTAAATATTAGAAAATGATAGAATATATGATTTTCTTGCAAAAGTAATTAAGATAAAGGGGTGTAGAGGTCCTCTTATTGCATGAAGTCCAGTATCGCTGTATTAATAAAAAATAATAGTAATGATCTTTTTTTTTTTACATGTATTCATGTTGATATGTTAACTTAACTAATGAAATGTGTAATAACCCAACCTGCCTTAGCGGGCCAGCCTTACAAGGTGGGCCATATTAGTTTACCATAGCTAAAAATCAGAATAAGAGCCATGGATTAGGAGTCTTTAAAAATTCAAAATAGATAAGAACAAGGAGTCCACCGATCTTTCTCTAAGAATCTTAATGCCAAAAGACTTCCTTTTAGTTTCTAAACTGGCCTTCCCTCTAAGTAATATATATATATGTGTAAAGTCTCATGTTATCTCACAGATCAACGAAAAAGGGGAAATTTCTGTGAGAAAGAGAGAGAGAAACAGAGAGAGGGAGAGAAGAAGAAAACTGATTTGGCTGTGAAATTGTTAGGAGGAGAAAAAGATCAAAAGCGGGACGCGTGGCAAATGTCTGACACGAGACCAATCACCGCCAGAGCAATACAATACTATACCAGGTGAGTAGAATCTGACTTGATTATCTGAATAGAGTAAGAGATTAGACCTATTTGATTCCCCGTTAAACTGTGGCCAATATATATTGTACTGTTACAGTGATTATCGGCCAGATTTGATTTAGAGCCCAAACCGATCATCAAAACAATGATCAGACCTGCAGTTGTGCTGTATGATGCCTAATTGATACCCTTTAGCCTTGTTTGGGTTAGAAACCAACTCACCTGAAACTCTGATTAAAGGATGAAGTCCCCTGCTAAGATTGGCGACCCTGCATAGACGTGAAGCATCATCAATAATCCCATTCCTCAGATGGAAACTTGCTGAGTTATCGTTCTCTGATTAACACGCCTCTGGGACTTTGATTTAGAATAGGAAAAGGGATGAATACTTGGGAATCTCAGATCTGAACTGAGATTTGAAAGTTCCAGACCGTCAGAAACGGTTTTGGTCGCCAATGGTTGTAAGCCCATCTAGGTTCCCTGATCGAAGATCAAACCCATATATCTGTTAGTGAACCCTAGGGCAACCTCGAGGGTGAAGGACCTATGCGATTTGAACCGTTGGAGTCTCTCCATCCTTAGGCTCCTTCGTAGTTGGACGAGAACCATCAAGACCCAACAGCCCTCTGTTAACGAAAGGAACTTCGGTCGATCGAGTGTTTATAAAGAAAGGAATTTATTAAAATTCCAAATAGGCCCTTGTTGTTAGAAATATTATTATAAACTCATTAAAGTCATTGATGTTTACATAATTGATACATTATGAACCCACCCAAAATTATTTATGAATCTAACTCGTGGCCAGTGTTCGGATGTTTCCCTAAATTAGAGTGAAGACTCATCATTACAAAAATATTAGTTTTAACCCTTTTAGATGGAAATAATCCTTTATAATATATAATTTGAAAGTGGTGTAAATTACATGAAATTTTGCTGGCTACTTGAATATAATGGAATATAATTCAATAGTATGTTTAATTCCGATGGTTGATTTTATGATGTATGATTAATTCCCTCAATAAAATATAGACAATGCCACAGCCTGGTACCAATTCTGAATAAGAATGGAGTGAGATTTAACCAGTATTATGTGGTATTGGCCAAAGTAAATAATACGGTGATGGAATCATTATAATAGAATTGGATCTATAATAAGTTGTTGATTTAACTTGCCATCGATGATTTAAATAAGCGTAATACCAACTGCTGCACTGAGTAAAGAACTTCCCTCGTGGATGTTGGTCGAGGGGAAGAGGTTCAGCAATCATGATGGCATAATAGGCCATGTTATTGATAGAAATGTAGATACTCCAGTGGGGAGTATCGGAACAGGCTCAATATTCATGGTGGATAATAGGCCATGTTATTAACAGAAACGTAGATACACCGTATGGGGTATCGGAACTATTTGATGCCACAGTGGGAAATTCCTCAAGAAAGAAATTGATTAGAATGTTACTGAAATTATATCATTGAATATATATATATTCTCTGAATGATTGAAATATGCTTTACCTTAATGTTTCTTATGCTACTCACCAGTTTTACTGATTAGTGGTTCGCCCCACTTCAGGTAATGCAGTCTTGGAAGTTGCGGGGAGTAACGAAGATCAGCCGGTGGATTTTGACATATGTGGCTGATCCAGAGCGCGGAAAGCAAAGAATAGATTTGTAGTTGGGATTAGCCCAAGACTTAGATATTTCCTTTTCTACAAATAGAGATTGTCTTATTCAGTAGTGTTATCAAGACTTTTAATATTTACATAATAGTTGATATACAATGAAATTTGATTATTTATGACCTTGATGCTCATGAGAATCTAATTTATGTGGTATTGTTATAAAAATTTGAATACGGCTTAAGAATCTGAAGAGCTCCAGATTCTTGGGTCGTTACAAAATGCTTATTAAAAAAATTGTGATGAAGTAATATCAACAAAATAAACAATGTATTGAACTTGAAGTCAAAACTCAAGATTTAAAAGTTGGAACTTAGGAGTACAATAGTAAACACTAAATAGTGAACAGTCAATACAAAAAATGTAAAATGACATAATAATTAATAGCTCCATAAAAACACTCCACTTGAGAGGAACTCTTTGCATCAACTTCAATTCAGCTAGATCCTACGTGCTTTAGTGTTCTTTTAAGGATAGAAGAGGGATTCTATATGTTTTGGTGTTCTTTCAAATATAGAAGAAGGGTAGAAAAGTTGAGTAAAAATATTATTTGAAAAGAAAAAGTAAAAAAATAAGCTTTAATATGTATTTCAATTTTTTTTTAAAAGCAGTCATCATTCACACTCTATAGCGGCCCCATAGCAGTCGTAACGGTCTCATAGTGGCCCCATAGCGGCCATAGCGGACTGTAGCAATCCCGTAGCGGCGGTAGAGGCCGCTACGGAAGATAGCGCCGCTATCTTCAATTTAGCGTAGCGGTTGCGGCCGCTACGACCGATATAGCTACGTAGCGGCCACTATTTTCATCTACGGGAAAGACAGACTTAAGACTCCTAACTGGGGCATGACCTAGATGACAATGCCACTTCAAAGTGGCCTCCACAGTGTTGATAGACTCTAATACTACTAAATCCTTTTTGGTGCTTCAAGGTAATTAATATAAACCACCATGCTCACAGCCACTACCAATCGTCTTCCTTGTCTCCAGATCAGCAGATCCTAAGAGAAACAATATGAAGGATAAAATGTATTACCACAATTACGAGACTTGGCAATAGAACTAACCGAAAGTAAATTATTTGAGAATTAAGGGACATGGCATACTTGAGGGATTAAATATGGTCCACATCAATTTTTCCTTCACCTAGGACTTTAGTATGACTACCATTAGCAACTCTGACTATCCCAAGAGATGGAAAGGATGTATATAAGGTGAACTCAGACCGCATACATGTTACATGAATAGTGGCACCTGAATCGAGAACCCATGATGGAGTATATGATTAGGATACAAAAGCAATGTGTGCCATACCACTAGCCAAATAAGATGCCATGCCTGCTGAGTATGACGGAATTATCCCCTCTAATGTCTACAAACACCGGTGTGATGCTTGCATCTCTTGCTTTAATGCTTGGATTTGATCATAAACATTTAACTCCCCTTTACATTATGCATGCTTTCTAAGATTAGCTTTTTCACCTGAAGTTTCAGTTATAAATGTTGTGTTGAAGCTTGGAGGTCGCCCAACTAGATTCCAACAAAAATCTCTAGTCTGACAAGTCTTGCCACAATCAGTACATGGCAATTTGTCCCGATCTACATACGGTGGACCGCCACAACCATGGCCACCACCTCTAGCACCACCACGACAACCTCTACCACGGCCTCCATCACCCCTATCAACTGTGTTGGTTGTAACAAATGCAGATTGATCCTGGTTAATCACGGAGGGAATAGAATCAACCATAACATCATGTCTACTTTCTTCATTCTATAATAATCCAAACACTGTTCCAAGAGAGGGAAGAGGGTCTTGGCTCAATATTTGAGCCCAAACAGTTTCATATGCAAGGTTCAATCCCCCCAAAAGATCATAAATGTGCTAGGTCTCTAACTAATTTTCTTGTTCCTTTGCACAACAAGGATTAAAAGGTTGATAAAAACTAAGTTCATGCCACATCCCTCTTACTGTAGCATAGTAATCACCACCTTGTTTAAATTGGGCCAACTCTCTGGTCAATTAGTAGATTCAAGCATGGTTCTTTTTACATGAATAGGCTGCCTCAATAGCATTCCATAACTCAAGTGCAGTTTTACAAAAGCAAAAATTCTTTAAGATCAAAGGCTCCGTGGAGTTTAGAATCCAACTCATCACTAGCATATTTTCTGACTCCCAATCTTCAAATTTTGTATCCTCTTTCAGAAGTTCTTTGATACGCCCATTACTATAACCTAAGTGCTTTGCCCCACCAATCGCCATCCTTGCCGAATATGACCATTCCTTGTAATTGATTCCTTTGAACAAATCCACTGTAATTCGTGCATTGGGATTAATATTTCCAATGGGGTTGAGCATGCTTTGGGTTCCACTTGAACCTACCTCTTTAGAATTAGAATCCTCATTCCCTTCCTTTGACGTCATCTTGATGCAACTAGATGACCAAAACAACGAAGAAAAAGATTCGAGTTTAGTGGAGAAGAATCTCTGATACCAAGTTGTTTTTATAAAAGACTCGATTTAGTGGAGAAGAAGAAAAAGAAGAGGAGAAGGAGGAGGAGGAGGAGGCCATACCACTTTAGGTTGGTCGACCATTCTATTGTATATTAAGTGAATTAATCAACATAACAAAGAAGCCCCTAAGGTTCCGAATAATTACATGACAGTCCAAAGTAGAATAAAATTAACTAATTTATTTTATTTTTCTACAATTGTAAGACGACCAATGTAAATATCTAGCAAAACCAATATTACGCTAATTGCAAAATATCATCTCTACTATGCTAACACAAGTTATACATACTAAAGGGATGCACTCCTTGAAACAGTCACCGGTACCAAAATGAACTCAAAAGACCACTTCTAACCACGGTTTAAAAACTAGGCCGAGGGACTCAGCCCATCTTGACTTGAGATTGGATTAGTGGGACTTGCCTGAGTCGGCCCAATCCACATAGTGACAAACTAGGCCGACACATATAGTCCCTTTTGGGCCTCTTTTTTGTCATTTTTCTTGTTTCAAAAGAAAGGAGAGGCTGGAAGAAGACTATTTTTACTAAGATCTTGGCTCAAATCCCCTTTTTTTAGAGATTCAAGCTTTCAAAGATTAAGACCACTATTCATTCAAAAGAAGGATATTGAAATCTTGCTTTTAGAGGTATGTAATTTTGTTTACTCTTTGCTTAAATGGATGAAAGGGGATCATAACATTTTTTATGTGGTTGAGGTTGAAATTCTCACTCATGATTTCCATGAAAAATACAATTATTTGTATATTTTGGCTAGGATTTTTTAAAAACAAATAGGAAAAATCAATTTTTTTCCTGATTTACTTTGTTTTTTTTGGGGAATCTCACTCTTGTGAGTATGTACTACATAGAACTATAGTTTTAACCATGGATCTATGCATGTATGATCTAAAGTTGTAATTTTTATGATATTTTTTATTTCAAGTAAATAAAAAAAAGTATATTTATTGATTTTTGCATACTTATATAGTTGAGAAAAAATGATAAGATATGTGTTCAGCTTGTAGGTGGATTTTCCACTCAAGACTTCTCCAAAATATGTATTTTTTTTATTTTTGCCTCGGATTTAAAATATATATATAATGAAATTCTTTTCAATACTTTGTTATGTTATGTATATGAACTTAATGTATGGGTTGTATACTACATAGCTCTATGCTTCTAATCATAGAACTATGCATGTATGATCTAAACTTGTAATTTTTATGATATTTATTTATTTTTAATAAATAAAAAAATATATTTATCAATTTTTACATGCTCATATAGTTAACAAAAGATGATAAGATATATGTTTTGCTTGTAAGTGGATTTTCCACTCAAGACTAATTGGAAATATGTATTTTTTTTAAAATTTTTTCATTGGATTTAAAAAAAGATATAGAAAAAAAGAATTTTTTTTCAATATTTTGTTATGTTTTCTATATGAACTTAATGTATGGATTGTGTACTACATAGATCTATGCTTCTAAACATAGATCTATGCATGTACCCATTGAAGTTGTAACTTTCTAACATTTTTTTTAGAGTTAGATTAGATGGTTGAGAAAAATATCATGGGGTATGATAATTATTAACTTATTAACTTATAAATAGCCTCATTTATTAATATAGTTTTGAAATTGACAAATTGTGCAGATTTCTTGTTACTTTAGTCACAAATAAAACAACACCACAGAAGAAAAGGAGGAAAGTTGATCCTGGATGGGCTCATGGAGAGATTGTTGGTAGAAACCGTTATAGGGTGAAATGTAAATAATGTTGAAAAACCATGAGTGGTGGAATCCACAGATTTAAACAACATATTACACATATTTTAGGAGATGCCTATGGTTGTCCAAATATCCTCACTGAGGTCAGGAAAGAATGAGGGACATTTTATTCGGAAAGAAGATAAAAGAAGTAGAGAAGAAAAAATTTCAAGAGAGGGTTGCTAGAATGAAGAGGATTGATGATTCTACTGATGAAGATAATGAAGCTAGGGATATAAGGAAGGCAATGAATAAAAGCCATCAAGCTTATGAAACTGAGCTTGCTAGTTTGGAAAAACGACGAGGCAGGGCTGGATCTTCAAGAGTACTCTAAATCATTCCAACAATACAGCAAGGAAAGGAAGGAAAGGTACCTTGGATCCATTCTCACATAAAACCCAAAACATGAAGCAACCCAAGATTTCTAGTTCTATGATGGGTGATATGAAAACCAGAGCTTTGAAAATAGATATAGCAATTACAAAGTTCTTCCATTATAATCGGATTCCTCCAAATGTGGCTATCTCACCTTACTATCAGGCCATAGTGGATTCCATTGCTGAGGTAGGCCCCAAAGTTAAACTTCCTACCACTTATGAGATTAGTGGTAACTATCTTGATATGAAGCATAAAGATTAAATGAGGTACTTGTAAGACCATATTGAAACATGGAAAGAATATGGGTGCACACTTATGTGTGATGGATGGACAAGCAATAATAAGCGGTACATAATTAATTTTATGGCTTATTATACAACGGGAATATAGTTTTTTCACTCAGTAGATATACATGAACATCAATTGGATGCCTAATATTTGTTCAGTTTAATTGATTTGACACTAGCAATGATTAATGGATGGGATCAATATGTCGTCCAAGTTGTGACGGACAATGCGGTAAATTTTAAGGCGGTGAGGAAGATATTACATGACAAGTATCCGCATATTGTTTGGGCGCCGTGTGCGGCACATTATATTGATCTTATGTTGGAGGGCATTGGTAAATTGGAAAATGTCCATAAAACTATTGAAGATGAAAAGAACATCACAAGCTTGATTTACAACCATTAGTTTATGATCGATATGATGAGAGAATTCAATAATAGTCGTGAGCTTTTGAGGCCAATAATTATAAGATTTGCTACCCATTTTCTGGCTTTAGAGAGTCTGTCATCATAGGGCAAACATAATGCAAATATAGACAAATGAAGCATATATAAACTCCATGTTTTCAAAACAGAATTTGTCACAACTTATACAATGAATTGTATTTGGTACAACTATTTGGCATAGTGCGGAGAGAATTACATACTTACTCGAGCCGCTGTAAAAGTGTTAAAAATGGTGGATGGTGATACAAAGCCTACAATGGGCTATATCTATAATGCAATGGATCGAGCGTAGCTTGCTATTCAAGCAAGATTTAGAAAAAAGTATGGGACTTATAAGTTGCTGTGGGAAATTACTGACCAAAGATGAAACAACCATGCCGCAGATAAATCAAGATATACACAGTTGCTAAATTTGATGTTTGGAGTTTAAAACATTGATTTATTTTTTAAAATTTAATCAATGTACTACTTTATGACATCATGCAACATACTTTTTGGTCCCATTATGCTACTGTAGCAAGGGCTTCTCCAAGCATGAGGAAGTTTTACGAGGCTTTAAAAGTACATTAGAGACAATGGTTAGGGACAAGATGAAGCAACTTGCCATTCTTAACCAAGTAAGGTTTCATAATAACACAAATTGTTTGCATAATTACATCAACATACTAGTAAACTTGTACTTAACTAATTTATTTATTTTAACTTGAAATTTTTATAATTGAGGATTTATAAAAGCACTCTCGGAAGTTTTAGAGCTGACATTTATATAATGGCTCATAAAAGGATGCATCCAGGTTTGTTATATTCCTATTTTCCATTATCATTTTTAGAATTCTTTAGTGGATTAATACAGACTTACAGTATTCTCATGGGGTATGGCTTAATTTAAATTGTCATTACAGCTGAATAGTGGAACAACTTTAGTGATAATGCTCCCGACCATTTGAGATTTTGCAAGAAAAATTTCCAGCCAAACAGCATCATCATCCGACTGTGAACGAAATTGAAGTACATTTAACTTGATCCACACAAAAACTAGAAATCGCCCCAATATGGAAAGATTAGAGAAGTTAGTCTTTCTCCATTATAACATGAGGTTGAGGGCGAGAAACCTCCAAAGAAGGGATAACAGAGACTATAGTCCAATTAATTTGGATTATAATATTCGAAGAAGATGACCCTTTAGAGGACTGGTTGGCTAAAAGCGAGCCTGCAGTTTTACCAAATACAGATTTCCTAAACGAATACATGTATGATACTGCCGAAACCAAGCCCCCAGAACATGAATCGGAACCCCCACCCCCACCTCTCATTCGCAGATCGACTACCATACCGGAAAAGGGCAAGAGTGTGGCAAAGGGGCCCTTAGAAGGCTCACAACATGAGCCAAAGATGGCACGTTTTAGTTTAGAACATGTTAAAAGGGTTAAGGATAAGTCAGCTTCAAGTGGTAGTTCAACCCTTTCTAAAGCCAAACAATTGCTTAAAGACCTAACTATCCAATACAAGAGGAAGACAAACGGTAAAAGTCAAGCAAGCAAGTATTTAGCCACTCATGAAGAAGAAGAAAAATGCAAGACATCATCTTCACGCAAACACAGCTCACAACAAGGGGATCAAGGTTGTTATGCACAAAACCAAATGATGGTGGTGATGATGAAGAATTTCAAGATAAAATCACTATCCATGACATGGGTGGTGAACCTTAGCCTGCTGGTGGACAAGGAAGATAGCGATTTCATGAAAAACCACATCAACTAGCATCAAGTTCATATGAAGGACAGCAATAAGGCGACTATGGGCAATCACAATTTGATCCCTCATATGGGCAGTATAGTGCGTATAGTAGTATTTTACATGGGTATGGTGGGCAAGAGTAGTATGGAGTCATTATGATATCTATGCAACAAGTACCACCAACTCACCATCCTTAAGGTCATGAACAAGGCCATTAAGGACAAGGAGGACAAGGGTTCTTCAATTTTGATTTCGCTCAACACTATCATCAACAACATGACAATGACGATAATGATGACATCCAACCAACAAGGCATTCAACATTGTATTAAATTCTATGAAGACAGTTTTAATGACAAAAAAATTCTTAGGAGCCTAGGAGGGGCTCCTAAGAATTTTTTTTTTTTTTTAATTTTTGGCAATTTTTTTACATTTCTTTAAGTTAAAAAAGGGGGGGGGGGGGGGGGGGGGGGGGCCAGCTCGACCGAGTCAACTCAGACTCGGCCAAGCCCGAGTCGAGACCCGAGTCCAAGTCTTGAAACCATGCTTCTAACAATCTAAAACTGTTGCAGCAGCAATACACTATGACTAATATGTGACAGACAAGGAGCAGCAGCGGATGATCCCATTCCTTTAAGGCATGTTTGGAAGAGGGGTAGGGTAAAGTAAAGTACAGTAAATCCAAAATCAAGAAAGAATAATATATAAGAACAATATAAAATTAGGTTATGATGACTTTTTGTTTTTAGTTATTTGATCTGGAATCTTTTCGACTTTTTGTATAAAAAGTAGAGATTTCTTTTTAGTTTAGTGATGACTTTTTGACTTCTTTTGAAAAGAGAAGAAAATCTGAATTTAAAAAAAAAAAGAAGCGGGGAAATTTGAATTTTAAAAATTTAACTTTACTACACTTTACCATACCCCTTTGCCAAACATGCCCTTTGGGTTTTAACACCCCAATCACCTAGCATAACACTATGGTAATAAGATGAGAAGAACAGAGAAGAAGCACTTAATGGAGAAAGAAGCAAAAGTGAAGAGAATAAGAGCATCTCAGACTTTTCTTCTACGATGTATACTGTTTATTGTGCTATCCATGGCACAGTCAACAGCTACACCTCAAAAGGCCTCGAGATTTCTCTTGAAACTCTAGGAAATCAACCATCCAACCCATTTACAATTCCTTCCTCATTCTTAGATACTCGACTTATTTAATTAAGAAAATAAAAATAGGCAAGAAAAAAATCAATGTATATTGTTTTCAAAGAACATGGAGTTTGTCTGTTAATGGTCCAAGAAACAACAAACAAGAACATTTCACAACATTTGCAATCAATGTCACTTTTCAAAACCCCTTCAGTGATACCAAGTCCTTACCCACATTCTAAATTGTAGCTCTATGTTACATTAGGTGTTGCCAAGTGATACTTCTATTTTTAAACCAATAGCACTGTCATTGTAGATGTATTAAGAGCATTTCTATACTGACCCTATTGCAACACCAAATTCAAGATGACAATATGGTTTGTCAAAAATAGGCACATAGAATACATTAAAAGAATGTAAATTCCCCAGTCCCCACCACCACTGCAGTCATACAAATATACTACACAGCTTGGGGTTAGTATTCCCTATTTTTACGACAAATGACAGCTACATACCTCATCTTGCCAAAACAAAATAATATTTCTGGGAAAGAGTGGTGCCAAATTGTACAGCACCTGCAAAGAACAAAAACCATGAAAAATAAGCTCTGCAACGGGTTAAGTCCATTCCTAAAAAACTGATATTGAAAGAACATAGGGAAGTGAATGATGTAGAAAAAATATGATTCAGTGATAGTAAATGGAAATGAATATTAAAATGCAATAGACTACAAAAGAAAAGAAAATGGCAAATATTTCAAAATACAACAAATGAAAAACCATATCTATAATAACCATAAACATGCTCATTTTCTAACGTTGAGCAACAAGACACATCATCATCATCATCATCATCATCAAAGCCTCATCCCAACCATGCTGGGGTCGGTTACATGAATTGTAGTTCTCCATATCCCAGAATTTCCGTTTAGATTGTGACAAAGTTTTACGCTGGCTGTCAACCTATTTAACGCAACCCTCCTCTTTTACTCGGGCTTAGAACCGGCAGCAAAAACTGGCGGAGTAACAAGGCACAACTGAAGAATAATTACTCCCTTGAAATTTTAATGGTACTAAAGATTCCTCTTCCCGAGGTGAGGTCCCCATATAAAATTGTTAATAATATAACTTAAAAGGAAGACCATGTGATGTTTAATTGGTAAGAAATCATTGAGCAAGAATTGAGAGGATGAAAGAGATGGACTCTGTGGAAGGAAAAGATATTTCCAAACCTTAGAGTGCCTCCAATCAGGCAGATAATCAATTAAAAGGCAAAAGAATTGTGGTCAAAGATGGCACTACTCGATTCGAGGAGGATAACAACAGGAAAGCAACAGAATACCCTAGTCTTAACTTCAGGCCGCATTTTCATGGATTTACATGAAAATGTACAATTAGAAAAAAAAAAAAAGCAAAAAGGTTATTTGGATAGCTTTGTTTCTATATGTCGCGTTTCATGTTCCCTCCATGTATGGTACCAGTTTCCTTCTGCTTCTTTACTCCAAGCAAGCAAAACAGAGAGAAATAGGTGGAACCTACTTTCCATGTACTTCTTGACTGAAAATATACCTTCATTTTTTTTTATCAGTAAAATATACCTTTCATGAAATGTAGCAGGTACACTTAAATAAAAATATAGGTCTACATGCAGCATCCTATATCCTAAAAACAAGCATTTCTTGAAGATACTGTGGAGCTCCACAAGAGTAGAGGGAATACACTGATAGATTCTATCATTATAAAACTGACTGAAGGGCTAAGCATTGAAGGTCTACTTGGAATTGGGGCAGTCGGGGAATTTCAAATGCTTGTCACACCTGGACGCAAATCGAAAAAAACCTTATAAGATTGGCGCAAGCAGGCCACTATGCTAAATCAATCAATCAATCAACCAGCCACCAACAGACAAGATTTATATTACCAAAGGAATGTGTCTCACACCCAGTTTCACGAAAAGACAAAAGAAAACAACTTCACAAAGAAACCAACTTTACGTATTCAACAGACTCAGAAGCTGCCAAAGCTGAATGGCCTAATGCCATTTAGACCTAACTGCAATCCTGTCCATTGTAAAATAAAAGGCTACTGTGAGCCATTCCCTGTCTTAACTGAAAATTAAATAAACAAGAAAACTGCAACTATTTAAATTAAACAACTTAACAAACTAGATCTCTTTAAATTGAAAGTGGTAGCTAGAGGTTTTAAAATATGTAACTGGAAATTCTCCATCTAACTTTTAGAAAGCCGAACAGGAGACTCACACAAGAATGAACTCGTCCCCCAGTTGGCTTCTTTGCAAATCCCATGAGGACCCCATCCATGTTCTCATCACACCCTAAAACCTCTGTTTGACAGAAGCCATTTGAAATACCAGCTACAGTAAAGTTGCTAAAAAGTCTAAAATAGCCTTAGGAATGCTCCAAATTTTTGAAATTTCAAACGCTTTTGGAGACGGCCATTTTGGAATTGCAATGGTAGAATTTCTTACAAGAGTTTGAGTGCAATTCTCCAAACAAGAATTCCTCAAATTCTTGCAATAAAGCATAGAATAAAGTGTGATCAACGAATTTGAATAATGGATCCTCTAGTGATGCCATCATCAGTTCCAACACAGAAGCATGGCTCACTCTTGGTCTTGGACGTCTTTGGTTGCATGCATGAAGATCATAACCTGTCTTAAACATCATTAATCTTTGGTTGCATTATAGGTCAATGATGAAATCCACTCTCAAGGCCGAAACTACCTGTCTTAAACATCATTCATCTTTGGTTGTATAGGTCAATGATGAAATCCACTCTCAAGGCCTTTTTCGTTACTAGAATTTATGACAAGAATTTAGGATGTTGGGGTGCTCTGGACATGATGTGATGAGCTTGTCCACTAGCAATTGAAATACTTTTAAAACCAAAATTCAAACTTCTAGTCACCTAAAAAGTCTCAAATGACCTTTTAGAATTCCTAGAATTCCAATGTCTTTGCATTTTTCTAGAATCTCAAATTCTCCACCAAGAGGAGGAATTTGGAATTCCATGTCAGGACCGCTTTTGGAGAATTTGAAATTCTCCAGGCAAGAATTCATAGGTGTTCAGATTTCATGAGTAGGCACATCGGGAGCAAGGATGCAAATATCGGCCGATACGAAGCGTATCGGCCGATAAATCAGGCGTAGCGCTCATAGGCGCTACGCTTTTTACAAAAAAGCGGCGCTCACATACGTATCGGCCTGGGGGGTTTAAAACCCCTCAGCCGATTTTTTTACTCACTTTCCCTTTCAACTCCCCTATTCACAGCTCCAACTCCTCCAAACCCCTTTTCTTGCCTCCATTTTTCAAATCATCTCAAAAAAACATCAAAATCATCAACAAAAACATCAAAAACATCCAAAGATTAAGGTGGCATTTAAGATTCAAGCATCAAGTTCAAAAAAGGTGAGTTTTGAAGCTTTTTTTTTTTCTACTTTGTGCTTATTTCTCTCTTTTCTTCTATGAATCACTTGAAAATGAGTTGTTGTTGTTAGATCCATGTTCCTCTTTGATCAAGCCCCTCTTTTTTATCACTTTCTTAATTTTTTTTTTGAATTTTATTTTCGGATTATTTTATTATTTGAAAAAAAAATTATTTTGTTAATGGAAAACCAATCAAATGGGTTGAAAGTGGTCCCTAAATGTTAGATCTATGCTTCCCATAGATCAATCCCACATATTTTTGTGTTTTTCTAATTTTTTCATATTTTCTATTTTCGGATTTTTGTATTTTTTAAAAAAAAAAATTTTTTTATAGAAGCAAACTCAATCAAATGGGTTGAAAGTGGTCCCTAAATGTTAGATCTATGCTTCCCATAGATCAATCCCACATATTTTTGTGTTCTTCTAATTTTTTCATATTTTTTATTTTCGGATTTTTGTATTTTTTTTAAAAAAAATTTTTTATAGAAGCAAACTCAATCAAATGGGTTGAAAGTGGTCCCTAAATGTTAGATCTATGCTTCCCATAGATCAATCCCACATATTTTTGTGTCCCTCTAATTTTTTCATATTTTTTATTTTCGGATTTTTGTATTTTTTTAAAAAAATATATTTTTATAGAAGCAAACTCAATCAAATGGGTTGAAAGTGGTCCCTAAATGTTAGATCTATGCTTCCCATAGATCAATCCCATATATTTTTGTGTCCCTCTAATTTTTTCATATTTTTTATTTTCGGATTTTTGTATTTTTTTAAAAAAATATTTTTTTATAAAAGTAAATTGAATCAAATGGGTTGAAAATGGTCACTAAATATTAGATCTATGTTTCCCATAAATCAATCCTACATATTTTTGTGTTCTTTTAATTTTTTTCATATTTTTTATTTTCGGATTTTTGTATTTTTTAAAAAAAAATATTTTTGTATAAAAGTAAACTGAATCAAATGAGTTGAAAATAGTCCCCAAATGTTATATCTATGTTTCCCATATATCAATCCCAATTCCCACCCACGTAGATGCGTGTTATTCTAATTTTTTCATGTTTTTGAAATTTATTTAAATTTTAACCTATTACTTTTAAATCTTGTTTAGGTATTGTGACGTGAAAAAATGCCGCGTGATATAGATCTTGCATGGAGCTATGGTGAGGCAATTGAAAACAATCAGTTGAAGATTAAGTGCAAGTTTTGTCACAAAGTGACCCATGGGGGCATTACAAGATTTAAACAACATTTGGCCCATGTGCAAGGCAATGTTGCAGGGTGTCCTGAAGTGTCAAAAGAAGTTAGGGAGCAAATGAAAAATTTATTGAATCAAACAAAACAGAGAAAAGTACAAATTAAAGAGAAGAAGCAGCAGGGTGTTGATGCAGCACGCCATGATGTATTTGGGGATGAAGGTCTTGGTACTGCTTCTGATGATGAGTTTGATGACCCAGAAATGATGGCTGCACGCCGAGAGTCCCTTATGTCGTGCCAAGAAGAAGCAGAGCGTCGAGCCTATAGACAGCGTAGAAACTATGATGAAGGTGGCTCATCTGGTGCAACAAGCAAGGGCAAAGGCATTGCGGGTAAAATGCGTAGAGCATTTAGCACCCGACAGCGGGATGATGATATAGAGATTATTTCTACTCGGATGGCTACACCTACACAAACTAGAAGAGGGGTTAGTTTTGTTGATCCTTTCGCACATAGATCAGAGGCAGCTAAGCAGCCAAAAATCTCTAATGTTGTCAATGGTGTCATGAAGGCTGCAAGAGAAAGATTAGCCAAAACTACAGCAAAATGGCTAATTCATAAGAATATATCCCCTACCGCAATTGATTCTCCTTATTTTCAAACAATTCTTGATGTTGCGGCTCAAGCTGGGCGGGGTATTACGTCGCCATCCGTGTATGATGTGCGCACCAAGTACCTTGAAGAAGAGTATAAAGAAATAAAGGCTTAGGTAGAGACGTTTAGGCCCATGTGGGGGCAAAATGGAGTCACTATTATGTGTGACGGGTGGACAAGTGGCACCCAAACACAACTAATTAACTTTTTGGTGTATAATGTCACTGGGACCGTCTTTGTGAAGTCCGTTGATGCATCTGAAGAGAAACAGACAGCAGATTATATTTATAGGCTTATGGATAAAGTTGTAGAAAGTGTTGGAGAGAAGAACATTGTCCAAATTGTGACAGACAATGGAGCTAATTTTAAGAAGGCTGGTCTTCTTTTAATGGAAAAGAGGACACATTTATTTTGTAACATTTGCAAGAGAGTTTAGAATTCCATTAAAATGGTGAGAATGCAGTGTCCCTAAGAGACGACTGTAGTTTTACATATATAGGGGTTGATTTCCCTCATTACAATCCATAGATCCTATATTATAGCACAGATCCTAAATTATAGCATTATCCTTTGACTTATTCTAGATCCTATATTATAGCACAGATCCTAAATTATAACATTATCCTTTGACTTATTCTAGATCCTATATTATAGCACAGATCCTAAATTATAGCATTATCTACAGTACAACAGTGGACTGAAAACTGGACTGAGCCTAAATGGCCTGCTTGCCAAGATCGGGCCTGGACTGGGCCTAAATGGCCTGCTTCGATTGACACCCCCTCTCAAATTGATGCCGGAGAGTCATAAAGCAGCAATTTGGAGACAAGAAATTGATGCCGATGCCGAGGCCGAGGAAGGCCCTTTGTGAAGATATCTGCAAACTGAAATTCTGTAGAGACATGAGGAAGACGAATGACATCACGCTTATATTCATCTCGAATAAAGTGGCAGTCAACTTCGATATGTTTGGTGCGTTCATGAAATACAGGATTTTCAGTGATTCGGATGGCCCCAGTATTATCAGCATGCAAAGGAGTAGGAGATGTTTGAGCGAACCCGAGTTCCGATAGAAGTCCCCGTAACCATAAAATCTCAGAACAAGCAGAAGACATTGCCCTATATTCAGCTTCCGTAGAAGATCTGGACACACGTTCTTGTTTCTTGCATTTCCAAGAAACGAGAGAAGTTCCAAGGTACATGCACCAACCAGTAGTAGAACGGCGTGTGTCTGGACAGCCTGCCCAGTCAGCATCCGCATAAGCGGTCAGATGAAGAGGATTATCCTTTGGATAATATAAACCACGAGGGACAGTTTTTAACAGATAGCGAAGAATGCGCTTCACAGCTGTCAAATGAAGATGTCTAGGAGCGGTCATGAACTGGCTCACAAGATGAACGGCATAGGAGATGTCAGGTCTAGTGATGGTGAGATAGACAAGACTTCCCACCAGACGCCGATAGGTTTGAGGATCAGGAAGAAGATCGCCATCATCCTTACTCAACTTGAGATTGACCTCGACAGGTGTATCGACAGGGGAAGAATCATGGAGGTCAGCCAACTCGATAAGATCTGATGTGTATTTGTGTTGATTAACAAATAGACCTTTGGGAGATTGATGCACCTCTAAGCCCAAGAAATAATGCAAGGGGCCCAAATCCTTCATACAGAAGGAATCCTTGAGAGAAGCCTGGAGGGATTTGATCATACCATCATCTGTGCCAGTGATAATAATATCGTCAACATATACGAGAAGCACAGTAACACCAGTAGAGGAGTGGCATAAAAAGAGAGATGGATCATAAGAACTTGGGGTAAAGCCACTCTCGCATAAGCGACCCTTGAAGGTCTCGAACCATGCCCGAGGAGCTTGCTTGAGACCATAAAGCGATTTGCGCAGGCGACAGACACTCCTCTTAGAGGGAGAGGGGACACCTTGTGGTATCCTCATATAGACTTCTTCTTGCAGATCCCCATGGAGAAAGGCATTTTTTACATCCATTTGGCATAAAGGCCAGGATTTAGAGGCAGCAATGGCGAGAAGTAACCGAACAGAAGTCATTTTTGCCACAGGTGCAAACGTTTCCTCATAGTCAATGCCATACTCTTGCCTGTTTCCGAGTGCTACAAGTCTAGCTTTGTGTCTATCCAATGACCCATCAGATTTAAGCTTGATCGAGTAGATCCATTTGCAACCGATGGGTTTAACTCCGGAAGGACAATCCACAATATCCCAGGTGTGATTCTGATCCAATGCATCCAATTCCTCCTTCATAGCCTGGTTCCAGCAATCTTGTTGGACAGCCTGCAAATAAGAACTTGGGATAGAGATAGAAGAGAGAGTGGTCATCAAGGAAGTATGGGTAAATCCATACCTATCAGGCGGTCTAGAAGTTCTGGAGGAGCGACGTAAGGGAGGAGTAGTTGTGGAACTAGGTGTCGGTGGAGGATCAGGGGGAGGACCATCTGCAGTGGGAGGTTTCTCCCGACGGTGGTAGACAAAAGCAGGATTAAACCGAGTAACAAAGGTTTGATCCGAAAAACCTGGTAAGAGAGCTGGGGAAGAGGGATGAGGACTGTCCATGTGAGTGGGGAAGAAATATTGATTTTCAAAGAAAATAACATTCCGAGAAACCCTGATACGACGACCAATGGGATCATAACAAACAAAACCTTTTTGATTAGTGGCATAACCCAAAAAAGCACACCTGCGAGATTGTGCTGTTAGTTTCGTTCTTTCTGTGGGAGGTAAATGAACAAAGCAAACACAGCCAAAGGTATGTAAGTGATCAAACACAGGATGATGACCAAACAATTTAAAATGAGGCGTTAAATGGCCAATGGTAGGGGATGGAATGCGGTTTATGAGATAAACAGCCGTGGTGAGAGCTTCAGTCCAAAAACGAGGGGGAACGGATGCTTCAATCAGAAGAGTTCTAGTGACATCAAGAAGATGTCTGTTTTTCCGTTCCGCAACGCCATTTTGTTATGGAGTATACGGACAGGTACGTTGAGAAATGATTCCTTTATTGTTTAAAAAGGATTGAAAATCCTTGGAAACATACTCCCCCCCGGAGTCTGAGCGCAAAGTTTTAATGCATTTAGAGAATTGGTTTTCAACATATTGAACAAAAAATTTAAATGCATTAAGAACATCAGACTTCGAATGTAGTAAATAAATCCAAGTAAATCTGCTGTAGTCATCAATGAATGTTACAAAGTACTTGAAATGACTATGTGAAAGGGTCGGAGCAATGCCCCAAACATCACTGTGAATTAAGTCAAAACATGAAGTGCTCCGTGTGTCAGAGATTGGAAAGGGTAAAGTTTTACTCTTTCCTAATTTACAAGCATCACAGTCAAAAGAAGCAGAATCAATAGGTTTATTTATTAAGCCAGAGTGAAATAAAGTAGACATTGTAGAAGCATTCGGATGACCAAGTCTATTATGCCACAATCGAGAATTATTCTGAATGAAAAAACAAAATAACTGATGTAAAGGTTTATCATGAATAAATGAAGACACTGGTAAAGGAAAAAGTCTGCCACGCTTAGGCCCCCTCGCGATCACTTCCCCCGACTCCTGGTCCTGCACAACACAACCAGCAGAAGAAAAAGAGACATTGTAATTATTTTCAACAAGTTGACCCACAGAAACCAAATTGGTAGCAAGATGAGGTGAAACTAAAACATTGGTTGAGGGTAAGGGGCCAGGGGTATCACCAACAGAGGTGATGGGAAGATGATCTCCGTTGGCAGCTTGAACCGTAAGATGACCAGTATAAGGAACTACATTTTGCAATTGTATAGGTGAAGAGGACATATGGTTACTGGCACCAGAATCTAAGTACCATGTATTAGAAAGAGATGACCCAGTACCTGCGATGTGCATGGATGCCAAGGCATTGATAATCATTTGGTTGACCATCTCAGGGGTGAGAGGAGCTGGGGATGCAGATTGCGTGGAGGAATCAGGTTGTGAGGAAGAATCAGACGGCAGAGCACTGAATTCAGAGGAGGCATATCGTGGAGTGGTGACTGTGTAAGCACTAGGAGCGGATGACACTGTGTAAGGATTAGAGGCTGAGGGCACAGAGTTGCGGAAAGTAGAATTGCGACCCTTCTTCCGGCATTCATCAATGACATGGCCAGTAGCCTTACAATATCGGCAGATCTTGACCTTGCATTGATTAGCATAGTGACCATATTTCTTGCAGTTATGGCACTGAACTTTACTGATATCCCGGGAAGAGCGTCTGGTGTGAGCAATATAGGCAAGCGGAGCCTCAACGGCCCTTTGTTGTTCCATAGTAGATTTAGTGACGAGACGTTGTTCCTCCCGTAGAAGCTCCTGAAGACAGTCATCCAGGCTAGGAAGTGAAGCCCTGCTCATCAAGTTGGATCTAACTGGCTCAAACTCCAGACGAAGTTTCATAAGAAACTGATCCCGATGGCTACTTTGCTGTAAGCGAGATAGTTCAGGTAGAAAAGCTTCAGACACCGAGGCATACTTAATTTCATCGTATTCGGACCACAGTCTGCGAAAGCCATTGTAATACTCCTGAACAGATTGTGTGCCTTGAGTATATTGAGAAATATCAAGTTCCAATTGAAATTGACGAGCAGCAGTGCCTTGTTGATAGATCTTTTGAAGATAGTCCCACATTTCACGGGCAGTTTGGCAAGGTCTGAGGTTGAGGATAAACTGTGGGTCAACAGAACCTAGTAACCAGGTTTTTATTTTAGCATCCTTAGTTTTCCAAGCTAAAATCTTCTTGTCATCGGCCTCGGGTTTAGGGTCAGATCCGTCAATGTGTGCCCAAAGTTCCTTGCCTTCTAAGTAAATTTGAAATTGGAAGGCCCATGAGGTATAATTAGCGCCATCAAACTTAACCAGGGAGATGATGTCAGATTTGTCCATGATGACCCAGAACAAGCAAACACTCCAGGAAGCAGTAATATCAGAATCAGTCCACAATCAGTGGTTAGAGACACAATCAGATGGACCAGAGTGGTGATGTAAAACAGCAGATAGCAACCAGCAGAGAGATGCAGAGATCCACAGAATGATGAACAAGCAACAACAGAACAAATTGCAGGAACTTGCAACAGTAATAAACTAGGAGAATGAACTAGCAGAATGATGAATCAGACGGCCCTGTCGTCAGGGAGAGATACATGACCGGAGCCCCACCGGAGGATCTCTTGATAGATCAGAGAGTGGGGATGGTTGAGCAGGATAATCACGCAACTAATGGAAGTGGTCTCAAACAAATCAAATCCAGAACCAGGAGTTTGGACGGCCGAGATGAAAACAAGTAAAAAAATTGAATTTCCTCAAAAATAGGTAGAAGGCCTACCTCTGATAACCAATAAATGTTGGAAAAATCTTCATAAATAAGAGAATATTCAGACGACCAAGAGGGAGGAATCCGCTGAGATGGTGATGATGATGATCACAGGTGGGCCACGCCTGATCTGAGATGATCAGGGATGATCAGAGAAGATCCGACTGAAGAAGATGATCACAGATTGGCTTCCAAGGCTTGGAAGATGACTAAGACAACCAAGATGATTGATTGACCTTGCTTTGATACCATAACATTTGCAAGAGAGTTTAGAATTCCATTAAAATGGTGAGAATGCAGTGTCCCTAAGAGACGACTGTAGTTTTACATATATAGGGGTTGATTTCCCTCATTACAATCCATAGATCCTATATTATAGCACATATCCTAAATTATAGCATTATCCTTTGACTTATTCTAGATCCTATATTATAGCACAGATCCTAAATTATAGCATTATCCTTTGACTTATTCTAGATCCTATATTATAGCACAGATCCTAAATTATAGCATTATCTACAGTACAACAGTGGACTGAAAACTGGACTGAGCCTAAATGGCCTGCTTGCCAAGATCGGGCCTAGACTGGGCCTAAATGGCCTGCTTCGATTGACATTTTGGACCCCATGTGCAGCACACTGCATTGACCTTATAATGGAGGATATTGGAAAGAAGAAGAATGTGGCCGCTGCAATCAAGGCATGCAGAGGCATTACAAGGTTCATATACGACCATTCATGGCTCTTAAGCTTGATGAAGAGATTCACAAACAATCATGCCTTAGTGCGTCCAGCATCCATTAGATTTGCTACCCATTTTATTGCTATGGAAAGCCTAGTATGTTGGAGAACGGAGCTAATTCAGATGTTTTCATCAGAAGAATGGCTTTGTTCGAAATGGGGCAAAGCAACTCATGGTCCGGAGTTTGACATCCCAATTCCAATGAGGGATAATAAATTTTGGGCCAAAGTAGAGAACATATTAAAGGCATATGAACCTTTAGTGAAAGTGTTGCGGCTTGTAGATGCTGATGAAAAGCCAACAATGGGGTACATTTATGAAGCAATTGATCGGGCAAAGCAAGCTATTATAGAAAATTGCAGATATCATGATGATTATATAAAAATTATTGATGCCCGGTGGAACGATCAGCTGCACCATCCATTGCATGCTGCAGGTTATTTTTTAAATCCTGAATTCTACTATCGCAATGCCTCACACCACACTGAAGCAATAGATACGGAATTGCGAGTAGGATTAAGGACAGTGTTGAAAAGAATTCTGAGTGAAGATGATCATATCGAAGCTATACAAGAGTTAAGCTAATTAAGAAATTTATTTAATCTTTTAAATATATTTTAGATAATTGTATTGATATGGTGTACTTATTTATTTCTAATTTTTTGCATTTCAGATCTCCACTTATACACATAAAAGAGGAACTTTCGCTGACCCTTTTGTACAGCGAGCGATTGGAAAATGTTCACCTGGTAGTTATACTTATACGCAATTGACAATACATAGAAAAGGAACTTTCTACGATTTAAAAATGTCTAATTTTTTTTATTTTTTTTGTATTCTAGCTGATTGGTGGGAGAGTTTTGGAGAGAGTACTCCACATCTAAGGAGAGCAGTCATTCGCATCCTTAGTCAAACAACAACATCATCAAATTGTGAAAGGAATTGGAGCACTTTCTCTATGATCCATACGAAGCCCAGGAATCGGATAACCATGAGAAAACTCAACAAATTGGTATACTGCCATTACAATCTCAAGTTGAGGAACAGAAATAGAGAGAGAAAGGCAAGGGATGATCCTACTTATTGTCCAATTAATTTGGATCACATATTCAGAGACGATGATCCCTTACTTCCATGGATAGCCGAGACTGAAGATCCATTGTTAGATTCAGATCCGGGCTTTCAGCAAGAAGTACAACGTTTAATTGCTGAAGATGTACAAATGTCAGGGGGACAGCCACCTCAGGGAGAAAGAAGTAGTGCAAGTGCAAGTGCATCTAGAGGGAAGGAGCCAGCTCATATTATGTCATCATTTGAAAATAGTAGTTCTACTATTGCTTCTTCCAGTAGCCATGGTGGAGGTCCTGGAGGAGATGGAGGAGACAGAGGAGATAGCGGGACAGGTGGCACTGCTGAGTCTTATCAATATGATGAAGAAGAAAATGCCATTCCTGTTGAGACCGTAGATGAGTTTCCCGAACAATCAAGAATGGCTCCACAACGTGCTTATCAAAGGCGACGGAAAGTGTCATCACCCGCAGACATAGATGAGCAAGGGAATGTGGGTGGAAGTGAAAATGTAGGAGGGGAACAAACAGCATCTTCGAACCCTATTTATAATGTTCCACTTCCACATTCAGACTACAGGCCGTATCCTCATGAACCATCACAATATTATCAGTATGGTCATGTGCAACAAGAAGAAGAACAATCTTCGGCTTCAGGGTCTTACTCATATGGTGACTATGATGATAGTCAACCTCAATATAGATATCCACCTCCTCCAAGCTCCTTTGATTTCTTCTTTGCAATGCAAGATCCCAATGCTCACCAATATCAAATTCAATTTGGGGAGAATGTGCAACATAATAGGGGCACAAACACAACAAATGATGATGAAGATGATGACACTGATAGCAATGTGATTCCTGGAAGACATTCCCTTTGGTATTAGATTAAAGCTAATCAGCAAGGTATTCCTCCATTACAAAGTCTTTGCTCTTTAAGTAGATTAGTATATTGTTTTTTTATAAAGCTTGAACGTAGTTTATCTTTCATTCTTGAATGAATCTTGATGAAATTTGTTTATAACATTTTTTATTTAAGCCTTAAGTTACTGTTTAAGTTGACATAACTAAACAACATGATTCCATATGAAAAACATTGATTATTCATATTCTTTTCTATTGATACAGCGATACAAGATCTAATGCAATGAGGGGACCGCTACATACTCATATACTAATTGCTTTTGCAAAACAAACACATATTCCATCATTTTCCAATATTCTGGATTTTCTGAAATTTTTTCGGATTTTTTTGAAGACTTTTTTAATTCACACCGCTACGCCGCTACGTATCGCCAATACCGCTACGTATCGCCCGCTACGTATCGTTTTGGCGACGGGCCGCTACGCCCGCCGCAACCGCTATTTGCATCCTTGATCGGGAGAATCTCCCTGCACCAACAATTGACCAAAGTGCGTGCTGAATGCTGACCGATCTGGTTTGTTGTAGATGATTAGCTTTGCCTTTGCATATTGGCCTTTTCCAAATGAAGTTTTCATCACTGTTGAAATGGAGGCAGAAAAAAACTTTTTTTTTGACAATTAGAGAGCCCAGAGTTACAATCCTCTATTAGCAGATCAATTGCCCAAAGTGGGTGCTGATGGATCTTCTATGTTGTATAATGATTAATTTTGCTTGTGTATTAGCCTTTTCCTTATAAAATTCTTGTTACCATTTCAAGACGGGGAAAATTCACTATGTGAATAGGGGGGAGGCCAGAGTTATGAGTTCTATTATTTAAAAAGATTAGATCTTAACCATTTTAAGCACGTTGTTGTCATCATCATAGCCTTATCACATCAATCTATTAGCAAGAAACTACGTTCCTTTTTCCTCTCTTTTCTTAGGCGTTTACAGGAAGTTTATATTAAAAACAATATGGTACACAAACTAAAAAGCCCAGCAAGATACTCTGTTCAAAATAGCCCAGCAAGCTACTCTGTTCATTACAAATTCTAGTGCTAAGTAACATTCAATATCCAGTTTGAAAATGCATTTAAATGTTACACTAGACTAACCGTTAAAATCTGAGTAGCCATCTGTTCCCTGGCAAGAGGATCATGCAAAAGCACCACCAAGCGTGCAAAAAGCTCCTGAATTCATGCATGACCATTGTATAGTTAGCATACCATCAATCACTAGAAACTTAGGGGACAGGAAAAAAAGCCATGCATGCCATTTTAGGCATCACCTCAGGTTTGGGAATCTCTGCATGAGCTATAGATTCAGCAAACACTGAATTCGTGTAAGATGATCTGCGCCTGCATAACTCAGAGATACATCTGCAAACCTGCTCGAACACAATGGAATCAGATGCAAAAATAAGATAAATAAAAAGAAAAACTTAGCAGTTTTCATATTTTAAAAAAATGAAAGTTCAAAATCTAATTTGTTGCTGAATGTCAATATTTGGAACATCAAGTTCAGAAAGAAAAAAAAAATACACTTACTGTAGCAACTGCACCACTGTACTTTCGTGGAATAATCAGCTTCAACATAAAAGGCCAAAGGACATGCTGTACAACACTTAAGTTTCAGATAAAAGAGAGGATGCCAAACTGATGCAAATTAGATGTCTGTCTACTAATGAGAATATCATACTGGGTACAGATAGTTAAATGAAATCTAAATTTGAACTTTAATAGTTTACCTCCATTTCAGGAATAGTAATAGCTAGCAAAAGAAGGCCCTGTTCACAGATTCTTCGTAACTCTGCCGGACAAATTGCTCCAATCTTAACCTGGAGGGGAAAAAAACTTCTATATAACATATATACTAGTCAAAGAGGAAGGATGATAGGTGGGATAGGACATTATAAAGTTTGAGGTTAAGACCTCCAATTTCTTGTATTCAAAATGGAAAGAAGCACTTGTCCTGGTGACATCCTTGGATCTATCAAAATCTCGTATCTCTTCATCAGATATAGCACAATGGCGTACAAGGAATTCAACAAACAGCTCTCCAGAAGGACCAACCAAGTAACAGTGTGAAGCCATAACCACAATTAACTGGACCAAATGCACAACAGTGAGTCATGTATTAGTAGTAAATACTTAATTTTTCTTCAGTTTTTGGCTAAAAAGAATAGAGCGACATCAGGAAATAGCAAAGACAGAACACTTGCATGCCCAAATACTTCGAGGAGAAGACTCAGACACAAAGGGCATAAAAGAACCCTATCATAGTTAACCTAACTAATAAAATTATATGATTCTCTCTTGCCTTTGCCCCTACATTCATTTTCCGCATTATCAATATCTCCAACAAATGAGCACATTTCCACATCTTTATTCCTAGAGGACACACCCAACTCCATAAATATTTACCATCTCAAAAATCTGACCCTCATGATTGTACATATTTGTTGAAACGCATGCAAGGGCTATCTGTAATTTAATGTTTATTGCACAAAGACAGCTTCATAATTTTATGGAACTCCACGGACTGCTTCATAATTTTGCATTGATAACAGTAAAGAACTAGAGTTTTAATGAAATAAATATGAAGGCCAGCTGTAAGTGCAGCCCCAGATCCTCGATCGAAAGTTTAGACCAATTTCGCAAGGGATTGATCAAATCCAAGATGGATTCCAGCCATAAGGCACAATCATAACCATGAAAAAAAACCATAATTGAGGAAAATCCAGAAAATTTATTAATCATAAGAAGCATGAACAACTACAATGAGGTCTTCATTATTTATAGAGCAATAAACCTAATTCTTAGTAACTGAGACTTTCTAAATAAAATAGGAAACTTCCTAATCCTAATTAAACAAGAAATAAAATTAGAAACAGGATAAAATAAGAGTCGCCACAGTAACTCTCAGCCAATTGGGCCTGGTCCATACTGCATCAACTACCCTGCCGAGTGCTGAACAGCCAGCCCCAATGTGGGTTTAACTGTTTAAAAGCAGTCTCCAGAAATCACACATTTTCATTCTGGATGCTTCTTCCCACCTGGGCTTTTGGATTCTCAAAAAGGACTCTTCAGCAAGGGCTTCATATAGCTGTTCAGAAGAATGACAATTGCTTCTCCTCTCTTGTATTTCAATGGGAGTTTTTTATGCAGGTGTCTGCTTTTTGTGCCATTGTCTTCTCCTCTTTCCTAACTAAAGGGATTGAACAATGGAGAAACAGGAGATCTAAATGGAATTAAGAGACTTGGCCTAGTTCCCCATGACCCAACTTGTCCACGACCGAGTCCAAATTGACTTAAATGGGTTTTGAAACACTGGGAACAGCCTGGCAGTACAGCAGTATAGGAGGATATTTTAGAATGCAGTTGCTTTCTGATGAAAAGGGCAGTTTGGCCCAACGATAAAGGCTTACCAGTAGCGTCTTGGAGGATACGGGTTCAAGCCACAGAAATAGCCTCTTCAAAATGAAGGTAAGGCTACATACATCTTGCCCTCCCAGACCCTGCTATGCGGGAGCCTCGTGCACTAAGCCGTCCTTTTTTTTTTAGTTGCTTTTGGATGATAGAGCGCAGTAAGCACATCCCTCGGTTCTCTCATGGCTTCACCTAAGGAAGAGTTTATTGATTTTCCCACTTCTGATTCATGTGTGGAGTCAGATCACTTTTTTTAATTCTACGATTGGATTTTGATGAAAATGGGTGTGACTTGTGATGTGTTTGTTTGATTCATAAACTATACGTCTGCTACTATGCGGAAAAGAAAAAAGCCATGACTGTTGAACTTTATCCATAAAAGCTGGGGCTGAATGCAACACACCAACAGATTACCTCTGCAAGTGCCTTTTGGATACCTAGGCTTCGTTCATCTAGGAGAAACTTCACAGTTTCAACCAGTAAAGGCCTTTTTCCATGCCAAGCTTCTGACAACCTGTAGAAAGAAATGTTCATAGCCATTTTTTAAAGAGCATTCAAATTACCGTCAAATCCAAATTAAAGAAAGGGAAAGTGAACCTGGGTAAGAGATGCTTCAAAACACAAAGCGCTCCAAAAGTTGAAGGTTCTTGCTTTAGTTTGCATCTCTGGGCAACACACAAGAATAAAAAAGAAATTAAATATCTAGACAATTTTTTAAAATAATCATTTCTAAATGTTCAAACTATGGCCCAAAGGAATTGCAGCCAATGGAATACGTAATCCACAGCTACAAACAGAATAAAACAGGAGATAAAAATCAAAATGAGAAGAAAGATAAAAGGATTACGACCAAGAAACAGAGAAATCCCACAGTTGAAGTAGGTTATCTACTTGGGGGGGAGAAATAACTCACATTCAATAGGAATAGAAAAAGGTCTTCAGGATACACCAAACCAACTGCCAGAAAACAATGCTGAACTTCATTATAAGTCTGCAACAAAAATTTATGATTAGATACAAAGATCAAGGATTGCTTTTCCAGCTTTTAAGAATTCACCCCCAACACTGTCACTGAAGAAGGCATATGAAAGAAACAAGCTTACACAATTTTAAATAGTCAACCATACAAAAGTCAAAATACTACTGCAGACCAATTCCATTTAAAAAATAGCGCATGCTCTAATGCACAGATTACCAGAAAATATCATTGAAAATTATGTATTCACATGAAGTGAAAATACTTCATCTTTGGTGGAGTCGCTTATCTTTGTGGGGTGAGTCCTATGATTGCTAGTGGGAATCTATTAGGAAGGAATTCAATATAAACACAAGTGATATCATGTTCAATTGGGAAGCTTGCACGTCATGCAAGTTCAAAAAGGTCGTAACTTTGATCCATTGGTCTCCCCCTCTATTTGGTATTCTAAAGTTTAATGTAAATGGGGAAACTAAAGGTAAGATGGGACTGGATGGAATTGATCTACACTGAAACATTTCAACCTGTTCAAAATTTCAATGTTTTATTTAAGACTTTTTTTTCAATAAAATTTAAAAAAATAAAAATATTTTGAACTGAAAATATACAAATGGTTGAAAAGGGTGGAATTAATACATATATTGATATACAATATATCTGAAATGCATCAAACTAAATCAACATCATCATCATCAACATTAACAAAGCCTTGTGCCAACTATGCTGGGGTCGGCTCCATGAATTTTGATTCTCCATTCCAACCTATTCTCAACCAAATCTTCAAATAAGTTAAATTTCTTCATATCCGATTTGATTACCTCCATCCACTTCCTCTTCGGCTTACCACTTCCCCTTGATGGGCTATCCACCTATATAGTAAAACTTTTTCTTACAGGCACCATCACCGGCCTGAGTTGAACATGCCCAAACCATCTCAAATGTATTTCTCTAACCTTATCCTCTATTGAAACTATCCCTAAATGCTCTCGAAAGCATTCGTTTCTAATTTTATATTTTTCAATTTTACCAACATCCACCTCAACATTCTCTTCTCTGCTACATCCATTTTATATATATGCTGCTTCTTGATTGGCCATCATTTTGCCCCATAGGTCCTAGCTGGTCTAATCACGGTTCTATAAAATTTTTCCTTCAATTTGTCGGCATTCGTCCACAAGCCAAGTTTTAATAAAGAAAGCGATTGATTTTGACCATCCCAATTGCGAGTTTGATTTCTCAATTTTCTATAAATTTTGACAGATTTTTTCTATTAATTTTTACTTTCATTGAAGCCGGTGTCAGCCAAGGATAATAGCAGGTCTAATTTGGGAAGGATCAATCTAAACCTGAACCCACCCGTTAGATGTTAAAATATGTGACAACCTCATGCTACATGAAATGTTTGAAAACATACTCTGCCCATTGCACCACATAAAGTATGCGTAAGAAACTCAAAAAAAAATGTCAGTAACATACACGAGTGGGTGACCTTGCACACATGGGCAATGAAAGATCCAATTCATGTCACAACAGCTACAAGGAAATACGCATCATATTATTCGCATGATTTCTTCTAACGAGACCCTATTAATACACACCTGGACCATTTCTATATAAGTATGCATGTTTACAATATATAACGATTCCTCCAGCGCATTATTTTAATTTAATATGGATTTAACTCTAGTTAATAACTCAAAGCCATTTTGTGTTATCAGATGAAATTTTGACATTCATTCTCAACTACCATCTCCAGGCATCAATGTCACAGCCTAAAAAATGACATGAAATAAATACATTCAAATAAACAACACACTACAGTTAGTGCAAATTACTAATTAGTACCCAAATCAAACAGTGAACACCCAAATCAAACAGTGAACCTCTTTTAACCAAATATTTAATTACACTATTTTCCTTGCTTGGTCAAAATTTTTCCAGGTTGTTAATAAAAAGGAAAAAGGAAAAAGAAAGAAAGAAAGAAAGAAAGAAAAATTCCCAGGTTAAAATCTGGACAGGAACAGCCGAAAGACCCAAAATCTGAAACAGAACTCTACACAGGCCTGCCAGGTTCCGTAACCTAATTGAACCACTAGTTTCAGCCCATTTGGTTGTAACAAACCAAAATTAACAACCAAGACGCCATCCCTGTGGCTGACAACACTGCCTATAGTCTATATGGGTAAATAAATACAAATGTGATGAAGGCATGTAGGTCCAGAAGCCTCACAGGTTAAAAAGATTTATAATAATTTTCTCAAATGTTTTGGAAGTTGTTTGAAGTGCCCTTCATCAGATTATAGCAGAAAATCAGAAAATTTTCACAGTTTCAAATCCACTCAATGAGATTAGACCAGGGCCTTCTAAGCAACTTTCACTATCCGTTTTGGTCCACAAAAGTTTAAGAAAGCCACGGATTTTGTTCTGTGATAATGGAGGGTTCAGGGAGAAAGGACAAAATAGTCCCCTTATATTATTGGTGCGTGGCCATCCCCTTTACTTTCTTCTCTTTCCAAGCCCCCCACCCCTTCCTTACTTCACAGATTCAATGATTTGCATTTCTATTTTTACTGCCCTAAGCTTCTGAAAGAACAGCAGTAAGATGATTCTTCAGTTGTTTGATGGGTAGATCGGGATCTAAAAACCAATTGCACGAAGATTTGGATAACATTTAAAGGACTATGTTCAGATATGCATAGGTGCATTGACAGATTTTTGGGGATATCCATTCAATATTGGCGCCAAATTTACAGACTTCTGAATTGAATTTGACAAATGTCTTGGTAATGATGCTGAGATCATAATTTGTTGACAGACCATAATTTCATGTGTTTTGCATTGATTGAAAGATTGTGGCAGGTGGAACCTTTTTTTAGTTAGATATAAATGTCTTGGTAATGATGCTAAGATCATAATTTCATGTATATTGTATTGATTGAGAGATTGTGGCAGATGGAACCTTTTTTTTAGTTATAATCTATCTACAGAAGTTATAAATCAATTACTTGAAAATTGCCAAAGCAGAGCTAGTATTCAAATAGTGGTGCTATGTACAATACTAGTGTTTGGGTAAATGAAAATCAGAGCAGCACAGTAAGCAAAAACTTCACAGAAAAACAACAAAGACTAGGCTACAAAGAGCGGGAACACTGGTTGGCCAAAGACCAAAGATGCTGGTCATGGTGAGTAGTCACTAGAAGACTAAGCAATACAGTTGGCTTGCTTTCTCTTGGCTAGGAAGAAAACAATAGCTGAAACATTTATGTCTTCTGAGACTATAACAATCTTAGGGACGGTTTTCCAGCTTCCCATGCCCAGAAGAACTATGCCAGTATACATGAGTTGCAACGTGAAATATTAAGGTTCCAGCAAGCAGACAGTCAAGAACTACAATTCTGTTCTCAGGGAATAAAGGAAAAGTTTTGAGTAATTACCATCCAGCCCCAACTTCTGATGAGCAAAAGAAGGATCAACAAAACATCTTTGATCCAGGGAATGTTCGGCTGTGAACAAGCTGCAAATACTAAATTGTGAACCTTAGACGTTGGCCCCACCTAAATGCATGAGAAATTGAGAATTTTTGGGGTAGGAAATAGTATGACGGTATCTAATAAAACAATAAACTTTAGGCGCCCCACATCCAAGATTAGCAATTTTGCAACTGCAGCTGGTTCATAACCTCAGGTTCCTCTTATTCTTCGTAGTTCTTAGAGGACTGAATCTGGAGTACAAGTCTATTTGATCACGTAGCCTGGGGGATGCTATCTAACGTAGAATTATAAATGTTGCTCATATAAGGCTACCATTTTTATTACAATTGTTTAATATTTAATACAATATTTGTATTACTAGAACTATTTCATCCATGGATTAAAAAATTGGCCAAGTCCGAGTCGACTCAGCCCATACAAAGTGGGGTTTGGCCGACTCAGGATCAACATTATGGAACTCAGGCAAGTCCCCTAGGACTCGGCAAGTCGGCCGAGACCTCACAATGACGGACTCTGACAACACATATATGCTCTAAAGACCAAACAAGAGGTCATTTCTCTTGTTTCAAAAGAGAGGAGAGGCTAGGAGAGGCTGTTTCTTGCTTGGAGAACACTATTTCTACTAAGCCTTTGGCACAAATCCCCTTTTTTTGAGAGATTCAAGCTTCCAAAGATCAAGAGCACTATTCATTCAAAAGAGGAATCTTGAAATCTTGCCTTTTGACGTATGTATTTTTGTTTTCTCTTGCTTATATAGATGAGAGAGGATCATACCATGTCTGATGTAGTTGAGGATGAAATTTGCACTCATGAATTCCATGGAACATACAATTATTTGTATTTTTTGGCTCGAATTTAAAAAAATAGGGAAAATCAATTTTTTTTTCATGATTTGGTTTTTTTTTTTTTTGTGTAGAATCTCACTCTTTTGGGTATGTACTACATAGATCTATGCATGTATGATCTAAACTTGTAATTTTTATGATTTTTTTATTTAAAATAAATAAAAAATTATATTTATTGATTTTTACATGCTTATATAGTTGAGAAAAGATGATAAGATATATGGGCTGCTTGTAGGTGGATTTTCCACTCAAGACTTCTTGGAAATATGTATTTTTTTTTTAATTTTTGCCTCGGATTTAAAATATATATAGAAAAAATGAATTTTTTTTCAATATTTTGTTATGTTTTTTGTATGAACTTAATGTATGGGTTGTGTACTACATAGATCTATGCTTCTAATCATAGATCTATACATGTACCTGTCAAAGTTGTAACTTTCTAACATGTTTTCTAGAGTTAGATTAGATAGTTGAGAAAAAGATCATGGGGTATGATAATTGTTAAGTTATTAACTTATAAATAGCCTCATTTATTAATATATTTTCAAAATTAACAAATTGTGCAGATTACTTGTTTCTTAAGTCACAAATAGAATGGCACTATAGAAAAAAAAGAGGGAAGTTGATCCTAAATGGGCTCATGGAGAGATTGTTGGTAGAGACCGTCATAGGGTGAAATGTAAATGGTGTGGAAAAACCATAAGTGATGGATCCATAGATTTAAACACCATCATGCACATATTTCATGAGATGCAAATGGTTGTCCAAATGTCCCCACTAAAGTCAAAAAAGAAATTAAGGGCATTGTATTGGGAAAAAGATAGAAAAAGCTAAGAAGAAAAAATTTCAAAAGAGGGTTGCTAGAATGGAGAGGATTGATGATTCTTCTGATGATGATCATGATGAAGAGGATGAAGAGGCTAGGCATAAAAGGAGGGCAATGAATGAGAGCCGTCAAGCTTATGAAGCTAAGCTTGCTCATTCAGAAGGATGACAAAATGGGGCCGGATCTTCAAGAGTACCTCCAAACCATTCTGACAATACAGCAAGGAAAGGTACCTTGAATCTATTCTTACATAAAACCCAAAGTATGAAGCAACCCAAGATTTCTAGTTCTATGATAGGTGATATGAAAACCAAAGCTTTGAAAATAAGTATAGCAATTTTAAAGTTCTTCCATTATAATCGGATTCCTCCAAATGTGGCTATCTCACCATACTATCAGGCCACGGTGGATACCATTACTGAGGCGGGGCCCAGAGTTAAACCTCCTACCACTTATGAGATTAGCAGTAAATATCTTGATATAGAGCAAAAAGATTAAATGAGGTACTTAAAAGACCATCTTGAAACATGGAAAGAATATGGGTGCACACTTATATTTGATGGATGGACAAGCAATAATAAGCGGCACAGAATTAATTTTATGGCTTATTGTGTAAGGGGAACATATTTTATTCACTCAGTAGATACAAGTGGACATCAATTGGATGCCCAATATTTGTTCAATTTAATTGCTTTAACACTAGCAATGATTGATAGATGGTATCAATATGTTGTCCAAGTTGTGACGGACAATGCGGTGAGGAAGATATTACATGACAAGTGTCCACATATTGTTTGGGCGCCGTGTGCGGCACATTATATTGATCTTATATTGGAGGACATTGGTAAATTAGAAGATGTCCATAAAACTATTAAAGATGGAAAGAACATTACAAGCTTGATTTACAACCATTAGTTTATGATCGATATGATGAGAGAATTCAATAATGGTCATGAGCTTTTGAGGCCAATAATTATAAGATTTGCTACCCATTTTCTGGCTTTGGAGAGTCTGTCATCATAGGGCAAACATAATGCAAATATAGACAAATGAAGCATATATAAACTCCATGTTTTCAAAACAGAATTTGTCACAACTTATACAATGAATTGTATTTGGTACAACTATTTGGCATAGTGCGGAGAGAATTACATTCTTACTCGAGCCGCTGTAAAAGTGTTGAAAATGGTGGATGGTGATATAAAGCCTACAATGGGCTATATCTATAATGCAATGGATCGAGCGTAGCTTGCTATTCAAGCAAGATCTAGAAAAAAGTATGGGACTTATTATAAGTCGCTGTGGGAAATTATTGACCAAAGATGAAACAATTAATTACATCAAGACATACATGCCGCAAATAAATCAAGATATGCACAATTGCTAAATTTGATGTTTGAAGTTTAAAACAATATTTATTTTTTAGAATTTAATCGATGTACTAATTTATAACATCATGCAGCATACTTTTTGATCCCATCATGCTACTATAGCAGGGGCTTCCCCAAGCACGAGAAAGTTTTACGACGCTTTAAAAGTACATTAGAGACAATGGTTAGGGACAAAATGAAGCAAATTGCCAGTCTTAACCAAGTAAGCTCTCATAATATCACAAATTGTTTGCATCGACATACTTGTAAACTAGTATTTACTAATTTATTTATTTTAACTACTTGATAATTTGATAATTGAGGAATTATAAAAGAGCTCTTGGAAGTTTTAGAGCTGACATTTGAATAATGGCTTGCAAAAGGATGGATCCAGATTTGTTATATTCCTAATTTCTATTATCATTTTTAACATTCTTTAGTGGATTAATACAAACTTACAGTATTCTCATGGGGCATGGCCTAATTTAAATTCTAACTACAGTTAAATGGTGGAAAAATTTAGGCGATGATGCTCTTGACCTTAGAGATTTTGCAAGAAAATTTTTCAACCAATCAACATCATCATCCGGCTGTAAACAAAATTGGAGTACATTCAACTTGATCCACACAAAAACCAAGAATCGCCTCACCATAAACAAGTTGGAGAAGTTAGTCTTTGTCCGTTATAACTTGAGGTTGAGGGCAAGAAACCTCCAAAGAAGGGATAAACGTAGAATAGGATCCAATTTATTTGGATTATATATCCCAAGAAGATGACCCTTTAAAGAACTGGTTGACTAAAAGAGAGCCTGCAGTTTCACCAAATGGAGATTTCCTAGATGAATGCATGTATAATACTGATGAAACCAAGCCCTAAGAACATGAATCGAACCAACCCCCCCCCCCCCCCCCCCCCAACACACAAAAAAAAACACCCTCCCATTCGCAGATCTGCTACCACACGGGAAAAGGGCAAATGTGTGGCAAAGGGCCCTCTCAAGGCTCACAACATGAGCCAAAGATGACATGTTCTAGTTCAGAATGTATTAAAGGGGCTAAAGATAGCTCAGGTTCAAATGGTAGTTCAACCCTCTCTAAAGCCAAACAATGGCTTAAAGGCCCAGCTCTCTAATACAAGAGAAAGACAAAAGGTAAGGGTCAGGCAAGCCAATATTTAGCCACTCATGAAGAAGAAGAACATAAGACATTGTCTTCAAGCAAAAGCGACTCACCACAAGGGGATCAAGGTTGTTATGAACAACAAGGAGATGATGGTGTTGATGAGGATTTTAGGATAATATCACTATCATGTCATGGGTGGTGAACCTTATCCAGCTGGTGGACAAGGAAGACAGCAATCAGAACAATTTCATAAAGAATCAGAACACTTTCATGAAGAACCACATCAACCAACATCAAATCCATATGAAAGACAGCAATATGGTGACTATGGGCAAGCACAATTTGATCCCTCATATGGGCAGTATGGTGCGTACGGTGGTATTTTGCATGAGCATGGCGGGTAAAAGCAGTATGGAGTTATTATGATACCTATGCAACAAGGACCACCACCAAGACACCAACTCACTATCCTTATGGTCTTGAACAAGGCCATCAAGGACAAGGAGGACAAGGGTTCTTCAATTTTGATATCGCTCAATACTGTCGGCAATAACAGCATGACGATGATGCTGATCATGACAATGACATCCAACCAGCAAGGCATTCAATATGGTATTAAAATCTATGAAGAATGTGTTAAGGACTAAGGTATGTTACTATGTTTGCTATTTAACATTTGTTATTTCATAGCTGATAATTGATACTTGAATCTTGTTAATTGATACGCGATACTCCATACTTGAGAGTTCAGTTTGATTTTAATTGATTTTCATTTAATAGTTCATAGTTCATACTTCACATTTGATTTCAATTTTCACAAATAACAATCCACAACAATTTTCACAAATCACAATCCACAATCTATTGTTGGCCGTTGAATAAATTTAAAAACAGAGTTCGAGGGTGCTCCAAAGGGTATTTTCTATTTTTTACAATTTTTGGTAATTTGTTAACATTTTTTAAGTTTTTTCTTTTATTAAAAAAACAATGGGGCCCATCTCAGCCAAGTCGACTCGGACTCAACCAGGCCCGAGTCGAGTCCCAAGTCCGCCATTTTAAACCTTGATTTCATCATTTGCTAATCGCACAAGCTGCTAGTTCTCTATCCATTATATTACAAGCTACTGTTATTTAGTAGGAAGCATGTTTTGTTATGGTGCAAAATGTACCATCATGGTTTGAAATTCCAACTAGCACCAAATCAACCCAAGCAAGACAACTTAGCGCAGTGCAAGTTTGAGCCCGGTATCCCTAAAACTCCCAAGTTGACTGTGCCTCAACCAAGCAGGCCCCAACTCAGACAAGCTAGACCCGCATGGATTGATACAGCTTGAGCCTAGCACGGGACTGGTCGAAATTAGCACAAACCTAACAACATAGCCCCAACCCCAAGGCCCCTCCTGATGCAAGCTAGAATAAATCCCGAAGGTCCTAGCCCAATATAGCCCAATAAAGAGGAAAGTCTGCACCATCCACATTCACAGCTTTCATTTCAAAGTTTGTAGGCTGCAAGAGAAAAAACTCTATACCGTTATATGCTACCTATGCTGTATGAAGTCTTTTTTTGAGATTTTCCTGAATTTTAGGGATGTGTTAGTAGTCTAGAATAGTGGTTTAGTAGTCCATATAAGGAGATGTAATCTTCTCCAATTAAGCATTGAATTGAAAACAAAATTGAATTGAGTTTTTCTCTTGGAGGTGAGTTTCTTGTCTATGGTGTGAGACCAAGACAATTTGATCCCTTTGGATCCCTCACCATAAGCCACTTGGGTTTAGGTAACCCATTGGTTATTCTTCCCCACCTCTATAAGCCATTTGGCTTGAGAAATAACCAGTTGGCTATTCTTCCCCACCACTACCCTGCGTCACCTCCCCCCCTTAAAATTAATATTATGACTTGTGGTATGTTATTTTAATGTTAATATAAACATTAAGTTGTAAATAATTATTATAAATTGGTAATCTGGTTAAATGAAGCTTCCATTAGGCAGAGGAAGTGATAAATATCATGGTAGCCTTAAGAAAGTTGAAACCACTATTATTGATACTAGATAAAATTAAATCACCATATTTAACATTCTTAGCCTTTTATATTATTTTTTTCTTTTTTTTTTTTTATAGGACCAGCACACCCATACTGATACAGAATGGCCTGCATGGTGCCACCGACTCATCCTGGCCCCAACCGGGGACATTGGAGAATCAAAAACTTAATTACCATTGAACACAGTAAGCAGTTTGCAGAAAGGTTTCCAGTAACAATCCTAGACAAGAATATTTCATACAAATGGAGGAAGTGCTTCAAACATAAGTTCCTAAATGAGAGCAATAATCCTTCACATGCTTTAGAATCAAGAATAAGAAAATGGTCCAACCCAGTGTCAATATGTAAATGAACAAACATAGTGATGCAGAGCAACATTAACACCCTATAAACAAGAAGTCTGCTTAACCAATGTTCAATCATAAGCAATTGCAGCTAATAGGATACACAGCTATAATGGGTGCAATACCTTCAGTCCCACTGAAAAATGTGAATGTTGATTGTTGTTATTAATGGATGCAACTGGAATAAGTGTGAATAAAATTATTGTAAGTTCCTGCAACAGAACAAAGCATGGTACAAATATCACAACAATTAATTTGGTATAAATATTAATAATCATCAGAATGCTTGCAAACATGTTTGTTCTAGCATAAAACTACAACAACAATGCTTTGATAACATATTAAGTGATACGACATATTACATGTCAAAGTGCATTGCATGAATAATACCAATGAAAGATATCTTAGAGTTGATGCCGTCTTGGTGGAGTCAAATGGAGGTGTGTGTGTTTTCTAGGTATCGAAGTTGCAAGAAACTTCATGCTCTTAAAGTATCAAGATGTTGATGTTGGAATTCCCCCACCTTTAGTGCATGAGTTTCCTCTTCATTTACTCCTCTTTAATAACCTTTGTCCCACATTGGTTATTTACTACTTCTTTTATGTGGTTTATTAATGTTTTCCTCCTAGCTTATGGTGCTAAGCTTTCAAGTAGGTATCGTGGTGGTTACCACGGGCGCACGCGTCCCTGCCGGCCATGGCATGGCATGTGTGCATGTCAGCCTGGGCTGTGCATGCAGTATAGGTCGAGCCCGCCCATCCTCGCCAAGCCTACTTGTTAGGTCACCTGGGTTGGGCCTTGCCCCATGTGTGTATTTTTGTATAGGAGGTGAATCCAAATCCGAAACCACTTGTCCGCAGCCCACATTTATTCGGCCCACATCTTTCTGTGTCACCATAACCGTAATGTCTCTCCGCATTAATGCAGAGATACATTGTGTTGACCATTGCATGAGAGTTACGTCTCATAGTAAATGCAAAAGGCATAACTCTCTCTGGGCTGTCTTCCCAGGAACCCTTCAGATCTGTAATCTCTGCGAGAGAACTCTTTGGCCTTCTTCCCCACTTTTTTTTCTGCGAAAGTGAATTCTGTCTATTAGATTTCTTCCTGTGTTTTACACTAAGGAAGATCTGCAATAGTGCTTCTCTAATTTCTTTTTGCTTCTCTTTTTCACTTTGGTTTATTACTAGTGTGAGTCTGCAAAAGTGATCCCTTTGGGATTCGATTACTCTTCAATCAATTAAGTGCACGGTTGCTGGAGATTCCAATCAGGAAAAGCCGTCTTATCCTAGGGCAGACGTCCGTGAGTCCATCTACATCTATGCGAAGATGAAATATGCCTAAAAAGAGCATCTCCAAAGACGTAATTTGGCTACTAATTGTTTCGGTGACTCCTAACCGTTTCCTCAGCTATTTATTTTTGCAGCTATTATTAGTAATCTTCATACACTAGAATCCAACATTGGAATGGAGAAGCCTTTGATCGGATGGATGGCTGAATGAGAGAAATATTATCTAAATTTGTGCAAATTTGGATAAAGACGGTGAAAGGCAAGAGTTGAGTTCAGAGGAAGTCACACAAAGGCAAACTGCAGAGAAAGAGGATTTGGAATCTCAAAGGATTGGAAAAAAAAATCTATGTAAAATCCAAAGTTACTTGGCTCAAGGAAGGGAATAAAAGAATACTAGATTCTTTCATTGGATGGTGTGTATGAAAAGTAGACTCGATTACATGGGGAGAGTTTGGAGGAGTCGAAGAGCTTTTCAAAGGCCTCCAGAGGTCAAAGATGAAGTTGTGTGGTTTTTTGAAGATCATTACGAGAGTTATTCTTAAGTTAGGCCAAAGTTCCTTTGCTTCCATCTCATTCTCCTCAGTGGCCCGAAGTTGGTTGCAAAAGAAATTTGAAGAGATGTCTAGAGCTTTTTGGGAATGAAGGTGTGCTAAGGTGCCAGGTCTAGATGGTTTTAACTTCTTTTATTAAAGCTAGATGGGAGTTTCTTAAAGAATTTTTAGCAGGATCTTTTTCAAAATTCATCAAAGGGGCAGAATCAATAGAGAGAATGCCTCAAAATTAAAGAGATGAATGCTTCAAAATTAGCAAGATTATAGGCCCATTAGTCTTGTAGGGTACTCATACAAACTGTTGGATAAGATTTTGGTGAATCATCTGAGGAGTGTTCTCCCCTTCATCATTAGTCCTTTTCGAGGGGCCTTTATTATATTAAGGACAAACAAATACTTATGAAGTGTTGATTGCTAGTGAAGTCACTGATTCCAAGAAATGGTCTAAGAAAGAAGGGGTGGTTTTTAAAATCAGTTTAGAGCCAGCTTACGTCCATGTGGAATGGAGTTTTGTCCACAGCATGCCGTTAGACTTGGCTTTGAAAATACTCGGAAAAAGATGGATTCGAGACTGCATTTCTACTACATCCTTCTCTATGTTGGTTAACAATTCTCCTTCCAAGTTGTTCAAAGGTTCTAGCGGTATTGAGCAAGGGGATCCACTCTCTCCCTTCTTATTCACAATTGTGGCAGGGGCTCAAGGCTCACTCTTGTCAAAAGCAAGAGAGTTGAGAGCGATTGGTGGTCTTGCAAATGACACCATTTTGTTTAAGTTCAGCTAAAAGTGGAGATTTTAGCTCTAAGGAGGATTCCTCAATGCTTTTCCAATTTTGAAGGTCAAAACTCTAAGAGCTTATTCGTGGGGACAAGTAGTTCAAAGGAGACCACTCAGACTACCCATTCTATGTCTTAGCCTTCCCATCGAAATCTATGTCATAGTAGGACCTGATGATTGATAAATACAAGAGGAATTATCTTCTTTAGTTGGTAGCGGGTACATTTCTCCTGTACCACTACATTTTGAGGGCAGTGTTGTTTTCTTGAATCTTAGTTGTACTTGTTCTTTCTTCAATAAAATTTTACTGTTACCGATCAAAAAAAAAAAGAATTGGCTTCTTGGGAGAAACAGTATTTGCTTTTGGTGGGACTCAATCCTATTAAAGCTTGCTTGACTAATTTTGGCAGTGATTAAAAGGTTGGATCGCATTCTCGGAATTTCTTGCCTTAGGGTGGGTAGGGGTCGCCTTGGGAATTTGGAAAATAAAAAATGGGCATTGTTGGCTAAGTATTGGTGGAGATGTGGGGAAGAAAGGAAGGTTCTATGGTAGAGGTTGATTACTATTAAGTATGGTGAGGACAAATGGTGATGGTGGCCTAATCTTAGCCCAAGATACCATAGATTGGGCCTTCTGTGCCTATATTGCTTTGTTTGGGGATGAGTCTAACATAAGGGGGAAAATGCTATAAATAGAGTTAGGCTTTGAGGTGGGGGGTGGGAGGGATGTGAGGTTGTGGGTGTGGAGCCTTTGAATGCATATTTTCCTAGGCTTTTTAGAATAGTTCTAAATAAAGAGCAGTTTGTCAATGATTTTTTTGAGGTGAGAGGGAGTAGTATGTTGTTGGTTGTGCCTTTTAGAAGGAATCTTCGTCCGTTGAAGGGGGACCTTTTTTTAGGGTTGTTATATGTTCTTTCTAACTTCATTTTTTTTTCTTTTCAAGAATTCTCGGATTTGAAATCCATCCACATCCGAGGAATTCTTGACGAAAGATTTTGTAACAACACAGACCCTCAATGACAGGCTAGAATATTTAGTAATAATGCCTAAATTTATTCTATGATTTTCTCGAATTTTAATTTGAAATATTAAGATTTCTTGAATATTTATATGCTAGGAAGCACGAACACGTGTCTAGGTCCCCGTGTCCATGTCGGACACGGACACAGCTTGGACACATGTCTAACACGCCAAAAAACGTGTCTTTTTTTTAATTTCAGACAAGGGGTGGACAAATCAGGGACACGACTCCTTTAAATTTTTAGCGGATTTTCTTCCATTTTGGAAAATTTCTATTGAAGCCCCCTCAACAAGCCCTCTCTCAATTCGATCAAAAGGAAAAGGCCAAAAAGAAGAAGAATAGGAGGAGGAGGTGGTGGTGGCGGTGAGGAAGAGCCCTAACCTGCTTCAGCTGTGGTTGCTGCATTTCCACTAGGCTGCTACTTCAAATGGGTGCGAGACTACAGCATTGTTTGCTTTCTGCTACTGTTGTTGCTTCTAGCTTCAAGTGTGAGGTACTCCTCTTTTTCTTCCACTTCTTCTTTCTTCTTCTTCGGGTTTTTTTTTTTCATTCGAACATGTCCTAGAGAATAAAGATGCCAACAAAAAAGGTAAAGAACCATCGCTTTTTAAAAGGAGGAGGCCCCCCGTTGGGCTTTTTTATATTTCTTTCTTTTTTAATGTTGGGCTATTGGGCCAACCAACCACCCGGCCCACTTTTCTTTTTTTTTTTTTTTAATGTTGAGATATTGTCCAGCCCACTTTTCTTTTCTTTTCTTTTCTTTTCTTTTTTTATTCTATGTTGAGATATTTTCTAGCAAGGCCTACCTCATTGAAAATTTGATCCGCGTAGTGGGTCTCACAATATTTGAGCCCTATGATAAGTATATATATAATTATTCTTTAATTTTATGATTTTATATAAATATATATATTATTTGTCATTTCCTAGCTATGTTCACATCCTACCATTTTAGGATTGGCCATATCATCGTGTCCGTGTCGTATCTGTCTCGTGTCCGTGTCCGTGCTTCTTAGTTTATATGTATTATGGAACCAGAGTAAAATTATTAACTTGTGAAAATATTATAATTATGACCTGTTTTGTTTGGGTTATATTGGTTGATTCCAGGCCCATGTTCCTTAAGGAACGAGTTATTACTAGTTTGGATTAGTCTATGTATGGCCTAAAGACCTATTAGGAGCTTGGCCCAAGCCCATCTGAATTCTGAAGTGACCCTAGAGTTCCAACAGGTGTGACTATTGGAGTTTCCAAGAGAGACTCTTCAAGCAGGAAACTTCAAATAGAACACTAAGTGCTGGATGTCCAACCTCTAACATAAAAAGGGGCCACCCCTCTCGTTTCTCTCATATATCCCATAGAAATTGGGAGGGATAGAAGGAAAGGGAGAATTAGAGAATTCTAATAAGGGTGTGCAATTGATAGTAGATGAATAAAGTTGGGAAGGAGATGAGAGTATCCGCGGAGGTGCTTCACATGAGGTGAGTAGAATCCCCAATCAACTTGTGTATGATGCCCAAATTTAGAATCTTGTATTTGATTTCCTATCTATGCAATTGTATGATGAGATTATAATGGATGTCACTGATTCAACTGATTTCCACGTTTTTGAACCATGCTTCATTGACTGATGTCCAGTAAGAACACCTTAGTTGGTTGCCAACTATGTGGCAATATCTACGAGACGTTTAGGAAGTCTGCTCAACTCACTTTATATATTTTGATAATAAAGCTCTGTTGGAAACTGGGATTTCAGGGACAGGTTGTTCTAGTGAGGTTTCACGACTGAGACTGGGCCCCACCTGTCCCATATAATGATCAATCAGATCCGACGATCTGATAGGCCATCCTTGGGCGACCACAACATACCTGTCCTAGGTTGGAATCAACATAGTTGGGCCCACTGATTAGGAGCCTGAAAATCTGCCCACAGAATGGAAAGCTAGGACGACCTCTCTGTGTAGAATTTGATTATACAAAACCCAATTTTTAGATGATCATAGGTTGATGACGGGTCTCTTCTATCTTAAGATGAACTTCTATTACTGTCATAGTAATTAGATCTAGCAAAAAGTAACCAAAAATCGGAATTTTCCAAATTGATGTCGTCAAAAACTATATTGGTTGACAGTGGTTGTGCACCTAAGTGGCCCACCCAATGGAAGATCCAAACCCCACATCTTGTAGAGGGCCCATGGGGGACCCCAGGGGTGGAATCCTTCTGTGCGCTGGACACTAAGGCCCATCATCCAATTGCTTCAAATATCTTAGGCGTGAGGCCATCTTCTGGGAAGTGATGAAGACCAACTATTCATGTTCTTTTGATTAAAAGAGTTTTCTGAATTTTTAAATAGGACCCTAGAGTTATATATAAATCCTAGCTTACCCTTTTTATAAATTTCTTATTAAAAGAGCCCCTCAAATTATTGATTATTGGATACCAAAAACCTTAATAGGGACTGTTTTGGGTACTCTGATTTATTTTGAATAGTATGTGCCATGTATTAAAGAATAATAAAACTGTTAGTGTATACAATGAATGCGTATGTCGAACTTGACCTGGAAATTATTTGGACTGGGATATTTGAGAAATTATGAAACAGTCCCTATTGTTCTAAAATTATGAAAATAGGACCCTTCTTTCCTATTATGCAGAGTAAGATGGAAGACATTAGTAGACATATTGATTTGGCAACTCTACTAATGGGGACATCAGGTCTGATCCCTCTCGTTCTTACAAAGTGTATCAAAGAAGAGGGCGCCGAACACCAGATCATGCCTTAATTTGGATGGATGAACAATATCCAGGTTTTGATTGCCAAGAAGTTACAAATCCACAGTTGATCCATCATAGCGAGGACATTCGACAGCCAGATTTTGAGGAAGACCCCATGTGAATTGTCTTGAAGGCCCCACATTGGGAAGCCCACATGGGAGGAATAAAAGAGTTTTTTTTTAGAGGGGCCCAAGTAATTAAAAGAGTCTTAGAATATGAAAGGGACCCATGTTTTTTAATTATATATGTAATAAAAGAGGGGTCCGCAACTTAAAGCACAAAAGGGGAGTGTCTTGGGATTCATGCACACATCCCATGCGCACGAAACCCAAGGGAATTGACGCAAGTTGTGTTTTTTTTTTATTTTCTTTTGTTTTCTAGTTGTGATGATGTTATCTTAGGGTTATATATAAGACCTCTCTTGTACTCTTATGTTCATGTTATGTAATGAGAAGATATTGAATGAAAAGAGAAGTTCTTCTTCTTCTTCCTTGAGTCTCTTGAGCCGACGTTTCACTTGAGATTTCTTTTAACGCCTCCAGATCGGAGTTTGGTGAGAGCCCAATAAAGGTGTCAATATCTCTTCCACTTTTCTTCTTTCCAAGAGCATTTTTTGTTATTCCCATTTAGATCTAGAGTCATTCTGGTATTATTATCAGATCTAAACTACCCAGATCTGAACCCTGCAGATCTAGAATCCCCTGGTTACCAAACTTTAGATCTAAACCACAAACCTTCGTAGACCTGAAACTTATTTCAGATCTGAGCTTTAGTTAGATTTGGATCTCTTCTAGATATGACAATATTAGATCTGAATTTTGCCATCACAAATCTTACCTTCAAACCATAGCCAAAACATTAGATGTGTACTACTAGCCCTAAGCAATCTGGAAGTTCTATCTTCCATTAAGATCCTACTATTTTATATACCAAGAAAGGGCTTACTGCAGGATCTGTGAGATCATCATGAACCGTGGATCTATTATTTACTTGAAATCCATTGTTTTAATTTATTTGGGTTGATATAACTGAATTTTAATTGTTCAATCAGATCTGATCTCTTCATGTTAGGTTAGATCTCATATTATCCTGCATCATCTACCATTCTCTAAATCCGGTACCTGTGGATTAACATTAATTTTAGGTCTAGTTGGAATAAAATGACTCTTATATGATATTTCAGGAAATTCCAGAAATGCCCCTGGAGCATAGAGTTATTTATAAATTAATCCTTTGGCTACTATTTCTGTAGTATTATGTGAAGATGGACAGTAGCTAATGATATATGCATCCGTTGAGTTTGTGACATTTTCTGAAATTTCAGAAAAGTCCCTTAAGTTTTGAATTAATTTAATTAAACTCTTGCTAAGGCTTTGGCATGAGGAATATGCGCAGAATGCTAGTCATTATGGACCGAACCTCTTATGAGGCCTGATGATGATTAACCTTATTAACTTACCTGATTATGATTAACATTATTATTATACCTGATATAATCATTTCAGAGTATGGTATTCACTTATCAATAATGCATTATTTATCTTTTGGGTATGATGTGCAAATTGATGTAGAACATGTGATGAACATTTGATGATATATGAGTTTGGATCAACTCCGGATTATTGAATATGATTTGACATTATGAATGAAGTTATGATGAACTATAATGCCCAAATACGAACATAGGTATAGACACGGATACAAAGATCAGGGATATGACTCGGCACTTTAAAAAATTTAGGATATAGATACGGATACGTGTGTCCTTAATTTTTCTTCAAATTATAATTTAATTAATGAAATTATCATTGTTTATATTCAGTTTTAACATTTTCTATGTTGAAAAGTAAGAAAACTTAAAGAAATAAATGAAATAATGGACTTGCTAAGTAGAATATACTAAACTTATACTACGAAAGTAATGAAATAATAGACTTGCTATGTAGGATATACTAAACTTATACCCCAGAAGTATCGGTGCAGTATCAGGTACCAGTACAAGTATCGTATCGGTTCGATACGGATACGTTGGGCTTGTACAAATGTCTGGGTATCATAGACGATGAATAAATAGAATTTCAGCTGTCATAGGCAATTTCACATAGCTAGGTACCAATTCCGATTCAGAGTGGGGCGAGAAGTTAACCCCAAGTATGTGGAACTAGTCCTAGGAAAGAATGAGATAATGCTACATATTATGATGAATTATATTGAATCTATTAAATTTGAAAATTGATGTTTGAATTTGAGTAACCAAATCCGTTGGCACTGAGTTCAGATTTTCAAACTAAAAATCATGGTGGCAGACTAGCCATGATAAGAATCAACAAGCGTCGTAGCAGACAAGCCACATTGTTGATTTGAATATCAGCAAGCATGGTGGCTAATAAGCCGTATTGTTGCAGACGAAAAAGAACTTCTCTCGTAGATGTTTGGCCGAAGGAAGTGCGGTCAACAATCATGGTGGACAATACGCCATGTTGTTGCGGATGAACAAGAACTTCTCTAGTGAATGTTTGGTCGAGGGAAGTGTGGTCAACAATCATGGTGGACGATAAGCCATGGTGATGAAAAAGTAAATACTCCCATGTGGGGTATTGGAATTGGCCAATGTATTGATGCGGAGAAGTACTCGAGAAAGAACTGTTGGGCACTCATATCACTAAACACTGTTACATTACTATTCTCTATTGTTTTGTACATCTATATGATTAATTTGAAATCATATTGATTTCTTGATTTAGAAATTCTACTCACCAATTATACTAACCAGTGGTTCGCTCTACTTCAAGTGACATGATTGAGGATGAGCTTATGATGTTCAAGATGAAGTAGCCATTTGACATGCGCATTGTGAGGGCGAAAGACAAGGTGGAAAGAGAATAAAGCTAAGGAGCTCACGGATAGGTATAAGCGTTTCTATGCAAGAAAGAGTAATACAAGAAATGGAGTAAATATAGTTGTAGATACGGATTTGAAAGAAATTTGTGAGGGTAAAGAGGTTTGGTGATAGAATTATAGCAATTAAACTAATGCTAAAGGAAGACATAATCCATATCATCAGTGCATATACTCCCCGAGTAGGACTAGAGGAAAATATGAAAGGACAATTTTGGAAAGAGATGGATGATTTAATACGAGAAATCCCAAATAGTAATAAGATTTTCCTTGGAGAGGATTTAAACGAGCATATAGAAAGAGATAATAGAAGATATGAGAGAGTGCATGGAGGGCAAAGATTTGAAGAACAGAACGAATTCGAAAGCACTATATTGGACTTTGCAGTGGTATTTGATCTTGTAGGAGCAAATACTTACTTTTAAAAGAAAGATGAGCATTTAATTACCTATAAAAGTGAGAGTAAAGGAGTCAAATAGACTTTTTTCTAATTAGAAAACAGAATTGATTGGTTTGTAAATATTGCAAGGTTATTCCATGAGAGAGTTTGGCCACGCAATATAGACTTAGAGTTTTATATATTTGCATTAGAAGTAGAAAGAGCGCGGTAGTAAACAAAATGAGCCCTAAAACAAGGTAGAGAGATTTGAAGGGGAAAAGAGCAAATATATTTAAGGATAAAATGATTGAAAAGGGAGAATGGAATCTTGAAGGAGAAACTACAGTAATGTGGAATCAAATGGCTAATTGCAATAGGAAGATTGCAAAGGAGGTACTTAAAAAATCAAAGGAAAAGAGATATGTTAATAAAGAAACATGGTGTGGAGTGTGGAGGTTCAGGAAGTTATTCAAGAAAAAAAACATTGCTATAAAGTTTGGCAGGGGACTAAGAGTATGGAAAATTTTGAGCTGTATAAGAAGGCAAAAAAAGAAGCTAAAAAATTAATAAGTAGTGCAAAGTTTAAAATATACGATGATCTCCATAATAAGTTGGGAACAAAAGAAGGAGAGAAAGATATTTTTAAGCTTGCAAAAATAAGAGAAAAGAAATGTAGGAACTCAGATCATGTCAAATGTATCGAAGACAATGAGGAAAATATTCTTATGAAGAACAATAATATTAAAGAAAGGTGGAAGAAATATTTTAGTAAACTTCTAAATAAAGAACATATGGGGAGTATAAGAACTAGCGAGGAAACTTCATTACCAGAGCATACTTTTCTCCATAGAATTAGAGGAGTGAAAGTGAAGGAAGCATTGAAGCGAATGAAGACAGAAAAAGCTACAAACACAGATGATATTCCGATAAAGGTATGGAAATGCTTAAGAGAGGTTAGGGTAAGTTGGTTATGTAGACTATTCAATAAAAAACTTGTGATAAAAAAAATGTCGGATGAATGAAGAAGATGCATTGTAGTACCTATATATAAAAATAAAGGAGATACACAAAACTGTACCAACTATCAAGGGATTAAACTTATGAGTCATACTATAAAGTTATGGGAGAGAATAATGGAGCAAAGATTCAGACGAATAACCAAGATCACTGAAAATCAATATGGTTTTATGCCAGGAAGGTTAACTATGAAGCTATATTTTCACTTAGGCAATTAATAGAAAAATATTAAGCAAAAAGAAAAAATCTACACATGGTCTTTATCGATTTAGAAAAAACCTATGATAAGGTACCGAAGGATTTAATTTGGTAGGTTTTAAAGAAAAGGAATGTCCTCAAAGGTTACCTTAAAATTTTTAAGGATATGTATGAAAGAGCAACAACAAATGTGAGAACCACATGTAGAGAAACAGGTGGATTCCCCATGACTATAGGTTTGCATCAGAGATCAGCCTTAAGCTCTTATCTCTTTGTATTAATTATGAATCAGTGAACTGTGCATATTAAAAAAGTAGTATAGTGTATGTTGTTTGCAGATTATATAGTATTGATGAATAAATCAAGAAATGGAGTAAATGCAAAACTCGAGAGATGACAGAGGGCATTAAAATCTGGAGGCTTTAAAATAAGTCGTACAAAGACAGAATATATAAATTGCAACTTCAGTCGACATATTCAAAGTGTTAAAACCACTGTCAAAATTGAAACCCATGAGATACCACATAGAGATTGTTTTCGGTATCTGAGCTCGATGATTAGTAAGGATGGAGAAACTGACGAAGATGTGGAGCACAAGATAAAAGCTGAATGGCTGAAATGGAGACTACCTTCTAGAGTGCTTTATGACAGGCGAATGCCAACGAAATTGAAGGACAAATTTTTCAGGACAATGGTTAGACCAGCTATGACATATAAAGCAGAATGTTGGCCAATTAAGAAGACACATATACATAAGATGGATGTAGCGGAGATTGAAAATGCTTAGATGGATGTGCAGTAAAACTAGAAAAGATAAAATTAGAAATGAGCGCTTTTGATAGCATTTAGGAATAGCACCAATAGGAGAAAAGATTAGAAAAACCCATTTAAGATGGTTTAGATATATTGAGCGTAGGCTAGTAATGGCACCAGTGAGAAAAAGCTTAATTATACAGGTGGATGGCCCGTCAAGAGGTAGGGGTAGGCCGAAAAAAATATTGATAGAGGTCATTGAATCAAATTTGAAGAAATTTAACTTATCTAAGGATTTGGCTCAAAATAGACGAAATGGAGAATCAAAATTCATGTAGCTAACCCCAACATGGTTGGGATAAGGCTTTGATGATGAAAATGATTGTGAGGGCGAAAAACACCATAAGAAAAGAAGAATGATATACATAATGTTTTTAATAATGGCGGTTTTTAATATTTTTGCATTAGTTTTCTTTATAATTCCAAGATTTACTAATTATGCCCATGGAATTAAATCACTTACTTGACTTATGTGTATGGAAAAATGAGTACTCATAGTAGCAATACAGAAACCGAAGGGCCTCGAGTTTTGGGTCATTACAGAATTACATATTAGTTTTTTTTTCCCTTTTTAGCTAGGGTTGGTTCCTACTCAGGTCGAAGCTTTCTATTGGTAAGTAATTGCATCAAAGGTTTCCATGGCAACCAATCTAAGAAGAAGAGGCTCGACTTTAAACAATATCTCAAGCATTCATATCATGTGTGGCAAAGTGGAGTTAGTTAATCATCTCTTTCATCATTGTGAGCTGAAGATCGGTATTTGGAGTAATTTTATCGGGAGTTATGGTCTTGCTTGGTGTTTGCCTAAAAGATATTGTAGATGTGGCAAAATCTTGGAGGGGTGGGCACTTTAATGGGTGTGGACACATCTTAGAAGGAATTATCTCACTTGCAATTTTGTGGTCTATTTGGAAGAGAGAAATGATAAGATTTTCACTGGATCTTCAATGTCCTCAGTGGAGTTGATCTCCAAGGTCGCTTTGAGGATCGTGAAATGGGCTTTGGTTAGAAAGGAGTATTCCAATTTCAATCTTAATGATACTCTTTTTTAAGTGGGAAGCTTATATGAGGTGCGGTCATTCCAAGGTGAGGAGATTCGTTCACCCCCCCTCTCCCTCTTTTGAGGTTTCGAAGTTCAATGTGGATGGTGCATCAGGGCCAAACCAAAGCCGACAGGTAGTGGAGGAGTGCTTGGCAATAGTAGTGGAGGAGGAGTGCTTGGCAACAATAAGGGTGAGGTTTTAGTTATGTTCTCAAAGCATGTTAGAATCAGTGAATCTAAAGAAGTGCAGGTGTTAGTTATTTTGGAAGCACTTTGGTTTTTCTCAAGAATTTCTTTTGTGCCGCTGATCGCATGAGTGTCTAATCAGAATGTGTTTCCTTGGAAGTTTCAGTTTCCTTTAAATGACATAAGGGAATCATCCTCTACTACTATTAAAGTTACATTTCGTCATGTGTTTAGATCAGCCAGCCCCATGGCAAACACTATAGCTACGAAGGGGGATCAAAGTCCTGGGGGGTTTTGTTATGTTATTGGGGTTGAGAGGGGTATAATGCTCTTTTACCCTTCTCTTTTTATGTTCTCTCTGTAGTTCGTTCTTCTCAATTTGTTTTCCTTTAAATGGAATCTTTGTTACATTTTTTTTTAAGGCTACAAAAAGCACTTCATCACCGAGGTCCAAGAAAACACATGACGAAATGCCCTCACAAGCATTACGTGCTAAAGCCCACTATGGACACCATCTAACGATATGACCAAGGGGATGGAAAGATCCATGCAATACCACCCCAGATATCAAGTTTGGCCCAAATCACATATTCTTAACCCCTTCATCCGTGGCCCACAAATCCAATACATTTGGATGGGTGTATAGTCGATCCAATGGTCCAGTCCATTCGGACTTGCGCTAAATCTTGGGGCATGTGACTATCGGGGGGTCCCTGTCTATTACAAGGTTTGGATTGGGTGATAAATAAGTCCCACCAAGAGTTCTCATAGAAAATTTGTGAGGGCAGTTCTCATAGGAATATTTTCCATATATATTTGTTCCATTGTACGAATGTAGTAAACATATGATAGCATCTTCAATGCCCAATACTAAAAGAAGGTTAAGTTTCTGTATACTCCTGCAAAGCATCATACTTGTACAGTACAAACATACAAAACAGTAGTCTGTTCCCTTTATTTCTTTCCTTTCTTACCTATGTACTATGCAGGGTTTTTTTTAATGGTATGTACTGTGCAGCTATTATGGTGATACTACATTTTATATTTCTATTTTGGACAAGCATTCATGGCCTAGGACAGAGAACAAGACATGGTTTTTATTTAGTTTATAATAGTGTGGCATAAATACTTTTTATAATAGTGTGGCATAAATACTTTGGCTAAAAATAAATAAACCATATTTATTTTCTTCTCTTTTTTTTTTTTACTTTGAAAATGTGGCTACCCAGATTAGGCTAGCAACTTCGTCTGTGGTTTGCATCTCCGGCTTTCAATAGGGCTTGATGCCTATCTTTCACCTTGCAGTTCAACTATTGGGTGCAGTGGATCTAAGCGAAAATCTGGTGGGAGTGGGGTCGGGTACTGACTAACCGCAATTCATACCAAAAACTAGTTATTGTCACCCCTAATAAAAGTGGAAAGAAACAATAAGTGAACTAGCATATCATGTACATTTGTTATTTCAGAATTTTGGAAGAGGCAGCATTGGCACAGGGGACTTATGATTTGAGACTAATATGTCATATGGTTAACCTAATTCACGTTGGAAGCAACAATTGGCTACAAGTATATGCAGTCCTAGGCATGGAACAAATTATCAGCCAATATATCAGACAGTTGAAAATATCGCCGCTACAATATAAAACCCAGACAAACCAAGTAGTTTTCATTTAAAACACTGTTTTCCATGTTTCTTCTCCCCAAGAGCCATTTCTAAAATTGTCTCTACCCTTATATGGTTCCAAATCACTAAAACAAAAACACAAGATTGGCTGCTACCTGGTGTTCAATTCTATTTACCACTTTAAAAATTCACACTACTACACCATTACATATCGCCTGCTACATAACGTTTTGGCCGCTAGCCGCTATGCCTACCACAACCGCTTTAGTGACCCTTGGTCCTAGGTATAAACCAAACCCGTAGACGGTGCCTAATTCATCACAAGTACCGCTACACAGTAGTAATGGTGTCTGCCACGTTCTTGGACATGGTTCAATCAAGGAATAGAGGGAATCGACCACCCAAATATCCTAGACTAAATGCATAAAGACCTTGAGCAATAGGGATTCCATGAGAAAGAAGCATCACAGGAGGTATAAAAGAGAAATAAACTCTCTGTTACTCCAAAGTAGTATGTCAACTGTGCACTGTCTGCACACAGTTGACTGCACATCTATATAATTCAATAAAACACCAGGAAAACCATCTACAAGATCCCCTGCAGATGTTTGTACCTTAACAAGACATCTATCCCTAGCCTACATGCTAAAATGCTAAAACAAAGAAAAGCAAATAAAGGAGACTGCTCGCTGTTGGCTGTCATGCCAGTGCTAATATAAATAATATCATCAATTTTCCTAGTTAAAACCACCCAAATCAACCATCCAACCCACTGACTATTTACTTCTGAGTTGTATGATTCTTGATGGATTCAACTGGAGAACCAAAAGGAAAGTAATGCCAAACAAGCAGTCAATCAATTGAATGGGTCGTTCAGACTACAGATGCTTATTGAACCCACATGGCCCACCTGATCAGGTAGTGGATGCCACTTGAAAGGGTATTGCACCCCTGGGCAACCCAGGGACCATCACCCAACTGGGTTGGGCCTCAAATGGCCCTAATAATCAAGGCCCAAAAACATTATAACGTTCTTCCCTGCTGCTACTATTTTTCTGCACAATAAATTCTGAGTTTACAAATCCACCCTTGTGTTATGAAACGCTACAACAGTCCCTGAATGTTGAAATTTTAGCAATTTTGGGACTTTCTGAGCTCCATGCTCAAATCATATGTCTCCAAATACACCATTGTGTGTCCAATTGCATGATCTTCATCCCATTCAAAAAAAGAAAGAAAATTGCATGATCTTCATACGATCACAAGTACGCTCAACAACAATTGCCACAAGGCCACAAAATGTTACTCTAACTTGACAATGGTTTGCAAGTCTTTGCAAGGTTGTATAACATGGAGCAGAAATAGCTTTAGGATAGCAGAGTAATATTAAAAATGGATGCAAATTACCTCGAATTCAAGCAAAGGAGGACCATTTTCTGACAATAGTGAGGCACGGAGAACATTATGCAGACTACATGTAGCCAGTAAAGCAGTTTCTTGGTCATTTTTGTACCTGCTTAAAAAAAGGGGGAAAGGGGAAATCCTAATTATATAAATAACAATAATAGGGGAAAAAAACATTTTAGCATCTGATACTTTATTCACAATTGGAAGGTTCCACCAGCAGTTTCAAAAAATAATAATAATAATAAGATTGATGGGCAGAAAGAGGTGCAAGTTCTGTGAGGATCTATAGGGTTTTGCGTGCTTACAAAAGGAGAAATGTGCATGGTATATGGTTAAGTTGGAATTGAAGAATCTAACTACGGGCCTTTTTTCACAATAGAATACATAAGAATTGAATAGATAGGGTGGTTAAAAATGAAGATTAAAAGTAGATTTCAAAAAATGAACATAAAATAGCATTTTCTTTTATGAAAAGAGAATCAAAAGAAGATACCATTTGACGCTCAATTTTATAAATTCACCTCTGATATTCATTTTTTAACCACACTATGTATTTAATTCCAATGTGTTTTAATGCAAACAAATAGGGCCTAAGTAAAGAGTTGATCAATCAAGGGAGTTCTAAAAATTTTCAAGAAAATTTAGGGTCAACTAATTATTGAAGGAGATTCCTCCAATGAAATCCCTTGGATTACTTGCCAAGTCAAGGATTCTCCTTTTCCATGTCAATTTCTTTTCTTTGTTTAAGGTCTGCAAATGGGATGGAGGATATACTTGGTAGGTCGCGGATAGATACGCGAAGATTTCGTAGGAAATTTAATATAATCTACTGTTTTTAGGGTGCTTTGGTGCTTCTTTGTAATTTTCTTTCTTTTCAATGACCCTTTTTTTTTAATTGTCAATAACAGGTTTTATAGAAAAGAAGGTTGAAATTTAATCCGATCTACTGCTTTTAGGGTGTTACGGGCATTGTACTTCATAATTTCTTCAGTTTCAATGACAGGTTCCCCCTTCCCCTCCCCTTTGCATTGTCAATGACAGGTCTTAGTACTAAAGAGTAATCTTACAATGCTAATATAGTAGGTACAAGTCTTGATAGAGCTGCCTTAAGTTGCGTCCTTGTGATTAGACCAACCATCTGGCCCAATGCATCAACAGAAGAGAGGCGGACCTGCAAAACAAGAACTATTAAAGACAGATGATGTATTTTATATTTATATATATAGCACATAATACAAGCAACAATATTATATAAATACATGAAATAAGGACTGATTCAGTAATTTGTAGTTTTGTCTTGAAAATATGAACTTATGGGGGTGGTGCTCATGTGACAAAAGAAAATAATGAATAATTGACACCATTTTACAATGATGTACCACTCCATTCAAATGAGGAATGCTATAACAAAATACAAAAGGCACTGTCCTCACAGTATGCTTTCCTCTACAAAGATGTGTCAAGTGGAGGAACATAAATGAGGCATTAATAATGAATTCATTAATATACGGTCAGAAGCTTCAAAAAATATCTACAATCACAACTCTTTATGTTTTTTTATTAAACTATCAATATCATCATCAAAGCCTTATCCCAACTATGTCGAGGTTGGCTACATTAATTTTATTTCTCTATTCCAATCTATCCTAAGCCAAATCCTCAGATAGGTTACACTTCTTCGTACTTATATTAACTACTTCCATCCACATCCTCTTCGGCCTACTCTTTCCCCTTGGTGGGTTATCAACCTACATAGCAAAACTTTTCCTTACCGGCGCCATTGCTAACCTACGTTAGACATGTCCAAACTATCCCAAACAGGTTTTTTTTATGTTGTTACTTATTGATGTTACCCCGAAAAGCTCCCAAAAGCGAAATCATTTTTAATTTTATCATTCCTACTTTTACCACACCTATCTCAAGTCTCAACATTCTCATCTCTGTTACACCCATTTTGTGCATTTGTTGTTTTTTATTAGCCAACATTCAACTCCACAAGTCAACTGGTGTAATCGTCATTCTATAAAATTTTTCCTTCTACCTTGTTCACATGCACAAATCACAAAGCACTCCAAAAGCAAATTTTTACTTCAAACATCCCGCTTTTACCCTATGTTTGACATCTTCATCAATCTCTCCATCCTCACTAATTATCAAACCAAGATATCAAGATGAATCTCTTTTTGGTATCTCTTGAACTTCAATTCTCATAGTAATTTTAACACTTCGTATATGTCCATTGAACACAATCCATATATTATGTCTTTGTACAACTTATTCTAAAGCCTTTGGATTCTAAAGCCTTCCGCCAGCTCTCAAGTTTTGCATTCACACAATCTCTCAATTCATCCACCAAAACTATATCATGTACAAACAACATACACCAAGGTACCTCCTCCTAAAAATAAGCAATTAATCCATCCATAATCAGTGTAAAGAGATATATGTTTAAGGCTGACTTCTAATGCAAACCTATGGTCACCGGAACTCACTTGTTCCTCTACATGTAATTCTCAAATTCATTATCACTCCCTCATACATGTCTTTAATGATTTCAATATAACCGTTTGGAACACTCATTTTATTTAAAGCCCCACCAAATTAAATCACTAGGCACCCTATCATAAGCTTTTTCTCAATCAATTAAGACCATATGCATATTTTTCATCTCTGCCCAATATTTTTCTATTGATTGCCTAACTAAGCAAATAACTTCTTTAACTCCTTGACATGAAACCAAATTGGTTTTCAAAGTTGTTACTCCATTAATCTCTCCATAGAGTCATAGTGTGACTCATAAGTTTAATCCCGTGATAGTTGGGACATGTCAGTACACCTCCATTGTTTTTATATATAAGGTACTACAATGCTTCACCATTCAGCCAGCATTTCATTTGTCACTAATATCCTATCACCCCATTTTCAATTAAACTGTGTAGATAGAAATGAAATAGTGAAATTATGCATTTCAACCAAGAATGAGTGAAATGATTCATGTCAACCAAAAACCTTGCCTTCTAAATTTAGACACCGTAGAGATTCAGAAAGACTTTTTGGAACAAGTAAATGTACGTAACAAGCAGCTTCCACAAGTTAGCTGACTCAGTCTAAAGATGAGCCCTAAATGCAATTCATCAATTTCCATTCTTTTTGTCTCTTTATTTTTTGAATGGTAAAAATTTATTGAGGAGAAAATAAAAGAGCAACAACAGAATCATCCCTAGCCAAATAATTTATTCAATGGATGCTTTCATTCAGGCTTATGAAATGAAAACCCAAAATACAGGGTTTCTGGCAGTGATATTTTAACTTGTCCATTTTCATTTGAGTGGGCATTTTGTTTTGATTTTGTTCTGATTTCTTCCATTTTAGAATCTAGCATGCACGCAACCAATTAGAATTTTCAAAAGTCACAGACCTTAAGATCCCGGGAATTAGCCCAGACCCTCAATAGAAGTTCAAAACCAGAATTCAGAAATGACCTGCAACAGAAGATACACTATCACCATGCAGAAGAAGAGATGCACAGAGATCTTTTACACCAAGAAACACATTGTAACTCACACTCACATGATGTCAGGATCAAAAGGTGGATCAGAAGGAAAATCTCTGCTATATTGCCAAGCAGCCTGACACCAACACTTGAATGCTGCAATAGAGTTAATGCTTTAGTACAAAAGAAGTTCTAAGAAATCAGAGATGAAAAATAGTGATGGCGGTGGTGGTGGTACATGACCAATGATATGATGATAGTAACAACATCAATAATGATGATGATGATAAGCAGCAGCAGCTCATGAAACTAGTAGTATGAACTACATAACCAAGATCACAGCATTCAAAATAAAACAGACTGTGAGAAAACATTGCATTTTATATAAAGATCATTACATCACTTTAAAATTCCCTGCAGCTCCATACGCTGACCACAAAGAATTTTCAAGACGAAAATGATAAGTACCATTCGCAAAGATTGGCCGCTGAGAGTCCCTCACATTTCCAAGAATAGGTAATATTCGTGAGAGAATAGACTTTAGTCGTGGCGTGAACTGCAAAACTTCAATTGAATGGAAAAAGTACAGTAGGCAACTTTAGTTAAAGCTTCCAAATCACAGTGCCTGAAAACAAAGCCAAGCTCACCATCACATGGTAAGAAGATGCTTAACCTTCAGCAGAAGCGAAGTCGGCAAGTATTTGAACCATGGCCGGTAGAGCTGAATTAGGTCCAGAAAGATGCAGAAAGATTTCCTCCATCATCTACAAATCAGAGGATGATAATAGAATCATCAGCTAAAGAACTCACTGGAAAAAGAAAAGGTTCAGTTACAAGCTAAAAGATGAAAAAACACGGAGAAGGAGAATTACACAAGAAAACAAATTCTTTTATCAGGAATATTAAAGTTGTTAATTATACAGCAAAAGAGAATTGCCAAGTAAAAAAAGGTTTCCATCAGCAATATGCAAGAGTGAGTGTGTGTGTGTGTGTGTGTGTGTGTATTGGTGCCTCGCTAAAACCTGGAAAAAAATAGTGAATCTTAAGGTTGCATGGAATACCATGCACACTCGTAAATCGGGATTTATGCAATAGAATGGCAATGATGATCAGTCTAGTGAAAACTGCTAATGTAGGATAACAAAGCAAGAAAAAAGGTGTCATAACAGCAACTTATGATGATGCTACTATTTACAGGAAGACTGTAGATAAAAACTAAAAAAATAAAAAATAAAAATAAAAAAACGCAATCATACAAGTTACACCAAAGAAGAAAAGGGAATTATAAGTTTTCCAGTGCGCCAAGTGTTTAATGAATATGAGAGCACATGCATAAACGTAAGTTCAAGGTAACAGAATCATTTAATCAAGAAAGAGCATCTACATAGATTACACTGTACAGCTGATGTGTGCAATACCAAAACCTACGAGAATATCTCACCTCATTAGACAATTCCTACCCACCACTTGTTTTATTCCCTCTCTCTTTTGCTTCCTTGGGAGTATAAAAAATAAAAAAGGGAAAAAGAACAAAGTGCACTAACTTCTTTATCCATCTCCCATATCGATACAACAATAAATATGCAACAATGCTCTTGGATAGATTCACATACAGTTAAAGTGTGTAATAGAAAAGGCTATAAAGTTGACCCTTGCTAGTAATGGTACAACGAAATTCACATACACCCCCTGTTTTGAAAGAGGAAATGAGGCTCACCTCCCCATTTACTTCTCTGGGAATGTGAAGAAAATGACAGGATTAATTAAAATAATGAAAAAAGGTTCACACAGCCCCTTCATCGACTTTTACACCATGAAACAATCTCGTTGCTCACACAGCCCCTTCAGCAATTTTAACACCATGAAACAATCTCATTGCTCTCTCTCTCTCTCTATCTCTCTCTCTCTCTCTCTCTCAAAAACATAAATGAATAAATAAAAAAACAACCCCACTTGTGCCAACGACACCCGCACACACAGAACACCCATCCAAAAAAAAAAAATCACTATCTATACGAGTTACTAATAATCTCTTTTTAGCATCTTAATGCTTCCCTAGCCACATTTGAGTTGTGGGGTTCAATGATCAAAGTAGCTTACGCAGCGGGCATAATGGCAAATGACCAAAATGCTACGTCCCAGACAATACATAGCTGTGTGCATTTTTTAAGTGGTAAAAAATTCAAAAATTGTGTAGCAGCCAATCTTCTTTTTTTTTTTTTCCTACAATTTGCAAACAAATAAGGTAAAGACAACTTTAGAAAAGACCATTGAGGAGAAGAAATAGCAAAACAATGTTTTAAATTAAAAGTTAAAACTGCTTGGCTCTATTAACCGTATCACCGCTAGTTTGAAAATAGTATAATGGCCTCAACTGCTAGGGCCAATAATTTAGCATAGCGGGTACTATTTCGAACCATGGAGGGGTTACACGCTAGAATGTGGACGTGTATAGAGTATGGCTTCAAATGAAAGCGAGTAAAAAAGCATAACTCACAAAGCAATCTTGTATAGATGTGTCAGGTACACATCACCAGTGAAGTTGGCACTAGTTCGAGATGATTCTGTGCTTTAAGCTTAGGGTCTCAAGTTGCTAACCAATACACCGAAACTGCCTAGGGGTTAAAGATGCAGCAATGTCTCCCAAGGGTAGCATTATCAACACTTTAGAATCAATATGTAACACAAGTTATAGGGTAATGAGAGTGCACTAGATGGTGTTTTTAAGGGTATGCTTGGAGTAGAGATCATGAGCATTTTCTTATCAAAGGTACAGAAGCTACCAACCATCTCTCTCCCTCCACCCAAATAAAGAGGGAGTTGGGAGAATTCAGACATATTCAGAACCATACCCAGAAAGTTTTATTATTATGACTCAGTTTTCTGTAGTTTATAGTAGAACTCTCCTCATGCCAGCCCCAATTTGATGGGACAAGGCCAATGGTAATTATGGTAGTGGTGGTGGTCGTGGTGATGATGGCGAATGATGATGAATGCTTCCCTAATGGGATGAAATTATGCTTGATCTGAATCTCTTGATCCTCCTAGTCCCAGATAGACAAATCTAATTAAGTGCATCATCCCCTAGAATGCATTCTTTACTAGTTGGATCCAGTTTGGCTCTTGGTGCACCATCTACAATTAACTTCAAGCACCCCAGTCTCAACCTTTCCTTAACTTTCTTTGAAATCCCACCTTAATTTTCTTTGAACTCCCACCACCCCCACTAACCGAAGGCATCACATGATCACTCCCAATCAATATGTTTAGAACAAGGACTTCACATATTCCATAGTCCATGCAAAGTTGGGGCAATTTTTTGGTTCCCAATTTAGTCATCAATTCATCAAAACATAGATCTTTAGAAAAAGACTTACCAGATCAGGCAAGTGTGAGCCGATTGAAACAAGTAGAGCAGCCGCAGCCCTTTGCCAATCAGCATTTAGTTCCTAAATAGGAAGGTAAAAAGATTAGTAGTTCAGAATACTTCTGATAGCATCCATTTAACAAGCATTAAAGAGAAATTTCATTATAGCATTGCAAATGAAATAAACTAATCAAAGCTCAACCCTGATTCAAAAGTACTCCTGCATCCACATCAAATAGAGAAGTCTCCCTTATCAGCTTCTTTTAACAGCTCAAGTGTATCCGTGATTCAACTCCTACTAGCAATGTCAAAAGGTGAAAAGGCATGTGTGCATGTACTATAATAGGCTGCTTCTGTATTCTCTCTGGTTAAGTAAAGAGAAATACATCCGTGGTGAAAAGAAATATAATCATCAAGAAGAAATAAATAAAATGACCTAAATGTTTGACATTCTTCCGTGCTACTTCTGCAAGGGAGTAGGCAAGACATTTGTTCACTAGAGACAAAATCAACTGTTTACAATAAAAGACAATAACAATGGACCTAAACAGAACCTGGAACCATGTGAATATTCACTTTCAGAGCTGTCACTTAAAGATTACAGGACTAGGAAAAGGTTCTTCTAAGGGGGTAAGGCAAACACAACAATTTCAAGTTTACGTCCGTGTTGGAGATGACAAATCCACAGGGGCCCAAGATGAGGTATACCGGTCATCATTTCTAAATTCTAAGCAAACCTAAATCCCAGATTCTACAGCTGTTAGAAAGGAAGCACCTAGTCAATATTGAACTCCCAGAATCTTCGAAGCAGGGCAATACAAGAGTCAACATTTCATGGTTGACCACCTCTTTCTTTGGAGTCGACATCCAATTTCCAATCCCTTTCCAGTTCAACAGAATGTACAAGAAATAATCTTTTGTCAATAGACAAAGGTCCCAACCAGACTAGTGAAACCTTACTTTGAGAATTTCAAAAGAGCACTTTTGTCATCCATAAAGGCCTTGTTTTCCTTATCAAAATTCAAATGCAACTCAAGGTCCAACCAAGTCTTGGGACACCAAGCCCTGAATATATCTGATACAAATCAAGGGAAAGAAATGTATAAACATGTAGATGAACATTGCCAGATTGCAATCTAAACTCGAAAGGCTTTCAAAATTAAGGACCGAAAATCTGATCAAAAGGACCATTAGAATAACTTTGCGTGCATGATCCTAACTCCAAAGCTAAAATAATGTCCAACAACTAGGGATTTCAAGGACATAATGGGAATGCAGTCTTCAAAACCAACACAGAAGTACCCAAAAGCAACCAAAATCAAACGCACAACCAATTTCTTTGAAAAACGAGAATCATCAACAAAAGAGAAAAAAAAAATCATCATGTGATTAACGTTTCATAAGATGGAGGTTAGACCAACATTATGATGCAACTTCCGGGTTGTTTCGATTTGGATTGAAGGCAGGGCATCCACAGATGGGGAAAATAATCACACAGTTCAAAATCTATAGTGTTTGATAAATTTTTCCCCAATTGACGCCCCACCTTCCCAACATTCAAACAACCCCTAAATTTTGGCCAAACAAAAACATGACAACAACAACAAAGTAAAACACACATGGTTTTGATGTAAACTAAGATGACTGCATCAAGTAACAAGAAAATATGGCCAGGAATAGAGTTTACACAAGGAAATAATATGATTGGGATTGATTTTACACCAAAAAAACTGAGAGTTTTTTCAAACAGGAGAAGATCAAGGTAAGTCACTTCAGATGGATTGGGCATGTCATCGAAGACAGAAAAAAAAAAAACTTTGTACTAAGAAGTGAACAAGTACAAAAGAGATAGAAAAAAGAAAATTCAAAAGGACTCAATATGAGGCACTCAAAAGTCAAAACTCAAAAGTAAGATGCAAGTTCGTGGGGTGATCATTGTTAAGACTTAGCCAGCCTGAAGCTAGCCAGGCAAGTCAACCCAGAGTCCAGACCCATTTATTAACAATTCAAGTCATATCCCAATGACACATTTATATAAGATGCTGCTGAATCCTACATGACTCAACCGAGTGCTATGCTTAAATGTCAGGTCGTTCAACTCGGCATTGTTTTGGCTGGGACAGGTGATGGTGCTTTTGCATGCAGTTTGATCCACTCAGCTGATTCCTATCAAAATTTTAGGTCTGACGCAGTCTGACTAGCTTACAGTTTAGAGTGCGAGCTGGTAAAGTGATATCACGCTAATTTCAATAGTTAATACAACTCAATTCAAGGGTGAGTGAGTTAAACATCAAATCCAAGTTTTAGACCCATGGGAGTGATGGAAAACACAACTCAATAGACAGATGAGTGGCAAAATAGAACTCCCAAACTGAAAGTAGATCGCATTTTCATCATTCAGTTAGATACCAAACTACAGCAATCCTGTACCAGCTTCACCAGCTTAAGCACGGAAATTTTCACATACATATATAAAGAAAGCCGCGAGTCAATTCAAAACTGCCAAATAACTTACAGAACTCCAAAACAACCATATACATGTGTAACAATAGATGACCTGATAAGAAAAAACAGAGTTCATGCCACTAGTAGAGTAGATAAAGTCCATCATACCTTCGATATGATCATCTCAGAAGTTGCAATCTTTGCGAGTTTCGACATGAAAGAAGGATCAGCATCCCCCTTATTCATCGCGCGCACCGCAAATGCCATCACTTGAAACACACCAGCCATATTCCCAAACCTCTGCAATCGCCAATCAATGCGAATTACACCAAAAACATGAAAACAAGCCCTAAATCAAATCACTACACAAACAAGAAGAAGAAAAAAAGCAAAAACAAGATGAGATTGGAAGAAATCCTACGCGACGGCCTCCGCGAGAAACAGAAAAGCAGCAATCGAGAACTAGAAGCGGGTTCCTGCATGGGAGAAATCGTCAGAAGAGAAAGAGAAAGAGATGAGGAGGAGGAAAGAACCGATGGCGTTGTGTTTGGATTTTGATTACAGAGAAGCGATCTCCTTGAGGGAAGCCATGGAAGCTTCTCTGACACGAGGGGATTCGTCCGCCAGAGAAGAGACAAGAACCTGTACAGCCTCTGAAAGAAAGAGAGACATGGAAATGGAGATGAGAAGAAGAAGAGAGAGTGAGAGAGAAGAAGGAATGAAGAGGGAATTGGAGTAGGTGTGTGTTTACCTGGTGGAGAGGTTCCGGAGCTTGAAGAAGCCATGGAAGAAACAGCGAAGTCGAATGAAGAAGGTGTAGAGGAGAGGAGAGGGGATGAGATATACTCGAAGGCGAAGAAGTTGAGATGGGCACTGTATCTATAATTTTTTTAATTGGGATTTTTGTCAAAGCGCCTGAGGTTTGTGTTAATGTTGAGGGGCACAAATAATTTAGAAAGGATCCTTAATCAAAGTTATTTTTTTTTTAAACATCTTAGCAATTATTGTAGACATTCTTCAAAATACATATTTGTCGACTGGCCAACTTAACTCTCGACTCGATTGATTTGAATCGGAACACAAGTCAGCAATGGCAACAATAAAAGGTAAGAAAAAGTTTGGCCTTATAGTTTGATTTAAACTCTTGGTTCAATTGAATTGCCTCAAAATGCAGGCTGATAATATCGTTGATAAGAAAAATTTTGGTTATGTTAGTTGATGGCTGACCAAGACAAAGAGTTAATGCCAAGAAGAGATTAATAAAACTAGTAAATTCAGATATAAAAAAGTTTAATTTATTTGAGGATTTGGCTGAATATAAGTTAGAATGAAGTAACAAAATTTATGTAATTAATTCCAACATAGTTGGGGTAAGACTTTAATGATAATGATGATGTCTCTTACAAAATTTTAAAGGCTTTTATGAGCATTTTTAATTAAAGGTGTCTTACTTTTGTAAATCATAGTCCTTGAAACTTTTGCATCATCCAATCAAAGGTATTTTATGAGTGAAGATTTTTCATTTCTTTTAACATAAAAGAAATTGTTTAAGTTAGAGACTTGAAACCTACTGATATTGACACTATAACCAATTAACATATACACACAAAACTATCTCTCTTGATAAAAATTTACTGATGTACACAAAATTCATATGAGAAAAGTATGACACATACAAAATCCATGGTGACCTCAAATCACTAAGCCAAGTCCCTCTTACCCATCTAGCATTGGGATTTCTTTCAAGTGCTAATTTATTTAATTTCACAAATTGATAAATTGTAAGAATCTCATGCAAACTGATAAGAGATTTCTACAGTGATGGATACATAAATTGTGACTCATTTAACAAAGCAGAATTACTTCAAAACTATATTCAATTAAAATTCAAATTATAATATATTAGAAACTATTTTCACTCCTTTCTAACCTTGTGCCAAATATCTTCCCATTGGTTCGTGATTCTTTAACTCATTTATTATTATAACTAGTTGCAAGAGGGTACGCATATCTATTTTTATTTATGTCATTTTGTATATTTCGGTCAACTCAAATATCGGTATGACTCCTCAAGTTGACTTCCCAAATCACTGAGTTGCCTCTACTCCTTAACCTTTTAAGGTTATCCCAACCACGAGTTGGTATACTCTGTTTCAAAAGTAATTTAGTCATAACATATGCTTTATGATAAAGCAACACCATCATAGTCTTGTTCCACTTATGAGGGGGTTAACTACATGAATTATATTTTTTCATTTTCACCTACCCATCTTTAGTTATAATAGAGCATCATAGATATATATATATGTATAATTCATATGGTTAAGAAAAGCCTTTGGATTCAAAGCAATGAGTATATTATTTCTCTTATTATTATTATTTTTTTGTTTGTATTGGTGGTGCCATGTCTCAAACCCAAGACGTCCGGTGTAAACCTCTGGCTTAAACCATCATGTCCATATAGACATTGGCATATCAGTTCTTATTTAGGGGGTGTTTGGATAAGTACAAAATATAATATCAATATATTTAAATATTTGAATATTACAATATCATAGAATAAAATAGTGACATATTATTATATTGGGTTACTTATAGTGTTTTGCAATTTTCACAAATTTTGATATATTTTTGTGAAGTGTTTGGAATTTTAATTAAAAAACTCACAAGATAGAGAGAAAGTAATCAATTGACCAAATATAGGATCCACTAATTAGAAATTACACGTGTTAATAAGCATGGTAGGACTCTTCTATTATTAAAAAATTATAAGATTAAATGTCAAAATCATGAGATCTGATCTAATTAAAGTGGGTCCACAAAATGTTGGTAATCATAGTGTAATAACACAATCAATCAAATAATGATTATCATTGATGAATCCATCTATTAGAAATCATTATGAGACCCATTTGATGTTAGTAGTAAGACCCATAAAATGATGGCAAATTGGCAATTGCAATATTACAATTGAATATTGGTAATCAATATGAGACCTAATTAATTTTGGCAATATGGGACCCACCTAATGTTATTAATCACAATGAAAGCTCACCATAGTGTCATATTTGTAGGACCCACCTATTATTGATAATTAATGAAGGGCTATAAAATCATAATATGGATACAGGACTATATATTGAACTTGTAGGAGTTGTGGGGCCAATCTAACAACGGGAGTCATAGTTGCACTCTTATAAAAATCATTGATATTAAAACTTATAGTGGGCCACTAAGATTAATGGTTGCTTATGAACTCTCAAATGGGTTTTACTAAAACTCTAGATTTTTTTAACAAAAGATTCTTTTATTCAGCATCTCTTTAAATAATGTAATATGAAGGTTTTTGAAAGAAAGTAAGACATTGTAAAATACTTTTTAAGTTAACCAAACACCTCCTTTTTAGGTAAGTAGATTATATTCTAAACTAATAGATAATATTGTAAAATATCTTGAAATATCTTGTTTCCAAACACCCCCTTATCTATAGTAGAACATAAAGTTTTTTACAAAAATCTAATCAACGGCCCTTTCCGAATATACCTTCAACATGAATAACGTTTTTTTAGGTTACTAAAGGTTGGGTCTTTTATAAAATGGCAGGAAACTAAGGGATGTCTAAGAAATATGACCTTCTATGCTCTACAACGTTTATCACTTGGCGCAGGGACCTATCAATGGATTTTTAGTTTTTGGACTCTTTCTCTGCATTTCTAGTGCTTGGACGAAAGTAAAAGATGGGCCTACGTCAGCTAATTTCCAGCACAGGGACTCCGTTTAGCTACCTCATCCGTTGAAAGTTGGGGCAGCCACGTGCAATCAACACGTGCCAGCTCATGACGCACAGGTGCACCTTACAGTACTTGGTCTTTGATGGACATTCAAGTATATACATTTCGTAACACCCTACACTCGGTCTTTTGAAATTACCAGAAGATTCTATGCATCATGAATTTATCCCCTCGCGGTGTTAGAAATTTTAAATCCTATCCATTGCTAAATCTTTTCTTCTCTATCTTAAAAAAGATCTAAAAAGTGGACGGTCAGGTACGATTGGCACAAAATCCATGTTTGGCACACTATGAAGATTGCCAAGAAAGAGATCATTGTTTCATGCTTTTGATTATTTTGATGGTCAAAACTCTCCCCATCTGACCTGCGGAATGAACCGAAGAGGGGAAATGTTTTAGGCGTTAACTTTGGTATTAAATTTTTTTACTTCAGAAACCTAACTTATGGGTCCCACAATCACTATCCGAACCATTAATCATATTTAGAATGCCCAAAATGGCTATAAAATAAAATATCAACCGTTGATCTCTTATATAATTCAAGATATTTGAAACAAAATTCAAACTATTAGATCACATTATTCGAGCTTTTGTGGGTCCATTTTTATGAAATCCAAACCATTCATTGTGTTTAGAATGCTTAAAACGGCTAGGTAGCCAGATTTAAAAATATGACTTAGGGCTTGTTTGGTAGGTCTAGTCTTATTTTTATAGACCATCTAAAATAGAGCTATTAAAAAAAGAGCTATAAAAAAAAGAGGTTAGAATTAAAATATGTGTTTGGCAATGAAAGCATCTATTTTAAATAGACCATTTTAAATCAATAGTTGAAAATTTTTCACAAATATATTGAGATCTAGTAGGTATTAAGCCTTGAAATTTTACTTCATAACTATGTTTGGCCTCCCAAAGAGATCTAACGGTTTGGATCTTGTGTTTGAGGCCCCTAATTTTTTAAAAAAATATTTAATAACTCACATTTTTACATAACTATCTCAAGTTTGGTGATGATCCAACGGCTGAAATTTGGTCTCACAATGGTCATTGACCTTCTACACATTTTCAATGGTTTGGATTGTTATTTACTGTCCCAGAAATAATAATAAAAAATAAAAAAAGGGGCTGCCTGTGGACTAGTTACAAATTCAGCATATTAAATTCAATGGTTGAAAGTTTTTCACAATTATCTTGAGATCCACAAGAAATCAATCCTTGAAAATTGACCCCATAGCCGTTTTTAGTCTTCCCAACATTTCCAATGGTTTGGATCTTGTGTTTGGGCCCCACAGAATTCAAAAACTAATATCCAATGGCTCACGCTTTCTTGCACATATCTCTAGCTTCAGGATGAATTAACGGCTGAAATTTGGATGGGTGGCCGTAATTGATCATGTGAACATTTTCAACGGTTTGGATGTAGATTTAAGGCTTGGATTTCGAGACAATCGAAAAAACGTACTGGGCGTGATCCATGAAAACACTGTAGCTGGGCGCCACTTATTTTCTCCCTCTTTTTTGGAAATGCAGCATGAGGCCTCCTCTTCAAAATAGAGCTTTTACCTCTATTTCTCTAAATTAAATAGAGCTAAAAACACATGCCAAACGCCTCTATTTTTCCAACTCTATAAATTTTAGACATTTAGACAATAATAGCCTAAAATTTAGACATGCCAAACATGCACTTATTATGATTAAGAAAAAATGCTAAAGAGATATTGGCCGTTGATTCTTCATATCTTCTCTTGCAAGTCACAGAAGGCAAAGCAAAGCGGTATGTTGCACTTGCTAGGCCTAACATGTCCACGTATTTGTGCCATTTTTTTCATTTGAAAACCTTCCTTTTGAGTTATGAAATCAAGATCTGAACATTAATCATTATTAGAATGTTCAAAACTGCTAATAAATCAAATTTCAATTGTTAACCCTTCATGGTTTTGAAGAAATTTGTAAATAAGTCTATACCCTAAATAGTAATTGTTTATTTATGTGGGCCCCATTTTCAAGATCTGAGTCGTTAAAATTCTTTAGATAGACAACCACAACTATAGGATGAAAGAAAGCTTAACCCTCAACTTTTCATGAGTTTTGAAAAAATTGAAAAAATCTATAACCATTGGATATCATACCTATGGTGGAAATCCTCCCTCTTCGCCAAACTTGAAAGTCTCCTCGCAAAATCTCTTTGAGGATATGTTGAATTATGGAGAATGGCAAAATCCTCTGTTCAAAGCATTATCCTCCCTTCTATGGACATTTGCCAAAGGTGCCTTTATGGGCATGTTTAGATGGGGGTAAAGTGAAGTGGAGTGAGGCAGAGCCTCCATTTCACAAACATGATTTGATGTGTGAGTAAAATCAAAAGTACAAAAATTAAAATTTTCTTTCTTTTTTTTTCGAAAAAAAAGTCAAGAAGCCACCACTAACTAACAAAAAATTATTTACTTTTTATACAAAAAGTCAAAAAATCCCTTTTTAAGCCACTAAAAACAAAAAGTTATCATAACTCTATCATATTTTATTTTCTTTTGATTTGGGATTTCACCTCACCATACTTCATTCCACCGCATATGAAACACACCCTAAAGAATTATAAAAATCCCATGTAGTTTTCTCATAATGAGAATTTTACATATGTAAATATCATTTTTGGATGTAATATGCACGGTGTAGGATCTTATTGGTAGCTTAAGAGCTGCAGCTAATACTGGACTACAAACCTGTTGAAATGGGATTGGTGGCAATAATAGGTTCTTACAAGAAAAGGCAACTTCTACAAAAGGGCCCGTGGACATACAGATTACAGAGGCCAAAAGCTTAATTCCGACGTGGTAGGGACCATACTAACATGATATGACAACTTGTTTTCAACGGACTTCAGACATGGTAGGGGCCATTCACATGATACTTGATGGCAGCATTATGGTTTCTATTACTGTGTAAACGGCTACAGCCCAAAACTAAACTCAGGTCCGTGCTCTCAATTTGGGCGGGCACAATCGCAAACTAGTCGACCATTTCTTAGGCACAGGCATGAACCTGCAAATGACCCACCATGTCAGTTTAGAGTGGGACTTGAACACAAGATATAGAACGTAAAACCATATCTTAGAAAAAGGCCATAATAATAATAATAATAATAATAATAATAATGCTCTCAATTTCCTATGAGAGAGAGATGCGGAATTTCTCTTTTCAGTAAAAGAAAATTACCGAGCGTCAAATACACTCAAATTGGATGCATAGATAAAGAGTAGAAAAATCTCTCTGGCAAAAAAAATAATAATAAAAAATTTCCACATTTGAAACTAGTTTTAAAGATATTATCCGAACCACCTACATACAAGCCCTGTTCTCATTCTAATCCAACTCCACCGGAGCATTCCCTTTGCATAAAACATACCCTGAACAATGCTCCAGTTCACCACAACCAGGAACTAATCACTGTAATTACATAAAACAGGAAAAAAAACCCAATTGTGCCTTTCAATGAAAACTCAGAATCAATCCTTCAAGTTCTTTTATAAAACCATTAAGAATGATCATTATTACGAAAAAGAACTAACATGCAATGACCCCAAAAAAAAAAAAAAAAAACTCACTGTCGGGCCCCTCTTCTACTTAAAAGAACTGCTGTCAGAAGAACAATAGAAAGACAAAGCATTTCAAAATCAATTTTCAAGGCATTGGGTTTAAACAATGTGTTCAAGCAGTTACCACCTAATGGTAACTCTTCAGCTCCAACTACCTTCTTTTTAATTTCAGTATATTCTTCAACTAATGGAAGGACGATTATGACCTTAAAATCTTGCGCAGAGCATGACACATGCAACCATGGATGAAGATGAAAAAACAAACACACAACAATGCGAAACGAAAACCATCTAATATCGGCTCAGTAATAGTAATAGCAGTTCAGTTATATGACGCCCAGCAGGAAGAGAGACAGACTCATCACCTAATAGGGAATTTAACATTTGAAGGAAAACACAATCCGTGAAAATGCGAGGAGGGAAGAAGTGGAAGACGCCTATGACCGAGGCCTAAATGATTGTTTGTGACCATAGTGCTTTGCCGAGAAGCAGATTAAAACAAATAAAATAAAATAAAGAAGTCGTTCGATAGCTTTGATACTTAGAAATCCCCAAATGATTCGACCACCCTGGAACTCATAACAGCAATTCCGAAATTTTGATGCCACTGTCAGGAAATCGAGTAACCCAAGCCCCCTTAACCCGTCAAAAAGACTAGCACGTTTTTGTCAGCCAAAGATTGAGACCAGATCATCTGCAACACCCCTCAATTCAGTAGGTGGGGGTTGTGAAGACAACCATTGAACCTCTTCAGAACTAAGAACTAGAAACACGCATTCATAAATTTGAAGGGATCATAACTACATTCGTATCTTAAGATAAATGACAGAATGTCATTGGAATGTCTCCTCAAATGCCATACATGGCTTCTAAAATGTGATCCTACCTCCCCGAATCTGGACTTCATTCACCAAAGAACCAACCCAAATCCTGAATCTCAATCCATTTTCAACCGTTATGAAGAAGATTTCTTATGTTTCGGATACAATTCATATGATTCTATGAGTTTCCAACAAAATAAACCAGTTTTAAGATTTCACTTTTTCCACCAAATGCTGGCTAAAAAGACAAACTTTCTATATATATTACATGGGACAGGTTCAAGGATGGCTGTCCAAATTTGAATTTCGGGTCAACCATTAGTGTAATTATAAGATAACAGGGGGAAAAAAACCCTAAAAGCTCAAAAATGAAGAAACAATTTCAATGATCAGACCAAGTTGCGGCAATGAAATGACCTTCCAACTACACAAAGGGCACCTTAGAGAGCACAACCCCAAAATGGGAAACATGTCCTAATCTCGCATAGCACAACTGTTGGGCCAATGTAATGCAGATGCACAAACAGGTACATTTAACAGAGAAATGCATCGGATCCCATAGAATATAAACAAACAACTATCACAGGAGAGAGTGGAAACTCTACCATATGTGGGTCCGTCCAGTTGTTTTACATCTCACATGGATTTTTTAAGAGGGCACATTGAATAAGATAGAAATAAATCATGGCATGTACATTCATTTGAACAAACAATAAAAGGAGCATATCAACCATTGGCTCACAAAAATAAATAAATAAATAAATAAATAAATAAGAAGTACCCCACCAAGGGATGAGATTAGAAGAGATGAAAAGATCCATATAAAACCACCCTACATACCAAGTTTGGCCCTAATTATAAGTCTCTATGACCCATAAATTCATTCCAATAGAATGGGTGCATATTCAATCCATCAGTCCAATAACTTCAGATTTGATCAAAAATTGATAAACACATTCAATTTGATCAAAAGTTGATAAACACATTCAATTCAAGAGAGTCACGTATGTGATCCATTTAGATGGACTACAGTGGATCCCACCTAGAGTCCTAAAAAAATATAAGGGACATGTGCACATGAATATTCTCCAATGAATAAATACAATCAACATGCTCCATTCCATGCACACAAAGGTATCAATTTCAAGACCATCACCATAGAATCTTACAAACAAAGAAGAAAATGCAAATGCAGAGCAGATTATTTTTTTTAGATCTAATTTCTTTTATGTTGCATTTGGATCCAATGATTAATTGAAAACCAAGATAGCTATTGATTGGGAGAGAGGGGATTCATACATTCATTTCCACAAACTTCACGGAATTCATGGAAAGTTTCGTAAACCCGAAGCAAAGCAAAATCTACAAAAATTGAGCATGCCCACTAGTTGTTGTTGTATACAAATGAATCAAAATCTATAGCAAAACATAAATATCATCATTAAGAACTCGCTGTCATGAATGATGGGAGCAAAATAAAGAACAGGGCCATGATTCTTGGACAAGGAGACGTAAACATGAGGTCCCACATAATGCACGGATGTATAGCATTGATCATTTCACAAACACACATGTATGGCTTCAAATAAAAGCCCAAAACTATTAGCTGTAACAAGATGAAAAATTCGGTCCACAACTTCTAATCATGTTCTCAAAATAAGCACCAAAAGCAAATTGTGCGAAACCTTAAAAAGAAAGCAGCTTTTTGGTAAAGATCACATGCATTAAAACAAATCCCAAGCATCAATCAAGATCACCATTTGAATCAGTCAAACCCAAACAAGTTGATGTGCCAAACCCTAATCTTTGTTTCTTCAAGAACAGAGAAGAGAGCCAATCAAAACCCAAAAAGCTACCATCTTTACAATCCAGAACAAAAACCTAACAACCCCAAATCACCAAACAACGCCGCTAATCCAACAAATCCAAACCTAAGAGCTAGTAAACTTGGTAACCGCCTTAGTCCCCTCAGACACAGCGTGCTTGGCGAGCTCCCCAGGCAGGACAAGGCGAACAGCGGTCTGAATCTCCCGGGAAGTGATCGTCGGCTTCTTATTGTAGCGAGCGAGCCTCGACGCTTCTTGCGCGAGCTTCTCAAAGATGTCATTGATGAAGCTGTTCATGATCCCCATGGCCTTGCTCGAGATGCCGATGTCGGGATGGACCTGCTTCAAGACCTTGAAGATGTAGATCTTGTAGGTCTCGACGTTCTTCTTCGATCTCTTCTTCTTCTTGTCGGAGGAGGAGGCGTCCTTTGGGAGCTTCTTCTCGGCCTTGGGCTTCTTCTCGGCGGGGGCTTTCTCGGCCTTCTTCTCTTCTGCTGCGGGCTTCTTCTCTGCGGGCTTCTTCTCGGCCTTGGGCGCCATGGATGAGGGATTGGAGCAAAAGTTGGGGCTTTAGGGTTTCAGGGGTTGAAGCAGAGGAAGAGGCTTTGGACTTGGATGCAGAGGTTAGGAGGAGAACAAGTGTTTATATAGGGAGAAGGGAAAAGACTGTGATTGGTTGGCTTTGTTTGACGCGGATTGAGGAGTTGAGGGCCGTTGATTTTTCTGAAGCCGGAGTGGACGGTGGTGATGAGATTGAGTTGGACTGCTGGAGGCGGTAGTTAATAGGAGGAAGGGGGTGAAAAGTTCCGAGGTTTAGCTTATCTAATTAACGAAAGTTAATTAGAAGGTGTAAAGTAAAAGTGCAAAATTTTAAGTAGTAATTTAGAATCACCCATGGAAAGATCAATTGGAGCAATTAAAGTTAATTAGCTGGCGTCACCCATGGAAAGATCAATTGGAGCAATAATCTTAGGGATACCAGTAGCATGAAAAAATGACTAATTTACAGTTAGTATGTTTGATAAAATTATTTTAAAATTTTTTTATTTTTAAGGTAATTCAGTAGCAATTAGGGTTTAAATGAAAAAAAAAATGTAATGCAGAACTTGTTATTTGCATCATTTTGAAATTTTGATGAGGTTATTTTCATCCAAAATACTTGTAAATTTTGCATTATCCACATTACTTTACCTAAAAGAACTCTAAAAACCCCCTTAGTTTATTTTTTTTAAAGATGAAATATTTAATTTATAAATAAATTTTAAATTAAAAAAATAATTACAAGTTTACCAAACAATCTAATTATATATATAATGAAGATAATTGATTTCAATTGAAGAAATTAAATAATTAATTTTGACTACCTAATTTATTTTGACCTTCTTCAATTGGTCTTTGACCTAATTAATATACAATCAATTTCAATTTAATACCCAGTGAGTTATTATTATTATTATTATTATATAAGAATAACCATTCACGAGAGAGCGACAAGTGGCAAGGCATCAGTAAAATACATCTAAATATATTTTACTTTTCCTAAAAGCAAAGTACTAGATCTTTTAGCAATCTCTCTCTAAAATAACTTTCAATATCTAAATCTAAATTTTCAACTAACCTTATCCCCAAATTTAGCTCCAAGATTCAACTTGAAATCTTATAAGACCTCATTTTTTCGATCAAAATGCTTTTTTCAAATCTTTATCTTAAAATTATTTTGTAGATGTCCTCTTAAGATTTAAAAGTTACAAATAAGTACCTATAGTTTTAGTATTTACATATAGCCCTTGCATTTTTATTCTCATATCTTCTATGTCCCAAAGTCAATAGCCTCACAACCACCCTAAGTTTTTTAGAATAGAATGATACTTTTACCTGCCTCTTTATCTCTATATACATAATTTCAAAATCATAAATTCATTTTTCTCTAATACTTATAATATTGACCATTAGTATATCACATTTAGTATGAGAGAGTAAGCCTACATAAATATATTTTTATCAATATGAAACTCATTTTTGTTAAATTCAAATCGATCATAACCTATATTTATAATTGATTTTAATTGATACAATCCAAGGATGACCCGTTGTTGGATTGATGTATGCTTTAAAATATATAATTAGGTTTCATGTGCATTGGAAAATTGTTAAGAGAGAAATCATTGGGTCTTGAGATAAAATGATAATATCTTTTTGTAAATATTGATATACAAATTTTTAAATAGATGTAAGGGCAAAGCAATCATTTTTATAAAATTTTAATACAAATTTTTTGGTAGTTGCTCATTTTCATCAGGATTATTGATATTGAAGACATGAAAGGTATTGAAATGAAAAGACGGAGGATTATATATAAATAATGAAACCACAAAGCTTATTTACAAATTCAATAAACCTTAGGTAGGTAAATGCAAAAAACTCTTATGTTAATCTCTCTTTCAAAATGGAATCTATTGAGATAAGTTATGCTTTTCCCAATTAATGAAATATATCCAATTTTGTCTAAGATTAAAATCACACACCAACCCCTCCTTCCTTTAACTCTACCTCTCAATAAAAACATTGCCGACTCTTTCCAATATTTTCTCCTACAATTTCACGTCCATTCTAGAAAAGGGATTTTCTGTGGAGCATGCCAAAGTTGGCGGTGATGGAAGTGGCAAGGTTTTGCGTGATTGGTGGACGTGTATTCTTCTATTTGCGCTTTAGGGTGCTCTCACATACTTTGTTCTCATGCCCACACGAGTCACTTCGATAATCTTTTCTTATATTTTTTTCCCCAGTAATAAACCCACAATGTGTTGTTTTGAAAAAACAATGTAACTCAACCATGCATCATATTTTCATCATGTCTCGGTCCCAAATCCAAATAAAAGTGAGTTGGCATTATACATGCTATCAGCTATTAAAAAAAATCCATATTGAGTTATATACTCATATATGTTTAAGGAGAGGAGGAGAGAGAGAGAGGGAGAGAGAGAGAGAGAGAAAGAGATTTTCTTATTGAATAAGAGATGTGTGTACATCAAGAAGGGGGGGGAGGAGGATCTTATTTATAGAGTAAGATTGCTTCCTCCCCAAGCAAACCAATATAGTAGGACTCTTGCTTTCCATATCTAATGTGGGCCCCAAGGTGAGCATCCATTAATAACAATATCTTATAACATTCCCCCTTGGATGACCACCATTCAATAACAGTTGCCTCATTAAAACCTTGCAAAGGAAAAACCTAATGAGAAAAACCTAAGCGAAAGAAAAAAAGTACAACATTTTTATAAAGTTATTGAAGTGGTGTTTGGATGTGCATAATGCTGCCTCGTTAAAACCTTAACTAGGAAAATCCAATGGGATAAAACCTAGAGAAGGAAAAAGAATACAGCGCACATATGTCTTGATTAGTAAGCTTCAGGATGCCTATCCCTAATCTGTTACTTCCTCTAACAACAATACCCTTTACATTGTTTGATAATAAACTCTCCGCATGCCGATCTCATATACAAGCTTTTGAAATGTTGCCTTTGGTAGTGACTTGGTAAACAAATCAGCTAAGTTATTGTTTGAACGAACTTGCTTGACTTCGATCTCATTGTTTTTCTGAAGCTCATGTGTGAGGAAGATCTTTGGTGCAATGTACTTTGTCTTGTCACCTTTAATGTATCATTCTTTAATTTGTTGAATACATGCCTTATTGTTTTCGTAGATAATGCTTAGGGTACCTGTACTAAGAGGCAATTGACAAGAACTACGAATATGCTGAATTAAAGATTTTAGCCATACACATTCCCTACTGGCTTCATAGAGGGCTAAAATCTTAGCATTATTAGAAGAAGTAGCTACCAAAGTTTGTTTAGTAGAGCGTCAAGAAATAGCAGCATTACCATTAAAAAATACATAACATGTCTATGATCGACCTTTATGAGGATCAGAGAGATATCCTGAATCTGCATATCCTACAAACTTAGAATCTTTACAATAAAAGAATCATAAATCAATTGTACCATATAAATAGCGTGGGATATATTTGATACCAGTCAAATGCCTTTGCATTAGCGCAGAACTGTATCTAGCAAGTAAATTCACTAAGAAGGAAATGTCCGGTCTAGTGCATTGTGCTAAATACATTAAAGTACCAATAGCACTCAAGTATGGTACTTCTGGACCTAATACTTTTTCATTATTTTCAATTGGACGATATGGATCTTTGTTTATATCTAAAGACCGAACAACCATAAGAGTACTTAGTAGATGTGCTTTGTCCATACCAAAGCGTTTCAGTACATTCTTGGTATAATTAGATTGATTGACTAATATTCTACTAGAACTTCTATCGATCTGCAGGCCGAGACAAAATTTTGTTTTTCCAAGGTCTTTCATCTCAAACTCCCTTTTCAAATAATCAGCAGTTATTTCGAGCTCTTTTGGAGTTCCGATTAAGTTTATGTCATCGACATAAACTGCCATTATTGCAAATCTTTTTGAGGAATTCTTTATAAATATACATGGGTAAATGGGATTGTTTTCATATCCTTCTTTAGACAAATATTTATTGAGATAATTGTACTACATTCTTCCAGATTGCTTCAATCCATACAATGATCGTCTCAATTGTATTCAATACGTACTATTGAACTTTGCATCAGGCAAAATAAATCCTTCAGGGATTTTTATATGAATTTCTGTGTCTAAGTCCCCATACAGAAAAACGGACATAACATCCATGAGTCTCATATCCAAAATTTCAAAAACTGCTTAACTTATCAGATATTTGAATGTCGTTATATCCATAACAGGAGAATATGTTTTCTCATAATCAATCCTAGGTTTCTGCAGGAAATCTTGTGCCACAAGTCTTGCTTGTATCTAATTATTTCATTCATTTCATTTCTTTACAAACACCCACTTATAACCTACAGGGTTAACTCCTTTTGGGGTTTGCACTATAGGTCCAAATACGCCACATCTATTAAGAGACTCTAACTCTGCAGTAGTAGCAGTTTCCCATTTTGGCCAATCTTTCCTTTGTCGACATTCATTTATAGTACGTGGTTCTGTATCCCAATCATCATCCTCATGTTCCATTGATATTTGTGTAGCTACAGCATATGCAAATGCATCATCGATGACAAGTCTTTTTCTGTCCCATCTCTCTCTTGAATAATTGTAAAATATGGAGATCTCTTCATTATCCGGTACTGGTGCCTCTTCCGGGACTTTTATAGTCTCATCAAGGACTTTCGTTATTCTAGAGAGAGTGGATTTTTCCATAGCTTCTTCGAGAGCGTTATGAACCTCTTTGGGAGGAACTTCTTCAGGAGTGTTAAGTGTATCTTTGGGAGGACATGATGATTGTACATTTCTCCTTTTCCGCGGAGTTATATCCTTTGAACTTATAGGTCTGCCACGCTTCTGGCGTATTACAGACTCTTTTGTTGTCACTTTTTGATTTTGTCCTACAGGAACATTAAGTCTAGCAAGTGCATTCATAGCTGGAATATGTGACTTAGTTACCTTTGCTGCATCGTTAAATGCATCGGGTAATTTATTTGTAATTTTTTGTAAGTGCACAATTCTACGGACTTCATATTCACATTGTGAAGTACGTAGGTCTAAATGAGACAAAATGGCATGTTAGTTCACGCCGTTCTTCAGGAACGGGTTATTCTGCATGAACAATACGTGCTTTATCTCCCCCTAACGGCGAAAATTTTGTCTCATCGAATTGACAATTAGCAAAACGAGCAGTAAAAATATCTCCTGTCATTAGTTCTAAAAATCGAATAATAAAAGGAGAGTCATAGCCGATATATATTCCCAACGATATATATTCCCAACCTACATTGCGGTCCCATCTTAGTACGTTGAAGGGGTGGTATAGAGACTAGAACAGCGCAACCAAACTTGCACAAATGGGAGATATTAGGTTGATGTCCCGATATAAGTTGTGCGGGAGAGTATTGATAGTAGGCTGTGGGTTGAAGTCGAATGAGCATTGATGCATGCAACACAGTATGTCCCCAAGCACTAACTGGTAATTTGGACTGTAGCAATAGAGTCCTAAAAATAAGTTGAATGCCCTTAATCAGGGATTCAACTAAGCCATTCTAGGTATGGATATGAGGGACAGGATGTTCGACAACAATGCTAAGAGATGAACAGTAGTCATCAAAGGCTTGTGATGTAAATTCGCCCGCATGATCAAGTCGTATAAACTTAATAGGATTATCAGGGAAATGGGCCCTAAGTTTAATTATTTGTGTTAATAGGGGGCAAAGGCTTTATTCCTAATTGAAAGTAGGCAAACATCCGACCAACGGGTATAAGCATCAATTAGAACCATGAAATACCTATAAGGTCCACTAGGTGGATCGATCGGTCCACAGATGTTGCCTTGTATTCTTTGCAGAAAAGATGGGGATTCTAATGCAATCTTGACAAAGGAAGGTCGAGTAATTAGTTTTCCCTGTGAACATGGGAGACATAGATATCCATTAGGTATGGTCAATTTATGGTTGTCTAAAGAGTGTCCAACAGAGTTATCAATGATTTTCTTTAACTTGGTAACTCCTGGGTGCCCTAATCTATCATGCCAAAGCAATAAAGCTTGAGGGTTGCTAAGCTTCGGGGTTGGTTTAAGCTTTGGGTTTAACTGTCTCGTTTTGCTCAAAACCGAATGTGATTCAACGATGGATATCATCGTATAATATGACCCAGAAGAAAGTGCACTTAATGTTTCTAGTATTTGCTTTCGGCCTCCAATACTAGTAACTATAAGTAACATTTCTTTGTTACCTTGATTAGCAGTCTCAATATGGTATCCATTTATTCTGATATCTTTGAAACTGAGCAAGTTTCTTTAGGAATTGCTGGAGAACAATGCATCTTTAATGAATAAATGAGTGCCATTAGGTAACGATATGTGGGTTCTTTCGGAGCCTTCAATTATTTGCAGAGGTCAAGCTATAGTGGATACCTTTCATGGATTCAATACCAATTCTGAGAAAAACTTACGGTTTTTCAGAATGGTATGTGTTGTAGACTATTTACAAGACAGTGAGTATCCCCATTGTTGTGGTCCATACCTTTAAACAAAAGATAATAAAAAAAAAAGTAACTAAGCAATCACATGATTAAGAAAAATACATAAAAGAAATTTCATCAAATTTATAAAAAGTCATCCATCACAAAAACATTCATAAAAAGGTTTATCAAAATTAATAAATTGAAAAACAAGTCATCCAGCATAAAATATCCATCAAAAGGTAAATATCTGAAAAAAAAATTCTAAATGGAGATTCTGGAAATATTTATTTGGTCTTCTAGAACATTCCAGAAGGGGTTTCGATCTTAGCACTAAATGTTTCATTGTTCAGAGGTTGGCCATTTTCGTCTTAAAAAAAATCTCTTGTCTCCAAATTTGTAATATCCAACTGGTAATTGTCATTTTGTGGGTCTGTATCCCAATCCCAATCTTCCAGATCATTTGACTCTACAGAATGAATAGAGGCCTTGTATGCTTTATATCGTTTCACCACGCCTTTTGGTGCACGACAAGAACATGACCAATGCCCATTCCTTCCACATCTATAGCAAGGGTCATCAGAATGGTGGGTAAAAGTATTTGGTGGATTCTGATGTTCATCCGGATTTTGTTGTTTTTGAGGATCAGACCACTTTTGGTGGTTTTTGAATTCTTTATTGGGAGGACCTCGAAATCATCCTCATCGAGAGGAGTTTCTTTTTTCACCTCTTCTGGAGGGATTGTTTCTCCCACGCCCCCTTCCTCTGCCTCTGCTGAAATTGAAATTGGCATTTGCTTCAAGCATTGCCATAGATCGAGTTGGTCTTGAGTTATGATTCTTTATCAAAACTTTGCTGTTCTGCTTAGCAACAAGGATACAAGAGATTAGTTTTGAGTATTTAGAGAAACATCGTTCATGGTACTGCTATTGCAGTATTACATTTGATGTGTAGAAAGTGGATAGCGTTTTTTCTAACATCTGCTCTTCCGTAATCGTTTCTTCCACACAATCTTAATCGGGAAATAATGTTGAAAAAAGCAGAGTTATACTTAGATACCAATTTATAGTCCTGAAATCGCAGATTTAGCTATTCATTCTGAGCTGCTGGTAATAAGACTATCTTCTGGTAATCATATCTATCTTTCAGAGATTTCCAAAGACCTGTTGGATCCTCCTTTGTGAGGTATTCATTTTTGAGGTCATCATGTATATGATGACGTAAGAAGATAAATGTCAATGCCCTATTTTCCGGGGACTCTTTATTACATTCTTTTATCGTCTCTCTAAGTTTCTTGGATTGCAAGTGTAATTTTGCATCCAAGTGCCAGGATAAATAGTTGTCCTTGGTAATGTTAAGGGCTTTAAATTTAAGTTTAGCTAAATTCGACATTAGGCAAGAGCTGAAAAGGAAAAAATATACATGATCATTGATATACAAAAGATAAAAGATAAATGATAAGCATTCAGAATAAATGAAGGGGTGAGCCATGTCAGATCCAGTTGGCCAAATTAAAATTGAATAACATTATGTTATCAATTTTAACAATCCTAAACAACATGTTTTGACAAGGCTTCTGGGTTGATTTGGAACTGCAGGTTTCTGGTTAGAACTTCAGGTTCTTTAATGTTTGAACTTCAGGTTCTATCAAGGCTTCGGGCTTGATATTATGGCCTATTAATTTTATTCCTAGATCGAAATATCAAACTTCAGGTTTGATTATGAATGAATCTTCAAGTTCATATTGTAGATCTGAGAACTTCTGGTTTTAGATTTTAATAATCCACGGATCTTCTGGTCTGGATTTAGAAAGAACTTCTAGTTCTTACGGAACTACAGGTTCGTATTAATATAAAACTTTATGTTCTTATTTATGATCCATTCTTGATATCTCCTTGTTAAAAAATAATAATAATAATAATAAATAAATAATCATAGCATAAATAATTATTAAACTAATAAAAGAATATAAATAATGAAAATTATATTACCGTTAGATCTACCTCCTTTCACTTGTAACGTGTAGATCTGCTCCTAAGCGTGTCGTAATTTCAAATGGATCTGCTGATGACACAATGGATCTGCTGATGTCACTATTGATGATATCAACTAGATTTGGTCAGTGGAGCCACTTTGGATCGTGTTGGGTTGGATGTCCCAACCTAATGCTAGGGGAATAATCAACACAGGTGTTGCAAAAACACCAATCCAACCTTTTGTCTCACGCAAGCCGAGGCAAAAATATGAGATGTAAAGGTTAGTACCTCTGCACGTCAGTAATGTTGGGAGGGCTCTAGTTGTTTACACGAGTCAAAGGTAAAAAAAAAAATAATCACAAAACAATGGTGAGTCCCCAGGTTTGTGCTCTTGCACGCGGGACAATGTAGAAACAAAAGTTGTGGGAAGGCCTTGTGTGTCTGCACACACATCGAGGATGAGGATGGGGCACTTTGGTCGTGCTGATAACGTGTTTAAGGAGAGGAGAGAGAGAGTAGGGGGAGAAAGAGAGATAGAGATTTTCTTATTGAATAAGAGATGTGTGTAAATCAGGAAGGGGGGAGGAGGATCTTTTTTATAGAGTAAGATTGCTTCCTCCCCAAGCAAACCAATATAGTAGGACTTTTGCTTTTCATATCTAACGTGGACCCCAAGGTGGGCATCCACTAATAACAATATATGAGTTCTACACAGAGGGAAAGGATCTTTTAGTGCACGTTGGGTAACCAAGCTTTTCATAGAAAACTAGCTAGTTTTTCGCAGAAGCGTAGATTTTCCACGTTTGGGAATTGTGTGGAATGCGGAACACATGTGTTGCCTTCCACGCAAGTGAGGCAAAGGGGGGTCAGACCCCCACCCCTTAGTAGGACCCACGAAGATGGGGGTACCAGGTGTCATCATGATCAGGCATTTATGGGTCCCAGTTAGTAGATCACGACCACAAAGATTATTCCTCATCCTGAAAATGGCTAAGGGGCCAATTTTCAACCATTAAATCATCTTAAATGATGAAATTTGATAATAAAAAAAAGCAATCAATGCTGCTAATGCAAATCTGGGCTTTTGTGGGCCTCATTTGAAAAATCTAGACTGTTAGATCTAATCTAGAGGCCAAAAACGGCTATAAACCAAATTTCAGAATGTAGGGCCACGTGGATCATCAAATATTGACCAAAACATTCAAAACCGTTGATTTCTTAAAGATTTCTTTCCTGAAGTCCTCTCTTTTGCCAAACCTGGTTTTTTTAAAGGGTGGATAGGTTGATTCTAAACTTCAGAAATGATTATTTGCAACCATAGAATCCCTTCATCAGCATGGGCCGTTGCTAAACATGCTCTTAAATTGCCGACAACCACAGAAACACTGGACCAACTAGAAACACAATAATAATTGTAAAGAACTTTTGGCTTGAATGAAACAGTATTGGGAACAATTGGCTTGAAACAATATTGGAATTGTTTTAAAAGTTTGGTTCTTTTAAGAATATTATCAAAGATAAGCACAGAAAATGTAGAAATTAATAATATATAAAATAACAACAAAAATAAATATGAATTACTGTAAGAATTTGTAAAACTTCTAGCATTTTCTTTCAAAATCACAAAACAAGAAGTATATGGTTGATCATGGCCCACTTAATGGATGCCTTCTTTTGGATGTCATGATTGTATGGGTTTCAGAATCTCAACCTACCAAATTGGGTTTGCATTAAGTTGTGTGTCGCCTAATCTGTCATGATTTGATTTGCTTTCGTTACAAAGAAGAGTCCTATTATAAGAATACACACAGTCATGTCTTACAATTATAGTAAGTTATATATACACACACGGTCATCTCTTATTTTCTCTCCACCACCAAATACTAGGATTAAAGGGATCTTTATTTTTGCAAGATTACAACGGTTGGAGATTGGGAGTTGGGACTCGAACTTGAAGGGAACTTGGAGATTGGGAGTCAACTTGGAACTTGGGCATCTTGGCCTTTTTGCATTGTCGCAGGTAGGTAAATCTTCCTTTTTTCTTTATTTCTTTTTTTTTTTTTTTTGTGTTTGTTTGTTCTTTCTTTACCTCCATCCAAACTCATAGATGTATGGGGTTTACGAGTGGGCTTTAAATTGAGTTTTTATCTGTGGATCCAACTTAGTAGTAATATCTAAATGCATTATGAATTATACATGGAAAATTGGACTCTAAAATAAACCATGCTTAGAGCTTGCTTTGCATCTCTACTCTTTTAATTATAGGTCTATCTAAAATAGAGGCATTTAAAAAAGAACCATAAAACAAAAGAGGCTAGAATCAAAATCTGTGTTTGATAATATAAGGATCTATTTTAAACATACTTTTTTAAATCAATGGTTAAAAGTTTTTATAAATTTCTTAAGTTCTACTAAGTATCAAGCTTTGATATTCGACTCTATAGCCATGTTCACCCTTCCAATGGGATCTAACGGTTTGGATCATTGTTTGAGGCTCACCAAAAAAAAAAAAAGATTATTCATATTTTTTAAAAGCAAATATCACAATATTGGCAATGATCCAATGGTTGAAATTTGGTTTCTTATTGATCATTGACCTTATAAACATTTTTAACGGCTTGAATCGTGATTTATTGTCTCAGAAATAATAATAATAAAAAAAAGGACTGCCTATAGACTCATCCAAAGTTGGGTGTGTTACATCAATGCTTGAAAGTTTTTCACAAATTTTCTAAGATCCACATGGAATCAAGACCTGAACATTAACCTCATAGCTGTGCTAAGTGTCACAACCCGAACCCAGGGGTTTGGGGGTTAGCAAAAGCCAAACCGATGACACACGTACTCCCGTGCCTGTGCAAGTCGACTCGATCAACTGCACACGTACAAGGGAACATTCACACGTGCCAAACATATACGCGGAAGCTGTAAATATCAAAAACATCAAACTAAACAATGCAAGAAGAGAATACGAAAACGGAACTGACATATATAGCTGAAGGTTTTACAAAATGAACAAAATAACATATACAAATCATGACGTATACACGCGTGACAAATCTCAAAAGGAAGACTCCTATGCCATATATGTCCAAGACACTATCCGATGGAGTGATCACATCCACTCCTCTAGGCCTGATGGGGCCTCGGGGGTCTCAACTGGAGTCTGGCCGACCAACGAAGGGTCGGAAGGGGTATCTGAGCCTGCAACACCATAAACAACTCGTGAATACAACGATTCAACAAAGTATAAGCCATAACAGTTAACGCATGCTATGTCTAATAGAATAAAGAACATCATATAAATCAAAATAGGTCACATTTGTATACTAAGTTGTCGTGCAAGAAAGAAATATGCCACGCGAATCAACGTATATATGCTGTGTAAATAACTAGTTGGTAACTATATTGCCATATGCTCCCAAAAGAGGGATCTTATATCGTGCAGAGAACACCATTGTCTGGGCCAGGGTACAAATGAGTTTCGAGTTTCTTGGGGTCCGGTTCCCTAAGACGTTTCCTTACTGCAGCAAGGCCATAAAAACTACACCAAATTCACCCCGTCGAGATCTTAAGGCTGAGGCTAAGTAGTGCCTGCCCATGCAGAGTCAATCATGAAAACCCTGAGTAGATTGTGACAAGCATATCGTGCGTACGTGAATCATACATGCATACTCAAGGTAAAGAAACCATAGAGATATAGTTAACAATGTGAAAGTAGCTGAAACAAGTAATCATGCTAGAGAGTGGAGATCAATGATCGACAGACAACATGTCATGTAAGCAACTGTTAGCATAGCGCATCAAGTCATTTACTAACCAATGCTAATCTATTTATCCAGTGTTTCTAACCGTGCATAATGATGTAGTTTTAAGTTATTCGATGCACCGTTGTTTAGTGTCGTATTGTATTAGCTGGTGCACCGAAGTCCCTTAAACCAACACGCATGGTGAGGTGCTTAATAACTGAATAACGAACATGAATGATTCGCAGCCCTCGAGATCATTCATGCGTTTTATCATGTCCCGTTGGGCCAGTCAAATGTGCCTACATTCTATCATGAAGGCCATATCGGTCTTTTCCTTACGGTTATCCTTGTTATTCATTTTCCAGGGGTGGTACAGTTTAGCATTCGGCATCTTACGGCTTAGCCATAATATGCACTACGGCTCCACCGCGGTTCCCTTTACTGTTCATCCGCAATTACGGTTCACCCGTATTTTGTTTTACGGCTTAGCCATGTGCTGTTCTATGGCTTCGCCGTGGCTCAGCCGTAGAAGATCTGTTAATTGCTTGCCTTCAGTTAATCCAGAAAAAGACATCATGTACTAATCTACGACTGGGTCACGGCTGATATACGGCTTAGCCGTAGTACAAAATACGGCTTAGCCGTGTCTTAGCCGTAGAAGACAAATGGGTTTTTACCCTCTCTGGACTTTAAGCCGAAGGTGACTTACGGCTTAGCTGTACATGCATGAGGTTGAAATCTGAATCAACTACAAAAAACCTACAAAGACATCAGATATGCAAATTTCCAACAGAGAAAGGGAGAATACTAGCAATTTGGGCTGTAAACATGTTTTCCTTGCAAACTCATGTGAAGTAAACAAAATCAAGTAAATACCAACATGGGTTCATACAATTTAAGCTTATACTTGCCTTAATTGAGTTCAATTACCCCACTAGCTGTCCTTGGCTCATTTACAACCACACACCAATCATTGCTAGCATGCATGCATGAGAAGGAGAAGAAGCATTATGAGCATAGACATGGAATTGTGGAAACAAGAAGAAGAAGAAGAAGAAGAAGAAGAAGAAGAAGATGGGGGAGATGGAGAAGACCCCTAACTCACCTCAATCCAAACACCAGTGAATGAGAAATCAAATTCCCTCAAATTGGCTTGATCGATGGAGAAGGAAACTCAGGAGGGAGAGAGAGAGAGAGAACTCCACGTGAATAGTGAGAGAAGAGAGTGAGAGAGAGAGTTTGAGTCGATGATGTGGAGCTTATATAAGGTAAGTGGATGTTCAATTTACAATGAAGTCCAAGTCAGAAATCAATTTCCAGTTTAAGTCAAATCCGGGTCCAGTGGAATCATACGACCTCGGTTGCAAATGACGTAGTTACGAAAGTTAACGAACTCAACAAAAGACACATGTTGACATCAATATGATGCAAAAATGACCATGTCGAAGAAAAGATAAAATTACGAAAAAGGGCTTGGTCTACCTAATCCAGGTCAAACTCAACCCAACTACCTATCCATGACCCGCAACGAATCCAAAACAAATGCAAAACACAATTAACAACAGTAATTAGGTGCTAAATAAGGTCAAGCTGGGTCGGAGTGTTACACTAAGCCTTCCAAACATTTTCAAAGGTTTAGATATTGTGTTTGGGGCCCATAGAATTTAGAAAAAATATCCAATGGCTCAATTGTTTTGCACATATCTCTAGATTGGTGATAATCCAACGGCTGAAATTTGGAGGCATGGCCATGTTTGATCTTGTGAACATTTCCAACAGTTGGATCTTCATTTACTCTCTCATATTTGAAGCGAAATAAAAAAGAATTGGGCACTATGTCCCAAAAGTACTATCGTAGTGTCTCTTATTTTGAGGAGCTCTGATTTGAGGCATTTGATTTTAAGAGGTTTTATCTCTATTTGTCTAAAGATAGTAGATGATAAAATCACATGCTAAATGTTCTTATTTTTCAAAACTCTATCCATTTTAGACATATAGACAAATAGAGGAAAAAATAGTGATGCCAAATATGGGCTTTGGCTTGATGCTTTTAGGATATCCTACTAACGAAGTTTAGGCATAGTTTTTTTTTGTTTTTTTTTTTAAGGAAACTTTAGGTTTGATTATCAGGTATCTTGCATAAGAAATAAACCCACCCATTAAAAGGCTGCGTTTGATTGATGTCAACCCAACTTATTAAACTGACCTCCAAATTGACTTGGTAATTTAGGGTTGTGTTGACCAATTTGCTATAGCGAAACTGTTAGTTTTCTTCAATTTCATCATCACATCATCATAAAATTTGTTACTTTTATCTTTAATTCCGTTTAGAATATTTTTTAGTATCTAGGTGGTACCCAATTTCATTCCCCGGTTTTAACCTCCTTTTTTTTATTAAAAAATCTACTGGTGGTGATGAAGTTGAGTAAAAAGTGGGAAGGACAAGAGGAGAAGAAAAGCCATTCAAAACCTCTTATGAAGTGGGCTCCATTTAAGGTGTTAGAAATCCAAACATTTCTTGAATTTTTAAAATTTAATTTTAAACTAGTTTGTCTTATAATTTATATGATAATATTTATTGGAGAATCTTCATACGCATTCGTCCCTCACCTTTTTTTTTGTAAGAACTCTAGGTGAGGCCCATCTATCACTCAATCCAAACCTTGCAACATACATGAGACCCCATGATAGCAACTCACCCCAACTTTTGGTTGGATCCGAATTTATTAGATCGTTGGATCGACTATACACTAATCCGAACGGAATGAATTTGTGAGCTATGGATTAAGGGGTTAGGGATATGTGATTGGGACCAAATTTGACATGTATGGTGCTTTCACATAGGTCTTTCCGACCCATTCAGTCTCATCTCTTGGTGGGGTCCATAGTGCGCCCCACCAAAAAGTGTGCACGAAAAGTCCATGAGGGATGTATGCATAGGAAAATACCCTATATTTATTTATATTTTATTAATATATTGATAAATTTTAATAAAATTAATTTTTAATAAATTTTAAAAATTTTCCATGGCCTACATTGGGCACAGGGCCCAAAACACTAGTTATATAGAGAATTCCCTCCCTTTGTGAAAGAGAACGGGTGAGCGACACATGGCATCCAATTAATAAAGACATATACTTACTAAAAGTCTCTTTCCTATAATATATGTCTAAATCTCCCTTTAACATCTCCACCATATATATACCGTACTCCACTAATTCTACCTAAAATCTCTCTATATGGTTTCAACAATCCCATAATTTTAGGGATGTTTAAGGAGTTTAATTGAAACAATAAATCTAATGGGGCCCATCACATTAGGAAACTTAGTATATTCAAACTATGTTAGAGTCTGACAATAACATTAACTTGATTTGCTATCACAATGTACCTATCACATGACCACAGCATGATTATATTTTTATTTCTAATTGGTAATGTTCTCTAATTTTTGGCTGCTATGAATGATTATGTGATTATTGGACAATCTTTTATTGATAGTCTACTAATATTATATATTACATTATTATAGACTGTATTACTATTATTAGTACTAGCAAAAAAGGCCTGGGCCCAACTTGGGCCATAACAAAAAGAAAAAAACTATATACAAAATAACAATAATTTTTTTAAAATTTAGAAAAGGATGGCAATTAAAAGAATGCAAATGTTAAAAGAAAAATTAATTTTATTAAAAATATATATAAATAAAAGAATAAATAGAAATAATGATGACCTAGCAGCTTAATGACTATTGATGACGAAATGGTTAGAATGGATGGATGAGTGCGTTGATGTTCAATCAAGAGGTGCCATTGAATATAAAAAGGTGCAAGAGGCATGTGTTAAGAAAATTTATAACATATTTTTAATTAAATATTTTCATTATTATTTAAATGAATATTAATATATAGTTTATATCAAAATCACAAGTAAGGTAGGACTTTAAAAACTCAATATCTAAAGGATTACTATGTCAAATGTGCCAATCAAATTATTTAGTATGTAGGATTGGAAGAATGGCTTCATTATATAGGAAAATATTAAAAAAATTAATAAAGCTAAAGAGTAATTATGAATAATATAATATGATAAAGAATAAAATATATAAAAGTATTGACAATTTAAACCATTTTTTAAACGATTTTACTTGATTATATATGCTTCTAAGGATTTAACTCAAAATATATCGGAATGGAGGAAAAAAATTTATGTAGTCGACTCTAACATAGTTAGGATAAAACTAGGATAAAACTTTGATGATGATGATAATACGTACTTTCAAAAGCCACACTCACAGAGAAATGAATTTTTTTTTTAGCTTTTTAGCTTTTATATGAAAAATAATGAACATAATCAAATCCCACACTACAAACAAAGAGCTAAATAAAGTTCCTGATTGGGTAATTTCTAAAGCACAAAGAAAATAAAATAAAAAATAAAAGTTGAGAAACAAAGATAAAAATTTTCATATAAGTATCTTCAAAGCCTGAGGAGAAAAACATACTTAGATGCGTACCTTTAATATGGAATGCCTACAACACATTTCTATTTTAGAAGTATTCAGCCTTCCAAAATCAAATACAATATTGTCAGTATAAATAGTTGTTTGAAAATCTTACAACTTGATATCTGCAAGATGCCATGGTTACCAAAAAAGAAATTTATAATGATAATGCAATGATCAATGGCAATGAAGCTCTAACAAACATAACAGTGTCAGTGTCTAACTAAAAAACATATGATAGTTAATCTTCAATATAGAATGAATTAGATTGAAATATATTTCTACTTCCAAGTAACAAGTAAAAAATTATGACAAAGCAAAAACTAAAAAATCAGGACAAAGCAAAAACACCAAGGCCTTTATGCATGATTAATATGATGTTGGTTCCAACTCTCATTCTCCTTCTTCTTGTATTTTTTTCAATAATTTAATGAACTATTTCTAACATTAGAGCTAATCTTTTCTTTAGGTAAATCAAGGGATGTACCCACTTCATAAATCATGGAATGGAGCATGTATGATGTACATTCTTTACATGGGCCCAACTTAAATATGGGCTTCCTTTTGAGCTGGAATAAAACATGTTATGGGCTCAACTTGGGATTGGATTTGTTGAGGCTTCTACTAGGATGGGTGGCTAGACCCATTATGGGCTCAACTTGGGCCTAGGCAAATTATTAGGACTAGATGGGAACAGTCTTGGGAGTTGGGCTCATGCTTATAAATTTCTTTTTCTTTTTACTCCATTTCTTTGCTTATCCTTTAGTATAGATTCAAAATAATTTTTAGGGCCTTTCTTCTTCGGTCATTCATTTAGTGGAATCTTAGTTTTTAAGTGATATCTCTGTGACTATGAATACTAGCATGTTATATTTTTAACTATCAAATCAGGCCTTTAAGCCAAGTGGCCCTAAAATTTCACTTCTAAAAATTCAAGATTCCTAAGCCATTTGTGTTTCCTCTTTGATAGAAAGAATCTATAGATGATTTTCGACAAGTATTGGACGTTTCTCTATTGGCAGAAATATGATGGATGTCCTTTTGTTATTTGACATATCAAGGGATGAGAATTTTAAGATTATAAAAGATAAAGATTTATAATTTTTTTTCCTAAAAGGGGGTTTCCAATAATTTTAGGGTTTTTTTCCGGTGTTGGAGGGTGGGCATTAGTTGGATGTACGAGTTTCTTGGATTTAATTTGGTGAGTTTCTTGGATTTAATTTGGTGGATATGGAGTGACTTAATTCCACACTTTCAATTAGACAAAATTGTGAAATTTTGAGGCTCAATAAGTAATGTGGTTTGGGATTTTTTTATCTTAGCGCCATTCCTAACTGTAGATTTTTAGGCATTCGAAATATTGGATACAAAGTAATGCGCTCATGTTCATGATATATTAAATGTATTTTATGATTTTTGTCTCACAATACCCTTAGATAATGTTATTTGGAAACAAATTTAAAATACATTGGTTTTCATTAAAAAAAATATTGTCACTCCATTACAATATCTTCAGTTCTTCTTCTTCTTTTTTTTTCGCCACCGAACCCCAACAATATAACAGCCACTATCACACCCTGATGGTCTAACCACCATTTAGGGGAATGGATCCCTACACCTCTTCAAATTCCTTAAAATCTCTATCTCTTTATTAAATTTGGGCTGATCGCAACTCTAAGTGCAGAGCTTCAATTGTAGTAATAAATTGGTAAGACCAGGTCGATCCAAATAAAGCTATTGAAGAAATGTTTTTCAACTTGGCTTGTCACCTGGCCTAAAATGAGAATCTAGAACTAAACTAAAAATTAAAAAATTACATCCTCATTCATACTTTAGATTAAAATTAAATACATTCCCAAAATAAAATTTTTAAATCTAGAAACCTAATTAAAAAAGATAATCTCAAAGTAACTGCAAAAGAACATACAAATTAGAAACATTCTAAAAAAACTAAATAACTTACCAAAAATAAAACAAACAAGTAAAATGGAAACTAAACTAGATAAAAATTAGAAACAAATCAATTTCAAATCTAAGTTAGTCAATCAAAGTTAGAAACAATCAAAATCAAATCAAAACAAAAACAACTTTCTAAGAATAAAACTCTAAAATTAGAAACTTACTAACATCTAATCTAAATTAGAAACTATGATAATGTATACTCTTTCACAAGTTAGAAAATTAAATTTATCTGCCTTCTAAAGCTAAAAAATTAGTTTATAACAGAATTTCCATATTCAAGAAACTTTCCCATTTAAAAACTTAACATAAAACAGTTTTAGAAAGATATTTTAATTTTGGAATTTGCCTAGATCTAATAAAAATAAAAAATTACAATGTGATGCATGCTATGAAAGTTTTCTATTGCAAAACTACTAGTATGACATGTAAACTAAAAAACGATTAAACTAATCTAATGCAACCTAGAACTAAATTTAATAATTGATAAAACACACTTGAATGATGCCTAAAACTAACCATATATAGATAAAATAATAAAACACAAAGAAACTATGCATGAAATAATGCAAACGTTGCCATAAGTATGCTGTGCAGAATTTCCTGTGCAGATGCACTCTGTTAGGACAAAATTACGTAATTTTCCAAACACCGTTAAATAAAAAAGTTGTGATTTTGAGTCTACTTTCAGAATTGTAAATTTTCTAGCAATCTTATTAACTCAAATATATATAAATTGACGAAACACTCAACCTAGTTTAGTACCAACTGTAGTGCAGTTTTCAGTGCGTTTGTAGACTGTTCATGAACTATTTAACATGTCAAAACCACTAAATCTCATGGACACATCTGAAGCAAATTTCATGGTTTTTAAGTATTCTTTCTATAAAGTCTAATGTCTATATAGTGTCAGTGTAAAATTATGCAAGTTTATACAAGATTTTCAATGTTATTCACTGCCAATATATTTACAGATTCTATGTTATTACAGTAACTTGAATATTTCAGATTTAAAGCTCACCCAAAATCACTCACTAAATATGATTTGAGTTAGCAATTAAACTATTTTTAACTTCACTTAATTAGTACCAAAACTATGTTAAGAAATTTGCCAACAATTTATGCATTCAATGAACACAATTTCAGTTATTAAATTATGCCAACGTCTAAACTAGAGACAAAGGTAATTTAAACAAAAAAATTACGAAAACTTGAATTAAATATATGGATTCAACATAAAAGTAAATGTGAAGATAAAAAAAATTTAAAAGTGTGAAACTGCAATAATTTAAATATATGGATTGTAAGAAAAATAAATATGTGGTAAAACAATAATTTAAATATGTGGTAAGTGTGTTCTTTTCAAAACTTCTTCTCATATTGGGTTCAAAATTACTTAACTCATGTCCTTAGGATCTTGGGTTGTCAATTCAAAAATAGCAAAAAAAAAAAATACATAAATTAAGCATTAATTACCAAAAGAAAAAGAATAATAAAACAAATTCACACTTTTACTAGTATGCAATGTTTTTACATCAAAGATGAAGAATTAAAAATCCAAAACAAATACATACTAGAATAAGAGAGGGTAGTCATAAGTCATGCAAGATGTAAGTCTTTGGTTGTTATTGAGAGAATGACATTCTTTGAAATTCATGGGATTAGTAAGGGCAAACATTGAAAGAGAGAGTGCCATAAGTCTTGGGTGTTATATGTAAATTACATACAAATAAGGGGAAATCTCCAACAGAGGCTGGGGGGGGGGGGGGGGGGGGGGGGTGGGGCATTCTGCCCCTGCTATCAAATTAGGTTATTTCAAATGTCAGTGAATTTGCAACTCTGAAATCAAAATCTTGGTGGAAGATAAATTCGTTTGTTGAGTATTGAACTTGGGAAAAAAAAATTCGTTAGGTTTGATGGACCTTAAAAAATCATACCATATGGACCATTTTAAAATATTGTTAAGGATGATGCAATAGTTTGTATTATGAAAGTTTGAATGATTCTTGTGAATAATGGATGAGTTGTTATATATTTTAGATGCTCTTTCCTAAATATGCCTGAATGATTTTTATGAATGTCAAACAGAGTAAAGGCACTAAATAGGGGTGGCCCCCATGTCTGTATGAAAGGAATGGGGCAATTCATACTAGCATGGAGCCAAATGGATGGGTCCACGAAAACAAACTTTAAAATTGTTCCTCTTTTTATAGAGTTAGGTCCATGAAATTCAACCATTGCCCCAAAGGTGGAACCGCACTCAATACAACAACACACTGCTACACTTAATATAATACAAAATTTAATTTTACTTAATAGAACTTATTTAAAGTCACACATATAACACTGTACACAAGTCAAGTCACAAAATAAAACACTGCCATACCATACACTGAGTTTTCGTTTGAGGGGTTGTGAACTTAAATAAATAATTGTGTTTAGCGAATAAATATAAAATTTTCATAGAGGTTTTAAGGACAAATGTAAATTATAATGTAATTTCTTAAAAAAAAGTTGAATATTCGCTAAAATTTTAGCAGGAGAGTGAGGTCCAGCAGGTGCACCCACGTGAACCAGAATGTATCTAGGTCCGGTTTTCCACTGCCCTTCCAAATCAAGCAACTCCCTCTTTCCTTCTTCTTTGACGCCTCTACCATACCATAGAACCGGAACCTCAGACATTATTCCAAAACCTTGGGATCCGAGCTTTTAGGGTTTCTACTCCCTCACCCCAAAGAACGCTATTTTCAAATTCCACCTGATTGATCTTGTAGATTCATCCAACTGCCTCTCAAGGTTGCCCTAGCAAGACCACCTATGTCTCTTAGGGTTTCGATCTCTGATTCTCTTCTTCTCAATCGATTAGAGTAGATACCTTAGGGCTTATAGAGATTTGATTGCAGGCGAACCAATTTCCCTCAGTTATGCTTGTTGGTCGGTTGCTGATGTGCTAGTGATTGCTTTCGGCTGTTCTCTTTTTAGACTGGTAGATGATATTTATGGTTTTGAATCTCATTCAAACTCAGTGATATAGACCAATGTGTTCAGATTTCGGATTTAGAGTTTAAACCGGCTCTTTTTGCAGTAGATTTTAGCTAGTAATGTTCAATATTTTGTCTGTTCAGTGACTCACAGATACATTTCATATTGTATTTCAGTTTGATGCTGATAGGGTTCAAAGCTGCGGTAAAGGAATTGTTTTTGGCTGTTTAGTTTTGCTATTCTGATTCTTTGCTACTTGAAATTGGACATTTTGGATAGCTTAATAGGTTAGAAGTAGGTGAAGAGTTTGATCTCTCGATTGAGGATGGGGACATTCTGCTTTCCAAGTGGCAGAGTTACAAGAATAATGGGCTTACTTCTCAACTAACCTGTGCCCATGCACGTGTCGCTCACTTGTTCGCTACTATCCTCAATATGACCCACTACTACCTCAATACGGCCCATGGCACCTGTATTTATAGGCCTTGGGAACTTAAGTCGGCCAGTGAAGGTTCTGGTACATGCCATAAATCGGTTTGTGCATTGTTGGTTGAGTGAGAGTGAAAAGGGGGTTGTTGCTTGACAGTAGTTGCCAAGTTTCTTCTCCAGAACCATCTCCAATGGCAACACCCCACCAAAAAACAAAGAAAACCCATCTTATCAACCTATCGGTCATGACACTCATCTACAACACCAAAAAACGTCGGCTCCAAATACAATATAAAGCAGAATCGGACAACATTCAACCTGACTCCATCATGGATGTATGGCGCCCAAAACAGTTCTCAGCGCGTCGACAACAGTCTAGAATGAATTATTCTTTCACTGGCCAAAACTTGTTTCCTACCTTGTTAAGGTAGGTTTCAAAACGATCCAACCTACCTTGTTAAGATGACAAAAAGATAACAGAAACTGTCATACAGCAATCTGATCATACAACCAAATCAAATTTCCTTTCAGTGGCCAAATATTTCTTCCTAAGTCCTTGGGATGACAAAAGAAGACAGAAACTATCATACACAACCAATCGGTTGCATTAAGAGCTTAAATATGATAGATTCACCAACTAAATCCAAAATCCTAAATGGGAAATATCTCTAGCTTCGGGCACGAGCGAATGCTTGAGAGCCTCAGATGTCTCCCTTGTTGACTCCTCTTCCAAAAACAATAGATTTTAGCAATGAAGTAGTTACTGCACTTTCAAACTATTATTAGCTTTTTGTCAATGGATTCTGCCAAACATTGATTCACACATCTTTTAAACAATAATTTGATAAAGTAATTAAATTGAAGGTCTAAAGAGGTCTTTAAATGATCATAATGAAAATCACGCCAAAGAAATTCTAATGGAGACACAACAGAAACTACTCAAATGAAAAAAAAAAAAAAAAGCAATATAGGTAAGGTACCAGACATGGGTATGCCCAATGCTATTAAGCATGCAGAAGCACACAACAGTGGGTCACCCGTTGCCCCAAATAACTTCAATCAAATTATTCAAACTTAGGAGAAGAGCTTGGAATGGAAGACATCCAAATGTATCTCTCTGAAAAGCGCTCAATATATGTATCTCAGAAGCACTCAAACATTTATATAAATTCACAACTAGAGTATCCTAGTGATAATGATGAATATCAGTAGTATGAAAATAGTTTAGGATAATGGATGAAAGAAGAAATAAAGAACCAGAAAAAAAAACTTTTTATTCATTTATAAGTATTTAAAAAATCCATCATTGACTGAAAGTCTTATTAAAATCTTAAAACAAATTGTGAGCTATGGAAGGTCTGAAGTGAATATGGGATGGCTTCTTATAGAACCTAAAGTAAATAAATCAGCACAAATCTAAACTATGTGACATGAAAAAGGCTCAACTGTGTACTCTGTATCACTGTTATTAATGCTGAAGAGGTTGTTTTCTTCAACTGATCTTTTCCTCAACTATCCTGCCATAACCTTTTCCATCTTTAAAATCATAGTGTCTAATAAGTTGGTTTTATGGTTAGAGACAACTACCTTGCTGGCAAACCCCACGTTAGGCATCTCTCATTTTACATATAAATGAGTTGGCAAGTTGTTACACGAGCACATGTGTAAAAATTGCATTCCTGATTGTATCATGTGTCTCCCTCGAAAAAGCTTGAAGTGGAAGCTCAAATGAAAGCCCCACCATTGAGTGGAACACTCCCTCTGTTTGTTTTAAACCCGCTTCCTCTTCCCACATTGTTCAGAAAGAAACAAAAAATTAAGAAATATTCTAGCTTTTTTCTCCCTCTGTTGCTTCTTCATGGCTTGTTGTCAGGAAAGCGGCTGGCCTTTGCCTTTGATGTTGGAACGGACGATGAAACAGACTGGAATATGCGGCTGTATAGGAGAAGTCTCCTTTCTTCTCTTTTCTTTTCTTTTTCTTTGCTTAGATTAACTAAGATTGCCTTTTTTTTGTAGCTGAGAGTAAGACCCTGAAAAGGGAAAGTTTGAGGCACCAAAATTGCACTCTTAACCTTCCATAACATTCTCCACAGAAGCATTAGTTGCTAGTATTCACTCTGAACTAATTTTTTATTCCCAAGAACCAGGAATTTTAATCAAGTTTGAATAAACTTTCATTCACTTGTCCCTTTTTATTTCATAGCAGAATATACTTTTAAAAGGGAGTATTCTAGTGCATCCATCCCTCACCATTTTGGTGAGGGTCATTTCCTTTTTTGACCTAACAAAAGTTAAAAATTTGTTATGATTTTTGCTTTTTTGCCTTTTTACACATTAATGCTTACCAAAACGAGAGTGTCCCTCACCAAAATGGTGAGAGATCATTTATAACTGCTGGACTCATCTGTAGCACATAGGATCCATAAGGATTTTTGTTAATGAGTGGAACAATATTTTACATATAAATTGCATTTTCTGCCCTCAAATATCTGCCTAGGGGAGTGGGGGTGGGGTCCCATCCTCCGATAGCTGGGATAACAAATAACAAAAAAAAGGAAAAAAAAAACTGAATCTTTTTTTTAAGAAACTGGAATTTGTAATCCAATGTTGGAGCAAAGTTTAATTCACTTGTTCTTTTCTTTAGTAGAATACAATTTTAAATATAAATCCATATTTTCCACTTGAGAAATGATCTTTTAACTGATAGATTTTTCTGTAGCATAGAGGACCCAGTGTTTAATTTGGGTTTTTATTTTATTTTATTTTATGAGTGGAACAATATTTTACATAGAAATTACATTTTCTGCCCCCAAATATGGAATTTCTCAATTTCATACTATACTGTTTTTTTTTAAGTTTTGATTCCATTTTTAGACAAGCAATATTTTTCTTTCCTCTGGAAATGGCTAGATGGCTATTTGTTTTATTTGTCCAATCGACAAATTAGAGCATTTTCTCTCCTTTTTCATTTATTTTATTATTTTATTATTTTTATGATTTCAGTAGCATTAGCTTTAAAGAAAAAACATGAATGTATTCTTTCCTTTCAAATTGTAATTATTCTTTTTTTGTAATTAAGAAAAACTCTGTTTTATGATTTTGGTTGTTAAATTTGACTTATGCAGAACTGTTCTTCATTATTTCGAGTTTAATTTAGTAGCAGATTGAGATAATAGTAGATTTTTATAGGATCACAGTACTTTTCTGCTTTTTAGGGTTTTGATTTTTTTTCCTAATCAAAATATCTCTACATGTTTCTAAGGGTATACAGTGCTTTAATTTCATCCTACCCAAGGATCGTTGTGGTTTCATTTGATTTTCATGAGGCGATTCCTTTCGAGCTCTCATTTTTGATGATGAATGGATGGTGAGTTTTCGGATTTCTCTATTTTGTTGGAAGTTTTGGGCTGATTAAGATCCCCCAGCTGCTAATGAGAGGGACAACAACAAAAGTACAATATTTTGTTCAGGCTAGATTTGGTACGTGGATTGTACGGTAGAATTAAAATTGAAATGGCTAATAAATTTGTCACCACATGTTATTTTTTTAATCTTATGTTTAAATTTAGATGATTAGATTGGCAAATAATAATTTATATAATAATAGTAACTAGCAAAAGAGGCCCACGCACAACATGGCTATGATCGAAAAGTTAATTGATTTTTAAATAGAAGCGTTTCAATTAACTACTAAAATTAATCAAATATAGTTCACAAACAATTATACCAGTGCAATTATTAGTAATCTAAGAAAGAGAATATTTTAATATAAAAACTTCACTGGCATAACTACATCAAAATCTGGGCCCTATGGTAATAAAAGCGGCACTTAGCATCTTGCATGGCCAGTTTTAGTTGGGTATAATAAAGTTGAGTATAGGTTTGGCCTTTCTCTCTTTTTCTTTTTAAAAATGAAAATTTTCCTGTTGGGGCCGTTGAGAACCTGAATTTCGGTGGGCTAGTAGAAGCAATGGCAAGAATCACTAGTCTGACCTAACAATGTTAATCCATCCAAAAAATAAAATTAACAAGTTAAGGCTAAATCACCTTTTTAAATCTGATCATCTGAGATTTGGCCACCAATTCAACTCAAGGGATAGGGAGAGTTGAGGAAGGGGGTATGAGTTATCATTTAACTGTGGGCTATATAAAACAACAATATGGGGCTCTTCGTTAGATGTTATTTTACCTTATATTATTATCTCTATGCGAATATATCAACCTAGAAAATTTAAAGTTTTCCAGTCAATGAAAATTTTTAATGGAGACAGAATTTTTCTAAAATACACATTAATCTGAATAGAACATCACAACGATCAACTTCAATGAAACACCGTAACTATTTTTACCTATTCCAAAAACAAGAGATGCTCCAATAATAAAATCAGCTCCGTTGAGAGTGGGCCAATATGATGCAAAGACTTGATATTAGGAGTGTGATCTAACTTGAAGTAGATTTTTATTTTTGGAGAATCTCCAATGTAGCAGGCAGAAAAAAAAAAAAAACACCACCCTTTTGGGAGGAGACCAAAGGGATCCTCTCAACCGCAAGGACAAATGCAGTTTATCTTTCACACTGTTACTGCATTTTAACATCATGCAGGGAAAAAGCAATAGCCAGCGATAACGAGGCTAACCTGATTTTTAAAGGGCAGGATTTCATGAATACGATAATAGCGTGGAACGATGCCGCAGGCAACACCAATGGGACCTACTACAGTGCTTCGGTTGCCATTTTTGGAAATGGTTTCAAAGCTTAAAACATCAGTTTCCGGGAATGAACTTAAACACCGTTTTTTTTTTGTTTTCTAAAATCGTCAAGGTCGCAATTGTGATCAATTGAGAACCAGCAGTGTTCTATGCAGTGGATTTTTAGGACCACTTCCTCCATTCCTTCTTTGGTATATTGATTTTCACCTTTTAATTAAATGTGTGAAACAAAATAAGCCAATTTAATTAAATGCAAGAATTAACTGAATGCAACTAGCTTTTAATATAAGATTATAAAATATACAACAACATTAAAATAACAATCACCTCTTTTATTGATTGATCATTCATGCTATGACTCCAGATTTGACTTTTAAAATCGAGTTTTAGTGGAAAGCACTCTCCTCTTAGCTGTGTCCCTTACTTTTGACGATTTAGATACCATAATATGAAATCCAAGAGTTGAGATTCAGCGATGAAAAACCTCAGTGCCACATCACCATGGGGTTTTTTGACCGAGGATTGACATAGTACCGGGTGGTTTGGCTAATCCGCAAGCCTAAGTTTAAGGGATGGATCAAAGGATCCAAGTCTAGGCCTCACACCTTAGACAATTGAGAAAAATCTCAAGATAATTCTTATTGATTAATTGATTTCAAAAGAGATTATTACAAACCCTTATATAGAATAGGGTGCTAACCAGTTAAGGAAAATAAATAAAGGCAAATCTTGAACATATTAAAGACAATCCCCTAATCATAGTGATTACAATAACTCCCCCACAAAATAGAAAGTTTGAAATTGTGCAATCATTGTATCTTCTAGAATGTGGGCTTATTGGGCTCTTGGCTTTGGGCTTGGTCTTTCTTTTTTAAAAAACACATGGCTTGCATCAGCTTTCCCCTTCTTTGAGGAAAACTCAACCACGAGTTTTGTAAATGTCCTCCTGAGTCGAAAATCTAGCATACATATATACAAGCTTCCAATAATCACATTGATCTTCATATTCATCAAATGGCATGTAAACTAGATTTGTTCATTTGCTCCAAGATGATTTCAGGTAGTGTTTTTTTTTTATGATCAGGCTTTGCTTGGGAGCATGATCAAACCTTCAGATAATTCAATTGTACCATCTGTATTGTGTTATAATAATCTTCCAGTTCCAATCTTTGATTCCCAAAGATAAAGGCAATTTGGGATCCTCAACGACTTCATCTTCTGTTGAAACAAAGTGAACAACTGTTAGATCTAATAGATGATTAGGTTTGTTGTGCATTAGAGCCACATCTTCAATGTTCGCCTTTCTTCCATCTTCTTTTACCTCTTGGTTCATCAAATCTGCATTGTCTATAGAAAGATATTCAGCCCTGTTATCTTCAAGTTTGTCCAAATTATGATCTTCCACACAAGTGGAACTTTTTTGCTTTTGTTTATGCATCTCGCTATCAGTCTTGGTATTCTTTGCTAGGAGTTCCACAATATTGGCATTTGTCATTTGTGGAGACTTTCTTTCTTGACACTGAGCTTTTTGCAAGCAAGATTGTTTAAGCATGTGCTCAACATGAATTGCTTCCCAATAGGCTTCATGAATGGTTTCACAGTAATTCATATTTTCTAATATGTTGAGTCTCAAGCTTACAAGAAAGCTATTTAAATAATGTAGCTGATGTTGTTCAAGTTCACATGTATGTAGCAGTCTAGAAAATTGATTAGAATATTCATCAACTGTCGAATCTTCTTGGCTAAGATTAAGGAATTGCTCAAAATAGTCCTTGTTCACATAATACCAATATCCATATTTATGCTTATACAATATTCTTTGAACTTCATTGAAAGACTCAAATATGTGCATATTGGCTTTTATGTAAGAACACAAAAGGCTTTAAATTTTCACAAATGAGTTGACATGATAGCTTGATCTTGTTTACAAAAACATGCAAAGGACGTGGACGGTTGAGCAATGTTTAGGGGGTCAAGATATCACCTTTTTGAGAATTAACAGCTGAGATCAAGCAAGAAAATACTAGATTATACCTTGGTTGGATTGTACCTGGCTTGTGGGCTAGGCTCACAGTTTTTTTTTTCACTTTGGGTTATGGGTTTTGGGTTTCGGCTGATATGGGATACTAAATCTATGGCCGATTGGAGTTGGCTCCTGAATTTTGGTTGAGATGGGTGAAAGTGAGTTGGTCTGGGTTTCGGTGGATGTGGGGTAGTGTAGGATTTAGGGTAGTTGTTGTTTGGTGATGGGCAATGGAATGAGTTCAGGTGCGATGGATGATGAAGGGTGATGAATGGTGATGGATGAGCATGAACAATGATGATAATGGGATTATCTGACCTAGTTGGTAGATGGTGGAGTGTCGATTGTTGAATCTGAATGGATCGATCTTTGCCTCTAATACCAAATGACACAACACTGGTAGGGGAGGATTAACCAAAGGCTAATTCTCAAACCAAAGCTTAAGGGATGGATCAAAGGATCTAAGTCTAGGCCTCACACCTTAGACCATTGAGAGAAATCTCAAAATAATTCTTATTGATCAACTGATTTCAAAAGCAATTATTACAACCCATTATATAGAATAGGGTGCTAATCAAGTAAGGAAAATAAATAAAGGTAAATTAAGAACATATTAAATCCCCTAATCAAAGTGATTTCAATAACTACACCCCCCCACCACAACCCCAAAAATAGAAACTTTGAAAATGTGCAATCATTCCATCTTTTAAAATGTGGGCTTATTGGGCTCTTGGCTTTGGGCTTGGTCTTTTTTTTTAAGGGAAATTTAGAGGCCGATTCCTATTCCTCAAGTTTTTATTACGTTAAATCCATGTCAATTTTAGTTAAATCACTAGGTCCCTCATTTTGATTTTTTTCTTAAAGTTCCAGCTAAAGGTTCCTAGATATTTTACCGAAGTATCATAAGTTCAACGAAATAATCATAGCTACAATAGGTCTCTAAGTTAAAAAAGAAAGAGTATTTTTACAAAAGTAACCCTCTTTGCTTATTAAGTCAATCGCTCGATATTTCTCTATTTCACAAACACACTCTTCTTTCCTTATTTGCAATGATTTATCTTCCAAATCACAATTTGCCTTCTCGTAGCAAGCAGATTCATCGTAGTGTATGAGCATCTTCTCCATCGTTTCTTTCTGAAAACTTGCCACAGCATCAATTCATCTTCTCCATCGTCTCTTTCCGAAGATTTATCACAGAGTCAAGAATCTAAAGAAACACTAGATACTAGGATTTGCATTTGTTTCTATTTCAACAAATTGATGATAATCAATGATAATAGAATATTTTGAAATTAAAAATTGTAGCAATGTATATATGATCTTTTCTAATATTGGATTTTATCTGTTTGTGTTACCACTTTTAGGAATCAATCCATTTCATTTTTTGATATAAACACTCGAAACTAGAGTTTGCCTGTGTTTCGATTTTAAAGAATTGATGATAATCAATGATAATAGATGATTTTGAAATTAAAAATTGTAGCAGTGCATATATGATCTTTTTTAATATCAGATTTCATTTGTTTTTGTTATCACTTTTATAAATCAATCTGTTTCATCTTTTGATACAAACACTTAAAACTAGGGTTTGTATGTGTTTTGATTTCAACGAATTGATGATAATCAATGATAATAGACGATTTCGAAATTAAAAAATTGTAGTAATGCATATATGATCTTTTCTAATATTAGATTTCATTTGTTTGTGTTACCACTTTTACAAATCAACCTTTTTCATCTTTTGAAACGAACACTCGAAATTAAGGTTTGCACGTGTTTCGATTTCAACGAATTGATGATAATTAATGATAATAGACGATTTTGAAATTAAAAATTGTAGCAATGCATATACAATTTTTTCTAATATTATATTTTATCTATTTGTGTTATCACTTTTACAAATCAATCTATTTCAACTTTTGATATGAACACCCGAGACTAGGGTTTGTATGTGTTTCGATTTCAACGAATTAATAATAATTAATGATAATAGACGATTTCAAAATTAAAAATTATAGCAATGCATATATGATCTTTTCTAATATTAGATTTCATCTGTTTGTGTTATCACTTTTACAAATCAATCTGTTTCCTCTTTTGATGCAAACACTCGAAACTAGAGTTTGCATGTGTTTTGATTTCAACAAATTGATGATAATCAATAATAATAGACGATTTCGAAATTAAGAAATTGTAGCAATGCATATATGATCTTTTCTAATATTAGATTTCATCTATTTGTATTACCACTTTTACAAATCAAGCTATTTGTTTTCAATTTCATACGTTGTTGTTTAATTGTTATGAAAACAAATCAGAATCCTATCTGTTTTAATTTAATCTGTTTTGAGTTTTGAAAGTATCCGTTTATTTCTAATTGTTTCTCAATTATATCTATGTCATATAAGTTTTAGTTCTAAGTTTTTGTTTTCTTTAAATCATTCTCTTGCATGTCAAATATATCTTTTGGGTTGTTCCTTTCAACTTCATCTGTTTCTTTTTTATGCTTTTCAATCATATCTGTTACTGTTTGCCTCTTTAAAATGAACGTAAGGCTGCTTATATCTTGCCATTTTTTAATCATATTTGTTCCTATTTGAACTTACCCTTTGTTTCTTTCAATTTGATATGTTTGTTTCTGTTGCTTTCCAAATTTGATATTGTCACAACCCGAGCCCAGGGAATTGGGGGTTAGTTTGAACCTAACCAGTGACACACGTACTCCCGTGCATATATACTTAGACCCGGTCTAAATGCACACGCACAAGGGAATTATACAAGTGTCAATACATGTACGCGGAAGCTGTAAGTATCATTGCATAACAATAGACAGACACTAGAACAAAATAATATATATACAAAAGATTACATACCGTTCAGAGTCATACAAAATGGGCCAGCATACAAAGTATAAAGCTCATGAATAAACCCAAAATTCCACTGAGATCCCAAAATGAGGAAGACCTATATGCCTGATTGACACTATCGAGCTCCGATAGAGTGATCACATCCACTCCTCTAGTCCTGATGGGACATCTGGAGTCTCCCTGGAGTCTGATTGACAGACGAGGGTTCAGTCAAGGGATCTGAGCCTGCAACACCAAAAACAACTCATGAATACAACGATTCAGCAAAGTATAAACAACGATAAGTTAACGCATGTTGTCTCTAATAGAATAAGTAAACCTGGATAAATCATAGAGTTTCAATTTCATATACTAGGTAGTCGTGCAGTCAGATAAAACATGCTATCAGAATCAATGTATACATGATGTGAACATAACTAGGTGGCTATTACCTATGCCATATGCTCCCAAGAAAGGGATCTTACATACATACTAAGAATACCATCGACCGGGCCAGGGTACGAATGGGTCTCGGGTTCTTAGGGTCCGGAAGCCCCAAGACATAAACTCACTGCAGCAGTGCAATATATATTACGCCAAATTCAACCCCGTCGGGTATCCTAAGGCTGAGGCTGAGTAGTGTCGGACCATGTGGAGTTAATCATATACTAAAACTTGAGTAAACAATGCGTATCATATCAAACATATATCATACGTTCCAAACATACATGCAACTCATACGTACAAAACTCAAGGTATCATACTGGACATGTCAAACATAACGGAAACATAATGAACATGTCAAACAAACCAAATTTATCATAGCAAATGGGCATATCGAACTAGACAAACTATACAGAAGAATGGAGGCCAATAAACGTAAATCAAGATGTCACGCACTCATTCTTGCTCGAATTAAGAACATTTACTAGCCAACCCTAATCTAGTTATCCACTGTTTCTAACTATGCATGATGATGTAGTTTTAAGTTATCTAATACACAGTTGTCTCTCACAAGTGTTGCATGGTATTCAGGAAAGTGTATTGAAGTCCCTTAAACCAACACCCATAGGGAGGTGCTTAATACTGAACGGCACACATGAATGAGTCACAGCCCTCAAGACCATTCATGCGATTCTCGTATTCCAGTGGGCAAGTTAAGGGTCACCAATATTCTACTGTGATGGCCCTATCAGGTCCAATTCATACCTAACTTTTATTAGAGGTCTCTAAAAAGACTTCCTTACATAATTCACAAGCCATGGGGTCGGAAATATAGCCCAAAAGGTTCCTTGGTTGGTGTGAAAGGTCGGAGAATAGAAATGAATACAAAAGTTTTTAGTGTACAGTCTCCTAAAGCAAAACACTTTAGGGCTGATCGGTCGATCAGGAAGCCCGACCGGTCGAATTTCGGTTCTAGGAGTGTCCGATCGGTCGGCTCTGAAGCCCGATCGGTCGGATAGTCTGTTTTGTTACATAATGATTGGAGTGAAACCTGCAGTACACGACGAAAACCAAGCAAGAAAATTACATCACAAGGGCTGTAATGCACTACATACTTGTGAGACTGAAGGAAACTCATAACAATCACGGTGTACCAACATGAGTTCATCCAAATCATGCTTATACTTGCCTCAAAAGAGTTCTAATACGTGCACAGTTGTCCTCGGGCTCCAATTCGACGTCTTAACACCTTCCTATTATCATGCATGCAAAAGAAGAAAAAAAGATAGGGACGTTGAGTGCATGTAAGGTAGCATGACGAGAAGAAGAAGGAGAAGAGGAAGAATCCAAGGCTTACCGTAGAAGACACAGGAGACAAGTTGCAATTGGGTGCACCCAGATAATCACCCCTCTTTTCTTGGCTGGATCATAGAAGGAGAAGAAATAGAAAAGGAAGAACAAAGAAGGAAGAAGAAACGTTGAAGAAAGAAGAAGGCAGTGCATTTCTTCTTATATAAGATAAGGATAAAGCTCAAATTGCAAGATAGTTCAAGAATTGCGATTAGTTACAATTCGAGTCAAATGAGGGTCCAACGGGAACAAACAACATCATTCACATACGAGTCAGTTACGAAAGTTGACGAGCTCGACGAAAGACATGTGTTGACACCAAGATGATGCATGAATGACAAGCTCATATGAAATCTAAAATTACGAAAAATGGCTTATGTCTACCTAAATCAGATTAAACTCAACTCAACTACCTATTCATGACCCAAAACAAAACAAAAACAAAGCCAACACACAATTAACAACTAATTCGTTATTAATGAGCCACTAAACCTGATTAAGTTGGGTCGGAGTGTTACAGATATGTTACAAATTAAAACTATTTAATTTCATTTGTTTCGGGCAAAAATCCACAAATGGCAAGGATAAGTGGAAAACAAACAACAAGGGGATTAAGAGTCGCACCTACACCAAAGCCAACAACTGCAAGAATTGGGAAAAACTACAAGCCTCAGTTTAGATTAAATCTATTGGCAATATTGAAGCTTTTTGAAGACATTAAGAAGAAAAGATGACAGACAAATGAACATACTGTTCATCTTAGAAGGACACCGTTCTGGGATATGATTGATGCCATAATGAATAACAAAGTTGACAATAAGGCTTGTAGAAATAATAATGATGATGTGGTGGCAGTCGTCATTAAATACAATGAAAAAAGAGAGGCATTTAAGAATGCGAATAAATTCGTTAAACTAATGAGCAATAATATATCATTGATATTTGGTATTCAATCTGGTGATATTGAGATGTAGATTGATTATCAAAAGAAACCACAGTCAAGGTTTACCACAAAATGGTTCTAAAAAGGAAGAAAGATTGACAGCTAAGAACATAAGGGATAAGTTGATGATAGCAGTCACAAAGAATATAGACGAAGACAAGGCTGATGTTGCTAGACTCATCATACTTTACATATGTGTGCGCTCTTCTTTTCTAAGACATCATATACATTTACATGGGTGTTTGTGAAATTTGTTGAAGAATTTGCTCAGATAAAGAAGTATAATTGGTCAAAAGCTATAAGTGATTATCTAATGCAAATGATAGCCAAGAAATTTACAGATTTAACTACTATTTTAAGATGCGCTATAGCACTATCAGTGAGTACATACTTTTATTTGTTAAAAAAAAAAACAAAATTTATACATATTATATATTGCTCTGTTAAACATATAAATTGTTTTAATATTCTATTTGCTTTGTAATAGTATTGGGTATTTGAGCATTCAACAATTGTAGTCTCTATGAAGGCAAGCAACAGCTTCCTAAGGTTTTTGAAATGAAACCTTGATGATCTGCACAAGGAACTAGAGAACAATTCAAAGTACTGGATACCAATAGACACCATTGAAGATCGAAAGGTATAACAATCAAACAGATATAATCTATCTATGTAGTATAACATATATTATATTATTATAAATACCAAACAGATGAAATCTATATGTTAAGTAGAACAGATATATTAGACTCCGTGACACAACAATGATTGAAAAGTGTTACTTGATGTCACAATAAGAGATTGCTCCAAGTATTTTGATTGAAAGCTTAGATCTACGTTGAAAGGATTAGGAAGGAGCGACATGCCAAAGTGGAAGAAAAAACAAAAGCATCAAAATCGAAATGAGGTAGTGCGTAAAAAAGCTTGGATTCAAATGACGAGGAATCACTTTTGGTTACTACAAGTATGGATCAGGTTAGTGATTCATGGTTTTGGGATTCAGATTTTTCCTATCATGTGTTTGAGTAGAGATTGGTTTGATACAAATAACTCTTATTGTTGATAGATCTATTCTTGGGGAGAATGCAAATTGATGAGCATTTAATATAAGAGCGGTAGAGATCCAAGTATATGATGAGGTTATTCAAACCCTAACGGATGTGATATATGTTCTAGGTTTATGAAGAAATTGGATTTCTTTGGGTGCTTTAGACTTTAAAGGCTGCAAGTGCACTGTAGCAAGTGGAGTTATGAAGGTAGAAAAGAAGCATTGGTCATCATGGAGGGTGAGATAGTTAGAAATCTCTGTAAGCTGATAGGGGATGTTTTTTCAGGTAGAATAGTGATGGAGACATCAAATAACATGGGAGGAAATCTATGGTTCATGTGGAGTTAGATGTGACGGATCATTGGAAGATGGATTGATAGCTATTCGATGATATCATCTAGCGGGAATCAGGAAAGACCTGAACAGAAATGATTCTCTCGGAAAAGGTAGCCTTGTTCAGATTGGAGTAAGCCAGTTTAGCATCGAGTTATACCTAATCCACGTGTATTGTGCCCATCCCGTCAGAACAGGTTAGAACAGGACAGTTACATGTTTGAGGGAAAGAACATCAGGATGGAGACAAAAAGAAGGATTCACAAGGTACCAGTGGGATCTAGATTTGGGAAGGTCTTCAGTTTTGTCTTAAAGGATGGGATGGATTGATGGGTCTTCGATAATATCATCTAGCGGAAATCCAGGAAAACCTGAACAGAGATGATTTTCTTGGAAAAGGTAGTCTTGTTCAGGTTGGAGTAAGGCAGTTTATCATCGGGTTATACTTAACCGGCGTGTACTGTAAGATCCCGGCCTAAATTAATAAATTTAATTTAGTTAAATATAATTTATGCAATAAATAATGACATTAATCGAATTGGGGGAAATCAACTTACAGTGAATGATTAGGGCAGAATTGGGGCACAAACGCGATTAGGACTTGATTTGGGAATTTTAAATGCAAGTTGGTAATTTTTAGAAAATATGAAGGGTATTTTCATAATTTTAAAAATATAGTAAAAATGGGGCTCATTGGATAGAGAATAATTAATTATGAAACTCTCCTTTTGAGACCCGAACTCATCCGGATTAATCCAGTGCCTAGTTGAAAGAAATTTAGATAAACCCATTACTAGTGGTGTGGGGGACCACGTGTTTGTCTCTTCTTCAAAGAAAAGTAGAATTTATCTTCGTTGGAGTTTGGTTGGGATGCAACAAGGATAAGGCTAGAGAGACATCCTAGGACTCTATGTGGGAAAAAGGAGAATTCCACCCTACCTCTACTTCCTAGTTTTACTCTAAGTATCTTTATCAAATTCTATATATATGTATATTACTGGAGCCCCTCTCCTACATACGATTCCCTCCAACTCTCTCTCCCTCTCTCCCTAGTCTCTCTCTCTCACAAACTAAAAGGTCTACAATAACTTTAGGCCTAAGGATTTGAAAGAAGCCATAGAAGGACTACCTTGAGGCTCTCTACAGGTTTGGAATTTCGGAAAAATCAATGATTAAGGCAAGTGCACTAACCTGATTTCATGTTTTCTACCTTATTTAAGTATTATACAAATTATCTTTCAAAACACAAAATAAATTTTCAAGCCTATGTATTTAATCTACTTCGGTGCTTTGAGTTAGTACTTCTGCCTATCTTAAATCTAATTTCGTAATGGTGTCGTGATTGTTGTACTTGGATCTGAAGTTAAGATTAAATAAGCCCATGGTAGTGAAGGTATTGTAACAACCCATCCCTGCCGACATGCAGATGGTGATGGGGGGATGGAAATCTGTTCTTGAGCCGTGATTTTAAATTGGTATGATTGTTGAGTGGGTCATTAGAAAACTATTAATACCCAAGTTCCTTAACGATCTGTGATAAATCCAATTTAGGAACATGAAGAACAGAACCCACTCACGATCTGCTTCTGGAACCTAGGCCGTTTTGTGTCATTTTTTTGATTGGGTTGTGGGACCAGGTGGCCCACTTGTTGAAAGATCTGATCTGATCATCAGATGGACTATCCTTGTGCGATCTTAGTGGAGCCATACTAGTTAGGAATCAACACTAATTGGCTTACAGATCTAGGACTAGAAATCTGCCCACAACGTGGTAGAAAACCGACGACCCTTGTATGCGACCTATGGCAAGAAATCTTTACCTATATCCCTGTAAACTTTGCAAATCTGTATTAGTAATGTAGATAGGATCCATAGATGTCATTCCCCACCCATCCCAGCCAGAAAATAGGGAAAAATCCAACTGGACTGCCTGAATCTTAGAGTCTGGTCGTCAAAATGCAACCTTCCGAACCTACTTGTGGGGCCCACATGACCCACCTAAGCAATGATCAGGTCCAGCCATCTAAAAGCTCATTCTTGTACGACCTTGGAGACCCTAGACCTATACAAATTGGGTTCCCAATGGCCCATCATACAGTTGACCTGATGGTAAGAAACATTAGAGGATTCTATACCTGGTCATGTGGAGGCAGTGAAGAAGGAAGCACTAGAGCTTCTTTTGGAGTCATATGTGGGTTTCTGGAAAATTACAAACAAACGCCTTTACCTTATATTAAAATGCTACTAGGGTCATGCTACTTACTGTCTTTATAATTTAGCCTTTTGACATATCCTATGGAGTACTAAATCTCTAAGAGTTACAGTTGAGGACTTGTTCACGTTTGTTTTAAAACTAAAACCTTACTTAAGTAATAGTAGGCCTATTAGGTTCATGGGTAACCCCTGCAAACTGTGATTCCCGACATGAAAACTGAATCATTTACATGGCTTGACAACCACCTTTGAATTATTATAAAATATGTCTAAGGTTAAGAAACTTAAGGGTATGACGTCATGGTTTCTTGAAACACAAACTACCTTCAGAAGCGCCAATTAAGAATTAACTCAAATCTAAAGAGGAGATCCTCGCGATCATCCAAATTAGATTTAGGACAAGTATACGGTGTTTGAGAATCTCATGATATCATAGGGTTAAGTTCGCTTAGACCCGGCGTGCAGTATGACCCATAAAATCTGAATTTTTGTATCATGGAAATTTATTATTTGATTTTATGTTTTCAATTAAACCTAAAATGTACTCTGACATGATAAAATATATTTTCTCTGTTATATGGTTTATGATATTTAGACGTTGCACCTGTCAGCTTTGGAATCTGTTATATGTAAATAAATTCTATTTTTTGATTATTTGGTTGTTTACCTGTATTTTGAATTAAGGCGATACCACTGGGCTGTTTAAGTCTAGCATAGTGGGGCAACACTATGTAAGGGCTATTCTTCTGAAATTATCTGCAGATTAGTTAACTCTTGTCAGTAACAATCAGTCACTTCGGTACCAAACTCTGTTACTCTGCTCTGATAGCCAATGGCCATAATTCTGAATCTCTGAGTACCAAACTCTGTTCTCTGTTTCCGTCACGTTAAAGGGGGCCGCTATAATACCTGTGACAACTTAGCCAATGTGGGACGCCAATTTATTTTGAATGTTATGATATTTGTAAAATCTTTACTTGGTTTTATGCATGAATCCACCTCTTGTATTATTATATCTTGTCAATTTATTTTGAAAACCCCGTGCTTTATCTACCTTTGATTTTATTAAAATATGGTATGAAATGTGAAAATTGGGTAGGTATACTTGCTGATGTTATTTCATAACCTACCCCCTTCTGATTGGCGCTTGTAGGTAACAACACTCCTTCCAATGAACCGGAGGGAACGACGGTTGAGGAGGAACCGCAGGGGAACTGCACGTAGAGTGCAGACGATATAGCTTAAAAATATCGTGCCTGCGCGAGAGAAGCGATAATTAGAAAATTAGTTATTTACACTGAGAATAATTTTAGATTAGTTGTAAGCCCTCGGTTGGCTATTTATGCTAGGATCTAGTTAACTGAATTATGTTATTATATATGGATTTATTCATGACTTTGATGCATTTATATTATTAAATTGAGTAGGATTAATTACTTTGTCTTGTGATGGTACCTATGATTATCTTACAATTATGTTTCTGCTGTGAATATGTTCAGTTGTTTAATCTCACATTGTGGATTCATTTAATTTCATCATTAACACCTTAAAATTGGGAATTCTTTGGAAATCTAAATTTTGGGGTCGTTACATGTACTGTGCCCAACCCACCAGAACAGGCTAGAATAAGACAGTTGCAGGTTTGACGGAAAGAACATTGGGATGGAGACAAAAGGAAAGATTTACAAGGTACCAGTGAGATCTAGATTAGGAGAAGTCTTCAGTTTTGTCTTAATGGATAGAAGTTAGGTTCTTTGTGTTGTAAGGATGTATGCATGTGGCAACAAATGACGGGCACTTCAGAGGTTCAAGATAGTGGTGTTGAGGTCAAAGGAGGCAATTGTGAGAAATCTTAAGTCAGTTTGGACTTGATTGATACTAGACAATGCTGATGTTGTCTGTGCATCAAGTGTAGGGGGTGCAGGTGCTGCACTTGGTAGTAGCATGTGCGGAAGTGTACCTTTCAGTAAGGTGCGTAAAGTGCTGATTCAACATGTTAGATTTTTAAAGAGAGAAGACTGTGCCATCGGTGTAGTGATGTACCATTCAGCATGGTATGTAAAGACATTACCTGATATCTCAAGGTGGCTCTAAGGATTTGTGGAATCCAAGCCAAGGTGGAGATTATTAAGTTTTGTCTTGTATTCTGGTTTAGCCAGATCCGTCGTTTGGTTTAGCCATAACTAAGGTTCAGGGTTAGTGGTATTTTAGTCATTATGTATGAATTTTCTTGTTAGCAAAAAAAGCAGAAACTATATATATATATTGATGTACTGTAACCCTAGATTTATAGGAGATTGAGATGGATTTATGATAGATGAGTTCTCTCCTCCATGAACATACGGAAGGTTGCCAAACCCTGTAAAATTGCTATGTTCATGTGTGTGATTGCTTGATGGTATTATTGCTTGTGTTCATCGTGATTGATTCGTCGATTGTGGGTAGTTTCGTTGCCCCGTTTTTCCCAACAATTTTTATATAGAACGAAATGGAGAAATAGAATTCATGTAGCCGATCTTAATATGGTTGGGATAAGGCTTTGATGATGATGATGATGATGTTCTTGCAAGCTTAATGAGGTGCAGGAAAAGCTGTTGGCTAAGATGGACCAACTATCTAAGACTTGATTCGAAGAGAGGTCTATTATCAGAATCTGGGCAATAGTTCCTCCTAATTCAAGTTACTGCACATTCAGTTTCAATTCAAAGATTTTTCCTGGATTCCTATTATCTATTTATCTGATAGGGTTTTCTAATGTATTTGTACATATTTTATTTGGTCTATTTACTGACATTAAATGCTTCCCCTTCCTTTTTACATGCAAATGGGGCCTAAATTGGAGTTCTATGTCATGAAAGGTGGGATCTACATTGCTATGGCAGTGTTGGGGTTTGTGTTTCAGGTTCCCTAAGCATGCTAGTCGTGAATGCTCTGTTCAAGCAGAAGGCAATACTTGATAACATCCTGCGAGCTTGTGTTGGACTGACATTCGATAAAAAAAACATGATTTTGTAGCACAAATGAGATGGAGTTGAGATAGATGGAACCCTTTGGCATTTTTTATGTCTTTTATTTAAGAAATGAAATGAATGAATGCTGTTAGAATGTTGTAAGAGGCGAATGAGTATGTATGGATTTTCAAATATTGTAGTTGTACATTTGAGTTCAAGACAATATATGAATTTAATTTTATATCTCATGGACCATTTGATGATTGTTTTGTATGAATGTGAATTTTAGAGGTTAGAGGTTGCAATTTTTTTAATTTGTCGATGACAATTCTTTTTTAAATGCATTTAGTTGCCAAAAATAAAAATCATCAATTGATAAGATGTGGTTCTAATCAGTTCATCCATTTATGTACATGTTATGAATGGTTTTTGTTTGTTGAATATCATGAAGTGGTCCGCATCGGTTCAATGATGTGCATAGTTGTGCTAATGGTTCCTAGTTTTTTCAATATCATGAAGTGGGCCCCATCAGTTCATTTATATATATATATAAAGAAATTTTCAAAAACTCCCCATTTTAAAAGGGGAGTTTACACCCCTTTTGACTTATCCAATTAAATGAAGCCACCTCACGTATTGTAGAAAAATGGCTACTAGATTGGAGAGAAAATAGGAAAGAAGAGACAACAGCAGATTGGAGAGAGAACTAGAAAATAGGAATTAGGAGATTGGAGATGGGAACCCATGTTTTCTCCTTGTTTAAAGGGTCCATTGAATATCCGCATGATAAAATGGTTGGTAAGATGGGACTTTTTTTTTTAATAAAGATATCTTTTTACCTAATCCATAAATCATAAAGAGATGTTGGACCCTTCCCCTCGATCATCCAACTCCCTTGGCCCCCTTGAATCAAGATTAATCTTTATTGATTAATGGCATCTGGCGGGCCACTTCAGTTAGACTTCAACCATATGTAGAATAGCTAGTTTTAAGGAGAAAATAATTAAATAGAATTGATTAGCTAGTTTTAATAAAATTGGCATTCTAATCAAATGAAACTTATAGGATAATTTGAAAACTTTGATTCCAAACATAATAGTGCATCAGTGGGTCGTCCTGTAAAATTTAGAGGGGTGTCTGGTAAGATCCATCCTTCCATTAATCACAATGGATCAACTACTTGTATTTGTATTGTCTAAAGGGTCCCACTTGTGTAATTTTAAATCTCATAAGATGGAAAGCCTAAATAACAGTGGGCTCCTTTGTGAAAGAGAGAAAGAAGGAAGTTTGAAATTTCAAATATATCTAATTGTTGGTTTGTGTTTAAAGAAAAATTTTCTTTAATTTCCTCCTATTTATGATAACTCAATGTCAGCATTTTGTAGCCCTCCACACATATAGTTTTGTCCATATATGGAAGTATCCCTCATAACAAGGTGAAGGATAGATGTATAGTAGTTTTGTCCATATATATATTTGGGGAGTTCTTGGCTGTCAAAGGATGTTTATTTTGATGTTCAACACCAAACATGGATTGAATAAATCCCCAATCATTTCACAATTATAACCAAATGTGGAACAAGAAAAATTCACACCTATAAAATCTTTGGTGAGGATATTCCTTTTCTAGGGGTAGTGAGAAATCTATATATCTATGGATTTCTTACTTGTTACCAAACGTGCCTTACAAATAATGAATAGATGAATTTTCAATCATTTACATCTATAACAAGCATTGTGGCACATTAAATGATCATAACTAACTAATTAATTTATTAATAAATTATAGATAGATCTGTTTACAAGTGATCAATTTAGACCTTATTTTAATTCAAGTGAGATACAATTCTTAAATTTAAATGAGTAAATGATTATTTTGAGCAGTTTGAATTTATTATGATGGGTCATATTACTTTTGCATTTTAATTATTCTTAAAGTTTTTGAGAAATTATGTTTTTAACAGGATTTAGGAGTCTTCAAATAGGGTCTTTTTTCTTTTGATATTATTAAAAAGCTATGAAAATCAAATGTATATTTTAAAATGATAAGCAAACATATATACATATAAAAATATCATTGATCTCCTCTAAAAGAAATTTGGCTCTATAACTTATAGTCAACTATTGCCTGGCCCCACTGAATAGCTCAAATGAAAATTTATGATAGTCCTAACTACACAATAGATATGAATATCTTTTTGGAAGATTTTGTCTTTTAAACCACTAATAAAAAAGAATATAGTCAGCATTCTTAACAATCTGCCTCACAATCTAGTTCTTTTGTTTGAATGATTAAAGTAAATGAAAACTAAATGCAGTTTTGACCTTCGCTAAAAGTGTAAAATCTCGCACATCCATATCAGTAACGGAACAGGTGAGCTCAATGGAGGGTGATGGTTTCTCTGAAATGATGCAATTATGTCCAGCCCCAACAAAAATAATAATAAAATAATGTTTGACCAAACGAAATGAGTAAAGCATGGTGGCTTGACCCATACAGCAAGAAGCATGAGAATCGGCCAAAATGACAACCATCCAAGGCCCACTACAACTCCACTTAAATGCTACTGAGCCTACTCAAAAAATGCTGTCTTAGGAGACTCCCAATAAAGATAGTGAAGCCTTGTGCTCATCAAATGATGAAAAACACAATGAAGATTATTCAGAAATAAATTTACAAGGGTCCTCACGATAAATAGATAGATGCATACAAAGATAAGATTATTTTGAAGAATTTGTCTCTAATCTAGCAAATATTTAAGAATCTGGTAAGCATTATCAGCAAGCTGCCTCACGATCTGGATCCTATTTTTCAATGGTCCATTGAATCCTCTCCGACCCTCCAGCATCGCACCACACTTGCTGAAGTAGCCCTCAGCATTATATGTCCACCTGAACACCGGGTTATAGTCATGCATCTTCTCGAAACCATCGCTCTTCATATACTTGTCTGCGAACTCTAGATTATAAATCGCTGAATCATACTGCTTCTCACACTCGCTTAAAGCCTGCTTGGTTTCTGGGTCGGGAGCAACGCTCATCATCTTAGTGAGTTGTTCGCGGGTATCGATGACGCTGTCGAAGACAACGCCGACGGCGAGCTTGCCCATGTCCTCGTACGCGACATTGGAGCTGCCAGGATGGTAGAGGAGAGAGGCGAAGCAGAGGTCGGGATAGTGGGTTAGTTGGCACTGTGATTGGATTAGATCAGCACCTGTAGCTGGCGCAGGTCTGCTGCTGCCCGGTGCTGCAGCGGCGATAAGGAGGAAGAGGAGGAAGAGGAGATGAGGAATAATTGCTGTAGGAATGGCCATCTTTTGGTCTTAGGATGACTCTGAGCGGGGGTATACTTATATATAGTATAAGCATTTATCACCTTTGACCACACACACACAAATTTAGCAATTACAGACATGCGTGAGCTGGGATCATTGAATGCGGCCACGGTTCCTTTGTTATGTTTGTGTAATTAGATCTTCATATCATTCTATCTACAGAGAGTTTATCTTGGGATTATCTTACCATTGTAATAGGCTTAACCTTGGGCTCAGACGGTTGGGCCTTGGGGCCTATGACAACAACTTTGTTGCAGTTTTTCAAATTTAAGCGAGGAGAATTTTCTATATTTTTCACTTGTGAGTCCCACTTAGATATAACGTCTCATCATGAATGAAGGTCACTCGAAAGATCCATTTGAAGTTGAGTATTTGTTAGGATCAAATCTGTTTGCCAAGTGCAGATCCCTTATGTGGCGACCACAATGGCAATTATATATTATATTTATTTATATTTATATAATGAAAGATGCTGATTTTCGATTCGATTTAGAATTCCATTGTGACCATCTCCTACAATTTTGATCCGCATTCATTGATTTCTAACACTTTTGACTGTGAGCAAAAAATGCCATAAAAATTAATTTTATATAATAATCCTAGTTTAACTACAAAACTCAAAGCGAACCCAAACTGACATAAAACTCAACCGCATGTAATAATCAATACATTTTAAGCCAAAACTGTTATATAATTTAATTATGTATAATGATTAATCATGGTTTAATTACAAAACTAACTCTAACAAAAAAATTTTTTTTTTACAAAAACTAACAAACCAAAACTGCCATATAACATAACTACATATAATAATCATAGCTTAATTACAAAACTTATATTAATAGTTATAGGGTACTTAAGTTGCAAACCAGAAGTACGTGTTCATGTACTCAGAAGAAGCCGAACTGAAAAGGCAGGGGTCTGCTGGGCCCTTTTTTTGTGAGCATTTGTTCATATATATCCCCAGAATTGATCCCCATGGGAAGACCCAAGCTCAGGGCCTAAAGATGAGCAAACCTATAATATAAAAATAATAATAATAATAATAAAATAAAAAATCATTAAACATTTTAAGATATAATATTTTCTAATAAATTATATTAAGATTGAAAAATTATAAAAAAATTGAAAGCATGACACTTTCCTATTAGGGGCGAGATTAGTAGCGAGTTAGTCAAGCTTAAGGTAGGAATGGGTTTCTTTTAATTTAGCAATGGATTAAGTTGGGTTTCAATTAGGTTGGCCCACACCAGACCCAACTGATATCCCATCCTGACCCAGACCAAGCCACCACACACTTGCCTCTTCCCAATAAGCAACCCATCCCTTGACAGATGAGGGATAAGTCAGACAAGGGTGCCCATAGACCAGACTGGACCTATAACAACCTGAGCCTGGTCAACTTTCGGCCTGACATGGGTATTAGGTTTTAATGCTCGGGCGGGGCTTCGATAAAAAATATTGGGTCAATTTATTATACAGGCCAGGCATGTATAAAATGGTTGTGGTAGAGTGCCGAAATCCCAACCAAAATAAAAGGAATAAAAAGAACAACATGGGGTTTGTGAAATAAGAGTAACAACTTGCCATAGTTCTGCTTTTGGGTCTTACAATCTCACGTTCTTATGATAGAGAAAATCAAGGATTCAAAGATGATAAAGACCATCTAGAAGAAAGTCAAATCTCACAATTTTTTCAATCCTATCTAAAAAAAAAAACCACTCTTCTTCCCATTTTTGTCAAACTGGATACACCCGGAAAATTTCTAGTAGTGTGCACACGGACACAATCTCCTCAAATCATGAAAGTGATTTCAATCCAATCTAAATCTCACAAAATTCTCCTCTTTCTATTTTATCCTTACATTAACTCGAAATGTGATCAGAACCAAGGTAGACGTTAAATAAAAAAGAAAAGAACATAGGTAGAAGTTTATGAAATTATCCCTATATTCTAAGCCATACTAAATCGAAATGTGATCAGAATATGGCCCGATTTGTGTGTGGGCCTATTTTGTTCAAGCCTGGGCCTGGATTGTCAACACCACTAGTCAGATTTGACATTGTCAGCTTATTTATTTAAAAAACGAAAAAATGTACATATTTTAAGATCATATGGAGGATGAGGATCAAATCTATCATTTACTACTGGTATGTACAATCTACTGGCAATTGGACTACGGTAAATTTGTTATATAGTATACTTAGCAAATAAGGGGCAGTGTGGGTCAAGTGAACCCAAAAACCAAACCCGCCCTAAATCGATCCGCAGAAAGCATAGCATCCTTGCTGATGCACCGTGCACATCCTATTTAGCTAGAACATTGGTCAGTCGGAATTTTAACCCGGACCAACTTCAATTAATTTTGATCTATGGCAACGAGTTCCTTTAGGTTCACTCTAGCCAGTAACCCCAACTACCCCTGACGGGGTTATGGATTGTAAAATGCTGAGCAACCTTATGACCAGTACGGGTCGGATTGTGGGATTTGAACCTATGAGCTACAGAATTATTTGCATTTTTTTAATATATAGAAAGACTCTCTAATAGCCACAGAATCATTTGCATTAGCAGGTCTGGGGTGTATCATTAATATACTATATATGCCTAGTTAACTTATGAGTTGCTGCATTTCCATCTCTATCAATATGATTCATTTCAGAGCTGTTAAAATGATTCAATAAAACTTTAATCCCTTCAAACAAAGAGCCTGTCTTGACAAATTTGAAATGGAAGATTATTTACATTTCCTATTATCATCTATGCTACTATAATATATATGGAAAGATATAATAAGTAATATAAAAATTAAAGATAAATGGGCCAAAGCGATTGACTAAATTTATAATCATGGTTTAAAATTGTGATATCAATTGCGGTATCGGCTAACCCAAAAAACCGATATCGTTGTGGTATTGGTCATGGTCCGTCGTGGTCGTCGCGATGTGAATTTATTTTTTATCCCAAAATAATTTTCAAAAATAATAAAAAAATCTAGAATATTGTTAAATGTTTGAAAGCATTGTTTTTTTCCCATTAGTAATAACTATAAAGTAACATATAGGTCCCCCTAAGTTATAGCAGCCTATATTGCTGTTTGATTTTTAAAAACTAATTATGCTAAGTTTAATATCTAATATTTGCTCTCACCCATATAATATATAAATCTATTAATGTAGTTCATATATAAAATCTAAACCACTTAAAATAACTGCCAATTTAACTCCAATAAACTTTGGCCGACTATTGGATTGAATGGTATAGAGATCTAAGCTTTTATTAAAATCTTATTAACATCGTTTTAAGTGATTAAGTAGATAGTATCCCTAACTAAGTTTTTTTGAAGACCCATTTAACAAGGGGCATATATTTTGAACAGTTTTGTAGAACACTATTTAAATTAGAACCATTCAGTAAAAATTACCTCCACGATGTGGGTTATTTTAAAATTTTAGTTTAATTTGAATTTTCTCTAATAAAATAGTTTTGTTGAGAACTATTGGCCCCATTTCCTGAATATATAAATTGCGGCCTTATCTAATTGTGTTCCATTCACCCATTTAGAAAAAAAATTTGCCCCAAATGGATTAAAGCTAGTGCGGTAATTCACTATGATTTAGATTTTAAAAAAGTCATTGGAGCCCACATCTTATATGGTGGAAGACTCACACCACGTTTCATAGATTCAAAACCCTAAAACAGGTTTTGTACTTGTTGTATCCACTTGACAGCGAGAGAGAGAGAGAAAAAAAAAACAACGGCGAGGAAGGGGAAAAACGAGGGGAATAGAGGAGGGAAGAAAAATGGTGGGGAAGGGGAAAAACAAGGGAGGAAGAGAAGAAAAAATAGAGAAAAAGATGAGGACAAGAAAAGGAAGGGGGTGGGCATCCGACGGATGCGGTAATAGCTGGTGGTGGTTGTAGCAGCATCACCAGGCGGCATCTAGAGGTGGTGCGCCAGTGGTGGAGCTCTAAGCTTTGGATTCAAGTAGCACCTTTCTTTTTTCTCTCTCTTTTGTTTCTTCGAATGGATCCAGTCTTCCTTCTTGTCTTTTTTTTTTTAGAGTTTCAATTGTATCGGCCATTACGACTAATATTTTGAAAATATGTCACACCCCGAACCCGAGAATTAGGGATTTATAGTGGATCCCGAGGCGCAATACACGTAACCCGTGACAATTCGTGCTATATCAAGACATGAACGAATTGTCACAAGGGTGATTTCATAGGTACGTGTGAGGAAGATCCATAAACACATATCAATCATTTTAGTAATTAAGCAAAAACTTGGAGAATTCACCTGTACATATCATAGACACTAATAAAACATTCACTAATTCATTAATATAACCAAGGTTTGTTAATTCCCCATCCACATGCACATGGTATGAAGGTTTCATAAACATATACAAAAAGCAAGATGACATGTTCTATTACAAGCCAAACCATATCTATACGCTAACAACTGAAAAGAACCATGTTATATGCTGTGAAGGATGACCAATAAAAGATGTCATCCTCATTCTACTTGTTTATATCCCGAGGTACCGCTGTGGTTTCCTTCGGGGGTGTTTCGACTACAGTACTGGCACTGGGTTCCGTACCTGTAACACCAAGGGATACACTGTTAACACGATGGTCAAGCAAATATAAGGGTACATAAGTCTATTATGATGTAACAATTGAAATTAAAGACAACATAATGATTAAAAAGGAGCAATAATGGAAGCTAGGCATGTTGTGCATGTGAATAAGCATGAATGAAGAATCATAGATAGAAAAACAATATCATACTAATTGGCATCCATATGGCTATTTTCTCTCTAGCAAAAGAGCATATCGTACCGTGGGAAATCACTAGCGATCGGGCCAAAATCGTCTAGCTACCCTAAGAGCGTCGACCAACTCTTCATATAACTACTGCAGTAGGTAACATATTGAATACCCTCATTCGGTCCCGTTGAACTTCCTATAGGTATAAGCTAAGTGGTGCCAACTCAATGTATCAAAACCGATCCGAATTCATACTTAACATACATAGTAATCGACTCATACTTATACAAAAACGTATATCGGTCTTGAAATCATATTCAATCATGGAAAGAAGAGTTAACAAAGTAACCGATAATCAACAATGCATACTGAAATGAGTTATCAGAGCTCGAACCCTCTCAACCTTAGCTACACCTATCTTGGCTCACGGCTCACACTTAGTAGAAGCTCTATCTTCGATTTTGCCTCAAGGTTCACTAGGAAGAATGGGTACATCATTAAATTATATTGAGGGCAAGGTTTACTTAACAATATGAATGCATGTAGATTGAGAGGTTAACAAGGAAATTTACTAGCCAACCCTATGCTAAGACATTCCGTGTTTCCTTAGTCATTCAATACAGTGTATTCATAAAATGTCCGGTGTTAATTTGTTACCAAAATCTTAGTGTTACAATGTATAAGCGATGGACACCACTTTTTATGCCAACACCCATACATGACGTCAGGAAACAACCAGAAGCCTAGAGGGAATGAGTGACAGCTTAACACTCTTCCTTCTTAATGTATAATTACCGTTGAGCTAATTTGTTTAAGGTATAGGTTCCACTTCTAAGGCCCTAATTGGTCTTTGATTATACTTAAGATCCTAAGGTAAGGTTGGTTTAAAACCCTATGGTCAGTCATTGAACTAAGATTTTAAATTAAATTGTCCAACCCAGAATTTTGTTACCCGACCGATCGGGTAGGCGTCGGATCGGTCGGACACCTCCCAGAATGGAAATTTGACCGATCAGGCTTCTGGACCAACTAATCAGCCCTGAAGCATTTTGCTCCAAGTAGAATCAGTTTCAAACTGATTTCTCTTTCTTGCTCATTCTACTTCCCCTGCATTCAAACACCAAAGGGATCTTTCATGCTACATTTTTGGAGCTCTTTACCATTCATTCAAAACACAATCATTAACACTTAGACCAATCTTACAACCTTAATTAAAGATCAAAAGAGTTGTAAATTGGAACTTAGAAGGAGCTCATTAAGAATCAATAAATTGACCATGCATGTAGAGAATATCTACCTTTATACTTACCTTAAGTTCAGTGCTTCACCAAAATCAAATTGTCCTTTCATTTGATGGTAGAAAAGGTTTCACTAGAGGATGATCTAAAATATGCATTGAGAGAAATGAGTGTGTGATGCATGCATGCTAAAAGCTTGAGTCTCTTGGACCCTATTGAACTTAAGAAATGAAATGGTGATGAGATTTCCTTACCTCAAGGCTTCTACAAGTACAAGGAAGAAGATGAGACCTTGAATTCGAAGGAGGTGAACAAAGAAGAGTGAAGAGGCTGAAGAAGAAGCTCAAACCCTTGCATGCAAAGCTTCTAATGCCTAAAATAGAGACAAGGTGAAGAAGAGAGCATGGGAGAAGGAAGAAGAACTATTGCTACAGCAGGAATGAGGGAAGGGGAAGAGGAACGAAGGTGGCTTCTTTGTTTTAAATGGTGGGTTTCTGGAATTTGCAAACAGGCCCACTGGTTTTTTTAGATTTTCCAATTTGAGTCAATTGGGCTTAAACTGGGCGGAGATGAATCCATATTGAGTTGGGCCAAATATGAAAGATGACCCACAAGATGAGACACACTCAATGCAATTAATATGATGCCTTAATGATACAAAACCATGCGATTCCAAAATAAGAAAAGGTCCTTGACTACCTAAGTAAGATTTAAACTTGACCCAACTACCTATTTATGGCCCAAACCTAAGGAGATTTGAGTTGAATTAGCCTAAATATATATTAATTAAAGTAAAACAAAATTAATTATTATAAATTATAATTACCTCGAGTTTGGACCTTACAAAATATCGGCCATAATGACAGATATTTAGCAGAAATTTATGTGATACTGAGTGCTACGATACCGATATCAGTATCCCAGTAATATATCATCATGGTTTGGGCCGATACTTGTATGTATTGGCCGATACGTACCGGTATCGGCCAATATTTTAAACCATGCTTATAATCTAAAATCATTCAAAATCTGAAAATGCCTGAATGAACTCAGGCCCAGCTATTTGACAACCATAGGCCCACCCAATGAAGGGATGGGTAGGCAAGATGGAATGAAAGAGTTTATGATTATGCTACAACTTCTCTTAGAAAAATAGTCGCCCAACCCAAACAAGGAAAACATTGTGGGCTCCACACATACAAAATAAGCAATGCAAACTGCCCACCAAAATTACTTTAACATCTGATACCCACTTTAGTAAATGCTACTGAGCTTGATCATTCCATAGGTAGACTTAAGTTTTGCTACGTAGGTGCAACTGCACGCACGAGATTTGAGAAACCCTTAGGTAGTAAGCCCTTAAAAATTTTAAGGTTATTATTTGAGTTCTTCACTAGACTATTGCCTGCACGACTCAAATAAAAATTCTGAATCCACCATTATGATCAATAACCTAAACGCTATAAAGAAATAATAATTGATACATACATGAATAAAAATATTAAGTCTTCATCTCATGCAACATGGTGCAACTTTTTTAAAGAGCACTAAAGGTTGGATGAATATTAGAATATAATGGTCCTCATAATGTTTTTGGGATTGTCCTTAAACTACTTGTTATGTTCAATATCTTAATTTAGTCTAATTAAATTGTATTCTAGCTAATTAAGCTCTATTAGAGTCTAAGTGAGTTCGAATTAGTATTAGGATCGTGTGTGTGAAGTTTTGTCGAGTTTCGAGCTCATTTGAGCATAGTAGGGGCTAGTTTGCAATTTAGGAAGTTTAGAGATCTTTTTTGTAATTTTCTGATTTGTGAGGTTTTGGGCTCGTTAGGTAGATGACCGAATTCCAAGAAGCTTTTCCATTCACCTCAAGTCGACCCGAACCCATCTTGGCCACCAAATTTCCAAATGACCAAAACTAAGCCCTTATTCCTAATTTTCCCACATAAGAGGACCTTCTTGTAATTCCCAAAACCTATCCCCTAAACGAAAAACAATCAAGCCCTTCCCTTTTTTTTCTCTTTTCTTTCTATCATGCCCTGGGCCTGACATTAGGGCAATTAGCTAGGCCCGTGAAGTGGTACACACATCCTGTGGCAATTAGTGTTAAAACACGACAAATATGAACTAGCATAAGGGAATTCACAAGGATCACGCGTGAGGGAGATCTATAAACACATATAATTTAAAACAACTTGCAAAAGCATTTCATCACGTGTGATGCTATTGAGTATAAATAAATACCTGCTTGATTCAATTCATAATAAAGACCTATTTAGATAAAGTCTTTTAATACCATATACCAAGTATAGTCTAAATATCCAACATGCATGCCAAAAGTGAAAGTTGCCACGACATGCGCTCAAGTACATAAGTACAAAACATAACTCAACGGTCTCAAGACAGGATAAAACATACCAACAATAATAAAAACATCAGTCTAAAAGGTTGTGAGAATTATGCATAAAATGATCCATCCATAGGCTCAAGCCCTAAATTGTAGTAACCCAAACCCATTATGCACTACGACAAACATCCAGTAGAAGATATCATTGGGAGCCCACTCATTTATTTTGGAAGAAACTAGTGGGGCCCCATCCGTGACTGAGTCAAGGATCGGATCGGTACCTGGGTTGGTCTTGCAACACCAAGTGTGGTACCTTGAATACAACGATTCAACAAGAATAGGCAAATAGTAGGTCATAACATGTTGTATCAAATAGAAGTTGGAGATATGATGATTGAAGAGATCATTGGTAGTATACTATGCATGTTTTGCATATGTAAAAGAGCATGAATATAAGGAATCATTGTAACATAACTCATACTTACTAGTTGGCAAAACCACATAGCTATATTCTCTCCGAAGAAAGCATTCACAATGTAATGTGATGGGAATCAGGTAACTAATCTGATTACACAAGCAGCGTCAACTTACTCCAACATGAAATTACTGCAACAGGGCAGTATATAAATCTCAAACTTATACTTAGCCTTATCAAGCTTTAGATAGTCAAGCTTAGTGGTGCCGACTCCATGAGTCAATGAATAGATATAACATGCCTTGCATACATGCGTATTATACTTACATACTTGACACGAATTACTTTTGCATCATTTCGTGGTAACTTACAGCATACTAGTATCAATTGGTGGTTAACAATGACAAATAGCAATGTAAGGAATTGATAAGTAACATGACTCAAAATAACACGATATAAGCATGTGAAGAACATGAAAGTAATAATGACAATATGCATGAAATTTCAAATTAACAAGATTCAAGGATAAGTTACTAGCCAACCTAATCTAAGATGTCTGTTTCTCTAGCCTTCTTATTCGGCATAACCATAGGGTTCTCAATGTCAATATACTACTATAAATAAGGGTGTTGCATTGTGTGTGAACTGGACATTGGGCTCTTTATACCCACACACAATGGCATGACATCGGAACAACCCAGAACATCAAACAAGGATGCACGACAGCTCACATTTTTCTTAATATTCATTTGATTTCATTGGACAAGTGCTAAGGTATGGGTTCCAAGAATTAAGGCCCTACAAAGGTTGTGTGAGTTTACTTAGTGTCCTATGGTATTACCTGACCATGACCATGGGGTCAAGTGACCTAATGGTATGCCTAACTTAGTCATGTCAAACCTAATTTAGAATTGGAAAAAAATTAAATTAAAATAAATAATATAATTTGGTAGACCCATTCGGTCGATCTGCTCTGATCCATAACGGGGTCTAATCGATCAAGTAACTATTCGATTGACCTTATGAAATTTATCATCCACTTAGCACATGCCCAATTGATTAAGCATCAGGTCCGATCGATCAGACTTGTGCGGGATTCCATTTTCAGGTTGTTTATTACTTAAACTTTACCATGTCCATATCCATTCTTCACCTGTGTTAAGGTCATGAAATTGTATCATTTTAGTGTGAATTGGTGTGAATTAGGGATTTAATTAGGTGACTTGCATGGATTTTCAATTATTTTCATTATTTTAAGCATTTTTATCTAAGCATTGGAATTCTCACAAATTTTATATATCTTCTGCATTAATTTAAAATTTTACAATTTTTTGTTGAAAAGTCCTAATTGGAGTAAATTTTTATCCAGACGGGTCCTGTTTTGATATGGACTCTTCAATATTTTAAGGTTTGCTTAGAATGTGGAGGAAAATATGAGCAGATCATGTAGGGTACACCATACAAGAAATTTAGAAGATTGGCTTCATGAGGACCTTACACACATGTATTCATATGCTTGAATGGTCAAAGGGGGGTCCCACTCTCAAGTTATTATAATAATTTGAAATTAAATCAAGACAAGAAAGCCAAGGTGGAGAGAATTTAAGAAAAGGAAAGTTAAAGAAGAAGAAGTCAAAAATAAAAAGTTAATCCCGTTTTTCTTTGGACAGTGTAAATTAAAATAGTCATAACTTTCAAATCGAGCGTCATAATTGGACATTCTACATACCGTTAGAATCTCTTTTCAAGTAGATATCTATTGGATCCAAGATTGTATTAATCGGAGCTAAAACGATAAAGTTATGGCCTCGGGAAGTTGGCGTATGTTTTTAGACGTTATTAAAAAAACATTAAAAATTTTCTCTATGTTATACACCCTTGGGTGGGGTTCATCTCTCCTCAAGTGAAGCACATTGAAGATCAAAGTGGGGTCTACAATCCTTGCATTATTTTTTTCAAGATAATTTAAGAAGATTTGAAGAAAATCATCAAGAAATTAAGAAAGGAAAGCTTATTTAGAAGATTTACTTGCACATAATAGGAGAATCTTAGAAAATGGAAAGCTTGTGTAGAGATTGGTTTCTAAAGGAAAGATAGAAAGAATCTTTCTAAAGTTGCTAAGTCTTTGCTAACTTGGAGGCCAAGCCAAGAGACATTTCCAAAAAAAAGACTTTACAAGCTACAAACAAAGGGGCTTCAGACCCTATGAATTCAATGCCTTGGATGTCCATGCTCTCATCCCTCTCCATTCTCTTTCTCTGCTTCTCTCTCCTCTATTTCCATTCTCAGCTTCTCTCTCTAATGTAGAAAAAACAAAAAATTAATTTAGCTATTCTGGAGCCCTGTTCCAAAACTAGAGTAGAAGAGTGTTGAGAGAATCTTTGTACTCACCTTGATAACATTACTGAAGTTTGCTTTCTTTGTAATGGAGGAGTAGATTTTCGGGTAAGAGTACAATGATGAAGTTAAGTGATTTTACTTTTGATTTTGATTTTTAATTTATTCTAATAAATGTTTCTATAATGAAAGATTAGAATAATAGATTTGTCATCTCGCCTTAGGCAAACTCTCGTTTAATGTTCATAATAAATTATTTTTAATCATTTATTCTTATTTTGATAAAATATGCTTATGCTAATATACTTTTGATATTTTATTCTTAATTTGATGAATGATGCTTTAACTAATTTTTACCTTAATGAAGTGATGGAAATCTTGAGTTTTTTTTAAAGCTGGTTTTTAAAATGAAAAATCTTCTGGATCAGAAACATTGAGTTGTTTCTGATCTGAGTTATTTTCAAGACTAAAGATTAACTTAAATTGTATAGATTGGTTATTAAAATTAGTTAATGGATTCTTTGTTGCTCTAATATACTTTTATCATCATCGTCATCAGTTTATTTGCATAGTAGTTTTATTTTGATTTCTCATTCGTATCTTGATTTACTCTAATTCATATTGATTTTATTGTCATTAAAAAAATCGGATAGAGAAAACAAGAGAAATTTCAAAAGTGCTCATTGTGGGATCGACCTGTACTTTCCATTGTCTTAAAAAGACAACTGTGCACTTGCAGTTATAAGGGATTGAGTTAATTTCACATCAACTTGCAATAGCTCCACATTTAACATTTCGAATCTATAACATTTAACATCATTCCTCTTCAATCTATACCATTTTACCAAATCTCCTTCTAAACCGATAACAACCACCATAAATATCCTCCAATAATGAAAATCGGAAGGATGAACTGTAATAAATGCATAGAACATAGATTTAACAAATGAATCAACTTAAGAACTACTCACGCATGCTATTACTTGCTTATACTTGCTTTAAGTGATGTTTTAAATCCTAATTGACTATTAAAAGAGTGAAAATCCCCAAGTCTTAAGCTAGCCAAATTGTTAATCATAAGAAATAAAATGAAAGAATGAAATGATGAGATATTATGGCATGAAACTCATTCTACACTATTTAAATGACACGGAATCCACGACAATTGAGTTTATACCTTAGGAGTTGTGAAAATGGGGAAGTAAGGTCTTTCCAAGAGCCTAGTTTGACTTATAACAAAGAAGAGGTAGGGAAGATGATGATGATGCTTTTTGATGGAGGAAGTGAGTCTTTCTTTCACACTTTCTTTGGATTATAAGGGAGGCAAGGTGGAGATGGAGCTTGGGGGCTAGGTTTCTATCCAAGAGGCAAAGAGAGTTGTTGTTTTGGCATAAAAGCCTTTTTATAGTTAGGGTTCTTTTAGAAAATTACAAACAATAGGCTTATTATACATAAGGTTATATGGGTCCTACTTGGTTAGCTTAGGCTCAAATAAGGTGGGTCTATTAATGAATGATGATGCTCAAAATTAAATGCACAAGATGCAAGGAAGATATTAAATGATGCAAGATTATACTTATTAAATTACAGATGGGCCTTGAAGCTACTAATTAAGGTAAATACCCAACCCATTACCTATCCAAGACTCAATTAGAATTCAATCAATATTAATTAATATAAAACAAGGTTAATTAGCAAAAAAAGAAAAAGCCTAAATTGGAGATCGGGACTTTACATCCTCCCTCGCTTAGAAACATTCGGCCTTTCGAATAAATTATACCTACAAAATCTCTGTTAGTAAACTTGGGTACTTCTTCTGAACCTGATTCTTGAGCTCCAAAATGGCCTCATCTAGACCTTGGTGCTCCCAGAGGAACTTGACCCAACGAATCATTCGGGTTGCAACACTTGCTCTTTCTCATCAATGACTTGAAGAAAGCGCTCAACGTACTTCACATTCGGTTGCACTTGGATCTCTTCGTGCTCGATGACATGGCTTAGATCTGGAATATACTTCTAGAGTGTAAACACCTGGAAGACATCGTGTACTCCAACAAACTTTGGCAGAATGATCAATCAAAAAGCAAATCACCAACTTTGCTTTTAATCTCAAAAGTTCCAACATATCTCAAAGCTAACTTGCTATTCTGCTTGAATCTGATAGTGCCCTTCATTGGAAAAACTTTTAGGAACACTATATCTCCAAATTTGAAAATGTAGATTTCTTTGGCATTTGTTGTTTTAACTCTTTTCGCTTAATCTCTTTGTGACTTTTTAAACTTTCTCTATTTTGTATCCAAGGGGTGTAATAAACCAGGAGGCTTATTATGCTCAATTTTAATACACTGATAGGTTTAACATCTAGATACAAAACCAGCTATATCTCTTTTCATATTATTCCACCAAAACATGTCCTTCAAATTTCTATACATTTTGGTATTCCCAAGATGCATAGAGTATCTTGCATGATGGCTTTGATCATAATCACTTCCTTCATCCTATCGATCATTGCCATACAAAGTCTATCGCTTAAATACAACATATGATATGAATTTAATCAATTTACTTAAAACTGCAACTGCATAGTTGAGAGAATGGAAAATACATGTCGATTCCACAAAAAGCATTTTTGAACATTTTTTTAATTAAAAATATGAAATTTCTTTTAACTAAAAGATTGATTTGAAACAAAACTAAGAATATCAAAAACTTGATGCAATTGGAAGTAGTGAAAAATTAGAGGAGAAAACAGATCAGAGCATCTATAACCATTAAGTAAGATAATTAATTCAATAATGCAATTATTCTATTCTTTGTCTCAAAATAATTCAGATCAGAAACAAATCAATGTTGCTGATTCAAAAGATTCGTCTTTCGCAAAAACTAATTTTTTTAATAAAAAAGTAAAATAATCACCCAAGACCTTCTTCACCTAAAAGAAGAATAAAAAATCATCAAATTAAGCATAAACTATTAAAGGATTTTAGTCCTAAGCATAATCTATCAAAATAGACATAAATCATCAAATTATTTTCATCAAAAATGAAAACAAAGGCTGTCTAAGGCATGAAGACAAATTTATTATTCTAATAGAGCATTCATTTAAAAAAAAACAAAATAAGAACAAAATAACTACATGAATTAAAATAAAAATTTACTTAATTTCATTTGTGTGCTTCGATTTAAAGGACTAGCTAGACATTGCGAAGATCTTCATCAAAAGTTTTATTAAGAGCATTCTTGTACAATATTACTCTCCAAGAATCTTTCTTCTAAAATCCTAATTCTTGGAACAAGGCTCTAAAAATATCGTAAAAGTAAAAATAAAGAATTAATGGGATGAAGAGAGATGGAGGAAAGAGGAGAGAGAGAGTCGCTAGAGGAGAGAGGGGAGAGAATTGTGGAGAGGGATCATCTTCCAATGGCTTGGATTCATAGGGTTTGTGGCTACGCTTCTTTCCAAACTTTCTTTATAGCAAAAATCTATATATTTGGTAAGTCTTCCCCTTAGCCAACAAGTAAGCAAGATTTGGCAAAGTGTGAGAGATTTTCTTTTTAATGCTTTCCATGTTTGGAAAAGCTCTTTACACATAAACTTTCTATTTTTGGATTTAAGCAACTTGGAATGGGCCGACCTTTTATGAATTTTGATACACATTGTAGGACCCATTTCTAATCTTCAATATACTTCACTTGAGGAGAGACGGACCCCATCAAAAGGTGTATAACATGGAGAAAGTTTTCAATATTTAATTTTGCAATCCCATAAAAAATGCACAACTAACTTCCTGAATCATAATTTTGTCGTTTTAACTTTGATTGAAGAAATCTTAGATCCTACAAACATTTACTCGAAAAGAGCTTTCCAACTGTATGCAGCTTGTCCAATTTCGACGTCCAATTTGAGAGTAATAACAATTTTAATTATGCTGTCCAAAGAAAAATAGGATTGACTTCCATTTTTGAATTCATCTTCTTACACTTTCTTTTTCTTAAATTCTCTCCACCTTGGTTTTATTTTCTTGATTCAAATTTGAATTCTTTTAAAAACTTGAGAGTGGGGCCCTGCTTTGACCATCCAAGCAATTGTGTACATGTCTGTGGGGTTCTCATGAAGCTAATTTTCTAAATTTCTTGTATGGTATGCCCCACATGATCTGCTCACATCTTCTTGCATATTGTAAGCAAACCCATAACATATTGAAAAGCCCACATTAAAGCGAGACTCGTCTGGATAAAGTTTCACCCCAATCGGGACTTTTTGGAAAAAAATTGTGGATTTCGAAATTACTGTAGAACGTGTGTGAAAAATATGAAAATTCAAGTTCTTAAGTGAAAATGCATGAAATGATGAAATTTGATGAGTAATGATGCAATTCACCTAATTAGACCCCTAATCAATAATAAAATAATGCATAAATATGCAAATTCATGAACTTAACAGTACACCATCATCATCATCATCATCATCATCATCATCAACAATAGAACTAAAATCTAACCTTTGGGGAATTTGATTACGAGCGTTAACTAACTTAGGGTTCTCAAACTGCATGTCTTTATTCTGCTGAATCAACTCTGGTCGGAAGGTGGAAGACAAATTATAGATGCTACCATGACCCTATCACTGACAAACTCGATTTCCACATAAGGCTACAACTTCTGCTAATTTTCTACTACGAGTGTCCGCCACATTGCCTTTACCTAAAAAATATTTTATTGAAAAAATATAGTCCTTAATAAGCTCAAGTCATCGGCGCTGTCTCATATTCAAATCTTATTGGGAGAAAAGATACTAGATACTCCTATGATTAGAATGAACCTCAAATCTCTTTCCATAAAGATAATGTCTCCACAACTTCAATGCAACTACAATAGTTGCTAACTCAAGATCATGGGTGGAATAATTTTTCTCATGCTCTTTCAATTCCTAAGATTCATATGCTATCACGCTATCATTCTGCATCAAAACACAGCCAAGACCAATTCTAGAGGCATCAGAATATATCACAAATCCTCCACTTCTTTTAAGGCAAAGATAAAAATGGGGTTGTGCAATTTTTCCTTAAGGCGTTACAAGTTGGCCCCATATTCATCATCCATACAAAAGGCACATCCTTTCAAATCAATTTGGTAGGTGGAACTAAAGTCTTTAAGAAGTCCTTAACAAATCTGCGATAGTAACCTGCAAAATCAAGGAAACTCTGAATCTCTGTAACTGATTTCTAACTTTGCCAACTAATAACAGGCTCAATCTTAACAGAATCAACCAGAAGTCCATCTCTAGATATGGTATGACCCTAAAACGCTACATGCTCTAACTAGAAATCACACTTTTAACTTGGCATACAACTGATTATCCCTTAAAAGCTGAAGTGATGTCCTCAAATGTGCGTTACGCTCATCTATAAAGTTTGAATACACCAAAATATCATTAATGAAGACCACGAAAAATTGATCAAGGAAATGAGCAAAAACTCTATTTATCAATGCTAAAAACACAGATTAGGCATTTGATAATCCAAAAGGCATGACTAAGAACTCATAATGCCTATATCTGGTCCTAAAAACTATTTTTGAAACATCCTGCTCTTTAATTCTTAGCTAATGATATCCAAACATCAAGTCAATCTTGGAAAAGAATGCTGTAGCTTTAAGTTGATAAAATAATTCATCAATACGAGGCAGTGGATATCTATTATTGATAGTCATCTAATTCAACTGCCTACAATTAATACACATTCGAAGGGTGCCATCTTTCTTCTTGACTAACAACACTGGAGCTCCCTATGGTGAAACACTAGGGTGAACAATTCATGTGTTGGACAAAACTTTTGGTCATTGAGTTGTAATTTTTAATTTGATAGTTATTTTAGAATGTGCTATAGTAAGTGTTTCCGTAAGAGCTAAAGCGAAGATAGAGAGAAACTGTAGAAATTTTGGAAGAACTATTTAATGGATTGTACCTGGAGAGGCTAACAGTTAAATAGGCTGATTGAAAAAATTCATCAGATGGAAGTTTCATCCGATCGATCAGATGATTGCCTGATCAATCGGGTAGCAGAGAAAGCCCAATTTCCTATTTCGAGATTTCTTTCCTATTTCTGCCAAAATTTGTAATTTGCATTCTACAAAGAGTGTAAATCTAAGGCATGAATTGTAGATTATTTAAAGGGTATCTTTTTCAACCCTAATATACAGGTACCTCTCTCAACCCTAATGTATATATCTCATTATTCTAAGTGGAGATTGCACTTTAAAGATCATCCTTCATATCTAGAGCTTTCATTGGAGAGTTTGTGCTGAGGCTTTGGGTTTTAAAGTTGGTGGCTTCTATTGATTCAAGGTGGTGTTGATCAAGTACAAAGAGTAGTGAATGATTAAGAGTTGTTGTAATGGGAAGTTGTAAAAGAGCAATTACAGTCCTTAGGTTGGGGAGACTAGAAAGGGTCTGTGAGTGTATCTTGTAAATGCAATTCATATATAGTGCTTGGTTTTTTAGTCTTGGTTTTTCCCATTTAGGTTTTCCATGTAAAATTTACGTGCCTTGTCTTTGTGTGGCTAATTGTTTATTTGCAAGTTTATTTTATTTCTTATGCTGCGTATTGTTTGACTTGAGATCTAGAAATTTGAGACGTATGAAAATCTTTAATTGGTATGAAAGCAAGTCATACTAATTTATCGTGCAAAGATCCTTTGTGATTTCAATAATGAAACTCAATCGAGAAGGCACAGCTACAACCAATCCCCTTTTCTTAGATGGATTGAGAAATTTTGCATACTAGAAAGTAAGAATAATTGCATTTTTGAGATCATATCCAGTAATGAAGATGTCTGGTAAGTTCTTGTCAAGAGCTACTCTCTACCCACGGTTGTTACTAAAGGAAGAATTATTGAAAAACTTATGGGTGAGTAGATTAAAGATGAAAAGCATGCCTACAACTATAATAATAAGGCTATCAATGCAATCTACAATGGAGTATCACCATCTGAATTTTGTATGATCTCCACTTGTACAAGTATAAAAGGAGCATGGGTCATCTTGCAAATAGTGCATGAGGGAAATGATTGGTAAAAGAGACTAAGTTGCAAAATCCAACTACTGCTTTTGAAATCCTTCAAATGGCTAATGATAAAAGGTTTGATGACTTTTGTGCCATGCAAATTGATAGAGTAAACTCAAGTTTCAATCTCGGGAACCAATTCTTGATGATTAGATTGTTTGGAGAATTCTTGGATCTTTTCTAGATAGTTATCATACCAAAGTAGTAGCAATTGTAGAAACTAATAAATTGAAGAATCTCATGGTTGATGAGTTGGTAGGAAATTTTCAAACTTTTAAGGCAAACTTTACCCCTACTCGGAAAGTAAATTCAAAAGGAGCCTTAAAAGCCGTTAAAGAGTCAAACAAGGCTATTAAAAGTGATTCAAATTTTGATTTTGAGAAAATTGATCCCCAAGTGGCTATTTAGTTCATGAACCATTTAAAGCTATTTATTAAGGGGAAAAAAACTCATTTGAAGATCCCAAAAACTGTAAAAAAGAAATCTTCTAAAGGGATTCGGTTTTATGAGTATCAAGGATATGAACATGTTGCAAGTGACTGTGGTAACAGGAAAAGAAGAAAAAGGCTTTCAACATGACTTGGGATGATGATTTTTCTGATGAAGAGCTGGATAAATTTGAGATTGAGAATTCTCCTCCTACCACTAGCAAAGAAAATTTTATGGTTTTCATTGCTAGATCTTTATAGGTTGCTTATGACAATAGTTTTGGCAATAAAAGTACAACATTTTGTACAAAGAATGTGCAATTTAACTAAATTTGGTGGCAAGATAACAAACAAGTGGAAAGCTTCGGAAGATCAAATTGCTCCTCTTAAGGCTAAATTAGAAAAAGCAGTTTTAAAGGTCACTGTATTGGAGGGTCAAAAAAGTTCTATGGCTGGCAAGTTAACTGTTGAAGACCATAATTATGTATTACTGAATGATAGTTTTTAGACTTTAAAGGAAGAGTTAAAAATTTCACAAGCTGAGAAAGAAAATTTGAATGGCAAATTGAAAATGAATTTATCTAAGCTAGATGTTATAAAAGCTTCTTTTAAAAGGATGAACTGTAGATCGAAGATACTCAATGGCATTTGGTGTAGTCAGAAAAGACTAATGAGACACAATATTGGTTATGATCAAGGCTCATCCACTTCAAATACTAAAGATAAAAAAGTTTTTGTTAAAAGTTTTGCTTCAAATTCTATGGAACCTATTATTCCACATGATGCAACAAATCGTATTGTGAGTAGTGCAAAGAAGAAGAATATGTCGAGTCCTAAAGCTACTCCCACAGGCCATCATTGTAGAATTAAAGGACACATTCGCTCACATTGCAACAATTTGTGAGGTTTATCTAGGAACAAGTAATGGAAGAAGCAGCTGTTTGAACCAAAGATCAATGTTAGATATATCTGGGTCAAGAAAACTAATTTGCCTACTGTGTTGGTACACACTATATATGTTAAAATATTTAAATTCTTAAATGTAGATACCAAAGTTCAAAAGCCCTAATCAAGAAGATTAAGCTCCCACCCTAAGCTGCTATAAAGATACGTTTAAGGGGGAGTCACAATTAATGGAAAGTTACTGCTAGATCCTGGTTGACAGATATACTACATGTTGACATAATTATTTTTGTCAATTATGGATAAAAAGGAGGAGTATACAGAAAGTATGAAGCTAATTGAAGTTGATGGTACCAAAAACTTTTGATGCAATTTTACTCAATGTAATTTTCCTTTTAATTTTTCGGTAGATTGTGTGTCTAAGAAGTTTTGTCAATGAATTGTCAAAAGGGGAAATTATAAGGATTTTGTAATTGGCTAATTCATGGGTTGGACAAAACTTAGGGCCCACTGAGTTGTAATTTGATATTTACTTTAGAATGGACTGTAGTAACTGTTGCCGAAAGAGTTGAAGCGAAGACAGAGAAGAAACTATAGAAAACTTGAAGGACAATATCTGATCGATCGGATAAGGCTGTATTAATTGAATCTAGAGAGGATGATAGTTAAACAGATTGATAAAAAAAATTCATCAGATAAAAGCTTCATCCGATTGGATGATTTCCCAATCGATCGGGTAGCAAAGAAAACTCAATTTCCTATTTCGGGATTTCTTTCCTATTTGTTCCAGAATTAGTAATTTGAGTTCTACAAGGAGTATATATTTAAGGCACGAATTGTGGGTTATTTAAAGGGTTCCTCTCTCAACCCTATTGTACATATCTGATTATTCTAAGTGGCGATTATACTTTAGAGATCACCCTTTTTTTTAGAGCTTTTATTGGAGAGTTTGTGCCTAGGCTTTGAGTTCTAAAGTTTATAGCTGCTACTTCTTCGTAAAAGATCGTTCATCTTGCGATCCAAGGTAGTGTTGATCAAGTACAGACAGCAGTGAACAAAGGGGAGTCATTACAACGGGTAGTTGTAAAAAAAATAACTATAATCCTTAGGTTGGGGAGTCTAGAATGGGTCTGTGAGTATTTCTTGCAACTATTTGTATATAACGTTTGGTTTTTTAGCATAGGTACTGAGCCTGGTTATCATGAGGCAAAGGGCAGTGCTTGAAGCGCTTGTGCCGATTGATGAGCCCGAGTGGGGCACAAATGATGTCTTCGAAATCATCTTAACTAGTGTTCTAGTGACTCACTGTCGTGGTTTATTTTTCTAAACATTATTTTGACTGCTTGAGTTTTTGAATCAGCTTTTGTAATTAACTACTTTTGTTTACTTTAAACTTTAAACTTAAATCCAATATCTTTTTATGTGCAAACTCTGATTATATATATGTGACACTAATTGCTAGAAAGCTTGCTTCCACGGTTATTGGTAATTACGATGTGAGTGGATTCACAGCAGACCTACAATCCTATGTGGAACCATGATTAGGAGCCACATGTTGAATTGAATATGAAAATCTTTAATTGGCACATAATCTCACGTTAACTACGACTTCATTTTGGGGGACGTGACAGTCGGTATTAGAGCCTTGCATGTTTCTAGAAATTAAAAATGGATAGAAACCTTAGGACGCTTGTGAGGATTCCAATACATTAGACATATTTTACATACTTATTGTAAAGTCCACAGTGTTGCATTTTAACTTGGTTTTGTAGGAGCTAATGCTTTGAACTCTCTTATAGGCTATGGCATACCTTGGCACTACGTCATAGCATAATGGGGATAACCCAAATGCCTCTAGTGACTTTCAGCACTTCTTGAATGTGTCATCAGCAAAAAGGGCTGATGACAGGGCTAGGGTTGATGTAGATAGGGAAGTTTTTCACGCCAAGATGGTAGCAGCCACTGAGAGAGCAGTATAGTCGGTTTAGGTGATGATGCCTCCTAGGGTGGTGATATTTTTGAGAAGTTCAGAAGAGGTTTCCACCAGAGTTTCATGGATCAGAGGATCCTATGTGGGCCGATGAGTTTATAGAGCAGTTAGAGTAGATGGAGTAGATCTTTGTTGTATTCATATGCATTGGGAGACAGTAGGTTGATGTCTTAGCATATATGTTTCACGAAATATCTCGCCAGTGGTGGAAGACAGTGAAGGATGTAGTTCTGGCTGCTACAGTGACAGACGAAGAGACATGGCAAACCTTCACTATCGAGTTCAATGATAAGTTCATCCCTAAGTATGTGAAGGATGCAAAGAGGATGCAGTTTAGGATTTGAAATAGGGCACCATGACCATTCAGGAGTACGAGCACCAGTTTACTCGGCTTTTTAAGTATGCACATAACCTCATTACCCTCAAGGTTGAAAAGATTAGGGTCTTCCTTGATGGTCTCAGTTCTGACATCTATATGATGATAGGGGATTGTAGGCATCATATCCAATGTAGCCCATATTTTGTAGGATTGTAGGCCCCAAGTAGATGAAGAGATCTCCATGGGTCCCATGCCCAAGTAGAGTCGCATGTGGGCTACAATGATCAAACTACCTTATATCCTAGACCTCGGTCTTGGATAACCTATATGGGATCAATCCTACCAAACCAGAATTTAAGACATACCCCCAAGAAGATAGATGAATTTACCAGGCCACATAAATTTACTGGATGATGTGTGGGTTCCAGCGGCGGGGAAACTACGGGACAAATTACTCTATGGAATCCACAACGATACTCTTACCATTTTGTGCACTGTAAGCTCTTGTGAATGTGTGACCAACCGCTACTCACCTCCCTATGGGATTGAAGCATTGTGCAGCTAATTATTTAGAGGGTGGCTCAGATATCTGATGCTCAGGGGGCAAATGCAAACGTTGTCACGTGGTTTCAAGCACACCCGCATGATTGAAGAAATCCCTTAAATAAGCTCTTTAAAACTCTAATTTTATTCTTTAACTTCATCATCTAACCATTGTTGGTAATACACAAGCAAAAATCTTGAATCGATAAATCCCTTAAGGACGTGTCATTTCAGGAATTATATATATTAAGAGAATTCGCGCCTGTTGCAAAAGTGCACAGAAGTGTGACACATGGAATTCCTTAAATCTAAAATTTCTAAAATAAATCTAAAATATCTCCTAAAAAATGTGAATTGATAGAGTGAGTTGGTTTTCTCAACTGAATTCTCTCCCCTAAAATCTTTCAAAACTGACCTAGGCTATAATATTGAAAATGATAATAGACAATATCATATAATGGGTATAGTGTCCCTAAAATAAATATAAAATATCTCTACTAAAATAAATCTAGCATATCTCCTACAAAATAGGAATTGATAGACAGAGTCGGTTTTCTTAACCGAACCCTCTCCCCTAAAATCTCTCAAAACTAACCTGGGCTAGAATATTGAAAACGATAATAGACAATATTATATAACGGTTATATTGCACTATAATACACAATATCATATATCTCAAAAAAAACTTTTCTTTGCACCCGCCTAAAATCATTTTCATGTCACATGTGTGATGCAGATTCTCATAAATCAATGCGCGTCATAGATTATAAAACCAGCTGTAAAATAGTAAAAAACAAAGAATAAAAAAAGAAGATACAAAGATCATATATCTCTTTTTAATCGATCAACTGATTGGGCTTTAATTAAAATTTCATTAATAATATAAAAAGAATAAATTAAGCTATTAATCAACAATGCAAACCATATGTAGTGCTCCAAATATGCTTTTTATTTTAAATATATGACTGTTATCCATGATAAAAACATATAATATAATTAAAACAAAATGCATTTTTTTTGTATAATAGAGTTACATGATAGTGTCGCTTGAGATGTGTTGGATTTTACACCACATTTTGCCATTTAAATTAAAGTTGTGATTTACAGCGGCTCTAGATTTTTTTATCAATTATTTTAATATTTTTATTGAATGGTTTTTTTTAATATGCTTCTATATTGCTTTCATATTAGCTTATATGTTTTTTATTTTTATTTTTGGCCCGTGTCTCTACAGCGCTAGTTTATATAAAAAAGATTCTAATTACTTGTTGGTGTCTTCCGACAAAATCTCGTTTGTCCAAATAAGGGTCTGGCATTTGTGCCACTCCCACCTGTGCCATTTGCCGAAGCCAAGGGAAAACCATTGACCACCTCTTCGCACAAGCTACCTTGCCCGGCTGGATTGGCTACCTTTCCTGCAATCTCTTCTCCTACCAAGTCTCCGCTTATATATATATATATATATATATATATTCCTTGCGTGTATTCCATATGGATGGTACATTAGTACAATGAGGTTCCGCTAAGGGTGTTCATGGGTTGGGTTGAACTCGGATGGGCTACAGCATATCTAGGCCCGGCATAACCTCTAAAAAAGTCACCTAGGCTCTGCCCAACCCCAACACGGGTGGTACAAGTTATGCGCAAACCCACCTATTTAATTAATGGGATTCAGTAGGACGGAGCTTCTTATCAATTTTATGTGTATCAAGCAATTTTTTTGGACTAATTAAATTAAATTACATATATTACTTACACAGGCTTGGCTTAGGGGTTTTTATCACTTAAGCCAAGTCTAGCCCAATTATAAAATGGGCCCAACATATCCAAATCCGGCCTAAAGCGAGCAGGCCGGCCCATGAGCGCTGCTAGTTCCTGCAGCACGGCAGAACATGTTTTGACTTTTTTTTAGAGCACTTGCTTTTTTTTTTTCCTTCTTGTAGTTTGGGGAATCAGTCCCACAATTCCACTACATAGCCTTACCCCATGAAGTGGTTTGGGGTGGAGAGGGTGGTTCGCAAGAATAGATTTTAGATGAAGCATAAATCACACTGTTATGCAGAGGCCTTATGCCTATTGATCTTAGGAATTCCAAGTAAGTGGCAATTAAGAAGCAAAAGTTAAAGATCTATGTCATAATCTCCGCTTTCATGAAAAATAATCTAGAAGATGAAAAATAAATACCAAGGCATCATCCTAGTAAATCAACTTCAAAATTTATGTCCCATTCATGCCTACACCATCAGGTAGGTGGGGTTGCATAAAATTTTGAAAACTCTTTGTATATCAAAAAAATTTTAACATTTAAAAAGAATCAAGTAATTTTCTACTATATTTTTACATTGGCCCATCAAAGAAATTTTCAATCTTAAACAGGCACCATAGGCAAAATTCCTGATTCCACCTTTGGTCTCCATAGTATATTTTATCCTCCAAACTTTATAAAGATTCTTTGTTGGAACCCATTTGATTATTAATTCCAAATGAGTTAATTAGATGCAAACAATTGAGTCCTAAGAACATAAAAGTAAGTCTCACAAATTGAAAAAAGAAAATATAATAATTTTATTGAAATTCACTCACAATGTCACTACATAAAAATTACGATTCCTAAACCAATTAAACTTTTGTTAGAATTATTGGGCTTATGTGTGGCTCAATGACCACATTCCCAAGTGGGTCCTCCACTTTAGAAGAGCACTATCCAGTAGGACTCTTATATTGGTGGGTCCGGACTACACACATGCCCAATAATTCTAACTGCTGTTTCTCAATATAAGTTTTTATATCTTCCTCCAATATAAGCTTTTATACTTCCTCAAGTAGGTATAGGTGATCGGGTGATTTCTCCAATTATTTGTAAAGCTATGCATGGCTGGTCGGCAGGTACGTGGCAAAATAAGAACTCCAATGTTAGAAGAAAGAGACTGTATATGAGACATCTAAACATCAAAGATTGTATGAAGATGATCTTGGATGATCTTGGTGATGATGAATGGCGATGATGAGAAGGATGGATGACTTACAAAATGGCCTGCCCCAAAAATCCAGTAGAATTTTAAGTTTTTGTACGACTTGGTGAAACCTTTTGTAGCATGCCGGTCATTGCCGCAATAGAGAGGAGTTCGTTCCAAATTATTGTAAGTTCTTAAACCCATCCCACCTGAAAAATGAATTAGTAAAATATACATGTTTGGGCCAATGACATGAAATTCCATGTGAAACATATGATACATAAGCCAGCTTATGTAAGTTGGACAAGGGGACGGTATTACTTGAGTTTCTGGATCCATGCTTCTGTTCTCGTTGTGGCACACATGAGATCAAACTACAGTAATTAACCAACCAGACCATGTTAGGGATGGCATGCAATCAAAGAAAAGGGAAAATGGGTGGACCTGATCCATCTCCCCTTGTTCAATGCATTCATTCTCACTTTAAATATGGAACTCCCCTATTCAAATTTTGATGGTTTATTATAGAGAATTGCTGAATGAACACAAAAACAAACTCTTCACATACAAGAGAAAAAAAAAATTTTAATTAAAATCCCCATTTTAACCCATCCCCCCGACCCCCCCACATCTCTCCTCTCTCCTCCCCTTTCCCTTTGGCCGGAGATGAAGTTCGGCCGGCGGAAGGGGGCTCTCTCTCTCTGTCTCTCTTCCTATTTCTTTTCCTCTCCTCTCCCTTCTTGCTGTTTAGCCTCGCAGGGCCGAACGGGGGCAGAGAGGAGATGAGAGAAGGAGAGGAAAAGGGAGAGGAAGAGGGAGGGGAGGAAGAAGAGAGGAAGAGGGAGGGAGAGGAGAGAAAGAAGGAGGGAGAGGAGAGGAGAGGAAGAGGAAGAGGAAGAGGGAGAGGGAGAGAGAGAGAGAGAGCCCCCCCTCCCGCTGGTAGGAGGGAAAGGGGAGGAGGGAGGAGAGATGTTGTGGGGAGGGGGGGTTGGAAATGGGGATGTCAATTTTTTTTAAATTTTTTTTCTCTTGCGTGTGAAGAGGCTTTGTGTGTGTGTGTGTGTGTGTGTGTGTGTGTATCCAGCAGCTCTCTTTATTATATTATGTATGTCTTTTATAAAGTTCAATGCAATAGTTGTGGGTTCTAGGCTTGTTACTAATTTGAACCAAAAAAAGGTGTTGGTAAAGCCATTAAACTTTGATACAGTTAGGTACATGATCACAGTTATGATATATGCTGATCTTGAGTTTGCCAATCTTTCAAGTACTTTAGATCACCCCTAATGATTAGCATGCATTAAGGTGGTCCTCATAAAAGGATTCGAAACTAAGATGCATATATGAAAGTTTTTAGAAAGGGTTCAACATATTGGAGCAACAAATTGTGTGTTAGGATCGGATTAGGGCCAAACACGCAATCACATGCATCACAAAAAGAAGACAAGCGATCACATAGACACACAAATTTTAAGTGGTTCAGTAAAATTGGCTACGTCCACGGGATAAGATGATTTTACTACGAAGAAATCTTTCACACACCTACTTTATAAGTTCTCTTTCTATGTTCCTTTTGCCCCACCTTGCTTGCTTTCATTCAAAGAATAAACCCTAGGAGAGAACATGTAAGATTAGCCCTAACAAAGTAGGCCTCAATAAAACTACCCAACTTGCAAGGACCTTTTCAGCCAACCCAACAATCTCCACCTTTGCGAAAAATGTCTAACCCTTTAAACGATTGTTGAAATGTCTTTATACCACTTGTACCTTATGGTACCTTGTGGGAATGCCATCCCACCATGATTGCACCCCAAATGAAGATGAGGTGCACTTTTAATCTCTAACAAGAGAAGAGATTGAGTAAGTCCAAGCAATGCTTGAACTTTTTTGAAGTAATTGGTTTGGTAGCATGTCATCTGCATTCTCATTTGTGTGAACCTTCTGAATGCAGATCTCACCTGTAGCAACCCAATTTCGAATCATATGATATATAATACCTATGTGTTTAGTTTTCGAATAATATACCTAATTCTTTGCTAAGCATTTTGCACTCTGAATATCACAGTGTAGCAAGATTGATTCTTGATTGATTCCCATGTCATTTACCAAAACCCCAAGCAGATTGCTTCTTTAGAAGTATCTAAAGCTGCCATGTATTATACCTCTATAGTGGATAATGCAATTGTAGATTGAAGCATTAATCCCCAACTTATTGGTCTACCAACAAGCGTGTAAACATATGATGTGATGGATCTTCTTCTGTTTAGGTCCCTTGTAAAATCGAAGTCTACATATCTAACTACACACTCTAACTCATGTTTTCTTTCAAAAAAGAATTCTCAATTTTTTGGTGCCTTTCAAGTACCTTAAAATCCACTTCATAGCATTCCAATGCTCTTTTTCCCGAATTTGGCATGTACTTACTCACCACACCAACCGTTTGAGCTATATTTGTTCTTGTACAAACCATGGCATACATAAAATATTTCACTGCATTAGCATATGATAACTTGAACATTTTTTCAATTTCCTCATCCGTAATAGGACACTGTCTGGCACTTAAACCGAAGTGATTTCCAAGTGGATTGGACACAATACTTAAGATATACTTTTTCTGTGATAACCATAATGTTCTAGCCTTTTTGTCCCTCCTGATTTCCATGCCCAAATTTTTATGGTAGCCCAAAGGTCATTTATGTCAAAATTCTTGTCTCAATTTAAATTAGAGTTCTTTTTTTTTTTGACATTTCTTTGGATGCAAAGAGCATATCATCCACATATAGCAATGGTATGATAAAACGCTTATCATCAAAGACTTTGAACTAAACACAATAATCATGTTCACATGGATGGTAGCCAATCTGCAACATGTAAAAGTCGAAGTGCCTGTACCATTGCCTTGGAACTTGTTTTAGCCCATCCAATGATTTCTGTAATTTTCACACATAGTCTTCTTTTTCTACTTCTTTGAATCCTTCAAGTTGCTCTATGTAATTTGTTTCCTCCAAGTCACAATGAAGGAAAGTTGTTATTACATCCCATTGTTCGAGCTCCATGTCAAAATGTGCTAGCAAAGACAATAACACCCTGATAGAAGTATGCTTCACAACTGGGAAAAATATTTCATCATACTCAGCCCCTTCCTTCTGTGAGTACCCCTTTTCTATGAAACATGCCTTGAACCTTGGTTCTTCATTTTCTAGCAAAACTTCCTTCTTCCTAAACACCAACTTGTAGCCAACTGGTTTCAAGTCTTTAGGTTTAGGAAACAATTCGCAGGCTTAGTTCTTTTGGAAAGATTCCATCTCATCTATCGTAGCAGCCATCCAACATTCTCTTTTATTACTTGCTTCTTGAAATGTGGTTAAATCACCATTGTAGGTGATAAGAGCAAAATGCACTTCGTCTTCATCCCATCCAAACCTTTGAGGTAACTTGATGGTCCTCTTTGCTCTTCTTTGTCCTCTTTGCTCTTCGTTGTGCTAAAGTTGTATGTTCCTGCTGAACCTCATGTTATTTCTTACCACCAAATATACCAACCTCTGATTGACATTTGCTTGTCTCTTAGTTGCATTTTTTGGTAGAGGAATCATCGCTTCTGTAATTACTTTTTCAACATTGTGCTCTTTAGCTTTACTGTCATTTTGCCTCTTCAGCATAGAAGCTTTATGAAATACAACATCTCTCCTACATATCTTTTTCCTGTTTTTTGGATCTTACAATTTGTACCCTATTACACCTTTCTCAAAGCTGATCAATATGCATTTGAGTGACTTGGAGTCTAACTTAGAATGTGTGTATAAGTAGGACAACCAAATATTTTCAGTAAAGAAAAATCAACCTCTTTACATGTCCACACCTCCTCCGCAACTTTGCTATCAAAAGCTTTTGATGATGACCAGTTAACCACATAACATGCATTATTAAATGCTTCTACCAAAAAGTTTGTAGGCAAAACTGCATGAAGTCTCATCCTCCTTATTCTTTCTAACTAAGTCATATTCATTCTTTCTGTAACTTTGTTTTGCTGAATATTCTTTGGAATAGTAAAGTGCCTTTGATGCCTTTATTTTTGCAAAATTGTAGAAATATGCCATTTCTGTATGCACCCCCATTATCTATTCTTAGATACTTTGCTTTTTTATGTAACACTCCGACCCAACTTGACCACGTTTAGTGACTAATTAATGTTGTTTTTGTTGTTAATTGTGTTTGTTTGTATTTTGTGTTCATTGCGGGTTATGGATAGGTAGTAGGTTGAGTTTGACTTGGACTAGGTAGACCAAGCCCTTTTTCGTAATTTTAGCATTTCTAAGACATGGTCATTTTCGCATCCTCTTGGTGTCAACACGTGTCTTTCGTTGAGCTCGTTAACTTTCATAACTGCGTCATTTGCAGACGAGATCGTGAGATTTCATTAGACTCGAATTTGACTCGAACTGTAATTAGCCTTAACCTTTGGACTTGTTTGTAATTTGATATTTAAACCTATCTTATAAAGCTTTCTACCGACTTATCTCTTTCATTCTCTTCTCCTCCCTCATGTTGAAGGCTCTCTCTCTCTCTCTCTCTCTCTTGATTTTTCTTCTCCACCAATCAAGCCAAGGAAGAAGCTTTGTGGTCTTAAGTCTTGAGTTCTCTTTGATAGTGAGCTAGGGTAAGTGTTGAATGGGTTCTCTTCATCTTCTTCTTCTTATTTAGTATGTGCATGTGTCTCATGTTTATTTCCTTCTTCTTTTTCCTTACATGCATGATAGCTGTGAGTGGTGTTTGGAAGTGAAATTGAGCCCAAGGACCATAATCTGAGTATTAGAAGTGGATTGAGGCAAGTATAAGCTTAACTTGTATGAACCCATGTTGATAATTGCTTGATTTTAGTTAATTCTCATAAGTTTGCATGGACAACATGTTTACAACCCAAGTTGAGCTTAATTTCCCTTTTTATGTTGAGATTTGCTTATTTCAGGTCGTGACAGATTTTCTATACGTGATTCAGAACTTGACCTCGTGCATGCATGGTTAAGCCGTGAAATGTGCTACGGCTAAGCCGTGAAACACACTACAGCTAAGCCGTAAGCCTCACCGTAACCCAGCCGTAGATCAGTACAGGGTGACACCTGGAAATAACTGAGAGTATGCGAATCAGCAACTCTTCTACAGCCCAGCCACGACTAAGCCGTAAGGTTCCTTCGGCTAAGCCGTAGGGTAAACCGACAGATGAGCTAACTGACAGGAACAGTAAGAAAGATGGAAAAGGTAAGAGACCTGTATGACCTTTAAAGGAGAAGGTAGACACCCTTGACTGGCCCAACGAAACATGAAAAATACGTGAATGATCTCGAGGGCTGCGAATCATTCATGTTCGTTATCCAGTTGTTAAGTACCTCCCCATGGGTGTTGGTTTAAGGAACTTCAGTGCACTATGTGATACACTGCAACACTAGACAACGGTGCATTGAATAACTTAAAACTACATCATCATGCACGGTTAGAAACACTAGATAAATAGATTAGAATTGGCTAGTAAATGAATTTGATTCGCTATGCTAACATTTGCTTGCATGACATGTTGTCTGTCGATCATTGATCTCCACTTTTTAGCATGATACTTGTTTCACCTATTTTCACATGGTTAACTATGTTCCTATGGTTTCTTTACCTTGAGTATGCATGTATGATTCACGTATAAGACATGTTCTCAGATATGCATGTATGATATGTTTGTCACGGTTTACTCAGCATTTTCATGATTGACTTGTATGGTTAGGCACTACTTAGCCTCAGCCTTAGGATCCCGACGAGGTGAATTTGGTGTAGTTTTCATGGCCTTACTGTAGAAGGAAACGTCTTGGGGAAACCGGACCCAGGAAACCTGAGACCCATTTGTACCCTGGCCTAGACAATGGTGTTCTCTGCACGGATATAAGATCCCTCTTTTGGGAGCATATGGCAATGTAGTCGCCAACTAGTTATGTACAGCATGTATACATTGATTCACATGGCATATTTTCTTTCTTGCTTACATGACAGCTTAGTATACGAATGTAACCTGTTATGATTATATGATGTTCTTTATTCTATTAGACACAGCATGTGTTATTTGTTATGGCTTATACAATGCTAAATCGTTGTATTCACGAGTTGTCTTTGATGTTGCAGGCTCAGATACCCCTTCCGACCCCTCGTCGGTCGGCCAAACTCTTAGTGAGGACCCCGAGGTCCCATCAGGCCTAGAGGAGTGGTTGTAGACACTCCGCCGGAGAGCGCCGTGGCCATTTCTTGCATCTGAGTCTTCATTGTTTTGAGTTGTATTACGATTTGATCCTATCATGATTTGTAAATGGTCATTTTGTTCCATTTTGTAAAACTATTATCGCTATATGTCAATTCTGTTTTTCGTATTCTCTTCTTGCATTAGTTTAGTGTGATGTTTTGATATCTACAGCTTCCGCGTACATGTTTGGCACGTGTGAACCTTCCCTTGTGCGTGTGCATTTAAACCAGGTCTACGTGTACAGGCACGGGAGCACATGTGTCATCGGTTTGGCTTTTGCTAACCCCTGAACTCCTGGGCTCGGGTTGTGACATTCTACCTACTTGATTTTCCATTTCTGCTTTCCAGTCTTTAAACATGGTGAAAACCTTAGATTTCTCTTTCATGAAGTAAACCCAAACCTTTATTAAGAAGTCGTCAATGAAAGTCACAAAGTGTTATGTTCCACCTTTTGACTTAATTGGGGTTGATCCCCACACATCAGAGTGAATATAATTCTAAATACCCTTACTTCTACAAGTGTTACCTACCTTTTTGAAAGGCACCATTTTTTGCTTGCCAAGGACAGAGAATTTGCAAAAATCCAGATTGCATGTTTTCACACTTTTCAACAGCGATCTTTTGTGAAGTTCAACATGCCACTCTCACTCATATGCCACAACCAAGACTCATCATCGCTGGCTTTATTATCTGTGGAGACTGCCACTCCACCTACAACTATGTCTCCTATATGTTTGTAGAGGTTGTTACCTACTTGGTACCTCGTATTAGTACCAGAACTCGTTTAGTCACTTTAAGTATACCATCTTTCGCAATGAATGTGCACCTTTTGAATTCAAGTGTGCTTAAAGAGATTAGGTTCTTCTTGAGTGCTAGCACATCCCTCACATCACTTAAGGTTCTCACAACTCCATCATACATTTTTATCTTAATGGTGCAATTTCCAATGGTTTTATATGGTGCATCATCACCCATTAGAACACTACCGCCACTACATGGCTCAAAAGTATGAAACCGGTCACAGTTTGGGCTTGTATGATATGAACAACAGGAACCTGAAATCCAAACATCAGATAGATGGTTACCTTGCGAGACTGATAGGAGTTACACTTGATTTTCTAGAAGGAACGCTGGTTGAGTCACTACTGTTGGCTTTGTTATTCTCAACTTTAGTCGCCTGAATTCCTGGCAATTTCTCCTCTAGTGTTTATTCTTTTTTCAATAAAAAGCATTTTGAATCTTCCTTGCTTCTGGATTTTGATATGTAGTTGTGTTCACAAGAACCTTCTTTTGTTTGCAGTCCCTCTACATGTGAACCATTTTTTGTACGCTTTTTCCTCGCATCATTTGAGATAATATCTTGCCTAACATCCCAAAATTTGAGTGTGTCCTTTCCATAGAGTAGGGTAGCACAAAGTGATTATATGAGTTAAGAAGAGAGTTCAGCAACAGCAAAGACTTTTCTTCATCATCAAATTTCACATCGAGCTTCAACAAGTCGTTAACATCCTATTGAAACTATTCATGTGCTCCAGCACATCACAGCCGTATTTCATTTTTAACTCATGCAACTCTTTTTTGAGATGCAATCTGTTGGTGAGATTCTTACCCATGTAGAGACTTTTAATGTCACGCCCCAAAATCTGAGATTTTTGGGATCCTTAAATCCTGAGGCATGGCGGATCCACAACAGATAAATTGAATAATTTCTAAACTTTATTAACATAATCCAAATGAACTCATATAATCAATATCCTCTATTAATCCACTGAATAAATTCGAAGTGAATATAACTCTTAAACATAATAATAATAAACATCCAAATGTAAATAAATCCCTAATCAAATCTTCTGAATCTAATATAGAATTCCACAGCTTTTCCCACAATCTTGATTCCTGCAAAGCAAGCTAGGTTTCCTCGGGTTCCGGCTCAACCTCGAGATCTATAGGGAAAAACATGAGTGAGTAAAACTCAACAAATAATACAAACCATAAAACCTAGCAAACATATAATAATCTAAGAAATCAATTCTAGAGCCACGAGTCAAGTATACGAGTATATCAAGAAGGTAAGATAACCAGATCTCAAGGTATTTCAAATAATGAGTACATAATCAAATCAACAAGTAAAAAAAAGGCATCTCTGTAGTAAACCAAATATCAAAATGTGCTTGCCAAAGTTAAAAATGTGCCAAGTACAATGTACCCACCAGGTACTGGCAATTTTCATATCCAAAGTGGTACGAAGTCTGAGAATACCGGTAATCTCCAAAACAAAGTAGGAATTAATTGCAGACTAGCAATATCGCACAAAGGGGTTCCAATCCCAATGTCATACCAAAAAAGGAGCTAAAATCCGCGTGTGGGTTTACCACGATACGTTGCCCATACTTTAGAGAATGCCTTAAGAATACATGTATCAAATTCGGAATTCAAAGCCTTTTAATCACAAAAATAGTCAAGGGTTGAGATCACAACTAAATAACATATTCTCAAGATTCTGTCCACATTTGTCAACATTTAAATTCCAATGATAATTAATGATCAACAATAAGTTTCACAAAAAATACATTTCATCATGATTGTGGCAAGGAAATAAGACTAAATTTAGCGTAACCATCAAGTACCAGTATGTCAAAGGTAACAAAGTATCTTGAAAATTTAGGATTATTTCAATAGTTCACAATCTTACGTAATTAAATAAAAAAAAGACAAGACTTGAAAACTCTATGGCTAAGGAACTATGGTAAGACTACTTACCTTGATTGTCAATCTTTGAAAAATTGGGCTTGCTTGACCCTAGAAGCCCGGTGCAAGTTCCTGTTATGATGATATGCAAACAAATTAGAAATTGAGTTTAAGGAATGGGCTCATACATGAGCCAGTGGTTTGAGTCATAATCGCACGAGATGAAATTGGGCCAATGTATACTCACATCCTTGTTGGGGCCCAATTTGTCTAATCATGCAAGTGGGCTTAAGGAATGTGAGTTATGCATACACCTAGGTTAGATGGGGTGGACGCAGGAAAATGAATAGTGTGTCAATTAGTAACTGGACGGAAACTGGGGTCATGAGCTTGGGCCCATATCTTTGATGGAATCTATAGGTCAGGTGGGCCAGGGATACTGAGTCAAATAGTCAATTCGATTTAAAAGCAAGTGGACTTAAAGTGATGAATGCACTTAAAAGAATGACCGTAAGATAAGTGAAGAGGGAAGTGGGCAGTTTGCTTACAGGGAGATAGGAGAGGGAAGGAAAGGAAAGAGAAGAGAAGAAAGGGAGAAAAGGGTCGGACCGCAATGGACACGTAGGAAGAAATAATGCAGAGGAACGAAAGAGAAACAAAAACAAGAGAGAGGAAAGAAGAGAAGAAGAAAGATAGAACGAGGAGGAAAAGGGAAGGTATGAGGATACTGCACAGGGATTGTGGAAAGTGAAGAGAAGGTGGGTTCGGTCAGACAAAAGTAGAAACAGGTAAGCAAGAGGAAAGGAAAGAGGAGACGAAGAGAAACATGAAGACACTGAGATAGAGGAAAAGAGGGAGAAGAAGACAGTTCGATTAGGAAAGCAGAAAGAATAGAGGGAGAAGAAGACGTAGAAGATAAAGAAGGTGCAGAAGGAAATAGAAACAAAATGGAGGGGATCTTGCCGAGAGATGGGTTCTAGGTGATGAGGGCGATGCCCGGACAGGTGGCTGATCGGCTGGTGAGGGAAAAGAACAGAGAAGAAAGAAGAAAGAAAGAAAGAGAAAGCAAGGGAGGTGGAGAGGGTTTTGGAGTTCGGTGGCAAGGAAAACAAGAACCGAGAACAGAAAGGAAAGAAGAAGAAGAGTGCACGTGGAAGAAAGATAGCAACGAGCGGGGGGAGTCCTGGCCCAGCTAGACTGGGTTCCTCGGGCAAGAATAGGGAGAGAGAAGAAAACAGAAAATAGGGAGAAGAGAAACTGCGGAAGAGAGTAAATAAGAGAGAGAAGAAGATGAACATGAAACAACCGGTAGAGACGATGAATAGTAGAAGGGAAGGAAAGAAGGAAGCAAAGAAAAGTAACATGATGAGCAGTGGCCGTCGAGAATAGGTGGGTTGGCTAAAAGGAGATGTGTAGATGAGGGTGACCGATTCTGTTTGCTTGGGTGGAGACAATTGAGAGATGAAGTTTGTTAGTGGAATGGTGATGAAGTTTGATCGCTGGCTGCAGTTGGCTTAACAGAGGTGGATCGGCACGTAAATGGGAGAAGATGAAGAAGAGAATGAGATGAAGAAGACAGAGGAGCAAGAAGTGTGCACGGGAAGAAGAAGAAAACGTAACAATGGAGAGGGAGACTGTTTGGTTCAGTGGAATGCAGCAAAGAAACCGAGATGAAGAAGGGTCTGAGAGAGAAATGGGAAGAAGAAGATGAAGAAGAAAAGAGAGCAAGGAAAAAAAAGTCAAACAAAGAAGGAACAGAAGAAGGAGATGGAGATGCAACGGTTGTGGTGGCAGATGGGTTCTATTTGGATAGAAGGAAAACTAGAAAAGAAGAAGAAGAGAAGGAAAAGAACAGGAGAGGAACGGAACCAGAAAGAGAAAGAAAAAACACGAAGAAGAAGTGGAACAGGAGGGAGAAGAACAGGAGAACAAAAGAAAGAAGAAGGCAAAGAAAATTATCGAGGTGGTTGTTCATGGAAAAAAAGAAAAGAAGGAGAGAGGAAAGAGCAGAAGGTAGAAGAAACCGCAGAGAAGAAGGAGAAAATTAAGAAGAGGAACTGGGCTCGGGCTGTACGAGGAGAGAAGAAACAGAGAAGAGAAATGAGAGGCTGGGCTTGAGTTGCAGAGATGGGGAAGAAGACGAGGAGGAGGAGAACTCGGGGAAGAAAACAGAGAAGGAAGAGAAAGAGAGGGGCAGCCGAAGAAGACGATGAACAGTGGAAGAGACAGAAACAGAAAACAGAGAACAGGAAGAAGAAAATAAAACTAGGAGAGAGAGAGAGAGAGAGAGAGAGAGAGAGAGAGAGAGAGAGAGAGAGAGAGACCAGAACTTCAATCTCGGATGGATCCAGGTGCAAGCGTTCTGGTTCTGAGCATGGAGAAGGAATAAGATGGTGTTAGCGATAGATCGAAAACTGGGTGCCGAGGTTTCGTAAATTCTGATATGGAGCTTGGTGCTGTTGGCTAAGGAGTTGAGCTTAGCTCGGTCAGGAACAGAGAGGAGAGAGATCGAAAACAAAAGAAGAGAAGCAGACAATGAACAGTGAGCATTAGGTATAGGTGGGCCCGTGATGAGTGAGGCACCGATCTTGGCAGGTGATAGTGGGTGACCTGAGGATGGTCACCTAAGATCATGGTAGTAATCACATTACATGGCATGAATGACAAAAATTGAAATCTAAATTATCATGCAAGAAAGTTAAAATAATCACTATAATAGTAACTTAAAAAAGGAAGAGATAAAGGAGAGAGGGCCACACCTTAGGTGGAAGAGGGAACTCTTCACAAGTGAGGGAGGGGACTTGGGTTACATAGGTTACATTCAAAGGAGGGAGAGTGACACCCATTCATAGGAAGATAAAAGTAGGGTTTCAAAAGAGTTTTAGTTATATCCAAATTTAACCAAAGGAATCTAATTCGAATGGAATTTCATCCCTAAATAGAGTTTGGATAAGTAAAAACAATCTAGAGGTTTAATCAAAATAAAGTTTTAATTTTTTTTATCAAATCTCTAAAATTAGGGTTAGGATAAGGCTTTGATGATGATGATGATCTCTAAAATTTTCAAACTCTAGTAATTTATGGGACCCATAGAGTAACTAAGTAATTATCTAAATTTCCATGGCATCAAATCATAATAACATGTGGGGTCCATCAAGGTTAAATCAAGGGTCATGATTAATTCAAATTTAAAAATAAAAATTCGAGTCTTTACATTTAACCTACTCCAACAAATCTTTCATACTGGTTTAAAATATCGGTTGATACCAATTCGTATCATCCTAGACCGTGACAATATTTTAATAAGATCTCGGTATTAGTATTGTCACAGTCTAAATCACTAACATATCGATCAAATGTTAGTCTTAATGGCCAATATGACCAAAACTTGAAACGAAAAAATTAAAATAAGAAAGAGGAAGAAGGCTGCATTTGAAAAGAAAGGGAGAAAACACAATAACATGTAGTTTTTAGAAACAAATAGATAGAAAAAAAATAAATAAAAGAGTAGCAGAAGCACATACTTGGATTCCCGAGAAGATGAACACTTGAATATCCTCGGTTTACAACTGCCACATCCAACTGCCATCCTTTTTCTCTTCTTCTGCTTCTCATCCTCTTCTTTTTCTTCATCTTCTTTTTCTTCCTTCTTTACTTTCCTTTTGCTTCCTTCTTTACTTTCCTCTTGCTTTTCCTTCTCCCTGTGCCGTTCCTTTCTGTTTGTTTCGGCAGAAATGCGATCAACGAAATCCTATTGAGGGTTTTTCCCTCCCATTCAATTCCCATATGGCGTGAATCTTCCACACTTTAAGATCTAGTCTCATAATAAATTTTAGAAATTTAAACTCAAAACCATTAAATGGCCTCTCTTATTGTATAAACTATTAAATGTCCCCATATTAATTTCGCCACTCAAAATAAATGCCCCTCGTAAATGGTCTCTCAACAAATATAAATAAATAAGAGTTGGCCCATTGTCACATTAATCACTTATAAACATCCAAATAAAATTTTAAAACGTCATTTAAGAATCCAAATGTTTTATTTTATTAGTAAGCCTCTAATGGGGTATACTAATGAAAAAACTAATCCACTAAATATAAATGCCCTTTTCTTTAGTATAAAAAAAGTGAAATTTTTTTACAAATCAACTATAAAAGAGTGATAATTATTTTATTGATTGGGTTGGGGATTTAAATTGTGGGCTATTTGATAGATTAATAAACTATAAAGATAGATCTAGGAGAAACTATTAGGTAGCGTTTGATTCGCTGGAATGAAGGTCGGAATGGAATGGTCATCCCGTTGGAGTGACCATTCCCACGTTTGGTTCGTGAAAAAGTGGCGGAATGACCATTACTTCAGGAATTACCATTCATTTATATAGGGGAATCACCATTCCTTTGGGAGGGTAGAGGAATGGCCATTCCATTCCTTTGTAATTTTCCCTTGAGTCCAAAAAGACCCTTTCATCAAACAAAACCTGAGATGCTCGATCATAAGACCTAGCAAAAAGAATTTCAAAGAATTTTAAAAGATTGGGTTGGGGGGGGGGGGGGGTTTGGATATTTTTAAAAGAATTTCAAAGAAGAAAAAAAATTCACATCTTGACCGATATTGAAACTGTAACAGTTTTTTAGGCTAGCCAATATTGCAATTTCAAACCATACTTTCATGACATTGTACATGACTTCGTAAGAGAAGTAGAATTGAATAGAGCTGACTGGCTTTTCATTAATTTGCACCCATTCTTCATTATCAATCTTTATAGGTTTTTTTTCTTTGCCTAACAATGCTCTTGATATCTTGTTGATTCACGATATTCCTCGCTGCTATAAACTAAAGTTTATTCTTTCATCAAATTTATTGATTTCAAATTTGATACCTCCTACAGTAGAGGTTTTCTCCGTGGCAATTGAAAATCTAAAGAAGCTCTTGAATCACTCAAAATTTTGCTTGCCAAATTGCCAATTTACTCCATTAACTTTGTAGATTGTCGTTGTGAGTCCATGGAGCACAAAAAATAGAATTTAAATTCTGACAGTTGAATTGCCAGAACTATCCTCCAACTGGCGCTGACGTCACTGCTGGCGTCACATGCTTCCTGCTGCTCTGCTTCTAAAACGGGTCACCTGAAACTGAACTTGACTGTGAATGGGTCAGGTTGACCTAACCGAGGGCCTACTCGGAAACTATATCTTCCTCTTGTTCTGGTACCGCAAATAGAAACTAAGACATGACCGAGGGTCCAAGGCCCTAACTCTCAGTCGTTCTCCGGTCGTCTAGTGCGACTGGGGCTGTGGTGACGATGCAGACCGGCAATGTGGTGAACGGCGGCGGTGACGGCGACTATCCAGAAACACGGATAAATCTGTATCCACTCGTCATTTGTTTTCGGTTTCTCTAAAAGAAAAAAAAACAGAACACTACAACAAACTTCTTTTTTCTTCTTTTTAGTCCTTCAATCTCTACTTGTCAACAAAAGACCAGATTTGCCTTTCCTTTTCGTCTTTGCCAAGTGACGGAAAAGCCTTGGCTCTCTTGAGATAAAAACGGACCCATACCGTATTCCTGTTTCGCTTTTGCAGCATAGCAAATCGTTAATGAAATTTGTAGGGATCAAATACAATATTATTGTTGTTGGGATAACCGGCGCAATGGAAACTATTCGTAGTTAGATAACCATGATGACATACGTAATCACATCATCAAACAATCATATACATGTGAACAAAATAATTTTTCGTGGTTTGGCAATCTTGTGTATATCCATATAAGAGAAAACTTATCTATCATGATCTCATATCAATCCAGCGGATCTAAGGTTATAACACATCATTATATATAGTTCCCATTGCTTTATTGGCTAATAAGAAAATCCATATATAATGACTAAAAATCTCTAACTCTGAATCTTGGTTCTAATTAACTTAGATAACAGATCCAGCTAAATTGGAATACAAGATAAAACCCAATGATCTATGCCTTAGTTTGGATTCCATAAATCCGCAAAGCCACCTTGAGATGAAACTGACAATGTCTTTACGTACCTTGTTGAATGGTATGCCACTATACTAATGGCGCAATCTTCTTTCTTCAACACTCTAACATGTTAAACAAGCACTAGTTGTTCCTCGTTAAAAGGTATGCCTCAACACATGCTTCAACCTAGCGCAGCTCCTACACCCTTTTAGCCTGGATGCACGGACAATTTCAGCATTATCTGGTATCAATCAAGTCCAAACAAATTTGAGATTTCTCATACCTCGTTGAAAGGTATGCCTCCACACATGTTACAACCAAGCGTGACATATGCACCCCTTAGTGCACTAATAATTTCAACGTTATCGGATGTTGATCAAGTTTAAACTAACTTGAGATTTTCCACAATTGCTTCTTTGACCTCAACACCCCCGGTCTTGAACATCGAAAGTGCACGCCATTTGTTGTCATCTCTGTATTCATCCTTATAACATAATGAATCTAACTTCCATCCGCCAGGTTAAAACTGAAAACCTCCCCGAATCCATATCTCATAGGTACTTTTTGAAACTTTCCTTCTGTCTCTATCTCGGGGTTCATCTCTTCAAACTTGCAATTGTCCTGTGCTATACTATTTTAGCGGATTCGGCACTGCACATGCAGGTTAGGTATGACTCGAAGCTAAATTGGCTTACTTCAACCTAAAATGGATAGCCATTTCCGAGAAAATCATCTTTAGTTAATTTTTCCTAGATTTCCACTAGATGATATCATCAAAGAACCATCAATCCATCTTTCGATGATCTTGTCGCATCTAACTCTCTTGAACCATGTTTTTCCTCCCCTGTTATATGATGTCTCTTTCACTACTCCACCTAAAAAAGCACCCCCATCAACTTATAGATATTTCTGACTATCTCATCCTCCATGATGACCATTATTTCATTTTGCACCTTCATAACTCCACTCACTCCAATGAACTTGTAGCCTTTGAAATCTAAAGCACCAAAAGAAATCCAACAAACTCAGAACATTCAACACATCTATTAGGGTCTGAACAATCTCATCATACACCTGGATTTTTACCTTTCTTATCCCAATGCTCATCAATTTTGCATTATCTCCCGTAAGAACAAATCTATCAACAATGATAGTTATTTGCATTAAATCAATCTCTACTCGAACACATGATAGGAAGAATATGAATTCCAACACCATGAATCATCAACCCAATCCATATTATTAATGATAGAAAGTGATTCCCAATTGTTCGAATTCGAGCATTTTGGCACACTAACTCCTTTTGATTTTGATTCTTTGCTTTTCCATTCACTTTGGCATATTGTTCCTTCTTGATCCCTTCGGCGTGGATTTCAGCTTTCTACAAAGTCTTGGAGCAGTCTTTCGTCCATGACATCAAGTAACACTTTTCAACTCTTACTGTGTAAAGGACTCTATGACTCTTTCCTGCTAATCCTTGAAGTCATTTCTCTATTAAATTCTTCAATTTGGCTTGTGATGCTTAAATCCATTGCTATCATTGTGAATCAGTTTCTTTAGTCCCCATAAATTTTCACCCATCAAACTATCAATATCTTCCATTTTCCTTGTAGATCTCATTACCACGAGTATGCTGGAAAAAAAACATATCTGAAATGTGACTCTGAATGGCTTTAATATCGTATAAGCAGCTTTCTGCGCTTCGATTAGTCCAACTTGTTTGTTGACAGTTGAATTGCCCATGTTCTTCTACAAATGCATAGATCTGCTAGCAATGAATCCGTAAGCGCAAATGAATCTCTGATCAGACATTGGACTATCAAAATATTGTATAAAATAAATTTAGCCGGTGATCCAGTCAAACTGATTTTGACTAACTTTGCTAACGAGGCGCTGAGTTAGCTTGTTGACATCATCTGGCCGATGTGAGCACTGCTGTTAGTGGTGGATTGGGCTGCCTCTTAGAGGATCTGGTCAACCTGACCCTACCCGACCTAACTTGCACCTCCTAGAACTACCCTGGTTTCCATGGGTTAGGCCAACCCAACCAGATCTGGACTTTCTTTTTTTTGTTTTCTGGGCTGCTACGAATGGGTCGAACTCGAACCCAAATGTCGTCTTCCTCTTTCGTTCAAAAATGGGTTCTGCAACCCAGAAGCAGATGAGCTTTAGCCTTCCTCACCGGCAATGACGACCAGCGAAGGGTGGCAGCACACCGGCAACGATCAGTTATGGCGAGAGACCGCAGGGTAGCCCTCTTCTACATGTAGGAAAGGCCCTGTTTCTTGTTTCTTCCTCGGCAATGGTGAAGGACGAGAGGGGGTGAGCTGCGACGGCAAGGATTGCAGGGCAACGACAGCGGAGTCCGGTGACGGTGGTCCTTTGATTTTCTTCTCGGGCCAAAACTGAAAAAAAGCAACCTGTTTCTTCTCTTCTTCTTCAAGCCTGGCGAAACTGAACTAGATCTAGTCTCCCTCTTATTTTGACCTATAGAAACCGAGTGCAACCTTCACTTCTTCTTTTTATTCTTCGATCAGGCAAGATCCTGATCTGTGGCGAACATAGAGATTACCTTCGATCTTCTCGAGCCACCAAACTCCTTTTCAGGCGAAGGTAACAGAGGAACCGGTGGTTCTTCTTCTTAGTAGTGCCGAGAACCTCTATTCTCCATTTCCAGAACCACCTACAACTCCAATCTTATGGGGGATTGCTTGCAACGGATCTTTTCCCATTTCACCAAAGATATTTGACCTGAACTTTCACCTAGATCCAATCCCTCTTTTTTGTACTGACATGCAGATATCTGGATCTCCAGTAAAATCCGATCTGTCGATCTACAAGCCCGTGAGCAATCTTCACCTCGCTCTCATATCATTTCTTGGGAAAATGGCACAACAAAACCACCCACGATCGATGAATCAACGACGATGACACACACAATCACACTATCAAGTAATCACATACATAAACACAATAATTTTACATGATTTAATAATTTTGCCTACGTCTATAGAGGAGAGAACTCATAGGGCTATGATATTTTAAAATATATAATTCCTGCTTTCTTTGCCAACTAGAAAACTTATATGTAATAATTAAAATATTCCTAACCTTGAACCTCGGTTGTGATTAATCCAGACAACTGATCTAGTTAAACAGGAATACAAGACGAAACCTAACAATTATCCGATCACGCTTACCTATTTGGCAACCTCCACCAATGGCTTTGATACCACTCCTTATTAGAGCTGGCAAAATGCCACCCAACCCAGTTTTGACCTATCAAACCTAACCCATGAGAAAAATGGGTCAGATTAGGGCCAGTGTTTTCTAACCTGCATAAAAGCAGGTTGGGTTAAAGTTGACCCGCTTGACCCACATAATTTAACTAAGAGTTCTTTGCGTCTCAACTTTCATATATTGATGAACCTTAAAGACTTTTCATTCTCCAGTTTTCCACTTCCTTTACAATTAGCAATGTTAATGTTTAGCAAATCTCTATATCTATTAGAATCCCACGAGTTATAATATCTTCTTCTTTACAAATTATTCACTTTGGTTAAAGTGGTCTCACGAATTCCATTGTATCTTTCTCTTCTACTTCTCTCTACTTCAGGTATGCTTCCTCTTTCCTATCTCTCTTTCCCTTCATGCTTATTATTGCAATGTATTATCTTTATATTTCCCCCACATGGCACTTGGTAGCATGTTTATTCTTATATCCTTATGTTTATCTTTTTTCTTAATTTATTTTTAATGGTGATCTTTGAATTTGAATGGCTATCAATAGACTAGATTGAAATTGGCTGAATTAGTTTGGATTTATTTTTTTCCATTTGCAAACTCAGAACTCAATTGGTTTTGTCTTTTTCCATCATTATTATTTTCTCATAAATTGTAACACCTTATTATTTTTTGATTTATTTCATATATTGTATATTTGTTTGGATTTAGTTTTATTATATAATGATTATTATAAAAAATTTAATAAAATACATAAGAAATCATTTATAATGATTATTTCAAAAGTTTGACCACCATGCTTAAAGTAGAATGGATAAGCATGAAAAAATAATAACAATAATATTTTAGGATTTAATATATTAAACTATAATTACTTCTACAAATATATCGTTGATAAACTCTAATTGTGAGTATATGAATATAATGTAGATAAACTCTAATTGTGAGTCAATATTTAAATAGGATTTAATATATTAAACTATAATTACTTCATAAATATATCGTTGATAAACTCTAATTGTGAGTATATGAACATAATGTAGATAAACTCTAATTGTGAGTTAATATTTAAAGTAGTTTTCATGGCTACAGTGCTTTTCTCATTTATTTAATCATTTTTGGATAAAATTTTATAGACATGGCCTAGATGGCCCAGTGGTTAAGTTGGTGCCTTAGACAATAGCTTAGAGGTTTTGAGTTTCAGTTATACATATCACCTTTTTACCAAGCTCAACTATAGTTGAAGAAAATGTGCATGAGGCAGGTCAAGCTCACCCGACCCATATTTAAAGAAGGGTTAGCCCAACCCAAGGTATAATGGGTGCTTAAAACAGTTCGGGCTTGGGTTGGTGTCCAAAAAGTTGGCTCCACCCCTAACCTGACCAGCATTAGCCTAACCCACCCCGGTTGCCAACTCTACTCCTTAGGATTGAATTAGCATCAAGCACACAGTCAGATGCAGCACACAATTAATGTGTTTCGGCAAAATTGCGTATGTCCACAGTTTAAGATGATTTCACTACGAAGAAAGCTCTCACACTGTCACATACCCCATTTTTACAAGTTATCTCTTTGTATTTCCTTTGCCTTACCTTGCTTGCTTTCCCACAAAGAATAAATCCTAGGAGAGAACATCTGAGATTAACCCTAATAAAATGAGCCTCAACCAAACTACCTAAACCCGACACTCTACTGTTTGGGGGACAATCTATACTCCCATGATCGATCCAATATGCCTATCCCACCCAATGAAATAGCACTTGGCTCTGTTTAACACATAAAAATTTTAAACACTCATGATTGATTATGAAAACAATAAATAAATAAAGTCAGGCACAATAAATAAATGACTAGGAAGTCATTTTTTTTATATCTACAAAGCAAAGTTTAAAATGCTGAGATTGTCTCATTTTATCCACACCCCTAAATCATAAGTAGATCTTTCACCATGCCAAGGGCCCACAAGACACTCATTTTCTTTAGAAGGGCTTATCGTTTTTGGGGGTGGTGATACAAATAAGTAAAATAAATCTAAGAATAATCAACATAATTATATTTTTATGTAGATTAAAGCCTCAAAATCAATGGTAAAACTACTAAAAACTAGGATGTCCAAATCCTATAGTGATTATAAATTGAATGTGAGAAGTGGCGATTCATGGGGCTCGCTGAGGACATTTGATTGGCAGCGGGGAGGCCTGCAGGGCTGTAAATATGGGTGGCCCATGAAAGGAACCGCCTAGCCCGAAAAATGTGGGCTGTGGGCCGAAATGTTGACTTGGTCAACGGGTTGGCCTAGCAGGACACGGTACCAAGTCTGGGCTGTGCTCGGCTAAGGAGCCATGGCCTGGCAGGGTATGGCCCGTCACTTATCTAGGCCATGCTGGACTAGGGTGCCTGGGCCGCGGGCCTGCACAAAATGATCCACATTCGTATTACAATAGTAATATTCATTTATATATATGAAGTATAAAATGTAAAATGATTAATATTTTTCTCTTCATTTATAAATTAGTGTCCATAGTTATGCATTTATTCTATTAGTTTCAATGTTATTTCAAGTTGAAAACCTTGAAAGTGTGTAATCTCTCCCTCAATTTGTATAAAAAATTATTAATTTTTTTTAAAAAAATTTTAAATTTTGTTAAAAACATTAGAAATGGCATGTGGGCAGGCCCATGGGCAGCAAGACCCAACCCATATGGGGTCCATGATGGGCTGGCCTCCCAGCTGCCAGGCTGTGGGACTAGGCACGGCTGGGCTAGTCAACTGTGGGCTGTGCCATGCTTACTCCGTAGGGTCAAAAGTTGCAGCATATTTGAGTGTTATTTGGTAAGTTAATTTTTCTAAGGCAAGTTAATTTTTCTATCTATTTGACCTAAATATGCTTTAAATAGTAGTGCTTTAATTATTGATAAAATTAATGATTAGCCATATAATTTTGATTAATTAAAATTTGTGTGTACTACTTTCACTTTATCACAAATTTGTATGTACTACTTTACTATATGACTTAGCCCATATGACCTCTATGGTATAACAAGTTTGATTAAATCAAACATGCAAAACTGTTTATTTGTAAAAAAAAATAATTTAAATGGCTCTAATTCAATCAGATCTATTTCTGACAGACAAAACTTGTCAAACAGGCTCTTATTTAGTTTAGCTCTTAGTTTATGTGTGAATTCCTTCTCACTACATGGATGAATATGCGTAGGAATACATACCTGTCCATTGTATATGGTGACATTTATTCCATTCGCTAATAGCTCATCAACCTGTGGAAGGATGGTATGTACACTCAATTAGATGTAACTACCCAGTGTAACAGCCAAAGTCACTAGTACTCAAAATGAAATGGTGGAAAGAGCATTCAATCAGTTTTCAGTCTTCATGGAAAGCTCATGTAACCAAGTTTAACCCTATATATCCTGGCCAAGGAAAACATTTCTTTTTCTCCTAAAACTAAATTAACATCAAGAACAAAAATACTGAATCTTCAATTGATTCACTAATGTAATAGTCTGTGCCAAACTGAATTAGAATCCAATACAACATTTTTACAAAAAAATTCAATACAACAACTGTCTCTTACCCTAGTAGTAAGAGATTTGGTTCTTACTAACCTGGTGAGGCTTCGATCTTCGTTAGGTGGGCTGTAGTTCATGTTGTGCGCATGTTTGCATAATCAACTAAAATCAATAATCAACTACACAAGAAGACAAGAGATTTACGTGGTTCGGTGAAGATGCCTACGTCCACAGGAAACCAATTTCCACTAGGTTCTCCTCCAATCTGTGAAACCACAGCTTTGGAATTTTAGCCTCTATCCAGGGTTACAGATTACTTCATATATATAATCATCACTTCCTTATCTCCCAAGAACTCTATCTTACAAAAAAGGAAAGTCCTCATCCCATCAAAAAAACTACTGGTTTAACAAACAAGAAATTCCTAATATAATTAGGGCGGAGCTTAGCCTTGTCAACTCTGAACACAGCTCCAATTTTCCCTTAGATACAATCTTTGTCATCATGTCCGCTCCGAGTGAATCTTGTCCAGCTTCATGAAGTTTTTCTCGATTACCTCACGAATCCAATGGTACTTTATAACAACGTGCTTCATGCGACCATGATATGTAACATTCTCATTGAAATCCATAGCACTTTGACCATCACAGTAGACTACATATTCTTCTTGCTTCAAACCTAGTTTTTAAAGGAATCTCTTCAACCAAAGCATCTCTCTCCCTGCTTCATTAGCAGCTATGTATTCCACTTCAGTTGTAGACTGTGTTATACATTTCTGCAACTTTGATTGCCAGGAGACAGCTCCCCCTATGAAAGTAAACAAATAACCAAAAGTGGACAATCGACAATCAAGGTCGCCTGCAAAATCAGCATCAGTATAACCTTCAACCATTGGTTTTGAGCCTCCAAAACACAAGCACACTTTGAAAGTACCTCTCAAATACCTAAAGATCCACTTCACTGCTTCCCAATGCTCTTTCCCAGGGTTAGAGAGAAATCTACTCACTAAAATCACAGCATGAGCAATGTCTGGTCGTGTACAAACCATAGCATACATAAGACTCCACATAGCAGAGGAGTAAGGAACACATGCCATCTATTACTTTTCATTATCTATAGTAGGACACAAGCGCTTGCTTTGTTTGAAGTGACTAGCTAGAGGTATGTTAATTGGTTTAGCATTCTTCATGTTGAACCGCTTGAGTACTCGTTTAATAAATTTCTCCTGTAACAACCACAGCCGCTTGGAACTCCTGTCACGACGTATTTACATGCCCAATATCGTTCGTGTGGGACCTAAGTCTTTCATGTCAAACGACTTTGACATCTCCTGTTTTAACTTGCCAATCAACTTGCTATCCTGTCAACTATCAGCATATCATCTACATATAACAGAAGGATGATGAACCTGCAATCGATAAATCGACAAACATGGACACAATGATCTACAGTTGTCCTCCAGTACCCATGACTCAGTATGAATGAATCAGACTTCTTGGACCACTATATCGCTGCTTGCTTCAGCCCGTAGAGACTCTTTTTCAACTTGTAAACCATCTGTTCTTTTCCTTTTACCTCAAACTCATCTGGTTGAGTCATGTAGCTCTCTTCTTTCAAGTCACCGTGAAGAAACGCGGTCTTCACGTCCATCTGTTTAAGCTCAAGGTCCATGTTGGCGGCTAGACCCAATATGACTCTAACAAAAGACATTTTCACAACAGGAGAGAAAACATCACTAAAGCCGATACCCTTTGTTTGTGAGAAGCCTTTTACCACTAACCATGCTTTGTGCTTTACCAGTTTCACATTCTCATCCTTTTTTTTAGCTTGAACACTCATTTGTTTTTTAGAACATTCATATCTTTAGGAAGTTGCACCAGCTCATATTCTTGTTCTTCTTTAAAGAACTCATTTCATCCTGCATAGCCTTCATCCACTCATCTTTCTCAGCATGAGTCATTGCTTTTAGGAAGCTCTTTGGCTCCCCCTCATCAGTAAGCAAAACATATTCGGATGCAGGATACTTAGTTGATGGTTGACGCTTTCGTGTAAACCTCCTAACTTGAGGTTCCGTGGATTTCAACTGAGGAGACTGCAGCTCCCCCTACTCAACACCCTCATCATTTGGTAACTTCTGTGCCTCATCACGATTCGAATCGTTTTCTCCACCTTTTCCACCTGTAGTCTGCACCGGAAAAAGAGTCGGTGTGAGATTAACCACTTCATCAACCGTCTCAGAAGACTTATCAATCTTCTCAACATCTCCAAAGACCTGGTCTTCATGGAAAACCACATCCCTACTTCTAATAATTTTCCTCTTCTCTGGATCCCATAACCTGTAGCCATACTCATCTCCACCATAGCCAAGAAAGATGCAACTCACTGCCCTATCGTCTAACCTGGAATGCTGCTCTTTTGGTATATGTGCAAACACCTTACACCCAAACACTTTCAAGTGTCAATAGGAAATATTTTTACCTATTCATCTTCTTTCTGGATGATCATCATTCAAATAAACTGAGAAAGATCTGTTAATCAGATAAATGGCAGCCAGAACGGCTTCACCCAGGAATGACTTAGGCAACCATGCTAATCTCATCATGCATCTCATCTTCTAAAAAATAATGCGGTTCATTCTCTCTACCACACTATTGTGTTGTGGAGTACTAGGAATTGTCTTTTCATATCGTATGCCATGCTTCAAGCAATAGCTTCTGAACTGGTTGGATGTGAACTCACACCCATTATCTGTGCGGAGACACTTCAAGAGTTTACCTATTTCTCTTTCAACCTTGACATGAAACTGTTGAAAAATCTAGTACACTTGATCCTTTGATTTCAAAGGATAAACCCAGACTTTCCTGAATGCATCATCGATGAACGTTATATAGAACTTATTGCCACCCAATGATTCTACCTCCATGGGACCACAAACATTAGAATATACCAAATCCAATACATTAGATTTCAATTTTGATGTCGAAGAGAAAGTAACCCTATGCTGTTTGCCATACAAACAATAATTACAAGGGTCAAGAGATATACCTGTGGAGCAAGGAATTAAATCCTTCCTTGCCAACATCTGTAGGCCTCTCTCACTCATATGACCAAGCCTCTTATGCCACAGATTCCGAAAAGAACTGTCTTGAACTGCATTCAACAAACTTTTGCACAGCTTTACTTGTGTTTTATAAAGCTTATTACTCGATTTTTCCTCTCGCAATTGTAACACTCCGACCCGAGTTGATCCGGATTAGTGAGTAATTGCGTGCGATTTTAGCGTTAAGTGTGTTTTGATTTTGTTTTTCTTTGGCTTTGAGTCTTGGAGAGATCGTTTGGGTTGAATTGACTTGGTTTCGGTAGTTCGAGCCCTTTTTCGTAATTTTGGCTTTTGATTGACCTTGTCAGTTTTGCGTCATTTTGACGTCATCGCGTGTCTTTCGTTGAGTTTGTCGATCTTCGTAACTGTCTTGGATCCAAATGTTTCCGTTTGCTCTCGTTGGATCGTCAGTTGACTCAAACTGACATTTGTGTAAGCTGTTTGGACTTAAGTGTAATTTGGACTCATTTTAAGTTATAAATATCCTACCAACTCTCTCCTTTCTCTCGATCGTTCTCTCAGCTGTCTCTCTCTCTCTCGTTCAGCTCTCTTTCTCTCCTTCTCCTTCTCTGTTTCTGTTGCTTGAGGGAGGAAGAAAGGAGCAAGTTTGTGTGTGTTTCCAGAGGACTGAGCCAAAGCAACGGTCGTGTGCGTGTGATTTCGTCTGTGAGGCAAGTATAAGCCCAAGTAGTATGAACATCGATTGATATGGCTTTGATTGTTGTCTTCTTATTCTTCATTGTGTTTCTCAGTGTTAGACAGCACTATTGAACCCATTTTGCTGTATTTTCCTGTTTTCGGTCGAAAGATCCGTTTTCTGTATGTCTGTAACGATTCTAGAAAAATGACTCCGTGCACTCACGGCTACACCGTGAAATGTGCTACGGCTAAGCCGTGAAATGGCTTACGGCTAAGCCGAGACCCAGCCGTAACCCTACCCGTAGAACAATACAGACTGACATTTGAAAATAACTGAGAGTTGGCAAAATGCTCCTCTTCTACGGCCCAGCTTGATCTAAGCCGTACATTGTACTACGGCTAAGCCGTGGACCAGGATACGGCTGCGCCGTAGAGTAAAATACGGTTGAGCCTTAAATACGAAGGAACATTTTGGGGAGCCTCGGCTCAGCCGCAGTGCATAGTACGGCTAAGCCGTAAGATGCCTCGGCTAAGCCGTAAGGTCACCTACGGCTACACCGTATCAGCCTGAGAACTGAATGAAAAGGGCTAGGTTTAAGGAAGAGACCGTTATGACTTTCATGTTAGAATGTAGCTAACCTGAACATGCCCAATGGAAATGTTTGAATGACATGAATGATCTCGAGGGCTGTGAATCATTCATGCCCATTATCCAGTTGTTTAGCACCTCCCCATGGGTGTTGGTTTAAGGGACTTCGGTGCACATTCCAGACACTGCAACAGTAGACAATGGTGCATCGGATAACTTAAAACTACATCAACATGCACGGTTAGAAACACTGGATAAGTAGATTAGGATTGGCTTGTAATTGACCTTGATTCGTAAAGTACTTTGATTTGTATAAGCATATTGACTTCTGTTATGCCCTCTTATGTGTTCTGCGCTGGACCTCTCGATTCTGTAGGAAATGCAGCAACCCCAGAGCGAAGCCCGGGCGGGACCATTCTATTATTGTGTATTGTATTTCACCATTGCTCCACTGGAGTACTTGAGTTCTGGGTCAGTGATTGTTATTGATACTCATTGTCAGTGCTTCTTTTATTTGTTTATGTGCATTCAGTATTCGTATCAGTATCAGTATCAGTATCAGTATCTGTGATGCACTTCCTACTGTTCGTTTAGTGTGATATGTGAGATCTGTATGTGATATGATATGATTGACTGATTGAGGTGCATCATCCGATTTGATTGTGATTGGTATATGGCACTACTGAGCCTCAGCCTTAGGATACCCGACGGGGTTAACTTTGGTTTAGTTTATGTGTTTGCCTCTGCAGAGTGTTCTGTCCTGGGACTCCGGACCCCGGGAACTAGAGACCCATGCGTACCCTGGCCCGGTCGCTGGTGTTCTCATTCTGACTGCTCTCGTAAGGGAGAAAATTGTAACACTCCGATCCCCTTTGAGCCGGATTAGTGGCTCATTAGTGTGTGTTTTGTTTTATTTTATTCTTTTGGACTTGGTTTTGGGCCTTGGATAGGTAGTTGAGTGACCTTTGACCTGGAATAGGTAGTTCTAAGCCCTTTTTCGTAATTTTGCTTTTGCTTTGCTCATATCATCTTTGCATCATCTTGGTGTCAGCACGCGTATTTCGTTGAGCTCGACAATTTCCGTAACTGAGTCAGATCCGTTTGAAGTCAATTGGAGAAGTTGGACCCCCGTGTGACTTGAACTGTAATTAGTATAAACTCCATGGATCTTGTTTTAAACTCCAAACATATATATAATGAGTCACTCTCCAGGTGTCTCTCTCTTTCTCATTTCACTTGGTCGATTGCATGCAACAACATCAGAGAGAGCCACGTCTCTTCCTCTCCTTTTCTCTCTTTCTCTCTTCTTTCCTTCTCTTGCTCGATTGTGGTTGGGAGCTCTTGTTTGATTTGGGTTTTGCCACACTTCATTGGATTGGGTTCTTCTTTATTCTCTCATCTCTGTCTATTGCTTGAGGTAAGTGGGCTCTTTGTGTTTCTTCTCCCAATTGCACCTCTCATTCTCTGATTTCTGTGTTTCCATCTCATGCATGGTTTCTTGCTTTGATTTGTCTTGATTTTAGTGGATTTGGAGCTTGATTTCAGAGGATTTGTCAGATTTGAGGCAAGTATAAGTACAGGTTTTGATAACACATATGGGTATTATTTGATTGCTTGGATTCATTCTCATTCTCTTTAGAGAAATGTTTTACAGCCATTTTCTAAGCTATGAGAATCAGTTGAGCTTGTTTTATTCAGTTTCTGTACAAAAATTTCGTTTCTGTAATCTTCCCGAACTCGTATTCTGTATTGTACGGCTAAGCCGTAAATTTCTACGGTTCGCTTTCCAGAGACTCGAAAATCTGAATTTGTTCTACGGCTAGGCTACGGCTAAGCCGTAATTTGTCCTACGGCTGAGCCGTAAGCTAGCCGTGACCCAACCGTACCCCAGCCGTGAATTAATTCTCTGATCAGTCGAAACTTTTCTGATATCAGTACTCCTACGGTGAGGCTACGGCTAAGCCGTGGATTGGTCTACGGCTAAGCCGTATACTGACTGTAGCTCAGCCGTGAGATGTATCAGATCAGAGGTGGAAAAGCTGACAGTTTAGCCGTGTTCTGAAGGGAACCACGGCTAAGCCGTAGTGCATATTGCGGCTACGCCGTAGGATGCCACGGCTAAGCCGTAGGTCACCCATGGCTAAACCGTAAGACCTGTTAAATATCAGTTAAACTTAGGCTAATGGTGTGACCTTGTAGGGCTCAAATACAGGTTAACCATACCCGTACACCGGCCCGATGGACTCTTTGGATCGCATGAATAATCTGTTAGGCTGTGACTTGTTCATGTGAGCGTTGATCACTGTTAAGCACCTCCCCATGGGTGTTGGTTTAAGGGACTTCGATGCACATAAGGATTATATTGCAACACTAGGATGGCAACGGTGCATCGAATAACTTAAAACTACATCAACATGCACGGTTAGTGACAGTGATGCAACTAGATTAGACTTGGCTTGTAATGAACCTTGAATCCGTATTAATCTGAGATGCATTGCATATTGTTTATGGTTTTGCCCTCTGTTCTGTTAATCTATGTTATGCATTCCTCAGTCATTTTGCTTTCGTTCTGTATATCTGTATTATTCTTCGCTCTGTACTCTGTTTTGATCTATGCTATGCTTTGTATATTCTCTGGCTTTGTATATCTCTGATTTTTGGGTATTCCCTGGTGGCTCTGCCCAGAGGTTAATACGTGAGGATAAGATCCGGTCCTTGTCATCGGTGAGTCCAAAGCGGATAATCTCCTTTCTTTAGCTTTGATTTGATTGGTATTAGTCTGGCTCTACTCAGCCTCAGCCCTAGGATACCCGACGGGGTTACCTCTGGCGTAGATCTCTGTATCTCTGTTTTAACTGCAGTGTTGCTTTGTCTTGGGACCCCGGAACCCAGGAACCGAGACCCGTTGTACCTTTGGCCTGGACAGCGGTGTTCTCCTCTGCTCTGCTCTGCTCTCTATTGGAGAGAACATGGTTAACGTAGTAGCCACTTAGTCAGTATTTCTATGTTTGATTCATATATCATGCTTTACGTCTATGCACGATTTGCTTAGCTTACTAAGATGAAATTCTGAAATCATTATTCTGTCATTTATTCAGCTTTGATACTATGAGTGTTTCATCTCTGTTACTTATATTTGCTGGATCGTTGTATTCATTTGTGTTGTCTGTGGTGTTGCAGGCACAGCTACCTTGCCCAGCTCCCCGGCGGTCGAGGAGGCTGCAGGGGCGAGTGTAGAGGCACCCTCCGGTCTGGCAGAGTGGGCCTGATCACTTCTGCCAAGTGCGTGCATGCATACCAGTGGCTTTTATTTTGCATTTTGGTTTTTGAGAGCTTGTATTTGGACTTTGGACTTTGGACTTGTATTCTGTATATTTTGTGTATATTGATTTTGGTGTGTATTCGGTTTTATCTCAGTGTATTTGTCTTTGTCTTTTCCGTTTCGTATTTGCTTTGGCTTCCGCTATCTTATTTTCCTTTGTTGCTTGCTATGATATGTACAGCTTCCGCGTACGCTTAGTTCGCACGTGTTAGATCCCTTGTGTGCGTGCATCTGGACTGGGTTTGGGTGCACGTGCACGGGAGTACGTGTGTCACCGGTTTAGCTTTTCGCTAACCCCCGAATTCTGGGCTCGGGTCGTGACATACGTATTGTATGGTATCAGAGCATGCTAGTTATAAGCATGTAGGCATCTAAGATCGTGGTGAGATGACGATATCAACTATTTGACTCGAGGTCTCATATGTTGATTTGGGGTTTGACTAACTCAGGGCCTTTTATATTGTGTGTTGTGTTTCTTTTCCTTTTTGCAGGATGGCATCAGGATCAGGATCTCGAGATGAGAATCAACAGGGCCATAACGGTGATAGTGGATCAGTACCCCCACACATCAGTAGTGAGGAGCGGATGATGATGATGATGCAGTCTATGCAATCATTACAGGCGCAGATGGCATCCATGGTAGATAGACAGAGTCAGGCTGCCGCAGTAGCATCACCTCGTATAGATCAGCAAGTGATTTTCCAGCCCAAGGAATCAGATCCTAATGCTCTTTTCGACAAGTTCCGTAAGCGAGGGGCGACCGAGTTTCATGGGATAGACGATGCATTGCAGGCTGAGCAATGGTTGGAGCAGACTGAAGAGCTTTTTGATACGATCGTGTGCAGTAACAAGCAGAAGGTAGTTCTCACAGCCTCTATGCTTCGGAGTGTAGCCAAGACATGGTGGAGGAGTGTTAAGACCTCATTTCAGACTATGCCCAGTGCCACAGTTTGGGAGACCTTCAAGCAGCAATTCCGTCGTAAGTTCATGCCTCTCCATATTCAGCGAGCCAAGGAAGTGGAATTCTTCAACCTTCAGCAGAGACAGATGTCAGTTGCAGATTATGTACACAGGTTTACAAAGTTGTCTCATTTCGCAGAGGACATGGTGAACACAGAGCATAAGAAAGTGACTCGCTTCGTCAACGGCCTGAATCCGAGACATAAGCGCCACGTGGTTGCTTGTATGTGGCCGGCTACCTTGGATGACGCTATTGACAGGGCTTATGATGCAGAGGCCATCTTTGAGGAGGAGCGAACAGAGGCTAAGAGGGCAGCAGGTTTCAGTGGCAGAAGTCAGTTCCAGAAGAAGTTCAAGGGTAAACAGGGCAGTTCGAGCAGTTCTCAGATAGTTTGCGGTCACTGTGGGAAGGATCACCCCACAGACAGATGTTGGAGGAAGAGTGGGGCTTGTTTCGGGTGTGGCTCTACGGACCACAGGCGGGCCCAATGCCCGAAGTTTCAGTCCCCTCCACAGACGAGACAGACAGGACCTACCTCACAGGGCAGATCCCAGCCAGCTCGCCCAGGCCAGAAGCAGAACCGCCAGACAGCCCGAGCCTATGCTGCTACGCATGAGGGCGCGGAGGAGGCCACGGTAGTGGAAGGTAAAATTTTAATTTCCGATGCAGAAGCTTTAGCTTTATTTGACTCAGGGTCTACGCGTTCGTACGTAGCACCCCATTTTGCTGTGCAGCTTCGACAGCGACCTACACCACTTCCCTACTTGTTGTTAGTATCCACTCCGGTTGGTAAGCGGGTGGAGTGCAGTGTGTTTTACCCTCAGTGTGATGTGCGGATAGCTGGTCATCAGCTCCCAGTAGACCTCGTGTTGCTCACGACACTGGATTTTTATGTGATCCTTGGTATGGACTGGCTTGCGAGATATCATGCGTGTATCAATTGCTACAGTAAGGCTATCTACTTTGATTTGGGCAGCGGATTCCGATTTGAGGGCAGCCAGATGAAGTGCCCAAGACGTGTGATCTCTGCTTGTAAAGCAGACAGGATGCTTCGTAGGGGATGTGAGGGATTTCTTGCATTCATTTCAGAGAAGAAAGATCAGCGACAGCTCAGTGAGATTCCAGTAGTCAGCGAGTTTCCGGATGTCTTTCCGGAAGATGTGCCAGAGTTGCCACCAGTTCGGGAGGTAGAATTTGCTATTGACGTGGTACCAGGTACAGCACCTATCAGTAGAGCTCCATATCGTATGGCACCTGCAGAGTTGTTGGAATTGAAGAAACAGTTGCAGGATTTGTTGGATAAGGGGTTTATACGCCCGAGTGTTTCACCTTGGGGAGCACCTGTTTTGTTCGTCAAGAAGAAGGATGGCAGTTTCCGGATGTGCATTGACTACAGGCAATTGAACAAAGTGACTATCAAGAACAAATATCCATTGCCTAGGATTGATGAGTTGTTCGATCAACTTCAGGGTGCAGCTTACTTCTCTAAGATTGACTTGAGGTCAGGATATCACCAGCTCAGGGTGAAGGATGAGGATGTTCCGAAGACAGCTTTCAGGACTCGGTATGGACACTACGAGTTCCTTGTCATGCCGTTTGGTTTGACGAATGCACCCGCAGCTTTCATGGCATTGATGAATAGGGTGTTTACTTCCTTCTTGGACCAGTTTGTTGTGGTCTTCATAGATGACATATTGGTCTATTCGAAGACTGCTGAGGAACATACAGACCATCTGAGGAAGGCATTGCAGCTGCTTCGAGATCACAAGTTGTATGCAAAGTTGGCTAAATGTGATTTCTGGCTAGAGCAAGTTGCATTTTTGGGACATGTGATTTCTAGAGATGGATTGATGGTGGATCCAGCTAAGATTGAGGCAGTAGTCCATTGGCCCCGTCCTAGATCAGTGACAGAGATTCGGAGTTTTCTGGGTTTGGCGGGATATTACCGCAGGTTTGTGCAGGATTTCTCGAAGATCTCAGCCCCGCTGACTCAGTTGACTCGGAAGAAGGTCCCGTATGAGTGGACAGAGAAGTGTGAGCGTAGTTTTCAGATGTTGAAAGAAAAGCTCACTACGGCGCCAGTGTTGACTCTCCCGGATGGTAGTGAGGGATTCGTGATTTATTCCGATGCCTCTAGAGTTGGACTAGGCTGTGTACTGATGCAGAATCAGAAGGTGGTTGCCTATGGATCCAGACAGTTGAAAGAACATGAGAAGAACTATGCCACACATGACTTGGAGTTAGCAGCCATTGTATTTGCATTGAAGTTGTGGCGACATTACCTGTACGGTGTGAAGTTTGAGGTCCATTCCGATCATCACAGTCTGCAGTACTTGTTTGATCAGCATGACTTGAATATGAGGCAGCGAAGATGGTTGGAGTTCATCAAAGACTACGACTTTCCGATCAAGTACCACCCAGGCAAGGGCAATGTAGTTGCAGATGCACTCAGCAGGAGGACAGACAGTCTTCAGGTGTTAGCAGGATTCTATATGCTTGTGCATGATCAGCCTGTAGAGGTTCAGATGGTAGGAGACTCGGTGACATTAGCTACTACCGTCGTGTTTCAGCCTGAGGTGATTCAGCAGATCAAGGATCGCCAGTTTGAGGACCCCCTCCTGGTGAAGTTCAGAGATCGGATTGCAGATCGACCGGATTTCAGCTTGGTGGATGGAGTTTTGTACTTCAGGAACAGATTGTGTGTTCCCGCTGTGGATGAGTTGAGAGAGAAATTGATGACAGATGCGCACGATGCCCGATATGCGATGCATCCCGGGAGTACGAAGATGTACCGGAACTTGAAGGATAGATTTTGGTGGAACAATATGAAGCGGGAGATCGCAGGGTTCGTAGCTCGATGTTTGACCTGTCAGAGGGTAAAAGCTGATCATCAGCGACCTCCAGGATCATTGCATCCATTGCACACCCCGCAGTGGAAGTGGGAGCACATTACTATGGATTTCGTCTCCGGTTTTCCGCCGACCAGTAGAAAGAATAATGCTATCTGGGTCATAGTGGACAGATTGACTAAGTCAGCACATTTCCTTCCGTTCAAGAAAGGGATGACATTCACAGAGATGGCCAGGAAGTTTGTTGACGAGATAGTCAGATTGCATGGTACCCCAGTATCGATTGTGTCAGATCGCGATAGTCGTTTTGTATCTTCATTCTGGAGAGCATTTCAGGAAGCTATGGGCACGAAGCTGAGTTTTAGTACGGCATACCACCCCCAGACTGATGGACAGTCGGAGCGTACCATTCAGACGTTGGAGGATATGCTCCGAGCTAGCGTGCTGAACTTTGAGAAGGAATGGGATACGCATCTAGCATTGTGTGAGTTTGCTTACAACAACAGCTTCCATGAGAGTATTGGTATGGCACCTTATGAGGCTCTATACGGACGCAAGTGCAGGACCCCAGTGTGCTGGGAAGAAGTTGGAACTAGAAGTTTCCATGGTCCGACCATCATTGCTGAGACGACAGAGAAGGTGCAGAAAGTGATAGAGAATCTGAAGATTGCTCGGTCCAGGCAGAAGAGCTATGCTGATACTCGGAGGAGACCTTTGGCGTTCCAAGTCGGAGATTGGGTATTTCTTAAAGTTTCTCCGATGAAGGGCACAGTTCGATTTGGTCAGAAGGGCAAGTTAGCTCCGAGATATGTAGGACCGTTCGAAGTCAAGAGCCGAGTTGGAGATTTAGCCTATCGGTTGACACTTCCAGTTGAGTTCTCCGGTGTTCACGATGTGTTCCATGTGTCGATGCTCCGTAAGTATGTGCCAGATCCGAGCCATGTGATTCGCTACGATGACATTCAGATTCAGCCTAATGCGACTTACGTTGAGCGTCCGCTTCGCATCGTTGGGACACGAGAGCAGATTCTCCGTACCAGGACTATCAGATGGGTTAAAGTGTTGTGGGAGCATCACGGTCCGGATGAGGCTACTTGGGAGCTAGAGGAGCAGCTAGCGCGCCAGTACCCCCAGCTCTTTGCGCAGGTAGGTAGTCATTCCGAGGACGGAATGATTCCTAGTGGGGGAGGATGTAACACTCCGATCCCCTTTGAGCCGGATTAGTGGCTCATTAGTGTGTGTTTTGTTTTATTTTATTCTTTTGGACTTGGTTTTGGGCCTTGGATAGGTAGTTGAGTGACCTTTGACCTGGAATAGGTAGTTCTAAGCCCTTTTTCGTAATTTTGCTTTTGCTTTGCTCATATCATCTTTGCATCATCTTGGTGTCAGCACGCGTATTTCGTTGAGCTCGACAATTTCCGTAACTGAGTCAGATCCGTTTGAAGTCAATTGGAGAAGTTGGACCCCCGTGTGACTTGAACTGTAATTAGTATAAACTCCATGGATCTTGTTTTAAACTCCAAACATATATATAATGAGTCACTCTCCAGGTGTCTCTCTCTTTCTCATTTCACTTGGTCGATTGCATGCAACAACATCAGAGAGAGCCACGTCTCTTCCTCTCCTTTTCTCTCTTTCTCTCTTCTTTCCTTCTCTTGCTCGATTGTGGTTGGGAGCTCTTGTTTGATTTGGGTTTTGCCACACTTCATTGGATTGGGTTCTTCTTTATTCTCTCATCTCTGTCTATTGCTTGAGGTAAGTGGGCTCTTTGTGTTTCTTCTCCCAATTGCACCTCTCATTCTCTGATTTCTGTGTTTCCATCTCATGCATGGTTTCTTGCTTTGATTTGTCTTGATTTTAGTGGATTTGGAGCTTGATTTCAGAGGATTTGTCAGATTTGAGGCAAGTATAAGTACAGGTTTTGATAACACATATGGGTATTATTTGATTGCTTGGATTCATTCTCATTCTCTTTAGAGAAATGTTTTACAGCCATTTTCTAAGCTATGAGAATCAGTTGAGCTTGTTTTATTCAGTTTCTGTACAAAAATTTCGTTTCTGTAATCTTCCCGAACTCGTATTCTGTATTGTACGGCTAAGCCGTAAATTTCTACGGTTCGCTTTCCAGAGACTCGAAAATCTGAATTTGTTCTACGGCTAGGCTACGGCTAAGCCGTAATTTGTCCTACGGCTGAGCCGTAAGCTAGCCGTGACCCAACCGTACCCCAGCCGTGAATTAATTCTCTGATCAGTCGAAACTTTTCTGATATCAGTACTCCTACGGTGAGGCTACGGCTAAGCCGTGGATTGGTCTACGGCTAAGCCGTATACTGACTGTAGCTCAGCCGTGAGATGTATCAGATCAGAGGTGGAAAAGCTGACAGTTTAGCCGTGTTCTGAAGGGAACCACGGCTAAGCCGTAGTGCATATTGCGGCTACGCCGTAGGATGCCACGGCTAAGCCGTAGGTCACCCATGGCTAAACCGTAAGACCTGTTAAATATCAGTTAAACTTAGGCTAATGGTGTGACCTTGTAGGGCTCAAATACAGGTTAACCATACCCGTACACCGGCCCAATGGACTCTTTGGATCGCATGAATAATCTGTTAGGCTGTGACTTGTTCATGTGAGCGTTGATCACTGTTAAGCACCTCCCCATGGGTGTTGGTTTAAGGGACTTCGATGCACATAAGGATTATATTGCAACACTAGGATGGCAACGGTGCATCGAATAACTTAAAACTACATCAACATGCACGGTTAGTGACAGTGATGCAACTAGATTAGACTTGGCTTGTAATGAACCTTGAATCCGTATTAATCTGAGATGCATTGCATATTGTTTATGGTTTTGCCCTCTGTTCTGTTAATCTATGTTATGCATTCCTCAGTCATTTTGCTTTCGTTCTGTATATCTGTATTATTCTTCGCTCTGTACTCTGTTTTGATCTATGCTATGCTTTGTATATTCTCTGGCTTTGTATATCTCTGATTTTTGGGTATTCCCTGGTGGCTCTGCCCAGAGGTTAATACGTGAGGATAAGATCCGGTCCTTGTCATCGGTGAGTCCAAAGCGGATAATCTCCTTTCTTTAGCTTTGATTTGATTGGTATTAGTCTGGCTCTACTCAGCCTCAGCCCTAGGATACCCGACGGGGTTACCTCTGGCGTAGATCTCTGTATCTCTGTTTTAACTGCAGTGTTGCTTTGTCTTGGGACCCCGGAACCCAGGAACCGAGACCCGTTGTACCTTTGGCCTGGACAGCGGTGTTCTCCTCTGCTCTGCTCTGCTCTCTATTGGAGAGAACATGGTTAACGTAGTAGCCACTTAGTCAGTATTTCTATGTTTGATTCATATATCATGCTTTACGTCTATGCACGATTTGCTTAGCTTACTAAGATGAAATTCTGAAATCATTATTCTGTCATTTATTCAGCTTTGATACTATGAGTGTTTCATCTCTGTTACTTATATTTGCTGGATCGTTGTATTCATTTGTGTTGTCTGTGGTGTTGCAGGCACAGCTACCTTGCCCAGCTCCCCGGCGGTCGAGGAGGCTGCAGGGGCGAGTGTAGAGGCACCCTCCGGTCTGGCAGAGTGGGCCTGATCACTTCTGCCAAGTGCGTGCATGCATACCAGTGGCTTTTATTTTGCATTTTGGTTTTTGAGAGCTTGTATTTGGACTTTGGACTTTGGACTTGTATTCTGTATATTTTGTGTATATTGATTTTGGTGTGTATTCGGTTTTATCTCAGTGTATTTGTCTTTGTCTTTTCCGTTTCGTATTTGCTTTGGCTTCCGCTATCTTATTTTCCTTTGTTGCTTGCTATGATATGTACAGCTTCCGCGTACGCTTAGTTCGCACGTGTTAGATCCCTTGTGTGCGTGCATCTGGACTGGGTTTGGGTGCACGTGCACGGGAGTACGTGTGTCACCGGTTTAGCTTTTCGCTAACCCCCGAATTCTGGGCTCGGGTCGTGACAAAAATGGCCAATGTAGTAGCCACTTTGACTGTTATCTGTTTATGATTCTGATAGCATGCTTATTCATTGCATAATTGCTTAGTAGACGAACATGCTTTCTATGGATATTGCACTGTGATTATTACTCATTAGTAGACACAATTCGTGTTATCTTCTTGTGGCTTATATTTTGCTAAGTCGTTGTACTTATGAGTTGTCTTTGTGTGTTGCAGGCTCAGATCCCTCTCCCGATCCTGCGTCGGTCGACCCGACTTCAGGAGAGGCTCGCGAGGCCCCCTCCGGCCTAGAGGAGTGGACTTGATCCATCCTCCAGAGTACGGTTTGCATCATTTTGTTTTCCCCATTCATTGAGTCTGAGTCTATTGAGGGGATTTTTCTGTAATTGTACCGTGGGCTTTGATTGCTATATGTATTTTGGTTTTGATTGTTGTAAGCCCGCTCTATGATCATACGTTCTTGTAATTGTTCTTGTCATCAGTTTAATGTTTTTTTTGAAATCCATTATGTCTTTTGGTATGTTGTGATATGCCTTGATACGTACAGCTTCCGCGTACAGTCATGTGAATGATCCCTTGTGCGTGTATACTTGGACGGGGTCTAAGTGTACTTGCACGGGAGTACGTGTGTCATTGGTTAGACTTTCTCTGACCCCCGGTCCCTGGTCTCGGGTTGTGACATACGTATTGTATGGTATCAGAGCATTGTCTCTATCTTAGTTTGTAAGCATGTAGGCATCTAGGACGTGGTGAGATTCCGTAGTCCAGTTTTGGACTGTTGTGTTTGGTCCCCTTGTCTTGTGAGTCTGTGTGCGTTCCCTAGTATGATAGCAGATTGACTTTTGTGTTTTGCAGGCTATGGCATCGGGATCTGGAACACACGACAACAACAATCAGGGAGATAATGAGAGTGGATCAGCCGCTCCACAGCAACTTGTGAATTTTGACGAGCGTTTCTTGACCATGCTGCAGGCGATCCATTCCTTGCAAGCACAGGTCGTTTCTCTGGTGGACCGGCAGAGTCAAGCGCCAGTTCAGCGGCCTGTAGAGCAGCAAGTGGTTTTCCAGCCTAAGGAGAGCGATCCAAATGCGTTGTACGAGAAATTCAGGAAACGTGGAGCCACAGAATTCTACGGCAATGAAGATGCGCTGAAGGCTGACCAGTGGCTAGAGCATACCGGGGATCTCTTCTCGACCATTGTCTGTGATGACCGGCAGAAGGTTATGCTTACGGCATCGATGTTCCGAGAGGTGGCAAAGACGTGGTGGAAGAGTGTCAGTGCAGCCTATCTGACTATGCCTAGTGAAACGGTGTGGAAGACGTTCCAGAAACAATTCAGGAGAAAATTCATCCCTGCTCATGTCCGGCGTGTGAAGGAGGTTGAGTTTCTGGCCTTACAGCAGCAGCAGCTGACCGTTTCAGAGTATATTCACCGATTCATCCAGTTGTCCCATTTTGCCGAGGACATGATCAATACTGAGGAGAAGAAGGTGAATCGTTTCATTTCTGGTCTGCATCCTCGATATGCAAATTATGTGACCGCGTTTCAGAGACCAGCTACTTTTGACGATGCGGTTGACAGAGCACATGCTGCGGAAGCCAACCACCTAGCAAAGAGAGCTATGGACTTCAAGAGGAGTGCACCAGTGGGGTCCAAGGGACAGATCCAGAAGAAATGGAAAGGGAAGCAAGGCACTTCGAGTTTCTCTGAGAGCAGATGCGAGTTTTGTGGACTGGGACATCCGACGGAGAAATGTTGGAAGAAGTCCGGAGCTTGTTTGAGTTGTGGATCCATGGAGCATAAGATAGCTCAGTGCCCGAAAGCCAGGACCTTCCAGTCATCTAGGTCTATGGGGTCATCCAAGTCTTTGAGTTCTGCAGCTTCGAATAGCCCCCAGCCGTCTTGCCAGAACCAGAAGCCGCAGCGTCAGACAGCTCGCGTGTACGCAGCCTCCCATGATCATGCAGAAGATGCGAATGTGGTGGAAGGTAAAGTTCTCATTGCCCGAGCTAAAGCACATGCACTATTTGATTCGGGGTCTACGCGTTCGTATGTTGCACCTCGTTTTGCTGACCAGTTACCGCAACCCCCTCAGTCGCTACCTTATTCGTTAGTGGTGTCCACTCCGGTGGGCAAGAGAGTGGAGTGTAGTGTATACTACCCTCAGTGCGACGTGGTGATCGAAGGTCGCCAGCTGCCAGTTGATTTGATCTTGTTGTCCATGTTGGATTTCGATGTGATCCTTGGAATGGACTGGCTAGCGCGGTATCGTGCCTGTGTTAACTATTACAACAGGACGATTTACTTCGATTTTGAGAAAGGGTTTCGTTTCGAGGGCAATCAGGAGAGATGCCCGAGGCGTGTCATCTCCGCATGCAAAGCGGATCGTTTGATACGCAGAGGTTGTGCAGGTTTTCTTACTTTCGTCTCGGAGAAAAAGGAGGTGAAGCAGTTGGGTGAGATTCCGGTCGTACGTGAGTTCCCGGATGTATTTCCGGAGGAAGTACCCGAGTTACCCCCTGTCAGAGATGTAGAGTTCGCGATCGATCTAGTGCCCGGTACAGCACCCATTAGTTTAGCTCCTTATCGTATGGCCCCTGCTGAGTTACTCGAACTGAAGACGCAGTTGCAAGATCTTTTGGAGAAGGGTTTTATACGCCGAGTGTGTCACCGTGAGGAGCTCCAGTGCTGTTTGTGAAGAAGAAGGACGGTACCTTACGGATGTGCATAGATTACCGGCGATTGAACAAAGTCACTATCAAGAATAAATACCCATTGCCGCGTATTGATGAGTTGTTTGACCAACTTCAAGGTGCCGCTTACTTTTCCAAGATTGATCTAAGATCGGGGTATCATCAACTCCGGGTGAAGGAAGAAGATATCGCGAAGACTGCTTTCAAGACACGGTATGGACATTTTGAGTTCCTCGTGATGCCATTTGGATTAACCAATGCACCTGCTGCCTTGATGGCCTTGATGAACAGAATCTTTGCTCCTTTCCTGGATCGATTCGTGGTGGTCTTTATTGATGATATTCTGGTGTATTCGAAGATCCCAGAGGAGCATGTAGAACATCTACGTCGAGTCTTGCAGTTATTGAAAGAGCATCGTTTATACGCCAAATTGTCGAAGTGTGATTTTTGGCTCTAGCAGGTAGCTTTTCTTGGTCATACCATTTCACGAGATGGGTTGGCAGTGGATCAGATGAAAGTTGAGGCAGTGATGAATTGGCCCAGCCCGAAGACTGTGATGGAGATACAGAGTTTTCTTGGATTGGCTGGCTATTATCGTCGATTCATCCAAGATTTTGCCAAGATTTCAGCCCCGTTGACTCGCTTGACCAGGAAGAATGTTCCTTTTCTTTGGACGAACGAATGTGAGCACCATTTCCGTATGTTGAAGGAGAAGCTTACTTCGGCTCCAGTCTTGACGTTACCGGATGGGCATGAAGGATTTATGATCTACTCTGATGCTTCTCGAGTCGATTTGGGATGTGTTTTGATGCAACATGGCAAAGTGATTGCCTATGGCTCGAGGCAACCCCGGGAGCATGAGAAGAACTATGCCACACATGATTTAGAGTTGGCAGCCATCGTTTTTGCCCTGAAGATGTGGAGACATTATTTGTATGGTGTGCAATTTGAAGTACACTCTGATCATCATAGTCTACAGTATCTCTTCACGCAGTCTGAGCTGAATATGAGGCAACGAAGGTGGTTTGAGTTGATCAAGGATTTTGACTTCCCCATCAAATATCACCCAGGGAAAGGCAACGTTGTTGCAGATGCCTTGAGTAGGAAATCAGAGATTCTCCAGGCTTTGGATAGCCTTTATTTTATGAGGCATGCTCAGCCAGTGGAAATGCGATTGGTGGAGAACGGTTTGACACTTGCCAGCACAGTGAGCTTTCAGCCTGACATCATTCAGCGTATTAAAGACCAGCAGTTTGAAGATGCGATGTTGAAGCGAATCCGGGATAACATTGCAGATCGACCGGACTTTCGCTTGGAGGGTGATGTCTTGTATTTCAGGAGCAGATTATGTGTGCCAGCAGTAGATGCTTTGAAGGAGAGTTTGATGACAGAAGCACACCATGCTCGTTATTCTATGCACCCTGGAAGTACGAAGATGTACCGAGCTCTCAAGGACAGATTCTGGTGGAATAATATGAAGAGAGAAATTGCTGGGTATGTTGCCAGATGTTTGACTTGCCAAAAGGTGAAAGCTGACCATCAGAGACCTCCGGGTTCCTTACATCCATTGCATATTCCCCAGTAGAAATGGGAGCACATTACGATGGACTTTGTTTCAGGTTTACCCCTGACGAGCAAGAAGAATAGTGCCATTTGGGTGATCGTGGACAGATTGACGAAAACAGCCCATTTTCTTCCATTCAAGAAAGGCATGACATTTTCCGAGATGGCGAAGAAGTTCGTTGATGAGATCGTTCGACTACATGGTATGCCTGTATCGATTGTGTCTGATCGAGATAGCCGCTTTGTTTCTTCGTTTTGGAGAGCATTTCAAGAAGCCATGGGAACGAAGTTGAGCTTCAGTACGGCGTATCACCCGCAGACTGATGGACAGTCAGAACGAACTATTCAGACGCTCGAAGACATGTTACGGGCCAGTGTACTGAATTTTGAGAAAGAATGGGATCTGCATCTCTCGTTGTGCGAGTTTGCGTATAATAATAGCTTCCACGAGAGTATTGGTATGGCACCCTATGAAGCTTTGTATGGGCGGAAATGTAGAAGCCCTGTTTGCTGGGAAGAAGTTGGAACAAGGAGTTTCCACGGACCGACAATCATTGCTGAGACTACAGAGAAAGTTCAGAAGGCCATTGATAATTTGAAGATTGCCCGATCGAGACAGAAGAGCTATGCAGATACAAGAAGAAGAGCATTAGCATTTCAGGTTGGTGATTGGGTATTCTTGAAGGTCTCACCGATGAAAGGTACGATACGATTCGGTCAAAAGGGCAAGTTAGCGCCAAGATATGTGGGTCCATTCGATGTCAAGAGCCAGATTGGCGATTTGGCGTATAGATTGATTCTTCCAGTGGAGTTTTCTGGTGTACATGATGTCTTCCATGTGTCAATGCTTCGCAAGTATGTTCGAGATCCGACGCACGTGATTCGCTACGATGATATTCAGATGCAACCGAATGCGTCATACGTTGAGCGTCCGCTCCGTATTGTTGGGACCAGAGAACAACTCTTGCGTACGAGGACTATTCGATGGGTCAAGGTACTCTGGGAACACCATGGACCTAATGAAGCCACGTGGGAATTAGAAGATCAGATGGCGCGTCAGTACTCTTACCTTTTTGCTCAGGTACGCGTTCATTCCGAGGATGGAATGATGTCTAAATGGGGGAGGATGTAACACTCCGACCCGAGTTGATCCGGATTAGTGAGTAATTGCGTGCGATTTTAGCGTTAAGGGGTCGTTTGTTAATTTCACACATGATGTGAAAATGCTTTACATATGTAAATGACTCACATGTGAGTCATTTACATATTCAAATGACTTACATGTGAAACATAATTCTTTGTTTGTTTTTTCCATACCTCTTTACATGTGAATCTAGGTGCACATATTTAAATAATTTGAATCTTTTTGTAAATATCTCACAATCAAAGAAACATCAACGGATGGAATTTGGCCTCATGGCCATTTTTGATCTTATAAAGAGGATACATGGCTCAGATCAGGATTTTAGGCCTCACATAATTTAAAAACTTGCAAAAAAGGGGCTGAAAATGTCATTTACAATGGGTTAATGTAAAAGGTTGTACATTTTTTTTATGAATCTGAACATTGGAGAAACATCAACGGTTGAAAATTAGTATGTGGGCCGTTTTTAACCTTATGAAGACAATGAACGGTTCTGATTATAAAAAGGGGACCCACAGTAATAAAAAAACTAAAAAAGGCGGACTGGGATTGCCATCTACAATAAATTAATAGCTATATTGTTTTAATGATATCTCAACATCCAAGAAACATCAACGGTTGAAAATTGGATAGGTGGCCGTGTTTCATATTTTCAAGAAGATGATCGGCTTTGATTTTATGCATGGGTCCCACAGAAAAGGAAAAATCATAAAAGGCGGACTGGTATTATCATGTATAATAGAGTAATCCAACGGCTATAATTGTCTGATGATATCTCAACATCCAGGCAGCATCAACGGTTGAAAATTGGTATGGTAGCCGTTTTTGACCTTCTGAAGACAATGAACGGTTCTGATTATAAAAATGGAACCCACAGTAATCAAAAAAATCAAAAAGGCAGACTGCTCTTGGTATGTACTGTAGCAGCGCCCAGTAACAATTGCATGTGTAACACTTTCACACCATATGAGGAGTGAAAATTTTTGACAGAAAAACAGCCCTTTTTCAAACCATTTTCACATCCATTTTACATATCCCATGCGTAAATCAAGCTAAACAAACGTAAAGGTGTGTAACCGTTACGCATCATGGCCATTTACATATGTAAATTGCTGAAAACAAACGACCCCTAAGTGTGTTTTGATTTTGTTTTTCTTTGGCTTTGAGTCTTGGAGAGATCGTTTAGGTTGAATTGACTTGGTTTCGGTAGTTCGAGCCCTTTTTCGTAATTTTGGCTTTTGATTGACCTTGTCAGTTTTGCGTCATTCTGACGTCATCGCGTGTCTTTCGTTGAGTTTGTCGATCTTCGTAACTATCTTGGATCCAAATGTTTCCGTTTGCTCTCGTTGGATCGTCAGTTGACTCAAACTGACATTTGTGTAAGCTGTTTGGACTTAAGTGTAATTTGGACTCATTTTAAGTTATAAATATCCTACCAACTCTCCCCTTTCTCTCGATCGTTCTCTCAGCTGTCTCTCTCTCTCGTTCAGCTCTCTTTCTCTCCTTCTCCTTCTCTGTTTCTGTTGCTTGAGGGAGGAAGAAAGGAGCAAGTTTGTGTGTGTTTCCAGAGGACTGAGCCAAAGCAACGGTCGTGTGCGTGTGATTTCGTCTGTGAGGCAAGTATAAGCCCAAGTAGTATGAACACTGATTGATATGGCTTTGATTGTTGTCTTCTTATTCTTCATTGTGTTTCTCAGTGTTAGACAGCCCTATTGAACCCATTTTGCTGTATTTTCCTGTTTTCGGTCGAAAGACCCGTTTTCTGTATGTCTGTAACGATTCCAGAAAAATGACTCCGTGCACTCACGGCTACACCGTGAAATGTGCTACGGCTAAGCCGTGAAATGGCTTACGGCTAAGCCGAGACCCAGCCGTAACCCTAACCGTAGAACAATACAGACTGACATTTGAAAATAACTGAGAGTTGGCAAAATGCTCCTCTTCTACGGCCCAGCCTGATCTAAGCCGTACATTGTACTACGGCTAAGCCGTGGACCAGGATACGGCTGCGCCGTAGAGTAAAATACGGTTGAGCCGTAAATACGAAAGAACATTTTGGGGAGCCTTGGCTCAGCCGCAGTGCATAGTACGGCTAAGCCGTAAGATGCCTCGGCTAAGCCGTAAGGTCACCTACGGCTACACCGTATCAGCCTGAGAACTGAATGAAAAGGGCTAGGTTTAAGGAAGAGACCGTTATGACTTTCATGTTAGAATGTAGCTAACCTAAATATGCCCAATGGAAATGTTTGAATGACATGAATGATCTCGAGGGCTGTGAATCATTCATGCCCATTATCCAGTTGTTTAGCACCTCCCCATGAGTGTTGGTTTAAGGGACTTCGGTGCACATTCCAGACACTGCAACAGTAGACAATGGTGCATCGGATAACTTAAAACTACATCAACATGTACGGTTAGAAACACTGGATAAGTAGATTAGGATTGGCTTGTAATTGACCTTGATTCGTAAAGTACTTTGATTTGTATAAGCATATTGACTTCGGTTATGCCCTCTTATGTGTTCTGCGCTGGACCTCTCGATTCTGTAGGAAATGCAACAACCCCAGAGCGAAGCCCGGGCGGGACCATTCTATTATTGTGTATTGTATTTCACCGTTGCTCCACTGGAGTACTTGAGTTCTGAGTCAGTGATTGTTATTGATACTCATTGTCAGTGCTTCTTTTATTTGTTTATGTGCATTCAGTATCCGTATCAGTATCAGTATCAGTATCAGTATCTGTGATGCACTTCCTACTGTTCGTTTAGTGTGATATGTGAGATCTGTATGTGATATGATATGATTGACTGATTGAGGTGCATCATCCGATTTGATTGTGATTGGTATATGGCACTACTGAGCCTCAGCCTTAGGATACCCGACGGGGTTAACTTTGGTTTAGTTTATGTGTTTGCCTCTGCAGAGTGTTCTGTCCTGGGACTCCGGACCCCGGGAACTAGAGACCCATGCGTACCCTGGCCCGGTCGCTGGTGTTCTCATTCCGACTGCTCTCGTAAGGGAGAAAATGGCCAATGTAGTAGCCACTTTGACTGTTATCTGTTTATGATTCTGATAGCATGCTTATTCATTGCATAATTGCTTAGTAGACGAACATGCTTTCTATGGATATTGCACTGTGATTATTACTCATTAGTAGACACAATTCGTGTTATCTTCTTGTGGCTTATATTTTGCTAAGTCGTTGTACTTATGAGTTGTCTTTGTGTGTTGCAGGCTCAGATCCCTCTCCCGATCCTGCGTCGGTCGACCCGACTTCAGGAGAGGCTCACGAGGCCCCCTCCGACCTAGAGGAGTGGACTTGATCCATCCTCCAGAGTACGGTTTGCATCATTTTGTTTTCCCCATTCATTGAGTCTGAGTCTATTGAGGGGATTTTTCTGTAATTGTACCATGGGCTTTGATTGCTATCTGTATTTTGGTTTTGATTGTTGTAAGCCCGCTCTATGATCATACGTTCTTGTAATTGTTCTTGTCATCAGTTTAATGTTTTTTTGAAATCCATTATGTCTTTTGGTATGTTGTGATATGCCTTGATACGTACAGCTTCCGCGTACAGTCGTGTGAATGATCCCTTGTGCGTGTATACTTGGACGGGGTCTAAGTGTACGTGCACGGGAGTACGTGTGTCATTGGTTAGACTTTCTCTGACCCCCGGTCCCTGGGCTCGGGTTGTGACAGCAATAGCAAGAAACCCTTTAGTAAGCTTTCATCTACCATTTTCGAAGTAATTCTCATAACCTGCACAATCCAATACAGTCCTAAAAATTAGATTTAATTGCAGATCAAGAACATGTTGTACATCTTTCAGCGTCATTGTGCAACAAATATCGGTTTTAATGCAGACATCACCAATACCAATAATCTCTGAATGACTCGTGTTGCCCATCTTCACAGTACTAAAGTCACCTGCTCTGTACGTCGCAAACATCTCCCTGCAAGGAGTAGCATGATAAGATGCTGCTGTGTCAACAACTCACTCAACATGACCATCTACAACAGTTAAACACTTATCATCATCACCGACGAGCACCATTACTTCCTCTTCCAAAGTAGCTGTAGTGTTATCACTGTCATTCTTCTTCTCATTGTTGGATCCTTTTTGTTCCTTCAAGGCAAAATAGTTTTTCCAGATGTGGCCCATTTTGCTACAGAAAAAGCATTTTACTCACTTTTTCTTGGTCTGTGATTCACCGCTAGACTTGGCCTGTGATTTACCTCTAGACTTGCCACAACCCCCCTTTGGTCCTCTACTCTTACTTCTCCCCCTGTTCTTAGCAACAAAGGCCTGTGCATTATCTGTCCCTGTAGATTTTCTTCTAGTTTCTTCATTCTGTAAACTACTAGTAACCTGACTCATAGATAACACACCATCTGGAATAGAGTTACTCACGGAAATAACTAATGTCTCCCATTTATTTGGCAAAGAACTTAGAAGCAACAAAGCTTGCATCTCATCATCTAGAACTATCTTCATGGTAACTAACTGATTTACCACACTTTGGAACTCATTGATGTGATCTTCGATCTGACTACCATCCTTGAATTTCATATTCACAAGCTTTCTGATCAAAAAGGTTTTGTTCACTGTGGTTTCTTTTTATCATACATTGCTTCTAGCTTTTTCCAAAGGGTATTCACATTGGTTTCATTAGACACGTGGTGAAATATACTATTATCAACCCATTATTTGATGTGACTAATCGCTTTCTATGCAACTTGTTCCATTTTGCATCTTGCATATCTTTTGGTCGGGCACTATTTCCCTCAACGGGATCATAAAGGTCTTGACAATAAAGAATATCCTCCATCTTCGGTTTCCAAATCAACCAATTAGAATAATTGAGCTTAACCATGGTAGTGTTAATAGTATTGTTCTCCATCTTAATTAACTTAAGTAATAGGAAAAAACAAATAACTAACACTGCCCTCAACCCCTTCACCAAGCTGTAGATCTCATCAATACGAGCACACTAGAAGAAACGGATCTGAAATCCAACCCCATATGGCTCCGATATCACAAAAACGGTTTTCTATGCTTCGATTTGGTCAAACTCCTCGTTGATCGTCAAACAACCAATCTTCTTCTACAAACACGTAGATCTGCTCGAAACGAGTCCGTAAGGGCAAATGGATCTCCGATCGGACGTCGGATGATTAGGATATTGTAGAAACAAAATTCTGTCGTTAATCTGGTCAACTCTTACCTTTGACCGTTGGTCCAATGACGTGGGTTGACGTCACTCTGCTGACGTCAACAACGGCTGACGGGCTGGAGAGACTGCAAACAGACGGGTTCAGGTCAAACCCGACTCGAACCGGATTTGCACTTGTGCTGTTGGGCTTCTCTCCACAAGTTGGGTCGAAACGACCCGACCCGAAACCCAGAACCTGTTCTTCTAGGCTTATACTTCATGCATTAGGTCAAACTAACCCAACCCAAAACCCAAACCAACCTGGAATAAAGGTCGTCTTCTTCAACAGGCCTCTGTTCTACAAGTTGCAGAATAGAAGAGACAAGCCATTGTCTTCATCGGTTAGGCGAACGGTTTGGTGACCAACGGCAACGGCAAATGGCTGGTCTAGCAACGGCGACGATCAACATCTGGCGGCGGCGACTGACGGTTGATGATCGCAGCGATGTTAGGTCAATTTTCTTTTTTGGTGCAGCAGTGCAAACAAGCTCTCCTGCGGGCTTCTTCTCAAATTCGGCAGCCAAGAAAGGAAGAAAAAAAAAACTGAAAAAAACCTTCATGCTCCGTAGCTTCAAGCAACATAACCCTTTTTCTCTGTCTTCTTCTTCGCTGATCGTGTGGCCCAAATAGAGATCAACGTGTTGATCTCTCTTCTTCCCGATGATCTTCTGCGCACAACTTCCAAGCCCTAGGAGACCCTAGCTAGGCTCCGATACCACTTGTTGTGCACGTGTGTGCGTAAGCAACTAAGATCAACAATCAACCACACGAGAAGACAAGAGATTTACGTGGTTCGGAAAAGATGCCTACATCCATAAGAAACCAATTTTCAATAGGTTCTCTTACCACTTATTGTGCGCGTGTGTGCATAAGTAATTAAAATCAACAATCAACCACACAAAAAAACAAGAGATTTACGTGGTTCGGCAAAGATGCCTACGTCTATGGAAAACCAATTTCTACTAGGTTCTCTTCCAATCTGTAAAATCAAAGCCTTGGAATCTCAGCCTCTATCCAGAGTTATAGATTATATCATATATATATATAATCATCACTTTTTTATCCTCTAAGAACTCTATCTTAGAAAAAAGGAAAGTCCTAATCCTATCAAGAAACTACTGTTTTAACAAACAGGAAATTCTTAATATAATTAGGAAAACCACCCAAGACACTGAATATAATTTGATCTGGACCCATTTGGCCAATAGTTCAACCTACATCTAGTCCATTTCTAAAATGGGTTGAGACACTTAATCGCGCAATCAATGCGAGTCAGCTTGACCCGACACTTAATCATGCAACGATGCGAGTCAGCATGACCCGACACTTAATTGTGCACCCGATGCGAGTCAGCGTGACCTGAATCAGCGGATCAATTTTTTTATCCTGACTTCATTTGTAAAATACTGTCCAAACCAATCCATTGTGAACCAAAAAAAGGCCAACAGAAACTCTGCTCATCAATATTAATTGACTATTCTAGGTATCAAAATGGGAATGCAGCAAATTGTTGAAGTGGGGTCAGCGGATGGACTCCAACACAATCCTTGCAAATAAGTTGGGCAGGTTATGCATGTTGTTACCTGACCAATATAGATGAAGTCAGGTATTCCTGACCCGTGACCAACTCATGTATATTGTTGGTGAAGCTATGTGGGTCGAATGCAGGTGTTGTTTGGATCGGGTTAGATTTTTCCAGCAAGGGTTTGGCCCAACTAGACTCAGGTGTGACTTAACTGGCTAGGTTCAAGTTGACTCAACTAAGTCAACTAAGAGAACCAATTTTCACAACCATTGGTCTGACATACAGATGGCCACTTTTAGGCCCATCTTTCAAGGCCGTTGCAAAGGCTAAGACCCGATTAGTCAATTCCCCAGAAGGAAACAGCCAATTTTATCACAACATGTCTATGTATGTTGAGTCCCCCACAAAAGCAAGTATTCGGGCATAGATGCACATCCCTGTTAGGGAAAGTCCACTCCCCACCCCACCCGGCCCCCCTCCCAACAAACCCCACAACACGAAAAAAAAAAAAAAAAGTGCCTTCCAGCATTTACATCAATGGTTACCTCATTAATTCTTGGCCTCATAAAGTCAAAAGATAGAGCTCTGTAAACTATGTCTGCCGTCCTTCCCAGCTGCAACAAATGCCAAACACAAAAATCAATTTAATTCTTTAGTTACTTGGGGATTGTCTTCAGCTTCTCCCTCGTTATTTAAGACGTAGACAAAACAGTAGAGGAGTTGTTCATTTCTTTTAATATGCTACATAGTAGGGAATGACCCAATTCCAGACCTAGTCTGGATGAGCCAAATCTCCCCCACTTACATAGCGCGGTTTACCCCAAGGAATGGCCTGGACCTCGTTCTCCTGACCTGAATTTAACGATTAGAATCGGCCGGTATGCATAGTCAACACTATATACATATCTTAACCACATTTGATAAACTAAGCTCAACCCCAATCGAGAGACCAATGACATTTGCTTTGAGCTTTTTTATCCAACAACTACTAGGCCTCAAACTTAAAGCGTACGTCCACAAAGCTAGCTAACTTTGTGTCCTTGGGGATTATCTTCAGCTTCTCTTTTATGACACCATTCATTAGGCTATTAAGACTGCCATTTGAGGAATCCTTGGCGCTTAGATAATTTGAATACTACTTCATTGAAATTCCTTCTAATAGTCCCATTGCTATCGAGGAAAGTGAGTCGTTCGCTGAATCCAACAGAAAGTTATAGAAATCCTGCAAATCCATTTTTGAACAGTTCATCATCTGATGGAAGTCTATAATTAAAGTCCATTATGGGGGAGAAAATAAATCCTACCACAAAGTTGCATCTAGCACTGATCACACCCTCAAGATCGCCCCATGAGTTTAATGCATCGTCATACTGGCCTATCTCAATTTGTTGCTTAATTAATTGAACCACTCTGCTATGTGATAGAGGTTTGTTGGACAAACTAGATTTAAAAATTAGAACCACTCTGCTATGTGATAGAGGTTTGTTGGACAAACTAGATTTAAAAATTAAATGATATATCTTTGAATCGCTGGTGCATATCGACCAGGTAAATAATATTAGATAACTGAATATCAACCTAGTTGATTGATTGAGGCCTTTATCATCGAGTCGTGAGACGTCTTTAAGCAATGGTCCCCATGATAACTGCATTTAGGATAAACACTCAATGAATGTAATTACGGTAGGAAGCAGCCCAACTAATTACCCTTAGAGCTAAAATGAAGTGATGGAAGGCATTCTCTCAATAAGAAAAACATTTCAAACCAAGACAAGATCAATCAATTCATGTATCCTTTGTTGCAAGGCCTGTCATTGTAAGATGATTGCATTCTTGAGTTGAATGTTCACTACAAGAAAAGAGACATATAGTGGCAGTTTTTTTCTGCCGCTAAAAGATAAAATCTGCCACTAAAACTTTATTGCAGCAGATATTTGTCTGCCACTATATTTGTCACTAATACCCTCTGTCGCTATTGCTCACCACCTTTTTGCGGTGGAGAAGTGTCTGCCACTAAAAAGAAGAAAATAGCAGCAGTTACACAACTGCCACTGTTAATATTAAAATGTGCCACTAAAAATGTTTTTTAGAATCTGGAGAGTGCCTGTTTAAATAGTTTTAGCGGCAGTTTTTTTCTGCCACTAAAATAATTTTTATAAAAAAATTTTTTTTATGCCCCATTCCACCATCCATGAAAAAAGAAAGACTGGGTTGGGTTGGTTTGGTTGCCGATTGAGCTTAATTTCTGGATATTGGAGCTTCTTGCATTGATTTTTTTTTTTCGAATGACAACTTCCTTAATAGCTTAATAGAAAACAAAAGCAAACCAGTACAAAAGGTTTATACCGGCCAAAAAACAGAACAGGATCATAAAATACAAGGAGCCACGGCTCAAACATTTTTTGAAGAAGCTTTCTCACACTGATAGTATCTTATTAACTACTAAGGTTCTGTTTGCCTGCTTTATATTGAATTCTTTGGAAGTAAAGAAGGATCCAGCGAAGAAGTAATAAAAGGATATAACATGAAGCTGCAGATTGGATTGTCGCTATCAATATGATTTTAGCTAGCTACAAAGTTGATGGGTGGGGTGGATCAAAAGGGAGAGAGAGACAATTTGATGGCCCTTTATAGATCTTCATCTTTACTCATTCGATTTCCTACACTAGGAATTCAATTACCATGAAACAAATGAGACCCTAAAACAAGAGACTGAATCTTCCAGATTACAAAGCAGCACCCACCACCGTGAAAACCTAGGGCCAGAAGTATGCCTTAAACCTGGCATTGTCCACGAGGTTGATGAGCGGAACAATCCGCAACGTTGTAGAAGCAGGAAAAGGAAAGAATAATAGTAGTTTACAAGATCAAGCAACTCTTGCATGCTTAGCTTCAAAGGCTATATATGTAAGAAATCGTGTGGCCCGCATGCCACGGGTCTCACGTCAGATCAAGCAGGGCAGATGTCAATAGAGATGCAATCCCACTTTAGTGTAAGACTTCATCTGGGCCCCATAATAAGACTCCCAATAGGATCAATGGATGTGAGTTTCTGGTGGAAGATGTTTTTAATAAGTGTAACTCTTCGGGACTTGTCTATATAAGGATAAGGGAGCCCTAGGGTTTGGTATGAACACTATTATTCTCTCCATTCCCGTAGGAAAGACAAGAGGCGAAGAGATCCACGGAGCTTCCCATCACCGGAACGCACATAGATCTCCGGCCGCGTGACAGAGTCTCATCATTCGGATCCATCAATTGGTATCAGAGCCCGGCACGGTGCATTTTATCGGTTTAGATTTTGGAGAGGCAACGTGAATATTAACAGATCTAAGATCTTTCTTGAAGCCTCGTACTTTGTTTTCGTTTCTCCGTTTCTGCAACTTGTAGAAGGAAGAAGACGAGCAACGACCCCTGTTTTTCTTTTGAGGCAGTGCACGTAACACAAGGCATCTTTGTTTGTGTAAATGTATGCATGAATGGTTTGGCAATGTTATGGCATTTGAGATTGGGCCACATTAATAAAAACAAAATCAGTAGAATGGTTAAAGACGGACTTTTACCGGACCTAGGTAAAATTGAGTACCCTATATGTGAACCATGTATAAGTGGGAAGATGGTCAAGAAACTATTTCCAAAAGGAACTCGAAGTTCTGAAATATTGACCATAATTCATTCAGATATATGTGGACCATTGAATGTACACAATAGAACCAGAGAGGACTATTTCATTACATTCATTGATGATTACAGCAGATATGGGTATGTGTATCTCATTAAACATAAACATGAGAATTAAAAATGTTCCAAACATATGCTGCTGAGGTCCAAAATCAAAAGGGCAAAAAAATAAAGAGGATTAGGTCTGATAGAGGGGGTGAATACACTTCCGAATTGTTTAAAGAATATTGTGCACATGAGGGGATCATTCATAAATATTCAATTCCATATACCCCACAGCAAAATGGCATGGCCGAGAGGAGGAATAGGACCTTAATGGATATGGTAAGGTCAATGATCAGCCATACGAGTCTTCCGTTGTATTTGTGGGGCGAAGCATTAAACAGTGCACAATATATTTTAAACAGAGTACCCTCTAAGAGTGTGCCCAAGACACCATATGAGTTATGGACTGGTACCAAACCAAAATTAGAACATATGAGAGTTTCGGGCTGCCTTGTACACGTCCTGCTACCACCACAGGAAAGGCATAAACTGCAAGCAAAAACGAAGAAAAATTGTTCTTTCGTTGGTTACCCATTACAATCTAAAGGATATCGTGTGTATGATCACGATAATAGGATAATCATGGAATGCCGAGATGTATTTTTCCTTGAGGATCCGACGGTCAATCCTAGAGTAAGACCACAGAGTGTGGAATTATATGAAATCTCTATGGGCAAGGGGGTTCAAGCAAGTGGGGGTTCCAACGAAGAGGACGTTGGACCTAGAATTCCTGGCCAGGGCCCACTTGAGGTGATTGAACAACTCGATGAGCCAGTTGGCAGGCCGATTCGGGCAAGGAAACAACCGGCATATTTAGATGATTATTGCAGTTTATTGGAAACCGTGCAAGATTTGGATCAACCTCCTACTCTCAAGCGGTCAAAGCGCATGATGCGCAGTGTTGGCTAGAGGCTATGAGAGAGGAGATGAAATCAATTGAAAAGAATCAAGTATGGCAATTGGTAGATCTACCTAAAGATCGAAAAACCATTGGATGTAAATGGGTTCTTAGAAAGAAATTTAAAAAGGATGGATCCTTGGATAAATATAAAGCACGGTTAGTTGCTAAGGGATTCACACAAGTGGAAGGAATAGATTACGAGGAGACATTTTCTTCGGTTGTAAAATTCTAATCCATACGAACCTTAGTAGTATTGGTAGCATGTCGTGATCTTCAATTGCACCAAATGGATGTAAAAACAGCAATCTTGAACGGCGAATTAAAAGAAGAAATTTATATGAAACAACCCGAGGGTTTTGTGGTGCAAGGTCATGAGGACAAAGTGTACAAACTTAATAGGGCATTATATGGATTAAAACAGGCCTCAAGACAATAGTATAGAAAATTTCATCAGGTCATATGTGAAATAGGATTTGTCCCCAATAGTGCAGACACATGTTTCTATATTAAACGCAGTGGGAGTAGTTATTTATATTTGTCATTATATGTGGATGACATTTTGATCGCTAGTAATAAATTGGAAGCCATGAATGAAATCAAACAATGGTTAAAGTCAAGATTTGCGATGAAAGACATGGGTGAGGCAGAGTATGTCCTTGGCATTGAAATAACCCATGATCATCCGAATAGGATATTGACTTTATCACAAAGATCCTATTTGGAAGCTGTGTTGAAAAGGTTTGATATAGCTAAATGTAAACCAATTGATACTCCCATCTGCAGGAGCACAAAATTGTCAAGCGATCAAGGACCCACAAATGAGCGGGATAGGGAAATGATGAGATCAAAACCTTATGCTCAAATTGTGGGCAGCATCATGTATGCGATGCTATGTACGAGACCAGATCTTGCATTCGCCGTGGGTCTCGTAAGCAGATTCCTAAGTAACCCAGGATTACCGCATTGGTATGCAGTTAAGAGGATTCTGCGGTACATCAAAGGAACAGTGAATCTTTGCCCATGTTATCAAGGTGAAGTCCTGGAACTATGCGGCTACTCAGATGCTGATTGGGCATGTGATTTAGACCAGAGAAAGTTAACAACTGGCTATGTATTTACCCTCGGAGGAGGTGCAATTTCTTAGGGTAGCAAGAAACAGACCTCCACGGCTATATCAACAGCCGAAGCAGAGTATATAGCTTGTAGTACAGCAGTCCAAGAGGCTCTTTGGTTAAAATACTTCTTGTGTGATTTGGAGGTAATAAATGAGAAGGAGCCTGTCCCAATGAGCATAGACAGTACGTCGACCATTTCTATGGTGAATGAGCAAAGGATTAACAGCCGATCAAAATATGTTGAAATAAAATACCACTTTGTTAGAGAGAAGGCTGAAAAGAATGATATAGAAATTTTCTATGTGCCTTCAGAAGAATTGATGGCTGATGCTCTCACCAAGGCTTTGCCTGCAGAGGTTTTTGCCAGGCATGTGATGCGTATGGGACTGAGAAATATTTGATGTACATGGCATTCGTGCTAAGTGGGAGATTGTAAGAAATTGTGTGGCCTGCATGCCACGGGTCCCACGTCAGATCAAGCAGGGCAGATGCCAACAGAGATGCAATCCTACTTTAGTGTAAGACTTGATCTGGGCCCCATAATAAGACTCCCAATAGGATCAATGGATGTGGGCTTCTGGTGGAAGATGTCTCTAGTAAGTGTGACTGTTCGGGACTTATCTATATAAGGATAAGGGAGCCCTAGAGTTTGGTATGAACACTATTATTCTCTCCATTCCTGTAGGAAAGACAAGAGGCGAAGAGATCCACAGAGCTTCCCATCACCGGAACGCACATAGATCTCCGGCCGCGTGACGAAGTCTCCTCATCCGGATCCATCAACATACCACATAATCTTCTGGAGAAATCAACCTGTCTCCTAAAACAACTCCTGAAATCATAGAAAACAAGTCCCATACCAATCAAAATATTTGATTTTTTCAGATAACTCATTATCCTTCTTCCTAGCAAAGTAAAACCAGGCTGACCGGTCGGTCAAAATTTTAATTTTTAATTGTTATAATAAATATGAACTTAAGAGGATGGAGAACCAACTCAGAGATATTTTTACTGCAATTACGTATATCTATAATCACTAAACTTCTGAAAACATATAAAGAACGGATAGAATGTACTGCTTAAATATCAGAAGAGGGAACTATATACCTCCAAGTATAAGTTTCAATTCTCTATTGCTTTTAGAACTGATAATCCGAGCGTAGCTGCAAATTTACCTCGATAAGACTCTCCTACAATGAACAAAGGGCTTGTTTGGAGGCTGCTTACATTGTTAGAGACCTCTTCCAACAATGTAGTCAAATCAGTTGCTGCCTGCGTATCAGTTGCCACAACTTTAGTCCAATCCACCCAATAACTGAACCCTGTTCCTACTGGATTATCCATTCTCATACAAAAACATACAGACAAGAAGGTAGATGATAAGGTAAGAACTTTTTGTAGCAGTGGCATACTTGTGTGAGATCTGGACCATTGACCGGCTCATCAAATTCGATCTCACACACGTGTGATGAATTAGAATTGACATGGAGAAAAAAAAAATGTACCACAAACAGGAGATCTGCTTTCTGCAACCATGACGAATTCCGTGGCTTCAGATTCATATCCAACGGCCCAATTTCCTGAAAATTTCCAATTGCAGTACCAGAAGCACCCTGCACCCAATACAAAGATCAATAACAAGAACAATCAAAGTCTTCCAATTTCTCAAATGGGTGTCTGTAAATGTCCCTCTTCGATTGATTAATCTGTAAGTTAAATTCAACAGAGACAGAGTTACCGGACCACCCTGCAACCAGAGTATGGTTGGCCATGGACTGGATGAACTCTCTGATCTGTGTGGACTCCTGTAAAGCCGCAAGAACATATAGGCCCCTGAAAAAAGTGGACGCATCAATCTCATAAAATCTATAAAGAAGCCAGAAAGCTAAGGACAAATGAAGTTTTAAGACTGAAACTTACCATGTCTAACTTCAAATATATCCCCACTCCTCTGTTCCATCATCTGTTTCCAACAGTAATGGCCAGTTTTGCATGGAACAGTCCATGAAGAAGTAAAAGAGATTGAAGGAGACTAAGATACGAAGATATCTCCATTTTAAGAAGCAGCAAAAGTACAAGATAACACAAACCCAACTCAAATCTTTGAATGAAATCCCCTGACCAAAAGAAAATAAGGAGGTTTCTATGTTTCTCTATGATATGAAACAGAGAGGCCTAAGAAGAAGTGAGCTCAGCAGAAAGATAAGAACGATTTTATAAAATGGATACGGTGGATTGTCTATTTCTGTAGATAAACATTTTGGATTGCAAACGTTACTAGATACTGTGTATTTTTATTGAAGAGTGTATGAATTTGAATGGATTGGAAAGGGAAGAAGTATCTATTTACTACAATGGTAATCTTTCCATTTGTAAATGGGCGTGGGGGAGAAGCTTCAGTGGATCCCTACAAGCAACTTGCTTCAGTGTGGGGCCCCACTATCACTAACCGATCGCGTGCCATTGGAATCAATGGGAATTCACGGACCGTTGAACTTTCATAAGACCATCATTTTTTACTGTTTGGACCACCGAACCATTGCCAAATGGAAATAGGTCAGTGTAATAATATCTAGTGTTCCATGGAAAAATCAAATTTTAGTTGGACCGACTTCCAGATTAATCATGTCAACTCGTCGGACCACATGGACACACTGTGGGTTGAGTGGGTTGGCGTGGGGTTTGGCGCATCTGTTGTCTATGTACAGTGGATGTCAATCTATCTATAATTCTATATGGTCATTGGTGGCAAGGGGGTTCCATGAGTCTGGACCCTCTTTTGAGTGTACGATTTGAACGAGTCGACTGACGAGAGATGGCCTTACGCGGCCATCAAATTGGACGTTGGGGAAATTAACATGCGCGGTAGTTGATCCCAACATAAATTGTGGAGATGATTAATTAATAGATCTAAAAAATTGTATTGATTATATTGAAGTCGCGCTCTCAACAGATGGCCTTATGGGGCCCACCTAGGATCCGTCTATCGTGAGGAAGTGGGGACAGAAGATTTGATGTGTGACCTAATTATGTGTAAATTTTCACGTCCACCAAATCATCCTACAAGTTTTTTTTTTCTTGGAAGGTTTTTTTTTTTTGGAAGGGTTTTCTTAAAAGTTTTTTCTTTTGGAAGGGTTTTTTTTTTGGAAGGTTTTGTTTTTTTTGGAAGGTTTTTTGTTTTTTGGAAGTTTTTTTTTTTAAAGTTTTTTTTTTTTTTGGGAAGGTTTTATGAATCATTTTGGTTGCCTTCAATCATAGCCATTTCATATTGTTCTAAAAAAAATTCTGGTTTTACGTATCATTTTGGTTGCCTTCAATATAGCCAGTTCACATAGTTTTTTTTTGTTTTTTTTTTTTATTTGGCTTTATGTATCATTTTGGTTGCCTTCAATCATAGCCATTTCACATTGTTTTCATTTTTTTTAATTATCATTTTGGTTGCTTTCAATCATAGCCATTTCACATTGTTTAATAATAATAATAATAACAATATTTGATTTTATGTGTCATTTTGGTAGCCTTCAAATATAGCCATTTCACATTGTTTTCAAAAAGAAAAAAAATTTTGTTTTATGTATCATTTTGGTTGCCTTCAATCATAGCCATTTCACATTGTTTTCAAAATTTTCTTTTTATTTTATGTATTTTTTATTTTCTTCAAATCCGAAAAAATAAATAAAGATCCAAACCGTTGGAAATGTGCACAAGATCAAACATGGCTATGTATCCAAATTTCAGTCATTGAATCATTACTAAACTTGAGAAATGTGCAAAAAAATAAGCCATCAAAAAAATAAGCCATTGAATTTTTTTTAAATTCTGTGAGCCCCAAACATTAGATTCAAACTGTTGGAAATGTTTGGAAGGCTTAAAACAGCTATTGGGTCAATTTTCAAGTATTGATTTCATGTGAATCTTGAGAAATTTGTGAAAAACTTTCAATCATTGATGTAACATGCCTAATTTTAGATTATTCCACAAGCAGTCCCTTTTTTTATTTTTAAATATTATTATTTCTGAGACAATAAATCACGATCCAAATCGTTAAGCTATTTACAACGTCAATGATCTTTAGGAGACTGAATTTTAGCCATTGGATCATCGCCAATATTGAGTTATTTGATAAAAAAAGTGAATTATTTATTATATTTTAAAAAAATTATGGGACTCAAACATAAAATCCAAACCGTTAGATTCCATTTGAAGGATGAACATGGCTATAGAGTCAAATATCAAAGCTTAATAGATCTTGAGAAATTGAGGAAAATTTTTAACTATTGATTTGAAAAAGTCTATTTAAAATAAATCCTTATATTACTAAACACACATTTTGATTATAGCCTATTTTTTTATGGCTTTTTTTTAGTGCCTCTATTTTCAATGGGTTTATAATAAAAAAGAGTATAGATGCCAAACAAGCCCTTAATTATCCAGCTTAAAGATGTAGACACTAATGATATTGGCATGTACAAGCTTTGAGCATGGACGTCTCATTAAGCTCCCTGCTGAGGGCCTGACTAGCACCAATGCTCAAGATGAAGAAGCCCCAATAGAGGGAAAATTGGTAGTTTGAGGCCATGGGTTGAGATATTAAATTATAATTGATTTGATGATTTGTGATGGTACAAGTGAACGCAAATAAAGTCAGTGCGTGCACTTTATACAAGCAGTGCATGGAAAAGGATTCATTATTTTTGTGCCAATACAGGTTGTTATAGTTTTACATGAACTAGAATCCTAAGGCATGAATAGGGGGTTATAAAAATGAGTCTTCTCTTAACCCTAAGACAGATTTTCTTGTTTTGAGCAGAGATTATTCATTGGAGATACCATTCTTCTCTAGAACATCCACTGAGAGGTTGTGCTAACTTAAAGAGCACCTAGAGAGTTGTTGCTTCTATTCTTGTAGAAGATCTATTCACCTTGCGGTCTTAAGGTGGTTTGTTTAATTCGTCTTGTGGATTCAAGGCGGTGTTAGTTCAAGCACGTCGAAACGAAGGGATAGCCAATGGCGAGGTTGTCGGTAATAAATAATACTTTAATTCTTAAGTTGAGTTGCAAGTAAGGAGGTGTAATGTCTAAATCTGAGTCAATCTTAATTCATAATAATTAATCTTGTGTTACCTTGATTAATATATAATTAGGCTAATTCAACTCAAATCCCCTTGGGTTTGGGTCATGGATAGGTAGTTGGGTTGGGTTCGAATCTTACTTAGATAGCCAAGGACCTTTTCATATAATTTAATACTACATAGTTTTGTATCATTAAGGCATCATATAATTGCATCATGTGTATGGTATTTTGTGAGTCATCTTTCTCATTACGCTCAACTTAATTCGGACCTATCTTAGCTCACTTGAATTCTAATTGACTCAAACTGCAAAATCTAAGAAACCAAAAGGACTTGCTTACAATTTCCATGGAAGTTGATTTAAAATAGTCAAAACCCCATTTATCCCTCCTATTCCTCTCAAGAGTAGCTGCTAGAGGCTCTCCTCTTCACTCTTTTTTCTCCACTTCTTCTTCTTCCTCCTACAAAATACAATAGAAAAAGGGGTTGCATGTGTGTTGGAGCTACTCCATCTTCTTCCACCTCATCTTCTTGTTTTCCTTCTTCATTGAAAATTCATAAATCCATCTTCCCTTCTCCTCTACAGCTCTCCGAGGTAAGAGCTCTATCACTACTCCATTTCTTTGAGTCAAATAAAGTCAAGGAGACTCAATTTGGAAACATGCATATACCTTCTACTCATTTCACCCATTACGTGTCTTTGCACGCTTAGATCATCTTCTATTGAGACTTTCTCCACCATTAAATTAAGAAGAAACTTGATTTGGACAAAGCACTGCAATTAGAGGCAAGTATAAGTACATATTTACTACATATATGGTTTATTATGTTGATTTTTGCTGAGTTCTCCATTAATGTTAAGTTACAGCTCTTCTTTCCTTTAATTCAAAAATGTGAATGACTTATAGGTTAATGAGTGAAATTAAGAATGTATGATGGAATAATTGATACTAAGGAAATGTTGAATGAATCTCAAATGAATGGGGGAATAGAGGTTCCATGCAAGTAATGAAATGAAGAAAAAGAGTGCTACAGTAGAATTCCAAACTAGAATTTTGGAAAAAGCGCTTCAGTGCGCACCAGCGCCCATCTAAATTTTTGACGAAAAACGCGTCAGTAGTCTTTATCACGAGACAAGATGAAACGTTCTTGAGCGCATTTGGACCTCACACGAGCACATATGAAGAGACTTGATGAAAAACTTGTCAATTAAAACTTTACTGAAACAGACCCATAGGCGCACAAATGCCCTTTGGGTTGCACTCAAGTGCGCCTGGCAAATTTTTGAAAAGCTGTTCTTAAAATCACTTTTAACCTCTATTTTAGATCTTAAAAAGATGAATTAAAGCCATTCTTACCCATAGAATTTTAAGTATATTCAAAGACCATGTAGGACTTTAAAAGTGGTACTTTTACCTCAATTAAATTAGCCCAATGGTAATTAAACACTAAGAAGGGAGAGTGTAGAGCTGTCACTCATTTCCTCTTGATTTTCTAGTTACTTTCCAATGACACGTTATGAGTGTTAGCATAAGAAGTAGTGTCCATTGCCTATACAATATAAAATTAAGATTTTGGTAACACATTGATACCGAATGTTTTATGAATACATTGTACTGAATGACTAAGGAAACACAGATTATCTTTGCTGGGGTTAACTAGCAAATATCCTTGTTAACCACTCAATCTAAATGCATCACTTAATCTAAATGCATCCATATTGTTTAAGTAAATGTTACCCTCAACATGATCAAATATGTACCCATTCTTCCTGGTGAATCTTGAGGCAAGATTGGAAACGGAATTTTTACTGAGCATAAACCCATGAGCCAAGATAGGGGCAACTAAGGTAGAAAGGGCTCGAGCTCCAATAGCTCAATTAAGTATGCATTGTTTGAGTAACAGTCACTTTGTCTAATTCTGATTTTATGACTGAACACGATCTTAAGACCGTTATATGTTTTTGTAGAAGAATGGATCGATCATTACGTATGATAAGTGTGGAAGTATCCATTTTGATCGAACTTGAGACCATTAAATCGGCACCACTTAACTCGTACCTATAGGAGGTTGGACGGGATCGAATGAGAGTATTATATATGTTACCTACTATAGTAGTTATATAAAAAGTTATTCGATGCTCTTAGGGTAACTAGATAGTCTTGGCTTGACCATTAGTAATTTCCCATTGTATGATATGCTCTCTTTTAGAGAAAAAATAGACACGTGGATGCCAATTAATAAGTGATTATCTTTTCATATATGATTCCTTGATCATGCTTATTCTTATGCACAATATGCTTAGCTTCCTATTATTGCTCTATTTTAATCAATATGTTCTCTAATTCAATTGATATATCATAATAGTCTTATGTACTCTGTATTTTGCTTAACTGTTGTATTAACAGTGCTACCATTTATGTTACAGGTACAAAATACAATGCTAATCCAATAATTACGCGCCCTCGGAGGAAACCATAGTGGTACCTCGAGGTGTAGATGAGTGGAATGAGGATGATGTTTTCTATTAGCCATCCTATATAGTGTGTCATGGGATTCATGTTTTATGTGTGTGTGTGTGTGTGTGTGGGGGGGGGGGGGGGGGGGGGGGGGGGGTGGTGGGTTCGTTTAGAACATTGCCATGCTTGGTTGTAATCATACTATGATATTTTGGAGACCATATTTAAGGGACATGACATTCATGATGATGGACATATTTATGTATTTTAGTATTGTGTGCATGTGGATGGTTTAACTAATGGACTTGATTTATATTAACGAATGATTGTGGCTTTACTAATGCCTATGATGATTATATGTGAATTTTCCAAGTTTGCGCTTAATTATGTAAATGATTATTATGTGAATATGGATCTTCCTCACACGTACTTATGAAATCTCCCTTGTAGCAGTTCATACATATCTTGACATCGCATGGATTGCTATTTGATTATGTGTGCAGTGCCTCGGAATCCACTTTGATCCCCAAATTCCAAGTTCGGGGTGTGCTAGGAGGTATTGTGAGTATCTTGTACCTGCTTAATTCCATAGTGTTTGGTTTCCATTGGTCCAAGTGATAAGACTCATGGTTTTTCCTTTGTAGGGTTTTCTACATAAAAAATCTGGTGCCTTCATTGTTTGTAGTTGTTTGATATTTACAATAGCTATTCGTTTCCTCATCTTCTTGTTTTTTCAATTGGTATCAGAGCAAGTCATACAAATCTATTGTGTATTGATCTATAGAGATTTTTAGAGTGGTATTCAATTGCGAAGGCACATCCACTACTAAGGCATTTATGTTGAAAGGTAGAAAGTCTAATTTGAAGACACCCAAATCTAAATTGAGGAATTCTCAAAAACTCTCCATTTAAAAAAGGAGAGTTTATGCCCCTTTTGACATGTACAATAAAAATCTGCTACTTCACAAGTGCAAAGCAAAAAATAAGGGATCACTATTTTTAAGGAGATGTTAATAATACGTGTTAAAATTTCATAAGCTAAAAAAGATCATTTTTTTGGTGAAATACGCCCGGAGAGTTTTGTAGCATTACCCAATATAATTTATTCAGGAACTACCTATTTTAAATTTTAAATAAATGTTTATATTTATATTTTTATATTGTGCAGTATATTGTCTGAGCTAGCATGTACCTGTTTTGTTAATAATTAATTAAGTGAATAGGGGTCACAAAAAATAGAGATTATTTTTTAAAATTGTAAAAGAAATACCATTTTTAAGCTGGAACCTTATTTTACAAAAATTCTAGTGCACCATGTAGGTGATGTATTGGCATCTAACCAACACGCAAAAAGTGAGATGGTGTAAAGTTACTCCGATCAAACGACACAAATTATGAGTTCCATTGACAAGAAAATATGGTTGTCATCCCTGGGCCAGATCTCGGAAGCATTGATTACTTGAATGGGCAAGGAGCCCATTAGTCATAGCTCAACTTTCTTTAAAAAGTGCCTGAAGGAACTTGGGCCCAGCTATTTGAAAGCCATAGGTCCAGCCAATGAAGTGAACGGGTAGGCAAGCTGGGATGAGATGGTTTATGATTATGCTGGTCCTTACCTAAATAAAAAAATGGTTGCCCAACTCAAATGAGGAAAACATTGTGGCGTTGTGGGCTACACTCATACATAAAACAACAATGCAATTTAAGACCTACTTAAGTAAAATGCTACTAAGCTAGATCAATACTGTAAACGCCATGTCTCATGAAACATGGTGATACTTATTTAAAGGGCACTGAGGTTGGATGAATATGATGGTCCTAAGAGATTTTTTTGGGATTGCCCTTAAACTATTTACCATTTAAGAATCTTGTAAGCATATCACCAAGCCGCCTTACGATCTCATTCCTCTGTTTCAATGGTTTATTGAATCCTCTTTGTGTCTTCAGAATCTCTCCACACTTTTGAAGTACCCCTCAGCATTTTGTACCCACCTTCAAGTTATCGTCATACATCTTCTTGAGGTAAAATCTAATATGGTTTGCAATAAAAGTACAAAGCCTAGGGAATTTGATTTATGCATTAAACAATAGATCATTTGAAATTTCTAAAAGTATACCTTGCACTATGATCTTAATAATAAACGATTCATATCTAATTTAAAGATTGTCCTGTCTCATGATCAACATCCTTTATAAATAAAGTTTTCTCCTATCTACCTTGTCACACACTTAAAAATGTTGAGAGTAGATGGGCACTCCTCAATTATCATGAGTTAAGAGAGAGGATTGAAAATAAATTAATTATAATAAATTCACTTAATTTCCTAAAAGATTAGGGGAAAAGTAAATTAGAATTTCTTTGGCTTAAAAGTTCAAACTTTTAGAATGCCTGAGATTTATTCTAGATTGTCATTTGACTACTACTTCTATGCAGCGGAATAACAAAAACAATCAATCACATAAAGAAGACAATACACAATTTAATATGGAAACCCAAACGGAAAAAAAAAAAAAAAACTACGAGTCCAAAGTGGACAAAATCAATCATTAACTTCCACGATTTAAGATATACTCATAACCCTACAGCTAATCCTTCAACACATGGCATTATAGTTGTTCGTGATAAATCTTTACAGTATGCAGTCACTCGGTGCCCCGCTCTTAGTATGTTGATCTCCACAATGAACAAGTCTCTTTAATAAGAGACAATTTTTTACAGGGAAGTAGAAGCTACAAATCTTCTACAATGAAGTAAAAGCATCAACTCTAGAACTTGAAGCCTTCAATTTAATTTCTCATAGAAGTCCTAGATAATTTCGCCAATGGCAATCCTAATTCAGAATAAGGAGAGCTCTATGTGTTGTGTTGTCCTTAGGGTTGACCTTTTTCTATAACCTAAAATTCATGCCTTAGGGTTAGAAACTAAATGTCACGCCCTGAACCCAAGAATTGGGGATTAACTGTGAGTTCCGAGGAATGACACACGTACCCATGACAATTCGTGCCATGATCAGACGCGTACGAACTGTCACAAGGGTGATCTCACAGGTATGTGTGAGGGAAATCCACGAACACGTATTATCCCTATAAGGAAATTAAGTGGTAACCTGGAGATTTCACCTATAAATATATCATTAGCATCCATAAAATATACATTCATTTCCATTTCATTAAGAAACAAAGTCTGTTAATTAAGTCATCCAAATGCTTATACATGAAACCCATGGATAATACAAAAGGTAAAATATCAAGATGAATCCCAGATGTCTTTCTATAATGCAATGACGTTTCGCGCTACGGAGGAGGATCATGAGAAGATGTCCTCTTCACTCCACTCGTTCCCGTCCCGAGGTAAAGTTGGGGTTGCCTCTGGGATTGCGTCGACTGCCGGATCGGCAGCAGATTCCGCACCTGTAATACCATAGTAACTCAGTTAACACAACGGTTAAGCGAGGATAAGGATACATGAGCTTATTCATAATAGATCAACTGAATTTAAGACAAATGACATAGTAATTAATGGCATGAATACATCATATCCAGTTGACAACCGAATCTCCTATAGGGAATAAAACTAAGTGGTAATGTCCTCCTCCCCATAGTGATATTGTCCGCTTTGGGCAGATCCCCCTGGGAGTGCCTGCACTATTTTACTTTTGGGCAGAGCCGTCCCGGAATACCCAAAACGTGTTACAACTTCTGGGCAGAGCCGCCCCAGAATACCCAAAACGCGTCATTAGGGGAATGCGAGGGCACGTCCTTATATGGCTAAAACCAGACACTCTCTTAAACAATGCGGGACTTTGCTAGGCAGAGTACCCCGTGAACACCTATTCAAGAGGTCCACACCCACCGCTCACGTTAGAGATGTCTATCATAGAATCACAACTAATAAAATACTGATTATCCAATGCATATTAATATAAACCAATGCAATTAGATTATAGGTTATCAAGGACAATTTCTATCAATTCTATATTAGATAATCCGGGTTTCTAAGGTCATTTAACTCCGTGTATTCATAAGGTGTTCAGTGTCCCGGTGTTATTATTCTTGGTGTTACCACATGTGTATGCAGGGACACATCACTTTATGCCCACACCCGTGACTTGACATTGAAACTAAGGTCTCTTTTCTATGGTTTAAAGGAGTAACCCATCACTAGGCTATCCTATAAACTATAGAAAGTCCATAGTCAAGCTTAGAATTCATTTTTGAACACCTTCCAATAAGTTATTAGTCAAACTTACCCGACCGATCGGGTGAAGGTCCGACCGGTCGAACCCTTCCAGAGGTGGAATTCGACCGGTCGGGTTTGGTAACTGACCGGTTGACTGCCTGATGAGGCAATCGACCGATCGAGCTTCAGGACTGACCGGTCGGCCCTGAAGCATTTCGTGACGAAAGGGTTTCTCTTCTAAAGGGTTTCCTCTTCCCTCACCCCAATCCACCTACAAAAAAACTCCTCCAAACACTTCCGTCCCACACCCTTGGGTTCCTTAGAGGTCATTAACACTTCTATTCATCCAAAATCACCATAAATCACCATTTAATCCATGCATTTTCCATAAAGCTGTAAATTCGGTAAAATCATACAATCCATCAATAATCAAGGAAATCAAGCCATGCATGTAAGATTATGTATCCTTATACTTGCCTTGTGCTTGGTGCTTCACCCAAATTGATTTGCCCTTTGATTAGATGAAGAATAAAGCTCTCTATAATGAAAACCTAGCACATGCATGAAGAGAATGAGAATGAAATGCATGCACGTCAAATGGATGGGTTCTCTTGACCCTCTTAGGACTTCAGAACTCAAATGGAAAGGGGTTCCCATAGCTCAACTCGTTTTCGAGCAATGGGGAAGGAGAGGGTGCCTTGATTCCAACAAAGAGCAAGGAGAGGATGAAGAGGAAGAAGAAGATTCCAAGTTTGATGCATGCAAGCCTTGAATCACCACAAAATGAGCTGAAAGATGATAGAAGACAACGATGGAAGAAGGAGGCAGCCGGTGCCGCAACGAGAGAGAGGAGGAGGAATGAGATCGCTGGGGCTCTTAGGGTTTTTATATGCACTGGGTTTCTGGTAATTGCAAGGAAGCCCTCTTAGTTTCTATATATTCCCAGTTTGAATTAATGGGCTTAAAATTGACTGAGATGGGTCCAAATGAAATTGGGCCAAACATGAAAGATGTCCAACAAGGCAAAACTCACCCAATGCAACTATCATTATGCCCTAATGATGTCAAATCATGAAAATGCTACACAGAAAAGGTCTTCAACTACCTAACGAGGTTCGAACCCGACCCATCCTACAATCCATGACCCAAAACTCTTGAGATTTGGGCTCAATTAGCCTAATTACTCATTAATTAAAGTAAAACCAACTTAATTACTACTAAATCGTAATTATCTAGGGTATGGGACCTTACACTAAATCCAAGGGAAATAAGAAGTTCTAGCACAAATAGGAAAGAAATCCGTATAGTTCAATGGGCTTCTAACGCTTACCCGCTCAAGCACATGTTATGTATATCTAGTTATTTGTAATTTTACTATCAGGCTTGCTTGCAGTCTCTATGGGCTTGAGCGCAGATGTTTTTTACTAGACCCATTCGAGCACGTGAGCATGTCAGCTTGAGCGCTTACAATGATTACTGTTTTTTTCAATTCAACACTTTTGCGACACGATCAACAGTCCAAACTTAATAATATAAAACTGCATATTAATGGACTCAAGTTTTGTCTAGTACATGAATTTAGCGAATTATAATATTCCAAACAATCTCCCCCTATGGTAGTTTATGGATAAAACTTCCTATATAATCAATCTATCCAAAAATAAATCAAAAAATACATTCATTACATTGAGTATGAAACAAAAAAAAAACCTATTCATATAAAAAAATTTATTTGTACCATCAACTATGCAACTAATTGAAGATCATACAAATTGAATTCTTCTGAAACTTGAACTTATCAAAATACACATTCAGCTCCCTATCTTCAAACTTCTATTTATACTCATATTTTCCATTTTGTCTATAATTGATAAATTCTTGATGGCACCGTGCAGCATATTTGTCAACTAGGATCCAGCATTAGCTCCCCCTCAATAATATACTTGTATTAGCATTGGGGGTAGGAGTTTGATCTTCTTAATCAGGGGTTCTTGAACTTTGGTACCCACACTTGTGTATTAAAGAATTTCAGCATAATGAAAAATAAAATAGATGGTAAGTCTTCCTTCATAACCTAGATTACACTAAATTTTTGTGCAAAAACTAAGTCCTCTATTTCTTAGTTTTTGGCATAGCTTGCAGCTTATTGCAAGGTGTCTTTGTATTCCACAATGGTGACTTATGGGTGGTCATGCAGATTTAGGACATGACACTCTTTGATGCACTATCAACATGTTTTTTCTATGCAGTATGTTGTGCATTGGATGCATGTACAATGCTTTTAACAAAGACAATGTTACTTGTAGATTTTATGTTGAAGCACCATCAACGTATCTAAGACCAATTTTGTCAATATGTATTTTCAGAACACTCAATAAACCTTGGGATTGTAGAATGGCAAGTCAAGTATTGCATCTAGACACTCAGAGCCAGTATAATCCATTAAGAAGACTTCAGATGAGCTCAAACTGCAGCATTTCAAACTTCAAAGTTAGTGGACTTCGTTTCGCTACTTAACTCCCCAAATACCAAATTCAGCGTTCATTGGCTCAAAAACTAGGGGTCACTGAACACATTCAAAGTTTTGAATTACCAAAGTGGATGAAAATCACATGGCAACTCTAAAGCATGCTTAGGAATGATATTTCAAAGTTTTAAAACATTTGGGCTTCATCTCAACTCAAACTAAACTTCAGTGACTGTTCGACTGCTTTTTGGGGTCACTGTGGAAATTGACACCGCTACATGTCAAAACAAATTCGAACTTAGAGAAATGCCTTCAAATGCACCCAAAGACTATCCTTCAAAATGCAGAGTATTTGGACATCATTTGGATCCAAACTCAGTCCAGATGGTTATTTACTATGCTCTATAGGGGTCACTGTGCAAAGTGACACCTCGTGAATATCAAATCAGTTAAAACTCTTGGAGGAAGCTCAAATTGTGCTCAAGGGAGGTTTTCAAAAATTTTAGGTCAAACGGACATCAATTGACTCAAAAATCTACAAACATGTCAACTTTGGGTTAGTGACCCCAAAGCCATGGGGTCACCGACCAAAGTCCTGCTTTTTGATGCCCAAAATTAATGAAAATTGGGCACAAAGCTTCAATCATGCTCCAAAGAGGTTTTGAAAATTTTCAAGTCAGACAGATTTCGTCTGATCCCACTTCCACTGCACATCAGCTCAAAAGTCAATGACCCCCGAGCCATGGAGATCACTGATCAAAATCCTACTTCCACGAGGGCAAAGCTGACGGAATTTGGAACAGAGATTCAAAATATTTTCAAAGTTAGTTTCCCAAAGTTTCAAGTCAATTAAACGTTGCTTGGGTAGAAAACAAGCTTACTACCCACAATGTGAGGTAAATAGTGACTTAAAACATGCAATGACTGAGTCACTACTCGAAATCCTACTTTCACAAATCCAAAATGTGTGAAATTTGGATGGACATACCAAGACACCCCTAACATCAGCCCCTCCAAGTTTCAAGTCAAACCGAGGTCATTTGGGCCTCAAACAGTTGAAAAAAGCGCCCATTTCCATGAAAAGTCAACAGAAGAGTTGACCAACTTGAGAAGGTCAAAATGGGCTAAAACTTTTATGACACACTCAAAATAGTGTCAAGAAGCATCCCCCCAAGTTTTGTGAAGATTAGACATCGTTTGGGCTTCAAACAGATGAAAACGAGTCGCATATGCAAAAGTCCAGAAAACAAGCCTTGGGAGTGACTGCAGTTGCGGCCACTGACTTCCACAGAGCAGTTTCCATGGTTTTGGGCAGTTTTCTCCACTTATTTCTGAAGTTCAACCTCCCATAACTTCTCTTTAAGCTCCTGAAACTCCCTAAAACCACCTTGGCAGTCTATAAAAGGGATTGCATTTGAAAAGAAAGGAGTAAAGGGAGGAAGAAACGCACAAAACCTTCAAAAGCAATTTCTAAGAGGTTCCAAGCAAGCTATCCTCCAGCACTCCAACCACTTCTTCTTTTCTTCTCACTCACTCAAGGTGTGAGATGGTTCAAAGAAGGAAGGGAAGTATGTGCATTATTTAAAAGGGAGCTGCATTTAAATACTGGCAAACCTTCGAAGGACGACATCGGTTCCTTTGTTTTTCTCATTTGGAGGGTTTTCTAGCCATCATAGAAGCTGTGAACAAGCCTCTTTAGGCTTCATTCTGTTTCTTGAAAATCATAGGTGCAGAATGGTACAACTTTGGCTTCATACAGTACCCTTTTCGGACTTGTACAAAAACCGGTCCGTAAACAACAATGATGATCAACAAAGGTTTCAATCGATTTCACTGTTGAATTTGACCTTCTTGATGGTCATTCAATGCCCCAAAGATCATAAAAGAGAGTGTCAGCACTTTGAAGAAATTACGGAGAAGAAGCAGTGCAAAACAGTAGACGAAACAGTTAATTTTCGATCACTGTCTGCCAATGACCATGGGCCACAGTGACTGGCAAGAAGCCAGTGACCGTGAGCCACGGTCACTCCCCAATTTTTTTTCCTTTTTTGCATTTTTTTCTAGTTTTTGTACATTTTCTTGTATTTTCCAAATTTTAATTACATCTGAGACTTGAGGGAGAGGTTGTAAACTTTCCAAAAATATGTAAACAATCTGCATCCCCATGGTCAGAGCATTTGAACTCATGTAAACAAAAGGAAAATTAATGATGAACTATAGTTAATTCTCATTCTTCTTATATGCTTGAAGTGCGTGAATGTTGGACTCGAATCCATTACACATTTTCACCCATTTTTCCAGCGTGATCAGTTAAGTGTAGTTAAAATGGCATGTGTAGATATAGAAGCATTCAGCTTTGTAAATGCTATCTTCAACTTGACATTTAAATCATTAATTTCAGCCCAGTTCTTCAATACTTCTGCTCTCAAAGACACATTCTCTTGTTTTTCAAAAATCAAACTCTCAAGCAAAAAACCTTTATGTCCTTCAACAATGATGATCTGTGCATATATTGCCTCTAGATTCTTCTTAACAGATAGAATTTCAACTTCAACATCTTCTACTTGCTGCACATGTTTTGTAGCATGGAATGTCACAACCTGAGCCCTAGAATCATGGGTTTAAGGTTAACTAAGAGGCGTAACACATGTACTCCCATATAATTCACACCCAGACCGGAGTCAAAGCAGAATTACACAAGGGATATTCACATACTTACACGTGTGAGGTGCTTAAATAGACATCTGTCTAAACATTCAATATGCGGATGCCTATTAATATCACCTATAATTTTTCACTTTTTATTGAGCATTTCAAAAATATCATTACAACCATGAAACAGACCAAATCTTAACATTTAAAAAACATAAGATTATTATACAAATTCTACATATCACCTGTACAACCCAAACGTGATATGCACACGTATGCAACTATGCTAAGGATAAAACATCTAAACAAGTCTACATAAAGAAGATATCAGTATGAAGCACAAGGAAACAAAGACAAACGTAACGAGATCAAATTATGCAAATAACAGTCTATATGGATGCAATTATATGTATATACTAAAAGTCTTAAAAATACCCAATATACACATTCCTAAGATAATAGTTTGTCGCTCTCAGCATATGGATCAGTCGATAAACTTTTGCTATCCACTCGTTAAAGTTTGAAGGAACCACTTACAGTCTCCTTCTTCGACTCCTGGGTTTCTATTAGACTGGAATCGAGATCTAGGCCTGTCACACCATTAGACAACTATGAATAAGACTATTCAGCAAAGTATAAGCATAATTAAGGTAACACGCGTTGTATCTAAAAGAATTATTGACGATTAATCATTGGAGGTCAATTTAGCATACTACACATGTTGTGCATTGAAATAAAGCATGACATAAGAATCAATAAGTGAAAATATATACTATTTGGCCACTATATTTGCTATATCATCTCTTTAGGGATCTTTGCGTTGAGAACACTATCGACCGGGCCAAGGTACGAATGGGTCTCTTCATATATGGAGTCCAAAAGCTTCAAAGGCATACTGCAACGGCATCGTTCATATACTACACCAAAGTCAACCCCGTCAGGTATCATAAGACTAAAGTTGAGTAAAGTCAAACCATTTCCATTCATATGATTGAATTTGAGTAAGTTATACTATTCGTTTCATTAGAAGCCATACATACATTCAATTCGTTCTTACTCAATTCAAGACTGATTATAGGGAAACGTATATCAATAAACATTTCAAATAGAATCAATTCATTTTATGAGCATTTTGATTCAAAATCATTTCAATAATAGACGGTAATAATGATAATTCAATATGCTATGCAATTCAAATTAATGGAATCAAGGTAATTTACAAACCAACCCTAATCTAGTCATTCGTTGTTTTTAACCGTGCATGATGATGTAGTTTTAAGTTATCTAATATTCGGTTATCTTTCTTTTGGTGTCACATTATGTAAAAAAATGTATATCGAAGTCCCTTTAACCAACACCCATGAGTAGGTGCTAAACAAATGGACAACACCCCATGAAAGAATCTCAGCTTTCAAGACTCTTCATGGTATTTAATTGTTCCATTGGGCAAATGAATTGGTTAAAGGAATCCAAGAGCTAAAGTCCTACAAAGTCTTTAGAATGCCCATAATTAAACCTGGAATTTCAAAGTTATTTCGGCTTAGCCGTGGGTTGCCTACGGCTTAGCCGTAGATTACATTACGACTAAACTATAGTTTTAGTCTTGTTCACCTATACCCACAGCCGAACCGTAGAATAGCCTATGGCTTAACCGTATGGTGTCTACAATTGAGTTATGGCTAGGCTATGACTTTGTTATAGCACATTCCATGGCTTAGTTGTAGCTTGGCCATAGAAAGAACTACAATTTTTGGCTCTTCGAATTTTGAGCCGTGGCATGCTTACAGCTTAGCCATAAGCTTCAAGGTTGCTGAAGTTATTTTTGTATTAGCACACAGTTCAATACAAAATCCTTGTAGCTCTATGCTACCATGGTTTTTATCATTCTCATTCATTTGACATTAACAAGCTCACACTTTGATTCGTAATTCATTATCTATTAATGAACTTCATCTTATAGTAGAAGATTAGAAGAATGAGGGGATGTGGGTTGAATGCACTATATAGATGAAATAGACTTGCTAGATTCATGAAATACCAATATGCATTCAACCAAAATTAGCTTATACATGTCTTTGATTTTGAGTTTCACTACTACTCCTTCTCTCAACTCAATTGAGAAGAAGAACCCACCGTTCTTGACCCACTAACATGCATATAAGAATGAATGTAAAAATGAGTGCATCAAGAGAATAAAAGTCTCTTTGACTCTAGTCTTAACCCAAGAGAGTTATAATGGATTAGAAGGAGATTTTATCTTATTGACCGATTAAAAAGGAGAAGTGCTTGAATCCTTTACTTTACAGAGTGAGGAGAGCTAGAAGATAATGGTAATGGAAGAGGAGAGCTCCATACTACATATGCAAGCCGTAAAACCTTCGATTGTTGACAGAAATGGTGAGGAAGAGATGAAATCAACTGAAGAATGAAGGGCTGCAACAGTTGCAAAAGAGGAAGGGACGAATGAAATGGGGTATTGGAGCCCATTTCAGCATCTATATATAACTTGAGATTTTATAAGAAAGTCCTCTCACAAAATGTTATTACAATTTAAGTCATTTGAGGGTCTAACTAATTCAAATGAAGTCGAATGCATTCAAGTTAACTACAAAAGTTGACGAACTTAACGAAACAAACGTGATGATATCGATATGATACGTGTATGACGTGAAACCATGAATTCTAAAATTATGAAAAAAGGTTTCCATCTACCTAAGTAAGGTCAAACCCGACCTAAACTACCTATCCATGACCTAAACTTCACTCACTGGGCTCCACAAGACTAAAATAGACTTATTTAAAATAAAACCATATTAATTAGCTGGTAATCACAATTAATTACTCACTAATCAAGTTAAGCTTGGGTCGGAGTGTTACATGCAACCTTAGTTTTTTGCTCTCTCTCCATACAATAGTTTGTATTGTGCTTCCCAGTCAACATTCTCATAAAACACTTCATCATCATTATTATCATTAGAATCAACATCAGATGGTGAAGACGTAGCCATGAAAGAAATAAACTTTTCTTTCCCCTTTTCAAATGAATCAGGTTTAGGTTCAGGGGATTCTTCCTCATCAGCAAATTCATCAACATTCCAAGTGATGTTCAAAACTTTACTGCTGTTGACTGTGGGATTTTTCTTCTTATTAGCACAATCATTAGTTATATGCCCATAGGTTTAACATTCATAACACTTTACTCCCTTTGAGGAGCTAGTCTTTCTTATTGCAACTAGTTTAAAACCAGTATTTTTCTTTGTCATCAACTTGTTAAATTATCGCACAAACTTAGAAGAGAGTTGCACTTCCCCTTCTTCAGAATCATATTCAAATACAACTTCTCCTTTCTTTGATCCTTTGAAAAACTTGTAATTTTCAAAGCAAATCCAAAAGGTTTTGACTGACAGTTAATAAATTCAATCTCAAAGGTTTTTGCCAACTAACTCATCAAGTCTCAAACTTTTTAGTTTATTAGATTTAGCGATTGGAATAACCTTGGGATTGAAACTAACCAGGAGAGACTGAAGAATCTTTTTCATAATCTTCTCTTCAGGAATAGATTCTTCTAGATTGTGACTAGAATTAATAATATTATTCAACTTAGAATAAAAGCTATCAATCCTCTCCTCATCATTATCCTTAACAGTTCAAAAGGAGATGATAAGCTTTACATCTTAACTTCTTTTACTTTTTTGGTACTCTCATGAACTGTTTAGAGGATGTCTCATGTCTCTTTCGCATTCTTACAAGTGGAAATCTTATAAAATTTAGATATTAATTTTCCATTGTAAATTACATTTATTGCCTCACTGTTACAGTTGCAGACATAGGTTTCCTCTTTGGACTATGAAGCTACTAGCTTTTCAGTAGTTTGTCCATCAACGGTAATAATAGTAAAGGAATATCCAGTCAGTACTATTCTCCAAAGCCTTTCATCTACTAATCTCACAAAAGCCATCATACATCTTTTCCAATAAGCATAATTAACAGCACCTTTCAGTAAATGAGGTTTTACAGTAGAAGAGTCTTCTTCCTTGTAGAATTCTATTTTAGAAAATCTTTTAAGTCAACACATAGTAATTTAATGTAACCACTCTGATACCAATTGAAATTTTAAAATGCCTGAGATTTATTTAAAATTGTGATTCGATTATTACTTCTATGTGGCGGAATAATAAAAGGAATCAATCACATAAAAAAGAGAACATGCAATTTAATAAGGAAACCCAAATGGAAAAAAACCACGAATTAAAAGTAGACAAAATCAATCACTAATTTCTACGGTACAAGATATACTCACAATCTTACAGCCAATCCTTCGACACAAGGTAGTGTAGTTGTTCTTGATAGATCTCTGCAACACGCAGTCCCTCATGGCCCTGCTATTTATATATTGATCTCAACAACGAATAAGTCTCTTTAACAAGAAAACAATTTTCTACAAAGAAGTAAAAGCTATAAGTCTCTTATAATGAAGTAGAAGCATCAATTTTAGAACTTAAACCGTTCAGCCCAATCACTCATGGAAGCTCTAGATAATCTCTTCAATAGCAATCTCAATTCAGTATAAGGAGAGATCTATGTGTTGTGTTGTCGTTAGGATTGAAAAGAATCCTCTTTTTACAACCCAAAATTTGAACCTTAGGGTTAGAAACCAAATATGAGATATATAGGAAATTCTGGCACAACTAGGAAAGAAGTTCGTATAGTGTGGTGGGTTTCTGCCACTTACCCACTTGAACACATGTAAGAATCACCCCAAGCGCATATTACACACTTCCAGTCAAAAGATTCACCCCAAGCGCATATTACACACTTCCAGTCATTTGCAATTTTCTTATCAGGCTTGAGTGAAGCCTTTGTGACCTTGAGGTCGGACGTCTTTATCTAGGCTCGCTCGAGTATGTGAGCATGTCCTCTCGAGCGTTTGTAGTGATTTCTATCTTCTTCAGTTTAGCACTTTTGTAACGTGATCAATACTCCAAACATAAAATATAAAATGCATATTAATGGACTCGAGTTTTGTCCAGTATATGGATTTAGCCAATTAACAAATTCCTAACAAAGTTAAAAGTGCATGTCATAGTGAGACCACTCACCTCTTGACACTTGAAACCATGGATGAAAATCGCAGTATCAGTTGGTCCAAAAAACCGATATAGTATCAATATCAGTCACGGTTTGCAGTCTATTGTAGTCATCACTGTGTAAAATTTTTTTTGAATCCAAAAAAAGTTGAAAAAATATTCACAAAATCCAGAATATTAGAAAAGGTTGGAAAACAATGTTTTTTTTTCAATTAATAACAAGTATAAATCAAATTATCGGTCCCCATAAGTTATGGCATCCTGTATCGCTGTATTGCCTAAAATTGTAATTTTTGTTTATAAGAACCATAATTATCAAGTGTGATTCATAAAATTATGTGTTTTTATACTATAAAATAAAAAATAATTAGTACTCTTAACATTAGAAAAATATCTAAATCTTAATAAAAGTGAAAACTAGTTAAAACTTAAAAGTTAAAAGCCTCTACTTTTGAAATACCAAATCATAGATCCATACAAAAAAAAGAGTGGAATGGAATCATCATAGTCATGCCTCATTTCTAAGCTCTTACCAAACAAATATTTACAAGAAAAAAAATACAAGTAGTAGAATATACTTACCTTGGTCGAGTTATTTTGGTGAATTCTTAGACTAAATCCATAAAAAAAATATAAAAATTGATGTGCTTGTAAGTGAATGGAAGAGTAACAGTGGCTGGGGCGTGTTTGGAAAGAAGAAGATGAGTAAAAGCTAAGAAAGAGGAGAAAAATTAGGGTTTACACCTCCTTTTACATATATGAAAATATCGGCCAATATATCGTTTCGACCGATATTTATATCTTGATATTTTAATGATATTTTGATTGGGCGGTATGGATACCAATTTCGACCCATTTATCAATACGGTACCTGCCGATACGTACTAGTATCGGCCGATTTTTTATCCATGCTTGAAACCATCACTCTTCATAGACTTCTCTACCAAATCTAGATTTTAAATCGCCAGATTGTAATGCTTCTCACAATCTCCCAAAGCCTGCTTGGATGCCCTGTCTAGTTCACCCTTCGTTATCTTGTTGGATTGTTGGTGGGTGTCGTTGGCGCTGTCGATAGTGAGGTCACTTATTAGAGATTTATATTTAGTAGTAGTGGTATTTATCAATGCCATGAGTTAGTTGGAATTCTATGAATTTGCAGATGAAGTTGTTATGCCAGTGTCGGATACTTGTCTAAACACTAAGAGCACGTTTGGCAACCATTCACGCTATAGAGGCAAATCCCCTTTCTAGATGATTTCTTTGTTCTAGCGGAATCAAGTGATCTCTTATGTAGAGAGTTCTAAGTTTGGCAAAAGAGAGGAATCACACAGTCTATGCTTTGTGTGATCCAATATTAATGCCTTAGTCACCATAGACACGCAAATCCACTAACACACGATTTTTCCTTTTCGATTGGGGGAGGTTAGATTCTCAAAATAATCACATCAATCTATTGATGCGCAGAATCCTCTATGTACAGAAAAGTGCCCTTAAGTCCTCTGCGAGGACGCTTACCAAAAGGGCCCTTAAACCTTCTCAAAAAAGTGGTAGGAATGCAAAAGTATAGGGCGTCAATTTAAATCCCAAATCTTCTAACTAAATGCTTGATGGTGACATAGGTGGACCACTCATGGTCTGCCACGTTAGTGTAGGGCAGCCTGCTATATATAGACAGTGCATGTCAGGCTATCCAACAATGGTGTGACGGATCATGAGTGGTCCACTCACGATTATCTAGATGCACACTCATATAATCTCAATTCGTAAGTTTAAAGCCTCATGTCCACTCTTCTGAGTCATAGGAGTCAAATCAACTAGACAGGCCACCGAGCACGATTTGAATGGTCCACCTCATGAGTTGACTAGGCCTGACCGAATTTGAACTGGAGCAACGGCTTAGTGAGTTAAGTTTCTGAGTGTGCTGATTGAAGTACTCAAAAAGGCAGCCTTGGCGAACGTATGTATGACTGAAATGTATTTACTTTCGATAGTCTGTGTGCGTGTATTAATGTGTGTGTGTGTGTGTGAGAGAGAGAGAGAGAGTATACATTGTAGAGAAGCAAATTTTATTTTTTGGATTGAGATCATCCTTAGTTTTGGATAAAAAATTATCTGCTACTCTTATGGTAACGAAGGTTCTAAACACTCTTTGGATCAACTCCGTATTGGCAAACAAATTGAAGGAAAGTACATTTACCTTAATTTAAGTTTCTATCCTTCTTGTGAGCTATCAAAAAAAAAAAAAAAAAGACTGTAACAATGATAACAACTCAAGATAATTCACGCCAAACATGGAAGTGGTAGAACCGTATGAAGGCAACACGGTTTGGAATCAGCTCAGCTGCATTAATCGTAGAAAGAAACAAGAAATGGCAAAGACATACAAATATTTCTAATTAACCATAGAATGATACTCGTTACATTTAGTGAGCTTTTGTGTTTGAAGATATTGATTATGAATAAAAAAAAGCTATTAAAGATGAATTGTGTTCTATCCAAAAATCATTTAGATCTTCGATTGGTTTGAAAACTCATTGGTTTCTTCCACTGTTCAAGGAACCGCTGGCAATTATTTTGAATACTACCGATATGATTCATATGTTACACGAATGCAACCATAAGAATTGGATACAAGTTAGATATCTAAGACATGGAATCAATTTTTATTTCTATCATGAAGAGTGGGATTATCTTTCGCATTATCGTTATGCAAACCAAATCTTGCATTCCATGTAATCCAATCACTGAATATGTCTATTGCTAGTAGTAGGCTAAATGGAACAGTATATTAATAAAAAGAGAGAATACATTAAGGTTAAAGAAGTCCCCAGAAAATCCATAAACGCAGCCGCTATGCATATAAAGGAAAGGACCCAGAGCTCAAAATAAAATACATGGAGCTACAACAGTGACTTTGAATAGGTTAGTGAAGTAATGTCTCCAAAAGAAGGGGTGGGTTGTGGATTTCGTTGAGAACTATTTCTTCAGAGATGGAAAATTGCCTCTCTGATTGCCTTAACATATGTGACTACAATCAAGAGCCGGTTCTGAGAATCTATCACTCTGGGGCTTTGAACTTCAAATGATACAAGGTTGGGTTGACAATGATGAGGTTGGAATAATTGGGATAAGAAATGAGCTGGTGCATCACTAACAGGATTTGGTTAATACATCCAGGAGCCTTTCACTAACAACTTATCAATTCGATTAAACGATCTTCTTGCCTTTGTAGATAGGTCAAAGAACTTGGCATTCTAATCACCCTTCTGAAGCCACTTGTCCGATCATGTAGAGCAAGTAATCAACCCATCCACCATACATTCAAAGAAGAAAAGCATGCAACCATGACAGAAAAATTTTATGCAGTTCGACAAGAGCTATATATGTCCACAAGTTATGAGCATGTGCTCGATTTCGGTATGAAGAAATTGGGCAACTTGTTGCAAGGATTCTCAACTCTCTAAAACCCTTTAAGACTAGCCTACTCACTCTTCATGGGTCTTAATTTTACTCTCTGCTCTATCTCACTATGAAGAAATTAAACAACTTGGTACAAGGATTTACAACCCTTTAACATCTAACCTTCTCACTCTTCATAGGTTTCCATATTATTCTCACAACCCCCTTCCACATGTGATGGGTTATACTCCAAGCACCATGGGAGAGAGCTCTCACCTCTCTCCACCTCATAGTGGCCACTATGGGGAAGAAAACTCTCACTTCTTTTCTGCAGAGTTTAGAATTAGATTATAATTTTCGCTTTCTTAGTCACAAGAAAGCCCCAATACAATGATAAAAATAATCATGGCCTTGAACCTGGTCATTTGTGGACCCAATGACCTAACTTGGCTAAACTGGGATGCAAGACATAAACTTAATAGTTCTCACAGGCAAGTAACAGGTGATGAAACTATAATGTTTCAGCGCAATTTGTGTTGGATTAAGCCCTATGTTATTCTTGTAAAATGATGCTTCTAGGTTAGCCTTATGTTATTCTTGTAAAATGACACTCCTAGGTTCACATTGCAAAATTATAACTTTCAGTATTGTTGAAGATTTATTTCTGAAAAACTTATAAAGAGTAATACGATGTGTCAATCCACATGAAATGGGAGACACATCATTCCTGACATCCAAGTGGAAAATGTAAAATGTATAGCCATTGGCATCTGAAGATGCAAAAGATTTGTGAAAAGAATTTTAGAAACCATGCATCAACATATAGAAGTAGAAATCCTTTGCCAGAAAAGATATCCATACATTCTAAGATTCACCAATTAGTATTCACTAACCGACAAAAAAAAAAAAAAAAACTAATCGCAATCCACCGAATAACAACAACGGTACATATAAGGTTGTTGAATGGTTTCATTTGTGAGAGCTGAAGGAGAAAAAAAAAACTTTCGTGCCCATTTTTGCAGCGGAGATGGGATTGATAAATAACTATTGACTATTATCCAAAAAAAAGACTCTACGAACAACATAGAGGAGGAGTAGTCCTTTGGTGTTAAAACTTTAACTTATACAATTAGATAGAAAACTTTATTATAATAAATCTTAAATGCTAACAGATTAAAAAAAAAAAGCCATTCACCATAAACTTTGATGATTTCTATCTTAAAACGTAAAAAAACGAAAGAATTTAAAGAAGTCATCAAGTAAGAAAAAACTTGCTATTGCACCATGGCTAATTCTGTGATTAATTCATCCACGCATATTTTTGGTAAAGGAAATATTAGAAGTAAAACTAAAATCTATTCTGGAATTGAACTTTAAAGAAGTGACAGCCATACTCGCATAAACATATGGAAGAAACTTATTCTCTGGATTATGATACACAGTCTCACTTACATCGACGTTTTTCTTCGTCACTTGCTGGCCAATGTTCCCATGACGTGAACCAAGAAAAGCTTCCGCAGTCTCACTAAAGTTGGTGAGTTACTCCGGTCGATGTTGTCCCATTAGAAACAAATTTTGCTGGTTCCATGGTGACATTCATGGCTGGAGCATGCCCGACGAACAAGGCAAGGTGGCCCATAAGCTTATCTTTTCTCGAGAAAGTCGTCCCGCATGAGCACTGCCATTTGAGACTGCCACAATGCTTCTCATGGGTGCGAAGGTCAGAGAGGAGGGAAAACTGCTTCCGGTTGCATCTGTTGCACACATACATCTTAGGGCAATGGCTTCTCTTGTAGTGATTCTTCACACATATCATGGATTTCAACGGTTGAAACTTTGCGTGCTTCTTGTTCCATCTGCATCCTTCCTGGGGACAGGAGTATTTCCTTTGCGAATCGCTTGAGTAGTCATTGTATCCCATCGATATGCGGCTGCTATTCTTCATGGGGTTACTCAAAGCAGCTTTGGATTTATATTGCTCTCCATGTGCCCTCATGTGCATCCTCAAATTCGCATCTCGCTTGAACCCTTTTCCACATACATGGCAATAGTGAGTGAATTTGGCCAATAGATTGGCCGCATCCAACTCGATAATATCATGATTTGCTGAAGACAAATTGCTGACCCCATCTTGTAATTCATCAGTACCCGCATCATCGTCAGCAGTATTACCTTCGTAAGTTTGAGTATTACGGTACTCAACAGCAGTCTCAGTGCTAAAGAAGCCTTTACCACTTTCTCCATTATGAAATACTGTTGGATTGATTTCTTCAATTCTAGGTTGCGATGATCCATCGTTTGGAGCGTTACTTCCATGATGGTGCAATTCACCGCCATCACTGCAGACCACGGCATCAAGGGCCATCTGTTGACACGAATACATCATTGATGATGCGGTGGTTATGATCTCTTGAATGAGAGTTCCCATGCCCGCAATGGCCACAGAGGTCCCTTGTCCTTGATCAGGGAAGACAACCACATCGAGGAGCGATTGCACCTGTTGGACCTTGTCTCTGAGAAGGGATAGATTGTAGAGTAAAGCACTCGAATGAGTCTCCCTCTCAGGAATTGCGCTCACGACGCCGGTGGATGAGGAGGAAATCATGTTCTCCATCACACCATAGGGTTGCAAGCCTAGTGAACCTTGTTGGTAACATGACCTGGGCCCGGAAGCCTTCATCTCTCCCCCCTTTAGAACTGCTTTATTTTTGTCCCTTCTTCTTGATTCGTTTTTGGAATTACTGCACCAGAAAAGCATGCCCTGAATCTCTTCCTTTCGTATTTGATGCGATGAGAACAAGCTTAGGAGAGAATGAAATAGGAAGGAAGAAAGAGTAAGTCAACATAGAGGCACCATGCATTCCCAGATGAAGCCTACCTCATATCCCACCAAGTCCACATATTGACAGTCCTTGCATAAAAAGAATTTTCTAAAAAGATTGATGTTTCGGGACATGTTCATGTTTTCTAAACTGCACTAATGTCTTCTTACTTATTGGACTCAGTAACGGTTTTAAAATAGTTATTACATAGCACTTTCGGCATGCATCATTATCGGCAATATTTTGAAACTATCACTTTATTCTTACAATCTTAATGATAAAAAGCAAAAACTCGATTTAGCTTATATTACACAAGAAATTTGATTAGAACTTGATGAAAATTACATAAGAAATCAATTTATTATGATAGTAGTTTATATTATTTTATATTTTTAATTATTAACATATTGATTTAGCTTTTGCAGTATTTTGCCGGTAGTATCCTGACAAAGAGCCCTTAAATGTGAAAATATCCCGACCATTGAATGTAAATTCACAGGAACTAAATACTTAGCTTTGTTTATAACTCCACTTTTCTGTTGTTATATCATACTTAAAACTTTGAAGACACCTAAAAAGCCTTTTAAGAATGAAGTTTGTCCACTTTTTAAAATTCTTATGAATCCTTAAAATTTTTGTGAAAAAAAAAGACGTTTGGACAATTGATATGTGTGTGTGTGTGGTGGCAATAAAATTAAACTAGGCACAAGTCTTATAGGGGCTGTTAAATGACAGTTTCTGCCCCCTATATCACGGTTTGTACCAGGATAAAATTCCTTCCAGTGTCACCATAGCCATTTAAGTTTCTACAACTTGAATGACAATGTCACCGATTTTCAAACTATGGCCTGCTACCACCACAATGATCTTCACCACTGAATTCTATCATGCGTTGTCCACATTGTGTTTCTATGTTGATTTCGGCCATTAATTAGCCTTTGATAAGTTCATGGTGTCCTAAACAAGTGTTTTACTCTAATCATGAATTGACATAGACCTATGCCGATGTGAAGAAGTGGAAAACAGAATGCCAACGCAAGAGAGTAGATAATTTACATGATTTAACTCTAAGAACTACATACATGGAGAAGAGGAGAAACCTCTTTTCCCATGCAAAGGTGAGAATACAAAACAAAACAAAACAAGAGGATAGAGAGGAAGAAGATAACGAAGCTCTCTGACCAAGACCACTTTCGCAATCTCCCAAATTCTAAGTCCATCTCATGAATGACTGCTATATAAACATAAGCAACAAAAGTGCATTTGAAAATGCACTTGCTGAGGCTTTGAAAATGCAACTTCTCAGGATTGATGCATACTTTGATATTTGTGAGTTAATATAAAACAAAATGGACAACTTTGTAGGATATATCACCAATGACGTTTGTTAGTGTTAAGCATTACAAATTTACAAGGGGTTTTGATATATTAGTCCTTAAATTTGATTTTTTCCAATTTCATGATAAAAATTTAAATAATGACACTAAGGTCGCTTAACTGTTAATATGTTTTTAACCTTTTTCTCCAAATCCCATGATTTTATTTAAATAGTGTAAGTATAGAAACTAATAAAATCCCATGATATCATGGGAATAGTGTAAGTCGTAGAAATTACTAAAATCCCATGATTTCATGGGATTGTCTCATAATGTCATAGGTTTTATACATCATCTTGAAAGAAAAAAATTTTGATTGATAGAACCTAAAAATTGATGTTCATATGTGTATTTACTTTTCACAAAATATCATCATTCGAGTTCTGTAGGAGAAAAATAAGTAAATTCTCTTGTTGGTTGCAAAAAGCGTATGATGAAATTGATACATCCCATCATATCATCAGACTATCCCATGGTATCATGGGATATGATTAAAAAAGTCCTAAAAGAATATTGGCCAGTGATATGATCTGAATTTCAGTAATATAATTGGGAAATAAGGACTAATATGTCAAAATCTCAATTTACAATATATACTTCCATTGAAGGGACACTTATATAACAGGAAAATTAGACCTGAATAGTTGTGACTAGCTGTCATGGATAAGACAATATTAGGATTAGTTGCTAGAGGTATTAGGACTAGGATTATAGTTTGTTAAAACATGGATAGAATTATTAGGTTGAATTTTAAATTACCAGCTTTCTTATACAAGTTGAGAAGTTTGTCTTAACAGCAGCAGTACGGTGAACTTTGGGGAAATGTAGTTGGCTAGTTGCTTTATATTGTTTACATTGTATCAGAGACATGGCCCAATAGTGATCTTGTGATCATGCTTGCCATGGTCATCTCTAGAACGTTTTCATAATAATTTGAACGTCTTTTTTTTTTCCTCAGTAAAATCAACCTTCATCCATCGTCCATGCACGATTGGCCTCTTTTTCTTTTTATCACTTAGTTTTCCTTTTTATGTAACTACTGCAACCATGCATCTGCAAAGTCCCAGTGATGACTATGATTGAATTGGTGTCAACACAAAAATGTCCACACAGAGGGCATGGTTGTGCTTGTGCAGCCATGTTTTTGCAAAAAAGTGGGAATTTTTCATCATTTAGTGCAGATCCAGCACAAACTGAGCTTGATTTTCCGTAATTTTATTAAAAAAACACTTTCTATAGAGGGTTACGTTTTTTCTCGCTGAGAAAAATCGAAAGTCATCGAAGCCAAATAAATTGAGAAATCTCGTGGACCATTCATCTCCATAATGCCTTTTCTTCTAACATTGTGGGGCCCATGCATGTTCCAGTCAGTTGGTGGAGAGAGGGAGTTAATTTTTTATAACACTTGCCCTTTAATTTTGTGTGCTCCACCAAGTATTCCAATTGCAACTTGCAAGGTATCTTTTTTAGAAGGAATAGTTACTTGGATATATTTTATAACAAAGACAGATATATGTTAATATGTACGAACCAAAAATACTGGAATTTCAAGGTCTTGCTGAGTTGTTGAAAAAGCAACACAAATGGATAGAAGGCCTTACGTGGGGGTTCAATCTATACGTTTTGTTTGTTTTCATTAAGTACATAGAAATTAAATTTATAGGATTCACGTCACCAGTAGTTAAAAAAAAGATCAAAAATTAATTTTAAAAAAGAGGATCTAATAGAATTTCATTTTAATTATTTTTCATCTTCTTTTGATTCTATTTCTTATTAAATGATTAATGGAATACCTAGAGCACGTTTGGCAAGCATCATCCGTGGATTTCCAATCGGAAATCCGCAGTTTCAAGAATTAACCACATTTGACAATGGGCGGCAATCCATTCAATGAGAGCCCCGGTCGGACGCCCTTCCATGAAATTCCGCCGAATAGTAATCAGGGCGTAAATGTGATCAGTTCACCTTTATGCATCTGATAAGTGGGTGAGCCTCCAATAAATGACCTACACCGTTAAATGTGAGCAGCACCCCCAAAATGATTATGAGCCTAATTTTCAACCGTTGATTCTTCTTAAATGTGATAATATTTTAAAAAAGGTGATCAATATTTCATGCATAGATTTAAACTTTTATGAGCTCTTTTTGAATAATCCAAACCATTAGATCTTATCTACAGGCCAAAAACGGCTAGGGACCAAATTGTATAAGTAGGGCCTTGTGGATCATGATATATTGGCCAAAACGTTTCAAGCCGTTGATTTCTTAAAGGTTTCTTCTCTGGAAATTCTCTCTTTTACCAAACATGATTATTTTAAGAGAGGATGAGTTATTTTAGACTTCAGGAAAAATTCTTTGAAATTATAGGATCCTCTCATCCTCACGGACCATCAGCAACGAAAATTGGTCAATTAAGAAAGATGAAATGTGAGGGGTTGTTATGCCACACCAATGAACAGCCGAAATCACCCATGACGACATGCTTTCTAACATCTCATCAATGAAGGGCCCCGCAGATGGGTCAGTTGACTGTATGTGCATGTGGGCCATGCGGGGTAACCACTCATGCAACCTCCTTCCAATTATAAAAAGTGACGTTTCTAGACTGAGCTGAAGCGAATCTCAGTTGCCATTTTTTTTACCAGTTGCATGTGACAACGGGTCTACTTCTGTAAAACGAATATTTTCGCTTTTTAAAATTTAAAAGATTAATGGGCTGGGTCTGGATTCCTTCATGTCCATATTTCGAACAGATGGATCCGGGCCTGGGTCATTGACATCTGATTAAAGGTTATGGAGTGGATGGTCAAGGTAGAAATCAATCCTTTACCTATCCCTTGCCCATTTTAATGGGCTTGGGTGGGGCGCCTATCAACATCTAATCCTCGTGGTTTTCCCATTTTGTCAGGTGAGCTTCAACTGCCAGTAGTGATGTATGATTGAAAAAGTAAGTCTCTTTTCTACATTTCTTAAAAAGAATAAAAGGTTTTGATGCTGATTCAATTATTTATTCACTTAAATTTTTACAATCAGTGTAAGGCAATCAAGTGTATGTTGTAATTAATTTTAAGTCAAATGGACCTTGTTTTTATTACTTGCCCAAGGAAAATCAGTTTTCTCCCTAAAATTAGACCTAAATAATAATAATAATAATAATAATAATAATAATAAATCTCCAAGCTATAGATCAGTTAGTTGGGACATTGTTGTGTGTGTGCTAGAGTCTCCAAAATTTTGCAAGAGGTTTTCTTTCTCTGGGGCTATAAAAAGTTTATTATTATTATTATATAACAAATATGTTTGAATTGATATTGTCTTTTGGCTTTAGCTTGATTATAAAATTATACAATTGACCATATTTGAGCACGCAACTGAATGGAGGTGCACTTCCAGTCTCCCACACCTTTTTTTTTTTTTTTTTGTTAAAAAATGCAATTCCACAACTAGAAACGAAACCAACACTTCCTCGTGCCTATGTTCTAGTGTAGCACGGCTTTCCATCGCCTAGAAATGAGACAACAAACCCGCATGGACCACATCTTTGCACCGCACACCTACTTTCACTGCAACTTTTGCATAAACTTGAATTCTATAGCTAAGAAAAATCTCCAACCCATATGTCAAATGTAATGTAGCATCTTCACCTAGGTAGAAAAGGCATGTAAGTCTCTCCATGTGAAATATCAAATGTGATGTGGCATTTGGCATATGTATTTGGAGTGTCAAATAAGACATATCATAAAGTCACATGCCAATTTTACATTTGAATTTTTTATTACATGGTTTTACAATAATGCAAAGATTTTATAAAATTTCTTATCATGTGAGTCCCGCAAAAATGTAAATTTATAATAAAATAATAATTTGACATATTGGTTGGCCACTTTCCAAATGCCAAATCTCAAACCTTCAAAATGCCACATAAGCTATCAAATGTAATTTGGCATTTCTAAAATGACATCTCCCTTAGGGATACTCTAAGATTCTTTTCTCTTACGTGACTCAGTTAAATTTATGAACCACATTTTGCTTAAAATATTTTGGTTGATTTATTGAGAATAGCTCATGACTATTTATAAGATCATTGAATTTAAAGAGCCATAGATCAAAGGGATAGGGTGGTCAATCAGTTTGATATTTTATAGACCCCTAGGGCTAATTTAGATATCATGATCTCATACCTCCCCATGATAGGCAGTGCTCATGTATGGTCCTTGGGTGATGTGTGAGCGCACATGCACGTGTATGTGTATATTAGTAGGGGTTCTCGTGAAATGGGCTAGCCCAAGCCTGACTAGGGCACACCCTACCTAGGGGTCGAGCTTAGGGCCTTAGGTCTTAATGCTTTAGGCATGGATTAAAACTTTGGGCCCGTTTATTATATTGGCCTGTCTTGAATTAAGTGATAGAGCACCCAATGTGTTGAGTTTTTGTCTTATATTGGGTCCACTGAGTTTGCCAGGAACTAATTTAAGATTAGGGGTATTTTGTTAATTGTAACAGGGCTTTCTCAGTGGCCAAGAAAGGGGAGACTATATATATCATGTAATCTGTAATCCTAAATCTTGTTAAACAGAAGTGAGAGTTCTTTTGCCTATAGCATTCCCACACCACTAAGAGAGACGATGTGAAAGAGTGAGAGTCTCTATATGCTTAACTTGTTATAGTGAATATGATCATTTAAGTACCCGTGGACTGTCACAACCCGAGCCCAAGAAATCGGGGGTTATGGTCTACCTAATCCGTGATACATGTACTCCCGTGTACATACACATGAACCCAATCCAGATGCACGTACACAAGGGAAGCATTCACACGTAGAAACAGAAGGCACAGAAGCTGTAAGTATCGAGCAAGGGCGAGGAACGAGAGAATATAACAAAACTCGTGATCACTATTGATTATACAAGGCTACATTAGATACAAAAAAGATTCATACCATCTATCTACAATGTCATTGAAACAAAATGCCAACAGGTGATGCCATGTCGCACTCCGAAATGACTCCATCAAGTCCACTCATCAAGCCCAGATAGGGTCTCTAAGACTTCCTCTGAAGTCTGGCCGACCTTCGAGGAATCGGGGTCGGGATCCGAGCCTGAAACACCAAGAAACAACATGTGAATACAATGATTCAACAAGCATAAGTAACATAAAGGTAATACGCATTGTTTCTAAAAGAATTCATAACAGACAAATTAGATATAAGTGCAAGGTCGTATACTAGGCAAGTCGTGCACTGAATAATGTATGCATTAGATTCAAGGTAGAGAGACACTGTACTAGGTGGCTACTACATTTGCCATATTCTCCCAAATTTGAGAGCGTGACGTGAGAAAACACCATCGACCGAGCCAGGGTACGAATGGGTCTCGGTTTCCTGGGGTCCGGAATCCCCAGGACGTGAGCACACTGCAGCGGCAACAAGCATGCTAGGCCAAATTCAACCCCGTCGAGTATCCTAAGACGGAGGCAGAGTAGAACCAAACACAACCAATCAAGCATCTATCAAGACATGGCATAACCATAATGAAAACAAATAACATATCATGGGGTTATACTCAAGTGCAAACATACAGGCAAGTTAGTGTCCATAACTATAGCAAGACCTCAGAAGCACATAGCAAGCCAATACTTATCCATTTTTATGATCGAGATTTGAGGGCAAGGATAACACTGCAAGATGCTATGCAAATCAAGTTAATGGAGAACAAGGTTAGTTATTAGGCAACCCTAGTCTAATTATCCACCGTTACTAACTGTGCATGATGATGTAGTTTTAAGGCATCCAATACTCAGTTGTTTTCTTGTGGTGTCTCATTATGAGAGAAAGAGTACCAAAATGCCATAAAAAATGCCATAAACCAACACTCATGGAGAGGTGCTCAACAAATGGATAATACTCATGAATACATCTCAGCTCCCAAGATTATTCATAATATGAGCCCATAGTTAATCATTAGGGTGGTCCATTTTAGGTCTTCACGTAGTCTCTGGTCAGTCAAGAAGGTCTTTTCTTCGTGAAGGTTTACAAACCTGTAATGTTGCCCAGCAGACCGATCGCTGGGTTATTTGACCGGTCAGGCGCCTCGCAGAACCAAAATTCGACCGGTCGGGGCTTCAGGGCAGACCACTTAGACCTGAAGCAGAATGACGCAAACAGAGGTCGTCCGAAACTGTGTTTCTTTGTACAATTGAAATAAGAAACTGAGCAAGAGCTGTGTATACCATGCATATGCTAAGCATAAGTAAAGGAAAAACACAACCATCACGATCTACCAATATGTACTTAAGCCAATAGTTGCTTATACTTGCCTTAACAAGGAGTTACCAAGCGTTCACTCGTTCTAGGCTTGAAGTTCCCGGAGACACTCGCATGGAAGATTAAAACTTGAGGCCGGCGAAGAAGAGAAACAAAAAAGGAGAAGGACGAGAGAAAAAAACGATGAAAAGAAAGAGAAACGGAAGAGATAAGGCGGTTAGGTGAGGCAACGGTATATATATAATAGATAGTTTAGCTATTTGCAACCAGGTTCAAAAGTTATACAAATTGCAATTCGAGTTAAATGAACATTAACAATCTCAATTGGTTTTCAAACACTTTCGAGTCAGTTACAGGAATTAACAAGCACGATAAAAGACACGCGATGTCGTCAAGAGGACGCCCAAATGACAAACGCGAAAAAAATCGAAAATCACGAAAAAGGGCTCGAAGCTAACTAATCCAGGTTAACATCAACCCAATTACCTCTCCAAGACTCCTAACATAACCCAAGAAGAAGAAAACACATGGACCCAATGAAATCCTTGAAGAATACATGAAACACACGCTAAACACATAATTAACAACTTCTAAACCTGCTAATCTGGGGTCGGGGTGTTACATGGACGTAGCCCTTATTAGGTGAACCACATAAATCTCCGTATCTCTTCTTGTGTGGTTACTTGTTTGCCAATCGTGTGATTCGTGTATGTGCACAACGAGTAGTGTCATAGCCACGACAATTGGTATTAGTGCGGCATTAAGAGCAGAGTCGAGGTTGAGTTCCTCGAGTTTTTTAGCGAGGTGGGGATTGCTTAAATTTTGCTTTCAATCTTCAAAGCCTAGGATTTTAGGGCTTAGAGTTGTGCGTACAAGGATCGACTGATTGGATCGTGTTGGTGATCCAAATTCTACACGGTCAAAGAGATTCTCATCTTTATTGTAGAAAACAGGGAGGGATTATATTTATGATCTTTGTTGGGCATGCAGATCGGAAAAAAAGAGAAAGGTCTTGGGCCTGGTTTCCTATTTTGTAAGGGAGTTTTATTTTGGATCTGAACGGAATCTGAGAAGAGGAAGGAGCAGTGCTGCACAGCTACAATTAATTAAAAAAAAAGCACATGTTGCATAGCCAAGGGCAATTGCTGCTCATCGTTGCGATAATTGCTGTTACCATTGTTGCTCGCCCTGCTGCCGTTTCTTACGCTTGTCAAAGTCACCAACGCCTGATGCTTCCGGCCACCTCACTGCCGTCCATTGCTCCATTACCAGGCTTGAATAAGATGGGGGGCGTAGGGTTTTTTTTTTTTTTTTTTTTTTTGCAGGAACCATAAACAAAGGAAAAAGACACCTAGGATTTTTTTTTTATCCAAGTCAGTTTTGAGTTGAATCGACCCGTGTACAATAACAAAGCTCAGCAGGTGGAGTTCAGTTCTAGGCTATGCCGGATTTGACATGACCCATGTTCTAAGCCCGCTGAAGCAACACAGACGATGACTTTAGCATGATACTAGCCATTGACGCAAGCTTTACTTCAGCAAAGTCGTACGATCAAAGGCAGATTTGACCGAATAGATGGTAGAAACTTATTTTTGTGAAATCTTGATCATTCGAAGTCTAGTCAGAGATTTGTTTGCACCTACAGACTTGTTTCTAGCAGATCTATGCATCTGAGAAAGAAAATTTGTGGCTCGACCATCAACATAGAGGTTTGATCAATCGGAGCACAAAAAACTGTTTCTGCAATATCGGAGACATCTGGAGTCGAATTTCAAATTTGTTTCTTCCAACGTGTTTGTGGTAATGAGATCTACAACGTGGTAGATAAATCAAGGAAAGAGAAGATGGTTGCTCCCCATTAGCCTAAACCAAAAAAATCTGGATCTACATGTATTGTTACGAGATGTCCTATCTCGATTGCAGAAGGAAGAAGGAGTTCAAGCAGCACCAACTTCTATAGTAGAGAAGATTTGAATAAATGTGAGTTCACATTAGAATCAAGTTGACTCAAGCTAGTTGCAGAAACAAGCACATTAGCACAGTAACCCATTTTAGGTTGAAGTAAGCTAGTTTAGCATCGGGTCATATCTAACCAGCGTGTGCAGAGCTCAACCCACCAGAACAAGAGTGTTACAAAAACAAGCCCAATAGTAGGAGTCGCCAGCCTACTTGGAGAGGGTTTGCAGATTTAAACAAAGTTGTTCATTTGGAAGACACATGTTTTTGGATCGCATGTGTTGTTGTTGTTGTTTTTTTTTTTTTTTTTGCCATCTCAAAGCCAGTGAAAAAGCATGAAGGAGGAGCTGATGTCATGCACCCACATCAGTAGTTGTCAAACATGTATTTGATTGATCGGAGGACAAGTCAAATAGAGGTCTTGATCATTTGGAGGCAGATATTGTTTTGCAATTGTGGAATCATTTGAACTTGTATTCTTGATCTGTTTTGCTTTCATACTTGTGGTGATTGGATCTTCATAGTGATGTTGAAGATGGGGCAGTTTGATGGCTGGATAGTGAGTGGTTTAGATATCGATATCACTCAAACTTGTCAGAAGTCGAGCTTCAAGTTCAAGGTGGAGTTTGACGAGAAGATAAACTTTGTTGAAAGTTCATGTGTTAGTTCAACAGGTCAAAGTGTTGAAGAGAAAAGAATGTGCCATCAGTGCAGCGACGTGCCATTTAACAAAGTATGTGATGACATTACTAGTTTCATCTCCCAATAGCTCGAATTATGCGGAATCCAAGCGAAGGTGGAGATTGTTGTGTTTATGTCTCGTATTTTTGTATAACCGGATGGGTCCACATGGTTAGCCAAGGATCGGTTTAAGACGAACGGTATTTTAGTAATTATGCTTGGGTTATATATCGTGTAATCTGTAACCCTAGATATCTTGGTGAAGAGAGGTAAGAGCTCTCTTGCCCGTGTTGTTCTTACACTACGTAGGAGAAGCGATGTGAGAAAGTGAGAGTCTTTGTATGCTTAACTTTTATAGTGAAGACAATCGTTCGTGTGCCTATGGACGTAACCCTTACTGGGTGAACCACGTAAACGTCTATGTTTCTTCTTGTGTGGTTGCTTGTTTGTTGGTCATGTGATTCGCGTATGTGCACAACGAGCAGTGTCATAGACACAACACAACACTCATTTCAGACAAAAAAAGAGGGATAAAAGGAAGAATTATACATTTGGGTACCCCTCTCCTAAGCACCTTTCTTGAGCACTAATTTAAAGGTTATATAAGTTCCTCCAATAAATATATGCAAAGTCCCAATATTTCCTCTTATAGTAGGCCATAGTCTTAAGACAAAAAGATGTCTAACCCCCACCATTTCTTCCCTATCTTCTTCGCCTCTTTCTAACCGTCTTCGCTGTAGTAGCTGCAGCCACAGGTCACTGATGATGGGGGCAGCAACATAGTTTTCAATTTTGTTTTAGTCCCTATTTGATTCTAGTATAGAAAATGAAATATTTTGGTGTTTCGAAATGTCTACGAGATTTTTCAAAACAACTTTTCAAAAAATAAAAATAAAAATAAAAATATGAAAAAATAAAATAAACTTTTGGTAGCAAATTGCAAATGGAAAGAAAGGATTTTGATAGAAAAGAAAAGAAAATAAGGGGGAAAATTGTAAAACCCAAATGGAATAAAAGATGTTTTAAAAGAAAAAAAAAATACAAAACGGGGCAAACCGCAAAAAAGATCATTTAAAAGGGCATTTTGCCTTGTTTGTGTAAAAGAAGAATTAAGGGAAAGAGTACTGCTCTTTAAACAAATCTCTCTCTTGAGACAATAAAAATTAAAAAAAATTAAAATCCTCAAAATCCCACACACATCTCTCTCCCTCTCTCCTTTCTCCTCCCCCCTTTTCCCTCCGGTCGGCGGGAGGGGAGCTTTCCCTCCTTCTCTCTGTTCCCCTCTTTCACTATCTTTTCCCCTCCCTGTCCCTCTTTTTCTTCCTCTTCCTCTCCCCTCATCTCTGTCCTTTTACTCCTCCTCTTCCTCTCCTCTCCCTCATTCCTTTCCTCTCCTTCCCTCTTTCTCTCCCTTTTCCTCTCCTCTCCACCCTGTTCGGCCTTGTAGGGCCAAACAAGGTAGAGAGGAGAGGAGGAAAGGAAAAGGGAGAGGAAGAGGGAAAGGAAGAGGGGGAGCAGCTCAGTGAGGAGGAGAGGAGAGGAAAAGGGAGAGGAGAGGAGAGGGGGAAGAGGAAGAGGGAGGGAGAGGAGAGGAAGATGAAGAGGAGGAAGATGAAGAGGAGGAAGAAGAAGAATAGGAGGAGGAAGAGGAAGAGGGAGAGGAAAGGGAAGAGAGAGGGAGGGAGAGCTTCTCTCTTGCCAACTGGAGCTTGCCGCTGGCCAAAGGGAAAAGGGAGGAGAGATGAGCGAGGAAGAGAGATGTGTTTTGGGGGGGGGGGGTGGGGTGTATTTTAAGAATTTTATTTTTTTTAAATTTTTGTCCAAAGAGAGATTTTTGGTGTTTAAATAGCAACACTCTAAGGGTAACTACATTTGCCCTTTTTCGCTTTTACATGCAATCGAGAATCGTAAGAGGGCTTTTGATGGCCCATTTTTCTATTTTGCACCTAACGCCCATGTGGGTGTCTCTATTTCTCTAAGACCTAAACCATTTGCGACAACGGAAACCCCATATTGATTGATAGAGGAGAGGAGAGGAGAGGAGAGGAGAGGAGAGGAGAGGGAAGAGTAGAGAAATGAGAGGAGAGAACGAGAACGATAAGCCCCAGACCTTCACCTTGTGCACGGTATGCTTTCTCTTTATCGATTCTTTCCTTCTTTCATTTTTCATCTTTTGTTGTTTATTTACATGTGTAGAGAAGAAGAAGAAGAATAAGCTTAACAACATGTATGGATTTCTCCATCTATGATCAAATGCTGAGATTTTTTCTATGCGTTTGATCCTTCTTTCTGTGCATTTTTTCTTGGTGTTCTACACATGTTTCTTCTTTATTGTTTTGTTTGGTTTTGCTTTCTTTCTTCAAGATAAGATAATATTTAGGGTATTGAGTTTTTTGCTCGGATTCTCTGTTTCTGTTTGTTTGTTTGTTGTGGTTTTACTAAATGTGTCTATATATGTATTGGGTTGTCTTTCAATTATGTTGAGATTAGTATTTGCTAATCCTTTTTTTTTTCTTGTTTTGGTTGTCTGTTGTGTGTGTTACTAACAAAGGTTTGGATGATATTCTCTATTTTGACTTATGGATATAACTATCCCTCTAAAAAGAGGCACACTTATCTAAATAAGAGGCAAATAGAGGTTTTACCAAACAATCTACTTAAAGTAGGTTCCTGCAGGCCTCTTGTTTTTTTATAGCTTTTTTTCGGATGGCTTTTTTTTATTATTTTTTAATAGGTCTACCAAAATAAGAGTACACATTCCAAGAAAGTGTCTAAAGTGGCAGATTTTTAAAAGAATGGAGTGTTTGATATAGGATTATTCCCTCTCCCCGCTTTACACAGGCAAAACGTCTGAAATTGAAATGCTCCAGATCTGTGCTTATAGGATTATTCCCTCTACCCGCTTTACACATGCAAAACGTCTAAAATTGAAACGCTTCAGAGTGTGCTCATTAGAAAGTAGATGCATTGGGTCTGTGAGTTCACACCAGAAAGAGGAGAGGGCATCGCAGCGAGAGAAGAATGGGGTCGGTCGGTGCTTCGACAATCGCAGCTGCAGGAATATTTCAGATGGTCAGATCTTCTCTTCTAATCTACTTCTTCTCATCGATATCTCTCTTTCTCGTTTTTTTTTTTTTTTTTTGGAATTGGGGCTTTGATGAAAGGGGAATAGTGTTGGTGTTGGGGTTTATGGATGGAAAGATTTCAGATGGGAAAGCGTTTTTGGTGGATTTAGTGTCTTGGATTTTGGGGTTTTTGTGGGATTTTGGGGTTTTTGTGGGTTTTGGTTCTGTCATGTTCTCTATGAGATTCTACAGACATCATCATACTTGCAATGGGGAAAAGATATTGGTAAAAAATTTCTATGATTTTGGAGTTTATTGTGAAACCTTTGTTTATATAAAACTTGAGAACTTTACCCACCTAAGAATTAGAGACGGGTTCTTTTATTTATTTATTTATTTATTTATTATTATCGATTTTCTGCTTTTTTTCCCGGTCCAGACCATGTTAATGTAAAAAAAAAATTGAAGTGAGCCTAAACAAGGCTTTGTTTTATCTAGCTTGACTCATTTTCCACCCTCCAACTGAAAATAAAGGCTAGAAAGCTAAAAAAAACAGAGATCACTGCAACCTGTAAATAAAAATCTCCCATCATTCCACCAAAACCAAAGCAATACTATAGTTATAATGAGTTTCAAACTGTTATAATGGGATGATCATTGAATGTGTTGCTGCTATCTGGTATTCATTTAATTTCTCTCTTTGTTGGCCTAAATTTTTTATATGTTTCTATTGATGGTGCCTTAAGTCCTATTGAAATGTATATCTCATTTTGCTTGTACAACAGAACATGGTGAGTTTATAGTTTATAGGGCACATGTGGAGTCTTGGAAATTCGTCTCATCATTAAATCCTATTGAAATGTATATCTCGTTTTGCTTATATAACGGAACATGATGACTTTATAGTTTATACGGCACATGAAGAGTCTTGGAAATTCATCTCATCATATAACCTGAGTTACACAAAGAAGTGATAGTTGATTTATTTTTGGTGATAGCGCATTACTAGTTACCCAAGTCGAAACGAAATTAGAGTTGGGACTGGAGGGTTGTCCTGGTGGATAGGCAACCCATTCCCATAGCACCCACCAGGGATCGATCCCTGGTGGGGTGCCCTATCCTTTTCCATCCTGGCCACTAAGCCGACTCAGCCAAAAAAAAAAAAAAGGGAAATTAGAGTTATGAAGAACCAGTTGCAAAGCATTGGAGTTCAAATGATTTAAATGATGCCAAAACGTATGATCAGCAATCAGATATATAACCATCGGATCCGAGTGGTTTTTGTTATATTTTCTATTTGTATTGGATTCCTCCACATTGTAAATGATCTTGGCAATTGGCATGCTAGTTTGCCACAGATATGTTGAATGAGTTCACGCAAAGTTCTTTCTTTTGATTGAAGATGTGGATGTTTTGTATTATCTTTGTGGCTTGTGGCTAATTGGTGTAGTTGATGAATCTCTACGGAGGGATAGTCTGTGATATGATTTTCAATTTGTTGCAGTGATGGTGTGTAATGATGTGTGATGATGGAATGATGGACAAGTTGTATGATGGTGTGTGATGTTGCAAATTTTAAATTGTTTATAAGTTACAGGCTATACTTTGATGTAAATGGTTGTATTTTCCAAATGACAAGTTATTATGATATGATGCTATGTGTATAGATAATGAATATGTTCTTGATTGATATGCTGAATGTAATCTCTCTAGGTCTATATTGCATATGTGTTCTTGAATGATATAAATATATATAGGGTGAAAACATGTGTATGAGTTTCTTTTCTTATGTAATGACATAAATTATCCTTCTAAATAAGAATTAAACCCTCTAAAAGGAGGCAAATGGAGGGCATACCAAATAGTCTATTTAGAATAGACCTGTGCATATCAAACACATTTTTTGATTTTAGCCTCTTTTTTCTATCGCTTTTTTATTTTTATTTTTACTTTATTTTGAATGGGTCTGTGGGAAAAAGAGTAGAGATGCTAAACAAGGCCCTCTAGGGAGAGAGGAGGTGCAATCTCTTCTCCTTTTTTCTAGCCTTTCATTTCCTTCCAATTTCCTACAACCATCCCTTTGGGGAGCCTCTAAAGGGCTAAGGCTTTCGTTTCAGCAAAAAAGGGGAAACAAGATGAAGGAGGGTAAGCGTTTCTCGATATACGCCGGAAAATGAAATGAAAAGTTTCGAACATCATTTTGTTTTGGTAAAAAAAATGACTTTCTTTGCTGAAACAACACGATATTAATAGCATAATGTGTAGATATGGTCTCGTACAACGGTAACTTCTATATTGAATTCAGGGGTGGGAATTTATTTTTCTAAGATGCTACATTCTCATTGAGTCCAACTAGTAGAACCCTGTGCTATGCATGGACCGGGTGTGGCGTAGTGGTTCTTGGCTTAGGTCAAATGGGTTAGTCTTGTAGCCCTCTTTTTTTTTTTTTCTAGTGTTTATTCTTTAGGTTTGGACCATTTTGTTTTGTTTATTTTTTTTTGTTTTATTTTTTTTTCTCTTAGTTTTTCGCTTGGGTCATTAAAGTATTTTTTTTCTTTCTATTGGATTTTGGCTTGGGTCATTAAAGTTTTTAGGAATTTCCTTTCTTTGATGTTCATTTTTAGGGATGGGCCCATATATTTTACATCATTTTTCATTTTTAGTGAGGGTTCACCTTCCTTTTCATAATTTGGTTAATTTTATGCAAGGGATTTGAATGAGTTTGATGTAGTGGTTTTTGGCCCTGGTAAAATGGGTTAGTCTTGTACCCTTTTTTTTTTTTCTATTTATTCTTTAGGTTTGGACCCTTCTGTTTTGCTAAAGCTTTTTTTTTTTTTTGTTTTTGTTTTTTGGCAGGGGTCATTAAAGTTTTCAGGAATTTCCTCAGAAAATAATTCATTATTTTTTTTATTCTTGCAGTCCCTCGTGCCATGCATGGGGAAGTGAACCGAGGATTATTTTTTTTAGACCCTTGAAGTACCAATGCATCAATTGGTGAAGTTCTATTCCCGACAATAAAAAATCACTCAAACCCAACCTGGGAAACTACTTAAGAACTTAAGATCATAAATTTAAATTTAAGCTACATAGGAAAACTAATCAATCATCAATAAACATCAATGAACAGATAAAATGTAATAAAAAAAATTGAATGAATGGTGTGAAGGTGATGGTTGGTGTTGATGGTGTGTGTGGTTGCCTTATGGTGTGGAATAGATGAAGTGTCTGAGATAAGGTGGGTACTGGTGGTATTTACAGTGTTGATAGCAGAGATGTGTCAATAATCGTTGGTTCGAAGCATGTGTGTGCTTGGTGATGAAGTGGGTGGTGGTGAGGTTACCTAGGTCTATTTTTTGATTTTTATTTTAATGCTCTCTGCATTTTTTTTCTCTCTTATCTACTTGGATTATCATGACCTGGGCCTGATCTTGACTTGAAATGGGCATTGGCTTATATGCAGGCAAGTCACAAATGAGGTCTCACCTCATTGGACACGAATGTCACTTGTGAGTTGTGAGGAGGGATGGACCACCGAAATGTTATGGTGCTTCAGAGCACCATAACTTTAGGTCAAAAAAGTGGATCTTACTTATTTTGTTTCTTGTGATGAGACACCAAAAGTTATAGAATGGGTTTTCCACTCTTTCATCTCTGCTGTTTGGATTTGTAGGCATGAGAGAGGAAACGAGAAGAGTTGGTGGTGTTGTGGATGGGATTACAATGATGGCGGGATGCCCGTTACGGAGCTGGGCGGTGCAATGTGTCTAGCCAGAAACAGGTGTGCAGTGAATTTTTTTCTTCTTCTTAATCTTTTTTTTTCTAATTCTGTCTTTCTTCTTTCCTCACTATTATCTCTCTTTTTTTTTTTGGGTCTTAGAAGATATGTTGTGGTCGAAGAGGTAGTAGTTCAACTGGGGTCGGTTTCTGAAGTTGTATTTTGGCTTTAGGATGTTGTTAGGTTTGAGATTTTTCTCTCTCTCTCTCTCTTTTCTAGTTTTGTCTTTCTTCTTTCCTCTTTATTCTCTCTTTGTTTATTTTTTATTTTTTATTTTTTATTTTTTAAGGACTGAGAAGGTGTGTTGTGGACGAAGAGGTGGCAGTTCAAGTGGGGTTGGTTTCTTTCTGACGTTGTATTTGGGCTTTAGGACGTTGTTGGGTTTGAGATTTTTGGGATTTGGTGTGTCTGGCTCTTAGGAAACGAATATGGGTTTAGATGGACATTGGTTAGGGAAATTGTTCCAAATTTTGTTTTAGTCAAGGTTTATTTATTTATTTTATTTATTTATTTTTTTGGAATGGATGGTTGGTGTAAGAGTGGAGCTTTCTTTTAAGATGATGTAGAAGTGATGGTGGTGGGTTGATGATCGTGGTCTTGGGTTTTGTCGTCGAAACAAGGGAGTGGTTGTGATAGTGAAGATGAAGCGTGTAAGATAAGGTGTGATGATGCGTGTGAAATAATGTGTGATGAAGCGTGTTGGGTTTTGCGTGGCTGCATTATGTTGTGATATAGCAGACTACTCATAATGGAGAATATTTTAATGGTTGCTGGATATGCTCGATTGGCAATGGAGGAAAGAAAAGATGGAAGAAAAGACGAGGGAAGGAGAGATGGACTTCCTTATGTTTCTTCTTCTCCTTTCTGTGTTTCTATCCCTATCCTCCTCCCTCAATCCTAACTTCTCAGTTTCCTTTTTTTCTTCCTTTTTTATTTTGTCGTACTCTCTATTTGGAGTGGGAGATGGAGATGAGTTATATGTAGTGGGAAGTTATTTTTAGTCAGTTTAGAGAGAGAGAGAGAGAGAGAGAGAGAGAGAGAGAGTGTGTGTGTGTGTGTGTGTGTGTTTGTGGATAGATTGCCATGGTTTTTTTTCTTTCTTTCCAAAAATTCTAGGAAATTAGCATTGGGGCTTTGGAGGGTTGTGGTTAACATAATAAAAAATACATTCCGTTAGAGTATTAGATTATGCCAATACAAATATTAGTAATCTAAGAAAGAAAATATTTTAATTCTAAACTTTATTGCTATAACTTTAGAAAATATTTTTTAAAAGAAATTTGGCCTGTTGGGGCCGTTGAAAACCTGAATTTTGTCGGGTCTGTGGGTGCAATGATGAGAATCACTAGTCTAACCTAACAATGTTAATCCATCCAAAAAATAAAAGTGACAACTAAGGCTAATTACCTTGTTAAATCTGATAATCTGAGGTTTGGCCACCAATTCAACTCAAGTGGATATGTAAAGTTGAAGAAGTGGGCATAAGTTATCATTTCAAGGTGGGCCATGTAAAAAGCAAAATGGGGCTCATCATTAGATGTTATTGCCCCTTGTATTATTAGCTCTATGTGAATATATCAACCTCAAAAAATTAAAATTTTCCGGTCAATGAAAATTTTTAGTGGAAAAAGAAATTTTCTAAAACACACATTACTCTGAATTGAACATCACAACGGACAACTTAAATGAAAAATGCCATAACTAAGTTTAACCATTCCAAATACAAAACAAAACAAAATTAGACGAGATCAACTGATTGGGGGCGCTGCATTGGCCCCGGGCAGAAGAGGAGGCTCATGCCTACCCTAGGTTAGTACTAAAACAAAATATAACTTTTTTTACCAAAAACAAAGACAAAATATAAGTTGTTAATCTTGAAATTTGAGTCCCTTGGTTAGATTTTAAACTTGAATTTTAATTTTAAATATACCAGAAATAATGGTTGTTCTTTGGCTAAAAATGGAGTGAGGACACATGGCACATGCACTAACCTAGCCTTGCAAGAAGTCTGGGAGGTGCCACCTCTTGCTCCCACATCCTATACATATAGCAAGAGATGGTCCAATAACAACACCAACTCACTCAATTGAGAGTGGGCTGATGTGGCCCAAAGACTTGATATTTGGAGTACAAAATTTTCTTTTTCTTAAAGATAAAGAGATAAACAAGCACAACCCAAGACCGAGCCTATCCCATATCCACTTATCCACGGCTGGCTTATATTCTCCATCTCAACATACCAACTCTTTTAGGTTAAAAAGAAAAAAAAACCCTACACCTTTTGACCTTGTGACCCACCTTAACCTTTATTTGCACTGAACCTGATCCCCATAACAACCGAACGAAACCCACTGAATCTCTCCCTCATGGAATTCCACATGGTAACAATGTGGCTTGAATCTTGCCTTTTTGATGAAGTATATTTTTTGGAAACCGTTGTAACCTTTTGAAATACTATTTTAAATTTGACAAGTTATTTGATTATATATTTTGTTCATCTATATTTGGATTGTTTCCCTTTTATTCATGTTGATGATATATATTTTGATTGTATGTTTATTCTTTCTATTTCATTCAAGTTGATGTTATTTTGATGGTTTATCTTCTGCCTTTGAACATTTAAATAATTTATAAAATTATTAATGAAATCTTTTTCTAAATTGCAGTTAGAAAACCATTGAAGGATTGAGTGGTATAGGAAAAAGGTATGTTTTAAATTTGTCGCATTAACCAACTATAATCTGAATTTAGCCGTATAAGTAAAAAAAAATCTTTGTAAATAGAATAAAAATTGAAAATCTCTTCCTCTTTGCATTCTGCCACCTATGATACCTAGATATAGCGTGGATATGGTAGGGACATGTCATGGACATGGCAAGGACATGGATTTTGCATATAAAAATTGAAGTATCGGATATGATGCGACAAGATATGTTGCCCATTTTGAAGTATCTGTGTATCATAATCATAGTCCACTACTGTCACCTTTTATAGGGAAAAAGTAATAGTCAGCGTTAGCAAGAGTTAGTGTTGTAAAAGGCGTGCCTAGGTGTGAGGCGCAGCTAGCCGCACGCGTCTTCACTTTCATGTTATTGGCATAAAATTATTAAAAAAAAAGGTTAAGGGCAACGAGAAGGAGAAGAAACAAGAAGAAGAAGAGGGAGGAGGAGGCTGCAAAAAGTCTCCACTGTCTCCACCGATTAAAAAAAAAATGCAACGCAAAGAAAAGAAGAAGAAGTACCTATTGTTGCTCGTCATCTCCACCGCAGGTGCTGCTGCTGCTTTTTTTTTTTTCCCAGATGCTACCTTTTCAATTTTTTTTCTTTTTTTTACTGCTGCTTCTTCCATCGTGTTTCTGTTTTATTTTATTTTTTCCAGGTACTACCTTTTCTGTTTTTTTTTTAATTTTCTGCTGCTACTGCCATTTTCCATGCTGCTTCTTCTTCTATTTCCCTTTATTAAATGCTGCTGGATTATGTTGTGCTGCTGTTGCTTTTTGTTGTTGTGTGCAGTTTTTTTTTTCATGTGTGCAGTTTTTTTTTATGGTTTCTTGTAGGGTATCTTTAATTAATTTAATTAAATCCCTCAGTTTAAGAGGTGTTTGCTTTTGTTTGGGATTAATCCATGTGAAAAAGGAACAAAAAATGAAATGAAAATTATGCTTTCAATTTTTCTTTCAAAATGATGTGCTGATTCAATCATTATTTCAAAATGATGTACTGATTCAATCATTTTTCAAAATGATTTACTGATTCAAAATTATTATATGCTTTCAATTTTTCTTTCAAAATGATGTACTGATTCAATCATTAATTTGATTAATTCCTTGATGAGTGTCAAATTACTGTTATATTAATGTGTTAGTTAAATGAGAATGCAATGACTTTTTATTTTTTTATTGTTTTCCTTTTTATTTATCAAATGATGCCTGCTGGGTGCTGTTTTTAATTTATTTTTTTCAATTGTTGTCTGTTGGGTTCGTTTTGGGTTCGGTTTGTTGCTGGTCTGAATTTTGGCGCTGGGCTGGCTGCTGTTCTTTTTTTTTTTTTCCCAGAACTGTAGAAGAAGTGGAAGTTGCTGCCTCATACTAGTGGATATAAAGCAAATGGATATGTAAGGCTTTTAGATTGGCTGATCTAGTGTCTGAAATTGTGTTTTTAAAACCATAATATGTGAATTATTTTCACTTAGCCTATGAATTATTTGTCTATTCTAAAATATCTATTTTTTATCTACAATGTTCACCTCGCTTCAATGAAGCCCTTGCCTTGCCTCGCACGCCTAGGCCCTAGGAGACCTTGGCGCCTTGAATCACCTTTTGCCTTTAACAACACTAGTCAAGGCTAACCTAACTTTTGAAGGGCAGGATTTGAAGAATACGATAATAGGATGGAGCGATACTATAGGCGACAAGAATGAGACCTACAACAGTGCATCGGTTGTTGTTTAAAGAAATGGTTTCAGAGCTTGCAACGTCGGTTTCAAGCTATGATTGTATGAATTTAAACACCTTTTTGTTTTTTTGGTTTTTTGAAAAGGATAGGTTTAACGACCAATATTCATAATTACTATTAACACAACTACTAACTAAGCAACAAAACAAACAACTATCCAGAATCGATAATTAGGTGAGCAAAAGCCAGAGCCGCTACACACCTGAAAAGATAATTCGTTTGGTTTTAAAAAATAGTGCGTTGAATCGAATACAGGGGGGTTATTTAACTTCTCAAACAGAGTCAACATTAAGGGATGCACCATTTCGATATAGGAACATGTGTTTGAATGATAAGCAATTTGAGGAGGAGGTGAGCGGGAAAAAAAATAGGTGTTTTAGTGACCATCAGTACTATAGCCAGAGATCGATTTTGGTCGTTTCCATTGACAACGAGGCAAAGAGAAAGTAAAGTGTCAAAATTTGAGGCCCTGCGATCAATGATTAGGGTAATATGATCGGTTTTTAGTTTTTCCTACTAGATGTTTGACTTGTGGGTTGCAATATATTTTAGAGGTTTTTTTTGTACTAAAAGAATTTTTATGATATTATTAGTTAAATATTTTTGTATAACTTGACTAATTATTTTAGTTTGTGATGGGTCTATGGTCATTAATTAAATTTGTTAATCAATTTGTGTGATGTTAACCAGTACATTGCACTAGGGTTTATGCTAGTAACGGATGAAAAGAGAACGCTTTCAACCGATTAGTCTTTTTGTCTGACATAGGCATACGAATTCTTTTGACGGTATTTTTCTGACATATGAAGTAATTTAGAATTCAAATATCTTTGGGAAAGTTGAATTCCGTTGATTCTTTTTCTTAATTTTTGAGCCTCATAAATTATATTACCTATATGATCTCTATTCCACTTTTAAATTTTTTTAATATGGTCTTCAATGAAGAACACTACCCCACCTGCATCGACTGATGATAGTTTTAAACAAACTGTGGCCCTTAGGGAATTGCAAGGCATAAAAGCCACATTTTTTAGTGTGGGTTTTATGGAGCACAAGACACATGTCTTGGTGATACAGGATGATTTAAAGACGATTTCATTGAGGGATCAATTAATTTCATATTTGGTCTTGCTAGATCCTTTTATAAGGTATTTGATTTCGTTAACTGATTTTGAAGTATAATTTAATTATACAAATTGACGTAGTATGTATTTAATAATGGACACGGTACATTTCATTTAATAGCGAAGCAAGCGCTAGCAGGTTCCATCACAGCCCATGAAAGAGAATCCGTAACTGAAAAGGTTGAATTTTTTTTGTGAATGGCACAATCAATGGAATTGGGTTGGTGTGGTTGGGACAATTTTTAAGCGATTATTCCGTGGTTGTTTTTATAAGAATATTCATTCCCATGAATATTTCTCCAGATTGTTGGAATGATGTTCCTTTTAGAGACGTTTATAGCTTATGTTTTTATTAATTAATATTATTTGTATAAAAGATATTATTAATCTTTTGCCTTTTGTTGTACGCTCTTTTTCGAAGAGCATGAGTGCTGTGACTTGAGGCGAACACCTCTTCAAGGGTTGGATACTATAAAAAATTGAACACCACCGATGTAGCTATATTCATGGACTTATCATAGATTGACGATGATGATTGGATTTATCATTGTTCCCTCCATTAAGCATCAGCTTTTATTTGATGCTCGATGGAGGGTGATGCTTAATGGAGGGATCAATGATAAATTCAGTAAGCACCAGTGATGTATGATATGTCCATAAATGAAGCTGCTTTGGTGTCATTCAATTTTTTATAGTATTTAACTTTTGAAGAGTTGTTCGCCCCAGGTCCCAGTACTCGTTCTCTTTGAAGAAGACCATATATTTACTAAAAGCAAATGATTAATAATATCTTTTATACAAATAATATTAATTAACAAAAAAAAAGCTACATATGCGTTTCTAGAAGGAACATTAAGATCATTCCAACTAGCTGGAGTGATATTCATGGGCATGCATGTTCTTCTAAAAACAACCATGTAATAAGCGCTTAAAGATCGTCCCCACCACACCAGCCCGGTTCCATTGATTGTGCAGTGTACAAAAGAAAATCCAGCCTTTTCAGTCATGGATCTTCTTTCCTCGGCTATGATGGAACTCTTGCAGTTCCTTTGCTATTAGATGAATTGTGCAATTTTGTCCTTTATTAATTATTGGGTCAGTTTGCATAGTTAAATTATACTCCAAAATCAATTAATGAAATTAGATACCTTCATATAAGGATCTAGCATGGCCAAATATGAAATCGATCGATCCCTCGATGAAGTAGTCTTTGAAGTAATGCCATCCTGTATCATTAAGAAGTGTGTCTTGCGCTCTGTAAAATTTACAACTGAAAAGTGCAACTTCATCCCTACAATTCTGAGTGCCACAGCTTTTTTCTTGCTATCACCAATGATGCAGTGGGGGCAGTGTTCTAAATTGACAATGATATTAAAAAAAATTATAATTGGAACAAAGATAAAATAGGTTATATAATTTATTAGACTAAAAAATTTAAAAATACAATCAATAGAATTCAATTTCCCCTAAGATATTTGAATTCTGAAAAAAATTTTGGCAAAAGAATTCTTATGCTTATGCCTTGAAATTGGATAGAGGCTGGAAAAAAAGTCCATTCTCTTCTAATTAAATCATGTCAGGTACTCTTTTTATCTGTTACTAGCATAAGCCCTTGTGCATTGCACTGATTAACATCATGTAGATTGATTAATAAATTAAATTAATGACCATAGACCCATCACAAACTAAAGTAATTAGTTAAATCAAGTTATACAAGAATATTTTACTAATAATATTATAAATATTCTTACAGGAAAAAAAATCGAAATATATTGTAATCCACTAATCAAACATCTAGGTGGGGGGAAAACAAAAAATCTATCAGATCACCCTCATCATTGATTGAAGGGCCCCAAAATTTGACACTTTATCATCTCTTTGCCTCGTTGTCAATAGAAATGACCAGATTCGGTCTTTGGTTGTAGTGTTGATGTTCATTCAAGCACCTAATTTTCTTTCATTGTAGCCTATTCCGCGAATCGTGTATCATTCGAACACATGTTCTTGTATTGAAATGGTGCATCCTTTTATGGGGAAGTTTTATAACCCCTTGTATTCAATTCAATGCACTGTGCTTGAAAACTGAACCAATTATCTATTAAGTTTTGTTGTCATTTGTCAGGAAGTTGCTGCTATCTGTTTATGTTGCTCTCTAGAATCATTTGCTTTTTGTACTATGCGACATGAAAAAGGCTCATTAGAGTACTATGAAAGCAAAACATACACTAAAGTAAATAAATTACCACAAATCTTAACTATGTGACATGAAAAAGGCTCCACAAAGTACTAGGAAAACAAAATGCACATGAAATTCATATCATATAACTTATCTCCTGCATATATACTTTTGCCAATCCTTATCTCATGCATAATCTTCTCCTTAAAATGTTTCTCTGAATGAAGATTATCAGCTTATCATACTTAAACTAAGAGACAAATCTAATGAGGTCATTATCTAACTCAACAAAATCTTGATAAATTATAATTAGTCAATGACACAAATTGTAGGCCCATTACTGTAACACTCCGGCCCAGCTTCATCCGGTTTAACGATTTATTAATGAACTTTCGATACTTTTTATAGCGAATTTATGTTTAGCTCGTGGTTTTACGCTTTTGAGATTCGTTTTGGGTCGTAGGGAAAAATTGAGTAGAGTTAACTTTGATTTGAGCAGTCTTGAGCCCTTTTGATTTTGTACGAGTTCGTCATTTATGCATCATCTTGATGTCAACACTTGTATTTTGTCGAGCTCGTCAACTTTCGTAACTGGCTCTACTGCAGACGAGGTCGTTCGTTTCCGTTGGACCGTTAATTGACTTGAACCGTAATTCTTCTGAACTGTTGGACTTATATATAAATGCAGCCCAGGCCTTATCCTTATATAAGAGAAACCACCGACTCTCTTTCTCTCTCTCTCTCTCTCTCTCTCTCTCTCTCTCTCACTTCTCCTGCACGCCAGCTCCCTCTCCCTCTTTCCCTCGTTTTCTCTTCCATTCCCCTGCTCTCCATTCCATTCCCCTGCTCTCCATCCTTTCTTCTTCTCCCTTGCCATCTTCCTTGTCATCAACGTAGAGCAACGGGAAGAAAATCTTGTGCACCGGCTGTTTGCCTTCTCGTTGGGTTCACCGGCATCGTCTCTACACGACGTCTCTCCCGTCTTCTCTTTCTTCTTTCTTATCTTATTGTCGTGGACAAGACTCTTGCACCCTTCTTCCGGTTCATTTCTGGTAAGTATTTGCGTCACGGTCTCCGTATGAGTTTTGAGCGTGATTGCACTGCATGCACGCTTTTTCTTTTGCTTACTCTTGGCATGCATGGTTTGGGATTTCACTCTCAGGATCGTTTGGGACAAAGAACAGCAAAATGAAGGAAAGAGTCTGTTAAGGCAAGTATAAGTACAATGGGGGTAAACACATGTTGGTATATGTTGATTTTGTGTTTCTTTTACTCTCTCTCTTAAGTATGTAATGGTTTGACAGCCCATGAGTATTGTATAAACGTGATACACGTGTTCACGAACGAAAAACATGTATTGCAGTTACTCTGTTCTGTGCAGAACCCAGGTGTCCAACAGATCGGGACTGGGGTTCGACAGATCGGACACTCCCAGAATTGGAATTCGACCGATCGGGCTACAGAGTCGACTGGTCGGTCCTGATACATTTCTGCTCCGAGAGATTCAGGGTTCAACTAGGCTTACTCATTTTCCTTTTCTTGTTCTTCTTAACACCATGAGACCTTTTAGGCTACCTTTGAGGTTCATGATGAGACCTGATAGAGCCTTCCCCATGGACTGTTCACCCATGTACCTTGCCCAACGGATTACTTTAACGCATGAATGGTCTTGCGGTTGTGACACATTCATGTGCGATGTCTAATTGTTAAGCACCTCCCCATGGGTGTTGGTTTAAGGGACTTCGAATTGATACAGTGCAACACTCCTAAAGAACAACTGTGTATCGGATAACTTAAAACTACATTAGTATGCACGGTTGGTAACAATGGACGACTACGATAGGGTTGGCTAGTAAAAGATCGTAATTCTTGCCAATACTGAGTTGCATGTCATATTGGGTTCGCTTTTGCCCTCTTATTCACATGGTAAGTGTTCTGCGCTGGGGCAATGATTGGACATTCCTTGAGGGCTCTATCCATGGTAAATCCCGGGCGGGACAGCTGTCCTTCATGCTTTTTGTCTTGTTTCTTGTTCACCTAGTAATGGTTTAATTGTACTCGCATGGTATTGACCCAGCATGATGCACGGATTGTACTGAACTGTACTGATTGCCATTGATAAACCGATTAACTGATATTGATTGATGTGCATCAGACCACATGACTGGTTTTATTAGTCTGGCTCTCCTTCGCCTCGGCCTCAGGATACTCGACGAGGTTGACTTTGGCGTAGACTGCTTGTTGCTTTTGCAGAGTGCTCCTGTCCTGGGATTCCGGACCCTGGGAAACTAGGGACCCATGCGTACCCTGGCCTGGTCGATGGTGTTCTCGTACTGACTGCTCTCGAAAGGGAGAATATGACAAAGGGAGTAGCCACCTCGCCCGTTATCTGTTTCATGATTCGAAAGGCATGTTTTATTATATGCACGACCTGCCTAGAATACGAACATGATCCCGAAGCATTATTAATTGTTAACTGTCCCTTTTTCTGCTAGATACAACGTGTTAACTTATTGTTACTTATACTTTGCTGAGTTGCCGTACTCATTGGTTGTTATTGGTGTTACGGGCCTAGATACCTCTACCGACACCTCGTCGGTCGGCCAGACTCCAGGAGAGATCCGGGAGACCCAGTCGGGGTTAGAAGAGTGGGCTTGATCACTCCCCCCCCCCCGAAGAGCAGTTCGGCATCGCATCCATCTCTCTATCATTTTGCATCAGGGTTTGGGTTTCTTGTACATCTTCTCTTGTATTGGGTTCTAAGGTTCCAACTCTCCATTTTGTACTATATATTTTGTATTAAATGTCATTTTGTTAATCGTATATTCTTATGTGTCTTTCTGCTCTTCTTGGCTTGCAATGATAGATACGACTTTCGCGTACACTTGGTATGCACGTGTGAGTATCCCTTGTGTGCGTGTACTTAGACCAGGTCCAGGTGCGCGTGCACGGGAGTACATGTCACTGGTTAGGTTTTAACTAACCCTTGATTTCTGGGCTTGGGTCGTGACATATGTATTGTATGGTATCAGAGCATGGCTTGGTCTAGTTCCTAAGGATGTAGGCATATAGGAATGTGGTGAGGTTACGCGTTCAGCTCTTTGATTTCCTCGGTTGCTATTGCTTTGTTTGGGTTTTGTAGTGGGGTACAACTTGTGTGGCAGATTAACTCTTGAGTTTGGCAGGCTATGGCGTCCGGTTCCGGTACCAACAATAATAACTAAGGAGATAATGAAGGCGGGTCAGCACTGGCACTGCAGTCCATGAGCATGGACAAGCGTATTCTTGTGTTGCTGCAAGCCATGCAAGCTCAATCCCGGTCAATACAGTCTTTGCAGGCACAAGTCGCGTCCATGGTTGACAGGGAAAGTCAGGTATCAGCTTCACCGCATGTAGAGCAACAAGTCGTCTTCCAATCGAAGGAGAGTGACCCTAATGCTCTTTATGACAAATTCCGGAAACGCAGTGCGACGGAATTCTATGGGAACGAAGATGCGATGAAGGCTGAGCACTGGTTAGAGCATTCCGGGGATCTTTTTGCTACAATTGTTTCCGCAGAAAGTGATGCTTACAGCTTCGATGTTCCGAGAAGTGGCCAATACTTGGTGGAAGAGTGTAAGTGATTCCTATAAAGATATGCCCAATGCGACAGTGTGGGAGACATTTAAGAAGCAGTTCCGAAGGAAGTTCATTCCAGCCCATGTGCGACGGGCAAAGGAAGTTGAATTCTTGTCCCTAAAACAGCAGCAGATGACAGTAGTTGAATATGTCCATCGGTTCACGCAGTTGTCTCACTTTGCAGAGGACATGATCAATACAGAAGAAAAGAAAGTGAATCGGTTTATCAACGGCTTGAGCCTGAGATACACGAACCATGTCACAGCTTTCCAAAGATCGGCTACCTTCGATGACATTGTGAATAGAGCTTATGCTGCTGAGGCTAATTTTCTTGCAGGAAGGGCTGCAGATCTTAAGAGGAACGCACCATTTGGGTTCAAGGGGCAAGCACAAAAGAAAATGAAAGGAAGACAAGGAACTTCCAGTTCAGGTGAAATCAGATGTGAACATTGTGGCAGAAGACATGTAACAAACCAATGCTGGAGGAAGACCGGGGCCTGCTTAGGCTGTGGTTCAATGGAGCACAAAGTGGCTCAATGCCCAAAGTCCAAGTCGTCCCAGCAATCCAGGTTTATTGCTTCCACGACTCTAAGTAAACCCCAGCAACCTCGGCAAAACTAGAAGCCGCAGCGCCAGACCGCACGTGTATTCGCCACCACACATGACAATGCGGAGGATGCGAATGTAGTGGAAGGTACGGTTTTGATTTCTCAAGCAGAAACGCTCGCATTATTTGATTCGGGGTTTACGCGGTCGTACGTAACACCTTATTTTGCTGTACAGTTACGGCAGTCGCCTACACCGCTACCCTATGCGTTGGTGGTGTCCACTCTCGTTGGCAAGAGAGTGGAGTGTAGTTTCTACTACCCTCAGTGTGATGTGCGGATCAAGGGGTGTTAACTGCCAATTGACCTCATTTTGTTGTCGATGCTGGACTTCCATGTGATCCTTGGAATAGATTGGTTGGCGAGAGATCGTGCCTGTGTGAACTGTTATAACAGGACAATTTGTTTTGATCTCGGAATTGAGTTTCGATTTGAGGGCAATCAGAAGAAATGCCCGAGATGTGTTATCTCCGCTTGTAAGGCGGATCGACTGATACGGGGTGTGAAGGCTTTCTTGCCTTTATCTCAGAGTAGAAGAGTTCGAAGCAACTTGGGGAGATTCCAGTAGTACGTGACTTTCCGGATGTGTTTCCAGATGATGTACCTGAGTTACCCCCTCCACGGGAAGTAGAATTCGCGATTGATCTTATGCCTGGTACCGCACTAATTAGTATAGCGCCTTATCACATGGCCCCAGCAGAGTTGCTGGAATTGAAGAAGCAGTTGCAGGAGCTTTTGGATAAAGGTTTTATACGCCCGAGTGTATCCCCGTGGGGAGCGCCAGTCTTATTTGTTAAGAAGAATGATGGCACTTTTCGGATGTGCATAGATTACCGGCAGTTGAATAAGGTGATGCGTATTGATGAGTTGTTTGATCAACTGCAAGGTGCCGCATATTTCTCCAAAATTGATTTGAGATTTGGGTATCACCAGCTGAGAGTGAAGGAAGAGGACATTCCTAAAACTGCCTTCAGGACGAGGTATGGACATTATGAGTTCCTCGTGATGCTTTTTGGGTTGACCAATGCACTTGTTGCTTTTATGGCTTTGATGAATAGGATTTTCGCTCCCTTTCTGGATCAATTCGTAGTTGTTTTCATTGAAGACATCCTGGTGTACTCCAAGACAGCAGAGGAACACATCGAACATTTGGAGAAAACCTTACAGTTGTTGAGAGACCATCAGTTATACACCAAACTGTCTAAATGTGATTTTTTGTTAGAGCATGTGGCATTTCTTGGACATATTATTTCACGAGAAGGATTGGCGGTTGACCCAACAAAAATTGAAGCAGTTGTTAATTGGCCCAGTTTGAAGTCTGTGACAGAGATCGGGAGTTTTCTTGGCCTTGCAGGGTATTACCGACGATTTGTTCAGGACTTCGCCAAGATATCTGCTCCGTTGACTAAGCTAACTCGGAAAAATATACCTTTCCAGTGGACTGATGAATGTGAAGTCAATTTTCGAACCTTGAAGGACAAGCTGACTACCGCTCCAGTCTTGACTTTACCTGACGGAAGTGAAGAGTTTCTCATTTATTCTGATGCTTTCCGAGTCGGATTGGGATGTGTCTTGATGCAGCACGGCAAAGTTATTGCTTATGGTTTGAGGCAACTCAAGGAGCATGAGAAGAACTACGCCACCCATGACTTGGAATTAGCAGCTATCGTATTTGCTTTGAAATTGTGGAGACATTATTTGTATGGCGTGAAGTTTGAGGTACACTCGGATCATCATCGTTTGCAATAGTTGTTCACACAACATGAATTGAATGTGAGGCAACGTAAATGGCTCGAATTTATCAAGGATTATGATTTCCCCATCAAGTACCATTCGGGTAAAGGTAATGTGGTGGCAGATGCACTCAGTAGGAAGTCAGAGAGTCTCCAGGCTGTAGAAAGCTTCTATGTTTTAATGCATCATGAGCCTGTTGAAGTAAGTATAGTGGATGACTGTCTGATGTTGGATAGTACCCTTGTTTTCCAACCTGAGGCGATTCAGCAGATCAAGGAGCAATAGTTTAAAGATCGGGATTTGGTACGGATCAAGGATCATCTACAGGACTGGCCAGATTTTTTATTAGAGGATGGCGTGCTTTACTTTCAGAATCGATTATGTGTTCCAGCATTTGATGGATTGAAAGAGAGCTTGATGACGGAGGCACATTATGCACGCTATATGATGCACCTTGAGAGTACGAAGATGTACCGAGCGTTAAAGGATCGATTTTTGTGGAACAATATGAAGAGGGAAATTGCAGGGTTCGTCACTAGATGTTAGACCTGTCAGAAGGTAAAAGCTGACCACCAAAGACCTCCGGGTTTGTTACATCCGTTGCATATTCCTCAGTGGAAATGGGAGCACATTACGATGGATTTTGTTTCTGGCCTACCCGTGACGAGCAAGAGGAATAATGCCATTTGGGTGATCATGGATAGATTAACTAAGTCATCCCATTTCATTCCTTTCAAGAAAGGTATGACATTCTCGGAGATGGCGAAGAAATTCGTAGACGAGATTGTCAGGTTGCATGGTACACCCGTATTTATCGTTTCTGACCGTGATAGCCGTTTTGTTTCATCCTTTTGGAAAGTATTTCAAGAGGCCATGGGAACCAAGTTTAGTTTTAGTACGGCATATCACCCACAAACAGATGGGCAATCAGAACTAACAATCCAGATGCTCGAAGATTTGTTACGGGCCAGTGTTTTAAGTTTTGAAAAGGAATGGAACTTACACCTCTCGTTGTGTGGATTCGCTTACAATAACAGCTACCATGAAAGTATTGGAATGGCGCCATGTGAAGCATTGTACGGGTGCAAATGCAGGAGTCCTGTGTGTTGGGAAGAAGTTGGAACCCGAAGTTTCCGCGGACTGATGATCATCGCCGAAACGACGGAGAAAGTATAGAAGGCCATTGAGAATTTACGGATTGCTCGGTCGAGATAGAAGAGTTATGTTGACACTCGCAAAAGAACCTTAGAGTTCCAAGCGGGAGATTAGGTGTTTCTAAAAGTCCCGCCGATGAAGGGTACTATACGTTTCGGCCAAAAAGGGAAGTTAGCTCCGAGATACGTGGGTCCATTTGAGATTAAGAGCAGAATTGGTGCTTTAGCATACCGATTGGCTCTTCTAGTTGAATTCTCCGGAGTACATGATGTGTTCCACATGTCGATGCTTCGCAAGTATGTTCGTGACCCTACACACGTCATTCGCTATGACGATGTGCATATCCAACCAAACGCAACCTACGTTGAGTGTCCGCTCCGTAACGTGGGAATGAGAGAACAGATCTTGCGTACTGGAACCATTCGATGTGTTAAAGGTGCTTTGGGAACATCATGAACCTGATGAAGCTACGTGGGAATTGGAGGAGCAGATGGCAAGACAGTATCCCCCTCTCTTCGCACAGGTACGTGTTCATTCCGAGGACGGAATGACTCTTAAGCGGGGGAGGATGTAACACTCCGGCCCAGCTTAATCCGGTTTAACGATTTATTAATGAACTTTCGATACTTTTTATAGCGAATTTATGATTAGCTTGGGGTTTTACGCTTTTGAGATTCGTTTTGGATCGTAGGGAAAAATTGAGTAGAGTTAACTTTGATTTGAGCAGTCTTGAGCCCTTTTTCGTAATTTTTGATTTTGTACGAGTTCGTCATTCATGCATCATCTTGATGTCAACACTTGTATTTTGTCGAGCTCGTCAACTTTCGTAACTGGCTCTACTGCAGACGAGGTCGTTCGTTTCCGTTGGACCGTTAATTGACTTGAACTGTAATTCTTCTGAACTGTTGGACTTATATATAAATGCAGCCCAAGCCTTATCCTTATATAAGAGAAACCACTGACTCTCTCTCTCTCCCTCACTTCCTTCTCCTGCACGCCAGCTCCCTCTCCCTCCTCTCGTTTTCTCTTCCATTGCCCTGCTCTCCATCCTTTCTTCTTCTCCCTTGCCATCTTCCTTGTCATCAACGTAGAGCAACGGGAAGAAAATCTTGTGCACCGGCTGTTTGCCTTCTCGTTGGTTCACCGGCATCGTCTCTACACGACGTCTCTCTCGTCTTCTCTTTCTTCTTTCTTATCTCTTTGTCGTGGACAAGACTCTTGCACCCTTCTTCCGATTCATCTCTGGTAAGTATTTGCGTCACGGTCTCCGTATGAGTTTTGAGTGTGATTGCACTGCATGCACCCTTTTTCTTTTGCTTACTCTTGGCATGCATGGTTTGGGATTTCACTCCCGGGATCGTTTGGGCCAAAGAACAACGAAATTAAGGAAAGAGTTCGTTAAGGCAAGTATAAGTACAGTAGGGGTAAACACATGTTGGTATATGTTGATTTTGTGTTTCTTTTACTCTCTCTCTTAAGTATGTAGTGGTTTGACAGCCCATGAGTATTGTATAAACGTGATACACGTGTTCACGAACAAAAAACATGTATTGCAGTTACTTTGTTCTGTGCATAACCCAGGTGTCCGACTGATCGGGACTGGGGTTCGACCGATCGAACACTCCCAGAACTAGAATTAGACCGATCGGGCTACAGAGCCGACCGGTTGGTCCTGATACATTTCTGCTTTGAGATATTCAGGGTTCAACTGGATCCTAGGCTTACTCATTTTCCTTTTGCAACTGGATCCTAGGCTTACTCATTTTCCTTTCTTGTTTTTCTTAACACCATGAGACCTTTTAGGCTACCTTTGAGGTTCATGAAGATCGTGATTCTTGCCAATACTGAGTTGCATGTCATATTGAGTTTGCTTTTGCCCTCTTATTCACATGGTAAATGTTCTGCGCTGGGGCAACGGTTGGACATTCCCTGCGGGCTCTATCCATGGTAAATCCCGGGCGGGACAGCTGTCTTTCATGCTTTTTGTCTTGTTTGTTGTTCACCTAATGGTTTAATTTTACTTGCATGGTATTGACCCAGCATGATGCGCGTATTGTATTGAACTGTACTGATTGCCATTGATAAACCGATTGACTGATATTGATTGATGTGCATCAGACCACATGACTGGTTTTATTAGTCTGGCTCTCCTTCGCCTTTGCCTCAGGATACCTGACGGGGTTGACTTTGGCGTAGACTGCTTGTTGCTTTTGCAGAGTGCTCCTGTCTTGGGATTCCGTACCCCGGGAAACTAGGGACCCATGCGTACCCTGGCCCAGTCGATGGTGTTCTCGTACTGACTGCTCTCGAAAGGGAGAATATGACAAAGGGAGTAGCCACCTCGCCCGTTATTTGTTTCATGACTTGAAAGGCATGTTTTATTATATGCATGATCTGCCTAGAATACGAATATGATCTCGATACATTATTAATTGTTAACTGTCCCTTATTCTGCTAGATACAGTATGTTAACTTATTGTTGCTTATACTTTGCTGAGTCGTTGTACTCATTGGTTGTTCTTGGTTTTACAGGCCTAGATACCTCTACCGACCACTCGTCGGTCGGCCAGACTCCGGGAGAGATCCAAGAGACCCAGTCGGGGTTAGAGGAGTGGGCTTGATCACCCCCCCCCCCGGAGAGCGGTTCGGCATTGCATCCATCTCTCGTCTGTCATTTTGCATCAGGGTTTGGATTTCTCGTACATCTTCTCTTGTATTGGGTTCTAAGGCTCCAACTCTCCATTTTGTACTGTATATCTTGTATTAAATGTCATTTTGTTAATCGTATATTCTTATGTGTCTTTCTTCTTTCTTGGCTTACAATGATACATATGGCTTTCGCGTACACTTGGTATGCACGTGTGAGTATCCCTTGTGTGTGTGTACTTAGACCAGGTCCAGGTGCGCGTGTACGGGAGTACGTGTGTCATTGGTTAAGTTTTAGCTAACCCCCGATTTCTAGGCTCGGGTGGCGACAATTACTGAACTTTATAAAATCGAAATAAAAAATCTAATTCTTGAGGCGTGTCATGTCGAATTCAAAATGCTTAAGAATGTTAACTATCGAATTCGGGCAGGTTATGGCCTGTTTGTGCTCAACTTGGGCCCTAATAGAAAATCATTTTAATGTAATACAATTACACATTTTTTTATATTTTTAATTAGTATAACAATGTTAAAAAATAAAAAGCATTATTCTTTGCCATGATGATTTTGATGTCAGGTCAAAACTATGTGTGAAGATAAAGTGTTCATATAATATTCATATATATATATATATGTGTGAAGATAAAGTGTCCATATGATATTCATATATATATATATTTATGTAAGTGTTTTTAAAACTGAAGATATGTAGTCACCTTGTTTGTTTTAGTATCACTGAGGTTGGAAGGAGGAAATCATTTCCTAATTGAGTTCATTGAAGCATATAATGAACATAACAACATGCTTCCTCTGTGTCATTGCTATTAATGCGAAGGAGGTTGTTCATCTGACATTTTTCTCAACTATCTTTCCATAAACTTTTCCTTTTTTGAAAGCATAGTTTCTTATATATTAGTTTTATGGTTAGAGACCACACCTTGTCAAGCCCCACCTAAGGTTTCTCTGAAATGAATTGACGAGTTGTTGAATAGGCATTTATGTAAAGACTGCATTCTTGATTGTATCTGTCTCCTCACGGCATTGAATATTTTATGAACATCAGAATCTTGTGATTGCATGGGCACGTTTACATACATTTGAATATTATATGAACATCAAAATCATCATGGCAAAGAATAATGCCTTTTATTTTTGAACATTTTTATACATCAAAATATGTGTAATTGTATTACGTTAAAATTATATTCTATTAGGGCCCGCGCTGAGCACAAACAGGCCGTGACAAGCCTAAATTTGATAGTTGACATTCTTATTCGACATGGCATGTCTAAAGAATTAAATTTTTTATCTCGATTTTATCAAGTTTGGTAATGGGCCTAGAATTTGTGCCATTGATTAACTATAATTTATCAAGATTTTGTTGAGTTAGATAATGACCCAATTAGATTTATATCTTAGTTAAAATTCGATGAACTGATAATCTTCATTAAGAGAAACATGTTAGGGAGAAGATTATTAGATTGGTTATATGATTAGAGTTTTCATGTGCATTTTGTTTTCCTAGTACTCTGTTGTGCCTTTTTCATGTCACATGGTTTAGATTTGTGGTAATTTATTTACTTTAGGTCTCATTAGAAGCGATCCAATATTCACTTCAAGACTTAGCTCACAATTTTTTTAAAGATTTTAATAAGACTTTTAGTCAATGATGGAGTTTTTTAAATATTTATTAAAAAGTTGTTTTTTCTGGCTCTTTATTTCTTTTGTCATCTATCCATCCAAAACTATTTTCATACTACTGATATTCATCATTACCTGTTGAGGATTTGAATTTATCACTCGGATACTCTATGAATTTTTATAAATGGTTGAGTGCTTTTGAGATACATATATTGAGTGCTTTTGGGAGAGATACATTTGGCTGTCTTCTATTCCAAGCTCTCCTCCTTAGTTAGAATAATTTGATTGAAGTTATTTTGGCAACGGTTGACCCACTATTGTGTGCTTTTGCATCTTAATTAATAATATTGAGCATACCAATATCTGGTACCTATATGCCTTTATTCTTATTATTATTATTATTATTTTTTCATTTCAAGTAGTTTCTTCTGTGTCTCTCTTAGATTGTTTTTTGCCTGATTTTCATTATGATCATTTGGACATCTCTTTAGATCTTCTATTTAATTAGTTTATCAAGTTATTGTTTTAAAAGATGTGTGTTGGGTTTATGTTTTTATGTCTTGTATTCCGGGTTTACCGGATTGGTCCATAGGGTTAGTCTTGGACCGGGCTTTGGGGCAGAGGTATTTTGGTCTTTGTATTGGGCTTTCTTAGGGGCTAAGAAAGAGAGAGTATTATATGTGATGTAACCTGTAACGCAAGACCTAAACAGAAGAGTGCAGTAAAGGAGTAGAATTCTCTTTTGGCCGTGGATGCACTAAACCACGTAAATATTTCATGTGTGCTCTTGTGTGCTTATCTCTTCTTGTGTGTGGCTTTGATTGTCGATTGTAGGTTACGCGCTTCTACACGTGCACAAAAAGGGGTATCAGAGCCTTGGGTTGTGCTGCGCGATTGACGGATTAGATCTCAACATTAGGTTGAGATTTATCTCTGTTTCTGAAGCAGAGAAGGGTTTGGATTTTTGGATCTGATTGGTGGGCCACATTGTCCCTGGAGAAAAACGAAGGTTTCTTGGAATCTCTGTTTGCAGAACTTTGATAAGAAGAGACCGGATTGGGTTTGGAGAACGCAGAGGGTTGTGTTCTTGGTTCTGGACTTCGTCGGAAAAGAGGAAACTCATTGGACAAGAGAGAGTGAGAAAGACTTTGGAAAGTCTTTGATTTGAAAAAAAAAAAAAAGAAAACTCACCGGAACTGGGCCTGCCGTTCGCCGTCACTAGAGAGGAGGTCCGCCTGTCGTCGTCCGTCGCCGAACTGCACCCACCGTCCTTAGCTGCCAAGGGAGGAGAAAGGGCCTTCGAGTTCTCACTTTGTAGATTTGGTTATAGAACCAGAATCGAAAGACAAGAAGGAGAAGGGTCTAGGCTTAGGCCAATTTGGGTCTGGTTCGAGGTCATGTTGGGTTGACCTGACCTGACCTGTCAGCAGTGGCCCAGCCAGAGACAGGTGTAGGTCGGGTTGGGTTGGGTTGACCTAATCTGAGTGCAGAGCCTAGTTTAGCAACAGAGTAGTCACTGACGTCAGCAGGATTGTACAGTCAAAGCCTGTTTGACCGGAATCAATAGTATGAACTTCTTTTTGCGATATCTTGTTCATCCGGTGTCCAATTGGAGATCCGTTTGAGCCCACGGACTCATTTTGAGTAGATCTATATAGTAAAAAAGGGTGATTGGCTTTTTGACGGTCAACGAGGAGGTTTGACCGATCGGAGCGTAGAAACTTGTTTCTGCGATATCGGAGCTATCCGGACTCGGATTTCAGATCCGCTTTTTCCAGCGTGCTTGTGATGACGATATCTACAATGTGGTGTAGAAATTTTGCAGGAATGGAAGCAAAACTTGAAGTAGAAAAATTCAATGGCAGAAATGATTTCAGCTTGTGGCGTATAAAGATGAATGCTTTGTTAGTTCAAAAGGGGCTGCAGAAAGCATTGAAGGGAAAGAATGTCCTTTTTGCAATGATATCAGAAGACGAAAAGGAGGATATGCTGGCGAAGGCATATGGAGTGATTTTGTTATACTTAAGTGATGGAGTGTTGCGAAAGGTTGCTCAAGAGAAAACCGCTGCTGGGTTGTGGCTGAGATTAGAGAATTTGTACATGACCAAGTTTCTGACGAACCGTTTGTATTTGAAGAAATGGTTCACTCTCCAGATGCAGGAAGGTATGTCCCTTGATACCATCTTGATGCAATTGATAAAACTATCATGGATTTGGAAAATATTAATATTTCAATTGGTGATGAAGACCAAGCTATTATGCAGTTGTGTTTTTTACCACCCTCATATGAGCATTTTATTGATACCATGATGTATGGTATAGATATTTTTTCAAAAGAAGATGTAGAGGCAGCTTTGAACTCTAAGGAGTTGAAGAAAAAGGTTGTGCCTGAAAACAATGATAACTCGGTGAGGTTTTATTTGCAAGAGGAAGAACAAAAGACTTTAGTAACAGGGGCAAACATAGATCCAAGTCTAAATCTAACAGGATGAACATTGAATGTTATTATTATTATAAGAAAGGGCATATTCGAAAGAACTGTCCTACCAGGTCGAGGAAAGGGAAAGAAATAAAAGATCCATCTTCTATGATTCAGTCAGTATTGCAGAGGGAAGATCAGGTTTTGATGTCGATAGTGCATTTTCTGTGATTACAAAAGGAATTCATTGTCAGGATAAATGGATTCTTGATTCTAGATGTTCTTACCATCTATTCCAATAGGGATTGGTTTACCACATATAGCAAGATCAACGGTGGTAGTGTCTTGATGGGCAACGATGTTACATGTAATATGGTTGGAATTGGAACAATTGGAATAAAAATGTATGATGGAATTGTCAGAACATTGACAGAGGTTCGACATGTCCTTGATTTGAAAAAAAAAGATGGCCCAGTGCATGAGGCTTCCTGCATAGTGGGATATAGGGAGGGCAAGAAGTACACAGCCTTACCTTCATTTTGAAGAGGCTGTTTCGGTGACTTGAATCCATGTCCTCCAGGATGCTACCGGTAAGCCTTTACCGTTAGGCAAGCCGCCCTTTTGTGTCCCTGATCTGAAAAGAATTTTATTTCTTTAGGTGCCTTGGACTCTGACAGTTGTAAGTTCTCAGCTGAAAGTGGAGTCACGAAGGTTGTGAAGGATGCTCTGGTTCTTATGAGAGGCAATAAAATTGAAAACTTGTATGTCTTGTTTGGAAATACTGTTTTAGGTAGAGCTGTAGTGTCTTCATTAGACGACTATGAATCTGTTTCAACGCGTTTATGGCACTTGCGTATAGGTTACATCAGTGAGAAGAGCTTGACAATGCTGAGCAAGAGGAATTTGCTATGTGGCACTAAGATAAGCAAGTTGGATTTCCGTGAGAAATGTATATTTGGAAAACACCGTAGGCCAGTTTCAAAATGGGTATTCATCGCACGAAAGGTATCTTTGATTACGTTCATTCAGATGTGTGGGGTCCTTCTAAGGTTTATTCCAAGGGTCTCGATTTATGTTGACTTTCATCGATGATTGTTCAAGGAAAGTCTGGGTTTATACACTGAAGACGAAGGATCAGACCTTTGAAACATTCAAGCGATGGAAGGCAATGGTTGAGGAATAGACCGGCAGGAAGGTGAGGACAGATAATTGCAAGGAATACAAATTTAATGAGTTTGAGAACTATTGCAAGGATAGAAGCATAGTTCAGCATTACACTACCATAGGAACTCTACAGCAAAATGGAATTGTAGAGAGGATGAACAGAACGATCTTTGAAAGAGCTTGTTGTATATTGTTAATTGTAAGATTGGCCAAAGACTTCTGGGCTGATGCAATACATGCTGCAGGCTACTTGGTTAACAGCTCTCCATACGTAGGGATTATTTGCAAAACATCGAAAGAAATGTGGTCAGGTAATCCGGTTGATTATTCTAACTTGAGGGTTTTCGGATGTCCAGCATATGTTTATGTGAAAACGGGTAAGTTAGAACCAGGGGCTGTGAAGTGCATATTGGTTGGATATGCTTATGGGGTGAAGGGATACAGGTTGTGGTGTACTGATCGGGATTCACCTAAATTTATTACCAGTAGGGATGTTACATTGCATGAGGATGCTTTATTTGATACGAGAAAGCAGGTGGAGAATACAGAAGTAGGTAGCGGCAATGACATCGTTTAGGTGGAGTCAGAAATCACAGTTTGGAAGGATAGTGCATCTAGCTCTTATCGGGACACTAAGAATAGTCAGACTGAGCAGCATACAGGTAGACTGCTGAGAATGAGGAAGTCGCCAGTCAGATACGGTTTCGAGGATATGTTGGTAACATATGATGTGCTTGTATATGCATTGACGGTTGAGCCATTTACGTATTCGAAGTCAGGGGAAGGGCAAAAAAGTGGTCAACAAGCAACAATCATAGATAAAGAGATGGAGTCTCTTGATGATGGCAATCAGGCCATTGGATGCAAGCGGGTCTACGAGGATAAGGAAGGAACTACCTATGTTGGTGGAGTGAAGTTTCAAATTTTTGATTATATATGCAATTCAGAGAAATCATTGTACCAGTCGAACCAAGCTTTTAGACAATGGTACAAGCGATTTGGGGCATTCATGATGAAACTAGTTACGGATAAGTTCAAGTCTGTCTTGCACTTGATCCGTGTCACTTATCATTGAAGAGTGAAGACTGTGCCCGGTGACAGTGGGCATAGGGACGTGCCTTTCAGTGAGGTACGTGGAGTTGAAGACATTGCCGATTATTTTTTTGGTGGCTTGAGTTCTATAAAATTCAAGCCAAGGTGGAGACTGCTGGGTTTATGTCTTGTATTTCGGGTTCACCAGATTGGTTAATAGCTATGAAGCACGGAGACGGACACGGGACATGGATACGACACGACACGGATACGGCAATGCAGCAAATCCTAAAAAAGTAGGATACAGACACGGTTAGGACACGGCAAATAATAAATATATATATTTTTATATATAATCATAAAATTAAAGAATATTTATATTTTTAGCCAAATTAAAAAGCAAAATTTCACAATTAATAAAGAAACAACATAACTAACCTAAGAAGCATGGACACGGACACGAGTCATAAATACGACACGACACGGACACTCCGACACGGCATTTCTCAAAAATGTAGGACACGGACACGTCGAGGACACATTAATAATATATATTAATTTATATATATAATCATCTACTAAAAAAATATATCATTTTAACTTTTTTAATCAATTTAGCAATCAAAAAATAAAAATTCAAGTACCAACTAACAAACATATCAAATTATCAAATATCAATACAATACTAAAACATAATTCATAATCATTAAGCATGAAATATCCATAGTTTCATAAAATCCATATAAAGAAAAGGACGGATCATTTCTTGCTGCTTCCTAATTAAAAAAAATACAAAAAGCGAAAAAGAAGCCAATCTTGAGGCCTATTCTTTAGTGAAATATTTATTTGTCTTTTACTTGTGATATGATTGATATTTACAATCATATATTTTTTCATGATATAAAATTATCATATATCAAGTTTACAAGTTTTAATAACCACATGTTAACAAAGTGTCTAAGAGATATTAGCCACATGTTTATTTTTTAGTTATAGATACGAGTTAGGAATTGTGGGATACGTTGCAAAAAGAGTGTCAAACAAGTGTCCGAAATTAAGATTTTTAGTTCTTAATTATGGACACAGTTAAATAGTATCGGACACGTGTCCGAGAGTGTCCGACGAGTGTCGGTGTCCGACATGGACACGTCACTTTCTTAGAAGTGTCCGTGCTTCTTAGTAACTAACACTAGAAAAATCAAAAATAAAATCCATAATGCTTAATATAATGTAATAGTAGGGCCATAGGCCCTTAGTACATCAATCATCACCAACATTACATGTCACGATTACATCATAATCAAAACAACAAAAAAAGGTCCCTCCTCCACCCACTCCATAAAAGAAAAAAACAATAATAATCCTCGTTTCATTCATGATTCATCATTGGAGACATCTTCAATGGCATCATCATCCCCACCAACACTCCCATCATTAGGAAATAGCACAGCCTCTAATTCTGGCTCATCAAGTGAGAGATTTGCAACCTCAAGTACTCCAACGTCCTCAAGGGATTCAAATGCATCTCCTGCAGTATCCCACATCTTAGTTTGTCCCTGTATGTACTGTGGGGTTCTCTTTGATAGAAGAGGAAGATTACTATGAATGAATACCAAATCTTCAGCACGTGCTGGTAATATTTTGTTCCTTTTTAGCGAGTGAATAAAAGAGTAAGTACTCCAGTTCCTCTCATAACAAGATGAGGAAGAAGGTTGCACAAGCAGCTTCAAAGCTAAGGTCTGAAGCAAGGGAGAAAATGCACCATAAATAACCTACCAACTTTTTGGATCCATGGTTGATCTATCATGTATGGAATCAACCTCTGAAAACCCTCTCGAATGAGTTGAGAAAGCTGCATATTCCAATTGAATTTTTTGTCTCTCTTCTGGGTCAACATAATATCTTTTTAAGCACTTTGTTCTTTCTCTTGAAACCTCCAAATCTTTATGTGGAGGAATTCGATTTGGATCCTCATGAAGCCATGCATCGCTATAGTACCTTGAATACAAGAATGAAAATTATATGATTAGTTTATATTTTTTAATTAATAGTTTTTCTAAAAAAAAATATGCTAAAGCTTAGAGGTCACCTTGGGTTTAATGAATGTGCTAAGCAATGAAGCGGAGTGTTGTTCTTATTCGAACGGTCAACTACAATCTGATGCACCACATCATAGAAGGTTGATGTCTCATCATTCCGCTTCCCTTCATGCCTATATATTACCAACTTCACTTTCTCTATCATTGTATCCCACATATCATAAACTAAGCGAAGATAAGGCTTACCTGTATCACAAGCCCGAAGCATGTCATAAATAGGCAAGGTAAAAGCAAGAATGTAATCAATCTTATCCCACCAAATGTCATCCAACACCTTTTCCTTCACAAACTTGGCTTTTTCAATGTCATCATCCCTATAACTAGACCAATTGTTACAAATTACCATAGCTTGAAGACCACCCTTTATCAATTTGAATCTTTTAAGCATCACAATCATCGAACAAAGCGTGCCTCCGCAACTGAAAGCAATTTCAAACTAACAAAGTCCTTGAACATAGACAATCTCATTGAATGATTCATGATAAAATGCTTTATCATCATGACGTACCCAGCAACATCGGTAATCCAATTGCACTCTGCATAAGTTATTTCATTTGTTTCCACATTTTTTGCTGCACAAATGTTTTTTAGGGCAAGATTCAATGTGTGTACTACACATGGTGTCCAAACAATATGAGAAAATATCCCTTCAATAAGTTGCCCCGCTCCTTGGCAGTTTTTGGCATTATCCGTAATCACTTAAACCACGTTTTGGGGCCCAACTTGAAAGATGACTTCCTTCATCAAGTTAGCAATGAAAAATTTATCCTTGACTTCACCTGAACAATCAATTGCTTTTAAAAACATAGGCCCCCTTCCGTCATTGCCATAAAATTAATTAATGGCCTCCTTTGTGCCTCTAATTGGTTGCAATAATATGACAATGTTTGCTCTTTCTCTTTGAAGCAAAGTGTTTTTCAACAAATTATAACCAGGAGGCAAATAACCTGAAATCTGGTTATTGGTAGCAAAGTTGTAGGAACTAACATAATAAGGGTTCCTAGCCAAGTGAAAGGGCAAGCCCGCAGAATAAAACATCCTAGCTATTTTAGAATGTAATTGGTCCCGTGCCCCAATGTTGAATGCCTTCTCAATGGCATTTCCACTTCCACTTCCACTTCCACTTCCACTACCACTCCTCAACCGCTTTTTTGATTCAAAGAGGCCCAGCCCTTGACTAGCAGTCATGCCACCCAAAGATGCTCTAGGAGTGGGCAAAGGAACTTTTTTTGGCTTAAGGTTTTGTAATCTCGTTTCAGCTTCCTCGATAGCTTTTTGCATTTCAGCCATATCTTTAGGAGTGACTTTATAACATATTTGAACCCTTGACCACTAGTTTTTAGCAAATAAGCCTTTACCCTCGTATATGAGCCCTTAAAAGCTTTGTGACAAAATTTACATTGGAAATGAAAATTCCCTCCTCCCCCTCCAATTTTCTCCAATTTCGTTGTATAGTTCCAAAGGGGCTTATTTTCATCTTGTTCTGAGCCCTCGGCGGCCGGTACAGGGCTGCTAGCTTCCGTAGAAGAGAATGAGATATTCTCAAATCAATTTCCTATCACATTGAAAATTTCCTATCACATTGAAAAATAAACTATCTCATTGAAAAATAAACTAGGAAACAAAATGCAGCAGTTCTGGAAAAAAAATGCAGCAACAGCAGTTCTTAAAAAAAAAAAAAACAAAACAAACAAAAAAAAAAGAAAACAGCAGCAATAGCATAACAGTCCCATGGGAAAAAAAAAACAACAGCACTGAAAAAAAAAAAAAGCAGCAGCACAGCGGTCCCATTAAAAAAAAAAACAGCAGCAGCACAATAGTCCCATTTAAAAGAAACAGCAACAGCACAGCAGTCCTATAACAGCAGCAACACAGCAGTCCCATTTAAAAAAAAAACAGCAACTGCACAGCAGTCCCATAACCGTAGCAGCAACTCGAAAAAAAAAAAGAAAGAAAACAGCAACAGTAGCAGCACAATAGCAGCAGCAAAGCTGTGGGAAAAAAAAAATAGCAACAAATCTGTCCCATGGGAAAAACAGCACAGCAGTCCCATTTAAAAAAAAAACAGCAATAGCACAGCGGTCCCATAACAGCAGCAGCAATTCGAAAAAAAAAGAAAGAAAGAAAACAACACTAGTAGCAGCACAACAGCAGCAGCAAAGCTGTCCCATGGGAAAAAAAAATAGCAGCAAAGCTGTCCCATGGTAAAAAAATAGCAGCACTGAAAGAAAAAAAATAAAGAAAGAAAACAGCAACTGCATAGGCATCCCATGGAAAAAAAAAAAAAGAAACAGCAGTAAAAAAAAAAAAAAAACAGCAGTAGCACTGAAGAAAAACAGCAGCAGCAGTACTTCGAAAAAAAACAGATCTTCCTCAATCAGTTTGAAAAAAGTAGATCTTCCTCATGCTTAACAGCAGCAGTATTTCAGATGGAAGAAAAAAGTAAAAAAGAAAACGGCAGTTTGAAAAAAAAAAAAAAAGAAGAAGAAAGAAAGCAGCAGCAGCACAGCAGTACTTCGAAAAAAAAAAGAAAGAAAATAGCACAGCACAGCAACACTGGAGAAAAAAAAAACAGCAGCAAAAAAAAAAAAAAAGCAGTACCTGTTCTTTCTCCTCCTCCTTGTTCTTCTTCCACGCGCAGACATAGACCTTCCTCACGCTTCTTTCACGCTTAGATCTTCCTCACGCTCAAATTTTCCTCAAGCTTAGATCTTCCATGCGTCTTCCTCAAGCTCGGATCTTCCACCCGTAGGCATCCTCACACTGTCTTCTTCTTCTTCTTCTTCTAATTCTTCTTCGTTTCACTGCTGGCGGCGATTCCCCCTTTCCTCTTCTTTTTCTCCGTCTCCAGCAGCGTCTGCGTTTCCCCCTTTCGATTTCAGAAATGAAGAGCGAATGAAGGGAGATTAGGGTTATAAGTTAGAAAAAATTACATTTATCCCCTTTCTCTTTTTTTTTTTTCTAATTTTAACCCAAGTTGAGCATATTTTAATTATATTTTAGTCCTGCCGTGTCCATAACGTGTCTGAGCTGTGTCCCGCCGTGTCTATCCCGTGTTCGAGCCGTGTCCGAAATTAAAAAAAAAAAAAACCAGGACACATTTTTGGCGTGTCGGACATGTGTCCCGGCGTGTTAGAGCCGTGTCCGTGTCCGACACTGATACGGGGGCCATTTTGGAGTGTCTGTGCTTCATAGGTTAATAGGGTTAGTCTTGGACCGGGCTTTGGGTTAGGAGTATTTTGGTCTTTGTTTCAAGCTTTCTTAGGGGCTAAGAAAAAGATAGTTATATATATGATGTAACCTGTAATCCTATACCTAAGTAGAAGAGTGTAGTAAAAGAGTAGAGTTCTCTTTTGGCCGTGGACACGCTGAACCCCATAAATCTCTTGTGTGTGCTGTTGTGTGTGGCTTTGATTGTCGATCGTAGGTTACGCGCTTCCGCACGTGCACATCAATGTGTGAATCAGTGTTCAGTAGAATCCAGTGACATGAGCTGTAATAGTTTGAAAGTGCAGTAAGTACTTCATTGCTGGAATCTATTGTTTTTGGAAGAGGAGTCAACAAGAGAGACATCTGAGGCTCTCAAGCATTCCCTCGTGCCCAAAGCTAGAGATATTTCCCATTTAGGATTTTGGATTTAGTTGGTGAATCTATCATATTTAGGCTTTTAATCAGTGTTATGAAATTTGTTTTGTTTCGTCCAAATTTTGCTAATAGTTTAAGTTCGCTCCCTTCATCGAACCGAACAGCCCTTTGGAAATTATTCATTTCAAATTTCATTCCGATTTGTCCGCATTTCTAAATTTCGGTCCAATTTGCAGGATTTGGGACGAATTGACAAATTTCCACAGTTCAGCTGATTTAAGTAAAGAGCCTTTAAAATAGAAAAAATGAAATATGAGGAGTCTGGTTGTAATTTTTTTAAAAAGTAAAAGTCAAAAACCCTAAACGGAAGCCCCTTTCATTTGGCCCTTTCGTTCGATCGACAAGAGGAGGAGGAGGAGGAGGAGAAGAGAAGGAAGAAGCTTTGGCAGCAGCTGAATCTGCTACTGCTGCTTATTTTGTTCGACTGCAAAAAGAAAAGAAAAGAAAAAGAAAAAGAAAAGAAAAGAAGAAAGAGAAGGAGCAGAAGGAGGAGCAGCTGCTTCTGTTGCTCAAACTAGGTACTGCTGCTACGTCTTTGGCTGTTTTCATTTTTTTTTCCTTCTTCCACCTGCTTCTTTAGAAGTCGACACATGATGCTGCTTTATTATTATTGTTCTTATTAATTTTCCTTCTTTTCCAGAACTGACAAAGTCGACACCTGCTGCGGCTTCTTTTTCCTTTTGTTTTTTCTAAAGTTGACACCTACTGCCTCTTCTTTTTTTTTTTTTTTTTTTTTTTTTGGCTCTTTCACTGCTGTTTTCTGTCGTCAGCTGTGCTGGGCTGGGTTACCTCAGCCGTTTTTTTTTTCCAGTTTGCTTCTCTTTTTTTTTTCAGAACTGCTTTCTGCCCGATATTTTTTTATTACTTCCTGCTGGTTTTCTTTTTCTTGTTTCATTTTCATATTCCTGCAAGTTTTCATGTGCATCGAATGTTGAACTTATTTGGTTGAATTTGTTTTGTGTTGATTTATGGAATAAACTAAATTTATGAAACCATGTTTTTAATTTTAATATTAGTCTTATATTTTTCTATATGTATTATATGTTTTCATTTTTTTTTATATTTTTCCGAAACATGAATCCGAAACGTTTCACCAAAATTCCAAATCGGCCGAAATATTTTAGTTTGGAGACCAAACCGAAACTTTGTCCAAAATGAGTTTCCCAACATTGCTCTTAATGCTACCAATTGTTGTGTATGCTAATGTTTTCTTTTGTCATCTTAGGGAGTTAGGAGACATGGGCTACTGAAACAAAAGGTTTTGGTTGTATGAGATTACTGTATGACAGTTTCTGTTATCTTTTTGTCATCTTAACAAGGTAGGCTTGAAACCTATCTTATTCAAACCTACCTTAACAGGTAGGAAACAAGATTTGGCTAGTGAAAGTTATGTAGGCCTAGGATTAGGGCTTGTAGGAAGTGTCGAAGCACAATCGTTGGAAGTGCCGAAGCACAATTGGGGTGTCCGAAGACACTTCAAGGGCCTCCAAAGAAACCTCCAATGGAAAAACCCAAATTCTATTAATCAACCCTTCCTAATTCTTCACTGCAATGCCATATAAATAAGAAAAGATAACTTAGAGCCTAAGAAACTTATTTAAACTAGGAAAGTAAATAATAAGGAAAAAAAATCATAATTACAATATTTAAAGAAACTAATAACATAAAAATAAATTCCTAAATCTATGTGGGCCCTACACATCTGGCCATTGAGGTCAATACTGCATCGGAAAGAAAATTTAATCTTAGACTGTTGTTGATGCATTGAGAACTGTTTTGGCCGTGATACATCTATAATGGAGTAAGGTTGAATGTAGTTCACTTCTGCTTTATATTGTATTTGTAGCCTATGCTTTTTGGTGTTGTAGATGAGTGCGATGACTGGTTGGTGATGGGTTTACTTTGTTTCTTTGGTGGGGTGTTGCCATTGGAGATGGTCCTGGAGAAGATTTTTGGTGAGTAGTGTCAAGCAACACTACCTTTTTCACTACCAAAATCACGCATCTCCACAGCCCTCTAGAAGCATCACTAAACCAACTATGCACAAACCGACTTATGGCAGCTTAGAGTGCCCAACAAATCTATTGGTGAGTGTATTGTGTAGAGGGCATCTTAGAGGGTAATGAATGCCTTAGTGTGACTGACGTGCAGTGGTTGAGTGTATGTGTAGTATTGTAGGGTTTTATGGTGTGACTTGACTTGTATACAGTGTAAGATTTGTGACTTTATATAAGTTGTTTCAAGTAAAATTAAGTTTTTTTTTTTAGTATACTAAGTGTAGTAGTGTGTTGTATTGTGTGAGATGGGTAGGTTAAGTTAAATGGTACACCAATGGGAGAAAATTAACCCAACCCATGTTTGGTTCGTTGCTCCAATGGCTTTTCTCGGAACACCCTGGAGTAATACACGAGCCATGCCTCTACTACAGATTTCCCCTTTTCCCTTTCCCATCAACTTGGTAGATGGTAAAGCTACAACTGGATTCTCTGCAAACGCTCCACCTCTCATCGATTTACTTTCCACCAACCTTATCTGAGGACCATTCAATCTTCCCATTCAATTGATTTACAGAAGATCTTTCAGCAGAAGCTTGTGGTTCGTACATACCATCGCAACCGCAGCAGTCCTGTTTTGAAGCCATTTCGCCCCTTCTCAACCACCCCCTTAATGGAAGCCATTAACAGTCTTGGTCCTTCAGCTTTATCCAACAGATAAGCAACCTCAGCCTGCTAGGTGGTCGGTCTAAGGCATCTCCATCCTCCCAGTCCAATCTCTTGGTACAGTTGTGGAAGCCTACATAATGTGGTGGAGTATTGTAGAGGGTTCCTGCAAAGTGGGTCAAATTGATGAAGTCATGAATGTCTCTGTTAGATTTGATGTGACGATTGAAGAGGCTACTACTGCATATCTCCTGTAGCTCTATTTTGAAAGGTTCATCTTCATCTATGGAGGATCATCGCTGACAATGGTCAGGTCTGGAGATTTGTTATATCTCCAAATCGTTCCATGAGGTTACTATCCCCCACCCACTTAAGATAGTTATGGATGGCTTGTTTTCATTATGAATGGGTGAAATCATGGCTTGGTTTTGTCTATCATTTTGTAGTCACATCTGTTGGGAAGAGTGGTTGATCTGGGGTTGATAAAGCTCTTTGGCACCTGGTGAGAAACTCTGACACTGCATTCTACAACTGTCTTTGCAATTGTGGGTATTCTTTGCCTTCGTATCATCATTCTCTGAGAAATGAGCCCTGTTTTTTCCTTTTACCATTTCTTCTATAGTTATATTTCTCATCTTATATTCTTTTTCTATGAAAGGGATTTTTATACTGATATCCCACATCAGTTTTGCCAAAGTAATTGCTGCAACATCATATTTGCTATTTTATTCAAGAAAATTTTGTTTCTCTATGTGATGTTGTAGAAGCACAAATAAACCAGTTTTGGAATCTGGATTGATATATCCCATTTTATATACCTATTAAATTTTAACTCTCAATATGATGTTGTGAGAACATTTATCCTTTTTGTGAAGTATAAGGATCTTAAGCCAAACCCAACTTGAGGATGTTCATTTTGATAACTACAGCAGCATCTGACCATATCTTGCAATAAAATATTTGCAGATTTCAACTAAATGTTTTTTTTTCTCAAATAAATTCTTCCTACTTTATAAGTCATCAATAAGCAAACACACTTAGATTATGGTTCCAAACTGCAGCAGAGCACCTCAGTTGCTTACTCTTTAAAAATGACTTGCTATATTGGCAGATAAAATGCTGGAGACATGTTTCTTTTTGTTTTTATAACCAAGTTTCTGTTGATGTGTAAGTTAATTTAACTTTGATTACAACCAAAGCCAACACAAGTGAAGGTAAAAAAAATCAGTGTATCCCTTCCTTTATTTGTTTGAAGTATATTCCCCAGCCCAATGTAAGTTCTGGTTGGTAAAAAAATTGGTAGTGTCAATACAAAGCAGAGGTTTAAGATGTGGGGTCTACTATTTGGAGTTCCCTTGTATCAAACCCAGGTTTAGTTAAATGAAACTGGATTTCCCCAGGTTGTAGAGTTTGCTTGAATAAATACACAAGGGTGTGTGTGTGTTCTGGCTTTTTAATGATTCCTTCAATTCTTGGAATTGTTTACCGTGGTTGGTAACCCTCTGAATGTTGCCCCAAACTACATATGGGCTTTGATCTGGGGTTAAGAATCTATTAAAAAATTAATATCAAACTTTGGCCATAAGGTGCTTGCACATGCTCAATAATAAACATGCTGGGGTATACTTCTGCTCAGTACTACATCTTTACAGCCAGGTCCCAGATGAAAAAAGTCATGTCTATACCATTGGCTGATGAAAGTTGTCTTTCAATACCATACGTCGACCCCATTTTTGATGGTAAACTAATCTGTTCTGTGGTATTCACATTTTCTGTTTCATACAGACTGTAATTTCTTTCTCAGATATGAACAACTGTGGCATGCATTATAAACATTATGATTAGAGTCCCCGAACCTCCTTTATTGCAAATTTGCTTCTGATTCAGGTGGCTCTACTAAAAAAGAGTGCACATTGTGATAGACAAAAAGATTTAAAAATGTACTTCACTTAGGTACTGAGTAAAATGATGCCACCGTCATCCTGGCAGTCTAGAGCAGCAAGGAAAAAGCAAATATAACTTATACTGCAGACCAAGATTTATGCCAAATATCCCATGAATGAAGTAAAAATTATGGAAGCTACATTAGAGCAGCACCTTGGATGGTTTTAAGCAAGAAACAAGCTTAGCTATCTGTTAGTATGGTTCAAGAGATATTACTTTTACTGAGATATTACTCTTACTGCATTATGATTTCATATAACTGGGCATATAAAATTGAATGGAAAATATAGTCATGTGATGATTGTGGTTGTATTTTTTTCCTATTCTTTTTGGTGGCTTCCCTATAAGGACATGACTTGGGAGAAGAAAACAAATGGTTGAATTGCATGGACCTATCTTTAAAAAAGGGAGAACAACTTTGAAGCTTGTTTTAATGGACATACATTTGGCTCCTGGAGCATTTTCTGTTTGACTCCATGCGCGTGTTGAAGATGATTTGGGTGAACAAAACAAAGGGCTGCTGAATTGCCCGATTCCTTCATACTTTCAAGTGATTAACGTTCCTTGGAGCCACCCCTATTGAGTGCCTTTACCCTGCTAGACATCATAAAAATCACTCAGTATATTTTGGAAAGAGCATCTGAAACATAGAACAACTCGATTATTTATAAGAATCATTCAACTTTCATGATGCAAACCAGGGTATCATACTTAACAATATTTTTAAATGGCCTATATGGTCTGATATTTGAAGGTCCATCAAACCTAACAATATGTTTTCTGTTTCCACGTTCAATACTCAACGACCTAGTTTATCTTCAACCCAAATTTTGATTTCAGATTTGCAAAGTCACTGACATCTGAAATAACTTAATTTGGTAGTGTCTGGAAACACATTCACTATAAAAATAAAATGTTCAGAAATATTCAGATTTTAAAAAAAATGTCTATTCAACCAGGCATTCTGCGTTCAAGATCTCTTCAACCAACATTTGGAAACAGATCCACTATAAAAGAAGGAAGATCATGTTCATGTTCGAAAATGCCTATCCCCATTATGCAAGAGTGCATTGGCAGAAAACGTTTATTACAATAGATATCGATTCGTACACAACCTTCATTAAAAAAGATCTTACACAGATTAAAGAAAATTATGAGACACCATATTATCCATATTCGTCGAAGCCGATTGCAATATGTAATATTACATTATTTTTTTGCTAGATTACTCAGTCCAGTGGCAACCCCTCTCGGGGTTTCTATGTTATCCATATAAGCAAGTGGCATTTAGAATATAGATTTGATTAAATATGTTTCACCAAAAAATTGTTCTCTGTAGAACTATCATATCCATTCGATGTTCAATTTTATTGAAACTAATGAAAAAGAATATATAGCTTCAAATGGAAACTGAAAATCCCAGATGTTCTCCATTTTTTTGGAAAAAAATACACTGGATAAGAACTCTCTAGTCTCAGAGAACCAATAATCTTTTTCTATTTTTTAATACAAGTCGCTTGATGGTTAGCCAGGACCAAGATGTGCAATGGCAACAAATGGGGTCCACTCCATGATGTTTAACAAACTAATATCCCTTCTTACAACTGTGTGCATGATTGAACTGAGGGGACCTACTCCATGATGTTTAACAAACTAAAACCCCTTTTAAGTTCACATATGATTGAGTTGATGGGTCCCACTCTTATCCACTAATCAAACTACATTCCATGGATGAGATTTAAAATGCCACCACTAATCAAGCTACATTCCTTCCTAACTTGCATATATGGGCCCACCTCTACAATGGCCAACCGTTAACCGTTAAATATTACCCTCTTCTCTGCAATTGAAAAGTACCCAAATTTCTCTCACATATCAACATATTCATCACAAGGATGAAAAATATACAATTACAGTATAAGAGTTATTTACCTTCCAATCCAAATGTCATAATGATCAAATGAAAAAAATAGATAAACCTAATAAGGTTGAATGAAAGTTATATCTGAAAACTCAGGTGCATGAAATCTTCATTTCAAGGAAAAGAGACAAAATGAGTATGACAACATTAACCAAAACTAGGACAAGCTTGATAATAGAGACTACCGTGATGCATCGATAGCAAAGCAAATAATTACAATGGGCGTATTAAAAAGAAAGAAACAAATACAATTGCTATAATCAACAAGTCCTCTTTCTTACATTCTGTTACACATGATATTATTTACAGTCTATTTACGGAAAAAAAGACACTATTTACACTCAGAAGGGAAGTGTTGCCAACCGGACACTTCATTGAATCACCATTGTATTTAGCCTCCTACCAAGTGTGTTTCAACTCAAGGTGCCTGAGAACAAATACTTTGCCACGACATGTTGGCCATGCACAGCTTATGGTTTCACCAAACTTGCAGGGCTACCCTATAGGACCACCGAATAAGTAGTGGATTTGGTATTTCAATGGACCTGGTGCCTTGGGATTGATTCAGCCATCAAAGGAGTTAGTTTCACAATCTGAATCAATAATACAATACACCACACATAAGGTACAGCCACAATCAAACTCTAATGAAAGTGGATAACTAAACTATCATCCATATTTGAATCATGTGAATTACATCCCTCAAAAAATGGAAAAAAAAATCCACTTTTCCATGAACATGAAACATTTTATAGGAGCGAGCTTATTCTCATGTTTCCTCCTTGTAGATGCAGAACAAAATTGATTATATGGAATAATTCATCAATTAGTTTATGAAACTATGGATAATTCATCAGTCAGTCTATCATACTATGGCACTAATTGAAATAGGACTACCAAACCAAACAAATACCTAGCCAAACAGCCTATTCATTTTGGATAGTTAAGAAATAAGTGCATTTCAACATATTCGAATCCAAATCTTGGGAAGACAGTCCCTAAGTAGGGTGTTCTAGTGAATTTTGGGTACTTGCAAATTTCCAATGAGTAGAAGACAAAACATAACAGAATTTTAGCAAGCAAAAAGACGATGACACTCTCCTAGTCAATACAAAAGGTCCGCTAACGATAGATTGTGTTTCAAGGCATTGGGAAGCATTGTTTGGTGAGAAGTTCAAACAAAAATATCAAAACATACTTCATTTCCATTTGGAAGAATAAGGAGATAAAAGCAAACACCAGTAGTACTACGAAAGCCCATTTCTATGAGGGTCCATCACAATCCATATGCAAATACCACTAGTTCTCTCCTCAGCATCAAAGCAAATGGAAATTACCAATACAAAGATTTTCTATAATCTGAGAATCTCCTTTCATGTTTGATGGTTTTGTCCGTATGGCAAGGAAACCAAATAAAGTGAAACAAAACCTTGCCTTTGAGATGTTACTGGCAACATAGATCAAAACTAAATGTTCTCCCAATTGTATTGGATGGAAACAAAACTAGCCTATTTCCTTCTTACTGCCTTACGCGCTCATCACAGCCACCATCCAACTCACTTTCAAAACTCTCCTACATGATAGGAACTTCGATTCAGGAACTCCTACAAGCCCCACACCACGACCCCCCCCCCCCCCCCCCTCCCCAAAAAAAAAAAAAAAAAAAACATTAGACCAATTATAAATTTGGGGTGTTCCAGCCATGAGGATAACATGAGCACTACATCTTATTTGAGTTAAGAGTAGAATAAATATTTAATATGTATTCAATTTTGATCTATGAAGCATGGATACTGGTACGGATACCAATATGGAAACACCGATGTGGAAAAACTACAAAAAAATAAGATACAGGTGTGGCTGGGTACGACCATTAAAAAAACTATATTTTTAAAATTTTAGTATTGAAATATGCTAATAATTACAAAAGGTTAGAATCTTTCGATACAAGAAGCAAACAATTACTTAATACTATTACATATTCAACCTACAAACCATAATTTAATGTCAAAAGACATGTATAAGCCAAAAGTTTAATGTCATTACAATAAAAACTACAATTCAAAGCACTAAAAATGAAGTAAAATCAACGCAAGTCCTATCAAGCGAAGAATCTTTACGATTCACATCCAGTCATCCATCAACTTTAACTTTATCGCCTTCATCAAATAATATAGCTTCCATGTCAGGTTCATCAAGTGAAAGATTTGCAATTTCAAGTAAGCCAGCACCCTCCAATGAGTCAAATGCATCCCACCAATGTTCCACAGCTTGCTCTCTCCTTCTGTGTACTGTCAACTCCTCCTTGATAAGAGACGAATATTATTATGTACAAAGACTAAGTCTAAAGACCAAGTTTTCATAATATTGTGGTGACATTTTGTTTCTTCTCATGATGTGAATGAAAGAGTAGGTGCTCCAATTCCTTTTACAATAGGATGACGAACATGGTTGGCTAAGTAATTTTAATTCTAGATTGGAAAATAGGTGCGGAAGACCTATGTGAACACCACCATAAAATTGGTTTCATTACTTTTCTATCAAATTCTGAATTAGATTCTCCAAAAGTACCCATGCCAAACCAGGTATGTACCCATGTCGTACCCAAAAAGTTAAACTCTTAAACAAAATATACCGGGCATGTTTAACCTTACCTGGTACGTATTTAGCTGTACCCATAGTCGTACCCAGAACAGGTATGAGTACCCATGCTTCATAAATTTTGATGTACACAAAATCACACTAGGTTTGGACATTTTAATGGAATGTAAGATTATGTAAGATTATAGGTGCTGCTTTGTATTTGGCAAAATGGTATGCTTTGGTGGGATAGACGATAAACAAAACAATTACCTCTTGTTAGCCCTCCCATCATTGTTCTAAAGAGCGCACATAATTAAAAAAAAATTTTGATATTACTCAAACCAGTTGTGGTTTGAGACACAACAGGTATGTAGTATGCACACAATGAAAAAAGAAAATGAAGCAATATTAACACCACAAATAGCTCTAAAGTAAATTATCAGTAGAAAGGTTACTAATGCTGGTCATCTCAAAGCCAACCAATATCGAGCAGAAGATGGCACAGTGCAAAAGCATATTTCTCATTAGTTTCATAGCTTTTTAGGGAAAATTATGTCCCCAACATCATCCTTAGATTTTTGTAGACCATAATTTACAACAACACATTTTTAGCAACAAATTTAATGCAGCAGCTCTAAGAAGCATGATCAGATTTGTAAGGATTTTTGTGTTGGCAAATTCATGGGTTGGACAAAACTTAAGTCCATTAGTATTGTCTTTTACATATCTTTGAGTATGGACAATGGTTTGAGTCGCCAGATGCATTGAATTGAAGAACTAGAAGAAAAAACGACAAATTAAAGTGGTCTTTTATAGACAATATGGATTAAAATGGTCATATCTCACAAATTGAGCATTGGATATGGGCATGCGACCTACCGTTAGAAAGTTCATTTTGAGAGGATTCTGTAGAGCCAAAGATTGCCTCAATCGGAGCTAAAATGAGAAAGTTATAGCCTCTGAAAATTTGCAGAAAAATGTTGAAATTTTCACCCGAATAGAACCTTAATTTGACCGATCGGACTATTTATTTGACCGATCGGGCAAGTGTAGAAAGTATGCCAACTTATGATTTTTCAGTCCAAATTAAAGGAAAACTTGACTGTTTGATGCCAACTCCTTTCCTGATCGAACTATACTTGTGAGGCACGAATTGGGGCTATAAAAAAGGATTCTCTTACAACCCTAAAGTGTGGAATACAGATCTCATTGTTCTAAGAAGAGATTGCTTATTGGAGATCACCTTCTCTAGAGTTCTTTCATTGGAGAGTTGAAGGGCTGAAGTTCTGCTCTAGATATCTCTGTCTTTTACTTCTTTGAGTGTAAAAGATTACTTTGGGGAGTCAAGTACAACATCTAGAAGGCATCTAGATGTCTTGGATCTGTCACAAAGAACAGCAGGGGGTTGTTGTAGCAGGGAGCTGTGCATGAGAATCACAAAGTCCTTAGGTTGAGGGGTTACTGGATAAGGGTTGTGAGTATTCTCTTGTAACTGTAGTATGATTCATAGTGCTTGATTCTTAATCATGGTTTTTTCCTGTTTGGGTTTCCACGTAAAACCTGTGTCTTCTTGTGGTGTGTGTTTTTATTTGATTTATTTTTGCTGCGCAGTTAATTATTTGCACACATATTATTAAGATTGTCATTAATCCATTCTAGAGGATCTCTCGCCAAAAACCTTCAAGTGGTATCAGAGCGGGGTTGTACTAATTTGCGGTGTTTGCTCTTAAGAGATATCTAGAATGGTGCTCAATCAAGAAGGCACATCCACTATGAAGCCTCTATTATTTGATGGTTCAAATTATGCTTATTGGAAGCAAAGGATGATTGGGTTCCTCAAGTCCATTGATGATGATGTGTGGGATAGTGTTGAGGAAGGTTATTCAAAACCCACTATTACTGCTGATGGGCAAACAGTTGCTAAACCTAAAGCCCAATGGACTGAGGAAGAAAAGCATGCCTCAATTGCAATAATAAGGCTATGAATGCTATTTATAATGGAGTGTCTGCTGATGAGTTTCATTGAATTTCCACTTATAAAACTACAAAAGAAGAATAGGATGTTTTGTAAACTATTTATGAGGATACTGATACTGTCAAGCAAGTAAAGCTGCAAAGGTTAAATCAGGCATTTAAAAACATTATAATGGAAGAAGAAGAAGCCTTCAATCAATTTTATGCTAAGTTGAATGACATTGTTAATTCTATTTTCAATTTGGGTGAAGTAATCCCTAAAAGTAAAATTGTTAAGAAGATTTTAAGGTCTCTTACTTCAAAGTTTGATTTACAGGTGGATGCTATTGAAGAGAATAAGAATTTAAATATCCTCACAGTGAATTAGCTGGTTAGAAATCTTCAGACTTTAAAAAAAAAACCGTTTAAATAAGGGAAAATCAGCAAAGAATAAAAGTTTGGCTTTTAAAGCTTTCAAAGAATCTGTGAAGCAATCCGCAATGAAAATTGAAATTGATTCGGGTTCTGCTGATGATATCACTAAGTTAATAGTTCAGTTTTAAAAAACTTATGAATGTTAAAAAAGCTAAGTGGAAGGGATCGAATTCTGAAAAGAAAACGAGATTAGCAAAAGTTAAATGCTTTGATTGTCAAGGTCTTGGTCATTATGCTAGTGACTATCCTAATAAGAAAAAGAATCTCAAGTACAAAGCTCGAAAAACTTGGGATGGTGATTTTTCAGAAGAAGAAAAAGACCTTGAACCTGATTCGAAGGATATTGTGAATGGCAAGTTTGTGGCTTTTATGGCTAGATCCACTGTGTCTGATGACAGTTCTGCTGCAGAAACTGCTGATATTGCACTTTCAGATGAAGAAGATGATTGGAAAACAGAATATGGGATTTTATTGGACAAGTCTATGCAGTTGAGCAATTTCTTTGAAAAAGATGCTCTTAAGCGGAAAGTAGAGATTTTGTCTCTTAAGAAAGAGTTAGAGGATGCCAAATCACAAGTTCATCTGTTAGGACAAAAGAATTTCATAGCCAAGAAGCTGACTACTGAGAGTCACAAGTATGGTTTACTGAAAGATGAGTTTAAGAAGTTGAGCAAGAGTTTGAAACTTCGAAAACTGCCTTAAAAATTGTTAAAGCTGAAAAAGACGACCTGACTGGGAAACTGAAGATTGCGTTGGCTGAGCTGGATTTTACAAAAGCGTTTCTGAATAAGATGAATATTGGTTCAAAGATACTTGATGACATCCTATGTATTCAGAAGCTGCCTAATGACAAGCGTGGTCTTAGTTTCAAAGATGGTGCATCTACTTCAAAATCTAATGGTAACTCTATTTTTGTTAGAAGTATTGCACACACTACTCCACATGTTGCACATGTTCATAATATGATGAGTAGTTTAAAAAGAGAGAATGTGTCACGTCTTGCACATACATCCACTTGTTATCACTATGGAGTTGAAGGAGACATTTGTCCCAATTGCACGAAGTTGCATGTTTTGCAAAGTATAAGCAATGGTGAAAACAATTGTCTGAGCCAAAGGTCAAGACAAGAGTTATTAGGGTTAAAAAATTTGAATAACCTCAGGAAGTTGCTCACACTCTGCTGAAAGATCATACTACAAAGCGTGGGTGGCTACTTGTCACAACCCGAGCCTAGGGTTCGGGGGTTAGCAAAAGCCAAACCGATGACACACGTACTCCCGTGCTTGTACACGTAGACCTGGTCTAAATGCACACGCACAAGGGAACATTCACACGTGCAAAACATGTACGCGGAAGCTGTAAATATCAGAAACATCAAACTAACAGTACAAGAAGAGAATACGAAAACCGAACTGACATAGATACATAACTGAAGGTTTTACAAAATGAACAAAATAATATATACAAGTCCTGACATATACAAGTATGACAATCCTCCAAAAACAAGGAAGACTCTAATGCCATGCATGACCAAGCCGCTCTCCAAGGGAGTGATCACATCCACTCCTCTAGGCCGGATGGGGCCTCAGGGGTCTCGGCTGGAGTCTGGCTGACCAGCGAGGGGTCGGCAGGGGTATCTGAGCCTGCAACACCAAAAACAACTGTGAATACAACGATTCAGCAAAGTATAACCATAACAAGTTAATGCATGCTGTATCTAATAGAATAAAGAACATCATGTAAATTGAATAGGGCACATTCGTATACTAGGCTGTCATGCAAGAAGGAAACATGCCATGTGAATCAATGTGTACATGCTATGTACATAACTAGTTAGCAACTACATTGTTATATGCTCCCAAAAGAGGGATCTTGTATCGTGCAAAGAACACCATTATCTGGGCCAGGGTACAATGGGTCTCGGTTTCCTGGGGTCCGGTTCCCCCAGACGTTTCCTTACTGCAACAAGGCCATAAAAACTATACCAAATTCACCTTGTCGGGATCTTAAGGCTGAGGCTAAGTAGTGCTTGACCATACAGAGTCAATCATGAAAACCCTGAGTAAATCGTGACAATCATATCATACGTGTAAATCTTAGAACATGTCTTATATGTGAATTATCTATGCATACTCAAGGTAAAGAAACAACTATATGAAGTATCTGAAACAAGTAATTATGCTAGAGAGTGGAGATCAATAATCAACAAACAACATGTCATACAAGCAATTGTTAGCATAGTGAACCAAAGTCATTTACTAGCCAATTTTAATCTACTTATCCAGTGTTTCTAACCGTGCATGATGATGTAGTTTTAAGTTATTCGATGCACCGTTGTCTAGTGTTGCATTGTATTAGCTGGTGCACCGAAGTCCCTTAAACCAACACCCATGGGGAGGTGCTTAACAGCTGGATAACAAACATGAATGATTCGTAGCCCTCGAGATCATTCACGCATTGTATCATATTCCATCGGGCAAGTCTAGGTGTTCCACATTCTATCATGAAGGCCATATAAGTCTTTTTCTTACACCTATTCTTGTTATTCATTTTTCCAGGGATGATACGGCTTAACCGTAGGTGAACGTACGGTTTAGCCGTAGGCATCTTACGGCGTAGCCGTAATATGCATTGCGGCTCCTCCGCGGTTCCCTTTACTGTTCATCCGCAAGTACGGTTCACCCGTATTTTGTTCTACGGCTTAGCCGTGTGTGTTCTACGGCTTAGCCGTGGCTGAGCCGTAGGAGGAACTGTCAATTGCTTGCTTTCAGTTAATCCAGAAGAAGGCACCCTGTACTGATCTACGGCTGAGTCACGGCTGAGGTACGGCTTAGCCGTAAGGCAAGATACGGCTTAGCCGTGTCCTGGCCGTAGAAGAAAACTGGGTTTTCACCCTCTCTGGACTTTAAGCCGTAGGCGATATACGGCTTAGCCGTACAATGCACGGGGTCAAATTCTGAATCAAGTGCAGAAAACCTGTAATGACATCAGAAGTGCAAATATCCAACAAAGAAAGAAGGAATACTAACCAATTGGGCTGTAAACACGTTTTCCATGCAAATTCATGTGAATTAACCAAAATCAAACGAATAACAATATGGGTTCTCACAGATTATGGTTATACTTGCCTTAATGGGGTTCAATTACATAACTTGCTATCCTTGGGCTCAAACACAACCAAATCTCAACCACTGCAACATGCATGCATGAGAAACAGGAGGAAACCTTAAGAGCATGATCAAGAAACCATAGAACGAGAAGAATAAGAATGGGATGAGGGAGATAGAAGAGAACCCAAACTCACCTCAATCCAATCACCAGAGAATGAAAGAGAATGAAGGGACAACAATCCTTCAAATTAGCTTGATCGATGATGGAGGAGAGAACTCAGGAGAGGGAGAGAAAGTTACACGTGAACAGTGAGAAAAAGAGAGTGAGAGAGAGACTTGAGTCGATGAAGTGTATATATAAGGTAAGTGGAGGTTACTTTGCAATGAAAGTCCAAGTTATAGTTCTATTTTCAGTTCGGGTCAAATCCGAGTCCAATGGGATCATACGACATCGGTTGCAAATGACGTAGTTACGAGAGTTAACGAGCTCAACGAAAGACACGTGTTGACATCAAGATGATGCAAAAATGACCATGTCTAAGAAAAGCTAAAATTATGAAAAAGGGCTTGGTCTACCTAATTCAGGTCAAACTCAACCCAACTACCTATCCATGACTCGCAATGAACCCAAAACACAAGCAAAACACAATTACCAACGAAAACATGATTAATTAGGTGCTAAATGAGGTCAAGCTGGGTCGGAGTGTTACACTACTTGCAAAAAACCCTGATTAAGATGATCAAGTTCCCATCCCCAGTGCTGTTATGACGATACAATTAAGGGGGAGATGTAATTAAGGGGCGGCTACTATTGGATCCAGGTTGACAACTTTGTTGCATGATATTATTTGCTTTGTTAATTATGGACAAAAAGGGGGAGATATTGCATTCAAGGGGAGAATAGATGAAGATGATATCCTTTGTAACTAGTGCAAAGCTGATGGCAAAATTTTTTTTTTGCTATTTCAATTTACTCAATGTATTTTTGGTTTTATTTTTGGGTAGATTGATTATATAGGAAGTTTTGTCCATGAATTGCCAAAAGGGGAGATTGTAAGGATTTTCGTGTTGGCAAATTCATGGGTTGGATAAAACTTGAGTCTATTAGTGTTGTATTTTACATATCTTTGAGTATGGACAATAGTTTGAGTCGCCGGATGCACTGAATTGAAGAAACAGAAGAAAAAGTGATAAATTGAAGATGTCATTTACGGATAACATGGATGAAAAAGGTCATATCTCACAAATTGAGTATTAGATATGGACATGCGACCTATCGTTAGAAAGCTCGTTTTGAGAGGATTCTAGAGAGCCCAAGATCGCCTCAATCGGAACTACAACGAGAAAGTTATAACCTCCGGAAGTTTGCAGGAAAATGCTGAAATTTTCACCTGGTAGAACCTTAATCCGACCGATCGGACTATTTATTCGACCGATCGGGCAAGTGCAGAAAGTGCGCCGACTTATAATTTTTTAGTCCAAATTAAAGGAAAACTCGTCTGTTTGATGCCAACTCCTTTCCTGATCGAACTATACTTGTGAGGCACGAATTTGGGGTTATAAAAAGGGATTCTCTCACAACCCTAAAGTGTGGAATACAGATCTCATTGTTCTAAGAAGAGATTGCTTATTGGAGATCACCTTCTCTAGTGTTCTTTCATTGGAGAGTTGAATGGCTGAAGTTCTGATCTAGAGATCTCTGTCTTCTACTTCTTTGAGTGTAGAAGATTACTTTGGGGAGTCAAGTACAACATCTAGAAGGCATCTAGGTGTCTTGGATCTGTCACAGAGAACGGCAGCGGGTCGTTGCAGCAGGGAGCTGTGCATGAGAATCACAAAGTCCTTAGGTTGAAGGGCAACTGGATAATGGTTGTGAGTATTCTCTTGTAACTGTAGTATGATTCATAGTGCTTGATTCTTGATCGTGGTTTTTTCCGAATTTGGGTTTCCACGTAAAATCTGTGTCTTCTTGTGGTGTGTGCTTTTGTTTGATTTGTTTCTGCTGCGTGGTTGATTGTTTGCACACATATTATTAAAATTGACATTAATCCATTTTAGAGGATCTCTCCCCAAAAACCTTCAAGATTCCATCCTGAACTTTTAGATGATGATAGAAGTGTAGCTAGCAACTCATGACTTAAGTTTATAGTGGTTTTGGTTTATTGATATTTTGGGTTTTTGGGTTGTCATGCTGTGATAATCTCTTGTACTTTTTTATTTTGGTGGTTTAAGCAAAAATAAATTTACCTTGTTTTTTTTTAAAAAATCCCCAGATAAGCAAGGCTCTACTTTATAAAGTCTCTCGTTATTCTGAGACGAAAATATGATAAAGTATTTCACAACACAACAACCTAAATATCCATGTATATGAGCAAATCAATAATCAAAGTAAATTACTTATGAAAGAAATATATAATTCGTAAAGCAATAAGAGCAGGTAGAGATTTCAAAACTAATAATCAATTAGTAAGAGAGAGATTGTCTCCATATAGAGGAGAGAGAGAGAGAGAGAGCCTGGCAAGGGGAAGGGAGAGGTCACCTCACCTGCTCCCAAATTTTATTCTGTTTTTTGTGTGAACTTTGAACAATGAAATGATCATAGTGTTTCAAAGATTAATGCACTTCCATAGATAACATAGGTAGAAGGTGGGGTGAGGGCAAAGGGAAGGAAGAGATGTAGAGGTAGATATGGTAGAAAGAGTCTACCTAAGAAAGAGGGGGAGAGAGAGGGGGAGAAAGAGGCTTCCTAATCGTGAGACACTTCGTGAGAGACCCTTTCACGAGAGAGCTAACCATAAACGGGAATAGAGATTATAAATCACAAACCTAGGATTTTGACTCAAGGATTTGGAGTTCTGAAGTGGGGTAAATCCTTAGTAGCGATTATTTGAAATGGCCAAAATCATTGGAAATTTGTACTTACTAAACCTTGATTTTTATTAATACAGTGGAAAGTGGGAATCATTTCCCTAATGATTTCATTACAAAACGTGAGGTGTGGCAAAAAAAAAAAAAAAAAATACTTAACAAAATTTTTTCCAATGTGTCTCTTTGATCATATGGTTTCTCAGTCCTTAGGTTTGGATTATTCTTCAAAAACTAGAAAAATGAATCCTTTTAAAATGACAATCGAAAAATCGTTAATTTGAAACCTTTTATTTTTCAAATTCAGAAAAAGCCCTACTTTCAAAATTGAAATTCCTGGAAATGTCTATGTTGAATCACAATCCTCCCGATCTTATATATTCATCTTATATTCATTTTTCTTGACGTGAAAAGGCTTCATGGTCGGTAGCTTCCGGCCCAGGGGTTATTTGATTCTGACGAGCAATGACTATTTCCTTGAGGTACATAATGGCTGCACACATAGTACCTAAAACTCCTATAGAACAATCAAGGATGAGTCCTTTTGTTGTTAGTGGGTGAGGTGGGTGATGAGTATTTATGAGGGTAAAACATGAAGTAAATAATTTTTTTATGTATTAAGCAAGCTATCTACATCTAATGAAAAAACGCCATGTGAGCATTGGTGGTTATAATAAAGTGAGCCCCGCATGCCTAGATACTTAGTGGGGCCCACCTAATGATCCATCCGAGTAAACCATAAATGGGCACCCATTTAAGTGGAGTAAACTATTTTTGAATGGTGAAGACTTGTTGGCCACTGATTGAGGAGATAGGATGATGATTTGAGCCGCTATCAGCATACACGATTTTGGTTGGGGGGTTGCGATGAAGATTTTGCACTCATCATTTTTGGTTTATCTATTCACTACATAAAGAAAAGTTTCTAATACTGTCCAAAAAGCAATAAGGAAAATAACTAATTCTTTTCTCCAAAAAAAAAAAAACCCAACGAGATAAAGCAAATTTCTCTAATGTCGTGATTGTTTACATTAAATATAGGGAGCTTTAGCCAAAGGTCCCTAGATATTTTACTAAAGTACCATAGATCCCTTAAAATAATCATAGCTATGATGAGTCCCTACGTTAAAAAAGCACTAGTATTTTACAAAAATAACCCTCTTTGCTTATTAAGTCTTCCATTTCATAAAGATGCTCTCATCTCCTTTCTTGCAACAATTTTGCTTCTAAATCGAAATTCACTCCTCACATCAAGTAGATTCATCGAAGCTACCATCATCTTCTCCATCGTTTCTTTTTAAAGATTCTTCATGGCGTCAGGTCTTCTTCTCGATTGTCACCTCCCGAAGATTCATCATAGTGTGAAGAATCTAAACAAAACAAATGAAACTAGTGTTTGCATTTGTTTCGATTTTAACGAATTGATGATAATCAATGATAATATATGATTTCGAAGTTAGAAACTGAAGCAATGCACACATGATCTTTAGAAATATTAGATTTTATCTATTTGTGGTACCATTTTGACAAATCAATCTATTTCATCTTTTGAAACAAAGACTCGAAACTAGGGTATGCATGTGTTTTGATTTCAATGAATTGATGATAAACAAGGATAAGATATGATTTCGCAGTTAATAATTGTAGCAAGGAATACATGATTCTATAAATATTAGATTTCATCTGTTTGTGTTACCACTTTTACAAATCAATTTGTTTCATATCACAAACATATTCGATCTGTTGCTGTTTTATATTATGTTTTATTTTTGTTACAGTTTTATATTTAGTTTTGTATCTTTCATTTTCTATTTCATCTGTTTGATGTTTATAATATCTGTTTTACTCTCATGTCTTTCCTTTCTTTCAATCTCATTTGTTTCAATCTCATCTATTTCATTTCTTTCAATCTCACCTGTTTTCAATTTCATCTGTTTCATTTCTTTCGATCTTATCTGTTTTCAATTTCATCTGTTTCACTCTTGTGTCTTTCATTTTTTTTAATCTCATCTATTTCAATCTTGTTTGTTTTTAATTTCATCTGTTTCACTCTCATGTCTTTCATTTCTTTTAATTTCATATGTTTCAATCTCATCTGTTTTCAATTTAATCTATTTCAAGGTCATATGTTTTTAAATTAATTTCTTTCAATCTCATCTATTTCGGCAAATAACCACAAATGGCAAAAAGAATTAGAAAATAAACAACCAAGAGATCAAGGGTCGCACCTTAACCACAACCAATGATTGCAAGATCTGGAAAAAACTACAAGCCCTAGTTCAGATCAAATCTATTAGCAATATTGATACTGTTTGAAGATATTAAGAAGAAAAGGTAGCTAACAAATCAATATGTTGTTCATTTTAAGAAAACACTGCTCTGCGAAATGCTTGATGTCATAATAAATAACAAAGTTGACAAGAAGGCTTGTAGGAAGAATGATGTTGATGTGGTTATAATCATCATTAGATATAATGAAGATAAAGAAGCATTCAAGATTGGGAACAAATTTGTTAAACTAATAAGCAATGATATATCATTGATATTTGGTATTCAATGTGGTGACATTGAGATGTAGATTGGTTATCAAAAGAAACCACAGTCAAGGTTCACTACAAAATGGTTTCAAGAAGAAGATGGGCTGATAGCTAAGAATATAAGAGATAAGTTGATGATAATAGTCTCAAAGAACACAAAAAAAGACAACGTTGATGTGGCTAGACTAATCACACTTTACATGGGTGCTGCCCTATTTTTTTCAAAGACATCACACACACTTATATGGGTGTTTGTAAACTTTGTTTAAGACCTTGACTAGATGAAGAAGTATAATTGGTCAAAAGCTGTAAGTGACAATTTAATGCAAATAATAGTCAAGAAGTTCACAGATCTAGCTATGGTCACAAGATGCGCCATAGCACTACCAATGAGCACATGCTTTTATTTGTTAAAAAACAAACAAAAACTTTACATATTATCTATTGGTCTTTTTAACATTCTATTTGTTTTGTAACAGTATTGACTATGTGAGCATTCAACTATTGTAGCCTTTTTGAAGACAGCCAACAACGTCCCAAGGTTTTGAAATGGAACCTTGATGATCTGTACAAGGTATTGGACAACAATTCCAAGCACTGGGTATCTATTGATACCCTTGAAGATCGCAAGGTATAACAATCAAACATATATAATATATCTGTGTACTAATATAATATATTGTTATGACTACCAAATAGATGCATACATCTTTTTGCTGTAAATATCAAACAGATGAAATTTATCTGTTACTGTTTTATTTTTAATTCTGTATCTTTCAATTTTAATTTCATCTGTTTCATATGTTTGGAATATATCTGTTTTAATCTCATGTCTTTCATTTTTTCTAATTTAGGAAAGAAACAAGAAAAAGTTAAAGAACAAGGATAAAAAAGGAAAGCGAAGAAAAACAAGAAGGAAAAGTTTTAGAAAATGAAGTGTTAGATAAAAGACAACAATATGAGGAGCTGACATTAGACGGATGTGTAGAGATCTCACACTGAGCATAATTTGCGCACAGCTTGAAAATGAGCATCAGTTGAATATTTTGGTAGATGCTATTGACACAAGTACACTGATGTCAAAAAATAAAGAGTTGCTTTCACTAACGAGATCTCAAACAGAAATACCGTGAGGAGATTTTGTAGAAAATGAAGAATTTAAGGATGTCCATTTGGAATTAGAACTTGCAAATTTGGAAGCATTTTGCAAGATTGAGAGTTTGGAAATGAAATATAACAAAATAAAAAGAAAGAATAAGTACAAGAGGAATAGAATAATTGAGATTGAAGAAAAGTTGAAAGTACAACTTTAAGAAAAAGAAGACAAAAAATGATGGAAAAGAAACTGCAAAAACAAGGATGTTGATATGAATGATATGATCAGTAAGTATCAAATCCTTCAAAAAGGGTAAGAAGAAATGAAAAAAATATGAAGGACATATTGAAGGAGAAGGATGATGAAATAAAGAATCTAAACAACACGTTTGATCTCCTACAAGCTGAAATAGAAGATTTGATTGAAGAAAATAAAGGAGTAGCCACGGACATTTTTGAAAAGATAGTCACACAGAAAGATGCCAAAATTAACGATTTAAAGAGCAAAGTTGAAATTCTTCAAATTGAAAAAATTGATCAAAATGAAAGGGTAGCTTCTATGATGGTTCAGATTGAAAAAATAAATTCTAAGAAGAAGACTGTAGGAAAAGGGGTGATGACAGATGAAATCTATGAAGACACACCTTATTTGAAGAAAGGCAAATCTTTGACAAAACAGTCATCTTCAATGATAAAAAAATTGAAGGCGAGAGAACGAAAAGAGAAGAAGGATCCTTAATTTGAATATGAAAGAAAAAAAAATCTAAAGATTAAGAAGGTATAGAAACAGATGGATTTGCCCCTTAAAACAGATAAAATTATTGAGGTGGGGCAATTGAAAATCAAAATCACCAAACTATGAAGATGAAAGAGGATCTTCCTATAAAGTCTCTTGTCTATTAATTCTTGGATGAAGAAGATACAAATTTAATCAGAGAGATATTTGAGTTAGAAGGCAAAGGGTAAGTAACATTTTTATTTAAAAAAAACTTTCTTTTTATTTAAATCAATTAATTTTGTGGTATGCTGTGCAGTGCAATAATATGGGGCTCTAAAGGATTGGGTTCTGCAATGATAGAAGATATTAGAGACATGCTCAAGAGGAAAGAGATCTTAAGCAATGTAAGAACATAAAACAAAGTAATTTAATCTATTCATAACATAGGAAATTATTAACTCTGATTTAATCTGTTATAATATACACAGATACTTGATGCATTTGGTGAAATCCTACATACAAAAAAAAAAAAAAAAACGAAGAATGAGTTAGCATATCTCAATGCAAACCCAGGAGCACTTATTCAAATAGACAATTCCTTCTACGTGATAAGTTTTTCCTGGGTAAATACACATCTCTTTTAATCTCATCTATTTTCAATTTCATCTGTTTTCAATCTCGTGTCTTTTAATTTAATATGTTTCAATCTCATCTGTTTCATTTTTTCAATCTCATCTATTTTCAATTTCATTTTTTTCGATTCCATCTGTTTCAATCTCATCTGTTTTGAATGTTTAATCTATTTCAAATTTCGTTTGTTTCAAACTCATCTATTTCAAATTCCATCTATTTCTGTTTCAAATCTCATCCGTTTTAATTTTAGTTTCATCCTTTATTTTTCTCTACTTCCTTTATTTTTCTCTCGGGAGATCTCTTTGGCGATCTCCTTGGTGAGCTAAATCTACTCCCTTCCTTAATGGCTAGCAAGAAGAAAAAGACCCCATAATCTAAGCCTCCAGACCAGCACAATCTGCCTGACGGGTTCCAAGCAACCCTCAAACAACTCTTAGCCTTCGCTGAGGAGAGGGATGAAAAGATTTCTCTGGTCAAGATGGCTTTAAAGAAGCAGCAGGAATCAAATTTACCTGTAGATTTACCACAAAACATCCTGCTGGAGGCCAAATAATAGCTTTAAAATCCAACGGATCAATGTAATACTAGAGTTGTGTACGCGAAAGCTCACTCAGAGTTAGAAAATGAGTCTGATGATGTGGACAGATCTGTGTCCTCTGGCTTAGCATGTTGGGTTTATGTTTTGTATTCCGGTTTAGCCGGATGAGTCCACTGGGTTAGCCAGAAACTGGTTTAAGGTCAAGGGTATTTTGGTACTTGTACCGGGGCTTTCTTGGTGGCCGAGAAAGCGAAGACTATATATGTATAGTCTGTAACCCTAGACCTTGTGGCGGCAGTTGCTCGTGGTGTTCCCACACCACGTAGGAGAGATGAGGTGAGAGAGTGGGAATCCCTTATATGCTTTACTTGTCATAGTGAAGATGTTTGTCCTCCTATGCCGGCGGATGTAGCCCTATTAGGGTGAACCACGTAAATTTCTTGGTGTCTCTTCTTGTGTGTGGCTTGCTTCATGTTGATTTTGTGATTCATGGATGTGCACAACGGGTGATTGTAAGAAAATCACAACAATTGGTATCAAAGCCAAGGTTGGTGTTCCTCTGATTTCTGAGCGAGGTGAAGATCGCTTAGTGGCTTGACGGTTGTGCGCATGAAGATCAATTGATTGAATCCTTGTCGAAGGGTTCGGATCTCTGTTTTCATAACAGAGGAAGAGAGATCAGGTTCATGATTTCTAGTTGGGCCACCATTGGAGAAGAAGAAGACGAGATTGGGTTCTCCGGTCTCGCTGGATCGGAGGAAAAAGGATTCACTTGTTTTTCAGATCTTGAAGTGATTGCTGTGATGGTGATCTATCTGCTGGGACACACACGATAGGAGAAGAGCGAAAAATCAGATCTGTGATCGTGTTGGTGGAAGAAGAAGATAGAGAAGATTTGGTTTCTGCAGATTCGAAACAGGGAAGAGGGGTTCGGTGCTTGTTCGGGATTTTCGCTGGGATCCTCGCCGTCTCCGTCGCCCTCGCCGGATCTCTGCCTCACTGGAATCGCCGCTACAATCGCCACCGTTCTCGCCAAGCAGCTGCTGCCACTGCGAACCGCCTCCAGCCCGTCACAGTTGGTCATCGCCACTGCCAGCCCCCAATCGTCGTTCCATTGCCGTCGCTGGGATCGTCGTTCCATTGCCGTCGCAGCCGACCGCCGCTGCCAACCATCACCGCCGTTACCAAGGACGAAGAGCCCAGACGGTTCCTCTGTTGCGAACCAGAGGAATGCGAGAACAGAGGAAGATGAAGAAGGGGATTCGGGCCGGGTCAGGTCAGGTGCGACCCAACCCGATTGTAGCGCAGCCCAGAGTAGCAACAGCGGTTTTGGGCCGGTTCAGGTCAGGTTCGACCCGACCTGTTATCATCAAAGCCCAGCAGTTCAGAGCCGGTTCGGTTCCGAGTCAGGTCAGGTCCGACCTGACCCGTGTGCACAGAGTCCAGCCCAGCGGACAGTTTAATCCAGCAGATCAGCTAGTTCGGGTCGGGTAAGACCTGGCCCGCGTCCGCAGCTCAACCCAGTGCAGCAGTATAGCAGACCTGACGTCAGCGGTGACGTCAGCACGGTCAAAGGCAGGTTTGACCAGATTTATGGCTGAAATTGTTTCTCCAATATCTTGATCGTCCGATGTCCGATCGGAGATCCGTTTGCGCCTACAGACTTGTTTCGAGCAGATCTACGCAGTGGAAGAGGTTGATTGGCTATTTGACTGTCAAGGAGGAGGTCTGCTCGATTGGAGCGTAGAAACTTGTTTCTACGTTATCGGAGCCATCTTGAGTTTGATTTCAGATCCGTTTCTTCCAGTGTGCTCGTGGTGACGAGATCTATAACTTGATGCAGAAATTTGGAGGAGATTTGAATAGATGTGGATTCAGGCTAGAATCAGGTCTACTCGACGTGGTTGTTGTTGCAAACCCAATAATAGGAGTCGCCGGCCTAGTTGCAAAGGGTTTGCTGATTCAAACGAAGTTATTCGGGGTTCACATGATCGCATGTGATGTTGTTCATCTTGCCAAAGCCGGAAAAGCAGCAAGGAGGAGTGATGCGTCAGCAGTTGTCGAACATTTGTTTGATTGATTGATCGGAGGCCCGGTCAAATGGAGTTTTTTGACCCTCGGAGGCAGAGGTTTTCTGCAATTGTGAAGTCATTTAGACTTGTATTCCCGATCTGTTTTGCTTGCATGCTTGTGGTGATTGGATCTTCACAGTGATGTTGAAGATGGGGCAGGATGGTGAGTGATTCAGGATATCACTCAGATTCGTTAATGGTTTCGAGCTTTTAGTTCGAAGTGGAGTTTGACGAGGAGATGAACTTTGCTCAAAGTTCATGTGCTGGTTCAACAAGTCAAAATGTTGAAGAAGACTGTATCGTTGGTGCAGTGACGAACCATTCAGCAAGGTCCGTGAAGACATTGTCGGTTTTATCTCCTAGTAGCTTGAGTTGTACGGAGTTGTACGGAATTCAAGCCAAGGTGGAGATTATTGGGTTTATGTCTTGTATTCCGGTTTAGCCGGATGAGTCCACTAGGTTAGCCAGGGATTGGTTTAAGGTCAAGGGTATTTTGGTACTTGTACCGAGGCTTTCTTGGTGGCCAAGAAAGCGGAGACTATATATGTATAGTCTGTAACCCTAGACCTTGTGGCGGCAGCTGCCCGTGGTGTTCCCACACCACGTAGGAGAGATGAGGTGAGAGAGTGGGAATCTCTTGTATGCTTTACTTGTTATAGTGAAGATGTTCGTCCTCCTGTGCCCGTGGATGTAGCCCTATTTGGGTGAACCACGTAAATTTCTTGGTGTCTCTTCTTGTGTGTGGCTTGCTTTGTGTTGATCTTGTGATTTATGGATGTGCACAACAGGTGATTGTAAGAAAATCACAACATAGCATCCTTCAAATCTAGACCAGGTTCCTGGTTGTCAGGGGGATTCTTTGATGTCCCTATTGTTTCAAAGCCTGTCTTGATAGAAAAGTCCAATGCTAGCTTTGCATCCTCTTAGGATGAAACTGCAATGGTGCCTTTTGGGTCAGGAGCAAAAACCTCCACTCCCCATGAGGACCTTGGCCCACCCAAAAGCTCATGGTCCGCACTGCTCAATCAAGCAAAGCAGAAGGATAGTTCATTGTTGGATATCTTGGCCTTTGAGCAAAAGGTGGACAGAGCTACCCTTACGGAGGAGGATGTCACTGAAGTAACTAAAGTCTGGGAAAATTCTCTAGTGGGCTACTTTATAGGTAAGAGACCAAATTTTTTTGCAGTTTAAGATGCTGTAGGGAGAGCATGGAAACACTGTCAATTTCAGACCCATTCTATGGAGGATGGCTTCTACTTGTTCAAATTTCCTTCTCTTGAACAAAGACAGCAAGTTCTTGAAGATGGACCCTGGGTAGTCCAAGGTCACCTTCTAGTCATAGAGTATCTCTGTATCCATGCAGGGGTGTGAATTTGAGACTATTCCCTTATGCGTTAAACTGCCAAACCTCAATTTCTTTTTCCAGTCCAAGTCAGGATTAAGCAAGATTGCCTGCCTCATTGGCAAACCTTTGTACATGGACAAAGCCATAGCTGAAGGCTCTTGGCCATCTTGCCCAAATCAGTGCGGAAATTAATGTCCATTCCACCCTACCAAAGAACATCACCATAGAGTATAAGGGTTCCCCATGTCAGCATTGTAAGACTTTTAATCATTCAGATGCAAATTCTGCCCAAAAACCAAAATTGAAATAGGTTTGGGTGCCAAAGAAAAATAACAACCTTCCTATTGACCAGGTGACTCATGAAGCTACGAAGAGTGGGTTCTCTCCCTCTCACAATGGCTCCTGGGCAGCCTTAAAAGGGTACTAATAAGACAACTCAGCTCAACAAATTCGAATGCCTGTTAAACTTGGATGGTGGTTCTGACAGAAATCCTATTGAAATTCAAGAAGCAACAGCTACAGTGCCACGAGGGGCTATTAAAACCAGTCTTACAGAGGAACATAGTAGATTTGTTGCAAAATCTCCGATCATAACAGACCGGGTAAAGGTAAAGGAGCTCACGCTAGTAATCCAGTTGCAAATAACTCTGGTTCAGCAACTTTAAAGGCTGGTGGTTATCTGAAAAATAAAAAAACTGAGAAAAAGGGTATCCAACCCTCTCGTTAGATTTCCAAATGAGTCTTATTTAGTGGAATGTCAGGGGGATGAACAGAGTCCCCATGCAAATGGAAATAAAGAATAAAATTAGGCACATGAAACTTCCTCTTGTTGGTCTTCTTGAAACCAAAATAAAGCCATCCTTGAGCCGTATGGTCCAAAACAATGTCGCTCCTTCTCAATGGTTGTAGATTTCAAACCAGGACTCAGGGTCCACAAACCGAATTTGGCTCTTATGAGACCCAAAGTTTCTTTCTCTTCAAGCCTTAGATATACCCTATCAGGCTGTGCACTGTCACATTTCCTCCCCCATTGGTCAATTTTATCTCACAGTTTGCTACGGTGCTAATTCGAGCACAATCTGCAGTAATCTTTGGGGCAAACTTCAAGATTTCTCAGCTAGTATCCCTGATAATGAGCCTTGGACAGTAGATGGAGACTTTAACTAAGTGCGTTGGTCCTCTAAAAAACTTGGGGGAGCTCCCCTTAGGTTGAACACCATGATGGAGTTTAATGATTATATCAATGAGATTGGGCTTCAAGATATCCCTATGGCTGGGAACTCCTTCACTTGGACAAAATTTGCTACAGGTACAAGAAGAATTTGCTGCAAGCTTGATAGAGCTTTGGCTAATGCTTCCTTTTTCCAGAGCAACCTGTTTAAGTACGAAGTTCTTCTAGCTGGTCTCTCGGACCACTCCCCCCTGCTGTTTACTCCGCCAGCCACTTGGCAAAGGAAAGCTCCTTTCAAATTCTCCGACTTCTGGGTTAAACTTGAAGGTTTCTTTGACATTGTTAGGGAGGCATGGAATGTGGAGGTGACATGAACACCTATGTTCTGGGTGATCACTAGACTTAAGAATGTAAAAGGCATGCTAAAGCAGTGGATCAAGGGGAAGACCTCATGGGCAACAAGAGTTCAAGAGGCTATCTGCCAGTTGGATTCAATCCAAAACCAACTTGACTGAGACCCTTCTAACTTTCAGTTTCAGCCTGACGAAAAGAAAGCAAAATACTCCCTGGACTAGGTCCTAAAATTGAAGGAGAGCATGCTAAAACAAAAATCTAGAGATCAAAACATCAACCTTGGGATAACAACTCCAAATACTTCTACACTATGATGAGGACCCACTAAGCAAACTTTTTCATACATATTATTCTAGATCAAAATGGCACTCTTCATCAAACTTCCTCTAACAGAGTCGTCATTTTTGTGGACCACTTCACTACTTTGCTGGGGACTACTTTTGAAGGGGCCGCCTGCACTTGGACCCTCTCCAATGCCTATCAAGCTCAGGCATCTACTAGCTGGGAAAGCCTGTAACTGTTTCAGAAATAGAGCAGGCTGTAAAGATGGGAAACCCCATGAAGGCCCCGAGGCCAGATGGTTTCAATGCTCATTTTTACAAAGTTTGCTTGCCTATCATTGGAAAAGATGTTTGTATAGATATCCAAGATTTCTTTAGCTCCTCCAAACTTATCAACCAAATCAAGCACACCTTCATAGTCCTTGTGCCAAAAAAGAAGAATGCTTTAACCCCTGATGATTATAGACCGATCTCCCTCACAAATGAGCTCTACAAGATTATAGCCAGATCTTGGTAGGCAGATTAAAACCCATAATGGCAAAGTTGGTAGGCCTGATCCAGTATTCTTTCATCCCGGGAAGATCGATTACTGATAACATATTACTTGCTTAGGACTTCCTCCACAGATTCCATATGCGTAGAGGAAAGCCAAGAATGTGCCTTAAGTTGGATCTTGCCAAAGCTTTTGACAATGTCTGGTGGGACTTTATGTTTAAGGTGTTGAAGGCAATGTGGTTCCCTAACCACTTCATTCAGATGATCATGGCATGTGTCACCTCACCCTACTATTCGGTGATGGTCAGTGGGCAAGCTGAAGGATTTTTCCTAGGCAAAAGAGGTCTTCGTCAAGGTTGCCCTCTGTTTCCTTTCCTTATTATGTTGGTTATGGAATTTTTCTCTATCCAGCTTGATTATCTAGAGAGGACAAATGTTATCCCTTCTCCAAATTGTAAAGCAAGGGTCCTTATCTCCCACCTTTTGTTTGTTGATGATGTTATCCTCTTCAGCATGAGCTCCCCCCCCAATTGTGAAAAGCATAAAACTCTTCTTGGATTGCTTCTGCAATTCTTCAGGGCTACATGTAAATTGGAAAAAGAGCACTATCTTTTTCTCCAACACCTCTAATGCCACGATTCAAGCCATTTTAGATACCCTCCACATGGAACAAGGCAAAATCCTTTTTCATTATCTGAGTGTCCCTTTATCTATGAAGAAGCTCAATTTTTCAGATTGCGCTGCCCTTTTAGAAAAGATTCACATGAAGCTTACAAGGTGGAGAACAAAGATTCTATCCTATGCAGGCCGTGTTGAGCTTATAAAATCTACTCTGAGTATTACCGTGCTATTTTGGGCAAGTGTCTTCCAACTCCCTTTATCCATGCTTGATGCTATTGATAAACTTCTAAGGCGCTTCTTCTAGAATGATTGGTCTCTTAAGCAGCTTTACCCTATAGCCTAGGACTTGATTTGCACTCCTAAGGAAAAAGGAGGGATGGGTTTATTTGGGATGTGAAGTCTAAATGAAGCCACCCTCCTCCGCCAAGTTTGGAAAATGGCTGCTTTTAAAGAAAATTACTGGTCTAAATGGGTGACAGTTAAATATCTCAAGCTTAAGTCAATCTGGCAGATCAATCTACCTTTGGGGGCCATGTGGGGTTAGAAATCTATTCTCCATCTAAGGGATAAGGCTTTTCCTCACATCAGACACCTAATAGGGGATGGTGTAGCCACTTCCTTTTGGTATGATCCTTGGCTCCCACAAGGAAAAATTATTCATCTTACTACTAATAAAGCTGCTTCTGATTTGGGCCTTGACAGAAATGTGAAAGTTCAGCACTTTATAGGTTCAAATGGTTGGAACCTCCCTTCTTCAGTCCCCCCTTATTTTACTTCTGTTGCTACCTAAATCCAGCAATTGCAGCAGCCAGAGGGCAGTTTGCCTGATGAAGTTGTTTGGATAGCTGAAGATAATGGGTGTTTCTCATGATCCTCTACTATTAAACTCGTTAGTTCTATTGCCAATAGACCTGATGTGTGTTGGGCTACCTTCATATGGTTCAAAGGTTACATCCCAAAGCATGCCATTTGCACTTGGATGTGCTTCTTAGGTAAGCTAAACATCAAAGTTTTTCTTTGCTCCAGGGAAGTTCCTTGTCAACTTTAGTGTGCTCTTTGTAATGGTGATAGGGAGGATTTGGATCGCCTCATCATCCATTGTCCTTTTACCCAGGACATCTAGAATGGCCTTCTCTTAAGAGTGGGTTTACACCCCCTCACCCCCCTTCCATGCTATCTAGAGTTCAAGGTACTATCATTGCTCTTTAAGGAAATTCTCTAGCAGTGGACTGCCTTACTCACCTTTTGTTTCCGGCTTTCATTTGGAATGTGCGGAAAGAGCGTAACAATAGAATCTTCATAAAAGTTTTCAGGTCCTCCCATTAGGTCCTTTTTGAGATGCAAGCTCAGATTCAAACTAGAATGGCTTTTCTGCATCCTCAGCTCCCTCCCCCTTCAACCAATGGTGGAACCTCCCTTTGGCCCTTGATGCAGTCATTCCCCCTCACTATCGTCAACCTGAAATTGCTCTGGGGTGGAGGGTCTCTATCCTTCACTTGCATGATTGCTTTTTGGGGATTGTTTGTCACTCTACTCGCCATCCTATCTACGCTACCATTTAAAAAAGTAACAGCTCCCATTCTGCTGTGAAGGACTTCCTTCAGTCAAGCAGGCAATTTTTTTCTTCTTATCTGTGGATGATTGGTTGGCAGAAGCTATCGTTGATCCTGGTCAGTCACCATGGCGCTCTTGGTTCATATTCAGGAAGATCAACATTCTACCGAAGACCTAGGACTCCTTCTTCATCACTGTTGTCTCTACTTAGGCCAAGAAATTCAGCAGTAGGATGCAGCAGTTATATACTCCTCCAACTTCCCTGGATGCTTAGGAATGTGCTTCTCTTTTAGTGGGCTAGCTTGTTGAAGCCTTACCTTCTTTTCCTCTTTCCTTTGGTGCTTTGCATCCAGGCTGTGGATGTTTTTCTTTTTTCTCTTACATTTTTAGTTTGTTTTGACCTCTGGTTAGCATTGTATCATTCTTTTTTTTAATGGAACACCAATCTTTCAAAATAAATAAATAAATAAATAAATCTGTTCAACTTCATATGCTTTAAATTACATCTGTTTCAATTCCATTTATTTTAATTAAATCTTTTCCAATTAAATCTGTTTCACTTAAATCTTCTATAATTGAATCGGTTTCAATCTTTTTTTATCTCATCTCTACTTTTTTTTACTTTTGTATTTTTGGTGATTTATAGTAGACAAGAACTCACGATTTAGGGGTTTCTATGTATGCTCACCCATAATCAATTTAAACCTCCCTATGTTCTTAATTTTTTATCCCTCATAGATACTGATCCAAACATATTCTGTAGTTCTAAATCTTAGGGCTTCTTTGTTTTCATTAAAATGCATAGAAATTAAGCACATATCATCATCATCATCATCATCATCATCAAAGCCTTATCTCAACCATGTTAGGGTCGGCTACATGAATTCTATTTCTCCATTTCGATCTATTTTGAGCTAAATCTTTCGATAAGTGCAACTTCTTCAAATCTGAATTAATAACTTCCATCCATGTTTTCTTCAGCCTACCCCTACCTCTTGATGGACCCTCCACCTTTATATCCAAACTTGTTCTCATCGGTGCAATTACTGGCTTACGCTCAACATGCCCAAACCATCTTAAACGAGTTTCTCTAATCTTATCTCCTATTGGTGCTACCCCTAAATGTTCTCGAAAGCGATCAATTCTAATTTTATCTTTCCTAATTTTATCACACATCCACCTAAGCATTCTCATTTCCACTTCATCCATCTTATAAATATGTGTCTTCTTAATTGGCCAACATTCTGCTCTATATGTCATAGCTGGTCTAACCACTGTCCTTTAAAATTTTCCCTTCAATTTTGTTGGCATTTGTCTATCACAAAGTACTCCCGAAGAAATTAAGCACATATAGCTGTTAAAATGAATATTAAATAATATTTTTCTAATTTATTAAAATATAATTAATAGAAAATGATATTTGATGCTCTTTTTTTTTTAAAATTTTCTTATGATCTTCATTTTAACCACTTGATGTATACAATTCCAATATCCCTATTTAAGGGATATTTAGAGGTCGGTCTCCATTCCTCACGTTTTTACTGTATTAAATCTATGTTGATTTAAATCACTAGGTTTCTCATTTTGATTTTTTATTTGAGCGAAGGTCCTTTCTCTTTCTGTTAAAGGGTATTTCATTCCAAAAATACCCTTGATATGGTCTGTTACATTATTCCTGCGATTTAGGCACTAGAATTACGTTTTCATTTTAATTTCAAATTGGAATCATCCAATTTGGTTGCATATTTTTGGAGTGGCATGTATGTTCTTCTCCTCTTCTTTTTCTTCTTCTTCTTCATCTTCTTTATTCATTTTCCTTATTTCTTCTATGTTCCATGTATTTTTTGTTCGATTCTTTTATTTGTCTTCTTGTTTATCCCGTTTTTTTTAATTTCATTATGATATCTATTTTTAATGATATTTCTTTTATTGATTTTCTTTCATTATTCTTTATTTTTTGAAACGTTTTTTCGTTGATGATATTACCTATTTGGATTTGATCATTGATCCGATATGTTTTCTAATTTTTATTATGGGATATCTTATTTGTTTATGGCAGTATTTTGATTTTGTTTCTTAATGTTACAGTTTGTTTGTAATGATATTTAGATGTAGATTGTGGATCTAATGTCTAAGATAATATATATAATTATCTATTTTTTGTGATTTTTGATAGAAAAGACATTCAAAAAAAGATTTTCATTTGTTTTATAGTTTTTGCAATTCTATCTATTTGAGTGTACGATTTCTTTCTATCTCTGTTATATGTAATCAGATGTACTCTACTTTCAAACACAGTATTCATTACTCATCTTGGATTTCATCTGTTTGTTTGTTATTCACCTTCAGTTTTTATTTTGTGTTTTTGTGCTTTGAAACAAGATGAATCTGTTTCACATAAAAAATGAATTTTATCAAGTGATTATAATTTATTTTCAACATATCATACATTAGTCTAGTTTGTTGAGACAGAGAGAACATCAAACATGATTTCATCTGTTTGACATGCAAAACAAACTGATAGTTACGTGTTACAGATTTCATCTTTTTTGTAATTAAATTTGTTTTTGGTTTCATCTGTTTGTAATTATAGATTTCATTTGTTTGTAAATACATTATATTGGACAAGGAAATTGTTTAATTGTTATCTTTAGCAGAACAAATTGATAGTTACATGTTAAAATTTTTATTTGTTTTGTAATTACATTTGTTTGTAGTTTCATTTGTTTGTAATTTCATCTGTTTGTAATTACAGATTTCATCTATTTGTAAATACATAATAGTGAGTACGTGGCTGCATTTGACGTTTGAATTATTTTCAATTGTAAGCAAATCAATTATTGTAAAATATATATTTTATCGATTGTCTAATTATCAAAATTAAATTGATAGATGAATGATGCGCACTCTAGTGATTTTACTATGCAAGTGTGGCGTTTGAACAATTATTGTCAAGGTTGTTAAATCATTTTAGTTTTTAGATTTGGTTGATATGATTTGTGAGAAGTGGAATAATTTTACTCATGGATCTGTCTCTTTATGCTACTTTGTTTTTGAACTCCCTATGTGTTTGGTGGACAATAATTATGATTTTCAAAGTATGTTGGCTTTATGTTTGTCTAAAGGTATTGATTGTTTCTGAGAGAGACGTTGATTCCATTCTGTTTAGTTCCAAAACAAGTGATTCTGGAGTTATTTTGTTGGATAAAAGGAGGACATGCAACGTTGAAACTGATTTACTGCCCAACTATTCCTGCCACGAGGAGATCATTTTGTTGTTTGCTTCTTGGTCTTAAGGTATTAGTGAGGTTGGACAAAATTTTGAAGGTGGTGTGGAAGAGTTTCATACTACTCTTCAAAAGTATTCAATTGAGATTGGATTTAAGTACCATTACATCAAGAATGATTCATTGAGGGTTACTACTGAATGTGCAATGAAAAATTCTATGGGTTGTATGTGGTGTGTTCATGAATCAAAATAAGCTTCAAATGATTTTTTTTTAATATTAAGAAATTGAATAAGGAACATTTGTGTGGATGTACGGTCTTGACTTCAAAGCACCCAAGGATGTCTTCTTCTTTGGCATCTCATTTTATACTTAATGACATTCGTGAGATGCCTTTGACTTACCTCATCGATGTGCAAAGACAATTTCTAAAGAATTATGGGCTAACTATCAGTTATCATCACACATGGCTTGGCATTGAAAATGCTAAAAAACAATTGTATAGTGATTAGATGGCTTCATTTGACAAATTGAGATGGTACATTGGATCTCCTTTAGATGCAAATCTTGGTTCTAAATTTATTCTGGATCTTGGGGAGGACAATAAACGATTCAAGAAATGATTCATTGCCTTCAATGCAAGTATACGTAGTTTTAATCATTTCCGTCCAATGTTATTTATAGGTGGCACCTTCTTAAAGGATCGTTTTAAATGTTTCCTTCTAACTGCAACATCTAAAGATGAAAACCAAAGTGAATTTATGTGTTTATTTTTCACATTCTTTCAAATTATATCTGTTTGGTTAATTTAATTTATTTGAATAGATTCATATATTTGTTATCATTTTAACAAATGAAAAACATGTATGTAGATTCCTTTTTTCAATTGTATATAATATGTTGACCTTTATACTCATAAGTTCATATTGACAATCTTATGCGTTGCATTTGTAAACAGATGAATTTACCCATTATTCGACAGATTATGATGATATCTGTCTGTGAACAGCCATTTAGTTTGTATATTTTAAAAGTGATTTGATATGTTGTTGTAAACATTTAAAACAGATGAAATCAGCCAGTTTTTGAATTAAACATTTTATTTATTCTGTTGATCTCAAGTTTGTTTCCGCTTACCTTTTGCATTGTTGATTCCGAAAATGAAGATAGTTGGATATGGTTTCTTTAACAATTACACGAGATAATTGCACCTGATCGACCTATCACATTCATTTTGGATCAACATCCAGGCATTATTTGCGCTGTTGCACATGTATTCCCTACAATACATCATGGATATTGTCTTCACTATTTGAAGACAAATTTAAAATTATCATATTCAGGTTCATTTTGCAATTCCTTCAGGGATTGCATGGTCTATCTTCTACGTAAGTGTGCATATGCACCGACAATGGTAGCATTGAATTACAAGATGGAAATTTTTAGAAAAGAAGGTGCTTTGACTGTAAAAAAGTTTTTGGATAATCTTCCTCTTGATAAATCGTGCAATGCTTATTTTAAGGGCAATCATTATAGTGAGATGTATTCAAATGTAGCTGAATCCTTCAATTCTTGGATCCGCCTAGACTGTCATCTGCCTATCACTAACTTGGTAGATACCATTAGGCAGAAAATAATGGTTCAGATATCTAAATAAAGAGAGCAAACTAGTAGAAAGTGGAACTCTACAATCTGTCCGGAGATTGATAAGAGGCTGCTTAAAGCACTTAATCAAGGAAGAACATGGTGTGTCAGCCGCTCAGCAAATTCTGTATATGAAGTTCATTCCTCTCCATCTATTTCAATCGATCTTCATAAACAGACAGGTTGTTGCTTCTAATGGCAGCTTAATGGATTCTCATGCTAACATGCTGCTACTACTATCCAGAAGAGTGGGAATGATTTGAACTTGTTGTGGAGAGATACTTCCATGTTGTTGCTTTTAAGAAATTATATTCTGAGTCCATATTTCCTATTACAATGTTGGAAACCTGAATGTAGCGTAGAAGATGTAGAAATTTTTGCTCCTGTTACTAGGAAACAACTTGGCCAACAAAAAAAAAATAAAAAGAGGATACCTTCTAGGGGAGAAGAGAATATTAGGAAAATGAAGTGTGGTAGATGTGGTTCCGCAGGAAACCATAATCGTAGATCATGTAAGGAAGTGATTAGATAAAAACAAATGTATTCTTTGATATGTTACAGTTTCTTAAAGTAGTATGACATTTGACAAAATTCCTTTGAAATTTAAATAAAAGTATTGGTTCTATTGAAGCATACGATTTCTTTTTTTTTTTTTTATGTGGGTTTAATTTTGTAGTTTAATTGTTACTTGAACAAAATCTATGAAATATTGGATTTCTTAAACAAATTGAAAATAGATAAAATTGAAAATGGACGATTGAAAACAGATGAGATTGAATGAAATGAAACAGATGAGTTTGAAATAAATAAGATTGAAACATATGAAACAAATGAGATTTAAAACAAATGAAATTGAAAGAAATGAAAGACATGAGAGTGAAACAGATGAGATTTGAAAAAATGAAACAAATGAGAATGAAACAGATAAAATTACATGTGATTAAGCTGAAATAAATGAGATTAAAACATATGGACCAGATGAGATTTAAAATAGATGAAATTGAAAGAAATGAAAGAAAAGAGAGTCACATAGTTAAGATTGGAAGAAAATGAAACAGATAAAAGTCAAACAGATAAAATTGCACATGATGAGGTTGAGACAGATGAGATTGGAAGAAAATGAAACATATGAGATTGTAACAGATGAAATTGAAAGAAATGAAAGACACGAGATTGAAACAGAAAAAATTTGAAGAAAATGAAATAGATGGGATTGAAATAGATGAGATTGAAAACAGATGAGAATGAAATAGATGAAATTTGAAGAAAATGAAACAGATGGGATTGAAACAGATGAGATTGAAAATAGATGAGAATGAAACAGCTGAAATTGCACATGATGAGGTTGAAACAGATGAAATTAGAAAAAAATGAGACAAATGAGATTAAACAGATGAGATTGAAACCCAATATTCACTAAGATTAAACATATGGATTTCATATTTCAATATTTCAAAATAGATCAAATTAATCTGTTTATAGTTCAAAGCAAACATATTTTACTTTACAAGTCCATTTTGATAGAAAAAATTATAGCTGCTTTTGCTCGTCACTCACACAAATGAATTAAACTCGTGAAACTAACATTTATTCATATACACCATGAAACAACAAATATATTAATTTCTTTGTTGTAACAGATAGAATGATAAGTGTTAGAATAACAAACAGATGGATTTCATTTCAAAACTTGTATTTTGTACATGTAACCGCTAAATTGTGCTTATCATCTCACAATATAAATGTTTAGAATACATATATTTCTATACAATGATTCTGCTGTACAATGTTTACGTAGCAAGATTTTGTTGCTTCCGTATCACTTCCTCGATATTAAAATCATGCCTTGTCCATGATTTTCCTATGTCATGTAATAATCTTTGAATCACTAAAGCTTGGATTTGCTGTGCTTTTGTTCCAGGAAAGTCTACTATGATTGGCTTCTCCTCAAATATTTATTGCATAACATAGCATATGACAACTCCACGGTCAATCCCGTCAAATAAATTAGAAAATTATTTCTCCTTAAGTGATACTATTCTATTTGAATTTGATATGTAATTTATAATTTTTAAGTTAAAGTCATGATGATAGTGGTTGCTGTGGACAGCTTTAACCTTTTCCAATCTATGGAGAAATCCTGAGTTGAAAGGATTTCACCTTTAGACTTATTCTTCGCTTTGCTCTCTTCTAATGATTTTTTGTACAGATTTTTAAAGTGATATTCAATAAACAGTTTCTGCACAAAAAATAAATAAAAAATAAAAACATTCAAATTCGTTAGATGAATAATTTTTATTTTTTAAAAAGTTAGCAGATGTTTCTTATCATTCTTTTTGCATCGTTGAAGCAATTATCATATTGGTTGGCTTTCTGTGAAAATAATGAGTTGTAATGTCTCCCGATACCTTCTTCATTGTCAAACACAAATAGAGTCCAATGTTATGGGAGTTTTGTTTTTGGCTTGACGTGGTTCATTGGAAAAATAATATATCTATGGGTCCTTAACACTTCATCATTTTACCTCACCCATGTTTGTGAAAAAAAGTATATATAATTCAAAAACATGGTATGCAACTCATGAACTTAACATTTACAATAGAGAAATTGTAACACATCAAAATGAAAGAAATAGAAGGTAGGTAATTGAAACAGATGAAATTGAACATATTTAATTGAATTAGACGAAACATTCAAAACAAATGGAATGAAAACAGATAGAATTTGAAGTAGATGAGAGTAGAGATGAGATAACCCACCTTGAATCCCCAACTTAGGTAGAGACAAAAAAAAAAAAAAAAAAAGGTTAATGGCACATCCAACATACTTGAAATGGTTGTTCCCAATGATCTTTGTATTGAGCCAAAGACATGTTCATTCCGTGATGATCTTTATTTCATTGTCTCTCTTTAATTATTCTACAAAGCGCTATATACGAAATAAATTTGCCCCATATCATGTTAAGCTTTAAAAAAAATTTTGATAAACTAAAGGAATGTGTCCTTTGAACCAAAGGAAGGAAGCCCAATTGACATTAGGTTTATCAACATTGGGACACACCAGTTGAAGAGCTAAACCCAGCGAGAAACAACCATTCTCTTCTCTAATCTAGATGACTTCATCAGGTAGACAGACCTCCGGTTGTTGCAACCGATGGATGGAGGAAGCAACAAATGGTAAGAAATGGGAGAGCGATGTGGAGAGGCACCAAACGTTTGGACCAATAAACATTTGCACTTTCACATTTCTATGAGACCCCAAAATAAAGAAGCTAAGGATCATACCAAAATGAAGTAGTTGCACCATCTGCTATCAGGTGTCTGATAAGAGGAAAAGCCTTCTCCTTTAATTGAAGAATAAACTTCTATCCCCAGGAGGCTGCTATAGGAATAGGGGATTGCTAGAAAGACTTCTGCTTTAGATATTTGGCTCTCACCCATCTAGTCTAGCAATTGTCCTTTGACGCAGCCACATTCCAAACTTGCCAAAGGAAGGAAGCTTCATTGACCTTTCTCATACCTACCAAGCCCAGCCCCCTTTTTCCTTAAGAGTGCAGATTAGGTCCCAAGCTATTGGGCATAGTGGATTTGGATCCCTATCATTCCAAAAAAATCACCTGATTAGTTTATCTAAAGCAGCAAGCAAAGTTAAAGGAAGGTGGGACACACTAGTCCAAAATAACATGGTAGTATTCGGGGTAGATTTTATAAGTTGAACCTGGCCTGCATAGGAAAGGATCTTAGCTTTCCACCTCCGTGGGCTTTTTGTAGATCTTTTCTAAAAGCGCAGCACAGTCTAGGAAATTGAGCTTCTTCGTAGATATAGGAACTCCTAAATAGCGAAAAGGGAATTTACCTTCCTTCATGTGAAGAATATTAGAGATGGCTTTAGTTATGGTGACGTCAGTGTTTGAGAAGAAAATAGAGCTCTTATTCTAGTTAACAGTTAGACCTGAAGCATTGGAAAAGTCGTCCAAGAACTCTTTGATATTCTTTGCAGCTTGGGTGGAACTCAGATTGAAAAGGATGACATCATCAGCAAATAGAAGGTGAGAGACTATGATCCCTGCTTTACAATAGGGGAAGGGATACTGTTTGTCCTCGTAGGATAATCAATCTAGATAGAGAAGTATTTCATAATCATAGTGAAAAGGAAGGGGGAAAGAGGACACCCTTGATGCAAGCCTCTTTTACCTGGAAGAAACCTTCAGCTTGGCCATTCACCAAGAAAGAGTAACAGGGGGAAGTGATACAAGCCATGATCCCAATGAAGTAGTTAGGTAACCCCATTGCCTTCAACACCTTTTGCAGGAAATCCCACCTCACACTATCATAGGCCTTCACAAGATCCAACTTTAGGCACATTCTGGGCTTTCCTCTATTTATATGGAAATGATGGAGTAAATCCTGAGGTAGTAAGATGTCATCAGTGATCAACCTCCCACGAGTGAAAGCAGACTGAGCTCGGCCTACCAATTTTTCTATTATAGGTTTTAATCTACCAACCAAAATCCGAGCAATAATCTTGTAGATCTCATTTGTGAGGGAGATAGGTCTGTAATTTTCAGGGATTAAAGCATTCTCCATTTTTGGAGCAAGAACAATAAATGTATGTTTAATTTGGTTGAGAAGTTTAGAGGAGCTGAAGAAGTTTTGAATAGCTGAACAAACGTCTCTTCCAATGTTATTGAACCCATCTGGGCTAAATGGTTTTCAAACAAACTTTATAGAAGTGGTTATTGAACCCATCTGGGCCCGGGGCCTTAAGAGGGTGTCCCAACTTGATCGCATGCTTGATTTCTCTAACTTATCTCTTGTTTCTTTGGAAACCATTTAGTTGATGTAGCTTCCAATACCTAGTGGATAGATTCCCTTGGGGGACCATTGACTGAAAAATTTTAATTTTTTTAGGTTGATATATTCTCATAGAGCTAATAATACGAGGGAAAATAACATCTAATGATGAGCCCCATTTTTTTACGGGGCCCACCTTTAAATGATAACTTAAGCCCACTTGCTTGACTTTCAATATCCACTTGAGTCAAATTAGTGGCCAAATCTTAGATAATTAGAATTAACAAAGTAATTTATCCTTAAGTTGTCACTTTTATTTTTTGGATGGATTAACATTTGCAGTTTATCTGATTAATATATAAGTTCGATCAGACTAGCAGTTCTCTTCATGACACCCACTGACCACATGAAATTCTGGTTCCCAATGGCCCCATAGGCCAAATTTCTTAGATTAAAAAAAGCGGCCAAATCTATACTCAATTTTATTCTAGCCAGGCCAGAAAGTAGGCTTATTTGGCATTACTCTCATTTTGTTCCAATTTTGTACTTATATCTCGTTGTATTGAGATCGGGTTATGCCAAGACTAAACTCTATAGAATTTATTTGCCAATATTGCTCAGAATATGCCACACGGAACTTGTTTGGTAACAGTGTAGAAAATTTTCGTTAACAAATGGAAGTAAGAGAATCATAAGATCTAATGCATGATGCACCTTTTAATGTTTGCGGCACTTTATTATTAGTGTACATGGGACCCACCTATAGAAGTTACAACATAGTAGCCATCTTTGAAAAATTAGAACATGCGTGAGACCTATATTTATAGGATTTATAAGGTGGGCCTACCTTTATAAGAATTATAATGGGGCCCTACCTTTTTTTAAATGTAAATATGGGACCTATCTTTATAAATTATAGCATGGTACACACCTTAAAAAATTAGAGTATGAGCCCACATTCATAAGATTTATAATGTAGGTTTACCTTTTGTGATAGTAACTACAAGACCCACATTTAGAAATTACAAAGTGGAGTCACATTTTTTGTGATTTTGTATAGGGACCCATATTTAGAAATTACAATGTAGTGCCCACCTTTGGAAACTATAATACAATGTAATGTGAGGCCATCATATTTGTTGATTGTGAATATAAGACCCATTTTAAAAATTAAGTGATACCCACTTTTAGAAATTAGAACATGGGTTACATTTATACGATTCATAATGTGGTCCACATTCATAGGAATTACTATGTTTGAAATTTTCTGGTGTCTATAGAAGGGATCTTTATATATCTCATGATTGCAAATCCTTTGATCAAACCATTGGTACCAAAAGCATTTAAGAAACATGTCGCTTACATGGGACTTATAAAGTTGCTGTGACAAGGATTATTTTTCTTTTGACATTGTTTGGGATTGATCAGATTTCAGTTGATCCAATTTTTGTTTGATGATTTCGTCTTCTTACTTTATTTTATTTATTATACATATGTGATGATGCTTAATAAAGCAGAAAATTTGGGATATGATAATTTCAGTGTAACCAATTTAACAAGGTGGACATAAGAAGGATTCTATTGCCTCTTTAAAAGACTTGGCAAAGGGAAGATTGTTGATGAGTGTAATACATGGAGAGAAGCATGTACTAATAATGATGTGTCAACGTTATGATTTGTATTAATAGTTTTTCATTTGATAATAGTATAAAGGCTTAAAACAAATAGGATTTGTTAGTGACATTGAAGAAAGAATATTAGAGTAATGATTGTGGACAAAGTGGGAGACTGTTACAAGTTTTGAGCTCCAGTGTAGCCAAATGGCCACATGCCTATGTGGGTCTCCCACTTTTCTAACCACTTTCAATTAGGACTCCAATGTTAGTAAGTCTTCTTGATGGAGATGTCTTTGGTGTTTAAGTAAAGTTGCTAACCTTATAGTATTCATAACCTTATAGTATTCCTATGTTAAGTGGAATCTAAACCTTAATAAAAGTAGGACTCCATGATGAGGTCTAAAAAAAACCATAAATAGAGTTTAGCGGTTACAGTTCCTCCTACACAATTACATTGATTGGTGTAAGGAGCTAGTACTATGTTGATGTCAGCACAATACAGGAGGATCAAAGGGCAACTGACATCAAAGGGAAGCAACTATGTAAATGGTTGATACAGGCAGAAAGTATATTGGTTGCCTAATTGGGAGGCCATATTTGAGTCATCTACCTTAGATTGACAATTTGTTTATGCAACTAGACTCTATACTAACATCAGGAGATTGATAATCTAGTGGTCAAAATTTTTTTGGTGACCAGCAATTATAATCGGTGGTATCTAGATTTTCTTTTCCTTTAGTGTTGGATATGTATTCTACAATTTTTATACTATATGACCTCACCAAGAGTGATATCTGCAAGGACAATAATCTATCGATGTAGATATGTCGGATGTATGCCTTATGTTTGGATTTATGTTGTCTTATATTGTGAGAAAATCCAATATATGTGGTATTTTTTTTTGAACACTTGACACTATTGTAGAATTAACCGATCATAATTATTGTAAGGATTTTTGTAATTGGCTAATTCATGGGTTGGACAAAATTTTGGGTTGTAATTTTCTATTTCTTTTAGAATGGACTAAGATTGGTGTCATTGAATGAGTTGAATTAAAGGATTAAAGTAAGATGGATGAAAACGGTCATAAGACCTATCTGATCAATCGGATAGATGTACGATCAATTGGAACTGGATTGGCTATTGTTAAGCAGGCTGATTGAGAAATTCATCAGATAGAAGCATTGTTTGATCGATTAGATGATTCCCTAATCGAACAAATGATGAACAGAAACCCACTTTCTTGTTTCAGATTTGTTTCCTGTTTGTACCAAAACTAGTAGTTTTTATTCTAAAAGGAGTATTCTTTTAAGGCATAAATTGGAGTTATTTAAAGTGTTCCTCTCTCAACCATAATGCATTCATCTCTCATTTTGAGATTGAGAAAATACATTGGAGATATGGATCTCATTATTCTAAGTGGAAATACACATTGGAGATCACCTTAGCTTCCACTAGATAGATTTTGCGGAAGCTATGGGTTGGAGAATATTGCTTCTACATTTTTTGAAGATTGAGAATATCTTGTGTGTTCAATTGTGGTGCAATCAAGTAGAGAGTAGTGCATGGTGAAAGAGAGTTGTGGCAAGGAGTTGTGCAAGAAAAACTAAGTCCATAGGTCAAAAGAGTGACTGGATAAGAGTTATAAGTATATCTTGTAACTATTAGATATTGCTTGATAGTTGGTCCTTGGACTCATGGTTTTTCACCCGGTCGGGGTTTTCCACATTAAAAATTTGCATGTCTTCTTCTTAAGTGGTTAGTTGATTTGCTTGCTAGTTCGTTTATTTTTTTCCACTGCATAGTATTTGAACTACAATTTAGAAATCATGAAATGAAATGATCATTCAATTGTACATTACCATTAGCAATGAGGGCTTGATAATTGATCTAGTAAGTATTTGATGTGTGGATCCAATACCAAGAATTTGATCGAAAGAATATGAGCAAAACCCAAAGGCACAAGAGACATGTTAGTGGCAATTATATAAGAAAAAATCACTAGATCTTGTTAAAAAATAATGTATGATGTATGCAAGCACTATTAATTGCCTAATGGGTCTTTAATCGACAACTGAGTTGATTGGATTGCTTATAAAAGTGTTGACCAAGATTCGGAGGACCAATTGATGAATGTGTTCCAAATTTTATGTCTATTGTTAAGGTCTTCCACTTAAGTAGGGGAGTGTATGTAATGTCTCATACTCTTAAATATTTAAATTTAAAATGAATTTTAGGCACATAACAATTGTAATTTATTTTAATCGAGGGAATAAGAGAATGTGAAAGGGTAGAGAACCTCATGAATCGGATATAAAGGTTTTATTTATAAACTAGTCTAATAAAGGTGAAAGAATTGAAACAAGTGGATGACTCAAGGTTTTCCATGTAATCTTCAAAACAGAATTTGAATTTTTAAATTCATAGAAATATAATTTAGAGATGTGAGAATCTATAAATATGCTTTAAATTTGTGATTATGTTTTTTCTTTTTTTGAAATGACATGTCTTGGTCCAGTATGCTTTGCAAATCTCTATATTTGGAAGATGCACTAATGATTCTTATTATGAGATGAAAATAAACTTGTGGGTTAACGAGTGGTAAAATAGATTTGAAAATTTGTCAAGTGACAACAAAATTATAATTTTTATGCGTGAAAGATTATTAGATTTTCTAGATCTCCAAGATGACATATATTTGCTTGATACAACTTTTACCTATAGATCTTTTAGTGTTGGTTATTCTGTATGTGTTGGATGTGTGGTTTGGTACATTTATGGCTTTGAAAATAAGATACTTCAACAAAGACAAAATAAACAAACTAGTTGACAGGAGACTCTTGCTAGATATTGGTATGATAGAGAACTCCATATGTATACCAAGCCCATATGGAAAACGACCAAGTAACCTTTTATGCAATAACTGGAATGTGGAGTTGAGTGATATGATCCACTCTGGTATATGTGGACCATTTTATATATCCAAATTTGAGCGAGAGAGAGTAGTTTGTTACTCCTATTGGTAACTTATCATGTTTTTTAAATTTATCTCATCTGTTACAAGCTTGAAGCAGTGAATAATGTTTTGAATGATATACTACTAAAATGCAAAACCAAAGGAGTGTTTACAAGTGATTCAAAGAATATTATGTGTATAGACGATCATATATAAGTATTTGATTTTTACACCACATAACTAAAATGGTGTGGTAAGGAAAAATATATAAATCATCCTATGTGTTATAATATAAATATCATAGGGTGACTGTCCATATTGGGACCCACATGAGATAAAGCGTTTGCATGGGATAGAGTCCTATCGAACATGTTATTTGGAGGGATAGTCTTCTCATTCTATAAATAAGACTCTCCTCCTATTATGTACACATACATCTTTCATTAATAAGAATCTATCTCTGTTGTTCTATTTCTTTTTCATATAAATGGTTTTCAACACGTTATCACCACGATATCCTCTCTTGCCTAGCAACTGGAATAGGAGTGCTTCTTGAAGAATCTATTCCCTACCCAAGTGAATCGAGAGACTATTCTCCACCAAAGATTAGTTATATAATTGATCCCTCATACATTGGATTCCAAATTATGATTTGGGCTGGGGCATGATAAATCCACATATTGTGTGAGGGTTGCTGCAAGAAATTATCCAACTAAGAGGATTAGCAGGACTTACCCATTGGACACACTAGACCACTAATATAGGAGGCATAAGCTAAAGAATATGTGGCTATAAGCCATAGGCGTAATTTCTTCGATTTTTAGATCAGTTGCATGAGCTATAGGTTAGTTGTTTTATTGACTATAGTTCACCTCAAATGCACCGCATGCTTGACATAATTACTTTGGTATAGTTATGACTATATGGTTATTTGAAACTTTAATTTTTATGAATTTATTGCTAAAAGTAATAATTGTATATAGTAGAACCAGAAATTCTATATCAAATATTATAATCTAGACTCGAAGTTTCCAGAATTATGGACTAGCGGTACTAAGACTTTTTAAACTTTAGACGAACTTGTAGATTCATATGCATTACCAAACCTGGAGTTTTCATATTAATGTCCAAAATAAAATATAAAACGCTTGGTGAGGTCATTAAAGAAGGAAATAAGATGTCCCCAGAAGACCGTTATGATCAAAAGAAGATGATCATACTACCCAATACTTAAAATAAAAGCCAAACTAGTCAAATAGAATAGAAGTATAAAATGCAAGAAGTATAATCCCTCTAGAAGAAGTAGATATAATAATTCATCTAAAAGAGGTAGATATAATAATTTCTCTAGAAAAAGTAGATATAATAATTCCTTCAGTAGAGATGAAAATAACCACTTTAGGAGAGGTGATTAACGAGGCATTTGATTTTAAATTGGGAGAACCACAAAGCATGGCCTAGAAGACCTACAACTACTATTATAATCTTAGTAAATTTATTTTTTTGAGTTACTTTTAGATGAATGCTTTTTTTTTGACTTATGGATTATGTTTGAATCTTTATTTTATGGATACTCTATTTTATGATGAATGATTTGATTATCTCAATTTAATTTTTATCATGTGATTGTATATTTATATTAGTTTATTATTTTATTTAAGATAAAGATCATGATATTGAGGACAATCTCTGTCTGGTAAATAGTGCCACAACACACACCATATTGAAAAACTAGAAGTTTTGCACATTCCACTCATTTCTAGGACTATACTAATGCAATCTAAATTACCAGTTAGTGCATGGGGACATGCTATATTGCATGCATTGATGTTTATTAGACATTGACTAACAACCTATCATCAATACTCCCATGCACAACTTGTGACTGGTAATCAACCAAATATATCTCAGTTGCGTAAGTTTTGTTGCATAATTATAGTCCCAATACTACCCCTAGCCTACTAAGATGGGATCACAATGTAGATTGAGAATCTGTGTAGGTTATGATTCTCCCTTGATTATTCGATATCTAAAACCAATGACAGGAGATGTCTTCACTGCTCATTTTGTTGATTATCAATTCAATGAGATAATATTCTCACTGTTAGGGGAGATAAGATAGTTTCTAAAGAATGTATTGTTTTTGTAAAACAACCTGTTCTTGAAGAACGACAATAATTAACATGGAATACTTTCACTTTATCTCATTTGGATCCACGTACTTCACAATGTGAAAATGACGTGTGGAGAATTGTGCATTTATTAGAAATTGCAGATAAATTACTTAGTGTATTTAATGATGCAGCAAAAGTAATTAAGTTACAAGTGTCAGTTATGAATGCACCTACCAGAATTAATGTCTCTATAGGACAATATCCAAATATAGTAGCAAATGAATCTGTTATACGCTAGAAGCGTGGCAGACCTATAGCTTCTAAGGACACAGCTCCTTGGAAATGGAGAAATGAGCAATTATATTCCAAGTATATGAGCAATTATATTCCAAGTATGCTCCAAAAGAGGTACACTCGTAAAGAGGTTATGGAAAATCGTACACTCCTGATGAGGTACGCCACTTCACTCAAGAAGTGGTTATGGAAAAATTCACAGTCTAAATTTTTTGAATTAATTAATGTCTCAGAAGAGATACGAGTTCTGGAAGAGACTCTCGAAGCCCCTAAAGAGGCAAGGGTACCCAATAATGAAGAAATTTCTATACTTTACACTAATTCAAGAAAGAGATGAAATAGAAAAGAAATAGTCGTCGATGATATATTTGTATGTGCAGTAGCCACATATATATCAAAGGAAAATGATGATTGTGATATAGAACCACGTTTTATAAATGAATGTCGACAAATGAAAGATTAACCAAAATGAAAAAGTGCTATTAAAGTAGAGTTAAAAGTCTCTCAATGAACATGGTATGTTCAGATCTATAGTATAAACCCCACTAGGTGTTAACCTTATGGGTTACAAATGTGTATTTGTAAGAAAAAAGAATGAAATGAATGAATTATCAGATATAAGCACAACTAGTGGCACAAGGCATTAGATATAACGCATAACTAGTGGCACAAGGTTTTCGCTAGAAACCTGAGATTAATTATGGGGAAACATACTCCCCTGTTATGGATACAACAACATTTAGATATTTGATGAGTTCAACAGTTTCACAAAATTTAGATATGAGACTTATAAATATTTTAATTGCTTACTTGTATAGGGACTTAGATACATATATATACATGTAAATCCCAGAAGGACTTGCTTTATTAGAATCAAAGTCAAAGAGTACATACTTAATCAAAATCAGACAATCATTGTATGACCTGAAGCAATCTGAAAGAATGTGGTACAATTATTTTAGTGAATACTTATCTAAAAAATGGTATGAAAACAACCCATTTGCCTGTGTTTATTCATAAAGAAATTCTTAAAGGGATTTGCAATAGTGGTAGTTTATGTAGATGATGCAAATTTAATTGGGACTCCAGAAAAGCTCGAGAAAATTACTAACTATTTGAGAAGAGAATCTAAATAAAAGACCTTGGGAAAATAATATTTTGTCTCGGCCTGCAGATCGAGAGAAATCATATTGGAATAATAGTACATTAGTCTAATTATACCGAGAAAACTCTGAAATATTTTAGTATGGACAAGGCACATCCACTAAGTACTACCATGGTCGTTTGGTCGTGAGATATAAAAAAAGATCCATATGTCCTAAAGAGGAAAATGAAAAAGTATTTGATCTTGAAGTACCATACTTAAGTGCTATTGGTGCACTACTTTGTTTGGAACATTGTACTAGACCGGATATTTTATTCTCAGTGAATCTACTTGTTAAATATAGCTCTGTACTAACTTAAAGGCACTAAAATAGTATTAAACATATCCTACAATATTTATGTGAGACAACTGATTTAGGTTTATTTTATTGTAAATATCCCAAGTTCATAGGTTATGTAGATTTAGGATATTATTCTGAACCTCATTAGAGTCGATTCATACAAGTTATGTAGTGATAATGCCGTCCTTTCTTAGTGTTCTAGTAAACAAATTTTGGAAGCTACTTCTTCTAACCACGCTGAAATTTTAGCTCTTTATGAAGCTAGTTGTAAATGTATATGACTAAAATTTTTAATTCAGCATATTCGTTGTTTTTATCAATTATCTCCTAATACATACACCTCAAGCATTATTTATGAAGACAATGAAGCATATATACAATAGATTCAAGAAGGTTACATTAAGGGAGACAAAACGAAGCACATCGCACCACACATATGAGCTTCAGAATAACAAAGAGATAGAAGACCAGTAAGTTCGTTTCAGTAACAACCCAGCTGATCGCTTGCCCAAGGCATTGCTAAAATCAACATTCCAGAAGTTTGTATATGAGATCAGTATGCGTAGTGTCTATTATTAAATAATGTAAATCTTGTTATTATCAGGAGGAGTAACTAATCATGGGGAGGGCATTTTGAAACATGCTACTTAGGACATATGTGTGTTGTACTCCTTTTCCTTTTCTAAGTTTTATCCTACTGTTTTTTCCTAGTTAAGGTTTTAATGACGCAACATTATGGACGTCCAACACCTAATTCAATGATCCTGAAGAATGTTTTACTCTTTTTCCTTCACTTTGGTGTTTTCCCATTGGGTTTTTTCTTTTCAAGGTTTTAATGGAAATTGTCATGGAATGCTGGTTACCCAAGAGAGAGTGTTATAATATGAATATTATAGGGTGGATGCCTATATTGGGACTCACATGAGATAAAGAGCTTGCATGGGATATAGTCTTATCCTAACATGTTACTTGGAGAGGAAGTCTTTTCATTTTATAATATACACACACATTTCTCATTAATAAGAATCTCTGTCTCTTATTCTATTATCTTCTTCTAGTATTTGGTTTTCAACGCTATGATGGATGGATATATTAATCCATGATTAATCACATTAATCTTATATTATGTGTTTTGGGGAGGATATTATTAATTGCACATTATATACTTAATCGGATGCCTTGAAATGTATACTCAAAGATCTATTTTTATAAGTTATGGACTGGTGTCAAACATAAAATTTAACCAATACAATTGCAAGGAGGTGTTGTACATAAACTATTTTAACCACAAGTGCTATATTAACGACAAACAAAAATGAAGGAATTGTTCTTTTGGTGGACAATACGAATCATCTAAAGGGATGTCATGTGATCAACCACAATAATCAGATAATAACCAAGTGTCAAAATATGTGTTCCTTTAGGATCCCACATAACCCTAGAAATGAACCACAACATCTCTGAGGATGGAGGGCATTGAGGAAAGTGAGAGCTTCAATGTTGATAATGTTGGAAGTATAAGTCCTTGCCAAGCCCACTTGACAAAGAAGAACCCGTTTGTAGGATTAATAACATTGGACATGATTGGCTGATTGCCGTAACTTTAGTAAAAATCATGCAATATTTTTACTTGTAATTCTTTTTGTAGCTATGAAATGTAATGATAAACTAAGAACTATGATGAGAAAATAAAATAAGTTAGTCGATTCATTTGATCATAATTGAAAGATTATGGGTTCTTGATAAGAATATGAAAATAATAGATTGGTAGATAAGTAGGATTGGTGGCACGATGATTTAAAAATGCAAGAATTTGACTAAATAGGAATAATCTGTCTAAGTATAAACTCCTATTCGCATAAATTCTAAGATCAATGATTGTTTGTATGGTGGATGCAAAAGTTGTACTCCTAAATAGCAAAGTATAAGAAGAGCTTTGGATGTGAATTGTGTTGCAAAGATCATAATGAGGATAAAATGTACAAACTATTTAATAGCACTATTCAATGAGACATTCACATTTGAATTTCATGACGGGACGTCGTGAAATTGTTTTATCTTTGCCATATGACATATGCTTTTAGATCAAAGTAGTGAGAGTATTCATATACTATCATTGGATGACATGTTGATTACTGGTGTTGAGTTGGAAGCAATTTTCAAACAAAAGTGGTTGAAGTCCTAATTTGAAATGGAAAATGTGGGTTGAAGCATGATGTGATGGGTACATATAGAAACCTTATAAGCTGAATTTGTTACGGACTTTGGCTTAAAAAATTAGATATGGAGATGTACAAGCCAATTATACACCCATTTTCAAATATGTTGGATTGTACAACAATCTAGATTAAAGAAAAAGACATGCTCTTGAACAAAGATAGACATTACACATGGAGGTAGGAGGAGCATAATGTATGACATTTTCATCATGCATGAGATGCTATAATATCGGATCTATAAGATTAGAAATGGGTCACCGTTGGTCTCATAATTAGATTCCTTAATTATTCAATTATGCTTACTATGGCATGTGAATTAGAGAAATATGCGGTACAAAAAAGACATTTGTATATTATTTTAGAATTGCAAGGTAGTATGAATGCCACTTGGGGTGGTGATTTGGACAAGAGGAAGTACATGTTTAGTTATATTTTACTCCTTAACAAAGGGTGTTGATTTCTTGGAATTGAAAAAAATGATCTTGGTAGCTCTGTAGAGAACAGATGCTAGGAAGACGACTTACGATGTAACAATCCAACTAGCCATCAGGTTGGATCTCTTTGTAGATATTTGAAGTAAAAAGAACTAATGAGCCATTGCAAATATTATGAGTCCGCCATCACATCAGTTAAATAGAAACGTAATTCCACCATTCCTCAATATATTGAATTAAGATATAAATATATCTAAATTGTAGCTAAGAAATGTAAGATTTCAATACTGTGGACCCCACTAGTGGAATTAATGGTTAGTCCATTTGCAAAGCATTTTCCTAGGAAACTTTCAGTGGCTACTAGGTGTTTGTACGGACTGAAGTATGTTTGATGTGTGTGGCATTAATGTAAACTGAAAGAATATAAGAAATCATCTAGCTCACATGCCGTAGGACACATGTAGGATTAAGTATCTCGCTAAGATCATGGGTGAATCTCCCAATTATGTCTTCGTGAACTAGGGGAAAATGAATTGGGATCTGACATTGATAAAGAGTCTTGAATTGGCATCTAACTCTGTTGGTTAATTTTTCATGTTGGTTCAAGAGATTTGAGATTCCAAGAGGGGTAAAGTTTGCAATAGTCATGGCTCCTACTTTGTATGATCTATCTCACATAAGGATATCTGATGAGTTCGGTTCCAACACCAATCTAAGACCAACAATTCCAAAAATTGGTATTAGAGTAGGTTTTTAAGCATATTTGATGGTTTTGATCTTGTGATAGGGCTATGGATCGATGTGATCTGGATAATATTCTCCTATAGTTCTTTTGTCTGAATTTCTTGTTTTTCTTCTGTTTGCAATGTTGACTCCAAGGAAGAAGAAGAAGACTGAAAGGAGTTTTCTTTGCACACAAATATCAAGGTGAGAAAAAGGACCTTTTATATTACTATTTACAATAATGTAAAAGACAAAGAGTACAAACCCATGCGAGACTAAGAGTTTAAATCTACTATTCCTTGGCATAGTTTGAACTTAAGTTTTTCATAAAAATCTCTATTTTCTATTAAGAAATATATATAATTAAGGAATTATCATGTCCACACCTTTTCTTTGGTTGATTTGGCATGCACTTTGTAACATCTGATTTTCCAATTAGGGCTTGTTTGCTAATTTTTGATGTTCTATGTTGATTAATGATATTTTAATCTTAATTGTACTTTGGACAGGTAGATTGGTGGGACCATACTCTTAATTAGGTAGCATTAAAGACCAAATTTTTATTTAACCAGTTTAATCTTGCACCATCTCATCATTCATTAATTATGTCATGTACATCTATGAATGATTATCATTATCCCTTAGTGGACCCGTTTCATTTAGACCTAAGTCACCTACGTATGACCCTTATGACCTTGTTTTGCAAATGACCTAAGCCTATTGGACTTGCTAGCAAATACCCAAAGTATCCTAGTACCCTTGCTTTATATAAAGACATACTTTCCAAAGTAAGAGCTCTCTTGTGCCTTCTAGATAAAACCCTACCCCTCATCTTCATCTTCCTTTCCCCTACAAGCGTAGGGTGTGTGAAACAGATATTCTAGCCCTATTAGAAGTTTTCTTCATCTTCTTCTCCTCATACCCATTTACCCACTTGAAGTTGGTTTGGAGTGAACATCCCCATCTTCACTTTTACATAACTTTTAAGTTAAGAAACCCAATCTATCTTGATGTTTATGCCCATTTGAATAGTGTAGATTGATTTTCTAGCTTAATAGCCAGCAAATCATCTTTTCATGGCATGCATCTCACTTTTCATCTCTTTTTCATGTCGTTCCATGATTAGGGGTTTACATGAGTTAGAGATTTAGGGGTTTGCACTCTAAAAGGCTTTGATTTGGATGTTGGGGAGCATCTAAGACAAGTATAAGCAATTAGTAACATGCATGGTTGTGTTTAAGTTTGATTCTTTAAGAGTTTTATGCTTTAGCATATTGGTACAGCTCATTCTCTTATTATTTTCATAAATGAGGATGTCATAGTGGGTGGAAATAGATTTTAATGGAGAAAATGAAGGTTTGGATTTAATGCAATGGAATGGAAGTAATGGCATTCAATATGTTAGATTAGGTGTAATAAATGATTGGTTTGTGTAAGGAAAAGATGAGATTGATTGTGATGAAGTTCAGACTCGAAATGAGTTAGGTCTAAAATCTTGTCTCAATCTCGATCTATCGGATGGGATGTTTTAGGAATTTTGTAAGAAATTCGTACCATTTGGTCGATAAAATTGCCCTTCTGTGATCTATCCAATTGATCGGATCCACGCCCAATCGATCAGGCAGGTCTGACCTGTTTACTTATTTATTTAATTATTATTTAATTATTATAAATTACTTCTAATTGTATACTCCCTACAATCTAATCTAATTTGACTTGCCTAAGTTAAATATATTGAACAACCTTTGAGCTTGATCATAGGATCAAGTGTCACATTATAATGCTAAAGGAACCTTATGACCACGTAGGACTTTGACTTTGGAACTCCTATACTCTACACTTGTCCAAGGAAATCAAATGGGGTAAGCAAGGAAAGTGTTAGCTGTCTCTCACTCATGTTAGATGATCTTGATCATTCTAATGTTATGTCCTTTGTGTATGGGTATAAGAAGCTCGGTGTTCGGATTCATACACAATGTAACATTAAGATTTTAGTAACACAAGGCATTAGGAACCTTATGGTCTTGCTGAAGTAAAAAGCTAAAGGCACAAACATTTTAATTTGCTTGGCTTGTAATCTATCCTTGTTTCTTTATTAATTGGAAACTTATGCTTATTTCTATGACTTCCATTATCCTTCACTTACTAGTAATATCAGTTCAGTTATGTTCCTTATATTTTCTTTAGATTGCTTTTGTTATCGTTGTTCATTATTAATATCATTATGCTTCAGTTTTTGAAAATGATATGTAAGTAACTTTTATAAGTAAGTATGAGAGTACAATGGTGCTATATGTTCTATCCGTATTTATTCATAAAGTTGGCACTACTGAGCTTGACTATATGAGGCCCGGCAAGGCCAAGTATGGGTTGAATTTATGTGCCACTGTAGTTGGTTTATTTGTAGAGTAAGTTGATGCTCTTTTGGACAATCAGATTAGCTACCTGATTTGCCGATTTGTTTGTTATATGTCTCTTTGCTGGAAGGATTGTAGCCATTGGTTTGCCAATTAGATATTATGTTTCCTGTTATCTTGATTCCTCATATTTATGCTTTATCTTACACTAATATGCTTAACTTACGCTTTTGCCCTATTTAATCAGTATGTCTCTAATTCTATTTGGAACAACATGTTTATTTTATTATTTGCTTATTTCTTGTTGAGAGTTGTCGTGCCCTTGGTGTTATAGGACCCGATCTTAGTATAGACCCAATTATCAATGTGCTCCCAGAGGTTGCCACGATGGTACCTTTAGCATTAAATGAGTGGGGACTAGATAACGTATTTTACTAGTTATCTATCCATAGAGCGATGTGGGTCTTGTTGGGCATTTAGAATTTGACCTACGATAGCTCGTTTATCATATTATCATGAAACTGGACTTCGTTTATGTTTATTTAATTTGAGGGATATGTATTATACTACTGGTTTTTTACTGTTATGTACTTCCGGACTTTATCACTTGATATGCACTCCAACATTTAGTACTTATGTATGGGTTTATGATTCATTTGGTAACTCATTAAGTAGTTAAATATAAAATGTTTAAATAAGTATTTGTTTAGGCTATTATACTATTACAGTGTATTTTGGGTGAACTAAGTACTAAGTTTCGCAGTTATATTTGAATGCGCATGTATTGTGGATTTTTCGTACATGTGAAATTTGAAAAAAAAATTCTCTTATAGTAGTCCATGTTTGCCTTAGTGTGGCATGAATTACTGCGGGATTATACGTGTCATGTCATAGGCCTATTCGTTGTGAAATAATCTCAGGCCCGGGGCCTGACACACTTGATAGGGGTGCCTACTTGATGGTCCATCCAAATGTAACACCTCCACCACCCCGAATTACATCTGAATGAATAAGACCGAATAAGACCGTTGAATTGGCTATGCAAAGTTTTCTATGTGGTGGAACTTGTGAGTTGTTGATCAAGGAGTTAAAGTGATAGATCAAGCCCTGCCACACTCTTATAGATCCCACCTAAATCTTTTGATTCCCCCGTCCGATCTGCAGGTGGGGCCTACAAAGAGGTGTGTAGGGGGATCCTCATCGGCACACAAACACAAGAAGGCAATTGTAGATAAATTGGTTAAATATTAGGTTAGTTGGATTTCGGCACTCAAAACCATTTAGTACAATTGATGTTTATGCACTACGTACCAGGAAAATTTCCTCAGCCACGTACTTTCTTGCAGGAATGCACCTTCGAACCATCACCAAAAGGAGAAAATCGTCGAGAACAATGCTTCTTATTTTGAATTAGTATGTATGGCTCTGGCAAGAGTGAGAATGCCACCCTCCATGTAATAACACTAACAAGGCACATCAAATTCCCAGTTATACAAAAGGTACACTAACGAACCGTTAATTTGCATTTTAGAAGTTTCAATTTTGACAAAATTTAAGTATTTCGAATTATCATAATGATAGGAGACCCTCAAGTAACTTAACTAACTAAAAAATTTGAGGCATAACAAAGAAAGATTTACCATGACACAACCTCAAGCGACTAAGCTGTCTTTCCTTTATATATACTAGTCATAAGAAATAGCTTTCCATCTATTAATTAGAGACATACAACCATGCACATGCTTACCCATAAAGTGCCCACTAACATGAGTAAATACATATGATCTTTGTATATTTTAATCATCGATGTATCTATTCTCTCATATTCTTTGACATAGAGTATTATCAGCTGAACAAAACCATCATTTCCAGGTTGCAATCTCCTCAAGCAATGTTAGGTACCCTACCATTAAACCACAAGCATTGTGGAAGAATAAATGGAGTTTTCTCTACCATTAAACCAATTTCTCCATGTCATTCGCGACTGTCTAATACAGTCAGTCAGTACGATTGAATGAATTCTCTGCGTCGATGGTGGCGATGGGAAGGATCTGATGAATTACTTGGAGGAATGATCCAATCATTGCCGTCGATATATGAAATGTCCATGAATGGTGTTGCTTCAGTGTGGTTCAATTGCTTAGAGTATGCGGCCCTTGCTGTGTAGTTCGCCCCTGGTCCCATGCACTCGTATTCTCCGAAGAAGACAGTACTGTGGAACACATGATGGAAGTGAGATTGGTGAATTTTAAGGTGTATCTGGATACACCCAAAACAACAGTTGGGTTTGGGGTTGCACAGAGCTGGATCCACATTAGGTTGGGCATTGTCTTAGCTATTTTCCAACCCAATCACCATTAACGTTTACTATGGATCCCAGCCCATTGGCTGAGGTACCCAAAAAAAAAAAAAAAACACAGTTACTGTGCATTTTGATTTTGGATGGGAACGTCGACCAACAACATCACACCTGATGTGATTACAATTTCCATGCAGCCCCAATGGCTTATACTAAAATTCATTGTGATTAGCCGTACATCCAAACATTCTCCTCATATAATTAAGGCTGCATTTGGATAGAAGGCCCAAAAAAAAGAATTGCTATCTGGGAACACTATGGACCCGACACAGGACTAGACCCAGATCCCTACCAGCCTAAACTTGCTATACATTTGTCAATACATTTGGATAGCCTCTAAATTTTGGGTATTCATTTAGAATTATGCAAAATGTTGTCATGGTAGGCTTTTGTCCAACCAAACTGTACTAGTGTTAATGAAGGTTAAATAGAAAGAGCTCAGAGATTAGCAACAAGGGTCAACCACAGACGGGTCTTTAGAAGGATCATTCCAATCATTCCATCCATCTGAAGCAACGTTACTAGACATGTATGTTCTAGCAAAGACGACAGAAGCATATGGGCCCCAAGCACGTCCTAACCACACCCGACCAGATCCATCAATGCTGCAATTTACAAAAGAAAATCCAGTTTTCTCATTCATCGTTGTTTTTATCAATTATCTCCTAGTACATATACCTCAAGCATTATCTATGAAGTCAATGAAGCATATATACAATAGATTCAAGAAGGTTACATTAAGGGAGACAAAACGAAGAACATCGCACCACACATATGAGCTTCAGAATAACAAAGAGATAGAAGACCAGTAAGTTCGTTTCAGTAACAACCCAGCTGATCGCTTGCCCAAGTCATTGCTAAAATCAACGTTCCAGAAGTTTGTATATGAGATCAGTATGCGTAGTGTCTATTATTAAATAATGTAAATGTTGTTATTATCAGGAGGAGTAACTAATCATGGGGAGGGCATCCTAAAGCATGCTATTTAGGACATATGTGCGTTGTACTCCTTTTCCTTTTCTAAGTTTTATCCTACTGTTTTTTCCTAGTTAAGGTTTTAACGACGCATCATTATGCCCGTCCAACACCTAATTCAATGATCCTGAAGAATGTCTTACTCTTTTTCCTTCACTTTGGTGTTTTCCCATTGGGTTTTTTCTTTTCAAGGTTTTAATGGAAATTGTCATGGAATGCTGGTTACCCAAGAGAGAGTGTTATAATATGAATATTATAGGGTGGATGCCTATATTGGGACTCACATGAGATAAAGAGCTTGCATGGGATATAGTCTTATCCTAACATGTTACTTGGAGAGGAAGTCTTTTCATTTTATAATATACACACACATTTCTCATTAATAAGAATCTCTGTCTCTTGTTCTATTATCTTCTTCTAGTATTTGGTTTTCAACGCTATGATGGATGGATATATTAATCCATGATTAATCACATTAATCTTCTATTATGTGTTTTGGGGAGGATATTATTAATTGCACATTATATACTTAATCGGATGCCTTGAAATGTATACTCAAAGATCTATTTTTATAAGTTATGGACTGGTGTCAAACATAAAATTTAACCAATACAATTGCAAGGAGGTGTTGTACATAAACTATTTTAACCACAAGTGCTATATTAACGACAAACAAAAATGAAGGAATTGTTCTTTTGGTGGACAATACGAATCATCTAAAGGGATGTCATGTGATCAACCACAATAATCAGATAATAACCAAGTGTCAAAATATGTGTTTCCTTTAGGATCCCACATAACCCTAAAAATGAACCACAACATCTCTGAGGATGGAGGGCATTGAGGAAAGTGAGAGCTTCAATGTTGATAATGTTGGAAGTATAAGTCCTTGCCAAGCCCACTTGACAAAGAAGAACCCGTTTGTAGGATTAATAACATTGGACATGATTGGCTGATTGCCGTAACTTTAGTAAAAATCATGCAATATTTTTACTTGTAATTCTTTTTGTAGCTATGAAATGTAATGATAAACTAAAAACTATGATGAGAAAATAAAATAAGAACCAGTTATGGTAGTTAGTCGATTCATTTGATCATAATTGAAAGATTATGGGTTCTTGATAAGAATATGAAAATAATAGATTGGTAGATAAGTAGGATTGGTGGCACGATGATTTAAAAATGCAAGAATTTTACTAAATAGAAATAATCTGTCTAAGTATAAATTCCTATTCGCATGAATTCTAAAATCAATGATTGTTTGTATGGTGGATGCAATAGTTGTACTCCTAAATAGCAAAGTATAAGAAGAGCTTTGGATGTAAGTTGTGTTGCAAAGATCATAATGAGGATAAAGTGTACAAACTATTTAATAGCACTATTCAATGAGACATTCACCTTTGAATTTCATGACGGGACATCGTGAAATTGTTTTATCTTTGCCATATGACATATGCTTTTAGATCAAAGTAGTGAGAGTATTCATATACTGTCATTGGATGACATGTTGATTACTGGTGTTGAGTTGGAAGCAATTTTCAAACAAAAGTGGTTGAAGTCCTAATTTGAAATGGAAAATATGGGTTGAAGCATGATGTGATGGGCACATAAAGAAACCTTATAAGCTGAATTTGTTACGGACTTTGGCTTAAAAAATTAGATATGGAGATGTACAAGCCAATTACACACCCATTTTCAAATATGTTGGATTGTACAACAATCTAGATTAAAGAAAAAGACATGCTCCTGAACAAAGATAGACATTACACATGGAGGTAGGAGGAGCATAATGTATGACATTTTCATCATGCATGACATGCTATAATATCGGATCTATAAGATTAGAAATGGGTCACCGTTGGTCTCATAATTAGATTCCTTAATTATTAAATTATGCTTACTATGGCATGTGAATTAGAGAAATATGCGGTACAAAAAAGACATTTGTTATATTATTTTAGAATTGCAAGGTTGTATGAATGCCACTTGGGGTGGTGATTTGGACATCTGGGAGTACATGTTTAATTATATTTTAATCCTTAACAAAAGGTGTTGATTTCTTGGAATTGAAAAAAAGGATCTTGGTAGCTCTGTAGAGAACAGATGCTAGGAAGACGACTTACGATGTAACAATCCAATTAGCCATCAGGTTGGATCTCTTCGTAGATATTTGAAGTAAAAAGAACTAATGAGCCACTGCAAATATTATGAGTCCGCCATTACATCAGTTAAATAGAAACGTAATTCCACAATTCCTCAATATATTGAATTAAGATATAAATATATCTAAATTGTAGGTAAGAAATGTAAGATTTCAATACTGTGGACCCCACTAGTGGAATTAATGGTTAGTCCATTTGCAAAGCATTTTCCTAGGAAACTTTCAATGGCTACTAGGTGTTTGTACGGACTGAAGTATGTTTGATGTGTGTGGCATTAATGTAAACTGAAAGAATATAAGAAATCGTCTAGCTCACATGCCATAGGACATATGTAGGATTAAGTTTCTCGCTAATATCATGGGTGAATCTCCCAATTATGTCTTCGTGAACTAGGGGAAAATGAATTGGGATCTGAAATTGATAAAGAGTCTTGAATTGGCATCTAACTCTGGTTGGTTAATTTTTCATGTTGGTTCAAGAGATTTGAGATTCCAAGAGGGGTAAAGTTTGCAATAGTCATGGCTCCTACTTTGTATGATCTATCTTACATAAGGATATCTGATGAGTTCGGTTCCAACACCAATCTAAGACCAACAATTCCAAAAATTGGTATTAGAGTAGGTTTTTAAGCATATTTGATGGTTTTGATCTTGTGATATGGCTATGGATCGATGTGATCTGGATAATATTCTCCTATAGTTCTTTTGTCTGAGTTTCTTATTTTTCTTCTTTTTGCAATGTTGACTGCAAGGAAGAAGAAGAAGACCGAAAGGAGTTTTCTTTGCACACAAATATTCAGGTGAGAAAAAGGACCTTTTATATTACTATTTACAATAATGTAAAAGACAAAGAGTACGACCCATGCGAGACTAAGAGTTTAAATCTACTATTCCTTGGCATAGTTTGAACTTAAGTTTTTCATAAAAATCTCTATTTTCTATTAAGAAATATATATAATTAAGGAATTATCATGTCCACACCTTTTCTTTGGTTGATTTGGCGTGCACTTTGTAACATCTGATTTTCCAATTAGGGCTTGTTTGCTAATTTTTTGTGTTCTATGTTGATTAATGATATTTTAATCTTAATTGTACTTTGGATAGGTAGATTGGTGGGACCCTACTCTTAATTAGGTAGCATTAAGGACCAAATTTTTATTTAACCAGTTTAATCTTGCACCATCTCATCATTCATTAATTATGTCATGTGCATCTATAAATGATTATCATTATCCCTTAGTGGACCCGTTTCATTTAGACCTAAGTCACCTACGTATGACCCTTATGACCTTGTTTTGCAAATGACCTAAGCCTACTGGACTTGCTAGTAAATACCCAAAGTATCCTAGTACCCTTGCTTTATATAAAGACATACTTTCCAAAGTAAGAGCTCTCTTGTGCCTTCTAGATAAAACCCTACCCCTCATCTTCATCTTCCTTTCCCCTACAAGCGTAGGGTGTGTGAAACAGATATTCTAGCCCTATTAGAAGTTTTCTTCATCTTCTTCTCCTCATACCCGTTTACCCACTTGAAGTCTGTTTGGAGTGAACATCCCCATCTTCACTTTTGCATAACTTTTAAGTTAAGAAACCCAATCTATCTTGATGTTTATGCCCATTTGAATAGTGTAGATTGATTTTCTAGCTTAATAGCCAGCAAATCATCTTTTCATGGCATGCATCTCACTTTTCATCTCTTTTTCATGTCGTTCCATGATTAGGGTTTACATGAGTTAGAGATTTAGGGGTTTGCACTCTAAAAGGCTTTGATTTGGATTTTGGGGAGCATCTAAGACAAGTATAAGCAATTAGTAACATGCATGGTTGTGTTTAAGTTTGATTCTTTGAGAGTTTTATGCTTTAGCATATTGGTACAGCTCATTCTCTTATTATTTTCATAAATGAGGATGTCATAGTGGGTGGAAATAGATTTTAATGTAGAAAATGAAGGTTTGGATTTAATGCAATGGAATGGAAGTAATGGCATGCAATATGTTAGATTAGGTGTAATAAATGATGGGTTTCTGTAAGGAAAAGATGAGATTGATTGTGATGAAGTTCAGACTCGAAATGAGTTAGGTCTAAAATCTTGTCTCAAGCTCGATCTATCGGATGGGATGTTTTAGGAATTTTGTAAGAAATTCGTAACATCTAGTTGATAAAATTGCCCTTCTGTGATCTATCCAATCGATCGGATCCACGCCCAATCGATCAGGTAGGTCTGACCTGTTTACTTATTTATTTAATTATTATTTAATTATTGTAAATTACTTCTAATTGTATACTCCCTACAATCTAATCCAATTTGACTTGCCTAAGTTAAATATATTGAACAACCTTTGAGCTTGATCATAGGATCAAGTGTCACATTATAATGCTAAAGGAACCTTATGACCACGTAGGACTTTGACTTTGGAACTCCTATACTCTACACTTGTCCAAGGAAATCAAATGGGGTAAGCAAGGAAAGTGTTAGCTGTCGCTCACTCATGTTAGATGATCTTGATCATTCTAATGTTATGTCCTTTGTGTATGGGTATAAGAAGCTCGGTGTTCGGATTCATACACAATGTAACATTAAGATTTTAGTAACACAAGGCATTAGGAACCTTATGGTCTTGCCGAAGTAAAAAGCTAAAGACACAAACATTTTAATTTGCTTGGCTTGTAATCTATCCTTGTTTCTTTATTAATTGGAAACTTATGCTTATTTCTATGACTTCCATTATCCTTCACTTACTAGCAATATCAGTTCAGTTATGTTACTTATATTTTCTTTAGATTGCTTTTTTTATCGTTGTTCATTATTAATATCATTATGCTTCAGTTTTTGAAAATGATATGTAAGTAACTTTTATAAGTAAGTATGAGAGTACAATGGTGCTATATGTTCTATCCGCATTTATTCATAAAGTCGGCACTACTGAGCTTGACTATATGAGGCCCGGCAAGGCCAAGTATGGGTTGAATTTATGTGCCATTGTAGTTGGTTTATTTGTAGAGTAAGTTGATGCTCTTTTGGACAATCAGATTAGCTACCTGATTTCCTGATTTGTTTGTTATATGTCTCTTTGCTGGAAGGATTGTAGCCATTGGTTTGCCAATTAGATATTATGTTTCTTGTTATCTTGATTCCTCATATTTTTGCTTTATCTTACACTAATATGCTTAACTTACGCTTTTGCCCTATTTAATCAGTATGTCTCTAATTCTATTTGGAACAACATGTTTATTTTATTACTTGCTTATTTCTTGTTGAGAGTTGTCGTGCCCTTAGTGTTATAGGACCTGATCTTAGTATAGACCCAATTATCAATGTGCTCCCAAAGGTTGCCACGATGGTACCTTTAGGATTAAATGAGTGGGGACTCGATAACGTATTTTACTAGTTATCTATCCATAGAGCGATGTGGGTCTTGTTGGGCATTTAGAATCTGACCTACGATAGCTCGTTTATCATATTATCATGAAACTGGACTTCGTTTATGTTTATTTAATTTGAGGGATATGTATTATACTACTGGTTTTTTACTGTTATGTACTTCCGGACTTTATCACTTGATATGCACTCCAACATTTAGTACTTATGTATGGGTTTATGATTCATTTGGTAACTCATTAAGCAGTTAAATATAAAATGTTTAAATAAGTATTTGTTTAGGCTATTATACTATTACAGTGTATTTTGGGTGAACTAAGTACTAAGTTCCGCAGTTATATTTGAATGCGCATGTATTGTGAATTTTTCGCACATGTGAAATTTGAAAAAAAAATTCTCTTATAGTAGTCCATGTTTGCCTTAGTGTGGCATGAATTACTGCGGGATTACACGTGTCATGTCATAGGCCTATTCGTTGTGAAATAATCTCGGGCCTGGGGCCGACACACTTGATAGGGGTGCCTACTTGATGGTCCATCCAAATGTAACACCTCCACCACCCTGAATTACATCTGAATGAATAAGACCGTTGAATTGGCTATGCAAAGTTTTCTTTGTGGTGGAACTTGTGAGTTGTTGATCAAGGAGTTAAAGTGATAGATCAAGCCTGCCACACTCTTATAGATCCCACCTAAATCTTTTGATCCCCCCCGTCCGATCTGCAGGTGGGGCCTACAAAGAGGTGTGTAGGGGGATCCTCATCGGCACACAAACACAAGAAGGCAATTGTAGATAAATTGGTTAAATATTAGGTTAGTTGGATTTCGGCACTCAAAACCATTTAGTACAATTGATGTTTATGCACTACGTACCAGGAAAATTTCCTGAGCCACGTACTTTCTTGCAGGAATGCACCTTCGAACCATCACCAAAAGGAGAAAATCGTCAAGAACAATGCTTCTTATTTTGAATTAGTATGTATGGCTCTGGCAAGAGTGAGAATGCCACCCTCCATGTAATAACACTAACAAGGCACATCAAATTCCCAGTTATACAAAAGGTACACTAACGAACCGTTAATTTGCATTTTAGAAGTTTCAATTTTGACAAAATTTAAGTATTTCGAATTATCATAATGATAGGAGACCCTCAAGTAACTTAACTAACTAAAAAATTTGAGGCATAACAAAGAAAGATTTACCATGACACAACCTCAAGCGACTAAGCTGTCTTTCCTTTATATATACTAGTCATAAGAAATAGCTTTCCATCTATTAATTAGAGACATACAACCATGCACATGCTTACCCATAAAGTGCCCACTAACATGAGTAAATACATATGATCTTTGTATATTTTAATCATCGATGTATCTATTCTCTCATATTCTTTGACATAGAGTATTATCAGCTGAACAAAACCATCATTTCCAGGTTGCAATCTCCTCAAGCAATGTTAGGTACCCTACCATTAAACCACAAGCATTGTGGAAGAATAAATGGAGTTTTCTCTACCATTAAACCAATTTCTCCATGTCATTCGCGACTGTCTAATACAGTCAGTCAGTACGATTGAATGAATTCTCTGCGTCGATGGTGGCGATGGGAAGGATCTGATGAATTACTTGGAGGAATGATCCAATCATTGCCGTCGATATATGAAATGTCCATGAATGGTGTTGCTTCAGTGTGGTTCAATTGCTTAGAGTATGCGGCCCTTGCTGTGTAGTTCGCCCCTGGTCCCATGCACTCGTATTCTCCGAAGAAGACAGTACTGTGGAACACATGATGGAAGTGAGATTGGTGAATTTTAAGGTGTATCTGGATACACCCAAAACAACAGTTGGGTTTGGGGTTGCACAGAGCTGGATCCACATTAGGTTGGGCATTGTCTTAGCTATTTTCCAACCCAATCACCATTAACGTTTACTATGGATCCCAGCCCATTGGCTGAGGTACCCAAAAAAAAAAAAAAACACAGTTACTGTGCATTTTGATTTTGGATGGGAACGTCGACCAACAACATCACACCTGATGTGATTACAATTTCCATGCAGCCCCAATGGCTTATACTAAAATTCATTGTGATTAGCCGTACATCCAAACATTCTCCTCATATAATTAAGGCTGCATTTGGATAGAAGGCCCAAAAAAAAGAATTGCTATCTGGGAACACTATGGACCCGACACAGGACTAGACCCAGATCCCTACCAGCCTAAACTTGCTATACATTTGTCAATACATTTGGATAGCCTCTAAATTTTGGGTATTCATTTAGAATTATGCAAAATGTTGTCATGGTAGGCTTTTGTCCAACCAAACTGTACTAGTGTTAATGAAGGTTAAATAGAAAGAGCTCAGAGATTAGCAACAAGGGTCAACCACAGACGGGTCTTTAGAAGGATCATTCCAATCATTCCATCCATCTGAAGCAACGTTACTAGACATGTATGTTCTAGCAAAGACGACAGAAGCATATGGGCCCCAAGCACGTCCTAGCCACACCCGACCAGATCCATCAATGCTGCAATTTACAAAAGAAAATCCAGTTTTCTCATTCATCGTTGTTTTTATCAATTATCTCCTAGTACATATACCTCAAGCATTATCTATGAAGTCAATGAAGCATATATACAATAGATTCAAGAAGGTTACATTAAGGGAGACAAAACGAAGAACATCGCACCACACATATGAGCTTCAGAATAACAAAGAGATAGAAGACCAGTAAGTTCGTTTCAGTAACAACCCAGCTGATCGCTTGCCCAAGTCATTGCTAAAATCAACGTTCCAGAAGTTTGTATATGAGATCAGTATGCGTAGTGTCTATTATTAAATAATGTAAATGTTGTTATTATCAGGAGGAGTAACTAATCATGGGGAGGGCATCCTAAAGCATGCTATTTAGGACATATGTGCGTTGTACTCCTTTTCCTTTTCTAAGTTTTATCCTACTGTTTTTTCCTAATTAAGGTTTTAACGACGCATCATTATGCACGTCCAACACCTAATTCAATGATCCTGAAGAATGTTTTACTCTTTTTCCTTCACTTTGATGTTTTCCCATTGGGTTTTTCCTTTTCAAGGTTTTAATGGCAATTGTCATGGAATGCTGGTCATCCAAGAGAGAATGTTATAATATGAATATTATAGGGTGAATGCCTATATTGGGACTCACATGAGATAAAGCGCTTACATGGGATATAGTCTTATCCTAACATGTTACTTGGAGATGAAGTCTTTTCATTTTATAATATACACACACATTTCTCATTAATAAGAATCTCTATCTCTTGTTCTATTATCTTCTTCTAGTATTTGGTTTTCAACGCTATGATGGATGGATATATTAATCCATGATTAATCACATTAATCTTTTATTATGTGTTTTGGGGAGGATATTATTAATTGCACATTATATACTTAATCGGATGCCTTGAAATGTATACTCAAATATCTATTTTTATAAGTTATGGACTGGTGTCAAACATAAAATTTAATCAATACAATTGCAAGGAGGTGTTGTACATAAACTATTTTAACCACAAGTGCTATATTAACTATAAACAAAAATGAAGGAATTGTTCTTTTGGTGGACAATACGAATCATCTAAAGGGATGTCATGTGATCAACCACAATAATTAGATAATAACCAAGTGTCAAAATATGTGTTTCCTTTAGGATCCCACATAACCCTAAAAATGAACCACAACATCTCTGAGGATGGAGGGCATTGAGGAAAGTGAGAGCTTCAATGTTGATAATGTTGGAAGTATAAGTCCTTGCCAAGCCCACTTGACAAAGAAGAACCCGTTTGTAGGATTAATAACATTGGACATGATTGGCTGATTGCCGTAACTTTAGTAAAAATCATGCAATATTTTTACTTGTAATTCTTTTTGTAGCTATGAAATGTAATGATAAACTAAAAACTATGATGAGAAAATAAAATAAGAACCAGTTATGGTAGTTAGTCGATTCATTTGATCATAATTGAAAGATTATGGGTTCTTGATAAGAATATGAAAATAATAGATTGGTAGATAAGTAGGATTGGTGGCACGATGATTTAAAAATGCAAGAATTTTACTAAATAGAAATAATCTGTCTAAGTATAAATTCCTATTCGCATGAATTCTAAAATCAATGATTGTTTGTATGGTGGATGCAATAGTTGTACTCCTAAATAGCAAAGTATAAGAAGAGCTTTGGATGTAAGTTGTGTTGCAAAGATCATAATGAGGATAAAGTGTACAAACTATTTAATAGCACTATTCAATGAGACATTCACCTTTGAATTTCATGACGGGACATCGTGAAATTGTTTTATCTTTGCCATATGACATATGCTTTTAGATCAAAGTAGTGAGAGTATTCATATACTGTCATTGGATGACATGTTGATTACTGGTGTTGAGTTGGAAGCAATTTTCAAACAAAAGTGGTTGAAGTCCTAATTTGAAATGGAAAATATGGGTTGAAGCATGATGTGATGGGCACATAAAGAAACCTTATAAGCTGAATTTGTTACGGACTTTGGCTTAAAAAATTAGATATGGAGATGTACAAGCCAATTACACACCCATTTTCAAATATGTTGGATTGTACAACAATCTAGATTAAAGAAAAAGACATGCTCCTGAACAAAGATAGACATTACACATGGAGGTAGGAGGAGCATAATGTATGACATTTTCATCATGCATGACATGCTATAATATCGGATCTATAAGATTAGAAATGGGTCACCGTTGGTCTCATAATTAGATTCCTTAATTATTAAATTATGCTTACTATGGCATGTGAATTAGAGAAATATGCGGTACAAAAAAGACATTTGTTATATTATTTTAGAATTGCAAGGTTGTATGAATGCCACTTGGGGTGGTGATTTGGACATCTGGGAGTACATGTTTAATTATATTTTAATCCTTAACAAAAGGTGTTGATTTCTTGGAATTGAAAAAAAGGATCTTGGTAGCTCTGTAGAGAACAGATGCTAGGAAGACGACTTACGATGTAACAATCCAATTAGCCATCAGGTTGGATCTCTTCGTAGATATTTGAAGTAAAAAGAACTAATGAGCCACTGCAAATATTATGAGTCCGCCATTACATCAGTTAAATAGAAACGTAATTCCACAATTCCTCAATATATTGAATTAAGATATAAATATATCTAAATTGTAGGTAAGAAATGTAAGATTTCAATACTGTGGACCCCACTAGTGGAATTAATGGTTAGTCCATTTGCAAAGCATTTTCCTAGGAAACTTTCAATGGCTACTAGGTGTTTGTACGGACTGAAGTATGTTTGATGTGTGTGGCATTAATGTAAACTGAAAGAATATAAGAAATCGTCTAGCTCACATGCCATAGGACATATGTAGGATTAAGTTTCTCGCTAATATCATGGGTGAATCTCCCAATTATGTCTTCGTGAACTAGGGGAAAATGAATTGGGATCTGAAATTGATAAAGAGTCTTGAATTGGCATCTAACTCTGGTTGGTTAATTTTTCATGTTGGTTCAAGAGATTTGAGATTCCAAGAGGGGTAAAGTTTGCAATAGTCATGGCTCCTACTTTGTATGATCTATCTTACATAAGGATATCTGATGAGTTCGGTTCCAACACCAATCTAAGACCAACAATTCCAAAAATTGGTATTAGAGTAGGTTTTTAAGCATATTTGATGGTTTTGATCTTGTGATATGGCTATGGATCGATGTGATCTGGATAATATTCTCCTATAGTTCTTTTGTCTGAGTTTCTTATTTTTCTTCTTTTTGCAATGTTGACTGCAAGGAAGAAGAAGAAGACCGAAAGGAGTTTTCTTTGCACACAAATATTCAGGTGAGAAAAAGGACCTTTTATATTACTATTTACAATAATGTAAAAGACAAAGAGTACGACCCATGCGAGACTAAGAGTTTAAATCTACTATTCCTTGGCATAGTTTGAACTTAAGTTTTTCATAAAAATCTCTATTTTCTATTAAGAAATATATATAATTAAGGAATTATCATGTCCACACCTTTTCTTTGGTTGATTTGGCGTGCACTTTGTAACATCTGATTTTCCAATTAGGGCTTGTTTGCTAATTTTTTGTGTTCTATGTTGATTAATGATATTTTAATCTTAATTGTACTTTGGATAGGTAGATTGGTGGGACCCTACTCTTAATTAGGTAGCATTAAGGACCAAATTTTTATTTAACCAGTTTAATCTTGCACCATCTCATCATTCATTAATTATGTCATGTGCATCTATAAATGATTATCATTATCCCTTAGTGGACCCGTTTCATTTAGACCTAAGTCACTTACGTATGACCCTTATGACCTTGTTTTGCAAATGACCTAAGCCTATTGGACTTGCTAGTAAATACCCAAAGTATCCTAGTACCCTTGCTTTATATAAAGACATACTTTCCAAAGTAAGAGCTCTCTTGTGCCTTCTAGATAAAACCCTACCCCTCATCTTCATCTTCCTTTCCCCTACAAGCGTAGGGTGTGTGAAACAGATATTCTAGCCCTATTAGAAGTTTTCTTCATCTTCTTCTCCTCATACCCGTTTACCCACTTGAAGTCTGTTTGGAGTGAACATCCCCATCTTCACTTTTGCATAACTTTTAAGTTAAGAAACCCAATCTATCTTGATGTTTATGCCCATTTGAATAGTGTAGATTGATTTTCTAGCTTAATAGCCAGCAAATCATCTTTTCATGGCATGCATCTCACTTTTCATCTCTTTTTCATGTCGTTCCATGATTAGGGGTTTACATGAGTTAGAGATTTAGGGGTTTGCACTCAAAAAGGCTTTGATTTGGATTTTGGGGAGCATCTAAGACAAGTATAAGCAATTAGTAACATGCATGGTTGTGTTTAAGTTTGATTCTTTGAGAGTTTTATGCTTTAGCATATTGGTACAGCTCATTCTCTTATTATTTTCATAAATGAGGATGTCATAGTGGGTGGAAATAGATTTTAATGTAGAAAATGAAGGTTTGGATTTAATGCAATGGAATGGAAGTAATGGCATGCAATATGTTAGATTAGGTGTAATAAATGATGGGTTTCTGTAAGGAAAAGATGAGATTGATTGTGATGAAGTTCAGACTCGAAATGAGTTAGGTCTAAAATCTTGTCTCAAGCTCGATCTATCGGATGGGATGTTTTAGGAATTTTGTAAGAAATTCGTAACATCTAGTTGATAAAATTGCCCTTCTGTGATCTATCCAATCGATCGGATCCACGCCCAATCGATCAGGTAGGTCTGACTTGTTTACTTATTTATTTAATTATTATTTAATTATTATAAATTACTTCTAATTGTATACTCCCTACAATCTAATCCAATTTGACTTGCCTAAGTTAAATATATTGAACAACCTTTGAGCTTGATCATAGGATCAAGTGTCACATTATAATGCTAAAGGAACCTTATGACCACGTAGGACTTTGACTTTGGAACTCCTATACTCTACACTTGTCCAAGGAAATCAAATGGGGTAAGCAAGGAAAGTGTTAGCTGTCGCTCACTCATGTTAGATGATCTTGATCATTCTAATGTTATGTCCTTTGTGTATGGGTATAAGAAGCTCGGTGTTCGGATTCATACACAATGTAACATTAAGATTTTAGTAACACAAGGCATTAGGAACCTTATGGTCTTGCCGAAGTAAAAAGCTAAAGACACAAACATTTTAATTTGCTTGGCTTGTAATCTATCCTTGTTTCTTTATTAATTGGAAACTTATGCTTATTTCTATGACTTCCATTATCCTTCACTTACTAGCAATATCAGTTCAGTTATGTTACTTATATTTTCTTTAGATTGCTTTTTTTATCGTTGTTCATTATTAATATCATTATGCTTCAGTTTTTGAAAATGATATGTAAGTAACTTTTATAAGTAAGTATGAGAGTACAATGGTGCTATATGTTCTATCCGCATTTATTCATAAAGTCGGCACTACTGAGCTTGACTATATGAGGCCCGGCAAGGCCAAGTATGGGTTGAATTTATGTGCCATTGTAGTTGGTTTATTTGTAGAGTAAGTTGATGCTCTTTTGGACAATCAGATTAGCTACCTGATTTCCTGATTTGTTTGTTATATGTCTCTTTGCTGGAAGGATTGTAGCCATTGGTTTGCCAATTAGATATTATGTTTCTTGTTATCTTGATTCCTCATATTTATGCTTTATCTTACACTAATATGCTTAACTTACGCTTTTGCCCTATTTAATCAGTATGTCTCTAATTCTATTTGGAACAACATGTTTATTTTATTACTTGCTTATTTCTTGTTGAGAGTTGTCGTGCCCTTAGTGTTATAGGACCTGATCTTAGTATAGACCCAATTATCAATGTGCTCCCAAAGGTTGCCACGATGGTACCTTTAGGATTAAATGAGTGGGGACTCGATAACGTATTTTACTAGTTATCTATCCATAGAGCGATGTGGGTCTTGTTGGGCATTTAGAATCTGACCTACGATAGCTCGTTTATCATATTATCATGAAACTGGACTTCGTTTATGTTTATTTAATTTGAGGGATATGTATTATACTACTGGTTTTTTACTGTTATGTACTTCCGGACTTTATCACTTGATATGCACTCCAACATTTAGTACTTATGTATGGGTTTATGATTCATTTGGTAACTCATTAAGCAGTTAAATATAAAATGTTTAAATAAGTATTTGTTTAGGCTATTATACTATTACAGTGTATTTTGGGTGAACTAAGTACTAAGTTCCGCAGTTATATTTGAATGCGCATGTATTGTGAATTTTTCGCACATGTGAAATTTGAAAAAAAAATTCTCTTATAGTAGTCCATGTTTGCCTTAGTGTGGCATGAATTACTGCGGGATTACACGTGTCATGTCATAGGCCTATTCGTTGTGAAATAATCTCGGGCCTGGGGCCGACACACTTGATAGGGGTGCCTACTTGATGGTCCATCCAAATGTAACACCTCCACCACCCTGAATTACATCTGAATGAATAAGACCGTTGAATTGGCTATGCAAAGTTTTCTTTGTGGTGGAACTTGTGAGTTGTTGATCAAGGAGTTAAAGTGATAGATCAAGCCCTGCCACACTCTTATAGATCCCACCTAAATCTTTTGATCCCCCCCGTCCGATCTGCAGGTGGGGCCTACAAAGAGGTGTGTAGGGGGATCCTCATCGGCACACAAACACAAGAAGGCAATTGTAGATAAATTGGTTAAATATTAGGTTAGTTGGATTTCGGCACTCAAAACCATTTAGTACAATTGATGTTTATGCACTACGTACCAGGAAAATTTCCTGAGCCACGTACTTTCTTGCAGGAATGCACCTTCGAACCATCACCAAAAGGAGAAAATCGTCAAGAACAATGCTTCTTATTTTGAATTAGTATGTATGGCTCTGGCAAGAGTGAGAATGCCACCCTCCATGTAATAACACTAACAAGGCACATCAAATTCCCAGTTATACAAAAGGTACACTAACGAACCGTTAATTTGCATTTTAGAAGTTTCAATTTTGACAAAATTTAAGTATTTCGAATTATCATAATGATAGGAGACCCTCAAGTAACTTAACTAACTAAAAAATTTGAGGCATAACAAAGAAAGATTTACCATGACACAACCTCAAGCGACTAAGCTGTCTTTCCTTTATATATACTAGTCATAAGAAATAGCTTTCCATCTATTAATTAGAGACATACAACCATGCACATGCTTACCCATAAAGTGCCCACTAACATGAGTAAATACATATGATCTTTGTATATTTTAATCATCGATGTATCTATTCTCTCATATTCTTTGACATAGAGTATTATCAGCTGAACAAAACCATCATTTCCAGGTTGCAATCTCCTCAAGCAATGTTAGGTACCCTACCATTAAACCACAAGCATTGTGGAAGAATAAATGGAGTTTTCTCTACCATTAAACCAATTTCTCCATGTCATTCGCGACTGTCTAATACAGTCAGTCAGTACGATTGAATGAATTCTCTGCGTCGATGGTGGCGATGGGAAGGATCTGATGAATTACTTGGAGGAATGATCCAATCATTGCCGTCGATATATGAAATGTCCATGAATGGTGTTGCTTCAGTGTGGTTCAATTGCTTAGAGTATGCGGCCCTTGCTGTGTAGTTCGCCCCTGGTCCCATGCACTCGTATTCTCCGAAGAAGACAGTACTGTGGAACACATGATGGAAGTGAGATTGGTGAATTTTAAGGTGTATCTGGATACACCCAAAACAACAGTTGGGTTTGGGGTTGCACAGAGCTGGATCCACATTAGGTTGGGCATTGTCTTAGCTATTTTCCAACCCAATCACCATTAACGTTTACTATGGATCCCAGCCCATTGGCTGAGGTACCCAAAAAAAAAAAAAAACACAGTTACTGTGCATTTTGATTTTGGATGGGAACGTCGACCAACAACATCACACCTGATGTGATTACAATTTCCATGCAGCCCCAATGGCTTATACTAAAATTCATTGTGATTAGCCGTACATCCAAACATTCTCCTCATATAATTAAGGCTGCATTTGGATAGAAGGCCCAAAAAAAAGAATTGCTATCTGGGAACACTATGGACCCGACACAGGACTAGACCCAGATCCCTACCAGCCTAAACTTGCTATACATTTGTCAATACATTTGGATAGCCTCTAAATTTTGGGTATTCATTTAGAATTATGCAAAATGTTGTCATGGTAGGCTTTTGTCCAACCAAACTGTACTAGTGTTAATGAAGGTTAAATAGAAAGAGCTCAGAGATTAGCAACAAGGGTCAACCACAGACGGGTCTTTAGAAGGATCATTCCAATCATTCCATCCATCTGAAGCAACGTTACTAGACATGTATGTTCTAGCAAAGACGACAGAAGCATATGGGCCCCAAGCACGTCCTAGCCACACCCGACCAGATCCATCAATGCTGCAATTTACAAAAGAAAATCCAGTTTTCTCATTCATTGATTGTCTTCCGTGAGCAGTGATGGCACCAGTGATCATCTTTACTTCAGGCGGCAATTGCTTTGCTATCAAATTAAGTTTACAATCCTGTCCATTGGTAAAAGAAAAAAAAATCACGTTAGTGTGAATAACTTTCATCACGTTTTGTGTTGGGTATGCTTAAATTTTTGTAAGGGATTCTTTGGGGTTTTAAAAAAATGATGAAGATGAAGGTGAATAGAGTTAATTCCTGTTTAAGATTCAACCATGTGATAATTTTCCCACGTTTACCAAATTGTGTAGTTCTGATTAGACTTGAAAATCGAAAAAATTGTGCAAACTTCAAAAGAAATTAGATTTTAATTGAGATTTTATTGCAATTCATTGCTTCAGTTTCGATTCTATTAGCTAAGGTGTTTCAATTCAACTGTACTATTAAATTAAGTATTTATTAATTTGTTGCTGATCATATACCTCATAGAGTGATCTAGCGTTACCAAAGATAAAATCAATGGATCCTTCGATAAAACACTCCTTAAAATAGTGCCTCCCTCGATCATCGTGAAGTGTATCTTGGCCTCCATAAAACCCACAACCATAAAATGCAGCTTGATCACCGGCGATCCTGAGTGCCACAGCTTGGTTCCCGATGTCACCGGGCAATGCAGGTGGGGCAGTATTCTTCATCAACAGCCATAACATGAAACACAAAATGTAAAAATTCAAAGCTAGGTACAATTTAGAAGACAATGTGCAAGAGGCTATAAAGGAAATTGGAAATTAACCTGAGCATGGTGCTCAAGTTATGTGGTGCATCACACTCAAATGTGATACTATGAGTTGATGATCTGATCTGGACCATTCATTGAGTGGGTCATATAGGGGAGAGATTCTCAGTGGTTGAGCAGCATTCCCCATCTGATAAGTGAGACAGTGACCTATACAAATGGACGGCAGAGATAATGTTGCAACGGTTAAAAATCATTGGCAAAGGGTCCACTAATTGATCGGCAGGGATCATCCAAACTATATGCTGTGTAGTCAATTGTCTATCATACATGGCTGCATGGATCAACAAAAAGGCCTAGTCCTTGAAGGATCAACAGCACCAAGTCCTCTATCTTGATACACTGAAAAAGTCAACTGCAGAGACGCTTCTATTGAATAGAACAGTATGCATCTGTTTTTGGGTATAAATATGCATATGTTTTCACTGCACTCACACAAACTAGTTATATTCGTCTGATTGGATTGGATGGGTTTACTTTACGGTTGGATTAGGGAGTAGAAACCTGGTTTGTGGGGCCCACCCATTCCCATCAAAGGAGAGTCTTTTGACCTGACATTTATCAAAATTCAACCAAATTAGAGACTCTAGCGGTTCCATGTAAGGTCATGATGGACAACCGGTTGATAGTGCAGTTTTTATTCCATCTTCAAATTCATAAGCATATATAAGATTAGGAGGATTGGATTGGCCCCACCAACATATATACCAGGTGGGATCAATTTTCTGCTTAAGTTAGTGCAGAGAACTGAGACTTCATATGTGATTTAAAGACAAAATGCTCTTGAAACTACAAATATCGTATAGTGTAACTTCCTCGTGTCCATGAAGAGAGGGATTGCCAACTACGAGAACCAGGAGTCCTTGAAATTTATGGAAAGAGGATTGATTTGTGTAATCCTTTCAAAGTTCATTGTGCAGCCAAAGCTTAAAGTTAATACTTGAAGGATTGTAAGGCTTTTCCCTTTTTCACTACTCCTTCAATTAGAAGACGATATAGTGTATGTTTATACCTGAAAACTAATATTGTAAGCTATGAAATTGAGTGCAAAAATTGAAACAGAAGCACTGTAGATTGTCCCTCCAGTGGAATTTGCGGTGTCGTTCCAAGCTATAGACGTATTGAGATAACCCTGGCCTTGGAAAGCTAAGTTTGTCTTGTTAACACTAACCACCACTTTTTCCCTGAGACGGTAGAAGCGTTGTTAGAGAACGAGGTAGATGTTGACAGAATTGGAAGTTGGAACTATCACACACATTTATTATTTTATTTATACCTAGCACTGCAATTCGGATTGGCCTAGGCCTGAATTGATCGAGGCAAGCCCACATCAGGAACTTCCTGACATACAGGATTGAGGCCCAAGTTTAATGTATATGAGAGCATTTTTTTTGTCAAACAATGTAAGATAGGCCGGCCCAACAATTTTTGTCCCGAATGAAAGATTTACTGTAGGCCCAATTATCTCAACTAATTACACCCTAGTCATGTATCTAACTAACAAGACATAACATGAGCCGACAATTAATTCAAGAAACACGAGCAATTAAGCGACAGTTAACAGAAGACAACCGAACAAATCAGAAATCCAAACTCCATAGGAAAAGACAAGAAAAACATGGATCCAACCATGGAAATTCACTGGCAGAATGAATTACCTGTAAACACCAGCGCCGAAAAGGATAATGGTCTGACCAGAACTATTATCCGGAACTGCATCAACGGCCTTCTGGACGCTGGTGAAATTGCCACACCCCATAATATCAACTGTCAAGACAAGCGATGGCCTCAAGTAGTTCTGTGCAATCATAGACGTCCATTTGTTGTCATCACACCTTGAGTCATCCTTCTTAGGGTGATGGTGTGGATGATGATGATGCCTAATCACTCTCTGAGCAATGCGCTTTAACAAAGAAATTAACTTTTCAATGTAGTTCTCGCCTACCACCTCAGTAACAATCTCATTATCCATGCTAAAAATACTGCTACTACTGGCATCAGAAGTAGTACTTGTATTGAGGGCTAGTAGGATGGAGATTAGTGCAATGGCAAGTGCTGAGACCCAAAAGAAGCAGCTTCTGATTCTGTTTATGGGCGTCATGGAGTCCATGTTAATTTGGGTTAGTTTGAAGATGTGGGCTATGTTTTGTTATATATATATATATATATGTAAGGAGAGAAGAGAAGTGGTCATGGCGTAGGAGGTAAGAAAAAGAAAGGGTGTGGAGGAATGATTTAGTGATAAAAGAAAGTGGGATGGTGGTAGTGGGAGATTGGAAGATTTACACGCTAAGGCCCTGGAAATGCAATGCCGGTGTTCAAAGAGAGGGGCTTTTAGCTGGTGGGGTTTCAATGACTCTTCTCATCACATGGAGAAATGATCATGAATTCATGTGGAAACTTGAGGCAGATCTGAACTCATACCCATGGAAAACTTTATTTACCACGATCATAAATGGGTTGTGTTAATAATCAGAATCATTAAAAGCTCAAGCGGTTAGTGAATGATAGAACAATAAATATCGAAGGGTCTTGATCACCAGCAAAACCAGGTAGAATTGAAGCCCCCAATCTAACCTGAAAAATTGCCCAAAAAAAAAACTCAAACATTTTTGAAATTTTTATAGTTATTTAATTTTTTAATATAATTTTTACAGTGAGAGCATGTGAACAGAAATATGTTAAATGACTAACGTGAACAAAAACACGTCCGGAGGGATTTGAACACATGGCCTCCGACTCTAATACTATATTAATAACTAGCATCACCAAAAACTCAAATTGTTAATGAAAGATAGAACAATGAATATCAAAGACGTCCTAATAGGTTGGACAAGGTTGGGTTGGGTTCATGTGGTCAAGCTGGGTCTAGATTGATTAATGTTGTTGTACCTAGGCAAGACATGAAATGCATCTAATGCAAGACATGAAATGCATCTAATGCATACTATGTGTATGAGTCCATCTTAGAAAACAATCTTGGAATTGAAAGAGCCAGGCAATTATTTGAATAAGGTCAATCTAACGAGTGAATTTTGTTAGATTGAATTTTGGATGAGAGGCAATTCATTTATGCAAGGGAAAATGTGGTGTAGGATTGCAATTATCAAACGTGGCCCCTTTTGCATGCAATTTATAATGCAGAAGCATATTTCCACTTTTATGGGGGATGAAAATGATCAGCTCATGTATGTATACTACGCAAAGTACATGATGATATATGGTATTATTATTTATTAGAGTATACTGTACACTAGACTACACAGTTAATTGGGTACGCACCTAAATGGACATAAGAGCAGAACCTAATCATTAATGGGCCAAACCGTACATCTAGATCTGATTATCAATCAGACCTAAAAGCGACTACCCAGATTATTGGGTTGCATTCGATCGCCAGGATTCGTTGAAATCATCACCTCTTTTTTACAACTCACATGTAGTTTTTATTTATTTATTTATGGTATTCCAATTATACGGGGCTGGGGTCCTACTATGGGGTGAGAAAAGTAGACCTCAAAAAGGTAGGAAAGGCCTCAGGAAAGGGGAGCGGGTAGACCTCCCGTGAGGTAACATAAGGCTCTCTTACTAGAGAAAGGTGTCTGGCTAGATTCAAACCCTGGTCAGGTAAGAACTGCCACCTCTTTCAGGGAGGTAAGAGGACATTCTTAACTCACATGTTGTTGGTAAGGACTGTGGGCCACGGCATTATAAGAGATATGGACCATAATAGTCAATGGTAGCCTCCTAGTTGACCTACTAGGTAACGGTTCTGATGCACCTTGACTCTTATAATCATTGGCATACACTATTGAGGGATAGACTTAATGTACACTATGATTTCATCTATAGGAACACATCAATTTTTCATTAATTTGTGTGTGTAGAATATTGGGCGAGTGGGCGCACCCAAATGGTTTCAACTGTACGCCTCACTTTGAATTGCCCATTGATCTCAAGGATTGAGGTATAGATTTAATGTACACTATGATTTCATCTATAGGAACATGTCAATTTTTCATTAATTTCTGTGTAGAATATTGGGCGAGTGGGCGCACCCAAATGGTTAAGCTGGGTCATTCAACTGTAGGCCTCACTTTGAATTGCCCATTGATCTCAAGGATCACATGGATCAGCCAATCCTGAACCATCTGCGCAGCGGCTTTATAAATGGACGGTCGAGATTGATCAACTGCCGGGTTGTTTTTCACTGTTATTGTTATATATCACACTGACATAGATGGGTAATCTGTAATGGCCTACTCTGGATCCCGACCAGACCCCAATTATTAATGAGGATCACTTAAAAGGGTCCAACCTGAAATTTCTGAGTCAGGTGAGAAGCCCCTGTTTACAGGCTTATCCATGATAGTAGCGTAAGTTACCTGATACTAAAATCACAATTGGCACAATCAGATCAAAGTGATTATCGAGAACGGTAAGTGATAGAGAGTAGAACTAGTCACGCCCGGCCTTGATGAATGATCAATTCTCGGGCTGGAGGCTTAGAATTGGGGATTAGGGTGCACTCTGAGGCATGCCTCGGGATTCACCCTAATCCCTAATTCTCGGGGCTTGACATAAACCCAGTGATATTCACATGAAATATTAACATGATTTAAGTCCCCAAAAATACCGACTGTATGATTTCCTTTACTATTCCTCTGAAGAGTGAAGAACATCAATCTCGTCCACCCAAAGTCTCCCAAGTTGCAGAATCATCTACTCAATTAAGTTTTGAATGGCAATAGTATGGGCCCTTAAAAAAGAACTATCTCGTCTATCCGGAACTTGGGTTTCATTTAGAAAAATAAAAGAAGTAGACTGTAGGCATTGAAGAAGCGTAGACCAAGATCACATGGCTGCTACAAATGTGATGAGGACTACGTTGGATTGGGTCAAGTAATGGATGAAGAAATCCTTGAATTCTACTAGAGGTCAGCCACGCAGAATTCACTCTTTATAATATCAGGGCAATGATGGATACCTTAATAGAGAAGATGGTGGTTATAATATTCCGACGCTCTACTACCACCAAGTTATATCAATTTATAGTAGTTGGCTTAGTGGATGATAAACTTTAACTCAAGTTAAGATAGGATAAAGAAGGAGAGTTGGAATAAACTCTCTCAATTGAAGTTTAAGTTTTAGAAGGATTAACACATCATCTCTTTATCCATTTAAATAGACTCCTTGTGAGGGATGTCGCTATGTATTGGGGCTACCCATGAGTGGGCCCCATCACAATGCCAACACTACAACATTCTGTGAATGCAACAATCATTAGGCAAGGGACCACTCATTCTTTGATCTTAAGATTCCTAGTCATTCAGTCATAGCCAGTCCACTGAGTCACCTAGTCCACCGAGTCACCCTTCCAGTTTGCTATATCAAAATAAAAATGAGGAAGAAAAGAAGGGATTCCAAGCTCATCTTATTACTACCCATCTAGGGTCGTCAACTTGCCTACAGCATAAGCAAAATCCCAATAGCATTTGGAAGAATATTCACAAGTGTTTGAGTTCCATTCGGCCCTGTTTATTTGAATATAGGAATTGAATATATGGTCATTAAAAAAGAAAATTAATGGTGAATGTCCAAAAATAAGCATAAAATAGCATTCTTTTGGTTCTACATTTCTAAAGAAAATGTTATTTGATGTTTATTTTTCAAAGCTCACATTTAATCTTCATTTCTAATCACCCTATGTATGCAATTTTTATGTATTATAATGCAAACAAACAGGCTCTAAATCACAGTACAACTGTTTTGTTAGATAATGTTTGCTAAACCATGGCAAACGGTAGTGAAATCTTTGGAGATAACAGTAGGTAACTATAGGTAGTCAAAACGTGAAACCAATTGTTTCATGAGAGATTGTTTTCTCCACTTGAACAAAATCCAACCAAATATCATCAAATATCACAGAACAACGAACGAAAGAAAGAAAGAAAAGAATTCAGCTCAGCTACTTGTCCTTCTAAAATGTAATTCGCAGTTGGGTTGGATTCCATTTTTGTTGGGTTGGATTCCATTTTATGGCTATCTGCTAAAAATATCATTTTGCATCAAGCAATTGCTATTTTAACAATCTCTTCCGCTTCCGTGGGTAATGGAGTCAGCTGTGCAAGGTTCAGTTTCCTGGACATAAACAAAATTAAAGGACCAACACTTCTCTTGTTGGTTGCAAAAAGCGTAGGATGAAAGTGATAAATTCCATCATATCATCGGACTATCCCATGATATCATGGGATATGATTAAAAAAATTTACAAAAATGTTGACAAGTGATATTATCTGAATTTCAGTAATAAAATTGAAAAATAAGGACTAATATATCAAAACCCCAGTTGACAATGTATACTTCCATTGAAGGGATACTTTTATAACAAGAAAATTAGACCTGAATTGTTGCAACTAGCTGTCATGGACAAGATGATATTAGGATTAGTTGCTAGAGGTATTATGACTAGGATTAGTTTGTCAATGCATGGATAGCTAGGCTGAATTTTAAATTACCATCTTTCTTATATAAGTTGAGAAGTTTTTCTTAACATAAGGGGTACGGTGAAACTTTGTAGAAATGTAATTGGCTAGTTGCTTTATATTGTTTACATTGTATCAGACACATGGCCCAATAGCGATCTTGTGATCAGGCTTGCCATGGTCATCTCTCCAATGTTTTCATAATAATTTAAACGTCTTTTTTTTTTTTTTTGCGAGCAAGGAGGTATCCAAAGTGCGGGGGTACCAATGAGGAAGTTGAACCCTGGACCTATTTGTCCTCAATAAAATCAACCTTCATCCATCGTCTATGCACGATCTGCTTCTTCCCATGAATTTTTTTCGACCATTGCAAATGGGAGCTGATAAGATGAAGGGGCTATGATGATTGGATGGGGCTGATTGTTTGCACATACCTAATTCACATTGTCATCTTTTAATCCCTCATGCTCTTCATGGTTGGCACAACTCTGGATGAACCCTAAAAAGTTAGCTTATATACAGTATCATCTCGCTAGGCCATTTCTCATAGTTACTTGGATATTTTTTATTGCAAAGACAGATATATGTTAATATGTACAAATAAAAATGTATGAATTTCAAAGTCTTGCTGAGCTGTTGAAAATGCAACATAAATGGATAGAAGGCCATAAGTGGGGCTCAATCTACGCGCTTTGTTTGTCTACATTATATATATTAAAGCTATAAGAATGGAGGCTTTTGGAGAGCGCCACATCAGCGCCCCTCATGTTTCTTTTTTCCTAAAGCACCACGTCAGCTTTAAAATATTGACATGTGACATCAACAAATGATTTTTCTAAAATCTCTCCACACTGTTTTTGCATCATCCCCTAAAACCTCTCCCTCTACCCTCCTCTCTCTCATTTATTCCATTTATTTCCCAAAAATCTCGGGCATATATTATTTATTTCCCTAAAATTTCTTGTCCACTAAAGTCTCTCTTTACCTACTAAATTATCTCATTCAATCTTATATTCCACTTAAACTTGGTTTCTTCTCTAAGAATACTCCTCCTTCTAAATCATGTTTAAATTAGCAAATTTCAAAATTGGAAAGATTTCACTTTAATTACCTACTCAGTGAATTCAAATCATCATAACATCTTATTAAAATTTAACATCAAATGTCCTTGGTGATGAAACTTATATCGTTATCACACTGCTTATCTTGTAAACTAATTATACTTCAAAGTTAAGAACAACCTTAGGTTTCCTCTACAAATTTCAACCTTGAAACCACATCAGCAATTGAATTGCCTGTGCTTGACGTCAAGGTAATAGAGAATTGGAAACAGAATTTGGGAGAGAAGCTTGCAAACCATGACATATGTTTCAGGCCTATCTAATTCTTGTTGAGTTTGGGCGAGGAACTGGATCCCTTCATAGGTTTTGAATGCTTTCGGATTTTTTTTATTGCATTGATCATCTTTTAAATTACCCACTGTAGGGAAAAAGGTAGATTTTGCATTTTGTAGTGGGCAACTCCTAAATAACTATCCATTTAGCACATTCTTGTGATAAGTTTATTTATCAAAGTGCCCCCAGATGGAACTTGATTTCTTACTATGTAACCATTTTTTATTAATTTTATTTTCGTTTCTTATTACCTTCTATTTTGACCACTCTATATTTTATCCTCACCATTTTTATTTTCTCACCATTTTTCTTTCTTTTTGTAGGTAAAAAATTTTATAGAGATCCAATGCATGTTTAGCATATTCTTGTGATAGGGTTAATATAACAAAGTGCACCATGATCAAACTTGATTTCTTACTATGTGACCATTTTCTATTAATTTTATCTAAGTTTCATATTACCTTTTTCCTATTTATATTTTATCCTCATCATTTTATTTCTCCTTGCAGTTTAAGGAACGGCCGTTCAAGGGATGTTCAATTGTTGAAAATCAGTTGTCACAAATGAAGTTGTAGAAATAGAAAAATAAATTGAAAATTGAAATATTATTATTTGTCTTGGTTTTTTTTTTTTTTACCCATTTGTATTCATCATGTATATGACCCTAGCCCCTAAACCCAAAAAGAAAGGATAAACCTATAGTAGAAAGATTAATAGAAAAAAAAAAGAATGTATAATTTTTTCTTAGTAATATTTTAATACATTTAATATTTTAATATATTTTCATTTTTTGGCCTCGGTTTAGCACAAGCCTTTGTTGCTAGTTAAATACATAAGAATTAAATTTATAGGATTCATGTCATCAGTGCTTAGTAGTTAAAAATAAAGATTAAAAGTTAATTTTAAAAGAAGAGCATCTAATAAAATTTTATTTTAATTATTTCTCATCTTACTTTGATTTTTTTTAATGATTAAGCGGAACATCCTTGGCATAGCAATGGAAACTGGACAACGGGTTTTTAAGAATGATCAAGCATGGAGGGTTGTTATGCTACATCAATGAACGGCCAAGATCACCCATGATGACATGCTTTCTAACATCTCATCAATGGCGCAAATGGGTTATTGAATGTATGTGCATGTGGGCCATGTGTATGGAATTTTGTGTTGGCTAATTCATGGGTTGGATAAAACTTGAGTCCATTGATGTTGTTTTTTTTTATATCTTTTATCATGGACAATGGTTTGAGTCACCGGATGTATTGAAGTGAAGAAATCGAAAAAAGAATGACAAATTGAAGTGATTTTCTACAAACAATATGGTTTAAAAAGGTTATATCTCACAAACCAAGCATCGGATATGGACAGACTACCTACTATTGTAGAGCTTATTTCAAGTAAATATCCATAGAGCTCAAAATTGCTTCAATCGGAGCTAAAATGAAAAAGTTATAGCCTCAGGAAATTTGTAGAAAAAATGTGCTGAATTTAATTTGACCGGTCGGGTAGCAATCGGGCAGGCGGTAATTGAATCAAACCAATTAGACCACAATCCAACCAATCTAATAGGTGTAGAAAATTTTGCCAACTTATGCTTTTTCAGTCCTTCTTGAAGAAAAACTTGCCTGTTTTATGCCAACTTATTTCCTCATTAAAATACACTTATGAGGCATGAATTTGAGGCTATAAAAAGAGGCTTTCTCTCAACCCTAAAGTATGTTACATAGATCTCATTGTTTTAAGTGGAAATTGCTTATTGGACATCCCCTTCTCTAAAGTTTTTTCATTGGAGAGTTGAAGGGCTGAAGTTCTACTATAAAGATACTTATCTTCTACTTCTCTAAGTGTAGAAGATTGTTGGGGGAAATCAAGTTCAATATCTAGAAGGCGTCTAGGTACTTGAATCTGTAACAAAGAACTGCAACGACAAAGTCTTTATGTTGCGTGATAATTGGATAAGAGTTGTGAATATTCTTTTGTAACTGTGGTATGATTCATAGTGCTTGATTATTGGTCATTGTTTTTCTCAATTTCGGTTTCCACATAAAAATTGTATCTTTTTGTAGTGTGTGCTTTTGTTTGATTCATTTCCACTTCTTAGTTAATTGTTTGCACACATAATATTGAGATTGATTTTAATAATCTATTCTAGAGGATCTCCCCAAAAACTTTTAAGTGGTATTGGAGTGGGTTACACTAATGTACTGTGTTTGATCTTTAGAGATATTTAGAATGGTACCCAAACAAAAAGGCACATCTACTGTGAAGCCTCCATTGTTTGATGATTCAAATTATGCTTATTGAAAGCAAAGGATTATTGGGTTCCTCAAGTCCATTGATGATGATGTGTGGGATATTGTTGAGGAAAGATATTCAGAACTCACAATTACTACTAATGGGAAAATAGTTGCTAAACCTAAAGCCCAATGGGCTAAAGAAGAAAAGCATGCCTCCAATTGCAATAATAAGGCTATAAATGGTATTTATAATAGCGTGCCTGCTGATGAGTTTCATCGAATTTCCATTTGTAAAACTGCAAAATAAGCATAGGATGTTTTGCAAACTATATATGAGAATACTGATGCTATCAAGCAAGCAAAGTTACAAAGGTTAAACAAATCCTTAAAAACCATTGTAAGATGAGACATTCAACAAGTTCTTTGCTAGGTTGAATGACATTGTCAAATCTATTTTCAATTTGAGTGAAGAAATCCCTAAAAGTAAAATTGTCAAGAAGATTCTAAGGTCTCTTATTTCAAAGTTTGATTCAAAGGCAGATGCTATTGAAAAAAATAAGAATTTAGAAACCCTGATAGTGTATCAATTGGTTGAAAATTTTTAAACTTTCGAAAAAAACCATTTAAAAAAAGGAAAATTAGTGAAGAATAACGGTTTGGCTTTTAGGGCTTTTCAAAAAATCAGTGAAGAAACCTGAGAAGAAAATTAAGACTGATTCAGATTCTGATATGATATCATAGAATTATGGTTTAATTTCAAAAACTCATGAAGGCTAAGAAAGCTAAGTGGAAGGGATCGAAGTTTAAAAAGAAGACGACATTAACCAAGATTAAGTGTTTTAAGTGTCAAGGTTATGGTTATTATGTTAGTGATTATTCAAAAAGGAAAATGAATCCCAAATACAAAGCTCTGAAAACTTGAGATGATGATTCTTCAGAAGAAGAAAAAGAACCTGAACCTGATCCTAAAGATATTGTAGATGGCAAGTTTGTGGCTTTTATGGCCAGATCCACTGTGTCTGTTGATAGTTCTACTGTAGAGAATGCTGATTATGAAATTTCTGATGAAGAAGATGATTGAGAAACAAATATGAAATTTTGTTGGAAAAGCCTATGTAAATGAGCAAGTTATTTAAAAAAGATGCTCTAAAGTGGAAATAAAAGATTTTGTCTTTAAGAAAGAGTTAGAGGAATGAAAATCAAAGGTTCATCTTTTAAAAAGACTGAAGAACTCCATGATTGATAAGCTGACTACTAAAAGTCACAAATATGATTTACTAAAAGATGATTTTAAGAAAGTTGAGCAAGAGTTTAAAAACTTTAAAACTGCTAAGGTTGAAAAAGAAGACTTGACTGGGAAACTGAAGATTACGTTGTTTGAGCTGGATTTCACCAAAACTTCTCTGAATAAGATGATTACTAGTTCAAAGATTCTTGAAGACATCTTCCGTATTTAGAAATTGCCTTATGATAAGTACGATCTTGGTTTCAATGATGGTGTATCTACTTCAAAATCTAAAAGCAAATTTATTTTTGTTAGAAATATTGCACATAGTACTTCACATGTTACACATGATCATAATGTTGAGAGTAGTTCAAAAAAGGAGAATGTGTCACATTCTTCGCGCACATCTACTTGTCATCACTATGGAGCTAGAGGACACATTCGTCCCCATTGCAATAAGCTTCATATTTTAAAATATGAGTAATGGTGGAAATGTTTGTCTGAGCAAAAGGTCAAGACAATAGTAATTTGAGTAAGGAAATTTGATTTGTCTACAAAAATTGCTCACATTGTGCTGAAAGATAAAACTACACAAGTATGGGTGGCTACATGCAAAAAACCCTGATCAAGATGATTAAGCTCCCACCCCCAATGTTACTGCAAAGATATAATTAAGGGGGAGCTGTAATCAAGGGGGAGCTAGTGCTGGATCCAAGTTGACAAATTCGCTGTATGCTAATCGGTCGTATTGTCAATTATGGACAAAGAGGGGGAGAATGAGGAATTTTTAGAGAATTTTTGCGAAGTCTGATGACAGAGGGAGCTGAAGATGGTTTTTTTTTGTAACTAGTGAAAAGCCGATGGTAAAATCTTCTTTACTCTTTCAATTTACTCAATGTATTTTTTGTTTTAGTTTTTTTGGTGGATTGTTGCATAGGAAGTTTTGTCTATGAATTGTAAAAGGGGGAGATTGTAAGGATTTTTGTTTTAGCTAATTTATGGGTTGGACAAAACTTGAGTCCATTGGTGTTTTATTGTTTATATCTTTTAGTATGGACAATGGTTTGAGTCCCCAGATGCAATGAAGTGAAGAAATCGAAGAAAGAGCGACAAATTGAAGTGATTTTCTATGAACAGCATGGTTTAAAAAGGTCCTATCTCACAAATCAAGTGTTGAATATGGACAAATACCTATAGTTGGAAAGCTCGTTTCGAGTAGATATCCGTAAAGTCCAAGATTGCGTCAATCGAAACTAAAAAAAGAAAGTTATAGCTTCAGCAAGTTTGCAGAAAAAATGTATTGAATTTTATCTAACCGATTGGGCAATAATTAGGCCACAATCCGGCAAGGCAGTAATTGAATCCAACTGATTTGACCACAATCTAATCGATCAGACAAGTGCAGAAAATTTTGCCAACTTATTATTTTACATTTCAATTTGAAGAGGAACTTGCCTATTTCATGTCAGCTTCTTTCCTGATTGAAATATATTTATGAGGCACGAATTTAGGGCTATAAAAAGGGATTCTCTCTCAACCCTAAAGTATGGAACACAGATCTCATTGCTCTAAGCAGAAATTGCTTATTCGAGAGCACTTTCTCTAGAGTTTTTTTATTAGAGAGTTGAAGGGCTAAAATTCTACTCTATAAATATTTGTCCTCTACTTATCTGAGTGTAGAAGGTTGTTGTGGGGAGTAGTCGAGTGTAACATCCAAAAGGCGTCAAGGTGCTTAAATTTGTAACAGAGAATAGTAGGGGGTTGTTGCAGCGGGGTGTTATACAAGGGAGTCACAAAGTCCTTAGGTTGCGCTATAACTCGATAAGGGTTGTGATTATTCTTTTGTAACTATAGTATGATTCATAGTGCTCGATTTTTTATCGTGTTTTTTTTTCCGGTTTGGGTTTTTCCGTAAAAATTGTATCTTTTTGTGGTGTGTGCTTTTATTTGATTTATTTTCGCTACGTAGTTGATTGTTTGCACGTATAGTATTGAGATTCATTTTATTAATCTATTCTAAAGGATCTCCCTAAAAACCTTCACCATGAGGGGTAACCACTCATGCAACCTCACATTTCAACTACCTTCTTCCAAACAGAAAAATTGACGTTTTGTAGACTGTGCTGAAGTGAATCTCAATTGCCATTTAATGACCAGATGCATGTGACAGGGGTTCTACTTCTGTACAACGAATATTTTCACTTTTTCATATTTGAAAGAAAAGATTGGCAAGGGCCGTTAATGGGCTGGGTCTGGATTCCTCCATGTCCATATATTTGAACAGATGGATCTGGGCCTTGTGGGTTTAGTTTTGTGAAATTGTTACTTCTCCTTAATGGGGCTTGGTTCATTGACATCTGATTAAGGGTCATGGAGTGGATAATCGAAGTAGAAATTAATTCTTTACCTATCCCTGCCCATTTTTAATGGGCTTGGGTCAGGTAGCTAACAACATCTAATGCTCGTGGTTTTCCCATTTATCAGGTGAGGTTCGACTGGCGGTTGTGATGTATGGGTGAAAAAGTGGGTCTCTTTCTACCTTTCTGAAAAAGAGAGAAAAATGTTGATGCAGATTCAATTATATATTCACTTAAATTTTTACAATCAGTGTAAAGCAATCAAGTGTATGTTTTAATTAATTTTAAGTCAAATGGACCTTATTATTTTTTTTTTGACTTGCCGAAGAAAAATCAGTTTTCTCCCTAAACTTAGATCTAAAAGAAAAAAAAAAAAAGTCTTTAAGCTGTAGATCAGCTGGTTGGGACATTGCTGTATGAGTGATTGTGCATGTGCTCGAGTCTCCAAAATTTTACTGGAGGAGAGGTTTTCTTTCTCAGGGGCTATAAAATGGTTTATAGATTAAAGATTTTTTTTTATGATATAACAAATATGTTTGAATTGAAGGGCGACTTGGCCCAATGGTAAAGGCTTATCGATAACATCTTGGAGGATGCAAGTTCATGTCATGGAAATAACCTCTTGAAAATAAAGGTAAGGCTGCGTATATCTTACCCTTCTTAGAACCGCTATGTGGGAACTTTTTCTTTTTATATAACAAATATGCTTGAATTGATCTTATCTTGGGCTTTAGCTTGATTATAAAATTATACAATTGACCATATTTGAGCACGCAACTGAAATTAAGCTTTGGTGAATGGAGGTGGACTCCCAGTCTCCCACACTTTTTTTTTTGTTCTTTTGGTAAAAACGCAGTCCCACGATTAGCAACCAAACAAACAGTTTTCCATGTCTACGTTCTCGCGTAGCACAGTTTACCGTCACCTAGAAACGAGACAACAAACTTGCATCTACCATATTTTTGCACTACATACCTACTTTCACTGCAACAATTGCAGAAACTAGAATTCTAGCACTAAGATTCTTTTCTCCAAACCGACTCCTGTTAAATTTATGGACCACATTTTTGTTAAATTATTTTGGTTGATTTATTAAAAATAGCCCAAGATCATTTATAAGACCACTGACCTAAAAGAGCTATAGATAACGGATGTGTTTGGAAGTGGGATAAATTTTTGGTAGAATTAGATAGCTAATACAATCTAAGCTCATCCAATAGTATTATTATATGGGATGGAATTCCATTTCTCCCAAAGATGAATTCAATGTCACGTTTGGTTGCATCAGAATAAATGAGGGACAAGGGATCTCCTATCCAATCCATTGTTTGGATGAATGCAAATTTCATAGGACAATTCATCCAAATGACGTACATACCTTTGCATAAATTCAATCTATACTTATGTTTGTTTATCTCTATCAAAATGTTGGAATTGAGTCATGGAGTAAATTTGACATCCTGAATTAGAATATCAAAATATATGATGATAATAATTTTTTTTTACATCATAAAAAATTGACATAAACTTTAATATTTTTTAAGATTAAACTTGTTTTGCAAGCCTATTTTGCAATTATCAAATTATAGACTCAACACCAAATCTGAAACAAACCAGACAAAAAATGTTACGTTTCAGTAAAGGTCAAGAAAGCAAAAAAAAAAAAAACAAAAAAAAAAAAAAAAACAAAAACTATAGACAGCAACAACTATTAAAAATGGAATTTGTGAGTGTGATTACGAGTCAATAAAATGACTTTCATACTTGTGTGGAAGTCTAATAAAAGGTTGAAAGTCTAGTAACAGGTTTTAAACTCTTGAAATTCTCAGCAACTTTAATATTTTTACCAAAGAAAAATACTTCATCGAGAGGGCTTAAGAGAAAAATGAAAACAAACCACCATTTGTGCAAAGCAACACAGCAGATATGCAAATCATTCATGCAAACCCATAAGAAATGCAACAGAGAAGGAACACCCAGTGAGATAGGCCACTGATTGAGCTCAATGCTACCAATACGTCAAGACTACACCGATTGAGCTTGTAGCAAAGAAAAACTAAAAAAAGATGACGAACTAACCCAGGGGAAATGAAGAAAACAAAAGAAAACTCGGAAAATCCCAACCTATTTTAATACTAAAAACCAGAAAAATAGGCAAATGAAACTATCCCTCAGATGATCTTGTAGCTAGGGCTGAGTTTTGTGAAGAGCGGCGCTAGTTTGTGAGAAAGAAGAGTAATGAATGTTTTGTAGGGTTTCAGATGGTAGTAATGTCATTTGGAAATAGTATTGCAGGTAAAACTATCCTAAAAAGTACAATCCCAAACTCAATTAAATCCCACCCAAATTATCCCACCTCCCAAGGTATTAAGTCATTGTAGCTTTGGGACTAGGATAGTTTAATACCATGTATTAAAAATGTAAACAAACAAGGGATAAGTAGGACTGGAATGAAAAAGTTACTTATCGCCCCACTTATCCCTCCCTTATCCCGCTTCCAAACACACCCAAAAGGGATAAGGTGGTCAATGAGTTTGATATTTTGTATACCCCTGGGGCTAATTTAGATATCTTGATCCCAGATATCCCCATGATTGGCATGACCCCATGTGGGCCCCAAATGCTGTTGCTCATGGATGGTGCTTGGTTGATGTGTGTGCGCCCACATGCATGTGTATGGGTGCATTAGTAGGGGTTCGCATGGAATGGGCTAGCCTGAGTCTAACTCGAACACCCTGCTTTGGCTGGGGCTTGGGCCTTAGGTCTTAGTGCTCCAAGCACGGATTACTATGGGCCAATTTATTATATTGGCTGGTTTTGGATTAAGTGATGGAGGCCCCAGCGCGCAGTCCGGATAGAAAAAAAGGGATAAATTTAAGAGTAAAAGATGCAGGGACCCCTCACCTGAGTACCTTTCTTGAGCAACCATTTAAGGATTGTACACATTCCTCCTATAAATACATGGATGGACAATAGCCCATAGTCTTAAGATGAAAAAATATCCATCCCTCCACCAGTTCTTCCCCATCTCCCCCTCCCCTTTCTAATATCTCCATTGCAGTAGCTGCAGCCAAAGCTCATAGGTGATGCAGTAACAACATAGTTGTCAATTTTGTCTTAGTCTACATGTCAGTCTGGCCTGAAAAATGAAATATTTTGGCATTTTGGAATTTTAAAGAAAATTCTCAAAATAAATTTTCAGAAAAATATAAAAACAAAAATATGATTAAAAATAAAATAAACTTGTGGGGCAAACTGCAAAAGGAAAGAAAGGATTTTGAAAGAAAAGAAGCTAAGGGGGCAAACCTTAAAAGGCAAAAGTAAGAAAGGACGTTTTAAAAGAAAAAAACAAAATAGAAAGGGGCATACTGCAAAAGATCATTTAAAAGGGCATTTTGCCTCGTTCTTGCAAAAGAATAGCCGACAGAATAGGCATTTGCTCATTTTAGCTTTTGCGTGTAACTTAAAATCGTAAGAGTGTTATAAGATGTATTATCATAGGTGGATGTCCACATTAGTACTCATATAAGATAAGGAGATTACTTAAGGTTAGAGTTTTTTCCTATTAGGTTGCTTGGGGAGGAAGCAATCTTATTCTATAAATAAGAACCTCCTCCTCTCATTATGTACTGACACACATCATTAATAAGAGCTCTCTCTCTTCCTCTCTTTAATCTTCTGTTTTCTATTGCAACATGTTATCAGCACAATGAGCTTAGGTTGGAGTTGCTGCTTGTATGATCAACCTCATTGAATCCCATGGTGGGGTTTAGATTTTTTTTTTTTCATTAACGAGGTGAGACCAATCTCTCTTTCTTGATACAGAGAAGAGATGAAAATGGTCTTGATCTCAGTATCACGATCTTCCCTAACCGAAAAGAAGAGAGGAGAAGGGTGAGTTCATTGCCGAACTGGTTGAACAAAGACATGCTACAGGTTTGTTCAACCAGGTTTTTCAAATCTTCTCAGACAAAGAGAAGACGCAGAGACACAATCTCCCTAGCCCCACCATCTCCACTAATCTGGAACGTTGGATCAATCAGCGCTTGTGAAAATTTAGAAATGGGATGGTCGACATTCCTAAAAATTGGCCCTGGTGTTGCAGGGAGAAGGTTCTCGTGGATCGATCGAGGCCATTCGTTATGTTTTTGGGGAACCCACTAGCGATGCCAGTCATCACGTTTGATGCGATGTGGAACCAGTGCTACGGTGGCGGTGGAATCTCACTTCTTCGTGGCTGCAAATATCATCTTTCACCACGAAGAGCTCCCTCAATTTCAAAACAGACAGAGATCAAAGTTGTGACCTCTTTGTGGGCCTCAGAGCTAGAGTCAGAGAAGAAGGAGAGGGCGCAGGTCTAGTCGTCTCTGCACACGCCATTGCCGGAGACAGAGAATAAGGGTTGCACGGCACTTTTCTCCCCTGTCCAACCGTCCCGGAACGGAGAAAGGCGTCACGCCGGTACTGCCGCTTCCGTCATCCACTTGCTGGTCTTCGTCACCGGCAACGGGAGCCAAGGTGTCTCAGAGGATCGGATCCCTCGATTCCTAACGGCTGCAATCCCTATTACAGGAAACAGAGTGATGAAGGAGAAAAGAGAGACCTGGTCTCATGGGTCGGGTTAGATCGAGTTAGGTTAGACCTAACTCGTGAGGCCCAGTCCAACCCAGAAGACAAAAGGTGCAGTTTAGGTCTGGTCAGGTTGACCCGAACCTGCCTGCAACAAGTCCAGCTTGAGGAGCAGTGCTGACGTCAGCCTGCTGACGTCAGGCTGACGTCAGCGAGTCGTACGGTCAAAGGCAGATTTGACCTGATCAATGGCAGAAACTTGTTTCACGATATCTTGACGATCCAGAGTTTGATTTGAGATCCGTTAGCGCCTGCGGAAAGCTCGCGAGCAGACCTACACATTGGCACCAAAATGAAGACAATTCAAAGGTTAAGTAATTTCGCCTTATTTTATAATCTTTTATTAGTTTGATAATCATACACTTGCATTTATTTTTATTCTTTTTCTATATGCAAGTATTTATAATTTTAATTCGAGTGATATAATTATTTCTTATAAAGAAAAAGATCATGATAAAATTGAAAATCATAGATCATAAATAGAACTAAAAGTTCTATACAAGTAATTGAAACCTGAAGTTCCATGAACTAGAAGTTCTATATGGAATTAATAATTCGGACTCGAAGTTCTATAAATTATTTTAGTCTATGAACCAGAAGTTCTTTTAAATTCGGATTAGAAGATCCGTTGGTTATTTTACTCTGAAATCAGAAGTTTTCAGATCCACAATATGTATTCGACAATTCATATTCCCACTCAAACCCGAAGTTTGATATTTAAATCTAGAAAGAAACAAATAGGCCATAACATCAAGCCCGAAGTCTTGATTGAACCTGAAGGTCTATATCAACTGTATAACCTAGACCCGAAGATCCATAAATTATCTAGAACCAGAAGTTCTAAGATTTGGAATATGAACCTGAAGATTTATATTCATAATCAAACTTGGAGCTTTGATTCAAAGTAGTGTAGATCGATACGAAAGCTATGAAATCAAACCTGAAGCTTTAATAGAACCAGCAATTCTATGAACCTGAAGTTCTATCTTTAGCCTGAAGTCTTAACAGAACTAGAAGTTCTGATTCGTCTGTTAAGAACTCGAAGTTCTAACTTTCTAATTGACCAATTCTTCATTATACTTTGTCATTGGATATTGACAACCCAAAGTTCTATTTTTGTTTGATTGTTATTGGTAAATCAATCTTTACACACTCTATAAGGCTTGGTGATGCTATCAAAGTCGGTAATAAGATATCCTTGTAGGATATGATATATGCTCTTATTTTCTACGCCATTATATCTCTGTTAGACAGAGCTAATCACCAGCAGATGGTCATACACCCATTGCTTAAAATAAATGTCAAATTAGTCAAACAGAATCCCTCCAGAAGAGGTAAAATAATAGGTCCTCCAGTAGAGATGAAAATAACCACCCCAGGAGAGGTGATTAACAAAGCATTTTGTTTGGAAATTGGGTGAACCACCAAGCATGGTCTAGAAAACCTACAACTACTTTTATAAGTTTGAACCTTAAGTTCAATTTTTCGATATTTTATTGGATATTAGACTTCCTCTTTTATCCCCCGTATCTTGTTTTTGCATGCTATATTTGTTTTGAATGGTAAATTGTTTAGCTGTTCTCAAGTTTTATTTTTGTGATTCGATTAACTAGTTATGTAAGTTTATTATTATTACTTACTGTATAGATCATGGAATGCATGAAACTGAGGATAATATCTGTCTGGTAGACAGTGTAACAAAACACACTATATTGAAAAAACATCAGAAGTTTTTCTTAAAGTTAGTGTTTAATTCGTGCACGGTATCGATCATAGCTGGATCCATACAAATACTTGAATGCTCCGGAAGAGTCTATATAATGGTATTTGTACATCATTACTAGTATTAACAGTCAGAAGCTAATACTAGAAAAGCTAAGTGCATTCTCCTTATATCTCAGGGTTGTATTATAAGATAATCTTCAAAACTTGAATCACATTCAATTATGAGCAAAATGACAAAGTCAAGCCAAACGCTTACACTAAACCCTAGACTTAGTAACCATAAGGCTTTCATGCTTTGGCATGATTGGTTAGGTCACCCTAAGGGTACTATACTAAGGCAAATTATTGATAATTTTGTTAAGTACTCCTTGGAGTACTATCCATTGACCATTTTTTTCGAAAAGGATATAATGTGACATTTGTGAACCCATCAAATCCTGCCCATTAGCACAAAATTATTACACCTAGGGTACACTTCCTTTCGCATATTATTAAATTTATAAGACTTGATATCGTAGGTTCGTGACTTGCATGAACCCATAACGTAGATTCAATTATTGGATATTTAGACAGGAGATATATTAATTGTTCGTTTTACTGATTGTCATCTTGATGAGACAATCTTCTCGCCGTTAGGGGGAGATAAGAGAGTTCCTGAAGAACACCTTGTTCCTGTAGAACAACTCAGTCCTGAAAAACGACGAGAATTAGCGTGGAATACTTCCACTCTGTCTCATCTAGATCTATGTACTTCACAATGTGAGAATGAAGTACGAAGAATTGTGCATTTAAAACAAACGAATTCCCTAATGCTTTTATTGATGCAGCAAAAGTGACTAGGTCACATATACCGACTATAAACACACAAGCACAAATTAATGTCCTTATAGGACAAGCACGAATTAGTATCACTGTAGGATACAAAGTCCAAATATGGCAGCAAAAGAATCTGTACATGCGAGAAGCGTGGTAGACTCATAGGTTTCAAGGACTCTACTCCCCAGAAGAGGAGAAACGAGCAATCATATCCCAATCATACTCCAGAAGAGATATACTCCCGAAGAGTTTATGACAAAATCCACTCTCTCTAAATCTCCTGAAGAAATTAATGTCCCGGCAGAGATACGAGTCCCAGAAGAAACTCTGGAAGCCCCAGAAGAAACTCTGGAAGCCCCTGAAGAGGCAATGGGTACCCAGTAAATAAAGAGATCTCTATATTGTATAATTATTCAAGAGAGAGATGGGATAGAAATAAAATTATCATCGATGACGCATATGTGCTAGCTACTCAAATATCAAGGGAAAATGAAAATGATGATTGGAATACAAAACCACGTTCTATAAATGAATGTCGGCAAATAACATATTGGCCAAAATAGAGAGATGCTATTAAGGAATTACAGTCTCTCAATGGACGTGGTGTATCTAGACCTATAGTATAAACCTTAAAAGGTGTTAACCCTGTAGGTTATAAATGAGTGTTTGTAAAAAAAATGAATAAAATTACTTGATAGAAAGCAAGACTTGTGATACAAAGTTTCCTGCAGAAACTTGGGATTGAAAACATACACAGATATATATATGAAAACCCCAGAAGGATTTGTTTTTCCTGAAGCAAAGTTAGAGAGTACGTACTCAATATAAATAAGACGTTCATTGTACAGTCTGAAGCATTCCAGAAGAATATGGTACAATCGTCTTAGTGGATATTTATCTAAGGAAGGGTATGAAAACAATCCTATTTGCCCGTGTATCTTTATAAAATCCTTAAATGGATTTATAATAGTAGAAGTTTATAAATCTAATCGGGACTTCAGAAGAGCTCGAGAAAACTATTGACTATTTTATTTCGACTAGCAGATCAAGGGAAGTTCTAATGAGATTTTTCATTCTTAATAAATATGCTTCCCATATATAGTTTTGCACCAAGGCTTTGGATTGGTATTAAACAAATGCTATGATATTTATGTCTGTTTTATTCTATGGTTGTAAATATTCAAACTTTGTATGATATGCAGATTAAGGATATATCCCTGATCCTCATAAAGGTTGATCATGACATGTTGTATACTTCTTAATGGCAATGCTATCATTTTTGGTATTTAACTAAATAGACTTTGGTAGTTACTTATTCTAATCATGCTGAGATTTTAGCCCTCTATGAAGCCAGTAAGGATTGTGTGTGGCTAAAGTCTTTAACTCAGCATATTTGTAGTTCTTGTCAATTACCTCTTAGTACAGGTACCTCGAGCATTATTTGCGAAGACAATGGGGCATGTATTCAACAGATTAAAGAATGACACATTAAAGATGACAAAACGAAGCACGTTACACCAAAGTTCTTCTTTACTCATGAGCTTCACAAGCATAGCAATATTAAAGTTGAGCAAGTTCGTTCCAGCAACAACCTGGCTGATCAGTTTACGAAGTTTTTGCCACAATCAGTATTCTAAACACCTGTATATGAGATTGACATGCCTAATTATGTGAAATGTTGTTATCATCAGGGAGAGTAGTCATCAGGGGGAGGCATCCTGAAGTATACTACTCAGGACATCTGTGTGCTGTACTCTTTTTCCTTCTTTAGGTTTTGTCCTACTAGGTTTTCCTAGTTAGAGTTTTAACGAGGCAGCATTATGAACGTCCAACACCAAGTCAATGATCGTGTAGAACATTGTACTCTTTTTCATTCGCTTTGGTTTTTATCCCACTGGGTTTTTTCTTTGCAAGGTTTTAATGAGGTGACTGTCTTTGAATAGTGGTCATCCAAGGGGGAGTGTTATAAGATGTATTATCAGAGGTGGATGCCCATATTGAGACCCATATAAAATAAGGGGATTACTTAGGGTTAGATTTTTTCCCTATTAGGTTGTTTGGGGAGGAAGTAATCTTATTCTATAAATAAGATCCTCTTCCCCTCATTATGTACTGACACACATCATTAATAAGAGCTCTCTCTCTTCCTCTCTCTAATCTTCTGTTTTCTATTGCAACAAAGAGGGCATTTGCTGGCCCTTGTTTCTATTTTGCGCTTGATGCCCATTTTCTATTTCCCTAAATGTTAAAGTGGGCATACCTTTAAAAGAATAGAGTGTTGAATATAGGGATTATGCCTCTACCCGCTTTAGATTGGCAAAACTTCTGAAATTAAAATTCTCCAATAGACCATCCTACGCATCTACAATGGAAATTGGACAAGGGGTTTGTAAGAATGGTGAAGGGTGGAGGGATTGTTATGTTTAGGGTTGCAAATGGGTATCCAATTCTTTGACTACTCGAAGGTTCCGACTCATTAATAACTGGATTTGGGTCCGTATTTAGGTTCTAACATAAATGGGTCCGGGTCTGAATTCTAATTTTAGATCCCATGAACTAAATTGTTTTAGGTCTAGTTCCAACTTGGTTTTGACCCATGGACTCGAGAAATGACATATTACCTAAGTTTTTGAAAAAAAATTTCCAAAACATAGTTTTTCTCCAAATCATTCTCTAGACAAACTCGAACTTGAACCCGAACTTGCCTCATACATGGAACTGGTGCTGGTTCTAGGTCCTTCTTCTTATTAATGGTTTAAGGTCCAAGCCCACCATGGACCTAGATCGGAACCACCCCATTTGCAAGCCTAGTTATGCTACACCAATGAATGGCCAAAATCACCCATGATGACATGTTTTCTAACTTCTCATCAATGGAGGGCTCCGCATATGGGCCATTTGACTGTATGTGCATGTGTGCCATGCAGGGTAGGGTAAAGCTTAGTGTGGAGGGCATAAGTGTAGCTGCTACTGCACCACACTAAGCCCCTATTTGGTAGGTCTAAAATTTGCCTTACTTTTCTGTTTCTCTAAAATGGACAGAGGTTTGAAAAAATAGAGTATTTGGTAGCTCTTTCTAGCCTTTTGCCTACTTTTGAGAAATAGAGACTTTGCCTCTTAAATCCACAACCCACTTGGGAATTAGAGGATGAAAATGAGGTGTTGCTACAATGCATGTTTTGAGGATCATGCCCAATCCCATTTTTTCGATTTTTCTCTAAATCCAAGAGGGTAAATCCAGATCCAAACCGTTGGAAATGTTCACATGATCAAACATGGCCATTTCTCCAAATTTTGATGTTGGATCATCACCATTTCAAGATATGTGTAAGAAAATGTGAGCCATTTGATATAATTTTTTGAAATCTGTGGGGCCCAAATAGAAGATCAAAACAATTAGAAATGTTGGGATGGTTGAGAATGGATATGGTGTCAATTTTCAAGGATTGATTCCTTATGGATCTTTAGAAATTTGTGAAAACTTTCAATCATTCGTGTAATATGCTCAATTTTAGACTAGTCCACAAGTAGTCCCTATTTTTCTTTTTTAATTTTATTTCTGGGATAATAAATAACGATTCAAATCATTGAAAATGTGTACAAATGAGATTATCCTCTTAGATGACTTACCAAAGGTTTTAATAAAAATACATGATTCTGTTAGTTTTTGTGGACTCAATCCATCAGTTGATGTAATAAATTGATTAATTTCTTTATTTATTAATAAAATCATGCTTTACTTTCATGAGATGAATGTTATTTTACTACTTCATGCACATGACCAATACGTATGACATAATGGTTCATGAGTTGAACTGGGTCCCATTAGTATATTAGATGTGATATATGTGCATGGATGAGATCCACACGCGGGAGATATATGTCACAAATCTTATACTTAAATAGCTTCACAACCAGTAATGAGACTGGGCATCTCATTTGATAAGGTTGCAGCACTTTGATCACTATGAGATAGTGTGATTTGTCTCGATCATCAGAATGTAAGATTCTGGATCAATAGTGCCGGTATATTGGATGTATTGAAGGACCATGAGATGCACCTTATGGTATTCCGTCTCAATAATAAGGTATGCTCTCATAATTCCCTAGCAATAGGCTCTCAATCCTGAGACATTGACGAACTCAAGTTTCTATCTATTCATTTGCTTTGAGTCACCAATGAGTGAGGCCGACTATAGGTTAACACCTCGGTGTCTTGGGTATATGGTAGTAGAACTGTGGGAACGTTGAATGATCAAGATGGAATCTATCTCTATTATCCCCTTGTGCCAATTAATGGATTTGTCATTAGTAAGTGCGCACCCATCTCAATTAAGAGTTAATTGGATGGTACTGATGATTACTGTGATTAATTGGGGCTCAAGGATAATAAGATGTGGAACTTAGATTGGAAGAGACGGATTTATTCCAATTGATCCACGGATACTGATAGAGGGGCCTACTTGTGGTAATTGGGAAGTTTAGGGTCTTCATTGTAATTTATTCCTAAGACTGGAGTGCAATTGCATTTATATAGTGGTGTTATTTGCAATTAACTGTGGGCCCGGATTGCACATGAGATGTGGGGTCGCGGTGTTCCAGTTGGAGCCAGCTTTCTAAGGAATCCCTAGTGGTCCCCACGCTAGCCCAAGATATTGGAAAACACTAATCCGACTTGGACTCTAGAAATAAAAGTTTGGAAAGGAGAAAGTTGCTAATTGCTTTGGAAGTAAGACTTCTATTTCAATTAGACAAGGGAGAGATTTGGAAGTCTATAAAATATCCTTGGACGTCCAAAAGAGTTTGCTCTCACGCCCAAAACCCTTTCGTGCAAGAGTTGCGCGAGTTACTCTCCTCTCCTTTCTTCTAGTTCCTTGGAGTCTCGAGTTGGGATTTTCTCCTGAAGATTCCACCATTCTTCTTGAGAAAGGAAATCCAATTCGGGTCATAGCGTGGAAGGCTAAGAGGTCTTGAAGAAATCCATTAGAGTACTGCGGATCTCCAAAGGTATGATCTACTTCTTGCATGTCGTAGGTTATTTTGGATGTTTAGTGCTGGTATAATTTTTACTGTACATGGTCACGAGATTGAGGGTAACGCATCCTGGATTGGGTTTTGGTCTTAGGGATAGTTGATCCCTGTGTCAAGTGGGTCAAAAGTTTTGAAAATCTATCCACGAGACCCACTTACTTCCAACAGATTCAATACAATTTCTGATAACCCTAAGGGGTAACTCAGTTGGCCTAGAACCACGATTTGCTTCCGGAGGTTGCGGGTTCAAACTACGGTACCACATAGGGGATTTAGCCAACTCCCCCTAAGGTAGTAGGGTTTCCATTGTATAAATATGTAAAATGAAATATGTCCATCCCCCCACTAGTTCTTCCCAATCTCCCTCTTCTCTTTCTAATCATCTCCATTGCAGCAATTGTGGCCATGGGTCACAAGTGATGGGAGCAACATTGTAGTTGTCAAATTTGTCTTAGTCTCCATGTTAGTCTGGCCTAAAAAAATGAAATATTTTGGCATTTTGGAATTTCGAAGTAATTTTTGAAAATAATGTTTTAGAAAAATATAAAAACAAAAATATGAATAAAAATAAAATAAAATTGTGGGGGCAAACTGCAAAAAGAAAGAAAGGATTTTGAAAGAAAAGAAAAGAAAATAAGGGGGCAAACCGTAAAACCCCAAAGTAAGAAAGGACGTTTTAAAAGAAAAAAAAACCAAATTCCAAAAAGGGGCAAACAGCAAAGATCATTTAAAAGGGCATTTTGCCTTGTTCGTGCAAACGAAGAATTGAGAGAAAGGGCATTTGCCCTTTCTAGCTTGTGTGTGCGACTGAAAATCGTAAGAGGGCATTTGCCGGCCCTTGTTTCTATTTGCGCCTGAGGCCCATGTTCTATTTCTCCAAATGTTAAAGTGGGCAGAGTTTGAAAAAGAGTAGGTGTTTGACAGAGCATTATGCTCTCTACTCGTTTTACAAAGCCAAGTCGTCCGAAATTGAAATGCTCAAAAATGTGCTCATAGAAAAAAGGAGGCAAAAAAGGAGAGGGCATCATACTTGGAAAGAGAAAGGAGAAAGGTCTGCTCGGTGCTTCAATGATCATAGTTGTAGGTAGGGTTGTACATGGTTTGAATTGGATCAAATTAAGTCAATTTCATTATAAAACCATTACCAATAGATTGACAGTTTTGTGATCCATAACAAATTATTGTCCTTTAAAATCGATCTGAACCAAACCGTGAATCAACGGTTCGAAACCATTAAAACCGTTTAATCTTGTAGTAGAGAGTGAAAATTTTCAAAAATATAGTGAACTCTAGCACACTTTGTCCGCTGTAACAAGGAAATCACAATCTTTAAACATATTGTCGGTAATCAATGACAGAGATGCCTCAAGCAGGTTCTTGGAATTCTGCCAATGTGCAAAGTCATAACTCATCATGCATTTTCACTGTTCACCTTGGATGTTTTGAATTTTTCACAGAAAGATTTGAGATGTTTCACTTCGTACTTCGCTGCCAAGACAAAAAGTTCACAGGCCCTTTCTTGAACTCAGGTTCATTTGTTAACAAAAAATATAGAAGAGTGGAAATTTCAAAAAATATAGTGAAATCGAGCACACTTTATCCACTGTAACAAGGAAATTACAATCTTTAAACATATTGTCTGTAATCAATGACAGAGATGCCTCACGCAGGTTCTTGGCATTCTGCGGATGTGCAAAGGCATAACTCATCAAGGCATTTTCACTGTTAACCTCGGATGCTATGAACTTTTCACAGAAAGATTTGAGATGTTTCACTTCGTACTTCTCTGCCAGGACTAAAAGTTCACAGGCTATTTCTTCATCAAGGGACACTTCTGCAGTATACAGAGAGTGAGCAAAGGAGCAAGAACGTCATAAGATACATCACTGATCTTCATAGTGCCACTCCTGCTCTCTTCCATCTCACTTTCCAACATTGCTTTTAAAAACAGGAGATTTGCTTGTTTGATAAGAAAGGCCAAGGGAAAATAGAACAGTGATGAATAAAATGAAAACACAACTTAAAGAAAACAAAAAAAATTAACAAAAACATACATGTCTCATGGAAAGGATTACACGGATCGTGAGTGGGGCTGAGACTGGAACATTGGTGGACATCTCCAATCTTGAGGTGGTGAGAAGCTGAAATAAAGGAATAGAAATAGGAAGAAGAAATTGAGGGAACGGGAATGGGAATGGGTACTTGAAGAAATTGGAGGACATCTCCAGAAGCTTTTCAATTTCAGATACTTGAATAGCATCAGCATCAGCATCAGCATCTCTCTCTCTCTTTTGTTTTGTGAAAAAACAAATGGGTCTTTTTTTATTGCGTCAAACGGCAGAGAAGAAGGCAGAGAAGAGACTTTAGGAGAAGATTGAGAGCTTTATTAAGTTAAACGAAAAAGAAAAGTTAAACAAACTAAAAATTTTCACGAAAAAAAAAAAAGGCAGAGAAGAAGGCAGAGGCAGAGAAGAGAGCAGAACACCATTCACCCAAACGGAAGAGAAGAGGGCAAGGTGTAGAAGAAAAATAAGAAGGAACCACAAAGAAGAAGAAAACCAGAAACAGAGAGGAAGGAAGAGAAAAGCTGATGAGAGGGAGGGCGGAGAGAGTTTGAAACAAAAAGATAGAGGAAAGAATAACGGAGAAGACAAGAGAAGAAAGAAGAAGAAGAAGATCAGAGAAGGTGATGATGAGTTCAGGTTGCAGGTGAAGTGGGTTGGTTGGTGGGGATGATAGTGAGAGAAGAGGAAAAAGGGATGGCAGTGGTAACCAAGGGTTGGGTTTAGCCATGATCGTGCAGAGCCAGTGGTGGAGATGTGATTTGAATATCGATGAAGATGATCGATGGCCTGAGAAAACACAGATGAAGATGATCCTGTAGAGCCATGGTTCCAGAGGAGTGATGGCAAAAAGAAAATGCAAATAAGATTGCCTGGGCAGGCGGGGCATGGACGTTGAGCGGCTGAGAAAGAGAGAGATGTAATCTGAGAAGTGAGAACCGTTTATGTGGCTAAGAAGAGTGAATGACTGTGATTAAAAACAGAGAAGGTTGAATGGTTTAGATTAAAAGCTAGACGACGAATGGAGATTGCATCTTTTAATATTTTTTTAAATAAAAATAAATAAATAAATATAATATATATATTTTATTTCAACAGTTTAGATCAATTTAAATCCACGGACTAAGGGTAAAATCCATCACCAATCCATTACTAACAGATTAAGATTTTTTCAACCCGTCACCAAATCATTAACCATCGAATCAATTAAAAAATTGCGGATCAAATCCGTTTAACGGATCGATAGATTTTTTATACACCCCTAGTTGCAAGTATATTTCAGATGGTTAAATATTCTCCTCTAATTTACTTCTCCTCAATATCTCTGTTTCTCGTTTCTTTTTCTTTTTTTTTCTTTTTTTGTTGGAATTGGGGCTTTGATGAAAGGAGAATAGTGTTGTGGTGTTGGGGATATTGGATGGAAAAGTGTTTTTGGTGGATTTAGGGTCTAGTATTTTGGGAGTTTTTGTTTGATTTTGGTTCTATCAGGGTTCTCCATGAGATTCTACGCACATCATCATACATGCAAGGGGGAAAAGATACTGGTAAAAAATCTCTATGATTTTGGAGTTTTTTGCGGGATTTTGGTTCTATTTTATTTCTAAACCTTTGTTTGAGAACTTTACCCACTCAAGAATGAGAGACGGGTTCTTTCCTTTTTTTTTTTTTCGATTTTCTACTCTTTTTCCAGGTCTAGACCAGTTAATTTTCTAGGTTAATGTAAAAGAAATTGAGGTGAGCTTAAACAAGGCCTTGTTTTGTCTAGCTTGATTCATTTTCCTCCCTCCAATTGAGAAGAAAGGGCTAAAAGCCAAAAAAAAAAAAAAAAAAAAAAAACAAAGAGATCACTGCAACCTGTAAATACGAATCTCCCATCATTCCACCAAAACCAAAGCAATACTATATTTATATTGAGTTTCAAATTGCTATAATGGGATGAGCATTGAATGTGTCGCTGCTATCTGGTTTTCATTTAATTTCTCTCCTTGTTGGCCTAATTTTTTTTATATGTTTCTATTGATAGTGCCTTAAATCCTATTGAAATATATAACTCATTTTGCTTGTACAACAGAACATGATGAGTTTACAGGTTATACGGCACATGTGGAGTCTTGGAGATTCATCTCATCATTAAATCCAAAAGAAATATATAGCACGTTTTGCTTGTATAACAGAACATGATAAATTTATAGTTTCCAATTTTTTTATTTGATTTTTTTAATTTTTTTGAATTTTCTTTTTAAAAAATAAATTCTTAAGAAAACAAATTTCTAAATCTAAACCTAACAAAAAAAAAAAAAAAAAAAAAAAAAACAAGGTTCCAATGAATGTTTTGAAACTTTTAGATTTAGGCACTTTTCTTGGCCATGAAGCCGAATCGGAATGGATTTTTATCTTACCTTTTTTAAAGAAAGTTTTAGATTTTTTTTGAAAACGTATCTAACCTAAAAAGTGATTAAAAATAGAATTTAAACTAATTAAAAAGAGTCCTAAACAGCCACAAAAACAAACTATCTAAACTAGTTATCAAAGACGGGCCCGTTTGGCATTGTTCTCTTGTTGTTCCCAATTTTGTGCTTAGATCTGGTTGTGCTGAGATTGGGTTGTATCGAGATGAAACTTTACAGAACCTGTTTGACAACATTGTATTAAAATGCTATGCCATACAGAACTTGTTTGTTAATGCTGTAAAAAAATTTTTCCAGTGAACGAAGGCAAGAGAATCATAAGATCTAAAATGTGGACCCAACTTTTAATGTTTGCGGCACTTTATTATTGGTGTACATTGGACCTACCTGTAGAAGTTATATCGTATTATCCACCTTTAAAAATTAGAAAATGGAGCCCATGTTTATAGCATTTATAAGGTGGGTCTACCTTTATAAGAATTATAATGTGGGCCCACCATTGAAAATTATAAGAGATTATAATATGGGGCCGACATTTAGAAATTACAATGTGGTGCCCACCTTTGAAAATTATTAAAGATTATAATGTGGGACCATCCTATTTGTTAATTGTAAATAGGAGTCCTACTTTAAAAATTACGTTGTACCTACCTTTAGAAATTAATTAGAACATGGGATTATATTTATAGGATTCACAATTTGGGCTCATATTCAAAGGAATTATAATGTAGTTCCACCTTTTTGTGATTTTTTTAAATGATTAATTTTTTTGATAAATTAAATATTTTTTAAAAGATCAATTTTTTTTGTAATATTAAATATTTTTTGAAAAATAAAAAATTTTCAAGGATTAAATATTTTTTTAAAAGATTAATTTTTGTAAATATTAAATATTTTTTTGAAATATTAAATATTTTTTGAAAGATTAAAATTTTTCAAGGATTAAATATTTTTTTAAAAGATTAATTTTTTTCAATATTAAATATTTTTTGAAATATTAAATATTTTTTAAAATATTAAATATTTTTTCAAGGATTAAATGTTTTTTGAAAGATTAAATATTTTTTTGAGAGATTAAATATTTTTTTGAAAGATTACTTCTTTTTGGAAATTTTAAGTATTTTTTATTGAATGATTTTTTTGAAGGATTAAATATATCTTTTTTCCACAAATAATTTTTTTAACCATATAACTTACATTTGGAAATTGAACATGGGGCCCACACTCAAAGGATTTATAATGTGATCCTACCATTATAAGAAATTAGAAATCATAATATGGGCCCACCTTTTTCTGATTGTTAACATATGACCTACTTTAGGAATGAAGTAGCAAAATTACTTTGAGATAAGTAGGAATCAATATGCCGGCAAGTTGTTCTTTAAAAAAAACAAAGTTTTGTTGTTCCAAGTTTCTTATGCCAATGGGTTAAAATTTTGAGATTCTTTCCCGCGAGACAAAAATTGGAATAATGATTTGTGCATACCAAACATGTTTTCTGAAGGCTTATCTCGTGGGAACATGGGAACAACTCAATGACACAATGCCAAACGCACCCCTAGTTTTTATAAGCAACCTTCCAAAAATTGTGGGTTTTGAAAAATTCAGTAAATATGAAACTCCAGATCTGAAACCACTAATTTTAATTAAAAAAAACAGCAATAAAAATCCTTAATTAAATATCCATGGGCTGGTCATTAATTCCCTGCATGCTACCCCTAGGCTAGTATGTTGGTTGGAAATTAAATCACACCCACAAAGTGGTAAATAAGGAAAGTTTGGAATCTTACTTTTGCGATAGAGCTCCCCAGCAACGGTGCCAAAAACTTGAATGATGACCCTAAGTGCAAGGCCTCAATTATAGTTCTACCTGATGAGTCAGAATTATATCCACAGGGAGCTAATTTTTTCAGAAAATCTATCCTAATTGAAAAACTACTACTATCCTAAAAAAAATCTCTAAAAATACACAACTAATAAATCTGAAAATTGAATTTAAATTACAATCCCAAATTTGAAAATTAAATAAAAAAATCACAAATTAAACCTAATATCTAAATATCCTAAACTAACACAATCCTAAATCTAGAAACTGCAAAACAATAAACTAAATCAAACCACCAATGTAAAGGAATAAATAAACCATGCACTAAATTAGAAATTAGAAATAATTCATTCAAAAATAATGGAAAGAAAAAAATAAAAATAAAAAGAATTCTAGTTTCTTTTATTATGGGAAATTAAAACACTATATTAGCAGAATTAATAAAAATTCACAAAAGCACTGCACTAAGTGCGTGGTGTCACTACACTCAAACACACGATGCCAATCCAAGACAGGACACCTTGACCTCACTAATTGTATATTTAAAATTAAATGAACCAATACAACCAATAATCCCCCAAAATAATTAAAACTAGAAAAAGAAAATCTATCCTTACTCTAGATCAAGACATCAAGACAAAAAGGGGACTTCGCATGCAATCCATGCTTCAATCTTCATGCTTCACACCAAGGGAGGAATGGATGAAAGAAAGAAGATGGAATGGAGAGGATGGATCCAAGTTGTGTTGGCCAAACCTCACCTGGATTCCAACACCACTTAGATTGGGCGTGTGATGAGGAGTGGGACATGTGAATGGTGATGTATGGAAGAGAAAGAAAGATTGGCGTGTGTTCCCTTTGAAGAGTGTGAATAGCTGATACATATATAGGCTTGATGTGATATAGAAAGTGGTGTATGGAAGCCTGACCTGTGGAATGATGAGTTATGGAAAGTGAGGGTTATAGAATCCAACATGTCGTGGATTAATGCCTTATATAGGCATGTGGCTTACATCCCTCGCATGTACTTTCTGTAAAGTGATAACTAATTGCTGGAGCTTGCACGTGAATCGCTCTTTCCAAACACATATCTAATGTAAATTGAAGAATCCTGGCCCACTTTTGATTGCAATTAATTCTCATGATTTGTCTTGATCTTCTTTTCAATCTGCTAAAATTTTGGAGAAGTAAAAACCACAACACCTTGCTGGCCGTAAGACTGTAAATCTCGGATGGGTTTGGACCTATGATATTTTACAAAATCTCTATTTTTCTCTCATGTGCATATCTTCTTATTTCTTTGGCATATTTTCTTACTTGAACTTTCCTTTCTTATCCAAATCTCAATCTCAATTTCTATTGAAAATCCAAGAAACAGTTCTTCAAAGAATTGCTACAATAAACATGTGGGACCCTTTTCTTGATTTTTCCTACACACAAAAGTGAATTTTAAATTAAAATGACAATTTTGACTAAAAGTCACAAATGCACTAATATGGGCCCAAATTACATAAAATGACACCATAAATTCACATTATTGATCATAATTTCTATTTATTTAACTAATAATGATAAAAACATTTATCATTTTTATGTAAAATCCTGAATTAAAAAAACCTTCTAAAAATGAAAATCTAAAAATGGAAAGTTTTATGATTTTATGAAAAATTAATGATTTTTAATAATTTTTGCAGACAAACATAATACTGACTTCTAAAATCATGAAAACATGAATTCCAACTAAATAAGAAATTTCTAATAAATAAGTCCTCAAAATTTTCTAAATTGACCATGAAATGATGCAATTTTCAGGACTTATCAGTAGGTTTCATGAATTTGAAAAAAATGATGATTTTTGAGCAAATTATGCATGAATACATTACAATGATGCATAAATGCATAATAACATGTTTTTAAATCTAAATGAGGCACTTTTGGATAAAGAAGTCCTTAAAATATATGAAAATAACCATGAAAATATGTATTTTTAAAGACGTATCACACCCCAAAATAGTGTTTTTTAGTCTCTAGCAAAAACTGCGAACAAAACTGTGAGGCTTCTATCATAACCTAATCTAACCTAAAACTAATACAATGCAATGAAATTACGAATGAATGAAATGCCACTTTTGTTGACACTCTTGATTATATTTAGAGGATGCAGCAAGCCCTTACACCTTTATGTTTTCCCTAGTGGATGAGTTAAGCCTCATGAGGGTTTGCAGTAAATATACCTACAAAATTAGTTTACCCTAAAAATAAAAGAAAAAGAAAAACTTTAAGAGAAATTTTACAAAAAAACATCATGTCAAATCAGATATCTTTGACCTCTGGAATAATTAAAACCTCCAACTTTTAAAAATTAGGTTAACTTTTCTAATTTCAAAAACATTCTTATAATTCAGACCGAGCTTTGCATGCCTTGTGCAAGCGTGTACATTAAATCAATCTTTTAAATATTCCACAATAATGTTGAGAACAAAATTCCCTGTCAAATATTAAGACTTGCATAGATTTTGGTGCTTATAAGCCTTCTCTCAAGGCTAGTATGATGGCTTTAACGCTATTGTTTACTTTGAAAATGCCTTTTTTTTTATTTTGAAAATAGAACCTTCAGTGGTAGCTTTCAAGTTAGTAAGTATGGTAGCCTTCTCTTTAATTCAAAAGTAACTTTCATACATACTCTTAGGTAGCCTTCTTCATCTCACCCAAATTAACTCAAAAAGAGATCAAGCTCACCCAAGTGTGCAAGAAAAACTTATAAGTCTAAATTTCGAAAAGGCCATCTTATTTTACCGAAAAGCTCTAAAAATGACATTAAAGCTTCTTACCCAAATTATTCAAAGATGCACACGTGTTTTCATGAAAAGTAAGGCTTAGTAATTCTTAGATAAATTCTATCCTTTGGAAAAAGCGAATCTTCATTTTACTTCCTTCCAAAAATCTTGAAATTCTAAAATTCTAAAAATTGGCAAATCATTTGAATTCTTTCAAAAACTTCCTAAGAAAAACTTTTTTTATTATAATTTTTAAGGAACCAAAAATAAAAGTACAGGCCTAAGAATTTGAAAAAATTTCCTAAAAATGATTAAAAAGAACAAAAAAAAAAAAAAAGACAGAAAAAAAAAGATTGTCTAAATTTGGACAAGTGTGCTTGTTCCCACACCCCAACCTAACATGAACATCATCCTCAATGTCGATCATGGAATGCAGAAAAGTAAATAATCAACATGAAGAACATAAATGTAAAGGTGGGTAAAGGAAGAAGTCACCTGAAAAACTTTTTGCGCTACTCCCTGCCTAAGGTTAAACAAAACTGAAAAGCGAGAACAAAAAGAAAAGAGCTACTTTAAAAGAAATCTACACTAAAAGGAAAAGAAAAACCAAAGAAAAACCTATGCTACTAGACCCGAAACCATTAGTCCTCCCATATCCCAAATGAAATTTTCCTCCACAAAATTCACCAGAAGCACAGTTAACGAGGAAACCGTTAAAACATTAAGCCTGGTGAACAGGAGGAGCGCATGTTCCTTGTGTTTGTGTGAAGAAAGGACCACAAAGGAAAATGAAAACTTACATCCGCACCCCTTGCTTAATAACTTAAATACAGGTACACCCCTTCTCTTTTTTGAATTTACATTGACATCCCTTAGCAGACATTGTTAGTTAACAGTAATGACAGAAACAACGGGTTTACATATTTGCCTTTAAGGGAACCCCACCTTTGACTACACCCCACCTTTGATGGATTGGTTGAATTTAGCTAAAGTAACCATAGTGTTTTTTTTTTTTTTTGGTAGAAAAAGTCATGTATTTTGAAGCTATATGCTTTTAAAGTAACTTTAGTTAAAGTCGTTGGTGGTAGAGCAAAAGAAATCAACTCTCCATATTCATCTTCAACACCTAGGGTTCTCTTCCATTGCACGGAGATCTGTGTCTTTTTGTCCGTTTGTGCTTTTGATCTCAATATGGTTTTCCCTCTTCATCTCTTCTTCACTCACGAGTCGCTGTCTCACTCTCTTCCCCCACCCCCCCACCCCCCTCACTCTCTTCCCCCACCCCCCACCACCCCCCCCCCTTCTTCCAACTCAACCTCAGTCGTCTTTCTTTTGTTCAACTCAATGAAGCCCAAATCTTTGCATTCTATAGAATGCATAGGTGAAGTTAGGGATTTTGGGACAGTTATAGCTTAGGGATTTAGGATGGTTTGGAAAGTTGTGGACGTCTGGGGGTTGTGAGGGTTGTGTTTGGATTCATGGGCAGGTTTGGACCCACATATTTCCTTTTAGTGACTTCTGCCTCACAAGATCATAAAACCTCTCATGGCAGCCCCATAGATATAGAAAAGGCTCTGCCTTTTAAATTCGACTCTATTCCCACCATACCTTTTTCCCTTAGCCCCCACCAAATATAAACAAAAAAATTTGCCTTTTGACTTCGACTCTTTTCCCACCATACCCTTTTCTCTTTGCATTTTTCAGCCATATTATATCTCTATATCTCTTTCACACCAAATATCTCATTCACAACATTTATATTGAGTTGTATTACTTATATTCAGTTGCTCATTTACTAAATTGTTCATTTTTGTTGTAACAGGAATGTTTAATCAGAAGCATTACCTCATCATATACTATGAGAATAAAATGTATAAGATATTTGATTTAGATCTGTATCGATATTATCATAGTGATTTAATAAATGACTTGGTTGAAATGGATGCTGATTCTCTTCTAATTGGGCTTTATCCTTTAGTTTTTACTATTACAGTACTCCTTTTAGAAGACAGAGATTGGAGCTTAACAATGATATAGAGTTAATGCAAATGTTTATGTTGTATAAGGGCATAGTGGACATAGAAATTTGGGCTTATCTTGATTATATAGGAATACCCATAGAAGAACGACCACCTCTACTCCCACCTCCTAATGGGACTGTATCTCCAAGTCATAAAAGGAATGCAGATCAACTGAGAAAAAGTTATGAAGGAGAGAGGAGTGAAAGTGTGAGGGAAGAAGGTGTGAGGAGTCAAGATGTGAGGGAAGAAGGTGTAACACTCCGACCCGATTTGATCCGGATTAGTGGGTAATTGCGTGCGATTTTATCGTTAAGTGTGTTTTGATTTTGCTTTTTTTTTGTTTTGAGTCATAGTTAGATCGTTTGGTTGGGTTTGCCCTAGTTTAGGTAGTTCAAGCCATTTTTCGTAATTTTGGCTTTTGATTGACTTTGTCAGTTTTGCATCATTCTGACGTCATCGCGTGTATTTCGTTGAGCTTGTCGATCTTCGTAACTGTCTTGGATCCGAATGATTTCGTTTGCTCTCGTTGGATCGTCAGTTGACTCAAACTGACATTTGTGTAATCTGTTTGGACTTATGTGTAAATTGGACTCATGTTTATAAATATCCTACCTACTCTCCCTCTCTCTCGATCGTTCTCTACTTGTCTCTCTCTCTCTCTCGTTCAGCTCTCTTTCTCTCTTTCCTTCTCAGTTTTGGTTCGTGAGGGAGGAAGAAAGGAGCCCGATTTGTGTGTATTTCTAGTGGACTGAGCCAAGCAACGACCGTAGAGTGTGTGATTTCCGTCTGTGAGGCAAGTATAAGCACAAGTAGCATGAACACCGATTGGTATTGTTTTGATTGTTTGTATCTTACTCTTTGTTGTATGCATCAGTGTTAGACAGCCCTATTGAGTCAGTTTCGCTGTTATTTTTCTGTTTTCAGTCGAAAGGTTCGTTTTCTGTATGTCTGTAACTGTTGCAGGAAAATTACTCCGTGCACTCATGGCTAAACTGTGAAATGTGCTACGGCTGAGCCGTGAAATGGCTTACGGCTAAGCCGAGACCCAGTCGTAACCCTAACCGTAGAACAATACAGAGTGACAATCGAAAGTTGGCAAAATGCTACTCTTCTACGGCCCAGCCTGATCTAAGCCGTACATTGTCCTACGGCTAAGCTGTGGACCAGGATATGGCTGCGCCGTAGAGTAAATTACGGTTGAGCCGTAAATGCGGATGAACAATTTGGGGAACCTTGGCTCCGCCGCAGTGCAGATTACGGCTAAGCCGTAAGATGCCTACGGCTAAGCCGTAAGGTCACCTACGGCTACACCGTATCATCCTGAGAACTAAATGAAAAGACTAGGCTTAAGAAAAAAGACCATATATGACTTTCATGTTAGAATGTAGCTAACCTGAACATGCCCAATGGAATGTCTGAATGACATGAATGATCTCGAGGGCTGTGAATCATTCATGCCCGTTATCCAGTTGTTTAGCACCTCCCCATGGGTGTTGGTTTAAGGGACTTCGGTGCACGTTCCAGATACACTGCAACACTAGATAATGGTGCATCGGATAACTTAAAACTACATCAACATGCACGGTTAGAAACACTGGATACATAGGTTAGGATTGGCTTGTAATTTGACCTTGATTCGTCAAAGCACTCGGATTTGTATAGCATATTGACTTCGGTTATGCCCTCTTATGTGTTCTGCGCTGGACCTCTCGATTTTGTGGGAAATGCAGCAACCCCAGAGCGAAGCCCGGGCGGGACCATTCTATTACTGTGTTTTTATCGTTGCTCCGATGGAGTACTTGAGTCAGTGATTATTTGTTATTGGTACTCAATTGTCAATGCTTCTTTTATTGCTTACTTGCATTCAGTATCAGTATCAGTATCCGTATATGTGATGCACTTCCTATTGTTCGTTTAGTGTGATATGTGAGATCTGTATGTGATATGATTGATTGATTGAGGTGCATCATCCGATTTGATTGTGATTGGTATATGGCACTACTTAGCCTCAACCTTAGGATGCCCGACGGGGTTGACTTTGGTTTAGTTTATGTGTTTGCCTCTGCAGACTGTTTTGTCCTGGGACTCCGGACCCCGGGAACTAGAGACCCATGCGTACCTGGCCCGGTCGCTGGTGTTCTCATTCCGACTGCTCTCGAAAGGGAGAATATGGCCAATTTAGTAGCCACTTTGACTGTTATCTGTTTATGATTCTGATAGCATGCTTATTCATTTGCATAAATGATGGATCTTGCATTACTATTTATGCTCATTATTGATACGATTCGTGTTACCTTCTTGAGGCTTATATTTTGCTAAGTCGTTGTACTTATGAGTTGTTATTGGTGTTGCAGGCTCAGATCCCTCTCCCGATCCTGCGTCGGTAGACCCGACTCCAGGAGAGGTGCGCGAGGCCCCCTCCGGCCTAGAGGAGTGGACTTGATCCATCCTCCAGAGTACGGTTTGCATCATTTTGTTTTCCCCATTCATTTGAGTCTGGGTCTATTTGGGGGATTTTTCTGTAACTTGTACCTTGGGCTTGATTGATATCTGTATTTTGATTTTTTTGTAAGCCCTCTTTATTGTCATACGTTCTTGTAATTGTTCTTGTTATCAGTTTAATGCTTTTGTAATCCATTATGTCTTTTGGTATGTTGTGGTATGCCTTGATACGTACAGCTTCCGCGTACATTTGTTTGCACGTGTGAATGATCCGTTGTGTGTGTATGCTTGGACGGGGTCTAAGTGTACATGCACGGGAGTACGTGTGTCATTGGTTAGCCTTTCTCTGACCCCCGGTCCCTGGGCTCGGGTTGTGACATACGTATTGTATGGTATCAGAGCATTGTCTCTATCTTAGTTCTTAAGCATGTAGGCATATAGGACGTGGTGAGATTCCGTAGTCCAGTCTTGGACTGTTGTGTTTGGTCCCCGTTTTTTGTGAGTCTGTGTGAGTTACCTAGTGTGATTGCAGATTGACTTTTGTGTTTTGCAGGCTATGGCATCGGGATCTGGTACACACAACAACAATAATCAGGGAGATAATGAGAGTGGATCAGCCGCTCCACAGCAACCTGCGAATTTTGATGAGCGCTTCTTGACAATGTTGTAGGTGATCCATTCCTTGCAAGCACAGGTCGTTTCTCTGGTGGACCGACAGAGTCAAGCGTCAGTTCAGTCGCCTGTAGAGCAGCAAGTGGTTTTCCAGCCTAAGGAGAGTGATCCAAATGCGTTGTACGATAAATTCAGGAAACGTGGAGCCACAGAATTCTATGGAAATGAAGATGCGTTGAAGGCTGATCAGTGGCTAGAGCATACCGGGGATCTCTTCTCTACCATTGTCTGTGATAACCGGCAGAAGGTTATGCTTACGGCATCGATGTTTCGAGAGGTGGCAAAGACTTGGTGGAAGAGTGTCAATGCGGCCTATTTGACCATGCCTAGTGAAACGGTGTGGGAGACGTTCCAGAAACAGTTCAGGAGGAAGTTCATCCCTGCTCATGTCCGGCGTGTGAAGGAGGTTGAGTTTCTGGCCTTACAGCAGCAGCAACTGATCGTCTCAGAGTATATTCACCGATTCATCCAGTTGTCCCATTTTGCTGAGGACATGATCAATACTGAGGAGAAGAAGGTGAATCGTTTCATTACTGGTCTGCATCCTAGATATGCGAATTATGTGACTGCCTTCCAGAGACCAGCTACTTTTGATGATGCGGTCGACAGAGCACATGCTGCGGAAGCTAACCACCTAGCAGAGAGAGCTATGGACTTCAAGAGGAGTGCACCAGTGGGGTCCAAGGGACAGATTCAGAAGAAATGGAAAGGGAAGCAAGGAACTTCGAGTTTCTTTGGGATCAGATGCGAGTTCTGCAGACTGGGACATCTGACGGAGAAGTGTTGGAAGAAGTCCGGAGCTTGTTTGAGTTGTGGATCCATGGAGCATAAGATAGCTCAGTGCCCGAAAGCCAGGACCTTCCAGTCCTCTAGATCTATGGGGTCATCCAAGTCTCTGAGTTCTGCAGCTTCGAATAGCCCCCAGCCGTCTCGCCAAAGCTAGAAGCCGCAGCGTCAGACTGCTCGTGTGTACACAGCCTCCCATGATAATGCAGAAGATGCGAATGTGGTGGAAGGTAAAGTTCTTATCGCCCAAGCTGAAGCACATGCACTATTTGATTCGGGGTCTACGCGTTCGTTTGTTGCACCTCGTTTTGCTGAACAGTTACCGCAACCCCCTCAACCGCTACCCTATTTGTTGGTGGTGTCCACTCCTGTGGGCAAGAGAGTGGAGTGTAGTGTGTACTACCCTCAGTGCGACGTGTTGATTGAAGGTCGTCAGCTGCCAGTTGATTTGATCCTGTTGTCCATGCTGGATTTCGATGTGATCCTTAGAATGGACTGGCTAGCGCGGTATCGTGCCTGTGTTAACTATTACAACAGGACGATTTACTTCGATTTCGAGAAGGGGTTTCGTTTCGAGGGCAATCAGGAGAAATGCCTGAGGCGTGTCATCTCCGCATGCAAGGTGAATCGTTTGATACGCAGAGGTTGCGAAGGTTTTCTTGCTTTCGTCTCGGAGAAGAAGGAGGTGAAGAGTTGGGTGAGATTCCGATAGTATGTGAGTTCCCGGATGTATTTCCGGAGGAAGTACTCGAGTTACCCCCTGTCAGAGATGTAGAATTCGCGATTGATCTAGTGCCCGGTACAGCACCCATTAGTTTAGCTCCTTATCGTATGGCCCCTGCTGAGTTACTTGAATTGAAGACGCAATTGCAAGATCTTTTGGAGAAGGGTTTCATATGGCTGAGTGTGTCACCGTGGGGAGCTCCAGTGCTGTTTGTGAAGAAAAAGGACGGTACCTTACGGATGTGCATAGATTACCGGCGATTGAATAAAGTCACTATCAAGAATAAATACCCCTTGCCGCGTATTGATGAGTTGTTTAATCAACTTCAAGGTGCCGCTTACTTTTCCAAGATTGATTTGAGATCGGGGTATCATCAACTTCGGGTGAAGGAAGAAGATATTTCGAAGACTGCTTTCAGGACACGGTATGGACATTTTGAGTTCCTCGTGATGCCATTTGGATTAACCAATGCACCTGCTGCCTTTATGGCCTTAATGAACAGGATCTTTGCTCCTTTCCTAGACCGATTCGTGGTGGTCTTTATTGATGATATTCTGGTGTATTCGAAGACCCCAGAGGAGCATGTGGAACATCTACGTCGAGCCTTGCAGTTGTTGAAAGAGCATCGCTTATATGCCAAATTGTCGAAGTGTGATTTTTGGCTCGAGCAGGTAGCTTTTCTTGGTCATACCATTTCACGAGATGGGTTGGCAGTGGATCAGATGAAAGTTGAGGCAGTGATGAATTGGCCCAGCCCAAAGACTGTGACGGAGATACGGAGTTTTCTCGGACTGGCTGGATATTATCGTCGATTTATTCAAGATTTTGCCAAGATTTCTGCACCGTTGACTCGATTGACCAGGAAGAATGTCCCTTTTCTTTGGACGGACGAATATGAGCACCATTTCTATATGTTGAAGGAGAAGCTTACTTCGGCTCCAGTCTTGACGTTACTAGATGGGAATGAAGGATTTATGATCTACTCCAATGCTTCTCGAGTCGGTTTGGGATGTGTTTTGATGCAACATGGCAAGGTGATTACCTATGGCTCGAGACAACTCAGGGAGCATGAGAAGAACTATGCCACGCATGATTTAGAGTTGGCAGCCATCGTTTTTGCCCTGAAGATGTGGAGACATTATTTGTATGGCATGAAATTTGAAGTGCATTCAGATCATCACAGTTTACAGTATCTATTCACGCAGTCTGAGTTGAATATGAGACAGTGAAGGTGGCTTGAGTTAATCAAAGATTATGACTTCCCCATCAAATATCATCCAGGGAAAGGCAACGTTGTTGCAGATGCCTTGAGTAGGAAGTCGGAGATTCTCCAGGCTTTGGATAGCCTTTATTTTATGAGACATGATCAGCCAGTGGAAGTGAGATTGGTGGAGAACTGTTTGACACTTGCTAGTACAGCGAGTTTTCATCCTGACATCATTCAGCGCATTAAAGACCAGCAGTTTGAAGATGCGATGTTGAGGCGAATTCGGGATAACCTTGCAGAACGACTAGACTTTCGCTTGGAGGGTGATGTCTTGTATTTCAGGAACAGATTATGTGTGCCAGCAGTAGACACTTTGAAGGAAAGCCTGATGACAGAAGCACACCATGCTCGTTATTCTATGCACCCTGAAAGTACAAAGATGTACCGAGCTCTCAAGGACAGATTCTGGTGGAATAATATGAAGAGGGAAATTGCTGGGTTTGTTGCCAGATGTTTGACTTGCGAAAAGGTGAAAGCTGACCATCAGAGACCTCCAGGTTCCTTACATCCATTGAATATGCCCCAGTGGAAATGGGAGCACATTACGATGGACTTCGTTTCAGGTCTACCCCTGACGAGCAAGAAAAATAGTGCCATTTGGATGATCGTGGACAGACTGACGAAGACAGCCCATTTTCTTCCATTCAAGAAAGGCATGACATTTTCCGAGATGGCGAAGAAGTCCGTTGATGAGATCGTTAGACTACATGGTACGCCTGTATCGATTGTGTCTGATCGAGATAGCCGCTTTGTTTCTTCGTTTTGGAGAGCATTTCAGGAAGCCATGGGAACGAAGTTGAGTTTCAGTACGGCGTATCACCCGCAGACTGATGGACAGTCAGAACGAACTATTCAGACGCTCGAAGACATGTTACGGGCCAGTGTACTGAATTTTGAGAAAGAATGGGATCTGCATCTCTCGTTGTGCGAGTTTGCGTATAATAATAGCTTCCACGAGAGTATTGGTATGGCACCATATGAAGCTTTGTATGGACGAAAATGTAGAAGACCTGTTTGCTGGGAAGAAGTTGGAACAAGGAGTTTCCAAGGACCGACGATCATTGCTGAGACTACAAAGAAAGTTCAGAAGGCCATTGATAATTTGAAGATTGCCCGATCGAGACAGAAGAGTTATGCAGATACGCGAAGAAGAACATTAGCATTTTAGGTTGGTGATTGGGTATTTTTGAAAGTCTCATCGATGAAAGGTGCGGTACGGTTCAGTCAAAAAGGCAAGTTAGCGCCACGATATGTGGGTCCATTTGAGATCAAGAGCCGGATTGGCGATTTAGCGTACGGATTGATTCTTCCAGTGGAGTTTTCTGGAGTACATGACGTCTTCCATGTGTCAATGCTTCGCAAGTATATTCGAGACCCAACGCATGTGATTCGCTACGATGATATTCAGATGCAACTGAATGCGTCCTACGTTGAGCGTCCGCTCCGTATTGTTGGGACCAGAGAACAGCTCTTGCGCACGAGGACTAATCGATGGGTCAAGGTACTCTGGGAACATCATGGACCTGATGAATCCACGTGGGAATTAGAGGACCAGATGGCGCGTCAGTATCCTTACCTTTTCGCTCAGGTATGCGTTCATTCCGAGGACGGAATGATATCTAAGTGGGGGAAGGATGTAACACTCCGACCCGATTTGATCCGGATTAGTGGGTAATTGCGTGCGATTTTATCGTTAAGTGTGTTTTGATTTTGCTTTTTTTTTGTTTTGAGTCATAGTTGGATCGTTTGGTTGGGTTTGCCCTAGTTTCGGTAGTTCAAGCCCTTTTTCGTAATTTTGGCTTTTGATTGACTTTGTCAGTTTTGCATCATTCTGACGTCATCGCGTGTATTTCGTTGAGCTTGTCGATCTTCGTAACTGTCTTGGATCCGAATGATTTCGTTTGCTCTCGTTGGATCGTCAGTTGACTCAAACTGACATTTGTGTAATCTGTTTGGACTTATGTGTAAATTGGACTCATGTTTATAAATATCCTACCTACTCTCCCTCTCTCTCGATCGTTCTCTACTTCTCTCTCTCTCTCTCGTTCAGCTCTCTTTCTCTCTTTCCTTCTTAGTTTTGTTTCGTGAGGGAGGAAGAAAGGAGCCCGATTTGTGTGTATTTCTAGTGGACTGAGCCAAGCAACGACCGTAGAGTGTGTGATTTCCGTCTGTGAGGCAAGTATAAGCACAAGTAGCATGAACACCGATTGGTATTGTTTTGATTGTTTGTATCTTACTCTTTGTTGTATGCATCAGTGTTAGACAGCCCTATTGAGTCAGTTTCGCTGTTATTTTTCTGTTTTCAGTCGAAAGGTTCGTTTTCTGTATGTCTGTAACTGTTGCAGGAAAATGACTCCGTGCACTGACGGCTAAACTGTGAAATGTACTACGGCTGAGCCGTGAAATGGCTTACGGCTAAGCTGAGACCCAGCCGTAACCCTAACCGTAGAACAATACAGAGTGACAATCGAAATAAATGAGAGTTGGCAAAATGCTACTCTTCTACGGCCCAGCCTAATCTAAGCCGTACATTGTCCTACGGCTAAGCCGTGGACCAGGATACGGCTGCGCCGTAGAGTAAATTATGGTTGAGCCGTAAATGCGGATGAACAGTTTGGGGAACCTTGGCTCCGCCGCAGTGCAGATTACGGCTAAGCCGTAAGATGCCTACGGCTAAGCCGTAAGGTCACCTACGGCTACACCGTATCATCCTGAGAACTAAATGAAAAGACTAGGCTTAAGAAAAAAGACCATATATGACTTTCATGTTAGAATGTAGCTAACCTGAACATGCCCAATGGAATGTCTGAATAACATGAATGATCTCGAGGGCTGTGAATCATTCATGCCCGTTATCCAGTTGTTTAGCACCTCCCCATGGGTGTTGGTTTAAGGGACTTCGGTGCACGTTCCAGATACACTGCAACACTAGATAATGGTGCATCAGATAACTTAAAACTACATTAACATGCACGGTTAGAAACACTGGATACATAGGTTAGGATTGGCTTGTAATTTGACCTTGATTCGTCAAAGCACTCGGATTTGTATAGCATATTGACTTCGGTTATGCCCTCTTATGTGTTCTGCGCTGGACCTCTCGATTTTGTGGGAAATGCAGCAACCCCAGAGCGAAGCCCGGGCGGGACCATTCTATTACTGTGTTTTTATCGTTGCTCCGATGGAGTACTTGAGTCAGTGATTATTTGTTATTGGTACTCAATTGTCAATGCTTCTTTTATTGCTTACTTGCATTCAGTATCAGTATCAGTATCCGTATATGTGATGCACTTCCTATTGTTCGTTTAGTGTGATATGTGAGATCTGTATGTGATATGATTGATTGATTGAGGTGCATCATCCGATTTGATTGTGATTGGTATATGGCACTACTGAGCCTCAACCTTAGGATGCCCGACGGGGTTGACTTTGGTTTAGTTTATGTGTTTGCCTCTGCAGACTGTTTTGTCCTGGGACTCCGGACCCCGGGAACTAGAGACCCATGCGTACCCTGGCCCGGTCGCTGGTGTTCTCATTCCGACTGCTCTCGAAAGGGAGAATATGGCCAATGTAATAGCCACTTTGACTGTTATCTGTTTATGATTCTGATAGCATGCTTATTCATTTGCACAAATGATTGATCTTGCATTACTATTTCTGCTCATTATTGATACGATTCGTGTTATCTTCTTGAGGCTTATATTTTGCTAAGTCGTTGTACTTATGAGTTGTTATTGGTGTTGCAGGCTTAGATCCCTCTCCCGATCCTGCGTCGGTCGACCTGACTCCAGGAGAGGCGCGCGAGGCCCCCTCCGGCCTAGAGGAGTGGACTTGATCCATCCTCCGGAGTACGGTTTGCATCATTTTGTTTTCCCCATTCATTTGAGTTTGGGTCTATTTGAGGGATTTTTCTGTAACTTGTACCGTGGGCTTGATTGATATCTGTATTTTGATTTTTTTGTAAGCCCTCTTTATTGTCATACGTTCTTGTAATTGTTCTTGTTATCAGTTTAATGCTTTTGTAATTCATTATGTCTTTTGGTATGTTGTGGTATGCCTTGATACGTACAGCTTCCGCGTACATTTGTTTGCACGTGTGAATGATCCGTTGTGTGTGTATGCTTGGACGGGGTCTAAGTGTACATGCACGGGAGTACGTGTGTCATTGGTTAGCCTTTCTCTGACCCCCGGTCCCTGGGCTTGGGTTGTGACAGAAGGTGTTAGGAATGAAAGGATAGGGGATGAAAGTGTGAGAGATGGAGTTGTTAGAGACAATGGTAGTTGAACAAAGCCATAAAAGGAGAACCAGAGCTAGTAATAAGGGCAGTGTAGGATGATGTTAGCCATTATGAGTGAGTTGTTTTGATGGTGCTTTAAATTAACAGATTAATATATCGGGTGATGTTAGCTATTATGAATGATATTAGCCATTATCATGTACAATGATGTTTGCCTTTCTGTTTTATTAGTCAATGACAGAGGTATTTGTGAGTGATGTATATTAATAGTTAGCATGTACAATGATGTTTGCCTTTTTATTTTATCAAAAAATGACAGAAGTGTTTTGTGAGTGATATATATTAACAGTTAGCCATTAACATGTACACTGATGTTTGCCTTTTTGTTTTATCATTCAATGAGAGTGGTGTTTTGTAAGTGATATATATTAGCTATTAACATGTACAATGATGCTAGTTGTTTTGTTTTATCAGTCAATGACAGAGGTGTTTTGTGAGTAATGTATATTAACAGTTAGCCATTAACATGTACAATGACGTTTGCTTTTTTGATTTGTCAATCAATGAGAGAGGCGTTTTGTGAGTGATGTATATTAGCCATTAACATGTATAATGATGTTAGTTGTTTTGTTTTATCAGCTAATGACAGAGGTGTTTTGTGAGTAATGTATATTAACAGGTTAATATATTAGGTGATGTTTGGAATTATGAATGAGTTGTTTTGACGGTGATTTATATTAACAGGTTAATATATCAAGTAGAAAATAACTGAAGGGTTTGTGAAAATTCCTTGCTAGATTGGGTTTTAATTGGCCATTGTATTCCAACTAAGAGAGCTTGTTCAAGTAGAAAATATGGTGTTAACCATAAGTTTCAATCAGACACTTCAAAAATCAATCCCTCACTCTATAAGCTTCTACTAGATCTCAATATTTCATTGCCATAAAAACAAACTTTACAACATAGTCACCATATTGCCATAACAAAAAATAAACTACAATTTAAGAAGTAAAGCTAATTCCAAACATACAATGCATGAGATAAACAACAACACATGGTATATTTTTTGTGAACACAAAGCTTGTAATTCAATTACTTTTTTTTTCTCTTTTCTTTGTTCAGGTGCTGCAGGCATTGGGTGGTTTTGCATCATAATTTCACTCTTCAGGTCTTCAAACAACATTCCAAGATTTTGTAGATCTTTAGTTATATAATTTCTTTCACATGTCATTGCATTTGATTTAGAGCCATCTTCCCTTAAAACTCTATCTTTCCATTGAAATGCTCTACAACCCCTTCCATCCTACATATATTTTTATAATTAATTAATACAAATTATAATCAACTCATTCATATTTTTTCTTGCTAATAAATATTCAAATAAACAAACTTACCACCCATTTTGGGCATCCCAAAATTTTTGATTTGGATTGGACCTCGTATGAGAGGTATATAGCTTCATGTTGCCATTCCCACACCGACATTTAGGAATGATTTCTGAACTTGTTGAAAGGAATGACATTTTGTCAAACCCAAAAGCGACAAATTACTACACTTTTTAAAAGCAGATACAATCAAAACTCAACCTTTATATTATAGAGAAATAATATAGCTCTAATTGGTCTCCAAATCAACACATCCAACTATACAAATCCAAAATTCTTATGTGAAAAAAAATGAGACAGAAAGTTCAATTTTTTATGAAAATGAGAGAACAAGCCCTAAATTAGGCCATTCATATCAATTTCCTTTCCAATCTTGCAGCCATTGTCATTTTTCCTGTATCATAAGAATCAATGCCCTTGCGACTAGAGTTCAAAAAGCAAATAGCTGAACTCTTCCAGTTTGACCTAATTAGACCTTTGATTAGTCAGCATAATAGCCCAGCATTTTTTGTTGATTAGCCAGCACAATAGCCCAACATTTTTTATAAACAATCATGCCAAGCAAGTGAAAAGACAATGGAGAATGGTGATTGACTATAGAAACCTCAATCAAAATACCATTTCAAATAGTTACGAGTAATGGATAAATGGCATTTAGCCTTTGTCATTTTTTCTATATCATAAGAATCAATGTCCTTGCATAACAAAGTTGAAACCATTCCAAACCTCTTAAGGATATCTATGCCTATTATCCTAAAAGCTATGGCCCTTGCATTTAGATTCACCACATAAAGTGGATTAGAAACAAAAATATGATCATTAATAAATAGCTCTGGAATTATTAACTATTCCCAGCCCATTGGCTTTTTCACAACCTGTTGATGGGTTTTATGGCATACCCACCCATTCAGTCTTTCACAACATATTTGATCTTAGGCAAGCCCAACTATATTGGGTCTTATGGCGTACCCACTGTCACGACCCGATCCCGGGAATTGGGGTTAGGATGGCCCTACGGGGTATGCATACGTAATCCCATAGTAAACTGTGCATATAAACATACACACACAAATCACTACAAGGGAGATTGCGCAGGAACGTGTAGAGAAGTTCCTCCAACACGTAAATTTCATTCAACAGTGAACGGAAGCCTGTGTAATACATCTGTAACAATCATAAGCAATAACAAACGAATTATCAAAACATTCATAAATAAGTCTGTACTTAATCATTCTCATTTACATGATAACCATTAATTAAGCCTGAACAAAATCTTAAAGTGTAAACAGGACTATCCAAACTTAAACACTTAACAAGTATCCCGTTGTCGCTCCTCGTACGATGACTAACAGAAGGCATCATCTGCATTACCCTCATCTAGTCCCCGAGGTTTAGTACTTGTAACACCAAGGGTAGCACTGTTAACACAACGGTTAAGCAAGTATATAGGGGTACATAAGACCATCATTCCGTATCAAATGAAGTAAAGGGATATATTGATTAAAAGAAGGCAAAAATCGTACACTAGGCATGTCGTGCATGAGTAAACATGAGTAAGGAATCATAAACAGATTATCATACAAACTTATTGGCAACCACATGGTCATATTTTCCTAAGAGAGAGCATATCATCTAGAGGGAACGTGCGTACATATTCTAGGGGATCAGCCTAGCTTATCGAGAAGCGCCGACAACTCCTCCAAGGACTACTGCAGCAGCGACATATCGTATCATACCCAAACTGGTCCCGTCGAACCTAATAAGGGCGTAGCTAGTGGTGCCGACTTAATGTATCAAGACCGACTCAAATTCATATCTGTTTTGCATCTTGTTTATATTTGTTATATCATACACACTAGGAGTTCGGTCTTGAGATTACATACATTCATTCATTCATATCTGATAATCAATTCATGCAAACTTAGTTGAACTACATATGTTGAGGGCATGGTTTCTTAACAATATGGATGCATTTAGATTGAGTAAGTATCGAGGATAATTACTAGCCAACCCTATGCTAGATAATCTGTGATCCCGAGGGCATTCAACACGATGTATTTATAAAACATCCGGTGTCATTGTGTTACCAACTCTTGGCGCTACATTGTGTATGCAAAGGACACCTCTTCTTATACCAACACCCATGACGTGACATCGGGAATTTGTCCGGAAAATCGAAGGGGATGAGTGACAGCTCCACACTTGTCCACCTTTTCATTTGATCACCATTAGGCTAGTTTGGTTAAGAGATAGGTGCCATATCTAGGGCCCTACAAGGTCATTGAAGGTTTCTCACATCCTACACTCACTGGGTTCTTACGGCTTAGCAGTCTACAAAGCTACGGCTTAGCCGAGGGGTTTAGGTTTCCTTTTTAATTCGATGCGCATTTACGGCTTGGCCGTATATTGACCTACGGCTTAGCCGTGCTAAGCCTAGGCTAGGATTACGGATTCGGTACGGCGTGGCCGTAGCAGAGTTCACGGCGTAGCCGTGTGAGAGCCGTAAATGAATCCTGGGTTTTGGGCTCTCTGAAAGGTTCATCGTAGAATAGCCTACGGCTTGGTTACGGGGTGGTCACGGCTTGGCCGTAGTTCATTCCACGGCTTAGCCGAGTGTTAGCGGTAGTGTAATTTGGCTCTCTGGATTCTGGGCCGTAGAGATTTACGGCTTAGCCGTGGGCTTTGCCGTAAGCTTCAAAACTCCTGAAACTAATTCTGCAGCTCGAGTTCACGTGCAGAACTCTATCATTTGGGTTTCCAATGAGGGTTCTTATACTTCTAAACTCCATAATAGGTCTTACATATTCCATATCATCAATCTTGCCTAATTATACTCATTATCACCTAATTCCATACCTATGTGTGCTTATTTAAGAGGAAATGAGCTGTAAGTTGAACATTGAATGAGCAATCCAAGAATCAATCAAATTAACATACATGCAGTACCATACATACTCTAATACTTGCCTTAACACAGTGCTTGCCCTACTCAACTCCTCCTTGGTGTGTGGTTGGGGAAAATCCTCAATGGAAGGTGGGTTCTCTACATAGAAGACATGCAATTGATGAATAAGGTGTCAAAATGCATGCATGTCATGTAATTGAGTCTACTTGACTCTAACAACCACAAGGAAGTGAAATTGGAGTAGATTCTTCACCTTAATGAGCTGTAGCTTGTAGGAGATTGTAATTTCTAAGAAGAAGATGCCCAAAAGGAGAAGAAGAGGCTAGATGGATGCTATTGCGATTGCATGCAAGCTCCAAATCCTTGTTTCCATCTCTGACATGAAGTGGAGATGAAGAAGGAAGAAAAGAGGGAATTGGCTCTAACGAACACAGTGAGAAGAAGAGGAAGAAAACGTTGGTTTCCTTATAAACTCAATTTTCTACAGCTTTTGCATGCAAGTCCCCCCTTTTGGAATATTTACAATTTAGGTCACATGGACCTCAACTAGGCTAAAATGGACCCGAATCAAGTTGAGCCCAACATGAAAGTTGATCCACAAGATGAAATGCACATGATGCAACTGATAAGATGTCCATATGATGCAAGATTAATTACAAAAAGGTCCTTGACTGCCTAAGTAAGGTTCGAACCCAACTGCCTATCCAACTGAAACCCACTAATAATTTAAAAGCAAGGTGAATTAAGACTAATTATGCATATTAATAAGAAAATCAAGCTTAATTAGTATAAATTATAATTACGTCGGGTCGGGACCTTACATCTCACCCTACTAAAGATCATTCGGTCCTCCGAATGAAATAAACTAATAGGATCGAATACTAAAACAAATCGGGAATACTTACCAAATCTATTTACGGCATGGATGGTACTAAGATGTTGCTTCACGTGCATTGCATCTGTTCCACTTGGTCTCCCCATATTCAGGGACACGAAACGGTTCTAAAGTCATCTCACGAAGCCTCGTCACATTAAAGCATCAAGAATTTCTACGAATTCTTTCTCAAGATAGACTTCCTTCCTTATAAAACCTTCATGACTACTCTATCATCAGTCTGCAATATGAAGATATTTTACGATTGTTAGTGAAATTCTTAGCTTGGAATGTCATTCTTTAACTCTCGGATTTCATGTGTCAACTCCGCTTTATTAACAACGATCGAAAACTTAAGGAACCCTATAGATCCACTTCTTCTCGAATACGAAGACGCCCACTTCACGCCTTTAGAAATTTGGATGGAAGGTCTGATTAGACATCGAATTTGATGGTTACTCTGCGTGGGGGCTAAGACTCGCCATATCGTGGAGGAACATCAGTCATGACCATAATAACCTAAACAGACATTAATCTTACCTAGGAAGTAGTAGCCTAATCGCCATACGATCTAAGATTTCTATTGAATCACTAACGATCAACAGTTATCCGACTTATTTCACCAACAGGCCTTTAGGTTTAAATATCCTTCAAATGTTTCACAAGTGAAATGAAATCCTCATGCTTGAACAGAATTCCTCATACCCAGTGTTCCGTAATTGATTTTAATACGTCAAAATATCATCAAACGGATTGAACCCCAAATAAATAGCCAAGAATCTATAATACTCCTTTCTTGTTAGGACATAGCTTCCAATCACATAGCTTTAGATGCTAAATTGATATCAACTGAACCTTAATCAATTGAAATAGTATCCCTTCCACGTTGATTCGATTGGGCAGTTCATCAATGCTGACTATGAGCAATTGTTCTTACTAGTCACATAAATCACATAACCCGACCATTTTTGTCTATATGCCTTTGAATAATATGAATTCCCCCTTCTCTTTCTCTCTCTCTCTTTTTTTTTTGTTAATCACCATCAAGAGAAACTTGAAATCCCATCTAGGATACGCTCTCAATAACTCCTAAGAAATGAGTCTAGATAACAGTCTTATTTATCTTATCAATTATGCACTCCAGGACTTTAATCAAATCTGAATCCTCAACTATCAGATTATATCTGTTGGATCAATTCTAGGATCGCATCATCACACAGCTACTAATTCTCAAGAAACAAATAATTTCGCAGGACTTAGAAGTCGTACTCGCATTGATCTATTCACAGAAAGAATTATTCCTCTTAATTAACAAACGAAATTACGATTCCGGAATTATCTCACAATTCTATGATAACATCTTGTAGGACCACAAGGAGTATGGGACTTAGGTAACTGACCTCGAACCTTACCGATTGATAATAATCTCAAATTTTCTAGATCATCATTTTTTTTTCATTTAACTTAAGATATAATATGACTCAAGGCCACAACTTGGTCAACTAGAAGTTACATCTCGACGTTAGCAAAATTAGTCAATCTTCAAGGGATAAGGAAGAATCCTAAAAGGATTATCGTGAGCACTAACATATTGGAACACCTCTAGATGTAAATGATAACTGTAATCCATAACTGATCTATGTATAAATAAGAATCATATTCCTTATCTCACAAATACATTCGAAACATTGATTAATCCAATAATCCATCTAGAATTCCTAACATCCAAATTGATCTTAAGAGTTGATCTTCGAGCCTAAAGCTGAAACAACCTATCCTCAATTGATTCATTTGGACCTTATCTTGCGCCCTGAACTTAATGGAACAGCTCATCAATATAAGGCAGTAATCACTTACACTTAATAACCACCGATTTAATTGCCTTGATTATTATACCTTTGAAGGTATCCACTGTATCTCAACAAATAACACCAAACGTCCTCACAGGTTCACTAGAGAAAATGATTGAAATTCCACTTAAAACTCATATACAACAGGGGTCTCAGAACCTATCCTAGATAGTTAATCATATAGACCGCTTATAATATCTATAAATAAAAGACCACAGAGAATGAGGATAGTAAGTAAAGATCACCTTTGCTGACACTGCCTATCACTTGATTCTAATGAGGTTGCTCGACTAATTGTTGCTTCTGGCACACTGGGGCTTTGCTGGTGATTTTCTTCCTTGGGCATTTTGCCAGCCGATGCTCTATCGAACCACAACCAAAACATGCTCCAGTCTTTCTTCAGCATCTGTTCATCTCATGGCCCTTACCACATAGATCACACATTAGTTTTCTGGGACTATGAGTCTTGGTCTTCTGTTTCTTTTGCTGCCCAGGGTGCTCTTCAGAGGGTGATGCGTCCCTCTCGGATTTCTTCTTCAGAACATCCTGCAAACTATCCTCTACTATTGCCAAATTCCGTTGCAGTTGAGTTTGTCTTTCCATTATCATTGCTATCTGCGTTTGCATTACAGCTTGATTCTCACCAGTCTTTGTTACTTGTTCCATCATCATAACTAACATGCTCTGCATCATCAAAAGGGACTGATTATCCGTAGTTGAAGAAGGTGGAGGCATGTGATCCATGTTCTCAACAGGAATGCCCTCTAAGTCATCACTCTCGGTGTTGCTCTAGGAACCGTGATGAGTATTCTTAATTCTCGGAGTCGGGGCCATTATCTGTAAGAAACCATCATTATTTCAAAGCAAGGTGTTAGAAGACTTAAAACATCATATGCATCTTATGCAACCTGGATTCCAACGCACCTATCGTATCCTCACCACGTTTCCTAAGTTCTTAAGTCTTTTATTTCAGACTCATTTATGCCACAACACCAGTCCTTAATTGTATATTTTCCAAGATCCATGCTCTGATACCATTACTTACATATGTTACGCCCCGATCTTGGGAATTGGGGTTAGGATGGCCCCACGGGGTGTGCATACGTAATCCCATAGTAAACTGTGCATGTAAACATACACACACAAATCACTACAAGGGAGATTGCGCAGGAACGTGTAGAGAAGTTCCTCCAACACGTAAATTTCATTCAACAGTGAACGGAAGCCTGTGTAATACATCTGTAACAATCATAAGCAATAACAAACGAATTATCAAAACATTCATAAATAAGTCTGTACTTAATCATTCTCATTTACATGATAACCATTAATTAAGCCTGAACAAAATCTTAAAGTGTAAACAGGCCTATCCAAACTTAAACACTTAACAAGTATCCCGTTGTCGCTCCTCGTACGATGACTAACAGAAGGCATCATCTGCATTACCCTCATCTAGTCCCCGAGGTTTAGTACTTGTAACACCAAGGGTAGTACTGTTAACACAACGGTTAAGCAAGTATATAGGGGTACATAAGACCATCATTCCGTATCAAATGAAGTAAAGGGATATATTGATTAAAAGAAGGCAAAAATCATACACTAGGCATGTCGTGCATGAGTAAACATGAGTAAGGAATCATAAACAGATTATCATACAAACTTATTGGCAACCACATGGTCATATTTTCCCAAGAGAGAGCATATCATCTAGAGGGAACGTGCGTACATATTCTAGGGGATCAGCCTAGTTTATCGAGAAGCGCCGACAACTCCTCCAAGGACTACTGCAGCAGCGACATATCGTATCATACCCAAACTGGTCCCGTCGAACCTAATAAGGGCGTAGCTAGTGGTGCCGACTTAATGTATCAAGACCGACTCAAATTCATATCTGTTTTGCATCTTGGTTATATTTGTTATATCATACATACTAGGAGTTCGGTCTTGAGATTACATACATTCATTCATTCATATCTGATAATCAATTCATGCAAACTTAGTTGAACTACATATGTTGAGGGCATGGTTTCTTAACAATATGAATGCATTTAGATTGAGTAAATATCGAGGATAATTACTAGCCAACCCTATGCTAGATAATCTGTGATCCCGAGGCCATTCAACACGATGTATTCATAAAACGTCTGGTGTCATTGTATTACCAACTCTTGGCGCTACATTGTGTATGCAAAGGACACCTCTTCTTATACCAACACCCATGACGTGACATCGGGAATTCGTCCGGAAAATCAAAGGGGATGAGTGACAGCTCCACACTTGTCCACCTTTTCATTTGATCACCATTAGGCTAGTTTGGTTAGGAGATAGGTGCCATATCTAGGGCCCTACAAGGTCATTGAAGGTTTCTCACATCCTACACTCACTGGGTTCTTACGGCTTAGCAGTCTACAAAGCTACGGCTTAGCCGAGGGGTTCAGGTTTCCTTCTTAATTCGATGCGCATTTACGGCTTGGCCGTATATTGACTTACGGCTTAGTCGTGCTAAGCCTACGGCTAGGATTACGGCTTCGGTACGGCGTGGCCGTAGCAGAGTTCACGGCGTAGCCGTGTGAGAACCGTAGATGAATCCTGGGTTTTGGGCTCTCTGGAAGGTTCACCGTAGAATAGCCCACGGCTTGGTTACGGGGTAGTCACGGCTTAGCCGTAGTTCATTCCACAGCTTAGCTGAGTGTTAGCCGTAGTGTAATTTAGCTCTCTAGATTCTGGGCTGTAGAGATTTACGGCTTAGCCGTGGGCTTTGCCGTAAGCTTCAAAACTCCTGAAACTGATTCTGCAGCTCAAGTTCACGTGCAGAACTCTATCATTTGGGTTTCCAATGAGGGTTCTTATACTTCTAAACTCCATAATAGGTCTTACATATTCCATATCATCAATCTTGCCTAATTATACTCATTATCACCTAATTCCATACCTATGTGTGCTTATTTAAGAGGAAATGAGCTGTAAGTTGAACATTGAATGAGCAATCCAAGAATCAATCAAATTAACATACATGCAGTACCATACATACTCTAATACTTGCCTTAACACAGTGCTTGCCCTACTCAACTCCTCCTTGGTGTGTGGTTGGGGAAAATCCTCAATGGAAGGTGGGTTCTCTACATAGAAGACATGCAATTGATGAATAAGGTGTCAAAATGCATGCATGTCATGTAATTGAGTCTACTTGACTCTAACAATCACAAGGAAGTGAAATTGGAGTAGATTCTTCACCTTAATGAGCTGTAGCTTGTAGGAGATTGTAATTTCTAAGAAGAAGATGCCCAAAGGGAGAAGAAGAGGCTAGATGGATGCTATTGCCATTGCATGCAAGCTCCAAATCCTTGTTTCCATCTCTGACATGAAGTGGAGATGAAGAAGGAAGAAGAGAGGGAATTGGCTCCAACGAACATAGTGAGAAGAAGAGGAAGAAAACGTTGGTTTCCTTATAAACTCAATTTTCTACAGCTTTTGCATGCAAGTCCCCCCTTTTGGAATATTTACAATTTAGGTCACATGGACCTCAACTAGGCCAAAATGGACCCGAATCAAGTTGAGCCCAACATGAAAGTTGGTCCACAAGATGAAATGCACATGATGCAACTGATGAGATGTCCATATGATGCAAGATTAATTACAAAAAGGTCCTTGACTACCTAAGTAAGGTTCGAACCTAACTACTTATCCAACTAAAACCCACTAATAATTTAAAAGCAAGGTGAATTAAGATTAATTATGCATATTAATAAGAAAATCAAACTTAATTAGTATAAATTATAATTACGTCGGGTCGAGACCTTACACCCATGCATTTAGTTTTTCACATGGATACTTCATCGGAATCCATGCTAGGCCAAACTCTAGAAAGAAGAGGAAATAAAATGGAGACAAACCTTTACCTAGCCTCGCCTTAGATGCATCCAAGAGAAGTAGCTAGGGCTTTCAAAGGAGTGGAGAAGCACCCAAGAGAAGCTCCCAAGAGAAACAGCACCCCTAAGTTGGATTCCAGTGGAAGCCACGTTCTTGGAATTTTTGAACTGAGAAAGATAGAAACACATTAAATGGTTTACTTTGACATTTCTAACCATAGTTAAGTGGTTTTGCAGCCAGGTAAGGCAAAAAACATCTTCTGGGGTACTGTTGGTAGTTTAGAGGAGAATAGTTGATTATCTTTAAGTGAGGAGAAAGGAGACAGAGGAGACAAGGGAGAGAGAGAGAGAGAGAGCATGGTAAGGCCATCTCACTTGAGGAGAGATGGACCTAAGGGAGATAAAGGGGGTGCATATGAAATTTCCTGTGAAGGGTCCACCACCATTGCTGGCATTATCTTAAACTATTTTTAAGATAACTCAAGACGATTCAAGAAAATTCAAGATATTTTCAGGAAAAGGATGCCACCTCACCACTAGATACTCTCTTTCCAAAAATCTCTCAAAAAATCCAAAGGTCAAAGGAAGATTCTTTAGAGAGGAAGGAAACTATAAGGCTATTGAAAAAGGAGAAAATAAAAAAGATAAAAAAAGAAGGCCTACCTCACCAAGATATGGGCTAGCTACAAAATAGGACCTACGGAGAGAAAATATGGCATCACATATGCTTTATAGTTCATATAATTGTACAATAGTCTTATTTGCCAGGGTACTTATGCTACAATGGTGAAAAAATGAGTATTTTTTCTTTTTTATTTTTAAAAATTTTAATTGGCTTTCCATTTTTTATGATTAAAACAAGAAAAAAAATCCTATAATTTTCAAAACAATTCATGGTGCAGTTCATTTCATCCCCTTGAGTGATATGTGATGCAATTTCGATTTTCAGATCAATGGGTACTGGCCTCTGATTTGTGGACGTGCTCTCAAGAATAGAGTGGACTTTAATGTTTCCAATCAGTGTCGGCTATAGTAGGTGTGATCTTTTAGGATGCATCTTTAACATTGTACCTTACTTTTGTTCCCGTTTGGGTTAATAAAGTAATCAGCTATCTTGAAAAAAAATTAGCATCATAATAATAATTATCATGATCATATTCATAATAAGGTTTAGGCTTTTTGAACTTCTAAACAATCCATAAAAACATGTCATACAGTTGCAGAGCTGGTTTCGGGTAGCAGTCAAGAGGATTAATGGAAAATAACTACATAAAAGTTGTGACGATCTAGATGCAGAATTTACTTCTTTTTTTTTGTTTTTGGGGGGGGGGGGGGGTGGGGTGGGGAAGGGAAGAAAATATGAATTCACAAAAAAATGAATGAACAAAAGAAAAAATGTGACGAGTCAGTGTGGTATGCCCACCTTTCCTTGGTTTTCACTACTTGGGGCAACCAATGGAATTTCTGCAAGTTCCACACCAAATATTCGAAGAATTCCAGCTGATACAACAGATGAGCTGCATGAGAAGTAACAGTATAAATCCATGATAACAGGACATAACTGTAGAACCTAATACCAGTCAAATAATGGTTTATGGTTCTTACTTTACAGTCAATACAGCACAATACATCCCATCAACTTCTTGGTCTCTTATGTTCCTCCTGCAAAACATTGAACTTAGAAGAATTTAGTGATCCAAAAAGAAAGTGCACAAAACAATATTCAATGAATGAGAAACAGAGTGACCCTGTTCCTCTAACAGAAGGATGAATTTTCTCACCCATAAACTATGGAAGGAATAAGGTCTTTGCTTGTTGCTGAATCAACTATTGGGTCGAAACAGTCCTGAAAACGACATGGAATAGAAAGCAAACTAGCAATTTCAGAGAAGTCTTCATTTCACAGCATTAAAAAAGAATTGCACTAGATAGCGTAAATCATAATTAATTACCAATTCACGACACAGGAACCTCTGTTCAACCAATCAATGCTCCACATGGAAAATGAATACTTTTCATGGTAACTTCCAAAATATGAAAAGGCAAAATTTCCAGCTAGGTTAAATGCGTTAAGCAACTTTGGTTGATGATAATAGCAGGAAACAGATAGAGGAAGAAAAAGAATCAATTGGTGATGATCTCAGGAATATAATTTACGGATAATAGCATGTAGGTTCTTTAAAAATCAGGTCAATAAAATACAAATCAAGGATCAACAATTGATCAGACAGATGCATGAAAATATAGCAGTTTCAACAAAATAAAAATAAAAATTAGAGCCATTGACACCTTACGTAACTTGGTTCAGCAAGAGCAGCTACTTGCATGAAGGATAGCGACAGCTTTAGAAAGCAACAATCTACTGTCTGGGGAAGTCATCTTCCCACTAAGAAGTCTCCATCTTACGTCAAGATCAGCACGGTCACTTGAAGGTTTTCCACTATGCTTCCGTCTTATAACATCTGAAAGTGAAGCTGGAAGTGCCTCTGAACCACGAAGAACCAACTTCTTCAATGCAGTGTGGATCTTATTGCAATCACTACAACAAAACCACTTGCCTTCTGGCAATATCTGTTGTGCAGGTTGAAGTAATATATTGTTAAAAAAAAAAAGATTAAGATGACAATGGACAGCAAAGGCAATTGTTCGAATGAAAGAGGCAATCATAAATAAAAAACAAAAACAAAAGACTGTACCTTTAAATCTCCCATTTTATGATCCTTTAAACAGCCCACATAATATTCCTTCTCACACTGAAAGTTAAAAAAAGAAAAAGATAAATAAAAAAGATAAAATCAAAATAGGTCACATAAGCCTACTTAGAAAGTCAGTCTGCCAGCCATGCAGAGAAATCTGCAATATATAGTGTAAGCAAGGGGAACAAATATCATACTTGGTTACAAAGCAGAACAGTGCATGGTCCAAATCCAGATTTGTTAAAATCATGGGATATGGGAACAAGAAGCAAGGAGGCAAATGGTAAGTTCAAACTAAAGCAAACAGATATGTATCAGAGACAGCAAAGAGAAATGAAATAAATTTCAGTAGATTTTTTTTTGAATGGTTATTATCATCATCAAAGCTTTATCCCAACCATGTTGAGGTCGGCTACATGAATTCTGTTTCTCCATTCCGTTCTATTTTGAGTCGAATCCTTAGATAAGTTAAACTTTTTCAAGTTTGAATTAATGACCTCCATCAATGTTTTCTTCGGCCTACCCCTAAATTTTGACGGGCCATCCACCTGTATAACCAAAAGTTTTTTGACTGGTGCCATTATCAGCCTACGCTCAACATGCCCAAACCATTTTAAACGGGTTTCTCTAATCTTATCCCTTATTGGTGCTACCCTTAAATGCTCTCAAAAGCCTTCATTTCTAATTTTATATTTCCTAGTTTTACCACACATCCACCTAAGCATTCTCATTTCCGCTACATCCATTTTATGAATATGCATCTTCTTAATTGGCCAACATTCTATTCCATATGTCATAGCTGGTCTGACTTTTAAAAAATTTTTAGTAGAAATAAATTTCAGCAATAGAATTATGGAACCTAAGCAAATATATATATATATACACAAAAATAAATAAATAGAACCAGGAAAAAAATTGAATCCATGCAGCTTGAAAGGGGTCAAGACTTAAATGCGACAAGCTAAAGGAAAGAACAAACACCAAGACTCTTTTTTTTCTTGTTTTTGTAATGAGTGTACCCGCCGATGGCCGAATCCCCTTACAATTGATCATTGGAAAAACCCCGAATACGCACAACTACACAAGCCATGTGTATTGGGTAAGTCCTTATAGAGGTTCGAATTAGGGACTTCCAAGTCACTCCAGGACTTCCCACCACACGAACATTTTAAGTGTGGTAAGGGTGTCTGCCCCTGTTTGAACCCTGATTAGGCAGGTAAGAACTACCACCCTGAAAAGGACAAACACCTAGACTTATCACACACTCCCTCCCTCCCTCCCTCTTATTCATAGAACAACATATTTCTTGTACTAGAGAGCATATAATAATACACCTGCAAAGCACACAGACAGTAAGGTCAGCCTCTAACGTTTTGACAATACGGTAGTTACTTGCTCTATAGGATCAACTCCTAGAACCCGCCCAGCTGCCTGTGCAATCTCATTATAGGCAACAGCTTTCTCCTTTTCAAACAATGTTTGGCAGTACTTACAATACCAATCACCACGAGGAAAACTTGACAGTCCAGCAGAGTCTGTAAAGAATTAAAAAAAATATATGAATATATTTATCAATTATCTTAACCAATTACAGCAGCAATATATCACATTAATTGTCAGCAAATGTCAAAAAGAACAATATAAATCAAGGGCACCGATGAATAGCAAAGGCTCCGCAGGTTGCCTGACCCGCGGAGAAGATAAGCCCAGCGCCTGTTTTTTTCAGGTTGGGTCACGTTTCGGGTTCCGGGTTTCGGGTTGGGTCAGACCCAACCCGTGGTACAAGCCCAGTCGACTGGCTGCAAGTTCAGTTCCGGGTCAGGTCAGGATCGACCCGACCCGCTAGCATCAAAGCCCAGCAGTTCAGAGCAAGTTCGGTTCCTGGTCAGGTCAGGTCCGACCCGACCCGTTAGCAGACGGTCCAGCCCAGCCAGCGAGTTCAGATCAGTTCGGGTCAGGTGAACCCGACCCGGGTCCGCTCCAGAAGCCCAGCAGACGGTGCAGTGACGTCAGCAGTGACGTCAGCACCAGTCAACAGGCAGGTTTGACCAGTTTCAACGGCTGAAAATTGTTTCTGCAATATCTTGATCGTCCGATGTCCGATCGGAGATCCGTTTGAGCCTACGGACTCGTTTTGAGCAGCTCTACGCAATGGAAGAGGTTGATTGGGTGTTTGACAGTCAAGGAGGAGGTTTGATCGATTGGAGCGTAGAAACTTGTTTCTACGTTATCGGAGCCATCCTGAGTCGGATTTTAGATCCGTTTCTTCCAGCGTGCTCGTGGTGACGAGATCTATAACTTGATGTAGAAATTTGGAGGAGATCTGAACAGATGTGGATTCAGGCTAGAATCAGGTCTACTCGACCTGGTTGTTGTTGCAAACCCAATAATAGGAGTCGCGGGCCTAGTTGCAAAGGGTTTGCTGATTCAAACGAAGTTGTTCGTTTGGGGTTCACATGATCGCATGTGATGTTATTCATCTTGCCAGAAACAAGCCGGAAAAGCAGCAAGGAGGAGCTGATGTATCAGCAGTTGATCGAAGGCCCGGTCAAATGGAGTTTTTTAACCGCTCGGAGGCAGAGGTTGTTCTGCAATGGAGTCATCTGGACTTGTATTCCCGATCTGTTTTGCTTGCATGCTTGTGGTGATTGGATCTTCACAGTGATGTTGAAGATGGGGCAAGATGGGGTGAGTGATTCAGATATCACTCAGATTCGTCAATGGTTTCGAGCTTTTAGTTCGAGGTGGAGTTTGACGAGGGTATGAACTTTGCTCAAAATTCATGTGCTGGTTCAACATGTCAAAGTGTTGAAGAAGATTGCATCCCTGGTGCAGTGACGTGCCATTCAGCAAGGTACGTGAAGACATTACCGGTTTTATCTCCTAGTAGCTCGAGTTGTACGGAGTTGTACGGAATTCAAGCCAAGGTGGAGATTGTTAGGTTTATGTCTTGTATTCCGGTTTAGCCGGATGTGTCCACTGGGTTAGCCAGTGACTGGTTTAAGGTAAAGGGCATTTTGGTAATTGTACCAGGGCTTTCTTAGTGGCCAAGAAAGCGGAGATTATATATTGTATAGTTTGTAACCCTAGACCTGGCGGTGGCGGCGGCATCAGTTGCCCGTGGTGCTCCCACACTACGTAGGAGAGATGAGGTGAGAGTGTGGGAATCTCTTGTATGCTTTACTTGTCATAGTGAAGATGTTCGTCCTCCTGTGCCCGTGGATGTAGCCCTATTTGGGTGAACCACGTAAATCTCGGTGTCTCTTCTTGTGTGGCTTGTTATTGTTGATCTTGTGATTCCGTGGATGCGCACAACGTGTGATGGTATCAAATCACAACATATATGTGGCAGTATGCAAATCACAGCAACCAACCACTTCGAAATATAGTCGATCAAGCAGAATAAAAATGCTACATTAGTAAAAGTAAATGTAGTCTTTCAAATCTACACTGAAAGCAATACAAAATACTTGACATGCATCATACTAATAATTATAATTCTTTACCCGTTACAGATGAAAAAGAAAAAGAAAAAAGGCAATAAAGAATGCAAAAATAAATCCCTTCTGTTTTCATTTCTACTTTATAAATAGCAAATTAGCCCTATATACGTTTCCATGTGCACATTTACCAAATGAGCACTCTCCAAAACCAAATAATTTGGGCAGTAAAAGGAGCAAACAAATGAGAAATACAATAATGAATAGCATTCAACAAAGAATTACTCACCCCTGTGAAAGGCCCTAGGACATCCATCACAAAGAACAAGATCTCCACCATCCGCACAGATTGTGCAAAGATCATCATTTTCATGAACAGAAAACTTCCGACCTTTTGACAGTGACACTGATAGTTCATGTAGGGACACGCCATTGGAGGTGTAAATATGTAGGTAACTGGCAAGCACAAGAAAAGAAGGAAAGGGACTCAAGTCCAAACATATTGGAGGGTTTAATATAAGACTGTCAAAAATAAAGTTTCAGCAATAACTCACGGTTTGCGCGGTGAAGCCCAACCCGCATGAGCTTCAAACTGTGAGGGACTGACCTGCTCATTAAAAGATAAAAATTTAACGGGGCAGAAAAATCCCACAAATTCAAATTCAACTGTAAACAACGTACCTCATTGTTGCAGCAACTACAGAATATTGAACTCCCTTTTATGTAACCCTCAAGTAATCTCTTCCCAAGAAAGGATATTTTCTAAATAAGTCAGAAGGGTAAAACTAACAAATTCAAAAAGGAACATGGACTTCTAGATGATGAGGTGAAATTGTGAGTTTCTAAGGGAGAAGATAAACAAGGAAGCAAGGAGGAAGAAGATGGAAACTGCAGCCCTTGCATGCACAGTTCCAAACTCAAGCTCTCAGCTGCTAGGAGAGGAGAAAGGAGAGAAGAAGATGGAGGCTTCAGGACAGGTGTAGAGGAGAAGCAAAGAAGGCGCAGCAGTACAGTTGGTTTTTAAAACAAGGTTTTTTGGAATTTACCAGCAGGTCCATTTGGTTTTATGGATTTTACAGTTTGAGTCAATTGGTATTTAAATGGGCCAAAATGGATCGGAGTTGAGTTGAGCTAAACATAAATGTTAACTTACAAGATAAAATACACAAGATGCAACTAATATGGTGTCAAGATGATGCAAAACCAAGCAACTCTAAGTTATAAGAAGGCCCTTAACTATCTAAATAAAATTCAAACCTAACGCAATTACCTACCCATGACCCAAACCCAAGGGGTTTGAGTTGAATTAGTCTAAATTAGATATTAATTAGAGTGATACAAAATTAATTATTATAAATTAAGATTAGTTCGGGGTTTAAACCTTACATAAACCGAAAATTAATGTATCTAACTTCATCTCAATGCTCTGATCTAAATGTTTACTCCTCCTTTGAAAAGAACTTCAGCAATTTCTTCATAAAAATCAATAAATCTTGTATAATAATTTTCTGAAAAGTTCTCTCTTCTACTCCTAAATTCTAGAACAGGGCTCCACAATACCTAAAATATTTCTCAAATAACATAATCTGAGGAGAAAAGAAATGAAATGAGAGAGGGAAGAGATGTGGAGAGAGAGCATGGAGAGGGGTTAGGCACCCGTCCAAATGATGGGAGATGCCTTATACGTCCAATGCATGCTCCTTTATAATTTTTTTCACTCAATTCTCATATGCACAAGGAGTGTCCAACTTATCTCTACTAGCTTAAGAGATAAGTTTGTATAGGATTGAGATGTGTGGTTGTTCTTCGATAACTCCAACAATTACCTTTTCACTTGAGATGGGCCCACCTTAAATGACTTGCTTTTGATTTGTGTGCTTGAATTAGATAAAGGTGTGGTGCCCACTTTGATCATGGTCGTGTGATACTTATGGTTGCATCGGTTTGACTTGAATTTGGCTGAGACGGGATCCAAAGATCCTTGCTAACAATGGTATCCACAATGTGGATGGATATGCAACGTGCCTTGCATGCAAAATTGATAGAATTGTAATGAGTTGGCACATACTTGTCTTGATATGCAGCACCCCATACTTGCTTGACCTTCTCCACATTTTTACCTCAGGATAATGCATGATCACAACTCTTCCTTTAATTGGATTTTTTAGATAAACTTTAGAAGGTCAGATTCCAACAAAGTAACATTCATGCTTCTTCATCTAATAATTCAAACTTCTTTTCCTCGTTTGAATCCTTTTCTTCTCCTTTATTCAATGGGACTTTTAAAGATGAGAGATAATTTGAGAGGATAATTTCTTGGTACACACTCAAATTAAAAGAAGATAGATGGGAGTGTAATGTTGAATACACAATGTGGGACCCCCTTTCCAAGTGGTATAAATCTTCTATCTTCACAAAGTCTTTCAATTTGCTTTGGATTATTAATAGAGACAATGTTGAATGACTATGCAGAGATGAGCGGAAACCCCCTCTTGATTGTACCCTCACATTGTGTAGGACCACAAGTGTATGTTCCTATAGGGTCCACTTAGTGAATTTTTCTTCGGGTTTCCATTTAGTCTTAGCTTCAATTCAACAACACTGGGCCCAAATTGGCTGCGCGTGCTCCAAAGTGGGTCTTACATTTCCTGCACAGTATACTTAATCCCATCAAATAATAAAGAGCCCACTTTAAAGCAGTACCTATCCGGACATAGTTTTACTTCAATTGGGACTCCTCAGAGAAAAGTTGCAAAAATTCTTAAGTAATGCAGAAAATGTGTGAAAAATATGTAAATTCAATTTCCTAGGTCAAAATGCATGAAATGATGAATTTAAATGATTAATGATGCAATTCACCTAATTAAATCCACCTAAAATTATGCATAATGATGCAAATTTATGAACTTAACAGTTCCAATGACACCTGAGATAGTGGGGCATCTCGAACCCTTGTACTTAGGAGGAATGGTTTGAGTCAGGGATGCACTTACCTGTTTAATGAGAAATACTTTCTTCGGAACATGAACCCTATGCTTAGCAGTGCAAAGATCTTTAAAAAATTTAACGTAGGTGGGGACCAATTTAATGGCATCCAATAGAGGGATATTGATCTTAACTTCTTTGAAAACATCCAACATTTCTTGGTTTGGGATCTTTTGTCTAGGATGGGTCAACCTCAGAGGAAAAAGGACAACTTGCTTGATAATCATCGGGTCAAGACCTTTCTCGGTTTCAACAATAGTCTTTGTATTAACGCATTCTTTTCCAATCTTCTCATTCAAATCCGAGGAGACATGTTGTTTATCTTTTTTAGATTCTCTTGAAGCACTTTGCCATTGCATAGAGTGACATCCTGAACATGCTCCTAATAGTAAGGGTTAGTCACATTGTTCACTTCAAACTAGCCTTTTGAGTTCAAGAGAGGTTAAGGTGGAAAACTTCTTTTCCCTTGAACTTAAAGGCTATGTTTAATTTGCTTGACAAAGGTTTCTAACTTTGGATAGCTTGTTGATAATCTTATAGCCTGCCAGTTATTCTAAATAATTTGTTGATTATTATGGAAGCTTTGCGTAAACTGTTACTAATATTGTATTAGCATGCTGAGTCATTCCTCCATTGACCTATTATGAGCCTGTGGTGCATAAGATGTATTATGCTGTGAGAGCATATATGCAATAGAATTTGATGGTCTTTGGGGATTATACTTAGGTGTTACATTTGGTCAGTTCCTCCAGCTGAATTTCAGGTGGTTTTGCCACGAAGGATTATATGTATGCCCCATGGTATTTGTATTGAATGGCTTTTGGTGAGAGTTCAAAGTGTTAGCCTGTTCTTGAATCACTTCCTGCAATGCAGGTCCAGTTTGATAATTTGTTGACATGTGATTTTCGAAGGCACAATGATCACAAACCATGACTGTACCCTTGTTCTTTTTCATTTTCAGGGTTTTTATTTTTCTTGTAAGTGCTACAAGCTTAACATAGATTTTAGTTTGATTGTTCAATTGATATAACCCACCTCCCTTAAATTGATTCAATAACTTGGATTGTTCTACCTCATCAAATGAGGCCCATTTTTGCACATTTTCAACTATTAATTCCAAAAATTCTCATGCTTCATCATATTGTTTTTGTTCAAATTGACCATTGCACATTAAATCAATAAATTGACAGGTTTCAAAAGTTAAAACATTAACAAAAATTTTGATGAGACGATATGTTTTATATCCATGGTGCAGACATGCAAGGATCAATTCTGTCTTAAGGCCATTCCATGTGTTAATTGAACTTAGTCTAAGAGAATAGAACCACGCCTTTGCTTTATCTTTTAAAGAAAATGAAAATAATCTGAGTTTGATTACATCCGTCACTACATTTTATAATTGAAGTGTTGCACACACTTCAGCAAATTCATTTAAGTGCAAGTATGCACTTTCAAAGTCAAACCCATGGAATTCAGGTAGAAGTTCAAAAATCCCAGGTTTGATTTCAAATTGACCCGTGATTGTGGGCACTACTATAAACAATGGTGTGGTTTTTGTGTGAAGGATGAAAGTAGTCACGTAAAGTCCTAGGTGCTTGGTTAACCTCCGCACCATTATGGTCCTCATTATTATTCCCATTCCTAAGCTGGTTATCATTGTTATTGGACCCACTTGCCATTTGGGATGATTTCGAAGGTCTAGAACATTCTTTCCTTTCCAATCTATGTGCTAAACGTCTTTACCAACTTGCCTAAGAGGGCTTATCCTTTCTTCTTGGAATTTTAAATTGTTTTTAATTTTTAATTTTTTATATTTTTTATTTTTGAAAAAAAGATGAGAACAAACCTAGATTACAGAAGCAGCAACTGAGCAAATCCCTAAAGTCGAAAAAAAAAAACCTAGATTACACAAGAAACTATGCATGAAACAATTTGAAGGATGCCAAAAGTATGTTGTGCAAAATTTCTTGCACAGATGTACTCTATTGAGAGATAATTTGCACATCTGAAATCACATAATTTTTCAAATACTACTAAAGAAAAAAATTGTGATTTTCAGTCTACTGTCAGAATTGTAAATTCTCCATCAATTTTAATAACAAAAATATGCATAAATTGACAAATCACTCAACCCAATTCAGTACCAACTGCATGCAATTTTCTGTGGCTTTGCAGATTGTTCATGATCTGTTTAACATATCAAAACCACTAAATCTTATGGACACATCTGAAGAAAATTTCTTGGTTTTTAAGTGATCTTTCCATAAAGTCTATTGTCTATATATTATCAATGTAAAATTATGGAAGTTTATACATGATTTCCAATATTGTTCACCGCTAATACATGTTGCAGATTCTATGTTATTGCTGTAACTTAAATATTTCATATTCAAAATCCACCAGAACACACTCACTAAATATGATTTGATTCAGCAATTAAATCATCTTTAACTTCACTTAACTAATACCAAACCACATTAAGAAATTTACCGAAAATTAATGTATGCAATGAGCACTATTTCAGCTGTTAATTTATGCGAAAGTCTGAACTAGAGATAAAGATAGCTTAAACAAAAAAGTGCGAGAATTTAAATGTATGGACTGCAAGAAATTTAAATGTATAGATTCAACATAAAAGTAAATGTGTGGAAAAACAAGAATTTAAATGTGTGGAATTGTAGAAATTCAAATATATGTATTGAAAGAAAAATAAATGTGTGGTAAAACAATAATTTAAATATGTGGTAAGTATGTCCTTTTTAAAAATTCTTCTCAAGTGAGGTTTAAAATTACTTCATTCATGCCCTTTGGATCTTGGGTTGTCAATCCAAGAACAACAATAAAGAAAATGTAAATCAAGCATAAATGACCATAAGAAAAAGAATAATAAAAAAAACATCACACTTTTGCTAATATGTAATGTTTTTACATCAAAGATGAAGAATTAAAAATATAAAAAAAATTACATACTAGGATGAAAGGAACCTCTTCTAGTTGAAGCATCAAGTTGAGGCAAACCTTCTTAAAGAGAGAAAATTAATAGAAGATAAGGGAGAGGGGTAGAATAGTGCAAGAATTGTACTAGTGGAGGGGGCTTTTTCCTTCATGAACATGGACGTCCAAGGTGGTTTGTTTAAATAGGGTGAGGGCTATCCTAATTCCTCTTCCCTAGATCCTATTTTGTAGCTAGTCAATATCTCAATGAGGTAAGCCTTCCTTTATTGTTTTCTAGGTCATGTCACTTTCCACTTTTAAAAAGATTTATTTGACTTGGCCTTAAGAGATAGTTGGAGATGATGTGGCAAGATTTGAATTAATTCATACAAAAAGTGTGATTTTTTAGTAAATTGTATAGTAAACGCCACAATGAATTTAAAATATGTAAAAATATGATGTAACACTAAATGAGACTCTCTTACTCGATAAGTCTTAAAACTTCCAAAAATAATTCTACAAAAATATGTTTTTCAGGACTTGTCACACCCGCAAACAACTCTACAAGTTGATGATTAAAGGTGGTCTCGATCTGACTTCTAAGCTTGGTTTGAGAGAATGTGCGAAGTAGTATGATATGGCAATTTATGATCTAGTGTTGGCTGCAACTATATGAACAATGATGAGTTCAACAGTTATAAATATATTCCTTAGTATACAGGACGCACAAGGTTACTTCACAACATGTGGAGAGAAGCTAAAGGGGCAGAGAGGATTAGTTGAACTATTCAAACAAAAGAACGAGATCGCTCCATGTTGTTGACAATGCCGACTATGCTCTTTTTGCTTTAGTGGTTTAACGGTTTAAAGACAAAATCTTTCAATCCATGCACCTTTTTTACTTTTCTTTCAATAAACTTCAGCATAGTTTCATCATCTGATGAGGCCCCCAGGTGTAACTTTGTTTACCGGGCGTCTCCATGACGACATCATTCAAGTGTGCTCCATTTTGATATTTGCCACATAGTATTTACATTGGTGATTAGGCTCAACAGCATTTTAAATTGTGCATTACTTTCACAAGTCCATTAATATATGGGTTGAGCCCGCCATGTTTTTCTCATTTGGGTGGGTGAACACTTTTTCATTATTTAGGTGTGGCCTGAACTTAATGATGTCATTTAAGTGAAACCATCACATTCCATCTAGCCCATCCATTCCCATCTCATAGTGTTTGACCCTACCCATTGACAACCCCAGCTAATGGACCCAGCTCATGTGCTTTCATAAACGTGAGCAATATTATGATTCCATCTTCTCCATATCCATAGTTTATGATCCATTATATCCTACGTGGTACACTTGGATTTTGATGAAGGACATTAACCGTAAGGAACTGGATTTTCATTTATAATTTCAAATAAAAATTTATTTATAATGTCTATTAACTAAAATCTACTAACATATAGCTTAACTACTGCGGCAGCACTCAATAACCACTCTTCTTTTGTTTATGACCTAGGGTATCCCTCACCGTATTATGCGGCCCACATGGGATGATGCCAATCAGGGGAAAGGGCAACAAATCTTCTTCTTGCCCACACTCTCATGTTTTTCTAATCATCCAAGCTAAGACAAATTATATATCCAGTTGTTATTGTGGACCCAGATCAGGGCTGCCCCCTGTTTTGGACCTGCACATGGTTGTATCTAATTTACGTTTTGCATAATCTATTAAGGTTGATCTTTCAGGCACCCTTTATTATTCAAGGTGTTTTCATCAAGTGGGACTCACAAGTTGTAAATATAGAAAATCTTCCTTGGCCAAACTTCAAAATTTTCATTATATGGATGCATCAAGGACACAAATTTTACACATCGAAAGTGAAGTATCGGATAAACTACGATGTGATACATTGCCCATTTTAAAAGATTCATCCAGCATAACTCACAACCTAAAAATAGACAAAATCTCCATTGGTTAAATCTCAAAAATCTCAAATAAAAATATCATAATAAGAATTAAGATTTCATCTTCAGATTCAATAAATTCCAACTGACCTACATTTGGAATTGCCAAATATGTCTATTACTACTATTTCCAAACAACCCCATATCTCTCTCTAGTTTAAAGATTGTAAAAGCTCCTTCCCTATAAATGAATTTCTCTTCTCATCAATCACAGCATGCCATAATCCTAAGACGAGAAGATGTCCATCGCCACACAACTGTCCCATCTCTCTCTCCTCTTCTTCCTAATTATCTCCGTTGCTGCAGCTTCTACCACCACAGGCGATGGAGTCAAACGCCCGCTAATCCCAACCGCTGATCTAATTCACCAATGGTGCAAAGAGACGGAATATTATGACCTCTGCATCTCCACTCTCGTTGCATGTCCACACAACTCCAGTGTCGTGGACCTCGAAATGGGTAAGCTCGCCTTCTGTGCCGTCTTGGCCAGCGCCAAGAGCACCCGCGAACAACTTAGCAAGTTGATGATTAGGGGTGATCTCAATCCGACTTCCAAGCATGCCTTGAGAGAATGTGGGAAGCAGTATGATATGGCAATTTATGAACTAGTATTGGCTGAAAACTATATAAACAGTGATGAGTTCAGCTATTATAAATATACTCCGGTTCTATTTAGTGTACAAGATGCAGGAGCTTATTTTATAAAATGTGGAGAGATGCTAAAAGGACAGAGAGGATTAGTTGAACCATTCACACAGAAGAACGAGATTGCGATGCATGTTGCTGACAATGCTGACTATATTCTTTTTGATTTAGTGGATTATAATCTATAGACAAAACCTTTGAAATAGACATTCCTTAATATGCATTGTCAGGAATGTCATATTCATCCATGCACCCTTTAATATTTCTTTAAATAAATTTCATCATAGTTTCATCATCTGATGAGCCATAAGGTCTCACTGATGACAACATTTGAGTGAGCTCCATTTTATTTCCCACATAGTGTTTACAGTGATAATTAAGCTGAATATTTTATTGTGCATTGCTTCCATTGTATGGGTAAAAGTAGAACCCACCATGTTTTCCACATTTCGGTCAGCAAATGCTTTTTTATTTTCTAGATGGACCTAAAACTTAATGGTATTATTTAAGTGAAACCATCACATTCCATCTGGCCCATCCATTCCCTTCATTGGTTGGAAATATAACAGTGAAGTAACTGCGCCTAAGTTCCACCATAGGCACTTTCTTGAAGAAGTTGGGCTGGCCCAATGTCCCGATGCGTTCAATTCAATAGTTTTATTGTACCCAGTGGCGGACCCAGGATTTTAATTTGAGAGGTACAGCCCCTAATAGGAAGTTTGATTTTGGGGGAAAATTGATAATTGTAATGTGGATTTTGAGGATGAATCCATAATTTTTTTTGGTTTTTTGAAGTAGACCCATGACTTTTATATGGATTTTTAAGGTGCACCGGGGTTTAGTGGTTGCAACCACACTCACACGCTTGTACCTAGGTCTGCCTTTAATTAGTACCTGACACTACCCATTGACAGCCCTAGGAGGACCCTAGGCGGACCCAGCTCATGTGCTTTCATTAACTAGGGGAGCTCTATTATAATTCCATCTTCACCATGTCCATGGTTTATGATGACAACCATTCTTTCCTCAACATATAAATTGTGGCATCCAAGCTAAGACCATCCATCTCCAACCCACCCTTAAAATTTGAGGTAGCAAATTTTTACTTTGCTACCTGATATACAAATTTGCTTCCTCACTTTGCTACTTTTAAAATGTGGCACTCCAACATAACTAGCAAAGTTCATCTTTTTATTATTTCGTCCTTCCATCATTTCTTTCATGAGATTATTTTAATGGCCTTTGTGAGTGTTTGTGCCATTATTTTAATGGCCAAGGATTTTTCTACTTCACTTTTTCATCCTTCAAATTTTATCTTATAGAATGAAGTAGCATTTTTGTTACATGGCTTTGCTTCTTCTGTTGGAGATATATACATTTTGCTTACGTGGCCCATCAACAGTCCTTTACTACCTCACTTGCGGGGAGAATGTCTAATAATCTTTTACAAATCTTAGGATGTTGCTTTGTTTCCATTAGATCTTATGTGGTCCACTTGGATTTTGATAAAGGACATTAACTGCTAGAACTAGATTTTCATTTATAATTTCAAAGAACAATTTGTTTTTAACCTCTATTAACCAAAATATTGGTTAACACCACCTTCACAACAATGACATTTGAAGAATCCTAATTTCTTTTTCTTTTTGTACTTCTTCCATGACAGGAGTACAACCCCAGGAGCCCTAAGAGCCCGTTTGTTAATTCCCCTTCATTGTAAAGCAAAAGCCATCTTTCATTTCAAGACACAACAACCTAAAAGGGTCAAATCAAAATACCACATTTTAAAAAAATTCTTCTACCTTTTTACACAAAAAAGTCAAAAAATTACTTTCTCATCCCACTAACTGATAAAACATATTTACTTTTAATATAAAAAGTCAAAAAGTTACATTCTCTCTTTATTAAAAAATAAAATCTCATCATTGAATTGATTTAACCTTCTTATTGTTTTATCTTTTAAAATGAGAATTCACTTTACTTCACTCTACCAGTTAAATTAACAAACGGGCCATAATTGGCATCAACTTCCTTTATATTTCCCTCAGAGTCCCTTCTTGTCAAGATCATGAGGCCGTTTCCATCACCAAAAATAGCAACTGATAAGATAGCAGGCCTCCTTCTCTTAGAGAATTCCTCGAGATCTAGCAAAGGTTCGACGACTTGCCTAAGAACCACATCTTCTATAGTGGCCCTCCGAAGCTCAGAGGGAACACTGCAGCTAAAAACAAGGCTCTATTCATCGACCGGGCCAGGGGGGGGGGTGGCGTCCTCCTGCAATCTTATATGACAACAGCGCAATCGCCGATGGGAGCCGCATGTGAATTGTCGGTCTTGTTTACTAGAATGTGTTGCAGTGGCGAAGGGTAAAGTTGTAATCAACACCTTCATCTTCAAATGCCAATCCCTATGCCGTAATCCCAATCCCTAAATTCCTAAACTCCTTACCTAGAAACCTAATTCATAATGCCTAAATCCAAAACCACTAATTTGAAACCATATACCCTAATCCTCCATCCGTTACATTAATTATTTGATTATACTATCTTTTTTTTTTGAATTAGTATAATATTCTATCATGGTTCTTATCTATATTTTTTACAGTTAAATATTTATCTAGTTAAAAGGTATACTATTGATGCTAGTGTTAGATCTATAGATGGAGCCTAAATGGATGAAAACACCTTGCAGTTCTTCTTCTTCTTCTTCTTCTTCTTCTTCTTCTTCTTTTGGGTTGGAGACCCTCACATATGAGGACAGGCACTTAGTTTTTTTATTTCTTTTTCACAACCATAGTTAATGAAAATACATTTTAAAATAGATTTTCAATGTGGCATGTAAGGATTTGTGTATGTTGCCAAATTCATGGGTTGGACAAAACCCTAAGTTCATTTAGTTGTATTTTATATTTCTTTTAGATAGACAATGGTTCGAGCAGCCAGAAGAGCTAAAATGAAGAAATCGAAGGAAGAGCAACAAATTGAAGTGTTTTTATAAGGACAACATCGATTAAAAAGGTTATATCTCATAAATTGAGCATCTGATATGGGCAAGCAACCTACCATTGAAAAGCATGTTTCGAGTAGATATCCATAGGTTCTAAGATTACATCAATCAAAGCTAAAATGATAAAATCATGACCACAGGAAATTTATAGAAATTATGTTGTCTGAAATTACGAAATTTCCATTGCACAAAAATTACTAAAGTGCCATTACACGAAAACCTTTCTTTTTTGAAGTGGGAGTTTCTTGTTTTGTGCCAATTCTTATCCTTGATGAATTACTATTTTGAGACAAGAAATTAGGGCTATTTAAAGGGGTTTTCTCTTAACCTAAAAGCATAAAATGCAAATCTCATTATTCTAAGTGGATATTACCTATTGGAGATACTTTTCTCTAAAGCTTTCTTTAAGAGTTGAAATACTCAAGTTTTATACTAAAAAGTTATTGCTTCTACATCTCTTGTAGAAGATTGAAGCTATCTTGAGTGATCAAAGTGTGAGTTGATCAAGTAGAGAGGAGTACACGGCGAAAGAGAATCATGTAGCAGAAGGAGTTGTGCACGAAGAACTCAATCTTTAGAGTACAAAAAATATCTTTTTAAGTGTTCAAATTTGCTTGATACTTGATCCTTGTTGCATTCGTGGTTTTTTACCTGGTTGAGCTTTTTCACATTAAAATCATACCTTATAATAGTAATTAATCATCCAGGATAAGAATTTGCACAAAACGAGAAACTCACACTTCAAAAAGAAAAGGTTTTCATGCAATGGCAGTTTTGTAATTCTCATGCTATGTCGGTTTCGTAATTTTTAATGATACAATTTCTGCAAACATCGTAAGGCCTTAACTTTGTCATTTTAGCTCCGATTGGCATAATCATAGGACCTATAGATATCTACTCGAAATGAGCTTTCCAATGGCAAGTTTGTGAAATATGACATTTTTAATCCATGTTAACCTAAAAAAAACACTTCAATTTGCCGCACTTTGTTCAATTTCTTCACTTCAGCTCTTCTAACGACTCAAATCATAGTCTATCTTAAAAAAATATAAAATACAACTGTCACGCCCCAATCCCGGGAATTGAAGATTTAAGTGGGCCCTCAGGGCGTGGATACGTAATCCCGTAGTAATCCGTGCCCTGAAGGATTGTGCACAAACTCCTACAAAAGGAAATTCCACAAGCACGTGTGAGGAATGCCAACACACATTGGAATATAACTCATCATAACGAACTCCTGCGAAATACTCTCTAATGATCAAAAGCCAAACAAGAGAAACATATCCTCAAATATTTATAGATAGATAAAGTTATATATGTCAGTGCTTAAAACTTAGATAACATGTTGTACAATCCAACTACTACTTAAAGAAATTGGGTACAAAAGGTTCAATTGCACACTCCCAAGGGTAAACCAAAGGTTTGACTGTAACATCTCCAGAACCGTCGCACTCCGTAGGATGACTAATAAAAGACATCGCCATCCTTCCATTCATCTTTACCCTGAAGTACTGTTGGGGTACCCTCCGAGGGCGCGTCAGCACTCGGGTTGGGATTGGGTTCCATACCTATAATACCAAGGGTAACACTGTTAACACGACGGTTAAGCAAGTATTGAGCATATAAAGCTAGTATAATATATCCAATGAACTTATTAATATACACTGCATAGGAGAACCATAATAGTCTACTAAACATGATGTGCATGAGGAACAATAGTGAGGAATCAAAATAAAGATATAGTACACACTAATTGGCATCCACAAGGCTCTATTCTCCCAAAAAGGAGCATACATACATATGGGTCACGAGGAGATCAAGCTAGCTTCCCAAGGAGTGCCAACAACTCCCCCGTAAACCTATTGCAGTAGTGACATAATAATATCCAAAAGGGGCACAAGCTAGGTGGTGCCGACTCGGATTCAATCATATGAATCATATTACACATAAGGAATAATAATCTGAAGTATAATCAGTCATGAAACAGATAAATAATTAAGCGAGCATATACATATGAGCTACAAGGCTTAAACCTCAACTATACCCTTATGGCTAGCAAGCATGCACTCAGTAGAAGCTTTGGCTTGTCAGACACGCACTCATTAGAAGCTCAAGTCTAAATTGCCTCAAGGTTTGACTAGAGAGAGTGAATACATAGACAATTCATGTGGAAGGCAAGGTATTTAACAATATGAATGCATTCGGGTTGTGTAAATATCTAAGAAATCACTATTCACCTTGTGCTAGGCAACCCATGATCCCCAAGGTCATTCAATCCAACATACTCATAAAACGTCCGGTGCCATTTTGTTACCGCATCTTGGTATTACCTTGTATACATAAAAGAAACCCCTTCTTATGCCAATATCCACGACTTGACATTGGGAGATCATCCGGGAATTTCTCATTCTCTTTAACATGTACTTACCGTTGGCCAATGTGATGGTAGGAAATGTGCCAATACTGAGGTCCTCCAAGGTTAGTGAAAGTTTCTAATATCCTGAATTTCACTAGGTTCTTACGGTTTAGCCGTGTATAATGCTACAGCTTAGCCGAGTGGCGCAGGTTTCCTCTAAAAATTCAAGCGCATTTACGACTTAGCCGTATATTAGCCTACAGCTTAGTCGTGTTAAGCCTACGGCTAGGTTACGGTGGGGCTACGGCTAAGCCGTAAGGCATTTCACAGTGTAGCCGTGTGCAAGCCGTAAAAGGGAATGAGTTTTCAAGCTCTCTGGAAAGTCCGCCGTAAGAAGGCTTACGGCTTAGGCACGGGCTGGGCACGGCGTAGTCGTAGTCCATTTCACGGTGCAGCCATGGGTAAGCCGCAGTACAAAAGCCAATTTTGTTGCTCTCGGGATTTGAGCCGTGAACATGTACGGCTTAGCCGTGGCTTCGCTGTACACTCAGAAATCTAAACTTGGTTCTGTATCTCAGTTTCAATACAGGACCAATATAGAACCTGAGTTGTGAGGAGTTTATATGACTTGATTATAGTATACTTGATGGTGTTCAATACCCACAAACTCTTCTATCTTATTTTTATCACTCTAACTCAATCCACACCCCATTTGTACACAACTAACAATGAAAAGATGAATGAAATTAGGGAATTTTAAAGAACTGACCCAAGAATCAATGGCTTAATCACACATATAACACATAGAAACTCTAATACTTGCCTCTTAACAGTGTTTGCACTTTCTAAGTCTCTTATTGTATGGTTAGGGAAAAACCTCCAAAGAGAAGTGGGTCCTCTACATGGCAACACATAAATGGTGAATGTGATGCATCAATGCATGCATGTCATAGATTTGAGTCTTCTTGACTCCAATAAGCCTTAATATATAGAAGGGGAGTAAAGCCCTCACCTTAGTGAGCTGTAGCTTGAAGAAGAGGTAATCCCCAAAGAAGAAAATACTCCTATGAAAAAGAGGAAGGTGAGTGGGGGCGGTCCCTAGCACATGCAAGACTCCCAACCTTGTAGCACTTCAAATTGGAAGTGAAAATGAAGAATTTGTGAAGGAGAGGAAGAGCTCCAACAACCAAAGAAGGAAGAAGAGAAAATGGGACGTTAAGTCCCCTTTTTAACTTAAAATTTCTTGTATTTAACATGCAAGTCCAATTTTTTTATGAAATTTCAGTTTTGGCCAAATAGACCTCAATTGACCCAAAACGAGTTCGGATCAAATCAAGCCCAACACGAAAGATGATCTACATGAAAAATTACACAATGAGTGATTGACGAGGTGCCCATAAGATGCAAGAACAATTTACAAAAAGGTCCTCAACTACTGAAGTAAGGCACAAACTCCGCCCAACTGCCTATCTAAAACCCAAACCCAATAGTTTTTATATTCGATTAACCTTAACAAGTTTAATTAACATAGAACGTGATTAATTTGCGTAGATTAAGATTAGTGAGATTCGGAACCTTACAACAACTAAATGAACCCAAAGTTGTCAAACCTATGAATTTGCCAACAAACACAACTCCTTACAGATTTAAAGGACCTAGGGCATGGAATACAAATCTCATTATTTTAAGTGGAGATTACTTGTCACGCCCCAAAAACTAGGCCGGATCCAAACCCAGCTCTAGGGGTATGAGAATTGGGGCCAATTAAAATTTATCCTACATAAACAATACAAACCCTAATTCCGGATGGATCGAAGTCCTTCGTGAGGTTATGCTTAGTGATCAAGCAACCATAATCACACGCGGAACTGAAATCCATAATCATCGTAGATGAATATCATACATCAACCAAAGAATAAATCTCAATAATCATAAAGTCAAGGTTAAGTGCTTCGAAGCATAATAATTAAAGTCGTAATTCAAAGACAAATAATTTAAATGAATAACTAATGGCCTCAAACATGGCCTTAATTACATAATCTAAAGTTCCGATCTCTGCTGCAACTCTAAGACACCTTAGATGATGTCATCGGTGCTCCACTCAATAACTCCGTTATCTAGCGGAATCTCCTGCATCGCCTGACCCTCTAGTTTGTCACCGATAACGGAACCTAGACACCAAAAGTAGTGGTTCAGATTAACGTAATCTGTCAATAGGGTAAACCGCAAGCAATGGTGTTAATCAATTAATTTAAAGCATATATTACAATCTTCCCCAAAACATACCAAATGCAAACCCCATGGCATGAATGCACAAAAACGGGTAACCCTACAGATACAATATACCAAAAACGGGTATTCCCGCAAATATAATATTCAAAAAAGGGTATCCCCGCAAACAGATATACAAAAATGGGTATCTCCGCAGACAAATATACAAAAATAAGTATCTCCACAGACAAATATACAGAAACGGGTATCTTTGCAGACAGATATACAAAAACGGATGTTTCCATAGATATAAAAGATGACACAGCTATATACTCTATCCTACCATACACGCTGACCCGATGGCGTACGTTCACCTTCGAATTGCAGTCGGTCAAATATATATATATATAAATATATGTATATACAAATACATATATCTACTGATGCACCATGAATATTAATATGAGTCCCTTAATTCAAAATATCCAATCTAATGACAATTTAAGTATTTAGACCTACGTAATTTAAAAGTGTATTATGATCGTGTGTTAATTCAAGTTCTCTGAGGGTAAGCACTAATCCACTTAACGGTCATAGTTAGTTAAATATACACATAAAAAGCAACCCTCTTTTATAATGGAAATGTGAATTCACGGTGCCAATATTATAATTTCAGTGTCTATCATATGGGGCATCCCGAATCTTACATTCCCATTTTGAATTTAGTTTAATTTTCATGCGAATGTTCAACCAGTTTTTCTAAAAAGAAAAGAACCCATCTAATTCAATTATGCATAGTTAATGTATTTTATAAATTTGGTAAAAGATGTTCAAATTCCAAATCCAAACTTAAATCAAATTATGATCGAAAAGCGAAAGGGAATAATTAAGTCCTTAATTATCATTGTTGTGTATAAAACACCTTATTATGTTATATATAAACAAAAGATCCAAATCTCATATTCCGATTCGAAACCTAACTCAAATTGAAACCCAAATTAGAATTCTAGATACATTCTAATTAAGATTTAATCATGCCCCCCCTCCCCCAATCACCTCTTATTAAATCCTAATCCATCTAAATATAATATTAATCACAAGTAAATAAAACCCCAATTACTTTTATAAACAATCCCAACCGAAATTCTAATCACACCTAATTTAAGGATTAATTAATATAACCACATCTCCATTAATCTACTAGGCCATTAACTAAATCACAATACTCTAAACAATTATAGATAAATCCTAAATTCAAATTATATATTCATATATATATATATTATTCTTTTTATGTAAAGTGGGCCAAACCTGTTGAACCCGGCCCAGGTGTGACCCAAGCCCGCTAGGTAGCCAACCCAACCCAGCTGACCCGGGCAGCGCTACTGTCGCTGATTTTCATTTTTTTTTTCTAATCTTTCTTTTTACCAACAAATCCGTATAAAACAAAAAAAATCCAATCTTTATTATTACTAATCTTTATCGATAATCTCAAATCAAGAAATTAAACCCAATTAAGAAAACATATCTAACAAATGTAATTCCACAAGCAATCAAAAGACATTGTAAGTAACCAAAAGACATTGTTTATAGCTATCTACTTGCCTGGATCTTGATGCCAACAGTAGATCTGAAGATCAAACCTTAGTTTCTCTCCGGAGAGCTTATAGGATTTGATTGCAAAGGAAAGGAAGAAGATGGGAGAATAGGGAAAACCGTAAGAGTTTATATTATATAAAGTTTTTTCTAAATTACAAGGAATGGCTCCCTACTTTCTAGTGAGTTTTACAAAATTTCAAAAAAAGTCTTTATGACTTAAAAAGGGTCAAATAACTCAGGCCCAAGGCCCAAGAGTGTTTAAGTGGTCCATTTAACCCCTCTCAACCCAACTCAAACCTGACAAACCGACTCAACCTAAAAATAAAAAATTGGGGCCTGACATCTCATCCCCCCTAAAGGACATTTGGTCCTCCAAATAACTAACATACCTCAGAAAGAAGGTGCAGATACTGTCTCTACACTTTGTCTCTAAGCTCCCACGTTGCTTCCTCTGGGCGATGATGACTCCATTGAGCCTTCACCCAATGGATGACGCCATTCCTCAACACCTGCTCTTTGATGTTGGCAATCCCTACTGGCTGCGTAATATAAGTCGTATCATCCTGCACTTGTAATGGTTCATACTGTGACACGTGCGAAGGATCTGCTATATACTTCCTCAACATAAAAACATGGAAGATGTTATGAACACTTGATAGCTCTGGTGGCAGTGCTAACCGATAAGCCAGATCATTGACCTTACTGATAATTTGAAACGGTCCTACATATCTTCTGGAGAGTTTTCCTTTCTGCCCAAACCGTAAAGTACCCCGCGTAGGCAATACCTTAAGAAATACATGGTCACCAGCCTCAAACTTCAACTCTCTCCTCCTTTTATCTGCATAACTCTTTTGGCAACTACAGGCAACCTTCAACTTTTCCAGAATCTATTTTAGCTTGTCACTGGACTCTCCAGCCACAGACAATCCATGAGAACCATGAGCTCTAAAATTTGACCAACATATAGGAGTTCGGCATCTTCTCCCGTACAAGACTTCAAAAGGTGCCATGCCAACGCTAGAGTGGCAACTGTTTTTGTACGCAACTTCACATAGAGTCAAGCTGTCATCCCAACTGGTCTTAAAATCTAAGACACACACCCTTAATATATCCTCCAATGTTTGGTTTGTACACTCTGTCTGTCCATCTATCTAGAGATGATAGGCTATACTAAAACTCAACTTAGTTCCTAGGGCTTCCTGCAATGATACCCAAAACTGAGATATGAACTTACTATCCCGGTCGAAGACTATAGAAACTAGTGCTCCATGCAATCTCAGGACTTCCACTGAGGAATCTCCAATTGATGCAAAAGACCTGGGGGTCTCATATAATCTGCTTTAATTTGCTGGCAGACCAAACACTTTCCAACAAATTATGTGATATCATTCTTCATGTTCTTCCACCAGTCGTGATCCTTCAGATCTTGATACATCTTGGTACTGTCTAAATGAATAGTGTACCGAGTATGGTGTGCTTCTACCATGATTTCATCCTTCAATTTTGGAAAATCAGGCACACAAATTATGCCTTTATAATACAAAATATTATCTTCCAACTCAAAATTAGGCCTCTCATCCATATGATCTTTGATTATTATTATCTCAGGATCTAGTAACTGGTATTCTCTGATCTTCAAAGGTAATTCAGGTTCCCGCGAGAATATACTAGCCAAGACTGCCTACTCACTGATAGGCCGGAAATAAACATCCATATTTTCCAAACATCAAATCCAGAAGTATTATACAATTAATCCTCCAGTGAACGCTGTTTTTCTACTTAAAGCATCTGCCACTACATTAGCCTTTCCTAAATGGTACTTCAACCCAAAATCGTAATCCTTAATATACTCCATCCATCTCCTTTCTCTCATGTTCAACTCACCCTGCAAAAAAGTTGCTGGAGGCTCTTATAGTTTGAATGCACTTCAAAATTGCCTCCGTAAAGATAATGTCTCCACATTTTCAAAGCAAAGATCACTATTGCTAACTCCAAGTCATGGGTTGCATACTTCCGTTCATGTTCTTTCAACTGTCTAGACCCATATGCTACCACCTTCCCATGTTGCATGAGAACACAACCAAGTCCAACTCCGGATGCATCGATGAAAATAAAAAAACCATCATTGCTGACAGGTAAGGTCAGTATAGGGGTTGTGGTCAACCTCCTTTTCAACTCCTGGAAACTCTGCTCATAATCCTCATTCCACACAAAGGGAACTTCCTTACGAGTCAATCTCGACAATGGGGCTGCTATTGTGGAAAAATCCTTCCACGAATCTACGGTAATAACCTGCGAGGCCTAGGAAAATTCGAATCTCTGACACTGTTTTTGGCCTATCCCACTTTACTACGCTTCAATCTTTACTGGGTCCACCGCTAAACCTTCCCTAGAGATGATGTAACCAATGAATCCTACCTATTCCACCCAAAATTCACAGTTACTTGCCTTAGCATACAATTGGTGTTTCCTCAACAGTTGCAATAAAGTCCAAAGTTGCTGAGCATGTTTTTCCTGACTCTTCAATTATACAAGTACATCATCGATAAATACCACCACAAATTGGTCCAAGTACTGTGCAAAAACCCTATTCATCATAGCATAAAGGCTGCAGGCACATTAATCAACCCAAAGGACATCATAAAAAAATCCCTAGTGACCATATATAGTCCCGAATATAATTTTCAGAATATTCTGATCTCGGATCAATCTTAGAAAAATAGTGAGCACCTTGCAATTAATCAAACAATTCTTCGATTCTAGGTAAATGGTACTTGTTCTGATGGTCACTTAATTAAGTTGCTCTCATAGAACTATCCTTCTTCTTGGTAAATAACACTGGGCCCCCCCCCCCAACCCCCAAGGAGAAATGCTTGGTCTAATAAAAACCTTGTTCAAAAGCTCCTGCAATTGCTCCTTAAGTTCTCTCAACTCTGTTGGGGCCATTCTATAAAAGGCTTTCAAGATCGAAGCTGTGCCCAACGCAAGCTCAATTGCAAAGTCAGTCTCACGGACCGGCGGCAATTTGGGAATGTCATCGGGAAAAACATCTAGAAATTCAGACACCACTAATATCTCTTTAATCCATTTATCCTCTATGATAAATACTATATACTGTTGACACATAAAAAAAATTACAAATGTTGTAACGAAGAAATTATAAGCAAATTCCAAGCCAAGGATACATAAACCTTGGGATTGTAGAATGGCAAGCCAAGTACTGCATCTACATGCTCGAAGCTGGTGTAATCCATTCAGAAGACTTTAGATGAGCTCAGAATGCAGCATTTCAAACTTCAGAGTTAGTGGATTTCATTTCGTCACTCAACTCACAAAATACCAAATTCAAGGTTCATTGACCCAAAAGCTAGGGGTCACTGAACACACTCAAGGCTCTGGATCATCAAAGTGGGTGAAAGTCATATGACAACTCTAAGGCATGCGTGGGAATGATGTTTCAAAGTTTCAAAGCATGTGAACTTCATCTCAGTTTAAACCAAGCTTCAATAACTGTTTGCTAGCTCCTTAGGTCACTGTGAAATTTGACACTACCACATGTCAAAACAAGCTCAAACTCAGAGGAATGCCTTCAAATGCACCCAAAGACTATCCTTCAAAATTTCAGAGCATTTGGATATCATTTGGATCCAAGCTCAGTCCAGATGGTTATCCACTATGCTCGGTGGGGTCACTGTGCAAAGTGACACCTCGTGAAGAACAAATCGGCTGAAACTCTCGAAGAAAGCTCAAATTATGCTCAAGGAAGGTTTCACAAAATTTCAAGTTAAACAGACATCATTCGACCCAAAGTCTACAAGCATATAAACTTGGGGTCAGTGACCCCCAAGCTGTGAAGTCTCTAATCAAAGTACTGCTTCCCAATGTCCAAAACTGATGAGACTTAGACATTAATTTTTAGTCATACTCAAAAGCTATTCTGCAAGTTTTCAAGTTAAAAGGACTTCGTTTGATCTTACTTCCATTGCATGTCAACTTAGAAGACAATGACCCCCAAGCTATAGAAGTTACTAGCTAAAATCTTGCTTCCTGGGGGTCAGAGCTGATGAAATTCAGAAAAATACTCAAATATGTTTAAATTCACTCTCCCAAAATTTCGAGTCTATTGGACACTGTTTGGGTAGCAAACAAACTGACTACCTGCAGCGTGAAGTGAATAGTGACTTAAAACATTCAATAAATGGGTTACTGTTTGTAATCCTACTTCCCCAAATCTAAAATGAATGAAATTTGGAAGAACACTCCAAGATGCCTCTGACATCAATCCTCCCAAGTTTCGAACTAAACCGAGGTCATTTGGGCCTCAAACAGCTGAAACAGGGGCCCATTTTCATAAAAAGTCAACAAGAGAGTTGACCAACTTTAGAAAGTCAAAATAGGTTGAAACTTCTATGATACACTCAAAATAGTATCAAGAAGCATCCTTTCAAGTTTCGTAAAGATCGGATAACATTCGGGCCCCAAACAAGCGAAAACGGGTCACAAATACAAAAGTCCAAAAATGGGCCCTGTCCGTGACCATGGCCCAATTAACAAAGGAGTTGACCAACTTCCAAAGGTCAAATTGGGTTGGGGCCAGTGACCGTGAGTCATGATCACCCCCATATTTGTTTTCACTTTTTTTTTTTATGTTTTCCATTCTTGTGTACATTGTCTTGTATTGTCCAAATTCAGATCACATCTAAAACTTGAGGGAGGGGTTGTAAACTTTTTTAAACTTATGTAGACTACCTACATCCCCATGGTCAGGGCATTTGAACCCATGTAAATAAAAGGAAAATTAATGATGAACTGTAGTTCATTCTTATTCTTCTTAACGCTTGAGGTGCATGAATGTTGGACTCGAATCTATTATACATTTTCACCCATTTTTCAAGCGCGATCATATACCCCTTAGAACATGTTATCAACAATTTCGTGGCCTTAATTGCTGAGATCATACTAGTAACAACCTTCTTCTTAGATCCAACAAATTACACCTCGGTGCCATCATCAGCTGTTAACTTAACTGTCAGCCTTTCTTCTTAGGGCAATCCTTAACTTGATGACTAGTGTCTCCACAATGGAAACTCCCCCTTGTCTATCTCCAAAACTTAGATGTTGGGTGGTTTTTACCACAAATGCCACAAGACTCCCTCTTCTGCTTCTTGTGTAACACTCCGACCCGAGTTGATCTGGATTAGTGGGTAATTACATGTGTTTTATCGTTAAGAGTGTTTTGGCTTTTGTTTTATTTGGTTTTGAGTCTTGGAGAGATTGTTTGGGTTGAGTTGACTTGGTCTAGGTAGTTCGAGCCCTTTTTCGTAATTTTGGCTTTTGATTGATCTTGTCAGTTTTGCGTCATTCTGACGTCAGCGCGTGTATTTCGTTAAGCTTGTCGTTTTCCGTAATGGTCTTGGATCCGAATGATTTCGTTTGTTCTCGTTGGACCGTCATTTGACTCAAACTGACATTTGTGTAAACTGTTTGGACTTAAGTGCAAATTGGACTCAACTTTAAGTTATAAATATCCCACCAACTCCCTGTTTCTCTCTCGATCGTCTCTCTCGCTCTCCAGCTCGTCTCTCTCTCGTCAGCTCTCTTTCTCTCCTTCTCATTTCTGTTTCTACTGCTTGAGGGAGGAAGAAAGGAGCTCGTTTGTGTGTGTTTTCCCGGTGGACTGAGCCAAGCAACGAAGTGATTTCGTCCGTGAGGCAAGTATAAGCCCAAGTTGTATGAACACTGATTGATATGGATTTGGTTGTTGTGTTCTTGTTCTTCATTGTATTTCTCAGTATTATACAGCCTTATTAAGCTCATTTCACTGTTATGTTTCTGTTTCCAGTCGTTTTGCACACTTTCTGTATGACTGTGACAATTTCAGGAAAATGACTCCGTGCACTCACGGCTACGCCGTGAAATGTGCTACGGCTAAGCCGTAAAATGGCTTACGGCTAAGCCGAGACCCAGCCGTAACCCTAACCATAGAACAGTACAGACTGTTATCTGAAAATAACTGAGAGTTGGCAAATTGCCATTCTTCTACGGCCCAGCTTGATCTAAGCCGTACATTGTCTTACGGCTAAGCCGTGGACCAGGATACGGCTGAGCCGTAGAGCAAGATACGGTTAAGCCGTAAATCCGGATGGACATTTGGGGAGCCTCGGCTCAGCCGCAGTGCATATTACGGCTAAGCCGTAAGATGCCACGGCTAAGCCGTAAGGTCACCTACGGCTACACCGTGAAAACCCTGAGAATTGAATGAAAGGGATTAGGTTTAAGCCAAAGACCGTATATGACTTTCATGTTAGAATGTAGCGAACCTGACCATGCCCAATGGAATGTCTGAATGACATGAATGAGCTCGAGGGCTGTGAATCATTCATGACTGTTATCCAGTTGTTTAGCACCTCCCCATGGGTGTTGATTTAAGGGACTTCGGTGCACGCGAGACACTGCAACACTAGACAATGGTGCATCGGATAACTTAAAACTACATCAACATGCACGGTTAGAAACACTGGATAATTAGTGTAGGATTGGCTTATAATTGACCTTGATTCGTATCAGTACTTGATTTGTTTGATTTGTACAGCATATTGATTACGGTTTATGCCCTCTCATGTGTTCTGCGCTGGACCTTTCGATTCTGTGGGAAATGCAGCAACCCCAGAGCGAAGCCCGGGCGGGACCATTCTATTATTGTGTTTTACTGTTGCTCCACTGGAGTATTTGCATCAGTGCTTAATGGATATTAGTACTTGAGCTTGTTCTTGGTAACTGCTTATCTGCATTCAGTATCCGTATTATGTGCATTCAGTATTTGCATTCAGTATCAGTTTATGTGATGCACTTCCTATTGTTCGTTCAGTATGATATGTGTGATATGTGAGATCTGTAAGTGATATGATATGCTTGATTGATTGAGGTGCATCATCTGATTTGATTGTGATTGGTCTTGGCACTACTGAGCCTCAGCCTTAGGATACCCGACGGGGTTAACTTTGGTTTAGTTTATGTGTTTGCCTCTGCAGAGTGATCCATCCTGGGACTCCGGACCCCGGGAACTAGAGACCCATGCGTGCCCTGGCCCGGTCGCTGGTGTTCTCATTCCGTCCGCTCTCGTAAGGGAGAAAATGGCCAATGTAGTAGCCACTTTGACTGTTATCTGTTTATGATTCTTACAGCATGCTTATTCGTTTGCATAATTGCTTAGTATACAAACATGATTTCTATGGATTTGGCATGATGACTATTGTTCCGTATTAGACACAATTCGTGTTATCTTCTTGTCGCTTATACTTTGCTAAGTCGTTGTACTTATTAGTTGTCTTTGTGTGTTGCAGGCTCAGATCCCTCTCCCGATCTTGCGTCGGTCGACCCGACTCCAGGAGAGGCTCGCGAGGCCCCCTCCGGCCTAGAGGAGTGGACTTGATCCATCCTCCAGAGTACGGTTTGCATCATTTTGTTTTCCCCATTCATTGAGTCTGAGTCTATTGAGGGGATTTTTTCTGTACTTGTAAAGTGGGCTTTGAGTGATATCTGTATTTTGAGTTTTGATTGTTAAGCCCGCTATATTGTCATACGTTCTTGTAAATTGTTCTTGTTACCAGTTCATGATCTTTTGTAATCCATTGTATTTGTGGTATGTGGTTATATGCCTTGATACGTACAGCTTCCGCGTACAGATGTTTGCACGTGTGATTGATCCCTTGTGTGTGTATGCCTGGACGGGGTCGAGGTGTGCATGCACGGGAGTACGTGTGTCATTGGTTAGACTTTCTCTGACCCCCGGTCCCTGGGCTCGGGTTGTGACATACGTATTGTATGGTATCAGAGCATTGTCTCTCAGAGCATTGTCTCTATCTTAGTTTGTAAGCATGTAGGCATATAGGACGTGGTGAGATTCCGTAGTCCAGTCTTGGACTGTTGTGTGTGGTCTTCCTTTCTTGTGAGTCTGTGTGCGTCCCCTAGTGTGATAGCAGATTGACTTTTGTGTTTTGCAGGCTATGGCATCGGGATCTGGAACACACGACAACAACAATCAGGGAGATAATGAGAGTGGGTCAGCCGCTCCACAGCCACTTGTGAATTTTGACGAGCGCTTCTTGACTATGCTACAGGCGATCCATTCTTTGCAAGCGCAGGTCGTTTCGATAGTAGACCGACAGAGTCAAGCGCCAGTTCAGCGGCCTGTAGAGCAGCAAGTGGTTTTCCCGCCTAAGGAGAGCGATCCGAATGCGTTGTACGATAAATTCAGGAAACGTGGAGCCACAGAGTTCTATGGAAATGAAGATGCATTGAAGGCTGATCAGTGGCTAGAGCATACCGGGGATCTCTTCTCGACTATCGTCTGTGATGACCGGCAGAAGGTTATGCTTACGGCATCGATGTTCCGAGAGGTAGCAAAGACGTGGTGGAAGAGTGTTAGTGCAGCTTATCTGACCATGCCTAGTGAAACAGTGTGGGAGACGTTCCAGAAACAGTTTAGAAGGAAGTTCATCCCTGCTCATGTCCGACGTGTAAAGGAGGTTGAGTTTCTGGCCTTACAGCAGCAGCAGCTGACCGTTTCAGAGTACATTCACCGCTTTACCCAGTTGTCCTATTTTGCTGAGGACATGATCAATACTGAGGAGAAGAAGGTGAATCATTTTATTTCTGGTCTGCATCCTAGATATGCGAATTTTGTGACTGCTTTTCAGAGACCAGCTACTTTTGATGATGCGGTTGATAGAGCACACGCTGCGGAAGCCAACCACCTAGCAGAGAGAGCTATGGACTTCAAGAGGAGTGCACCAGTGGGGTCCAAGGGACAGATTCAGAAGAAATGGAAAGGGAAACAAGGCACTTCGAGTTTCTCGGGGAGCAGATATGAGTTTTGTGGATTGGGACATCCGACGGAGAGGTGTTGGAAGAAGTCTGGAGCGTGTTTGAGCTGTGGATCGATGGAGCACAAGATAGCTCAGTGCCCGAAAGCCAGGACTTTCCAGTCGTCTCGATCTATGGGGTCATCCAAGTCTCTCAGTTCAGCAGCTTCGAATAGCCCCCAGCCGTCTCGCCAGAGCCAGAAGCCACAGCGTCAGACTGCCCGCGCGTATGCAGCCTCCCATGATCATGCAGAAGATGCAAACGTGGTGGAAGGTAAAGTTCTCATTGCCCGAGCTGAAGCACATGCACTATTTGATTCGGGGTCTACGCGTTCATATGTTGCACCTCGTTTTGCGGAACAGTTACCGCAACCCCCTCAGCCGCTACCCTATTTGTTGGTGGTGTCCACTCCTGTGGGCAAGAGAGTGGAGTGTAGTGTATATACCCTCGGTGCGACGTGGTGATTGAAGGTCGCCAGCTGCCAGTTGATTTGATTTTGTTGTCCATGTTGTATTTCCGGAGGAAGTACCCGAGTTACCCCCTGTCCGAGATGTCGAATTTGCGATCGATCTAGTGCCCGGTATAGCACCCATTAGTTTAGCTCCTTATCGTATGGCCCCTGCCGAGTTGCTCGAATTGAAGACACAATTGCAAGATCTTTTAGAGAAGGGTTTCGTACGGCCGAGTGTGTCACCGTGGGGAGCGCCAGTGCTGTTTGTGAAGAAGAAGGACGGTACCTTACGGATGTGCATCGATTACCGGCGATTGAACAAAGTCACGATCAAGAACAAATACCCATTGCCGCGTATTGACGAGTTGTTTGACCAACTTCAAGGTGCCGCTTACTTTTCCAAGATTGATTTGAGATCGGGGTATCATCAACTCCGGGTGAAGGAAGAGGATATTGCGAAGACTGCCTTCAGGACACGGTATGGACACTTTGAGTTCCTCGTGATGCCATTTGGATTAACCAATGCACCTGCTGCCTTTATGGCTTTGATGAACAGGATCTTTGCTCCTTTCTTGGATCGATTTGTGGTGGTCTTTATTGATGATATTTTGGTGTATTCGAAGACCCCAGAGGAGCATGAGGAACATCTACGTCGAGCCTTGCAGTTGTTGAAAGAGCATCGCTTATATGCCAAATTGTCGAAGTGTGATTTTTGGCTCGAGCAGGTAGCTTTTCTTGGTCATACCATTTCACAAGATGGGTTGGCAGTGGATCAGATGAAAGTTGAGGCAGTGATGAGTTGGCCTAGCCCAAAGACAGTGATGGAGATACGAAGTTTTCTTGGATTGGCTGGATATTATCGTCGATTTATTCAAGATTTTGCCAAGATTTCTGCCCCGTTGACTCGATTGACCAGGAAGAATGTTCCTTTTCTTTGGACGGACGAATGTGAACGCCATTTCCAGATGTTGAAGGAGAAGCTTACTTCGGCTCCAGTCTTGACGTTACCGGATGGGCATGAAGGATTTATGATCTACTCTGATGCTTCTCGAGTCGGTTTGGGATGTGTTTTGATGCAACATGGCAAAGTGATTGCCTATGGCTCGAGGCAACTTCGGGAGCACGAGAAGAACTATGCCACGCATGATTTAGAGTTGGCAGCCGTCGTTTTTGCGTTGAAGATGTGGAGACATTATTTGTATGGCGTGACATTTGAAGTGCATTCAGATCATCAGAGTCTACAATATCTCTTCACGCAGTCTGAGTTGAATATGAGGCAACGAAGGTGGCTTGAGTTGATCAAGGATTTTGATTTCCCCATTAAGTACTGTAACACTCCGATCCCCTTTGAGCCGGATTAGTGGCTCATTAGTGTGTGTTTTGTTTTGTTTATTCTTTTGGACTTGGTTTTGGGCCTTGGATAGGTAGTTGAGTGACCTTTGACTTGGAATAGGTAGTTCTAAGCCTTTTTCGTAATTTTGCTTTTGCTTTGCTCATATCATCTTTGCATCATCTTGGTGTCAGCATGTGTATTTCGTTGAGCTCGACAATTTCCGTAACTGTGTCAGATCCGTTTGGAGTCAATTGGGGAAGATGGACCTTCATGTGACTTGATTTGTAAATAACCCAGACTCTTTGGACTTTGACTTAAACTTCCAAAACTATCTATACATGAGTCATTACAGGTGTCTCTCTCTCTCATTTCACCTGATCGTTGCATGCAAGGAATTCCAGAGGAGCTCTCCACGTTCTCTCTCCTTCTCTCCCTCTCTTCTTTCCTTCTCTTGATCGTTTGAGGATTGGGTCCTTTAGTGGATTTGGGTTCTTCTCTTCTCTCTGTTTATGTTTTGTGGTTCGGTAAGTGGGTTCTTTCCAATTCTTTCTTCTTCTTCTCCAATTGCTTCTCCCATTCTCTGTTGCTAGGTCTTCATCTCATGCATGTGTGATTGCTTTGATTTGTTTTGGTTTTAGTTGCTTTGGAGCTTGATTCAGTGGATTTCCAGATTTGAGGCAAGTATAAGTACAGGTTTTGATAACACATATGGGTATTGTTTGATTGCTTGGATTCATTCTCATTCTCTGTATAGAAATGTTTTACAGCCATTTTCTAAGCTATGAGAATCAGTTGAGCTTGTTTTATTCAGTTTTTGTACAAAAATTTCGTTTCTGTAATCTTCCCGAACTCGTATTCTGTATTGTACGGCTAAGCCGTAAATTTCTACGGTTCGCTTTCCAGAGACTCGAAAATCTGAATTTGTTCTACGGCTAGGATACGGCTAAGCCGTAATTTGTCCTACGGCTGAGCCGTAAGCTAGCCGTGACCCAACCGTGACCCCAGCCGTGAATTTAATCTCTGATCAGTCGAAACTTTTCTGGTATCAGTACTTCTACGGTGTGGATACGGCTAAGCCGTGGATTGGTCTACGGCTAAGCCGTATACTGACTGTAGCTCAGCCGTGAGATGTATCAGATCAGAGGTGGAAAAGCTGACAGTTTAGCCGTGTTCTGAAGGGAACCACGGCTAAGCCGTAGGTCACCCATGGCTAAACCGTAAGACCTGTTAAATATCAGTTAAACTTAGGCTAATGGTGTGACCTTATAGGGCTCAAATACAGGTTAACCATACCCGTAAACCGGCCCAAATGGATTCTTTGGAGCGCATGAATAGTCTGTTAGGCTGTGACTTATTCATGTGAGTGTTGCTCATTGTTAAGCGCCTCCCCATGGGTGTTGGTTTAAGGGACTTCGGTGCACATGAGGATTATATTGCAACACTAGGATGGCAACGGTGCATCGAATAACTTAAAACTACATCAACATGCATGGTTAGTGACAGTGATGCAACTAGATTAGACTTGGCTTGTAATGAACCTTGACTCCGTATTAATCTGAGATGCATTGCATATTGTTTATGATTTTGCCCTCTGTTCTGTTAATCTAAGTTTATGCATTCCGTAGTCATTTTTGTTTTCGTCCTGTATCTTTGTTCTATGCTTCGTTCTGCACTATGCTTTGATCTATGCTGTGCTTTGGATTTATATCTATGCTCTGCTGGCTTTGTTTATCTCTGAGTTTGGGTATTCCCGGGTGGCTCTGCCCAGAGGTTAATACGTGAGGATAAGATCCGGTCTTTGTCATCGGTGAGTCCAAAGCGGATAATCTCCCTTTCTATGGATTTGATTTGATTGGTATTAGTCTGGCTCTACTCAGCCTCAGCCCTAGGATGCCCGACGGGGTTACCTTTGGCTTAGATCTCTGTATCTCTGTATAACTGCAGTGTTGCTTTGTCTTGGGACCCCGGAACCCAGGAAACCGAGACCCACTTGTACCCTGGCCCGGTCAGTGGTGTTCTCATCTGCTCTGCTCTGCTCTGCTCTGCTCTCTATTGGAGAGAACATGGTTAACGTAGTAGCCACTTAGTCAGTATTTCTATGTTTGATTCACATATCATGCTTTACGTCTATGCACGATTTGCTTAGCTTACTAAGATGAAATTCTGAAATCATTATTCTGTCATTTATTCAGCTTTGATACTATGAGTGTTTCATCTCTGTTACTTATATTTGCTGAATCGTTGTATTCATTTGTGTTGTCTGTGGTGTTGCAGGCACAGATACCTTGCCCAGCTCCCCGGCGGTCGAGGAGGCTGTAGGGGCGAGTGTAGAGGCACCCTCCGGTCTGGCAGAGTGGGCCTGATCACTTCTGCCTAGTGCGTGCATGCATACCAGTGGCTTTTATTTTGCGTTTTGGTTTTTGAGAGCTTGTATTTGGACTTTGGACTTTGGACTTGTATTCTGTATATTTTGTGTATATTGATTTTGGTGTGTATTCGGTTTTCTATCAGTGTATTTGTCTTTGTCGCTTCCGTATTTGTTTCTGCTTTGGCTTCCGCTATTTTCTTTGTTGCTTGCTATGATATCTACAGCTTCCGCGTTCGTCTGTTTCGCACGTGTTAGATCCCTTGTGTGCGTGCATCTGGACTGGGTTTGGGTGCACGTGCACGGGAGTACGTGTGTCACCGGTTTAGCTTTTCGCTAACCCCCGAATTCTGGGCTCGGGTCGTGACATACGTATTGTATGGTATCAGAGCATGCTAGTATAAGCATGTAGTCATCTAAGATCGTGGTGAGATAGCGTTATCAACTATTTGACTCGAAGTCTCATAGGTTGATTTGGGATTGACTAACTCAGGGGCATTTTATATTTGTGTGTTGTGTTTCTTTTCCTCTTTGCAGGATGGCATCAGGATCAGGATCTCGGGATGAAAATCAACAGGGCCATAACGGTGATAGTGGATCAGTACCTCCACATATCAGTAGTGAGGAGCGGATGATGATGATGATGCAGTCTATGCAGTCATTACAGGCACAGATGGCATCCATGGTAGATAGGCAGAGTCAGGCTGCTGCAGTAGCATCACCTCGCATAGATCAGCAGGTGATTTTCCAGCCTAAGGAATCAGATCCAAATGCTCTTTTCGACAAGTTCCGTAAGCGAGGGGCGACCGAGTTTCATGGGATAGAGGATGCATTGCAGGCGGAGCAATGGTTGGAGCAGACTGAAGAGCTATTTGACACGATTGTGTGCAGTAACAAGCAGAAGGTAGTTCTCACAGCCTCTATGCTTCGGAGTGTAGCCAAGACATGGTGGAGGAGTGTTAAGACTTCATTTCAGACTATGCCCACTGCCACAGTTTGGGAGACCTTCAAGCAGCAATTCCGTCGGAAGTTCATTCCTCTCCATATTCAGCGAGCCAAGGAAGTGGAATTCTTCAACCTTCAGCAGAGACAGATGTCAGTTGCAGATTATGTACACAAGTTTACAGAGTTGTCTCACTTCGCAGAGGACATGGTGAACACTGAGCATAAGAAGGTGACTCGCTTCGTCAACGGCCTGAATCCGAGGCACAAACGCCATGTGGTTGCTTGTATGTGGCCGGCTACATTGGATGACGCTATTGACAGGGCTTATGATGCAGAGGCCATCTTTGAGGAGGAGCGAACAGAAGCTAAGAGGGCGGCAGGTTCCAGTGGCAGAAGTCAGTTTCAGAAAAGGTTCAAGGGTAAGCAGGGCAGTTCGAGCAGTACTCCGTTGGTATGCGGTCACTGTGGGAAGGATCACCCCACAGACAGATGTTGGAGGAAGATTGGGGCTTGTTTCGGTTGTGGCTCTACGGATCACAGGCGGGCCCAATGCCCGAAGTTTCAGTCCTCGCCACAGACGAGACATGCAGGATCTACAGCTCAGGGCAGATCTCAGCCAGCTCGCCCAGCCCAGAAGCCGAACCGCCAGACAGCCCGAGCCTATGCTGCTACGCATGAGGGCGCGGAGGAGGCCACAGTCGTGGAAGGTAAAATTTTAATTTCTGATGCAGAAGCTTTAGCTTTATTTGACTCCGGGTCTACGCGTTCGTACGTAGCACCCCATTTTGCTGTGCAGCTTCGACACCGACCCACACCACTTCCATACTTGTTGCTAGTATCCACTCCGGTTGGTAAGCGGGTGGAGTGCAGTGTGTTTTACCCTCAGTGTGATGTGCGGATAGCTGGTCATCAGCTCCCAGTAGACCTCGTGTTGCTCACGACACTGGATTTTGATGTGATCCTTGGTATGGACTGGCTTGCAAGATATCATGCGTGTATCAATTGCTACAGCAAAGCTATCTACTTTGATTTGGGCAGCGGATTCCGATTTGAGGGCAGCCAGATGAAGTGCCCAAGACGTGTGATCTCTGCTTGTAAGGCAGACAGGATGCTTCGTAGGGGATGTGAGGGATTTCTTGCATTCATTTCAGAGAAGAAAGATCAGCGACAGCTCAGTGAGATCCCAGTAGTTAGCGAGTTTCCGGATGTCTTCCCGGAGGATGTGCCAGAGTTGCCACCGGTTCGGGAGGTAGAATTTGCTATTGACGTGGTACCAGGTACAGCACCTATCAGTAGAGCTCCATATCGTATGGCACCTGCAGAGTTGTTGGAATTAAAGAAACAGTTGCAGGATCTGTTGGACAAAGGGTTCATACGCCCAAGTGTTTCACCTTGGGGAGCTCCTGTATTGTTTGTCAAGAAGAAGGATGGCAGTTTCCGGATGTGCATTGATTATAGGCAGTTGAACAAAGTGACTATCAAGAACAAATACCCATTGCCTAGGATTGATGAGTTGTTCGATCAACTTCAGGGTGCAGCTTACTTCTCTAAGATTGACTTGAGGTCAGGATATCACCAGCTCAGGGTGAAGGATGAGGATGTTCCTAAGACAGCTTTCAGGACTCGGTATGGACACTACGAGTTCCTTGTCATGCCGTTTGGTTTGACGAACGCACCCGCAGCTTTTATGGCGTTGATGAACAGGGTGTTTACTTCCTTCTTGGACCAGTTCGTTGTGGTTTTCATAGATGACATATTGGTCTATTCGAAGACTGCTGAGGAACACACAGACCATTTGAGGAAAGCATTGCAGCTGCTTAGAGATCACAAGTTGTATGCAAAGTTGGCTAAGTGTGATTTCTGGTTAGAGCAAGTTACATTTCTGGGTCATAAGATTTCTAGGGATGGATTGATGGTGGATCCGGTTAAGATTGAGGCAGTAGTCCATTGGCCCCGTCCCAGATCAGTGACAGAGATTCGGAGTTTTCTGGGTTTGGCGGGATACTACCGCAGGTTCGTGCAGGACTTTTCGAAGATTTCAGCACCGCTGACTCAGTTGACTCGGAAGAAGGTTCCATATGAGTGGACAGAGAAGTGTGAGCGTAGTTTCCAAATGTTGAAAGAAAAGCTCACTACGGCGCCAGTGTTGACTCTCCCAGATGGTAGTGAGGGATTCGTGATTTATTCCGATGCTTCTCGCGTTGGGTTAGGCTGTGTCCTGATGCAGAATCAGAAGGTGATTGCCTATGGATCCAGACAGCTGAAGGAGCATGAGAAGAACTATGCCACACATGACTTGGAGTTAGCAGCCATTGTATTTGCATTGAAGTTGTGGCGGCATTACTTGTACGGTGTAAAGTTCGAGGTCCATTCCGATCATCACAGTCTGCAGTACTTGTTTGATCAGCATGACTTGAATATGAGGCAGCGGAGATGGTTGGAGTTCATCAAAGACTATGACTTTCCGATCAAGTACCACCCAGGCAAGGGAAATGTAGTTGCAGATGCACTCAGCAGGAGGACAGACAGTCTTCAGGTGTTGGCAGGATTCTATATGCTTGTGCATGACCAGCCCGTTGAGGTTCGGATGGTAGGTGACTTGGTGACATTAGCTGCTACTGTCGTGTTTCAGCCTGAGGTGATTCAGCAGATCAAGGATCGCCAGTTTGAGGACCCCCTCCTAGTGAAGTTCAGAGATAGGAGTACAGATCGACCGGATTTCAGCCTGGTAGATGGAGTTTTGTACTTCAGGAATCGATTGTGTGTTCCCGCTGTGGATGAGCTGAAAGATCAGTTGATGACAGATGCGCACGATGCCCGATATGCGATGCACCCAGGGAGTACGAAGATGTACCGGAACTTGAAGGACAGATTTTGGTGGAACAATATGAAGCGGGAGATCGCAGGGTTCGTAGCTCGATGTTTGACCTGTCAGAGGGTGAAAGCTGATCATCAGCGACCTCCAGGATCATTGCATCCATTGCACACTCCGCAGTGGAAGTGGGAGCACATTACGATGGATTTCGTCTCCGGTTTTCCGCCGACCAGTAGAAAGAACAATGCGATCTGGGTAATAGTGGACAGATTGACCAAGTCAGCACATTTCCTTCCGTTCAAGAAGGGGATGACATTCACGGAGATGGCTAGGAAGTTTGTTGACGAGGTAGTCAGATTGCATGGCACCCCGGTATCGATTGTGTCGGATCGAGACAGTCGTTTTGTATCTTCATTCTGGAGAGCATTTCAGGAAGCTATGGGCACGAAGCTGAGTTTTAGCACGGCATACCACCCCCAGACTGATGGACAGTCGGAGCGTACCATTCAGACGTTGGAGGATATGCTCAGAGCTAGTGTGCTGAACTTTGAGAAGGAATGGGATACGCATCTAGCATTGTGTGAGTTTGCCTACAACAACAGCTTCCACGAGAGTATTGGTATGGCACCCTATGAGGCTCTCTACGGACGTAAGTGCAGGACCCCGGTGTGCTGGGAAGAGGTAGGAGCAAGGAGTTTTCATGGTCCGACGATCATAGCAGAGACGACGGAGAAAGTGCAGAAAGTGATAGAGAATTTGAAGATTGCTCGGTCCAGGCAGAAGAGCTATGCTGATACTCGGAGGAGACCTTTGGCATTCCAAGTCGGAGATTGGGTGTTCCTTAAAGTTTCCCCGATGAAGGGCACAGTTCGATTTGGTCAGAAGGGTAAGTTAGCTCCGAGATATGTAGGACCGTTCGAAGTCAAGAGCCGAGTTGGAGATTTAGCTTATCGGTTGACGCTTCCAGTTGAGTTCTCCGGTGTGCACGATGTCTTCCATGTGTCGATGCTCCGTAAGTATGTGCCAGATCCGAGCCATGTGATTCGCTACGATGATATCCAGATTCAGCCTAATGCAACTTACGTTGAGCGTCCGCTTCGCATCGTTGGCACACGAGAGCAGATTCTCCGTACCAGGACTATCAGATGGGTTAAAGTGTTGTGGGAGCATCATGGTCCAGATGAGGCTACTTGGGAGCTAGAGGAGCAGCTAGCGCACCAGTACCAACATCTCTTTGCGCAGGTAGGTAGTCATTCCGAGGACGGAATGATTCCTAGTGGCGGAGGATGTAACACTCCGATCCCCTTTGAGCCGGATTAGTGGCTCATTAGTGTGTGTTTTGTTTTGTTTCTTCTTTTGGACTTGGTTTTGGGCCTTGGATAGGTAGTTGAGTGACCTTTGACCTGGAATAGGTAGTTCTAAGCCTTTTTCGTAATTTTGCTTTTGCTTTGCTCATATCATCTTTGCATCATCTTGGTGTCAGCATGTGTATTTCGTTGAGCTCGACAATTTCCGTAACTGTGTCAGATCCGTTTGGAGTCAATTGGGGAAGATGGACCTTCATGTGACTTGATTTGTAAATAACCCAGACTCTTTGGACTTTGACTTAAACTTCCAAAACTATCTATACATGAGTCATTACAGGTGTCTCTCTCTCTCATTTCACCTGATCGTTGCATGCAAGGAATTCCAGAGGAGCTCTCCACGTTCTCTCTCCTTCTCTCCCTCTCTTCTTTCCTTCTCTTGATCGTTTGAAGATTGGGTCCTTTAGTGGATTTGGGTTCTTCTCTTCTCTCTGTTTATGTTTTGTGGTTCGGTAAGTGGGTTCTTTCCAATTCTTTCTTCTTCTTCTCCAATTGCTTCTCCCATTCTCTGTTGCTAGGTCTTCATCTCATGCATGTGTGATTGCTTTGATTTGTTTTGGTTTTAGTTGCTTTGGAGCTTGATTCAGTGGATTTCCAGATTTGAGGCAAGTATAAGTACAGGTTTTGATAACACATATGGGTATTGTTTGATTGCTTGGATTCATTCTCATTCTCTGTATAGAAATGTTTTACAGCCATTTTCTAAGCTATGAGAATCAGTTGAGCTTGTTTTATTCAGTTTCTGTACAAAAATTTCGTTTCTGTAATCTTCCCGAACTCGTATTCTGTATTGTACGGCTAAGCCGTAAATTTCTACAGTTCGCTTTCCAGAGACTCGAAAATCTGAATTTGTTCTACGGCTAGGCTACGGCTAAGCCGTAATTTGTCCTACGGCTGAGCCGTAAGCTAGCCGTGACCCAACCGTGACCCCAGCCGTGAATTTAATCTCTGATCAGTCGAAACTTTTCTGGTATCAGTACTTCTACGGTGTGGATACGGCTAAGCCGTGGATTGGTCTACGGCTAAGCCGTATACTGACTGTAGCTCAGCCGTGAGATGTATCAGATCAGAGGTGGAAAAGCTGACAGTTTAGCCGTGTTCTGAAGGGAACCACGGCTAAGCCGTAGTGCATATTGCGGCTACGCCGTAGGATGCCACGGCTAAGCCGTAGGTCACCCATGGCTAAACCGTAAGACCTGTTAAATATCAGTTAAACTTAGGCTAATGGTGTGACCTTATAGGGCTCAAATACAGGTTAACCATACCCGTAAACCGGCCCAAATGGATTCTTTGGAGCGCATGAATAGTCTGTTAGGCTGTGACTTATTCATGTGAGTGTTGCTCATTGTTAAGCGCCTCCCCATGGGTGTTGGTTTAAGGGACTTCGGTGCACATGAGGATTATATTGCAACACTAGGATGGCAACGGTGCATCGAATAACTTAAAACTACATCAACATGCACGGTTAGTGACAGTGATGCAACTAGATTAGACTTGGCTTGTAATGAACCTTGACTCCGTATTAATCTGAGATGCATTGCATATTGTTTATGATTTTGCCCTCTGTTCTGTTAATCTAAGTTTATGCATTCCGTAGTCATTTTTGTTTTCGTCCTGTATCTTTGTTCTATGCTTCGTTCTGCACTATGCTTTGATCTATGCTGTGCTTTGGATTTATATCTATGCTCTGCTGGCTTTGTTTATCTCTGAGTTTGGGTATTCCCGGGTGGCTCTGCCCAGAGGTTAATACGTGAGGATAAGATCCGGTCTTTGTCATCGGTGAGTCCAAAGCGGATAATCTCCCTTTCTATGGATTTGATTTGATTGGTATTAGTCTGGCTCTACTCAGCCTCAGCCCTAGGATGCCCGACGGGGTTACCTTTGGCTTAGATCTCTGTATCTCTGTATAACTGCAGTGTTGCTTTGTCTTGGGACCCCGGAACCCAGGAAACCGAGACCCACTTGTACCCTGGCCCGGTCAGTGGTGTTCTCATCTGCTCTGCTCTGCTCTGCTCTGCTCTCTATTGGAGAGAACATGGTTAACGTAGTAGCCACTTAGTCAGTATTTCTATGTTTGATTCACATATCATGCTTTACGTCTATGCACGATTTGCTTAGCTTACTAAGATGAAATTCTGAAATCATTATTCTGTCATTTATTCAGCTTTGATACTATGAGTGTTTCATCTCTGTTACTTATATTTGCTGGATCGTTGTATTCATTTGTGTTGTCTGTGGTGTTGCAGGCACAGATACCTTGCCCAGCTCCCCGGTGGTCGAGGAGGCTGCAGGGGCGAGTGTAGAGGCACCCTCCGGTCTGGCAGAGTGGGCCTGATCACTTCTGCCTAGTGCGTGCATGCATACCAGTGGCTTTTATTTTGCGTTTTGGTTTTTGAGAGCTTGTATTTGGACTTTGGACTTTGGACTTGTATTCTGTATATTTTGTGTATATTGATTTTGGTGTGTATTCGGTTTTCTATCAGTGTATTTGTCTTTGTCGCTTCCGTATTTGTTTCTGCTTTGGCTTCCGCTATTTTCTTTGTTGCTTGCTATGATATCTACAGCTTCCGCGTTCGTCTGTTTCGCACGTGTTAGATCCCTTGTGTGCGTGCATCTGGACTGGGTTTGGGTGCACGTGCACGGGAGTACGTGTGTCACCGGTTTAGCTTTTCGCTAACCCCCGAATTCTGGGCTCGGGTTGTGACAAGTACCATCCAGGGAAAGGCAATGTTGTTGCAGACGCCTTGAGTAGGAAGTCGGAGATTCTTCAGGCCTTGGATAGCCTTTATTTTGTGAGGCATGCTCAGCCAGTGGAACTGCAATCGGTGGAGAAGTGTTTGACACTTGCCAGCACAGTGAGCTTTCAGCCTGACATCATTCAGCGTATTAAAGACCAGCAGTTTGAGGATGCGATGTTGAAGCGAATCCGGGATAGCATTGCAGATCGACCAGACTTCCGCTTGGAGAGTGATGTTTTGTATTTCAAGAGTAGGCTATGTGTGCCAGCAGTAGATGCTTTGAAGGAGAGTTTGATGACCGAAGCACACCATGCTCGTTATTCTATGCACCCTGGAAGTACGAAGATGTACCGAGCTCTTAAGGACAGATTTTGGTGGAATAATATGAAGAGGGAAATTGCTGGGTTTGTTGCCAGATGTTTGACATGCCAAAAGGTGAAAGCTGACCATCAGAGACCGCCAGGTTCCTTACATCCATTGCACATTCCTCAGTGGAAATGGGAACACATTACGATGGACTTTGTTTCAGGACTACCCCTGACGAGCAAGAAGAACAGTGCCATTTGGGTGATCGTGGATAGACTGACGAAGACAGCCCATTTTCTTCCATTCAAGAAAGGCATGACATTTTCCGAGATGGCGAAGAAGTTCGTTGATGAGATCGTGAGACTACATGGTACGCCTGTATCGATTGTGTCAGATCGAGATAGCCGCTTTGTTTCTTCGTTTTGGAGAGCATTTCAGGAAGCCATGGGAACGAAGTTGAGCTTCAGTACGGCGTATCACCCGCAGACTGATGGACAGTCAGAACGAACTATTCAGACGCTCGAGGACATGTTACGAGCCAGTGTACTGACTTTTGAGAAAGCATGGGATCTGCATCTCTCGTTGTGTGAGTTTGCGTATAACAATAGCTTCCACGAGAGTATTGGAATGGCACCCTATGAAGCTCTGTATGGACGGAAATGTAGAAGTCCTGTTTGCTGGGAAGAAGTTGGAACAAGGAGTTTTCACGGACCGACGATCATTGCTGAGACTACAGAGAAAGTTCAGAAGGTTATTGACAATTTGAAGATTGCCCGATCGAGACAGAAGAGCTATGCAGATACGCGAAGAAGGACATTAGCATTTCAGGTTGGAGATTGGGTATTCTTGAAGGTCTCACCGATGAAAGGTATGGTACGGTTTGGTCAAAAAGGTAAGTTAGAGCTAAGATATGTGGGTCCATTTGAGATCAAGAGCCGGATTGGCGATCTAGCGTACAGATTGATTCTGCCCGTGGAGTTTTCTGGAGTACATGACGTTTTTCATGTGTCAATGCTTCGCAAGTATGTTCGAGACCCGACGCACGTGATTCGATACGATGATATTCAGATGCAACCTAATGCGTCATACGTTGAGCGTCCGCTCCGTATTGTTGGGACTAGAGAACAGCTCTTGCGTACGAGGACTATTCGATGGGTCAAGGTACTCTGGGAACATAATGGACCTGATGAAGCCACGTGGGAATTAGAAGATCAGATGGCGCATCAGTATCCTTACCTTTTTGCTCAGGTACGCGTTCATTCCGAGGACGGAATGATGTCCAAGTGGGGGAGGATGTAACACTCCGACCCGAGTTGATCTGGATTAGTGGGTAATTACGTGTGTTTTATCGTTAAGAGTGTTTTGGCTTTTGTTTTATTTGGTTTTGAGTCTTGGAGAGATTGTTTGGGTTGAGTTGACTTGGTCTAGGTAGTTCGAGCCCTTTTTCGTAATTTTGGCTTTTGATTGATCTTGTCAGTTTTGCGTCATTCTGACGTCAGCGCGTGTATTTCGTTGAGCTTGTCGTTTTCCGTAATGGTCTTGGATCCGAATGATTTCGTTTGTTCTCGTTGGACCGTCATTTGACTCAAACTGACATTTGTGTAAACTGTTTGGACTTAAGTGCAAATTGGACTCAACTTTAAGTTATAAATATCCCACCAACTCCCTGTTTCTCTCTCGATCGTCTCTCTCGCTCTCCAGCTCGTCTCTCTCTCGTCAGCTCTCTTTCTCTCCTTCTCATTTCTGTTTCTACTGCTTGAGGGAGGAAGAAAGGAGCTCGTTTGTGTGTGTTTTCCCGGTGGACTGAGCCAAGCAACGAAGTGATTTCGTCCGTGAGGCAAGTATAAGCCCAAGTTGTATGAACACTGATTGATATGGATTTGGTTGTTGTGTTCTTGTTCTTCATTGTATTTCTCAGTATTAGACAGCCTTATTAAGCTCATTTCACTGTTATGTTTCTGTTTCCAGTCGTTTTGCACACTTTCTGTATGACTGTGACAATTTCAGGAAAATGACTCCGTGCACTCACGGCTACGCCGTGAAATGTGCTACGGCTAAGCCGTAAAATGGCTTACGGCTAAGCCGAGACCCAGCCGTAACCCTAACCGTAGAACAGTACAGACTGTTATCTGAAAATAACTGAGAGTTGGCAAATTGCCATTCTTCTACGGCCCAGCCTGATCTAAGCCGTACATTGTCTTACGGCTAAGCCGTGGACCAGGATACGGCTGAGCCGTAGAGCAAGATACGGTTAAGCCGTAAATCCGGATGGACATTTGGGGAGCCTCGGCTCAGCCGCAGTGCATATTACGGCTAAGCCGTAAGATGCCACGGCTAAGCCGTAAGGTCACCTACGGCTACACCGTGAAAACCCTGAGAATTGAATGAAAGGGATTAGGTTTAAGCCAAAGACCGTATATGACTTTCATGTTAGAATGTAGCGAACCTGACCATGCCCAATGGAATGTCTGAATGACATGAATGAGCTCGAGGGCTGTGAATCATTCATGACTGTTATCCAGTTGTTTAGCACCTCCCCATGGGTGTTGATTTAAGGGACTTCGGTGCACGCGAGACACTGCAACACTAGACAATGGTGCATCGGATAACTTAAAACTACATCAACATGCACGGTTAGAAACACTGGATAATTAGTGTAGGATTGGCTTGTAATTGACCTTGATTCGTATCAGTACTTGATTTGTTTGATTTGTACAGCATATTGATTACGGTTTATGCCCTCTCATGTGTTCTGCGCTGGACCTCTCGATTCTGTGGGAAATGCAGCAACCCCAGAGCGAAGCCCGGGCGGGACCATTCTATTATTGTGTTTTACTGTTGCTCCACTGGAGTATTTGCATCAGTGCTTAATGGATATTAGTACTTGAGCTTGTTCTTGGTAACTGCTTATCTGCATTCAGTATCCGTATTATGTGCATTCAGTATTTGCATTCAGTATCAGTTTATGTGATGCACTTCCTATTGTTCGTTCAGTATGATATGTGTGATATGTGAAATCTGTAAGTGATATGATATGCTTGATTGATTGAGGTGCATCATCTGATTTGATTGTGATTGGTCTTGGCACTACTGAGCCTCAGCCTTAGGATACCCGACGGGGTTAACTTTGGTTTAGTTTATGTGTTTGCCTCTGCAGAGTGATCCGTCCTGGGACTCCGGACCCCGGGAACTAGAGACCCATGCGTACCCTGGCCCGGTCGCTGGTGTTCTCATTCCGTTCGCTCTCGTAAGGGAGAAAATGGCCAATGTAGTAGCCACTTTGACTGTTATCTGTTTATGATTCTTACAGCATGCTTATTCGTTTGCATAATTGCTTAGTATACAAACATGATTTCTATGGATTTGGCATGATGACTATTGTTCCGTATTAGACACAATTCGTGTTATCTTCTTGTCGCTTATACTTTGCTAAGTCGTTGTACTTATTAGTTGTCTTTGTGTGTTGCAGGCTCAGATCCCTCTCCCGATCCTGCGTCGGTCGACCCGACTCCAGGAGAGGCTCGCGAGGCCCCCTCCGGCCTAGAGGAGTGGACTTGATCCATCCTCCAGAGTACGGTTTGCATCATTTTGTTTTCCCCATTCATTGAGTCTGAGTCTATTGAGGGGATTTTTTCTGTACTTGTAAAGTGGGCTTTGAGTGATATCTGTATTTTGAGTTTTGATTGTTAAGCCCGCTATATTGTCATACGTTCTTGTAAATTGTTCTTATTACCAGTTCATGATCTTTTGTAATCCATTGTATTTGTGGTATGTGGTTATATGCCTTGATACGTACAGCTTCCGCGTACAGATGTTTGCACGTGTGATTGATCCCTTGTGTGCGTATGCCTGGACGGGGTCGAGGTGTGCATGCACGGGAGTACGTGTGTCATTGGTTAGACTTTCTCTGACCCCCGGTCCCCGGGCTCGGGTTGTGACATCTTGAATTGGTGCTATGGGGCCGGAGACAGAGCAACTTTCTGCTTAGGTTGGCTCGAAGGGGCCATGCACCCAATCGCCTCCTCGGCCCAGTATACCTTATCCGAATATTCCTAGTAGGTGTTCAGAACTTGTGACTTGGCATAAAGTAGTATATCTGGTCGATGGCCATTGAGGAACTACCGAATCCTCTCACTTTCTAGAATGATGAGAGCTGGTGCAAAATGAGATAGACGGGTAAACTGCAGTTCATATTCTATGACGGACAAGGTACCTTGCTTTAGTCTATCAAACTCTATCCTCTTCTGAATACGAACATGCTCCGGTACATACTTCTTGCGAAACTAATTATAAAAAGTAGTCCCAGCCACCTTTTCAGTGATCCCCTCATATATTAGAGACCAAACAACCAAAAATGCAGAAAGTAACAAACTTCTGTAACCTCTAAACAGTTGCTAAAGTTCGGATACGGTTATAGGCATCAAAACCCCAATATTCCCACTTAAAATTTCTAATCCTCACAACAGACCTACGTTCTAACATCTTTTAGAACTTTTAGAACTTGATCGGCTCTGAAACCATCTGTCACGCCCCCAAAATTGGGCCGGATCCAAACTCAACTCTAGGGGTATGAGAATTGGGGCCAATTAAAATTTTTCCTACATAAACAATACGAGCCCTAATTCCGGATAGATCGAAGTCCTTCGCGAGGCTATACTTAGTGATCAAGCAACCATAATCACACGCGGAACTGAAATCCATAATCATCGTAGATGAATATCATACATTAACCAAAGAATAAATCTCAATAATCATAAAGTCAAGGTTAAGTTCTTTGAAGCATAATAATTAAAGTCATAATTCAAAGACAAATAATTTAAATGAATAACTAACGGCCTCAAACATTGTCTTAATTAAATAATCTAAAGTTCTAATCTCTGCCCCAACTCTAAGACACCTTAGACGATGTCATCGGTGCTCCACTCAATAACTCCGTTATCTAGCGGAATCTCCTGCATCGCCTGACCCTCTAGTTCGTCACCTATAACGAAACCTAGATACCAAAAGTAATAGTTCAGATTTACGTAATCTGGTAAGAGGGTAAACTGCAAGCAATGGTGTTAATCAATTAATTTAAAGCATATATTACAATCTGCCCCAAAACATGCCGAATGCAAACCCCATGGCTTGAATGCACAAAAACGGGTAACCCCACAGATACAATATACCAAAAACAGGTATTCCCGCAGATATAATATTCAAAAAAGGGTATCCCCGCAGACAGATATACAAAAATGGGTATCCCAAAGACAGATATACAAAAGTGGGTATTCCCGTAGATATAACAGATGGAACAACTATGTACTATATCTCACCATACACGTTGACCCGATGGCGTACGTCCACCTCCGAACTGTAGTTGGTCAAATATATATGTATATACAAATACATATGTCTACTGATGCACCATGAATCATAATATGAGTCCCTTAATTCAAAATATCCAATCCAATGACAATTTAAGTATTTAGACCTACGTAATTTAAAAGTGTATTATGATTGTGTGTTAATTCAAGTTTTCTTAGGGTAAGCATTAATCCACTTAACAGTCATAGTTAGTTAAATATATACATGAGAACCAACCCTCTTTTCTAATGGAAATGTGAATCCACGATCCCAATATTCTACTTTTAGTGTCTATCATGTGGGGCATCTCGAATCTCACTTCCCATTCTGAATTTAGTTTAATTTTCATGTAAATGTTCAACCAGTTTTTCTAAAAAGAAAAGAACCCATCTAATTCAATTATGTATAGTTAATGTGTTTTACAAATTTGGTAAAAGATGTTCAAATTCCAAATCCAAACTTAAATCAAATTATGATCGAAAAGCGAAAGGGAATAATTAAGTCCTTAATTAGCATTGTTGTGTATAAAACACCTTATTATTTAATATATAAATAAAAGATACAAATCTCATATTCCAATTCGAAACCTAACTCAAATTAAAACCCAAATTAAAATTCTAGATATATTCTAATTAAGATTTAATCATGCCCCCCCCCACTGCCCAAAATCACCTCTTATTAATTTTTAATCCATCTAAATATAATATTAATCAGAAGTAAGTGAAACCCCAATTACTTTTATAAACAGTCCCAACCAAAATTCCAATCACACCTAATTTAAGGATTAATTGATATAATCACATCTCCATTAGTCTACTAGGCCATTAACTAAATCACAATACTCTAAACAATTATAAATAATATCCTAAATTCAAATTATATATTCATTTATATATATCATTCTTTTTATGTAAAGTCGGCCAAACCCGTTGGACCCAGCCCAGCTGCGACCCAGGCCCGCTAGGCAGCCAGCCCAGCCCAGCAGGCCCAAGCAGCGCTGCTGCCACTAATTTTCATTTTTTTTTTCTAATCTTTCTTTTTACCAACAAATATGTATAAAACAGAAGAATCAAATCTTTATTGTTACTAATCTTTATCGATAATCCCAAATCAAGAAATTAAGCCCAATCGAGAAAACATATCTAACGCATGTAATTCCACAAGCAACCAAAAGACATTGTAATTAACCAAAAGACATTGTTTACAGTTATCCACTTGCCTGGATCTTGATTCCAACAGTAGATTTGAAGATCAAACCTTAGTTTCTCTCCGGAGAGCTTCTAGGGCTTGGTTGCAGAGAAAAGGAAGAAGATGGGAGAATGGGGAAAACCCTAGAGGTTTATATTATGTAAAGATTTTTCTAAATTACAAGGAATGGCTCCCTGCTTTTTAGTGAATTTTACAAAATTTCAAAAAAAAGTCTTTTGGGCTTAAAAAGGGTCAAAAACTCAAGCCCAAGGGCCAAGAGTGTTTAAATGGTCTATCTAAGCCCTCTCAACCCAACTCAAACCTGATAAACCGACTCAACCTAAAAATCAGATTAGGGCCTGACATTACCTATTAGAGATCATCTTCTCTAGAGCTTTAATTGAGAGTTAAAGTACTAAAGTTTTATTCTGGAGAGTTGTTGATTATACATCTCTTGTAGAAAACTGAAGCCATCTTGAGTGATCATTGTGTGAGCTGATTAAATAGAGAGTAGTACACGGCGAAGGAGAGTTGCATGGCAGAAAGAGTTGTGTAAAAAGAACTCATGCCTTTGAGCGCGAAAAAGGGTGTGAATATATCTTTTAACTGTTCAAATTTGCTTGATAGTTAATCCTTATTGGATTCATGATTTTTTACCCAGTTGGGATTTTCCATGTTAAAATCATGCCTTCTTGTGGTACGTGCATGTGTTTGTTTAATTTAATTTCCATTGTATTTATATATTGTTTGATTATTTGGCATTCTAGAAATCAGGCAAAACCTTCATAGTATTACTTGTAATTTGCTTATAAAGCATGCCTCTGTAGATATGTTAGCTTCAGCAACCTTATTTGCTGAGTAGGATAGTAAAACTTTGTGAAATTGTATTATTTCTTGTTTGGTGTTTGAGGAACAGTTGGAAAGTACCTAACTCGAGAGTTCCCCTGATAAATCTGGTTTTCTATTGGCTCAGACCCATTAATGATTTCTTCTCTATTTTATGGAAAGTTTAAAACAGGACAGAGAATTTTGAGTAACATTGCCAACAGTAAAGCAATGCTCAATGTATTAGTTTTTATGTTTTTTTCCTATGAGTAGGGCTATGTTTTGAGGATTTTATTACAGGACAACAATATACTGTTGATGATGTAATTACCTTGAGCCAACTCTTTCTAGCAAAGTAGTATGCGTAGATGTCTTCAGTCATCAGTGGATTCATTTAATACTCGACATGAAGCATTGGAAGGAAGCATTCTACAAGTTCTTTGGGTTGCTGATATTATCCATGTACCCACCTGTACCAGTTTTTTATTTGTATTGTTCATTGTTTGATCAAAATCTAAATAGACAATGATTAGTCTTATCGTTGGGTAATAAGTTTGAAGATCTTCTACAGTAATCCTTAGTGATAGATTTTATTTATTTTTTAAAGTTCTAGCTTTTTTATTGTCCTTTTTAATGCATTTCCGTCATTGACGTAGTCTAAAGTCTTAATTTTGATGGAATTTATGTTCTTTTTGGAGAATCATATATGTGGTTGTGATACAGATTTTTTAATCTGTTGTTTGGAATTGAGATATTGGCTTCTAGATTGACTTTGATGAATTTTGGAATGTGATATCTAAAGTTGTAGGGGTTGTTTTATTTTTTGGTGGTGTTGTTGTTGTTGTGTATTGCTCAGCACTGGTGGTTGTTTTGCAAAACTAGATAAGAAAACACCTCTTAAGTTTCTTCTTCTCCGTACTTTTTTAGCAGAGGGTAGTTACTTGATTATTTTCTAGAAGAAACTTGACTGTTCTATTCTTTGGCGGCTAATTTGCAGAAATTGAGGAGCATCATGTGCGAGCCAGTCAACAACTTTATGACCTCTATACATTGGTGAGAAACTTTATGACGATCTTCATTCATTTTGCCGCCTTTTGGTTTATGATCTAGCATGATTTTAAGATGTATGATTCAGATTCTATTGGCGATAGACGTGGAGGAGAGTGGGCATTGGGGTTGTGTTTGAATGGTAGTATATGAGTAGTCACAGGTGGTGATAGTGGGAGTAGGTTAAAAAACTGTTTTGTTCATATATGATTTTAGGTGATTTGTAATGAAATTAGTCTACTATTTAGCTTGTATGTCATGTACATGTGGATGCTTATGTTTAGGTGGCAATTTGTGTGTGTACAAGTGGATGCTTATGTATGTGCAAGTTGCACTTGTTCCTTCAGTCGAAATCTTTGCTAATTGTTCCTTTAGGTGGCAATGGCAGCAGCGGCGATGGCTGGTACAATCTCATTTTGATTATACAATGATGACTAGGTGTCATCAATAGAAGGACTGGGTTGAGGCGTGTGTTCTTTATGATAGTGGTTCATGATGCCGTAGTTTCTGGATCTAATGCAAGGTGGACGATGAGAGGGTGATGTTGGTCGACTGGGAGGGAGGGCAAGGAAAACATTGAAGTGGAAAAAGAGGAGTTGCAGAAACGGCTGCAACTGATGAAGAAGATATTGGTTTCGACATAAACAAAAGAAAACAAGGAAGATGAGAAGAATTCTACGTCAAACTTGGGTTGCAGAAAACTAAGGCACCAAGAGGAAAAAACACAAGGAAAAGAAACATAGATGGCAAGGAATGGAAATGAAGAAGATGGAAAAATAGAAACGAGAAATGTCATGCCCCAAAGTTTTATTTTTGGGTCATACTAATTTGTCGGATTTGAGTTGGGCTGAGAGGGGTTACACGGGCTGAGTAATCACTTTTGGGCCTTGGGTTTACGTTATTTGACCCTTTAAGGCTAATAAACTTTTTTTGAGATTTTATAAAACTTACAAGAAAGCAGAAAGCCCTTTTTTGTAATTTAGAAAAACCTCCTCTCAATATAAACCCTTAGGGTTGTTCCCATTCTCCCATTGTCTTCATTTCTTTTGCAACCAAGCCCTAAAAGTTCTCCGGGAGAAAAACAAGATTGAATCTTCCAAGCTTTGATATTCAGATTTCCTTTTGTCTTTAAGATCCAGACAAGTGAATAGCTGTAAACAATGGTTTTGGCTACTTGTAATATGTTTTAATTGCTTGTTGGTTAACATGCTCTTTTGTACGATTTCTTCGCTTGGATTTAAACTTTTTGTGTGATTTCTTTGTTCAGGTTCAATACTTTGATTTGGGATTAATTTTAGAGATTTGATCTTCTCTTCTTTTATAAATATAAAATTTGTTTATGTTAAAAAAAAATCTGTAGCAGCGCTGCCTGTGTTGCTGCTGCGCCTACTGTCGGGTTGGCAGCCTGGTCTGGGCCTGCTGGCAAGTCAAGCTGCTGGCCGGCCGGATCCTTTGGGCTGAGCCCAGTTTTTCTTAAAGAAATATATATATATATACATAATATTAAATAAATAATTAGGTTAGGATATTACTTATAAAGAGTTTAAAATGTTATATTTTGATTAATGGTTTAGTATACTAATAAAGATTTGATTCTATTAAATTAACTTAAGTTGATGTTATTAGAAATTTTATTAGGATTATTTATAAATTTAATTGAGGATTATGTAATTTTGATTAATGTTTATTTAGATTGATTTAAAATTAACTAAGATGTATTTGGTAAATATTAAATCTTAAATAGATTGTATTTATAGTTCTAATTTGGATTTTTAATTTGAGTTTGATTTCAAGCTGGGATCCGAGATCTGTACCTTTTGTTTTATATAAAATAATAAGGTATATTTACACACAACAATGATATTTAAGGAATTAATTATTCACTTTTCCTTTTTTATCATAACTTGATTTAAATTTGGATTTGTAATTTAAACATCTTTTACCCAATTTGTAAAATACACTAAATATACCTAATTGGTTTAGATGAATTATGTCTTTTTAGAAAGATTAGTTAAGTGTTCATATAAGAATTGGACTAAATGCAGAATGGGAATGTGAGATTCTGGATGCACCACATGATAGACACTAAAAGTAAGATACCGGCATCGTAGACTCGTAATTCCATTGTGATAGAAGGTTGGTTCTTATGTGTATATTTAACTAACTATAACTATTAGGAGGTTTAGTACTTACCCTCAGAAAACTTGAATTGACACACGTTTATAATACATTTTTAATTATAAAAGTCTAAGTACTCAGATTGTTAATGGTTTGAATATTGGGATTAAGGGTGTCATATCATAATTCATTTTGGATCAGTATACATATGTATTTGTAAATAAGCTATTATCTGCGGGAATACCCGATTCTGTTATTATCTGCAGGATTACCCATTTCTGTCATTATCTGCGAAAATACCTGATTTTATTATTATCTGCGGGACTACCCATTTCTGTTATCTGTATGTGGGTTTACCCGTTTCTGTTATCTGTATGTGGGATCACCCATTTCTGCATATTTATCCGCGGGAATACTCGTTTATGTGCATTCATGCCATTGGGGTTTGCATATGATATATTTTGAGTCATAATAAAATATGTTTAATTCAATTAATTAATCCATTGCTTGTAGTTTACCCTCTTGCCAGATTATGTCAATCTGACCCACTACTTTTGGTGTCTAGGTTCCGTTATCGGTGCCGAACCGTAGGGTCAGACGACGAGGAAATTCCACCAAATGGCGGAGGTGTTGAGTGGAGCACCGATGACATCATCTGATGTGTCCTAGTGTGGTACAGAGATCGAAAACCTTAGATTATATAATAAGGCCATGTTTGGGCCATTAGTTTATTAATTTGAGTTTAATTGTTTTGAAATTATAACTTTAATTATTATGCTTCGAAGCACTTGACCTTGATTTTTTATTAATGAAATTTGTTACATGGTTGTTATATGATATTCGTTTGCGATGAGTATGGATTTCAATTCCGCGTATGATTATGGTTGCTTAATCACCAAGCATAGCCTCACAAAGGACTTCGATCCACCCGGAATTAGGGCCCGTATTGTTTATATTAGAAAAAATTTTAATTAGCCCCAATTCTCACACCCCTGGAACCATGTTTGGATCCGGCCCAGTTTTGGGAGTATGACAAGAAATAAAAGAGAACAAGGAAGCAGAGTAGAAGAAAAGAAGAAAATAAAACAGAGGGAGAGGAAGAATAACAAGAAGAAGAACAAAGAGGTGAAGTCCTCAACTGGGCTGGATTTACTCCAAAGTGAGCAAGGACTGAATGGGTGCGTGGTAGTAGCGAAGAAGATGATGAAGGGAGCAAGGAGGCAGAGATTTAACAGGGTGATGGGTTTTGGTTGAGTTGCATCAGTGAGTGCAAGGAAGAAAAAGAAGTCAGATGGATGATCGTGTGATGATAGGTGGATTCCGGCAGTGACAGAGGAAACAGAAACAGGGAAACCAGGAGAGGATCACTACAAGAATTTACAGTTTTGCCTATGCCAAATAATCGCCAGTAAATGTGTAAAAAACGCCGGCAAAAATCTTTTCCTGTGATTTCTTGTGCGCCGGCAAGTCGCCGGGAAAAGTTCGCCAGGGAAACATTTTCCCGGCGCTAAAATGGTTGCGCCGGTAAAACTTATATATTGCCGACAAAAAAAGATAACCTTTGCCGGCGTATTTTAACACTGGAAAAAAAAATAGAATTTCGAAAAAATTTCCATTTTAAAAAAGTTTTGCCGGCGTTTTATGATGCTGGTAAAACATTTAGAAGATCATTAATTAAATGTTTTGCCGGCGTTATCTAGCGCCGGTAAAACATTTAAAAGATCATTTTCCCAAAAATTTTAATGTAATTTAAATATTTTTGGCGGCACAAAAATCGCCGGCAATGAATATTATTTTATTTTTTTATTTGTTCAATTTTTAGTTTCCTTTCCCTGTATATATATATTAGTTCTCATTACAACTTGCAACCTATGTCATATGATTAAATTATAACAGCTAATTACATTATCCAAAACTAAATTTATTACACAACCAAATTTCATTTCCATTCCAAAACCATCAAAAAATAAAATATGAAAATTCATTCAACTACATATTAAAATTCAAACATCCTTTCAACATTCAAAGCACTTTACCATCACAAAATTAAAACCCATGTTAACATTCTACTCCATACCAACATTCAAATATCAATGGAAGTTTACATATCCATGTGATCATTTTATTGTTGCATCATTCCAACATTGATTTGCACCACTGTTTAAAAGAATTTCCTGCATCCCATTTCAATATGTAGCAGTCTATTACTCTGAATACTTGGCCTTCATGTTGACTGCATCAACTCTTTAAGCACAAAATTTTCTTCACTTATCATTCAATCTGCATAAAAAAGAAAAAAAAAGATGCTATAATTTCTTTGATGATATATATGAAGGGTAAACAGAAACTAATAAATTAACAAAAATAGAAATAGTTAGGAATACACCAATACAGATGAATAAACTGGTAATACACATTTAATATGAAAGAAAATTGGAATTATTCCAATTCATAAGGGAACAAATATGTTCAGTCCTACTAAAATTCATTACTTTCCCAATAAAAAATGAAACTAGAAATATTCCAATAGATTTGTTGGTCCAAGTCCCTTTTCTTGCATAGTTCAACAAGCTCACCAACATGGCTTAACTTAGAGAGCAACCTAGTGTAGTTAATTTAGGCTCTCCTACCCTATAAAGTAATTTCATATAGCATTAGGACAAAATGAAAGTATATCTCACCACCCATAATAACCTTTTATGAAACAAAGAAAAATTCACTCACCATAACTACATAATAAGAAAAGCATCCAAGCACCTTAAATTTTTTTATTTTGAAAATACTAGTAGAAAATCTTAATTTTAGAAAATCATACGAATCTTCTCTTCCACCTAAAGTGATCTTCTTTAAGGTAAGCCTTCCATGCCTTTGCTCATCCTCTTTTCATGTTTACTATTTTAATGGTTAGTTTGGTTGCCATATTTTCTTTTGCCTGGCCTTTCATCATGATAGGACTCACCATCACACCTGGGCCACTACATGCATCAACCCTCCTCATGCATCGGAACACCTGAACCCGAGCCATCGATTTCCCTATCACTGATCTTCTTCCTCTGCTTTCCTTTTTCCCCGTGCAACCCGAGCCCAGCTCCTCTCCTTATCCTTCTTATTCCCTTCTTCTTGCATTCTACTTTTCTTCTTCTATGCTCAGATCCAAACCGAGGTAACCCAGACCACGTGACTATGTTTCTCTTCCTTCTCTGTTTTCTCTTGTTTCCTACTTCCTTCTCTCTTCATCTCCATCGTTCTCTTCTTTGCTTTCACTTATTCTCTCTTTCTTCCTGTTTTGGGTCCTCTGCAGCCAAGTCCTGCTTAGGGTCAATAGTCAGCCCATCTACTTCTTCTCCTCATGCACTTCCTTTTTGTTTCTTCCTTGCTTCTTCTCTTTTTCTCCGCTCTGATTTTCTTTCTTCCCCATGTACCTGTACCCAGCCTTTCCTTGTTTCTTTCTTTCTCTTTCTTTTTCTATCTTGTCGCTCTGCAATTCCACTAGTTTCTGTCATGACCAAGTGGTCCTCCACCCATCTCCAGTTTCTGTCATGACCAAGTGGGCATTGTTTATCAGCAACGTTGGATCCCCACCACTGCATTCATCTTCAGTTTCTCCTTCTGATTCTTTTTCATCTTCTTGCTTCTTTATTTCTTTCTTTCTCTTCTTATCTGCCTTTACTTTCCAACATAAGCAGCACATTTAACGCACCAATAATTTTACTTTCTGTGCCAGAATGAAGCAACCTCACCAATACAACTACTGGCACCTCTAAATAGAGAAAACAACATGGCACAGATGCTGTGACAGAATGAAGTAACCCCAACATGGCACAGATGCTGTGCCAGAAAACAACAGCTACTGTGCCAGAATGAAGCAACCCCAACAGCTACTGTACATTTTAGGGGTGGGTGATAGTGTACCACAGTGGGCTCGAGTGTTCAGAGGATCCGGATTCTACCACCACCTTTCAAATTGTAAGCTTTGTTACCTGCACCTGCTTACAAAGATCCATAAAGACCCTATTGATATGTTCACTGAAAAGCACTCAGTGTAACAGCAAATGAACTGTTGGAGTTAATGCACTCATGGTGGTGTTGGCACCTTACCAGAGCACAGTGCCCAAAGATCAATCCCTGAGCCTTCAAAATATAAAAATTCCACATTGATCAAGATCCCATGTGGGACAGAAAAAAAACAAAAACAAAAACAAAAAAACCAACTGTCAAAGGAGTTTGGGGTCCGCTCATTGTTTGTAATCCCAAACAGGTCCAACAATATACATTCATGAATCATTGCATGCCAAGTACAAATAGATCTAAATGTTGAGATGGATGTACAATAAAACTACAGGGCATGCATACAATACAGGGCAACAATACAGGGCAACAACAGTGCCATTCAGGAAAACAGTGCATACAATACAGGGCAACAACAGTGAATTTCAGGAAAACAGTTTTCTATGTAAGTTAAACTCACCATGAAAAAAGGATAGTCCAAAGAGGATATAGATGAAAATAGTAAGGATATATCTAAATAGGTGCAACCTATCTAGATTTGGCCTAGGATAGATTAGAATGATAACAAAAAAAAATTCATGTAGCCAAACCAATCATAATAAGAAAAAGGCTTTGATGATAAAATTGACAACTCTCCAAGAATATGTATTGATAAACTCTCTAAGAATAAAAATTAAATGATCAGAAGCACAAACTAGTAGTTACCATATATATGATGAAATTAATCCACCATAACAAACCCCCTTTTTATATATTGTAAACAGGAAAATGGCAAGTCCAAGACATCTTCCACTAACCGGGCATTGCAGGAAAGATTGTTCAATATCATATCCTTGTCAATGCTCACTCTATCACTGCCTTGCATCCAACCTGACCCGAAACCCCGTAATATTCTTATCCACCAAACCAAACCCATTACAATAATCTTATATTCTTATCTTTTCACATTTTTCTCCATGATTTGCAATAGTTTGAAGATTTGTAGATATACCTACACGTAGTTGGCAAGAGGAAAGTGCAACCAGTTACGTTCTTCAAAGGAGAGGTATTATCCTTGATATGAGAAAAAAAAAAAAAAGAAAACCTAAGCATAGAAACCCCATCAGAATTCCAATTAAAAAAACTATATCTATCCCAAAAATCTTGTGGAAGTTTATAATTTCAAATGATGTTCCTAGCTAAGAATGTCAAAACTAAGAATGCTAAGAGTGAAAGAGAGTGAGAGAGAGAGAAATTATGAATGTATTTGATGCAGGACCTAAGAAATATTGAATGAAATGCAAATAGAGATCAAATGTCCAAATAATATAGACACTAATTAATGTAAAGTACCAACCCAATCAGATACTTGATCACATAAGTCAGTCCAATAACTTGGTGGATGCAGCAACATGCAAATAAATACTATTTTGAAAAGAGAAGTCATATACAAACCTACAGAAGTCGCATCTTGAGCTCTACCAGAGGTGCCCTCCCCACTAACCGCGATACCCGCGATACTTGGATCGATGCCTACACGCTCTGCTAACTGGAGGACTAAGCTCTGAAGAAAACTGATACTCTTGGACTGCTCCACTACCTGCTCTTGCAGAACAGACACCTCAGAATCAGGGCCTGTCCGAGCCTGGGTCAAAGCTGAAGTGGACTTCGTGCGAATGCCAAAACCCTTTAGGTATCCTGACCTCTTCCCAAGCACCTTAACAGATATCTGTTCCTCGGACATCGGAGAGGTGATCGAAGGTTGCGACTGCTCCGTTGTTAGTCGTACTAGTTCCTCCTGCGATTTTTTCGCATGTAAAAGTCAAATAAAGTGAGTTTAACAAATGTATAAAAGTATATTTGTATTTATTTATCAAAAATGACTTAGGCATATGTACATATGTTTTTTGAGCGTCCTCGTTTATCCATTGATTCTTCCCATGCATATAGTGTGTGTCGTGGAAGAAATCAGGAAAAGGTTGTGGTTGTCCAGCATTCTGCGCTCTCTGTTATGACATTAGATTAAATTTCGTTAATAAGAAGAAAATAAATTTTCATAACTTAGTCAAATAGAAAAAATTCTTAAACCTTCACTTACGATCATTGAACCACGTGCTGGGAACGATCTAGAGCCACTTGTATGATTCCACGGCATTTTCGATCGACTATATCTCGCTTTCCTTGACTTCTCCTATGACGAAAAAAAAAACAATATATTGCCCCAGCAAATCGATGCTAATATAATGAACTTTATAAATAAATAATGATGTAGACATATATACAAAACCATTAAAATTTACCTTCCACTTCTCAGTCTCCCACAAATTGTCAATCATCCACACCCAGTCATCTACCTTACAAGGCTTTAGTGGGTGGTTCTTTGGATCGGGTACCCCCACCTCCAAAAGAGACAAATAGTGGGTATGTAAGTCACACTTCCAGTCCCTGTACAACTTCTGACACTTCGCATCAATGGCAGCCTTGATGACCGGATCGTTCGCATAGTCCCCGAACTCAAAAATTTGCTGCAATTGCAAATATAATCATAAATGTGTGAGCCAACAATTAAACATAAATGAGACTAATTGAACCAACAGTAATTGACTTTAAATGAAATTACCTGAACTCTCTTTACCACTAACTTCTTGATACCCTCAGGAACAAACTTCTAACCTTCTTTACGAACAGGTGCCTCATCTCGAATCGCTTCCCCAAGAAGGTTAGCTAAAGTAGTGGCAAATTCGCCTTCTGGCGCATGGCTTGAATTTGGGATTGGAACTAGGATGGCATGGCCAAGTTGCCTCCTTAGCTTCGCCACCTTTACCCCCCGTGTCCTGCCTCGTACATTTCTTGAGCCCCCATCTAAAGCTGATGCTGTCACGACCACCATATTAACTGAGTTAATAAGAATATAGCATTAAAAGAAGGTCGATTTTATATGTAAATAGTTATATATTTCTCACCAACACTACTGCCATCCGTATGTGGACTGAAAACCTGGTCAGGCTGGCTAGATGAACTAGCAAACTGTGTAGGATCCATTGGTCTAGCATGGGTCGCCACCTCAAGCATGTTATTCGCACGAGAAGACTGTGTAACTAGAGGCTGTGATGGTGTAACCTGGGCCGCCCCCTGGGGCATGATCTCTGCACGAGAAGACGGTGTGACTAGAGGCTGTGCTGGTGTAACCTGGGCTGCCCCCTGGGGCATGCTCTCTGCATGAGAAGACCGTGTGACTAGAGGCTGTGCTGGTGTAACCTGGGCTGCCCCCTGGGGCATGCTCTCTGCATGAGAAGACCGTGCGATTAGAGGTTGTGCCGGTGTAACCTGGGCTGCCCCCTGGGGCATGCTCTCTGCATGAGAAGACCGTGTGACTAGAGCCTGTGCCGGTGTAACCTGGGCTACCCCCTGGGCTATGCTCTCTGCATGAGAAGACCGTGTGACTAGAGGCTGTGCCAATGTAGATCGTGCCAGTGCAGCTGCTATAGCGCAAGCATGTCTACTTCGCTTGCGTCGATTCATATGAGTAACCTGTCACAACATAACAGTGAATCATTAGTACATAAATGTGTAATTAAAGTAAATCAATAATATTAGTTGCAAGCATAAATGTTTGCAACTAATATGGCTTATTTAAAATCAATAATTGACACATATTACCATATTCGCGGGAGATTCAAGAGACTCATCATCCTCGTTATCACCTGTATCTTCATCCGAATAAACCAACTCTAAATCACCCTGGGGCGGTAGATACTCCTCACCATCATCATCTTCACCCGATTTTCTATGTTGCTCCCCATTTTTCCTCTTGCTCGTTTGACCGAATCCAAAAACAGTACTGGCTATGTGTTTCACCCCCAAAGCACGACATCTCGCATCATTTTCCATGATATTCGTATTTCTGACCTTCTCGTATTCTGTCAACTTTGCCTGCTTGGCCATCCATCCAGGCTTGATATATGTTTTACCTCCCTTAGGCATTTTTGACAACTATATATGACATATACGAAATTTTAGGCATATCATATAAAATGAAATAAAATGAAATATATATAATGAAACATGATATGTAAACAAACAACTTTATTAATTTAGAATACTTGTCCATACACAAATAAAAAAAAACCAAACACTACACATCATAGTCTACATCAAGATCCATATCTAGATCGAACTGGCTATGCAGATCATCTTGATCATCATCATCTATATGCTCTGCCATAGTTTCATCTTCGTCCTCACTATGCTCCGCCATTGGCTCATCACCATTAACTATCTCTGGCGGATCATCATCCCTACAGTAATTAAAATCGTTATCTTCAACACAGATTGGGACAACATTAGTGGTTTCGTGCTGCTGAAAGGCTTCATTAGGCACATCATCTAGTTCTGGTGCATCCCACACTCCCCGATGCTTGACTCGTTCTACGACTCTCCAGTTGTTGCCTTTGCAGGTATCACTGACATAAAACACTTGCTTCACTTGGCTCGGGAGGACAAATGGATCATCTTTATACCACCGACCCGTAACATCAATGCTTGTTACGTGTTGATCGGTGTATATTTTGTTTCTGGTACCGGTGTTGTACCATTCACACTGGAACAGAACCACCCTCCCACCATGCATGTATGTCAATTCCCAAACTTTGCACAGGTAGCCGTAGAAGTCAATTTTCTTCCCTTTATGCTCCCCTACCACAACCAAACCACTATTTTGGCACTTACGCCGGTTCTCGCGATCTCTAGTATGAAAACGAACACCATTGAATATGCACCCTGAATACAGATAAACTATCGAACCAGGACCATTCGCTAACGACCACATTTCATCAGTTGCTTCTTGTGAGCCTCGACTTCGCAAATCATTTATCTACATGAGCAACATGCAGCAAGTTTATAAGTTATTGTCATTTGAGGCCTAGTTAAATAATGTTCACCATATATAACTTACACGTTGCTTGAACCATTTTGGAAATGTGTCTCGCTGTATGTGACTGATGTCATGCCCTCCTGGATTTTGTATTATACTCCTGTGTTCCCTAATTAAGGAAATGCAATTCATAAGCACTTAAAAGTAGAGGAAGAATCAACAAGTTCACAATCTTTGCACACATGTATTTTAATCAAACCACTTACTCAAGATATGGCTCTAACTCGGGACTATTATGCAATACAAACCAGTGAGCCATATTACGTTCATTCTGAGAAGGATCCGGTGCCCTTGTGATCGGTGCAAAAGGACGGGCAGTTTGCGTGAAGATCTCCATCCCGGGACCACGCAAGCCGCCATCATCATTTCGTTCATCTCGATCAGTCCCTTTGAGGTACATTGAGCAAAAGGTCAAACATTCTTTGACAATGTAAGCCTCAGCAATCGAACCTTCAGGTCGTGCTCGGTTGGTAACATAACCTTTTAAAGTCCCGAGAAACCTTCAAACAAGGAACAATCAGTATTAAGGTTACATATGTAAGACAATTATACTACTACATGAGTAACGTTTCATGGGATGGTAACAGTTACCTTTCAATAGGATACATCCATCGATATTGCACCGGTCCAGTGAGCATGGCCTCACGTGGCAAGTGAATAGCTAAATGGACCATTACATCAAAGAATGCAGGAGGAAAAATCCTCTCAAGCTTGCAAAGTATGAGCACTCCCTGTTCCTCTAGTTTTTCTAAATAGCTCTGCTTCAAAGTTTTCGAGCATAGGTCCTGGAAGAAACTACCCAGCTCAAATAGAGTTGTACCTAACTCCTTGTCCACATAACCACGCAGGCCAACCGGAAGAAGACGCTGTAAGAGGACATGATAGTCGTGACTTTTCATACAAGATAATTTGCCATTTTTTGAAGTCGCACACCTAGAGAGGTTAGCTGCATAGCCATCCGGGTACTTGATCGATTTCAAGAATTCATAAAAACCCTCCCTCTGTTTTGGGTCCAATGTGTAGGATGCCCGGGGTTTCACAGTGGATCCATCTCCATTCCTCTGTAGATGCAATTGTGGCCTGATGCCCATATCTTTTAAATCATCACGTGCTTTCTCCGTGTCCTTATTCTTCTTATCTATGCCCGCCACTGTGCCAAGAACATTTTCACAGATGTTTTTCTCTATGTGCATGACATCAAGGTTATGCCTAAGGTTCAGGTTCTTCCAGTACGGTAACTCGTACATGATGCTTTTCTTTGTCCGACTCAATAGTGCAGGCTCACGAGGTCTTTTCCTTTTGGTGGGGCCCTTTCCAAACCTAACTTCTGGTAGTTGATCCAACTGACCCAAAACCTTTTGCACCGGTAATTCCAAGGAATTCATTGTATGCTCTGGATGATCGTTAAACTTCTTGCTCCTTCTCCATTGGTGGTTCTTAGGTAAGTAAGTTCGATGTCCCACCCACCCAATCTTACTTCTCAACTTACATGATATTGAATCTTCGTTGCAAATGGGACAAGCAAAATAACCTTTAGTACTCCAACCAGACAAGTCGCCATACGCGGGAAAGTCATTTATAGTCCACATCACAGCCGCATGCATTCGGAAGGTTTGTTCACTATAAGCATCGTAAGTCAGGACACCATTCTCCCACAACTCCTTTAACTCATCAACCAAGGGCCTCATGTATACATCAATTTCCTTCACAGGTGCATGCGGCCCAGGAATAAGTAAGGACATCATGAAAAATGGATCCGTCATGCACATCCATGGTGGAAGGTTGTAAGGCATAAGTATAACAGGCCACATGCTGTAAGAAGTGCTCATGTTACCGAAGGGGTTGAATCCATCAGTGGCCATACCCAACCTTACATTGCGGATCTCCCGAGCAAATTCCGGAAATTTTAAATCAAATTCCTTCCATTCCTTAAAGTCAGCCGGATGCCTACCCAAATCGCCATCCATGGCATTCTCATGGTACCATCTCATTTCTTTGGCCGTCATCCTGGACATGTACAATCTCCGCAACCTAGGTATCAAGGGAAAGTAACGCAGCACCTTATAAGCGATCCGCTTACCCTTGCCATCATTGACCTTGTACCTAGGCTCCCCACATTCTAGACACTTCTCCAAGTGAGCATTCTCTTTCCAAAACAATATGCAATCATTCTTGCATGCATCAATGTGCTCGTACCCCAAGCCTAAGTCACGTAGTATCTTCTTCGCCTCATACATGGACGCTGGAACCACATTAGCTTCTGGTAGGGTGTCCTTAAATATCTCCAAGACCTTGTCGAATGACTTGTTGCTCCACTTATGTTGTACCTTCACACTTAGCATCCTAATGACAAACGCTAACAGGGTTTTTGGATCTTTACAGCCCGGGTACAAACCACGCTGAGAAGCCTCTAACATAATTTCAAAGTTTCGCACATCATCCATCCCTAAGGTATCATCCACCATATAAGTCCCCCTGCCATGGTCCTCAAGCAACTCATCATATCCACCATGATCCTCATCCAATTCATCCTCACTATCTGATTCATCAGACTGTACAAGTTCCCCATGCTGTAACCAAGTTTCATAGGATACCAGCATCCCACGTCGGAGTAGATGATCTCTCACAATCTCATAGTCATGCTTATAACTATTACAGCAGTTGTTACATGGGCACTTAATCACTCTACTCCCACCCGAATTCGCCTTTGCAAACTCAATAAAAGAATTCACCCCATCTATATACTGCTGACTGAATCTATTCTGATACAGTAACATCCAACTTTTGTCCATATCTGTTTATATATGCAGGGTGATGGTTAACTCAAATTCAATTAATAAATGGTATAAAACACCAAACAAGACAATATCTAGATAGAGTAGAAAAGAAATTTATAAAAGGAGGTAAAAAGAATTTTAAAGGAGGTAAAAAGAATATTTGGGAAAAAAAACCAAACAAATCTATAAATATAATATCTTGCTCCCATGAAAAAACTAATGTATAAAAACACCCTAGTGAAATCCACAGGATGTGATTATAATCTATTTGAAAAACAAAACACAGAAATGATCAATGTAACCATGTCACACAATACTATAATTTTTTCTTAAAGGCAGTTGAATTCTTTCTATTAAAATGAAGCAATTAAAGAACAAAGAAGTGTGGAACATCATACAACGATCCACAATGGGTCCTTTTCATGTATTCCCATGTTCAATGAGATGGTAATACTTACAAGGATCTCCAACCATGATTTTAAAGGAGACACTGCAATTTCAGGAAATGCTAATCACTTCCTTGCAATTTTTATGATTTTCGTTATCTTAACAGAACATAGTAATCATCTATGAGGGGAAAAGAACTTTTGTGTGGACATAGAATACACTAATCAAACAAACCATTTTTTCCTTATTATGTATAAGCAAAATGCAATTGCATGCTTACCTGTTGTTCTAACTAAAGGTTCTGCTCTTCAAGTCCTCTTATAGTAGCTTTTTGACTATTTAAATGAGCACATGACAGTACAAAGACATGGACAAACCAAACATGAGGAAGACAATTTCATCATTCAAGTTACATGGAGGAAACAACAGGTGTGATCCTCAGGAATGAGTCATGCAAGAATCATGATTAATCAAAATTAAAAAACAAACATAAAGCTACCAGAGAAAGCAAATCTGTCCCAAACAACATTTTCGTTGTTTTTTGAAGCTCAAACTGCCTCAAACACCATAAGACAAACTGCCCCAAACACCAAATCATTCTATTTCACTTGCAATCATTTCTATCCAAACACACCCAAGACAAAACTAAACAAAATACCCAATCACCAAATAGATGCAAGAGCACAGAGACCAAACCAAAACACAAATGGGTCCTCTTAATTTTTGCCTACCCTATCCTTGTGTTTAGATGATGATTTCCCTTTCTCTGTATCTTTCTACCGAATTGGGTCCCTGGATGTTGGACTTGGGCGTTCGATTGAGCATGTTGGCGAGTCGATTAAATCGGTTGTGGCACAACCCAAAGATCGAAGACTTCAACCAAACCAAAACATAAGCTCACTCGATTTCACTAGCCACATAACCCCATAAGACCATCCATTCTTACGACAAAGCAACCGATTGAACTGCCTCTCCATCTCTCAGCCCAGCAAAAGAAGAAATGCACAAAACCAAACAGAGATGAAATCGGAAATAAAAGACGGTGATGGGATGAAACCCTACCTGGCCCTTGTCCTTGAGATTGATGCAAGTGGAAGACGACGATGAAAACGGCCAAGAAAATGACGACGATGAAGACTTCTGATCTCTGTCTGGTCTCTCCCTCTCGCTGGTGTCTCTCTCTCTGTCTGATCTCTCCCTCTCGCTGGTGTCTCTCTCTCTCTGTCTCTCTCGCTGGTGTCTCTCTCGCTCTGCCTCTCGCTCTGTCTCTCTCTCTCTGCCTCTCTCGCTCTGTCTCTCTCTCTCACTCGCTTTCCCTCTCTGTCTCTCTCGATCTGATACTAATTTTTATATATAAACGGCTAGCAAAATGGCGACAAAAATTTAGTAATTAAAATAAAATATTTTAAAAAATTTTTACCGGCACAAATAATTCGCCGGTAAAATTTAAAGCGCCAACCTCAGCTAAAAAGTGGCGGGAAAATTTTGCGGGATAAATCTGCCGGCGATCTGGGCAGAACGCCGCCATAAATATAATATTTACCGGCGAAAAAATTTAATCACCGGTGAAAATGTAACTTTTACAGGTGAAATATTCTAATCGCCGGGAAAAATCAAGGCTTTGCCGGTGAAAAAATAACCCCGGGAAAACTATAACTTTTTCCAGCGAAAATGCTTATTTCGCCGGCCAAAAGCATACTTTCCCCGGCTTTTAAATATTGTGCCGGGAAAAAACGCCGGGAAAACTGTAAATTCTTGTAGTGGATGTAAGAGAAGAAAAGGAAGAAGAATAAAATATGAAGCAGAAGACGTTGATGACAGAGGTGAAGAAGATGGTTTGGGATGAACACGTAAGCGATAGGGAGATAAGTGATTGGGTTTGATTCATCTATAGGCTGGTGCACAAAAGGAGAAGGAGAAATAGAAACAGGAAGAAGACAGAAAACAAGGGGAGAAAGAAGGAAAGAAAACAGAAAGAGAGAGTGAGAGCTAATGGAAAAAAAATTTTAACAAGGGAGAAAAGGACGAGAGTAGTCGAGGAAGAAAATCAAGGAGAAAAGAAGAAAGGCATGCTGAGTTTCCTGGTTTGTGAGATGGGGTTGACTAGAAGGGAAAAGAAATGAGAAGATGTAAAGGTGAGTAAGGAAGGAGAATCCAACAGGGGAGCATCCGATTGGGCATCAAATCCCATGCTCCCCCACGGAGTTAAAAAACATACTCCAGAGTGGTTATATATGACTACTCTAGTGCATTCAATGCTAATATATAAATATATATATACATTTTTTTTTTGTGAAGGGATGATCTATCATGATTTTTGTTAAATGTATAGAATTTAAAAAAAAAACAATATTACTTTTTTTTAAAAAAAATATTACTTTTAATGGCGGCCAACTAACCCAGCTAAAATTATTTTCTTATTTTGTATACATTTTTTAGTTTTTCTTCAATAAATAGCGGCAGCATCTCAACTTTTAGCCAGTGGCCAATGGCCCTCGCTAAAAGTGTTTTTTCTTGTAGAGGCAACCTATCTTTTAATGTTAACATTTTTTTTTTTTTTTTGCATTTTATGGTATTCACCTTTTTTCTTATTTATTCTTTCATAGGTCTTTGGTCGTGACAATCGAGGATGTGCACGTGGCTTAGGCACTAGTGTTTTAAAGACTATCATAAAAAATTTAGCTCTGTATAAGAGATCTTTAGAGGTGGATCGTATATAGAACTGTGTTTAGCTAGGTTTATGATCCATATGATTTATATATGAATTTGTTGTAGTATGTCTCAGGTGCAAGAGTGGACATGTTTTTTTTTTCTTCTTTTTTGTAAATTTTCTATTGTTTTATGATAACTATTTTAATGGATTAAATTTAAAATTGATGGATGACTTTTCAGCTAGCTTGACTTCTTTATTAGATGGGTATATGGATGCTTGTATTTTGATGCCAGGTTACAATGTTTAAAATTACAGTTTTTTTAAAAGTAAAATTTTAAAATAAAGTATAAATATTTTTTATAAAAAAATCCTTAAAACATAAAGCAACTGTCTATCTGCCTGTGGCAATCATTATTTTAAAGATTTACCAACTGTCAAGGAAAAAGACTACTATTTTTTTGACTGCCCCTCTAACTGCCAAGATAGTCGTGGGTAGTTGTTTAATAGCATTTTTTATGTACTTTTTTTAAAAACAAATTTAGAATGATTTAGGAACGGTTTTCAATAGTTCCAAATGACAATTCAAGAATGATTTTCATATGTGATGAATTGTTCCAAATCAAAATGAAGTGTTTTTCAAATATGTTTAGGAACAAACTTAAGATTATTTAGGAATGGTTTAAAACCATCTGGAAAAAAATTAAAACAGTTCTAAGCAATTCCAAATATTTAAATGTGAAACAATTTAAACTGTACACTTTTGAAATGGCTTAAAACCATTTCGGATTGGGTTTCGAATAGTTTTAAGCTGCTCTTAATAGTGAATTTTGGTGTACTAGTTGGATTTATCAATGGGAATCCATGTGCTAAAAAAAGAGGATACTCACAGACGGTGCCATATAAGTGCACCTGGGTGATGATTTCTATATATGGAGAACCCACTACATGGGGTGATGGGGAAAGGGCCACAAATTTTCTTCTTGCCCACACTCTTATATCTTTTTAATCATCCAGGTCAAGATAAATTATATATCCAATTGTCATTGTGGACACCCAATGAGGGTCCCTCCATTTGGACCCGCACATAGTTGTGTATAATATGCACTTCGCATAATCTATTAAGGTTGATCTTTTAGGTACCCTCTATTCAAGGCATTTTCATCAACAGGGAGTCACAAGCTGAAAATAAGAAAAATTTTCCTTGATCAAATCTCAAAAACTTCAATGCATTAACACAGCAAGGAGATGCTATGGACACAGAAAAAATAAGGATTTTACACATAAGAAGTGAGGATTCAAATAATATATAACACAATGCGTTACCCATTTTAAAGTATTCCTACATCATAGCTCAAAATCTAAAAATAGAGAAATCTCCCTTAATCAAATCTCAATAATTGAATCCTAATGGGCATTAAGATTTCATCTTCAGAGTCAATAAATATTTATACTACTACTATTTTCGGACAACCCCATATCTCTCTCTTGTCTAAAGATTACAAACGCTCCTCTCCTATAAATACATGCCTCTTCTCAATAGTTTCCTCTCACAACATGCAATAGTCCTAAGAAAAGAAGATGATCATCCCCACACCACTTCCCCTTCTTTCTCTCCTCCTCTTCCTATTCATCTCCACTGCAGCAGCTTCTAGCACCACGGGTGGTGGCGACAACCTCCCGCTAATCCCAACCACTGATCTAATTCACCAACAGTGCCAATTGACCGACCCAATGTCAGGAGTCATTCAATTTAACAGTTTTTATAGCATCTGACCCTACCCATTTACAACCCTAGGTGGACCCTACCCTAGTATGATTCCATCTTCACCATGTCCATGGTTTATGATCCATTAGATCTTACGTGGTACACTTGGATTTTGATAAAGGGCATTAACCACTAGAAACTAGATTTTCATTTATAATCTCAAATAACAATTTGTTTTTAACCTCTATTTACTAAAATATTGGTTAACTACTACTGCAGCACTTAATGGCCACTTTTCTGTATTGAGCTATGAAATTCATAGTATTTTGTCATAAATATGACGAGCTCATTCAAAATAATATCTTGATCAACAATCAAAAGGGACCAATGAATTTGGGTCAACTTAATCAAATTGAATATTACAGGCTTTTAAGTGTTCCATTCTGTATATGGAGAATCTGAAACTCTACCATACTTAGGCAAGCAAGAGAAAAAGAACAATGTTTGTATATGTAGAGCTGATGCTGGGTGGAGGCATCAATCATAAATCCAATCACGAGCGTCTATGAATGAAATGTCGGTAAATGGTGTTGCTTCGGTTTCGGTCAAGTTTTTAAAGTATGGAACCCTAAAAGAGGTGTTCGCCCCTGGTCCCCTGCAACGGTACTCTCCAAAGAACACCGTACTGTTACAGAAGCAAAAGGATTAATAACATGATTGATGAAAATAATAATAATTAACAAAAAGATAAGCTACATACGCCTTTGAAGAATCATTAAGAACAGTCCAACCAACTGGAGCAATATTCATCGGCATCAATGTTCTACTGAAAACAACCACAGAGTAATTGCTTAAAGCTCGCCCCAACAACACCAGCCCGGTTCCATGGATTGTGCAATTCACAAAAGAAAATCCGGCCTTTTCATTTATGGATTGTCTTTCATGGGCCGTGATAGAACCCGTAATTGTCCCTGACATTTTTTTTGCTATTAGATGTAGTTTGCAGTCCTGTACATTTTTAAATCTATTGTGTCAGTTTGCCCAATTAAATTATACTCCAAAATCAATTAATAAAATCAAATACCTCATAAAGGGATCTAGCATGGCCAAATATGAAATCAATGGATCCCTCGATGAAGCACTCTTTGAAGTAATGCCGTCCTTTATCATCAAGAAGAGTGTCTTGTGCTCCATAAAACCCACAACCATAAAATGCGGCCATATCGCCGGCAATTCTAAGCGCCACAGCTTGTTTGTTCACATCACCAGGGGATGCAGGTGGGGCAGTATTCTTCATTAACAGAAACATTAAATAAGTTTACAAGAGAAAAAGAGATAATCTAGGTAATATAATTTATGAGTTGAATAGAGATGATATAAGTAATATAATTTTAATATAATTTATGATACTCAAAAATTAAAAAAAAAAGTAGAAGCAACGGAACTAAATTTTCACCAAGATATTTGAATTATTAATTACTTCATAGTTTAGAAGAAGTATTGTCAAAAGAATTTGTTGTGGCACTGATACCACATGTTGTGCGCATACACGAATCACCAAAATTGAAAACCACGCAACTATATAAGAAGAGACAAAGAGATTTACGTCTACGTCTACAGGCACAAAGACAATGTCATCTTCACTATAACAAGCATAGGCATATAGAGACACTCACTCTCTCATCGTCTCTCCTACGTGATGCTGGAAATACCACGAGAAAGAGAGTTCTCACGTCTCTTCCACAAGATCTAAGATTACAGATTACATAATATATATTTTTTTATATATAAATCTCCGCTCACCAAAGCCATTGATTAAAGAACACTAAATTTGACAACTTTATCTTCTCTTTTACTCGTTGTCAATAGAAACGGCTATATTCGATCTCTGGCTGTAGTGCTATGGTTATTAAAAAAACCTAATTTTCTTTCATGGTTGCCTCTTCCTCAGATGGCCTATCATTCACATACATATTATTGTAACGAAATGGAGCATCCCTTAACATCATCTCTATTGGGAAAGTTTTGAACCCCTTGTATTTGATTCAACACATTATGCTTTAAAACTAAACTAATTATCTATTCAGGTGTGTAAGGACTCTAGCTCAACTCCCCTAATTAGTTGTTCTGGATAGTTGTTTGTTCTATTGCTTAATTAGTTGCTGTTGTGTTAATTAGTAATTGTGAATATTGGTCATTAGGTCTGTGTTGTGCCTGAAAATGTTGTTATGGTGGTCTTGTTATTGGGAGCTCTAGCCTCTAGTGCTCTACTTTTTGTGGTTCTAATAAAATAAAACAAAATCCGAGAGAGAGAGAGAGAGAGAGGGGGGGGGGACGGCTTTTGGTTCATGCATTTAGGAGGGAGGAGGGGTGGGTTGGTTGTTGTTGTTGTGAGTTGCAATTAGGGTTGCAAATGGTTTGATTCTTCGATTCCTAAAGGTTCCAACCCATTAATAATTGGGTTTGAGTCCTTCATTACATCCTAATAAATAAATGGGTTTGGGTCTGTATCCTACTTTTAGATCCGTGACCAAAACAATTCTGAATCTGTTTCCACCTTAGTTCCAACCCATGGTCTCCGAGACCTGACATATTACTTAAGTTTTTGAAAATCTCTTCCTAAAATATAGTTTTTCTCCAAATAATTCTCTACAAAGACTTAGGCTGGACCCAAAGCCACACCATATATAGAACCAATTTTGATTCCGTGTCCATATTTTTATTAACAATTTCAATTCCAAATCCTAGAAATTGGTTTTGAAAGGCTTTGATTCTAAGTTCAGATCCATCTTCCCATTAAAGGGTTCCGAGTCCAAGTCCACTATGGACCCAGACTGGAATTAACGACCCATTTGCAACCCTAGTTGTACTTTTCCTTTTTATTATTATTATAATATGCTAAGAAATTATTATATATATTTAATGCCCCACTAGAAGAGCCAGAGTAAGTAGTAGTCGTGTGATGAGGCAGCCACTTTGTACATGGCATGGCAGGTTGTTGTGGGGCCAGGTTTAGCATAAGAAAAAGGCAAAAATGCCACGTGTCACATCATATCCATCTATTTCACATGCTTTTACAGGTGAATTTTATAGTTATACAACAATTTTTACTAACACTATCATAAGTATTCTTATAGTGAAAAAATAACTCCAAATATATTGCGACCCACTAATCAAACATACAAGGGAAAAACCAAAAACTATCATATTACCCTAATCATTGATCAAAAGGCAGCAAATTTTGGCACTTTATCTTCTCTTTGCCTCATTTTCAATAAAAAAAAAAACTATTAGATTCGATCTTTGGCTGTAATAATGATCATTCAAAAACCTAATTTTCTTTCACAGTCGACTCTTCCTCAATTGGTCTATGATTCCCTTAATGTCATATCCATTAGGGACGTTTTATAATCTCCTGTATTCGATTCAACGCACAGTGCTATAAAACTAAACTGTGCTATAAAACTAAGCCACATATTAGTTCAGGTGTATAGGGACTCTGATCTACTCCTAGAATTATCTGTTCTGGATAGTTGTTTGTTATGTTGCTTAATTTTGGTAACCCAGTTGAGAGGCTGCAACCCATATATAATCACCAACACTAACTCACACATGCAAGGTAATGGGCACTCATGCATGTAAAGGGCACACACTGTTGTACACATGCGGAAACACTGACACCAATTGTTGTAGCTATGATGCCACCCATTTGATTGAATCTAGGGAAATCAATCAACATCAACCACATACATGGACACGAAGATAAACAAGCAACCATAGCACACAAATTTACATGGTTCACCATAAGCGTACCTCAATAGGCTATGAGCATATAATCAATTTCACAATAAATCATAAGTCTCAATCTTGCTCTTACACCTCCTGCCAAACGTGGTGGGTAAAACTCTAAACACCATAAGGAAGAGAGCTCACACCACTCATACATCCTACATAGCAATATGTGGTTAATCACTACGAAGAAGAGATCTATTACATCTCGTTCATAAAATCTAGGGTTAGATTACATGAATATAGAATCCATGCTTTTTTGGCCACCAGAAAAATCCTTGTACAATAACCAAAATATCCATGACTCTAAACTTATTCATTGGCTAGACCAATGAACTAATTCAGCTAAACCAGAATATAAAAATATAAACATAACAATCCCCACCTCAACTTGGATTCGAGACAACTTGAGTCACATTGAAGATACACAGCTATGTCTTCTCGTACCTTGCATGGTAGGCCCCTGCGTCGATTGTGCAAACTACATCTTCTCTTCAAACTCTACCTTGAATAAAAGGTTATAATCCATTTATGAGTTCATGTGATGTTAATTGCTGAGTCACTTGCAAAATGCCCTAATTTCAACACTATTATGAAAATCTATTCACCATGAGCACTCTAAAAGAAACAGATATGAAATTCGACTCCTGTTGGCTCTTATATCACAGCGGTTGGCTCTTATATCACAGAAATAATTTTCTACGCGCCGATCAATCCAACTTTCTTGTTGACCATTAAGCTGCCAATTTCTTTCTACAACCTTGTAGATCTTCTCGTGATGAGTCCATTGGTTCAAACGTATCTCCGATCATAAGCCGGATTATCTAAATATTGCAGAAAAAAATATCTGTCGTTAATTTGGTCAAACAACTGTTGACCACGCCGATGTCACTGAAGACATCATCCCTGTACTGCAATCTGCTGCTGGGCTGGGCTTCACTGCAGCTGGGTCAGATGAAAACTGGACCCCACCTGCAAGGCTGGCCTGCTCCACATGGGCCATTGTCAAACACCCCTCTCCTTCCTCGATTTTTGTTTGGTAACAAGAACCTGTAAGGGGCCTCAGGCCCCTCTGTCTCCGCTCCAACCACGGAAGCGGCGGACGGCTGACAGTCGGTACGAAGCACCGGCGACGGCAAGGCTCGACTGTAGGTGAAGGGAGGCGGCAGCGGGCTCCCTTCTCCGGCGATGAGAAGGGCAGCGACAGGGTGATGTCGTCCTCTTCTCAGGCGACGATCAAATCGAAATCCAACAACATGGATGAATCCGGATTTTTGGTCCCGATCCTCTTCTCCGATCACGGCCGGGGAATCTTCGGTCTGTTTCTCTGCAACATAACTGGTCGGCTGCAGCGTCTTCATCGGCGTCGATGAAATGGATACCCACAGCCCTGTTCTCCCTCTTGTGATCTCTCCAATACAGACATGAAACAAGGAGTCCAAGAGATCTGGTTCTCTTTCGTCTCTGATTCGATTGCTCTGCTCTCTGTCCACCAAAAAGACATGCGGCCCACCGATCGGATGAGAACAACTCCAATCTTCATGAGTGGTCTCCATCCAGCGGTCTCACACTCCCACTGATGTGCAAGGATCTCAACCGAAAATACCCATCACCCTAAACCTCTTCATGGCCTAGACGTATGAACCTATTCGACTAAAGCGGAATACAAGATATAATGATGTAAGCCTAACACGCACAAGGCATAACAAGATCACAGTATAATAACATCACACATGTACGAGGGACATAGGCAACTCACACATAACGGAGACTCACATGTACTAAAAAATACAATAAAACTCGAATATGCAAATAGGGTCAAGATTTGGATTGAATCCAAAATAAGAAGCGGTTCCTGTTTCATTGCTTAAATAGTTTAGTTGTGTTAATTAGCATTATGAATATTGATCGTTTGGTATGTGCTGTGCCTGAAAATGTTGTTATGTTGGTCTTGTTATTGGGAGTGCTGCTGTTTCTGTGATCTCTAGTGCTGTGCTTTCTTTGGTTCTAATAAAATCAATAAACCAGAAAGACAAAAGGGAGAGGTTTATAATAAAGGGGTTTGGTTCCTGCACTCGGGAGAGGAGGGGAGGGGACGATTGCTGCTGCTGTGAGTTGTAATTTTTCTTTTTCTTATTATATGCTAAGAATTAATTATTTGATGCCCTGCCAGCACTGCCAGTAGTAGTGTGATGATGAGGAAGCCACTGTCTACGTGGCAGGCTACCGTAGGGCCAGGTTTAAAATAAAAAAAGAGCAGAAATGCTAGGTATCACATCATGTCCTTCTATTTTACGTGATTTTATAGTTGGATTTCAAGTCCAAATCCTCTTAAAAAGAAAAAAAAAAAAAAAACTCTCTAAACGTGGCGGTGGGGTTTTTCCCGAGGACGAAAATATCGGCCGATACCGGTACTATCGGCCAATATGTACCGGTATTGGCCGATACCGAACCGATATTTTGCTGTCAATCGATATCGGTATCGCCCTGCCAAAATATTCTTAAAATATATGGATATATCGGCCATATCGGCCGATATTTTGAAAATATCGGTCATATGTAACTATTTATTTATTTTCAAATTTTTTAAAAATTTAATATTAAAATAGGATATTTTGAGGATTTCACCACAAATTTGTTTTTTTTTTTTAAAGTAAGTATGATTATTGCATACTTCATATATGATAACTTCTTATTATTTTTTCATGTAATTATTTTTATATTGTCAAATTTATTTTCGGATTTTTTAATAATCTAATATTAAAATTAGATTTTTGAGGATTTCATCACTAATTTATTTTTTAAAATAAGCATAATCATTATATGCTTCATGTTTCATAATTTTTTCATTGTTCGTTTATGTAATTTTTTTTATATTTTAAAATTTATTTTCGTATTTTCTAATAATTTAATATTAAACTATTATATATTTAGGTTTTTACTATAAATATCATTTCTTAATTTTATATAATCATTGTATAGTTCATATATGCTAATTTTTTATGGTTATTTTATCATATATGTGATTATGTCAATATTTTTTGTATTTGTGAATTTATTTTTGGATTATTAAAATATGGTATAAGAAAAAAAATTAATGCATCATTTAAATGTGCCTATTTGAGATTTCAAATGTTAAAATGATTTATCTTGGTTTCTATTATTTTTTTGAACTTAGCTTATAGGTAAGGCCAATTAGCAAAGTCCCTTAAAGATAATTCATAAGTTATAATTATTGTTCTTACAAAAAAAATCACAATTTCAGACAGGACAGCGATGTAAGATATTATTAATTAGGAGGACCGATATTTTGATTTATACTTATTACTAATGAAAAAAAATATTGTTTTCTAACCTTTTCTGATATTTTGGATTTTTTGGATATTTTTTCAAATTTTTTTGGATTAAAAAAAAATTCACACCGCGACGACTGCGATAGACCGTGAATCGCGACCGATACCGATACCGTATCGGTTTTTGGGATCGGCCGATACCGCGACCGATACCGCGATTTTCATCCATGATTTTTCCTCACTGAATCTCAATTCTTAAATTTCATATTGTGGTCATCTAAATTGTCTAAATAATGGACACTGTTAAGTGGAGATTTCTTTCCACTAAAACTAGTTGTTGAAAAGTAAAATGTTGACTGTCAAAATCTGGGGTCAAAAAATGAATGATCAATGAATAAAAAGAGGAGATTTTTATAAATGTTGTCGTATATTTTCTAATCTTATATCAACAGCTAGTAGCATTCAGCCCATTCCTACCTACCTACCAACGCCCTAATATCAAAAATGGCAAAGAGGTGTTTAAGTTCATACCCGGAAGCTGACGTTGAAAGCTCTGAAACCATTTCCAAAAATGGCAACCGAGGCACTATAGTAGGTTCCTTTCGTGTTGCTTGCTGTATCGTTCCATGCTATTATTGTATTTTCATAACCCTCTCCTTCAAAAGTCAGGTTAGTCTTGGTAACGCCCACTATTACTTTTTCCCTGTAAAATGTTGTAAGTTTTGTTAGAAATTGATAGTGGCAGAATGGAGAGGAAGAGATTTTCAATTTTTTATTCTCTTCAAAAACATTTTTTTCATTTAAACAAAAATGAAAAATGCTACTTTTACATTACCAATAAAATGCTGCGGCAATACGTATAACCGTCCGGCCAACACCATTTTCAGGGCTTGCATTGACTGCTGCCTGAATTGTAGTGAAGTTCCCCTTCCCGGTGGGATCAACCTTCAGCATTAAAGCCGGGTTCAAGTCCTTCTGTATTTCATGACTATTACTGTCAGCATAACTCACACAAGTGCAGCTATCAGGTACTAAATTATCCAGGTTACCATATATATAATTGTACATGTATATGTGACAGTGTGAGTATCCCTTTGGTCTCCTCCCAAAAGTGTGCACTGGAGATTCCCCAAAAATAAAAGTCTAATTCAAGTTAGACCCCACTCCTATTATCAAGTCTTTGCACCACATGGGCCCACTCTCAACGGTTGTGCCTTGGCTAAAACTGGAGTTAGGTCACGAGGCACATGCACTGACCTGACCTTGGAAGAAGTCTCGGGCGTGCAACGGGTTGCCCGAGACTTCTATGCTTGTTAAATTGAGTTATTTAACAAGCATTCAATCTAAGTGTAGTAATACTTAAAGTAGTCGAACAATGAGTCACTGATGATGTAACATCTAACTATTAAATTTTAAGAAGCAAACTTATATTAATTCAAGTGAAAAGTCATCTTCTTAGAGTAAAAAATCGGCAAAAAATAGAAAAAGAGAGTTGAATTAACTTGCATCCAATCTCATTGCTATTAATGATAATTTTTATTAAATATACAAATTAAATCAGCCTTTTTAAGGTCTTATCAAAATATAAGCATGCATTTGTAAAATAATAATAATAATAATGATAATAATACAAGGTAAAAACATAAAAGTGCCACTTGTAAGATATACAAATTATATATATAATAACAATAGCCCCTTTGGAAGAATGCACTAGAGTGTACCCTTTCTTTGAGCGACATGTGGTGTCTCTAAAATCTAAAATGTCTCTCCTCTCTCTTAAAATCTTTAATCTTCCCCTAAAATCTCTCTCATTGCCCAAATCTAATTTCAACCTAAGCTTGTGCCCTAAAATTTAAGGACCCCACAACATCCCAACCCACAGAACAAGATTAACACCGATCACCCCTTACTCCGTGCATCTGCAAGTTCAGTGTGTGCTTATGCAGAATTTCTCCCTGCATGTCCAGGACTATTGGGCTCCAAGCCCCTCAGGGCAAACTTTAAAAAAAAAAAAAAAAAACCACACACACACATATGTGCATTGAAAGACCCAAACAATGGTCGCATCTCTTCTTGATAGGGCCCACCAACATTCCTACACACCCCCGGACTAACAAAGAATACAAATGTGGGTTGGGTTCAACCATGATGCCTGCAGTGCGCAGCCCCACCCAAGTAGAAACGTGCATTCAGACATGTACATGGTAGCCATGGTGATTGAGATAAAATATAAGGTGGAACCCGACTGATGGCCCATCTATGGAGACGCGTGGGTTACATGACGTAATTAGCAGGCCCTATCAATATGGTGGATGCCACACTCTATGCAAGGCATAAAATCCCCAAATTTCAGGATGCATCAAAGAGGGGAAATTCACATATTCCTCAATATTCATGAACTAAGCGATTACAAAACTAGCCCAAATTGATACTGTTGGGGAATAATTAGCACATAAATTTGCCTTCCAATTTTGAATATGAAGAAATTTATTTTCAAAGTAATATCATCCTCTCATTCCCCCTTAACTCCGAACTGATAATTTTTTTAGTTAACATGGTTAGGTTTGTAATTTATGTAAAACTCATTGAAACCTTTTTCTTTTTAATAGATCTTGATATGGAGAATTTAGAGGATTAAATAATATATATATATTTGGATTTATTTTATTTTTAATATTATATTTTTCATTTTTTGGCCCCCATTGGGCATGATCCTGTATCTATCACTAGTGTATATAAAATAAAAACAAAATTTCCCTTTTCTATCTTAATGGTCTTTATAAGGTTGTGTATTACAAGTACATAAATTAAAGATATTTTTATATTATATCATATATAACTTAATTTGTAAAAAAATTAAAATCTCCAAGTCGGAGGGAGGATTTGAATGCCCATACACCAATGCATGCCACTTGCGTACAGTTGTACAATAAACCGATATATATTATATAAACTTTATAATTTCTGAACCGGAATTTCAGTGCCAATTCCGTGTCCGTCCTTGCCGGCGGGTCGACCCACTTGTGTCCAAGACCCTACAAGAGAGTTCCAAGTTTGGCAAACAAAAAGAAATTTTACCAAAAGCATATATGTGATCCTGTGATTACAGTTTTTCTTTTTTCTTCTTTTTGAAAATTACAAATGATCCATGAAAATCAATGGCTGATATTTCACCCTATAACCATTTTTGCTTCCCTAGATATTCTGAACGGTTAGGATCTTGCAAATGGGGCCCCAGAAAAATAAAAAATAAATAGTAAAGAGTATCTACTTTTTTATAAATGTCTCAAAATCCATGATTGATCAACGGCTGATATTTGATCCCCTGGCCATATTTGATCTTTTGAAAATTATGGGAGGTTTGGATCATGATTTTGGGGCCTATATGAACAAAAAAAAAACTGAGAAAACAGACTGCCAATTTAATCATTTTTTTTTACTGTGGATGATCAACGGTCTAGCATATTTTGCTCATGTGCCTGGGAATCACACTGCCAAATTTTAGTCCCATAACAGTCTTAGTCATTCTAAAGATTTTCAACTGTCTGGATTCCAAAAACGGTCCCACAAAAGTCCAAAAGGTTTGACCAAATGGTATGGACTTTTTTCGACAATATCCCAAAAACTATGCCAAAGCAACGGTTGATATTTCAAGTACCAACCGTTTTAGATATTTCAAATATGAACAACGGTTCAGATCTTCATCATGGGTCCAAAAAAATTAAAAAAGTATGATGAAATCAATGCCCGTAAATCACCATAAATCATTGGACGCACAAGTCGGACCTCCCAGGTCTGACTGGCACACATGCTGCATTGCTGCCACTTATCATATGGAAATACCATTTAACAGAGACACATATCAACATATGACCTATTGAGAGAGAGTGAAGAGAGGGAGAGAGCTTCTAGGACGTGGAATCTTTGCAAAGAGAGGGAGTGAAGAGAAGGAAATGGTGTACCAAGTTCCAACAGGAGATAGCTTCAAAGAATTTATGACATAGATCATAAACTCTTCTACAGCTTTCTCCATTTCCCTCCAAAACCTCAACAAAAACCATCACCCCACCCTCACAAATCCGCTTTTGATCTTTGTACCTTCATAATGGTAAAAGGAAGCAAACTCAATAAGCTGAAGAGGATGATGAAGAGATGGCAGTCAGGCCCCCGCACATCAAGTGCCATTGTGGCAAATCCCTGCAGCGAGGGCGGCGAGGACGGCCTCCAAGCGGTTTACGTTGGAAAATCCCGCCGGAGATATCGAATCACCTTGCAGCTCCTCGACCACCCGAGGGGATTGTGGTTGGCTGCGAGGTGTTGCTGTTCGAGCACTTTGCTTTGGATGGTTGAGAATGCAGACCCCCAGCTAGTTGAATTCTAACCCTTGGAAGGATGAGCTTGAGATTCAGGTGGGTTTGCTTGAGAATGCAAACAGCCAGCGAGTTGAATTCTATGCCTCGGAATGATGAGACTATGATTCAGGTGGGTTGCTTAAGAATGCAGACCCTATAGCTAGTTGAATTCTATGCCCTAGAAGGATGAGAGTGAGATTCAGGTGGGGGGAGGAGATAAGAGGTTGGAAGGACGGTGAGCGGGGATGGGAGATTAGAGGTCTGAAGGACGGTCACCGTGGGATTTTTTCACAGAGGATCCGGACTCAAGTAGGATTGGTGGAAGATTTAGAAAGGCTAGGATTCGGTTAAATAGGAAAAATATGAAACATTTTGAGGCCAGGCCTGGCCCTGGGGGCCTACGCCAAGCAGTGGCTTGGGGCCCCCTATTTTTTTATTATTTTTTTAGGGATAATTATATATTTCAAAATAAATTGTGAGGACCCGTTCACTTTAATAGCCTTGATTTATTATATTTTACTTAAATTAATATTAATTTTTGTTAATTTTATTGTTTCTGTAATTTATTTTGTTATTGGGCTCAAGTTTGGATCAAAGATAAGTAGTTGGGTTGGATTAACCTCACCTAGGTAGTGAAAAAGGACTACTTATAATTTTAGATTTTACGGTTTTGAATCATACATTACATTATTTGGGTCACTATGCATATACCATCATATACATCAACTTCTTCCTTGGTCCAAGGGATTTGGATTCACCTTGGCTCATTAAGGGTACAACAGACCTAATTATTAAATTCATGAAAAGACTGGGCTTTGTTATAAACCCGGAAATTTCCTAGGTTTATGGGTTTATACAAAGCCCAGGAATCTCCTACTTAAAGCCCAGAAGTTTTCCCACTTGAAACAACCCTTTCCCTCAATCGAACATTTCTTACTTGGTTTGGCTAAAGCAGTAACAGCACCCCTCCTATTTCTCATTCCCCCTTCCCCCTTTATCAACCGCATCTCAATCCGGAGGAAAGTGGGGGCTTGCATGCACTTTTGAAGGGCTCTATCTTCTTCTCATCCTCCCTACAGGTAAGGGCACTACCAAATCTCCAACCGAAGGTTCCAATTCGGCAGGGTTGTTACAAGTCATGCATCTTGATCATCTCTGTCATTTGCATTTCTTCTTTATTAGGTTGTGTTTTTGGGGAATTTTCTCTTGTTTGGGTCAAAGGAAGCCATTTGAGGTGAGAGGTCAGGTCTAAGCCAAGTATAAGTAAACATATTCCTTGCGTGTATGTTCTAATTTGATGATTCTATGAACAGATTCGTGAATGCGGGTTAGCTACAGGTCAACTTGTAAAATGTCTTTTAATTTAAAAAACGGTTTAGGGTAATTAAGTGGATCTTGGTGTATAATGGAAGTGATGGTGGAAGGGAATGACCTTGAAGGAGCCACTGGAAAGTCATATTGAATAGTGAAAGGATGGTGTAGTTGACTGAAATGGAATTGTACCTGTCCATGCAAAGAAACACCATGGTCTTAAATTCTAGTTTCTCATGATTTCATCATAATCTTGCTTAAATTTTGTTTCAGCTAAATGGACTGTTTTTACAAGTGAATTGGGGGCCAAATTGGAGGGTGATTAAAGGGTTAAAATGGCTCTCAAATTGTGCAAAAGGATACTTGGAAGAGGGACTGGAGAACCACCTGAGATGGGGACTGAAATCAGTCCCCAACCTGGCCTTTGAAAGGCCCATATGGCCCATGCTTGGGGTCCCACTTTCCCACTTTCGGGAGCTTTGGGACCCATTTATATTCCACTATTTTGGGGATTAAAAATACACCCTTAAGATATTTTGGGGCTACTTACCACCTCTGATTTCTCTTTAAATTGGCCACCAAAATTAATGTTTTCAAATAACTTTAAACAATTAAAATTGCATACTACATTGGAACCAAGGATAGTGGATCAACTTGGAATTAAACCCAGACCCACTTAAGAATGTTTGATAGGTGGGTAACGTTTCTAGTAGGAAACCACTCCTAGGCAATCATGGGGTTGACCACGGGTTGTCCCTGACCCTAGGAATTTATGATGACTTTAATGACCATGTAGAACCCTAGATATGAAACCTTATCCCCTTACACATAGCCCAAAGGTAAATAATAAATACTAAAGAAAGTGTTGAACAGTCACCCATCCCTTATGGACTTCCAGGCTAGCCCTGACACCATGTCATGGATGTTGGCATGAGATGTCGGTGTTCTTAGTTTATACACAGTGACACCAGGACTTCAGTAACACTTGACTATCGGACGCCTCATGATTACATCGAAATTAATGGCTAGGGGCAACAATGGTTCTAGCATTTGGTTAGCTAGTAAGAAACCCTTAATTCCTTAAAAATTGTGCATCTATCTTGTGTAAGTTAACTCTATTCATGCCCTCTTACTTCTTAAGCATAATTATGCCTAGCTTATACATTTGCTTGAATTAATCCTTGCTCATTACCTATCTTATACAAGTCATTTATTATAAATAAATCTAAGAAAGCATTGAATTATGAATTCAAAAATTTTGTTGGTATTATGATACGTATATGAATGAGATAAGTATTTAGTGATTTGATTGACTCACTTGCATTCTCCTGATTGTTCATACCTGTATATGTACATAGGTCTAAATGAATTTGAACCCATGAGCTCTAAGAAAACATTTTTTTTCTCATTGCCACTTGAACTATTGAGCTCTTGTATGATAAAAACGCACAGTGTAATATATGGAGTAACGATACATGGGGTTGCCCGGGTTGATGTACTAAGAAACCCGAACCTGCCTTAAACTCGACTTGGGTTAATGAATGAAAAAAACATACCCAACCCGAACCCTACCAATGCCCTACCAAACCCCCCTAATAGGAGCAAGTCGAAGAGGGTCCCTATTAAACCCAACCCATTGCCATCCCTAGTCTGTATATGCTGAAAAGAACTTATAAATGTGTTTATGCTCTAAGTGAAAACTCCAACCAATTATTTATTTATACTCTAATCCATGTACAGGTCCAATGTGATTGATTATGTTAAGTAAGTGATTATCACACAAGCGTCCATAAATTAGAAATTTCTAATTAAGGGTGTGACAAGTGAGTTCTCACACATGGACCTAGTGAAGTTTTCCCTAGTGGCAGTTTGTAAGTACGTGTCACAACCTTAGCTGCCATGGGATCACGCGTGCCACGTATCAGAGTTGACTCTAATCATTTGAACATAGGGTCCGCGGCATGACACAAATTGAGACACCAAATAGTGTGGCTATGACGGCTATGGAGAAAGCTATTTCATGAGATTAGTTACCAGGGTGGGGGCTTCTTATAATTATTTGTGGAGGCGTTCACGAGAATAGTGTGAATATTATTAAGTTTCCAATTAGTGTCTGAGTATGGTGGTCTGATCGTTTAGGATGCTTCTTTAAACTTTCACCTTATTTTTGTTCCTGTTTGGGTGAATAAAGCAATCAGCTATCTTTGAAAAGAGGTAAAACAATGTTTTTGCCTTTTGAGCTTCTAGCCAACCCAAGACAATATTGTACAGTTGTAGAGAGCTGGCTTCTGATATAAGTGTACAGGATTAAGTGATCATGTTCTTGTAACAGAAAGAAGGATGAATTTTCTCACCCATAAATTTTGTTAGGAATGAGGTCTTTGCCTGTTGCTGGATCAACTATTGTGACTAAACGGTCATAAAAACAATATGGAATGGAAAACAATCAAGCAAATTCAGTTAAGTCTTGATTTCTTAAGATATACTAAACAATAAACACTAGATAGTATAAATCATAATTAATTAGCAAGTACTAGTGCAGGAACTTCTGCTTTACTACTAGATGGCCCACGGGCCAAAGAATATCTTTCATGGGAACTTCCAAAATATGAAAGGCAAATTTTCCCAACAAGTGAACCAATTTAGAAATCAGTTGGTTTGTATCAGGAAAAGGAAAACAGAGTGAGGAACAAAAACAATCCCTTGGTGCACATCTGAGGAAAATAAGTGATGGATAAATAGCCATGTAGTTTCTTTTACATAACCAATAAAGACTCAACCGACCCTACCTTCATGGGAGAGGTCTGAGCTGCCCTAGTGGAAAGGGCCTACATGCCGAAAAGATCGACTAAGTGTGAAGGTATGAGCCCCAGATGACTTCCTTCCTTAGAGCGGGTATCCGTTTGATATATGAGCTGTTGCAACCATACAGATTCTTTACCATAACCAATAAAGGCTCAACCGGTCCTACCAAAATGGGAGAGGTCTGGGCTGCCCTACTGGAAGGGCCCACATGCTGAAAAGACTGACTAAATGGACAGGTATGGGCCCCAGATGACTTCCTTCCTTGGAGCGGGTTGAGGTCATGAGCTGTTGAATGGGCCCCGTTTGGTTTATTGACGCATGTTTTTTTTTTTTTTGGGCTAATAAAGATAACTTTTGTTAATAAGAGCACAAAACAGTCAGCTTCAAATTGAAGTCATGCTTTGGATCGTTCCAAGTGGTGTCCCCGTATGGTTGAGTTGAATTGCCTACGGACCCACGTGACATGACTTGTTGGATGGCCTTTGGTTGAGTTAAATGGCCTAGGCTCTAGCCTATAATTTTGGTGGGCTTGAATGGGCCTCATGAACTTGCCATGGATCACTTTCCTACTTAATTTAGAGCAGAGAATCCATAATTTATAAGTGAATTTGAGAATAGTAATGATAATAACAATCATATATTAACATTCATTCAAAGTCCCTTTGCATGGGTTTGAATACATTGGCATTAATGACATAGGCATTCATAACGAAATGGCCACCAAGAAAAGGATTAATGAAGTGAGAGATAGCCGGTTGAGTTTTTTATATATACCCCTCCCTAAAGTTATTAAGATTTGCAAATATATCCTTATAGCTTCAGAATTTGTAAATAGGCCCCTAATTTTACATTTTAATACTTGTCATGTCCCCAAAATGAGTATTCCTACGAGAATGGGTTAGTATGTCTTGAATTATTACGAAATGACAACTTTACTCTTATATCCACTATACAAAAATAGTACATTATTAGTTATAAAAATATTATTATTTAATTATAAGTCCCAACGGCCTTTGTCTCAATAACTCTTTGATGAATATAAAGTCTAATCATGTTTTTTGAAATTTTTATCAAACCAATGGCGTCGTGTGTTGATTAGATTAATTATAACCCAATAAAAATAAATGTGTTGATTGTCATTACAATCGATTGGGATTTAATGAAATGGACCCTATATTGAGAAAATAGATTTATGTCGTTATTTGCTACCACTAAATGTAATAGGCAATGTTACAAGCTTTAAAAAAAAATAAATTTAAGCTTTTCAAATTATGCATATATAGATAAAAGAGATGCATAAGAGAATCATTTTACTCTAAAAAATTATGGTGATACAATGGCTACTGATTTAGGAGACATGGAAGGTATTAAAATGGAAAATTAGGGCCCCATTTATAAATACTAAAACCACAAGGGGCCTATTTGAAAATCCTAAAAATCTTTGTGTGGTATATATGAAAAGCTATAAAAGATATAAGGTGGAGATATAGAAAGGACCTTAACTTTTCTTTCCTTAGAATTTATTAGGGCGATGGGTACTTATTTCTCCTCTTTTTTGGATTCATTAAACATTTAAGGGAGAAATTATTTAATTTGATAGTTATTTTTTAATATTTAGTTTTATTTCTTCAATTTTAACCACTTCTAGAAGTATTCCTAAAATTTCTAAGAATTCAATTATATGCCAATTGTTTTCGGATGATGAAAAATCCATCGAAATCTATGGACTTAAGGATTCCATGTAGGGTCTGCTTGCGCAACGTTGAGGAAGAGTTGGTTTCTTACTGGAGGAAGGTTGGAAAAGGAGATCACTTCTCACATGAAAAGTGGAGCCAGAATATACCGGACAACTTGAAGCCCTAGAAACGTTGCTACACCTAGGGAAGGCGCTGGAAAATCCAGCACCCTATCACAGCCCATTTCCGTGGAAAACTCTTTTACACAAATGCACCGTAATCTTTTTTAAATTCCATGGCATGACCAAAGGAGAAGAACAATAAGGAATCCTGATATTCAAGGGAATATTCTGAGACAGGATTCCATCATTCCATGCATCCAATCCTTTGGGCAAAAAGAATTCTGTTAAAATCAGCACCTTTGTGTAGCATTTTGTAAATAAAAAAAATACCAAGGTCCACAGTGTCCGGGGCGACCCGTTCAGTTCAAAGTCGGTGCCTGTAACGACTCGGGCATTGCTCATACATTACCATTCCCTCCGTTTAAACCTAGATGTACAGTTAGTGAATACTACCGAAATTATGTAACAAAGTAGAGACAGCTGAGTCCAAGACCAAAGCTGTAAAGTGTAGACGATGCAGATGACATCAAAGTGAGGAAAGTGGAATGTGGTGGGTGTTGGGAGGCTTACGGTGAGTAAAGTGATGAGGTGGTTGCCTCTTCCAGCCGGTGCGTCGAAATTTAATGTGGATGGAGGAGTAAGGGAAAAGTCTAGTCTAGCAGCATCGATGGAGTTCTTTGCAAAAGTGAATGGACAGTGTTGGCTACCTTTTCCAAGCATAAATAGTCTCAAATTTTGTACCTTTCCTCCATTTTATGCTTGGGGTGGAAAATTATTGAGCAAATGCTATATCTTGATTCTTGGGTCTCTTGTCCAAACTCGTCCCCATTGAAGGTTTCAGTTCTATTCTAACGGGATTTCACATTTAGTCTTGAGTTCCCAAGTCGAGTTCCGACACATAAGGCGGTCGGATAACTCCTTGGCATTCCTTAGCCAAACAAGAGGTAGAGAGCTCTTCTTCGTTGTATGTTCTTTCTCGTAGTATAATGCTTGCATACCATTGCTTCCAATTGCTTGATTGCTGGTTTGTTACATTCCTTGGTTACCAAAGTGACTACAAAGTGAACAAAGTCTCATTAGAAGGAAAAAAGACAAGCAAAATCTAAACTCCACACCAAAGGCTACGAAGTTGCTGGATCATCCACACATTCACATTCGTAGCTCGAGCAAGAAGAAAGACCTATTCAAGGCTTTGCTTCCATTTAGAAACAGAAGAAACAGGCGTGGCTCTATAGCCTTCCTGCTCACCCATGATCAATCATACAGCATTCCTTGGATCACCATTCATTAGCACAGGGGGCCATCCAATTATCAAATAATCATCAATCATTCTGTCATTAGATAAAGAGGTTTTTCTCCATTTGAGCCACCAATGCTGGCTGGTACCAGAAAAGAAAAAAACTTTAAAAAAAATATCAAAAAAGACAAGATGGTCAATGCAAGCTCATCTTTTTAGTTTTTACTAGCTCAAGCACGGCCCTCAACACCAAAGCACCACAAGCAAAATCCAAATACGAATTGGAAGTTGAGGCACTCCCAAGTAGGCAAGAGAACTAAGAGACAAAGGAAACCAAATATTTTGCTAGAGACAGGTTTCCTCCAATCGAACAAAATACATTGAAATATCATCATGGCAAGAGAGAGAAAGAAACAAAATAAAATAAAATTGCTGCTCAGCTATCAGTTCAACTGCTGGATAAATACAATTCGCAGGTTGTTTGGATTTCATTGTATGGCTATCTGCTAAAATTTTCATTTGGAATGGAGCAATTGCTACTTAAACAATCTCTTCGGCTTCCATGGGTAAAGAAGCATACATCCAAAAATGGAATAAGGCCGGGGTTTTTGAAGTTCAACTTCCTGTACATGACCAAAATAAAATATCCCTACTACCTGTACATCTCACACGCACAGCCTCTGCAATAGAATCTCAACCATTAATCGAGCTCTTTTATTAGCTGGCCCTGCCTGGGTCTCCCAAGAATCCTACACTTGGGTACCAACTTGTGTAACATAGATGTACCTTGAAAGGTCATCATACGGGAGTCCTTGGTCAATTTAGACAGCTGCAAGAAAGTACAATGTTACCTCACTAATCTTACAACTAGATACGAAGTGCAAACATTCAAGTCTACCTACCTCATCCTGGCTTATTTTCTTGAAACCAAATTTCTTTGTCCAGATGGATTCAGCTTCATCAGCAGCCGGGAGAAGAAGATTTTTCACGCTCAAGAATCCCAGAAGTCTTTCAATACATGAGAATAATGTCTGGAAGTAACCCTGCAGAACACAAGGATTGCTCAATCATAAATCATAAACTAATACTGCACAATTAACTATCAAATTTAGTACAATTTAAATTGTAGTGCACGCAAAATGACAACTCAAATTCTTGTCTTTTTTTTCCCACTAATACAAAAGCTATTATAAACTTAGCAGAGGTGATAAGAATGACACTTCAAGAGAAACCAACGTGATTTAAAGGATTTAAAACTTTCACCATCTCACATATTTTTAAATCCATGAGTAAAAGTGCCAACTGCCAACAAATTCTCAACCAAGCTCTGATGACCTTGTTTACCCAAACAAACATTTTACACGAGCATCAACATTTGCATTAATTTATATTGCACTTGGCACCTTATGGTCGAAGAGTATTGCCAGACAAGTGTTTGATAGAAGTGTGCAATGTTAGTTTGTAGGGGAAAAAACATTGAGATGCTCCCATATAAAGAACCACCACATTTTGCAACCAAATTAAAAAAAAAAAAAAAAAAACACTTGCTAAACGAAGATTGATCCATGCAACTTGGCGATGAATGGAAACCAAGAAATGAAATGAATATCAAATACATAGTTCAAAGACCATTATAGTTTGAAGCTGCTAAATCAAGGCTTTAGAAATATCTGATGTGGCCACTTTTTTGCCCAACCCTAATCCATGATGAGGACCTTCAATTTCCCTCACTGGTAAGCATATATATAAGGGTGGGCCCCACCCAATGGCATGGCAAGTACGCAGACAGCTTACAAGAAAACATTCCCCTAAGAAATTTGAATAAATGCTGCAACGATGTTAAGTCCACAATTCTCATAAGCTCGCATGAAAGCAGACAATCAAGTTAAAGGGGCATCAGTGGAATGGAATTATACAGCTAAAATAACAAGTTGACCACAAAAAACATATATCAAGGAGAAATCGCATAACCCCCCATAGTATCAATATTTAGACAATCCTAAGGCTACTTGTGAAATTTCACAAAGTACTAGTAGTTACTATTAAGTATTTAAATAAGTACTGAGGAATAACTACCTACAAGCATACCGTATGCCACACAGTGCATGTACATAACTGATAATGTCCTGATACTAACATATTTAGTACAAATTTTGATTCAAATGTATGGCCATTAACATTTTATTAGGTCTTATTATAAATAAGCAACACAAATACAAATGAACAACTACATCAGCATTATTATTTATTAGTTAAATCATACAGTGATGAGAATGAAGGCCCAGATATGGCCCATCTACTTTTGTTAATAATGAAACTAAACATAAAACTTACCTAATATTCTGCATTTTTTTCTGTTCTTTTAATCACAATTTAAGTTCAGTAATAACTGACATTTTAATACCCGATACATATTGCCAAATGCATATCAATTTTTTCGTTCTATTTTTTATTTGGGGGTGGGGGACAGCTGCAACCACTTTGTGAAGAATGAAAGTGAGCGTTGAAGTTCAAAGTTGCAAGTCTACAGTAACACTAAAATACACCACATGATGTGGTAACAATGCAGTCAATAGGTAAGCTCAAATTTTAGAATTCAGATGCATCACATAACAAAATGAGAATATTATTCATACAGCAATCATCTCATTGGCTTTGGGAGGGAATAAATATCCTTACACCTTCATTTTAGGGTTCTAAAAGTATCAAAATTTGGAGGAAATGGAGAAAAAAAATGGAAATAAAAAAAGACAAAAAAAAAAAGGTTCTCCACAACAATTTGCTGTGGAACTGTGCAGGTTGACCGTAATACACCATTTCAACCAGAACAGATGGAATTTGGAATGATAACGATTCCAAAGCATTTGGGTTGTACAGGAGGATTATTGGGTGAATACTTTGTCTGGACTTGTAAAATGTTGAGATCCCCTTTGTTAGCTGACCAGTTGATGAGCTTTATTTGGTTTATATTTCAGAAAGTAGGACTGATATTCAAGTTGGTGAAACTCTGGGAGCAAATTCTTTTGCAAAAACCTTCAATGAAGAGATGATTAATTATGGTAGTAAAATCAGATAGGTATACATGCTTGTGGTGGATTCCTTCCCCCCTCAGGTTCTAGCATTCTCTTGGACCATAGCTTTAGATAAGATAAATGGCTTTAGATGATTTTAAGAATAGGCTAAAAACTTGTTTCTTGGTCAATGTATCAGTCTTATGCTTGTGTGATGCAGAGGATGTTCATTGTGTGCTTATGCATTGCGTACAACTGTTTTGCGGTCTTTTCTCAACGAGTCTGCTCATGGACACTTTTTTTAACTTCAGGAGATTCCTAACCATGTAAAGTTGTTGATTTGGATTTTCTTATTATATTTTGATTTAAAGATAATAAAAATATATATGGCGGCTTGTTTATTTTTCATGGTAAGATTGACATATTAATGCATGTCAAGAATGCTCTTTATAGTTCATATAATTGTATGATAGTCCTATTTGCCAGGGTACTTATGCTACTATGGTGAAAAAATGAATATTTTTTCTTTTCTATTTTTAAAAATTTTAATTGGTTTTTCATTTTCTATGATTAAAACAAGAAAAAAAACCCTATAATTTTCGATAAAATTCAGGGTGCAATTCAATTCATCCCCTTGACTGATATGTGATGCAATTTCGGTTTTCAGATCAATGGGTACTGGCCTCTGATTTGTGGATGTGCTCTCAAGAATAGAGTGGACTTTAATGTTTCCAATCAGTGTTGGCTATAGCAGGTGTGATCTTTTAGGATGCATCTTTAACATTGTACCTTACTTTTGTTCCCGTTTGGGTTAATAAAGTAATCAGCTATCTTTAAAAAAAAATAACATAATAATAATAATTATTATTATAATAGTCATAATAAGGTTTAGGCTTCTTGAACTTCAAAACAATCCATAATAACATTGTCATACCGTTGCAGAGCTGGCTTCTGGTAGCAGTCAAGAGGATTAATTTCGATTTTCAGATCAATGGGTACTGGCCTCTGATTTGTGGACATGCTCTAAAGAATAGAGTGTACTTTAATGTTTCCAATCAGTGTCGGCTGTGTGATCTTTTAGGATGCATCTTTAACATTGTATCTTACCTTTGTTCCCGTTTGGGTTAATAAAGTAATCAGCTATCTTGAAAAAAAAAATAGCATCATAATAATAATTATTAGTATAATAGTCATAATAAGGTTTAGGCTTCTTGAACTTCGAAACAATCCATAATAACATTGTCATACAGTTGCAGAGCTGGCTTCTGGTAGCAGTCAAGAGGATTAGTGGAAAATAACTACATAAAAGTCGAGATGTTAATGGCCATGATACAGATGCAGAGTTGCTTCTTGGGGGGGTGTGGGGGGGAAAGAAAATATGAATTCACAAAAAACTGAATGAACAAAAGAGAAAGAAGTCTTCCCACCTTTCCTTGGTTTTCACTACTTGTGGCAACCAATGGAATTTCTGCAAGTTCCACGCCAAATATTCGAAGAATTCCAGCTGATACAACAGATGAGCTGCATGAGAAGTAACAGTATAAATCCATGATAACAGGACATAACTGTAGAACCTAATACCAGTCCAATAACAGTTTATGGTTCTTACTTTACAGTCAATACAGCACAATACATCCCTCCAAATTCTTGGTCTCTTATGTTCCGCCTGCAAAACATTGAACTCAGAAGAATTTAGTGATCCAAAATAAAATTGCACAAAACAATCTGCAATGAATGAGAAACAGAGTGACCCTGTTCCTCTAACAGAAGGATGAATTTTCTCACCCATAAACTATGGAAGGAATAAGGTCTTTGCTTGTTGCTGAATCAACTATTGGGTCGAAACAGTCCTGAAAACAACACGGAATGGAAAGCAAACTAGCAATTTCAGAGAAGTCTTCATTTCATGCACAACACAGGAACCTCTGCTCAACCAATCAATGCTCCACATGGAAAATGAAAACTTTTCATGGTAACTTCCAAACAGGAACATAATTTACGGATAATAGCATGTAGGTTCTTTAAAAATCAGGTCAATAAAATACAGATCAAGGATCAACAATTGATCAGACAGTTGCATGAAAATGTAACAGTTTCGACAAAATAAAAATAAAAAAGAGCCATTGACAACCTACGTATCTTGGTTCAGCAAGGGCAGCTACTTACATGAAAGATAGCAACAGCTTTAGAAAGCAACAATCTACTGTCTGGGGAAGTCATCTTCCCACTAAGAAGTCTCCATCTTACATCAAGATCAGCACAGTCGCTTGATGGTTTTCCACTATGCTTCCGCCTTATAACATCTGAAAGCGAAGGTGGAAGTGCCTCTGAACCACGAAGAACCAACTTCTCCAATGCAGTGTGGATCTTATTGCAATCACTACAACAAAACCACTTGCCTTCCGGCAATTTCTGTTGTGCAGGTTGAAGTAATATATTGTTAAAAAAAAGATTAAGATGAGAATGGACAGTAAAGGCATTGTACGAATGAAAGAAGCAATCACAAATAAAAAAACAAAAACAAAAGATTGTACCTTTAAATCTCCCATTTTATGATCCTTTAAACAGCCCACATGATATTCCTTCTCACACTGAAAGGAAAAAAAAACAAAAAGAAAAAGAAAAAAGATACAATCAAAATAGGTCACATAAGCCCACTTAGAAAGTCAGTCTGCCAGCCATGGAGAGAAATCTGCAATATATAGTGTAAACAAGGAGAACAAATATCATACTTGGTCACAAAGAAGAACAGTACGTGGTCCAAATCCTGATTTGTTAAAATCATGGGATCTGGGAAAAAGAAGCAAAAAGGAGGTAAATGGTAAGTTCAAACTAAAACAAACAGACATGTACCAGAGACAACAAAGAGAAAGGAAATAAATTTCAGTAGATAATTTTTTTTTTAATGGCAACTTTAAAAAAAAATTCAGTAGAAATAAATTAATGAAGGAACCTAAGCAAATATATAGATATATATACACACAAAAAAAAATCCACACAGCTTGAAAGGGTCAAGACTAAAACACGATAAGCTAAAGGAAAGGACAAACACCGAGACTTTTTTTTTTTTTTTTTTGGTAACGAGGGTACCCGCCGAACCCCTTTACGGTTGATCATTGGAAAAACCCTGGATACGCACAACTACCCACAAGCCATGTGTATCGGGTAAGTCCTTACAGAGGCTTGAATTGGGGACCTCCAAGTCACTCCAGGACTTCCCCACCACTCGCACATTTTAAGTGTGGGTTAAAGGTATCTACCCAGGTTTGAACCTAGTCTGGCAGGTAAGAATTGCCACCCTGGAAAGGACCAACACCAAGACTTATCACACACTCCCTCCCTCCCTCTCATTCATAGAACAACATATTTCTTGTACTAGAGAGCATATAATAATCCACCTGCACAGCACACAGACAGTAAGATCAGCCTCTGATGTTTTGACAATACGGATGCATCGCTTAGTTATTTGCTCTATAGGATCAACTCCTGGAACCCGCCCAGCAGCCTTTGCATTCTCATTATATGCAACAGCTTTCTCCTTTTCAAACAATGTTTGGCAGTATTTACAATACCAATCACCACGAGGAACACTTGACAGTCCCGCACAGTCTGTAAAGAATTAAAAAAATATATGAATATATTTATCAATTATCTTAACCAATTACAGCAGCAATATCTCACATTAACAGCCAGCAAATGTCAACTAGAACAATACAATTCAAGGGCACTGATGAATTATCAATTTACAGAGGATGACCAAGGGAAAAGCATTTCATATTACCATTTGTGGCAACATTGGAAACCCCCCCCAAAAAAAAAAGGAACAGACAAATGGAGGATGGTTTTTGACCTCAAAAGATCTTGTTGACACACGTAAACAGACCTTAATTTCTTATTCTAACTTCTGACATATTTATTTTGGCCATAGCCGTATAGTGTTTTAAGATTATACCCTTTTAGAGGAAACCAGATTAATGGGATAAGGTAATTTTGACGATGAGCTGATGACAGCGATGATGCTATACAATTTAATGGAATTGCCATCATGTGAACTGAATCAATGTAAAGGAAATTAATAAATAACAAATAAAATGAGGCTCATGGACCTTGGAACATTTTGTTACATGTATATATGTGGCAGTATGCAAATTACAGCAACCAACCACTTCGAAATACAGTCGATCAAGCAGAACTAAAATGCTATATTAGTAAAGGTAAATGTAGTCTTTCAAATCTACACTGAAAGAAGTTCAAAATACTTGACATGCATCTTACTAATAATTATAATTCTTTACCCATTACAGATCAAAAAGGAAAAAGGCAATACAGAATGCAAAAATAAACCCCTTCTGTTTTCATTTCTACTTTATCAATAACAAATTAGCCCTATATACGTTTTCATGTGCACATTCACCAAATGAGCACTCTCCTAAACCAAATAACTTGGCAGTAAAAGGAGAGAACAAATGAGAAATACAATGAATAGCATTCAACAAAGAATTACTCACCCCTGTGAAAGGCCCTAGGACATCCATCACAAAGAAGAAGATCTCCACCATCCGCACAGATTGTGCAAAGATCATCATTTTCTTGAACAGAAAACTTCCGACCTTTTGACAGTGACACCGATAGTTCATGTAGGGACACACCATTGGAGGTGTAAATATGTAGGTAACTGGCAAAGCACAAGAAAAGAAGGAAAGGGACTCAAGTCCAAACATATTGGAGGGTTTAATATAAGACTGTCAAAAATAAAGTTGAAGCAATAACTCACGGTTTGCGCCGTGAAGCCCAACCCGCATGAGCTTCAAACTGTGAGGGACTGACCTGCTCATTAAAAGATAAAAATTTAAAAGGGCAGAAAAATCCCACAAATTCAAATTCAACTATAAACAATGTACCTCATTGTTGCAGCAACTACAGAATATTGAACTCCCTTTTATGTAACCCTCAAGTAATCTCTGCCCAAGAAAGGATATTTTCTAAATTAGTCAGAAGGGTAAAACTAATAAATTCAAAAAGGAACATGGACTTCTAGATGATTTATCATCATTCCACAACCTGTCCACGTGCATAGTAAGCTACTTCAGTCCCTTCAGGTAACACATCATCCATAAAGACCAGCTTATGCAGTCGCAAATCCCTGCCGATCATTTACAGCCAGCATTTTGAAGTGACAACCTAAATTAAAATAATAAATGGATTGGAATAAAAATTTTAAAAGTCCAATCAAAATATCAAATACCGACTTTTTTGTTAATCTTCCATGACTATTCTTCTTCTGAGATGAAAGTTGCTTTGAGGTACTGTCAGAAGTCATCTTTTGAGATGAAAGTTGCTTTGAGGTACTGTCAGAAGTCATCTTTTGAGATGAAAGTTCCTTTGATGCACTGCGTGTAGATTTGGGCTTCAAGTGTGGCTTTGATAGCCTAGAGAGCGAGCGAGAGAGAGAGAGAGAGAGAGAGAGAGAGAATATTGTAAGATATAACTTGCAATTATGCAACAAAGATCTAATTTACAAAGTACATAAGAAGACCATCTAGCCAATATGTTGATAGTTCAGAGGCATTGGCAACTTAGTTTCACGCAACTTCCGTTGGTGGAGGGGTTAATTCCAGACTCTGGTTAAGGAATGAATGAATTAAGGAGTGGTCATTTGGAATTCAATATTTAGGAAAGGCCTTTCAACTTTAATCTTTTTTTTTTTTATTAGTAATGAGTAATGTCATTTGAACCCACAAGGTCAAGGTTGCAATAGTGAGCACCTTCACAAAAATTTAATAAAAGGCTTCCTTTTGGAAGTAATCAGATCATTATTGAAGACATGAACAATGAAAGATTATGCAAGTGGTTGCAGAGTGGGCATATCAATACCATATCTCCCCTCAAGGTGTTGATTTCAAGAAGCATATGATGCATTTTAACTATATGCTGATTTAACATAATAACATAGCTGTAACATGAGTATGGTTTCTATACAAGCAAGCTAAAATGATGTGCCAACAAAAACGATTTTGATAAATCCATCAAATCATCAATACCACAAAACCAGAAGAAAATTTACAACTCCATCCATCTAGAGTACCAACGCAAGTAGATGAAAGACACACAGGGCAACTATGACAGAATGCCAACCATGCATTTTGCATCAGCTCAGTTGTTGTCTTTATTAAAGTCAGTATAGAGCTCTTATACCATTGTTTTTCGTTTGTATCTTGTTTTCCTTTCTCCCAATAAAATTCACTGTTAAAGGAAAAACTTATGATAGATTACTCTCAAACAGAACATACCTTGCACTTACTACTGAACTAGCTGGACTTTCATCAGTTCCACTAACTGGACTTTCTCGAGATTGATCTGATGCCGGACATTTATTGCAAACCAACTCTGACTCCTCAACCCTCGATTGAATTGACTCTAGAGATTACAACAAGTGTCCACATAAGTTAACATTGCAGGAAAGGTACAATGACAAATTCATCTTTCACTAGCAAGTACGCACAGCCTCATTGGCACCAATATACAAGTAATCCCCTTACCTTCGCAGTTCTGAAAAGTGGAATCCTCCTTAACAGAAGGCAAACCAAGTGCACTTTTAAGTGTCGACTCTAACATGTCCAGGGGAGCTCTTTTGCATTCATTCAGTACATCACGAAATGATTTTCCGTTTTCAAAGTGCATATACATTGATGGGTGTTTATTTAAGCTACCAGCATGCTTCTCGAATTCAAAGGGCAACACAACCTACAGAGACAACCAACAATAGAATCAAGAGTTCATTTCACTTGCCTAAAACAGAAAAATATACAAGCGAAAACAAAACAGCGCTCACTTTGCTCCCGTTGCATGAAGAACAAGAACAGAGTATCCCACCGCCCTTTATTATACCCTTCAGACCAGCCTACACGAAAATCAAACAAGGACATGGGTGCCAATCATAAAAACAGGGTGCCTCTGAGGAAGAAAAGGAACAATAATCAATTCTTCTTACTCTACCTTCTTACTGCGGAAAACATACTTGACAGGAAATCCCTCAAGTAACCCAGTTCCAAGCAGATCCCTGATATTCGAAGGCATCTTGGTCAGTGCAATCTTCTTCGACATCTTCAATTCAAGCTTCTTTGAAGAACCACCCAACGGGTTGCCTTCATCAGCTGTTTTAGCATCACTCTCAACAACAGCCTCATTCTTACAAGGTTTAATATTTGGTTCTGAAACAGCACATACACCATCCATTTCCAACACTGTCGATGTTGAAGAATCTGTATTACATTTCAAGAACGACCGAGTGATTCTCCTTGCAGAAGTATAAGCAGGAGGGGGAGTCTTCAACGCATTGCCATCCAACATCTTTTCTGCATCGCCATCCACCCTTTTGTCCCCATCACTCTCCACCATCTCGTCCCCATTGCTCTCCACCATCTTGTCAGCATCACCATTGACCATCTTCTCTGCGATGGACCGAGTGAACCTCCTTGCAGGAGTCGGCAGAAGGGGAGTCTTCAAGGCATCGCCATCCACCATCTTTACTCCATTGTCATCCACCCTCTTGTCCCCATCATTCTCCAACTTCTTTTCAGCATTTCCATCCACCCTCTTGTCCGCATCGCTCTCCACCATCTTCTCTGCATCACATTCAACCATCTTTTCTGCAATAGACCGAGTGAATCTCCTTGCAGAAGTCGGAGAAAGGGGAGTCTTCGAGGCATTATTGCTATCCACCATATTTTTCATATCAACATCCACCACCATGTCCACACTACCATCCACCATTTTTCCCGCATTGTCGTCCACCATCCTTTCTCCATTGTCATCCACCATCTTTCCCGTCTCATCGCCCACCATTTTCTCTGCCTCGCCATCCGCCATCTTCTCTATGTTCAATCTCATAATTCTCTTCGGTGGAGGAGAGGCAGGGGGAGTCTTCAACACATTCCCATTCACCACCTTTCCCTCTTTGCCATCCACATTCTTCTCCGCAACTGACCGAGTGAATCTCCTCGAAAAAGTTATGGGAGGGGAAGCCTTCAACACCTCCGCACCCACCGCCTTTTTGGCATCATCATTCAGCATCTTCTTCTCCGCATCTCCATTCACAATCTTCTCCGCATTGGTATCGTCCACCGCCATGGGGGTTATCAAAACCTCCGCACCCACCGCTTTTTTCGCATCATCCTCCAGCACTATCTTCTCCGCAATGTTATTGTCAACCGCCATGGGGTCGGCTCGGGGATTTCCATTAACAATCGGGATTTCTTCGACATCGCTCTTCTTATCCTCGACCTCAATGCAGGAGGTTTGAGCGCCAGAACCTTCCTTCTCAATTGGAATTTCTTCCACATCAATCTTCTTATCCTCAACCTCCATGAAGCAAACATCTTTCTTCTTATCGTTCTCCCTCGTCGATTCCTCCCCCGCGGCATCATCGCCGCCAGAATTCTCATCCGTTTCGATTATACTATCGTTCAAATCTACGGAAACAGCATTGCAAGGAGAGGGGCTTCGGATCTTACCTTCCTTCTTCGACTCCGCGCCGCCGGCGTCATCCGAGAATTTGATTCGTTTACCGCTCTTCTGCGCTTCCTCGCTGCCGACAGCGTCGTCCGCGGCGGAGATTCTGATCCGCTTGCCGCTTCCATCGGCGGAGACTCCATTGCAGGAAGAAGAAGTCGGGCTCTGGATCTTCCGCGATCGGGTCCGACCGAGCGAGCCGGAGACCTCGGAGTGGACCTTCAGCGCGAAGGCGAACTCGCGCTTGAGGCCGGATCTCGGGCCGGATCGCAGCACGAACTCCTCCGGATCCTCCGGCGGCTTGCCGTTCGCCATCGGGCATGAAGCGGGCGGGGGAGATTGGATCTCTGGAATTGCAGAGAGAGCAGAAAGCCCTAATTTGAGAGGAAGGAGAGCTTCCGAAAGGAAAAGGGGGCGGGGGATTTGAGCGATTTGAGGGATTTCAAGGGTTACATGAGAAGAATAGCATCAAAGAGGATAGAGATTAGGGGAAAGCTAGGGTTTTGGAGGGGAGGGATTGGAGGAAAGATTAGGGTTTTTGGTGTTTGGTTCTTGGTTGGATCCAGGAGAGGAGACGTGGGGAGAGGGAGGGCGGAGGGTCCACGGTTTCTTGAGAGAGAGAACGACAGCACGGGGGCAGAGGGTGGGAAATAGGATCTGTATTTTATGTGGATTGACTAAAATACCCTTACCACGCTCCAGGGAAGTAGATCAAAGGGGCCGCCGGATCGGATCTAGTTGGGACCCCATTGATGATGATAATAATGATGGCTAGGATGTGGAGGGTCAGCTTCAATTTGACCCATTATGGTATCGGCACAAAATATTTGGTCCAAGGTTGGAAAGATTAATTAATGGCTTAACAGATAAGTCAAGCTTATTAGATTAGTGGACATTGGTGTAAACGGTTAATAGCAAATTATGCTCAGCTTGAATTGGATTGTCTTTGTTAACTGAGTGGAAAATGATTGTTAGCTTTGAATCTTCAATTTTGCTAGTTGGGCTTTGGGTTGGGATTTGGATCAGTGATTGGCAACCGTCGGCGCTGGGGCTTTATTGTGGGTGGTGAGGAGGTAGGGGAAAGTTGGGCATTATCGTAACTTGATCTAACTCGAGTTGATGTGTAGTGACCCGAAAACGGCTCAAAGGCAAGGTCTAAATATAGTGGAAGTGAGATTAGATTGACAATAAATCTTTTACCAAAGTCTGCTTCAAAATAAGAAAGAGAGAGTCCACGGGGCGGGCCGTTCAATATGTATTTATTACGATCATATCTTATGTGTCTATGTATTTCATTTCAAAACATGACAGATATATAGACTCTATGGAGCAGAAGTTTCATACATGTGTTTATTATGACCATATCCTATGTGTGTCTCTATTTATTTATATATAAGAAATTCTACCAAAGTCCGTTTCAAAATAAGATATGTAGAATATGTAAGAAATTCTACCAAAGTCCACTTCAAAATAAGATATGTAGATTCCACAGTGAGAGAGTTTATGCATGTCTTTATTACAACTATATCCTATGTGCGTAAATATATTTCAATTCAAAATAAAACTCCACGGGCGAGTGTTCATGCATGTATTTACTACGATCACATCCCATGTGTATATATATTTCATTTCAAAATATGACAGGTAGGCTCCACATGGCAAGCGTTACATCTATGTGTTTATTATGACCGTACCCTATGTGTGTGTATATATAAAAAAAAAACCTCCATCAAAGTCCTTTCAAAATAAGATATGTAGATTCCACAGCGAGGGCGTTCATGCATATATTTTTTATGACTATATCCCTTGTGTATAATTATATTTTATTTTAAAATAAAACTCCACGGCAAGCATTCATGTATGGATTTATTACGATCATATCCTATGTGTATATGTATTTCATTTCAAAATATGACAGATAGACTCCATGGGGCAAGCATTACATGCATGCGTTTGTTACGACCATATCTTCCCTCTGTGTGTATTTGTTTATATGTAAAAGAATTCTAACAAATTCCATTTCAAAGTAAGATATGTAAATTCCACAATGAGGGCATTCACGTATGTATTTATTACTATTATATCCTATATGTATAAATATATTTCATTTTAAAATAAAACTCCGCTAGGTGAGTGTTCATGCATGTATTTACTACGATCATATCCTATGCATATATAAATTGCATTCCAACCTATGACCAGTAGACTCCATGGGCAGGTGTTACACATGCATATATTTATTACGATCATATCTTATGTGTGTATATATATCATTTCAAAATATGACAGATAGACTCCATTGGGCAGGTGTTACATGCATGTATTTGTTATGATCATATCCTATGTTTGTATATATTTGTTTATATAAAGAAATATACCAAAGCCCATTTCAAAATAAGATAGGTAGGCTCCCCATTAAGGGCATTCATGTATGTATTTATTATGACTATATCTTATGTGTACAATTATATTTCATTTCAAAATAAGACTTAGGCGTTCATGCATGTATTTATTACAACCATATCTTCGTTTTGTGTGAATATATATTTCATTTCAAAATAAGACCAGTAGACTCCATGCGGCAAGCATACATGCATGTGTTGATTATGACTGTATCTTTTGTGTGTGTGTATTTGTTTATATATAAAACAATGGACACAATGAATCAGGATAGATTGAGCATTGTGCACGTAGGATTAACATGAATCCACACGTATCTATCAATTATTAGCAATATAGGATCAATATTAAATCCTCACTTACATTTTTTATGTTGGATGGAGTTGGTGGATCATAATGTAATGAGCCGAGTGCTGGGTAAGATTTGGTTGATTTGTAAGTCATTTAACCAGTGACAACTAAATTTTTACTTAGCCCATTTATTAGCTGAGCATTGATCTACTTTTATGTTATCCTTACTCATGCAGGTTGGTCCTAGCCCTAGTCAGGCCCTTAGAAGGGCTGAACTAAATAGGTCTAAGAACCAAGAGACGGCTAGAGCAAGAGAAATGTTATATTTATAAGCACAAGCTGCCCCTCCCCCATGATATAGGCACGATTACGAATGCTAGATTTCTTAGAAAAGTTTTATCGAGCTAATGGGTATCAATCCATCTTCATAAATGTTAAATTTGAAAGATATATGGTGTCGATTTGAAGATCTATATGGGATTAGAGAGACACGTATGAACAATAGGATTTTGTCATGGGATCCACACCCCCTTTTGAATTTGTTTGAATCTGCATATAAATTTAGGTTTGGCCTTAAACTTGAACTTGAATTGAGTTTTAATTTAAATTTGAGTCTGAATTTTAATCTAAATCATATGATGTGATCTTATGGTTGAAGAGTAATATTTAAGCAAAGTAAGGCAATTATATTTAGTTAGACTGGCACTTTTATAATTCTTTATCCTTAGTTTGAGATTACTCCCACAAGATATAAAGCAATGTGTTGATTATTACTCCCATTGGTAAGTGAAATTGTTGTTTTTCTCTTTGTATATGTGTAATTGTTGTTTGATTGGGGATTTGGGTGTTGAATTCACAAACAATTGGAAATCTATTTTATAGTTGCATCAATTGGTAGCAAAAGCCAAAAGTTTTGAGAAACTATCTTGCCCCACCCCGCTTTCATCCACAACCTAACCATTTCAAGTAATGAAAATAATTAGGGGTATATACAACATATAAATACATATTTATTTTATATATTAAGGGACATAACAAAAGCCTAGGTTGGACATGGTCATGCCTACGCCTAAAGATGACTTTAAAAAAAAAACCAAACGTTTGGGCCCTGCCCTACAATCATGCTTTAGAAAAAGAAAACAACTCGCATTTTTATGGCCTTGATAGCCCAAGTATCCTCACCAAGTTTGCAGACTGATAAGTATCCTCAAGCCATTTGAGTACTAGAGGTCTAACTTATGTCTTCACTAAACTTATAAAATCTAAGCCGGAACCCAATACAAACTAAAAGAACCCAACCCAAATTTACCTATGGCTTGGATGGTTGAATGTTTTGGTGGGTTTTAGGGTTGTTTTAATCAATGCAAGGGATTATCAACTAAAAAAGATAGGGAGATGGGGATGAGAAAAAGCCCCCACGTTTCTTCTTTTTTTTTTTTTATGACCCAGCATATCCCTCGCCAACCCAGCTTTGAGACTTTAGACCTCAGCTCTGAAGTTATCCAATTCTGATAAACAAGGACTATTCCCTAGAGATTACATATATATCCGCACACATACTACCTAGATAATGCAGGGGATAGGAGTTGAACTCGAGACTTTGAATAGCAAATCCAAGACTCAAATCAATTAAGCCACTGCCTTGACGACCCCACCTTTCTCCCATTTTAACAATTCTCAAGCGAAATTGAAACAAAATGCAGATTTTCTGACATTAGGTCATGGGAAATTCTGTGTGTACTTTTGTGTAGAGTTATTAGTTGGTCCTTGCTCAAACTGTTTTGATGAAGTTACGGACATCAATCTAGCAATTGAACGAACCCATACAAGAAATTTGGAACATTAGGTCATAAACCTACAAGTGGTTCAATGATGTTGTGGGATTATGAATGTTGGTCGAGTTTATTGTACCTCGGACACTCTTTGACCTTGGTCCGACACTATCTTGACTCATCCTAATGCGAAGGTTGAGGTGGGAATGTTCTAATTCAAAATGTCCCAATAGGAAGTTTACACATGGCATTTCCTTCAAGTCTGGATTGTGGGACGGTGGAAGTGTTTCACTCACCTCAACTCATCAACTTGACCCAACTAGTGATGCAGCTTAGTTTGGGTAGGGGTTAAGTTGAATTTGACCTTTCAGCCCTAGCTAACCATTTTCTAATAGCTACAACTTGAACCAACTTCTAAAAAAAGTTGAAATCCCTAAGACAATTACTATTGGAAGAAATACACCAAAATTGTTGTTTGGTGTATCTTATTTATTAAGGTAAGTATGATTAGCTAGAGAGAAATTTCACAAAGTAAGAAAAGTATATAAGATATAATAAAGATGATGGCTCAACATCAAAGTTAAATGGTAGCAACACAAAGATAATGGGCCATCATCAAGGCCACATAGAGATCAACCATCACGGCCACATAATAGCAAATCACAGCTTAATTTCCAAACTTGAGGATGTAAAGGCCTAATCCGAAAAACGCAGATGATATTGGTTTATGACCATAGGATCTATTGCAAGTAACCCACACTTTTATGTGCATCCACCCCTCACAGACTTTTCGTGCACATTCCTCCATGGGGTCCATTGTGGACCCCACTAAGAGATGAGCTTGAGAGGGGAGATGGAATAATCCATGCGAGATCACCCCACATATCAAATTTGGCCCCAATCATATGCCCTTAACCACTTCATTCGTGACTGACATATACATTCCATTTAGGTCAGTGTACAGTCAATCCAACGGTCCAATAAATTTGAATCTAACCGAAACTTGAGGCATGTGCTTAGCTGGAAGTTCCCTATATATTGCAAGGTTTGGATTGGGTGATAAATGGGCTTCACGTAGAGTTCTCACGAAAAAATAATGAGAAACGAATGCGTATGAAGATTCCTCATTATATCTTTTCCTTTTTAGCATGAGAATATTTCTAATTATGCAAATATCCTTCACCTTATGGTGAGAGATAGATGCACATAAATATTCCTTTATATTTTATTTGTGATTTAATTGGATCATGCATGTTTATGCATCATTGTGTGACCCAACTTTTGACCCATGGACCGGTCCAAACCTACTTGAAAAAAAACTACAACCTGAACCCAACCCGATCAAAAGACCTGACTCATCACCTTTTATATAGATATCTAATTCCCACTAATTTCTCATTCATTGTAACAGGTATGAATACAATATTCCATCCTATATGAAAATAAGATGAGAAAGAGATTTCTAAAAAAGAATGCACCTTGTTTCTAAGATTAACTAGTTGCAATGACTGTTGCAAGTCATAGAACTAGGAGGAACTTTCTAAAAGCTCCTATATGAGACATTGCACCATTACTTAAGTATAATTCAATACTAACCACATTATAAATCAAATCGGGAAACCCAAACACATCATAAGATTACTTACTCTAATCCTAACTTAAGACATATAGGGCATAGTATTGTGCAGCGCCGAATCTTCAATGCATGGTGGGGCCCACTTTTTTAAAAAAATCTGAGTAGATCTTCAGCCCTATGGCCCTTTGTAATGATCAACACATACATTATTATTCAAATAAGTAAGATGACCACCATTAAATTAGACTCTATTTTGAAACACATAATGAATTTGTCTTACTTTTCTCTTATTGAGATAGAAATGGAGGTGTGATGAATTTAACAAGTGACCCATTGAGAATTTTTTCAAAACTTAGATACAATGAAATTATAGTCCCCATGCTGATGACCAGCTCGGATTGTGAAAAGTTAGCCCAGCATGCATTGAAAATAAGGTGCTGCACCATAAATGGTGCATTGTAGCCCTACCCTAAAAGACAAACCCGTCCTTATCATAAAGACCTTAAGATATAATATTCTTTTTTGAGTTTCCAAGCGTTACGTGTTGTATTGAAAGCAGATGCAATGGAGGAAATGCCTTCAAAGTGCACAACAAAACAATAAGTCTCATAGATGAGAAAAACTAGAAAACATAAGCAATGTCCAATAGATTCAATGTTAAAGGGATGCTCCTCTGCATCTCCAATCATCTTGCTCAACTCTAATTTGATGTAAGAGAGGGGCATGATGGACTCCTCACTTTGACTTTAAAGCAAAGACATTGGATAGAGTTAGATGGGGTCGCTGAGCTTGACCCTTGTTGAACTTTTAATATTGACTTCTGAATTTGGAGCTTGAGTTGATATTATCAATATGATTAATAACGAGTTCACATCATGCTAGGCCTATATATGTTTACTTGCGTGAGACTTTAATACTCATGAATTTATGGTCAAATGGGCTCCAACAAAGGTAAGAGATAAGGATATAAGGTGAAGATATAAATACAACGAATTAAGATTATACTAGCAATAAAAGCCCGTGCCAAGCCCGAGCCCAAAACAATAATATAATAATAAATATTGTTTGTGTCAAAGCCCGTCGCGGTTTTCCTCTTTCTAATAACTTTTTGATATTTAATATTTTAATGATGATTTTTAGAGAGATGTTAGTGTCCGGCTTTTGCTACCTTATTGATGAAGAAATAAAATAGTTGGCCCTATGATACTTGTTTCAAAAAAAAAAAAAAAAGACAGGATCTACATTTATTTGGCTATATTCCTAAAAATAAGGATTATCATTGTTATTTAGTGGCCCTCTCTAATTGAAGGGTAAATTAAGAGACCCTATTCATGCTAAAGTGGGCTTATTTGATAGTTTTGTCAAATTATATAAGAGAGGATAAAGGAAATGAAAAAAAGAAAAACATAGATTTCGTTAACTAATAAAGTAGGATGAAACCTAAACTATTTTTCTTTTACGTTCCCTTCAAGTTTTGTAAAATAATTTTTACTGTTGAATTACTTTTTACTATTTGATTATCATTTTGCTGGTTTTAGTTTATTTATCTGGATTGATGTCTTGAATTTAAATCTCAATTGTTTACATTAGACTGTCAATTTTAATGATTATTGATTGTAGATTCTTAGGGTCTTGGATTTAATGATTGTTGATGGTGGATTCTTGATTAGGGTTCATTAATAGGGATACTTGATTAGGGATGAATGATTAGGGGTTATGAATTGTGGATTAATGAATGGGGTTTAGGGGTTTAGGCTTTTAGAATTAGAGAATGGGGTTTAGGCCTCGTGATAATGGATCCTTTTCATCTTAGGATAGAGAGCGAGAGAGGTACCTTGTAGAAGTCGTCACTCCTGCTGCTGCTGCTTTTTCTTCTTTTTTCCTTTTCTCTCTTTTCTATTCCTATTGCTTCTTCTCTCTTTTCTCTTACATTTTCTTCCTCTGCCGTTTATTAAAGTGCAACCAGTCCAAAATCCGAATCCCATGTCATGTGTGTTCCACACGTTATTGATGGCGGCAACATCTGAAAAGCTGAATCGGGTTGTGATTCTCCCCGACCCCAATTCCTCATCTTTGTTGTCATTGGCCGATTGTAACGGTTCCAGTGAACCTGTGAAAAAAGTTTCTGATTTGAGAGAAATAGCTTCCCCCGAACCAGAGAATAGGCACTCGCGTGATGGGTGCTTGAATAAAACTAGGCGTGTATCTTATCAAATGTTGTGAAGCTAAGGACAGCTTTGGAAGGAGAGATTTTGGGGAATAATTTAAAAAATGGGTAGAAGGAGAGAGATTTTAGTGATTGATTTAAAAAACTGGTTAATGGAACCGATGAGATTTAAGAATTGTTTTAAAAAAATGGAGAGGGGGAGAGATTTTAGGGTAGCTTCAGTTGATGAAGGATGCCTGATTTAAAAAACTGGTTGATGGAACCGATGAGATTTAAGAATTGTTTTAAAAAAAATGGAGAGGGGGAGAGATTTTAGGGTAGCTTCAGTTGATGAAGGATGCCAATGGGATGCTGACGTGACGCTCTAAAAAAAAAAAAGAAAAATAAGGGGTGCTGATGTGGCACCCTTGAGAAGCCTCCATTCTTAGAGCTTTAATATATATAATGAGGAAAATCTCCACGATAATCGTGTCTAGTCCCGCCACGTCACAAGTGGGGGTTTTAATCAAAGGATCCAAACTCAAATGCAACTAGTTATGTTAGCATTTGAACCATTAGGGTTATGGTTAGGTACTTATTTTTTGTCTTTCCTTGACACATTTTCCATCAAAGGAGATATAATTTGATGGTTGCTTTTAAATTTTCATTTTTATTTTTTAGAAACTTTTAGAAATAAATATCCTATGATTCCTATGTTTTTTTTTTTTTTTTTGGCCAGAAAGGAAGATATCATTAACAAATAAGCCCTAGGATGTTCAGCTCAAATCATTACCACCCTCTGTGCTTGAGAATTGAGAAAAGAGATGGAACCTTGTTTAAAAGACCATCTTTGAGAATTGAAAAGAGAGGATGATGAACAAAGAATGCTTAATCCTCAGATTGGATGGATCAGTCCAAAACAAATTGATATTTGAGCCTAGTTGCAACAGAACTCGATCCAAACCTTTAAGTTAATTAAAAAAGATAAATTTGGAAAACAACCTTCTTTTAAAAACACTCAAAATCACCTACTTACGATGGATTTATTCAGATTTTAGCGTCAATGGTTCAATTGAATGGCTTAGATTGAACATCATTGATACAATTTGACTATTTTATATTGGCTTGAAACCATCTGAGTCACTAACTCAACTTCTACCCTTTCGAATACCCTACTATAGGGTCTAGGAGCTTGTGACCTTGCACTTCGGAGTGAGGGTAGTAGTTTAGTAGACCTCAGGTGAGGTAAAATAACCCTCGAATGATAGAAGTTACCAGACCTAAGGAGTCTGGTAAGATCTAATGGCTCTTACCACAGAGGTAAGAGTCTATTCTCGAGTCACCAACTCAAATTGAACCCAATCAAATATCTAAACACCAATTTGAAGAAAAATTAAAAACTAGTTTTCACAAAATTAGCCGTCCACATTAGCATGATGACATTGTGGAGAATTGTATGGTGGTAATTAACAAGAAAACAATACAACTAAAATTTTTACCAAAAAAAAAAAAAACAAAAAAAGAACACAAACACAAAAAACTTGAATGGAGCAATGTAACGCCTCCAAATCCGGGCTAACCAAATAAGGCAGAAATCTGAGCTTGGGGTGCAACACAAACGAGATCTTTAATCTGTAGTGAAGACCAATTTAAAACTTTTCCATGCATTCAATCTATAACTAAGAAATAAGTGGAACATTTTCACAACCGCAAAAGCAATTGATAATTTATAATCCATATAGTAAATGGTATTTGTCACGTTGGTCAAATCAACAAAGTACTGAAAGTATAAGTTTTATCTACAGAGTTTGAGTGATCCAAGATTACTACAATTTATTATAAAACTTCTCAAAACTGCTCAACTAACAAAACTATAAAAAAAACCATCTTAAAAGAACAACCTCTCAATTGATGACGATGATCTCCGAGTGCTCAATTAATCTTCTTCACTAACTGCTGTCCACATAAATTGGTCTAGTCAAGCTACTTCAAGAGCCTTCTTCGACGCCTCTCCCTCCAAAGTAAGGGTAGCGGGCTCACAGTCTACACACCGAAAGCAAAAATAGTGTTAAGTCACATAGGACTTGGCAAACACGGCGTGTAAATAACACCATATACATTTCAAGATAGACTAAGGGAACCGATATAATTAATGATGTCAATTTTAACAATGCCAAAGGCAATACTATCATGAATTGATAAATAAGAGTCAATTGAATTAAGTAATATCTGTATTATCCATCACCTAAACAAGAAGCACATCCAAACGTCTATTGCATGGTATGATAAACCAGCTATATCCATCCCATAGGACTTTTAGAAAGAAGTTCCGAATCATCAGCATATGTTTGTTACGGTAGTATCCACTGGATTACACATCTAGCTATATAAAAACAATCCCGTCGGATCTCAGCTAACCATGGGGCCTATAAAATATGCTCCCACCAATGGTTGGCCTACCCAAGGCTAAGCTATCAACTAAGTGGATGTAAGTGCCAATAAAACAGAATCAATAATGCAAGGTTTATGTATGGCTGGGCTACTTGCGTGAGCAAGAATATCTGTGTATAATATTTCATCTGCAATATATATAGTATTCATCTATGCCATCATATTTTCATCCACGTTATCATTTCTCACGTATACATGTGGGTACCCATTCCTTTTGAGCATCCATCTATTCTATAGTTCAATTATCCCATTCACACAGCTATTGAATAGTTGTCCCAGCCACAGACATTAATTCTATCTCCATTTCATATTCTCGGGTCATCTCTAAGTATACCGTAGGTCAAATTACCATTTATGCATTTAAATAATAAAGAGAAAGAATAATAATATCTTATAAACATCTATGAAAAAGAGGGCAAGAATACAATAGCAATGTAAGTTCGATATCATTTCATCCATCAATGGAATGTATAATAAAAGTAGCTAAACCTAAGTTAGGTTGTACATTTCGAGTTACAGAGGACTGTGAGTTATCATATGATGGACATTCTAAACCTATAGGGGTTGTACGAGTTGGGTGTTACTATGGTTGGGCCCCATTTAAATCCAAACATCCATCTATTAGTACGCATCACCTTCTCTATACTTTACTATGCTGCAATAAGTGGATAAAGGCAAAGCTAACACCCTAAATCCACATGAGCATGTTTTATGGCCTATTGTCGAGGTTAGATATAATTCAAGTAAACTCCAAGGTCTGGGTTCAGAATATCCATTTTTCCCTAATTACTAAGTTTTATTATAAGGTACGCTCAGGCACGACCTAGGAATTCTTCTCCGAAGTGAGAATCATATTCTCATGTTTTCTTCAATTCCCATCCTTTTTCTAACCTGCATACATGTATCTAAGCATGAACCACATGCCTCCATCTCCTGTGGGTCCCCATTAATCATACCCATTCATTTCCAATATAACACAATCCACATCATCCATTCTCCATTCCATTTATCATAAGCCATTCATTCCACCATTTCTCATTATTAATATAGAGATTATCATATGCATTTATCAATATAGACAATAGTATGCAACTGCTCATCATTAATACATTTAGGGCCATAAAAAAGGGTTTCCACCTATACTTCTAAGTATGACATAAGCTTAGTTAAAGATGGGTTTCTTCTAAACAATCTATCAACATATAGAGCACAATCAAGGTAATCATATATATATGGAGTTAGAAACATGCTACTTGCCTTTGATGAAAAAAATGAAAGCCCACCAATAAACCCAATCAAGCTCCAACTTGCACAAATCTAAACCCCACTCAAATCAAACCTACAATGCAGTTAAGAGAACTAATGAACATGCCAAATTCCATGTTAAATCAAAACTCCAATGACCTAGCTAATGAGGGAGGAAAACCTTACCTAAGGCTTGTTTGGTTTGAGGAAAAAATTTAAAGAGTGGGTTCCTTGAAAAGATGGAGGCTTGAGGAGGAAAATGGAGGTAGAAGAGAAGGCTCAGGCGGCGCTGGTATACACAGATTCCGACAGCAGCAACAATGAGGAAGAAAATGAGGGAAAATAAAAAAAATGGAGGAGAAAGGAAAGATGAAGGGGTGGTGGCCGGCTACGAACTTGGAGGAGTCTAGATCCTTTGACGACTGCCGGCTGGTGAGAGAAAAAAGAACTTGTAAGAAACAAAGAGGGGAAAAAATGGTGAAGATGGAGGCTGGAGGCTGGGTTCAGCACTGGAATGGGATTAAGGGTGGGGAAAGAGAAAAAAAGAAAAGAAAAGGAAATAAGGAGAGAGAGAGAGAGAGAGAGAGAGAGAGTCACTTGGATTGGGGAAAAATGAATGAGGGAGTGAGGGGGAAATCGGAAAAAGGGTTAAGATTTTGAGTTATCTACAAGATTGCCACTCATTTAATAGTTTGGCTAAAAATTGTTTTAGCCAGAACCTGTGAGCCAAAGGTCGGATTGAGTCACTGTAAGCACCATCGTTTATGAAATAAAGAAAGCTTCCCAATGAGTATACTTTTGGCATGGTTTCGAAGAAGAAAAATTTTGGTCTATTTAAATGAGTCTTTTGGGTATTTTAAGTGGGTTAGGGTTGGAATGATCAAAATACTCATGAACAATATATAGAAAAGGGTAGATTTTTTTTAAGGGTAATATAGAATTGGCAAAAGTAGATTTTAGATTTTTCTCCCAAGGACCTCTAGTCCTCTAATCTAATCCTAAACATCACTAAGAAAACAAAAATAACATATTTATATATATATAGAAAATAAATAGGTAGGGCCTTAGAAACAAGGCAAGATAGTCAAGTTTATTGGTGAATGGTTACAAAAGTAGAATTCTACTATTAGCATGGAAAGCCAAGTGAAAGGGAAATTTTCCCGGTTTGGTCAATTGAGCTGGTCTACAAGACTACATCACAATCAAATGAGATAATAGTGAACGAAAGAACATACAAATCCTATGAACAAGTTAAAATGAGACAATAGTCAACTACCTTTCAAAAAGAACATCACCATTGATGGATTTTGACTTACATTACAAACTTATGCCAAAGAAATAAAAATAAAAATAAAAACTATGAACATTAACATATGATCATTGAGCCCTTCAAAAAATAGTAATATAAATTGTTTGAAGAGCTAATAGAGTCTTAAAAGCTATGCTGGGTTGGCTGGTTGGCTAGGAGTAACATAACCAAATTGAAGACTACATAGGAATTGATTCTTAGGCATTTGTGTAATACTAAGATGCCAAACATTCAACCATAAGTGTGATGGTGCAAATTGTGCCATTTTAATGTCATGTTCCTTTGAAGAGGTGCATTTTGAATTGCACAATCTTGGTTTAGTTGTATATGCATGAAAATGTATATTTGCAAGATGTTTTGCAATGGATGGTGTGGGGCTTTTAATTTCCATTTGTCCCCAAAAGCTGAAAACCCCTAAATTAAAGGCGTTCTTTGAAAAAATTGCATGCCAGATGATGTGCAGGATTCTTGTAGGGAAAATTGCCCTAATAATATACAATTTAGGGATTTCTCCTAGAAGAATCCTTTTACAATAGTTGTAGAACAAAAGGGACCCCAAATATATTTATTGCCCAGAGTGGTCCCTTGAGCCTTATTTATTTATTTATTTAAAGTTTATTCATAAGTAGTAATACAAATACTTAACTGTCTTATAATACCTCAAATTCCCCATAATTCTTGAGTAGCTATATCTATGCTTAACTGTCTTATAATCCCTCCTCTTCCCCAGTCTGTCTTCCTCTTGATCCTCCTCTCATCATTGACATCTTCTTAAGAACAAGATCCAACTGCTGGTTGGGCTTTGAGTTAAATTTGCATGTTAGTAGTGAATGAATAAGAAGAAGAAAGAGCATGGAAAAGAAGAACTGGTAGAAAAGGAAGGAATGAAGGAAGAAAAGCAGTAGTAAGAAGAAAAAAAACAAGGAAGGAGAAGAATAATAGTACGGGGCTGGGTTTCAATTATGGCATAAAAAGGGGAAAAAGAATACAAGAAACGAGAAGAAAGCTTGCAGTGTTAAGAAGAGGGAGTCTTAGAAGAAGGAAAGAAAAGAGGAAAACGAAGGGAGAAGGAACCGAGATGAAGAAGAAGAAGGAAGAAGGATATGAGGTTAAGTATAAGTTAGGATATTTGAGTGTTGGCTAATTCATAGGTTGGACAAAACTTTAGATTTATTGAGTTGTAATTTTATATTTCTTTTAGAATTGACTGAGGTTTATATCACCAAGAGCTAATTGAAGAAATTTGGAAAAAGAAACTAGGTTGTGCGCTTGAGCAAACCTTATAGCCCTCTCGAGTGGATGGTTCAAAAATTTCAAGCTGCCAGACAAAAGCTTATGCGCTCAAGTGAACCTAAAAGAAATTGTGCTGAATTCAAAATAATTAAGAGTTTTCATCATGCGCTCAAATAGACGATGAAGAAAACCCGCTTTTCTGTTTGTGAATTATTTCCCTTTTATACAAGGATTGCAAATCCTAACTCCTATGCACGAATTTTGGGTTATTTAAAGGAGTTCTCTCTCAAGCCTAAAGCATCCATCTCCTATTTTAAGATTGAGAATATACATTGGAGACACCATACTTCTCTTAAACATCCACTGGAGAGATTATGTTGAAGCTTTGAGTGCTAGAGAATATTGCCTCTACTTACATGTAGAAGATTGTCGTCTCTCATAAAAAATTGGTTGGATCAAATGTGGAGAGTAGCGAACAGCAAGGAGTTATGCAAAAAGAACTATAGTTCTTAGGTTGAGGAGACTGAGAATGGGATTGTGAGTATATCGTGTAATTGCTCGTTCATAGTGCTTGGTTTTTATTGGTCTGCGTAGGACTCGTGGTTTTTCCCTCGTTGGGTTTTCTATGTAAAAAATCTTTGTGCCTCCTTCTTATGTGTGTGATTTATTTATTTTACTAGTTATTCTATTCTTCTACTGCATATAAATTGAACTGCAATATAGAAATCAAATTTGGAATGATCCTTTAATGCAGAAAGGGAAAGTATGGCAAGAAGGAAATGAGAAGAAAGAAAATTAGAAAAGGGGAGATGACAATGGGATTGTCATTTACTGAGGGAGGCGAGAAAAAGAGATGAGAAAGAGGAAGAAGGAATGAGAAAAGGGTTTTGTGTGAGATCGTATATTATGCAAAATATAGATATTGCAGTTCATGAACAATATCTATATAAAAACAAACAAACAAACAAAAAAAGCCCAAGAGACCACTTCAGGCAATAAATTTATTCGGGGTCCTTTTTGTTCCACAACTAGTCCTCTACTGATGAGTCCTTAAAACTACACTTTTTCATGCATAATTTCATACATTTTAAGGATTGAATCATTCTGAATTGCATCAATAGTGTAAACTCATGATTAGTGTACTTGAAATCTATGTGTTGTGTTTTAATGCATAAATCTCTAAAAAAATCACATGTTTTGCACAAAATCATGCAAATCGCTTTTCTAAAACCCTAATTTCTTAAAATCTATGTCAAACCTTAATTCTTCATGAAATTACCCAAATCTTCACCATCTGCAGTGATGTCATCTTATACCATCATCTGTTGAAAAACAAGTCCACATTCATGTATTTGTGACTTCAGAGGTAAAATTATCATTTTACATAAAATGTTATAGTTTCATGCATAAAATCACTAGAATCGTTATTCAATTATTATTTCTCATGTTTCATACCATTTTAAAAGAATCCTGCTGACATCAAGACTCTTGCCTAGGACCCACATTTAGGTCAGAAAATCATCTCGCGCCCTGCAGTGAAAAGTGAAGCTAAAAAGAGAAAAAATGAAGATTTTAGCAAGTGGACCCGACATACATTGACACACGTGCCATGACCACAAGGGGGTTCCCACTCACCTTGTTCAAATTGTCCCTACAAACAGTTTCCATAAAATTCAATGAATTACTAGAAAGTTGAAGAATTTGCAACGAATGGGAGTCTTAAAATCACAAATGGACCCCACATGCCCATGGATGGATCGCACATCATTAAAGGATGCCCCACACTTCTTTATTCTCAATTTTGAAATGCATTCAAACTTCTTTGCATTATCTCCCACACTTAACTTTGCAAAAAATCAAGAGAAGATGAGATAAATGCAAATAGAGATGAGTTAGAAGGTAAGGCAAGCAAAGATAAGATAAGACATGCTCTCCACCATGCAAACCACATGTAAGGGAAGCTCTCCCTCAGACTTGGATGTCTAGCCAAGGAAGTGGACCCCACTCCACTTGCAATTGAAGAAAAACTGAAGAAAATTGGGCCCTTCCATGTATTTTTGCATTCTACTTTAAGTAGGCCCTACTATCATTGCTTTTAGTTCAAATTCAAGGATATTTTAAGCAAAAGAACCCCTCATTTTCTTATCTTTATCAAGCTTGGAGAGTAAGTGTCACGCCCCACCCTACACGCATGCATGATATTGTCTGCTTTGGCCTATGGGCTTCACGGTTTTGCTTTTAGTGGGCCTCAACCCATCAAAAGGCCTCATGCAACGTAAGGGTGCAAGCTCTATATATAAATCCATTCACTCTCCTCTCTATACTCAATGTGGGACTCGAGGATGTTACAATCCACCCCCTTAGGGCTGCACGTCCCTGTATAGTAGCCTGCCAGTCCATGTAGCCTGCCAGCCCTCTTAGCCCACCCACATAAGAACCTGCCCACTTGCACCGGGCCATGGCAGGGACCCAAACTCGAACTAGTTGAGAGTCAGCTCCGATACCATTTGTCATGCCCCACTCTACACACATGCATGATATTGTCCGCTTTGGCCTATGGGCCTCACGGTTTTGCTTCTAGTATGCCTCAACCCACAAAAGGCCTCATGCAAGGTAAGGGTACAAGGTTTATATATAAACTCATTCACTTTCCCGTTTATAGTTGATGTAGGACTCGAGGATGTTACATTAAGTAACAAAGAGAAAGTGATAATTGAAAAAAAGAAAAGCCCTACTAAAAGAAGGAAAGCCAATTTTGTTTTGTTAGGACAATTTGGATTAAAATGCTCATATCTCTCTATCGGATTGGGCCAATCTTAGAACCATTGGAAAGCTCTTTCCGATAGATATTCGTGGAGCCTAAGATTATGCAATGTGGAGCTGAAATGAGAAAGTTATAACCCAGGGAAGATGGCCTGTGATTTTTCTACTCCGGATTGAGATTGTCTCATCAAAGGTGAGCCCTATCCTTTAGCAAGTTTTAACTAAAATTTAAATGATGGGTGCACTTAGAAATCCAAAAAGAAGACACTTTTTTCCTTTTCCTAATCTCATTAAACTTGGTGCTAAGCAAAGAAATCTCCCTAAAATTGAGAAAGGCCCAATGTAGAGAGGAGTTCAATGAGAAACAAACTTGTAGCCTCAAAAATTATAAAAGGGGGAGGCCTTAAACATCCCAAAGCATAGGGAATTCCTCCCTTGGACACCAAACACTCCAGTCTCTCCATCTCTCTTCCTACATTGAAGTCTTCTTCCATCTCTTCCACTAGAAGAGAATTTCTACATCCTAGTGGAAGTAGTAATTCTTTTCAGTTTCAATTGATATCAATTCTTTGTAAAGAACACTACTCCATTAGTAAAATTCTGCTTTTCTTTTAAATCTTGTCTTTTACATGGTTGATATTCTATTTTGATTATGATGTTTGTGATGTGATTGACAACCCTAACCTATAATATTATGGTTAAAATAATGGGTGAACATGAATCTTCTGATTGATGGATTTTAAAAAAAGTATTCTCCTACTTGAACTACTTGAACTAAATTTAAATTCATGGTTACTATATTTAAATACTTGTTCTACTACATTTAAATTCCATGTTTTATTACATTTAAATTCTCAGAAAATCACCACTACATTTAAATCCATTTTTTTTATACTCTTTTTCTTATTGTGTTTAGGTCTTACATAACTTATGGATAGAATTAGGTTTTGGGTCACATTCATTAGTTTATTATGGGTTTTGGTTGATAGAAATCTAATTCTCAAATCTGAAAATTATTTGTAATCTGGATTAAAAAAATAATAATAAAGTGAACGAAAAGAGAGCATATAGTGTTGATTCTGGTCTGAATCTCAAGAATTTTTAGTCTGGCTTTGTGATACTAGTTTGCTTTGAAATTTTGCAGAATGATTGGTTAATGAAAGGATTTTAAACAATAAAAAAGTCAGAAAAAAAATATTTCCAGTGGCTTAAATACATATCAGTAAAACAGTATATATACAATCTTCTGCACACGGCAGATTTTTGTCCAAAACTTTGGAATTCATTACCCTATCAAATCAGTGAGTTTTTCTTTGAGAAATGGTGGAATTGAACTTTGATAAGTTGAATTTAAAACTCATGAGTTTCAAGTGAAAATAAATTCGAAAAGTCCAGAAATAAAGGGCTCAAACTCATAGTGGACAGATTGACTGTGTGCAGAATTTCTGCAGCGTATTGGTCATCTTCATGCATACATATTTTCTTCGTTTTAGATTATTTTTTTATTATATTTTTTTTTTTTGAACCATGCATCATTAAAGTTTAAATTCCAGCTATTAAGCTTAGGTTTAGATCATGCATCTTAATGTTGTGATTTGTTTTATTTGCATTGTTTATGCATTATTTCATCATCATTTGGCGACCAAACATGCTAGAATGCCTTGCACATATGAATGATTTCAACTGAAAACTAAGTGGACCCAATGCATGGCTTGAAACCCACTTTAAGACCCAACTTTTGGCTTCAGTTGTGACCATAAATCCAGTGGTTTCAGTCGTGTAGAAGAAGCCTAAACAGTCCGCATACAACCTAGAAAAAATTGCATCGCTGAAGTTTTGGCACATACATATTCATTTATACATAACTTTTGTTAGTTTCATGCAGTCATTGAGTGTTTCGTTCAGTCATTAAATTCAATTTTAGGCTTCATTAGGTTAGGAATTAAATTTTATTGGTAACTTGGCTTTCTTAATCTTTTAAATAATTAATTTTTATTTTGTCTTAGATGATATTTCTAGTTGAAAAGTAATCTTGCTTTAATTTACTTCCTATTGATTCGATTCCGTACTTACTAGGATATTACTATATCAGACAAAGTAATCTTGCTTTAATTTGATTCCTATTGATTCGATCCCGTACATATCCGGATATTACTATATCGAACAACTTTGCAGTTGTGGTTTTGCAATCACCTACATTTAACCATCAATCAACATTTTGATCATTTGACATGCCATTTTCATTGATCATAGTCCATAAGGCGAATATAAAATACTATGCTAATGACTAAACTCATAACACTATTTATAGAGTATTAGATCAGAATAAACAGATCCTTAGTTGAGTAAATAGGATGATCTACTTAATGAGATTTTTTTCATAAATAGTCACATAACAGATGGTTTTTCCAAGATACACTAAAGACCTAGGATTTGCTATTTCTAAGGTTTTGGGGGGGAAAAAGGGCAACAAAATGAGAGATTGAATGCCTATGTGTTGGGCCTTGATTTTAAAGTTAACAACGAGCTCATGGGGTAAGTTCATAGGGTAATTGTTTCCAATGTATAATAAAGCTCAGCAATAACTGAATATTGGCCTGTGATTTTCTGTTCTGAAAACTAAACCAGAACCTGTAAGGAAAATCAAACCAGAACCCTTCAGCTCATTTTAAAGACTCTTTTTTTTTTTTTGGGTAAAAGCTCCTTCAAGGGACTTAAGAGAACCAAAAGACTTCATTTGATAACCAAAAATGACTCAAGAGTAGAACCAAATGACATGTTTAGAAAAACAAAATGGAAAGTAAGAGAATGAGACTTGGTTTTACAACCAGAAAACAGTGCAAGAGAATGAGATCGACTGAAAGTTGGGCCTTCTTATAAATTGCCCACAGTGATTGGTGCTTGTTGGAAGCACACCACACTGCCTGGGCCATGATTGAGATCCAATAACTGTAACTTAAACAAGATAATTGTACATCCTGTGTAAAGCACATCCCATTTTCTTCCTTAATCAACATGGGACAAATACAAGGTCAAGTGAGGAGAGTTACCAAATATGAAGAGTGTGTCATTCTTAAAGTTTTTTAACAAGACTTTTCTGAAATTTTATGATTTTGAAAAATGCCTCTCACAAACAAGAATTCCCAAATCATTTTCAAATTTTATTTGAGAATCTTCAGCACTTCAAAAGTTCTGAAGGAAGGCATGGTACCCGGTTCGAGCCTCAATAACAAAAGGGGAGTGTCAGCTATACTGCTTAACCAGGATAAATTAGAATGTGATATTAGGATAAAATTATATCAAGACATTAAGATCAAGGGTGCGGTGTTGTGGGTGGGTCTATGAATGCATAAGAGGTGGATCAAAATTGACGGTGATTGGGTTCAAGTGGTGAAGATATTTAGGTACAAAGATTCAGGGTTGGGAAAATGCAAAATAGAATAGCACAAAATTCAATTGTGGATACCATCAAATGAGCACCAGATTTAGTTTTTCACCAATTTATCTGTGTTCGTATGTCAAAGTCGTCACCCATCCTCTCCCCCTCTCCCCACACAACGCATTCCCACTCCCTCTCTCTTTTCTATTTAAGAGGCATCATATCATATATCCAGCCCCTTCACATAGAGAATGATGAAATTTTATTTGTGTTCGGGTTTAGGTCTTTTGCACGGTCCCAAATAAGATCTGACTTCCAGTCCAAATCCTTCAATTCTAGAGGACCCAATTACCAATGTCAAACAGTATACTGGATATCTATGTAGGTATGTTAAGTGTATTATATTAGTATATAAGCATATGGGCCTTGATTTGGGTTTAGATCCTATTCCTTTTATTTGGACTTAGGTTTGAGTTTGTCTTTTAGGGGTTGTTTGATAAGAAAATGGGTTTTATATATGCAAATATCATTATACCAAACACATTATCATGTTATCAAAATCAACACCATTTTCACATGAATAAATGAGTACACGCAACAGTTTTACATATGTTTGAATTTTTTGGACGTGATAACAAATTCTAAAAGTTCTTCAAAATTTAAGAAATTAAACTAAATCTCTCGTTGCTTAAAATTAATATAAGAACATTTAACCATTCAAATTGTGAATTGGGGGCCCATAGAAGTGCTCTTTAGATATTTTCTGAAGTTAGGTTTTTTAGATTTTTCATAGATTACTTAAAATTTATGAAGATTTGAGATAATAAAGTTAAAGGTCTTGTATTCTATTAGTTTAATAAACAAATTGCATGCTAATGATTATGAAAATGGGTCCCACAAGAAGATGGGATTTAATCCAATGACCAATTGGAAAACCAAATGTGGATCATGTATTGGCATCTTTTTGCGTGTGAAAGAAGTGGAAGATAACATTTTGGTGCTAAAATGGCTTTGTTTACACCTCATTACACACCACATACTAAAATGAGTGCAAATCATGACATGATGATGCATAACATTATGCAATTAAAAATCATTTGCATATATATATTTATATATTTGTGCGTATTTATATATATATATATATCTATATATGAGTGCAAACAAACTATAACTTAATATTCAGTTATTGATATTAGGTAGGGATCCCTAGGCCTGACCAGAGTTTACTCCAAGTCAAGCACAAGTTTGCAATTCCCATTCTTCTTATTTAGTGTCAAGCCCAGGTGCACTATAGGCTCGACTGGAACTTCACCCATTTTGTCAATGAAAAGTACATCTCTTCTTGCTTATTGCAAGTTCGTGCTAGGTGTTAAATATCTTTTACTGACATTGCTATTAAAACTTCAAGATGTTAGTAGAGGCAATAGAAATACTTTTCAATATTCACCATCTGGTAAAGTCTACTTCTCAATACTCTCCTTTAAGTGAAACCCAGTCATCGCACTTTTGGCGACACGCACTTTTTTTTACTCCGAGCCATTCCTCCTAAGATTCGAACTCATAACCGATTGCCTATGATATTATATTAAATTTTCTTAGCTAATTATTATTACTAAAACCTCTACATGTTAGTAAATACAGTGGAAATACTTTTCAATATTCACTATCGGGTGCAATCTACTCCTCAATACTAGGCACTAAAATTATATCCACCTTGTCACATTCGCTGTATAATGTGGAATCCACGGCAAAGCAACAAAGAATGTACTAGAACTAGAAACAGTTAAGATTGTCGGACCATCGGTTGAAGTCTACTCTTCAATATTGGCACTAAAATCATATCCACATTGTCATATTCGCAGTACAATGTGGAATCCACAACAAAGCAACAATTGAATGTACTAGAACCAGAAACAGTTAAGATTATCAGACCATCTCTCCCTCTCTCTCAAAACAAACAAATGCAAGGATCTCACAAGTCACAAGCTAGAACATTCCAACTAACATTAGGAAAATATCAAAGTATTAGAAACAATAGGATGCTACATTAGGCATCAGATCATACATAATTCTCACACTATCACAAACAAAACAAAAGCTTCCCATGTAGCCTTTTTATTCAAACATTACTGACAGCAAAGTAGAACCCATATGAGATGTTTGGGAGGAAAGTGATGATGCCAAAGGAGCTAAGTTGCCCTATAACATGCCCTTAACAAGGCAGTTACAGTTGGGTTCCAATCCACCCCACATCGTGTCCTTCCATCCTCACAAGAAGAGAAGCATAAAATTTAACCACCCCTCGGCTTTTGTATGTGGATTTAAGGCGATTGGATAGGGGGTGGTTGAGCCACTCCTGGTGTTACATGATGGGGTGAGAAGGAACAAAGACGAGGAGGAAAGGTGAGAGGTGAGTTTGGGCCTATTTATGTTTTGAGTTGGGTTAGTGGTCTTGAGAGCAATAAGAGGGAGATGTGACTTAAGTAGGGCTCGGTGCCCTTTGGGGGGAGAAAGAGTGAGATGACATGGAAGGATCTTCCAAGCATATGCGCAAGCACCTCATTGTTGCTGATGGAACCCTTGCTTTTAGATTGTTATACCTGGTCTGAGGGACCACCAAAGTGATGCATTTCTTGGGGGCACATGTAGGAGCATAAAATCGCACAACCCTACTTCAGTATACGGGTCTATGAGAACCTGACCCGCAATAAAAATAGGTCAGATTAAAGCCAACCCTCTCAACCCACATAGCCCTTTAACCCATTTGAATGGGTTGGGTTAGGGCAGACCTGCATACAGAAAGCCCCTTCAAAAAATGAGTTACTTTATCCGTTTTAAGAATGGGTTTAAAAACCTGTAGATATGCCCTCTAAATGCAATCTGTTTTGACCCGATCCAGCCTGTTTGCCAACCCTATTAGGTAGGGTCTCTCATTGCTTAATTGATGATGGGATCTACAGAGTTGCCCACTCACTCAAATGCAAGCTCCGTTAATCTCATTAGGTTTTTATGATATCTCTTTTATTAGAGCAATGCTGACCAGCAGATGAAACGACAATGTTATAAGAGAATTTATTTAAATATCATTAGTCATATTTTGAGAATGTGTCTCGTCCAACAGTGACAATTATGAAGGATGTATTTGTTGATAGACATTGTTATGCCATTCACTTTGGAGGTTTTGGTGTTAATAGTTATTTACAGTGTTGGCAACAAATGAGACTATAGGGGTTTGCACAGTGATGCAAATGGGTCAGATATGATTAGGATCCAGTCTTATAGAATTGGATCCAACATGAAATCTAGATGTTGAATCTGGATCCAGATCAAACACAAAATCTATGTGTTGTATCAAATTCAAAGGTTATATATTAAGAAAGGGCACAATTAGAAGCTAAATTTAAAATAAGAAGGATCAACAAAAACCTAGAGTTATAAGTCATGTTCAAGTTCAGGTTAGGTTAGGAACGGCCCCCCTATCATCATGGAACAACAGAACCATTTGATCAATGGGAAGGCATGAACTGGCCATTGTGGATTGTCATGTCCATTTTATGGAAAGAATATTGGAAATATTTTTTTTTTGGCAAAAGATGCTGCTTTTGATGACCAATCTACGGTTGATCCCGCCACTTAAACGGTTCAGATTTCTCTTGCCTGTTCTTAGACCCAGAAACAGATTTTGGATTTGTGGTCCTTTGGACTATGAACCCTTTTCTCTATTTTATGGTTTCTTCCATGTGCTTTGTAATTTTTGGCATCAATATATAATATTATCTAGCTTTGATGTCAAGGATATGCCTTTTAATGGTTCCGCAGCTGGGATGGTTGAACTACTCTTTTGTTAATTTTCCCTAGCATCCTAAAGTGGCATGGGCTTTCCAATTCTCCATCATTTATTTAGTGTTCAACTGAATTCATTGGCACATCCGGACCATTAATATAGTGTGGATTGGCAACCATGACTCTGTCATCAGTTCTTCATCAGGAATTCAGGATCATCGGAGTAAAAAGTGAAGAAATGATGTGCAATATAAATTGTGGGATGGTTCTAATTTTCTGGGCCACACACGAGACAGTAAATTTCCCCCTATATTGAGGGCTTGAACTCATGCACTTTCACTCAACTATTCTTTAGGCATATTTGTGTAACATATATTTGGTTGAGAAGCTGCCAAAAATATCTGCTTGTGCTATTTTTTCATAAGAAAAATATCGAAAAACCACTACTTTCCTCTTCCACCAAGCTCATTGCTCTCGGGTTTACTTTTCATAAACGCTATACAAATGTGTCCATAGGATCCCACACAGCTTGGCAGATGTTGTTAGTACAGTTGCAGTTCAGATTGTAGGTCTTAAGGCAAATGGAGGGTGATCATTTATTAATTATGTTATGAGCATCCTATTTAGGGCATATCATAGGAAAAGGATGGATACTACATTGTATCCACATATAAACAATGAAATATAATTAGTTTTCCGAAATTGACATTTTTTTTATTTAAGTCCTTTTATTATTCATCTTGGTTTCAGACTATCTTTGATACTAGGTTATTCATACTCACCTACTCAAGTGGCATCCAGTTGAATCTAACACTAATCTAGCTGTTAATTTTTTTTCTGTTTTGTTAGTTAAGTATTCACACATCCACTGACACTAGTCCCTCACCATCAATGCCACAGCCAGATATTGATCTTGGTTATCTCTATGGAAGAAAAGTGCCTCACCAATTGAGCTACCTGTGGATTTGCCATTAATTAACATTGAATTCAATCACGACACTATTAATTAACATTAAATCACTATCAAGAAATGACTTTGCATTGGCTATCTTCAGTTTCCCTACACGTGACATTATTTTTTCTAGTGGTTAAAGTCGTGCTTCATCTAACTTAACATTAAAAATTAGTAGTTTGACTTTGATGCAAGTGTGCCCTTTTTTTAAACCTTTACATGGCTTTGATTTTGGTGAAGTCTTTCACTTACCATCCATGCCTAAACATATTTTGAGTAGAGATCGATTATAAAAATCTCTCAAAATACCTAATTTTGGTGGTGTATTGCACACGTTCTTTTAATATAATGTCACCTTCTTTTAATATAATGTGTTCAAAACAAATTAGTGAAAATAAATGTTCCATGTATCAACTCATTTCAAGTGATAATCGAATTTATCATAGTAATCCATGTTAAGGTATTTTAGAGAAAATATCACAATATTATCAGAACATCTTACTGTTGGCCATGTGGGTCCAGACCATGATTGTGTTCTATATCTGGGGTGGTTTTCTAATGATATTAGGAATTTCTTGTTTTGTCAAATAGTAGTTTTCTAATATGTTAGGACTTTCCTTTTTCTTGAGATAGAGTTCTTGGGGGATAAGGATGTAATGGTTATATATATGATATAATCTGTAACCCTGGAGAGTCAATCAGAGAGGCTGAGAGTGGCTGAGATTCCAAGGCTGTGGTTTCATAGATTGGAGGAGAACCTAGTGGAAATTGGTTTCCTGTGGATGTAGGCATCTTTGCCGAACCACGTAAATCTTCTTGTCTTCTTGTGTGGTGATTGGTGATCTTGGTTGCGTTTGTACACACGCACACAACAAATGGTATCAGAGCGCGAGAGTTGTGCGTGAAAGATCATTGGAAGAAGAGATCGTTGGTCGATCTCTGCTGGGCCACACGGGGATCTCTGTTTGCTGCAACAGAGAAACCGGGAAGAAGAAGAAGTGAGTAGGTTCAGTTGCTGGACGATTTTCGTTGGAGAAGAACAAGGGTCATCGGATCTGTGAGGAAAAACACAGATCGAAGTTTGGGTTTGGATCCCTGTTCCCTTGACACAGGATCAGTGCGACCCATAATCGATTTCTGTTGAAGAAATCGGGAACAGCCCTGTGCCGCCGGATCTCCTCTTCAGTGCCGGAGAAGAAGACCGGCTGCTGTTGCCGCCGCCGCCGCCTCCAGTCGCTGATCGAGGTTCCCTGCCGCCGTGCAGAGTCGCCGGAGAGGGCACCGTCCACCGCTGCAACCATCGCTGCCGTCGCCGAGGACGAAGAGCCTAGACGGGTCCTCTGTTGCAGAACCAGAAACCGCGGAAAGAGAAAGAAGACAGGGGATTCGGGGAGGGTCAGGTCAGGTTCGACCCGACCCGATTGCAGCGTAAGCCCAGGCAGCAAAGCAAGTACAGTTCTGGGTCAGGTCAGGTTCGACCCGACCCGCTAGCAAAGCCCAGCAGTTCAGAGCCGGTTCTGTTCGGGTCAGGTCAGGTCCGACTCGACCTGAACCCGGTATCAGACGGTCCAGCCCGTCAGCCACCGCCGACGTCAGTAGAGTGACGTCATTAGGCTGACGACAGCCCACGTCATCAGACACGCGGTCAACGGCCAGAGTTGACCAGATTGACGGCAGAAATTTGTTTCTGCGATAGCTTGATCATCCGACGACCGATCGGAGATCTGTTTGCGCATACGAACTCGTTTCGAGCAGATCTAAGTGTTAGTGGAAGAAGATTGGCTGTTTGACGGTCAACAAGGAGTTTGACCAAATTGGGAGCACAGAAAACCGTTTTTGCGATATCGGAGCCATCCGGAGTCGGATTTCAGATCCGTTTCTTCTAGCGTGCTCGTGTTGACGAGATCTACAGCTTGGTGCAGGAGTTGAGGTCAGTGTTAGTGTTTGTTTTTCCTGTTACTTAATTTGATTCAGATGGAGAACAATACTATCAATACTACCATGGTTAAGCTCAACCATTCCAATTGGTTGATCTGGAAACCGAAGATGGAGGATATTCTCTATTGTAAAGACCTCCATGATCCCGTTGAGGGGGATAGTGCCCGACCGAAAGATATGCAAGATGCTGAATGGAACAAATTGCATAGAAAAGCGATTGGTCACATCAAACAGTGGGTTGATAACAGTATATTTCACAACGTGTCTAATGAAACCAATGCGAATACCCTTTGGAAAAAGCTAGAAGCAATGTATGATAAAAAGACCTCAGTGAACAAAACCTTCTTGATCAGAAAGCTTGTGAACATGAAATTCAAGGATGGTGGTCAGATTGAAGATCACATCAATGAGTTCCAAAGTGTGGTAAATCAGTTAGCCACTATGAAGATGATCCTTGATGATGAGATGCAAACTTTATTGCTTCTGAGTTCTTTGCCAAATACATGGGAGACATTAGTTGTTTCCGTGAGCAACTCTACTCCAGATGGTGTGTTATCCATGAGTCAGGTTACCAGTAGTCTACAGAATGAAGAAACTAGACGAAAATCTGCAGGGACAGATAATGCACAGGCCTTTGTTACTGAGAACAGGGGGAGGAGTAAGAGTAGAGGTCCAAAGGAGGATCGTGGCAAATCTAGAGGTGAATCACAGTCTAAGTCTAGCAGTGAATCACAGAGCAAGAAAAAGTCTGTAAAATGCTTTTTCTGTGGCAAGATGGGCCACATCAGGAAAAATTGTTTTGCCATGAAGGAACAGAAAGGATCCAACAATGAGAAGAAGAATGACAGTGATAACACTACAGCTACTTTAGAACAGGAAGTAGTGGTGCTCGCCGACAATGATGATAAGTGTTTGAGTGTTGCAGATGGTCAGGTTGAGTGGGTTGTTGACACAGCAGCATCCTACCATGCTACTCCCTGCAGGGAGATGTTCACGACGTACAAAACAGGTGACTTTGGTACTGTGAAGATGGGCAACACGAGTCATTCAGAGATTGTTGGTATCGGTGATGTCTGCATTAAAACCGATATTGGTTGCACAATGACGCTGAAAGATGTGCAACATGTTCCTGATCTGCTGTTGAATCTGATTTCCGAGACTGCATTGGACCGTACAGGTTATGAGAATTACTTCGGAAATGGCAGATGGAAGCTCACTAAAGGGTCTCTTGTTATTGCGAGAGGTACAGCAGGTAATACTCTTTATAAAACACAAGTAAAGCTGTGCAAAGATGCATTGAATGCAGTACAAGACAATTCCTCTCTAAATCTGTGGCATAAGAGGCTTGGTCATATGAGTGAGAAAGGCTTGCAAATGTTGGCAAAGAAGGATTTAATTCCTTGCTCCAAAAGAATATCCCTTGACCCTTGTGATTATTGTTTATATGGTAAACAGCATAGGGTTGCTTTCTCTTCGACATCAAAATTGAAATCAAATGTGTTGGATTTGATATATTCTGATGTTTGTGGTCCCATAGAGGTAGAATCATTGGGTGGCAATAAGTTCTTTGTCACGTTCATCGATGATGCATCCAGGAAAGTCTGGGTTTATCCATTGAAATCAAAGGATCAAGTATTCCAGATGTTTCAACAGTTTCATGTCAAGGTTGAAAGAGAAACAGGTAAACTCTTGAAGTGTCTCCGTTCAGATAATGGGGGTGAATACACATCCAACCAGTTCAGAAGCTATTGTTGAAGCATGGCATTCGACATGAAAAGACAGTTTCCGGTACTCCACAGCACAATGGTGTGGCAGAGAGAATGAACCGCACTATTCTTGAGAAGATGAGATGCATGGTAAGACTAGCACGGTTGCCTAAGTCATTCTGGGGTGAAGCCGTTCTGACTGTCGTTTATCTGATTAACAGATCTTTCTCAGTTCCTTTGAATTATGGTCTTCCAAAAAGAAGATGGACAGGTAAAAATGTTTCCTATTCACATTTGGAGGTGTTTGGGTGTAAAGCGTTTGCACATGTACCAAAGGAGCAGCGTTCCAAGTTGGACGATAAGGCAGTGAGTTGCATCTTTATTCGTTATGGTGGAGATAGTTTGGCTACAGATTATGGGATCCAGAGAAAAGGAAACTTATCAGAAGTAGGGATGTGGTTTTCCATGAAGATCAGTTCTTTGGAGATGTTGAGAAGATTGATAAGTCTTCTGAGAAAGTTGATGGAGTAATTGATCTCACACCGACTCCTTCTCCGGTGCATACTACAGGTGGAGAAGGTGGACAAAACGATTCGAATCGTGATGAGGCACAGGGGTTGCCAGATGATGAGGTTGTTGAGTAGGGGGAGCAGTCTCCTCGAACTGAAACCACGGAACCTCAAGTTAGGAGGTCTACACGGGAGCGTCAACCATTAACTAGGTATCCTGCATCCAAATATGTGTTGCTTACTAATGAGGGAGAGCCAGCTAGCTTCCGAGAAGCAATGACTTATGCTGATAAAAATGAGTGGATGAAGGCTATGCATGATGAGATGAGTTCTTTGAAGAAGAACAAGACTTATGAGCTGGTGCAACTTCCTAAAGATAGGAATGTTCTGAAAAACAAATGGGTGTTCAAGCTGAAAAAAGATGAGAATGGGAAACTGGTGAAGCACAAAGCACGGTTAGTGGTAAAAGGCTTCGCACAAACGAAGGGTATCGACTTCAGTGATGTTTTCTCTCCTATTGTGAAAATGACTTCTGTTAGAATCATTTTGGGTCTAGTCGCCAGCATGGACCTTGAGCTTGAATAGATGGACGTGAAGACCGCGTTTCTTCACGGTGACTTGAAAGAAGAGATCTACATGACTCAGCCAGAGGGGTTTGAGGTAGAAGGAAAATAACAGATGGTTTACAAGTTGAAGAAGAGTCTCTACGGGCTGAAGCAAGCACCGAGACAGTGGTACAAGAAGTTTGATTCGTTCATGTTGAGTCATGGGTACCGGAGGACAGCTGCAGATCATTGCGTCTATGTTCGTCGATTTATTGATGGCAGGTTCATCATCCTTCTTTTATATGTAGATGATATGCTGATAGTTAGACAGGATAGCAAGTTGATTGGCAAGTTAAAAGAGGAGATGTCAAAGTCGTTTGACATGAAAGACTTGGGTCCTGTAACACTCCGACCCGAGTTGATCCGGTTTAGTGTGTAATTGCGTGTGTTTTTATCGCTAAGTGTGTTTTGATTTTGTTTGTTTTGGTTTTGCCTCGTAGAGAGATCGTTTGGGTTGAGTTTGACTTGGTCTAAGTAGATCGAGCCCTTTTTCGTAATTTTGGCTTTTGATTGACCTTGTCAGTTTTGCGTCATTTTGACGTTAGCGCGTGTATTTCGTTGAGCTTGTCGTTTTTCGTAACTGTCTTGGATCCGAATGAGTTCGTTTGCTTTCGTTGGACCGGCATTTGACTCAAACTGATATTTGCATAAGCTATTTGGCCTTAAATGTAATTTCGACTCAAATTAAGTATAAATATCCCCCAACCACTCCCATTTCTCTCGATCGTCTCTCAGCTCACTCTCTCTCACGCTCCAGTTCGTCTCTCTCTCGTCAGCTCTCTTTCTCTCCTTCTCCTTCTCTGTTCGATTGCTTGAGGGAGGAAGAAAGGAGCTCGTTTGTGCGTGTGATTCCAGCGGACTGAGCCAAACCACGAAGTGATTCCATTTGTGAGGCAAGTATAAGCCCAAGATGTGTGAACACCGATTGATAGTGATTTGATTGTTTTGTTTTTATGCTTCATTGTGTTTCTCAGTGTTAGACAGCCCCATTGAGTTTGTTTTGCTGTTATATTGCTGTTTTCAGTCGTTTCCCTCAGTTTCCGTGTGACTGTAACAAGTTCAGAAAAATGATTCCGCGCACTCACGGCTAAGCCGGGAAATGTGCTACGGCTAAGCCGTAAAATGGCTTACGGCTAAGCCGAGACCCAACCGTAAACCAAACCGTAGAACAGTACAGACTGTTAGCTGAAAATAACTGGATGTGGGCAATTTGACATTCTTCTACGGCCCAGCCTGATCTAAGCCGTACATTGTCTTACGGCTAAGCCGTGGACCAGGATACGGCTGAGCCGTAGAGTAAAAGACGGTTGAGCCGTAAATCCGGACGGATATTTGGGGAACCTCAGCTCAGCCGCTGTGCATAGTACGGCTAAGCCGTAAGATGCCACGGCTAAGCCGTAAGGTTACCTACGGCTGCACCGTGAGACCCTGAGAATTGAATGAAAAGGATTAGGTTTAAGCAAAAGACCGTATATGACTTTCATGTTAGAATGTAGCTAACCTGGACATGCCCAATGGAATGTTTGTATGACATGAATGACCTCATGGGCTGTGAATCATTCATGCTTGTTATCCAGCTGTTTAGCACCTCCCCATGGGTGTTGGTTTAAGGGACTTCGGTGCACATTCCAGACACTGCAACACTAGACAATGGTGCATCGGACAACTTAAAACTACATCAACATGCACGGTTAGAGACACTGGATAATTAGTGTAGGATTGGCTTGTAATTGACCTTGATTCGTAAAGGTATCATGATGTGTACAGCATATTGATTACGGTTATGCCCTCTTATGTGTTCTGCGCTGGACCTCTCGATTCTGTGGGACATGCAGCAACCCCAGAGCGAAGCCCGGGCGGAACCATTCTATTGTTATATTGGTATCAGTGTTATCATTGTTCTATTGGAGTACTTGCATCAGTTACGAGTCAGTGATTGTGATTGATACTCATGGTCAGCACTTCCTGTAATTGCTTATGTACATTCCGTATCCGTATCAGTTTATGTACATTCAGTATCAGTATATGCGATGCACTTCCCATTGTTTGTTCAGCATGATATGTGAGCTCTGTAAGTGATAAGTGATTGATTGATTGATTGAGGTGCATCATCCGATTGATTGTGATTGGTCTTGGCACTACTGAGCCTCAGCCTTAGGATACCCGACGGGGTTAACTTTGGTTTAGTTTAAGTGTTTACCTCTGCAGAGTGTCTTGTCCTGGGACTCCGGACCCCGGGAACTAGAGACCCATGCGTGCCCTGGCCCGGTCGCTGGTGTTCTCATCCTGATTGCTCTCGTAAGGGAGAAAATGGCCAATGTAGTAGCCACTTGATTGTTACCTGTTCATGATTCTGATAGCATGCTTATTCATTTGCATAATTGTTTAGTGTACAGACATCATTTCTATGGATATTGCGTTATGACTATTGTTCAGTATGCTTCAGTCCTAGACGCAATTCGTGTTATCTTCTTGTTGGCTTATACTTTGCTAAGTCGTCGTACTTATGTGTTTGTCTTGTGTGTTGCAGGCTCAGATCCCTCTTCCGATCCTGCGTCGGTCGACCCGACTGCAGGAGAGGCTCGCGAGGCCCCCTCCGGCCTAGAGGAGTGGACTTGATCCATCCTCCAGAGTACGGTTTGCATCATTTTGTTTTCCCCATTCTTTGTGTTGGAGTCTATTGAGGGGATTTTCTGTAATTGTAAAGTGGGCATTGAGTGATACCTGTATTTTGATTTTGGGATTGTTGTAAGCCCGCTCTATTGTCATACGTTCATGTATTTGGTCTTATCATCAGTGTATATTGTTTGTAATCTCCTATGTCTTTTGGTATATTTGTGGTATGCCTTGATACGTACAGCTTCCGCGTTCAGTCTTTTGCACGTGTGATTGATCCCTTGTGTGTGTATACTCGGACGGGGTCCAGGTGTGCACGCACGGGAGTACGTGTGTCATTGGTTAGACTTTCTCTGACCCCCGGTCCCTGGGCTCGGGTTGTGACATACGTATTGTATGGTATCAGAGCATTGTCTCTCAGAGCTTTGTCTCTCAGGGCATTGTCTCTATCTTAGTGTGTAAGCATGTAGGCATATAGGACGTGGTGAGATTTCGTAGTCCAGTTTTGGACTGTTGTGTTGGGTCCCCTTGTCTTGTGAGTCTGTGTGCGTTCCCTAGTGTGTTAGCAGATTGACTTTTGTGTTTTGCAGGCTATGGCATCGGGATCTGGAACACACAACAACAATGATCAGGGAGATAACGAGAGTGGGTCAGCCGCCCCACAGCCACTTGTGAATTTCGACGAGCGCTTCTTGACTATGCTACAGGCGATCCATTCTTTGCAAGCGCAGGTCGTTTCCTTAGTAGACCGACAGAGTCAAACGCCAGTTCGGCCTGCAGAGCAGCAAGTGGTCTTTCCGCCTAGAGAGAGCGATCCGAATGCGTTATACGACAAATTCAGAAAGCGTGGAGCCACAGAATTCTACGGCAATGAAGATGCGTTGAAAGCTGATCAGTGGCTAGAGCATACTGGAGATCTCTTCTCTACCATCGTCTGTGACGACCGGCAGAAGGTTATGCTTACGGCCTCGATGTTTCGAGAGATGGCTAAGACCTGGTGGAAGAGTGTTAGTGCAGCCTATCTGACCTTGCCGAGTGAAACAGTGTGGGAGACGTTCCAGAAACAGTTCAGAAGGAAGTTCATTCCTGCTCATGTTCGGCGTGTGAAGGAGGTTGAGTTTCTGGCCTTACAGCAGCAGCAGCTGACCGTCTCGGAGTACATTCACCGCTTTACTCAGTTGTCCCATTTTGCTGAGGACATGATCAATACCGAGGAGAAGAAGGTGAATCGTTTTATTTCTGGTCTACATCCGAGATACGCGAATTTTGTGACTGCCTTTCAGAGACCAGCTACTTTCGATGATGCGGTCGACAGAGCACACGCTGCGGAAGCCAACCACCTAGCAGAGAGAGCCATGGACTTTAAGAGGAGTGCACCAGTGAGTTCCAGGGGACAGAGTCAGAAGAAATGGAAAGGGAAGCAAGGCACTTCGAGTTTCTCCGGGAGCAGATGCGAGTTTTGTGGATTTGGACATCCGACGGAGAAGTGTTGGAAGAAGTCTGGAGCTTGTTTGAGTTGCGGATCCATGGAGCATAAGATAGCTCAGTGCCCGAAGACTAGGACCTTCCAGTCGTCCAGATCTATGGGGTCATCTAAGTCTCTCAGTTCAGCAGCTTCGAATAGTCCCCATCCGTCTCGCCAGAGCCAGAAGCCCCAGCGTCAGACTGCTCGTGTGTATGCAGCCTCTCATGATCATGCAGAAGATGCGAAAGTGGTGGAAGGTAAAGTTCTCATTGCCCGAGCTGAAGCACATACCCTATTTGATTCGGGATCTACGCGTTCATATGTTGCACCTCGTTTTGCGGAACAGTTACCGCAACCCCCTCAGCCGCTACCCTATTTGTTAGTGGTGTCCACTCCTGTGGGCAAGCGAGTGGAGTGTAGTGTATACTACCCTCAGTGCGACGTGGTGATTGCAGGTCGCCAGCTGCCAGTTGATTTGATTTTGTTGTCCATGTTGGATTTCGATGTGATCCTTGGAATGGACTGGCTAGCGCGGTATCGTGCCTGTGTTAACTGTTACAACAGGTCGATTTACTTCGATTTTGCGAAGGGGTTTCGTTTCGAGGGCAATCAGGAGAGATGCCCGAGGCGTGTCATCTCCGCATGCAAGGCGGATCGTTTGATACGCAGAGGTTGTGCAGGATTTCTTGCTTTTGTCTCGGAGAAGAAGGAGGTGAAGCAGTTGGGTGAGATTCCGGTAGTACGTGAGTTCCCGGATGTATTTCCGGAGGAAGTACCCGAGTTACCCCCTGTCCGAGATGTAGAGTTTGCGATCGATCTAGTGCCCGGTACAGCACCCATTAGTTTAGCTCCTTACCGTATGGCCCCTGCTGAGTTACTCGAATTGAAGACGCAATTGCAAGATCTTTTGGAGAAGGGTTTCGTACGGCCGAGTGTGTCACCGTGGGGAGCTCCAGTGTTGTTTGTGAAGAAGAAGGACGGTACCTTACGGATGTGCATAGATTACCGGCGGTTGAACAAAGTCACGATCAAGAACAAATACCCATTGCCGCGTATTGATGAGTTGTTTGACCAACTTCAAGGTGCTGCCTATTTTTCCAAGATTGATCTACGATCGGGGTATCATCAACTCCGGGTGAAGGAAGACGATATTGCGAAGACTGCTTTCAGGACACGGTATGGACATTTTGAGTTTCTCGTGATGCCATTTGGATTAACCAATGCACCTGCTGCCTTCATGGCTTTGATGAACAAGATCTTTGCTCCTTTTCTGGATCGATTTGTGGTGGTCTTTATTGATGATATTCTGGTGTATTCGAAGACCCCAGAGGAGCATGAGGAACATCTACGTCGAGCCTTGCAGTTGTTGAGAGAGCATCGATTATATGCCAAATTGTCGAAGTGTGATTTTTGGCTCGAGCAGGTAGCTTTTCTTGGTCATACCATTTCACGAGATGGGTTGGCAGTGGATCAGACGAAAGTTGAGGCAGTGATGAATTGGCCCAGCCCAAAGACTGTGACGGAGATACGGAGTTTTCTTGGATTAGCTGGATATTATCGTCGCTTTATTCAAGATTTTGCCAAGATTTCAGCCCCGTTGACCCGATTGACCAGGAAGAATATCCCTTTTCTGTGGACGGACGAATGTGAGCACCATTTCCGGATGTTGAAGGAGAAGCTTACTACGGCTCCAGTCTTGACGTTACCAGATGGGCATGAAGGATTCATGATTTACTCTGATGCTTCTCGAGTCGGTTTGGGATGTGTTTTGATGCAACATGGCAAAGTGATTGCCTATGGCTCGAGACAACTTCGGGAGCACGAGAAGAACTATGCTACGCATGATTTAGAGTTGGCAGCCATCGTTTTTGCGTTGAAGATGTGGAGACACTACTTATATGGCGTGACATTTGAAGTGCATTCAGATCATCAGAGTCTACAGTACCTCTTCACGCAGTCCGAGTTGAATATGCGACAGCGAAGGTGGCTTGAGTTGATTAAGGATTTTGATTTCCCCATCAAGTATCATCCAGGGAAAGGCAATGTTGTTGCAGATGCCTTGAGTAGGAAGTCGGAGATTCTTCAGGCTTTGGACAGCCTTTATTTTGTGAGGCATGCTCAGCCAGTGGAACTACAATTGGTGGAGAACGGTTTGACACTTGCCAGTACAGTGAGCTTTCAGCCAGATATCATTCAGCGGATTAAAGACCAGCAGTTCGAAGATGCGATGTTGAAGCGAATCCGAGATAGCATTGCAGATCGACCAGACTTTCGTTTGGAAGGTGATGTTTTGTATTTCAGGAGCAGATTATGTGTGCCAGCAGTAAATGCTTTGAAAGAGAGTTTGATGACAGAAGCACACCATGCACGTTATTCTATGCATCCTGGAAGTACGAAGATGTACCGAGCTCTCAAGGACAGATTCTGGTGGAATAACATGAAGAGGGAAATTGCTGGGTTTGTTGCCAGATGTTTGACTTGCCAAAGGGTGAAAGCTGACCATCAGAGACCTCCAGGTTCCTTACATCCATTGCACATTCCCCAGTGGAAATGGGAGCACATTTCGATGGACTTTGTTTCGGGTTTACCCCTGACGAGCAAAAAGAACAGTGCCATTTGGGTGATCGTGGACAGATTGACGAAGACAGCCCATTTTCTTCCATTCAAGAAAGGCATGACATTTTCCGAGATGGCGAAGAAGTTCGTTGACGAGATCGTTAGACTACATGGTACGCCCGTGTCGATTGTGTCAGATCGAGATAGCCGCTTTGTTTCTTCATTTTGGAGAGCATTTCAGGAAGCCATGGGAACGAAGTTGAGCTTCAGTACGGCGTATCACCCGCAGACTGATGGACAGTCAGAACGAACTATTCAGACGCTCGAGGACATGTTACGGGCCAGTGTGCTGAATTTCGAGAAAGAATGGGATTTGCATCTTTCGTTGTGTGAGTTTGCGTATAATAATAGTTTCCACGAGAGTATTGGAATGGCACCCTATGAAGCTCTGTATGGACGGAAATGTAGAAGTCCTGTTTGCTGGGAAGAAGTTGGAACAAGGAGTTTCCACGGACCGACGATCATTGCTGAGACTACAGAGAAAGTTCAGAGAGTTATTGACAATTTGAAGATTGCCCGATCGAGACAGAAGAGCTATGCAGATACGAGAAGAAGAACTTTAGTATTTCAGGTTGGTGATTGGGTATTCTTGAAGGTCTCACCGATGAAAGGTACAGTACGGTTCGGTCAAAAAGGCAAGTTAGCGCCAAGGTATGTGGGTCCATTTGAGATCAAGAGCCGGATTGGCGATCTAGCGTACAGATTGATTCTACCCGTGGAGTTTTCTGGAGTACACGATGTTTTTCATGTGTCTATGCTTCGCAAGTATGTTCGAGACCCGACGCACGTGATTTGATACGATGACATTCAGATGCAACCTAATGCGTCATACGTTGAGCGTCCGCTCCGTATTGTTGGGACTAGAGAACAGCTCTTGCGTACGAGGACTATTCGATGGGTCAAGGTACTTTGGGAACATCATGGACCTGATGAAGCCACGTGGGAATTAGAAGATCAGATGGCGCGTCAGTATCCTTATCTGTTTGCTCAGGTACGCTTTCATTCCGAGGACGGAATGATGTCCAAGTGGGGGAGGATGTAACACTCCGACCCGAGTTGATCCGGTTTAGTGTGTAATTGCGTGTGTTTTTATCGCTAAGTGTGTTTTGATTTTGTTTGTTTTGGTTTTGCCTCGTAGAGAGATCGTTTGGGTTGAGTTTGACTTGGTCTAAGTAGATCGAGCCCTTTTTCGTAATTTTGGCTTTTGATTGACCTTGTCAGTTTTGCGTCATTTTGACGTTAGCGCGTGTATTTCGTTGAGCTTGTCGTTTTTCGTAACTGTCTTGGATCCGAATGAGTTCGTTTGCTTTCGTTGGACCGGCATTTGACTCAAACTGATATTTGCATAAGCTATTTGGCCTTAAATGTAATTTCGACTCAAATTAAGTATAAATATCCCCCAACCACTCCCATTTCTCTCGATCGTCTCTCAGCTCACTCTCTCTCACGCTCCAGTTCGTCTCTCTCTCGTCAGCTCTCTTTCTCTCCTTCTCCTTCTCTGTTCGATTGCTTGAGGGAGGAAGAAAGGAGCTCGTTTGTGCGTGTGATTCCAGCGGACTGAGCCAAACCACGAAGTGATTCCATTTGTGAGGCAAGTATAAGCCCAAGATGTGTGAACACCGATTGATAGTGATTTGATTGTTTTGTTTTTATGCTTCATTGTGTTTCTCAGTGTTAGACAGCCCCATTGAGTTTGTTTTGCTGTTATATTGCTGTTTTCAGTCGTTTCCCTCAGTTTCCGTGTGACTGTAACAAGTTCAGAAAAATGATTCCGCGCACTCACGGCTAAGCCGGGAAATGTGCTACGGCTAAGCCGTAAAATGGCTTACGGCTAAGCCGAGACCCAACCGTAAACCAAACCGTAGAACAGTACAGACTGTTAGCTGAAAATAACTGGATGTGGGCAATTTGACATTCTTCTACGGCCCAGCCTGATCTAAGCCGTACATTGTCTTACGGCTAAGCCGTGGACCAGGATACGGCTGAGCCGTAGAGTAAAAGACGGTTGAGCCGTAAATCCGGACGGATATTTGGGGAACCTCAGCTCAGCCGCTGTGCATAGTACGGCTAAGCCGTAAGATGCCACGGCTAAGCCGTAAGGTTACCTACGGCTGCACCGTGAGACCCTGAGAATTGAATGAAAAGGATTAGGTTTAAGCAAAAGACCGTATATGACTTTCATGTTAGAATGTAGCTAACCTGGACATGCCCAATGGAATGTTTGTATGACATGAATGACCTCATGGGCTGTGAATCATTCATGCTTGTTATCCAGCTGTTTAGCACCTCCCCATGGGTGTTGGTTTAAGGGACTTCGGTGCACATTCCAGACACTGCAACACTAGACAATGGTGCATCGGACAACTTAAAACTACATCAACATGCACGGTTAGAGACACTGGATAATTAGTGTAGGATTGGCTTGTAATTGACCTTGATTCGTAAAGGTATCATGATGTGTACAGCATATTGATTACGGTTATGCCCTCTTATGTGTTCTGCGCTGGACCTCTCGATTCTGTGGGACATGCAGCAACCCCAGAGCGAAGCCCGGGCGGAACCATTCTATTGTTATATTGGTATCAGTGTTATCATTGTTCTATTGGAGTACTTGCATCAGTTACGAGTCAGTGATTGTGATTGATACTCATGGTCAGCACTTCCTGTAATTGCTTATGTACATTCCGTATCCGTATCAGTTTATGTACATTCAGTATCAGTATATGCGATGCACTTCCCATTGTTTGTTCAGCATGATATGTGAGCTCTGTAAGTGATAAGTGATTGATTGATTGATTGAGGTGCATCATCCGATTGATTGTGATTGGTCTTGGCACTACTGAGCCTCAGCCTTAGGATACCCGACGGGGTTAACTTTGGTTTAGTTTAAGTGTTTACCTCTGCAGAGTGTCTTGTCCTGGGACTCCGGACCCCGGGAACTAGAGACCCATGCGTGCCCTGGCCCGGTCGCTGGTGTTCTCATCCTGATTGCTCTCGTAAGGGAGAAAATGGCCAATGTAGTAGCCACTTGATTGTTACCTGTTCATGATTCTGATAGCATGCTTATTCATTTGCATAATTGTTTAGTGTACAGACATCATTTCTATGGATATTGCGTTATGACTATTGTTCAGTATGCTTCAGTCCTAGACGCAATTCGTGTTATCTTCTTGTTGGCTTATACTTTGCTAAGTCGTCGTACTTATGTGTTTGTCTTGTGTGTTGCAGGCTCAGATCCCTCTTCCGATCCTGCGTCGGTCGACCCGACTGCAGGAGAGGCTCGCGAGGCCCCCTCCGGCCTAGAGGAGTGGACTTGATCCATCCTCCAGAGTACGGTTTGCATCATTTTGTTTTCCCCATTCTTTGTGTTGGAGTCTATTGAGGGGATTTTCTGTAATTGTAAAGTGGGCATTGAGTGATACCTGTATTTTGATTTTGGGATTGTTGTAAGCCCGCTCTATTGTCATACGTTCATGTATTTGGTCTTATCATCAGTGTATATTGTTTGTAATGTCCTATGTCTTTTGGTATATTTGTGGTATGCCTTGATACGTACAGCTTCCGCGTTCAGTCTTTTGCACGTGTGATTGATCCCTTGTGTGTGTATACTCGGACGGGGTCCAGGTGTGCACGCACGGGAGTACGTGTGTCATTGGTTAGACTTTCTCTGACCCCCGGTCCCTGGGCTCGGGTTGTGACAGGTCCCGCACGAACGATATTGGGCATGCAAATACGTCGTGATAGGAGTTCCAAGCAACTGTGGTGTCACAGGAGAAATATGTTGAACGAGTTCTCGAACGGTTCAACATGAATAATGCTAAGCTAGTTAGCATACCTCTAGCCAGTCACTTGAAACTAAGCAAGCACTTGTGTCCTACTACATATGATGAAAAGGAACGGATGGCATGTGTTCCTTACTCCTCTGCTGTGGGGAGTCTTATGTATGCCATGGTTTGTACACGGCCAGACATTGCTCATGCTGTGAGTTTAGTGAGTGGATTTCTCGCAAACCCTGGAAAAGAGCATTGGGAAGCAGTGAAGTGGATCTTTAAGTATTTGAGAGGTACTTCCAAGGTGTGCTTATGTTTCGGAGGCTCAAAACCAGTCATGGAAAGTTATACTGATGCTGATTTTGCAGGCGATCTTGATCGTCGGTTGTCAACTTCTGGTTATTTGTTTACTTTCGTAGGGGGAGCTATTTCCTGACAATCGAAATTACAGAAGTGTACAGCACAGTCTACAACTGAAGTGGAATACATAGCTGCTAATAAAGCAGGAAGAGAGATGCTTTGGTTGAAGAGATTCCTTCAAGAACTAGGTTTGAAGCAAGAAGAATATGTAGTTTACTGTGATAGTCAGAGTGCTATGGATTTCAGTGAGAATGATACATATCATGGTCGCATGAAGCACGTTGACATCAAGTACCATTGGATTCGTGAGATGATCGAGAAGAATTTCATGAAGCTGGAAAAGATTCATTCAGACAATAATCCCTCGGACATGATAACCAAGGTTGTGTCTAAGGGAAAGCTGGAGCTGTGTTCAGAGTTGGTCGGACTGAACTCCCATTAAGGGGTTCAGGGCATCTTCCCTATGGTCTGGAGGGGGAGATTGTTGGCCATGTGGGTCCAGACCATGATTGGGTTCTATATCTGGGGTGGTTTCCTAATGATATTAGGAATTTCCTGTTTTGTCAAATAGTAGTTTTCTAATATGTTAGGACTTTCCTTTTTCTTGAGATAGAGTTCTCGAGGTGATGTAATCTGTAACCCTGGAGAGTCAATCAGAGAGGCTGAGATTCCAAGGCTGTGGTTTCACAGATTGGAGGAGAACCTAGTGGAAATTGGTTTCCCGTGGACGTAGGCATCTTTGCCGAACCACGTAGATCTTCTTGTCTTCTTGTGTGGTGCTTGGTGATCTTAGTTGCGTTTGCACACACGCGCACAACACTTACAAGCCTAACCCACCCAAAGGAGAAAAAAAAAACCTTTTCTCTGTTAGCACCTATCTACAACGGGGCATAAGATGAAAATATAGATCATTGGAAACAAGGCCACATCAGTATTGTAAGGAGAACCTGTTAAGTGGTTTGCATTTTGGAAAGATGGGGGCACCCTTGTATTTAACTAGGGTATGGCACGGAACTACAATGTCGTGACATTATATTGTACTTCAGCCCAACTAAAATATGTGGAGATATACTATCTTTGTAGACATAGAGATCAATACTAATCAATACTAGGTACCATAAAAATGCACCCAAAACATGATGTGTTTTGTTTGTATTAGAATACATAGAAATTAAATGCATATGGTGGTTAAACACATTTAATTTTAATTTTTAATTGACATCCGAATTCATATGGTGGTAAAAAATAAATATTATTGGAAATATTTATTTTTTGAAATGCACCATTGATTTTAATTTTTAACTACTATATGTATTTAATTTTTATGCGTTTTAATGCAAAGGAAAAAAAGCTAAGTTGACTTGATAAGTGCGGAAGTAATTGACTAGTGGAGAAAGTCGTTGTTGGCTCGGAACTACAAAAATCTTACCAGCGATTGGTGCAGGAGTGGCTCATGGAGGGGTTGCATTATTGTAATTTGAATGAAGGGTTGTATGCTTGTAGCCAATACAAGACACTAGTTTAAATGAAGGGGCAAGTACTTCTGTGCCTTAGCGGTGGCTAGCTGGGCTTCCACCAATCGAAATTGAACCAACCGAGCGAACTCTAGTCTCAACAGTCACTAGTCAAGGGTCCAATCTGGACTGGACCCGCTGGGACCAATCTGGCTAGATCAAGCTCCACTCTAGCAACTTGGCTAGCTTTGTCAAAGCTAGAAGGTATATATAATCATGGATCAAAATCGCGGTCTCAGTTGAGGTATCGGTTGACCTAAAAAATTGATACAATATTGGTATCGGTCGCGATTCGCGATCCACCGTGGTTATCGTGGTGTGGTTTTCTTTTTTCCCCAAAAAAATTTAGAATATTGTAAAATACTAAAAAGCACTATTTTTTTCCATTAGTAACAACTATAAAGCAGAAATATCGGCCTCCTTAAGTCAAAACATCATGTATCACTATTTAATGTTTTACTTTTTACCGGCAACCTTTAATAGGGTTTAATGTTTTACCAGTTTTATCATTTATAAATCCTTCAATGTGGCTTTTGTATAAATCCAAGCCACTCAAAATAATGATCAAAATAAATGCCTCCTCTAATATAATCATCGTATATTTCAATTTCGTATAACTTAAGCAATTGTGAAATAAACTATTTTATAGCGCTTGATTGCCACAAAAATTTATTAAGGGCTCATTCAAATATAAGGCTACTAACTTTTACGGGTAAAATGCACTATATAGTTACAATTAAAAAGAAAATAAGAACAATATAAAAAGTCCAAAAAATGAGGCATGCAAATGAAAAATCCAAACCCCTCAAACTAATTAGTCTTTTTTGGGTCTCAACCTTATTTCATTCTAATTGAAAATTTATCCATTGTTTGATCAATTAAATTTGAAAAAAATAAAAAAAGAACCTGGCCAATAAAAAAACTAGACCAATCCCTAATTAAAATGAAATTCATCTCGAACCCAAAGAAAATACTAGTGGTTTACTATGTGGCCTACTATGGCCCCCACATTTTGCACCATATATGTAAATAGTATATAAAAGATTTAAAAAAAAAAAAAAGAGAACAAACATTAAGGGCCCCAACTTTTGGCCCTTCCAGTCCAAATACATAAAACTTATTTCTGGGTCCAATAGAATAGATCAACCCAAGACTTTAAAAAACTAAATAGGTTCCAAATAAGTCTCAAGACCCTATTTTTAAAAGTTAAGTCCAAGCCACCCATTGGTACCCCAAGAGTCCAAGTTCCAGAGGCTTCTTGAACTTTTCATCTCACGTGTATTGTGTACAGAATAGGGGGGAAAAACTGTAAGGAAAAACGGAATGGAAGAGGGGGGGGGGGGGTGTTTGACAACGGAATGGAAGAGAAGGAGGAAGAGGAGGAGAAGATGAAGAGAAAAAGAGGGAAATAAAAGGGAAGGAGAGAAGGAAAAGAAGAAGAGGAGCAATGGCAGGCGGAGGCAGGAGTAGCGGCAGTGACAGGCGGAGGCAAGAGTGGCAACAGGCATAGCGGCAGAGGCTTGAAAGAAAATGACGAGGAAAGACTGCTACGTGGTGAGGCGAGATGCATTAAGTATGCTCTCCTCTATCTCCTTCTTCCTCTCTCTACTTCTTTTTATTTATTTAGTTATTTTTTACTTTTCTCTGCTTCTTCACTCTTCAGTTCTTATTCATTTGGAAAATATACCAATATTTGGCTGATATATTGAACTATCGGCCGATTCCACCAATGTTATTGGCAATATTTAGCAGTGCCAGCACCGATACGAATAAGTGCACACTTATCGATTCGATCAAGGCCAATACCGGTATATGTCGGCCGATACGAACCGGTATCGGTTGATATTTTAATCGTTGTATATAATAATAAAAGATTCCCTATGTCTCCTTTGGAGGATGCATATGTTCGGAAGCGCATCAAAAGTGCCACGGGTTCTGTGGTCATTCCCACCACAAGCCACACTATTCAAACTCCCACAGTTCTTTATTTAGCTAATGTACTACTTACAAAGGTGAATATAATCACCTCTCTTGCTAACAATTTCATTGTTATAGGGCAAACTGAAAAAAGGAAATAATGATGATCTCTGAAGGATTGTTTCATATCTAAATTTTAGATTAAGTTCAAATAATATGCAGTAGAAGAAATAAATAAACTAGCAAATAAATCAATCAGCCACACAAGAAACAAAATGAACATGATTTTGACGTAGAAAATCTTAACTGGAAAAAAACCACGAGTCCTTCCACATCCAGCAAAAACTAAGTACTAATAACAAACAGTTATAAGATATATGTACAGATCCCTCCTCAGATAATTCAACCTGAGGACTGTAGTTCTTATTGTACAAATCCTTACAACGACTTTCCATCGATGTGCACTGCTCTCTATGTTTGATTTGATCGCCTTGAATCCACAAGGCACACAATTTTATATGAAAAAAGTGTTGTGGATATGACACCACCATTGTGTGCATGTATGCGTGAGCAACCAAGATCAATAATCAACCACACTAGAAGTTATGTAGTTGGCAAAGATGCCTATATTCACGGGAAACTAATTTCCACTAGGTTCTCCTCCAATCTGTGAATCCACAGCCTTGAAATATCAGCATATATCTAGGGTTACAGATTACATCAGTATATATAATCATCACTTTCTTAGCCCCAAAGAACTCTATTCTTAGACAAAGGAAAGTCCTAATCCTATTAGAAGGCTATTGTTAATAAATAGGAAATTCTGAATACAATCAGGGAATTTCCTATTTGTTAACAATAGTCCCCTAATAGGATTAAAAATTTCCTTTGTCTAATAATAGAGTTTTTGGGGGCTAAGGAAGTAATGATTATATATACTGATATAATCTATAATCCTAGACATATACTGAGATTTCAAGACTGTTGATTTACAAATTAGAGGAAAACCTACTGGAAATTGGTTTCTTGTGGACATAGGCATTTTTGATGAACCACATAAATCTCTTGTCTTCTTTGTGTAGTTAATTGTTGATCTTGGTTGTTCACGTACACATGTGCACAACGGTGCTGTCATATCCAGCATAAGTCTTATTCTTCTTCAAAGAACTTACCTCATCTCGCATAGCTTTCATCCACTTATCTTTTTCATCATGAGTCATTGCTTCTCGGAAGCTTCCTGGCTCCCAATCATCAGTAAGTAAAATTTATTTAGATGTAGGATACTTAGTTGATGGTTGACGCTCTCGAGTAAACCTCCTAGCTTGAGATTCTGTGGTTTCTAACTGAAGAGACTACAGTTCCCCTACTCAACACCTCATTGTCTGGCAATCCATGTGCCTCATCATGATTCGAATCGTTTTGTTGACCTTCTCCACCTGTGGTCTGAACTAGAGAAGGAGTTGATGTGAGATCAACCACTCCATTAACTATTTCAGAAGACTTATTAATCTTCTCAATATCTTCAAAGAACTGCTCTTCATTGAAAACCACATCCCTACGTCTAATAATTCTTCTCTTCTCTGGATCCTATAACCTATAGCCAAACTCATTTCTACCATAACAAAAAAAGATGCAACTTACTTTAGTCTGGACCCATTTGGCTAGCAATCTCCCCCTTCAAACCATAGGGAAGAGGCCTTGAACCCCTCACTGGAAGTTCAGTCCTGCCAACTCTTAATATAGCTCCAACTTGCACTTAGACGCGACCTTTGTCATCATGTCCAAGGGATTCTTATCAGTATGAATCTTTTCCAGCTTCATGAAATTCTTCTCGATGACATCACAAATCCAATGGTACTTAACATCAACGTGCTTCATGCGACCATGATATATAGCATTCTCACTGAAATCCATAGCACTCTAACTATTATAGTAAACAACATACTCTTTTTGCTTCAAACCTAGTTTTTGAAGGAATCTGTTCAACCAAAGCATCTCTCTTCCTACTTCATTAGCAGCTATGTATTCCGCTTCAGTTGTAACCTGTGCTGTACACTTCTGTAATTTCGATTGCCAGGAGATATCTCCCTCTATGAAAGTAAATAAATAACCAGAAGTCAACAATTGACAATCAAGATCACCTGCAAATCAACATCAGTATAACCTTCCATCATTGGTTTTGCGCCTTCGAAATACAAGCACAACTTGGAAGTACCTCTCAAATACCTGAAATTCCACTTCACTACTTGCCAATGCTCTTTTCCAGGGTTAGATAAAAATCTATTCACTAAACCCACAGCACGAGCAATGTCTGGTCATGTGCAAACCATAGCATGCATAAGACTCTTCACAGTAGAGGAGTAAGGAACAAATGCCATCGGTTCCTTTTCTTCATTTGTAGTAAGATACAAGTGCTTGCTTAACTTAAAGTGATAGGCTAGAGGCATGCTAACTAGCTTAGCAGTCATCATGTTGAACCACTTGAGCACTCATTCAACATATTTTTCCTGTGACAGCCACAGCTTCTTAGAACTCCTGTCACGATATATTTACATACCCAATAACATACGTGAGGGACCCAAATCTTTCATATCGAATAACTTTTGTCACAACCCGAGCCCAGAAATTGGGAGTTAGTTCAAACATAACCAATAACACACGTACTCCCGTGCATCCACGCTTAGACCTTGTCTAAATGTGCACACACAAGGGATATTCACACGTACAAATATGGTGGATGCAGAAATAGTACATATCATTGCAGTACAGAAGATACACACATATAGGAACCATAACTGTAAAAGAGTATATTAGATACAAAATGTACAACACAAAATGGGGAGACAGTTACTTAGAGACAAAATTACAAGGTGTGCATGTAAATCAAAATTTGACAAGAAAAGGAATTAATGCAAATGCAAGGCCGCTCTCCAAGGGAGGGATCACATCCACTCCTCTAGCGCTGACTGGGCCTCGTGGGTCTCTCCTGAAGTCTGGCTGACCGATGAAGGGTTGGTAAAGGGATCTGAGCCTACAACACCAAAAACAACTAATGAATATAACGACTTAGCAAAGCATAAGCAACAAAGAGGTAACACACGTTATGTCTAGCAAAATAAATAACAGAGAAGATTGCATTGAGTTTCAAGTTAATGTACTAGACAATTTGTACATAAGAACAAACCATGCTATCAGAATCATAAAACAGATATACTTGCTAGGTAGCTACTACATTTGCCATATTCTCCCTATCGAGAGCAAGCAGGATGAGAACACCATCAACCAGGCCAGGGTACGAATGAGTTTCTAGTTCCCGGGGTCCGGAAGTCCCAGGACAAGAGTATACTGCAAAGGCAACAAGCAGGCTACGCCAAAGTCAACCCCGTTGGGTAACCTGCGGCTGAGGCTTAGTAGAGCCAGACCGTACCAATCATGTCAGGTAAGCACGTTAAGTCAAAACACGTGCAAGCAGTCATATACAAGTCATACAATACGTGCATTAATCAAATAATAGTATCCACTCTATCAAGCTAGACACAAGTCAAGACCATAATAATGATTGGAGAAAAATAACCGAAATCAACATGCAATGCAAGTCTAGTTATTTCAAAGAATCACGATTGTTTACTAGTCAACCATAAACTAGTTGTCCATTGTTTTTAACTATGCATGCTAATGTAGTTTTAAGTTATTCGATACACAGTTATTCCGTTTTTTAGTGTTGCAATGTATCGAAAAACGTGTATTGAAGTCCCTTAACCCAACACCCATGGGGAGGTGCTTAACAATTGAACAACACACATAAATGAGTCACAGCCCTCATGACCATTCATGCGATTCTTATAACCCATCGGGCAAGTTAGGGTTGCCTACATTCTAGCTCAAAGGCCTTACAAGATCTCTTTCTTGAACCTATCCTTTTTATCCATTTCTCAGTGGCTATACGACTTAGCCGTGGGATAACTTACGGCTTAGCCGTAGGCATCTTACGACTTAACCGTAATATGGACTGCGGCTCAGCTGTGGTCCCCCTTACTGTTTATCTGCATTTACGGCAAGCCAGGGCTAACCCTTGCTCCCTCTTACGGCGTCACCGTGGTTGTTCTATGGCTCAGTCACAGCAGGGTACGGCTTAGCCATAGCACACCGCACGGCTTAGTCGTGGCTGGACCGTAGAAGGTATTTGTTATTTTCTACTCTCTAGAAGTCAAGCCGTAACTTGACCTACGGTTGGGTTACGGCTAGCCTACAACTTAGCCGTAGTATAGTACACGGCTTAGCCGTGGCCTAGCCACAGAGTAAAGTCCACTTTTGCAGCTCTCTGGAAAGTGAGCCGTAAACATCTTACGGCTTAGCCATGGGCTTCAGGGATGCACGTTCTGTAACTGCTTCAGAAAACTGAATTTGGATCAGGTACACAACAAAGACAACAAGTTGAGAAACAGATGATACAAAAGGGTTGTAAAACATGAAATTCATGCAAGATCAAGTAAGAATAAACCAATCATCAAGTACAAACTCATGTTTATCCAGATCGTGCTATTTTTGCCTCAAATGGGTTCTAACACGTGAACAATTGTCCTTGAGCTCAAATTCGCCACTTAGATATGAGACTAACCATCATGCATGCAAGAAAAAAGAGAAAGAGAGAGAGACGTTGAGTGCATGCAATAAAAGAGAAGAAGAATGCAAAATGCTTAGATCAAAAGTATCATGACTCACCCTCTGTAACACTCTGACCCAACTTAATCAGGTTTAGTGACTAATTAATCACGAATTAGTTGTCCTTTGTCTTTTGGCTTTGTCTTGGCTTTGTCTTGGCTTTGTTTCGGGTCATAGATAGATAGTTGGGTTGAGTTTAACCTGGTTTAGATAGACATGTGCCCTTTTTCGTAATTTTAGCTTTTGTAAGATGTTATCATTCATGCATCATCTTAACGTCAACACGTGTCTTTTGTCGAGCTTGTTAACTTCCGTAACTACCTTGTATATAAAAGACTTCGTTTGCTTCCATTGAACTCTTATTTGACTCGAACTGTAATTAGTACAAACTATCGGACTTTCTTCAACAATTTTTAATCCTTATGTTATATAAGTCAATGGCTCCACCGACTCTCTCATTTTTCTCTTTATTCACGTTTAGTTTTCTTCTTCCTTTCTGTTTTTTCTCCTTCTCTCAATTCTCTTCTTTTTACACAATCAAGTCAAGGAAAGGGGGATTTTGTGCACTCACACTTTCAACTCTTTTCTCGTGCAGTTTAAGGTAAGCTTGGGTTCTTGACCTTTTTCTTCTCCTTCTTCTCATCAATTACTGCACATGCTCAACATCTCTCTCTTTCTTCTTCTTTTACATGCATGGGTGTTAGAACAGTGGGTTAACGTCGAATTTGAGCCCAAGGACAACGATTCACGTGTTAGAACCCATTAAAGCAAGTATAAGCACAATATGAATGAACACTTGTTGACAATGATTCGATTATTTGATTCCCATTATTCTTACATGGTTTGGTGTCTTACAGCCCTTTTGGATCCGATTTTATGTGTTTGTTATCTTTGCTTTCCTTTTTGTTCATTTTCAGATGATTCTGTAACAAACCAGAAACATGTCTTCCTAAAGCTTACAGCTAAGCCGTAGAGCTTCACGGCTCAGATTCAAGATAGTTGTAAAAACTAGTTTTCTTCTACAGTAAAACTACAGCTAAGCCATAGGCTAGTCGTGACCCAACCGTAGGTCAAGCTACGGCTTGATTTCCAGAGAGCTGAAAATTGAAAGAACCTTCTACGGTCCAGCCACGGCTAAGCCGTGAGATGTGTTACGGCTAAGCCGTACCTTCGCTGTGACTGAACCATAGAACAAAAACAGGGCTAAGCAATGAATGCAGATAAACAGTAAGGGAAACCACAGCTGAGCCGCAGTACATATTACGGCTAAGCCATAAGATGTCTACGGCTAAGCCGTATGTCACCCACGGCTGAGCCGTAAGACCAGTGAAACTTAAGAAAGGTAGGTGTTGATGAGACCTTGTAGAGCTTTTGAGTTAGAATGTAGGTGACCTTGACTTGCCCAATGAAATATGATAGAATTGCATGAATGATATCAAGGGCTGCGACTCATTCATATATGTTATCCAGTTGTTAAGCACCTCCTCATGGGTGTTGGTTTAAGGGACTTCGATACACTTTCATGATACAATACAACACTAGACAACTGTGTATCGAATAACTTAAAACTACATCATCATGCACGGTTAGAAATACTAAATAACTAAATTAGGGCTGGCTAATAAATGATCTTGATTCGAGCTAATTGAGTTGCAAGACATCTTGTATGGACAGCTATTGACCTCCACTCTTCTGTATGCTTTGTATAGTCCTCATTATGCCCTTTTGTTTTCGTTGTTGTTCGTTCGAATTGGTTGCTGTTCGATATATTTTCATTACCTTAAATTGAATGTATGATTAGAACATATGAGATAAGCTCAATATGATATGCATGATTTACTCAAGTTCTAGTATCTGATTGATTTCATATGGTCAGGCACTACTCAGCCTCAGCCTTAGGATACCCGACGGGGTTGAATTTGGCGTAGTATATATAGCACCACTGTAGTGAGTTTATATCTTGAGGCTTCCGGACCCCAAGAACCCGAGACCCATTCGTATCCTGGCCTGGTTGATGGTGTTCTCAGCATGTATGTATGACCCCGGAAGGGAGTATAGGGCAAATGCAGTAGCCACCTAGTTATGTACATATTATGTAAACCTTGATTCTGATAGCATGCTTCATTTGAATGCACAACTGCCTAGTATACGGAATTAAAACTCTATGATTTCTAAGTTGTTCCTTATTCTGTTAGATACAACATGCGTTAACTTATTGTTGCTTATACTTTGCTAAATCGTTGTATTCATGAGTTGTCCTTAGTGTTGCAGGTGTAGATCCCTCGACCGATACCTCGTCGGTCAATCAAACTCCAAGGGAGACCCTAGACGCCCCGTCAGGACTAGAGGAGTGGATGTAATCACTCCACCAAAGCGCGACATTGACATGCATGCCTATCAGTCTTCATTGTTAATGGATCCCATTTGGTTTTGGTGTTCTTTATGATCTTTATACGTTGTATTCTGGCTCATTTTGTATAACTCTGAACTTCACGTAATCTTTTGTATATACATTATTTTGTTCTTGTATGTCTTCTTTTGTTATGCAACGATACCTACAACTTCCGCGTACATGTATTGGCACGTGTGAATTTCCCTTTTGTATGTGCATTTGGATAAGGTCTAAGTGTATATGCACGGAAGTACGTGTGTCACTGATTAGGTTTAAAATGGACCCCCGATCTCCTGGGCTCGGGTTATGACATTGTTACCTTCAAACTCACAAAGTTCTCCCCTTAGCTTCGATCGATCGTGAAGAAGAAGGAGAGAAGTAGAAGAAGAAACGAAGAGGGGAAGTCGTTGACGATGACCGAAGAAGAAAGGAAACTCATATAACTGAGAAGGATCACTGAGAGAGGGTAGGTGAGATATAATATGGGTTTAAAAGAAAGTCCAGAGATTTAGGAGAATTATAGTTTGAGTTAAACAACCAGCCAGCAGAAGAAAACGACATCGTATGTATGCAAGTTACTTACGATAAATAACAAGCTCGATAAGATACTCACGTTGATACCAAGATAATGCATGACTGACGACATTGTGCAAAAACTAAAATTATGAAAAAGGGCTCATATCTACCTAAACCAGGTCAAACTCAATCCAACTACCTATCCATGACCCGGCACGAAACTCAAACGAACAAAACAACAAACATAAAGCTAATTTACTAGAAAATGACCCGAAAACACCTTAATTAATCGCTAAACCAGATTAAGCTGAGTCGGAGTGTTACAACTTTGACATCTCCTCTTTCAACTTGCCAATCAACTGGCTATCCAGTTCAACTATCAGCATATCATCTATATACAAAAAAAGGATGATGAACTTGCCATCGATAAATCTACGAACATAAACACAATGATCTACAGCCATCCTCTGATACCCTTGATTTAACATGAATGAATCAAACTTTTTTTACCACTGTCTCGGTGCTTACTTCAGTCAGTAGAGACTCTTTTTCAACTTACAAACTTGTTATTCTTTTCCTTCTACCTCAAACCACTCTATTTGAGTCATGTAGATTTCTTCTTTCAAGTCATCATAAAGAAATGCAGTCTTCACGTCCATCTGTTCAAGCTCAAAGTCCATGCTGGCTACTAGACCCAAGACAACTCTGGCAGAAGTCATCTTCTCAAGAATAGTGCAGTTCGTTCTCTCTATCATGCCATTGTAATGTAGAGTATTAAGAACTGTCTTTTCATATCAAACACCATGCTTCAAGCAATAGTTTCTAAACTGGTTGGACGCGTATTTATCGTCATTGTTTGTACAGAGACACTTCAAGAGCTTAGCTGTTTCTCTTTTAACCATGACATGAAATTGTTAAAAAATCTGGAGCGCTTGATCCTTTGATTTCAATGCATAAACCAAGAATTTCTCGAATTCATCATTGATAAACATGACAAAAAACTTATTGCTACCCAATGATTCTACCTCCATGGGACCCAAACATTAAAATATACCAAATCCAACATATCATATTTCAATTTTGATGTCAAAGAGAAATCATTCCTATGCTGTTTGCTAAACAAACAATAATCACGAGAGTCAATGGATGTACCTTTGAAATAAAGAATTAAATTCTTCTTTGCTAACATCTGTAGGCATTTCTCACTCATAGGACCAAGTCTCTTATTCCACAGATTCAAAAAAGAACTATCTTAAACATCATTCAACACACCTTTGCACAATTTTACATGTGTTTTGTAAAGCATATTACCCACTTTCCCTTTCTCAATAACAAGAAAATAGTGAGCTTCCATCTGCCATTTCCGAAATAATTTGCATAACATACACGATCCAATGTAGTCTCGGAAATCAGATTTAACCGTAGATCAGGAACATGTTGCACATCTTTCAGCGTCATTATCCAACATTGAGTCATTCAAAGATTGTTAGTATCGGTGACGTCGACCCAATCAAATTAGCTTTGACTGTATGATTCTGCTGATGTATCCTGGCATCAGCAACTGACTGCTGCTCTCAGGGCTGTGCTTCTGTAGATGGGTCCAGGTCAACCTGGCCTAAATTGAACCTGACCTTCCTTGACCTGGATCCGACTTAGACAAATCAAGCCCTAATCACCTGCCATTTTCCTCTTTTAGTTCTGCAACCAAAAGAACTGAAGACTCCAAGCGCCTCCATGCCTTTCTTTGCAGCGACAATGACTGGTGTGGAGCAGTAATCCCTACAATAGAGGGTGTGTAACGGCAACAACGGGCAAGGTGGCGCAGCGATGGATGATGGCAATTGGAGTAGCAACTGTAGCAAAACGGGAGTCCAGAGAATGGTGAGAACCAGAAAGATCAAAATCATTTGATTTCCGTCACCAAAAAACCCTATCTAGTCTTCTTCCTCAAGAAAACCCAAACCAAACCCTTTCTTTTTGAGATTTATGTCCCAGCAAAGATCAGACCTTTGAGCTCTTCATCTGTTTACTAATGAAACAGAAAATCCAAATCCCTCCACGAAATTCAATTAGTCTATCTTCCACAGTACACAACTTCAAGCCCTAGGAGACCCTAACTAGCCTCTGATACCACTTGTTGGGAAAAGCAGGTATTTTGCTCCGCCACTTTTTCCAACAAAAAGATGATCTTCTACAAGAGGCAGTATTCTCTACCACATAACTTCCGCATATCCTTTCCAATGGAAGCTCTAAGAAGTAGTAGGGTCTCAATTAGGTTTTCTATCTTTAGAATAATTAAAGTTATCCCTTAGGATTCAGAGTAGAACCCTTTAACCAACCCACAATTCTTGTCTTAGAGTTTTAGTCCTTATAGAATAGGAATTAGCAGTTCTAGCACTAACAGGAAATAATTTTGTATTAGGAAAGTGGGTTTTTATACATTGCCTGCTCATGTGCGTGATGCAAACTCTCACTTATTTGTAATTTAGCACAATTCATGTCAGGATGACTTGAGTATATAAACATTCAGCTAAAGCGCATGAGCTTCTATAACCATCCCGCTCGAGCGCATGTGTCAGCTCGAACGCCCAACCAACGTCTAATTTCTTCAAATCAGTTTTTCTGGCAACACGAACCATAGTCTATCTAAAATAAATCTTAAAATACAACTTAATGAACTCAGAGTTTTGTCCAACCCATGAATTAGCCAACACACAAAAATCCTTACATTCTCATAAGTGCAAGTTTCCTTTAAAGAAAAGAAAAAAAAGAAAAAAAAAACCCTCAACACTGAATTTATCTGTTGTGGGTCTCATATTTGTTTGATGATACATGCTCACTTAACAACATTTTTATTATAAGTCAGAGTGCATGAATTCAAGTTTCCAATAAAGTAGAAAAACAAAAAGGAGAGTGGCATCTTGAGATCCATCATGTTAGAAATTGTTGTCATGTTTCTCTATGTGATCATTCAAGTTGCATGGTGTTCTTATTATAGTGAAGCTTAGCGCAATTTATATGATTGCATTTGATAAACAGCCCGCACACATGAAATCAAATGGTTAGTTTCCTTGAATTCCATATTAAAGGCAACATATGGTTATTTACATTACTCTTTTTAAGATAGTACAAACAATGAGAACATCTCCTTATCTAAGTGACAAGAAGCGGTAGCTCTCACCTGGCTGCCTAGAATACAATCATGGGCCATCTTCCCTCACCTGAGGGCTCTTCACCTAGCTGTCTAGGGCTCAATCATAGGCCACTTTTCCTAGGCCTCTTCACCTAGCTACCCAAGACTCAATCATTGGCCACTTTCCCTCGCCCAAGGTCTTCTTACCTCACGGGAGGTCTCAATGGGTTTCCAACCCCACTTAGCTGAGTTACTTGAAATAAAATAAAGTTATTACAAGCAATTTGAGGAATTTGAAAATAGATTTCATGTCCCCTATTTTACCTAGGCCAACAAAACTTGAGAATGATTTGTGAATATGTAAATGTAAAGCAGTCAATGCGTCAACGGCCAGATTAGGCCCAGATCAACTTATGTCCACCCCTGAGTCCAGTAACAATTGAGGAGTTGGGTCCAAGAAGGACCCAAGAGCTAAGATCCAAGTCGCCTTGTTTTAGAAATTGGTGTCTCTGAGTCTTCCCTTTTAAAGCCCAACAGTTTATTTGGACCTGAATCTTGAGTGTAAGACGAGTATGAATCTACAAAGAAGCTAAAAAAAATCATGAAAATTTTTTCTTATATGGCCCATGTATGTGTATTTTATTTTATATTATTATGTATAAATGATATTTAAACGAACTAACAAATTGCGAAATGGGTTTGCGGCCCTTGGATTTAGTACTGTTAAGAATTTCAGACCCTAAAATGCGTATCGTTCAGATCCATTGAGTCTAAAGTGAGCACATGTGATTGATGGTTTATATTTTTAGATGAGAAACGGTACAATGTTGTGGACCATCTGATCAGAGTGGTATGCACCAATAGGTTAATCAAATGTAGAAAACATAACTATATTTCTCAAACTGATTACAGTGAATTTAAGCCATTGAATAAAGTTAGAGGTATGAGATATTGAGATGCAAGTGAGGTGGGCCTCACAAGGGGCTGATAATGCAACCTTTGTTTCAATGAATATGCATTTCTAGTAATCAGGTGGACAGTATATTGTGATATCCTCTGCTCACATATTATGGTTAAAATTGATGATTGGAACTTTACTGGGAAAAACTGAACTTAGCCGTTCATTTTACAACCTAACGGTTGGATCATCATCATCATCTGATACTGATAAATGATCTTGATAACATTGGGAATCAAAGGTGAAAACTAGCGTAGATGGCTAGATGATGATCTGATCACTTCTACCTATAAGACTATAATCAACATTAAAGTTCACTTTTTTTATGTCATAAGTGGATATATATATATATATATATACACTTGAATATTGTCCCATATATATAGGAAAATAATCTTATGAAAACTAGTTCTCATGATTTTTTTGTGAGAACTCTAGGTGGCGCTTATTTATCATTCAATCAAAACCTTGCAATACATATGGACCCTCTTGCTAGTCATACACCCCAAGTTTTAGTCAAATTCGAATTTACTAGACCGTTGGATCAACTGTGCACCAATCTGAATGAATTAAATCTGTAGGCCAGGGATGAAGAGTTTAGGGACATGTAATTGAGGCCAAACTTTATATTTGAGGGAGTCTCACATAGATCTTTCTATCTCCTTTATTTCTATCTTCAAATAGAACCCATAAGTAAATCACATAAAAAGTTCTCACGATAAGTGCATGTAAACAATTTTCATAGGATCAAAAAGCCTATATATCGGGGAATATTCATGTACATATGGCCCTCACCAAAGGCCCGTGCATACTCTCTGTTGGGCCCATGGTGGACCCCACCAAAGGATGAGACCGAGGGAATGGAAAGATCCATGTGGGACCACATTAGACACCAAAATTTGGCCCCAATCACATGTCCATAATCCCTTCATCTATGATTCACAAATTCATTCCATTCGAATGGGTGCATAGTCAATCCAACGGTCCAATAAATTCGGATTTGACCAAAAATTAGTAAACGGGTTCAATTCAAGGAGGTCGTATATGTGGTCCATTTGGATAGATCATACAGTAGGTCCCACCTAAAGTTCTCACAAAAAAAAATGGTGAGGAACATATCCACATGAATATTCCCCATATGTTCCCCATATGTCCTCAATATAGAGAATATTCATGTGCATATGTTCCTCACCAAGAGACTGTGCATACTCCTCTATGGGGCCTATGGTGGACCCCACCAAAGGATGATTAGAGTCGTCATTTAAACTATTAAATGAAAAATTACAAATGCCATTAACCTTTCCAGTGGGCCCAAATTGATTATCAGCTCAGCTATTTTAATTGTGGGACCTGCCTGATGAACTCTATGTCTCTTACACACGTGTACTAAAATGTGAGACTTTTGCATCTTCTTGTGTGGCGGCAGTTGGGCCCATTAATGGAATAACTTGGGCTAGAGGCAACAGAGAATAAAAGTGAAATGGAAGAATCACTTGGAACTCAATCCATCCCATTCTCATCCAGTACTAGTGTGGATACGATTCTAGTGTGGATACCATTCTTTCTTGCTATTAACGTGGAAAAAGAACAGTAGCCAGGGATGTTCCCCCTGGGCTTTTCTTCCAAAGACCCGATAAATTTGTTAAATAATCAGGTCGAAATGTCAACCTGTACGCAACCGGATTAGAAGGATTGGTCTCCACCCTTAGCAAACAGGGTGGATTTGGATTGGTATAGTGGTTCATAGGTCAATGAGTCGGGTTGGGCTCGTGGATTAGTACAAGTGAAGACAAAATCTGAACCCAACTCATTTATTAATTGGGTTACCAAGTTGGTTGAAGTTGGGTTGGTGGGAAATGCTGTAAATTTCCATTCCTAGATACAGGGATGACTCAAACCTGGATAAGATGGTCCAAAATCTTAAGGGCTAGTCCAAAAAGGGCAAGCTGGGTGGGAATCACAACTTGGGCCAACCTGGGTTAACTTTTAAATTTAAAGCCAAACGACTTCATGGGCCATCCTAGCCACAAGTTTAGCCGCTTTTACAAGCCTGACCCAACCCTAGTCCAGATGCTACTATTGTCGATCTGGCCTATTTAGAAGACTAGTGATATCCTACACGGATGGTCTGGGCTCAGAGCAAAACTTCAGGACCACAGGATGGACTGCCATCCAACCCTACAGGGTTGAATGTAGGATGGACTGCGACCCAAACTTACATGGTTGAATGAGTGACCTGAATTTTTTCTATTTCTTTTCTGAAGTTAAATTGACAATGCCCAAGAAAGCACATGAAAGAGGAATTATTCAAGGAGAAACTCTTCAACACAAATCATTGACAAACCCCAAAATTTTTGTCAAAATAGGAGCCATCAAAAAGGGTAAATCAGGTTTTTTAGGATATATCTTGTGGACCCTTTCTAGACCTGACCCAATTCGATCACATGGAGGATTTTACAGTAAGCAATTGACTTCCTACCATTGATTAAACATGGGCCGAACTTTGTTATTTCTGCCTCAACCCAAGCCCATCCCTTTACAGCCAATGTTTGGATTCTTGGGAGTAAAACTGTTCACTCTCACTTATTTCCCAAAAAAAAAAAAAAAAAAAATCCAAGGAGAACAAAGTGACAACACACACTATCTTTTCTAATCTAAAAATCAGCCTAGTCCCTCTTCAAAGTGATTCTTTCCACCTTTTGATATAAAACAGCAGGCAACAAGCAACATCACTCCATCTTACAAACACAATCATGGCTGATCCAGTGACCCAGACAACGCGATCTAGAGTTCTTAGATGCATTGCCATCACATGCCTGGCCTTGATCATAGCCATCGCCGCCATTGTGCTCATCATATGGCTTGTAATCAGGCCAGCACAAGTCACTTACACAGTGGAAGACGGCTCGATCCATGCTTTCAACGTGACAAACACCGCCCTCAACGCCACATTCGACTTCAGCATGAGGACCCACAATCCCAACTCCAAAATTGCAATCTACTATGACTACATCAACTTGTCTGTGTGGCTTGATGACCAAATGATAGCGTCCAGCGATGTACCGCCCTTCTTCCAGCCCCACCATAATGCGACCCGACTCGAGGTGGAGGCCCTGGCTCAATCAAAGCAGCTGCCAGGCCCAGTGGCTAAGAACCTCGATCACCATAAGTTGTCAAAGGGTGGTTTGGAGGTGGAAGTGAGGCTGAGGGCGCGAATTCGGTTCAAGGTGGGAAGCTGGAAATCTAGGAAGTACCATGCAAGAGTCTACTGCTCACCGGTGGTGTTGTATCGCGATCCGTCGAAGTTTGATCGGACGTACTGCGACGTGGACATCTAAGTATGTTCGTGTTTCCATGATGTGTTGTTTATTTAGTTTTGTAGGATGCATTTGTTATATTTTTATTGTACTTGATTGATAGTGGGATGGTGATTTTTGAATGGTTTGATTGCTTATGTTGTTTTTGTGGATCTTCTTTTTGTTCAAGTAGAAATTTGATGGTCTTTGGTTTCTTTTCTTTTCTTTGGTATGTATTGTTTTAAAGAGTTGGTCTTTAAATGGCTAAGATTGCTTCAATTCAATTGTGTACACTGCTGGTCTTCAATTTCTCTCTCTCTCTCTCTCTCTCTCTCTCTCTCTCTCTCTCTCTCTCTCTCTCTCTCTCTCTCTCTCTCTCTCTCTCTCTCTAAATGGCTACGATAGGGTGCCCACTTCTGAATCCTCTTCGGCTGGGACTCATGACAAATTTGTTAGGCTCAACAGGGCCCCTCTTTTTATATGTTCTTTACTAAATCTCACTCTAATGAGAGTGGGAATACTTCAATAGCTTAAATGGCCGTCTTAGAAGTGCCTGGGCCAAATTCTACTCTCAGTAGAAGTTGAGTTTATCCTTAGATTGATCACGTATAAAACATCCAATTCAAGAGGGGAGAATTGTTTTGAGTAGTTTAAACCTTTAATGAGAGACTCTTTTCGTTAGGTGAGGTAGACTCCAATTCCTTGTTTGGGTTGTGACATTATGGTTCTTTTATAGAACCATGTGCCAACCTGAATCCAGCCTAATTTATTAGTCACATTGAGATTCTCGACTCAAAAATCAAGCTCTACCCTAGCAGATCAAGTTCAAGCTCAGTTGGCGGTTTATGGTGCCATAAGTCAGGTTTGGTAAATTTGACGGTTCATCCAACTTGAACAGAACCCTTTTGTCAACCGAGATAGAAATGTCAGCCCAAACAACGTAGCCCAAGCCATAAACTCAAGCATGACACAAATATTTGTTGTGCTGTACATTCTGACCCACGATTAGTCCTAATCAAATTGGCCCAACCCATCCTGCCCAGTCGGGTTGGATCTTTGGGATTATGCCAAAAAATCATGTTGGTTCCACAGGGCTAGGCCCAACCAAGTTGCATCCCTACCGTAACTTGTAGATCTTGCACATGTACCCCATGTGGAATGTGGTTTGCAAATATTTTCAGGTCTGCTGTCATATTTCCCCCTTAAGTAAGGCTGTTCCCATTTCTTAATTGTCATTGTTCAGATAGCCTGGCATTTGAAGGCAAGATCCAAGCCAGTCATCTTGTAGGCACCAGTCATCTGGTAGGCTTCTCTTGTTTGGAGTACTTTTTGGGTAGATCAAATGAATGGCTAAAAGAGAGTTGATTGTAGTTTGTTTGGCCATTCACATTTTCTGAATAGCACTCCATGTTAGAGGACATGGTTTCCAAGACATAGATGAGGTAGACAACATTGTCTTTAGTTGAAATTATGGACAGTTTTCTTCATTTATTTAGAAGACTAGACCCAGTTTCTCCGCATCCAAATGGGCCCTATACTTTTGGCCTTTAGGCCCATCCAATCTATACTTGGCCTAGACAACTTGGCTCGGGAGGTTTGGAGTCACGTCCGAGGTTTGGGTTTTAAATCACTGACTTGGTTTGAGTCAATTCTGACTCAATGAGCCTTCTTTTCAGCTACGGTCGACCTCTAAGGCTATAAGATTGTTACCATAAGACCAGTCTATGTCAATCACTCACCATCTGATCCATGATTACATGTGAGGCCCAATACATCAGACCCACGACCCATTTCAAGGTTTTCTCACCAGATGATGTGATAGTTAGGCCACACATCCCATCATCATTATAATCTTCAGGTCATAAATCTCTGGCCAAATGCTTCATGTGTCTGTTCCAAATGTAATAATCTGAAGATCCAATGTTCTCTTTCTTAAGACTTCTTTTGTTACCCAGCTTAGGGGGGTCTGGGACCCAGCCCTCGGGCTTGGCGGTCTCTATTTTACCCGATTTAACGAAATTTCACTTTGCCTGTTCGTAGTAAAACGAATTGTAAGGGAGTAGTAAAATCAGGTCATGATGTGCTTTTTGTTTTTTTTAAAATTTCATTGCTGTTTGGATGGGAGGAGTGAAGTGAGAAGTAAACATGTGACATTTTCTTAGATGAGAAGTAAATATGTGGCATTTTTACTTTTATTGCTGTTTGGATAAAAATAGTGAAGGAAAGAAGTTCTCATGTTACATATTGGTCCTTTTACTCAAAGTAATTGTCTATGCAGTCAAATTGATAGTGATGTTCATTTGTGGATTAGACCCATTAAACGTATATTTGAATGGCAGATTTGGAGTCTACTAGAACTCAGTCCCATTGAACAAATTTTGTCATCTAATTTAAGATGCTAATATATACAATTGATATAATTACATTTTTTTTTTAAACTCAAGTAAGGCATATGAAAGAAAACACAACTCATACATGTGAAATAATAACATCTCACATATCCAAAGAGAGACCTCCCCATTAGAACTGCATACCACTCCTTACATTTACGGTAAGGAGCTGTTCTCGATATAATTACATTTTGACTATCACTATTGCCACCTTTAATTAGAGTTGTTAGAATTGTTTAATGAAGCTGAAAGAGATACAAGCCTCATTCACAATCCACCTACCAATTTCCATGGATTATCTATTCATCAACTAGATGGAAAGGCAACCTTCATGCATTTTGTATTTTTACTTCTTAATTTTCGGGTCCGTTTGGCTGCGGAGAAAACATGTGGTGACAACTACAGGAAAAATTTTCTGCCAGTACAGACTTTAAACTTAGTGAATTTTCTCAACATCCAAATGATTTTTTTATTACTTTATTTTATTTTATCACAATCTAATGTCAACATCTTGAATGGTAAGGATGAAATAGGGTTTGGTAGAGTGCTGTCCATTTCTTATCCACCTTTGGGCTCACTAGGTCAGATGTGTTAACATGTGAGACACTAGTTTAATTGACTCTTCCGCTGTAATCCGTGTCAACCGTTACATGACTCCATTACAAAAAGAACTCCCCAACCGACTGTTGTTGTTTCTGACTACAGCAACGTTCTAGCATCTCAAAACCTATTAAATCTCCAATCATTCATGTTTGTAATTATATTATCTTTTAAGCATCTTTAAAGTATCATCACAACTTTTGGTTCTTTGTAATTGGTATATCTGGTAGATAATGTTGGAGTATTTTCCATGGCACTAAACAAATATACAATGTTATTTTATAATAATTTTTCCTTTTTTATATAGTGGCAATTTAATGGTAATATTTATAACCACAATGATATTAGTATAAATTATTGATCAAGTAAAAAATCATGATCTTATTAGAATACTCATATTTGTGGGAACGGTTAAACAATAAACCACCCTAAAACCATCTAAAAAAAGATTTTCATTTGTATAGGGCTCTTTCATTTGAATGGAATTGAATTCTTAAAAATTCTAAGAAATACATTTCTAAAAGCAATAATTCAGATGAGTTACAACAAGCTTGGAATTCTACCTATGTTTGAAGATCCCAATCAAGACCACATGTGATCAAAAATTATGGGGAGTTCAATCGGGGCCAAAAGCCAGCTCAATTTGATATGGAATCCGTGGCAGTAAAGTCATACAATTTTTCCAACACTTTATCCTTCACTGCTTCCCTCTCCCATAATCTTTAGTGCAACCCCTTTTACTATAATTTCTTAGTAATCGCAGCGCTAAATAATTTCTTAGTAACCCAATTTCATAAAAGGATGCCAACAAATGGTCTACTTAAATGTTCATGCACTTGCCGTCAAGGCGGTAACTCAGTTGGTTTGGGCATGGGATTTGCTTCCCAAGATCTCGAGTTTGACTCTCACCCATTGCGTTATCCGGGTACTATATATACGGCCATATATATACATTATAGGGAATAGTTCTTGCTCATCAGATTCGAATTTCCCCCAAGCTGATGGCCAAAGTCTTGAAAGCTGGGCTGACGAAGAAACCCCGGGTCATTAAAAAAAATCATACACTCATATATTTTATTTTTGAACAAAAGAAAAAATAGGTCCATAATGGTTGGGACCTTGATGAACCATTACATTAGGTGTTGATTGCTGGCGGTTTGGGCTTGGGGCCTATTGTCTTCTCCACAGTTTCAACTCTGGCTTTTATGGTCTGATGTTCTGTTTAAGAAAAAGTTAAAACCGAGGACCGAGTACAGTATATAACGAAGAAGTTGCATGTGCTCTGCATTTAACTGGCAGATCTGAATTTAACTGGCAGAAGCTCAGACATTTTTGCTTGCAGAGCCGAAAAGTCTCTCCAATCAAGGATTTCGTTGGAAAATAATCACAACCCAATCATGCAACCACAAAAAAGCCGCTGTGCCTTGTTAAAATAGCATTTTGGAGAGGCCCCACTTTTTTAATAATTCGTTTATGACTAATCACTCATCGTTGTTCAGATTCCCATTGTCCGTTTCTTCATATTTAATTATTGAGGGATGGAGGTGTCAAATGAGCTGTGCATCCTCACAGTCAGTTGTGTGTCAACAGTGGATGGTTCTCCACGAACTTCGTCACATCATACACCTTGCCGTTGATGATGGGCCAACAGTGGTATCAACAGTCCTTGTTGTTGTTGTGCTGTGAGACGTCTTCCAAGGTGTAAATCTTGGCATCGGCACCCATCACCGGTTGTGTTGGGGTGACAAAGGGAGAGATGCAAGTCTGCATCCGACTAGATCTCAGCCATTAGATCTTCTTCTCTGAGCAACCACAATCCTTCTAATATCACTCCCAGCATCTCGCAATCATTCTGGCCATCTGATCAAGAAGAGGGGCCCACCTCAGATTGTGCAACTCACACAAATTTCTGCACCAGGTTCATCGACTATTTATCTTAGGATATATCAATATATTTCTGCAATTGTTTTTCCTCAAAAGGTGAGTGCTCTACCTGATATTTGGTTTGGCAGTTTTTTTTCCACAAACTGAGTTGTGATTGGTCCATCAAATCCACATCCAACCGTTAAAACAGAAAAATGCCTCCAGGAGTTTCAAGATTAGGTCTTCTACCCAACCTGGAAGGCTGATTTGTCACGATCTACTTTATTGTTTACCAAAAAAAAAAAAAAAAAAAAGAAAATTGAACAGTAGGATCATTCCATCTCTAACCGTACTAAGTCATGGCAAGAGACGATAACTCCAAATCAAATTCAACCACCCAGATTGTCACCATCCAAACAGATAACTCCAACTTCTCCACTGGAATCAAGTTGGATGAACATAACTATTCCCTATGGCATCAAGTCATGGAGATGAAGATTGCTGGACGAGAGAAACATGGTCACTTGACCGGTGATATGACCCAACCTGCAGCCACCGATCCGACATACAACAAATGGCGTGCGTCGGATTGTCAAGTCAAGAGTTGGTTATTTGATGCCATGCAACCCAATCAAATGAAACGATTTATTCGTTATGACACGGCCAAGCAAGTCTGGGATGCAATCACGAAAACGTATTCCGATGGTTCAGATGAGGCAAAGATCTATGATTTACACAGAAGGTCCTTCACGATGACACAGAATGGTTCACCTGTCGCTAATTACTACAGTGAGCTCACTGAGATCTTTCAGGAGCTTGATCAATTGAGTCCAAGTAACATAAAGGATCCAGCAGATATTGAAACTAGACGCAAGGAGATTGACCGTCTCCGAGTTTATATCTTTCTTGCAGGTTTGGACAATAAGTTTGACCAAATCCGTTGAGAGATTTTGAGGATGGAGCCTAAACTTGAACTTGAGGCAGTATATGCACATGTTAAAAGAGAAAGTAATCGACAAGGAACTATGTCTGAAGCTGGTATCACATCCGATGCTACAGCTTTGGTCACTACAAGGTCCAAGCAATCTCGGCCTCCAATGAAGTGTACCAAGTGTGGTTTAGAAAACCATACAATTAAGGGTTGTTATGAGCTCATTGGTTATCCAAAGGGATGGGTTCACAAAGGGCGCAAGAAAGATTCGAGCAGAGCCTCATTCGTATCAACTGAGTCACCCCAAGAGTCTGCATCAGAACCTCCATCAGGTACCTCTGGCTCTACGGCCTTGGCCACTTCAAGTACTTTCTCCTGCACATCCTCACTTGCTAGTCATAGATCATGGATTATTGACACTGGGGCTACTGATCACATGACATCTAGTTTCACTGGATTGCACTCTACCAAACCATCAAGCCAAACACATATTACCAGTGCCAATGGAACCACCTCCCCAGTTTTGGGCGAAGGGTTCCTATCTCTTACATCATCCTTAAGTTTAAATCATGTCTTGGTTGTCCCTTCACTCGAATATGACTTGTTATCTGTTCCTCAAATCATTGATTCCCTTAATTGTACTGTGTGTTTTTGGCCATTGTATTGTCTATTTCAGGATCTTCTCACCAGGGCCGTGATTGGATGTGGTACTAGGAGGGGAAAATTGTATTATCTGGACTTGACAGATGAGTGCTGTACGAGATTGAGTAAAGCACATCACGTGCGCGGTGACGAGTCCGTCAGGATGAAGAAGATTTGGCTGTGGCATAAACGATTAGGACATGTTTCTTTTGATTATCTGAAGCTTTTATTTCCCGATTTGTGTTCCCATTTTACTGCATCAGATTTTTTTTGTAAAACTTGTGTTTTGGCGAAGAGTCATGGTATTTCTTACCCATTAAGATTAAATAAATGTTCTATGCCTTTCATGCTTATCCATTCTGATGTTTGGGGACCCTCAAGGGTTCTTACTATTAGTGGTTTTAAGTGGTTTGTGACATTTATAGATGACTGCACCAGGATGACCTGGGTGTTCCCCATGAAGAAAAAAAACGAAGTCACTACTAAATTCAAGCAATTTCATCAATATGTTGCTACTCAATTTAACAAGAAAATCATAACACTGAGGTCGGACAATGGAGGAGAGTACGTCAATAATGACCTTCATAATTTCTTGAGCCAAAATGGTATTGTTCATCAAACCACATGTGCCTATACACCGCAACAAAATGGTGTCGCCGAACGTAAGAACCGTCACCTCTTGGACGTGGTTCGTGCCTCTTTATTTGAGGCTCATATGCCTCATCATTTTTGGGGAGCAGCTCTGTGTTCCGCTGCATACCTCATCAATAGAACACCATCCAGTACTCTTCAGTATCAAACTCCTCTTCACACATTGACCACTCTCCTCAACATGCCGTCTATACCTAATCTCGAGCCACGTGTTTTTGGTTGTGTTGTTTATATTCAGGTTTATCCACATCAGCGTGGCAAACTTGATCCATGTGCCCTACGTTGTGTTTTTGTGGGGTATTCTGCCACTCAGAAGGGCTACAAGTGTTTCCATCCCCCTACTCAGACCTTGCATGTTACAGCCGATGTTACTTTCCACGAGCATGAGTACTATTACTCTGGGGGAGTGCCCACTCATCATCTGCAGGGGGAGAGCAATATCTTTGCAGAGGATACTCAGATTGCAGAGGATACTCAGATCATCCAAATTCCACAAACTGTTTCAAATCAGCTTCCACAAACTGTTTCAAATCAGCCTATGTCAAAACAGACTACTGACTCACCAGCGACGGAGGTACAACAAGAGCAAGAGCGGCAAGAAATCGAGACTCCAGATACTTTCCCTCCTATAGTCCCCCCTACAGTATCACCTCCACTCATCCAATCCGGTTCTGAGGATCCTTCACAGGTAACTGGACAAACAAACTCACAATCTAGTACCTTACCTGAGTCAAGTCATATAGGAAATACAAGTTATCAGTTACCTCCTCGTACAACTAGAGGGATCCCTAAACAACAATATGACCCTGACCCTAAAGCAAAGGTTAAATACCCGATTGCTAATCATGTGTCTCTACATAGGCTGTCTCCGTCATGTGCATCATTTGTATGTCAATTATCCACTGTGTCTATTCCAAGTAATGTGCAGGAAGCTCTGAAAGATCGCCGGTGGACTCAAGCAATGAACGAAGAAATGGAAGCCCTCCAAAAGAATTCCACCTAGGAGATTACTGCCCTTCCTAAAGGGAAGAGAACAGTAGGTTGTAAATGGGTATATACAGTAAAATTCAAGGCAGATGGTACCATTGAAAGATACAAAGCAAGACTAGTGGCAAAAGGTTTCACTCAGACTTATGGGATTGACTATGGGGAGACCTTCGCTCCTGTAGCCAAGATCAACACGATTCGGGTGCTTCTTTCTCTGGCAGCAAACTTGGACTGGCCATTATATCAGTTTGATGTTAAAAATGCCTTCCTACATGGAAACTTGGAAGAAGAAGTCTATATGGACCCCCCTCCAGGATGCAAGATGGAGTCCAGTCAGAACAACATGGTGTGTAAACTAAGAAAGTCTCTTTATGGATTAAAACAATCACCCAGGGCATGGTTTGGAAGGTTCAGCAAATCAATGAAGATTTTTGGCTATAAGCAAAGTAACTCAGATCATACTCTTTTCTTGAAACATAGGAAAGGTAAGGTCACTGCCCTTATTGTGTATGTCGATGACATGGTGGTTACAGGAAATGACCCAGAGGAAAAAGCGGCATTACAACGTCATTTAACCAATGAGTTTGAGATGAAAGATCTTGGTGCTCTGAAGTATTTTTTGGGTATTAAAGTGGCCCGTTCAAAGCAAGGAATATTTCTATCACAAAGGAAATATACCCTTGACATTTTGACCGAAACTGGAATGTTAGCTTGCCAACCAGCTGATACTCCAATGGAGGTGAATCATAAACTTGGTGAGTTTCCTGACCAAGTACCTACCAACAAAGGAAGATATCAACGTCTTGTCGGTAAGTTGATTTATCTATCACATACTAGACCTGATATAGCATATGCAGTGAGTGTGGTGAGTCAGTTCATGCATGAACCAAGTGAGGCACACATGGATGCTGTGAATCGAATTCTAAAATATCTGAAGTCATCTCCTGGAAAAGGTTTGATGTTCTCAAAGCATGGTCATCTAGATGTTCAAGGGTACACTGATGCAGATTGGGCTGGTTCGGTAACTGACAGGCGGTCAACATCTGGATACTTTACCTTTGTGGGAGGCAACTTAGTTTCTTGGCGCAGTAAGAAACAAAAGGTGGTGTCAAGATCAAGTGCTGAAGCAGAATATCGGGGTATGGCAAATGGAGTATGTGAGCTACTCTGGATAAGGAATTTGTTGAGGGATTTGGGATTCAAACCCAAACATGCCATGCAACTGCATTGTGATAACAATGCAGCAATAGACATCTCACATAATCCAGTGCAACATGATAGGACAAAGCATGTTGAAGTTGACAGACATTTCATCAAGGAGAAACTCGAGGCCAAGATCATTGAGGTACCGTTTGTTAAATCCGAAGATCAACTTGCAGATGTTCTCACCAAAGCAGTCACCGGTAGAGTTTTTCACAGCTCACTTAGCAAGTTGGGGATGGATGACATATATGCCTCAACTTGAGGGGGAGTGTCAAATGAGCTGTGCATTCCTATTTAGTTAGAAGACAAAGTCAACTGCAAAATTATAGGATAAATTGCAGGATCTAAATTATTCTCTTGTTTCCTAGAATAGCTTCCTAGCATCTATTTATACCACCTGTGTATAGTTAATATCAATCAATCAATTTTGTTTCCATCCAATTTGATAGGAGGAAGGTGTGTTTATTCACTATTAAGTTTTCCAAGAAAACTCATGTTCAACTCAGTTATTAAGTTTGGATAAAGTTTGTAAAACTCCAGTGATCTTGCAATGTTGCAAAATGTTCCCCCTTTTCATGCATGGAAGCTTTTGTGGCGCTTTTTTTTTTCTTTTTTTTTTTTTTAGTTTTCAACTAATGTTTTCATTTATATGAAAGTTTAAAAATGCATTTCTAAAAGTGGGTAAAATTAAAGAAATAAAAGTGAATATGAATTAAAGAGAGGAAAATGCTTTAGTGGGGTGATAAATAGGGTATTTTTTTTCCATCTCTCCTTAATTCATTTTCTATTAAATACAAATTATTTTGATTTTTTATGAAACTTTGCGTTTGTTTCTTTAATTTTATTCACTTTTATGACTCATTTGTACAACGAATGGGATTATCCACTTTGCAAGTGTATGTTTCCATGTGGGAGAAATTTTGCGTACCTACCCTTTCTAAGGAAATAGAAATCTTCTTTGTCAAAAAAAATGATAATAATAATTTATTTTTTATCTGCAATATAAAATATGTATCCCAACAAAGAACAAGACGACAAGCTACACATAAATCAAACCAATTATATTCTTTGTCTCAAAATTGTGTCCTCATACAAATGCACCTTTAAGAATGCTTTCAGATGATTTATAAGAATTCAATTCTTTTGTAAACAAACAGGCCCATAGGATTTCATTAGAGTACAAAAAAGGATTCAAATGAAGGAATTGGCTTTGTAGTTATTCACTCTTTTGTGAATTTAGGTGTATTCATCAAATATGTAAGATCTGTCCCTTTACTAGAATTTCTTACAAGAATTTAGTATGTTGGAGTTTTTGCACCATGTTTCTGTTGGAACTTTATACTAAAAACATACTTTTATGTATTTATTTTTAACTGATTTACTTATTAGTAAAGTTTGTTTTTTCATCTTAATGAAAATTTGTATAGGCAAATGGTTGCATTGTTATTTATTATGCATAAATGTGTCTTTTATTCTATAAAGTAGATAAGTTGGTGTGTAGAATTCAGCTTACGCACGTAAGACTTATTTGTCGCTCTAATAAAATATAAGTTATTGTTGTTCACTATCTAGATGGAGTTGGACACACTATCAATATGATTGTAGCATGATTTTTAGTAGGCTTATCTTGGCTGCCGGAAATGATATATTTTGGACTCATTATATTAGTACACCTTGTGTGTATTGAACAGGACTGCTTTTGGGTTTATTGTCTTTATAATGACTATATAAGACGATTAACATATAAATAGTTATTATGAGTACTTGTACTCTTAATCCCGACATAAATAATAGATACTAACGTTTAGCGTTTTGATCTATAAAAGAGTGAAATCTTTTATGGTCAATAATCTTAGTAAATTGAATGATTACACTACGTATATGGTGCATATTAGTTTATTGATGGAATCCACGTTCCGTAATAGGGATTGATAATATCCCTTTGATGAAGTTTATAAGTTTTGATTATATCAAACTCTATAGGTAGACTTTGTATCCGATATATCAAATAAGTTAACTGTAAGGTCTCAAGAAATTATAAAGATATCAATTAAATATAGATGTCTATTTAATTGATGGATATTTGAAATCTTAACGTGGAGAGATTAATAAGCATTTAATAATAAGAAGTTTGAAATATTATTTTGAGAATAAAGACAACAGTGCAATTATAATTCTATAGTGGATTGAGTTGTAATTTATGGAATTAGGATTCTAATTTTGGTTGAATTAAGGTTTTCTATTTCCATAAGAAGCCTATTCCTTATTTTCTTCTAAAGGTTCCTATGGTAGCCTATAAATATGTACTATTGCTCTAAAAAAAAACACACAAGAGAAATCTAATTTTTTAAAACAAAGAAAATTCGCAAAAGAAACCCACACCCCGATGTGAGTTCAAGCATAGAGGAATACAGTAAAAGGTCTTGAGATTTTCAGGCTGCTGTAAAATAGAGATCAAATCAGAGAGATCTCGCAGGTGTGGTTCTTAAATCATCTTCGTTTAAACTTATTTCTGCATTGATCTATGCGCAATATTTAGGGAACCTGGTGGCCGCATCCCAACAATTTCTTTATCAGAACTCCAAATTTTCAGCCACCTAAGAGGTGTTATCTTCTGGAATTCCTACAATTCCAACCTCTTTGTTTTTTTGTGGAGTTTCTCAATGTTCAAGTACAAAAGAGACTTCAGGATTTCCACATGTCTGAAAATTTAAAAAATTTGTATATGAGAATCCTCGTAATTCCAGTAAAAAATATAGGCTTGTAAATTGCTAACTTGCATTAGTGCGCAATCTATGATAGAGCCACCCCCCCCCCCCCCCAACACACACAGACAACACACACACACACACACACACACATAAAAATAGTAAACCACTTAAGTTTTTAAGTTTTAGGAAATTTATAATTTTTCACATATGGCCCCACAAGATTTTCAAAAAAGCCCCTACACATGTTGAAAATTACATGCCTTTTTAAAATATGACCCTTCCAATATTTTTTCCTACATATTGTAGCCCCTCCCCCTAGAAGAATTCCTGGAACGGCTTGCTTAAAACCATTTTCATGGAAATGAAAGAGAACATACAACAAATTTTCTACATAAAATATTTTTCATCATTTTGGTGTAAATGGTTTTCCATTAACAAAACATTCATAGGTTGCAAATCTATGGAAAAGTATTTCTAACCGAAGTAAGAAGGTGAGGAAGACAAATTTTTCTAAATAAAAAAATAAAAGAGCTTTTTCTATGTACCCCCCTAAGGTTTTTAGGATTTGTAAATAGAATCTTGTGGTTTTAATATTTGTAAATAAAACCCTACCTTTCCATTTTAATACCTTGCAAGTCTCCTAAATCAGTATCCTTCAAACCACCACAAACTTTTAGAGTAAAATGATACTTTTACCCATCCTTTTATCCCTATATATATAATTTCAAAAGCCTAGACTTATTTTTCTCCAAAACTTAACATTAATAATTACATTTAATGGCAATAAATAACTTTACATAAATTTATTTTTATCATTTTATGGCCCATTTCATTAAATGTAAATCAATCATAATGGCAATCAACACATGTACGTATAATAAATATAATCCATTCACGATCAACTATTGGATTATGAAAATTTTAAACTACATGATTAGACTTCATGTTCATGAGAGTGTTGTTGAGAGAGAGGCCATTGAGACTTGATTAAATAATTGTATTCTCATAACTAATATTATACTTTTTTTTTCTTCAGTGAGTATTTTTTTTCTTCAGTGAGTATAGGGCAAAGTTGTCATTTTTATAAAAATTCAAAACATACTAACCCAATCTTCTTAGGTAGACTAATTTTGGGGACTCGGTAAGTATTAAGATGAAAAGGAAATGGCTTATTCACAAATACTTAAACCACAAGGGCATATTTATAAATCTTTAAACCTTAGAGGGGTATATACAAAAAAACTCAAAATAAAACCAAAGTCCATAGATATTCACTAGCATGGTGCAACCCATTTTTTAATGGGATTGGATTCTCTTCATCCAATTTGAAATGGGTCTTTAAAGGCCACAATCAACATGAGTTGACTTTGATATAATCTATTTGAAGAACAAAAACCAAGCGAGCCCTACACATGCATTAAGAGCTACGCCTAAGTCCAAGACAATTAACTATCAAGGTATTAATCTTAAAGAGTAGCTTAATTGGTTTAAGACCACGATTTATTTCTGAAATCAGATTCAAACTATGGTACTACATTAGGGCAGTAAGGAATTCATCCGGCTTCTACGTCGGACTCGAAAGGATTAGGGCGGGAAAAAAATTAAAAAGCTACCAAGCTTTTGATTTTCAGTTGGAATGGTGCACCAACCATTCCCGGTAGGACGACTTAAAATGGCGTTTCAGTGTCACTTTCCAAACCTGACTTGTGTCAAAAAGAAGTTGTCTTTACCAACTCATATTATTAGTAAATAGATGTCTTGCACTCTCTGCAATTTGTACTTCCAACTGTCACAAATGTATTAACTCATTATAGGATTAAAAAGGATCCATGTATTTCAAGGCTTCGAAGGGTGGGATATGGGTCTTACAATGGACCCATTTTCATTCGGTCCTGGGCGGGTTTTAGCACATTCATCATCCGCTTGCTAATGCACAACAGTATGATCTTATAGTTATATTTTAAGGGCCTATTTATTTTATGTAATTGAATTTCAAGAATTCTATTCTAATACACTTATACTTTCTATTTATGTAACTGTTAAAATAAAGAATCAAAGATGTATATCAAAAAATGACCAATCATATAACCTCCCTTTTAATGGAAATTAGGTAATTCAAATCCTAAGAATGCCTCATAGTTCCTTACCTCCGCTCTCCTTTTTAGTAATCTTTCTGTGAACCTCATTTGATCATCAATTTTCATATATTTAATCCTATGTATTTTATGCAAATAAATAGCCTTGTATTTGTAAGTTTATATGCATTTGGGCCTTGATTCGTATCAACATCCAAGCCTTCTTTTAGGCCAACATCAAGCTTAATACTTCTTTTTAAGTTAATGAATAGACATAAACCCTGTAACTTGGACTGTTCAGTCCACTTTAGGCTGAATTCCCTATTAGTAATTTGTATCTGTGTCCAAGTAAGCCACTCTAAATTTAACTGAATATCAAAATGATTTTTTTTAACTTAATCATTGGCAAAGGAGTGTTAAGACTAAGTACTGATATTTGAGACCGAGGTATCTTGCCACAAAGCTATTAGGGCTTATTTGTTAATTTTTTCTCATTGTAAAGTTAAAGTCATCTTTCATTTTAAGACACAGCAGCCTAAACGAGTTAAATCAAAATACCACATTTTAAAGAAATTCTTCTACCTTTATATATAAAATAGTCAAAAAGTTATTTTTTCATCCCACTCACTAACAAAAAATATCTATTTTTAACATAAATAGTCAAAAAGTTACATTCTCTTTTTACTAAAAAAACAAAATCTCATCATTAGATTGATTTAACCCCTCTCATTTTTTTATCTTTTAAAATGATCATTCACCTCACTTCACTCTACTAGTAAAATTAACAAATGGGCCCTTAAGGGTTTGAGAAGTCAAAATAGTTCAGTGCTGGGATCTTCATAATAATGTTCAACACAATGTATCACAATGGAATGATTATTGTATAAGAGCCATTCTTGAAGTAAATGTATGAATAAGTTTGAAGTCTTCCAAATAGATCATCAAGAATCAAAACAGATGAGAAGTTGAAGGGCTCATCTCTTACCAAATGCGCTCTTATGAAATGAATTCTTGTATTCGGGTTTAACTGGATGAGTCTACTGGGTTAGCCAGAGACTGGTTTAAAGTCAAGAGTATTTTGGTAATTATACCAGAGCTTTCTTGGTGGCCAAGAAAATGGAGATTATATATGTGTATAGTCTATAACCCTAGATCTTGCGCATTGAAGAGAGGTGAGAACTCTCTTGCCCGTGGTGTTCCCACACCACGTAGGTGAGATGATGTGAGAGAATGGAGTCTTTATATGCTTTATTTGTCATAGTGAAGATGATCGTCTCTGTGCTCGTGGATGTAGCCCTATTTGGGTGAACCATGTAAATCTCTGTCTCTTCTTGTGTGTGTGGTTGTTCTTTGTTGATCTTTTTATTGATGTATATACACAACGGGTGATGTTAAAAATTCACAATAAGTGATATCAGCGTGTGGTTTCGTCCAGATCTTGGAGTTAGATCTGTGGTTGTGATCTAAGGATCAATGGATTGGATTGTTTGGGATCGAATCACTGCTTTCGTGAAATAGAGGATCATTGAAACCCGTTATAGAGTAGCCCATCGATCTCTGTTGCAGAAATCGGAAACGGCAGTGTGAATCCGGATCTCCACGTCAACGTCGGAGAAGAAGCCAGAGACCACCGTCATCACCAGGCCACTGCGTCGCCACCGAGCTCAGTTGCTGTCGTCGTTACCTCACCAGCTGCCGCCGCCTCCAGTCGCCGATCGCCATTTATTGCTGCCGTGCAGCGTCGCCAGAGAGGGCGATGTCCGCTGCTACCAACCATCGCTGTTGTTGCCGAGGAAGAGGGCGGCTTTGATCTCTGGTTACAGAACCAGAGACCGAGCAGAAAGAGGAAGAAGAAGAGGGGTTCGAGTCAGGTCAGGTCAGGTTTGACCCAACTCGATTGCAGCAAAGTCCAGCGAGCAACAGCAGGTTCGGTTCCGGGTCAGTCAGGTTCGACCCAACCCGTTCGCAATAGAAGCCCAGTAGCAGCAGGTTCGGGTCTAGTTCGGTTCAGGCCTAACCCATTAGCAAAAGAGCCCAGAGAGCAGTTCAGTTCAGTTCCGGGTCAGGTGAACCCGACCCGGTTCCGCTTCAGAAGCCCAGCAGAACAGTAGCAGTGACGTCAGCATGGTCAACAAGCAGGTTTGACCAGATTCAACGGCTAAAATTGTTTCTATGATATCTTGATCGTCCGATGTCCGATCGGAGATCCATTGCACGTACGGACTCGGTTGGAGCAGATCTACACAATGGAAGAGGGTGATTGGCTGCTTGACGGTCAATGAGGAGGTTTGCCCGATTAGAGCATAGAAACTTGTTTACGCGATATTGGAGCCATCCGTGGTCAGATTTTAGATCCGTTTCTTCCAGCATGCTCGCGGTGACGAGATCTACAGTTTGGTACAGAAGTCTTAAAAAAAAGAAGATTTGAACAGATGTAGATTTAGGTCAGAATCGGGTATACTCGACCTGGTTGTTGTTGCAAACCCAATAGTAGGAGTCGGTAGCCTAATTGCAAAGGGTTTGCTGATTCAAACGAAGTTATTCGTTTGGAGTTCACATGTTTTCCGGATCACATGTGATGTTATTCATCTTGCCAGAGCCAAGTCAATGAAGAAGCAGCAAGGAGGAGCTGATTCATCAGCAGTTGTCAAACATTTGTTTGATTGATCGGAGGCCAGGTCAAATGTAGTTTTTGACCGCTCGGAGGTAGAAGTTGTTCTGCAATTGTGAAGTCATTTGAACTTGTATTCCCCATCTGTTTTGCTTGCATGCTTGTGGTGATTAGATCTTCATAGTGATGTTGAAGATGAGGCAAAATAGTGAGTGATTCAGATATCGATATCACTCAGATTCGTCAATGGATTCAAGCTTTAAGTTCGAGGTGGAGTTTGACGAGAAGATGAACTTTGCTCAAAGTTCATGTGCTGGTTCAACATGTCAAAATGTTGAAAGAAGAAAACTGCATCGTTAATGCAGTGACGTACCATTCAGCAAGGTACTTGAAGACATTACCGGTTTTATCTCCTGGTGGCTCGAGTTGTGCGGAATTCAAGCTAAGGTGGAGATTGTTGAGTTTATGTCTTGTATTCCGGTTTAGTTGGATGAGTCTACTGGGTTAGTCAGGGATTGGTTTAAAGTTAAGAGTATTTTGGTAATTGTACCGGGGCTTTTTTGGTAACCAAGAAAATGGAGATTATATATGTGTATAGTTTGTAACCCTATATCTTGCGCGTTGAAGAGAGGTAAGAGCTTTTTTTGCCGTGGTGTTCTCACACCACGTAGGTGAGATGATGTGAGAGAATGTGAGTTTTTGTATGTTTTACTTGTCATAGTGGAGATGATCGTCTCTGTGCCCGTGGATGTAGTCCTGTTTGGGTGAACCATGTAAATCTCTGTCTCTTCTTGTGTGTATGATTGTTCTTTGTTAATCTTGTGATTGATGTATGTGCACAACGGGTGATGTTAAAAATTCATAATATATACAAATAAACATACCTTAGAGTTAGATAGTTGTGTACCTGCGATCGGCTCAATACCTACTAGTACTAGAGTGATTTCTTTTTAATAAATATATAAGCCAGCTTGGGAGCCTCACCATTTTCTGGTGAGTGTTGCACTCGCGAGTCCATATTCAACAGATGGATCTCCTGGCAAATACCAGGAATGAATGAAATCTCAAAAGTAGTTCTGTCACGAGCCAGCAGAGAAGTCAACTGCAAGTTGTCCCCTTCCAAAGTTCCACTTTCTTCCATGGCTTGAATATTACAGGTCTGTGGACGAATACACGTATACCATCAAGAATCAAAGGCAAGACAAGACTACGAAATGTAACCTTGACTGTGTTAGGTGAAGTTTGAAGGTGATGTAAGTGGCACTTGACACCGATATATGTGTGGCCCATTCTTTGGTTTATAAGATTCCCATTCTTTTGAAACTTTTTCTAATTATTCGTGCGCCAACGATGGAATCGTGTTGTTGTTGCCGTTATTATTATTATTTTTTTAATGACTTCACCCAATGGAATTAGTTTTTAGCGGCATTCGCTAAAATAATTGAGACCTAACTGAAAAATGACATGGCTCTCAAGCCTAAAATCTTCCTTCACAATTCAAGTAAAAATTCCCGGTCCAAGTTTGAATTTGGCTACAGCCTACAGGTGGACCATCCTTGACCTGTTGACGCCGTCTATTTTTAAACTCTCGCACCATTTTTTTGGGCTCTCTCGAGGACTACAAAACCCATGTTTAGTGGACAACGAGTTGATGACAAAATCTCAAAATTTTCTCGAAGTTTGGCGATATGATTTTGGTCCATTCAGGCCCCACACTAAAATCAGCTCAGGCCCATCCAAACACATGAGTTAGAATTTCATCCTGTTGGGCCAGTTTCACCCCTCATTCACTTCACTCAAGTGTAAATATAAAATGCTTGTCATGAAGTAGAACAAAATTAGAGTAAAAAAAATATCATTATTGTATTTCTTTTTCTACTAAAACATGTGTTTCGCGGAGATTACAAGTGACAGGTACGAATTCGTTGCAAGTGATTGGAATGTCAAGATCATCTAATGGTTGGGACTCTATACCACAATTAAGATCAAGTGATAAGCTGTCATTTTACACTTTAAATTTATATTAAATGGGTGTTCTACTTTAAATAAATACCTCTCTCTCAAGTCCATGAGTGGAGCCCATCTTTCAGAACAAAAATTGCTCAAAGACAATAACCACTCCAACACATGATTGAAATTTACCTAAATGTGTACAACCCCATTAGTGAGCTTGTCATGAAACAACCCTGGGTGTTGACCCATTTGCATAATGCATGGGTTTGCTCCTTGCAGTCTTGTGTTTGAATTTTCACAAAATTACTTGGTGTGCGTGCTTAGAGGTTTGGAATTTGCCATGGAATTTTAGATTGATTTGACACCTTTCACTTTTTTGCTTCTTTGAGTAAGATTGGATTAGCCTATGAGCCAAGCTTATGCTTGAGCTGAACTTTGCTAGTTAGCTAGCTCAATAGTTAGTTTGACTCAATAACAACAATTAACCTCAAAAGAATCAAACTCATCTCAAACCCCACCAGAGCATGGCTCAATTGGAGAATCTGAATTCTCCAATTGTTGTTCCTACATGAAATTTCAAATCTTCATAGCTTATCTTGCATGTGAAATGCTAGAATTCTAAAAAAATCTAAAGACTATTAATGACTTCTTGTAAAAATTAAAATAAAAAAGATATATCAAGCTCCCTAAGGTAACTATTCCTATCAAAACCTTAGATTCCTTTGCTCTAGATTTGAGAAGAAGATGGATGTGGTCTTAGGCAACCTCCACTCAACTCCAGCCACCCTCATCTCTTTAGGCACCCTCAGTCTGTAATCCACACTCCTCCTTCTCAAGATATTAGTAGAAGCACCATAAACACTTTTCAATACTCTTACCAAGTAAGTATAAACAAAAAGCCATGTCTCATAACCCACTGATCATTTAAAAATGCTAGATGGGTCATTGGAATTCCATCGGGGGAGTGGGGTTGGACAACAATTGTAGAATATGTCAAAATAACATGGTTTCAGTGCCTTGTAAGCTCTTTCATAATTATCCCGCAAAACAAACAAGAAGAGTCCACTCCAGCCAACGGTCCAGATTTTCAACCTCCATCCCCCACTCAGTGTAAATTCTGCAGACCAACAAATCCATCTTTTCATTACAACAACACCACACCTCGCCCAACAAATGCCACAGCCCCACTCCCATCTGCAATAAAATACACACAAAAAAGGACAGCCATTCCACATAAAAACCCAAACATCAAAGTACATCAATGCGATGCACACAATGCTTTTTCTTCAATAACCCCTCGATGAAGTCGAGATAAAAACGCGTCCTTGTCATTTCCCGGAACATATATTCCCCGTTCCCAGCACCTGGAATCCCAAAAGCAGAGCCTTTCCGAAATCGGCCCGTTTCGCACGGTTCCGTCTGTTTCGCCCGATATTTCGGCCCTCTCTCCGACACACATAACGTCTTTCTCTCTCTACAGTAACGCCAAATCACTTACATTCTCTCTCTCTCCTCTCTTTCTCTCTCTAATTCGTGTCAGTTGTGTTTCTCTGCTCCGAAGCTGGTGAAAACGGTATTATGAATTCCAGGGAATCTTGAAAAGCGAAGAAGAATAAGAAGAAGAAGAAGAAGAAGAAGGAGGAGGAGGAGAAATGTTTCGATTGCATAGGCACAAGCAGGAGAAATCAAGAGAGAGGATCGATTTCAAGTTCTCAAACTTCCAAACACTCGAGGTAAAAGGCGAATTCATGGAATTCTCTTTCTCTGATTTCCGTCTCATCTCTCAGTTTCAAGATTTTGCCAGTTTTCTGATCTGGATTAGTTCTCCTGAAAACTCGGAGGAATCTTTATCTGCTAGAGAATTGATCTTGATCTTGTTCTTTGTTTTCTTTTTGAGTTTGATGCATCTTGGGTTGGTGTGGATCTTGTTGGATTTGGTAGAAATCAAGGAATGTGGAGAGTTTATTCTGTTTTTGGTGTACTTGCTTCTTTGTCTTTGTGGCTTTTGATGGATTTGGATGCGGATGATTAAATGATCCTAGCCCTTAATTTAAGGGCCTCATAGTGTTATCACTTTCTGATTCGTGTCAAATTGGGACTAGTGCTAATTCGAGGGAGGTAGGTGCTTGCGACGGCGTTGCATTGATCATAGGGGGGCACATTGGTGGAATGGTTGAATTGTGGAACTCAATGCCTAACCAGGCCTTACATTGGCTACTAGTGAAGGCAGGGATCATTTAAGATTAGCAGTCATGTTGGGTGAGATTTTACATCAGTGTTGGTTGCAAGAGTGACAGTGTGCGGTCGCTGATTTCTTCACCTGAGGGTGTTGCAGGTAGGAAAGAGAGTTTTGTTTGGTGCCTTTCAGCTACATTACCTCCTTAGTTGTCTTTTATCATCTTTGGGGTTTGGGTTGGGGTTATGTTGTATAGTATATGTTTCTTATACGGTATGGTATGGTCGATTTAATAAAGGGTGAATGAGCTGGTCAAAATTGAAAAGAACTTACTGCCACGATGTTATAGATTATATTATTTTGGAACAGCGACGTAAAAAATGGAGCGTTTAAGTTGGATTGCTTATTATGATTAGGACTGTGTGGATGGAGTAGAGATAAGCTTGTGCATTGTCCTGTGATTATCGAGTGCCGCTTTGATTAAGAGAATGTTTAATTAGGCAGCAGTTTCTGCTTTGGAAAAGATTATTAGATGATGGTTAGACCTCTGTTTTTATGTGATGCTAATGGTTGAGAAATAAAGACAGTGACTGTATAAGATAAAGTGCATGTCACTGAGCTATGTATGTTAAAATGAATGTGTTTGGTAACATGAAAATGTAGAAAGGACTTGAACTTACACACTCTTGTTCTTCAAGGGAGGGTGTCTGGTGTCCCTAACTAGCTGAGCGACAAGTGGAGACATTTTTACTTCACTTGTAGTACCACACATTGACCTTCACTAGCTCTCTTTTTTTTTAGTTTTCCACTTTACAACTTACCACTCAAAATTCCTTTCTCTGCCGTTTTAATCTCATTCTTCTCCACTGTGTTCTTTGCTGTGAGCATTTAATGTTTACTCATTTTCGATTCATTGACCATGGAAATGAATGAAAGTGACCTATGATGCTCAGATATTGGAAGAAAACGGGATGGAAACATTGGTATGGCAGGAAGTCAGGAACATGGTTTTTATGTATGAAAATGAAATTTGGGATATGATTCAGATACATTTGCGCACTTTGAGGTTTCTGGTTTCATAGCAAATGATGTTGCAAACATTATATATATATATATATATATTGCTTTTTTCTTATGAATTGGTACAGAAGTTTGAAAAAAGTAAATAAATGCAGGACTGCGATTAAACAGTACATTTGAACCAATGACCATATAATTTGTTGACTGCTGCAGATTTACAGAATTTATGCTCTATCCTATGCATGATGGATCTTTTTGTCCTTTGCTTTAAGCTTTCTATTTCACATTACTATGGCCTTGTGCTTATAAATAAATTGTCAGTTTAACAGTTCTTACTTGGTCATGGCATATGTTGGTTCTCTCAGGTGCCCAAGGGATGGGACAGGCTTCTTGTGTCTATTATCTCCATGGAAACTGGGAAAACAGTAGCCAAATCAAACAAAGCAGTTGTACGGAATGGAAATTGTCAATGGACGGAAGCTCTATCAGAATCTGTATGGGTTTCACAGAATGATGCTTCAAAAGAGCTGGAAGAATGTCTCTTTAAGTTTTTAGTTTCCACGGTCTGATTCATATCTTGATTAAAATCAAATTTTAATGGAAATATTCTCATGGATTTTAAAAACTTATTCATTTCATTACTTATTTGTTGGTTCATTAATTTTCTTTCATACTTTGAAAATATGAACTAATGGTTACAGCTCATGGTAATTTATATTTTCCAGGGATCAGCTAGATCTGGCATTCTTGGAGAGGCTGTTGTCAATTTGATGGACTACACCAGTTCAAAAGCTTCAGTTCCTGTTTCATTACCTTTGAAAAAATGCAGTCATGGAACAATTTTGCAAGTGAGTTAATAAGAAAGAAGACAAAAAGATAATATATTTCCTATTTGCTTAGTGGTATCGAAATTGATGCATTGCTAAGTTTTGTGTTACTTCTCCTTTAATAGCCAATGCGCACACACATATATATGTATATATGTCTATTGAATATCACCTAAGAAGTACAGAGACGGACACGGGACACGAATACGACACGACACAGACATGGCGATACGAAAAATCTTAAAAAAGTAGAATACGGACACGGCTAGAACACGACAGATAATAAATATATATTTTTATATATAATTATAAAATTAAAGAATAGTTATATTTTTAGCCAAATTAAGAAGCATAATATCACAATTAATAGAAAATAAAAACACAACTAATACTAGAATAGTAAAAAATGATGAAACTAGCAAGAGAGAGAGAGAGAGAGAGAGAGAGAGAGTTAGAATAGAAGGTAGCAAAAAAAAAAAAAAAGAGATTGTTTGGAAATTTTCATATTTGGTCTGAAATTGTTTCTGAATTATTTATGAACTTTTGAAACTTCATTTAACACTCTTTTTATTTTTTTTCTTTTTTTCTTTTTTTTTTTATAACAGACTTTGGTCACACTCAATGATAAAAAAAAGAAGAAGAAAAAGAAAATTTCATATTTGGTTTGAAATTGTTTCTGAATTATTTATGAACTTTTGAAACTTCATTTAACACTTTTTTTTTATAACAGACTTTGGTTACACTCAACGATCAAAAAAAGAAAAAAAAAGAGGAATTTAAAATTTTAAAATAATCTTGTTGTGTCCATCCGTGTTCCTACCGTATTCCTGTTATGTCCTGCCATGTCCCTGCAGTGTCCAAATTTAAAAACTTTAAAAAATAGTAATAATAGACATGTTTTGTGGCTTGTCGGACATGCGTCCGGCAGTGTCCGAGCTGTGACCGTGTCTGTGTCTAACACGTGTTCGACATGAGGACCCTAATCGCATGTCCGTGCTACTTAGAATATGACTATGCACCATTCAATGGTTGCATGTAGTTGGTTGATACGACAGCATAAGGACATTCAAAAAAAAAAAAAAAAAGATAAAAGACGAAAAGAAATGCCAAAGGAAAATGACAACCTAAGGATCAGTCCTATTGGGCCAAAGACCTCAGGGATACCCATGTCTTAAAAGAAAAAAAAAACCGCAAACGAACAAACAAAAGAAAAAGAAAAGACAACCTAACATGAGTGATAGGAGGATATGAGACATATTGGAGAGAAATAAAAACTATGAAGATTATCCCAATTAGGAAAATTTTTCTTAATTTTATTAGGAGATACGAAAGCAAATTAAATTAATATCTTACCCTCATTTTCAATAGATCAATGTAAAGCCCATCTCCCTACATTTCCACTAAAGCTTCATTATGGATGTTGGTAATGGCCATTTGTTTGTTATCATACACGTGTCTCCTTGAAAGATATTTGATCAAGGAACATGCAGGTTGATCATTCAATAGGTTGTAAGGATCTCCTTTGGGTTTGTCGCAAATGAATGGCAATCAACTTTCATGTTCTTTGCCCCCCAAATGTAGCTCCACTAGTAGGGGACATGGTTGTGTGAGTAGAGTGCGTGAGTTCAATCGCTGGAGTCACACAAAAAATAAAAATTAAAATTAAAATAAAAAAAAAGCCCAGCAACAACAACAACAGCAGCAAAAAAGAAAACCACTTTGATGTGCTTTTGATCACTGGTGGAAGATATGAGTAGTGGAAAGGTGAATTACCACCTTATTATCATGTGTACAACTTTACAGTTGATGACTTGAAGTCTTTTCATTCTTTTCTCCCTGGTGGAAGTGCCACACATTATTGTTTATGTAACTTCCCATCAATGCTCAAGTAGATTGTACTCTTTTTTTTAATAGCATAGTTGATGCATTTAAATAAAGGACAGCATTCTATATGGGACTCAATATTATTAACAAAAAGAATTTCTAATCTGTACTATCATTTATAGTCTGTTTGGATGGTGTGAAAAGTTGTAGCTGCTAACACCATCTCCATCTAGAACCAGGAAAAAGAAAAGAAAAAATGGTTGTAACTGTCCATAATGCAAAACTGTGGACAGTTTCACCACCTGTTTTCTCATGTTCAGATGACTCCCCAGGGTTGTGGGGTGTCCCATAGTTGGCATGAATAATCTTGGCCATTAACCAATTTTGAAAAGAGGCCTTTCTTTACTAATAAAAGGGTAATTCAATATTTTTAATATTACATAGCTCTTGTTTTAGAAGGGAAATTATTTTTCATCATGTAGCATCTTGAGAGCACAAATTTCCTTTTCAGTTTTACTGTTTGCATATAATATAAAATAAGAAACTTTGAGTAATGATGTTGTTTTTCTATCAAACTAATTGTTGCACTACCTCTCAAGCTGGTTGTAAAAATGTCTCTTAAGTCTTCAATATTATTTTCTTTTGGTGAATTTCTTAAATAGTTTTGTTAACTTAATTTGATGAAATTCATGACATAGTTTTGTTAATAACATGATTCAAAATAGCCTAATTATCGGAGGTAGCAGTTGAGGCTGCTGCACAATTTTGAGAATAGCAGCCATTACAGTCTAAAACCTTGTAAAGTCAAGCAGTTTTAATTTAAAGCATTATTTTTCCTATTTCTTCTCCTCAGTAACCTTTCTTAAAGTTGTCTCTACTTTTAGATGGCTCCAAATCACCAAAGAAACACATGATTGGCTGCCGTAAAAGATTCAATTTTTTTACCACTTAAAAAACTCACACCAATTTGCTGCTATATCACCGCAAGGCCCACAACCACTACATATCGCTTGCTACGTAGCATTTTGGCCACTAGCTGCTAAGCCCGCGGCCACCGCTTTTTTTTATCCTTGGTTAATAATATTGAGTTATTTGTCATACATATTATGATGGTGTGTGGTATCAAGGTTTAAAATATTGGCCGATACCGGTACGTATCTACCAATATCGGCCGATACGTACCGGTATCAGCCTGAACCGCGACGATATTTCAATGAGATACCGGTATCAATATCGTCTCAATTCACATCGCAAAAAAAAAAAAAGGTTAAATATCAGCCGTCACGGCCGATATTTTCAAAATATCGGTCGTAACGACTGATATGAGCGAAACTCCAAAAAAAAAAAAAAGAGAGAGAGAGAGAACGAGAGAGGAAGAGTGGATCCCTACAGTAAAATAGAGAATAAAGAGAGAATTGGTACCTAGAATCCTTAGATCTATCACATGGCGTTGTTACTACCACTGCCAAATAGCCTGGCGGTGCCTCTACAACCACCACCAGTCATAGTTGCAACCACTTCTGGTCCTGCTCCAAGTGCAACCACGCCAACCACCCCCCTTCCTCTTCTTCTCCTCATCTTTTTTCTTTATTTTTCTTCTCTTCTTCCCTTTCCTTCTTCTTCTATTGGTCTCCTCTGTTTCCAACGTTTCTTGCCTCTGTTGCCATCATGTCTACAGTCTGGAAATTGGAAATGGGAGAGAGAATGCCCTTTTTAGGGTTTTGACCATTTCTTATAATGGTGTGAGTCTACCACCATATAATTTTTGGGCTTTGGCCCACTTTTTAAAAAACTAACCCATAGTGAAGTACTACACTATCTTATATTCATTTGGGGCATTTTTTTTCTAAATGGGGAAGTGGAACACAACAATTAGCTAGGCCACAATTTATGTCATAAAGAAATGAGGGCATTAGTTTTCTACAAAACTATTTATCCAAGAAAATTCAGATTAAAATAAAATTTTAAACTACACATATCATGGTGATAATTTTTACTGAAAGGTTGCTTCATAAAATAATTCAAAATATATGCCCATTTTTAAATAGGCACTCGACAAATTAGAGTCAAATTAAAGTTAGGCTAAACTTCACATAATAAGTTTTTAAAAATCTTATAGCAATATAAGATACTATAACTTAGGGGGACCGATATTTTACTTTATAGTTGTTACTAATGGAAAAAAAACATTGTTTTCCAACATTTTACAATATTCTGGATTTTTGGGTTATTTTTTTAAAATTTTTTGGGGTTAAAAATAAGTTCACACCGCGATGACCACAACGGACTATGAACCATGACCGATACCGCAACGGTATCGGTTTTTGGGGTTGGCCGATACTGCGAATGATACCGCTAGTTTAAACCATGTGTGGTATACATCTTCAATTTACGTTTTTTCATATGAAGATTGCATGCAGTACTCTCTCGTTTCTTCTTTTATCTAGCTTGATTATGCCTTGATGGTCACCTCAGTTGTCTCAAAATATGCACTTCCTGGGACTTATGCCATCATTAGCACACTCGCACAGTGACCGCTGTCCTATTTCCTTGGGCATTGGTCTCCCTCTCTGGAAGTCTGGAAATGATTCCTTTTCGTCTCTTTCTTTGTGGCAGGTCAAAATTCAATGCCTTTCTCCGAAAGTGAAGCTAAGGTTGCTTTTCAGGGCAAATCAGAAGTTCTCTACTCTGAGTTGGGATTATTATATTTGCTTTCATTTTGACTATATATTCATTTTTCAGGGAGGAAAAGCATTTGGAAGAAGCAAATTCCAATCAGGAGGAAGCAAATAAGGTGTATGATGACATGGACACCAAGTCAGATGGATCTGATATCATGTTCACTGGAAGCATTGGATCTTCTTCTAGTAACAATTTAGGTGGTAGCCGTGGGACTTCTCATCCTGGAGAAACTGGGAGTAGGGTATGGCTATTTCCTGTACATAATTTGCAGTATCACTGTTTAGAACTCAGAAAAATGGACTTTAGCTATCCACTGAATGTTCATCTTCATTTGGTTTCTCTATGAGGTTTCTGAGCAGGGCTTTAAAGCATGGCGTTAGGGTGTGACTCAGTTACGCTTGAGTCAGTTGACTGGTCTGGGTTGCACCCAAGAGCACAAATAATGATAAAAAAATATAAAAAAATCACAAAAAATCTAGAGAAATAAAAGTTGCTTCCCTATGAGTCTAGAATTTTAAGACTAATGTTTTAATTATTTTTAATTATGAATTTAAGTAGGATTAGGTGGCCAGGTTTATTGTGGCCATGTTTATGTTAAACTCAATTGTTCATTTTTCAGAGTTTTAGAAGTTTGTACTTCATAACAAATTAACCCTTTCAGCTTACCTTTTTTCAAAAAAATTATTGTTTCTAAAAAGGAAAAAATACATATTTTTAAGCACCCTTGCAATGGATTTGCCAATCTTTAAAGTTCAGTCTCTCAACAAGTGATTAAAATAACAAAAGGAGGGAACAGACTGAAAACCTACCTTTACATTAAAAATAAATCCCAAATCCATATTTTGGATGAACAGCACCTCCAATCTTTAAATGCTTAGACTTTCCACAAATTGTGGTTTTAATCTTTCAAAACCAATTCAAAGGGTCTCCAACCCTCTTGCAGCATCTCCCTGTAGTAAAACACGGACATAAATGAGTATGGGAAGGTTTTAGAGCCCCACATCAGACCTAGAATTGGTTCAAGTCATTACAGTGTTGACTTGCATGACTTGGGGTTTGGGCCATACACAGGACTCAGCTCCCAATCCAAAACCTATTAAGTAAATTGAACTTCAGTTTGTCACTTGGAGAAATCCATAACAGGAAGCACTAGTGTCCATTTGATCCAACTTATAAACCACAGGGATTGGATGATCATAATTATCCAGGTTTTGGCCATTTTCTTCAGTTTCTTTTTTGTGTGTATATTAAGTACTCTTTTTTTCAAATTTTTAGACAATACAGGAAATGTGCAGCTTGGTCTGAGTTGCACCAGACCATTCATTTTCAGTGAAGCAACTTTGTTTGGGTGAAGACCAAGTCCCATGCTGAATTCAGGACCATTTTCGCTTGTATAAGTAATTACTTGTTTTCACATGTTGTCTCAGTTTTTTTTTCTTTTTTCTTTTTTTTTTCTGAAAAATGGACTGACCCTCACCCCAAATTTTTCTTTGTATCAGAAAATCTATCTGTTTTTTTTTCCTTTTATTTTCTTGGTGGTTTTTCTTTTTTGTTCCTTTCCTATGTTCTGGGTCTGAACAAGAAGTGTCAATTGATTTGGGACTATCATTACAAGCAGGGTTTCTTTCTCTAATACAATTTTTGCTTCTTCCTTGCAACCATTACACATCTTTCCTTTCCGCAGGTAACTAACCACCTTTTCACTTATTTGCTGTAGGATATGAGTTTTTCAGCTTCTGGATCGCACCGTAGTTCTGATTCGGGGGAAGGTTCCATATGCAGGACCTTCTCCCCTGTAAATAATGTAAATGGGGATATCTGCAATCTCATCGGAAGGCAAGATTCATCAGGCTCCCAAAATAGTGCAATTGATGCTAGTCCTGTTGACGATCCTCATAGATCAAACCAATCATCCTTCAATTCAAGGATCACGGGGTCAAGCATGCATCTTCAGAATCAGTGGCAAGAGGTTACACGACAAAGTCCTTCACATGTGCTTCCTCCATCATCATTGAGGACTGCAGGTTCGCCTAAAGATTTTCTTGAAGCTGCTGAGGTTACTATTGAAGAACTTCGTGGAGAAGCTAAGATGTGGGAAAGAAATGCCCAGAAGTTGAAGCTTGATCTTGAACTCTTAAGAAAGGATTTTTCTGAGCAATCAAGGCGTCAAGCAGATCTGGATATGGAACTTTCTGCAGCATGCACAGAACGCAACAGATTTAAACTAGAGATTGAACAATTGAAATCATTGTTAGATGAGTCAATGGAGAAACAGTCAGCCATTGAGAATTCAATTACACGAGCAGAAGATATAAACCAAATGCAGAAGGAATTGGAAGATGAGATAAGGTTTCTGAAAGAATCCAACGCCAATTTGTCTCTGCAGCTGACAAAAACACAAGAATCCAATATTGAGCTTGTTTCCATTCTTCAGGAATTGGAAGACACCATAGAGAAACAGAGAGGGGAAATTGAAAAATTTTCAGCACAGAAGGCAGAGCTGGATGATACGATAATCACAAGGAGTTTAATTGATGATAATGGGCAGTTATATGATGAAACAGCAGTCAGAAATGCATTGCTGGCTGAGGATCCAGTGAGCTGCAAACTTGAAGACTCATCTGCAAATTTACATGAGCCAGTGGGAATGGGCAAGTGTAGCTTAAGCGTTCAGCTAGAGGAGTTACAGGAATCTCAAAGAAAAATGCAATCTGTTGTGGAGATGCTGGAGAAAAGCCTAGAGGACAAGAACCGTGAGATTGAAGAGGAAAGAAGCCTATGGAACCAAGCTTTGTTGGATTTTGAGGCCAAATGGGCATGTAAGATATCAGAGAAAGAAGAGGAAATCTCCAAGCTAGAACTGAAGCTATCTGAGTTTTTCCATACTCAAGGTTCTGAGAATATGGGTCTCTCTAATGAAGCTGATCTTGATCTGGTCAAAGAAAATGAGGGCTTAAGAGCTCAAGTACAGGAGCTAGAGAGGGATTGCAATGAACTCACAGAAGAAAACCTGGACCTCATATTTAAGATGAAGGAGCTGAAAAAGGATAATGTGACAAGGGATCCTTCTCTCGGCTTTGGCTCTGATGAATATCAGACCAATATAACTGCATGTGTGTCTGATTCTGAAATATGTAAGCTTAAATCTCATGTACATCATCTGGAACAGAAGTTAAAAGAGATGGAAATGCTGGGTGAAGGACATGTGGCTGGAAAAATAGATAGCCAAACAGTGGATCTTCAGACTGAGTGCACCAACCTCAAGCTTGAATTGGAAACCTTCAAGGACAAAGCTTGTAATCTTGATCTTGAGCTCTGTAAAACACGGCTTGATTTAGAGAAGAAAGAGCTGGAATTTAATGGATTACAGTTGCAACTGGAAAGTTACCGTGTTAAAGAAATCAATTGGGAGAATCAGATCAGTGCTGCCTCTACGAAACTAGAAAGCTTGGAGATGGAGCTACAATCTAAAATTTCTAATCATAGTGAGGAACTGGCAATGAGCAGGTCTGACATAGAAGCATGCAAGGCTTGTGAGTTATTGAAAGAAGAGGAGATTGAGTCTCTCAAGCATTTACAAAGGGAATTGGAAGCTGAGGTTTCAAGTCTTCAGAAGGACAAAGCTCGGCTGGAGGAAAATCTGGACATTGCACAGAGGGAAAGTAAAATTACCTCTAAATGCTTGGATGATGTAGGGCAAGATTTGATGGTGCTTACAAACAGTATGGACTCCCATGTTAATGCTAATAAGATGCTTGAGAGGAAGCTGATGGAACTAGAGATTGAAAAACGTGAACTAGAACTCCATTTGTCTGAATTGGAAGAGGAAAATGTACACCTAACAGAAAGAATATCTAGCTTAGACTCTCAGTCAAGGTATTTGAAAGATGAGAAGGAGTCAAGTCAATTGGCACTAGAACATTCTGAAAGTCTTGTTGTGGATCTCCAGGAAAAGATCCAAAGAATGGGAGCGGAAGTGGAAATGCAAAAAGTTGAACTAGAACAAAAGCTGAAAGAAGCAGACAAACAATTGGCTGAAGTTGAAGAAGAATCAGAATATCTAAAGAGAGCAAACACAAAGTTACAGGCTACTATTGAATGCATCATTGAAGAATGTAGTTCTCTTCAAAAGATGAATGATGAGTTAAGGAGGCAAAGACTGGAGTTAAATGAGCAATGTAAACATTTGGAGACTGAACTGAGGGAATCACAAAAAGGTTTCTCTGATTGCTCTAAGAAACTGGAGCTGTTAGAAGAGAGAATTTCTTCGATGCATAGAGACGTTATTATAAAAGAGAAATCCCTGACTTCTGAACTTGAATCTCTTTTCCATAAGCATCAGGAAAACGAAGAGAAACTTCTTTTGTCTGAAAATCTGCTAAATGAAAAGCATGTTGAGAAAATGGTCGAAATTGAAAACCTTAAAAGTGAGATAGCACACCTCACCAGACAGATCCTTTCAACGGATGATGAAAGAGAGAAAATGGCATCAGAAGCTGTCCTTGAACTATCCAGGCTACGTGCTGATAAAACCAAACTAGAGAATTCTCTAAAAGATTGCCATACTCAGGTTAAATTTCTTGAAACTGAGCTTTGTACTCTCCGACTAGAGTCTGAAAATAAGGAACAAGAGTTGACTGATATGCTGGCCGCATCTAGACGAAATGAGGAAATGCTTATGGTTGAGCATGAACACATGAACAGATTGGTGGAGGATGTCAAAACTAGTGAAGAAAAACAAAGGGTCATGTTAAATGAAACAGAATTAAAAGTTAAAGCCTCGGAGTATGAGAGGCAACTATCGACTGAAGAAATTGCTAGCCTGAAAGCCCAATTGCAAAACTTGGTGAACCTTCAGGGTGAGATTTTGGAACTTAAGAGCTCACTTGACGAGGCAAAATACGAAAAGGGTAGACTGGAAGCATCATTGAAATTATTATCTGTTGAATGTGAAAACATGAAGGCAGAGAGAGTTTCATTTGTTGAGAAAATCTCTAGCATGCAAACGGCATTATCTAAAGGAGAGGAATGCAGGCGGAGTAAGACTGCCTTGGAAGAAAAGCTTCTGGGACTGGAGGGCGATCTATCAGCAAAAGAAGCATTATGTATCCAAGATGCTGAGCTGAGGAATGAACTTGGCCAGATCAAGAGAATAAATAGCCAATTTCAACAAAGGATACAATGCCTTGAGGAGGAGAAAAATGATTGCCTGAGGAGATCTCAAGCTCTTGAAGAAGAATTGAAGCTGATGAATGAAAATAAACATTTGAAAGAGAAGCAGTTGCCAGAATATTCTATATTCCGTGATATTTTATTCCAGGGCCAAGAGGTAGGTCTGTCGCAACTGTCCTTTTACCACATATGTTAAAGCAGTGTTTCTAGAGTTGATCATGCAGCATATTAATTTTCAGATTCATCTCTTGTATTAGCAGAAAGATATGAAGAATGGCAATCAACATGAAAATAAAGGAAAGCTATTATCTGCGAAGATTGATCAACTAGAAGAACATCAAAATGGCCGACTTCTTGATGTCAACCAAAATCAAAGAGAGGTTATGCACTGTTTTATAATTTTCTGTGCATTTGTTTCATAACTATTAGAAACCTTGTCCTTGATATCTTCTTCTGTCAATGAACTAAGTGTATGGAAACAATTACATTGCAGCAGTGAATAGGGATCTGTGTTACTTTTCATAATTATTGTGATAATAGTATTAGGACATCTTAAAGTAATTATTCATGTTCATGTTTGTTCTTTTTTGGGTTGTGACAATTTTACGCTGGCCATCGACCTACATCTTATAGTAATGATTACCAAAAAAAAAACCTTGCGGTAATGATCTTCAAACTTACAAAATTAGGTGTCCTGATTCGTTAATGTGCTTGGAAATTATCAATTGCTCATTAGCTTATGTGAATAATTTTAGCTTGTGTTCTTTTTCTCCCCCTTTTTCCCTCTTTCTCTCAATCTCCTGGTGGGTGGGCACATTGTGCTCACAGGTATAGTGAATATACTTTACGTAATGACCTCAGCTGATGGTACTATTTTTTTTCATCCCATTGCACATACTTCTATTATTATGAGGCTACGTCACTTATGCTTCACAGCTTTAGGGCATGTTGCACTAAACAATGTTAGTTCAAAGGTCAAACCAAACAAAATAGATGGATATCTTACACTTCACCACTTCATAATCCCTCACCAGACCTTTAAATTTGATGCACTTTGTTTGATGTGCATAACAACAGAATTTATCTCTTTGAACCTAATATAACAAAAATTGCTAATTATGGTATAATATTGGGGATAGGTCTGATCCTCAGAATTAAGGTTTGTGTCTTTTCATACATGTGACTCTGAGGGGCCATTTTTCAGTCATTGAAATGGTTGAAATTGATGAGCCCAATCACAGGTGAGTGGTCCTGGAAAATATTGGAGATTGGAAGATGCAAGACATTCCTCCAATATGAGGATTTTAGGAATCCCTACCTAATATATACTGATAAAGGGCCTTGTATCCATGAATATTACGGATATGGAGGTATACAGTTTTCTGAGGCTTTGGAACCTATAATTTATCTTTCAGGATATATCCATCTTGAATTGGTACTCACAATATCATGAATATTACGGATATGGAAGTATACAGTTTTCTGAGGCTTTGAAACCTATAATTTATCTTTCAGGATATATCCATCTTGAATTGGCCAACTGTACTTGCAATATGTTTCTAGAAACTGGGTTCTCAAAACATTGAGCCACTGTCCTGTAATTGTTGTTAATTGAGTTGTACATTGCAGTCTAAAGTCCTAGGAAACATATTGTTAGTTTGAAATGATAAAGTGGCCAGTGTGAGAAGGTGCCTCCTTATGAATGATAAAAGCGGTGTCTATTTCTCTAATGCATAACTAAATGGTTGCATATATGCAACACACTTTAGCAGATTTTGGAAATTTTATTGCTAAAATAAATATCAAAAGATTGGGAATCAGATGATTCTGAAGAACTAAAATGAAAAGGAATTCCAAATGTGCTAAAAAATAGGAAAGCCAAATATTAATAATGACTCAAAAACTCCAATGGCTGTCCTAGGGTGAAATATGTGGAAGGAACCATTGTGGTCTTGAATGCAACTATGTAGCTTGCAATGATGAATGTATAAAGGTTTACAACCTTATCTTCAACTTGATTTATATGCAAATGTAGAAAATTGCTGCATTCTTGTTCTTGATTATTTGATATTGTATATCAATTGATTTACAAATAAAACCTCTATTCTTTTTATTGATATTTTATGTATTGCATATCCATGCTAGCTTCGCTGTGGATTATTATTCTAGTAATCTATGTATTTCTTAATAATCTCGCACTCTTCAATATAGATCCATCATATATCCATCCCTTAAAAGGCGTAATATATACAATCACTTGTGCTTTATTGATGAATCGAAGTATCAGCATGTTCTGTATATATATATATATATATTTTTTTACATGAGCTTCGTGAAAAGTTTTAAATCAAAATGAAATGAATTCTAAGGAACTAATATATTAGTTCAGAAACATTTCCCTAATTCACAAATTGTTTTCTATTACTAATAGTTCTTAAGCAGGTATGTGATGTGGCCTATGCATGTTGACTGTTTACTTGAAGAACCATGTCACCATGTCACCGTAATTGCACTTCTAAATTTCAAGTTTCTGTTCTCTCATATTTTCAGGTTGATAACAAGCTACATGATCATAGAGAAAGGTCACAGATAATTGCAGGATCTGATCTTTTATCTAAGATTCAGTTGCTTGAGACTGAACTTGCTGAGGCTTTGGAAGCAAACAACATGTATAAATCACAACTCAAAAGGTAATTTTGGGCAGCAGACACTCCAGACTTTAAAATACACTTTTCATTTCCATTTCTCAAACCTTTTTTTCCTTTCTATTTTATATTCTAGACATTGTTCTTTTTTCTTTAATAATCTTTCTTTGTCCAGATAGCCATTTTTAACTAGATGCAAAATTTATGTTTAAGAAAGATGTTATCTTGTACAAAATAATATGTTATTTACTCTTTTGTTCATACCTATTTACTTTATTGTTTGTTCATCTTCATCATATACATCTGCTGTTGCCAGTTCCTGCCAATGCATGATAGCTTGCTTTTCCATTTCTTCTAAATGGAAAACTATGTTTTATTGGTGAATGGTGAATGACTCTAGTGACATGATCTAGTACAAGGTTGTGCTGTCCAGTTAAAAGGCCCACAGAGTAAACTTTTTCCCACAAACATTTGTTGTGTCACTGATATATTATCTCTCTTGCAGATATCTGTCCACAAATGACAACATTCATGGCAATGATTTCAAGAAACCAGCAGCTGAAGATGGATTAAGGAACAAGGAAGATGACAAGAATGTATCGTTACTTGAGGCAGAGCTGAAAGACATGCGCGAACGCTATTTCCATATGAGCCTCAGATATGCTGAAGTAGAGTCACAACGCGAGGAACTTGTAATGAAACTCAAGTCCATGCAAATGGGGAAGAAATGGTTTTCGATATCATGAGTTAGGAAGCAGTATACACACTAGCAATACGTGTTCTTTTTGGGTATATTTGATTCAAATGTGATTCATACAGGCAAGGAATAAATCAGCATCGTGCATTTCGAGCAGAGGATGGGAGGGATTTTGTGTACTATAATTGAAATAAATAGAGGCGAGGGCCGTGGGAAGTTTGAGAAATATGTAAGCATAAAATTGTGAAGTTACATAAACATTTTGGGCCTTTGAAATCACCATTGGCTTTTCTTTTACATTATTGAGCCAAGTGAACCAATCCACTTAAATCTGTTGAATATAATCTTTCCCAAAGATTATGAAGGAACAGAACCAAGTGTCTCATTTGCCTGCATAATGTTGGGAGTCACAGACCTACAGGGAGGATCTATGACAAGGGTAGCAACTTTGACGGGGACAGATGGATGACACATGGACCGCTTTTCCTTAAGACAATTTACAGATGAATAACTGTAATCTGGTTAGCTGTCTTTCTTTTTTTTGGAGAGAGAGAGAGAGAGCCTGGGATCGCCCTTTTGGTCTGGATGACTAAAATTGTCCAAAGTTGCTTCCTGAAATGCATGGGATATAGATTGCATGATCGATGGTTTAAATTGATATCCAGTTTGACTACCATTAACCAAACAGTGTGGATTGCTCAATCACCACAGTAACTGTGAAGTTCAGATGCGCAATTGTCTGACTGGATGATAGAGGTTTTGTTACTGTTTTCGATCTCCAATTTCAACTGACATTTTAAATTGATAGAAACGCAGGCAGCATTCCTAGGGAGAAGAAAAAGCTTTTCATCGAAGCCATCATCATCCTCGCCATGTACCCATCGAACACTTTATTAATTCAAATCTACAGTTCTAACCTATCTAAACCATTTTTGTTAAAGGGAACAGATATTTTCACTCAAAGCCCTCATCATCAGCCAAGCATGTCTCCCTATACTTAAGATAAAAAACCTTTCTTTCTTTGCCTTTTTTGTTAGTTCTAAAGCTATACCGACTTTATTTAAAACGCCCATTCCAACCAAGGCTAGAATGTAACTGGCCTGCTTCCTGCATAATGATGTTCTTACCATATGCCAATATATTATTTATTCCACAGTTTCCATCATGTAATCAATCCTACAGTGGACCCATTCTTTTTAAAACTCACTCATTTTAAATTATTAACTTTTAAAGATCTAAATATAGAGGGAATGAAATTCATCTTGAATGGTTTGAATTTTCTCTATGTAGGCCCCACGATAGAGTTCCAATAATTTATTACTTGATTCCTATTGTAATAGGGTCCAGACACTAATTTAAAGGTATGTTCACTCGTTCGATTTCCATACACAAGGGCCTCATCGTTGGTGATGTGTAGAATAAGTTAAAAACTCTGGGATGGAAATCCTTTAAAAGGCCATCCGCAGGCTGGAACATATGATAGGCTTTTAAAAGATTAAAGGCCACATTTAACGCCGAAATGTCGTTGCTTTCCCAATCTTTCCTATATCTCTAGCTATTCTCAATTCTACTGATGATGATGGGCTACCATTTAAAACCTTAGACCAATGTGTGGCCCCTGTTGCAGCTCGATAAACTGAAATTGCTTTGAGAACATCTGAAGTGATGATGGCTCAACGGATGAGAAGGTTCATTCTTCACCATTTGCACATTACAAACAACTTAGTTGGGGGATGTAAATGGGCTGCAACCATGGTGAATCATCCTATATTTTGAATCTTAACATTGACTAAAATGTCAAACATTGGATCAGAGACATTAAGCCTCATTAATACATTTCGATTAACGGTCCACAATGGAAAAGCTTAAACCATTAGTCGTTTTATACTTCCAGATCTAGATCCTGGTCGGGAATCAAAATCTTCTCTTTGGCCCACATTAGCCATGCATATGTAGCTGAAAGAAGAAAAGAAAGGATCATCCATTCAACATTTTTATTGAGATAATGAATGATGAATCAAAAGTGTCTGTCACATTGCAGTGCTTCAAAAATAATTAGTAACAACAAGGTAACAGAAACGATTTATATAGATCAGAGCCCTGGAAAGCAAAGTCATCATCCCCTCAGGCAATAAAAATGCAACTCCATCGTCTTTTTTTTTCCCTTTTTTTAACCCCCTTATCTTTTTTCATTTTCTTTTTCTCCTTTATATTTTCTTATTTACAGTATGGAATAAGCTCGAATCACCTCAACGATGGGCGCACGACACAACGGGCACTTACCTCCACCACGCACCAATTCATTCGCACATTTAGAACAAGTGCACATATGTCCACATCTGCATCAATGGTTCAAAATGAATTGTCAGCCATATCATTTACTTTAACCATGCCTTCGGTTGAGTGCAGAGATACTGACCTATACAATAGAGAATCAATGTGACCATCACAACATACACAGCAAGTCCCTTTCCTCACGTGGCCCCATTTTGATCCATCCTCAGATGACTCAATCCCCACACCTGCAACAACTCACAAGCTTCAAGTTAATTTTGGCAGTTCCTTCTAAAGCCTCAATCACCAGGCTTGCAATCTAACATAGCCAAAAAGACAAAAAAAGAAAAAAAAAGAAGGAAACAATAGATGAAAGAACAAGGTTACAGTGCAAAAACAAAAGGTTTTTGATGTTCTTACTTCTTACCACCAAAGTAAAATCCAGATATGGGTGTCTGTACGGAAAGTAAATTATTTGAAAAAAAATTATGATACTTTACGACAACCATAATCTGATGTAAATGTCATGGATTATGATTGAAACACTCCCACACCCATGCTGGAAGAAAGATGTTGCTACATCTTGATAAAGTACATATATTTGGGAGTACCATACCATATAGATGGCTGTTAACCATAATGTAGGTAAACAGTGACTGGTTAACGTACAAAATAATTCCCTTGCTTGTCCTAACTGAATCATGCCAGATCGGTACTTTCGATGATATATGTTAACACCAAATTGTTTAATGTTTCATTCCCATTATGAAAAATGGGTAGAGAGTACTTTGCATCATAGTTACATACAACACAAACATCATTTATCCACATAATTGTCCAACAGAGCAAACAGAATATCCAGGCTGCAATAAGAGTAATTGAGTTGTCCTCTCATCTGGAATCAAAATCCCAAGCAGAGCGAGAATAAAACACTTGTGCAAAAGAAAGCAGGGAATTCTGCAGAGTGGAGAAGTTACTGCTTTAAAGATTGAGGTGAAATAAATAAGGACAGGAGATAAAAGTAGCCATGTAACTTAACCAGAAAGTAAAGTGGACCTTCAAAACTAAGTATAAGAAGAAGGCCCCAACAGGTGCTTGTCTCAAACATATACAGAACAAAATACTCATTAACATACTATCAAATTTCGTTCACAAAAAGAAAGTACATAGATGTTACACAACTATATAAAATAAAATTTTGAATAGAACTGTACTAACCTTGGCCATCAGCTGAGCGATTTAACGCAGCAGAAACTTCCTGTCTAACGGAGCGCTGCAACTCTAGTTGCATGTCCATGCAGGCTTCCAACATTCTCTGCATGTGACTCATCCCTTGCTGAAGTCTAGCCATCTCAGCTCTTAAATCATTAATAATCTCCCATTCCTGTAGCAAGACCAAATCCCACACAGTTTAATAGCTCACAAGCAAAAATGAATACAAAATACCATTAGTAAAGAAGAAACTTTCAAATACGATCAGAATGGAGAATTAAAAGTCGTCTGTTTCAAATGTGTGCTCAATCATGTCAGAAACAGTAATTTTAAGTGAATGGAGTGTTCCTGTGCAGTCTATATATTCCAATATTGAAGTAACTCCCATTGAGCTGTTCACTTCGTTATTGTCTAATAAATTATAGTCAATTTTGTTCTTCTGACATGACATTCTCAATCATAGAAAGAGAGAGCAGTTTGGCCCATATTTCATTTTGCTTTCAGACAATTAATAATGTTTCACTTGCTTCCATCTATTTCTGTCACAATTTTAGGAAACTTCATTGTTTTCCTTCTCATTTGAGTTATTCCCATAACCCAACACTCTGGTTTGTATTATTAGGGATTATTTGGGGTAATATCAATTCCACAAAATGATCCATTCCAAATGCAAGAATAAAGGCCAGAGAAAGCAGAATTCACAACAATGGTTTTAGATAATTATAAAGGTGTTAATTAAAAATACTGAGCGTATATAGGCCATCACATTAACAAGATCTTTAATTGTTTTAAAAGAGATCTCGAAATATCATAGCATTCACACGAACACACCCCCCACCTCTCCATTATATTAAACACATTTCTAAGCAAGAATAGAACATGCACATTTTTTAAATTGTCGAAGTGAAGGCAACCCTATCAATCAAATTTCCTCTCCCCTCCAGCTTTCTGCTGCCCCCATGATAAAAATTTTAGTCAAGGCACATGATGGTCCAAATGCGTGAAAATGTTAGATAAAATCGTATGCAACCAAAAATCCCTAAAACTTCTTTTAAAAATAAAAACAAGTATCCCTAATTTTAATTATAATAAAAATTAGAGAAACCAATTTGAGATGGTTTAGATATGTCCGACCAGGCCAACAACGGCACCAATAAGGAAAAGTTTGGCTATGCAAGTTGATAGCCCACCAAGGGGAAGGAATGTCCTGAAGAGGACATGGATTGAGATAGAAAAATGGAACTAAGCCTAGGATAGATCTGAATGGGCAAACAGAATTCATGTAGCCAACTGCAACATAGTTGGGATAAGGCTTTGATTGTGATAGTGATGATGACAATCCCTAATGCGGCATGGCCCAATGTTTGGGACGATAATAGTCATCAATTCAATCGCGGCTGGGGAGGGTGGAGGGGGTGCAATTCACAAAGAATGACTGCATATCCTTAAAACCAACAATTCAGAACTTCTTGTCACATACACAAATCATCATGTTCACAAAATAACTTAAACAATTAGCATACTATTAAAAACTATAAAAACAAATTCCTATTGATGAAAATAATAGAAAATGAATGTGTTACAAATTTAATGTAAGGATGCGCTATCAGTTGATAATTCAAGCATGGGGGAAAGGGGGCACACAATTTCTGAACGATGCATGGCGTGCCGAGACCAATTGGTATGATGAAGGTCCTGGGACCAGAGTGGTAGGGGAGGTGGTGCAGGTGGAGATGGAAGCACAAGCGGAGGTCTAGCAACTGTGTCTGGTTGATCATTCTGATCATCTCTCTGCTGATCCTGGTTTTCCTCTGGTGTAGTAGGTGTAGGCAAGGGCCTTTGCAGATCCCAATCAATAGGATTACGACCTTGCCTTTGAACATATGATTGTATCAATTGGTCTAAACTTTCACGAAATCCACTGCGAAGAAGATTAGAGACACTTCTTCTGCAAACACAGAATTTAGTTAGAAGCATGTAATTTAACAAAACTTCAGGAATTAATTGTAATGATCAACTCTGCACAGCACAGCATGTACACATATATCGAAGAAAATGCCAACTAGATTACCTGCTAAGAAGTTCCCTGAGTTCCATACTATACACATTGTCATCATCAGGTGGGTGGAATCTATTAATATGTCTGATAGGGATGGCTCGCCGCATTCTTGAAGGGTCAGAAGGCCCATCTTGCCAATCATCCACAACCGCTTGGGAACCATTCTCATTCCACTCTTCATGCACGTCTTGCAAATGATTATCTTCATCATCTTCATTTTCTGGAGTTTCTGCCTGCCAACCCCGATCAGTGCTCTCTTGCCAATTTCCATCCATTTCTTCCGCAGTCGCTTCTTGCCATTCATTAAACTCAACTTCAGACTGTTCCCAGTCTCTTCTCCCATCTTCTGTGATCTCCCCCCGCCAATTCCCTACTTGGGAAGCAGATTCTTGCCAATTCACATCTTCAATGGGTGTGTCATTGACCAAGTCCACTGCATGCTCTGGCAATTGATTAGTATCACTTTCCGGACTTCTAGGCTGAGAATGTTCATTGGTATCATCAGGCACCTCTGGCAAAGTGCTGGATAGAGATTGAGTGGTTCTAGAATCACTGATGTTACGATTAGCAGAATTATCAGACTGGTTGGTTACTTGACCACGAACAATAGTCTCTAATCTGGATCGAAATCCCTCCCTGGTTCCAGAAATCAGTGTATTTAAGATTTCAATGAATCATAATCACAATACACTGACAGCACAAAGGGAAACCCATGTTCCCCACAATCAGCAAACAACTGCGCTTATACCAAACATAGTTTGATAAAAGAATATATTGAATTTTCCTTTGCAATGAAATAATAAGGAATTAATCATGAAATCAAAAAGCCATTAAAACCAGAAGAAAATGCATCCATGTGGGAGCCTATTTAACTGAACCATAAGGGCCATAATATAATCAACAAACAGGCCACAAGTAGACTCCACAAGAGATCAACTCAACAATTATATGAATCAAGCTGGACCACTCATATAACGCGCACGCGCGCACGCACAGAGAAATTAGTACAACAAGAACAACACATATAACAAAGAAATAAGATAGAGCTTTAACATACACGCACATGCAAACATATGCAATATTGTTCATAATAGCAAAGGATAACAATTTTGGAGGACAACACTTTCTGCTAAACAGAAGAAAAGGAAATTGTTTAATTTCAATCCAAAAAGAAAAGACATGATCAACTTTTCTAAAAATATGCTTCACATACAAGGAAGACATGATCACGTGCTTCTTAATTACAAATCAGACACAATGTGTTACTACCTTTTGGGCTGCTTGGGAAGACGTGGGCAACTAAAAAATATAATTAAGACAATAATAGATAGGTGGATGATATGCTCTTTCCAATTGAGGGAGTTCTAAGGACAATTCTATCATAACAAAACTTGGGAGACCTAAAACAGGGGAGACGTTTCTATAGCAGAAAGCCCAAACTAGTGGAAAAGGGGGATTTTTTTTTTCTTTTGAGGATACAAGATCAAAACCAAACCATTGAGCTCTTGTCGGGATGTAGCTGAAAAAGCATGGATAGAAGATTTCTTTCAAAGTTGGAAAGAAGTAATGGAGAATGAAAATAGAAACGCTGAAGCCCTCAACCTCAACTATTATCAGGGAGGGAGGGATCCCATCATGATCCATCCTTGTAACCCATTAGTATCTGATTCCAATCAAACTAAAGAATGTCATAAGGATCCATTGTGTACAACTGCTTGGTAAGAGATTTAGGAAATGCCTTACCTCCATCAAAATAATGTTAGAGCCACTGTTTCTTTTCTTCTTAACATAAATGAGAAAGATAAGTTTGGATTCTCTTAGTGCATGTTTGTGTGGCGCTGCAGAAAACCGAATCTGCGTAAAAGCCTTTATCCATTCCACAGAGAACAAGTCAGACACCCCTATCAGAAAGGGTTTTTTGCAGAATTGTGGCAAAGTCAGTTCATTTTTCCACTGTTAAGCACCAAACGTGGATTTGACCGTAGCTCAGAAAAGCATTTCACCTTTCCATGGTTTTCCACAGAAAAGCGGTTACACAAACATGGCTTCAAGCATGGCATGAATCTCCACCAAAACAAATCTGCCAAATCAATTGCTTTAAAAAAAAACTGGTGGCTCATCAGCAGTGAGGCTCAGCTGTAATGTAGGTTCTTTTCCATTTTTCTACCTTGGTCCCTCTCTTGGTGCTAATCCTTGAATTAGAACTATTTGGGACTTGATGCTTGAAATTTTCAGAGTAATCATCTTCAAAGAGAATTTTCGTCCCAGGGAGGCATATTACTCTCTTATTAAAGACTCGCAAAACTAGTTTACTGCGCATCTCTATTTATAAGGATGATCAAGAGGGATTTTAGTGTTGATCCAAAGACTATAGGAATGTGGATCTCTCAACGTGTGTTTCTTAAAGTATTATTATTTCTATTTATTTGAACCAAAAACTTGAAAACCTCCTCTCTTATTTTTCCTAAAATCTTGCCTCTCAAGTCCTATATACAAAGTAAATCTCCTGTCTTTGTTCACAGAAAGTGAATCCTTGTCAATCACAGATTCACAGTTGACACACACACACACACACACACACACACACACACACGCGCGCGTGCGCGCGCGCGCACGCACGCAGACACACTAACTATCATCATCATCATCTCATCATCAAAGGTCTCCATTCCGATCAATCCTGAGCTAAATTCTCAGATGAGTTGCACTTCTTCAGATCTATTGTTACTACTTCCATCCACAACCTTTCGGCCAACCTTGTGCCCTAAGTAGCTTATCACATTGCACAGAAAAACTTTTCCTCACTGCACGTGTGTTGGCCTGCATTGAACAAGTCCAAACCATATCAAACGGATTTCTCTTATTTTATCATCAATTGCTGCTAGCCCTAAACGCTCAGTCACTTCTGATTCTATCCTTCTTGGTTTTACCACATATCTACCTCAACATTCACTTGTTACACTTGTTTTGTGCATGTATTGCTTCATGATTGGCCAACACTCAATTACATAAGTCATAACTGGTGTAACTATTGTCTTGTAAGATTTTTCCCTCAATCTTTCATTTTTTTTCCTTATTTATTTTTTTGTTAAAGATAATCTTTCCCTTCAATCTTGTTGGTGTGCAACAATCACAAAGCACTCTATAAGAAAGTCTCCCCTTCGGTCATCCCGCTTTTAACCTATATTTGACATATTCCTCAACCTCTCCATCTTCACTAATATTATCGAGCAAACGTATCAAAAAAATTCTCTTTGTAGTATTTCCTAAGCTTCAATTCTCGCAAAACCCATGGCGTATGTTGTTTGCATATATCGTGTGCTTGGATAGTGCTCTTAGAATGAAATTTGGTTAGCACCCTATTTTGTATTAGAGTGAAATTTAGCTAAGGCCCATATGTTTTATTAGAGTGGAATTTGGCTAGGGCCCTAATTCCTATATTAGAGTGAAACCTAGCTGGTGCTCATTTCCTATTAGAGTGAAATTGGCTAGGGCTCTAAAATTTATATTGAATGACTTGGATTTCATTTTTTTTTAATCGGCCGCAACATGGAACTCATGGACCTCTCTTAGCCCAAAAAAAAGTTGAAAAATAAGGGAGCATTTTACCCAATTCCATCCATCAAGAATAGTGCAACAGAGAAAAGAAAAGAAAAGAGAAAAGATGAGAAGGAAAAAAAAAACAAAAAAGGAAGAGCAACTAGCAGCCAGGTACGCCCCCACCCCCCTTCCTCTCTCCTTCTCCTCTTGCTTTTCTGTTTTTATTTTATAAACTCTTCTTCAGTCAAACAAATAGGATAGTTGCGAGCATAACTATGCTATCAACCCCAAAGCTTCATCAGCATTTGATCCTCAACAAGAACCTATTCAGTATTGAGTTTTTCTACTACTAACACTACTATCTTTCAAGGTTCCCCTCAAAATCGCTAAACCATATGATCACTATGGTTTCTCTACCTATGGACCACCTTAATTTTGCCTCCGCTGGATCACCTTACAAGCAGGCAGTCTTAAGAAGAATGCTAGAACAAAGTCATGGGAGAAGTGTAACATCCCGGACCTGGACCCAGGTAGGGCCAATATTCTGCCAGCCCAGGTCAGGAGCTGGGTCTCTCTTAATTTTAATAATAATCTGTTTGGACCCGTATTGGTTTTTTTTATTTTTTTATTGGGGCCCATATTCTTTAATGGGTTAGTGAACAAGGCCCATAGATTAGCAAAATCAGCACAGGCCCAGTAAGGCATTAAAAGAGTCCCAATGAGGACTTCTTTGGGTGTAGTTTTCAAATAGAACTCTAAGTGCTTGTCTCTTGTTAGAACTCTAAGTGCTAGTCTCTTATTAGAACTCTAAGTGCATGGACGTCCAAGCACAAGTATAAAAGAGGGCTAGGTCCCTTAATTCTTCTACACATCAGCCATAGCAATTGAGAAAGAAAGATAGAGAAATGAAGAGGTTCACGAAGAAGGCGAGGGAGATCATCGGTGGGACGCATACTGGATGTCCTATTCAAGACCACACATTGCACGGGCAACCAATGGCTACATGAGGTGAGTAGTTTTTCTAAGTTGATGACCATAGAATTTGGAAAATCAAACAACAATAATGCTATAAACCCTAGGATGGGTATTTGATGATTGTGGGTATGATTATCAAGATCTAAGAAAAGGATGGGTGTTTGATGACTGTGGGTATGATTATCAAGATCTAAGGAACCCTAGGAGGGGTATTGATGATTGTGGGTACGATTATCAAGATCAAAGGAACCCTCACATGGGTGTTTGATGATTGTGGGTATGATTGCCAATGTCTAAGGTACAAGAAGGGAATGCCTATTGATGTGAACCATGGAGATCAACTCCCATGTGGAAGGAGACCCACCATGGCCGAACCCAATAGGTGTGGGCTAAGGCAGGCCAAACCCTAGAGGAGAGGAATTTGGGGACCATTGTGTGTAATTGATCTATAGATTATATATATTCTCCATTCTAAAAACCCTTATATTGTTCTAAATTATGAATTACGGTTTTAATGATAAATCTAAAAAAGGGTTTTAAATAAAGATGGTGAATAGACATCTATATATGAATGAAGTTGGATTTCATACTTGAATGAATCTGCTTTATTATTCCTAGACCAAAATTAGATGTGTATGAATACATGAATAATGATGAATGAATGAATCAAGATAAGATTTCAGATTTTACTATGAATATGGAAACTTTATCACAACCCAAACATGGCCCAGAATAGAATGGAATGGAGAAATAGAATTCATGTAGCGGACCCCAACATGGTTGAGATAAGGCTTTGATGATGATGATGACTATGTATATGGAAACTCAAGAATGGGCTGGTTATGATTAACAATGAATAATTCTGAATTTATTGGTTATGACTCATCTACAATGTTGAACCATGATCAAACCTACATTTAATTGACATAGACAATGCTGGGCCACCAATTCCGATTCGGAGTGGGGCGAGAACTTAAGCCAGTGAATGTGGGACTGATCATGTAGAAGAGTGAGATAACGTTACATATTATGATAAAGACAGAATTCTAATGAACCTTATGAAAGTAAATTGAATTTGAAACTAATGTTTTGAAATTGAGTATCCAATTCTGCTAGCACTGGATTGAAAATTTTGAATTAAGAATAACAATGGCAGACAAGTCATGATAGAGTCAACAATCGTGGTGGCAGACAAGCCACTTTGTTGATGAAGAACATGGACTTCTCGTAGAAGTATGGGTCAACAAACGTGGTGGTAAGACAAGTCAGGTTGTTGATAAAAAACAAGTATGATAAGGATAACAATCGTGGTGGTAAGACAAGCCACATTGTTGGTGATAAGAATCCACAAGCATAGTGGCAAGACAAGCCACGTTGTTGGTGAGATGGACAGCAATTGTGGCGCTAAAACAAGCCACGTTGTTGGTAAGAGAGTAAGCAAGCAATGGTGGTAGACAAGCCACATTGTTGACAAAGAACAAGAACGTCCCCCGTGGAAGTATAGGTCTGCCACCACGTTGTTGGCAAAGAACGAGAATTTCCCTTGTGGAAGTATAGGCAACAATCATGTTGGTAAGAAAAGTCACGTTGAAAAACCAAACCTTCCCTCTTGGAGGTATGAACTTTCCTTTCAGGGACAGCCCTAAGAACTCTAGAACTCCCTTGTAGGGGTCTTTGAATTGGCGGGTGCATTGATGCGGATAGATACTTGAGGAAGAATTTGATTGGACACTCACATCATTGAACATTGTCACTTCTCTATTGTTTATTATGCATCTATATGAATGATAATTTGAATATGAATTACGTATTGATTCCCTTAATTTTTGGAAATTCTGCTCACCAATAATACTGAATAGTGGTTTGCCCTACTTCAGGTAATAGGAATGTGGATGAGCATATGATGATCAAGATGAAGTAAGCATTTAGCATGCACATTTGTGATAGCAAAAGATAGCATGAGAATAGAAGACCTAAATACACAATGTTTTAATTGTTGTGAATAACAAAGGCTTCTTTTTTCTTCTTTTACATTAGTTTTCTCTATAATTTCAAATTTATTAATTTATGCCCATGAAACTAAATTGTATATTTTACTTATGCATGTAGAAACATAAATAATCATAGTTGCGAGACAATATTCAAAGAGCCCGGGTTCTAGGTCATTACAAGCAAGCAATCTAAGAAGAATGCTAGTACAAAGTCATGGCGGAAGAACTTGGGATGCAAGAGAATTGGGTTTGGTGCAAACCTAGAGTGTCCCTGGACCAGACAACTGGACCCTGACATGAGTCCAGGCCCGCTTAATTACTAAAAGGCATTATAAAACATTATTAAAGTGGCCTGCTGGCTGCAATAATAACCCGGAAATTTTGGTTTTTCTTTTCTTTTCTTTTCTTTCCCTTTTTCTTATTTTGGGCAAGGAGGAAACCTTGGTATTGAGAATTGATGTAGCCACCAACAACTTTGTAATCTTTTGTGAGCTAAATTATACATAATTTTTATTTATTTATTTATTTATTTATATTTGATAATATGACTCAAACCAAGAACCACAAGGTTGCCATAGCAAGCACTTTCCACTATGCCACTGAAAAAACAGTAATACACATAAAATTTGGGATGAGTGCCATGTCCCTCGATCCACTCAGGGAAGTTGTAGTTTGAACATGATGAAGCAGGTACATCACAGGCCATGAAAAGAACGGATGTAAAGATGTTGGATGGATGGGCAAGTTGCATACATAACGCTAGATGCAATATGCAGATGTAGTAGATCAACAATGCAGATTTAGCAATTCAGATGCTCATTAGTTAAAATTATGGAAATGGATAGAAAAGTTATCAATGTCAGAGAATCGGATTATGGTGACTGCCAAAATGATGATTCAATGAGCATGTGAAAACAGAGATTGGATCCAAAGAAAAATAAATAGAGATCTGATCCAGAGATAAAAATTGAATTCGGAGATCTAATCCAAGACAAGTCATCAATTCCACAAAAAGCAAACTAAAAAAAAGCACTAAAATGTGGAAAATTTTCAAGATAATGGCACAATAGAACAACAACACACTAAAAAAATCGAGGCTCGCACTTATTACACGGAAGAAAGAAAGCAAAGCAAAAGAACTGCAAGGGAGAAGATGGAAAACTGGAAAGACCAGGCAAAATAGTAAAAAAGAATTGGGCAGGGAAAGGAAGCAGGAAGGTGAAAGTGGAGTAGCAGACCAATGGATGTATCAGATGCTGAATCTATGAGAAACTGAAATAGCAACAAGACATCAAAAACAATAAACACAAGAAGGTGTTGGCTAATTTAGGTGGGACATGAACAGATAGATGAGCAAATGTCTGCAGTCTCTGTCATGCAAACAAAATGAGATTATTATATAGAATCCATGGACGAAGGAAATGACAATAGTAGCAAACTAGCATATGGGGCATTAAGGACTTAAAAGGGTTTTGGGTTTCAGTTTTGTATTATGGATTTAGCTAGGATATCCTATCATGTTCGCTTGGGACTAGCTGTTTTGCTCTTGTACTTATTTCCTTTTAATGAATCTCCTTTTTGGTTTTCGGAAAAAAAAAAAAAGCATATGGGGCTATGGCTTGAGTCAGTGCATGGCTACAAACAGAGACATTGAACTAAGGGTGATGCACGCAGGCAATGATGAAAAATGGGGCCTGGAAGTGCAGTGTTTTCAGATATGAGGTCAACTCTGGCATGGGGCCATCAGTGTTTTTAGATATGATATGACAGATGGTAGGCCTGGAAGTGCAGCAGCAAGACAGTGGATTTGCAAGTGGAAGAGATGGAAGAACCACATAGCAATTAGATATGATACCAGGCATAGGAGAGTGGAATTGGACTGCATGGTTGGGCTCAGAATTAAATGGACTGAGAAACAGGGATAAGTGGTTTTGGGTTTACAGGCTGGAGATTTGGATGGGGGAAGACCCAATGATGTTGGCATTGCATTATTTCCAAACATGTTTGTGGCAGAATGCATGGCACATTCTGGTAGATGTGGGTGCTCATGCAACATCAATATAACTGAGCAAAATAAATATAGGTGAACCATACATCAATATTGTCATTCTAAAATAATACAACAATATAGGACCTACACAACAATGAAGGGGTCGATACTCCAATATATTTTAGTTATTAATGAAAATAAACATTGAAATCTGACACTTTTTAATATTCTTTTTTTTTCGGGATATTGCCCCATATTCTTTTAACCTCAATTAATATCTACTCTGTTAAGAGATATGTATCACCGCAAACAATATGTATCTCCGAATACGTATTGTTTCATAGGGCAACCAACAGACCCTCAGCAACTGCTTCTATTTTTATCCTTGACAAATCCTATTTAAATGATAGTATTAAATCAATCAAATGGAGTTTTCTGGTCATCCACATCATCCTAAAATAGATATTAGGTGCATCTATTGATTCAGGCACAAAGATTCTCGTAGAGAGCATTTATGCTAGACCTTTTATGACAATTCCGTGGTATAAGAAATTGCAGGATTTAAAATTAACAAAGCTAATTTAACAGTATTTCATTGAAACATATCTAAAAGTCCCTTTAGAGTATCTGATCCCAATATTATTTATAGTAGATTCCATCTTACATGTTGAGCAAAAATGCAAAATTATTCATTTAGCATTTAGAATGTAGCCTTTCCAAATAGCTGCTCTTAAGAGGGATAGATTGGAATGGAGAAACAGAATTCATATAGCTGATCTCAACATAATTGTGGACAAGACTTTGATGATGACCATGATGTTCATAAAGAAGAAGAAGTAAGAACTGCCCAAAGGCTACAATAGCTGAAAGAGGAGAATTAACTTAATGACTAAAACAAAAAGAAGCAGCACAGTGACTAGAAAGCAGATTCATAAAATATAAGGGATATAAGGTCACTTACCTTAGACCAGAGACTGTATGCCGCTGCCTCAATTGACCTAGTTCTCTCGCGGCCAATGAAGGTGGCCTCTCTTCCTCAATAGGTCTTTCATTTCGTAAGAATCTTCCTCTGAGCAAGGACTGTAAAAGATCCATACATCAGATTGTCACACAACAGTCGTGAACATAAGCTTTATTTGTTCAGTCTAGGAATGAAAGAAAAATTTACCAAGCTTCATGGGCAGAGGTGAAACTACAGCACCATGGATGATGAACAATGAAATATGGCAATCATGAAATCATAATGCAATGTATGAATTTTAATAGACACAGTATCATGTGAAGTACCTAACTTCCACTTGATTACATGATTCATAGGCATTGCTATGAGGGAGACAACCCATTAATAGCCATTGCTAGCAAATAGATTAGATTCAAGAAGCTTCCATGAAAATGACACATCAAAACTGAGAATCAAAGCAGAGGGGGGTGTACTTTTTATCCTCCTAGGGTAATTAGACAGCCAGTCAAATAAGGAACTTTAACGACTTGAGGAGGGAAAAAATATGCTATAACCATGATCACCTACACACAAAACTGAAGCATTCTTAAGATAGTTATAGAAACTGAATCTGAAACTCAACCAAGCAAGTCATGAATGTCTACGACAGATAGCAGTTACATCATGTTAGCATCAAATCCAATGCCAAATAATATAAAATATTAAAATGGCAACTAAAGTAAAGAATAAGATGTTAGGATGGTAAAGAAACAATACTTAAGGAGAATGACAACAAGCAAAGAGGATAACTAGGCGTGTTGAATGGCAAAATTATCTAAAAATGAATACCTCTGAAACAGTGCAAACAGAAACATTGAATCAGTAGCATCTAACAATTCAACTCGATACGCAAAAAAATTGTACAAAATACACCCCACTCACCTGAATGCGATTGCGATGGGCAAAGTCGGAAACAGCGCGATGCTCCAACAAGCCTTGGAGTTCTCCCTGCCGTTCTCGTTCAATTCTCACTAACAAATCAATGAGGGCCTGCCTTCCACGCAATCTCAGCATATCCCTCCGGATATGCTCTGGCTGGCCTTCATCATGGTCAGCAGCCGACCCATCTCGAACCCGATCATGCTGACCGCCTTGCGGCGCATCCGGTTCTTCCCTCCTGGCGGCACGGGCATCCCTCTGCTGGCTCGCCATTTGCACCCACTCCCTCACAAGCCTCACTCTCTCCCTCTCAGTCTCGCCGAGCCACTCCGACCTCTGGCCGTTATTCCTTTGAGAGACTTGCGAAGCGCGGTCGCTCATCGCGCTATCCGTCATCCATCCTCTAACAATCTGCCTCACTCTCTCCCTCTCAACTTCTCCGAGATCGGGAGACTGTTCTCTGCTGGAGGTATGATCCCTCTGCTCATTCTGAGAGCCCAATTGGTCTTGGGACCACGCCGCAAAGTCGTTCTCGCTCTCGCTCGCGTCCTCCAAGCTGCTCTGGCGTTCGCTGCCGCGGCTCTCGGATGCAATTGTGCTCGGGGCATTGTCATTGGGCCCTGCACCCTGCTGGTGCTGCCTCAGCCGATCTCGCACCCGCTCTCGGGCGTGGCTGAGCATGTGCTCGTCCTCGAGCTCCCTCCACATTTGAAGGAGAGAGGACGCCTGGGTGGCGGGCCTCTCGGCGGCGCCCTGCCGGAGAGAGGTCGGGGACTGGGACTGGGACTCCCTCAGGAAGGAGGAGTCGAGCATGGAGACCGTGTGCAGGCCGGCGAGGGCCATGAGCTCCGACTCGCGGTTCCGCCGCTCCATGGTGGTGATCATCTCCTGGGCCTGGCGCGCGGCCCACTGGCTGAGGATGCGCGAGTGGCGCCTCCGCGCGGCCGACGACTCCGCGAGGTCGTCGCCCTCGAGATCCGAGCGGCGGCGGCGGCGGACGAGCTGATCGCCGTCGTCGTCCTCCTCCTCCGGGTCGCGGGCGGAGCTGCAGGAGGCGAGCGACATGCACTCGTCGAAATGCCCCCTCATCAGCTCCTCCAGCCCCCGCCGGAACTCCACATGGGCATCGTTCGACTCCTGCTTCTGCCGGAAATCGGTCATCCCCAATTCCCAACTCCTCTCTTTTTTTTCAAACCCAAACACAAAACCTAGACCTAGAATTCCAGAATTCCAGAATTCTCCCTCATAAATCGAAATATCCCTAAAAACAGATACACACAGACAGAAGATGGAAACTAAAATGCTGAGAATCTGATAAAAACTAACCAAATCAGAGGTAATTGAAGGCAAAAGCGTCGCCCAGACGAGTCGATTGAAACCGGATCGGAATGGTTTGCACACAAAGGACTTAGAGGAAGATGAGAAGGGATAGGAGAATAGAAGAAGATTGCATACCTGAAATAGATTTCTTTGTTCCTACGATAGAGATATATATATATTAAAAAATAATAATAATAATAATAATAACACCTAAGTTCGCATAAACGGAAAATATATTGAAGGTTGAGAGTTGGAAAGAGAAGAAAGAAAGGGAGAGAGCAGCGATAGATGATATGTGTGTATATATAAATGTGAAGAAGAGGAAGAAGAGAGAGAGGAAAAAAAATGGGAGGGAGGGGATGAAATTTTCCGATCTCGAAGAGAGGGAAGGAAGAGAGAGAAAGAGGGGAGCGGTGATTTTGGAATGGGAAGAAAAGTTCACTCTCTCTCTCTTTCTCTCTCTAGAGTTTTTAGTTTTATTTTTCCGTGACACCCACGTCATACGTTGGGGTGCTACAAGAAAGTGACACGTGGATAGTGATACTGTCTTTGTGCTGAGAGTTACCGTGGAAAACCTTCTAATTCGGATCGACCCCCGCAGCGGTAAACACTGTTTTGGGCTTTTTATTTTGAGGGGGTGAAAATGTGAAGGATGCCGAAAGAGAGAATTTGGAGAGGATTATATGATATTAGTGCAAGTTCGTTCAAGTAAAGAATTTCTCAAGTGAGATGATGATGTTTTGACTTTTCATGGGTCTTATTTTTCAATAGTTTGAGTAGAAATTTTCGTGTGAAGAAATAAGAAAAATTTTATTGATTTAAAAAAAATTTCTTATTTTTGAATTTTGAGAATATTCGAGGTACTCGTGATGGTGTCCAATAAACATTGCTTTTCTTGGGTTATGATGGTAAACACTTTGACCTTCATTAAAATGCATTAGAATTGAATATATAGGGTGAATAAAAATTAAGATCAAATGTAAATTTTTATAAAATGAATGTATAAAAATATCTTCTTCCAATTCCAATTCCTTAAATAAAAATGTTATTTGATGTTTGTTTTTTTGAAGATTTGTCTTTATTATTCATTTTTAACCATCATGTATATTCAATTCTTATATATTTATTCTAACATAGACAAACAAAAGCATAGCTATTTGCATTTTAGTACATGGCAACTGAATACTTTTAATTTTACCATAAATAATTAAAAATGAGCATCAAATAACCATTTTTCTAGATATAAAGAATGAGGTGATGGTTGGTACTTGGCTTCCCATTCTCTTTATATACTGTTACTCTAAAAGAAAATTGTTACTTAATGCTCATTTAATTTAAATACACATTTGATCTTAATTTTTAACTAGCAATGTAATGTCTGGGTTCTATATAGTCAATTCCTATGCATTTTTTTGCAAATATATTGACCATTAAAAACAACTAGTTTATAAATTATAGGCATTTTAAAATTAAACATCACAAAATATGACAACACTATTTCATAATTCTCGCTCTTCCATGGTATGTCATATCTAAGGTCATCAAATTGGTGTTAAAATTTAAAATCTTTCATTTAATTTCTTAGCAAAACATTTATTTCATGGTTTAAGAGTAATGGTGGAAAACTTCCAATCCACTTGACTTTTGGAAGACAACTATTGCAGTCATGGATCAAAAAAATTTGCCATGGTCACTCCATTTATATAAGGGCATAGAATATGCCTTGTTAAAGGTTACATTGGTAGAAAGTTTTTTTGAAATTTGAAAAAAAGAAAAAGAAGCACATCATAATTAATGTCATGTGTTTTGATTGGATGCCCTACTTTTTTTTTTCCCTTCTCTTTTGTGATGATCCCCTTAGATTTGCGTTTGTCTTGCGCTCAAAATCTCCGCTGCTTCCACTGTGTTTTTTAATTCTAGAAACCGTATAAATGTGGGCCATGGATAGAAAATTAAAATGATCAAACAATTCTATTTGCTGAATTATGCCGAGTGCACCAATTGGACCATCCCCAAAAGTGGGGCCCAATAGATAGATGGTACCTATCATCAGAAGTGTAAAGGGTTCCGGAGACAGTAAAAACAGCAGGGGATCGACCTTCACTTCCTTTTTTTTTTCTAAGTACCATGGAATGCTCAGAACATTGGTTATCAAATGAGAAAAGATTTAGATATTTTAAATTTTCAAGAATCTTCCTATATAGTTTAATTATTTTGTCAAGGGAATAGTTAGAATTTAGAAATAAAAAAATGTTTGGAGATGCAGATGTGTGAGTAAAAAATGAGATTCTCATGGTAAAATAGTGTGATTATTAATTATTAACAGTGTTTGGAGAAATAGCTGTTCATTTCCTCTTGGGCAATGATTGAGACATTGACTAAGATTCATATTGATCACAGGTTCATAACTATTTAGCTCATCATTCACTTCAGTACAATCAAAATGGGCATCTCAAAGTATCATCACAAATTTCATTAAAATTTGAAATAGTTTCATTCATTTATGATCATGATATTCTTAAAATACAAGGAAAGTTTGAAAAAAGCCATGAGAAAATCACAATACTTAGGGATAAAGTGATAAAATCAGTATGAAAATGTAAGTTTTGTTTCCATCTTTTGTACTTTTAATCATGTAAAATAAATTTTATAATTTAGATACTTTTAACCAATGAGGAGACCCCAAGAATTTAAAGGCACCTCAATATTTTCCTGGGACAATAATTTATTGAAGATATATTTTTTTCTTTTCCATTGACTCAATGCATTGGCTTAAAAAATTATGATCTGAATAGTTTGGAGCATCCAGTCACCCATATATTTTGTCCAACCATGCTTTAGCCAGCCTATTAATTGGTCTATATATATCGCATTGAGACATTTTATAGGCCACATATAACAATCAAGTCCCTGGTGATAAGATTTTCACTTTTTCACAAAGTCATGAAAAACCTGCATTTAGAAATTGTTATATAACTGAGGATTTGGGTCAATGGAAATTCTTACTCTTTTAGAGTTATTGGATTCGACCTCCCCCATAGAATTTGAAAGTCATATATATATATGTATGCAGATTTGTGCACTAAAGTAAAATTTTCTCATATATATATATTGATATGCACTGATGTCAATTTGATATCCCAAGCTATACAAAACCTCAATGAGGAATCCTTAGAGACTCCCGATGGACTCCTCGCCGGTTACTAAATGTGCTCTTAGAGTCCATTTCCTTTGCTTTAATTATGGCTGCTCTTGCAAAGTTAGACTAAGGTTTGTTTGGATGTTTATGCAGAAGAAAAAAATTGGGTTTTTATCTTTCGTGGTAGTAGTTTCCTATGGGGTAATGTCAGGACTCAAGTTCTCTGCTTGCAGCAAAATAGGACAAAAGGAGAAAAAAAAAGAGCGATTTTTATCAAACATGGCAAGCAACTCCGGCACCTTGTCACCATTGCTGCACAAACAAACTCTAAATATTACATTACACGTCGTAGTAAGAAATGTAAAAAAATAGAGTGCAATTGTTTGGTTCCCTGCGACTTCCATAAATTGGAGTTCACATGAGTTTCTACCATTTCAGGGGATATTAAAGTTGGCATTCTTTTGCTATAATTGACTTACACAATTTATGCATATTAATTGAGCTACTTGCACTCAATTTACTCATGCCTAAACTGGCTCTTAAGTCTTAGGTCATTTGTTGATAAATATATGGAAGATGATATATATGATTATATGAAGAGCAACCTAGTGAGTTCAGCTCATCCTTTGTCAATCGTGCCTTCAGCATCGTTCGAGTTTTAGACGAGATTAGAGTGATAATTATTGTCGGGAGAGAAACATATTCACATAGAAAGAGGATACCCACTCACATCTTTTTGTATTAAAATACAAAAGACATCCACTCAAATAAGCGATTACAGTTCGGTGAGAAATGAAATATAAGGGTCATCCCCTAGTTCTAGATAAAACATCACCTTTGAATTAAAACCCTACCATTTGAATTATGGGCCCCAATTAAGGGTGTAAATTTGGGCGGGCTGCCCAACCCGCAAAAACAAAGGGCATGGGCTTGCACAGCATTAAGTTTAGGGTTGGGCCAAGGGGCCTGGGCTAAGGGTCGGCACGACACAGCCTGTGCCGTAGCCGTGCCATGCTGGCTGCGGATCAGCATTGCACGGGGTACAGCCAAGCATAGACCAACACGATATTTTATGAAATATTTATTCTTTATATAAAATAAATATAAAACATAAGAGAATTAAAATGTTTCTCTTCAATTGTAAATTAGCATCTATGTTTGTGCATTTTTCATATTAGTTAAAATTTTTTTTTCAAATTGGAAATCCTAAAAGTCCATAATATCTCCTTTCACTTATATAAATGAATTTAAAAATTGAAAAAATCAGTGAGGCATGTGGGCCGGCCTCTGGGCGGCATGGCCCAACACGTAACAACTTGAGCCAAGCCCTGGGCCATACTAGGCCATACTAGGCTAACACCCAGTGGCTGGGGCACAGCATGGCATGGCACGTCATGGCCCAAGCGTAGCTGGGCCAGCCCCTTGCCGGCATGGCCCACATTTACATGTTTTGCCTTAATGTGCTCTGAGTTTTTTGTTTTCCTTTTTTTTCTGTTGCTCCGAGGCTTTTTTTTTTGTTTTTTTTTTTTCACATATATAAGCATAAGGGTGAAAATGCTCTAGCAATTCATAAAGCAAGCCTACAATTAGACCAATCATGATCTCGTGATCCTTATCCCATCAGTCAGAAGCCAGCTAAAAGTGTTAAAAAAAGTTAAACAACAAACAAGCCAAGACCAAAAACATGTCAATGGATTTTACTTTTGTTATAGTACTTTTTAAAGAAAAGAAAAAACGACACTAACTTGTCACAATCTGTGTAATCAGAAACTGATAAATTGTTCGATCTGTCAAGTTTTGGATCACTTGTGGATGAGATGATTTAGAGATTGACTAGAAAATGCCAATAATGAATGGGTACATTTTTATGGTTCAAGGCTATAAAAATATAAGAAGCTGTAACTTCTTCATGGAGAAAAAAGTAGTTGGCAGTGCCCCATTGGTTGAATGAAGAGGTCCACTGCCAAATTACATGTCCCTCACAACCAATTGTTATTAATTTTATCACACAACTGGGGCCGACCCGCTTGATGGATGGTTAAATCAAAATGGGACGGGCTTCTGGGTTCAACTGACCAATGATGCCATTACAGTAATAAATAAATATTCATCAATCTGAAAAGCGAGGACAAAGACAAGAGTAAAAAATAGCTTTTGCCAAAGAAACTAATGGAGACGGTAAAGATGCAGGGCCTGTCAAGAAACTGGAACCCTCTCAATCTCACCATGCTGATCATGTTCAAGTGCTGTAACGTTTGCAGGAGAAAATTATCCCTTCTTACCAATTTAGATAATTTTCACTAATCATTTACCAGTTACGGGTTTTCGGTTACTTGACACAGTTCAATGCACCGATCTGGGTCGAACCCGGTTGATCGTGGGCTTCGGTCCAATCAATATCTTGTTTTGACACTTATGTGGACGATAAATTTTTGGTAGTTGTTTCCATGAATTCAACAGTAAAAAAATCTATCACATAGCTTCAAAACAATGTGTTCCTTTTATTTTCACTGTAATCAAGTCCCTGTACAGAAGGCTGGACCCTTTATGATGCACGCGGTTCTCTTACTCTTACGCCAGAGCAGTTGGGAGGTGTTAGCTTGGCCTTTTCAAGGACCGCCAAGTTTTATGTAAGATAAAAAGAGAAATAAAGCCACTAATTATTGAATTATTGTGTCTTCCACAGGATGAATTATTGGGTCTTGATGGATGGATATGTGAACAACTGTAGCACATGATTTTGTGATGAAGGGCATTGATTTGATGGGCCCACTTGATGGGGGATTCCGGAATCCCCAAAAGCTCTAAAGAGAGAGATTATCACCATTCAATGATGAGCATTGTCTTTAAACTGGTGTTGTCTTTTCTTCTTAACCCTTTATTAGGAGGTTAATGATTTTTTGAGGTTCTTCCAAAATAAAAGATAAATGTGGGGGCTGCAATTTTTTGTGGGTCCAAAGGGCAGACCCAAATACAATCATGCGGGTCCAGCCGCACCCGCGTGATTTGAGAAGCTTCCTTGTATACACTATTAAAATTCTGATTTTTTTTATTTCACTTTTTCACTTAACCATCGACTGGACCAGTCAAATGAAAATTCTGAATCCACCATAGATGGGTCCCATCATATGGATGGTCTGATATTGAACAGTTCTGTAGTGCAAGGACCCCCAACAATTCCGTAAAGAAAACAAGTGAAAGAACAGCAAGATATTGGGTAGGTTAATCAAAATAGAAATATATATACATTCAGTCATGTAACAGAGCTGTAGAAGACTATTGGGTAGGTTCAGGTTTATGTCCATCTCAAAAAATATCTTTTCCTGTTTCTTTACTAACAAACATACCCTTGGGGACCAACAACAAGCTGTAGAATTTTCCATATTAGCGTTAATAGAATGCTTTCATGTTTCTTAAACATGGGAACACCTCCAATGATTAGCATACACCCCACTTTTTGTAAGGTAGATCTCTGATGGTGATTTAGGATCTCAACCATCTAGCATGTGGCTGCCTTCTTTGATTAATTAACATCGAAAACTTGGTATAGTTGGATGATGCCAACTATTTGAATGGTAGGATTTCCAATTAAATGGTACAATTATCTCATCATCATCATTATCATCATCATCATCACTAGCATATTTCATCTATTATATGTAGTTAAATTTGTGAGTTCACATCTATCCAGGCCTATTTAAATTCATCATTATTTCAACAAATTTTATCATGTAACCATTGTAATTTATCTAATAGAACATATTGGCAGATGGACCTGCTGAGTGAAATGTTTAATCTTATTCTTCTTCATGTATGGATTTGACAAGTGATCATCACCACCTTGGAAGCAATGTTCACATAAATCTTATGGCCCCAGTAGTTTTGTGTTAAATCAAAATTAGTGTTCAATGAACCCCCACTGCTTGGTTGGTGGGATAGAGTCTCAACTGGATCTTTTAAATGAACTCAAAAGCTGCTGCGATGGCAACATGTGAGCTATGACTAGCCATGGGAATCCCAATTTTTCCTTTGGAACTCGACGTAGTTGGTGTACTTTAGTTCAATTAGAACATCGGCGAGTAGCCACGGCTCATATCTTTGTAAATCCATAAGAGTCATTTGTTTTCACAATGTTGATTGAATGGTGAAGATCTCGCCCATTAAATAAAAACATTTGTGAATGTCAATATCACCCCCCCCCCCCCCCCCCCCCCCCTAACCCTTCGAAAGAGGGAAGGAGACTTCGGGTGAGGCAAGGGAGCCCTGCAAGAGGGAAGTGAACCTCAGGTGAAGTGAGACAGCCCTTAAGCAAGAAAAGGTTCACCGCATGTCCATGGGTCATTTATCATGAGTAGTTACGTGAGAATTGGCATGTCTTGCAATAATTGACCAGATCATTTTTAATATGCCTATTTGAATATTTACGTAAATGGGTATAGGCCTACTATAATTATATGATGGGAGTCTATATCTATGGACCCAAGTCTGAACCCAATTGTCCAGCAGGTACAAGATAGACCCATACACCATCTAATTTGGTTTGATCCTTCAAGTATTCGGGTGAGGGCAGTCCATTCACAGACCTAGTCTAGCTTGAATCTCGGTACTGAGTGTTATTCATTTGTATGGACTCACATTATGATCTATATATAATTATTTATCCTTTTAATTCAATTAATAGGTTTAAAAGCCAGTGTGGGATTAATAAATAGTACCAACCCTCTAATTCATTGATCATATTATTATTATTATTTTCATGAACCACGGTATCCTTTACCAGCCTAGACTTTAGGCCTTTGGCCCTCTGCCTCAGAGGTTGCCCGATTCTGATGAGCAAGGACATGTATGTTAGATGGGGTCATCAATATCACCAGTACCACTACCATCATCATCATAAAAACACCTTATCCAAACTATATTATGGAGACCATAACATGTAAGTTGTTTCGCTATTTCAGTCTACGGTAGCTAAATCCTCAAATATATTGCATTTCTTGTCATCGATTTTGATTCTAATCAACGTGGACCCCAAGTGCAAGGCTTCAATTGTAATTTTACCTGATGAGTCCGGGACCATATCTACAAGGAGTTCATTTTTTGTAGAAAACCTGTCCTAATTGAAAAACTAATGCTAACCTAATAAAATCTACAAAAACACACACTACTAAATCTGAAAATTAAATTAAAATTACCATCCCAAATCTGAAATTAAAAGTACAAACCAGAAATAAAACATAATCTAAAATTCCTAATCTAAAACAATCCTCGAAACTAAAAACTGCAAAACAATAGAATAATCAAACCACTAATTGAATGAAAGTAAAAGTGAATAAATAAATCTAAAAATAAAAATAGAATGCAATAAAATAAAAGAGAAAAGATGAATTTCAATTCTTTAAATATGAATTTAAAACCTTATTTGATGGAATCAAAATAAATTTAGATCTACTGTACCAAATACACACTGTTACCATGCATAAACATACAATGTTGACTCAATGGTGAGAACCATGACATCGCTAACTTTGTTTAACAATGAAGAAAAACTCAATTTAAATAAGTAACAAAATTCAAATTTATTAAATTAAAATAATTACATTAATCATACCTAAAGATCATGAATTTCAAAGAAGATTTGTTGCTCGTTTAGCTCTTTAACTTGCCTTTACTTCAAGTTATGCTCTAGGGATGAAGAAGATGGTGAAATGGATGGAGTGGACGGGACCTAAGAGGGTTGGCCTAACCCATCTTGGGGTGGAGGAGAGATGGAGAGAGAGGGCTTGCGGTGTGTTGGACAACTCCCCATTGAATCCTTTTTATAATGTTTAGTCTTATTCTTTGACAAAAAGTTAGCAAATATATAGTAAGTAGAAAACTTCTTGGTTTTTTTTCTTGTGCAAATTTCTCTCCACACTTACTTCTAAAATCAAAATAAGACTTTAATTTTATGCAAGGCTATAACTTTGTCGTTTTAGCTCCAATTTCTTGAGTTCCACAGATATACCTGAAAGGAACTTTCCAACGGTATCAAATTGTCCCGATCCGACACTCGGTTTGAGAGTTATGACTGTTTTAATCTATGCTATCCAAATAAAAATGAAATTGACTTTCCATTTTTTATCTCTTCTTTTTTTACTTTCCTTTTCTGGAATTTTCTCCACCATGGCTTTCCTTATTTCATTTTAATTTAAGTTTCTGAAATCTGAATTTAGATTCATGCAACAATTGAATAGTGGGACCTTTCTCTACAATTTTCCCTAGACATAAAAACAACTTTTAATTAAAATGACAATTTTTATCAAAAGTCACAATGCACAAATGTGAGCCCAATTCACATAAAATGATAACCTTAAACTACATCATTGTTCATGATTTAACTAATGATGATGACAAATTATATCATAAAAATAAGATTTTGAAAAACCTTCTAAAAATAAAATCCCAAAATGGAAAGTTTCATGATTTTATAAAAAAAAATGTTGATTTTCAATTATTTTTGCATGAAAACATTACACTGATGCTCAAATCTATAAACATATGATTTTTAACAAATTGAAGAGATTTTCAATGCATAAGTCCTAAAGCTTCCATAAAAGGTACATGAAATAATGCACTTTTAGGCACTTATCAGACTCCTCCATGCATGTTCTCTCTATGCAATGATTGACTAACAACCTGTATTGTGCTATTCAATAAAGGCAATATGGTAAGTGTAAGGTCCCGACCGAACTTAATTATAATTTATGTTAATTAAACTTGATTTCCTATTAATATGTGTATTTTGTCTTAATTTATATTGCTTTTAACTTTTTAGTGGGTCTCAGTTGGATAGGTAGTTGGGTTCGAACTTCACATAGGTAGTTGAAGACCTTCTTGTAATTTTTAGTCACCTTGTTGCATCATTCTAGCACCGCATTAATTTCATCATGTGCATTTCATCTTGTGGATAAACTTTCATATTGGGCTCAACTTGATTCGGACCCATCTTGGCCCAATTGAGGTCAGGTGACCTAAATTGTAAATATTCCAGAAAATATGAACTTGCATGTAAACACCAAGAAAACTTTGATTTAAAAAGAGAACCATCATTCCTCTTCACTTTTCTCTTTCCCTACCAGCTGAGATGTGGAGCTTGGAACCGCTGAGATGTGGAGCTTGGAACCATGCATGTAAGAGCCAAGCCATCTATTCTCTTCCTCCTCACTTGCTTGTTCATTTCCTTCTCTTGAGCCTTCAATTGCACCATCTTTTCCACACTCTACAGAACCCTAAGGTGAAGACTTGCCTTCAATTCAATTCTTTGGGTTTAATATAATTTTTGGGTTTAATAGAGTCAAAAAAACTCAAAAGCATAACAAGCATGCATTCCATATGAGAATTACCCCTTTTTGTGTCTTTTATGTAAAGAACCCACGTTCCATTGAGGATTTTCCCTAATTACACACCAAGGAGGAGTTGAGTAAGGTTAAGCACTATGTTAAAGAAAGTATTAGAGTATATATATCACCTTGTGTATGTTTAATTCTGTTGATTCTAGAAATAATCCTTCTAAATGTAGATTACAGCTCATTTACCCTTGATCAAGCACACATACATGTTGAATTAGGTTATAATGAGTATAATTATGCAACATTAATGATATCGGGTAATGTAAAACCGATTATAGGAATTTGGAAGCATAAAGAACTTCATTGGAACCCAAATAATAAAGTTATGTACTGAACTCGTGCTCCAGAGCCTATCTTCAAAAATTCTGAAGCTTACGGTGAAGCCCACGTCTAAGCCGTAAGTCTCTACGACTCAGAATCCAGAGAGCCAAATTGAACTTCGGTTAACCCACGGCTAAGCCGTGGAATGAACTACGGCTAAGCCGTAACCACCTCTTAACCTAGCCTAGGCCATTCTATGGTGAACCTTCCAGAGCACCCCAAAACCCAGAATTTCTCTACAGTTCACGCATGGCTAAGCTGTGAACCATGCTACGGCCACACCGTACCCTAGCCGTAACCCTAGCATAGCTAAGTCGTAGGTTAACATACGGTTGAACCGTAAATACGTATGAATTTAAAGAGAAAACCTGAGCCACTCGGCTAAGCCATAACATTTATACGGCTAAGCCATAAGAGCACTGTGAACTGACGATATTAGGGCTTCCAATGACCTTGTAGGGCTCTAGATATGGCACTTATTTCCTAATTAAATTAGGCCAATGGTGATTAAATGATAAGGAGGACGAGTGTAGAGCTGTTACTTATTCCCTTCGATTTTCCGGACGAATTTCTGATGTCACGTTATGGGTGTTGGCATAAGAAGAGGTGTCTTTTATGTACACAATGTAATGCTAAGAATTGGTAACACAATCGCACCGAACGTTTTATGAATACATCGTGTTGAATGCCCTCGGGATCATGGATTATCTAGCATAGCGTTGGCTAGTAATTATCCTTGATTCTTAATCTAAATGCATTTATATTGTTAAGAAACCATGCCCTTAACATGATGTAGCTCTATTAAGTATGCATGAATTAATTATCAGATATGAATAAATGAATGAATGTAATCTCAAGACCGAACTCCTAGTATGTATGATATGACAAATATAACTGAAATAAATAAAAGATATAAATTTGAGTCGATCTTGATACGTTGACTTGGCATCACTTAACTTGCGCCCAGGTATATATCACTACAAGAAACTTGTCTTTTAGTGGCAATTTTTTTAGTCGTGGGTGAATTTTCGCCACTAAAATTACACATTTAGTGGCAAAAATATTATTTTGCCACTAAATGTATTATAGTGACCACATTTAGTGGCAACTAATCTGTCATAGCTAAGAATCTCCACTAATTCCTTGGCGAAAAGTTTTGGGGCCATAGGATTTTGGAGAGAAAGATATTTAGTGGTGATTTTTATTTCGTTGCCATAAATGGTTTAATGTTCTAGTGGCGATGTTTTAGTTTTGTTGCTAATTACTTATATATCTTACTTTTAGTCACAGTTTATTTTGTGCCACTATATGTGCCCATTTTGTGGCAACTTTATATTGCCACTAAAGATATGCCGTGTGAAAATTAACTTTTAATGGCAATATATTTTGCCACAACTTAAGTGTCATCGTTAAAAACTCATCTTTAGTGGCAAAATTTGAAATTGACACTAAAGGTATTATAGCGGTCACATTTGGCAGCGACTTATATGTCGTAGGTAAAGGTCATTTTGGAAGGAAAGAGATTTAGCATCAATTTTTAATTGTTTGCCACTATTTGTCTAGGTTTTTTGTGGCAACATTTAATTTTTATAGCTAATTGCCTTAGGTGTTTTACATTTAGCCGTGGTATGTTTTTTGCCACTTTTTGTGGCGACTTTTATAATATTGCTCAAGACCTATCACAAAAAAAGTTGCCTTTCAATGATGATAATTTTAACTGTAATTTCATTTTTGCCTCTAAAAATTCATTTTAGGTGAAAAAAAGCAATGATGCTAAGGGCATTATAATTATAGTGGCTATATTTAGTAGTAACCCATTTGGAGGAAAAGCGATTTATTGGCAATTTTTAACCTTTTTCATCACCGATTGCTAGGGGTTCTCATGGACCCGGCTGGCCTAAGCCCAAATCGATATTCCTTATAGTTGAGGTCAGGTTGGGCTTGGATATTCCTTAACTTGGCCCAGGGCAGCCCATGAATACCCCTACTAATTAGTGATTACTAAGGTGTCTAACTTTTAGCCACAATTCTTTATCGGGTATCATCAAATTTTACTTAAATGGAGCGGGCCCAACTAAACAGTTAATCACACAATACTTGATGTACTGACAATGCCTTTTAGCATACTCACTGAGTCTTAAAATCATGTTGAAACTTAAACTTAGGGCTTGTTTGGCACCTTTAGTCTTATTTTTATAAACTGATCCAAGATAAAGGCATTAAAAAAAGAGTCATAAAAAAAAGAGGCTAGAATCAAAATGTGTGTTTGGTAATATGAGAATCTATTTTAAATAGATTTCTTTAAATAAATGGTCGAACCTTTTTCACAAAGTTTACAAGATCTACAGAGTATCAAGCTTTGATATTCGACTCCATAGCCGTATTTATTCTTCCAATGAGATTTAACGGTTTGGATTTTGTGTTTGAGTCCCATAAATTAAAAAAAAACAAATAATTTAACTTTTTAGCAAATATCTCAATCTTGAGGATGATCCAACAGCTAAAATTCATTTTGCTAGTGATCATTGACCTTATTAACATTTTTAATGGTTTGGATCGTGATTTATTGTCTTAGAAATAATAATAAAAAAGAAAAAAGGGATTGCCTATGGAATAATCTAAAATTAGGCATGTTACATCAATGGTTGAAAGTCTTTCACAAATTTCTTGAGATCTACATTGAATCAAGACTTGAGAATTGACCCTATAGTCGTGTTAAGCCTTCTAAACATTACCAACGGTTTGGATCTTGTGTATATATATATATATTTAAAAAATATCCAATGGCTCACCCCTTTTTCAATATATCTCAAGATTGGTGATGATTTAACGGCTAAAAATTAGATGAATGATCGTGTTTGATGTTGTGCACAATCCAATGTTAATTGGATCTTCATTTACCATCTTGGATTTGAAGAAATATAAAAAAATGGTACTGGGCGAGATGGCCACATTTTTACTATAGCAGCGCCTTTTATTTTTTTCCTTTTTTTAAGGAGGTGACTTTTGAGGCATATGATTTTAAGAGGTTTTACCTTTATATGTTTAAAAATAGTAGAGGCCAAAATCACATGCCAAACGGTCTTATTTCCCTAAACTCTAAATATTTTAGACATTTAGATAATAAAAGGCAAAAAATAATGTTGCCAAACATGGGCTTAAAAAGAAAAAATATTTTGATGAGTGAACTTGAGAGCTAGTGTTAGGGAACTATGCATGGAACTAAGACATGTGCGAAGCTCTATGCTTAAAGATGAAAATAGTGGAATCAGTCTTAGTCATGGTCGACCCCAAGAAATGATAAGAATGCAATATCGATTGCAATTTGTAGTCCGTCATGGCCTCAATGTGGCGTGAGCTTTTTTTTTTTCCCTAAAAAATACATGTAAATATATAAAAATCCATAATATTGGAAATTGGTAAAAGCAATGTTTTTATTAGTACACATTATAACTCAAAATATCAGTCCTCCTGAATCTAACTTTCTATGTTGTTGTTTAATCTTTTATTGTTGAATATCTTAAGTCATATAATTTGATTTTTGGGTCATCCTTATAATTTATAAATTCAGTAATGTAACTAATATCTAAAATCCAAACTACTAAAAAATAAATACTATCTTTTTTTATTATTTTTGTGAGAATTACTAAAATTTAGTAAGGGACCAGTCAAAATGAGCTTAAATATTAGTGTAGATTTTTTCATAAGCAAGCTGCATTAGTGTTTAGATTTCTTTAATGTAAAATTTTTAAGTGTGGTTTTTTCTAATATATAGTGGGCCCAACACATGTTTCATTAATGTATCAAATGAGTTCTTTAAATGTAAAATTTGGTCAACTGATCACTACACAACACTATCCTTTCTAATTGGATCTCTTTTAATATATGTAAATGGGACACATGCCCACCTAGTGGACCCCACCATACGTGAGATGATACATGAGGACATGTATTCGTGCATTAGGGCTAAAAGGTGTATTTGCCGTAATTTCTTGTTAAGAAAAAGAGAACGAGGAAACCTAGTGAGGGAAATCCAAAACAAAAAAGAGGGAAAGATCAAAATCTGAGAAACATTAAGCGAAACTCAAAACAAAAGGAGGCAGAGGAAAAAATTGAAAGAAAATTGGAAGAGAAGGAAGAGGAGCAGCTACATGTGTGTCATGCTCATAGGTTTTGATTCCTCTTTCACAAACACACTAATCCTGCATGTTTATTTTAAGGATCCTGATTCTGATTCAATAATAGTAATGTCGACTTCGTGCGATCCTGATTCTGTAATTGATTGTAATGATCCTGTCCTGCCTGTAAGTTTACTTTGCATTCTGATTCAATAGTAATGCCGATCCTGATTCTGTTTACTCTGCATTCTGATGTATAACGATGTAGTAATTGTATAACGATCTTGATTCTATTGCAATGTAGTAATTGTATAACAATCTTGATTCTGTTGTGCATTCTGATTGTATAATGATTTGTAGTAACGATTCTATTTGTTTGTTTACTCTGCAAAAGAAATAATGATCCTGATGTGTGATTCTAATCTGTTTATTTACTCTGCAAAAGAAATGAACTCTATTGTGATGTATAACGATCTGATTCATTCTGATCTGTTTGTTTACTCTGCAAAAGAAACGAACTCTGTTGTGATGTATAACAAGAAATAACGATCCTGATGTGCGATTCTGATCTATTTGTTTACTCTGCAAAAGAAACGAACTTTGTTGTAATGTATAACGATCTGATTTGCAAAAGGATGCCAATATGGGTACCCTGGATTAAGTACTATGGTGACCATCACATTAACCTATATGCCAGAAATTGGAAATTTACAGAACCTGGTTGTCAACACATACTTGGACCGGCTAAGGTTGTGGGACCCATGGCTACTTGATTTGGAAATCCATACCCCACGTGTCAAGGCCCACTCATGGGCGACTTTTGAAATCCAGTCCCTTAGTGGAATGGGCCACTAAAACCCATCATCCTCAATGACACAATGTTCATAGGCGCAAGACTATTCCCAATTTACGGATTCCAGAAACAATGAGGAAGAAGCACCGTTCACTTTGATTAGTTAGAGAGATTTCAGGTAAGTCTGATATCCTTACACCCTAAGTGAATTACTATTATGCCCTTTCCACACATGCTTACTTATATAGCTCTCAGGGGAAATATGAGAATCTAACATTAAGGGTGCCCACTTATGTTTGACTTGTATTGGCACCCATGTTTCACAATTTTGAAATTCCTTTTTGGGAGCTCACAAGGTTTTTCACAGGCCAGGATTTACACCCCTATGCGTGATAATCACGTAGGATGGGCATCGTGGGCATGCGACCGGTTAAATGTTTTCCAGATTGAGATCCTCGGGCCAAGCCCGGCTCGTGCGTGCGCATAGGGATTGTAGTAAAAAAGTCCAAAAGAGCTTGAAGTATAAAGGACAAGGATATATATATATAGTGTTCAAAGAGTTTACACTTTTCCAATGTAGGACTCTTGAAAAACCACAAAGCTCTTTTTGTAAAGAAAAACTATAAAACTCAATTTTGAAACCCTTTAAAACCCAACACCATCTATATATATTAACAAAGTTGAGTTCACCACAGTAACTACCACAGTCATGTGTTTATCTGGTCTTAACCTCAAATCAATTTTCTAGCCATGCCAACATCATATGCTAATTTAAACTCGTTATATTTAGAACCCTATAACTAGTTCTTGATGGTGTGAATTGAACATGCATATGAACACTTGAAAATTTGAGGGTTGCTTCCATACACATGAATTGTATTTTTGGAAGTGACTAAAATTAAAGAAATAAAAAGAAATATTCATAAGTGTCTAAGTAGGAAAAAAAAAAAGAAATAGAAATGAGTAAAGATCTATATTGCACCCATTTGTTTGCTTGAAATTGAATGACTTGAATTCCCTTGAAAACTTGAAATGTATTTTTAAAAATGACTAAAATTGAAGAAATATGAGTAAAGACTAGCATAAAATACCATGCTATGTATGGCTAGTGTTGCATGTAGATGGAATAATAAATTAAAATTAGTATTTAAACCAACTATTAATTAATTTATTAAAAATATAAATTCTTTCAATGAGACGCATATTTTTGTGACTTCTTTCCACATCCTTTTTCATGATATTTATTGATATTTTTACTTTCTCCCTTTTTTATGTATTTTTAAATCTTGATAAGTTTTAAGAAAAAAAAATTAAAAGTGTGTTGAGTAGTTAGATTGTTATAGTAAGTTAAAAAAAAAAGAAAGTTAAGAGTGTATTTGGTAGTTAGATTATTATCATAAAATATATTAACTTCATAAATATAATTTCTTCATTCATGTTATTAAAATTTTATCCGAGCCAATCCCATAAGTGTTGCATAGTTAATATTCTAGTAAAATGTTTTATAATACCATAAGATCATTTAGTTAGAGTATCGTAAAAGATGATAGTTAAGTAGAAATTCAATCGTTACCAACATATTTATTTGTTTCGTTGTGAATTGAAAAAAAAAATGAAATGAAAAAAGAAAGGTGTAACACTCCGACCTAACTTAAGCCGAATTAGTGGGTAATTAAGTGTCCTTTTTGTTGCTAAGAGTGTTTTGGTTTTGCTTTTCTTTGGTCTTGAGCTATGAATAGGTAGTTTGGTTGTGTTTGACTTAGTTTCGATAGTTCGAGCCCTTTTTCGTAATTTCTGCTTTTGTTGGACCTTGTCAGTTTTGCGTCATTTTGCTGTCAACGTGTGTATTTCGTCGAGCTTGTTAATCTTCGTGATTGTTTTGGATCCAAATGACTTCGTTTGCTCTCGTTGGATCGTCAATTGACTCGAACTGTAAATAGAGTTAAATGGTGGACTTGGTTGCAACTTTGATTTCTTTTATCTTATAAATATCCTACCTACCACCGTTCTCTCTCTCATTTGCAACGAGCTCTCCTTCTCTCGTTCAACTCTCTTTCCCTCTCTCTCATTTCTGTCTTGTTATGTGAGGAAGGGAGCAGCGTGCGTTTCGTGTGTCTCCAGCGGATTGAGCCGCTGGCAACGACTGTAGTGTGTTTGATTTCGTTTTGAGGCAAGTATAAGCACAAGTAGCGTTAACACTGATTGTTAATGCTTTGATTGTGTGTATAATTTACTCTTCTTGTATGAATCCTTGTTAGATAGCCCTATTGAGTGAGATTCGTTAGTATCTATCTGTATTCAGTTGAGAGTTAGCCATTCTGTATTTCTGTAACTGTTTCAGGAAACTGACACAGCGCACTCACGGTTAAACCATGAATTATGTTACGGCTGAGCCGTGAAATGGCTTACGGCTACACCGTGACCTAGTCGTGACTTTGACCGTAGATCAATACAGGGTGACATTTGAAATAACTGAGAGTTGGTACATTTGCTGCTCTTCTACGGCTCAGCCAGATCTAAGCCGTATAGTGTGTTACGGCCAAGCCGTAGAGCAGGATACGGCTGCGCTGTAGAGTAAATTACGGTTGAGCCGTAAATGAGGATGAATAGTTTGGGGAACCTCGGCTCCGCTGCAGTGCAGATTACGGCTACGCCGTAAGATGCATACGGCTACACCGTAAGATGCATACGGCTAAGCCGTATGTTCACCTATGGCTACACTATGTGACTCTGAGAAATGAATACAAAAACAAGTAGGAGTAAAAAAGAGACCTGATATGACTCTCACATTAGAAATGTAGGCAACCTGGACATGCCTAATGGAGTGTCAGAACGACATGAATGATCTCGAGGGCTGCATCTCCCATGGGTGTTGGTTTAAGGGACTTTGGTACACTTTCACTAGAAGACGCAACACTCCTTGATGGAACAACTGTGTATCGAATACCTTAAAACTACACCAGCATGCATGGTTAGAAACACTGGCCAACTAGATTAGGATTGGCTTGTAATTGACCTTGATTCACCATGGTATATCTGATTCGCATAGCATATTGATTTCGGTTTTGCCCTCATGTGTTCTGCGCTGGACCTCTCGATTCTGTGGGAAACATAGCTACATCCCCAGAGCGAAGCCCGGGCAAGGAAACTTCATTTCTGTGGATTTGTTATGGTTCATATGGAGTACTTGAGTTCAGTGATTATTTGTTATTTGTACACATTCGTCAGTGCTGATTTGTATTTGCTTATGCTCATTCGTTATTCGTATTGTTATTCGTATTGCTCATCAGTGTGTGATGCACTACTATTGTTCGTTTATTATGATAGATTGTGATATGAGATTCGTATGTGATATTGCTTGATGTGCATCATCTGATTTGATTGTGATTGCGATTGTCTATATATGGCACTACTCAGCCTCAGCCTCAGGATACCCAACGGGGTTGACTTTGGTTTAGTGTGTGTGATCGCCTCTGCAGAGTGCTCGTGTCCTGCGCTTCCGGACCCCGGGAATTAGAGACCCATTCGTACCCTGGCCCGGTCGATGGTGTTCTCATATTTGTGTGCTCTCGAAAGGAAGAATATGGCAAATGTAGTAGCCAGCTTGGGTGTGTATTTCTATTGATGATTCGGACAGCATACTTATTCCTATGCACGATTTGCCTAGTGTACGAATATGCTCACTATGGATATTTGCATTACTACTTTTACTTATTGGTAAACACAATTCGTGTTATCTTCTTGTGGCTTATATTTTGCTAAGTCGTTGTACTTATGAGTTGTTCTTGATGTTGCAGGCTCAAATCCCTCTTCCGATCTTGCGTCAGTTAACCCGACTCCAGGAGAGGCTCGCGAGGCCCCCTCCAGCCTAGAGAAGTGGACGTGATCCATTCTTCATAGAGCGGTGTGCATCATTCTGTTTTCCCTCCATTGTGTTTGAACGTATCTGTGGGATTTTTCTGTAGACTTTATTTTGGGTTTGATTTATATCTGTATTTTGATTTTGTGGACTAGTCTATCTATTTTGTTATACATCTTTGTGATCAGTCCAATCTTTTGTAATCATTGTATCTTTTTATCTTGTGGTATGCCTTGATACATACAGCTTCTACGTACACTTGTTTGCACGTGTGATTGATCCTTTGTGTGTGTACATTTGGGTGAGGTCTAGGTGTACATGCATGGGAGTACGTGTGTCACTGGTTAGGTTCTCTTTAACCTCCGATTTCTGGGCTCGGGTTGTGACATAGGCATCCAAGAAAATCATTTCAAGAATGTAACACTCCGACCTAGCTTGACCTCGTTTAGCGGCTAATTAATCTTGTTTTCGTTGCTAATCGTGTTTTGTTTGAGTTTGGTTTTCGTTACGGGTCATGGATGGTAGTTGGGTTGAGTTTGACCTGGATTAAGTAGACCAAGCCCTTTTTAGTAATTTTAGCTTTTCTAAGACATGGTCATTTTTGCATCATCTTGATGTCCACACGTGTCTTTCGTTGAGCTCGTCAACTTTCATAACTACGTCGTTTGCAACCGATGTCGTGTGATTCCATTGGACCCAGATTTGACTCAAACTGAAAATAGCATTCTAACTTGGCCTTTCTTGTAATTTGGACTTAACCATGAGCTTATATAACTCATCCATCGACAAGAACACACGTCCTCTCTCATTTTCCTCACTATGCACGTGGAGTTTCTCTCCCTCTCTTGAATTCTCTCCTCCACCGACTACCTCCATCGATTTAGCTCAATTGAGGAAGTTTGGTTCTCTGCATGTGAGGTGAGTTGGAAATCTTTCCATCTCTCTCATCTCTTTCCTCTATTTCTTCTCTTTCTTGTTTCCTATTGCATGGTGTGTCTGTGCCTTGGATTTCTTTCCATTTCTCATGCATGCATGTTGTTTGATTGGTGTTAGGTTGTGTTTGGGCCCAAGGACAACAAGTTGTGTAATTGAATTCAATTGAGGCAAGTATAACCATAACTTGTGAGAACCCATGTTGGTATGCATTTGATTTTGGTTAGTTTACTTGAATTGGTATGGAACAATGTGTTACAGCCCATTTGGTTACTCATTTGCTTGGTACTTGTCTATCTCCATTGGATACTTGCAATTTTGATGGTGTTACAGGGATTCTGATTGTGCTTCAGAACATTGACTTCGTGCATGTACGGCTAAGCCGTATGTCACTTACGGCTCAAAGTCCAGCGAGGATAAAAATCCAGTTTTCCTCTACGGCTAGGGCACGGCTAAGCCGTGTATTGCCCTACGGCTAAGCCGAAGCTCAGCCGTGGCCCAGCCGTATATCAGTACATGGTGCTTTTCTGGATTTAACTGAGAGCACTCAAATTGCCAGACCTTCTACGGCCCAGCCACGGCTAAGCCGTAGAACACACACGGCTAAGCCATACCCTTACCTACGGCTAAGCCGTATTCACACTAGAATAATAAAGGACAAGGATAGGTGTAAGGGAAAGACCGATATGGCCTTCATGATAGAATGTAGAGCACCTAGACCTGCCCAACGGAATGTGATACAACGCGTGAATGATCTTGAGGGCTGTGAATCATTCATGTTAATTATCCGGATGTTAAGCACCTCCCCATGGGTGTTGGTTTAAGGGACTTCGTGCACCACCCGATTCAATGCAACCCGAGACAACGGTGCATCGAATAACTTAAAACTACACCATCATGCACGGTTAGAAACACCGGATAATTAGATTAGAATTGGTTTGTAAATAAAGATGATCCGACTTCGCATGATTTGTTGCATAACATATTGCATTCGATCATTGATCTCAACTCTCTGATATGATTACTTGTGTTCCGTTACTTTCATATTGTGATTCTTACCTTGAGTATGCATGTATAATATGTTCACAGATATGCACGTATGATATGTTGTCACGATCTACTCAGGGTTTTCTTGATTGACTCTGTATGGTCAAGTACTACTTAGCCTCAGCCTTAGGATCCCGACGGGGTGAATTTGGTATAGTTATATGGCCTTGCTGCAGTAAGGAAACGTCTTGGGGAACTGGACCCCAGGAAACCGAGACCCATTGTACCCTGGCCCGGACAATGGTGTTCTTTGCACGATATAAGATCCCTCTTTTGGGAGCATATGGCAATGTAGTAGCCACTAGTTATGTACACTGCATGTATCCATTGATTCGCATAGCATATTTCCTTCTTGCAGGACAACCTAGTATACGAAATTGCCTTATTTGATTTACATGATGTTCTTTATTCTATTTAGACACAGCGTGTGTTAACTTGCTATGGGTTATACTTTGCTGAATCGTCGTATTCACAGTTGTTTTTGATGTTGCAGGCCCAGATCCCCCTGCCGAACCCTCGCCGGTCGGCCAGGCTCCAGATGAGACCCCCGAGGCCCCATCAGGCCTAGAGGAGTGGATGTGATCACTTCACGGGAGAGCGTTCTTGACATGCATGGCATCGAAGTCTTGTTCTTGTTGTTTTGAGGATTTTCAGACTTGTGTATCTGTCATGATTGTATATATTATTTTGTTCATTTTGTAAGACTTTCACATTAAATTATATCAGTTCTTTCTTCGTATTCTCTTTTGCATTGTTAGTTTGATGTTTCTGATATTTACAGCTTCCGCGTACATGTTTGGCACGTGTGAATGTTCCTTTGTGCGTATGCATTTAGACTTGGTCTACGTGTACAGGCACGGGAGTACGTGTGTCATTAGGTTTGGCTTTTGCTAACCCCCGAACCCTGGGCTTGGGTTGTGACATACGTATTGTATGGTATCAGAGCATTCCTTGCTCTAGATGATAAGCATGTAGGCATGTAGGATCGTGGTGAGGATACGATTATTTCTTTGTGATCTTTCTAGATTTTGGGGCTTATTGGGCGCAATTGTTTTGTGTTTGTGTCTGACTCTTTCCATTTTACAGGATGGCATCAGGTTCGGGTTCTCAGCAGAACGCCGGAAATAATGAAAGCGGATCCGCACCATCACCGCAGACACAGAACACAGATGAACGCATCCTCATGCTATTTCAGTCCCTTTAGGCACAATCGCAATCAATGCAAAACTTACAAGCACAAGTTACCACTATGTTAGACCGACAAAGCCAAGCCCCAGTTCAGTCACATATAGATCAGCAAGTGGTCTTACAGCCTCGAGAGAATGACCCGAATGCCCTCTACGGTAAATTTCGCAAGCGAGGAGCTATTGAGTTCTATGGGACAGAAGAGAAATTGAAGGCAGAACAGTGGCTGGAGCAGACGGAGGATGTCTTTGAGACCGTCGTGTGCACAAACCGGCAGAAGGTTGGACTAGCAGCCTCCATGTTTAGAGATGTCGCAAAAACTTGGTGGAAAAGTGTGAAAGACTCATACAGAGATATTCCTAGTGCGACGGTTTGGGAGATGTTCAAGCAACAGTTCAGGAGGAAGTTCATCCCGGCTCATGTGTTCCGAGCCAAGGAGGTTGAGTTTTTAGCTCTCCGCCAGCAGTAGATGGCAGTGGCAGAATATGTGAATAAGTTTACTCAATTGTCGCACTTTGCTCCGGACATGATCAGTACCGAAGAGAGGAAGGTGAATCGGTTTGTTGAAGGTCTGCATTTCCGGTACATGCACCACGTGACTGCGTTCCAGTGTCCGGCTACGTTTGATGATGCAGTGGATAGAGCCTATTCTGCTGAGGCCATTCACCAAGCTGCGAGAACCGTTGAGCCTAAGCGACAGCCGCCTTTCAGTGCACGAGGACAAGTACAGAAGAAGACAAAAGGCCAGCAGAGTACTTCCAGTTCTGCCAGAGTGACTTGTGGGTACTGTGGCAAAGGCCACACGACTGAAGCTTGTTGGAGGAAGGCAGGTGCTTGTTTCATCTGTGGTTCGAGGGAGCATATGATAGCCAATTGTCCTCGATATAGAGCCTCCCAGCCCCCACCCTCTGGTCCTACCTCCGGTGTAGTTCCTAGCAGACCCAGTGCACCTACAGCTCCGAGCAAGTCACAGTCAGGTCGTCCAGGCTCGAGACAACCTCGTTAGACAGCCCGTGCTTACGCTGCTACCCATGAGAGTGCTGAGGATCCACAGGTGGTTGAAGGTACTGTTTTGATTTCGCACGTCGAGGCATTAGCATTGTTCGATTCGGGGTCTACACGGTCATACGTGGCACCTCATTTCTCCGAGCGGTTACATCAGCCGTCTAAGCCGTTGCCATATGTGCTGGTTGTATCCACCCCAGTTGGCAAGCGAGTGGAGTGTAGTGTATACTACCCCCATTGCGACGTGCAGATTGCAGGTCATCAGTTACCTGTTGATTTGATCCTGTTGTCGATGCTGGACTTCGACGTGATCCTTGGTATGGATTGGCTAGCTTGATATCGTGCCTGTGTTAACTGTTACAACAGGACGATCTTCTTCGATTTAGGCAAGGGCTTCCGTTTCGAGGGCAGTCAGCAGAGATGCCCCAGGCGTGTGATCTCGGCGTGTAAGGCAGATCGCTTGATCCGCCGAGGGTGTGAAGGCTTCATTGCCTTTATCTCAGCAGCGAAGAAAGAGATGAAGCAGCTAGGTGAGATCCAGGTGGTCTGTGACTTTCCCGATATCTTTCCAGACGATGTGCCAGACTTACCCCCGGTTCGAGATGTGGAGTTCGCCATTGAGCTTGTTCCCGGCACGGCACCCATCAACAAAGCTCCGTATCGCATGGCCCCAGCCGAATTGTCTGAGTTGAAGAAGCAATTGCAAGAGCTTTTAGACAAGGGTTTCATTCGCCCGAGCGTCTCACCTTGGGGAGCACCAGTCTTGTTTGTCAAGAAGAAGGATGGTACTTTTCGGATGTGCATAGACTACCGACAGCTGAACAAAGTGACTATCAAGAAAAAGTACCCCCTACCCAGGATTGATGAGTTGTTTGATTAACTTCAGGGTGCAGCATATTTTTTTAAAATTGATTTGAGGTCTGGATATCACCAGTTGAGGGTCAAAGAAGATGACATTCCTAAGACCGCCTTCAGGACTCGTTATGGCCATTATGAATTCCTCGTGATGCCTTTTGGACTAACCAACGCCCCTGCAGCTTTTATGGCATTGATGAATCAGATTTTTGCTCCTTTCTTGGACCAATTCGTAGTTGTTTTTATTGATGACATACTGATCTATTCTAAGTCAGCAGAGGAGCATAGGGAACATTTGAGGAAAACCTTGTCGTTGTTGAGAGAACATCGATTGTTTGCTAAGTTGTCGAAATGTGATTTTTGGCTTGAGCAGGTGCCATTTTTGGGTCATATCATTTCACGAGAGGGATTGGCAGTTGATCCATCTAAAGTAGAGGCAGTGGTGAATTGGCCTAGCCCCAAGATAGTAACAGAAGTTCGCAGTTTCCTTGGTCTAGCGGGTTACTATCATCAATTTGTCCAGGACTTTGCTAAGATCTCTTCTCCTTTGATGAAGTTGACCAGGAAGAGTGTACCATTTGATTGGACTGAGGAGTGTGAAGCTAGTTTCCGGACTTTGAAAGAGAAGTTGACTACGGTCCCAGTGTTAGCCTTGCCAGATGGTAGTGAAGGGTTCGTGGTCTATTCAGATGCTTCGCGAGTTGGTCTAGGCTGTGTGTTGATGCAGCACGGCAACGTTATTGCATACGGATCGAGACAGTTGCGGGAACATGAGAAGAATTACGCCACCCATGATTTGGAATTGGCAGCCATAGTGTTTGCATTGAAGCTGTGGAGACATTATCTGTATGGTGTGCAGTTTGAGGTTCGTTCTGACCACCACAGTTTGCAGTACTTATTCACGCAGCAGGAGCTGAACATAAGACAGCGGAGATGGCTTGAGCTTATTAAAGATTATGACTTCCCGATCAAATATCAGCCAGGGAAGGGAAATGTGGTGGCAGATGCACTCAGCAGGAAAGCAGAGTCTGTGCAGCTTTTGAGCAGTTTCCTCTTAGAGTTCCATGGTCTCCTTGTTGAAGTTAAACTAGTGGATGAGCGCGTGACTATGGCTAGTACGCTAGTGTTTCAGCCTGAGATGATTCAGCAGATAAAAAGACAGGCAATTTGAAGATCTAACCCTGAAGCGCATTCGAGACCACATTGGAGACAGACCCGATTTCAGACTCGAGGATGGTGTACTCTATTTTCGGAGTAGGTTGTGCGTGCCAGTAGTTGATGATTTCAAGGAGAAACTGATGAACGAAGTGTATTACGCTCGATATGCGATGCACTTAGGCAGCACCAAGATGTTTCGGAATCTCAAAGATCGCTTCTGGTGGAACAATATGAAGAGAGAAGTAGCAGGATTTGTTGCTCGCTGTTTGACATGCCAGAAGGTGAAGGCCGATCATCAGAGACCGCCAGGCTCGTTGTATCCTTTGCATATACCGCAGTGGAAGTGGGAATACATCACCATGGACTTCATTTCCGGATTACCGCCGACGAGCAGGAAGAATAACGCCATTTGGGTGATTGTAGATCGATTGACGAAGTCGGCCCATTTCATTCCTTTTCGGAAGGGTATGACGTTTTCAGAGATGGCGAGGAAGTTCGTGGATGAGATCGTCAGGCTCCACGGTACCCCAGTATCGATTGTATCCGATCGTGACAGCCGTTTCGTTTCATCTTTCTGGAGAGCTTTCCAAGAGGCTATGGGTACGAAGTTGAGCTGCAACACAGCATACCACCGACAGACGGATGGGCAATCAGAGCGGATGATTCAGACTTTGGAGGATATGTTGCGAGCCAGCGTGTTGAGCTACGAGAAAGAATGGGATCTTCACCCATCGTTGTGCGAGTTCGCCTACAATAACAGCTTCCACGAGAGCATTGGGATGGCGCCATATGAAGCATTATACGGGAAGAAGTGTAGAAGTCGGATATGTTGGGAAGAAGTTGGAACCCGGAGTTTTCACGGACCGACGATCATTGCCGAGACTACGGAGAAGGTACAAAAAGCAATTGAGAACTTGAAAGTTGCTCGGTCGAGGCAGAAGAGTTATGCAGACACTCGCAGACGGCCATTAGAGTTTCAAGTTGGTGAGTGGGTTTTTCTGAAGGTCTCACCGATGAAGGGTACAATCCGTTTCGGCCAAAAAGGCAAGTTAGCTCCACGCTATGTCGGACCGTTCGTGATCAAGAGTCGGATTGGTGATTTGGCCTATCACTTAGATCTTCCCGAGATGTTTTCAGGAGTACACAACGTTTTCCACGTTTCGATGCTTCGGAAATACGTTCATGATCCCTCCCATGTCATTCGTTACGACGAGGTTCAGATTCAGCTGAATGCTGCATATGTTGAGCGACCGCTCCGTATCGCGGGAACCCGAGAGCAGATACTCCGCATCAGGACAATTCGATGGGTCAAAGTGCTACGGGAGCATCACAGTCCCGATGAGGCTACTTGGGAGTTAGAAGAGCAGATGGCACGACAATACCCCGATCTGTTTTCTCAGGTATGAGTGAGTGAGTGAGTGTTCATTCCGAGGACGGAATGATTCTCAAGTAGGGGAGGATGTAACACTCCGACCCAGCTTGACCTCGTTTAGCGGCTAATTAATCTTGTTTTCGTTGCTAATCGTGTTTTGTTTGAGTTTGGTTTTCGTTACGGGTCATGGATAGGTAGTTGGGTTGAGTTTGACCTGGATTAAGTAGACCAAGCCCTTTTTCGTAATTTTAGCTTTTCTAAGACATGGTCATTTTTGCATCATCTTGATGTCCACACGTGTCTTTCGTTGAGCTCGTCAACTTTCATAACTACGTCGTTTGCAACCGATGTCGTGTGATTCCATTGGACCCAGATTTGACTCAAACTGAAAATAGCATTCTAACTTGGCCTTTCTTGTAATTTGGACTTAACCATGAGCTTATATAACTCATCCATCGACAAGAACACACGTCCTCTCTCATTTTCCTCACTGTGCACGTGGAGTTTCTCTCCCTCTCTTGAATTCTCTCCTCCACCGACTACCTCCATCGATTTAGCTCAATTGAGGAAGTTTGGTTCTCTGCATGTGAGGTGAGTTGGAAATCTTTCCATCTCTCTCATCTCTTTCCTCTATTTCTTCTCTTTCTTGTTTCCTATTGCATGGTGTGTCTGTGCCTTGGATTTCTTTCCATTTCTCATGCATGCATGTTGTTTGATTGGTGTTAGGTTGTGTTTGGGCCCAAGGACAACAAGTTGTGTAATTGAATTCAATTGAGGCAAGTATAACCATAACTTGTGAGAACCCATGTTGGTATGCATTTGATTTTGGTTAGTTTACTTGAATTGGTATGGAACAATGTTACAGCCCATTTGGTTACTCATTTGCTTGGTACTTGTCTATCTCCATTGGATACTTGCAATTCTGATGGTGTTACAGGGATTCTGATTGTGCTTCAGAACATTGACTTCGTGCATGTACGGCTAAGCCGTATGTCACTTACGGCTCAAAGTCCAGAGAGGATAAAAATCCAGTTTTCCTCTACGGCTAGGGCACGGCTAAGCCGTGTATTGCCCTACGGCTAAGCCGAAGCTCAGCCGTGGCCCAGCCGTAGATCAGTACATGGTGCTTTTCTGGATTTAACTGAGAGCACTCAAATTGCCAGACCTTCTACGGCCCAGCCACGGCTAAGCCGTAGAACACACACGGCTAAGCCGTACCCTTACCTACGGCTAAGCCGTATTCACACTAGAATAATAAAGGACAAGGATAGGTGTAAGGGAAAGACCGATATGGCCTTCATGATAGAATGTAGAGCATCTAGACCTGCCCAACGGAATGTGATACAACGCGTGAATGATCTCGAGGGCTGCGAATTATTCATGTTAATTATCCGGATGTTAAGCACCTCCCCATGGGTGTTGGTTTAAGGGACTTCGTGCACCACCCGATTCAATGCAACCCGAGACAACGGTGCATCGAATAACTTAAAACTACACCATCATGCACGGTTAGAAACACCGGATAATTAGATTAGAATTGGTTTGTAAATAAAGATGATCCGACTTCGCATGATTTGTTGCATAACATATTGCATTCGATCATTGATCTCAACTCTCTGATATGATTACTTGTGTTCCGTTACTTTCATATTGTGGTTCTTACCTTGAGTATGCATGTATAATATGTTCACAGATATGCACGTATGATATGTTGTCACGATCTACTCAGGGTTTTCATGATTGACTCTGTATGGTCAGGCACTACTTAGCCTCAGCCTTAGGATCCCGACGGGGTGAATTTGGTATAGTTATATGGCCTTGCTGCAGTAAGGAAACGTCTTGGGGAACTGGACCCCAGGAAACCGAGACCTATTGTACCCTGGCCCGGACAATGGTGTTCTTTGCACGATATAAGATCCCTCTTTTGGGAGCATATGGCAATGTAGTAGCCACTAGTTATGTACACTGCATGTATCCATTGATTCGCATAGCATATTTCCTTCTTGCAGGACAGCCTAGTATACGAAATTGCCTTATTTGATTTACATGGTGTTCTTTATTCTATTTAGACACAGCGTGTGTTAACTTGCTATGGATTATACTTTGCTGAATCGTCGTATTCACAGTTGTTTCTGATGTTGCAGGCCCAGATCCCCCTGCCGAACCCTCGCCGGTCGGCCAGGCTCCAGATGAGACCCCCGAGGCCCCATCAGGCCTAGAGGAGTGGATGTGATCACTCCACGGGAGAGCGTTCTTGACATGCATGGCATCGGAGTCTTGTTCTTGTTGTTTTGAGGATTTTCAGACTTGTGTATCTGTCATGATTGTATATATTATTTTGTTCATTTTGTAAGACTTTCACATTTAATTATATCAGTTCTTTCTTCGTATTCTCTTTTGCATTGTTAATTTGATGTTTCTGATATTTACAGCTTCCGCGTACATGTTTGGCACGTGTGAATGTTCCCTTGTGCGTGTGCATTTAGACTTGGTCTACGTGTACAGGCACGGGAGTACGTGTGTCATTAGGTTTGGCTTTTGCTAACCCCCGAACCCTGGGCTCGGGTTGTGACAAAGAATTTTTAGGAAAATAGTGTTACAATCATACAATAATAACATTAGTAGATCATTACTTTTGATATATAATCTTTAGGAACCTTCACCCGCAATGATAAAAATTAAAACAAAGGAAACATTTATCACAATTCTCAAAATTATTTAGAACATTTTTGTTCTACTTTTGTTGTTAACATCAAACGAGTATTGCCAAAAATCTAGATATTTGATGCTATATTAATGTTAGAGAAAACAATATATGTTTATTATAGAAAAATATTTGTTAGATTGTTAAAGAGAGATAAGGTAAGTGAGAAAGATTGTTTTTAAGGCTTAAGCATGTACATTATAAAATAATAATAAATTAGCCCAATACTTTAGAAATTAAAAAACAAGAAAAAAAATCCATGAATGTCAAATTAAAACTAAAACTTATGGCTAGTTCTTCCAATTTATTTTTTAAAATAAAAAATGACACAAAGAATGTCATGGTCTTCTTATAAAAGTTTTTTACAATTGTAACTATATGGATGGCGTAAAGAATCCCTGATGGTTTAACATGTGACTTTTAGTTTTTGTAGGTAAATGATGAAAGCTAGTAACCTTTTATCTAGTTTAACTTCTAGTCAAAGTTGATTTTGTATATTCACCTTGGATCTTCAATTTTGACCATCTTGATTCAGTAATAAATATTTTTGTACATTAATTCTATGATGAGGACCATTTTAGGTGATGAAGTTGAATATATATGTTCAATTTATGGTAGGTACACTGATATGGATAAAAGTTGGATAAAGATAAAAGATAGACGACAACATGAGTATATAAATGGAGTGAAAAAATTTTTAGACTTTGCATATGCCCATACCGAACCAGGGAATAAGATTCGGTGCCTGTGTGTTAAATGCAATGATGTCTATTTCCAAATTAGGGATGATGTGGAAGCTGATCTGTATTATTATGGTATAGTTAAAGGTTACACTCGATGGATATTTCATAGGAGGAGTTTGAGTCGAGCACCGACGAAAATGATGACGATAAGGTTAACAACGAAGATGAAGATAATCATGATGACATGCATGAAATGATACATGATCATTATACTGCAGCAACTGTAAATCCTTCGGCAAGGGGGGGATTTTGGCAGCAATGGTAATATAGTACCGATTGGGAAGCAAATAAATTTATGAAATTGTTGAAGGATGCTGAACAAAAACTATATCTAGGTTGTGAGAAGTTCTCTAAGTTGTCGTTCATTGTTAAGCTATTACATTTAAAGATACTTAATCATTGGAGCAACAAATCATTCACCATGCTACTTGAGTTATTGAAGGAGGCATTTCCGGAGGATGAGACGCTCCTTAATTCCTACTACGAGTCTAAAAATATAATTCGTGAACTGGGACTTGACTATATAAGGATTCATTCTTGCATAAATGATTGTATACTATTTTGGAAGGAGCATGAAAACAAACAAGAGTGTCCAGAATGCAAAGAGCCTAAATATAAAATTACCAACAGTAAACGAAAAAAGATTCCTCAAAAAATCTTGCGCTACTTTCCACTAAAACTGAGACTACAAAGGTTATTTATTTCAAAAAAGATAGCAATAGATACGAGGTTGCATAAAGAGAAGTGTGTCAATGATGGGGTGTTGAGGCATTCAGCTAATGGTGAAGCCTGGGATGAATTTAACAAAATGCACAACTCATTTTCCCAAGACCGTCGTAATGTTAGACTTGAGCTAACAAGTGATAGATTTAATTTGTTTTCTAATATGAGCACTTCTCATAGCACTTGGCCAGTTATTCTTATTCCATACAACCTACTGCCATGGAAATATATGAAAAGTCCCTTTTTCATTATGTCTTTGCTTATTCCGAGACTAAACTCTCCTGGATATGACATTGATGTATATTGGCGACCTTTGATAGATGAGTTGAAAGAATTGTGGGAAGATGGCATCCAAACTTATGATGCTTATACATGTATTAATTTTCAATTGCATGCAACTGTGATATGGACTATTAATGACTTCCCTGCATATAGCAACTTATCAGGATGGAGCACTAAAGGTTATTTGGCTTGTCCTACCTGCAATAGCGAGACATTATATATGAGGTTGAAAAATGGAAAAAAGATTTGTTCTATGAGTCATCGTCGCTATTTACCAATAAATCATATATGGCGACATAGAAAAAGTTCTTTTGATGGTAAAAATGAACTTCGGGAGGCACCAAAGTCATTGTCTAGGGAAGATGTGCTTCAACAACTGAGTCACGTCGAACTAGTGAAATTTGAAAAAACGCAACCAAAGAAAAGGAAGTGTGCTGATGATTTAAATTGGACAAAGCATAGTACTTTCTTTGATTGCTTTATTGGAGAACCCTCGGATTCCGCTACAATTTAGATGTCATCCACATAAAGAAAAATGTATGTGATAATATTATTGGGACATTAGTGAACATCGAAGGCAAAAGGAAATACAATGAAAAGAGTCGTTTAGATTTGCAAGAGATAGGTATAAGGCATCAATTGCACATAAAGCATGATGGTAATTCCTATAAAATGTCCTGTGCATGCTACACAATGTCCATTGCTGAGAAAAAGAATTTATGTGAATTCTTAGCTTCAGTAAAATTCCCTGATGCCTATGGCTCAAACATATCTCGACAAGTGAACATTAGAGAATGTCGAATTACAGGCATGAAGAGTCATGATTGCCACATACTTTTGCAAAGACTGCTCCCACTTGCTCTACGTGGATCTTTAACCGATGAAGTTTGTGATGCACCAATTGAGTTTAGCCAATTTTTTAAGGAATTGTGTTCTAGAACATTAATGAAAGATGTTTTGGAATGGCTAGAAAGCCAGATTGTTGTAACTCTATGCAAGCTAGAAAGGATATTCCCACCATCATTCTTCGATATTATGGTGCACTTACCCATTCATCTAGCACGAGAAGCAATGCTTGGTGGACTAGTGCAATATCGATCGATGTATCCAATTGAAAGGTAGTGTATTTTTTATTCTTATTATTAATTATACCATTTTCATGTGAAAATCATGGTGTTCATTCATTTATCATCCTGAATTTATATCTTATTAGATACTTGCATATGTTGAAGCGTTATGTGAGCAATAAGGCATTTCCAAAAGGGTCAATTGCAGAAGGTTACATTGCTATAAAATGCCTAACATTTTGCTCGATGTACTTACATGGGGTTGAAACCAAATTCAATAGAGTAGAAAGAAATTATGATGGAGGTAACAGACAAATGCATTAAGGCTTGTCCCTTTTTTCACAGAATTGTCGTCCATTAGGGAAAAGAGAATACATATACATTGATGATAAAGCTTGGAAGTAGGCTCGCATCTACACCTAGAAAAACTACGATGAAGTTCTACCATTTCTTAAGTATTACAATTATCCCAGTGTATTTGATACACATATAGTGTTTGTCAATTATCCAATTTATTTTTCTTATAATATATTTTCTTAAAGGTTATAATTGTATATCTTTTTTATATAGTGAACACAAGGAGGAGATGGCGAGAGAGAGTCTAAGAAATATAGTAAAGAGACATGAAGAGAAGTTTCCTAAATGGTTTGAAGACTGTGTAAGTATCATTAAACATATCTGTTTTTATACTACATGTTACTTTTTATTAAAATATATTTATTTCATTCACATATATGAACAGGTTATACAATTATACAATCAAAGGAATGCACATGTCAATAAGGAACTTCTAAATTTAGCACGAGGTCCTGATAGAAGAGTGACACGATATAAGGGTTGTATCATTAATGGTCTCTGTTTTCAAACAAAAGATCATGAGAAGTTTCAAAAAACTCAGAATCGTGGTGTGGTTGTAAAGGGAGATGACGAAACAGGAAACCAAGATTATTATGGTGTCTTGATAGACATAATTCAATTAGACTATTTTAGGGACAATAATGTTTTTCTCTTTAAATGTGATTGGTGAGACGTCGGCAGAGAAGACAGAGGAATCCAAAGAGATAAACATAACTACACCAACATCAATTTTGCAAGAAGATGGAATACGAATGAGCCAATTGTGCTTGCATCTTAGGTGGAATAAGTTTTTTGTGTTAAAGACTTTCGGTAAGGCAATGATTGGCATGTCGTGGTAAAGACACAGGCTCGAGACTTATATGATATCTCAGAAGATGAAGATGAAGAGTTAATTGATGATGACGAGCCATTCCAACGAATGAGTCATATAGTATAGCTGACACATTGAAAGTTAGTGGCGATGACTTTGTGGCGTGGCCAAGAAATGATATTCCTCCAATTCTTGTTGATGCAAATCTTGTAATGAATAGGAAGAGAATGATGAGGATGTTAACACTTTTATTAATAATGAAAGTGAGGAGGATTATAGCTTCATTGATTATGATACTAAAGTAGGGGATTGAGTACAGATGATGATACTGAAACCAATAGTTTGATGTAATTTGTATCATATGTTCATTTTTATTTTTTTATTAATTAATACATGAATAAGAAAAGCTTATATTCCATGATCATGTAGTAATCTTTTTCTGATTTAATACGTGTGCTTGATGTGTATGCATATGCCTATTGAATAATTATTTAATGTAAAATGTTATAGATAGATTATAGACTTGACCAGTAGAGGCCGAAGTAGTGGTAGACGATGAGGAGCTTCTGTAGGCCATCCCTTACAATTAGGGCAACCTACATTAGATACAGGACCCTCAGAATGCACACAGGTTGAGGCATTTGTTCGAGATGAGGTTGTCGTTAGTAGCACCGGTATGTTAAGTACCACTTAAAATTATGCATGCACTTTTTATGGTTTATGCAACAATATATAAATTTATTAATGGAATATAATAATTTTAATTGTATTTTGATTGAATAGGGCCATGTACATCTAGGAAAAAAGGATGAGGAAAAACAAGGGGCATTACACTCTCAAAGAGGAGGTGTGAAGGGGAAAAGTTAATGGTGGATATTCCACCAGACTTGATGCGAGCTGTAGGGAACAATGCTCAAGCGCTAATAACTAATTGGGTATTATTGTAAGACAAATGGCCCCACTTAAGTTTTCCAAATGGAAGGCAATTCCAGATGATGACAAGAACAAGATGTGGCTTGCTACGAAAGTAAGTCATTTAAATTAGGAAGGTCATGTGTTAAATTGTAATATTATAGTTACATTTGATGTTACTATATTACATATATATTTACTAGCATGCTCATATAATATTGTGCAACAAAAGTTTTCTCTCCAAGAGGAACCTCATATTCAGGAAGTTATACATCAACAGCTGAATGACAAATATAGGGACTATTGGCACAGGCTACATAAGGATCATTATTTCAAGTATGAAACAGATGAAATGAGATTAGAGAATCCTCCTTCAGGTGTAAGCCAAGATGTCTGAGTTGATCTTGTTAGGTATTTTGGATATGAAGAATTCAAAGTATGCATGTTAATTTCATGCATTTGTCATTTATCCCTTTGAATTTATTATTTATACTTATATTACTTATAATTTATGGTTCTTAAATGCAGAAAATGAGCAATAGAACAAGGAGAACTAGAAAAAGCAGAAAATCCGCGATATTGTTGGGACGAAGGCTTTTGCTCGAATTAGCTATGATAGTGTAAACACTCATACTATCTATGACAATTTATTATTAAATTTATATTATATGTGTTAACTTGTGTAATGACAGCGTAATCTTGAGATGGGGAACGAGCCCTCTCGGACTAATTTATGGTTCACCACTCGATTTAGCCTGAAAAAAAAGTGCTTAGGTGGATCCAACTTCGCAGAAAGTCTATGTAACTCATTGCTTCTTTCTCTTTTTTATATTAATTTTCTTATCTTATATATATTACTAAATTGATAAATGATCATAATTGGTTTTCGAGTATAGGAGTAGCTTTAGAAGCTAGAGTCTCAGCCATTAGAGTAGGGTGGTGCTCCCATGCCTGAGGATCAGAAGTTTGAGGCAGTGCTTGGACCAGAGCAACCATAATATATACGTGGTCGTGGGGTTGGTCCAAAGCCCAAGACATCGACAGTTGAAAAACAAATTCGTGCGTGGCTAGAAAGTAAGAATGAAAAGCTTGAAAGAAAATTGAGGAGGATAGGAGGTAAGCTGAAGATGATAGGAGGCGACTAGAGTCTCTAGAGTCCCAGATAGCCTCACAGAAGCAACAGATGCATGATGAGGTGCAAGTTGTGCTCAAGTTTCAATTCGCCACCCTCCTCTAGTCGTTCAAAGAGTCAGGGCAAATTCTGATATAATGCATAATTATTGAACAGCTTGATGATCATGACTTTTTCTAATTTTATGTGAGCTTTTATTTCTTTATGTGATGTTCAAATACTTTTTGGAACTTAATGCTTTTAAATTTAAATTTATGTTTCAATGCCTGTTCGTAATGAAAAATTTTATTTTCTTACCTTATGTTAGCAGGTTCATGAGAAGCTAATAAATGAAAAGGAAAAACAATTAATAAATTAATATTATTTTATTTTATTTTTAATTTTAAATTTTAGCAGCAATAACAAGTCGCAAGTAAAACTCTTACATGTAATATTTTTACTAACGACTTGTGGTTGCTGCTAATAGTTTAATTTTTAGCTGCGACTATAAGTCACCACTAAAATTACCAATAAAATTGCTATATTTTAGTACTTTTAGTAGCGATTTATGTTTGTCGCTAAAGGTTTAATATTTAGTAGCATCAAAAGGTTATCACTAAAACTACTAAGTCAAATACTTTTAATGACAATTTATAGTCGTAGCTAAAAGTTATACATTTAACTGTAACTAAAAGTTGCCATAAAAACTCCAAGTTCGTATGCTTATGATGATTTTTTAGCAGTAATTTTATACTAATAGCTACAATTATTTTTAAAATTAGCTATAAAAAATCTTGTGACTAAATAATAGACTTTTAGTGGCAATTTTCTTTTCGTGGCAAAACGTTTAACTTTTAGCCGCAAGTTGTAAAATTGTAGTTAAAACAATTAGTGACGCCACTTTTAACGCCAACGTAGTGGTGATAGAAATGTTGCTACTGAGATTTTTAGTGGCGACTTTGTTACTTTTAGTCGCAAAATATACCGCAGCTAAATGTCAACTTTCTTGTAGTAATTAGGTTTGATGGGACCGGCTTGGATATTTTAATGTCGCTGCTGCAGTAGTCTATGGAGGAGTTGTCGACGCTTCTCGGGAAGCTAGCTTGATCCCCTAGCGACCCATATGTATGTACGCTCCCTGTAGATGATATGCTCTCTTTTGGGAGAATAGAGCCTTGTGGATGCCAACTAGTATGTATGATATCCTGTTTATAACTTTTTACACATGCTTACTCATGCACAACATGCCTAGTGTACGATTGTTGCCTTCTTTTAACCAATCTATATTCTTAATTCATTTGATACAGCATGATGGTCTTATATATATCTATATACTTGCTTAACCGTCATGTTAATAGTGTTACCTTTGGTGTTACAGGTACTGAGTCTAACCCAATAAGGTGAACGATGCACCCCGGTAGGAACCTCAATGGAACCTCAGGGACTAGATGAGTGTAATGTTGACGTCTTCTGTTAGTCGTCCTACAAAGAGTGACCATGGGACACTTGTTTAGTGTTTATGATTTAATGGACACATACCCTTTTGCCTCTTAATTATGTTTAAGTAATTGTTGTCATATAAATGGAATGGTTAAGAATGGAATTATTTATGAAATGGATGATGTTTCTATTATAATTGCTTATGGTCGTTATAGATGTATTACACAGGCTTCCGCTTATTGATGAATGTAATTTACGTGTTTGAAAAACTTCTCTACATGTTCCTGTGGAATTTCTCTTGTAGTGATTTTTGTGTGTGTGTCACATATACAGATTACTACGGGATTACGTATGCACACCCGTGGGGCCTATTCTAACCCCAATTCCTGGGATCAGGGCGTGACAGTAAAAAAGGTGGTATTTGAAATGCATAACCCTAAGTGCTCTCCTTATCTCATGTGGGTCCCAATGTGGGCTTCAACGTGGGCATCTACTTATGATAATACATCTTATAATAATCTCCCTTGGACGACGACCATTCAATGATAGTTGCCTCGTTAAAACCTTGTAAAGAAAAAAACTAGTGTGATAAAAACTAAAGTGAAGCTAAAAAAGTACAACATTCTACAAGAACATTGAATTGGTGTTGGACATGGATAATGCTGCCTTGTTAAAACCTTAACTAGAAAAACTCAGTGTGATACAACTTAGAAAATGAAAAAGAGTACAGTGCACATATGTTCTATGTGGTATGCTTCAGGATGCCTATCCCGATTAGTTACTCCCCTTGATAGTAAGAACCTTTATATTGTTTGATGATAGACTCTACGCATGCCGATCTCATATATAAGCTTCTGGAATTTTGATTCTAATAATAACTTGGTAAACAAATCAGCTAAGTTGTTGCTTGAATGAACTTGCTTGACTGCAATCTCATTATTCTTTTGAAGCTCATGTGTGAAGAAGAACTTTGGTGCAATGTGCTTTGTTTTATCACTTTTAATGTACATTTCTTTAATTTGTTGAATACATGCCTCATTGTCTTCATAGATAATGCTTTGGGTACCTATACTAGGAAGCAATTGATAAGAATTACAAATATACTAAATCAAGGATTTTAGCTACGTACATTCCCTATTGACTTTATAAGGGCTAAAATTTCAACATGGTTAGAAGAAGGGCTAAAATTTCAGCATGTTTAGAAGAAGTAACTACTAAAGTTTGTTTAATAAACACCAAGAAATATAGGTATTACCACTAAAAAACACATAACCTGTCTATGATCAACTCATATGAGGATCAAAGAGATACCCTGAATCTGCATATCCTACAAACTTGGAATCTTTGCAATAAAAAAGTCTTAAATCAATTGTTTCACGTAAATATTGTAGGATATATTTGATACCAGTTCAGTACCTTTGAGTTAGTGCAGAATTATATCTGGCAAGCAAATTTACTGAGAATAAAATGTTTGCTTTAGTACATTATGCTAAATACATTAAGCATCAATACACTCAGGTATGGTATTTTAGGACTTAATACCTTTACATTTTCCTCAATTAGATGATATGGATCTTTGTTTATATCTAAAAATCGGAAAACCATGGGGGTACTTAGTGGATGTGCTTTGTCTATACTAAATCATTTCAAAACTTTTTTGTATAGTTAGACTGATGGACTAATATTACACTAATACTTTTTTTTAATTTGCAGGCCGAGACAGAATCTTATTCTTCTAAAGTTTTTTATCTTAAACTCCCTTTTCAAATAATCAGTAGTTTTCTCGAGCTCTTTTGGAGTCTCAATTAAATTTATGTCATCAATATAAACTACCACTATTACAAATCATTTTAAGGATTTCTAAATGAAGATACATGAGCAAATGAGATTATTTTCATACTGTTCCTTAGACAAGCATCTACTAAGATGATTGTACTATATTCTTTTGGATTGCTATAGGCCGTACAATGATAGTCTTAGTTGTATTGAGTATGTACTTTTGGACATTGCATTTGTCAAAGTAAATCCTTTGGGGATTTTTATATAAATTTCTATATCTAAGTGTTGGGTTTATTTTTGTATTCCAGTTTAGATAGATGGGTCTATTGGGTTAGCCAAGGACCGAGTTAAGGTCATGGGTATTTTGGTAATCATGCCGGGGCTTTCTTGGGAGCTAAGAAAGTATAGATTATATATTGATATAATCTGTAGCCCTAAATCTTGCGCTGAATAGAGTGGTTTTTCTTGCCTGAGGTGTTCCCACATCATATAGGAGAGATGATGAGAGCATAATTGTTTCTGTATACCTTTGCTTATTATAGTGAAGATGTTATCGTCCCTATGCCCATTGATGTAGCCCTGGTTTGGGTAAACCACGTAAATCCTCTATGTGTTCTTTTCTAGTGTGTGGTTTGTTTATTGATTACAAGTTATGCATTTTCGCACGTGCATAACAAGTTGTATCAGAGCCTGGATTACACTGCTTGATTGACAGAGTTGATTCTCAAGGAGGGTTCAAATCTCTATTCCATAGGTGAGATAGAGAAGAGATCAAGGTTGGTTCGATCTTTGTTGGGCACATATTGGTTCTTGGTGCTAGATTGGAGAAGTAGAAAGAACCAAGGTGCTCGGATTTATTGGTATCATCGTCGAGGAAGTTGATCAAAAGAATACATGAGGTGGGCCACGTATCAGTCACATGGCCGTGTTTGCTTGCTTCGTTAGACGCAAAGCAAAAGAAGATACAACTTCTTCCTTTTGTATTCTGTGAAGAAGAAGAAAGAAAGGATTCTTCGTCCTTTTCTTAAAAGGTGGAGAGACGTGCTAAAAAAAAACTCATCAGAAGCTATTCATATTTCCGTCGCCGGAGTATGTCACCCTCGTAGGAATCATTGTGCCTGTCCCCACCATTGTCGAAGTAGTGCCCTATTGGATTTGTTTGTCGTAGCCGAGGTAGAAGGTTGGGCAGTTCGGTCTTTAATTTTGGTTGCAGGAACCAGACCATAAACGAGAAGGAGAATGGTCCAAGCTTGGGCTAGGTTGGGTCCAGGTCGAGGTTAGGTCGGGTTGACTTGACTTGTTAGCAGTGAAGCCCAACAAGAAGTAAAGTTGCAGGTCCGTTTGGATTAGGTCAGACCTAACCTGTTTGCAGAGCACAACAGTTAAGTAGCAGGCTGATGTCAGTGTTACATCAGCATATACAGTCAAAGCAGTTTGACCAGTGAATTAATGCTGAGAAGTATTGATGCGATATCTTGATCATTCGGTATCCGATGAGAGATCCGTTTGCATCTATGGACTCATTACAAGTAGATCTACATAGTGGAAGAGGGTGATTCATTGTTTTACAGTCAATGAAGGAGTTTGATAGATTAGAGCGTGGAAAATTGTTTTTGCCATATCGAAGGCATCCGAAATCAGATTTCAAATTCGTTTATTCCAGTGTGCTCGTGGTAACAAGATCTTCGCACTGGTGTTGAAATTAAATTGGTTTAAAGGCTGATTTGTGAGTGATCCAAAAATCACTTAAATTCGTTAATGGATTCGAGCTTCAAATTCTAGGTAGAGTTTGACGAGATGGTGAACTTTGCTCAAAGTTTATGTACTGGCTTAACATATTAGAGTGTTGAAAGAAGAATACTGGACCATTGGTGCGGTGATGTACCATTTAGCAAGGTACGTGCAAACATTGCCGGTTTTATCTCTTGATGGCTTGTGTTGCGGAATTCAAGCTAAAGTGGAGATCGTTGGGTTTATGTCTTGTAGTTTGGGTTAACCGGATGGAAGATTGCGCCATTGGTGCATTGACATATTTGTCATCAAGGTATGTAAAGACATTGTCGAATTTATCTCTTGGTGGCTTGAGTTGTGGAATTCAAGCCAAGGTGGAGATTGTTGGGTTTATATCTTGCATTCTGGTTTAGTCAAAAGGGTCCATTAGGTTAGCTAAGGACCTGGTTAAGGTCATGAGTATTTTGGCAATTATACTAGGGATTTCTTAGGGGCTAATAAAGCATAGTTATATGTTGATGTAATCTATAACCTTAGATCCTTTGCTGAAGAGAGTGGTCTCTATTGCTCGTGGTGTTCCCAAGCCAAATAGGAGAGACAATGAGAGCATAAGTGTCTCTGTATGCTTTTGCACGTTATAGTGAAGATGGTATTATCTTTATGCCAGTGGATGTAGCCCTGATTTGGGTGAATCACGTAAATTCTCCCTATGTTCTCTTTTGGTGTGTGGCTTATTTGTTGGATAGCAAGTTACGCACTTCCACATGTGCACAACGCTAAGTCCCCATAAAAGTAAGCTGTTATAACATCCATGAATCTCATATAAAAATTTTCAGATAGTGCTAAACTTATAAGATATTTGAATGTTATTGTATCCATAACAAGGGAGTATATTTCCTCATAATCAATCCCAAGTTTTTACAGGAAACCTTGTGCCATAAGTCTTATCTTGTATTTAGTAATTTTATTTATTTTTCTTATAAACACGCACTTGTAACCTACAAGGTTGATACCTTTTGGGATTTGTACTATAGGTCTAAATATACCACGTCTATTGAGAGATTCTAACCCTGCTTTAATGGCACTTTTCCATTTTGTTCCTTTGTCGACATTCATTTATAGTACTTGGTTCTGTATCTCAATCATTATCCTCATTTTTCTTTGATATTTGTATAACTACCGCATATGCAAATGTGTCTCGATGATAATTTCCTTTCTATCCCATCTCTCTCTTCAATAATTATAAAGTATAGAGATCTCTTCATTATCCAGTACTGGTGTCTCTTTAGGAGATTTCATAATCTCATCAAGGACTTTCGTTATTCTAGAGAGAGCAGATTTTACCATAACCTCTTCAAGAGCATTATGTGCCTCTTCAGGAGTGTTGCGTGTCTCTTTGGGAATGCATGATGATGATTGCACATTTCTTTTTTTCCGTTGAGCTATATCCTTTGAACCTATTGGTCTGTTGCGCTTCTGATGTATTGTAGATTCTTTTGTTGCCATTTTATGGCTTGTCCTATAGGGACATTAATCCCAATAAGTGCATTTATAGCTGGCAAATGTGAATTAGTTACGTTTGCTAATCGTTGATGCATTAGATAATTTGTTTGTAATTTCTTGTAAGTGCACAATTCTATGTACTTCATTTTTACATTGTAAAGTACGTGGGTCTAGATGAGAGAAAGTGTGAGTATTCCATGTTAATTCACATCGTTCTTTAGGAATGGGTTGTTCTACAAGAGCAATACGTTTTTTAAGAACTATCTTATCTTTCTCTAATGGCGGGAATTTTGTTTCATCGAATTAACAATTGACAAAACGAGCAGTGAAGACATCTCTTGTCATTAGTTCTAAAAATCATATAATTGAAGAAGAGTCCCAATCTACATAGATTTCCAACTTATGTTGTGGTTTCATATTAATATATTAAGGGGGTGGTATATGGACTAGAAGTGTACAACCATACTTGTATAAGTGAGAGATATTTGGTTGATGTCTTGATAATAGTAGTATAGGAGAGTATTGATGATAGGTTGTGGGTCGAAGTCTAATTAACATTGATGCATGTAACATAGTATGTCCCTAAAGACTAACTCATAATTTGGACTGCATCTGTATAGTCCTAGAAATGAGTTGAATGCGCTAAATTATAGATTTAACTAAGCCATTCTAGGTGTGGACATGAAGGATATGATATTCGACTACAATTCCTAAAGATGAACAATAGTCATAAAAAATTGGTGATGTAAATTCACTTGTATTATCAAGTCTTATAAACTTAATAAGATAATTACGGAAGTGGGTCTTAAGTTTAATGATTTGAGTCAATAAGCAGGTAAAAGTTATGTTCCTAGTTGAAAGTAGGCAAACATCCGTCCAATAGGTGGAAGCATCAATCAAAATCATAAATTATTTAAAAGGTTTACTAGAGGGATTTATGGGTCCATAAATGTCATTTTGTATCATTTACATAAAAGATGGTGATTTTGATGCAATCTTAGTAAAAGAAGGTCAGGTGATAGTTTTCCTTATGGACATGGGATACATAGATACCCATTAGGTATAGTAAATTTGTGGTTCTCTAAATTATGCCCAAAAGAGTTATTAATAATTTTCCTTTAACATGGTAACTCTAGGGTGACCTAACCAATCATGCCAAAGCAATAAAGTCTTAGTATTAAAAACCTTCGTACTTAACGATGTCATTTTGCTAATAATTGAATGTGATTCAACGATCGATATTGTGGTATAATATAACCTTGAGGATAGTGCACTTAATGTTTCTAGTATTTGCTTTTAACTACCAATACTAGTAACGATAAATAATATTTTCTTATTACCTTGACTTGTAGTCTCAATGTGGTATCCATTTAGTCTGATGTCTTTGAAACTACGCAAGTTTTTTCGAAAATTGCTTGAGAACAATGCATCTTTAATGAATAAATGGGTAAAACTAGATAACGTCATATGGGCTCTTCTGAAACATTCAATGATTTGCACAAGTCCAGCTATCATGGGTACTTTACATGGATTGAATATCAATTTTAAAAAAGAACTTCTAGTTTTTTAAAATGGTATGTGTGTTGTAGCACTATCTATAAGACAGTGAATATCCTCAGTTCCATGATCCATACCTTAAATAAAGATAATAAAGAAATGTAAATAAGCAATTACACGTTAAAAATTTAGATATCCATGAAACTTCTATCAAAACTAATAAACTGAAAATAATCAAATCATTCATCATTAAAGAAAAATATCCATGAAAAATAAATATCTTAAAACATCCTTCTAAAGTTAACTAAATAGAAATTATACAAAACAAAAAAAAAACTTATTTAGTCTTCTAGATCGTGCCAGGGGGTTCCTAACTTAGCATGGAATGCCTCATTGCTTAGAGGTTGGCTATTATCATCTTCAAAGAGTTCTCGAGTCTCTAAGTTTGTAATATCCATCTGAAAATCATCATTGTGTAGGACTGTTTTCCAATCTTAGTCTTCTAGATCATTTAACTCTGTAGAATGAATAAAAGCCTTGTCTGCTTTATATTGTTCCGCCACTTCCTTTAGTGCATGACAATTGCGTTACTAATGCCCACTCCTTACACATCTATGTCAAGGGTCATCAAAACAGTGAGTGGATTTATTCGGTGGATTCTAATTCTAATTCTGATTGTACTTTTTCTAAGGATCAAACCACTTCTGGTGATTCTTTATTTTTTATTTTTTTAGTTTTGGTTTGCGGGGGCGGGGGGGGGGGGGGGGGGGGGACCCTGAAAACCTCATCGTTTGGAGGAGTTGTTTCTTCCACCTTTAGTAGAGGGATGGTGTCTCCCATGCCTTTTCTTCTAGTACCTTTGTTTGAACTGAAATTGGCACTTGCTTCAGCATTGTCGTAGATCTAGTTGGTCCAGAATTGTGATTTTTTTTATTAAGACTACGTTGTTTTGCTTACCAACAAGGAGACAAAAAATGAGTTCCGAGTATCTAGAGAAACGTCTTTTACGATACTGCTTCCACATGATTACATTCTATGTGTGAAAAGTGAATAACATTTTTTCCAATATCTACTCTTCTGTAATTTTTTCCCCTTATAATCTTAACTAGGAAATAGTGTTGACAAGAGTAGAGTTGTACTCAGATACTATTTTGTAATTTTGAAATCTCAGGTTTAGCCATTCGTTCTAAGCAGTGGGTAATATGACCATCTTCTGGTGATCATACTTATCTTTCAGGGAATTCCAAAGACTTGCTAGGTTGTCCTAAGAGAGGTATTCGTTCTTGTGGTCATCGTGTATTTGATAATATTAGAAGATCAGTGCTAACGTGTTGCTTTCCTGGGATTCCTTGTTACCCCCTACCATGATCTCTTTAAAATTTTTGGATTATAAGTGGAATTTTGCATCCAAATACCTGAAAAAGTAGTTGTCCTTGATAATGTTAAGTGCTTTGAATTTAAGTTTAACTAAGTTCGACATCATGTACGAATTGTAAAAAATATATATAATTATTGATATACAGAGAATTATAAAAGATAAAAAAATGAAGCTTTAAAACATTCAGAATAAAGTAAGAGATAAGTCATGTCAGATCAAGTTGATTAGTTTAAAGTTGAAATGTTAGGTTATAAACTTTAACAATCAGAACAACGGATTCTGGCAAGACTTTTGGCTTAATTTAGAACTTCTAGTTCACGAATTAAAACTTCAGGTTCTATCATGACTTCGGCTTAATTTTATGGCATAATATTGATTAGTTTTATTTCTAGATATAAACATCAAACTTTAGGTTTGATCAAGAATATGAATCTCCATATTCATATTGTGAATTTGAGAACTTTTGGTTTTAGATTTGAATAACCTACGAATCTACTCGCGACAAGAAAATGCACCATCTGCGATGAAATTTAGTGACAACCAAAGTTGTTTGTCGCAATAAATTACTTTTTGCAGGACAAACATAATAATTTGTCTCCCAATGTTATCCCTAATGAAATCCCGCCATCAGCCCAAATTTGTGCCAAAATTTGTTTTTAACAACAACTGGAATTTGTCGCTAAAGGATATTTTTTATTTGGCGACGAACACATATTCGTCGCCAAATCGCCAAACTGTACATATTGGCGCTCGACTGTATATATTGGTGCCAAGGGGATACATTTGGGGAGAAAGAAAGCGGTCATCCCCCAAAGAAACCAATTGATATATATGTGTTTGGGAACAGAGTGTTTGGGCATGCCTCTCTTCATCAGCTTTCAATTTTTTTTCCCTAGGGTTTGGCTCTGCAACAACTGGGAAAGGGGATTCGGCTCCTTGCCTTTCTTCTTCTTTCTCTCTGTCATCGGCATAGCACCTCACCTCTCTTCCTCTTTCTCTCTTTCTCTCCTTCTTCTACCTCTTCTTCTTCTTTCTATTTTGTATTTTTTCCCTGATTTTGGAGCTCTGTGACAACAGCCAAAGGACAGAAAAGGGATTCGGCTCGGTGATTGTGTCGGTGGTTGACAAGGAGGAGGAACCAATTTGAAGTTACTTTTTTGATCGGTGCTAGATTCATCCAAGGTAGGCCTCATCTAAAATCTAGGTTTCGATTTTTTTATGAAGAACTTTTTTTTGTAATGTCTTTAGAAGTGGGTGCTTTTCCAATATCCATGTTTTTATGATGCATTTCTCGTCTTTAGTAGGATTTTCTCTTTATTTATTTTATACTGGGTGAATTATTTTTCTTTTTTGTTATTGTTTGGGTTAGTAGTTGAGCAAGGTGTATTTTTTTTGTTTTTTTTTTCTATTAATCCAATATTGGCACCTTTCTATCTCTATATCAAGTTGTTAGAAGAAGGATAAGAACCACCCACAGTCCAAATTGATTATAAAACTCCAATGCATGCCAAATTCTTAACAAAATAGGATCACCCAAATTACAAACCGATGATGCATGCCAAGTTAATGAGAAAATGCCAAAGAGAAAGCAAAAGAAAAATATTACCCTAGAAGTCAACAGATGGAGAAAAAGGTATTCCGGGACGGTGGCAAGCCCATCGACCCTAAGCCAAGCTACATGCCTTGCAACAATAGCAAGTCTGGCCCTACCCGTGCCTTGGCTTTATTCATAATTTGATACCATTTTACACATAGGTTCGACATGCGGGCTAGGATTGGTCTAGCCTACCAACACCCATGTGGTGTTCCTGATAGCTGTAATGGAAATAAATTTTGTTTTTTCTTATCTCATTATTTGTATGTGTTTACTTCTCTATTATTGGCATATGATCAAGTTAAATTATCCATTTGTTGATATTGTTTGTTTTTAACAAACAATCTGCTGGTGATGCCCTTTTTTTTATTTACAAAAATAGCAGTTCTCATGCTTATCAACTACTGTTGCTTTCTCTTTATGGTTAATTCCAGGGCTTTGGATTATCCAAGTGAATATGATGGTCTATGTCTTTAGATGAGATTGGCTTATAGATAGGTAGCCATTCTTTTCATTTTCATACATTTTTTCTCTTTTTAAGAAAAAATTGCCTAAGGTGTTCTTTCGCCACTCTCATTTATATGCAATGTGATGGAATAAACCCAAATCCATATTTTATTTACTTATAATCTTACACACACCATATCCTTCACACTCGCACTACCTTTAGTACACAACTACACCTCACCCATTAAACAACATCGGCCACTCATGCAACCCATCTTCACCACCATTAAACCCATTATCTCACATTCACCGCCCAACACTAACTAAAACCAGACTCAACACTGCACACAATGCATCTATTGTACTAGCTTCAACCTTGCACAACCATTCCACTACTGTCAGTAGACGCTGCCAACACGCAACAACATATTCAAATAACGTTTTACAAAAAAAGAGGTCCATCCACACCCAGTTTCCTCTCTCCTCTCTCTTTAAATTAACTGACACAGTATCATCGCCTCCAAGAAAAACTTCCCACTCCATATAACTGCTCTCCATCTCCCACTCCAAATAGAGAGGAGAACAAAACAAAAAAAAGGAAGAAACAAATTAAAAGAAATTGAGAAGAATCAACGGAGAGTAGAGGAGAATGAGAGAAACAGAGAAGAAGGCCAAGCATGAATAAGGCTAGGATTTGGTGGGAGGACGTCAAGAATAGCATGATCTCAAGTGAAGAATTTTCATTTTTCAAATGGCCAAGAGAAATCCAGGTGTGAAAACTCTCTCATCTCTTCACCACCCAACTCTTTTACTTCCACCCATCTCTACACAACGCACAACCCATAACAGCCAACACTCAATATATGAAATTGATTGTAAATTGATTCATTGTATCACACCCACACCCACACCCACCTTGCTTCTTGTTGTCACGTTGAGTACCTCCTCTTACTGAATCTTCCACTGTAAAGCAGTTCCCCATGAATAATATATGAATATGGATCTGAATCTAAGTTGCAGTTCCAGATGTGCTTTTCAATCCGATCCATCCATCCCTGATTTTGTTTTTGATGCCAGAAAAAGATGGCATGATGGAGCACTTATGCTTAAGGATCACTATTTGTTATATCTTTTTTTCTGATATGCATTTGAGTTTCCCTACTACTAGAAGTTGTAGGAAGTGTTTCTGTGTACAAGCAAAAATTAAGTTTTCCCACTTAATGTGAGTGGGAGAATGTTTCCATTTTGCAAAAATCTATACAGTGGGTTCACAATTGATGCATGAACCCACTTAATCACCCTATCATCCATACCCCCACCCATGAATTGGCATTGGTCCAAATCTCACTCCAATCAAAGGGAGTTCACTATCAAATTGATTACTTGTAAACCATTCTATTACCTCCCTATCAGAGATTAGAATTAGTTACTTGTGTTTGTTTTTCTTTTTTTGATGGGTAACAAAAACTTTATTAATTAGACAAACAAAAGAACAAGGTTATAAGAGCAATATACCCTAGGAACTGAAACAAAGAGAAACGCCAAACCTAAGAACCCACAGATAGTGCATATTATAGAGATAAACCCACCCACAGAAAAGATCTATCTGCCTCCTGTTTTGCCAAAGCATCTGCTATACAATTGGCACTCCTCAAGATATGTGTAAATGAAACAACCAAGGATGAGGAATGCTTCTTAGTCACTTGCTTTTACATGTGATCCATTTGAAATGCAACTTTCGTTGTAGAGAAATTTGGGCCTTGTGTCAATTCATTGGGTGCTAGGGTGATAAGAGTGGTTGGATTTATGAATAGTAGGCCCATTGTACAGATGATGAAAATGGAAGCATGATTTTTAAAATAGGAGCATGCTACTCAGCAACATAACACTATATGGACTAAGCACCTCTCTGCGAATAGGCCACTGTCCGATGCTAAATGTTTTATCAAATTCAACCTCCCATATGAATTCAGAAGCCCCTAAATTTCATTTTGATTCAAGTGTTATACGTCTATGACCGAAAATTCAAACTATTAAATCTTTTTGGCCCTTAAATTAGTGGCCGCTATTGCTAAATTAGGTATTCTTAGGCATCCCTAATTCATGAATGGCCCATCAAAGACATCCATTAGATCTTATTTTGCTCTTCTTACCTTAATAGTTGTAAGTTGTAACTCGTAATTGCCTTCTTTTCTTTTACTTCCATGAATCTATCATGTTTTTTTAAACACGTGGGGCCTTTAAGTCTGGCAATTTTCTTTGTTTCAGCTCTTGAAAAGCTGCTAAAAGCCTTCTCTGGAAGATATGCCACAGGGGATGATGTGTTCTTGGTTTGTTCTTTCTTGTCTTTTTCACAGTTTGATTACTAATTTCATTGAATGAATTATTCATAGTAGTTTTATCTTTATGTGCTGTCTACCTTCATGACCTTGGAATGCTCATTTTAAATTTGAGCCAACTATTTAATATATGTTGAAGGTACTGCAGCCCTTTGCCTTTGGTATAGAGTGGCACAAGGCTACTCAGCATGACTCCAGCTCATCTCATTGGGGTGGATCTAGGCTGAGTTTGGCCATGGGTTGGGCTGGGATTCTATTAGCTGAATGGCTGTGTCTGGGATGTGTTCTGGTAAAAGCCCAACCAAATCCCTATTCCACCTCCTATATGCTGACCTGAATGGCAGGCCTGATAGTAAACAGGATATGCTTGGACAAGCTTTACCTGGTCTGGTCCATGAGGCAGCCTACTTGGTTGCTTTTCTAGAATCATGGACTGATGGGGACATTAATTTGGTCCTCTGTTTGAAATTTCCTTGGAATGCTGAAGATTTTTTGTTTGTTATTTCTGCCTTTGTTTCTACTCAGATACCGAGACATCGAAATCCACATATCTATTGCCTAACCATGTGTTTAGCCTGGTGTGGCATGGTCTAAAGCAATAGTGAATTTTTTTTCTTCTCAATTTGGATTTTTTTTCTATGTAGGATTTCAAATGAAGTTTGATGTAAATGGTTGCTTGCTACTTAAAAGTAGATTTGTTCTTGGCCCCTCAAATTCACGCAGCAATTAATAGGTTTAAAGTTGATATGGTAATGTCTATGCATTTGAACAATATTTTCTGTAGGCTTTTGTCATTTCCTATGACATCGATAGTGTTGGTTAGTTTTATGTTGTATGCCTCATGTTTTCTGTGAAACCTTTTTTTAATTAACCTCTTGATTGTAGTTTTTTTTTTACATACAACTCTCTCTCTCTCTCTCTATATATATATATACACACATATAGATACATATATACGAGGGAAAAGCTCCGCGGAGCAACTGTGCTCACGATAAGGTAAGCACCATTTTCCAAAACACCTTATGGGGCATAACTTACTTTCCATCCAAGTGGACCATAAAACAACTACCCCTGTGATAGTCACTGACCCCAATGCACCATATATATCCGTGTGTGTGTCTTCTATACAATGCACCATGTTCAGTTCTGCTTTTGAACTCTTTTAACATCAACGTATTAGTTTCATGGTTCAACCAAGGCCACCTTTAACTCGAGCAGTGTTTTTTGATATTTATTTGATTCACATGTTCACTCAACTGTCTAGGTGTATCTCCATTCAAGGACTAGGCACCATTGCAAGGTGATTGCGGCTTCATTATATCCTTTGAATGCAAGTAAAAAGAACCAACTAAATCTATCCAAAATCAAACTACTCATGAAGACTGGCAATGACCTCCTTGAGTCTAGCCGCATCCTCTTCCAATTTGCTGATCACACACTTAAAAGTTGATCCTCTCAATGATCATCTCTTATGTAGCCACCAGTTCAGTCATCTACCTCTTACTTTTTTATAGATCATCTATTATGCGGCTAACAATCCACTCTGCACACTGGTTTAAGTCATCACTTGTGACCTCATTGCCGTAATTGTTTAATAATCGCTTCTAAGATTTTTAATTACTATTTAGCAAATTGTCATTTTTGTTTTTTCTTATTATGATCAAGTGGATAATGCTAAGATAATGCCTTAGCACTAGGAGATGAGTATCTTGAAGGTTGGATGAGACCAAGCTAAGAAGGGATTGATTAGCTATTAAGGAGAACATGTGCATCAAGATTGAGCCCATGGTCCACATGGGACCTTGCTTGACCTACATATATGGCTTGGAAATGCTTCATTATTAGTCTCTCATGTTTTTGGTGTTTTCTTTTGTCAATCAATAGGGCCAAGGGATAATAAAAGGTCATTTACATTAGATTAGGTTATAATGGCTATGAACACCTTCTACAAATGAATATGTTGGGTGAGTTTGCCTTGGGGACATCTTTTTGTTCTAGACACTACCACACTACTAACAACTAGTTGCCTTTTTTCTTTTGCCATGTTTGACTTTATTTTCGCCTGTCTCCAAGCAAGGCCTTTATATAACATGCTATGATGTAACATGGAGAATAATGCAATAATTCATCAATTCAAGACTGGAAGTGAAGGAAATGAAAATACATGGGTTTTCAACTTAATGCTCAAAAATTTTTTCCTTTCAAATGAGAATATCGCCGAAAATGTAAGAATTGTAAGACTTCTGTCATTTCAGTTTAGTGTGATATTGCTAATTTAGTTTTTTTGAATTAAAGTTGCGTACATATTACCTTAACTTCGTGTAGGTAATGTTTCTTATAACATACTAATTCTTTTTGTTTTTACTTTGTTCACATATTGAAGATGGAGTGGGCATGGACTGTTGTTTATGAGGGCTTTTTTTTTTTTAGTATTTGGATTAGTGTCAGGACATTTGTTATGTTTAAGTTTTTATATTTGGATATTTGGATGGATATTTGGATGAAAATTTGGATGAATGCATTATTATTATTATTATTTTTTGTGATGATGTCAATGGTTGTGGGTATGATGTGAATTCAAATTGTTTTGGGTATGATGTGAATAAGAATTGTTGTTGCTAATTGTATATTTTCGGTGACGATTTCATCACCGCTGAATGGTCAACCGCGTTTTTAATATGCGTGATGACCATTATATACGGTGACGAATAAATTCATGTTTAAAGAATAGATATTTGGGGACAAATAAGTTTGTGTCTAAAAGTTGGACTTTTGGGGATAAATTATCATTTGTTGCTGATTATCTATTTTTGGTGACGAAGATATTCGTGCCTAAAGATTATATATTGGTGACAAGCACATAGGGCGACTAATTTGTTTGTGTTTAAAGGTTGAATATGAGGGGATCTTAGGTAGGACATTTGGCGATGAACACTATAAGGGACGAACAAAATTTGTGCCTAAAGATTGATATTTGGAGACAAACAGATATTCGTCGCAGAATATATTTACAAACGGGCTTTCTGTGACAACATGGGGACAAATTTTTATTCGTGGCTAAAAGTGTTTGGCGACAAATTTTACCTATTTGGTGAAGAATTTTATTCCTTGCTAAAACCCTTTTTTTCTTGTAGTGACTGGTCGAGATTAGAAAGAACTTCTAGTTCTTATGTTAAGATGCGAAACTCCAAGTTCATGTTAATAAAGAACTTTTGGTTCTATTCATCATCAATTGATCATATTTTGATTTCCCTTCGATAAGAAACATAAACTATACATCTCCAAATAATATTCTAATTATATGCAGATCTCAAAAGGAATGAAGATCATGAATAATTATTAAACTAAGAAAGATCATAAATAACGAAAATCGCTTTGCTATTGGATGTACATCCTTTCGCTTTTAATGTGTAGATTTGCTCGCAAGCTTTCCATAGGTTTAAACGGATCGTTGATACGACATTGGACGACCAATATATCATGATTTGAAGTTTTTACAGACGACACTCTTTCTGTTTGCATCAGTGATGAAGCGCGGCTGGTGGCTTGGCTAGCTTGGCTCTGAGCCTCTTTTTTTTTTTTTTTTTAAACTAGAAGAAGAATAAGAAGAAGAAGAAAAAGAAGAAAAAGAGCCTTTGTATTGATAACGTGTTAAAAAATAAAAGAACCAAAGAGAGAGGAATAAAAAGGAATGGAGAGAGATCTTCTTCTTATTGAGATATATGTGTACATAGAAAGGGGGAGGAGGATCTTATTTTTAGAATAATGTTGCTTCCTCCATAAGTAACTTAATATGATAGAATTCTAACTGTAAGTGCTCTCCTGATCTTATATGGGTCCCAATGTGGACATCCACTTATAATAATATATCTTATAACAAAATAAGAGATCTTGCTGATATTTTATACCATTTGTCAAAAATCAGCGAATATAAGTCAATGTTGGCTGTTATTTAAGGTTACATTTGGCAATTAAATTCTTAGAGATTCTCATCATTTTTTAATCAATATTTGGAAATTATACATTATTGAGGATTGGACTAATGGAAACCCACATTTTTTAAAATGTCTAGGATTTGGAAATCTTCAATTTTGTGGATGTAAACATTGATACCAATTTTTTTCAACTGTGTATTGTTATTGGTGTGAAAAACTCATCCATACAAATTCCCATTGAGCACAAACTAATGCGATCAAGTATATGTTATGCACATGCATCATTCACTTATGTTAATGGGTGCAAAGAAGCTATATCTTAGGCAGGAAGGGGGTGGGTGGGGCGGCCGGGGGGTAAGCGAATGAGAATTTAAATTTTATAACTTTACTTTCTCCCATTTTTTTATTTTAAAGATTAAACATTTCTAGTAGTTGGTTAGAAGAAACTAAAAATGTGATATTCTTCGACTTCTTACTGAAGATCAAGCATGACATTTTAATGAGCATGAGTGCGTAAGGTAAGAAAGATCTACAACTTGTGGGACCCACGACTGCATTTGCCCCATTTCCTGCAAACGTTGTCATTATTGTAGTTATATTATTGGGAATTATTCCAATCCTACATAGAGATAGATGTACTTTTATTCTATATTTTCATTATTACTAACACTTGCATCATCCCCATGGGGTACTTGTGGGTGACAGCTTATATGGATCCCACATGTCTCAGTGTTCTATCACCCACTGGAAAATTTCTCATCCCAACTGTATTCACCAATTGATCCTACAAGGTTGTCACCCACAACTCCACAAGTCTCCACAATTGTTGCAACTTTCACCATTGGATTGGAGAAATCTGCTTCACTTGCTTAAACAGTAATCTCGAAGTACATCTTTGGTGATGATATGACTTCAATGGAGTAGTGAATATCAGTGCAGTCTGAACAAGATTTAAATCTACAGAAGGTTTGGACCAACCATTCTACCTACCTGGATGTTGGTCTTATTAATATGTTTTGGTGTAAAGATTTACCTATCGAATGCCAAAAGCCTATGCTAGCTTGTAAACAAGAAAGTATGACTTAAGAAGACAGTAAAAAATTGTGAAGAGGCCACAGTGTTAAAGAGGAAAACATAAATATAATAACTAAAGTAATCTAATGAAAATGATCATGATACTTCATGAGTTACAAATTAAAATTTCTGTTTTAGATTTCTTCTCAAGAAAGGAAGAAAACAAGAGAAAGATGATGAGTCTCCCTTCCACTTCCACTTATTTATTTTTTTTAACGTGTTTACTCAGCGTGCGCCGAATCAAGTCGACCAAGTTTATTCATTGGTCATTGTTGGACTCGGCTTTGTAAATACGTGCCCATTTAGTCGCCAGAGTGGGACCTAATTGGCTCAGCCAACCAAGTCACCCACTTCAAATCCAATAATGAATTCATATGGTTGATTCTGGTGTTCATATGTAGTTTGCGCAGGTAGGGGCCGTAGTGCTTGATATCTCCTGTTTGGTAAAATTTTCAGGGATAAATCCACAAACTGACCCAAGCCTGACCCATCTATTGCCCCACTTGGGCTGTAAATTTTGCCCCACTTGTGTATGAGTTGGGCCTCTTACTGAACCAAAGAAAACTGAGCCTATTGACATCGGTACATACATTCCTAACGTTATCTACTGTGTGCACCACATGAGCTAGCATTCAATGGCCGCTGATCACACTGGACCATAAAAAATAACACCTATCAAGAAATCTCCACCATAAAAGGGATTATCGCAGACAAAAAACCTCCATTTTACACTATTGTTATTATTATTTTTTTCAAAAAAAAAGAAGAAGATATCGAAGATATCATCTGATTTTCAGGTGTTTACAATGTGAGGCCCACCTAGCTCTCAATTGCTAACATAGAGGACCACACATGTAGGTGTGGGAGATTGTAGGGCCCACAACTTGAGCTTGTTGAGGTTGGAAAACACCCTCACACATTAACTATTTGATCCAAAGTGCACAGTAATCATGGTTTTATGGGGTTGATACAGTGAACATTTAAATAAAAACATTAATACTCCATTTGCACTTGATCCTAAAAAAAGCAGTAACCTCAATATTTTCCATTTGAAGCCTTTGACAGTTTTAGAGAATTGTCTGGGGCACTGCTTTCTGTACAATATTTTCTATTTAGGACTCTGGTTTTATCAAGAAACAGATTAAGAACATATATTCCATTTCAAGCCTTTGACAGAGGAATAGAGCATTCGAGAGTGGCACCGCTTTCTTGGCATTATTCTCCATTGTGGACTGTGGAGAGAGACTTTCTCCGTTGACAGCTCTCGCTGTCGACTAGTGTGGAATCCAATGCATGGAAAATCAACCACAGATAATGTTACAAATGCATGATGATATGATATATGTATTCACTCGAGAAATTCATTCACATGTGATTGGCACCTTGGAATGAGGTTGAGAAAGAGGAAAATTTTTATAGAAAATTTCTCCAAGTGAATTTCTTTTATAATAAAGGATAATTTTATTTTTTTGATTATTCTCATTTTCAGCTTAATGCATTACGTTTGGGTAAGGGCTTGTTTGTATAAATCCACAGCATAGGAAAGCGTGAGTGAAAACAAAGAAATCTCTAAAATATGAAGAAGCATGAATTTAATGACTATTTATTCGTAACTTACTATAACAACTTAGGTGGCCCTAAACAAATATGTTCATAAGTAGTAACAAAACGTGATCCGTTTCTGTGGAAATCACACTTCACTAGCCGTGATTTTCTCGTGGAAACACTTTTTTTCAATTCAATTTTTATTATGTGAAATATAGTACGTAAGTAAAGATTTTGAATTGACCTTCTCTAACATAGCTTTCTCCTTTGAAATTCAGCATGGAACTACTACTGTGGTTACTAATCAACGTCTCTTGATCTTTAACAAGGGCCCAAAATGTTATTATGAAAACTTTAAATTTATTTTGGTGAATGTTAAAAAAAAAAAAGAAACTCCTTTGTCTTGATATTTAATGGGGAATTCATAATGTGAGACCCACCATAGATGGCCTGGGATTTGGACTTTAATTTCTATACAAACAACACAAAGAAGTTGATCATGAGTCTCACAAAAGGAGTCATGTGTGGCGCATTACATTGGGGGTCCACTTCATTTATCGGTCCTATAGGAAGTAAAAGATCAACACTGTCTGTCCATGATGGGGCCACCCTTGAATATTTCTGATCACAACCATTTGAATTTTCTTTTTTCCTTTTTTTTTTTTCCTGTTTTACATGTAGAGAAATAGAGATATAAAAGAAGCTTTTTTTAATTCATTTATAGATTTCTGGGCATTTTAGTGCATCTTAGACGAATGAGGAGTGTCGACCATAGCAAGAAATGAATCGTCAATAACTGCATTTAAATCATACCTCTTCTGTAGGTTGGTATTGGTTGTGTAATCTCATCTTAGATCACATGTGATCATGATTACAGGCATGGGTCAGCTGTGTTTTGGCACTAGAGGTGACTGGAAAAGATTTAAGGAACATGAACTGACTTCGTATCCAGGAACATGAACCTACCTTGTATCTGTGCTCCACTGGCTTTCTATGTGCTAGTGGACCATGCTACTGTTCATATCCCTTCAACGTAACAAGTGATCACACCTTCGTTATTGAAACAATAAAAAATTATGCACTCACCGACTTTAGAAAATTGTGGGTCTTTCTAATTTTCACAAATTTTGTCAAAGAAATGGATATATTCGTTGCAATATGTTGTTTTCATGTGTGTTAGCAGCAAATGTGGCCTGAAACATGTGGTCAGATACAATTAATATGGTGAAAATTGAGGGCGAAAAGTCCAGACACGATTCTTTATTTTTTTTCCCCCAAGAGACAATAATATGCATGCATGCATGTATCCACCATCAATGTAAGTGAATGCATACTGTTACCCAAAAAATAAAAAAGCGAATACATACAGTAATAATAATAAACATAGTTTCGGTGGTGAAGCCAACCTTTGATCAAAGATTTCCCCCCCCCCCCCCCCCCCCCCCCTTCCTCTTTTTTTTTTTTTTTAATGAAAAGATAATCACCATCGTTAAATTATATAATAGGTTTTTTTGGTTAAAGAGAGAACCCAACAAGTTCAACTCTTGGTGGGTTGGGCGGAACCATTTTATTTTTTGGTGCCAGGGGGAAGGGGGTGGTGGTGTTGAGGTATAAAAAGCAATTAAATATCTAATTATAGGGATTTTTTTTGACTTTTTTAGGCATGAGTGAAGGCTTCAGCCCTCAACCCCCAAAGACCACATGGATCCACCTAGGGTGGGGAATCAAAAGCAATTAAATATCTAACTTATAGGAATTTTTTTTTACTTTTTAAGCTTTGAGTGAGGGCTTCTGCCCCAAACCCCCAAAGACCTATACTTGGGTCCGCCCCGCTTGGTGCGGCCTACTTAATGAATAATTCCTATTATTAGAGTGATTATTATCATCAACTAAACCCTATTTCATCCCTCTGGAGTTAGTATTATGAACTTGTTTTTAATGATCTCCAGTTACATAACAGTTAGTCGTTCGTATGTCCCTAGGAACCATCACATAATGGGGTACCAACATGTGGTGCAATTTCCATCATTCATACATATGGCTTCTTTCTACCAATATATATATTTATGGATTCATTTACATGCATGCATGTGAGCTCACAGTACATGCAGCCACAGGAATCTCGAGGCCTCTTTTTGACCCAGTTGACACTTGCAATCATAGATATACTACAAATTCTCCTCAACAACTAAATTATTTTAGGGCCATTTTAACTTGCAACTAAAAGAACATTTAAATGATATTAGCTTGTTAAACGAAGTCTAGATATAGATCACGCGAGGTAAAAGAAAGAATCACGTAAGGAGGTCTCAATTCTTAGAGATCATCAGCCTGTACAGGATCCCTTATTTCTTATGGAGCTCCAATTCTGTTTAACTTCTCAGATTGAGCAAATCTTAGATTTGGAGTAATCAAATGTGACTTAGCAAAACCATTATTTTTTGGCATATTAGCTAAACTAAAAGGAATATGATTAAAGAAAAGAAGGAAGTGGCCCATCAACCAATGAACTTGTGCACCATAGGATCTAGTGATGGACTTTTGTCCCTTGAAAGCATCCACTAAGAATACCTAACCAATAATAATATTGTTTTCATTCCTCAAAGAGAGATGAATTATGTATGTATGTTTTGAGAACTTATGGGGCTGTGGTCGCCATGGGTTTGTTTGCATGGAGACAAGGGGGTGGGGATAGGAATACAAGGGACATGTTTGGTTGTCTGTCATTCATTTACTTCATAAGCATGGACACTGTCTCCTGGACTCATGTCATCCTCTCTATAATTTCAGGAAAACTCCATTTCCTAGAATCCAGAAATCATTTCATTCCACTTGTTGAATAATTGAACTTTTTTTTTTACAGGGGTAGGGGCCTCGTGCACAGGGAGTGACAATAGGGTCTTTACTCACATGGGGTCTTTTCACATTAATGGACAGATTCTCTTGCATGGATGGATGCTTCCATGTCACAAATGTCACTGATATTTTGAGAATCTCACGATGTTATCAAGGCAACATCGAAAAACATTTATAATCTCCCAGTAATGTCATGATAGTTTTAAAATACCAGGAAAAAATAGAATATTGTGAGGAGAATTTGAGAAAGTTAAGATATTGTCAAACAAAATTTTTATAGGATTGATACAGCTAAAGTTGCTGATGTAAAAATGTAATTTTTATTAGGATGTGTTTTTGGGATATGATCATGTCAAGGGGATGAAAAATCGCAGGGATGGATGTGCAGAGGGAGAAGAGAGCAGAGGACAGGGGAACACAATTGAATAGCAAACCAAAAGCAACATGCTAAAGTAGACTCCTAACAAAAATGGTAAACGCAACCATATAACCATAAATCTAATTACATATGAAAACATATTAAATAAGGAAAGCAACATTAGCTTTAATTTAATTAGCATCACCAACACAATCCCTTTTGTGCTAGCATACTAGCAACGAGTTTAAAGGATGTTGCCAAGCAAGTTTTGTCTAGATTGATATCGTCACAAAATGATCTCAGTAAAATCTGATCTCAACGGAGGACTAGAATCATTGCAGAGACTATGCCAAACGAGTCCTTTGTCGTAAAATGAGTGGATCATGAGAGAAATGCACTGTTGGTAAAGGAAGAGGAAAAGGTCAAAAATTGGGCTAATAGTTAATATCAAAATGCTCCCCCAGGGCTATCAAAAAAAAAAAAAATCTCCCTCAAGGCCAATTTTTTTCATTTAATTTAATTCTAGGGAATTCTAAGACTTTGTGTTTCTAAGAGTATTTAAATAAAAATGAAGAATTCAAAGGTAAATATGAAAACTAACTATCCGATAACTTCGCATAAATGAAAATTGAGTTAATAGAGGATGAGAAATGAACACTGAGGCATTATTAACAATTCAAATCTTAGGAAAGTCAAGATATCATCTATAGTGCTATCTTTCATCCTCACTACTTTAATAATACTTTTGTGAATCTAATTTGACCATGAATTTTTGGGATTAAGGGAGAGTCCACACACGTGGGAACATAACCTACGCAAATGGAAAAGTAGCCCGCATATGTAGGAAGAAAGTTTTCTCATGCAGGAAGGGGTGGCACATTTAAGATTCAAACCTTGTATAGCCCAGAGAGAATTGCCCCTCTTTACCACTTAGGTAAGGAACTGTTTTCAACAAGCAAGCCCTTAATGTGTGTAAAGTACAATGAAGAAGATGCAGAGGAAATAGAGTTTAGGTTTTTAAAATCGAATAGAAATTTGTTGCAACAAATATTCTTAAGCACAAGGAGCATGCAAAGAAGACAAAATAAATTCCAATGATCACCCTTGATAGTAGAAAGTAGACTACGAAGAGAGAGGTAGAGCTATTTGTTGAGGGTAGGAGATAAACGTCAAGTGAGGTAATATGGACCCTTTGGCGTGGAAAATGTGCCTGCTTAAGTTTGAATATCTGATTAGGCAGGTAAGAACTATTACCTCTTATGAGTGAGATAAGAGGCCTTTATTAAGTAATCTTTGATATAACAGTTCAATAACCTCATAAGTCACTTTTCTATATGGTCGTTCCATCCACTAGGTGACCTACTAGTTGGTCAGTCTAGATCATCAGCGTCAGATCCAATCTTCGGCTTATATGGCTGATATTATTCACTAACTGTTAAAAAATTGTATTAAACCTGGGATAGATCTGAAGGATTAACTGGATTAACATTTGTAACATCTTGGAAGCTTACTTCTGATTGTGTTGGAGAAAAAAACAACAGAAAGGGATGGATGGATGGGCCCACGCAAATTAGATATCACATCTATATCGTATTCATGTTTTGATGGGTTCTTTAATGTTTCCTTCTGCCCATGGAATTTGTTGGTACCTTTCTGCAAAAGTTGCTAGTCTTCTGTACCATTCATTTCTGAAATGCCTCTGTCCACTCGGTTGGGTTGGATGCCCTTCATTTTGACTACATTGATGTCCCTTTAGGCCAAGAGAATTTATTGGGTTTTGAGTAGATTTGATGTCTCTCTCATCCAATTTTTATTTTAAAGATTCTTGTCCCACTATAATACTGCCTACGGTCTATAGGTTATATATCTTGGGTTGAACAAGGGGCGGCCGGGTTGTGTCCAGTTTGGTTTTTGCACTGTATGTAACATGTTGAGGCCCAACTTGAGCCTGACCCATTTATCACCCTGGCCCTAACTTAAACTAAAAAGTCTAAAGCGTCAACCGAACCCTGAATTATCCCCAAGGCACTCATAATCAGAGATAACTTAGTTGCAATCAGTCATCAGGAATCACTTCCTGAGCAGGTAGATTGTGTTAACTTTCACTAACCAATAATACCAATCCATAGAAGAAAAAAAGATAATGAATTATCAATTAAAACATGAGGTGAGAATAAAAGGATAACCTATTGATTGCGTGTGAAAGCGGTCCACTTTCTTGCATGTACAGGTCATCTTCTCCTATTTGGTTGGTAACAAGAGAAAAATGGAAAAGAAAGAGAAAAATTTTCAAATAAGTCTTATGGTTTTTAAAAAAAACACAATTTTTAAAACTTTTTAAATTAGTCCCTAAGTTTTTCAAGAAGCTTTAAATTAAGGACATACATCCATTTAAAGCTATTTTCTTGCAACTTTTTTTATCAATTTTTTAAAAATACTCAAATTACCTCTATTGGAATAAATTCCTCATTCAATTACTCTATATTCTTTTTAAGTTCTTCTCCGGCATTCTTATGATGATCAAAACAACTAGTATTCCTATAATAATCGGTTGCATGCAGTGACTGTTGAAACTATGTGATGGCTTTAAATGATATGTAATTTGGTATTTTAAGAAAAATTAAGAGAAAAGGTCACTAGGAAGTACCTTTAAATAGATGAATGTCTTTAATTGAATATTTTTTGGAAAACTTAAGGACTAAGTTAAAAAATTTTGAACCATGTGTTCTTTTTTTGAAATAAAACAAAACCTAAGGGCATTATTTGAAATTTTCCCAAAGAAAATGTAAAACATGATTTGAGCAAGCGAGTTAGAGGTAATGGTTTAAAAAAACAAGTAGGGATACAACCTAAACCAAACCCATTTATTAATTGAATTGGAAATTGCAGCTAGAACTAAACGGGGAAATAAAAGTTAGGTAAATATGAGAACGGCTCCTTACCTTAGTGGTAATGAGTGTTTGTTCTCAACCTGTGACCTCTCCCTCTTTGCGTATACCTTCATTACCTCGTAAGTGCAAGTTGAGTATGTGTCTTTGCATATGTGAGTTTCCATTACTAAGGACATATGCGAGTCCTCATTATATTGCATGTGTGAGTGGAGTTGTGTATTTGGGACCCCGTCCCTCTGCTGGTTACAAATAAAAACTGGGTAAATGGAAACCATAATTATTAGTTCGAGCAGGCTGCGTTGGAAAATGCCGACCTTAGTTTAGTTGTATGCAAGCCCACATGGCAATTTGAAGTCAAGTTCTCTACAGTTGAGGCGTGTCGATCGAGTCTTTGGATGCTATGCTGTCTCAGGTTTGGGCTACAGTCCTAATCCGGATTTAACTGGGTCTAATTTGAAGGGTCCGACCTAAATGCTAATTTGGTTGGGCTCCAGGGAAGTCCTCGGTCTGATAGGGTCAACAGTACTCCTTGGTCATTTCCTCCCAAGTGTAATGTTGTTGGATTTGGCTCAGGTTGACGTTCATCCTTTTTAAACTGCAGTGCATTTTATTAAGGCATCAAGATGTAACCAAATAATCCACGAACCAACAGATATCAAACAAAGACATGTATATGGGACCTGTTTTTGGATCCAATTTAAGCTCGGATCTGGATCTGGATCTAGATCTGTGTTTTTGATATTGGTTTTAGTTGGATCTTGATGTGGATGCATACATGTCCAAACCCAAAGACCAGGTCCCAATTCCCTACTCAGTTACAGCCCATGTAAAACTTGAAATCATCGATCAGCTTTTCAGGTTGGGAACCACCCCTGGATCAAGATCATAAGTTGGGCTTGAGTCCGGCTTGGATCTTTGCTCTCTAGCTGTAAGATTCTGGCACAAAATGTAGGACCCATCTTGGTTCTAGATCTGGAGATAGAACCTACTAAAAATAAAGCTATCTGTATCGCTATACGTTGTTGAATAAAGCCCAACCCACTGTTTTTAATTTGGGGTGGTGTTGCTTTGAGATGGGCCATTGTCAATTGATAGGGCCGATTTCAACATGTGATCAACGTGTTTTAAACATCTGGTCTGAATCACTGTTTTAATATGCAGCTTATCGGACTGGTAATCTAAACCAAACAAGACGGCCATTGGGCATGCCTGATCTTTTCCAGTCCAGTTTCAAGCCCAAACACAAATTTTCTGTTTCATATTCTAAGTGAGTGATGAGTCATTCTATTCATCTGTGTGGCTCATGTTGTACAAGACCCATGCCAGTCGGTACACAGAACCCGCCTTGGATTGACCAAAACCTTAAAAATTGAGAGGTCTAACAACCTAAATCATTTGATCAAGGGCCTTTAAGTAAAGCAAAAAAGGATGTTTAAACTTGACATAAAATGAGGGTTGGTAGGAGATTCAACCTGGAAGGTCGGGTGGATTTCCTGAATTTCTAGGTTAGCTTTTCAATGTGTTTAGAGTTTATAATGCATACTTCGCATATAGTGAGTGACACTGAATATAGCATGTACCATCAACTTAGGCATATGTTTTCTATTAAAGAGAAATGCATATGTTTATATCAGTTGGCAGACTCCCAAACCTGAACCCTACCTGAATTTCATCCAAAATTTTAAGTGTAGGCCCAAGCCTGATCCAAACCCAGAAAAGCAGAGCTTGGAACTTCAGTGTTGGTAGGGTTTGGATCATGTAATGTAACTTTGAGTTTGTTTGTACATAGTTTTCACCCCCAGAAAGCACCTTCTTTTTCTGAAATTAGAAAAGGATTTTGTAGTTTGTTGTGTCAAAGTTAACAGAAGTAGCTGTACGAGTGATCATAATGTGCTAATATTAAGCCTGCCCTGCCATTTACTGGGCTCTGGCATGTGGACTCCAAATGCCAATAGGCTCGGTTTCAGGTTGACCCAAAGATTAGGTAACGAGGCTAGGGTCAAGACAGCTGTGCATAGGGGTGGGCCATCAGGTGCCACTTGCTAAGAGGGTACATTTAGATAATATTTAATTTCTTTCTTGTATTGGTTTACTATAAATCATAGGCACATTTAAATGTCACGCGATGGGTTGAGTTTTAGGATGTATACAGCTTTTCAACCCAATCTGTTGGGATTGAAATTTGCAAACTTGGGTCCTTCCTTAGCCTGGGCCCTTCCACCGATTATGTGCGGAAAACTATGCATTTGCTAGTTATCTTGTACAGCTTGTTGACCTGGAAATCAGTAGCTGGTTTTACTACCATTTCAAATTGTTCCAAGAGATGAAACTGGGTCGGTTTTCGGTTAGGTCCACATTGTACAAAAACCAGATCTACTACTAGGAACCCAAACCTGAATTGCATCAAGTTTTTGGTACATGGACACTGTTATGAGTAGTTTCTTAATAATATGGGAACAATGGGTCGGGGATGGGTCAGTCACGTGTTAGTTTGGTTTAACCTTGTTTATGTTTAGTTAGTCCAATTTAAAAGGATTGTTTGATTAGGTATTACTTTGAAAAAGTAAGTGGGCATTAGTTTGTTAGATTTTTTAGAACTTCCTGTAGGTAGTTCACATTTCTTGAGATAGTGTGAGTATGGGTTACTTTGTACATGTTGAATGGGATGAGTGCATGATTTGTTATTAAGTGAATGTCTTCAATAAAATCAAGATCACTGAATTTTTATGCAAAAACCATGCTCTGGTGCAATCTCTCATAAGAGATTCTATCATCTTAAGTGCCCATTTCTTTCTTAGAATTTCAAGAATTCATGTTCAGAAGAATTTCAAATCCTCTAAAAGTTGTCCCCTTAGGTGGAATTTCAAATCCCTCCTCTTGGTGGAGCATTTGAAATTCCAACAAAATGTATACAAAATGGAATCCCAGAAATTCCTAAAGGTTATTTGAAACCTTTCATGTGGCTAGGATTTAAAATTTGGTAAAAGAAACATTGCATTTCAAATTTTAGAGGGACAAGATACTACATCATGTCCAAAAACCCAAACATTCCAAATTTCTCTCAGGAATTCTAGTAAAGAAACAGACCCTAAGCTTCCTCTTTGAGTAGTGAAGATCTATCCTTCACCATAGCTCGAGGTTTCGAAGAAAGTTCATATCAGACACATATTGAGAATTCAAACAAAGCCAACCCAGACTGAAAAAAGGGCCTCGACCATACCCATAGAGACCAAATATGTGTATACTAATATAGTGCACATAACATACTTAAATATAATTTACCAAAAAAAAAACATACTTAAATATTAAATACACAATATATATTTGTAGCATCAGGTATTTGGCACTGGGCTATGAACCCACGAATCCACACCTGGACCAGATTTTGCATGAGTCCATGTAGTCACTCGATGGTAACCGGGACTCACTAAAGTCCAAAATTTGGATCCCTCCCAACTTTTACAGTATGGATCCTTCAGACACTCACGTTTAAAGACATCCCCTCTTCGTTCGTTTTGTACAGATTTTACCAGTAGCTTTGGCATGCTTCAACGGATAGTGATCAAGCCAGTGCTGCAACGTGGGCATAGACAAGCCCAAGGCCATATGTGGCCCGCATGATAATGCAATTTGGGCTGGCCTTTTAGGCTGGTAACGGGCACGTCCTCAGCCTCGGTTACCCAGATTGGGCTAGGTGCTGAAACACCTGAACTGATCTACCATGAACCTGGCAAAATTTGCTTGTGGCCTTGTGCGTAAGCCTGAAAAAGAACCTATGAAACCTCAACTGTATATATTGAGCCCGGGTCGAATGGGTTAATAACCGCCCCACCCACCATATTTGGACCCCTAGGTCAACCCAAGCACAGACCATTCAGTTGAGGGCTGAATTTCCGGCCTGCTTGGCCATGGTGTGAAAATCAAATCCGAGCCAGGCCTCATTACTAGGTGTGAGTTGCAATCAATCCAAAGTCTGGAAAACATAAAAATATAATTACAAAAAAATCAGACAACTATATGTAAAAAAGATTATGCAAAAAAAAAAAAAAAGAAAGACTTACAATCGGTGTTGGTCTATGAGTTTGTGTGTTTTGGCTCAATCTTGTCCAGATATGGTTCCATCAACGAATTTAAAAATAAAAAGTGAAACAAATTGATAACTCTAAGTTAAATACTGAGAATTAAAAGAAAAAATGGACAGCATGTGTATCCCTGGACAGGCATTCCCAATCATCATATATCCAAAGGACAAGGAATATAATAAGAGCTTGCCTCCAACATTTGTTGGTCATTAGATTCACTCCACTTGATCAAAGGATTTGTTATGGGAGGGTTTTCTCGTTGCTCGAACAAATTATTTTGCGTAACAAGACAATGCTGCAGTGGTTATTATTATTTCTGTAGATGTGACACTTAAGAATAATCAAAGCATCAAAGCCCTATATTTCTTGTTAACATATTTACCATCGAACTTGAACAAGAGCTTAGATTTAATTTTAGCAGAGACTGCATGGTGTGATTTGGCCTCTGAGATGGATGGGGCCATGCCAATTATGGAGAAGGAGGTGGGGAGATCTAAACAAGACCTAAAAGTTTGCCTACTATCAACCTCTTAGATGATCTAAACCCGTGATTTTAGATGGATTATGTGACCCAAAAATAAACTAGACCACAACTAGGCAATTCCTTGCTCACTAAGTAGGCTTGTTTGGTAAGTAGTAAAGTAAGGTGAGTGGTCAATCTAGCTAGTACAAAAACACAGAAGGGTCAAATTAAAAAGCGCTAAATGACAAAAAGAACATATTATGATTTTTTTTCATTTAGTGAAGGTAATCATTTTTACTTTTGTTTGGAGGATTTCACCAAAAAATTTCTTTAGTTGACCACTAAACAAGATTACTCCCAGATTAACTCTGTGCATAGATTGGGTCCCTAAATAGGAATGCTCATGGGCTGGGCTGGCCTGAGCTCGACGTGGCCCAGCTGGCTTTTCCTTGGGCTTGGGCCTTAGTATAAGTCATTGGGCGGGCTTGGATTAAATTTTTTCGCCCATTTTTTATATGGTCCAGGCTTGGGCTAATTGGTAGCAAGTCCGAAGCTTGGCCCATCCTAAATAGGTCGTTTAAGTTGCAGCTTCCTCTTCTTATGTTTCTTATGTAGCATGCAAATCTCTCATAGTAGAAATTTTAAAAATTATTTATTAAAGAACATTATTCAAAAGGCAAGTAATGTTCATTCTAATGGTTTGTATTAGACAAAAATCTCTTGGTTGCACCAACACAGTTCGATTTGGTTAATGAATCATATCATCATCATCATCATTATCAAAGCTTTATTCCAACCATGTTGGGGTCAGCTACATGAATTCTGTTTCTCCTTTCTCAGAATTTATGTTTGTGTTGTGACAAAGTTTTACGTTGGTTGTCACCTACTTAACGCAACCTTCCTCCTTTACCCGGGGTTGGGACCGACAGCAAAAACTAGCGGAGTTGTTAATGAATTATATACTTTTATTAAAAAAGGGCAACATCAATTCAACGGGCAAAAAAGATAGCTTTAGATGAAAATTGCAATTACTTTTAATAAAGATTTTTTTGCGTTTTAGATAAATTCATTTGGACGTGACCGTGCGTATAAATAGGAATTGGTATATGATAGCCACATTGGCCCTGACCAAAGATCAACTTAAGGGTGCTTAATAATTGGGCCTGTATAAGGTTAGGCCTAATTAATATATGGGCCGGCCTCATGCTAATTAGATTTTTTTTGGGCTAGGCTCGTGCCAGCCACTTATGGCCTAAATTGGGCTTGAACTTAAGGATTTTAATTCAGGCGGGACCGGGTTGAGCTAATGAGCCCCATATCCCTAAGGCCTGATTTGGTGTAAAAATTATTATTATTTTCTAATGTGTGGAGGAGCGATGCTAGTGTCACTTGCATCTTCTTCTTCCCTTATTCTTTTTCTTTCTCTAGGTCCTCTAGTTTAGGTGGAGAATGAGGCATCGCCCAAGGATTCAAGGGCGATGATGTTAGGGGCGGTGAAGTGTGGCTAGCTAGTTGGTGATGGTGATGAGATGGGTTGTTAGGCCCCAGGTCTTTTAATTATGAGTTGGGTCGGTTTGTTGGGTTCAAGTCGAGTTGAGAGAGTTAAATGGATGTTTGATAGGCCATTTTAGAAGTTTTGATCACTGCATGCATGGTAATTTGTGTAGGGCTCATTAGAGATGTGTTGGTCAAACCCTTTTGGGCCTTTGATTCAAGTTATTGGACCTTTGTGAGCCAAAAGCCTTTTTTCCAAATCACTTAAAACTCACTAAAGAGCAAGGAGCTCTTTCTTCTAATTTGAATAAACCTTTACATTAACCAACCTTGAAACCTTCGTTCGTTTTCTCTTTGTAAACCCTTTTTTCTTCTGTTCCTCTCCCCCGCCTCTCTTCTGCAATTAAGCTTAGCCATCTTCAAGAACCCAAGCTCTCAAGAGAAAACAGGACTCATCCATCATCATCTCTTCATCTTTTTCCTCTCATTTTGACTGGTGTGAGAGTTCCAACAATCCTTGTAAGTGTCAGATCATAGGTTCCATGTAGTTTCTTTCAGTTTATCAGAGCATGATCAATAACTTAAGGAGATCTATGTATTTTCTTAGATCTGTAGGATTTCTAATTGGGGAATCCAATCCGGATAAGGGTTTGTATGTGATTGGATCTAGCCATAACAAATCTGTGTTTTGGTATGAGATTCAAGGTAAGTGGATAACTACAAATAATATCTATTTATTTAGTCTAGTAAATTTATGGGTTAAAATTTGATTTAGATGGTTGTGTTTGATTTGTTTGTTTGAGATTTGGAGTTTTGATTGTTTATGGATGAGTTTTCAAGAGAAAACCAAAAAGGGGCAAAATTGTGTGCCGTAGGTCAGCCTATAGCTAGGCTATGGCTCCCTTTCCAATGAACTATTTTGTTGAGATTGTACTACGATGAGCCTTACGGCTAGCCGTAAGACCAGCCAACTGAGCCATAAACTGAACTACGGCTAAGCCGTAAGATGGTCATTGCTAGGTCGTGAGAGCAAGAAATCGCAACTAAACTAGTAGTAGAATAGTTAGGATTGGTGGCTACAACTGAAGCATTCATTTGCATGGATTGCAATACAGGTAAGTGACCTCAAGTAAGTGAACTATAGGGGGTAGAATTACTTAACTTTATGTCACGCCCCGATCCCAGGAATTTGGGGATTTGAGTGGGCCCCCAGGGCGTGGATACGTAATCCCGTAGAAGTCCGTGCCTTGGAGAACTAGGCACGAATTCCTATAAGGGAGATTTCACAGGAACGTGTGAGGTAAGCCAACACACGTAGGGATATAACTCATCATAAGCGAATGCCTACGAAATACTCAGTAATAATCAAGAGCAAGTTAAAGAACACATCCTTTTTTTTTTCATGCATAAATAGATATATACATATACATTAGTACTAAAGTCTTTTAATTGCATCTATGCACTTTAGCATTTACTTAAAGGAGTTAAGTACAGAAAGTCCAATTTATGCTTTCCCCAGAACAGACCAAAAAGTGACTGTAACATCTCCAGAACTGACGCACTCCGTAGGATGACTAATAAAAGACATCGTCATCCTTCCATTCATCTATACCCCGAGGTACCGTTGGGGCAATCTTCGGGGGCACGTCAACACCCGAGTTGAGACCGGGTTCTGTACCTATAATACCAAGGGTAACACTGTTAACACGACGGTTAAGCAAGTACTAAGGTATATGGAACAAGTATAACATAATACATCAATTGAACTTAACAGTATACCCTGATTAAAGGGAGTAATAAAAGTTTACTGGACATATGGTGCATGAATGACAACGGATGAGGAATTACAATTAAAACATCATACATACTAAATGGCAACCACGATGTTCTATTCTCCCGAAAGGGAGCATACATATGGGTCGCTAGGGGATCAAGCTAGCCTCCCGAGGAGTGCCGACATCTCCTCCGTAAACTACTGCAGTAGTGACATACATATACCCAAAGGGCACAAGCTAAGTGGTGCCGACTCGGATTCAATCATACTAGTTATAACATACCTAAGGAATGGTCAATCATAGAAGCAATGAATAATTAAATGAAACACATGCATATGGGCTACAAAGGCCCGAACCTCGGCTATACCTTTGGCTAGCAAGCATACACTTAGTAGAAGCTTTGGCTTGTCAGACACGCACTCATTAGAAGCTCAGGTCTAAATTGCCTCAGGTTTTGCTCAAGGAAGTGAATCCGATAACAAATAATGTCGAAGGTAATCTATTATAGCAATATGAATGCATTCGAATTGAGTGAGTATCCAAGACTTGACATTGGGGAAATCATCCGGAATTCGTTTATCCTCTTAACGTATCCTTAATGTATCGTTACGGTTGGACCCATGTAGGGGTAAGAAGGTGCCAATACTAAGGCCCTATAAAGTCAATGAAGAATTCCTAACATCCTAAATTCACTGGGTTCATACGGTTTAGCCGTATACAACGCTACGGCTTAGCCGAGTAATTCAGGTTTCCTCTAACAGTACAGACGCATTTACGGCTTAGCCGTATATTAGCCTACGGCTTAGCTGTGCTAAGTTTATGGTTGGGTTACGGTCGGGTTATGGCTTAGCCATAAGGCATTTCACGGTGTAGCCGTGTGTAAGCTGTAGAAGAAATGGGTCCTTTGAGCTATCTGGAAAGCTCGCCATAGGAAGGCTTACGGCTTGGGTACGGGCTAGCTACGGCTTAGCTGTAGTCCATTTCACGGTGCAGCCATGGGTAAACCGTAGTACAAAAGCCAATTTTGTTGCCCTCGAGACATTGAGCCGTAACCATGTACGGCTTAGTTGTAGCTTTGCCGTAAGCTTCAGAAACCTGAATCAACTCTGTAGCTCAATTTTTGTATGGGATCAATACAGAACTGACTTGTGGGGCTCTTCTAAGGCTCAATTAGAGTGTCCTTGAGATTGTTCTATACTCACACACCTTCCTATTCCCTTCTTGTCATTCTAACTCAATTCGTACCACATTTGTACATAGTCGAACAAGAAAGAAAGGGGCTGACATTCGAGGATCTAAAGAGCTAACCCAAAGATCAATAACTTAACCATACATGCAGCACATATGAATCAGATACTTGCCTTTCACAGTGTTAGCCCTCTCAAACTCTTTCTAACTGTGTGCTTGGGGAAGACTTCCAAAGGAAAGTGGGCTCTCTTTAATTAAAGGAGATGGAGAATGGATGGATTCTAGTGGAGCCTAATCCTCATTCATGCAAGGCTTCAAGAGTTGAGATGGAGAGAAAGAGGAGCAGAGATGAGTGACTTCCAACGTCCCAGAGTGAGAAGTGAGGAGGAACGATGGTTTCTTCCTTTTTAATCAAAGTTTCTATAGTATTACATGCAAGCCCAATTATTCCCGGGAAATTACGATTTAGGTCAAATGGGCCTCTAATGAGCTAGGATGAGTCGGATCGAGTCAAACCCAATATGAAAAATGATCTACATGAAAAATTACACGAAAGGAAATGGATGAGGTGTTCATAAGAGATAAAGGAAATTTACGAAAAGGTCCTCGACTACGGAAATAAGGTTCAAACTCCGCTCCACTACCAATCCAAGACCCAAACCTAATAGTTTTACGTTAAATTAATCTCAATAAGGCTTAATTAATATAAAATAAGATTAATTAGCATAACTAAGATTAGTGGGATTCGGGACCTTACACTTTATCTCATGTCCAATGGATAATTAATATTAGAATCGGTTTGGGAATTGGGATAAGGTTAGGATTGGACTTGACTGGGAATGAAAATACGAGACCTAGAATGCAACGCATGATAGACACTGAAAGTAGAATAATAGCATCATAGGCTCTCATTGTCATTGTGAGAAAGGTTTATCCCCATGTATATACTTAACTATTTCTGACAATTAGTTGGTGTAGAGTTTACACTCAGCAAAATGGAAAATACCACATAAGCGTAAGATACTTTTGAATTATCCAACATCATCACTTAAAATGTTAATGGTATGGAGACTGTGAGTTGAGGATATCATGGCATGATTTCATTAAGTATCTACATACGTATGTACTATATATATATATTCGATTGACTGCAGTTGGAGGTGGACGCACGCCATCGGGTTGGCATTTACTGTAACACACCGAACCTAATAAGCACGTTTAGAGATTAATTAAGTGAGTTATTGGCTAATTAATATAGAATTAATCTAGATATTGATGTTCAGCAGCTATTTAGGGTAGATTTAGTTTACTTTTTTTCTCATCAAGCTTAATGGATCAATTTTAGGTCATGGATAGGTAGTTTGGGTCGAGTTTGACCTTAACTACATAGATGGAAGCCCTTTCTTTTAATTTTAGATTTCATGGTTTTATGTCATTCATATATCATATTGATATAGTCGCGTTCGTCTCGTTGAGTTCGTCAACTTTCGTGCTTGACTTGAATGCATTTAACTATGTTTGAACTAGTTCGACTCTCATTTAACTTAAACTAAAAATACATTAAGAAAGATGGGTCTTCTTATGAACTTCAAAAAATTCTCATGTATAAAAGAGTCAAAAAATTCTCATGTATAAAAGAGTTCAACTGTTGCCATTCGATCCCTCCTCTCCTCCCTGTTACAGAACTCTTCTTCCTTGTTCTTTTCATCACCATCTCCTCATCAAATTAAGGGAGTGATAGCTTGCATGTGTGAACTGGGGTTTTTACCTCCCATCCCCATCATCTTCGAGCTCTCCTCATCTTTTTTAAGTAAAGGACTTAGGTACCTTCTGATTGTGAGTTCCAAGTGCAGAACCGCGATGTAGTAATAAAACTGGTGAGACCAGGTCGATCCTCAGGGAGCAATGTGTTTAAGGTATTTTCAACTTGTAACCTGTCTTAAATAAAAATCTAAAACTAATCTAATTAAAATCTAACAAATACAAGTGTCCTACTTACCAAAATTAAATTAGTTACAAACCAATGAAAGAAACTTTCCTAAATCTAAAATTCCTGAAATAAAACTGAAGTTGTTGCAAAACTAAAACACAAGTTAGAACTTCCAAAAATAAAAACTAAAATTAGAATCTTACTAAACTAAACAATGTTAAAAACAAAATAAAAAAAGGTTAGAAACTTTCCTAGGTTAGAATTTCCAAAACTAGTAAACTTTCCAATTTAAAACCTTCAAATAAAACAAGTTTAGAAAGATATTTAATTCTGAAAATTAACTAAAACAATAAAAAACATAAAACTAGAAACAAATTTAAAATTAGAAAGTTAGTAAAATTAATAATGCAATGCATGTCATGAGATGCTGAAAAATTCTAAGTATGAAAAACTAGTATGTTGATGCAAATTTTATGCATGATTTGAACTATTCTAATGCATCTTAAATCTAAATTTAATGGCTGAAATTTATGCTCTACTGATGCAAGAAACTAACAAAAAAAAAACGGAATTAAAAAAGGATCTAAAACGAAAAAGTTATGAATGCATGAATATGACAACTTTGCAAAATTCTGTGCAGGAAATCTGATTCGGGTTGACTGATTGGCAAAGTTTAAGCCTCTAGTTCACAAACCTTCCGAAATTATTTTGACCTGAAATTTTGGGGAATGAAAGACTACATCCTAAACTTTAATTTTCCCAAGTTTCAAAGAAAAATATTGTGATTTGACTGGTCTACCCACTTCGAACTTTTTGTCAAAAACTGTTTCTACAGTTTGTTGAAATTATTAAGTTATGCTATTTATATATTGAGTCCGAATTTAATCATTTGATTCAGATCTGAAGGCTTAATTTTCATCAACTTAAATATGCACAAAATCTTATGATAAGAAAATAGATGCAATGATTCCTAATCCAACCATCAAACTATGCAAAAACAAAACTTAAAACCCATGTGAATATAACAAGAAAATAACAAAAGTGCAGAAAATAACATAAAATTGCAGGAAGTCAAAGGCGGTAATAACTCAAAAGTCAAAGGCGGTAAACAACTGAAGTCAAAGGTGGTAATAACAAGAAGTCAAAGGCGGTAAATTGCTCTTTCAATTTCTTATCTTAATTTGGGCTAAAATAGATTAGCAGTGTTGTCTTAGGGTCTTATTCTTCATCTTAGGTCGTCAATCTAAGTGAGAATAACAAATTTCCATTCCATGTAGAAATAAATTTCAGAATTGGCCTCTAGTCTTTTTTCACTCAAACCTCTTTAACTGCATCTTGCATTACCTCCAAACATACAATGTATCCAAAGAGACAAAGTATATTAAAAAGGTTATTAAAATGGGTTACTAGTTGTGATTCCAATTCTATCCCAATATTTAAACAAGAACAAAAATTAACCCAATCACAAACAAGACTAAAATTATGAACACTACAAAATCAAAGACAAGAACAATTGAAAAGAAATAAACTTTACTAGCATGAAATTGTTTTACAAAAGATTGGAAATAAAAAGCAAACAATTACATACTAGGATGGATGAGAATTCCTCCTTCTAGTTGACACTTCAAGGTTGGTGGTGTGGCTTTAGGGCTAAGCCTCCTTGATGACTTGAGATGTAGAGACAAGAGAGGGAGAGATGGATGAAGAAATCTAGAGGTGGGAGGTGGGTAATTCTTCCATGAAGAATACGGGAGAAGGGTGCCCTATTTATACTTTTTCAAGTCCTACTCCTTCTCAAACTTTAAAATATTAAAAATAATTAAAAAAATGAAAGAAAAAAGGGCTCCAACCAATGCTTTGGAAGTGCAATATCCATGGGGATTTTTTTCTTTTTATTTTTCTCTTCTTTCCTTGCTTGTTTTGTCTAGAAGTCTCTCTTGGATGCTTCTTTCCTTCTTTGTTATTGCCACCTTGCATTGAGATCTTTTGAGAGATAAAATAGGGATAAGAATCCTCTCTTAGAATCAAACTTGGCCCACATGAGGTGTAGAACTTCCCCTTTTATCTTTTTGCATCGTCAACTTTCCTTTTTTGGAAAGTTCTCCTTGTTGGCTTCTAACTTGAAGAGATCTTTGAAGATAACCCTCTTGATTTTTTTTCCTTTACTTTTTCAATCAAAATCTGATCCAAAATCCTCTTTTGGACGTGGAATAGCTAGTTTGGATATTTTTTTTATTTTCTTTTCAATTAAATCTTCTCCTTCTCCAAAAAGAACTCTTATGTGGCTTTCCTTGTCAATCTTTGATGAGATATTCTTCAAATTCTCTTCAAAATCTCTTGAAAATGTGCAACAAATAAATGGACCCCATCTTGGATGTTTTACAAGTGTGCCCCACACATGTGCATGTATGTGTGGGACCATGAAGCCGACTTTTTACAATTTTTTTCCAATTTCCTTTTCTCTTCAATTCTGCTCTCCTTTCTCTTAAAAATCAATTCCTTGCCTCAATTCTTTACAAATGAGACTCATATAATCAATTTCCTACAAAACAGATGTGAATTCATGTGAAAAGACAATTTTACCCTTAGCATCACATATGCATGACTGTGGGCCCATTTCTCATGAAATGATAATAAAAATGTACATCATTCTTCATGATTTTGTATGAATGAACTAATGATGAAGAGAATTCAATTTATTTCATGAGAAAAATTATTTTCACAAAACTTTCCAAAAATAAACTTTCTAAAAATAGCAGGTTTCATGAATTTATGCAAAAAGTGTGATTTTTAAGCAATTTTTGCAGAAAACTATAAAGATGAATTTAGAATGAATTAACCCATGATATCATACTAAATGAGGCTCTTTCAAGTTAATAAGTCCTTAAAATGGGTCAAATTGTGTATGAAAATATGCATTTTTAAAGACTCATCACCTTTTTTTTTTAATTGATCTCTAAGGTAAGATCTTTTTTTATTACAGCTCTCTTGAGTTATGAATAGAGTCAAGTAGACTCTTTTATTAAGCATGCACTCATATTCTCTATCACATCTTACATGCATGTCATTTTAGGTCAAGCATTGGGTTTTCTTCTCAATTTGAACCAAGAGAAGGAATAGTGATTAGGACTCTTAATCAAAGGCAAGTATAAACTAATTAATGTTGAATGCATGTTGATAACTTTTGATATCTATGAGTCTTTCGAATCTGAGCCTCATTTTTAGCCCTTTTTATTTGTTTAAAATGCATGATTAGATTGTCTAAACGAGTATGAAGTAGATTTAGAATTATTAAGTGATTCATTGAAGTAAGAATGACCTTCTAAAAATAGAGGATAGACATGCACTCAGGATCCCAGCATTATGGGTGAAGAGAACTTCTGTAATTGAATCTGCTTCAGAATTCCTGAAGCTTATGGCTAAACTATAAGATTAACTGTGGCTGGATTTCCACAGAGCCAAACTTGACCTTTTTTCTGCGGCTGAGCTCAGGGCTAAGCCATGGAATGGACTACGGCTAAGCCGTACTCAAGCCATGCCCAAACTGTAAGTCGCATACAGCTAAGTCGTGTATGTGAGGAAACAGTGCACAAAGTTATTGCTAAGCCGCAAGTCACCTACGACTAAGCCGTATGACCCTTGAAAACTAGGGATAATTAGGGATTGTCACAGGACCTTAATTCTTTGGAATCCTTTAACTTAATTTTTTGTCTCAATGGAAAATTACTTAACATGAAGTGTCTTGAGGGCTGAGACTCATTTATGTAATGTTGTCCATTTATTAAGCATCTCCCCATGGGTGTTAGTTTAAGGGACTTCGATACACAATCCCTACACAGTGTGACACCGAAGGAGACAACCGTATATATCAAATAACTTAAAACTACATCATCATATATAGTTAGAAATATTGGATAACTAAATTAGAGTTGGCTTGTAAATTACCTTGATTCTACTAATTTGAATTGCATAGCATATTGGATTATTGTCATTGCTCTCTATTATTGAAATGATTTTGAAATGATCATGTTATGAATTGATTTTAGTTCTGAACTTCAGTTGATATATGGATTTTTTATTACTAATGTTGAATTGAGTAAAAATGAATTGAACGTATAATGAATCGAAACGAATTGTATGATTTACTCAAATTCAATCATATGAATCGAAAAGGTCTAACTTTATTCAGCTTCAGCCTTAGGATATCCGGCAGGATTGATTTTGGTGTAGGAATGAAACAGTACCACTGCAGTGTGCCTTTGGAGCTTTCGGACACCATGTACATAGAGACCCAATCATACATTTACCCAGGGCGTTGGTGTTCTTAATACAAAGATACTTAAAGGGAGGATATAGCAAATATAGTAGCCAAGTAGTAAAGCATTTCTTTTATTTGATTCTTATATCATGCTTTATTCAGTGCACAACATGCCTAATATACTGAATTGACTTCCATGATCAACCATTAATAATTTTTTTATATATAATGTGTGTTACTTTAATTATGTTTATACTCTGTTGAATAGTTTTATTCATTAGTTTTATAGTGTTACAGGCTTAGATTCCAGTCCCGATCGTGCGAAGATCGAGGAGGCTAAAGAGGAGGCCTACGAGGTTCCTTCAAGCCTCGATGAGTGGACAACAGATACCCTCTGACTGATCCTTTGGTAGAGCATGACACGATCATTACGGCTTTTTGTTTTGAGATTATGAAAGTATTAGGGTTTTGTAACTTGCACTAGTTTTATTTTATCATGCATAGTTCATGATTCCTTATTTTTGGGGTTATGTATATCATTCTGTTATTGTCCATAAACTTTATACTACTCTTCAGTTGTCATGTTATGATACTCATGTTTAACTCTTGTACATATCATATTATGTAGTGATGTTTTCTTTTATTGGTATTTTAGTGGGTGATGTTTCATGAATTGATATTATGAGAATTATTACTATTGGAAAAAAATTTTTAAGTGATATTAACAGGCTTCCGCGTGATTAGTATTTGGATAGATGTTCGTTACAAGCACCTCATACATATAAGTAATGTGAATATCCCTTGTGTAATTCTATTTAGACTCCGGTCTAGGTATGGATTTCACGGGAATACGTGTGTCACACTTAGCGAGTAACCTTAATCTCTGAATTCTTGGGCTTGGGTTGTCACGCCCCTAAAACTAGGCCGGATCTAAACCCGGTTCCAGGGGAGTGAGAATTGGGGCTAATTAAAATTTTTTTAGCATAATCAATACAAGCCCCAATTCCAGGTGGATCAAAGTCCTTCGTGAGGCTATGCTTGGTGATCAAGCAACCATAATCACACGCGGAACTAAAATCCATATTCATCGCAGACGGATATCACATAACAACCATGTAACAAATCTCATTAATAATAAAATCAAGGTCAAGTGCTTCGAAGCATAACAATTAAAGTTATAATTTCAAAACAAATAAATTTAATTAAATAAACTAATGGCCCAAAAATGGCCTTATTAAATAACCTAAAGTTTTCGAACTCTGCACCGCACTAGGACACCTCAGATGATGTCATCGGTGCGCCACTCAACAACTCCGCCACCTGGCGGAATTTCCTGCGTAGCCTGACCCTCTGGTTCGGCACCGGTAACGGAACCTAGACACCAAAAGTAGTGGGTCAGATTGATGTAATTTGGCAAGAGGGTAAACTGCAAGTAATGGATTAATCAACTGAATTAAACAGAAGTATTCATTATGACCAAAAATATATCAAATGCAAATCCCAATGGCATAAATGCACAGAAACGGGTATTCCCGCGGATAAATATACAGAAACGGGTAATCCCCCATACAGATAACAGAAACTGGTAATCTCGCAGATAATAACAGAAATGGGTAATCCCGCAGATAATAACAGAATCGGGTATTTCCGCAGATAATAACAGAAGGCACAGCTGTGTACTATAATCTACAGTACACGCTAACCCGATGGCGTACGTCCACCTCCGAACTGCAGTCCGTTAGATATATATACATATATATATATTTACAAATGTATATATGTATTGATGTAGAATGAATCATGATATGACACCCTTAATCCCAATATTCATACCATTAACAATTTGGGCACGTAAACTTTTATAATTGAAAATGTATTATGTACACGTATCAATTCCAGTTTTTCCAAGGGTAAGCACTAAACCACCTAACGGTCATAGTCAATTAAATATACACATGAGAACCAACCCTCTTTCACAATGAAAATGTGAGTCCACGATGCCGATATACTACTTTTGGTGCCTATCATGTGGTGCATCCCGAATCTCACATTCCCATTTTGCATGTAGTCTAATTCTCATGTGAACATTCAACTAACTTTCTTAAAGACATAATTCATCTAATCCAATTATGTATATTTAGTGTGTTTTGCAAATTAGGTAAAAGATGTTCGACTTCCAAATCCAAAGTTAAATCAAGTTATGATCAAAAGGGGAAAGGGAATGATTAATTCCTTAATGTCATTTTTGTGTATAAATGCACCTTATTAATTTATACAAAACTAAAGGTACAAATCTTGGGCCCAGTTTGAAATCAAACTCAAATTAAAAATCCAAATTAGAATCATATATACAATCTTGGTAAGATTTATTAATTACCACATACATCTTAGTTAATCTAAAAATCAATCTAAATAAACATTAATCAAAATTATATAATTCTCAATTAAATTTATAAATAATCCAAGCTAAATTTCAAATAACATCGAAATAAAAATTAATTTAATGAAATCAAATCTCTATTAGCATAATAGAACCATTAACCAAACTATAACCCTCTAAATATTATAATTAATATTCAAAAACTCTAATAATTTCTATTTATATAAATCTACATGTATTTATGTAACACTCCGACCCAGCTTGACCTCGTTTAGCGGCTAGTTAATCTTGTTTTCGTTACTAATTGTGTTTTGTTTGTGTTTTATTTTCGTTACGGGTCATGGATAGGTAGTCGGGTTGAGTTTGACCTGGATTAAGTAGACCAAGCCCTTTTTCGTAATTTTAGCTTTTCTTAGACATGGTCATTTTTGCATCATCTTGATGTCAACACGTGTCTTTCGTTGAGCTCGTTAACTTTCGTAACTACGCCATTTGCAACCGAGGTCGTGTGATTCATGTGGACCTGGATTTGACTCAAACTTAAAATAGACTTATGACTTGGACCCTCTTGTAATTTGAACAACCCATTTGATTATATAAACCATCCATCGATCAAAACTCATATTCTTTCTCTCGTTTTCTCTCTTTCTCCTCACTGTGCACGTGGAGACTTCTCCCTCCTTCACTTGAATTCTCTCCTCCCTCGATCAAAAGGAATTTGGGTTCTTTGCATGTGAGGTGAGTGGATTCCCTTCCATTCCTCTCATCTCCTTTCTCTCTCCTATCTCTTTCCTCTAGTTCTCCTCCTTCTTGTTTCCATCGTTGCATGGTGTGTCTGTGTTGTGGATTTCATTCCAATTCTCATGCATGCATGTGGTTTTGATTATGTTAGGTTGTGTTTGGATCCAAGGGCTCCCATTGTGCAATTGAATTTCTATCAAGGCAAGTATAACCATATCTTTGAGAACCCATGTTGGTATGCTTTTGATTTGGTTGGTTTTATATGAATTAATGTGGAAATATGTGTTTACAGCCCATTTGATACTCATTGATTCAGTACTTGTGTATTCCCATTGGAGACTTGCATTTCTGATGCTTCCCAGACATTCTGTATGTGTTTCAGGAAATTTGAATTCGTGCAGGTACGGCTAAGCCGTATAGCACCTACGGCTCACAATCCAGAGAGGAGAAAAACCCAGTTTTCCTCTACGGCTAGGGCACGGCTAAGCCGTGGATTGCCCTACGGCTAAGCCGAAGCTCAGCCGTGGCCCAGCCGTAGATCAATACAGGGTGCATTTTTTGGAATAACTGAGAGTCAGCAACTGACCCACCTTCTACGGCCCAGCCACGGCTAAGCCGTAGACCACACACGGCTAAGCCGTAGCACACACACGGCTAAGCCGTATCCACAATAGACTAATGAAAGAAAAACAAGGATAGGTGTAATGGAAAGACCCATATGGCCTTCATGATAGAATGTAGGACACCTAGACCTGCCCAACGGAATATGATACAACTCGTGAATGATCTCGAGGGCTGCGAATCATTCATGTTCGTTATCCGGATGTTAAGCACCTCCCCATGGGTGTTGGTTTAAGGGACTTCGTGCACCGCCCAATTCAAGGCAACACTAGACAACGGTGCATCGAATAACTTAAAACTACATCATCATGCACGGTTAGAAACACCGGATAATTAGATTAGAATTGGTTTGTAACTTAAGATGATTCGATTTCGCATGATTTGTTGCATAACATATTGCATTCGATCATTGATCTCAACTCTCCGACACGTTTACTTGTGTTCAGTTTTATTTACATTGTGGTTCTTTACCTTGAGTATGCATGTATGATATGTTCACTCACAGATATGCCAGTATGATATGTTATCCCGACCTACTCAGGGTTTTTTATGATTGACTCTGTATGGTCAGGCTCTACTTAGCCTCAGCCTTAGGATCCCGACGGGGTGAATTTGGTATAGTTTATATGGCCTGCTGCAGTATGGATATGTCTTGGGGAACCGGACCCCAGGAAACCGAGACCCATTGTACCCTGGCCCGGACAATGGTGTTCTTTGCACGTTATAAGATCCCTCTTTTGGGAGCATATGGTAATGTAGTAGCCACTAGTTATGTACACAGCATGTATTCATTGATTCACTTAGCATGTTTCTTCCTTGCATGACAGCCTAGTATACGAAAATGCCTTCTTTAATTCACATGATGTTCTCTGTTCTATTAGACACAGCGTGTGTTAACTCGCTATGGTTTATACTTCGCTGAATCTTCGTATTCACAGTTGTTTTGGTGTTGCAGGCCCAGATCCCCCTGCCGAACCCCCGCAGGTCGGCCAGGCTCCAGATGAGACCCCCGGGGCCCCATCAGGCCTAGAGGAGTGGATGTGATCACTCCATGGGAGAGCGTTCTTGGCATGCATCATTGGAGTCTCGTTTTGTGGATTTTCAGACTTGTATTTGGCATGACATGTTATTATTGTATATATTCTTTTGCTCTTTTTGTAAGACTATCAAATGTAATTATGTCAGTTTGTTCTTGGTATCCTTTTCTTGCATTGTTAGTTAATGTTTCTGATATTTACAGCTTCCGCGTACTTGCTTGGCACATGTGAATGTTCCCTTGTGCGTGTGCATTTAGACTCGGTCTACGTGTGCAGACTCGGTCTACGTGTGCATGCACGGGAGTACGTGTGTCATTAGGTTTGGCTTTTGCTAACCCCCGAACCCTGGGCTCGGGTTGTGACAATTTATTTATTTTTATTTTTTATTTTGAAAAAAAACTGGGCGGATGGGCCCAGACCTGCACTCGGGCCCGCAGGCGGCCGGCCCAGCCCAGCCGGCCCAGGCAGTAGGTCCGCTGCCTGGGCATGCCAGGCAGCGCTGTTGCCTGCCATGTGCAGGCAGCGCTGCTGCTGGCAGATTTTTTCTTTTTTTTTTAATATAAACCTATTTATATATGTATATAAAGAAAAACAAATCTTGATTCAAAAACACTAAACCTTAAATCATATGTGCTTACTTGGTTTTAATAAAAATCAGTCTTCACTATTAATCTCTTAACCCAAAACATTAACCAAACAAAGAGATCATGATTAGAATATATGATTAAACAAAGCAACCAAGAAGATATTGTTTGCAGTTATCCACTTGCCTGGATCTCGAAGCCAAAAGCAAATCTGAAGAGTAGAAGATTCAACCTTGGTTTCCCCCTGGAGAACTTCTAGGGCTTATTGCAAAAGAGAGGAAGAACATGGAAGAATGGGGAAAACCCTAAGAGTAGAGTTTATATAGAGAGAGGGTTTTTCCAAATTACAAGGGAGGGCTCCCTGCTTTCTAGTGGGTTTTAAGAAATTCCAAAAAGAGTCCTTTGGCCTAAAAGGGTCCAATAACTCAGGCCCAATTGTGTTAATTCAATCCATTTGACCCTCTTAACCCAACTCAAACCCGACAAACCGGTATGACCCAATATAAAAATTTGGGACTTGACATGGGTAGTGACATTCACTATATAATATAGTACACAGCTGCACTATTTGTTATATATGGTAGGAATACACGTGCTTATTAGTTGTATCTGGCAGGAATACCTATGTTTGTATATTGTATCTAATGGGAATACCCATGTTTATATATTCATCGCATTTATTTGGCATACTTTATATTGGTTTAAGTTATAAACACGAATTTCCTTAGTTGTCTAACAATGTTACATGTAGTTCGCCTTTTACCAGATTAAGTCAATTTGACCCACTATTTTTGGTGTCTAGGTCCCGATGCTGGTGCCGAACTAGAGGGTCAAGAGACGTAAGAGATTCCACCAAATAGCAGAGTTGCTCTATGGAGCGCTAATGACATCTTCTGAGATGTCTTGAGTGGATACATAGTTCAGACTATTAGAATCTTGTAATAAGGCCATAGTGTAGCCATTAAATTCATTTGTTTTGGGAATTATAACTTTAGTTGATATGCTTCAGGGTATTTGACTATTGATTGAATTATTATTATTGGTTATATGGTTTTGAAATAATGTCCAGTTGTGCAGTATATGGATTTTTAGTTCTACAAGCGATTATGGTTGCTTGATCAATGAGCATAACTTTACGAAGGACTTTGATCCCCCTAGAATTGGAGCTTGTATTATATATTTAACAAAATTTTAAATTGGCCATAATTCTCACACCCCTAAGACCTGGTTTGGATCTAGCCCAGTTTTAGGGGCGAGACATGGGTTGTGGTGATGAAGGGTGTGCAATGAAGGTGGGTGAGGGTAAAAATTGTTGAATGTGGGTTCTGTGATAACGAGAGTAAAGATGGTGCTGGGTAAAAAAGGAGTTGGTGTACTGAGGTCGATAAAGGAGGGTAATGGTGAGCAATGTGGCAACGGCATTCACGGCAGTTGTGAGCAGTGTGGCAGTGGCGTTCATGGCAGTGGGGACCAGCGGCATTCAGAGGGCCTTTTTTGTTCTTTGCAAAACACGGAAACGAAGCGAGCTTTGCTTTTTTCTTCTCTTCCAAAGATGGCGATGCACACAACGATGTTGCCTCTTCTTAGGCAAAGTCCGGTAGCCAAGAAACCTACTTATAATCCTCTCTATTTGAGTAAACCCAAACGGAACCCTCTCTACTTCTTCTTCTTTGACGGTGTCCAACTAAGATTAGAAAATCCAATGTCTTCTTTTTTCTTCTTCCTATTTCTTTCTTTCTTTACTTCTTATTCTTTACTGTTTTCTTTCTTCCCTTTTTTGTTTTTTTACCTCTGCTGGCCAATTCTCCTCCTTTTTTAAAAAACTTTTTTCTTTCTTTTTCTCTTCAACTGACATTATCAATACCTCTTTTATCTTGTTCAGCCATGCTCCTCTTCTTTCTGTACTTGGAGATAAAGGTGGAGTTGTAGGGGGGTTATGTACTCGATTTGTTTGTTGCCAAAGCTACACATCGTGTAAGGTTCCTAACCCAGTTCCCATTTTTAATTAATTTAAATATAATTTTTATTTAATTGTTTGTATTTTAGTTAATTATGATTATTATAATTATATAATTTTCTTTTGGGTTTTGGGTTAATCGGATAGTAGGTTAGGATCATGAGTATCCACCTTTTGACCCGGCCCAATTCGGACCCATTCTGGGCCCATTAAACCAAACCAGGCCCATATTTATAATTAGCCTAAACAATAGGGTCCTTTTTATAAAAACCCAAAACTCTTCCCCAAACCCTAAGCCTACTTATATTCCATTGGTGGGTGCTCTTTTCCCTCGCCTCTACAGCAGTTCTTCTTCCTCCTCCATCACCTTCTCTTGATCGGCCAAGGTGGGGGCAAGCCCAAATCCAAGCCCAACAGGTGGATCCTCTTCGTCATCTCTTCTTCTTTCCTCCTTCTTCTTCATCTTCTCCGTTGGGGTAGGCGGCGTGACCGAGGGAAAGAGAGAGATCTAGATCTTTTGCATCAAAGGCAAGTGGATTTGCACATATCTCTAATGATTTCACTAAATCCATTGATTTCATGATCTTAGATGTATTGTAAATGCCCATTTAAATCTCTAAAGATTGATGACAGGTTAGATGGGTATGTGTTTCACAGATTTTTGGTTGATGGGGTTTTGATGGATTTGATGATCTTGATAGATTTGATGAAAGGGGTTTGGGCCATTGTGAAGATGGGCCTTTTGTTTAAAAAAAAAAAAAAAAAAACAGAGATGATCGTGTCTGGGAATGAACCCAGACACGTTTTTGTTGGCACAACACATAGTGTTTGTACACTTTTCATCAATCAGTGATGGGCCACCGGTTAAAAAAAAAAAAAAAAAAGAATGCATGATGAAGACGTCTGGGATTGAATCCCAGACGACTTATGCACATGATGGTGGGTTGGCGCCTGCACATTACTGCACAGGCACACATGTGCCTGGCAGTAATGTACAGGTGGGCCACCCACCTGCACATGATGGTGGGTGGCCCCCCCCCTTTGATCACCAATGTCTTTAAAAAAAAAAATGAGGTGATGAAGACGTCTGGGAATCAATCCCAGACGTCATTTGCTGTATGCAGAGGTGCAGCCTGTGCACTACTGCACAGGCGCACAATGCGCCTGTGCAGTAATGCACAGGTGGGTCACCCACCTGGGTGGCCCCCCCATTAATCACCAACACAAAAAAAAAAAAAAAACCTGCAGCATGTGCAGGGGGGTTTCCACCTTTTATAAACATGGTGGGCCACCACCTACAGGTGGGCCTCATTGCCGTCACGTGGACCCTTGATTACTGGGTTGATAGTGGGCCATTGATATAAAAAAAAAATAAAATTTGCAACATATATATGGGATGAGTCAGTCCCTGCACACGTTGCTGTTTGGCAGCAACATGTGCAGGGAGGGGCATTTCTCTTGGATGTAAATGTGGGTTTACCACTTATTTTGGTGGGCCCCATGACGGTAACATGGACCATGATTATGTGGAATTCATCACGTGGGACCCTAGGAGATGGTGGGACCTCTTGATCCAACACTTAGATCCATGGTGGCGATGTGGAATTCCTTGGCACCTGTGTGATGATGGAGCCATTACTGTAAAAATCAATGCACTTTGTGATAAGTCATCTGGGTTGTGAAGAAACATTTTATACATATATACAAGGGCCACCTGGGTACCTTAGAGACATGACATCATACATATATATTTATATATGTAAAAAGAAAAAAAAAAAAAAGGTTGGTGTCTCCAAATCTGTGTGGTTGTGCACAACAGGGGAATCTTATTCTTGTGTATAGTTGCTATAGTAAAGGGGGGGTCCATCACCTTGTGGGTCTTTGGTATATATGCGGATTTATAATTATTTGGACTGTTGTTAAGAATGAACAGGTGGGCCATCCTTTGCGTGAGATCATGAGAATGATAAATTCGGGTCTGATAATTTATTTTAATGATTATTTAACCAATCATTTATTATTATTATTTTTGGATGGTTATATACTCCGTAAAACCCTTGTGTTGGTCTTAGAACCCAATGACTTCGATTTAACCAAATCCATCACATCATCAAAGTAAGGGGTTATGCGGGCAGATTTCCTCTTATAGATTTCATGGTTTGCACATGACGGTACAAACCACTCGCACTCAGATGAAGTGAGAGTTGGGCTATGCATCACCCCGTTTTCAAAAATTCCCAAGCTTACTTCATCTTGGTTCGTGTGGAATTGTCGCATGCGTGAATTGTGGTTACAGTGCTAGGAATATGTGTGGAATTATTTCTTGATCATCATGTTGTATTTATATACCTTGATGCATACATATTAGAATTTATACCCGTTATATCATAATGACTTGGACCGTGTTGTGGCTTGGACTATACAGGGTTCATTGATGAGGTATTCACGTATGTTGAAAACTATTGGGTTGTATAATGTTTTATCATAAGGTGTTGAATATCGATCATGGCCAGCCCTTCACACTACCATAGGATGTGTCTGTCGAACAATCACTAAGCCATGTTTATGAGTCTTGACACAGGAAGGGGCAGGGCTGTGTGAGATTATTATGCGGATCTGGTCATTGGACGACTGCAGTCGGTTCACAGATGTACACTGTGATGATTTTTACCGGACTTAGGGCCGAAGACGAGCTTACCACTCGTACACGGTTGGTTTCACCGTGATTTTTGGACAGGATGCTAGGCATCCGAAGACGGATTTGATCCACCGTTTCTGGACAGGATGCGAGGCATCCGAAGACGGTATAAATTCCGTAAGGGCATCAGCTGATGCGATGCTCGGCGAAAGTGATATTGTTCATTTGAGGTATAGTCGGATGTAGGACTCGCTCTTTCTATGTTGCATGGCATTCTTTTATTTATATTGCTTACATATTCTTATGATTTTGTGTCTTAACCTCACATTGATAGTGTACTTCATTTTGAGTTATGTGTATTTTACTTGCCGCCATTTATGGTTGACCCTTGTTTTCTAAAATTGATGCATAGGTACCGAGCCCGGCTTTGCCGAGGAGGAGGCGCAGGCTGAAGCGTTTCAAACGCTTGAGCCAACTAATGTTCCCGAGTGGGGTGCAAACGATGGCTTCGAGGCCGTCTAACCAAGCACAGGAGTGACTCGTTAAATTGCAATCAATTTAAATAAATCATTCTTCAGAGACTTGATCTTTCAGTGGGACATTGAAATAAATTACTTATTTACTTCTTTTGCAACTTGGGACATTATTATTGTTATCTAGTGATATGCAAACTTGTTTTCTTCTCTTGGTACCTATTGGTTGAAATTACTTCCGCAGAATGGGAATGAATGTGAATGGCCTAAACTCACCACGGCCTAAGATCCTGTGGAAAAGAAATAATTAGGAGTCAATGGTTTTGTTTCCAGAAGAAAAAAAAAATTTGACTCCTAATTTCACGTAACCCTATTTTATTTTTTTTTGGGGACGTGACAGTTGGTATCAGAGAGGTTGATTTTACCAGCAAACTTGGTGCTTATGATGATGAACGACTTTGATGTCATTTTGGGCATGGATTGGTTAAGGACCTATCGAGCAGATATGGACTGTTTTAACAAGATTATCAAGCTTAAAGTCAAATCAGAAACTGTTAAGTTTATTGGACAATCAAAACGGATTCCCACCAGCCGGATATCAGCCTTAATGGCAGATCGTATGCTAAGGAGCGGTTGTGAAGGTTATTTTGCGTTTATCACGGAGGATAAACAGTCCCAGGCGGAGGGGGATGTATCGGAGATACCTGTAGTTTGTGAGTTTCCGGATGTCTTCCCAGATGAGATTCCGGGATTACCACCGATTCGAGAAATCGATTTCACCATAGAGCTAGCTCCAGGGACAGCACCGATCTCAAAAGCTCCTTACAGAATGGCACCAGCTGAGTTGAGAGAATTGAAAATTCAGTTGCAAGACTTGTTGGATAAAGGTTTTATAAGGCCTAGTGTATCACCATGGGGAGCACCTGTTCTTTTTGTTAAGAAGAAAGACGGTTCCATGAGGATGTGCATTGACTACAGACAACTGAATCAGGTCACTATAAAAAACAAATATCCATTACCTAGGATCGATGAGTTGTTTGATCAGTTACAGGGAGCCGAATTCTTTTCGAAAATAGACCTGAGGTCAGGATACCATCAGCTGAGAGTTAGAGATCAGGATGTGCAGAAGACAGCATTCCGGACTAGATACGGACATTATGAATTTTTAGTGATGCTGTTTGGGCTAACGAATGCTCCAGGAGTTTTCATGGCTTTGATGAATAAGATCTTCGCTCCGTTTCTTGATCAATTTACAGTGGTTTTCATCGATGATGTGTTAGTATACTCCAAATCCCGTGAGGAACATGAGAACCATCTTAGAACTGCATTACAGACTTTGAGGGATCACCAGCTCTATGCGAAATTGAGTAAGTGTGAGTTCTGGTTGGAGCAGGTGTCTTTCCTCGGTCACATTATTAGCAGAGAGGGTCTAGCAGTGGATCCAGCGAAGATTGAGTCAGTTGTCAATTGGCAAAGACCCATTTCAGTGTCAGAGATATGCAGTTTTCTTGGTTTGGCCGGTTATTACAGGAGATTTGTGCAAGGATTTTCGTCAATTGCAGCGCCGTTGACTAAATTAACGCGGAAAGATGTGCCTTTTGTGTGGTCCGATGCGTGTGAAGCCAGTTTTCAAGAGCTAAAAAACCCGGTTGACTACAGCTCCTGTACTTACACTACCATCGGAGAATGGTCAATTTGTGATTTATACTGATGCTTCGGGTGTTGGTTTGGGATGTGTACTCATGCAGGATGGAAAAGTTGTCGCCTATGGGTCTAGACAACTTAAGGAACATGAGAAAAAGTACGCTACCCATGATCTTGAGCTCGCAGCAGTAGTTTTTGCGCTCAAAATGTGGAGACATTATCTATATGGTGTAAGATTTGAAGTGCATTCGGACCACAGGAGTCTTCAGTATTTATTCACTCAGCCAGAATTGAACATGAGACAGATCAGATGGATGGAATATATCAAGGATATTGATTTTCCGATCAAATACCATCCAGGGAAAGCCAATGTAGTGGCTGATGCATTAAGCAGAAAAGCAGCAAGGAATGCATGTTTGCGGACAGAATGGTCGTGGGCAGAGATATTTCTGGACTTAGGGGTTGATTTGCAGCCGGTTAATGATACGGTGATGATTGCCAGTATGTTTGTTTGGGAACCAGAAATTTTGGGCAGAATCAAAAGCACGCAATCAGAGGATCCAGAGCTGGTCAGGGTGATTGAGCAGATTGAGAGCAGGCCAGACTTTAGATTGATAGATGGTGTGTTGTACTATCAGGATAGATTGTGTGTGCCAAATATAGAGGAGTTGAAGAATGAGATCCTGACAGAAGCGCATCATTCTCGTTTTACCATTCACCCTGGTAGCACAAAGATGTACCAAAATCTCCGTAGTCATTACTGGTGGAACAACATGAAAAAGGAGATTGCAGGATTTGTTGCCAGGTGTTTGGTTTGTCAGTAGGTTAAGGCAGAACACAAGAGACCCCCAGGACTTTTGAAGCAGTTGGCAGTGCCGGATTGGAAATGGGAACATATCACGATGGATTTTATATCAGGACTTCCGGTGATTCATGGTAAAGATAGTATTTGGGTGATAGTGGACAGGTTAACTAAAGTTGCACATTTTCTGCCAATGAGCTTAAAGACACCCAAAGATGAGTTGGCCAAGATATACATGGAGGAAGTAGTTAGATTGCACGGTGTACCGGTATCGATCGTCTCAGACAGAGATTCGAGATTTCTGAGTAAGTTCTGGACACGACTTCAAGAGGCACTCGGTACTACCTTGAACTTCAGTACAGCGTATCACCCGGAGACAGATGGGCAGACTGAGAGAACCAATCAAACACTGGAGGATATGTTGCGTGCTTGCGTGTTGGACTTTGGAAAGGATTGGCAGAAAAGCCTTCCTCTTTGTGAGTTCGCATACAACAACAGCTACCATTCAAGTATTGGTATGGCCCCTTTTGAAGCATTGTATGGGCGCAGATGTAAAACCCCACTTTGTTGGGAGGAAGTTGGTGTTCGGAGTTTTCATGGGCCATCGATAGTCAGTGATACCAGTGAGAAGGTTCAGCAAATTCATGCTAGATTGAAAATTGCCAGGAGTAGACAGAAGAGTTATGCTGACTTGAAGAGGAGAGATCTTGAGTTTGCAGTGGGCGATCATGTGTTTCTAAAAGTGTCGCCGGCTAGAGGAACACTCAGATTCGGACAGAAGGGCAAGCTGTCTAGGAGATTCATCGGGCCGTTTGAGATTCTCGAGAGAGTGGGAGATGTAGCCTACAGATTGGCATTGCCAGCAGAGTTGTCAGGAGTTCATAACGTTTTCCATATCTCGATGCTGAAGAAGTACGTCGCCGATCCTTCGCATGTTCTTAAATATGAACCACTCGAGATTCAGCCGGATGCCACCTACGTGGAGAAGCCGTTGCGGATCATTGACACGAAGGAGCAAGTCCTACGGACGCGAACTATTCATTGGGTGAAGGTTCAGTGGGAGCACCACAGTCCAAGGGAGGCCACTTGGGAGCTCAGAGACCAAGTGAAGAAGTTGTACCCGGATCTTCTCCCTGAGGTATGTTAGACATTTGGAGGACCAAATGTTCTAAGGGGGAAGGAATGTAAGGTTCCTAACCCAGTTCCCATTTTTAATTAATTTAAATATAATTTTTATTTAATTGTTTGTATTTTAGTTAATTATGATTATTATAATTATATAATTTTCTTTTGGGTTTTGGGTTAATCGGATAGTAGGTTAGGATCATGAGTATCCACCTTTTGACCTGGCCCAATTCGGACCCATTCTGGGCCCATTAAACCAAACCAGGCCCATATTTATAATTAGCCTAAACAATAGGGTCCTTTTTATAAAAACCCAAAACTCTTCCCCAAACCCTAAGCCTACTTATATTCCATCGGTGGGTGCTCTTTTCCCTCACCTCTACAGCAGTTCTTCTTCCTCCTCCATCACCTTCTCTTGATCGGCCAAGGTGGGGGCAAGCCCAAATCCAAGCCCAACAGGTGGATCCTCTTCGTCATCTCTTCTTCTTTCCTCCTTCTTCTTCATCTTCTCCATTGGGGTAGGCGGCGTGACCGAGGGAAAGAGAGAGATCTAGATCTTTTGCATCAAAGGCAAGTGGATTTGCACATATCTCTAATGATTTCACTAAATCCATTGATTTCATGATCTTAGATGTATTGTAAATGCCCATTTAAATCTCTAAAGATTGATGACAGGTTAGATGGGTATGTGTTTCACAGATTTTTGGTTGATGGGGTTTTGATGGATTTGATGATCTTGATAGATTTGATGAAAGGGGTTTGGGCCATTGTGAAGATGGGCCTTTTGTTTAAAAAAAAAAAAAAAACAGAGATGATCGTGTCTGGGAATGAACCCAGACACGTTTTTGTTGGCACAACACAGAGTGTTTGTACACTTTTCATCAATCAGTGATGGGCCACCGGTTTAAAAAAAAAAAAAAAGAATGCATGATGAAGACGTCTGGGATTGAATCCCAGACGACTTGTGCACATGATGGTGGGTTGGCGCCTGCACATTACTGCACAGGCACACATGTGCCTGGCAGTAATGTACAGGTGGGCCACCCACCTGCACATGATGGTGGGTGGCCCCCCCCTTTGATCACCAATGTCTTTTAAAAAAAAAAATGAGGTGATGAAGACGTCTGGGAATCAATCCCAGACGTCATTTGCTGTATGCAGAGGTGCAGCCTGTGCACTACTGTACAGGCGCACAATGCGCCTGTGCAGTAATGCACAGGTGGGTCACCCACCTGGGTGGCCCCCCCATTAATCACCAACACAAAAAAAAAAAAAAAAAACCTGCAGCATGTGCAGGGGGGTTTCCACCTTTTATAAACATGGTGGGCCACCACCTACAGGTGGGCCTCATTGCTGTCACGTGGACCCTTGATTACTGGGTTGATAGTGGGCCATTGATATAAAAAAAAAATAAAATTTGCAACATATATATGGGATGAGTCAGTCCCTGCACACGTTGCTGTTTGGCAGCAACATGTGCAGGGAGGGGCATTTCTCTTGGATGTAAATGTGGGTTTACCACTTATTTTGGTGGGCCCCATGACGGTAACATGGACCATGATTATGTGGAATTCATCACGTGGGACCCTAGGAGATGGTGGGACCTCTTGATCCAACACTTAGATCCATGGTGGCGATGTGGAATTCCTTGGCACCTGTGTGATGATGGAGCCATTACTGTAAAAATCAATGCACTTTGTGATAAGTCATCTGGGTTGTGAAGAAACATTTTATACATATATACAAGGGCCACCTGGGTACCTTAGAGACATGACATCATACATATATATTTATATATGTAAAAAGAAAAAAAAAAAAAAGGTTGGTGTCTCCAAATCTGTGTGGTTGTGCACAACAGGGGAATCTTATTCTTGTGTATAGTTGCTATAGTAAAGGGGGGGTCCATCACCTTGTGGGTCTTTGGTATATATGCGGATTTATAATTATTTGGACTGTTGTTAAGAATGAACAGGTGGGCCATCCTTTGCGTGAGATCATGAGAATGATAAATTCGGGTCTGATAATTTATTTTAATGATTATTTAACCAATCATTTATTATTATTATTTTTGGATGGTTATATACTCCGTAAAACCCTTGTGTTGGTCTTAGAACCCAATGACTTCGATTTAACCAAATCCATCACATCATCAAAGTAAGGGGTTATGCGGGCAGATTTCCTCTTACAGATTTCATGGTTTGCACATGACGGTACAAACCACTCGCACTCAGATGAAGTGAGAATTGGGCTATGCATCACCCCGTTTTCAAAAATTCCCAAGCTCACTTCATCTTGGTTCGTGTGGAATTGTCGCATGCGTGAATTGTGGTCACAGTGCTAGGAATATGTGTGGAATTATTTCTTGATCATCATGTTGTATTTATTTACCTTGATGCATACATATTAGAATTTATACCCGTTATATCATAATGACTTGGACCGTGTTGTGGCTTGGACTATACAGGGTTCATTGATGAGGTATTCACGTATGTTGAAAACTATTGGGTTGTATAATGTTTTATCATAAGGTGTTGAATATCGATCATGGCCAGCCCTTCACACTACCATAGGATGTGTCTGTCGAACAATCACTAAGCCATGTTTATGAGTCTCGACACAGGAAGGGGCAGGGCTGTGTGAGATTATTATGCGGATCTGGTCATTGGACGACTGCAGTCGGTTCACAGATGTACACTGTGATGATTTTTACCGGACTTAGGGCCGAAGACGAGCTTACCACTCGTACACGGTTGGTTTCACCGTGATTTTTGGACAGGATGCTAGGCATCCGAAGACGGATTTGATCCACCGTTTCTGGACAGGATGCGAGGCATCCGAAGACGGTATAAATTCCGTAAGAGCATCAGCTGATGCGATGCTCGGCGAAAGTGATATTGTTCATTTGAGGTAGAGTCGGATGTAGGACCCGCTCTTTCTATGTTGCATGGCATTCTTTTATTTATATTGCTTACATATTCTTATGATTTTGTGTCTTAACCTCACATTGATAGTGTACTTCATTTTGAGTTATGTGTATTTTACTTGCCGCCATTTATGGTTGACCCTTGTTTTCTAAAATTGATGCATAGGTACCGAGCCCGGCTTTGCCGAGGAGGAGGCGCAGGCTGAAGCGTTTCAAACGCTTGAGCCAACTGATGTTCCCGAGTGGGGTGCAAACGATGGCTTCGAGGCCGTCTAACCAAGCACAGGAGTGACTCGTTAAATTGCAATCAATTTAAATAAATCATTCTTCAGAGACTTGATCTTTCAGTGGGACATTGAAATAAATTACTTATTTACTTCTTTTGCAACTTGGAACATTATTATTGTTATCTAGTGATATGCAAACTTGTTTTCTTCTCTTGGTACCTATTGGTTGAAATTACTTCCGCAGAATGGGAATGAATGTGAATGGCCTAAACTCACCACGGCCTAAGATCCTGTGGAAAAGAAATAATTAGGAGTCAGTGATTTTGTTTCCAGAAGAAAAAAAAAATTTGACTCCTAATTTCACGTAACCCTATTTTATTTTTTTTTGGGGGCGTGACACATCGTCACCCCTAGTGGTTGCCATCGCCAGAACCAATGAGAAGGAGAAAGAAAAACAAAGAAGGAGGAAGAAGATGGAAGTGACACCTCCACACATTAAATATATATATTTTGCATGAAATCAGGCCAAAGGGACCCATTCTATGCACAAAATTAATCTGGGACAAATCACATTTAGTTGTCAACTAAGGAGTTTCTTTTCCGTAAAATCCTTTTTTCTTTTTTTAAGATGGGTTTTTTTTTTGTCATTTGTGGTTTGAGAAAGTAACTTTATGATATATTTTTTAAAAAGAGGTGTTTTTATGTTTTGTTTTTTATTTTGACCTATCTTGTTTTATACCCTCTTCATTTCACTAATGAGAAGTTACCAAATAGGGTAGTGAGTATATTTGTTAAAATCTTATTTGTATTTGCCATATTTTATTCAAAATGTTATCTGCATTCATTATAGAGTTTTTTTTGTATATTTCCCCTTAAAGTTTTGAAGTTTTACAAATAGGCCCTTGTGGTTTTAGAATTTGTAAATAGGCCCTTAGTTTTCATTTTAATAATTGTCATGTGCCATTCCTCAGGAGAATGGGTTAGTATATCTTGAATAATTATAAAAATGATAACTTTGCCTTTTATATCTATTAAAAAATGAGTACATTATTAGTTATGAAAATATCATTATTTAATCCCAAATCCCAATGGTAAAGTCTCTGCTGAATATGAAGTCTAATCATGTATTCAAAAGCTTTTATCTATCCATTGGTGGGTATTACATGGATTAGATCAATTATAACCCATTATAATCAACAATTTAGATTTAATAAAATGGGCCCCACATTATGAAAAATGAATCTATGTAAAGTTATGCACTACCACCATATGAAATAGTTCATGTTACAAACTTTACAAAAAATAAGTCTAAGCTTTTGAAACTAGGCATATATGGATAAAAGAGATAGGCAAAAGTGTCATTTCATTTTAAAAATTTATGGTGATTTGAAAGTAACTGATTTAGGAGACACGGAAGCTATTAAAATGAAAGGTTAGGGTCTGATTTGTAAATACTCAAACCACAAGGGCCTCTTTGTAAATTCTAAAAACCTTAGCAGATATATACACAACGCTCTTCATTATAATCTTATCATCATTTTCCAAAGCTTACTAAAACTCTTATCTATATTCAATAAAGTCATATTTGCATTTGCCTAATGTTTTTTTAAATCTAGTCTCTTTGCACTCTTATACTAAATTTATATCTAATGTGATAAGATCTAAATCTGCTGAGGCTATAAACTGATAAGAAATTTGTTATGCTCTTATCTGATTTCACCAAAAATAAAATAAAACAGCTCAAAATGACTTCCTCTTTTGCTTTTAAAGAAATTTCAATACGAGTGGAAGCCATTGTCTAATTGATTACTATTAAAAAGTTTAAATTTCAAAAAGATATTTACATATTTATAAGCGATCAATTTTAATGTGGGCCCCACTTTGATATGTAAGTAAAATTCAAAAGTGATGTATCATTACAAGGACATTTAATTTTCATGATCTAGAATTTTCATTTATAAATATTTTATGGCATACTCACCAAATCCCTAGCCAATTCCTTTTCACTGCCCACACAAGAAAGAGTCTATAGCATTCAAATTGTACAATACTAGAAAATGAAAACCCACATTAAGGATTTTATTGCTGAGGATTTCTTATGTTCCATGTTTAGTTATAACTATGAAATGACTGAAAATTTTTACTATCCGTGTGTACTCTTTCGGTAGAGGTGTTTATCGTCCGTGTCAGGTCAGGATAAGGTATAGTTTGGGCTGAGCCCAACTTTAAAAACACTAGTGCAGGCCCAGCCCAAGCTAGGCATGGGTCATAAAACTCAAGCTCGAGCTTGCCCATTTAATCAATCCGGTTAGGTAGAATTGGGCTTTTTAATAATTTTACATAGGGATGCTCATGAAGCAGGCCAGCCGAAGCTTGATTAGGGCCCAACTCACTTTGGACCGGGCTTGGATTTGTATTTAAGGCCTGTTTAATAAATGGGGTTGTGCTTGAATTAAGTGATAGAAAGCCCAAAGCCCGGCTCGGCTCGGCCTGGCCTGTGTAAGTAATATAAGTAATTTTCTTTAATTAGTTCAAATAATTGCTTGAATGCCCACAAAATTGATAAAAAGCTAGATTCGGCTTGGCCGAATGATTAAATGGCCTGGCTTGAGCCTAACTATTATGGCTTGTGTTGGTTTTCGCTGGGTCTTGGCCAGTGTTTCAAAAGTTGGGCTAGGCTTGGAACACCCCTAATTTTGAGACCATTTTAGTAACTTTTTGGTAAGAATTTAGCCTCTTATATCCCTTATTTTGGATGAGATGATTTGAAAATCCAATGAGGGGAGGTAGAATTTAAGAATGACAAGAAGTTGGGATTTGATTCTACCAAAATTATTGAAGATTTGTAAGAAATAAACATGGATATTAATAGATACCTAAGAAATCACGTTCCTTTCTTCGATGATCTTGTTACCAAACATGTCCTTAATAATCCAGATATCTAAGCTTCATTTCAAAGGAATGAATCCCATTATTTCCATTGAGCAGTATAACAGAAATGTGTAATACTTTTCCACTAAGCCCATCATGAGGCCTACTTAGATATCATCTAGATATCTAAATCTCATTTTAAGATGACTTAGCCATACCATCTCATTGAGCACCACAATGGAAATATGATTTCGGGTGCTAAAACATCATCCTATTTATTTTGTTTAATCACAGTTTTGTTATAGTGCTTAATAAGATGATGAGATCCACTCCTTCTTAGGGAAATTATTATATATTAAGCTAACTGGTTTCAATTGAGAAAGTACTCTCAATTTCTTCAATTGATTTTGACCTTAAAAAATTTATGTTTACCACATAAGCCACGTTAGCACTTTTCTTTAATCTCAATAAAATGCCTCCCACCCTTCCTATTTTGAAGCTCCTTTTCACACCTCAAGCCCGAGATTCTGCGATTAGGGCTACTCTCAAGGTGCGACATACATAATCCCGTGGTAATTTGTGCGGTACTAAGACTTGTATGAACTACCACAAGGGAAAAGGCATATAATTCATATTGTGAGGACTGACTGATAACATGTATCCATTTAAAATATTTGTGGAAGCCTATGTATTTTTACCTATACTTAACATATCCTATACAATTCATATTTTGAGATATAGTATTAAGCATAAATTGAGTATATTAAATTTCAATTGTAAACCAAAGGTATAAAACTTAAAACAGTGTTTTATATGAAACATGAGCCCATGCATATACTAACATATCCACAATATAAGTGTCTACCTAAATGATCCAAAAATACGGATACATGGTGTGACCAAATGCATATAACATAAATACAATCTGAATCAGCGGCATATATGCCTATCAAAATTCATCATCATCATCATCATCATCAAAGCCTTATCCCAACCATGTTGGGGTCGGCTACATGAATTCTATTTCTCCATTCCGTTCTATTTTGAGCTAAATCTTTCGATAAGTGCAACTTCTTCAAATCTGAATTAATGACTTCCATCCATGTTTTCTTCGGTGTACCCCTACCTCTTGATGGACCCTCCACCTGTATATCCAAACTTTTTCTCACCGGTGTCATTACTGGCCTACGCTCAACATGCCCAAACCATTTTAAACGAGTTTCTCTAATCTTATCTCCTATTGGTGCTACCCCTAAATGTTTTCGAAAACGCTCATTTCTAATTTTATCTTTCCTAGTTTTACCACACATCCACCTAAGCATTCTCATTTCCGCTACATCCATCTTATGAATATGTGTCTTCTTAATTGGCCAACATTCTGCTCCATATGTCATAGCTGGTCTAACCATTGTCCTGTAAAATTTTCCCTTCAATTTTGGTGGCATTTGTCTATCACAAAGTACTCCCGAAGCTAGTCTCCACTTTAGCCATCCAGCTCTTATCCTATGCTCTACATCTTCGTCAATCTCCCCATCCTTACTAATCATCGAGCCTAGGTACCGAAAAGAATCTTTACGTGGTATCTCATGGGTTTCAATTTTGACAGTGGTTTCAACACTTTGTATATGTCCACTGAAATTGCAATCCATATATTCTGTCTTTGTACGACTTATTTTAAAGCCTCTAGATTCTAATGCCCTCCGCCATCTCTCAAGCTTTGCATTTACACCCTCTCTTGATTCATCCACCAATACTATATCATCTGCGAACAACATACACCATGGTACTTCTTCTTGAATATGCACAGTTAACTCATCCATAATTAATGCAAATAGATAAGGGCTTAAGGATGATCCCTGATGTAAGCCTATAGTCACGGGAAATCCGCCCGTTTCTCCACATGTGGTTTTCACATTTGTTATTGCACCTTCGTACATATCCTTTAAAATTTCAATGTAACCTCTTGGGACATTCCTTTTCTTTAAGACCCACCAAATTAAATTCCTTGGTACCCTATCATAGGCTTTTTCCAAATCGATAAAGACCATATGTAGATTTTTCCTCTTTGCTCGGTATTTTTCCATTAATTGCCTAAGTGAAAAGATAGCTTCCATAGTTGATCTCCCTGGCATAAAACCAAATTGATTTTCCGAAATCTTAGTCTTTTTTCTCAATCTTTGCTCTATTATTCTCTCCCATAACTTCATAGTGTGACTCATAAGTTTAATCCCTCGATAGTTGGTACAATTTTGTATATCTCCTTTATTCTTATATATAGGTACTACAATGCTTCTTCTCCATTCATCCGGCATTTTCTTTGTCACAAGTATCTTATTGAATAGTCTACATAACCAGCTTACTCCAACCTCTCCTAAGCATTTCCATACCTCTATCGGAATACCATCTGGGCCTGTTGCCTTTCCTGTCTTCATTCGCTTTAATGCTTCCTTCACTTCCACCCCTCTAATTCTACGGAGAAAAGTATACTCTTGTAATGAAGTATCCTCCTCCACTCTTGTATCGCCCAAATATTCTTCATTTAAAAGTTTACTAAAATATTCTTTCCACCTTTCTATAATATCGTTGTCCTTCACCAAAATATTTTCCTCATTGTCCTTGCTACATTTGACATGATCTAAGTCCCTACTTTTCTTTTCTCTTATTTTTGCAAGCTTAAAAATATCCTTTTCTCCTTCTCTTGTTCCCAACCTATTATAAAGGTCATCGTATGCTTTGAACTTTGCGCTACTTACTACTTTCTTAGCTTCTTTCTTTGTCTTCTTATACAACTCAAAATTTTCTATACTCTTAGTCCCCTGCCAAACTTTGTAGCAATGTTTTTTTTGTCGAATAACTTCCTGAACCTCCATACTCCACCACCATGTTTCTTTATTAATATGTCTCTTCCCTTTTGATTCTCCAAGTACCTCCTTTGCAACATTCCTAATGCAATTAGCCATTTGATTCCACATTACTGTAGTTTCTCCTTCAATATTCCATTCTCCTTTCTCAATCATTTTGTCCTTAAATATATTTGCTCTTTCCCCCTTCAAATCTCTCCACCTTGTTTTAGGGTCTATTTTGTTTACTACTGCTCTCTTTTTACTTCTAATGACATACAAAATTAGGTAACATAATAACAACATGACATAATGACATTGAAAGTTTTAGAATTCTTAGAATTTATTCTAGATTGTGATTTGATTACTACTTTTATGAAGCGGAATAATAAAAGCAATCAATCACACAAAGAAGATAACACACGATTTTAACGTGAAAACCTAAACAGGAAAAAATCATGAGTCCAAAGTGGACAAAGTCAATCAATAACTTCTACGGTATGAGATATACCCACAACCCTATAGTCAGTCCTTCGACACAAGGTGTTATAGTTGTTCTTGATAGATCTCTACAGCATATAGTCTCTCACATGGATAAAAATCGCGGTATCGGTCGGTCCAAAAAATTGATACGGTATCGGTATCGGTCGCGGTTCGCGGTTCGTCGCGGTCATCGCGGTGTGAAATTTTTTTTAATCCAAAAAAATTTGAAAAAATATCCAAAAAATCCAAAATATTAGAAAATGCTGGAAAACAATGTTTTTTTCATTAGTAACACATATAAATCAAAATATCGGTCCCCCTAACTTATGGTATCGTGTATCGCTGTCTTGTCCGAAATTGTGATTTTTTTATAAAAACCATAATTTTGACTTATAAAATATGAACTATCTATTAGTATGAAATTTTAGAGAATACAACTTCTTTTTAATTTATACATAGTGGTTGTAAACTTGTAGTGTTGTACACTTATAAGTTATACTTGTATCTTATATAGTATATATATTATTATTTATCAGTCATCAACTATCATTCATCATTCATCAACCATCAATTTATCATTCAATTATCAAGCAAGTTGTAAAATTCAAGAACATGACTATTAACATAGCATATGACATAATGAGTCAATGACAGTAAAACAAATCATAAAGCAATTGGAGAGAATCAATACATACCCTAATTCCAAGTGGAGTGTCTTTCATGCTCGATATCATCATCATCATCATTTCTTCTTCTTTGGTATGGGTTATAATATATGATCCAAACTCTTGCATTGCGCTCCTATACCCTTGGCCATATTGATATTATTGCTGAGGAGCGAAGATCCCTTCATAATATGATGAGCTATCCTCAGTAGATTGAGATGAATGGGGGCCCAAATTTAAATTAAAAAATTCATGAGCAATAAAAATAGCTTGTTGGGGGACCTTGGGGTTCACATTGGATCATTCCTTGTCCATACTCATACCACGGTTGTAACGGTGGAGCTAAAGGCAGTTGAGCTGGCCAATGAGGGTTGTATCCATACGGACCATACCTAGCTTGCTGTTGTCCAACATTGCCTGTAGAAGTACCTTGCCCTCCTCCTTGACCAATGCTACTACCAATATCTGTCTCAGTTTGTGAGATATATCTTACATAACCACGATGGGGATCTAAGTCTGTAGCACCAGGAAAATGCTCAACTGTCTCATACATTGGTGGCTCATTATCTCCATAGTGACCGCCAGTCCCAGGAGAATCAGGAGGAACTCCTGCTGATGAGGAAGATGTAGAGATACTTAACTTACTCTCCTCACCCACCTCCTTTCATCTTGCTTCTATAGGATCAACCGTAGTACCCCTCTGTTGTTGTGTCAAATTAATCTCTTGTAATTTTTCAGAGGCTTTCATTGGCTCAAATTGCTTCCCAGTCAAGTCTTCAACCATTTCTGTTAGCTCTGGATCTCCATCTAATAATGGCTCTTCTGCCTCCTCTAACCACTCACCTAACAAATCATCTTCCGCTGAAAATATATAGTCTAAATTAATTGGGCAGAAGTAATCTTGTTGATCCTCAAATGCTCTTCTTCCTCGATTTTGACTGCGGAGCTTGAGGTTATAGTGAATGTAGACCAGTTTGTTCAAATTATCCATCGTGATTTTATTCCTTACTTTTGTGTGGATAAAAGCAAAAGTGCTCCAATTTCTTTCGCAATTTGATGAAGATGTAGTTTGACTGAGAACTTTAATTGTGATCGTCCTTAATGCTGGAGCACTCTCTCCATAATTTAACCACCATTCAGCTGAAAATAAAAGAAAATAATATTAAACATTCAATTTTTGAATTTTCAAATAATGAAAATATAATTTACTATTTATATTATACAATCCTTACCAGGATATGTTTGTGTGACAGCTCTTCGAGCAATGGTGGTGCCAAAACTTCCCATTCCTTCATTATATACATCGATCTAATAGCATTAAAGAAGAAAAAGAATTATCAATATCAACTATTATGACTTATGAATGAATTGTCACAACCCGAGCCCAGGGTTCGGGGGTTAGCAAAAGCCAAACCTAATGACACACGTACTCCCATGCCTGTACACGTAGACCGAGTCTAAATGCACACGCACAAGGGAACATTCACACGTGCTAAACAAGTACGCGGAAGCTGTAAATATCAGAAACATCAAACTAACAGTGCAAGAAGAGAAGACCAAGAAGGAACTGATATAATTACATATGAAAGTCTTACAAAAAGAACAAAATACTAGATACAGTCATGACATATACACAAGTGAGCAAATGCAAATCCTCAAAACAAGACTCCAATGATGCATGCCAAGAACGCTCTCCCGTGGAGTGATCACATCCACTCCTCTAGGCCTGATGGGGCCTCGGGGGTCTCATCTGGAGTCTGGCCGACCTGCGAGGGTTCAGCAGGGGGATCTGGGCCTGCAACACCAAAACAACTGTGAATACGAAGATTCAGCAAAGTATAAACCATAGCAAGTTAACACACGCTGTGTCTAATAGAATAAAGAACATCATGTTATTAAAGAAGGCATGTTCGTATACTAGGCTATCATGCGGGAAAGAAATATGCTGAGTGAATCAATGAATACATGCAGTGTACAGAACTAGTGGCTACTACATTGCCATATGCTCCCAAAAGAGGGATCTTATAACATGCAAAGAGCACCATTGTCCGGGCCAGGGTACAATGGGTCTCGGTTTCCTGGGGTCCGGTTCCCCAAGACATAACCTTACTGCAGCAAGTCCATATAATTATACCAAATTCACCCCGTCGGGATCCTAAGGCTGAGGCTAAGTAGTGCCTGACCATACAGAGTTAATCATGAAAACCCTGAGTAGATCGTGACAACATATCATACGTGCATATCTGTGAACATATTATACATGCATACTCAAGGTAAAGAACCACAATGTGAAAGTAACGGAACACAAGTAATCATGTCAGAGAGTAGAGGTCAATACTCGAATGCAATATGTTATGCAACAAATCATGTGAAATCGAATCATCTTTATTTACAAACCAATTCTAATCTAATTATCCGGTGTTTCTAACCGTGCATGATGATGTAGTTTTAAGTTATTCGATGCACCGTTGTCTAGTGTTGCATTGAATCGGGCGGTACAAGAAGTCCCTTAAACCAACACCCATGGGGATGTGCTTAACATCCGGATAACGAACATGAATGATTCGCAGCCCTCGAGATCATTCACGCGTTGTGTCACATTCCGTTGGGCAGGTCTAGGTGCTCTACATTCTATTATGAAGGCCATATCGGTCTTTCCCTTACACCTATCCTTGTTTTTCTTTCATTAGTCTAGTGTGGATACGGCTTAGCCGTGTGTGTGTGGTCTACGGCTTAGCCGTGTCTAGACCGTAGAAGGTTTGTCAATTTGCGTACTCTCAGTTAAATCTAAAAATGCACCCTGTATTGATCTACGGCTGGGCCACGGCTGAGCTTCAGCTTAGCCGTAGGGCAATTCACGGCTTAGCCATGCCCTAGCCGTAGAGGAAAACTGGGTTTTTCTCCTCTCTGGACTTTGAGCCGTAAGTGCCATACGGCTTAGCCGTACGTGCACGAAGTCAAATTTCTGAAACACATACAGAATGCCTGTAACACCATCAAAATTGCAATACTCCAATTCATGTAAACTAACCAAATCAAATGCATACCAACATGGGTTCTCACAAGTTATGGTTATACTTGCCTTAATTGGAATTCAATTGCACAATTTGTTGTCCTAAAGCCCAAACACAACCTAACACAAATCAAACCACATGCATGCATGAGAATTGGAATCACAGACACACCATGCAATGAGAAACAAGAAGGAGAAGAGATAGAGAAAGGAGATGAGAGAGATGGAAGAATATCCCACTCACCTCACATGCAAAGGAACCAACCTCCTCTTGATCGATGGAGGAGAGAATCCGGAGGAGAGAATTCAAGAGAAGGAGAGAGAGAGAGAGAGAGAGAGAGAGAAGTTTCCACGTGCAGTTGAGGAAGAAAAAGAGAGAGAACGTGGGTTCTTGGTCGATGAATGAAGTATATATAAGTTCATGAGGTGGCCAAATTACAAGAGGGTCCAAGTTAGAAGTGTATTTTCAGTTTGAGTCAAATCCAGGTCCAATCGAAGCACACGACAACGGTTGCAAATGACGTAGTTACGAAAGTTAATGAACTCAACGAAAGACACGTGTTGACATCAAGATGATGCAAAAATGACCATGTCTTAGAAAAGCTAAAATTACGAAAAAGGGCTTGGTCTACTTAATCCAGGTCAAACTCAACCCAACTACCTATCCATGACCCGCAACGAAATTAAAACACAAACAAAACACGATTAGCAACGAAAACAAGATTAACTAGCCGCTAAACGAGGTCAGCTGGGTCGGAGTGTTACATGAATAATGATATAAATTAAATTGAAGAAAACAACACACATTATATAAGATCTCTACTTTTTAATTTAATTTACTTACTTGGTTTGTTGCCCTAATAGCCTCATCGGCGTCATTTGCTTGTCTTTTAATAACATTTTTCATGCTCACTCGAATTTCATCAGTTATATTTCGATCCAAAGATTCATATCGAAATTGTAGATTGAGAAAGTAACCTATTAAATGCAAAAATTTACGTGAGTAATGTATTAAAAAGAATTTAATATAATAATAAAAGTTAATAAGAAATCAGTCTCCACTTACCAGCAGTGTGTAAGTCATGATGCAATTGACGCTCCCAACGGCTATCGATGATTTTCCAATGTTTAGTATAATATTTACAGTTTGCTTTAATAGCCATCTCTGCTCTCTCCATGGCCTCATGTAAAAAGCCCATAGTTGGCTTATCATCACCATCAACCAATCGAAGAACTTTTATTAGATGTTCAAAAACATTTAAGCAATTTTTAACATGAGGCCATATCTTATTGGACTCATTGGTCTTGCATACTTTTTCTGCTAGGGGAGTTGGCCGCTTTCCCCACTTAGAATTCAGCCATTTATCTGATTTGATGAGTTGGAGAAGGCCTCCTCTATGCTTGTAAATACTTTCAATGGCTATAAAGTGGGTAGCAAATCGAATAATGCCAGGCCGTAGTAGTTCATGATTGTTTGTAAATTTCTTCATCATTGAAACAAGTTTATAAGACTGGTAGAAAAAATTAGTGCTTTTCTTTATCTTTTCAATCACTTGTTTCATGACTTTTCCTTTGGAAATTTCCTCAAGCATTAAATCTATGCAATGTGCTGCACATGGTGACCAAAAAATATTTGGCCTCTGCTGCATAAGCATCAATCCTGCTTTCTTCATGTTTGCAGCGTTATCGGTGACAACTTGAACTACACAATCTGCTCCAATATTATTAATCACTTCATTAAACAACTTATTGATGTATCTAGCATCTTGAACATAATCAGTTGCATCAACTGATTTGATAAAAACTGTTCCCAAAGGGCAATAAACTAGAAAATTCAAGAGATGACGTTTTGTGAGGGTCGTCCACCCATCACACATTAGTGTGCAGCCCCTTTCTCTCCAAATCCTCTTAAAAGTTTCCACCCAGAGCTGTAACTCTTCATATTCTTTTTTAACACATAGATGACCAATCTCATATGGGGTGGGTGCTTTTATGCCGGGACCATGTTCCGCTGCTGCATCTAACATAGTGGTAAAATAAGGAGAGTTTGCCTTATGTGGTGGAATAGTTGCATCTAAAAAGAACTTTCCAGTAGCTCTTATCAAATTATCTCTTGCTTTATTAAATTTTCCCTTTAATGCTTTTACAATGCTGGGTTGTTTGGCTGTTGGTTTTCTATATGCAAATGGATTCGTTGGACTCACCACACTTGGCCTACGAGGTGCCTGTGTAGGAAGTTCATCATCATCCTCAATATCTACTGGGCGGGGTTGTCTTTGACTAAATGCTCGACGCAAACCCACTCCCCTAGATCCAGATGAGCCACCCTCATCATATTGGCCACTTCTCATAGCTGCCTCATACTGCATTCTTCTTCTTTCTTCTTTCTCCTGAAGTGACCTCAAACTTTCTTTTCTAGCCCTGTTTAAATTTGGATCCTCATCATCATCGAAGGAAATAATATCTCCCTCCCTAGACCCAAAAACTTCTTCCCTACATGCTTCAAATTCCTCCTCTTTTCTTTTATCTCTGACAACCTTTTTCTGTTTTCCTGCATCCAATAACTCTTGCATTTCTTTTTTCATATTAGGTGGTACACGAGGACACTTTGCTACTTGGCCTTGCCTATGAGCCAAGTGTTGCTTCAATCTAGTTATCCCTTCATTTATGATTTTTTGGCAATAATTACATTTAATCTTGTGTTTGCTTCCAGTTTCTTCACAATGGTTCCATGCTGGATCAATGTCACGCACCATTTTAATCTCGCCTCTTCAAAACAAAAGAACACATTGGCACAATTTATAACATTTAAATTAAGATCCAAAATATAATAAAAACAAAGAAATTAGTACATTCATATAAAAGTAATTGGAATCTCAAAAGGGTACATTTTAAATGATACATTAATTATTTAATTTTTCTAATTCCATGTTCTAACAATCCAAAAAATAAAAATAAAAAATATAAAAAAATATTTACATGTTACATATTCACATAAATGATGAGGCAACCATAAAAAAATTAGCATATGTGAAGTATACAATGATTATATAAAATTAGGAAATCATACTTATAATGAAAATCTAAATATATAATAGTTTAATCTAAAATTAAAAAATTCCAAAAATAAATTAAAAAATATAAAACTAATTACATTAAAGAACAATAAAAAAAAAGTAATACTACATGAAGTTTACAAAGATTATGCTTACTTTAAAAAAATTATAGTGAAATCCTCAAAATATTAGTTTTAAATATTAAATTATTATTTCATACAAGAAAATAAAATTTGAAAATATAAAACTATTTAGTATTTACATAATGTTTTGAAAAAAAAAATGAAAACTTGCCATATTCATATCATACATGAAGTATACAACAAAATAACAAATTTGTGATTAAATCCTCAAAAAATCTTATTTTAATATTAAAATATTTAAAAATCCGGAAATAAATAAACATAAAATGTCCACATCTTGTAGATCTATGCCTTCTACAACTAAATCTATCAAACTTGCTTCATAAAATCATGTTTTTACATACTAATAAAATTAAAAATAATACTTAAAAATAAAAGACTCTAAATCTTAATAAATGTTAAAATCTTAATATTTTAAAAAACCAAATAATAGATCCACACTCATAAATCACAACATGTAAATCTATAACATAAAACAAGTGGAATCATTATCATGGATCACATCTAAGCTCCTACTAAACAAATATTTTAAAAAAAAGGAAATTTAATATACTTACCTTATAAATGTATTTCCTTTACTTTTATAAGCCAAATCCACCAAAAAAAATAATTTTATGATGCTTTTGGAGGCTAATGGAGGAGGAGCAGCAAGATGGCCGACTTTGGGTAGAGGAGGATGAGTAGAGGGGGAAAAAGAGGGAAAAATTAGGGTTAGACGGTATATATATATTATCGGCTGATATTTTAGAAATATCGGCCGATATATCTGTTCTGCCGATAAATTAAAAAAACAGCCGATATCTCGCGATAAATTAGCGATATTTGGCGAGACCGGTACCGAGACCGATACACATCAAAATATCATCTCGGTACCGGCCGATATCGGTTCGTATCAGCCGATACGGATCAATATCGGCCGATTTTTTTAACAGTGGTCTCTCGGTGCCCCGCTATCAGTGCCTTGATCTCTATAACAAATAAGTCTTTTCAACAAAAGAGAAATTTTCTATGAGGAAATAGTGGCCACAAATCTCCTACAATGAGTAAAAGCATCAACTTTAGAACATGAAGCCTTTTAGCCTAATCTTTTATGGAAGCTTGAGATAATCTCTCCAATGGCAATCTCAATTCATAACTTGGAGAGCTCTATATATTGTGCTATGCTTAGGGTTGGGGAAAACTCTCTTTTTATAGCCCATAATTCATACCTTAGGTTCGGTGGGCTTCTGCAGTCCATACACTCGAGCATGGTCAAATGAGTGCTCAAGCAAGTTTGCCACTGTCTTCGGCGTTCAAGCCAAGTCATACGGGCACTTGAGCACTCATGGTTTTCCTACACGTAACAGTAAACTTCTCGAGACCATAACTTTATTGCTTTGGCTTCAACTTATATAATATTAGCCTCTATGGATATCTATTCGAAACGAGTTTTCCAATGGTAGGTAGCTTGCCTATATCTGATGCTCGGTGTTTGAGATATGACCTTTTTAATTCATGTAGTCCTAAAAAAAATAATTCAATTTGCATTATCTTCAATTCATCTTATTTGGTGCATAACCGTAGTCTATTTTAAATATAACATACAACTCAATTGACCCAAGTTTTGTCCAACTCATGAATTAGCTAATACAAAAGTACTAACAAGCATGATGTATAAACATAGTCTAACAAATGGTTTAACCCGTCATGCCCCGAAATAGACAAACATAGGGTGTTGTCAAAGTTGAGATTAGTATACTATTCATTTGGAAGTTTTTGGAAACTCCTCTACAAGTGTGTCAGAGGTGGAATTTGTACTTAGACTTGTTTTTAACACCAAAGATAGCATTGTAAATACAATGGTTTAACAAATAATGGTATATATAAAATTAATATGTTGTATCAATTGAATTAAAGACATTAATTAAATGAAAATAATAGCGGAAACTAGGCATGTTGTACGTGTGAATATAGCATGAATAAAGAGTCATAATTGGAGATACAGTAACACACTAGTTAGCATCCACGATACTATCTTCTCTCCAAGGAGAGCATTTATTGTACGGTGAAAAATCACTAGAGGATTCTTCTAGCTACCCAAAGAGTGCCGACCAACTCCTCTATAATTACTATAGTAGTGACATATGGAATACCCTACTCGGTCCCGTCGAACCTCTTAGGGTACAAGCTAAGTGGTGCTGACTTAACGTATCAGGGCCAACCTGAATCCATATCATTCATACTTCTCATCAATCGTAGCAATCGTCCCGCATTTATACATAAAGGGATTATCGGTCTTGAGAGTGTACAAAATCATATAAATGAAGTTAAACATAATTTCAGACTAATTGTGATATGCATATAGTAATGAGCTAATAATGCTCGAACCCTCTCAACTTTAGTTATCCTTTATTAGCTTACAAGCTCGTGCTCAGAAGAAGTTCCGACCCTATTTTGCTTTAAGGTTCACCTAGGAAGAATAGGTACATGATTTAATCATGTAGAGGGCAAGGCTTACCTTAACAATGTGGATGCAGTTGAATTGTGAGGTTAACAAGAATATTTACTAGCCAACCTTAACTAAGATAATCTGTGTTTCCTTAGTTATTTAATACGGTATATTCATAAAACGCTTAGCGTTAAAGTGTTACCAAAATCTTAGTATTATATTGTATAAGTGATAGAGACTACTTTTTATGCCAACACTCATGATGTGATGTAGGAAACTGACCGAAAATTAAAAGGGAATGAGTGATAGCTCCACACTCTTCCTTTTAAGTATTTAATTACTATTAGGCTAATTTGTTTGAGGTGAAGGTACCACTTCTAAGGCCCTCCATGGTCTTTTGAATATACTTAATGTCTTAAGGTTATGATTTGCTTTTAAACATACCTATAGGGACTTAGTATAAGGCTAGGATAGTTCCCAAACAATTTCCATTTTAAAAGAAATAAAATAAAGTTTTACTAAAACTAGGGTATATTGCTCCCCAATAACTCTCATATAAGGTCCTAGAATATTCCCAACATGTGTATAAGGTCCCCAATGATGTCCATAAAAATTGCTCTCATTTGTATAAAAGATTTGTACTCATATAGAGCTTAACTTATGAAAAATTATGAGTAAGTTCCAGACAGTGTTTTATGTCCTAAAATACTAAAGAATTCAAAAAGGATATGATGAATCAATCTTTATCCTATAGAGTATTCTAAAGTAATACTCATTTTTTTATATATACTAACACTTGTCAGAGCTTCTGTAAAGCCCCATGTTATAACAATTTTGGATATTGTTATGGTTGTAGGAAGTTTGTATGATCTAATGATAAATATTAGAACACATCGACTTCACCAGAAGAAAAAAAGAGTAGCCTCTCCTTATGGCCTGTTATGGACTATAGAAGGTCGATAGTCATTCATGAGGACCAAGCCTTTGAATATAGTTTTAAACCAAAATTCAGGTACTTAATCTGGACACGTCCTAGAGGCATATTTCGATCGATCCGACTCTTGCCTGGCGCGATCGACCGGCCCTAGAGCATTTTAGCTATGGGATGATCAGTTTTAAACTGATTTCCTCCTTACTTCTCTAGCATTCCTGAACCCATTCATTATGAAGAATACCCATTTCATTAACATGTTATTTAGAAAGATGAGCTGTAAAATAAGTTTAAGCATAGAATTTGTCAAGGAATCAACCTATTTAACATCCATGGGTTAAATATATCCACCTATGCTCGCCTCATATAGTGCTTAAACCCAATTTGTCCTTCCTTGGTTTGATTGGTAAGGAGACCCAAATAATAAACCCTACATGCATGTAGATGATGAAATGTGTATGACATGTTGTGCATGCCATCGAAATGGGTCTCCTTGACTCATTTGAAAACAAAGAAGTTGAAAAGAAAAAGGCTACTTACCTTAGAGATATCCGTAGAGAGTAAGGAAAGTTCAGGTCCACCAATCTATGGTTACGGTATAACACTTCGACCCAAGCTAAGCATGATTAGCTGGCAACTAATTGTGATTATGAGCTAATTAATGTGGTTTTCTATTAAATAAGTCCATTTTATTCTTGTGGAGCTTAGTAGGTCAAGTTCAGGTCATGGATAGGTAGTTAGGTTGGGTTTGACCTTACTTAGGTAGATGAAAGCCCTTTTCGTAATTTTAAAATTCATGATTTCATGTCATACATGCAACTTATTGACATCATCACGATGGTTTTGTTGAGATCGTCAACTTTTACACTTGACTCGAACGCATTAGACTTCATTTCACTCAGTTGGACCCTCATTTGACTTACATTGGAAATAAAATAGGCTAGAAGAATCTTTTTATAAAACCTCAACTTATATATATAAGTACTTAAATGGGTTCTTTTACCCATCTTATTCGATCCTTCTTCTGTAGTATCTTTTCCCTCTGAACTCTCCTTTTCTTCTTCCATTTTCTTCCCCTTCATCCATGGGAGCAGGATCGATTCTGCATGCATGACTCCAACTACCCATGTCCTCTTTCCAGCTCTTCTCTACCTTCCTTCCTTGTTGTAGTTGAAGATAATGGTTTAAATCTCTCCCTACAGCTCCCTAGCTGTTATCTAAGGTAAGATCTCTTTCTTTTTCCAGACTTTTTGGTTCAATGAGTCAAGGTGACTCTCATTCTAACACATGCACTCATTTTCTTCTTCATTTTTGTTGCATGCACAGCATTCGGGTTCAAGAAGTAGATGATTCTCTTCAAATTGAGCCAGAGGAAGGATTAATTGGATGAAAGCTTAATCTAAGGCAAGTATAAGCAAATTTTGGTGTAATGCATATTGGTATATTATGATTCTTGTAAATTTATCAATTTTAACGTATTTTTGCAGCCTTTAATTGCACCTCTATTCCACTAATTTGAGAATGCATGAAACGACTTGAAGTTGTTTCAGAAAATTGAAGCTTACGGCTAAGCCATAAGTAGGTTATGGCTTAGGAGCTAGAGAGCCATAAATTGAATTTTTCTTCTACGACTAAGCTGTAAAGCAAGCACGGCTAAGTCGTATGAGGGAATATGGGCAAATCGTAAATGTGGAGGAAAGTTGGGTAGCTACGGCTAAACTGTAGTGCATTTTACGGCTAAGCCATAAGATGTCTATGGCTAAGCAATAAGTCACCCATGGCTAAGTCGTAAGGCTACTGAAAAACTAGGGTTAATTTAGGTACTATTAAGAGACCTTATAGGGCCTTAGTTTTTGGGTCCCTTGCCCCATTAACTAGTCCAATAGAATGATTGAACATCATAAAGCGTCTTGAGGGTGGAGACTCATTCATTTGTGTTGTCCATTTGTTAAGTACCTCCCTATGGGTGTTGGTTTAAGTGATTTCGATACACATTCCCAATATAATGTAATACCAAAAGAAAGACAGCTGTGTATTGGATAACTTAAAACTACATCAGCATGTATGGTTAGAAACAATGGATGACTAGATTAGGGTTGGCTAGTAAACTAGCCCCATGAGATTAAATTGAACTGCAAAGCATATTGAATTACGGTTATTGTCTTCTATTCTTCTAATAATTATTTGAATTGAATGATCATTTCTCAATTGATTCTATTTGTGTTATTTCTTGATATATGTTTTATTGACTTTGACACTGAATTGAATATAAATGAATTAAGCATGAACGTACTGCACGCATGAATTGAATATATACTGTATGCTATTATCCTTCATCAATGGATGATTTGTATGATTTACTCAAGTTCATATATATGAATTGAAATGTTCTTGCTCTATTCAGCCTCAGCCTTATGATATCCGGCGGGGCTGATTTTGGTGTAGCATGAATGTTGTGCTGCAGTGTACTTTTCTTGGGGCTTTTGGACTCTAGGAACTAGAGATCCATTCGTACCTTGGTCTAGTCGATGGTATTCTTAAAACATAGATCTCTAGAGGGAGAATATAGCAAATGTAGTAGCCACATAGTAAAGTTTTTCTGTTATTTAACTCTTATAACGTGCTTATTTCAAATGCACGACATGCCTAGCTTGCTAACTTGAACTCTACTAATCACATGTCATTAATTCTTTCAGACACAACGTGAATTACCTTAATTACTCTTATACATTGTTGAATAGTCTTATTCACAAGTTGGCTAATGATGTTACAGGTCCAGATCCAAAACCCGATTTGATACAGACCCAAGAGTCAGAGAAGGAGACCATAGCGGTTCCTTCAGGCGGTAACATTCAGACAACAGAAGTCTACTAACTGATCCATATACTCAGTGCAACTCACTAGTATCTTAAGAGTTGTGTATATTAGGTATTTTGGGACTTTTAGCATTTGCATAGAATTGTATCCATGTAGACCGTATATGTATAACTTGATCTCGTTACATCTGTTTCTACCTTCCTGTGCTCCATTCTTTTTCTTTCTCTTCATAGAATGTATCTTTGGTGTAGTTGCATACATGTGCATATCATACTGGGTTGTATAGGTAATGTGTAGAATTAATGTATTGATATGATGTTCTTAAATATTTAAGACTTGGATTGTTTTATGGCTGTGATAATATTGTTGAACTGTTTAATGAAAAGTGAAGAAAAAAATGATAGGAGGTATTGGCAGGCTTTCGTGTATTGAATGCTTTGACAGCTGTTTCGTTCAACACCTCACACGTGTAAGTATGTGAATATCCCTTGTGTAATTCCATTATGACTTTGGTCTGGGTGTAAATTACACGGGAGTACGTGAGTCACTATTGGGTTTAACCTCAATCTCCGATTTCTTGGGCTCAGGTCATGACATAAGGTAAGAAAAAGATGGCCTTGAGGAAGTTGCTTACCGCCCCAAGGAACACATGCAGTGGCTTTTATCCTTGATTCATAGTAAAGGAGAAAGTTTAGGAAGAGGAAGATGGAGTTTTTGGCACACTTAATTCAAAAGAGGAGAAGGATAAGGTTGGGAAAGGAGATGAAGATCTCCACTTCCTTATGCAAGCTCCTAGGCTAAGATTCTATAAGAAAGAAGAATGGTAGATAAAAGGAAAACAGAGTCTTAATTGCAAGGAAGGAGAAAATCAGTGGAGATAGGTTGGGACCTTTTTATTTGAAACATTTTTCTGGAATTTATAGAGAAGTCCAAGCTTATTATGGTATTCTTAATTTGGGTCTTTTGGGCCTCAAATGAATCAAGATGGTTTCAAGTCGAGTTGGGCTACTATGAAAAGTTGGAGTTCATTCTAAAATGAGTTTAATGAATCCAGTTGGATGCCTAAATGATATGCTTAATGAATGCATAATGCATGACATGTGAATCATCAAAATGGATTATAAATCTTACATAGTTTGGTCAAACCCAACTTCCTATCCAACCAAGACCTAATTAAAATAAAAACAAGATAAATTAAGATTCAATACATTAATTAATATGAAATTAAGTTTAATTAATATAAATTACAATTAATTCGGGTTGGGGCCTTACACTCTTAATATCTTTTACTCTTCCTCATTGTATTTTCCCTTCTCTTAAACCTTTTCCATATCCGATAACAACCTCTCTCTCTCTCTCTCTCTCTCTCTCTTTCTCTCTTGTACGATTCCTCCTTTTTTCCTTTTCTCTTCCTCCCTCTCTCCTTCTCTCCCCATTAGAGCTCTTCATTTGCAGTGACATCATTTGCCACCTTGAATCCCGCCTCATCGATTACTCCAAGGTCTTCTACCTCTAGATGAAGGGTAATTATCAACTATACTGCATTGATTCTAAAATTAGCATTGAATAAAAAAAGATGCCAAAAACACTCTTTCAACTTACAAATATGCTCAAGTTCATAATCTTGAATTTTGATATCTACTTTTTGAGGGTTTTGTTCATGTGTTTGTCGATTAAGGTTGTGTTGAAGATTTATACTAAAAGCATATTTTTATGTATTTGTCTTTGACTGATCTATTTATTAGTAACGTTTGTCTTTTCAACTTAATGAGAATTTGTATGGGCAAATGGTCACATTGTGTTTTTATTATGCATGTATGTGTCTTTTATTCTATAAAGTGGACAAGTTGGTGTGTAGAGTTCAGCTTACATATGGAAAATTTTTTTATCGGTTCTTATAAGAATATAAGTTATTATTATTCACAATCTTGATAGAGTTGGATACACTGTCGGTACGATAGTAGCATGATGTTTTACTAGGCTTGTCTTGGCTGTAGGAAACAGTATAGTTTAGATTCGTTATATTAGTACGCTTAGTGTGTATTGCACAGGACCGCTTTTGGGTTTATTGTTTTTATATTGACTTTATAAAACGATTAACATCCAAATGGTTATTATAAGTGCTTGTATTCTTCATCCCAATATAAATAATAGATATATATATATATTTAGTGTTTGACATTTGATTTACAAAGGAGTGTAAATAAATTGGATGACTACACTATGTGTATGGTGGATATTAGTTTGTTGACAGAATCCATGTCCCGTAATAAAGATTGATGATATCCCCTTGATGAAGCTTAAAAGTTTTGATTATGTCAAATCCTGCAGATGGACTTTATGTCAAACATATCAAATAAGTTAAGTGTAAGGTCTCAAGGAATTAAATAAATATCGATTAAATATAGATGTTAATAATTATTTAAGCGATGGATATTTGAAATCTTAACATGAGGAGATTAATAAGTATTTAATAATAAGAAGCTCGAAATATAATTTTGAGAATAAGGATAGAAGTGCAATTATAATTTTCTAGTGGATTGAATTGTAATTTATGGAATTAAGATTCTAATTTGGGTTAAATTAGAGTTTCCTACTTCTATAAGAAGTCTATTCTTTGTTTCCTTTTTAAGGTCTTTATTATAGTCTACAAATATGCGCTATTGCATTTTAGGAAAAAAAACAAGAGAAATCTCGTTTTTTATAGCAAAGAAAATTCGTAAAAGAGGCTCACACTCCAATACAAGTTCAAGCATAGAAAAATATAGTAGAAGGTATTGAAATTCTTGGATTGTTGTAAGACCGAGATCAAATCAGAGAGATCTCACAGGTATAATGTGTGAATCATCATCAGCTAAAGTTATTTCCATGGTAATCTGTATATAATATCTAGGGATCCTGGTGGCTCTCTCCAACAAATTGGGCATTTGGTATTTGATATTTAATGTGTGTATTTATTCATTTTGTAGATTACCATATTGATTTCAATACCCTAGCCATGGTTTTCAAATTCTATCTAAAATAACATTGATCAAAACCTATTCAATTTTCTTTTAAAAGTTGGATTTCATCTAATGCCTTTCTTCTTCTTTCTTCGCTCATCATCAGATCGTCATTGTGACATGCATCAACAACTCGAACTACACGGAAGATTTTACTTAATTTCTTTTCTTTTTCTTTAATGAACTTTCAGATAGATCCGGCATTAAATTTATATATTTTTCCTTTTATTTTTTTCTATGTTTTTGATTTGATAAGATTTTGTTTGTAGAGTTTATGGGGTTGTTCTTGATGGCTGAAAATGTGTTTCATTTGTAATATCTTTTTTTAAGCCCTAGCAAATGCCACTAACCTCTTTTGGGGGCCATAAAATAGGTAATGCATCTCCCCTTCTATTTGGTTAATTGACATTGTTAGATCTTAATAAAAAATAAAAATCCGTAAGGCCAACTATTATTAACTTCCCTGGAACAGTGATTCATGATAGTGATTCTTCATTGATTGGCTTGCCACAAGAAATTTTTTTCCGCGGGTTCCGATGCTCTTTTTGCGTGGAGTAAAATGTTGGGTGATTGGTTCATTTAGTATACACTGTTACACAATAAGGATACTTCATTTGGCTTGCGTGCGTGGAGTAATTATCGAGTACTCCGGAGGAGGAGAAGGAGGAGGGAACATTTAAGTATCATGTGGGCCCCACTAGTGCAATGGCTCAGATAGAAGCCTGATTTACCTACCAAAGTATGCGGCTATCATCTAATCTGAGGCGGCCCTTTTCTTCCTTCTCTCTCCAGTCCACTCTCTGCCAAATTGGACACATATAAAGATCATCTAAGTGTGTGCCCAGAGACATCCAATCTCCCATAATTATGGTTTAGCCGTAAGCTTTAGGAATTTTGAATCATATTCAGTTATAGAAGTTCTCTTCATCCATAATGTTGGGATCCTGAGTGCATGTCTACCTTTTATTTTTAGAAGGTCATTCTTACTTCAATAAATCACTTAACAAATTTAAATCTACTTCATACGCATTTAGACAAACTAATCATGCATTTTAAACAAATAAAAGGGGCTAAAAATGAGGCTCAAATTTGAAAAACTTACAGAAATTAAAAGTTATTAACATGCATGCAACATTAATTAGCTTATACTTGCCTTTGATTAAGAGTACTAATCACTATTCCTTCTTTTTGTTTAATTGAGAAAAAACCTAATGTTTGACATAAAATGACATACATATAAGAAATGATAAAGAATATGAGTGCATGCTTGGTAAAAGAGTCTCCTTGACTTTATTCATTACTCAAGAGAGCTATAATGGGAAAAGATCTTACCTTAGAGATTGATTAGAAAGAGAAGGTACCTAAGTCCTTTACTTAAAAGAGATGAGGAGAGCTAGAAGATATGAGGATAGGAGGTGAGAACCCCATATCACACATGCAAGCTATCAATCCCTTGATTTGATGAGGAGATGGTGATGAAGAGAACAAGGAAGAAGAGTTCTATAATAGGGAGGAGAGGAGGGATCGAATGGCAACAGTTGGACTCTTTTATACATGAGAATTTTCTGAAGTTTATAAGAAGACCCATATTTCTTAATGTATTTTCAGTTTAAGTCAAATGAGGGTCGAACTAGTTCAAACAAAATCAAATGCATTCAAGTCAAGCACGAAAGTTGACGAGCTCAACGAGATGAATACGATGATATCAATATGAAATATGAATGACGTAAAACTATGAAATCTAAAATTACAAGACAAGGCTTCCATCTACGTAGTTAAGGTTAAACTTGACCCGAACTACCTATCTAGAAACTCTCTTTCACACCCCAAGCTTGAGATTCTACTATTGGGGTGACTCCCAAGGCGCGACATACGTAATCCCATGGCAATTTGTGTGATATTAAGACACGTATGAACCACCATAAGGGAAAAAATACATAATTCACTTGTGAGGACTGACCATTTAAAACATTTGTGGAAGCCTATGCATTTTTACCTATACTTAACATATCCTGTACAATATTTTGAGATATGGTATTAAGCATAAATTGAGTCTATTAAATTTCAATTGTAAACCAAAAGTATAAAACTTAAAATAGTGTTTTATATGAAACATGAGCCCATGCATATACTAATATGTCCAAAAATACAAATGTCTACCTAAATGATCCAAAAATACGGATACATGGTGTGACCAAATGCATAGAACCTAAATATATCTGAATAAGCGACATACAAGCCATCAAAATCAAGTAACATTATAACAACATGATATAATGACATTGAAAGGTTTAGAATTCTCAGAATTTATTCTAGATTGTGATTCGATTACTACTTCCATGAAGGGAAATAATAAAAGCAATTAATCACACAAAGAAGACAACACACGATTTTAACGTAGAAACGCAAATGGGAAAAAACCACGAGTCTAAAGTGGACAAAATCAATCAATAACTTCCATGGTATAAGATATACTCACAACCTTATAGTCAGTCCCTTGACGCAAGGTATTGTAGTTGTTCTTGATAGATCTTTACAGCACGCAGTCCCTCGGTGCCCTGCTATTAGTGCCTTGATCTCCACAACGAACGAGTCTCTTCAACAAGAGAACAATCTTCTATATGCAGTAGAAACTGCAAATTTCCTACGATGAGTAGAAGCATCAACTCTAGGACACGAAGCCTTTTAGCCCAATCTCTTATGGAAGTTCAAGATAATCTCTCCAATAGAAATCTCAATTTAGAACTTGGAGAGCTTTATGTATTGTGTTGTACTTAGGGTTGAGGGAAACCCTCTTTTTATAGCCCATAAATCGTACCGTAGGTTTCGAAACTAAATCTAAGTAAAACAAGAAATTCTTGCACAAATAGGAAAGAAATCTGTGTAGTTTGGTGGGCTTCTGCAGTCCGTGCGCTCGAGCACGGTCAAATGAGCACTCAAGCCAGCTTGCTATGATCTTCGGTACTCAAGCTAGGTCAAACGGGCGCTCGAGCGCTCATGGTTTTCCTACATGTAACAGCAAAATTTTCGAGACTATAACTTTGTTGTTTTAGCTTCAACTTATACAATCTTGGACTCTACGAATATCTACTCAAAACAAGCTTTCGAATGGTAGGTAGCTTGCCCATATCTAATACTCGATTTTTGAGATATGACCTTTTTAATTCATGTTATCCTAAAAATATAATTTAATTTGCGTTATCTTCAATTTAGTTTATCCGGTGTGCAACCGCAGTCCATTCTAAATATAAAATACAACTCAATAGACCCAAGTTTTGTCCAACTCATGAATTATCCAATACAAAAGTACTAACAGGCATGATACATAAATATAACCTAATAAATAGTATAACCTGCCATGCCCCAAAATATACCCATGGCGCTCTCTGAAACAAACAACTGTAGGGTATTGTCAAAGTTGACATTAGTATACTATACATTTAGAAGTTTCTGAAAACTCCTCTGCCAGTGTGTCAGAGATGGAATCGGTACTTAGACTTGTTTTTAACATCAAAGATAGCACTGTAAACACAATAGTTTAAAAAATATTAGTGTATATAAAACTAACATGTTGCATCAATTGAATTAAAGACATTAATTAAATAAGAATAATAGCGGAAACTAGGCATGTTGTACATATGAATCTAGCATGAATAAGGAGTTAAAATTGGAGATACAGTAACATACTAGTTAGCATTCATGAGGCTATCTTCTCTCCAAGGAGAGCATTTATCATACGGTGGGAAATCACTGAGGATCCTTCTAGTTACCCAAAGAGCATCGACCAACTCCTCTATAACTACTATAGTAGTAACATATGGAATACCCTACTTGGTCCCATCGAACCTCCTAGGGTACAAGCTAATTGGTTCCAACTTAACGTATCAGGATCGACCGGAATCCATATCATTTATACTTATCATCAATCGTAATGATCACCCTACATCTGTACATAAAGGGATTATCAGTTTTGAGATTGTACAAAATCATATAAATGAAGTTAAACATAATCTCGGACTAATTGCGATATGCATATAGTAATGTGCTAATAATGTTCGAATCCTTTCAACCTTGGTTATCCTTTATTGGTTTGCGGGCTACCGCTCAGAAGAAGTTCTAGCCCTGTTTTGCTTCAAGGTTCACCTAGGAAGAATGGGTATATGATTTAATTATGTTGAGGGCAAGGCTCACCTCAATAATGTGGATGCAATTGAATTGTGAAGTTAACAAGAATATTTACTATCCAACCCTAGCTAAAATAATATGTATTTCCTTAGTTATTGAATACGGCATATTCATAAGATGCCCAGTGTCAATGTGCTACCAAAATCTGAATGTTATATTGTATAAGCGACAATACCACTTCTTATGTCAACACTCATGATGTGATCTCAAAAACTGACCAAAAAATCAAGAGGGAATGAGTGACAACTCCACACGTTTCCTTTTTAGTATTTAATTACCGTTGGGCTAATTTGTTTAAGGTGAAGGTACCGCTTCAAAGGCCCTCCATGGTCTTTTTAATAGATTTAATGTCCTAGGGGTAGGATTTGCTTTTAAACATCCTATAAGGTCTTAGTAGTAGGTTAGGATAGTTCCCAAACAATTTTTATTTTAAAAGAAATAAAATAAAGTTTTACTAAAACTGGGGTACATTACTCCCTAATAACTTTCGTACAAGGCCCAAGAATATTCTCAACATATGTAAAAGGTCCCCCAAACATCTCCATAAAAATTGCTCCCATTTCCATAAAAAATTTGTATTCATATAGAGCTTGACTTCCGAAACATCATGAGTGAGTTCCAAAGAGTGTTTTGGGCCTTAAAATACTAAAGAATTCAAATAGGATACGATGAATCATTCTTTATCCTATAAAGTATTCTAAAGTAATACTCATTTTTTCATATATATTAGCACTTGTCTGAGCTTCGGTAAGGCCCCATATTCTGACAATTTTGGATATTGTTATAGTTGTAGGAAGTTTATATGATATAATGACAAATATTAAAACACATAGGCTCCACCAAAAGAACAAAAGAGTAGCCTCTCCTTGTGCTCCGTGATGGACTATGGAAGGTCCATGGTTATTCATGAGGACTAAGCCTTTGAATATAGTTTTAAACCAAAATTCAGGTACCCAATCCGGACATCTCCCAGAGGCATATTTCGATCGATCGGGCTCTTGTCCAACCTGATCGATCGACCCTAAAGCATTTTAGCTCCAGGCTGATTAGTTCTAAACTGATTTCCTCCTTACTTCTCCAGCATCCTAAACCCATTCATTATGAAGAATACCCATTTCATTAACATGTATTTAGAAAAATGAGCTGTAAAATAAGTTTAAGCATAGAATTTATCAAGGAATCAACCTATTTAACAGACATGAGGTAAATATATCCACCTATACTGGCCTCATACAGTGCTTAAACCGAATTTGTCCTTCCTTGGCTTAATTGGTAAGAAGACCCAAGCAACAAACCCTACATGCATCTAGATGATGAAATGGGCATGAGATGTTGTGCATGCCATTAAAATGGATCTCCTTGACTCATTTGAAAACAAAGAAGCTGAAAAGAAAAAGCCACTTACCTTAAAGATATCTGTAGAGAGGAAGTAAAGTTGAGGTCCACCAATCTATGGTTAAGGTAAGAAGAAGATGGTCTTGAGGAAGTTGCTTATCACCTCCAAGAACACATGCAGTGGCTTTTATCCTTGATTCACAGCAGGAAGGAGAAAGTTTAGGAAGAGGAAGATGAAGTTCTCAGCACACTTAAGCCAAAAGAGGAGAAGGATATGGTTGGGAAAGGAGATGAAGATCTCCACTTCCTCATCAAGCTCCTAGGCTGAGGCTCTACAAGAAAGAAGAATGGTACATAAAAGGAAAAGAGAGTCTCAATTGCAAGGGAAGGTCAAAATCAGTGGAGATAGGTTGGGACCTTTTTATTTGAAAAATTTTTCTGGAATTTATAGAGAAGTACAAGCTTATTATGGTATTCTTGACCAAGCTTATTAGGTATTCTTGAATTGGGTCTTTTGGGCCTCAATTGAATCAAGAGGGTTTCAAGTAGAGTTGGGCCAATATTAAAAGTTGGAGTCCATTCTAAAATGAGTTTGATGAACCCAATTGGATGCCTAAATGATATGCCCAATGAATGCATAACTCATGACATGTGAATCATTAAAATGGACCATAAATCCTATGTAGTTTGGTCAAACCCAACTACCTATCCAACCAAGACCCAATTAAAATAAAAACAAGATAATTTAAGATTAAAATAAATTAATTAATATGAAATCAAGTTTAATTAATATAAATTACAATTAATTCGGGTTAGGACCTTACACTCTCAACACCTTTTCCTCTTCCTCATCGTATCTTCCCCTCTCTCAAACCTTTTCCAGATCCGATAACAACCCCCTTCTCTCTCTCTGTCAGGCCCCAATCCCCAGAATTTGGGGATTAGAATGGGCCCCCAAGATGTGCAAACGTAATCCCGTAGCAATCTTGCCATGTGAAGACACGCACAAATCACTACAAGAGAGATTCCATACGAACGTGTGGGAAAGTTCTACAAATACTTATATTAAGTTTCAACAATAAAGCGGAAGCTCGTGAAATACGCCTATAAAGATCATAAGGAATAATAGAAGAAACATCATCTATTTATAAATAAGTCTGAAGTCTGTTACTTAACCATCCACATTTATATGGCAACAAATACTTAAACATATGCAAAATCCAAACAACATATCTATTAAATCTTGAACCGCAAGATATCCATAGTCCAAGCATGTTCATGCTAAACAACCCAACAAGAAACCCATTGACGCTCTTCGTAGGACAACTAATAAAAAATATCGTATTCGTTCCACTCATCCACTCTTTGAGGTACCGTTGAGGTTTCTGCCGGGGGGCATCGTTTGCCGTACTGGCATTGGGTTCTGTACCTATAACACTAAGGGTAGCACTGTTAACATGACAGTTAAACAAATATAGAGATATATAAGACCATCATGATGCATCAATTGCATTAGAGAACATATTAATTAAAAGAGAACAATGATCGTAAACTAGGCATATTGTGCATGAAATTAGAATGAATATCGAATCATGAACCGAATATCATAATATACTGGCTGGCATCCACGAGGCTATATTCTCCCTAAAGAAAACGTATAACATACAGAAGGGAATGTATTGCTAGGAAATCAGTCTAACTTCCCAAGGAGCGCCAACATTCTCCTTCGTAAACTACTACAGCAGTGATATAAAGAATACCCAAATTGGTCCTGTCGAACCTAATAAGGGTATAAGCTAAGTGGTGCCAACTCAATGTATTAAGACTGTCCCGAATTCATATCATACATACTTGTCACCAATCGTAGTGATCATCTCATATTCGTACATAATCATTCATACTCATCATCATATCATACATAAAGGGAGTATCAGTCTTGAGTTCAAATTCAATCATAAAAATTGAAATTAAACAAAGTAACTGATAATCAAACAATGCATACTTAAATGAGCTAATAGAGCTCGAATCCTCTCAACCTTAGCTACACCCATTTTAGCTCACAGGCCATACTCAATAAAAGCTCCGGCACCGATTTTGCCTCAAAGTTCGTTAGGAAGAATGGACACATAATTAGATCATGTTGAGCGCAAAGTTATTTAACAATATGAATACAATTAAATTGAGCAATTGTCAAGAATAGTTACTAGCCAACCTTATGTTAGATAATTTGTGTTTCCGAGGTCATTTAATATGATGTATTCATAAAATGTCTGGTGTCATTGCATTTCTAAAATCTCGGTGTTACATTGTGTATGCATTAGACACCACTCCTTATGCCAACACACATGATGTAATATTGAAAATTGGCTATAAAATCAAGAGGGAATGAGTGACAGCTCAATGCTCTTCCTTTTTAATATTTAATTATTGTTGGGCTAAACTGGTTGAGGTAAGGATACCATATCTAAGGCCCTACATGGTCTTTGATTGTACTTAATGTTGTAAGGATAAGAATGGCTTATATTATCTCTAAGGTCTCAAAATAAGGTTAGAACAACTCCTAATTTAATCCTCATTTTAACGAAATAAAATAAAATTTTATTAAAACTTGGGGTCCATTGCTCTCCAATAACTCTATTGAATAGTCCTAGAATATTCCCATCATGTGTATAAGTTCCCCCAAAACATTTCTATAAAATAGCTCTCATTTTCACAAAATATTTGTGCTCATATAAAACTTACCTCACGAAATATCTAGAGTGAGTTTCGTAGAACATTTTGGGCCAAAAAAATACTAAAGAATTCAAAAGATACAAATGAATCATTCTTTATCCCATAAAATAGTATAAAGTAATACCCATTGTTCCATACATACTGATCCTTACTAGGGCTTTGGTAAGGCCCCATGTTCTGACAATTTTGAATATTATTATGGTTGTAAAAAATATGGATAATCTAATAATAAATTTTAGAACACCTCAGCCTCACCAAAGATCAAAAGTGTGGTCTCTCCTTATGCCCCGCGATGTACTACGAAAGGTCCATGGTAAGCCATTTGGAATAATGTTTACAAATTCATCACTGTCACGGGGGTAGTGTTTTTGCGCAGCAAACCCCGTGCGGCCTTAGCACGTTCAACCGATTGAATGTGCTAAGTAAGCCTTTCCCCTTAGCAAGTAGAACCTTGCTAGCTAGAAACCCGAAGACTACCTCAAAGAGAAAACCCACACACAAGAAGAGAGAGAAGCTCTGAGAATGCAAAGAATGCTCTTGCTTTGGATGATTTACAAGTGAGGGTGGGGGTCTCCTTTTATAGGCAAAACCCCCCTGTACATCAAATGTAGCCCTTGGTGGCCTATGGCTTAACTGTGATGTTTTATAAATTTCAACCACTGTTACGGTTTAGCCGTATATTGGTCTACAGCTTAGCCGTATGAAGCCTACGGTTAAGCCACGGCTAAGCTACGACTTAACCATAGTACAATTCACGGCTTAGTCGTAGGTTAGCCTTAGAGAAAAACTAGGTTTGCGGTTCTCTAGAAGGCGCATCGTAAAATGACTTATGGCTTAATCACGGGGTGGTTACGACTTAGCTGTAGTTCATTTCGCGGCTTGGCTGTGGGTTAGCCGTAGTTCAAATGTAGAATATAAGCTCTCTGGATTCTAAGTCATAGAACACTTACGGCTTAGCCGTAGAACACTTACAGTTTTCACCGTAAGCTTCAGAATTTATGAAAACAGTTCTAGAGCACGAGTTCGATACAGAACTCATAATTCTTAGTTCCAATGAAATTTCTTATGCTCTCAAATTTTTATAATAGGTCTTACATTGCCCACATATCGTTAATATTACATATTTATACTCATTGTCACCTAATCTAACATATATGTGTACTTAATCAAGGGTGAACAAGTTGTAACCTTGCATTTAGAGTTTTCACTTCAAGAATCAACAAATTTAGACAAGCTTGTAGTAATATATACTTTTATACATACCTTGTATTAGTGCTTCACCCAAAACTAGCCTTTCCTTAGGTTTGATAGTGGAGAATGCCTCAATAGAAGCAAATCCTATTACATGTAAAGATATGCAAATGGTGAATCAAGTGTAAGATGCATGCATGTTGCTCATTTGAGTCTTCTTGACTCTTTTGATCTCAAAAGAATGAAATGAAAGCTATCTCTTACCTTAGGGAGCTGTAAATTAAAGATGAGAGATTGAAATTAGTAGATTCAATGAAGGAGATGCATAAGATGATGAAGAAAGAGCTGAATGGAACCTAGTACGAGCACATGCAAAGCTCCAAGATCTTGTTTCCAGCTCCAACCTAAAGTGAAGATGAGAGAAGAGTGAAAATGTGAGGTTCTAGCAAGAGAGCAGAGGAAAATGAAGGGGAATGATGGATACACCCCTTTTAACTCAAAATTTTTGAACTTTTTGCAAGTAAGTCCACTTTCTTTTGGAAAATTACAGTTTGAGTCAAATGGACTTCAATTGGGCCAAGATAAATCTGAATTGAGCTGGGGCTAAACATGAAAGTTGACCCACAAGGTGAAATGCACATGATGCAATCAATATGGTGTTAAGATGATGTATAAATGATGTGCCTAATAAATACATGACTCAAGACATGAAAGATATCAAAATGGACCTTAAATCCTACTTAGTCTTGGTCAAACCCAACTACCTATCCAACTGAGACCCAATAAAGATTAAGCATAAGATAAAGTAAGATTAAAATACATATATTAACATGAAATCAAATTTAATTAATTTAAATTATAATTAAGCCAGGTCGGGACCTTACACTTTTATTCCTCCATACCGTTCCTCCTTTTTCCTTCTCTCTTCCTTCCTCTCTCCTTCTCTCCCCATCAAAGCTCTTCATCTGTAGTGACATCATTCGCCACCTTGAATCCAGCCTCATCGGATTACTCCAAGGTCTTCTACCTCTAGATGAAGAGCAATTATCAACTATACTTTGTTGATTCTAAGATTGTCATCGAATAAAAAAAGATGCCAAAAACATTCTTTCAACTTACAAATATGCTCAGGTTCATAATCTTGAATTTTGATATCTACTTTTTAAGGGTTTTATTCATGTGTTCGGTGATTAAGGTTGCGTTAAAAATTTATACTAAAAGCATATTTTTATGTATTTGTCTTTGACTGATTTATTTATTAGTAAAGTTTGTCTTTTCATTTTAATAAGAATTTGTATGGGCAAATGGTCGTATTGTTTTTTATTATGCATGAATGTGTCTTTTATTCTATAAAGTAGACAAGATGGTGTGTAGAGTTAAGCTTACACACGGAAGACTTTTTTGTCGGTTCTTATAGAATATAAGTTATTGTTGTTCACAATTTTAATGGAGTTGGATACACCATCGGTACGATTGTGGTATGATGCATTATCAGGCTTGTCCTGGCTGCGGAAAATGGTATAGTTTCGACTTGTTATACTGGTACGCTTTGTATGTATTGAACATGAACGCTTTTGGGTTTATTGTCATTATACTGACTATATAAAACAATCAATATCCAAATGGTTATTATAAGTACTTATACTCTTAATTCCGATATAAATAATAGATACATATATTTAGTGTTTGGAATTTTAATTTACAAAGGAGTGAGACCTTTTATTGGTCAATAATCTCAGTAAATTTGATTATTATACTATGCATATGGTGGAAATTAGTTTGTTAATGGAATTCACATCCCGTAATAGGGATTGATGTATCCCCTTGATGAAACTTATAAGTTTTGATTATATAAAACTTTGCAGGTGAACTTTGTGTTAAACATATCAAATAAATTAAGTATAAGGTCTTAAAGAATTATATAAATGTTGATTAAATATATATGCTAGTAATTATTTAATCGATGGATATCTGAAATTTTAATGTCAGGAGATTAATAAGCATTTAATAACAAGAAGCTCGAAATAAAATTTTGAGAATTAAAGATAAAAGGCAATTATAATTTTTTAGTGGACTAAATTGTAATTTATGTAACTAAGATCCTAATTTGAGTGAAATTAGAGTTTTCTACTTCCATATGAAGCCTATTTTTCGTTTGTTTTTTTTTTAAGGTCTCTATTATAGCCTATAAATATGCGCTATTATATTTTAAGAAAAAAACAAGAGAAATCTTGTTTTTTAGAGCAAAGAAAATTCGTAAAAGAGACTCATACTCCGATATGAGTTTCAGTATAGATGAATACAGTGGAAGGTTTTAAAATTTTTGGGTTGTTGTAAGACCGAGATCAAATCAGAAAGATCTTACAGGCATGATTCGTGAATCATCATCATTTAAAGTTATTTTGTTAGTAATTTGTACGCAATATCTAGTAGGAATCTTAGTGGCTCTCTCCAACAGGATAGGCATTTGGTATTTGATATTTAATGTGTGTATTTATTTATTTTGCAGATTACCATATTGATTTCAATACCCTAGTCATGGTTTTCAAATTCTGTCTAAAATAACACTGATAAAAACCTACTCAATTTTCTTTTAAAAGTTGGATTTCATCTAATGGCTCTCTTTTTCTCTATTTGCTCATCATCAGGTCGTCATAGTGACATGCATCAACAGCTCGAACCAAATGGAAGATTTTACTTTATTTCTTTTCTTTTTCTTTAATGAACTTTCAGCTAGATCCGGCAAAAAATTTATATATTTTTCCTTTTATTTTTTTCTATGTTTTTTATTTGATAAGATTTTGTTTGTAGAGTTTATGGGGTTGTTCTTGATGGTTGAAAATGTGTTTCATTTGTAATATCTTTTTTTAAGCCCTAGCAAATGCCACTAACCTCTTTTGGGGGCCATAAAATAGGTAATGCATCTCCCCCTCTATTTGGTTAATTGACATTGTTAGATCTTAATAAAAAATAAAAATCCGTAAGGCCAACTATTATTAACTTCCCTGGAACAGTGATTCATGATAGTGATTCTTCATTGATTGGGTTGCCACAAGAATTTTTTTTCCGCGGGTTCCAATGCTCTTTTTGCGTGGAGTAAAATGTTGGGTGATTGGTTCATTTAGTATACACTGTAACACAATAAGGATACTTCATTTGGCTTGCGTGCGTGGAGTAATTATCGAGTACTCCGGAGGAGGAGGAGAAGGAGGAGGGAACAATTAAGTATCATGTGGGCCCCACTAGTGCAATGGCTCAGATAGAAGCCTGATTTACCTACCAAAGTATGCGGCTATCATCTAATCTGAGGCGGCCCTCTTCTTCTCCCTCTCTCCAGTTCACTCTCTGCCAAATTGGACATAATAAAAAAAATTCATCTAAGTGTGTGTGCTCAGACACATCCAATCTCCCAATCCCCAACCCAACTCGGCCGCAAAACCTCCCCGCGAGCCATGGAAGGAGCCGCAGAACCCCCACAACAGACTCAGAGCGAGCAACAGAACGACGCTCGACTCGCGATCATGGAGCTCGCGAACATGATAAGTGTGCCCATGTCCCTCCACGCCGTCGTCCTCCTCAAAGTCCCCGACGCCATCTGGCAGTCCGGCTCCAACACCCCTCTCTCCGCCTCCCGCATCCTCTCCCTCCTCCCCTCCTCCCCCCACCCCTCAGCCTCCGCCTCCAACCTCCAGCGCCTCCTCCGCCTCCTCTCCAGCCACGGCGTCTTCCGCGAGCACACCCTCGACGGCGAGCGCCGCTACTCCCTCACCAATGTCGGCAAAACCCTAGTCACCGACCAGGACGGCCACTCCTACGGCGCCTACGTCCTCCAGCACCACCAGGACGCCCTCGTCCGATCCTGGCCGTTGGTCCACGAGGCCGTCCTGGATCCGACTGTGGCGCCGTTCGTGAAGGCCAACGGGGTCTCCGCCTACAGCCACTACGGGGAGAGACCCGAGATGAACGAGCTGATGCAGAGGGCGATGACGGGCGTATCTGGGCCGTTCATGAGAGCGATGTTGGATGGGTACGTGGGGGGATTCGACGGCGTCGATCGGCTCGTGGACGTGGGAGGGAGCTCCGGCGCGTGCCTGAAGATGATCATGGAGAGGAACCCGCACGTGCGAGAGGGCATCAACTTCGATCTGCCGGAGGTGGTGGCGAAGGCACCCAACATTCCCGGTGAGTTTTGAAACGCTCTCTGTGCCTCTTCCTTTGATTGGGCTTATTTTAGAAAGTCCGTAGCCTGTTTCGCTAACTTACGCGGGCGGCTTGATCTGGACTCTTGAGTGGTGTTGGACCAATATGATTGATTTCAGACATCAGATTTGACTTGAGGGGGGAAAAGAAATAGAAATAAATGGTTGCGCCCATTAAAGTGGGTCTATTTGATTTAGATGGATTGTAACTTACAACACCAGGATTTGAGCGGCCTGACCCAGGTGGGACAGATTTTCAATTCCCAATGTCTAGGGGCCTAAATTCCCGCACGACCTTTTGGGAGATTTTCTGTCTGTTACCTTAATCAATCAATCATTCCTATCAGTTATGTCTTTGAATACAAAAACTAATGTGAAAAAAAAAAAACCACCCAGCAATAGTAGTGGATAAAAGTCAGTGCTAGTTCTAAAAGATTTTGCAAGTTATTATTTTTTCAATGAAAACATTTATACAAAATATGAAGGTTTTTCATATCTTGATCAATAAATTGACGGAATAAATTTAAGAAAACATGTGAATAATAGAGTGGGATCAACCAGATGAAACATGCAAATCCAGCCTTATACCAATGGATACAAGGCCACTAGCTAAACATTATCCACATAAGTATTTTTAACAAGACCGACTATATACAATCAATTTTTGCGCTTTATCATTCTTTTCTTATCCACGTGGGACCCCTCATATTTTACTTATTACCTTGTTCATGGGATGCGCTTGATTGATAGATGGTCAAATATTTCATCAATGAATCCTATGTATTGTTAGTATTATTTGGTGTTGTGTATTCGGAATTTTACCAATGATCAAGGGGAGTCAGTGGGTTCTTCGTCATAAAAAAATAATAATAAAAATAATTTCATCACGTCTTCTTTTTAATTTGGTAGTCCATTTGGCAACTTAAGATAGGGAGAGTAGGCGCTGCACAATATTAATATGAAGCATTGTTGCACTGGAGTCCTACCCTTCACATTGCATTGCTTTGGTGGGAATTGGATAATGGCACTTCTTTATCCCTGGTCAACTCAGCCTTCATTAGACCTTTGGCATTTGGCTTGAGGGTTATCCGATTCTAATAAGCAAGGGCTATTAGCTAGGGGTTATATATATGATTGCAAACATAGTACTCGGATAATGCAGGGAGGGTGGGAGTCGAACTCATGACCATGTGAAGAAAACCTAGTGCTCAAACTACGGCACCTTTTTCATCCAACCATTTACTGTGCATTTTTTTGGACTGAAGTCCAAATTCTGAGACTGCAAACATGCGATCCCAAACTTCATCCTTAAATAGGTCCAAAATTTGCCAACCATTTTTCAAAGAAGCTCCAGTAGAAGTTGAACCGGTAGCATAATTTACAATCGTGTTATTGGCGGACCCCAAAAGTCAAAGTCTATTGCGGTTGTCGCGGCGTGAAAAGTTTCTTTTACGCCAAATTTTTTTAAAATTATTTAAAAATTTAGAACATTGTAAAACATTGGAAAATAATACTATTTTCATTAATAATAAATATAAATCAAAAAGTCGGCCCCCCTAAGTCCTAAATTGTGTATTGTTATTTTATTTAAAACTGTATAAATTTTATTTATAGTTAAATAAATTTACATGGATATATATTAAAATAAGTTGAAAATCACAAATTCTATGCAATCCAATCTTAAGTATGACTTATGTGTTATTAATTATTTATTAGTTTTAAATTTAAGAAGCTAAAACTTTTTTTCATTACTCAATAGATCTATACTAAACTAAAAGGCCACAAGCATTTTAAACACCTTCCAAACAAATTTAACTAACTATTTTTTAAAAATATATAAAATTTCAATAAAAAACCCCAATTTTCAAACTACAAATAGTAGATTCTTCAAATGTGTAAAACAAAGAAATGTATCCACAACACAAAAAGAGCTTGTAACCCTCATTTATAAGCTATTTTTAAATACATTTTTAAGAAATTTATCACTCCCAAGGGATAGCTGAGCTGGCCTAGGACTCTATTATTAGAATGATATAGACTGAGATTGATATGTATCGGTTGATACAAAGTAGATTGATGACATCTAAGACAAATGGTGATAAAAGCGGCATGATTAATTTGTTATAAATAAATTTTGTTCACTCAATCCAACAAACGATCCCACTCATTTAAAGAAAATTCTTTTGTGCAAGAAGGGATTTTGTATTCCATATGTTTTTATTTATATACATGGTAGTGAGAGATTTGACATTTCTTCCCTCCCTATTTATTCTTTTTGCCACAAGAAAGATGCATCTCACCCAACAATAAATGGGCTTGACGGAAAGTCGAAACAATTTTCGTCTCTGCTCCAAATCAGTTCTCACACAAATGCATCCAGGTGTATTTTGAACTTTGAGCCAGTGCAATACATGGGGGTTTACTGATTTTGAGCAATTTCCATTTACAAATTGTGAACCCACAAATCCCATTAGATATAAAAGAGTGCCTGACCTAATATTCTCTGGAAATGCAACATAGCTGGGCTTATACCTTCTTACATAAATTACCTTTGTGTACCTACGATTTTCCTTGGTGTTCTGATCCTTTGCAGGTGTGAGGCATGTCGGCGGCGATATGTTCAAGTCTATTCCTTCTGGTGATGCAATATTTATGAAGGTATTGAATCCGACTACCTTGTGCTTATGGTACTAGCCATGTGGCTAGCATGGCAATCAGTAGTAAAAGCTCTAGAGTCTATAGTTGCCACTGGACCGTGCTGAGTTGACCCGTCTTGTCCTCAGGCCCTGGTTGGGTCTTTAGAATTTGGTTGCACTTATAATTCTGATTACCTGTAAATGGTCATGGCATAAAACACAGCGACTGCAATTTGCCTGCGCATAAACCATCATATATGCATAAACTGGATAGCTTGCTTGCACTTGGTTTATGAATATCAAGTCTGGCCCTAGGAGGTCAACTTTGTTGTAGCTTGGCTCGGCCTAGATCCACCAGTGAAGCATTTTAAAATCCAGGATAGAAGTCTCCTCACAGGATAGTTTAGATTCACTCACTGATAAATGTAGCTGCTAGCAAGTGGTTGCGACTTGTATGTTCTCATACTCTATGTATGTATGTAATGTAAATGAATTGTGTTAAAATGTTACAGTGGATTTTAACGACGTGGACCGATGAAGAATGCAAGGCGATAATGAAGAATAGCTATGATGCACTGCCTGAAAGAGGGAAATTGATTGCTTGTGAGCCGGTGCTGCCGGAGGAAACAGACTCGAGTCACCGAACTCAGGCCCTCTTGGCAGGTGACATCTTTGTGATGACCATCTACCGGGCGCAGGGGAAACATCGGACCGAGGAAGAATTCCGTCAGCTCAGCCTTTCTGTGGGATTTACTGGTTTCCGGGCCATCTATCTTGATCACTTCTACACTGTTTTAGAGTTCCAAAAGTGATCGGTGATTAGTCAGAGCCCATCAATGTAAAATTTGAAAACTTGATTTTGATTTAATAAAGTGATTGTTGGGTAGAATAGGGCTGTTATGGGCCTGACCCACGTTCCTCAGATCCAGATTACAAGCTGGTAAAAAAAAATTGGGACTGATTGGTTACTTTCTGGCCCAATTTTGTTGGCTTGGTAACTTTCTGAGTCGAGTTTTAAGATTTTAGACTGTGGTCGGGACAGAGCATAGCATGACAGCAGTGCTCTCTGTTTGAAGGTGACACAACAAATAGATGGTGAGGTGACTTTTTTTTTTTTTATCTAGTCTCTTTGCAATCCTATACTAAATTTATATCTAATGTAATAATATTTAAATCTTATAAGGCTGCGGCTCATAAGAAATTTGTTGTTCTGCTCTTAAATAAAAAACCGCTCAAAATGACTTTCGTTTTTTTTTTAAAGAAATTTCAGTAGGAGCGAAATCCATCGTCTAATTGATTACTATTAAAAAGTTTAATTTTCAATGTGATATTTACATATTTATAAGTGATCAATTTTAATGTGGGCCTAGGTTTGATATGTAAGTAAAATTAGATAAGTGATGAATCATTAAAAGGACATTTATTTTTCATGACGTAGACTTTTCATTCATCAATATCTTAAGGAAGGCCCATGAAATCTCTGGCCAATAATGTTTCGCTGCCCACACGAGAAAGAGTCTACTACATGCGAAATGTGTAGTACTTTTCTAAAAAAAAGAATGTATCAAAAATCATGAAAAATAAGTATTTCGAGCTGTCGTTTAACTAAAAAAACTAGAGTATAACTGTTGTTTTGAGTGTTGTTTATATTGGTATAGCTTTTATAAAACACTAGCGCTGCAGGGCCCGCATAATAATTATATTATTTGTAAATACAAATATTTATAAATATTTAAATGATTTGTAAATTGATATTAACATAAAATTCATTACACAATCATAATTTTAAATATTTTAGTGCATACTTAAAAAATTAAATATCATATTAGTAAAACTAAATAAAAAAGAAAAATAATGTACACATAGAGTTTTATTATAATATTATTAAAAAAAATTAAATCACTTTTCCTTAAATCTGCAAATTCAACTTACGAGAAAAAAAATATTATATGGTAAAAAAAATTAGATGGAATAGTTCAATTTACAAAGAATTATTAGGTCAATCAACCCTTTCACTATGAAAAAATTGATTAATTAGAATTGAATAGAAAAGAAAATGACTAATATCAAACTCGGCCCATTTGAAGATATATGTACCATATAAGTAAAATAGAAACATAGCCCAAACCACCATGGTGAGGGCTTCGATGTTGGGCCCAAGCTAAGCCTAGATATGATCATACACTACCAATGGTTAGGACATGTTGGGCCCTACTAAGTTCAACAAAGTCCAGGTCAATACCTATTAAAAAGTAGTTATATTTTAAAATAAAACCATTTAAATCAATTGTAAAAATATTATGTGGTAACAATATTATACCTATAGAGTCTCATTAGAATATTTATAAAAAAAAGTTAGATCATTTTCCTTTTAATCTAGAAGCTCAGCTTAAGAGGAAAAGAAATATTATATAGTAAAAAAAATTAGATAAAATAGTCCAATGTACAATGGTTGCGGTGAGTGGAGCGAAGCCAATACCATAAGTCATTGCGAAGAAGGTGCTGAGGTGGAGAGGCCCATTCTTGTTTGTAAAGTTCATTCTAGATTAATTTGATATAATGGATTGCTTAGAAAGAGATTTTATGAAAATAGATAGGAAAAATAATGGATAAGATATATATAGATTTTAGGACTTTAATCAGAGCACGAAATGGGGTATTGTCGCTCTCCTACTAAGAGTGAAGCTACACGTGTTGCTCTCTCGCAAAATGGGGTATTGTTATATATAAAGTGTCTGTGTCCATCTCGTTATGGATAAAAGTGATCTCTTACAATATTATATATGAAGACAGCGATCCATAGAAACAATAAGAAAAATACAACAAAAGCACAAGAGATCTGAGAAAAGCCTCTACTGGCGATCACCAGCCTCACTGCATCTTCTCCCACGGTGTTCTTCTTGGTCTTTCATCATTCTCTTAACTTTCACTGGTATCAAAGCGAGTGAATTTTTTACGGCGGCGTTACTTTGCAACATCTTCTTCTTCGTCTTGGTGTCTGCAACTTCTTCTTCGTCGTCTTGGCGGTGTTTGTTTTTCTTCAGAAGAATTTCTTTCTTTTTTCCCTGATCCCCGAAGAAAGCATCCCAAAAAAGAGAAGGGACTGTCAGTCTTATCAAAGCAGGGCATGTGCTGTCACGTGACATACTCTTTGCGTTGACAACACAGCCTCTTAAAGCACCTTTACTCTATACAAGCATGAGATTGAATTTTTTTTTTTTAAAGGTGCAATCAACTCAAAGCAAGCTCACGTGATTCATCAAAGCACAAGAAAGAAGAAGATTTGTATTACGGCATTAAGCAACTATTATCCGCAGCAAGCTATTATTCTCTTCGGAATATCCAGATCAGAAAGCACCGTCTATTTTTGCGGCTTTCTCGACAAAATAAGAATTCCACACAAACTCCGTAACAGAATTTTTGATTTACGCTCGGTCATCTAAACTCATTTCTTTGATCAATTTATTTTAATAGGAAGTAGAGCAGTAAGTGATGAATTAAGCAAAATTGAAAAGTTAAATGGAATAAAAATTTCAACTTGAAAACGTAAAATCATGCATGTTTTATCCCAAGACAAAGTTAAATATACCCTTAAAACAACTATGCCTAATGATTCTGGTCCTAATTCTAATGCTGCAAACCGAAGAATGTATCAAAAATTTCTTTATGATGATAAGCTTGCAAGAGATAACATGCTAACTTTTATGGAACCTGATACTGAAATATTATTTGAAGAATATAAAATAGCAAAAGAAATGTTTGATGCTATCTCTACAACTTACTCAAGCTCATCAGAAATCTATATGCAAATGTTAATTGAAAAATACAAATCTAGTAGGATGTTAGAATCTGAATCTGTAGTGGATTATATAAATAAAATGACAGTAATTGCAAAACAGCTTGCAACTCTAGGGAATCCAATTCTTGAAAATTTTTTTTTTGAAAAAATGCAAGTTTCTACAACTTCGAGTAGTTTGTCTGATTCTTGGGAACAAGTAGTCGTTTCTTTAAACATGTCTTTAACTGGTATTACTATGAAAAATCTTCCTGTGCTTTTAACTCTGGAATATGAAAGGAGAAATAGAAAGAAATTGTCTGAGGCATTAATGATGGGAAACTCTTCAACTAAAACAATTGAGGAACCAAAACAATCCCATGTCAATTTTAATAAAAATAAACACAAGTAGCCTGAAAAGAAAAAAAATAGAAAGGAAGAGTTTGTCAGGAAACTGTTTTGATTGTGGAAAACCAAGTCACCAAAAGAAAGATTGTAGGGCCAAGAATGTTAATTGAAACCATAATAATAATCGGCCTAATAATCAGAAAAAAAAGACCTGATCTATGTGGTTTCTGAATCTCTTCTTGCGAATTGTGATACTAGAGCATGGTGGATAGATTCTGGTTCATCTCAATATGTGTCCAAGTCTTGAGAAGATTTAGTAGATTTAAAGGAGGTAAAAACCAGCGATCATCACGTATACATGGGTAATAATACTTACTGCGATGTGTTGGGAATTGAAACAATTCTTATTTTCCTGCCTAGTGAAAATAACCTCTTGCTGATGGAGACTCTATATGCTCCTTCAATGCTGTGAAACTTGATTTCTGTGCCACATTTGGATGAAAAAGGATATGAAGTTTGCTTCCATTCTAGAAAAGTTTCGGTTGGAAAACATAGTCATATTTTATTTTGGGGAATAAAAGTTGATAGCTTGTACAAACTTAATTTTTTTGATAATAAATCAGTAGTAAGTTCCGCTTCTTATATTGATGTTTCTATGTTTGTTGATGATCCTTATATATGGGATCTCAGATTGGGACATGTAAATAAAGATAAGATGAAAAGAATGTCAATATGTGGATTAATACCCAATTTAAATATTGATTTTTCTGCATGTGAATCTTGCTTAATGGGAAAAATGACTAGGTTACCTTTTCCAAAAGGACAAAGATCAATTGAATTATTAGCTATAATACACCCAGATGTATGTGAGCCACTAAATGTGAATACACATACAAGAATGGAATATTTTGTCACATTTATTGATGACTACTCTAGATTTGGCACAATTTATTTGATGAAAAGAAAATCAAAAGTATTAGAATGATTTAAAAAGTATAAGAGTTTTATAGAAAAACAATTGGGTAGAGATATAAAAATTCTTAGGAGTAATAGAGGAGGTGAGTATACCTTAGAGTTATTTGACAACTATTGTAAACAAAACTCCATAATACATTAAGTATCAATGAGTTATACCTCCCAACAAAATGGAGTGACAGAAAGAAGAAATAGAACTTTACTAGATGTGGTTAGATCTTTGTTATCTCATTCTAACTTAGGAACCAATTATTGGAGTGAGGCTCTAGCTGTTGCAACTTATATTTTAAATTGAGTCCCCACAAAAATAATGAATGCAACACCATATCAGCTTTGGACTGGTCAAGAACTTGATCTAAGTGAGTTAAAAGTTTGAGGCTCATCTGCTCATGTTTGGATCCCTAGTCAACTTAGGAAAAACTAGATAATAAATCCATAAGATGTACTTTTATAGGATATTCGGGGAATTCAAAAGGATACAGATTCATAAGAAATCTTTCTGATGGCAGCATCAATGTTATAGAAAGTAGAAATGCCTGTTTTTTAGAAGAACAAATAGACACTAGAAATCCAAATAAACTGGTAGAGTTATTTGAAATACAAAAAGAAAATATTTTTTCAAATAAAGTCTTAGATAAGGTAATTCATGAACCAAAATATGACACCATATCTAGAATTCAAAGAGAAAGATATCCTTCTAGTTATTTACAAGATTATTATTCACTAATGTCTAACTTGTTTGAAGATAAACCCCCTAGTTTCTTTGAGAACTAATATACTTTAATGTCTAATGTGTTTAAAGGCATTATAGATTCGACAAACTATTATGAAACCTTAATAACTAATATTCTTGAGGAAATTAAGGATCCACTAAATTATGATGATGCTTTAAAGTTGAATGAACATATTGATTGGCTTAAAGCAATGAAAAAAGAAATTGAATCCATTATAAAAAATGGTGTTTGGGAACTTAGTGATTTACTTAGAGATAGAAAAGCTATTGAATACAAATGGGTGTTCAAAAAGAAGTTTAAATCAGATGGGTCCATAGATAAATACAAAGCTAGGCTAGTTGCAAAAGGCTTTACTTAGATCGAAGGAATTGATTATATTGACACTTATTCTCTTGTTGCTAAATTTATATCCATAAGAATTATTATTGCAATCGTAGCTCACTTTGATTTAGAAATTCTTTGATTAGATGTAAAACTGCTTTTCTGAATGGAGAGCTCAATGGGGATAGATATATGAAACAACCGGAAGGTTTCATAACTGAAGGACATGAAAATAAAGTATATAAGTTAAAATGGTCCTTGTATGGTTTAAAATAATCTTCACGTCAATGGTATAGAACTTTTCATTTAGCAATGATTGGATATAGTTTTTGTAGTAAAGAGATTAGATCATTGTGTGTATATTATTAACAATGGGAGTAGTTTTACCATTTTATCTCTCTATGTTGATGATATATTATTAACCAATAATGATTTAAGTATGATACAAAAAGTGACACTACGTCAAAACGGGTTAAATCCCACACTAATTAAGTCTGAAAAACCACGGGTTTAAACACTTGATTATATTCCACAATATTCCATAGTTCTCAACTCTCGTTAAGAGAAAAACGACATACCCTTATGTGGAAAAAGTTATTAATAAAAACAATAGTTTAAAACACTTATTTGATTTATTGAATGTCACAGCTTTAGACTATTGTTTTTTTTTACCTAAATAATTAAGAAAAAAGGAAGCCCAAAATTGATTATTTCCTTTCCTCTTTCCTTTTGCGCTTTTCTACAAAATAATGTACGAAACTCTGCGTCTCCCTCATCACCACAAGCCCTACCGTCTCTCCCTCATCTCTTAGCACACAACCCCCGACTCAGAGTCTCCAGAGAAAAAGGTTTCACAGTTTCTCCTCCTTTTTTCTTATTTCTCTTTTACTGTATCTCTTCTCTCTCTATTTGTGTGCAGCGATTGTGAAAATCAAATTCGTTGGTTGCATTCTTAGAATAAAATGGGTAATCAGAGGACCCATATTTGGATTATTGCATTACTTCTTGAGGTCCCTGTATCTCGATCAATTCTCTGCAATAAATTAAGGTTTGCCTCTGAATCGTTTCTGTGCAACAGAATTGAAACCCTTATCCATTCTCAGACCTATTTTTGTGTGTATGATTACGGGCTTGTGTGGGCCAGCTGATGGATGATTAGCACCATGGATCTTGAAGGGGATCCATGGGTGACCAAGGTTGTTTGGACACATGATGAGTCATCAAATATTTTTAACCTCATTGTGATTTATAGAAAAGGCTATTTGTCGGGTGATTTGTGATGTAGGACTGAACGGCGGTGAATGGTTGCTCAATGTGCATTATTTTGGTGATCTTGGATTCACTGTGTTTGCAGTTGGTGAATGTGCAGTTTGTGACTGGAAGCATTGAGAACTGTGGTAGAGATTTTGAAGCCCTCCATTGGTGATTTATTTTGGGCTGTTTGTTACCTCTTTGTGACAGTGGCCATGAGTTATTTGATAAAATGCATGACTGAAGTGTGTGTTTGTTTTCTGAAATTCTCTTCTGATTGAAGATTTGTTTTTTGTGACTGTGTGAAGGTTGTGGAAATGGTGGATTGCAATTGTAATTGTTGCCATTGGGTGTGCTCGTCATTGTTGCCCAGGATTTTGCACACTTAAGTGCTTGATAGTTTGCCTAAGTGAATTTGATTGTTGATATGGTATCATGAAAGAGACCACACATGGGTGCATCTTCTTCACATTAGAGATATGAAACCAGCCGGTTTTAATCTTTGCAAAATGATCTATGCTTTGAGGATTTGTTCTCTCGACATTGAGTTAGTTCTGAAAACTCTATTGATGAAGCTCTCTTACCTAAGCACTTAGAAATGCGAGAATGAGACTCCATCATGTTTTATGGGAAAGTGGAGATAAATGAGACCTGGGTCCGCTAGTTTTATTGCAATGCACATGATCTTACCATAAACTGTTTTAAGACCGATGTCCATGGAAAGGTCTTTTCTATATCTCCTTCTTCCTTGGCTGATTTTCTGAATATTCCTAATCTTGATGAGTTTGGTTACGCTTTTGAGGGGGAGCATGTGTATCCAATAGAAACTCATTTTGATGAGATTGCCACTGTCTCATGTGGAGAGGAGCGTGCTTGGCCTGGTGACACTATTTCTCAGGTAGATTTGATGGAGGAGCACAGGATCTTGAACTTCTTTATGAGTGCCTACTTGGAGCCCCATGAGGTCACACATTTGATTGTAACAATCATCATGGTTATGTGCTTCATGCCTTGGGCACCAGAAAATTGATCAATGTGGCTCGTGTGATCTTCAATCTGATGTGGAAGTGACGAATGCTCAGAAGGAATAAATTCCTTCATTTTGGAGCTCTAATTACTAAGCTTTTACTTTCAAAGAAGGTAACTTGGAGACTAGAGGATAGTGTGGTGAAGATGAGAGGTCCAATTAACAAAAGGACCATCGAGCAGCCTTTAGCACATTTCCAACACCATGGATGGTGGTCAAACTAGAAGACATGCATATGTTGAAGATTAGGCTGGACAACAGCCACAACAACAAGCTAAGGGGGAGCTTTCTATAACTGAGAGACTCAATAGATTGGCGATGCGAGTTTAACAGCACTTTGACTTAATATAATGTGTTTTATTGAGTGCTCTTATAATGTGTTTTATTTATTTATAAGTACCCAATAGGTCGTTAAAAAAATTTAAATGCCCTCCAATTAAAATATTTTTTATTTTAGATTTTTTATTTTACTTATTATTTATCATACGTTTTGTAGGATGCTGTTAGAAGTTTTTGTGAGGCTGATAGATCTCTTGCACAAAAAGATCTAAAAAATGACCCAGTTGTAAAGGTATTATTCATTTATTTTTTTATTAATGATAAAGCCTGATAAGTGCCAATTTAATATTTGTCTACATATTGACATCATTTTCTTTTATTTTTGCGTAGATCATTGGTCTTGATTCTCGAGGACGTGTACACGGCTTAGGCATGGGTGTTTCTATGACAAGTATCTGTTATTCCGCTCCATTTATGAAAGCATTAGCAGATGAAAAGTTATCAAACGAAAAGATTGATAGAAAAATGATAAAGTTGATGGAGGAGACAGGTGTCCTACGAAAGGATATGGATGAGTTAAAACAAACTCTATCTCAAGGTGGGACAGTGATGCGGTCATCCACCCATCATGGGAATTATTCTCAGGTACAATATTTATTTTTCATATATTCTAGATTTTTATAATTAAATAAATAATTTTTTAATTGATAAAGTATGTTAACACCGTTTGTTTCGAATAATATTGTAGGCTCGGAATGAATCACCCCATCAAGAGACACAGACAGAACAAGCAAGTCCACGAACATGATTGATTCAATGCAGGTTGATGCATTTGGTGCAGAAGGATGTTTGTGTTGCTTATGGGACTGTGATTGGTTTGTCGCTTGACTATCTAGGATGCTATAAGATTGTTGTGGATGAGATTCTTGATTATTCAGTCCAGTTACGTAGCGAAGAAAAAACTTTTGGAGATATTACTTTGGGTGATATGATTGATTGGCCCATGTATAAGACTTTAGATTAATTTTATTTTACTTTATTGTAATTTCGACTTTAGTTTAATTTATTGTCTTTGAATGACTTCACTTGAAGCTTTGATTTAATGTATTTGATTGAATTTTAATTTAGGTGACTTTAATTAAGCTAATGATGTTTGTTCTTATCTAATGTATTATTGTTTGTATTTATTGATGGATTACCAATAAAATTTATTTAATGAATAATTTTATAAATTCTTTATATAGGCACTTTTTTATTTAAAAAAAACCAGATAAAAAAGAGACTTACTAGCATTTGATAATTTGAAGAACACTCTAGATGCTTTTTAAAAATGACGGCTTTTACAACTTGATAAATTTTTGAAAAAACCATTTTGTAATTAATAATTGATAAAAAAAACGACAGTTTTCATTATAAAAAAAACGAGAGCTATGGACACTTAAAACAACGACAGCTCGAAATACTTGCTAAGCTAAGATTTACGCGACGGCTACGGACACTCGTTTTTAAAAAGCTACACCAATATTATCGACATACAAAATGACAAGTTGGACCGTCATTTTTTCAAGTAAATGACGGCTCTAAACACTTGTTTTTTGTGAATTTTGACGCAATGTGAAGTCATGGCTAAATTTTAAATTTGAAATGAAAGACATGGGAGAAGCATCGTATGTATTGGGTATTAAGATGACAAGAGATAGAAAATGCATAATATTAAGTTTAAGTCAAGAAAGATATCTTGACACTATTTTGAGACGTTTTAGAATGGAAAATTATAAGCCAGTTTCTACTCTTGTTGAAAAGGGATTAAATTTGTTTAAGGGATGATCATGATAAATTACAAGTACCTTATGCTCAAGCCATTGGCAGTCTTATGCATGTAATTTTGTGTATCAGGCTTGACATTATTATGCCTTTGGCATGGTCAGTAGATACCAAAATAATTCAGTTACCAAACATTGGCAAGCAGTGAAAAAGATATTTAGATATATAAAGGGGACAAAACATTTAAAATTATGTTTTCAAGCTGATAGGCTTGAAGTTGTAGGTTTTTCAGATTTCAGATTTTGTTGGGGATAGAAACGATTGTAAGTCCACCTCAGGTCATGTTTTCCTCTTTGGAGGTGCGGCCATTTCTTGGTTAAGTAAGAAACAAAGTTGTGTTACCCGTTACACTCAAGAAACGGAGTATGTTGCATGTGATATTGCAACAACTTTTGCCATTTGGATAAAATGCTTCATAAAGAAATGAAGCTTGACATAGCCGATGAGCCTATCCACATATATTATGACAATTAGTCCACAATAAGATTAATAAAAGGTGGGCCCAATAGTTGTAAGGGCAAACACATAGATGTGGACTCCCATTATATTCAAGATCTTGTTGAAAGAAACCAAGTAATGATAAGCTTCTTACCTTCAATAGATATGGTAGTTGATCCCTTAACAAAGGGAATAAGTGTAGAATGCTTTACAAAGCATATGAGCTTGATGGGTTTTAGGGATGCCTAAGTTATTAATTTGTTAATCATGAGTAATATGTCTACAATAGACTTGAAATATCTCATTGTAATTATATGTCGATAATGGAGAAAACCACAATAGTGGGAGCAAAACCTTATGACATATACTGTGATAGTCAATGGTAAAATAACCTTGACATATATGACAATTAACAATTGTTAAATCCACAAATAGTGGAAGTAAAACCTTGACATATTTTTTTTTCGGCTCTATGGTCAAGTGGAAGATGTTGGATCGTGGGGGCTAATGGGCCCCACATGTTTTATTTTGCTCATAAGCCTCAATGGTTATCTTTGATTAGGTCAAAATCCCTTATCCCTTGATTTGCTCAAGTACAATCGGAGAGTTGCTTCCCCTATAGATGGATAAAACGGATCTCTTACAATATTATATTTGAAGATTGCGATCAACGGAAACAATAAAAAAGATACAGAAAAAGCATAAGAGATTTGAGAAAAAACGTTGCTAGCAATCACCAGCCTCTAGGCAACTTCTCCAATGGTGTTTCATCCTTCTCTGACTTTCAAGTCTTAATTTAACTATTTTGAGCTATCGTTTTTCTAAGTGTTAGTAGCTCTTGTTTTTTTTTAATTATAAATTTATCATTTTTAAATAAATTATTAATAAAAATGGGTTTTCCAAAAAATTATCAAGTTGAAAAGGTCGTCAATTTTAAAAAGCATCTGGAGTCCTCTTCAAATTATCAAGTGTTAATAGGTGTTTTTTTTCCTATTTTTCAAAATAATAAAGTACCTATATATAGAATTTATCTAATCATCCATACAATTGATAAAAATGATAATCCATCCATAGATACAAACATTAACATATTATATACGAACAATCATCAATTAGAATATTTAAAGTCACTAGATTTAAAATTCAATCCAATACATAAAACCATAGGCTTCAAGTGAAGTCATTCCAAGTCAATAATTTAAACTAAGTTGGAAGTGCAACCAAGTCAAATAGAACTAATCTAAAGTCTTATATATGAGCCAATCGATATTATCGCCTAAATTGATATTTCCAAAAGTTTTATCTCTGCTAAGTAACTGGATCAAATAATCAAGAGCCTCATGCACGAAAATCTAATCGAATCCTAGATAGTAAAGCAACGAACCAATCGCTATCCCATAAGCAACACAAACATTGTTTAGCACCAAATGCATCAACCTACGCCGAGTCAATTCCATCTTTAGACTTGCTTTTTCTATTTGTATCTCTTGATATGGTGATTCATTACTAGCCTACAACATTATTAGAAATAAAAGGTGTTAATACTTCATCAATCAAAATATCATTTATTAAATTATAGAAATCTATCATATATGAAAAATAAATATTGTACCTGAAAATAATTCTCATGATGGGTGGATGACCACATCACCATCCCACCTTTGAATAGAGTTTATTTTAATTTGTGCATTTCCTTCCGTAGAATAATTCTCATGTGGGCCCGTATCATATGTCATTTGAACAATAAAATCTTTTTACTTTAACATGGGAGTAATGGAAAATACTAATTTATAATGAAGTAGAAAACTTATTTTGTAAAAAAAAATCTAAGTGAGATGGAGAATATCTTAAGATCCTTCTTTATTGGGATTAGATTATATTTGTGGATTTCAAGGAGAAGAGAATTTTAGGACTATACTGAGAGCGCGCCACGTGTTGCTCTCTCACGAAGAGACTTGCGCCACGTGTTGCTCTCTCACAAAGAGACTTGCGCCACGTGTCACCCTATCGCGAAATAGGGTATTGTTATAATATATGTATATAGAACTACTGATGCATTTAGGCATATAGTTCACTAACCCCTCTCCATGGCCCAATCGCATGGTGGAGAATTGAAGGCAGTGGTGGACAATGACGACCCTAGCCTACACAACTTCAAAATTCTAAGAAAAATTCAAAGGTGGATGCCACTTAAATTTGCAGATTCTCACCTATCACGAATGGACGGTGTAACGCTCCGACCCAGCTTGACCTCGTTTAGCGCTTAATTACTGTTGTTTTTCGTTGTTAATTGTGTTTTGCTTTTGTTTTGGATTCGTTGCAGGTCATGGATAGGTAGTTGGGTTGAGTTTGACCTGGATTAGGTAGACCAAGCCCTTTTTCATAATTTTAACTTTTCTTCGACATGGTCATTTTTGCATCATCTTGATGTCAACATGTGTCTTTTGTTGAGCTCGTTAACTTTCGTAACTACGTCGTTTGCAACCGAGGTCGTATGATTCCACTGGACCCGAATTTGACTCAAATTGAAAATTAATTTATGACTTGGACTTTATTGTAACCTGTACATCCACTTACCTTATATAAGATCCACTTCATCGACTCAAGCTCTCTCTCTCTCACTGTTCACGTGGATTTCTCTCTCTCCCTCCTGAGTCTCCTTCTCCATCGATCAAGCCAAATTAAGGGAATTTGATTTCTCATTCACTGGTGTTTGGATTGAGGTGAGTTAGAGGTCTTCTCCATCTTCCCCATCTTCTTCTTCTTCTCGTTTCCATGATTCCATGATGTTTCCCATGATGTTTTTTTCTCTTCCTCATGCATGCATGATCGCAGTGGTGGTGTTTAGATGTGAAAGAGCCCAAGGACAGCTAGTGGGGTAATTGAACTCAATTAAGGCAAGTATAACCATAATATGTAAGAACCCATGTTGGTATTTGCTTGATTTTGTTTACTTCACATGAGTTTGCAGGGAAAACATGTTTACAGCCCAATTTGCTAGTATTCTCTCTTTCTCTGTTGGAAATTTGCATATCGATGTCTTTACTGGTTTTCTGTAGTTGATTTAGAATTTAACCCCGCGCATGCACGGCTAAGCCATAAGTCACCTTCGGCTTAAAGTCCGGAGAGAGAAAAAAAACCCAGTTGTCTTTTACGGCCAGGACACGGCTAAGCCGTATATTGTCCTGCGGCTAAGCCGTATCTCAGCCGTGACCCATCCGTAGATCAGTGCAGGGTGTCTTTTTTTCTGGATTAACTGAAGGCAAGCAATTGACAAACCTTCTATGGCCCAGCTACGGCTAAGCCATAGAACAGCATACGGCTAAGCCGTAGAACAAAATATGGGTGAACTGTAATTGCGGATGAACAGTAGAGGGGACCGCGGTGGAGCCGCAGTGTATATTACGGCTAAGCCGTAAGATGCCTATGGCTAAGCCGTATGTTCACCTACGGCTAAGCCATACCACCCCTGGAAAATGAATAACAAGGATATGTGTAAGGAAAAGACCGATATGGCCTTCATGATTGAATGTAGAGCACCTAGACTTGTGTAACACTCCGATCCCCTTTGAGCCGGATTAGTGGCTCATTAGTGTGTTTTGTTTTGTTTTAGTCTTATGGACTTGGTTTTGGGCCTTGGATAGGTAGTTGAGTGACCTTTGACCTGAGATAGGTAGTTCTAAGCCCTTTTTCGTAATTTTGCTTTTGCTTTGCTTGCATCATATTTGCATCATCTTGGTGTCAGCACGTGTGTTTCGTTGAGCTCGACAATTTTCGTAACTGTGTCAGATCCGTTTGGAGTCAATTGGAGAAGATGGACCTTCGTGTGACTTGAACTGTAATTAGTCTAAACTCACCGGACCTTGTTTTAAACTTCCAAACCTATATATGTGAGTCATGTTCCAGATGTCCAACTCCTTGCCCATTTGTCTTGATCGTTGCATGCAAGTGAATTCAGGAGCTCCACGTTCTTTCCTCTTCTCTCCACTTCTCTTCTCGTTTTGGGTTGGTGTTGGGAGCTTGCACTCATTTTGTTTTGGATTGGGTTCCTTCTCTCTCATCTCCATCTGTAGCTTGGTAAGTGGGTTCTTTCCCAACTCTTCTCTCTTCTTCTCCAATTGCACCTCTCATTCTCTGATTGCTATGTCTTCATCTCATGCATGGTGTATCTCTTTGATTTGTCTTGATTTTAGTGGATTTGGAGCTTGTTTCAGAGGATTTGTCAGATTTGAGGCAAGTATAAGTACAGACTTTATAACACACATGGGTGCTCTGTTTGAATGCTTTGATTTCCATCTTCTTTAGTGTATTTGATGTTTACAGCCAATGCTTGTGAATTTGGAACCTCTGTATCCTGTTTTGAGACTTTTCTGTATCAAATTTCAGTTTCTGCAACTATCCCGAATTCGTCTCTGTATTGTACGGCTAAGCCGTAAGTTTCTACGGTTTGATTCCCAGAGACTTGAATTTTGAGTTTTGTTCTACGGCTAGGCTACGGTTAAGCCGTAATTTGTTCTACGGCTGAGCCGTAAGCTAGCCGTGACCCAACCGTACCCCAGCCGTGAATTAAATCTCTGATCAGTCGAAACTTTTCTGATATCAGTACTCCTACGGGGAGGCTACGGCTAAGCCGTGGAATGCTACGGCTAAGCCGTGGAATGCTACGGCTAAGCCGTGGATTGGTCTACGGCTAAGCCGTATACTGACTGTAGCTCAGCCGAAAAAGGCATCAGATCAGAGGTGAAAGATGATCAGTTTAGCTGTGTTTTGAATGGAACCAGGGTTAAGCTGTGGTGCATAATACGTCGAGCGCGTAAGATGTCTCCGGCTCAACCATAGGTCCCTCATGGCTAAACCGTTAGGCATGGCAATTCTGAATTATAACTTAGGATAATGGTGAGACTTGTAGGGCTCAAATACAGGTTAATCACCCATGTAAACCGGCCCAATGGATTCCTTGGATCGCATGAAGAGTCTGTTAGGCTGTGACTTATTCATGTGAGCGTTGATCACTGTTAAGCACCTCCCCATGGGTGTTGGTTTAAGGGACTTCGATGCACATAAGGATTTCATTGCAACACTAGGATGGCAACGATGCATCGAATAACTTAAAACTACATCAACATGCACGGTTAGTGGCAGTGAACAATTAGATTAGGGTTGGCTTGTAACGAACCTTGATTCCGTATTAATCTGAGATGCATTGCATATTGTTTATGATTTTGCCCCCTGTTCTGTTAATCTAAGTTTATGCATTCCGTAGTCATTTTTGTTTTCGTCCTGTATATCTGTTCTATGCTTCGTTCCGCACTATGCTTTGATCTATGCTGTGCTTTGGATTTATATCTATGCTCTGCTGGCTTTGTTTATCTCTGAGTTTGGGTATTCCCTGGTGGCTCTGCCCAGAGGTTAATACGTGAGGATAAGATCCGGTCCTTGTCATCGGTGAGTCCAAAGCGGATAATCTCCCTTCCTATGGATTTGATTTGATTGGTATTGGTCTGGCTCTACTCAGCCTCAGCCCTAGGATGCCCGACGGGGTTACCTTTGGCTTAGATCTCTGTATCTCTGTATAACTGCAGTGTTGCTTTGTCTTGGGACCCCGGAACCCAGGAAACCGAGACCCGCTTGTACCTTTGGCCTGGACAGCGGTGTTCTCCTCTGCTCTGCTCTGCTCTCTATTTGAGAGAACATGGTTAACGTAGTAGCCAACTAGTTCAGTATTCTATGTCTTGATTCACATATCATGTTTTACTTCTATGCACTATTGGCTTAGTTTCCTTATATGGAACTCTATATTTAATCTTCTGTCATTATTATATTCACTTTGATACTATGCGTGTTTCACCCCTGTTACTTGTATTTGCTGGATCGTTGTATTCATTTGTGTTGTCTGTGGTGTTGCAGGCACAGATACCTTGCCCAGCTCCCCGGCGGTCGAGGAGGCTGCAGGGGCGAGTGTAGAGGCACCCTCAGGGTTGGCAGAGTGGACCTGATCATCTCTGCCGAGTGCGTTCATGCATGCTGCCAGTGGCTTTTCATTTTGGGATTTTGAGAGATTTGTATTTGGACTTTGGACTTTGGACTTGTATTCTGTGTATTTTGTATATATTGATTTTGGTGTGTATTAGGTTTTATATCAGTGTATTTGTCTTTGTCGTTCCCGTTTCGTATTTGCTTTGGCTTCCGCTATTCTCTTTGTTGTTTGCTATGATATGTACAGCTTCCGCGTACGCTTAGTTCGCACGTGTTAGATCCCTTGTGTGTGTGCATCTGAACTGGGTTTGGATGCACGTGCACGGGAGTACGTGTGTCACCGGTTTAGCTTTTCGCTAACCCCCGATTTCTGGGCCCGGGTTGTGACAACTTGCCCAATGGTATGAATGTATGACATGAATGATCTCGAGGGCTGCGATTCATTCATGCACGTTATCCGGTTGTTGAGCACCTCCCCATGGGTGTTGGTTTAAGGGACTTCGGTGCACCAGCTGATTCCATGCAACACTAGACAACGGTGCATCGAATAACTTAAAACTACATCATCATGCACGGTTAGAAACACTGGATAAATAGATTAGAATTGGTTAGTAAATGACTTTGATTCGCTATGCTAACAGTTGCTTGCATGACATATTGTCTGTCGAGCATTGATCTCCACTCTCTAGCATGATTACTTGTTTCAACTACTTTCACATTGTTAACTATGTCTCTACGGTTTCTTTACCTTGAGTATGCATGTATGATCTTAGATATGCACGCACGATATGCTTGTCACGATCTACTCAGGGTTTTCATGATTGACTCTGTATGGTCAGGCACTACTTAGCCTCAGCCTTAGGATCCCGACGGGGTGAATTTGGTGTAGTTTTCATGGCCTTGCTGCAGTAAGGAAACGTCTTGGGGAACCGGACCCCAGGAAACCCGAGACCCATTTGTACCCTAGCCCGGACAATGGTGTTCTCTGCACAGATATAAGATCCCTCTTATGAGAGCATATGGCAATGTAGTCGCCAACTAGTTATGTACACAGCATGTATACATTGATTCGCATAGCATATTTCTTTCTTGCATGACAGCTTAGTATACAAATGTAACCTATTTTGATTTACATGATGTTCTTTATTCTATTAGACACAACATGCGTTAACTATTATGGCTTATACGTTGCTGAATCGTTGTATTTACAAGTTGTTTATGGTGTTGCAGGCTCAGATACCCCTTCCGACCCCTCGTCGGTAGGCCAAACTCCAGTCGAGACCCCCGGGGCCCCATCAGGCCTAGAAGAGTGGATGTGAGCACTCCAACGGAGAAAGCCCTAGACATGCATGGCATAGGAGTCTTCTTTTGAGTTTTGTCACGCTTGTATACGTCCTGATTGTATATGTTTGTTTTGATCATTTTGTAAAACCTTCATATATATGTCAGTTCTGTTTTTGTATTCTCTTTTTGCATTGTTTAGTTTGATGTTTTGATATCTACAGCTTCCGCGTACATGTTTGGCATGTGTGAATGTTCCCTTGTGCGTGTGCAATTAGACCGAGTCTACTTGTACAGGTACGGGAGTACGTGTGTCATCGGTTTAGCTTTTATTAACTCTCGAACTCCTGAGCTCGGGTTGTGACAGACGGGCATGTGGCCCGTATCATATGTCATTTGAATAATGAAATCTTTTTACTTTAACATGGGAGTAATGGAAAATACTAATTCATAATGAAGTAGAAAACTTATTTTGTAAAGAAAAATCTAAGTGAGATGGAGAATATCATAAGATCCTTATTTATTGGGATTAGATTATATTTGTAGATTTCAAGGAGAAGAGAATCTTAGGACTATACTGAGAGCGCGCCACATGTCGCTCTGCTCACAAAGAGACTTGCGCCACGTGTCACCCTCTCGCGAAGGGGGTATTGTTATTATATATACTAGCGCTTCAGGGCCCGCGTGTCACGACCCGAGCCCAGAAATCGGGGTTAGCGAAAAGCTAAACCGGTGACACACGTACTCCCGTGCACGTGCATCCAAACCCAGTTCAGATGCACGCACACAAGGGATCTCACACGTGCGAACTAAGCATACGCGGAAGCTGTACATATCATAGCAAGCAACAAAGGAAATAGCGGAAGCCAAAGCAAATACGAAACGGAAACGACAAAGACCAATACACTGATATAAAACCGAATACACACCAAAATCAATATATACAAAATACACAGAATACAAGTCCAAAGTCCAAATACAATCTCTCAAAATCCCAAAATGAAAAGCCACTGGCAGCATGCATGAACGCACTCGGCAGAGATGATCAGGCCCACTCTGCCAAACCTGAGGGTGCCTCTACACTCGCCCCTGCAGCCTCCTCGACCGCCGGGGAGCTGGGCAAGGTATCTGTGCCTGCAACACCACAGACAACACAAATGAATACAACGATCCAGCAAATACAAGTAACAGGGGTGAAACACGCATAGTATCAAAGTGAATATAATAATGACAGAAGATTAAATATAGAGTTCCATATAAGGAAACTAAGCCAATAGTGCATAGAAGTAAAACATGATATGTGAATCAAGACATAGAATACTGAACTAGTTGGCTACTACGTTAACCATGTTCTCTCCAATAGAGAGCAGAGCAGAGCAGAGGAGAACACCGCTGTCCAGGCCAAAGGTACAAGCGGGTCTCGGTTTCCTGGGTTCCGGGGTCCCAAGACAAAGCAACACTGCAGTTATACAGAGATACAGAGATCTAAACCAAAGGTAACCCCGTCGGGCATCCTAGGGCTGAGGCTGAGTAGAGCCAGACCAATACCAATCAAATCAAATCCATAGGAAGGGAGATTATCCGCTTTGGACTCACCGATGACAAGGACCGGATCTTATCCTCACGTATTAACCTCTGGGCAGAGCCACCAGGGAATACCCAAACTCAGAGATAAACAAAGCCAGCAGAGCATAGATATAAATCCAAAGCACAGCATAGATCAAAGCATAGTGCGGAACGAAACATAGAACAGATATACAGGACGAAAACAAAAATGACTACGGAATGCATAAACATAGATTAACAGAACAGAGGGCAAAACCATAAACAATATGCAATGCATCTCAGATTAATACGGAATCAAGGTTCGTTACGAGCCAACCCTAATCTAATTGTTCACTGTCACTAACCGTGCATGTTGATGTAGTTTTGAGTTATTCGATGCACCGTTGCCATCCTAGTGTTGCAATGAAATCCTTATGTGCACCGAAGTCCCTTAAACCAACACCCATGGAGAGGTGCTTAACAGTGATCAACGCCCACATGAATAAGTCATAGCCTAACAGACTATTCATGCGCTCCAAAGAATCCATTGGCCAGTTTACATGGGTGGTTAACCTGTATTTGAGCCCTACAAGTCTCACCATTATCCTAAGTTAAATTCAGAAATGCCATGCCTAACAGTTCAACCATGAGGGACCTATGGTTGAGCCGGAGACATCTTACGCGCTCGACGTATTATGCACTACAGCTTAACCATGGTTCCATTCAAAACACAGCTAAGCTGGTCATCTTTCACCTCTGATCTGATGCCTCTTTCGGCTGAGCTACAGTCAGTATACGGCTTAGCCGTAGCCCAATCCACGGCTTGGCCGTAGCATTTCACGGCTTAGCCGTAGCCACACCGTAGGAGCACTGAATTGGAAAAGTTTCGACTGATCAGAGATTTAATTCACGGCTGAGTTACGGTTTGGGTCACGGCTAGCTTACGGCCCAGCCGTAGGACAAATTACGGCTTAGCCGTAGCCTAGCCGTAGAACAAAAGTGAAATTTCGAGGCTCTGGAATGTGAGCCGTAGAAACTTACGGCTTAGCCGTACAATACAGAACACGACTTCGGGATGGTTACAGAAACTGAAATTCGGTACAGAAGCTGAACAAAATGAGTTACAGAGGTTCCAAATTCACAAATGTGGCTGTAAAACATGCTAGACAAAGAATAAGAAGAAATCAAAGCCATCAACTAAAACACCCATATGTGTTATCAAAGCCTGTACTTATACTTGCCTCAAACTCTGAAAATCCACTGAAGCAAGCTCCAAATCCACTAAAATCAAAGCAAATCAAAGTAATAAATCATGCATGAGATGAGGACTCGGAAATCAGAGAAGGAGAGGTGCGATTGGAGAAGAAGAGAGAAGAGTTGGGAAAGAACCCACTTACCAAGCTACAGATGGAGATGAGAGAGAAGGAACCCAATCCAAAACAAAATGAGTGCAAGCTCCCAACACCAACCCAAAACGAGAAGAGAAGTGGAAAGAAGAGGAAGGAACGTGGAGGGAGCTTCTCCTGGAGTCTCCTTGCATGCAACGTGGAAGACAAAAGAGCAGGGAGAGAGACATCTGGAGTTGCATTGTATATATAGGTTTTGTAGTTTAGGTCAAAGTCCGAAGAGTTTATACTAATTACAGTTCAAGTCACACGAAGGCCCAACTTCTCCAATTGACTCCAAACGGATCTGACTCAGTTACGGAAAATAACGAGCTCAACAAAATACATATGCTGACACCAAGATGATGCAAATATGATGCAAGCAACGCAAAAGCAAAATTACGAAAAAGGGCTTAGAACTACCTATCTTAGGTCAAAGGTTACTCAACTACCTATCCAAGGCCCAAAACCAAATCCAAAAGAAATAAACAAAACAAAACACACTAATGAGCCACTAATCCGGCTCAAAGGGGATCGGAGTGTTACACCGCGCATGAAAAAATAATAATTATTTCCTATGAAAAATTATTAATAATTTAAATAAAATATTAATGAATATTATGATATAAATCATAGCGAAAACATAATTAAAATATTGAATCTTTATTTTTTTTAAAAGGAGAAAATATTTTCTTTGAATCATAGATAAATAAAAGTTGAGAGTGAAAGAAAAAAAACCGTTGATATTAATCATCCTTAAATGATTAAAGAAATTACATATGGTCTAAGGAAAAAAAACATTACTATTATTTCTTGGCATGTACTTGTTTTAGAATGCATGAAAAATAACTTTTTAAAATAATTATATTTTAAGAAATCGATTTCTCTTATTGGAAGTAGGTGGGTCTCGTGGATAGATTTTCAAAACTTTTGACCCACTTGACATAGGGATCAATTATCCATAAGACCAAAAATCCAATCCAGGATGCATTATCCTCAATCTCGTGACCATGTACAGTAAATATTCTATCTAAAAGACAGAATCAAACAGCATTAAACATCCATAATAATCTACGACATGCAAGAAGTAGATCATACCTTTAGAGATTCGTAGTGCTTTAATTGAGAAGTTGCGACTCTACTTGATGATGAGAATCTTCAGCACCTCTTAGCCTTCCACGCTATGACCTGAATTGGATTTCTTTTCTCAAGAAGATTGGTGGAATCTCTAGGAGAAATCCTAACTCGAAACTCCATTGAAATTAGAAGAGAGAAGGAGAGAGAAACTCGTACAACTCTTGCACGAATAGGGTTTTGGGCGTGAGAGAAACTCTTATTGGACGTCCAAGAGATTTTTATATACTTTTGAATCTCTTCCTTGCTTAATTGAAATAGAAGTCTTACTTCCAAAGCAATTAGCAACTTTCTCATTTCTAATCCCTTCTTTCTAGAGTTCAAGTCGGATTAGTATTTTCCAATAACTTGGGCTAGCGTGGGGACCACTAGGGATTCCTTAGAAAGCTAGCTTCAACTGGAACACCGCGACCCCACATCTCATGTGCAATCCGGGCCCACAGTTAATTGCAAATAACACCACTATATAAATGCAATTGAACTCCAGTCTTAGGAATAAATTACAATGAAGACCCTAAACTTCCCAATTACCACAATTAGGCCCCTCTATTAATATTCGTGGATCAATTGGAATAAATTTGTCTTTTCCAATATAAGTTCCACATCTTATTATCCTTGGGCCCCAATTAATCACAGTAATCATCAGTACCATCTAATTAACTCTTAATTGAGATGGGTGCGCACTTACTAATGACAAATCCATTAATTGACACAAGGGAATAATAGAGATAGATTCCATCTTGATCATTCAACGTTCCCACAGTTCTACTACCACATACTCGAGACACCGAGGTGTTAACCTACAGTCAGCCTCACTCATTGGTGACTCAAAGTAAATGAAGAGATAGAAACTTGAGTTCATCAATGTCTCAGGATTGAGAGCCTATTGCTAGGGAATTATGAGAGCATACCTTATTATTGAGACAGGGTTCCATAAGGTGCATCTCATGGTCCTTCAATACATCCAATGTACCAGCACCGTGATCCAGAATCTTACATTCTGATGATCGAGACAAATCACACTATCTCATAGTGATCACAGTACTGCAACCTTATCAAATGAGATGCCCAGTCTCATTACTGGTTGTGAAGCTATTTAAGTATAAGATTTGTGACATATATCTCCCGCGTGTGGATCTTATCCATGCACATATATCACATCTAATATACTAATGGGACCCGGTTCAACTCATGAACCATTATGTCATATGTATTGGTTATGTGCATAAAGTAGTAAAATAACATTCATCTCATGAAAGTAAAGCAGGATTTTATTGATAAATAAAGAAATTAATCAATTTATTACATCAACTGATGGATTGAGTCCACAAAATCTAACATCTCTCTCCTATCTCTAAAAAATCCTTTACCTAAAATATCTCCCTAATTTCTTTCTCATTACTCTACAACTTATATCAACCAATTTCTCTTTCCTAACCTAACCTAAGTGCTAAGCTTATAGTCAATTAATCACTTATAGTAAATCTAAGCTGTCCATCTAATATTATGCTTGAAGTGATATTTTATAGATAGATTCCATTCATTTAACTACTGTGGTCAATCCATTTTTAGCTGATAGAATAGCACCCCTAAAATGGATTCATGTAAGGCATGAGACAAAATCATAGTCAGTAATGACGAATTAGTCGAACCACTGGATATTAGAACGTATTATAAACGTGTTTCCTTTGCCTTGGGCCCTTAATAGCTGCCATTAGACTGAGTCATTTGGTAAAAAGAGAACAATAAATTACAACAAAAGTAGCAAACCTAGCCCAAATTGATCACAACAATGGCACAAGGTGGGCCATCACCTTCTCTCAATCTAAACCGTTCAATCAAACCATTCATCTCGGTCGCAGCGACATCTGGATCTTTATTTGGATATGGACCTGCCGATTTAAGATATTGATTCGGAACCATGTAAGGGAGAGTGCGGAGTCGAGAAGATCAAATTGGGTCGCTTTGCCTTCATCATTTAATTTGGAAATAGAAAGTTCCCATCCCAACCCATTTTCTCTCTCTCCTCTTTCTTCTCTTTCTTAAACACAGGAGCTCTCTCTCTCTCTCTCTCTCTCTCTCTCTCTCTCTCTCTCTCTCTCTCTCGATTTTCCCTTTCCAATCATCAGAAAACAGAGAAGAAATCAAATATGTTTTTTGGGTTATATATAACTGCGACATATGTTAGTGGATATTTCTTGCTTTCCATTCATCCGGGCTAGGTTTCTGTTTCTTGACTCTGCTCTTTTTCTTGTGTTCTTAAAAATAATTGAAGCTCTTTTGATGGATATTCCTTGGTTGTGATTCGTTTGCATTGTGTTTCTTTTTCTGAATTCTATTAATTGTTTGTTTCTGTTTCTGGTTTCTGGAGCTAGGCCTAGGGGGCGATTCTTCGCGTGCTGATGCATGGAGAAAGCACAGCCATGATCAGGTTTGGAATGGCAAACACATGTCTAAAGGTTTGTGAAATGAAACCCATTTACCCCATTTACCTCCTTTTTTCCAATGAAGGGTTAGCCAAGGTTAAGCATGCATGATGGAGCCTAGATGAGCAAAGTTGCCAGCACTGGACCACCTTGAGCTCCATATCATTAGAAATCAAATAAATACCAAATTGATCACAATAGTGGTACAGGGTGCACCATCACCTTCTCTCAATCTAAACCATTCAATCAAACCATTCATCTTGGTCACAGCTACATCTGGATCTTTATCCGGATATGAACTTGCTTCCTCTGATGCTGGTAGTGGATTAGTACCCGATTTAAGATATTGATTCGGAACCATGTGAGGGAGAGCGCGGAGTTGGGAAAATCAAACTGGGTCGCTTTGCCTTCGTCATCTAATCTGAAAATAGAAAGTTCCTATCCCAACCCATTTTCTCTCTCTCCTCTTTCTTCTATCTCTTAAACACATGAGCTCTCTCTCTCGATTTCCCCCACTCAAAGGTGATTTCTAAGAAACTATGAAAAATTAAAAATAGTTTGGGCTATATATAGATGAAAACAAAATAGGTTTACCAATCAAAGGTGGTTTAAAATAGGTTTCTATGAAAATATGAAAAATTAGAAAAGAGTGCTTTTAGGAATGAATGGTCCTATATAAATTTAAACTCAAGTTTCAAATACATAAAGGCGATGATTTAGAAAAGACGATAAAAAAAGAGATTAAGTTTAATTTGATTAGAGATAGGAATGAATAGATGAGAGCAACCAAAAAAGCTTGTGGTCCAATAAAATATCAAACATGTTGATGAAACATAATAAAAAAACTACCTTGATAATCCTTTACTAATCAATAATATAAATGACTCAATCATGGAATCCTTGAAAATACAAAATAAATAAAAACTAAATAAAAAAATCATTCACATTAAGTCATTCTTGATGATATTCAAGGAATTACATGTGAGTGATTAACCCATCCATTAAAACATTTATAAGATGACATCATTATTAAAATCTCCAATTTTTATTTTTACCAATTCACCTTGCAGAAGAATTCAAATGACTTATTCCTTGAGTCAAACCATAAAAAGACAATTTTGCCCCACTTTGAATAATTTAAACCATTTAAATAAAAAGTTAGCTCAGCCTAATTGATTAAATGGGTGGACTCGAGCCTAACTTTTACGGCCTATGTTTGTCATGAGAGGGGCCTGGGCCAATGTCTCTAAAGTCAGGAGGGATATGCTTTAGCCTACCCCATGAACACCCTTACAAATGGCTGCTTAAAATCTTTCCATTTTATTAAAATTATGTAAATGTACGGGCCATGAAGGCATCCACACCCATACCCATCTAAAGGCTTCCTTTGCCTTTGAGCAAATGATCACTTAAACATGTCAATGAAACATAATAAAAAAATATCTCAATATTGAAATAAAGAAAAATAAAAAATACCTTGATGATCCTATAGTATTCAATAGTATAAATGACCCAATCATAGAATCCTCGAAAATGAAAAAAAAACAAAAACACTTCATTGGATTTCCATGCAATAGTAAGTAATTAAAATAAAACAAGAGTTTCCACGGCAGCCTAAAGCTCACATGTAACCAGTGATGAGTTGTGGATAATAAGATCATCCTTAGTCTCCAACATTGTTTTCCTTGATCCGTCATGGGGAATCTCCAACATTGCTTTCCTTCATCTATAATGAGACACATGTCTATCCAAATATGATTTTACATCTTCAATAATGATGGAAAGAATGATAATATCAAAATCATAACTATGCAATGCAAGCGGCAAAAAGGAAAAAAATTGAGTTTATGAAAAAAAGAGGAGTACATTGCAAAAAAGTCATCTCGCCTTTGTATATCACTATCTGTAACAGTAGTTCTATTTGCTAAGCAGTCCTTTATATTTGAAGCACACCGATTCCCATAATCCCAGATTTGAGAGAGAGAGAGAGAACAAAACAAAAGAGAGAGAGAGAGAGAGAGGGAGAGAGAACAAAACAAACACAAACTTACAATTTTCAATTCTCATATGCATGTCCAATGCTTCCAGTTAAATCATAATAAACTTGTACACGTGCTACATCAAGGTATAATGGTACACATCGATCATGAAATTGACAATCACTTATTACAAAAACCACATATGTACTAAGCTTTGCCTCAGCAAAGACATTTAATTTACCTGTGTCATGCCGGTTCAACAGGTTCCTTAGCTCCTGTTTTTGCTTTGGCTTCCTTATCTCCTGTTTTTGGCTCGGCTTCCCAGAAGGTAGTTTTCTTTTCTGTCTTCGAAACTGTTTGCAGTCTTGACGCTGGCTTCATATTGGATTCTCTGATCCTTTCTCTTTTTAGAGGCTTGCGTCTGATTTTACAATATTCAATTCTCCACTCCATTCGTAGAAGATTTGATAATATCTTATTTTCCTAAGCAAGAGGCGGCTACAAATAAAGATAACCAGATTTTCTCAAATTTGACTAAGGTTATTGAGATACTATTGGAAGAGAATTCAGCATGAAGAAAGGGAGAGATTTTAGCATGAGGGGTCTTTGAGAGGAAACGTAATTACGGTCATAGAAAAGAAATCTTTTCAGATAAAGATTAGAATAATTTAATTTAAGTTTCCAAAACAATAGGAAAGAATTTGAACGTGTGAGTAATACCATATCGCATGGCACCATGAGATGAAGCGCCACATGTCGCTCAATGGAAGTGCCACTTGTCGCACTCCCGCGCTCTTCTACAAATCTTCTATTGCATGTTTCCAACTGTGCAATTCACATCCAGCTGTAAGTTTTGAATTCTACCATTTAAAGTTCAATGAGAACATTTCAAATCAATTGAATAGATAAAGTTTGAGTCCAGCAAATCACTCCATGCACTATGAACGTTCCCAGCACTATGTCTCACACAGCCACTATGAGATTTGATCATCTCCGCTGCTCCGCATCCCATTATCATGGTTAATGTGTAGTCCCTAATGCTTTCAAATTCAATGCAAAGAGGAATAGTCCAATGAGATCAAGGAGATAAAACATGCGTTGTGAAGAGCTGAAAAAGGGAGAAGATCATGCACTAGTGGGACATCCAAATCAAGCCACGCTCCAACCTACTCCTTATACAAAATCAAGTGTGAAGATCCAAACGGCCAAAAAAGATTTACATATGAAAGAGTTCCACTTACGTCCAACCTGTGTCACATGTCATTATAAATATATGATGATCCTATGGTGGTAGGGTGCACCACACTCTTCATGCCATACGTTCAAGAAATCTCTCTCCATCAATCCTTAGATGTGCCTCTCTCTCTCTCCCTCTTTTGTCTGTTCTCCATCTCTTATTAGTGTAATCAAGAGATAGTTTTCTGGAAATTAAATAGGGGTAAGAGAGAGATTTTAAGAAAATTAAATAGTAAAGAGAGAGATTTTAGGAGAAGCAAATGGGAGAGATTTTTACGACTTTAATTGAAGTGTGCCACGTGTCGCATACCCATAAAGAAGCAGCGCCACGTGTCGTCCTCCCGTAAAGAAGAAGCGCCACATGTCGCCCCCCCACGAAAGGGGGGATTGCTTTAATATATATAATAATATAATGTGTAATACTTTTCTGGAAACCCATCATGGGGCCCACCAAGATATCATCATTCAAGTTTCATCTTAAAAAGAATTATCACTACATCTGATTGCCAGCATAATAGAAATGTGATTTTGGCGCTAACATGGCATGCTATTTGCATTGTACTCGAATCTAATCTGAAGACTAAACCCCTCTTCTATATTCAATAAAATCATATTTGCATTTGCCTGATTTTACAAGGACTTACGCACCACAAATGGATGGTGAGTTGCCTATTTTAGGAAAAAAAAAAGAAAAAAAGTCTAGTCTTTTGCAGTCCTATACTAAATTTATATCTAATGTAATATTATCTAAAATCTTCTAAGGCTTATTATACTCTTAAATAAGGTCTGTTTTCACAAAAAAGATAAAATAAAATTGCTCAAAATGACTTCCTTGTTTTTTTTTTAAAAGAAATTTCAATAAGAGTGGAATCCACAGTCTAATTGATTACTATTAAAAAGTTTAAATCTAAAAATGATACTTACATATTTATAAGTGATCAATTTTAAAGTGGGCCTAAGTCTGGCCGTTTATTTTTCATGATCTAGATTTTTCATTCATCAATATCTTAAGGTAGGCCCATGAAATCTCCGGCCAATCCCGTTTTGCCGCCCACACTAGAGAGAGTCTACTACATGCTACATGTGTAATACTTTTCCAAAAATCTATTGTGGAGCCAACCTGTAATGCATCTAGATATCCAAGTTTCATTTCAAAAAGACTGACTCCTACTACTACTCGGATTGAGCACTATGATGGGAAATCTGCATAATATACTTTTTGAAATCGATCGTGGGGCTCACCTAGATATATATCATCCAGATATCCAAATCTCATTATAAAATGACTTGGACCTAGCATTATTAGCACCAAAATGAAAATGAGACTTGAGCGCTAACATGGCATAGCTATTTATCTTGTTTAACCGCATTTGAGACTTTGGGACGCAGTTCTTTTGAGCAAAAACTTGGGACCAGTGAGAGGGAGGACGTGACAGTTTTTTGTAGTGAACGGTTCTGCATGTGGGATTGTGGGCCGCATGCAAAATATGCATCCAAAACATTTTGCCTCTGATTTGCCACAGTCACGGGCAGGTCGGGAGAGCTATCCGGTCCACCGCGTCGTCGTGGGGCGGCTGCCACATCCTTTTCCTGTGTGAATGGCACGCTGCCCCGTGGCAGCGTTGCCTCCGCCCGAATCTAATCTTGAGTCCGAACACCTCCCTCTTCTCTCTCTTCAGTCTTCCACAGACTGGACGTATAAAAAGAGGCATGCTCTGGCACATCCGAGAAGAGGCATCTGAGTGACTGCTCTGACGCATCCAATCCGCGAGCCATGGAAGCAGCAGCAGGCCCAGACCCAGAGCCGGCACAACAGCACGACGCTCGACTCGCGATCATGGAGCTCGCCAACGTGATAAGCGTGCCCATGTCCCTCCGCGCCGTCCTCCTCCTCAAAGTCCCCGACACCATCTGGCAGTCCGGCTCCAACACCCCTCTCTCCGCCTCCCGCATCCTCTCCCTCCTCCCCTCCTCCCCCTCCCCCTCCCCCGCATCCGCCTCCAACCTCCAGCGCCTCCTCCGCCTCCTCTCCAGCCATGGCATCTTCCGCGAGCACACCCTCGACGGCGAGCGCCGCTACTCCCTCACCGACGTCGGCAAAACCCTAGTCACCGACCAGGACGGCCACTCCTACGGCGCCTACATCCTTCAGCACCACCAGGACGACCTCGTCCGATCCTGGCCGTTGCTCCACGAGGCCGTCCTAGATCCGACGGTGGCGCCGTTCGTGAAGGTGAACGGGGTCTCCGCCTACAGCTACTACGGGGAGAGACCCGAGATGAACGAGCTGATGCAGAGGGCGATGACTGGCGTATCTCGGCCTTTCATGAGGGCGATGATGGATGGGTACGTGGAGGGATTCCACGGCGTGGATCGGCTCGTGGACGTGGGAGGGAGCTCGGGCGCGTGCCTGAAGATGATCATGGAGAGGAACCCGCACGTGCGAGAGGGCATCAACTTCGATCTGCCGGAGGTGGTGGCCATTGCACCCAACATTCCAGGTAAGTTTTGGAATATGCCCTTTGGTGCTCTTTCTTTCATTGGGCTGGGCAAGTAGACAGTCTGTTTTGCTAACATAACTGGCGGATCTTTGATGTGGACTTTTGAGTCATGACTGGTCTATGGAGAGACTGATGGGTACTTGGGCTGGCCTAAGGCAAATCCAGCCCAGCACAAGCCTGACAAGAGCCATTAAAGTTAGGCCCAAACCCACCCATTTAATCAATTGGGCCTAGCCGAATCGAACTTGTTATTGATTTTGCAACAATTTTAGTAATTATTTGTACTAATTAAATTAAATTATATGCATTCCTCACATGGTTTGAGTTGGCCTTTAGGCTTTTTATCACTTAATCCAAGCCCAGCTTAATTATTAGACATTCCCAATTTTTAAAATGGTCCCTAATAAACTATCCATGCCTGGCTTAAGGCAAGTTGGCCTAGCCCATGAGCACCCGTATCTTTTGGGTGAGGATTTAGCTTCTTATTCCTTCTTTTGGATGAGGATGGGGGGAGGTAGAATCTGAGAATCACAAAAAGTAGAGATGTGTTTAGGAAAAAATCATCGGAGATTTGCCAGCACCAAATATGGATATTGATAGATGCTTGAAAATCACGTCCCATTTTTTCGATGATCTTTTTACCAAACATGCCCCCGGAGGATTTGCATTGTTCTAAAACTCATTGTTGACTAATGGGCAAGCTAATATTGACTCTTTGAGTTTGCTGGGTGACCAAATCTCAATGAAAGACCCGAATTAAATATAGAGTAAATGTGGTGGAGTCTATTTATTGCTTGAAATTTGAAGTTAGCAAATTAAAAATGATTGATTGAAATGTCATAAAATGTCTATTTTAAATTTATCATCAAGATATTTTTAAAATAGATATTTGATTCATGCTAGTCATATTCTTCATCTCACAATCGTCCTATATAGTAGTTTTTCTCTCTCATTTTTATAATGTTAAAAACAAAATAAATGAGTTAGTCCTACCACGTAGAATGATTGCAAAATGAAAAATAGCACTTCATACAATGCCTTTTTCGTCTAACCATTTACTGTGCATTTTTGGACTAGAGCCCAAAATTCTAAGACTACAAACAAACTTGCGGTTCCAAACTTCACCTGTCAAGAACCATTTTTCAAAGAAAGCTCCAATGGCAGTTGGACTGGTAGCATAATTCAAAATGGTAGTATCGCGCGGACCTCAAAAACCTGGATGGCAAAGTATTGGTTGCGGTTGACGGTCTATCGCTGCTGCGTGGGAACTTTTTGGTACTCCAAAATTCTTTAAAATTATCTAAACAATACAGAATATTGTAAAAGGTTTGGAAATAATTTTTTTTTCATTATTAAATCAAAGTATCAGTTCCCTAAGTCCTAAATTGTATATCATTATTTTATTTGAAATTGTATAAATTTTATTTCCAATTAAAAGATTTACATGTATATATTAAAATAAGTTAAAATATCACAAATTGTATGAAATGCAATCGTAATTATGACTTATGAACCATTTATTAGTAATTCCAAGGGTTAGCTCAATTGGCCTAAAATTACGGTATGCTCCCGGAGGTTGCTAGTTCGAGCTATGCTACCATATTAGGCGTACTGAGAATTTTATCAGGCTCTCCCTCGGCCCAAAGAGTGTAGTCCGGCCCAAAGGGTTTGGACACCCTCCGTTATAAAAATGAAAAGAAAAGAACTATCTATTAGTGTTACATTTGAGTAACTATTTTGTAAAAATTTATAAGATTTCAATAAAAATGCCAATTTTCAAAAACCCAAATAATAGATTCTTAAAATGTGTAAATCAAAGAGAATAAAATGAATCCAAAGCAAAGAGCTTGCAACCCTCATTTACAAGCTATTTATCAATAAATCTTTTTAAAAAAGTTATAAAAAAGTTGACAATACTCTCTTCACCTTGGTACAGTTGTATAAGATTTCTCCAAATGAAACCCGAAAAAGTAAAAGTTTTTGATGGCTTGGGAGTGAAATACATGTTGAGAAAGAAGAAGCGTGGAAGCTGATATGCTTTGAATGGGGAAGAAATGAGTATGAGAGAAGAAATGAGTATGAGAGGGGAAATGAAAAAATAAAGTTTTTAAAAATTCAATAAAATGTATTGGCCAATTTGCCTAATATTTTAAAGTTGATAAATTCTAATATTTTGGAGATTCTTGGCCGAGCCTCAACAGTGACCAATATGCAATTTGTTATTAAAATGGTATAGGCTAAGACTAATACGTATCGACCGATATGAATCAATTTCAACTGAGAATTTTAACTTCGGCTCGTAGTATATTGATGACATCTAACTATCTAAGACAAGTGGTGATAAAAGTGGGCATGATTATTTTGTTAAAAATAAATTTTGTTCACTCAATCCAACAATGGATCCCACTCATTTTAAGAATTTTCTTTTGCGCAATGAGAGATTTTGTATTGCGCGTATTTTTATTTATATGGTAGACAGAGATCTTGCATTTCTACCCCTTTAGAAAATTGAATCTATTTTTTATTCTTTTTAACACATGAAAATGCATCTCACCAAACAATGACTGAACTTCATGAAAAGTCAAAACAATTTTTGTCTTTTCACCAAAATCACTTCTCGTACGAATGCGTCTTAGGTGAACTTTCAACTTTGAGCCAGTGCAATACATGGGGATGCAGCCAAGCCTTCCCCTTGAGCAATTTCCATGGGGGCCTTCCCCTTGAGCAATTTCTATGAGGATGCAGCGTGGTTGCACCCAAGCCTTCCCCTTGAGCAATTTCCATGGGGATGTAGCGTGGTTGCACCCAAGCCTTCCCCTTGAGCAATTTCCATATACAAAAAGTGAACCAACACTGAAACTCTCATAATCCCATTTGATATAAAAGAGTGTCAGGCCTAATATCCATTTTTTAAATTCTTTTTTATTTATGTTTGTTTGTTAATCCAGCTGAGAGCCTGAGACTCGAATATAATACAATTCAATACAACTTACACAGCAGCGGTAATAGGGCCATACACATGTAAAGGGACAAGACATAACCTACATATGTAGGGTATTCAAAGAAGGGAGAGGTAAGATTTGAATCCTTGACCTCCCCGTGAGAATATGAACTCCTTACCAGTAGGGTATGGAGCTCTTCTGGCGTAATATCCTCTTGAAATGCAACAGAGCTGGTCTCATACTTTCCTACATGAGTTACTTTTGTGTACCGATAATTTCCTTTGGTGATTTGATCCTTTGTTTGCAGGTGTGACGCATGTCGGCGGGGATATGTTCAAGTCTATTCCTTCTGGCGACGCAATATTTATGAAGGTATGTAATCCGACTACCTTATGGACAGGGTACTCCCCCTGAGGCCAGCTTGGGAATCGAAGTAAAAGCTCTAGAGTCTAGAGTTGCCACTGGACCGTGCTAAGCTGATGCCTGTCTGGTCCTCAGGCCGTGTTTGGGTCTTTCCAATTTAGTTGCGCTTGGGTATTAACGCTGAGTACCTGTAATTGGTCATGGCAAAAAACAGAACAACTGTGATTTGCTTTCGCATAAACCATCATATATCTGTAAACTGGATAGCTTGCTTGCACTTGGTTTATGGATATCAAGTTGGGCCGTAGGATGTCAACTCTAGTTCAGCGTTGTCTCGGCCCAGATCCAGCAGTGTAGGATTTTAAAACCCAAGATAGATGTCTCCTCATAGGATAGTTTAGTTTCACTCACTAATAAATTTAGCTGCTAGAAAGTGGTTGTGACTTGTATGTTCTCTAACTCTCTAACTATGTATGTATGCAATGTAAATGAATGTGTTAAAATGTTACAGTGGATATTATTGGCGTGTACGGATGAAGAATGCAAGGTGATAATGAAGAATAGCTATGATGCACTGCCTGAAAGAGGGAGATTGATTGCTTGTGAGCCGGTGATGCCCGTGGAAACGGACTCGAGTTGCCGAACTCGAGCCCTCTTGGCAGGTGACATCTTTATCATGACCATATATGGGGCTCAGGCGAAACATCGGTTAGAGGAAGAATACCGTCAGCTTGGCCTGTCTGTGGGATTTACTGGTTTCCGTGCTATCTATCTTGATGAGTACTTCTCTGTATTAGAGTTCCAAAAGTGATAAGTGATTAATCAGAGCCCATCAATGTAACAATTGGTTGAGTTTCTACAAGTGATTTGAGAAAACTTGATTATGATTTACTAAAGTGTTCCATGGGCGGAATAGGGCTGTTAATGGGCCAGACCCCAGATGCCTCATATCCAAATTACAAGCTGGTCATAAATGCCTGATCGGCTGCTTTCTTTTCGAATATTTGAATGACTCGAGTACTCTCTGGGTCAGACTCCCCAATTTGGTTGGCTTGGTATATATATGTCTGAGTCGAGTTTTCTAGATTTTCAACTATATGCTCAGGAAGCAGAGCACAGTAGTGCTGTCTGTCTGGGCCAATTCAATTGGAAAGACTTTTTGGGCCTATTGGATGGGGCAATCTGGGAGCTACCATTTTTCAGATGTATGCTCTGCCAGACCTGGCTCATTGGATAGCTCTTACCTAATTTTTTTTTAGATGTGTTGAAGCTTCTTATTCCTTGGACTCATCTCTGACCCAACACTAACTATTGTCAATTGTGATCTAAAATGGTCAATTCCCATATTTTAGAGCCATGTCAGGCCTAGGAATGCAATGGGTTGGGTTTAAATGGGGACTGCCACACCCGCTCTTTTTAGGGTCGGTTTGCGAGTGGTTTTCTTCGTTTATGGTGGGTTTGGGTTTTAATGTTTCACCCGCCGGGCCTCAAATATATAATATATGTTTGTTTCTTATTAATGTTAAAAGAAAAGGTCATCTCTAATCCACACATTTTCATGCATTTATATATTTTAAAATTTTAAATCCTTACATTTGAACTGAACCCAATCCAAACAAAGGTGTGTTTGGTATTGCATACCAATAACCCCTCATGGGCCAGGTTGGATTTGAATAGGATAAAGTTAGAGTGGGGCAAATTTGGATTTACCCTAATTCATGCCAAATCCACCCCATTCTAATCCCTAATCAGTCCTTTCAGTTCAGGAGGATCAATACAAGATCTATTTCGATACTAACATTTCTAGTTTTTCTAGACTCCTGCAAATTTAGCATGATAGAATCACGAAATTTACCATAATAAGGATGCCACCCATACGTTTTAATGGTTTTATAAAAGGCTGAAACTTTGCATTTAAAATCCAACGAAAGCCCTCACACTCTTCCTGTCCCCCATCTTCCAGTCAACCATGATTCCTCTCTCTCTCTCTCTCTCTCTCTCTCTGCTGCCGAAGCAAAGAATTCCAAATTCTATTTTTCGGGTGTCAGTCAATGAGCCCTGTCCATATTCCAAATTAAAAAGACAACTCTATAAAGACCCAACTAAACACATCACTCTACAAGGCGTCCAAATAATGCTAATGCCTAACAATCCTTTTAAAAACTGACCCTTTTGTCTTTCATCTTACTTAACACTTGTCAGCTTGAAAGAAGTAGGAACCACAGATGATGATGGATTTTTCCAAGTATTATTTTTCAATTCTATTTGATATGTGATTTTTTTTTTTTGTTTGTGATATCATTTTCTTTTTCTTTTTTTTTCTTTTTTCTGATTTGGCTGACAGTCCAATAGTGGAAAAGGATGGGCGCCCATGAGAAATCGATTCCTTGTTACCTGATATTATTTTTCTAGGTAGGCAAAATTTTAAAAAAAAGATAAAATTAAACTATAAATGTAAATGACAGTTTTACTTTTCTTCCCTTCTTTCCTCTTCTGGAGTCATCATGAAAACAAGTGGGCATAGATAAGACCAGTTTCAAAAGGCAGACAAGAGCCATTGAATTGAATTAAGCCAGTGTTCCCCAAAAGATATCCAAATCATTAACAAATAACTCCTAGCTCTCAGCAGCAGGAAGTGGCCACAATGCTCTACTTTTAATAGGGCCCATGAGTAGCAGCCCACTTGAGATACAAATCAGGATAGTTTCTATACAAATCTGAATCCTCTGAAGGCCACATTTAACTTCCCTTTATGGCTTTATCACTCAATCCACAACATTCAATCCAATCAAGAGTGGCCTAACCATAAGGCTGATCACATAGTCCAACACCTGACTCTCCCCACAATCTGACATAATTTATTATGCACATGATTAACCTAAAATTTAAGGTTAATGATAAACCCAGTAAATAAAACAAAAGCAAGTAAAATTTAGAGCACTCTATTTACATTCTAACCCCCACTTTTTTACTGAGAGACATCAAAAGCTGTAGCTCCTCGGCATCACAGCTCTCCTCTCAAGCCTCTCCCACCAACTCCTCGTCCTCCTCAACACTCCAAACACCTCCCCATCTCTCTCACGCATTTCATCAAACACCTCCAAACGAACCTCCCCTTCAGAGGGAAACATCCGAGTCGAGCGACACAGCGGGCACGACCCGCGACTCAGCAGCCACGCGTCGATGCACTCGGGATGATACACGTGGCCGCACACGGGGATTATCTTGACCGTCTCCTTCTCCTCGAACTCACTGAGGCAGACGGCGCAGAGGAGCGGGTTCTTGCCGCAGCCGTGGTAGGCGACGATGGGGAGCGAGCGGACGGTGGTGGGGTCGAGCCCCCGAGAGTGGGTGCCGCCGCCGCCGTCGGGTTGGGTGGTCGCTGCTCTTCTCCGTTGGCTGGAGATGTCGGAGGCGGTCTCTTCGGCGAGGCGGCGGGCGTAGATGGTGAAGAAGCCCATGAAGAAGAGGGCGGCGAGGAGGACGAGGATGGTGATGGCCATGGAGGAGTCGATGGTGGTGGTGGTGGTGGGGGGGTGGGGGGGTTGAGGGGGGAGGTGGTCTGATGTGAGGACGCCGCTGCCGTCGGTGAAGATGGCGGCCTCGTTTAGAAGGAGCCTGTGGAGGTGGTTGTTGGGTTTCATGGAGGAGAGGAGAGGAGATAGAGGGAGGAGAAGAGAGAGGGATAGAGACTAGGAGAGAGTGGGAGGAGTAAGTAAGCTGGATGTATCGGTGGCGCAGTCTCGGAGGCATTTCGACAAACACGTGGGCTCCGCACACAGGAAGATCGGTTTTCTGGACTATTTTGGTATTTGTATACGTTAGACACTGGGACTCTGTATATACAGTTCTTGCATAGGCGAAGTGCTCAGGTGTCGCAATGGGCCTTTCTTCTTCTTTTCTCCTGACGTGGGTATCCATGGTTTTTTTTTTTTTTTTTTACCCAATCGGACTATTTTTTCGTGCCGCCTGATAAATCCACACAAAGGCTTACTTAACGAATCTTAGAAGTCATTTTTTTTAACGGGATAGTTTAGCCTATTGGGTCGGACTAATTTCATCGGCCAGACGGCCGAGTAAATCTCCTATGACCTCAATGTGGTTGCGCAATTCGAGTTCATAGCCTCCAAGAGCATATCATTATCTTAAACGAATGAAGCTATCCATTCAAATGAGAGCGAAACAAGTGATCAATGTAAGTTGTTTCACACTCTCAATCTCAGGTGACTTTGCACTAAACAAAGTTTTATGATCATTAAACGTTTTATTTGCCTTTCGATTGATCTCAAAGAAGTCCATAGTAATTAAATACCACTAAATGTTATGGCTATTGAATTAGGATGTTCAGATATGGTTGATTTTATTTATTTATTTCTTGTTTTGTCAGTTCCACAAGTTTTTTTTGGCTAAACTATGCTTTTCTTTTAATGTGGACTTCTTTGTGGAATGTGAATTTGTAAGATGGTTCCTACTTGACCATCATCCTTGTTGGGACTTGTCTGCCTTCGTTGTTTGTTCTTTCAATAGGGAGAACATTTCTCCATTGTCATCCACATAATTACTATCAAAGTCTTATCCTAACCAATTTGTAGTCAACTAATGAATGTTTATTCTCCGGTAGTATATTCTAATAAACATCTTATGCATATGCATAAGACACTAGAATCTCCCCCAAAGATAAAGATATTATAGGAAAAAAAAAAACCCTTCCTAAGTGCTAGTGGAATAGGGTGGCTACATATATATTTTTAAATCTCAATGTCCAAATGTTACGATCTTTTATTGCGCTTGGAAACAAAACTGAATAAAATTGTATTGGGTTATAAGGGGTTTCAAAAATTAAGTTTTCATAGTCTTTCTTTACAAAGAGAACTTTGTGGTTTTTCAAGAGTCTCACATTGAAAAAGTGCAAAACCTTTAAGCATTATATAAGTACTTCCTTGTCCTTTATACTTCAAGCTCTTTTGGACTTTTTTGCCACAAGCCCTATGCGCGTATATGAGCTGGGCTTGGCCTGAGGGTCTTGATCTGGAAAACTTTTAACCGGATGCGTGATTATTGCGCGTAGGAGGAGTGTAAATCCTTGCCTGGCCTTCCTTGGAGGACCCATATTGTGATATAGAAATGGCATACTTTTACAAAACATTTTTTAATTAATACTTTTTAATTAAGTAAATTAGTAAATTCTTTTTAAAGCGTTTTCAAATTGATGGGCTTAATGGTAATTTTAAATATTAATTACTGCCATTGTACCCAACGATTATTTTTTTATTATAAATTGGGCACCTGAGTTCAAACGAAATCAGAAACTTTTCTCTTTTTCCCTTATCTTTTCTTTTCCTTGCAAGCACTCTTTGTTAGAGTTTGGCTGATCTGAACTTGGTGTGTGACCAAGGGGGATCATACTGCGGAGGTCATTGTATCCGGGGGTAATTCCAGCTAAGAAGCTCTTCGCATTTGGGTTTATCCTGAGGAGCATAACTCGTCCTAAAGAAAGCGTTTGCTAACTTGCCTCATCCAACAACTATTGTTTATGCTTTTCACAGATTTCCGCTATCACAACATCCCTCAACAGCACTGCAGATTATTCAGTACTATTGTTTCAGTTTATTTGTATTATTACAGCAATTTGTAGCTTTTATATTTTCAACAATTTTAGGACGAGTTGTGGCTAACTTTGTTGTTAAGTTTATGGATCAGGATCTAGTCCAATTGGATAGTTTTGATGGGTCTAACTTCTGACGTTGGCAACAGAAAGTTTTATTTCTATTGACAGTTTTGAAAGTAATGTTTTAACAGAACCATGTCATGATCGTGAAAAGCAACCAAGAAGCTCACATGCACAAAAAAAAAAAAAATGGGAAGAAGATGATTATTTGTCCAAAAGACTTATCCTAAACTTGGTTGCAGACATCATCTACAATCTATATTTTGATGCCCGAACTGCAAAAGATCTCTGGAAAGCCCTTGATAAGAAATATAAGACAAAGGAGTTTGGGGCCAAAAAATATGCAGTTGATCGTTACTTAAACTTTAAGATGGTAAATAACAAACCTATTCTTCCCTAAATACATGATTTACAAACCATAGTGAATGAAATTATCAAAGAAGGAATCCGAGTTGATGAACAATTTAAAGTAGCAATAATAATTGAGAAACTCCACCAACTTAGAAGAATATTAAAAAAACCCTTAGACATAAACGAAGAGATTACTCACTGAAGCGTCTTCGGTGCTACTTGAGAATTGAGGAGGAAGGTTGGATATGTGATCAAATTTCTCTACCTGAGAGTGGTGGAAAAATAAATTTTGTTGAACCTAAATCCAAAGGTGATAGTGAAAAGAAAGGCAAATTTGATCAACATCTTGGCAGAAACAAAAAAAATAATACTTCATTCAACTAGTACTCAAATAAGAAAAAAGGTCAAAATAAGAACCAGAACCAAGAGACCAATAAACCAGTGACCAAGGGAGGCTGTTTTGTTTGTGGCAATTAACCAGGCCACTTTGCAAGAGAATGGCCACCTTGCAAGAGAATGCCACCACCAGAAAAAGTTTCCACAACAATCCCCAATCCAACAAGCTTCAAGCCAATGTTACTGAAAAGGATCACTTTGTGGATATTATCTCTGAAGTGAACACAGTTAGCACAGGAAAGAGCAAAGGGTGGTAGATTGACAAGGGTGCCACCACTCATGTTATCTTTAATAGAGGTGCATACGAGACCTAAGAGGAGGTCAAGAGAGATTGTAAACTCACTCTGAGAACTACCGTTACTACATAAGTAATTGGTAAAAGGAAGGTAGAACTTTAGTTCACTTCTGGGAAGACTATGACGTTGCTGAATGTGTTCCATGCTTCAGAGATGAAAAAAGATTTAGTTTCTGGTATTCTTTTGAATAAGACATGGTTTAAGCAAGTGATCGAGTATAATCAGTTTTTAATTACTAAGAAAGGTGTTTTTATTGGTAAGGATTATGCTTCTCATAGTATGTTTCAGTTGAATGTTATCAATAATATTGCATCTTCTTCGGCCTATGTAGTTGCTTCTATTTATGATTGGCATGGTAGACTAGTTCATATTAACTTTAGAACTTTGAAAAATATGAGTAATGATGGATTGATTAATATATATATATATAAAGATGAATATTAGAAATGTGAAATTTGCTATCAGTTCAAAATTACTTGTAAGCCCTTTCATTGTGTAGAAAAAGAATCTGAGTTACTTCAGTTAGTGCATTTTGACATATGTGATTTAAGAAATACTATTAGTAGACGTGGAAAATATTATTTTATTACTTTATTGATGACTGTTTTAGATATACCTAGTATATTTGCTTAGAACAAAGGATGAAGCTCTATTTAAATTTAAAATATTTGTGTTTGAAGTTGAAAACAAATTAGATAAAAAGGTGATTAAGTTTAGAAGTGACAAAGGTGGTGAATACACTTCAACGGACTTTTTAGACTTCTGTGAATCTAAAGGAATCAAAAGAACTAGTACCGCTTGCTATACACCTCAACAAAATGATATAGCATAAAGGAAAAACCAGACTTTAATTGAAATGGTTAATTGTATGATGATTTCGTCCGGCAGTCCAAAAAATCCATGGGTGAAGCTTTGTTGACTGCATGTTATATCTTAAATAGGACTTTACATTCTAAGACAAATTGCACACCCTTTGAGATTTAGAAAGGTAGGAAACCTAATCTTAAATATTTTAAAGTTTGGGGTTGTCTGGCCTATGTTAGGATAGTAGATCCAAAAAGGCCTAAGTTAGGACGCTATTCATGAGAATATGTATTCATAGGATATGCACAAGATAGTGCTGCTATAGATTTCTAATAACAGAAAACAAAAGTGTAGTTGAGTCTAGAGATGTAGACTTCTTTGAAGATGTATTTCCCTTTAAAACTAGGATTCTAATTGACTTTTTCTCATTTAAAAGAGTTATACAAACTCCAAAGGAAGATGAACCCTTGCTTATGAGGAGTAAGCGAGTTAGAATATCTCTTAGTTATGGCCCTGACTTTGAAACTTATCTAGTAGAAAAAGATCTATCTACTTGTAAGGAAGCTATGTCTGCCCATGATGCTACCTTTTGGAAGGAAGCATTAGATGATGAAATAGAATCCATTCTTCAAAATAATACTTAAGAACTATTTGATCTACCTTCAGGTACAAAACTTTTAGGATGCAAATGGGTTTTTAATAAAAAAAGCTTAATCCCGATGGTTCAATAGAGAAATACAAAGTCAGACTAGTAGCCAAAGGCTTTAGGTAAAGAGAGGGGGTAGACTTCTTTGATATTTATTTACTTGTATCTCGATTTAGCTCTATTAGAACTTTGATTGCCATAGTTGCTGTGCATAATTTGTATATTCATTAAATGGATGTTAAAACTACTTTTTTAAATAAAGATTTAGAAGAGGAAATTTATATGGATCAACCTGATGGTTATGTGATAAAAGGACAAGAACATAATGTGCGTAAGTGTCGCTCCCTGAACCATAGAATTGGAGATTAGGGTGGATCCCAAGGTATGGCACACGTAATCCCACAGCAATCCGTGCCATGTAAAGACACATATGAACTTCTATAAGGGAGATTCCACAGGTACGTATGAAAAAGATCCATATACACGTATCAATCATTTTGCACAATTAAGCAGAAACTAGAGAATTTACTTGTAATCTATTATAAGCAACAATAAAAACATAATTCATTTATAATTATACCTAAAGTCTGTTTTAACCACTCACATACACATAATAACAAAATACTTAAACATGGACATAATTCAAAACAACTTGTATATCAATCTCTGACTCCAAAATAATAATGAGGGAGATGGCATGACTCCTCATAGGTCAATCATGGCCAAGCCTAAGCAACCCAAAAAACCCTGCAACGCACAACGTCGGATGACTAGTAGAGTACGTTATCCTCATTCCACTCATCTACACCCCCAAGGTACCATTGGGGTTCCCTCCAAGGCTGCGTTGACTGCTACACTGGCATCAGGTTTTATACCTATAACACTAAGGGTAGCATTGTTAACATAACGTTTAAGCAAATATAGAATACATATACTATTATGGTGTATCAATTAAGTTAGAACAAATAGATTAAAAGAGAGTAATAATCATAAGCTAGGCATGTTTTACATGAAATTAGCATAATTAACAAATCATAAACAAAAATATTATAATAAACTAGTTGGCATTCCACATGGCTATCTTCGCCCTAAACGAGAGCATATTATGCTGTGGGAAATCACTACCGCTCAGGCCAAGACTATCTAGCTACCCTAAGAGCGCCGACTAGCTCTTCATACCAATACTGCAGTAGGAAATATATATAATACCCGTATTCGGTTCCGCCGAACCTCCTATGGGTACAAGCTAAGTGGTACTGACTCAAAATATCAAAACCGATTAGAATTCTTACATTCTTATTTATCATACGTAGCGATCGACTCATTTTTATACAAAAACATATATTGGTCTTGAAATCATATTTAATCATAAAATTTGGAATTAAATGAAGTATTTGATATTTATACAATGCATACTTAAATGAGCTATTAAGGCTCGAACCCTCTCAACTCTCATTACTCCTATTTTGGCTTACGAGCTCACACTCAGTAGAAGCTCTATCTCCGATCTTGCCTCAAGGTTCATCATGAAGAATGGGTATATGATTAGATCATGTTTAGGGCAAGGATCACTTAGCAATATAAATGCATTTGGATTGAGTGATGATCAAGGATATTTATTAGCCAACCCTATGCAAGATAATTAGTGTTTTCATGGTCATTCAATATAGTGCATTCATAAAATGTTTGGGTGTTGATATGCTACCAAAAATCTTGGTGTTACATTATGTAAGCATTAGATCTCTCTTCTTATGCCAACACCCATGACGTGCGTCGAGAAATAACCAAAAATTCAAAGGGGATGAGTGACAACTCTAAACTCTTCCTTCCTATTATCTGAATACCATTGGACTATTTTAATTAAGGTAAAAGCGTCATATCTAAAGCCCTACAAGTCTTTTTGAGTTCCTAATTTTTCTAAGTTTCTATACTCTTACAGCTTAGCAGTTTATGGGTTACGACTTAGCCATGTGTACAAAGTTTTTAACTAAATTCTTTTGAAGTTATGGCTTGCCGTATTTTGTCTTACGGCTTAGCCATATGTAGCCCACGGCATGGATACGGCTTAGTCGCAGTGTAATCTACGGTTCAGCCATAGTGATGTGTCTGGTTTCGGCTTTTTGAAATGTTAGCCATCAGTGGCCTATGGCTTGGCTATGGCTTAGCCGTAGCGCATTTCACGGCTTAGCCATGGGTTAACCATAGAACAAAGTTCGGGTTTTGAATTTTTGGATTCTGAGCCGTAGTGTGCTTATGGCTAAGATTTCTGAAGCTGTTCTAAATTTCTAAGTTTAGTCAGAACAGAACTCCTTCAGTAGGTTCCTATGTGATTTCAATGTGCTTTTTTTTACTCCAAATTATCATCCTACATCATTCAATAACCACCTTTCTTAATCGTACTCATTATCATTTAATCCATCACATAATCTCAAATTAAAAGGGATGAAAACGCTGTAATTTAGCATTCAAGGGGAATTCTTCAAGATTCAACATAGAGAAATAGACATGCAGTAATATACACTCTTATACTTGCCTTTAATACAATGCTTGCCCCAAATCAACTTCTTCCTTAGTTTGATGATAGAGAAAGCTTCAATAGAAGATGATTCTTCTACATGCAAAGACATGCAATGGGTGAATTGAGTAGGGAATATTTGCTTGTCACCAAATAGAGTGTCCTTGACTCATTTAAGCTCAAAGCATTGAAATGGAGGTGAAGACTTTACCTAAGGGAGCTATAGCTTGAAAAAGAGATGGGATTGAAGATTTCAAAGGAAGGAGATGAACAAGTAAGTGATGAGGAAGAGAATAGGTATAACACACCAAACCCAATCAAGCACGTTAGTTACTAATTAAGTGAGTTATTAGCTAATTAATACAATATTAACCTAAATAATGATGTTTTGTGTTTAATTAGATTAGATTTAGTTTACTTTTGTCTCATTCAGACTAACGGGTCAAGTTTGGGTCAATGATAGGTAGTTTGGGTTGAGTTTAACCTTAACTAGGTAGTACAAGCCCTTTTTTTCGCAATTTTAGAAATTGTAGTTTTGCATTTTATACACATCATATTGATATCATCGTATTCATCTCATTGAGCTTGTTAACTTCCGTACTTCACTCGAACACAAACGAATTTGTTTACATTAGTTGGAACCTCATTTGACTTAAACTGAAATTACCTCAAAAAAATATGAGCTTTCTTATAAACTTCATAAATTAATCTGTATAAAAGAGCCCAACTATTACCATTCGATCTCTTCTCTCCTTGATACTCTCCTTGCTCCAAGACTTTTATCCTTCTTCCCTCCATCACCATTTCTCATCAAATTAAGAGATTAAAAGTTTACATGTGTGATTGGAGGCTCTTATCATCATCTCCAGTGTTTTCTATTCTCATCACATTCAGTGAAGTGAAGGATTCAAGCACTTTTTTCTTTTAATCGATATCTAAGGTAACATCTTTTCCCATTACAGCTCTCCTTGGTCAAGACTAGACTTTCATTTCAAACATGCACTCATTCCTTCTATTCTTCTTTCATGCATGGCATGTTAGGGTTAAGTACTTTGGATTCTTCTTCTCAAGATTGAGCCAAGAGCCAAGAGCAAGAGTAGTAGTTTGAATTTTAAATATAAGGCAAGTATAAGCAAATTTTAATTGAATGTATATTGGTATTTCATGAATCTTGTAAGGTTTTTTCTCCTTAAATATATATTCAGCCCCATGTTCTTGTTCTCTAAATTTCTACTGTAAAAATGAGATTTTTAGTAATCTTGATGAATTATGAATAAAAAAACTAGGTTCATAGGTTCATATGGTAGAATAACTGAATAGAGTAGGGAATATCCTAGTAAAGACTAAGTTGAAAGGTTCTGAAGTGAATTGAACCTACGTTGATTTTGCTTCAGAAAATCTAAAGCTTACGGTGTTACGACTCAAAATCAAGAAAGCTACAATTAGGGACTTTCTTCTACAGCTAAGCCGTCAAATGTGTTATGGCTAAGCTGCAGATAATCCGTGGTTCAACCATAAGACAAGTTTGGTTAAGCTGTAAAACAAAATACAGTTTAACAGTGAATATGGAGGAAAAATCTGGGTAACTACGGCTAAAATGTGTGCATTTTACGGCTAAGCCATAAAGCCATTAAAAATTAGGATTAAGTAGGGCTATTACAAGACCTTATAGGACCTCAGCTCCTGGATCCTTAATTGGCCCAATGGAATAATTAAATACCATGAAAAGCCTTGAGGGCTGAGATTTATTCATGTGGTGTTATCTATTTGTTAAGCACCTCCTCATAGGTGTTAGTTTAAGAGACTTCGATACATATCGTTTATATAATGTGATACTAAAAGAAAGACAACCGTGTATCAGATAACTTAAAACTATATCATTATACACAGTTAAAACAATGGATGATTAGATTAGGGTTGGTTTGTAAATTACCGTGATTCTATCAATTGAATTGCATAGCATATTGGATTATTGTTATTGCCTTCTATTATTCCACTATTGATTGTGAATGGAAATGATAATAGTATGAATTGCTTTTATTTAAAACGTTTCTTGTTATACGTATTATACTGACATTGATTATTGAATTGAGTAAGCATGAATTGAACGTCGAATAGCATGAGTTACTCAAATTCAATCTTATGATTCGAAATGGTCCGGCTCTACTTAGCCTCAGCTTTACTATACCCGATAAATTTGACTTTGGTATAATATACGAACGGTGCCATTGCAGTGTGCCTTTGGAGTTTTCGAACTCCATATATCAAGAGACCCATTCGTACTCTGGCTCAATCGATGGTGTTCTCAATGTAAAGATCTCTAGAGGAAGGATATGGTAAATGTATTAGCCTAATAGTAAAGCATTTCTGTTAATTGATTCTTATAGTATGCTTTATTCAATTGTACAATATGCCTAGTATACTGAATTGACCTCTATAATCATATGTTAATGATTTTTTTAGATACAATACGTATTGCCTTCATTATGATTATACTTTGCTGAATAGTTTTATTCACTCGTTGCTCATTAGTGTTGCAGGCTTAGGTCCCTCTCCAGATCTTTTTAAGATCGAGAAGATTTCAGAGGAGGCCTTCGAGGTCCCATCAGGCTTATACGAGTGGACAGCAGAAACTCTCTGATTAATCCACCCACAGAGTGCGTCAAGAGCATATTTAGGCCTTATTTTGGGATGTGAATGCATTTAGGGTTTTATTACTTGCATTTGTTTTATTTTTTTCATGCATGGTTAATAAGCCCTTGTAATTTGGAACTATGTAAATCTTTCTTATTGGTCAGAAACTTTCCTTCCTTTTATAAAGACATGTCTCCCCATAACTCTTGTACATAACATAGTTTTTTGATTGATATTATCTTTTGTTAGTATTGGTATTATGATATCTTGTTTCAGGAATTGATATCTTGGGAATTGTGTAACTTTTAAGAAAAAATTTTTTGATGATATTGACAGGCTTCTACATGATGAATGCTTGGACAAATGTCCATTATAAGTACCTCACACGTGTAAGTATATAAATATCTCTTGTGTAATTTTGTCTCAACTCCGATCCAGACATGAATTATACAGGAGTACGTGTGTCACAATTTGGATTTAACTCTAATACCTAAATTCTTAAGCTCGGGTCGTGACAATAGGTGCCTTGGCTCTTACATGCAAGGTCCTAAACTATAGATTCCAGCTAATATGGAAGGGGAAGGAGTAAAGAAGAAGAAGCTCTAGCAACTAGAGAGGAGATGAAGAGAGAAGTGAAGAGGGAACAAAGGTCATCCCCCTTTAAGTCAAATTTTTTGAAATTTTGCATGCAAGTCCACTATTGTTATGGATTTTATAGTTTGAGTCTATTAGACTTTATTTGGGGCAAGATGGATTCGAATTGAGCTGAGTTAAATATGAAAGTTGATCCACAAAATGAATTATACATAATGCAACTAATATGGTGCCAAAACGATACTAACCATGTAGTTCTAAATTACATGAAGGTCCTTAACTACTTAAGTAATGTTCGAACTTGACCCAACTACTTATCCATGACCCAAACCCAAGTGCATTTGAGTTAAATTAGCCTAAACAAGCATTAATTATTAAAAGTAAGATTAGTTCGAATTTAGATCTTACAGCAAATTGACAAAGTCCTTATATGGATTAAAATAAGCACCAAAACAGTGGCATATGAAGTTTAATGAAGTTGTACTTTTTAATGGTTTCAAAATAAATGAGGCTGAAAAATATATTTATTATAAATCTCATGGTACTTCAACTATAATTTTGTGCTTGTATATTGATGATCTGTTGATTTTTGGGATAAACTTGGATTGTGTTAAAGATACGAAAGCACTTCTCTCCAATAATTTTGATATGAAAGACTTGGGAAAAGCAAATGTAATATTGGAAATCAAAATTATAAGAGATGATTCTGGCATCAAACTATCCCAATCACATTCCATTGAAAAAGTGTAAAAAAAATTTGATCATTTTGACTGTAAAATAGTTTATACTCTTTTTGATGCAAGTGTAAAATTACTAAAAAATCCCAATCATAGTGTAGCACAACTTAATTATGCTAGTGTGATTGGTAGTTTAATGTATACTATAAATTGTACTCGTCCTGATATAACTTATGCGGTAAGCAAATTAAATAGATATACTAGTAATCCTAGTGTTCAACATTGAGACGTATCTAAAGTACTTAAATACTTAAAGCATACTATAGACTCTGCATTATGTTATTCTAGTTATCCATCTATAATAGAGTGTTACAGCGATGCTGACTGGAACTTAGACTTGGATGATTTTATGTCTACAAGTGGATATATTTTCACCTTGGGAGGTGCTACAATATCTTGGAAATCAAAGAAAGAATTCAACATCGCATTTCACTAAGGATTCAGAATTCATAACTCTAGGAACTACTGCAACGAAAGCCGAATGGATTTAAAATTTTTATATGATATTCTTTTGTGGACTAAACTAATTATTACTATTATTATTCATTGTGATAACATTACAGCAATTATAAATGCACACAACGCTACATACAATGAAAAGTCTAGACAAGTGCGATTGCAATATAGCTATGTGAGACAATTACTCGGTAGAGAAGTGATTATAATTGATTATGTGAAATCAAAGGATAATTTAGCAGATCCTTTGACAAAAGGCCTTGCAAGGGAAAAAAAATAAAAGAAACTTCAAAAGGGATGGGTCTCAAGCCCATAAATCATTAATAGTGGGAACCCAACCTCATGATCGGAGATCTTGAGAATTAGGTTCAATGGGAAAAACAAGCTAACTCGATAATTGGAATACTGATATAATGAGAATATGTAGTTCTCAAAACAAAAACTCATCCCTATAATGTTATGTTATGTGAGATTAAATGTCAGTATATAACTTGTAGCTAGTGAGATTGGATTTAATCCTTAATAAGATCTATAATCTATATGGTGAGGTGCACAGCTGCAGGAGCACCTTTGATAGACTTATCTATATGAGTGTGAAAGTGGGGCCGCTTTTTATGAGAATTTAGATAAATTCTTTAGAGTACTCATGAAATCCAGGATAAAAGTATATGGCTATAAAGTGCTGACCTATAGACTCCATGCATATAAAACTTGGTATATTTTTTTACCTAAATAAAGAGTTGAAGTTCAAGACTCTAGTCACTTCAACTCCTAAAGGTTTGAAAATTTTATCATGATAGTGAGGTTTCAAAAATTGAGTTTTCATAGTCTTTCTTTACAAAGAGAACTTTGTGGTTTTTCAATAGTCCCACAATGGAAAATGCAAAACCATTGAGCACTAAATAAGTACTTTCTTGTCCTTTATACTTCAAGCTATTTTGGACTCTTTTGTTACAAACCCTATGCGCGCACATAAGTGGGGCTTGGCTTGAGTGTCTCGATTCGGATAAAGTTTAACTGGGTGTGTTTCTACGATGCGCATCCTCCGTGATTATTGCGCACATGGGGGTGCAAATCCTGGCCCGACTTTACTCAGGGGACCCATATTGTGATATAAAAATAACATACTTTTGCAAGAAATTACAAAACATTTTTTAATTAAGTAAATTAGCAAATTTCTTTTAAAGCGTTTTAAATTAATGGGTTGATTAAGACCCATTTAAAAAAGACGTTCAAAATTCAATTTCAAATTTCTAATGACTTTTCTTAAATGGGTTTAATGGTGATTTAAATACATATTTTATTACTGCCATTATACCTAATGACTATTTCTTTTATTATAAATTGGGCACCTGGGTTCAAATGAAATAAAAAACATTTTCTCTCCTTCTCCTGCTTCCCCTGTCTTTTCTTTTCCCTACGAGCACTTTTTGCTGGAGTTCGGCTGATCTGAACTTAGTGTGTGACCAAGGGGGATCATATTATAGAGGCTGTTGTATCCTAGGGGCGATTCTGGCTAAGAACCTCTTCGCATCTAGGTTTATCTCAAGGGGCCAAACTTGTCCTTAAGAAAGTGTCCACTGAGGTGCCTCGACCAACAATTATTGTTCATGCTTTTCACAGATTTCTGCCATCACAACATCCCTCCACAGCATTGTAAATTATTCGGACTATTATTTCAGTCTATTTGTATTACTGCAGCAATTTGTAGCTTTCATATTTACAACATATTGTTTACTCGGATCCAAAACTAGAAATAGATCTTTCATGTTTGGTTCCCATGAACTCAGATCCATTTGATAGGTTTTGTGCCGGATCTAAAATCATCCCTTAAGTAGTACCTGATATGGATACAAATGATTTCATTCCAAGCGTGACCTATTTGCAATCCTAAGGCTAATTATATATATATATATATATATCAAACTACAAGAATAAAGGCATGTGGAGGGTGCCACGTCAACACCTTTGATGTTTCTATTTTTCTAAATTGCCATGTCAACATACGAAAAAACGACATGTGGCATTGGTTTCCTAAATCTCTCCTTCATCCATGCCAGCCACCCATATAATTAATTACACGGTCTTTGTCCATGCTGTTACACCCTAAAATCGCTCCCCCATTTAAATCTCTCCCTTCAACCTTCTGTTTGTCTCCATTACTCTCTCTTATCTATCTGTATGATTCCTTCCCCTAAAATCTCTCACCTATTACAAATAATCCGCTCCAATTTGTCCACCTGCTAGATGGAGCGATTTTAGCACAGAAATGCTACCTTATTCAAGGGTCTTAAACAATGAGCCTCAAGAATAAAAATGAAGAAATCCAATTGTAGAAAGAAAGGTGAAAATATGAGGCCTTAAATTTGTCCTTCTCTATTCCTCACCTTAAAAAATCGAAAGTTTCACTCATGCTATTCTTGCTCTCTGATCTTTGGCTACCAATGTCAAAAACGGGGAAAAGGTTATGTATGCAATTAGGAATATCAAAGTAGGTTGAATGTTTCGAGTGATATGATTATTTTCAATAATATGATTAGATTGTGATGATTTGATTTATTTGGACAATAATTTTATATAATAATTTGAGAGTTAATAATATTATGTCCTTAGATAATGGTGACACTTTTTTTATGAGCTCCCTACACTATAATTCGAGTAATTTGAGTGAGAGATTAGTCATGGATAATTTTGGCGTCTGCAAAGAAAATCACTTTTTTTTAGTATACACCCAAATTAACCCATCAAACACACTTAGAATTTTTAAAAATATTATTTTCATTTTATTATCATTATCATCATTCTATTTTTTATTATTTTCTTATTCCAAATTTGAAGCAAGATAGCAATAGTGTTTCAATCTTGATTAAATAAAACAATTAGCATATTGAATCCTGTTTAGCTGCACAGTCCATTTATTTAGTTTTTGCTTTTTGGCCCGGGCTCACGTTCTACCTTTTTTTTCTCGTATCAAGTGTGGGTGCGGATTAAAGGCTAATATATTCAAGTTTGCAAATTTTAAAATGAAGGTGATCTTATTTATTTCTTGTTAGCAAGAATTTTATTTTTCCTTTATTCTTTCTCATTTAATGCTTTGAATCATTTCTTAGATGTATGTTGCTTTCTACATATGTAAGATTGGATTCCTAATTGCAAGAACAAGCTGCTAAGCCTAATCTCAAGAACAAGAGAAGCCTAACTTTAATACATTTTCAAGCCGGCAATGATAAAATTTTTTATTTATTTGTTTAAGAGGATTTTACAGAAAAACTCCCCTACTTCACCATTAAATGAAATTAAACCCAGATTAAGTTAGTATACAGATCGGGTACTGAACTTAAAAAACCATAGCCCTTGGATCTTCTAGTTGCCTTAATGGAGATGATCACCACCTCCAAGATCTTGCATACTTGTCAAAGTGCTCTATCATGGTCTCCTTCTGCATCTCCCATGCTAGCTCACCGGCAAATACCTTTCTCAACATTGTGTTGCCGAATTGCCGTGGACTACTCGCCAACCATCATCTCTTCTCCATATGTCAGCCCTAGATCACAATTATGTTGGCTGTTTGGGTGGATCTCTTTAATTTTGCATTTGGGTGGCATTGCAAACAAGGAATTGCATGCCGCAAGATACTATTTTTTTTCATTTCAAACGCAGTGAATTAAAATTAAATAAAATTGGTTTTTTCAGTTTTTTGGTGTGTGTTGGTGTGTCCTAGATTGTAATTAGAAGGGAAGTGTTTGGGGGATCCCTTGTAGAAACTACATAACACAAGATAATGAATTTCTTTCCCAAGCTACCAAAAAAGTAAACAAATGATGCTATTTCTATAGGCTTTGGGTGCTTTTGATTGTGATCCAGATCACAATTGGGATGGAGATTTTGAGGGATCTCTTCAATTGCACATTAGCATAGCATTGAAATCAGTATTCTATTCTTTAGTGGTCAACTAAGGGATTTTTTCATGTAAAATCCTCTTATTTTAATTCTTGATTCTCTTCATATTAAGTGTATATTGTTAAACACCTACAAAATAATTAAAAATAGTGGTTCTATTCATCTCCCACACTGCCCCTCGTGAGAGTGAAATGAAATTTTTTGAAGTTGGATTAAAAAATTCCAAAATGATTTAATTCTGTTTAGAAGGTGTTTTATGCAATTTTAAACTTTTTAAAAAAATTATATACAAAATTAAGATATATTAAAATCTATAAAATGAAATTGGATTCTTATTTTATGCAAGTCTTTTTCCTCCTTTTCCTTTTGAATAAGTTTATATATATACTTTTAATAATAATAAATTATATATTTCTTTACGTACAATTTATTTTGATAGTTTAAAGAAAATCTCATGTTATTATTTATTTTTCTTTTTTAGGCCTGGGATCAGCATGGGCCTTTGTTGCTGGTCTTCCAAGTACACAAATTTTGATCATCAACCATTAATGCTTTTTACCCACATGAAAGTTGGTGAAGTGCCATTATGCATGGGTTTGATTCATATGTCTTGTTTTACACTCTTATCCCCCATGACCCCAGGGATATGCATGACCTCATAAAAAAACAACATTAATGCCTTAAAAGGAAATTAATGTGAAAACTTTTTAGAGGATGGATGCCTTAGCCAAAAAGAAGAGAATTAGTGACCGAAACACAATCAATTGCAAAAACTTGCCACATTGAAATATGATGTAGTACCATGGATAATATCGAGATGAGATCTGTTTTAACTATGATAAATATATAATGTCGTATAGCATGATATGTAATATAATGTGATATCTATTGAAGAGTGGGCTCTACCCGATGGAGAATATTAAAAAGTATTTTTGCTGCCTCTATTAATGTATTAAAGTTTATGTGTGCGGCTATGTATATACCCTCCAAGGAATAGTCATTACTCATTAGAATCCGGTAACCCCTCGGACCAAAGGTTTGAAAGCTGGGCTCGCAAGAGATACCTTGGGTCATTACAAAAAAATATATATATATCTCTTGAAGCTTTCAGTAGCAATGGTTAGATGAGAAAATTTAATATGGTATCAAAGCTAACTTGTTGTGAGTTTGAATCCAGAAGGAACAGTATGGCACAAAAAAAAAAAAAGAAAGAAAAAGAAAAGAAAAACATGTCGCCCACCTGATAAGGAATATTGAAAAGTATTTTCGCTGCCTTTACAAATACCTTGAGATTTTGTTAGGAATAGCTAGCAAAAGAAATTTAATAATATTTGCCTTTACTAACACCTTAATTTTTTGATAGCAATGTTTAGTAATAGAAATTTAATAATATCATAAATTATTAATTACACACTCATTTGTATACATAGGCAATGCTCCACAACAACCATGGCCATGTGTTATTCCCTTAGACAGCCCACTTGCTGTGGGGGCCCAGTAGAATGTACAACAATAATTTTTATAGTTGCCCCATTTTTATAGTTGCCCCAATGTGATAGCGTAGCTTGAATCCACAATTTCAGAGGGTAAATCGGCTGAGCTACCCCTTGGGATTTAAATTGTACAGCAATGGAGGAAGCAAAGGAAAAGGCTTGGATCTGCCCAAGGAAACTCAAAATATTAAGTAGTCCTGCCATTTAGTTTAAGGTCATCAAAGTATAATGATCATGTTAGGCTTAGTGGGCAGGGCCCATTGCATGATGTTGGCCCACTACCAATGCACATAAGGCCCCTCACTCACAATGGCTATTCAGTTTTCTCTTCAACGAGCAAACGAAAAAGGGCATTGAAACCCTTTAACGCCTCTCTTCAACGATTCATCATAGAGAGTTATATAAGAAGATATGTTGCGGAAAGGAGAGATACAGAACTAGAATCACAATCTTCTTCCTTGTAGCAATTAATGAGAGTCAATTCATCCACCAATTAGCTCATTCATTAGGCATAATTTGTAAGTCTGTTGACAACAAGGGGTGATTTGAGTGGGAGAAATTTTTATTAAGTTTTCTTTGACCCCTTGAGAAATGCAAAATTTTGTCCTTTGCGTGGATCTGTCCCTATCGTCATAGCAGATTCGTGGCACTCGATTAAAAGCTTCTGCAGCGATCTCCAACCAACAAATCGTGCATCTTGCAAACTTTAATGAATAGAATCCAACTCTGACTAATGAATAAAAAGAGTGAAATTAAGATTAATGCAACCTTAATCATTTTCACTTGTGTACATGTGTAAAGGAACAAACCGAAATTGATCAAAAGTAGACCCCTCATATCAAAGCCGCGGAGAGGGAAGCCAAAAAGTGGTTACCAGGTTATTTATTGAACTTAGAAAGAGTGGGATTGCAATTTTTGAGAGTCTGATGGGTGTGATTGCCTCCAGAAGCTACTATGTTTGTCCACTCCCGCATACTAACATCATACCTTTGAATCCGCACAGGTTCAGGCACCACAATGCTATGCAGGCCAGTTGCGTTGAACTATGTTGGCCCCGGCTTGTCCCAAGATGTTGGCATCAAACGCCTCCAAAGCCAAGGAACTGTGTAGCCGCCTAGTCTCCGCTACATTCGAAATGTTACATGCCATTGATTGATAAATGTTTATACAAAAATACTTAATTTAATATTTATTTTATACTTTATACTTCGTTAAATTTAAGAACCTGTGACTTAAACAGCTTGGATAGATTAAAGGGATTTTGAATGTATGACTGCTCTTAAATTTGACTTTTGCTCTAAATAGTTGAAGGTTAAATATTTTCTGCAATGTTGTGATCATGAGTGTGCGATATCACACAATTCTAGGAAATCTTACAAACAGATCTTTGAAAATACTCGGCCTCATTTAAACAAGGAGCTTTTTTTGGAACAATTCACTTAGAGTCTTATTGAGCAAAATGGACCCATGAGTTTCTAATGGCCTAGAATGGCCCCCCTTAGCCCTTTTCGGGGTTTTTTATTATTTTATTTCAATATTATTCATGACAGCAATATCTAAGTTCAAGTGTAACCCTTTTCCCATTCCTTCTTCCTTTTTCTCATTTTTTCTTTCCCTTCCGCTTCTCTATGTTCTGCTTGGGTTCTATCTGCAGTGAGGAGGGTAAAACCAAGAAGAAGAAAAGGAGAAAGAGAAAACAGAAACAAAAGAAAAAGAGAAGACAACGGAGAGGAGGAAGGAAGAAGAAAAGAGAAGAAGAAAAACAAGGGAGAAGAAAAAACATTAGGAGGAGAAAGGATGGGAGTGGTTTAATGAAAGGTGGAAGAAAAAGAGAAAACGAATAAAAGAAAGAAGCAAAATAGATAGAAAAATAGAAAAGAAAGAAAATTAGAAGAAAGAACTAAAACAATAAGAAAATGAAAAAAAAGAACTCATTTTGTCTATGGTTTGTTTCAAGTATATTATGCTTGAGCATAAATATCTATGCTCAAGCATAATATACCAAAAGCAAAATCAGTATATTATGCTTAAGCGTAAATATCTATGCTAAAGCATAGTATATCTAAAGTAGAATCATGATTTTTTTTCTCACATTGTTGATGAACAGCGATATCTATATTCATCGCAGACAAATATTAGTTCTTTCTCTTTGTTTTCTTTTTGTATTAATTTCTTCTTCTGGTGTCTTTTCTTTTTTGTTTTTCCATCTGTTCTATTTATTTTTCTTCTTGACTTTTTCTTCTTCTTCTACCTTTCATTAAACCACTCCTATCTTCTTTCTCCTTTCACTGTTTCTTCTTCCTTTCTCTTCTTCTTTGTTTTCTCTTTTTCTTTTATTATTGTTCTCTTTCTGTTTTTTTTTTTTTTTCTTCTTGGTTTTCCCCTCATATCACCTTAGACAAAACCCAAACGGAACATGGAGAAGAAAAAGGAATAAAAAAAGAGTTACGCTTGAGTATAGATATCGCTTTATGAATAACATTGAAAAAAAAAATGGAAAGGACCCAAGGGACCATTTTAGCCCATAAAAAACTCATGGGTCCTTTTTGCTCCACGAAAGCTCTAAGGGAATTTCTTCAAGAAAAACCCCTTTAAACAAAGACGAGTCATTTATGTGGACATCATCATGTGATCACTTGTCTTTTATTTCATATTCTGTAATAATCATGTAAATGAACCGGGTCGGTTTCGAATTTAGATGTATGAGTACTGCTCCTAACTTCCTTAATGAGGATTGGGTCCAAGTACGACGTCAACAGTTTACTGACCCCGACTAACATGAACCTTCGGCACTAACTATGCCTTCAGATGTCACGACGTTACTCCATTTAAAAGTTGGAATGAAATTTCATATCTTCGGACCTATTTACATTTCCATTACACATTCTAATCTAATGACTGGCTCATATCGTGGCAAGCTTTTATTGAGACCATAACACAATTGGTAAGGTGAGGCCCACCTTTCTTAAATATGATGTGATGGAACCAGTAACTAGTAAGATGAACCGACACCCCAGGGTTTAGTAGCGTTGGACTCTAATTTCACATATCCTGGGATCGATAGATAGGATTGCAATTATCAGTAGCCCAAAATTGCAAAAAGAAAACAAGAAAAAAAAATTAAAAAATCAATGAAACTATCAAGATGTATTCTCATCCTCATTTGGAACGGGGTCAAGTCAGGCTGGACTTGTCTTATGATCCTCCAACGAAATATAGTTTTAGCCTCGACCAACAAATCCCCCAAAACTACGGCCGACTTAAGACAATTTGGAGCCTAAAGAGAAAATCCTAAATGAGGCTTTTTTTATTTTTTAAATATTATTATAAACATTTTATTTAAATCTATTTTTCTTGCTTTTTGTAATGCAAAATTATTAATTAAGTTTTTATATTCAAGTTTTACTAATATATCTTTTTCAAATGATAGTATGGCTAATTTACTTAATCTTTTTTATGACATTATTGATTTTAGGTAGGATTTTATCAATTTTAATTTTTAAAAACTTCTTTCTACAGCAGCGACATTTATAGGTATTGTCAATCTCTTTCTAATAGACATATTTATTATATATAAATTATAACTAATAATATTTACAAATAAAATGAAAACTAACTATAGTAAACATGAAATATGAGCTTTGAATTAAAAAAAATTCTAAAAGCATAAAACAATAAAACCCAATTTATCGATTTATTAGTATTGGTCATAAAAATTATAGGCGTGGATTACTTTTAAATTTGATGCAACTTCTTCAATATGAAAGAAAAAAACTAAATTATAATTAAAGTTTAAATTATATTTAAAGTTATCTTTTATAGATTCCAGCACCATAGATGCATGGGGAAATGTATAAACTGGACATCAGTTGCTCTTTTTTAATGTGAAATGATAGTAGTTGCTTTAATAACCTTTATGGAGTCTTATATTTTGGGAGAGATAAGAGGATGGCAATAGCTTTCTTTTAGAATTTGAAAAGATATAAGTTGTTTAAATTATTTTTTGGGGTCTTATTTTTAAAAATTAAAAAAAAAGGGATAGCAATGCCTTTCTTGGGGGCTATCAAGTAAAGGCTTTTCTTGCCTTATGGTAAGGCTACCCCCCGCTGAGAAGGGCCTGAACTCAATCTATTTCTACCCTACCTTGATCCGCACGACTCGAGGGGCTGCAAAAAACCAACAAGGGTTTGACCCACTAAGAAAATCTTGATCTGCACTTGTGGATTGGGTTGAATTTGACCGCTTAAGAAAAGGGTGGGTAGAACTTGGGTTGTGTGGTGCACAATAATGAATGCTTTTGGTAGGACCCACTCTGGTCATTTGCAGCAGATGATCAGCACAATATTGAACATGGGTTGAGCTGTATTCGGCTCTAGCAAGTTTTTTAGTTGCAGGGTATCCAATGCAATTGTTGTTTTGTCGGCAAGAGGAGTCTGTTTCGGGAGTTTGCTGGTGATATGGATTTGTGGGACCCACATGTCACTTGTCGTTATCACGGGCCCGGTTGATGAGAATATCTAATACAATGTAGTTTCCAAACTTTCGAGCAAATGAAATTCCACGACATTTTTTGGACCCTAGCTTTTCTGAAGAGTCAAGATCAATCTCAAAGCATGAGTGTGATATAAAAATATCATTATTGTTCAATCATAAGAGTTTGTTGACTTCTTTTTTATCGTAATAGCAGTAAAATGTTTTTTTTATTTCTTTTTTAAAAAGTTATTATGGGAGATATTCATGTACATACATTCCTCACCATTTTGGTGCGGGACGCTTTCTTTTTTATGCCTAAAAAAATTAAAAATGTATCATAATGTGTGATGATTTTATTCTTTTATACATTAATACTTTTCAAAAAAGGAGTATCCCTTATCATTTTGGTGAAGAACGTATGCACTTGAATATTGCCTAATTACTATTATTATTTTTACATTTTAAGTTAGTTTTTATTTTGATAGTTTCATTTTGACAAAATTTTGCTGTACTATATTGCAAATACTATTATATATAAGTGCATTAGCATTTTGGGTTCATTGACCTTGTGTTTGACATCAACCCTCATCTTACTAGTAGCTCCATAAAAATAAAGAAGAAAAAAAAAGAAAGAATCAAAGAAGGTCATTGGAGTAGATTGAGCTTATCTATGGGCAAGAAATAATTTCTAAAAGATGTATTCCAAGACTAAAAGTTCAATAAATTAGTAAAACAGGAAGACCTGCAGAAATCTTAAATTAAGAGTTTCTTTTTGTGCAACACCATGAAAGAGCGACTGTAATTTGCTACACTTTTTCCTCCAATGAAAATCAAGCGAGAACACGCAGCTCAAATGGATCCCTTTTTGCGAAGACGCAAAGGAATGTTGGACTGGTACCTTTCCAGTTGTACTTTTGGAGCGCCAGTTGCACAAACATATTCGGAGCATGGGTTATAAGGAATACAACTTTAAAAACATCACAACATATTCTACATACTGGTTAGTGACCCAATTCTGAAATTGGTGCTATACAACCGTCACATTTCTTTGCATTAGAATACCAAAGAACTGAAGAAATAACAATTCATGGTCAAATGAGCTCCACCAAAAGATTATTACTTATTAAAGAGGTAAAATGTGAATGATATGAAGTGAGGGGTAACTGACATAAAGTAGCAATATAGAAGGAACTTGACTTTCCTTTTATTAAAAGTGATGGTAGGTGTTCATCTTCCATCTTCCTTTGATTCACTTTCTATTTAAGTGGAGGTTATTTGATGTTAACTTTTGTATATTCACTTTAAACCTTCATATTTAACTACTTATGTCATGAATTCCTATGTATTCAATCTTAAGCATTCTATACAAACAAACAAGCCCTTAGTTGAAAAAACCAATGCCTATGAGTTGTATATGCAGTTGAGTAAGTAGTTACCCAAATCAATTTAAGCCTTGAGCCCTGTTTTAAGCTGTTAACCATGCTCAATACATTGAACAATAATCACCAAAGAATACAGAGCTTTTATATCCATAATTTTTCTTCTGCTGTCATATAACGAGTGAAATACATAGATTTGAGAAGCATGAGTTGCCTCAGTGGTAAGGGGCGTTGCTTCTCACCAGCAGTGCTTAGGTGGAGAGGGTGGGGCCATATGGAGGCAGTGCAGGGGATGTATCCTGCGCTGATAGATTACGTTAGTTTGAGAACAAGATAGTTTACAACCATCTCCCATGTAAGAAATAAAATAAACTAAAAATGAAATACATAGATTTAGAAAGAATGAAATATGTAAAAGTACAGGCACGCTGCTCCACAGGGTGAGTCGGGATTTAGGCCAACTCAATCAAAACCCAAACCACAATTCAATCTGGTTTAGCACAATTTGACACAATTTGCTACTTTGGGCCTTTTGTAAGGAGTGAAACTTTTAACTTGAACTAGGGTTTGATCCCTAGAAAAGTGTGAAAGTGTCAATACCACTCAACCACGGGTGTATTGATTGTTGATCCATCATACTCCTACTTTGTGTAAGAAATCATGTGGCTCACATGCCACGGGTCCCACATCAGATCAAGCAGGGCAGATGCCAATAAAAATTACAATACCAGTTAATTGTAAGACTTGATCTGGCCCCCCACAATAAGACTCCAAATAGGATCAATGGATATACGTCTTTGGTGAAAAAAGTCTCCAATAAATGTGACTCTTTGAGACTTATCTATATAAGGGTAAGGGAGCCATAGAGTTGGTTAGAGATCCACAAAACTTCCCAAACATTGGAATACACATAGATCTCCAGCCATGTGAAAAAGTCTCCACATCTAGATCCATCACTTTGAACTGCAGTTTTTGAAATATACCCAGCATAAAACAACCATATCAGACCTATAAACCTGATTTTGCTGGCTCAGGTCAGTTCTGTTTTGAGGCCGAACCTTTCGGTGTAGATCTGTACCAGCTCATCTGTCTCTATCTAAACCTGATCCGGGGCCACTCCTGACATTACATAATATCACATTGCAACCATGGGCCATATCATTGTCCTGACATAAGATATTCTGCTTCTTAAAAAACATTGACAGCTAGCCCATCTCCCTTCTCTGAGAGGACCCTATTTCCTTTTCAAAGTGGGGTACCAAAGACAGCTATACTCTTGTTAGAACAGAAGATACAACAAAAAGTTCCCTGCTCCTGTTCCAAGGTAGTATCTGGCTCTTCTTTCTACTTAGGATAAAGGCTTTAACTTGAGAAGATGTTAATAGGGTGGGCAGGTAGTTAGTGCCCAGTAATGACCAAACCCAACCCCACCCTGAAAAGTAGCCTGGGCTGTGAGTCCAAGCAGCCTTCAAAATCGAACCCAAGCCTGAGCCCAAGAATAGCCAGCCTGAATTGGGCTTTCATATGGACAGCAAGGCAGGATCAGATTTGGACCGGCCCAAGTTGTGCCCCCTAAACTTGATTTTCTATAATCATGTTTGTCCACCTAGATAAACGATAAAGGCCTTTCTTGTGGACCCACACTATACATCCCTTGCATAAAAATGGGACGATCCACAATACAGCTAGGCCACATGTGCAAACAAAAGATGTCTCACAAGAAAATGGACCAATCGTCCACATTCCAAATTACACAATTTCGACTTTGAGGGTCCATCCATCAGCTAAAGCTATGCTTAAATTGTTTCTTTGAGAGACAGATTCCAGTAATCCAATGACTAAAATATTTAACTGAGTGGAAAATATTCAACTCCACATGCCATAGGTATTTTGTGCTATAGCATACCATCAAATAAATGATCAACCTGTACCAACAATAGATCAACCTGTACCAACAATAGACCTAATTGGTTCACTTTGGCAATTGGGCCAGCAACCAGAACTGTCATTAGTGAATAATACATTAAACCTGACAAGGGATGAGTGAAAATAGAACTCCAGAGGGTTGCAACTTCAGTTGAACTAGACTCAAACCTACATGGCTCGAGCTAACCATGCCTACATTTTGGTATCCACGTACAGTTCTTGTATGTATTGAGCTTGGGCTTGGGGTACATGAACCCAACAGTTACTTCCTCGACTAATGTATACATACATAATGTATATATGTATGCATATGTACGCATGCTTACTGTTTATGAAATATATAATTTTTCAAAAGTATTATACCCTTTGAAAAGCAAACCAATTCAACAATTTTGAAAGATTATCTTATTTTTTCAATTAACCCAGCAGATGAAAAATAACTTTTGATTGATGGTCGTACTACCTAACATTGTTCTTAAGAGGGATGACTGAAATAAGAACAGACTAACCAAATGCATATTGAAACATACCTGACTGTTAAGCCCACAAGGCTGGACCTAGCATATAAATAGGCTGCATTTGGATGGACTCTGGCTCAGCCTAAATGAAAACTAATTGTGTTTTACTGTTTTTCATTCCACAGAACTCCTGAATGCTATTCCACAAGATACATGGATATTGCAACTGGGTTAGAAAAATAGAAACTCCCTGGATAGCCAACAAAAGTAAAATATATTGACTTACAAGCACCGTCTTCTACTTAGATTTGATCATCGTTGTTAGGCATTTGCCCATTTACTACTGAAGTGCCCCCATTATCAAATTTGTCTAAAATGAGTTAAACCTGACCCAATCACTAAGTTTTTAACCAAGTTGACTTGAACCAGGCAAGTTCACCCATCGATCAAAGCATGCAGTATCACATACATGTGAATAACGTAACCACATATACTCATAAGATGAATGATTAAGATATTAATTTAAAAAATTAACTTCATTCATCTGGATCCTGTACAGAAAATTCAATAATAACACATGAAAAAATGTATATATATATTTTTAAAAAATTGTAGCTACCTATAGAGATGCAGCAAATTCATGATGTGGTTACCTTTGACTCGGTGTCATGTACAATCCCTGCAAAAATATATGGAAGCTGTTTCAATATTTATATGTTGACATCCCAATCATAAATGGTGACAGTGGGTCCCACCTATGATGCAAAAGAACTGTTGGATAGGAAGGACTCGTGATCAATTAACTGGGCCCTAATCACTAACCTTGTTCCACTGAGCCTAAGCATCTGTGAAGAGTTGCTAAAATAGAAGGTTGCAATAAATATGACTGGGCCGTCTAGTTTGCGGGCTATTGAGAGACAACTAGAATCATCCAATCAAAGAGATGGAAGGGAGCCTAGGAATCAAACCTAGGCACCTCTCCAACTGTCCACTCAATAAATAGTGATGGAACCCAATGTCTATGGTATATGTCTTCATGCAATGCTGTGGGACAAGATTTTCCACTGAAAGTTTCTCCATAATTTATGTGGCGTCTGTGTAGGACTGTGCATCCACATAATAACAGTCCTGCATTTGGGTGTACTGAAAGACTCATAAATTAATAGACAGGCATTGGAGATTTACATTTGTTGTGTGAATAGTTGCACCAGTTGTCATGCTAATGTTTTGATTAGGGACCAGCTCGAAGTTCATGTGCTGCAGAACAATTGCAAGTGCTACAATTGCTTCGAGCAGTGCAAACTGATCACCAACGCACTTGCGAGGACCTCCACTGAATGGAATGAATCTGCAGCATATGTAGAATCCTAAGTTAGAATTCTGTCTTATGGTTGCATAACTAACAATGGGATGACAAAAATGTACATGTTAATGAACAAAATCACGGAAACAATTTGTTGCTCCATAATTAAATTCCTTGATTCTATTCCATCAATAAAGATGAATATTGCCCCAGGAAAACCTGCTGCAAAAAATATCCTTATCCCCATCAATTTGGGGTCAGCTACAATTGCTGTACTTCAACTCAAAAAATAGAATAAAAGAAGTTTCAAGAAACCCACCTAAATAATTCAGCTAAGAAAGAAAGGTCCCTATCAGAAACAGAAAAATGGTCGAAACTAGAGGAAAGTGAAGTTCTGTGGCTGTGTATTTAGGTGTACTTAAAAAGCATGCCATCTGTCAAAAGCAGGTTCTTTTTACTAGAAAAACAGGAGTGACGTACCTGAAATCAGTATTGGTCTCATTGGGCACTGGTTCTGCTAAGTCAAACCTTTCAGGCACAAATTCATCAGCTCTCTCCCAGACCTTATAAAAGAATATAATATAAGTGGAATTCTTGTACAAGAGAAAGGAAATACAGCTACAAGATGCAAGATGGAGACCAATTGTAAAGAGAGAGATAGAAAATCCCAAACAAGCTCAGAGTAATAAATTGAAAGCAGAGAGTAACAAACTAGTATTATCAAGCATGAAAGCCACGATATAAGATAAATTTGCCAAAAACTTTCATTGAAATCATGTCCCACCAGTAATTTCAACAGTCAACCTTCAAAGAGCATTTGATCCTCCAGCTTTGGAAAATAACAATGATACTCATACATTAGCTAACTTTAAACTGCTACAAGAACTCTAAGCAATTTAAAATTTTCAACCCCACATTTGATTGAATCTGAACCATCACAGAAATCTAGCATAGTTGCTACTTGCCATACTTTACAGATAAGTCATATATCATGGCTAAAACTAAGATCAACCAGAGTTGATATAGTTTCCTGCTCTACATTTTTTCCATGAAGTAGGCCCTGCCTATTGTAGAGATAGGCCTAATCCATCATGGAAGGCCCATGATCCAGGCCCAAAAGCTCGAGATCCAAGCCCATGATCCAATCCCAAGTATGAGATCTTTTGAGGATTATGGTCAAACCTTTGTATAGATATAAATCCGTCATCATATCATAAGATTCCCTATTAACTTGTAAACACATACAATTAGCTTATAATTATATTCTGTAATTAGGCAATAGTGGAATATATAATGCAATATCAATGCTCCTTTACAAACACGACAATTTATTCACAAATCTCTTCTTCTTATTGTCTTGATAAAGGATCTTTGAATCCTTTACATGGTATCAATGTAAGTGACTGGAGGTGGTGGTCCACTTGACCATCACCCATTTTCATAACGGATTCAGAAACGGTCATCTCCCTTAAGGCCATTCAGTACCATTCAATCCATTTCCGTTTTCTGCCATTACAGTCCATGAAACGTTCAAAGTTATGGTCTTCTGTGATGGGGAGGAAGGCTATAAAAGCCATGGGACTCTCTTGTCTTGGATTACACGAGCTTGGCATTCCCATCCACGAGCCTGCATAAAGAGAAGAGCAAGAGAGTCATTCGTTGTTTTTCTTCCAGCTTCTCCGATTAAAGTTTCAATGGAATCAGGTATGTTTGCAGTTCTGTTTCGATTTTAATCCTGCCGTTGTATGGTGAATCCAATCCATTAACTTGATCTGAAATGGGCCGTTTTGGTTAACAAGTGGTATCAGAGCCAATGGTATTTGTGTTGGACGGGTTGGAATTTCAGAAAAACCGGACCTCTGTTTTCGTTTTTTTGCCAGAACAGTTACAGAGCAAAAAAAAAAAAAAAATTTACAGTGGACCGTCGCCTGGGGCAACGGCCGTCCGGCAGCAGGCGCTGCGCGCTGGCGCAGCCGCTGGCAGGCGCTGCGCAGCGGCGCAGGCGCAGCGCTGCGCCCAGCGGCAGCGCCGTATCAGAAGAACAAAAAAAAAAAAAAAGGTTCTGCAATCGTCGGCTGGCGACGGGAAAGGACCGGCAGCCACTGCCGCTGCCGTCGCCAGCCTCGGGCAGGACCCCAGCCGCCGTCCGCGGCCCCTGCCGGCGTGACTGGGGACCCCGGCTGTTCACCGTCTCTGTGAAGGAGACGATGAACAGTACGGGTCGAGTTTCGGGTCAGCAGGGTCGCTTGCGGGTCAGGCCGATGACCTGACCCGACCTGTTGTTCCTGACCCGGACTGTAGATCTGGATCCGACCCGGCGTACAGGTCAGGCCCGACCCAACTGACCCGGTTCAACTGGGATTAAAATAGACTGGGCACCGGTTTCGGGTTTCAGTCCGACCCGGGTCGATTGACCTGACCCAGCCCAACATAACAGAAAATATAAATGACTGGTCAGGTCCGACCCGACCTGACCCGACCCAGCCCAACCTGTCAAGCCCGATTGGACTGAACAGGTTATTTTATGACCTGGGTCTGACCCGACCCACTGGCCTGGCCTGTTTGAATAAAGTATTATTAATCTTTTTGATAATTGTATGTTTTAAATAATTAAGTCATTATAAAATTGATCCGTTCCGATCAGAACCGTCCATTTGACATATTTAAATGCTGTAATTATTCTGATGGGACTGGATCATTTAATTATGATCAGATCAAGGCCAGATCAAAGAAAAATGGACGATCAAAACCTTATTTTGATCATAACGAACACATATGATATCGGATTTTCGATCCGCTTCTTTTGTTGTGTTCCTTATGATGAGATCTACCATATTAGTGAATTTAATTCCCGATCCAATGGTTCAATGATCATATCATAAGGTTTTATGCATGTTTAACTCATTTAATTTCATGTTTTCCGCTTATTGTTTACATGATTAATGTTGTTTGAGTTATAATTTGTTACATGCATGATTGTTTGATGAATAAATTAGTGTCATAGGTTTCAATTTGGAATTATGAGTTAATTAGGTAGTCACCAAAGTGGCCCAGTTACGATGAAACTCATATTTTACATATTGAATAAGAGATACCACATATGACACTTAAATTACAATTTCACTTAAAGGATAGATAATCGACCCAAAGGAGTTTATCTTTCGATTATTTGAATATTGGATAAAACACATTAAAGGATGTTTTGTGAATTCGTGTTGATCTATGCCCAAAGGTGGGATCTCACTTATTCACTTGATAAATTGTGTTTTTATCAAATAATTGAGAATAATTAAATTAACATGTTGCATTTGACCCAAAGGTTATTTGTAATAGTGTAAAATGATTATTTTGTTGTAAGTTTCCCTGTGAATTCAAAGCATTATAGAATTGTGAAAAATAATAGTTTATATCTTCTTTTACAGCTTCTTCCTCCAGATCATTGACTCTTCCCTCGTGCTTAGGGACAATTCCATTATTAGATGGATCCAACTACCCCGAATGGTTAGACATGTTAGCATTGACCATAACCTTTCTCGACTTAGAAATGGCCTTAGATGAGCCCATGCCTCCTGCCCTCACCGAACAGAGTTCTGCGCCTGAAAAGGCGAAACATGAACAGTGGCACAAATGTGACAAGAAATGCCAAAAGATCATAATGACTTCAGTTTCTAAGAGTATTAGGGGATCACTTGATCCAAAAAAACATGCCAAGGAACTCTTAGAACAGATCAAGTCACAATTTGAAGTGACTGACAAGGCATTGGGTGCCACATTAATGAACAAATTGACAAACATGCAGTACGATGGGACGAAGGGAGTTAGGGAACATATCCTACTCATGTCCAATCTTGCATCCAAGTTGAAGGATATAGACATGAGTATCTCAGATGGATATTTGATCCAATTCATTCTGGATTCCCTTCCCCCTGCATTTGGCCCGTTTAAAGTTACTTACAATCAGAGCTCTAGTCGGTGGACCATAACTGAACTGATCGCAAGATGTGATCAAGAAGAGAGGAGGCTTAAGGCTGAGGGGCAATTTCAAGTAAACTTAGTCTCCCAAGTTAAGGGCAGGAAAGGTTTTAGAAACCTCAAGAACAATGCCAACACGCCCAAGGTAGATCCGAAAGGTCAGAAACCGATGAAGAGAAAAGGGAAGAAAGGGTCCGAAAAATGTCACTTTTGTGGCAAGAAAGGACATTTCAAGAAGGACTGTCTCAAAAGGAAAAATTGGTTTGAGAAAAGAGGTAAGCAAAGAAATTTATCTCTTGTATGTGAAACCAATATTATTAATGTCCCATCTAATACATGGTGGGTAGACTCTGGTGCAACCGTTCACATTTCTGGTTGTATGCAGGGATTCCTTTCAACCCGGAGGCCAAGTGATGGGGAACGAACCATCGTTATGGGGAACCGGAAGGAGTCAAGAGTCAAGGCAGTAGGCACATATAGGCTGGTGCTAGATACCGGATTCGTTTTAGATCTGCCGAACACCTTCTATGTTCCGGAGATTTCCCGAAATTTGGTTTCCATTTCTCAATTGGATGTGAAAGGATATGTTTTTAATTTTGATAGCGGATCTTTTAAACTATTTTTCGATAATATAATGATTGGTTGTGGTTTATTGTGTGATGGTTTATATAAGTTACAGCTAGATATTTTATATACACAATCACTAACTACACACCATGTTTCTTGTGGAATGAATGTTGGCATGAAAAGAGGACTGATAAAAGAGAACTCCTCCATGTTGTGGCATAAACGGTTAGGACACATCTCGAAAGAGAGAATGTTGAGATTAGTGAAGGATGGGTTATTACCAACCCTTGATTTCACTAGTTTCGGTGTCTGTGTTGACTGTATTAAAGGAAAACAGACACAAACAGTCAAGAAAACTGCCACACGAAGTTCTGAACTTCTGCAGTTAATCCATACGGATGTTTGTGGAAAGATAGATATGCCTTGTTTTACAGGAGAACAATATTTCATCACATTTATAGATGATTACTCACGTTTTGGTTTTGTCTATCTTATTAAAGAAAAATCTGATGCTTTGACTATGTTCAAAATATTCAAGGCAGAAGTAGAAAAGCAATTAGATAGGAAGATCAAAATTGTGAGATCGGATCGTGGTGGTGAATACTATGGTAGGTACACTGAAGCGGGCCGTAACCCAGGTCCGTTTGCAAGATTCCTAGAATCCGAAGGTATTGTTGCCCAATACACAATGCCTGGAACTCCTCAGCAGAATGGAATTGCTGAAAAAAGGAATAGAACTCTGTTAGATATGGTTAGGAGTATGGTTAGTAATACTTCGTTACCCGAGTCTATGTGAGGTGAAGCACTGAAGATGGCCATGTATATTTTAAATAGGGTTCCTAGTAAAGCAGTTCCCAAAACTCCTTTCGAGTTGTGGACTGGAAGGAAACCCAGCTTAAACCATTTCAGAGTTTGGGGATGTCCATCTGAAGTGCGAGTGTATAATCCACAAGAAAAGAAGTTAGACCCTAGAACTGTGAGCGGATTTTTTATTGGTTATCCAGAGAAGTCTAAAGGGTATCGATTTTACTGTCCTACTCATTCACTAAGAATAGTTGAGTCCCATAATGCTAAGTTTTTGGAGAATCATGACAACAGTGGGAGTAGCGAGGCTAGAAACATTATATATAAGGAGATTAGAGATGGGCCTCAATCCTCTACTCAAGATGGATTAATGATTCCACTCGATATAGGAGCATTCCCAGAACGATCTGTTGATCCAATTCCTCAAGATACACAACCAACTCCTCCAATACAACCAAACATTCCTGAAGAAAATCCGGAAGTATTGAGAAGGTCGACTCGTATGAGAAGGCCTGCTGTTTCGGATGATTATGTTGTGTATCTAGAAGAATCGGATATTGGAATTGAAGAAGATCCAAAAACTTTTAATGAAGCTGTACACAATGACAATTCTGATAAATGGTTAGATGCTATGAAAGAAGAATTAGAATCCATGGCTGTAAATGATGTTTGGGATCTCGTTGAACTACCCGAAGGGTCCAAGACCGTAGGTTGTAAATGGGTCTTTAAGACCAAAAGGGACTCTAAAGGTAAAGTTGAACGATTTAAAGCCCGACTAGTGGCTAAGGGATTCACTCAGAGAGAAGGTCTCGATTTTCACGAAACCTACTCTCCGGTATCTAAGAAAGACTCATTCAGAATTGTAATGGCTCTAGTAGCTCATTATGACTTAGAGCTATATCAGATGGATGTTAAAACAACGTTTTTGAATGGGAATCTTGATGAAGAAGTGTACATGGAACAACCTGAAGGGTTTGTTCAACAAGGTAATAATCAAAGGCTGGTCTGTAAGTTAAAGAAGTCGATATATGGGCTGAAACAAGCTTCCAGACAATGGTACTTAAAGTTTAATCATATTATTACATCTTTTGGTTTTACCGAAAATCCAGTTGACCATTGTATTTACCTTAAGATCAGTGGGAGCAAGTTTATCATTTTAATCCTATATGTAGATGACATTTTACTAGCCAGCAATGACCTTAGTATGATCCGTGAAACTAAGGTATACCTTGAGAATAATTTTGACATGAAAGATATGGGTGAAGCAACTTTTGTAATAGGAATCGAGATATTCAGAGATCGATCTCGAGGATTACTCGGGTTGTGTCAAGAGGCCTATGTGCAAAGTATTCTCAAACGTTTTCGAATGGAAAGGAGTAAATCACAAAATGCCCCTATGTCTAAGGGAGATAGGTTTAGTAAAGATCAATGCCCCATGACTGACATAGAAAAGTTAGAAATGAATAAATACCCTTATGCGGCAGCAGTAGGAAGTCTAATGTACCTTCAGACATGCACGAGGCCAGATATTAGTTTTGCAGTTGGGATGTTAAGTCGATATCAAAGTAATCCAGGCATAACTCACTGGGTAGCTGTCAAGAAAGTGATGCGTTATCTCAACGGCACTAGAAGATACATGCTCACATATCAGAGATCCAATACGCTGGAGGTCATTGGATATTCAGATTCTGACTTTGCGGGGTGTCTCGATACTAGAAGGTCAACATCTGGTTACATCTTTCTGTTGGCTGGCGGGGCAGTCTCGTGGAGGAGTGCAAAGCAAACGCTAGTAACTCCATCCACATTTGATGCAGAGTATGTGGCGTGCTTTGAAGCCACGGGTCACGCATTATGGATGCGTAACTACATCAAGGGACTTACAATTATGGGCAGTGTTTCTGAACCGCTAAAGATTTACTGCGATAACAATGCTGCTCGACTTTTTGCGCAGAATGACAAGTGTTCCAGTAAATCAAAGTTTCTGGAAGTAAAGTACCTTGTTTTGAAGGAAAAAGTGCGAGATCGTCTAGTGTCAATTGTTGGAGCTCCATCGAAGCTCATGGTTGCTGATCCATTAACAAAGGCATTGGCGCCAAATGATTTTAAAGACCATGTATTGAGTATGGGATTGAAAGATATGCCTTGAAGGAATCAATGATGTATGACACTATTCAATGATCAATTAAAGAAATGATTTCGCAAATCTTACTTTGTTCTTATGGCACATGTGATTATTATGAAACACAGTAAGAATATAAAAGTGTTATGACTTTATAGTTCCCATTAAAGTAGTCATATTAAAGTTAAGTTCTTGATTAGGAAAGGATACTGGTGTTGTGATTGTGGAAGGAAATATATCGTAAAGATGTATAACCGCCACAATTCACATGAGTAAACTAACTTAATCACAGATGAAAGACCTTAGCATTACAGTTTTCATGGATGATCGGTGTTTTTTTTTTTTTTATAAAAATGATGCGCATCAGTTAGAGTCGTTTTCAAAATTCGTTTGCAAAATAAAGTATTTTTGAGATATATATATATATAAACTAAGCAGCTGTATGGTGGTCATATGGACCAAGTGGGAGATTGTAAGTGACTGGAGGTGGTGGTCCACTTGACCATCACCCATTTTCATAACGGATTCAGAAACGGTCATCTCCCTTAAGGCCATTCAGTACCATTCAATCCATTTCCGTTTTCTGCCATTACAGTCCATGAAACGTTCAAAGTTATGGTCTTCTGTGATGGGGAGGAAGGCTATAAAAGCCATGGGACTCTCTTGTCTTGGATTACACAAGCTTGGCATTCCCATCCACGAGCCTGCATAAAGAGAAGAGCAAGAGAGTCATTCGTTGTTTTTCTTCCAGCTTCTCCGATTAAAGTTTCAATGGAATCAGGTATGTTTGCAGTTCTGTTTCGATTTTAATCCTGCCGTTGTATGGTGAATCCAATCCATTAACTTGATCCGAAATGGGCCGTTTTGGTTAACAATCAAAGCTACACACCTCTGGATATCTCAAAGTTTTTGGTGCTGTGCATCAACAGAGATTTTCTTCTTTCTCTCTCTCTCTCTCTCTCTCTCTCTCTCTCTTTGCAACAAAGCCAACAAGAGAGATTGAACTCTTTGCAACAGACCTACATCAGACTGGATATCTCAGTCGTCAGATCTTCTTCTTTGAGCAAGGAAAATCCTTCTGATATCACTACCACCATCTAGCAACCATTCTGGCCATCTGATCAAGAAGTGGGCACCACCTTAGACTGTGCAACTTACACAAATATCTTCACAAGGCTAGTTGACTATTTATTCTGAGATTTATCCTTATTTTTCTGGAATTTATCTCCTCAAAAGTTAAGTGTTTTACCTGATTCTTGGTTCAGCAGTTTTTTACAAACTGCATTGAGTTGATCCATCAAATTCACATCCAACCATTCAAACAGGGAAATTCCTCCACCAGGAGTTGCAAAATTAGGTCTTTTGCTTAACCTAGAAGGCTGATTAGTAGAAACATACACCAACAACAAGCCATCTCACTTCCTGTACAAATTTTTTGGGACACCCAGAAAGTATTTATTTCCTGTTGTGACTGTTTTTTGTACATAGTTGTTTCTGCATTCTTCTATGACAAAGTTTGCTTCTCTGTTTAAGCAAAACCAGTAATCTTTATTGTTTTTGCACAGCTTTACAGGAATTTGGGTGCTTATATTTTGTCCACCTACCATCCCTTGAGCATGACAAACTGTTACCTCAAGCGGCTCGCTGTGTGTTCCTTGGCTATAGTGATGAACACAAAGGTTTTCAGTGTTACGATTCCAAAGAGCGACAGCTACGAATCTCATAGAATGTTGCTTTCTTAGAACATGTTCCGTTTCATTCTCCAAGTATCCCCAATATCCAAGATTCCTATCTCCCTCAATTTTTGCCTCCTGATGATCCTCTAAACATTACACAGGTCTATACCCGTTGATAGAAACAACCGCCTCTTACTGCTGCAACTGTCGATACACCAACCCAGCCAGTTCCTAAAGGAAGTACTACTACAACTGAACGTAATGCCCCTGCATCTATCTTGCAACGATCTAGTCGTACTTCCATTCCTCTTGATGACTATGGTTCTTCAGTGCTGTTAACTTCTTCAGACACCATTCCTATCCCAAATTCTTATTCACAAGAATTTAATATACCATGTTGGCAAGATGCAATGGCAGGTGTATTATTCGCTCTTGAAGCAAATAAAACTTGGGAACTAGTGCCCCGACCAGCAGATACTTCTATCATTGGAAGCAAACGAGTTTACTCCATTTAGGTTCACTCTGATGGTAGCATTGACCGATACAAAGCTCGACTGATTGCACGGGTACAAACAGGAGTATGGCATTAACTATGAGGAGACATTCACTAGTAGTCAAAATGACTACAATCCGGTGTTTACTTTGTGTGGCTGCAGTTCGTAACTGGCCTTTTTGGCAAATGGATGTCAAGCATGCATTCCTTCATGGGGATCTCAAGGAGATTGTGTATATGCATCCTCCATCAGGCTATACTTGTCCTTCCCACCATGTTTGTAAGTTGAATAACTCCTTAAATGGGCTTAAGCAAGCACATCATGCTTGGTTCGAAAAATTCCACTCCCCTATCATCAAAGCAAACTTTTTGCAAAGTTTAAACAGCTCTCTCTTTATTCGAAGAACTTTCCGTGGTTGCACTATTCTTTTGATATATGTTGATGATATGATCATTAGTGGCAATGCTGTGGTTGGCATTTCTGACCTTAAAACTCATCTCATGAGTACTTTTAAGATGAAAGATCTTGGCCCCTTAACTTACTTTCTAGATTTGGAAGTTGCAAGGAACAAAATTGGCATTCGGGTTACTCAATGCAAATATGCTGATGACTTAATTCATTCTGCGAGACTTGGTGATGCAAAAACATTTGCCACCCCTATCGAGCTCAATGTCAAGATTAGTAAAGAGGATGGGCATCCTCTTGACTATCCAACTTTGTTTCACACCTTGGTTGGTAGCCTTCTCTATTTACTATGACACAGCCTGATATCTCCCATGTAGTACAAACAATCCATCAATGTATCAACAATCCTCACAAACCACATCTTCAAGCTGTCAATCGAATATTTAAGGATGTTAAAAGTACTCGTGATCAAGGATTATTTTACCCTCCAGTTTCTTCATTACAATTGCAAGCATATGTGGATGCTGATTGGGCAAGGTATCTTGACACTCGTCGGTCAACAATAGGATGGTGCATGTTTCTAGGACCCTCTCTCATCTCTTGGAAAAGCAAGAAACAAAGCACTCATTCCAAATTTATTGTTGAAGCTAAATATCAATGAATGTCAGCTGCCACTAGCGAGATTGTATAGCTTCGTTGTCTTTTTCGCGAGTTTGGTGTCTTCCTCAAACACCATACTCCACTTTATGCTGATAACACTAGTGCAATCTGCACTGCAAAAATATTGTCTTCCATGAGCGAACTAAGCATACTAAGATTGACTGGTACTTCAATCTGCGCTATGTCTCTTTAGATGATCAACTGGCAGACATTCTCACAAAAGGCTTCACCAGGGATCGTCGTGATTATATACTTTCCAAAATGATGCTATATTTTTCCCCGCATAATGCAGTATTTGACCTCAATGGCCACATGTGTAGGGCCCACATAGATTTAGAAATTTATTTTTATGTCATTAGTTTACTAGTTTCTTTAAATATTGTAATTAGGATTTAGTTTCCTAGTTTAATTAGATTTCTTAGACTCTAAGTTATCTTTTCTTTATTTATATGGCATTGTAGTTTGAATAATTATTTAGAGATTTAATTAAGAAGACGCATATACATAAGATGGTTGTGGCGGAAATGAAAATACTTAGGTGGATGTTTAGTAAAACTAGAAAAGACAAAATTAGAAATGAACTCTTTCGAGAGCATTTATGGGTAGCACCAATAGAGGACAAGATTAGAGAAACCCATTTAAGATGGTTTGGACATATTGAGCATAGGCCGGTTATAGCACCGGTAAGGAAAAGTTTGGCTATCCAGGTAGATGGCCCATCAAAAGGTAGGGTTAGCCGAAGAAAACATTGATGGAGGTTATTAAATCAGATTTAAAGAAATTTAACTTATCTAAGGATTTGGCTCAAAATAGAACGAAATAGAGAAACAGAATTCATGTAGCCAACCCCAACATAGTTGGGATAAGGCTTTGATGATGATGATGATGTTGATGATGATTGATGAATAAAATTGTTGGGTTTTATCCTTGAAGGTGTGTCCTTATATTTTTGAAGTTTTCTTGATGATTCAAAGTGTCCTCGAACACGTGTTTCAGCACCCTACGCAATCCTAACCTTAGGGCCTGCATCACCGCATCAATTTAAGGGAGAGTGTAGAGACAAGCCTACTCCATCATGGAAGACCCATGATCCAAGCCCAAAAGCTCGAGATCCAAGCCCATGATCCAATCCCACGTATGAGATCTTTGAGGATTTTAGTCAAACCTCTGAATAGATATAAATCTGTCATCATATTATAAGATTCCAATTAGCTTGTAATTATATTCAGAAACTAGGCAATAGTGAATATATAATGCAATGTCGATGTTCCTTTATAAACATGACAATTTATTCTCAAATCTCTTCTTCTTATTGTCTTCATAAAGGATTTTTGCATCCTTTACACCTATTGTCAAGTGAACTCCTTTCAAACTCACTAACCCAATGAATTGGCACTCACCCCAATTTAACACTTACCTGACCTATTCTGGCCGCTAAATAAATCTTTAAAAAAAAATGCATTGTTAAAAGCTGCTTAACTTTTTAATGCTAGGATTAGTTGATGGATCTGCCCAACCTGAATCCATAATGGACCTTACTTCCTCCCCTTGCTGATTGAAGTTCACCTAGGGGAGTCAAACAAGGAGGGAAGAATGGGAATTTATACCAACACAGGCTCATACCAATTGGTATCATAGTTCACTAATATTTTAGAAAGTCGCCATGCTTCCCAATGATGGATTACTCACAGCCAAGAATCAAAATAGCGATAGCGGATAGCGTCACGGCCAGTCGCCAAAACACTACATAGCGGGCGCTACGTAGCGGTAGCGGGGCTACATAGCGGCGTAGCGGTGTGATTCAAGAAAATTATCAAAAAAATTTGAAAAAATTCCAGAAAATCCAGAAAATTGTAATGAGTTAGAATATGTATTTGTTTTGCAAAAAAGCCTAAAATAAGGGGGCGTAGCGGTCCCCTAAATGCATGATGTCCTGTATCGCTGTATAATTAAAAAATAATAGTATCATTCCTAATTTTCACATGGTATCATGAATCAAGATTCAAGACTCAAAGTCAAGACTCAAGAGTCAAGAATTTAAGATTTAGAGAGATTAGTCACTAGAGTCAGTGACGCAACAATCAACATTCAACACAATAAATGACATAGTAAATAATAACTTTATAAATAACATTGTACTTAAAGAACTGAGACATGAGAGTTAATATAAAGTTGAGATTTGAGAAATGATTAGAGGAATACCTTTACCACCAAAAGTCATATTAATATGAACATAAAAAATTAAATAAGTTCAAATAAATAAGAAAGAAAGTGTAATTCATGCATGGGATTCATAGATCTAACACTTGGGAATAATTTTCAAGTGATTTGGTTGGTGTTTTTTCAAGAAAATTTTTTTTTCAAAAAATAAAAAAATCCGAGAATAAAAAATAAATAAATCATAGAAAATGGGGGGTTTGATCTATGAGAAACAAAGATTTATCACTTACAAGCCATTTCCAAGAGATTCATGAAGGAGAAAAGAGGAATAGAGCCATAGATCTAAGAAAATCACATAAAAAATACCTTTTGAGAGATGCCTTTTGACTCCAAAGAAGCTGAATGATCTAGATTTATAAATCTTAATGTGTTTTTGGACTCTTGTTGCCTTTAATTTGAAGAAAGAGGGAGGTAGGACCAAAAAACAGTGGACAGGGAAAAGGAAAGATGGAGACAGGAGTGAAAAATGTAGAAGAATGGGTGTCAGGGCATTTAAATAGGCCCAGCAGGAAAATAGCGGCAAAATAGCGGTCGTAGCGGCAAAATAGCGGCTCAGCAGGAAAATAGGGGCAAAATAGCGGCCGTAGCAGCAAAATAGCGGCCGTAGCGGCGCTAACACCTCCGTAGCGTAGCGGTGCCGGCCGCTACGGCCGATATAGCGGCCGCTACGCTTTGTAGCGGCCGCTATTTTATTCTATGCCCACAGCTCCATGCTCTCACCTAGTTCAAATTCACAAATCTACATTTATGATGGCTCAAAAAGACTGCATCAACATTTGCATGCATACCCACCAATCTTGAGAACAAGACATTTCAAAGTTCTGAAAAATGGGACGCTTTTTCACTTCACATGCAAATGCTCATGCCAAGTTAGTCTGCATCTTGGTGCCTATATCAACTAGACAGAACCCTAGAATTATTTATCTAGAAAGCTGAATTTCAACTCCAAGCCAATGTCTACATAGATATCATACATCTTGCAACATACTGTCAGGGAAAAACTAGGAACCAAAAGACGATGAGTTACACAAGACTTGAACCAGACACTGATATCTTCACCTCTAGGGGTCATTTGTCTTTTATGCATGGAATATGAAAACCGTTGGAAGCACCATCTTAACACAAATAAATGTTGAACAGTTCAGATTACATACTAAAATCTTCATATATTTCAATCAATGAATGTTCAAGACATGAAACTGAATGTTTTGGGGGTTTAATAGGTCAATCAAAATTTTAAATGGCTATTATTAAAAAATTTAGGCCTACAAGGGTTGCAAAAAATAAAAAATTTGTGAAGGGATTTGATATCGTTACATATCCCAGCCATCCTATTTGCCGTTGCCTTCTTGACCAAGTGTGACCCCTTTTCGGGTGTAAAAATTTTTATATAAAAATGATCTCATTTACGCACCATTTTAACACTTCATATGCTTAAATATATGAAAATGTGTAAATAGGTAGAAACAAACATGCATTTGCATAAATGTTTTAACAAGAATGGTTACCCTTCATACTTGTTGTGAATATGAACATCACCCGTTGTGCACATCCATCAATCACAAGATCAACAAGAACAAACCACACACAAGAAGAGACACGAGATTTACGTGGTTCACCTAAACAAGGCTACGTCCACGGGCACAGAGACGATCATCTTTATTATCACAAGTAAAGTACACAGAGACACACGTTCTCTCACATCGTCTCACCTACGTGGTGTGGAACACTACGGGCAAGAGATCTCTCACCTCTCTTCAGCGCGCAAGATCTAGGGTTACAGACTACACATACAAGGATATAAATATCGGCCGATACGAAGCGTATCGACCGATAAATCGGGCATAGCGCTCATAGGCGCTACGCTTTTTTCAAAAAATCGCCGTGCACATGTGTATCGGCCCGTATCGGCCGATATGTACAAAGTGTATCGGACGCTTCGTATCGGTTGGGGGGTTCAGCCGATTTTTTAACCCACCTTTCCCTTTCAACTCCCATCTTTCCTCCCCTCTTCACAGCTCCAACTCCTCCAAGCCCCTTTCCTTGCCTCCATTTTTCAAATCATCTCAAAAAAACATCAAAATCATCAACAAAAATATCAAAAACATCCAAATATTAAGGTGGCATTTAAGATACAAGCATCAAGCTCAAAAAAGGTGAGTTTTGAAGCTTTTTTTTTTCTACTTTGTGCTTATTTCTCTCTTTTCTTCTATGAATCACTTGAAAATGAGTTGTTGTTGTTAGATCCATGTTCCTCTTTGATCAAGCCCCTCTTTTTTATCACTTTCTTATTTTTTTTTTGAATTTAATTTTCGGATTATTTTATTATTTGAAAAAAAAATCTATTTTGTTAATGGAAAACCAATCAAATGGGTTGAAAGTGGTCCCTAAATGTTAAATCTATGCTTCCCATAGATCAATCCCACATATTTTTGTGTTCTTCTAATTTTTTCATATTTTTTATTTTCGGAATTTTGTATTTTTTTAAAAAAATATCTTTTTGTAGAAGCAAACTCAATCAAATGGGTTGAAAGTGGTCTCTAAATGTTAGATCTATGCTTCCCATAGATCAATCCACATATTTTTGTGTTCTTCTAATTTTTTCATATTTTTTATTTTCGGATTTTTGTATTTTTTTAAAAAAAATATTTTTTTTATAGAAGCAAACTCAATCAAATGGGTTGAAAGTGGTCCCTAAATGTTAGATCTATGCTTCCTATAGATCAATCCCACATATTTTTGTGTTTTTCTAATTTTTTCATATTTTTTATTTTCGGATTTTTGTATTTTTTTTAAATATTTTTTTATAGAAGCAAACTCAATCACATGGGTTGAAAGTGGTCCCTAAATGTTAGATCTATGCTTCCCATAGATCAATCCCACATATTTTTGTGTTCTTCTAATTTTTTCATATTTTTTATTTTCGGATTTTTGTATTTTTTTTTTAAATATTTTTTTTATAGAAGCAAACTCAATCAAATGGGTTGAAAGTGGTCCCTAAATGTTAGATCTATGCTTTCCATAGATCAATCCCATATATTTTTGTGTCCCTCTAATTTTTTTCATATTTTTTATTTTCGAATTTTTGTATTTTTTTAAAAAATATTTTTTTATAAAAGTAAATTGAATCAAATGGGTTGAAAATGGTCACTAAATATTAGATCTATGTTTCCCATAGATCAATCCTACATATTTTTGTGTTCTTTTAATTTTTTTATATTTTTTATTTACGAATTTTTGTATTTTTTTAAAAAATATTTTTGTATAAAAGTAAACTGAATCAAATGGGTTGAAAATAGTCCCCAAATGTTATATCTATGTTTCCCATATATCAATCCCAATTCCCACCCATGTAGATGCGTGTTATTCTAATTTTTTCATGTTTTTGAAATTTATTTAAATTTTAACCTATTACTTTTAAATCTTGTTTAGGTATTTGACGTGAAAAAATGCCGTGTGATATAGATCTTGCATGGAGCTATGGTGAGGCAATTGAAAACAATCGGTTGAAGATTAAGTGCAAGTTTTGTCACAAAGTGACCCATGGGGGCATTACAAGATTTAAACAACATTTGGCCCATGTGCAAGGCAATGTTGCAGGGTGTCCTGAAGTGTCAAAAGAAGTTAGGGAGCAAATAAAAAATTTATTAAATCAAACAAAACAGAGAAAAATACAAATTAAAGAGAAGAAGCAGCAGGGTGTTGATGTAGCACGCCACGATGTATTTGGGGATGAAGGTCTTGGTGCTGCTTCTGATGATGAGTTTGATGACCCAGAAATGATGGCTGCACACCGAGAGTCCCTTATGTCGTGCCAAGAAGAAGCAGAGCGTCAAGCTTATAGCCAGCATAGAAACTATGATGAAGGTGGCTCATCTGGTGCAACAAGCAAAGGCAAAGGCATTGCGGGTAAAATGCGTAGAGCATTTAGCACCCGACAGCGGGATGATGATATAGAGATTATTTCTACTCGGATGGCTACACCTAAACAAACTAGAAGAGGGGTTAGTTTTGTTGATCCTTTCACACATAGATCGGAGGCAGCTAAGCAACCAAAAATCTCTAATGTTGTCAAGGGTGTCATGAAGGCTGCAAGAGATAGATTAGCCAAAGCTACAGCAAAATGGCTAATTCATAAGAATATACCCCCTACCGCAATTGATTCTCCTTATTTTCAGATAGTTCTTGATGTTGCGGCTCAAGCTGGGCGGGGTATTACGTCACCATCCGTGTATGATGTGGGCACCAAGTACCTTGAAGAAGAGTATAAAGAAATAAAGGCTTCGGTAGAGACGTTTAGGCCCATGTGGGGGCAAAATGGAGTCACTATTATGTGTGACGGGTGGACAAGTGGCACCCAAACACAATTAATTAACTTTTTGGTGTATAATGTCACTGGGACCGTCTTTGTGAAGTCCGTTGATGCATCTGAAGAGAAACGGACAGCAGATTATATTTATAGGCTTATGGATAAAGTTGTAGAAAGTGTTGGAGAGGAGAACATTATCCAAATTGTGACAGACAATGGAGCTAATTTTAAGAAGGCTAGTCTTCTTTTAATGGAAAAGAGGATATATTTATTTTGGACCCCATGTGCAACATACTGCATTGACCTTATAATGGAGGATATTGGAAAGAAGAAGAATGTGGCCGCTGCAATCAAGGCATGCAGAGGCATTACAAGGTTCATATACGACCATTCATGACTCTTAAGCTTGATGAAGAGATTCACAAACAATCATGTCTTAGTGCGTCCGGCATCCACTAGATTTGCTACCCATTTTATTGCTATGGAAAGCCTAGTACATTGGAGAACGGAGCTAATTCAGATGTTTTCATCAGAAGAATGGCTTCATTCGAAATGGGGCAAAACAACACGTGGTCCGGAGTTTGACATCCCAATTCTAATGAGGGATAATAAATTTTGGGTCAAAGTAGAGAACATATTAAAGGCATATGAACCTTTAGTGAAAGTGTTGCGGCTTGTAGATGCTGATGAAAAGCCAACAATGGGGTACATTTATGAAGCAATTGATCAGGCAAAGCAAGCCATTATAGAAAATTGCCGATATCATGATGATTATATAAAAATTATTGATGCCCAGTGGAACGATCAGCTGCACCATCCATTGCATGCTGCAGGTTATTTTTTAAATCCTGAATTCTACTATCGCAATGCCTCACACCACACTGAAGCAATAGATACGGAATTGCGAGTAGGATTAAGGACAGTGTCGAAAAGAATTTTGAGTGAAGATGATCATATCGAAGCTATACAAGAGGTAAGCTAATTAAGAAATTTATTTAATCTTTTAAATATATTTTAGATAATTGTATTGATATGGTGTACTTATTTATTTCTAATTTTTTGCATTGTAAATTTCTACTTATACACATAAAAGAGGAACTTTCGCTGACCCTTTTGTACAGCGAGCGATTGGAAAATGTTCACCTGGTAATTAAACTTATACGCAATTGACAATACATAGAAAAGGAACTTTCTACGATTTAAAGATGTCTAATTTTTTTTCTTTTTTTTGTATTCCAGCTAATTGGTGGGAGAGTTTTGGAGAGAGTACTCCACATCTGAGAGTACTCCACATCTAAGGAGAGCAGCCATTCGCATCCTTAGTCAAACAACAACATCATCAAATTGTGAAAGGAATTGGAGCACTTTCTCCATGATCCATACGAAGCCCATGAATCGGATAACCACAAGAAAACTCAACAAATTGGTATACTGCCATTACAATCTCAAGTTGAGGAACAAAAATAGAGAGAGAAAGGCAAGGGATGATCCTACTTATTGTCCAATTAATTTGTATCACATATTCAGAGACGATGATCCCTTACTTCCATAGATAGCCGAGACTGAAGATCCATTGTTAGATTCAGATCCGGGCTTTCAGCAAGAAGTACAACGTTTAATTGCTGAAGATGTACAAATGTCAGGGGGACAGCCACCTAAGGGAGAAAGAAGTAGTGGAAGTGCAAGTGCAACATCTAGAGGGAAGGAACTAGCTCATATTATGTCATTTTCTGAAGATAGTAGTTCTACTGTTGCTTCTTCCAGTAGCCATGGTGGAGGTCCTGGAGGAGATAGAGGAGACAGCGGGGCAGGTGGCACTGCTAAGTCTTATCAATATGATGAAGAAGAAAATGTCATTCCTGTTGAGACCGTAGATGAGTTTCCCGAACAATCAAGAATGGCTCCACAACGTGCATATCAAAGGCGACGGAAAGTGTCATCACCTGCAGACATAGATGAGCAAGGGAATGTGGGTGGAAGTAGAAATGTAAGAGGGGAACAAACAGCATCTTCGAACCCTATTTATAATATTCCACTTCCACATTCAGACTACAGGCCGTATCCTCATTAACCATCACAATATTATCAGTATGGCCATGTGCAACAAGAAGAAGAACAATCTTCGGCTTCAGGATCTTACTCATATGGTGACTATGATGATAGTCAACCTCAATATAGATATCCACCTCCTCCAAGCTCCTTTGATTTCTTCTTTGCAATGCAAGATCCCAATGCTCACCAATATCAAATTCAATTTAGGGAGAATGTGCAATATAATAGGGGCACAAACACAACAAATGATGATGAAGATGATGACACTGATAGCAATGTGATTCCTGGAAGACATTCCCTTTGGTACTAGATTAGAGCTAATCAGCAAGGTATTCCTCCATTACAAAGTCTTTGCTCTTTAAGTAGATTAGTATATTGTTTTTTTATAAAGTTTGAACGTAGTTTATCTTTCATTCTTGAATGAATCTTGATGAAATTTGTTTATAACATTTTTTGTTTAAGCCTTAAGTTACTATTTAAGTTGACATAACTAAACAACATGATTCCATATGAAAAACATTGATTATTCATATTCTTTTCTATTGATACAGCAATACAGGATCTAATGCAATGAGAGGATCGCTACATACTCATATACTAGTTGCTTTTGCAAAACAAACACATATTCCATCATTTTCCAATATTCTGGATTTTCTGGAATTTTTTCGGATTTTTTTGAAGACTTTTTTAATTCACCCCGCTACGCCGCTACCGCTACGTATCGCCCGCTACGTATCGTTTTGGCGACGGGCCGCTACGCCCGCCGCAACCGCTATTTGCATCCTTGTACACACATATATAGTCTCTGCTTTCTTGGGCACCAAGAAAGCCCTGGTACAATTACCAAAATACCCTTGACCTTAAACCAGTCCTTAGCTAACCCAGTGGACTCATCTGGCTAAACAGGAATACAAGACATATACCCAACAATACTTACAAGATTCCTATGAATATAATAACTTCATCATCACATTTATACGAACTTCCCAGTCCAATATTTTCAGCATTGTTTGTCATTTTGTTCCTTTAGCAGTGTTTACAACAATGCCATAATGAATGCTTGTCATCCTAGGAAGCCAAATCTTTCTACTTGGGACATGCTCCCCCCCAGTGCATGCACATTTTTGTGGAGGGGAATTTGATTCGTTCATGAATCAGATGAAGGAAAATATAGTAAAAAAGAACAATGAATCTAGAGTTTGTCAGCAACAGTCAATCTAGAGTTTGTCAGTTTTTTTCTTTTTTTTCTCTTTATTTTTTAAATTTAACTAGATCAGTTAGCGAATGAATTTGAATTTCAGGAAATGGTGCTCCTAGATAATCAAGTTTTCTACAGTCAACAGGTTTTTGAGTCAATAGCTAGAAATCTGGCATATGAATTCAGAAATGAATCTGCATGCCAGTTAACTTGAGAAATAGTACCATCATTGTTTTCTTATATGGCTTATTATTAGATCCAAAAATCAGGAATAGGAGCCTCCACACATATGGGTTTAATTTCTTTTACATTGATTTATTAACATGCATTTAATTAAACAATGAGTCAATGGCATAACATCAACCCTTTATATCTTGCACAACAGAGAATCACAAGATGATACCTGTGAAGAGCGATGAATATTATATACAGAAATCATTATGTCTTGGCCAGCATTAACCTTGTAATTTCCTGGAAGCACATCATCAACTTGAGCCCGCCTTATCAAAACCTACAAGTTTTAGATGATTGAAGCTATCATGAACATTGCCAAAAGAAACAAAACAATTTGGCAACAATAAAAACTTTCAACTTACTGGAGGATGTGGGTAAAGGCGCATTGACTCATTTATGCAACGCATTAAATACTTCAGCTCTTTTACATCTTCATAACTAGGAATTCTTCCCTGTAGAACTTTGTCAACTTCGTGCTGTGCCTTCATCATAGAGGCTGAATCCTGAAGAAGAAGAAGTTAAAACAAATTCATCACTATCCAGCATTTTTCACTACCAACAAATCATTCAAACAACTTATACACTTACTACTAGACTTAGCAGCGAAAAAGGGATATTAATAATTGGAACTCATATCCAGGGACAGTTTATTATTTTGGAGAACTACAGGAACTTTTCTACAACAGTGGGAAACACCAGGGACTTATTTGTAAATATACAGAACTTCATTCTCATCAAACAATTTGACTGGTCACGCAGCCCTATAGTGGATGCAACATCAATTTTTTACCAAGTTATTTTCCTCTTCCTCTTATTCCCCTTGCCATTCTCTTGTTTCCTTCATTCTTATTCATCTTCCCACATTCTTTAACTTAAAACATAAAGAACTTGGTACATAAAGCCTAGTGTCTAGAGACACTTGGGCAGGACAATTGAAGAATTTTCTGGACATACAGGCAGTGCTAAGGCTGATGTCAGACTAGTATCTACTACTAAGTACTAACACTTTTTCTTGCACTCACGCACGTACCCACCCACCCACCCACGCCCCCACCCACACACACACTCACAGTACTCAAGCCCCTATCCAAACAAACCTAGGGATGGATCTCCAGTTGCATTTGCGGATAGGGAACACGCACACACTCACAGTACTCAAGCCCCCATCCAAACAGTCCTAGGGATGGATCCCCAGTTGCATTTGTGGATAGGGAGATGCCTTACCACTGGGTTATCAGTTGGTTGATAGTATGTGCCAACCTCTGTACCTAGGGTTGGAGAAAACTAATTGTGATGTGAAGGATAAAATTAGATATGAGTGCTTTCGAGAGCATTTAGGGGTAGCATCATAAGGGATAAATTATATAATCACATTTGAGATAGTTTGGGCATACCCAATGCAGGGCAATGATGGCATTGGTAAGGAAAAATCTGGCTACGTAGATTGATGACCCACTAAGGGGAAAGGGTAGCTCGAAGAGGACATGGAAGCAGGTAGTAAAAATAGGCTTGAAGAAGTGCAACTCATCTGAGAATTTGGCTCTAAATAAATCGGAATGGAGAAACAGAATTCATGTAGTGGAACCCAACATAGTTGGGACTAGGCTTTGAAAATAATGATGATGATAATAATAAATATATAGGTATGGTCTTTATATGGCTAGGCTACTTTTAAGCGTGACTTCACTCTGCAAAACCCTCCTGGATGCTCGCCAATCTTGGGGAATAGGGGTAGGTCATAGTGTGCGCCAAAAATGGTCCCATCAGGTCACTCTAACCTTTGATTAAAGGGCCTCAAATTTTAGAATTTTTTAGCTTATAAAGGTTCTTTCTGATTAAAACCAACCGTAATTAAACAACAGTTATATCAATGTTAATTTGGGATACCTACTGACGAAAAAGCTCATTTTAGATTGATAATAGGCAGGCCCAACTTGGGAATTGAAACAAGTTGGGATCATCCTTGCATCAGGAAAGGATAATGATGCTGATGATGGCACAACAACAAAATTTTATTAAGCAGGTGTAAACTTTTCTCTTGTAGACATACAACATAAAAAGGTAAATAGCCCATATTAGTTTTGATTTGAAATAAAATGCACATTTGTACAATTCCTTCTTTTTCTTTCTTTGTTTTGATAATTTTTTTTTAATTCTTTTGCATCACATGTCAAGGAGTGGCTTTACATCCCATGCGGCAAAGGGAAAAATAAAAGAATGTATGATATATATATATATATATCCTAAACCCTAAACACCTAGTGGGGTCCAACTTATGATCCATCCAAGTGCACAATAAAAGAAGGGCTCCTTGTGATAGTCAACAATCTCAAGTTTGGCACCCATCATAAAGACACATGTTGAAGTCAAAGACATGAATTGGAGAGATACCATAGTTAGAAGATATAGCGTCCATGTCAGGACCGAACCAGTTGTCTCATGGCCAGCAACTAACATCGATAAAAGGTCATCGCGTAATTGCACACTAGAAACCTGAGATAAATGGAAACAACATATTGCCCTTGAATCATGTAAAAGAGAAAAGTAGAAGAGTACAAAAAAGGTGATGGACAAGTCACATAAAAGCCACTCCAGAAAGTTAAGGAAATAGAAGAATACGCAAACAGCAGAAGTCACATATCAGGTTCTGCTAATATCATCCAGACACCGATATTTGTGTCATTGCCAGCCTCAACAGACTAGAACAAGCCCTAATGACTTGAACAGACCTGAACAAGGCCAAACCAAATTCTTCCAGGAATTCCACAAGGGAGTGTTTCCTTCTGGTATTCTGTCCGAAAGGTCATTCTGGCCAGAATTGAAAGGAATCAGAAACTATGGTTTATCACATCAATTTTGTGGATCATTTTCTCTTACCTTGAATTTTTCATTTGAATGACCAGAATTGAATGGATTCGGCAACTATGGTTGATCACATCAATTTTGTGGATCATCTTATAACCGAAGTGGTCTGACCATGGATCTGGACCATCTAATTTTGGGCTTCTCATTCTCTCTTCAGCTAAATGATCCAAGACATCCAATCAGTAGCCGAAAATTCAATGGCTCATATCAATTATAGGCATAATAAATATGACCTAGTCATTGTCTGCAGATCCATCCATGGGCATAACCCTCGATTGCTCAGTCCACTAATGAATAGAAAATTATCTAATAATCCCTCGCCATAATATTAGGGATTAAAAAATGGAGATTCTATGATGATGAAAAGCGATTGTGTTTTCCATTTTATTATATTTTTCTTGTGAAGTTCTAGTGGAAAACTATATCTTATTGTTCCACAATAATGAAATTTAAGCTGTCACAAGTGGCTTACTGCCAAAAAATTTTTACCTACCTCTTCTCGGCTAGCAAGTAAGAAACGAAGGATACTTGGATCAGTCTCATTTACATATTCATCCCCATCAATGCATTCACCTTCAGCTTCAACAATCTCTTTGCACTTTGCAATAAGTTCTTCAACAGTTCTTCTGATTATACTAACTGCTTTTTCTGCTTTAATTTGCCTGGGAAATACCTTGCACAAAGCTTTAATCTGCTACATAAGACTGGTACTTATATTATAATCCCAGAAGCATCAATAATCAAAATAATGTAACAAACAAAAGACAACAGAAAGCACAAGAGATCAAAGCATAGGCAAACAACGAAGCTTAAAAAGAAAAATAAAACGAATAACTAGGTGCAGAGGAATAAGCCGACAAAGAACTAGCAAGTAAAAAAAAAAAAAGGGTAGCCCAGTGCACGAGGCTCCCACATAGCGAGGTCTGGGGACGACAAAGAACTAGCAAGTAATGGACAAAATTTGAATGATAATGAAAAAAATATAGCAATTTGAACTCATGCAGCTAAAACACCACTCAGTCAAAACAGCACTAATTGCATGGTTTCTTCACTGAAAACTTTTTTTTTTCTATGTAAATGTATTTATTAGAGGAGCATAAGGAAGAAAAGAAAAGACCTACATAAACTGACTATAAAAATAAAATTGACTTAGCCCCAACATCCAAGAGGCCTTTATCTTCAAAAACCCCTTTTTTCCCTAAAACCTCAAAGGCATGAGAATACATGATTTATTTTTGGATAGAAGAAAAACTAAAAAGGAATGAAATCCAACGAAGAGGGAAGAAAAGGCCTCTAGGATGGGGGCCAGAAGAGGACTCGCGTTACCAAAACAAGATAGCAAAAACAATAATCCAAAATATCTCAAAGACTCGGAGTGGTTGGTATTGGATGGAAGGAAGAGAACCACAATCAATTATTGAATCAAGATCTTCAACCAACCAACAATTTACTTGTCCACATGAGGAAAGATAAAAAGGGAGAAATCCTTAATAATTTTACCAGTCAAAGAAATCAGATAAAATTCCTTAAAAAGAAGAAAAATTAATTGTGAATCAGAAATTCACGAACTGAATTTTTTACCATTATAGGGATAAATGATAAAGTGATGAAAAACCCAGTTCGAAAGTAGTTACAGTGAAAACGTTAAATAGCATTTAAACAAGTATAAGATACAATACAGGAACTGGTGTGAAAAACCTGCCTTCCAATATGGCAGAATGTCTGTGGAACGAGCTTCTGCTTCTTTTAATGCACTGTAAACTGCATCAATAACAGGGCTATCCGAAGTAAGTGAGTCAAAGTTGTAGTTGAACAATGACAAACCTATCACATCTAATGTTAGTTGAGAAAACTTCTCTTCCATATTAACTGCAGCACCGCTCGCGGCATCTGGCTTAAGCTTCTCCACCAATCTCTCAGCACATCTGCAGAATACCTTATCAACTATCACAGATAAATACTTCTTGTGAAGAGATGGAACAACAGCCCTACGCCTCACCTGGTACAAGAAGTCAAATGTTTTGCTCAAAATATGATGCCATAAAAAGGACAGAGAACAAACAATTTACCACAGAAAATTCTACACTTCTACTTAAGAAATAATAGGGTAGAGAGAACATTTCCATACACATTGGTCAAGAAGATTAACTCCCTTTTTTTTTTTTTTGAACGGTAACAGATTACTGAATTAATAAAAAGAGATTACAAAAATTAGACCCGGGATTTTCCACAAGTGTTCATCTGTTGGGACCCACTACATGCAGGCAATGGCACAATACATTTCCTATTGAATAATTTCAATAATCAACTGGTAATGTGCCGCATTTCAGAAAAAGAAAAAAAAAAAGAAACTATGGGTTCTTCCTATGGGTTCAATCCATACAATGTGCCACATTTCAGAAATTCAAACCTTCCATCAATCATCAAAGCAAGTTCAACACACCAAGAAATTGCAAAGATACACAAACTAAGGATGCAAATACCTAACTAATTCATTTATAAAACAAAAACACATTGATGTAACAGAGAAATAACATAATTGACAATACCTCCAGTATCCAATTGCCAATACCCATTGATGTAACAGAGAAACTGACGGCAATTCACTGGCTTACAAAGGGAAGACATTCCACAGGCTCTCATCGACTAACCCAATGGGCCCACCTGACTCAACAGGTGGGACACACACATTACCTCATCAGCAGATTACCCCATGTAAACTTTTGACTTTGACATGCATAGATCAGCATCCCAGAATCTTCTGGGGTCAGTCTAAATCACTCTAATCACTTAAATTAACAAGCTAACTATCATAAATCCTTTCCATTTCTGCCAATGGAGCACAAAAGTAAGCTCTATCTATCTTACCGTCCAAAGGGGTCCTTCTGCAATTGCAAACCCAGAGCCAAAGAGGAACTCAGAAACCTCAGCAACAAGCCCCTTTGAGTACTTGGTACCATAGCTTCTAAGAACGTGCTTGGCGATGGCGGGGTCGCTGACGACGACGAGATTGCGGGGCCCGGCGGCGAGTCGGTAGACGGGGCCATACTCCTGCATCCATTTGAAGAGTGGGAGGAAGAGGGCGCCGCCGAGTAGGTCGGAGACGTCGTCGAGCTTGGCGTTGGCGATGGGGATGCCGGAGTCGTCGCGGGCGAGGGAGCGGGCGATGGAGGAGAGCCAATCTGGGCTCACCCAAGAGCCATTGGAGGCTCTGCTGGTAGAATTCTTCTTCTTAGAGGGAGAAGAAGCAGAGTCTGTTTCTAAGGAGGATTTGATGAGGGCTTTGTTTGTGGAGTGGAGATAGGAGGGTTTTGGAAGGTGGGGTTGGTTTGAAGTGATTAAAGAAGAGAAAGAAGTTAGAGAAATGAAGGAAGAAGCCATGGAAGCAGCTCAAGCAAGCTCTTCTGCTCTGTTTTTTTCTTTCAGCTCAAGCAAGACTCCAGAGACAATGTGGAGTGAGGGAAAAAGGCCTTTTTGAGTTGAGTGGATTAGATTCTAGGAGGAAAACCCGGTTGCATCACTCTGCCCCGAATCTGCTGTTCAGTTATTACATGGCTCCACTGGGGCCATCCAGATTTAGTGTTCCCTTTCTCTCTGAGTCTGGCAAAAAAATAATTGAGACCGTTCAAGATTGATCCAATTCTATCCACTGATGTATCTTTAAGTTTGAGTTCAAAAAGAGCGAGTTCAATGGCCTAATTGAACACCATGACATAAACGTAATTAGTCACTGATATAGAATTGTTTGTCGATGTGGTGTTACCACGTTTCTGGTTCTCAATTGGATGATAGGGATGTGCTCCTTTTAAGTTGAAACTTGAGGCTATGTCATTGCCTAGGATGAGATTCATTTTGAACTGTCTCTCTATGTGTGTCCATGATAGAGTTCCAGGCACTTGTTAAATGATTGTGTAATAGCTGTGAGGATTTGGACTCCCTCCAAAGATATATCATCATGTTTTAGTTTAAAAAGAGCAGATCTCATCGTCTAAATAAGCACATGATGGAAACATGATTAATGCTACATCAACAACAATGCCAGGTTAGCACCCAATCACATTCTAAGTCATGGGTTCAATCCTATTAAAGAGAAGTTTGCGAATATATCACTAGATGGAATAAGATTTATCTTGAACCGTCTAAATTATCTCTCTATTGGCCCCTTGATAGAGTTCCCCACACATGTTTTACGGCTCCCAGGTAATAGGCAAGCGTGAAACACCACCTTAGGGCCCACTTGTTGATAATCGTAACTGTCAAAATGAATGTTATCTCTTTTGGTCATTTACTATTTAAATTTTGCTTTAAATGAAGTTAGTCTCTTTGTAAGATTAAGTGTAATTGTTGTTTGGGTATTTAACTAGTACAGTAAAGTAAAGTAAAATCTCTATTTAAGAGATATAAAAAGATAAAAGGGTCAAATCAAAGGTACAAAAATTTAACAAATTTTCCGTTCTATTTGTTGGAGCAGTAAGAACCTTCTAAAGCCACTCAATTACAAAAAAAATTTATCTACTTTTTACAAAAAGGAGTTAAAAACATTATTAATCAAGTTACTAAAGACAAAAAATAATCACATTATAATTAGACCTTCTCCTATTCTAATCTCTACTTTACACTACTGTTAAACAAGCACCCTCACCCTCGAATGAAAGGGAGGAGAAAACAAGTAATTCAATGCCATCACCCTTTCGTGATGTAGTCTCTTCCGGCTCTGCTCACATCTTGCACATTTAGACCTTTCGTGATGCAATTTCTTCCGCTCTGCGCACATCATGCACATTTAGACCCTATACCCATCGTTTCCCTCTACATCTCTCCTCTTATTCTCATTTCAATCGGCACTTTCTCGTCTTGTACCGACCTAATATCACCCATCTCTTTACTAACTAGAATAGTGATATCTTCTCCAATAGTTCAAATTTGCTAGAAATCATCATAATCATTATTATCAAAGCCTTATCCTAACCATGTTGGGGTCGGCTGCATGAATTCTATTTCTCCAAATTTGCTAGAAATGAGTGGCCTGAATTACCTTCTGTGCAGCATTCGCAATGACAGAGAAATGAAAAAGAACTAAGAGGTAGTGACAACGGAAATTCTATGTCTACATTTATGATGAACAGCATAATATGTCTAGATACATTTATCCTATGTCTAATTTGACTCTGGTAAATTTAGACATGATATCAGACAATGGATTCAACACATAATAAAAGAATAATCCGGTGTTAAACACGTGATTCGATCTCAACATTTACCTGCTTTTAGATTGAAATTGAAACTTGACCTCATACACGGGAAGGGGTGAGACTATGAGTGGTTTTAGATTTAGCCTCACGTATCTTTTCAGGAGTCCCATACTATAGTCTTGTACAAAAATCTAAAACAAGGTTCAGATTTGTGGGAGCATTGATCAAATATGATATTGCACACTGTGGCCCATTACCTTTAGTAGAACCTGAAAGAACAATATGCAGGCCCACTTTGAGCTGAGAAATGCATTTCATCGCCTGGATTCATGACCCAAAGTTCATCAGAGCCTCTATAGTGGATGGCCTGCTAAATTTGTTCTAAACCACTTATTAACATGTGTCAAGTCTTAATGGGGGTTTTACCCAAGAAAAAAAACAAGTCCTAATGAGGCGTTTCTCTGAAAAGAAAACAAAAAAACTCTAAATGGGGTGATCACGGGCGAAGTTAGTTTGAGCCCTACTCGTTGTGGGCTGAACTTGGGCCTAACTTTTGGCTGAGTCGTTTGATGAATCAGGCTTATACCTATCCCTAGTTGAAATCAGCTCCATAATGCGTTCAAAGTGTAGGATCTAAACCACTAAAATCAGGCACATTAGATTTGCAAGAAGTTCACCCAAGTCCAACTACATTAATTTCATGGCCTTAGATCACAAACTACAAACATGAACTTATAATTTTTAGTAGGAAGAGTTGTAGATCTTCTAATGTGACATAGACAGTTTGAAAATTCATACAAAAGAGCAATGATGTTTATACATGTAATAACAAGGGGCATGTGCCCTAATCAATAGGGCTCGAGATTCTCTCTCTCTCTCTCTCTCTCTCTCTCTCTCTGTCTCTTATTTTTTTTCACATGTTTAGTCTTAGGTACTCTCAAAATTCGGTTCATCCTAAAATTAACCGAAAAATCTCACTAATTCCAGGCAATAACAATGAAGCAATATACAAAGATACCTTAAAAAAAAAAAGCTGATATGGAGCTCACGACAAAATTACGACAGTTTTTTTTTCTCTTTTCGTAAATTAAGACACCTTATCTTCACAATCAAATATAAGCAAAGAGACATAAAAAAAACCAAGAAAAGGTCAAAAGCTAAGCTATTTCTACCATCTCACACGCTCCACATTAGTCCACACATACATTTATAGCACTGCTGATCTTTTGGGAGAGCCAGAAAGATGGCATACAAAATACAAAAATGTCCTTGAAGTCTGACTTGACTCCTCTCAAGTCAGCCTCCTGGATTCAAGAAAGTTCTTTTTCTTGGGCTCACAAGAGGAGACATAGTCGAGAAAGGTGGCAAAGTCAGTCTCTTTGTAGCGCTTGGGATTCTGGGAGGTGATGAGCCTGGGCGAGGGCTTGACTATGCTCTCGAATGGGAGACTATGCAGCGATGCCACAGAGATGCGGGTCTTTGAGGAGTTCAACAATACCCTGTGCAGTACGCTCTTGTATCTTCCATTGCTGAATATCTGCAAAGACACATCCAATCATTTCAAATCATGTTGTATTTTTAACCCTTGTTGAAATAAATCTCTAGTTCTTGCAAATTGACTTCTTCATCTCAAATCTTTTGATTGAACATTAATATGAATCATTTTATTTTTTCTAGATCACTGACACAAACTCGTGCACTCTAGTAATGTACCCACATTTATAACTATCTGCGCTACAAGTGAAATTGGTTTCATTTATGGCTCATTTGCTTATGTGTTATTGATTTTTTAGAAATTTATGGTAAAGTAGGTTTGATTGGATAAATAATAGATAGGTCAGAGAGGTAAAAGAAACAGGGTGAAAGTAAAAAGACCTCGAGTGACAAGTATGTTTTTCATTTATTCTCATATCGATAAGTAGACATGCAGGGTTTCCGAATTTCCTTTTATAGCAAAAACAAAACAAACGGGGTGAGCAGCCAAAACCAAACTCACCCAAGATCTAACTTGAGTTGTAAGGTAGCTGAACTAAGTTTTGAATTTACTTGGGAGGGGAGTTTTAAAGGTGGGCCCATACAAGAGAGTGGGACCCATGCATGAATTTGCATGTTGGGGGAACCATAAATCATGGAATGCCTATTCTTGCTTGGAGCACACTTGACCTGCATGCGTTTTCTCCTTTAGAGTGGAATGTGCAATTTTTATGAAAATCTCTTGTCATGTTTACATACTGGCCTCTTCAATATATATATATATATATATTTTCATATATTGTCCTCTCAAAGAAAATTTTTTCCCTTTGCCCTTGCCACCAGTTTGAGAGGGAAAAAGTTACACATGGTATATTATAATTGAGTGGTTTGGCTAAAAGAACATGAACCATTATAAGGTGACTACTGTCACTTTCTATTACTTATTATTTTTCCTATTTTTTGTAGATTAGTTGCTTTAAACACAACTAACTCCGCTTAGACTAGATGGGAGGACTCATGGCGCCAAGGTAAGATATACCAACCTCAAGATGATCCCCAACGTTAACAACGAAAGAATTAGGAAGAGGATCCACAGTGACCCATTTCCCCTGATACTGAACCTGAAGACCCTGGACGCCGTCTTGGAGGAGAAGTGTAAGGAACCCATAATCAGAGTGTGGTGGCATGCCCAGTGTTAAGTCAGGTTCAGGACAAGATGGGTAGCAGTTGATCACCATTAGCTGGCTCCCATCGCCGAATTCCTCCTTGACTTCATCATCATCGACCAATCCCAGGCTCTCAACAACCGCCTTTAGGAGCATGAAGAACAAAGAATTGGTTTCCTCAGCGTAGGAAGCGATATTTTGCCTGTTGAAAACACAATAATTCATGATTAATTTAATAGTTTAATTGTCTGAGATCACTAATCCAGTAAATAATTGCATTGACGTACTTTAATGTAATCAATCAAGGTCTGATCTGGTCCCACTCGAACAATAATGTGCGACAAATCTATACAAGTAGTTGGTGGGGGAGGTGTGGATTTAAATAAAAATTACTAGAAAAAAAAATGAAAAGACACACGAACATAGTATAAGTTCAATTTACAGCTAAAACTGCAAGAAAGTTTACTTGTATAAACTATGGGAAAAAAGCTAATTGCATTTTTAGTTAGTCTCAACTAAGGTATATGCCCATCTACCCAATTTCTCGGAAACCAAACAGAAGGTTAAACTGCTTAGGTTGGACCTTCGGGTCCAAACCGGTTCAACCACCGGACCGATCAGATTGACAGTGATTTAGAATTGAAAATAAAAAATGCATAAATAATTTAGAAATAATTTTGAAATCAAGTTACAGGTATATTGTGTCTGATTGCCACTTCTTAGTTCAATTAAATGGGTTCATTAGAATTTTTATCATTTGGACTGAACCATCTAAATACATAATGGGTCCAACCGAGTAATCTAGATCTAGATCTTCTAACCTGTGTCATGCACAGAAGAGGTGGGTTTAACTTGTTTGGGTTACGTTGTGACATAATTCCCCCTTTTGGAAAAGGGTTTTATGTTTAATGACTCTCTTTTTGCATGAAAAAGTGTTGCATGAGTCATGAAAATGTCCATGTGCAAAAAATTAAAGTATTTTATACAATATTGTAGGATCCTTGACATTGCACAAACATCCTCAGACGTATAAAAACCTTCAGTAAAACGTAGTTCTTAAAAAGTCAAATGTAAAGTTTCATGATAATTATCTTCTACTGGGCAGAGGTGAAATTTTGTAAGGGATATTGCTGTTGAAACTATGTATGCCCAACAATGGTATTGCTTGTGCAGTTTAAATTCGGATTGTGCAGTTTAAATACGGATCATTGGAAAGTTTCACATATATCTGCTGCATCTAATTAGGTCTTAAGGGTAATGGTTATGCAGAACATTTTTTGTGAAAAATGAAAATTCTGGACAGCCTGTGTTGATAGTTTCCACAATTGCAAGTTTGTTGAGGCAGATGACTTTTTTAGCCGTCTCAGAACATATTTCATTAGAGAAAATATTTTGCTGCATCAGACAATTGAAATTGAAATCACTGAAAACTAAATCCTTAGCTTTCATTTTTCATGGAGAATAACATCACATAAAAATAAAATGTAGCCCAAATTTTTTGTTCACAATGATACCTTGCAGAACAGGTTTCATTGAAAATGAAAATGATATTTGAGAGAGAATTATTTTATAGTTAAGTATTTCCCCTTTGTGTAAAAATAACATAAAATGATTTTCTACTTCTTGGGCAACATTCCTTAAAATGACAAATCAAGCTCCATCTTAAAAAACCAAAAAAAAAAAAACCTTGTAACAAAGAAAAAGGCTGGACAATCATTCTCTCAGGGAAAGCATTATCATTTTGCATAGAAAATACTCCACTCAAGCATACCATAAAAAGAGTAAAGATGGATTGGAATGGTAGCTCTGAAATTAAAAGGGATGCATCATATGTGGAGTGAAACTTGTGCATGCTTCTGTTACCTTATTGTCTTTTTTTTTTAATCTTAGTGAATTAATCCGAATGCGCCTTATTCTCACCTCAAATCACTAGGTTCACAAGGCCAATGAGGATTGAAATGTGAGGCGGGTTGGCAGTACAACTTCAAGAAATCTCTCCAGCAGAAGACTCCATCTTTGTTCTGATTGAAGCTTGTCCCATATCTAACTGGTGCAAACATGTCAGGGGACATGTATTTTGCCCTCTCTTCATAAGGAAGCTCAAAAAATCGTCTTCCCACATCGATCATATTGCGTGTGAGATTGCCTGGAATGCCATGGTTGATCACCTGAAACCATCAACAACAAATGCATGAACCCCAATTCGCCATGATATATTCTCCCATTGTTAGTCTCATAATCCTAGAGTTTGATTGTTAGTGAGATTCTTTTTATTTAAGTTTTAAATTTATGGTGTACTTCTCTGAAATGTCATTTTTAAGGGAAAAAAAAAGGCATTTGGTGTTTCTTTAAAACCACCAGTAGGAGCTGGAGTATTGGGTATTAGAAAAAGGGAAATGAAACCAAAAGAATCAAGAAAAAAAGATCCCTTCTACTGTCTCCCGTTTTCTTCTATATCTAAACCAGAAAGAGAAGGAAAAAAAAAAGACTAGGAAAAATGAAGTAGAAAGATGAATTTTTTTTAGTGTTTGGGACTTGAACCAAGAGGCAATTGTTCTTTAATTACTCTATAGCTGTGCATTTTTCTTCCTATTTGAGATTCTTTCATGTAAAAAGTAAATATATATATATATCCTCTTATGGATGTGATTTTTGTGTTATTGCGATTCAATGCAAATTGTTGTCAGCTTGTTGTTTGAAATTCTTACAGAAAAATTTGTTTGATTAGAAAACTTTTGTAGTCTATATGCTCTCCTCACAATATTTTCTTATTTGTGTTCTAGCATATTTCAATCTCTTTCAACTGTTTATCATAGCAACTTCAAACGGTAGCTCAACTGCTTTGGGACAAAAGGTTATAGATTTGAATTGCCTTACCACACTGGGGCTAATAAAAAAAAAACTGTTTATCATAGCAAAACATTTTTTTTCACATAAAATCCCATCGTTCCACTTAAAGATGGTTTTGCCACATATCTAGACCTTCAATAATGGTGTCAGTGATAGGTGGGTAAAACCGAATTAAGTTCATCTAATTACTCTCACATTGGGAGATAATAATGGCGTTCAAAACCACATATCTAACAGCCACAACCATTCAAAGTGTACTCATCTTCAATACCTGAAAGAAGCCATATTCTTCACATGCATTTGCAAGGGACTTGAGTACTTGGGGCCTGAAAGGACCATGCAATTGAGAGAGATCGATGATGGGCAGCTTAAGCTTGAGTTGGGTGTTGATCCTTTCCTCTCCCTTCGTATTGGGTCGATCACAGACGGGCAAAATATACTTGTTTGGAATCCTTGTGATTCCACTCTCATACAGATTTCTCACTCCCTTCAAATGCCTGTCCTCTAATGAACCATCCTCCACTCCAGTCTCCACTGCCATGCTCATCACAGTTACAATTAAAGAGAGAGAGAGAGAGAGAGAGAGAGAAGTGCTGAGGGTGAAATGAAACATTTCGGAAAGGACATTTATAGAGAAGAAGGCAGAGACAACAGTGGCCAGTTTTCCAAAACCGGGTAAGGTTTAAAGAATCCAGGGGACTTATTCCAATTCCACTGTACTGGATCCGTTGACTTGGTTTAGTCAGAACACGAGGGCAACGGAGTACCCCGCCACCCAATACCCACTCAAATTCAACGCTGGCGTCTCTCTCTCTCTCGCTCTCTGTTTTTCTCCTTACTAGACAGACATAAAGACGACTAGATAGATGTAAATACAATGGCCTACCACAAGCAACTGTCTCTGAATTTTATATCGGAATTGCATTACATAATAAAAGGTCACGTTGGTGTTTCTTTCTCTTTTGGCTGCCCTTACTTTATTAGTCTCTCAAGATTAAGATTTCTATCAATTTAGTGTAGATATGGCACGGTCAGAGTAATTGGTTGCCCATCGTAGACTTGATTACACTTAAACAAGACGTCGGTAAAACCAGAGTGATTCAAAATGAAAAGGAATTTAAAATAAATACAAGTTGAGAACAGAACCTGGTATTAGAAAGTTGAAGCTCGTTTTGCAGACACTCGGTCTCAAGTTAAGCCGACCTTTTTTGAATATCTTTCAGCTTGGGAATGAGAGAGAGAGAGAGAGAGAGAGAGAGAGAGAGAGAGAGAGAGTTCTTGTATTGAAAAACAAACGAGGTGGAGATATAGGCATGTAGCCCTCCACTATGCCAACCCAGAGAGAGAGAGAGATTTCTTCTATAGAAAAACAAAAGAGGTGGAGATAATAGGCATATAGCCCTCCACTATGCCAACCTATTCAGAAAGAAAAAGAAGCCGAAACGTTTCATGCAATGGTTTGTTTTAGAAATATTTAAGATACCCAAGGATGTAACTATACGAATATCTTAAAGTGTGCAATTTTTCTCTCTCGTTTTGTTCTGTTTTCAAACTTTGAACAAATGGTTCCTATCGTGTGTTATTCATATTGTGGATGTTTTGGTCCGTACAATGGGTAGCCTGTTGGAAAAATATGTCCGATATAGAAGAAACGCCGAGTGAACTGTTCTTGAGATCACCATTAAAAGCCCAAGGTTATATTTTACAAGATAATCTCAGAGAACAAATTGAACATGTGAAGCTATAGTCGTTGGCTACTGTAATGCAGATTAAGTGGAAGGAAAGATAGACTATGACCAAAGACTATGACCAAAACAAGAAGAAAGGTTTACCCACCAAACCACAAGGTCTGCCAATCTATAGTGCATGCTTCTCCCTTTTGTGAATCTCTTTGCTTCATTCTGCCTTCAATTTGGATATATGGCTTTAGATTTAGATTAAGATGCTCCAGTGAAGAGAATCAAGAAGCCTCTATCGTCTATTAGCTAATTAAAATATGTTACCTATTTTATAATTTAAAATTACTTGTTTTATAACTGAGAATTATTTTCTCTTTTAGACTCCCCATATCATAAATGTCCATCCCAAGCTTGAATTAAGGAGAGGATTTGCTTCTTAGTTGACAGCCACATAAATTTTTTGCTACAGCCTGATCAGCATGAATCTTGAGAATACGCTTAACAGTAATTACTCGGTTGACTCCAAACATAGTTGGAACATGACTTTACAATGACAATAAGTTATTTATGCTTTAAGATTTCTTTTATTCATGTTCTAGATTACTTTTATATTAGAGTTTTCTTATTTATAATTGTCGAGTTAAGAGTGAATTATTTATTTTATGGCTTCCTATGTATGCTTTGTTTTCAATTAGATCCATACGAGTTTTATAATATATCTAGCCCTATTTTAATTTGCCTCCTCATTGAAATTAATCACTGTATTCTTTCCATGTAAACCCATTTGGATTAGCTTCTGTGTCATCGTTGCATCAAAACATAGCTGGAGACTTGCTCATTGGTCTGACCAATATGCATGAATCTAGCCCGAGCTCGACGAATTTATTTATCAGGTTTAAGATGTCAACCCAAAATTGAATTAATCAACACCGACTCAAGTTGCCAAGTCACTAATTGCCACACCTTCTATTCAAACTTTTGGATCTTAATATCATAAGAAAATCATACTCTAGTCTGTATTAGTTATAAATGTTGTATTACGAACTTTCCATTGTATAAAATATTCCATGGAGGCATCGAAATGTAAACTTTCTATGCCTTACAGCAGGTACCCCGTACGTGTATTTTCTTTTTTTTTTTAAATTTGACGCATGTCTTTTTTTTTTTCCTTGTCACGTGCGTTCCACTTGCCACCATACCATTGTTTTTTTTAGCTCTTACTAAGTAGAAATTGTCTGTCTCCAATTATTTTATCTCCCATCATTTCTATATTAGAAGTTTGAGAGATGGGTTTGTTGCTCTGAAAGAATTATTTAGTATTAGTTTGCACCATTAGGAAGAGTCTAGATTTTCTTGGTGTGGGTGATTAAGGATTCTTTAATTTGATATATATATTTTTAATTGTTAGTGTGGCCTATCCTTGAAATTCAAACTACTTAAAATTACTATAAAAGTATATTATGTAATCAAGGAAAAATGCACTCCAATTAACATTATATATGTACATATCTACTGTTAATTTGATAATGTTTACAATTTATAATTAACTTTGTGAGCATTTACTCACAGGATAATGATTTTGAGCGATTTCATTTATTTATTTTTGGTGGGGGCACACTACTTGAAGTAAAGTAGTATGTTGGAGAATTTCAATCACGCTTTTAGGAGTCATTTGTTTATATATGTCCATTTAACTATGTAATTGAAATTTTCATGGAATATTATCCACCCAAGGTAATTTTAGAGATCACAATCAAAATTTCATGAAAAGTACCATAATAAATTCTCAATATCTCTAACATGGCTAAGATTTTTACATCATTGAACATTTTATTTTGAAAGAATTAAAAAAAGAAATCATCACCTTCCATTTTTCACCATTAAATTCACAATTGCTAAATTTCTAATGGTTCACGCATTTCCCAATTCAGCAAAATTGACCACGTACTTGAACTGGCTTTGACTAGAAATAGTCATCAATGACTTCCTGTACATTTAAACATAGTTGTTTCTTCTATTCTAGATCATCTGAGGCTTTGGCTATGAACTCTTAAGTTTGAAGGAGGGAAATCCAAGAGTTCAACTCACCTATTAAAATTTCAAGCCACTCAAAATTAAAGTACACTCCGCGAATAAGATTTCCCTTTAATTTAAAGTCAAAGCCGTTACTTCCTCACCACCTGTGGACCAATATCATGTAGTTTCCACTCCATTCAACTAAAAGGAAAAATTGTCGTTAGTTATAGGTCAATTGGTTGCGAGTAGACATGGCAAACTAGTTGGATTGACCAAATTTGGGTCAGGTCAACCCTTATCTAATTTGTTAATTGATATAATAACCTGTCTTGTTTTTAAAATGAGTTGAAAACTTTTAACCCATCGCCGTGGCAAGTTAACCCGACCCAACCCTTAAGTTTGATGCAAGTTGGGTCGGGTTGACCTGACGCGACATATTTAATTCCCACTTTATATGTGATTCAACTCATGTTATTTGGCTCAATTTCATTTGTAAAGCTCTCCTTACATTTAAATTCATTTAAAATGTTACATTGTGCATAAATTTATAGTTTACCAAATTTCAAGGTGTAAAAAATGGGATCAAAATCCATCAATATTTTCTACCCCATTTATTGAGATAATTCCTTTTTAATTTTTGTTCAGTTTATATTTTCATATTTGAGTATGAGTATAAGACTCATCAACACTATTGTATTCCATTCATATCCATATTTTAGAGGTAAGTTTCTATGCCAACATAAAGATAAAAGAAACATTATCAATATTTCAACTATAAAAACATCATATTGTCAAATAAAAAAATAAATTTTATATTCTAAGTATTAGAATTTTGCAAAACTCTTCTACATACGATTAAGAGTATACCGTTTATAGCCTATAAAAATAAGGAAAGTCACACAAAAATTGAAAAGTTAAGGTAAATTAGTAAAAATTAAATGGGTCAATCGGGCTAGGCCGGGCAACCCTAACATGACCCATTTTTATATTGGTTGTTAAACCCTAACTTGTGACCAACTCGTATTTTAAACAGGTTGGGTCTGGCCAGCTTAATGAGTTGGGCTAGATTTTGCCAGCTCTAGTTGTGACACAATATAAGGTGTTCTGCGCCCAAGTTTGATTCTCTTTTGCAGGAAATAAAAAATAGAATAAATAAAACAAATTTAGCGATACATAATAATTAATGAAGAAATTAAAAGAAAAAAGAAAAATTCTCATAATGCAATGAATCTGGTAGCCCTAGAGGGTAACGGGACTTTCGTCCATGCTCAAGACAAAACTAACTTCCTTCTAAAAACCTCCCAAAAGCTGCAAGTATCACACGTGACCGACAATCTACAAATCATTGTGAATATCTCTATTACATTTCTATGGGCAGTAAACCCCATTTCGATATTAGGGCCACTTAGTTTATTTGACCTCTATCATTTAAACATCAACGTTGCCCGATTGTATTAATTAATGATAGAGATGTTAGTGTTTTTTTAGTCTAAGTGAGAAGAGACCAAGTTGTTAGAGAATTTAGTACAAGTTGTTAGAGAATTTAGTGATAGAATTAAGAATTTGATTACCTAATCTCTTATCACGAAGATTCAACAACCCTACTATCAATCCCAAGGCCCAGCTTAGCTTGCCTATGATTATAATTTGCTTCCAGAGGTTGCGGATTTGAGATGCGCTACTACATTGGGGCGATTGGGGTTTTACTCGGTTCCCCTTAGACCTGAAGGGATCAATTTGGCTTAATAGGTTGGAATACCATTCGTTGGGAAAAAAAAAGTGCATGCCGCCATGTCCCATTTGCCAAACGTGCATGCTAATTAGGCCCGACATGTTTGAGGTTTGCTGAGCTCATATCAAGCACTTGTTGCTAGTGTTGGGTTTGGGCTGAGTATGAGTTTATGTTTTTAAGTCAAGCCAAGATTGACTATGCCTTAGCCCTACCTAAACACAGCAGTTGACCATTGAATCAATAATGTCAAGAAACTTACATTTTCTCACTTGGATTTTCAATATTCACATAAAATTCACCTCTATTTTTTTTTAAATTTCTACATATGACAATCTATACTATTTTAACACAATTGGTAAACTACTTTAATCAATAGACAGACTTAGTTGTTTATTTGTTATTATTTTTTCATCATTTTGACTGGATTAGGGTATATGTACATTTAATATATATATATATGTATATATTCTGTCACCTTAACTAAGGTGCCTTAAAACATGAGATAGGAAAATGGGTTTTACATAGATAAATGTTATATATGTGAAATATATTATTATGTATCTCAAAATCCCTCTTGACAAGAGTAAATGAGAACATCATATCGTTTTTAGATTTTTTGGATGTTTTTCACAAATTTCTCAAAATCCATGAGGATGTGAGATATAAACTAAATATCTTGTGCTTATTATTAATATGAAAAAACTTAACAATTTAAATTATGTAATAAGTATGGGTCCATAAGAATGAGAAACAAAAAGTGCAATTTTTGTTTTTATTACGAGTTATTTATGCTTTAAGATTTCTCTTATTCATGTTCTGGATCACATTTACGTTAGAGTTTTCTTATTTATATTTGTTGAGTTAGAATGAGTTATTTATTTTATTGCCTACTGTGTGCTTTGTTTTCAATTAGATCTATACCAGTTTTAAAAGATGTCTAGCCCTATTTTAATGTGCCTTCTCATTGGAATTAATCGCTCTATTCTTTCCATGCAAACTCATTTGAATTGGCTTTTGTGCCTTTGTTGCATCAAAACTGTAAGAACTTTTGTATTGGCTAGTTCATGGGTTGGACAAATCTTGCATCCATATGGGTTGTTTTTTATGTTTTGAATAGTGAACTGGAGTTCGAGTCGCCAAAAGAATTGAAGAGAAGAAAAATAAAGTATAGAATACTGGTTTGCTCGATGCATCGCCTGACATGCTCAATTGATCGAATTGGGGCCAAAGGTGATGCCCTATGGATCGAACGTTTACTCGATCGATCGGATGACGTAACTTAACCCACTTTCTTATTTCGAAAATATTTCCTATTTGTGTCAGGTTTAATAAGTTGTGTTCAATAAGTGCTATCCTTATGAAGTACGAATTGTGGGGTATAAATAGAGGTTCTCTCTCAACCCCAAAGGACATATCTCATTATTCTTACTTGAAAACACTCTTTGAAGATCACCCTTCTCCTCTAAAGCTTCCATTAGAGAGAGTTACTGAAGGCTTTTAGTTCTAGAGTTTTTGCTACTTCTACTTTCTTGTAGGAGACTGTTTATCTTGTGAAGACAAGGTATTGTAGATTAAACACCGAGTAGGGCATGCAGAGTCAAGTCGTGTCGTAGATTCTTGCAATAAGAACTACATCCTATGGTTGAGAGACTAATTATGTAAAGTTATGAGTATATCTTGTAACTACTTGAAATTAGTACTTAAGTAGTTCGTTGGGGCTTATGGTTTTTTTCCCATAGGAGTTTTTACGTAAAAATCTGCATTTCTTCTTTTTATGTAATTGATTTTTTGTTTGCAAGTTTACTTTTATTATTTTATTACATATTATTTGGCTTGCAATCTAGAAATTTGAGATCCTATAAAACTTTCAATTGGTGTCAGAGAGGGTTACACTAATCTACTGTATTAAATCCTTTTAGATTTCTATAATGGAATTCAACTGGGAAGACATATCTACTAACAAGCCTCCTTATTTGGATGGAGCCAGTAATTATATATACTAGAAGGTTAGAATGATTGGGTTTCTTAGATCCATTGATGAAAATTTTTGGTGTATTGTTCTTAAAGGCTAGTCATTACCCACAGTTGTTACTGATGGAGTATCTAGTGAAAAACTGGTTGAGGAGTGGACGAAAGTGGAAAAACATGCCTATAATTGCAATAATAAGGCTATTAATTCATTGTACAATGGAGTATCTCCATCTGAATTTCGTAGGAACTACACTTGTTCAACTACAAAAGAGGCATGAGATATCTTATAGAGAGTTCATAAAGAACTAAATTAGTTAAAGAGACTAGGTTGCAAAGCCTTATTACTGCCTTTGAAACCCTTAAAATGGTTGATGATGAAAAGTTTGATGACTTTTATGCTAAGTTAAGTGACATTGCGAATTCATGCTTCAATCTGGGGGGAACTAATTCTTGCTGATAGGACCATTAGAAAAATTCTTCTAGTACTCTAAAATAGCTTTCATTCCAAGGTGGGGGTAATAACTGAAAGCTATAGGGTTAAGTCTATCAAGGTCGATGATTTGGTAGAAAACCTTTAGACTTTTGAGGCAAGTTTCATTATTAATCAGAATGCTAAGTCAAAAGGAATTGCCTTGAAAGCTATCAAAGAATCTGTCAAAGTTGCTAATAGTGATTCAGATTTAGATTTTAAGAAGATTGATCCCCAAGTGGCTACTCAGTTTATGATGCAATTCATGCGATTTATGAATGGGAAGAACACTGACTTTAAGGTGCCAAAATCTTTTTTAAGGAAGTCTTCTAAAAGTATCCAATGCTGCTGACACATAAAAAATTACAAACATTACAAGTGTTGCAGTGAAGACATAATAAGCAAACTCCAAACTCCAGGGCATATAAACCCTAGAATTATGAAATGCTAGGTCAAGTACTATAGCCAGATGTTCAGAGTTGATGAACTCACTGAGAAGACTTCAGACGAGCTCAGAGTAAAGCAGTTCAAATTTTAGGAAATGTTGCTTCAAAGTTTCAAAGCATTTGAACTTCATTTTAGCTCAAACTTAAGTTTAGACTGACACCATGGCAACTGACACTTCCATTTGATAAAACCAGCTGAGACTTAGGGGAATGTCTTCTAATACATCCAAGGACTATCCTTTAAAGTTTCAAAACATTTAGCCATCATCTAGACCCAAATTTAGCCCATGTGGCTGTTTACCAAGCTCACTGGGGTCATTGTGCAATGTAATATCCCATGTAGATCAAATCAATTGAAACTCCAAGAAAAAGCTTAAATTATATTCAGGAGTACCTATGTAAAATTTAAGTTAAATGGATGTAGTTTGACCTAAGTTCAACAAATATGTCAATTTTGGGTTAGTGACCCCCAAACCTTGGGATCATTGACCAAAGTCCAATTTTTAGGTGGCCAAAGTTTATGAAATTTGGATGTAAAGCTCAAGTCATGCTCATAAATGACTGCAAATTTTCATGCCAAGGGGCACTTCATCTGACCCTACTTTAGCTCCATGTTAGTAGGGAGTGACCCCTAAACCTCTAATCAAAGTCTTGCTTCTAGGAGGGCAAAGCCAATGAAATTTGGATCAAAGACTTAAGATGATGTGTTCAAGGTCAACTTCTTAAAGTTTCAAATCATTTGAACATCATTTGAGTGAAAACCATCTAACTGCTTGCAATGCAAGGAGACACTAACTTAGAATATGCAACATATGAGCCATTGATCAAAATCTTACTTCTACAAATTCAAGTCATATGAAATTTGGATGGATACTTCAATATGCTCCTGACATCAATTCCTCTAAGTTTTAAGTCAATCTGAGGTTATTTGGGTCTCAAACAACTAAAACAAAGGCCCACTTTTATAAAAAGTCAAAAGGAGGGGTTGACCAACTTCAAAAGGTCCAAACATGATGAAATTTCTATAAAACCCTAAAAATGGTGTTATAAAACATTCCTCTAAGTTTCGTGAGGACTGGATATTGTTCGAGTTTCATACTATTGAAAATGGGTCATATACGCAAAAAACCCAAAACTAGGCCATGCCTATGTCACTAACACTTGTGAAGGAGTTATGGACAAGTTTTGGAGGTTACTTCACTTTATTTCAAAATACGACTCTCCCACAACTATAGAAAACTACCTCAACTCCCTCTGAAGGCTATAAAAGCACAAGAAAGGCCTTTGAATTGAGGCTCTTCCACATTTTGAAGACACTGTCATCCGCTTTGAAGATCTACAAGCAATCTTCTTAAGCACTTAGCATGTAATTCCTTCTATTCTTCATCCCCTCACAAACTTAAGGTAAGAAATAGTTCTGGGGAAGAAGATATATCTTGCAAATGCTAATAGACACTGAAATTCAAGGTTACCAAGTTCTAAAAAAGTTCGACGGGATGAAATTGTCTTCTTTGGTTCTCCCATTTAAAGGGTTTAAGCTATCTCCCAAGTTGTGAATAGACCTTTTTAGGTTTTATTTTGATCCTTCAAAATGAATGACACAACTCCGGCCACAATTGTTTGCATGAATGTAACCCTTCCAGATTTGCATAGACGCGATTCGTAAAATCAAAGTAGCAACTACCAAAGATCATAGATGATTCTAAGATTGAGTTTGGTACTCTTAGTTGTCATTCATCACTCCTTAAAACCCAAATGATAAGTTTTAGCATTTCAGAAGTACTCCAAAAGCAAACAGAGGCAAAATACAGGGCCAAACACAACCCCTACCTGTCATTGACAATGGGCCACGGTCACCAACCCACTGCATTTATTTTTCTACATTTTCTTTCTCCTTTTCATGTAATTTTCCTAATTTTTTTAGTTTGGATCATAACTAAGACCAGAGAGAGGGGTTGTAATTTTTTAATACTTATAAACAACCTGCAGTCCTGAGGTTAGAGCATTGAACCCATGTAAACAAAAGGAAATTTAATGATGATCTGTAATTAATTTTCCATTTTTTTGTGTGTTTGACTATGAATATTGGATTTGATTCCTTTGCATTCATCATTATTTCAAGCACATTTTAGAAGATTGGTGCCGTTTGTGGGGATCTTTCACCCTAATTTGTGATCAAACTAGGCTAAAAGTCGTGAAAAAGTGCTGCTGTGAGCCTATGACCACAAAGTGCTGTGAAAAATGGCCTGTTAATGTAGAGTACTGTGTAAAAAGGCCTATGACCGTAGAGTGATATGTAAAAAGTGCTGTGACCATAGAGTGTTGTGCAAATTAAGTAGTGACCATGGGTCCACGGTCCTGACATGTTTTGTTCCCAGTTAGGCCTGTTTGATTGTGAATATATCCTATTCAAGACCTTTGAAATCTATGATGGGTTTGAGAGCATCCATGGAGGAATTTTGCACCTTGATGTGCATCAACTTATCACCTCAAATAAAGGAACCTTGCACCTTGAAGTGCACGGACCAAATTAACACCCTTGTATGAAATGAAAGAGTGTTTATTTAGTCCAAAAGGCTTTACGTTACTAGCTATAAGATCACCAATTCGTTTATAAGACCTAACAAATGTTTAAACCATATAAGTCATAAGAACAAGGACATTTGTAGTTATGCAATGTCCAGAGTCTTGTATTGATAGATTCCGTGTGATCATTGTGGTAGTGGTGCAGGCTTGATTGTGTGGGCCTTATCCTTTTAGTTGGATCCAACATTCTCTTGCTTATAAGTTTGTCATACAGTCCTAAAATGCCAAAATTCTCACAGCCAGAACTGGTCAACATAGCACAATGAGATTGAGTTTATGCCTATTTCTGACCCTTTTGGTTTATCTAATGAGGAGATCATATTTGTTCAGAAGGCATTCATATACCATTTTGGCTAGCCCAAGAGGCAGCCATGTTGGTTATGAGGCTAATACAGTCATTTGGGCTTTTTTTCTGTAGAAAATACCAATGTCTTTAATCATTACTTGATGAGGCCAAGGAGAGGCTATTTAAAATCTCCATGACCTAGAACAGTCCATTTGTTTGAACTCCCAAGCGGCCCCGGATTGACCCTAGTACCCCTCCATCAAGGGTCTCGATCTTTTAAAGGCTTTTTACTCCTATGAGCTCAACTGCTTCCTTTGATCTGAACGGGTCATCAGTGACCTCGTAGCACATCAAGAAGACTGAATTTCTAAATCCCTGGTTTCTTAAATATGCCCAAAACCCGTTTGGGATCTTTACCAAGGTTCAGGAGGAACCTAAGGCCAATATACAATAGAAGGCAGCAGTCTTCAAATCATCAAGCCTCATCTTGGGGAAACAATGGTCTGATTCACATATTGCAAATCAATGGTTCCTTGCAAGCCGCTTGTTATGGCTGCCTAGGGCCCAAGTCAACATCAGCCCGACCTAAACAATGGGTCATCAACAATCAGTTGCTTCAATCACTGGAGGCCTTTTGGTAGTTCCTTACTGGTAAAAAGGCCCAAAAATATGAGTCCATTCCTAGATGCAACACGTGGTCAACTTAACTATGTACTTCAAAATCCAGCGAGGCTAAGAACAAACCCTTGGCCTCACTTGAAGAGAACACCTTCTACCCTCTAACTTAGAAGGAGGGATGAAGGTTCGGTAGAAGGCGTTTACCTTTGATCATCGTAGCACCCATAAAGCCATCTTCACCTCAGTGTCGGTCGTATGTTACTAAACATCAAAAGAAAACTAAGAGATTAGTTATTGACAATGTGACGGATCTTTCTCATTTCAAAGACTTGCTCTAGTAAAAGGAGCAAAAGAAAAAAAAAACAAAAGAGATGTTGTCGACCTTCTCTCATTTCCCACTCTGATCTAATGGATTGGGAACGAGTCATTGGCATTTTAAGGCCGCATTCAAACATCAAACCTTCGCAGCCAGGCTAGCCATCCAAATTAAAAGAAAAACCTTGGCTTGATATAGAGGACAAACTTAAAAGTTGTCTCAGCGCAAGCTCACTCAAAAGTGGGTGGTCAAAGAGGATGAACTTGACCTCATCTTATATGGTCGGACCAGGTTCTGCTCAAAGAGTCACCCAGAGTATGGCTCAAACTCAATCATAAAGGTTTAATTCAAACTCTCATTCAAGCAAGACTTCTGAAGGTCATATCGAGACTAGCTCTGAAGTTGATCCTATCACGGTCTTGGATGCAAAATATAGCTTGTCTACTCCTCAGACATTGATATCATCCTACCCTTGTTAGTACACTGTGTTTATAGTTAAGGTGAGCAGAACTAAGAAAGATGGAAATGATGATGCTATTGGTGGCAAAGAGGCTAGCGAGGAGGATGCTGGTGAAAATGAAGATGATAATATTAGTGAGGCTGTAAAGCAACAAGAAGCCAAGGTCGACCATATAACTGCCATATTGAAAATCTTAATGGACAAGCCAGGTGGTTCGAGTGAAGCTCAAACAAGTCCTCTTTTCACCGATTTAAGAGAACAAGAAATGATCAGGAAGAATGCAACTAAGGTTGATCTACTCATGGCTCAAATCAAATCCTTAACAAACAAGATGATGGTTGTGGGTTCTTTTGGTGATCATTCGTCAAATCTGGTTCTTCATATAGATCTTGGAAAGCATGTAACATTCAATGAGGTTAAAGAAATTGAAATCAAAGGTGGGGACCAGGATGAAAAAGAAGTGTATCACACGAAAATATCCTCTAGAGTTCGACCTTGTTATATTTCCACAAGGCTATAAGCTTCCTACTTTTTAGCCACACCTTGAGAAGGGGTCAACTTATCAGCACATTGTGCATTTCAAATCATTTCTTGGATCAAAATTTTACAAAATCTTGTCTCCTTAAAAATTTCATTTCATTTTGGCTGATGTCAAGCCAAGTCCAAACATAAACCTTGATTTTTGAAAATAAAGCAAAATCCATGAAATTTCAAACCTAAATTCATTTCAAATCCAAACCATTGATTTTTCTTAAAACCTCAGGGATCTTTTTTGTGGGTGTTCCCCATAGTCCCACAGAGATGTTACTTTAGATGTCTGTGATAAATAGGTCATGAGAAAATCAAATTCACTTTCCAAAATCTAAATCAAATTTATAAAATTCTGAATTTTCCAATACCTCAGAACTTCTTTTTATGGGTGTTTCCCACAGTCCCTGTGGAGATACTACTTTTGGTATCTAGGAAAAATAGGACAAAGAAAATCAAAATTCTTATGTTTTTACCAAATTCCATCATCAAACCCTTCATGGTTTTTTTTAATCAAAATTTCAAAATTTCGAATATACACCTACAACTATCTTGACAAAACTACACTTTCATGAAGCCATTCACAATTCCCACAAATTAGCTATTTTAAGGTGCAATGATTCTAGAGTCATGCTTCCATCATTACATCTTGAAGGGGCACTTATTGACCCATAAAAAATCACAAACATTACAAGTAAAGCAATGGAGACATCACAAGCAAATTCTAAGCTCTAGGGCACATAAACCTTAGAATTATGAAATGCCAGGTCAAGTACTGCAGTAAGATTCTTAAAGCTGATGCAACTCCCTCAGAAGACTTCAGATGAGCTTAGACTCCAACAGTTCAAATGTCAAAGAATGATGTTTTAAAGTTTCAAAGCATTTGGACTTTATTTCATCTTAAACTCAAGCTTCAGTGGCTATCCTAGCTCATTGGGGTCACTGTGGCAATTGCTATTTCTACATGGCAAAACTAGCTAAAACTCAGAGGTATGACATCTAAGACATCTAAGGACTATCCATAAGTTTCAAAACATTTAGCTATCATCTGGACCCAAATTTTGCTTAGATGGCTGTCTAAGAAGCTATTTGGGGTCACTGTGCACAGTGATACCTTATATACATCAAATCAGCTAAAACTCCTAAGAAAATATCAAATTATTTTAAAGCGTAGCTTAATAAAAATTTCAAGTTAAATGCGACCCAAGTTCAATAAACATGTCTACTTTGGGTCAGTGACCCCTAAACCTTGGGGTCACTAACTAAAGTCTAGCTTCCAGGTGGCCAAAGTTGATAAAATTTGATTACAAAGCTAAATTCATGCTCAAAAATGACTTTTTAAATTTTCAAGATAAGGAGACTTCATTTGACTTTGCTTTAACTATATGTTAGCTTAGGGGTTAGTGGCCCTCAAACCTTGGGGTTACTGACCAAAGTCCTGCTTCCAAGTGGCTAAAGCTGATAAAATTTGGATCAAAGACCTAAGATGCACTCAAGGTCAACTCCTCAAAGTTTCAAATCAGTTGAACAGCATTCGGGGTAGAAAACCAACTAACTAGCTACAATGTAAAGGGATACTAACTTAGAACATGCAACAAATGGGCCACTAATCAAAATCCTACTTTCACGGATCCAAATCGCATGAAATTTCGATGAATACTTCAAGGTGGTCCTGTTATTAATTGCTCTAAGTTTTAAGTCAATCTGAGATCATTTGGGCCTTAAACAGCAAAAACAGGGACCCACTTTCATGAAAAGTCAAAGGGAGGGTTAACCAATTTCGAAAGGTCAAAACATGATGAAATTCCTATGATACCTCAAATTGGTTTTAGAAAACATCTTTCTAAGTTTCTTAAGGATCAGACATTGTTCGGGACCCAAATTGATGAAAGCAAGTCATATAAGCAAAAAACCTAAAATTGGGGCCAGTCCGTGACCGTGGCCACTGTCACTGACACCTGTGAGGAAGTTATGGATAGTTTTTTGAGGTTACTTCACTTTACTTCAAAATACAACTCCCCCACATCTACAGAAAACCACTCCAACTTCCTCTAAAGGCTGTAAAGCATAAGAAAGGCCTTTAAAATAAGGCTCTTCCACACTCTGAAGACTTTGGCATCCACTTTGAATATCTACAAGCAATCTTCTCAAGCACCTGGCCTATAATTCCTTCTATTCTTCTTTTCCTCACAAACTTAAGGTGATAAATGGTTCTAAGGAATAGGATACATCTTGCCAATGCCCATGGACACTAAACTTCAAGGCTACCAAGTGCCAAAGAATTTCGATGAGATGAAACTGTCTTTTTTAGTTCTCACAATTAAAGGGTTTTTGCCATCTCCCAAGTTGTGAATAGACCTTTTTAGGTTTCATTTTTCTCTTTGAAAACCATACGGTTAGAATGACACAACTCCGGCCACAATTGCTTACATGAAAGCAACCCTTCTGGATTTGCACAAACACAATCTGTAAAATCAAAGTGGTGACTACCAAAGATCAAAGATAATTCTAAGATCGAGTTTGGCACTCTTGGTTTTCATTCATCACTGTCCAAAACACAAAACATAGGTTTTACTACTTCAAAAGCACTCTTGAAGCAAACAGAGGAGCAACCAGAGACAAGTAGTGGCCCAAACAACTATTACCTGTTAATGATCGTGGACCATGGTCACCACCCCCTTGCTTTCATTTTTCAACATTTGCTTTCTCTCTTTCATGTAATTTTCCTAATTTGCTTAATTTGGATCACACTTGAGACTAGAGGGAGGGGTTGTAATTTTCTAACACTTGCAAACAACATGCATCCCCGAGAACTCATATAAACAAAATGAAATTTAATGATGATATGTAATTACTTTTCTATTCTTCTGTGTGTTTAAATGTGTGAATGTTGGATTTGATTCCTTCGCATTTATCATCATTTCAAATGCGTTTCAAATGCTACGAGTGTAAAAGGTATGGACACGTTGCAATGACTATGGAAATAAGGAAAAGCAGGTGTACAAAAGGCATTTAATTTAACGTGGGATGATGATTCTTCTGAAAATGAGTAAAAAACTGAAAAAGAACTTGAGGTCAAATGTTTGGCTTTAATGGCAAGGTCTAACTCTATGTCTTCTCTTGTCTCTTCTAAAGCCGTTTTTGAAGATGAAAATAGTGAGTTAAAGGAAGAATATCATATTCTATTTCACAAATCTATGAAGATGGATAAGATGAATCAGAAGGTTGCAATTAGTTGGCAACTTGCAAACGATCTAATTACTTCAATGAATATTGAATTGGCTGAAGCTCATGATAAGGTAAAACTCATTGATAATAAGAAAAATGATTTGGCTTACAAGCTGACTGATGTAGATTAAAAGTATGAGTTGGTGAATGCTGATCATGAGAATTCTACTCAAGAGATGGAATAATTTAAGAAAATGCTTCACACTTGTCAAACTGAGAATAGTGAATTGAAAGGCAAGTTGAAGATGACATTATCAGAGTTGAATAGTCCAAAGGAATTGCTTGATAAGATGAATACGAGTATTTCAACACTTGATGATGTCTTGTGCAATAAAAAAGGGCTAATGGCAATCGTGCTCTTAGTTATGATCAAGGTGTATCCACTTCAAAGGCTAAAGGTAAAACTGTCTCTGTTAAAAGTTTTGCTTTAGACTCTTATGCACCAATTTCTCCACAGACTGCTAAAATACATTAAAGGACACATTTGAACCCATTGCAATAAGTTGAAAGCCTTACAATAAAATACTCAATGGAGGAAGTAATTATCTGAGCCTATATTCAAAACTAAAGCCATTGTGAGTTAAAAAGATGATTTGCCCAATATATTGGTACACATTGTGCTGAAACTCTTAAATTTATAAGTATGGATACCAATATCCTAAAAACCCTGATCAAGAAGATCAAGCTCCTAACGCTAGCTTCAACGAGGTTATCATTAAATGGGAGTCACAATTGAGGGAGAGCTACTATTGGATCCTGATTGACAAATATACTGCATGCTGACATCATAAGTTTGTCAATTATCAACGAAAAGAAAGAAAATGGGGAAATTAGGGGAATCTGAGGACAAATTTGAAGACAAAGTCTGAAGACAAATCTGAACATAGAGTGAGCTGAAATTGATTCAATTAATACAGAGATTTTTTTTTTTCAATTGGTAGATAGCTGGTGGTACAAAGTTTCTTTACAATTCAATGTACTCAATGTAATTTTAGTTTTATTTTAATTGAATTGATTGAATAGGAAGTTTTGTCAATGAATTACTAAAAGAGAAGATTATAAGGATTTTTGTATTAGCTAATTCATGGATTGGACAAAACTTAGGTCTATCTGGGTTGTATTTTATATTTTATGTAGTTTGGACTGCATTCAGGTCATCAGAAGAACTAAAGAGAAGAAAATAAAGTATAGAAAATTGGATGCCCGATCGATCACTCGACATCCCCGATAGATCGAATTGGAGGTAAAGGCGATGCTCGATTGATCAGACCTTTACTCGATCAATCAGATGACATATAACTTAACCTACTTTCCTATCTTGGAAATATTTTCTATTTGTGCTAAGTTTAGCAGTTAGGTTCTACTAGGGTTATCCTTATAAGGCACGAATTGTGGATTATGAATAGGGTTTCTCTTTCAACCCTAAAAGACATATCTCAGTATTCTAAGTTGAGAATACTCTTTGGAGATCACCCTTATTCTCTAGAGCTTTCACTGGAGAGAGTTGCTTAAGGGTTCTAGTTCTAGAGTTTTTCCTACTTCTAGTTCCTTGTAGGAGATTGTTCATTTTGTGAAGATAAGATATCATGGATAAAGTATAGAGCACAGGGCACGTTGAGTTGAGTTGTGTCATGAATTCTTTCAAGAAGAACTACATCATGTAGTCAAGGGATTGATTCTATAAGGTTATGATTATATCTTCTAACGTTTTAAAATTAGTGCTTGATTAATCCACTGGGGCTCATGTTTTTTTTCTCATAAGGGTTTCCATGTAAAAATCTACACGTCTTCTACTTGTGTGGTTGATTGCTTGTTTGCAAGTTTACTTTTATTATTTCCATGCATATTGTTTGGCTTGCATTTTAGAATTCGGGACCTTATAGACCTTTCAAAAATTTAGCTGGAGATAGTTCATGAGCACAATCCAATATAACTTTGTGCTAATTGGTCTGATCAATATCCAAGAACCTAACCCGAGCTTGACCAATTTGTTAATGGGGTTTAAAATGTCAACCAAATTTGAATTGATCAACACTAGGTGAAGTTGCCAAGTCACTAGTTGCCACCCCTTCTATCCAAACTTTTTAGGTGGTGTTTGAATAAATGTAAAACATAATATCAATAAATTTAAATATTATATTTCATTATCAAAGAATAAAATAGTGTCATATTATTATAATATGTCACTCATGATGTTTTGACAGATTTTAGAAATCTAGGTATACATTTGAAGTGTTTAGCAATTTATAAAAAGCTCTCAAGATGATATACCGAACAAGAAAAAAAGAGAAAGTAATAAATTGTCTCAATCTATGATCCACTAATCAGTAATCACAAATGTTAATAACAATGGTAGGACCCATTTATTATAAAAAAATGACAGGATTAAATATTAAAATTATGAGATCAAAGCAATGTTAATTAAGGCGAGTCCAGTAAACATTGGTAACCATAGTGCAATATATCTAATAGCGATTACACAAATTATCCTATATAGTTTTTTAATTTATTTTTGGTAAAAATTTATCTACTGGTAGACATCATTGATGAATTTATCTATGAGAAATAATTGTGCAACCCATTTTATGTTGGTAGTCATATTAATAATAGGAGAACTATGAAATACTGTGGCCCATTTAATGATGGAAAATTGATACTTGCAACAATACATTTCAATACTGGTAATCAATATGGGATCCAACTAATTTTGGTAGTATCGGACTCACCTAATGTTGGTAATAGTGATAAAAACCCCTTAGTGTGACATTTGTAGGACCCATCTGTTATTGATACTTAAAAAGGGCTATGTAATTGTGATAGTGCTATAAGACCAAGCATTAAATTTGTAGTCATTGTGGGGACCAATCTAATATTGGGCCACTATCATTAATGGTTGCTCATGGGCTCCCTGATCATGCTCGAAACGTGATGTGAAATGCAATGGACTCGAGTCCAACATTCACTCACTTCAAGCATTAAGAAGAATGGAAAATAACTGCAGTTCATCATTATTTTTTCTTTGTTTACAAGGGTTCAAATGCTCTGACCATGGGGATGCAGGCTATTTACAATTTTTGATATATTTACAACCCCACCCTTTAGTCTAAAATGTGATCTAAATTCAAAAAATGTAAGAAAATACATGAAAAATGGAAAAAAAATATAAAAAAGAAGGAGACAGTGAGGAGTGACCGTGGGCCGCGGTCACTGGCTCCCTGCCAATGACCGTGGCTTAGCCACTGGCAGACAGAAGTTGAAAAGCCACTGTTGCTTCTTTTTTCTTTCTGTTTCACTTCTGTGACTACTTTAGAGTGTTGAGCCTATTTTCTTCGAGTTTTGGAGAGGTGAATGACCACTAAAAATGCTTGATTTGGTTATGGAATTGACTTAAACGTTTGATAATCATCACCTTTTGATTTCGGATTGTTTTTGTACAAATCCAAAAAGGATGCTTAAACAAGCAAAAATGGATCCAAAATTGTGTCATTCTGAACCTATAATTTTCAAGGAGCAGAATGAGGCCTAAAGAGGCTTGTTCACAACTTCCAGGATGCCCCAAAACATTTAACCAACTGAGAAAATCAGAGGAAGAAGATTTCATCCAAGTGGCCCTTGCATGTCTTTTTTAAGTGATATGCATGCTTTTTCTCCTTTTCTGAACTATTTCTTACCTTAAGTTAGTAAGAAGGAGAACAAGAAGTAAGCTTGAAGTGCCTGAAGTGTCTTGGAAGTAGTGCGAACTTGCTTTGATTTCTTGATCTTGGTTCGCCTCTTCTCCAGAGCTCAAGTGTGCTTTTTATAGGCTCCAGAGGAAGCTGGGATGGTTCTCAATAGTTATAAGAGAGTTACATTTAGAAATAAAGTGAAATAGCTCCAAGAAACTATCTAAGACCAAGTCACAGGTGTCTGTGACCTCGGGCCACAGTTATTATTAAGGCCGTTTTTTAGATTTTTGCACATGTGAGCCCTTTTTTCCTGTTTCATACCCGAACAATGTCCGATCTCCACAAAACTTGGAGGGATGCTTTTTGACACTATTTTTAGTATATCATAGGAATTTCAGCCCATTTGACCTTTTGAAGTTGGTCAGCTCCTTCCTTGACTTTGTATGAAAACGAACCCTCGTTTCAGCTGTTTGAGACCTAAATGACCTCGGTTTGGTTTTAAACTTGGTGGAACCGATGTCAGGGGTATCTTAGAGTGTCTATCCAAATTTCATGCGGTTTGAATTTGTGGAAGTAGGATTTCAACTAGCGATGCACCTGTGCATGTTCTAAGTCTTTATTCACTTCACACAATAGGCAGTTAGGTTGTTTGCTATCGGAAGGATGTACAATTGACTTAAAACTTTGAGGAATTAACTTTGAACATATTTTGAATCTCTATTCTAAATTTTATTAGCTTTGGCCTCCTAAAAATAGGACTTTGGTCAATGACCCCCATAGCTTGTAAGTCACGGACTCCTAGATGAAATATCATTGAAGTAGGCTCAAACGAAATCCTTTTGACTTGAAAATTTGGATAATCTTATTTGAGCATGGCTGAAGCTTTGTACCAAATTTCATCAATTTCGGTCACTTGGAAGCAGGACTTTGGTCAGTGACCCCCAAAGTTAACATGTTTGTAAACTTTGTGTCAAATGATATTCGTTTGACCTAAGATTTTGCAGAGCCTCTCTTGAGCATAATTTGACCTTTCTTCAGGAATTTCAGCTAATTTGATCTTCATAAGGTGTCACTTTGCACAGTGACCCCATAGAGCTTAGTAAATGACCATCTGAACTAAGTTTCGGTCCAAATGATGTCCAAATGCTCTGAAACTTTGAAGGATAGTATTGGAATGTATTTGAAGGTATTCCTCTGAGTTTCAACTTGTTTCAACATGTAGAAGTATCAATTTTCACAGTGACCCCCAAGGAGTCAGCAGATAGTTACTGAAGCTTAGTTTGAGCTAAGATGAAGTCCAAATGCTTTGAAATTTTGAAATATTCTTCCCAAGCATGCGTTGGAGTTGCCATGAGAGTTTCAGCCACTTTGGTAACCCCGAAGCTTGAGCGTGTTCAATGACCTTTAGACTCTAAGCTAATGAACCTTAAATTTGAAGTTTGGTGACTCAAGTAACCAAATGAAGTTCACTAACTCTAGAATTGTAACTGTTGCACTTTGACATCATCTGAAGTCTTCTGAGTGGATTGCAATAGCTCTGAATGTTTGGATGCAGTACTTGACTTGTCATTTCACAACCCTAGGGTTTATGTACGCTTGGTTTGAAATTTACTTGTAATGTCTTTGCTACAACATTTGTAATAATAATTTTTTATATGGGTCCACAAGTGCCCCCTCGAGGTGTAATGATTATAGTATGACAATCATTGTGCCTTGAAATAGCCAATCTATGGGAATGATGAATGGCTTAATAAAAATGCAATTTTGTCAAGGTAGGTTATATGCCTAAACTTGGGATTTTGAAAAAAATATGAAGGGTTTGGTGATGGAATTTGTTAAAACCATAAGAAATCTAAATTTCTATGCCCTATTTTTCACAAATATCAAAAGTAACATCTCTATGCGAACTGTGGGAAACATCTACAAAAAGAAATCCTTGAGGTATTTAAGAGAATTTAGAAATTTATGAATTTTTTTATTTTGGATTTTGGGGATGTATTTGATTTTCTTTTGACCTATTTGTCACAGATATTCAGAGTGGTATCTCTATGGGGATTGTGGGAAACACCCATAAAATGAATCCCTAAGGTTTTTTGAGGAAATCAAAGGTTGGATTTGAAATGGATTTGGGTTTGGATTTTCATGGATTTTTTGTTCATTTTTAAAAATCAAAGTTAAGGTTTTGACTTAGCTTGACATGAGTTAATTTGAGATGAAATTTTGAAAAAGATTGGTTTTTGTTGGGTTTTAATTCAAAACAATTTTGAGTTGATAGATCAAAATCTAGTTTGACCCAAGATAAATTTGAAATTTGGGTTGTTTTATTTTTTGGAAAGAAAACACTCCCCCCCCCCCCCCCCCCCTTCCCTTTCTTTTTTTTTTAAATTAATTTCCCAAAATAGGTTTACTTTGTTGTGGGAAATTCATGCTTTTGTACAAGGCCCGAAGTGGGTCCATGATGTGCTGTTGAAATTTTGAATGATCACATTGGAGGAAGTGGACAACTAACAGTGGGTCCCACTACAAAAATCACAGTGACCACGGGTAAAGAAGGCAGTGCCCATGTGAACTTGGTCAAGGCTTGGACCCCATTAATTTTAACCAAGTTGTGTTTATCAGAAAGAGTGTGAAGCATCAGTGGTCTTGATCTTGAGGAGGGCTAGGCAATGGGCTCTACTGGTTCAAGACTGTAGTGACTGTGGGAATGAGGGAAGCCAACAGTAAAAACCATGAGCATTCGGAGGGTATGACACCCAACAGCGGGCTCAAAGTTTCAAAATGGCGGTTTCCATAAGAGAGGGGCAGGAGGCAGAAATGTTGATGTGAACTTGACCAAGTTGTGGCCCCTATTACTTCATCATGCAGTGTCCGTGGATTCAGTGGCCAACAACAGTGACTGCGATTGTTGAGAAGAAACTGCCCATTGTGCACTTCACTACTGAATCACGCAGTGTTCATGACCTTCAAGTAAAATTTGCCTCCAAATAGTGGACCCCACCACTTTGATCAAGCAATTTCTATGGGAGAAGATGGCTTGCAATTTCTATGGGAGAAGATGGCTTGGGCCACCCAACCGTGGGGCCTCATTTGCTTAAAACGACAGTCAAAAGAGGGGAGAGTGGTGACCGTGGGCTTGTTAAAGAGTCCCATATCAGGACATAAGTTATATAATAGCAAATCCCTATTTCTCTCCTCCACTCTATGATTTTGAATTTTCTAGGCGCAGGCCGAGAGAAGTAGTGTTCAAGCAATCCTCATTCTTTGATTTCGGAGTGGGACTCTAGTCTTTTCACCTTTCCAAGCAAAATCCACGGCGGGTGAGTCTCTGAACTTCATCTCCTTCGGGTATTGTGATGGCTGAAGCTAAGCTTTGAGCTCTTTGTGTGTTTAAATGATTTTCATGCTTTCGATTGAGGCAAAAAGGCCTCATTTACAGTAGCTCCTCTATTCCATGAATTTATTCTGGAATAGAAGTCAACTTGTTCAAGGGTCGACCCATGACTTTGGATTTTTATACACAACGAATGGAAGCTAGGGCTCGACCCTGCTCTTGGTTTGATTTTCTCTCCTTTTTTTTTCTGCTTTGTTGTTAATGTTGGAGCCATGGTTTAACGCTCAGCCGTGGGGCTATGTCCAAGTTGAGCACTGGCCAGGCAGGTGCCACGGACACAGCCACTCATGGTTTGTGCAAGTCTCCACGGTCACAACCTGTCTGTCAAAATGCTTGAATGATTTCTTTTCTTTTTTTTTTTTTTTGTTTTTTGTTGTTGACAGTCTACATGTAAGGTTCTATCTTTGAATACCATCCTGAGTTCATGATATTGTCAAGAGTGGAGTCCTTGGAATTTTGACATGCCTAAGCACTGTCCACGGTCAACAGTCCATGCTCACAGTCTAGTGACTAAATAAGCATGAACTATTCTTTCTTCGTCTTACTTTTTTTTTTTTTCTATTGTTGTTGTTGTTGTTGTTTTGAGATGCTTGATTTTCTTTAACCCTCTTGATGCAGGATGGTTCATTGATATCAACTCAATTTTAAAGCCAAATCACTGTTGTTTATACATGTTCATAGTCACAACCCCTTACTGACTTTGTTCCTCTCTTCTTCTTTTTCTTTTTTTTTTTTTTGATTATTCGTTTAGCACTTTACAGCCTTGGCTGTAAAGTTGTTCTTGGAATTTCATCTTGAGCTCATGATATGACTAAAGATAGAGTCCATGGAACTTCACCATGCTCAATCACTATCCGGGAGGGTCCCATGGCCATGGCCAAGCAAATTGTGATTGTCCCCTTCTCTTCTTCTTCTTCTTCTTCTTCTTCTTCTTCTTCTTCTCTCTCTCTCTCTCTCTCTCTCTCTCTCTCTCTTGAAGCAATTAATTTCCTCAATCCTTTGAGATACAAACAGCTCATAGGCATCATACCAATCTCATGTTATGAAAGAGAGTTGAGTGCCCTGAGGTCCTATTGCTCCATTGCATGATCACGGCCAAGTAGTTGCTTTTAGCATGGACACTTCCTTACCCACCCCACCCCACCCACCCCTTTTCTTTTTGTTTACCTTGCAAGTCAAGGTCAAATTAATGAACTAAATTGCACAAAACCCATTTAAAAGGTTTGTAAAGAAGTTATCCCCCTACAAACTTGCAAGGAACAAACTCAGTCTGGGGGATTGTAGAGCTTTGATTGATCATTAGGCTTCATCATAGCATCCTTGGACTTAGACATAGTCTAAGCACATACTTGACCTTTGTTGGTTTGCGGGAAGTCTAGGGGGTTGAGAAATGATAGCCTACTTAGTTCCTAGCTTCGTGTATGGAACAAGTTGAGTCACCAAGCCTCTATGGGAATTACAAGGGATTGATTTGTCATAATTTACCTACTCACTAACATGAGGTGAATACAAACCTAACCACCATAGCTTCTGTGGGGATTCTTTCTGTTGGAAGTAGGTGGGTCTCGTGGATAGATTTTCAAAACTTTTGACCCACTTGACACAGGGATCAATTATCCATAAGACCAAAACCCAATCCAGGATGCATTACCCTCAATCTCATGACCATGTATAGTAAATATTCTACCAGCACTAAACATCCATAATAATCTACGACATGCAAAAAGTAGATCATACCTTTGGAGATCCGCAGTGCTCTAATGGATTTCTTCTTCAATACCTCTTAGCCTTCCACGTTATGACTCGAATTGGATTTCTTTTCACAAGAAGAGTGGTGGAATCTTCAGGAAAAATCCCAACTCGAAACTCCAAGGAACTAGAAGATAGAAGGAGAGAGAAATTCGTGTAACTCTTGCACGAATAGGGTTTTGGGCGTGAGAGAGACTCTTTTGGACGTCCAAAGAGATTTTATAAACTTTCAAATCTTGTCCTTACCGAATTGAAATAGAAGTCTTACTTCCAAAGCAATTAGCAACTTTCTCATTTCTTATCCCTTCTTTTTAGAGTTCGAGTCGGATTAGTATTTTCCAATAACTTGGGCTAGCGTGGGGACCACTAGGGATTCCTTAGAAAGCTGGCTCCAACTGGAACACTGCGACCCCACATCTCATGTGCAATCCGGGCCCACAGTTAATTGCAAATAACACCACTATATAAATGCAATTGCACTCCAGTCTTAGGAATAAATTACAATGAAGACCCTAAACTTCCCAATTACCACAAGTAGGCCCCTCTATCAATATCCGTGGACCAGTTGGAATAAATCTGTTTCTTTCAATCTAAGTTCCACATCTTATTATCCTTAAGTCCCAATTAATCACAGTAATCATCAGTACCATCCAATTAACTCTTAATTGAGATGGTTGCGCACTTACTAATGACAAATCCATTAATTGGCACAAGGGGATAATAGAGATAAATTTCATCTTGATCATTCAATGTTCCCACAGTTCTACTACCAGATACCTAAGACACCGAGGTGTTAACCTATAGTCAGCCTCACTCATTGTTGACTCAAAGCAAATGAAAAGGTAGAAACTTGAGTTCATCAATTTCTCAGGATTGAGAGCCTATTGCTAGGGAATTATGAAAGCATACCTTATTATTGAGACGGAATTCCATAAGTTGCATCTCATGGTCCTTCAATACATCCAATGTACCAGCACTGTGATCCAGAATCTTATATTCTGATGATCGAGACAAATCACACTATCTCATAGTGATCAAAGTGCTGCAACCTTATCAAATGAGATGCCCAATCTCATTACTGGTTGTGAAGCTATTTAAGTATAAGATTTGTGACATATATCTCCCGCGTGTGAATCTCATCCATGCACATATATCACATCAATATACTAATGGGACCCGGTTCAACTCATGAACCATTATGTTATATGTATTGGTCATGTACATGAAGTAGTAAAATAACATTCATCTCATGAAAGTAAAGCATGATTTTATTGATAAATAAAGAAATTAATCAATTTATTACATTAAATGATGGATTGAGTCCACAAGAACTAACAAACCCATTTAAAACTTGCACAAAACCCATTTAAAAGGTTTGTAAAGAAGTTATCCCCCTACAAACTTGCAAGGAACAAACTCAGTCTGGGGGATTGTAGAGTTTTGATTGATCATTAGGCTTCATCATAGCATCCTTGGACTTAGACATAGTCTAAGCACATACCTGACCTTTGTTGGTTTGCGGGAAGTCTAAGGGGTTGAGAAATGATAGCCTACTTAGTTCCTAGCTTCGTGTATGGAACAAGTTGAGTCACCAAGCCTCTATGGGAATTACAAGGGATTGATTTGTCATAATTTACCTATTCACTAACATGAGGTGAACACAAACCTAACCACCATAGCTTCTGTGGGGATTCTTTCACGATCAGCAAACTGAGTATGCCCATAATGCATTTCCTTTTGCTTTTGATGAGAAGGTTACTTCCCTTAACTCTTAATAAACATGAGTAGTATAAATCACCCGAATATGAGCATCCGATGAAAGAAACCGACGAAAATAGGATGAACCTCCGGTTGGGTGGATGGATGTAGCTTTGAATGAACCATTTTACATAGTCTTTCTCAACTACAATTTCCAAGTTAATTCACCCTTCCTTGCCTTTTCCGAAGCCGACCTGAAATGTACTATCCGAGTCAATTTGAGTGATGCTAACCATCTTTATGGGAAGCTAATAGATACAAAATTACCTTCCGATCATCGATGATAGTTGATGATCTTTGTTTGGAAATTAACTTTGCAAAGCAATATTTCCTTCATTAGCTCTAAATACATTGAAAATAGTGCATTTTCGATCTCCCACAAAAATGTCTAATGGTCCCATTGTAAGGTCCCAACCCTGCTTAATTATAATTTATATTAATTAAACTTGATTTCCTATTAATATGTAAAATGTACAAGATGAAAGTTGACTGACAAGATGAAATGCACATGATGCAATTAATATAGTGCCAGAATGATGCAATAATGTGACTTTAAATTACAAAAAGGTCCTCAATTACCTAAGTAAAGTTCGAACTCAACTACCTACCCAACTGAGACCCATTAAGAATTAAGAAAAAAATGAATTAAGACTAAAATACACATATTAATAGGAAATAAAGTTTAATTAATATAAATTATAATTAAGTAGGAATGGGACCTTACACCCATCATAGCAAATCACCGCCCAGGATGTTGTTTGCTGAAATTTGTTAAAGATGCCATCGAGAATGTGGAAATCTTTTAGTTGGCTTTGAATTTGAATGTGGAGACTAAAACATTCTCCAATAGTGTTTAATGAAACCATGGGGAGTGACCGAAAGTGGTTGCCAGTAGACCAATAACATTTACTTTTGTTTCTTATGCTTTAAAATTGTATTGCTCTTTGTCAACTCTGCTGAAAACATGCCATGTACTTTCAAATGTTGTACTTTCATACATGTTTGAGCTTGTTTATGCTTTGCGTTGTATATAGCTTCTATCATGCTTTGCTTATATTGTGCATGCATTTCTTGCATTGGATACTACAATTTTCATGCTTGAACTCGAATCCAATTACCCCCTGAAAGGTCTTAAGGTGCTCGAACACCTGTTTGGATCGGGAGCCTCAGTTCTGGGACTTAAGTGTGCCTTGACATCAATTCTTAGTATCAGAACTGATGATTATTTTCTCCTTTTGGCTTCTTGCTAAGGGGAGATCTGTCAAAATTTCGGCAGTAACCCTAATGCAAGAGACCTGAATGAAGTGTTTGCTACTACTTTAAAGAATAATAATGATAATAATAATAATAAAACGAAACCTTGGTCGCAAGGAACATGCAACAATAGATTACCACATTACCACAATAGCTTTCGGGCTTGGAAGATGATGCTCTGAAGCTTCGAAGCATTATAGATGGCTTGGAAAAGTCTAGTTCAAAGAAATAAGCTCACAAAGATAGCCCAAAGTAAAGGCGAAGCAGACAGTCTTAATGACTTTGTTCAATCCATTTAGAGTGAAATGAGTATCAAACTAGATGAGATTGACATCAACACTACTATACCTACCTGTGTAAGCTATAAAGGGTGCATCTTGATGGAAGGTGTTCTAAATGCGAGGAGGCAATGGGAGAAATTCTTGGATTGATTCTCATGCAACTGTTGCTCTTGTTTGGCTCCCTTGTCTTCTTTCTTTTTTATTTGATTAGCCTAAATGGCCATGTTCATTGACTTCATTTTTTGTATTGGAACTCAAATGAATATCAATGGAAATTTCTTCTCTTGTTGCTCCATTTTGTCATTGGCATGGAATGTTTGGTTTGTTTTTACAAGATGTTTGATGTGGCTTGTATGGATGATTTGGATGTGTGTATGGTTTGGATGGTTTGTTTTTTTTTTTTTCCTCAAACTTGTATGTGGTGTGATTTGCAATCTTTTGGATTTACAAATCAACAAAGAAAAGGAGTCATATAGGTGAACTCTATCCAATGCCCAATGCCCATGTGTGAGGCTTTCTCCAAGATCCATGACTTGATCCTTTTGGATAAAATTTTGGTTTTGAGGTTTGCTTGGGTTTTGGTTATATGGCTGCAAAAAGACTTATTCCATATAGTAGAGGGTAGTTATATAGTGTCTGCAAAAAGACTTCTTCTATATGGTTGAATTTGGCTATATAGGGTCCGCAAAAGGACTTGGTCTATATAGCAAGATGTTATAAGGGGTCTTGTAGGGACATTATTTAAGTAATAAAAGTTGACTAAAAAGGCCGATGGGCCTTGTCCTCGTAGTCGTTTTGTATAATTCTAAGGGATTTTGGTTAAAAGTCATGGGTTGTGAGGCTTGAAACAAAAGGTTTTAGGGATGAGAATACAACTATACATGGTTTAGGTATGCCAATGACATTCAAGTATAATATTTCTTGAAAAGCTTCTCATTGATAGGCATCATGCATCTATTTCTTTCAAGGGTGAGGAGTGCATAGCCGCCGTTGGAGTAGATCTTATCGACGACGAAAGGTCCCTTCCACTTGGATTCAAACTTGCCTTTTGACAAGTGTGTGGAGAACATGGTTCTCTTAACTGCAAGGACTAAGTTTCCTTTCTTGTAAGCTTTGTATTGGACCTTTTTGTCGAACGACCAAACCATACGAGCTTAATATAATTCAATGCTTTGTTGAACAGCAAGCCTCTTTTCATCAAGGCTTTTTAATTTTTGAAGTCTGAGCTTGACATTCTTTTTTTAGTGTATTTATTTATCACAACTATCCGAAGAGAAGGAAGTTGAATTTTCAAGGGTATCATAGCTTCACAGCCATAAACCAAAGAATATGGTGCTGATTTGGTTAGACCACGAACTGTAGTTCTGTAAGCCTACAATGCTTCAGGAAGTTTAGTACTCCAACTCTTTTTGTTGTCAGAGACCATTTTTTTCAAAATTTTGCAAATAATCTTGTTAAAAGGTACAACAAGTCCATTAGCTGTAAGGTTATATGCTGTGGAAGAACAACATTGGATTCCGTACTTGTCATAGAATTTATAGAATATGTCATTGTTGAAGTGAGGACCATTGTCATGATGTAGAATATGAGTCTTCAAGTAATTGAGGACTGTATCTGTTTTGACTTCTACATGAGGAACTACTTCTTCCTATTTGGAGAAGTAATCCATTGTAGCCAAAATGAATTGATGACCACGTTTTGATGGTGAATTGATTTTCCCAATTATGTCCATTCCCAATTACTTGAACAGCCAAGAGGTGGATGTAGAATGTAGATATTCAGATGGTTGATGAATGTAATCACTTTGCATTTGGCATTCATTACATCTTTTGGTAAAATTGATGGCATCAGACACTATGGTAGGCTAATAGTAGTCTAACATTTGAATTTGATTGTGATGCTTTGGTCCAGCTTGGTGAGCACCGCATAGGCCAAAATGAACTTTTTTTTTGAGTACTTGATCCACTTCTTTTGGTGAAAAGCAACGGAGAAGAACTCCATCATATCATTTGTGATAAAGAGTTTTTGAAGGCAAATTGAAGTGAAACTTTAGAGCTTGTTTTTGCATACTTTTCCTATCTTTAGTATTCTTTCGTAGTACTCCATAAAGAATGTAATCAATAAAAGGGTCTCTCCAATCTTCGAACGAATTTTGGAAAGATGAAAACTGATTCTTGATCACATCAAAGCAATCTACTACTGCTTTATGGGCATCGAGTAGAGGTAGAAGTCTTTTTTCGACTACTTCTAGCACCATTTTATTATTTTCAGGGATCGACATTGAGGCTGCCAAACCTATCAGTGCATCTGCTTTGACATTTTGATGTCTTGGAATGTAATGAAACTCAATTAGCATAAACCTCTACTTGAGTTCACAAGCTTTGTTGAAGAAGGAAATCAAGTCTGTTTTCTTCACTTTATACTCGAGATTCATTTGTTTGATCACAAGTTGCAAATCTCCATAAACTCCAAGCATATTAATGCCTGATTCTAAGGCTATTTTGAGACCCATAATCAATGCTGTGTGTTCTACCACATTATTTGAACATGGCTTAATTAATGAGAAAGAGTGAGGAACATAGAATTTTTTTTAGCTACAAAAAATGATTCCAACTCTTAAAACTAGATCTCATAGCTCATTAGTTCTGGAAGCTCCATCAAAACACATGATCCAATATAAGTCTGGATCAATGGTGGGTTTCGATAGTTATTCAATGAAGAAGACTGGCTTGGCAGGGAGATTGTCTATGAATTCAGAATCTTTCAAGAGAAGATGTTCTACTAGAAATTCAATAAGAGCCTGCCCTTTTACCCCCTTTGCGGGGGTAAATCTAATGTCGTCCTAAGAAAGAAGAGACCATTTGGCTAAACGATCACTCAATGCTTCGCCTTTTGTCATAAGTCTTTTCAATGGGTTGATGTTGGAAACCAAGTACACCACATTAGAGAGGATGTAGTGACATAGTTTTTGTATTGTAAACATTATTGCAAGACATTATTTTTCTACTGGATTATAATTATACTCAACACCAACTAGCATCCTTGATAAATAATAAAGAGCTACCTCCTTACCTTCATCATTTTTTTGAGCTAATAATGTTGCAAGAGAGTGATCAAGAGCTGGAATATAGAAGATGAAAGGTTTGCCTAGAATTGGAGCTAAAAGAACTGGTGAGTTTGTGAGATACCGTTTAATATCTTGAAAGGCATTTTCACAAGTTTAATCCCACACAAAGTCTACTCCTTTTTTATCAGTTTGAAGAATACTCTGTACTTTCTGGACAAGTTTGAGATGAACTGGCGAACGTAGACAAGTTTGCCATACAATCCCTTAAGTTCTTTGAGAGTTCTTGGAGAATGCGTCTCCAATATAACTTTGACTTTGACTAGATCTAGTTTGATGCCACCTTTTCGAACCAAAAATCCTAGGAATTTCCTTGAAAAGACTCCAAAAGAAACACTTTAAAAGGATTCTTTCGAAGGTTGAATTTTCGTAACCTCTTGAAAATTTTGCGAAGATCAGCTAGATGGTCTGATTTCTATTTGCTCTTAACTGCGAAGTCGTTGACATAGTATTCAACAAACTTATGTTGCATGTATTTGAAAATTTTCATCATCACTTTAGTATGTGGCTCTTGCATTCTTGAGACCAAAAGGCATGATGGTGTAGTAGTACACGCCAAAAGGGTTCTAAAAGATGTGTGCTTCTCCTCCTCGTTGTACATCTTGATTTGATTGTATCTTGAAAACCCATCCATGAACGACATCCTTTCAAATCCGAAAGTATTGTCAATCATGATTTCTAGTATAGGTGATGGGAAATCATCTTTATGACAAACTTTGTTCAGATCTTTGAAGTTGATGCAAACTCTAATTTACCCATTCTTTTTGGTGATCGGCACTATGTTAGCCTATCAATCAAGGTGTTGCTCTTCATGGATTAAGTGAACATCTCTGAGTTTCTAGACTTTTTTTTTCTATTTTATCCATGATTTTTGGTTTTGTTCTTTTTTTTTAATCTTGCTTTAAGGGTTTAGCATCATCTGCTATGTTTAAATGGAAACTTCTAAATCTAGACTCGGCATTTCTGCATAGGTCCATGCAAAGCAATCCATGAACTCTCGCAAGAAACTCACATACACATCAACTTCTTTTCCTTTGATTTGAGAACTTACAAAGATAGGGCGAGGATTTTCTGGGGTTCCCAAGTCTATTTCTTGTACTCGGTCCTCAATTGGAGGCTGGGAGGAGGTTTTGCCACAGTATTTTCAGAAGTTTCCAACTCCGCAAAACCTGTTGGGATTTCATTTGGGGGTTTAAGCCAAGACCTGATCCCTTTCCATAGATTCGTTTTTTTTAGGCTCTTTAGCTTTTACATCAAGGGCTAAATGTTCCCAACGAGTGTGTTAAGATGGATCTATTTCTTCATTGAGTTCTGGTGGCCAGAATTCAGTGATTTGTGACATTGTATCATTGTCATCACTTGCCCCGTTAGGATGCTGAAAAGCAGCCCAATCAGCAGGATCTTAGAAGACAATAGTTTCATGAAAGTCATCCAAGTCATACCCTTCGGTAAAAACAATAGATCTTGTTCTCAAATTTTGATTTAACTTAGGAACATTGCTGTAAGAAATGTACCCTATGTAATGCCTCAGCTGTTCAATTCTGAGCCCCTTTTTGAGATATTCTTCCATTTTTAAAGTGAAGACATTAAAAGGAATCTGAATCCCATTCACACCTAATCCGAGGCCTATGGGCTTCTTGATATTGTACCCCATGTTCTTCATCATGTTGCAAACCATAAGATTGTCGATGTCAAGCCTTATTCTCTTATCGTTGATGATCTTGTCGATAGGACATGAAGCAGAAGCATCTTCGGCTTGATGGAAAACTATCGAGTAATTGTGTTACTTGGATAGTGGGACGAAGAAGTGAGAACCTCCAAAGTTATAAATTTGGGATGGAGTGGGCCATGGCAAAAACGGAGGATCTCAACCTGCTATAGAGTAGATAGAAGTGTCCATCTTTTCAGCATCCTCAGAATCTAACTCAGAATTTGAATATCTAATCATTGAGATGACATGCATTGGGCACATCCGTCTAGACCTTCCGCATAGACATTAGAGTGCCACTTCGAGAGATGAAACAATTGAGACATCTCATTAAAGGTTTGAAACTCCATTGTCATTATCAAGCTGTGAAGAGCTGGCCGGAAACTTATCCAGCACAGATGAATTCATGCTTAGTAGTGTGGGGGATTCTTACATCTTTTAGCCAAGCAAAGCCATCTATCGATGTATCTGTAAGATAGTTCACCCCTTTGTTACGATATTAGCACGAGTTGACTAAAAATGACAGGAAAATCAGGCCTCATAGGTGACATTCCCCTGGTAAGAGGATGTACATCATTGCTTTCTTGATCAAAATCTAAGTTAACCACCAAGGAAATTACATTTGTTGAAAATGAGAGCTTTTGATGTCTTGCAGCAGGTGGTTTGCCATTTTCATTAGGTGTTATATACATAGCGAGGCTATGTGTCTTGCTTATGTGGATAACAATGCTGGGTTGTTTTGTCGTTTATAGTTTCATGGATATTACCAAAGGTTGATCTGACTGTTTGATTTTAGATTTAACCTTGATCACCAAAAGAGCTTTGGTATCCACAAACTTGATTGCTGACTTTTTTGTGGACTGCAACTTTCTGATGGGATCAACTCTTTTGCCAAACCTCGAATAGGTTTTCCTTTCTACTGAGATAGTGAAAGGTTCAATGGGATTATCATTCACTGGAGAGCTATTTGTACTTAGCTTAGACTTCATAGGCCTTTCCTGATACATGGCTACATCGGTGAAGTAAACCTATTTCCATTTGAATGGCTTTTCATCTTCAAAGATTCGATATACCTTACCCTCATCATCAATATATTTGAGAATTGATGGAGTAATCATGAAGCCATCGCCTTCCCAAGAGTATGTTGTAGCAAGCACGAGTCTTAACCACGTGCAAAGTGGCTTCTGAGGTTAGATTACCAAACTGAAATCAAATCCGAATCATGCCAATTGGATCCTAGACTTTCCTATCATAGCCTTGAATCGAGATTTTTGTAGCAGATAGTTTGCTCACCAGGATACCAAGTTCCTGAAGAACTATAATTGTGATGAGATTCAGAGTTGATCCTAGATTAATGTGAACTCTCAGAACAGGTATGTCTTTGATGTAGGTTGTGAAATAGAGCAGCCTTGTGTGCTTCATGTTGCCTAAGAGGAGATCATTTTGGTGAAGGAAATGATGGCTTTGGAAGCGTTATGAATAGAAAGACATTCCATACACTATTTCTAAAGCTTCTTGGATTTTGCTTGTAGGTAGTTCTTCTTTATGTGATGAACTTGTGCCACATGAGTTTGATTGTTTGTATTCAAAGCCTACAAACCTCATGTGAAGTTGTTACGAGTCTTCTCAAACATCTATAAAAGATCAGAAATGTGAAGTCGTGCAGGTATGTGCTTAAGGTGTTCAATAACATCATACGTAAATGGCTCTGGTGGCCTTGCATTAGTATTTACATTTGAAGAAGTTATACTTACATTTGTGTTATTCCATGAAGTGTTTACATAAGAAGAAGAAGAAGAAGAACATGGTCTATCATAATTGACTCTATAATTACAACCGGAGTGAATGTCGTCATTGACTTTGTTGTTTCGGTTAACTTCTGGATGAGTATCTCTTCTTATTGCATTAACTTTTCTAGGTTCAACAAAAAGTTGACTGACTTCTTCCAAGCATGCTTTGGGATCCGCATTGTCAAGAGTGGCTTGAGATGTTTGAAGTTTATCAGCAGAAGTGCTAAGAATCACTAGAACAGGAGCCAATGGCATCTTTTCTTCTAAGTCAGAGAGGTTATCCTGAACTTAGAAAACTTTCTGAGGTGCAGTAGGACTGCCAATGTTGAGGTCATTATGTTCTTTTGGTAACTCAAGCTCATCAATTAAGTTAGGAAGAATAAGCTGAATGCTTGGTTCAGAATCTTCATTTAACAGGTTAACAAAATAGTTGCTTCAGGAGAAACATCTAGCACAGAGATTACTGCATGCGAACAAAAAGGCGATGCTTGTTGATGCTGTGCTTCATCGGATTCAACCAGTGGCAAGGGGTCCAGATGAACTTTTGGAGGCTGTGGAAAAGGAGGAGGACATTCAACTAACCACTTGTACTCGATTTGTATATGTCATAAAAAGCTACCGACAGTGTATTGAGATCGTTCTTGATACTACGCATACCCATTTCAGGATCAAAAGTTTGTTCAAAATTTTCATCCTCGTTAGAAGGGTATTCATTAGCAAAGTAGTCATCAATCCACTGATCATCTTCGAAATCAAAATAGTTTGACTAATCTTCGTCATCATCTGAATTAGGAGGTGTGCCATCCCATGATATCCTGTTGCAACTAGATATTGGTGGCTCTTCCTCGTCCTTTGGAATTAGATTGATGAATCAGCCAAAGTAAAGTGACCTCTAACCGATTTGGGAGGTTCTTTTGAAACTGAAGGTTCGACCACCTTTTATTTCTTCTGTTTAGCTTGTTTATCTTGTTTGGCCAAGTGATTTTGGGCAACTTTCTGAAGATTTTTAAGTTGCCTTTTAACCTTCCTTCTTTTCGCAGGTGTGGGTTTGGTTTTAACCATCTCCTAGCCTTCATCATTTATCAGGTCCGAGTGAACCCATATTTCTTCTCCTGAAGAGGCTTTGATGTGTATCAATTCTTGCTCATCATGTACTACATAGACGATTCGGATTTCAATAGTCATTGGTTTTGGTAGAGTGGACACTACTATGGTGCGAACTGTCCAAAGGAGATCATGTTGACCGGAGCAGCGTCATATTTCCGATCGAAAGTTATCACTCCATTTTTTCACATCTCATTGACTTTTTCTTTCAAAATGAAGCTGTCCATAAGAGGATGAGACACCATCCGATGGTATGCACAGTAATTTGGGTCATTGACGTGACCCGCTTGTTCAGGTTTTTTCATCGGTGGAAGTTCAATTTTATTGCTTTCCATCAATGATCGAAAGATTACTTCAATATCCTTATCAAAAGGATATTTAGTTTTCTTCCTCTTTTCATATTCCTCGTTCTTGGTTTGATCAGTTTTGACATCTATGGCTTTTTAGGAGGTTTGGAGGTTTGCACATTAAAAACCTCCTATCTCTTTTTCAGTTTTGGAGCAGGAGATGAAGACGGCTCTGCTTTTTGGTAACTTGCCATTTTCTGATTGATCTCCTTGAGGGTCAGCTCTGCATCAGTAGCTACTTCAACCAATCGGGCCAGAGATTTAGTTTTATGACTAAGTATGATAGCCTTGCTCTCTGGTTAAAAATTGGTTTTTCACATTTCAGTGGTTGTCCTTTGAATTCTAAGCATCCGTAAGACAATGTTCTCCACCTGTTGAAAAAAGACCGTGCAGTTTCATTATCTCCTTGCCTTATATTGCTGAGCATGGCGAAGGTGACTATTTGATCCTTTTCTTGGAAGTGAATTAAAAACTTTTCTTCTGTGATAGGCCATGTCATGCGCGTGAGCTCTGGTAACTACTTGTATCAATCAAAGGCAACTCCTTTTAATGTGCCAACGAACAGCCTTATTTTTAGTGCATCAACTTGGCAAGCTTCCTAAGAGTAACTTGAAATGCACAATATGCTGATATGCTGACCCCTTCCCAAGGTATGGTTGGAAAGTCATAAGTTTATAGTTTGGTGGAAATGAAACCAGATCAAATTCCGGAGGATACTTAGGTGTAACACCCTTCTTTTTCATCCTAGTCTCCACTTTTGATTTTGTCAGTCTCTCTTTAACTTCTTTAAAGGTTACATGTTTTTCAGGATCTGCATGAAGACCAAAGATTAACAAATGATCACTATAAAAAGAACCTGCAGCTGTGAGTAGGTCAATTTTATTGGCATTTCTCCTGATGATTGCCTGGTCTCTCCTATCAGCAAACAGAGGATTGACTAGATCTTCAGTTGGACCACCTAACTTATCTGCCAAGATTTTCAACTGGGCAATTAAGTGATCAATTTTAACTCCTTGTTATTTGAAAATGTCACTAACATTGTCTTTTTTATTTTCACCAGCATCTTCCTCGCCGGCGTTTTTACTTCCACTAGCATCATCATTTCCATCCTTGCTAGTCCCACTCCCTTCAGCCATGAACATAGTATACTGATGGGGATAAGATGTTAATGTAGAATGAGTGGATTGACTATCTTCTGTATCTAAGATAGTGATGGAATCCTCATCGGAGTCAGTTTCAACATGACTTTCAAAAGTCCTGCTTGAATGGGAATTGGAGTCAGACTCTTGTGATTGAGTCTGATCCATACTCCAGGTAACTCTGCGGGCTGAGCCTGGTCTAACCATGCATGACGAGGTTAGGTCCGGATCATCTTCTATAATCACCCGTTTTTGAGTAATTGTGTACTGTGACAGCTTTTGGGTGCGATCCCTGTAGTGAGCAAAAGCATTTTTCTTTATCTGATTAGCCAATCTGGGTGCCAAGGTTTGACCTTTGAACCTAGTGACTAGTGGCTTGGAAGTGCTGGCAACTCGTTCTCAATCCATGGAATTAAAAATGGGAAGTGAAAGGATGTCGGCAGGACCTTTCTTTGTTCTTTTTCTTCTGCTACTTCTTTTATTAGAGGGAATCCTTGAAACGAGCGAGATTGGTCAAATTATTGATGACCAATTATTCAGCTTTCTTTTTGTCTTTAATGCCATGTGGTAGACGCTAACGTGAAGATGGCGGGGTTGGTGCTACAATAATAGAGGATAGATGCCTTTTGCCAAACCTTCGTCCTTCCTTTTGAGTCAGAGGGTAGAAGGTATTGTCTTCAAGTGAAGCTAAGAGTTTGTTCGCAACCTTGCTGGATTTTGAAATGCATGGTTGCGGTGACCACGTATTGCATCCGGGAATGGACACATGTTTTTGGGCCTTCTTTCGAGTTAAAAGTTGCCGAAGGTCCTCTAGTGCATGCTTGTTAACGACTCATTGTTTGGACCGAGTAGATGATGATCTTCAACATTAGGTAGCCATTGAATGCGAATTGCCAAGTATCATTGACTAGTGAACCGTAAATCAGATCTGCCTTGCCCCTAAACAAGGCTTGATGATATGAGGGTTGCTGCCTCCAGACTTTAAATTGTGTTTTGGTTCCTCCTAAACCTTATGGGAAACCCCGAATGAATTTTGGGCATGTTTGAAAACCTAGGGTTTGGGAGTATTGGTCTTCTTAATGATATTTGGGGTCACTGATGACCCATTTAGATCAATTGAAGTCATGGAGACCATAGGAGTAGAGAGTCTTTGGAAGACCGAGACTTTCGACGCAGGGGCAGCAAAGTTAGTTCAAGCCCTCTTTAGTGCTCTTGCAGATGATTTGTTTTGGGTTATGGAGATTTTAAAGAGCCTCTCCTTAGCCTCATCGAAAGTGATGAGTAAGGAATTCATGGTTTCTTTGCAAAAAAAAGTAAGCCCAAAGGACTATATTAGTGTCATAACCAACATGGCTGCCTCTTGAGCTGGCCGAAATGATTTATGAATGCCATCTGAACCAACATGGTTTTGAATCGGAATGGTTAGAAATAGACATAAACCGCATCTCATTGTGTTATGCTAACTGTGTTGGAAGCAGGTGGGTCTCGTGGATAGATTTTCAAAACTTTTGACCCACTTGACACAGGGATCAACTATCCATAAGATCAAAAACCCAATCCAGGATGCATTACCCTTAATCTCGTAACCATGTACAGTAAATATTCTATCTAAAAGATAGAATCAAATAGCACTAAATATCCACAACAATCTACGACATGAAAGAAGTAGATCATACCTTTGGAGATCCGCAGTGCTCTAATGGAGAAGTTGCGACTCTACTTGATGATAAGAATCTTCAACACCTCTTAGCCTTCCACGCTATGACCCGAATTGGATTTCTTTTCTCAAGAAGATTGGTGGAATCTTCAGGAGAAATCCCAACTCGAAACTCCAAGGAACTAGAAGAGAGAAGGAGAGAAAAACTCGTGCAACTCTTGCACGAATAGGGTTTTGGGCGTGAGAGTGAGTCTTATTAGACGTCCAAGAGATTTTATAGACTTTCAAATCTCTCCCTTGTCTAATTGAAATAGAAGTCTTACTTCCAAAGCAATTAGCAACTTTCTCCTTTCCAAACTCTTCTTTCTAGAATTCAAGTCGGATTAGTATTTTCCAATATCTTGGGCTAGCGTGGGGACCACTAGGGATTCCTTAGAAAGTTGGCTCCAATTGGAACACCGCGACCCCACATCTCATGTGCAATCCGGGCCCATAGTTAATTGCAAATAACACCACTATATAAATGCAATTGCACTCCAGTCTTACGAATAAATTATAATGAAGACCCTAAACTTCCCAATTACCACAAGTAGGCCCCTCTATCAATATCCATGGATCAATTGGAATAAATCTGTCTCTTCCAATCTAAATTCCACATCTTATTATCCTTGAGCCCCAATTAATCACAGTAATCATCAGTACCATCCAATTAACTCTTAATTGAGATGGGTGCGCACTTACTAATGACAAAATCCATTAATTGGCACAAGGGGATAATAGAGATATATTCCATCTTGATCATTCAATGTTCCCACAGTTCAACTACCACATACCCAAGACACCGAGGTGTTAACCTATAGTTGGCTTTACTCATTGGTGACTCAAAGCAAATGAATAGATAGAAACTTGAGTTCATCAATGTCTCAGGATTGAGAGCCTATTGCTAGGGAATTATGAAAGCATACCTTATTATTAAGACGGAATTCCATAAGGTGCATCTCATGGTCCTTCAATACATCCAATGTACCAGCACCGTAATCCAGAATCTTACATTCTGATGATCGAGACAAATCACACTATCTCATAATGATCAAAGTGCTGCAACCTTATCAAATGAGATGCCCAGTCTCATTACTGGTTGTGAAGCTATTTAAGTATAAGATTTGTGACATATATCTCCCGCATGTGGATCTCATCCATGCACATATATCACATCTAATATACTAATGGGACCCGGTTCAACTCATGAACCATTATGTCATATGTATTAGTCATGTGCATGAAGTAGTAAAATAATATTCATCTCATGAAAGTAAAGCATGATTTTATTGATAAATAAAGAAATTAATCAATTTATTACATCAACTGATGGATTGAGTCTACAAAATCTAACAAACTGTCCTAGGTGTCAGAATTTCTACAGTATTTTAGGACTATATAATCAAGTTTAAAAGCATGCTAAGCTGACTAGACCTGGCTACCAAAATTTTAACAGCATTTCAAGGCTATCTGTATTACACTTATAAGCAAAAGAGGGTTGGATCTAATAAAAAAGATAAGGCTCACAGGATCAAGCTTGCAGCACTACCACAATGATTACACGGGATCCATCAGTGCATGACAACGGACAGTGCATGACTGTAATGTCGTTGGTCTTATCACTGATTTGATAAAGACATTTATTTGGGTTGAAGCCTTTTGGACTGAATCACCACTTTTCTATTGCATAAAAGGGTGTTGATTTGGTCCGTGCACATCGAGGTGCAAAGTTCATTTAATTAAATGGCAAAAGTATCCCCTTTGAGGTATCTAATGCCTTCATTTGAATGATACAAGGATGCACTTTGAGTTGCAAAGTTCATTCATTTAAGCTCCCAAACCTATCATAGACATAAATGTCTTGCATGGGTGTCTTCAGAAGTCAGACAAGTCAATTTAGAAGCAAAACAGGTCAATGATCGCAGGCCCATGATCGTTGCCTATTTTCCACTACCTCCTGTGGTCACAGCATTTTTTATAAACTCTCCCCCTGCCACAGGCTATTTTGCACAGCATCCCACGGCCACTCACTCACAACAGTACTTTTCAGCACTTTTCATGCATTTTAATTTTCATGTCTTTTGGCCAAATTTGATCACAAATTAGAGCGAAAATCCCTTTCTCACACACGGCGCCAATCTTCTGATCGCACTCAAAACATGATGTGAAATGCAATGGTTTCGAGTCCAACATTCACACACTTCAAGCAGTAAGAAGAATGAGAAATAACTATAGTATATCATTATTTTCCCTTTGTTTACATGGGTTCAAATGCTCTGATCGCAGAGATGTAGGTTATTTACAAGTTTTAACACATTTACAACCCTTCTCTTTAGTCTCAGTTGTGTTCCAAATTTAGAAAATGTAAAAAAAGACATGAAAAATAAAAAAATATACAAAAAAGGGAGGTAGTGAGGAGTGATCGTGGGCCACGATCACTGGCTCCTTGCTAGTGACCGTGGCTCAAGGCCACTCGCAAACAGTGGCTGAAAACCACTATTTGCCTCATTTTTCTCTTTGTTTCGCTTTTTTTATTTTTTTCACAGTGCCAAGCCTATTTTCTTCAATTTTTGGAGTGTTGAATGACCGCCAAAAGTGCTTGATTTGGCAGTGAAATCGACTTAAACCTTTGATAATCACCACCTTTTGGTTATGGACTGTTTTTGTATAAATCCGAAAAAGGTGCTTAAGCGAGCAAAAATGAAGCCAAAGTTGTGTCATTCTAAACTAATAATTTTCAATGAACATTATGTAGCTTAAAGAGGCTCGTTCACAACTTCTGGGATGCTCCAAAACCCTTTCCAAGTGAGAAAATCAAAGGAAGAAAATTTCATCAAAATGGCCCTTGCGTATGTCTTTTTTAAGTGAGATGTATGCTTCTTCTCCTTTTCTGAACTATTTTTCACCTTAAGCTAGTGAGAAGAGAAGAAGAAGTAAGCTTGAAGTGCCTAAAGTGTCTTGGAAGCCTTGCAAATGCTTAGAACTAGGCCTTTAATGCTTGTAAGTAGTGTAAACTTGCTTTGATTTCTTGAACTTGATTCGAACCTTGTTTTCACCTCTTATTCAGAGCTCAAGTGTGCCTTTTATAGGCTCTAAAAGAAGTTAAGATAGTTCTCAACAGTTGTAAGAGAGTTACACTTCGAAATAAAGTGAAATAACTCTTAAAAAGCATTTGGGACCAAGTCAAAAGGAGTTAAATCCCACACTAATTTGGTGTGAAAAACAACGGGTTTAAACACTTGATTATATTCTACAATACTCCACAGTTCTCAACTCTTGTTAAAATAAAAACAACATACTCTTATGCGGGAAAATTCATTAATAGGAACAACAATTTAAAGCACTTGTTTATGCGTTAAATGCCATAGCTTTAGACTCTTGTTTTTATTGACCTAACTACTTAATAAAAGAAAATCCAAAATCAATTTCCTTCCCTCTTTCCTTTCGTGACTTTTTGCAAAATATTGCACAAAACCGTGTGTCTCCCTCGCTATCGCGTGCAAACCCTACCGTCTCTCCCTCGCCATCGTGTGCAAACCCTACCGTCTCTCCCTCATCTCTTTAACCCAGCGAGAGTCTCCAAGGTAACATATTTTTCCTCCTTTTTTCTTATTACTCTCTTTGTATCTTTGTGTTTCTCTCTCTATTTGTATGCACCAATTCTCAAAATACAGATTCGTTGATGTGGTGGGTAATCAGAGGACCCTTGCAAGGCTGTAACTAAAAACTCAAATTCGTTGCATCTCTGTTTGATTACATCTTCTTGAGTTCTCTGCTCTCTGCAATAAGAGGAAGGGAACAAAGTTAAATACCCAGATTTCTCTCTTGCATCAGATACTAGGCCCAGGTGGGCCAGCTGATGGATGATCAACACATGGATCTTGAAGGGGATCCATGGGCAATCAAGGCTGTGAGGGACCCATGATGAGTGGACAATGTTTGGCCCACCATCTAATGATTTCAATCTCCTTTGGCGTTAAGGACCTCCTGACAGAGATACAATTGTCTTTGTTTAATTTCTTCTTCTTAATTTCTCTCTACAACTAGAGGAAGGGAACAATTTGGAAACCTAGATTTCTCTCGTGCATGGGATACTAGGCCCGGGTGGGCCAACTGATGGATGATCAGCACCATGGATCTTGAAGAGGATCCATGGGCGACCAAGGCTGTAAGGGACCCATGATGAGTGGATGATGTTTGGCCCACCATCTGATTACTCCAATCTTCTTAGGCATGAAGGACCTCTTGACAGAGATACAGTTGTCTTTGTTTGATTACTTCTTCTTCTCAATTTCTCTCTACAACAGCAGGAAGGGAATAATTTGAAAACCCAGATTTCTCTCACTCATGGGAAACTAGGCCCAGGTGGGCCAGCTGATGGATGATCAGCACCATGGATCTTGAAGAGGATCCATGGGCGACCATGGCTGTGAGGGACCCATGATGAGTGGACGATATTTGGCCCACCATTTGATGATTCCAATCCCTTTAGGCGTGATGGACCCTCGTGACAGAGATGAATTGTGTTTCTGTTTTTTGTGTATTCAATCCCCTTTTGGCGTGCTGGACCTCGTGATAAAGATGATATGTGTCTCTATTTTTTTTATATTCAATCCCCTTTGGCGTGATGATCTCGTGGCGTGATGACCTCGTGACAGAGATGAAGTTGTGTCCCTATTTTTTTTGTGTATTTGTAGAATAGGTTTACAGTGATAGAAGGAAAATTTATGAGACTTCTATATATTTTTTTTATTAAGCTTAATTTGATATTGTATTTATTTTTACACTGGGTCAAAAATTTTGAAGTTTTTTTTTCTTTTGGTTATTGGTTTTAGTGGATACTATATTTTCTTCACCATTAGTTTAATAACTAATTTTTTATTTTTTATTTAATAAATATTTTATCACAAATCCAAATTTAATAACGGTGCCAAATATAATTCTATTCATTATACTCATCCAAGCAAATCTAACATGGTATTGCTAATTGAGTTTTCATGGCTCATTTTCAACACAAATCACTTTTAGACTAAACACGTGAATAATGCCAAACAGTCTCCAGGATATTTGCTTTTTCTCTCACACTTATATGTAGTTTTTTATAGCCAATTCTTTTCTTTTTGTTGTAACCTATCATCTCTTTTTATATTATTTGTTTCAGATCTGATAAGCATTTTGTATTTAGTTTTTAGGCTTATTCTTACATTGCTTAATTTATCCTAATTTTATATCTTCTATCTTTCCATGCAGCTTGTGCAGGAAATCCATGCACAACCTCCTAATATTTTATACATAAATTTTTTTTTCATTGAATTGTGATGAGAAGTATATAGGTGGGATCCTCTTAGTCCTAAACCTGCAACTTTTGATATAAAAATATTAATAATTTGATAATTTTATGTGTGAGTTACCTTTCAAGATTTATCTAACAAAATGTATAATGTTGCAAATTACATGAAGTTTAGTTTATCAATGACATTGTTTGACGATGCTTATTATTTTGAACATTTTCAAACATTAGGATTATCTATATTTGTTTGTACTTTTAATTTCCTTCTAAATTCTAATGCTATTTGTAATCCTTTTAATTTTCATTGATATATCATGTAATTTGCTATTTTTGTGTGATGATTAATGAACAATTACCATTATATATTACCTAATTTGAATTTAAACAAGTAATATTCCATATTAGATTTGTTGCATTTCTATTAGTTTATATTAAATGTAAAATGTCACATTGGTTGATTTTTTTTCTCATTGTGATTGGGCCATAAAAGAATGGAACTAACATAAATTTATAGTTTTGTTTTTTAAAAATAAAATAAGAAAGTAAATCAATTTGAGTCATTTTAGCTTACAAATATAGTTAAGATCAAAATCGATATAAAGAAGAAACTCCACTTTCCTAATAAGAAAAAACCACACATGTATTACTTAACCATTTAAAATTATGATCAGTGTACTCTTCATAATTGTTTTTCTATTTTATTTTTTTAATTTCAAAAGCTTATAGAATTTTTCATTGTATGACTTATTTTTATTGATGAGTAGTGGCAAGATGTTAGCAAATATATTTAGGCCTAATATAAATATTAGCCTGATGTTTATAGCACCATCCATCTCCAATACAATGCAAGGTGAAAGATAGAAGAGCGGATCTCCTTCAAGTAGAGGAGAAATTTTAAGTAACACAAGTACCACACTTCCTCTCATATATGCCACTAGTTTGCAACTTATTTTTTATTTATCATTGGGATTATATATATTCAGTGTATAATTACTTTTACTAACTCCAATTGCTTTTTTTAAAAATCTATATTTTCACCTTTTTATGAATGTTATCCACCTCAAATATACATAATTTGGCCTCTTAAAAAAATTTTACTTTATTTAATTGTCGTATGAGCTTGTAGGACCAAATATTTTATGTTTGAAATGTTTTTTTCAATGATAAAGTGATTCTATTTCAACTATTTTAAAAACTCATACTAAGAAGGATGGATTAGTTTCTAGCCCAATAGTGGTGGGGAAATTTTTTTTTATTCAAATGCATTTTATATGATTCAATATGTTGTGGATGATATTTTATTTTTATAGGTATGAATATCTTAGTGTTACACTCATTTTATTTTAGATTTTTTATTTTACTTATTATTTATCATATGTTTTATAAGATGCTGTTAAAAGTCTTCATGAAACTGATATCTCTTGCACAAAAAGATCTAAAAAATGATCCGGTTGCAAAGGTATAATTCATTTATTTTCTTGTTGATGACAAAGCCTGACAAGTGTCAATTTAGTATTTATCTAAATATTAACATTATTTTATTTTATTTTTGTATAGATCATTGGTCTTGATTCTCGAGGATGTGTGCGGGGCTTAGGCATGGGTGTTTCTATGACAAGTATCCATTATTCTGCTCCATTTATGAAAGCATTAGCAGATGAAAAGTTATCGAACGAAAAAATTGAGAGACAAATGATAATGTGAACGGAGGAGACGAGTGTCCTACAGAAAGATATGGAAAAGTTAAAACAAACGCTATCCCAAGGTGGGATACTAATGCTGTCATCCACCCATCATGGGAATTATTCTCAGGTACAATATTTATTTTTTATATATTCTAGATTTCTATAATTAAATAAATAATATTATAATTGATGAACTATGTTAACACCATTTATTTCTAATAATATTGTAAGCTCGGAATGAATCAGCTCATCAAGAGACACAGACAGAACAAGCTAAGTCCACGAACAGAATTGACTCAGCGTAGGTTGCTGCATTTGGTGCAGAAGGACGTTTGTATTGCTTATAGGACTGTGATTGGTTCGTCGTTTGACTATTCAGGATGCTATAGAATTGTTGTGGATGAGATTCTTGATTATTCAATCCAGTTACTTAGCGAAGATAAAACTTTGGAGATATCACTTCGTGTGATATGATTGATTGGCCCATGTATAAGACTTTAAATTAGGTTTATTTTTCTTTGTTGTAATTTTAACTCTAGTTTAATTTATTGCCTTAGAATGACTTCACTTGAAGCTTTGATTTTATATTTTGGATTGAATTTTAATTCATGTTACTTTAATTAAGCTAATGATTTTTGTTTTTATCTAATGTGTTATTGTTTGTATTTATAGGTGGATTACCAATAACATTTATTGAATTGATCATTATATAAATTCTATAAATAGGTACTTTTTTATTTTTAAAAAATCAGATAAAAACAATACCTATTAACACTTGATAATTTGAAGAAGACTCTAGATGCTTTTTAAAAACAACAGCTCCTACACCTTGATAATTTTTTGAAAAACCCTTTTGTAATTAATAATTGATTAAAAAGCACAACAGTTTTCATTATAAAAAAACGAGAGCTACTGACACTTATAAAAACGACAGCTCGAAATACTTGTTAAGTTAAAATTTACGTGACGATTATGAACACTTGTTTTTGAAAAGCTACACCAATATTATTGACGGTCAAAATGACAGTTTCGACCATCGTTTTTCTAATTAAACAACAGCTCAGAACACTTGTTGTTTACGAATTTTGACGTAGTGGGTGTCTGTGACCACAAGCTGTGGTCACCATCAAAGCCCTTTTTTGGATTTTTGCACATGTGACCCCATTTTTGCTCATTTAGGGCCCGAACGATGTCCGATCTCCACAAAACTTGAAGGAATGCTTTTTAACACTCTATTGATTATGTCAAAAATTTCAGCCCGTTTTAACCTTTTGAAGTTAGTCAACTCCCCATTGACTTTTCATGAAAATGAGCTTTCGTTTCAGCTGTTTGAAGGCCAAATAACTTCAGTTTGGTTTAAAACTTGGAAGGACTGATGTCAAGGGTATCTTAGAGTATCCATCCAAATTTTATGCAGTTTGGATTTGTGAAAGTAGGATTTTGAACTGCGACCTACTTATTGCATGTTCTAAGTCACTATTCACCTCATACTATAGGTAGTTAGCTTTTTTTCTACAAAAAAAAATGTTCAATTGACTTGAAACTTTGGGAAATTAACTTTGAACATATTTGAGTCTCTCTTCCGAATTTTATCAGCTTTGGCCTCCTAGAAACAGAACTTTGGTCAGTGACTCATATAGCTCGGAAGTCATAGACTCCTAACTGAAATGTTGTTGAAGTAGGCTCAAATGAAATCCTTTTGACTTAAAAATTCGCATAACCTTCTTTGAGCATGATTGAAGCTTTGTGCTCAAATTTCATCAATTTTGGTCACTTGGAAGCAGGACTTTGGTCAGTGAACCCCATGACTTTGAGATCATTAACCCAAAGTTGACATGTTTGTAGACTTTGGGTCAAATGATGTTCGTTTGACCTGAAATTTTGCAGAGCCTCCCTTGAGCATAATTTGAGCTTTCTCTAGGAGTTTTAGCTGATTTGATCTTCATGAAGTGTCATTTTGCACAATGACCCCACAAAGCTTAGTAGATGACCATCTGAACTGAGTTTAGGTCCAAATGATGTCCAAATGCTCTAAAACTTTGAATGATAGTCTTTAAATGTATTTAAAGGCATTCCTCTGAGTTTCAGCTTGTTTTGATATGTAGAAGTATCAATTTCCACATTAACCCCTAAGGAGTTGTAAACAGTCATTGAAACTTAGTTTGAGCAGAGATGAAATCCAAATGCTTTAAAACTTTGAAACATTATTCCCAAGTATGCTTTGGAGTTACCATGAGAGTTCCAGCCACTTTGGTAACCCTGAAGCTTGAGTGGGTTCAATGACCTTTAAACTCTAAGCCAATGAACCTTAAAATTGAAGTTTAGTGAGTCAAGTGACCAAATAAAGTTCACTAACTCTGGAATTGGAACTGCTGCACTTTTAGTTCATTTAAAGTCTTCTGAGTAAATTGTATCAGCTCTGAATGTCTAGGTGCAGTACTTGACTAGTCATTCCACAACCCCTGGGGTTTATGTGCCTCTGGTTTAGAATTTGCTTGTAATGTATTTGCTACAACATTTGTAATAATAATTTTTTTTATATGGGTCAACACTCCCTAATGAATTTTTTTTTAAAACAAAACTCTCCATTCATATTAAAGAAAGATCTTTTCATGAAAGATTATTTTATACAACATATGTTCAATAATCTAATGTGAATGTTTTTGGAAGAAAGTTAGATTGCTTTCCAAGTTATCAAAGCATCTCCTTTTTAGTAGATACTATACCAAAATCTCTAAAATATATTTTTTTTCTGATGCCCCAATCTTAATATCATAAGAAAGTCATACCCAAGTCTGCATTACTTATATTAGTTATAATTATTGTATAACCTGCTTTCCTTTTCATAAAATATTAAATGGAGGCATTGAAATGTAATTTTTTTTTATTTGTTGGTTGGCCCACTGGCCAAGATGTAGGGCTCCTACCATGATTCAAAACCTGATGAAAGCTATGGGAGTAGGCGCCTTATCCACAAAGTCAAGCTTTTTATTCCCAAATGTAACATTTTTTAAACTTTATTATAGGCATTCCAAATACAACATTACTTGTATTTCCATACTTGGATATGATGCATGCATTTTTTTTCTATCACGTGCATTGCACATGCAGCCATACTATTGTTTTTTGTAACTCTTACTAAGTATAAATTGTTTAGCATTTATAGGATTGTAAATGGATTCCCGATTTTCCGATTATTCGAAGGTTCCGACCTACTAAAAATATATTTGGAACCGGTTTCTAAACGGGTTGGGTTGTAGGTCTTTATTTTGGAATCGGTTTTTCATTAGGTTCGGTTCTGGTTCCTCTAGGCTTTAGACCTGTGATCCTATACAATCACATACATTAAAAAAAAAGAAAAAAAAAACCACGATGGATAATGGATGCCCTAGTTCGTCATTTGCAAAACAGAAGAAGGGGGAGAGGGTAGGTGCCATCTTCACTTGAGAAAAGATCTCAGACCAGATCTCAGGGAGTCAAGCTTCACTTGAGAAGAGAAGACGGAGGGGATTTGGTGCCTCTCTCCGCCGGTGTTCTTGCTGCAACTGTGTGTTCTCCAATGGCTGTCACAGTCTTCCCTTCGGGCTCTCTCTTCTCTCTCTTTTGTCTTTCTCTCCCCCACCTTTCCTCAGCTTGTCTCCGAATCTCTAAACGCCAATTCCGGTCGACACTATTCAACCCAACTTCTCCAAAATCTCCATCCCATCTTTTCCGATTGCTATTCTTCACTTACTAAGGTATTGAATTATGGGTCCTGATGCAATGGAAGGTGTATGCTGTTTTTTGTGCCCATCTCACAACGAGGGCCCATTGCTTTGTGAATGATAGCATTGATTTGATTAATTGACCGCATATATATTGGAGCATGCCGGTATTCTTCCAGATGGAAGTTCCCAAGGCTTACAAGTTCAGGCATCCAATTTTTGGCCTTTTCCCCTACCTCTGGCTGTATTATTTTTTGTAACCAGCAATATAGACCAAAGCTTAGATAGTTTGTTTCTTCCATATCTAGAAGCTTTATTGGGTACCCTTTTTCTTGGTTCCATCCATCAGATCAGTGGCATGGATCATTGAACCATCACCACTTTAATTTGTATGAACGTGTTGCATCGGTACCCAAAATCCGAACCAGTTCCGGATCCAATAAATTGGAACCCAAATGGTTTCGGCTCCGATTTTGGTTCCAACATCAAATAAATGGTTTCAATTCCGATTTCACCGTAGACTTAAACCACAATCGACCCATTTACAACCTCAGTATTTTAAGAAGAATTAAAGTTTGAGAGATAGATTTGTTGCTCTGAAAGAATTATTTTAGTATTAGTTTGCACCATTAGGAAGAGTCTAGATTTTCTTGGGTGGGTGATTAAAGATTCTTTAATTTAATATTTTTTTTAAATTGTTACTGTGGCCTATTCTTGAAATTTAAACAACTTAAAATTACTATAAAAGTTTCTTACTTCATCAAGGAAAATTGCGCTCCAATTAAAATTATATATCTAGATATCTATTGCTAGTTTGATAACTGTCTTCAATTTATAATTAACTTTGTGAGTGTGTCTCATGGGATAATGATTTTGAGCGATTTTATTTATTTATTTATTATTATTTGTTTGTTGGGGCGGGGAGGGGGGGTGGTGTTTGGACACTAACCGATGTAAAGTAGTATGTTGGATAATTTGAGTCCCGCTTTTAGGAGTTTTTTGTTTATGTCCATTTACGTATCTAATTGAAATTTTCATGAAATATTATCCTCCAAAGGCAATTTTAGAGATCACTAGCTCCCAAAAATCGAACTTTCATGAAAAGTACGAAAATAAAACCTCAACACCACTAAAATGGTTAAAACGTTTTCCTCAATTGAACCTTTTAGTTTAAGAGAATTAAAAAACAAAAAAGAAATCATCACTTTCCCCTTTTTACCATTAAATTCACAAATGATAAATTTCTAATCGTTCATGCATTTCCTAATTCAGCAAAATTGACCATGTACTTGAACTGGCATCTAGTCATCAATGACTTCATGTATATCCAAATGGAGCAGTTTCTCATACTCTAAATCATCCGAGGCTTTGACTAGAAACTTTTAAGCTAAAAAGGAGGAAATTTCATAGTATAGCTCACCTATTAAAATTATAAGCCACCTAAAATGAGTCTTTCGTCCATGAATGAGATCTCTCCCTCACTTAAAAGTTAAAGCCATTACTTCCTTTCCATTAGTCGACCAATTTTGTATAGTTGCCACTCAATTCAATCAAAAGGAAAAAAATGTCTTCAATTGTAAATCAGTTGGTTGCGACACACGATAAGGTGTTATTGGCCAAGTATGATTCTCTTTTGCCGGAAAGAAAAAAATAGAAGTAATAAAATAAATTAAGTGATACATAATAAAGGAGAATCTTCATACGCATCCGTCCCTCACCATTTTTTTTCATGAGAACTCTAGGTGGGGCCTATCTATCACTCAATCCAAACCTTGCAACACACATAAGACCCCATGATAGTAACTCGCCCCAACTTTTGGTCAGATCTGAGTTTATTGGACCGTTGGATTGACTATATACCAATCCGAACGGAATGAATTTGTGAGCCATGGATGAAGGTTAGGGATATGTGATTGGGACTAAATTTGATATGTAGGGTGCTTTCACATAGATCTTTCCAACCCCCCAGTCTCATCCCTTGGTGGGGTCCACAGTGGGCCCCACCAAAGAGTGTGCACGAAAAGTCCATGAGGGACGTATGCACAGGAAAAAGCCCCCATAATAAATAATGAAGAAATTAAAAACAAAAAGAAAATTCTCATAATGCAATGAATCAGCTCAAAAAGGCTAATGGGACTTCCCTGCATGCTCAAAACAAAACTACCTTCCTACCAAAGACTTACAAAAGCTATACGAATCACACGTGGCGGACAATATACAAATCATTGTGAATATCTCTATTACATGTCTATGGGCAGTAAACCACATTTTGATATTAGGGCCACTTAGTTTGTTTGACCTATTAGATTTTGTGGACTCAATCCATCAGTTGATGTAATAAATTGATTAATTTCTTTATTTATCAATAAAATCGTGCTTTACTTTCATGAGATGAATGTTATTTTACTACTTCATGCACATGACCAATACATATAACATAATTGTTCATGAGTTGAATCGGGTCTCATTAGTATATTAAATGTGATATATGTGTATGGATGAGATCCACACGCGGGAGATATATGTCACAAATCTTATACTTAAATAGCTTCACAACCAGTAATGAGATGAGACTGGGCATCTCATTTAATAAGGTTGCAGCACTTTAATCACTATGAGATAGTGTGATTTGTCTCAATCATCAGAATGTAAGATGCTGGTACATTGGATGTATTGAAGGACCATGAGATGCACCTTATGGAATTCTGTCTCAATAATAAGATATGCTCTCATAATTTCCTAGCAATAGGCTCTCAATCCTAAGACATTGATAAACTCAAGTTTCTATCTATTCATTTACTTTGAGTCACCAATAAGTGAGGCCGACTGTAGGTTAACACCTCGGTGTCTTGGATATGTGGTAGTAGAACTATGGGAACGTTAAATGATCAAGATGGAATCTATCTCTATTATCCCCTTGTGCCAATTAATGGATTTATTATTAGTAAATGCGCACCTATCTCAATTAAGAGTTAATTGAATGGTACTGATGATTACTGTGATTAATTGGGGCTCAAGGATAATAAGATGTGAAACTTATATTGGAAGAGACAAATTTATTCCAATTGATCCACGGATATTGATAGAGGGGCCTACTTGTGGTAATTGGAAATTTTAGGGTCTTTATTGTAATTTATTCCTAAGACTGGAGTGCAATTGCATTTATATAGTAGTGTTATTTGCAATTAACTGTGGGCCCGGATTGCACATGAGATGTGGGGTCGCGGTGTTATAGTTGGAGCCAGCTTTCTAAGGAATCCCTAGTGGTCCCCGCGCTAGCCCAAGTTATTGGAAAACACTAATCCGACTTGAACTTTAGAAAGAAGGGATTAAAAAGGAGAAAGTTGCTAATTGCTTTGGAAGTAAGATTTCTATTTCAATTAAACAAGGAAGAGATTTAAAAGTATATAAAAATCTCTTGGATGTCCAAAAAGATACCTCTCTTATGCCCAAAACCCGTTTTGTGCAAGAGTTGCACGAGTTTCTCTCTTCTTCTCTTTTCTAGTTCCTTGGAGTTTCGAGTTGGGATTTCTCCTGAAGATTCCACCAATCTTCTTGAGAAAAGAAATCTAATTCGGGTCATAGCGTGGAAGGCTAAGAGGTGTTGAAGATTCTCATCATCAAAGTAGAGTCGCGACTTCTCCATTAAAGCACTATGAATCTCCAAAGGTATGATCTATTTCTTGCATGTCGTAGATTATTTTGGATGTTTAGTGCTGTTTGATTCTGCCTTTTAGATAGAATATTTACTGTACATGGTCACGAGATTGAGGGTAATGCATCATGGATTGGGTTTTTGGTCTTATGGATAGTTTATCCCTGTGTCAAGTGGGTCAAAAGTTTTAAAAATCTATCCACAAGACCCACCTACTTCCAACATGACCTCCAACATTCAAACATCAACCTAGCCCATTTGTTAGAGATGCTATTGTTTTTGAGTCTCAGAGGATGAGACCAGTTTGTTAGAGATTTCTGTGGTAGAATTAAGAGTTTAATTACCTAATCTCTTTTCTCTAAGACTCAACGACCCTAATATCTCCACATGTCAAAGTCTTTTATTTAGGACTTTTAGTGGCTCTTGAGATGATTATTAGGGGGGCATGCCATGTCCCATTTGCCAAATGTGCAGGCTAATTAGGCCTGTGGTGTTTGAGGTTCGCTGAGCTCATATCAAGAACTTATTGCTAGTGTTGGGCTTCAGTTGAATATGGTTCTATCTTTTTAAGTCAAGGCAAGTTTGAATATGCCTTACCCGTGAGCCCAACTTAGACCATGAACACTGCTGTTGACCATAGAATCAATTGTGTTGGTGAACTTAGATTTTCTCACTTAGATTTTTAATATTCACAAAATTCACCTCTATTTTTATTTTTTATTTTTATTTTTGCATATGACAATCTATACTATTTCAACAATATTGATCAACCACTCTAATCAATAGCCAGACTTAATTGTTTATTTGTTATTTTTTTTTCATCATTTTGACTAAATTAGGGAAATTAGGATATATGCACATTACAAAAAAAAAATTCTCTCATCTTATATAAGGGGTCATTTGCCTTAAAAGCGTGAGATAAGAAAATAGGTTTTACATATATAAATGTGATAGATGTGAAATATATTACCATGTTTTTCAAAATCACCCTTTTGACATAAGTAAATGAGTACATTATTGCGCTATTGATCATATGGTTGCGTTAATATATGATTGCGTCACCGATTAAAAAAAAAAGAGCAAGTAAGTACAACCTATGGTTTTTAGATTTTTGGGATGTTTTTCACAAAATTTTCAAAATCCACAAAAATGTGAGATATAAAACTAAATATCTTGGTGCTTATTATTAATATGAAAATACTGAACTGATCAAATTACAAATATATATATATATAGGTCTACAAGATTGAGAAATAAAATGAGAGTGGTTAATGTGATTTGATCCCATGAACGTTTTCGTAACCAAATGAAATTATTTTGTAAGACTATATTGGCTCCCTACAGGTATGGGAGATGTAAAAGTAAGTTCACACTTATTTAGATGTGAGAATTTGCATGTGAGAACTAAATTATTTGCAGATTCATAAGCAACTACAATGATGTGTAACTATTAAACAAATTAACATATGAATCATTTACGTATTTAAATGTAAATGACCGCAAACGACCCCTATGACTAATGCTCTAGTGACAACTTTTGCTAATAAATCATGACTTTCTCCGTTGCATTGGTTTCTACTGCTTTTCAAAGTAGGAACATGCAAACTTTGTGTGGCTTGTAGCCCTATTAGATGCAAGGGCTTTGTTACAAAGATACATGGAAAATCTTGAGTCCAATCCATTTCAAGGTCTAGGGTCAGAAAAATTGCAAAGACTATGCACTTTTGGCTTTTCACTTAGTAATCTATATTTTATTTCATTGGGCCATTGGGCCCACTAATTCTACAGTGTCTCAAGAACAGCTCCTTCGATTTTGACCTAGTTGCTAAAGGTTTGAACTCTTAGTAAGCTATCTTTTCTAGCATGTGTGGGATCCCTGTTAGATTTTATGGACTCAATCCATCAGTTGATGTAATAAATTGATTAATTTCTTTATTTATCAATAATATCATGCTTTACTTTTATGAGATGAATGTTATTTTACTACTTCATGCACATGACCAATACATATGACATAATGGTTCATGAGTTGAACCGGGTCCCATTAGTATATTAGATGTGATATATGTGCATGGATGAGATCCACACGCGGGAGATATATGTCACAAATCTTATACTTAAATAGCTTCACAACCAGTAATGAGACTGGGCATCTCATTTAATAAGGTTGCAGCACTTTGATCACTATGAGATAGTGTGATTTGTCTCGATCATTAGAATGTAAGATTCTGGATTACGGTGCTGGTACATTGGATGTATTGAAGGACCATGAGATGCACCTTATGAAATTCTGTCTCAACAATAAGGTATGCTCTCATAATTCCCTAGCAATAGGCTCTCAATCCTGAGACATTGATGAACTCAAGTTTCTATCTATTCATTTGCTTTGAGTCACCAATCAGTGAGGCCGACTGTAGGTTAACACCTCGGTGTCTTGGATATGTGGTAGTAGAACTATGGGAACGTTAAATGATCAAGATGGAATCTATCTCTATTATCCCCTTGTGCCAATTAATGGATTTATTATTAGTAAGTGCGCACCCATCTCAATTAAGAGTTAATTGAATGGTACTGATGATTACTGTGATTAATTGGGGCTCAAGGATAATAAGATGTGAAACTTATATTGGAAGAGACAGATTTATTCCAATTGATCCACGGATATTGATAGAAGGGCCTACTTATGGTATTTGGGAAGTTTAGGATCTTCATTGTAATTTATTCTTAAAACTGGAGTGCAATTGCATTTATATAGTAGTGTTATTTGCAATTAACTGTGGGCCCGGATTGCACATGAGATGTGGGGTCGAGGTGTTCTAGTTGGAGCCAACTTTCTAAGGAATCCCTAGTGGTCCCTACGCTAGCCCAAGTTATTGGAAAATACTAATCTGACTTGAACTTTAGAAAGAAGGGATTAAAAAGGAGAAAGTTGCTAATTGCATTGGAAGTAAGACTTCTATTTCAATTAAGCAAGGAAGAGATTTAAAAGTATATAAAAATCTCTTGGATGTCCAAAAAGATACCTATCTTACGCCCAAAACCTGTTTTGTGCAAGAGTTGCACGAGTTTCTCTCTTCTTCTCTTTTCTAGTTCCTTGGAGTTTCGAGTTGGGATTTCTCCTGAAGATTCCACTAATCTTCTTGAGAAAAGAAATCCAATTCGGGTTATAGCGTGGAAGGCTAAGAGGTGTTGAAGATTCTCATCATTAAAGTAGAGTCGCGACTTCTCCATTAAAGCACTATAAATCTCTAAAGGTATGATCTACTTCTTGCATGTCGTAGATTATTTTGGATGTTTAGTGCTGTTTGATTCTGTCTTTTAGAAAGAATATTTACTGTATATGGTCACGAGATTGAGGGTAATGCATCATGGATTGGGTTTTTGGTCTTATGGATAGTTGATCCTTGTGTCAAGTGGGTCAAAAGTTTTAAAAATCTATCTATGAGGCCTACCTACTTCCAACAATCCCTTCATACTTGTGTGATCTTTCTTTCCAGACATGCAAGCTCCTTTCCCATATGAGTGGGCTTCTTTTTTATGTGTACGGTCTCTCTCAAGGGTCCCTTCTCCCTTAGCCGAGTTAAAATAAACATGACCCTAGCATGCCTCTTCCTTGAAAAGTAATAGCAAACAGTTATCTTTCAATGTTGAGAATACTGGAATTAGTAAAAGAGAGAAACAATAGGTACAAAAGGGTTGGCCTGGTGGACAGGTGCCACGTTCCTCTCTATCCTTGGCCACTGGCCAAATTAGCAGAAAAAAGAAAAGAAAAGAAAAGAAAAGGCAAAAAAGAGAGTGATACGTTACGTGATTAATGAAATTACAAAAGTAACTATCAATTAAAATAGGGCATGTGCTAAAGTTGGTAGAACCCACTTTATACGACATCAATAGGATCCTACCATCAAAAGAAATCCAAATCCACTGGACGTTGCCAACTATCAGTCATAGAATAATTAAATTGACTTAAAAAAGTAAGAACTTCAATCAACGTACGAACTTTGCTTATCATGAATTTTATCCCCCTCGAGGGGACAACTGAGAACATTTAGTCAAACTAACATTCTTAATGAGCTCCACTCACTCTGTTATGCGGACATTAAACTTTATATTTCTTCTCCAAAATTTTTTTTGGATGGCTAGACCTCGGGTAAGAGAATTAGACTTCGGGCGAGGAAGGACAGCTCTCATGTGAAGAAGGAAGGTGACCGCTCAAGTTCTCTAAAACTAAAATGCTTTTCCTCAAGTATACTGCATAAGGTCCATTGTGGACTCCACTGGCCTCGCTGTAAGAAGCAGGTTTCTTTTTTTTTTTTTTTTCTTAATCAGTAATCCATTAACAGAATATCGTACCATTTGATCCCTTTGACGAACACAGTATTAAAGAAACAAAAGTTAAGAGGATAGTTTAGAATCATCACCTTAATTAGTTTGCTCTGTTAGTGTAAATTCAGTAAGTTTAACTTTTAATAGATGTCTAAATCACATGCCTATCTGTACATTTTTGGGGCCCACTTTACTTCATATGCACATTTTTGTACAATTGGACCATTTATGTTGCTCACAATCCAAATCATGTCGATTAAGGATGCAACTGTTTGTTATAGATGAATACTAAGGCTGGCATAAAGAGGATATGTGGATAGCCATATACGAAAGATCAAATCAGTTGGAGTTTTTGTTTCCTTTCACAGACCCCCCCCCCCCCCCCCCCCCCAACAAAGTCTAGAGACTAGGACCTAATAGAGGTCACACAAGTGGAAAGAGGAAGTGCACACAGACCAATTGGAGTTACTAACTATCTAAGCTGATAATTTTGACTAATTCATCAATTTTGACTTTGCATTTAGATCTGTGGATCTCATCACATATCTGTTACGTCTCTATAAATTCAAATCAACTGGACTTACTGGCTATTGGTGATAATTCGAGTAATTGACCAATTTTCCATTTTGGTTATTCACATCATTTTCTCTAGTTAGAATGACTTATCAAACCAAAAATCAGATTACCATCTGACCCCAACGTGGAGAGTTATATTATTATTTTTATCATAGTTTAAACAAAATGTATATTTTCAAAGTTAAATATAGTAGAGTTTACTATAGTTAAATGATAATCTCATCTGTTTTTGATGAAAACCAGTTCGAAGTAATAAAAAAGCCTTTTCTTGGCTTATGATTGATTATAGTAAAAAAAAAATGGTCACTAAGTGATGTTCAGGTGGTTAATTGACATTTGCACGTCAGTACAACTGGCTATTTGTTAAAAGTGGATAATGGTTATTAATTGTGCTTATAAAAAAACTTGATAATTGACAGTCGAAGTTGTTCATACGGATCTTAGATTTGAAATAATCTCCCTATTCATAGATCTCTATAGTTTCTCTGTTGGAAATTAAAAACCTGTAGCCTTATTTAAATAAGGATTAGCAACATATAGAACTTAACTAATTAAGACCTATTATTAGGATAATACCATGGCATGCAAGCCACGTCTTACACTGCTTAGATCCTTTCTCTCTGGCACTTTCAGAGGCCGGATAACAGATGAGTACAATGAACTTGTGGGGTGGGTGTTGAAGATTTAGATACTGATGTTTTGAATTGCAAATTACATGGGGCGTTGTCATGACCACTAACTAATTGCAATTGATGTTTTCTTCTGAAACTATGTGCTCTCATAGGTTGGTAGGCCCATAAAATAATCTGGGTGGCACCAGTGACCTAAGATCCAGAGTCAATTCCCCTAACAGTGACTGTTGCATTTAAGAAACAGATGTGAGGACAGCTGGTCCACATTACTCTCCAATGAATAGCCCTTTTGTCTTTTGTTCTCCATTCATTGCATGGTAAGAATCCACAGCAGCTCTCTAATATTATTTTGGGTACGTAGCTCAATGTGTGAGTTGTGCGGTGCAATGGGCTGTCTAATCCCTGCCTTGTCTAGTTTGCAAATAGGGGCTGCCTCCAATCGATCTAATGCTTCTTTTGTCATTACTTCTTTATATGGACATGTAGTTTTGTGGGAGATGGCAATTTTTCTTTTGGAAGATGTGCTCTGGCATCAACTTTCTTTTTAATTTTTTTTATTGTTAGCTAACTAATCACGGCCGTGAGTTGCATGCTGGCAGTAAGTATAATGCCAAAAATGCATTAGTTGAGAATTGAGAGCTTCATGTCCCACCTATTTGGACTGGTGTCACAGAGATATAAATCTAGGACGAGGGTCTATGTTTGCTTTCTCATGCACCTCAGCTGCTTTATTTTTCTAAAGAATTCTAAAATTAAATATTTTTAATTTATTAAACACAAGTTTTTTGAAAAGAGAATTTCAAAAATGAGTTCTTTTGGTAGTAAAAAAAAATAAAAAGACACACCAAAACACGAGTGTCCCCTTATCTAGTTAATCCTACAAGTCAATTTGGAAAAAATCTTCCCAAAAACCTCTCCCGAAAGGGAAAACCCTTTTTCGCAACCTATAAGCAGCCATATTAAAGGTTCTTGGAACATAACCAAAGTCCCTAACCTTTTAGAAAACCTAAAGTGGAATGACCAATCTTCAAACCTAAAGTGGAATGACCAATCTTCCTTGTATCTCTATCCTAAAGCGGAATGACGAATCTTCCCTGTATCTCCATTGTTGTATGACTAAAAACATGCAATCAGTAATTCAATGATATTGGTACACTTTTTTCTTGGTAAAAAATTTAGGGTGGAATGATCCAGAAATACCTTACCTTAGAGGCAGACTCAGGATAAAAGGCAGATAATAGCTATATTGTTATTTTATTCATTATTTTGTTTGAGGGCACAAGTTTTTTTTTTTTTAATTTGGCGTGGGCCATCTAGCCCATATGCCCTTTCGAGCTTTTTCATGGTCTATGGGCGCAAGTGCCCCAAATTCCCAGTACATGAGTCTGCCCTTGTCACCCTTCATTTAAGTTTCTCGCATGCTTGGATTTGGTTTAGCCCTTTAGGCCCCACTAAAAACTTGACAATTATGGTTCTTAGGCATTTGAAGTTGATCATTTGAGACAAATAACTCGAGATTAAAACAATCATTTTCTTCCCGACACACTTCATTTGTGAATTGAAAAACATATTTAATGCTTATTTGATCTAGATTCACCAAGGAATTCTAAGTAAATAAAAAATTTTCATTCCTTCTAGCCATTAATCTTGAAGCCTAGATATTTTAGCTATTTAAAATTATTTTTAGTTGAATTTTTTTCTACCCAGGGAAGGGGATAAGCCGGTGACAATTGGTGGTTTAAGATATTTTTAGGATGTTCCTCCTTAATTTTGAATTGAATAGAGTTATTTTGTTTTGGGTTATCTAGGGGATTCAATTTCATCATTAGTGGGAATAGCCAGTGCACAGACAAAGCCCACAGAGCGGGACGGATAGTCGAGTACCCTGGAATTGATCTAGCTAGGTGACATCTAGGGTTGCCAACTATGTGGTTAACCTATTGTTATAAAATAAAAAGGGTAAAGGATTGTACTTCTGTTTTGGTGAATGAGGCACTTCATTAAGGAAAAAACGCAGGAAGGAACAACACCACCAAAGAAAATTGTTGGATTTATGTCTTGTATTTGATTTAACATGTCAGATTGTTGCAGAAGATTGTGCCATTGGTGCAATGACGTACTTGTCATCGAAGTACATGAAGACATTATTGATTTTATCTCTTGGTGGCACATGTTGTGCAATTCAAGCAAAGGTGGAGATTGTTGGGTTTATGTTTTGTAGTCTGGGTTAACTGGATAAAAGATTATGCCATTGGTGCAATACATACTTGTCATCGAAGTACATAAAGACATCACTAGTTTCCCAGGCTCTGATGCCACTTGGTTATGGGCCCACCATCTTATTGTGCACCTGCGAATGTGTGTAACCTGCCTCAACCAATCAAAGTCAGACACAAGAAGAAAATACACAGAGAATTTACATGGTTCACCAAATCAGGGCTACATCCGCAGGTACAAAAATGATACCATCTTCATGACCACAAGTAAAGACATATAAAGACACCCATGCTCTCATCGTCTTTCCTATGTGATGTGGGAACACTACGGTTAAGAGAGACTATCCTCTTTAGTACAAGATCTAGGATTGCCGATTATATGAATATATGATCTTTGCTTTCTTTACCACTAAAAAAACCACGATACAATTACTAAAACACCTTTAACATTAAATTAGTCCCTGGCTAACCTAGTAAACCCATCCAGCTAAACCAGAATACAAGCTATTTACCAAACAAAAAAGTTAAAAGAAAAAAAAAGAAAAAAGAAAAGAAATCCCAAACTCCAATACCCAAAACATCAACGATTCCAGAAAGATGCCTTACTACATGACTTGCCAAACCTTGCTACTGCATGAGCATGCCCCACTAAGGTCTCTAGGAATAAAATTAAAGCTAATACCAGCAAATTAGTTAGACACAATTTATCTCTCTCTCTCTCTCTCTCTCTCTCTCATCAATCTCCAAGATTTTTTTGTTCATTATTTGTTAGGGCACAACGTTAAAAATAAAGTTCTGGAGTCAAGTTAGAATAATGAATCGATCTATAGCCCTAAATATGATATAACGAAATTAAAAATTTGCGGAACCACGATAAGGGCTATGGATCGATTAAGTGGTACAAATGATTGCTGAACCGTTAAAATTTTGCATACATGCAAGTCCCATTTAGATCTTTCAATTCCCAAAGCTTCGAATGATTGGGTGGCTCCTGTGCACCTCGTAATGGAGTCTGAGGAAAGGATCCACGAGAGACATCTGCACCAGTGCACGTCCTATTATTTAATATCACTTCTATACTCCAATGCATTCACCAATGCATTCTCAGTCTTCACTCTTGATGTTGAAGTTTTGCACAACGAATTTGAAGATATGAAGTACAGGGGAAAACATATTTGTGGGACAATATGCTTTCCAAATGAATGAAAGGCAGTTTGATAGAGAGAACAAATGTGGCCCTGTAGAGCCTGTTTGTTTGCATTAAATGCATAGGAGTTTACAGCAAAGTTGGCTCCATTGAAGGAGAGTTTTAATTTTTCGTTAAATTAGAGATATCGTTAAATAGGAAACAAAACAACACAATATAAGCAAATAAAAAGAAAACGAGACTAACTTCCCCAGGTGTTGAATTACTAGAAGAGATGAGGAACTTGACTTTCCTAGGCATTAAAATACTAGGGTGATTAGGGGTGCTTTGGGCTTGGTTCGCCAGAGTCCTACACCCCACCCACTATGCTGGGCCTCTTTACGATCTGCTCTCGCTTGGACTGTGACAAAAATCCTAAATCCTACCTAGCCAGGCAGCCTGGAATGTGTTGTAATTTTGTTATGATTTCTCCAAACAATTCCTAGAAGCCCGTATACTTGTTTAAAAAGCCCAGTTAGACTTGGCCCGATTGACTAATGGGCTTGCTTGAGCTTGAGATTCACGGCCCATTTTGCGCTTGGGCTGGATACAGGCTTGCTTTTCTAAAGTACGGGCAGGCCTGGATATGTCTCACCACAGCATGACCCGACCCATGGACAACCCTAAGTGTGATGACTGTAGCCTGTAGGGTTTCTTTAATGCATTTTCCATTAAAGAAGAGGTTATTTGATTTTTGATTTTTGAATATTCATTTTTAACCACTTTATATAAAAATACAATTACATGTGTCCAATTACATGAAACAGTCGTACTAAAAAAATGAATGAAATAAAAAGGCCTGTGGAAAATCAATAACTTGTTTTCATGAGAACCTCGGTTTGGATATATTCTTAAGGAGAAAAAAGCATGTCTCTCTCTTTTCTTAATTACTTTTTTGGTGGGATTTTTAACTGCTTATTGCCATGAAGGGGAAAAAAGGAAAAATAAAGAGGACAAATGAGTTTTTCCTCTAAGAAAGGAAAATCACCCATTTTCCAGTGAAATTGAAATTTTCTATATTGAAAGTGCTTTTTAATGATTCAATGAAAGCTTCAAATTGAGTTTTTCTTTTCAAAATCATTTTCCAGTGCATAGCTTATGTTCAAATCCAAACACAGTTGAGCATCACCACCTGAGGAAATTAATAAATCTCGAGAAGGGGATTTTCTACCACTAGATTCAGCTCATTCTCCACCTAAGGGGGATTCTCTATTTGTCATTTTTTAGTTAAGTTAATTCAAAATAGGCTCCAGAGGCCTATTTTGCAAGTTTAGAAGTCAATTTCAAGAAAAAATAAAAGGACAAACAAGAAATTCATTTATGCCGTGAAGTTCTGCATATTCTGAATGTAAGACTCGCCAAAACTCATTTAAGCTAAGGGTAGCAATTTTTGACCCCACCCACCGATAAACATAAACCTAATATAGTAATTCACTGTTCAGTTAATATTATTATTATTATTATTATTTTTTGTTCCTAGTATTAGTGGGGCTGGACCCCTAACCCTTTGGTGAAGGGAGACACCTCGAGTGAAGTTGGGAACCCTCAAGTGAGGGCGAAAGACCTCTAATGAGGTAACAAATCCTCGGGTGATGAAAGGTGTCTGTTTAGGGTCAAACCTTGGTTAAGTAGGTAAGAACTAACACCTCGTACCACTAGGATAAGAAGCTGTTCTTATCCTCATATAGTAATTCAGGGTTCAAGTTAACCCTTGATACTTTTGGGTTGGATTAAGGTTTATAATTCTAACCTGATTTGAAGACAAGTATGCTTTGGTAGGCTTCAAGCTTTGCTATCCTACCAGCCAACATGACATGAAGCCGACTGAAACCAACTTGCCCACCAACCAGACATGAACCTAAGCTGTTGGGCTCGGGCTAATATTTCAAACTCGATCTATTAATAAGCAGGCTGCATACAGGTTGGGCTATTCATGGCATCTAGAGTGATCAGCATGACCTGAAACCAGCATGAGCTGATCAATTGCCTGGCCCCAAGTTAACCCAAACCCTTTGCATCGGGTATTGAAGTGTGCGCCAAACATTAGACACAATACACTAATAGTCTATCAAGTGAAACATGCAAATTCAGACACTCTTAACACTATCCTGGACTGCATTTGGAATTATTTAATGGGAATGAGACCTAGCTGAAAATAAAGAATGGAAAGCTTTGTAAAAGGTTCAACGTTAAACTCATACAAGGGAGATCTGGGCCAATTTTTGGAAGTCATGGATCTGGGTCCCAGCTCTTCAATTTACAAAATTGAAAGTCCGAGCGCACTTGGCAGCCCACAAGCTGATTCCAAACTTGTTAGTCCAGAAGCTGGGCCCAAAACCCACTCGGGCGCCTGTTAAGATTTTGGTTTGGACCTAACTTGGACTTCTTCATTAGTCTCTTAAGAGCACATTAGCCCGTTTACAACCGATTAGCCTGCATCTAGTCTAGGTGAAAATTTTGCGGAGAATGACCATAGTCATCTATACGTGTGTCTCTATTTTCTTAAGGGTGAGCCGGCATAGTAGAGCTCACCTTTTATCCCCCCCTCTGACTGTCAAATTTGGTACATCACTCCTCTGCCATTGAATTAAAGAAACTACAATAATGCTAACAGTATTAAGAACTTTAAATTGCTGACTATGGGGTCTATTGTCTCCATTGTTCTTTGGAGGTTATTTTCTTGGAAAAAATGTTTAGATATTCTAAAAATTTGGCGTTTTCAGATGATGTTATCGATAAAATCATTTGTTTGAGTCCAGCAGTTCTGACTCAAGTATTGTCCATCAAGCCCAGTAAGTATACGTAAGTGTCCAACGATTTGGGCCTTACTGGAACGGGGTCAAACCGTTAAACCAATGCCTGACACAACCCTAATAAACTAACAATTCCTGAAATTAGGATGAGGTCTAATAAATACATATAGGTCTAAGCCCCAGATTGGCCCATGGAATGTTGAAATGGGCCTGGGGTAAGTCCCCACAGAAGAACCTCTATAACATTTAGATCACTCATGTATCAAAAGCATGGGAGATCAACAGTCCAAAGAACCTCTGCAAGTAGGGAACTTTTATGAGGAAGGAGTGGATCTTTACTTGCTCTTTGATTTCTTGTGTAGGACCTGTGAGATCTTGGCAGGGTCATTGGGCAGGTAGGTACATGCCCTAGGAAAAGGAATATGAAAAATGGATGGTTATGAAAAAGAAAAGTGTTGGCTAGCCTTCTATTATAGCCCACATGGAGTGCAGAATAGCCTGTCCTAAACTATTGTACTTTATGTAAGGGGGCCCACCTGATGGATGATCATTTCTGGCAACTGTAAGCCACATCAGCATAGGTGGGGCCCCACTTTTTAGGCTTCCCAACCACATTAAACCACATTACAAATTTAATGTTGGGATTCTAAAAACATCCCTATAAGGAACCATTTACTTCTTCCAGTTTTAAAACAGAAATTGATCTTCTGATATGAAACCATATTACATTAGCTACTCCCTTAAATCTTGATGGAAATTGCAAAACCCCAAATCTGTAATCCCTGCTCAAATCACTAACCCAAGAAAGGGGCAGATCCAAATCATATGATTAGCTGCATTCTACTTGATTACAATTGCTACTCTTTTTCCTCAACAAGAAGGAAAGAATATAACTAACACTACTTTGATACATCTGGCAGAGGATCTGTAAGCTGAGAGTTCTCTTCATTTGATCTCAACTGTGAGAGAAACCAATAAACAGTGCCTGCAAAGAAGAAGCTAATGAACCAGGCATTGTTGTAGATGACAATGGATACATTTGCAACGGACTGCAGAATCCCAACCTTGTGAAGGAAACCAGGAATCACAGGCAAAATTCCGACGATCAGCGCCACCAATGCAGCTACATTGAATCCTTTAAAATAGTAATAAGCGGCTCGAGGACTAGTAGAATACAGAGCATTGACATCCAAGACAGTGCGTCGAATGAGATAGTAATCAACTAGAATTATACCTCCAATTGGTCCCAAGAGTGCAGAGTAGCTGACCAGCCATGTGTAGACGAAGCTCTCGCTTGATCGGAGTAGTCTCCAAGGCTGGAAAACAATGCCAAGAATTGCTGTCAGCAGTGCCCCTCGCCTGAAGCTGAATTTGGTTGGGCTGAGATTGACAAGCGCATTGGCTGGGGCGACGATATTGGCTGCAATGTTGGTGGTGATGGTGGCAAGGCTGATTCCAAAGATGGCGAGGAAGACAGTGAAAGCACCACCAATCTCACCCAGCAGTTGAATTGGACTAGAAATGATGCGGCCAAAAATCACCTCTGTGGAAGAGGTGACCGCGAGGCCTACGAATGTGAAGAGGCCCATGAAGATGGGGAGACCTGCCTGGCCGACGATCTGATCAGTTTGGCTCTTGGCAAATCGAGTGAAGTCGGGTATGTTGAGCGCAACAGTAGCCCAGAAGCTGATGTTTGCTGTAAGAGAAGGGAAGAAGAGAGACCAGAATTCTGAATTGGAAAGGCGGGAAGCTAAAGAGAGCATGTGACCGAAGCCGCCGGCTTTGATGTAGGCCCAACAGAGTAGTGATGAAGTTAAAACAATCAGAATTGGAGCAGAATACTTCTCTAGATCACGAATTCCATCCATGCCTTTCCAAATGATGGCCAATTGGGCCAGCCAGAAGAAGATGAAGCAGGCGAATTCGAGTGGTGAAGTGCCCAACCATGGGAGGTAGCTAGCCCAATTAGATTTCTTGAGTGACTCTGGGAGGAGGAGGAAGACAGCCTCTCCTCCAATCCATGACTCAATGCCATACCACCCACATCCAACTAAGGCCCGAAGCAGAGTTGGGACATGGGCGCCCCGAATTCCGAAGGCCGACCGCGCTAGGACCGGGAAGGAGATGCCATAGTGAGTCCCGGGGTGGCCGGTGAGCATGAGGGGAATCAAGAGGATGATATTGGCGGCGACCACGGTGGCGATGCCTTGCCACCAGGCCATGCCTAGATCAACCAGGCTGCCTGCAAGGTAGTAGGAGGGAACTCCCACCACTAGGCCTATCCAGAGGCTGGCCATCTCCCATCCAGAGAAGGTCCTCTGATCCACGGTCGTCGGCTTAAGATCATCATTGGTGAGGGCGGCGTCTGCATCGTCGGCTTCGAATTCGATTCCTGATGTGGGTCTTTTTGATGCAATTGAAGTGGGGAATTTTCTTTGTTGGAGCATTGGTGGGAAGGAGAGTCGTTGGTGATCATGGATTGTCTGTGATGATGATTTGAAGACAAGGTGATTGATGAGAGGAAGATTACTTGTTATTTTCTTCGTGGGGATGGGGAGGAAGGGATGATGGAGATAGTGAAGTTTCAGGCTTTGGGACCCCATGATTTCTGGATGCTGTTCTCTGATTCTCTCTCTCTCTCTCTCTCTCTGCTGATGATGATTTGGGAATGAGAGAAAAGAGATTCCAAATGAAAGGTGGCGGTCCAAAGTCCAAGGTTCCAACTTCCAACTGTAAATGACAAGGATGATTCATTTTGTAACTCTTTCCGGGCATAGAAAATTCCAATGAGCCAACAAGTTCATACCAACAAGATTTAATTTCGTTGACTGTCAAGATCAAGCAAATCTAAATCTATAGGACCCCAACTCCGTGTTCGATAAGTGGGCTAGACCAAATTAGGTTCATATCTTAGATAGTTTCTCTAATTGTACTAGAAATTTCCTATTTGTTAAGCAGTAGTTTCTTAATACGAGTAGAACTTTCTTTTTCTAATAGTAGAGTTGTTGGGAGATAAGGAAGTGATAATTATATATATAATGTAATCTGTAACCCTAGATATAGGTTGAGATTCCAAGGCTATAGATTCACAGATTGGAAGAGAATTTAGTGGAAATTGATTTTCCAATGAACGTAGGCATATTTGCCAAATCACGTAAATCTCTAGTCTTCTTGTGTAGTTGATTGTTGATCTTGGTTGCCTATGCGCACACGCGCACAATGGTAGTGTCAGATCCACAACACTATAATCATGCAAGCCATTGGATCAAACCCCCAGTACTGGCCCACTGCGTCCTAATGCATGATGGACCTAAAGATATTCAACAAAATAAATTCATTGCATAAATCCATTGTAGGACAACTTACTTTGTTTAGTTTGTGCAAATCACATTAGAACATTCTATTCTATAACAAAGTTCCTAGTTCCTAATGATATGATATCCCCAGAACCACATTATCTACCTTTGAAACTTTGACAAGTAGATTTATCTTTTAAAGATCTATCGTTGAATTTTCACCTCATCTAGTAGTTCTCTTTCTTCAATTCAATGGTTGTATAATCATATGATTAATCCTTCTAATAGACAAATTATGTTTTTCCATCCATGACAACATCTTGTTGACTTGTTCTAGCCGATTGAGGACTTTTTTCCCTCTTCACTATTAGAGATAATGATTCCATGGCAATTTAGAGAGAAGCTCTTTCCCCGCCTCTAATTAGATTGGGTCTTCAAACATTCTTCTATTTTAACTATCAAAATGTTAAGCAAAGAAATTAACCATTCAATAAAGATATCATTTTAATACGTAAGTGGACTAGTTGCGTATTTGAGAATTTCTTGCAAAAGCTATAAGTCATGGATCTCACCTTTGGGTCCACGTAATATTTGTTGCACTCTTTCTTTTATTAAAGGGTTTCATAGTACGTCATCATTGCATAAGTGCTTAGAAAATTTGTTAGGGTGTTATTAGCTATTAGTGTTGGAGTGGTGTAGCGGAATCGAACAATGACTTACGATCTACAAAATGCACAAATTCATATTCCACACAACACAAGCAGAGAATTACAAAAGATGAAGGCATACAATATATGTGGTTCAATAAATTAGTCTACATTCACGAAGAAATATCATCTATTCCTTGCTCTTCCTTGCCCCTTTTTTGCCCTTAATGTCTTAAGGTTAGGGTTTCAACATACAATGATATAAATAACATTGCCAAATGACCATAACACCCTTTAGCCCTAATTGGCTAACCAATACATCAATCTTGTTAACCCAGGAATACAAGACAAACCTAACAATCTCCAACTTAGCTTAGACTCCGTCAATCCATGAGCCACCTAGAAGATAACTGGTAATCTTCATTTCTACGCTCTCGCACCCGCTACAATCAGACGCAGCTCTTGCATCCCTCTACTAGGGTGCACTCACAAATTCATTGATGTGGGGTGATGATCAAGTCCAAGTGTGGCTTGAACTTCTCCTTCATCGATTTCTTGACCATGAACACCTTCTAATCGTTTTTTTGAAGTGATCTAGATCATTTGTTGCCATCATTATACGCTTTCCTTCAACACAATGAATCCTAACCTCCAACCGTCAAGGCAAATTGAACCTTTCTTTCATTCGCACATTTCCTCGGGCACGAGACTTTCTAAATCTTCTTTTCTTTGCCTTTTCTTTGGTGTTCATTTCACCTTTTTTGCAATTTTGGACCATCGCTAGATGCCTCCCTAGAAATATCTATTTCAACATTTTCCATTTAGCTCCACCACCTCAACTACGCTTTCTTTTCCCTTAGAATCTACTCCACCTGGTTTTGTAATTGTGCTTCCTTTTATAAAGACTTTTGTTTAATTCAACCTTCAGAATGACCATAGCTCCTTTAACCACTTTAATGACGCCACCCACTATAGTGCACTTGTAGTCCTTGGAGTCTAAGGTATCCACAGAAATCAAGCTCCTTTTTAATTTCGACACAAGCATCACATTTGTAATGGTTCTCATAACTCTATCAAACTTGTTGATTTTTACCGTGCCTAATCTAATGCTCTTACATTTTTCATTGTTGGCCATGAAAATGGATTCACCAATACAATATGTATAAGTATCAAATAAATCTCTACTATAGCACATGTAACACTCACAACCAAAATTAAGAATCCAAGAGTAAATCATATCAATCATACCTTCGGTGACGGAAAGTAACCCTAAAGGATCCTCATCATCTGAACTTTCTTCCATATTTGTATGCTTTGATATTGACTCTTCCCTTGCCAAGTGTTTATTTTTCTTCAAACATTCTCTCTTGAAATGGCCTTCTTTGTCATAATAGTAGCAAGTGATCATCTTGCCTTTTCCTTTTGATTTGAAGCGTCCTTGGTCTCCCGATCTCCTTGACTTGGATCTCCACCTTCTTTGATTAGAACTCAATGCAACATTAAGACTGTCTTTTTGAGGGTTTTCAATTTCATTGTTTTGCTTGATATAAGAGCAGCGGTTACTTTATTCATCACAAACGTCTCCTTCCCATATAATAACATTGTAACAAAATGCTCATACGATGGGGGCAATAAAGATAATAAAAGTAATGCCTTGTCTTCATCCTCAATTTTGACCTCAAGGCTAGACAACTGTGAAATAATTCTATTGAACTCATTTAGGTGCTCCGATAATCATAATCCTTCCACCATTTTCAAGGGGTATAATTGTTTCTTCAAACACAATTTGTTTGCCAAAGATTTCATCATGTATTAACTTCCAACTTAGTCTATATTTCTGATGCAAATTATATTTTCAAGACGTTGAAAAAAATATTATGATCGATGTGGTCCTTAAGTGCAAGGTTGACGATTGTAGTTTTACTCGATGAGTCTGGGATTGTATTCACAGGGAGCTAATTTTCGTAAAAAATGTGTCCTAAATGAAAAACTAGTGCTAGCCTACTAAAAAACTATACAAAATAATTCAAGTACTAAATTGAAAATTAAAATTCAAATACAAATCCAAACTTGAATAATAAATAAAAAATCGAAATAAAACCTAATCTAAAATTCCCAAGTTAAAACAATTCTAAAACTAGAAACTACAAAACAAGGAATTAGATCAAACCACCAATGTAAATAGACACACCATGAATTAAACTAAAAATAGGAAATAAATCATTCGAAGATAAAGGATAAAAAATAAAATGACATAAATTCTAGTTTCTTTTATTATGGGAAATTAGAACATTATATTGGTGGAATTAAAAAAAATCACAAAACACCATACCAAGTGCGTATTACACCATACACAAATACATGATGCCGATTCAAGGCAGGACACATTGACCTCACTAATTACGTTTTTTAAATTAAAGCGGATCAATACAACCAATAAACCCCCAAAACAGTTAAAACTAGAAAAGAAATCTCTCCTTACCATACATCAAGACATCAAAAAAAAAAAAAAAAAAAAAAAGACTTGCGCATAATCTAGGATCTTTGATTTTCATGCATCACCAAGGGAGGAGTAGATGAGCAAGAGAGAGGTGATTATGATGAAATGGATGGGATGGATCCAAAGGTGCGAGTAGCGAACCGCACTTTGGGTTGAACTTGATGGAGGGGATAGATGGTGATGGGCATGAGATGGAGTGGATGTGGAGAGAGAGAGAGAGAGAGAGAGAGAGAGAGAGAGAGAGAGAGAGAGACTTGATGGAGGAGATAGATGGTGATGGGCATGAGATCGAGTGGATGTGGAGAGAGAGAGAGAGAGAGAGATGGAATGGTGGGATGGAGTATTGGCGTATGTGTGTTCTGTGTGGTGGCTGGATGTGGTTCATATAAATAGAGTTTGTTGTTTTTTTTTCTTTCAAGACTTTCCATTCACATGTTTGATGGTAGACTTTTCTTGCCACATTGACTTATCTCCTTATTTGGCTAAAGTTCTTTCAAGTTGACTAACTTCAAGACTACCAAGATACCAACATCAAGCCATCATTCTTTTATCGGGCCCCATCAATCCTTTTAATCATCAAAGGCATCTACCATAGAATTCCATGTGTGGGCCCTGCCTTCTTTCTATGATGGCAAAACGTGCTCATGGGCTATGCGCATGTGTTTTGTAACAATAGGGAGCTTTCCTATTAAATTTATCATAATGGACCCACTAGTATGATCCTGAAGTGATTTGAATTTTTATGGAGGCTACCAAATCTTGCTGGCCATGGAGTGCAAAGAAAGCGCTGGGTTGGATTTTCATGGTTGGAAAATTGCATGCAAAGTTGGCTTTCCAATTTGTGCTTGATTTGGACATCAAGACCTCTCAATTTTCTTCCTTATTTCTTCACTTAATTCAAATTCAAATTTTCCAGCAAATAATTTTGGTGCAACTTGCATGTGAAATACACCCCAACTTGGCATGGAGTATAATGCATGCATGTGTAGGACCCATTACTTGAATTTTCTCTTTTATTTAATTTTCTTTTTTCCCTTCAATTCTTTCTTGGGATTTCTTCACACTTGGGGGTGTTTGGAAAGTATATATTTTAAAATATTTTTCTATATTATATCCTAGTTTAAAATATAATCTCGAAACCTAAAAAGTAGGTGTTTGTGTATTTTAGACAATATCCTACAATATCTCACCATTATTTGTCTTTAAGTAACTAATGATGATAAAAAAAACTTGTTATTTTATGTGAAAATGTGAATTTGAAAACCTTTTGAAAAATTTTATGATTTTATGAAAAAAAAATATGATTTTTGGATGAGTTTTCTATGAAAACTTTATAATGATGCTCAAAACCATAAAAGCATGATTTCTAACTAAATGAAAAGTTTTCTAATGCATAAGTCCTTAAAATTTCCTAAAATGAATATGAAATGACCCACTTTTAAGGACTTATCACATCCTTTTAGAGTGTAAGGCGAATTGCACATACAGCCTACTCCTCCAAGTCTTCCTAATCTTTATCGGACATTTTTTTGGGCTTTTTACCGGTCAACGCCTTTTTCATCCTTTGGAGATCAAGACATCCTTCATCCTTTGTTTTCACATACTGAAGTTGTTTGTTCCATTGAACATTTCAATCTTGTACTCATTGCTTCTATCCATTGTGTCTGATTTGTGTTTTCCTAAACTTGAATTTTTTGCTTGTCAAATTATCAATTACTTCTGTTCACTATGCATGTATTGTCATTATGAGTGCACAGAAGAAATAGATCACAGCTTTGAGCTTGGATGACCTCGAAATTTGCAATTGAACCTAGGCCTTCAATTCTAGTCAACAAAGCCCTACTTCCAGTTTAGTTACTGATAATGCGGTGGTGTAGTTCTGTTGGAACCTAGTCTTTGTTGGCTAGGCTAGTTTCCACATAGGTTAGACTCAACTTGGTCCAACCCAGTAAAACCCAAACTCCCGAACCTGAAGCTTGATCAAAAACAGACTCAAGTGGGTCTTTTTCATCCTAAAAAATTGTTTCAGATTTGGGTTTTTAGATTGCAGTTCAAAATATATATAGCGAACAAATAAAAGAACTAGCAAATAAATCAATTACATAGCATAAGAAAAAGATACGCATATTTTTACTTGGAAAACCCTAAGAAAAAAACCTTAAGTCTTCATCGGACCAACAAAAACCAAGCACTAATAACAAGTAATTATAAGATATACTTACAAACACTTAGCCAGTTGCAATTCAACGTAATGATTGTAGTTCTTCTTGTCGACTACTCGCCGTTCACCATTCACCGTGTTTAAAACAATCACCTTGAATCTACAAGGTGAACAAACTTTCTACAAGAGAAATAAATCTTCTACAAGGAAGTATAAATACAAATCTCTACAACTTAAAGCTTCAGCACAATCTCTCTAATGGCTACTTTAGAGAAGAAGGGTATCTTCAATGTGTATTCTCAACTTAGAATAGGGAGATAGATACCTTAGGGTTGAGAGAAAATCCTTTTTTATAGCTCTAATTTCATTCCTCATAATGGTAATCCAACCAGAATAGGAATTGAAACAAAATAAGAAAGTCCAACTTAAAATAGAAATAGATATTCGCGTAATGGTAGTTTCATAATTTTGGACAGCACAATTTTTACAAATTTTTCGAGGCAATAACTTTATCATTCTAGCTTTGATTGGCACAATGTTGAAACCTATGTATATTTACTCGAAATGAGCTTTCCAACAGTAGGTCATATCTGACACTCTATTTGTGAGATATAACATTTTTAATCTAAATATCGTCATTCCAGCTCTTTTGGGACTCTTTAATCTCTCCATACTTTTAGTCTAAAATAAATAGAAATACAACTTTGACTAGAATTAGAGTTTTGTTTAATTTATGGATGTAGTCAACATACACAGGCCTAACACGTCCCTTTCAGTGAATAAAAATAAAATGATTTCTTTAAATTTTTGTATTGACATACAGCCCCACTCCATGTGTGCGTTTTGGGAGAAAATGGAAAGAGATTCATTGGACATCTCCTTCGCAGGTGCAATTATTTCTCTCATAGTAGTTTGCATTGCTTAGTAGGAAATTTGTGGGTCGTTCTCGTTCATTTCTGGTCTGCCATTATGGCAGACAGCAACCGACTCAACTCACAGTCGCCCCATGTGGACCAAAGGGGTGAAGTTTGGCTTGACAATGACTAAATGAGTTGAATCTGAGAGTGAACCCAATTGATTACTGATATGTAGATGTGTAATATGTTTAGTAAGGGATTCTATGAGTTATATATGATGGGTCCCATAAAAGTTGAAGGACCATCAAACAAACCCCAGATCTAGTCATCAAAGAGTCAATTACCTTACTCATCATTTTCAATGGCAGTGGTCACTTACTCATGAGGGCCCAACATGAATCCAAAAATACATGCAATTGCTGGAGTCCTCACTGCACATTTTTAAATAGAAAAATTACTACTGTATTGCAGAAGTGCTTCTTTTATACCTCTCTCATCCCCTCCTCACCATAGTCACCAAGTTCATTTCACACAATGCATAGTTCATGTCATCGAAATATTTTTACATATTTCTCTAAGTTGAGTCCTTTAAATCCATTTGTCATGTCTAGCTACCAAGAAATACAAGCAATTCAAAAGCATGGAGCGCTTATGTATTAGCACCAATCCACATCTAACTCCAATCAGTATGGCACCTAAAGATTGCTGGCTAGTAAAATATGAAATTTTACTTTGGCTTTTACAATAACCATTTATTTGTACACACAAACAATCTGTGTGTGCCCAACGCTAATCGGTAAATCTCACTGAAGTAAAAAATAAAATAATAATTAATATATATAGATGCATAGTAATATTCTCTACATATATATCTATATATAATAGTGAATGAAGGGCTGTGAATAGATCACACCCTCTAGTAAACAGCCATTTTAATATGAATGTATACTTGACTTAATACACTTCTATCCAAGAGAAAAAATTAATTAAATTATATATATAATTAGCCCCATCCGATAATCCTATCATTTTCATCCAGGTTTACAAGTTTAATAGTGTACAGTCGATTCAGATGTGTATGCAATCGATCTAATGGTACACATCCATTCCGGTGGGTCAAAGTTTGTAGGACCAATGAAAATGGGGGAGGGGGGGGGGGGGGGGGGGTGTGGTGAGGGGTTTTAGTCAACTTGGATGGACCGAAGGTGGGCTCACACTTGCAAGTAGACGAATCCTTTCCAATCAACTCGAGCCAAGGAAAGGATTCTCATATACTTGACCTTTGGATTAATTGTGCATCGATTCAAACAAAATGGATTTGTGGAACATAGATGAAAGGGTTATGGACATGTGATCGAGGCCAAACTTGATATATGGGGTATTTATACATAGATCTTTCCATCTCCTCAGTCATCCTTTGGCGGGATCTACAATGGGCCCCAGAAGGAGTATGCATAACCCTTTGTGATAATCGTATACATGCAAATATTCCCCCCACCCCCTACACACACACACACACACACACATATATATGGGGCTTGGTTGTGTGAGAACTATTTTCACGTACCTACCATGAGAACTTTTTATAGGACCCACTTGTGAGTTCCATTTGGGGATGGGACACAGGGGATGGAAAGATCTATGTTGGACCACCTTAAATATTAAGTTTGACCCCAATCACATGTCCCTAATCCATTCATTTGTGGCCTACAAATTTAATACATTCTGATTGGTGCACAGTTGATCAACAGTCTAGTAAATTCGGATTTGATTGAAGCTTGGGGCGTGTAACTATTAGGGAAGGTCCCTATGTATTACAAGGTTTGAATTAAGTGAAAGATGAGCCCCACCTAGAGTTGTCACAAAAAAATGGTGAAACGAGGTCTCACAAGATTATTTTCCTGTATATATACATATATATATAGAGATGGGCAAGCCTCTCCTAGGCTTAAGCTTATATTTGAAATTTCATAAGATCGAGCCCAAACATAGGAGTCCCCTAAATCGCACACGTCCATCAATTTTTGGTCAAATCATAATTTACAAGACTGTTGGATCGACTGTGCACTGATTCAAATGGATTGTTGACCATTAAACTTTTGGGGCCCAGAAGGAGATGATAGAAGCCATAGTTGGAACTGATTTTTTTACAGAGAGGAGAGTCCCAGGTAGTCCTTTAAATCCCCTATCCCCATCCCCATGTGGGCCCCACGGGTGAACCACACACTTAAGCTTACCTTATCTTAAGCTTTAGCTTAGGAAAGGGGCTCTTATATATATATATATATAAACCATAATTTCTATAATCTCTATTTGGGCCTAATTATACATTTGGCTGGGACTCTATAGAGAGGATATAGTAAATGTAGTAGTCAAATAGTAAAATATTTCTTTTATTTGATTCTTCTATCATGCTTTATTTAATGCACAATATGCCTAGTATACTAAATTGGCTTTTTTGACCACTTGTTAATGATTCTTTTAGATATAATGCATGTTATTTTGGTTATGCTTATACTTTGCTAAATAATCTTATTTATATGTTGTTTAATCGTGTTACAGGCTTAGATCCCAGTCTTGATCTTACGAAGATCGAGAAGACTCAAGAGGAGGCCAACGGGATCCCTTTACGCCTTGATGAATAGAGAGCAGAAGCAATCTGACTAATCCCCTCCATAGTGCGTGACATGAGCAAATCAGGGCCTTTCTTATGAGAGTTTTTAATGATAGGGTTTTATGACATTTTGCATTAGCTGTATTCCATGCATAGTTTATGATTACCCTTCTTTTGGGACAGTGTATATTTTGTTATTGTTTACAAACTTTATTTCCTTTTCGTAAAGACAAGTTCACTTACTTTGTATATGTCATGTCATATAGTTATGTATCTCCTAGTATTTGTATTTTAGTGTTTATTACCTCATGAGTAGATATTTTTGGGAATTGTTAAATTATTGGTAAAAGAAAAGAAAATTTTAGGTGATATTGATAGGCTTCTGTGTGATTAATGGTTGGACATATATTCGTTAAAAGTACCTCACACGTGTAAGTAATGTAACTATCCTTTTTGTAATTTTGCTTAGATTTCGGTCCAAGTGTAAATCACACGGGAGTAGATGTAATTAACCCTAATCCAAGAATTCTTGGGCTCAGGTTGTAACAAATCCTATGAGAAGTGTTCTCACACACTTATTATGAGAACTCTTTCCCCTTGTGGGTTCCATTTGAGAATAGGACTAGGGGGATGGAAAGATCTATATAGGACCACCATATATATCAAGTTTGGCTCTAATCATATGTCCCTAACTCCTTTATCGGTGGCCCACAAATTCAATTCATTTTGAGTGGTGTATAGTTAATCGAACAATCCTGTAAATTTTGATTTGACCGAAATTTGGGGTGTGTGACTATCAAGGTGGTCCCTGTTTATTGCAAGATTTGGATTGGGTGATTTCCAAATTTCGGTCAAATTTGAATCTATTGAACTATTAGATGGACTGTGCACCAATTTGAATGGATTGGAATTGTGGGCTACAAATGAAAGGGTTAAAGACATGTGATTCGGGCTGAATTTAATATTTGGGGTGATCCCATATATATTTCTTCACCCCTTTCGTCTCATCCCCAAATAGGTCCCACAAGTGGGCTCTATAAAAATTTCTTATGATAGATGTATGAGAACTCTTTTCATAAGATTATACGTGCACACATATATGAGGCAAATTGGACCGTTTCGCATAGTAGGGCCTACATTGTGAGCCATCCAAATGGATCACACATACGACCTGCATGAATTGAATACGTCTACCAATTTTAGATCCCATCCAAATAAATTAGACTATTGGATCGACTGTGCATCCATCCAAATAGACTAATTTAATTTATTCAAATGGGATCCAAAATAGGTGGACATGTGCAATTCATGGGGATCGTGTGTGTGATCAATTTGGATTACTTGTAATGTGGGCCTCATTATTCAAAACGGTTCGAAATGTTCTGTAAGGATCATCGGAAAAAGTTTTGCAAAGCTCGAACTTACATAAGTAATTCTATAAGCCAGAGCCCTTGGGGTCCACTCTTGGTCCATCCAAATAGATCAAATACACAACCCCCATAATTCCACATGTCCACCAATTTTTGGTTAAATCCAAGTTTATTGAATTGTTGAATTGACTGTGCATTGATACAAATGTACTATTGACTATCAAACTTTTAGGGCCCAGGTAGACATAATGAAAATCATTGTTGGGGCTGATTTTTTGTTGAGAGGAGTGTTCCAGGGAGTCCTTTAAATCCCCCATCCCCATCCTTATATGGGCCCCTCGTGGAGAAACCACACACTTGAGCTTATCTTACTCTAAACTTGTCTTCTATTTTAGAAAACATCCAACATCACCCGCAGGCACTACTCTATCCTCGGAGGTTTTGCAGGTAGGATTGATTCCAGCCTGACCATTTAGAAAGAGTGTTTTTTTAAAGTTTACTTCTTTGTCATCTCATTTGATTGGCATACTCTCAGGACAAGAAAACAGTGGACACTCATTTTTGTCATCGGAGGTGTGACTCTCTACATAGTATGGGAGTGGTTTCTTGAGTGATGGTTGTGACAGAATGAAGTTTTTGTTGCTGTTGTTGTTGTTTGGGTTCTTATTGAGGTTGCGTGTTTGTGGTTCCTTTCATGATATTTGTGACTGAATGATGCTTCCTTGTGTTCTTGTTATTGTTTGGGTTCTGTTGCGTTTGCTTTCTTTTTACGGTTTCTTGTGATTGAATGATGCTTCATTGTGTTGTTGTTTTATTGGTTCTTTTTGTGTTTGCTTTGCCTTATGCTTTTCATTTTGCTTTTCAATAAAACTTCCTTTTAGAAAAAAAAAATCATGAGATGCATATATTTTTTCCTGGAAGAAGTATATTCTCACCTGTTGGTCCAGCACCACCGGTGGCTATCTGGGCAGTCACACCCATTGAGCTTGGATCTGCTTTCAAAACCCGTATAAAAAATTTGGCTCCACTTACATAATTCACATGAAATTTCTGAATTGTCTTTCAAAACCGACTTGAAAACCCCTAAACCCCTATAACCCAGCTAGTCTGCACCCATTTTGGTGTTTGTTTGGGGGGGGGGGGGGGGAGGGGGGGGGGGCGTGTTGCTTTTTTCTCTCTTCCCTTCATTCTCTTGTGCCACTAAAGCGGACGCCCCATCCCACTCAACTTAATGTGACCAACCAGGTATACACCTGTAACATCTTTGGTCAGGGTTAAAATTCTTTTTCTCTTCCCTTCATTCTCTTCTGCGACTAAAGCAGACGCCCAATCCCACTCAACTGGATGTGACCAACCAGGTGAATTTTTTCTTGACAAACTGGTATACAACACCTGTAACATCTTTCGGCAGGGTCAAAAATCATGGTCCCATGACAGAAAAAGCATCCAACAAACTTTGATCTGGTAATCCAAGGGTCCAATGATTCATGCACCAGTTTTTCTAAAAATGACTGTAGTCTGTAGCTATCAAAAAATCTGCTCCGTGTCGTTCTTCTTTGGCTCTCTGTTTCTTATGTCTGATGCAGAGAGGCCTCGTTAGTCCTTTTTTTTTTTCGGTGAGGGAACTTAAAACGAAATCTTTGGGTTGGGTTTGTGTTCTCTCATACTTTTTCCCGCTTAAAATGAAGAAAGCTTCCTCCCTTTGTTGCCTTCTATCTCTGTTGCTTCTTCATTGGAAACTGGCAATTGCTGAGGGAACAGAAGATGCATTAGAGAAGTGGGGATATGTTGAAGTTCGACCCAGTAAGATCAAATCTTGAGCTAAATCTCTTCTTACTTTTCTGAGTTCTTTATAGTTTCCATGTACGTTTAATATTCATTAACGTTGATCAAGTGGCTGTGACCACCTTTTCCAGAGGCCCACTTGTTCTGGTGGCTTTACCAGTTTCCTCAGAGAGCAGAGTATCCAACCAGTCCATGGCCAACAATACTTTGGTTGCAGGGTGGTCCGGTAAATCTGTCTTCTTTGTATTTATTTTTTAAAAACAATCAGAGGGCGAAATTTCCAAACATCCAATTGAGAAATTGGAGGTAATTTTTATTGTTCTTGTGATTGATCTTTGAATTCTGTGTAGGGTGCTTCTGGTACTGGGATGGGTAATTTTCTAGAAATTGGACCGTTGAGTCTGAATATGAAGCCGCGGAATTCGACATGGTTGCAGAAAGCTGATCTTCTGTTTGTGGTACATTTAGTCTCCCTGACATTCTAAGTCACCGCACACACGTCTGAGATCGAGTTCAATGAGCCTATCAATGGTCCATATCTTACACAAGTGTGCCATAGTTATGAAATGTGCTCAATAGTTATGAAATGTGCTCAACTATTAATATCTTCTTCGTTTGTATGTTTTTTGTGTGAGAAAGGATAGTCCAGTAGGAACAGGGTTCAGTTATGTAGAGGATGAGAGCGTGGTTGTGAGAACTGATGAAGAGGCAGCAACTGATTTAACTACCTTGTTAAAAGAGCTCTCTAACAATGTTAGTAGCCTCCAAACAAGCCCTTTGTTCATTGTAGGAGAGTCTTATGGAGGGAAATTTGCTGTGACGCTAGGATTATCAGTTCTAAAAGCGATCCTAAACAAAGAACTGAAGCTTACACTTGGTGGTAAATAGTTCCCTTTTCCCAAGTTTCAACACATTTATTCCTTTATATTTTTTCAGAAGTTTAGTGACTATAATTGTTTTTAGTTACCATAAAAATATCTGACTTGTTGGCAATCTGCTGAGTTCAGATTCATAATAACAATTACAAACTAATACACTGACCCCGCCAAAAGTTGGCCGCTAAGAACATATTTTCTTGTTGGATATCTTGACTGGCATGTGCTTCGTTCTTTTGATTACAGGAGTTGTTTTGGGAGACAGTTGGATTTCTCCAGAAGATTATGTGGTATGTTCCAATTTTAACTAATCAAACCAGAATTGCTTGATTATCTAAACTTCTGATGTCCTTTCTTTGCTTGATTATCTAAACTCCTGATGCCTTTTCTTTTTCTGCTTTTACAACTTACTTTCCATTCTCCTGAAAGAGAAAGAAAATACAATCTCGGTTAATAGATGTTGAACCCGAAGTAACTCACAAGATAAAAGTAAAACACTACGATACTCTGCTTCAGTGCTAGACCTAGCAACGGTTGCTTGCTTCTTAGAGCTCCAACTAAGAAGGTTCGAACCAAGAAAAATCCCATAACCACTTGTAGATTTTCGATCATCTGGGCAGCCTGCCCAGTCAGCATCTGTGAATCCATGAAGAACCATGCGACTGATAGGCTGTAAAAGAAGACCAAACGTGATTCTATGCCTAAGATAACCTAGAAATTGCTTGACAGTTACCCAGTGATCTTCATTAGGTGACCGCATAAATTGAGAAACTTTGCTAACAGAAACAGCAATGTCCGGATGAGTGATAGTGAGATATTGCAATGCTCCCACAGTACTTCGATACAAATATGGATCTACAAAGGTGAGGTAGTAGACACCCGGCGAAGACAACTACTAGCAGCCATTAGAGAAGTTATTGGTTTTGCACCATCCATCTTAGTTTTAAGAAGTAGATCATGGCTTAACGTAAGTTGTATATTCCATAGAGGTTCTAACCCAAGCTTGCCTGAGTGATGTCTGTTATGACTGATCTGGCAGGCTACATGAACTGGCAAGCTACTGCACAGGGACGTGTAGCCCTAAAGGGGGTGGATTGTGACATCCTGGAGTCCCACATCGACTATAGGGAGGAAAGTGAATAAGTTTATATATAGAGCTTGCACCCTTACTTTGCATGAGGCCTTTTGGTGGGTTGAGGCCCACCAGAAGCAAAACCGTGAGGCTTATGGGCCAAAGCGGATAATATTATGCATACGTATAGGGTGAGGTGTGACAAATAGTATTAAAGTTGACTCTCAACTATGGTAAGCTACTGCACAGGGACGTGCCACCCTAGGGGGGGTGGATTGTGACATCCTAAAGTCCCAGCACTCCTACTTTGTATGAGGCTTTTTGGTAGGTTAAAGTCCATCAGAAGCAAAACCGTAAAGCCCATAGGCCAAAGCGGATAATATCATGCATGTGTGATGGGTAGGACGTTACACAACAATAGGCTTGTGCGATTTGAAAAATTTTCAATCTCAAGAAAGAAGTGGAGTGGCCCAAGATCTTTAATGGCAAATTCAAAACCCAACATTTGAAAATGGCCTATTATTTAACGCATATCGCTACCGGTCAGTGATAATAATGTCATCAACATAGATTTAAAGAATCAAAATGAAGTTTCCAGATTGCTTAAAAAAGAGAGAAGCATCAGCTTGTGAGTTAAGAAATCCAGTTGTAAACAAAAAAGAGCTTAAGCGATGATAGAGCCTTGTGCAGCTGCATACATGATTAGGAAATCTGTTGTCCACAAAACCAGAGGGTTGCACCATGTACACTTCCTCATCTAAAAAGCCATGTAAAAAGGCATTTTGTAGATCAAGCTGACAGAGAGGCCACTTAAAAGCCAAAGCAAGGCATAAAATAAGACGAATTGTAGTAGGCTTGACAACCGGGCTGAAGATCTCCTTGAAATCAATGCTAGGCTGTTGGTGATAGCACTTAGCGACCAATCTAGCCTTGTATTGATCAGTGGAACCATCTGCTTTACGTTTAATATGATAAACCCACTTGCAACCAACAAGATTCAAGTTTGGGCGAGACAGAAGCAATTGCCATGTACCATGCAAATTAACGCATTAAACTCATCTTCCATGGCAGCACGCCATTTAGGGTCCTTGTCAGCCTATGTAAAGCATGTAGGCTCAACAATAGTTGAAGAACAGTCTGCAAGCAACCCACACGGTAATGGGTATTTTGTGGTAACAAAGTCTGGGAACTCCTTAGGCCTCTTGGAATTATCTTTGGTCCTAGTCACCATGTGATGAGGAGGGGGGTGGGTAGAGTCAGGGTGATGAGTGGGTAGCTGGTGAGACATAGGTTGGATGGGTGAGAGCTGATGAGAAGGTGATGAGAGGATAGTAATTGATAATGGAGCAGCATTGGTCTCATTGTCAGATATTGATTTCTCAACGAACTGAGAAGCAGAGAATGGAGAATGGGGCATGTTATTTGCTAGAGAAGTAGAAGACTGTGATGTCCCATCATTTGAAAAAGTGGTTGGAAAGGTGTTGAGAACTAGAGGTGATGACGAGGATGTGTGTGAGGGAGCTGAGTTAAGTTAAGGTAGAAAATGGAAAATCACATTCATTAAATACTACTTCTCATGAAATGTACAAACGACCTGTGGAAAAATGAAGGCATTTGTAGCTTTTATGGACATTGGAGTAACCAAGAAACACACAACGAATGGACCAAGGTTGAAGTTGATTCTTATTATAGGCCTCAAGTTTGGAAAACAGGAAGAACCAGACACTTTGAAGGAGTAATCAGGAACTTTACAAAACAACTTTTCATATGGTGAAAGATTTGATAAAATAGGTGTGGGCATATGATTAATTAGATATGTTGTAGTGGTAAAGGCATCGACCCAGTAGGCTAATGGGACAGAAGCATGAGCTAAAGGGGTAAGCCCGGTTTCTACAAGAAGACGATGCTTGCATTCTGCAAGGCCATTCTGGGCATGAGTATGTGGACAAGAGATCCGATGTGAAATACCATTAGAAGCAAGGAAGGGTTTAAATTTTTTGTATTCACCACTGCCATCAAATTGCAGTTGTTTAATTTTGAATCCAATTAAGTTTTCAATATGTAGCTTAAAAGAAATAAGCACAAACAATACATCAGATTTTCAATGTAAAGGAAAAACCCACATAAAGCGGCTAAATTGATCTGTGAAATGAATATAATAACTGGAGATGGTCCCAAAAGATCCTAATGGACCAATTCAAGTGGATTATTACAAATAGATAAAGAGGTAGTAGAAGGTAAATGTTTGCTTTTATTACACTGGCAGGTTTCACAAAAGGAAGAAACATGAGATGAAAAGGGCAAATAATACTTGGCTCGAATGACTGTTAAAACTTTATTGGAAGGGTGGCCTAAGTGAGCATGCCAAATATCTGCGGATGTGCGTTCGCCTATGAGTGCATGCGGAGGAACAGAGGCCAAACGATCAAGGACATCAAGACCATTCCTAATTGTCCCGCTAAGTATAATGCAGCCGCTCGCTTGATCCTTGACATAACAGCAAAGGGATGAAATTAAAAAATAATACTATTTTCTTGAGTAAATTGATGGACAGAAACTAAATTCTTGGTGATTGTTGGAATGCGCAACATTTTATTTAAAAGAAAAGAATGAGTAGGAGTTGTAAGGACAGAGGATCCAACATGTGAAATGGGGAGTTTGTTACTGTAAGTATTTTTGTGTTGGCTAATTTATAAATTGGACAAAACTTGAGTCCATTGATATTGTATTATATATATCTTTGAGTATGGATAATAGTTTAAGTCACCGGATGCACTGAAGTGAAGAAATAAAAAAAAGAGTGATAAATTGAAGTAATTTTCTATAGATAATATAGTTTAAAAAGCTCATATCTCATAAACCAAATGTCTGATATGGGTAAGGGACTTATCATTGGAAAACTCGTTTTAAGTAGATATCCATAGAGCCCAAGATTACCTTAATTGGAGCTAAAATGAGAAAGTTATAACATCGAGAAATTTTCAAAAAAAATATACTAAAATTCATCCGACCCATTGGGTAGGTATCTGATCAATTAGACCTGACCCAGTAATTGAATTTGACCAATCAGACCACAATCCGACCGATTGGACAGGTACAGAGAATTTTGCCGACTTGCGATTTTTCAATTCGATTTGAAGAGGAACTTGCTTGTTTCATGCCAACTTCTTTCTTGATTGAAATACACTTATAAGGGATAAAATTGTGGCTATAGAAAGGGATTCTTTCTCAACCCTAAGGTATGGAACATAGATCTCATTGTTCTAAGTAGAGATTGCTTATTGGAGATTACCTTCTTTAGAGTTCTTTTATTGGAGAATTGAAAGGCTGAAGTTCTATTCTAGAGATCCTTGTCTTCTGCTTTTCTAAGTGTAGAAGATTGTTCTGGGGAGTCAAGTGCAACATCTAGAAGGTGTCTAGGTGATTAAATCTATGACAGAGAACGATAGGAAGTCGTTGCAACAAGGCGCTTTGCAAGGGATCACAAGGTCTTAGGTTGTGCGATACCGAATAAGGGTTCATAGTGCTTGATAACTGTCACGCCCCGAACCCAAGAATTGGGGATTAACTGTGGGTTCTGAGGAATGACACACGTACCCATGACAATTCGTGCCATGATTGGACACGTACGAATTGTCACAAGGGTGATTCCACAGGTACGTGTAAGGAAAATCCTTGAACACATATTATCCATATAAGGAATTCAAGCGGAAACCTGGAGATTTCACCTGTAATGCATCATGAGCATCCATAGAACATCCATTCATTTCATTCCTTAAGCAAACAAGGCCGTTAATTAAATTCACCTACATACTTATACATGAATATCCATACATAATATAAGAGATATAATTGTCAAAATGAACCCTAAGCCTATTCCCATGTGTCCCTGTTACGCATTGTGGAGGGAAATCACGAGAAGATGTCCTCCTCGTTCCACTTGTTCACATCCCGAGGTAACGCTGGGGTTGCCTCCGGGATCGCGCTGACTGTCGGATCGGCAGTGGGTTCCGCACCTGTAACACCATAATAACTCAGTTAACACAACGGTTAAGCAAGATAAGGTGCATAAGCTTAACATGATAAATCAACTAGATTAAAATGGCACAACAATTAAAGAAAATTAATTGTGTAATCTATGAAATTATACTGTTGAATTCTCAGACCCAATTGGCAACTGAACCTCCTATGAGGAATAGAACTGAGGGGTAACGTTTTCCTCTTTTCCTCTCCCCCCCCCCCCCCCCCCCCCCCACCGTGATATTGTCCGCTTTGGGCAGAGCCCCCAGGAGTACCCACACGGTTTCACTTCTGGGCAGAGCCGCCACGGAATACCCAAAACGCGTTACGACTTCTGGGCAGAGCCCCCAGGGAGTACCCAGGACGCGTCACGAGGGGAATACAAGGCATGTCCTTATACACTCTTTTATGCAATGCCGGACTTTGCTAGGCAGAGCACCCCGTGAATACCTATTCAAGAGGTCCACACCCACCGCTCACGTTGGAGATGTCTATCATATAACCACAACTAATAATTATCCAATGCATATTAATATAAACCAATGCAAATAGATTATAGGTTATCAAGGACAATTTCTATCAATTCTATATTAGATAATCCGGGTTTCTGAGGTCATTAACTTGGTGTATTCATAAGGTGTTCAGTGTCCTGGTGTTACTATTTGTGGTGTTACCACATGTGTATGTGGGGACACATCACTTTATGCCCACACCCGTAACTTGACATTGAACTACGGTCTCTTTTCATAGTTTAAGGGAGTAACCCATCACTAGGCTATCCCATAGACTATAAAAAGTCTATAGTCAAGCTTAGAATTCATTTTTGAACACCTTCCGACAAGTTGTCAGTCAGATTTACCCGACCGATCGGGTGAAGGTCCGACCGGTCAGACCCTTTTAGAAACGGAATTCGACTGGTCGGGCTTAGTAGCCGACCGGTCGGACTACCTGATGAGGCAATCGACCGATTAAGCTTCAGGACCGACCGGGCGGCCCTAAAGCATTTCGTGACGAGAGGGTTTTTCTTCTAAAGGGTTTCCTCTTCCCTCACCCCAATCCAATTGCAACAAAACTCCTCCAAGCACTTCCGTCCCACACCCTTTGGTTCCTTAGAAGTCATTAACACTTCTATTCATCCAAAATCACCATACAATCCGTCAATAATCAAGGAAATCAAGCCATGCATGTAAGATTATGTATCCTTAGACTTGCCTTATGCTTGGTGCTTCATCCAAATTGATTTGCCCTTTGATTAGATGAAGAATAAGGCTCTCTATAATGAAAACCTCAACTCGTTTTCAAGCAATGGGGAAGGAGAGGGTGCCTTGATTCCAACAAAGAGCAAGGAGAGGATGAAGATTCTAAGTTTGATGCATGCAAGCCTTGAATCACCACAAAATGAGCTGAAAAATGATGGAAGACGACGATGGAAGAGGGGGAAGCCAGTGCTGCAACGAGAGAGAGAAGGAGGAGAAAAATATTGGGGGTAGTTGGTGGATTAGGGTTTTTATAAAAATGAAGTTTCTGGAAATTACAAACAAGCCCTTTTGGTTTCTATATATTTCCAGTTTGAATCAATGGGCTTAAAATGGACTAAGATGGGTCCAAATGGATTTGGGCCAAACGTAACAGATGTCCAACAAGGCGAAACTCACCCAATGCAACTATCATTATGCTCTAATGATGTCAACTCATGAAAATGCTACACAGAAAAGGTCTTGAACTACCTAACAAGGTTCGAACCCGACCCATCTACCAAGCCATGACCCAAAACTCTTGTGATTTGAGCTCAATTAGCCTAATTACTCATTAATTAAAGTAAAACCAACTTAATTACTATTAATCGTAATTATCTAGGGTATGGGACCTTACAATAACTGTAGTATATCTTTTATAACTGTAGTATAAGTCATAGTGCTTGATTTTTGGTCGGTTTTCTTTTTCTGTTTGGGTTTCCACATAAAAACTGTTTCTTCTTGTAGTGTGTGCTTTCGTTTGATTTATTTACGCTGCGTAGTTGATTGTTTTTATACATAGTATTGAAATTGATTACATTAATCTATTCTAGAGGATCTCCCCAAAAACCTTCAAGTGGTATCAAAGCGGGTTGCACTAATTTATTATGTTTGATTCTAAGAGATATCTAAATTGGTGCTCAATCAAGAAGGCACATCCATTGTTAAACTTCCATTGTTTAATTGTTCAAATTGTACATATTGGAAGCAAAGGATGATTGGTTCTCTCAAGTCCATTGATGATGATGTGTGGGATGTTATTGAGGACAGTTATTCAAGACCCACAATTACTGCTAATGAGCAAATAGTTGCTAAAACTAAAACCCAATGGGCTAAGGAAGAGAAGCATGCCTCCAATTGCAATAATAAGGCCATAAATGGTATATATATAATGGAGTCTTTGCTGATAAGTTTCGTCAAATTTCCACCTGCAAAACTGTAAAAGAAGTATGGGATGTTTTGCAAACTGTATATAAGGGTATTGATATTATCAAACAAGCAAAGTTATGAAGGTTAAAAAAATCCTTTGAAACCATTGTAATTGTAAAAGAACAGACCTTCAATCAGTTCTATGCTAAACTGGATGACATTGTTAATTCTATTTTTAATTTGGATGAAAAAAATCCCTAAAAGTAAAATTGCCAAGAAGATTCTAAGGTCTCTTACTTCAAAGTTTGATTCAAAGGTGAATGCTATTGAAGAAAATGAGAATCTAGAAACCCTCACAGTAAATCAATTGATTAGAAATCTTTAGACTTTCGAAGAAAACCATTTAAAAAAGGGAAAATCAGTGAAGGATAACGGTTTGACTTTTAGAGCTTTTAGAGAATCTGTGAAGAAATCTGAAAAGAAAGTTAAGACAGATTCAGATTCTGATGATGATATCACTGGGTTAGTAAATTAGTTTAAAAAACTCATGAAGGCTAAGAAAGCTAAGTGGAAAAGATCGAAGTCTGAAAAAAAGACGACATTAACCAAGGTTAAGTGCTTTGATTGTTCAGGTCTTAGTCATTTTGCTATTGACTGTCCCAGTAGGAAAAAGAACTCCTAGTATAAAGCTATGAAAACTTGGTCTGATGATTCATCAAACGAAGAGAAAGATCCTGAATTTGATCTTAAAGAGATTTTGGATGGCAAGTGTATTGCTTTTATAGCTAGATCCATTGTGTCTTATGATAGTTCTGCTCCAGAAAATGCTGATAATGCACTTTTTGATGAAGAAGATGATTGTGAAGTAGAATATGGGATTTTTTTGGACAAGTCCATGAAGATGAGCAGGTTGTTTGAAAAAGATGCTCTAAAGTGAAAAAAAGAGATTTTGTCTCTAAAGAAAGAGTTAGAGGATGTAAAATCAAAGGTTTATCTCTTGGAAGGACAGAAGAACTCCATGGTTGATAAGTTGACTATTGAGAGTCATAAGTATGGTTTACTGAAAGATAATTTTAAGAAGGTTGAGCAAGAGTTTGAAATTTTGAAAATTAACTTGAAGACTATTAAAGTTGCAAAAGAAGACTTGGCTAGGAAACTGAAGGTTGCATTGTCTAAGCTAGATTCCATAAAAACTTCTTTGAATAAGATAAATACTAGTTCGAAGATTCTTGAAGACATCTTGTGTGTTCAGAAGTTGCCTAATGACAAGCGCGGTCCTGGTTTCAATGATGGTGCATCTACTTCAGAATCTAAAGGTAAATCTGTTTTTGTTTGAAGTGTTGCACATACTACTTTACATGTTACACATGATCATAATGTTAGGAGTACTTCAAAAAAGGAAAATGCATCATATTCTTCATGCACATCCACTTATTATCACTGTGGAGCTAAATGATACATTCGTCTCCATTACAAGAAGTTGCATGTTTTACCAAAGTATAAGTGATCGTGGAAACATTTGTTTGAGCCAAAGGTTAAACCAAGAGCTATTTAAGTTAGGAAATCTGATTTACTTATAGAAGTTGCTCACACTGTGTTAAAAGATAAAACTACAAAAGTGTAAGTGGCTACATACAAAAAACCCTAGTCAAGATGATTAAGCTCCCACCCTTAGTGCTGATATAAAGATACAATTAAGGGGGAGCTACTGCTGGATCCAAGTTGACAAATTTACTGCATGATGATCATTAGTATTGTCAATTATGGACAAAAATGAGGAGAATGAATTTTTAAGAATTTTTGCGAAGTCAAAGGACAGATGGAGCTAAAGATGGTTTATTTTACATTTGGTAAAGAGATGATGGTAAAACTTTTTCTATTTCAATTTATTTAATGTATTTTTAGTTTTATTTTTGGGTAGATTGATTGTATAGGAAGTTTTGTCCATGAATTTCCAAAAGGGGAGATTGTAAGTATCTTTGTGTTGGCAAATTCATGGGTTAGACAAAATTTGAGTCCATTGGCATTGTATTTGAGTCGCTGGATGTATGAAGCGAAGAAATCGAAGAAAGAGCTACAATTTAAAGTGATTTTCTATGGACAACATAGTTTAAAAAGATCATATCTCACAAACCGAACGTTGGATATGGACAAGCAACCTATCTTGGAAAGCTAGTTTCGAATAGATACCCGTAAAGCCCAGGATTACGTCAATCGGAGCTTAGAAGTTATGGCCTCAGAAAATTTGCAGAAAAAATGTACTGAAATTCATCTGACCCGTCGGGTAGGTATCTGACCAATCAGACCTGACCCAGTAACTAAATCTGATCGATCAGACCACAATCCAACCGATCAAACAGGTGCAGAAAATTTCGTCGGCTTACGATTTTTCAGTCTGATTTGAAGAGGAACTTGCTTGTTTCATGCCAACTTCTTTCCTAATATACTAATGAGGGATGAAATGAGGCTACAAAAATGGATTCTCTTTCAACCCTAAGGTATGGAACACAGATCTCATTGTTTTAAGTAAAGTTTGCTTATTGGAGATCACCTCCTCTAAAGTTTTTTCATTACAGGGTTGAAGGGCTGAAGTTCTACTCTAGAGATCCTTGTCTTCTACTTCTTTAAGTATAGAAGATTGTTCCGAAGAGTCAAGTACAACATTTAGAAGGTGTCTAGGTGATTGAATTTGGGACAGGGAACGGTAAAGAGTCATTGCAACAGGGCACTATACAAAGAATCACAAAGTCTTAGGTTATGCGATACTGGATAAGGGTTGTAAGTATATCTCTTGTAATTGTAGTATAATTCATAGTGCTTAATCTTCGATCATAGTTTTTTTCCAATTTGGGTTTCCACGTAAACACTGTATCTTCTTATGGTGTATGCATTTATTCAATTTATTTCTGCTGTATAGTTGATTGTTTGCATACATAGTATTGAGATTAATTGCATTAATCCATTCTAGAGCATCTCCTCAAAAACCTTCAGTTACCTTTTCCAACTTAAACGTGGTCGGTACCCTGATAGTCTGAATGGGTGGATAGATTTGCCATATCTGCTGTGAGATGGTGTGTGGCGCCAAAGTCTAGATACTAAACAGTATCAGGGCCAAGAGGAGAGCCAACCATCATTGCTGCAGGTGCAGAATTGTCACCTTGAAATTCAGGTTCATACTTGTGATAGTAATATACTTCTACATGACCTGATTTGTTGCATACTTGACAAAAAGGACGCACAGAAGAGGAACATCCATTTTGACGAAAATCATTTGAGTAGCAACCACGCCTTCTGTGCCGACCATGACTGCGGTGCCCAGTAGGTTGAGAACGCCCCCTGCCTCTGAAGGACGCATTTGTATGAGTGGCCATATTAGCAGTTGGCAAATCTGTAGAACTTGACGACTCTTTAGGGCGTGCCTCCTGTGACAGAAGGAAGCCAGTTAATTCATCAAGGGAAATAGGTTCAACACAAGTTGTAATGGAAGTAATAAAAGACTCGTATTTGCATCCTAGGCCATTGAGAATGCTTGACGCAAGATCTGAATCAGACATAGGCTGGGCTATAGCAGCCAAATTATCAGCTATGGATTTCTTTTTCTGCACATATTCTAACATCGAGAGTGCGCCTTTTTTAACAGTGTGTAATTGGTACTTCAAGGTCATGATCTTAGCACAAGATTGGGCTAAATATGTCCATCCTAAAGACTACCATACATCTTTGGATTTGGATAAGCCCACTACTTGAGCAAGGACAGGCTCAGTGAGAGAAGAAATGAACCAACTTAATAATGTCTGGTCTTGGGTCTGCCATTTGAGGAAGTCTGGGTTAATAACAGTAGTTGGATTGCCTTGGTTATCATGGACAAATTGTGGAGGACAGAGGCTAGTCCCATCAACAAAGCCCATGGCATTATGATGCAGGCCAGATCCATGATTGGCCAATCCATTAGACCCAAGACCAACAAAGCCCAGTAGAGTAGAGTAGATCCTATTATTAGTAGTTTCTTTAGTTGCTTTCTTAATTATCTAGGATTCTTTAATATTTGAAAAGTCCAATCGTGTTTGGTTTAGGACTTCTTATTTAATTTAAATTAGTTATTTCCTTAATTAGACAATATCTTAGTTATAAATAAAGATGTAATCCCTTTATAAGATAAAGACATTGATATTAAATAAGAATTTGAATTGGTTCTCAGTTAAGAAAATTATTGTTTGTCTTTGGTGAGGCACCTAGATATTCTATCCTTAAGCCTTTTGGCTTGAAGATTAACCCTTTGACAATGATATTCTAAATGCAAGTAAGGTGTAAAGACAAGTTAGTCAATCTGGCTATTGATCATGATAGTGCTATCAATTTTGTTGCAAAAGATATTATTGACAAACTCAATTGGCCTACAAAAACTCTCCCAAAGCCTTATAAAGTTACATGGTTTAATGCTTCTGTCATTACTATAACTCACGGATATCTAGTATCTTTCAAGATTGATGTATATGAAGGTAAAATTTGGTGTGATGTAATTCCCATAAATATCACTCATATTCTTTTAGGACAACCATGGCTTCTTGATTGGAAAGTGCAATATAACAAAGAGAAGAATATCTATTCCTTCTCTTGGAAAGGACGATATGTTAACCTTGTTCCATTATAACCAGCACCCTCTTCATCTACCTCAACACCATCAATTAAAGAGTCAAAAGATGAACACAGAGAATAAAAAAACTCAAATGGTGATGTAGACAAACCCGTGCAAGGATAGAATGATCATATGACAATTTCTAGTGCGGAGCAAGAGGTAAAGCAAGATGATGTACAAGCAAATAGTAATCATCCAATGGATCTGATTGCCATATCGGGTGACAAATTAATTGCTCTAGTAGTTTCTCAAGAAGATGTGTCCACATTGATTGACGTACACCATTTGATTTCATTTTCAGAGATCAACCAATGTTAATCAACAATTATACTATACTATTACAGAGCCTACAATTAAAGCATATAAAGGTTAGATCACATCGTCAAGATTCAAGCATTCATCAGAAACCACAACGCCTCCAACCTACTTCGAAGTGGACTAGAAGATTCGATTCTGCTTTCAAGGCATATCCTTAACACAACGCTCAACTAGCGACACGAAAGTTTAATTAAATGATTTTCGACCCAGGTGGACATTTATAGAACTCGAGGACGAGTTCTCCTTAAATAGGGGGAGAACTGATACAAGCCAGATCTATGATTGGCTAGCCCATTGGACCCAACACCAATAAGGCCCAGTAGCGTAGAGTAGATCCTATTATTAGTAGTTGCTTTAGTTACTTTCTTAATTATTTAGGATTCTTTAATATTTGAAAAGTCAAATCATGTTTGGTTTAGGACTTTTTATTTGATTTGAATTAGTTGTTTTCTTAATTTGACAATATCTTAGTTATAAATAAAGATGTAATCCCTTCATGAGATACATACATTGATATTGAATAAGAATTTGAATTCATTCTCAATTGAGAGAATTATTGTTTCTTTGGTGAGGCACCTAGACATTCTATCCTTAAACATTTTAACTTGGAGATTAGCCCGTTGGCTATTCGTCTTCCCTGCGCTGCTTCACATTGTAAAGCCTCAGTATAGGTAAGAACTGAGAACGCCAAAGCAAGAAATTATTCCTGTAAAGTTTAACAGGAAGTACATGAGAGATATTGGGAGCAAAAGTTGGAAACGCGGCTCTAATTGTAGATGACTGTGGTGAGAATGGGATGGTAGCTGTAGAAGAGGAATATGATGATTGTGTCATTTAGAGCTATTAAAATCCAGCCCGACCTGCCAACCCAACTTGACCCGACTCGTTTTTGACCAACCTAGCATGACCCGTTTGAAATACGGGTCGGGTTAGGGTTAGGGTTTACCAACCCGTATAAAAACGGGTCGGGTTAGGGTTAACCCGCCTAATCCACCCTAACCCATTTAACCGTTTAGATTTTACTAAATTACAATGACTTTCTAATTTTCATGTGACTTTTCTTATTCATTAGGGCCATAAACTATGTACTCTTAATCTTTTATGGAGGAGTTATGTAAAATTTTAATACTTAGAGTATAAAACTTATTTTTTTATTTGAAAATATGATGTTTTTGTAGTTAAAATATTGATATGTGTTTTTTATTTTTATGTTCGCATATAAACTTACCTCTGAAATATGGATATAAATGAAATATAATATCGTTAATGAGTCTTATACTTATGCTTAAATATGGAATTATAAAATTGAACAAAAATTGTAAAGGGATTATCTCAAATTCTCAATAAATGGGTTAAAAAATATTTATAGATTCCCCATTTTTTACACCTTGAAAATTGATAAATTATAAATTCATGCTCAATATAACATTTTAAATGAATCTAAATGTAAAGAAAACTTTAGAAATAAAATTGGGCCACATAAAATGAGTTAAATCATACATAAAATGAGAATTAAATATATTAGGTTGGATCAACCCGACCCCAACCCGCATTAAATTTGGGTTAGGTGGGTTAGCCGCCACGAGGGCGGGTTGAAGCATTCCAACGCGTTTTAAAAATGGGTCGAATTAGGGTTGGACTCAATAAATTTGAGTTCGGGTTGACCCAACCCGAATTTGGTCAACCGGACCCATTTGCCCGGTCTAGATTGCAATTACATGCTCCAATACCAACTTAAAGAATATAGTTTCTGTAATGTGTTCTCACATAACTTGTCTATGAGAGCATATCTATTAAATAATGAAAGAGCAAAACATGAAAAGAGAAAAGTTACAGATGGTTAGGATGAGAGAGAGTTTGAATTTGAAAGATATTTTATGTGTTGGACAAGATATTCTGTTTTGACCGTTCTCCTTAACAGTATGTACCAATTTTAACTAATCAAACAATAATTGTTTGATTATCTAAACATCTGATGTCCTTTCTTTGCTTGATTATATAAACTTCTGATTGCCTTTCTTTTTCTGCTTTTACAGCTTACTTTCCATTCTCCTGAAAGAGAATTCATTAAGTTCAGGTGCCTCAACCCTAGGATAAAAGGCCATTGGTGAATTCCATTGCATTGACCACCCAGGGTCAATAGTAGTCCAAATGTTTGAGTTGGGTGTGAAGTTTTGCGTTGGACTGGTATCTTTTAAATGTGGTGACTGTGACTTGGCCTTTGCAATTAAGAATATATGAATTGCTTGATTAAAATTGAAATGTTTGAAACGTTTTTCTTACTAAGGTGATGCCTTACAGGATTGAATTTTATTTCTAATTATTTATGTAGTTGGGCTGCTTCTATGTTGTAATTACTGAATGTTTTCTCTCTAAATACATTCATGGAAGTTTTTTTTTTATTTAAAATGCAGTTCTCATGGGGACCCCTTCTCAAAGATGTCTCGCGACTTGATGACAATGGCCTCAAAGATTCGAACAGGTTAACTTTTTTCACTAATCTAAAACTGTTTGCATAATCAATATGCACCGCAGATGGTTCAATTTTGAAATCTAGTATCTAACAAACCCATATCAAATATCAGTCAGGCTCAACTAATTAAGCAACAAATTGAGAAAGGCCAGTATGAAGAAGCAACCGTCTCATGGGGCAGACTTGAGGATGTGATCACTGGCAGAAGCGACGCTGTGGTAGGATTTGTTTTCTCCCCCATAATTGTATCTAATTCTAGATTTCCATATGACTGTTGATTGTTCAAAAATGGATTCGCAGGATTTCTATAACTTTATGTTGGACTCCTGGAGGGACCCGATTTCCATGGTATCCAGGGAGTTATCAAAAAAGCATTCTATGAAGAAGTATTCAAGTTATCTAGGCTCTAAGGATTCGCTAACTGCTGATCTTAGCATGGTCATGAATGGTGCTATAAGAGAGAAGCTGAAAATAATCCCCAGGAATGTAGTGTAAGTTTCTTTGATGGAGTTCCGTCCTAAGAAGTTGAGGCCTGCTTTGTTAGTCATGGGTCTAAAGCTCAAGCTATGGCTACTGGTTTGTGAATTGGAATTGAGGTTGGCTTAGGCCATGGTACTATTATCAGAAATTATCTTGTCCTGTTTATCAGAAGTGATTTGCATATGCATATTGGGGCCAATTATCACTTCGTAAGTCATTAGTGGGATTGGAGCCAACTGCGAGTGTGGGCGAATGGATGTAAACGGGCTGGATATGGGGCAGAACCTCAGACCCGGATCCGCCTTTAAAGAGCCGGTTCTGGATCCAAACTAGTTTCAACACGGAACCGATGTGTTGTATCTGTATCTAGCATCAACTTAAGAACATGGATGCTATTCTGGACCAGATTCGAACTAAGTTGTAGAGTGCATTAGTTTAATTAGATAAATTGCTTCAACTTTTTGTTTTAGAAATATAATTGAGATTTTTTAATGGTATAAAATTAAAGCTAAGTATGATATTTGATTTCTAAATAAACTCTGAAATATAATTATAACTTAAGCTATTTAGGTCCATAAAAATCAATGTATATTTAATGTGAAAGTAATTGTCCCGGATCTGGAAGCTCAGGTTGGAACATACAAGGATTCAGTTTCACATCTGAGTGTTCTTGATAGTCCATGCATGAATCCAAATTTGACCTAGATGCAAAAATAGGCTCCATAGCTACTTTTTTGGGTCGAAGACTTGGGATACTTGGATAATAGGACATCGATTTGCAACTGCACGTAGGCCTTACCTACCTTTTGTAGTGAGGGGAATATTCAGCTTATCCAGACTAGGCCTGGGGTTGGGGCATTCCTTACATGGTAACAAATGAAAAGAACAGATTACCTAGTTTTCTGTTTTTCTTGTTCCCGCAAACTAAAGAATGGAACTAATGCTTGTGCTTGAAATTTCATGCAGCTGGGGAGGGCAATCAGATCTAGTTGCCAGAGGTCTCTATAATGACTTCATGAAGCCAAGACTTAATGAGGTAAAATTTTATATTAATGCTTTTTAAGTGTTATAAGAGATTATCATTAGTGGATGCCCACTTTAGGGCCACATTAGATATGGAAAGCAGTTTGAATTAAAATCCTGCTATATTGGGTTGCTTGGGGTAAGAGCATCTCTCTTTCTCCCTCTACTCTCTCTCTCTTCTTAAACATTAAGTTCTTTTTAGTCAAGTTTTTATTGGTTTATAGTACCCAAATCCAAACCTGAATTTATTAACAGGCGTCCTCTAACAATACCCAAATTTAAATTAGACCCAAACAGATCTAAATCAGCAATGCTTATCTTTCTAAATTCTATTGCTACAAATTAGAACCTACCATGTTATGAACGTGGACAAGCTTTGTCTGGGTTATCATAAGCCAAACGTCAAGTTGCTTCTTATAGCGTCTTAAACCAAACCTGGGCTCAACTGTTGATATGGTTTTAAATTTTGGCCGAGGCCAGGAACCTGATGCCATAAATTGATCTAGAAAAGCTATGACAAGATACCAACTCGGAAAACAAGCTCCAAAACAACCAAAAACATCTTAAACCTTGAAGGGATTAGTTTGGACTATAGGGCTGGGACACCCTTTGCTAGCAACAACAAAAAAATTGTAATTTTGACTAGCATAATAATGTCTTTCACATGTGTAACATTTGTATAATTTTCTATCCCATGCTAAAAGGTCAATCACCGTAAATGACACTTATAAATCTGCTTTGATGAGGAGATCTATACATCCATACAACGACCAAGTGTTCAAGATCGGTATACAAATGTGCTTAGATAGGGGCTTGGGTCAAGCATGATTTGAAAATTGCATGCGTTCCATGCCCCAACTTGTGTGCCTAAAAATGTAGCCAAAGTGGCATTTGGTACATCACACACGTGATTCTAAAAATTTGGTCAAGCCGACTTGGACTCAGCACGTACCGAGAGTCACCTCCTACTTTTGGGAAAAGGCCAATGCTTATAATAATAATTCTTTATAAATTTTTTAAAAAAATTTTTGTGATAAGATATTATAGGTCCTGTGTCCTTTTGAACTAATTTTTAAGATCAAAACTACATTTTACAGAAGATCTAGGCGCTCAGAGATCAGCCATCATCCAACTATATCAACATCAAATCTGACTGTTTATCATTACTTAGTCCATTCTAAATAATTTTAAGACATGAGGCTTAATTTCATGCAATGTTATCTTCTATTTTAAGCCTTTTTATTATATATATATTTTTATATAAATGTCAGGTGTTTTTTTTTTTTTGTGATTTTTGATGTATATAGACCAACTCAGCTGAGTTGACTTGACTTAAGACTGACTGAGTCACCCCAAATCCGAATGTAAGTCTTCTCTTTTAATGATAGTATTAAAAAATAAACTAAAAATAAAAAACTAGAAGAGGGACTGAGGCACCCCAAATCCGAGTTTTAGAGCCTTTGTCATATCAAAAGATTGATGGGCTTCTAATTTGTTCCAGGGTTCTACAATTCATAGTACATAGCTAACCTTTTGAAGTTGATTGGTTGCCTTTTTTTTCCCTTATATTGGGAAGTCAAGCTCATGCGCTCTAACTCACACACTCACATCTCTTACCAGCGGATCATAGCTTGGTGACCGATTGATTGCTTTTACTTCATTTTATTGCTTTTCATCTAGGGTTATAATTTTTTTAGTACCACTAAGTAATTACATTCTTAAGAAATTATTTATCATCTTTGCACAGGTTGATGAGCTGTTATCAAATGATGTAAATATCACAATTTACAATGGGCAGGTATTCGTTCCTACCACTATGCAATTGCTTTCTTAGTGATTCCAAGAAGGATCGATGTAGTCATATAAACAAAGTGTGGCTCATCGGGCCTCCTACATGGCCAGGCGAAATGACAATAAGCTCTTTTAAAGAAAATCACATTGTGCCATGTATAGCTATGATGCACGGATACTTCAAAATGGAGAATATATTGTGTCATAACGTATCCGATACTTCACTTTTTACATGTAAAATCCGTGTTCTTACAGTGTCTATGGCGTGTCCTTACCGTATTCATGCTGTATCTGGGCATCATAGGTCCAATGTAGACTCATGCCAACCATGCAAGGGTTAAACTTACGAAATTGAACTTGTGGGGGCTCTATGTAAAAAAATTATTAGGGGAACGGGCTAATTTAAAAAAAAAATACATCCCTATTTCTAGAATTTGCACGGGTGTTGTTAAAAATTTTAAGCATTTTTCATATATGGGTGGGGTGTTCAACCCCTAGCCCTCTATACCTGAGTTTACCCCACCAACCACCAGTTTGAATCCTCTATGTCCTGTGTTGAACGGTGATTAAAAGTGGACAAATCATAGTCCGACACATCAGCCGCAAACACTAAGATTTTGAATTTGAATTGATGAGAAATATATGTATGTGATTTGTGTTTGTATTTACAGTTGGTGTGGAGGGCTATGATTAATCTACTCGCAGTCTATGCAATAAAGGAGATAGAGGATTCAAACTCACCAACCACGGGCATAGAGGGATGAAAATTTCTCTTTCTGCCTTGGGTACGTGCAAAAAGTTGGGGCCAACTAATTATTTTAACCGATGGTATATGCGTACTCCTCAATTATTACCTAAAGCATCCCATTAGAACTGGTTATCATTTGTATATTCACAGCTCTCTTGACTAGGAAGGAATCTTAGTGCCTAGAGTTGTAGATAATACAAGAAAAAACAAATGTTTATGTCCCCTTAAAAAAGGTGATGGAACGGGCCCATCCTTGTTCCTTTTTCGTTGGTTGCGTGCTATCCCTAATGTGATCAAATTGGTTTTGGTAGCTTGATGTCATGTGTGCCACAAAGGGAACAGAAGCATGGGTCCAGAAACTCAAGTAAGATTCCTCGATTCCTCATTTTCCTACTTACTAAGCTGGCAAATGTGCTGTATATTTATATGGAAGTTTCAAGTGATTAACCCAAACGTGTCTCTCATATTGTTTGATATTTCAGATGGGGTGAATTGAAAGCCTTCACCAGCTTGGACCGAACTCCTCTCTATTGCATGAGTGAGGCACACAATACAAAAGGTTTCACCAAGTCATTCAAGAACCTAAATTTCTACTGGATTCTGTTGGCAGGCCATTTCGTAAGTCATCCATCATTCTCATCCTCACATTAATCCATCTTTATTGTGATTTTCTTCATTCCATCTTTGGTGCTTAGCTGTCTCCTATAAGTCCCTTCTCTTCTTACATTGCACCTATGATTGAGCAGGTACCCATTGATCAGCCGTGCATAGCGTTGCAAATGATTGGAGAAATTACTCGATCTCCTGTCCATACTTATTAAAATAATGAATGTACATAAATACAACTTTTTTATGTTCAAGGAACACCAAAATAATTAAATAGAAGGAAATGTATGATAATAAAGCTCTCAATACTTGGTATTACTCTAGCCATTCCTTTCTTATTTTCCCTCTTTTTTAATAGGGTGGTTCCTTAAATTTTCCTTTGGAAACTATTCAATTGAAAGCTAAGAGCATGTCTCATTGTTGCGTTGGGACATTCCTGTATCCCCATGGACAGGGATGGCAATGGGTGGGTTTGGTATGGGTTAGAGAAAGTCCAAATTGTTGTGCGCGTGTATGCGTAAGCAACCAAGATCAACAATCAACCATACAAAAAGATAAGAGATTTACGTAGCTCAGCAAAGATGCCTACGTCCGCGGGAAACTAATTTCCACTACGTTCTCCTCTAACCTGTGAATCTATAGCCTTGGAATCTTAGCCTCTATCAAGGGTTACAAATTACATAATATATATAATTATCACTTATCCCTCAAGAGCTCTATTCTTAGAAAAAAAGAAAATCCTAATCTTATTAAGAAACTATTGTTTAATAAACAAGAAATTTCTAATATAATTAGGGAAACCACCAAAGACACTAAACCCAATGGGCCTGGACCCACTTGGCTAACAAACAATCTCTCCCTCCAAACCATGGGGAAGACACTCTGAACCCCTTACTGGGAGTTCAGCCCTGCCAACTATGAACATAACTTTAACTTTCCTTTAGACACAACCTTTGTCATCATGTTCGAGGGATTTTTGTTCGAAAAAATCTGTTCCAGCTTTATAAAGTTCTTCTCGATCACCTCACGAATCCAATGGTACTTGATATCAATGTGCTTCATGCGACCATGATATGTAGCATTCTTAGTGAAATCCATAGTACTCTGACCATCACAGTAAAATACATATTCTTCTTGCTTCAAACATAGTTCTTAAAGGAATCTCTTTAACTAAAGCATCTCTCTCCCTGTTTCATTAGCAGTTATGTATTTCGCTTCACTTGTAAAATGTGCTGTATACTTTTGCAACTTCGATTGCCAGGAGATAGCTCCCCCTACGAAAGTAAACAAATAAACGGAAGTTGACAACCGACGATCAAGATCACCTGCAAAATAAGCATCAGTATAACCTTCCACCATTAGTTTTGAGCCTCCAAAACACAAGCATACCTTGGAAGTACCTCTTAAATACCTAAAGATCCATTTCACTGCTTCCCAATGCTCCTTTCCAATGTTAGAGAGAAATCTACTTACTAAACCTACAGCAAGAGCAATGTCTGACCGTGTATAAACCATAGCATACATAACACTCCCCATAATGGATGAGTAAGGAGCACATGCCATCCGTTCCTTTTCATCATCTGTAGTAGGATACAAGGGCTTACTTAGTTTGAAGTGACTGGTTAGAGGCATGTTAACTGGCTTAGCATTCTTCATGTTAAACCGCTCGAGTACTCGTTCAACATATTTTTCCTGTGACAACCACAGTTGGTTGGAACTCCTGTCAGGACGTAATTGCATGCCCAATATCGTTTGTACTGAACCTAAGTCTTTCATGTCAAACAACTTTGACATATCCTCTTTTAACTTGCCAATCAACTTGTTATCCTGTCCAACTATTAGCATATCATCTATATATGAAAAAAGGATGATGAACTTACCATCATTAAATCGATGAACATAAACACAGTGATCTGCAACTGTCCTTCGGTACCCATGACTCAAAATGAATGAATCAAACTTCTTGTACCACTGTCTTGGTGCTTGTTTCAGCCTGTAGAGACTCTTCTTCAACTTGTAAACCATCTGTTCTTTTCCTTCTACCTTAAACCCCTCTAGCTGAGTCATGTAGATCTCTTATTTAAAGTTACCGTGAAGAAATACGGTCTTTATGTCCATCTATTCAAGCTCAAGGTCTATGCTGGCAGCTAGACCCAAGACTATTCTCACAGAAGTTATTTTTACAATAGGAGAGAAAACATCACTGAAGTCGATACCCTTCGTATGTGCGAAGCCTTTTATCACTAACCGTGCTTTGTACTTCACTAGTTTGCCATTCTCATCCTTTTTCAATTTGAACACCCATTTGTTTTTTAAAACATTCCTATCTTTAGGAAGTTGCACCAGCTCATATGTCTTGTTCTTCGTCAAAGAGCTCATCTCATCCTGCATAGCCTTCATCCACTCATCTTTATATCATGAGTCATTGCTTCTCGAATGCTTTCTAGCTCCCCCTCATTAGTAAGTAAAACATATTTAGATGAAGGATACTTAGTTGATGATTGACACTCTCATGTGGACCTCCTAACTTAAGGTTCCGTGGTTTCCAACTGAGGAGACTACAGCTCTCCCTGCTCAACTCTCACATCATCTGGCAATCCCTGTGCCTCATCACGATCCAAATAATTTTGTCCAACTTCTCCACCTGTAGTCGGCACTGAAGAAGGAGTCAGTGTGAGATCAACCACTTCATTAACTGTTTCAGAAGACTTATCAATCTTTTCAACATCTCCAAGAAACTAGTCTTCATAGAAAACCACATCTCTACTTCTAATAATTCTTCTCTTCTTTAGATCCCATAACCTGTAGCCAAACTCATCTCCACCATAGTTAAGAAATATGCAACTCACTGCCTTAACGTCCAACTTGGAACGTTGCTCCTTTGATACATGTGCAAACGGCTTACACCCAAACATATTCAAGTGTGAATAGAAAACATTTTTACTTATCTATTTTCTTTCGGAAAGATCAAAATTCAAAGGAATTGAGAAAGATCTGTTAATCAGATAACCAGCAGTTAGAACAGCTTTACCCTAAAATGACTTAGGCAACCGTGCTAATCTCATCATGCATCTCATCTTCTCAAGAAGAGTGCGGTTCATTCTCTCTGCCACAACGTTGTGTTGTGGAGTACCGGGAGCTATCTTTTAATGTTGAATGCCATGCTTCAAGCAATAGCTTCTGAACTGGTTGGATATGTACTCACCCCCTTTATCTGTGTGGAGACACTTCAAGAGTTTACTTGTTTCTTTTTCAACCATGACATGAAACTGTTGAAAAATCTAGAACACTTGATCCTTTGATTTCAACGCATAAACCCAAACTTTTATGAATGCATCATTGATGAATGTGATTAAAAACTTATTACCACCCAATGATTTTACCTCCATGGGACCACAAACAACAAAATATATCAAATCTAATACATTAGATTTTAATTTTGATGTCGAAGAGAAAGCAACCCTATGCTGTTTGCCATACAGACAATAATCACAAGGGTCAAGGGATATATCTTTGGAGCAAGGAATTAAATCCTTCTTTGCCAACATATGCTAGTCTTTCTCACTCATGTAACCAACCCTCTTATGCCACAGACTCAGAGAGGAACTGTCTTAAACAGCAGTTAACACCCCTTTGAAAGCTTTACATGTATTTTATAAAGCGTATTACTTGCTTTTTCTTTTCTAATAACAAGAGACCCTCTAGTGAGCTTCCATTTGCTATTTCCGAAGTAACTCTCATAACCTGCACAATCCAATGTAGTCCCGAAAATCAGATTCAACGGCAGATCAGAAACATGTCGCACATTTTTCAGCGTCATTGTGTAAGCAATATCGATTTTAATGCAGACATCACTGATACAGATAATTTCTGAATGACTCGTGGTGCCCATCTTCACAGTACTAAAGTCACTTGCTTTGTACGTCGTGAACATCTCCCTACAAGGAGTAGCATGGTGGATGCTGCTGTGTTAACAACCCACTCAACCTAATCATCTGCAACACTCAAACACTTATCATCATCGCAGGCAAGTACCACTACTACCTCTCCCAAAGTAGCTGTAGTGTTATCACTGTCATTCTTATTCTCTTTGTTGGATCTTTTTTATTCTTTCAAGGCAAAACAATTTTTTCTAATGTGGCCCATCTTACTACAGCAAAAGCATTTCACAGACTTTTTCTTGGTCTGTGATTTACCTTTAAACTTGCTACAACCCCCCTTTGGTCCTATATTCTTACTCCTCCCCTTGTTCTTAATAACAAAGGCCTGTGCATTATCTGTCCTTGTAGATTTCCTTTTAGTTTCTTCATTCTATAGACTACTAGTAACCTTACTTATGGACAACACACCATCTGTAGTAGAGTTCCTCACAGAAACAATTAATATCTCCCATGTATCCGGCAAAAAACTCAGAAGCAACAAAGTTTGCATCTCATCATCAAGGACCATCTTTATAGTGGCTAACTGATTTACTGTACTTTGGAACTCATTGATGTGATATTCGATCTGACTACCATCCTTGAATTTCATGTTCACAAGCTTTCTGATAAAAAAGGTTTTTTTCATTGTGGTCTTTTTATCATACATTGCTTCTAGTTTTTTTCAAAGGGTATTCGCATTAGTTTCATTAGACACGTGGTGAAATATACTGTTATCAATCCATTGTCTGATGTGACCAATCGCTTTTCTATGCAACTTGTTTCATTCAGTATCTTGCATATCTTTTGGTTGGGCCTTATCCCCCTCAATGGGATCCCATAATGGTCTTTATAATAGAGAATATCCTTCATCTTCGGTTTCCAGATCAACCAATTGGAATGGTTGAGCTTAACCATGGTAATGTTGATAGTGTTGTTCTCCATCTTAATTAAATTAAGTAATAGGAAAAAACAAAATATTAACACTAACCTTAACTTCTGCACCAACCTGTAAATCTCGTCAACACGAGCACACTAGAAGAAACAAATCTGAATTCCAACTCCAATGGCTTTGATATCGTAAAAACAGTTTTCTGCACTCCGATTTGGTCAAACTCCTTGTTGACTGTCAAACAGCCAGTCTTCTTCCACAAACATGTAGATTTACTCGAAACGAGTCCATAGGTGCAAACAGATTTTCGATTGGACGTCGAATGATTAAGATATCTCAAAACAAAATTCTGCAGTCGAACTCAGTCAAACTGGCCTTTGACCATACCTCCATTGACGTCGGCTGACGTCAGCGCTGCGCTGGCAGGCTGGACTTTTGCAGACAAGTTCAAGTTGACCCGACCCAAACCATAAACTGCAATTGTTCTATTGGCCTTGTAGACAATGGGTTAGGTTAAACTAACCCAACCCAAACCACAACTGACCTGGGTTAAGAAACCCAGGCCGTGTCTTCTTCAACCTCCTTCCCTGTTCTGAAACAGGGAGCTGAACATTGCCCTTTTCTTCTTCGGCTACGGTGAACTGGTCCGGCGACCAGCGGTGGGCTCCCGGCTGGTTCGGCGACGGCTACGTTGTTAACAGTGGCGACCGGACGTTGAGCGGTAGCGATAATGAAACGAAGAACGGCAGCTGATGATCACAGTGGTAGCAACTGTGCTTGGTGGCGGCGCAATAAGGTAGCAATGACGGCGCCGTTAGGGAGCTCTTTTTCTCCAGGTTTCTTTTCCCTCAAAATTCCAGCAGCCAAAACTTAACAAAAATCGAGAACCCACTCTTTCTTTTCCCTATTTGTGTGTGGCCAAACAGAGAGCACGGTAGCATTTTCTTCTTCTTTGTTTCCAGAAAAACAGAGCTCTCCGAATCCATCGATCTTCCATACACAATCTCCAAGCCCAGGAGACTCTAGTTAGGCTCTAATACCACCTGTTGTGTGCATGTGTGCGTAAGTAACTAAGATCAACAATCAACTACATAAAAAAAACAAGAGCTTTGTGTGGTTCGGCAAAGATGCCTACGTCCACGGGAAACCAATTTCCACTAGGTCCTCTTCCAATCTGTGAATCTACAGCCTTGAAATCTCAGCTTCTATCAAAGGTTATAGATTACATCATATATATAATCATCACTTCCTTATCCCCTAAGAACTATATTCTTAGAAAAAAAGAAAGTCCTAATCCTATTAAGAAACTACTGTTTGATAAACAGGAAATTCCTAAAATAATTAGGAAAATAACCCAAGACATAGAACCTAATTGGTTTAGACCCACTTGACCAACACAAATCTGCCCTATCTAAGATTTAACTCATCCAAATATACCTTGCCATGTGACAGGTCATTGATATATGATACCAAATCTGTCCTATGTGTTGGAAATTTATACTAAAATCACACTTTTATGTATTTTTCTTTGACTGATTTACTTATTAGTAAAGTTTGCTTTTTCCATATTAATGATAATTTGTATGGGTAAATGGTTGCATTATTATTTACTGTGCATAAGTGCATTTTTCATTCTATAAAGTAGACAAGTTGGTGTGTAGAGTTCAGCTTACGCACGGAAGACTTATTTGTCGGTTCTTATAGAATATAAGTTATTGTTGTTCACAATTTAGATGGAGCTGGACACACCGTCGGTACGATTGTAACATAATGTTTTAGTAGGCTTGTCTTGGCTGCGGAAAATAGTATAGTTTTGACTCGTTATGTTAGTATACTTTGTATGTATTGAACATGACCACTTTTGGGTTATTGTTTTTATACTGACTATATAAGATTATTAACATCCAAATGGTTATTATGAGAGCTTATACTCTTAATCCCGATATAAATAATAGACACGTACATTTAGTATTTGGCATTTTGATTTACAAAGGAGTGAGACCTTTTGTGGGTCAATAATCTTAGTAAATTGGATGACTACACTACGTGTATGGTGCATATTAGTTTATTGACGAAATCTACATCCCGTAATAGGGATTGATGATATCCCTTTGATGAAGCTTATAAGTTTTGATTATGTCAAACCCTGCAGGTGAACTTAGTGTCTGACATATCAAATAAGTTAAGTGTAAGGTCTTAAGGAATTATAAAGATATTGATTAAATATAAATGTTAGTAATTATTTAATCAATGAATATCTGAAATCTTAACATGAGGAGACTAATAAGCATTTAATAACAAAAAGCTCAAAATATTGTTTTGAGAATAAGGACAGGAGTACAATTATAATTCTTTAATAGACTGAATTGTAATTTATGGATCTATGATTCTAATTTGGGTCGAATTAGGGTTTCCTATTTTTATAAGAAGCCTATTCCTTATTTCCTTCTTAAGGTCCCTATTGTAGCTATAAATATGCGCTATTGCTCTCTAGAAAAATATATATACAAGAGAAATCTCGTTTTTTTAGGGCAAAGAGAATTCGTAGAAGAGGCCTACACTCCGGTGCGAATTCGATTATAGAGGAATACAGTAGAAGGTCTTGAGATTTTCAGGCTATTACAAGACCGAGATTAAATCAGAAAAATCTCGCATGTATGATTCTTGAATCATTATCGTTTAAACTTATTTTTGCAATGATCTATGCACGAAATCTAAGGATCCTGGCGGTTGCCTCTCAACACTATGATGGGTCATTAAGTGAGTCAAATCTAATTTAAATCCTAAAACATTTAAGCATGTAAAAACACATAAACATGTGTGTAGTAGAGATTGAACAAATCACATTCTTTTTCTACATGACTTATAAGGCCCAAAACCACCTACATCATATGAATTTTGTCTATTACTTTAGTAATAAGTATATAATTATTATATATTTGGGGCGAAGTGGGTTGGGACAACAGGACCCAAACGTACCAAACCTGCTCCAAATAGGAGTGGAGAGGGATGGGCCCTCATTTATACCCGACCCATTGCACTCTCTGCCCATGAATACTAAGAAATGGAATGTGTTAGAAGGTTTGTTTCTATTATGTTATAAAAAAGGAGATTTCCATGCAAAATGTTTCTAGAACTCCTCATGGGCAGGGAATTTCGAAACAGTAACAAAATCATTTCTCTCATTCTGGGGAGTCTCTTATTTGCTCTCATGCAACTCTAGGCATTTCTCTCATTTAGAGTTAGTCCTCATTGCACGTGTGAGCTCCTATTATTTTACATGTGCAAGTGCTTATTACCTTGTAAGTCTCTCTTGGTAGAGCCCCTTAGCTGGAATACTATAAAAAAAAAAACTCTGTACATTTTAGAACTCCTCTCTCTCTCTCTCTGTGGACATTTTTAAAATAAAATAATAATTTATAATTTTAATTTATTTATTTATACTTGTGTGAAGTGTGCATTAAGTCAAGTATATTACCCTGTAAGTCCCTCCCGACAGAGCCCCTTAGCTGGAATATTAAAAAAAAAAACTCTGGATATTTTAGGGAACTCCTCTCTCTCTCTCTCTCTCTCTCTCTCTCTCTCTGTGGACATTTTTAAAATAAAATAATATTTTATAATTTTAAGTTATTTATTTATACATGTGTGAAGCGTTCATTAAGTCAAGGATCCTTTTTTGTTAAATTAATTATTTACTAAAGGTATGATCTTTTCACGCTCTTTTAAGATGTGACCCTTCAAGTGTCTCCGACAATCTTCTGTGTTCCATAGAAGACCATCTCTTTGGTTTCTAATAAAATATTTAATCAATGAAGAGTTTGATTTCCATTCATCCCCTCTTGTTGAATTGAGCATTTCAATTCAGATCTCCTTAATTGGTGTGCAGAGCATGGAGACAAGAGGCATCATATTATAGGGAAAAGCTTTCCGTGAAATTAAACCACTTGCATGTGGGATCCTCCATCATTTTTCCTTAACATTAGATCATTTCCAAAGTAGAATAAAAAGTCATGGAAATAGCAAATACAAATACCCAATATCCTATCTCCGCTGCTTCCCCAAACCCAAACATTAGATCATTTTCTTAACATGCTTCAACAAGGGATACTAAAAATGTGATTTTGATGATGATGTGATTTTGGGGATGTGACCATCCCAGGCTGATGAGAAATTGTAGGGAAGAATGTTACCTAACAATTTCCGTACATCCATGATGGCACAACCTGATCCGAGCAAAGGATCAGGATCATCTCAAGAATGACGCCAAATAGGCCGTAAGTGGATTCTAAAATGTAGCAAATGAATTGGGCAAAATAAATTTAGGCGTCATACAAAGAACCTAGAAAATGTGGTGGTCAAAGTAATCTTTAGGCTGAACTTTTTTTTTTTTTTAACAGACAGTTCATTAAAGAAAGAAGAAGAAACAACAGACAAACTCAGCGACCACCAGAACAAATCAAACAAACCATTCTAAATTGGTTCCCTGGCTGAACCGTGCTAAGGTAAGTCATGGGCCAAAATGTTAGTACATGATGCAGATTTTGGAGAATCCGTTACCCTCAGCTTTCATCACAGCAAGCAAGACAGCTCACGGTTTCTTATCTTTTAAAGGGAACGGTTTTGGGCCTTCCGAAGCTCCTACACCAAGACTTTATTCATTCAAAATAATAAAATAACTATAGGCTTGTAAGAAATCATATGGCCCGCATGCCACAAGTCTCACATTAGTTCAATAAGAGAAGATGCCAATAAAGAATATAGTCCCACTAAGTGTAAGACTTGATCTGACCTCACAGTAAGACTCCTAATAAGATCAGTGGTTATGGTATTCTAATGAAAAATTCTAGCGTAAATGTCACTCTTTATAACTTATTTATATAAGGATAAAAGAGCCTTAGGTTTGAACTCTCTCCATTTTCGGTAGAAAAGACAACAGCTGAAGAGATTTGTGAAAATTCCCAATCACCAAAATGCATATAGATCTCTGGTCATGTATTGGAGTCTCCGCATTTAGATCCATAAAAAACAAATTATTATGTAGTGCCTTGGAGAGAGAGAGAGAGAGAGAGAGAGAGAGAGAGAGAGAGAGAGAGGATTCAATGGATTTGAGGTATATTTGATTCAAATATATGATCCATAGAAGGGAAACGTTTATTTGGTGCTTATTTTTTAACGATTAATATATGATTTGCAATTTTTAACTACTTATGACATAAGTCCTATCCATTCAATTCCCATGTATGTTAATTCAAACATACATGCCCTTGTATTTTTTCCATTTACTAGAATGGAGAAAGCAAGATAGAAGGAAATGTTTTCTAAAACCTTCTTTTATAACAAGTAAATATTAAATGAAGATATTCTCTTAATGTTAAAAGTCTAAGGCTTCTTTTAATTAATGTTTAGCAACTTGCTTCCCTTGAGAATTTAAAAAAATGTTTGGCAATTGTAAATCGTTGAGGATTTGAACCATTGAAAATCCTTAGTTTTAGGATTTTTAGGTCTCCCCTTCCCCATGCCTATAAGATTTGGAAATCTTCATATTTGTGGATTCACGCACCATCAGTAACCTTTCTTTACCACATCATGTAGAGATACACACCAATATTAAATGGCATTATCAATGATATACTCAATCTTATAGTTTTATGAGTTATTAATCATATTCATTAATCACATTATTAATGATATGCTCAATCTTCTAGTGGGAACAATTCATTTTAAAGAAAAACTTGATGACATCCTAAGTAGTCTAGATTTTTATAAGGTGGGCTCCACTATGGCTTCCACTCCTTGCACACAAAAAAAAAAAAAAAGCATGTGGGAGATCACTTTAGGAGATCCGGACTCTAATATGATTATTATTTTGTTTTCATTAAAATCTGAAAAAAAGTTTCATTCCACCAACTTCATCCAATGTCCTAGGAAATATTTTTGAGAGACCTTGGACTCATGGATTAACATTTTTGTGAGACCTTGGACTCATGGATGGGACAAACTGCTAATATAATTTTGTGCAAACAAAACGTGCCCCATTATACTTGGAATAAAAGAACCAACTAGTTAACCTCACGTTACATGTGGATCCACTTCATAAAGCTGCCGTCCCTTTTGCCTGTTTTTGATAGGAAAAAAAAGTATCATATTTGAGCACGTCATGTAAAAACAGGTGAACGTGGCTCCGCGGCCCCGCCTGTCCGTCCAGCTCATAGACAGATAGTGCACCTACCTCTTTGGGAGGAGGATGGAATGGCTCATCGATACAATTTCTGCCTAATTTGCAATCGGCAATTAAAGCCCGATATAAGAAAAGAATACATACAGGATTTACATGGTTTATCCAAACTAGGGCTACATCCATGGCTATAGAGATGATATTATCTTACTATAACATGCAAAGACATGTACAGAGACACTCATGCTCTCATCATCTCTATTACATGATGTGGAAACCACGAGCAGGAGAGGTCACTCTCTTCAGACTATACATATTTATAATATTCGCTTTCTTGGCCAAAATACACATAACTTTAAACTGGTCTTAGATAACGCAATGAACACATCTTGCTAAATTGGAATAAAAGAAAAAAACCAAACAATCTCCACCTTTGCTTGAATTCCGTGCAATTTGAGCTACCAGGAGATGAAATCAGTAATGTCTTTACGTACTTTGATGACAAGTATGTCATTACACCAATGGCACAATATTTTATCTGGTTAAACTAAATTAGAAGACATAAATCTAACAATCTCCACCTTAGCTTTAATTATGTAATACGAGTCTCCAACAGATAAATCGACAATGTCTTCTTCCTTCCACACTTTAACATGTTGAACCAGCACATGAATTTTGAGTAAAGTTCATCTTCTCATCAAACTCCGATTGATCAAATTTTGGTATTGACCGTTAAAAGCCAATTTCCCACTTCGACTGCTTAGATGTGCTCCAAATAAGTCTATAGGCGCAAACAGATCTCCGATCGGTTATTGAACGATCAAGATATCAACAAAACAACGTTATACCGTCAATCTAGCTCAAAGTGTTTTGGACTTACAAATCCATTGACGTCAGCTGACGTCAGCATTGTTCTAACTGGTCGCTGAACTAGGCTCTACACACAAGTTCAGTTCGACCTGACCCGACCTAAACTGAACTTTCTTGAACTGCTGGGCTGTGCTGCTTCATGGGTTAGGCAAAACTAACTTGAATTGGACTTGGAACCGATCCCAAGAGCTAAATGCTACTTTCTTCTTCCTTTTTGGTTTTGCACAAGCTAGAGACCTGTAAAACTTTCAACCTCCTTTCTCTGCACTAGGGAGTAGTGAGGGCTTGCCACAGCAGCTCCCTCCGAACAGTGAGGCGGTAGGCATGAGAGAGGCAATGGCAGTGGCCGCGGCTTTGATGGCGTCTACAGTGCGATGACAAGGGGCTGCAACAAAGTTGAGAAATCCCCTTTTTGTGAAGTGAAGTCTAACATCGAAGAACCCCAGCCCATAATAGTCCTTGCAGCAAATAGAGAACCATTTTTTGCAAACCGCAGAACACTAAACCCCTCCACTTCATCAAAAATAGAACCAGCACTAAGAACATCAATCAATCCTTCTCCTGTCCCTTCTTCGTCAATTGAGATGGCTGTGCAGCCGGGAGAGAGTACATCCTCTTCTCCGACGACAAACCATGACTTCTACTGATCTTCTCCACTGATTGTGTGGTCCATATAGAGATTAAACCAATCTCTACCTTCTCTGCAACTTGCAAAAAATTTAGATTTCCATGGAGAATCTAGATCTCCAAGGATAATCCAATTCGTCAATCTCACAATACAATCCAAGCTCTGTTACTACTTGTTGTGCACAAGCGGAAGGAGGTAAACTATGATCGACAATCAAAGCCACATACAAGAAGAGAAGACACAGAGGATTTACGTACTTCACCTAAACCATGGCTACATCCACGGGCATAGAGATAATACCATCTTTACTACAGCAAGCAAAGGCATACATAGAGACACTCATACTCTCATCGTCTCTCTTACATAATGTGAGAACATTACAGGCAATAGAAGCTACTCTTTTTAGCACAAAATTTATGCTTACAGATTATACACATAAATAATTTCTGCTTTCTTGGCCACCAAGAAAGCTCTGGTAGAATTATCAAAATATCCATGACCTTAAATTGATCATTGACTAACCTAATGGACTTATTCGACTAAACCAAAATACAAGACATAAACCTAACATATCATAACTCAAGAAGTTCTGTGTTATTTTGTTTTCCTTCCATCATGCCCTACCTCCTCTGCCATTAAGCAGTTTACCTTCCCATTGGCCCCAATCCTCTGAGTGTTATCACTGAAGTCGAATGTATGAGGGGAGTAAAAGTCCACCTCGGAGCTCACTTATAGGAAGTCCTAACTGCTCCAAAATTATAGTAAAATAAGGGTTGGTCGGTCACATCACAAGGTTGATTATATGACTAATAATAATATAAGGAGAGTGCTCCGGGACAGTTCCCATACTGACATCAATGCGAACAGTCATGTGTAGCCCACCTAATTATCAATCGGTATCATTCACACACAATTGACCTCCCCATGAATTATTATGCAATGGGTTAATGAGTTTACACTCATCTTAACGGACTAAATTACTAGACAGAACATCAAATTCATGTGTGTGCACATGTGAAGCCGTTTCACTTGTAGACCTAGATTGTGCACATGTGAAGCCATTTCACTTGTAGACCTAGATTCCACACTATGTTGTGGACTGGGGAGAGAGTTACTCTGCAAAGCTAGGCATTCATAGCCCTCGTGGAGGAACAAACCCTGCAAAGCTAGGCATTCATAGTTCTCGTGGAGGGACAAAGTCACTAAACCATCGAGAGAGGATCGAGAGTGGTAAGCCTTCAAAAAGATGTAATGGGCAACCTCAGCCTGGGTGTTTCTGAGCCTTTATAGTAACAATTTGGCAACATACTGGCCATAAAAGATCAGTCCTTCACTCGCAAATCAGGATCCTATGAGTGGTTGTGGGTGGACCTATCATGGTCCATCACATTATCATGAGGCAGCCATGCCTTGGAGGGAACAGGAAGCCTGCGTTGGTCAAATCACCGTGGAGTGAACACATAGACGTTCTCAACGCATCACTTGGTGATCGTTTGCGGTCCAAATTGTACGCAGATTTTGTGGGTTTGAAATTTTGCACATAGGTGACATCAAATATTTTGATCCCCCACCTCATATTGATGGACTCCAGGTGGGCTCCATAAGGCCATCTAGAATGACACCCACGCGAAAAATACATTGGAGAGCATGACTCAGACATAATTAATACAATTTAATGCATTTATTAATCATAACCTCAATTTACTTTGGGATCAACTCCCACTCATGTAAAATATCTCTAGTCCAATTTTAGATCCATCCTAGATGAACTTTTTCCGTCGTCACCCATTCAAGGCGTACACTCAAAAGAGGATCCAGACTCCGTTCCCACAGGCAAACCCTTTTCGCATTGAACATATAAATAGATTAACATCCGCTGTACTTGTCATCAAGAAGGTGATGGCTAGTTGATTTGAGCCTTACATTTGCTTTTTAAGATTTTGAAGTTTGACTTAGGCCCCTTGTATCCGGGTATTATGTTTCTATCTGATCAATCAGAATTCAGATTTGGCTTTTAAACAGTTTCAGTGAGCCAACTGAAATCTGATCCATCGATGGTCCCATCAAAGATCGACAGACGGAGGCATTATGCTTGGAGGGAAAAATTTTCTCCCCCAAGCGCATTTACAAATATAAAATATTACCATTGTAGTAAACAGATACTTCTTCCCTTTCCAATCCATTCATATTCATCACCTCTTCAATAAATACACAGTAGCTGATAACGTTTGCATTCGAACATGTTCGTCTATAGAAACAGGATATACACTTTATCCATCAAATCGCTCTTATCTTTCTGCTCAGCGCACTTCTTCTTAGGCCACTCTGTTTCTTCTCCCTTCCAGACAGAAACGTAGAAACCTCCTTATTTCCATTTTGTCAGGGAATTTCATTCAAAATTCTGAGTTCGGTTTGTGTCATCTTGTAGTTTTTCCTGCTTCAGATGAAGATATCTTCCTACCTTAGCGTCCTTCTATCTCTTTTACTTCTTCATGGACTGTTCCATGGAAAACTGGCCTCTGCTGCGGGAACAGATGATGGAACAGAGGAATGGGGGTATGTTGAAGTTCGACCTGGTAAGTTTCAATCTTAAAACTTCTTTTGTTCTTAGCTTTCTGGGTTCTTTATAGATTTCATGAGATTGATGCTTCCACCTTTTTCAGAGGCCCATATGTTCTGGTGGCTTTACAGGAGTCCACACAGATCAGAGAGTTTATCCAGTCCATGGCCAATCATACTTTGGTTGCAGGGTGGTCCGGTAAATCTGTCTCTGTTGTATTTAAATCAATCGAAGTGGGACATTTACAGACACCCAATTGAGAAATTGGAAGATTTTGATTGTTCTTGTGATTGATCTTTGTATTGGGTGTAGGGGGCTTCTGGTACTGCGATAGGAAATTTTCAGGAAATTGGGCCGTTGGATACGAATCTGAAGCCCCGGAATTCGACATGGTTGCAGAAAGCAGATCTTCTGTTTGTGGTACATTTTTTTCCTCCATGTCAATTCTAATTCCACACACGTGTGTGAGATCGAGTTTGATGAGCCGATCAACGTTCCAGATCTCACACAAGTATGCCACTGCCACGAAAGTGTTCACCTTTATCATCTGCCTTCTTGTCTGTATTTTTTGGTTTGAGAAAGGATAATCCAGTAGGAACAGGATTCAGTTATGGTGGGGATGGGAGTCAGGTTGTGCAAACTGATGAACAGGCAGCAACTGATTTGACTACATTGCTGAAAGAGCTCTCTAACAAGGATAAGAGCCTCCAAACTAGCCCCTTGTTCATTGTAGCTGAGTCTTACGGAGGGAAATTTGCAGCAACGCTCGGATTATCTGTTTTAAAAGCAATCCAAAATAGAGAATTGACGCTTATACTTGGAGGTATGTAATTCCCTCTATTGTTATTTAACACATTCAATCCTTTCTTTATATGTTTTAAGAAGTTTAGTGACCATAGATGTAGGTACTTGCAGTAAAAATATCTCTGGGTTGGTGCTCCATCCTCTTTAAGTTCATATTATTATAACAATTAAAACTTAAAATTTTGACCCGCTGGTCGACCTGGTTTTACTTTGCTAGGGAGAAGGATTTGGGTTATCTGCAAAAATCAAATATCTTGATTGGCATGTGCCTTGTTTTTTTTTTTTTATTCCAGGAGTTGTTTTGGGAGACAGTTGGATTTCTCCAGAAGATTATGTGGTATGTAGCCTTTGAAGCTACGCATACAAGAGTTGCTTGATCTTGTAAACTACTATTATTCTTCCCTTTTTCTGCTTCTACAACTTTCAACTCAAGAATGCAGCCATCTTGCAAATGTGGTAACGAGGACTGGCCTTTGCAACTAAGATACATGAATTGATTGATCTTGTATCGGTTTGAAAAGTTATCATTATTGCGAGAATGACTTAACAGTACTGAATTTTAGCTCTAAGTGTAATAATTGGGCTGGTTCCTACATTCATTAAGTGTTTTGCTTAAATGCAGGTCTCATGGGGACCACTGCTTAAAGACGTCTCACGACTCGATGATAATGGCCTCACTGAATCAAATAGGTTGATATTCAGTTGTCTAATATTGTTTAGCTGATCAATCTGCACCAATTATTTGGGGATATATGGTACAATTTTTAAATCTAGTTTATCTAACAAACCTAAGTCACATAGCAGAGTGGCTCAATTAATTAAGCAACAAATTGAGAAAGGCCTGTATGGAGATGCAACCGAGTCGTGGAGCAATCTTGAGGGTGTGATCGGTGCTAGAAGCAACTCTGTGGTAGGCTTTATTTTCCCCCCATAATTGTCTCTAATTCTAGACTTCCCTCGGACGATGAATTGTTAAAAAATGGATTTGCAGGATTTCTATAACTTTCTGTTGGATTCCGCAAGCGACCCGCTTTCCTTGAAAGCAATGGGACTATTAGAAGGAATTTCAATGAAGAAGTACTCAAATTATCTGAGTGCCAAGGATTCTTCAAATGGCGGTCTTAGCAGTCTAATGAATGGTGTCATAAGAGAGAAGCTGAAGATAATCCCCAAGAATGTGACGTAAGTTTCCTCTGTGGAGTTATTCTTTAAGTAATTTACGGCCTAGTTGGTGTTGGATAGAAAGCTCAAGCAAAGGTTATTGATCTCTCAATTGTGGTTCAGCTTGCTTTATCAAATGTGGTTGACATATTGATGCAGGGCTTAGTGGGCCCCACTTGAAATTCTATGCCCACAGGCCCAAAACCAATAAGCCCAGTAGAGAAAATTAATTTCTATTAGTAGCTGCTTTCTTAATTATCCAAGATTCTTTAATATTTAGAAATTCCTATTATATTTAGTTTATGCTTCCTTATTTGATTTGAATTGGATTGCTTCCTTAGTTAGAAAGTATCGTAGTTATAAATAAAAATGTAATCCCTCCTCATGGGATACGAAACATTGATATTGAATATGAATTTGAATTTATTTCTCAGTTGAAAGTTGATTTGTTGTCTTTGGTGAGGCACCTAGACATATTACCTTAAGCCTTTTGGTCTAGAGATTAACTATTTGGCTACTGTTCTTCCCTATGCTGCTTCAATTGGTGTCAGAGCGAAGATTCAATTTCAGATTGTCATCTGTTCTGCTTGCCGATTCGAAGTAATGTATCCCATGCCTATTGTTTTGGTCTCTACCACTCATCTCTCATCATCTCCATCTTTGCGACTCGATCCCTACCCACCGAATCCCAATGCCAACCCAGCTCTTTCCCTAATCCCAAAATCCCTTCCCAGCATCCTTATCTCTTTCTACAACCACACCACAAATCCATTCCTCACCCATCCAACCCCCTCACAACAAACCCTAAAGTCAAAACCCTCCACAACTCCTCACTACCCACAAAAAATCCAAACTGTTTCCCAATCGACCCAAGCCCCTTTCTCAGACCCTAGCCACACTTCCGAGTCCACCAACAGCTAGCCAAAACACCAACCCCCCTCGGGCGAAACCCCATCTCTATTAAAAAAAAAAAACCTCCCAGGCTTATGAAACACAAACCCAGCAAAAAAAAAAAAAAAAAGGATTGAAAGAGAAAAAGAAAGAGAACAATAACAAAGAGTGTGCCTTCACGTGGTCTTCATCACACGTTGCCCTAGCAACTGGCCTGCTAAAGCCCACCTCACCATCGTCTGCCATCATCGCCATCGCCTGCCATCGTCACCATCATCTACCAAAGTCCACCTCACCTTCTTCTCCTCGTTGCTGTAGTCAGCATCCCTGGAGTCCCACCCATTGTAGCACTCCTTCGTTGTTTGTTAAGGGTGAGTTGAAGTTCCCCCACTCATTCTTTTCTATTCTCGTAGTTTTCGAAAAGGAGAACAAACTTTCTGCACTCAACTTGAAACACATGCAAGCCCACACTTATGAGTTTGGATTTGACCTGAACCGCAACAGAAGGCAGAAAAAAAAACCAGAATTTCTTATTCCCTTTTTTTTATCTCTCTACCCGAAACGATTAACCATATCGTGGTGAATTCTTTGATCGACAATGTGATACTATGATAAGGGAGTTATCTGAAAGAGTACATACATTGGAAGTCATGTCCCGGAGTTCACAAAGGCCTATTGATGTAGAAGCCTCGTCTAGAGCTAGAAACCAACAACATTCTGCCCAACAAGATAAAATAGGCTCTCAAGAATCTATCCATGATTTTATTCAGCGTTTCTTCATTGAGGGGGATGCTGACAACATGCCTGCTGTGCTCAAGTTTGATTATATTACAAAGCGGATTAAAATTGATGTTGATAATTTTTCTGATCGGCTCAATCTAAAGGCTTTTATTGACTGGCTTAGTTCTTTTGAAGATTATTTCACTTGGTATCATATGGATGATACACAACATGTTGCTTTCATCAAAACCAAACTTAAAGGTTCAGCACTCATTTAGTGGTATAGGATTGAGCACTACAATCTTGTCATAGGCACCCACTATTACCAAGTGGGATGAGATGCATGAAAAGCTCAAAGTTAAATACCTGCCATCCAATTTTTTGAGTATCCTTCAGTAAGAATATATTTTTTCAAGTAAAGCACATTATCACTGGATGTGTACACAGAATTCAATGATTATATTATTTGGGGTAAAGCTCAAGAGGACGATTTCACGCTAGTCAATCGGTACATAACTGGTTTGCAGGAAGAAATTATATGTGATACCTTTATGCATGACTTTCAAATTGTTGATAACGTTTATTACAAGGCAAAACAGGTTGAACTAGAATTGAGGCCATCCACTTTTTGACGCTTTGGCACTCAAGCCGAGGAGTCAATGAGTCGTTGAGCCCTAGACTTTTAGAATAATACTTGTGCTCCAATCAGTCAGAATAATTTTTAAAATAACAATGCTCCACTAGCAGGTTATTGTTTACCTCCGAAACAGCAACACAACTAACCCAACCAGCATCCTTTTCCTCAAAATCAATAGGGCACAGTGCCACAGGACAAGATATGAGGAGTCGTGGCCCTCTTCGACAGGAATTGGGGACGGATGGTTGTTGGCAATGTGGTCAACATAGGCACTTTACTAATGAACGCCCTAAGGTTCACAATCTTTATTATTGTGATGAAAATCCTTATTCATCATAATAATATTATGATGAGCATATTGAGATGGAGCCTCCTCCTGACCATACACAATCAAAAGCTCCACAAGAACCACAGCCCGAGGCTCAGTATGATCATTCTCCTCGCGTTACCACCACTACAGAGAAAGGTGGTCGTGTCCTTATTAAACGCGGACTTCTCATCATCAATGAGCAAGAAGAACAGGATTGGCGACATACTTCAATCTTCAGGATAGGCATGAGATGCAAAGGTAAGCTATGCAATTTAATTGTTGATGCTAGAAGTGCAATGAATGTAGTTTCACAAGAAATGATTCATAAGCTCAATTTGCCCACTAAAAAGCACCTAAAGCCTTCCAAAGTCAATTGGGTAGATGATTCAATTAATGTGGCCCATTACTGCTTGGTTCATTTTAAAATTACCATATATGAAATATGAAGATGATATATGCTGTGATATCATTCCCATGAATATTGCTGACATATTACTTGGCCGACCATGGCTTTATAACCGAGTGGTACATATTGATTAGAAAAAAGCACATATATTCTTTTACATGGAAAGGACAAGTGATGGACCTTCTTCCACTACCGCCGTTAACATCCTCTTTTGCAGTTTCTACCACTCCATCAAACTATCATGTTCTCTTAATACGAAAATTTGAAATAGAAAGCAAAGGCCAAGGAGTTTTTTATGCTTTTGTTCTGAAAGAATTCAACAATGCAAATGATAAAAATTAGGTTTCTACACTATCAAAGGTCAAGTCATTACTTAATGATTTTCACGACTTGATTCCAACAGAGCTTCCTAATGAGCTACCTCTTATAAGGGACATACAACATGTCATTGATTTAGTCCTCGAGTCTACCCTTGCTAATTTACCTATGTATTGCATGAGCCCCATTGAACATGCTGAATTACGAAGACAGGTTGAAGATTTACTCTAAAAGGTTATATCTACGAAAGTATGAGTCGTTGTGTAGTTCCAACCCTTTTAACACCAAAGAAAGATGGGTCTTAGTAAATGTGTGTTGATAGCCGAGTAATTAACAACATCACCATCAAATATTGGTTTCCGATTCCCGAGTGGACAACATGCTTGATATGATGGCCAGATTATTTGTCTTTTCCAAGATTGATATCAAAAGCGGATATCATCAAATCCATATTCGGCCAAGAGATGAATGAAAGACTGCATTCAAAGCCAAAGATGGATTATATGAATAGATGGTTATGCCGTTCGATTTATTTAATGCTCTCAGCACTTTTATGAGAGTGATGACTCAGTTTTTGCAACATTTTCTCAGCAAATTTATTGTGGTATATTTTGATGACATCTTGATTTTTAGCAAATCAAAAGAAGCTCATATTGATCATCTAAGGTATGTCATGTGTGCGCTTTGTAAATAAAATCTTTACATTAATTTGAAGAAGTGTACTTTTTTTAGTTCCAAAGTTTTTTTTTTTTTTGGGCTTTTTTGTTTCAACCCAAGGAGTTGAAGCTGATCCAGATAAAATCAAAGTAATCACTGATTGGCTTATTCCTACATCTATCCATGAGGTACGATGCTTTCATGAGTTGGCTACATTTTATAGGAGGTTTATTTGTAATTTCAATACCATCATGACCATCATGACCCCTATAACTGATTGCATGAAGAAAGGAGAGTTCACTTGGACAAATGCCATATCTTGAGTATTTAAATAGATTAAGTAGAAAATGACCGAAGCACCAGTTTTAACACTTCCATACTTTAAGAAAGTCCTCAAAGTTAGTTGTAATGCTTCTTGCATCAAAATTGGTGGAGTCTTGTGTAAGGACGGTCATCCAGTTGCCTACTTCAGTGAGAAGTTAAATGACTTTTATAAGAAGTATTTGGTTTATGATTTGGAAATATTATGTAGTAGTTCAAGCTCTTCGTTATTGGCATCATTATTTAATCAAGAAAGAGTTTGTCTTATACTCTGACCATGAAGTATTGCAACATCTAAATTTTCAAAAGAAAATGAGCGTAAATCAAGTCAAATGGAGTGCATACTTACAGGAGTTCACTTTTGTTCTGCGTCATCAATCTGGTATAGAAAATAAAGTCACAGATGCTGTAAGCCGTCGAACTCACATACTTATGAAAATTTCTGTCAATGCTCCCGGCTTTGACAAAATACGCAGACTTTGGTCGAAATTATACAAATTTTCTAAATGGTGAGTTTTTTGAACATCCAAAGTTTTACATTCATGATAGTTATCTTTTTTGTGGAAATTGATTATGTTTGCCCGTTACGTCTATCCGTGAATCTATGATATGTGAGTTACATGGTGGTGGTTGTAGTGGACATTTTGGGCTTGATAAAACATTGGCTATTATGGCAGGCTGCTTCTTTTGACCACGCTTGAAAATAGATGTTGTTCAAAATTTTGAATTATACAAAGTATGCCAACTTGCAAAGGGTCAAAAGAAGAACACAGGTTTGTATCAACCCCTTCCTATTTCCCATGAGCCTTGGCAAGATATGAGCATGGATTTTTTCTTGAGCTTAACCAAAACAATAAAGAAGGTAAATTTTATATTTGTTATTATGGATCATTTCTCAAAGATGGTACATTTTTTCCCTTGTTCTCACACAAAAGATGTCAAGAAGACTGCTACTCTTTTATTTAAAGAGGTTGTTCGTCTGCATAGCCTTTCCAAGACAGTAGTATCTGACAGAGATATAAAGTTTATGAGTTTTTTCTAGAAGACTTTATGGCACATGATGCGCACAAAGCTCCAATACTCAAGTGCATACCATCCGCAAACTGATGGCCAAATAGAGGTCGTTAATTGTAGTTTGGAAAATCTTTTTCGATGCCTTGTTGGAGAACATGTTACTTCATGAGATCTTTTACCCATGATGGCATTCGCTTACAATAATTCCATCAACAGAACGATAGGGAGATCACCATTTGAAGTTGTCACTGGTGTTAAGCCACGTCTTTTTATTGACTTAAGCTTGTTACCAGTTGAATCTAGGTAAAGTCAGGAAGTTGAACAGTTCGCACAACATATGAATGATGCTTATGATTAAATTCGCCAGCAAACTCCTAAAAGTAATGAGGCACATAAGAAGCACATGGATTTTCAAAGACTCCATATTGAGTTTGATGAAGGTGATATGGTAATGGTTCGTTTGAAGTCTGAAAGGTTTCTTGCAGGTAAATACAAGAAGCTACATAAACAAAGTGTAGGTCCTTTCAAAATTCTAAAGAAAACTAGCTCAAATGCATATATTCTCGACCTTCCTTCAGACATGAATTTCAATTCCACCTTTAATGTTGAAGATTTGACATTTTATCAAAGGCATCATGAAGATGAATCATTTGAAGAACAAGCTCTTCACCTCCCCCTCCATCAATCTCCTCCAAACGAAATTAAAGATGGTTTGATGATCAGCTCATTTCAACCAACAATGGTGGATTTCACAAGTTTCTCATCAAGTGGAAAGGAAAACTATTCTTCGAAGCTCCATGGATTAAGGATATTGATTTCTAACGAATCAATCTAGATTTATATAAGCAGTACCAAGCTGATAACTTACTGGAATCAAGTTTTTTTAAGTCAAGGAAAGCTGATACGGCTGTAGTGGGCCTAGCCTGAAAGTCTATGCCCACAAGCCCAAAACCAATAAGGCTTAGTAGAGAAGATTAATTTATATTAATAGTTGCTTTCTAAATTATCCAGGATTCTTTAATATTTAAAAATTCCTATTATGTTTGGTTTATGATTCCTTACTTGATTTGAATTGAATTGTTTCCTTAGTTAAAAAGTATCTTAGTTATAAATAAAGATGTAATCCCTCCTCATGGGATACGAAACATTGATATTGAATAAGAATTTAAATTTATTTCTCAGTTGAAAGTTAATTTGTTGTCTTTGGTGAGGCATCTAGACATCCTACCTTAAACCTTTTGGCTTAGAGATTAACCTATTGGCTACTCTTCTTCTCCGTATTGCTTCACATATGTGTAGTGTTATGCCCCAGACCCAAGATTAGGTCAACATGGATGGGCTAGTGACGTGGTACGTATAATCACGTAGTAATTCACGCCACACTAAGACAAACATAGACTATTACAAGAGGATTTTCATGATTCTAATATGTGCAGAAGATCCATAATACATTCACATTTAAAACTAATTATGGAACTTAGTGCTTAGTGCACCCAATAACACTCTGTGATAGTATAAGAGCCTAAACAAATACTTGTTTAAACATTCTTTAATTAAATTACTTAAAGAGTTATCAAAATGAACATGCATCCCAAGACAAACATACAACATGTTCGCATGCATGCTAAATGAACATAAGTCTACGAAGTAATAACGGTCAAAGACTGGTAATAAGATACATATCGATCAAATATGCAATAATCACGAGAACCTCAAAATGAAGTATGATGGCATGATGAAAGAAATAGTTGATCGAAGCTCAAGAGCCTAAGGTGCCCAAATCCCATGAATCGCTTTAACAGATAGGACTTATAGAAGATATCATCTGGTCCCCACTTAGCTAGTCCAGAAGGACCTGTGTAGAATCTTTTGGGATCGCATGGATAATCGTATCGAGACTAATGCCTACTCTTGCAACACCAAGGATAGCACCCTAAGCATGATAGCTCAACAAGAATAGGCAAAAACGTAAGCTAAGCATTTTAGCATAAGATAAAGTATAATAGTATGGAATCAATATAATGAAATATCACAACTAAATGGCAAACCCTATGCCTATAATCTTCTCAAAAGAGAGAGATAAATATTCGGATATAACGGGAGATCAAGTAGCCAATCTGATTACCTAAAGGAGAATCGACTTATTCCACAGAAAAACCAACAACAGCGATGTATAAAATTTCAACCCATACTCAGCCTCACCGGGTCTCATAGAGTCCGGCTCAGTGGTACTGACTCCATAAGTTAATAAAGATAGACCAGATATCATCTTTGTGCTTTCATACTTACTTTCTTAATAGAAGTTACTAACTTAATATTTACAGTAACAAAAGAATAATGATATCAATATCGATAAAAAATAATAAAAGCAAATGTGAGGTAATGAGAGGAATATAATTGAAATGATAACATAAATAAGTGAATGATTTAGAAGTCATTGAAATATGCATAATTTTTAATTAATTAAGAAACAAGGATAATTTATAAGCCAAACTAATTTGATGCCTGTATCCTTAGTTTTCCACTTCGGTTTGACCATAAGGATCCCAATGCCATGTGTTATCGAAATCTTGGTGTCACATTGTATATGAATCTAAACACTGATCTCCTTATACTCACATACGAAGGGAATATCATTTGAATGAATTAGATCATCTAACAAGGATAAGTGATAGCTAAAACTTTTCTTGTTTAACCCATTTGATTTCGTTAGATATAGTTTAAAGTATATTTGTTCCAAGCAATAAGGTCCTATATAGTCACTAGGTTTACCTAGTAACTCTGGGGTAACACTTGACCACAGGTCAATTCCAAATATACCTAGTGAAGGGTCTGGTATAGCCATTTCAATTCAGATGGAAATTGGAATAATAAATAAATAATAATTTAATAATTAAAAACAATAATTTGGGTGTGTGTTCGAGCATGGATGAGCATGCGCTCAAGCGGGGTCTTACAAAGATTAGTGCGCTTGAGCGCAGATGAGCATATGCTTGAGCTTGATACACTTTGCCTCGAAATAACTAAGAGTTTTGAGTGTGTGCTCGAGCACGCCTAGGTCCGCTTAAGCGTGCAGGCATGAAACCTAGTTTTGTAGCTCTTTTGGGTCTGGATCTCTACACTTCACTCGCAAAACTTTTACCTATGTAAATGCATACAATGGTACGCCGAATCTTCCACATTTGTTTCCATTGTAACCCCATTCTAACTCATTTAAGTCTAACCTTCATTTACCCATTAAAATCCATTTTCACCCACCATAATATCCTTGAAAACAAAAAGAGTATGAGTTGTACCAATGTACTAAAACATAAAAATCTCAAAGAATCAAACTTAAACACAATTATGTATATTAATATTTGTTTAAACTTACCTTGGGTGCTCCAAAAGACCAAATCAAAGCTTTTAGTGTGCAAACCCCAAATCTCTAGCTCAAGTAAAACCCTAATCATGGTATGACATGAAAAAAAGATGAATAAATGAGAAGATGATTTGGTGGTTGTTTAAGTTAGAAAATCACTATACACTATTAAAATAGGCACAAACACCAAGATGGGTTGGGTTTCTTACGTAAAAGTTGTGCATAAGGTGAAAATGAGCTTTTCACTTCAAACAAACTTCAAATAGATAAAAGGAAATGTGGAGGAGATGAATCTAACTTCTAGTGGGGCCAGGGTCTCTCTCTCACACACTTTAGGCTTGTAGGAGAAAGGAAGATGGAAATAGGGGCTAGGGTTTCAGCTAGTGGGCACAACGAGGCTCTTGTTTTAAGGAATATGTCTTTATATAGTTAGAGTTGCTAGAAACTTTACGTAATTACTAGTAAGCCTATTAGGTTTATGTTATTTACAAAATGATGTCATAAGAGGTCTCACATAGGTGACTTAGGTCTAAATGAAATGAGTCTACTAATGTATTATGATAATTATGATTAATGAACATGATATGATTAATGAGATGATGAAATAATGCAAATTAGACTAGTTAAATTACAAATTGGTCTTCAAAGCTATCTAATCAAGAGTAAGGTCCTACCAATCTACCTATCCATTATGTGATAAAAATTAAAATACCATTACTTGGCAATAAGCACAAAGATTAGCAATCAAATCCTAGATTTGGGGCTGAGATATTACATATAGAGTGGTGACTGTGCATATCGGCCAATTCTAATTGTTAAATCCGAAGTAGGTTGGGTTCTGGTAAAGAGAACAAGGTCTAGTTCATTCCTTGGCCTAAACCGTGTTATGTAGTATGGGGGAGATCTGGCTCATCTAGAGTCCCAGAGCAGGTCTGGAATTGGGTCATTCCTTACTATGTAACATATGAAAGGAAATGAATAACTAGTCACCTGTTTTTCTTCTTCCCACCCAGTAACTAAAGAATTACATTGATTTTTGTGTTTGGCATTTCTTGCAGCTGGGGAGGGCAGGAAGATCTAGTTTTCAGAGGTCTATCTTTTGACTTTATGAAGCCGAGAATTGATGAGGTAATCATTGATGTAAATGCTTTTTGTATTCTTTCATTCTTGGTATCTGAACTTTCCCTAACGGGCATAACCTGGCCAACTTATTTGAAAGGGTTGGGTTAGAGTCCATCCATTATCCCTATTTAAAGAATTTGTTGGTTTGACATTTGGTACTTGATATAGCATATTTATGTGGAATGAGGCAAGTTTCTGTTGGGCTTTTTTTGGCTCGTAATTGATTGGTCTGGGCCAATAGTCTACAAATTAGGTCCAGTTTAACAAATTAACCCACTGATTTGGGGCCAAATTGACTCGCATTGGGTGCCCGATTAATTGCTGAAACCCATTTTAGAAATGGGTTGAATATAGGTTGGACCACAAGCCATATGTACCACTTGTCAACCTGACCCATTTTTAACCCAACCCTATCCTGTTTGCCACCCCGACCAAATCCTATAGGAAAAATGGCTAAACAAAGTCCAATACTAGTAGATCAAAGGAATTCTCAAAAGACCAATTGAATATCAGACTCGGCAATCTACTGTTAATTAGTCCAATTCAAGTAATTGTAATGTGAGTTTAAATTGATGGGATATCAATTTTTTTTAAAGTTTATTAGAATTTTTTAGATGAATTTCAGTTTTTGTGTTCTCTTAAGTGCGAGTTAGTTGAGTTGACTCAACTCGAGGGTGAATAAGTTGTCCCTCAAATCTAAGTTTTAAGGAACAGGCTGGTAGGTTCCGGAATCGAACCATGCATTGGATTCTGATTCAGTTTGGCACAGAGCTATTACATTATTGAATCAATTGAGAATTCAGGATTTTGGTTCTTGATGTTAATTTTGTTTTAGCAGAAAAAGAAATGTTTTCATTGGCCAGGATTTAGGGTTAAACTTGGTTAAATGAGCTTTCTTTGAAAACTGATTGATTGCTCTGACTTCTAAGGACGGTTTCCACCATTTCATTTCGAGTACTAGTGACTTTGCTGTTAAACTAGGTAGTTACATTTAATGGAGTACATACTATCTTTGCACAGGTTGATGAGCTATTAGCGAAAGGAGTAAATGTCACCATATACAATGGACAAGTATGTATTCCCATGCATTTTCATCTATGTAGTGAGAAGGACTCCACATATAAGAGGCCCCTTGACAAGTTTTATCTGTTTGAAATAGATGTGATTCAATTGGAGCTATTTAAATTAAATCTTTTACAAATAAATTATTTGTCATGTCTAATTTAATAAGGAGAATCATGATGGATTTGGATGTGCGACATGCTAACACATGGCCAAAAATCTATATGCATTTTGGAGTTTGAAAAGCTTTGTGGATCTCTTCTCTTCTGCCTATACCTATGGGATGCAATAGAATGCAAACCCTAAGGCTCCCACATTACTTATATAAGTCAGTTCAAGTCATACTTACTAAAGACTTCTTCACCAAAAGCCCACACCCGACTAATCCAATTGACTAACTTATTTCTGGGTTCGTATTTAATCTTTTATTTATAGTAGGATACTAATTCTCTGATGACAACTGCTATGCTTGATTTGACGTATGACACGTAGAATGCAGGCCACACAATTTTCAACAAATCAAATATGTTATACCATAAAAGTTATATACGTAAATTTATCATATAATAAAGTAGTACATATAAATTTATGATAAAGTAAAAGTAGTACATACAAACTTCATATTATCAAAATTATATCACAAATCATTAACTTTGCAAACAATCTAAAGTACTTCTATTTAAAGCAGATTTAAGTTAAATAGATACAAAAATAGATTTGTCAAATGACTCCTAAATTTGCTGTACTTTTAACCCTGTGGAGACGTCCCTATGGTCAATCAAATCTCCTCCCCAATTGTGACTGACCTCAACTTGACACATTCAATTTATAATCATTATAGGATTTCGACGTCCTAGTTTTTAGTACTTTTAACATTGAAAAATGAGCCCTTAAATCTACATAAATCAAATACAATTAGGTTGATTATTCTTAGATGTATTCTACTTATTTGTACCGCCACTTCCAATGACGTTAAGCGCTTCTAAAGAAAATCAGTGTCTCGTGGGGTCCGTAGCATGACGAAAGATATACTTATGAATTAGGGCTGTGGACAAAATGAGATTATCTTATCATTTCAAACTTTGCTTCGTAGATATTAAAAATGACTTTCTAGTCACTGCATAAAGTAACTATTGTCGTGCCTGCCTTTGTGTTTTTCATGATCAATCATGAGTGTGTAAATTTTTGATTTGTAAAAGTGGGCCAACTGCTAATTCACTGGGTGGGATAGGCATACCCTATTGGGTCGATCACTGGGAGTCTAGATGGTCCGTGAAGCAACACTGTTTGTAGCTCCAGTATGTGCAAGTCATTCTAAAAGTTTTCATATATAGATCTTAGTTATGAATTCTTTTGTGAGGTCTAGCTTGATGCATGCTAATCATTAAGGTAGTATTTGAAAGATTGGCAAATTCAAAATCAGCATAATCTCATTACTGTGATTATCTAATTAATGGCCTCAAAGTTTAATAGTTTTACCAACACTTTTTTTTTTCCAAATTGATAACAAGCCCGGAACCCACAACCGTTGTATTGAACTTTATAAAAGAAATATATATAATGTAATAAGCCATCAAAGTTGAATACTAAGTTCCTTATTGAAGGTGAGAATGAATGCATTGACAAAAGGGAGATGGATCAAGTGTATCCATTTGCCTTTTTCTTTGATTACATGCCATCCCTAACATGGTGATCTGGTTGGTTACTGTAGCTCGATCTCATATGTGCCACAACGGGAACAGAAGCATGGGTTCAGAAACTCAAGTAATACCTTTCCCTTTTCCTACTTACACAAACTAGCAATTGTTTCATATATATATATACATGGAATTTTATGTGATTGACCCAAACATGTCTCAAATACTTATTCATATTTCAGGTGGGATGGGTTGAAGAACTTCACCAATTTGGACCGAACTCCTCTCTATTGCAACAATGAATTGCATGTTACAAAAGGTTTCACCAAGTCATACAAGAACCTAAATTTCTACTGGATTCTTGGGGCAGGCCATTTTGTAAGTCATCCATCATTCTCATCATCGCCATTTATCATCATATGATCATCATCATACAATCTTTGATGTTTTGATGTCTCATATAAAGTCTCTTTGTTCTAACATAGGACTTCTTTTTTTTTTTTTTTTCAGGTACCCGTCGAGCAGCCATGCATAGCTTTGCAAATGATTGGAGAAATCACCCAATCCCCTTTACCCACTTTAGGAAGAAACAAAAATTTTTTTTGAGTAAAAGTTGGATTGGTTCAAGAATCTTAATATTTATGCAGTGACATTGTGAGTGAATTTCAATAAAATTCATATATTTTCTTTTACCAAGTTGTGAGACTTTCTGTAATCTTCTTAGGACTCATTTATTTGCATCAAATTAAATTCTTCAGAATCAATAGTATAATGGGTTCCAACAATGAATTATTATAGAGTTTGGAGGAGAAATATAAGATGGAGTCCAAGGGTGAGACTAGGGATTTTGCCTTGGGGGCCATTATAAAATTGAGAATTTCTTTGAGGGGCCAAAAGTAAGAATTCCGTAGAAAATTGCGTGATTCTTTTTTAAACATTAAAATTTGTTTGAGATACAAGGGATTTTACAAAATTTTATGCACCCCCATCCACCTGATGGTGAAAGCATAAATGGGACCTAAATTTTTCTTAGTTAATTTACTAAGGTGATGCCTTGGTATTTATTTTTCATCTTCCATATTATTTTCCAAGAAAGTGGAGATTATTTGATCTTCAGACATAAATCTTTAACTTTTATTTCTTATTTTTTTTTCTTTTGGTAAAAGAACCTTTGTTTCTTAAATGCCACTTTTAGAAGTAATTACTTGAAATTCCTAAGAATATAATTCCATCCAAATAAACAGGGCTAAGTCCCTCGGATAACAATGTGATTCTATGCTCATGTAAAATCTGTTTTTGTGAACCACCCTTTCCACCCCAAACTACTTCATGGGGAAGGTTATGTAGTGTAAATGGGGGACTCGAGTCGTGCGCCAAACTACAAAAAGTAAAAAAAGGAGGTGCTCTAAAAAAGTCTAAACATGTTGCAACGTGTGGCAGGAAGTCTCATGGGTTGGGCCAGCCTGCTTTAGGATGGGCTTGGATATGTAATTAGGGCTCATTTAATAATTGGACTGGGGTTAAATTAAGTGATAGAAAGCCCACAACTCAGCTCGTGTAAGTAATGTATGCAATTTAATTCAATTAGTTCAAACAATTACTCGAATGCCTGCAAAATTGATAAAAAGACTGGTTGGCCCAACCCAATTGATTAAATGGGTGGGCTTGGGTTTAGCTTGGGCTAGTGTTTCTAAAGTCATACCCATTTTGGAAATGCCTTAGCCTGGCCTAGCCCGGCTCATGATCACCCCTAGCAGGAACCTCATTACACATATGTACCATCCAAATGGACTATTCCCAAGGAATGGACTAGACCAGGGCATCAAGTGTGCACCTAATTTAGTGGTGGAATTTATGGGCCATTGATCAATTGATTAGGAAAATCACATAAGCCCTCACCGTACACCCCAGCTTCGGGCCAAATATTTTGTAAACCTTCGTCCCCAAGTGAGCCCCACAACAAAATGCCAGAGAGCCTCTCAAGCATATGATGTGAAAAACCAAAGTCCAGAATCTCCTTCTTTCTCACTCTCACTTCTTATGAGCGAGTGGAATTCCACATTGAGGCTGTTCACAATTGAAAATTTGAACAACTCAAAATGAAAGTAATCTTTTAGTCCTTAAATACAAACTTACTAAAAAACTTAGGGACTAATTTAAAATTTTTTGAAACTTATGTCTTTTTGCAAGAAGGCTGAGATTTAAGCTGCACGTGTCAATTAATCTGGATATTTATCAAAGAGGAGAAGGTCTGGTAGGTTAAGATTTTATCCCAAAAATACCTCAACAAGTCAGATTTTAGATCATGCAACAGTAATATAAAAAAACAACTGACAAAACACAAGCATATCATTTTACAAGATCTAGCTTGGTCGACAGGGGATGGATCTCATATTTGAACATTTGAAGATAGGTGGGTCCCAAATCAGTCTATTTTGAATTTGGACTATTTAAAAGAGGAGGTTAACAGAAATCATCTTCCCATTTTAGTTCAAGACTTAATCATCCCCCACATGGATTCAAATCACTTACAATGGGACAGGAATAAAATCCTGAACCTATGGAAATCTGAGATAGCCTAGAAATTTCTAGATATCCCTATTGGAGGTTCTTAGGTTCCTTGCTGGAAAAATGAACGAGTAGATTCCTACTCTCTTAAAGCTCTATATAGATATCTGTCTCAGGAAAATATGAGACACCATTTATCTTGGAACATGGTTGGACATCTAAACTTTCCATCTAAAATAAAAAATTTTATGTGAAAAATTCTTCAAAATCGCCTCATGATAGGAGGTTGTCTTTCTCACTGAAATTATAACCCCAGTGTCCTCTGTTGGGAAAGATGATTAAATCGCATGCCACTTTGTAAGGATTATGTCATTGGCTAATTCATAAGTTGGATGAAACTTAAGATTTATTGAGTTCTATTTTATATTTTATAGGTTAGATAGGGTTGCCCGATTGATCGAATCTGAGACAAAAGCAATGCCCTATCGATCGGATGATGGCAAAAAAACCCCACCGACCTTATGGCGGAATTTTATCTTGTTTATGCTAAAATTAGTAGTTCTTATTTTACAAGGAGTATATTTTAGGGCACAAATTGTAGGTTATAAAAAGGGTTTCTCTCTTAATCCTAAAGGACAGATATCATAATTCTGAGTAGAGATTACACATTGAAGATCATTTTTCTCTCTAAAACTTCCATTGGAGATATTCGGCTGAACCTTTGCTCTAGAGAGTTGTTGCTCTGCCTCTCTTATAAAAGATTGTCTGAGGAGTCAAGTGCAAGGTGAATCTGGTGTAGTGAGTAGTAGGGTGTTGTTGCAATGTAAAATATCTGTGAATTGAGAATTACAGTCCTTAGGTTTTGCGAGAATCGTAAAAGAGTTGTGAGTATATCTTTTATAACTCTATGATTCATAGTACTTGATTGTTAGCCTAGTTTGAACTTGTGGTTTTTTACTTAGTTTGGGTTTTTATGTAAAAATATGTGTCTTCTTGCTTGTGTGGTTGATTGATTTATTTGTAAGTTTTTTTAATTTTCACTGCATTAATTTGTAAATTGAATTACATTCTAGAAATCTAGGTTAAGTTTTGGGATGCCAAACCTTCACATTTAAGAAAGAATTAAGTGGCAACAAGATTGTTGTTAAGTGGAAAGCTTCTAACAATCAAAATCTCTCTCTTAAGAAAGAAAGAATTAAGTGGCAACAAGATCGTTGTTAAGTGGAAAGCTTCCAATGATCAAAATCTCTCTCTTAAGAAAGAATTAAAAGTAGCATTTGCACAGGTCAAACTTTTGGAAAGTCAAATAGGTTTGCTAGCTGACAAATTGACTATTGAAGGTAACAATTACGCAACGCTGAATGATAATTTTCAGACCTTAAAAGAAAAGTTGAAAACTTACCAAGCCGAGGAAGAAGATTTGAATGGCAAGATTGTAGCTTTGTCTAAGATAGATGTTGCAAAAAATCTGCTCAACAAGATGATACTAGATCAATGACATCTCGTACAATAGAAAGAGGCTTAATGACAAACGTGGTCTTCGGTGTGATCAAGGTGCATCCACTTCAAGGTAAAATTGTTTCTATTAAAAGTTTTGCTTGAATTATAAGCACCTAATACTCTACATGCTGCACGTACAACTAATAAAGTGAAGAAGAAAAATGTCTTGAGTCTTGAAGTTACACCCACATGTCATCATTGTAAAATTATGGATACATTCGACTCTATTGTAATAAACTATGAGGTTTACCAAACAAAAGCAGTGGTGGAAGCAATTGTCTAAGCCAAAGGTCAAGACAAAAGCTATTTAATTCAGAAAATTCGACTTAGCTGTTGAATTAGAATACACTATGCTAAAAGCTCCTAATTTGCAAGTGTGAGTACCAAGCTATAAACATCCCTGATCAAGCTGCGATCCCCAGCTATTACAAAGATATAGTTAAGTGGGAGTCACAATTGAGAGGGAGTTACTGTTGGATCCTAATTTACATATATACTGCATGCTGACATCAATCTGTTAGTCACTCATGGACAAAAAAGGGAAAAAGTTTGAAGAAAGAAGAAGGTTGAATTCAAGGTGAGTTTTGCTTCTAGCTAGACATACAATTTCTTTGGTGCTGATGGTAAGACATTTTTTTTTTTTTTTTGCAATTTACTCAATGTAAGTTTTTTTTTTCTTTTTGGTCGAATGTAATGTTTAGGAAGTTTTGTCCTTGAATTGCCAAAAGAGGAGATTGCAAGGATTTTATAATTGGCTAATTTACAGGTTGGACAAAACTTATGGTTCATTGAGTTATATTTTATATTTCTTATTGAATGGACTATCGTTCATGTCGCTTGAAAAGCTAAAGTGAAGAAATAAAAAAGAACCCAATTGATCTGATCTTGCCCAATCGATTGAATCTAAGAATGAAGCATTGCCCGATTGTTCAAGTAACTGTCCGATTGATTGGATGACGAAAAAAATCACATGTAACATTCCGACCCAATTTAATCTGGTTTAACGACTAATTAACGTGGTTTTAAGTTATTTTTGAGTAAATGCATTTTATGCTTGTTGTTGTATTCTTTTGAAATTCGTTTCCATTCATGGATAGGTAGTTGGGTTGAGTTTAACCTGGTTTAAGTAGTCATGAGCCCTTTTTCGTAATTTTTTATTATGTACGCGTTCGTGATTCATGCATCATTTTGGTGTCAATATGTGTCTTTCGTTGAGCTCGTCAACTTCCGTAACTGACTCGTACGTGAACGACGTCGTTTGTTTTCGTTGGACCGTTAATTGACTTGAATTGTAATTCTCCTGAACTATTGGCCTTTTAGACAAATTTTGTAACTCTTATCCTTATATAAGAAGTAAGCACTGACTCTCCCCCTCTAATTTTCATTTCTTCCACGCTAACTCATTCTCTCTCTCGTTTTCTTTTTGCTTCCCTCCTTGCTCTCCATCTTTTCTTCTTGCTTTTCTTCTTCGCGATCAACGTAAGGAAAGCGGAAATTCTGTCATCTCTTCGGGTTCACCGGTAAGGAACAAGTTCTTTCTTTTCCCTAGTCAAAGTCTCTCTCTCGTTCACTGCACTTGTCTTTGATCTTGTCTTCCTTGTCTCTTCATCGTGGACAAGAGCCTCGCATCATCTTCACGATTCGTTTAACATGAGATGTTGAGTCACGGTTTCCGTTATGTTTTTAGGTTGTGATTGCACTACATGCACCCTTTTTTTCTTGCTTACTCTTGGCATGCATGGTGTTAGGATTGCACCTCTAAGATCGTTTCGGCCAAAGAATAGCTAAGTTAAGGAAAGAGCACGTTTAAGGCAAGTATAAGCACAGTATGCATGAACACATGTTGGTACACATTGATTGTTGTGTTTCTTCTACTCTTTCTCTCAAGTGTGTTGTGTTTTAACAGCCCTCTAGAATTGTATAATCGTGATACATGTCATTTTTGTGAATGGAAATACTATAATATAGTTGTTCTGTTCTATACAGAGCCCTGTTACTCGACCGATCCAGCCCGGGGTTTGGCCGATCGGACACTCCCAGAACCGAAATCCGACCGATCGGGCTTCAGAGCCGACCGGTCGGCCCTGAAGCATTGTTGCTCTGGGAGATTCAGTGTCCAACTGAATCCTAAGTCTGCTTCCTTGACCCTTAGAGGAGTTGGTTATGCTACCGTTTGGTCTCCTTGCTCTTTAATGAATTGGAGAAAAGATAGGGTTAATGCTGAAACCTTATAGGACTTTCACCTGGAACTTCTTAACCCTATAACTTGCCCAACGGACTACCTTAAGAATGCATGAATGGTCTTAAAGGTTGTGACACATTCATGTATGTTGTCCAATTATTAAGCACCTCCCCATGGGTATTGGTTTGAGGGATTCGGTACACGTTTATCGATACAGTACAATACTCACGAAATGAACAACTGTGTATCGAATAACTTAAAACTATATCATCATGCATGGTTAGAAACATTGGACAACCAGCTTAGGGTTGGCTAGTAAACAATCTTGATTCATAGTGATCACTTGACTTGCATTGTATATTGATTTCGATTATTGCTTTTCATGCTCTTACTCTTGTTTGACTTGTAATTGCTCATTTGTAATGATATTGCAAGACTTGTGTTAAATGGTTGATTCTCGTATGATGCCTGCACTGTATTGCTTGCTTGTGATATGACCGGATACCTATACTGTGCTGTACTGCACTGCCTGATCGATTTACTGACATTGATTTACTTGCATTACATGACATTACTGATCTTGTTTGTCTGGCTCTACTCAGCCTTAACCTCAAGATACCCGACGGGGTTGACTTTGGCATAGCCTGTTTGTTGCTTTCCTCTACAGAGTGCTCCTGTCTTGGGATTTCGGACCCCGGGAACCAGAGACCTATTTGTACCCTGGCTCGGTCATGGTGTTCTCATCCTAACTGCTCTCCATAGGGAGAATATGGCAAATAAAGTAGCCTCTTAGCCAGTTTATCTATTTCATGATTATGAAAGCATGATTATTGATATGCATGATCTGCCTAGTATACGCACATGACCTCTATGCATGATAATTGTTACCTGTGAACTATTCTGCTAGACACAATGTGTGTTAACTTATTACTGCTTATGCCTTGTTGAGTTGTTGTACTCATTAGTTGTTTTTGGTGTTGGAGGCCTAAATTCCTCTACCGACTCCTCGCTGGTCAGCCCGGCTTCAGGAGAGAGTCACGAGGCCCAGTCAGGGCTGAAGGAGTGGATGTAATCCCTCCAATGGAGAGCAACATCGCATTGCATCAGTCTCCTGCCTTCCATTTTGTACCAGGGTTCTGTTTTTGAGATGATCTACACCTTAGCTTGTAATTGTCTCTAAGTAACTATTTCCCATTTTGTTGTATATTCTGGAAATTTATATCAGTTTTATAGTTATTGTTCTTATTCAAGTTTTCCTTTTTTTCATGGTATAATGTGTACAGCTTCCGCTACACTTGGTTTGCATGTATGAATATCCCTTGTGTGTATGCACTTAGACCAGGTCTAGGTGTGCGTGCACAGAAGTATGTGTGTCACTGGTTAGATTCTCATTAACCCTCGATTTCTGGGCTCGGGTTGTGACATCACATTAACCTTATGGCGGAATTCTTTCTTGTTTATAATAGAATTACTAGTTATTATTATATAAGAAGTATATTTTAGGGCACAAATTATGGGTTATAAAAAGGGTTGCTTTGTCAACTCTAAAGGACATATCTCATTTTAAGTGGAGATTACACATTTGAGATCATTTGTTACTCTATAGCTTCCTTTGGAGAGATTAATTTGAAGCTTTGTTCTAGAGAATTATTGTTTTTTTCTCTTATATAGGACTATCTGAGGAGTCATGTACAAGGTGAATTTGGTGAAGTGAGCGGCAGGGTGTTGTTGCGGTGTAGAACATCCGTGCATTGAGAATTATAGTCCTTAGGTTGAGCGAGGACCGTAAAAGGATTGTGAATATATCTTTTGTAATTGTGTGATTCAGAATGCTTAATTGTTAGTCCAATTCAAACTTGTAGTTTTTACTCAATTTGGGTTTTTCATGTAAAAATTTGCATGCCTTCTTGCTTGTATTGTTGATTGATTTATTTGCAATTTCTTTTCATTTCTGTTGCATTAATTTATAAATTGAACTGTAATCTAGAAATCTAGGTTAAGTTTTCAAATGCTAAAAGCTTCACATTTATTTAGGAACTGTGCATCCTTTAAACTAGTATGAAGCAACCAAAGCATTAACCTCCACCACCAATGGAAAATTGCTTGGGGTCTGAAATGTCTAACAAGGGAATAAGGAATCCCCATCAAAATATGGTGCTAGCTGAAATTATACTTTGATGAATCTTTTGATCAATCTAATAAAAATAATGTTGGGATTGTAGTAGTGATTAGGGATCATCGTAATTAATCCTTAAGGCATGTGCTTCTCAAGTCTGTGCCAACAAACCCAGTGAGGAAGAAATGCTTGCTGTCCTTGAGGGATTGGACATTTGTAAGTAAAAAAATAAAAAAAATAAAAAAGTCATCCTAGAAGGAGATGCTCTTATTATTTGGATAGAACTAATGGAAGGACAAATCCACCTTGGATTCTTATGGCATTATGGAAAAAAGTTCATAAACTCCTCTAGCCTCTTAAAGATTAGAAAGTGGCCTTCTATAGAAGAGAAGGTAATACATTAGTGAATGCCATCTCAAAAATCAAGCCCCAATGTAATTAATTTGGGTTCCTAGAATCATGTTTAATTATTTTTGTGTAGGAGATTCAAGTTAATGTTGTTCCAAATGGATCTGTCATTGGTGGAGATAGGTTACAAGTAGAAGGCTAGAGTTGATGGAGTATCACGAAGAAGCAATCCAGTTTCTATCTTCAAGTCAATGTGGTGCAAAGATTGTGTTTATAGAGTGTAGTAGTCCCTTATAAGGATTGTAGTTGTCTGGATGTTTTGTCTGATTTGTGAGTCTTGCATGGTTTAGTGTAAGTCTAATCCTTTGGAGTAGAACTCTATTCGGACGAGTTCCACTTTAATGTAGTCTCTTCAGCAATTTACTTGTTGAATTAGAATGTGCAAAAAAACATAGGACCCATAGAACCTTAGGCAGAATTTCGAGAAGAATCCTATTGCATCGGGATTCTATTATAGGACCTACTTCAGAGCACAAATAGTCACTGTAAACTCTACCTAAAGATAAGCTAAGGCTTTCGGAAGATTCTTATTGTATCCTATTTGTGCTAGAGATATTCTTCTGACTTGGCTACTAAGTTACAACTATTACAGACATCGAGTCCATTGCAACTCAAAATCCAAAATTCAATTTCATTTTCTCAGTATAGTCTATATTAAAGTGGCCATAACTTTCAATCTAGATGTCAGATTGATACAAATGACCTACCATTGAAAAGCTTTTTCAGAGTAAATATTTGTAGAACCCAAAATTACATAAATCAAAGTTAAAATGAGCAAGTTATAGACCCAGAAAGTTTCAGGTACATTTTTAAATGGGATTGAAATTAAACCCATGCCATTGAAGATCTATTGCTGCACATTCAAGGTAGGACCCCATCTAAGCAAAAGCTTTTGTTAGAGACAAACTTTATTTCTAGAGATAGCCCGATCCCCACTTAACTTGGCTACCAGTCTTTAAGTTATTGCAAACTTCATCAATAAAAAACATAAAGTGTCAAGATTCAATGAATCTATAAGAGACCTGGAATAATAAAAGGAAATGACAAAGGGTGTATGACCATATATGCTCTCTTCCTCTCCTAAAAGGACATCCAAGCCATCTCTCTCTCCTCTCTTCCTCGCATTAATTTTCTATTTTATTTTTAAAGTATTTCTGGAACATTGTTCCAAAAACTAGGATTTTAGAAAAGAGATTCTTAGTAAATATTGTACAAGAATGCTCGTAATAAAATTGATGATGAGATCTTGGTAATGGCTAGCTAGTCCTTGGATTGGAGCACATAGATGAAGCTAAGTAGATTTTTATTTTAACTCATGTGGTTATTATATTTTTTTTATCTCTTTTAAATGAATGCGCTATTAGAATAATAGATTTGTCTTTATGCCTTAGGTAGGCTCTGTTTTGATTTTTAATGAAAATAAATTGATTATTTATGTTTACTTTGATAGATAAAGTTTAAGGCTGAAATCCTTTGATAGTTTATACTTAATTTGATAAGTTATGTGTATAATTTTTCATTTTTTTATGAGGTGAAGGAGGTCCTAAGTGATGACTTTATCTTATTATTAAAATTTGATTTTTGCAAAAGACAAATCTTTCGAATAAAAAATATTGACTTGTTTTTTATCTGAGTTATTTTGAGACTTAGAATATAATAATTGCATGATTGGATCAAGGGAGCCTTTAAATAAAGAAAACAAATTTCTCAATTGACACACCATTTAAAAAAAAATTAAAGATTCCCCAAAACACCCCCACCCTTTCTCTTTTGGGGGACAAGGGGGCATTTTGGGGAATCCTTAATTTTTTTTAAATAGTGTGTCAACTGAGAAATTTTTGTTCTTTATTTGGAAGCTCCCTTGGATTAATTATCTTGCCTAGTTTATTCTAGATGTTTTGATCTATTTTCTCCAATGATTTTTCATAACTTTCAATTGCATTAAGTTTCTCATATTACTAGATTTACATCACATCAATTTCTACTTAATTGAAAAAATTCAGATTTTTATTTTTAACTTAGTGGTGCTTCTTGTGAGATCGAACTGTAGTTGCTACTGTCTCATAAAAACAAATGTGCACTTATAGTTTTTAACGGATTTTAACTAAAATTCACATCAAGGTTTTGGCACAGTTGCCAAGGAGCCAATTCTGTGTTTTTGTTAAAGATTTGAATTTTTTTTTGTTAGATCCATATGCATCCTCATATTTAGGTTGCATTAGTTTGTTTAGCCATTTGGTTTGCATTAGTAGCTTTTCTTTGCAATTAGTAGTAGTTGTTACTTCACTTTTTTGATTGAAAAAATGAAAAAAATTTCTGATTTCTTCTATTTTTATTATTTTATTGAATTTTTAGAATTTTTAAATAATTTAAAATTTTTTATTCTAAATTTTAGTAAGTTAAGATTCAGTAAAAATAAAAAAATGATCGTTTGTTAATTTTGAAGTTTGATTAGATTAGTTTTAAATTCTTAGGATTCTTTTTTATTTCCATTAGAAAATCACAAAAAAAAATGATTTTTTCTTTTGAATTTTTTCCAAGCATGTAGATTAGTTTGCTATCCCTTGAATTCTTAACTTTTATTCGTTAGAATTTCAAATTCTATCCTTTAAGTTGTTTAGATTAATTAGAGTTTCAAAATCGGAAAGTTGATTGGATAAGTTAAGACTTGATAATTGGACACTTTTTGAAAACTCTAAACATATTTGAACTGTTAATTAGGTAATTTAAGATTTTTGATTTTTTTAGATAGAGTTTTGATTTTCTCACTAACTTAGATTTTATCTTTGATAAAGATTTAGCTAATTTGGTTAGCTTTAGACTTTCTCTATTTAATCTCTTTGTAGATTAAGATAAGATACCATCTTTCTTTTAGATAGAGTTTGATTTACTTAGGATTCACTAATAAAAGTTTCTTTTTCATAGGTTTCTTTGCCATGGAAGAGACTTGCAAGTGTGGCTTGTTGAAAAAGGAAATTGCTGAATTGCTAAGATTGCTTGTGAACTTGCAAAAATTACTATATATATAAAGAGAAATGGTCTAGCGAGATGGTGCGGTATCTGAGCTAACTTTTTAGGATCCATCTAAAGTCATGCTAACTATGAAGGGCTTGAAGGATTGAATGATCATAATGGGAACTATGTGTGTGTAAAAATTTAGCCCCATCCAATCGTCATAGCCCCTTCATCTTAATGGTTTATATTTGCAATGGTTGAAATAACCTTATTTCACACATCAAATTACATTGGATGGGTTTAATTTTTTATATACACCTACTTCCCAATATGATCTTTCAATCCCTCATTCCCTTCATGGTTGGTACGACTCCAGGTGGGCCCTAACAAGTTAGCTCATATGCCGTACCGTCTCGCTTGATCATTTCTCTCTCTCTCTCTAAATGTATATATAACAAGATAAGCTTGTACAGGATAAGGATTACATGGATCTACTATGAGATTTTCTATTCTTAACCCATGACTTTTTTATCTGCAAGTGGGCTTGGTTGTTTAATCTTTGCAAAACTGTGATTACTTGTTGGACACACTTGAAATTAGACCTACACACTTAGTTAAGGGCAATTTAACATAACATGATAAGGACTAAATTTTATCACTAGATATTTGCCCACTTCGGTTTAATCATCTCTCACATAGGTACCTAGACTCAAGTAGGAACAAGACCATATGACTAGAGCTCAGTAGGACGAAAACCACTTATGGTTGATTTTTTAGCCTAAGAGCCTAAAAAATGGAATCATGGAACAATAGAAGGGCCGCAATGAAGCACGACACATTTGTCTAGGCATGACACGAGCCGGGCCGAGCTGGGCCAACCATCCTAGCACGTAGCACAGCTATGCCGAGACCTAAACTTGCACGTTTGATACTTCTAGCCAAGGGGTGTTTTGGCACTTTACCGCGCCCCCCCCCCCCCCCCCCCCCCCCCCAACAACAAATACTGTGTAGGTTTTGAAATACCTCATCTTCCCTCATTTCTCAACACTCATATACACTTTATCTAAGCTCTATTTCTCTCTCTATAACTCTCTAAGCTCTCACTCTCCCTGAGGTCTGTTTCTCTTTCTAAGTTTTCTTTGGCGCCAAAAACTCTTTTTGCAAGCTCTCAAAGGCTAAGAAGTTGTAAACTATCATCGAAGTTCTTGTATACTGCATTTCAAGGAATAAAAATTAATTCTTGCTTTTCCTTTTGTCAATTAGCATCGATCTGCATTTATTTTAGCAATTTTCATTCCATGTCAAGTTGAAAGCCCTGAAAACAGTCCCTTTAAATATAAATTTAAAAGTGTTAACAATTAAAAATGAAAAAATAGCTAGCCAGCACGTCACAACCAAAGCTGTGTTGTGCGTCGTGCTAGGCCGACCCCAGCCAATATGGGCACAGCCATGAATCTTCACGGGCCGGCAAGAGACGTCCCAGATTGACACTTGGTCTTGATTCACACATGAATATCCCCCAATTGTTAATAACTGCATGAATTCATGCATGCAAGAAGCACAGGCCTGGATGGTGAAAGACAAATGTGTTATCAAACATATGAGACATTGACATGTAACTATGCATGGAAAAACTCATATCGTGTCGATATCCGCATAGGCATGGGAGGGACGGGCTGGCATTCCCAATACCCCGACATCAGTAATATCTACCCTCTCCTTTAACCCTCCTCTAAAACCTGAATCCCATCAAGAATAAAATCATACTCAGTATTGGTCTCATGCAAATCTACTCATCAGAAGATATCTGCGACGTAAAAAGGGCGTCTCTTTTGATCCAGGTATTCCAAAATCCAACCTCTGGATTGATGAGGAATTAGAATGTGTGGATGGGTCCTTTTGACATTAACTTAGAGCTGAGTATAAATATGGGTCGAAAATAGGTCGGTTTCAATTCAAGTCCATGGTGATCTTTATCCATCCATGATCAGGCCCATTTATAAAATCCAAACATGTATAAATATTAATTTCCAAATTCGTGGGTGGTGGGCCATTTTGCACAAATCTAAATTTGAATTAAATTGATTTAATGTTAAATATGTAATTTTCCCAATTTATTTTTGTGTATCAAATTAGTACGTCGAACTCATTGAACCCAAACTTTGAATCATGCAAATGAAGTATACCTCGCTCAAACAAAATTTCAAATTGAAGCTAGTATCGAATTGCAAACTATGAACTCAAATTATTAGTCGAATTACAAATCAACTTAACTATTGATAAGTCCTTAAAATTGCATCATTTTAAGTGTACTTTAGGGGATTTTGAAGACTTATTCATTAGAAATTTCTTCATTTAGATGGAAATTAAGCTTTTATGATTTTAGAATTCATTTTAGAGTTTTCTTGCAAAAATCATTGAAAATCATCAATTTTTCGTAAAATCATAAAACTTTACGTTTTTGGGTATCCATTTTTAGGAGGTTTTTCAAGTTCATAATTTTCACATAAAAATGACAGGTTTTTATCAAGGCCCACATTAATGCATTTGTGACTTTTGGTCAAAATCATTACTTTTAACAAAATATCACTTTTCTTTGTAGGAAAATTGAAGAAAATGGACCAACATACATATGCATATGTGCATCCAAGCTTGGATGTCAAATGAAAGTCCCACTCTTTAATTGTTTCATGAATCTAAATTTGAATTTCAAGAACTCAAATTGGAATGAAGAAAGGAAAGCCATGGTGGAAAAAGTTCAAGAGAAGGAAAGTCAAAGAAGAAGAGATAAAAAATGAAAAGTCAATCTCATTTTTATTTGGACAACAAAGATTAAAACAGTCATAACTCTCAAAGCGAGTGTCGGATTAGGGCAATCTGGTACTGTTGGAAAGCTCTTTTTGAATAGATTTCCGTGGAACCCAAGATTACATCAATCGAAGGTAAAACAACAAAGTTATGACATTGGGAAGTTAGCTATGTATTTTTAGGTGGGATTGCATAAAATTGAAATCTTATTTTGATTTTAAAAAGTAGGTGTAGAGAGAAATTTGCATAAAAAGAGGAACCAAGATTCTTTGAACTTACTATTTATTTGCTAATTTTTGGCCAAAGAAAGAGACCAAACACTATAAAAAGGATTCAAAAGGGGGGAGTTGTCCAACACACCACAAGCCCTCCTTCTCTCTCCATCTCTCCTCTACCCCAAGCTGGTTAGGCCAGCCCTCTTAGGTCCCATTCACTCCATTCATTCCATTCCATCATCCTTCTCTTGTCCAATTATACTCCCATGGTATGAAGCATGAAGATTGGAGCATGGATTATGTGCAAAGTCCCCTCTCTTTCTTAATGTCCTGAGTTAGGGTAAGGAGAGATTTCTTTTTCTAGTTTTAATTATTTTTTGGTATTTTTGGTTGTATTGGTTCTTTTTAATTTAAAAAGATGCAATTAGTAAGGTCATGGTGTCCCTCATTGGATTTGCATCGTGTGTTTGTGTGTGGTGACAGCACGCACTTGGTGCGGTATTTATGTGAACTCTTATTAATTTTGCTAATATGATATTTTCATTTCCCATAATAAAAGAAACTAGATTTTTTTTATTTTTTATCCATTATAAGATTTTTTTTATTTTTTATCCATTATATTTGAATGATTTATTTCTGATTTTTAGTTTCATGCATGATTTATTTATTTTTGTTTAATTGGTGGTTTGATTTAGTTTCTTATTTTGCAGTTTCTAGTTCTAGGATTGTTTTAGTTTAGGATTTTAATATTAGGTTTAATTTGTGATTTGTTATTTAATTTTCAGATTTGAAATTGTAATTTAAATTCAATTTTTAGATTTATTAGTTTGTGTAGTTTTAGTGATTTTTTTTAGGTTAGTAGTAGTTATTTAATTAGGATAGGTTTTCTACGAAAATTAGCTCCCTATGAATACGATCCTGACTCACCGAGTAAAACTACAATTGAGGCCTTGCACTTGGGGTCATCAATCAAACTTTTGGAGCCGTTGCTGGTGAGCTTTCATTGCTGAATTAATTTTCCCAACTTTCCTTACTCATTGCTTTGTGAGTGTGGTTATTGTTTTGAACATCATTCTAGATTAAAGGGTAGCATGCATCGAGTGCCTAAACCAGCCCTAAAACATTAAAAAAAGGAAGATTCATCTCTGATTTTTGTTAAAAATTGGACTAATTTATATCTAAAAAATTAAATTTCTGATTTTACAAAAATCACATTTATTTTTGGAAAGTTACCACTACAAAAATTTGCACTTTTGGCGACGTTCATTACCGATATTTTCAAAATTTCGTTGCTAAAGGATACTTTTTAACGACGAAAAATTAATTCCATTTGTAAAAGTAAAGTTTTACCGACGTTTTTGATAAAACATCGGTAAAACTCTACTTTTACCAACGAAATTAATTTTTTGTCAGTAAATAATGAATTTTCATCGACGATTTATTCAGAAACGTCGCTAAATTTGAATTTTGCCGACGTTTATTTAAAACGTCGAAAAATATGGAGAATTTTTTTGACGTTTATTTAAAACGTCATTAAAAGTTATTTTCACCGACAAAAATTGTGCGTTGGTGAATTAAATATTTTTTGTGCTTTTTTAAAAATAATTTTTACCGACATATTTTTTCGTTGGTAAAATAAAACATCGGTAAATATTTTTGCCGACGAAATTATTTTTTTGCGACGAATGTATATCGTTGGTAATAGTTCATAAATTTTCAATTTTCGCGCCCCTCCCTTTCCCCTTTTCCTTCGCCCCCCCCGTCTTCTTTTCTCTCTCATTCCTAATCTGTCTCTCACTCTTTGCCCGATCGCTCACTGGGTTCTCTCTCTGTCCCGATCTGCTTGATCTGGTCGCTGGGTTCTCCGCTGGCTCGGTCGCTCTCTCCGGCTTGCTGGGTTCTCTCTCTCCCGATCTGCTCCGGTCGCTGAATTCTCTCGCTTGCTCTTTCTCTTTGGCTCGATGAGTTCTCTCTTTCTCCCGATCTGCTCTGGTCGCTGGGTTCTCTCACTCGCTCACTCGCTCTCTCCGATCTCTGATCTCTCGGTCGCTGGGTTCTCTCTCTGCTCTCTCCCTCTCAGTCGATCTCACCCTCTCTTGGTCTCTCTCACTCGCTTTCTCCGATTGATCCACCCTTCTCGATCTCTCTCTCAATCGTTCTCTGTTACCCTCTCTCGGTCTCTCTCTGTCACTCTTTCTCTCTGCTCTTTGCTCTCTCTCTCAGTCGATCTCACCCTCTCTCGGTCCCTCTCTGCTCTCTGCTCTCTCTCTCATAGTCGATCTCACCCTTTCTCGGTCTCTCTTTGAGTCACTCTTTCTCTCTGCTCTCTGCTCTCTCTCTCGGTCAATCTCACCCTCTCTTGGTCTCTCTTTCTTTCAGTTGATCTCTCTCTGCTCTCTGCTCTGTGATCTCTCTCTCATAGTCGGCTCACCCTTTCTCGGTCTCTCTTTGAGTCACTCTTTCTCTCTACTCTCTGCTCTCTCTCTCGGTCAATCTCACCCTCTCTTGGTCTCTCTCTCTTTCAGTTGATCTCTCTCTGCTCTCTGCTCTCTCTCTCAGCGATCTCTCTCTGCTCTCTGCTCTCTGCTCTCTCTCTCAGTCGATCTCTCTCTGCTCTCTACTCTCTGCTCTCTCTCTCAGTCGATCTTACCCTCTCAGTCTCTTTCTCAGTCACTGTTTCTCTCTACTCTTTGCTCTCTGATCTGCCTCTCAGTCTATCTCACCCTCTCTCGGTCTCTCTCTGATCTTGGTCTCTCTCTGATCTCTCTCTCTCTCAGTCTCTCTCTACTCTCTCTCTTTCACTCGATCTCTCTCTGCTCTCTGCTCTCTCTCTCAGTCGTTCTCACCCTCTCTTGGTCTCTCTCTTAGTCACTGTTTCTCTCTGCTCTCTGCTCTCTGATCTGTCTCTCAATCGATCTCACCCTCTCTTGGTCTTTCTCTGATCTCTCCCTCTATCGGTCTCTCTTTACTCTCTCTCTCTGTTGCTCTCTGCTCTGTCTCCCTCAGTCAATCTCATCGATCTGCTCTCTTTCTCTGTCTCTCTCTGTTCTCTCTCTACTCTCTGCTCTCTCGGTCTCTCTCTGCTGTTGCTGCCAACCAAAGTAAGGCTTTTCTGGTTTTTTTTTTCTTAAACCCTTACAATTTTATTTTTATTTGAAATCATGAGACTTGCAAAGTATGAGATAATACATCTATTCTATTGATTCAAAGTTCTATACTACGGCTACCCCTCATGATCATTTAAATTTATCTGTTTCTCTTCTTTTTTCACTTTCATTTTTTGTTAGAATTCTCCCTTTGCCTGTAACACAAGGTAACATATATACTAACATGAATAGAAACACTTCAAGTACATATTCCTTGCTATAGGAGCAGTATATAATATGTGAGAACTTCTCTCCCTATTTCTTGATTTCAGCTCTCCTTGAACCAGGAAGTGGCCTTTGTGGATTCTCTACCACTATCTCATTGTAAGTGTGACATTTTCTTAATTAGCTTTTTCCTCTAAATTTATTGTTTCATTTTTTTTCATCATTTCTGGGGCTTCCTTGTTCAGGCCTGTATTAAAAATGTTAGAAAAGTTTCTTAATAATTAAGACACGGAAAATTAACGGGGCAACACTGGATACCCTCTTAAGGATATGTTTGAGCTAATTATGGTTGATTTAGAAATTGTTAATGATGCAATCACTAGCCATCAGTATTCTCTTGGTAGAGATACTAAGAAAATGGCAGAGTCAGTGAACATGCTCAATGAACTCCATAACAAGTGCCTGACTCAGTGAAAATGCTTAATGAACTAAAACGTCTGCATTAAAATATCATAAGTCACACTACACTGAATCAGCTGAAAATGCAGCACAAACAGGAACAAGGAGAAGAAGGAGGAGACTACATTGCTCTTAGTCTCCAATTGGAAATGTGAGATGGACGAGAGAGAAGTGGGTTTTGCAGTCTGCAGCAATTGTGCAGATGCTAAAGGGACTGCTGCTCTTGGGACATTTCAGCCACACTCAGCTGAATTAGTGTTATATACCCACACAAGATAAACTTGCTTTAGAAATAAAATGGGAAAATACACAAATGTCTTATGCCTATGCAAGAAGATTAACTTACTTATGTAAACGTTTTAGTTCATGTTAATTGCACTTTTCACCTGTATTGGTATGTGAGAGCGATTGTTTGCTTAGGAGTGAAAGCTTTTAATGTTTTTCAGTCATTGTAGCTATTTACATGGTTGTCATGTGCATGGCCTCCTCTTGTCACTGACTAGTATGTCTCTGGCTTGGACAGGGGCTGGGGTGGAGTAAAGAAGGGAGATGAAATTAGGGTATTGTAGTAATAGAGCTGCAAATATGGAAAGTAACAAATGGCATGCATGCAATTTCATAAAAACAGAGGTCACTGATCATGGATGATGTCAAGTTTTGATGTTTGATGGGTGCCAATTGTAGGCCAAAATGTTCACACAAATGTGTAACATTTGTGTAATATGGTTAAAAGCATTATCTAACATTGTGAGTCACCCTATTGAGAGTTTTGTACTAAATATTTCTAATTGCTTGTGATTTGGTCGGATATGGACAGGAGTTGGATATTACACTATCAAAACCGATTTAGTATGGAGTACATTGTCAAGGTGAACTCATTTATTGATTTTGCAAAGGCGAATTCGAATGGGGCAACGGTCATTAGGTGCCCATGTAATGATTGCTGTAACCATCGGAAGCATGACTATGGAATCGTGAGAAGTCATTTGCACATTTATGGAATGATGGTCTCATACCAACGGTGGATAGCTCACAAGGAACCTATAGTTCAACCCAATGATTCGGATGAGTGCGAGGATGAATCAGAAGAGAATTAGGGTGAATACGATGAGTTGATAGAGGACCATCGTAGGGGAACTTACTTATAGGAATATACTCAAGAGAGGGATGATGTGCAAGATTTTGAAAGATTATTGCAAGCTTCCCAGCATGGCTTCTACCGAGGATGCAAGAGCTCATATACTCTGTTAGCGTTTGTTATCAGGATATTGCATGTGAAGGTCAAAAGTGGGTGTAGCAATAAGTTGTTCAACAAGGTACTGCAGATTTTTAAGGACCTCTCACCCGAAGGCCATGTGGTGCCAGCCTCAATTTATGAGGCGAAGAAATTATTATGTGACTTGGGCATGGGGTACAAGAACATAGATGCCTGCATACATGATTGTGTGTTGTATTGGAAGGAAAATGATCAATTGGATAAATGTCCAGAATGTCAAGAGCCTAGGTACAAGGTCAATGATGGCAAGCGAAAGAAGATCCCTCATAAGGTGCTCTGTTACTTCCCATTGACACCGAAGTTGCGCAGATTGTATACGTCAAGAAAGACAGCCACAGATATGAGATGGCACAATGAGAAGCGTGTTGATGATGGGATAGCGAGGCATTCGGCTGACTCTGTGGAATGGAAAGAATTTGATAAGAAATATCCAGAGTTTGCTTGAGAGACACGTAATGTGAGGCTGGGGTTAGCTACCGATGGATTCAACCCTCTTGGTAACTTGAGCACCTCTTATAGCATGTGGCCTGTCATACTTATCCCTTATAATTCGCCACCATGGATATGCATGAAGGAGCCATTTTTTATGATGTCATTACTTATTCCCGGACTAAGCTCACCGGGAAATGAGATCGATGTATATCTGAGGCCCTTAGTTGATGAGTTAAAGGACTTGTGGGATAATGGTGTATCTACTTTTGATGCCTCCACTAAACAGACCTTTCAGGTGCATGCTGCTGTGATGTGGACTATAAATGACTTTCCTGCGTATGGCAACTTGTCTGGGTGGAGCACAAAAGGATATAACGCTTGCCCCTCATGTAACGACAGCTCGTTGGGGGTGAAGTTGAAAGATAAGATTGGGTATATTGGCTATTGAAAATACTTGGACCTGAACCGCCAATGGCGTAGAAGCAAGGCCTTCAACGGTCAGCCTGAGCATGAAAAGAATTCTTTGGATTTATCAGTGCAGAAGGTATTAGATTAGCTAGAAGAACTAGCACCGGTCAATTTTGAAAAGAATAAGAAAAGACTGCGTGACTCCGGAGAACTGAATTGGACAAAGAAAAGTATCCTATATGAATGGCCCTACTAGAAGTGCAAAAAACTTCGGCACAACCTTGATCCTATGCACATTGAGAAGAATATTTGTGTAGCTTTGGTTGGAACAAATTTGGGCATAAGGTGTAAAAACAAGGACATGGAGAAAGCGCACAAGGATTTGAAAAATATGGGCATCAGGCCAGAGTTGCATCTAGTAGAAAGGGGCGATGGATCTAGCTTGAAGCTGCATGCTTCTTACACTTTGGAATTAAAACAGAGAGATGCCTTTTATGAATTTTTTAAGTCGATCAAATATCCAGACGGCTATGCAGCGAACCACTCGAGGTGTGTAACCTTGAAAAATGGTAATTTATCTAGTTTAAAGAGCCATGATTGCCATATCCTTATCCAACGCATCCTTCCTATTGGTATGCATGGCTTTCTGAATAAGGATATTTGTACAACATTGATTGAGTTAGGCTCTTTTATCCAAGACTTCTGCTCGAAACACAGAGACACAATGATTTAAAAAAATTGGAGGAGCATATAGTTTTAATATTGTGTAAGTTGGAGAGGATTTTTCCTCCTGCTTTCTTTGATGTAATGGTTCATCTATCAGTTCACTTACCGCGAGAGGCCATGCTTGGTGGACTGGTGCAATATTGGTGGATGTACCTGATAGAAAGGTAATAGTTAATGACCATTGATTAATTGTTTATTTATTATTGCAATTGCCTTGCATTGAAACTCGTAAATGATATCATTGATTGTTTAAAGGTTTCTGAAGACCCTAAAAGGGTACATTCGCAACTGAGCTCGGCCAGAAGGTTTGATTGTTGAGGCTTACATTTTCAAAGAGTGTCTTACTTTTTGTTCAATGTATTTAAGGCATACCGATCGAGTTGAACACTATGATGATGGTGGCGAACGTGGCCCGGGGATATCAGTATTCAAACAAACTGTCCGTCCAATCAGACTGATGGCAAGGGCACATGATCCTTCACAGGAAAAGCATAACATGGCTCATTGGTTTGTGTTGAATAATACCCCTGAGGTGGAGCCGTATCTACAGTACGTGCTTCAATCTAACTATATTTATGCATTGCTTGTTAACTGTTTGATTTATTCTCTACTTTTAATTATTCAATAAAAGCTGCCTTGAGTAGAGTCCACAAGAATTTAGTACAAAATCAGCACAGTGGAGAAATCGGGTGTGTAAAACGAAAAGAATTTGCCAAATGGTTCAAACAACATGTAAGACATATAAAATATTATCATTTTAACTGCTATATATTATTGGATTACACTTCAAATGACATTAGCGTAATATATTTGTCTTAATGTGCTTATGTAGATGAACCATTTGCGAACTAGTGGGTCACCTGAAGCTACTAAGGAGATTTGGTCATTAGCAAATGGGCCCAGATCACTAGTGAATCTATATCAAGGGTGTGATAGCAATGGTGTCCAATATCACACTAAAGACCGTAAGCATTATCATAGAAGTCAAAGTAGTGGCTTGGTTGTGAATGGGGAATACGAAGGAGAGAAACATAACTATTATGGATACATCAAAAAAATCTGGGAGCTGTCCTATTTGCACGGGGGTAAAGTGTTTTTATTTGAATGTGAATGGTACAACACTAGCACCAAGCACAAAATAAATATTGAAGAACATGTTACAAGCATTGATATAACGGGTAGTTGGTGTAAGAATGATCCATTTGTACTACCATGTCAGGTGACACAAGTCTTCTATGTCAATGACACCATTAGAGGAAAAAAATTGGAGAGTTGTAGAACGGGTCAAGCCTCGGGGAGTATGAGATGTACCTGCTAAGCGGGATGATGATGACGATGATAATGCGTGTAATGATGCATGTCAGTAAGACCAAACAACATATGTTGTCTCAATCCTCGTCGATGGTACTAGTGTCCAATACTCTAGGGATGATATAGATCCTGAGATTGTTCTTAGTGATGAGTCACAAGATAAGGAGGCCAAGACGAGGATGAAACACTGGCGGAGTATGTAGATGAAGAAGAGAATGATGTACTTAGTCAGTTTGACTCTAACATGGAAAATGACATGTAGTGTATGATTCAAGTTTTGCACATGTAATGATTAAGTAAAGTAATAAAGATCTTACCTTACATAATGACATTGTCTGAAATTTCATTTTCTCTTATGATTTGTTCATATATGGATAAAACATTTCTATATTTTATGTTTTATGCTTATTTATATATGTTCTAGTTGCAATAGATGGCAAACGGAGGGAAAAAATGGGTCAAACCAAGAGAGTTGTCCCGTCACGTACAAGCATTCAATTATTTATTAAAGAGAAAAAAGACAATTAAGCAGAATACAAATAAACTTGTTCTCTAGGGCTCCCGTCGACTGCACGTGCTATATTTGGTTCGGTTAAAGGGACAAACGAGAACAGAAAGAAAAAGGTTAGTGGGAATGATAACAACGAGAACTACAGTCCCCCACAAGATGATGACATAGATGACGAGACATTTTCATCAAAATCGGATGAGGTAATCTTTCCGTGAATGTCTTTGACATGCGCTTTAAAATATTATTTTTTGATAGTGACACTCATGCTAAAATGATTTTCATTTCCATGGAATGTAAAATGTTGACATTTACTTTACTAATATTATTGATTTGGGCTAATAAATATTTATTTTCCTTGTTACTTGGCTCTAAGTTAGGTTACAGATATGCCTTGGCATAAGAGGGTTAGCCGTGCTCGGAGTATCGCAGCTGCACTTGGGTTAGCTCCTGCAAAGAGCACACCCGAGGCTGTGACACAGCCTCAATTGCCAATATAGCCACTGACTACACAGGATGTACCGATGCAGCTGTCTGCCACACAGCCCTCATTGACCTAGCCTCCTACCACACTGCCATTGCCGAGGATATCTCCACCGTCCCTGACTCCGCCGAGTCCTCATACAAGTGCTAGCAGTGTTGGTGAGAAAATTATGACCTTTTAAAATCTTGGATTCACCTCAATTTAATGTTTTCTGTTTACTAACTCATTTAGCACTGTCATCTTAACAGCGTCAGCCCCAGTCTCAGAGGTTCGGAGCCGTGTAAGGGGGGTTACATGAGGGAAGAATGCTGCAAAGTTGAAGAAAGAGTTGGGTCATAACATCCCAGTTCCGATTCCCAACTCGAGCCATAGGCCAGAGGGGGAACATGCACCATCATTGGTTAACCATCTTGGGTTAGCCATTAGAAAGATGGCCCCAGTCTGACCTCATGGCTGGAAGAAGCTTGATAGTGGCATCAAGCTTGCCGTCATTGGATTAGTTCATGTAAACTATAACGAGAATTATCAACTAAATTGATCATAGTTGTACTCGTCATTAGAAGGCATGGATTATATTTTATTATTACTAATCGTTATATGGCTCTCTCTTAATTATAGCAAGTATTTGATAGTAGGGACTACGAAGGTGATATGCAGCTCAGGGTGGACATTGACCACCAGTGCGGGATTTTGTACAGGAGTTAGAAATATGAGCTACATAGCCATTATCTCGAGCTGTTGGAGTAGGGAGTTCCCCAACCCCAGGACCACCCGACGGATGGCTGTGATTCAGCTAATTAGCAGTTGATGATCTCGCAATGTTGGGAATCACCACAGTGGAGGGTAACATTTGGATGTTGTCTACAATAGTTAATTATATTTCAACGTAATTTTACTAGGTATGATTCGATGAAAAAGAGCTATTGTATTATTACTCTTCTATGTAGGTGAATTCGAAGAAGGCTTAAGAAAGTCGAGCCAAACTGGCATACAATCATACTAGTGGCTCTAGGTCATTTGCATCGAAGATGTCTCTGATGGTACTAATTATATTCATATGAACAAACTTGATTAAGTTTATTAATTTATCAATATGTAGGTTCATTTCTAATACAAGTTAATTTCAAATGATAGATGGCACAGAATGCCGGTCAGGCGCCTCCTATTACTCAGTTCTTCCACGACACCCATTATAGGCAAAAGAGTAATTCGTGGGTAAATGACGTGGCTCAGCATAGATATGTATGTTTGCTCTTCGATTCAATTTTGAACACAAATTATGTTAGAAGCATTTTAAATCTCTTATTGATTTAAATGGCAGGAGGCCTTGGTGCAGCGGACTGAGGAGCAGTCGCAGCCCTCTGTCACAGCTCCGATGATTGAGGAACAAATTGCTATTGATGTGCTTGGGAAGAGGTCGGGTTACTTGAATGGGTATGGTATATACACGAGGACCTCTTCATCTTCCACACAATCTCGAGCGCAGCATCTTGAGGTGATCGCCCTACGCGAGCAGCTAGCTGAGCAGGCTAGGAGGCAGGCTGAGCAGGACAGGAGGACAATTACACCCGAGGTCCTCGTTCAATAGCTGGCAGCTGCGGCAGGGATAGATCCAACAATCTGCCTCAACATCTCTAGAGGGACCAGTTCTGCTGGTGATGGCACAGCTACCGCAGAGCATGATGCAATCCCTTGGTTAGTATATTATTCTCTTGAAATTTTAACATAATAACTCATAGGATTTTCAACAGCTTCTCACCAAACAAGATGATACCTCTTTTCTTTCATTACCATCCCTTGAAAGCCTTGAGTAAGAGAGAAGGAGTAAGAAGGAAGAAAATGTGAAAATGGGGGATAAAGTCAAAACTCTGACTTTAGATGTTGAACGATGATAAACTCTTAATATTAGGGAGATAAAGTCTTTAGGCGAAATAAAATGAGAAAAGATAGTAAAACAAATGAATCTCACCCATCCCATTCCATTCCAGACTTAGTAAATTTACAGCCCTAATTGCAATCTTGGGCATGTCAAATAGGTGCAATCAAGACCATTGGCTTACAACTAAGAAAATTTTTTGGCTGATAAGGTCACAAAGCCTTCAAGTACCTCGCTTAAGTGCATGAGAAGGAGAATAAACAAGTCTCTCAAACCATTAACTCTAAGGATAAGACCAATAGCAAATCTGCAGAAAGCACTCCACTCTGAGGAATATAAGACTAAAATTGTATTTTCAACAAAGAAACGAGAGTAATCATAAAAAAAAAAAAAAAAAAAGAATGAGAGTAGAACACATAAAGCCAAGCCCAGAAAGATGGGATAAGAATTTGATAGAATCAAGAAGAAAGAGCATGAGCAATACGGGTTATCACTTGAGAATTTTATTGGTCTCCTCATTTGCATCACAAGGGTTTCTTCCAAATAACAAAGTGTAGTGGATACAGTTGTGAAATCTGGTAACATGATTAAAACTGAGTTTAGGATAGTGGTAGGAGGAGATCATGAACTGGTTCAGAAAAACTGTTTTCTATTGAAGTTATAGCAAGAACTTTGGAAGGTGTTCACTGTTGCGAAACTTCAGGTTTAGTTCAAGACATCAAGCCATGTTACCAAAAAATAAAATTAAATAAAGATTAACTTAAGAAGCCTTTTATGCTCATACCTTCCACAACAACTCTGGCATATCCAATGCAGGTTGAGTTACAGCAAGCTCAAAAATTGCACTAGCGTGCTCTGTCTCACCTAGTGATCTCTCAAATTCAACAACCTCGCTCCAAGTCCAAGCATAGCAGTTGCTGGAGCCTACTCCAAATACTTTTCATACAGAGGTCTGCAACGGTCAATGTTTCCAAGCTGTAACTCAATCTCAATGAACTTCTTAATTATCTATTTCACAGGCATGAAAACAAGCATAACTTAATCGGTATTGTGATTTTGGAACAATATTCTGCTGCCAAGTGAATAGCTTGAAAGAAAGATTTTAACAGGTAGCTTATCTTCCATTTCAAAAAACCAAACAAAGTAGTAACTTATCCTTTGGAGCCATGCCAATTGCATTGCTTAAAATTAGCAGTGTAGCTTTGAGATTTTTTTGTCAAATTTCAAATTGGGCAGCCAATAGCTAAATTGTTTTAAATCCTTTGGACCCATACAGGGGAATTTTATTGTATTCAAGAGACAAGTAAAAATAACCAAAACTTATCTAAGATCATTTATCTCTCATTTTATTGTATTCAATGATCTTACATTTGTAATTTTTTTATTCATTAAAAAGGTTCTAATGTTATTTTTGTCATTATAGATTGATGGATGAGTTTGGTTCGGTTCAGTTCGGTTGCAAACTTGGAAGAGTTTTTTATTTTCAATTTAGTCTATTTGTATTTGTATATTGGATATTTATATGGGACTGTATCATTGTAATATTTGTTAAATGAAATGAATGACTTAATGAAAAATGGTGATGCTTGTTTGTTTATTTAATAATTCTTGTATAGATGGAATTTTCTAGTTAAATACAGGTGTATGAATAGTTTTATAGATGATACAGGTATAAACAGGATTATTGGAAGATTATAATGGAAAAACAATTATTACATCATAAAAAAAAGAATTATCGCCATCGAAAAATCACTTTTGCCAACGTTTTATAATGTCGGCAAAAGTAAACTCAAATTAAAAAATAAATTGTCGACATTACTTAACGTCGGGATAAGTCATTTTAAGTTAAAAATAAATAATTACCAACGTTTTATAATGTCGGCAAAAGTAGACTCAAATTAAAAATTAAATTGTCGACGTTACTTGACGTTGGGAAAAGTCTTTCAATAATTACCGACGTTTTATTTCGTCGGAAAACGTAAAAATATTTACCAACGTTAAAAATCATCGGAAAAAGCAAAATGAAAAATTAAAAATATTCAGATTAATTTATAGACGAGTTTTTAACATCGGTAAATTCGGATTTTAGAATTTTGTTACTTTTGGCCACATTTTTTAATCACCGGTAACTGAAATTTTGAAAATAATTAAAATTATTTACTAACGTTAAATAATCATCGGTAAATGTAAACATTAAATTATTATTATGTTCAACGCTGTAAATAAATTTCAATTAAAATCAAAATTACTTATCGACATTAAGAAACGTCGGTATTTTATATTTTCAATTTTAAACAATCTGTTAAAATTTTTTTCCGACGTTAGAAAAACGTCGGCAATGTATTTACAAAAAATTAGAATTAAATTAAATGATTTTCACCGATGTTAAAGAACGTGGGTAAATGGTTACTGAAATTTTGAAAATAATTAAAATTACTTGCTGACGTTTAGTAATCATCAGTAAATGTCATAAATAAAGTTAAATTTAATTAGAATTACTTACCGACGTTTAAAGGCGTCGGTAATTTATATTTTCAATTTTATTGTTAAATTTTTTTTCGACGTTAAGAAAACGTCAGTAAAGTATTTACTTAAAATTAGAATTCAATTAAATGATTTTCATCGATGTTAAATAATGTCGGTAAAGGTTAACTGAAATTAAATAAAATTAGTTACCGACGTTCAATATTCGTCGGTAAATGTTGGAAAAAAATTTATAGTTAAATCAGAATTACTTACCAACGTTTGGAAACGTCGTTAATTTATATTTTCTATTTGACGTAATATGTTGAATTGTTTTCTAACATTAAGAAAACATTGGTAAAGTATTTACATAAAATTACGATTAAATTAACTGATTTTCACCGACGTTAGATAACGTCGGCGAATGCCAATTTTAATGTCGGTGAAAATTATTTTCACTGACGAAATTTTTCCGTTGGCAATAATTTTCGCTGAACTTTTTTTTTGCGATGTTTTTGTTTTCACCAGAAAAAGTTTTGGCCGACGTTTTATGGGATTTTGGCGACGAAAGTATTCATAGCTAAAAATTTTAATTGTTGTAGTGATTAATCTACTCCTATTGTTAGCTAGTTTAAGTTGTTTCTTTTTGTGGCTGTTTAAGGCCAGCTAAAATTAGTTTTCTTTCTGTTTTTAATCTCTTTTTAGGTTGTTAAAGTTTTCAAAAAAAAAATCTAAAACTTTCCTTAAATAGGCAAGTCAAAAACTTTTCAATTTCGGCCTTTTGGCGAAGAAACTTGCCAAAAAATAAAAAATTTCAAAACTTTCATTGGAAACTTGTTTCTTTTACTTATTTTTAAATTTAGGGATCAATTTTTAGGAAACCTTTTATGTTGTAAGATTTTTTTTTTAAGATTCCTCATATACAAAGGAAAAAAAAAACCCCTCCAAAATTGGCCACCTCCCCTCTTGATACCCTTCATGATGAATTAATGGGACTCTACAGTCATGAGGTCATCCATCGATTATGAAAATTCCTCCAATAAAATGGCTAAATCTTTATGTGGTTACTTATACCCCACACCAACATTCACTTCATCTTACATGGATAAGTGGGGAGGCGATCAATGTTGTACCAGATCAACATATACTAGTGATATTGTAAGGTCCCGACCCAATTTAATTGTAATTTATATTAATTAAACTTGATTTCCTATTAATATGTGTATTTGAGTCTTAATTATATCTTTTCTTAATTTTAGTGGGTCTCAGTTGGATAGGTAGTTGGGTTCGAACTAACCCAGGTAGTTAAGGGCCTTCATGTAAATTAGAGTTACATTGTTGCATCATTTTGGCACTACATTAATTGCATTATGAGCATTTCATCTTATGGGTAAACTTTCATGTTTGACCCAACTCAATTCGGATTCATCCTGGCCTAGTTGAAGTCTATTTGACTCAAACTGTAATTTCCCAATGAATATGGACTTGCATGCAAAACTATAGAAATTTGAGTTTAAAAAGAAAAACCAACATTCCTTCACTGCATTTTCCTTTTCTCTTGCTGGAGCTCCACCTCCTTCATTCTTCTCTCATCTTTACTTCAACTTTGAGCTAGAAAGAAGGCCTTGGAGCCTTGCATGTGCTTCTACTAGGCTCCAACCACCTCTTTCTTCAACTTCTTGTGCATCTCATTCGTTGAATCCACCAATTTTAATTTTTCATCTTTAATCTAAAGCTCTCAAAGGTAAGAGATAGCTTGCACTTCATTTCCTTGGGTTTAATAGAGTCAAGGAGACTCAAAAATACTACATGAATGCATTATATATAAGAATCACCCTTTTTTATGTCTTTCATGCAGAGAACCATTTTTTATTGAGGCTTTTTCTAACTACAAACCAAAAGAGAGGCTAATTTTGGGTAAAGCACTGATGTAAGGCAAGTATTAGAGTATATATTACATATGTATGTTTAAATTTTGTTGATTCTTGAAGTGAGCTTTCTAAATGTAAGTTATAGCTCATTCATCCTTGCTTAAACACACATATATGTTGAATTAAATTATAATGAGTACAATTCTGCAACATTAATGATATTAGGTGATATAAGACTTATTATGGAAGTTTGGGAAGTATAAGGAATTCCATTGGAACCAGGAGCTAGGAGTTCTGCGTTGAACTCGTGCTTCAGAGTAATTTTCAGAAATTCTGGAGCTTACGGAGAATCCCATGGCTAAGCTGCAAGTCTTTACGGCTTTGAATCCAGAGAGCACAAAACCTATTTTTGAACTATGGCTAACCCTTGGCTAAGCCATGGAATTAACTATGGCTAAGCCGTAACCCTCCTGTGACCAAGCATAAACCATTCTACGGTGAACTATCTAGAGAGCCCCAAAACCAAGATTTACTCTATGGCTCAGCCATGACTAAGCCTGGATTATTCTACAGCTAGGCCGTACCCCAACCGTAGCCTAGCCGTAGGCTTAGCACGGTTAAGCCGTAGGCTAATATATGGTTAAACCGTAAATGTGTAAGAACTTGAGGGAAAAACTAAGCCACTTGGCTAAGCCATAACATATGTATGGCTAGGCCGTAAGAATACTGTGAACGTAGGGTAATAGATTTCAAAGCACTTTGTAGGGCTTTAAACATGGCACATTTTTCTGAACTGAATTAGCTCAATGGTGGTTAAATGATTAGGAGGACAAGTGTAGAGCTATCACTTATCCCCTTCGATTTTCCGGATGAATTCCTGATGTCACGTCATGGGTGTTGATATAAGAAGATGTATCCTTGTATATATAATGTAACACCGAGATTTTGTTAACACAATGACACCGGACATTTTATGAATACATCATGTTGAATGCCCCCGTGATTACGAATTATCTAGCATAGGGTTGGCTAGTAATTATCCTTGATGCTTACTCAATTTAAATGCATTCATATTGTTAAGAAACTATGCCTTCAACATGATATAGCTCAATTAAGTATGCATTAATTGATTATCAAATGCTTGTTAATTTTGGTTTCTATGAATGAATGTGATCTCAAGACCAAAACTCCCTTATGTATGATATGATAAGTATGACTGAAATATATGAAAGATATGAATTCGAGTCAGTCTTGATACGTTGAGTTGGCACCACTTAACTTGCACCCTTATTAGGTTTGACGGGACTAAGTTGGGTATCTCTTGTATCACTCCTACAGCAGTCCACAGAAGAGTTATCAGCGCTCATTGGGAAACTAGCTTGATCCCCTAGTGTCCCATATGCACGCTCTCTCTAGATGATATGCTCTCTTTTGGGAGAATAGAACCTTGTGGATGCCATCTAATATGATTTAATATCCTGTTTATGATTTGTTACTCATGTTTATTCATGCACAACCTGTCTAGTTTACAATCATTGCCTTCTTTTAATCTATATACATTTCTTAATTCTTTTGACATAGCATAATGGTCTTATATATCTTTCTATACTTGCTTAACCGTCGTGTTAACTGTAACACTCCGACCCAGCTTAACCCCATTTAGCACATAATTAATGATGCTTTAGTTGTTATTGTGTTTTGCTTTTGTTTTGGTTTTGTTACGGGTTATGGATAGGTAGTTGGGTTGAGTTTAACTTGGTTTAGGTAGACTAAGCCCTTTTTCATAATTTTAGCTTTTATAAGACATCGCCATTCGCGCATCATCTTGGTGTCAACAAGTGTCTTTCGTTGAGTTCGTTAACTTCCGTAACTACGTCATTTGCAACAGATGTCGTATGTTTCCGTTGGACCCTGATTTGACTTGAACTGTAAATTTTGTTACAGATTGGACTTCATTGTAATTTTTCTTTAAGTTTATCCTTATAAAAGCCTTCACCGACTTATCTCTCTCACTTTCTTCTCTCTTCTCACGTTGTTGAAGTCTCTATCTCTCTCTTTCTCTCTCGATTTTTCCTCTTTCTCTTCTCCTTGAATAAGCCAAGCTAAAAAGAGGAATTTGGGCACTTCTACCTTTAAATTTTTCTTGTGGGTGGAGCTAAGGTAAGCTTTGAGTTGGGTCTTCATCTTTATCTTTTTCCTCTCATCACTTACTGTGTGCATGCTCTCACGTTTCTTTTTTTCTTCCTTTCTCTACATGCATGGGAATTAGGATTGTGTTTGGACAAATTGAGTTCAAGGACAACAGTTTGTGTGATAGAACTCAATTGAGGCAAGTATAAGCATAAGTTGCATACACCCATGTTGGTATGTGTTTGATTGTTACTAAATTGATGATCGTGAATGGGGAATATGGTCACAGCACAAATTATGTTCATTCCCATCGAGTTGATGTACAGTTTACTCGATGTGCACATTTCTAGTGATTCTGTAACAGGTTCAGAAAATCGACCCAGCGCAGTCACGGTTAAGCCGTAACCTATGCTACGGCTGAGCCGTAAATGCACTACAGCTAGGCTGTACGCCCCACCATAAACCCAGCCGTAGATCAATACAGGGTGTGTCTTAAAAATAACTGAGAGTATGCAAATCTGCAGCTTTTGTACACCCCAGCCACGGCTACGCCATGAAGCCTTCTATGGCTAAGCCGTAAGGTCACCCACGTCTAAGCTGGAAGACTGGAACTAATAATGAAAGCTAGGAAGAAATGAGACCTTGTAGGACCTTTAAAGTAGAAGGTAGGCAACCTCGACTTGTCCAACGGATTATGATAAATATGTGTGAATGATCTCGAGGGCTGCGAATCATTCATGTTCGTTATTCAGTTGTTAAGTACCTCCCCATGAGTGTTGGTTTAAGGAACTTCGGTGTAGCTGATGACGCAATGCAACCCTAGACAACGGTGCATCGGATGACTTAAAACTACATTAGCATGTACGGTTAGAAACACTGGATAACTAGCGTAGGGTTGGATAGTAAATACACTTGATTTGATAATGATTGCTTGCATGGCATCTAGGATTACGATCATTGATCTCCACTCTTCAGCATGATTGAATTATTTTATTTGAACATCGAATTGTTGGCTTCTTTACTTTGTTTCCAGCACCTTGAGTATACACGTATGTTATTGAGCTTGCACGTATGAGACATGTTCTTGAGTATGCAAGTATGATATGCTTGTCACGATTTACTGTCACAATCTACTCAAGGTTTAGTACATGATTGACTCTATATGGTCAGGCACTTCTTAGCCTCAACCTTAGGATTCCGACGGGGTGAATTTGGTGTAGTTATATGGCCTTGCTGCAGTGAGGACATGTTTTGGGGAATCCGAACCCCAGGAACTCGAGACCTATCGTATCCTGGCCCGGTCGATGGTGTTCTCAGCACGGATATAAGATCCCTATTTTGGGAGCATATGGCAAATGTAGTAGCCAACTATTTATGTACACAACACGTATACATTGATTCAAATGGCATGCTTTATTTAATGTACAATCGCCTAGTATACGAACTTGACATGTTATGATTTGCATCATGTTCTTTCTTTTATTAGAGACAACATGTGTTAACTTGTTATTGCTTATACTTTGTTAAATCGTCGTATTCACGAGTTGTTCTTAGTGTTGCAGGCTTAGATACCCAGACCGACCCCTCGTCTCAATCAGGCTCTAAGGGAAGCCCTCGAGGTCCCATCCGGACTAGAGGAGTGGATGTAGTCACTCTCTCGGAGAGCGGCATGGATGCATTTGCATATCAGTCTTTCATATTTTGAGATTTGACCTGTTTGATCCATTCGTGATTTATATACATGTATTTTGCTTCATTTTGTAAAACCTTTCATCTATAGATGTCATCTCTTGTCTATATACTCTATTCTCGTATGTTCTTGTGTGATGTTTTGATATCTATAGCTTTCGCGTACATGTATGGCACGTGTGAATCTTCCCTTGTGCGTTTGCATTTAGACCGGGTCTAAGTGTATAGGCACGGGAGTACGTGTGTCATCGGTTAGGCTTTTACTAACCCCCGATCTCCTTGGCTTGGGTTGTGACATTAACAGTGCTACCCTTGGTGTTACAGGTACTGAACCTAACCCAGTAAGGCGAATGATGTGTCCCGTCAAAAACCTCAACGGAACCTCGGGGAGTATATGAGGGTAATGAAGATGATGTCTTCTCTTAGTCATCCTATAAAGAGTGACAATGGGTTTCTTGTTGGGTTGTTTAGTTTAGACATGCTTGGACTATAGTTGTTCTTACAATTAGCAATTTGATACACACGTATATAGATTTTGGATCTTGTATATGCTTAAGTAATTATTGTCATGTAAAGGTAAATGGTTAAGTACAGACTTCAGACTTGTTTATGAAATGGATGATGTTTCTTTACTATTGCTTATGATCATTACAAGTGTATTACACAGACTTCTGTTTATTATTGAACGTAATTTACGCATTGGAGAAACTTTTCTACATGTTTCTGTAGAATCTTCCTTGTAGTGATTTGTGTGTGTTTTCACATGCACATATTGTTACGGGATTACGCATGCACACCCCATGAGGCCCATTCTAACCCCATTTCTGGGGATCAGGGCGTGACATATATTCCCATGAAATCTCTATATGAATACCTATACCCCATACCAACATACACTTCGTACAAGGATATGTGGAAGAGTGATCAAAGCAACACCCAATCTTCATCCTCTAAGAATGTTGGGCAAAATTTCATCATAGATGTGTTATGCAAACAAGCGGAGGAAGCAAATGCATATCAAAGGACTTATTCCAATGAAGTTAATCAACTTAGGGCCTCACATGATTACTTATACCTCATACAATCTTTCATCCCTTCGATCTTAATGTGTGGGGAAGTTATCAAAGAGACATTCAAACATCTACGAATTCCAATGTGAGATTGGAAGTTATTTTAGAGGTGTTACAAAAGCAAAAGGCTAAATCAAATGCACAGAAATGGCCTTATTAAAATGGAATGGGTAATATGTGTAGTCCAAGTTGGCCAAATCAGGTCAATTATAATTGGGACAATGGGCCTGATGTGCACAATGCTTACATGCCTTAAGATCTTACTCTGGGTGGGTCATATGAATATTCCTTCCAAGGTGGTCATATGCCCCTGATAAACTCCCTTTGCTTACACGAGCATATGGACAACCACTACTACCCCCAGAGAAATCTCCTGAATCTATTCGAAGACAAATTGGAATCCATCAATTAACTATGAGTGCTTTCAAAGATGAAATAAGATCTTTATTAAGAGAATGCACTTCTCAAGTTGCACTCCATGCGAAGCAACGAGCTATAACCCTTAGAAGTGACAGACATTCCACAAAGTGATTCACATTACAATGAATATCATTCATCAATGGATCACATAAACGCACAATTGGAATTTAAGGGTGATGATAAGCAAGTTTATAGTGGTATGATGGATGATGATTCTAACTTTGTCACATATAAGGCCATGGCCCCTTTCCCTCAAAGATTTGGCTAACCCGATGATGAGAATTCGGACTTCCTCTATGAAAATGTTGGTGATACCCTTTATGAGTCCAATTCTTCTGAGGAATCTAGCATTGTAGATTTCCAAGAATTCCAAATTCCCATGATTGATGATACTGCAAATACACCCCATAAGCCCTTAAAGAAAAATCAAAATTGGGAGGAGAATCCAATTTTTCATGCTTTAGAATCTGAGACTTTGGAATATGTGGAAAATGATGCGGCAATTAGTGTGCAATTACATGATCCCATTCTTCGGGAAATTGCACATACAATTCTAGAGTTGTTAGAATTGCCAGAAGTGAAAGAGGAAATTTGCTTGGATGAATTCTTGGAGTTAGAGAAAAATGGCCTTGATCAGATCCCCAAGTCTAACATATTGGAATCACATGTGGTAGTGTTTACACCTTCCAATCATGATGTTGCTATGGAGAATTTAGTGCCCGTGCCAAAAGAATTTGGGGAAACACAAGAGGTATGGGCAGGAGTGGACCATATACCTTCCCGTTTTCTGATGTTCCCCTCTTATGCGAAAATCCAAGACCCATTCTTAAAGGAGTGTTTCATGTTGGTTATTGCTACACACATTCACAAAGAATATGTAGTCCTCATGTTCACTGTTCTTCTTGATGCAATCATTACATCTTTTCATGTGCTTCTTGAGGAATGTGTAAAGGAAAATTTCATTTGGGATCTAGGTGGATTCCAGGTTTTGGATCCACTAGTGTAGATTTTTTTTCTATTCCCTTTAATTTTATAGTGTAGTTTTTTCTTTTCCTTTTGTTTTTGGATTTTGTTTAACCATGGACAAAGCGCAAAAAAGCTATACACACAGGTATTTCTTCTACCTTACTCTCCATTAATTTATTTCCTCTGTTATCATTTTCATTTATATGCTATATTTCATGCATACAATCGAGGACGATGTTCATCTTAGGTTTGGGGGTGGGAACAAGCACATTTGTCCATTTTTAGACAAAAATTTCACATTTTTTTATTTCTAGGTTTTAGGAAAATTTTGAATTTTTAGGATTTTTGTTTGGTTTTAAGAATTCTTGTGATCGCAGTTTTTATCTTTTTGTTTTTAGAAAAGAAAGTTTTTAAAGGAATTGAAGCGATTTGAAGATATATAGGAATCTGAAAATTTTAAAACTTTTGGAAGGAAGGAAAAAGAAAGTTCATTGTTTCTAAAAGAGGAAACTTATCAGAGAATTATCAAAACTTGTTTCTCACATATATATACGTATACATTTTTTCGACATTTTGGATGGGAAGCTTTAATTCTATTTTTAGAATTTTTTGAGAAAGTACAATGAGAACTTAAGATTCAGTTTGTAAAATATTTTTGTTTCTTCATTCATTTTTGGTGGGTTGTATATCTTAGAACCAAAATAAATTAATTCAAGCAAAATGAGAAAGGCCGCCTAGTGTTTACTTTCAATTTTTTTATAATTCATTTAAAAAAAAGAGAGATAAAAAAAGTTTGTAACTAGTTTGGGTTCGTAGCCTTTTGAACTCGAGCTAGTAAGCCCCGTAGGGGTGTTTTCATATCTAGTGCCGTAAAGCCATCTGGTTTGGGAGTCATTGGCGTAACGCTCGTTACATGGGTTAATTAGAAAGTTTAAGGGACCTAGACATCGCACAATTACAAGATGATTGGTAAAAAATAAAAAGAATGATGATGAATTATGGCCCAACGAGTGTTAGTAGAAATTTTCAAGGGATATGTACAGAAATGCATAAGGACTAGGTTTGCTCCCTAGATCCCAACTCTTCCTATACATATGAACTTAGGATTTTTTACATTGGAAAAAGTGAGTGAGTGAAGAGTGTCTGCAAGAGTTTGCAAGGAAGTATGTGTGGGGATGAACAAGGACCAGGTTTACTCCTTGGATCTTAATTTTTCTTATATCATATGAATTCAAAAACCCTTGCATTGAAAAAGGAAAGTAAGAGAAAAAAGGCCCATCGAAGTAAACAGTAGTGTAGCAGCCATCTTAGTAGCTTTGAAAAGAAATTTGTTTTTTCAAAATTTTGAGGGATCAAACTTTTTGAAGGAAAATTTCCATTTTTGCAACATTTTCGTAAAATATTTGAAATAGGTTTTTTATGTATATATTTTTCACCATGCATGCAAGTTTGGTTAGAATTTGAGAAAGTTTTCGAAAATAAATTGTGAACTAGACTTTGAAAATTCTAAATTTTTTATTATTCCATATCTCAAAAATATCCTATATGAGTAGATTCTCTTTTGAAGAATTCCATTTACCTTTGTTTTTAGTTTGAAAAAAAAAAAAAGAAAAAAAGAGAATTTTGTGGGTATATTCACTGCAAACCCTAACGAGGCACAACTCGTCTGCTAGGGGGAACTTAGGGGTTTAAGGGCTTGCTGCATATGCTAAATGCAGTCGAAAGTACTAGTGAAAGTGGTATTTTTCTTTTTGTTTTCTACATTTTATTTTTATCGTTTAGGTTAATTTAGTTTAATTTTCCTATCCTAAATCGCATAGTTTGCTTGGGACCAACAAAAATGCTGGTTGGGGGGTGTGATAAGTTCTTAAAAATACATCATTTTATGTTTACTTTAGGAGATTTTAAGGACTTATTCATTAAAAACTTCTTTCTTTAGTTGGAAATCAAGCTTTTATGATTTTAGAATTCATTTTAGAGTTTTCATTTCAAAATCATTGAAAATCATCAACTTTTCATAAAATCATAAAACTTTTCATTTTTGGATATCCATTTTTATAAGGTTTTTCAAATTCATAATTTTCATATAAAAATGGAAAAGGTTTTTATCAGGGCCCACATTAATGTATTTGTGACTTTTGGTCAAAATCATTAATTTTAATAAAATGTCACTTTTCTTTGTAAGAAAACTGAAGAAAATGAACCCCACATACATGTGCACACATGCATACAAGCTTGGATGTCAAAGGAAGGTCCCACTCTTTAATTGTTTCATGAATCTAAATTTGGATTTCAAGAACTCAAATTGGAATGAAAAACGAAAAGCCATGGTGGAAAAAGTTCAAGAAAAGGAAAGTCAAAGAAAAAGAGATAAAAAGAGATTATGTGCAAAGTCTCCTCTCTTTTTTTATGTCTTGAGCTAGGGTAAGGAGAGATTTCTTTTTCTAGTTTTAATTATTTTTTGGTATTATTGGTTGTATTTGTTCGTTTCAATTCAAAAAGATGCAATTAGTAAAGTCAAGGTGTCCCTCCTTGGATCTGCATCGTGTGTTTCTGTATGGTGACAACACGTACTTGGTGTGGTGTTTTTGTGGACTTTTATTAATTCTGCTAATGTAATGTTTTAATTTTCCGTAATAAAAGAAACCAAAATTCTTTTTATTTTGTTATTTTTTACCTATTATATTTGAATGATTTATTTCTGATTTTTAGTTTAATGCATGATTTATTTATTTTTCTTCAATTGGTGGTTTGATTTATTTTCTTGTTTTGCAGTTTCTAGTTCTAAGATTGTTTTAGTTTAGGATTTTAATATTAGGTTTAATTTGTGATTTGTTATTTGATTTTCAGATTTGAAATTGTAATTTAAATTCAATTTTCAGATTTGTTAGTTGTGTATTTTTGGAGGTTTTTTTTAGGCTAGCAGTAGTTTTTCACTTGGAATAGGTTTCCTGCGAAAATTAGCTTCTCGTGGATACAATCTTAACTCACTGGATAAAACTACAATTAAGGCCTTGCACTTGAGGTCATCGATCAACTATATTACCAACACCTTTTGGATTAAGTAAAGGATAAGGTATTCATTTTGAGCAAGTCACACCATGGAGTTCACCCTCCCTTCACTTGGAGAAAGAGTAAATGAGACACACAGAGGATCCTGACTCGTTAAAAACCACTGGATGCGGCCTACCATCTCTCCAGCCCACAGATTTTCTTTTCTTTTTCTGGGTGATAGAGTTAAGAGTTACCTATCTTCTTAGGACCGATACAGGAAGTGAGTTCTCTCAACCTTCTTTATTGGGATTGAATTATTTCTCTCTCATTGGTTTGTTTCAATAAGAGATTCCTAGGTAAGGTCATTCGATTCAAACCACCTTCCCACGTGCAATGTCGCTTTCCACAATTTGCATGGACTATACATATAGAACAAGAGATGCTCCAATACCGACACTAACCTACTCAACTGAGAGTGTGCTCATGTGGTGTGGCTCAAAAGAGTTTATATTAGGCATGAGAACACCAACCTCACTCACAGCAACCTATTGAACCTGTGGATGCTCAATTTAGCAATGTGAGTACTTATTTGGTCATAGACTGGCCCATGTGGCGGGGCGTAGTGATACCAAACAAAGAGTTACAAATGATGGGTCCCAAAGAAGATGAAGGTCTAAGAATGATTTTATAAACCCTAAAAAACACGAATAAACTAAATGGTTCTATGATTGATGTTTATACCTGATTTCATAGCACCCGTAGAATAAAGTCGACAACTGGCCAATCTTGAGATGGAATTTCTAACTTTTCTTGAGCTTCTTTACTTCTTGTGTAATTGATCAAAAACCAAATATTAACAGCGGCCAAAAAAGTAACTCAAGAGTCCCATTTATAAAGATCTTTTCCTTCCGTTAAGGAAAGATTTTAAAATAATCTCCCTAATTATTCCTTTGGCAATTAAATTAATATTATTTGATCACAAAAATACCTTATTTAGATGAGCTGATCGAAGTGGTCATATTGATCCACAAAATGAATTGTCCAATAGAAGGACTGTAACGACCCCAAAATTTGGATTCCCGAAGAACTCTATATTTTAAAGTATTAATAATGAAATTAAATGGATCCACAATATGAGATGAACCAACTGAACCATATTCACAATGGAAACATAATTGTAAATCCATCACAGATATCATCACAAGACAAAGTAAATAATCCTACTCAAATTTAATCATTTAAATGTATCAAAGTCATAAAAGAAACCACAAGTTATGATATAATCCAAATAACTAGTTCCTAAAATAAATAGCCAACAAAGGGCTTACAACTAGTCTGAAGTTAAAGTCATTATAAATAAACTAATTATCTAAATCGTTGACTCTCTAGCACAAACACGATATCTTTAAGCTATATCCTCTGCGCTCCACGTGTAGTTCCACTACGGTTCCTCCTCGACTGCCGTTCCCTCTAGTTCATTGGAAGGGGTGTCATTACCTACAAGCACCAATCATAGAGGGTTAGGTTTTGAAATAACCTCAGCAAGTACGCAATTTTCATATTCCATACCATATTTTAATAAAAATCAAGACATATAAATTACCAAATTCTCAAAATAGATTGACAAGATATAATAATTTAAGATATAGATTCGTGCATAAAATCAAGTGAAGATCTCACAAATATTATAGCATTTAAAACAAATTGGCATCCCACATTGGCTAAGTTATCACAAGTATTATGGCGGTCCCCATTTAATGTGACGGGAACAAAGAATAGAGTTTGGTACCCAGAAATTTAGAGTTTTGGCCATTGGCCATTAGAGCAGAGTAACAGAGTTTGATACTGAAATGACTAATTGTTACTGACAGAGAGTTAACTAATTTGCAAATAGTTTCAGAAGTATGGCTCCTACATAGTGGTGCCCCACTATGCTAGACTTAAATAACCTTGTGTATCGGCTTAGTTCAAAATACATATAAATAGACAAATAATCATAATACAAAACTTATTTCATACATGACAAGTTCCAAAGTTGACAAATGCAATGTCAAAATGCCATAAATCATATAACTGAGAAAATATGTCTAACAATGTCAGGGTATAAGTATGATTGAAAACCAAATAATTAAATGTCATTATATAAAAATCCGAATCTTACAGGTTATACTGAATGCAGGACCACTTTGCGCATGCCTAGTCTAAATCAACTTAACCGTATTATATCATGGAATTTCCAACACCATATGTGTAAGATCCCGATCCCAACTAACCTCGATTTATATTAATTAATTTTATTTTATATTAATTAAAATGTGTTTAGGCTAATTTAATTCAAACCCTTTGGACTTGGGGAAATGGGTAGGTAGTCAGGTTGAGTTCGAACCTTACTTAGGTAGTTAAGGACCCTTTTGTAATTTGTTCTTGCATCATATTGACACCTCATTAGTTGCATTTTGTGTAATTCTTCGCGTAGATCATCTTTTATGTTGGGTTCGACTTAATTTGGACCCATCTTGGCCCAATTGATGTCCATTTGACGTAAACTGTAATTTTCCAGAAATGTTGGACTTGCATGTAAACTGCAGGACAAAAAAGATTTAGTTAAAACGATGAACTCCAACGTCCTTTTTCATTTTATCTTCTTAGCCTTGCTGGTGCTGTTTCTTTTCTTCTCCCTTCTTCATCTCCACCTCAATTTGGAGCTACAAACAAAGATTTGAAACCTTGCATACAATAGTAATAACCTCCATCCATCTTCTTCTTCTTCCCTTGTGCATTTTATCTTTAGAAACACCTTTTTCCCCAAGCTACGACTCCTTAAGGTGAGGATTTTACCTCCATTTCAATTCTTTGCGTTTAATAGAGTCAAAGAGACTCAATTATACAACATGCATGCATTCTACATTAGATTCACCCTTGGCATGTCTTTTATATAGAGAACCCATTTTCTTATTGAGGTCTTCCCTAACCACACACCAAGGAGAAGTTAGTAAGGTCAAGAACTTAGTAAAAGGCAAGTATTAGAGTACATATGATGATGCATGTGTATTTAAATTGTTGATTTTGAGATTGATCACACTAATTTCAAGTTACAGCTCTTTCCTCTTTGATTTAAATATATATGTGTTGAAGTGAACAGCTCTTTCCTTTTTGATTTAAATATATATGTGTTGAAGTGAATGAATTAGAGTATGAATAGGTAATGTGGGTGTTGTGTGAGCATTGAATAACCCTTAGTGACATTTTAAAGTCATAGGAAGCTCACTGTAACACTCTTAATTCAGAGTTTTATACTGAACTCAAGCTTCATAATCACTTTCAGAATTTCTGAAGCTTACGACGAAGTCACGGCTAAGCTGTAAGTTTGTACAGCTCAAAGTCCCAAGAGTACCGAAACCCATTTTTGTACCATGGCTAATCCTCGGTTAAGTCGTGGAATGAACTACGGCTAAGCTATACCCATCCCATGACCAAGTCGTAAGCCATTTTACAGTGAGCTTTCTCGAGAGGCTGAAATCTTATTTTTTTTCTATGGCTCACACACGACTAAGCCGTGGATTGCACTACGGCTAAGTCGTAACCCAGTTGTAGCCTAGCTGTAGGCTTAGCACGGTTAAGTTATAGGCTAATATACGGTTAAGCCGTAAATGCGTAGGAACTTGAGAGAAAAACTAAGCCACTCGGTTAAGTTGTAACATATGTATGGCTAAGCCTTAAGAATATTGTGAATATAAGATATTAGAAATTTCAAATGACTATGTAGGGCTTTAGATATGGCACCTTTTTCACAATTAAGTTAGCCCAATGGTGATTAAATAATAAGGAGAACAAGTATAGAGCTGTCACTTATTCTCTTCAATTTTCCAGATGAACTTCTGGTATCACGTCATGGGTGTTGGCATAAGAAGAGGTGTCCTTCCATATATAATGTAATTCCAGATTTGGTAACACAATGACACCTGACGTTTTATAAATACATCGTATTGAATGCCCTCGGAATTATGGATTATCTAGCATAGGGTTGGCTTGTAAATTTTCTTGATACCTTCTTAATTTAAATGCATTCATATTGTTAAGAAATCATGCCCTCAACATGATGTAGCTCAATTAAGTATGCATTAATTGATTATCAGCTACTTGTTAAATTATGATCACTATGAATGAATGTAATCTCAAGACCAAGCTCCCTTATGTATGATATGATAAATACGATTGAAATGTATGAAAGATGTAAATTCAAATCGGTTTTGATATGTTGAGTCGGCACCACTTAGCTTGTGCCCTTATTAGGTTCCGCGGGACCAATTTGAGTATCTTTATGTAGCTACTGTAGTAGTCCACATAGGAGTTTTCCGCACTCCATAGGAAGCTAACTTGATCCCCTAGCGTCCCATATGCACGCTCTCTCTAAATGATATGCTTTCTTTTAGGAGAATAGAGTCTCGTGGATACCAACTAGTATGTACGATATCCTGTTTATGATTCGTTATTCATGTTTACTCATGCACAACATGTCTAGTTTACGATTATTGCCTTCTTTTAATCTATGTATTTCTTAACTCATTTGATACAGCATAATGGTCTTATGTATTCCATATTTGCTTAACCGTCGTATTAACAGTATTACCCTTGATGTTACAGGTTCAGAATCAAACCCCTACTTAAATATTGACATGTCCCCGGAGGATGCCCTAACAGTACCTCGGGGTATAGAAGAATGGAAGGATGACGGCGTCTTTTACTAGTTGTCTTACGGAGAGCATCCAGTGGTTTAGTTGGGTTAATCAGTTGTGATTTTGGTCTTGTGTATGGAGATGGTTTAAACTAAACATTATGTATAAGACATGTTTTAGTTTTTGTGAGCATGTATGTGATGGAAATGGTTAATTAAAAGACTTAAGTTTATTATATGATGGTATGATATTATCCTCTATGCATTGCTTATGATCACTACAGGTGTATTTCACAGGTTTTCACTTTATGTTGAATTTTAATCTACGTGTTGTTGGTCTTACCTTATATGTTCCTGTGGAAATCTCTCTTGTAGTAATTCGTGCATATCATCACATGGCACGGATTATTATGGGATTACGTATGCACACTCTAGGTGCCCATTCTAATCCTCAATTCCCGGGATCGGGGCATGACAATATGCTTGCCCTAAATCTAATTTAGATGACCGCGAGGATCTCCTCCTTAGATTTGGGTTAATGGTTAATTGGCGCTTCTGAAGTTAGTTGGTGTTCGGAAAGCCTATGACACCATACCTTTACGTTTCCTTAACTCTAGGTATGCTTTAAATTAATTTATAGGCAGGTGTCAAGCCATATAACATCACTAATTAATTTAATCAATGTGTCTTCCATGCCACGATTATTTGATGTAGGTTTGCATGCCTCAAATAATAGTTCACCAGGGTTAACTATGAAGTACATATGCCTATTACTGTTTAAGTTTCAGTTATAAAGGGGAAAGGTAAACAGTTTCTTGCTAGTAATTTTAGAAGCTTAGAACTCCACAGAATAGTCCCATGGTTAAATTGTAAAATAGAAAGTAGCATGGCTTAATAGTATTTTATTCCAAGATAAAAGGCTTGTTTGTGATTTTCCAGGACCTACATATGGTTTATAAGTTTAGAACTCCACATAATAGTCCCATGGTTAACTTGTAAAATAGAAAGTAGCATGACTTAATAGTATTCTGTTCCAAGATAAAAGGCTTGTTTGTGATTTTCCAGAACCTACATATGGCAACAATAGGGACAGCACAGTGCTTCTTCATCGGCACTGGTTTTGTAACCTGTTTTAGGAATGGGTCTCAAGCTCCTCATTGTTAGGCCACTTGGATAATGGGTTATAGTGGATCAAATCCACAAAGGGCTACACCTCCAAGGTTGCCTAGGGGTCTACTCCTAGATCCCTGGATCTGGTCATTCATTAGGTGGCCCTCCTGGCACCATAACTATGTTGACTCAGCTGTTGGGTAATGGCCTGAATCTGCAAAAGCTCTATGCAGGGTGGGCTTATTACTGCAATTTTTTTTAGCTGAATTGATTCACTCAAACCCATAACAATCCGACCAACTTTAGCACCTAATCCACAGAAATTTCAAGTATAAGGGAGGAGGGTTTAAACCCAATCCAGAAACAAGTCACGGTCGGCAGTAGTTTCACTATGTGGGCAATGTTTCGGTCAATTGGACAGTCGCCATAGGGAGCCCAATCTATGAGGGTCTCACATCTCTAGGATCACCCAAGGATGGCCTTCCTGATGATTGACTCAGATCATATATTAAATGGGCCATGTGAGCCCCACTAAAATTTGGAAGAGTTACACGTTAATGGCTGGTTTCTGAACTTCCTGTTATTTTCAACTCTCTGCCACCATCTATATATATATATATATATATAGACAAAGTTGAGTTCACCACAGTAACTACCACAATCATTGTGCTTATTTGGTCTTAACCTCAAATCAAATTTTCTAGCCACGCCAACACCATATACTAAATTAGACTCATTACAGGTAGAATCATTAATTCAAATAAACATATGAATTCAAAATATGCACAGACCGGTAGAAAATCTAGTAACCGGTAAAAATTGAGTTTCAAACAAAATTTAGTATAATCAAATTCAAACGTATGAAGAAATCAGGTAGAAACGTTATTTTGGGTTTGTGCACTTGCCTTAATTACAGATTTTTTTTTACCTAAAATCCCAAATTGTGGAGAGCCTCAAAGTAGTTCTTGTACGGCTTCTTTTCAAATCCTTAAGCCTAAAGTTGAGACCTTCTAGTTGAGAGAAACTAGAGAGAGAGAAAGTTGCCACAGAGAGAGAGAGAGGAATTGGGAAGAATTGTATGTAGAAGAGAGGGTTCTAGTTATATATGTATATATATAGAATTTAATATAGACACTTATAGTAAAACTAGGAAGTAAAGATATTGTAAATTCTTCTTTTCCCTATATAAAGTCGTGTGATAACTTTCTAGCCTTAGCCTTGTTATATCCTAACTAAACTTCTACTATGATGGAAGGTGAATGCTACTCTTCTTTAAAGATGAGACAACCAAGTGGTCCCCACACTACTAGAAATGGGCTTAATCTAAATCTCTTTCAACTAGCCATTAAATTAATCCGGATGATTCGTGTATTAAAGAAAAGTTTCATAATTAATTATTCTCTATCCAATGAGCTCCATTTTTGCTATGTTTTGAAATTACAAAAATGCCCCTCATATTTTCTAAAAGTTATCAACATGCTTTATAATTCCCAAATCAAATCCTAATCATGGTTGTGCCCCAATTTTGCCCTAATTATGCAAAGTGGGTTGATTTTCCTCAATTCAATTAATGTCATTATTTATTATGTAAATCATTTTTAATTGAATTAAATTTATTAATTTGGGCTGGGGTCGTACAATGACCATCAAGAAAAACCAGATATAGTGATAATGGGCACAGGATCCAACAAAAATATGTCGTTTCCTGGAGCACAGGATCCACTGATTCTTCCATCCTCACCTGTTTTATAATTTTGAACCTATTAATTAGTAAATTATGCATAATCCCCAAATTTTCCACCTATAAATAATTGCAATTCATCCATCAAAAAACATCTTCTTTAGTTTCTCTGTTTCTTCTCTCTTTTACAGAGATAAACAGGTGAACCTCATCATTTCTTCTTGCTGAGGGAAATTAGTTCAATCTCTTTGTTGAGTTTGTGTCATCTCTCACTTTTTCAGGCTTAAAATGAAGATGCCTTCCTACCTCTGTCTTCTTCTATCTCTGTTGCTTCTTCATGGGCTATTCCATTGGAAACTGGCCATTGCCGAGAGAAGACATGGTGTGACAGAGAAGTGGGGATATGTTGAAGTTCGACCGAGTAAACATAAAGCTTTCGCTGCATCTGCTCTTGTTTTTCTTGGTTCATTATAGACTTCATAAGAATGATGCGTGCAAATTTTTTCCAGAGGCACACATGTTCTGGTGGCTTCATAGGAGCCCTCAAAGAGTAGAGTCTCCATCCAGTCCATGGCCAATGATACTTTGGCTGGAGGGTGGTGCGGTAAAACCGTCTTTTATGTACTAATGTTAAAGTTAATTAATCAAAGAGGGATATTTCTTGACATCCTATTGAAGAATTGGAAGGATTTTGTTGTTGTGATTGATCTTTGAATTGGTTGTAGGGAGGTTCTGGAACTGGGGGTGGAAATTTTCAAGGAATAGGTCCATTGGATGCAAATCTGAAGCCGAGGAGTTCAACTTGGTTGCAGAAAGCAGATCTTCTATTTGTGGTATATTTTTTTTTTTTTTAGTTTTTTGTCTCCCTGCCATTCTAATTCAATCTACATGTATGTGAGATCAAGTTTGATGAGCCATAAACAGTCCAGATCTCACACAAGTGTGCCATAGTCATGGAAAGTGCTCGCCTTTATTTTCTTCTTTATTGTAATTTTTGGTGCGAGAAAGGATAATCCAGTAGGAGCGGGATTCAGTTATGTGGAGGATGAAAGCCTGATTGTGAGAACTGATGAAGAGGCAGCAACTGATTTAACGACCTTGTTAAAAGAGCTCTTCAAAAAGCATAAGAGCCTCCAAAAAATCCCTTTGTTCATTGTAGGAGTGTCTTATGGAGGGAGATTTGCTGCTACTGTTGGAGTATCAATTCTAAAAGAAATCCAAAACAGAAAACTGAAGCTTAGACTTGGAGGTATACAGTTCCTCTTTTAATATTTCAACACATTCAATCCTTTCTTTATACATTCTTCCAGTAAAAATCAGATCTAGTGGCTGATCTGCTGGGGTCATATTTATAATAACAATTAAAAATTAATATATTGACCCGCTAGTCAACCTGGTAGTACTTTGATATAGAGAAGGATTTGGGCCATCTGAAAATCTGATATCTTGATTGACAAGTGCTCTGTTCCCTTTGATTACAGGGGTTGCTTTAGGTGATGGTTGGATTTCCCCAGAAGATTATGTGGTATGTAGCCTTTGCAGCTAAGCATACAAGAATTGCTTGATTTTATAAACTAGCGGTGTTTGTTCTTTTTCTGCTTCATCATATTCTCTCTCTCTCTATCTGCTAGTGTTTTTTCTTTTTCTGCTTCATCAAATTCTCTCTCTCTCTCTCTCTCTCTCTCTAAAAAAAACAAAAAAAAAAAGAAAAAAAAGAAAGAAACAGCAACGACAAAACTTCTCTCAACTTAGGGTGAACTACATTGCAAATGTGGCAACTATGACTAGCCTTTCCATATAAGGATACATAAATAATTCATTGATCTATCTCAGTTTGTGATGTTTTTCTTATTGCGACAATGCCTTACAGGACTGTATTTTAACTCTTGAAGGTTTTTGGGGCTCTTCTAAAATGGATTAATGCAATCAATCTCAATAATAATGTGTGCAATTACTTAACTCCGCAGCGGAAAATAATTCAATGAAAGCACACACCATAAGAAGATAAGATTTTCACATGGATACCCAAACGGGGTAAAAACCATGAGTCTGTAGTGTACAATGAATCATACCACAATTACAAGAGAGATACTCATAACCGTTATCTAGTTCTCGTACAATCTAACGACTTGTGATTTTCATTATACAGCACCTTACTGCAACAATTCCCTACCATCTTCTGTTATAGATTCAAGCACCTAGACGTCTTTTAGACGTTGTGCTTCACTACTAAGAAATAATCTTCTACATTTAGAAGATGATCTTCTATAAAAAAAAATATAGAGACAAGAATTTCGAGAGCAAAGCTTTAGTCATTCAACTCTCCAATAAAAAAACTCCAAAGAAGATGGTCTCTAATAAATAATTTCTACTTGGAACAATAAGATCTATGCTTATGCTTAAAAGAGAATCCCCGTTATATAGCCCCAAATTCATGCCTCATAATAGTATTCCAAGCAGGAAAGGAATTGGCATCAAAGAAGAAAGTTTCACTAAAATCGGAATAAGAAATTTGAAAGTAGGTAGGGGTTTCTGCGCAGGTTCGATCGATTGGGCAGTGGTTAGATAAATTGAATTGAGCCACTACCTTTTATTTGATCGATCAGATATCTACTCGATTGATCGGTCAGCCCACTTCAATTTTTTCAGATTTTTTTATTTACCTTTTATGGGACTCTGCAACCTCTTCAAACACCTAGTTTAAAAATAAATAGAAATACAACTTCAACTATGACTTAAGTTTTGTCCAATCCATGAATTTAGCCAATTATAAAAAATTCCTTTCAACTCTAATGCTAGAATTTCTTGGGCTGGTTGTACATTGTGAGTCTGGAGTCTATTCCACTGTTCTAACTGTAATGACTGTCATGAAGTATTTTGTTTAAACTGCAGTTCTCTTGGGGACCCCTTCTCAAAGACATCTCAAGACTCGATGATAATGGCCTCAAGGAATCAAATAGGTTGACATTTACTGTTATATAATATGGTTTACTCAATCAATATGCATCAATGATCCACTGATTGTTCGGTTTTTAAATCTAGTTTATCTAACAAGCCTATATCACTTAGCAGGCTGGCTCAACAAATTAAGCACCAAATTCAGAAAGGCCTGTATAAAGATGCAACAGACTTATGGTTCAAACTAAAGGATGTGATCAGCGCTAGAAGCAACTCTGTGGTAGGATTTATTTTCTCCCCATAATGTATGTAGTTCTAAAGTTCCACCCGATGATAAACTGTTCAACAATGGATTTGCAGAATTTATTTAACTTTCTGTTGGATAACCGGAGCGACCCGCATTCCATGAAAGCCATGGGATTATTAGAAGGAATTTCGATGAATAAGTATTCAAATTATCTAAGCTCTAAGGATTTTTCAAGTGGTGGACTTAGTAGTCTCATGAATGGCATCATAAAAAAGAAGCTGAAGATAATCCCCAAGAATGTGAAGTAAGTTTGCTTTGTAGAGTTAATTCTTTAAGAAGTTTTGAGGCCTAGTTACTCATAAATCTAAGGTCAAGCAAGGTTTGCTTTGATCCGTTAGATGGGGTTGAGCTTGGTTCAGGCCATGGTAATATTGTTGTACATTCAGACCATGTGTGCAGTTAGGTATGTACCCCATAGAGAATAGTCCTTGCTCGTCAGAATCGGATAACCTCAGGCCGAAGGCTAAAAGTTGGAAAGCTGAGCTGGTGAGGGATACCTTAGGTCATAAAAAATTTATATATATTGTACATCTTTATCAAATGTGATTAACATAGGTCTAGATTGTCAACCATGCATATCAGGCCGATTCTGACTCTCTAACTCACTAGTGGGGATTTGGTTCAGGCAAAGAAAACACAAGCTAGCTCGTCCATGAGCCTAAACCGCTTTACGTAGTAAGGAGGAGGTGGGATCATTTTAACTAAAGCCTGGACATGGGTCATGAGATTGGGATCATTAAGACTAAAGCCTGGACTTCGGTCATTCCCTACTGCATACATACCAAAGGAAATGAATAAGTTGTTTTCTTGTTTTCTTCTTCCTTCAAAGTAACTAGAGAATCGAGTTGATGCTTGTCTTTGACATTTATTGCAGCTGGGGAGAGCAGGCACATCTAGTTTACTCAAAACTATATAGTGGCTTTATGAAGCCAAGAATTAATGAGGTAAAATCTTATGTTAACACTTTTTGAATTAGTTCATAGTGCAGTTCTCATATAGTCTACGTATATACAAACCCAAACTGACTAATAGTAATAGCGACCTGTATCTATACCCAAATACTTGATTTTGTAATGCAGTGAATATAGAGATATATTGTAATAGAATCATTTGCGTTCACGTATGAAACATTGCACTCAATCCTGAATAAAAGGCCTGGATACAGACCTGAGTTGGCCCTAATACTTGCTTTTGTAATATTACACAAACGCAGGGCCACAAACTCGGGTATTTGGGCCGTCAGGTTCAAAAGCCTAGACCCAAACCCAAGCCCAAAGTTCCAAATAGTGAACCTATATACCCCTTTTTCATCATTATGTGGTGTTTCAGCCAGAGCCCATGGTATTAATTCTAGAGTTTTTATGGGATTTGTGGTTGCATGGCTTTAAAAGACACTATATTGAGTTAATACAGGATTTAACTTCTAAGCCTAGGTTGAAGACTTTGATACTGCCACTGTGGGAATTGGAAAAAGGCTCGTAGTGCTCACCAAAACACTTCACTCTTATCTCTGCAGATTGTCTTTTCTTAGTTCATAGGATCACTTAACTTGATGATCTTGCCTCAAAGAACTTACCCAAACAATAGAAATGACATGATCTGAATTAACCAAAGTGGCTTTGAAGAGTCTGTTTTTATATCTGTGAGGGGATAAAACACATCGTACCTCGGTCCGAACTATGCACCCGTGAGTCTGGGAAAGTCCCATAGCCAAGCTAAGGGCAAATGAGCACAGGAAAGCTCACACAGTCGAGCAAAGGGGGCAAGCTACAAAACCGTCGAGCTAGGCTAATAGGCCATTGTCTATGACTAATTTAAACAATGTGGGATAGCTGGCGTTACCACTTCAGATAAAGGATGTAACAAAAGGGTTCCACTCCTAAGATCCAGGGAACACAATCAAGTCCCCCAAAGTAAAGAGATACATACTGTTAAGTCTCCCTAGGTGGAAGGATACATGCATAGTGGATCTTATATTTGAGGAGGTTACCCTAATCGGTGATAGCAATAAAAGGGGAGCTTAGGACAAACATAGAGGTATGCACAAACACACGAAATCTTAGTGGATTCTATCTCTAAAAGAGATTATCCAGTCACTTAACCATCGGAGGGCCTACAGTCGAACCTATCCGACCGTTTTTCCCCTAACGGTTCCTCTTTGCACTTGATTTAGGTTGCTCAAAGTATTTACACCAAGTAGTTGACCAACTTATTTCTCCAGAACTGAACCCAGCATCACATTTCCACCTACAAATAAATCTAGGTCTATCAAGATCCGACCTGACCGGTGAAATTTGACCTTACAATTGGCTCCATCTGTGGAACGCAAAAGTGAAAATCCACTAGTGCTTCTTCAAGCTGAGAAAGATGTTAAACAAAAATCAAATTCCCAGTCTTCATGCCTAGTTAGGCAGCCTTCATCCCTGGTGAGGGGAGATCATGAACAACATCATATGCGCCCAGGGGAGGAGCCTCTAGTGATCTATTTTGAATATGAGGATCATGACTATGTTCCTCACTCGAAAAGCAATTGAGCCACCCCACCTATAGGTAGATGGGGCATGTTTGGTCAGAAATACACCGACATAGTCCCAATCACCTAGAAAGGTCACCTTTTGTGACCGAACTGGAAAGTGGTGCACAGCAGGGATAAGATCCCAGGTCCCCAGATCATAAACCCCTGCACACCTCCTATGCACAACTTGAACGCACCTACAAAGATAGAGTTCAGGACCTAGCGAAAGGAGAAAAGTAGTAGCAAGAGATGATCAATTTGCTACTAAATGAACTAAAAGCTGAGGTAGGAAGACATGAAGACCTCAGGAAAGAAAAGGAGGCTTAACGAAAGAGTGCTAAGGTAAAGCACCGGGGTCGATCACTGACTCGTAAGAAGGGAGCCAATGCCCCGACCAAAAGAGGGAGGGTCACCAATTCCGATCTCGAAGAAAGTCGGAGATGGACGACGAAGGACATAGGACATCAAGTTTTTGACTTCGGAAGGAGATAGAAGGCAATGAAGGTCAAGCGTAACACAGTAGAGAAAAAGCATCCCTAAGGGGGCATAAAAGGAAAGAACAGCTATGCGAATGCTCACCGAAGGTGAAATCTAGGCACTCAAAGAGAAAGCGCTCATAGAAAGGGATTGCGCACCTCCTCTCGAAAACCCCATTAGGGAGAGGAGTTGGAAAAGGGTTCAAAGCTTCATATTACCATTTTCGGAGAAGATTGAGAAAGCAGAACCTCTTCGGTGTTTCAGCATGTTGAAGATTAAAGTCCATGATGGCACCTTGGACCCTACCGACCACATTCAGCACTTCTAACACTCTATGGCGCTATGGGTCAGGAATGAGCTACTGATGTACAAAGTTTTCCCGTCAAGTTTAGGAGACTTGGCTTTGAAGTGGTTCTCCCAACTAAGGGCAAGGTCCATTGGTATTTTCAAAGAACTTGCATGTTCCTTCATGACATGGTTTGTCATAAACTCTAAGTAGCCAAAGGACATTAGGGAACTGCTCAACCTTAGGAAACAGAGTTTGGAAAGCCTAAAGGAGTAAAACACCCACTATTGGCACTTGTATAATGAAGTTGAAGGAAGCAACGAGCAGGTAGTGATTGCTGATTGCTACTTATACGCTTTGACTCCCGAGAGAAAGCCAGTTCTGGTAATCTTTGACCAAGCGACCTCCAGCCACACAAGAGGACCTAATGGGACCATCGGAGTATAAATGGCCCCATTAAGAGGAAGGACGATCTTATCGGAAAAGCAAAAAAGAATTCGGAGAAGGGCCAAGCAGAAGGTTGGGTTGTACTGAGTCGCTCGAATAGTGTAAGAAAGGGTGCTAACCATTTTCAAGGATCCTATATAGAAGATCTTGACTCAAATTAAGGATGAGCCTTACTTCAAGAGGCCTCCTAAGATGGTGAGCAATCCTTGGAGGAGAAATCCAAATCTCTGGTGCTTATATCATCATGAAAATGGGCACCTCACGAAGAATTGTAGGATGCTCAAGTAGCATATTGTGGGTCTAGTGAAATAGGGGTATCTGAAGGAATTTGGAGAAGAAAGTCGGCAAAGAGATCATCGAAGAGCTCGGAAAGGAGAAATCATAAGCTGGTTGACTAGGAGAAAGCCCCAGTAGGAGTTATAGATGTAGCCCATGGGGCAAAAAATCCGGGAGAAGTAATAGCACAGGTGTCAGAAGTCAGAGAAAGATGGCAGCCCATTTGGAAGAAGTTTACCATGTAAGCAAGCACCCAAGCATTGTTGTAAGCATGGGCACACTAGAGGTGAAATTCCACTCTCAGCTGAGGACCTATGAGACGTAGTTCACCTCCATAACAATGCTCTAGTGCTCGTCTTATGGGTAAAGGAGTTCAATGTTCAACGAATGCTCGTTGATTTGGGTAGTTTGTTAGAAATCATGTATGTTGAGCTCTTCAATAAACTTGGCTTCAAAAGGTCGGATCTACGGTCATCTTCTATACCATTGTTCGGATTCAGTGGCCAAGTAGTTCAGCCTTTGGGACTGATCACTGTACTGGGTGCAACAAGCCTGATTAGCCTTCAGGTGGAATTCTTGGTGGTGGATGTACCATCCCCCTAAAATGCCATTATGGGTTGGACATGGATCCACCATATATGGGCAGTCCCGTCCACCTATCAACAGAGAATCAAATTCCCGACAGTAAATGAGGTCATTGAAATTAAAAGCGATCAGGCAACCTCAAGAAGTTGCCTAGTCGCGGCCATTAAGGGAAAATACAAAAAAGACGATGGTGTTGCAGTTTCAAAAGTCAAAACCGACCAGAGATGACAACTACAACTAAGTCGGCCATGCTCAGAACATCCAGGCACGTATCTGGCCGACAAAGCTAGGGAAGAGTTGAAAAAGATCCAGATTACCGAAGGAGACTCGATGACGCACTGTATGGTCGGTACCACCTTGGGAAAAGGTTATCTGAGCGAGTTAATCCAATTTCTTATTTGGAAATTGGACATCTTTGCCTAGTCTCCATATGAAATGCCCGCAGTCGACCCAAAGATTATTTGTCATAAGCTTGGCATTAATCCTAATACTAAGCCTCTTGTTTAGAAGCAAATAAAACTCGCTCTTGAACGCCAAGTAGCAGTATGCCATGATGTTGACAAACTGATGGAGGCCGATGTTACACAGGAGATTCATTACCCAGAATGGTTGTCAAACACTGTTGTCATTCCAAAGAAAGACAAGCAATGGAGGGTATGTGTTGATTTCACCGATTGGAATAAAGCTTGCACAAAGGATAGTTTCCCTCTCCCCAAAATCAACCAATTAGTGGATTCTACCATTGGCCATGAAACAATGAGCTTCTTAGATGCCTCCCAAGGTTACCACCAGGTAGCAATGGAAAAAGCCGACCAAGATAAAACATCGTTCATAACTCCAAAGGGCACCTTCTAATACAAAAGAATGCCTTTCAGACTTAAGAACATGGGGGCAACTTACCAGCAGCTGGTAGCCAGGATGTTCCAAGGACTGATTAAGAAAACCGTGGAAGTTTACATCAACGACATGGTCGTCAAAAGCAAAGAAAAATTTGGCCATCTGGGAGATTTGAAAGAGGTAGTTAACATCTTGAGGAGATATAAATTGAAGCTCAATACCTTGAAATGCTCTTTTGGGGTCAGCTCAGGCAAATTCCTTAGCTTTATTGTAATGTAGAGAGGAATAGATTCAAATCCCACGCAGATCCGAGTCATTCAAAAGTTGGAATAGCTTTGTTTAAAAAAAGGATGTTCTAAATTTGGCTAGGATACTAACAGGTCTCAGCCGATTCATTGCCAAAAGCTTGGATAAATGTCGACCACTATTTCTCGCTTTGAAAAACAGGGCAAAGAAGGTTTGGTACGAGCAGTGCGATCTGTCATTAGCTAAGATTAGGCAGTATTTGAGTACACCTCATATTTTCTTTATCCTAAAGGCAGGGGAAGAACTGATTATGTACTTAGTAGTATCCGAACACGCAATTATTGCAGCCTTAATGAGGGAGGGGGAAAAACATCACTTTCCAATTTATTTCATTAGTAAAACCTTGTTTGACGCAAAGACAAGGTACCTCCCTTTGGAAAAACTCGCCTTGCCTTTGCTATGTGTAGCTCGAAAGCTCAGGCATTACTTCCAAGCCCACACCATGAAAATCCTGACTGAACATTCGTTGAGAGCTGTCTTGCAAAAGGCAGATTGTCACGAAGGATGGCTAAATTGGCAATCAAGTGCGAGGAACATGATATAAAAATCTTCCTAATGAATGCCATCAAAGCTCAAGTTATAGCGGATTTCATTGCATAATTCACCCCAAGAGGGGCTAATCAAGAGCAAGGAAAGCCAAACACTCTGACACTGCAGATAACGGTGCAAAAGGAGAAGAAAAAAATGGCAACTTGTGTGGATGGGGTGTCAAACAGCCGAGGTTCAGCTGCTAGGATGGTGTTCTTCACTCCAGAAAGAGTGATAATTGAAAAGGATGTATTTCCTTAGGCTTTTCTTCATCAAACAATGAGGCAGAATATTAGGCCTTATTATCAGGATTCCAAATGGCCGAGGAGTTGAAGATCCAACGGTTGGTTGTTTTCTGTGATTTCTAGTTGGTAACCAACTAGTTAAATGAGGAATACATTGCTTGGGATGATAGAATGGTCGCATTTTTGGAGGAAGCTCATTGGGAAATCTAGAGGATTGGTAATGTCATCATCACATAGATCGGTCGAAATGGAAACTCACATGCTGACAGCTTGGCATGTCTGGCCATGGCTGTTGAGACTGAGTTAAGAAGAGAAATCACTATTGATTTCCAAAATACCCAGCGTGGAGGCTCGATGAATCATGTGATTAGCAGAAATGGAGGAAGAAGCTAGTTGGATGACACCATCATTAAGCTACTTGAGAATGTTGAACTCCCGGGTGATGCAAAGGAAGCCTGGAAGATTAGGAGGAGGTCGACTATATTTTGGTTATCTCCTAAAGGAAGGTTGTATAGACATTCCTACTCGGGACCTTACCTAACATGTGTTCACCCATCAAAAGTTGAAGACCTCTTATGGTAAATCCATGAAGGATGTTGCAGGGGACACATTGGAGGTTGAAGCTTGGCTCATAGGGCTACGTCGCAAAGATAATGGTGGCCCTACATGCAAAAAGGATATACTGCAATTTATATAGAAGTGTGAGAAATGTTAGTGATTCGGAAAGGATATTCATCAGCCGGCTGAGCAATTAAACTCGATAACCAGTCCTTGGCCCTTCGACAAATAGGGGATAGACATCGTTGGACTAATGCCTAAGTCGGCAGGGAACTTCATGTTCTTAATAATGGCAACCAACTATTTCACTAAATGGGTAGAGGTGGAACCACTGGTCCACATCAGAGACATTATTGCTGAAAGGTTTGTTTAGAAGAATATTATTACCAAATTTGGAGTTCCCTAAGCAATGGTTACGGACAATAGCAAACAATTCAAAGGAAAAGCATTCAGGGGTATGTGTGAAAGGTTTGGCATTAAGCATTACTTCTCAACACCAGTGTATTCGCAAAGCAACAACCAAGTTGAAGACTCCAACAAGACTTTGCTAGATGGCATAAAGAAAAGGTTGGATGATGCCAAAGGATGTTGGGTGAATGAACTCCCTAGTGTCTTATAGGCTTACAAAACCACACTACGTAGATCGTTTGGGGAAACTTCTTTTTCCTTGGCATATGGAATAGAAGCAGTGATCCCTTTGGAGATTGGTCTGGCAACTATACGAATAGAGTCCCACAAGCATGAGCAAAATGGAGAAAGAATTGCCAAGTAGCTGGACGTGGTAGAGGATCAAAAGGAGCATGTGCTAATCATATTGGCAGCATACCAACAACAACTAGCTCGGAGTTTCTAGGAAAGGGTAAAAGGAAGGGAATTTTTTGGTTGGCAATCTGGTTCTGAGAAAGGTTCTTTCAAATCCAAAGAATCCCAACCATGGCAAATTGGGAGACCAAACTGGGAAGCTCCGTACAGAGTCACTCTGTAGGGGGAACTAGCGCTTATCACCTTGAGACACTAGATGGAAAAGCACTCCCAAGGCCTTGGAATATTTCTAATCTGAAAAAATTCTTTTACTAATCTTTGTGCCAAAGAATTAGATTTGGTTATGAATTGTTGTACCAAGAATATTTGTGATCTCTGTACCAAGGAGTTGGATTCGGATCATAATTCTTGTACCAAGAATTGTATTTAATTCAATGAAAGTTTATTTGCATCACGATGTTGTTTTTAGCCAATCACCGAGAAATCCTCGGTATTTAGAATAGTACCTCAACTCCCTACCAGGCAAGTTAGGTGAGGGGACGGTGGCCTGGAAATGTGAGATAGATATCATCAGTAGATACTCAAATGCGGCCACTAGCCAGAGTTAAGGTTTAGTAGAAAGGATTACATGAATGATTCCATACTTCATACTGAAGGACAAAAACCTAACGAGGAAAGTCCCCAAATTGGGTGCGCTGCCCTGATCTCTTTTGACTAATAGCTCGGCATGATGATGCAAGCATTAAAAACAAAATTGAGAAAAAAAGGTCTGATAAAGGCAATGGAAAAGATAAAAAAAGATACTTGACTTGACTGAGATAGGCGCATGGCAGGGGCAAAAATTACAAGTATACAAAAATAAGTTCAAAGCCCATAGCTCAGGCACACATAAAAAAAAAAAAAAGAAAAATACAACAAAGCCACACCAGAGAAGGCAAAAATATCATAACCTCAAAAGTCAAGGGAAATGGTGATGGGAGACTTGGAGGCAACCAACTTAGTGTCCTGCTACACCTCGGTTGGCGGAGGGACCTGGATGATTGAATGATCAAAAGCGAGAGGGTTGTGGTCTACAGGAGGCTCAGAAGTGACTTTAGCAAGAGGAGGCTCAGGGGCATCTTGGTCGACACGAGGTGAGGGAGAACGGTCGTCGGATATGGGAGGGGAGAATACCTTCATTGGAGGGAAAATCCTCCAGAACACCAGCCTCATCTAGACCAATATCATAGTCACTCTTAAAAAGAATGACATGGATCTCCTCAACCTCCTTTGAATATGCAGCCTCGGCTTCATCATAGCCTTCATCCCGAGCTCGCTTCATTGACACCTTCATCGCCACCTCGACTTCTAAGTGCCAAGCTCGGGAGCCTTCTATTTCAAGCTCCTTGGTAGCCAAGGCACTCTCTGTGCTAATAGCTGAGTGGTCGTTGACCCAACCTTGGCCTCTGCCAGTTTCAAGGCCTTTTAAGAAAAGCCAAGCTGGCTCTTCAGAGATGTCACCTCGTTGTCCATCTCCCTCAGGCACTTCTTACCCTCCTCAAACTGAACATAAGCAACCGACCATTGCTAAATCCCTTGGTTTACACAGAAACAAACCCACATAATTATAGATAGCTTAAGGTCAAGCAAACCTAAGGACAAAACAGAGAAAGGCTTACCAACAGACACTTCTACATCCCGGAAGACATGAGCTTGAAATCTATTAGTGAATTGAGTCGCTCGATGTTAGAGGGAAGCAGGGAAGGCTAGGCCATTTCATAGGCTACGGCCAGGGATTTAGATATGCCCACCTTTTGGTTGGAGGGATCTTCAAGCGCAAGAATCTTTTTGGCTGGAGGAGGGCATGGCTTTGGAGGCATAATAGGGATGTTGTCGTCCGACCAAGGGTGAAGGTTCCAGCCTCTTTCAAGGAGGACCTTTTCCTTTTTACCGGTGACTCTTGCGGGAAACTTCCCAGAGATCATTTTGAGAGGCGCTGCGATGAAGCTGAGGAGCGAGGAGGAGGAGAACTTATCCTGTAGGGACCTCTTAGTCTGGAGTTGGGAGAGGACTCACTGTCTGAGGCGACAAACATAGGATCATGTTCAAGAAGAGACGAGTCGTCACTTGGAGAGCTTGGAAGAACTAAAACTCTCTGGGGATGCTAACGCACATCTTACATCGGGGCTTATGAGAATAAGAAGCAAGGCCTAACGTGCTAACGGAGGAAGGAGATTAAGCACTTAAGACACTGCTAGGGCCGGTACGGATTGACTATCTAGTAGCTTGACAAGTTTTTCTTCGGGGCTCGTCAGCCATATTGGTGATATTATCCCAAATTAGGATAGTGAAAAAACTGTCGTATGTGTGCTTATACCCGAGCAGGATATGTGTAGCTCAGCTTCCAACCTTCAAGCTTTGGAGGACCTTGGTAGGTGAAAACCTTCTCAAGATCTTCTTAATTAAAGTTGGTTGTGTCAATGCGGTTGATTTGCTTATCTATCATGGAACACAAAGGTAAGGATTAAGGAAAAAAATAGGAGGGATAGAGAATAAATGGATTGAGCAGGGAGTTTAAAGGCCCGACCTGGTTCCCCTAGGGCCGGAGGAACTGTACGTCTTACTCTCCCCCAGGTGGTCGGTATCTCCTAATTCCCACCAACCACCACAATGTCACCCATGCTAGCTTTATTGGTGTCATGGAGAAAATGGAATAGAAGTCTGCTACGGTCTTGAGCTTTCAGATAGAAGACTTCTCTCTTGCTATTCAAGGAGACTAAACAAGAGCAAGAAAGGATATCTAAGACACCAAGATTTATTCCGAGTAGGCTGTTAATTTCTACAACCCCCATAATGATGCAAAATACGTGGGGCACATTGGAGGGCTAGAAGGTTAGCATATGAAAGAAAATGAATGAGTAACGGGCATAAAGGAAAACAGACACCACCCTCGACAATGACAATGGTGGGATAGGGCACCTAGAACACCTGAAGAAGGATTCCCCCTATTTTGAAAGTCAAATATGAATATCCGAAAGGGTCCCAAATCTATCGCTGAACTTCTTAATTTGTTCAGGGAGTTTTAGTTGTTTTTCGAGGTTACCATTCTAACATATATAGAGAGAGAGAGAGAGAGAGAGAAGAGCGAAAGGAATAGTTGGGAGAAGGAACTTATAGTAAGTAAAAAGGGATAACTAGAGATAAATAAAAGCATCACAAGGAGGTGAGGAAGGATGGCACCCGGAGGATAAGGATTTAAAAAGGTCGGACCGATTGTGGAAGCTATTCAATCGCAGTGTTCGGACTCACTGTGATGAGCAAGGGAAGATGAAATGTTGAAGAGCAAATCAACCACCGAATCCGTGAATTTAAGGCAAGCCAACTCGGAAGGACAGAGTTGTCACCGATTTGAAATTTGAAAAGAAAAAAGAAATAGGGGGAAATAGGGGGAGGTTGACACATGACCTAGGAAATGATGCCAAAAGCCTTGCCTAACTTTGCATGAGCTGAAGATAAGACAAAGGCTAGGGGACAATTATGAGGGGATAAAACACGCCATACCTTAGGCCAAACTATGCACCCGTGAGCCGGAGAAAGTCCCATAGCCAAGCTGAGAGCAAATGAGCCTAGGAAAGCTCACACAGTCGAGCAAAGCAGGCAAGCTACAAAACCGTTGAGCTAGGCTAATAGACCGTTGTCTATGACTAAGTTAAACAAAATGGGATAGCTAACGTCGCCACTCCAGATAAAGGACGTAACAAAAGAAGCACCACCCCTAAGATCTATGGAACATAATCAATTCCCCCGGAATAAAGAGATACGTTCTGTTAAGTTTCCCCAGGTGGAAGGATACATGTGTGGTGGATCTTATATTTGAGGAGGCTACACTAATAAAGGGAAACTTGGGACAAACGTAGAGGTATGCACAAACACACTAAATCTTTGGATTCTATTTCTAAAAGAGATTATCCACTAACTTAACCATTGGAAGGCAAACGGTCAGACCCACCCAACCGTTTTTCCTCTAACAGTTTCTCTTTGCACTTGATTTAGGTTGCTTGGAGTATTTACACTAACCAGCCGACCAGCTTACTTCTCCAGAATTGAAGGTAGTATCACATTTTCAAGTAAAAATCAATCCAGGTCAATCAAGATCCGATCTGATCTGTAAAATTTGACCTTCCAATAACGAAGGAAAAAAAAAGCTGTTTGCACGTTTCTTTTTGTATTTTCCACTCTAAACTACCCCTAGGATCTAGATCTAGCTGTATTCATATTACTAGATTCCGGGTTTGGTCAGGCATCAATTGAAAGATATAAACGTGGCCTTTGCTAGGCTTTTACACTAATAGGTGGTCTTTGACATACCACCAGCTCGTGGGCCTAAAAATTTGGTCACAGTGGCCTGTGGTTTAACTAACAGACGGTTCTACAAATTGATCGTTTAACTTGACTCAGTCAGTTGAGGTTGACTTGAACTTGAAACCTCTTATGTCAAGTCACTGCTGAATCCAAAACTATTAGATCGATGTGGTCCGTTCAAGATGGCAAAGATGAATATCAAATGAAACAATCTACGATTACATGGGTTTGGACTTCGAACCGATTTTAGTTTCGAATCTAGTTCCTGTTTTGGACCTAATTTTGTTCCTACTGCCGTTCAGTATAATACCATGAAAAATGAAATTAAAATCACTACGGCTGTGGGGAGAGAGAGAGAGAGAGAGAGAGAGAGAGAGAGAGAGAGAGAGAGAGAGAGAGAGAGAGAGTCACTGAAGGTTCAGCATAAAAAAAAGAGAAGAAGGCAGTATGGCAGAACCTATTAGTCATAGAGAAAGGGCCGAACGAATTGCCTAGCTGATCAAGTGATATGGTCTTGCAGTGGGTTGATTCCACGTCCTTTGCCTTGTCTTCTTCTACCTCGTGGGCCTGTTTTGTTACTCAAAAAACAAGAAGAAAAAGAAGTAATATAAATTAATTAAAGAAAGAAGAAAATAGTGCTGGTTTTCTTCAAATTTTCTTCGGAAGAAACCGACCTCCAATGATTTAATTAATGAATAAAACTGTTCAAGATACATTCTGAATCCACTCCTCACATTTATAAGACTCCAACTGTAAAAAGAAAAACAAGAAAGATCATGTGGATCATGTAGAACTTTCTCCTACAAATTAGTAACAACTAGTAACAACCTAAGGCTTTATTTCTTACAAACAAGCTACTGGTGCCACACATCCATTAATAACTCACTCACACCCATATTTCATCTAACTTCCCTTAATCACAACTGCCCCCCGTAAAGCATGTAACACCTATAGAAATTTAAAAATCACTGTATTCCATAATTTCCGCCCTAATTGTCTTGAGAGGAAGACCTCTCATTTATACATAAGATACCAACAACATTATTTAAATTTTCAACTAACATTAACTTTCTAACAAACAACCTTATCTCTAACATAATAATCTTATCTATAAAAACACCAAGGTTTACTAAAACCTTTGCCATGATAAATTCACCAAACGGTCACTATTTAAAACATTGTCCGGAGTTGGAACATGTATGAATCCCCAGACGATTGTATACACAATCCAATTATCTATTTGTCACGCCCCCAAAACTGGGCCGGATCCAAACCCGGTTCCAGGGGTGTGAGAATTGGGGCTAATTAAAATTTTTCCAACATATACAATACGAGCCCCAATTCCGGGTGGATCGAAGTCCTTCGTGAGGCTATGCTTGGTGATCAAGCAACCATAATCACACGCGGAACTGAAATCCATACTCATCGCAGACGGATATCCCATAACAACCATGTAACAAATCTCATTAATAATAAAATCAAAGTCAAGTGCTTCGAAGCATAACAATTAAAGTTATAATGTCAAAACAAATAAATTTAATTAAATAAACTAATGGCCCAAAAATAGCCTTATTACATAACCTAAAGTTTTCGAATTCAGCACCGCACTAGGACACCTCAGATGATGTCATCGGTGCGCCACTCAACAACTCCGCCACCTAGCGGAATTTCCTGCGCAGCCTGACCCTCTGGTTCGGCCCCTATAACGGAACCTAGACACCAAAAAAAGTGGGTCAGATTGACATAATCTGGCAAGAGGGTAAGCTGCAACAATGGATTAATCAACTGAATTAGACAGAAGTATTCATTATGACAAAAAATATATCAAATGCAAACCCCAATGGCATGAATGCGCAGAAACGGGTATCCCCGCAGATAAATATACAGAAACGGGTAAACCCCGCATACAGATAACAGAAACGGGTAGTTCCGCAGATAATAACAGAAACGGGTAATCCCGCAGATAATAACAGAAACGGGTAATCCCGCAGATAATAACAGAAACGGGTAATCCCGCAGATAATAACAGAAGGCACAGCTGCATACTATTGTCCACAGTACACGCTGACCCGTTGCGTACGTCCACCTCCGAACTGCAGTCGGTCAGATATATATATATATAAATATACATACTTACAAATACATACGTATACAGATGCAAAATGAACCATGATATGAAACCGTCAATCCCAGCATTCAATCCAATACCATTTTGAGTACTTAAATTTAAAAGTGTATTATGAACGTGTGTCAATTCAAATTATTGAGGGTAAGCACTAATCCACCAACGGTCAAAGTTAGATAAATATGCACATGAGAACTAACTATTTATCACAATGGAAATATGAGTCCACGATGCCGATATACTACTTTTGGTGCCTATCATGTGGTGCATTCCGAACCTCACATTCCCATTCTGCATCTAGTCTAATTCTCATGTGAACATTCAACTAATATTCCTAAAAGACATAATTCATCTAATCCATTTATATATAATTAGTGTGTTTTACAAATTAGGTAAAAGATGTTCAATTTCTGAATCCAAAGTTAAATCAAGTTACGTTCAAAAGGGGAAAGAAAATAATTAATTCCTTAATATCATTGTTGTGTACAAATTTACATTATCATTTTATGCAAAACAGAAGGTACAAATTTCGGATCCCAATTTGAAATCTAACTCAATTAAGATTCCAGTTTAAAATTATAAATACATTCTATTTACGGTTTAATCACTACTAAATACATTTTTATTTTATTTCAATCAACCTAAATGAACACTAATCAAAATTTCATAATTCTCAATTAAGTTTATAAATAATCCAAAATACATTTCTAATAACATCAAATTAAAATTAATTTAATAAAACCTAATCTCCATTAAAATACTAAACCATTAATCAAAACTTAACCCTTTAATCCCTTATAAGAATATCCTAACCTAATTATTTATTTAGTAATATTATGTACAAATATATATATTAAATAATATATATATACATTTTTTTTTAAAGAATAGGCCGACGGGCCCAAACCCGACCAGGACCCAGCCAGCCAGGCCGGGCCCAACCCGCCTGGGCAGCGCTGCTGCCCAGCAGCAGATGCTGCCAGGCGGCAGCTGCTGCCTGGGCAGCGCTGCCGCCTGGGCGGTGGTGGCTCAGAATTTTTTTTTTTAAACAAAACTCAACCTAAATCGCCCGTATAATTTTTTTTTTGAGAAAATCAAATCACACTATTACCCTCTAAAAGCCATTAAACCAACAAGAAGAAATCATGCTCAAAGTATGTAAATCAACAAGCAACTAAAACATATTGCAAACACCAAAAACCATTGTTCCAACTATCCACTTGCCTGAATCTCGAAGCCAAAAGCAAATCTGAAGAGTAGAAGATCCAACCTTGGTTTCCCTCTGGAGAACTTTTAGGGCTTGGTTGCAGAAGAGAGGAAGAAGATGGAAGAATGGGGAAAAAACCCTAAGAGTAGAGTTTATATAAAAGAGGGGGTTTTTCTAAATTACAAAGAAGGGCCTCTGCTTTCTAGTGGGTTTTAAGAAATTTCAAAAAGAGTCTTCTAGCCCAAAAAGGGTCCATTAACTCAGGCCCCACTTGTGTTAAACCGATCTATTGACCCTCTTAACCCAACTCAAACCCGACAAACCGGTATGACCCAATATGAAAATTCAGGACTTGACATCTCACCCCCCTTAAAGGACATTTGGTCCTCCAAATGACTGACATTTGGTCCTCCAAATGACTAACATACCTCAGGAAAAAAAAAAAGGTGCGGATACTGACATTGCACTTGCAACGGCTCATATTGCAACACGTGCGAATGGTCTGCTATATACTTCCTCAACATAACAACATGGAAGGTGTTATGAACACCCGACAGCTCTGGTGGCAATGCTAACCGATAAGCCACGTCATTAACCTTACTGATAATCTAGAATGGTCCCACATATCTTCCGGAGAGTTTTCCTTTTGCCCAAACCGTAAAGTACCACATGTAGGTAATACCTTCAAAAATACATGGTCACCAATCTCAAACTTTAACTCTCCTTCTTTTATTGGCATAACTCTTTTGGAGACTGCGAGTAACCTTCAACTTTTTCCTGAATTTGTATTATCTTGTCACTGGACTTTCCAACTACAGACGGTCCATGAAAACCACGAGCTCCAAAATTCGACCAACATACAGGGGTTCGACATCTCCTTCTGTACAAAGCTTCAAAAGGCGCTATGCTAATGCTAAAGTGGTAACTGTTGTTGTACGCGAATTCACATAAAGCCAAACTTTCATCCCAACTAGTCTTGAAATCCAAAACACATGCCCTTAGCATATCCTCCAGTGTTTGGTTTGTCCGCACTGTTTGTCCGTCTGCTTAGGGATGATAGGCTGTACTTAAACTCAGTTTGGTTCCTAAGGCTTCCTGCAGTGATACCTAAATCCTAGATACGAACTTACTATCCTAGTCAGAGACAATAGAAACTAGTGCTCCATGCAATCTCACCACTTCCTTAATGTAGAGGTCTGCCATTGTCTCCATTCCTTGACCAGTCTTAAATGGTACACAGTGGACCGACTTAGTCAAATGGTCCACTATCACCCAAATAGCATCAAATCCCTTTCTAGTATGAGGCAATCCAGATACAAAGTCCATAATGACGTACTCCCACTCCCACTGAGGAATCTCCAACTGATGCAAAAGACCCGGGGGTCTCCAATAATCTGCTGGCAAACCAAACATTTTCCAACAAATTCTGCAATATCCTTTTTCATATTCTTCCACCAATAGTGATCCTTCAGATCGTGATACATCTTGGTACTGCCTGGATGAATAGTATACCGAGTATAGTGTGCCTTGACCATGATTTCATCCTTCAATTCTGGAAAATCGAGCACACAAATTCTGCCTTTATAATGTATAATATTATCTTCCAACTTAAAATCGGGCCTCTCCTCTGTGTGATCTTTAATTCTTGTTATCTCGGGGTCTAATAATTGGTATTCTCTAATCCTTGGAATTAATTCGGTTTCTCATGGAAATATACTAGCTAACACTGCCTGTTCATTAACAGGTCGAAAAATACACATCCATATCTTCTAATCATCGAATCCAGAAGCATTCTGCAATTAATCCTCCTGTGAACGCTGCTTTTCTACTTAGAGCATCTGCCACTACATTAACTTTTCCTGGATGGTACTTCAACCCGAAATCGGAATTCCTAATATACTCCATCCATCTCCTTTGTCTCATATTCAAATCACCCCGTGTGAAAAGATATTGGAGACTTTTATGGTCCGAATGCACTTCAAAAGTGGCTCCGTAAGGATAATGTCTCCATATCTTCAAAGCAAAGACCACTGCAGCAAGTTCCAAGTCATGGGTTGCATACTTTCGTTCATGATCCTTCAACTGTCTAGTCCCATAAGCCACAACCTTCCCATGTTGCATGAGAACACAACCAAGTCCAACTCCAGATGCATCAGTGTAAATCACAAAACCATCATCACCAGCAGGTAAGGTCAAAATAGGAGCTGTGGTCAACCTTCTTTTCAACTCTTGAAAACTTTGTTCATAATCCTCATTCCACACAAAAGGGACTCCTTTACGAGTCAATCTCGATAATGGGGCTGCTATTGAGGAAAATCCTTCCACGAATCTACGATAATAACCTGCGAGGCCTAGGAAACTTCGGATCTCCGACACTGTTTTTGGTCTATCCCACTTTACCACTGCTTCAATCTTCGCTGGGTCTACCGCTGAACCTTCCTTAAAGATGATGTGACCAAGAAATCCTACTTGTTCTAACCAAAATTCACATTTACTTTACTTAGCATACAATTGGTGTTCCCTCAATAACTACAATGACATACGAAGATGTTAAGCATGCTCTTCCCGACTCTTCGAATATACAAGTACATCATCAATAAATACCACCACAAACTTATCCAAGTACTGTACAAAAACCCTATTCATCATAGCCATAAATGCTGCTGGAGCATTTGTCAACCCAAACGACATCACCAAAAATTCGTAGTGACCATATCTAGTTCTGAATGCAGTTTTTGGAATATCTTGATCTCGTACCCTCAACTGGTGATATCCTGACCTTAGATCAATTTTAGAAAAATATTGAGCACCTTGCAATTGATTAAACAATTCATTGATTCGCGGTAGAGGGTACTTATTCTTGATGGTCACTTGATTTAGTTGTTTATAATCAATGCACATTCTCATAGAACCATCTTTTTTCTTCACAAATAACGCTGGAGCCCCCCAAAGAGAAACACTTGGTCTAATAAAGCCCTTGTTTAATAACTCGTGTAATTCCTCTTTGAGTTCTTTCAACTCTGCTGGGGCCATTCTATAAGGGCTTTCGAGATCTGAGCTGTGGCCGACACAAGCTCAATTGCTAAGCCAATCTCACGGATCGGTGGTAATCTAGGAATCTTATCAAGAAAAACATCGAGAAACTTAGATACCACTGGTATCTCCTCCACCGCTATAGTCCGTTTATCCTCCATGATAAACGCTATATACCCCTCAGAACTTTTCATCAACAACTTTATAGCCTTAATAATTGAAATCATACGAATAACATCCTTCTTTTCTGATCTCACAATTGCACCTTGTGTCATCATCAACTATAACTTAACTGTCTTCTGTCTCCAACACTTAGTTGTAGGGTGATTATTGCCACAAATACCACAAGACTCCCTCTTTTGCTTATTAAATTGGTACTGTGAAACCGGAGACGAAGTAACTTTCTGCTTAATTTGGCTTGTAGGGGCCATGCGTCCAATCACCTCCTTGGCCCAATATGCCTTATCCGAAAAATGCCTGGTAAGTATTTAGAACTTGTGACTTGGCATGAAGCAATATATCTGGTCGAAGGCCATCGAGAAATCGTCGAATCCTCTTGCTTTCTAGAGTGATGAACGTTGGTACGAAACGAGAGAGACGAATAAATTGCAGCTCATACTCCCGAATAGATGGATTCCCTTGCTTCAATCTATCAAACTCTATTCGCTTCTAAATGCGAACATGCTCCGGTACGTACTTCTTGGGAAACAAATTACGAAAAGTAGTCTAGGCCACCTTTTGGCAATCCCCTATATATTAGTGACTAAACGACCAAAAATGCGAAAGTAACGGGCTCCTGTAACATCTAAACATTTGTTAAAGTACGGATACGATTTTGAATGCTAAAAACCCCCAACGTTCCCACTTAACGTTTTTAATCCTCACATCGGACCTACGTTCTAGCATCTTTTTGAACTTCTAGAACTTGACCAGCTCTGATACCATCCGTCACGCCCCCAAAACTGGGCCGGATCCAAACCCGGTTCCAAGGGTGTGAGAATTGGGGCTAATTAAAATTTTTCTAACATCTACAATACGAGCCCCAATTCCTGGTGGATCGAAGTCCTTCGTGAGGCTATGCTTGGTGATCAAGCAACCATAATCACACGCGGAACTGAAATCCATACTCATCGCAAACGGATATCCCATAACAACCATGTAACAAATCTCATTAATAATAAAATCAAGGTCAAGTGCTTCGAAGCATAACAATTAAAGTTATAATGTCAAAACAAATAAATTTAATTAAATAAACTAATGGCCCAAAAATAGCCTTATTAATAACCTAAAGTTTTCGAACTCAGCACTGCACTAGGACACCTCAGATGATGTCATCGGTGCGCCACTCAACAACTCCGCCACCTAGCGGAATTTCCTGCGTAGCTTGACCCTCTGGTTCGGCCCCTATAACGGAACCTAGACACCAAAAGTAGTGGGTCAGATTGACATAATCTGGCAAGAGGGTAAGCTGCAACAATGGATTAATCAACTGAATTAGACAAAAGTATTCATTATGACAAAAAATATATCAAATGCAAACCCCAATGGCATGAATGCGCAGAAACAGGTATCCCCGCAGATAAATATACAGAAACGGGTAAACCCCGCATACAGATAACAGAAACGGGTAGTCCCGCAGATAATAACAGAAACGGGTAATCCCGCAGATAATAACAGAAATGGGTAATCCCGCGGATAATAACAGAAACGGGTAATCCCACAGATAATAACAGAAGGCACAGCTGCATACTATTGTCCACAGTACACGCTGACCCGATGGCGTACGTCCACCTCCAAACTGCAGTCGGTCAGATATATATATATATACATACTTACAAATACATACATATACAGATGCAAAATGAACCATGATATGAAACCCTCAATCCCAGCATTCAATCCAATACCATTTTGAGTACTTAAATTTAAAAGTGTATTATGAACGTGTGTCAATTCAAATTATTGAGGGTAAGCACTAATCCACCAACGGTCAAAGTTAGATAAATATGCACATGAGAACTAACTATTTATCACAATGGAAATATGAGTCCACGATGCCGATATACTACTTTTGGTGCCTATCATGTGGTGCATCCCGAACCTCACATTCCCATTCTGCATCTAGTCCAATTCTCATGTGAACATTCAACTAACATTCCTAAAAGACATAATTCATCTAATCCATTTATATATAATTAGTGTGTTTTACAAATTAGGTAAAAGATGTTCAATTTCTGAATCCAAAGTTAAATCAAGTTACGTTCAAAAGGGGAAAGAAAATAATTAATTCCTTAATATCATTGTTGTGTACAAATTTACATTATCATTTTATGCAAAACAGAAGGTACAAATTTCGGATCCCAATTTGAAATCTAACTCAATTAAGATTCCAGTTTAAAATTATAAATACATTCTATTTACGGTTTAATCACTACTAAATACATTTTTATTTTATTTCAATCAACCTAAATGAACACTAATCAAAATTTCATAATTCTCAATTAAGTTTATAAATAATCCAAAATACATTTCTAATAACATCAAATTAAAATTAATTTAATAAAACCTAATCTCCATTAAAATACTAAACCATTAATCAAAACTTAACCCTTTAATCCCTTATAAGAATATCCTAACCTAATTATTTATTTAGTAATATTATGTACAAATATATATATTAAATAATATATATATACATTTTTTTTTAAAGAATAGGCCGACGGGCCCAAACCCGACCAGGACCCAGCCAGCCAGGCCGGGCCCAACCCGCCTGGGCAGCGCTGCTGCCCAGCAGCAGATGCTGCCAGGCGGCAGCTGCTGCCTGGGCAGCGCTGCCGCCTGGGCGGTGGTGGCTCAGAATTTTTTTTTTTAAACAAAACTCAACCTAAATCGCCCGTATAATTTTTTTTTTGAGAAAATCAAATCACACTATTACCCTCTAAAAGCCATTAAACCAACAAGAAGAAATCATGCTCAAAGTATGTAAATCAACAAGCAACTAAAACATATTGCAAACACCAAAAACCATTGTTCCAACTATCCACTTGCCTGGATCTCGAAGCCAAAAGCAAATCTGAAGAGTAGAAGATCCAACCTTGGTTTCCCCCTGGAGAACTTTTAGGGCTTGGTTGCAGAAGAGAGGAAGAAGATGGAAGAATGGGGAAAAAACCCTAAGAGTAGAGTTTATATAAAAGAGGGGGTTTTTCTAAATTACAAAGAAGGGCCTCCTGCTTTCTAGTGGGTTTTAAGAAATTTCAAAAAGAGTCCTCTAGCCCAAAAAGGGTCCATTAACTCAGGCCCCACTTGTGTTAAACCGATCTATTGACCCTCTTAACCCAACTCAAACCCGATAAACCGGTATGGCCCAATATAAAAATTCAGGACTTGACACTATTGGAACCAAAATTTGCCTCTAAATCTGATATTTCCCAAGAGAATAATTTTTACTCGTTAGAAATGGAAAACCCCCGGCATAAGGCAAAGGTCCATAGGTTAGGCCAGCCAGGGATATATTGGGTCTTTTATACAATAAATAAAAAAAATGATTTTTTTTTTCATCAGAAATGTAAAAGAATCTGAGAATTGAAGACTTATTTGGAACCCTAATTCCACCACAACTCCAATTCATGCACATAACTTGGTTGCATTTGCCTTGACTTCCACAAGTGTATTTTATCATTTCATTAGAGTACTAGTGACTTTTGCTATTCAAATAAGTAGCTACATCTAATGGAGTACATACTGTCTTTGTGCAGGTTGATGAGCTATTGTCGAATGAAGTAAATGTCACCATATACAATGGACAGGTATCCCATCTTTGTGCATTGAGAAGGACACCATCGTATATAACAAGGGCCTATTTGGCAAGTTTCATCAATTTGAAATTGATTTGATCGAAATAGATTTTTTTTTTCAATTAGACCGAGTCCATTTGCGGGTTACATTTTGGTTCCTTGTTGAAAAAGATTCAGAATGTCTAACTCATGAAATCAGATAAACATCAAACAATCTAAAGTTGTCAGAACATGTATTTGAATTAGTCTTAAATCAAGCATATAAAATAACAAGAACAGTAGACTTGCACAACAGCAGGGAAATGCACTAGCCCCATGAATTGGCGCTAACACTGTAGACCTATACCTATCGTTTCATTAATCTTTGTAAAAACATATATGAACTAATCAACTATTATATTTGAATATTTTAGATCTTATGATGTAACTAAGCTGATTAAGAATATTGGCGTAAGTGTGCAAAAGTTCAAGTAGTCAAAAATAAATAAGCAGCAGTAGTAGCAGTACTGCTGCTGTTACTTTATATAAATGGTTGTAATTGGTGAAGTCATCGCTAGCTCAGCACACCCAACGGGGGGGTTGAGCCAGTGGCACTATGTAAGATAAGATAGGTTTTCCAATTTTGGTTGTTTTAGGTTTTGTGCTTTGTTCCCTAATTTGGGTAGGATTTTTAGTTATAATTTAGGTTAGGGTTTTCCTATTTGTATTGGTGAATGTAATGGGATTACATAGAGTGCAATAAACGGTGTTTTGAGTTGTGTTCCCAATTCTTTTCTCTCCATTCTCCCTCAACAATAATGACCCCGTTAGGTGGCTTCTACACAAATTCTAATCCGCAATGAAACTGTTTTATCCTTCTATTTCTTGGTGATTTACTTTAAAACCTATAATTTCATCATTAAAGTGAGAATGAATGCATCCGAAGTAGAAGATAGATCGATCCCATCCATCTTCCTTTTCATTTGGTTACATACTATTAAAAAGTATTTTCGCTGCCTATACTAACACCTTAAGGTTCTGGTAGCAATGATTAGCTGAGGAAATTTAATATGGTATCAGAGTTAACCGGTAGAGAGTTAGAATCCCAGGAGAAACGACTCGGCACTATAATAAAAAACCAATTGTGTGTCACCAAAAGTGCGCTAGCCGGAGTCCACCTAAGGGGGAGTATTGTGGAGTGGACTTCACCTGATGAGAAATATTAAAAAAGTATTTCTGCTACCTCTAAGGGGGAGTATTGTGGAGTGGACTTCACCTAAGGGGGAGTCACCTTGAGGTTTTGGAAACAATGGTTAGTTGAGAAAATTTAATACATACTACCCCTAACATGTTCATGGTGGTTATTGTATAGCTTGATCTAATATGTGCCACAAAGGGAACAGAAGCATGGGTACAAAAACTCAAGTATTACTTTCTCCAACTCTTACTTACATAAGCTAGCAAATGCTTTTTATATTTATTTCGAAGTCCATGTGTTTTACCTAGACATGTCTTTCATATTGTTTCAGGTGGGATGGGTTGAGGAACTTCACCAATTTGGACCGAACTCCTCTCTATTGTAATAATGAACCACATGTTACAAAAGGTTTCACCAAGTCATTCAAGAACCTAAATTTTTACTGGATTCTAGGGGCAGGTCATAGTGTAAGCCATCCATCATTCTCATCATCTTCATACCATCTTTGATGTTTGGATGCCTTACATATAAAGTCCCTTTAATTTGTTCTAATCCTAGGTTGTGGATTTGTGTAGGTACCTGTCGATCAACCATGCATAGCTTTACAGATGATTGGAGAAATCACACAATCTCCTGTCTCTACTTTTAAGTAGAAAATTGAAGGGACATGAATTCAAAATGCAATGTTTAAGGCAAAGAGAGCAATGTAAGGGAAGATATTATAATAAATCTCATTCGAGATGGTTGAAGAGCAAAAGATTCCAAACATGCAATCTCTTTTCTATTACATACGGTTATGTTATCTCTTTTGGTTTGGAGAATTAATTCAAAGATATAAATAAAAATAAATAAAAAAAATCTTACGATGCTACAATTTGACAATATATAATGCCTAAGAAACATTTTCTTGTCTTCTATTAACATCAGGATGAGAGAGCTTCTGGCTCCTACTAGGATGAAATTTTAAGGGGCCCACATATACAAAGTTCTAACAGTAAAGGACAAGATTGTTTTGTGAACTCTTTCTTAGCATGAAATTTCTAACGGCCCCACATCTACAAAGTAACAAGATCTAATTTAGCAAGTGCTCATGATCACGCAGATCTACACCTGTAGGGACCCATTTTCTCTCATTTTAATGTTCCATAACCTAATATAGGTATTAGCCTAATTAAATTGTATTCTCGCTAATTAAGTTTTATTAGAGTATAGATAAGTCCAGTTGAGCACTACGATCGTTTGTGCAAGTATGTTTGAGTTTCGGGCTTGTTTGAGCATAACAAGGGATAGTTTGCAATTCTTAGGGGTATATAAGTTATTTTTTCTAATTTACCATTTTGCAACGTTTTGGGTTTATCAGGTAGCTCTTCTAATTCCAAGGACTTAACTCTTCTACCATAGATCAAATTGAATCTGTTTAACCAGCCTAATAATTATTTCCCTAAAACTAAACATTTTCTTGTAATTTCCATAAAATCCATCTCTTTAAAAGGAGCCAAGCCCATCTCATTTCTTATTCTCCTTTTTCCCTCTTTTCTCCTTGTTTCTCTTCTTCCTTACTCACCTGCCTTGCTACCATCGGACTTCTAGCCACCAAATCACCGGATCGTTGCACTCATCTTCTTCCCCAAGTTTCTTTCAATTGGTTAACACCATTTTCATCTTCTTCCTCTAACCATGAAACCCTAACTAAGCTTTTAACCTTCCTATTTCTAGGTCTTTGTGATTTTTGAGCTTAAGAAGTATTTAGAGTGCTCATTAGGCTCTCTTCCTTGTGTTTGTAGAGTAGTTTGGTTGTGGGTTGAGTCTCTTCTTCGTGGGAGCTCCATTTGAGCGTGTGAGAGCTAGGGCATTTTCTATTTTCACTTCCTTACATCTAAGGCAAGTTGATAAACATTCTCTTAAAATGAAATGCATGTCTTATTGTTGATTCTAGCATTATTGATTTCATTTTGATGGTTTCCCTTTTAAATGTTAAAATGGATGTATAAATGCTAGATCTAGATGTAAGTTGAACGGATGTTTGGATAGAGAGATTTGAAATGTTTGTAAATGATTTGGAGAGAGCACCGCCCTGTTGTATTGCAGGTGAAATGAAGTCTCATTGTAGGGAGTTTAACTCCCAAGGATGGAAGAAACAAGGGACTCTCGTCAAATTGGTCCCATGCCCAATTGATTGGACTACTGCCAGATTGATTGGAACTGTCAGCAATCGAGGACAAAACAATGGTCTGATCAATCAATTTAAGGTTATGTCCCAAAGTTTGTTTTCGGTTTTTGGGCCAATCTAGTGACATTTAATGGGTTCTTTCGGATCCATATTTGTAACACTCCGATCCCCTTTGAGCCGGATTAGTGGCTCATTAGTGTGTGTTTTTGTTTTGTTTATTCTTTTGGACTTGGTTTTGGGCCTTGGATAGGTAATTGAGTGACCTTTGACCTGGAATAGGTAGTTCTAAGCCCTTTTTCGTAATTTCGCTTTTGCTTTGCTCATATCATATTTGCATCATCTTGGTGTCAGCACGCGTATTTCGTTGAGCTCGGCAATTTCCGTAACTGTGTCAGATCCGTTTGGAGTCAATTGGGGAAGATGGACCTTCGTGTGACTTGAACTGTAATTAGTCTAAACTCACCGGACCTTGTTTTAAACTTCCAAACCTATATATGTGAGTCATGTTCCAGATGTCCAACTCCTTGGCCATTTGTCTTGATCGTTGCATGCAAGTGAATTCAGGAGCTCCACGTTCTTTCCTCTTCTCTCCACTTCTCTTCTCGTTTTGGGTTGGTGTTGGGAGCTTGCACTCATTTTGTTTTGGATTGGGTTCCTTCTCTCTCATCTCCATCTGTGGCTTGGTAAGTGGGTTCTTCCCCAATTCTTTCTTCTTCTTCTTCTCCAATTGCTTCTCCCATTCTATGATTGCTTTGTCTTCATCTCATGCATGGTGTATCTCTTTGATTTGCTTTGATTTTTAGTTGCTTTGGAGCTTGATTCAGAGGATTTGTCAGATTTGAGGCAAGTATAAGTACAGACTTGTAGAACACACATGGGTGCTCTATTTGAATGCTTTGATTTCCATCTTCCTTAGTGTATTTGATGTTTACAGCCAATGCTTGTGAATTTGGAACCTCTGTAACTCATTTTGTTCAGCTTCTGTAACGAATTTCAGTTTCTGTAACTATCCCGAATTTGTGTTCTGTATTGTACGGCTAAGCCGTAAGCTTCTACGGCTCACATTCCAGAGCCTTGAAATTTCACTTTTGTTCTACGGCTAGGCTACGGCTAAGCCGTAATTTGTTCTACGGCTGAGCCGTAAGCTAGCCGTGACCCAAACCGTAACTCAGCCGCGAATTAAATCTCTGATCAGTCGAAACTTTTCCAACACAGAACTCCTACGGTGTGGACTACGGCTAAGCCGTGAAATGCTACGGCCAAGCCGTGGATTGGGCTACGGCTAAGCCGTATACTGACTGCAGCTCAGCCGAAAGAGGCACCAGATCAGAGGTGAAAGATGACCAGTTTAGCTGTGTTTGAATGGAACCATGGTTAAGCTGTAGTGCATAATACGTCGAGAGCGTAAGATGTCTCCGGCTCAACCATAGGTCCCTCATGGCTAAACCGTTAGGCATGGCAATTTTGAATTATAACTTAGGATAATGGTGAGACTTGTAGGGCTCAAATACAGGTTAATCACCCATGTAAACTGGCCCAATGGATTCCTTGGATTGCATGAAGAGTCTGTTAGGCTGTGACTTATTCATGTGAACGTTGATCACTGTTAAGCACCTCCCCATGGGTGTTGGTTTAAGGGACTTCGATGCACATAAGGATTTCATTGCAACACTAGGATGGCAACGGTGCATCGAATAACTTAAAACTACATCAACATGCACGGTTAGTGACAGTGAACAATTAGATTAGGGTTGACTCGTAACGAACCTTGATTCCGTATAAATCTGAGATGCATTGCATATTGTTTATGATTTTGCCCTCTGTTCTGTTAATCTATGTTTATGCATTCCGTAGTCATTTTTGTTTTCGTCCTGTATATCTGTTCTATGCTTCGTTCCGCACTATGCTTTGATCGATGCTGTGCTTTGGATTTATATCTATGCTCTGCTGGCTTTGCTTATCTCTGAGTTTGGGTATTCCCTGGTGGCTCTGCCCAGAGATTAATACGTGAGGATAAGATCCGGTCTTTGCCATCGGTGAGTCCAAAGCGGATAATCTCCCTTTCTATGGATTTGATTTGATTGGTACTGGTCTGGCTCTACTCAGCCTCAGCCCTAGGATGCCCGACGGGGTTACCTCTGGCTTAGATCTCTGTATCTCTGTATTCACTGCAGTGTCGCTTTGTCTTGGGACCCCGGAACCCAGGAACCTGAGACCCACTTGTACCCTGGCCCGGTCAGTGGTGTTCTCCTCTGCTTTGCTTTGCTCTGCTCTCTATTGGAGAGAACTTGGTTAACGTAGTAGCCACTTAGTCAGTATTTCTATGTTTGATTCACATATCATGCTTTACTTCTATGCACGATTTGCTTAGCTTATTAAGATGAAATTCTGAAATCATTCTTCTGTCATTTATTCAGCTTTGATACTATGAGTGTTTCATCTCTGTTACTTATATTTGCTGGATCGTTGTATTCATTTGTGTTGTCTGTGGTGTTGCAGGCACAGATACCTTGCCCAGCTCCCCGGCAGTCGAGGAGGCTGCAGGGGCGAGTGTAGAGGCACCCTCAGGGTTGGCAGAGTGGGCCTGATCATCTCTGCCGAGTGCGTTCATGCATGCTGCCAGTGGCTTTTCATTTTGGGATTTTGAGAGATTTGTATTTGGACTTTGGACGTTGGACTTGTATTCTGTGTATTTTGTATATATTGGTTTTGGTGTGTATTCGGTTTTCTATCAGTGTAGTTGTCTTTGTCGTTTCCGTATTTGTATTTGCTTTGGCTTCCGCTATTTTTTTCTTTGTTGCTTGCTATGATATCTATAGCTTCCGCGTTCGTCTGTTTCGCACGTGTTAGATCCCTTGTGTGTGTGCATCTGGACGGGGTTTGGATGCACGTGCACGGGAGTACGTGTGTCACTGGTTTAGCTTTTCGCTAACCCCCGAATTTCTGGGCCCGGGTTGTGACAATATTCATACTACATGCATGTTATAGCCTTATTTCAATTGTGGGACCCATTTGACCCGTATTTTGATAAACAACCTTAATCGCTATGTAAGAGGCATATTTGGGCATACGTACCTCTTATGGATCACCCGATTGCCGTACAATGGATATTCTACCTTATACTTGGTTGAAATAGGAGTTGGGGCTACCCATATTGGATATTTGACTATAAATACCCCAAACTCACTTCAATCGTGGTTCAAATAAGAGATGTTACTTAAACGAACGGTGACACATTAACCAGGGGTTGGCTTGTGTACACCTCTTGTAAGATACAAACCTGAACTAATCCTAATTTATAATAATTAATCTTATTTCACCTTAATTAATACATAATTAGGCTAATTAAACTCAAAACACCTTGATCTAGGTCATGGATAGATAATTGGGTCAAGTTCGAACCTTACTTAGGTAGTTAAGAGCCTTCTTGTAATTTAGAGTTACATGGCTTGTATTATCTTGGCACCATATTAGTTTCATCAAGTTTATTTTATATTGTGAGTCAGCTTTCATATTTGGCCTAGCCTAATTCGAGCTGATCTTAGCTAATTGAAGTCCTATTGACTTAAACTGTAAATTTCATGAGCAAGCTGAACTTGCTTGCAATTTCTAAGAAACCAAGATTTAAAAATCAACTTATTTGCTCAATTTTTGCATTCCCTCTATCCCTCTTTGCTAGAGCTCCATCTTTTCCTTCTCTTTTACTCTCCTTCTCATCAACTCTGAATCATGGAGCTATTGCATGTTAAAGCCAAAGCTCCTATTGTCTTCCTCACCATCTACTTACTCATTTTCCACCTTGGAACCTCTAATTGCAATCTCCCATCTTCTTTACAACTTTCCAAGGTTAGGATCCCATCACCACTTCATTTCTTTAAATTTAAAAAACTCAAGGAGACTTAAATAAGCAATATGCATGCATCTCATGCTCATTTCCTCAATTGTATGTCTTTGTATGTAATAGGATCATCTTCTATTGAAGCTTCTCCATCATCAACCCAAGGGAAAAGCTTGATTGGGTAGAGCACTGAGATTATGAGTATATATTACTACATGTATGTTTATTTATATTGATTCTTGAAAAATTCTCCTTAATTAAATGCCCGTCTATAGCTCTTTTACCCTTTAATTCAAGAATGTTTGATGTTTATGACTTAATGAAGGTAATTTGAGAATGAATAATGGGATTAGGTGAAGGAGAACTCAACTATGATGAAATGTAAACTTGAATTGTAAAATGGTAGGTTGGATCATAGAAATTGGAACCTTGCTGGAAAAGTTCTATACTGAACTTCTATTTCAAAAACTACTTCAGAAATTTTGAAGCCCTAAGCACACTACGGCTAGGAATCTAGAGAATCAAAATCCAATATTTCTTCGATGGCTAATCTAATGGCTAAGCCATGAAATGCACTATGGCCCAGCCGTAGTTAAGCAATGGCCTAGTCGTAGGCTACCTATGTAACACTCCGACCCAACTTAATCCGGTTTAGCGACTAATTGATGATGAATTGGTTGCTAAGTGTTTTGTTCCGGGTTATGAATAGGTAGTTGTGCTGAGTTTGACCTGGGTTAGGTAGACATAAGCCCTTTTTCGTAATGTTAGATTTTTCTAAATGTTGTCAATCATGCACCACCTTGGCATCAACGCATGTCTTTTGATGCGTTCGCTACTTCTCGTAACTATCTCGTTTACTCGATATGTCGTTTGTTTCTGTTAGGCCTGCAAGTGACTCAAATTATAAATAGTCTTAATGCTTGGACTTTTCTTTAATTTTGTTTTATGTTTATCTTATATAAGACCTCAACCACCAACTTTCTCTCCTTTAATGTTTTTCTTCTCACTCTCGTCTCTTCTCTTTTTGTTTTTCTTTTCTTCTTGTCGATCAGGCCAAGGAGGGAGCATTTGTGCATGTCTACTCCTGCTTCTTCACTCGTGTGTGGTTAAAGGTGAGCTGTGGGTTTTTCTTTTCTTCTTTTTCTTCATGGTAACTACTGTTACATGCATTCACGCCTCTCGTTTCTTCTTCTTTTACATGCATGGGTGTCAGATCATTGTCAAGACGTGTGAATTGAGCCCAAGGACAACTCAGAGCTTGTTAGGACTCAATTAAGGCAAGTATAAGCATGATTTGTATGAACCATGTGGGTAGATGTTTGACTGTGATTAATTCATGTAATCTTGCTTGTGAATAAAGTTACAGCCCATCTTATGTTAGTCTCCATCTGTTTCATGTGATTTTGTCATGTTTGTACATAGTCAGTTGTCTCTGGAACAGGTTCAGAAAATGACCCCTTGTAGTCTACGGCTAAGCTGTAACTGTACTACGGCTCAGAGTCCAGAACCTGTATGACCCAGTTTTCTTCTACGGTTAAGTCACGGCTAAGCTGTACATTGTACTACAGCTAAGCCGTAGTTCAGTCGTGACCCAGCCATAGATCAGTAAAGGGTGGAATTTTTTGGATTAACTGGGAGTCAGCATTTGTACAGACCTTTTACGGCCCAGCCATGTCTAAGTCGTCAACGGTGCTACGGCTAAGCCGTAGAACAGAACACGCCTGAGCTGTAGAACAAAATATGGTTGAACCATAAAAGCGAAGGAACAGTAAGGGGAACCGCAGCTAAGCCGTATGTTCACCTACGGCTAAGCCGTACCACCCCTGAGAAATGAATAAAAAGGATAGGATTAAGGAAGAGACCTGATATAGCCTTTATGCTAGAATGTAGAGAACGCGAACTTGCCCAATGGAATGTACGAATGACATGGATGATCTCGAGGGCTGTGATTCATTCATCTACATTATCCAATTGTTTAGCACCTCCCCATGGGTGTTGGTTTAAGGGACTTCGATGCACATGCCAGATACAATGCAACACTAGACAATGGTGCATCGGATAACTTAAAACTACATCAGCATGCACGGCTAGAAACACTGGATAACGAGAATAGGATTGGCTAGTAAAAGATTGTGATTCCCACAAGATAATCTAAATTGCATTGCATCTTGGCTTCGGTCTTTGCTCTTTTATACGCGTTCTATGCTGGGGCAACGATTGGATATTTCCTAGCTCTGTCCATGCTTAATCCTAGGCCGAACAACGGCCTTGCATGTTTGATACTATCCGTTTGATTCATTGAGTCAAGATTCCTTCATCTTGGGGTTCGCTTGCTTGTTTCTGTATACTCAGTTGGCATCCATTATATCGTTTAATCTAGTAAGGTTTGATTTGCTTGTTCTGTTTGAATTGTATGATTAGTCTAACTCGTATGACCACTTGAGTTGTCTAGTATATGCTTGATAAGACATGCACATCACATTCTGATAAGATATACACGTTATACTATGCACGTTATGATAAGATATACGTGTTCTTATATTTGTTTGACTCCATATGGTCTGGCACTACTAAGTTTCAGCTTCAGGATACCCGACGGGGTTGAATGTGGCGTAGTTTATATGGCTTCGCTGCAGTACGTTCATGTCTTGGGGATTCTGGACCCTAAGAAACTAAGACCCATCTGGCCCATGGTGTTCTCAGCACGGAAATAAGATCCCTTTTTGGGAGCATCTGGCATATGTAGTAACCACCTAGTATGTATATGTTATATATGCATTGACCCTGAGAGCATGTTTTAATTTGAATGCACGATTGGCTAGAATACGACATTGAAATGCTATGATTTATCTAATGTCATTTATTCTCTTAGATACCACATGTGTTAACTTATTATTACTTATACTTTGCTGAATCGTGGTATTCACAAGTTGTCCTTGGTGTTGCAGGCTAAGACTCCTCGACCGAGTCCTCGTCAGTCATTCAGATTGTTAGGGAGACTTCAACTGTCTCTTCAAGGTTAGCGGAGTGAATGTCACCACTCCATTGGAGTGCGATAGTATCATACATGCATATCCTCTTCTTCCCATGTCATTAGCTTTATTCTTATTCTGTATATTTGTGATTTGATTCAGCTTGTATATTCCAACCTTTATGTACATCAGTCATTTGGTTTTCCTGTATTTTTAGCGTTACAGTTTGATACCTACAACTTCTACATACATGTTTTGCACATGTGAATTCCCCTTGTGCGTGTACATTTAGACTAAGTGTAAGTGCATATGCACGGGAGTACGTGTGTCGCTGGTTAGGCTTTTGCTAACCCCCGATTTCCTGGGCTCGGGTTGTGACAATCTACAGCTAAGCTATAAGCCAAAATACGGCCAAGCTGTAATTGTAGGAGAATTTTGTAAAAATTTAGTGAATTATGGCTAACTCGCAGCCTATTCATGGCTAAGCTGTAGGAACACAGAAAACCCAGGTAATCAGGAACACTCAAGGACCATATAAGACACTAGTAATGGCACCTTTACCTCAATCATTTAGTCCAATAGTAATTAAATACTAAGAAGGAAGAGTGTTGAACTGTCACTGATTCCCTCTTGATTTTTCAAATGGTTTTCAACGTCACATCATGGGTGTTGGCAAAAGAAAAAGTGTCTAATGCCTATACAATGTGACATTAAGATTTGATAACGCATTGACACTAGACGTTTTATAAATACACCGTATTGAATGACTAAGGAAACACAGATTATCTTAGTTAGGGTTGGCTAGTAAACATCCTTGTCAATCACTCAATCCAAATGTATTCATATTATTTAAGTAATCCTTGCCCTTAACATAATTTAATCATGTACCAATTCTTTGTAATGAACCTTGAGGCAAGATCGGAGACGGAGCTTCTACTGAGCATGAGATCATAAGCCAAGATAAGTGTAATACTCCGACCTAAGCTAAGCATGATTAGTAAATAACTAATTGTGATTACAAGCTAATTAATATAGTTTTATCTTAAATAAGTCTATTTTAGTCTTGTGGAGGCCAGTTGGTCAAGTTTAGGTCATGGATAGGTAGTTAGGTCGGGTTTAACCTTACTTAAATAAATGGAAGCCCTTTTTCATAATTTTAGGATTCATGATTTTACATCATACATGCATTATATTGACACCATCATGATTGTCTTGTTGAGCTCCTCTACTTTTGTACATAACTCGAAAGCATTGGATATCATTTGAATCAGTTAGACCCTTATTTGACTCATAATAAAGATATAATAAACACTATGGGCTTTCTTATAAATTTAGAAAATTATATATATATAAGCCTAAGCTGCACCATCGAGCCCGTCTCCTACCAGTTCTTCTCTCTCTCTCTGCTCCTACAGTCTTCTTATTATTACTGTTATCTTCTTTGGCATTGAGGAGAGCAACATAAGCCTTTCATGTAAGTATTCAAATGCCCATTTCCTCTTTCCAACTCTCCTCTACCTTCTTTCCTTGTTAGGAATTGAAGACAATGGGATCTTCCTTCTTAAACTGCTCTCTAGTTACTGTATCAAGTAATATCTCCTTCTGTTTATATAGTTCTTGATTCAATGAAGTCAGGGAGACTCTTATTCTCTTGCATGCACTAATTTTTACCTTCTTCCTTACATGCATGATAATCTAAGACCATGAACAGTGGTTCTTCTTCTTAACTGAGTCAAAAGGAGGAAAAGTAGTAAAACTTGAAATCAAAGGCAAGTATAAGCTAATTTTGTATGAATGCATGTTGATAGTTTATGATTCATGTTCTTCTACTGAATCCTAATGTTATATTCCAGCCCTATATCTTCATTCTTCCAAAATTCCTACTGCATGATGAGCTTCTGTTAATGCATGATGAAGTATGAATTAAAATGGACATTGATATGTAAAGCAGAGAAGTCCTCTGACGAGGGCTTAATTGTAGACTGCCGAGTGTTATGGGTGGAAGACTAAATTCTATAACTGAAGGAATATTGAAAACCTAAAGCTTACAACTAAACAGTAGATATGTTACGGCTTAGAATCTAGAGAGCAAAAAGCTCAGTTTTTCTTCTACGACTAAGCCGTGAAATGTGCTACAGCTAAGCTGTAGCCACACCGTAGCTCAGCCGTAGATCAAGTATGCCTAAGCCATAGGACAAGATATGGTTAAGCCATGAATGCAAAGGAAAATTTAAGTAACCATAGCTAAATCGTAAGCTACCCACAGCTAAACCGTAAAGCTATTGAAAATCAGTATTAATTAGGAATTATTACATGACCTTATAAGGCCTTAGCTTCTGAATCCATTTACCTTATCAACCGGCCCAATGGAATAATGAAAGATGATGAAAAGTCTTAAGGGCTGAGACTTCTCCATGTGATGTTATCCACTTGTTAAGCACTTCCCTATGAGTGTTGGTTTAAGAGACTTCGATACACCTTCTCGACACAATGTAACATGAAAAAAAAAAAAAAGAGAGAGACAACTATGTATCGAATAACTTAAAACTACATCATCTTACATGGTTAGAAATAATAGATGATTAAATTAAGGTTGGCTAGTAAACTACCTTGATCTTATTAAATTGAATTGAATTGCATAGTATATTGAATTATGGTTATGGCCTTTTATTCTTCTAATAATAATTTGAATTGAATGATTATTTCTCAATTGATTCTATTTGAATTATTTCTTGATATACATTTTTTTTATTGACATTGACATGGAATTGAATACGAATAAATTGAGTATGAACGTATTGCACAAATGAATTAAATGTTTACGGTTTGTTATTGTCTTTGGTATTGTTCTTACCCGATGAATGAATTGTATGATTTACTCAAGTATATGAATGAATCGAAATGGTCTAGCTCCACTCAGCCTCAGCCTTATGATACCCGGTAGGGTTGACTTTAGCGTAATAATGAATAATGGCCCTACAGCGTGCTGTGGAGCTTTCGGATGCCATATATGGAAAGATCCATTCGTACCTTGAACCAGTCGATAGTGCTCTTAACATAAAGATCCCTAGAGGGAGGATATGGAAAATGTAATAGCCAGATAGTATGTATTTCACTTATTGATCCTTATAGCATGTTTATTTCAAATGTATAACATGCGTAGTATACTAAATTGACATTTATTGATTACATGTCATTACTTCCTTTAGACACAATGTGCATTACCTTAATTATGTTTATACTTTGCTGGATAGTCTTATTCACAAGTTATCTAATAGTGTTACAGGTCCAGATCCCATACTCGCTCTGGCATAGACCCAGGAATCAGAAAAAGAGACCGCAATGGTTCCTTCAGGCGATAAAGATTGGACAACATGAGCTTATTGACGGATCCATATGCCGAGAGCAACTCATTAATATCTTAGGAATGTGTATATTGGGTATTTTGAGACTTTTAACATTTATATATAACTGCATCTATATAGACCACATTTGTATAACTTGATAACTTGATCTGGTAACATATGTCTTTGCCTTTTCATACTCTATTATTCCACCTTCTCTTCATAGAACGTATCTTTGGTGGAGCTGCATACATGTGCATATTATGTTTGAGTTGTACAGGTAATGTGTAGAATTAATATAAAAATCTTATGTTCTTAAATATTTAAGATTTAGACTGTTTTATGATTGTAATGATATTTTGAACTGTTCAATAAAAAGTGAAATAAACTATTAATGATATTGACAGGCTTCCGCATATTGAATGCTTGGACAGATGTTCTATTCAGCACCTCACACATGTAAGCATATGAATATCTCTTGTGTAATTCCATTCAAACTTCGGGCCATGTGTAAATTGCACGAGAGTACGTTTGTCACGGATTGGGTTTAACCCCCAATCCCCGATTTCTTAGGCTCGGGTCGTGACAATAAGGGTAACAAAGGATGAGAGGGTTTGAGCTCTAATAGCTTATTTAAATATGTATTATTTGAATAATAGTTACTTCATTTAATCCTGATTTTTAGGACTAAATACATCAAGACTGGTACATGCTTCAGTATAAGAATGAATCGATCACTATTTATGATAAGAGTGAAAGTATAAATTCTAATCGGACTTGAGACCATTGAGTTGGCACCACTTAACTTGTACCTATAGGAGGTCCGACAAAGCCGAATAACGATATTCAATATGCTACCTACTGCAGTAGTTTTATGAAGAGTTGGTCGGCGCTCTTAGGGTAATTAGATGGTCTTGGCCTGACCGCTAGTGATTTCCCACTGAATGATATGCTCTTGTTCTAAAGAGAAGATAGCCATATGAATTCCAACTAGTGTGTTATTGTAGTTCCATTTATGATTCGTCACTCATGGTTATTCACATGCATAACATACCTAGCTTCCATTATTACACTTTTTTTTAATTAATATGCTTCTAATTCAATTGATATGTCATGATAGTCTTATATAACCTTATATTTGCTTAACCGTTATGTTAACAGTGCTATTCTTAATGTTATAGGTACTAAACCAAATGCTAGCACAACAGTTGACGTGGCCCTGGAAGGAACCCCAACAATTCCTCGATGTGTAGATGAGTGCAATGAGGATAATATCTTCTATTAATCATCCTACATAATGCGTCAAAAGGGATTTCATTTTGGATTTGCTTAGGTTATAGCCATGCTTGGACTTGTGGATAGATCATGGCATCTATATCATGTTGTTTTTTTGGAACCATAGATTGATGACCATGTTATTTTGGGTTTTGTATCTATTTATCTATTATCTGTATATTGTGTGCATGTGGATAGTTTAATTAACAGATGGATTATATTAACGCATGAATGTGGTTTTTATTAGTTTCTGTGATATATATACAGGTGAATTCTTTAGGTTTCCACTTAATTGTGTAAAATGGTTATTACATGTTTACGGATTTTCCTTACACATAGTTGTGGAATCACTTTGTGGCAGTTCATACATATCTTTACATGGCACAAAATACCACGGGTTACGTGTGACGCACCTCGGGATCCACCCTAAGCCCCAATTCTCAGGTTTAGATCATGATACCCCTTGGTCTTTAAATTGCATATTTGCATGGGTTCTTTTAATGTACACTCAATGTACATGTCTTTATATTATACTATGCATTTGGACTTGGACTGTGTTTGGCTTGGCAATGTTGATACTTGGTTACTAGGGGACTGCTCACATTGTTTGGAGTTTGAATTATGATTCAAGAGTAGTTCCTTCTTAATTTACTGATGCCATATGCGAATACAGAAACCCAACCATTCACTTTGACTTAGGTTTTGAGTTTAACCACCTCTAAGTTGGGTTTATATTTCTTTATGTTCTTGGGGTATTTGACAATTGCAGTGGAGCGATTTTGAACAAACTGATCACCGTATTTGATAGATTACTTGGCATCTGATGTTTGACAGGCTTTACTCGATTTTGATAGGCTAACCCCCTAAATTGACATTAGAATGCTTTCCAATGAGTTGAGTGTTTACCCCACATGGTTTGAACTTATATGTTCATTTGTGTAGAATGGATTAGGATTCCTTCTTCCTCTTCTTCTTCTTCATTACTTTTACTGTTCCTTTTTACGTTATCACATAGTCTTTACTTGCTTTTAATACTATATGTTTATTATAGTTTATGTTATCTTCTTGCTAACTCATCGTAATTTGATGATACTGTATTGGTGCATAGGTATCGATCCTTATTACCCTGAGGAGAAGGCGCAGGGTGAAGCTCTACAAGCACTTGAGCCACTTGATGAGCTAGTGTGAGGTGCAGATGACGTAGTTAGACCTGTTTAGCCTAACACATGAGTGATCCTAATTTTGGGCTAACTATATTTTGGGTTTTTATTGGGTTTATTCTTTTGATGCTTGAGTTTTAGTGGGCTTATAATCAAACATGTTATTAACTTTGAAACTCTAACTTTAAATCAAATATCTTTTGATGTGCATACTCTATGTAGTAATTTGATACTGATTGCTAGATAACACTTTCGCAGGTATAAGTCTATGTTCAGCTTTATAAACTCACCCTGGACTACAATCTTATGTGGGATTGATTAAGAGCCACGTGTTGCTTTAAATACGAAAAACTCTTAATTGGCCCATAATCTCACGCTTTACCCCGGGTTACGATCTGTGGACGTGACACTCATCCATACCATTGGATCATAAGCTTTTTTTATTGGTAAGAAGTCTAGATATGTCTAACACAGATAATTAGACTTCTTAGATACTTTCAAAAAACAAAAGCTTTAGAGAGAAAGAAAGAGGGATAGTGCGTGCATGTACGCAGGCACGCGCACGCGTGTGTGTTTTATCCAAAGGTTTAGCTTGATTGGAATAGGCTACACATTGAAGTCCATGGGCCTATGTCCAAGCCCAACATTTAGTTGTAGTAAATGTCCACTACATATTTAAGCAAGACCAACAACATCAAGTCCAATTTTTCTGAAGTAGAAAGGTCTCATTATTATTCTTCATCATCAATAACTGAGTCTAGTTCCATCAATCATGATGATAATGACCCACATCAATTAAGCCAGATGCAATATTAAGGTTAGGATCACGATGTGGATGTGCCCTGAAATTCATACCTTTATTTAGCACATAAGTCAAAATTTATAGCGTTATCTTTAGATAACTTGATTGCATCTATATAGATTCAAATCTGGGACATGTTGGCTATTATATCATCTCAAGTTACTAACCAATACAACCAACATTAATGCTTAGGAGTCAAAAGTACAACAAACTAACTATTTAACATTCTCTCTGCTTTAGCGACATAACTTTTAGCACTGATTTGTTCCTCCTGAGATTTAATCTCATGGCCGGTTGGCTCTAATAACATATTAAATTTTTTCAACTAACCATTCCTACCAAAACCTCGAAGCTTTAGTAGAGGCAACAAAAATATTTTTCAATATACTCCCCTCGAGTAAAGCCCACTCCTCATCAATTAACTTTTTAAACAAAAAAAAATGATGATTCTATTAAGAGAAGAGAGAAGAAAAAGAAGTAGGAGTGGATTCTTCATTCCACCATAAGAATGATTTTAATTGGTCTACAACACATCACGGAAATAGCAGCACCTCAGCCTATAGATCTAGGCTACATGGTCTCTTTTCCTTCCTGTTTTCAAAGGAATAAGAAATCATAATTGAGTAAAACCATGTAAAAACTAGAGTCTAAATCCCTTAGTTTCTCACTCAGACTTTCCATGGGGGAAAGGGAGTGGAATCCAAACGTTAGAATTATCTATGATAATTAGTTTCTCACTCAGACTTCGCATGGGGGAAAGGGAGTGGAATCCAAATGTAAGAATTATCTATGATAATCCAAACCACTCAAAATGAAAGCTCCCATTCAATCGGATGTCCTTATATTTTAATTTAAAAAGAATTAGTTCTGTAGTAAGGTTGAGCATATTATTAATGACATGATTAAAATAGCTTTATCCTTCACTGGTTGTAAGCATTAATAACTTTGTTAATTATATGCTCAATTTTAGGTGGGACAAACACCTTTTGGAATAAAATTAGAAGATAGAACATAGTTAAATAAATGGTGACATTCATTTTAAATGGTCCAAATTTTGAGGGGACAGCCTCAACATGGAGTTCCACTTCATTCACCGGTAGAAATAGTGACTGAGACACTTAAGAGTACCTTGATCCCCCACCAATTCTTCAAGCCCACATAGATATTCCTACATTCTTTTTTGTTTTGTTTTTTTTTTTTAGGAGTTACCTACCTTTTCAGGAGCGTGACTATTAAGGGCACATTTGGTAACAAAAGAAAAATCCACTCTTTGGAGGAATCTTTGATTCTACAAAATTAGACTTTCTTCTTTGAAGATTTATGAGAGAGAGGATTCATCGCATTCCAGTTTGGTAAGCATAAAGGAACTAACAATGATTCCTTCGGATCCAGTTTGGTAACAGCAAAGGAATCCAAAAAAAAAAAAAAAACACCATTATCTCCATCTCAATTCCATATGATATAACCCAAAAAATATTGCATATCCTCTTAATGGTTTCAAACCTTAAATATGTTTACGGGTTCAGCCCATTAGACCCAGTTGCATTGGATTCTCAATAGCCAATAGTATCCAAGAAGCTTCTTCACAAAATTGCATTGGATTCTCAAAGCATATCTCATACCTAATAAATCAAGAGTCCCAGCACACTAGCATCGATTAAGTGTAGAATCACCAACAGGCGAAGGAGAACACCTTTATAAGCAAATAGGATTTGGACAGTGACAATCATTAATGAACTCAGCCAGTGACCTAGATAAAAGGTTTAGAGGCTAATACACATGAGATTGTAGGACTCTAAATACAAAAGAATAGAATGGCTATAATAACCAATTTATGAAGGAACAAATCTTCCATTCTACTCTATCTATGTGGACCAAATTGTAGGAAGGAAATTTTTACCACTCAAGGACTGGAAGCCAATTCTCTAGGTGCCAAAACAATCTCTAATATACGAACCGTGAAAAGATGACACTCAATGTAATATCGCAACCCAAAGATGCAGCAGCATGTGACTTACAAATTCAACATGCAAAGAGTAGTTTCAGCAAGGAAAATTTGCATCCATCACAACCAATCCATTAACAGAAGGTAGAGAATTTTTCTTTTGTTTTGTTTTGTTTTTTTTTTATACAAAAAGATAAGTATATATTACAAAGGAAAGAGCTGGATATAAAAAATAATGAGCAGCAGCTGCACCCAAAATTGTCATGCACTAGAATCCAAATCTTGACATTTTCCAATTTCATTCCAAATCTATTCAACAAAACCCAAAAATCACCCACCCATCCTTAAACACAACACAATCCCAACGTCCAACATCCATCTGCTCTTCAAAAGAAAAATAAAATGTTACAAATTGAAAAACCCATTCTACCATAATTAACCCCACACATTCAACTTTAAACAAGCATTCTATCGTAATTAACAATGAAATAGCCCATAACATAGCTGGAAAATGTGCTCAAATTGCAGGTTCATATCATCCCACGTATATTCAGCCATCACATAAAAAAGGGTTCTTCCGTTATAGTGATGTTCATTTGTTATTTGAGTTTCATGACTAGGAAAATATGTAAAGCATCCCCATCATTCTGTACAAATGTTAACATAAAACATCATACTCCAACTATTTTGTCCACATGCTTTTTGAAAAATATAATAAAAATCCAACAGTGACAAGTATAAATATTCAACTGAAAAGGCATGGCTACACATAATATGAAAATCAAAACCAAAATAAGTAGTCCTGGCAAAAAAGAAAAGAAATCCGCAAAGGAAATTTGGGTTTTCTCCGTCGTCCGCTCGAGCGGATGACTTGCCCAATCGAACGGATGGCAGTTTTGTAATTTCACACAGTAAATTCCCAAAGGCCATAACCTTACCATTTTTGCTCTGATTTACCCAATCTTAGAACTTGCTACTATTTAATCAAAAAAAGCTTTCCAACGATAGGTAGTTTTCCTTAATCCATTGCTCGATTTGTAAGATATGAGCTTTTAATTTATGTTATTCTCAAAAAAAAAAAAAACACTTCAAACACTTTGATTTATATTCTTTTTTTGATTTTTTCACTTCAGTGCATCTGAAAACTCATACGACAGTCCATTTTAAAGAAATAAAATACTATAACTCATTAGACCCAAAGTTTTATCCAACCCATAAATTAACAAACGTACAAAATCCTAACAACTAGCTAATGCTCAAGAAATGCTACAAGCCCAATCTGTGGTAAATAAACCAAAAGAAGAGGTCAAGTTGGAAGTAAGTGGTGGTCCAGCTAGAAAATGCAGCTGCAGTGACAATTACGGTGTTACAGTGGTCCAGCAGCACCTACTAATGTGGCTTCTAGACATGTGGATGAGTCTCCTCAACATGCAGGTGACAAGATAGTACCAAATGCAGTGCCACTACTAAGGCCTTCTGTTGGTAGTCTGGACTCTGGACTCTCAAGCTGTTGGTGTTGATGCAGTCAGTGAAGTAAAACGCACAGGCAAGAACAAGAAAAGCAAATCAAAGAAACCTCGCACAGAGGCACCCTAGGTACACATTTTCGTTGTCAGTGGTTGCTTGTGGTATATTCTCAAAAATGTAGTCCATTTGTGAAGGGTCTATTATAATACTTCATGTTGTTTATCACACACGAATGTCATGTAATGGGCGGATACTACGTTTTTGAGGTTGTCTATTTCGGTGCCGTTTGTGAAGGATCTATTGGTGAAAATATAGAATCTATCCGATAGGGCTTTTGGTTGGTCCTTCACATGTGCTTTGTATTACTATCTCTCCTTGACCAGCAAGTAGTTTTTTTATTCCCCTTTTTTGCAGGTGTTTTGTTGTAATGACAATATTGTTCACGTTGGTTATTCACGTTGGTTACTCAATTGTAATGTACTATCGTAACACCATTTCTCTGGATAATCATGGAGTTGTCTTGACAATTTGTTTATTTTGTTTACTAACTTATCCAAGCCTTTTGTTTCCATTTTATTTTCATTTTAACTGTAATTTTTTTTTACCCTAGCCTTAGCAGGTCTAGGACCCTTGCCCTTGAGTGAGAGGAGACACCTCAAATAAGGTTGGGGAACTGTCTGGTGAGGGAAGAGCTCTAGTGAGATTATATGTCCTCAGGTGAAAAAAGGTGCCTAACCAGGTTTGAACCCTAATTAGATAGGAAAGAACCAACACCTCTATCACTAGGATAAGAGGCTATTCTTACTATAAATTCATGTTGCTGGTTTTTAATAATGCAGGTAATAGAAGATGCAATCCCCTAAATCATGGTCCAACTTGTAACAGGCTCACTATGTCATCACTTGAAGAAAGATGGTTTGCTCTGCTTTGGGAAGGATCTTTGCTGATTTTGTTAAATGGTAGCATATAGGTTGTGGCTTTGCAGTGTAATGTTGCCTTGTTATGGAATGCAAAGTAAGTAGTACATTAGTGGTGTTCTACACTTTCTTCTCATTTCATGGCTTTACACAATGGTGGTGTTGACTGGTTGGTACTTCATACGCTTTTAATCTATGAATGAACCCCTTTTTTTTTATTACTGTGCACTACATTTATTGTTTCTAGAGGATTTTATCAAAAAATCATGTAAGGAACCCACAAACCATAAAGCCCACCTAAGGTATGGGTAAACCTATGACCATTATGGTGTTCGACCACTCCGGGCTTTTTTATTTTTTACTTTTTTCTTTGCATCTTTACACCAGTGGCAAGTTCGATACTCCCCTCTTACCCTTAAAATCCAAAAAAACTCACGTCTTTTCATCTTCTTCCTTCCAAATCTATTGGATGTGTGAAATTTATTGATGTATGTAAAATCTATTGAGAGCCAATAATAGTTTTAGATTTTGATGTAGATTTTGGCTTGAGACCTTTTCTTGAGAAAATGAGGAAGAAGAATTGGGAGATGCCATGAATCAATTCTGTTATAGAGGATGACAATGAGCCCATTGCTCTCTTGTATTAAATACAAAATTCTTGAATTCAAAATGTTGAAAGCTTCTTTGATATTCTCATTCAACTCATTCCAATTGAGACATGGCCAACTTATTCGTACCCCAGACTACATGGAGTTAGTTCTCTGAGCATGATGTTATATGACTTGACTTCACATGATTAAGTCCAAATTTTATTCAATCATTTCTATTGGAATTCATGTTCAATCCTTTCAAAAACACCAAATCGAATAGAGTCGTAGTAAATCTAGTCGTGAATAAACAACGGTGTGAACTTGTTTTAATGGGTTGAATCTTGATCCCAAGTTGAACTTGGTTGCAAAGAAAATAAACAAGGAACTGGAAGAGAAAAAGAGAAGTGGATGAGGAAGAAAAAGGGAAAAAGAGAGGAAGAGAGATGGTGTTCTTGCAGGTGGTCGCTTGGATTGATGGTGGAGGAAGAAAATAAGAAAGCGAAGAGTGTGAGGTTATTCGGTAAAGGTAGTTGAGAATAGAGAAGAAGAAAAACAAAACAAGAAGGAAAGAAGAAAAGAAAAACTGATAAGAAAAGAAGGAATATAAGAAGAAGAAAATCAAAACCAGAAAAGAAAAAAAAACCAAAAAAGAAGAAAAAAACAAAAGAGAAAACAAGAAAAAGGAAACAAAGGAGCATCAATTTCGACATTGGTGTCAAACTGCCTTTAAAATAAATGATGATCTTTATAAATGGATGGTAACGCTATTTGACTTAGCCAATGCTGCTAATACTTTAATGCAGGTTATAACGTAATTATTGCAACCTTATATTGGGAAATTCATCGTTGTTTACTTCAACAATATCCTAATTTATGACAAAACAAAAGAAAATCACCTTCAGCACTTGGATAAAGTTTGTCAACTACTTCAATGGAAGCGATTCTACATTAATATCACGAAATGTACCTTCATGAGTGATTCTCTTATTTTCCTTAGGATATATTGCGTCGACACAACATATCAAAATGGATACTGAAAAGGTGAGAGCAATTCTTGATTGGCCTATTCCTACTATCCTTACTGAAATTCTTAGTTTTCATGGTCTTACAATTTCTATAAAAGGTTTATCAGAAACTTCAGTACTATTATAACTCCTGTTATTGATTGTAGGAGAAAAAGTGAATTCAAGTGGACTAGTGCAGTGACCAAGCCTTTGAAAAGGTCAAGCAAAGGATTGCTAAGGCGCCAGTCTTATAAGTTCCTGATTTGAACAAGCTCTTTGAAATTGCTTGTGATGCCTCAACTATAGGCATTAGAGGTGTTCTTAGTCAAGAAAGACATCCAGTTACATTTTTCAGTAAGAAACCTTCGATACGAAGCGAAAGTATTTTACCTACAATTTGAAATTCTATGCACTTGTCCAAACACTTTGTCACTGGAGGCATTATTTGATTGCCAATGAATTTGTGCTTTATTCTGACAATGATGCTTTACAACATCTACACTTCCAACAGAAGATCAATGTTAATCGTGTTAAATGGAATGCATATATATAGGAGTTCAAATTCAGCATTCAACATAAAGAAGGAAAGGATAACATGATTGTGGATACATTAAGCCGATGGAAGTATCTTTTGATCACCATTTCTATTAATGTGCCAGGTTTTGAACAAATCAAACATGACTATGCAACTAACAAAGACTTTGGCTCTATCACGCTAATCTCATCCATGACGATCATATTATAGTCTTCATGATGATTTCTTATTCAAATGTACACAACTTTGTCTTCCAACTACTTCTATTCATGACTATATTGTGCGAGAGTTGCATGCAGAAGGATGTAGCAAACATTTGGGTCACGACAAAATGCTTGCTCTTGTCAACAACAAATATTATTCTCCTCGTATGAAGACCAATGTAATTCATATTTGTTAAATATGTAGAACATGTCAGCTCACTAAAGGAAACAAGAAGAACACTACCAGCAAGGTTGTATCAGCCTTTACCTATTCCCCACACTCATTAGGAAGACATTAGCATAGACTTTGTGCTAAGTTTACCCACGACTTTCAATAAAGGTTGATTCCATCTTCATCGTTGTTGACCGTTTTTAAAAAATGGCATACTTTATTCCTTGTACTATAACTGCTGATGCTTATAAGGTGGTCAAATTATTCTTCAAAGAAGTTGTTTGACTACATAGTTTTCAAAAAACTTATTTTTGATCGAGACATGAAATTTAAGAGCTATTTCTAGAAGACCTTGTGGATGTTGTCCAATTCCAAGCTTAACGTTTCCACTCATTATCATTTTTCAATCTTATAGACAAACAGAAATGGTAAACAAAAGTCTTGGACAATTGTTACACTATCTTGTATGTGATTGTATCACAAACTGGGATCAAGTGTTATCCATGTCAGAATAAGCATACAATAACTCAATCAATCAATCAACTCGCACTTCACTATTTAAAGTTGTTACAAGAATTCATCCACGACTCCCTATTAATCTCGTGCCTTTTCCAGTCGATGCAAGAATTCCTACAAATGCTGAACATTTCTTCCAACACATGCAACAAGCGCATAATGAAGTACGTTGCTATATATCCATCAGCAACGATGTTTATAAAAAGCAAACTAACAAACATCGTTGATTTGTTGAATTTAATAAAGGCGATATAGTTATGGTATGTATTTGACCTAAAAGGTTGCCTCTTAGAGTTAATAAGAAGTTACACTATCGTAACTCTGGTCTATTCAAAATTCTACAAAAGATTAACCCCAACGCCTATGTTCTTGACATTCCTTCTGCTTTAACCATCAATTTTTTCTTCAATGTAGAGGATCTTACTCTCTACCATAGCCATAATACTGAAGGAGTTCATGAAGATCAACTTATTTCCCTACTAGTTAATCTCCCACCGACTAATGAGATTGTTAACATCCTTGATGATTGAATTGTTTATACACGTCAAAGAGGTTACTAGAAGTTCTATATTCACTGGTGGAATCATCATCTCTCCGATGCTACACGTATCACTGCTACAGATTTCCAGCATATCAATCATCATCTCTATATGAGAGATATTAAGCACTTAACTCACCGGAGTCAATTTTCTCCAAACTAGGGAGAACTGATGCAGGGGCAATCCCAGATTTGGCCCAAATCACAAGCCCGCAAACGATGATAGGCCCTACTTGATGCTTGATCTCCTCAAGAATCCCTATTTTTAGTTAGATAATAATTAATTATTTATTTCTATTTTATGCTTGAGTAAGATTAGAACTTAATTTAATTTAACAAGTCATGATTGTTTAGAATTAATATTTCTTAGTTTAGCAATAGCCCCTCCTGTATAAAAAAAAAAATCCTTTCATTGTATTAAACATGCTTATTCAATAACAATTTCAAATATTTCTCTTATTATGGTTCTTATTGTGAGTAAGGTTGTGCCCTAGAGGTTGAAATCCATCTCTGAATTCGATAAATCTTTCGGAAGATTGATCTATATTCGATCCAAAATCAGGGGTTGCACCAAACATTCTCATGGATATAATAAGTTCCGTTGTCTTAAAGTACCATTTACTAGATTCTCATTGATTTTGAGAACTAGACTCTCATGGATTTTGAGAAAGATGTGAAAAATAAAATAACTTAATTTCACTTCTTATTTTCTACACCTTTCTCTGCCTCTAATTCATGATCCAAGCTGTTCATTGTTTGAAGTTCCATGACCCTTAAGCTAAATATATATTTTATAAACACTTATCTAGATTCTTTCTGCCTCTCATCATTTACCCATGTAAAAATAGTGCTTCCAAACATCGGTCGTAGCGCCCATAGGCGCTATGATATTTAGAAAAAATTTCCGCTCACAAACGTAGCGGCTCGTAGGGGCAACTACGCTACGTATTGGCTGGGGGGTTAAAACCCCTCTAGCCAATTTTTTGACCTACGATTTCATTTTTACTCTCATCTTCTCCACTTTTCACTGCTCCAAACCCCTTTTCTTGCCTCCATTTTTCAAATCCTCTAAAAAAAATAGTAAAATCATAAACAAAAACATCAAAAACATCAAAACATTAAAGTGGCATTCAAGATTCAAGCATCAAACTCAAAAAAGGTGAGTTTTGGAGCTTATTTTTTTTTCTAATTTGTGCTTATTCCTCTCTTTTCTTCTATGAATCACTTGAAAATGAGTTGTTGTTGTTAAATCCATGTTCTCCTTTGATCAAGCCCCTCTTTTTTATCACTTTTTTAATTTTTTTAATTTTATTTTTGGATTATTTTATTATTTGAAAAAAGATATATATTTTATTAATGGAAAACCAATAAAATGGGTTGAAAGTGGTCCCTAAATATTATATATATGTTTCCCATAGATCAATCCCACATATTTTTGTGTTCTTCTAACTTTTTCATATTTTTTATTTTTCGGATTTTTGTATTTTTTTAAAAAAATATTTTTTTTATAGAAGCAAACTCAATCAAATGGGTTGAAAGTGGTCCCTAAATGTTAGATCTATGTTTCTCATAGATCAATTCCACATATTTTTGTGTTCTTCTAATTTTTTCATATTTCTTATTTTCGTATTTTTGTATTTTTTTATAAAAATATATTTTTATAAAAGTAAACTCAATCAAATGGATTGAAAATGGTCCCTAAATGTTAGATCTATGTTTTCAATAGATCAATCCCATATATTTTTGTCTCCCTCTAATTTTTTCAAATTTTTTATTTTCGGATTTTTGTATTTTTTAAAAAAACATTTTTTTTATAAAAGTAAACTCAATCAAATGGGTTGAAAATGGTCCCTAAATATTAGATCTATGTTTCTCATAAATCAATCCTACATATTTTTGTGTTCTTTTAATTTATTTCATATTTTTTATTTTCGGATTTTTGTATTTTTTTAATAAAAATAGTTTTTTATAAAAGTAAACCCAATCAAATGGGTTGAAAATAATCCCTAAATGTGAGATCTATATTTCCCATATATCAATCCCACCCACGTAGATGCGTGTTCTTCTAATTTTTTCATGTTTTTAAAATTTATTTAAATTTTAACCTATTACTTTTAAATCTTTTTTACGCATTGTGACGTGAAAAAATGCCGCGTGAGATAGATCCTGCATGGAGCTATGGTGAGGCAATTGAAAACAATCGGTTGAAGATTAAGTGCAAGTTTTGTGACAAAGTGACCAATGGGGGCATTAAAAAATTTAAACAACATTTGGCCCATGTGCAAGGCAATGTTACAGGGTGTCCTGAAGTGTCCAAAAAAGTTAGGGAGCAAATGAAAAATTTATTGAATCAAACAAAACAGAGAAAAGTACAAATTAAAGAGAAGAAGCAGCAGGGTGTTGATGCAGCACGCCATGATGTATTTGGAGTGAAGGTCTTGGTGCTGCTTCTGGTGATGAGTTTGATGACCCAGAAATAATGGCTGCACGCCGAGAGTCCCTTATGTCGTGCCAAGAAGAAGCAGAGCATCGAGCATGTAGTCAGCGTAGAAACTATGAAGGTGGCTCATCTGGTGCAACAAGCAAGGGTAAAGGCATTGCGGGTAAAATGCGTAGAGCATTTAGCACCCGACAACGGGATGATGATATAGAGATTATTTCTACTCGGATGGCTACACCTACACAAACTGGAAGAGGGGTTCATTTTGTTGATCCTTTCACATATAGATCAAAGGCAACTAAGCAACTACAAATCTCTAATGTTGTCAAGAGTGTTATGAAGGCTACAAGAGATAGATTAACCAAAGCTATAGCAAAATGGCTAATTCATAAGAATATACCCCCTACCACAATTGATTTATCTTATTTTAAGACAGTTCTTGATGTTGCGGCTCAAGCAGGGTGGGATATTACGTCGCCATCCATGTATGATGTGGACACCAAGTACCTTGAAGAAGAGTATAAAGAAATAAAGGCTTGGGTGGAGACGTTTAGGCCCATGTGGGGGCAAAATGGGGTCACTATTATGTGTGACGGGTGAACAAGCGGCATCCAAACACAATTAATTAACTTTTTGGTGTATAATGTCACTAGGACCGTCTTTGTGAAGTCTGTTGATGCATCTGAAGAGAAACGGACAGCAAATTATATTTATAGGCTTATGGATAAAGTTGTAGAAAGTGTTGGAGAGGGGAACATTGTCCAGATTGTGACAAACAATAGAGCCAATTTTAAGAAGGCCAGTCAACTTTTAATAGAAAAAAGGACACATTTATTTTAGACCTCATGTGCAGCGCATTGCATTAACCTTATAATTGAGGATATTGGAAAGAAGAAGAATGTTGCCACCACAATCAAGGCATGTAGAGGCATTACAAGGTTCATATACGACCATTTATGGCTCTTAAGCTTGATGAAGAGATTCACAAATAATCATGCCTTAGTGCGTCCGGCATCCACTAGATTTGCTACCCATTTCATTACTATGGAAAGCCTAGTACGTTGGAGAAGGGAGCTAATTCAAATGTTTTCATCAAAAGAATGGCTTCATTCGAAATGGGGCAAAGCAACACGTGGTCTAAAGTTCGACATCCCAATTCTAGTGAGGGATAATAAATTTTGGGCCAAAGTAGAGAACATATTAAAGGTATATGAACCTTTAGTGAAAGTATTGCGGCTTGTAGATGGTGATGAAAAGCCGACAATGGGGTACATTTATGAAGCAATTGATCGGGCAAAGCAAGCCATTATAAAAAATTGCCGATATCATGATGATTACATAAAAATTATTGATGCCTGGTGGAACGATCAGCTGCACCATCCATTGCATACTGCAAATTATTTTTTAAATCCTGAACTCTACTATCGCAATGCCCTACACCACACTGAAGTAATTAATACGAAATTGCGAGTAGGATTAAGGACAGTGTTAAAAAGAATTTTGAGTGAAGATGATCATATTGAAGCTATACAAGAAGTGAGCTAATTAAGAAATTTGTTTAATCTTTTAAATATATTGAGATAATTGTATTGATATGGTGTACTTATTTATTTTTAATTTTTTGCATTGTAGATTTCTACTTATATACATAAAAGAGGAACTTTTGCTGACCCTCTTGTACAGTAAGCGATTGGAATATGTTCACCTGGTAGTTATACTTATACACAACTGACAATACATAGAAAAGGAACTTTCTACGATTTAAAGATGTCTAATATATATATATATATTGTATTCCAGCCGATTAATGGGAGAGTTTTGGAGAGAGTACTCCACATCTAAGGGAAGCAGTCATTCGCATCCATAGTCAAACAACATCATCAAATTGTGAAAGGAATTGGAACACTTTATCCATGATCCATACGAAGCCCAGGAATCGAATAACCATGAGAAAACTCAATAAATTGGTATACTGCCATTACAATCTCAAGTTGATGAACAAAAATAGAGAGAGAAAGGAAGGGATGATCCTACTTATTGTCCAATTAATTTGGATCACATATTCAGATACGATGATCCCTTACTTCCATGGAAAGCCAAGACTGAAGATCTATTGCTAGATTCAGATCTGGGCTTTCAACAAAAAGTACAACATTTAATTACTAAAGATGTACAAATGTCAGGGGGATAGCCACCTCAGGGGGAAAGAAGTAGTGGAAGTGCAAGTGCAACATCTAAAGGAAAGAAACTAGCTCATATTATGTCATCTTCTGAAAATAGTAGTTCCACTGTTGCCTCTTCCAGTAGCCATGGTAGAGGTCCTAAAGGAGATGGAGGAGACAGCGCGACAGGTGGCACTACTGAGTTTTATTAATATGATGAAGAAGAAAATGTCGTTCCTGTTGAAACCATAGAGGAATTTCCCGAACAATCAAGAATGCATCCACATCGTGCTTATCAAAGGCGACGAAGAGTGTCATCACCCGCACACATAGATGAGGAAGGGAATATGGGTGGAAGTGGAAATGTAGGAGGGGAACAAACAGCATCTTGGAACCCTATTTATAATGTTCCACTTCCACATTCAGACTACAGGGTATATCCTCATGAATCATCACAATATTATCAGTATGGTCATGTGCAACAAGAAGAAGAACAATCTTCGGCCTTAGGGTCTTACTTATATGGTGACTATGATGATAGTCAACCTCAATATAGATTTCCACCTCCTCCAAGTTCCTTTGATTTCTTCTTTGCATTCCAAGATCCCAATGCCCACCAATATCAAATTCAATTTGGTGAGAATATGCAATATCATAGGGGCACAACAAATGATGATGGAGATGATGACACTGACAGCAATGTGATCCCTAAAAGACATTCCCTTTGGTATTAGATTAGAGTTAATCAGCAAGGTATTTTTCCATTACAAAGCCTTTACTCCTTAAGTAGATTAATATATTGTTTTTCTATGAAGTTTGAACATAGTTTATCTTTCATTCTTGAATGAATCTTAATGATATTTGTTATAACATTTTTTTGATAAGCCTTAAGTTAGTATTTAAGTTGGCATAACTAAACAACATGAATTCATATGAAAAACATTAAGTATTCATATTCATTTTTATTGATACAGCGATTTAGGACCTCATGCAATGAGGAGACTGCTACATACTCATATACTAGTTACTTGCACAAAACAAACACATATTCCATCATTTTCCAATATTCTGGATTTTCTGAAATTTTTTCAAATTTTTTTGAAGACGTTTTTAAATCACACTGCTACGCCGCTACATATCATCGCTACCGCTACGTATCGCCCGCTACGTATCATTTCGGCGACGGGCCGCTACGCCCGCCGCAACCGCTATTTTCATCATTGCTTCCAAACAAACATGGCTTATATATTTTGCAAGTTACATATGTACATCCCATTTTTATATCCATGCACAAAATACTCTCTCTCTCTCTCTCTCTCTCCCTCTCTCCATCCATCTATTCCAACATCATAAATAAGAAGTTATAACCTTCTAAGCTCCAAGAATTTAAAAATACCCATCAATGATATGTCATGATACAAAGCTATAACTGTAGATCACCAGATAATGGTCCTCAAATGCATGAAAATTGCTTAGGAAACTAAATTGATTGAGGATGGAAACTGATCTCCAGATGAAGTTTTATAGCTTTTAACGGCTCTTCTTTTAAGTTCATAGTATCAAAATCATGTCTACAAGAACTGTATGACGCCTCATATTTCCGTAGATCTAGTAAAGAAACTGGTATGCGTTTCTAGGTGCCACTTCCGTCATCAACTTGTCCATGAGAAAGAAGGTGTGCCATGTATTGCTGGAAGCATGAAAAGAGAAAAACATTAGGTAAAAATTCAAGTATCCCCAAAAAAACGAAGTTAAAGAGAAACCAACCAACAAAGGGAAAAACAAAAAGATCAAAAAATATAAGTGGTATCTACAAGTTGACAATCCACACGACAGAATCAGACATTTGCAGGCAAGCGACAGACATCCATATGGTTGTTGGGCAAAGCAACTTTTAAGAATCCAAATACAACTCTTAGCTACACTAGTTTTTATATATCTTCAAATACAGTATTCCAATAGTCTACTGCTACTCAAATGTGAAATAACCAATAACAACTGTGTCAATGATAATAAAGATGTGTGTCAGATGAAGCTATGGTCCTGGACAGTGGAAAATGCAATTTCAAGAGCTGCAATTCCATACGTTTGAGGCCCATATTGCATGTTCAAGGGATTCACATGGCATCCCTACCCCACAGACCGCCTTAAAGTATTTAAGATAGTAAGATCAAGGACATGTTTTTATCCCTTTGTCTGTACAGCTGAGGTCCTTCCTAATTATCTACCAAAGGGATGCCAATCAAGGTTAGCATGTACCAATGTACCAATAAGCATAATTTTAAGTAGTCTCCATAGTCTATCCACATCAAGGCATGGTTCTAAAAATCGGCCGAGCCCAAGTTAAAAATCGGCTCAACTTGGACTCAGTACCTCTGCAGTCGAGTAACCCCACCAACACTCACACATACCAAGTCTCTTTTCTACTGATTACTATTTAAAGGAACCATATAGCACATCTTTTCTCCCTATTTTCTTTTTGCAAGTAAGAGGCATTTTGGGGGATCTTTTACACTGATTTTAGAAGATTAAAACCACACTTTGCATTATAAAAATAAAAAATAAAAATAAAACCACACTGTGGAACATCTAAGCAGTCAAAAGACCAGATGCACCGCTCATTTAACTGAGAAAAAAGCATGTGAGATGTTTTCAAGCTGCATTGTAACTGAAGGGTGTGTAAGGACACCATGATATTGGTTGATGAGTTATCCAAGAGGCCCAATGATTGTTCAACAAAATGCCTTCACAGAAACAATCAAATGATAAGACATAATTGATGGCTTAGAGCAACTCATTCCAGAGGTAACTGGGACACATCAAAATACAAAAATTATCAGGGAAGCATACATCCATTTTTTTTTTATTGGTAACAAGTAAATTTAAAAAATCATTCTAATTTTTTTAAATATTCTAAAAAAAATTCAAATCATTCTAAATAAAGAAGTAAAATATTAGTAGGAGAGGAAAAAAATGCCATCCAACCTATACACAAAATGCCAACAAAAGACGCTATAAAAGGATTCTAGCAAATCAACATAAAGAAAACGCCACTCCACACAACACCACAACAAACTACCCAACTTCAGCACATAAATTAGAATTCCTACCATCCCTTGCTTGGCTAAGATGTCAGCCATAACATACAAGCAATCATCCAAAGAGCTTATGACCAATCGTGCTATATTGGCAGCACAAGTTGTGCCAATTTGGGAAATAAATACAGCATGTATTCAAAAGCATTGGATGGATGGAAGCATCTATGCCCCTCAGTGCACTGGGTCGACAATTTGGAGAACCAATAGGGGCACCATAAAGGTGACTACAGTCCGGTGAATTGAATAAATAGAAATCATGGAATTGCAGATAACCACAAGCCAGGCCTTAAAATTGAAGTTTTCAAATTTTACAGAAGACTAGAGCCTGAGGCTTTTCTCAATTGATTGATTTGTATACAGTGGCGTCACTCATAAGAAGATGGAAGCACACAAGATGTCTCCTATGGCTACTTGATTTCATCAAGTTGTGGTAGTTTTGTTGTCCAATGTGCAAAAGCAACGATGGTTGCAAGATCTTAGATCAATTGCCACTTGAAATAGAATTAATCAACTAAAACAAATCCTTCCTCTGAATTACAATTAGGATCTCTAGGATATGTTGATAGATCTTTGACAGGGAAGGGGGTTCGTTAGTGAGAACATGAAGCATTTCTAAATGTTATCCGCCAAAGTGTAAGGTTAGATCATGAGTACATGAAGGATTTATGCATGTTAACAGCTTAAGTGAGCTTGACAAAAACAGAATTATCTCCCAATTCAGTAGTATCACCACGGTCCTTAACATAATCAGGACAATATTCAGCTAGAATTGTGTTCCAGAGCTTTGAGATGGTAATAGAAGCAAATCAGCACGACATTTTTTTTTAAGTGGTAAAATTTTATTAAAAGGAACAAAAAGAAACAAGAAACTTATGCATCAAAAAATAAAGGACAAAACACCCCTTCTTTAGCCAGCTTGTCTGCCTAGTCATTAGCTTCCCAACACACATGATTAAACTGAAATACAAACTATCAAAGCAAATGTTGGGCAAATAGAAGTGACGAGGCAACATGCTATGTCTACATCTCTGACTCCATGAAAGACAGTCTGAAGTTTCTTAGTGCTGTCAATGGTTAAGGCTTTCTAATAGATGACTCCAATAAAATATTGACACTAGACAATCTTAAGTGGCATAGTTTTTACTCCAAAATACTTGTTCCATATGTTGGCTTAAGGAGCCAGTTGGACATCTCATTATTCATTTCATCTCATAGATTGTATCATTTGGAGCATCTTCCTTTCACTATGTGAAGTATCATATCCCAAGCCAGTTTCTATCAGAGATTTGATTGGTGGTTGGTTTGGAGGTCCAGTTCCTATTAGGGGATGGATAGTACACAGAGTCTTACCTTTGGCAATCACATGAGGAATATAGAGGAAAAAACTTAGGATGATATTCAAAGGCAAAATCACCCCCATTGAGTTCACTAATAAATTGAACAAAATCAGTGATGCAATCTGGCCCCACAAGTGGTCTCATTCAAATCTAATTAGATTAGGGCTATGTTATTTTATTAGTAGCTTTCTAATTGCATTATTAGGGAAGTTTCTATTAATAGATTAGAGATTTCTTAGGCCTTAAGTTTGCTTTTTTTATATATATGGCATTGTAGAGAAGAAGTTATCAGACTTTAATTATTGAATAGATTTGTCGATTTTATCCTGGAGGTGCATCCTTGGTGCAGCGCAGGAAAGAAAAATAGCCAACGGGCTAATTTCCAATCCAAAAGGTTTAAGGATAAAATGTCTAAGTACCTCACCAAAGACAAACAGCAATTCTCAATTGTAAACTAAACTCTAAATTTCATTAATATCAATAATCTATCTTATGAGAAGGGATTACAATCCTTTGTATAGACTCATAGCCTATTCTATTCTTGGAAACAATCATTATTAAGAGTTCTAACTTGATCATAATATTGAATTCTATTATAAAAATATAGGACTTCTACTAATAATAAAAAATAATCTTCACTGCTGGGTTTTGTTAGACTTGGGCCCAATAGGCTAGCTAATTATGGATCTGGCCTGCATCAGTTCTCCCCCTCTTAGAAGAAAACTCGTACTCAAGTTCAGTAAATGTCCACTAGGGTTGAAAATCATTCAAACAAACTTCTGTGTCGCTAGTTGAGCATCATGTTGAGGATATCCTTGAAAACAAAGTCGAACCTTCTATTCCACTCAGAAGTAGGTTGGAGACATTGCGTCTTCTAATGACTACTTGTATCTTGACATTGTGATCTGACCATTATAGGCTTTAATTGTAGACTCTGTAACAAGAGAGCATAATTGTTGATTAGCATTGGTTGATCTTTGAAAATGAAATCAATGCGGTGCACTTTAATCAATGTGGACACATCTTTTTGCAAAACCACTAGAGCAATTGATTTTTCGCCTAATGTGGCAATCAAATCCATTGGATAAGTAATGTTCGCTTGTACGTCATTTCACTTTACCTCTAGTTTCTCAATTGAAGGTGTCATGAGATCATTCTTTCCTTGAACGGGCTTCTCAAAATCACCATTAGAATTTGTTTCTTCTTTGTGTTCATCTTTTGCTCTTCAATTGAAAGTGATGAGGTAGATGAAGAGGTTATGTGTTGTCGAAAATTTTCTTTTCGAGACTTAACTTGTTGCAGGTGGGACCGTCGAAGCATGTACTCAACACAAAGAGCTTCCTTGTACGCTTCATGAACATTATTGCAGGGCTTCATTTCTCAAGAATAGTTGGCTTCAAACCTCTGTTAAGTGAGTCAAATCATGCATCTTATTCTGTTTTAAGTCACAAACTTAGTACAGTCTCAAAAATTGATCTAAATATTCATAAACTGTCGAATATGCCTGATTGAGATTGAGGAACTGCTCAAAGTAGACTTTATTTGCATAATACCAATCCCATATTTATACTCATCAACATGCTTTGAAATTCATCAGATGGTTCAAAGATTTGCATATGAACTTTGATGCAAGAAAATTAAAATCTTTTGAATTCTCAAAATTGACTACCTTGATGGCTTGATCATGTCGATAGAAATAAGCACTTTAAGATGGATTGTGAATTGAAGTTTTGATGGCCAAGATATCACTCCTTTTGATAATCAACCGAAGAAATTGACCAATCAGAAAATATGTGCTTTGGTTGGGCTTGGCTCCCTATTAGCTGAGCCCACTTGTATGTTATTTTTCTTGCTTTTTTTTTTCCCTTCCTACTCACCAAACTTGGCCGGGTTTGACCTAATTGGAAGCCCAAAAAGTGGGCGTGGCTTGAAGACTGGTGTGAGGCCATCCTCTAAGTCGATGCAACAAAAAGAAGAAAAGGTTTCAAAGGCTCTTTTGGTATTCATCAACAATCACTGGCATCAAACGGAAGGCAAAGATGGAGAGGGGGCTGCAGCTTGGATGGTGGCACTGACACAGTTTTTAGGCGACAGTGACAGTAACGAAGGGCTGCGTGCGGTGGCTGCAAATGGGTATGTGGGCTGCTGCAACGGCTGGCGACGACGAAGGCAAGAGGAGTAGGTGCTGGGCCAGAGGTGCTGTTTTTTGGCGGTCAACTGCAAGTGGTCGAATATCGTTGGTGCATAGTAGGCCATCAATTCTCTACTTTGTTCTCTCTCTCTTGTCTTTTCTTTCTTTTTTTTTCTTGTTTTTGCCGGGGGGTTTTTGTGGGGGGGGGGGGGGGGGGGGGGGGGGGGGGGGGGTATCATCGAATGGGATCTATAGAGGGTTAAGGGTCGGGTTGGTTTCGGGAGAATAAGGGGGTTTCAAAGTTGGGGCTTGGCGGATCTTGTAGTCGGGATAGGGGTCGGGGGTTTGGGTTTCAGTGATGATGGTGTTCGGTTGAGGTTTTTTTTTGTTTTGTTTTAGGAGGGGATAGGAAGTAGGGCTAGGGTCGCAGAGGTGGGAGATGATGAGGGATGAGTGGCAAAGAGGAAAACAACAGGATGGGATACATTACCTTGAATCGGCAACCGGACGGCGATCCGAAATCAAATCTTTGCTCTGATACCAATTCAAATAGCGCAAGAAAGAAGAATAACCAACGAGCTAATCTCCAAGCCAAAAGGCTTAAGGATAGGATGTTTAGGTGCCTCACTAAAGACAAACAGCAATTCTCAATTGAGAACTAAACTCTAAATTTCATTAATATCAATAGTTTATCTCATGAGAAGGGATTAGGGATTGCAATCCTTTATATAGACTCATACCCTATTCTATTCTTGGAAACAATTCTTATTAAGAGTTCTAACTTAATCATAATACTAATTTCTATTATAAAAATATAAGACTTTTACTAATAATAAAAACTAATCTTCACTACTGGGTTTTGTTAGACCTGGGCCCAATAGGTTGGCTAATCATGATCTAGCTTGCATAAACCCTCATGTGTGAAGTCTTCTTGATGATTCGAAGTAGATGCTTCAGCACCCCTACGCAGTGCTAACCCTACAATCTGCATCAATTTGGTATCAGAGCCAAACGATCCCCAATCGTCAACATGATTACCTCTATTTCCCCCCATCTTCGTAGTTCCCGTCCCTACTCATCATCTTCAACACCTGGGTTCCCCAAACCCAAATCCATACCACGCGAAACCCTCTCCATCTCAGCCAAAACCCATCACCCCCACTACCCCGTCAACTATGCAAGAGATCTAAGTTCAAGCTTCCAAAATTTGAAACAAAGATCCAAGACATTTGTTAATTATTCTGAGAAATTTCTAACTTTGCAAGCTCCTCGTAATTTGAATGAAGATGATGATGTGGTTGTTGATAGATTTTTCAATTAGTTGAAAATAGACATTCAATATATCCTTGTATTCTAACATTTTGATAATGTTGATGAACTCATCCAACATGCTGTCAAAGCTAAAGGAATTGCAAATCATCAAGCACAAAAGTCCAAATGGGTTCCACCAAAGAACTCATCTTCGCAAGCTGCTAAATCCAATGGCTCATTAAGACAAATTTTTGCAAGGACTGAAAGTCAAAATAAGATGATTTGTTTTAATTGTCAACAGCCGGAGCATCGTATAGCAGAATGTCCAAAGAACATACATTTGATTGAGATTGACAGTGATGATAAAAATATCCCAAATGATCCTACGGGTACTAAAACTGATCCCAAGGGCATTGAAAAAGAGGAAATTGATGAAACATATGCAGAAACTAAAGGCGAAGCTTTTATTGTCATAAAAAAAACTCCACCAACTCTTGAAAATAAATGGTTGAGAAAAAATATCTTCCATTCCACAGGCACAGTTTATGGACAAAATTGCACAATTGTTATTAATGGCGGAAGTTATGAAAATCTCAACTCTCAAGCTCTTGTTAATCGCCTCAAGTTGAAAGTTTACAAGCACAACTGCAATGATTTTGTCAAATTGCTGATAACTAGTGATCAAGCACATATTGGACATACTTATAAAGTTACCTTTGCCATTGGTGAGACTTACAAAGAAAAAATATGGTATGATATGCTACCTATGGATAGTGTTAATATATTATTAGGTCGCCCATGGATGTATGACAAAAATGGGACTCATGGAATGCGCACTAACACAAACATTCTTGCATGATGGAAAGCAAGTCACACTCCACCCTGAAAAGTCGGAGCTGCCGAAGAAGAGTTTTCAAACAATTGCAACAAAGGAAGTTCTTCATGTTCACCATATTTATAGAGGGAATCCGCAGAAGACTCGAGTTTGAAGATGAACTCTTATTTCAACTCAAGGAGGATGATACAGTTTGGGTCCCACTAGCGGTCCTATTTAAATCTAATTAGATTAGAAATATGTTATTTTATTAGTAGCTTTCTAATTGCATTATTAGGAAAGTTTTTATTAATAGATTAAGGTTTTCTTAGGCCTTAAGTTTGCTTTCATTATATATATATGGCATTGTAGAGAAACAACTCTCAGACTTTGATTATTGAATAGATTTGTGGATTTTCTCCTGAAGGTGTGTCCTAGTGTGTGAAGTCTTCTTGATAATTTGAAGTGTCCCCCGAAAACGTGTTTCAACACCCCTACGTAGCCCTAACCCTAGGTCCCACATCAATCAGGGATCTTGCAATGGGGATCACAAGCAAAGGAATTATGGGAAATCCATTTTTGGATTTGGAAATAAAACAAAAAAAAAATCTGACATAGAATCCTCTTCATCCCAGTTTTTGGGAGCCTAGTATGGATGGAAGTTCCATTGGAAATACCAAATCATTGCTAATTGAGGAGTGCAAAAAACGACGAAGGATTCCTAACTTAGTTGGGTTCATGTGGCTTAGGTGATTCCAGCAGAGGTGAAATCATTGCAATAAAGGGCACTCGTGTTTATTGAGGCCAACACATCTAACGCCATAAGATGGGGACAGGGTAGCATTGTCTGTGAAGGAGATTTAAGTTATTATGAGCTTGAACAAATCTATACACATATTCTAAGGGAATGAAATGCAAAGGCAAACACTCTGCCTAAAGATGGAGTGAACATAAATGAGGTCAATGGTGGACCCAATATTTTTGTTTGGGTAGTGCGAGCAATGGTGGCATGGATAACTAAAATAAAATTTTCTAAGTTTTAATTTTTGAAGTTTCTTGGACGATGCGACCGCACCCACATGAGCACAGCTAGATCAGCCCCTGAATGAGGTTGTGGTTGGGAATTCTCTTTGTAAGTTCTCTCTTTCCTTGTCTTTTCGGCATCAGTCTAATGTCTTAATAGAATATCACTAGTATTGTATAGTTTTTACTTCTCAATTCAATCCTTACAGTTGGAAGGTCTCATTCTGCAAACACAAATGTGCAGGTCTGAATCATGTTACCAATCAAGGAGAGAGGGGGAGAGAGAGAGAAGAGGAGGGGGGGGGGGGGGAGGGGGGGGGGGGTGGTTTGTTTTGGGGCTAATAACATCTTCTTCTGTTAATTTTCGAAAGAGGAAAAAAAATCAGAAATTAAAAACCTTGGCCACAGATACTGAACTCACAGAATGGTATGCATAAGGTGATTTCCCTTGGCGCTCAAAGTGCTTTGCCATGATGGAGAACTCTATCGGACCCCATTCCTCCTCTTCAAAGCAATTAGCAAGTGCGGCCTTATATAACTGCCAACAGACAAGACGTATCATAAAAAGCAAATATAACAATGCAAATTAAAAATAGAAATGACACGCTCTTTTCTTATATACCTTCGAGGTGTCCGTAAGTAGCTCAGTCCCAGCTGGGTATGATGCATAATACTGGTCACCTGTAGAATAGCCAGCTCTCGTCCTGCAAGAGAAAAGGAAAAAAACAAAACTGAGAGAAACCAGGATATTTTAAGAATGAGATGCATCAGAATTAAAAAAATTGATAGATTGTTCAATCTCATGATGCATAGGAAATGACTCACGTGTTGTTTGTGAATGTAAACGCTATGAACGAAGCAAAGCAGTAGAATCCAGCATATGATGCTATGCTTCTAAATCTCCTGATCCTTAGAATATCCCCCACGTGACTGAAGAATATCATGGTTGGCTACAGTGCATACCTGACCAATCAAGCATGACAAAATACAATAGAATCAATTGCACAAACCCATTACACAAATCCCTCACAAGCAAGTGAAATGAAACCTTTTTTTTTTATATCATTGTTGTTTTTTTCTTCTTGGCAAGTTTATCATCGTTATTATGGTAGACTAGAACCCGCAATCTTAAGGCTGCAACAGTGAGTAGCTTTCAACCATGGTGCTGGCACTAGTAAACAGGAAGAAGAATGAGGAAGGCCTTAACTGAACAATAACTAGGCAAGCATGACTGAAAGCAATGGTTAATAAGATGTATGCTGAACTTCAGTGTCAGAAGGTTTCAATTAGTCATAAGAGAAGAAGAAGAAAAGAAAAACTACTATAATAAAATTGGTTGAGTAAGTTATTACAAAGGCCCAGTTTGTATGCATTAAAATACATAAGGTGGTTAAATACGAAGATCAAAGGTGAATTTCCAAAGATAAGAATGAAATAGCATATTCTCTTGATTCGATTTTCCTAAAGAAAATTGTTAGTTAATGTTCATTTTTGGAAATTCACCCTTTGATCCCAAATCCAGCCCAAATCGCAAGCCCGCAGGCATTGATGGCCCCACTTGATCCTTGAACTCTTCAACGATCCGTATCCTTAGTTAATTAGTAATTAGTTAGTTATTCATATTTTTATGTTGAGTTGAGAATAAGACTTGCTTAATCTAAATTAGTAAGTCATGATTGTTTAGGATAGGCATTTCCTAGTTTAGAATTAACCCCTCCTATATAAGAAGGAACCTCCTATTGTAAAAGACATGCTTATTCAATTATATATCAGCTTTCAAGTGAGTTTTCTCTCTCTATGGTGTTCATCGTGAGTTTTATTGTGCCTTAGGGCTTGAATCCATCTTTGGATTTGAACAATCCTCCAGAAGATTGTTCTACACCCGATCGGAGATCCGAGGTTGAGCCAAGTTGGTATCAAAGCCCAGATCCAATTGCCGAGAAACAATGTCTTTCCCGGAATTTGTTATTCCATCCACTGTTTACCAGTAACCCTCTCCACCACCACTAAAAACCATAGCACCCAAAAAAAAAAAAACCCCAAACCGAACCACTCAAACCCTGTCTCCCAACCACCATCTGTACCCATCGATCTCAAAGCCTAACCCTACCCCCACCTCACCCTCTGTCGGCAGCCCTACCATCATCCCAAATCCAACACCCATCCCCTTTCTAAGAACCACACCCTTGCCGAACCCCAACCCCTCATCCCCAACCAACCCGACCTGCCTTCCAACTACCACCAAAACCCAGACCCCTGCAAAAACCCTTTTACCGAAACCCCAATCCCCGCCTGCCCCTTTCATCCCTTCCTAAACCAAAAACCCCCTCCACTGCCTCTGTGCTTCTCGAGACCCAACCTCACCACCCCGAGTCACTAGCGTCCCACATCTAATGCCCATATTTCCTCAAACACACTTTTCGGCCAAACCCCCACACCATGAAAAAAAAAAAAAAAAAAAAGGGGAAAGCGCAGGAGTGGAAGGAGCAGACGAGAGGGAGAATAGAGGACAGCGGCATACCTGGACTATCACCACGCCTCTGCATCGCCTCGTCGTCAATCTTGGCCAGGCCTGTCCCCATCATCATTGCCGTCAACACCTCCATCAACCACGAGCCTTCTTCACCCTTTCATATCTGTTGTCAAAGCCCCCCCACCACCATCGCCATCTACTCTTCAAAGAAGAAATGAGGCTCTCTCTCTCCTTTCTCGAAGTCAAACAGCAGCAAGTAAGGGTCAAGCCTTCTCTTTATTTCCCTTCCTACATGACACCCAAGACAACAAAATAAAAGAGAGGATAAGCCTCTCTTGATCCCACATGCGTGCCTAGATTTGCACTTGGGCCTAGGTTGGTCCGACCCAACACAAAGTCTAACCCAACCACCTAAAAAAAAAAAAAAAAAGAGCCACCATGCCTAGAAAGGGTGATAATCTACAACATTGGATGACAAACAAACAGAGATGAGACCATACTTAGAATCTAAGAAGCACGGACACTTCTAAGAAAGTGACGTGTCCGTGTCGGACACGTGTCGGACACCGACACTCATCGGACACTCTCGGACACGTGTCCGATACTATTTAGCCGTGTCCATAATTAAGAACTAAAAATCTTAATTTCAGACACTTGTTTGACACTCTTTTTGCAACGTGTCCCACAATTCCTAGCCCGTGTCTATGACTAAAACATAAACATGTGGCTAATATCTCTTAGACACTTTGTTAACATGTGATTATTAAAACTTGTAAACTTGATAAATGACAATTTTATACCATGAAAAAATATATGATTGTAAATATCAATCATATCACAAACAAAAGACAAATAAAAAATAGGCCTCAAGATTGGCTTCTTTTTTGCTCTTTTTTTTTTAGGAAGGAAAAAGAGATAATCCGCCCTTTTCTTTATATGAATTTTATGGAACTATGGATATTTCATGTTTAATGATTATGAATTATGGTTTAGTATTATATTGATATTTGATAATTTGATATGTTTGTTAGTTGGAACTTGAATTTTTATTTTTTGATTGCTAAATTGATTAAAAAAGTTAAAATGATATTATTTTTTGAGTAGATGATTATATATATATAAATTAATATATATTATTAACGTGTCCCCCAACGTGTCCGTGTCTTACTTTTTTTAGAAATGCCGTGTCGGCGTGTCCGTGTCGTGTCGTATCTGTGTCTCGTATCCATGTCCATGCTTCTTAGCTTAGAATAAGTCAAGAATTGGAAAATGTCAAGGGACATCTGAAAATTACTGAAACTGCCATTACTGAATAACAAAATAAGCAATTTGTCAATCAAGAAGAGTCATCCAATGTGTCTCTAGTCTATACACCATCCGACTAGCGAAACTAGAGAATCAAGAATCCACTCGTGATTTTATACAGCGCCTTCTTGTTAAACGAGACCCTTAGGGTCCCCCTGTTGCACCCCCACCTGATGATATCACACGGAAAGTCAAAATTGATATTACTGACTTTAGTGGTGATGCTAGTCTGAAAATTTTTGTTGACTGGCTTAATTCCCTGGGAGATTATTTTGCTTAGTATGATAAAAATGATGAACAGCGGATAGCTTTCACCAAAGTTAAACTCAAAGGTCCTGCTCGAATTTGGTGGTATGGTGTTGAAAATAGTGAACTTGCAATGGGCTAGCCTATTATTTGATGGAATAACATGAAAGATAGGCTCATAAGCAATTTTCTTCCTAATTATATGGTTACACTCCACCAAGAGTATCTAAGTCTCCAACAAGGAACCTTGACAGTGGAAGAATACACAAACAAATTTTGTGAATACATTGCGCGCTGTAACTTGAAGACGATGACCGTCTGACTATCACCAAATACAGAGATAATCTACGTGTTGACATCAGACAAGAGGTAGCAATGTTTGACTATACCATAGTTGATGCAATCTCCAATAAAGCCTGAAAAGCACAACATGAAATTCAGTTACGGAAACGCGATGCTTTTCAAGCCAAAAAGTCTTCCACAACAAGAGGCCCTAACCCTACTTATAAACGCAATCAAGCACAAGTTTATAGGCCTCCTCCTCAGCGACCAACCCCGCAAGCACCTCAAAATCCTTAGTCAAGTATTCACCAAAGACAAGTTATTTCCCACTAAAATTGGCAATTTCCACAGAATCAAAATGATAATCATGCTCCTGGTAGAATAGATAAGAAGGATATTGTTTGTCATGCCTGCAAACAACGAGGACACTATGCAAGCGAGTGCCTACATAGAAATTTATACACCTCCAATGAACCTGATAGTAATGATCAATATGATGAGTATGTCAAAATGGAGAAAGTTGATACAAATCCTGCTTATGAGAATTTTGAAGAGTGGATAAACGATACCGACCATGATACTAATCGTACTCCACTACTGTTTCTTAAACGTCAATTGTTAATGGCCAATGCAAAAGAGGAAGAGGAAGACTGGCATCATCTTCAATTTTTCGGTCCAAAGTTAATTGCAAGGACAAATCATGTAACATGATTATTGATGGTGGCAGTGCAATGAACGTCATCTCCCAATAAGCAATTGAAAAGCTCAAGTTACCCACAGAGAAACATCCACAACCTTATAAAGTTGTATGGTCGATAATTGTTTTATTCCGGGTCGTCAACAATGCATAGTTCCTTTCAGAATTGGCAAATATGAAGATACTATTCAATGTGACGTCATTGCAATAAACGTTACACATATTTTGTTCGAATGACCTTGGCTGCAAAAACTTAAGGTCATCACAGATTATGAGCACAACACTTATGCTTTCAAGTGGAAAGGTGAGAAAATCAAACTACGTCCTTTACCAACCCCACCCTCTTCACCTAAATCTAATATTTCTTCTCCTGCGTCTCCTCTTTTAACCATACGAAAATCTGAAGAAGAACGCAAAGAGCAAAATGTCATGTATGGCCTTAGTTACCAAGCAAATTACAGATGACTCTCCAGCCATATCCATTCCACAAGAAGTGCAACCACTATTAAAGAAGTTCGCTGATTTAGTTCCTGATGAATTGCCAAAGGAACTACCCCCATTAAGAGACATTCAACATGTCATTGTTCTTGTTCCAGGAGCTTTGTTACCAAACTTATCTGCGTATCGGATGAGTCTAGTAGAGCATGTTGAGTTAAAACGACAAGTTGATGATTGCTTATGAAATATTATATTAGAGAAAGTTTTAGTCCCTGTGGCGTTCCGGCACTTCTCACTCCAAAGCAAGACGGGAGCTAGCGAATGTGTGTAGATAGTCGTGCAACCAACAAAATCACAGTAAAATATCATTTCTCGATCCCTCGGTTGGATGATATTAGATATGATGACTGGTGTATGCATTTTTTCAAAAATTGATCTGAGGAACGATTATCATCAAATCCGCATGAAACCAAGTGAAAAATGGAAAACTACCTTTAAAATCAAGGATGGTCTTTATGAATGGATGGTTATGCCATTCAGCTTGACCAATGCACCTAGTACTTTTATGCGGGTTATGACGCAATCGTTGCAGCCTTATATTGGAAAATTTGTCGTCGTTTACTTCGACGATATCCTAATTTATAGCAAAACAAAAGAACATCATCTTCAACACTTAGATAAAATCTATCAACTTCTTCGTCGGGAGCGTTTCTACATTAATCTCAAAAAAATGTACCTTTATGAGTGATTCTGTTGTTTTCTTGGGATATGTTGTGTAAACAGAAGGTATAAAAATGAATCCCGAAAAGGTGAGAGCAATTCTCGATTGACCTCTGCTTACTACTCTTACTAAAGTTCGTAATTTTCATGGTCTTGCCAATTTCTACAAAAGGTTTATCAAAAACTTCAGTACTATTATAACTCATATTACTGACAATATGAAGAAAGGTGAATTCAAATGGACTAGCGCAGTCACCAAGGCTTTCGAAAAGATCAAGCAAAAGATTACTAAAGAGCCAGTCTTACAAGTTTCTGATTTTAACAAGCTCTTTGAAATTGCTTGCGATACCTCAAATGTAGGCATTGGCGGTGTTCTTCGCCAAAAAGGGCATCCAATTGCATTTTTCAGTGAGACACTTTCTAATGCGAAGTGAAAGTATTTTGCCTATGATTTAACTTCTATGTTCTTATCCAAACGCTTCGTCACTAGAGGCATTATTTGATTGCTAATGAATTTATACTCTGTTCTGACAATGATGCTTCGCAACATCTACAGTCCCAACAGAAGATCAATGCTAACCGTGCTAAGAGGAGTGCATATATACAGGAATTCAAATTCAGCATTCAACATAAAGCAAGAAAGCATAACTTGATTGCAGATGCATTAAGCCGGTGGAAGCATCTTTTGACCGTTATGCCTATTAATGTACCAGGTTATGAGCAAATTAAAAAGATTATGCCGCTGACAAGGACTTTGATTTTATTTATGTAGATCTCCTCAATGATAATCATATTCAACATCCTCATTATCGTATTCATAATGGTTTCTTATTCAAAGGTATGCAACTCTGCCTTTCAACTACTTTATTTGTGACTATGTTGTGCGAGAGTCGCATGCAGGAAGATGTAGCAGACAATTGGATTGTAACAAAACACTTGCTCTTGTCAGCGATAGATCTTACTGGCCTTGCATGAAAAAAAATGTGATTCATATTTGTGAAAGATGTAGAGCATGTCAGCTCGCTAAAGGAAACAAGAAGAACACTGGATTATATCAGCTTCCGCCTGTTCCCCACACTCCTTAGGAAGACATTAGTATGGACTTTGTGTTAGGTTTACCCACGACTGGCATAAAGGTTGATTCTATCTTCTTCGTTGTTGACCAGTTTTAAAAAATGGCACACTTCATTCTTTGTACTGCAATTGTTGATGCTTACATCGTGGCCAAATTATTCTTCAAAGAGGTTATTCGCCTAAATGATCTTCCAAAAACTATTGTTTCTGATCGAGATATGAAGTTGATGAGCTATTTCTAGAAGACCTTGTGAATGTTGTCTAATACCAAGCTTAACTTTTCCACTGCTTATCCTCATCAATCTGATGGACTAACAGAAGTGGTAAACAAAAGTCTTGGACAGTTGTTACGCTATCTTGTGCGTGACTATATTTTAAACTGGGATCAAGTGCTACCTATGGTAGGATTTGCATACAATAACTCAGTCAATCAGTCCACTAGCACTTCACCCTTTAAAGCTATTACAGGAGTTCGTCCATTGCTCCCAGTTGATCTCGTGCCTTTGCCAGTCGATGCAAGAGTTAGTGTAGATGCTGAACATTTCTTTCAACAAATGCAGCAAGTACACAATGTAGTACGCCACCATATATCTACCAGGAACGATGTTTATAAAAAGCAAGCTAACAAACATCACCGATTTATTGAATTTGATGAAGGAGATATGGTTATGGTCCATATTCGACCTAAAAGGCTCCCTCCCAAAGCTAATAAGAAGTTACACCCTCATAACTCTTGTCCATTCAAGATTCTACAAAAGATTAGCCCCAATGCCTATGTTCTTGACCTTCCTCTTGATTTAAGCATCAATTCTTCATTCAATGTAGAGAATCTTACTCTCTACCATGGTCATGACAATGAGGGAGATAACAATGAGCAACTTATTTCCTTATAAGTTAATCTCCCACCTACTGATGAAATTGTTAATGTCCTGATGATCAAATTGTCTCTACACATAAAGGAGGCTACCAGAAGTTTTATGCTCGCTGGCGGAATCGTCCTCTCTCCAATGCTACATAGATTACAGCTACAGGCTTCCAGCGCAACAATCCTGATCTTTATGAGAGATATCAAGTGCTCAACTCACCAGAGTCAAGTTTTTCCAAACCGAGGAGAGCTGATGCAGGCCGATCCCAGAACTGGCACAGATCGCAAGCCCGCAGACAGTGATGGGCCCACTTGATCCTTGATCTCCTCAAGGATCACTATCCTTAGTTAATTAATAATTAGTTATTTATTTCTATATCTATATTGAGTTGAGAATAAGGCTTGCTTAACCTACATTAGTAAGTCATGATTGTTTACGATAAGTATTTCCTAGTTTAGAATTAACCACTCTTATATAAGGAGCCTTCCATTGTAAAAGACATGCTTATTCAATTATATTTCAACTTTCAAGTGAGTTTTCTCTCTCCGTGATGTTCATCATGAGTTTTATTGCGCCTTAGGGCTTGAATCCATCTTTGGATTCGAACAATCCTCTGGGAAATTGTTCTACACCCGATTGGACATCCGGGGCTACGCCACCTTTAGTCTTCATTTTTTACCAGCATATGTAATCAAATGCAAACAAATAAGCCCAAAAGGACCACTACAAAAGTAAGATTGAAACAACATTGACATAGGATGGGATTCCATTTTCTCCATGGCTTCAACCCCATATTAATGGCCTCTACCTTCGTTTGGACTCAGACAAAAGGGCACCAAAATCCTAAGCGATCCTCTATCTAGAGGATTCCTTCTTTCCCTTAGAACCATATTATCCTATCTCAGGATTTTTTAGGGAGGAATCACCGCATCCCAAGTTTGGAAAACACCTAAGATTCACTTTCAAGTGCTTCTTTGCCTCTGTGGATTTGCAAAATTCAATTTTTGTTTGTTTGGGGGGGGGGGGGGCCGGGGGAATGAATCAGTGGAAAAAAGGATTTTTTGTGGGTTGAGAAGATTTAGACAATCCTCTAATACAAGGCCACCTGAAAGTTTATGCCTGCAAGAACAAATCCAATAAGGCCCAACAATGAAGATTAGTTTCCGATTATTAGTTACTATTCTTAAGTTTCTAGGGTTTTATTTTTAGAAGTTGATTTTATATTTGAGTTACGATTCTTTATTTGGATCAAATTAGGATTGTTTCCTTATTTAGAGAGTAGTTTAACTATAAATAAAGATGTAGCCCGTCTTCTAACGGGACGCATGATATTGAATAAGATTTTCAAAGTTCTTCTACAGAGTAAGTTGATTGTGTCTTTGGTGTGAAACCTAGACAATCTATCCCTAAGCCTTTTGTAAGGATCTTCCTATATATATTTAGTTCCCTATTTTGATGCACCTTCTATATTTCATTAGATTAAGACTATTTTTTTTCCCTAAATGCTCTCCACTAGCCACTAGTTATAGTATGAATAGGACCCTCTTTCTATATTTTTGGCAATTGTAACCCTATAAAAGGGTCATTAGAGATTGCAGTAGATATTCAGAAATTATCAATAATAGTGCTATTTGGAGAGGCGATGCGTTCTCTCGAACGATCCGGGATATCTTTACAATTATTTTCTTTTTTAATTTTGGGCAGAAGCGTTACAATTGGTATTAGGGCTTATCTTGATCCAAATTCTAAAAAAAAACGAAAAAAGAAAGACAAAGTGGAGAAAACATAGTGGCGCTACTCTTGCCACCGAGCACAGTCACCATTGCCACATCACCAAATTACCAACAACCCCGTCTTCACCTTCCCTTCAAGCCAATAAAAAGGAAAATCTTGTTGTTGTTGAACCTAGGAAGAAAGAAGAAAAAGGGTAAAGTAACCGCCGCCAGGTACTTCCAATATCTTTTTTTATCTTTCCAAAATAACAAAAAGCTCAAGAAAATTGCAAGATATTGCCTCCAAGAGACCTGTTGAACAAAAGCATAGAACCTCCCATTGTTTATCAGTTTTAGTTTTCACTTGTTATTCATAAAGAAGGCAGCAGCTTGACTAATCTCTTATTGAGGTAGATCGGAGTATTTGAGGACAACTGATTTTTATTAATCATATGGTCCACACTGATGCAAGCCGAACCCAAGTCCGGCCCAGATCACAGGCCTGCAAGACATTCAAATGATCCTTAGCCTCCTCAAGGATCCCTATCCTTATTTATCTTTATTTACTTCCTATTTTTATTTTTAGTGGGTTATGTCTGTGTACAATTAGGCCTTCTATTTTAGAATTAATCTCTCATATATAAGGAGGAGTTCTTCATTGTAAGGATATGCTTTTATCAATAAAAATTCAGTTTTCCAGACTTTCTCGTTCTAGGTTTTGATCGTCACTGTCATTGAATCTTCGGATTCAAACAATCCCTCGGGAGATTGTTCTTCACCCAACCCACAATCCGAGGCTGCGCCAGATTGGTATCAGAGCCCAGATCCGGTCGCCGGTAACCATCGTTGTTCCCGGAATTCATCCTTACATCCACTGCCCACCGGCAATCATCTCCACCACCTTTACCGAAGAACCCTAGCAGCCCCAACACCCACTGTCGACACCCCTTTACTCACCTAATCCCCTTCAGAACCCTAAACCTGTCACCCCATCTTCATCAACTTTCCCCACTGTTCATTGTACATCCCTAACCACTATCCTCAAAACCCAACCCTCCGATGTCAGCCCAGACGAAACCCCCTTTTCGACAGTAGAACGCCATTACCGTTCGACCATCGAAGCCTAAAACAAAAAATCCCAACCTCTGTGACACCCAACCGCCCGATCGGAACCCCATCCACTACCCCCATCAGTACACCCTCACCCTGCACCGACACCCTATCTACCTAGATCCACCACCGAAAATCCCCTCAAACCCACTTTTCGGCCAAACCTTCCCCAAACCAGAGTGAAAAAAAAAAAACGAGCAGCCGGAGCGAGAGAGCAGCGAAAAGAGAAGAAAGGGGAAAGACAACGTACCTGGCACCGGTGACTTCCAACGTCGGCCTCGTCGTCACCGTCAGCAGCAGTGGCGGCCTCCAGCCGTTTCGTCATCACCGTCCTCAGCAACGGCCAGTAGCACTTTCAACGATCGCTTTAGCCTCCATCGTCTAGCTTCCATCGCCAGTTTCCATTCTTTCCTCTTCTTACCTTCATCAGCTAAGCGACCTTTCCTTCTTTTATTTTGTTTCATGCACATAGACCGAGACAGCAGAAAGAGAGAACAAGTTTCTTTTGTTCTCACGTGTGAGTGTCGGGTCTGCATATGGACTTAAGTAGACCCGGCCCGTCCGACCCACCTTTTTGTTCAAAAAAAAAAAAAAAAAGTCATGCCTAGGAAAGGTGATGATCTCCAACATTGGATGATAGACCAGCAGAGGGATGAAACCATCCTTAAATTAAGTCAAGAATTAGAAGATGAAACGGGACGTCTCAAAATTGCAGAAACTGCCATTGCTGAGCTACAAACAAAGCAATTTGGTAGTCAAGAAGGGACCTCCAATGTATCTATGGTTTACACGCCCGTCCAACCAAAAAGACCTGAAAATTATGAATCCATTCGTGATTTTATGCAGCGCCTTCTGGCTGAACGAGATCATCACGCTCACCCTCACCCTGTTACACCCCCACCTGATGACATCACTAGGAAAGTCAAAATTGAAATTACTGACTTTAGTGGTGATGCGAGCCCGAAAGTTTTTGTTGATTGTCTTAATTCTTTGGAAGATTATTTTACTTGGTATGGTATGAATGATGCACAGCGGATAGCCTTTACCAAGGTTAAACTAAAGGGTCCTGCTCGAATTTGGTGGTATGGTGTTAAAAACAATAAGCTTGCAGTGGGCCAACCGATTCTCCGGTGGAATATTATGAAAGAAAAGCTCAAGGGCAATTTCCTTCCTTCTGATTATATGGATACACTTCACCAAGAATATCTGAGTCTCCAGCAAGGCACTATGACTGTGGAAGAATATACCAATAAGTTTCGCGAGTACATTGTTCGCTGTAACTTGAGAACTGATGATCGTCTGACTATCACCAAATACAGAGATAATCTGCGTGCCGATATCAGACGAGAGGTGGCAATGTTTGATTATGCCACAGTGGATGAAATATTCAATAAAGCCCGCAAAGCCCAACATGCACTTCAGTTGCGAAAGCGCAATATTTTTCAAGCCGGGGAGCCTTCCACAAAAAGAGGTCCTGACTTTACTTATAATCTTACTCAAGCACCAGTTTATAGGCCTCCTCCTCAGCGTCAAGTTTAGCAGACTCCTCAGAATCCTCGGCAAGGGATGCAACAAAGGCAGATGAACCCTCAACAGAATCAGAGGTTTCCACAGAATCAGCCTGATAATCGTGCTTATGAAAGAACAGACGGGAGGGATATTTTTTGTCATGCTTGTAAGCAACGAGGACATTATGCCAATGAATGCCCTCATCGCAATTTATACACTTCCAATGAGCCTGATACTGATACTCAGCATGATGAGCATGTCGAATCAGGGCAAGCTGACACAGATCCTCCTTATGAAGATCAAGCAGATCAGATAGATTATGCAGACGCTGATGATGGTATTCCACTTTTTTTTTTAGATCGTCGTTTGCTAGTAGCAGATGCTACAGAGGAAGAAGATTGGAATCATGCTTCTATTTTTCGGTCTCGTGTCAGATGTATGGGTAGATCATGTAATATGATTATTGATGATGGAAGTGCTATGAATGTTATTTTTCAAGAAGCAGTTGATAAGCTTAAACTTTCCACGGTAAAGCATCCAAGGCCATATAAAGTTGCATGGGTTGATAATTATTCCATTCATATTCGTCAGCAATGCTGTGTGCCTTTTAAGATTGGCAATTATGAGGATACTCTTTTTTGTGACGTCATCCCAATGAACGTTACCCATATTCTTTTTGGGCGGCCATAGTTACAGAAGCTTAAAGTGATCACAGATCATGAACACAATACCTATGCTTTCAATTGGAAAGGTAGACGGATCGTGCTGCGTCCATTGCAGACTCCGCCATCCTCTCCTACCTCTTCTCCCGCCGCCGCCGTATCTTCTCCTACCTCGCATATTTTAACAATGAGGAAATTTGGAGTTGAAAGCAAAGAACAAGGTGTCATGTATGCCTCAGTCACTAAAAAAGTTGGTGATGATTCTCATGCCATTCCTCAGGAAGTGAAGCCCTTATTAGACAAATTTGCTAACTTAGTTCCTGATGAGTTACCCAAAGAACTACCCCCACTAAGAAACATTCAGCATGCTATTGATCTTGTTCCAGGAGCTTCCTTACCTAACTTACTTACTTATCGGATGAGTCCAGCAGAACATGCAGAGTTAAAAAGGCAAGTTGATGATCTGCTTCAGAAAGGCTATATAAAGGAAAGTCTCAGCCCATGTGGTGTTCCAGCACTTCTCACTCCAAAGAAGGACGGAAGCTGGCAAATGTGTGTCGACAGCCGTGCAATTAATAAAATCACGGTAAAATATCGCTTCCCTATTCCTCGATTGGATGATATGTTGGACATGATGACTAGTGCATGCATATTTTCAAAAATTGATCTGGGGAGTGGTTATCATCAAATTCGCATAAGACCAGGAGATGAATGGAAAACTTCCTTTAAAATAAAGGATGGTCTCTTTGAATGGATGGTTATGCCTTTCGGTTTAACCAATGCTCCTAGTACTTTTATGCGGGTTATGACACAATTATTGCAGCCTTTTATTGGAAAATTTGTTGTCGTCTACTTTGACGAAATTCTTATTTACAGCAAGTCAAAAGAAGATCACCTTCAACATTTAGAAAAGGTCTGCCAACTTCTTCGCCAAAAGCGATTCTATATCAATCTCAAGAAATGCACTTTCATGAGTGATTCTGTTGTTTTCTTGGGATATGTAGTATCTGCACAAGGAATTAAGATGGATCCTGCAAAAGTAAGCGCTATTCTTGATTGGCCAATTCCTACTACCCATACTAAAGTTCATAGTTTTCATGGTCTTGACAATTTTTACAAAAGGTTTATCAGAAACTTCAGAGTACTATTATGACTCCTATTACGGATTGTACGAGGAAAGGTGATTTCAAGTGAACCAATACAGCTAGTAGGACTTTTGAGAAGATCAAGCAAAAGATTACTGAAGCACCTGTTCTACAGGTTCCTAATTTTAGCAAGCTATTTGAAATTGCTTGCGATGCCTCAAATGTTGGCATTGGCGGTGTCCTTAGCCAGGAAGGACATCCTATTGCATTCTTCAGTGAGAAACTCTCTGATGCTACGCGAAAGTATACTGCATATGATTTGGAATTCTGTGCACTTGTCCAAACACTTCGTCATTGGAGACATTATTGGATTGCTAATGAGTTTGTGCTTTACTCTAATAATGATGCTCTGCAACATCTACACTCTCAGCAGAAGATCAGCGCTAACCATGCTAAATGGAGTGCATATATACAATAATTCAAATTTAGCATTCATCATAAAGCTGGAAAGGATAACCTGATTGCGGATGCATAAAGTAGGAGAAAACATCTTTTGGCTGCCATGTCTATTAATGTACCTGGTTTTGAGCAAATCAAACAAGATTATGCCGCTGATAAGGATTTTGGTTCTATCTATGCGAATCTTCTTAATGGTGAACATAGTCAGCATCCTCATTATAGTCTTCATGATAGCTTCTTATTCAAAGGTACGCAACTCTGTCTTCCAGCCACTTCTATTCGTGAATATGTTGTTCGAGAGTTGCATGCAGGAAGATGTAGCGGACACTTGGGTCGCGACAAAACACTTGCTCTTGTCAGTGACAGATATTATTGGCCTCGCATGAAAACCAATGTGATTCATATTTGTGAGAGATGCCGAACATGCCAGATTGCAAAAGGAAACAAGAAGAACACTGAATTATATCAGCCCTTGCTTGTTCCACATACTCCTTGGGAAGACATTAGCATGAATTTTGTGCCCGGTTTACCCACGACTGCTAGAAAGGTTGATTCTATCTTCGTTGTTGTTGACCGCTTTTCAAAGATGGCACACTTTATTCCTTGCACTGCAACTGCTGATGCTTACAAAGTGGCTAAATTATTCTTCAAAGAAGTTGTTTGGCTACATAGACTTCCAAAGACTATTGTTTCTGACCGAGATACAAAGTTTATGAGTTATTTCTGGAAGACCTTACGGATGTTGTCTAACACCAAGCTTAATTTCTCCACTGCTTATCATCCTTAATCTGATGGACAAACAGAAGTGGTCAACAGAAGTCTTGGACAACTGTTACGTTGCCTTGTACGTGACCGTATCACAAACTGAGATCAAGTATTACCTATGGCAGAATTTACTTACAATAATTCTGTCAATCGATCAACTGGAATTTCACCATTTGAAGCTGTGACAGGAATTCGTCCACGACTTCCTATTGATCTTGTCCCGTTACCAGTTGATGCCAGAGTCAGTGCAGATGCTGAGCATTTCTTTCAACATATGCAGCAAGTTCACAATGAAGTACGTCGCCATATATCTGCCAGCAATGATATTTATAAGCAGCAAGTTGACAAGCATCGTCGCTTTGTTGAATTTAAGGAAGGCGATATGGTTATGGTGCGTATTCGACCTGAGAGGTTGCCACCTGGAGCTAACAAGAAGTTACACCCTCGTAATTCAGGCCCTTTAAAGGTTCTCCAGAAAATTAATCCCAACGCCTATATTCTTGATATTCCTACTGATTTAGGCGTCAGTTCTTCATTCAATGTCGAGGATCTTACTCTCTATCGTGGCCATGATAATGAAGGAGATAATGAAAATCAACTTATATCTTTACCAGTTAATTCTCCACATATTGATGAAATTGTTGATGTCCTTGATGATCAAATTGTTTCTACATGTCAAGGAGGTTACCAGAAGTTTTATGTACGTTGGCGGAATCGTCTTCTCTTCGATGCTACATGGATTACAGCTACTGACTTCCAACGCATCAATCCTAATCTTTATGAGAGATATCAAGCGCTCAACTCGTCAGAGTCGAGTTTTTCCAAGCCGGGGAGAGCTGATGCAAGCCGAACCCAAGTCCGGCCCATATCACAGGCCCGCAAGACATTCAATTGATCCTTAGCCTCCTCAAGGATCCCTATCCTTATTTATCTTTATTTACTTCCTATTTTTATTTTTAGTAGGTCATGTCTGTGTACAATTAGGCCTTCTATTTTAGAGTTAATATCTCCTATATAAGGAGGAGTTCTTCATTGTAAAGGTATGCTTTTATCAATAAAAATTCAGTTTGACAGAGTTTCTCGTTCTAGGTTTTGATCGTCACTGTCATTGAATCTTCGGATTCGAACAATCCTTCGGGAGATTGTTCTTCACCCGACCCACAATCCGGGGCTACGCCACACACCCGTCCAAAATACAAATCCATCAACGAGATCATGGTGGACAATTCTGAAGTTTCATCTAATCCACAACCTACTACAACGGTAGAAGGATTAACTGAGATGATTGCAGCAATGCGAACATCAACTGAGATTATTGGCTGCAATGAAAGTATCAAGTTTGGAATTACAAGCTGAGGTGGTGACCATAAAGCAACAGTTGTCTGCACCTTCGGTCCAACCACAAAATGGAACCAATGTAGCTACAACACCTACTATGTAAACATTGCACCTGCAATGTTCAAACTTTGATGGGAATTATCCAGAAATTTGGATCAATGAAGTAGTAAGTTTCATGTATTTTCATCATGTCCCAAAAGATCAGTGGGTCACAGTTGCAACATTCTATTTGGAAAAAGAAGCAAAAAGATGGTACAATTGGCTCCAAACTCGGATGAATCCCATCACATGGCAATCTTTTATAGAGAGTCTACTTGCCTGTCAACATTTGAAGATCATTTTATGCAAGTGATGCACCTTAGGCAAACAAATTCTCTTCGAGAATATCAGGCAGAATTTGAGCATATTTCTAGCATGATCAGTTACATTCCACAGGATAAAATGGTTAGTGCATTTGTTGGGGGGCTCAAGGATGAAATGTGAGTTGATGTTCAAAGTCAATGACCTAAAAGCCTATTTGAAGCCATATCTTTAGCTCATCTTTGATGATAGGTTTTATTTAAGGCAAGTTACAAAACATTTTTCATCTGAAAAACTCATCCCTGCTTCGAATTATTCTGCATCCGGTTCAAGTACAACCATTGTCCCTGCTCCACCTACTAAGACTAGCCCTCATACTAGATTGAAGCGTCTGACCCAAGAATACATGAATGAACAGCGTTTAAAGGGTTTATATTTTCATTATGATGAAAAGTTTGCCCCAGGTCACCAATGCAAATCAAAACACCAATTCTTCTATATTGAGGGAGGGACAAATGAGGAAGTGGAAATTGAGCCCAAAGAAGATGAAAAAATAAAGCATGAATCAGCCAATAACGCAAACAACACAGAGATGCCTATCTCCTTCAATGCCTTGATAGGAACTACTTCACCAAAAGTTATGTTAGTTCGTGGCATACTTAAACAACATCCAGTGATCATATCGATGGACTCAGGCAGCACCCATAATTTTTTGAGGGCCCCAATTTGCGCCACGATTTGACCTTCCAATCCAAACTAATGATGAGCTTTATGTCACAGTTGCCAATGGTGAAACTCTGCTAAGCCATGGTGTGTGCCCCAATATTTCCTCATCCATCCAGTAGGCTCAGTTAGTTGCAAATTTCTATCTCATAGAGTTTGGAGGATGTGACGTGATCCTTGGTGCTGAATGGTTAGAAACCTGTCCTATCTTATGGGACTTTTTCTAAGAAATCGATGCAATTCAAGATCAGTGGCGAGGAGATCACTATTAATGGAATGAGTTCATCCAAGGTGTCTGCGACAACAAGCAACAAAGCATGATGTGCAGTTTTATATATGTCTGCTCAGGAGGAAACTCAAAAGTTTATGAAGGATGAGGTGATACTAATGCGGCCAATGGATCACTATCATTCAGGATTTGACCTGGGCAGCCTCAATTCGTCAACCTTGAGGACAAGGTTGCTTTCAAGGTTGCTTTCAAGCGGGGTGGATTGTAACAATCCTCCTATATATATTTAGTTTCCTACTTTGATGCACCTTATATATTTCATTAGAATAGGACTACTTTATTTTTTTCCCTAAATGCTGGCGCAGCCCTGGATCTTGGATAGATATTAGAACAATCTCCCGAGGGATTGTTCGAATCCGAGGATTCAATGGCAGTCACGATGACAATATAGAACGAGAAATTCTGGAACAACTGAAATTTTTATTGATAAAAAGCATACTTTTACAACGAAGAATTCCTCCTTATAGAGGAGTGATTGTTGTTCAAAATAGAAGATTAGCTCTAAACAGACATGACCTACTAAACACAAAATAGGAAGTAGATAAATAACTACTAAAAACAAAATAGAAAGTGCATCAATCGGAATCCTTGAAGAAGCCAAGGATCAATCGGATGTCCTTCGGGCCTGTGATCTGGGCCGGACTTCGGTTCGGCCTGCATCAGCTCTCCTCGGCTTGGAAAAACTCGACTCCGGCGAGTTGAGCGCTTGATATCTCTCATAAAGATCAGGATTGATGCGCTGGAAGTCAGTAGCTGTAATCCACGTAGCATCAGAGATAGGACGATTCCGCCAGCGTACATAAAACTTCTGATAACCTCCTTGACGTGTAGAAACAATTTGATCATCAAGGACATCAATAATTTCACCAGGAGGTGGAGAATTAACTGGTAAAGAAATAAGCTGCTCTTCATTTTCTCCTTCAGTATCATGGCCACGATAGAGAGTAAGATCCTCGACATTGAATGAAGAACTGACGCCTGAATCAGTAGGGATATCAAGAATATAGGCGTTGGGATTAATCTTTTGGAGAATCTTGAAAGGACCTGACTTACGAGGGTGTAACTTTTTGTTAGCTCCAGGTGGCAATCTCTCAGGTCGAATACGCACCATAACCATATCGCCTGCATTAAATTCAACAAAGCGACGATGTTTGTCAACTTGCTGCTTATACACATCATTGCTGGCCGATATATGACGACGTACTTCATTATGGATTTGCTGCATGTGTTGGAAGAAAGTTTCAACATCAGCACTCACTCTGGCATCAACTGGTAATGGAACAAGATCAACAGGGAGTCGTGGACGAACTCCTGTAACAGCTTCAAATGGTGAAAGTCCAGTTGATCGGTTGGCAAAATTATTGTAAGCAAATTCTGCCATAGGGAGCACTTGATCCCAGTTTGTAATTCGGTCACGTACAAGGCAACGTAACAATTGGCCAAGACTTCTGTTTACCACCTCTGTTTGTCCATCAGATTGAGGGTGATAAGCAGTAGAGAAATTAAGTTTGGTGTTAGACAGCATCCATAATGTCTTCCAGAAGTAGCTCATAACCTTCGTATCGCGGTCAGAAACAATAGTTTTGGGAAGCCCATATAGTCGAACAACTTCTTTGAAGAATAATTTGGCCACCTTGTAAGCATCAGCAGTCGCAGTGCAAGGAATGAAGTGTGCCATCTTTGAAAAGCGATCAACAACAACGAAGATGGAATCAACCTTTCTAGCAGTCGTGGGTAAACCGAGCACAAAATCCATGCTAATGTCTTCCCAAGGAGTATGCGGAATAGGAAAAGGCTGATATAATCCAGCGTTCTTCTTGTTTCCTTTGGCAATCTGGCAAGTTCGGCATCTCTCACAAATATGAATCACATTGGTTTTCATGCGAGGCCAATAATATTTGTCGCTGACAAGAGCAAGTGTTTTGTCGTGACCCAAGTGTCCGCTACATCCACCTGCATTCGTGAATATATTGTATATTCACGAATAGAAGTGGCTGGAAGACAGAGTTGCGTACCTTTGAATAGGAAGCTATCATGAAGGCTATAATGAGGATGTTGAATATGACTACCATTAAGGAGATCCATATAAATAGAACCAAAATCTTTGTCTGCTGCATACTCTTGTTTGATTTGCTCAAAACCAGGCACATTAATAGACATGGCAGTCAGAAGATGCTTTCTCCGGCTTAATGCATCTGCAATCAAGTTATCCTTTCCAGCTTTATGATGAATGCTAAATTTGAATTCTAATATATATGCACTCCATTTAGCTCGGTTAGCGCTGATCTTCTGCTGAGAGTGTAAATGTTGCAGAGCATCATTATCAGAGTAAAGCACAAACTCATTTGCAATCAAATAATACCGCCAATGACGAAGTGTTTGGATAAGTGCATAGAACTCCAAAATCATATACAGTATACTTTCGCTTGGCATCAGAAAGTTTCTCACTGAAGAATGCAATAGGATGTCCTTCCTGGCTAAGGACTCTGCGAATGCCAACATTTGAGGCATCACAAGCAATTTCAAATAGCTTGCTAAAATCAGGAACTTGCAGAACGGGCGCTGCAGTAATCTTTTGCTTGATCTTCTCAAAAGCCCTGGTGGCTGCATTGGTCCACTTGAAGTCACCTTTCCTCATGCAATCAGTAATAGGAGCCATAACAGTACTGAAGTTTCTGATAAACCTTTTGTAAAAATTGGCAACACCATGAAAACTGCGAACTTCTAGTAAAGGTAGTAGGAATTGGCCAATCAAGAATAGCGCTTACTTTTGCAGGATCCATCTTAATTCCTTGTGCAGATACTACATATCCCAAGAAAACAACAGAGTCACTCATGAAAGTACATTTCTTGAGATTGATATAGAAACGCTCCCGGCGGAGAAGTTGGTAGACCTTATCTAAATGCTAAAGGTGATCTTCTTTTGACTGGCTGTAAATAAGAATATCATCGAAGTAGACAACAACAAATTTTCCAATATAAGGCTACAATAATTGTGTCATAACCCGCATAAAAGTACTAAGAGCATTGGTTAAACCAAAAGGCATAACCATCCATTCAAAGAGACCATCCTTTGTTTTAAAGGCAGTTTTCCATTCATCTCCTGGTCTTATGCGAATTTAATGATATCCGCTCCGTAGGTCAATTTTGGAAAATATACATGCACCAGTCATCATATCTAACATATCATCCAAGCGAGGGATAGGGAAGCGATATTTTACCGTGATTTTGTTGATTGCACGGCTATCTACACACATTCGCCAGCTTCCGTCCTCCTTCGGAGTGAGAAGTGCTGGAACACCACATGGACTGAGACTTTCCTTTATATAACCTTTCTAAAGCAATTCATCAACTTGCCGGTTTAACTCTGCATGTTCTGTTGGACTCATCCGATAAGCAGGTAAGTTAGGCAAAGAAGCTCCTGGAACCAAATCAATAGCATGCTGAATGTCCCTTAGTGGGGGTAATTCCTTGGGTAACTCATCAGGAACTAGGTCGGCAAATTTGTCCAATAATGGCTTCACTTCCTGAGGAATAGCATGAAAATCATCAGTAACTTGTTTAGTAACTAAGGCATACATAACACCTTGCTCTTTGCTTTCAACTTCAAATTTCCGCATGGTTAAAATATGCGATGTAGGAGAAGCTGCGGCGGCGGTGAGAGAAGAGGTAGGAGAGGATGGCGGAGTTTGCAATGGACGCAGCACGATACGTCTACCTTTCCAATTGAAAGCATAGGTATTGTGTTCATGATCTGTGATCACTTTAAACTTCTGTAACCATGGCCGCCCAAAAAGGATATGTGTAACGTTCATTGGTATGACATCACAGAGAAGAGTATCCTCATAATTGCCAATCTTAAAAGGCACACAGCATTGCTGACGAACATGAATAGAATAGTTATCAACCCATGCAACTTTATATGGCCTTGGATGCTTTACTGTGGGAAGTTTAAGCTTATCAACTGCTTCTTGGGAAATAACATTCATAACACTTCCACCATCAATAATCATATTACATGCTCTGTCCATACATCTGACAAAAGACCGAAAAATAGAAGCATGATTCCAGTCGTCTTCCTCTTTAGCATCTGCTACTAGTAAACGACGATCTAGAAAAAGAAGCGGAATACCATCATCAGCGTCTGCATAATCTACTTGATCTGCTTGATCTTCATAAGGAGGATCTATATCAGTTTGCCCTGATTCGACATGTTCATCATGCTGAGTATCAATATCAGGCTCATTGGAAGTATATAAATTACGATGAGGGCATTCATTGGCATAATGTCCTCGTTGCTTGCAAGCATGACAAACAATATCCCTCCTGTCTGTTCTGGCATAAGCACGATTATCGGGCTGGTTCTGTGGACCCCTCTGATTCTGTTGGGGATTCATCTGTCTTTGTTGCATCCCTGGCCGAGGATTTTGAGGAGGCTGCTGAACTTGACGATGAGGAGGAGGCCAATAAACTGTTACTTGATTGCGATTATAAATAGGATCAGGACCTCTTTTTATGGAAGACTCCCCGACTTGAAAAAGATTACGCTTCCGCAACTGAATTTCATGTTGGGCTTTGCGGGTTTTATTGAATATTTCATCCACTGTGGCATAATCAAACATTGCCACCTCTTGTCTGATATCAGCACGCAGATTATCCCTGTACCTAGTGATAGTCAGACGATCATCAGCCCTCAAGTTACAGCAAACAATGTATTCGCGAAACTTGTTGGTATATTCTTCCACAGTCATAGTGCCTTGCTAGAGACTCAGATATTCTTGGTGAAGTGTATCCATATAATCAGAGGGAAGAAAATTGCCCTTGAGTTTTTCTTTCATAATATTCCACCGGAGAATCGGCTGGCCCACTGCAAGCTCATTGTTTTCAACACCATACCACCAAATGCGAGCAGGACCCTTCAATTTAACCTTGGTAAAGGCTATCCGCTGTGCATCATTCATACCATACCAAGCAAAATAATCCTCCAAAGAATTAAGCCAATCAACAAAAACTTTTGGGCTCGCATCACCACTACAGTCAACAATTTCAATTTTGACTTTCCTAGTGATGTCATCAGGTGGGGGTGCAACATGGTGAGCTTGATGATCTCGTTCAGCCAGAAGGCGCTGCATAAAATCACGAATGGATTCATGATTTTCAGGTCTTTCTGGTTGGACGGGCGTGTAAACTATAGATACATTGGAGGATCCTTCTTGACTAACAAATTGCTTTGTTTGTAACTCAGCAATGGCAGTTTCTGCAATTTTGAGACGTCCCGTGACATCTTCTAATTCTTGACTTAGTTTAAGGATGGTTTCATCCCTTTGGCGGTCGGTCATCCAATGCTGAAGATCATCACCACGCCTAGGCATGATTGCTGATGTTTTTTTTTTTTTTTTGAAACAAAAATGTGGGTCGAACGGGCCGGATTTGTGATGGGCCGGACCACTCAGGCCCGTTTACAAAGCAATAGACAAATTGGGGTGGGACACGTGCTCGGTCCTCCCGCTTCCTTTGTTTGTGGGGCGCGTGCAGAGAACGAAATAAAGAGCTCAGATGGGGAAAACTTAGCTGCAAGGAGAAAACGAATGGAAGGGGCAGAACAACAGCTTGCGCTCGTCGACGAAGATCATCTGGAGGTGGTGACGATCGGCAGTGGTGGCGACAACGAAAGCAACTGGATGAGGAGACAATCGGCGGGAGCGTGCTGGATCTGGCGCACGAAGTAACAGAGACCCTAGCGGCGGTGACGGGGACGATTCGGAAGGTTGGGTGTCACAGAGGTTGTGGGGGTTTTTTTTGTTGGGTTCCGGGGTTCGGCGGATAGGGTTGGGGTTCTAGGGTGTCCGGTAAGTGAAAGAAGTTTGGGAGTGGGAGTAGGGTTTCGGTTGGTTAGGGTTGGAGATTTGGGAAGTGGGAAGTAACAGAGAGATGGGGTCGGCAGGATGGTCAGCAGTATGGGATTGGGTTGTCCGAAGAGGATTTGGGCTGCTGTAGTGGTCTGGGTTGATCGGGAATGGCTTAAGGTTTTTGACAGAGACCTCGGTTGGTCTGGTAGGATGTGCGAGTCAGGCAGGGTCGACTGGCGGTGGTGGAGAGGATAACTGGTGAGCAGAGTGGTTGGAGATGAAGGCCGGAAACGACAGAGGCTTCCGGCGACCGGATCTGGTCTCTGATACCAATCTGGCGCAGCCCTGGATCTTGGATGGATATTAGAACAATCTCCCGAGGGATTGTTCGAATCTGAGGATTCAATGGCAGTCACGATGACAATATAGAACAAGAAATTCTGAAACAACTGAAATTTTTATTGATAAAAAGCATACTTTTACAATGAAGAATTCCTCCTTATATAGGAGTGATTGTTGCTCAAAATAGAAGACTAGTTCTAAACAGACATGACCTACTAAACACAAAATAGGAAGTAGATAAATAACTACTAAAAACAAAATAGAAAGTGCATCAATCGGGATCCTTGAAGAAGCCAAGGATCAATCGGATGTCCTTCGGGCCTGTGATCTAGGCCGAACTTGGGTTCGGCCTGCATCAAATGCTCTCCACTAGCTATAGTATGATTAGGACTCTCTTTCTATATCAATAACAGTGCTATTTGGAGATGTCGGGTTCTCTTGAATCATCCAAAGGAGGTGCTGGGTTCTCTCGAACTATCCAAAGGAGGTGCTGGGTTCTCTCGAACGATCCAAGATATCATTATTTTTATTTTTTGTTTTAATTTTGGGTATAGGCGTTACACCTTTTGGCTCGGAGAGTAGGCCGCTGGCTATTCTTCTTCCCCCTAGTATGTCAATTTAGTATCGAAGATCCCATCTCAAATTGCTGATCCAAGGCAGCCTGGGTACCCCGATCTCCGTATTTTTGTTCCTGCCATCGATCGTTCATCAGCTTTCATCATCCATCCATCGTTCATCAAAATCAGCTTTCATTATCATTCATCATCATCATCCATCTGCATCACCACCGAACACCCAACCCCTCCACAGATCCCCTTCCGCAACGCCCCACCACCCCTATCCGTCCAATACCTTCCGCAACCCTAATCATCGAAACCCCCCAAATCCCCCTTTCGACAGTCCAACACGCAATCCACGAGTTCCATCCCTAAACCCTAATCACAGCCAAAACCCCAAACCACTTAACCTCTTCTCCTCTGTTCCACCCTCGCCCATCATTTCGCCCTTCGACAGAGCCCAAATCGAACCCAGACCCGACACCAATCACAGAACCGACTCTTTACAGCACCGAATCTCCCCTTTTCCAATCCATCACTGCGTCGATTCGTTCGTACACAACCCAGACCAAAAAAAAAAAAAGCAGAAAAAGAGAAGACGAAGAACAGAGAGTAAGAGGACGTACCATTCACCGACGAGCGCCGAGCACCGCCGACCCCAGCAGAGGCATCGCCCTCCGCTTTCCCTTCTTCCTTGCAACGCCCAAAGACGTCGGAAAGGGTTCTGATAACCCCCGCTTTTACTTCTCATCGGGTCACGCTCGAGCCTCGAGAGCCCATTTCAAGTAGCAGGGCCCCGCCTCCTTCTGGAACTCACTTCGGGTCAGGTTCGATCCATTTGACAAAAGAGCAAGTCTAAAGCGACCCCCAAGCACCATGTCTAGCCGCACTGCAGAGCAACTTTTGGAGACACATTTATTGATCGTCAGCGTGATATCTATATCACAAAGTTAATGGACACAACGGACCAAACTGAAAGACTTCTTCATGTCAAGAGCACATTCCGACTCCACGAGGCACCAAAACCAATGGCAATGTTAGAATTTCCGACATTGGAAAAGGCAAAGAATTTTAAGCATAAGAGATACTATAATTAGAGCAATCTACTGTTGATGAGCCCCAAGATACTTGTCGGCAGTTGTTGCAATGCATACTTGAAGAAACTACTTATGATGACTATCAAAGTCGACAGGATGATATCACAAAGAAGGCGCATGTTGATGTTCCTGATTTCTATTAACGCATGGACGTCAAGTTCTTCATGACCAATTGGATTACACCACTCGAAGATTATTTTGAGTGATACAAAATGGATGAAAACAAGCGTGTTCCTTTCGTAAAGATGAAGATGAGGGATGCAACATGCGCTTGGTGGTGGAGCATTGATGACAGAAATGATATTTATGGAAGAAACCCTATTGATACATGGGAAGAGATAAAGCAAAAACTTAAAGATAAAATACCTACCAATTAACTATGTTGATTCCCACTTTGATCCATTAGTTGATTGCAGGCAAGGAACTCCACTGTGGATGACTTCGCAGAAAGGTTCCATGATCTCATGGTGCAATACAAAGTGTCTAAGCAAGATCGCCAGACTATTACTAGTTACAAGAAAGAGCTTTGTCAAGAGATTCAAAGAGAATTGACTACCCTCAGTTTCCATAGCATTGAGGAAGTCCATTGCATGGCACTTCGCATTGAAAAAAAGTTGTGGCATCCTCACTCACGGCATTTTGGATAGCTTCTTCAGAAAAGAAATGTAACACTCCGACCCAGCTTGACCTCGTTTAGCGGCTAGTTAATCTTGTTTTCGTTGCTAATCATGTTTTATTTGTGTTTTCTTTTCGTTACGGGTCATGGATAGGTAGTTGGGTTGAGTCTGACCTGGATTAAGTAGACCAAGCCCTTTTTCGTGATTTTAGCTTTTCTAAAACATGGTCATTTTTGCATCATCTTGATGTCAACACGTGTCTTTCGTTGAGCTCGTTAACTTTCGTAACTACGTCAATTGCAACCGATGTCGTGTGATTCGATTGGACCCATATTTGACTCAAACTGAAATTTCACTTCTAACTTGGCCTTCATTATAATTTGGACACCACTTTAACTTATATAACCTCATATGCTCGACAAGTTTGCTCTCTCTCTCGGTTTCTCTCAACTTCCTCACTGCACGTGGAGCTCTCTCTCTTCTCTCTTGAATTCTCTTCTCTAATTTCTCTCCTCCATCGATCAAGAGGAAGGTGGGTCTTTACATGTGAGGTGAGTGGATTTCTTCCATTCTTCTCATCTCCTTTCTCTATCTCTTTTCCTTCTTGATTCTCATTTGCATGTTGTGTCTGTGTTGTGGATTTCATTCCAATCCTCATGCATGCATGTGGTTTGATGTGTGTTAGGTTGTGTTTGGATCCAAGAACTTCAGTTGGGCAATTGAATTCCAATTAAGGCAAGTATAACCATATCTTGTGAGAACCCATGTTGGTATGATTTTGATCTTGGTTAGCTCACAGTAATGTGTATGGAAAAAGGTGTTTACAGCTCATTTGCTTACTCATTTGATTACTACTTTGTCTATCTCCCTTGGAAAATTGAACTTCTGATGCTTCCTAGACATTCTGTATGTGTTTCAGGAATTTAACTTCGTGCAGGTACGGCTAAGCCGTATAGCACCTACGGCTCAAAGTCCAGAGAAGAGAAAAACCCAGTTTTCCTCTATGGCTAGGGCACGGCTAAGCCGTGGATTGCCCTACGGCTAAGCCGAAGCTCAGCCGTGGCCCAGCCGTAGATCAATACAGGGTGCATTTTCTGGAATAACTGAGAGTCAGCAACTAACAGACCTTCTACGGCCCAGCCACGGCTAAGCCGTAGACCACACACGGCTAAGCCGCAGCACACACACGGCTAAGCCGTATCCACATTAGATTAATGAAAGAAAATAAGGATAGGTGTAATGGAAAGGACCGATATGGCCTTCATGATGGAATGTAGAGCACCTGGACCTGCCTAACGGAATGTGATACAACGCGTGAATGATCTCGAGGGCTGCGAATCATTCATGTTCATTATCCGGATGTTAAGCACCTCCCCATGGGTGTTGGTTTAAGGGACTTAATGCACCGCCCGATTCCATGCAACACTAGACAACGGTGCATCGAATAACTTAAAACTACATCATCATGCACGGTTAGAAACACCGGATAATTAGATTAGAAATTGGTTTGTCATTACAGATGATTCGATTTCGCATGATTTGTTGCACAACATATTGTATTCGATTAGTGATCTCAACTCTCTAACATGTTTACTTGTGTTCAGTTATATTCACATTGTGGTTCTTTACCTTGAGTATGCATGTATAATATGTTCACAGATACGCACGTATGATATGTTGTCACGATCTACTCAAGGTTTCCATGATTGACTCTGTATGGTCAGGCACTACTTAGCCTCAGCCTTAGGATCCCGACGGGGTGAATTTGGTATAGTTTATATGGCCTGCTGCAGTATGGATATGTCTTGGGGAACCGGACCCCAGGAAACCGAGACCCATTGTACCCTGGCCCGGACAATGGTGTTCTTTGCATGTTATAAGATCCCTCTTTTGGGAGCATATGGTAATGTAGTCGCCACTAGTATGTACACAGCATGTATTCATTGATTCATTAGCATATTTCTTTCTTCCATGAACTCCGATATGACCTATCAGTAGGTCACTTCTTCATGAAACTTTAACCGGGAAGTTCCACTGTGAAATTTAAATAGGCCAGCACTCCTTCAAAAGCAAGGCAAGCCTCCTCCAAATCATGCAAACAAAGGAAAGAATGTTGCCAATTATTCACAAAAAAAGTAAGACATTAATTGCCTTCGATGCAAAGGCAAAGGACATTATGCTTTAAAATGCCCAGGTACAAAGAATTTTCATTACACACAAAATGATGATGGAGCCTATGAACCAAAGCATGCTGATGAAGAATATGATGTTGAAACTCCATATGATGATCCTAAACTTTAGCCTGAGCAAAAAGATCATTCTTTCTATCATGGTGAAACTGAAGGATGAACTTTATTTATTTGTTGTCTCTTCATCACTACTAAAGAGAAGATTGAAAATTGGAGGGGGAACCAATATATTCCGCTCCACAGCAAAATGTTGTGACAGATTGTGCAATCTCGTCATTGATGGAGAAAATGAGATGAATGTGGTATCCCAAGAAGTGACAAACTTAAGCTTCCAATGGAGAAACATCCAAAGCCTTATAAAGTATCTTGGGTGAATGACACAGCAATACCAATAACAAAAAGGTGCCAAATAACATTTAAACTTAGTAGTTATGGAGATTTTATTTGGTGTGATATTATTCCTACGAATGTTACACATATCTTTCTAGGAAAGCCTTGGTTCTTTGATAACAATGTTTAAAGTAATGGAGAAGCCCACACTCAAACTTTCAAGCATAAGGAGCGCAACGTTACTCTTCTCCCACTAAAACCACCAACTGTCGAGGCAAAACAAACATCATCCACCCCAACATATAAACCTACACAAAAGTCAAATTCTCGTGCATTCTTTCTATGCGAAAGTTTAAAATAGAAAGCAAAGAACAAGGAATTCTTTTATGCTCTTGTTTGAAAAGAATTCAAAGAGGCTAATGATAAGAAATAGGTTTCTACACCACTGGAGATCAAGTTGCTACTTCATGATTTTCAAGACTTGGTTCCAATAGAGCTTCCCAAAGAGCTGCCACCTATGAGAAACATCCAACATCCTATTGATTTAGTTATCGGTTCCTCTCTTCCTAATTTACCTGCTTATCGCATAAGGCCAACTGAGCATATAAAATTATAATGACAAATTGAAAAATTACTCCAGAAGGAACATATTCGTGAAAAGCATGAGTCCCTATGTGGTTACAACCTTATTAACACCTAAGAAAGATGGTTCTTGGCGAATGGATATCGATAGCCGAGCAATCAACAATCTCAATAGCCAAGCAATCAACAATATTACAATTAAATATCAGTTTCCAATACCTCAAGTGAACGACATGCTTGATATGATGGCCGCATCATCAGTTTTCTCTAAGATTGATCTCAAGAGCGGATATCATTAAATCCGTATTCGGCTAGGAGATGAATGGAAGACTACCTTCAAGACTTAAGATGGATTGTACGAATGGTTGGTCATGCCATTTGGTTTATTCAGTGCTCTCAAGCACTTTTATCAGAGTGATGACATAGTTTCTATGGCCTTTTCTGTCGATAAATTTGTTATGGTATACTTCTATGACATCTTGGTCTTTCGAAAATCTAAAGAAGCTCATCTCGACCAACTGAGATATATCATGCTTGCACTTCACAAAGAAAAAGTTTACATTAATTTAAGAAAGTGTACTTTTTTTTAGTTTCAAAATTATATTTTTGGGCTTCATGGTATCGCCCCAGGGGTAGAAGTTGATCCAAAGAAAATCAAAGCAATTATTGATTGGCCCCTCCCAAAAACTATTCATAAAGTTCAAAGCTTTCATGGATTGGCCACTTTTGATAAAAGGTTTATTCATAATTTAAAAAAAAGCATCATCATAATTCCTATTACTGGTTGCATTAAGAAAGGTGATTTTACTTGGACAAAGATAGTATCTCATGTATTTTAATAGATTAAGTAGAAAATGACCAAAGCACCTATTTTAAAACTACTGAACTTTAACAAAGTTTTTGAAGTTAGTTACAATGCTTCATATGTAGGTATTGGCGGAGTGTTGAGTCAAGAAGGTCATCTAGTTGCTTACTTCAGTTAAAAATCGAATGACCTTTGCAAAAAGTATTCACCATATGATCTGGAATATTATACAGCAATACAAGCTCTTCTTTATTGGCATTGTTATTTGATTGGAAAAGAGTTTATCTTGTACTCTGATAATGAAGCTTTGCAATGCCTAGATTTTCAGAAGAAGTTGAGTGTCAATTAAGTCAAATGGAGTGCATACTTATAGGAGTTCACATTTGTTCTACACCATAAATTTGGAATGAAAAATAAAGTTACAGAGGTGTTAAATCATCGATCTCACATTCTCACGACAATTTCCATCACAGCTTTAGACTTTAAAGAAATATACAGAGAATATCCATATGATAATGACTCTAGACAAATTTACAATGATTTTCTAAATGATGAGTTTTCTGAACATCGAAAGTTTTTTATTCATGATGGTAATCTTTTTTGTAGAAATCAATTATTTTTGCCAACTATATCTATCTACGAATATGTCTCACATGAGCTATATCGTGGCGGATATAATGGATATCTCGGCCATGATAAAACATTGGCTATTTTGGAAAATTGCTTCTTTTAACCCCTCTTGAAAATTGATATTGCCAAAATTTGTGAATTATGTAGAGTATTCCAGCTTACAAAGGGTTAAAAGAAAAATACAAGTTTATATCAACCCTTCCTATTCCACATGCGCCTTGATAAGATCTAAGTGTGGATTTTGTCTTGTGCTTACCTAAACAGTAAGGAAGGTAGATTCTATATTTGTTGTGGTGGATCATTTTTCCAAGATGACACATTTTATCCAATGTTCTCACACGTAGATGCCAAAAAGATCACCACTATTTCCCATATAGAGATTGTTCGTCTGTATGGTCTTACCAAGATGATAGTGTTTGACATAGACACAAAATTCATGAGTTTTTTCTAGAAGACTTTATGACACGTGATGAGCATAAAGCTCAAATACTCAAAGTACATATCATCTGCAAACTGATGGACAAACAAAGGTAGTTAATAGAAGTTTGAGAAATCTTCTTTGATGTTTTGTCAAAAAACATATTGCTTCATGGGATCTTATTTTGCCCTTGGCAGAGTTCGCTTACAATACTTCCATCAACAAAACCACAAAATGATCACCGTTTGAAGTTGTAATTACTGGTGTCAACCCATGTCTTCTTATTGACTTAAGCTTATTACCAGTTAAAGACAGACCAAGTCAGGAAGCTAAATAATTTGCACAGCACATAAAGAATGTTCATGATGAAGTTCACCCACAGATTGCTAAAAGTAATGACAGATACAAGCAACATGCAAATTCTCGACAAAGCCATGTTGAATTTGATGAAAGAAACGTAGGCATGGTTTGTTTGAAACCAAAACAGTTTCCTAACAGAAAATATAAGAAGCTACACCTTAGGAGTGCTGAACCGTTCAAAATTTTGAAGAAAATCAGCTTTAATGCATATGTTTTAAACCTTCCTTCAGACATGAATATAAGCTTCACATTCAGTGTTTCAGATTTGACAATTTATCATGGACATCATGTTGATGAATCTTTGGCAGAATAAGCTCTCCTGCTTCCCATCAATTAACCTCTTCTAGAAGAGATTAAAGATGCTTTTGATGATCAGGTAGTTTTCACGAAGAATGATGGTGGATTTCAAAAGTTCTTAATCAAGGGGAAAGGTGCACCATTATAAAAAGCTACATGAATCATAGCTACAGACTTTCAGCGACTCAATCCAGATTTATATAAGAAGTACAAAACTGACAACTCACCAAAGTCGAGTTTCTCCAAACTGAGGAGAACTGATGCAGACCATAATAATGGTCCCCACGTGAAAGTTTATGTCCATAGGCCCAAATCCAATAAGGCCTAGCAGTGAAGATTAGTTTCTTATTATTAGCTGCTTTCTTAAGTTTTTAGGATTCATTTATTTCTAAAAGTTGATTTTATAATAGAGTTAGCATTCTTTATTAGGAGGATTCGTTATTTGGATTGAATTATAATCGTTTCCTTATTTAGAGAGTACCTTAACTATGAATAAACATGTAGCCCTTCTTGTGTTTCCTTAAGCCTTTTGACTAGGAGAGTAGCCTATTGGCAATTTTTCTTTCCCATGCTACATCATCCTCTCTCACTTTTCCTTTCTTCACCCAAATGTGGATTTTCTTTGCAATTGAGAAAATTCAGAAAAGATCCCTCTCTAAGGGTGTTATCCAAACAAGCCCTAATAAAATGAAACTTCAAAATCCAAAATTGAAAATGTTTGACCACGGTAAAACTCTAGTCAAGAAATCAAGATTGAATTCATATGTTAAAAAGATTGCACATTACGAACATTTTTTTCATTTTTAGTAGCTTTCAAAACCCATAATTGGGAATCTCCAACTACAGTCAAACTAAAAACAGGGAATTGAAATTGAATTCAGTTATTACTCAAATTAAAAAAATAAAAAATTGTTTCAAGGGTCTCATTGGCTGCACTAATTACATTTTGTAAAAAAAAAAAAAAAACCCATGTGTTAATCAGCTGGCTGCATAAAATCCTTTTACATAATCTACAAACACTAGCCACAATGATTTGATATTTTAAAATCCCAGAGTCATGTGCTCCAAATAAGAAAACCGACTACCCTAAATCAAGAGCCCCTTATCATGCAATGTTTAAAAAGTGATTTTTTTTAGAGTCATGTGCTCCAAATAAGAAAACCGACTACCCTAAATCAAGAGCCCCTTATCATGCAATGTTTAAAAAGCGATTTTTTTTAGAACAAGACAATAACCATTGCTAAGATCATAGCAAAAAGTATGAGAGACATAACAAGAATCAAAGAAAAATAGAGAGAGACATGCATAGTTAAAGTGAAAGCTTTCTAGGCCTAGAGAGGAGGAGGAGGACGAGAAGTGGAAAAAGGAATGCGAGAGTAGATGGTAAATCAGAAAAACCTCATTGAGTTCGATCTTTTAAAATGACCCCTTGTTAAATGTGTAAATGTTAGAAAAGCCCATGCATTGTTACATTTTTTTAGTGAAAGCCTCCCTTGGCTTGTGGTCATTCTCGAGCGATGACTCTGTTGTTAGGTACAAAATTCTGCACCAATTAGAAATTTGGAATGAGTTTCAGTTCTAATATGATCTAATGTGACTTATTGACCTTGGATGTAGCAACACAACCCAAACTGGATTTGTTAGATAACTTTATGCTCATTTAAAAAATGAGTTGGGTATAATGAGCCAATATATGCAAACATGCTGATCAAACCCACTTGAGCACCACTGACCCATTATCACCCCTTACACTGGGGTTGCAAATGCGTATCCTATTCCAATAATCCAAAGTTTTGAAGCCATGGATTTTGTGGATATTTAGAGGCCAGCCACTGGTTTTACATGGTTAGTACATTAAATCCATCTTAATTTGGTTTAAATCAATAGTTCTTTCATTTTAAAATTTACTTTAAGAAAAGGTCATTTCTACTTTCGTATAAGGATATTTCATACTGAAAATACCCTTGAATAGGTTTGTTTTATTATTCCTATGATTTGGGCACTAGAATCACCTTTTTTTTTTTCAGTTTCAAATTGGAATCTTGCATTTCTTGGTGATCTGGTTGCATTTTTTTGGTGATCTAGTTGCATTTTTTTTGGAGCACAAGTATATTTTTCTTCATTCTTGTTTTTCTTCTTTGTTTGATTCTTTTGTTTTCTTCTTTTTTCTATCATTTCATGATTTTTGTTCTTTATGATCTTTGTTTTTTTTTTTATTGTATTTCATTGATCATGTATCATGATATTTTTTTTAATTTTTTTGTTTGTTCTTTTTTTTTGTTGATTGTTGATGATGTTGTAGATCTGGTTGTGATCTTGTAGCTAATGACTGACAAAATATCTATTATTAGATATCTTATCTATTTGTAGTAGTAGTAGCTTGATTTCCTTAATGTTTTAGTTTGTTCTTTTCTGTAATGAGAATCAGATCTGATTTCATGAGTTCAAAATTCCACAGATCTAAGTTCATGTGCTTGCTTAGGCGATAGTTAGATTTATCCGTTTCATTAGATAGAATGTTTTTATATATGTATTTTTTCCTTCCTGTTTTGTATTTTGTTAGTTTCTATGTCAAACACCGTATATCTTCAATATCTTAATTCTTATCTTGCAAGCAAATATTTATGCCTTATCTAAAGAAACAATTGATTCGTCTGTTTCACTAACCACTTGGAATTTCATCTGTTTGATTATTTATAGCAAAACAGATTGATTCGTGAGTTTGAAAATAAATGAAAGTATTTCACTACCCTATTAGATTTCATTTGTTTGTTATTTACAGAAAACATATTGGTTTGTATGTTTGGAAACAACTGAAAGCTATTTCACTAAACACCTAAGATTTCATTTATTTAGTTATTTATAGCAAAATAGATTAATTCATACCTTAGAAACTAATGAAAGTGGTTTCACTACCCTCTTAGATTTCATTTGTTTGGACTTTATAAAAAAACATATTGGTTTGTATGTTCGGAAACAAATGCAAGCTGTTTCACTAATCATCTGGGATTTTATCTATTTGGTTATTTATAGTAAAATAGATTGATTAGTGAGTTTAGAAATGAATGACACTATATCACTACTCTCTTGGATTTCATCTATTTGGACTATGTAGAAAACATATTCATTTGTATGTTGGAAACAAATAAAAGTTGTTTCACTAATCACCTGGGATTTCATCTATTTTGTTAAAAAAAAATTGATATAGTGAATGTTGGACTTATATCTGCTACACATTCAACCATTTTCGAGCGTGATCAGAAGATTAGCGCCATCTATGGGAACAATTATTTGCCCTAATTTGTGATAAAATTTGGCCAAAAGACATGAAAATTGGCTAAAAGTGCTGAATATTGCTGAAAAGTGTCACTGTTAAGCTGTAAAGTGCTGCTATTAAGCTGAAAAGTACTGCTGTTAAGCTATAAAGTGCTGCTGTTGCCTAGTGACTGCGAGATACTAAACAAAAAGTGTTGACTGCCGGAATTGATGAAAAATGGGCAGTGCCCGTGGGTCACGGTCATTGACCTATTTTGCTGCTAAAAATGGTTTTTTTGACCTTTAAAAACACCCATGCAAGACTTTGATGTCTACGATGGGTTTGGAAACATTAATGAAGTGATTTTGCACTTATAAGTGCATCCTATAATCATTTAAATGAAGGCATTAAGCACCTCGAAGTGCATACTTTTGCCATTTAATTGAAGGGACTTTGCACCTCGATATGCATGGACCAAATCAATACCCTTTTATGTAATAGAAGGGTAGGATTTAGTCCAATCAGTCCAAAATAACAGTTTGTCTTAAATTAGTGATAAGACTGACGATATTGCAGTCATGCATTGTCCGGCATCATGCACTGATGGGTCCTGTATGATCATTGTGGTAGTTGTGCAGGCTCGATCCTGTGGGCCCTATCCCTTTAATAAGGTCCAACCCTTTCTTGCTTAGAAGTCTGACACAAATGGCCCTGAAATGCTGCCGAAATTTTGGTAGTCAGGTCGAGTCAGCTTAACAAGCTTTTAAGTCTAACTATATGATCCCGAAATGCTATAAAAAATTCTGACAGCTAGGAGAGTCAATATAGCACAATGAGATAGGATTTATACATATGTCTGACCATTTCGGTTCAAAACCATGTTGGCTCGGATGGCATTTATAAACCATTTTGGCTAGCCCAAGAGGTAATTATGTTGGTTATAACACTAATGTAGTCCGTTGGAACTTACTTTTGCAGAGATATCATGGGTTCTTTGATCATTACCTTTGATGAAGCCAAGAAGAGGCTCTTCAAGATCTTTATGACCTAAAATAAAACATTTGCAAGAACACTAAAAAGGGCCCGAACAGACACAATTGCCCCTCCATCAAGAGTCTCCATCTTTTGAAGACTCTATTCCTACAAGTTCCATGGCTACTGATCTGAATGGGTCATCAGTGGCCCTAAAATTTATCAAGAAGACTGAGACTCCTAAACCTTGGATCTCCAAGTATGCTCAGAACCCATTTGGAGTCTTCCATAAGGTTCAAGAGAAACCAAAATACAAGTTGAAGACAAGAGGCAACAGTCTTCACATCACTAAGCCTTGTTTGAAGGCAAGGCAGGTCTAGTTCACGGATCATAAGTTAATGACATTTAGCAAGTCGCATCCAACAGTTGCTCAAGGTTCAAGATCATCATCTACTCGGCCCAAACAATGGGTCGTGACAAGCAAACACTAGAGGACCTTTGATAACTTATAACTTGCAAGAAGGCCCAAAAACATGCATCCATCCCTGACTGCAACACGTGGTCATCACAACCACATATTGCCAAATCCAATAAGGCTGAGAATAAACTCTTGGCCTCACTCAAAGATAACACCTTCTACCCTCTGACTAAAAAAAGGTGATGGAGATTTGGCAGGAGATGTCTACCCTTCATCATTGTGGCACCATCCTTACTATCTTCACCCAAGTGTCTATCACACGGCAATGAATATCAAAAGAAAACTGAGCGGTTGGTTATCAATGATCCAACCGATCTCGTTCATTTTAAAGATTTGCTCCAACAAAAGGAAGAGCAGAAGAAGAAGAATAAAAGAGGTGCTGTTGACGTTATTTCATTTCCCACTTTTGATCCCATGGATTGGGAACAACTTACTAGTACTTCTAGGCCACTGGTTGCCAAGTTCAAAGATCAAACTTTGGCAACCAGATTGGCTAGTCAGACAAAGAAAAAGGCTTTGGTTCAGTATAAGGGTCAAATCCAGAAGCTGGCACGGCGCACAATCACTCAAAAATGAATGATTAAAGAAGATGAGTCGGACTTGATCTCATCACGGATGGTTGGATTAGGCTCAACCCGGAGAGTCACCCAGAGTATGTCTCAGACTCAATCATAAGAGTCTGACTCCAACTCCTATTCAGGAAGGACTTTTGAAGGCCATGTTAAAAACAGACTCCGATGAGGGTCCTATCACTGTCCTGGACATAGAAGATAGTTAATACACTTCTCAGCCATTAACATCATCCTATCCCCGTCAGGACACTGTGTTTATAGCTAAGGGGAGTGGAACTAGCAAGGATGGAAATGATGATGCTAGTGGAAGTAAAGACACCTACGAATAAGATGTTGGTAAAAATGAAGATGACAATGCCGGTGATGTTGTCAAATAACAAGGAGCTATGATCGACAACTTGACTGCCCAATTGAAAATCTTAAAGCTAGGTGGTTCGGTTAAAGCTCAAATAAATCCTTTATTTACAAACAAAAGAGAACAAGTAATGATTAGGAGGAATGCCACTAAAATTGACCTGCTTATAGCTCAGTTTAAGTCCCTGACAAACAAGGTAATAGTTGCAGGTTCTTTTGGTGGGGATCAGTCATCAATCATTGGTTTTCATGCAAATCGTGAAAAACGTATAACCTTTAAAGAAATTAAAGAGATATTGATAAACTCAAAAGTGGAGACTAGGATGAAAAAGAATGGATTATACCTAAGTATCCTCTGGAATTTGATCTGGTTCCATTTACACCAAATTACAAACTTTTGACTTTCCAACCATATCTTAGGAAGAGGTCAGCATATCAACATATTATGCATTTCAAATCACTCTTTGGAAACCTGCTAGAGTTAGATATACTAAAAATAAGACTATTTATCGACACACTGAAAGGAGTTGCCTTCGATTGGTATAAGCAGTTTCTAGAACATTCTTTTATGACATGGCTAATCACAAAAGAGAAGTTCTTACTATATTTCCAAAAGGAGGATCAGACAATCACCTTTGCTATTTTTAGTAGTACAAAGCAGGGAGACAATGAAATTGCACAAGCCTTTATCAATAGATGGAGAGCATTATCTTACAAATGCTTAGAACAACCATCTCAGAGGGCAACGATCAAAATGTGCAAAACTAATTTGCTACCAGAAATTAAAGCTATCATACTTAGTGACAAAACTAAGTCTCTAGCCCAATTAGTTGAAGTTACCACTGATGTAGAACTGACCCTCAAAGAGATCAATCAAAGTCAAAGCTATATTGGAGATGCCTTCTCCGAGAACTCTTAAAGAAGTCAGGGGATTACAGGATAGACTTGCCTACATTCATCGGTTCATTTCAAACTTATCTGGGAAATGCAGCGCATTATCCAAACTTATGGAGAAAGGAATTGAATTTGTGTGGGATAAAAGCTTGTGAAGATGCCTTTCAAGATATTAAATGGTGTCTCACAAACCCACCAGTCCTTTTAGCTCCAATTCTAGGTAAACCTTTTATCCTCTACATTCAAGCTTTGGATCACTCTATGGGGGCATTGCTAGCTCAAAAGAATAATTAGGAAATTACGTCACTATATTATTTCCAATGTAGTGTACTTGGTTTCCAACTCCAATCCACTAAAGGCACTTATGACAAAGGCTGGTGCACTGAGTGATCGTCTAGCCAAATTGTTTATTATTCTCTCTCAATATGACATTAGATATACTCCTTGTAAGGTTCCAACCCGACTTAATTGTAATTTAAATTAAGCAAGTTCGATTTCTTATTAATTAATATATTTTGGCCTTAATTTATCTTGCTTTTAACTTTTAATGGGTCTCAGTTGGATAAGTAGTTGGAGGTTCGGACTTTACTTAGGTAGTCAATGACCTCTTTGTAATTATTCTTACATCATATAGACATCTCATCAGTTGCATCATGTGCATTTCATCTTGTGGGTTAACTTTCATGTTGGGCTCAACTTGATTCGAATACATCTTGGCCCAAATTAGGTCCATTTGACCTAGATTGTAATTTACCCACAGAATGTGGACTTGCATGCAAAAACTGGAGGAAAATTGAGTTTATAAGGAAAACCCAACATCTTCTTCTTCTTCTCACTATGTTCGTTGGAGCCAATCCCCTCTCTTCACCTTTCTTCATCTCCATTTCACGTTAGAGCTGGAAACAAGGATTTGAAGCTTGCATGCAGTGGCAATAGCATCCATCTAACCTCTTTTTCTCCCTTTGGGCATCTCCTTCTTAGAAATCACAATCTTCTCCAAGCTACAGTCTCTAAGGTGAATGTTTTACCTCTATTTCACTTCCTTGTGTTTGCTAGAGTCAAGAAGACTCAATTACATGACATGCATGCACTTTACATCCCATGCACTAATTACATGTCTTTTATGTAGAGAACCCACCTTCCATTGAGGATTTTTCCTAATTACACACCAAAGAGGAGTTGAGTAAGGTTAAGCACTGTGTTAAGGCAAGTATTGGAGTACATATGGTACTGTATGTATGTTTAAATTGATTGATCATTCAAAGTTCAAACTTACAGCTCATTTCCCCTTGAATAAGCACACATAGATGTTGAATTAGATGAGAATGAGTATAATTAGGCAATATTAATGATATTAAACAATCTAAGACCTATTATGGAGTTTGGAAGCATAAAGAACCCTCATTGGAACCCAAATGATAGAGTTCTGCACTTGAACCCGAGCTGCAGAATCAGTTTTAGAAATTTTGAAGCTTACGGTGAAGCCCACAGCTAAGCCATAAGTCTCTACGGCTCAGAATCTAGAGAGCCAAATTGAACTACGGTTAACACTCAGCTAAGCCGTGGAATGAACTACGGCTAAGCCATAACCACCATGTGACCAAGCCGTAGGCTATTCTACGGTGAACCTTCCAGATAGCCCCAAAACCCAGAATTTATCTACGGCTCACGCACAGCTACGCCGTGAACTCTGCTACGGCCAAGCCGTACTCAAGCCGTAACCCTAGCTATAAGCTTAGCACAGCTAAGCCGTAGGTTAATATACGGCTAAGCCATAAATGCGCATTGAATTAAGAAGGAAAACTTAGCCACTCGCTAAGCCGTAACATGTATATGGGTAAGCCGTAAAAGCACTGTAAACTTAGGATATTAGGGTTTCCAATGACCTTGCAGGGCTCTAGATATGGTACCTATTTCCTAACCAAATTAACCCAATGGTGATTAAATGAAAGGTGGACAAGTGTAGAGCTATCACTCATCCCCTTCGATTTTCCGGACGAATTCCCGACGTCACGTCATGGGTGTTGGCATAAGAAGAGGTGTCCTTTGCATACACAATGTAACACCAAGATTGGTAACACAATGACACCGGACGTTTTATGAATACATCGTGTTGAATGCCCTCGGGATCATGGATTATTTAGCATAGGGTTGGCTAGTAATTATCCTCGATGCTTACTCAACCTAAATGCATCCATATTGTTAAGAAACCATGCCCTCAACATCAGGTCACTCAATTAAGTATGTATGAATTGATTATCAGATATGAATGAATGAATGAATGTAATCTCAAGACTGAACTCCTAGTATGTATGATATGACAAGTATAACCGAGATGTATAAAGGATATGAATTTGAGTCGGTCTTGATACGCTAAGTCGGCACCACCTTGCCTACGCCCTTATTAGGTTCAACGGGATCAGTTTGAGTATGATATGCCACTGCTGCAGTAGTCCTTGGAGGAGTTGTCGGTGCTTCTCAATAAGCTAGGCTGATCCCCTAGCATATGTACGCTCCCTCTAGATGATATGATCTCTCTTGGGAGAATATAGCCACGTGGTTGCCAATTAGTTTGGGTGATATTCTGTTTATGATTCGTTACACATGCTTACTCATGCACAACATGCCTAGTGTAAGATTTTTGCCTTCTTTTAATCAATATATATATTCTTAATTCATTTGATATGGCATGATGGTTTTATGTATCTCTATATGCTTGTTTAACCGTCGTGTTAACAGTGCTACCCTTGGTGTTACAGGTACTGAACCTCGGGGACTAGATGAGTGTAATGCAAATGACGCCTTCCGTTAGTCGTCGTACGAAGAGCAACAACGGGATACTTGTTGAGTGTTTAAGATTGGATAGGCCTGTTTACACTTTAGGATTTTGTTATGCTTAAATAATTGTTATCTTGTAAATGAGAATGGCTAAGTATAGACTTATTTATGAACTTTATGATAATTCGGTTATTATTGCTTATGATCATTACAGATGTATTACACAGGCTTCTGCTTACTATTGGTTGTAATTTACGTGTTGGAGAAACTTCTCTACACGTTCTTGTGCAATCTCCCTTGTAGTAACTTGTGTGTGTATATTTACATGCACAGATTACTATAGGATTACGTATGTATACCCCGTGGGGCTATCTTAACCCCAATTCCCGGGATAGGGGCGTGATACTCCTGCAAAAGCAGTGAAAGGACAAGCTCTTGCTGACTTCCTAGCAGGACATTCACTTTCAGAGAATTCTTAATTCAGAGACAATTTCCCTATGAACCAATCTTCCTCATTGAACAAATATGGAAACCCACTGTTGATTCAAACTTACATTGGATCATGCACTTTAATGGAGCTTCTAGGATAAATGAATTTAGAGATACAATTTTTAGGGTTGGGATCATTTTCTACAGCCCAGAAAGATTCTACGACCCTCACTTTTTCTCATTAATCAAGCCATATCCAAATAATGTGGCCAAATATATGGCATTGAATATTATGGGTGTCAAGTTAGCCTTAGAACCCGGTATCAATATACTTGGAGTATATGGAGATTCATAACTTGTAATCAAACAAAAGAATCTTGAATATGAAGTAAAGAAACCAGACATGCTTCCTTTCTTTAATAAAACTTGTGAAGTCAAGGAGAGATTCGTGCTGATCAAATTTCACCACATTCCAAGACTTTAAAAATGTTAAAACAGATACATTCCTCAGCTTTTTGAATACTCATATCATTTGTTATTTTAGGGTGCCTAAACATCTACATCACGACAATGGTCCTCAGTTCAATAATGACAAATTCCGCAGATTCTGTGACAAATATACAATCCAATGCTATCCTTTTACGACATATAACCCTGCAGCTGACGAACTTGCTAAAGCTTTCAATAAAACCATTTGCAAAATTTTGAAGAAAGTGATCTCTAACAACAAAAAAATTATAGTACCAAACTTCCTGAAGCATTGTAGGCATACAAAACTACTGTTCGTGGTCCGACCAAATCAACACCATATTCCTTGGTTTACGGTTGTGAAGCTGTGATACCCTTGAAAATTCAACTTCCTTTTCTTTGGGTAGTTGTGATGAACAAAAACACTGAAAAAAATGCTAAGCTCATACTTCAAGAGTTGGAAAACTTTGATGAACAGGAAGGTCAAAATATAGAGCTTACAAGAAAGGATACTTAGTCCTTACAGTCAAAAGGCCAATGTTCTCCACACACATGTCAAAAGGCAAATTTGAATTCAAATGGGAAGGACCTTTTGTTGTGGGTCTACTCTAATGGTGCCTACATACTCCTCACACTCGAAGGAGACAAATGCATGATCCTTATCAATGGAAAACTTCTTAAGGAATACTATACTTGAATGACATTGGTATACCCAAACCATGTACAGTGTACATTCTCACTCTTAAAATCCTCTGGTTTTGAGACTCAAAACCTATGACTCCTAACTAAAATCCCTCAAATTTGTATTAAATAACTACAAGGATCAAATTCTTCGACCCCTCTAGTCAAACTTTCGTTACTTGGATAATGTCCCTACAAGACCCCTTGTAACATCCTGCTATATAGATTAAGTCTTTTTGCAGATCCTGTATAGCAAAACTCAGTTGTGTGGAATAAGTCTTTTTGCAGACCCAATATAGCTAATTCTTAGTTGTATAGAATAAGTCTTTTTGTAGACCCTATATGACTACCTTCGGTTATATAGAACAAGTCTTTTTGCAGACCCTGTATAACCAAAATCTAAACAAAAACCAAAACCAAATCTTTGTCCTAAGGAATTAGTCAAGGATCTCGGAAAAAGCTTCACACATGGGCACCAAATAACATCCACTTTATTTGACTCCTTTCGACAACAAAAGGATCAAGTCATGGACCTTAGAGAAAGCCTCACACATGGGTACCGAATAACGTCCACTTATATGACTCCCTTATTTTTGATTTATGGATCTAAAAGATCGCAAATCATACCCTCATACAATTCTTTTAAAACCAAACCAAACAAACCATCCATACATAAAACATCCACACACAATCAAACCAAACACCTATACCAATGACAAAATGGAGGAAAAAAAAATTTTTTTCGTTGATATTCATTTAAAGTTTAAGTACAAAGAATGAATTCAATGAATGCATGGCCACCCAAGCTAATCAAGATAAAAAAAGTCAAACAAGAAGCTGCAGCAATGAAATTTAGTCCAATAACTTCTTAAGTTGCCTCTTCGTATTTAAAATTTCTTCCCTCAGGACTCGCCCTTTATATCTTGGATAAGCTGGGACAATAGCATCGATGTCAATTCTATCCAGTTTGATATTCATTTCATTTTTAAAGGATTGAACAAAGTCATTCAAGGTTGTCTGCTTCTCCTTTACTTTGGCAAGAATGCATTATTCGTGGGCCTGCTTTTGTGAACTAGACTTCTCCAAGGCATCTATGATGGTGTAACATCCTCGAGTGCCACATCGACTATAGAGAGAAAAGTGAATGAGTTTATATATAGAGCTGGCACCCTTCTTTGCATGAGACTTTTTGGTGGGTTGAGACCCATTAGAAGCAAAACCATGAGGCCCATAGGCCAAAGCGGATAATATCATGCATGCATGTATGGTGGGGCATGACAAATGGTATCAGAGCCGACTCTCAATTAGTTTGAGTGTGGGTCCCTACCGTGGCCTGGTGCAAGTGGGCGGGTTCTTATGTGGGCGAACTAAGAAGGCTGGCAGGCTACATGGACTGGCAAGCTACTACATAGGGACGTGCAGTCCTAGGGGGGGTGGATTATAACATCCTCGAGTCCCATATCGACTATAGAGAGGAAAGTAAATGGGCTTATATATAGAGCTGGCACCCTTACATTGCATGAGGCCTTTGGTGGGTTGAGACCCACTAGAAGCAAAACTGTGAGGCCCATAGGTCAAAGCGGACAATATCATGTATGCATGTAGGGTGAGGCGTGACAGGTGGTTCGAAACTCTAGAGCATCATCTTTCAAAGATAAAAGTTATTGCTACAATGTGATGATCTATGGTTGCAATGTTCCTCACGGCCAAAGTTTTGGTTCTATCTCAAGACACAACATGGTGAACCCACTTTGGGCATTTTACCCCAAACAAAAATGTATGTTTTTTTAGAAGCCAACCTAATCCAAACTTTAAATTCATCTTGGGACAAACCCAATTTTGAGCCAAATGTGTCATCTCAAATTGCTTTGGATCATAATCTACAAAAGACAATCTCCTTCAAAATTGCATCTCATTTTGACTCATGTCAAGCCAAGTCAAAACCTAAACTTTGATTTTTGAAAATAAACAAAAAATCTATGAAAATCCAAACCCAAATCCATTTTAAACTAAACCTTTGATTTTTTTTAAACCTCAGGGATTCATTTTTGTGGGTATTCTCCACATCCCCACAGAAATACCACTTTGGATATGTATAACAAATAGGTCAAAAGAAAACCAAATCCATCTCTAAAATCCAAAATCCAAAACAAAATTCATAAATTTCTGATTTCTCTTAATAGCTCAGGGATTTCTTTTGTGGGTGTTCCCCACAATCCCCACAGAGATGCTACTTTGGATATCTATGATAAATAAGTCGTGATAAAATCAAATTCATTTCCAAAATCTAAACATAATTCATAAACTTCTGAATTCTCTTAATACCTCAGGGATTTCTTTTTGTGGGTGTCCCCCACATTTCCCATAGAGATGCTACTTTTGATATCTATAAAAATAAGGCAAAGAAATTCGGAATTCTTATGTTTTTACCAAATTCCATCATCAAACCCCTCATAGTTTTGATCAAAATTTTCAAAATCCTAAGTTTAGGCCAATAACCTATCTTAACAAACTATATTTTCATCAAGCCATTCATCATTCCCATAGATTGACTATTTCAAGTCATAATGATTATTACACTATAATCATTGCACCTCCAGGGGGCACTTGTTGACCCTTAAAAAATTATAAATATTGCAGTAAAGATATTACAAGCAAATTTCAAACCAAGGGCACATAAACCTTGGGATTATGGAATGGCAAGTCAAATACCGCGTCTAAATGTTCAGAGTTGATGTAATCCACTAAGAAGATTTTAGATGAGTTCAGAATACAGCATTTCAAACTTCAGAGTTATTGGACTTAGCATCGTCACTCAACTCACCAAATACCAAATTCAGGGTTCATTGGCTAAAAAATTAGGGGTTGCTGAATATACTCAAGGTTCTGGGTTACCAAAGTGGCTGAAACTTTTATGACAACTCTAAAACATACTTTAGAATGATGTTTCAAAGTTTCAAAGTATTTAGACTTCATCTTAGCTCAAAACTAAGCTTCAGTGACTATTTGCCAGCTCCTTGGGGGGTCACTATGGAAGTTAACACTTCTAGATGTTAGAATAAGCTCAAATCCATGGGAATGCCTTCAAGTATATTCAAAGATTATTGTTACGACCCGAGCCCAGAAATCGGGGGTTAGTTAAAACCTAACCAGTGACAGACGTACTCCCGTGCAATTCATACCCGGACTGACCAGTACATCCGGACTGATCGGAGTCTGAATGAAATTACATAAGAGATATTCACATGCTTACACGTGTGAAGTGTTGAACGAATCACCCGTTCAAACATTTAATGCACGGAAGCCTGTCAATATCACCGAAAATTTCTTTCTTTATCATTAAACAGTTCGACAAACCCAAATACAACCGTGAACATTTTAAACATTAATATTCAAGAACAAGATTAGTAGTTTAATTATACATTACCTGCAAAACCCAAATGACATGCTCATGTATGCAAGGAAATCAAGAGTAACATACTAGGGAGGGAATATGAAAGATGTAGAGATGATGAGACCGAAATTCTACAATGCAGTATACATGTATGCAATCATGCAAACATAAAAAGAACCAAAAAAAAAAAAAAATTCCCAACATATATAGTCCTTAGCTATAAGTGGGCGCTCTCGTCAAAAGAAACAGTTAGCAACCATTCTGCTGTCCAACCGATAGCTCCCGAAGGAACCTCTGGGGTCTCCATCAACGGTGCCCAGGATTGAACCGTAACACCATTAAACAACTCATGAATACGATGATTTAGCAAAGTGTAAGCAATATTAAGGTAACACGCATTGTATCTAAAATAATTAATGACATAAACCAACAAAAATCAAGATAGTAAATGCAACATTTCAAATTACTTTCGGCTCCACCTTTGGACTCATAAGTGGCTATGACCCGATCTTGCCCAAAACGCGGTGCCTTACAAGAAATAAAAGACATATGATTGATAGAGTTTGAAGTTTGTATCTAGGCACGTCATGCATTTGAATAAGCATGCTATAAGGATCATAAAACAGATATACTTGCTAGGTGGCTACTACATTTACCATATTCTCTCTAACGAGAGCAAGCCGGACAAGAACACCATCGACCGGGCTAGGGTATGAATGGATCTAGTTCTCGGGGTCCGGAATCCTAGGACAGCTGCACATTGCAGCGGTAACAAACAAGCAACACCAAAGTCAACCCCGTCGGGTATCCTGAGGCTGAGGTAGAGTAGTGCTAGACCATATCAATCATGTCAAACAATACACAATACACGTCAAGTCAAGTCACATTCAAGCGAGCAATACAGGCAAGCAGGGCAGTACGTGTATCATGTCATAACACATCCAGGTCAATACCAGTATTTTTCAAGATAAATACACAAACCAGTACAATTGCAAGTTGAAACGATCATAATATATAAAGGGCAATAAACGTTGTTCAATATGCTGTGCAATTCATTTTCATAGGACCAAGGCAGTTTTACTAGCCAACCCTAACCTAGTTGTCCATTGTTTCTAACCGTGCATGATGATGTAGTTTTAAGTTATCCGATACACAATTATTTTTCTTTGGTGTTACATTGTATTAGGAAGGTGTATCAGAGTCCCTTAAACCAACACCCGTGGGGAGGCGCTTAACAAATGGACAACGTCACATGCATAAGTCTCAGCCCTCAAGACCTATCATGATCTGTCAATTATTCCATTGGGCTGGTTAATGGTTTACAAGGATCCAAAACTAAGGCCCTACAAGGTCTCACAACAATACCTATCAATCCTCAGTTTCTGTGGTCTCTCGACTTAGCTGTGGGTGACTTACGACTTAGCTGTAGGTATCTTACAGCCTATCCATATTATGCACTACAGCTTAGCCGTGGTTCTCCAAAGTTTATTCCGTATTTGCGGTTATCCATGGTTGAACCGTGCATGCTCTTATGGCTGGGCCGTGTTTGTTCTACGACTGAGCTATGGGAGGGTACGGCTTAGCCATAGATGAACCGTAGAAGGTTTTCTCTAGTTCACTGCTCTCTAGACATCAAGCTGTAGCTTAACCTACGGTTGGGTCAGGCTCAGCCATAGTACATTCTATGGCTTAGCCGTAGCCTGACCGTAATGCAATAATAGGTTTTTCTACTCTTTAGAATCCTAGCTGTACACTGCTTACGGTTTAGCCATAAGTTGCAGGTCGTGTCAGGCATTGTTAAAGTCAGAAGTACCAAAAGGGGCTACGAAAACTCATGCAGTTTGATAGACTTACAAGAATCACATCATACCAACATGCATTAAACCAAAATTTGCTTATACTTGCCTTCAATTTAATGTTTCAAGCATTAATCCTTTCCTTAGCTCAGTTTGGGTAATTTGAACCTACATGTCATGCATGACAAAAATAAAGAAATAGATGAGTGCAAGTATGAACTGAAAGTCCTCTTGACTCCACTAACTTAAGAAATCAAGGAATAAGAAGAAAGCTTACTTTCACAATGACTAGAGAGCAAATTAAAGATGAAGAACCTATTAACTACAACTTTAATAAGAAGAGGAAGTAGCGAAGGAGCTAGATCGATGAACTGGTAACTTAAAACTCCTCATGCAAGATCCTTGATACAAAGCAGAAGAAGAAGAAAAAAAGAGAAAACAATGAAGAAGGAAGAGGAAAGAAGTTGGTGAGCATAAGTCGGTGGATGTGAGCTTATATAAGATGAATTTTTCAAACTTTATAAGAAAGTCCTTCTAGTTTTAACGAATCTTCAATACAAGTCAAATGAGGGTCCAACTGAAGGAATTGATATCTAATGCGCTCAAATCAGTTACGAAAATTAACGAGCTCAACAAGACCAACGTGATGATTTCAATATGATGCATGTATGCTGAGAAAACAAGTATTCTAAAATTATGAAAAAAAGGCTCATGTCTACTTAAGTAACGGTAAAACCAACCCAACTACCTATCCATGACCTAAACAGGACTCACTAAGACCAAATAAAATAAAAACACATTAATTAGTTTTTAACCATAATTAATTACTTGCTAATCAAGCTTAGCTTGGGTCGGAGTGTTACAACTATCTTTTAAAATTTCAGAGCATTTGAACATCATTTGGATCCAAACTTAGTTCAGATGGTCGTCTACTAAGCTCTGTGGGGTCATTATGCAAAGTGACACCTAATGGAGATTAAATTAGCTCTAACTCTTGAAGGAAGCTCAAATTATATCCAAAAGAAACTATATAAAATTTCAAGTCAAACGGACATTATTTGACTCAAAGTCTTCAAACATGTCAACATTGGGTTAGTGACCCCCAAGCCAAGGGGTCACTAACCAAAGTTCTACTTCCCAACATCCAAAATTGATTAGATTCAGGCACAAAGCTTCAGTAATGCTCAAAAGATATTCCACAAATTTTTTAGTCAAAAGGACCTTGTTTAGTCTTACTTCCATTGTATATCAGCTTAGAAGATAGTGACCCCCAAGCTATGGAGGTCACTAGCCAAAATCCTACTTCTAAGAGGCTAAAGCTGATGAAATTAGGAATGAATACTTAAAATGTGTTCAAAGTTAATTCTCCAAAGTTCCAAGTCAATTGAACATCGTTCGGGTAGAAAACAAGCTAATTACCTATAGTGTGGAGTGAATAGTGACTTGAAACATACAACAAATAGGTCAATGTTCGAAATCCTACTTCCCCAAATTCAAACCATATGAAATTTGGATGGACATTCTTAGATACCGCTGACACCAATCCCTCAAAGTTTCAAACCAAACCAAGGTTATTTGGGCCTCAAATAGTTGAAACAAAGGCCTATTTTTATAAAAAAAAGTCAATGCAGAGTTAACCAATTTTAGAAGGTCAAAACAGGCTAAAATTTTTATCGCACAATCAAAATAGTGTCAAAAAACATCCCTCCAAGTTTCGTGAAGATCGGACATCATTTGGGCTAAAAATAGGTGAAAATGGTTTACATGCAAAAAGTCAAAATTGGGACCTCATCGTAACCACAGCTGCTATCATTGACACCTATGGAGCAGTTTTTGTGGTTTTCAATGGTTCCTTCCACTTCATTCTGAACCTTAACTTCCTATAACTCCTCAAACTATTGCTAAAGTCTATAAAAAAGGAAGGTTTAACACACACAAAAAAAAAGGAGAGAAGGTAGATAGTTCCTATTAAGTTAAAAAGCATTCTTTAAGGCATTCTCCAGCACTCCAGCCCATTTCTTCTTCTTCTCTTCATTCATTCAAGGTAAGAGATGGTTCAGAAAAAAAAGGAGGGTATGGGTATCGTTTAAAAGAAGATTATGTTCAAACATTGGCAAGCTTTCAAAGGATGAAATCAATTCCTCTGTCCTTCTCACTTGAGGGTTTTTCTCGCCATCATGGGAGTTGTGAACAAGCCCTTTTAGGCTTCATTCTGATCTTTGAAAATCATAGGGTCAGAATGACACAACTTTGGCTTTATACAGTACCCTTTTCAGACTTGTACAAAACACGATCTATACACAAAAGTGATGATCAACAAAAGTTTTAATCGATTCCACAATTGAATTTAATCCTCTCAATAGTTACTCAACATCCCAAAGATCATAAAAGTAAGTTTTAGTACTTTGGAGAAGTTATAAAGATGAAACAACGCTATACAGAAGGCAAAACAGTGGCTTTTCGGCCACTGTTTGCTAGTGACCATGGGCCATGGTCACTGGCAAAAAGCCAGTGACCATGATCCACGGTCATTGGCAGAAAGCCAGTGACTATGATCCACAGTCACTCCCCTTGTTTTCTTCCTTTTTGCATTTTTTTTCACTTTTATGTGTACTTTCTTGTATTTTCTCAATTTGGATCACATTTAAGACTTGAGGAAAGGGTCGTAAGCTTTTCAAAAATATGTAAACAACCTACATCCTTGCGGTCAAAGCATTTGAACTCATTAAACAAAAGGGAAATTAATGATGAACTGTAGTTAATTCCCATTCATCTTAAATGTTTGAAATGCGTGAATGTCGAACTCGAATCTGCTATACATTCAACCATCTCCTAGCACGATCAATCATTATTGCCTTCTATTATTGGAATGATTTTGAATTGAAATGATCATAGCAGGAATTGATTCTACTTGAAATTTTTATTGATATACGCTTCCCTATTTTCAGTGTTGAATTGAGTAACAACAAATTGAATATATAATGTATGGTTCTCAATAAACATATAATGTATGGTTCTTAATGAAAAGAATTGTACGATTTACTCAAATTCAATCATATCGAAATGGTTTGGCTCTACTCAACTTCAACCTTATGATATCCAGCGGGGTTAACTTTATTATAGCTAATGAAATAGTGCCACTGCAGTGTGCCTTTGTCACGCCCCAAACTCAAGAATTGGGGATTTATAGTGGATCCCGAGACGCAGCACATGTAACCTGTGACAATTCGTGCCACATCAAGACATGTACAAACTGCCACAAGGGTGATTCCACAGTTACGTGTGAGGAAGATCCATAAACACGTATCAATCATTTTAATAATTAAGCAAAAACTTAGAGAATTCACCTGTACATATCATAGCCACTAATAAAACATTCACTAATTCATTTAATTATAACCAATGTCTGTTAATTCCCATCCACATGCACCTGGTACAAAGGTTCCATAAATATAAACAAACTGCAAAATGATAATGACATGATTTAATACAAGCCAGACCATGGCTATACACTAACAACCCAAAAGAACCTTGTTATGCATTGTAGAGGATGACTAATAAAAGATATCATCTTCATTCCACTCATTTATATCCCGAGATACCGCTATTGTTCCCTCCGGGGGCGCTTCGATTGCCGTATCGGCACTGGGTTCCGTATTTGTAATACCAAGAGTAACACTGTTAACATGACGATCAAGCAAATATTATGGTACATAAGCCTATCATGATGTAACAATTAAGATTAAAACAACGTAATGATTAAAAAAGAGTAACAACGGAAGCTAGGCATGTTGTGCATTTGAATAAGTATGAATGTAGATCATAGATGGAAAAACAATATCATAATAATTGGCATCTATGTGGCTATCTTCTCTCTAGTAAGAGAGCATATCGTACTATGGGAAATCACTAGCAATCAGGCCAAGATCGTCTAGCTGCTCTAAAAGTGTCGACTAACTCTTCATATAACTACTACAGTAAGTAACATATTGAATACCCTTATTCAGTTCCGTCGAACCTCCTATGGATACAAGCTAAGTGGTGCCGACTTCATATATCAAGACCGATCCAAATACATACTTATCATACGTAGCGATCGGCTCATACTAGTACAGAAATGTATATCGGCCTTGAAATCGTATTCAATCATGGAAAGCAAAGTTAACAAAGTAACTGATAATCAACAATGCATACTGAAATGAGCTATCAAAGCTTGAACCTGCTCAACCTTAACTATACCTATCTTGGCTCACGGGCTCACACTCAGTAGAAACTTTATCTCCGATTCTGCCTCAAGGTTCACCAGGAGGAATGGGTACATGATTAAATTATGTTGAGGGCAAGGTTTACTTAACAATATAAATGCATTTAGATTGAGAGGTTAACAAGGAAATTTACTATCTAACCCTATGCTAAGACATTTTGTGTTTCCTTAGTCATTCAATATTGTGTATTCATAAAACGTCCAGTGTCAATGCGTTATCAAAATCTTAGTGTATAAGCGATGAACACCACTTCTTATGCTAACACCCATGACATGATGTCAAGAAACAACCAGAAGTCAAGAGGGAATGAGTGACAGCTCAACACCATTCCTTCTTAATATATAATATCGTTATGCTAATTTGTTTGAGGTAAAGGTACCACTTCAAAGGCCCTAATTGGTCTTTGGTTATGCTTAAGATTCTAGGGTAAGGTTGGTTTAAAACCCTATGGTCAGTCATTGAATCAAATTTTGAAGTTAAATTGTACAACCTAGAGTTCTGTTACCCGACTGATCGGGTATGGTGTCCGACCGGTCAGACACCTCCCAGAATAGAAATTCGACCGATCAGGCTTCAGGACCGACCGATCGGCCCTGAATCACTCTACTCCGGGTAGAATCAGTCTCAACCGATTCCTCCTTGGCTTCCCTTTACCTCCCCTGCATCCAAATACTAAGGAGACCATTCATGTTACATTCTTAGGTCTCCTTTCCATTCATTTTTAACATTCATTCAACAAACCCAACCATTAGCACTAAAACAAATATTACAATCTTAATTAGAGATCAAAGAGCTGTAAATTGGTACATGCAAAGAACTTATCAAGAATCAATAAATTACCCATACATGCAGAGAATATGCACCCTTATACTTGCCATAGATTTAGTGCTTCACCCAAATCAATTTACCCTTTAGTCAGATAGTGGAAAAGGCTTCACTAGAGGATGATCTAGAACATTAAGAGAAATGAGAATGTAATGCATGCATGCCAATGATTGAATTTCTTTGACCCTATTGAACCCAAGAACTGAAATAGTGATGGGATTTTCTTACCTTAAGACTCCTACAAGCATAAGGAAGGAGATGATGCCTTAGATTCTAAGAAGGAGAACAAGAAGAGTAAAGAGGAAGAAGAAGAGGCTTAAATCCTTTGCATGCAACACTCCTAATGCTAAAAAATGAAGACAAAGTAAGGAAAAGAGCATGGGAGAAGGAGGAAAAACTCTTGCTCCAGCAGAAATGAAGGAAGGAGAAGAGGAAACGAAGGAGGGTTTTGTGTTTTAAATTGTGTTTTTCTGGAAAGTGCAAACAGACCGTACTAGTTTCCTAGATTTTCAATTTGAGTTGGTTGGGCTTAAAAGGGGTCGAGATGAATCCAAATTGAGTTGGGCCAAATATGAAAGATGACCCTCAAGATGAGACACACTTAGTCCAATTAATATGACGCCTTAGTGATGCAAAACTATGAAATTCTACAATAAGAAAAGGCCCTTGACTACCTAAGTAAGGTTTGAACCCGACCTAAGTACCTGTCCACGACCTAAACCCAAGGGATTTGAGTTGAATTAGCCTAATTATATATTAATTAAAGTAAAACAAAATTAATTATTGTAAATTATGATTAACTCGGGTTTGGGCCTTACAGCCTTTCAAGTTTCTAGACTCCATGTATGTAGAGACCTAATTACACTTTTGGCTAAGTTGTTGGTGTTCTTAATGCAAAGATCCCTAGAAGGAGGATATATTAAATGTAGTAATCAAGTAGTAAAGTATTTTTGTTAATTGATTCTTAGAGTATACTTATTTCAATAAACAATATGCCTAGTATACTAAATTGCCCTCTATAATCATTTGTTGATGATTATTGCAGATACAATGCGTGTTACTTTAATTATACTTATACTTTGCTGAATAATCTTATTCACATGTTGTTTAATGGTGTTACAAGCTCAGATCACAGTCCTGATTTTATGAAGATCGAAAAGGCTCAGAGGAGGTCGATGAGGTCCCTTTAGACTTCAATAAGTGGACAGCAACAGCCATCTGACTGATCCACCTTCGAAGAGTGATAAGACCATCTTAGAGTCTTTTTCTGATTTTCGGGTTGTTTCATGCGCCGAACTTGAGAATTGGGGATTAGAATGGATCCCACCCAGGGTGCTGCACACATAATCCCATAGCAATCCATGTCATGTGAAGACACACACAAACCGCTGTAAGTGAGATTCCATAGGTACGTATGAGGAAGATCCACAAACACGTATATTATCTTTCAAACAATAAAGCAGAAGCCTTTAAAATACACCTGTAATTATTATAAGCAATAATGAAAATATCATCCATTTATAATGATACCTAAGACTGTTGCTTAACCGTCTATATACTCATGACAACAAAATACTTATATATATACAGAATTGAAAATAACATGTCCATTGGGAGAATGGCATAACTCATCTAAAGGCCAATCATTGCCAAGCCTAAGTAACCTAAACAACCATGCAACGTATTACGTCGGATGACTAGTAAAATATATTATTCTCATTACACTCATCTACACCTTGAGGTACAGTTGGGGTTCTTTCCGGAAGCGCGTCGATTGTTGAACTGGCATTGGGTTCAGAACGTGTAACACCAAGTGTAGCACTATTAACTTAACGGTTAAGCAAATATAGAGATATATAAGACTATAATGATGTATCAATGAATTAGAGAACATATTGATTAAAAGAAAACAATAATCGTAAGTTAGGCATATTATGCATGAAGTAAGCATAAGTAACGAATCATAAACATAAATATCATAACATACTAGTTGGCATCCACATGGCTTTTTTTCTCTCCAAGGAAAGTGTATCATATTATGAGAAATCACTAGTGGTCGGGTGAAGATCATCTAACTACCTTGAGAGTGCCGACCAACTTTTTATACAACTACTGTAGTAAGAACATAATTAGTACACTCATTCGGTCTTATCGAACCTCCTATGGGTATAAAAGCTAAGCGGTGCTAACTCAATAAATCAAGACTGATAAGAATTCTTACATTCTTAATTACCATATGTAGCAATCGCCTCTTTCTTATATAGAAATATATACCAGTTTTGAGTTCATATTTAGTCATAAAAATTAGAATTGAATGAAGCAACTACTTTTCAAACAATACATACTCCATAAGCTATTGGAGCTTGAACCCTCTCAACCTTAGTTTCCCCCATTTTGGCTCACAAGTTCACACTTAGTAGAAGTTCCGACTCCTATCTTGTCTTAAGGTTTACCAGGAAGAATTGGGTAATGATTAGATCATGTTAAGGGCAAGGTTACTTAACAATATGAATGCATTTAAATTGAGTAATTATTAAGGATATTTACTAGCCAACCCTATGCTAGATAATTTGTATTTCCGAGGTTATTTGATACGATATATTCATAAAATGTCTGGTGTCATTGTGTTACCAAAAATCTCGGTGTTACATTATGTAAGCAAAGGACACCTCTTTTTATGCTAACACCCATGAGTGACATGAGAAACCATCCAAAAATCAAAAGGAATGAGTGACAGCTATTCACTCTTCGTCCTAATCATTTGATTACCATTGGGCTAATTTAATTAGGATAGAGGTGCCATATCTAAAGCCCTACAAGGTCTTGGAAAGTCCTAATTTCCTAAGTTCACAGCGTTCTTACGGCTTAGCCGTGTATAGGATACGGCTTAGCCATGTGACATAAAATTTTTTTTTAATTTCACCAGCATTTACGGCTCAGTTGTATATTGGTCTATCACATAGCTGTATGAAGTCTACAACTAGGCCATGGCCGAGCTACGACTTAGTAGTAGTATAATCCACGGCTTAGCTGTGAGTCAGCCGTAGAGGAAAAGCTGGATTTGGGGTTCTCTGGAAAGTTAGCCATAAAATAGCTTACGGCTTCTTTACAAGGTGGTTACAGCTTAGCCGTAGTTCATTTCACGGCTTGGCCATGGGTTAGCCGTAGAACAAATACAGAATTTTTGTAACAACCTGAATTTTGATTTTAAATTAGAATTAATCTTGACCTTTGATTTGATCTGTGATAGATCTCACATGCATTTGTGTTATTCTAATTAAAATTTGAAATTATTTGTAGGACCATGTTTTGTTAGAATTTGGCTTATTAGGGAGTTTGGCTCAACCAAGATATTCAAATTAATTAGGGCTCTTGTTATTGTATTTCCTATCTCAACACAACCTTGAAATTAGTGTTCAATTCTACTTTGTGTCTTAGAGTCCAACCTAAATTAGTTTCCCTTGGCTAACTTAGTATAGGAGTTTTATTCTTTTTAAACTCTCCTTTTTTGTTTTTCTATAAAAAGATACTCAACCTCACACCTCAATTCCATCCACTCTTATTATTTTCATTCATAAAGTTCTTTCCCCTTAATATGTCTCCTTTCTCTGGCCTTTCCCCCTTTCTTTTCATGTTTACTATTGTATGTATGTACTCACCTTAGTTTTTTTTTTTTTTTTTGTTAGCATTGTGATTTTGTCTAAGCTTTACCTAGATTTTGATCATGCCCTTACCAAACCACGATCATGGTGGACCGGCCATACTGTTGTCTTCCATCGTCTTGCATCATGTCCCTTGTCACCACCCCGAGGCCACCATATGCACCAACTAGCCCACCGACCATTAGCCATCAACCCACCTAACCAGAGTATAGCTCCACCCTCTTTCACCCTCATGCCTAAGGCTACATCATCAGGCCCCAACCCAATTTTCCGCATTTCATCATCACCATTAGTTAGCACCACCACATCCCAGTCAAGTTAAGCCCTAACCAGTCAACCCTGCAACAAAACCGCACCTAAGCTGTAACTGATCTCAACGCAGGCAGAGCCCATCTTTCTTTTCTTCTCCTTCTTTTTTCCCTCTCCCAGTTTCAACTTCTCATCCCTGGTTTCACCTCCCACCTCATCTCTTTCCATGTACCTGTAAGCAACCGAATCCAATATCATCTTCTCCAAACGACTCAATCCCCCAATTGTTTCTGCCACTCTTCCTGCTTTCTTCTCATCCCCGCAATGGCTTCTCACTGTATATTTGCTTCTTCTTCTTCGTTCCCCCTCTTGTTTCTCCTTCTCTCCTTGTTCTACCAGCAGCCAAACAATCGACGCCATCTTCTTCTTTTCTTCTTGTTTTCTCTTCTGGATTTTCTCTTTCTTATTTCTCTGTTTTCTTTCCTTCTCTGTTTGCAGCTCATCTCTAAGTCCCCATACACCTCATTCATCACCTTCATTTTTCTCTGACTCTGCACCTTCACTGCTGCCTCCCTTCTTTTCTGCTGTAAGACCCCTCTGATGAGCCCGGATTCCACCGGGATAGTCATGGCCAGTCCATCCGAACTAAGTAGCACAGGCAACCCAGAACCCGTCACTGTTTTCCTTCTTCTTCTTTTTTCTTTTTTTTTTCTTTCTTCTTCTTTCTCTCTGTTTCTTGGCCGAGTAACCCGATTCAAAACTGGTACCCATCTCAGTACTAGTCCAGCTGGGTCAGGACTCTCCTCTGCACCATCTTCTTCCTCATTTCCTTCCGCTACTCTGCAATCCAAACAGTCTTTACTCTTCCTCTCACAGTCACTCATCCTCTTGTTTCTGTTTGCCTCTTTTCCTTCTCCTTCGGTTTTCTTCTACATTTTTCTCTTCTACTTCTGCTTCTTCTCCCTCCTTCATGCAGGCAAATCTAGCTCGGGCCACACTTGCAACTTACCCAACTTCACAAGACCAGGTCGTCCCATGCAGAACCCGACTCTCTTTCTATATTACTATTGTGCTGCTGTTCTTATGTCGAGAACTATGTAAACCCACGTCAATGAACCACCTCAAGTTCACTTTTGTTACTGTCTCATTTAGTTTTATGGTTTGTGCTTTGTACTTGTTGTTTCCATTATAATATTTGATATTGACTTTTAATTGCTTTCCATATTGGTTTATGCAAAGTCAACAGACCATAGAACTCAACTAAACCTCCCCTGCAACTCATGGACCGAGTGCTCTTGTTTGTTGGTTCCAGCATTATTCCCCACTCTTATCAATACTATTATTCTTCTTCTATTTTTCATTCTTGCTATTTAACCCATATGGCCCACATGATGTATTGGTAAAATTTATTGTCTACTCGCTGTTTTAGTGAGCCAATTGAAACATATGCCTATTGTCCTTGGCCCACTTGCATTTTTTGATCCGGGCCCATCTGACAACCCATCATGCCAAACCGGATCTCAAGCCCGACCCAAGCCAAAACTTGGTGCTTAAACTCAAAGCCATTTAGACCAATTTTCTTTCAGGTCTTATTACTAACAACTATTACTTCGGGTTCACTTGCAATACGCAATCCAGGCTTAAATCTATAGTTGTCATTTTTCCCATTTAAATCTATGCCTAAGCCTGATTTACTAAACCACATATGTACCTAAACCATTGCTCATTCACTAGTGTTTTGAAGAGTATTTAAAAATGCATATTTTCATACACATTTTTTACCCATTTTAAGGAATTAGAGTCAAAAGAGCCTCATTTAGTGTCATATCAAGGTTTCAAGCATTTTAAATTCATTTTAGTATATTTTTGTATAATTTATTTAAAAAAATCACACTTTTTGCATACATTCATAAAACCTACCATTTTTGGAAAGTTTTGTGAAAATTTATATTCTCATGAAATAAATTTAATTTTCATCATCATTAGTTCGTTCACATATAATTATGAAAAATGGTGTACATTTTTATTGTCATTACATGAGAGATGGGCTCACAGTGATGCATTTATGATATTAGGGTTAGAGTTATCTTTTCACATGAATTTACATTTGTTTTACAGAAAAATGATGATATGGGTCCCATTTTCGAAGAATTAAGGCAAAAAAAATTATTTTCAAAAGAAATTTGAGAAGAATTAAAGAGAGAAAGAAGAAAAAAGAAAAATTTACAAAGTTGGCTTCATGGTCCCACACACATATTACATATGTGGGGAAACACTTGTAGAATGTTCAAAAAAGGGGTCTCACTCTCCAATTGTTACAAGAATCCAAAATTAAAGTCAGAAAAGAAAGCCAAGGTGGAGAGAATTCAAGGAAAGAAAAGTTAAAGAAGGAGAATTCAAAAATAAAAAGTCAATCTTATTTTTCTTTGGACAGTAAACATTAAAATGGTCATAACTTTCAAACCAAGTGTCGGATTTGGAAAATCTATCTACCGTTGGAAAGCCCTATTCAAGTAGATATCCATAGGATCCAAGATTGCACCAATCGGAGTTAAAACAACAAAGATATGACATCGGAAAATTTACTATGCATTTTTAGGAAAAATTGAGATTGTCTCATCAAAGATAGGCCCTATCCTTTGGCAATTGTTAGCAAAGAAATATTGATACACTTAGAATTCTAGTAAAAAAAGGAATCTTATCTCATCTCAAACTTGAAAAACTTATTGGCCAAGAAGAGGACTTACCTAAAGAGGGAAAGTCACATATGAGACCTTCTTTGAAAAGGAGTAAAAGGAAAGAGCTATAAATAGAGTACCTTTTGATAGTCTAAGGCATGAAAGAAGAGACCTCCTCTCTCTAGCTCTCTCATTCCACTCTTTCCATAACTTTCTACTTTATAATTTTTTATTCAAGAAGGCTCTTTCCAACTTGAAGCTTCCACTAGAAGAAGATCTTTCATTCTCTATCTTTATATAAACAAATTCATATTGAGTAAAAGTATGTGTTTTTGTTTCCTTTATTTACCTCTTTTTACTTCTTTGATATTTAATGCTTGATGTTTGTTTTTAACCTTGTTGCTCTTGGATTGACAACCCAAAGAAGCCTAAGAACATGATTTGAGCAAACATAATCTAGGATAAAAGAAGAATTTAGGAAAAGAAAAAAATCACATCCTTCCACACATTTATTTTCTTGCACTTCCATACATTTAAATTCCATGTTATTCTATACATTTAAATTCTTGTTATTCTACATATTTAAATTCTTGTCTCATCATACATTTAAATTCCTGCAATTTTTCTATTTATTTTGAGTTCTTTGTGTTTCAAAGTTTTGTTTTATACATAATTTGATAGCTGAAAGTTTTATCATAGTATGCATCAATTATTAGTGGGTTCTTTAACATGTGTAAGATGCCAATGTGATCATGTTTTAGAGATGTTTAGGTTGCATTCAAAACTCAGATCTGAATGTGTAATGAGATGCCCAAATCTATCCAAAAACAGTCCATATTTGTAGAAATTTTGATGTAACAATCAATTCATATTTGAGTATATTCAGTTGGGTAACTTGTGGATCAGATTTGAATACTTGAAAGATCTGAAAATCATGATTTGGAGAAAGATTTTGAACATGATTTAGATCTGAAATCTAAGTTACAGCACTTACAATTTAGAAATTTTGCAACTTTGTTTGGTACCTACACATGTCAAGTTCTCATGCATTCTTGCATTTTTTTAATTGAAAAGTTTATGGTCTATAAAAATTGCTGGAAGCACCTTTAAAAACTGAAATTTTCATCTCAATTATGCTCAGAAACACTTTAGTTTCAGACATGAAAATTGTCTAAGAACAGCCCACCTTTGTAGTAAAATTCTGCACTGCAGAATTTTTGTAATTAGTTCATTCATGCATGCATATTTTCTTTGTTTTTAAAATCTTTTTCTTTGCCCTTTTTTTTTATTGAATTCATGCATTCATTAAGTGTGTTTTTTCAGCTATTAAATTTAGATTAGGTTTTCATTAGGTTAGATTCATTTTTTTTTTGTTAACTCTTAAATTTCATTTAAATTTCTGCATTTTTTTATCTCATGTCATGCATTGTTTTGCATTGTTGATTTGTTATTTTTTAACTTTCTTATTTTGGTTTTCTTTTATTGGAAGTTCTAACTTGTGTGTTATCTTGTAGAAACTTAGTTTTGTTTTTTAGGATGTTTTAGTTTTAGGAGTTTTATTTTTAGTAAGTTTTTTTATTGTAATTAATTTAATTTTGGAAAGTAAGGATGATGGTTATAATTTTTAGCTTTTAGGCTAGTTTTAGAATTTTATTTAGGACAGGTACAAGTTGGAAATATTTTAAAGGCATAGCTTCCTATGGATCGAATTGGTTTTACCTGTTTTTATTACTACATCGCGGCTCTGCACTTGGAGCTCACGATCAAGTTTTTGGAGCCGTTGCCGGGAGCGCCATTTACGGTAACTTTTCTAACTTTCCTTATTTACATAGCTTTGTGGGTATGATTTATTTTTGTATCATCTTTCAACAAATAGGAGGACATGCATATAATAATAAACCACCCTAATTTGGAATAGGAAAGTGCAGGGAAAGCTATAATGTATACATCACTCTGATTTTTAGAAACTTTCTAAAATTGAAAAAATTATTATTTTCAACTTGTCATAACTTCTTTTGGAAGAAAGTACACCAAAAGTTATCCAATCGCTCTCCTTAATCTTCTTGGCATCCAAAAAAGCTTTTGCCCCTATAGTGCGCGACAGCTTTTCTGTTCAGGAAACTGGTCCTTCAAAATGGGTTCATTTGTGACTCTGCCACTTCCTGGTGGCTAACCTGGCCGAATCGATTTCATAGGAATGGATTAGAGAACTTAAGGAAACTTTTTGACTTTAGGGAGTTATTTAGCTATTAGGTTTTTCTCATTTTTTTATTAAAAAAAAAAAACAAAACAAGTGATTCTAAAAATGGATTAGTGGCAATCTACAAACATGAGGGGACTTAACAAAGGGCAAACCAATGGAATGGAATCAATGCTTATGTCCCACCAAAGTCATGGCGTGCCTTGTGCGAATAAGATAAGATTGCAAAGTTACATCAAACAACTTGTTCAATTGGATCTTATGAATAGGAGTGGGTCAATCACTATGATCTTTGTTACAATGAGGAATTTGTGGAAGAATATAATGGAATGAGTAGGTCAGATAATCAACCAATAATGGCCGAGCATGAGTTCTCATACCACACAAAATTAATCACTCCTTCCAATACATACGTAGGATTTCCATGGTGGGCTGAATCAAATTCAAATCAATGGCATTTCCACAATAACGTAAGTAACATGTGTGGTCCAAATTGGGATGATCAACCACTGGACAATTAGCGAAATGGGCCTAATATGGATCATGTCTCTTATCCCCAAGAATTTACTCCAGACAAATCGTATGACTGCCCTTATATGATACATCATATGTACTCCCTTCTTCTCCCTGGTCATATGCACCTCCTAATCTCTCTCCGCCCGTATGGTCATATGAACCACCACCACCACCCCTGAAGAATTTTTTGGAGAATACTTTAGCTAAATTGGTTGAGTTCACACAAAACACCATGCAAACCATTAAAAAAATGAGCAATGCATGGAAAGCCTAATGACTTTGATTAGTCAAACAGGGCTTGAAATGAGACAACAAAATGCCACCCTTGGAATTGAAGATGATCCTACGTTCATTGAAGATCTTGTAGATATGGATCATGCAAACACATAATGGATATCCAAGGGTACACAACATAGATAATGGTGCGATGTATGAACCAATTGATGACTCACATGAGCCCATGTGCCCCACTTTTCCTCAGTATCGCCCATTCCAATTCATCAAAGAGGAAGCTATGCCTTTTTACATAAAACCTTTCTAAGATTCAGATTCCTCTGATGAATTTGGCATTGTGGTCTTTCATAAATTTGATATTCCTATAATTGAGGAAGCCGCAAATGAACCTAATGAGCCTCAAAAGAAAGATTACAATTGGGGGGATGACCCCATTTTTTAGATTTCTGAGTCGAATAATCTGGAATCTTTGAAATCTTGTATTGACTTCTTCATAAAATCTGATGACTTAACTCTTAGAGAAATTACCTTACATTTCTTGGCCCTCAATGTTATTCAATGAAACTTGTAGAATTGGAGAACAGTGGTTCCATTCAAACACCCAAGTCTAAAAATTTGGAATTCTTTGAGCCCGTGTTCAAACAGAATGCTGAAATTGAACTAATAAAATTTGTGGCATGGGAGGAGGTAGGGCCACCTAGTTGCTCATTACATTTTCTCCTACTTTTCAAAGATCCATTTTTAAGAGAGGAGGATGAATTTTTCATGGTGGTCCCTTCTTCACACAGTCTACAGAAATACGTGGTTCTCATGGTTTCATCTCTTTTTGTGCTTCTTTAAACTACTCGAAACCAGTTGTGTAGGTTTTTTTTCCTTTTTAGCATAGATATATTTTTTTTAGAGGAGCTTCTTGTCTTTCTGTTCTTTTTTTTCTATTTTATCTAACCTTGGATAGGGAGCAGCTCAAACACATCTTTAGGTGACTTCTTCTCTTTACCCTCCTTTACGTTTATGTTTTATCATATTGCTTTTACTATTCTGCATTGCATGCATAAACATCGAGGACAATGTTCATCTTAGGTTGGGGGGGCAGGAACAAACACACTTGTCCAATTTTAGATAAAATTTTTTTATTTTCCTGTCATTTTTATCATTTTAGTCAGTTTTTAATAATTTTAATCAGTTTTTTTTAATTTAGGACCTTTATTTTTGGTCAACAATTTTTTTTCCTTTTAGAAAAGAAAGTTTTCGAAGGAATTAAAGCGATTTGAAAATATATAGAAATCTAAAATGTTCATACTTTTATAAGGAAGTAAAAAGAAAGTTTGCATTTTCCAAAGGAGGAAACCTATCAAAAGATTACCAAAACTTACTTTTCACATACATATACACATAGATTTTTTGACATTTTGGATATGAAGCTTTAATATTGTTTTTGGAATTTTTCTGGAGAATACAATGTGAACTTGAAATTTAGTTTATAGAATATTTTTGTTTCCTGGTTCATTTTTGGTGAATTGTATATGTTAAAACCAAGATGAATTAATCGAGTGAGATGAGAACTGCCACCTAGTGTTTACTTTTGACTTTTTTTTTAAAAAAAAGAGAGCATATAATGAGTAGTTTGTTACTAGTTTGGGTTCGTAGCCTTTTCAACTCTAGCTAGTAAGCCTGGAGGGATATTTCTAAATCTAGTGCCTTAAAGCCATCTGGTTTGGGAGTCATTGGCCTAATGCTCACTCCATGGGTTAATTAGAAAGCTTAAAGGACCTAAAATTTGCACAATCACAAAACAATGATAAAAAAAAAGAGATTGATGATGAATTATGGCCTAACGAGAGTCTGTAGAAAATTTTAAGGGATATGTGTGGAAATGCATAAGGACTAAGTTTGCTCCTTAGATCCCAACTTTTGTTATATCATATGAACTTAGAAAATTTTATGTTGAAAAAGAATAAGTGGGTGAGGAGTGTCTGTAAGAGTTTGTAAGTAAGTATGTGCGAGGAAGGATAAAGACCAGATTTGCTCTCTAGATTCTAACTTTTCTTATATCGTATGGACTTGAGAACCCTTGCATCAAAAAAAGACAGTGAGAGAAAAGAGGCCTATCGAAGTAAACAGTAATGTGGCAGCTATCTTAGTAACTTTGAGAGGAAACTTCATTTTGCTAAATTTCAAGAGATCAGACTATTTGAAGGAAAATTTTGTTTTTGCAGCATTATTATAGAATATCTGAAATAAGTTTAGATGTATATATATTTTGCACCATGCACGCAAGTTGGTCTGAATTTAAGAAAGTTTTCGAAAATAGAACTGTAAACCGAACTTTAAAAAGTCTGAAAGTTTGATTATTTCAGATTTTGAAAATATTCAATATGAGTGAATTTTTTTTTGGAAATTTCTTTTCTCCTTTGCTTTTGTTTATTTTGTTTTTCTTAAAAAAAAAAGAATTTTGTGGGTATATTCACTGCAAACCCTCACTTGGCACAACTTATCCACTAGGGGAAACCTAGGGGTTTAAAGGCTTACTGCATATGCTTAATGCCGTCGATAGTGCCAGTGAAAGTGGCGTTGCATTTATGTTTATTTTTCTTGCATTGCATTAGTTTTAGGTTAGTTTAGGTCATGATGGAAGCCTCATTTTATTCGCGGTCTTTGCTAGGGACTAGCAAAATGCTAGTTGGAGGGCGTGATAAGTTTTTAAAAATACATATTTTCATACACATTTCGACCCATTTAAAGTACTTATTAAGTTAAAAGAGCTTCATTTAGTGTGATATCATGGTTTCAAGCATTTTTAATTTGTTTTAGTATATTTCTACATAATTTTTTTAAAAAAAATCATATTTTTTGCATACATTTATGAAACTTGCCATTTTTGGAAAGTCTATTTTGGAAAAGTTTTGTGAAAATTTATATTCTTATGAAATAAATTCAATTTTCATCATCATTCGTTCATTCACATATAATTAGGAAAAATTGTGTGCATTTTTATTATCATTTCATAAGAGATGGGCCCACAGTCAAGCATTTGTGATCTTAGGATTGAAATTTTCTTTTTCACAAGAATTCACATTTGTTTTGCAAAAAATTGATGAAATAGATCACATTTTCGAAGATTTGAGGCAAAGAAATTATTTTCACAAGAAATTTGAGAAGAATTGAAGAGAGAAAGAAGAAAGAAGAAAAATTTGTAAAGTTAGCTCCATGGTCCCACACACATATTCACATGTGTGGGGACATACTTGTGAAATGTTCAAGAAAGGGTTCTCATTCTCCAATTGTTACAAGAATTCAAAATTAAAGTAAGAAAAGAAAGCCTAGGTGGAGAGAATTCAAGGAAAGAAAAGCTAAAAAAGGAGAATTCAAAAATAAAAAGTCAATCCCATTTTTCTTTGGACAGCATACATTAAAATGTTCATAACTCTGAAACCGAGAGTCAAATTTGGACAATCTACTACCATTGAAAAGCTTTTTTCAAGTACATATCCGTAGGATTCAAGATTGTACTAATCGAAGTTAAAACGACAAAGGTATGACCTTGGAAATTTTACTATATATTTTTAGCGGGATTGAGATTGTCTCATCAAAGGTAGGTCCTATCCTTTGGTAATTGTTAGCTAAGAAAGATGGATACACTTAAAATTTTAGCAAGAGAAGGAATCTTATCTCATCTTAAACTTGGAAGACTTGTTGGCCAAGAAAAAGACTTACCTAAAGAAGGAAAGTCACATATGAGACCTTTTTTGAAAAGGAGTAGAAGAAAAGAACTATAAATAGAGCACCCTTTTGATAGTCTAAGGCGTGAAAGAAGAGACCTCCTCTCTCTAGCTCTCTCCCTCTACTCTTTCCATATTTTTCTACTCTATAATTTCTTTATTCAAGAAAGCTCTTTCTAACTTGAAGCTTCCACTAGAAGAGGATCTTTCATCCTAAATCATGTAATGTTTTATTATTGTTATTCTCTATCTTTATATAAAAACATTCATATCGAGTAAAAGTATGTGTTTTTGTTTCCTTTATTTACCTCTTTTTACTTCTTTGATATTTAATGCTTGATGTTTATTTTTAACCTTGTTGCTCTTGGATTGACAACTCAAGGAAGCCTAAGAACATGATTTGAGCAAACATAATCTAGGATAAAAGAAGAATTTAGGAAAATAAAAAAATCACATACTTCCACAAATTTATTTGCTTGCACTTCCATACATTTAAATTCCATGTTATTCTATACATTTAAATTCTTGTTATTTCACATATTTAAATTCTTGTCGCATCATACATTTAAATTCCTGCAATTTTTCTATTTATTTTGAGTTCTTTGTGTTTCAAAGTTTTGTTTTATACATAATTTGATTGTCATAGTATGCATCAATTGTTGGTGGGTTTTTTAACATGTGTAAGATGCCAATGTAATCATGTTTTAGAGATGTTTAGACTAAATTCAAAATTCAGATCTAAATGTGTAATGAGATGCCCAAATCTATCCAAAAACAGTCCATATTTGTAGAAATTTTGATGTAACAATCAATTCATATTTGAGTATATTCAGTTGGGTAACTTGCGGATCAGATTTGAATACTTGAAAGATCTGAAAATCATGATTTGGAGAAAGATTTTGAACATGATTTAGATCTGAAATCTAAGTTACAACACTTACAATTCAGAAATTCTGCAACTTTGTTTGGTACCTACACATGTCAAGTTCTCATGCATTTATGCATTTTTTTAATTGAAAAGTTTATGGACAATAAAAATTGTTGGAAGCGCCTTTAAAAACTGAAATTTTCAACTCAATTATACTCATAAACACTTTAGTTTCAGACATGAAAACAGTCTAAGAACAGCCCACCTTTGTAGTAAAATTCCGCACTGCAGAATTTTTGTAATTAGTTCATTCATTCATGCATATTTTCTTTGTTTTTATAATCTTTTTCTTTGCCCTTTTTTTATTGAATTCATGCATTCATAAGTGTGTTTTTCAGCTATTAAATTTAGATTAGGTTTTCATTAGGTTGATTCATTTTTTTTGTTAACTCTTGCATTTCATTTAAATTTCTGCATTTTTTATCTCATGGCATGCATTGTTTTGCATTGTTGATTTGTTTTTTCTAACTTTCTTATTTTGGTTTTGTTTTATTGGAAGTTCTAACTTGTGTGTTATCTTGTAGTAACTTATTTTTTTTTTTTTAGGATGTTTTAGTTTTAGGAGTTTTAGTTTTAGTAAGTTTCTTTTATTGTAATTAATTTAATTTTGGAAAGTAAGGATGATGGTTATAATTTTTAGCTTTTAGGCTAGTTTTAGAATTTTATTTAGGGTAGGTACAAGTTGGAAATATCTTAAAGGCATAGCTTCCTATGGATCGAATTGGTCTTACCAGTTTTTATTACTACATCGCGGCTTTGTACTTGGAGCTCACAATCAAGTTCCTTGACCCAAATTGGAACCACCAACGCCATTCATTGACACGGACCAAACCCATATAATTCCATGAGAATATTTAATTTGATTTAGTCATTTGCATATGAATCTATATTCTCCTATCTTAACAGGAACTCACATCGGACTTCCAAATCAAGTCAAGCCAAATACTCCGATCGCTAACAATTCAGGCAAGTAGTCTTACCATGGTTCCTTAACACTAGAGTTTTCTGGTCCTTGCCTCAATTTGATTTAAAATATGAAAATTTGAAAACTATTGAAATAATCTTCGATTATTAGGATATTTTGTTACATTTGACATGCTTATACATAATGGTTATGTTAAACCTAGTCCTATTTCTTTGCCATCATCATGCTACAATTGATTTTTGTGAAATTTATTGTTGATCGTTAATTACCGTTGGATTTAAAATGCTGAAAATGTGGAAAATTCTGATAAGATATGATTCAATTTGTGATCTCAATACTCGGCCATCTTTGTGATTAAAATGACTTTGAATTCCTAGATTTGCTATTTGTACCCTCAAGGTATTCTCTAAAGTATGGGCAATGCATCGTAGTACACCCACACACAGATTTTAGCCCCTTTTGGGTATGACATTGGGATTAAGACTCCTATGTATGCTATTCCTAGTTTGCAGCTAGCTTCTACTTTGTTTTGGAGATTACAGGTATTCTCGGGCCTCGTGCCAACTTTGTATGGAAATAAAATGATTTGTACCCGGCGTATACCTTGTGTTTGGTTCAAGCATAACTCTGGCAAGCACACTTTGATATTTTGTTTACTACAGATATGTCTTTTCTTTTTATTTGCTGATTTGGTTATTTGCTCACTTATTTGAATACCTTGAATTTCGGTCACATTATCTTCTTGTCGCTTTCAAGATATTGTACTTACCTTACTTGATACACCTTGTATATGCAAACCATGACTCTAAATTTGAATTCTTAGATTGCTATCTATTTATTAGGTTTTATGGTTTGTATTACTTATTGAGTTTTACTCACCTTTGTTTTTTTTCTCACACACAGATTTCGAGTTTGAGCTAGAACCAGAGAAAATCTATCTTGTTTTGCAGATTTGAGACTGAGGGATGAGCTGCAAAACTCTAGCCTTAGATTCGGAGGATTGAATTAGGAATTTATTAGCATTTGAGAAATTGATTATTATGTTTTGAGGATTACTCTCACTTCGGATTTATTTACTATGTTAGTGGATTGGTTTTTATTGTTTTGTATGAGATATTGATCATGTTGTTCCATTTGGATTATTTAATAAAGTTTGAAATTTATTTGAATCAATTGTTGTAGACCCATCATGCCTTGTAATTTGAGGGTCCTAAGGATCTCAAATTTCAGGGCGTGACAATTTTTGGTCTTTGGATTCCTAGCCGTACTTTATTTGCGGCTTAACCATAAGTTTCAGATTTTCTGAAACTGCTCTAGTACATATTTTAGTCTGGTATAGAACCCTGGAATTGGTTCCAACGTGATTTCCTTTACTCCCAATTATCATCGTAGATCTTATAATACCTACATTTCATCCATAATTCATAACTACGTTCCTTACCACTTAATCCATCACATATTCTTAGATTAAAAGTGATGGGAAAGCTGTAAGTTAATATGTATAAGGAATTCTTCAAGAATCAATATAAAAAGCATGCATCAGTAATATAGACTCTTATACTTGCTTTATATCAGTGATTGACCCAAAACAAGCCTCTCATTTAGTTTGATGATGGAGAAAGCCTCAATAGAAGGAAATCTTATTATAAACAAGGACATGCAATAGGTGAATTAAGATGCGTGCATGTTGCTCATTTGAGTCTCCTTGACTCTTTTAAACTCAAAAAAGTGGAAGGATGTTGAGGATTTAACCTTGGAGAGTTGCAAAGAAAAGGAAAGGATGAATTTGAAGGTTTCAAGGAAATAGTGAGTAAGTAGATGGTGGGGAAGGCAATGGGAGCTTTGGCTCTAACATGTAAAGCTCCAAACTTCAGTGTTGATGAGATGGAGAATGTGAGAAAAGAAGAAAATGGAGTTTCAGCAAAGAGGTTAGAGGAAAAATGAAGGGGGACGATGCATGTACCTTTTACACTTAAATTTTTCTTGGAATTTCTATGCAAGCCCACTGTTATTATGAAATTCATAGTTTGAGTCAAATGGACTTCAATTGGGCAAATATGGATCCAAATTGGGCTGGTCCAAATATAAAAGATAATTCACAAGATGAAATACACATGATGCAACTAATATAGTGTTAGAATGATGCAATCATGTGACTCTAAATTACAAGAAAGTCCTTAACTACTTAAGTAAGATTCGAACTCGACCTAACTATTTATCCATGACCCAAGTCCAAGGGAATTTGAGTTAAATTAGTCTAAACGAGCATTAAATAGTATAAAACAAGATTAATTATTATAAATCAAAACTAGTTCGGATTCCGACCTTACATCCTCTCCCTTTTTAAGATCAATCGGTGTTTCGAATGCAACATACCTTAGGTAAAAGTTTTGGATATTTTTTCTGAACTTGTTCCTCTAGCTCCCAAGTAGCTTCTTCTTATCCATGATGTTCCCATCGAATCTTAACCTATTTAATTGTCCAAGTACACAGCACTTGGTCCTTTGTGTTAATGACACGAAGGGATCTCTCTTCATAGCTCACATCCAGCTTAACTTGGATGTCGTTTATCTCGAGAATATGTGAAGGGTCTAGAAGATACTTCCTAAGCATCAATACATGAAACATGTCATGAACTTTCATGAGTTGAGGTGGTAATTCCATCCTATAAGCCAAATCTCCAACCCTGCCTTGAATCCCAAAAGGTCTTACAAATCCTGGAGCTAGCTTGCCTTTTTGTCCAAACCTAATAGTACCTTTAATGGAGAAACTTTTAAGAAAACATTATCTCCTACTTAAAATTCAAAAGGTCTACGGTGATTGTCTATATAACTCTTCTGATGAGATCACACAACCTTCAATCTATCTTGAACTTTTTGTATTTTTTCCACCGTATCCGCAACAAAAGAAGGCCCATGGAGACTTCTAACTCTGACTTCTTCCCAACAGACTGGTGTATGACACTTACTCTCATACAAGGCTTGGAGTGGAGCCATACTGATGCTCGTGTGATGGTTTTCATTATACTCAAATTCACACAAAGAGAGGTGTTTATCCTATTCTTTCCAAAGTCTAACATGCTAGCGCGAAGCATACCCTCAAGAGTTTGTATTGTGCACTCTGATTATCCATTAGTCTGAGGATGATAAGCAGTGCTGAAATTGAGTTTGGTACCTATGGATTTTTGAAAAGACTACCAAAAGGAAGAATCGAATCTACTATCTCTGTCGGAGACTATGGAGATTGGGGTATTGTGCAACTGTATAATCTTGTTAGTGAAGATCTTAGCCATCTCATGGAATTTCATCCTTTTCCTGATAGGAATAAAATGGGCTGACTTTGTAAGTCGATCGACAATCACCCATATAGCATCATGATGTTTCTCGTCCGAGCCAACCCTGAAACAAAATCCATTGAAATATTTTTCCATTTCCACTTTGGAATATGCATAGGATGTAATAAACTAGGAGGCTTTTTATGTTCAGCCTTCACAAGTTGATAGGTAAGACATCTTACTACAAAACCTACAATGTCTCTTTTTATCTTATCCACTAGAACCTGCCATTCAAATTTCAGTATATCTTAGTACTCCCGAGTGCATGGAATATCTAACGTGATGTGCTTCAGTTATGATTGCTTCTTTTAGATTTTGATCTACTAAGACACATAATTTGTCACCGAAATATAACACACCATCAATCACCCTAAAATCTAGTCTCCGAGATATATGGTCACGAATCTTAACGAACTCTGGGTCTTCCAACTGTCTCTCTTTAATCCACAGTATTAAAGTAGGTTCAAAGACAAACATAACTGCTAGCTATTTTCATGCTCGGAGAACATCACTAATAACAAACAATTCCACATGTCTGCTAGTGTCCATACTTATATTGATGATATTTCAAGACCCATATATTTTTTTATATAGAAACTAGTTATATGTGACAAACTATAGTTATGTTAGTCCATTTAAAACGAAGGTATTTTGTTAATTTTACAATGAGTTAGTATGACAATGCACACAATGAACTTACACAGTAGTTTCAAATCTCCATAAGGGTTATGGAATATTCCGTCTTTTAGATCCTGGAGGAACTAGTGTCCTAAATAACTACCAAGAGAGAGGCTCTCATCTTCACCAAGATCTTGTTGATGGGAGCCCCATCTACGAAGACTGCACCAATGTATATATAAATCCAAATTTAAAGTTCGAAATAATAGATCTCCATTAAATTGGTGATACACGGGATTGTATAATAGATGCAGTTATGCTTATATAGCCCTTCCCCATATATATCCCACTCTTATTAAAAATAAGTTTGTCAGTCTCAAATACAAGCCTGAACCTTTTCTTACTCAATAATGAACCCGATACAAGATTTTTATGAATGTCAAGTACATGTAGTACTTCATTAAAAGTGAGTTATTTTCCCGAAGTCATTTTTAGCACCACCTTTCCTAGAGCTTCAACTTTAGAAGTCGAAGAGTTGCTCATAATAGTTTTTCCCCATCAACAGCTTGATATGAGGAGAACAGATTCTTGTCTGCACATATATGGTGAGTAGCACCTATATCCACCCACCATTCCCTAGTATTTCCAACCAAGTTTACTCTGGACATCACAGAAAAAAAGGCTAATATTAGAAACATCCCTAGAAAGTTTCTTCATTTCGGTCATATTGGCTTATGTAGGCGTTTTATTTGCAGTTTCTTGATTTTTATGTTTGCATAAGTCCTTTGCACGAAGGCCAACCTTGTCACAAACAAAGCACTCTCCTTTAAACCATTTTGGATCACCACCTTGGTTTTCATGCTTCCTCTTTTTGTTGTTATTCTTGTGTGTTTGTTCAACTACATTTGTTTTGTATTCCATTGGATGAGTCTTATTTCTTTTTTTAGATGTATGGTTATCTTCTTCAATTCTTAATCTTACGATTAAGTCTTTAAGACTCATCTCCTTGCATTTATGCTTTAGGTTGTTTTTGAAATCTTTCTAACTTGATGATAGTTTTTCAACTATAGCAGCAACTTGAAAGGATTCACTTAAGGGTCATTTGTATTTTTCATATGCGATGTGAAAATGATTTACATAGGTAAATGACTCACATGTGAGTCATTTGCATATACAATTAACTCATATGTGAAATGAATTCAATCGTTTGTCATTTTCACACCTCTTTATATTTAAATTAAAAGTAATCCAACGGTTCACCGTTTATCATAATATTTTTGCCACGTTTCATGATTTATCATAAATATCTTAAAATATATATATAGAAAAGGACTATATCTCCAAGCCAAAAAAGGCATTCTAGAGAGTTTGGACGGTTCAGATCATCAAGATGGGGCCCATAAAATTAAGAATTTCAGATTTGTATTGTTAGATCTTTCTGTAAATATCTAAAACTATATTATGATCCAACGGTTGAAAATTGGTTTCAAGGCCGTTTTTAGTCTTCACAAGAGTTTCAACGGTTTTGATTTACATTAGGGGGCCCACAGGAGTCAAAAAATAAAGAAATGCAGATTGAGTTCAATCACGGGTTCAACACATCCAACGGTCTCAACTCTTTTGATCATATTTGAAGTTGTATGATGATCCAAGGCTTAAAATTGGTCTCTGAGCCGTTTTTTACCTTTAGAAGAGCTTGGATGGTTCATATTGCTATTTTGGGGCCCATAAAACCAAAAAAATGCAAAAAGGTGGACTGCCCCAGCAAGTTACTATTCACCTGCCTGGTAACAGTGACATGGGTAATGTTTTCACACCTGTTGAGGTGTGAAAATTCTCACCTGATTTTCAAGCTATTTTCATATCATTTTCACATCTACTTTACACATCTCGTGTGTAAATGAGTGAAAACAAATGTGATGATCTGTAACCATTACACATGTAGTTCATTTACCTATGTAAATCAACAAAAACAAACAACCCCTTTGTGTGAATCTCATGGAGTAGGACTTGAAGATCTCGCACTTGACTAATTACAGTCTTTGAATCTAGCATTTTGAAATCAAGGAAGTGGCCAACTACAAATTTCTTTGTACCGATATGTTTTGTTTTATACTTTTTATCCAAAGAGTCCCACAACTCTTTTTTAGTTTTGATTGAACTATACACATTATATAATGTGTCCTCCAGTCCATTAAATATGTACTTCTTACATAAGAAGTTAGAGTGCTTCTAAGCATCAATTGTAGCAACCACTAGCCTATCACTCTCATTTTCTTTGAGAGTAGGAGCCTCTTCATATAGGAATTTAGCCAAATTCAGGGTAGTCAGGTAAAACAACATTCTTTGTTGCCATCTCTTGAAATCTACCCTTTTGAATTTTTCAAGCTTCTCCTCATGATTGACAAAAACATGGATCTAAACAAAAGAGGTAAGGGGAATAATAGCGTTTGAAGATGTCATTCTGATTAGTCATTCTGATAAACACAATAGTTTTACAAATTTTCCAATGTAGAATTAATATTCAGAAGACAAACTGTGAGAATTAATATCAACAGTCCTATAATAAAGATTAAAACTGTTTAAACAAAGGTTTATTTGCACAACAAAGTTCTAATTTTATTGGTTCAAAAAAACTGAAAATAGAAAAGGAAATTCTTTTGTAAAACTCAGTTTGTATTAAAAGTAATGAAGTCAATTTGGGTTTTCTGAAATTAGAAACAGAATTCAGTGATCACAATGAAAAGATTTCAAAAACTATTTTTGTCTAAAGATTGTAAGGGACTTAGAGTCCTTTTGTGATTACAGCAACTGTTTCAAATGCAAAAAATAACCACAGTAGTATAAGAAGAAAATTATAAATTTGAACTCATAACAAGTGAAGTCAAAATAGTCTATTTTGTTTAACACTATGCCCTTAAGATAAAAATTCATCCCCGCTGCGGTATATGGACGTTTGTCTCTCAAGATACAATGATCAGCACGTAATAAAAATAGCACTGCAATCTACAATGCTAGCAAACAAAATAGTGTTCTTGACTCTCACACAAATGACATAATGTAGGAAGAAATGCATTTTGAGATGAGCTTTTAAATAGGTGAATTGGTGACTGTTCTAAACAGTTAATAGTCACCAAGAAGAACAGAAGCTTTTGTGGTAACTTTGTCTTTTGACAAAAAGACATTTTCTTTGGAGAGCCCATGGGTTGAGCTCAGGATCAGACTTCTTCCTTAGAGAGCCCATGGGTTGGGCCCAGGATCCAACTCATATTGGGTTATGGGCATTTGACCCAACCTAACCCAACTTCACCGCTAGCCATTTGGCAGCGCAGCGCGCGCATGGTGGTTGTGGTGTCATGTGGGTCCTCCTTCTGGGATTGGTGGTTGTGGTGTCATGTGGGTCCTCCCTCTGGGGTAAAATATGAGTGCCCCTTGGGACCCAGACTATATCTCCACACTTAATATATATAAGCACACACACATTTTAGTATATAAATAATGTGGGATTCCCTTCTTTGTTACTATATACAAGCAACTTTAAGTAGTCACTTTGGAAATCAATTTCTCATTCATATCTTAATGGTTTTCAATGAAAAATGGTTTAGGTTTAATTTCCCCATGGAGGAGAACACATTAGCACTTGGACCAGCCTCAAGAGACGTGTAGGACCCACACCTATTGTGGTCCAAAGTTGACCCAAAATCTATTTTTCCAACAAATATAAAAACTCCACAAAGGGCGTTTCGCGGCACAAAATGCCCTTATGTGTGAGTAATTAATGCAAATAGGCCCTAAAAGTTTCGGAATCTAAACTTTGGATTCATGAAAATGGAGTTGGAATGTGTCCAAAAGGGCTATGCGTAATCTGTTTATTTACATGAAATTGAATCCAATTTGTTATAAAAAGGCTTTCAACAGGAGAGAGGTGAGAAGTGATGAATATAAGATGGAGATGTAGGCATGAACCCTCACTTTCTTATGATTTGATCTATTGTGGTGATGGTTACATATTCCTCCTCCACGAAATAGAAAATTGTGGATCTTCACATTGTTTCTGCAAGTTTAACCACTTATAGAAAAGCATTTGTTTTAATTTCAAACAATTCGATTCCATTGTAATCAAATGGGCGGTTAGAATCCAACTGGTTAAAACTTGAGCTCTTGACCTGCTTCCCAACTGCATTACATTTCATTTCTTTGTGAGTAGGGCCAGCTAGAAGATTGATCATCACATGTATAGTTGTGATTAAAAAATCAAGAAAAAGTAAAGGGAGTTAATCATGTGATAATCACATGATCTACACATGAACTGGGGCTGTATTCAGGGACCATTAAATAATGAAATTTCTTTTTGGAATACACCCTTAGAGTTTAAAATTTAGCTAGACCTTATCATTCTGATCTCTTCAAATAATCTATTTGATGGAGAGAATCTATGTAAAATTAGGATTATTACAGTTTAATAGTTCAAATAGGCCCTGGAATGCTATTATAAAGCTACCTCTCGAAGATTGGAAAATGAAGAATCCCAATGTCAAAATTAAGGGGCTTTGAGATTATTCACTCTGGGTTTCTTCAAATTCGAGTAATCTAAACATACCCATGATAATGAATGGATTGACGAGATGCTGGAGACATATCATTAGCCAACCGAAGTTTCAAGTTGGGTCCACTTGGCGACGGAACGTAAACACAATATTACAATTATTTGGGCATAGGTTGAGGTCTGAGACCCAATACTAGAATTCATACCTAAGTCCATAACCAATTATATTTAATATGGTTTAGGTTGAGTCCATGGTTATAACCTAAAAACCATAAACCTATTAGGAAATATGCAATGATACAAAACATATCATTTTAATATTGAGAAAGAGTGGCTAGTATGAAATATCTTAGAAAGAGAGCTCCAAAAGATTATTCGCCTCATGATTGTAAAAAGATTCAAGAAATTTAGTTGAACCATGACTTTCTATATAATTTGGAACCCATAATAGTCAAGGCCCAAACCGTTACAAAACATAATGGCTCAAAAAAAAAATAATTAGCAGCTGGTTATGTCGTTTGGATTGACCAATACACCTAGCACTTTCATGAAAACGATCTTAGACCCTTCATTGCCAAGTTTATTGTGGTTATATCAATAGCATTCAAGTTTATAGCCCGGATGTGCCTGCGCATCTGGAACATCTGCTGGAACTCTTTGAAGTGTTACCAAAGGAGAAATTGCATGCCAATCTTAAGAAGTGAAGCCTCGTTACAGATAGATTGGCCTTCCTTGCCTATGTCAAAACAACAGACGGTATAAATGTGGATAATGATAAGGTTAAAGCAGTATGGGAATGGCCAACCACCAATATTTATGGTGTGAGGAGTTCCCACTGATTGGCCATTTTCTATTGACAATTTGATCAAACTTCAGTTCTAATGTTGCACCCAATAGGCCATTACAGCCTAAATTAAGAGGGCTTGTGGACAAAATAAGTGCAAGAGAGTATCCCATTGATCAAGCAAAAATTAATTAATAAAAGCTCTAGTATTAGCACTAACAGAATTTGAGAAGATTTTCCACATCGGTTTTCGCGATTATCATATTGGAATTGGCTTAGTATTTGTCAAAACAGGTCTACCTAAGTAAAATCTGTTTTGTTCAAAGTAGACCAACCTAATAAGGCCAGACTAATCTTGAGCCATCTTTGAGGCAAAGATATATGTGGAACAAATCTAGAACCCCAAAACATAGCTTCCCTAATTTCTTGTCCTTGCGTTAACATATGAGAATGGAAGATATGATATGATCTCTCTCTCTTATCACCCACTCCAATATGTGTGAGAATTGATGGTACTTGTAACTATTATAATTAAGAAAGGAATGGAAAACTATTTTTATAGATAACCTTAACGAGATTTCTTTCCATTAAAAAATTATATTAAATTTATTAAAATTAAAACTAAAAGAAAAAACATATTAAAATTAATGGACTTAATGTTGGGCCTTCATCATTAGATATGTGATCATGAGGACCACTTACTGTCTAATAGAGAACTATACACACAACCCCTTCTAGAACTTTTGAATAAATACTTTGAAAGTGATCAACGTGATTAACCAATACTGGTTGAATGTTTCCCCTTTCTAATTCCAAGCAGTTCCCTTAGCAAGGCCATGAGACCTCCTCCAACTCTACTTTTCAACCTCTAATCCCCCATTCCCACACAAACATTCGAATACCTTTACAAACAAAATTATGCAAATCACAAGCTCAATATAATTAAGGAGAAGGACTTACAAAATCCTCTATTGCAAAAGTATGCATTTTAATATCTCATATGTACTAAATTGTGCCATACCATTATAACATTTGTAACTTTCTCAAATATTCCAAAGCAATAGAAACTTGAAGGTGTAGACCATGTTTTATGAGGACAATCACACTACTAGGTGTTCTATCCTTAAACTGGAACAGGGTCCACTAGCACTAGTGAGATGCGATCTTTAGTCTCAAATGCGGAATTGGTGTATCCATCTCTGTGTTGGTATAGGACTTCAATTACACGCGCAAAATTCACGGCTCGCATGAGGAGAGGCATAGAAACCTCAATAGGCTTTAGGCATTCCTTGTTTATATCTTTCCATGCATCTGCAGCAATTCCACTAAACTTCTCACAAGCATCCTCATATGTGCTCCCATGCTCCTTCATGTAGATTTGAATACAGGATGCCGCATGTCCTCTCATTTGTTCAAGCTTCATATGTCAAATATAAACATTGGAAAGTAATAAGTACTTTGAAAAATGTGATTCTCAGTGAAATGGTTAGTAAACAGTGACGATAGGCTTAGGGTTTCTATTTGAGGGATGCAGACCAAGGAAGGGAAATAGATTTAGGAACAAACTTATGATTTTCTTGTGGGTTTGAGAGGCAAACACAATATTTTTATCTGAATTTTTAAAGCAAATGTTTTCTTTTAAATTAGTAACACAAATTTATTAAAGGCAACCAACAAACGAAGTAACAAACTCAAAAAGGAGGGTACAAGAGGAATGTACCACTCCCACTAAATTAAATAACCTCTTCCACTTAAGGAACTAACCTGTGGCTAAAGTATTAGCCATGGAGTTAGTGGATCTAACCTCATGATGGACAGAAACTAAGATAGTGGAAGATAACTCCCTAATTTCATTAAATAAAAATAAAAATTTTCTGGGATTCTTTCTCTGAGACACCCAGGTGATCGCATTAGACTAGTCACTTTCACCAGCAACTGACCATTATACCTTTCAGAGAACATCCTCAAGGCCTCCAAAATGGCTAACACCTTTACTTTATTGAAATCGCAAACACCAACCTTCCTAGAAAACAAAAGATAGACCTCCCCCTTGCAATTGTGAAGCACACTTCTAATATTTGTTGACCCTGGTTTAACCCTTAAAGAACCGTCCACATTAAACTTTAAAACCCCACCAGGTGAGGGAGACCAAGGAATGACTCTTCACCTTAATTGGGCCACAACCCATACAAGCCTCCCAATTTGAAAAAATATCATCTATCTTAAATTGGAGGGCTCCTTTTTTACCAAAGCCCATTTTGCAATCCTTATAGCAACCTTAGAGACCAAATTTGCCACTGAGGAAATGGAGCTTGAGAAGATCCTATCGCTCATTTCTTTCCATATGGACTATAAGCTAGCAAAAGAAATCAACCTCCACAAAACATGCCCACAACCAATAGAATTTACACCCATCTATGACTCCACTGCAGTAGTAATATTGTTCAGACAATACCAAGCAAGACTACACTTCTTGATAAAAGTACTTCATACATTCACCGCGACATTGCAATGAAGGGGTGGTTTACTTGTGGTTTTAGAAGCAGAACGAGAACCAATGGTCCAACTGGCCCCCACCGGGGGTCTTCTCCTAGATAAGTATCACCTGATCATGGAATTTTTCTGATTGCATTTCATTTTCTTCATATTTCCATGTTCTAATGATTTTCTCATGAATTTTTTTGGAATGTTTTGAAAATATTGCAATATTATTGAGAAAACACCCTTCTAGGTAAAATATTGCAATATTTTTAAAACATCACCAATGTTCATGATGTGGACTTAACTAATATCTTTAATTGATCAATGATCTAGCACAAATCATTGCACAAGAAATTTATAATTTTAAAGACCCTTTTTTTTTTCTTTTATTCCAATTGAAAGCAAATGTGCTCCCCTTATTTTCAAAGTGCGTACGCCTTTTCTAACCAAGAAAAAAAGAAGCACACACCTGATTTGATTGAATATCATCCTTGAATCGACAAACAACAGAAGCAGCCTTAACCAGCTTAGGCTTATTTTTAGCCCACTTGAAGACTTCTTCGGTTGCAATATCTCCCATGCCAACATATGAAGCCAGTACAAGCATGAAGTATGCACCACTTATCAAGGCGACACTCATATACTCCTCTAATGTTGGCATAAATCCTGAATTTAGCCACTCTATTTCAATGAAGTAGTGTTTGGAGAGTTCCTTGAACTGCACAGACATTAACAAGACGTAGCAAATAACTTAAGTCGTACATCTATGCAATACTCATAAACTTTGATTAACACAATCAATTTTAGGATTGGCCACATCATTTGTATTACCATTGGAATGGTCTAGCCTTTGGGCCTACCCAAAAGCATGACTATCATGGGAGTAGAAGTTGAAAGGGTGCCCAACAACCTTTGTACAGAAATTGGAAACCATTTGATCACGAGTGATACTATTTTGGGGCCCCTGTTCTAGTGCATCCTATTTAATAAAGATATATAAGTGTGCTTTACCCAAAAAAAAAAAAGATAAATGAGTGTGTAAAAGTGTCCATGATCAACTAGGGAACCTATAAAATTCAGATGTATATCAAATTTGATCCAGTGGTGATTCAAAGGGGTTGGGAAGATAGTTTTTCTGAATGTGTTCAATTGGTTATAGGGGCAGATTGGTGGCCCTACAGGTTTGAATAGGGGACAGCTTAGCCGTTCCTAAATATATAGTTCTTTGATTAATATTAGTACAAAAGGGCTCTACATTTTTTAAATGGCATGGTTAATAAGTGATCAAGAGGTTTATAATGTGACTAGGAGTACAGTTAGTCAATACAAATCCACCGTTGATATATACATGGTTTTGTTCCATTGCGCCTGTATGGTGGTAGCCAATCTTATTAAATCCAAATCATTGATCCCATGGAACTATAATGTGCATAAAGAATTTGAGAAAGTTCTTATTTATTAATTTCTAGCAAGTCTTCATTGTATTAGTATCCTAACAAATTGAAAAATCAAATGAAAATTAAAAGTAGGAATTCATACTAGATGGTTTTTATTTTTTTTTTTGTTATTTTGATTTTTTTTCTCAATTGAGAAGAGAATTAAAACTCTAACAAGCTATCATTGTCTGTAGTGGCTGCACTTTTTAAAACTTCACAGATTACATTTAAATTGATTGGGCTTGTTTTAAATGAAAACAACATGGCTATTTATAATGGAGGAATGTTTATAAGTGTTCCTCATCCTATGAATTGTGATGGATGCATATGAACATTTCTCTTTATAAAGTCTAATGAGGATTTATTAATTCAAATAAAAAAGTTAATTAAATATTAATATGGGCAAGAAAATTTTCACTTTATAAATCAAATAAAATTTAATCCTAAATTAAGATATTTCCAAATCATTTATTTTCATAGCATGTCTAATCTTCCCAAAACAAGAATATTCTCTATCACCCTCCTCAAATGCATGATCCTATTGAGGAGGATTGGTTACCCTTAATATATATTTGACATCTCATTGGAACTTCTATCATGCTTTAGTGGTCACCATCTATTTTTGGAGTGTCATTGTTGCATAGTGCTTATTTGGGTCCATGAGAGATAGGTGAGCTAGAAGTGTTATTATCTGTCAAAGCACAAGGACTCTATAAGTGTTTGACTTCGAGAAGATCTCTTGTTAGAGTTGATTTTATATTTCATTGAGAAAAGCTTCGCTATTTATAGAATAAAATAAAGATCACAACCTAAATAAGGAAACTTAATTTTTAAAACCTTAAGATAAGAAATTAAGCTAACATAGTCACATCATAAATCAAATGAAATCTATCCTAATCTAAGATGTAACAAAGTTATAGTAATAACATAGTCAAGATTTTCTAAGATGATTTATGCATTTACGACTTGTTTAGAAGAAATAGCTCTAGTCATGAATATAACATCTGTTTCAAAAAAACGTTAGAGATGTACAGCTTCTTTCAAGTATGAAATACGGTAGGATTTTCCCTCCTGAGCCAATTCCTCTTCAAATTGTTCGACGGTATCTAAGAGTGCACAAAAATGCAGTTTCATATAATCAGGCAGATGATCTATTGAACTTCGGTCCCACCTGAAAATTCCAGTCAACATTTCAATACATGATTTGCATTTTAAAATGGAGTAACAATACAAAGAACAGCTGATCAATTATCATGATTAGAAGAAACCTTTGGATTGCTTCTGTAAAAATTTTGAGTTCTTCCATTGTACCATATACAACATAGATGTCATCCATTATTGACACTAATGCTATAATTCTGCTGGTTATCATTCTAGCTTGGGAATACTGTTGCTCAAAATACACTCCTAGGATCCAGAAGTAGCACTCAACCACTCTATCTCTAATGAAGGGTAGCTTGCCACCAAAATTGTACTTCTTCCACCACCTAATGTGTTAGCAAATAAAACAAAACCCAAGTTAAAGGTTAGAAAATAAGTTAATTTGATGAAATATTTTTCTATGAAAAAGCTCTTAGTCAATTTTGAAAAATAAAATTCTAAAAACTTCCATGACTTCGAAAATAATTTTGATGAATATTCCTGACTTTTTTAAGGGTGAGACCCAAGCATCAATGTTCAGTCATCTATGTAAAAGGCATGGTTTCCAACCAATTGTACAATCCTATAAGGATTTTTGTATTAGCTAAATTCATGTATTGGATAAAACTTGAGTCCATTGATTTGTATTTTATATTCTTTAAGTTTAGACTGTTGATCGTGTTGCAAAGAGTGTCAAAATTGAAGAAAAATAGAAAACACAGCATGCGCTAGAGCAAATATACTAACGCTCTTAAGCGGGCAAGATAGATACGGCTGCACTTAAGCCTATGAAAACTGCGTTCAAACTTAACAAGATAATTGCAAATAACTGGATGTGCAAACACATGCTCGAGCGGGCGCTCACACGCGTTCGAGCGCACCTACTACAGAAGCCCACTGACCTGTATGGATTTATTTCCTATTTGTGTGAAATTTTCCTATTTGGTTCTTAATTGAAATTTAACCCCTAAGGCTCAAATTTTGGGCTATAAATAGAGAGTTTCTCTCGACCCTAAGTGAATTCAACTTTCTCCTTAATCTGCATAGAGAATTCATTAGAGATTTCTTTTAGAGCTTTAATGAAATATTGGGCTAAAGACTTCAAGTTCTTCGTAGGAGATTTGTAGTTTCTACATCATTGTAGAAGATTGCTCTAGAATAGAGATTCATTCAGGGTGGAGATCAAAGTGCTAATAGTAAGACACTGAGGGACTGTGTGTCGAGGATTCTAGAAAGAACCATTACAACGCCTTGTGCCGACGGGCTAACTATAGGGTTGGGAGTATATCTAGTACTACGAAAGTTAGTGATTGATTTTGTCCACTTTGGACTTGTAGTTTTTTCCCATTGCGGTTTCCACGTTAAATATGGTGTTGCCTTCTTTGTGTGGTTAATTACTTTTATTTTTTCTATTACATAACAGTAGTAATCAAACTGCAATCTAGAATAAGCCCTGGGCATTATTAACTTTGAACCCATTGCTCTTAAGAGCAGTCATCATTTGCTTTTCTTTTCCAAAGTGTTGCTTCATCATGTAGTTTTAAGCTGTAATAAGACAAAAGTTCACCTTTTTTCAAATACAAAAATCCATACTCACTCTATTTATTTAACCTTAACCCATTGCTCTGCCTTAATGATTATTATTGCCCATCATAAAAGGAATTTGGTCTTAGCATGCCTTTTGGTAAAGCATTGCATGGAAAATAAGTTGCATAAACGGTGTTATTTTGATTATGTTAAAGTGTACATTCGAAATAAGGGGCATTTTGGCCATTGTCTAGTCAAAGGGAAAAGTATTTTGCCAATCAAAGTTGTTCGTAGAAGAATTGGAATGCTCTAAAGGATTTTACCCATGTTGACCATGGGTGGACTTGTGAAGGTCCTCTACGTCACCTTGGAGTTGCCCTTGCCTTGAATAGGGTAGCAGCCCTGCATGTATGGCAGGCTACCTATGGTGATGTGGCGGATCTTAAATAGGTCCACTTATGGTCACCATGAGGTAAACCCTAACAGGATCTGGACTCTTATTGGAAATGCTTAAAAGTCAATGGTGTCAATAAAGTTTTTTAAAGGCCAAAGTTTTATTATTGACAGAAACCTCCTTTATATTCTTGTAGGAAATCTAAAATTCAAGATAGAAATCATAGTTGTTATCAAGGGATACTCATGGCTTCCTTAATTGACATTCTAAAGTAACAAAAACTTACATTGAAATCTCTTTTAGTTCCCTTTGATGCAGTAGCTGCAATAGATTGAAATCTAGCTTTGCAAGCTCTAATAAGGTGTCGTTTCGTTCCTTTCCTTGTTGGTAGATTGAGATGAAATACCTTGATTGTAACCTCTCAACGCGTTTGCGCAGAGGCAACTCTAGGGCAAGCTCAACTAGGGTTGAAAGAGGTAAATTAAGTTGAGGAAGTGCCAACTTAAGATGTTCTATAGTAAAAACCATGGCTTCATCCAATACATCCTCTCCACGTGTTCCCATATGTGCTGCTTCATATAAACTAAGAAGACCTCCAATGTCACTAACTAATGATTTCTTAAAGTTGCCTCCTCCATCCTTGAACTTGTTGAATACATCTATTTTGGAAACAAAAAATTAGAAAAGAAAATGAAAACCATTCCCTAGAGCTTCAAAACAAGTTGTAGATAAACTTATTTCCATACTCATGAAATTTGCTTTTATCTTCCTTGTAGAATTTCTAGGACTTAATACTTTTGGAAGAGAGTGCTATCTTTTCCGTTCATTTACATGCATGCACTATGCCAACTAGTCATAAACAAGAGATGGGTATGTACTCACTAGGTGACACATTGTAACCCTCTTGCCTTAGCAGTCGAAATCGGAGAGCAACGGTATGCAAATCATCACTATCATCATCCCCACCATCACTGTATGTGTTGTAAATCCGGATGAGTGCATAAGCAATTTCTGTCTCAAAGTGATAGGCCACTCCAAGGCGTTGGATGGCATCGATCAAATTCAATTCTTGCAATTGATCATTGACATCAATAAGCATTCTCTTCACTTCTTCCTTTAACTCATCAACCCGTTTTTTATTTAAAGCATCTGGTTTCTACAGCATCAAAGTTCAACTTAGAGATAACCAATAAAACCAATGTCTTCCACTATGAGAAAAATCACCAATTTATGGAGTACAATAGTAACTACTAAGCGATAAAGCTGAAGAGACATAACACAATCAATGATCCTAAGCATAATGTAGATACCTAACACAAAAACATGATGTACAAGACATAACACAATCAATAATCGTAAGCATAATGTAGATACCTAACATAAAAACAAGATGTACAAGGTATAGACTTTAGTGTATGAGAGAGGGCCGGATTGTGCAAAACTTAGAATTAGGTATTAACGATGCTTTAATTCAAGTCTACCAGTCTCCAAGTACAAAGATTTTAATGCAAAAACATATGCACCCCAGGTCCTAATTTAATCACTGACCCAAGTACTAAATGAGTCAGGTTTGGGTTGGGTCACAAGATAAAGTTCCTGTTTCCTAAGCAGCCTTCTGCCTACTCTACAACCCACCAACCTTAACCCACTGGACGTGGTCTTCGAGGTTCAGATTGGATTTCCACCTCAGCTAAATAGATGCTTCTAGTTTTGCCTGAGACTTAAACTAACCGCTTGTCACGACCTGCAAAGCCAATTTAAGCTAGACCCATCCTACAAAATACCACCATCGCTATAGTACATGGGTTAAGCTACCTACCAAGTCATCAAATGAGGACTTAATGAAGCGATCACCCCAGATGGGAGGGTGATAATCTGCAGATTTCCTTCCTATATTGGATTTTCCTTTTCCCTGAAATTGATTTGTGTGTGGGATATCAGAATGGCCGGCGCCCAAAATAAGAGCCATGAGTCAGATGGATGAAGATACAAAAAGACCAGCTGTGGGTGAAAGGCCAATATGTTTGACGATTTATAGGTGCCTTTGAAAGAGTGCAAGTAGAGATTCCAGACTACCCTATTCACATTATCAACATCTTCTGTGGTTTCACGTGACGTTTATGGTTCATGTAAAAGGTTTGTCTAAATTGAAAAATGTTTCTTGGTTTCACGTGATGTTTATGGTACATGTAAAAGGTTTGCCTAAATTGTAAAATGTTTCTTGTTTTTAATTGGAGGAATTCTTATAAACTTTTTATGTTAAAAAGAGAGTTTTTGTCCCCTTTGATTTGTCAAATAAGATGATGCCACATCACCTTTATATGTAAACTCATATTACGAGAGAAAAATTAGAGATGTTTAAATACTTTAACTTTTTAAATAATAGTGCAAGAGGAACACATCAACTAATAAAAAAGGGGTATTTATAAAAAACATTCAGAAAATTTTCTAGTGTGCCTCATTAATATTTATATATATATAAATTAATTTAATTGTTTAGGAGAAAATGTTGGAAACAAACCTATATGGAAGACATCCATTGGTTGATACATGAAGGTGGTTTTGGTTTGGCCCATATAGTGCCCAAAACCACTTTTAGAAAACAAGGTGCGGATTCAAACCAATTATTGGTAAATTACAACATTAGCATGACCTGCTTTTGAGAGTCCAGATGCAGCTGTTACATGGGAAGAATATGACACATTCCTAGAAATCCAACCCGAGGCCCACATAAAAATTATTTTGTCGATCAAGTTGGAATTCTTCCCTCCATTGATATATCATCATGTTTTAATTCTTATGAAGAGAAACTTCTCCATCCTAGTGGAAGTGGCATCTTCTATTTCAGTTTATGTATATTTTGTAAGAGACTATTTCATTAGTAAAGTTATGCTTTCTTTTTCATGGTTTGTCTCAATACTTTGATCATAATGCTCATGGATATGCTTGGATTGACGACCCAATTCTTTAAGATTAAATTCTAGTTGTTGGATAAATTTTGTGAATGATGAGATCTTGATATAGTAAATCTACTACTTGAACTACTTTTACTACATTTAAATTCCTATCTCTTACTTTTAAATTCATGTTCTACTACATTTAAATTCCATGTTTTCGCTCCGTTTGAATTTCTGCAATTACTACTTTTAAATGCCTTGTCTTTATTTTTGCCTTCTATTTGAAGTTTTTATCAATTTCTATGTTGATATCTTGTATAACTTATAGAGTTTTTAAATCATACATAATCATTACATGAGAATTATGATAATTTTTAGTTTCTAAAAATTTAACTTTCAGATCTAAAATTTATGAGTTCTAAATAAAAATGAAAAGTTGGAATTCGGATTAAAAAATAGAGTGCACAAAAAGATAGCAAACAGTGGTGCTTTTAGTCCGAATCTTGAAAATTTAAAACTCTACTCAATATATAAAGAGATGAGAAATAGGAAATTAATGCATATTACTAAAAGTAGGACATGGTGTTTTTTTTTTTTATCAAAAGGACATGGTATCTTTGAGAACAAAACATAAGTAGGAGGCACGTGATTCACAGTCAATCGTTGATGGATGAGTTACATTCCACCATGTCATCATAAACAAACATTAATACGTACGAATCATAGAGGAATTTGTTGTTGCACCAAACATCAACCTAGATCACTTAAAAAATTTCACCATAGATTACTAAAGCCATGGCCTTCTAGTGCCAAGGAAAATGGGGCTCAAAGGATTCCGCTTAGGTTGGATTCTTGTCTCCACACAAACGCACCATAAAGGAAATGAGTTCTGCTAGAAAAACTAAAGCAAAATTAATCTTCTAATATAACTCTTACTTTTTCTCTCTTCCTACCGTAAAGTTAGAGATGTTTTCATTCAACTCAAGTATTCAAAAATGAAACAAATAAGAATATTCTAAAATCGTAAATCATGACCTAACATAAAGCGGACCATATGTTTGTGAATGCTTCTCAAATTTGCAAAAACTCAAACTCATTGGAGCTCACTCCTTGGACATCAATATAGCTATTCTAGTTTGTTCATGATCCCTGTAGACAGGTTGTATCGATCAGGATAACTTTAACTCAGTTCTTATTGCTGCAATATATTGGCAAACTAAGTGTTGGCCAAGTGGGTCTAGACTATAATTGCGTTCAGTATCTGGGATGATTTCCCTAATTATATTGGGAATTTCCTGTTTTGTCAAACAGTAGTTTTCTTATAGGTTAGGACTTTCCTTTTTTCTTGAGATAGAGTTCTTAGGGGATAAGGATGTAATGATTATATATATGATGTAATCTGTAACTCTTGAGATGTAGAGAGAGGCTGAAAGAGGCTGAGATTCCAATGTTGTAGTTTCACAGATTGGAGGAGAACCTAATGGAAATTGGTTTCCCGTGGACGTAGGCATCTTTGCCGAACCACGTAAATCACTTGTCTTCTTGTGTGGTTGATTGTTAACTGGTTGCTCACACACACACGTGCACAACAAGTGGTATTAGAGTAGTTGTTTGTGCGTGGAAGATCAACGGGTACGAGAGATTATTTGATCGATCTCCGTGTGGTCCACCGGAAGAAGAGGACACGATTGGGTTCTCGGATGTTGCTCTGTTTTTCCCGAAAACAGGGAAGAAGATCAGCTGTGATCTGTTGGTCAAAGGTTGGCTGCAGATCTTCATTGGATAAGGGGTTTCTAATCGAGAAGAAGCCTGCAGAAGAGCACTGCTGCAAAAAAAAAAAAAAAAAAAAAAAAAACAATACATACCTACACTGCCGCTACTGTACTCCAATCGCCGGCCGTCCGCTATCACTGCCGCCCGTCGCCATCGCCGCCTGTTGCCGCTGGTCGCCGGATTGCTATGCCGGAGCCACAGCAAAAGGTGCTGCACGTTCTGTCTGCAACTCAGTTGCAAAGGACTCCAGGTTGAAGACGACTTGGGATTTCAACTCCCAGGTCGGTTCTGTGGTTTCAGGTTGGGTTTGACCCAACCCGACAAGATAAAGCCCATTAGAACAGAGGTTGCAGGTTCTGGTTCAGGTCAGGTCGGATTGACCTGGCCTGTTTGAAGCAAAGCCCAGCAGTTCAAGTTAACAGTTTGGGTCGGGTCGACCTGAACCCGTTAGCAGACGGTCCAGCCCGTTAGCCACCGTCGATGTCAGCAGTGAGACGTCATCTGGTTGACGTGGGCCCACGTCATCGAACACTCAGTCAATGGCCAGAATTGACCAAATTGATGGCAGAAGTTTATATCTGAGATATCTTGATCATCCGACCTCCGATCGGAGATCCGTTTCCGCCTACGGACTCGTTTCGAGTAGATCTACGTGATTGTGGAAAAAGATTGACTGTTTGGTGGTCAACAAGGAGTTTGACAAAATCAAAAGCGTAGAAAACTGTTTTTGCGATATCGGAGCCATCCGGAGTCGGATTTCAGATCCGTTTCTTCCAGTGTGCTTGTGTTGATGAGATCTACAGCTTGGTGCAAGAGTTGAGGTCAGTGTTAGTTATTTGTTTTTTCCTGTTACTTAATTTGATTAAGATGGAGAATAATACTATCAACACTACCATAGTTAAGCTCAACCATTCCAATTGGTTGATTTGGAAACCGAAGATGGAGGATATTCTTTATTGTAAAGACCTCCATGATCCGGTTGAGGGGGATAATGCCCAACTGAAAGATATACAAGTTGCTGAATGGAACAAGCTGCATAGAAAAGCGATTTGTCACATCAGATAGTGGGTGGATAATAGCATGATAATAGCATATTTCACGACGTGTCTAATGAAACCAATGCGAATACCCTTTAGAAAAAGCTAGAAGCAATGTATGATAAGAAGACCACAATGGATAAAACCTTCTTGATTAGAAAGCTTGTGAACATGAAATTTAAGGATGGTGGTCAGATCGAAGATCACATCAATGAGTTCCAAAGTGTAGTAAATCAGTTAGCCACTATGAAGATGGTCCTTGATGATGAGATGCAAGCTTTGTTGCTTCTGAGTTATTTGCTAGATACATGGGAGACATTGGTTGTTTCCCTAAGTAACTCTACTCCAGATGGTGTGTTATCCATGAGTCAGGTTACCAGTAGTCTACAGAATGAAGAAACTAGAAGGAAATGTGCAGGGACAGATAATGCACAGGCCTTTGTTACTGAGAACAGCGGGAGGAGTAAGAGTAGAGGACCAAAGGGGGGTCGTGGTAAGTCTAGAGGTGAATCATAGGCCAAGTCTAGCAGTGAATCACAGAGCAAGAAAAAGTCTATAAAATGCTTTTTCTGTGGCAAGATGGGCCACATCAAGAAAATTGCTTTGCCATGAAGGCACAGAAAGGATCCAACAATGAGAAGAAGAATGACAGTGATAACACTACAGCTACTTTACAACAGGAAGTAGTAGTGCTCTCCGGCGATGATGATAAGTGTTTGAGTGTGGCAAATGATCAGGTTGAGTGGGTTGTTGACACAACAGCATCTTACCATGTTACTCCTTGCAGGGAGATATTCACGACGTACAAAGCAGGTGACTTTGGTGCTGTGAAGATGGGCAACACGAGTCATTCCGATATTGTTGGTATCGGTGATGTCTGCATTAAAACTGATATTGGTTGCACAATGACGTTGAAAGTTGTGCGACATGTTCCTGATCTACAGTTGAATCTGATTTCCGAGACTGTATTGGATCGTGCAGGTGATGAGAATTACTTCGGAAATGGCAAATGGAAGCTCATTAAAGGGTCTCTTATTATTGCGAGAGGAGCAACAGGTAATACTCTTTATAAAACACAAGTAAAACTGTGCAAAGATGTGTTGAATGCAGTTCAAGACAATTCCTCTCTGAATCTGTGGCATAAGAGGCTTGGTCATAAGAGTGAGAAAGGACTGCAAATGTTGGTAAAGAAGGATTTAATTCCTTGCTCCAAAGGTATATCCCTTGATCCATGTGATTATTGTTTGTATGGAAAACAACATAGGGTTGTTTTCTCTTCAACATCAAAATTGAAATCAAATGTGTTGGATTTGGTATATTCTGATGTTTGTGGTCCCATTGAGGTAGAATCATTGGGTGGCAATAAGTTCTTTGTTATGTTCATCGATGATGCATCCAGGAAAGTCTGGGTTTATCCATTGAAATCAAAGGATCAAGTATTCCAGATTTTTCAACAGTTTCATGTCAAGGTTGAAAGAGAAACAGGTAAACTCTTAAAGTGTCTTCGCACAGATAATGGGAGTGAGTACACATCCAACCAATTCAAAAGCTATTGCTTGAAACATGGCATTCGACATGAAAAGACAGTTCCTGGTACTCCACAGCACAATGGTGTGGCAGAGAGAATGAACCACACTATTCTTGAGAAGATGAGATGTATGATGAGATTAGCACGGTTGCTGAAGTCATTTTGTGGTGAAGCCATTCTGACTGCTGTTTATCTGATTAGCAGATCTTTTTCAATTCCTTTGAATTATGATCTTCCAGAGAGAAGATGGACAGGTAAAAATGTTTCCTATTCACACTTGAAGGTGTTTGGGTATAAGGCGTTTATACGTATACTAAAGGAGCAACGTTCCAAGTTGGACGATAAGGCAGTGAGTTGCATCTTTCTTGGCTATGGTGGAGATGAGTTTGGTTACAGGTTATGGGATCTAGAGAAGAGGAAACTTATCAGAAGTAGGGATGTGGTTTTCCATGAAGACCAGTTCTTTGGAGATATTAAGAAGCTTGATAAGGCTTCTGAGAAAGTTGATGGAGTGGTTGATCTCACACCGACTCCTTCTCCGGTGTAGACTACAGGTGGGGAAGGTGGACAAAACGATCCGAATCATGATGAGGCACAAGGGTTGCCAATGATGAGGGTGTTGAGCAAATGGAGCTACAGTCTCCTCAGTTGGAAACCACGTAACTTCAAGTTAGGAGGTCTACCCGAGAGCGTCAACCATCAACTAGGTATCCTGCATCCGAATATGTTTTGCTTATTGATGAGGGAGAGCCTGTGAGCTTTCAAGAAGCAATGACTCATGCTGATAAAGATGAGTGGATGAAGGTTATGCAGGATGAGATGAGTTCTTTGAAGAAGAACAAGACATATGAGCTAGTGAAACTTCCTAAAGATAAGAATGTTCTAAAAAATAAGTGGGTGTTCAAGCTGAAAAAGGATGAGAATGGAAAACTGGCGAAGCACAAAGCACGGTTAGTGGTAAAAGGTTTCGCACAGACGAAGGGTATTGACTTCAGTGATGTTTTCTCTCCTATTGTGAAAATGACTTCTGTTAGAATCGTCTTGGGTCTAGCCGCCAGCATGGACCTTAAGCTTGAACAGATGGACGTGAAGATCACATTTCTTTACGGTGACTTGAAAGAAGAAATCTACATGACTCAACTAGAGGGGTTTGAGGTAGAAGGAAAAGAACAGATGGTTTGCAAGTTGAAGAAGAGTCTCTACGGGTTAAGCAAGCACCGAGACAGTGGTACAAGAAGTTTGATTCATTCATGTTGAGTCATGGTACCGGAGGACAGTTGCAGATCATTATGTCTATGTTCATCGATTTATCGATGGCAGGTTTATCATCCTTTTTTTATATGTAGATGATATGTTGATAGTTGGACAAGATAGTAAGTTGGTTGGCAAGTTAAAAGAGGAGATGTCAAAGTCGTTTGACATGAAAGACTTGGGTCTCGCACGAACGATATTGGGCATGCAAATACGTTGTGATAGGAGTTCCAAGCAGCTATGGTTGTCATAGTAGAAATATGTTGAACGAGTACTCGAGCGGTTCAACATGAAGAATGCTAAGCCAGTTAGCATACTTATAACCAGTCACTTCAAACTAAGTAAGCGCTTGTGCTCTACTACAGATGATGAAAAGGAATGGATGGCATGTGTTCCTTACTCCTCTGCTGTGGGGAGTCTCATGTATGCCATGGTTTGTACACGGCCAGACATTGCTCATGCTATGAGTTTAGTGAGTAGATTCTCGCAAATCCTGGAAAAGAGCATTGGGAAGTAGTGAAGTGGATCTTTAGGTATTTGAGAGGTACTTCCAAGGTGTGCTTATGTTTCGGAGGCTCAAAACCAATCGTGGAAGGTTATACTGATGTTGATTTTATAGGCAATCTTGATCTTCGGTTGTCGACTTCTGATTATTTGTTTACTTTCGTAAGGGGAGCTATTTCCTGGCAATCAAAATTACAGAAGTGTACAACATAGTCTATAACTGAAGCAGAATACATAGCTACTAATGAAGCAGGGAGAGAGATGCTTTGGTTGAAGAGATTTCTTTAAGAACTAGGTTTAAAGCAAGAAGAATATGTAGTTTACTGTGATAGTCAGAGTGCTATGGATTCCAGTGAGAATGCTACATATCATGGTCGCATGAAGCACGTTCATATCAAATACCATTGGATTCATGAGGTGATCGAGAAGAACTTCATGAAGTTGGAAAAGATTCATTCGGACAAGAATCCCTCGGACATGATGACAAAGGTTGTGTCTAAGGGAAAGCTGGAGCTGTGTTCAGAGTTAGCAGGGCTGAACTCCCAGTAAGGGGTTCAGGGCATCTTCCCAATGGTCTGGAGGGGGAGACTGTTGGCCAAGTGGGTCCAGACCATAATTGGGTTCAGTATCTGTATTGATTTCCCTAATTATATTAGGAATTTCCTATTTTTTCAAACAGTAGTTTTCTAATAGGTTAGGACTTTCCTTTTTTTTTTTTTTTTTTTTTGAGATAGAGTTCTTGGGGGATAAAGATGTAATGATTATATATATAATGTAATCTATAAACCTGGAGATACAGAAAGAGGTTGAGATTCCAAGGCTATGGTCTCACAGATTGGAGGAGAACCTAATGGAAATTGGTTTCCCGTGGACATAGGCATCTTTACCGAACCACGTAAATCGCTTGTCTTCTTGTGTGGTTAATTGTTGATCTGGTTGCTCACGCACACACGTGCACAACACTAAGGTTCTGGCCTCATCCACTGTCTTGACTAGGCATTGGCCCAAAAACTGTACAGATTCAATAATCTCAGCTATCTGATCCATGAACCTTTTAAAAATTTTTATTTTTACTATTTATTTGGGAGGCCCAAAATAGAACGGAATGGAGAAATAGAATTCATGTAGCCGACCCCAACATGGTTGGGATAAGGCTTTGATGATGATGATGATGATTTGGGAGGCGTGGGTGCAGAAAAAAAACACTTGTTATGCTAATCATCCGTGATTACTGGGCTTGGAACATTTTCTATAACAATATTTTTTTAATCATGGTGTGACCATTGACACTTCTAATATCAAATTTTAGATTTTTATTTTGGTTATTTATGTAAAAAAATCAATGGTATTGGATGTTGCTAGTTGTATGATCCAATCCAGTAGAAATAAACAATAAAAAAGTCTGTTAATTATTCCCCATTTTGATCAAATGGCTAGCAACATCTAAACATATATTCTTATAGATATATTGTTAATCTTTCAACTTTCTTTATAGTCACTTCAAAGCATATTGTCAATCATAGGGTTAAGAGAGGGAGTTAATAAGATAAAAAGATAGTCCAAACATATACTCTAATGATCATAATAACCATATATGTAGATGTCCTGAAGTTTAATGGTTTTACAAGTTTGTATACAGTTAGTAAACTCTAAGCCTTTAAATAGAAACTCACGTTTTAATTCATGTTGATATTTACCTCATCTCTAATTCAGATTAAAGCTAACCCCACTTTATTCCTATGATTAGCATGTTTCAAAGTGTACAACACAGCGTGGTCCCAGAAGTTTTTCAAAATTACACTGAACTACCCGATCAGACCCACTTCGACAAGAACAAGTGTGTTGGAGGGTTTGGACTAACTTAATCTCTACAATAATAAAACCTTTCAAACCTGCCTACATCAATAAAAATCGGCACAAGCTGAATAACTTATTTTTAGTCAGTACTTCCAGAGAACATTTTTCTCTAATTATAACAATCCCACATTTTTCAAAAATTAGAAACTTTCATGTTTATCAATACTATGTTTGAGATTGCCAAAATAAATAGGGCACTCTTTTTCTCAAAAGCAGTATCATTCTGATAAAAGAAACAAGCATCACTTCATAACACGCACAAAGAAATTGGTTATAGAAGGTAGAATAGAAAAACTACTATTTCATTAACTGAAAAAGATTGTCAAAAAATGAAGATGTGGCTATTAGCTACTGCATGGCAGTCAAATTGTTGTAAATGCTGATTTTGATGAAGATTATTGTCATATAATCCAAAAAAAAAGATTTGTTTACCTGCCTTTTAAAGCATCCATCTCCTTAAAATTGGTATGGCATAAATGGTTCAATAGTATGCTTTTCCCTGCTCAAGAAAATTTGACAACTTTGAGGGACATCTTGCACACTAAAAAAGAGTAACATAACATCACATGTGATTTCTGAGAACTGAAGAGGTGCAATTGATGCAGAGTTTTTCATTGCTAGGAACTAGATGTAGTAAAGGTGGCAAAATCCAGGCCCTTTCAATTTTCCACTAACAATTTCCTAATATTTAGGACCCTGCACTAGAACACCAGCAACATGTATGAACATATATTTCCTAAATGGGCAACAGTTGAAATTTTCAAATTGTTAAAATCACAGGGAGGAACAAACAGATTGTTGGGTTTATGTCTTGTATTCCGATTTAGCCGAATGAGTCCACTAGGTTAGCCAGGGTTTGGTTTAAGGTCAAAGGTGTTTTGGTAATTGTACTGGGGCTTTCTTGGTGACTAAGAAAGCAGAGACTATATATGTATGTAGTCTGTAACCCTAAATCTTGCACTGAAGAGAAGTGAGAGCTCTCTTGCCCATGGTGTTTCCACACCACATAAGTGAGACGATGTGAGAGAACGAGAGTCTATGTATGCTTTACTTGTGATAGTGAAGATGATCGTCTCTATGCCCGTGGATATAGCCCTATTTGGGTGAGCCACATAAATCTCTGTCTCTTCTTGTATGTGGTTGTTCTTTGTTGATCTTGTGATTAATGTATGTGCACAATGAGTGATGTCAAAATCACAACAAGTGGTATCAGAGCCGAGGTGGTGTTCCTCGGGTTTCTGAGCAAGGTGGAGATCGCACAGTGGCTTAGAGGTTGTGCATGAAAGATCAACGGATTGGATCTTCTCAGAGGATCCGGAGTTCTACAACTCTTGTTGTAGAAAAATCAGAGATCAGTTTCGTGATCTCTAGTTGGGCCACCATCGGACAAGAAGAGAAGAGATTTTTGTGGTTCACCCAAACAGGGCTATATCCACGGGTACAGAGATGATCATTTTTACTATCATAAGTAAAGCATAAAGAGACTCTCGTTCTCTCACATCATCTCACCTACGTGGTGTGGAAATACCAAGGGCAAGAGAGCTCTCACTTCTCTTTAGCGCAAGATCCAGTGTTATAGGCTACACACATATATATTCTTTGCTTTCTTGGCCACAAAGAAAGCCCGGTATAATTACCAAAATACCCTTGACCTTAAACCAGTCCCTGGTTACCCAGTGGACTCATCCGGCTAAATCAGAATACAAGACATAAACCCAACAATCTCTACCTTGGCTTGAATTCTGCATAACTCGAACCACCAGGAGATAAAACCGACAATGTCTTCACGTACCTTGCTGAATGGTACGTCACTGCACCTACGATGCAGACTTCTTCCTTTAACATTTTGACATGTTGAACCAGCACATGAACTTTGAGCAGAGTTCATCTTCTCATCAAACTCCACCTCGAACTTAAAGTTCGAATCCATTGACGAATTTGAGTGATATCAATATCTAAATCACTCACCATCCTGCTCCATCTTCAACATCACTATGAAGATCCAATCACACACGTGCACAACAAGTGGTATCAGCTGGGCCGGCAGTACCCGGCTCGAATTGCTACTGGCCTAGCTACGGCTGGGCCGAGCTCCTTCAGTTTCGACCCAGTTTTTTAAAAAAAATAATATATATATATTTATATAAATAAAAATAATTAGAATTGCGGAATAGTAATTATAATGTTTAAAGGGTTATAATTTGGTTAATGGTCTAATATACTAATACAGATCTGATTCTATTTAATTAATTTTTAATTGATGTTATTAGAAAATTTAGTTAGATTATTTATAATTTTAATAGAAAATTACGTAATTTTGAGTAATGTTTATTTAGATTGATTCGAAATTAACTAAGATGTATTTGGTAATGATTAAATCTTAAATGGAATGTATTTATAATTTTAATTTGAATTTTTAATCTGAGTTAGATTTTGAATTGGGATTCGAGATTTGTACCTATTGTTTTGTATAAAATAAAAAGGTGTATTTATACACAATAATGATATTTAGGAATTAATTATCCACTTTCCTTTTTTATCATAACTTGATTTAAATTTGGATTTATAATTTAAACATCTTTTACCCAATTTGTAAAACACACTGAACATATATATTGGATTAGATGAATTGTGTCTTTTTAGAAAAGTTAGTTGAATGTTCAGATGAGAATTAGACTAAATGCAGAATGAGAATGTGAGATTCAGGATGAGCCACATGATAGGCACTAAAAGTAGGTTATTAGTATTGTGGATTCACATTTTCATTGTGATGGAGGATTGGTTCTCATGTGTATATTTAATTAATTATGACAGTTAGGTGGTTTAGTGCTTACCCTCAGAGAACTTGAATTGACACATGCTCATAATATACTTTCAAATTTAAAAGTCTAAATACTCAATTGATATTGGTTTAAATACTGGGATTAAGGGTGTCATATCATGGTTCATTCTACATTGGTATACATATTTATTTGTAAATATGCACATTTATTTATATATATCTGACTGACTGCAGTTAGGAGGTGAACGTACGCCATCAGGTTAATGTGTACTATGGATTATAGCACACAGCTGTGCCTTTTGATATATTTTGCGGGAATACCCATTTCTGTTTATCTGTTTGTGAGAATACCCATTTCTGTATATTTATTTGCAGGAATACCCGTTTCTGTATATTTATTTGTGGGAATACCCGTTTCTGAATATCTGTTTGCGGGAATACCTGTTTCTATATATTTATCAGCGGGAATATCTGTTTCTGTATATAGTATCTGTACGGATACCCGTTTTTGTGCATCCATGCCATTGGGGTTTGCATTTGATATATTTTGTATCATAATGAATATTAAGTTTAATTCAATTGATTAATCCAGTGCTTGTAGTTTACCCTCTTGCCAGATTATGTTAATTTGACCCACTACTTTTAGTATCCAGGTGTCGAACCGGAGGGTCAAGCGATGCAATAAATTCCTCCAGATGGCAGAGTTATTGAGTGGAGCACCGGGGACATCATCTGAGGTGTCCTAGTGTTGGTGCAGAGTTCAAGACTTTAGACTATGTAATAAGGCCATGTTTAGGCCATTACTTTATTAATTTAAGTTTATTTGTTTTGAAATTATAACTTTAATTGTTATGCTTCGAAGCACTTGACCTTAATTTTATTATTAATGAGATTTGTTACATGATTGTTATATGATATTCGTCTGCAATAAGTATAGATTTCAGTTCCGCGTGTGATTATGGTTGCTTGATCACCAAGCATAGCTTCACGAAGGACTTTGGTCTACTCGGAATTGAGGCCCGTGTTGTTTATGTTAGCAAAATTTTAATTGGCCGCAATTCTCACAAAAATTTTAATTGGCCCCAATTCTCACACCCCTGGAACCGGGTTTGAATCCAGCCCAGTTTTGGGGGTGTTATCATCCTATTCAATTTAGTATTTACTCCCCAAATGGTGTGTAAATTTCTATCTATTCACTTTTTTTTCCTCCTTTGTGCTGGTTATATAAAGTCGACTTGAACGGTAAAAGGTGATTCGTGACAAACTAAATATGTAGTGAATTTCTTGAATTTATACTTGAATTTCGATGCCATTCAGCATACTGGAAGATGTCTCTGTAGTATGGATACTAAAATTTATTTTTAGGATACTTAGCTTTGAATGTAAAACACCTTGATAAATATGTAGTCTACTATAACATTGTACACTTTGAATGTTGTTTGCTAGTGAGTACCATTTGACAGAGCTGTGTGTCCAAACAATACTTTCTTTCTTGCTTTTAAGTGTCAAATTAAATGTTGTGTGGATTTGTCATTTGGCTTCTTGTAAATTTGCATCATTCAATGTTTTTCTTTATTTGGCAGTTGTCAACTTAACATTGATTGACGTGGTTTGACAAAAGTCGTTGTGCTGGTTATATAAAGTCAACTTGAATGGTAAAAGGTAATTGATGACAAACTGAGAGTGAATTGCTTAAAGTTTCTAGTGAATTTCTTGAATTTATAGTTGAATTTTTATGCCATTCAGCATAATGGAAAATGTGTTTATAGTTTGGATGCTATAATTTCCTTTTAAGATGCTTACCCTTGAATGTAAGACATCTTTTAAAATATGTAGTCTACTATAACATTATACTCATCGAATGTGTCGTTTACTACTAAGGACCATTTGACAGCGCTGTGTGTCAAATTTAATGTTGTATGGATTTCTCATTTGGCTTCGTTTAAATTTACATAATTCAATATTTCTTCTTCATTTTGCGGTTGTTAACTTAACATTGATTGATCTTCCTAGTTTAGTAGTATGTCACTTTTTTTCTTGACTGATGTTTCTTATACATTTTACAATTTGTGCAGAGGGACAGCCAGAGAGTATAGTTCATGATGAGAATATGGTCTTCTCTTACATTAAAAACGTAAGAAAAATGAATTTTCATGGCCATGTGGTCATATTTGGGTTTTAGGCAAGCTCCGCACAGATAATGGATTTAATTAAGTGAATTTGTAACAAGAGTAAGCAATATACAGTTTCTCCTGGATTTGTCTCAGATTTTCCATTTGCTTAAAGATCAAGGTTCATCAGGTTCACAATAATCGAATTTTTCTTAGTGACTGCATCGCACGAATAAACTACCTCATCTATTCTATATTTATTTAATTTTACGCTCTTCATAACCAGTCCCAATCAGACTGATCTACATGTGTGAAGAAATTTACTTGGTTTACAAAGATCCAAATGCACAGATAAACCAAATATTGAACATCTTCTTCATTAAAGAAAATACCTCAAATTTACTATAATAAAACGTACCACTTCACCGCAACAAAAGCAACTTAAAATATTTTGAGAACTCACACTTTGTAACAACAAAAACAATGGCAAGAAGATTAGAAGAGCACAACCAAGATAGCTTGGAAAAAAAAAATGTGCAACTCCAGCTATAGTTTAAGATCCTCCACTTTCTGGAAGTGCCATCTTATTTGGCTGGACTGAAAATCATGGACTCTTCTCGCAGATGATCTACAAGTGATCATCAAAATAGTGCTATATGAGCTTAGATTTGAAGCGGTCTTTTTTTAGTTCTAACGCGAATGAGTACATGAACAGCTTCTTGTAGTGTAATACTAATAGTAGTAGCAGGCTAGCAGCTGTTGTTGTTATTGAATAGTATAATTTAAGTGACATTTCAAAAAATATATATTATAATTTACACTAAGTACCCAAAGCTTGACTAGGTCACTAGAGAACATCAACCACCCAGGAGCTGAGTTGATTAAACCAAACGTCACTGCAATGCTTTCTTGCTCTTTCTCCCAAATAGGTTACTTGACCAGACAACTGTCAAACGGTGTGAGAAGTATCCAGTATTGTTGATACATGGTAGAGCACTCAAGAAAACATGATAGCTTTTAAATTAAAATTTCTAGTTTCATAGAGTAATAAAATAAAATTTTTTGAAAGATGTAATAAGAATGAGGAAGGACCAGAGGAAGGCAAACTAAGTGTACCTTTTTAGCTTTTCGAACAGCTGGCACGTCATATATAGGATGAAATAGTTCATTTCTGATGCCACTTTTGTGTGTGTTTGTGTGTGTGTGTGTGTGTGTGTGAGAGAGAGAGAGAGAGAGACATTTCAAATATTCAAATTCTTTTGGATTATGCAGCATCAAAGAATCTTTCCGAACCATACTGTAATAAAAACTATTAAACAAATATGCACAGCCTTGAAAGTTTGAATAAATGATCTCAATCTTCACCTTTAGTAGCTTGAAAAATTCATTCAAAGTTGGCAGACCAACATTTTCATTGACTACTCTATTTACCATAGGGAGCAATAGTTGAACCCAGCTATCCCTCGTCATTCCATCTGTAGTTATCTTATCAAACAACACTGCTTGGCCACTACATTAGTGGAGAAATTCTTGTATCAACATTACCCAATTCAAATTAACAAAGCATAAGCATACGAGAGAAGCTCCACGCAACATGGAAGATATAACAACACCAGTAGAAATTAAATTGTTGGGAAACCGATGCAAAATTACTATGTTAAAAATCATAGGAAAGAAAACTAAAGACAGAAAACCATATTGGAAAGAAATAATTGAAGATTCTTGAACTTTAAAAGCTGAGTGCACCCACTGCCTAAGTGTTGTGCCAATGTCTTATCATTATCATTGAAGTTTATCTCCACGAATGAAAACTACAAAGACATATATAGTAGTTTTGTCTTTAAAACATTCTAGAGAAGTCTGAAGTGCAGCCTCATCTTATCTTGAAAGGTCTAGGCTAAGTAGACAAAAAGAATTGCATGCAATACTATCTTTTCCCAGACAAAGATATTTTTGAATCTCTTTCTGGTCAATTATCTAAAGTTTATTAGACCAACATAACTGCAAGAAAACTGATCTTAAACACCACTACAGTATGGAACGGGGCTTAAGTGATAAGGTGCCCAAAAAAAATCAAAAGAGAGCTTTTTATATAATCAGAAAAGATCTCAACTTTGAAAGTAATAGGGTGAACTTCATTAGATCAATAGCAAAATAACAGGAGTGAAGAAATGCTCAAAAAGGAAAGACTGCAGAAAAAAGGATTCTTGCAAGTAGAACACAAAGAAATGAATGAGATATGAGATATGGAAATGAATTACCAGAATCATTGGTGCTATTGGTCTCCATGTACCCATCGGTCCTTCGAGAGTGGGAGAAAGAGTAACAAGAGCAAAGAGATTTCTCGAATGCACCTGTTGTCCATTTGACACTTGCCCTCCATCTGATGAACATGCAACTGAGTAACTCTTCATATTTGATTTGAGGGATCATTCAAACTTGGAAGCATCAAAGCGAAGGACTTGAGAAGGGTTAAGGTAGGGGTTCTCTTGCATGTATGTAGACATAGAAGTGAATGGCAAACATTTCAGCATGAAGTGGGGTGACCTGGAAATTACACATCGGATATTGAATCTAAACTGGGGCCTACAGGGTGCGTAAAGATTTTGCAAGCAAGTAGTTGAAAACAAGCAGGACAAGTTGTTCTCTTTTATTATAAGGGAATAGAAAGTGTATAGATATAGATATCGATGATGGATTGGCTCTTGGAATTTACAAACATCATGTATCTTCATTACCAATTTCAAAAATTCCAACAACCTAAAAGATCTAATTGTAAATTTTTGGAATTCAGCCCCTTAGCTTTTTGGTAGGATTTTTGGATGCGGAGGGTGTTTGGTCTAGATATTTTAAAAGATTATGTGATATTGTATGTTACATCATGAGAGAATCTACCTACCTAAACATTAGGTGTTTGGCTAACTTAAAATGTTTTCTACAATATATATGATTTTCTACTAAAAACTGTAAGATTTTTTTTTCTTCTCCACATGCCTATAAAATATCTAAGAAATAAATCTTTTAAGATACTACTAAACATCATTACTTATAATATGATACTATTTTGTTATGCAATAATGAAATCTTACAATATCCAATTTTATTAATATTATATGCTGTGTTTATCCGAACACCCCCTTTAAGTATAGGAGAGATTTGGGAATTCCACTATGCTAGAGAATTTAGAAATTCTCCATATTGGACTTCCTTTGGGGCCTATTTCTTTACTGAAATTTACAGAATTCCGGTCTAAAGAATTTTGAAATTATCAGATATAGTAAAATTCCTAAATGCTCCCTTGTACATGAGCTTTCAAAAATTCCACTAAAAAGCAAAGGAGTTGGAATTTCTAAAATTTTAAAGAGATTTGTTAGGTGGCTGAAATTTTGAAATGCATGTGAATTACATGGTATTTGCAAAAGCCATGAGATAAGGTGCCACATCATGTTCCAAAACTACAATGAAGGTCTTATGGGATCTTTAGAATGCCAAACAATCTAACAATATGTAAACACAGTGGAAATTAAATCAAACAATCATAAGCACACACACCACAAGAAAGCATGATTTTAACATTTAAAATCCTAACCAAGTAAAAAACTACGAATCCAACAAGGATTAAGTCTCAGGCAAAGTCAAACAATTACAAGATATACTTATACCTTTTTCGCACACTAAGGACGAAGTCATTCTCATTGGAACTCCATCTGCTCACAAATAGTCATTCGCCATGCACTATTTTCTACTTGATCAACTCACACTTTGATCACTTAAGATAGCCTCAAAATTCCAACAAGTGATATAGAAACAACTGCTATTTAGAACAAAGCTTCGGCCCTTCAACTCTCAATGAAAGCTTTAGAGAAGATAATCTCTAATAGGTAATCTCCACTTAGAATTATAAGATCTGTGCCTAGGTTTGAAAGAGAACCCCTTTATATTGCCCTAATTTTGTACTTCATAATAGTAATCCAACTAGGATAAGAATTCGCAAAAAATAGGAAACTCTCACGTAAAATAGGAATTGAATCTCGCAGGTCAGTGGAAAAATTTTCGTCATCCGATCGATCGCCTAAGCATTTGATCGATCGAATTATAGTTTTGACTCGAATCCGATTAATTGAGTGACAATCCGATCGATCAAGCAGCCTACTTCCAGTTTTTTTTTAATTTTCTTTTATCCATTATTTTTTATTTTCTTCTTTTTAGCTTTTCTAGCGACTCAAAACATTGTCTATCTAAAAGAAATATAAAATGTAACGTAATGGACCCAAAGTTTTGCCCAATCCATGAATTAGACAACATACAAAATCCTTTCATAAAATATCATAAATTCTTATTAGAAATTCGCTCTCTCTCTCTCTCTCTATATATACATATATATATATACAAGCTCTCAATTCTTGTAAAGAAATGGGCCCTTAGCTTTTGCCAAACCAACTGAAGAAACTCTATAAATGCGCATGTTGGTTTCACATTATGTAGTTAGTTCATTTTTTTTCCATAAGATCCTGAGCATATTATTAGAAGAAGGGCTAGGCTACAAATCGTATTAGAAGAATTGTTATGATAATGCATTTGTGGTTCTATAACATATGTATTTTCCATCTGCATGAATGCTAGTAAGTTTGAACTCCTCCATTTTATACACATACAACTTACAAACATGTCATTTTCATGGTTGTCCTTATGGAAATTATGTTGGGTGCAATGCAGACCAAAGATTTTCATTTGGATGGGGCTGAATTTTCGCTAAATTTTTCTCACATTAACTAAAGCAGAAGAGAAATAATTTTACATTTAAATATACACTACATACTTAATTACACCAACAAATATACATTTCTCTTGTTAAAATACATTTAAAATAGTTGTTACACTTTGTAGCCCTAAAAATCAAGGGTTAATATGATATGATTATTGGCCAACCCTTAATCTGCATCATTAAGTTGGACCAAACTAAGGCATAAGCTAGGGTGTTTTTTTTCCCTCCCTATTTTTTTTAAGCACTCCCATTACATTTCAGGTTGTCCATGGCAATGAAGCACTACAATTGTCAAGAATTACAAATCTTCCTCCCAAAGAAACTCACTCTTTCTTTCCCTCTCTTCCATTTTCCTTATCTAGTAGGAATTAAGAAAATATAAGGGGAAGATGCAGAAAATCACTAGCCAAGCTTGTGGGAATCATTGCAGAAAATGTAGAAACCATAGGAATTGGGAGTTAGGATCGATGGCTTTCAGGCAATAGGCTAGGCTTCATATAGAATCCAAAGATGAAGTAAGGATGAGAATCCAAGACCTTATGGATGAAAATTGCCTAGGCATGGAACAAAATTATGCATTCAATTAGCTTCCAAAAATCAAGATATGATAAAACTACTCTAGAAGGTCAAACACAAGTTCCATGAACATGACTCAAAGTTTTAGAATGAACAAAAGTCATTTGGACTCAAATTCAAGCAAAATACAATTAAAACAATAGTTAAAACAGTCTATTACATGAATGGTCAGACATGAAATTAAAAGTCACAGTTGACCAACTTTCATAGGGCAAATGAAGATAATATTCTTCTTAAAGGTCAAAGAAAACTTTTAAAGATATTCCCTAGAGTTTCAGAACAATTGAAGATCATTTGAACCCAAATACAAATAAAACAGGATTCAAATAATTCAATGTAGAAATCTCCAGACATAAAGTAGAGGCTCCACATTTAACAAACTTTCGGAAGTTCAAGAATGATAAAATATTCCTCAATGCTCAAATACAAGCTCAACAATGGTTTCCCAAACATTCAAAGCAATTGAAGACCATTTGGACTCAAATTCAAGTAGAAGAGGATATAACTGCAGGATTCTTAGGCATGAAGGCTAAAGACCACAATTAGGCAACTTGCAAGAGTTGAGTGATTGTGAAATCTATTTTAAAGTGTGGGAATAAGTTCTAAAGGCATTTCTTAATAATTCAAGAACATCGAAGATCATTTGGACATGAAATAGACCAATTGACCCTCCAAATCTATCTGGCTGGACATACGCTTGAAATCAGTATCTCGTTCTTAATTCAAAATCAAACCCTTAGAAATTGTTTCAACTACATCCTAAGCCTATAAATAACCCCCTTGAGCGAATTTTCAAGCATAATTAAGCCCATTACAAGCTTAGACAACATTTGGAATTTCCAAAAAACCTCTTCCAATCTCTTCTCCTCACCATTAACACTTAAACAAGGTGAGGATTTATCATAAAAGACTATTAAAACCCTTCCTCAACTTTCAAAACCTGGTCTTCAACCTTTGGAATTATTCCTCCAGAGGAAGAAACCAAGTATTCATGGCTTTACCGACCCCCTAAACCCAAGTTCCATGACTTCAAAGTTCTTTTCTTTGATTTCCTCACTTAATGGAGTATGGGTGTCCTCATTGTCAAATCATTGCTTTACCTGCCCTCTTTGGGTTCATTCTGGTTTCAACAAGTACAAATCAAAGTGACACAACCTTGGGCACCCGCTGTCACAAAAAATCAATAAGTCCCTTGGATTGTACAAAAATAGTCCTTAAAAATACACAATGGATTTCAAAGATGACTTTTAGGACATGTTTGGTAAGCATCCCCTCAAGAGAGAATTCCTTGCCCTTTTCTGTGCTCCCATGGAAAATCCACGCTTGTTTTGTCATGGAAAAGGGCTATTGGGAATCTTTCCATCCTTGCTTCTGATTATTCGGACCATCAAACTTCCCCAATCTGACTTTCAGAATGAGTGTTAAAAGAGAAAGCGGATGTATAGTGAAATGGGGCGGTAGTTAAGGTTATTGGTTTTCTCTTTGGGAACCTACTTTTTTGGACCCACAATAGAAATCAAAATTGTTAATCATTTTTAACAAGCCCAAAATGGTTGTGTTGTTAAATATCAGTCGTTGATTCTTCATAAGCTTCAAGATATTTATAGAAACATCCAAACTGTTAGATCACGATTTCTAAAATTATTTGGGCCCTATTTGTAAAATCCAAACTGTCTAGACCATGTAAAAGGCCTAAAATGGTGATTCATGATGAATCATGAGAAAATGCCAAAAAACTATGGATCGTTCATCTTTGCACAATATAGAAACTAGGTGCATACCATGAAAGTTGGAATGAATGGGCAGTCCCTTTGTTTCAATTTTTTGATTTTTATGGGGCTACAAATCATGATCAAATCCATGCATCATTTTCATATGGCTAAACATGGCCACATGCTTAATTTTTATTTGTTGATCTTATGTGAACTTTGAGATATTTGTGGAAAGTTTAAAACTTAAAAAATTAATTTTTTATTCATGTGGGCCCCATTTGCAAGATTTGAACATTTCAAATTCCCTAAAGAGCCAAGGATGGCTATGGTGTGAATGCTTAGCCGATGACTTTTCATGGATTTTGAGAAATTTGCAAAAAATTTATAACCATTAGATCACACATCCTATAGATGATAGGAATCGGCACTGTTTACCAAACCTAGAACCCTCCTCAAAAATCAACCTTAAGGATATATGGGATCCAGGAGAATGAGGGAATCCTTCATTTAAAGGATTTTTCTCCCATTACCAAACATGCCCTTAGTAAAAAAAAAATGAAGCCTTACAAAGCAAAACCTTAGCAACTGGTTGGGAAAAGACTGACGAGATGAAATAGTAGAAACGAGTATACAAAGAGCCACATCTTGCCACTCACTGTTTACTGGACGTGGGCTCTTAGAAGTAGTTTTTGTAAAGTTTCCTCTATTTTTTTACAATTAATTTTATGTTTTGTTCAGCTTGAGATCATCTAAGGTTGAATAGAGGGGTTGTAAAGTAAAACTGTAAACAACTTACATCCACAAGGGCAGAACATGAACCCATGTAAAATACAAATTTGATAAATAAATGCTAAGTTTCTCTTATTTTCTATGTTTGAATGTTGTCAATTAAGCACTTTTTTTGCATAATTATCTTGCAACAAATTGATGTAACTAATGGCTCACACAACTGCCATGAATCTCTCGTGGATTTGAGGGACCTATTAAGACCTCATATAATGAAATCCAATGGAAAAGAATGCGAAAATTTAATTAGCACATGTGATCCATTAATTAATCTTGGGGTCATGGCACGCAAACGTGCTTTTATTTATGTTGTTTATTAGATTGAAATAATCCTATGAGAACTAGTTCTTACCACTTTTTTGTGAGAAGTTTAGGTAGGGCTTATCTATCACCCAATCCAAATCTTGCAATGCATAAGGACTCCCTGATAGTCACATGCCCCAAGTTTTGGTTAAATCCGAATTTACTAGATCATTGGATTATTGTACACCAATCCAATGGATTAGATATATAGGCTATGGATGAAGGAATTAGGGACATGTGATTGGGGCCAAACTTGATATTTGGGATCATCTAACATAGATCTTTCCATCCCCCTTGTCCCATCCCCATATGAGACCCACAAGTGGGCCCAATAAAAATGTTCTCACGGTAAATGTGTAAGAACACTTCTCATAGAATTAAAGCCTATCCTTATATAATATTGCAAAACAAGGTCTCTAGAGTCTTTTCATAGCAAAACTGAAAGGATTATTATATGTTGTCAAATTCATGGGTTGGACAAAACTCTGAGTCCATTAAGTTGTGTTTTATACATTTTTTAGTATGGAGTGTGGTATAAGTCGCCAGATGCATTGAAGTAAAGAAATAGAAGAAAAAATGATAAATTAAAGCATTTTGAATTATTTTTTTAGGATAACATGGATTAGAAAGGTCATATCTCACAAACCAAGCATCAGATATGGGAAAAGGACCTACTGTTTGAAAGTTCGTTTTAAGTAGATATCCATTGATTGTGTTGTTTGAAATTATGAAATTACCATTACGTGAAAATTACGAAACTACCATTGCGCGAAAACCTTTCCTTTTTAAAGTGGGATTTTATGTTTTGTGCAAATTCTTTTATTGGATGGATTACTATTATGAGGTATGAAATTGAGGCTATTTAAATGGTTTTTTTTATCAACCCTAAGACATAGATCTTATTAATCTAGCTAACTGGAAATTATATATTAGAGATCATTTTCTTTAGAGCTTTCATTAGAAGTTGAAGTGCCAAATCTTTATTTTAGTCGAGAAGAACTCAATTCTCAGGGTATGAAAAGGGTGTGATTGTAACTATTCAACTTTACTTGATATTTGATCCTTATTGGATTCATGGTTTTTTACCCAGTTGTGCTTTTTTACGTTAAAATCGTGCCTTTTTGAGGTGTGTGCTCGTGTTTGTTTTAATTTCAGTTGCATTTACAAATTGTATGATTGTTTGACATTCTAGAAATCCCCTAAAACCTTCAAAAACAATATAACATAATGATGCCAAACAAGTTTTAAATAGTGCAACCTCAGCACAACGAAATCTCAGCATAGGAGCAAGAACAACATCGAAACAGTACAAAAAACCCTAAGACCCATGAGAACAATTATTTCCATAAAGGCGCCTATTTTAAGAGTGTATATCCTTCAAAGGTGATGTACTTGTCAAGATTATTGGTGAGAACCAAATTAATACCTTTAAGTAACCCCTACAGTTCAACCTATCGTGGGCAAGTGGTACCTACTTGGCCTGTATAACTTGCAACCATTTGTCCTCTTTGATCTTAAATAAACCCCCAAATCAAGCAAAAGTTGATAGCTATATTGAAAGAGCCTTCACAACTTCATGTGAAACATCTAGGGGGCTTGTGGGACCCACAATGCAGTTTCCAAGTTTGGTGATTTACTAAGTGAATTTAAAGTGAAGATTCAAATCAAGAGGTAATAGAATATAAGGCGTCTAATCATAATATGATGGCCTTTTGTCTTTAGTGGCTTGATATGGAATCTTTTTAATTCTATTTTTTGTGAAAAATATATGACATTTTGTCATTTAGGAGCTTGAGGATCTTACTTTTTGACTTTTTTAGAAAAAGGGGAAAGTATTGAATTTTATATTTTTTATATGATCCTCTCATTTTTTTACGTTTTATAACACTTTACAAGTGAATTACCCAAACAGGCCCAAAAGAATGGTACACATCCAGCTAGGGTGGTTAAGATATGCCATTCATTTAAGAGTGACAAGATTTTGGAATAAATTGATGTAGGATATAAGGGAGACTATTAGGAAAGGCAAGTGTTACGAGACTTCCATATACATCATAGGATATTAAACCAACCATGTATGATGATCTTGATGAGTGTTGAAACCAATCCCCTATGCTACAAAAATGGCTTGGACTAGGCAAATAAGGTGGCACATTCCTCCATAACAATTTAGCAAAATCACAATAAAGGAAAAAAAATATGATACATAGTTTTCCATGAAAGCAGTCTACAACAAACACAATTTGGGCAAATAGATGGGAGGAATTTTATAAAGGTGGGCTCAAGTATTTAGTCCGCTTTGCGGTGGACATCATTCAAAAAATCAGAGTTTAGATAGAATGGGTAGTCTCCAAATTTGATTATGTTACAGATAGTAATATGTCGGCTAAATTCATGGATTGGACAAAACTCTAGTTCTAGTCAAAATCGTATTTATATTTATTTTGGACTAGAAGTTTGAAGAGGTTAAAGAGTCCCAGAAGAGCCGAAATGAAGGTATTTAGATTAGAAAGGTCATATCTCATAAATCGAGCTTCTGATATGAGCAAGTGACCTTACATTGGAAAGCTTGTTTTGAGTAGATATTCGTAAGTTTCAAGATTGCATCAATCGGAACTAAAATGACAAAGTTATGTCCATAAGAAGTTTGAAGAAATTGTGCTGTTTGAAATTATGAAACTGCCATTGATGAGTTTTTCTTTCTATTTTAAGTGGGACTTTCTTGTTTTGTGCCAATTCCTATTCTGGTTGGATTACCATTATGAGGCATGAAATTAAGGATATAAAAAGGGGCTTTCTCTTAACTCGAAGGATCCATTTCAATATTCTAAGTTGAGTTTTCAAATTGGAAATTCTTTTCTTCTCTAAAGCATTCATTGAGAAGCTTTACTAAAGTTATTGAGTTTTAAAGAATATTTCTTTCACTCACTTGTAAAAGATTGTCTTTTCTTTTGAAGAGGTCATTCATCTTAAGTGACTTTAAGGCAAGTTGGATCGAGTATGAAGAAGGCAAATGGTGTGTGCAACGGCAAAAAGAACTTCAGTCATTTAGGTTGTATTCAGCTGGACAAGCCCTTGTATCATGCTTGATCTGAGTGTGGACCAGTATTAGGTCCCGTAGTTTTTTTTCAGTTTGGGTTTTTTACGTAAACATTGGATTCCTATCTTTGTAGTTGATTGCATTTTAACTTAGGTTAATTGTTTGTTCATTTACATATAAGAAATATGTGTTTGGACCTTAGCATGTATCAAGGTTAGAATCATTCATATTCCAAAGGAAGTGTGGTCTCTGTGCATATAAATAGGGGATTTCCAAAAGCCCTTATAGTGCATGAACCAAGAGGGTGTTTTGTACCCCAGCATAACACATCATAAACCCAAAGTGTAATTTCAAAATTTTAGGGATGATTTGGGGGTCCCAAATTTTGCTAAGCTTGGCTAATTCCAAACAATAGTGCCAGTGGGGCTTCTAAGGGGGATATCCTTCACATATTTAGACAATTCCAAGGGGGAATGATTAGGTTGTCGAATTGAGATTATATCAGGATTTGCTTGAGGGCAGTGGCTGGCAGGCTACCCAAGGGTAATGTGGCGAACCGTGAGTGGTCCACCCATGGTCACCTTCAGGCAAATCTTAGACCGGCCGAACACTAGGTTGTGCTACTGTTAGGGGTGTGTAGGCATGGTAATCCTAGGACCCAATGGTCATCCACAACATCAATGTGAGACCTATCACCGATTAAGTACCCAATGTATGTTGTAAAAGATTATAAGTTTGTGCTTAATGAGAATTTTACAAAAGAGTGAGTCACCTGGCTTTAGCGTGGGTTTGTTGTATATAAGGTGCATGATCTTTAATATTTCTATGTCAAATTCTAGCCAAAACTGCCTCAGGGTGTTATAGAAATCTCCACAACATATGAGCCTGAAAGGCTTTGGAGTAACTAGGTCATAGAACCCTAGGTCCCTAAAGACTAGAGGCGCAAGAATCCTTTCCCAAGCTAGACGAGTGAAGACATGGCCTATATTTTATTTCAAGATTTACCTGTAAATTTCTTATAGGAAAGCCAATAAAGTGGAATAAAGGAACAAGTAGACTGTATTAATACCTTACGACCAACATGTGAAGGGAATGGCCAACCCAGGATTTTTATTTGGGTGATGGAGATAATAACTAAGTGAAGAAGTTAAATAATAAAATTAAAAATTTTCAAATCTTAATTAAGGAGGATTCTCAAATCTCAGGGGTACAAGCACACCCATCTAATTACACTTAGGTCTACCCTTACCCGTAACCCTCTACCCAAGCTCTCACACATTGTAAGCTAATAATAATATGACTCTCATTTGTTGTGACCTGATGATTTTTTTTATTTATTTATAAAAGAAGTCGAACTACATAAAAAAATTTATAAAATGTAAATCAACTCTAAGATAATTTCATTTATAAGTGACCGATTCCATGTAATGTGAAACAGTGGTGCAATGTGACTCCTACTCAATAAATAATCATTATATGCTATAATAATCACCATGTGAAGTGATGGGATATCCTGCTACAAATGTTGAAACGTGCGTGGTTGCGCTCGATCATTTGTTTTAAAATATATATAATGTAATATAATATGTCAACTCATTGATTCAGTCTCTTATAAATTAGAAACAAAAGAATTTTGGACAAGTCAATGCGTCATGGCCTACTTGGTTGCTGAGGATCCAAGGATCATCCATGTGCATTAATTTAAAGGGTCAAAGGTTCTGCTAAAGAAGAAGATCAAGTAATAAAGGCTACAAACAAATGGCTGATACAAATGAGTTTCCTACTGCCAAGCATTTGGAAGACAACAAGGAATTTTGTATTTGGTTAAATTCATGTCTTGCGTAAAAATTAAGTCAATTGATTTGTAAATCATATTTTAAAGTATGAAATATTGATCACATTGCAAAAAGTTCTAAAACGAAGAAAATCATAATTACTGCCCGCACTCGAGCAGGCTGACTATCGCACTCCAGCGCACAAGAAAAAAACAATCGTGCTTAAGCCTTCAAAGACCGTGCTACAGCCTAATAAGAAAATTGCAAAATAACTGGATGCGTGTAGACTGTGCTCAAGTGGGTGCTCACACATGTTCGAGCTTGATAGCGGCAGAAGCCCAGCGGACTGCACAGATTTCTATTTGTGTCAGCCTTGCCTGTTTTACTTGAATTTGGTTTCTAAACTTAGGGCACGAGTTTTGGGCTACTTAAAGTCGCTCTCTTAACCCTAAGTACAATACAACATATAAAACTCTCCTTATTTTGAATTGAGATTGCTATTGGAGAAATTATCTAAAGCTTCCATGAAAGATTGGGTTCAAGGCTTCAAGTTCTAGAGTTGATGTTTCTATTTCATTATAGAAGTAAAAGGCATGTAATGTTGGCAAATTCATGGGATGGACAAAACTTGGGTTTTAAAAGTTGTAATTTTATGTTTTAAATAGACTGAAGCTTCTACAACAGTTACAAATAAAGGTCTTCCACTCTAATAAAGGAATGCAGGTGTTCTATCTGACCAACCGGTCGGATTACATGGCAATCAGTCGAATTTCTTGCATACAGACACCTGCAGACAAAATTGAAGACCGACCTGTCGGCCGAGGTGCCCGATCAGTCGAACCCCATGTCCGATCGATCGGATAGGGTATCCGATCGGTCGACTAGGTCGGCTGTCGGGAATCAAAAGACTCTGATTTTCCGGATCTACAGTGCGTGCAATCAAATCCTTCCGAGTTCAGTGTGAAAAGATCTCTATCCTCACTGTGTATATAAGGAGCATCTCATCCTTGAAGTATTATTCTTTCTCCAGATCAAAACCCTAAAATTCCTATTGAAAGATCGTCTTCTCAGAAGCTTCTCTGCTCTATATGTACTGCAGTGTGCACTTCTGAGCTTCAGGTTCATTCTCCATCTTGGTGATTCATCTTGAGAGGCATCAAGGCATGAAGATCAAGCCTAAAGAAGGTGAACGACGTGTGCGTCGACAAGAAGGAGTGCTTCAAGTCCCTTAGGTTGTGATCAACTGGGTAAAAGGTAGTAAGTAGTTCTTGTAACCTCTCTTTAATAGTGTTTGATCTTGGTGGACCGGTGGTTGGTCCCGTGGTTTTTCCCGATTGTTTTTTCCATGTAAAAATCTTGTGTCCATCTTTCTTCTGGTGTTTGCTTTGTAGATTAATTGACTGCTATTGAGTATCTTCATACTTAGATCTAGTTAGGATCTAAACCTGTGTTAAGGTTTGAAGTCTTTCAAGTAGTATCAGAGCAGGTTCATATCACCGTTTCTAGATCTATTCAGATGTCTGTTATGGAGATTCACAGAGATGGAGCTTTAACCAATAAACCCTTGTATTTGGACGGAACGAACTACGCTAATTGGAAAGTCAAAATGGTTGCCTTTTTGCAGTCCATTGATATAGATGTGTGGCAATCCATTCATACTGCGTATGTTCCACCAATAGTTGTTACTGATGGGAATGTTACTATCCCTAAGCCTATGGCTCAATGGACCAAGGAAGAAAAATTTACATTCCTTGCAAATAGTATAGCCATGAATGCTATCTTTAATGGTGTCTCACCTACAAAATTTAGAAAAATTTCTAAGTGTAACATCGTTAAAGAAACATGGAGTATCTTGGAAACTATCCATGAAGGAACTGGAAGGGTCAAACGGTCTTAACTTCATAAACTGACCACTATGTTTGAAACTTTGATTATAGAAGAAAACGAAACGTTTGATGAATTTTATGCCAAACTTAATGATGTGGTAAATTCAACCTTTAATTTAGGAGAGATCATTCCTGAGAATAAGATAGTCCAAAAGATTCTACGATATCTTCCTGAAAGGTTTGATCCAAAAGTTGTGACAATTGAGGATACTAGTGACTTAGATTCTCTTTCGATTGATGAGTTTGTTGGAAATTTACAAACTTTTGAAGCCAATCTCAAGTCAAACAGAAAATCTAAGGGAATTGCACTAATTTCTTCCAAATCAAATAATGATAGTAATGATTCTGAACCAGATTCTTATGACCCTGATTTTGATGCCTTTTTAGTCAGAAAATTCAAAAAGGCTATAAAAAGTTCAAATAAAAAAGATTGGAAAAAGGCTTACAAGAAAAATAAGGCTAAAAATAAGTCTAATGTTACATGGAATGTTAAGCCAGCTTCTAATCCTTTGTCCAAGCTTGAAAAGACTACTTTCAAAATAACTCCCAAGAATACTCAATGCTATGAATGCAAAGGTTTTAGCCATTATGCATCCCAGTGTATCAACCGTACTTTTAGAAATCAAACAAATCAAGGTAAAGTGTTGAACGTCACTTGGGATGATGATTCAGAAGAAGAAGACCAAATTCCAGAATTCGAATCTTCTGAAAATACTAAATTTATTGCTTTTATAGCTTTAACAATTCCGCTGTTAAGAATTCCTTGAGTGCAGGGTAAGAGTCTAATACTGAAAGTGATGCTTCTTTGGATGACATGCCTTAGTCTGAAAAAGAATTGTTGGAGGCATATGATAAATTACTAAAAGACTCTAGAAGAGTTGTATTGATTAATGATGCTCTAGAACTGAAACTAGAAACTTTGGAAAAAGTGATTTCATCACTGAAAAAAGAGTTGAAAGAGGCTTATGGTAAGATATCTACCTTAGACTCATAACTAGTTATCTCCACTAACAAGTTGACTGATGCAGGAAGGACATATAAGACTACATTGCAATAAATTGCGAATCATGTTCCGAACTCAATAGAGGCGGAGATATTCCTTGCCTCAAAAGGTCAAGACTAAATAAGTCTGGATTCGAAAGTCTAACCTCTACTGTAATGTAGTTCTTACAGCCCTTCGAGCACAAAATTCACATATGTGATACTTGGATAGCGGGTGCTCTAGACATATGTATGGTGACAAATCACTGTTTACCTCCTTTGAGAAGGGTCATGGTGGAAGTGTTCAATTTGGTGATGGTAACAAATCTAATGTCATTGGTAAGGACACTGTACATATTCTTGGTATGTCTTCTATTCATAATGTATTTCTTGTAAGTGGTCTTAAAGCAAATCTTTTAAGTATCAGTCAGCTTTGTGAATTTGATCATGAAGTGCATTTTTCCTTAAATGATTGTGTTATTGTAAACAAAGAAGGAAAAACTGTACTTCATGGAAAGAAAATTTCAACTAATTTTTATGTTGGTGGGAATTCTGATAGTCTACAATGTCACATAACCTCATTAGATACTGTTGATCTGTGGCATCAACGTTTGGGTCATATAAATTATACTGTACTTGAACTTCTCTCTAAACAAGAGTTAGTTTGAGGGTTGCCCAAACTTCAGAAACCCTCCAATGTTATATGTGGCCCATGTCAACTTGGTAAGCAAAATCATTCACCTCATAAAAAACTTGATCAAATGATTACATCTAGGCCATTAGAATGACTGCATATGGATCTTATGGGTCCTACTCAGATTCAGAGCATCAGAGGAAAGAAATATATCTTTCTAACTGTTGATGATTTCTCTCATTTTACATGGGTTAGATCTCTGAGAGAGAAATCAGAAACTTTTGATGTCTTTCATTACTTATGGCTTCAATTGATTGCAGATAAAGGAGCTCAATTCGGTGTTGCTTCAAAGATTAGATCTGATCATGTAACAGAGTTTGAAAATTCTTTTTTTCAATCTTTCTATGCTGAAAATGGAATCAAACATGAATTCTCAGCACCTAAGACTCCTCAGCAAAATGGAATTATTGAACGAAAAAACCGGGTTGCACAAGATATGGCCCGTGTTATGCTTCACAGATAAAAACATTCCACAGAAGTTTTGGGCTGAGACAGTAAATACTGTAGTACATGTGATCAATTGAGTCTATCTTAGACTCGAAACTGAGATGACCCCATATGAAATCTGATATAATAGGAAACCTACAATTAAATACTTCAAGACCTTCAGGAGTAAGTGTTACATATTCAAAGATAGAGAACATATTGGTAAATTTGACTCCCGAAGTGATGAGGGTGTGTTTCTTGGCTATTCCTTGGATCGCAAAGCATACCGGGTATTTAACTTGCGTAATTCTACTGTTTTGGAGTCATTCAATATGGTTATAGATGATGCAAAGTCTCATTTCAATTCTGATGATGATGAAGTGATGTTTACTCCTTCTTCTTTACAGGAAGATAGTTCCTATTCAAAACTTGATGATTCACAAGCGGCTAAAGATAATCTTGAAAAGCCTCCTAGCACAAATTTGGGTGACTCCTCTAAAGAACAACAAGAACCAAAGACACCCATTGTCACTCAAAGCCCCATTACAGATCTTATTGTTCCTCGTCAAGATACGTCATCTCGGACTAATCCGAAAGCTAGAGCATGGAAACATCATTCATTATCGGATATTATAGGAGATGTAAATGAACCTATTCGTACTCATCAACAGGTAAGTGATGAAGTAAGTTACTTTTACTATATTTCTACTGTCGAATCTCATAATGTTTCTGAAGCACTTAAAGATGATTCTTGGATAAATGCCATGCATGAAGAATTAGCACAATTTGAAAGAAATGATGTATGACAACTTGTTCCCAGACCGGCCAACTCACACTAATATCATTGGCACAAAGTGGATTTTCAAAAACAAAACCGATGAGTTAGGTCAAGTTGTGAGAAACAAAGCTAGGCTTGTAGCACAAGGTTATACTCAAGTTGAGGGTATTGATTTTGATGAAACCTTTGCTTTAGTAGCCAAACTTAAGTCAATTCGCATCCTACTAGCCTTTGCTTGTGCACTGAACTTTAAACTATATCAAATGGATGTCAAAAGTTCATTTTTAAATGGCTTTTTGGATGAAGTAATATATGTTAAGCAGCTTAAAGGATTTCGAGATCAGCAATTTCCTGGTCATGTCTATAAACTGAACAAGCCATTATATGGTTTGAAGCAAGCCCCTCGCGTATGGTATGAACATTTAACCACCTTCTTGCTTGGAAATGGTTTTTGACGAGGACGAGCTGATAAAACCTTGTTTATCAAGAATGAGGACAAGGACTTATTAATTGCTCAAGTGTATGTAGATGATACCCTGTTCGGGTCAACCTCACAGTATTTGGCGAATGTGTTCTCTGAAATCATGGTAAGTGAATTTGAGATGAGTATGGTTGGTAAATTAGCTTTCTTCTTGGGTCTGCAAATAAGCAAAGTGTAGATGGTATATTTATTTCTCAATCTAAATATACCACAAATTTACTAAAGAAGTTTGGAATGCTCTATTCAAAACAGGAACGGATTCCAATGAGCACTTCAGTTAAACTTAGTTTAGATACAGAAAGTACAGATTATCAATGATACATTGTATCGTAACATGACTGGGAGTCTACTATATCTTACTGCTTAGCAGACTGGACATAGCATACAATGTGGGTATCTATGCCTGATATCAATCAAATCCTAAGGAATCTCATGTTAAAGCTGTCAAGCGAATCATGAAGTATGTGTGGGCACAATAAACTATGGAATTTAGCTGACAAGGAACACCAACACAACTGTTGTTGGATACTCTGATGCTGATTGGGATGGCTATGTTGATAACAGGAAGAGCACCTCTAGTGCATGCTTCTTTATTGGCAATAATCTTGTTGCATGGCATAGTAAAAAACAGACGTCAACCTCTCTTTCTATTGTTGAAGCAGAATATATTGCAGCTGGAAGTTGTTGTACACAATTTCTATGGATGAAGCAAATGTTGTCCGATTATGGAATTAAGCAAGATCTTATGACAATCTACTGTAACAATAGGAGTGCTATTGATATTTCCAAGAATCCTGTTCAGTATTAATGAACAAAACACAATTATATCAGGCATTATTTCAATCGTGAATTAGTTGAAGCTAAAATTCTTATCATGGAGCACATTGCAACCGAAAATCAACTAGCTGATTTATTCACTAAACCTCTTGAGCCTCTTCGATTAGAATCTCTTCGTAAATCCCTTGGAGTTAGACTCCATCCTTGACATATCCTCTACACTATTTGCTCTTTGCACATGCCTATTATTTTTGTTAATTCCATGATTATTTGATATATGATTTACCTTGTTTTACTTTAGTTATTGGGCTGGTTTCTGTCATGGTACACAGAATTTAAGGAGACACTACAATAAATTACATCTTTACCAACACTTTTTACGAACACAACCCAAAATGCATTGGTCAAGGGTACTTTTTGCCAACGCAAATGAGGATGTGTTGGGAACAGTCAAAGGGGGGAATACTTTTACCGACGCATTATTAGTTGCATTGGTAGAAGTACTCTTTTGCCAACGCAAATAAGAATGTGTCGGAAAAAGTCATAAGAGGAGAGTACTTTTGCCAACGAAGTATTATTTGTGTTGGTAAAATTATCCTTTTGCCAACACAATAAAACATGCGTTGGTAAAATGTTACCTTTTACCAATGCAAATGAGAATGTGTCGGAAAAAGTCATAAAGGGGGAGTACTTAATGTGTCGGAAAAAGTCATAAAGGGGGAGTACTTTTGCCAACGAAGTATTATTTGTGTTGGTAAACTTACCCTTTTGCCAACACAATAAAATATGCGTTAGTAAAATGTTACCTTTTACCAACGCAAATGAAAATGTGTTGGAAAAAGTCGTAAGGGATGAGTACTTTTGCCAACAAAATATTATTTGTGTTGGTAAACTTACCCTTTTGCCAACACAGTAAAATATGCGTTGGTAAAAGGTTACCTTTTACCAACGCAAATAAGAATGTGTCGGAAAAAGTCATAAGGGGGGAGTACTTTTGCCAACGAAATATTATTTGTGTTGGTGAATTTACCCTTTTGCCAACACAGTAAAATATGCGTTGGTAAAAGGTTAGCTTTTACCAACGCAAATGAGAATGTGTAGGAAAAAGTCATAAGGGATGAGTATTTTTGCCAACGAAGTATTATTTGTGCTGCTGAACTTACCTTTTTGCCAACATAGTAAAATATGCATTGGTAAAAGGTTACATTTTACCAACAAAAATGAGAATGTGTTGGAAAAAGTCAGAAGCGGGGTTACCTTTTCCAACTCATTATTATTTGCATTGGTGAAAGCACCATTTTGCCAACGCAATAAAATATGTGTTGGTAAATGTTATCTTTTACTAACGTATCAAATAATGTGTTAGAAAATGTCATAAGAATCGGTAATTTTGCCAACGTAATAACATGTGTTGGTAAATGAGATACTTTTTCCAACAAATAAAATAATACGTTGGTGAAAGTTGGAGATAATGTATACCTTTTCTAAAGCAATACGGGATACATTGACAAAAGTCCAAAATATGGTGCGAGAGATTCCATCCCCCCCCCCCTATGCCTTCTTACGATCAATCAAGATATCTGCTCCTCACAAAAAAACGTTACCTACAAGTTCCTATGCTCTCTCCACTCATGTCTTTTCAATTCCAAGAGATTATATCCCATGGACTTAATCATGTTTGTATTGCCGATTTTTCTCAAAAAAAGTAAGGATCACTACAACAAAATGCATTATTGGCTACGGTTTTGCCCACGCAGACCCATTTTGCATAGCTAAAAGTTATCTTTTACCTGTAAAAATAAATGTACATAGGCAAAAGTCACAATTCTCGTCCACTTTTGGCAACGCAAGATATTTGCGTAGGCAAAAATGGGTGGATTCTCGTAGCCTAAGGAAAGGCCAAAACTTTTGGTTACGTTTCGTTTGACGTAGGCAATATCTTTTTGCGACGCAATATTTTGTGGGTAAAGTGAAAAATTTTTTGCCACGCATATATTTGCATAGGGAAAGGCCAAGACCTTTGGCCACGCATGGTTTGTCATGGGCAATATCCTTTGGCAATATAGTATTTTGTAGGCAAAGTGAAAAACCTTTGGCCACGAATATATTTGCATAGAAAAAGGCCAAGACTTTCGGCTACGCATGGTTTGTTGTGGGCAATCCTTTGGCAATGCAATATTTTGTAGGCAAAGTAAAAAACTTTTGGCTACGCACATATTTAGGAAAAGGCCAAAACTTTCGACTATGCATAGTTTTCTGTGGGCAAATCAAAATATTTTTGTTTCCAGTATTTCATTTTGTTAATGAATTTTAGACATTCTTTTTGTTAATGATTGACGGTTTGGATAATTATTTTGAGGCCCATAATAGCCAAAAGATTTTAAAAATGGACAGCCAAAAGAATCCCTTTTTTACACTGTGTATGATGAACAATTGAGAAATTTTTCCAATATCTCAGGATCCATGATGAATCACGTTCTAAATTTTGGTCCTCTAACCTTTTTATGCTTCCTGATTACATCTAATGGCCCAGATTTTGCAAAAGGGCCCATAAAAGTCCAGACAGAGCAATCCAATGGTTTAGACGTTTTTTTTTTCTTACAAATATCTAAAAATATAGGAGGAATCAACGATTGATATTTAACACATGAGTTGTTTTGGGGATTTTAAACATGATTAACGGTTCAAATTATCATTATGAGACTCACAAAAATTTAAAAAAAAATCAGAAAAAACTATTTAGCCCAATATTAATGCCAAAACACTATAGCCACACCTTTCCTTATGCACATGGATTATGAGTTTCCGATGGGGAGAGGTCGGATCGTCCGAATAATCAATCGCTACAAGAAAGTTGGCTTTTAGTGGCAACTTTTTTAGCCGCAGGTTAATTTTCGCCACTAAAAATACACATTTAGAGGTAAAAGTTTGTTGTTGTTACTAAAGGTATTATAATGGCCACATTTAGTGGCAACTCATATGTGGTAGCTAAGATTCATCATTAACTTCATGGCAGGAAGTTTTGGCGCCATGGGATTTCGGAGGGAAAGAGATTTAGTGGCCACATTGGCTATAATTGCAATTAAACATTTTCTTTATAATTTATTGACTTTTCTTTTTATAAATGATCAATATGTCATTTGACCCAAATCCTATTGTAATAAATTCTATTTGAGGGCCTATTAGGGGACATTTTGTTATGAGTGACTAAGGTTTTATATATATATATATATAATTGGAATCTATTACAAGAGCATAATCTTGAACAAAATTGGATATCTCAAGGAATTATCATTAGATTAACTACTATAAAGCATTTGAATTTTATCTTTTTTTTATTTTTAATTTAGATGACTTAACAAGAGACAAATAAACAATGGGTACAATTTTAGTTTGATTAAAATTTATTAAGGGCCCACATCAAGAGGGGGCATTTATTTTTTATGACTTATGTTTTTATAAGTAGGCTTACCGTCAATTATTTTAATTAAAAAAGTAATGTGGGTCCACTAGAAAAAGGGTGGATTGTCGAATGACTTGGTCCTTCCATCATATATATTTTTTATTTAGATGGGTTAAAAGAGACAAATATGATTGGCCCAGTTTTAATTTGATTAAAATTTATTGAGGGCCCATATCAAAAAGGGCATTTATTTTTAATGACAATATTTTATTTACATAAGTAGGGCCATGGGCTCATAGGATAAAATACTTCAATTAAACAAAATAACTTGGGTACGCTAAAATGAAGGATGGACTATTTAGCATGGTCCTATGCAGCAATCACAATTCAAAAATTTTACATCTCGCACCTTAAATCCTATCGAGCCGTCCAATCTCCCCTCCTTGGTCCTTTCTGCCCCGGCTGGTAGGACGACCCCTCCCTCAAGAAGCTCTCCCTGCACCTCACCTCACCCATTCCCATATCTCCCACCTCCTAAACCCCCCTTCAAGCCCACGGCCGCCCTCCATTTCTTCAATTGGATCACTCGCCGCCACGATGCCTGCTCCCACGCTTCCCCCCTCAATCTCCTCCTCTGCGCCCGCCTCCTTGGCATTACTGAGAAGATCCGAATGTCAATAATCAAATCCTACGATTCCTCCTATGATGCAAGCTTCGCCTCACCATCGAATTCCTCCACGGGATGAATCATGACGACAATGCCTGTAAGTTCAAGCTCACTCTCGATTCTCTTCACTTTTTAGATCTCGATTCTCCCTGTACCATAAATTCCCAAATCCAAATCTGAAACTTTTTGGCTCTTTCTCTTTGTAATGGTTCTGCTCTGTGCTTGGGCCTGGCTTTTGGATTCGTTGAGTATATGGTGTTTACGGTCTGGGGCTGTGTTGTACTCCATGCTCTTGAGTTACTTGTTGATTTGCGATGTTTGTATTGTTGTATTTGTTTCTTTTTGTTGTCATTCTTTTTGAACTTATGTTCTGGTTAAGTTCTCTTTTGAAACATGTTGTATTAAAATTTAGAAAAGCAGCACTATGGCTTGTGGGACTATAGTTTCCAACAATTCCATCTGGATCTTGATTTTAATTATTGGACTATTGTTTTCATTGTGTTGCTTAGTGTGTTGTGTTTTTTCTCTTTTAGTAATCTAATATTTGGGTTTCTCTTTTAATTAGATGTAGTTTTTGTTTTTTACTTTAATCATGTATGGACATGTGTTATGATTGGATAGTCATTTTTTGTTTTAATGTCTCAATATTGTTTCATATTTCATTTCATATTATTCATTTATGTCATATTTCATTTTATTAAATAACATGTTCATATATAGTTGCAAAAAAAAATGCCTAAAGGCGGCAAATTGTTTGTCATGCCCGGGTGGGTAAAGAGAGTTAAAATGAATGCTTTGGAGAAGAAGAGAAAGCAAACTATTGAGGAGAATTCAAAGAAGCTTCAGGAATTAGGGTTAAGTAAAGCGGCAGATTTGATGCTCAGTTCACATAGGCGGACCATGAGTACATGCGAAAGAGAGTTAAAGAGAATCAGGTCGGTGGCAAATGATGACGACGAGGAGTATGTACCGCCCGAGGCTGAGGAAGGACAGAGTTCTTCCAATGAAGATACTAGTAGTTATAAGGATGATGGGTTTGCTGGTTCTCACGCGTCGAAGGTAATGTGTCTCAAATATGTTTCCTATTTTTTGTTTATAATCACATTTGCATATATATCAAGTTGTTTCTAAATATATCAAGTTGTTTCCAATTATTGACTCATATACTAATACTTCATTTTTCTGCTATGCCAGGTCAAACATATGGCCTCGTGGTCAAAGAAAAGAGGCAGGGGTCAATCATGTGAAGGGCATGCCCATGGTTCATCTTCAACACAACCTTCACCAATAGAGGCCAATCATGCAGTGAGCATGCCTGTGGTGGCTATAGTTAATCAAGTCCCACAACCCGCCCTACCTGACCAGATGACCAGTCCACCTACTATTGGTAGCAGCGTTGGTAAGAAATATATAGCTTTATATATACATAACAAATTATCCTTACTTTAATATTTTTTATAAACTAATTCAAATTAAATTATTGTCTTAACAGCATCGGTTCCAGCACCTTCTAAAATGTGTGGACGGGGTGCATTCCGGGGTTTGAGCGCCGATAAATTTAGAAAACAACTCGGTCATGCCATTCCAGTTGAAATTGACTTTGACCAAAAGGAAATAGTGGGTTATTGGGCCCCTTCCTTGGCGAGTGCTCTTGGAGAACAAATTCGATCTTTTGTACCGCTCTGAGATATCAAGTTTGCAAAACTTGATAGTGGATTAAGGGAGTCAATTATTCAAAGAGTTTTGGTAATTTTTATAATGTATATATTTCAAACATATTATTTATGATTTTAACTGGAGTAATTTTGTTATTTCCAAATGCAGCAAACTTTTGACTTTGGAGATTACACAAATAATGAGTTGGTCAGAAGTATCATTGACAAAAGGTGCCAAAAATTGTTGAAGTATTGGAAAAGCATCTTACACAAGCGGTACCTTGCGCTTAAGGAGGAGGGAGTGGCTGACCTCAAGAGCATTAAAGATCCTCCTTGTAAACCAGATGACTGGGTGTGGATGATCGAAAATGTGTGGGAGAATAATGACAAGTAGAAGGTATATAGCCTAGAGCTACTCTTCGTAATTTATATAAATATACAAAAATTGTCAATCTTTTACTTCTAATTCTTTTTTTATATACACATCTTGTTAATTGATTATATTTTCCATGCAAAAAAAGTCAGAGAATGGGAAGACTGCTCGAGCTGCCTTGAAATATAATCATACAAGCGGCTCCAGATCATTTGCGTCCCGAGCTGATATTGCTGTGAGTGCATGTTTAGCAATTCTTACAGTATTATTATAAAATTTAGTGTTTAATGAGTATACTTGATTTATCAAATGAAATAATAGACAAAGGAGAGTGGTGTACAACAGTCTATGCTTGATAGATTCGCAGACACCCACAAACGTCATAAAAAGGGAGGTGTGTGGATAAACGACATTGCTGAGCAACGTCATGTACGTATACCTAACTCATTTGCAATAAACACCCAAAACTACATTGTTATTTTTTGTTAGAGGTTAATGTATTCAAAATTGATAGGCTACGATGGTGGAAAAGATTACCTCACAGTCGCAGTCAGATGTCCCAGATCCACAGATTGAGATGCAAGTTTCCCAAGAAGTGCTTGGAAAGAGGTCGGCCTACACATTGGGATAGGGGATTCGCAACTCCTGTTCATCTTTTACACAATCTCAACCATCTAATACTGAGTTGATCACTCTGCGCTAGCAGGTTGCTAAATATCAGAGTCAAATGTCAGAAGTTCAAAACTTTTTGCTAATGGTGGCTGAAAAAACAGGGATAGATCCAGCTAGCGTCCCTATATTTAGTCCAGGGAGCGGTAGTGGTGATGCCACATTGGCTGGAGGGCACGATGAGGCTTCTCTTGGTTAGCATCTGTTTTGCAATAGACAGTCTTTTAGTTTGATATGTGTATTTTGATATTTTTCGATCTTTCTTTTAAGATATTTACAAACATTTGATGTTTATTCGATGGGATATATATGTTTTGAAGTATATGTTGAATTTTTTAATATAACTGTTTCATTTATGTGCTCATATTTTGGATTTGTATTTATTGTATTGTTAATATGTTTGGATGTGATATAAACAGGTATAAACAGGTTGCAAAAACATTTTCTCCAAAACAAAAAAAATCAAAATTACTTTTGCCAGCACAAATTATGTGTGCTAACGCATTTCTGTGTACCAATGCATTTTTATGTTGGCAAAAGTTGTTTTGCCAATTTCTTTTCTTACTTTTGCTAACACCATAGTGTGTTGGTAAAATTAAACTTGTGGTAGCATTGTATTTTGTGTTGGTAAAAGTTTATTTACCAACCTGTTTTTCTACATTTTTCAACACCCATTTGTGTTGGTAGAGCTCAACTTTTGCCAACAGTTTTAATTTGTGTTAGCAAAAGTTGCTTTACCAACTTGTTATCTCTAATTTTGCCAACACCATTTTGCGTTGGTAAAGATCAAAATTTGCCAACATTTTTTGTTTGTGTTGGCAAAAGTTTATTTACCAACCTATTTTCCTACTTTCCTCAACACCCGTTTATGTTGGTAGAGATCAACGTTTGCCAACATTTTTAATTTGTGTTGGCAAAAGTTGCTTTGCCAACATGTTATATCTAATTTTGCCAACACTATTTTATGTTGGTAAAGATCAAAGTTTGCCAACATTTTTTGTTTGTGTTGGCAAAAGGCACTCCCCACATACTTTTACCAACACCTTTCCAACACATTTTTTTTGGTTGGTAAAGTATGTTGCCAACATTTATTGATTTTTTCCAACGTTTTGTTGTGTGTTGGCAAAAGTGAATTTTCTTGTAGTGAGACTTCTCAAAAACTCACTTTCCTATCAACTTCATTCACTACAGTTAAAGAAAATCAAGAGTACATTGTTCGGGCTTTTTTCGTAGATGCACACTGCATTGGTCAAGTAATTTTGAATTCTTCTTCTCCCTTCTTTCCCCTTCACAAAAAAAAAAAAAAAAAAAAGGAAAGAAGACGATACTTATTCAGGGGGAGTTGTTCACAAAAAGACTATAAGATGCTGGATTTCTCGAATTTGAGTTCCAAATGTGGTTGATTATTCCTACATTCCTCACATGACAGAGCATATCTCCCCTTCTCTGTGTTACCTCGACATTGTTGGCTTAATAATTGCTGTAAAACATCATCTCTGAGCATTGATGATTTTCATATGAATTGTTCCCTTCTGGTATGTTGCATTTGTCATCTTGCATATGTTATTTATCTCAAAATTTCTTCTTCATATACTTTGTGTGTTATACACTCTGTGAGTTAAAAAAAAACTCACAGTTGCGTATACTGACCGGTCGAGCTTCACAACAGACTGGTCGGCCAATTCTGTGTCCTTTCACAGAACTAAAATCCAATTGATCGGTCTATTTTTACCACCGGTCGGGTCTTTTGAATACAATTTCACAGAATTGGAATTTGACCAATAGGGCTATTCATCTTACCAGTCGGGCACCTGGATTCTTTAAAACCAGCGTGCGTCTCTTCATTTCCTTCTTCACCCTACTTTCTCGTCTTTTGGCCTGCGACGTCTCCTCTTCTCCTTCCCTTGCTTACCTATTTTTCGTGCTCCCTTTGTTTGTCTTCCTCCTCCAAGGTAACAATCTTTGCTTATGTTCTTTTCCATTACCTCCATTTATACGCCATCTTCTTCTCTCTTTTGTTGATTTTCATTGGGTATAGTTTGATGTTGGATACCATTTTTCTTGTGTGCTTTCTATTCATTCCTTTTAGCCACATGATTCACTGTGATTTATGCCTAGATACATGTGATTTTGTTTGTACGTTGATTGGGATCTCTTTCATGGGAGTTTGTGTCTATTTCAAGCTTCACCATTTATTTGCACGCCAATTGTTTGCTAAAATGCTCGAATGAGTTTCTTCATGTATATTTCTCATTTTGCTTACATTGGATTGCACTGTGATGCTTTCTACTTCAAGCTATACCCATCATTCATAGATATGGCTCCAAAGAAGCTTGTCTCAAAGCAAAAACGTATGGCTAGTTCCTCGTCTACTATTGGTTTCATCAGTGAACAATTTCTTTAGGAAGAAAAAGCCAACCAATATAATAACATATTCAGAAAGAGGACTGTACTTTTTGAACTTCCCATAAATCTTTTGGAATTTCGGACGTTACCATTCGGTGCATGGCTTGACAGATGTCAATGGACCTCTCTTTACAAATTTGAAACAGAGGTCTTTCCAGATTTGGTGAGTGAATTCTACAATAACATGACTGATATGTCCTCTACGCTCATTAAGTCCTATGTTTGAGGCCAGCACTTATCCATTACTCCCTCTTCACTTGGGAGATTCTTAGGTATTGAACAGACATTGGATGCACGATATCCACTGCCTGATGAGGGTCCTTCGGATGTTGATTTTGATGCAGTTAGCTCATTTCTATGCAGCAGTCCTCGCGATTGGCCTTCTAGCACACTACTGAAACAAAGTGAATTGATTGACTTGTATTGTCTACTCAACATCTTTGTGAAGAACAACATTGAGCCCGCGGTCATCATGCGGAGATTTATCATGAGGTGGGTTATCTTCTTTATGTTATTGGTAGCGATCTCCTGATTGATCTTCGTCGTGTCATCTTCGACACTATCTATCGTGCTCATTCTGCTGCAAACAATCCTCACCTCCTTTCAGGGTACTACTCTCCCGATTCCTTCTTGCCCAACGTGTGATGCCCAATGTGAACGAAGTTTCGGTTTCGATTCTGAATGCTATTACTATGAGCACCTTGATGCATTCTAAGTCCCAAGTCTATCAGTCTGTTCCTCGTGGTTCCATTCCAGCACCTACTGTTGAGGAGGATATTCCGAATGCTACTACAATACATGCCAGGCTTTCAGCTTTCGAGGATACTCTTTCAGACCAGGCTGCTTATCTTGATATTCTTCATAGCTCTATTTAGACACTTCATGGTGCAGTTCAAACACTTAATGGGCGGTTAGATGCTATTGAGTCCAAACTTGACTCTATTTTGGATCATCTTAGTCGGCCCTGATTGTGTTTTGGTTCGCTTCTTTTTGTTGCTATTGTCCCCTTTCAATTCATGACCAAAAAGGGGGAGAAGCTTATACCATGCATGTGTATCTGAACTAATTGCTAAGAATAGTTTAAACTGCTAACATGCGTTGATTCTCTCTTATGTTCTACTTATGACATGCTAATCTGATCTTTTGTGTGGCTAGAAAGGTTGATTGTGTTTGGAGGTTTTAAGTTATAGTGGCAAGTTTCACCTTCATGGTTTTTTTTTTTTTTTTTGGGTTTGATTTGGATAGATTGTTTAGTTTAGGAAGTTTTGCCCATGAATTGCCAAAAGGGGAGATTGAAAGTCATGTAACGTTGGCAAATTCATGGGATGGACAAAACTTGGGTTTTAAGAGTTGTAATTTTATGTTTTAGATGGACTGAAGCCTCTACAACAGTTACAGATAAAGGTCTTCCGCTCTAATGAAGGAATGTAGGTGTTTTATCTGATCGACCGGTCGGATTACATGGGTGATCAGTGAATTTCTTGCATACGGACACCTGCAGACAAAATTAAAGACCGATCGGTCGGCCAAGGTGCCCGATCGGTCGAACCCCATGTCTGATCAATCAGATAAGGTATCCGATCGGTTGGCTGGGTCGGCTGTAGCGAATTAGAAAACTCTAATTTTTCGGATCTACAGCGTGTGCGATCAAATCCTTTCGAATCCAGTGCGAAAAGGTCTCTGTCCTCACATCCTTGAAGTATTATTCTTTCTCCAAATCAAAACTCTAAAATTCCTATTGAGAGATCGTCTTCTCAGAAGCTTCTTTACTCTATATGTGCTACAACGTGCGCTTCTGAGCATCAGGTTCATTCTGCATCTTAGTAATTTGTCTTAAGAGGCATCAAGGCGTGAAGATCAAGTTTGAAGAAGGTGAACGACATGTGCATCGACAAGAAGGAGTGCTTCAAATCCCTTGGTTGTGTTCAACTGGGTAAAAGGTAGTAAGTAGTTCTTGTAACCTCTCTTTAATAGTGTTTGATCTTGGCGGACCAGTGGTTGGTCCCATGGTTTTTCCCGATTGGGTTTTCCACGTAAAAATCTTGCGTCCATCTTTCTTGTGTGTTTGCTTTGTAGATTAATTCACTGCTATTGGGTATCTTCATACTTAGATCTGGTTGGGACTTAAACTTGTGTTAAGGTTTGAAGTCTTTTAAGAAGATTTGTACTTTCTTATAAAATATTGTTCTCTAAGCATAAAGATTATTCATTTTGGAGATCAATGCACTGATAGCGGGTACGCAGAGGGACTGCGTGCTATAGAGATCTATAAAAAACAACTACAAAGCCTTGTGTTGGGGGGACTAACTGTAGGGTTGTGAGTAAATCTTGTACTGCGGAAGTTAGTAATTGATTTTGTCCACTTTGGACTTGTGATATTTTCCTATTTTGGTTTCTATGTTAAATTTGTGTCTTGTTTTCGTTGTGTGATTTATTGCTTTTATTAGTCTGCTGCATAGGAGTAGTAATTAAAGTATAATCTAGAATAAATCCGGGGCATTATAAAACTTTTAGGGATGATGGGATGAAGATAGTTGAGATAAGCCACACTGGTGACGCTTCTACTAGTAGACAACAAGAACATGATGTGGTAGTGGAGACAGAAAATTTCGCCCCTGTTAATAGTAGTAAATGCTGATTACATGGTTTTGGTCCTGATGATGATGATGGTCGTGTATCGATTATGCCAAGTAATTTAATCCCGGCAACAAGCATCCCGAAATCCTCAGTAGAATTTGGTGCGGGTGACTTTAAATTCTATCATTCTAGGATCATCTCGATTGGTCCTCATCATCAAGGCAAGACTAGTCTCCAGCCCGCGCAAAGCCTCAAATGGAAGTGTGTGGAATCAATCGTCGAGCGGAATCCAAGACATCCGTACAAGACTACATTCAATGGACTTGTGGCACTCTAGACGAAAGCAGCACTCTAGATCTGCTACAAACACGACCCCTCGCCCTTGTCACCAACCTCGACCACTCCCTCACCTACAATATCTTTGTGGAAATGATGCTGATACCTGGTTGCTTCATTGTTGAGAACCTTCTACATGTTAGGAGTCGGACTTTATCTCAAATGTAAGATACCAAAATTTGGATGGATGATTCAATACGTAATGATTTGCTCCTACTAGAAAATCAGCTTCCTTTCTTTGTCGTTGAGGGTATCTTTTGCTTGGTCACTGGTGAAGGACCAGAGCAGTTAATGATCCTTGTCCATGATTTTTAACAACAGGTCTCTCCCACAAACACAAACAACCTTGCTTGCTATAAACCACCATCCCATCATTTGCTCCATCCTTATCACTGGTTTCTTTTCTCTAGCTTGAAAGGAGACAACCCCAGAACCTCGTCATCTGATCCAACCAGCCAAACAAGCACAGAAACTAAAACGGACAATCCCTAGTGCAACTGGCCTCCAAGAAACGGGAATCAAGTTCAGAGCAAAGATGGCGGTGAGTGTTAGCATTGTGGATGTAACGTTTGAAAACGGAGTCGTGGAAATCACACCTTTATTGATAGATACTTTTACAGTGTCTCAAATTCGAAACCTCATTGCCTTTTGAGAAGTTTGATCCTTACATAGAACCTCAGGCCGCTGCATTTGCTCAATTCATGGATCACATCATCAACACTTCCAAGGATCTTGCATTACTCCGGAAGAGTGGCATCATTTGAACCTTGTCTTGGCAGCAATGAAGAAGTTGCTGATACATTCAACAATTTAACCAGTAGGGCTCCCGAGACGCAGCACATGTAACCCATGACAATTCGTGCCACATCAAGACACGTACAAACTGCCACAAGGGTGATTCCACAGTTACGTGTGAGGAAGATCCATAAACACATATCAATCATTTTAATAATTAAGCAAAAACTTAGAGAATTCACATGTACATATCATTGCCACAAATAAAACATTCACTAATTCATTCAATTATAATCAATGTCTATTAATTCCCATCCACATGCACCTGGTACAAAGGTTCCATAAATATAAACAAACTGCAAAATGATAATGACATGATTTAATACAAGCCAGACCATGGCTATACACTAACAACCCAAAAGAACCTTGTTATGCACTGTGGAGGATGACTAATAAAAGATATCATCTTTATTCCACTCATTTATATCCCGAGATACCGCTATGGTTCCCTCCGGGGGCGCTTCGATTGCCGTATCGGCACTGGGTTCCGTACTTGTAATACCAAGAGTAACACTGTTAACATGACGATCAAGCAAATATAATGGTACATAAGCCTATCATGATGTAACAATTAAGATTAAAACAACGTAATGATTAAAAGAGAGTAATAACGGAAGCTAGGCATGTTGTGCATATGAATAAGTATGAATGTAGATCATAGATGGAAAAACAATATCATAATAATTGGCATCTATGTGGCTATCTTCTCTCTAGTAAGAGAGCATATCGTACTGTGGGAAATCACTAGCAATTAGGCCAAGATTGTCTAGCTGCTTTAAGAGTGTCGACCAACTCTTCATATAACTACTACAGTAAGTAACATATTGAATACCCTTATTCAGTCCCGTCGAACCTCCTATGGATACAAGCTAAGTGGTGCCGACTTCATATATCAAGACTGATCCAAATACATACTTATCATACGTAGCGATCGGCTCATACCAGTACAGAAATGTATATCGGCCTTGAAATCGTATTCAATCATGGAAAGCAAAGTTAACAAAGTAACTGATAATCAACAATGCATACTGAAATGAGCTATCAAAGCTCGAACCTGCTCAACCTTAACTACACCTATCTTGGCTCACGGGCTCACACTCAGTAGAAACTCTGTCTCCGATTTTGCCTCAAGGTTCACCAGGAGGAATGGGTACATGATTAAATTATGTTGAGGGCAAGGTTTACTTAACAATATAAATACATTTAGATTGAGAGTTAACAAGGAAATTTACTATCTAATCCTATGCTAAGACATTCTGTGTTTCCTTAGTCATTCAATATGGTGTATTCATAAAACGTCCAGTGTCAATGCATTACCAAAATCTTAGTGTATAAGCGATGAACACCACTTCTTATGCTAACACCCATGACGTGATGTCAGGAAACAACCAGAAGTCAAGAGGGAATGAGTGACAGCTCAACACCCTTCCTTCTTTATATATAATATCGTTATGCTAATTTGTTTGAGGCAAAGGTACCACTTCAAAGGCAGTAATTGGTCTTTGGTTATGCTTAAGATTCTAGGGTAAGGTTGGTTTAAAACCTTATGGTCAGTCATTGAATCAAATTTTGAAGTTAAATTGTCCAACCTAGAGTTCTGTTACCTGACTGATCGGGTATGGTGTCCAACCGGTCAGACACCTCCCAGAATAGAAATTCGACCGATCAGGCTTCAGGACCGACCGGTCGGCCCTGAATCACTCTACTCCAGGTAGAATCAGTCTCAACTGATTCCTCCTTGGCTTCCCCTTACCTCCCCTGCATCCAAATACTAAGGAGACCATTCATGTTACATTCTTAGGTCTCCTTTCCATTCATTTTTAACATTCATTCAACAAACCCAATCATTAGCACTAAAGCAAATATTACAATCTTAATTAGAGATCAAAAGAGCTGTAAATTGGTACATGCAAAGAACTTATCAAGAATCAATAAATTACCCATACATGCAGAGAATATGCACCCTTATACTTGCCATAGATTTAGTGCTTCACCCAAATCAATTTACCCTTTAGTTAGATAGTGGAGAAGGCTTCACTAGAGGATGATCTAGAACATTAAGAGAAATGAGAATGTGATGCATGCATGCTAATGATTGAATTTCTTTGACCCTATTGAACCCTAGAACTGAAATAGTGATGGGATTTTCTTACCTTAAGACTCCTACAAGCATAAGGAAGGAGATGATGTCTTAGATTCCAAGAAGGAGAACAAGAAGAGTAAAGAGGAAGAAGAAGAGGCTTAAATCCTTTGCATGCAACACTCCTAATGCTAAAAAATGAAGACAAAGTAAGGAAAAGAGCATGGGAGAAGGAGGAAAAACTCTTGCTCCAGCAGAAATGAAGGAAGGAGAAGAGGAAACGAAGGGGGGGTTTTGTGTTTTAAATGGTGTTTTTCTGGAAATTGCAAACAGACCGTACTAGTTTCCTAGATTTTCAATTTGAGTTGGTTGGGCTTAAAAAGGGTCGAGATAAATCCAAATTGAGTTGGGCCAAATATGAAAGATAACCCTCAAGATGAGACACACTTAGTCCAATTAATATGATGCCTTAGTGATGCAAAACTATGAAATTCTAAAATAAGAAAAGGCCCTTGACTACCTAAGTAAGGTTTGAACTTAACCTAAGTACCTGTCCACGACCTAAACCCAAGGGATTTGAGTTGAATTAGCCTAATTATATATTAATTAAAGTAAAACAAAATTAATTATTGTAAATTATGATTAACTCGGGTTTGGGCCTTATAGCCTTTCAAGTTTCTAGACTCAATGTATGTAGAGACCTAATTACACTTTTGGCTAAGTTGTTGGTGTTCTTAATGCAAAGATCCTTAGAAGGAGGATATATTAAATGTAGTAACCAAGTAGTAAAGTATTTCTGTTAATTGATTCTTAGAGTATACTTATTTCAATACACAATATGCCTAGTATACTGAATTGCCCTCTATAATCATTTGTTAATGATTATTGTAGATACAATGCGTGTTACTTTAATTATACTTATACTTTGCTGAATAATCTTATTCACATGTTGTTTAATGGTGTTACAAGCTCAGATCACAGTCCTGATTTTATGAAGATCGAAAAGGCTCAGAGGAGGTCGACGAGGTCCCTTTAGGCTTCTATGAGTGGACAGCAACAGCCATCTGACTGATCCACCTTCGGAGAGTGACATGAACATCTTAGAGTCTTTTTCTGATTTTCGGGTTGTTTCATGCCCCGAACTTGAGAATTGGGGATTAGAATGGATTCCACCCAGGGTGCTGCACACGTAATCCCATAGCAATCTATGTCATGTGAAGACACACACAAACCGCTATAAGTGAGATTCCATAGGTACGTATGAGGAAGATCCATAAACACGTATATTATCTTTCAAACAATAATGCAGAAGCCTTTAAAATACACCTGTAATTATTATAAGCAATAATGAAAATATCATCCATTTATAATGATACCTAAGACTGTTGCTTAACCATCTATATACTCATGACAACAAAATACTTATATATATTCAGAATTGAAAATAACATGTCCATTGGGAGAATGGCATAACTCATCTAAAGGCCAATCATTGCCAAGCCTAAGTAACCTTGACAACCATGCAACGTATTACGTCGGATGACTAGTAAAATATATTATTCTCATTACACTCATCTACACCCTAAGGTACAGTTGGGGTTCTTTCCGGGAGCGCGTCGATTGTTGAACTGGCATTAGGTTCAGAACGTGTAACACCAAGTGTAGCACTGTTAACATAACGGTTAAGCAAACATAGATATATAAGACTATCATGATGTATCAATGAATTAGAGAACATATTGATTAAAAGAAAACAATAATCGTAAGTTAGGCATATTATACATGAAGTAAGCATAAGTAACGAATCATAAACATAAATATCATAACATACTAGTTGGCATCCACATGATTTTTTTTCTCTCCAAGGAAAGTGTATCATATTATGAGAAATCACTACTGGTCGGGTGAAGATCATCTAACTACCTTGAGAATGCCGACCAACTTTTTATACAACTACTATAGTAAGAACATAATTAGTACACTCATTCGGTCTTATCGAACCTCCTATGGGTATAAAAGCTAAGCGGTGCTAACTCAATAAACCAAGACTGATAAGAATTCTTACATTTTTAATTACCATATGTAGCAATCGCCTCTTTCTTATATAGAAATATATACCAGTTTTGAGTTCATATTTAGTCATAAAAATTAGAATTGAATGAAGCAACTACTTTTCAAACAATACATACTCCATAAGCTATTGGAGCTTGAACCCTCTCAACCTTAGTTACCCCTATTTTGGCTCACAAGTTCACACTTAGTAGAAGTTCCGACTCCTATCTTGTCTTAAGGTTTACCAGGAAGAATTGGGTAATGATTAGATCATGTTAAGGGCAAGGTTAATTAACAATATGAATGCATTTAAATTGAGTAATTATTAAGGATATTTACTAGCCAACCCTATGCTAGATAATTTGTGTTTCCGAGGTTATTTGATACGATATATTCATAAAATGTCTGGTGTCATTGTGTTACCAAAAATCTCGGTGTTACATTATGTAAGCAAAGGACACCTCTTTTTATGCTAACACCCATGAATGACATGAGAAACCATGCAAAAATCAAAAGGAATGAGTGACAGCCATTCACTCTTCGTCCTAATCATTTGATTACCATTGGGTTAATTTAATTAGGATAGAGGTGCCATATCTAAAGCCCTACAAGGTCTTGGAAAGTCCTAATTTCCTAAGTTCACAGTGTTCTTACGGCTTAGCCGTGTATAGGATACGGCTTAGCCATGTGACATAAAATTTTTTTTAATTTCACCCGCATTTACGGCTCAGTTGTATATTGGTCTATCACTTAGCCGTATGAAGCCTACAACTAGGCCATGGCTGAGCTACGACTTAGTAGTAGTATAATCCACGGCTTAGCTGTGAGTCAGCTATAGAGGAAAAGCTGGATTTGGGGTTCTCTGGAAAGTTAGCCATAAAATAGCTTACGGCTTCTTTACAAGGTGGTTACGGCTTAGCTGTAGTTCATTTCATGGCTTGGCCATGGGTTAGCCGTAGAACAAATACAGAATTTTTGTAACAACTTGAATTTTGATTTTAAATTAGAATTAATCTTGACCTTTGATTTGATCTGTGATAGATCTCACACGCATTTGTGTTATTCTAATTAAAATTTGAAATTATTTGTGGGACCATGTTTTGTTAGAATTTGGCTTATTAGGGAGTTTGGCTCAACCAAGATATTCAAATTAATTAGGGCTCTTGTTATTGTATTTCCTATCTCAACACAACCTTGAAATTAGTGTTCAATTCTACTTTGTGTCTTAGAGTCCAACCTAAATTAGTTTCCCTTGGCTAACTTAGTATAGGAGTTTTATTCTTTTTAAACTCTCCTTTTTTGTTTTTCTATAAAAAGATACTCAACCTCACACTTCAATTCCATCCACTCTTATTATTTTCATTCATAAAGTTCTTTCCCCTCAATATGTCTCCTTTCTCTGGCCTTTCCCCCTTTCTTTTCATGTTTACTATTGTATGTATGTACTCACCTTAGTTTTTTTTTTTTTTTTTTTTTTTGTTAGCATTGTGATTTTGTCTAAGCTTTACCTAGATTTTGATCATGCCCTTACCAAACCACGATCATGGTGGACCGGCCATTATGTTGTCTTCCATCGTCTTGCATCATGTCCCTTGTCACCACCCCGAGGCCACCATATGCACCAACTAGCCCACCGACCATTAGCCATCAACCCACCTAACCAGAGTATAGCTCCACCCTCTTTCACCCTCATGCCTAAGGCTAAATCATCAGGCCCCAACCCAATTTTCCGCATTTCATCATCACCATTAGTTAGCACCACCACATCCCAGTCAAGTTAAGCCCTAACCAGTCAACCCTGCAACAAAACCGGACCTAAGCTGTAACTGATCTCAACGCAGGCAGAGCCCATCTTTCTTTTCTTCTCCTTCTTTTTTCTCTCTCCCAGTTTCAACTTCTCATCCCTGGTTTCACCTCCCACCTCATCTCTTTCCATGTACCTGTAAGCAACCGAATCCAATATCATCTTCTCCAAACGACTCAATCCCCCAATTGTTTCTGCCACTCTTCCTGCTTTCTTCTCATCCCCGCAATGGCTTCTCACTGTATATTTGCTTCTTCTTCTTCGTTCCTCCTCTTGTTTCTCCTTCTCTCCTTGTTCTACCAGCAGCCAAACAATCGACGCCATCTTCTTCTTTTCTTCTTGTTTTCTCTTCTGGATTTTCTCTTTCTTATTTCTCTGTTTTCTTTCCTTCTCTGTTTGCAGCTCATCTCTAAGTCCCCATACACCTCATTCATCACCTTCATTTTTCTCTGACTCTGCACCTTCACTGCTGCCTCCCTTCTTTTCTGCTGTAAGACCCCTCTGATGAGCCCGGATTCCACCGGGATAGTCATGGCCAGTCCATCCGAACTAAGTAGCACAGGCAACCCAGAACCCGTCACTGTTTTCCTTCTTCTTCTTTTTTCTTTTTTTTTTCTTTCTTCTTCTTTCTCTCTGTTTCTTGGCCGAGTAACCCGATTCAAAACTGGTACCCATCTCAGTACTAGTCCAGCTGGGTCAGGACTCTCCTCTGCACCATCTTCTTCCTCATTTCCTTCCGCTACTCTGCAATCCAAACAGTCTTTACTCTTCCTCTCACAGTCACTCATCCTCTTGTTTCTGTTTGCCTCTTTTCCTTCTCCTTCGGTTTTCTTCTACATTTTTCTCTTCTACTTCTGCTTCTTCTCCCTCCTTCATGCAGGCAAATCTAGCTCGGGCCACACTTGCAACTTACCCAACTTCACAAGACCAGGTCGTCCCATGCAGAACCCGACTCTCTTTCTATATTACTATTGTGCTGCTGTTCTTATGTCGAGAACTATGTAAACCCACGTCAATGAACCACCTCAAGTTCACTTTTGTTACTGTCTCATTTAGTTTTATGGTTTGTGCTTTGTACTTGTTGTTTCCATTATAATATTTGATATTGACTTTTAATTGCTTTCCATATTGGTTTATGCAAAGTCAACAGACCATAGAACTCAACTAAACCTCCCCTGCAACTCATGGACCGAGTGCTCTTGTTTGTTGGTTCCAGCATTATTCCCCACTCTTATCAATACTATTATTCTTCTTCTATTTTTCATTCTTGCTATTTAACCCATATGGCCCCCAAGATGTATTGGTAAAATTTATTGTCTACTCGCTGTTTTAGTGAGCCAATTGAAACATATGCCTATTGTCCTTGGCCCACTTGCATTTTTTGATCCGGGCCCATCTGACAACCCATCATGCCAAACCGGATCTCAAGCCCGACCCAAGCCAAAACTTGGTGCTTAAACTCAAAGCCATTTAGACCAATTTTCTTTCAGGTCTTATTACTAACAACTATTACTTCGGGTTCACTTGCAATACGCAATCCAGGCTTAAATCTATAGTCGTCATTTTTCCCATTTAAATCTATGCCTAAGCCTGATTTACTAAACCACATATGTACCTAAACCATTGCTCATTCACTAGTGTTTTGAAGAGTATTTAAAAATGCATATTTTCATACACATTTTTTACCCATTTTAAGGAATTAGAGTCAAAAGAGCCTCATTTAGTGTCATATCAAGGTTTCAAGCATTTTAAATTCATTTTAGTATATTTTTGTATAATTTATTTAAAAAAATCACACTTTTTGCATACATTCATAAAACCTGCCATTTTTGGAAAGTTTTGTGAAAATTTATATTCTCATGAAATAAATTTAATTTTCATCATCATTAGTTCGTTCACATATAATTATAAAAAATGGTGTACATTTTTATTGTCATTACATGAGAGATGGGCTCACAGTGATGCATTTATGATCTTAGGGTTAGAGTTATCTTTTCACATGAATTTACATTTGTTTTACAGAAAAATGATGATATGGGTCCCATTTTCGAAGAATTAAGGCAAAAAAAATTATTTTCAAAAGAAATTTGAGAAGAATTAAAGAGAGAAAGAAGAAAAAAGAAAAAATTACAAAGTTGGCTTCATGGTCCCACACACATATTACATATGTGGGGAAACACTTGTAGAATGTTCAAAAAAGGGGTCTCACTCTCCAATTGTTACAAGAATCCAAAATTAACGTCAGAAAAGAAAGCCAAGGTGGAGAGAATTCAAGGAAAGAAAAGTTAAAGAAGGAGAATTCAAAAATAAAAAGTCAATCCTATTTTTCTTTGGACAGTAAACATTAAAATGGTCATAACTTTCAAACCAAGTGTCGGATTTGGAAAATCTATCTACCGTTGGAAAGTCCTATTCAAGTAGATATCCATAGGATCCAAGATTGCACCAATCGGAGTTAAAACAACAAAGATATGACATCGGAAAATTTACTATACATTTTTAGGCAAAATTGAGATTTTCTCATCAAAGATAGGCCCTATCCTTTGGCAATTGTTAGCAAAGAAATATTGATACACTTAGAATTCTAGTAAAAAAAGGAATCTTATCTCATCTCAAACTTGAAAAACTTATTGGCCAAGAAGAGGACTTACCTAAAGAGGGAAAGTCACATATGAGACCTTCTTTGAAAAGGAGTAAAAGGAAAGAGCTATAAATAGAGTACCTTTTGATAGTCTAAGGCATGGAAGAAGAGACCTCCTCTCTCTAGCTCTCTCATTCCACTCTTTCCATATCTTTCTACTTTATAATTTTTTATTCAAGAAGGCTCTTTCCAACTTGAAGCTTCCACTAGAAGAAGATCTTTCATTCTCTATCTTTATATAAACAAATTCATATTGAGTAAAAGTATGTGTTTTTGTTTCCTTTATTTACCTCTTTTTACTTCTTTGATATTTAATGCTTGATGTTTGTTTTTAACCTTGTTGCTCTTGGATTGACAACTCAAAGAAGCCTAAGAACATGATTTGAGCAAACATAATCTAGGATAAAAGAAGAATTTAGGAAAAGAAAAAAATCACATCCTTCCACACATTTATTTTCTTGCACTTCCATACATTTAAATTCCATGTTATTCTATACATTTAAATTCTTGTTATTCTACATATTTAAATTCTTGTCTCATCATACATTTAAATTCCTGCAATTTTTCTATTTATTTTGAGTTCTTTGTGTTTCAAAGTTTTGTTTTATACATAATTTGATAGCTGAAAGTTTTATCATAGTATGCATCAATTATTAGTGGGTTCTTTAACATGTGTAAGATGCCAATGTGATCATGTTTTAGAGATGTTTAGGTTGCATTCAAAACTCAGATCTGAATGTGTAATGAGATGCCCAAATCTATCCAAAAACAGTCCATATTTGTAGAAATTTTGATGTAACAATCAATTCATATTTGAGTATATTCAGTTGGGTAACTTGTGGATCAGATTTGAATACTTGAAAGATCTGAAAATCATGATTTGGAGAAAGATTTTGAACATGATTTAGATCTGAAATCTAAGTTACAGCACTTACAATTTAGAAATTTTGCAACTTTGTTTGGTACCTACACATGTCAAGTTCTCATGCATTCTTGCATTTTTTTAATTGAAAAGTTCATGGTCTATAAAAATTGCTGGAAGCACCTTTAAAAACTGAAATTTTTATCTCAATTATGCTCAGAAACACTTTAGTTTCAGACATGAAAATTGTCTAAGAACAGCCCACCTTTGTAGTAAAATTCTGCACTGCAGAATTTTTGTAATTAGTTCATTCATGCATGCATATTTTCTTTGTTTTTATAATCTTTTTCTTTGCCCTTTTTTTTTATTGAATTCATGCATTCATTAAGTGTGTTTTTTCAGCTATTAAATTTAGATTAGGTTTTCATTAGGTTAGATTCATTTTTTTTTGTTAACTCTTAAATTTCATTTAAATTTCTGCATTTTTTTATCTCATGTCATGCATTGTTTTGCATTGTTGATTTGTTATTTTTTAACTTTCTTATTTTGGTTTTCTTTTATTGGAAGTTCTAACTTGTGTGTTATCTTGTAGAAACTTAGTTTTGTTTTTTAGGATGTTTTAGTTTTAGGAGTTTTAGTTTTAGTAAGTTTTTTTATTGTAATTAATTTAATTTTGGAAAGTAAGGATGATGGTTATAATTTTTAGCTTTTAGGCTAGTTTTAGAATTTTATTTAGGACAGGTACAAGTTGGAAATATTTTAAAGGCATAGCTTCCTATGGATCGAATTGGTTTTACCTGTTTTTATTACTACATCGCGGCTCTGCACTTGGAGCTCACGATCAAGTTTTTAGCGCCGTTGCCGGGAGCGCCATTTAAGGTAACTTTTCTAACTTTCTTTATTTACATAGCTTTGTGGGTATGATTTATTTTTGTATCATCTTTCAACAAATAGGAGGACATGCATATAATAATAAACCACCCTAATTTGGAATAGGAAAGTGCAGGGAAAGCTATAATGTATACATCACTCTGATTTTTAGAAACTTTCTAAAATTGAAAAAATTATTATTTTCAACTTGTCATAACTTCTTTTGGAAGAAAGTACACCAAAAGTTATCCAATCGCTCTCCTTAATCTTCTTGGCATCCAAAAAAGCTTTTGCCCCTATAGTGCGCGACAGCTTTTCTGTTCAGGAAACTGGTCCTTCAAAATGGGTTCATTTGTGACTCTGCCACTTCCTGGTGGCTAACCTGGCCGAATCGATTTCATAGGAATGGATTAGAGAACTTAAGGAAACTTTTTGACTTTAGGGAGTTATTTAGCTATTAGGTTTTTCTCATTTTTTTATTAAAAAAAAAAACAAAACAAGTGATTCTAAAAATGGATTAGTGGCAATCTACAAACATGAGGGGACTTAACAAAGGGCAAACCAATGGAATGGAATCAATGCTTATGTCCCACCAAAGTCATGGCGTGCCTTGTGCGAATAAGATAAGATTGCAAAGTTACATCAAACAACTTGTTCAATTGGATCTTATGAATAGGAGTGGGTCAATCACTATGATCTTTGTTACAATGAGGAATTTGTGGAAGAATATAATGGAATGAGTAGGTCAGATAATCAACCAATAATGGCCGAGCATGAGTTCTCATACCACACAAAATTAGTCACTCCTTCCAATACATACGTAGGATTTCCATGGTGGGCTGAATCAAATTCAAATCAATGGCATTTCCACAATAACATAAGTAACATGTGTGGTCCAAATTGGGATGATCAACCACTGGACAATTAGCGAAATGGGCCCAATATGGATCATGTCTCTTATCCCCAAGAATTTACTCCAGACAAATCGTATGACTGCCCTTATATGATACATCATATGTACTCCCTTCTTCTCCCTGGTCATATGCACCTCCTAATCTCTCTCCGCCCGTATGGTCATATGAACCACCACCACCACCCCTGAAGAATTTTTTGGAGAATACTTTAGCTAAATTGGTTGAGTTCACACAAAACACCATGCAAACCATTAAAAAAAATGAGCAATGCATGGAAAGCCTAATGACTTTGATTAGTCAAACAGGGCTTGAAATGAGACAACAAAATGCCACCCTTGGAATTGAAGATGATCCTACATTCATTGAAGATCTTGTAGATATGGATCATGCAAACACATAATGGATATCCAAGGGTACACAACATAGATAATGGTGCGATGTATGAACCAATTGATGACTCACATGAGCCCATGTGCCCCACTTTTCCTCAGTATCGCCCATTCCAATTCATCAAAGAGGAAGCTATGCCTTTTTACATAAAACCTTTCTAAGATTCAGATTCCTCTGATGAATTTGGCATTGTGGTCTTTCATAAATTTGATATTCCTATAATTGAGGAAGCCGCAAATGAACCTAATGAGCCTCAAAAGAAAGATTACAATTAGGAGGATGACCCCATTTTTCAGATTTCTGAGTCGAATAATCTGGAATCTTTGAAATCTTGTATTGACTTCTTCATAAAATCTGATGACTTAACTCTTAGAGAAATTACCTTACATTTCTTGGCCCTCAATGTTATTCAATGAAACTTGTAGAATTGGAGAACAGTGGTTCCATTCAAACACCCAAGTCTAAAAATTTGGAATTCTTTGAGCCCGTGTTCAAACAGAATGCTGAAATTGAACTAATAAGATTTGTGGCATGGGAGGAGGTAGGGCCACCTAGTTGCTCATTACATTTTCTCCTACTTTTCAAAGATCCATTTTTAAGAGAGGAGGATGAATTTTTCATGGTGGTCCCTTCTTCACACAGTCTACAGAAATATGTGGTTCTCATGGTTTCATCTCTTTTTGTGCTTCTTTAAACTACTCGAAACCAGTTGTGTAGGTTTTTTTTCCTTTTTAGCATAGATATATTTTTTTTAGAGGAGCTTCTTGTCTTTCTGTTCTTTTTTTTCTATTTTATCTAACCTTGGATAGGGAGCAGCTCAAACACATCTTTAGGTGACTTCTTCTCTTTACCCTCCTTTACGTTTATGTTTTATCATATTGCTTTTATTGTTCTGCATTGCATGCATAAACATCGAGGACAATGTTCATCTTAGGTTGGGGGGCGGGAACAAACACACTTGTCCAATTTTAGATAAAATTTTTTTATTTTCCTGTCATTTTTATCATTTTAGTCAGTTTTTAATAATTTTAATTAGTTTTTTTTAATTTAGGACCTTTATTTTTGGTCAACAATTTTTTTTCCTTTTAGAAAAGAAAGTTTTCGAAGGAATTAAAACGATTTGAAAATATATAGAAATCTAAAATGTTCATACTTTTATAAGGAAGTAAAAAGAAAGTTTGCATTTTCCAAAGGAGGAAACCTATCAAAAGATTACCAAAACTTACTTTTCACATACATATACACATAGATTTTTTGACATTTTGGATATGAAGCTTTAATATTGTTTTTGGAATTTTTCTGGAGAATACAATGTGAACTTGAAATTTAGTTTATAGAATATTTTTGTTTCCTGGTTCATTTTTGGTGAATTGTATATGTTAAAACCAAGATGAATTAATCGAGTGAGATGAGAACTGCCACCTAGTGTTTACTTTTGACTTTTTTTTTTTAAAAAAGAGAGCATATAATGAGTAGTTTGTTACTAGTTTGGGTTCGTAGCCTTTTCAACTCTAGCTAGTAAGCCTGGAGGGATATTTCTAAATCTAGTGCCTTAAAGCCATCTGGTTTGGGAGTCATTGGCCTAATGCTCACTCCATGGGTTAATTAGAAAGCTTAAAGGACCTAAAATTTGCACAATCACAAAACAATGATAAAAAAAAAAGAGATTGATGATGAATTATGGCCTAACGAGAGTCTGTAGAAATTTTTAAGGGATATGTGTGGAAATGCATAAGGACTAAGTTTGCTCCTTAGATCCCAACTTTTGTTATATCATATGAACTTAGAAAATTTTATGTTGAAAAAGAATAAGTGGGTGAGGAGTGTCTGTAAGAGTTTGTAAGTAAGTATGTGCGAGGAAGGATAAAGACCAGATTTGCTCTCTAGATTCTAACTTTTCTTATATCGTATGGACTTGAGAACCCTTGCATCAAAAAAAGACAGTGAGAGAAAAGAGGCCTATCGAAGTAAACAGTAATGTGGCAGCTATCTTAGTAACTTTGAAAGGAAACTTCATTTTGCTAAATTTCAAGAGATCAGACTATTTAAAGGAAAATTTTGTTTTTGCAGCATTATTATAGAATATCTGAAATAAGTTTAGATGTATATATATTTTGCACCATGCACGCAAGTTGGTCTGAATTTAAGAAATTTTTCGAAAATAGAACTGTAAACCGAACTTTAAAAAGTCTGAAAGTTTGATTATTCCAGATTTTGAAAATATTCAATATGAGTGAATTTTTTTTTGGAAATTTCTTTTCTCCTTTGCTTTTGTTTATTTTGTTTTTCTTAAAAAAAAAGAATTTTGTGGGTATATTCACTGCAAACCCTCACTTGGCACAACTTGTCCACTAGGGGAAACCTAGGGGTTTAAAGGCTTACTGCATATGCTTAATGCCGTCGATAGTGCCAGTGAAAGTGGCGTTGCATTTATGTTTATTTTTCTTGCATTGCATTAGTTTTAGGTTAGTTTAGGTCATGATGGAAGCCTCATTTTATTCGCGGTCTTTGCTAGGGACTAGCAAAATGCTAGTTGGAGGGCGTGATAAGTTTTTAAAAATACATATTTTCATACACATTTCGACCCATTTAAAGTACTTATTAAGTTAAAAGAGCTTCATTTAGTGTGATATCATGGTTTCAAGCATTTTTAATTTGTTTTAGTATATTTCTACATAATTTTTTTAAAAAAAATCATATTTTTTGCATACATTTATGAAACTTGCCATTTTTGGAAAGTCTATTTTTGAAAAGTTTTGTGAAAATTTATATTCTTATGAAATAAATTCAATTTTCATCATCATTCGTTCATTCACATATAATTAGGAAAAATTGTGTGCATTTTTATTATCATTTCATAAGAGATGGGCCCACAGTCAAGCATTTGTGATCTTAGGATTGAAATTTTCTTTTTCACAAGAATTCACATTTGTTTTGCAAAAAATTGATGAAATAGATCCCATTTTCGAAGATTTGAGACAAAGAAATTATTTTCACAAGAAATTTGAGAAGAATTGAAGAGAGAAAGAAGAAAGAAGAAAAATTTGTAAAGTTGGCTCCATGGTCCCACACACATATTCACATGTGTGGGGACATACTTGTGAAATGTTCAAGAAAGGGTTCTCATTCTCCAATTGTTACAAGAATTCAAAATTAAAGTAAGAAAAGAAAGCCTAGGTGGAGAGAATTCAAGGAAAGAAAAGCTAAAAAAGGAGAATTCAAAAATAAAAAGTCAATCCCATTTTTCTTTGGACAGCATACATTAAAATGTTCATAACTCTGAAACCGAGAGTCAAATTTGGACAATCTACTACCATTGAAAAGCTTTTTTCAAGTACATATCCGTAGGATTCAAGATTGTACTAATCGAAGTTAAAACGACAAAGGTATGACCTTGGAAATTTTACTATATATTTTTAGCGGGATTGAGATTGTCTCATCAAAGGTAGGTCCTATCCTTTGGTAATTGTTAGCTAAGAAAGATGGATACACTTAAAATTTTAGCAAGAGAAGGAATCTTATCTCATCTCAAACTTGGAAGACTTGTTGGCCAAGAAAAAGACTTACCTAAAGAAGGAAAGCCACATATGAGACCTTTTTTGAAAAGGAGTAGAAGAAAAGAACTATAAATAGAGCACCCTTTTGATAGTCTAAGGCATGAAAGAAGAGACCTCCTCTCTCTAGCTCTCTCCCTCTACTCTTTCCATATTTTTCTACTCTATAATTTCTTTATTCATGAAAGCTCTTTCTAACTTGAAGCTTCCACTAGAAGAGGATCTTTCATCCTAAATCATGTAATGTTTTATTATTGTTATTCTCTATCTTTATATAAAAACATTCATATCGAGTAAAAGTATGTGTTTTTGTTTCCTTTATTTACCTCTTTTTACTTCTTTGATATTTAATGCTTGATGTTTATTTTTAACCTTGTTGCTCTTGGATTGACAACCCAAGGAAGCCTAAGAACATGATTTGAGCAAACATAATCTAGGATAAAAGAAGAATTTAGGAAAATAAAAAAATCACATACTTCCACAAATTTATTTGCTTGCACTTCCATACATTTAAATTCCATGTTATTCTATACATTTAAATTCTTGTTATTTCACATATTTAAATTCTTGTCGCATCATACATTTAAATTCCTGCAATTTTTCTATTTATTTTGAGTTCTTTGTGTTTCAAAGTTTTGTTTTATACATAATTTGATTGTCATAGTATGCATCAATTGTTGGTGGGTTTTTTAACATGTGTAAGATGCCAATGTAATCATGTTTTAGAGATGTTTAGACTAAATTCAAAATTCAGATCTAAATGTGTAATGAGATGCCCAAATCTATCCAAAAACAGTCCATATTTGTAGAAATTTTGATGTAACAATCAATTCATATTTGAGTATATTCAGTTGGGTAACTTGTGGATCAGATTTGAATACTTGAAAGATCTGAAAATCATCATTTGGAGAAAGATTTTGAATATGATTTAGATCTGAAATCTAAGTTACAACACTTACAATTCAGAAATTCTGCAACTTTGTTTGGTACCTACACATGTCAAGTTCTCATGCATTTATGCATTTTTTTAATTGAAAAGTTTATGGACAATAAAAATTGTTGGAAGCGCCTTTAAAAACTGAAATTTTCAACTCAATTATACTCATAAACACTTTAGTTTCAGACATGAAAACAGTCTAAGAACAGCCCACCTTTGTAGTAAAATTCTGCACTGCAGAATTTTTGTAATTAGTTCATTCATTCATGCATATTTTCTTTGTTTTTATAATCTTTTTCTTTGCCTTTTTTTTATTGAATTCATGCATTCATAAGTGTGTTTTTCAGCTATTAAATTTAGATTAGGTTTTCATTAGGTTGATTCATTTTTTTTGTTAACTCTTGCATTTCATTTAAATTTCTGCATTTTTTATCTCATGGCATGCATTGTTTTGAATTGTTGATTTGTTTTTTCTAACTTTCTTATTTTGGTTTTGTTTTATTGGAAGTTCTAACTTGTGTGTTATCTTGTAGTAACTTATTATTTTTTTTTAGGATGTTTTAGTTTTAGGAGTTTTAGTTTTAGTAAGTTTCTTTTATTGTAATTAATTTAATTTTGGAAAGTAAGGATGATGGTTATAATTTTTAGCTTTTAGGCTAGTTTTAGAATTTTATTTAGGGTAGGTACAAGTTGGAAATATCTTAAAGGCATAGCTTCCTATGGATCGAATTGGTCTTACCAGTTTTTATTACTACATCGCGGCTTTGTACTTGGAGCTCACAATCAAGTTCCTTGACCCAAATTGGAACCACCAACGCCATTCATTGACACGGGCCAAACCCATATAATTCCATGAGAATATTTAATTTGATTTAGTCATTTGCATATGAATCTATATTCTCCTATCTTAACAGGAACTCACATCGGACTTCCAAATCAAGTCAAGCCAAATTCTCCGATCGCTAACAATTCAGGCAAGTAGTCTTACCATGGTTCCTTAACACTAGAGTTTTCTGGTCCTTGCCTCAATTTGATTTAAAATATGAAAATTTGAAAACTATTGAAATAATCTTCGATTATTAGGATATTTTGTTACATTTGACATGCTTATACATAATGGTTATGTTAAACCTAGTCCTATTTCTTTGCCATCATCATGCTACAATTGATTTTTGTGAAATTTATTGTTGATCGTTAATTACCGTTGGATTTAAAATGCTGAAAATGTGGAAAATTCTGATAAGATATGATTCAATTTGTGATCTCAATACTCGGCCATCTTTGTGATTAAAATGACTTTGAATTCCTAGATTTGCTATTTGTACCCTCAAGGTATTCTCTAAAGTATGGGCAATGCATCGTAGTACACCCACACACAGATTTTAGCCCCTTTTGGGTATGACATTGGGATTGAGACTCCTATGTATGCTATTCCTAGTTTGCAGCTAGCTTCTACTTTGTTTTGGAGATTACAGGTATTCTCGGGCCTCGTGCCAACTTTGTATGGAAATAAAATGATTTGTACCTGGCGTATACCTTGTGTTTGGTTCAAGCATAACTCTGGCAAGCACACTTTGATATTTTGTTTACTACAGATATGTCTTTTCTTTTTATCTGCTGATTTGGTTATTTGCTCACTTATTTGAATACCTTGAATTTCGGTCACATTATCTTCTTGTCACTTTCAAGATATTGTACTTACCTTACTTGATACACCTTGTATATGCAAACCATGACTCTAAATTTGAATTCTTAGATTGCTATCTATTTATTAGGTTTTATGGTTTGTATTACTTATTGAGTTTTACTCACCTTTGTTTTTTTTCTCACGCACAGATTTCGAGTTTGAGCTAGAACCAGAGAAAATCTATCTTGTTTTGCAGATTTGAGACTGAGGGATGAGCTGCAAAACTCTAGCCTTAGATTCAGAGGATTGAATTAGGAATTTATTAGCATTTGAGAAATTGATTATTATGTTTTGAGGATTACTCTCACTTCGGATTTATTTACTATGTTAGTGGATTGGTTTTTATTGTTTTGTATGAGATATTGATCATGTTGTTCCATTTGGATTATTTAATAAAGTTTGAAATTTATTTGAATCAATTGTTGTAGACCCATCATGCCTTGTAATTTGAGGGTCCTAAGGATCTCAAATTTCAGGGCGTGACAATTTTTGGTCTTTGGATTCCTAGCCGTACTTTATTTGCGGCTTAACCATAAGTTTCAGATTTTCTGAAACTACTCTAGTATAGATTTTAGTCTGGTATAAAACCTTGGAATTGGTTCCAACGTGATTTCCTTTACTCCCAATTATCATCGTAGATCTTATAATACCTACATTTCATCCATAATTCATAACTACGTTCCTTACCACTTAATCCATCACATATTCTTAGATTAAAAGTGATGGGAAAGCTGTAAGTTAATATGTATAAGGAATTCTTCAAGAATCAATATAAAAAGCATGCATCAGTAATATAGACTCTTATACTTGCTTTATATCAGTGATTGACCCAAAACAAGCCTCTCCTTTAGTTTGATGATGGAGAAAGCCTCAATAGAAGGAAATCTTATTATAAATAAGGACATGCAATAGGTGAATTAAGATGCGTGCATGTTGTTCATTTGAGTCTCCTTGACTCTTTTAAACTCAAAAAGGTGGAAGGATGTTGAGGATTTAACCTTGGAGAGTTGCAAAGAAAAGGAAAGGATGAATTTGAAGGTTTCAAGGAAATAGTGAGTAAGTAGATGGTGGGGAAGGCAATGGGAGCTTTGGCTCTAACATGTAAAGCTCCAAACTTCAGTGTTGATGAGATGGAGAATGTGAGAAAAGAAGAAAATGGAGTTTCAGCAAAGAGGTTAGAGGAAAAATGAAGGGGGACGATGCATGTGCCTTTTACACTTAAATTTTTCTTGGAATTTCTATGCAAGCCCATTGTTATTATGAAATTCATAGTTTGAGTCAAATGGACTTCAATTGGGCAAATATGGATCCAAATTGGGCTGGTCCAAATATAAAAGATAATTCACAAGATGAAATACACATGATGCAACTAATATAGTGTTAGAATGATGCAATCATGTGACTCTAAATTACAAGAAAGTCCTTAACTACTTAAGTAAGATTCGAACTCGACCTAACTATTTATCCATGACCCAAATCCAAGGGAATTTGAGTTAAATTAGTCTAAATGAGCATTAAATAGTATAAAACAAGATTAATTATTATAAATCAAAACTAGTTCGGATTCCGACCTTACATCCTCTCCCTTTTTAAGATCAATCGGTGTTTCGAATGCAACATACCTTAGGTAAAAGTTTTGGATATTTTTTCTGAACTTGTTCCTCTAGCTCCCAAGTAGCTTCTTCTTATCCATGATGTTCCCATCGAATCTTAACCTATTTAATTGTCCAAGTACACAGCACTTGGTCCTTTGTGTTAATGACACAAAGGGATCTCTCTTCATAGCTCACATCCAGCTTAACTTGGATGTCGTTTATCTCGAGAATATGTGAAGGGTCTAGAAGATACTTTCTAAGCATCAATACATGAAACATGTCATGAACTTTCATGAGTTGAGGTGGTAATTCCATCCTATAAGCCAAATCTCCAACCCTGCCTTGAATCCCAAAAGGTCTTACAAATCGTGGAGCTAGCTTGCCTTTTTGTCCAAACCTGATAGTACCTTTAATGGAGAAACTTTTAAGAAAACATTATCTCCTACTTGAAATTCAAAAGGTCTACGGTGATTGTCTATATAACTCTTCTGATGAGATCACACAACCTTCAATCTATCTTGAACTTTTTGTATTTTTTCCACCGTATCCGCAACAAAAGAAGGCCCATGGAGACTTCTAACTCTGACTTCTTCCCAACAGACTGGTGTATGACACTTACTCTCATACAAGGCTTGGAGTGGAGCCATACTGATGCTCGTGTGATGGTTTTCATTATACTCAAATTCACACAAAGAGAGGTGTTTATCATATTCTTTCCAAAGTCTAACATGCTAGCGCGAAGCATACCCTCAAGAGTTTGTATTGTGCACTCTGATTATCCATCAGTTTGAGGATGATAAGCAGTGCTGAAATTGAGTTTGGTACCTATGGATTTTTGAAAAGACTACCAAAAGGAAGAATCGAATCTACTATCTCTGTCGGAGACTATGGAGATTGGGGTACTGTGCAACTGTATAATCTTGTTAGTGAAGATCTTAGCCATCTCATGGAATTTCATCCTTTTCCTGATAGGAATAAAATGGGCTGACTTTGTTAGTCAATCGACAATCACCCATATAGCATCATGATGTTTCTCGTCCGAGGCAACCCTGAAACAAAATCCATTGAAATATTTTTCCATTTCCACTTTGGAATATGCAGAGGATGTAATAAACTAGGAGGCTTTTTATGTTCAGCTTTCACAAGTTGATAGGTAAGACATCTTACTACAAAACCTACAATGTCTCTTTTTATCTTATCCACTAGAACCTGCCATTCAAATTTCAGTATATCTTAGTACTCCCGAGTGCATGGAATATCTAACGTGATGTGCTTCAGTTATGATTGCTTCTTTTAGATTTTGATCTACTAAGACACATAATTTGTCACCGAAATATAACACACCATCAATCACCCTAAAATCTAGTCTCCGAGATATATGGTCACGAATCTTAACGAACTCTGGGTCTTCCAACTGTCTCTCTTTAATCCACAGTATTAAAGTAGGTTCAAAGACAAACATAGCTACTAGCTATTTTCATGCTCGGAGAACATTACTAATAACAAACAATTCCACATGTCTGCTAATGTCCATACTTATATTGATGATATTTCAAGACCCATATATTTTTTTATATAGAAACTAGTTATATGTGACAAACTATAGTTATGTTAGTCCATTTAAAACGAAGGTATTTTGTTAATTTTACAATGAGTTAGTATGACAATGCACACAATGAACTTACACAGTAGTTTCAAATCTCCATAAGGGTTATGGAATATTCCGTCTTTTAGATCCTGGAGGAACTAGTGCCCTAAATAACTACCAAGAGAGAGGCTCTCATCTTCACCAAGATCTTGTTGATGGGAGCCCCATCTATGAAGACTGCACCAATGTATATATAAATCCAAATTTAAAGTTTGAAATAATAGATCTCCATTAAATTGGTGACACACGGGATTGTATAATAGATGCAGTTATGCTTATATAGCCCTTCCCCATATATATCCCACTCTTATTAAGAATAAGTTTGTCAGTCTCAAATACAAGCCTGAACCTTTTCTTACTCAATAATGAACCCGATACAAGATTTTTATGAATGTCAAGTACATGTAGTACTTCATTAAAAGTGAGTTATTTTCCCGAAGTCATTTTTAGCACCACCTTTCCTAGAGCTTCAACTTTAGAAGTCGAAGAGTTGCTCATAATAGTTTTTCCCCATCAACAGCTTGATATGAGGAGAACAGATTCTTATCTGCACATATATGGTGAGTAGCACCTATATCCACCCACCATTCCCTAGTATTTCCAACCAAGTTTACTCTGGGCATCACAGAAAAAAAGGCTAATATTAGAAACATCCCTAGAAAGTTTCTTCATTTCGGTCATATTGGCTTATGTAGGCGTTTTATTTGCAGTTTCTTGATTTTTATGTTTGCATAAGTCCTTTGCACGAAGGCCAACCTTGTCACAAACAAAGCACTCTCCTTTAAACCATTTTGGATCACCACCTTGGTTTTCATGCTTCCTCTTTTTGTTGTTATTCTTGTGTGTTTGTTCAACTACATTTGTTTTGTATTCCATTGGATGAGTCTTATTTCTTTTTTTAAATGTATGGTTATCTTCTTCAATTCTTAATCTTACGATTAAGTCTTTAAGACTCATCTCCTTGCATTTATGCTTTAGGTTGTTTTTGAAATCTTTCTAACTTGATGGTAGTTTTTCAACTATAGCAGCAACTTGAAAGGATTCACTTAAGGGTCATTTGTATTTTTCATATGCGATGTGAAAATGATTTACATAGGTAAATGACTCACATGTGAGTCATTTGCATATGCAATTAACTCATATGTGAAATGAATTCAATCGTTTGTCATTTTCACACCTCTTTATATTTAAATTAAAAGTAATCCAACGGTTCACCGTTTATCATAATATTTTTTCCACGTTTCATGATTTATCATAAATATCTTAAAATATATATATAGAAAAGGACTATATCTCCAAGCCAAAAAAGGCATTCTAGAGAGTTTGGACGGTTCAGATCATCAAGATGGGGCCCATAAAATTAAGAATTTTAGATTTGTATTGTTAGATCTTTCTGTAAATATCTAAAACTATATTATGATCCAACGGTTGAAAATTGGTTTCAAGGCCGTTTTTAGTCTTCACAAGAGTTTCAACGGTTCTGATTTACATTAGGGGGCCCACAGGAGTCAAAAAATAAAGAAATGCAGATTGAGTTCAATCATGGGTTCAACACATCCAACGGTCTCAACTCTTTTGATCATATCTGAAGTTGTATGATGATCCAAGGCTTAAAATTGGTCTCTGAGCCGTTTTTGACCTTTAGAAGAGCTTGGATGGTTCATATTGCTATTTTGGGGCCCATAAAACCAAAAAAATGCAAAAAGGTGGACTGCCCCAGCAAGTTACTATTCACCTGCCTGGTAACAGTGACATGGGTAATGTTTTCACACCTGTTGAGGTGTGAAAATTCTCACCTGATTTTCAAGCTATTTTCATATCATTTTCACATCTACTTTACACATCTCGTGTGTAAATGAGTGAAAACAAATGTGATGATCTGTAACCATTACACATGTAGTTCATTTACCTATGTAAATCAACAAAAACAAACAACCCCTTTGTGTGAATCTCATGGAGTAGGACTTGAAGATCTCGCACTTGACTAATTACAGTCTTTGAATCCAGCATTTTGAAATCAAGGAAGTGGCCAACTACAAATTTCTTTGTACCGGCATGTTTTGTTTTATACTTTTTATCCAAAGAGTCCCACAACTCTTTTTTAGTTTTGATTGAACTATACACATTATATAATGTGTCCTCCAGTCCATTAAATATGTACTTCTTACATAAGAAGTTAGAGTGCTTCTAAGCATCAATTGTAGCAACCACTAGCCTATCACTCTCATTTTCTTTGAGAGTAGGAGCCTCTTCATATAGGAATTTAGCCAAATTCAGGGTAGTCAGGTAAAACAACATTCTTTGTTGCCATCTCTTGAAATCTACCCTTTTGAATTTTTCAGGCTTCTCCTCATGATTGACAAAAACATGGATCTAAACAAAAGAGGTAAGGGGAATAATAGCGTTTGAAGATGTCATTCTGATTAGTCATTCTGATAAACACAATAGTTTTACAAATTTTCCAATGTAGAATTAATATTCAGAAGACAAACTGTGAGAATTAATATCAACAGTCCTATAATAAAGATTAAAACTGTTTAAACAAAGGTTTATTTGCACAACAAAGTTCTAATTTTATTGGTTCAAAAAAACTGAAAATAGAAAAGGAAATTCTTTTGTAAAACTCAGTTTGTATTAAAAGTAATGAAGTCAATTTGGGTTTTCTGAAATTAGAAACAGAATTCAGTGATCACAATGAAAAGATTTCAAAAACTATTTTTGTCTAAAGATTGTAAGGGACTTAGAGTCCTTTTGTGATTACAGCAACTGTTTCAAATGCAAAAAATAACCACAGTAGTATAAGAAGAAAATTATAAATTTGAACTCATAACAAGTGAAGTCAAAATAGTCTATTTTGTTTAACACTATGCCCTTAAGATAAAAATTCATCCCCGCTGCGGTATATGGACGTTTGTCTCTCAAGATACAATGATCAGCACGTAATAAAAATAGCACTGCAATCTACAATGCTAGCAAACAAAATAGTGTTCTTGACTCTCACACAAATGACATAATGTAGGAAGAAATGCATTTTGAGATGAGCTTTTAAATAGGTGAATTGGTGACTGTTCTAAACAGTTAATAGTCACCAAGAAGAACAGAAGCTTTTGTGGTAACTTTGTCTTTTGACAAAAAGACATTTTCTTTGGAGAGCCCATGGGTTGAGCTTAGGATCAGACTTCTTCCTTAGAGAGCCCATGGGTTGGGCCCAGGATCCAACTCATATTGGGTTATGGGCATTTGACCCAACCTAACCCAACTTCACCGCTAGCCATTTGGCAGCGCAGCGCGCGCATGGTGGTTGTGGTGTCATGTGGGTCCTCCTTCTGGGATTGGTGGTTGTGGTGTCATGTGGGTCCTCCCTCTAGGATAAAATATGAGTGCCCCTTGGGACCCAAACTATATCTCCACACTTAATATATATAAGCACACACACATTTTAGTATATAAATAATGTGGGATTCCCTTCTTTGTTACTATATACAAGCAACTTTAAGTAGTCACTTTGGAAATCAATTTCTCATTCATATCTTAATGGTTTTCAATGAAAAATGGTTTAGGTTTAATTTCCCCATGGAGGAGAACACATTAGCACTTGGACCAGCCTCAAGAGACGTGTAGGACCCACACCTATTGTGGTCCAAAGTTGACCCAAAATCTATTTTTCCAACAAATATAAAAACTCCACAAAGGGCGTTTCGCGGCACAAAATGCCCTTATGTGTGAGTAATTAACGCAAATAGGCCCTAAAAGTTTCGGAATCTAAACTTTGGATTCATGAAAATGGAGTTGGAATGTGTCCAAAAGGGCTATGCGTAATCTGTTTATTTACATGAAATTGAATCCAATTTGTTATAAAAAGGCTTTCAACAGGAGAGAGGTGAGAAGTGATGAATATAAGATGGAGATGTAGGCATGAACCCTCACTTTCTTAAGATTTGATCTATTGTGGTGATGGTTACATATTCCTCCTCCATGAAATAGAAAATTATGGATCTTCACATTGTTTCTGCAAGTTTAACCACTTATAGAAAAGCATTTGTTTTAATTTCAAACAATTCGATTCCATTGTAATCAAATGGGCGGTTAGAATCCAACTGGTTAAAACTTGAGCTCTTGACCTGCTTCCCAACTGCATTACATTTCATTTCTTTGTGAGTAGGGCCAGCTAGAAGATTGATCATCACATGTATAGTTGTGATTAAAAAATCAAGAAAAAGTAAAAGGAGTTAATCATGTGATAATCACATGATCTACACATGAATTGGGGCTGTATTCAGGGACCATTAAATAATGAAATTTCTTTTTGGAATACACCCTTAGAGTTTAAAATTTAGGTAGACCTTATCATTCTGATCTCTTCAAATAATCTATTTGATGGAGAGAATCTATGTAAAATTAGGATTATTACAGTTTAATAGTTCAAATAGGCCCTGGAATGCTATTATAAAGCTACCTCTCGAAGATTGGAAAATGAAGAATCCCAATGTTAAAATTAAGGGGCTTTGAGATTATTCACTCTGGGTTTCTTCAAATTCGAGTAATCTAAACATACCCATGATAATGAATGGATTGACGAGATGCTGGAGACATATCATTAGCCAACTGAAGTTTCAGGTTGGGTCCATTTGGCGACGGAACGTAAACTCAATATTACAATTATTTGGGCATAGGTTGAGGTCTGAGACCCAATACTAGAATTCATACCTAAGTCCATAACCAATTATATTTAATATGGTTTAGGTTGAGTCCATGGTTATAACCTAAAAACCATAAACCTATTAGGAAATATGCAATGATACAAAATATATCATTTTAATATTGAGAAAGAGTGGCTAGTATGAAATATCTTAGAAAGAGAGCTCCAAAAGATTATTCGCCTCATGATTGTAAAAAGATTCAAGAAATTTAGTTGAACCATGACTTTCTATATAATTTGGAACCCATAATAGTCAAGGCCCAAACCGTTACAAAACATAATGGCTCAAAAAAAATAATTAGCAGCTGGTTATGTCGTTTGGATTGACCAATACACCTAGCACTTTCATGAAAACGATCTTAGACCCTTCATTGCCAAGTTTATTGTGGTTATATCAATAGCATTCAAGTTTATAGCCCGGATGTGCCTGCGCATCTGGAACATCTGCTGGAACTCTTTGAAGTGTTACCAAAGGAGAAATTGCATGCCAATCTTAAGAAGTGAAGCCTCGTTACAGATAGATTGGCCTTCCTTGCCTATGTCAAAACAACAGACGGTATAAATGTGGATAATGATAAGGTTAAAGCAGTATGGGAATGGCCAACCACCAATATTTATGGTGTGAGGAGTTCCCACTGATTGGCCATTTTCTATTGACAATTTGATCAAACTTTAGTTCTAATGTTGCACCCAATAGGCCATTACAGCCTAAATTAAGAGGGCTTGTGGACAAAATAAGTGCAAGAGAGTATCCCATTGATCAAGCAAAAATTAATTAATAAAAGCTCTAGTATTAGCACTAACATAATTTGAGAAGATTTTCCACATCGGTTTTCGCGATTATCATATTGGAATTGGCTTAGTATTTGTCAAAACAGGTCTACCTAAGTAAAATCTGTTTTGTTCAAAGTAGACCAACCTAATAAGGCCAGACTAATCTTGAGCCATCTTTGAGGCAAAGATATATGTGGAACAAATCTAGAACCCCAAAACATAGCTTCCCTAATTTCTTGTCCTTGCGTTAACATATGAGAATGGAAGATATGATATGATCTCTTTCTCTCTTATCACCCACTCCAATATGTGTGAGAATTGATGGTACTTGTAACTATTATAATTAAGAAAGGAATGGAAAACTATTTTTATAGATAACCTTAACGAGATTTCTTTCCATTAAAAAATTATATTAAATTTATTAAAATTAAAAGTAAAAGAAAAAGCATATTATAATTAATGGACTTAATGTTGGGCCTTCATCATTAGATATGTGATCATGAGGACCACTTACTGTCTAATAGAGAACTATACACACAACCCCTTCTAGAACTTTTGAATAAATACTTTGAAAGTGATCAACATGATTAACCAATACTGGTTGAATGTTTCCCCTTTCTAATTCCAAGCAGTTCCCTTAGCAAGGCCATGAGACCTCCTCCAACTCTACTTTTCAACCTCTAATCCCCCATTCCCACACAAACATTCGAATACCTTTACAAACAAAATTATGCAAATCACAAGCTCAATATAATTAAGGAGAAGGACTTACAAAATCCTCTATTGCAAAAGTATGCATTTTAATATCTCATATGTACTAAATTGTGCCATACCATTATAACATTTGTAACTTTCTCAAATATTCCAAAGCAATAGAAACTTGAAGGTGTAGACCATGTTTTATGAGGACAATCACACTACTAGGTGTTCTATCCTTAAACTGGAACAGGGTCCACTAGCACTAGTGAGATGAGATCTTTAGTCTCAAATGCGGAATTGGTGTATCCATCTCTGTGTTGGTATAGGACTTCAATTACACGAGCAAAATTCACGGCTCGCATGAGGAGAGGCATAGAAACCTCAGTAGGCTTTAGGCATTCCTTGTTTATATCTTTCCATGCATCTGCAGCAATTCCACTAAACTTCTCACAAGCATCCTCATATGTGCTCCCATGCTCCTTCATGTAGATTTGAATACAGGATGCCACATGTCCTCTCATTTGTTCAAGCTTCATATGTCAAATATAAACATTGGAAAGTAATAAGTACTTTGAAAAATGTGATTCTCAGTGAAATGGTTAGTAAACAGTGACGATAGGCTTAGGGTTTCTATTTGAGGGATGCAGACCAAGGAAGGGAAATAGATTTAGGAACAAACTTATGATTTTCTTGTGGGTTTGAGAGGCAAACACAATATTTTTATCTGAATTTTTAAAGCAAATTTTTTCTTTTAAATTAGTAACACAAATTTATTAAAGGCAACCAACAAACGAAGTAACAAACTCAAAAAGGAGGGTACAAGAGGAATGTACCACTCCCACTAAATTAAATAACCTCTTCCACTTAAGGAACTAACCTGTGGCTAAAGTATTAGCCATGGAGTTAGTGGATCTAACCACATGATGGACAGAAACTAAGATAGTGGAAGATAACTCCCTAATTTCATTAAATAAAAATAAAAATTTTCTGGGATTCTTTCTCTGAGACACCCAGGTGATCGCATTTGAATAGTCACTTTCACCAGCAACTGACCATTATACCTTTCAGAGAACATCCTCAAGGCCTCCAAAATGGCTAACACCTTTACTTTATTGAAATCGCAAACACCAACCTTCCTAGAAAACAAAAGATAGACCTCCCCCTTGCAATTGTGAAGCACACTTCCAATATTTGTTGACCCTGGTTTAACCCTTAAAGAACCGTCCACATTAAACTTTAAAACCCCACCAGGTGAGGGAGACCAAGGAATGACTCTTCACCTTAATTGGGCCACAACCCATACAAGCCTCCCAATTTGAAAGAATATCATTTATCTTAAATTGGAGGGCTCCTTTTTTACCAAAGCCCATTTTGCAATCCTTATAGCAACCTTAGAGACCAAATTTGCCACTAAGGAAATGGAGCTTGAGAAGATCCTATCGCTCATTTCTTTCCGTATGGACTATAAGATAGCAAAAGAAATCAACCTCCACAAAACATGCCCACAACCAATAGAATTTACACCCATCTATGACTCCACTGCAGTAGTAATATTGTTCAGACAATACCAAGCAAGACTACACTTCTTGATAAAAGTACTTCATACATTCACCGCGACATTGCAATGAAAGGGTGGTTTACTTGTGGTTTTAGAAGCAGAACGAGAACCAATGGTCCAACTGGCCCCCACCGGGGGTCTTCTCCTAGATAAGTATCACCTGATCATGGTATTTTTCTGATTGCATTTCATTTTCTTCATATTTCCATGTTCTAATGATTTTCTCATGAATTTTTTTGGAATGTTTTGAAAATATTGCAATATTATTGAGAAAACACCCTTCTAGGTAAAATATTGCAATATTTTTAAAACATCACCAATGTCATGATGTGGACTTAACTAATATCTTTAATTGATCAATGATCTAGCACAAATCATTGCACAAGAAATTTATAATTTTAAAGACCCTTTTTTTTCTTTTATTCCAATTGAAAGCAAATGTGCTCCCCTTATTTTCAAAGTGCGTACGCCTTTTCTAACCAAGAAAAAAAGAAGCACACACCTGATTTGATTGAATATCATCCTTGAATCGACAAACAACAGAAGCAGCCTTAACCAGCTTAGGCTTATTTTTAGCCCACTTGAAGACTTCTTCGGTTGCAATATCTCCCATGCCAACATATGAAGCCAGTACAAGCATGAAGTATGCACCACTTATCAAGGCAACACTCATATACTCCTCTAATGTTGGCATAAATCCTGAATTTAGCCACTCTATTTCAATGAAGTAGTGTTTGGAGAGTTCCTTGAACTGCACAGACATTAACAAGACGTAGCAAATAACTTAAGTCGTACATCTATGCAATACTCATAAACTTTGATTAACACAATCAATTTTAGGATTGGCCACATCATTTGTGTTACCATTGGAATGGTCTAGCCTTTGGGCCTACCCAAAAGCATGACTATCATGGGAGTAGAAGTTGAAAGGGTGCCCAACAACCTTTGTACAGAAATTGGAAACCATTTGATCATGAGTGATACTATTTTGGGGCCCCTGTTCTAGTGCATCCTATTTAATAAAGATATATAAGTGTGCTTTACCCAAAAAAAAAAAAGATAAATGAGTGTGTAAAAGTGTCCATGATTAACTAGGGAACCTATAAAATTTAGATGTATATCAAATTTGATCCAGTGGTGATTCAAAGGGGTTGGGAAGATAGTTTTTCTGAATGTGTTCAATTGGTTATAGGGGCAGATTGGTGGCCCTACAGGTTTGAATAGGGGACAGCTTAGCCGTTCCTAAATATATAGTTCTTTGATTAATATTAGTACAAAAGGGCTCTACATTTTTAAAATGGCATGGTTAATAAGTGATCAAGAGGTTTATAATGTGACTAGGAGTACAGTTAGTCAATACAAATCCACCGTTGATATATACATGGTTTTGTTCCATTGCGCCGTATGGTGGTAGCCAATCTTATTAAATCCAAATCATTGATCCCATGGAACTATAATGTGCATAAAGAATTTGAGAAAGTTCTTATTTATTAATTTCTACCAAGTCTTCATTGTATTAGTATCCTAACAAATTGAAAAATCAAATGAAAATTAAAAGTAGGAATTCATACTAGATGGTTTTTATTTTTATTTTTTTTGTTATTTTGATTTTTTTTCTCAATTGAGAAGAGAATTAAAACTCTAACAAGCTATCATTGTCTGTAGTGGCTGCACTTTTTAAAACTTCACAGATTACATTTAAATTGATTGGGCTTGTTTTAAATGAAAACAACATGGCTATTTATAATGGAGGAATGTTTATAAGTGTTCCTCATCCTATGAATTGTGATGGATGCATATGAACATTTCTCTTTATAAAGTCTAATGAGGATTTATTAATTCAAATAAAAAAGTTAATTAAATATTAATATGGGCAAGAAAATTTTCACTTTATAAATCAAATAAAATTTAATCCTAAATTAAGATATTTACAAATCATTTATTTTCATAGCATGTCTAATCTTCCCAAAACAAGAATATTCTCTATTACCCTCCTCAAATGCATGATCCTATTGAGGAGGATTGGTTACCCTTAATATATATTTGACATCTCATTGGAACTTCTATCATGCTTTAGTGGTCACCATCTATTTTTGGAGTGTCATTGTTGCATAGTGCTTATTTGGGTCCATGAGAGATAGGTGAGCTAGAAGTGTTATTATCTGTCAAAGCACAAGGACTCTATAAGTGTTTGACTTCGAGAAGATCTCTTGTTAGAGTTGATTTTATATTTCATTGAGAAAAGCTTCGCTATTTATAGAATAAAATAAAGATCACAACCTAAATAAGGAAACTTAATTTTTAAAACCTTAAGATAAGAAATTAAGCTAACATAGTCACATCATAAATCAAATGAAATCTATCCTAATCTAAGATGTAACAAAGTTATAGTAATAACATAGTCAAGATTTTCTAAGATGATTTATGCATTTACGACTTGTTTAGAAGAAATAGCTCTAGTCATGAATATAACATCTGTTTCAAAAAAACGTTAGAGATGTACAGCTTCTTTCAAGTATGAAATACGGTAGGATTTTCCCTCCTGAGCCAATTCCTCTTCAAATTGTTCGACGGTATCTAAGAGTGCACAAAAATGCAGTTTCATATAATCAGGCAGATGATCTATTGAACTTCGGTCCCACCTGAAAATTCCAGTCAACATTTCAATACATGATTTGCATTTTAAAATGGAGTAACAATACAAAGAACAGCTGATCAATTATCATGATTAGAAGAAACCTTTGGATTGCTTCTGTAAAAATTTTGAGTTCTTCCATTGTACCATATACATCATAGATGTCATCCATTATTGACACTAATGCTATAATTCTGCTGGTTATCATTCTAGCTTGGGAATACTGTTGCTCAAAATACACTCCTAGGATCCAGAAGTAGCACTCAACCACTCTATCTCTAATGAAGGGTAGCTTGCCACCAAAATTGTACTTCTTCCACCACCTAATGTGTTAGCAAATAAAACAAAACCCAAGTTAAAGGTTAGAAAATAAGTTAATTTGATGAAATATTTTTCTATGAAAAAGCTCTTAGTCAATTTTGAAAAATAAAATTCTAAAAACTTCCATGACTTCGAAAATAATTTTGATGAATATTCCTGACTTTTTTAAGGGTGAGACCCAAGCATCAATGTTCAGTCATCTATGTAAAAGGCATGGTTTCCAACCAATTGTACAATCCTATAAGGATTTTTGTATTAGCTAAATTCATGTATTGGATAAAACTTGAGTCCATTGATTTGTATTTTATATTCTTTAAGTTTAGACTGTTGATCGTGTTGCAAAGAGTGTCAAAATTGAAGAAAAATAGAAAACACAGCATGCGCTAGAGCAAATATACTAACGCTCTTAAGCGGGCAAGATAGATACGGCTGCACTTAAGCCTATGAAAACTGCGTTCAAACTTAACAAGATAATTGCAAATAACTGGATGTGCAAACACATGCTCGAGCGGGCGCTCACACGCGTTCGAGCGCACCTACTACAGAAGCCCACTGACCTGTATGGATTTATTTCCTATTTGTGTGAAATTTTCCTATTTGGTTTTTAATTGAAATTTAACCCCTAAGGCTCAAATTTTGGGCTATAAATAGAGAGTTTCTCTCGACCCTAAGTGAATTCAACTTTCTCCTTAATCTGCATAGAGAATTCATTAGAGATTTCTTTTAGAGCTTTAATGAAATATTGGGCTAAAGACTTCAAGTTCTTCGTAGGAGATTTGTAGTTTCTACATCATTGTAGAAGATTGCTCTAGAATAGAGATTCATTCAGGGTGGAGATCAAAGTGCTAATAGTAAGACACTGAGGGACTGTGTGTCGAGGATTCTAGAAAGAACCATTACAACGCCTTGTGCCGACGGGCTAACTATAGGGTTGGGAGTATATCTAGTACTACGAAAGTTAGTGATTGATTTTGTCCACTTTGGACTTGTAGTTTTTTCCCATTGCGGTTTCCACGTTAAATATGGTGTTGCCTTCTTTGTGTGGTTAATTACTTTTATTTTTTCTATTACATAGCAGTAGTAATCAAACTGCAATCTAGAATAAGCCCTGGGCATTATTAACTTTGAACCCATTGCTCTTAAGAGCAGTCATCATTTGCTTTTCTTTTCCAAAGTGTTGCTTCATCATGTAGTTTTAAGCTATAATAAGACAAAAGTTCACCTTTTTTCAAATACAAAAATCCATACTCACTCTATTTATTTAACCTTAACCCATTGCTCTGCCTTAATGATTATTATTGCCCATCATAAAAGGAATTTGGTCTTAGCATGCCTTTTGGTAAAGCATTGCATGGAAAATAAGTTGCATAAACGGTGTTATTTTGATTATGTTAAAGTGTACATTCGAAATAAGGGGCATTTTGGCCATTGTCTAGTCAAAGGGAAAAGTATTTTGCCAATCAAAGTTGTTCGTAGAAGAATTGGAATGCTCTGAAGGATTTTACCCATGTTGACCATGGGTGGACTTGTGAAGGTCCTCTACGTCACCTTGGAGTTGCCCTTGCCTTGAATAGGGTAGCAGCCCTGCATGTATGGCAGGCTACCTATGGTGATGTGGCGGATCTTAAATAGGTCCACTTATGGTCACCATGAGGTAAACCCTAACAGGATCTGGACTCTTATTGGAAATGCTTAAAAGTCAATGGTGTCAATAAAGTTTTTTAAAGGCCAAAGTTTTATTATTGACACAAACCTCCTTTATATTTTTGTAGGAAATCTAAAATTCAAGATAGAAATCATAGTTGTTATCAAGGGATACTCATGGCTTCCTTAATTGACATTCTAAAGTAACAAAAACTTACATTGAAATCTCTTTTAGTTCCCTTTGATGCAGTAGCTGCAATAGATTGAAATCTAGCTTTGCAAGCTCTAATAAGGTGTCGTTTCGTTCCTTTCCTTGTTGGTAGATTGAGATGAAATACCTTGATTGTAACCTCTCAACGCGTTTGCGCAGAGGCAACTCTAGGGCAAGCTCAACTAGGGTTGAAAGAGGTGAATTAAGTTGAGGAAGTGCCAACTTAAGATGTTCTATAGTAAAAACCATGGCTTCATTGTCACGACCCGAGCCCAGAATTCGGGGGTTAGCGAAAAGCTAAACCGGTGACACACGTACTCCCGTGCACGTGCACCCAAACCCAGTCCAGATGCACGCACACAAGGGATCTAACACGTGCGAACTAAGCGTACGCGGAAGCTGTACATATCATAGCAAGCAACAAAGGAAAATAAAATAGCGGAAGCCAAAGCAAATACGAAACGGAAAAGACAAAGACAAATACACTGAGATAAAACCGAATACACACCAAAATCAATATACACAAAATATACAGAATACAAGTCCAAAGTCCAAAGTCCAAACACAAGCTCTCAAAAACCAAAACGCAAAATAAAAGCCACTGGTATGCATGCACGCACTTGGCAGAAGTGATCAGGCCCACTCTGCCAGACCGGAGGGTGCCTCTACACTCGCCCCTGCAGCCTCCTCGACCGCCGGGGAGCTGGGCAAGGTATCTGTGCCTGCAACACCACAGACAACACGAATGAATACAACGATCCAGCAAATATAAGTAACAGGAAAGAAACACGCATAGTATCAAAGCGAAATGAAATAGGGACAGAAGATTAAATACAGAGTCCATCTTAGTATGCTAAGCAAATCGTGCATAGACGTAAAACATGATATGTGAATCAAAACATAGAATACTGAACTAGTTGGCTACTACGTTAACCATGTTCTCTCCAAAAGAGAGCAGAGCAGAACAGAGCAGAGAACACCGCTGTCCAGGCCAAAGGTACAAGCGGGTCTCGGTTTCCTGGGTTCCGGGGTCCCAAGACAAAGCAACACTGCAGTTAAAACAGAGATACAGAGATCTACGCCAGAGGTAACCCCGTCGGGTATCCTAGGGCTGAGGCTGAGTAGAGCCAGACTAATACCAATCAAATCAAAGCTAAAGAAAGGGAGATTATCCGCTTTGGACTCACCGATGACAAGGACCGGATCTTATCCTCACGTATTAACCTCTGGGCAGAGCCACCAGGGAATACCCAAAAATCAGAGATATACAAAGCCAGAGAATATACAAAGCATAGCATAGATCAAAACATAGTACAGAGCGAAGAATAATACAGATATACAGAACGAAAGCCAAATGACTGAGGAATGCATAACATAGATTAACAGAACAGAGGGCAAAACCATAAACAATATGCAATGCATCTCAGATTAATACGGATTCAAGGTTTATTACAAGCCAAGTCTAATCTAGTTGCATCACTGTCACTAACCGTGCATGTTGATGTAGTTTTAAGTTATTCGATGCACCGTTGCCATCCTAGTGTTGCAATATAATCTGTGCGTGCACCGACGTCCCTTAAACCAACACCCATGGGAAGGTGCTTAACAATGAGCAACACTCACATGAATAAGTCACAGCCTAACAGACTATTCATGCGCTCCAAAGAATCCATTTGGGCCGGTTTACGGGTATGGTTCACCTGTATTTGAGCCCTACAAGGTCACACCATTAGCCTAAGTTTAACTGATATTTTACAGGTCTTACGGTTTAGCCATGGGTGACCTACGGCTTAGCCGTGGCATCCTACGGCGTAGCCGCAATATGCACTACGGCTTAGCCGTGGTTCCCTTCAGAACACGGCTAAACTGTCAGCTTTTCCACCTCTGATCTGATACATCTCACGGCTGAGCTACGGTGGAGTCCACGGCTTAGCCGTAAACCATCACGGCTTAGCCGTAGCCTCACCGTAAGAACACTGATATCAGAAAAGTTTCGACTGATCAGAGATTAAATCCACGGCTTAGATACGGTTTGGTTCACGGTTAGCTTACGGCTCAGCCGTAGGACAAATTACGGCTTAGCCGTAGCCTAGCCGTAGAACAAACTCGAATTTGTCACTCTCTGGAATCTAAGCCGTACAGGGTTACGGCTTAGCCGTACAATGCAGAACACGAATTCGGGAAGATTACAGAAACGAAATTTTGATACAGAAACTGAATAAAACAAGCTCAACTGATTCTCATAGCTTAGAAAATGGCTGTAAAACATGCTAAACAAAGAATAAGAGTGAATCAAAGCCATCAAACAAACACCCATATGTGTTATCAAAGCCTGTACTTATACTTGCCTCAAATCTGACAAATCCTCTGAAATCAAGCTCCAAGCAACTAAAATCAAAACAAATCAAAGCAATCACACATGCATGAGATGAAGACAAAGCAACAGAGAATGGGAGAAGCAATTGGAGAAGAAGAAGGGAGAGTTGGGAGAGAACCCACTTACCACCAAAGCCACAGACAGAGACTAAGCACAGAGATGAGAGAAGAAGAAACCCAATTCAAAACAAGAATCCCAATCTACACTCGAGCAAGAGAAGGAAAGAAGAGAGAGAGAGAGAGAGAGAGAGAGAGCGTGGGGGTGAGCTCTGGAGATTTCTCTGCATGCACGATGAGGAATGAAATGAGCAAGGGAGAGAGAGACATCTGGAGCTAACTTATATTTATATATGTTTGGAAGTTAAGTCAAAGTCCGGAGAGTTAAGACTAATTACAGTTCAAGTCACACGAAGGTCCATCTTCCCCAATTGACTCCAAACGGATCTGACACAGTTACAGAAATTGTCGAGCTCAACGAAATACGCGTGCTGACACCAAGATGATGCAAAGATGAGATGAGCAAAGCCAAAGCAAAATTACGAAAAAGGGCTTAGAACTACCTATCTCAGGTCAAAGGTTGCTCAACTACCTATCCAAGGCCCAAAACCAAGTCCAAAAGAATAAAATAAAACAAAACACACACTAATGAGCCACTAATCCGGCTCAAAGGGGATCGGAGTGTTACATCCTCCCCCACTAGGAATCATTCCGTCCTCGGAATGACTACCTACCTGCGCAAAGAGCTGGGGGTACTGGCGCGCTAGCTGCTCCTCTAGCTCCCAAGTAGCCTCATCCGGACCGTGATGCTCCCACAACACTTTAACCCATCTGATAGTCCTGGTACGGAGAATCTGCTCTCGTGTCCCAACGATGCGAAGCGGACGCTCAACGTAAGTCGCATTAGGCTGAATCTGGATATCATCGTAGCGAATCACATGGCTCGGATCTGGCACATACTTACGGAGCATCGACACATGGAACACATCGTGAACACCGGAGAACTCAACTGGAAGTGTCAACCGATAGGCTAAATCTCCAACTCGGCTCTTGACTTCGAACGGTCCTACATATCTCGGAGCTAACTTGCCCTTCTGACCAAATCGAACTGTGCCCTTCATCGGAGAAACTTTAAGGAACACCCAATCTCCAACTTGAAATGCCAAAGGTCTCCTCCGAGTATCAGCATAGCTCTTCTGCCTGGACCGAGCAATCTTCAGATTCTCTATCACTTTCTGCACCTTCTCTGTTGTCTCAGCAATGATTGTCGGACCATGGAAACTTCTAGTTCCAACTTCTTCCCAGCACACTGGGGTCCTGCACTTGCGTCCGTATAGAGCCTCATAAGGTGCCATACCAATACTCTCATGGAAGCTGTTGTTGTAAGCAAACTCACACAATGCTAGATGCGTATCCCATTCCTTCTCAAAGTTCAGCACGCTAGCTCGGAGCATATCCTCCAACGTCTGAATGGTACGCTCCGACTGTCCATCAGTCTAGGGGTGGTATGCCGTACTAAAACTCAACTTCGTGCCCATAGCTTCCTGAAATGCTCTCCAGAATGAAGATACAAAACGACTGTCTCGATCTGACACAATCGATACTGGGGTGCCATGCAATCTGACTATCTCGTCAACAAACTTCCTGGCCATCTCCGTGAATGTCATCCCTTTCTTGAACGGAAGGAAATGTGCTGACTTAGTCAATCTGTCCACTATGACCCAGATTGCATTGTTCTTTCTACTGGTCGGCGGAAAACCGGAAACGAAATCCATCGTAATGTGCTCCCACTTCCACTGCGGGGTGTGCAATGGATGCAATGATCCTGGAGGTCGCTGATGATCAGCTTTTACCCTCTGACAGGTCAAACATCGAGCTACGAACCCTGCGATCTCCCGCTTCATATTGTTCCACCAAAATCTATCCTTCAAGTTCCGGTACATCTTCGTACTCCCGGGATGCATCGCATATCGGGCATCGTGCGCATCTGTCATCAATTTCTCTCTCAACTCATCCACAGCGGGAACACACAATCTGTTCCTGAAGTACAAAACTCCATCTACTAGGCTAAAATCCGGTCGATCTGAAATCCGATCTCTGAACTTCACCAGGAGGGGGTCCTCAAACTGGCGATCCTTGATCTGCTGAATCACCTCAGGCTGAAACACGATGGTAGTAGCTAATGTCACCAATCCACCTACCATCTGAACCTCAACAGGCTGATCACGCACAAGCATATAAAATCCTGCCAACACCTGAAGACTGTCTGTCCTCCTGCTGAGTGCATCTGCAACTACATTGCCTTTGCCTGGGTGGTACTTGATCGGAAAGTCGTAATCTTTGATAAACTCCAACCATCTCCGCTGTCTCATATTCAAGTCATGCTGATCAAACAAGTACTGCAGACTGTGATGATCGGAATGGACCTCAAACTTCACACCGTACAGGTAATGTCGCCACAACTTCAATGCAAATACAATGGCTGCTAACTCCAAGTCATGTGTGGCATAGTTCTTCTCATGTTCTTTTAACTGTCTGGATCCATAGGCAATCACCTTCTGATTCTGCATCAGTACACAGCCTAGTCCAACTCTAGAGGCATCTGAGTAAATCATGAATCCCTCACTACCATTCGGGAGAGTCAACACTGGCGCCGTAGTGAGCTTTTCCTTCAACATCTGAAAACTACGCTCACACTTCTCTGTCCACTCATACGGGACCTTCTTCCGAGTCAACTGAGTCAGCGGGGCTGAGATCTTCGAGAAATCCTGCACAAACCTGCGGTAATATCCCGCCAAGCCCAGAAAACTCCGAATCTCCGTCACTGATCTAGGACGGGGCCAATGGACTACTGCCTCAATCTTAGCTGGATCCACCATCAATCCATCTCTAGAAATCACATGTCCCAAAAATGCAACTTGCTCTAGCCAGAAATCACATTTAGCCAACTTTGCATACAACTTGTGATCTCGAAGCAGCTGCAATGCCTTCCTCAGATGGTCTGTATGTTCCTCAGCAGTCTTCGAATAGACCAATATGTCATCTATAAAAACCACAACGAACTGGTCCAAGAAGGAAGTAAACACCCTGTTCATCAACGCCATAAAAGCTGCGGGTGCGTTCGTCAAACCAAACGGCATGACAAGAAACTCGTAGTGTCCATACCGAGTCCTGAAAGCTGTCTTAGGAACATCTTCATCCTTCACCCTGAGCTGGTGATATCCTGACCTCAAGTCAATCTTAGAGAAGTGAGCTGCACCCTGAAGCTGATCGAACAACTCATCAATCCTAGGCAATGGATACTTGTTCTTGATAGTCACTTTGTTCAACTGCCTATAATCAATGCACATCCGGAAACTGCCATCCTTCTTCTTGACGAACAAAACAGGAGCTCCCCAAGGTGAAACACTGGGGCGTATGAACCCTTTATCCAACAGATCCTGCAACTGTTTCTTCAATTCCAACAACTCTGCAGGTGCCATACGATATGGAGCTCTACTGATAGGTGCTGTACCTGGTACCACGTCAATAGCAAATTCTACCTCCCGAACTGGTGGCAACTCTGGCACATCCTCCGGAAAGACATCCGGAAACTCGCTGACTACTGGAATCTCACTGAGCTGTCGCCGATCTTTCTTTTCTGAAATGAATGCAAGAAATCCCTCACATCCCCTACGAAGCATCCTGTCTGCCTTACAAGCAGAGATCACACGTCTTGGGCACTTTATCTGGCTGCCCTCAAATCGGAATCCGCTGCCCAAATCAAAGTAGATAGCCTTGCTGTAGCAATTGATACACGCATGATATCTTGCAAGCCAGTCCATACCAAGAATCACATCAAAATCCAGTGTTGTGAGCAACACGAGGTCTACTGGGAGCTGATGACCAGCTATCCGCACAGCGCACTGAGGGTAGAAAACACTGCACTCCACCCGTTTACCAACCGGAGTGGATACCAACAACAAGTATGGAAGTGGTGTAGGTCGCTGTCGAAGCTGCACAGCAAAATGGGGTGCTACGTACGAACGCGTAGACCCGGAGTCAAATAAAGCTAAAGCTTCTGCATCGGAAATTAAAATTTTACCTTCCACTACCGTGGCCTCCTCCGCGCCCTCATGCGTAGCAGCATAGGCTCGGGCTGTCTGGCGATTCGGCTTCTGACCTGGGCGAGCTGGCTGAGATCTGCCCTGTGCTGTAGGTCCTGTCTGTCTCGTCTGTGGAGAGAACTGAAACTTCGGGCATTGGGCCCGCCTGTGGTCCGTAGAGCCACACCCGAAACAAGCCCCACTCTTCCTCCAACATCTGTCGGTGGGGTGATCCTTCCCACAGTGACTGCAAACTATCTGAGGACTGCTCGAACTGCCCTGCTTACCCTTGAACTTCTTCTGGAACTGACTTCTACCACTGAAACCTGCTGCCCTCTTAGCCTCTGTTCGCTCCTCCTCAAAGATGGCCTCTGCATCATAAGCCCTGTCAATAGCGTCATCCAATGTAGCCGGCCACATACAAGCAACCACGTGGCGTTTGTGTCTCGGATTTAGGCCGTTGACGAAGCGAGTCACCTTCTTATGCTCCGTGTTCACCATATCCTCTGCGAAATGAGACAACTCTGTAAACCTGTGTACATAATCTGCAACTGACATCTGTCTCTGCTGAAGGTTGAAGAATTCCACTTCCTTGGCTCGCTGAATATGGAGAGGCATGAACTTACGACGGAATTGCTGCTTGAAGGTCTCCCAAACTGTGGCACTGGGCATAGTCTGAAACGAAGTCTTAACACTCCTCCACCATGTCTTAGCTACACTCCGAAACATAGAGGCTGTGAGAACTACCTTCTGCTTGTTGCTGCACACAATCGTATCAAATAGCTCTTCAGTCTGCTCCAACCATTGCTCCGCCTGCAATGCATCCTCTATCCCATGAAACTCGGTCGCCCCTCGCTTACGGAACTTGTCGAAAAGAGCATTAGGGTCTGATTCCTTAGGCTGGAAAATCACCTGCTGATCTATACGGGGTGATGCTACTGCGGCAGCCTGACTCTGCCTATCTACCATGGATGCCATCTGTGCCTGTAATGACTGCATAGACTGCATCATCATCATCATCCGCTCCTCACTACTGATGTGTGGGGGTACCGATCCACTATCACCATTGTGGCCCTGTTGATTCTCATCCCTAGATCCTGATCCTGATGCCATCCTGCAAAAGGAAAAGAAACACAACACACAAATATAAAATGCCCTGAGTTAGTCCGATCCCAAATCAACCTATGAGACTTCGAGTCAAATAGTTGATAGCGTTGTCTCACCACGATCTTAGATGCCTACATGCTTATAACTAGCATGCTCTGATACCATACAATACGTATGTCACGACCCGAGCCCAGAATTCGGGGGTTAGCGAAAAGCTAAACCGGTGACACACGTACTCCCGTGCACGTGCACCCAAACCCAGTCCAGATGCACGCACACAAGGGATCTAACACGTGCGAACTAAGCGTACGCGGAAGCTGTACATATCATAGCAAGCAACAAAGGAAAATAAAATAGCGGAAGCCAAAGCAAATACGAAACGGAAAAGACAAAGACAAATACACTGAGATAAAACCGAATACACACCAAAATCAATATACACAAAATATACAGAATACAAGTCCAAAGTCCAAAGTCCAAACACAAGCTCTCAAAAACCAAAACGCAAAATAAAAGCCACTGGTATGCATGCACGCACTTGGCAGAAGTGATCAGGCCCACTCTGCCAGACCGGAGGGTGCCTCTACACTCGCCCCTGCAGCCTCCTCGACCGCCGGGGAGCTGGGCAAGGTATCTGTGCCTGCAACACCACAGACAACACGAATGAATACAACGATCCAGCAAATATAAGTAACAGGAAAGAAACACGCATAGTATCAAAGCGAAATGAAATAGGGACAGAAGATTAAATACAGAGTCCATCTTAGTATGCTAAGCAAATCGTGCATAGACGTAAAACATGATATGTGAATCAAAACATAGAATACTGAACTAGTTGGCTACTACGTTAACCATGTTCTCTCCAAAAGAGAGCAGAGCAGAACAGAGCAGAGAACACCGCTGTCCAGGCCAAAGGTACAAGCGGGTCTCGGTTTCCTGGGTTCCGGGGTCCCAAGACAAAGCAACACTGCAGTTAAAACAGAGATACAGAGATCTACGCCAGAGGTAACCCCGTCGGGTATCCTAGGGCTGAGGCTGAGTAGAGCCAGACTAATACCAATCAAATCAAAGCTAAAGAAAGGGAGATTATCCGCTTTGGACTCACCGATGACAAGGACCGGATCTTATCCTCACGTATTAACCTCTGGGCAGAGCCACCAGGGAATACCCAAAAATCAGAGATATACAAAGCCAGAGAATATACAAAGCATAGCATAGATCAAAACATAGTACAGAGCGAAGAATAATACAGATATACAGAACGAAAGCCAAATGACTGAGGAATGCATAACATAGATTAACAGAACAGAGGGCAAAACCATAAACAATATGCAATGCATCTCAGATTAATACGGATTCAAGGTTTATTACAAGCCAAGTCTAATCTAGTTGCATCACTGTCACTAACCGTGCATGTTGATGTAGTTTTAAGTTATTCGATGCACCGTTGCCATCCTAGTGTTGCAATATAATCTGTGCGTGCACCGACGTCCCTTAAACCAACACCCATGGGAAGGTGCTTAACAATGAGCAACACTCACATGAATAAGTCACAGCCTAACAGACTATTCATGCGCTCCAAAGAATCCATTTGGGCCGGTTTACGGGTATGGTTCACCTGTATTTGAGCCCTACAAGGTCACACCATTAGCCTAAGTTTAACTGATATTTTACAGGTCTTACGGTTTAGCCATGGGTGACCTACGGCTTAGCCGTGGCATCCTACGGCGTAGCCGCAATATGCACTACGGCTTAGCCGTGGTTCCCTTCAGAACACGGCTAAACTGTCAGCTTTTCCACCTCTGATCTGATACATCTCACGGCTGAGCTACGGTGGAGTCCACGGCTTAGCCGTAAACCATCACGGCTTAGCCGTAGCCTCACCGTAAGAACACTGATATCAGAAAAGTTTCGACTGATCAGAGATTAAATCCACGGCTTAGATACGGTTTGGTTCACGGTTAGCTTACGGCTCAGCCGTAGGACAAATTACGGCTTAGCCGTAGCCTAGCCGTAGAACAAACTCGAATTTGTCACTCTCTGGAATCTAAGCCGTACAGGGTTACGGCTTAGCCGTACAATGCAGAACACGAATTCGGGAAGATTACAGAAACGAAATTTTGATACAGAAACTGAATAAAACAAGCTCAACTGATTCTCATAGCTTAGAAAATGGCTGTAAAACATGCTAAACAAAGAATAAGAGTGAATCAAAGCCATCAAACAAACACCCATATGTGTTATCAAAGCCTGTACTTATACTTGCCTCAAATCTGACAAATCCTCTGAAATCAAGCTCCAAGCAACTAAAATCAAAACAAATCAAAGCAATCACACATGCATGAGATGAAGACAAAGCAACAGAGAATGGGAGAAGCAATTGGAGAAGAAGAAGGGAGAGTTGGGAGAGAACCCACTTACCACCAAAGCCACAGACAGAGACTAAGCACAGAGATGAGAGAAGAAGAAACCCAATTCAAAACAAGAATCCCAATCTACACTCGAGCAAGAGAAGGAAAGAAGAGAGAGAGAGAGAGAGAGAGAGAGAGCGTGGGGGTGAGCTCTGGAGATTTCTCTGCATGCACGATGAGGAATGAAATGAGCAAGGGAGAGAGAGACATCTGGAGCTAACTTATATTTATATATGTTTGGAAGTTAAGTCAAAGTCCGGAGAGTTAAGACTAATTACAGTTCAAGTCACACGAAGGTCCATCTTCCCCAATTGACTCCAAACGGATCTGACACAGTTACAGAAATTGTCGAGCTCAACGAAATACGCGTGCTGACACCAAGATGATGCAAAGATGAGATGAGCAAAGCCAAAGCAAAATTACGAAAAAGGGCTTAGAACTACCTATCTCAGGTCAAAGGTTGCTCAACTACCTATCCAAGGCCCAAAACCAAGTCCAAAAGAATAAAATAAAACAAAACACACACTAATGAGCCACTAATCCGGCTCAAAGGGGATCGGAGTGTTACATTCATCCAATGCATCCTCTCCACGTGTTCCCATATGTGCTGCTTCATATAAACTAAGAAGACCTCCAATGTCACTAACTAATGATTTCTTAAAGTTGCCTCCTCCATCCTTGAACTTGTTGAATACATCTATTTTGGAAACAAAAAATTAGAAAAGAAAATGAAAACCATTCCCTAGAGCTTCAAAACAAGTTGTAGATAAACTTATTTCCATACTCATGAAATTTGCTTTTATCTTCCTTGTAGAATTTCTAGGACTTAATACTTTTGGAAGAGAGTGCTATCTTTTCCGTTCATTTACATGCATGCACTATGCCAACTAGTCATAAACAAGAGATGGGTATGTACTCACTAGGTGACACATTGTAACCCTCTTGCCTTAGCAGTCGAAATCGGAGAGCAACGGTATGCAAATCATCACTATCATCATCCCCACCATCACTGTATGTGTTGTAAATCCGGATGAGTGCATAAGCAATTTCTATCTCAAAGTGATAGGCCACTCCAAGGCGTTGGATGGCATCGATCAAATTCAATTCTTGCAATTGATCATTGACATCAATAAGCATTCTCTTCACTTCTTCCTTTAACTCATCAACCCGTTTTTTATTTAAAGCATCTGGTTTCTACAGCATCAAAGTTCAACTTAGAGATAACCAATAAAACCAATGTCTTCCACTATGAGAAAAATCACCAATTTATGGAGTACAATAGTAACTACTAAGCGATAAAGCTGAAGAGACATAACACAATCAATGATCCTAAGCATAATGTAGATACCTAACACAAAAACATGATGTACAAGACATAACACAATCAATAATCGTAAGCATAATGTAGATACCTAACATAAAAACAAGATGTACAAGGTATAGACTTTAGTGTATGAGAGAGGGCCGGATTGTGCAAAACTTAGAATTAGGTATTAACGATGCTTTAATTCAAGTCTACCAGTCTCCAAGTACAAAGATTTTAATGCAAAAACATATGCACCCCAGGTCCTAATTTAATCACTGACCCAAGTACTAAATGAGTCAGGTTTGGGTTGGGTCACAAGATAAAGTTCCTGTTTCCTAAGCAGCCTTCTGCCTACTCTACAACCCACCAACCTTAACCCACTGGACGTGGTCTTCGAGGTTCAGATTGGATTTCCACCTCAGCTAAATAGATGCTTCTGGTTTTGCCTGAGACTTAAACTAACCGCCTGTCACGACCTGCAAAGCCAATTTAAGCTAGACCCATCCTACAAAATACCACCATCACTATAGTACATGGGTTAAGCTACCTACCAAGTCATCAAATGAGGACTTAATGAAGCAATCACCCCAGATGGGAGGGTGATAATCTGCAGATTTCCTTCCTATATTGGATTTTCCTTTTCCCTGAAATTGATTTGTGTGTGGGATATCAGAATGGCCGGCGCCCAAAATAAGAGCCATGAGTCAGATGGATGAAGATACAAAAAGACCAGCTGTGGGTGAAAGGCCAATATGTTTGACGATTTATAGGTGCCTTTGAAAGAGTGCAAGTAGAGATTCCAGACTACCCTATTCACATTATCAACATCTTCTGTGGTTTCACGTGACGTTTATGGTTCATGTAAAAGGTTTGTCTAAATTGAAAAATGTTTCTTGGTTTCACGTGATGTTTATGGTACATGTAAAAGGTTTGCCTAAATTGTAAAATGTTTCTTGTTTTTAATTGGAGGAATTCTTATAAACTTTTTATGTTAAAAAGAGAGTTTTTGTCCCCTTTGATTTTCAAATAAGATGATGCCACATCACCTTTATATGTAAACTCATATTACGAGAAAAATTAGAGATGTTTAAATACTTTAACTTTTTAAATAATAGTGCAAGAGGAACACATCAACTAATAAAAAAGGGGTATTTAAAAAAAACATTCAGAAAATTTTCTAGTGTGCCTCATTAATATATATATATATATATTAATTTAATTGTTTAGGAGAAAATGTTGGAAACAAACCTATATGGAAGACATCCATTGGTTGATACATGAAGGCGGTTTTGGTTTGGCCCATATAGTGCCCAAAACCACTTTTAGAAAACAAGGTGCGGATTCAAACCAATTATTGGTAAATTACAACATTAGCATGACCTGCTTTTGAGAGTCCAGATGCAGCTGTTACATGGGAAGAATATGACACATTCCTAGAAATCCAACCCGAGGCCCACATAAAAATTATTTTGTCGCTCAAGTTGGAATTCTTCCCTCCATTTGATATATCATCATGTTTTAATTCTTATGAAGAGAAACTTCTCCATCCTAGTGGAAGTGGCATCTTCTATTTCAGTTTATGTATATTTTGTAAGAGACTATTTCATTAGTAAAGTTATGCTTTCTTTTTCATGGTTTGTCTCAATACTTTGATCATAATGCTCATGGATATGCTTGGATTGACGACCCAATTCTTTAAGATTAAATTCTAGTTGTTGGATAAATTTTGTGAATGATGAGATCTTGATATAGTAAATCTACTACTTGAACTACTTTTACTACATTTAAATTCCTATCTCTTACTTTTAAATTCATGTTCTACTACATTTAAATTCCATGTTTTCGCTCCATTTGAATTTCTGCAATTACTACTTTTAAATGCCTTGTCTTTATTTTTGCCTTCTATTTGAAGTTTTTATCAATTTCTATGTTGATATCTTGTATAACTTATAGAGTTTTTAAATCATACATAATCATTACATGAGAATTATGATAATTTTTAGTTTCTAAAAATTTAACTTTCAGATCTAAAATTTATGAGTTCTAAATAAAAATGAAAAGTTGGAATTCGGATTAAAAAATAGAGTGCACAAAAAGATAGCAAACAGTGGTGCTTTTAGTCCGAATCTTGAAAATTTAAAACTCTACTCAATATATAAAGAGATGAGAAATAGGAAATTAATGCATATTACTAAAAGTAGGACATGGTGTTTTTTTTTTTATCAAAAGGACATGGTATCTTTGAGAACAAAACATAAGTAGGAGGCACGTAATTCACAGTCAATCGTTGATGGATGAGTTACATTCCACCATGTCATCATAAACAAACATTAATACGTACGAATCATAGAGGAATTTGTTGTTGCACCAAACATCAACCTAGATCACTTAAAAAATTACACCATAGATTACTAAAGCCATGGCCTTCTAGTGCCAAGGAAAATGGGGCTCAAAGGATTCCGCTTAGGTTGGATTCTTGTCTCCACACAAACGCACCATAAAGGAAATGAGTTCTGCTAGAAAAACTAAAGCAAAATTAATCTTCTAATATAACTCTTACTTTTTCTCTCTTCCTACCGTAAAGTTAGAGATGTTTTCATTCAACTCAAGTATTCAAAAATGAAACAAATAAGAATATTCTAAAATCGTAAATCATGACCTAACATAAAGCGGACCATATGTTTGTGAATGCTTCTCAAATTTGCAAAAACTCAAACTCATTGGAGCTCACTCCTTGGACATCAATATAGCTATTCTAGTTTGTTCATGATCCCTGTAGACAGGTTGTATCGATCAGGATAACTTTAACTCAGTTCTTATTGCTGCAATATATTGGCAAACTAAGTGTTGGCCAAGTGGGTCTAGACTATAATTGCGTTCAGTATCTGGGATGATTTCCCTAATTATATTGGGAATTTCCTGTTTTGTCAAACAGTAGTTTTCTTATAGGTTAGGACTTTCCATTTTTCTTGAGATAGAGTTCTTAGGGGATAAGGATGTAATGATTATATATATGATGTAATCTGTAACTCTTGAGCTGTAGAGAGAGGCTGAAAGAGGCTGAGATTCCAAGGTTGTAGTTTCACAGATTGGAGGAGAACCTAATGGAAATTGGTTTCCCGTGGACGTAGGCATCTTTGCCGAACCACGTAAATCACTTGTCTTCTTGTGTGGTTGATTGTTAACTGGTTGCTCACACACACACGTGCACAACAAGTGGTATTAGAGTAGTTGTTTGTGCGTGGAAGATCAACGGGTACGAGAGATTATTTGATCGATCTCCGTGTGGTCCACCGGAAGAAGAGGACATGGTTGGGTTCTCGGATGTTGCTCTGTTTTTCCCGAAAACAGGGAAGAAGATCAGCTGTGATCTGTTGGTCAAAGGTTGGCTGCAGATCTTCATCGGATAAGGGGTTTCTAATCGAGAAGAAGCCTGCAGAAGAGCACTGCTGCAAAAAAAGAAAAAAAAAAAAAAACAATACATACCTACACTGCCGCTACTGTACTCCAATCGCCGGCCGTCCGCTATCACCGCCGCCCGTCGCCATCGCCGCCTGTTGCCGCTGGTCGCCGGATTGCTATGCCGGAGCCACAGCAAAAGGTGCTGCACGTTCTGTCTGCAACTCAGTTGCAAAGGACTCCAGGTTGAAGACGACTTGGGATTTCAACTCCCAGGTCGGTTCTGTGATTTCAGGTTGGGTCTGACCCAATCCGACAAGATAAAGCCCATTAGAACAGAGGTTGCAGGTTCTGGTTCAAGTCAGGTCGGATTGACCTGGCCTGTTTGAAGCAAAGCCCAGCAGTTCAAGTTAACAGTTCGGGTCGGGTCGACCTGAACCCGTTAGCAGACGGTCCAGCCCGTTAGCCACCGTCGATGTCAGCAGTGAGACGTCATCTGGTTGACGTGGGCCCACGTCATCGAACACTCAGTCAATGGCCAGAATTGACCAAATTGACGGCAGAAGTTTATATCTGAGATATCTTGATCATCCGACGTCCGATCGGAGATCCGTTTCCGCCTACGGACTCGTTTCGAGTAGATCTACGTGATTGTGGAAAAAGATTGACTGTTTGATGGTCAACAAGGAGTTTGACAAAATCAAAAGCGTAGAAAACTATTTTTGCGATATCGGAGCCATTCAGAGTCGGATTTTAGATCCGTTTCTTCCAGTGTGCTTGTGTTGATGAGATCTACAGCTTGGTGCAAGAGTTGAGGTCAGTGTTAGTTATTTGTTTTTTCCTGTTACTTAATTTGATTAAGATGGAGAATAACACTATCAACACTACCATAGTTAAGCTCAACCATTCCAATTGGTTGATTTGGAAACCAAAGATGGAGTATATTCTTTATTGTAAAGACCTCCATGATCCGGTTGAGGGGGATAATGCCCAACCGAAAGATATACAAGTTGCTGAATGGAACAAGCTGCATAGAAAAGCGATTTGTCACATCAGATAGTGGGTGGATAATAGCATGATAATAGCATATTTCACGACGTGTCTAATGAAACCAATGCGAATACCCTTTAGAAAAAGCTAGAAGCAATGTATGATAAGAAGACCACAATGGATAAAACCTTCTTGATTAGAAAGCTTGTGAACATGAAATTTAAGGATGGTGGTCAGATCGAAGATCACATCAATGAGTTCCAAAGTGTAGTAAATCAGTTAGCCACTATGAAGATGGTCCTTGATGATGAGATGCAAGCTTTGTTGCTTCTGAGTTATTTGCTAGATACATGGGAGACATTGGTTGTTTCCCTAAGTAACTCTACTCCAGATGGTGTGTTATCCATGAGTCAGGTTACCAGTAGTCTACAGAATGAAGAAACTAGAAGGAAATGTGCAGGGACAGATAATGCACAGGCCTTTGTTACTGAGAACAGCGGGAGGAGTAAGAGTAGAGGACCAAAGGGGGGTCCTGGTAAGTCTAGAGGTGAATCATAGGCCAAGTCTAGCAGTGAATCACAGAGCAAGAAAAAGTCTATAAAATGCTTTTTCTATGGCAAGATGGGCCACATCAAGAAAATTGCTTTACCATGAAGGCACAGAAAGGATCCAACAATGAGAAGAAGAATGACAGTGATAACACTACAGCTACTTTACAACAGGAAGTAGTAGTGCTCTCCGGCGATGATGATAAGTGTTTGAGTGTGGCAAATGATCAGGTTGAGTGGGTTGTTGACACAACAGCATCTTACCATGTTACTCCTTGTAGGGAGATATTCACGACGTACAAAGCAGGTGACTTTGGTGCTGTGAAGATGGGCAACACGAGTCATTCCGATATTGTTGGTATCGGTGATGTCTGCATTAAAACTGATATTGGTTGCACAATGACGTTGAAAGTTGTGCGACATGTTCCTGATCTACAGTTGAATCTGATTTCCGAGACTGCATTGGATCGTGCAGGTGATGAGAATTACTTCGGAAATGGCAAATGGAAGCTCATTAAAGGGTCTCTTATTATTGCAGGAGGAGCAGCAGGTAATACTCTTTATAAAACACAAGTAAAACTGTGCAAAGATGTGTTGAATGCAGTTCAAGACAATTCCTCTCTGAATCTGTGGCATAAGAGGCTTGGTCATAAGAGTGAGAAAGGACTGCAAATGTTGGTAAAGAAGGGTTTAATTCCTTGCTCCAAAGGTATATCCCTTGATCCATGTGATTATTGTTTGTATGGAAAACAACATAGGGTTGTTTTCTCTTCAACATCAAAATTGAAATCAAATGTGTTGGATTTGGTATATTCTGATGTTTGTGGTCCCATTGAGGTAGAATCATTGGGTGGCAATAAGTTCTTTGTTATGTTCATCGATGATGCATCCAGGAAAGTCTGGGTTTATCCATTGAAATCAAAGGATCAAGTATTCCAGATTTTTCAACAGTTTCATGTCAAGGTTGAAAGAGAAACAGGTAAACTCTTAAAGTGTCTTCGCACAGATAATGGGGGTGAGTACACATCCAACCAATTCAAAAGCTATTGCTTGAAACATGGCATTCGACATGAAAAGACAGTTCCTGGTACTCCACAGCACAATGGTGTGGCAGAGAGAATGAACCACACTATTCTTGAGAAGATGAGATGTATGATGAGATTAGCACGGTTGCTGAAGTCATTTTGTGGTGAAGCCATTCTGACTGCTGTTTATCTGATTAGCAGATCTTTTTCAATTCCTTTGAATTATGATCTTCCAGAGAGAAGATGGACAGGTAAAAATGTTTCCTATTCACACTTGAAGGTGTTTGGGTATAAGGCGTTTATACATATACTAAAGGAGCAACGTTCCAAGTTGGACGATAAGGCAGTGAGTTGCATCTTTCTTGGCTATGGTGGAGATGAGTTTGGTTACAGGTTATGGGATCTAGAGAAGAGGAAACTTATCAGAAGTAGGGATGTGGTTTTCCATGAAGACCAGTTCTTTGGAGATATTAAGAAGCTTGATAAGGCTTCTGAGAAAGTTGATGGAGTGGTTGATCTCACACCGACTCCTTCTCCGGTGTAGACTACAGGTGGGGAAGGTGGACAAAACGATCCGAATCATGATGAGGCACAAGGGTTGCCAATGATGAGGGTGTTGAGCAAGGGGAGCTACAGTCTCCTCAGTTGGAAACCACGGAACCTCAAGTTAGGAGGTCTACCCGAGAGCGTCAACCATCAACTAGGTATCCTGCATCCGAATATGTTTTGCTTATTGATGAGGGAGAGCCTGAGAGCTTTCAAGAAACAATGACTCATGCTGATAAAGATGAGTGGATGAAGGTTATGCAGGATGAGATGAGTTCTTTGAAGAAGAACAAGACATATGAGCTAGTGCAACTTCCTAAAGATAAGAATGTTCTAAAAAATAAGTGGGTGTTCAAGCTGAAAAAGGATGAGAATGGAAAACTGGCGAAGCACAAAGCACGGTTAGTGGTAAAAGGTTTCGCACAGACGAAGGGTATTGACTTCAGTGATGTTTTCTCTCCTATTGTGAAAATGACTTCTGTTAGAATCGTCTTGGGTCTAGCCGCCAGCATGGACCTTAAGCTTGAACAGATGGACGTGAAGATCACATTTCTTTACGGTGACTTGAAAAAAGAAATCTACATGACTCAGCTAGAGGGGTTTGAGGTAGAAGGAAAAGAACAGATGGTTTGCAAGTTGAAGAAGAGTCTCTACGGGTTAAGTAAGCACCAAGACAGTGGTACAAGAAGTTTGATTCATTCATGTTGAGTCATGGTACCGGAGGACAGTTGCAGATCATTATGTCTATGTTCGTCGATTTATCGATGGCAGGTTTATCATCCTTTTTTTATATGTAGATGATATGTTGATAGTTGGACAAGATAGTAAGTTGGTTGGCAAGTTAAAAGAAGAGATGTCAAAGTCATTTGACATGAAAGACTTGGGTCTCGCACGAATGATATTGGGCATGCAAATACGTTGTGATAGGAGTTCCAAGCAGCTATGGTTGTCATAGTAGAAATATGTTGAACGAGTACTCGAGCGGTTCAACATGAAGAATGCTAAGCCAGTTAGCATACTTATAGCCAGTCACTTCAAACTAAGTAAGCGCTTGTGCTCTACTACAGATGATGAAAAGGAATGGATGGCATGTGTTCCTTACTCCTCTGCTGTGGGGAGTCTCATGTATGCCATGGTTTGTACACGGCCAGACATTGCTCATACTATGAGTTTAGTGAGTAGATTCTCGCAAATCCTGGAAAAGAGCATTGGGAAGTAGTGAAGTGGATCTTTAGGTATTTGAGAGGTACTTCCAAGGTGTGCTTATGTTTCGGAGGCTCAAAACCAATCGTGGAAGGTTATACTGATGTTGATTTTACAGGCAATCTTGATCTTCGGTTGTCGACTTATGATTATTTGTTTACTTTCGTAAGGGGAGCTATTTCCTGGCAATCGAAATTACAGAAGTGTACAACATAGTCTATAACTGAAGCAGAATACATAGCTACTAATGAACCAGGGAGAGAGATGCTTTGGTTGAAGAGATTTCTTTAAGAACTAGGTTTGAAGCAAGAAGAATATGTAGTTTACTGTGATAGTCAGAGTGCTATGGATTCCAGTGAGAATGCTACATATCATGGTCGCATGAAGCACGTTCATATCAAATACCATTGGATTCATGAGGTGATCGAGAAGAACTTCATGAAGTTGGAAAAGATTCATTCGGACAAGAATCCCTCGGACATGATGACAAAGGTTGTGTCTAAGGGAAAGCTGGAGCTGTGTTCAGAGTTAGCAGGGCTGAACTCCCAGTAAGGGGTTCAGGGCATCTTCCCCATGGTCTGGAGGGGGAGACTGTTGGCCAAGTGGGTCCAGACCATAATTGGGTTCAGCATCTGTATTGATTTCCCTAATTATATTAGGAATTTCCTATTTTTTCAAACAGTAGTTTTCTAATAGGTTAGGACTTTCCTTTTTTTTTTTTTTTTTTTTTTTTTGAGATAGAGTTCTTGGGGGATAAAGATGTAATGATTATATAGATAATGTAATCTGTAAACCTGGAGATACAGAAAGAGGTTGAGATTCCAAGGCTATGGTCTCACAGATTGGAGCAGAACCTAATGGAAATTGGTTTCCCGTGGACATAGGCATCTTTACTGAACCACGTAAATCGCTTGTCTTCTTGTGTGGTTAATTGTTGATCTGGTTGCTCACGTACACACGCGCACAACACTAAGGTTCTGGCCTCATCCACTGTCTTGACTAGGCATTAGCCCAAAAACTGTACAGATTCAATAATCTCAACTATCTGATCCATGAACCTTTTAAAAATTTTTATTTTTACTATTTATTTGGGAGGCCCAAAATAGAACGGAATGGAAAAATAGAATTCATGTAGCCGACCCCAACATGGTTGGGATAAGGTTTTGATGATGATGATGATGATTTGGGAGGCGTGGGTGCAGAAAAAAAACACTTGTTATGCTAATCATCCGTGATTACTGGGCTTGGAACATTTTCTATAACAATATTTTTTTAATCATGGTGTGACCATTGACACTTCTAATATCAAATTTCAGAATTTTATTTTGGTTATTTATGTAAAAAAATCAATGGTATTGGATGTTGCTAGTTGTATGATCCAATCCAGTAGAAATAAACAATAAAAAAGTCTGTTAATTATTCCCCATTTTGATCAAATGGCTAGCAACATCTAAACATATATTCTTATAGATATATTGTTAATCTTTCAACTTTCTTTATAGTCACTTCAAAGCATATTGTCAATCATAGGGTTAAGAGAGGGAGTTAATAAAATAAAAAGATAGTCCAAACATATACTCTAATGATCATAATAACCATATATGTAGATGTCCTGAAGTTTAATGGTTTTACAAGTTTGTATACAGCTAGTAAACTCTAAGCCTTTAAATAGAAACTCACGTTTTAATTCATGTTGATATTTACCTCATCTCTAATTCAGATTAAAGCTAACCCCACTTTATTCCTATGATTAGCATGTTTCAAAGTGTACAACACAGCGTGGTCCCAGAAGTTTTTCAAAATTACACTGAACTACCCGATCAAACCCACTTCGACAAGAACAAGTGTGTTGGAGGGTTTGGACTAACTTAATCTCTACAATAATAAAACCTTTCAAACCTGCCTACATCAATAAAAATCGGCACAAGCTGAATAACTTATTTTTAGTCAGTACTTCCAGAGAACATTTTTCTCTAATTATAACAATCCCACATTTTTCAAAAATTAGAAACTTTCATGTTTATCAATACTATGTTTGAGATTGCCAAAATAAATAGGGCACGCTTTTTCTCAAAAGCAGTATCATTCTGATAAAAGAAACAAGCATCACTCCATAACACGCACAAAGAAATTGGTTATAGAAGGTAGAATAGAAAAACTACTATTTCATTAACTGAAAAAGATTGTCAAAAAATGAAGATGTGGCTATTAGCTACTGCATGGCAGTCAAATTGTTGTAAATGCTGATTTTGATGAAGATTATTGTCATATAGTCCAAAAAAAAAGATTTGTTTACCTGCCTTTTAAAGCATCCATCTCCTTAAAATTGGTATGGCATAAATGGTTCAATAGTATGCTTTTCCCTGCTCAAGAAAATTTGACAACTTTGAAGGACATCTTGCACACTAAAAAAGAGTAACATAACATCACTTGTGATTTCTGAGAACTGAAGAGGTGCAATTGATGCAGAGTTTTTCATTGCTAGGAACTAGATGTAGTAAAGGTGGCAAAATCCAGGCCCTTTCAATTTGCCACTAACAATTTCCTAATATTTAGGACCCTGCACTAGAACACCAGCAACATGTATGAACATATATTTCCTAAATGGGCAACAGTTGAAATTTTCAAATTGTTAAAATCACAGGGAGGAACAAACAGATTGTTGGGTTTATGTCTTGTATTCCGATTTAGCCGAATGAGTCCACTAGGTTAGCCAGGGTTTGGTTTAAGGTCAAGGGTGTTTTGGTAATTGTACTGGGGCTTTCTTGGTGACTAAGAAAGCAGAGACTATATATGTATGTAGTCTGTAACCCTAAATCTTGCACTGAAGAGAAGTGAGAGCTCTCTTGCCCATGGTGTTTCCACACCACATAAGTGAGACGATGTGAGAGAACGAGAGTCTATGTATGCTTTACTTGTGATAGTGAAGATGATCGTCTCTATGCCCGTGGATATAGCCCTATTTGGGTGAGCCACATAAATCTCTGTCTCTTCTTGTATGTGATTGTTCTTTGTTGATCTTGTGATTAATGTATGTGCACAATGAGTGATGTCAAAATCACAACAAGTGGTATCAGAGCCGAGGTGGTGTTCCTCAGGTTTCTGAGCAAGGTGGAGATCGCACAGTGGCTTAGAGGTCGTGCATGAAAGATCAACGGATTGGATCTTCTCAGAGGATCCGGAGTTCTACAACTCTTGTTGTAGAAAAATCAGAGATCAGTTTCGTGATCTCTAGTTGGGCCACCATCGGACAAGAAGAGAAGAGATTTTTGTGGTTCACCCAAACAGGGCTATATCTACGGGTACAGAGATGATCATTTTTACTATCATAAGTAAAGCATAAAGAGACTCTCGTTCTCTCACATCATCTCACCTACGTGGTGTGGAAATACCAAGGGCAAGAGAGCTCTCACTTCTCTTTAGCGCAAGATCCAGTGTTACAGGCTACACACATATATATTCTTTGCTTTCTTGGCCACAAAGAAAGCCCGGTATAATTACCAAAATACCCTTGACCTTAAACCAGTCCCTGGTTACCCAATGGACTCATCTGGCTAAATCGGAATACAAGACATAAACCCAACAATCTCTACCTTGGCTTGAATTCTGCACAACTCGAACCACCAGGAGATAAAACCGACAATGTCTTCACGTACCTTGCTGAATGGTACGTCACTGCACCTACGATGCAGACTTCTTCCTTTAACATTTTGACATGTTGAACCAGCACATGAACTTTGAGCAGAGTTCATCTTCTCATCAAACTCCACCTCGAACTTAAAGTTCGAATCTATTGACGAATTTGAGTGATATCAATATCTAAATCACTCACCATCCTGCCCCATCTTCAACATCACTATGAAGATCCAATCACACACGTGCACAACAAGTGGTATCAGCTGGGCCGGCAGTACCCGGCTCGAATTGCTACTGGCCTAGCTACGGCTGGGCCGAGCTCCTTCAGTTTCGACCCAGTTTTTTTAAAAAAATAATATATATATTTATATAAATAAAAATAATTAGAATTGCGGAATAGTAATTATAATGTTTAAAGGGTTATAATTTGGTTAATGGTCTAATATACTAATACAGATCTGATTCTATTTAATTAATTTTTAATTGATGTTATTAGAAAATTTAGTTAGATTATTTATAATTTTAATAGAAAATTACGTAATTTTGAGTAATGTTTATTTAGATTGATTTGAAATTAACTAAGATGTATTTGGTAATGATTAAATCTTAAATGGAATGTATTTATAATTTTAATTTGAATTTTTAATCTGAGTTAGATTTTGAATTGGGATTCGAGATTTGTACCTATTGTTTTGTATAAAATAAAAAGGTGTATTTATACATAATAATGATATTTAGGAATTAATTATCCACTTTCCTTTTTTTATCATAACTTGATTTAAATTTGGATTTATAATTTAAACATCTTTTACCCAATTTGTAAAACACACTGAACATATATATTGGATTAGATGAATTATGTCTTTTTAGAAAAGTTAGTTGAATGTTCAGATGAGAATTAGACTAAATGCAGAATGAGAATGTGAGATTCAGGATGAGCCACATGATAGGCACTAAAAGTAGGTTATTAGTATTGTGGATTCACATTTTCATTGTGATGGAGGATTGGTTCTCATGTGTATATTTAATTAATTATGACAGTTAGGTGGTTTAGTGCTTACCCTCAGAGAACTTGAATTGACACATGCTCATAATATACTTTCAAATTTAAAAGTCTAAATACTCAATTGATATTGGTTTAAATACTGGGATTAAGGGTGTCATATCATGGTTCATTCTACATTGGTATACATATGTATTTGTAAATATGCACATTTATTTATATATATCTGACTGACTGCAGTTAGGAGGTGAACGTACGCCATCAGGTTAATGTGTACTATGGATTATAGCACACAGCTGTGCCTTTTGATATATTTTGCGGGAATACCCATTTTTGTTTATCTGTTTGTGAGAATACCCATTTCTGTATATTTATTTGCAGGAATACCCGTTTCTGTATATTTATTTGTGGGAATACCCGTTTCTGAATATCTATTTGCGGGAATACCCATTTCTGTATATTTATCAGCGGGAATATCTGTTTCTGCATATAGTATCTGTAGGGATACCCGTTTTTGTGCATCCATGCCATTGGGGTTTGCATTTGATATATTTTGTATCATAATGAATATTAAGTTTAATTCAATTGATTAATCCAGTGCTTGTAGTTTACCCTCTTGCCAGATTATGTTAATTTGACCCACTACTTTTAGTATCCAGGTGTCGAACCGGAGGGTCAAGCGATGCAAGAAATTCCTCTAGATGGCAGAGTTATTGAGTGGAGCACCGGGGACATCATCTGAGGTGTCCTAGTGTTGGTGCAGAGTTCAAGACTTTAGACTATGTAATAAGGCCATGTTTAGGCCATTACTTTATTAATTTAAGTTTATTTGTTTTGAAATTATAACTTTAATTGTTATGCTTCGAAGCACTTGACCTTAATTTTATTATTAATGAGATTTGTTACATGATTGTTATATGATATTCGTCTGCAATAAGTATAGATTTCAGTTCCGCGTGTGATTATGGTTGCTTGATCACCAAGCATAGCCTCACGAAGGACTTTGGTCTACTCGGAATTGAGGCCCGTGTTGTTTATGTTAGCAAAATTTTAATTGGCCGCAATTCTCACAAAAATTTTAATTGGCCCCAATTCTCACACCCCTGGAACCGGGTTTGAATCCAGCCCAGTTTTGGGGGTGTTATCATCCTATTCAATTTAGTATTTACTCCCCAAATGGTGTGTAAATTTCTATCTATTCACTTTTTTTTCCTCCTTTGTGCTGGTTATATAAAGTCGACTTGAACGGTAAAAGGTGATTCGTGACAAACTAAATATGTAGTGAATTTCTTGAATTTATACTTGAATTTCTATGCCATTCAGCATACTGGAAGATGTCTCCGTAGTATGGATACTAAAATTTATTTTTAGGATACTTAGCTTTGAATGTAAAACACCTTGATAAATATGTAGTCTACTATAACATTGTACACTTTGAATGTTGTTTGCTAGTGAGTACCATTTGACAGAGCTGTGTGTCCAAACAATACTTTCTTTCTTGCTTTTAAGTGTCAAATTAAATGTTGTGTGGATTTGTCAATTGGCTTCTTGTAAATTTGCATCATTCAATGTTTTTCTTTATTTGGCAGTTGTCAACTTAACATTGATTGACGTGGTTTGACAAAAGTCGTTGTGCTGGTTATATAAAGTCAACTTGAATGGTAAAAGGTAATTGATGACAAACTGAGAGTGAATTGCTTAAAGTTTCTAGTGAATTTCTTGAATTTATAGTTGAATTTTTATGCCATTCAGCATAGTGGAAAATGTGTTTATAGTTTGGATGCTATAATTTCCTTTTAAGATGCTTACCCTTGAATGTAAGACATCTTTTAATATATGTAGTCTACTATAACATTATACTCATCGAATGTGTCGTTTACTACTAAGGACCATTTGACAGCGCTGTGTGTCAAATTTAATGTTGTATGGATTTCTCATTTGGCTTCGTTTAAATTTACATAATTCAATATTTCTTCTTCATTTTGCGGTTGTTAACTTAACATTGATTGATCTTCCTAGTTTAGTAGTATGTCACTTTTTTTCTTGACTGATGTTTCTTATACATTTTACAATTTGTGCAGAGGGACAGCCAGAGAGTATAGTTCATGATGAGAATATGGTCTTCTCTTACATTAAAAACGTAAGAAAAATGAATTTTCATGGCCATGTGGTCATATTTGGGTTTTAGGCAAGCTCCGCACAGATAATGGATTTAATTAAGTGAATTTGTAACAAGAGTAAGCAACATACAGTTTCTCCTGGATTTGTCTCAGATTTTCCATTTGCTTAAAGATCAAGGTTCATCAGGTTCACAATAATCGAATTTTTCTTAGTGACTGCATCGCACAAATAAACTACCTCATCTATTCTATATTTATTTAATTTTAGGCTCTTCATAACCAGTCCCAATCAGACTGATCTACATGTGTAAAGAAATTTACTTGGTTTACAAAGATCCAAATGCACAGATAAACAAAATATTGAACATCTTCTTCATTAAAGAAAATACCTCAAATTTACTATAATAAAACGTACCACTTCACCGCAACAAAAGCAACTTAAAATATTCTGAGAACTCACACTTTGTAACAACAAAAACAATGGCAAGAAGATTAGGAGAGCACAGCCAAGATAGCTTGGAAAAAAAAAATGTGCAACTCCAGCTATAGTTTAAGATCCTCCACTTTCTGGAAGTGCCATCTTATTTGGCTGTACTGAAAATCATGGACTCTTCTCGCAGATGATCTACAAGTGATCATCAAAATAGTGCTATATGAGCTTAGATTTGAAGCGGTCTTTTTTTAGTTCTAACGCGAATGAGTACATGAACAGCTTCTTGTAGTGTAATACTAATAGTAGTAGCAGGCTAGCAGCTGTTGTTGTTATTGAATAGTATAATTTAAGTGACATTTCAAAAAATATATATTATAATTTACACTAAGTACCCAAAGCTTGACTAGGTCACTAGAGAACATCAACCACCCAGGAGCTGAGTTGATTAAACCAAACGTCACTGCAATGCTTTCTTGCTCTTTCTCCCAAATAGGTTACCTGACCAGACAACTGTCGAACGGTGTGAGAAGTATCCAGTATTGTTGATACATGGTAGAGCACTCAAGAAAACATGATAGCTTTTAAATTAAAATTTCTAGTTTCATAGAGTAATAAAATAAAATTTTTTGAAAGATGTAATAAGAATGAGGAAGGACCAGAGGAAGGCAAACTAAGTGTACCTTTTTAGCTTTTCGAACAGCTGGCACGTCATATATAGGATGAAATAGTTCATTTCTGATGCCACTTTTGTGTGTGTTTGTGTGTGTGTGTGTGTGTGTGTGTGTGTGTGTGAGAGAGAGAGAGAGACATTTCAAATATTCAAATTCTTTTGGATTATGCAGCATTAAAGAATCTTTCCGAACCATACTGTAATAAAAACTATTAAACAAATATGCACAGCCTTGAAAGTTTGAATAAATGATCTCAATCTTCACCTTTAGTAGCTTGAAAAATTCATTCAAGGTTGGCAGACCAACATTTTCATTGACTACTCTATTTACCATAGGGAGCAATAGTTGAACCCAGCTATCCCTCGTCATTCCATCTGTAGTTATCTTATCAAACAACACTGCTTGGCCACTACATTAGTGGAGAAATTCTTGTATCAACATTACCCAATTCAAATTAACAAAGCATAAGCATACGAGAGAAGCTCCACGCAACATGGAAGATATAACAACACCAGTAGAAATTAAATTGTTGGGAAACCGATGCAAAATTACTATGTTAAAAATCATAGGAAAGAAAACTAAAGACAGAAAACCATATTGGAAAGAAATAATTGAAGATTCTTGAACTTTAAAAGCTGAGTGCACCCACTGCCTAAGTGTTGTGCCAATGTCTTATCGTTATCATTGAAGTTTATCTCCACGAATGAAAACTACAAAGACATATATAGTAGTTTTGTCTTTAAAACATTCTAGAGAAGTCTGAAGTGCAGCCTCATCTTATCTTGAAAGGTCTAGGCTAAGTAGACAAAAAGAATTGCATGCAATACTATCTTTTCCCAGACAAAGATATTTTTGAATCTCTTTCTGGTCAATTATCTAAAGTTTATTAGACCAACATAACTGCAAGAAAACTGATCTTAAACACCACTACAGTATGGAACGGGGCTTAAGTGATAAGGTGCCCAAAAAAAAATCAAAAGAGAGCTTTTTATATAATCAGAAAAGATCTCAACTTTGAAAGTAATAGGGTGAACTTCATTAGATCAATAGCAAAATAACAGGAGTGAAGAAATGCTCAAAAAGGAAAGACTGTAGAAAAAAGGATTCTTGCAAGTAGAACACAAAGAAATGAATGAGATATGAGATATGGAAATGAATTACCAGAATCATTGGTGCTGTTGGTCTCCATGTACCCATCGGTCCTTCGAGAGTGGGAGAAAGAGTAACAAGAGCAAAGAGATTTCTCGAATGCACCTGTTGTCCATTTGACACTTGCCCTCCATCTGATGAACATGCAACTGAGTAACTCTTCATATTTGATTTGAGGGATCATTCAAACTAGGAAGCATCAAAGCGAAGGACTTGAGAAGGGTTAAGGTAGGGGTTCTCTTGCATGTACGTAGACATAGAAGTGAATGGCAAACATTTCAGCATGAAGTGGGGTGACCTGGAAATTACACATCGGATATTGAATCTAAACTGGGGCCTACAGGGTGCGTAAAGATTTTGCAAGCAAGTAGTTGAAAACAAGCAGGACAAGTTGTTCTCTTTTATTATAAGGGAATAGAAAGGGTATAGATATAGATATCGATGATGGACTGGCTCTTGGAATTTACAAACATCATGTATCTTCATTACCAATTTCAAAAATTCCAACAACCTAAAAGATCTAATTGTAAATTTTTGGAATTCAGCCCCTTAGCTTTTTGGTATGATTTTTGGATGTGGAGGGTGTTTGGTTTAGATATTTTAAAAGATTATGTGATATTGTATGTTACATCATGAGAGAATCTACCTACCTAAACATTAGGTGTTTGGCTAACTTAAAATGTTTTCTACAATATATATGATTTTCTACTAAAAACTGTAAGATTTTTTTTTCTTCTCCACATGCCTATAAAATATCTAAGAAATAAATCTTTTAAGATACTACTAAACATCATTACTTATAATATGATACTATTTTGTTATGCAATAATGAAATCTTACAATATCCAATTTTATTAATATTATATGTTGTGTTTATCCGAACACCCCCTTTAAGTATAGGAGAGATTTGGGAATTCCACTATGCTAGAGAATTTAGAAATTCTCCATATTGGACTTCCTTTGGGGCCTATTTCTTTACTGAAATTTACAGAATTCCGGTCTAAAGAATTTTGAAATTATCAGATATAGTAAAATTCCTAAATGCTCCCTTGTACATGAGCTTTCAAAAATTCCACTAAAAAGCAAAGGAGTTGGAATTTCTAAAATTTTAAAGAGATTTGTTAGGTGGCTGGAATTTTGAAATGCATGTGAATTACATGGTATTTGCAAAAGCCATGAGATAAGGTGCCACATCATGTTCCAAAACTACAATGAAGGTCTTATGGGATCTTTAGAATGCCAAATAATCTAACAATATGTAAACACTGTGGAAATTAAATCAAACAATCATAAGCACACACACCACAAGAAAGCATGATTTTAACATTTAAAATCCTAACCAAGTAAAAAACTACGAATCCAACAAGGATTAAGTCTCAGGCAAAGTCAAACAATTACAAGATATACTTATACCTTTTTCGCACACTAAGGACGAAGTCATTCTCATTGGAACTCCATCTGCTCACAAATAGTCATTCGCCATGCACTATTTTCTACTTGATCAACTCACACTTTGATCACTTAAGATAGCCTCAAAATTCCAACAAGTGATATAGAAACAACTGCTATTTAGAACAAAGCTTCGGCCCTTCAACTCTCAATGAAAGCTTTAGAGAAGATAATCTCTAATAGGTAATCTCCACTTAGAATTATAAGATCTGTGCCTAGGTTTGAAAGAGAACCCCTTTATATTGCCCTAATTTTGTACTTCACAATAGTAATCCAACTAGGATAAGAATTCGCAAAAAATAGGAAACTCTCACGTAAAATAGGAATTGAATCTCGCAGGTCAGTGGAAAAATTTTCGTCATCCGATCGATCGCCTAAGCATTTGATTGATCGAATTATAGTTTTGACTCGAATCCGATTAATTGAGTAACAATCCGATCGATCAAGCAGCCTACTTCCAGTTTTTTTTAATTTTCTTTTATCCATTATTTTTTATTTTCTTCTCTTTAGCTTTTCTAGCGACTCAAAACATTGTCTATCTAAAAGAAATATAAAATGTAACGTAATGGACCCAAAGTTTTGCCCAATCCATGAATTAGACAACATACAAAATCCTTTCATAAAATATCATAAATTCTTATTAGAAATTCGCTCTCTCTCTCTCTCTATATATATACATATATATATACAAGCTCTCAATTCTTGTAAAGAAATGGGCCCTTAGCTTTTGCCAAACCAACTGAAGAAACTCTATAAATGCGCATGTTGGTTTCACATTATGCAGTTAGTTCATTTTTTTTCCATAAGATCCTGAGCATATTATTAGAAGAAGGGCTAGGCTACAAATCGTATTAGAAGAATTGTTATGCAGTTAGTTTAGCTATGATAATGCATTTGTGGTTCTATAACATATGTATTTTCCATCTGCATGAATGCTAGTAAGTTTGAACTCCTCCATTTTATACACATACAACTTACAAACATGTCATTTTCATGGTTGTCCTTATGGAAATTATGTTGGGTGCAATGCAGACCAAAGATTTTCATTTGGATGGGGCTGAATTTTCGCTAAATTTTTCTCACATTAACTAAAGCAGAAGAGAAATAATTTTACATTTAAATATACACTAAATACTTAATTACACCAACAAATATACATTTCTCTTGTTAAAATACATTTAAAATAGTTGTTACACTTTGTAGCCCTAAAAATCAAGGGTTAATATGATATGATTATTGGCCAACCCTTAATCTGCATCATTAAGTTGGACCAAACTAAGGCATAAGCTAGGGTGTTTTTTTTCCCTCCCTATTTTTTTTAAGCACTCCCATTACATTTCAGGTTGTCCATGGCAATGAAGCACTACAATTGTCAAGAATTACAAATCTTCCTCCCAAAGAAACTCACTCTTTCTTTCCCTCTCTTCCATTTTCCTTATCTAGTAGGAATTAAGAAAATATAAGGGGAAGATGCAGAAAATCACTAGCCAAGCTTGTGGGAATCATTGCAGAAAATGTAGAAACCATAGGAATTGGGAGTTAGGATCGATGGCTTTCAGGCAACAGGCTAGGCTTCATATAGAATCCAAAGATGAAGTAAGGATGAGAATCCAAGACCTTATGGATGAAAATTGCCTAGGCATGGAACAAAATTATGCATTCAATTAGCTTCCAAAAGTCAAGATATGATAAAACTACTCTAGAAGGTCAAACACAAGTTCCATGAACATGACTCAAAGTTTTAGAATGAACAAAAGTCATTTGGACTCAAATTCAAGCAAAATACAATTAAAACAATAGTTAAAACAGTCTATTACATGAATGGTCAGACATGAAATTAAAAGTCACAGTTGACCAACTTTCATAGGGCAAATGAAGATAATATTCTTCTTAAAGGTCAAAGAAAACTTTTAAAGATATTCCCTAGAGTTTCAGAACAATTGAAGATCATTTGAACCCAAATACAAATAAAACAGGATTCAAATAATTCAATGTAGAAATCTCCAGACATAAAGTAGAGGCTCCACATTTAACAAACTTTCGGAAGTTCAAGAATGATAAAATATTCCACAATGCTCAAATACAAGCTCAACAATGGTTTCCCAAACATTCAAAGCAATTGAAGACCATTTGGACTCAAATTCAAGTAGAAGAGGATATAACTGCAGGATTCTTAGGCATGAAGGCTAAAGACCACAATTAGGCAACTTGCAAGAGTTGAGTGATTGTGAAATCTATTTTAAAGTGTGGGAATAAGTTCTAAAAGCATTTCTTAATAATTCAAGAACATCGAAGATCATTTGGACATGAAATAAACCAATTGACCCTCCAAATCTATCTGGCTGGACATACGCTTGAAATCAGTATCTCCCTCTTAATTCAAAATCAAACCCTTAGAAATAGTTTCAACTACATCCTAAGCCTATAAATAACCCCCTTGAGCGAATTTTCAAGCATAATTAAGCCCATTACAAGCTTAGACAACATTTGGAATTTCCAAAAAACCTCTTCCAATCTCTTTTCCTCACCATTAACACTTAAACAAGGTGAGGATTTATCATAAAAGACTATTAAAACCCTTCCTCAACTTTCAAAACCTGGTCTTCAACCTTTGGAATTATTCCTCCAGAGGAAGAAACCAAGTATTCATGGCTTTACCGACCCCCTAAACCCAAGTTCCATGACTTCAAAGTTCTTTTCTTTGATTTCCTCACTTAATGGAGTATGGGTCTCCTCATTGTCAAATCATTGCTTTACATGCCCTCTTTGGGTTCATTCTGGTTTCAACAAGTACAAATCAAAGTGACACAACCTTGGGCACCCGCTGTCACAAAAAATCAATAAGTCCCTTGGATTGTACAAAAATAGTCCTTAAAAATACACAATGGATTTCAAAGATGACTTTTAGGACATGTTTGGTAAGCATCCCCTCAAGAGAGAATTCCTTGCCCTTTTCTGTGCTCCCATGGAAAATCCACGCTTGTTTTGTCATGGAAAAGGGCTATTGGGAATCTTTCCATCCTTGCTTCTGATTATTCGGACCATCAAACTTCCCCAATCTGACTTTCAGAATGAGTGTTAAAAGAGAAAGCGGATGTATAGTGAAATGGGGTGGTAGTTAAGGTTATTGGTTTTCTCTTTGGGAACCTACTTTTTTGGACCCACAATAGAAATCAGAATTGTTAATCATTTTTAACAAGCCCAAAATGGTTGTGTTGTTAAATATCAGTCGTTGATTCTTCATAAGCTTCAAGATATTTATAGAAACATCCAAACTGTTAGATCACGATTTCTAAAATTATTTGGGCCCTATTTGTAAAATCCAAACTGTCTAGACCATGTAAAAGGCCTAAAATGGTGATTCATGATGAATCATGAGAAAATGCCAAAAAACTATGGATCGTTCATCTTTGCACAAAACTAGGTGCATACCATGAAAATTGGAATGAATGGGCAGTCCCTTTGTTTCAATTTTTTGATTTTTATGGGGCTACAAATCATGATCAAATCCATGCATCATTTTCATATGGCTAAACATGGCCACATGCTTAATTTTTATTCGTTGATCTTATGTGAACTTTGAGATATTTGTGGAAAGTTTAAAACTTAAAAAATTAATTTTTTATTCATGTGGGCCCCATTTGCAAGATTTGAACATTTCAAATTCCCTAAAGAGCCAAGGATGGCTATGGTGTGAATGCTTAGCCGATGACTTTTCATGGATTTTGAGAAATTTGCAAAAAATTTATAACCATTAGATCACACATCCTATAGATGATAGGAATCGGCACTGTTTACCAAACCTAGAACCCTCCTCAAAAATCAACCTTAAGGATATATGGGATCCAGGAGAATGAGGGAATCCTTCATTTAAAGGATTTTTCTCCCATTACCAAACATGCCCTTAGTAAAAAAAAATGAAGCCTTACACAGCAAAACCTTAGCAACTGGTTGGGAAAAGACTGACGAGATGAAATAGTAGAAACGAGTATACAAAGAGCCACATCTTGCCACTCACTGTTTACTGGACGTGGGCTCTTAGAAGTAGTTTTTGTAAAGTTTCCTCTATTTTTTACAATTAATTTTATGTTTTGTTCAGCTTGAGATCATCTAAGGTTGAATAGAGGGGTTGTAAAGTAAAACTGTAAACAACTTACATCCACAAGGGCAGAACATGAACCCATGTAAAATACAAATTTGATAAATAAATGCTAAGTTTCTCTTATTTTCTATGTTTGAATGTTGTCAATTAAGCACTTTTTTTGCATAATTATCTTGCAACAAATTGATGTAACTAATGGCTCACACAACTGCCATGAATCTCTCGTGGATTTGAGGGACCTATTAAGACCTCATATAATGAAATCCAATGGAAAAGAATGCGAAAATTTAATTAGCACATGTGATCCATTAATTAATCTTGGGGTCATGGCACGCAAACGTGCTTTTATTTATGTTGTTTATTAGATTGAAATAATCCTATGAGAACTAGTTCTACCACTTTTTTGTGAGAAGTTTAGGTAGGGCTTATCTATCACCCAATCCAAATCTTGCAATACATAAGGACTCCTTGATAGTCACATGCCCCAAGTTTTGGTTAAATCCGAATTTACTAGATCATTGGATTATTGTACACCAATCCAATGGATTAGATATATAGGCTATGGATGAAGGAATTAGGGACATGTGATTGGGGCCAAACTTGATATTTGGGATCATCTAACATAGATCTTTCCATCCCCCTTGTCCCATCCCCATATGAGACCCACAAGTGGGCCCAATAAAAATGTTCTCACGGTAAATGTGTAAGAACACTTCTCATAGAATTAAAGCCTATCCTTATATAATATTGCAAAACAAGGTCTCTAGAGTCTTTTCATAGCAAAATTGAAAGGATTATTATATGTTGTCAAATTCATGGGTTGGACAAAACTCTGAGTCCATTAAGTTGTGTTTTATACATTTTTTAGTATGGAGTGTGGTATAAGTCGCCAGATGCATTGAAGTAAAGAAATAGAAGAAAAAATGATAAATTAAAGCATTTTGAATTATTTTTTTAGGATAACATGGATTAGAAAGGTCATATCTCACAAACCAAGCATCAGATATGGGAAAACGACCTACTGTTTGAAAGTTCATTTTAAGTAGATATCCATTGATTGTGTTGTTTGAAATTATGAAATTACCATTACGTGAAAATTACGAAACTACCATTGCGCGAAAACCTTTCCTTTTTAAAGTGGGATTTTATGTTTTGTGCAAATTCTTTTATTGGATGGATTACTATTATGAGGTATGAAATTGAGGCTATTTAAATGGTTTTTTTTATCAACCCTAAGACATAGATCTTATTAATCTAGCTAACTGGAAATTATATATTAGAGATCATTTTCTTTAGAGCTTTCATTAGAAGTTGAAGTGCCAAATCTTTATTTTAGTCGAGAAGAACTCAATTCTCAGGGTATGAAAAGGGTGTGATTGTAACTATTCAACTTTACTTGATATTTGATCCTTATTGGACTCATGGTTTTTTACCCAGTTGTGCTTTTTTACGTTAAAATCTTGCCTTTTTGAGGTGTGTGCTCGTGTTTGTTTTAATTTCAGTTGCATTTACAAATTGTATGATTGTTTGACATTCTAGAAATCCCCTAAAACCTTCAAAAACAATATAACATAATGATGCCAAACAAGTTTTAAATAGTGCAACCTCAGCACAACGAAATCTCAGCATAGGAGCAAGAACAACATCGAAACAGTACAAAAAACCCTAAGACCCATGAGAACAATTATTTCCATAAAGGCGCCTATTTTAAGAGTGTATATCCTTCAAAGGTGATGTACTTGTCAAGATTATTGGTGAGAACCAAATTAATACCTTTAAGTAACCCCTACAGTTCAACCGATCGTGGGCAAGTGGTACCTACTTGGCCTGTATAACTTGCAACCATTTGTCCTCTTTGATCTTAAATAAACCCCCAAATCAAGCAAAAGTTGATAGCTATATTGAAAGAGCCTTCACAACTTCATGTGAAACATCTAGGGGGCTTGTGGGACCCACAATGCAGTTTCCAAGTTTGGTGATTTACTTATAAAGTGAATTTAAAGTGAAGATTCAAATCAAGAGGTAATAGAATATAAGGCGTCTAATCATAATATGATGGCCTTTTGTCTTTAGTGGCTTGATATGGAATCTTTTTAATTCTATTTTTTGTGAATAATATATGACATTTTGTCATTTAGGAGCTTGAGGATCTTACTTTTTGACTTTTTTAGAAAAAGGGGAAAGTATTGAATTTTATATTTTTTATATGATCCTCTCATTTTTTTACGTTTTATAACACTTTACAAGTGAATTACCCAAACAGGCCCAAAAGAATGGTACACATCCAGCTAGGGTGGTTAAGATATGCCATTCATTTAAGAGTGACAAGATTTTGGAATAAATTGATGTAGGATATAAGGGAGACTATTAGGAAAGGCAAGTGTTACGAGACTTCCATATACATCATAGGATATTAAACCAACCATGTATGATGATCTTGATGAGTGTTGAAACCAATCCCCTATGCTACAAAAATGGCTTGGACTAGGCAAATAAGGTGGCACATTCCTCCATAACAATTTAGCAAAATCACAATAAAGGAAAAAAAATATGATACATAGTTTTCCATGAAAGCAGTTTACAACAAACACAATTTGGGCAAATAGATGGGAGGAATTTTATAAAGGTGGGCTCAAGTATTTAGTCCGCTTTGCGGTGGACATCATTCAAAAAATCAGAGTTTAGATAGAAGGGTAGTCTCCAAATTTGATTATGTTACAGATAGTAATATGTCGGCTAAATTCATGGATTGGACAAAACTCTAGTTCTAGTCAAAATCATATTTATATTTATTTTGGACTAGAAGTTTGAAGAGGTTAAAGAGTCCCAGAAGAGCCGAAATGAAGGTATTTAGATTAGAAAGGTCATATCTCATAAATCGAGCTTCTGATATGAGCAAGTGACCTTACATTGGAAAGCTTGTTTTGAGTAGATATTCGTAAGTTTCAAGATTGCATCAATCGGAACTAAAATGACAAAGTTATGTCCATAAGAAGTTTGAAGAAATTGTGCTGTTTGAAATTATGAAACTGCCATTGATGAGTTTTTCTTTCTATTTTAAGTGGGACTTTCTTGTTTTGTGCCAATTCCTATTCTGGTTGGATTACCATTATGAGGCATGAAATTAAGGATATAAAAAGGGGCTTTCTCTTAACTCTAAGGATCCATTTCAATATTCTGAGTTGAGTTTTCAAATTGGAAATTCTTTTCTTCTCTAAAGCATTCATTGAGAAGCTTTACTAAAGTTATTGAGTTTTAAAGAATATTTCTTTCACTCACTTGTAAAAGATTGTCTTTTCTTTTGAAGAGGTCATTCATCTTAAGTGACTTTAAGGCAAGTTGGATCGAGTATGAAGAAGGCAAATGGTGTGTGCAACGGCAAAAGGAACTTCAGTCATTTAGGTTGTATTCAACTGGACAAGCCCTTGTATCATGCTTGATCTGAGTGTGGACCAGTATTAGGTCCCGTAGTTTTTTTTCAGTTTGGGTTTTTTACGTAAACATTGCATTCCTATCTTTGTAGTTGATTGCATGTTAACTTAGGTTAATTGTTTGTTCATTTACATATAAGAAATATGTGTTTGGACCTTAGCATGTATCAAGGTTAGAATCATTCAGATTCCAAAGGAAGTGTGGTCTCTGTGCATATAAATAGGGGATTTCCAAAAGCCCTTATAGTGCATGAACCAAGAGGGTGTTTTGTACCCAACATAACACATCATAAACCCAAAGTGTAATTTCAAAATTTTAGGGATGATTTGGGGGTCCCAAATTTTGCTAAGCTTGGCTAATTCCAAACAATAGTGCCAGTGGGGCTTCTAAGGGGGATATCCTTCACATATTTAGACAATTCCAAGGGGGAATGATTAGGTTGTCGAATTGAGATTATATCAGGATTTGCTTGAGGGTAGTGGCTGGCAGGCTACCCAAGGGTAATGTGGCGAACCGTGAGTGGTCCACCCATGGTCACCTTCAGGCAAATCTTAGACCGGCCGAACACTAGGTTGTGCTACTGTTAGGGGTGTGTAGGCATGGTAATCCTAGGACCCAATGGTCATCCATAACATCAATGTGAGACCCATCACCGATTAAGTACCCAATGTATGTTGTAAAAAATTATAAGTTTGTGCTTGATAAGAATTTTACAAAAGAGTGAGTCACCTGGCTTTAGCGTGGGTTTGTTGTATATAAGGTGCATGATCTTTAATATTTCTATGTCAAATTCTAGCCAAAACTGCCTCAGGGTGTTATAGAAATCTCCACAACATATGAGCCTGAAAGGCTTTGGAGTAACTAGGTCATAGAACCCTAGGTCCCTAAAGACTAAAGGCGCAAGAATCCTTTCCCAAGCTAGACGAGTGAAGACATGGCCTATATTCTATTTCAAGATTTACCTGTAAATTTCTTATATGAAAGCCAATAAAGTGGAATAAAGGAACAAGTAGACTGTATTAATACCTTACGACCAACATGTGAAGGGAATGGCCAACCCAGGATTTTTATTTGGGTGATGGAGATAATAACTAAGTGAAGAAGTTAAATAATAAAATTAAAAATTTTCAAATCTTAATTAAGGAGGATTCTCAAATCTCAGGGGTACAAGCACACCCATCTAATTACACTTAGGTCTACCCTTACCTGTAACCCTCTACCCAAGCTCTCACACAATGTATGCTAATAATAATATGACTCTCATTTGTTGTGACCTGATGATTTTTTTTTATTTATTTATAAAAGAAGTCGAACTACATAAAAAAATTTATAAAATGTAAATCAACTCTAAGATAATTTCATTTATAAGTGACCGATTCCCATGTAATGTGAAACAGTGGTGCAATGTGACTCCTACTCAATAAATAATCATTATATGCTATAATAATCACCATGTGAAGTGATGGGATATCCTGCTACAAATGTTGAAGCGTGCGTGGTTGCGCTCGATCATTTGTTTTAAAATATATATAATGTAATATAATATGTCAACTCATTGATTCAGTCTCTTATAAATTAGAAACAAAAGAATTTTGGACAAGTCAATGCGTCATGGCCTACTTGGTTGCTGAGGATCCAAGGATCATCCATGTGCATTAATTTAAAGGGTCAAAGGTTCTGCTAAAGAAGAAGATCAAGTAATAAAGGCTACAAACAAATGGCTGATACAAATGAGTTTCCTACTGCCAAGCATTTGGAAGACAGCAAGGAATTTTGTATATGGTTAAATTCATGTCTTGCGTAAAAATTAAGTCAATTGATTTGTAAATCATATTTTAAAGTATGAAATATTGATCACATTGCAAAAAGTTCTAAAATGAAGAAAATCATAATTACTGCCCGCACTCGAGCAGGCTGACTATCGCACTCCAGCGCACAAGAAAAAAACAATCGTGCTTAAGCCCTCAAAGACCGCGCTACAGCCTAATAAGAAAATTGCAAAATAACTGGATGCGTGTAGACTGTGCTCAAGCGGGTGCTCACACATGTTCGAGCTTGATAGCGGCAGAAGCCCAGCGGACTGCACAGATTTCTATTTGTGTCAGCCTTGCCTGTTTTACTTGAATTTGGTTTCTAAACTTAGGGCACGAGTTTTGGGCTACTTAAAGCCACTCTCTTAACCCTAAGTACAATACAACATATAAAACTCTCCTTATTTTGAATTGAGATTGCTATTGGAGAAATTATCTAAAGCTTCCATGAAAGATTGGGTTCAAGACTTCAAGTTCTAGAGTTGATGTTTCTATTTCATTATAGAAGTAAAAGGCATGTAATGTTGGCAAATTCATGGGATGGACAAAACTTGGGTTTTAAAAGTTGTAATTTTATGTTTTAAATAGACTGAAGCTTCTACAACAGTTACAAATAAAGGTCTTCCACTCTAATAAAGGAATGCAGGTGTTCTATCTGACCAACCGGTCGGATTACATGGCAATCAGTCGAATTTCTTGCATACAGACACCTGCAGACAGAATTGAAGACCGACCTATCGGCCGAGGTGCCCGATCAGTCGAACCCCATTTCCGATCGATCGGATAGGGTATCCGATCGGTCGACTAGGTCGGCTGTCGGGAATAAAAAAACTCTGATTTTCCAGATCTACAGTGCGTGCAATCAAATCCTTCCGAGTTCAGTGTGAAAAGATCTCTATCCTCACTGTGTATATAAGGAGCATCTCATCCTTGAAGTATTATTCTTTCTCCAGATCAAAACCCTAAAATTCCTATTGAAAGATCGTCTTCTCAGAAGCTTCTCTGCTCTATATGTACTGCAGTGTGCACTTCTGAGCTTCAGGTTCATTCTCCATCTTGGTGATTCATCTTGAGAGGCATCAAGGCATGAAGATCAAGCCTAAAGAAGGTGAACGACGTGTGCGTCGACAAGAAGGAGTGCTTCAAGTCCCTTAGGTTGTGATCAACTGGGTAAAAGGTAGTAAGTAGTTCTTGTAACCTCTCTTTAATAGTGTTTGATCTTGGTGGACCGGTGGTTGGTCCCGTGGTTTTTCCCGATTGTTTTTTCCACGTAAAAATCTTGTGTCCATCTTTCTTCTGGTGTTTGCTTTGTAGATTAATTGACTGCTATTGAGTATCTTCATACTTAGATCTAGTTAGGATCTAAACCTGTGTTAAGGTTTGAAGTTTTTCAAGTAGTATCAGAGCAGGTTCATATCACCGTTTCTAGATCTATTCAGATGTCTGTTATGGAGATTCACAGAGATGGAGCTTTAACCAATAAACCCTTGTATTTGGACGGAACAAACTACGCTAATTGGAAAGTCAAAATGGTTGCCTTTTTGCAGTCCATTGATATAGATGTGTGGCAATCCATTCATACTGCGTATGTTCCACCAATAGTTGTTACTGATGGGAATGTTACTATCCCTAAGCCTATGGCTCAATGGACCAAGGAAGAAAAATTTGCATTCCTTGCAAATAGTATAGCCATGAATGCTATCTTTAATGGTGTCTCACCTACAAAATTTAGAAAAATTTCTAAGTGTAACATCGTTAAAGAAACATGGAGTATCTTGGAAACTATCCATGAAGGAACTAGAAGGGTCAAACGGTCTTAACTTCATAAACTGACCACTATGTTTGAAACTTTGATTATAGAAGAAAACGAAACGTTTGATGAATTTTATGCCAAACTTAATGATGTGGTAAATTCAACCTTTAATTTAGGAGAGATCATTCCTGAGAATAAGATAGTCCAAAAGATTCTACGATATCTTCTTGAAAGGTTTGATCCAAAAGTTGTGACAATTGAGGATACTAGTGACTTAGATTCTCTTTCGATTGATGAGTTTGTTGGAAATTTACAAACTTTTGAAGCCAATCTCAAGTCAAACAGAAAATCTAAGGGAATTGCACTAATTTCTTCCAAATCAAATAATGATAGTAATGATTTTGAACCAGATTCTTATGACCCTGATTTTGATGCCTTTTTAGTCAGAAAATTCAAAAAGGCTATAAAAAGTTCAGATAAAAAAGATTGGAAAAAGGCTTACAAGAAAAATAAGGCTAAAAATAAGTCTAATGTTACATGGAATGTTAAGCCAGCTTCTAATCCTTTGTCCAAGCCTGAAAAGACTACTTTCAAAATAACTCCCAAGAATACTCAATGCTATGAATGCAAAGGTTTTAGCCATTATGCATCCCAGTGTATCAACCGCACTTTTAGAAATCAAACAAATCAAGGTAAAGTGTTGAACGTCACTTGGGATGATGATTCAGAAGAAGAAGACCAAATTCCAGAATTCGAATCTTCTGAAAATACTAAATTTATTGCTTTTATAGCTTTAACAATTCCGCTGTTAAGAATTCCTTGAGTGCAGGGTAAGAGTCTAATACTGAAAGTGATGCTTCTTTGGATGACATGCCTTAGTCTGAAAAAGAATTGTTGGAGGCATATGATAAATTACTAAAAGACTCTAGAAGAGTTGTATTGATTAATGATGCTTTAGAACTGAAACTAGAAACTTTGGAAAAAGTGATTTCATCACTGAAAAAAGAGTTGAAAGAGGCTTATGGTAAGATATCTACCTTAGACTCATAACTAGTTATCTCCACTAACAAGTTGACTGATGCAGGAAGGACATATAAGACTACATTGCAATAAATTGCGAATCATGTTCCGAACTCAACAGAGGCGGAGATATTCCTTGCCTCAAAAGGTCAAGACTAAATAAGTCTGGATTCGAAAGTCTAACCTCTACTGTAATGTAGTTCTTACAGCCCTTCGAGCACAAAATTCACATATGTGATACTTGGATAGCGGGTGCTCTAGACATATGTATGGTGACAAATCACTGTTTACCTCCTTTGAGAAGGGTCATGGTGGAAGTGTTCAATTTGGTGATGGTAACAAATCTAATGTCATTGGTAAGGACACTGTACATATTCTTGGTATGTCTTCTATTCATAATGTATTTCTTGTAAGTGGTCTTAAAGCAAATCTTTTAAGTATCAGTCAGCTTTGTGAATTTGATCATGAAGTGCATTTTTCCTTAAATGATTGTGTTATTGTAAACAAAGAAGGAAAAACTGTACTTCATGGAAAGAAAATTTCAACTAATTGTTATGTTGGTGGGAATTCTGATAGTCTACAATGTCACATAACCTCATTAGATACTGTTGATCTGTGGCATCAACGTTTGGGTCATATAAATTATACTGTACTTGAACTTCTCTCTAAACAAGAGTTAGTTTGAGGGTTGCCCAAACTTCAGAAACCCTCCAATGTTATATGTGGCCCATGTCAACTAGGTAAGCAAAATCGTTCACCTCATAAAAAACTTGATTAAATGATTACATCTAGGCCATTAGAATGACTGCATATGGATCTTATGGGTCCTACTCAGATTCAGAGCATCAGAGGAAAGAAATATATCTTTCTAACTGTTGATGATTTCTCTCATTTTACATGGGTTAGATCTCTGAGAGAGAAATCAGAAACTTTTGATGTCTTTCATTACTTATGGCTTCAATTGATTGCAGATAAAGGAGCTCAATTTGGTGTTGCTTCAAAGATTAGATCTGATCATGGAACAGAGTTTGAAAATTCTTTTTTTCAATCTTTCTATGCTGAAAATGGAATCAAACATGAATTTTCAGCACCTAAGACTCCTCAGCAAAATGGAATTATTGAACGAAAAAACCGGGTTGCACAAGATATGGCCTGTGTTATGCTTCACAGATAAAAACATTCCACAGAAGTTTTGGGCTGAGACAGTAAATACTGTAGTACATGTGATCAATTGAGTCTATCTTAGACTCGAAACTGAGATGACCCCATATGAAATCTGATATAATAGGAAACCTACAATTAAATACTTCAAGACCTTCAGGAGTAAGTGTTACATATTCAAAGATAGAGAACATATTGGTAAATTTGACTCCCGAAGTGATGAGGGTGTGTTTCTTGGCTATTCCTTGGATCGCAAAGCATACCGGGTATTTAACTTGCGTAATTCTACTGTTTTGGAGTCATTCAATATGGTTATAGATGATGCAAAGTCTCATTTCAATTCTGATGATGATGAAGTGATGTTTACTCCTTCTTCTTTACAGGAAGATAGTTCCTATTCAAAACTTGATGATTCACAAGCGGCTAAAGATAATCTTGAAAAGCCTCCTAGCACAGATTTGGGTGACTCCTCTAAAGAACAACAAGAACCAAAGACACCCATTGTCACTCAAAGCCCCATTACAGATCTTATTGTTCCTCGTCAAGATACGTCATCTCGGACTAATCCGAAAGCTAGAGCATGGAAACATCATTCATTATCGGATATTATAGGAGATGTAAATGAACCTATTCGTACTCATCAACAGGTAAGTGATGAAGTAAGTTACTTTTACTATATTTCTACTGTCGAATCTCATAATGTTTCTGAAGCACTTAAAGATGATTCTTGGATAAATGCCATGCATGAAGAATTAGCACAATTTGAAAGAAATGATGTATGACAACTTGTTCCCAGACCGGCCAACTCACACTAAAATCATTGGCACAAAGTGGATTTTCAAAAACAAAACTGATGAGTTAGGTCAAGTTGTGAGGAACAAAGCTAGGCTTGTAGCACAAGGTTATACTCAAGTTGAGGGTATTGATTTTGATGAAACCTTTGCTTTAGTAGCCAAACTTGAGTCAATTCGCATCCTACTAGCCTTTGCTTGTGCACTGAACTTTAAACTATATCAAATGGATGTCAAAAGTTCATTTTTAAATGGCTTTTTGGATGAAGTAATATATGTTAAGCAGCTTAAAGGATTTCAAGATCAGCAATTTCCTGGTCATGTCTATAAACTGAACAAGCCATTATATGGTTTGAAGCAAGCCCCTCGCGTATGGTATGAACATTTAACCACCTTCTTGCTTGGAAATGGCTTTTGACGAGGACGAGCTGATAAAACCTTGTTTATCAAGAATGAGGACAAGGACTTATTAATTGCTCAAGTGTATGTAGATGATACCCTGTTCGGGTCAACCTCACAGTATTTGGCGAATGTGTTCTCTGAAATCATGGTAAGTGAATTTGAGATGAGTATGGTTGGTAAATTAGCTTTCTTCTTGGGTCTGCAAATAAGCAAAGTGTAGATGGTATATTTATTTCTCAATCTAAATATACCACAAATTTACTAAAGAAGTTTGGAATGCTCTATTCAAAACAGGAACGGATTCCAATGAGCACTTCAGTTAAACTTAGTTTAGATACAGAAAGTACAGATTATCAATGATACATTGTATCGTAACATGACTGGGAGTCTACTATATCTTACTGCTTAGCAGACTGGACATAGCATACAATGTGGGTATCTATGCCTGATATCAATCAAATCCTAAGGAATCTCATGTTAAAGCTGTCAAGCGAATCATGAAGTATGTGTGGGCACAATAAACTATGGAATTTAGCTGACAAGGAACACCAACACAACTGTTGTTGGATACTCTGATGCTGATTGGGATGGCTATGTTGATAACAGGAAGAGCACCTCTAGTGCATGCTTCTTTATTGGCAATAATCTTGTTGCATGGCATAGTAAAAAGCAGACGTCAACCTCTCTTTCTATTGCTAAAGCAGAATATATTGCAGCTGGAAGTTGTTGTACACAATTTCTATGGATGAAGCAAATGTTGTCCGATTATGGAATTAAGCAAGATCTTATGACAATCTACTGTAACAATAGGAGTGCTATTGATATTTCCAAGAATCCTGTTCAGTATTAATGAACAAAACACAATTATATCAGGCATTATTTCATTCGTGAATTAGTTGAAGCTAAAATTCTTATCATGGAGCACATTGCAACCGAAAATCAACTAGCCGATTTATTCACTAAACCTCTTGAGCCTCTTCGATTAGAATCTCTTCGTAAATCCCTTGGAGTTAGACTCCATCCTTGACATATCCTCTACACTATTTGCTCTTTGCACATGCCTATTATTTTTGTTAATTCCATGATTATTTGATATATGATTTACCTTGTTTTACTTTAGTTATTGGGCTGGTTTCTGTCATGGTACACAGAATTTAAGGAGACTTCTCAAAAACTCACTTTCCTATCAACTTCATTCACTACAGTTGAAGAAAATCAAGAGTACATTGTTCGGGCTTTTTTCGTAGATGCACACTGCATTGGTCAAGTAATTTTGAATTCTTCTTCTCCCTTCTTTCCCCTTCACAAAAAAAAAAAAAAAGGAAAGAAGACGATACTTATTCAGGGGGAGTTGTTCACAAAAAGACTATAAGATGCTGGATTTCTCGAATTTGAGTTCCAAATGTGGTTGATTATTCCTACATTCCTCACATGACAGAGCATATCTCCCCTTCTTTGTGTTACCTCGACATCGTTGGCTTAATAATTGCTGTAAAACATCATCTCTGAGCATTGATGATTTTCATATGAATTGTTCCCTTCTGGTATGTTGCATTTGTCATCTTGCATATGTTATTTATCTCAAAATTTCTTCTTCATATACTTTGTGTGTTATACACTCTGTGAGTTAAAAAAAAAACTCACAGTTGCGTATACCGACCGGTCGAGCTTCACAACAGACTGGTCGGCCAATTCTGTGTCCTTTCACAGAACTAAAATCCGATCGATCGGTCTATTTTTACCACCGGTCGGGTCTTTTGAATACAATTTCACAGAATTGGAATTCGACCAATAGGGCTATTCATCTTACCAGTCGGGCACCTGGATTCTTTAAAACCAGCGTGCGTCTCTTCATTTCCTTCTTCACCCTACTTTCTCGTCTTTTGGCCTGCGACGTCTCCTCTTCTCCTTCCCTTGCTTACCTATTTTTTGTGCTCCCTTTGTTTGTCTTCCTCCTCCAAGGTAACAATCTTTGCTTATGTTCTTTTCCATTACCTCCATTTATACGCCATCTTCTTCTCTCTTTTGTTGATTTTCATTGGGTATAGTTTGATGTTGGATACCATTTTTCTTGTGTGCTTTCTATTCATTCCTTTTAGCCACATGATTCACTGTGATTTATGCCTAGATACATGTGATTTTGTTTGTACGTTGATTGGGATCTCTTTCATGGGAGTTTGTGTCTATTTCAAGCTTCACCATTTATTTGCACGCCAATTGTTTGCTAAAATGCTCGAATGAGTTTCTTCATGTATATTTCTCATTTTGCTTACATTGGATTGCACTGTGATGCTTTCTACTTCAAGCTATACCCATCATTCATAGATATGGCTCCAAAGAAGCTTGTCTCAAAGCAAAAACGTATGGCTAGTTCCTCGTCTACTATTGGTTTCATCAGTGAACAATTTCTTTAGGAAGAAAGAGCCAACCAATATAATAACATATTCAGAAAGAGGACTGTACTTTTTGAACTTCCCATAAATCTTTTGGAATTTCGGACGTTACCATTCGGTGCATGGCTTGACAGATGTCAATGGACCTCTCTTTACAAATTTGAAACAGAGGTCTTTCCAGATTTGGTGAGTGAATTCTACAATAACATGACTGATATGTCCTCTATGCTCATTAAGTCCTATGTTTGAGGCCAGCACTTATCCATTACTCCCTCTTCACTTGGGAGATTCTTAGGTATTGAATAGACATTGGATGCATGATATCCACTGCCTGATGAGGGTCCTTCGGATGTTGATTTTGATGCAGTTAGCTCATTTCTATGCAGCAGTCCTCGCGATTGGCCTTCTGGCACACTACTGAAACAAAGTGAATTGATTGACTTGTATTGTCTACTCAACATCTTTGTGAAGAACAACATTGAGCCCGCGGTCATCATGCGGAGATTTATCATGAGGTGGGTTATCTTCTTTATGTTATTGGTAGCGATCTCCTGATTGATCTTCGTCGTGTCATCTTCGACACTATCTATCGTGCTCATTCTGCTGCAAAGAATGCCTCACTTCCTTTCATGGTACTACTCTCCCGATTCCTTCTTGCCCAACGTGCGATGCCCAATGTGAACGAAGTTTCGGTTTCGATTCTGAATGCTATTACTATGAGCACCTTGATGCATTATAAGTCCCAAGTCTATCAGTCTGTTCCTCGCGGTTCCATTCCAGCACCTACTGTTGAGGAGGATATTCCGAATGCTACTACAATACATGCCAGGCTTTCAGCTTTCGAGGATACTCTTTCAGACCAGGCTGCTTATCTTGATATTCTTCATAGCTCTATTTAGACACTTCATGGTGCAGTTCAGACACTTAATGGGCGGTTAGATGCTATTGAGTCCAAACTTGACTCTATTTTGGATCATCTTATTCGGCCCTGATTGTGTTTTGGTTCGCTTCTTTTTGTTGCTATTGCCCCCTTTCAATTCATGACCAAAAAGGGGGAGAAGCTTATACCATGCATGTGTATCTGAACTAATTGCTAAGAATAGTTTAAACTGCTAACATGCGTTGATTCTCTCTTATGTTCTACTTATGACATGCTAATCTGATCTTTTGTGTGGCTAGAAAGGTTGATTGTGTTTGGAGGTTTTAAGTTATAGCGGCAAGTTTCACCTTCATGGTTTTTTTTTTTTTTTGGGTTTGATTTGGATAGATTGTTTAGTTTAGGAAGTTTTGCCCATGAATTGCCAAAAGGGGAGATTGAAAGTCATGTAACATTGGCAAATTCATGGGATGGACAAAACTTGGGTTTTAAGAGTTGTAATTTTATGTTTTAGATGGACTGAAGCCTCTACAACAGTTACAGATAAAGGTCTTCCGCTCTAATGAAGGAATGTAGGTGTTTTATCTGATCGACCGGTCGGATTACATGGGTGATCAGTAAATTTCTTGCATACGGACACCTGCAGACAAAATTAAAGACCGATCGGTCGGCCAAGGTGCCCGATCGGTCGAACCCCATGTCTGATCAATCAGATAAGGTATCCGATCGGTTGGCTGGTTCGGCTGTAGCGAATTAGAAAACTCTGATTTTTCGGATCTACAGCGTGTGCGATCAAATCCTTTCGAATCCAGTGCGAAAAGGTCTCTGTCCTCACTGTGTATATAAGGAGCATGTCATCCTTAAAGTATTATTCTTTCTCCAGATCAAAACTCTAAAATTCCTATTGAGAGATCGTCTTCTCAGAAGCTTCTTTACTCTATATGTGCTACAACGTGCGCTTCTGAGCATCAAGTTCATTCTCCATCTTAGTAATTCGTCTTAAGAGGCATCAAGGCGTGAAGATCAAGTTTGAAGAAGGTGAACGACATGTGCATCGACAAGAAGGAGTGCTTCAAATCCCTTGGTTGTGTTCAACTGGGTAAAAGGTAGTAAGTAGTTCTTGTAACCTCTCTTTAATAGTGTTTGATCTTGGCGGACCAGTGGTTGGTCCCATGGTTTTTCCCGATTGGGTTTTCCACGTAAAAATCTTGTCTCCATCTTTCTTGTGTGTTTGCTTTGTAGATTAATTCACTGCTATTGGGTATCTTCATACTTAGATCTGGTTGGGACTTAAACTTGTGTTAAGGTTTGAAGTCTTTCAAGAAGATTTGTACTTTCTTATAAAATATTGTTCTCTAAGCATAAAGATTATTCATTTTGGAGATTAATGCACTGATAGCGGGTACGCAGAGGGACTGCGTGCTGTAGAGATCTATAAAAAACAACTACAAAGCCTTGTGTCGGGGGGACTAACTGTAGGGTTGTGAGTAAATCTTGTACTGCGGAAGTTAGTAATAGATTTTGTCCACTTTGGACTTGTGATATTTTCCTATTTTGGTTTCTATGTTAAATTTGTGTCTTGTTTTCGTTGTGTGATTTATTGCTTTTATTAGTCTGCTGCATAGGAGTAGTAATTAAAGTATAATCTAGAATAAATCCGGGGCATTATAAAACTTTTAGGGATGATGGGATGAAGATAGTTGAGATAAGCCACATTGGTGACGCTTCTACTAGCAGACAACAAGAACATGATGTGGTAGTGGAGACAGAAAATTTCGCCCCTGTTAATAGTAGTAAATGCTGATTACATGGTTTTGGTCTTGATGATGATGATGGTCGTGTATCGATTATGCCAAGTATTTTAATCCCGGCAACAAGCATCCCGAAATCCTCAGTAGAATTTGGTGCGGGTGACTTTAAATTCTATCATTCTAGGATCATCTCGATTGGTCCTCATCATCAAGGCAAGACTAGTCTCCAGCCCGCGCAAAGCCTCAAATGGAAGTGTGTGGAATCAATCGTCGAGCGGAATCCAAGACATCCGTACAAGACTACATTCAATGGACTTGTGGCACTCTAGACGAAAGCAGCACTCTAGATCTGCTACAAACATGACCCCTCGCCCTTGTCACCAACCTCGACCACTCCCTCACCTACAATATCTTTGTGGAAATGATGCTGATACCTGGTTGCTTCATTGTTGAGAACCTTCTACATGTTAGGAGTCGGACTTTATCTCAAATGTAAGATACCAAAATTTGGATGGATGATTCAATACGTAATGATTTGCTCCTACTAGAAAATCAGCTTCCTTTCTTTGTCGTTGAGGGTATCTTTTGCTTGGTCACTGGTGAAGGACCAGAGCAGTTAATGATCCTTGTCCATGATTTTTAACAACAGGTCTCTCCCACAAACACAAACAACCTTGCTTGCTATAAACCACCATCCCATCATTTGCTCCATCCTTATCACTGGTTTCTTTTCTCTAGCTTGAAAGGAGACAACCCCAGAACCTCGTCATCTGATCCAACCAGCCAAACAAGCACAGAAACTAAAACGGACAATCCCTAGTGCAACTGGCCTCCAAGAAGCGGGAATCAAGTTCAGAGCAAAGATGGCGGTAAGTGTTAGCATTGTGGATGTAACGTTTGAAAACGGAGTCGTGGAAATCACACCTTTATTGATAGATACTTTTACAGTGTCTCAAATTCGAAACCTCATTGCCTTTTGAGAAGTTTGATCCTTACATAGAACCTCAGGCCGCTACATTTGCTCAATTTATGGATCACATCATCAACACTTCCAAGGATCTTGCATTACTCCGGAAGAGTGGCATCATTTGAACCTTGTCTTGGCAGCAATGAAGAAGTTGCTGATACATTCAACAATTTAACCAGTAGGGCTCCCGAGACGCAGCACATGTAACCCGTGACAATTCGTGCCACATCAAGACACGTAAAAACTGCCACAAGGGTGATTCCACAGTTACGTGTGAGGAAGATCCATAAACACATATCAATCATTTTAATAATTAAGCAAAAACTTAGAGAATTCACATGTACATATCATAGCCACAAATAAAACATTCACTAATTCATTTAATTATAATCAATGTCTATTAATTCCCATCCACATGCACCTGGTACAAAGGTTCCATAAATATAAACAAACTGCAAAATGATAATGACATGATTTAATACAAGCCAGACCATGGCTATACACTAACAACCCAAAAGAACCTTGTTATGCACTGTGGAGGATGACTAATAAAAGATATCATCTTTATTCCACTCATTTATATCCCGAGATACCGCTATGGTTCCCTCCGGGGGCGCTTCGATTGCCGTATCAGCACTGGGTTCTGTACTTGTAATACCAAGAGTAACACTGTTAACATGACGATCAAGCAAATATAATGGTACATAAGCCTATCATGATGTAACAATTAAGATTAAAAAAACGTAATGATTAAAAGAGAGTAATAACGGAAGCTAGGCATGTTGTGCATATGAATAAGTATGAATGTAGATCATAGATGGAAAAACAATATCATAATAATTGGCATCTATGTGGCTATCTTCTCTCTAGTAAGAGAGCATATCGTACTGTGGGAAATCACTAGCAATTAGGCCAAGATTGTCTAGCTGTTTTAAGAGTGTCGACCAACTCTTCATATAACTACTACAGTAAGTAACATATTGAATACCCTTATTCAGTCCCGTCGAACCTCCTATGGATACAAGCTAAGTGGTGCCGACTTCATATATCAAGACTGATCCAAATACATACTTATCATACGTAGCGATCGGCTCATACCAGTACAGAAATGTATATCGGCCTTAAAATCGTATTCAATCATGGAAAGCAAAGTTAACAAAGTAACTGATAATCAACAATGCATACTGAAATGAGCTATCAAAGCTCGAACCTGCTCAACCTTAACTACACCTATCTTGGCTCACGGGCTCACACTCAGTAGAAACTCTGTCTCCGATTTTGCCTCAAGGTTCACCGGAGGAATGGGTACATGATTAAATTATGTTGAGGGCAAGGTTTACTTAACAATGTAAATACATTTAGATTGAGAGTTAACAAGGAAATTTACTATCTAATCCTATGCTAAGACATTCTGTGTTTCCTTAGTCATTCAATATGGTGTATTCATAAAACGTCCAGTGTCAATGCATTACCAAAATCTTAGTGTATAAGCGATGAACACCACTTCTTATGCTAACACCCATGACGTGATGTCAGGAAACAACCAGAAGTCAGGAGGGAATGAGTGACAGCTCAACACCCTTCCTTCTTTATATATAATATCGTTATGCTAATTTGTTTGAGGCAAAGGTACCACTTCAAAGGCAGTAATTGGTCTTTGGTTATGCTTAAGATTCTAGGGTAAGGTTGGTTTAAAACCTTATGGTCAGTCATTGAATCAAATTTTGAAGTTAAATTGTACAGCCTAGAGTTCTGTTACCCGACTGATCGGGTATGGTGTCCAACCGGTCAGACACCTCCCAGAATAGAAATTCGACCGATCAGGCTTCAGGACCGACCGGTCGGCCCTGAATCACTCTACTCCAGGTAGAATCAGTCTCAACTGATTCCTCCTTGGCTTCCCCTTACCTCCCCTGCATCCAAATACTAAGGAGACCATTCATGTTACATTCTTAGGTCTCCTTTCCATTCATTTTTAACATTCATTCAACAAACCCAATCATTAGCACTAAAGCAAATATTACAATCTTAATTAGAGATCAAAAGAGCTGTAAATTGGTACATGCAAAGAACTTATCAAGAATCAATAAATTACCCATACATGCAGAGAATATGCACCCTTATACTTGCCATAGATTTAGTGCTTCACCCAAATCAATTTACCCTTTAGTTAGATAGTGGAGAAGGCTTCACTAGAGGATGATCTAGAACATTAAGAGAAATGAGAATGTGATGCATGCATGCTAATGATTGAATTTCTTTGACCCTATTGAACCCAAGAACTGAAATAGTGATGGGATTTTCTTACCTTAAGACTCCTACAAGCATAAGGAAGGAGATGATGTCTTAGATTCCAAGAAGGAGAACAAGAAGAGTAAAGAGGAAGAAGAAGAGGCTTAAATCCTTTGCATGCAACACTCCTAATGCTAAAAAATGAAGACAAAGTAAGGAAAAGAGCATGGGAGAAGGAGGAAAAACTCTTGCTCCAGCAGAAATGAAGGAAGGAGAAGAGGAAACGAAGGGGGGGTTTTGTGTTTTAAATGGTGTTTTTCTGGAAATTGCAAACAGACCGTACTAGTTTCCTAGATTTTCAATTTGAGTTGGTTGGGCTTAAAAAGGGTCGAGATAAATCCAAATTGAGTTGGGCCAAATATGAAAGATAACCCTCAAGATGAGACACACTTTGTCCAATTAATATGATGCCTTAGTGATGCAAAACTATGAAATTCTAAAATAAGAAAAGGCCCTTGACTACCTAAGTAAGGTTTGAACCTGACCTAAGTACCTGTCCACGACCTAAACCCAAGGGATTTGAGTTGAATTAGCCTAATTATATATTAATTAAAGTAAAACAAAATTAATTATTGTAAATTATGATTAACTCGGGTTTGGGCCTTATAGCCTTTCAAGTTTCTAGACTCAATGTATGTAGAGACCTAATTACACTTTTGGCTAAGTTGTTGGTGTTCTTAATGCAAAGATCCTTAGAAGGAGGATATATTAAATGTAGTAACCAAGTAGTAAAGTATTTCTGTTAATTGATTCTTAGAGTATACTTATTTCAATACACAATATGCCTAGTATACTAAATTGCCCTCTATAATCATTTGTTAATGATTATTGTAGATACAATGCGTGTTACTTTAATTATACTTATACTTTGCTGAATAATCTTATTCACATGTTGTTTAATGGTGTTACAAGCTCAGATCACAGTCCTGATTTTATGAAGATCGAAAAGGCTCAGAGGAGGTCGATGAGGTCCCTTTAGGCTTCTATGAGTGGACAGCAACAGCCATCTGACTGATCCACCTTCGGAGAGTGACATGAACATCTTAGAGTCTTTTTCTGATTTTCGGATTGTTTCATGCCCCGAACTTGAGAATTGGGGATTAGAATGGATTCCACCCAGGGTGCTGCACACGTAATCCCATAGCAATCTATGTCATGTGAAGACACACACAAACCGCTATAAGTGAGATTCCATAGGTACGTATGAGGAAGATCCATAAACACGTATATTATCTTTCAAACAATAATGCAGAAGCCTTTAAAATACACCTGTAATTATTATAAGCAATAATGAAAATATCATCCATTTATAATGGTACCTAAGACTGTTGCTTAACCATCTATATACTCATGACAACAAAATACTTATATATATTCAGAATTGAAAATAACATGTCCATTGGGAGAATGGCATAACTCATCTAAAGGCCAATCATTGCCAAGCCTAAGTAACCTTGACAACCATGCAATGTATTACGTCGGATGACTATTAAAATATATTATTCTCATTACACTCATCTACACCCTAAGGTACAGTTGGGGTTCTTTCCGGGAGCGCGTCGATTGTTGAACTGGCATTAGGTTCAGAACGTGTAACACCAAGTGTAGCACTGTTAACATAACGGTTAAGCAAACATAGAGATATATAAGACTATCATGATGTATCAATGAATTAGAGAACATATTGATTAAAAGAAAACAATAATCGTAAGTTAGGCATATTATGCATGAAGTAAGCATAAGTAACGAATCATAAACATAAATATCATAACATACTAGTTGGCATCCACATGATTTTTTTTCTCTCCAAGGAAAGTGTATCATATTATGAGAAATCACTACTGGTCGGGTGAAGATCATCTAACTACCTTGAGAGTGCCGACCAACTTTTTATACAACTACTATAGTAAGAACATAATTAGTACACTCATTCGGTCTTATCGAACCTCCTATGGGTATAAAAGCTAAGCGGTGCTAACTCAATAAACCAAGACTGATAAGAATTCTTACATTTTTAATTACCATATGTAGCAATCGCCTCTTTCTTATATAGAAATATATACTAGTTTTGAGTTCATATTTAGTCATAAAAATTAGAATTGAATGAAGCAACTACTTTTCAAACAATACATACTCCATAAGCTATTGGAGCTTGAACCCTCTCAACCTTAGTTACCCCTATTTTGGCTCACAAGTTCACACTTAGTAGAAGTTCCGACTCCTATCTTGTCTTAAGGTTTACCAGGAAGAATTGGGTAATGATTAGATCATGTTAAGGGCAAGGTTACTTAACAATATGAATGCATTTAAATTGAGTAATTATTAAGGATATTTACTAGCCAGCCCTATGCTAGATAATTTGTGTTTCCGAGGTTATTTGATACGATATATTCATAAAATGTCTGGTGTCATTGTGTTACCAAAAATCTCGGTGTTACATTATGTAAGCAAAGGACACCTCTTTTTATGCTAACACCCATGAATGACATGAGAAACCATGCAAAAATCAAAAGGAATGAGTGACAGCCATTCACTCTTCATCCTAATCATTTGATTACCATTGGGTTAATTTAATTAGGATAGAGGTGCCATATCTAAAGCCCTACAAGGTCTTGGAAAGTCCTAATTTCCTAAGTTCACAGTGTTCTTACGGCTTAGCCGTGTATAGGATACGGCTTAGCCATGTGACATAAAATTTTTTTTAATTTCACCCGCATTTACGGCTCAGTTGTATATTGGTCTATCACTTAGCCGTATGAAGCCTACAACTAGGCCATGGCTGAGCTACGACTTAGTAGTAGTATAATCCACGGCTTAGCTGTGAGTCAGCTATAGAGGAAAAGCTGGATTTGGGGTTCTCTGGAAAGTTAGCCATAAAATAGCTTACGGCTTCTTTACAAGGTGGTTACGGCTTAGCTGTAGTTCATTTCATGGCTTGGCCATGGGTTAGCCGTAGAACAAATACAGAATTTTTGTAACAACTTGAATTTTGATTTTAAATTAGAATTAATCTTGACCTTTGATTTGATCTGTGATAGATCTCACACGCATTTGTGTTATTCTAATTAAAATTTGAAATTATTTGTGGGACCATGTTTTGTTAGAATTTGGCTTATTAGGGAGTTTGGCTCAACCAAGATATTCAAATTAATTAGGGCTCTTGTTATTGTATTTCCTATCTCAACACAACCTTGAAATTAGTGTTCAATTCTACTTTGTGTCTTAGAGTCCAACCTAAATTAGTTTCCCTTGGCTAACTTAGTATAGGAGTTTTATTCTTTTTAAACTCTCCTTTTTTGTTTTTCTATAAAAAGATACTCAACCTCACACCTCAATTCCATCCACTCTTATTATTTTCATTCATAAAGTTCTTTCCCCTCAATATGTCTCCTTTCTCTGGCCTTTCCCCCTTTCTTTTCATGTTTACTATTGTATGTATGTACTCACCTTAGTTTTTTTTTTTTTTTCGTTAGCATTGTGATTTTGTCTAAGCTTTACCTAGATTTTGATCATGCCCTTACCAAACCACGATCATGGTGGACCGGCCATTATGTTGTCTTCCATCGTCTTGCATCATGTCCCTTGTCACCACCCCGAGGCCACCATATGCACCAACTAGCCCACCGACCATTAGCCATCAACCCACCTAACCAGAGTATAGCTCCACCCTCTTTCACCCTCATGCCTAAGGCTAAATCATCAGGCCCCAACCCAATTTTCCGCATTTCATCATCACCATTAGTTAGCACCACCACATCCCAGTCAAGTTAAGCCCTAACCAGTCAACCCTGCAACAAAACCGGACATAAGCTGTAACTGATCTCAACGCAGGCAGAGCCCATCTTTCTTTTCTTCTCCTTCTTTTTTCTCTCTCCCAGTTTCAACTTCTCATCCCTGGTTTCACCTCCCACCTCATCTCTTTCCATGTACCTGTAAGCAACCGAATCCAATATCATCTTCTCCAAACGACTCAATCCCCCAATTGTTTCTGCCACTCTTCCTGCTTTCTTCTCATCCCCGCAATGGCTTCTCACTGTATATTTGCTTCTTCTTCTTCGTTCCTCCTCTTGTTTCTCCTTCTCTCCTTGTTCTACCAGCAGCCAAACAATCGACGCCATCTTCTTCTTTTCTTCTTGTTTTCTCTTCTGGATTTTCTCTTTCTTATTTCTCTGTTTTCTTTCCTTCTCTGTTTGCAGCTCATCTCTAAGTCCCCATACACCTCATTCATCACCTTCATTTTTCTCTGACTCTGCACCTTCACTGCTGCCTCCCTTCTTTTATGCTGTAAGACCCCTCTGATGAGCCCGGATTCCACCGGGATAGTCATGGCCAGTCCATCCGAACTAAGTAGCACAGGCAACCCAGAACCCGTCACTGTTTTCCTTCTTCTTCTTTTTTCTTTTTTTTTTCTTTCTTTTTCTTTCTCTCTGTTTCTTGGCCGAGTAACCCGATTCAAAACTGGTACCCATCTCAGTACTAGTCCAGCTGGGTCAGGCTCTCCTCTGCACCATCTTCTTCCTCATTTCCTTCCGCTACTCTGCAATCCAAACAGTCTTTACTCTTCCTCTCACAGTCACTCATCCTCTTGTTTCTGTTTGCCTCTTTTCCTTCTCCTTCGGTTTTCTTCTACATTTTTCTCTTCTACTTCTGCTTCTTCTCCCTCCTTCATGCAGGCAAATCTAGCTCGGGCCACACTTGCAACTAACCCAACTTCACAAGACCAGGTCGTCCCATGCAGAACCCGACTCTCTTTCTATATTACTATTGTGCTGCTGTTCTTATGTCGAGAACTATGTAAACCCACGTCAATGAACCACCTCAAGTTCACTTTTGTTACTGTCTCATTTAGTTTTATGGTTTGCGCTTTGTACTTGTTGTTTCCATTATAATATTTGATATTGACTTTTAATTGCTTTCCATATTGGTTTATGCAAAGTCAACAGACCATAGAACTCAACTAAACCTCCCCTGCAACTCATGGACCGAGTGCTCTTGTTTGTTGGTTCCAGCATTATTCCCCACTCTTATCAATACTATTATTGTTCTTCTATTTTTCATTCTTGCTATTTAACCCATATGGCCCACATGATGTATTGGTAAAATTTATTGTCTACTCGCTGTTTTAGTGAGCCAATTGAAACATATGCCTATTGTCCTTGGCCCACTTGCATTTTTTGATCCGGGCCCATCTGACAACCCATCATGCCAAACCGGGTCTCAAGCCCGACCCAAGCCAAAACTTGGCGCTTAAACTCAAAGCCATTTAGACCAATTTTCTTTCAGGTCTTATTACTAACAACTATTACTTCGGGTTCACTTGCAATACGCAATCCAGGCTTAAATCTATAGTTGTCATTTTTCCCATTTAAATCTATGCCTAAGCCTGATTTACTAAACCACATATGTACCTAAACCATTGCTCATTCACTAGTGTTTTGAAGAGTATTTAAAAATGCATATTTTCATACACATTTTTTACCCATTTTAAGGAATTTGAGTCAAAAGAGCCTCATTTAGTGTCATATCAAGGTTTCAAGCATTTTAAATTCATTTTAGTATATTTTTGTATAATTTATTTAAAAAAATCACACTTTTTGCATACATTCATAAAACCTGCCATTTTTGGAAAGTTTTGTGAAAATTTATATTCTCATGAAATAAATTTAATTTTCATCATCATTAGTTCGTTCACATATAATTATGAAAAATGGTGTACATTTTTATTGTCATTACATGAGAGATGGGCTCACAGTGATGCATTTATGATCTTAGGGTTAGAGTTATCTTTTCACATGAATTTACATTTGTTTTACAGAAAAATGATGATATGGGTCCCATTTTCGAAGAATTAAGGCAAAAAAAATTATTTTCAAAAGAAATTTGAGAAGAATTAAAGAGAAAGAAGAAAAAAGAAAATTTTACAAAGTTGGCTTCATGGTCCCACACACATATTACATATGTGGGGAAACACTTGTAGAATGTTCAAAAAAGGGGTCTCACTCTCCAATTGTTACAAGAATCCAAAATTAAAGTCAGAAAAGAAAGCCAAGGTGGAGAGAATTCAAGGAAAGAAAAGTTAAAGAAGGAGAATTCAAAAATAAAAAGTCAATCTTATTTTCCTTTGGACAGTAAACATTAAAATGGTCATAACTTTCAAACCAAGTGTCGGATTTGGAAAATCTATCTACCGTTGGAAAGCCCTATTCAAGTAGATATCCATAGGATCCAAGATTGCACCAATCGGAGTTAAAACAACAAAGATATGACATTGGAAAATTTACTATACATTTTTAGGCAAAATTGAGATTGTCTCATCAAAGATAGGCCCTATCCTTTGGCAATTGTTAGCAAAGAAATATTGACACACTTAGAATTCTAGTAAAAAAAGGAATCTTATCTCATCTCAAACTTGAAAAACTTATTGGCCAAGAAGAGGACTTACCTAAAGAGGGAAAGTCACATCTGAGACCTTCTTTGAAAAGGAGTAAAAGGAAAGAGCTATAAATAGAGTACCTTTTGATAGTCTAAGGCATGAAAGAAGAGACCTCCTCTCTCTAGCTCTCTCATTCCACTCATTCCATAACTTTCTACTTTATAATTTTTTATTCAAGATTGCTCTTTCCAACTTGAAGCTTCCACTAGAAGAAGATCTTTCATTCTCTATCTTTATATAAACAAATTCATATTGAGTAAAAGTATGTGTTTTTGTTTCCTTTATTTACCTCTTTTTACTTCTTTGATATTTAATGCTTGATGTTTGTTTTTAACCTTGTTGCTCTTGGATTGACAACTCAAAGAAGCCTAAGAACATGATTTGAGCAAACATAATCTAGGATAAAAGAAGAATTTAGGAAAAGAAAAAAATCACATCCTTCCACACATTTATTTTCTTGCACTTCCATACATTTAAATTCCATGTTATTCTATACATTTAAATTCTTGTTATTCTACATATTTAAATTCTTGTCTCATCATACATTTAAATTCCTGCAATTTTTCTATTTATTTTGAGTTCTTTGTGTTTCAAAGTTTTGTTTTATACATAATTTGATAGCTGAAAGTTTTATCATAGTATGCATCAATTATTAGTGGGTTCTTTAACATGTGTAAGATGCCAATGTGATCATGTTTTAGAGATGTTTAGGTTGCATTCAAAACTCAGATCTGAATGTGTAATGAGATGCCCAAATCTATCCAAAAACAGTCCATATTTGTAGAAATTTTGATGTAACAATCAATTCATATTTGAGTATATTCAGTTGGGTAACTTGTGGATCAGATTTGAATACTTGAAAGATCTGAAAATCATGATTTGGAGAAAGATTTTGAACATGATTTAGATCTGAAATCTAAGTTACAGCACTTACAATTTAGAAATTTTGCAACTTTGTTTGGTACCTACACATGTCAAGTTCTCATGCATTCTTGCATTTTTTTAATTGAAAAGTTTATGGTCTATAAAAATTGCTGGAAGCACCTTTAAAAATTGAAATTTGCATCTCAATTATGCTCAGAAACACTTTAGTTTCAGACATGAAAATTGTCTAAGAACAGCCCACCTTTGTAGTAAAATTCTGCACTGCAGAATTTTTGTAATTAGTTCATTCATGCATGCATATTTTCTTTGTTTTTATAATCTTTTTCTTTGCCCTTTTTTTTTATTGAATTCATGCATTCATTAAGTGTGTTTTTTCAGCTATTAAATTTAGATTAGGTTTTCATTAGGTTAGATTCATTTTTTTTTGTTAACTCTTAAATTTCATTTAAATTTCTGCATTTTTTTATCTCATGTCATGCATTGTTTTGCATTGTTGATTTGTTATTTTTTAACTTTCTTATTTTGGTTTTCTTTTATTGGAAGTTCTAACTTGTGTGTTATCTTGTAGAAACTTAGTTTTGTTTTTTAGGATGTTTTAGTTTTAGGAGTTTTAGTTTTAGTAAGTTTTTTTTATTGTAATTAATTTAATTTCGGAAAGTAAGGATGATGGTTATAATTTTTAGCTTTTAGGCTAGTTTTAGAATTTTATTTAGGACAGGTACAAGTTGGAAATATTTTAAAGGCATAGCTTCCTATGGATCGAATTGGTTTTACCTGTTTTTATTACTACATCGCGGCTCTGCACTTGGAGCTCACGATCAAGTTTTTGGCGCCGTTGCCGGGAGCGCCATTTAAGGTAACTTTTCTAACTTTCCTTATTTACATAGCTTTGTGGGTATGATTTATTTTTGTATCATCTTTCAACAAATAGGAGGACATGCATATAATAATAAACCACCCTAATTTGGAATAGGAAAGTGCAGGGAAAGCTATAATGTATACATCACTTTGATTTTTAGAAACTTTCTAAAATTGAAAAAATTATTATTTTCAACTTGTCATAACTTCTTTTGGAAGAAAGTACACCAAAAGTTATCCAATCGCTCTCCTTAATCTTCTTGGCATCCAAAAAAGCTTTTGCCCCTATAGTGCGCGATAGCTTTTCTGTTCAGGAAACTGGTCCTTCAAAATGGGTTCATTTGTGACTCTGCCACTTCCTGGTGGCTAACCTGGCCGAATCGATTTCATAGGAATGGATTAGCGAACTTAAGGAAACTTTTTTACTTTAGGGAGTTATTTAGCTATTAGGTTTTTCTCATTTTTTTATTAAAAAAAAAAAAACAAAACAAGTGATTCTAAAAATGGATTAGTGGCAATCTACAAACATGAGGGGACTTAACAAAGGGCAAACCAATGGAATGGAATCAATGCTTATGTCCCACCAAAGTCATGGCGTGCCTTGTGCGAATAAGATAAGATTGCAAAGTTACATCAAACAACTTGTTCAATTGGATCTTATGAATAGGAGTGGGTCAATCACTATGATCTTTGTTACAATGAGGAATTTGTGGAAGAATATAATGGAATGAGTAGGTCAGATAATCAACCAATAATGGCCGAGCATGAGTTCTCATACCACACAAAATTAGTCACTCCTTCCAATACATACGTAGGATTTCCATGGTGGGCTGAATCAAATTCAAATCAATGGCATTTCCACAATAACATAAGTAACATGTGTGGTCCAAATTGGGATGATCAACCACTGGACAATTAGCGAAATGGGCCCAATATGGATCATGTCTCTTATCCCCAAGAATTTACTCCAGACAAATCGTATGACTGCCCTTATATGATACATCATATGTACTCCCTTCTTCTCCCTGGTCATATGCACCTCCTAATCTCTCTCCGCCCGTATGGTCATATGAACCACCACCACCACCCCTGAAGAATTTTTTGGAGAATACTTTAGCTAAATTGGTTGAGTTCACACAAAACACCATGCAAACCATTAAAAAAATGAGCAATGCATGGAAAGCCTAATGACTTTGATTAGTCAAACAGGGCTTGAAATGAGACAACAAAATGCCACCCTTGGAATTGAAGATGATCCTACGTTCATTGAAGATCTTGTAGATATGGATCATGCAAACACATAATGGATATCCAAGGGTACACAACATAGATAATGGTGCGATGTATGAACCAATTGATGACTCACATGAGCCCATGTGCCCCACTTTTCCTCAGTATCGCCCATTCCAATTCATCAAAGAGGAAGCTATGCCTTTTTACATAAAACCTTTCTAAGATTCAGATTCCTCTGATGAATTTGGCATTGTGGTCTTTCATAAATTTGATATTCCTATAATTGAGGAAGCCGCAAATGAACCTAATGAGCCTCAAAAGAAAGATTACAATTGGGAGGATGACCCCATTTTTCAGATTTCTGAGTCGAATAATCTGGAATCTTTGAAATCTTGTATTGACTTCTTCATAAAATATGATGACTTAACTCTTAGAGAAATTACCTTACATTTCTTGGCCCTCAATGTTATTCAATGAAACTTGTAGAATTGGAGAACAGTGGTTCCATTCAAACACCCAGGTCTAAAAATTTGGAATTCTTTGAGCCCGTGTTCAAACAGAATGCTGAAATTGAACTAATAAAATTTGTGGCATGGGAGGAGGTAGGGCCACCTAGTTGCTCATTACATTTTCTCCTACTTTTCAAAGATCCATTTTTAAGAGAGGAGGATGAATTTTTCATGTTGGTCCCTTCTTCACACAGTCTACAGAAATATGTGGTTCTCATGGTTTCATCTCTTTTTGTGCTTCTTTAAACTACTCGAAACCAGTTGTGTAGGTTTTTTTTCCTTTTTAGCATAGATATATTTTTTTTAGAGGAGCTTCTTGTCTTTCTGTTCTTTTTTTTCTATTTTATCTAACCTTGGATAGGGAGCAGCTCAAACACATCTTTAGGTGACTTCTTCTCTTTACCCTCCTTTACGTTTATGTTTTATCATATTGCTTTTACTGTTCTGCATTGCATGCATAAACATCGAGGACAATGTTCATCTTAGGTTGGGGGGCAGGAACAAACACACTTGTCCAATTTTAGATAAAATTTTTTTATTTTCCTGTCATTTTTATCATTTTAGTCAGTTTTTAATAATTTTAATCAGTTTTTTTTAATTTAGGACCGTTATTTTTGGTCAACAATTTTTTTTCCTTTTAGAAAAGAAAGTTTTCGAAGGAATTAAAGCGATTTGAAAATATATAGAAATCTAAAATGTTCATACTTTTATAAGGAAGTAAAAAGAAAGTTTGCATTTTCCAAAGGAGGAAACCTATCAAAAGATTACCAAAACTTACTTTTCACATACATATACACATAGATTTTTTGACATTTTGGATATGAAGCTTTAATATTGTTTTTGGAATTTTTCTGGAGAATACAATGTGAACTTGAAATTTAGTTTATAGAATATTTTTGTTTCCTGGTTCATTTTTGGTGAATTGTATATGTTAAAACCAAGATGAATTAATCGAGTGAGATGAGAACTGCCACCTAGTGTTTACTTTTGACTTTTTTTTTAAAAAAAAGAGAGCATATAATGAGTAGTTTGTTACTAGTTTGGGTTCGTAGCCTTTTCAACTCTAGCTAGTAAGCCTGGAGGGATATTTCTAAATCTAGTGCCTTAAAGCCATCTGGTTTGGGAGTCATTGGCCTAATGCTCACTCCATGGGTTAATTAGAAAGCTTAAAGGACCTAAAATTTGCACAATCACAAAACAATGATAAAAAAAAAGAGATTGATGATGAATTATGGCCTAACGAGAGTCTGTAGAAAATTTTAAGGGATATGTGTGGAAATGCATAAGGACTAAGTTTGCTCCTTAGATCCCAACTTTTGTTATATCATATGAACTTAGAAAATTTTATGTTGAAAAAGAATAAGTGGGTGAGGAATGTCTGTAAGAGTTTGTAAGTAAGTATGTGCGAGGAAGGATAAAGACCAGATTTGCTCTCTAGATTCTAACTTTTCTTATATCGTATGGACTTGAGAACCCTTGCATCAAAAAAAGACAGTGAGAGAAAAGAGGCCTATCGAAGTAAACAGTAATGTGGCAGCTATCTTAGTAACTTTGAGAGGAAACTTCATTTTGCTAAATTTCAAGAGATCAGACTATTTGAAGGAAAATTTTGTTTTTGCAGCATTATTATAGAATATCTGAAATAAGTTTAGATGTATATATATTTTGCACCATGCACGCAAGTCGGTCTGAATTTAAGAAAGTTTTCGAAAATAGAACTGTAAACCGAACTTTAAAAAGTCTGAAAGTTTGATTATTCCAGATTTTGAAAATATTCAATATGAGTGAATTTTTTTTTGGAAATTTCTTTTCTCCTTTGCTTTTGTTTATTTTGTTTTTCTTAAAAAAAAAGAATTTTGTGGGTATATTCACTGCAAACCCTCACTTGGCACAACTTGTCCACTAGGGGAAACCTAGGGGTTTAAAGGCTTACTGCATATGCTTAATGCCGTCGATAGTGCCAGTGAAAGTGGCGTTGCATTTATGTTTATTTTTCTTGCATTGCATTAGTTTTAGGTTAGTTTAGGTCATGATGGAAGCCTCATTTTATTCGCGGTCTTTGCTAGGGACTAGCAAAATGCTAGTTGGAGGGCGTGATAAGTTTTTAAAAATACATATTTTCATACACATTTCGACCCATTTAAAGTACTTATTAAGTTAAAAGAGCTTCATTTAGTGTGATATCATGGTTTCAAGCATTTTTAATTTGTTTTAGTATATTTCTACATAATTTTTTTAAAAAAAATCATATTTTTTGCATACATTTATGAAACTTGCCATTTTTGGAAAGTCTATTTTTGAAAAGTTTTGTGAAAATTTATATTCTTATGAAATAAATTCAATTTTCATCATCATTCGTTCATTCACATATAATTAGGAAAAATTGTGTGCATTTTTATTATCATTTCATAAGAGATGGGCCCACAGTCAAGCATTTGTGATCTTAGGATTGAAATTTTCTTTTTCACAAGAATTCACATTTGTTTTGCAAAAAATTGATGAAATAGATCCCATTTTCGAAGATTTGAGGCAAAGAAATTATTTTCACAAGAAATTTGAGAAGGATTGAAGAGAGAAAGAAGAAAGAAGAAAAATTTGTAAAGTTGGCTCCATGGTCCCACACACATATTCACATGTGTGGGGACATACTTGTGAAATGTTCAAGAAAGGGTTCTCATTCTCCAATTGTTACAAGAATTCAAAATTAAAGTAAGAAAAGAAAGCCTAGGTGGAGAGAATTCAAGGAAAGAAAAGCTAAAAAAGGAGAATTCAAAAATAAAAAGTCAATCCCATTTTTCTTTGGACAGCATACATTAAAATGTTCATAACTCTGAAACCGAGAGTCAAATTTGGACAATCTACTACCATTGAAAAGCTTTTTTCAAGTACATATCCGTAGGATTCAAGATTGTACTAATCGAAGTTAAAACGACAAAGGTATGACCTTGGAAATTTTACTATATATTTTTAGCGGGATTGAGATTGTCTCATCAAAGGTAGGTCCTATCCTTTGGTAATTGTTAGCTAAGAAAGATGGATACACTTAAAATTTTAGCAAGAGAAGGAATCTTATCTCATCTCAAACTTGGAAGACTTGTTGGCCAAGAAAAAGACTTACCTAAAGAAGGAAAGCCACATATGAGACCTTTTTTGAAAAGGAGTAGAAGAAAAGAACTATAAATAGAGCACCCTTTTGATAGTCTAAGGCGTGAAAGAAGAGACCTCCTCTCTCTAGCTCTCTCCCTCTACTCTTTCCATATTTTTCTACTCTATAATTTCTTTATTCAAGAAAGCTCTTTCTAACTTGAAGCTTCCACTAGAAGAGGATCTTTCATCCTAAATCATGTAATGTTTTATTATTGTTATTCTCTATCTTTATATAAAAACATTCATATCGAGTAAAAGTATGTGTTTTTGTTTCCTTTATTTACCTCTTTTTACTTCTTTGATATTTAATGCTTGATGTTTATTTTTAACCTTGTTGCTCTTGGATTGACAACCCAAGGAAGCCTAAGAACATGATTTGAGCAAACATAATCTAGGATAAAAGAAGAATTTAGGAAAATAAAAAAATCACATACTTCCACAAATTTATTTGCTTGCACTTCCATACATTTAAATTCCATGTTATTCTATACATTTAAATTCTTGTTATTTCACATATTTAAATTCTTGTCGCATCATACATTTAAATTCCTGCAATTTTTCTATTTATTTTGAGTTCTTTGTGTTTCAAAGTTTTGTTTTATACATAATTTGATAGCTGAAAGTTTTATCATAGTATGCATCAATTATTAGTGGGTTCTTTAACATGTGTAAGATGCCAATGTGATCATGTTTTAGAGATGTTTAGGTTGCATTCAAAACTCAGATCTGAATGTGTAATGAGATGCCCAAATCTATCCAAAAACAGTCCATATTTGTAGAAATTTTGATGTAACAATCAATTCATATTTGAGTATATTCAGTTGGGTAACTTGTGGATCAGATTTGAATACTTGAAAGATCTGAAAATCATGATTTGGAGAAAGATTTTGAACATGATTTAGATCTGAAATCTAAGTTACAGCACTTACAATTTAGAAATTTTGCAACTTTGTTTGGTACCTACACATGTCAAGTTCTCATGCATTCTTGCATTTTTTTAATTGAAAAGTTTATGGACAATAAAAATTGTTGGAAGGGCCTTTAAAAACTGAAATTTTCAACTCAATTATACTCATAAACACTTTAGTTTCAGACATGAAAACAGTCTAAGAACAGCCCACCTTTGTAGTAAAATTCTGCACTGCAGAATTTTTGTAATTAGTTCATTCATTCATGCATATTTTCTTTGTTTTTATAATCTTTTTCTTTGCCCTTTTTTTATTGAATTCATGCATTCATAAGTGTGTTTTTCAGCTATTAAATTTAGATTAGGTTTTCATTAGGTTGATTCATTTTTTTTGTTAACTCTTGCATTTCATTTAAATTTCTGCATTTTTTATCTCATGGCATGCATTGTTTTGCATTGTTGATTTGTTTTTTCTAACTTTCTTATTTTGGTTTTGTTTTATTGGAAGTTCTAACTTGTGTGTTATCTTGTAGTAACTTATTATTTTTTTTTTAGGATGTTTTAGTTTTAGGAGTTTTAGTTTTAGTAAGTTTCTTTTATTGTAATTAATTTAATTTTGGAAAGTAAGGATGATGGTTATAATTTTTAGCTTTTAGGCTAGTTTTAGAATTTTATTTAGGGTAGGTACAAGTTGGAAATATCTTAAAGGCATAGCTTCCTATGGATCGAATTGGTCTTATCAGTTTTTATTACTACATCGCGGCTTTGTACTTGGAGCTCACAATCAAGTTCCTTGACCCAAATTGGAACCACCAACGCCATTCATTGACACGGACCAAACCCATATAATTCCATGAGAATATTTAATTTGATTTAGTCATTTGCATATGAATCTATATTCTCCTATCTTAACAGGAACTCACATCGGACTTCCAAATCAAGTCAAGCCAAATTCTCCGATCGCTAACAATTCAGGCAAGTAGTCTTACCATGGTTCCTTAACACTAGAGTTTTCTGGTCCTTGCCTCAATTTGATTTAAAATATGAAAATTTGAAAACTATTGAAATAATCTTCGATTATTAGGATATTTTGTTACATTTGACATGCTTATACATAATGGTTATGTTAAACCTAGTCCTATTTCTTTGCCATCATCATGCTACAATTGATTTTTGTGAAATTTATTGTTGATCGTTAATTACCGTTGGATTTAAAATGCTGAAAATGTGGAAAATTCTGATAAGATATGATTCAATTTGTGATCTCAATACTCGGCCATCTTTGTGATTAAAATGACTTTGAATTCCTAGATTTGCTATTTGTACCCTCAAGGTATTCTCTAAAGTATGGGCAATGCATCGTAGTACACCCACACACAGATTTTAGCCCCTTTTGGGTATGACATTGGGATTGAGACTCCTATGTATGCTATTCCTAGTTTGCAGCTAGCTTCTACTTTGTTTTGGAGATTATAGGTATTCTTGGGCCTCGTGCCAACTTTGTATGGAAATAAAATGATTTGTACCTGGCGTATACCTTGTGTTTGGTTCAAGCATAACTCTGGCAAGCACACTTTGATATTTTGTTTACTACAGATATGTCTTTTCTTTTTATTTACTGATTTGGTTATTTGCTCACTTATTTGAATACCTTGAATTTCGGTCACATTATCTTCTTGTCGCTTTCAAGATATTGTACTTACCTTACTTGATACACCTTATATATGCAAACCATGACTCTAAATTTGAATTCTTAGATTGCTATCTATTTATTAGGTTTTATGGTTTGTATTACTTATTGAGTTTTACTCACCTTTGTTTTTTTTCTCACGCACAGATTTCGAGTTTGAGCTAGAACCAGAGAAAATCTATCTTGTTTTGCAGATTTGAGACTGAGGGATGAGCTGCAAAACTCTAGCCTTAGATTCGGAGGATTGAATTAGGAATTTATTAGCATTTGAGAAATTGATTATTATGTTTTGAGGATTACTCTCACTTCGGATTTATTTACTATGTTAGTGGATTGGTTTTTATTGTTTTGTATGAGATATTGATCATGTTGTTCCATTTGGATTATTTAATAAAGTTTGAAATTTATTTGAATCCATTGTTGTAGACCCATCATGCCTTGTAATTTGAGGGTCCTAAGGATCTCAAATTTCAGGGCGTGACAATTTTTGGTCTTTGGATTCCTAGCCGTACTTTATTTGCGGCTTAACCATAAGTTTCAGATTTTCTGAAACTGCTCTAGTACAGATTTTAGTCTGGTATAGAACCCTGGAATTGGTTCCAACGTGATTTCCTTTACTCCCAATTATCATCGTAGATCTTATAATACCTGCATTTCATCCATAATTCATAACTACGTTCCTTACCACTTAATCCATCAAATATTCTTAGATTAAAAGTGATGGGAAAGCTGTAAGTTAATATGTATAAGGAATTCTTCAAGAATCAATATAAAAAGCATGCATCAGTAATATAGACTCTTATACTTGCTTTATATCAGTGATTGACCCAAAACAAGCCTCTCCTTTAGTTTGATGATGGAGAAAGCCTCAATAGAAGGAAATCTTATTATAAACAAGGACATGCAATAGGTGAATTAAGATGCGTGCATGTTGTTCATTTGAGTCTCCTTGACTCTTTTAAACTCAAAAAAGTGGAAGGATGTTGAGGATTTAACCTTGGAGAGTTGCAAAGAAAAGGAAAGGATGAATTTGAAGGTTTCAAGGAAATAGTGAGTAAGTAGATGGTGGGGAAGGCAATGGGAGCTTTGGCTCTAACATGTAAAGCTCCAAACTTCAGTGTTGATGAGATGGAGAATGTGAGAAAAGAAGAAAATGGAGTTTCAGCAAAGAGGTTAGAGGAAAAATGAAGGGGGACGATGCATGTACCTTTTACACTTAAATTTTTCTTGGAATTTCTATGCAAGCCCACTGTTATTATGAAATTCATAGTTTGAGTCAAATGGACTTCAATTGGGCAAATATGGATCCAAATTGGGCTGGTCCAAATATAAAAGATAATTCACAAGATGAAATACACATGATGCAACTAATATAGTGTTAGAATGATGCAATCATGTGACTCTAAATTACAAGAAAGTCCTTAACTGCTTAAGTAAGATTCGAACTCGACCTAACTATTTATCCATGACCCAAATCCAAGGGAATTTGAGTTAAATTAGTCTAAACGAGCATTAAATAGTATAAAACAAGATTAATTATTATAAATCAAAACTAGTTCGGATTCCGACCTTACATCCTCTCCCTTTTTAAGATCAATCGGTGTTTCGAATGCAACATACCTTAGGTAAAAGTTTTGGATATTTTTTCTGAACTTGTTCCTCTAGCTCCCAAGTAGCTTCTTCTTATCCATGATGTTCCCATCGAATCTTAACCTATTTAATTGTCCAAGTACACAGCACTTGGTCCTTTGTGTTAATGACACGAAGGGATCTCTCTTCATAGCTCACATCCAGCTTAACTTGGATGTCGTTTATCTCGAGAATATGTGAAGGGTCTAGAAGATACTTTCTAAGCATCAATACATGAAACATGTCATGAACTTTCATGAGTTGAGGTGGTAATTCCATCCTATAAGCCAAATCTCCAACCCTGCCTTGAATCCCAAAAGGTCTTACAAATCGTGGAGCTAGCTTGCCTTTTTTTCCAAACCTGATAGTACCTTTAATGGAGAAACTTTTAAGAAAACATTATCTCCTACTTGAAATTCAAAAGGTCTACGGCGATTGTCTATATAACTCTTCTGATGAGATCACACAACCTTCAATCTATCTTGAACTTTTTGTATTTTTTCCACCGTATCCGCAACAAAAGAAGGCCCATGGAGACTTCTAACTCTGACTTCTTCCCAATAGACTGGTGTATGACACTTACTCTCATACAAGGCTTGGAGTGGAGCCATACTGATGCTCGTGTGATGGTTTTCATTATACTCAAATTCACACAAAGAGAGGTGTTTATCCTATTCTTTCCAAAGTCTAACATGCTAGCGCGAAGCATACCCTCAAGAGTTTGTATTGTGCACTCTGATTATCCATCAGTCTGAGGATGATAAGCAGTGCTGAAATTGAGTTTGGTACCTATGGATTTTTGAAAAGACTACCAAAAGGAAGAATCGAATCTACTATCTCTGTCGGAGACTATGGAGATTGGGGTACTGTGCAACTGTATAATCTTGTTAGTGAAGATCTTAGCCATCTCATGGAATTTCATCCTTTTCCTGATAGGAATAAAATGGGCTGACTTTGTTAGTCGATCGACAATCACCCATATAGCATCATGATGTTTCTCGTCCGAGGCAACCCTGAAACAAAATCCATTGAAATATTTTTCCATTTCCACTTTGGAATATGCAGAGGATGTAATAAACTAGGAGGCTTTTTATGTTCAGCCTTCACAAGTTGATAGGTAAGACATCTTACTACAAAACCTACAATGTCTCTTTTTATCTTATCCACTAGAACCTGCCATTCAAATTTCGGTATATCTTAGTACTCCCGAGTGCATGGAATATCTAACGTGATGTGCTTCAGTTATGATTGCTTCTTTTAGATTTTGATCTACTAAGACACATAATTTGTCACCGAAATATAACACACCATCAATCACCCTAAAATCTAGTCTCCGAGATATATGGTCACGAATCTTAACGAACTCTGGGTCTTCCAACTGTCTCTCTTTAATCCACAGTATTAAAGTAGGTTCAAAGACAAACATAGCTACTAGCTATTTTCATGCTCGGAGAACATTACTAATAACAAACAATTCCACATGTCTGCTAATGTCCATACTTATATTGATGATATTTCAAGACCCATATATTTTTTTATATAGAAACTAGTTATATGTGACAAACTATAGTTATGTTAGTCCATTTAAAACGAAGGTATTTTGTTAATTTTACAATGAGTTAGTATGACAATGCACACAATGAACTTACACAGTAGTTTCAAATCTCCATAAGGGTTATGGAATATTCCGTCTTTTAGATCCTGGAGGAACTAGTGTCCTAAATAACTACCAAGAGAGAGGCTCTCATCTTCACCAAGATCTTGTTGATGGGAGCCCCATCTATGAAGACTGCACCAATGTATATATAAATCCAAATTTAAAGTTCGAAATAATAGATCTCCATTAAATTGGTGATACACGGGATTGTATAATAGATGTAGTTATGCTTATATAGCCCTTCCCCATATATATCCCACTCTTATTAAGAATAAGTTTGTCAGTCTCAAATACAAGCCTGAACCTTTTCTTACTCAATAATGAACCCGATACAAGATTTTTATGAATGTCAAGTACATGTAGTACTTCATTAAAAGTGAGTTATTTTCCCGAAGTCATTTTTAGCACCACCTTTCCTAGAGCTTCAACTTTAGAAGTCGAAGAGTTGCTCATAATAGTTTTTCCCCATCAACAGCTTGATATGAGGAGAACAGATTCTTGTCTGCACATATATGGTGAGTAGCACCTATATCCACCCACCATTCCCTAGTATTTCCAACCAAGTTTACTCTGGACATCACAGAAAAAAAGGCTAATATTAGAAACATCCCTAGAAAGTTTCTTCATTTCGGTCATATTGGCTTATGTAGGCGTTTTATTTGCAGTTTCTTGATTTTTATGTTTGCATAAGTCCTTTGCACGAAGGCCAACCTTGTCACAAACAAAGCACTCTCCTTTAAACCATTTTGGATCACCACCTTGGTTTTCATGCTTCCTCTTTTTGTTGTTATTCTTGTGTGTTTGTTCAACTACATTTGTTTTGTATTCCATTGGATGAGTCTTATTTCTTTTTTTAGATGTATGGTTATCTTCTTCAATTCTTAATCTTACGATTAAGTCTTTAAGACTCATCTCCTTGCATTTATGCTTTAGGTTGTTTTTGAAATCTTTCTAACTTGATGGTAGTTTTTCAACTATAGCAGCAACTTGAAAGGATTCACTTAAGGGTCATTTGTATTTTTCATATGCGATGTGAAAATGATTTACATAGGTAAATGACTCACATGTGAGTCATTTTCATATACAATTAACTCATATGTGAAATGAATTCAATCGTTTGTCATTTTCACACCTCTTTATATTTAAATTAAAAGTAATCCAACGGTTCACCGTTTATCATAATATTTTTGCCACGTTTCATGATTTATCATAAATATCTTAAAATATATATATAGAAAAGGACTATATCTCCAAGCCAAAAAAGGCATTCTAGAGAGTTTGGACGGTTCAGATCATCAAGATGGGGCCCATAAAATTAAGAATTTCAGATTTGTATTGTTAGATCTTTCTGTAAATATCTAAAACTATATTATGATCCAACGGTTGAAAATTGGTTTCAAGGCCGTTTTTAGTCTTCACAAGAGTTTCAAAGGTTCTGATTTACATTAGGGGGCCCACAGGAGTCAAAAAATAAAGAAATGCAGATTGAGTTCAATCACGGGTTCAACACATCCAACGGTCTCAACTCTTTTGATCATATCTGAAGTTGTATGATGATCCAAGGCTTAAAATTGGTCTCTGAGCCGTTTTTGACCTTTAGAAGAGCTTGGATGGTTCATATTGCTATTTTGGGGCCCATAAAACCAAAAAAATGCAAAAAGGTGGACTGCCCCAGCAAGTTACTATTCACCTGCCTGGTAACAGTGACATGGGTAATGTTTTCACACCTGTTGAGGTGTGAAAATTCTCACCTGATTTTCAAGCTATTTTCATATCATTTTCACATCTACTTTACACATCTCGTGTGTAAATGAGTGAAAACAAATGTGATGATCTGTAACCATTACACATGTAGTTCATTTACCTATGTAAATCAACAAAAACAAACAACCCCTTTGTGTGAATCTCATGGAGTAGGACTTGAAGATCTCGCACTTGACTAATTACAGTCTTTGAATCCAGCATTTTGAAATCAAGGAAGTGGACAACTACAAATTTCTTTGTACCGGCATGTTTTGTTTTATACTTTTTATCCAAAGAGTCCCACAACTCTTTTTTAGTTTTGATTGAACTATACACATTATATAATGTGTCCTCCAGTCCATTAAATATGTACTTCTTACATAAGAAGTTAGAGTGCTTCTAAGCATCAATTGTAGCAACCACTAGCCTATCACTCTCATTTTCTTTGAGAGTAGGAGCCTCTTCATATAGGAATTTAGCCAAATTCAGGGTAGTCAGGTAAAACAACATTCTTTGTTGCCATCTCTTGAAATCTACCCTTTTGAATTTTTCAAGCTTCTCCTCATGATTGACAAAAACATGGATCTAAACAAAAGAGGTAAGGGGAATAATAGCGTTTGAAGATGTCATTCTGATTAGTCATTCTGATAAACACAATAGTTTTACAAATTTTCCAATGTAGAATTAATATTCAGAAGACAAACTGTGAGAATTAATATCAACAGTCCTATAATAAAGATTAAAACTGTTTAAACAAAGGTTTATTTGCACAACAAAGTTCTAATTTTATTGGTTCAAAAAAACTGAAAATAGAAAAGGAAATTCTTTTGTAAAACTCAGTTTATATTAAAAGTAATGAAGTCAATTTGGGTTTTCTGAAATTAGAAACAGAATTCAGTGATCACAATAAAAAGATTTCAAAAACTATTTTTGTCTAAAGATTGTAAGGGACTTAGAGTCCTTTTGTGATTACAGCAACTGTTTCAAATGCAAAAAATAACCACAGTAGTATAAGAAGAAAATTATAAATTTCAACTCATAACAAGTGAAGTCAAAATAGTCTATTTTGTTTAACACTATGCCCTTAAGATAAAAATTCATCCCCGCTGCAGTATATGGACGTTTGTCTCTCAGGATACAATGATCAGCACGTAATAAAAATAGCACTGCAATCTACAATGCTAGCAAACAAAATAGTGTTCTTGACTCTCACACAAATGACATAATGTAGGAAGAAATGCATTTTGAGATGAGCTTTTAAATAGGTGAATTGGTGACTGTTCTAAACAGTTAATAGTCACCAAGAAGAACAGAAGCTTTTGTGGTAACTTTGTCTTTTGACAAAAAGACATTTTCTTTGGAGAGCCCATGGGTTGAGCTCAGGATCAGACTTCTTCCTTAGAGAGCCCATGGGTTGGGCCCAGGATCCAACTCATATTGGGTTATGGGCATTTGACCCAACCTAACCCAACTTCACCGCTAGCCATTTGGCAGCGCAGCGCGCGCATGGTGGTTGTGGTGTCATGTGGGTCCTCCTTCTGGGATTGGTGGTTGTGGTGTCATGTGGGTCCTCCCTCTGGGATAAAATATGAGTGCCCCTTGGGACCCAAACTATATCTCCACACTTAATATATATAAGCACACACACATTTTAGTATATAAATAATGTGGGATTCCCTTCTTTGTTACTATATACAAGCAACTTTAAGTAGTCACTTTGGAAATCAATTTCTCATTCATATCTTAATGGTTTTCAATGAAAAATGGTTTAAGTTTAATTTCCCCATGGAGGAGAACACATTAGCACTTGGACCAGCCTCAAGAGACGTGTAGGACCCACACCTATTGTGGTCCAAAGTTGACCCAAAATCTATTTTTCCAACAAATATAAAAACTCCACAAAGGGCGTTTCGCGGCACAAAATGCCCTTATGTGTGAGTAATTAACGCAAATAGGCCCTAAAAGTTTCGGAATCTAAACTTTGGATTCATGAAAATGGAGTTGGAATGTGTCCAAAAGGGCTATGCGTAATCTGTTTATTTACATGAAATTGAATCCAATTTGTTATAAAAAGGCTTTCAACAGGAGAGAGGTGAGAAGTGATGAATATAAGATGGAGATGTAGGCATGAACCCTCACTTTCTTATGATTTGATCTATTGTGGTGATGGTTACATATTCCTCCTCCACGAAATAGAAAATTATGGATCTTCACATTGTTTCTGCAAGTTTAACCACTTATAGAAAAGCATTTGTTTTAATTTCAAACAATTCGATTCCATTGTAATCAAATGGGCGGTTAGAATCCAACTGGTTAAAACTTGAGCTCTTGACCTGCTTCCCAACTGCATTACAGTTCATTTCTTTGTGAGTAGGGCCAGCTAGAAGATTGATCATCACATGTATAGTTGTGATTAAAAAATCAAGAAAAAGTAAAGGGAGTTAATCATGTGATAATCACATGATCTACACATGAACTGGGGCTGTATTCAGGGACCATTAAATAATGAAATTTCTTTTTGGAATACACCCTTAGAGTTTAAAATTTAACTAGACCTTATCATTCTGATCTCTTCAAATAATCTATTTGATGGAGAGAATCTATGTAAAATTAGGATTATTACAGTTTAATAGTTCAAATAGGCCTTGGAATGCTATTATAAAGCTACCTCTCGAAGATTGGAAAATGAAGAATCCCAATGTTAAAATTAAGGGGCTTTGAGATTATTCACTCTGGGTTTCTTCAAATTCGAGTAATCTAAACATACCCATGATAATGAATGGATTGACGAGATGCTGGAGACATATCATTAGCCAACCGAAGTTTCAGGTTGGGTCCATTTGGCGACGGAACGTAAACTCAATATTACAATTATTTGGGCATAGGTTGAGGTCTGAGACCCAATACTAGAATTCATACCTAAGTCCATAACCAATTATATTTAATATGGTTTAGGTTGAGTCCATGGTTATAACCTAAAAACCATAAACCTATTAGGAAATATGCAATGATACAAAATATATCATTTTAATATTGAGAAAGAGTGGCTAGTATGAAATATCTTAGAAAGAGAGCTCCAAAAGATTATTCGCCTCATGATTGTAAAAAGATTCAAGAAATTTAGTTGAACCATGACTTTCTATATAATTTGGAACCCATAATAGTCAAGGCCCAAACCGTTACAAAACATAATGGCTCAAAAAAAATAATTAGCAGCTGGTTATGTCGTTTGGATTGACCAATACACCTAGCACTTTCATGAAAACGATCTTAGACCCTTCATTGCCAAGTTTATTGTGGTTATATCAATAGCATTCAAGTTTATAGCCCGGATGTGCCTGCGCATCTGGAACATCTGCTGGAACTCTTTGAAGTGTTACCAAAGGAGAAATTGCATGCCAATCTTAAGAAGTGAAGCCTCGTTACAGATAGATTGGCCTTCCTTGCCTGTGTCAAAACAACAGACAGTATAAATGTGGATAATGATAAGATTAAAGCAGTATGGGAATGGCCAACCACCAATATTTATGGTGTGAGGAGTTCCCACTGATTGGCCATTTTCTATTGACAATTTGATCAAACTTCAGTTCTAATGTTGCACCCAATAGGCCATTACAGCCTAAATTAAGAGGGCTTGTGGACAAAATAAGTGCAAGAGAGTATCCCATTGATCAAGCAAAAATTAATTAATAAAAGCTCTAGTATTAGCACTAACAGAATTTGAGAAGATTTTCCACATCGGTTTTCGCGATTATCATATTGGAATTGGCTTAGTATTTGTCAAACAGGTCTACCTAAGTAAAATTTGTTTTGTTCAAAGTAGACCAACCTAATAAGGCCAGACTAATCTTGAGCCATCTTTGAGGCAAAGATATATGTGGAACAAATCTAGAACCCCAAAACATAGCTTCCCTAATTTCTTGTCCTTGCGTTTTCATATGAGAATGGAAGATATGATATGATCTCTCTCTCTTATCACCCACTCCAATATGTGTGAGAATTGATGGTACTTGTAACTATTATAATTAAGAAAGGAATGGAAAACTATTTTTATAGATAACCTTAACGAGATTTCTTTCCATTAAAAAATTATATTAAATTTATTAAAATTAAAACTAAAAGAAAAAACATATTAAAATTAATGGACTTAATGTTGGGCCTTCATCATTAGATATGTGATCATGAGGACCACTTACTGTCTAATAGAGAACTATACACACAACCCCTTCTAGAACTTTTGAATAAATACTTTGAAAGTGATCAACGTGATTAACCAATACTGGTTGAATGTTTCCCCTTTCTAATTCCAAGCAGTTCCCTTAGCAAGGCCATGAGACCTCCTCCAACTCTACTTTTCAACCTCTAATCCCCCATTCCCACACAAACATTCGAATACCTTTACAAACAAAATTATGCAAATCACAAGCTCAATATAATTAAGGAGAAGGACTTACAAAATCCTTTATTGCAAAAGTATGCATTTTAATATCTCATATGTACTAAATTGTGCCATACCATTATAACATTTGTAACTTTCTCAAATATTCCAAAGCAATAGAAACTTGAAGGTGTAGACCATGTTTTATGAGGACAATCACACTACTAGGTGTTCTATCCTTAAACTGGAACAGAGTCCACTAGCACTAGTGAGATGCGATCTTTAGTCTCAAATGCGGAATTGGTGTATCCATCTCTGTGTTGGTATAGGACTTCAATTACACGCGCAAAATTCACGGCTCGCATGAGGAGAGGCATAGAAACCTCAGTAGGCTTTAGGCATTCCTTGTTTATATCTTTCCATGCATCTGCAGCAATTCCACTAAACTTCTCACAAGCATCCTCATATGTGCTCCCATGCTCCTTCATGTAGATTTGAATACAGGATGCCGCATGTCCTCTCATTTGTTCAAGCTTCATATGTCAAATATAAACATTGGAAAGTAATAAGTACTTTGAAAAATGTGATTCTCAGTGAAATGGTTAGTAAACAGTGACGATAGGCTTAGGGTTTCTATTTGAGGGATGCAGACCAAGGAAGGGAAATAGATTTAGGAACAAACTTATGATTTTCTTGTGGGTTTGAGAGGCAAACACAATATTTTTATCTGAATTTTTAAAGCAAATGTTTTCTTTTAAATTAGTAACACAAATTTATTAAAGGCAACCAACAAACGAAGTAACAAACTCAAAAAGGAGGGTACAAGAGGAATGTACCACTCCCACTAAATTAAATAACCTCTTCCACTTAAGGAACTAACCTGTGGCTAAAGTATTAGCCATGGAGTTAGTGGATCTAACCTCATGATGGACAGAAACTAAGATAGTGGAAGATAACTCCCTAATTTCATTAAATAAAAATAAAAATTTTATGGGATTCTTTCTCTGAGACACCCAGGTGATCACATTTGAATAGTCACTTTCACCAGCAACTGACCATTATACCTTTCAGAGAACATCCTCAAGGCCTCCAAAATGGCTAACACCTTTACTTTATTGAAATCGCAAACACCAACCTTCCTAGAAAACAAAAGATAGACCTCCCCCTTGCAATTGTGAAGCACACTTCCAATATTTGTTGACCCTGGTTTAACCCTTAAAGAACAGTCCACATTAAACTTTAAAACCCCACCAGGTGAGGGAGACCAAGGAATGACTCTTCACCTTAATTGGGCCACAACCCATACAAGCCTCCCAATTTGAAAGAATATCATCTATCTTAAATTGGAGGGCTCCTTTTTTACCAAAGCCCATTTTGCAATCCTTATAGCAACCTTAGAGACCAAATTTGCCACTGAGGAAATGGAGCTTGAGAAGATCCTATCGCTCATTTCTTTCCGTATGGACTATAAGATAGCAAAAGAAATCAACCTCCACAAAACATGCCCACAACCAATAGAATTTACACCCATCTATGACTCCACTGCAGTAGTAATATTGTTCAGACAATACCAAGCAAGACTACACTTCTTGATAAAAGTACTTCATACATTCACCGCGACATTGCAATGAAGGGGTGGTTTACTTGTGGTTTTAGAAGCAGAACGAGAACCAATGGTCCAACTGGCCCCCACCGGGGGTCTTCTCCTAGATAAGTATCACCTGATCATGGTATTTTTCTGATTGCATTTCATTTTCTTCATATTTCCATGTTCTAATGATTTTCTCATGAATTTTTTTGGAATGTGTTGAAAATATTGCAATATTATTGAGAAAACCCCCTTCTAGGTAAAATATTGCAATATTTTTAAAACATCACCAATGTTCATGATGTGGACTTAACTAATATCTTTAATTGATCAATGATCTAGCACAAATCATTGCACAAGAAATTTATAATTTTAAAGACCCTTTTTTTTCTTTTATTCCAATTGAAAGCAAATGTGCTCCCCTTATTTTCAAAGTGCGTACGCCTTTTCTAACCAAGAAAAAAAGAAGCACACACCTGATTTGATTGAATATCATCCTTGAATCGACAAACAACAGAAGCAGCCTTAACCAGCTTAGGCTTATTTTTAGCCCACTTGAAGACTTCTTCGGTTGCAATATCTCCCATGCCAACATATGAAGCCAGTACAAGCATGAAGTATGCACCACTTATCAAGGCAACACTCATATACTCCTCTAATGTTGGCATAAATCCTGAATTTAGCCACTCTATTTCAATGAAGTAGTGTTTGGAGAGTTCCTTGAACTGCACAGACATTAACAAGACGTAGCAAATAACTTAAGTCGTACATCTATGCAATACTCATAAACTTTGATTAACACAATCAATTTTAGGATTGGCCACATCATTTGTATTACCATTGGAATGGTCTAGCCTTTGCGCCTACCCAAAAGCATGACTATCATGGGAGTAGAAGTTGAAAGGGTGCCCAACAACCTTTGTACAGAAATTGGAAACCATTTGATCACGAGTGATACTATTTTGGGGCCCCTGTTCTAGTGCATCCTATTTAATAAAGATATATAAGTGTGCTTTACCCAAAAAAAAAAAAGATAAATGAGTGTGTAAAAGTGTCCATGATCAACTAGGGAACCTATAAAATTCAGATGTATATCAAATTTGATCCAGTGGTGATTCAAAGGCGTTGGGAAGATAGTTTTTTTGAATGTGTTCAATTGGTTATAGGGGCAGATTGGTGGCCCTACAGGTTTGAATAGGGGACAGCTTAGCCGTTCCTAAATATATAGTTCTTTGATTAATATTAGTACAAAAGGGCTCTACATTTTTAAAATGGCATGGTTAATAAGTGATCAAGAGGTTTATAATGTGACTAGGAGTACAGTTAGTCAATACAAATCCACCGTTGATATATACATGGTTTTGTTCCATTGCGCCTGTATGGTGGTAGCCAATCTTATTAAATCCAAATCATTGATCCCATGGAACTATAATGTGCATAAAGAATTTGAGAAAGTTCTTATTTATTAATTTCTACCAAGTCTTCATTGTATTAGTATCCTAACAAATTGAAAAATCAAATGAAAATTAAAAGTAGGAATTCATACTAGATGGTTTTTATTTTTTTTTTTGTTATTTTGATTTTTTTTCTCAATTGAGAAGAGAATTAAAACTCTAACAAGCTATCATTGTCTGTAGTGGTTGCACTTTTTAAAACTTCACAGATTACATTTAAATTGATTGGGCTTGTTTTAAATGAAAACAACAAGGCTATTTATAATGGAGGAATTTTTATAAGTGTTCCTCATCCTATGAATTGTGATGGATGCATATGAACATTTCTCTTTATAAAGTCTAATGAGGATTTATTAATTCAAATAAAAAAGTTAATTAAATATTAATATGGGCAAGAAAATTTTCACTTTATAAATCAAATAAAATTTAATCCTAAATTAAGATATTTCCAAATCATTTATTTTCATAGCATGTCTAATCTTCCCAAAACAAGAATATTCTCTATCACCCTCCTCAAATGCATGATCCTATTGAGGAGGATTGGTTACCCTTAATATATATTTGACATCTCATTGGAACTTCTATCATGCTTTAGTGGTCACCATCTATTTTTGGAGTGTCATTGTTGCATAGTGCTTATTTGGGTCCATGAGAGATAGGTGAGCTAGAAGTGTTATTATCTGTCAAAGCACAAGGACTCTATAAGTGTTTGACTTCGAGAAGATCTCTTGTTAGAGTTGATTTTATATTTCATTGAGAAAAGCTTCGCTATTTATAGAATAAAATAAAGATCACAACCTAAATAAGGAAACTTAATTTTTAAAACCTTAAGATAAGAAATTAAGCTAACATAGTCACATCATAAATCAAATGAAATCTATCCTAATCTAAGATGTAACAAAGTTATAGTAATAACATAGTCAAGATTTTCTAAGATGATTTATGCATTTATGACTTGTTTAGAAGAAATAGCTCTAGTCATGAATATAACATCTGTTTCAAAAAAACGTTAGAGATGTACAGCTTCTTTCAAGTATGAAATACGGTAGGATTTTCCCTCCTGAGCCAATTCCTCTTCAAATTGTTCGACGGTATCTAAGAGTGCACAAAAATGCAGTTTCATATAATCAGGCAGATGATCTATTGAACTTCGGTCCCACCTGAAAATTCCAGTCAACATTTCAATACATGATTTGCATTTTAAAATGGAGTAACAATACAAAGAACAGCTGATCAATTATCATGATTAGAAGAAACCTTTGGATTGCTTCTGTAAAAATTTTGAGTTCTTCCATTGTACCATATACATCATAGATGTCATCCATTATTGACACTAATGCTATAATTCTGCTGGTTATCATTCTAGCTTGGGAATATTGTTGCTCAAAATACACTCCTAGGATCCAGAAGTAGCACTCAACCACTCTATCTCTAATGAAGGGTAGCTTGCCACCAAAATTGTACTTCTTCCACCACCTAATGTGTTAGCAAATAAAACAAAACCCAAGTTAAAGGTTAGAAAATAAGTTAATTTGATGAAATATTTTTCTATGAAAAAGCTCTTAGTCAATTTTGAAAAATAAAATTCTAAAAACTTTCATGACTTCGAAAATAATTTTGATGAATATTCCTGACTTTTTTAAGGGTGAGACCCAAGCATCAATGTTCAGTCATCTATGTAAAAGGCATGGTTTCCAACCAATTGTACAATCCTATAAGGATTTTTGTATTAGCTAAATTCATGTATTGGATAAAACTTGAGTCCATTGATTTGTATTTTATATTCTTTAAGTTTAGACTGTTGATCGTGTTGCAAAGAGTGTCAAAATTGAAGAAAAATAGAAAACACAGCATGCGCTAGAGCAAATATACTAACGCTCTTAAGCGGGCAAGATAGATACGGCTGCACTTAAGCCTATGAAAACTGCGTTCAAACTTAACAAGATAATTGCAAATAACTGGATGTGCAAACACATGCTCGAGCGGGCGCTCACACGCGTTCGAGCGCACCTACTACAGAAGCCCACTGACCTGTATGGATTTATTTCCTATTTGTGTGAAATTTTCCTATTTGGTTCTTAATTGAAATTTAACCCCTAAGGCTCAAATTTTGGGCTATAAATAGAGAGTTTCTCTCGACCCTAAGTGAATTCAACTTTCTCCTTAATCTACATAGAGAATTCATTAGAGATTTCTTTTAGAGCTTTAATGAAATATTGGGCTAAAGACTTCAAGTTCTTCGTAGGAGATTTGTAGTTTCTACATCATTGTAGAAGATTGCTCTAGAATAGAGATTCATTTAGGGTAGAGATCAAAGTGCTAATAGTAAGACACTGAGGGACTGTGTGTCGAGGATTCTAGAAAGAACCATTACAACGCCTTGTGTCGACGGGCTAACTATAGGGTTGGGAGTATATCTAGTACTACGAAAGTTAGTGATTGATTTTGTCCACTTTGGACTTGTAGTTTTTTCCCATTGCGGTTTCCACGTTAAATATGGTGTTGTCTTCTTTGTGTGGTTAATTACTTTTATTTTTTCTATTACATAGCAGTAGTAATCAAACTGCAATCTAGAATAAGCCCTGGGCATTATTAACTTTGAACCCATTGCTCTTAAGAGCAGTCATCATTTGCTTTTCTTTTCCAAAGTGTTGCTTCATCATGTAGTTTTAAGCTGTAATAAGACAAAAGTTCACCTTTTTTCAAATACAAAAATCCATACTCACTCTATTTATTTAACCTTAACCCATTGCTCTGCCTTAATGATTATTATTGCCCATCATAAAAGGAATTTGGTCTTAGCATGCCTTTTGGTAAAGCATTGCATGGAAAATAAGTTGCATAAACGGTGTTATTTTGATTATGTTAAAGTGTACATTCGAAATAAGGGGCATTTTGGCCACTGTCTAGTCAAAGGGAAAAGTATTTTGCCAATCAAAGTTGTTCGTAGAAGAATTGGAATGCTCTGAAGGATTTTACCCATGTTGACCATGGGTGGACTTGTGAAGGTCCTCTACGTCACCTTGGAGTTGCCCTTGCCTTGAATAGGGTAGCAGCCCTGCATGTATGGCAGGCTACCTATGGTGATGTGGTGGATCTTAAATAGGTCCACTTATGGTCACCATGAGGTAAACCCTAACAGGATCTGGACTCTTATTGGAAATGCTTAAAAGTCAATGGTGCCAATAAAGTTTTTTAAAGGCCAAAGTTTTATTATTGAGACAAACCTCCTTTATATTTTTGTAGGAAATCTAAAATTCAAGATAGAAATCATAGTTGTTATCAAGGGATACTCATGGCTTCCTTAATTGACATTCTAAAGTAACAAAAACTTACATTGAAATCTCTTTTAGTTCCCTTTGATGCAGTAGCTGCAATAGATTGAAATCTAGCTTTGCAAGCTCTAATAAGGTGTCGTTTCGTTCCTTTCCTTGTTGGTAGATTGAGATGAAATACCTTGATTGTAACCTCTCAACGCATTTGCGCAGAGGCAACTCTAGGGCAAGCTCAACTAGGGTTGAAAGAGGTGAATTAAGTTGAGGAAGTGCCAACTTAAGATGTTCTATAGTAAAAACCATGGCTTCATCCAATACATCCTCTCCACGTGTTCCCATATGTGCTGCTTCATATAAACTAAGAAGACCTCCAATGTCACTAACTAATGATTTCTTAAAGTTGCCTCCTCCATCCTTGAACTTGTTGAATACATCTATTTTGGAAACAAAACATTAGAAAAGAAAATGAAAACCATTCCCTAGAGCTTCAAAACAAGTTGTAGATAACCTTATTTCCATACTCATGAAATTTGCTTTTATCTTCCTTGTAGAATTTCTAGGACTTAATACTTTTGGAAGAGAGTGCTATCTTTTCTGTTCATTTACATGCATGCACTATGCCAACTAGTCATAAACAAGAGATGGGTATGTACTCACTAGGTGACACATTGTAACCCTCTTGCCTTAGTAGTCGAAATCGGAGAGCAACGGTATGCAAATCATCACTATCATCATCCCCACCATCACTGTATGTGTTGTAAATCCGGATGAGTGCATAAGCAATTTCTGTCTCAAAGTGATAGGCCACTCCAAGGCGTTGGATGGCATCGATCAAATTCAATTCTTGCAATTGATCATTGACATCAATAAGCATTCTCTTCACTTCTTCCTTTAACTCATCAACCCGTTTTTTATTTAAAGCATCTGGTTTCTACAGCATCAAAGTTCAACTTAGAGATAACCAATAAAACCAATGTCTTCCACTATGAGAAAAATCACCAATTTATGGAGTACAATAGTAACTACTAAGCGATAAAGCTGAAGAGACATAACACAATCAATGATCCTAAGCATAATGTAGATACCTAACACAAAAACATGATGTACAAGACATAACACAATCAATAATCGTAAGCATAATGTAGATACCTAACATAAAAACAAGATGTACAAGGTATTGACTTTAGTGTATGAGAGAGGGCCGGATTGTGCAAAACTTAGAATTAGGTATTAACGATGCTTTAATTCAAGTCTACCAGTCTCCAAGTACAAAGATTTTAATGCAAAAACATATGCACCCCAGGTCCTAATTTAATCACTGACCCAAGTACTAAATGAGTCAGGTTTGGGTTGGGTCACAAGATAAAGTTCCTATTTCCTAAGCAGCCTTCTGCCTACTCTACAACCCACCAACCTTAACCCACTGGACGTGGTCTTCGAGGTTCAGATTGGATTTCCACCTCAGCTAAATAGATGCTTCTGGTTTTGCCTGAGACTTAAACTAATCGCTTGTCACGACCTGCAAAGCCAATTTAAGCTAGACCCATCCTACAAAATACCACCATCGCTATAGTACATGGGTTAAGCTACCTACCAAGTCATCAAATGAGGACTTAATGAAGCGATCACCCCAGATGGGAGGGTGATAATCTGCAGATTTCCTTCCTATATTGGATTTTCCTTTTCCCTGAAATTGATTTGTGTGTGGGATATCAGAATGGCCGGCGCCCAAAATAAGAGCCATGAGTCAGATGGATGAAGATACAAAAAGACCAGCTGTGGGTGAAAGGCCAATATGTTTGACGATTTATAGGTGCCTTTGAAAGAGTGCAAGTAGAGATTCCAGACTACCCTACTCACATTATCAACATCTTCTGTGGTTTCACGTGACGTTTATGGTTCATGTAAAAGGTTTGTCTAAATTGAAAAATGTTTCTTGGTTTCACGTGATGTTTATGGTACATGTAAAAGGTTTGCCTAAATTGTAAAATGTTTCTTGTTTTTAATTGGAGGAATTCTTATAAACTTTTTATGTTAAAAAGAGAGTTTTTGTCCCCTTTGATTTGTCAAATAAGATGATGCCACATCACCTTTATATGTAAACTCATATTACGAGAGAAAAATTAGAGATGTTTAAATACTTTAACTTTTTAAATAATAGTGCAAGAGGAACACATCAACTAATAAAAAAGGGGTATTTAAAAAAAACATTCAGAAAATTTTCTAGTGTGCCTCATTAATATATATATATATTAATTTAATTGTTTAGGAGAAAATGTTGGAAACAAACCTATATGGAAGACATCCATTGGTTGATACATGAAGGTGGTTTTGGTTTGGCCCATATAGTGCCCAAAACCACTTTTAGAAAACAAGGTGCGGATTCAAACCAATTATTGGTAAATTACAACATTAGCATGACCTGCTTTTGAGAGTCCAGATGCAGCTGTTACATGGGAAGAATATGACACATTCCTAGAAATCCAACCCGAGGCCCACATAAAAATTATTTTGTTGCTCAAGTTGGAATTCTTCCCTCCATTGATATATCATCATGTTTTAATTCTTATGAAGAGAAACTTCTCCATCCTAGTGGAAGTGGCATCTTCTATTTCAGTTTATGTATATTTTGTAAGAGACTATTTCATTAGTAAAGTTATGCTTTCTTTTTCATGGTTTGTCTCAATACTTTGATCATAATGCTCATGGATATGCTTGGATTGACGACCCAATTCTTTAAGATTAAATTCTAGTTGTTGGATAAATTTTGTGAATGATGAGATCTTGATATAGTAAATCTACTACTTGAACTACTTTTACTACATTTAAATTCCTATCTCTTACTTTTAAATTCATGTTCTACTACATTTAAATTCCATGTTTTCGCTCCATTTGAATTTCTGCAATTACTACTTTTAAATGCCTTGTCTTTATTTTTGCCTTCTATTTGAAGTTTTTATCAATTTCTATGTTGATATCTTGTATAACTTATAGAGTTTTTAAATCATACATAATCATTACATGAGAATTATGATAATTTTTAGTTTCTAAAAATTTAACTTTCAGATCTAAAATTTATGAGTTCTAAATAAAAATGAAAAGTTGGAATTCGGATTAAAAAATAGAGTGCACAAAAAGATAGCAAACAGTGGTGCTTTTAGTCCGAATCTTGAAAATTTAAAACTCTACTCAATATATAAAGAGATGAGAAATAGGAAATTAATGCATATTACTAAAGTAGGACATGGTGTTTTTTTTTTTATCAAAAGGACATGGTATCTTTGAGAACAAAACATAAGTAGGAGGCACGTAATTCACAGTCAATCGTTGATGGATGAGTTACATTCCACCATGTCATCATAAACAAACATTAATACGTACGAATCATAGAGGAATTTGTTGTTGCACCAAACATCAACCTAGATCACTTAAAAAATTACACCATAGATTACTAAAGCCATGGCCTTCTAGTGCCAAGGAAAATGGGGCTCAAAGGATTCCGCTTAGGTTGGATTCTTGTCTCCACACAAACGCACCATAAAGGAAATGAGTTCTGCTAGAAAAACTAAAGCAAAATTAATCTTCTAATATAACTCTTACTTTTTCTCTCTTCCTACCGTAAAGTTAGAGATGTTTTCATTCAACTCAAGTATTCAAAAATGAAACAAATAAGAATATTCTAAAATCGTAAATCATGACCTAACATAAAGCGGACCATATGTTTGTGAATGCTTCTCAAATTTGCAAAAACTCAAACTCATTGGAGCTCACTCCTTGGACATCAATATAGCTATTCTAGTTTGTTCATGATCCCTGTAGACAGGTTGTATCGATCAGGATAACTTTAACTCAGTTCTTATTGCTGCAATATATTGGCAAACTAAGTGTTGGCCAAGTGGGTCAAGACTATAATTGCGTTTAGTATCTGGGATGATTTCCCTAATTATATTGGGAATTTCCTGTTTTGTCAAACAGTAGTTTTCTTATAGGTTAGGACTTTCCTTTTTTCTTGAGATAGAGTTCTTAGGGGATAAGGATGTAATGATTATATATATGATGTAATCTGTAACTCTTGAGATGTAGAGAGAGGCTGAAAGAGGCTGAGATTCCAAGGTTGTAGTTTCACAGATTGGAGGAGAACCTAATGGAAATTGGTTTCCCGTGGACGTAGGCATCTTTGCCGAACCACGTAAATCACTTGTCTTCTTGTGTGGTTGATTGTTAACTGGTTGCTCACACACACACGTGCACAACAAATGGTATTAGAGTAGTTGTTTGTGCGTGGAAGATCAACGGGTACGAGAGATTATTTGATCGATCTCCGTGTGGTCCACCGGAAGAAGAGGACACGGTTGGGTTCTCGGATGTTGCTCTGTTTTTCCCGAAAACAGGGAAGAAGATCAGCTGTGATCTGTTGGTCAAAGGTTGGCTGCAGATCTTCATCGGATAAGGGGTTTCTAATCGAGAAGAAGCCTGCAGAAGAGCACTGCTGCAAAAAAAAAAAAAAAAAAAAAACAATACATACCTACACTGCCGCTACTGTACTCCAATCGCCGGTCGTCCGCTATCACCGCCGCCCGTCGCCATCGCCGCCTGTTGCCGCTGGTCGCCGGATTGCTATGCCGGAGCCACAGCAAAAGGTGCTGCACGTTCTGTCTGCAACTCAGTTGCAAAGGACTCCAGGTTGAAGACGACTTGGGATTTCAACTCCCAGGTCGGTTCTGTGGTTTCAGGTTGGGTCTGACCCAACCCGACAAGATAAAGCCCATTAGAACAGAGGTTGCAGGTTCTGGTTCAGGTCAGGTCGGATTGACCTGGCCTGTTTGAAGCAAAGCCCAGCAGTTCAAGTTAACAGTTCGGGTCGGGTCGACCTGAACCCGTTAGCAGACGGTCCAACCCGTTAGCCACCGTCGATGTCAGCAGTGAGACGTCATCTGGTTGACGTGGGCCCACGTCATCGAACACTCAGTCAATGGCCAGAATTGACCAAATTGACGGCAGAAGTTTATATCTGAGATATCTTGATCATCCGACGTCCGATCGGAGATCCGTTTCCGCCTACAGACTCGTTTCGAGTAGATCTACGTGATTGTGGAAAAAGATTGACTGTTTGATGGTCAACAAGGAGTTTGACAAAATCAAAAGCGTAGAAAACTGTTTTTACGATATCGGAGCCATTCGGAGTCGGATTTCAGATCCGTTTTTTCCATTGTGCTTGTGTTGATGAGATCTACAGCTTGGTGCAAGAGTTGAGGTCAGTGTTAGTTATTTGTTTTTTCCTGTTACTTAATTTGATTAAGATGGAGAATAATACTATCAACACTACCATAGTTAAGCTCAACCATTCCAATTGGTTGATTTGGAAACCGAAGATGGAGTATATTCTTTATTGTAAAGACCTCCATGATCCGGTTGAGGGGGATAATGCCCAACCGAAAGATATACAAGTTGCTGAATGGAACAAGCTGCATAGAAAAGCGATTTGTCACATCAGATAGTGGGTGGATAATAGCATGATAATAGCATATTTCACGACGTGTCTAATGAAACCAATGCGAATACCCTTTAGAAAAAGCTAGAAGCAATGTATGATAAGAAGACCACAATGGATAAAACCTTCTTGATTAGAAAGCTTGTGAACATGAAATTTAAGGATGGTGGTCAGATCGAAGATCACATCAATGAGTTCCAAAGTGTAGTAAATCAGTTAGCCACTATGAAGATGGTCCTTGATGATAAGATGCAAGCTTTGTTGCTTCTGAGTTATTTGCTAGATACATGGGAGACATTGGTTGTTTCCCTAAGTAACTCTACTCCAGATGGTGTGTTATCCATGAGTCAGGTTACCAGTAGTCTACAGAATGAAGAAACTAGAAGAAAATGTGCAGGGACAGATAATGCACAGGCCTTTGTTACTGAGAACAGCGGGAGGAGTAAGAGTAGAGGACCAAAGGGGGGTCGTGGTAAGTCTAGAGGTGAATCATAGGCCAAGTCTAGCAGTGAATCACAGAGCAAGAAAAAGTCTATAAAATGCTTTTTTTGTGGCAAGATGGGCCACATCAAGAAAATTGCTTTGCCATGAAGGCACAGAAAGGATCCAACAATGAGAAGAAGAATGATAGTGATAACACTACAGCTACTTTACAACAGGAAGTAGTAGTGCTCTCCGGCGATGATGATAAGTGTTTGAGTGTGGCAAATGATCAGGTTGAGTGGGTTGTTGACACAACAGCATCTTACCATGTTACTCCTTGCAGGGAGATATTCACGACGTACAAAGCAGGTGACTTTGGTGCTGTGAAGATGGGCAACACGAGTCATTCCGATATTGTTGGTATCGGTGATGTCTGCATTAAAACTGATATTGGTTGCACAATGACGTTGAAAGTTGTGCGACATGTTCCTGATCTACAGTTGAATCTAATTTCCGAGACTGCATTGGATCGTGCAGGTGATGAGAATTACTTCGGAAATGGCAAATGGAAGCTCATTAAAGGGTCTCTTATTATTGCGAGAGGAGCAGCAGGTAATACTCTTTATAAAACACAAGTAAAACTGTGCAAAGATGTGTTGAATGCAGTTCAAGACAATTCCTCTCTGAATCTGTGGCATAAGAGGCTTGGTCATAAGAGTGAGAAAGGACTGCAAATGTTGGTAAAGAATGATTTAATTCCTTGCTCCAAAGGTATATCCCTTGATCCATGTGATTATTGTTTGTATGGAAAACAACATAGGGTTGTTTTCTCTTCAACATCAAAATTGAAATCAAATGTGTTGGATTTGGTATATTCTGATGTTTGTGGTCCCATTGAGGTAGAATCATTGGGTGGCAATAAGTTCTTTGTTATGTTCATCGATGATGCATCCAGGAAAGTCTGGGTTTATCCATTGAAATCAAAGGATCAAGTATTCCAGATTTTTCAACAGTTTCATGTCAAGGTTGAAAGAGAAACAGGTAAACTCTTAAAGTGTCTTCGCACAGATAATGGGGGTGAGTACACATCCAACCAATTCAAAAGCTATTGCTTGAAACATGGCATTCGACATGAAAAGACAGTTCCTGGTACTCCACAGCACAATGGTTTGGCAGAGAGAATGAACCACACTATTCTTGAGAAGATGAGATGTATGATGAGATTAGCACGGTTGCTGAAGTCATTTTGTGGTGAAGCCATTCTGACTGCTGTTTATCTGATTAGCAGATCTTTTTCAATTCCTTTGAATTATGATCTTCCAGAGAGAAGATGGACAGGTAAAAATGTTTCCTATTCACACTTGAAGGTGTTTGGGTATAAGGCGTTTATACATATACTAAAGGAGCAACGTTCCAAGTTGGACGATAAGGCAGTGAGTTGCATCTTTCTTGGCTATGGTGGAGATGAGTTTGGTTACAGGTTATGGGATCTAGAGAAGAGGAAACTTATCAGAAGTAGGGATGTGGTTTTCCATGAAGACCAGTTCTTTGGAGATATTAAGAAGCTTGATAAGGCTTCTGAGAAAGTTGATGGAGTGGTTGATCTCACACCGACTCCTTCTCTGGTGTAGACTACAGGTGGGGAAGGTGGACAAAACGATCCGAATCATGATGAGGCACAAGGGTTGCCAATGATGAGGGTGTTGAGCAAGGGGAGCTACAGTCTCCTCAGTTGGAAACCACGGAACCTCAAGTTAGGAGGTCTACCCAAGAGCGTCAACCATCAACTAGGTATCCTGCATCCGAATATGTTTTGCTTATTGATGAGGGAGAGCCTGAGAGCTTTCGAGAAGCAATGACTCATGCTGATAAAGATGAGTGGATGAAGGTTATGCAGGATGAGATGAGTTCTTTGAAGAAGAACAAGACATATGAGCTAGTGCAACTTCCTAAAGATAAGAATGTTCTAAAAAATAAGTGGGTGTTCAAGCTGAAAAAGGATGAGAATGGAAAACTGGCGAAGCACAAAGCACGGTTAGTGGTAAAAGGTTTCGCACAGACGAAGGGTATTGACTTCAGTGATATTTTCTCTCCTATTGTGAAAATGACTTCTGTTAGAATCGTCTTGGGTCTAGCCACCAACATGGACCTTAAGCTTGAACAGATGGACGTGAAGATCACATTTCTTTACGGTGACTTGAAAGAAGAAATCTACATGACTCAACTAGAGGGGTTTGAGGTAGAAGGAAAAGAACAGATGGTTTGCAAGTTGAAGATGAGTCTCTACGGGTTAAGCAAGCACCGAGACAGTGGTACAAGAAGTTTGATTCATTCATGTTGAGTCATGGTACCGGAGGACAGTTGCAGATCATTATGTCCATGTTCATCGATTTATCGATGGCAGGTTTATCATCCTTTTTTTATATGTAGATGATATGTTGATAGTTGGACAAGCTAGTAAGTTGGTTGGCAAGTTAAAAGAGGAGATGTCAAAGTCGTTTGACATGAAAGACTTGGGTCTCGCACGAACGATATTGGGCATGCAAATACGTTGTGATAGGAGTTCCAAGCAGCTATGGTTGTCATAGTAGAAATATGTTGAACGAGTACTCGAGTGGTTCAACATGAAGAATGCTAAGCCAATTAGCATACTTATAGCTAGTCACTTCAAACTAAGTAAGCGCTTGTGCTCTACTACAGATGATGAAAAGGAATGGATGGCATGTGTTCCTTACTCCTCTGCTGTGGGGAGTCTCATGTATGCCATGGTTTGTACACGGCCAGACATTGCTCATGCTATGAGTTTAGTGAGTAGATTCTCGCAAATCCTGGAAAAGAGCATTGGGAAGTAGTGAAGTGGATCTTTAGGTATTTGAGAGGTACTTCCAAGGTGTGCTTATGTTTCGGAGGCTCAAAACCAATCGTGGAAAGTTATACTGATGTTGATTTTACAGGCAATCTTGATCTTCGGTTGTCGACTTCTGATTATTTGTTTACTTTCGTAAGGGGAGCTATTTCCTGGCAATCGAAATTACAGAAGTGTACAACATAGTCTATAACTGAAGCAGAATACATAGCTACTAATGAAGCAGGGAGAGAGATGCTTTGGTTGAAGAGATTTCTTTAAGAACTAGGTTTGAAGCAAGAAGAATATGTAGTTTACTGTGATAGTCAGAGTGCTATGGATTCCAGTGAGAATGCTACATATCATGGTCGCATGAAGCACGTTCATATCAAATACCATTGGATTCATGAGGTGATCGAGAAGAACTTCATGAAGTTGGAAAAGATTCATTCGGACAAGAATCCCTCGGACATGATGACAAAGGTTGTGTCTAAGGGAAAGCTGGAGCTGTGTTCAGAGTTAGCAGGGCTGAACTCCCAGTAAGGGGTTCAGGGCATCTTCCCCATGGTCTGGAGGGGGAGACTGTTGGCCAAGTGGGTCCAGACCATAATTGGGTTCAGTATCTGTATTGATTTCCCTAATTATATTAGGAATTTCCTATTTTTTCAAACAGTAGTTTTCTAATAGGTTAGGACTTTCCTTTTTTTTTTTTTTTTTTTGAGATAGAGTTCTTGGGGGATAAAGATGTAATGATTATATAGATAATGTAATCTGTAAACCTGGAGATACAGAAAGAGGTTGAGATTCCAAGGCTATGGTCTCACAGATTGGAGGAGAACCTAATGGAAATTGGTTTCCCGTGGACATAGGCATCTTTACCGAACCACGTAAATCGCTTGTCTTCTTGTGTGGTTAATTGTTGATCTGGTTGCTCACGCACACACGCGCACAACACTAAGGTTCTGGCCTCATCCACTGTCTTGACTAGGCATTGGCCCAAAAACTGTACAGATTCAATAATCTCAGCTATCTGATCCATGAACCTTTTAAAAATTTTTATTTTTACTATTTATTTGGGAGGCCCAAAATAGAACGGAATGGAGAAATAGAATTCATGTAGCCGACCCCAACATGGTTGGGATAAGGCTTTGATGATGATGATGATGATTTGGGAGGCGTGGGTGCAGAAAAAAAACACTTGTTATGTTAATCATCCGTGATTACTAGGCTTGGAACATTTTCTATAACAATATTTTTTTAATCATGGTGTGACCATTGACACTTCTAATATCAAATTTCAGATTTTTATTTTGGTTATTTATTTAAAAAAATCAATGGTATTGGATGTTGCTAGTTGTATGATCCAATCTAGTAGAAATAAACAATAAAAAAGTCTGTTAATTATTCCCCATTTTGATCAAATGGCTAGCAACATCTAAACATATATTCTTATAGATATATTGTTAATCTTTCAACTTTCTTTATAGTCACTTCAAAGCATATTGTCAATCATAGGGTTAAGAGAGGGAGTTAATAAAATAAAAAGATAGTCCAAACATATACTCTAATGATCATAATAACCATATATGTAGATGTCCTGAAGTTTAATGGTTTTACAAGTTTGTATACAGCTAGTAAACTCTAAGCCTTTAAATAGAAACTCACGTTTTAATTCATGTTGATATTTACCTCATCTCTAATTCAGATTAAAGCTAACCCCACTTTATTCCTATGATTAGCATGTTTCAAAGTGTACAACACAGCGTGGTCCCAGAAGTTTTTCAAAATTACATTGAACTACCCGATCAGACCCACTTCGACAAGAACAAGTGTGTTGGAGGGTTTGGACTAACTTAATCTCTACAATAATAAAACCTTTCAAACCTGCCTACATCAATAAAAATCGGCACAAGCTTAATAACTTATTTTTTGTCAGTACTTCCAGAGAACATTTTTCTCTAATTATAACAATCCCACATTTTTCAAAAATTAGAAACTTTCATGTTTATCAATACTATGTTTGAGATTGCCAAAATAAATAGGGCACTTTTTTCTCAAAAGCAGTATCATTCTGATAAAAGAAACAAGCATCACTCCATAACACGCACAAAGAAATTGGTTATAGAAGGTAGAATAGAAAAACTACTATTTCATTAACCGAAAAAGATTGTCAAAAAATGAAGATGTGGCTATTAGCTACTGCATGGCAGTCAAATTGTTGTAAATGCTGATTTTGATGAAGATTATTGTCATATAGTCCAAAAAAAAAAGATTTGTTTACCTGCCTTTTAAAGCATCCATCTCCTTAAAATTGGTATGGCATAAATGGTTCAATAGTATGCTTTTCCCTGCTCAAGAAAATTTGACAACTTTGAGGGACATCTTGCACACTAAAAAAGAGTAACATAACATCACCTGTGATTTCTGAGAACTGAAGAGGTGCAATTGATGCAGAGTTTTTCATTGCTAGGAACTAGATGTAGTAAAGGTGGCAAAATCCAGGCCCTTTCAATTTGCCACTAACAATTTCCTAATATTTAGGACCCTGCACTAGAACACCAGCAACATGTATGAACATATATTTCCTAAATGGGCAACAGTTGAAATTTTCAAATTGTTAAAATCACAGGGAGGAACAAACAGATTGTTGGGTTTATGTCTTGTATTCCGATTTAGCCGAATGAGTCCACTAGGTTAGCCAGGGTTTGGTTTAAGGTCAAGGGTGTTTTGGTAATTGTACTGGGGCTTTCTTGGTGACTAAGAAAGCAGAGACTATATATGTATGTAGTCTGTAACCCTAATTCTTGGACTGAAGAGAAGTGAGAGCTCTCTTGCCCATGGTGTTTCCACACCACATAAGTGAGACGATGTGAGAGAACGAGAGTCTATGTATGCTTTACTTGTGATAGTGAAGATGATCGTCTCTATGCCCGTGGATATAGCCCTATTTGGGTGAGCCACATAAATCTCTGTCTCTTCTTGTATGTGGTTGTTCTTTGTTGATCTTGTGATTAATGTATGTGCACAATGAGTGATGTCAAAATCACAACAAGTGGTATCAGAGCCGAGGTGGTGTTCCTCGGGTTTCTGAGCAAGGTGGAGATCGCACAGTGGCTTAGAGGTTGTGCATGAAAGATCAACGGATTGGATCTTCTCAGAGGATCCGGAGTTCTACAACTCTTGTTGTAGAAAAATCAGAGATCAGTTTCGTGATCTCTAGTTGGGCCACTATCGGACAAGAAGAGAAGAGATTTTTGTGGTTCACACAAACAGGGCTATATCCACGGGTACAGAGATGATCATTTTTACTATCATAAGTAAAGCATAAAGAGACTCTCGTTCTCTCACATCATCTCACCTACGTGGTGTGGAAATACCAAGGGTAAGAGAGCTCTCACTTCTCTTTAGCGCAAGATCCAGTGTTACAGGCTACACACATATATATTCTTTGCTTTCTTGGCCACAAAGAAAGCCCGGTATAATTACCAAAATACCCTTGACCTTAAACCAGTCCCTGGTTACCCAGTGGACTCATCCGGCTAAATCGGAATACAAGACATAAACCCAACAATCTCTACCTTGGCTTGAATTCTGCACAACTCGAACCACCAGGAGATAAAACCGACAATGTCTTCACGTACCTTGCTGAATGGTACGTCACTGCACCTACGATGCAGACTTCTTCCTTTAACATTTTGACATGTTGAACCAGCACATGAACTTTGAGCAGAGTTCATCTTCTCATCAAACTCCACCTCGAACTTAAAGTTCGAATCCATTGACGAATTTGAGTGATATCAATATCTAAATCACTCACCATCCTGCCCCATCTTCAACATCACTATGAAGATCCAATCACACACGTGCACAACAAGTGGTATCAGCTGGGCCGGCAGTACCCGGCTCGAATTGCTACTGGCCTAGCTACGGCTGGGCCGAGCTCCTTCAGTTTCGACCCAGTTTTTAAAAAAAAATAATATATATATATTTATATAAATAAAAATAATTAGAATTGCGGAATAGTAATTATAATGTTTAAAGGGTTATAATTTGGTTAATGGTCTAATATACTAATACAGATCTGATTCTATTTAATTAATTTTTAATTGATGTTATTAGAAAATTTAGTTAGATTATTTATAATTTTAATAGAAAATTACGTAATTTTGAGTAATGTTTATTTAGATTGATTCGAAATTAACTAAGATGTATTTGGTAATGATTAAATCTTAAATGGAATGTATTTATAATTTTAATTTGAATTTTTAATCTGAGTTAGATTTTGAATTGGGATTCGAGATTTGTACCTATTGTTTTGTATAAAATAAAAAGGTGTATTTATACACAATAATGATATTTAGGAATTAATTATCCACTTTCCTTTTTTATCATAACTTGATTTAAATTTGTATTTATAATTTAAACATCTTTTACCCAATTTGTAAAACACACTGAACATATATATTGGATTAGATGAATTATGTCTTTTTAGAAAAGTTAGTTGAATGTTCAGATGAGAATTAGACTAAATGCAGAATGAGAATGTGAGATTCAGGATGAGTCACATGATAGGCACTAAAAGTAGGTTATTAGTATTGTGGATTCACATTTTCATTGTGATGGAGGATTGGTTCTCATGTGTATATTTAATTAATTATGACAGTTAGGTGGTTTAGTGCTTACCCTCAGAGAACTTGAATTGACACATGCTCATAATACACTTTCAAATTTAAAAGTCTAAATACTCAATTGATATTGGTTTAAATACTGGGATTAAGGGTGTCATATCATGGTTCATTCTACATTGGTATACATATGTATTTGTAAATATGCACATTTATTTATATATATCTGACTGACTGCAGTTAGGAGGTGAACGTACGCCATCAGGTTAATGTTTACTATGGATTATAGCACACAGCTGTGCCTTTTGATATATTTTGCGGGAATACCCATTTCTGTTTATCTGTTTGTGAGAATACCCATTTCTGTATATTTATTTGCAGGAATACCCGTTTCTGTATATTTATTTGTGGGAATACCCGTTTCTGAATATCTGTTTGCGGGAATACCCGTTTCTATATATTTATCAGCGGGAATATCTGTTTCTGTATATAGTATCTGTAGGGATACCCGTTTTTGTGCATCCATGCCATTGGGGTTTGCATTTGATATATTTTGTATCATAATGAATATTAAGTTTAATTCAATTGATTAATCCAGTGCTTGTAGTTTACCCTCTTGCCAGATTATGTTAATTTGACCCACTACTTTTAGTATCCAGGTGTCGAACCGGAGGGTCAAGCGATGCAATAAATTCCTCCAGATGGCAGAGTTATTGAGTGGAGCACCGGGGACATCATCTGAGGTGTCTTAGTGTTGGTGCAGAGTTCAAGACTTTAGACTATGTAATAAGGCCATGTTTAGGCCATTACTTTATTAATTTAAGTTTATTTGTTTTGAAATTATAACTTTAATTGTTATGCTTCGAAGCACTTGACCTTAATTTTATTATTAATGAGATTTGTTACATGATTGTTATATGATATTCGTCTGCAATAAGTATAGATTTCAGTTCCGCGTGTGATTATGGTTGCTTGATCACCAAGCATAGCTTCACGAAGGACTTTGGTCTACTCGGAATTGAGGCCCGTGTTGTTCATGTTAGCAAAATTTTAATTGGCCGCAATTCTCACAAAAATTTTAATTGGCCCCAATTCTCACACCCCTGGAACCGGGTTTGAATCCAGCCCAGTTTTGGGGGTGTTATCATCCTCTTCAATTTAGTATTTACTCCCCAAATGGTGTGTAAATTTCTATCTATTCACTTTTTTTTCCTCCTTTGTGCTGGTTATATAAAGTCGACTTGAACGGTAAAAGGTGATTCGTGACAAACTAAATATGTAGTGAATTTCTTGAATTTATACTTGAATTTCTATGCCATTCAGCATACTGGAAGATGTCTCCGTAGTATGGATACTAAAATTTATTTTTAGGATACTTAGCTTTGAATGTAAAACACCTTGATAAATATGTAGTCTACTATAACATTGTACACTTTGAATGTTGTTTGCTAGTGAGTACCATTTGACAGAGCTGTGTGTCCAAACAATACTTTCTTTCTTGCTTTTAAGTGTCAAATTAAATGTTGTGTGGATTTGTCATTTGACTTCTTGTAAATTTGCATCATTCAATGTTTTTCTTTATTTGGCAGTTGTCAACTTAACATTGATTGACGTGGTTTGACAAAAGTCGTTGTGCTGGTTATATAAAGTCAACTTGAATGGTAAAAGGTAATTGATGACAAACTGAGAGTGAATTGCTTAAAGTTTCTAGTGAATTTCTTGAATTTATAGTTGAATTTTTATGCCATTCAGCATAGTGGAAAATGTGTTTATAGTTTGGATGCTATAATTTCCTTTTAAGATGCTTACCCTTGAATGTAAGACATCTTTTAAAATATGTAGTCTACTATAACATTATACTCATCGAATGTGTCGTTTACTACTAAGGACCATTTGACAGCGCTGTGTGTCAAATTTAATGTTGTATGGATTTCTCATTTGGCTTCGTTTAAATTTACATAATTCAATATTTCTTCTTCATTTTGCGGTTGTTAACTTAACATTGATTGATCTTCCTAGTTTAGTAGTATGTCACTTTTTTTCTTGACTGATGTTTCTTATACATTTTACAATTTGTGCAGAGGGACAGCCAGAGAGTATAGTTCATGATGAGAATATGGTCTTCTCTTACATTAAAAACGTAAGAAAAATGAATTTTCATGGCCATGTGGTCATATTTGGGTTTTAGGCAAGCTCTGCATAGATAATGGATTTAATTAAGTGAATTTGTAACAAGAGTAAGCAATATACAGTTTCTCCTGGATTTGTCTCAGATTTTCCATTTGCTTAAAGATCAAGGTTCATCAGGTTCACAATAATCGAATTTTTCTTAGTGACTGCATCGCACGAATAAACTACCTCGTCTATTCTATATTTATTTAATTTTACGCTCTTCATAACCAGTCCCAATCAGACTGATCTACATGTGTAAAGAAATTTACTTGGTTTACAAAGATCCAAATGCACAGATAAACAAAATATTGAACATCTTCTTCATTAAAGAAAATACCTCAAATTTACTATAATAAAACGTACCACTTCACCGCAACAAAAGCAACTTAAAATATTTTGAGAACTCACACTTTGTAACAACAAAAACAATGGCAAGAAGATCAGAAGAGCACAACCAAGATAGCTTGGAAAAAAAAATGTGCAACTCCAGCTATAGTTTAAGATCCTCCATTTTCTGGAAGTGCCATCTTATTTGGCTGGACTGAAAATCATGGACTCTTCTCGCAGATGATCTACAAGTGATCATCAAAATAGTGCTATATGAGCTTAGATTTGAAGCGGTCTTTTTTTAGTTCTAACGCGAATGAGTACATGAACAGCTTCTTGTAGTGTAATACTAATAGTAGTAGCAGGCTAGCAGCTGTTGTTGTTATTGAATAGTATAATTTAAGTGACATTTCAAAAAATATATATTATAATTTACACTAAGTACCCAAAGCTTGACTAGGTCACTAGAGAACATCAACCACCCAGGAGCTGAGTTGATTAAACCAAACGTCACTGCAATGCTTTCTTGCTCTTTCTCCCAAATAGGTTACTTGACCAGACAACTGTCAAACGGTGTGAAAAGTATCCAGTATTGTTGATACATGGTAGAGCACTCAAGAAAACATGATAGCTTTTAAATTAAAATTTCTAGTTTCATAGAGTAATAAAATCAAATTTTTTGAAAGATGTAATAAGAATGAGGAAGGACCAGAGGAAGGCAAACTAAGTGTACCTTTTTAGCTTTTCGAACAGCTGGCACGTCATATATAGGATGAAATAGTTCATTTCTGATGCCACTTTTGTGTGTGTTTGTGTGTGTGTGTGTGTGTGTGTGTGTGTGAGAGAGAGAGAGAGAGAGACATTTCAAATATTCAAATTCTTTTGGATTATGCAGCATCAAAGAATCTTTCCGAACCATACTGTAATAAAAACTATTAAACAAATATGCACAGCCTTGAAAGTTTGAATAAATGATCTCAATCTTCACCTTTAGTAGCTTGAAAAATTCATTCAAGGTTGGCAGACCAACATTTTCATTGACTACTCTATTTACCATAGGGAGCAATAGTTGAACCCAGCTATCCCTCGTCATTCCATCTGTAGTTATCTTATCAAACAACACTGCTTGGCCACTACATTAGTGGAGAAATTCTTGTATCAACATTACCCAATTCAAATTAACAAAGCATAAGCATACGAGAGAAGCTCCACGCAACATGGAAGATATAACAACACCAGTAGAAATTAAATTGTTGGGAAACCGATGCAAAATTACTATGTTAAAAATCATAGGAAAGAAAACTAAAGACAGAAAACCATATTGGAAAGAAATAATTGAAGATTCTTGAACTTTAAAAGCTGAGTGCACCCACTGCCTAAGTGTTGTGCCAATGTCTTATCGTTATCATTGAAGTTTATCTCCACGAATGAAAACTACAAAGACATATATAGTAGTTTTGTCTTTAAAACATTCTAGAGAAGTCTGAAGTGCAGCCTCATCTTATCTTGAAAGGTCTAGGCTAAGTAGACAAAAAGAATTGCATGCAATACTATCTTTTCCCAGAAAAAGATATTTTTGAATCTCTTTCTGGTCAATTATCTAAAGTTTATTAGACCAACATAACTGCAAGAAAACTGATCTTAAACACCACTACAGTATGGAACGGGGCTTAAGTGATAAGGTGCCCAAAAAAAAAATCAAAAGAGAGCTTTTTATATAATCAGAAAAGATCTCAACTTTGAAAGTAATAGGGTGAACTTCATTAGATCAATAGCAAAATAACAGGAGTGAAGAAATGCTCAAAAAGGAAAGACTGCAGAAAAAAGGATTCTTGCAAGTAGAACACAAAGAAATGAATGAGATATGAGATATGGAAATGAATTACCAGAATCATTGGTGCTGTTGGTCTCCATGTACCCATCGGTCCTTCGAGAGTGGGAGAAAGAGTAACAAGAGCAAAGAGATTTCTCGAATGCACCTGTTGTCCATTTGACACTTGCCCTCCATCTGATGAACATGCAACTGAGTAACTCTTCATATTTGATTTGAGGGATCATTCAAACTTGGAAGCATCAAAGCGAAGGACTTGAGAAGGGTTAAGGTAGGGGTTCTCTTGCATGTATGTAGACATAGAAGTGAATGGCAAACATTTCAGCATGAAGTGGGGTGACCTAGAAATTACACATCGGATATTGAATCTAAACTGGGGCCTACAGGGTGCGTAAAGATTTTGCAAGCAAGTAGTTGAAAACAAGCAGGACAAGTTGTTCTCTTTTATTATAAGGGAATAGAAAGGGTATAGATATAGATATCGATGATGGATTGGCTCTTGGAATTTACAAACATCATGTATCTTCATTACCAATTTCAAAAATCCCAACAACCTAAAAGATCTAATTGTAAATTTTTGGAATTCAGCCCCTTAGCTTTTTGGTAGGATTTTTGGATGCGGAGGGTGTTTGGTCTAGATATTTTAAAAGATTATGTGATATTGTATGTTACATCATGAGAGAATCTACCTACCTAAACATTAGGTGTTTGGCTAACTTAAAATGTTTTCTACAATATATATGATTTTCTACTAAAAACTGTAAGATTTTTTTTTCTTCTCCACATGCCTATAAAATATCTAAGAAATAAATCTTTTAAGATACTACTAAACATCATTACTTATAATATGATACTATTTTGTTATGCAATAATGAAATCTTACAATATCCAATTTTATTAATATTATATGCTGTGTTTATCCGAACACCCCCTTTAAGTATAGGAGAGATTTGGGAATTCCACTATGCTAGAGAATTTAGAAATTCTCCATATTGGACTTCCTTTGGGGCCTATTTCTTTACTGAAATTTACAGAATTCCGGTCTAAAGAATTTTGAAATTATCAGATATAGTAAAATTCCTAAATGCTCCCTTGTACATGAGCTTTCAAAAATTCCACTAAAAAGCAAAGGAGTTGGAATTTCTAAAATTTTAAAGAGATTTGTTAGGTGGCTGGAATTTTGAAATGCATGTGAATTACATGGTATTTGCAAAAGCCATGAGATAAGGTGCCACATCATGTTCCAAAACTACAATGAAGGTCTTATGGGATCTTTAGAATGCCAAACAATCTAACAATATGTAAACACAGTGGAAATTAAATCAAACAATCATAAGCACACACACCACAAGAAAGCATGATTTTAACATTTAAAATCCTAACCAAGTAAAAAACTACGAATCCAACAAGGATTAAGTCTCAGGCAAAGTCAAACAATTACAAGATATACTTATACCTTTTTCGCACACTAAGGACGAAGTCATTCTCATTGGAACTCCATCTGCTCACAAATAGTCATTCGCCATGCACTATTTTCTACTTGATCAACTCACACTTTGATCACTTAAGATAGCCTCAAAATTCCAACAAGTGATATAGAAACAACTGCTATTTAGAACAAAGCTTCGGCCCTTCAACTCTCAATGAAAGCTTTAGAGAAGATAATCTCTAATAGGTAATCTCCACTTAGAATTATAAGATCTGTGCCTAGGTTTGAAAGAGAACCCCTTTATATTGCCCTAATTTTGTACTTCATAATAGTAATCCAACTAGGATAAGAATTCGCAAAAAATAGGAAACTCTCACGTAAAATAGGAATTGAATCTCGCAGGTCAGTGGAAAAATTTTTGTCATCCGATCGATCGCCTAAGCATTTGATCGATCGAATTATAGTTTTGACTCGAATCCGATTAATTGAGTAACAATCCGATCGATCAAGCAACCTACTTCCAGTTTTTTTTAATTTTCTTTTATCCATTATTTTTTATTTTCTTCTCTTTAGCTTTTCTAGCGACTCAAAACATTGTCTATCTAAAAGAAATATAAAATGTAACGTAATGGACCCAAAGTTTTGCCCAATCCATGAATTAGACAACATACAAAATCATTTCATAAAATATCATAAATTCTTATTAGAAATCCGCTCTCTCTCTCTCTCTCTATATATATACACATATATATACAAGCTCTCAATTCTTGTAAAGAAATGGGCCCTTAGCTTTTGCCAAACCAACTGAAGAAACTCTATAAATGCGCATGTTGGTTTCACATTATGTAGTTAGTTCATTTTTTTTCCATAAGATCCTGAGCATATTATTAGAAGAAGGGCTAGGCTACAAATCGTATTAGAAGAATTGTTATGCAGTTAGTTTAGCTATCATAATGCATTTGTGGTTCTATAACATATGTATTTTCCATCTGCATGAATGCTAGTAAGTTTGAACTCCTCCATTTTATACACATACAACTTACAAACATGTCATTTTCATGGTTGTCCTTATGGAAATTATGTTGGGTGCAATGCAGACCAAAGATTTTCATTTGGATGGGGCTGAATTTTCGCTAAATTTTTCTCACATTAACTAAAGCGGAAGAGAAATAATTTTACATTTAAATATACACTACATACTTAATTACACCAACAAATATACATTTCTCTTGTTAAAATACATTTAAAATAGTTGTTACACTTTGTAGCCCTAAAAATCAAGGGTTAATATGATATGATTATTGGCCAACCCTTAATCTGCATCATTAAGTTGGACCAAACTAAGGCATAAGCTAGGGTGTTTTTTTTCCCTCCCTATTTTTTTTAAGCACTCCCATTACATTTCAGGTTGTCCATGGCAATGAAGCACTACAATTGTCAAGAATTACAAATCTTCCTCCCAAAGAAACTCACTCTTTCTTTCCCTCTCTTCCATTTTCCTTATCTAGTAGGAATTAAGAAAATATAAGGGGAAGATGCAGAAAATCACTAGCCAAGCTTGTGGGAATCATTGCAGAAAATGTAGAAACCATAGGAATTGGGAGTTAGGATCGATGGCTTTCAGGCAACAGGCTAGGCTTCATATAGAATCCAAAGATGAAGTAAGGATGAGAATCCAAGACCTTATGGATGAAAATTGCCTAGGCATGGAACAAAATTATGCATTCAATTAGCTTCCAAAAATCAAGATATGATAAAACTACTCTAGAAGGTCAAACACAAGTTCCATGAACATGACTCAAAGTTTTAGAATGAACAAAAGTCATTTGGACTCAAATTCAAGCAAAATACAATTAAAACAATAGTTAAAACAGTCTATTACATGAATGGTCAGACATGAAATTAAAAGTCACAGTTGACCAACTTTCATAGGGCAAATGAAGATAATATTCTTCTTAAAGGTCAAAGAAAACTTTTAAAGATATTCCCTAGAGTTTCAAAACAATTGAAGATCATTTGAACCCAAATACAAATAAAACAGGATTCAAATAATTCAATGTAGAAATCTCCAGACATAAAGTAGAGGCTCCACATTTAACAAACTTTTGAAAGTTCAAGAATGATAAAATATTCCTCAATGCTCAAATACAAGCTCAACAATGGTTTCCCAAACATTCAAAGCAATTGAAGACCATTTGGACTCAAATTCAAGTAGAAGAGGATATAACTGCAGGATTCTTAGGCATGAAGGCTAAAGACCACAATTAGGCAACTTGCAAGAGTTGAGTGATTGTGAAATCTATTTTAAAGTGTGGGAATAAGTTCTAAAGGCATTTCTTAATAATTCAAGAACATCGAAGATCATTTGGACATGAAATAAACCAATTGACCCTCCAAATCTATCTGGCTGGACATACGCTTGAAATCAGTAACTCCCTCTTAATTCAAAATCAAACCCTTAGAAATTGTTTCAACTACATCCTAAGCCTATAAATAACCCCCTTGAGCGAATTTTCAAGCATAATTAAGCCCATTACAAGCTTAGACAACATTTGGAATTTCCAAAAAACCTCTTCCAATCTCTTCTCCTCACCATTAACACTTAAACAAGGTGAGGATTTATCATAAAAGACTATTAAAACCCTTCCTTAACTTTCAAAACCTGGTCTTCAACCTTTGGAATTATTCCTCCAGAGGAAGAAACCAAGTATTCATGGCTTTACCGACCCCCTAAACCCAAGTTCCATGACTTCAAAGTTCTTTTCTTTGATTTCCTCACTTAATGCAGTATGGGTGTCCTCATTGTCAAATCATTGCTTTACATGCCCTCTTTGGGTTCATTCTGGTTTCAACAAGTACAAATCAAAGTGACACAACCTTGGGCACCCGCTGTCACAAAAAATCAATAAGTCCCTTGGATTGTACAAAAATAGTCCTTAAAAATACACAATGGATTTCAAAGATGACTTTTAGGACATGTTTGGTAAGCATCCCCTCAAGAGAGAATTCCTTGCCCTTTTCTGTGCTCCCATGGAAAATCCACGCTTGTTTTGTCATGGAAAAGGGCTATTGGGAATCTTTCCATCCTTGCTTCTGATTATTCGGACCATCAAACTTCCCCAATCTGACTTTCAGAATGAGTGTTAAAAGAGAAAGCGGATGTATAGTGAAATGGGGCGGTAGTTAAGGTTATTGGTTTTCTCTTTGGGAACCTACTTTTTTGGACCCACAATAGAAATCAGAATTGTTAATCATTTTTAACAAGCCCAAAATGGTTGTGTTGTTAAATATCAGTCGTTGATTCTTCATAAGCTTCAAGATATTTATAGAAACATCCAAACTGTTAGATCACGATTTCTAAAATTATTTGGGCCCTATTTGTAAAATCCAAACTGTCTAGACCATGTAAAAGGCCTAAAATGGTGATTCATGATGAATCATGAGAAAATGCCAAAAAACTATGGATCGTTCATCTTTGCACAATATAGAAACTAGGTGCATACCATGAAAATTGGAATGAATGGGCAGTCCCTTTGTTTCAATTTTTTGATTTTTATGGGGCTACAAATCATGATCAAATCCATGCATCATTTTCATATGGCTAAACATGGCCACATGCTTGATTTTTATTCGTTGATCTTATGTGAACTTTGAGATATTTGTGGAAAGTTTAAAACTTAAAAAATTAATTTTTTATTCATGTGGGCCCCATTTGCAAGATTTGAACATTTCAAATTCCCTAAAGAGCCAAGGATGGCTATGGTGTGAATGCTTAGCCGATGACTTTTCATGGATTTTGAGAAATTTGCAAAAAATTTATAACCATTAGATCACACATCCTATAGATGATAGGAATCGGCACTGTTTACCAAACCTAGAACCCTCCTCAAAAATCAACCTTAAGGATATATGGGATCCAGGAGAATGAGGGAATCCTTCATTTAAAGGATTTTTCTCCCATTACCAAACATGCCCTTAGTAAAAAAAAATGAAGCCTTACACAGCAAAACCTTAGCAACTGGTTGGGAAAAGACTGACGAGATGAAAAAGTAGAAACGAGTATACAAAGAGCCACATCTTGCCACTCACTGTTTACTGGACGTGGGCTCTTAGAAGTAGTTTTTGTAAAGTTTCCTCTATTTTTTTACAATTAATTTTATGTTTTGTTTAGCTTGAGATCATCTAAGGTTGAATAGAGGGGTTGTAAAGTAAAACTGTAAACAACTTACATCCACATGGGCAGAACATGAACCCATGTAAAATACAAATTTGATAAATAAATGCTAAGTTTCTCTTATTTTCTATGTTTGAATGTTGTCAATTAAGCACTTTTTTTGCATAATTATCTTGCAACAAATTGATGTAACTAATGGCTCACACAACTGCCATGAATCTCTCGTGGATTTGAGGGACCTATTAAGACCTCATATAATGAAATCCAATGGAAAAGAATGCGAAAATTTAATTAGCACATGTGATCCATTAATTAATCTTGGGGTCATGGCACGCAAACGTGCTTTTATTTATGTTGTTTATTAGATTGAAATAATCCTATGAGAACTAGTTCTTACTACTTTTTTGTGAGAAGTTTAGGTAGGGCTTATCTATCACCCAATCCAAATCTTGCAATACATAAGGACTCCCTGATAGTCACATGCCCCAAGTTTTGGTTAAATCCGAATTTACTAGATCATTGGATTATTGTACACCAATCCAATGGATTAGATATATAGGCTATGGATGAAGGAATTAGGGACATGTGATTGGGGCCAAACTTGATATTTGGGATCATCTCACATAGATCTTTCCATCCCCCTTGTCCCATCCCCACATGAGACCCACAAGTGGGCCCAATAAAAATGCTCTCACGGTAAATGTGTAAGAACACTTCTCATAGAATTAAAGCCTACCCTTATATAATATTGCAAAACAAGGTCTCTAGAGTCTTTTCATAGCAAAACTGAAAGGATTATTATATGTTGTCAAATTCATGGGTTGGACAAAACTCTGGGTCCATTAAGTTGTGTTTTATACATTTTTTAGTATGGAGTGTGGTATAAGTCGCCAGATGCATTGAAGTAAAGAAATAGAAGAAAAAATGATAAATTAAAGCATTTTGAATTATTTTTTTAGGATAACATGGATTAGAAAGGTCATATCTCACAAACCAAGCATCAGATATGGGAAAAGGACCTACTGTTTGAAAGTTCGTTTTAAGTAGATATCCATTGATTGTGTTGTTTGAAATTATGAAATTACCATTACGTGAAAATTACGAAACTACCATTGCGCGAAAACCTTTCCTTTTTAAAGTGGGATTTTATGTTTTGTGCAAATTCTTTTATTGGATGGATTACTATTATGAGGTATGAAATTGAGGCTATTTAAATGGTTTTTTTTATCAACCCTAAGACATAGATCTTATTAATCTAGCTAACTGGAAATTATATATTAGAGATCATTTTCTTTAGAGCTTTCATTAGAAGTTGAAGTGCCAAATCTTTATTTTAGTCGAGAAGAACTCAATTCTCAGGGTATGAAAAGGGTGTGATTGTAACTATTCAACTTTACTTGATATTTGATCCTTATTGGATTCATGGTTTTTTACCCAGTTGTGCTTTTTTACGTTAAAATCGTGCCTTTTTGAGGTGTGTGCTCGTGTTTGTTTTAATTTCAGTTGCATTTACAAATTGTATGATTGTTTGACATTCTAGAAATCCCCTAAAACCTTCAAAAACAATATAACATAATGATGCCAAACAAGTTTTAAATAGTGCAACCTCAGCACAACGAAATCTCAGCATAGGAGCAAGAACAACATCGAAACAGTACAAAAAACCCTAAGACCCATGAGAACAATTATTTCCATAAAGGTGCCTATTTTAAGAGTGTATATCCTTCAAAGGTGATGTACTTGTCAAGATTATTGGTGTGAACCAAATTAATACCTTTAAGTAACCCCTACAGTTCAACCTATCGTGGGCAAGTGGTACCTACTTGGCCTGTATAACTTGCAACCATTTGTCCTCTTTGATCTTAAATAAACCCCCAAATCAAGCAAAAGTTGATAGCTATATTGAAAGAGCCTTCACAACTTCATGTGAAACATCTAGGGGGCTTGTGGGACCCACAATGTAGTTTCCAAGTTTGGTGATTTACTTATAAAGTGAATTTAAAGTGAAGATTCAAATCAAGAGGTAATAGAATATAAGGCGTCTAATCATAATATGATGGCCTTTTGTCTTTAGTGGCTTGATATGGAATCTTTTTAATTCTATTTTTTGTGAAAAATATATGACATTTTGTCATTTAGGAGCTTGAGGATCTTACTTTTTGACTTTTTTAGAAAAAGGGGAAAGTATTGAATTTTATATTTTTTATATGATCCTCTAATTTTTTTACGTTTTATAACACTTTACAAGTGAATTACCCAAACAGGCCCAAAAGAATGGTACACATCCAGCTAGGGTGGTTAAGATATGCCATTCATTTAAGAGTGACAAGATTTTGGAATAAATTGATGTAGGATATAAGGGAGACTATTAGGAAAGGCAAGTGTTACGAGACTTCCATATACATCATAGGATATTAAACCAACCATGTATGATGATCTTGATGAGTGTTGAAACCAATCCCCTATGCTACAAAAATGGCTTGGACTAGGCAAATAAGGTGGCACATTCCTCCATAACAATTTAGCAAAATCACAATAAAGGAAAAAAAATATGATACATAGTTTTCCATGAAAGCAGTCTACAACAAACACAATTTGGGCAAATAGATGGGAGGAATTTTATAAAGGTGGGCTCAAGTATTTAGTCCGCTTTGCGGTGGACATCATTCAAAAAATCAGAGTTTAGATAGAATGGGTAGTCTCCAAATTTGATTATGTTACAGATAGTAATATGTCGGCTAAATTCATGGATTGGACAAAACTCTAGTTCTAGTCAAAATCGTATTTATATTTATTTTGGACTAGAAGTTTGAAGAGGTTAAAGAGTCCCAGAAGAGCCGAAATGAAGGTATTTAGATTAGAAAGGTCATATCTCATAAATCGAGCTTCTTATATGAGCAAGTGACCTTACATTGGAAAGCTTGTTTTGAGTAGATATTCGTAAGTTTCAAGATTGCATCAATCGGAACTAAAATGACAAAGTTATGTCCATAAGAAGTTTGAAGAAATTGTGCTGTTTGAAATTATGAAACTGCCATTGATGAGTTTTTCTTTCTATTTTAAGTGGGACTTTCTTGTTTTGTGCCAATTCCTATTCTGGTTGGATTACCATTATGAGGCATGAAATTAAGGATATAAAAAGGGGCTTTCTCTTAACTCTAAGGATCCATTTCAATATTCTGAGTTGAGTTTTCAAATTGGAAATTCTTTTCTTCTCTAAAGCATTCATTGAGAAGCTTTACTAAAGTTATTGAGTTTTAAAGAATATTTCTTTCACTCACTTGTAAAAGATTGTCTTTTCTTTTGAAGAGGTCATTCATCTTAAGTGACTTTAAGGCAAGTTGGACCGAGTATGAAGAAGGCAAATGGTGTGTGCAACGGCAAAAAGAACTTCAGTCATTTAGGTTGTATTCAACTGGACAAGCCCTTGTATCATGCTTGATCTGAGTGTGGACCAGTATTAGGTCCCGTAGTTTTTTTTCAGTTTGGGATTTTTACGTAAACATTGCATTCCTATCTTTGTAGTTGATTGCATTTTAACTTAGGTTAATTGTTTGTTCATTTACATACAAGAAATATGTGTTTGGACCTTAGCATGTATCAAGGTTAGAATCATTCAGATTCCAAAGGAAGTGTGGTCTCTGTGCATATAAATAGGGGATTTCCAAAAGCCCTTATAGTGCATGAACCAAGAGGGTGTTTTCTACCCCAACATAACACATCATAAACCCAAAGTGTAATTTCAAAATTTTAGGGATGATTTGGGGGTCCCAAATTTTGCTAAGCTTGGCTAATTCCAAACAATAGTGCCAGTGGGGCTTCTAAGGGGGATATCCTTCACATATTTAGACAATTCCAAGGGGGAATGATTAGGTTGTCGAATTGAGATTATATCAGGATTTGCTTGAGGGCAGTGGCTGGCAGGCTACCCAAGGGTAATGTGGCGAACTGTGAGTGGTCCACCCATGGTCACCTTCAGGCAAATCTTAGACCGGCCGAACACTAGGTTGTGCTACTGTTAGGGGTGTGTAGGCATGGTAATCCTAGGACCCAATGGTCATCCATAACATCAATGTGAGACCCATCACCGATTAAGTACCCAATGTATGTTGTAAAAAATTATAAGTTTGTGCTTAATGAGAATTTTACAAAAGAGTGAGTCACCTGGCTTTAGCGTGGGTTTGTTGTATATAAGGTGCATGATCTTTAATATTTCTATGTCAAATTCTAGCCAAAACTACCTCAGGGTGTTATAGAAATCTCCACAACATATGAGCCTGAAAGGCTTTGGAGTAACTAGGTCATAGAACCCTAGGTCCCTAAAGACTAGAGGCGCAAGAATCCTTTCCCAAGCTAGACGAGTGAAGACATGGCCTATATTCTATTTCAAGATTTACCTGTAAATTTCTTATAGGAAAGCCAATAAAGTGGAATAAAGGAACAAGTAGACTGTATTAATACCTTACGACCAACATGTGAAGGGAATGGCCAACCCAGGATTTTATTTGGGTGATGGAGATAATAACTAAGTGAAGAAGTTAAATAATAAAATTAAAAATTTTCAAATCTTAATTAAGGAGGATTCTCAAATCTCAGGGGTACAAGCACACCCATCTAATTACACTTAGGTCTACCCTTACCCGTAACCCTCTACCCAAGCTCTCACACATTGTATGCTAATAATAATATGACTCTCATTTGTTGTGACCTGATGATTTTTTTTTATTTATTTATAAAAGAAGTCGAACTACATAAAAAAATTTATAAAATGTAAATCAACTCTAAGATAATTTCATTTATAAGTGACCGATTCCCATGTAATGTGAAACAGTGGTGCAATGTGACTCCTACTCAATAAATAATCATTATATGCTATAATAATCACCATGTGAAGTGATGGGATATCCTGCTACAAATGTTGAAGCGTGCGTGGTTGCGCTCGATCATTTGTTTTAAAATATATATAATGTAATATAATATGTCAACTCATTGATTCAGTCTCTTATAAATTAGAAACAAAAGAATTTTGGACAAGTCAATGCGTCATGGCCTACTTGGTTGCTGAGGATCCAAGGATCATCCATGTGCATTAATTTAAAGGGTCAAAGGTTCTGCTAAAGAAGAAGATCAAGTAATAAAGGCTACAAACAAATGGCTGATACAAATGAGTTTCCTACTGCCAAGCATTTGGAAGACAGCAAGGAATTTTGTATTTGGTTAAATTCATGTCTTGCGTAAAAATTAAGTCAATTGATTTGTAAATCATATTTTAAAGTATGAAATATTGATCACATTGCAAAAAGTTCTAAAACGAAGAAAATCATAATTACTGCCCGCACTCGAGCAGGCTGACTATCGCACTCCAGCGCACAAGAAAAAAACAATCGTGCTTAAGCCCTCAAAGACCGCGCTACAGCCTAATAAGAAAATTGCAAAATAACTGGATGCGTGTAGACTGTGCTTAAGCGGGTGCTCACACATGTTCGAGCTTGATAGCGGCAGAAGCCCAGCGGACTGCACAGATTTCTATTTGTGTCAGCCTTGCCTGTTTTACTTGAATTTGGTTTCTAAACTTAGGGCACGAGTTTTGGGCTACTTAAAGCCGCTCTCTTAACCCTAAGTACAATACAACATATAAAACTCTCCTTATTTTGAATTGAGATTGCTATTGGAGAAATTATCTAAAGCTTCCATGAAAGATTGGGTTCAAGGCTTCAAGTTCTAGAGTTGATGTTTCTATTTCATTATAGAAGTAAAAGGCATGTAATGTTGGCAAATTCATGGGATGGACAAAACTTGGGTTTTAAAAGTTGTAATTTTATGTTTTAAATAGACTGAAGCTTCTACAACAGTTACAAATAAAGGTCTTCCACTCTAATAAAGGAATGCAGGTGTTCTATCTGACCAACCGGTCGGATTACATGGCAATCAGTCGAATTTCTTGCATACAGACACCTGCAGACAGAATTGAAGACCGACCTGTCGGCCGAGGTGCCCGATCAGTCGAACCCCATGTCCGATCGATCGGATAGGGTATCCGATCGGTCGACTAGGTCAGCTGTCGGGAATCAAAAAACTCTGATTTTCCGGATCTACAGTGCGTGCAATCAAATCCTTCCGAGTTCAGTGTGAAAAGATCTCTATCCTCACTGTGTATATAAGGAGCATCTCATCCTTGAAGTATTATTCTTTCTCCAGATCAAAACCCTAAAATTCCTATTGAAAGATCGTCTTCTCAGAAGCTTCTCTGCTCTATATGTACTGCAGTGTGCACTTCTGAGCTTCAGGTTCATTCTCCATCTTGGTGATTCATCTTGAGAGGCATCAAGGCATGAAGATCAAGCCTAAAGAAGGTGAACGACGTGTGCGTCGACAAGAAGGAGTGCTTCAAGTCCCTTAGGTTGTGATCAACTGGGTAAAAGGTAGTAAGTAGTTCTTGTAACCTCTCTTTAATAGTGTTTGAACTTGGTGGACCGGTGGTTGGTCCCGTGGTTTTTCCCGATTGTTTTTTCCACGTAAAAATCTTGTGTCCATCTTTCTTCTGGTGTTTGCTTTGTAGATTAATTGACTGCTATTGAGTATCTTCATACTTAGATCTAGTTAGGATCTAAACCTGTGTTAAGGTTTGAAGTCTTTCAAGTAGTATCAGAGCAGGTTCATATCACCGTTTCTAGATCTATTCAGATGTCTGTTATGGAGATTCACAGAGATGGAGCTTTAACTAATAAACCCTTGTATTTGGACGGAACAAACTACGCTAATTGGAAAGTCAAAATGGTTGCCTTTTTGCAGTCCATTGATATAGATGTGTGGCAATCCATTCATACTGCGTATGTTCCACCAATAGTTGTTACTGATGGGAATGTTACTATCCCTAAGCCTATGGCTCAATGGACCAAGGAAGAAAAATTTGCATTCCTTGCAAATAGTATAGCCATGAATGCTATCTTTAATGGTGTCTCACCTACAAAATTTAGAAAAATTTCTAAGTGTAACATCGTTAAAGAAACATGGAGTATCTTGGAAACTATCCATGAAGGAACTGGAAGGGTCAAACGGTCTTAACTTCATAAACTGACCACTATGTTTGAAACTTTGATTATAGAAGAAAACGAAACGTTTGATGAATTTTATGCCAAACTTAATGATGTGGTAAATTCAACCTTTAATTTAGGAGAGATCATTCCTGAGAATAAGATAGTCCAAAAGATTCTACGATATCTTCCTGAAAGGTTTGATCCAAAAGTTGTGACAATTGAGGATACTAGTGACTTAGATTCTCTTTCGATTGATGAGTTTGTTGGAAATTTACAAACTTTTGAAGCCAATCTCAAGTCAAACAGAAAATCTAAGGGAATTGCACTAATTTCTTCCAAATCAAATAATGATAGTAATGATTTTGAACCAGATTCTTATGACCCTGATTTTGATGCCTTTTTAGTCAGAAAATTCAAAAAGGCTATAAAAAGTTCAGATAAAAAAGATTGGAAAAAGGCTTACAAGAAAAATAAGGCTAAAAATAAGTCTAATGTTACATGGAATGTTAAGCCAGCTTCTAATCCTTTGTCCAAGCCTGAAAAGACTACTTTCAAAATAACTCCCAAGAATACTCAATGCTATGAATGCAAAGGTTTTAGCCATTATGCATCCCAGTGTATCAACCGCACTTTTAGAAATCAAACAAATCAAGGTAAAGTGTTGAACGTCACTTGGGATGATGATTCAGAAGAAGAAGACCAAATTCCATAATTCGAATCTTCTGAAAATACTAAATTTATTGCTTTTATAGCTTTAACAATTCCGCTGTTAAGAATTCCTTGAGTGCAGGGTAAGAGTCTAATACTGAAAGTGATGCTTCTTTGGATGACATGCCTTAGTCTGAAAAAGAATTGTTGGAGGCATATGATAAATTACTAAAAGACTCTAGAAGAGTTGTATTGATTAATGATGCTCTAGAACTGAAACTAGAAACTTTGGAAAAAGTGATTTCATCACTGAAAAAAGAGTTGAAAGAGGCTTATGGTAAGATATCTACCTTAGACTCATAACTAGTTATCTCCACTAACAAGTTGACTGATGCAGGAAGGACATATAAGACTACATTGCAATAAATTGCGAATCATGTTCCGAACTCAACAGAGGCGGAGATATTCCTTGCCTCAAAAGGTCAAGACTAAATAAGTCTGGATTCGAAAGTCTAACCTCTACTGTAATGTAGTTCTTACAGCCCTTCGAGCACAAAATTCACATAAGTGATACTTGGATAGCGGGTGCTCTAGACATATGTATGGTGACAAATCACTGTTTACCTCCTTTGAGAAGGGTCATGGTGGAAGTGTTCAATTTGGTGATGGTAACAAATCTAATGTCATTGGTAAGGACACTGTACATATTCTTGGTATGTCTTCTATTCATAATGTATTTCTTGTAAGTGGTCTTAAAGCAAATCTTTTAAGTATCAGTCAGCTTTGTGAATTTGATCATGAAGTGCATTTTTCCTTAAATGATTGTGTTATTGTAAACAAAGAAGGAAAAACTGTACTTCATGGAAAGAAAATTTCAACTAATTGTTATGTTGGTGGGAATTCTGATAGTCTACAATGTCACATAACCTCATTAGATACTGTTGATCTGTGGCATCAACGTTTGGGTCATATAAATTATACTGTACTTGAACTTCTCTCTAAACAAGAGTTAGTTTGAGGGTTGCCCAAACTTCAGAAACCCTCCAATGTTATATGTGGCCCGTGTCAACTTGGTAAGCAAAATCGTTCACCTCATAAAAAACTTGATCAAATGATTACATCTAGGCCATTAGAATGACTGCATATGGATCTTATGGGTCCTACTCAGATTCAGAGCATCAGAGGAAAGAAATATATCTTTCTAACTGTTGATGATTTCTCTCATTTTACATGGGTTAGATCTCTGAGAGAGAAATCAGAAACTTTTGATGTCTTTCATTACTTATGGCTTCAATTGATTGCAGATAAAGGAGCTCAATTCGGTGTTGCTTCAAAGATTAGATCTGATCATGGAACAGAGTTTGAAAATTCTTTTTTTCAATCTTTCTATGCTGAAAATGGAATCAAACATGAATTCTCAGCACCTAAGACTCCTCAGCAAAATGGAATTATTGAACGAAAAAACCGGGTTGCACAAGATATGGCCCGTGTTATGCTTCACAGATAAAAACATTCCACAGAAGTTTTGGGCTGAGACAGTAAATACTGTAGTACATGTGATCAATTGAGTCTATCTTAGACTCGAAACTGAAATGACCCCATATGAAATCTGATATAATAGGAAACCTACAATTAAATACTTCAAGACCTTCAGGAGTAAGTGTTACATATTCAAAGATAGAGAACATATTGGTAAATTTGACTCCCGAAGTGATGAGGGTGTGTTTCTTGGCTATTCCTTGGATCGCAAAGCATACCGGGTATTTAACTTGCGTAATTCTACTGTTTTGGAGTCATTCAATATGGTTATAGATGATGCAAAGTCTCATTTCAATTCTGATGATGATGAAGTGATGTTTACTCCTTCTTCTTTACAGGAAGATAGTTCCTATTCAAAACTTGATGATTCACAAGCGGCTAAAGATAATCTTGAAAAGCCTCCTAGCACAGATTTGGGTGACTCCTCTAAAGAACAACAAGAACCAAAGACACCCATTGTCACTCAAAGCCCCCATTACAGATCTTATTGTTCCTCGTCAAGATACGTCATCTCGGACTAATCCGAAAGCTAGAGCATGGAAACATCATTCATTATCGGATATTATAGGAGATGTAAATGAACCTATTCGTACTCATCAACAGGTAAGTGATGAAGTAAGTTACTTTTACTATATTTCTACTGTCGAATCTCATAATGTTTCTGAAGCACTTAAAGATGATTCTTGGATAAATGCCATGCATGAAGAATTAGCACAATTTGAAAGAAATGATGTATGACAACTTGTTCCCAGACCGGCCAACTCACACTAATATCATTGGCACAAAGTGGATTTTCAAAAACAAAACCGATGAGTTAGGTCAAGTTGTGAGGAACAAAGCTAGGCTTGTAGCACAAGGTTATACTCAAGTTGAGGGTATTGATTTTGATGAAACCTTTGCTTTAGTAGCCAAACTTGAGTCAATTCGCATCCTACTAGCCTTTGCTTGTGCACTGAACTTTAAACTATATCAAATGGATGTCAAAAGTTCATTTTTAAATGGCTTTTTGGATGAAGTAATATATGTTAAGCAGCTTAAAGGATTTCAAGATCAGCAATTTCCTGGTCATGTCTATAAACTGAACAAGCCATTATATGGTTTGAAGCAAGCCCCTCGTGTATGGTATGAACATTTAACCACCTTCTTGCTTGGAAATGGTTTTTGACGAGGACGAGCTGATAAAACCTTGTTTATCAAGAATGAGGACAAGGACTTATTAATTGCTCAAGTGTATGTAGATGATACCCTGTTCGGGTCAACCTCACAGTATTTGGCGAATGTGTTCTCTGAAATCATGGTAAGTGAATTTGAGATGAGTATGGTTGGTAAATTAGCTTTCTTCTTGGGTCTGCAAATAAGCAAAGTGTAGATGGTATATTTATTTCTCAATCTAAATATACCACAAATTTACTAAAGAAGTTTGGAATGCTCTATTCAAAATAGGAACGGATTCCAATGAGCACTTCAGTTAAACTTAGTTTAGATACAGAAAGTACAGATTATCAATGATACATTGTATCGTAACATGACTGGGAGTCTACTATATCTTACTGCTTAGTAGACTGGACATAGCATACAATGTGGGTATCTATGCCTGATATCAATCAAATCCTAAGGAATCTCATGTTAAAGCTGTCAAGCGAATCATGAAGTATGTGTGGGCACAATAAACTATGGAATTTAGCTGACAAGGAATACCAACACAACTGTTGTTGGATACTCTGATGCTGATTGGGATGGCTATGTTGATAACAGGAAGAGCACCTCTAGTGCATGCTTCTTTATTGGCAATAATCTTGTTGCATGGCATAGTAAAAAGCAGACGTCAACCTCTCTTTCTATTGCTGAAGCAGAATATATTGCAGCTGGAAGTTGTTGTACACAATTTCTATGGATGAAGCAAATGTTGTCCGATTATGGAATTAAGCAAGATCTTATGACAATCTACTGTAACAATAGGAGTGCTATTGATATTTCCAAGAATCCTGTTCAGTATTAATGAACAAAACACAATTATATCAGGCATTATTTCATTCGTGAATTAGTTGAAGCTAAAATTCTTATCATGGAGCACATTGCAACCGAAAATCAACTAGCTGATTTATTCACTAAACCTCTTGAGCCTCTTCGATTAGAATCTCTTCGTAAATCCCTTGGAGTTAGACTCCATCCTTGACATATCCTCTACACTATTTGCTCTTTGCACATGCCTATTATTTTTGTTAATTCCATGATTATTTGATATATGATTTACCTTGTTTTACTTTAGTTATTGGGCTGGTTTCTGTCATGGTACATAGAATTTAAGGAGACTTCTCAAAAACTCACTTTCCTATCAACTTCATTCACTACAGTTGAAGAAAATCAAGAGTACATTGTTCGGGCTTTTTTCGTAGATGCACACTGCATTGGTCAAGTAATTTTGAATTCTTCTTCTCCCTTCTTTCCCCTTCACAAAAAAAAAAAAAAAGGAAAGAAGACGATACTTATTCAGGGGGAGTTGTTCACAAAAAGACTATAAGATGCTGGATTTCTCGAATTTGAGTTCCAAATGTGGTTGATTATTCCTACATTCCTCACATGACAGAGCATATCTCCCCTTCTCTGTGTTACCTCGACATCGTTGGCTTAATAATTGCTGTAAAACATCATCTCTGAGCATTGATGATTTTCATATGAATTGTTCCCTTCTGGTATGTTGCATTTGTCATCTTGCATATGTTATTTATCTCAAAATTTCTTCTTCATATACTTTGTGTGTTATACACTCTGTGAGTTAAAAAAAAACTCACAGTTGCGTATACTGACCGGTCGAGCTTCACAACAAACTGGTCGGCCAATTCTGTGTCCTTTCACAGAACTAAAATCCGATTGATCGATCTATTTTTACCACCGGTCGGGTCTTTTGAATACAATTTCACAGAATTGGAATTCGACCAATAGGGCTATTCATCTTACCAGTCGGGCACCTGGATTCTTTAAAACCAGTGTGCGTCTCTTCATTTCCTTCTTCACCCTACTTTCTCGTCTTTTGGCCTGCGACGTCTCCTCTTCTCCTTCCCTTGCTTACCTATTTTTCGTGCTCCCTTTGTTTGTCTTCCTCCTCCAAGGTAACAATCTTTGCTTATGTTCTTTTCCATTACCTCCATTTATACGCCATCTTCTTCTCTCTTTTGTTGATTTTCATTGGGTATAGTTTGATGTTGGATACCATTTTTCTTGTGTGCTTTCTATTCATTCCTTTTAGCCACATGATTCACTGTGATTTATGCCTAGATACATGTGATTTTGTTTGTACGTTGATTGGGATCTCTTTCATGGGAGTTTGTGTCTATTTCAAGCTTCACCATTTATTTGCACGCCAATTGTTTGCTAAAATGCTCGAATGAGTTTCTTCATGTATATTTCTCATTTTGCTTACATTGGATTGCACTGTGATGCTTTCTACTTCAAGCTATACCCATCATTCATAGATATGGCTCCAAAGAAGCTTGTCTCAAAGCAAAAACGTATGGCTAGTTCCTCGTCTACTATTGGTTTCATCAGTGAACAATTTCTTTAGGAAGAAAGAGCCAACCAATATAATAACATATTCAGAAAGAGGACTGTACTTTTTGAACTTCCCATAAATCTTTTGGAATTTCGGACGTTACCATTCGGTGCATGGCTTGACAGATGTCAATGGACCTCTCTTTACAAATTTGAAACAGAGGTCTTTCCAGATTTGGTGAGTGAATTATACAATAACATGACTGATATGTCCTCTATGCTCATTAAGTCCTATGTTTGAGGCCAGCACTTATCCATTACTCCCTCTTCACTTGGGAGATTCTTAGGTATTGAACAGACATTGGATGCACGATATCCACTGCCTGATGAGGGTCCTTCGGATGTTGATTTTGATGTAGTTAGCTCATTTCTATGCAGCAGTCCTCGCGATTGGCCTTCTGGCACACTACTGAAACAAAGTGAATTGATTGACTTGTATTGTCTACTCAACATCTTTGTGAAGAACAACATTGAGCCCGCGGTCATCATGCGGAGATTTATCATGAGGTGGGTTATCTTCTTTATGTTATTGGTAGCGATCTCCTGATTGATCTTCGTCGTGTCATCTTCGACACTATCTATCGTGCTCATTCTGCTGCAAAGAATGCCTCACTTCCTTTCAGGGTACTACTCTCCCGATTCCTTCTTACCCAACGTGTGATGCCCAATGTGAACGAAGTTTCGGTTTCGATTCTGAATGCTATTACTATGAGCACCTTGATGCATTCTAAGTCCCAAGTCTATCAGTCTGTTCCTCGTGGTTCCATTCCAGCACCTACTGTTGAGGAGGATATTCCGAATGCTACTACAATACATGCCAGGCTTTCAGCTTTCGAGGATACTCTTTCAGACCAGGCTGCTTATCTTGATATTCTTCATAGCTCTATTTAGACACTTCATGGTGCAGTTCAGACACTTAATGGGCAGTTAGATGCTATTGAGTCCAAACTTGACTCTATTTTGGATCATCTTAGTCGGCCCTGATTGTGTTTTGGTTCGCTTCTTTTTGTTGCTATTGCCCCCTTTCAATTCATGACCAAAAAGGGGGAGAAGCTTATACCATGCATGTGTATCTGAACTAATTGCTAAGAATAGTTTAAACTGCTAACATGCGTTGATTCTCTCTTATGTTCTACTTATGACATGCTAATCTGATCTTTTGTGTGGCTAGAAAGGTTGATTGTGTTTGGAGGTTTTAAGTTATAGCGGCAAGTTTCACCTTCATGGTTTTTTTTTTTTTTTTTTTTTTTTTTTTTTGGGTTTGATTTGGATAGATTGTTTAGTTTAGGAAGTTTTGCCCATGAATTACCAAAAGGGGAGATTGAAAGTCATGTAACGTTGGCAAATTCATGGGATGGACAAAACTTGGGTTTTAAGAGTTGTAATTTTATGTTTTAGATGGACTGAAGCCTCTACAACAGTTACAGATAAAGGTCTTCCGCTCTAATGAAGGAATGTAGGTGTTTTATCTGATCGACCGGTCGGATTACATGGGTGATCAGTGAATTTCTTGCATACGGACACCTGCAGACAAAATTAAAGACCGATCGGTCGGCCAAGGTGCCCGATCGGTCGAACCCCATGTCTGATCAATCAGATAAGGTATCCGATCGGTTGGCTGGGTCGGCTGTAGCGAATTAGAAAACTCTGATTTTTCGGATCTACAGCGTGTGCGATCAAATCCTTTCGAATCCAGTGCGAAAAGGTCTCTGTCCTCACTGTGTATATAAGGAGCATCTCATCCTTGAAGTATTATTCTTTCTCCAAATCAAAACTCTAAAATTCCTATTGAGAGATCGTCTTCTCAGAAGCTTCTTTACTCTATATGTGCTACAACGTACGCTTCTGAGCATCAGGTTCATTCTCCATCTTAGTAATTCGTCTTAAGAGGCATCAAGGCGTGAAGATCAAGTTTGAAGAAGGTGAACGACATGTGCATCGACAAGAAGGAGTGCTTCAAATCCCTTGGTTGTGTTCAACTGGGTAAAAGGTAGTAAGTAGTTCTTGTAACCTCTCTTTAATAGTGTTTGATCTTGGCGGACCAGTGGTTGGTCCCATGGTTTTTCCCGATTGGGTTTTCCACGTAAAAATCTTGTGTCCATCTTTCTTGTGTGTTTGCTTTGTAGATTAATTCACTGCTATTGGGTATCTTCATACTTAGATCTGGTTAGGACTTAAACTTGTGTTAAGGTTTGAAGTCTTTCAAGAAGATTTGTACTTTCTTATAAAATATTGTTCTCTAAGCATAAAGATTATTCATTTTGGAGATCAATGCACTGATAGCGGGTACGCAGAGGCACTGCGTGCTGTAGAGATCTATAAAAAACAACTACAAAGCCTTGTGTCGGGGGGACTAACTGTAGGGTTGTGAGTAAATCTTGTACTGCGGAAGTTAGTAATTGATTTTGTCCACTTTGGACTTGTGATATTTTCCTATTTTGGTTTCTATGTTAAATTTGTGTCTTGTTTTCGTTGTGTGATTTATTGCTTTTATTAGTCTGCTGCATAGGAGTAGTAATTAAAGTATAATCTAGAATAAATCCGGGGCATTATAAAACTTTTAGGGATGATGGGATGAAGATAGTTGAGATAAGCCACACTGGTGACGCTTCTACTAGCAGACAACAAGAACATGATGTGGTAGTGGAGACAGAAAATTCCGCCCCTGTTAATAGTAGTAAATGCTGATTACATGGTTTTGGTCCTGATGATGATGATGGTCGTGTATCGATTATGCCAAGTAATTTAATCCCGGCAACAAGCATCCCGAAATCCTCAGTAGAATTTGGTGCGGGTGACTTTAAATTCTATCATTCTAGGATCATCTCGATTGGTCCTCATCATCAAGGCAAGACTAGTCTCCAGCCCGCGCAAAGCCTCAAATGGAAGTGTGTGGAATCAATCATCGAGCGGAATCCAAGACATCCGTACAAGACTACATTCAATGGACTTGTGGCACTCTAGACGAAAGCAGCACTCTAGATCTGCTACAAACACGACCCCTCGCCCTTGTCACCAACCTCGACCACTCCCTCACCTACAATATCTTTGTGGAAATGATGTTGATACCTGGTTGCTTCATTGTTGAGAACCTTCTACATGTTAGGAGTCGGACTTTATCTCAAATGTAAGATACCAAAATTTGGATGGATGATTCAATACGTAATGATTTGCTCCTACTAGAAAATCAGCTTCCTTTCTTTGTCGTTGAGGGTATCTTTTGCTTGGTCACTGGTGAAGGACCAGAGCAGTTAATGATCCTTGTCCATGATTTTTAACAACAGGTCTCTCCCACAAACACAAACAACCTTGCTTGCTATAAACCACCATCCCATCATTTGCTCCATCCTTATCACTGGTTTCTTTTCTCTAGCTTGAAAGGAGACAACCCCAGAACCTCGTCATCTGATCCAACCAGCCAAACAAGCACAGAAACTAAAACGGACAATCCCTAGTGCAACTGGCCTCCAAGAAGCGGGAATCAAGTTCAGAGCAAAGATGGCGGTGAGTGTTAGCATTGTGGATGTAACGTTTGAAAACGGAGTCGTGGAAATCACACCTTTATTGATAGATACTTTTACAGTGTCTCAAATTCGAAACCTCATTGCCTTTTGAGAAGTTTGATCCTTACATAGAACCTCAGGCCGCTGCATTTGCTCAATTCATGGATCACATCATCAACACTTCCAAGGATCTTGCATTACTCCGGAATAGTGGCATCATTTGAACCTTGTCTTGGCAGCAATGAAGAAGTTGCTGATACATTCAACAATTTAACCAGTAGGGCTCCCGAGACGCAGCACATGTAACCCATGACAATTCGTGCCACATCAAGACACGTACAAACTGCCACAAGGGTGATTCCACAGTTACATGTGAGGAAGATCCATAAACACATATCAATCATTTTAATAATTAAGCAAAAACTTAGAGAATTCACATGTACATATCATAGCCACAAATAAAACATTCACTAATTTATTTAATTATAATCAATGTCTATTAATTCCCATCCACATGCACCTGGTACAAAGGTTCCATAAATATAAACAAACTGCAAAATGATAATGACATGATTTAATACAAGCCAGACCATGGCTATACACTAACAACCCAAAAGAACCTTGTTATGCATTGTGGAGGATGACTAATAAAAGATATCATCTTTATTCCACTCATTTATATCCCGAGATACCGCTATGGTTCCCTCCGGGGGCGCTTCGATTGCCGTATCGGCACTGGGTTCCGTACTTGTAATACCAAGAGTAACACTGTTAACATGACGATCAAGCAAATATAATGGGACATAAGCCTATCATGATGTAACAATTAAGATTAAAACAACGTAACAATTAAAAGAGAGTAATAACGGAAGCTAGGCATGTTGTGCATATGAATAAGTATGAATGTAGATCATAGATGGAAAAACAATATCATAATAATTGGCATCTATGTGGCTATCTTCTCTCTAGTAAGAGAGCATATCGTACTGTGGGAAATCACTAGCAATTAGGCCAAGATTGTCTAACTGCTTTAAGAGTGTCGACCAACTCTTCATATAACTACTACAGTAAGTAACATATTGAATACCCTTATTCAGTCCCGTCGAACCTCCTATGGATACAAACTAAGTGGTGCCGACTTCATATATCAAGACTAATCCAAATACATACTTATCATACGTAGCGATCGGCTCATACCAGTACAGAAATGTATATCGGCCTTGAAATCGTATTCAATCATGGAAAGCAAAGTTAACAAAGTAACTGATAATCAACAATGCATACTGAAATGAGCTATCAAAGCTCGAACCTGCTCAACCTTAACTACACCTATCTTGGCTCACGGGCTCACACTCAGTAGAAACTCTGTCTCCGATTTTGCCTCAAGGTTCACCAGGAGGAATGGGTACATGATTAAATTATGTTGAGGGCAAGGTTTACTTAACAATATAAATACATTTAGATTGAGAGTTAACAAGGAAATTTACTATCTAATGCTATGCTAAGACATTCTGTGTTTCCTTAGTCATTCAATATGGTGTATTCATAAAACGTCCAGTGTCAATGCATTACCAAAATCTTAGTGTATAAGCGATGAACACCACTTCTTATGCTAACACCCATGACGTGATGTCAGGAAACAACCAGAAGTCAAGAGGGAATGAGTGACAGCTCAACACCCTTCCTTCTTTATATATAATATCGTTATGCTAATTTGTTTGAGGCAAAGGTACCACTTCAAAGGCAGTAATTGGTCTTTGGTTATGCTTAAGATTCTAGGGTAAGGTTGGTTTAAAACCTTATGGTCAGTCATTGAATCAAATTTTGAAGTTAAATTGTACAACCTAGAGTTCTATTACCCGACTGATCGGGTATGGTGTCCAACCGGTCAGACACCTCCCAGAATAGAAATTCGACCGATCAGGCTTCAGGACCGACCGGTCGGCCCTGAATCACTCTACTCCAGGTAGAATCAGTCTTAACTGATTCCTCCTTGGCTTCCCCTTACCTCCCCTGCATCCAAATACTAAGGAGACCATTCATGTTACATTCTTAGGTCTCCTTTCCATTCATTTTTAACATTCATTCAACAAACCCAATCATTAGCACTAAAGCAAATATTACAATCTTAATTAGAGATCAAAAGTGCTGTAAATTGGTACATGCAAAGAACTTATCAAGAATCAATAAATTACCCATACATGCAGAGAATATGCACCCTTATACTTGCCATAGATTTAGTGCTTCACCCAAATCAATTTACCCTTTAGTTAGATAGTGGAGAAGGCTTCACTAGAGGATGATCTAGAACATTAAGAGAAATGAGAATGTGATGCATGCATGCTAATGATTGAATTTCTTTGACCCTATTGAACCCAAGAACTGAAATAGTGATGGGATTTTCTTACCTTAAGACTCCTACAAGCATAAGGAAGGAGATGATGTCTTAGATTCCAAGAAGGAGAACAAGAAGAGTAAAGAGGAAGAAGAAGAGGCTTAAATCCTTTGCATGCAACACTCTTAATGCTAAAAAATGAAGACAAAGTAAGGAAAAGAGCATAGGAGAAGGAGGAAAAACTCTTGCTCCAGCAAAAATGAAGGAAGGAGAAGAGGAAACGAAGGGGGGGTTTTGTGTTTTAAATGGTGTTTTTTTGGAAATTGCAAACAGACCGTACTAGTTTCCTAGATTTTCAATTTGAGTTGGTTGGGCTTAAAAAGGGTCGAGATAAATCCAAATTGAGTTGGGCCAAATATGAAAGATAACCCTCAAGATGAGACACACTTAGTCCAATTAATATGATGCCTTAGTGATGCAAAACTATGAAATTCTAAAATAAGAAAAGGCCCTTGACTACCTAAGTAAGGTTTGAACCTGACCTAAGTACCTGTCCACGACCTAAACCCAAGGGATTTGAGTTGAATTAGCCTAATTATATATTAATTAAAGTAAAACAAAATTAATTATTGTAAATTATGATTAACTCGGGTTTGGGCCTTATAGCCTTTCAAGTTTCTAGACTCAATGTATGTAGAGACCTAATTACACTTTTGGCTAAGTTGTTGGTGTTCTTAATGCAAAGATCCTTAGAAGGAGGATATATTAAATGTAGTAACCAAGTAGTAAAGTATTTCTGTTAATTGATTCTTAGAGTATACTTATTTCAATACACAATATGCCTAGTATACTAAATTGCCCTCTATAATCATTTGTTAATGATTATTGTAGATACAATGCGTGTTACTTTAATTATACTTATACTTTGCTGAATAATCTTATTCACATGTTGTTTAATGGTGTTACAAGCTCAGATCACAGTCCTGATTTTATGAAGATCGAAAAGGCTCAGAGGAGGTCGATGAGGTCCCTTTAGGCTTCTATGAGTGGACAGCAACAGCCATCTGACTGATCCACCTTCGGAGAGTGACATGACCATCTTAGAGTCTTTTTTTGATTTTCGGGTTGTTTCATGCCCCGAACTTGAGAATTGGGGATTAGAATGGATTCCACCCAGGGTGCTGCACACGTAATCCCATAGCAATCTATGTCATGTAAAGACACACACAAACCGCTATAAGTGAGATTCCATAGGTACGTATGAGGAAGATCCATAAACACGTATATTATCTTTCAAACAATAATGCAGAAGCCTTTAAAATACACCTGTAATTATTATAAGCAATAATGAAAATATCATCCATTTATAATGATACCTAAGACTGTTGCTTAACCATCTATATACTCATGACAACAAAATACTTATATATATTCAGAATTGAAAATAACATGTCCATTGGGAGAATGGCATAACTCATCTAAAGGCCAATCATTGCCAAGCCTAAGTAACCTTGACAACCATGCAACGTATTACGTCGGATGACTAGTAAAATATATTATTCTCATTACACTCATCTACACCCTAAGGTACAGTTGGGGTTCTTTCCGGGAGCGCGTCGATTGTTGAACTGGCATTAGGTTCAGAACGTGTAACACCAAGTGTAGCACTGTTAACATAACGGTTAAGCAAACATAGAGATATATAAGACTATCATGATGTATCAATGAATTAGAGAACATATTGATTAAAAGAAAACAATAATCGTAAGTTAGGCATATTATGCATGAAGTAAGCATAAGTAACGAATCATAAACATAAATATCATAACATACTAGTTGGCATCCACATGATTTTTTTTCTCTCCAAGGAAAGTGTATCATATTATGAGAAATCACTACTGGTCGGGTGAAGATCATCTGACTACCTTGAGAGTGCCGACCAACTTTTTATACAACTACTATAGTAAGAACATAATTAGTACACTCATTCGGTCTTATCGAACCTCCTATGGGTATAAAAGCTAAGCGGTGCTAACTCAATAAACCAAGACTGATAAGAATTCTTACATTTTTAATTACCATATGTAGCAATCGCCTCTTTCTTATATAGAAATATATACCAGTTTTGAGTTCATATTTAGTCATAAAAATTAGAATTGAATGAAGCAACTACTTTTCAAACAATACATACTCCATAAGCTATTGGAGCTTGAACCCTCTCAACCTTAGTTACCCCTATTTTGGCTCACAAGTTCACACTTAGTAGAAGTTCCGACTCCTATCTTGTCTTAAGGTTTACCAGGAAGAATTGGGTAATGATTAGATCATGTTAAGGGCAAGGTTACTTAACAATATGAATGCATTTAAATTGAGTAATTATTAAGGATATTTACTAGCCAGCCCTATGCTAGATAATTTGTGTTTCCGAGGTTATTTGATACGATATATTCATAAAATGTCTGGTGTCATTGTGTTACCAAAAATCTCGGTGTTACATTATGTAAGCAAAGGACACCTCTTTTTATGCTAACACCCATGAATGACATGAGAAACCATGCAAAAATCAAAAGGAATGAGTGACAGCCATTCACTCTTCGTCCTAATCATTTGATTACCATTGGGTTAATTTAATTAGGATAGAGGTGCCATATCTAAAGCCCTACAAGGTCTTGGAAAGTCCTAATTTCCTAAGTTCACAGTATTCTTACGGCTTAGCCGTGTATAGGATACGGCTTAGCCATGTGACATAAAATTTTTTTTAATTTCACCCGCATTTACGGCTCAGTTGTATATTGGTCTATCACTTAGCCGTATGAAGCCTACAACTAGGCCATGGCTGAGCTACGACTTAGTAGTAGTATAATCCACGGCTTAGCTGTGAGTCAGCTATAGAGGAAAAGCTGGATTTGGGGTTCTCTGGAAAGTTAGCCATAAAATAGCTTACGGCTTCTTTACAAGGTGGTTACGGCTTAGCTGTAGTTCATTTCATGGCTTGGCCATGGGTTAGCGGTAGAACAAATACAGAATTTTTGTAACAACTTGAATTTTGATTTTAAATTAGAATTAATCTTGACCTTTGATTTGATCTGTGATAGATCTCACAGGCATTTGTGTTATTCTAATTAAAATTTGAAATTATTTGTGGGACCATGTTTTGTTAGAATTTGGCTTATTAGGGAGTTTGGCTCAACCAAGATATTCAAATTAATTAGGGCTCTTGTTATTGTATTTCCTATCTCAACACAACCTTGAAATTAGTGTTCAATTCTACTTTGTGTCTTAGAGTCCAACCTAAATTAGTTTCCCTTGGCTAACTTAGTATAGGAGTTTTATTCTTTTTAAACTCTCCTTTTTTGTTTTTCTATAAAAAGATACTCAACCTCACACCTCAATTCCATCCACTCTTATTATTTTCATTCATAAAGTTCTTTCCCCTCAATATGTCTCCTTTCTCTGGCCTTTCCCCCTTTCTTTTCATGTTTACTATTGTATGTATGTACTCACCTTAGTTTTTTTTTTTTTTTTTATGTTAGCATTGTGATTTTGTCTAAGCTTTACCTAGATTTTGATCATGCCCTTACCAAACCACGATCATGGTGGACCGGCCATTATGTTGTCTTCCATCGTCTTGCATCATGTCCCTTGTCACCACCCCGAGGCCACCATATGCACCAACTAGCCCACCGACCATTAGCCATCAACCCACCTAACCAGAGTATAGCTCCACCCTCTTTCACCCTCATGCCTAAGGCTAAATCATCAGGCCCCAACCCAATTTTCCGCATTTCATCATCACCATTAGTTAGCACCACCACATCCCAGTCAAGTTAAGCCCTAACCAGTCAACCCTGCAACAAAACCGGACCTAAGCTGTAACTGATCTCAACGCAGGCAGAGCCCATCTTTCTTTTCTTCTCCTTCTTTTTTCTCTCTCCCAGTTTCAACTTCTCATCCCTGGTTTCACCTCCCACCTCATCTCTTTCCATGTACCTGTAAGCAACCGAATCCAATATCATCTTCTCCAAACGACTCAATCCCCCAATTGTTTCTGCCACTCTTCCTGCTTTCTTCTCATCCCCGCAATGGCTTCTCACTGTATATTTGCTTCTTCTTCTTCGTTCCTCCTCTTGTTTCTCCTTCTCTCCTTGTTCTACCAGCAGCCAAACAATCGACGCCATCTTCTTCTTTTCTTCTTGTTTTCTCTTCTGGATTTTCTCTTTCTTATTTCTCTGTTTTCTTTCCTTCTCTGTTTGCAGCTCATCTCTAAGTCCCCATACACCTCATTCATCACCTTCATTTTTCTCTGACTCTGCACCTTCACTGCTGCCTCCCTTCTTTTCTGCTGTAAGACCCCTCTGATGAGCCCGGATTCCACCGGGATAGTCATGGCCAGTCCATCCGAACTAAGTAGCACAGGCAACCCAGAACCCGTCACTGTTTTCCTTCTTCTTCTTTTTTCTTTTTTTTTTCTTTCTTCTTCTTTCTCTCTGTTTCTTGGCCGAGTAACCCGATTCAAAACTGGTACCCATCTCAGTACTAGTCCAGCTGGGTCAGGACTCTCCTCTGCACCATCTTCTTCCTCATTTCCTTCCGCCACTCTGCAATCCAAACAGTCTTTACTCTTCCTCTCACAGTCACTCATCCTCTTGTTTCTGTTTGCCTCTTTTCCTTCTCCTTCGGTTTTCTTCTACATTTTTCTCTTCTACTTCTGCTTCTTCTCCCTCCTTCATGCAGGCAAATCTAGCTCGGGCCACACTTGCAACTTACCCAACTTCACAAGACCAGGTCGTCCCATGCAGAACCCGACTCTCTTTCTATATTACTATTGTGCTGCTGTTCTTATGTCGAGAACTATGTAAACCCACGTCAATGAACCACCTCAAGTTCACTTTTGTTACTGTCTCATTTAGTTTTATGGTTTGTGCTTTGTACTTGTTGTTTCCATTATAATATTTGATATTGACTTTTAATTGCTTTCCATATTGGTTTATGCAAAGTCAACAGACCATAGAACTCAACTAAACCTCCCCTGCAACTCATGGACCGAGTGCTCTTGTTTGTTGGTTCCAGCATTATTCCCCACTCTTATCAATACTATTATTCTTCTTCTATTTTTCATTCTTGCTATTTAACCCATATGGCCCACATGATGTATTGGTAAAATTTATTGTCTACTCGCTGTTTTAGTGAGCCAATTGAAACATATGCCTATTGTCCTTGGCCCACTTGCATTTTTTGATCCGGGCCCATCTGACAACCCATCATGCCAAACCGGATCTCAAGCCCGACCCAAGCCAAAACTTGGTGCTTAAACTCAAAGCCATTTAGACCAATTTTCTTTCAGGTCTTATTACTAACAACTATTACTTCGGGTTCACTTGCAATACGCAATCCAGGCTTAAATCTATAGTTGTCATTTTTCCCATTTAAATCTATGCCTAAGCCTGATTTACTAAACCACATATGTACCTAAACCATTGCTCATTCACTAGTGTTTTGAAGAGTATTTAAAAATGCATATTTTCATACACATTTTTTACCCATTTTAAGGAATTAGAGTCAAAAGAGCCTCATTTAGTGTCATATCAAGGTTTCAAGCATTTTAAATTCATTTTAGTATATTTTTGTATAATTTATTTAAAAAAATCACACTTTTTGCATACATTCATAAAACCTGCCATTTTTGGAAAGTTTTGTGAAAATTTATATTCTCATGAAATAAATTTAATTTTCATCATCATTAGTTTGTTCACATATAATTATGAAAAATGGTGTACATTTTTATTGTCATTACATGAGAGATGGGCTCACAGTGATGCATTTATGATCTTAGGGTTAAAGTTATCTTTTCACATGAATTTACATTTTTTTTACAGAAAAATGATGATATGGGTCCCATTTTCGAAGAATTAAGGCAAAAAAAATTATTTTCAAAAGAAATTTGAGAAGAATTAAAGAGAGAAAGAAGAAAAAAGAAAAATTTACAAAGTTGGCTTCATGGTCCCACACACATATTACATATGTGGGGAAACACTTGTAGAATGTTCAAAAAAGGGGTCTCACTCTCCAATTGTTACAAGAATCCAAAATTAAAGTCAGAAAAGAAAGCCAAGGTGGAGAGAATTCAAGGAAAGAAAAGTCAAAGAAGGAGAATTCAAAAATAAAAAGTCAATCTTATTTTTCTTTGGACAGTAAACATTAAAATGGTCATAACTTTCAAACCAAGTGTCGGATTTGGAAAATCTATCTACCGTTGGAAAGCCCTATTCAAGTAGATATCCATAGGATCCAAGATTGCACCAATCGGAGTTAAAACAACAAAGATATGACATCGGAAAATTTACTCTACATTTTTAGGCAAAATTGAGATTGTCTCATCAAAGATAGGCCCTATCCTTTGGCAATTGTTAGCAAAGAAATATTGATACACTTAGAATTCTAGTAAAAAAAGGAATCTTATCTCATCTCAAACTTGAAAAACTTATTGGCCAAGAAGAGGACTTACCTAAAGAGGGAAAGTCACATATGAGACCTTCTTTGAAAAGGAGTAAAAGGAAAGAGCTATAAATAGAGTACCTTTTGATAGTCTAAGGCATGAAAGAAGAGACCTCCTCTCTCTAGCTCTCTCATTCCACTCTTTCCATATCTTTCTACTTTATAATTTTTTATTCAAGAAGGCTCTTTCCAACTTGAAGCTTCCACTAGAAGAAGATCTTTCATTCTCTATCTTTATATAAACAAATTCATATTGAGTAAAAGTATGTGTTTTTGTTTCCTTTATTTACCTCTTTTTACTTCTTTGATATTTAATGCTTGATGTTTGTTTTTAACCTTGTTGCTCTTGGATTGACAACTCAAAGAAGCCTAAGAACATGATTTGAGCAAACATAATCTAGGATAAAAGAAGAATTTAGGAAAAGAAAAAAATCACATCCTTCCACACATTTATTTTCTTGCACTTCCATACATTTAAATTCCATGTTATTCTATACATTTAAATTCTCGTTATTCTACATATTTAAATTCTTGTCTCATCATACATTTAAATTCCTGCAATTTTTCTATTTATTTTGAGTTCTTTGTGTTTCAAAGTTTTGTTTTATACATAATTTGATAGCTGAAAGTTTTATCATAGTATGCATCAATTATTAGTGGGTTCTTTAACATGTGTAAGATGCCAATGTGATCATGTTTTAGAGATGTTTAGGTTGCATTCAAAACTCAGATCTGAATGTGTTATGAGATGCCCAAATCTATCCAAAAACAGTCCATATTTGTAGAAATTTTGATGTAACAATCAATTCATATTTGAGTATATTCAGTTGGGTAACTTGTGGATCAGATTTGAATACTTGAAAGATCTGAAAATCATGATTTGGAGAAAGATTTTGAACATGATTTAGATCTGAAATCTAAGTTACAGCACTTACAATTTAGAAATTTTGCAACTTTGTTTGGTACCTACACATGTCAAGTTCTCATGCATTCTTGCATTTTTTTAATTGAAAAGTTTATGGTCTATAAAAATTGCTGGAAGCACCTTTAAAAACTGAAATTTTCATCTCAATTATGCTCAGAAACACTTTAGTTTCAGACATGAAAATTGTCTAAGAACAGCCCACCTTTGTAGTAAAATTCTGCACTGCAGAATTTTTGTAATTAGTTCATTCATGCATGCATATTTTCTTTGTTTTTATAATCTTTTTCTTTGCCCTTTTTTTTATTGAATTCATGCATTCATTAAGTGTGTTTTTTCAGCTATTAAATTTAGATTAGGTTTTCATTAGGTTAGATTCATTTTTTTTTGTTAACTCTTAAATTTCATTTAAATTTCTGCATTTTTTTATCTCATGTCATGCATTGTTTTGCATTGTTGATTTGTTATTTTTTAACTTTCTTATTTTGGTTTTCTTTTATTGGAAGTTCTAACTTGTGTGTTATCTTGTAGAAACTTAGTTTTGTTTTTTAGGATGTTTTAGTTTTAGGAGTTTTAGTTTTAGTAAGTTTTTTTATTGTAATTAATTTAATTTTGGAAAGTAAGGATGATGGTTATAATTTTTAGCTTTTAGGCTAGTTTTAGAATTTTATTTAGGACAAGTACAAGTTGGAAATATTTTAAAGGCATAGCTTCCTATGGATCGAATTGGTTTTACCTGTTTTTATTACTACATCGCGGCTCTGCACTTGGAGCTCACGATCAAGTTTTTGGCGCCGTTGCCGGGAGCGCCATTTAAGGTAACTTTTCTAACTTTCCTTATTTACATAGCTTTGTGGGTATGATTTATTTTTCTATCATCTTTCAACAAATAGGAGGACATGCATATAATAATAAACCACCCTAATTTGGAATAGGAAAGTGCATGGAAAGCTATAATGTATACATCACTCTGATTTTTAGAAACTTTCTAAAATTGAAAAAATTATTATTTTCAACTTGTCATAACTTCTTTTGGAAGAAAGTACACCAAAAGTTATCCAATCGCTCTCCTTAATCTTCTTGGCATCCAAAAAAGCTTTTGCCCCTATAGTGCGCGACAGCTTTTCTGTTCAGGAAACTGGTCCTTCAAAATGGGTTCATTTGTGACTCTGCCACTTCCTGGTGGCTAACCTGGCCGAATCGATTTCATAGGAATGGATTAGAGAACTTAAGGAAACTTTTTGACTTTAGGGAGTTATTTAGCTATTAGGTTTTTCTCATTTTTTTATTAAAAAAAAAAACAAAACAAGTGATTCTAAAAACGGATTAGTGGCAATCTACAAACATGAGGGGACTTAACAAAGGTCAAACCAATGGAATGGAATCAATGCTTATGTCCCACCAAAGTCATGGCGTGCCTTGTGCGAATAAGATAAGATTGCAAAGTTACATCAAACAACTTGTTCAATTGGATCTTATGAATAGGAGTGGGTCAATCACTATGATCTTTGTTACAATGAGGAATTTGTGGAAAAATATAATGGAATGAGTAGGTCAGATAATCAACCAATAATGGCCGAGCATGAGTTCTCATACCACACAAAATTAGTCACTCCTTCCAATACATACGTAGGATTTCCATGGTGGGCTGAATCAAATTCAAATCAATGGCATTTCCACAATAACATAAGTAACATGTGTGGTCCAAATTGGGATGATCAACCACTGGACAATTAGCGAAATGGGCCCAATATGGATCATGTCTCTTATCCCCAAGAACTTACTCCAGACAAATCGTATGACTGCCCTTATATGATACATCATATGTACTCCCTTCTTCTCCCTGGTCATATGCACCTCCTAATCTCTCTCCGCCCGTATGGTCATATGAACCACCACCACCACCCCTGAAGAATTTTTTGGAGAATACTTTAGCTAAATTGGTTGAGTTCACACAAAACACCATGCAAACCATTAAAAAAATGAGCAATGCATGGAAAGCCTAATGACTTTGATTAGTCAAACAGGGCTTGAAATGAGACAACAAAATGCCACCCTTGGAATTGAAGATGATCCTACGTTCATTGAAGATCTTGTAGATATGGATCATGCAAACACATAATGGATATCCAAGGGTACACAACATAGATAATGGTGCGATGTATGAACCAATTGATGACTCACATGAGCCCATGTGCCCCACTTTTCCTCAGTATCGCCCATTCCAATTCATCAAAGAGGAAGCTATGCCTTTTTACATAAAAACTTTCTAAGATTCAGATTCCTCTGATGAATTTGGCATTGTGGTCTTTCATAAATTTGATATTCCTATAATTGAGGAAGCCGCAAATGAACCTAATGAGCCTCAAAAGAAAGATTACAATTGGGAGGATGACCCCATTTTTCAGATTTCTGAGTCGAATAATCTGGAATCTTTGAAATCTTGTATTGACTTCTTCATAAAATCTGATGACTTAACTCTTAGAGAAATTACCTTACATTTCTTGGCCCTCAATGTTATTCAATGAAACTTGTAGAATTGGAGAACAGTGGTTCCATTCAAACACCCAAGTCTAAAAATTTGGAATTCTTTGAGCCCGTGTTCAAACAGAATGCTGAAATTGAACTAATAAAATTTGTGGCATGGGAGGAGGTAGGGCCACCTAGTTGCTCATTACATTTTCTCCTACTTTTCAAAGATCCATTTTTAAGAAAGGAGGATGAATTTTTCATGGTGGTCCCTTCTTCACACAGTCTACAGAAATATGTGGTTCTCATGGTTTCATCTCTTTTTGTGCTTCTTTAAACTACTCGAAACTAGTTGTGTAGGTTTTTTTTCCTTTTTAGCATAGATATATTTTTTTTAGAGGAGCTTCTTGTCTTTCTGTTCTTTTTTTTCTATTTTATCTAACCTTGGATAGGGAGCAGCTCAAACACATCTTTAGGTGACTTCTTCTCTTTACCCTCCTTTACGTTTATGTTTTATCATATTGCTTTTACTGTTCTGCATTGCATGCATAAACATCGAGGACAATGTTCATCTTAGGTTGGGGGGCGGGAACAAACACACTTGTCCAATTTTAGATAAAATTTTTTTATTTTCCTGTCATTTTTATCATTTTAGTCAGTTTTTAATAATTTTAATCAGTTTTTTTTAATTTAGGACCTTTATTTTTGGTCAACAATTTTTTTCCTTTTAGAAAAGAAAGTTTTCGAAGGAATTAAAGCGATTTGAAAATATATAGAAATCTAAAATGTTCATACTTTTATAAGGAAGTAAAAAGAAAGTTTGCATTTTCCAAAGGAGGAAACCTATCAAAAGATTACCAAAACTTACTTTTCACATACATATACACATAGATTTTTTGACATTTTGGATATGAAGCTTTAATATTGTTTTTGGAATTTTTCTGGAGAATACAATGTGAACTTGAAATTTAGTTTATAGAATATTTTTGTTTCCTGGTTCATTTTTGGTGAATTGTATATGTTAAAACCAAGATGAATTAATCGAGTGAGATGAGAACTGCCACCTAGTGTTTACTTTTGACTTTTTTTTTAAAAAAAAAGAGAGCATATAATGAGTAGTTTGTTACTAGTTTGGGTTCGTAGCCTTTTCAACTCTAGCTAGTAAGCCTGGAGGGATATTTCTAAATCTAGTGCCTTAAAGCCATCTGGTTTGGGAGTCATTGGCCTAATGCTCACTCCATGGGTTAATTAGAAAGCTTAAAGGACCTAAAATTTGCACAATCACAAAACAATGATAAAAAAAAAGAGATTGATGATGAATTATGGCCTAACGAGAGTCTGTAGAAATTTTTAAGGGATATGTGTGGAAATGAATAAGGACTAAGTTTGCTCCTTAGATCCCAACTTTTGTTATATTATATGAACTTAGAAAATTTTATGTTGAAAAAGAATAAGTGGGTGAGGAGTGTCTGTAAGAGTTTGTAAGTAAGTATGTGCGAGGAAGGATAAAGACCAGATTTGCTCTCTAGATTCTAACTTTTCTTATATCGTATGGACTTGAGAACCCTTGCATCAAAAAAAGACAGTAAGAGAAAAGAGGCCTATCGAAGTAAACAGTAATGTGGCAGCTATCTTAGTAACTTTGAGAGGAAACTTCATTTTGCTAAATTTCAAGAGATCAGACTATTTGAAGGAAAATTTTGTTTTTGCAGCATTATTATAGAATATCTGAAATAAGTTTAGATGTATATATATTTTGCACCATGCACGCAAGTTGGCCTGAATTTAAGAAAGTTTTCGAAAATAGAACTGTAAACCGAACTTTAAAAAGTCTGAAAGTTTGATTATTCCAGATTTTGAAAATATTCAATATGCGTGAATTTTTTTTTGGAAATTTCTTTTCTCCTTTGCTTTTGTTTATTTTGTTTTTCTTAAAAAAAAAAGAATTTTGTAGGTATATTCACTGCAAACCCTCACTTGGCACAACTTGTCCACTAGGGGAAACCTAGGGGTTTAAAGGCTTACTGCATATGCTTAATGCCGTCGATAGTGCCAGTGAAAGTGGCGTTGCATTTATGTTTATTTTTCTTGCATTGCATTAGTTTTAGGTTAGTTTAGGTCATGATGGAAGCCTCATTTTATTCGCGGTCTTTGCTAGGGACTAGCAAAATGCTAGTTGGAGGGCGTGATAAGTTTTTAAAAATACATATTTTCATACACATTTCGACCCATTTAAAGTACTTATTAAGTTAAAAGAGCTTCATTTAGTGTGATATCATGGTTTCAAGCATTTTTAATTTGTTTTAGTATATTTCTACATAATTTTTTTAAAAAAAATCATATTTTTTGCATACATTTATGAAACTTGCCATTTTTGGAAAGTCTATTTTTGAAAAGTTTTGTGAAAATTTATATTCTTATGAAATAAATTCAATTTTCATCATCATTCGTTCATTCACATATAATTAGGAAAAATTGTGTGCATTTTTATTATCATTTCATAAGAGATGGGCCCACAGTCAAGCATTTGTGATCTTAGGATTGAAATTTTCTTTTTCACAAGAATTCACATTTGTTTTGCAAAAAATTGATGAAATAGATCCCATTTTCGAAGATTTGAGGCAAAGAAATTATTTTCACAAGAAATTTGAGAAGAATTGAAGAGAGAAAGAAGAAAGAAGAAAAATTTGTAAAGTTGGCTCCATGGTCCCACACACATATTCACATGTGTGGGGACATACTTGTGAAATGTTCAAGAAAGGGTTCTCATTCTCCAATTGTTACAAGAATTCAAAATTAAAGTAAGAAAAGAAAGCCTAGGTGGAGAGAATTCAAGGAAAGAAAAGCTAAAAAAGGAGAATTCAAAAATAAAAAGTCAATCCCATTTTTCTTTGGACAGCATGCATTAAAATGTTCATAACTCTGAAACCGAGAGTCAAATTTGGACAATCTACTACCATTGAAAAGCTTTTTTCAAGTACATATCCGTAGGATTCAAGATTGTACTAATCGAAGTTAAAACGACAAAGGTATGACCTTGGAAATTTTACTATATATTTTTAGCGGAATTGAGATTGTCTCATCAAAGGTAGGTCCTATCCTTTGGTAATTGTTAGCTAAGAAAGATGGATACACTTAAAATTTTAGCAAGAGAAGGAATCTTATCTCATCTCAAACTTGGAAGACTTGTTGGCCAAGAAAAAGACTTACCTAAAGAAGGAAAGCCACATATGAGACCTTTTTTGAAAAGGAGTAGAAGAAAAGAACTATAAATAGAGCACCCTTTTGATAGTCTAAGGCATGAAAGAAGAGACCTCCTCTCTCTAGCTCTCTCCCTCTACTCTTTCCATATTTTTCTACTCTATAATTTCTTTATTCAAGAAAGCTCTTTCTAACTTGAAGCTTCCACTAGAAGAGGATCTTTCATCCTAAATCATGTAATGTTTTATTCTTGTTATTCTCTATCTTTATATAAAAACATTCATATCGAGTAAAAGTATGTGTTTTTGTTTCCTTTATTTACCTCTTTTTACTTCTTTGATATTTAATGCTTGATGTTTATTTTTAACCTTGTTGCTCTTGGATTGACAACCCAAGGAAGCCTAAGAACATGATTTGAGCAAACATAATCTAGGATAAAAGAAGAATTTAGGAAAATAAAAAAATCACATACTTCCACAAATTTATTTGCTTGCACTTCCATACATTTAAATTCCATGTTATTCTATACATTTAAATTCTTGTTATTTCACATATTTAAATTCTTGTCGCATCATACATTTAAATTCCTGCAATTTTTCTATTTATTTTGAGTTCTTTGTGTTTCAAAGTTTTGTTTTATACATAATTTGATTGTCATAGTATGCATCAATTGTTGGTGGGTTTTTTAACATGTGTAAGATGCCAATGTAATCATGTTTTAGAGATGTTTAGACTAAATTCAAAATTCAGATCTAAATGTGTAATGAGATGCCCAAATCTATCCAAAAACAGTCCATATTTGTAGAAATTTTGATGTAACAATCAATTCATATTTGAGTATATTCAGTTGGGTAACTTGTGGATCAGATTTGAATACTTGAAAGATCTGAAAATCATGATTTGGAGAAAGATTTTGAACATGATTTAGATCTGAAATCTAAGTTACAACACTTACAATTCAGAAATTCTGCAACTTTGTTTGGTACCTACACATGTCAAGTTCTCATGCATTTATGCATTTTTTTAATTGAAAAGTTTATGGACAATAAAAATTGTTGGAAGCGCCTTTAAAAACTGAAATTTTCAACTCAATTATACTCATAAACACTTTAGTTTCAGACATGAAAACAGTCTAAGAACAGCCCACCTTTGTAGTAAAATTCTGCACTGCAGAATTTTTGTAATTAGTTCATTCATTCATGCATATTTTCTTTGTTTTTATAATCTTTTTCTTTGCCCTTTTTTTATTGAATTCATGCATTCATAAGTGTGTTTTTCAGCTATTAAATTTAGATTAGGTTTTCATTAGGTTGATTCATTTTTTTTGTTAACTCTTGCATTTCATTTAAATTTCTGCATTTTTTATCTCATGGCATGCATTGTTTTGCATTGTTGATTTGTTTTTTCTAACTTTCTTATTTTGGTTTTGTTTTATTGGAAGTTCTAACTTGTGTGTTATCTTGTAGTAACTTATTATTTTTTTTAGGATGTTTTAGTTTTAGGAGTTTTAGTTTTAGTAAGTTTCTTTTATTGTAATTAATTTAATTTTGGAAAGTAAGGATGATGGTTATAATTTTTAGCTTTTAGGCTAGTTTTAGAATTTTATTTAGGGTAGGTACAAGTTGGAAATATCTTAAAGGCATAGCTTCCTATGGATCGAATTGGTCTTACCAGTTTTTATTACTACATCGCGGCTTTGTACTTGGAGCTCACAATCAAGTTCCTTGACCCAAATTGGAACCACCAACGCCATTCATTGACACGGGCCAAACCCATATAATTCCATGAGAATATTTAATTTGATTTAGTCATTTGCATATGAATCTATATTCTCCTATCTTAACAGGAACTCACATCGGACTTCCAAATCAAGTCAAGCCAAATTCTCCGATCGCTAACAATTCAGGCAAGTAGTCTTACCATGGTTCCTTAACACTAGAGTTTTCTGGTCCTTGCCTCAATTTGATTTAAAATATGAAAATTTGAAAACTATTGAAATAATCTTCGATTATTAGGATATTTTGTTACATTTGACATGCTTATACATAATGGTTATGTTAAACCTAGTCCTATTTCTTTGCCATCATCATGCTACAATTGATTTTTGTGAAATTTATTGTTGATCGTTAATTACCGTTGGATTTAAAATGCTGAAAATGTGGAAAATTCTGATAAGATATGATTCAATTTGTGATCTCAATACTCGGCCATCTTTGTGATTAAAATGACTTTGAATTCCTAGATTTGCTATTTGTACCCTCAAGGTATTCTCTAAAGTATGGCAATGCATCGTAGTACACCCACACACAGATTTTAGCCCCTTTTGGGTATGACATTGGGATTGAGACTCCTATGTATGCTATTCCTAGTTTGCAGCTAGCTTCTACTTTGTTTTGGAGATTACAGGTATTCTCGGGCCTCGTGCCAACTTTGTATGGAAATAAAATGATTTGTACCTGGCGTATACCTTGTGTTTGGTTCAAGCATAACTCTGGCAAGCACACTTTGATATTTTGTTTACTACAGATATGTCTTTTCTTTTTATTTGCTGATTTGGTTATTTGCTCACTTATTTGAATACCTTGAATTTCGGTCACATTATCTTCTTGTCGCTTTCAAGATATTGTACTTACCTTACTTGATACACCTTGTATATGCAAACCATGACTCTAAATTTGAATTCTTAGATTGCTATCTATTTATTAGGTTTTATGGTTTGTATTACTTATTGAGTTTTACTCACCTTTGTTTTTTTTCTCACGCACAGATTTCGAGTTTGAGCTAGAACCAGAGAAAATCTATCTTGTTTTGCAGATTTGAGACTGAGGGATGAGCTGCAAAACTCTAGCCTTAGATTCGGAGGATTGAATTAGGAATTTATTAGCATTTGAGAAATTGATTATTATGTTTTGAGGATTACTCTCACTTCGGATTTATTTACTATGTTAGTGGATTGGTTTTTATTGTTTTGTATGAGATATTGATCATGTTGTTCCATTTGGATTATTTAATAAAGTTTGAAATTTATTTGAATCAATTGTTGTAGACCCATCATGCCTTGTAATTTGAGGGTCCTAAGGATCTCAAATTTCAGGGCGTGACAATTTTTGGTCTTTGGATTCCTAGCCGTACTTTATTTGCGGCTTAACCATAAGTTTCAGATTTTCTGAAACTGCTCTAGTACAGATTTTAGTCTGGTATAAAACCCTGGAATTGGTTCCAACGTGATTTCCTTTACTCCCAATTATCATCGTAGATCTTATAATACCTACATTTCATCCATAATTCATAACTACGTTCCTTACCACTTAATCCATCACATATTCTTAGATTAAAAGTGATGGGAAAGCTGTAAGTTAATATGTATAAGGAATTCTTCAAGAATCAATATAAAAAGCATGCATCAGTAATATAGACTCTTATACTTGCTTTATATCAGTGATTGACCCAAAACAAGCCTCTCCTTTAGTTTGATGATGGAGAAAGCCTCAATAGAAGGAAATCTTATTATAAACAAAGACATGCAATAGGTGAATTAAGATGCGTGCATGTTGCTCATTTGAGTCTCCTTGACTCTTTTAAACTCAAAAAAGTGGAAGGATGTTGAGGATTTAACCTTGGAGAGTTGCAAAGAAAAGGAAAGGATGAATTTGAAGGTTTCAAGGAAATAGTGAGTAAGTAGATGGTGGGGAATGCAATGGGAGCTTTGGCTCTAACATGTAAAGCTCCAAACTTCAGTGTTGATGAGATGGAGAATGTGAGAAAAGAAGAAAATGGAGTTTCAGCAAAGAGGTTAGAGGAAAAATGAAGGGGGACGATGCATGTACCTTTTACACTTAAATTTTTCTTGGAATTTCTATGCAAGCCCACTGTTATTATGAAATTCATAGTTTGAGTCAAATGGACTTCAATTGGGCAAATATGGATCCAAATTGGGCTGGTCCAAATATAAAAGATAATTCACAAGATGAAATACACATGATGCAACTAATATAGTGTTAGAATGATGCAATCATGTGACTCTAAATTACAAGAAAGTCCTTAACTACTTAAGTAAGATTCGAACTCGACCTAACTATTTATCCATGACCCAAATCCAAGGGAATTTGAGTTAAATTAGTCTAAACGAGCATTAAATAGTATAAAACAAGATTAATTATTATAAATCAAAACTAGTTCGGATTCCGACCTTACATCCTCTCCCTTTTTAAGATCAATCGGTGTTTCGAATGCAACATACCTTAGGTAAAAGTTTTGGATATTTTTTCTGAACTTGTTCCTCTAGCTCCCAAGTAGCTTCTTCTTATCCATGATGTTCCCATCGAATCTTAACCTATTTAATTGTCCAAGTACACAGCACTTGGTCCTTTGTGTTAATGACACGAAGGGATCTCTCTTCATAGCTCACATCTAGCTTAACTTGGATGTCGTTTATCTCGAGAATATGTGAAGGGTCTAGAAGATACTTTCTAAGCATCAATACATGAAACATGTCATGAACTTTCATGAGTTGAGGTGGTAATTCCATCCTATAAGCCAAATCTCCAACCCTGCCTTGAATCCCAAAAGGTCTTACAAATCGTGGAGCTAGCTTGCCTTTTTGTCCAAACCTGATAGTACCTTTAATGGAGAAACTTTTAAGAAAACATTATCTCCTACTTGAAATTCAAAAGGTCTACGGCGATTGTCTATATAACTCTTCTGATGAGATCACACAACCTTCAATCTATCTTGAACTTTTTGTATTTTTTCCACCGTATCCGCAACAAAAGAAGGCCCATGGAGACTTCTAACTCTGACTTCTTCCCAACAGACTGGTGTATGACACTTACTCTCATACAAGGCTTGGAGTGGAGCCATACTGATGCTCGTGTGATGGTTTTCATTATACTCAAATTCACATAAAGAGAGGTGTTTATCCTATTCTTTCCAAAGTCTAACATGCTAGCGCGAAGCATACCCTCAAGAGTTTGTATTGTGCACTCTAATTATCCATCAGTCTGAGGATGATAAGCAGTGATGAAATTGAGTTTGGTACCTATGGATTTTTGAAAAGACTACCAAAAGGAAGAATCGAATCTACTATCTCTGTCGGAGACTATGGAGATTGGGGTACTGTGCAACTGTATAATCTTGTTAGTGAAGATCTTAGCCATCTCATGGAATTTCATCCTTTTCCTGATAGGAATAAAATGGGCTGACTTTGTTAGTCGATCGACAATCACCCATATAGCATCATGATGTTTCTCGTCCGAGGCAACCCTGAAACAAAATCCATTGAAATATTTTTCCATTTCCACTTTGGAATATGCAGAGGATGTAATAAACTAGGAGGCTTTTTATGTTCAGCCTTCACAAGTTGATAGGTAAGACATCTTACTACAAAACCTACAATGTCTCTTTTTATCTTATCCACTAGAACCTGCCATTCAAATTTCAGTATATCTTAGTACTCCCGAGTGCATGGAATATCTAACGTGATGTGCTTCAGTTATGATTGCTTCTTTTAGATTTTGATCTACTAAGACACATAATTTGTCACCGAAATATAACACACCATCAATCACCCTAAAATCTAGTCTCCGAGATATATGGTCACGAATCTTAACGAACTCTGGGTCTTCCAACTGTCTCTCTTTAATCCACAGTATTAAAGTAGGTTCAAAGACAAACATAGCTACTAGCTATTTTCATGCTCGGAGAACATTACTAATAACAAACAATTCCACATGTCTGCTAATGTCCATACTTATATTGATGATATTTCAAGACCCATATATTTTTTTATATAGAAACTAGTTATATGTGACAAACTATAGTTATGTTAGTCCATTTAAAACGAAGGTATTTTGTTAATTTTACAATGAGTTAGTATGACAATGCACACAATGAACTTACACAGTAGTTTCAAATCTCCATAAGGGTTATGGAATATTCCGTCTTTTAGATCCTGGAGGAACTAGTGTCCTAAATAACTACCAAGAGAGAGGCTCTCATCTTCACCAAGATCTTGTTGATGGGAGCCCCATCTATGAAGACTGCACCAATGTATATATAAATCCAAATTTAAAGTTCGAAATAATAGATCTCCATTAAATTGGTGATACACGGGATTGTATAATAGATGCAGTTATGCTTATATAGCCCTTCCCCATATATATCCCACTCTTATTAAGAATAAGTTTGTCAGTCTCAAATACAAGCCTGAACCTTTTCTTACTCAATAATGAACCCGATACAAGATTTTTATGAATGTCAAGTACATGTAGTACTTCATTAAAAGTGAGTTATTTTCCCGAAGTCATTTTTAGCACCACCTTTCCTACAGCTTCAACTTTAGAAGTCGAAGAGTTGCTCATAATAGTTTTTCCCCATCAACAGCTTGATATGAGGAGAACAGATTCTTGTCTGCACATATATGGTGAGTAGCACCTATATCCATCCACCATTCCCTAGTATTTCCAACCAAGTTTACTCTGGACATCACAGAAAAAAAGGCTAATATTAGAAACATCCCTAGAAAGTTTCTTCATTTCGGTCATATTATCTTATGTAGGCGTTTTATTTGCAGTTTCTTGATTTTTATGTTTGCATAAGTCCTTTGCACGAAGGCCAACCTCGTCACAAACAAAGCACTCTCCTTTAAACCATTTTGGATCACCACCTTGGTTTTCATGCTTCCTCTTTTTGTTGTTATTCTTGTGTGTTTGTTCAACTACATTTGTTTTGTATTCCATTGGATGAGTCTTATTTCTTTTTTTAGATGTATGGTTATCTTCTTCAATTCTTAATCTTACGATTAAGTCTTTAAGACTCATCTCCTTGCATTTATGCTTTAGGTTGTGTTTGAAATCTTTCTAACTTAATGGTAGTTTTTCAACTATAGCAGCAACTTGAAAGGATTCACTTAAGGGTCATTTGTATTTTTCATATGCGATGTGAAAATGATTTACATAGGTAAATGACTCACATGTGAGTCATTTGCATATGCAATTAACTCATATGTGAAATGAATTCAATCGTTTGTCATTTTCACACCTCTTTATATTTAAATTAAAAGTAATCCAACGGTTCACCGTTTATCATAATATTTTTGCCACGTTTCATGATTTATCATAAATATCTTAAAATATATATATAGAAAAGGACTATATCTCCAAGCCAAAAAAGGCATTCTAGAGAGTTTGGACGGTTCAGATCATCAAGATGGGGCCCATAAAATTAAGAATTTCAGATTTGTATTGTTAGATCTTTCTGTAAATATCTAAAACTATATTATGATCCAACGGTTGAAAATTGGTTTCAAGGCCGTTTTTAGTCTTCACAAGAGTTTCAACGGCTCTGGTTTACATTAGGGGGCCCACAGGAGTCAAAAAATAAAGAAATGCAGATTGAGTTCAATCACGGGTTCAACACATCCAACGGTCTCAACTCTTTTGATCATATCTGAAGTTGTATGATGATCCAAGGCTTAAAATTGGTCTCTGAGCCGTTTTTGACCTTTAGAAGAGCTTGGATGGTTCATATTGCTATTTTGGGGCCCATAAAACCAAAAAAATGCAAAAAGGTGGACTGCCCCAGCAAGTTACTATTCACCTGCCTGGTAACAGTGACATGGGTAATGTTTTCACACCTGTTGAGGTGTGAAAATTCTCACCTGATTTTCAAGCTATTTTCATATCATTTTCACATCTACTTTACACATCTCGTGTGTAAATGAGTGAAAACAAATGTGATGATCTGTAACCATTACACATGTAGTTCATTTACCTATGTAAATCAACAAAAACAAACAACCCCTTTGTGTGAATCTCATGGAGTAGGACTTGAAGATCTCGCACTTGACTAATTACAGTCTTTGAATCCAGCATTTTGAAATCAAGGAAGTGGCCAACTACAAATTTCTTTGTACCGGCATGTTTTGTTTTATACTTTTTATCCAAAGAGTCCCACAACTCTTTTTTAGTTTTGATTGAACTATACACATTATATAATGTGTCCTCCAGTCCATTAAATATGTACTTCTTACATAAGAAGTTAGAGTGCTTCTAAGCATCAATTGTAGCAACCACTAGCCTATCACTCTCATTTTCTTTGAGAGTAGGAGCCTCTTCATATAGGAATTTAGCCAAATTCAGGGTAGTCAGGTAAAACAACATTCTTTGTTGCCATCTCTTGAAATCTACCCTTTTGAAATTTTCAGGCTTCTCCTCATGATTGACAAAAACATGGATCTAAACAAAAGAGGTAAGGGGAATAATAGCATTTGAAGATGTCATTCTGATTAGTCATTCTGATAAACACAATAGTTTTACAAATTTTCCAATGTAGAATTAATATTCAGAAGACAAACTGTGAGAATTAATATCAACAGTCCTATAATAAAGATTAAAACTGTTTAAACAAAGGTTTATTTGCACAACAAAGTTCTAATTTTATTGGTTCAAAAAAACTGAAAATAGAAAAGGAAATTCTTTTGTAAAACTCAGTTTGTATTAAAAGTAATGAAGTCAATTTGGGTTTTCTGAAATTAGAAACAGAATTCAGTGATCACAATGAAAAGATTTCAAAAACTATTTTTGTCTAAAGATTGTAAGGGACTTAGAGTCCTTTTGTGATTACAGCAACTGTTTCAAATGCAAAAAATAACCACAGTAGTATAAGAAGAAAATTATAAATTTGAACTCATAACAAGTGAAGTCAAAATAGTCTATTTTGTTTAACACTATGCCCTTAAGATAAAAATTCATCCCCGCTGCGGTATATGGACGTTTGTCTCTCAAGATACAATGATCAGCACGTAATAAAAATAGCACTGCAATCTACAATGCTAGCAAACAAAATAGTGTTCTTGACTCTCACACAAATGACATAATGTAGGAAGAAATGCATTTTGAGATGAGCTTTTAAATAGGTGAATTGGTGACTGTTCTAAACAGTTAATAGTCACCAAGAAGAACAGAAGCTTTTGTGGTAACTTTGTCTTTTGACAAAAAGACATTTTCTTTGGAGAGCCCATGGGTTGAGCTCAGGATCAGACTTCTTCCTTAGAGAGCCCATGGGTTGGGCCCAGGATCCAACTCATACTGGGTTATGGGCATTTGACCCAACCTAACCCAACTTCACCGTTAGCCATTTGGCAGCGCAGCGCGCGCATGGTGGTTGTGGTGTCATGTGGGTCCTCCTTCTGGGATTGGTGGTTGTGGTGTCATGTGGGTCCTCCCTCTGGGATAAAATATGAGTGCCCCTTGGGACCCAAACTATATCTCCACACTTAATATATATAAGCACACACACATTTTAGTATATAAATAATGTGGGATTCCCTTCTTTGTTACTATATACAAGCAACTTTAAGTAGTCACTTTGGAAATCAATTTCTCATTCATATCTTAATGGTTTTCAATGAAAAATGGTTTAGGTTTAATTTCCCCATGGAGGAGAACACATTAGCACTTGGACCAGCCTCAAGAGACGTGTAGGACCCACACCTATTGTGGTCCAAAGTTGACCCAAAATCTATTTTTCCAACAAATATAAAAACTCCACAAAGGGCGTTTCGCGGCACAAAATGCCCTTATGTGTGAGTAATTAACGCAAATAGGCCCCAAAAGTTTCGGAATCTAAACTTTGGATTCATGAAAATGGAGTTGGAATGTGTCCAAAAGGGCTATGCGTAATCTGTTTATTTACATGAAATTGAATCCAATTTGTTATAAAAAGGCTTTCAACAGGAGAGAGGTGAGAAGTGATGAATATAAGATGGAGATGTAGGCATGAACCCTCACTTTCTTATGATTTGATCTATTGTGGTGATGGTTACATATTCCTCCTCCACGAAATAGAAAATTATGGATCATCACATTGTTTCTGCAAGTTTAACCACTTATAGAAAAGCATTTGTTTTAATTTCAAACAATTCGATTCCATTGTAATCAAATGGGCGGTTAGAATCCAACTGGTTAAAACTTGAGCTCTTGACCTGCTTCCCAACTGCATTACATTTCATTTCTTTGTGAGTAGGGCCAGCTAGAAGATTGATCATCACATGTATAGTTGTGATTAAAAAATCAAGAAAAAGTAAAGGGAGTTAATCATGTGATAATCACATGATCTACACATGAACTGGGGCTGTATTCAGGGACAATTAAATAATGAAATTTCTTTTTGGAATACACCCTTAGAGTTTAAAATTTAGCTAGACCTTATCATTTTGATCTCTTCAAATAATCTATTTGATGGGGAGAATCTATGTAAAATTAGGATTATTACAGTTTAATAGTTCAAATAGGCCCCGAAATGCTATTATAAAGCTACCTCTCGAAGATTGGAAAATGAAGAATCCCAATGTTAAAATTAAGGGGCTTTGAGATTATTCACTCTGGGTTTCTTCAAATTTGAGTAATCTAAACATACCCATGATAATGAATGGATTGACGAGATGCTGGAGACATATCATTAGCCAACCGAAGTTTCAGGTTGGGTCCATTTGGCGACGGAACGTAAACTCAATATTACAATTATTTGGGCATAGGTTGAGGTCTGAGACCCAATACTAGAATTCATACCTAAGTCCATAACCAATTATATTTAATATGGTTTAGGTTGAGTCCATGGTTATAACCTAAAAACCATATACCTATTAGGAAATATACAATGATACAAAATATATCATTTTAATATTGAGAAAGAGTGGCTAGTATGAAATATCTTAGAAAGAGAGCTCCAAAAGATTATTCGCCTCATGATTGTAAAAAGATTCAAGAAATTTAGTTGAACCATGACTTTCTATATAATTTGGAACCCATAATAGTCAAGGCCCAAACCGTTACAAAACATAATGGCTCAAAAAAAATAATTAGCAGCTGGTTATGTCGTTTGGATTGACCAATACACCTAGCACTTTCATGAAAACGATCTTAGACCCTTCATTGCCAAGTTTATTGTGGTTATATCAATAGCATTCAAGTTTATAGCCCGGATGTGCCTGCGCATCTGGAACATCTGCTGGAACTCTTTGAAGTGTTACCAAAGGAGAAATTGCATGCCAATCTTAAGAAGTGAAGCCTCGTTACAGATAGATTGGCCTTCCTTGCCTATGTCAAAACAACAGACGGTATAAATGTGGATAATGATAAGGTTAAAGCAGTATGGGAATGGCCAACCACCAATATTTATGGTGTGAGGAGTTCCCACTGATTGGCCATTTTCTATTGACAATTTGATCAAACTTCAGTTCTAATGTTGCACCCAATAGGCCATTACAGCCTAAATTAAGAGGGCTTGTGGACAAAATAAGTGCAAGAGAGTATCCCATTGATCAAGCAAAAATTAATTAATAAAAGCTCTAGTATTAGCACTAACAGAATTTGAGAAGATTTTCCACATCGGTTTTCGCGATTATCATATTGGAATTGGCTTAGTATTTTTCAAAACAAGTCTACCTAAGTAAAATCTGTTTTGTTCAAAGTAGACCAACCTAATAAGGCCAGACTAATCTTGAGCCATCTTTGAGGCAAAGATATATGTGGAACAAATCTAGAACCCCAAAACATAGCTTCCCTAATTTCTTGTCCTTGCGTTAACATATGAGAATGGAAGATATGATATGATCTCTTTCTCTCTTATCACCCACTCCAATATGTGTGAGAATTGATGGTACTTGTAACTATTATAATTAAGAAAGGAATGGAAAACTATTTTTATAGATAACCTTAACGAGATTTCTTTCCATTAAAAAATTATATTAAATTTATTAAAATTAAAACTAAAAGAAAAAGCATATTAAAATTAATGGACTTAATGTTGGGCCTTCATCATTAGATATGTGATCATGAGGACCACTTACTGTCTAATAGAGAACTATACACACAACCCCTTCTAGAACTTTTGAATAAATACTTTGGAAGTGATCAACATGATTAACCAATACTGGTTGAATGTTTCCCCTTTCTAATTCCAAGCAGTTCCCTTAGCAAGGCCATGAGACCTCCTCCAACTCTACTTTTCAACCTCTAATCCCCCATTCCCACACAAACATTCGAATACCTTTACAAACAAAATTATGCAAATCACAAGCTCAATATAATTAAGGAGAAGGACTTACAAAATCCTCTATTGCAAAAGTATGCATTTTAATATCTCATATGTACTAAATTGTGCCATACCATTATAACATTTGTAACTTTCTCAAATATTCCAAAGCAATAGAAACTTGAAGGTGTAGACCATGTTTTATGAGGACAATCACACTACTAGGTGTTCTATCCTTAAACTGGAACAGGGTCCACTAGCACTAGTGAGATGCGATCTTTAGTCTCAAATGCGGAATTGGTGTATCCATCTCTGTGTTGGTATAGGACTTCAATTACACGCGCAAAATTCACAGCTCGCATGAGGAGAGGCATAGAAACCTCAGTAGGCTTTAGGCATTCCTTGTTTATATCTTTCCATGCATCTGTAGCAATTCCACTAAACTTCTCACAAGCATCCTCATATGTGCTCCCATGCTCCTTCATGTAGATTTGAATACAGGATGCCGCATGTCCTCTCATTTGTTCAAGCTTCATATGTCAAATATAAACATTGGAAAGTAATAAGTACTTTGAAAAATGTGATTCTCAGTGAAATGGTTAGTAAACAGTGACGATAGGCTTAGGGTTTCTATTTGAGGGATGCAGACCAAGGAAGGGAAATAGATTTAGGAACAAACTTATGAATTTCTTGTGGGTTTGAGAGGCAAACACAATATTTTTATCTGAATTTTTAAAGCAAATTTTTTCTTTTAAATTAGTAACACAAATTTATTAAAGGCAACCAACAAACGAAGTAACAAACTCAAAAAGGAGGGTACAAGAGGAATGTACCACTCCCACTAAATTAAATAACCTCTTCCACTTAAGGAACTAACCTGTGGCTAAAGTATTAGCCATGGAGTTAGTGGATCTAACCTCATGATGGACAGAAACTAAGATAGTGGAAGATAACTCCCTAATTTCATTAAATAAAAATAAAAATTTTCTGGGATTCTTTCTCTGAGACACCCAGGTGATCGCATTAGAATAGTCACTTTCACCAGCAACTGACCATTATACCTTTCAGAGAACATCCTCAAGGCCTCCAAAATGGCTAACACCTTTACTTTATTGAAATCGCAAACACCAACCTTCCTAGAAAACAAAAGATAGACCTCCCCCTTGCAATTGTGAAGCACACTTCCAATATTTGTTGACCCTGGTTTAACCCTTAAAGAACCGTCCACATTAAACTTTAAAACCCCACCAGGTGAGGGAGACCAAGGAATGACTCTTCACCTTAATTGGGCCACAACCCATACAAGCCTCCCAATTTGAAAGAATATCATCTATCTTAAATTGGAGGGCTCCTTTTTTACCAAAGCCCATTTTGCAATCCTTATAGCAACCTTAGAGACCAAATTTGCCACTAAGGAAATGGAGCTTGAGAAGATCCTATCACTCATTTCTTTCTGTATGGACTATAAGATAGCAAAAGAAATCAACCTCCACAAAACATGCCCACAACCAATAGAATTTACACCCATCTATGACTCCACTGCAGTAGTAATATTGTTCAGACAATACCAAGCAAGACTACACTTCTTGATAAAAGTACTTCATGCATTCACCGCGACATTGCAATGAAGGGGTGGTTTACTTGTGGTTTTAGAAGCAGAACGAGAACCAATGGTCCAACTGGCCCCCACCGGGGGTCTTCTCCTAGATAAGTATCACCTGATCATGGTATTTTTCTGATTGCATTTCATTTTCTTCATATTTCCATGTTCTAATGATTTTCTCATGAATTTTTTTGGAATGTTTTGAAAATATTGCAATATTATTGAGAAAACACCCTTCTAGGTAAAATATTGCAATATTTTTAAAACATCACCAATGTTCATGATGTGGACTTAACTAATATCTTTAATTGATCAATGATCTAGCACAAATCATTGCACAAGAAATTTATAATTTTAAAGACCCTTTTTTTTCTTTTATTCCAATTGAAAGCAAATGTGCTCCCCCTATTTTCAAAGTGTGTACGCCTTTTCTAACCAAGAAAAAAAGAAGCACACACCTGATTTGACTGAATATCATCCTTGAATCGACAAACAACAGAAGCAGCCTTAACCAGCTTAGGCTTATTTTTAGCCCACTTGAAGACTTCTTCGGTTGCAATATCTCCCATGCCAACATATGAAGCCAGTACAAGCATGAAGTATGCACCACTTATCAAGGCAACACTCATATACTCCTCTAATGTTGGCATAAATCCTGAATTTAGCCACTCTATTTCAATGAAGTAGTGTTTGGAGAGTTCCTTGAACTGCACAGACATTAACAAGACGTAGCAAATAACTTAAGTCGTACATCTATGCAATACTCATAAACTTTGATTAACACAATCAATTTTAGGATTGGCCACATCATTTGTATTACCATTGGAATGGTCTAGCCTTTGGGCCTACCCAAAAGCATGACTATCATGCGAGTAGAAGTTGAAAGGGTGCCCAACAACCTTTGTACAGAAATTGGAAACCATTTGATCACGAGTGATACTATTTTGGGGCCCCTGTTCTAGTGCATCCTATTTAATAAAGATATATAAGTGTGCTTTACCCAAAAAAAAAAAAAGATAAATGAGTGTGTAAAAGTGTCCATGATCAACTAGGGAACCTATAAAATTCAGATGTATATCAAATTTGATCCAGTGGTGATTCAAAGGGGTTGGGAAGATAGTTTTTCTGAATGTGTTCAATTGGTTATAGGGGCAGATTGGTGGCCCTACAGGTTTGAATACGGGACAGCTTAGCCGTTCCTAAATATATAGTTCTTTGATTAATATTAGTACAAAAGGGCTCTACATTTTTAAAATGGCATGGTTAATAAGTGATCAAGAGGTTTATAATGTGACTAGGAGTACAGTTAGTCAATACAAATCCACCGTTGATATATACATGGTTTTGTTCCATTGCGCCTGTATGGTGGTAGCCAATCTTATTAAATCCAAATCATTGATCCCATGGAACTATAATGTGCATAAAGAATTTGAGAAAGTTCTTATTTATTAATTTCTACCAAGTCTTCATTGTATTAGTATCCTAACAAATTGAAAAATCAAATGAAAATTAAAAGTAGGAATTCATACTAGATGGTTTTTATTTTTTTTTTTGTTGTTTTGATTCTTTTTCTCAATTGAGAAGAGAATTAAAACTCTAACAAGCTATCATTGTCTGTAGTGGTTGCACTTTTTAAAACTTCATAGATTACATTTAAATTGATTGGGTTTGTTTTAAATGAAAACAACATGGCTATTTATAATGGAGGAATGTTTATAAGTGTTCCTCATCCTATGAATTGTGATGGATGCATATGAACATTTCTCTTTATAAAGTTTAATGAGGATTTATTAATTCAAATAAAAAAGTTAATTAAATATTAATATGGGCAAGAAAATTTTCACTTTATAAATCAAATAAAATTTAATCCTAAATTAAGATATTTCCAAATCATTTATTTTCATAGCATGTCTAATCTTCCCAAAACAAGAATATTCTCTATCACCCTCCTCAAATGCATGATCCTATTGAGGAGGATTGGTTACCCTTAATATATATTTGACATCTCATTGGAACTTCTATCATGCTTTAGTGGTCACCATCTATTTTTGGAGTGTCATTGTTGCATAGTGCTTATTTGGGTCCATGAGAGATAGGTGAGCTAGAAGTGTTATTATCTGTCAAAGCACAAGGACTCTATAAGTGTTTGACTTCGAGAAGATCTCTTGTTAGAGTTGATTTTATATTTCATTGAGAAAAGCTTCGCTATTTATAGAATAAAATAAAGATCACAACCTAAATAAGGAAACTTAATTTTTAAAACCTTAAGATAATAATTTAAGCTAACATAGTCACATCATAAATCAAATGAAATCTATCCTAATCTAAGATGTAACAAAGTTATAGTAATAACATAGTCAAGATTTTCTAAGATGATTTATGCATTTACGACTTGTTTAGAAGAAATAGCTCTAGTCATGAATATAACATCTGTTTCAAAAAAACGTTAGAGATGTACAGCTTCTTTCAAGTATGAAATACGGTAGGATTTTCCCTCCTGAGCCAATTCCTCTTCAAATTGTTTGACGGTATCTAAGAGTGCACAAAAATGCAGTTTCATATAATTAGGCAGATGATCTATTGAACTTCGGTCCCACCTGAAAATTCCAGTCAACATTTCAATACATGATTTGCATTTTAAAATGGAGTAACAATACAAAGAACAGCTGATCAATTATCATGATTAGAAGAAACCTTTGGATTGCTTCTGTAAAAATTTTGAGTTCTTCCATTGTACCATATACATCATAGATGTCATCCATTATTGACACTAATGCTATAATTCTGCTGGTTATCATTCTAGCTTGGGAATACTGTTGCTCAAAATACACTCCTAGGATCCAGAAGTAGCACTCAACCACTCTATCTCTAATGAAGGGTAGCTTGCCACCAAAATTGTACTTCTTCCACCACCTAATGTGTTAGCAAATAAAACAAAACCCAAGTTAAAGGTTAGAAAATAAGTTAATTTGATGAAATATTTTTCTATGAAAAAGCTCTTAGTCAATTTTGAAAAATAAAATTCTAAAAACTTCCATGACTTCGAAAATAATTTTGATGAATATTCCTGACTTTTTTAAGGGTGAGACCCAAGCATCAATGTTCAGTCATCTATGTAAAAGGCATGGTTTCCAACCAATTGTACAATCCTATAAGGATTTTTGTATTAGCTAAATTCATGTATTGGATAAAACTTGAGTCCATTGATTTGTATTTTATATTCTTTAAGTTTAGACTGTTGATCGTGTTGCAAAGAGTGTCAAAATTGAAGAAAAATAGAAAACACAGCATGCGCTAGAGCAAATATACTAACGCTCTTAAGCGGGCAAGATAGATACGGCTGCACTTAAGCCTATGAAAACTGCATTCAAACTTAACAAGATAATTGCAAATAACTGGATGTGCAAACACATGCTCGAGCAGGCGCTCACACGCGTTCGAGCGCGCCTACTACAGAAGCCCACTGACCTGTATGGATTTATTTCCTATTTGTGTGAAATTTTCCTATTTGGTTCTTGATTGAAATTTAACCCCTAAGGCTCAAATTTTGGGCTATAAATAGAGAGTTTCTCTCGACCCTAAGTGAATTCAACTTTCTCTTTAATCTGCATAGAGAATTCATTAGAGATTTCTTTTAGAGCTTTAATGAAATATTGGGCTAAAGACTTCAAGTTCTTCGTAGGAGATTTGTAGTTTCTACATCATTGTAGAAGATTGCTCTAGAATAGAGATTCATTCAGGGTGGAGATCAAAGTGCTAATAGTAAGACACTGAGGGACTGTGTGTCGAGGATTCTAGAAAGAACCATTACAACGCCTTGTGTCGACGGGCTAACTATAGGGTTGGGAGTATATCTAGTACTACGAAAGTTAGTGATTGATTTTGTCCACTTTGGACTTGTAGTTTTTTCCCATTGCGGTTTCCACGTTAAATATGGTGTTGTCTTCTTTGTGTGGTTAATTACTTTTATTTTTTCTATTACATAGCAGTAGTAATCAAACTGCAATCTAGAATAAGCCCTGGGCATTATTAACTTTGAACCCATTGCTCTTAAGAGCAGTCATCATTTGCTTTTCTTTTCCAAAGTGTTGCTTCATCATGTAGTTTTAAGCTGTAATAAGACAAAAGTTCACCTTTTTTCAAATACAAAAATCCATACTTACTCTATTTATTTAACCTTAACCCATTGCTCTGCCTTAATGATTATTATTGCCCATCATAAAAGGAATTTGGTCTTAGCATGCCTTTTGGTAAAGCATTGCATGGAAAATAAGTTGCATAAACGGTGTTATTTTGATTATGTTAAAGTGTACATTCGAAATAAGGGGCATTTTGGCCATTGTCTAGTCAAAGGGAAAAGTATTTTGCCAATCAAAGTTGTTCGTAGAAGAATTGGAATGCTCTGAAGGATTTTACCCATGTTGACCATGGGTGGACTTGTGAAGGTCCTCTACGTCACCTTGGAGTTGCCCTTGCCTTGAATAGGGTAGCAGCCCTGCATGTATGGCAGGCTACCTATGGTGATGTGGCGGATCTTAAATAGGTCCACTTATGGTCACCATGAGGTAAACCCTAACAGGATCTGGACTCTTATTGGAAATGCTTAAAAGTCAATGGTGTCAATAAAGTTTTTTAAAGGCCAAAGTTTTATTATTGAGACAAACCTCCTTTATATTTTTGTAGGAAATCTAAAATTCAAGATAGAAATCATAGTTGTTATCAAGGGATACTCATGGCTTCCTTAATTGACATTCTAAAGTAACAAAAACTTACATTGAAATCTCTTTTAGTTCCCTTTGATGCAGTAGCTGCAATAGATTGAAATCTAGCTTTGCAAGCTCTAATAAGGTGTCGTTTCGTTCCTTTTCTTGTTGGTAGATTGAGATGAAATACCTTGATTGTAACCTCTCAACGCGTTTGCGTAGAGGCAACTCTAGGGCAAGCTCAACTAGGGTTGAAAGAGGTGAATTAAGTTGAGGAAGTGCCAACTTAAGATGTTCTATAGTAAAAACCATGGCTTCATCCAATACATCCTCTCCACGTGTTCCCATATGTGCTGCTTCATATAAACTAAGAAGACCTCCAATGTCACTAACTAATGATTTCTTAAAGTTGCCTCCTCCATCCTTGAACTTGTTGAATACATCAATTTTGGAAACAAAAAATTAGAAAAGAAAATGAAAACCATTCCCTAGAGCTTCAAAACAAGTTGTAGATAAACTTATTTCCATACTCATGAAATTTGCTTTTATCTTCCTTGTAGAATTTCTAGGACTTAATACTTTTGGAAGAGAGTGCTATCTTTTCTGTTCATTTACATGCATGCACTATGCCAACTAGTCATAAACAAGAGATGGGTATGTACTCACTAGGTGACACATTGTAACCCTCTTGCCTTAGCAGTCGAAATCGGAGAGCAACGGTATGCAAATCATCACTATCATCATCCCCACCATCACTGTATGTGTTGTAAATCCGGATGAGTGCATAAGCAATTTCTGTCTCAAAGTGATAGGCCACTCCAAGGCGTTGGATGGCATCGATCAAATTCAATTCTTGCAATTGATCATTGACATCAATAAGCATTCTCTTCACTTCTTCCTTTAACTCATCAACCCGTTTTTTATTTAAAGCATCTGGTTTCTACAGCATCAAAGTTCAACTTAGAGATAACCAATAAAACCAATGTCTTCCACTATGAGAAAAATCACCAATTTATGGAGTACAATAGTAACTACTAAGCGATAAAGCTGAAGAGACATAACACAATCAATGATCCTAAGCATAATGTAGATACCTAACACAAAAACATGATGTACAAGACATAACACAATCAATAATCGTAAGCATAATGTAGATACCTAACATAAAAACAAGATGTACAAGGTATAGACTTTAGTGTATGAGAGAGCGCCGGATTGTGCAAAACTTAGAATTAGGTATTAACGATGCTTTAATTCAAGTCTACCAGTCTCCAAGTACAAAGATTTTAATGCAAAAACATATGCACCCCAGGTCCTAATTTAATCACTGACCCAAGTACTAAATGAGTCAGGTTTGGGTTGGGTCACAAGATAAAGTTCCTGTTTCCTAAGCAGCCTTCTGCCTACTCTACAACCCACCAACCTTAATCCACTGGACGTGGTCTTCGAGGTTCAGATTGGATTTCCACCTCAGCTAAATAGATGCTTCTGGTTTTGCCTGAGACTTAAACTAACCGCTTGTCACGACCTGCAAAGCCAATTTAAGCTAGACCCATCCTACAAAATACCACCATCGCTATAGTACATGGGTTAAGCCACCTACCAAGTCATCAAATGAGGACTTAATGAAGCGATCACCCCAGATGGGAGGGTGATAATCTGCAGATTTCCTTCCTATATTGGATTTTCCTTTTCCCTGAAATTGATTTGTGTGTGGGATATCAGAATGGCCGGCGCCCAAAATAAGAGCCATGAGTCAGATGGATGAAGATACAAAAAGACCAGCTGTGGGTGAAAGGCCAATATGTTTGACGATTTATAGGTGCCTTTGAAAGAGTGCAAGTAGAGATTCCAGACTACCCTATTCACATTATCAACATCTTCTGTGGTTTCACGTGATGTTTATGGTTCATGTAAAAGGTTTGTCTAAATTGAAAAATGTTTCTTGGTTTCACGTGATGTTTATGGTACATGTAAAAGGTTTGCCTAAATTGTAAAATGTTTCTTGTTTTTAATTGGAGGAATTCTTATAAACTTTTTATGTTAAAAAGAGAGTTTTTGTCCCCTTTGATTTGTCAAATAAGATGATGCCACATCACCTTTATATGTAAACTCATATTACGAGAGAAAAATTAGAGATGTTTAAATACTTTAACTTTTTAAATAATAGTGCAAGAGGAACACATCAACTAATAAAAAAGAGGTATTTAAAAAAAACATTCAGAAAATTTTCTAGTGTGCCTCATTAATATATATATATATATATAAATTAATTTAATTGTTTAGGAGAAAATGTTGGAAACAAACCTATATGGAAGACATCCATTGGTTGATACATGAAGGTGGTTTTGGTTTGGCCCATATAGTGCCCAAAACCACTTTTAGAAAACAAGGTGCGGATTCAAACCAATTATTGGTAAATTACAACATTAGCATGACCTGTTTTTGAGAGTCCAGATGCAGCTGTTACATGGGAAGAATATGACACATTCCTAGAAATCCAACCCAAGGCCCACATAAAAATTATTTTGTCGCTCAAGTTGGAATTCTTCCCTCCATTGATATATCATCATGTTTTAATTCTTATGAAGAGAAACTTCTCCATCCTAGTGGAAGTGGCATCTTCTATTTCAGTTTATGTATATTTTGTACGAGACTATTTCATTAGTAAAGTTATGCTTTCTTTTTCATGGTTTGTCTCAATACTTTGATCATAATGCTCATGGATATGCTTGGATTGACGACCCAATTCTTTAAGATTAAATTCTAGTTGTTGGATAAATTTTGTGAATGATGAGATCTTGATATAGTAAATCTACTACTTGAACTACTTTTACTACATTTAAATTCCTATCTCTTACTTTTAAATTCATGTTCTACTACATTTAAATTCCATGTTTTCGCTCCATTTGAATTTATGCAATTACTACTTTTAAATGCCTTGTCTTTATTTTTGCCTTCTATTTGAAGTTTTTATCAATTTCTATGTTGATATCTTGTATAACTTATAGAGTTTTTAAATCATACATAATCATTACATGAGAATTATGATAATTTTTAGTTTCTAAAAATTTAACTTTCAGATCTAAAATTTATGAGTTCTAAATAAAAATGAAAAGTTGGAATTCGGATTAAAAAATAGAGTGCACAAAAAGATAGCAAACAGTGGTGCTTTTAGTCCGAATCTTGAAAATTTAAAACTCTACTCAATATATAAAGAGATGAGAAATAGGAAATTAATGCATATTACTAACAGTAGGACATGGTGTTTTTTTTTTATCAAAAGGACATGGTATCTTTGAGAACAAAACATAAGTAGGAGGCACGTGATTCACAGTCAATCGTTGATGGATGAGTTACATTCCACCATGTCATCATAAACAAACATTAATACGTACGAATCATAGAGGAATTTGTTGTTGCACCAAACATCAACCTAGATCACTTAAAAAATTACACCATAGATTACTAAAGCCATGGCCTTCTAGTGCCAAGGAAAATGGGGCTCAAAGGATTCCGCTTAGGTTGGATTCTTGTCTCCACACAAACGCACCATAAAGGAAATGAGTTCTGCTAGAAAAACTAAAGCAAAATTAATCTTCTAATATAACTCTTACTTTTTCTCTCTTCCTACCGTAAAGTTAGAGATGTTTTCATTCAACTCAAGTATTCAAAAATGAAACAAATAAGAATATTCTAAAATCGTAAATCATGACCTAACATAAAGCGGACCATATGTTTGTGAATGCTTCTCAAATTTGCAAAAACTCAAACTCATTGGAGCTCACTCCTTGGAGATCAATATAGCTATTCTAGTTTGTTCATGATCCCTGTAGACAGGTTGTATCGATCAGGATAACTTTAACTCAATTCTTATTGCTGCAATATATTGGCAAACTAAGTGTTGGCCAAGTGGGTCTAGACTATAATTGCGTTCAGTATCTGGGATGATTTCCCTAATTATATTAGGAATTTTCTGTTTTGTCAAACAGTAGTTTTCTTATAGGTTAGGACTTTCCTTTTTTCTTGAGATAGAGTTCTTAGGGGATAAGGATGTAATGATTATATATATGATGTAATCTGTAACTCTTGAGATGTAGAGAGAGGCTGAAAGGGGCTGAGATTCCAAGGTTGTAGTTTCACAGATTGGAGGAGAACCTAATGGAAATTGATTTCCCGTGGACGTAGGCATCTTTGCCGAACCACGTAAATCACTTGTCTTCTTGTGTGGTTGATTGTTAACTGGTTGCTCACACACACACACGTGCACAACAAGTGGTATTAGAGTAGTTGTTTGTGCGTGGAAGATCAACGGGTACGAGAGATTATTTGATCGATCTCCGTGTGGTCCACCGGAAGAAGAGGACACGGTTGAGTTCTCGGATGTTGCTCTGTTTTTCCCGAAAACAGGGAAGAAGATTAGCTGTGATCTGTTGGTCAAAGGTTGGCTGCAAATCTTCATCGGATAAGGGGTTTCTAATCGAGAAGAAGCCTACAGAAGAGCACTGCTGCAAAAAAAAAAAAAAAAAACAATACATACCTACACTGCCGCTACTGTACTCCAATCGCCGGCCGTCCGCTATCACCGCCGCCCGTCGCCATCGCCGCCTGTTGCCGCTGGTCGCTGGATTGCTATGCCGGAGCCACAGCAAAAGGTGCTGCACGTTCTGTCTGCAACTCAGTTGCAAAGGACTCCAGGTTGAAGACGACTTGGGATTTCAACTCCCAGGTCGGTTCTGTGGTTTCAGGTTGGGTCTGACCCAACCCGACAAGATAAAGCCCATTAGAACAGAGGTTGCAGGTTCTGGTTCAGGTCAGGTCGGATTGACCTGGCCTGTCTGAAGCAAAGCCCAGCAGTTCAAGTTAACAGTTCGGGTCGGGTCGACCTGAACTCGTTAGCAGACAGTCCAGCCCGTTAGCCACCGTCGATGTCAGCAGTGAGACGTCATCTGGTTGACGTGGGCCCACGTCATCGAACACTCAGTCAATGGCCAGAATTGACCAAATTGACGGCAGAAGTTTATATCTGAGATATCTTGATCATCCGACGTCCGATCGGAGATCCATTTCCGCCTACGGACTCGTTTCGAGTAGATCTACGTGATTGTGGAAAAAGATTGACTGTTTGAAGGTCAACAAGGAGTTTGACAAAATCAAAAGCGTAGAAAACTATTTTTGCGATATCGGAGCCATCCGGAGTCGGATTTCAGATCTGTTTCTTCCAGTGTGCTTGTGTTGATGAGATCTACAGCTTGGTGCAAGGGTTGAGGTCAGTGTTAGTTACTTGTTTTTTCCTGTTACTTAATTTGATTAAGATGGAGAATAATACTATCAACACTACCATAGTTAAGCTCAACCATTCCAATTGGTTGATTTGGAAACCGAAGATGGAGGATATTCTTTATTGTAAAGACCTCCATGATCCGGTTGAGGGGGATAATGCCCAACCGAAAGATATACAAGTTGCTGAATGGAACAAGCTGCATAGAAAAGCGATTTGTCACATCAGATAGTGGGTGGATAATAGCATGATAATAGCATATTTCACGACGTGTCTAATGAAACCAATGCGAATACCCTTTAGAAAAAGCTAGAAGCAATGTATGATAAGAAGACCACAATGGATAAAACCTTCTTGATTAGAAAGCTTGTGAACATGAAATTTAAGGATGGTGGTCAGATCGAAGATCACATCAATGAGTTCCAAAGTGTAGTAAATCAGTTAGCCACTATGAAGATGGTCCTTGATGATGAGATGCAAGCTTTGTTGCTTCTGAGTTATTTGCTAGATACATGTGAGACATTGGTTGTTTCCCTAAGTAACTCTACTCCAGATGGTGTGTTATCCATGAGTCAGGTTACCAGTAGTCTACAGAATGAAGAAACTAGAAGGAAATGTGCAGGGACAGATAATGCACAGGCCTTTGTTACTGAGAACAGCGGGAGGAGTAAGAGTAGAGGACCAAAGGGGGGTCGTGGTAAGTCTAGAGGTGAATCATAGGCCAAGTCTAGCAGTGAATCACAGAGCAAGAAAAAGTCTATAAAATGCTTTTTCTGTGGCAAGATGGGCCACATCAAGAAAATTGCTTTGCCATGAAGGCACAGAAAGGATCCAACAATGAGAAGAAGAATGACAGTGATAACACTACAGCTACTTTACAACAGGAAGTAGTAGTGCTCTCCGGCGATGATGATAAGTGTTTGAGTGTGGCAAATGATCAGGTTGAGTGGGTTGTTGACACAACAGCATCTTACCATGTTACTCCTTGCAGGGAGATATTCACGACGTACAAAGCAGGTGACTTTGGTGCTGTGAAGATGGGCAACACGAGTCATTCCGATATTGTTGGTATCGGTGATGTCTGCATTAAAACTGATATTGGTTGCACAATGACGTTGAAAGTTGTGCGACATGTTCCTGATCTACAGTTGAATTTGATTTCCGAGACTGCATTGGATCGTGCAGGTGATGAGAATTACTTCGGAAATGGCAAATGGAAGCTCATTAAAGGGTCTCTTATTATTGCGAGAGGAGCAGCAGGTAATACTCTTTATAAAACACAAGTAAAACTGTGCAAAGATGTGTTGAATGCAGTTCAAGACAATTCCTCTCTGAATCTGTGGCATAAGAGGCTTGGTCATAAGAGTGAGAAAGGACTGCAAATGTTGGTAAAGAAGGATTTAATTCCTTGCTCCAAAGGTATATCCCTTGATCCATGTGATTATTGTTTGTATGGAAAACAACATAGGGTTGTTTTCTCTTTAACATCAAAATTGAAATCAAATGTGTTGGATTTGGTATATTCTGATGTTTGTGGTCCCATTGAGGTAGAATCATTGGGTGGCAATAAGTTCTTTGTTATGTTCATCGATGATGCATCTAGGAAAGTCTGGGTTTATCCATTGAAATCAAAGGATCAAGTATTCCAGATTTTTCAACAGTTTCATGTCAAGGTTGAAAGAGAAATAGGTAAACTCTTAAAGTGTCTTCGCACAGATAATGGGGGTGAGTACACATCCAACCAATTCAAAAGCTATTGCTTGAAACATGGCATTCGACATGAAAAGACAGTTCCTGGTACTCCACAGCACAATGGTGTGGTAGAGAGAATGAACCACACTATTCTTGAGAAGATGAGATGTATGATGAGATTAGCACGGTTGCTGAAGTCATTTTGTGGTGAAGCCATTCTGACTACTGTTTATCTGATTAGCAGATCTTTTTCAATTCCTTTGAATTATGATCTTCCAGAGAGAAGATGGACAGGTAAAAATGTTTCCTATTCACACTTGAAGGTGTTTGGGTATAAGGCGTTTATACATATACTAAAGGAGCAACGTTCCAAGTTGGACGATAAGGCAGTGAGTTGCATCTTTCTTGGCTATGGTGGAGATGAGTTTGGTTACAGGTTATGGGATCTAGAGAAGAGGAAACTTATCAGAAGTAGGGATGTGGTTTTCCATGAAGACCAGTTCTTTGGAGATATTAAGAAGCTTGATAAGGCTTCTGAGAAAGTTGATGGAGTGGTTGATCTCACACCGACTCCTTCTCCGGTGTAGACTACAGGTGGGGAAGGTGGACAAAACGATCCGAATCATGATGAGGCACAAGGGTTGCCAATGATGAGGGTGTTGAGCAAGGGGAGCTACAGTCTCCTCAGTTGGAAACCACGGAACCTCAAGTTAGGAGGTCTACCCGAGAGCGTCAACCATCAACTAGGTATCCTGCGTCCGAATATGTTTTGCTTATTAATGAGGGAGAGCCTGAGAACTTTCAAGAAGCAATGACTCATGCTGATAAAGATGAGTGGATGAAGGTTATGCAAGATGAGATGAGTTCTTTGAAGAAGAACAAGACATATGAGCTAGTGCAACTTCCTAAAGATAAGAATGTTCTAAAAAATAAGTGGGTGTTCAAGCTGAAAAAGGATGAGAATGGAAAACTGGCGAAGCACAAAGCACGGTTAGTGGTAAAAGGTTTCGCACAGACGAAGGGTATTGACTTCTGTGATGTTTTCTCTCCTATTGTGAAAATGACTTCTGTTAGAATCGTCTTGGGTCTAGCCGCCAGCATGGACCTTAAGCTTGAACAGATGGACGTGAAGATCACATTTCTTTACGGTGACTTGAAAGAAGAAATCTACATGACTCAGCTAGAGGGGTTTGAGGTAGAAGGAAAAGAACAGATGGTTTGCAAGTTGAAGAAGAGTCTCTACGGGTTAAGTAAGCACCGAGATAGTGGTACAAGAAGTTTGATTCATTCATGTTGAGTCATGGTACCGGAGGACAGTTGCAGATCATTATGTCTATGTTCGTCGATTTATCGATGGCAGGTTTATCATCCTTTTTTTATATGTAGATGATATGTTAATAGTTGGACAAGATAGTAAGTTGGTTGGCAAGTTAAAAGAGGAGATGTCAAAGTCGTTTGACATGAAAGACTTGGGTCTCGCACGAACGATATTGGGCATGCAAATACGTTGTGATAGGAGTTCCAAGCAGCTATGGTTGTCATAGTAGAAATATGTTGAACGAGTACTCGAGCGGTTCAACATGAAGAATGCTAAGCCAGTTAGCATACTTATAGCCAGTCACTTCAAACTAAGTAAGCGCTTGTGCTCTACTACAGATGATGAAAAGGAATGGATGGCATGTGTTCCTTACTCCTCTGCTGTGGGGAGTCTCATGTATGCCATGGTTTGTACACGGCCAGACATTGCTCATGCTATGAGTTTAGTGAGTAGATTCTCGCAAATCCTGGAAAAGAGCATTAGGAAGTAGTGAAGTGGATCTTTAGGTATTTGAGAGGTACTTCCAAGGTGTGCTTATGTTTCGGAGGCTCAAAACCAATCGTGGAAGGTTATACTGATGTTGATTTTACAGGCAATCTTGATCTTCGGTTGTCGACTTCTGATTATTTGTTTACTTTCGTAAGGGGAGCTATTTCCTGGCAATCAAAATTACAGAAGTGTACAACATAGTCTATAACTGAAGCAGAATACATAGCTACTAATGAAGCAGGGAGAGAGATGCTTTGGTTGAAGAGATTTCTTTAAGAACTAGGTTTGAAGCAAGAAGAATATGTAGTTTACTGTGATAGTCAGAGTGCTATGGATTCCAGTGAGAATGCTACATATCATGGTCGCATGAAGCACGTTCATATCAAATACCATTGGATTCATGAGGTGATCGAGAAGAACTTCATGAAGTTGGAAAAGATTCATTCGGACAAGAATCCCTCGGACATGATGACAAAGGTTGTGTCTAAGGGAAAGCTGGAGCTGTGTTCAGAGTTAGCAGGGCTGAACTCCCAGTAAGGGGTTCAGGGCATCTTCCCCATGGTCTGGAGGGGGAGACTGCTGGCCAAGTGGGTCCAGACCATAATTGGGTTCAGTATCTGTATTGATTTCCCTAATTATATTAGGAATTTCCTATTTTTTCAAACAGTAGTTTTCTAATAGGTTAGGACTTTCCTTTTTTTTTTTTTTTTTTTTTGAGATAGAGTTCTTGGGGGATAAAGATGTAATGATTATATATATAATATAATCTGTAAACCTGGAGATACAGAAAGAGGTTGAGATTCCAAGGCTATGGTCTCACAGTTGGAGCAGAACCTAATGGAAATTGGTTTCCCGTGGACATGGGCATCTTTACCGAACCACGTAAATCGCTTGTCTTCTTGTGTGGTTAATTGTTGATCTGGTTGCTCACGCACACACGCGCACAACACTAAGGTTCTGGCCTCATCCACTGTCTTCACTAGGCATTGGCCTAAAAACTGTACAGATTCAATAATCTCAGCTATCTGATCCATGAACCTTTTAAAAATTTTTATTTTTACTATTTATTTGGGAGGCCCAAAATAGAACGGAATGGAGAAATAGAATTCATGTAGCCGACCCCAACATGGTTGGGATAAGGCTTTGATGATGATGATGATGATTTGGGAGGCGTGGGTGCAGAAAAAAAACACTTGTTATGCTAATCATCCGTGATTACTGGGCTTGGAACATTTTCTATAACAATATTTTTTTAATCATGGTGTGACCATTGACACTTCTAATATCAAATTTCAGATTTTTATTTTGGTTATTTATGTAAAAAAATCAATGGTATTGGATGTTGCTAGTTGTATGATCCAATCCAGTAGAAATAAACAATAAAAAAGTCTGTTAATTATTCCCCATTTTGATCAAATGGCTAGCAACATCTAAACATATATTCTTATAGATATATTGTTAATCTTTCAACTTTCTTTATAGTCACTTCAAAGCATATTGTCAATCATAGGGTTAAGAGAGGGAGTTAATAAAATAAAAAGATAGTCCAAACATATACTCTAATGATCATAATAACCATATATGTAGATGTCCTGAAGTTTTATGGTTTTACAAGTTTGTATACAGCTAGTAAACTCTAAGCCTTTAAATAGAAACTCACGTTTTAATTCATGTTGATATTTACCTCATCTCTAATTCAGATTAAAGCTAACCCCACTTTATTCCTATGATTAGCATGTTTCAAAGTGTACAACACAGTGTGGTCCCAGAAGTTTTTCAAAATTACACTGAACTACCCGATCAGACCCACTTCGACAAGAACAAGTGTGTTGGAGGGTTTGGACTAACTTAATCTCTACAATAATAAAACCTTTCAAACCTGCCTACATCAATAAAAATCGGCACAAGCTGAATAACTTATTTTTAGTCAGTACTTCCAGAGAACATTTTTCTCTAATTATAACAATCCCACATTTTTCAAAAATTAGAAACTTTCATGTTTATCAATACTATGTTTGAGATTGCCAAAATAAATAGGGCACTCTTTTTCTCAAAAGCAGTATCATTCTGATAAAAGAAACAAGCATCACTCCATAACACGCACAAAGAAATTGGTTATAGAAGGTAGAATAGAAAAACTACTATTTCATTAACTGAAAAAGATTGTCAAAAAATGAAGATGTGGCTATTAGCTACTGCATGGCAGTCAAATTGTTGTAAATGCTGATTTTGATGAAGATTATTGTCATATAGTCCAAAAAAAAAGATTTGTTTACCTGCCTTTTAAAGCATCCATCTCCTTAAAATTGGTATGGCATAAATGGTTCAATAGTATGCTTTTCCCTGCTTAAGAAAATTTGACAACTTTGAGGGACATCTTGCACACTAAAAAAGAGTAACATAACATCACCTGTGATTTCTGAGAACTGAAGAGGTGCAATTGATGCAGAGTTTTTCATTGCTAGGAACTAGATGTAGTAAAGGTGGCAAAATCCAGGCCCTTTCAATTTGCCACTAACAATTTCCTAATATTTAGGACCCTGCACTAGAACACCAGCAACATGTATGAACATATATTTCCTAAATGGGCAACAGTTGAAATTTTCAAATTGTTAAAATCACAGGGAGGAACAAACAGATTGTTGGGTTTATGTCTTGTATTCCGATTTAGCCGAATGAGTCCACTAGGTTAGCCAGGGTTTGGTTTAAGGTCAAGGGTGTTTTGGTAATTGTACTGGGGCTTTCTTGGTGACTAAGAAAGCAGAGACTATATATGTATGTAGTCTGTAACCCTAAATCTTGCACTGAAGAGAAGTGAGAGCTCTCTTGCCCATGGTGTTTCCACACCACATAAGTGAGACGATGTGAGAGAACGAGAGTCTATGTATGCTTTACTTGTGATAGTGAAGATGATCGTCTCTATGCCCGTGGATATAGCCCTATTTGGGTGAGCCACATAAATCTCTGTCTCTTCTTGTATATGGTTGTTCTTTGTTGATCTTGTGATTAATGTATGTGCACAATGAGTGATGTCAAAATCACAACAAGTGGTATCAGAGCCGAGGTGGTGTTCCTCAGGTTTCTGAGCAAGGTGGAGATCGCACAGTGGCTTAGAGGTCGTGCATGAAAGATCAACGGATTGGATCTTCTCAGAGGATCCGGAGTTCTACAACTCTTGTTGTAGAAAAATCAGAGATCAGTTTCGTGATCTCTAGTTGGGCCACCATCGGACAAGAAGAGAAGAGATTTTTGTGGTTCACCCAAACAGGGCTATATCTACGGGTACAGAGATGATCATTTTTACTATCATAAGTAAAGCATAAAGAGACTCTCGTTCTCTCACATCATCTCACCTACGTGGTGTGGAAATACCAAGGGCAAGAGAGCTCTCACTTCTCTTTAGCGCAAGATCCAGTGTTACAGGCTACACACATATATATTCTTTGCTTTCTTGGCCACAAAGAAAGCCCGGTATAATTACCAAAATACCCTTGACCTTAAACCAGTCCCTAGTTACCCAGTGGACTCATCCGGCTAAATCGGAATACAAGACATAAACCCAACAATCTCTACCTTGGCTTGAATTCTGCACAACTCGAACCACCAGGAGATAAAACCGACAATGTCTTCACGTACCTTGCTGAATGGTACGTCACTGCACCTACGATGCAGACTTCTTCCTTTAACATTTTGACATGTTGAACCAGCACATGAACTTTGAGCAGAGTTCATCTTCTCATCAAACTCCACCTCGAACTTAAAGTTCGAATCTATTGACGAATTTGAGTGATATCAATATCTAAATCACTCACCATCCTGCCCCATCTTCAACATCACTATGAATATCCAATCACACACGTGCACAACAAGTGGTATCAGCTGGGCCGGCAGTACCCGGCTCGAATTGCTACTGGCCTAGCTACGGCTGGGCCGAGCTCCTTCAGTTTCGACCCAGTTTTTTTTAAAAAATAATATATATATATATATTTATATAAATAAAAATAATTAGAATTGCGGAATAGTAATTATAATGTTTAAAGGGTTATAATTTGGTTAATGGTCTAATATACTAATACAGATCTGATTCTATTTAATTAATTTTTAATTGATGTTATTAGAAAATTTAGTTAGATTATTTATAATTTTAATAGAAAATTACGTAATTTTGAGTAATGTTTATTTAGATTGATTTGAAATTAACTAAGATGTATTTGGTAATGATTAAATCTTAAATGGAATGTATTTATAATTTTAATTTGAATTTTTAATTTGAGTTAGATTTTGAATTGGGATTCGAGATTTGTACCTATTGTTTTGTATAAAATAAAAAGGTGTATTTATACATAATAATGATATTTAGGAATTAATTATCCACTTTCCTTTTTTTATCATAACTTGATTTAAATTTGGATTTATAATTTAAACATCTTTTACCCAATTTGTAAAACACACTGAACATATATATTGGATTAGATGAATTATGTCTTTTTAGAAAAGTTAGTTGAATGTTCAGATGAGAATTAGACTAAATGCAGAATGAGAATGTGAGATTTAGGATGAGCCACATGATAGGCACTAAAAGTAGGTTATTAGTATTGTGGATTCACATTTTCATTGTGATGGAGGATTGGTTCTCATGTGTATATTTAATTAATTATGACAGTTAGGTGGTCTAGTGCTTACCCTCAGAGAACTTGAATTGACACATGCCCATAATATACTTTCAAATTTAAAAGTCTAAATACTCAATTGATATTGGTTTAAATACTGGGATTAAGGGTGTCATATCATGGTTCATTCTACATTGGTATACATATGTATTTGTAAATATGCACATTTATTTATATATATCTGACTGACTGCAGTTAGGAGGTGAACGTACGCCATCAGGTTAATGTGTACTATGGATTATAGCACACAGCTGTGCCTTTTGATATATTTTGCGAGAATACCCATTTCTGTTTATCTGTTTGTGAGAATACCCATTTCTGTATATTTATTTGTAGGAATACCCGTTTCTGTATATTTATTTGTGGGAATACCCGTTTCTGAATATCTGTTTGCGGGAATACCCGTTTCTGTATATTTATCAGCGGGAATATCTGTTTCTGCATATAGTATCTGTAGGGATACCCGTTTTTGTGCATCCATGCCATTGGGGTTTGCATTTGATATATTTTGTATCATAATGAATATTAAGTTTAATTCAATTGATTAATCCAGTGCTTGTAGTTTACCCTCTTGCCAGATTATGTTAATTTGACCCACTACTTTTAGTATCCAGGTGTCGAACCGGAGGGTCAAGCGATGCAAGAAATTCCTCTAGATGGCAGAGTTATTGAGTGGAGCACCGGGGACATCATCTGAGGTGTCCTAGTGTTGGTGCAGAGTTCAAGACTTTAGACTATGTAATAAGGCCATGTTTAGGCCATTACTTTATTAATTTAAGTTTATTTGTTTTGAAATTATAACTTTAATTGTTATGCTTCGAAGCACTTGACCTTAATTTTATTATTAATGAGATTTGTTACATGATTGTTATATGATATTCGTTTGCAATAAGTATAGATTTCAGTTCCGCGTGTGATTATGGTTGCTTGATCACCAAGCATAGCCTCACGAAGGACTTTGGTCTACTCGGAATTGAGGCCCGTGTTGTTTATGTTAGCAAAATTTTAATTGGCCGCAATTCTCACAAAAATTTTAATTGGCCCCAATTCTCACACCCCTGGAACCGGGTTTGAATCCAGCCCAGTTTTGGGGGTGTTATCATCCTATTCAATTTAGTATTTACTCCCCAAATGGTGTGTAAATTTCTATCTATTCACTTTTTTTTCCTCCTTTGTGCTGGTTATATAAAGTCGACTTGAACGGTAAAAGGTGATTCGTGACAAACTAAATATTTAGTGAATTTCTTGAATTTATACTTGAATTTCTATACCATTCAGCATACTGGAAGATGTCTCCATAGTATGGATACTAAAATTTATTTTTAGGATACTTAGCTTTGAATGTAAAACACCTTGATAAATATGTAGTCTACTATAACATTGTACACTTTGAATGTTGTTTGCTAGTGAGTACCATTTGACAGAGCTGTGTGTCCAAACAATACTTTCTTTCTTGCTTTTAAGTGTCAAATTAAATGTTGTGTGGATTTGTCAATTGGCTTCTTGTAAATTTGCATCATTCAATGTTTTTCTTTATTTGGCAGTTGTCAACTTAACATTGATTGACGTGGTTTGACAAAAGTCGTTGTGCTGGTTATATAAAGTCAACTTGAATCGTAAAAGGTAATTGATGACAAACTGAGAGTGAATTGCTTAAAGTTTCTAGTGAATTTCTTGAATTTATAGTTGAATTTTTATGCCATTCAGCATAGTGGAAAATGTGTTTATAGTTTGGATGCTATAATTTCCTTTTAAGATGCTTACCCTTGAATGTAAGACATCTTTTAAAATATGTAGTCTACTATAACATTATACTCATTGAATGTGTCGTTTACTACTAAGGACCATTTGACAGCGCTGTGTGTCAAATTTAATGTTGTATGGATTTCTCATTTGGCTTCGTTTAAATTTACATAATTCAATATTTCTTCTTCATTTTGCGGTTGTTAACTTAACATTGATTGATCTTCCTAGTTTAGTAGTATGTCACTTTTGTTCTTGACTGATGTTTCTTATACATTTTACAATTTGTGCAGAGGGACAGCCAGAGAGTATAGTTCATGATGAGAATATGGTCTTCTCTTACATTAAAAACGTAAGAAAAATGAATTTTCATGGCCATGTGGTCATATTTGGGTTTTAGGCAAGCTCCGCACAGATAATGGATTTAATTAAGTGAATTTGTAACAAGAGTAAGCAATATATAGTTTCTCCTGGATTTGTCTCAGATTTTCCATTTGCTTAAAGATCAAGGTTCATCAGGTTCACAATAATCGAATTTTTCTTAGTGACTGCATCGCACGAATAAACTACCTCATCTATTCTATATTTATTTAATTTTAGGCTCTTCATAACCAGTCCCAATCAGACTGATCTACATGTGTAAAGAAATTTACTTGGTTTACAAAGATCCAAATGCACAGATAAACAAAATATTGAACATCTTCTTCATTAAAGAAAATACCTCAAATTTACTATAATAAAACGTACCACTTCACCGCAACAAAAGCAACTTAAAATATTCTGAGAACTCACACTTTGTAACAACAAAAACAATGGCAAGAAGATTAGGAGAGCACAGCCAAGATAGCTTGGAAAAAAAAAATGTGCAACTCCAGCTATAGTTTAAGATCCTCCACTTTCTGGAAGTGCCATCTTATTTGGCTGGACTGAAAATCATGGACTCTTCTCGCAGATGATCTACAAGTGATCATCAAAATAGTGCTATATGAGCTTAGATTTGAAGCGGTCTTTTTTTAGTTCTAACGTGAATGAGTACATGAACAGCTTCTTGTAGTGTAATACTAATAGTAGTAGCAGGCTAGCAGCTGTTGTTGTTATTGAATAGTATAATTTAAGTGACATTTCAAAAAATATATATTATAATTTACACTAAGTACCCAAAGCTTGACTAGGTCACTAGAGAACATCAACCACCCAGGAGCTGAGTTGATTAAACCAAACGTCACTGCAATGCTTTCTTGCTCTTTCTCCCAAATAGGTTACCTGACCAGACAACTGTCGAACGGTGTGAGAAGTATCCAGTATTGTTGATACATGGTAGAGCACTCAAGAAAACATGATAGCTTTTCAATTAAAATTTCTAGTTTCATAGAGTAATAAAATAAAATTTTTTGAAAGATGTAATAAGAATGAGGAAGGACCAGAGGAAGGCAAACTAAGTGTACCTTTTTAGCTTTTCGAACAGCTGGCACGTCATATATAGGATGAAATAGTTCATTTCTGATGCCACTTTTGTGTGTGTTTGTGTGTGTGTGTGTGTGTGTGTGTGTGTGTGTGTGTGTGTGTGTGTGTGTGAGAGAGACATTTCAAATATTCAAATTCTTTTGGATTATGCAGCATCAAAGAATCTTTCCGAACCATACTATAATAAAAACTATTAAACAAATATGCACAGCCTTGAAAGTTTGAATAAATGATCTCAATCTTCACCTTTAGTAGCTTGAAAAATTCATTCAAGGTTGGCAGACCAACATTTTCATTGACTACTCTATTTACCATAGGGAGCAATAGTTGAACCCAGCTATCCCTCGTCATTCCATCTGTAGTTATCTTATCAAACAACACTACTTGGCCACTACATTAGTGGAGAAATTCTTGTATCAACATTACCCAATTCAAATTAACAAAGCATAAGCATACGAGAGAAGCTCCACGCAACATGGAAGATATAACAACACCAGTAGAAATTAAATTGTTGGGAAACCGATGCAAAATTACTATGTTAAAAATCATAGGAAAGAAAACTAAAGACAGAAAACCATATTGGAAAGAAATAATTGAAGATTCTTGAACTTTAAAAGCTGAGTGCACCCACTGCCTAAGTGTTGTGCCAATGTCTTATCGTTATCATTGAAGTTTATCTCCACGAATGAAAACTACAAAGACATATATAGTAGTTTTGTCTTTAAAACATTCTAGAGAAGTCTGAAGTGCAGCCTCATCTTATCTTGAAAGGTCTAGGCTAAGTAGACAAAAAGAATTGCATGCAATACTATCTTTTCCCAGACAAAGATATTTTTGAATCTCTTTCTGGTCAATTATCTAAAGTTTATTAGACCAACATAACTGCAAGAAAACTGATCTTAAACACCACTACAGTATGGAACGGGGCTTAAGTGATAAGGTGCCCAAAAAAAAATCAAAAGAGAGCTTTTTATATAATCAGAAAAGATCTCAACTTTGAAAGTAATAGGGTGAACTTCATTAGATCAATAGCAAAATAACAGGAGTGAAGAAATGCTCAAAAAGGAAAGACTGTAGAAAAAAGGATTCTTGCAAGTAGAACACAAAGAAATGAATGAGATATGAGATATGGAAATGAATTACCAGAATCATTGGTGCTGTTGGTCTCCATGTACCCATCGGTCCTTCGAGAGTGGGAGAAAGAGTAACAAGAGCAAAGAGATTTCTCGAATGCACCTGTTGTCCATTTGACACTTGCCCTCCATCTGATGAACATGCAACTGAGTAACTCTTCATATTTGATTTGAGGGATCATTCAAACTTGGAAGCATCAAAGCGAAGGACTTGAGAAGGGTTAAGGTAGGGGTTCTCTTGCATGTACGTAGACATAGAAGTGAATGGCAAACATTTCAGCATGAAGTGGGGTGACCTGGAAATTACACATCGGATATTGAATCTAAACTAGGGCCTACAGGGTGCGTAAAGATTTTGCAAGCAAGTAGTTGAAAACAAGCAGGACAAGTTGTTCTCTTTTATTATAAGGGAATACAAAGGGTATAGATATAGATATCGATGATGGATTGGCTCTTGGAATTTACAAACATCATGTATCTTCATTACCAATTTCAAAAATTCCAACAACCTAAAAGATCTAATTGTAAATTTTTGGAATTCAGCCCCTTAGCTTTTTGGTAGGACTTTTGGATGCGGAGGGTGTTTGGTCTAGATATTTTAAAAGATTATGTGATATTGTATGTTACATCATGAGAGAATCTACCTACCTAAACATTAGGTGTTTGGCTAACTTAAAATGTTTTCTACAATATATATGATTTTCTACTAAAAACTGTAAGATTTTTTTTCCTTCTCCACATGCCTATAAAATATCTAAGAAATAAATCTTTTAAGATACTACTAAACATCATTACTTATAATATGATACTATTTTGTTATGCAATAATGAAATCTTACAATATCCAATTTTATTAATATTATATGCTGTGTTTATCCGAACACCCCCTTTAAGTATAGGAGAGATTTGGGAATTCCACTATGCTAGAGAATTTAGAAATTCTCCATATTGGACTTCCTTTGGGGCCTATTTCTTTACTGAAATTTACAGAATTCCGGTCTAAAGAATTTTGAAATTATCAGATATAGTAAAATTCCTAAATGCTCCCTTGTACATGAGCTTTCAAAAATTCCACTAAAAAGCAAAGGAGTTGGAATTTCTAAAATTTTAAAGAGATTTGTTAGGTGGCTGGAATTTTGAAATGCATGTGAATTACATGGTATTTGCAAAAGCCATGAGATAAGGTGCCACATCATGTTCCAAAACTACAATGAAGGTCTTATGGGATCTTTAGAATGCCAAACAATCTAACAATATGTAAACACAGTGGAAATTAAATCAAACAATCATAAGCACACGCACCACAAGAAAGCATGATTTTAACATTTAAAATCCTAACCAAGTAAAAAACTACGAATCCAACAAGGATTAAGTCTCAGGCAAAGTCAAACAATTACAAGATATACTTATACCTTTTTCGCACACTAAGGACGAAGTCATTCTAATTGGAACTCCATCTGCTCACAAATAGTCATTCGCCATGCACTATTTTCTACTTGATCAACTCACACTTTGATCACTTAAGATAGCCTCAAAATTCCAACAAGTGATATAGAAACAACTGCTATTTAGAACAAAGCTTCGGCCCTTCAACTCTCAATGAAAGCTTTAGAGAAGATAATCTCTAATAGGTAATCTCCACTTAGAATTATAAGATCTGTGCCTAGGTTTGAAAGAGAACCCCTTTATATTGCCCTAATTTTGTACTTCATAATAGTAATCCAACTAGGATAAGAATTCGCAAAAAATAGGAAACTCTCACGTAAAATAGGAATTGAATCTCGCAGGTCAGTGGAAAAATTTTCGTCATCCGATCGATCGCCTAAGCATTTGATCGATCGAATTATAGTTTTGACTCGAATCCGATTAATTTAGTAACAATCCGATCGATCAAGCAGCCTACTTCCAGTTTTTTTTTTAATTTTCTTTTATCCATTATTTTTTATTTTCTTCTCTTTAGCTTTTCTAGCGACTCAAAACATTGTCTATCTAAAAGAAATATAAAATGTAACATAATGGACCCAAAGTTTTGCCCAATCCATGAATTAAACAACATACAAAATCCTTTCATAAAATATCATAAATTCTTATTAGAAATTCGCTCTCTCTCTCTCTATATATATACATATATATATATACAAGCTCTCAATTCTTGTAAAGAAATGGGCCCTTAGCTTTTGCCAAACCAACTGAAGAAACTCTATAAATGCGCATGTTGGTTTCACATTATGTAGTTAGTTCATTTTTTTTCCATAAGATCCTGAGCATATTATTAGAAGAAGGGCTAGGCTACAAATCGTATTAGAAGAATTGTTATGCAGTTAGTTTAGCTATGATAATGCATTTGTGGTTCTATAACATATGTATTTTCCATCTGCATGAATGCTAGTAAGTTTGAACTCCTCCATTTTATACACATACAACTTACAAACATGTCATTTTCGTGGTTGTCCTTATGGAAATTATGTTGGGTGCAATGCAGACCAAAGATTTTCATTTGGATGGGGCTGAATTTTCGCTAAATTTTTCTCACATTAACTAAAGCAGAAGAGAAATAATTTTACATTTAAATATACACTACATACTTAATTACACCAACAAATATACATTTCTCTTGTTAAAATACATTTAAAATAGTTGTTACACTTTGTAGCCCTAAAAATCAAGGGTTAATATGATATGATTATTTGCCAACCCTTAATTTGCATCATTAAGTTGGACCAAACTAAGGCATAAGCTAGGGTGTTTTTTTTCCCTCCCTATTTTTTTTAAGCACTCCCATTACATTTCAGGTTGTCCATGGCAATGAAGCACTACAATTGTCAAGAATTACAAATCTTCCTCCCAAAGAAACTCACTCTTTCTTTCCCTCTCTTCCATTTTCCTTATCGAGTAGGAATTAAGAAAATATAAGGGGAAGATGCAGAAAATCACTAGCCAAGCTTGTGGGAATCATTGCAGAAAATGTAGAAACCATAGGAATTGGGAGTTAGGATCGATGGCTTTCAGGCAACAGGCTAGGCTTCATATAGAATCCAAAGATGAAGTAAGGATGAGAATCCAAGACCTTATGGATGAAAATTGCCTAGGCATGGAACAAAATTATGCATTCAATTAGCTTCCAAAAATCAAGATATGATAAAACTACTCTAGAAGGTCAAACACAAGTTCCATGAACATGACTCAAAGTTTTAGAATGAACAAAAGTCATTTGGACTCAAATTCAAGCAAAATACAATTAAAACAATAGTTAAAACAGTCTATTACATGAATGGTCAGACATGAAATTAAAAGTCACAGTTGACCAACTTTCATAGGGCAAATGAAGATAATATTCTTCTTAAAGGTCAAAGAAAACTTTTAAAGATATTCCCTAGAGTTTCAGAACAATTGAAGATCATTTGAACCCAAATACAAATAAAACAGGATTCAAATAATTCAATGTAGAAATCTCCAGACATAAAGTAGAGGCTCCACATTTAACAAACTTTCGGAAGTTCAAGAATGATAAAATATTCCTCAATGCTCAAATACAAGCTCAACAATGGTTTCCCAAACATTCAAAGCAATTGAAGACCATTTGGACTCAAATTCAAGTAGAAGAGGATATAACTGCAGGATTCTTAGGCATGAAGGCTAAAGACCACAATTAGGCAACTTGCAAGAGTTGAGTGATTGTGAAATCTATTTTAAAGTGTGGGAATAAGTTCTAAAAGCATTTCTTAATAATTCAAGAACATCGAAGATCATTTGGACATGAAATAGACCAATTGACCCTCCAAATCTATCTGGCTGGACATACGCTTGAAATCAGTATCTCCCTCTTAATTCAAAATCAAACCCTTAGAAATTGTTTCAACTACATCCTAAGCCTATAAATAACCCCCTTGAGCGAATTTTCAAGCATAATTAAGCCCATTACAAGCTTAGACAACATTTGGAATTTCCAAAAAACCTCTTCCAATCTCTTTTCCTCACCATTAACACTTAAACAAGGTGAGGATTTATCATAAAAGACTATTAAAACCCTTCCTCAACTTTCAAAACCTGGTCTTCAACCTTTGGAATTATTCCTCCAGAGGAAGAAACCAAGTATTCATGGCTTTACCGACCCCCTAAACCCAAGTTCCATGACTTCAAAGTTCTTTTCTTTGATTTCCTCACTTAATGGAGTATGGGTGTCCTCATTGTCAAATCATTGCTTTACATGCCCTCTTTGGGTTCATTCTGGTTTCAACAAGTACAAATCAAAGTGACACAACCTTGGGCACCCGCTGCCACAAAAAATCAATAAGTCCCTTGGATTGTACAAAAATAGTCCTTAAAAATACACAATGGATTTCAAAGATGACTTTTAGGACATGTTTGGTAAGCATCCCCTCAAGAGAGAATTCCTTGCCCTTTTCTGTGCTCACATGGAAAATCCACGCTTGTTTTGTCATGGAAAAGGGCTATTGGGAATCTTTCCATCCTTGCTTCTGATTATTCGGACCATCAAACTTCCCCAATCTGACTTTCAGAATGAGTGTTAAAAGAGAAAGCGGATGTATAGTGAAATGGGGCGGTAGTTAAGGTTATTGGTTTTCTCTTTGGGAACCTACTTTTTTGGACCCACAATAGAAATCAAAATTGTTAATCATTTTTAACAAGCCCAAAATGGTTGTGTTGTTAAATATCAGTCGTTGATTCTTCATAAGCTTCAAGATATTTATAGAAACATCCAAACTGTTAGATCACGATTTCTAAAATTATTTGGGCCCTATTTGTAAAATCCAAACTGTCTAGACCATGTAAAAGGCCTAAAATGGTGATTCATGATGAATCATGAGAAAATGCCAAAAAACTATGGATCGTTCATCTTTGCACAATATAGAAACTAGGTGCATACCATGAAAATTGGAATGAATGGGCAGTCCCTTTGTTTCAATTTTTTGATTTTTATGGGGCTACAAATCATGATCAAATCCATGCATCATTTTCATATGGCTAAACATGGCCACATGCTTAATTTTTATTCGTTGATCTTATGTGAACTTTGAGATATTTGTGGAAAGTTTAAAACTTAAAAAATTAATTTTTTATTCATGTGGGCCCCATTTGCAAGATTTGAACATTTCAAATTCCCTAAAGAGCCAAGGATGGCTATGGTGTGAATGCTTAGCCGATGACTTTTCATGGATTTTGAGAAATTTGCAAAAAATTTATAACCATTAGATCACACATCCTATAGATGATAGGAATCGGCACTGTTTACCAAACCTAGAACCCTCCTCAAAAATCAACCTTAAGGATATATGGGATCCAGGAGAATGAGGGAATCCTTCATTTAAAGGATTTTTCTCCCATTACCAAACATGCCCTTAGTAAAAAAAAAATGAAGCCTTACACAGCAAAACCTTAGCAACTGGTTGGGAAAAGACTGACGAGATGAAATAGTAGAAACGAGTATACAAAGAGCCACATCTTGCCACTCATTGTTTACTGGACGTGGGCTCTTAGAAGTAGTTTTTGTAAAGTTTCCTCTATTTTTTTACAATTAATTTTATGTTTTGTTCAGCTTGAGATCATCTAAGGTTGAATAGAGGGGTTGTAAAGTAAAACTGTAAACAACTTACATCCACAAGGGCAGAACATGAACCCATGTAAAATACAAATTTGATAAATAAATGCTAAGTTTCTCTTATTTTCTATGTTTGAATGTTGTCAATTAAGCACTTTTTTTGCATAATTATCTTGCAACAAATTGATGTAACTAATGGCTCACACAACTGCCATAAATCTCTCGTGGATTTGAGGGACCTATTAAGACCTCATATAATGAAATCCAATGGAAAAGAATGCGAAAATTTAATTAGCACATGTGATCCATTAATTAATCTTGGGGTCATGGCACGCAAACGTGCTTTTATTTATGTTGTTTATTAGATTGAAATAATCCTATGAGAACTAGTTCTACCACTTTTTTGTGAGAAGTTTAGGTAGGGCTTATCTATCACCCAATCCAAATCTTGCAATACATAAGGACTCCCTGATAGTCAAATGCCCCAAGTTTTGGTTAAATCCGAATTTACTAGATCATTGGATTATTGTACACCAATCCAATGGATTAGATATATAGGCTATGGATGAAGGAATTAGGGACATGTGATTGGGGCCAAACTTGATATTTGGGATCATCTCACATAGATCTTTCCATCCCCCTTGTCCCATCCCCACATGAGACCCACAAGTGGGCCCAATAAAAATGTTCTCACGGTAAATGTGTAAGAACACTTCTCATAGAATTAAAGCCTATCCTTATATAATATTGCAAAACAAGGTCTCTAGAGTCTTTTCATAGCAAAACTGAAAGGATTATTATATGTTGTCAAATTCATGGGTTGGACAAAACTCTGAGTCCATTAAGTTGTGTTTTATACATTTTTTAGTATGGAGTGTGGTATAAGTCGCCAGATGCATTGAAGTAAAGAAATAGAAGAAAAAATGATAAATTAAAGCATTTTGAATTATTTTTTTAGGATAACATGGATTAGAAAGGTCATATCTCACAAACCAAGCATCAGATATGGGAAAACGACCTACTGTTTGAAAGTTCGTTTTAAGTAGATATCCATTGATTGTGTTGTTTGAAATTATGAAATTACCATTACGTGAAAATTACGAAACTACCATTGCGCGAAAACCTTTCCTTTTTAAAGTGGGATTTTATGTTTTGTGCAAATTCTTTTATTGGATGGATTACTATTATGAGGTATGAAATTGAGGCTATTTAAATGGTTTTTTTTATCAACCCTAAGACATAGATCTTATTAATCTAGCTAACTGGAAATTATATATTAGAGATCATTTTCTTTAGAGCTTTCATTGGAAGTTGAAGTGCCAAATCTTTATTTTAGTCGAGAAGAACTCAATTCTCAGGGTATGAAAAGGGTGTGATTGTAACTATTCAACTTTACTTGATATTTGATCCTTATTGGATTCATGGTTTTTTACCCAGTTGTGCTTTTTTACGTTAAAATCGTGCCTTTTTGAGGTGTGTGCTCGTGTTTGTTTTAATTTCAGTTGCATTTACAAATTGTATGATTGTTTGACATTCTAGAAATCCCCTAAAACCTTCAAAAACAATATAACATAATGATGCCAAACAAGTTTTAAATAGTGCAACCTCAGCACAACGAAATCTCAGCATAGGAGCAAGAACAACATCGAAACAGTACAGAAAACCCTAAGACCCATGAGAACAATTATTTCCATAAAGGCGCCTATTTTAAGAGTGTATATCCTTCAAAGGTGATGTACTTGTCAAGATTATTGGTGAGAACCAAATTAATACCTTTAAGTAACCCCTACAGTTCAACCTATCGTGGGCAAGTGGTACCTACTTGGTCTGTATAACTTGCAACCATTTGTCCTCTTTGATCTTAAATAAACCCCCAAATCAAGCAAAAGTTGATAGCTATATTGAAAGAGCCTTCACAACTTCATGTGAAACATCTAGGGGGCTTGTGGGACCCACAATGCAGTTTCCAAGTTTGGTGATTTACTTATAAAGTGAATTTAAAGTGAAGATTCAAATCAAGAGGTAATAGAATATAAGGCGTCTAATCATAATATGATGGCCTTTTGTCTTTAGTGGCTTGATATGGAATCTTTTTAATTCTATTTTTTGTGAAAAATATATGACATTTTGTCATTTAGGAGCTTGAGGATCTTACTTTTTGACTTTTTTAGAAAAAGGGGAAAGTATTGAATTTTATATTTTTTATATGATCCTCTCATTTTTTTACGTTTTATAACACTTTACAAGTGAATTACCCAAACAGGCCCAAAAGAATGGTACACATCCAGCTAGGGTGGTTAAGATATGCCATTCATTTAAGAGTGACAAGATTTTGGAATAAATTGATGTAGGATATAAGGGAGACTATTAGGAAAGGCAAGTGTTACGAGACTTCCATATACATCATAGGATATTAAACCAACCATGTATGATGATCTTGATGAGTGTTGAAACCAATCCCCTATGCTACAAAAATGGCTTGGACTAGGCAAATAAGGTGGCACATTCCTCCATAACAATTTAGCAAAATCACAATAAAGGAAAAAAAATATGATACATAGTTTTCCATGAAAGCAGTCTACAACAAACACAATTTGGGCAAATAGATGGGAGGAATTTTATAAAGGTGGGCTCAAGTATTTAGTCCGCTTTGCGGTGGACATCATTCAAAAAATCAGAGTTTAGATAGAATGGGTAGTCTCCAAATTTGATTATGTTACAGATAGTAATATGTCGGCTAAATTCATGGATTGGACAAAACTCTAGTTCTAGTCAAAATCGTATTTATATTTATTTTGGACTAGAAGTTTGAAGAGGTTAAAGAGTCCCAGAAGAGCCGAAATGAAGGTATTTAGATTAGAAAGGTCATATCTCATAAATCGAGCTTCTGATATGAGCAAGTGACCTTACATTGGAAAGCTTGTTTTGAGTAGATATTCGTAAGTTTCAAGATTGCATCAATCAGAACTAAAATGACAAAGTTATGTCCATAAGAAGTTTGAAGAAATTGTGCTGTTTGAAATTATGAAACTGCCATTGATGAGTTTTTCTTTCTATTTTAAGTGGGACTTTCTTGTTTTGTGCCAATTCCTATTCTGGTTGGATTACCATTATGAGGCATGAAATTAAGGATATAAAAAGGGGCTTTCTCTTAACTCTAAGGATCCATTTCAATATTCTGAGTTGAGTTTTCAAATTGGAAATTCTTTTCTTCTCTAAAGCATTCATTGAGAAGCTTTACTAAAGTTATTGAGTTTTAAAGAATATTTCTTTCACTCACTTGTAAAAGATTGTCTTTTCTTTTGAAGAGGTCATTCATCTTAAGTGACTTTAAGGCAAGTTGGATCGAGTATCAAGAAGGCAAATGGTGTGTACAACGGCAAAAAGAACTTCAGTCATTTAGGTTGTATTCAACTGGACAAGCCCTTGTATCATGCTTGATCTGAGTGTGGACCAGTATTAGGTCCCGTAGTTTTTTTTTGAGTTTGGGTTTTTTACGTAAACATTGCATTCCTATCTTTGTAGTTGATTGCATTTTAACTTAGGTTAATTGTTTGTTCATTTACATATAAGAAATATGTGTTTGGACCTTAGCATGTATCAAGGTTAGAATCATTCAGATTCCAAAGGAAGTGTGGTCTCTGTGCATATAAATAGGGGATTTCCAAAAGCCCTTATAGTGCATGAACCAAGAGGGTGTTTTGTACCCCAACATAACACATCATAAACCCAAAGTGTAATTTCAAAATTTTAGGGATGATTTGGGGGTCCCAAATTTTGCTAAGCTTGGCTAATTCCAAACAATAGTGCCAGTGGGGCTTCTAAGGGGGATATCCTTCACATATTTAGACAATTCCAAGGGGGAATGATTAGGTTGTCGAATTGAGATTATATCAGGATTTGCTTGAGGGCAGTGGCTGGCAGGCTACCCAAGGGTAATGTGGCGAACCATGAGTGGTCCACCCATGGTCACCTTCAGGCAAATCTTAGACCGGCCGAACACTAGGTTGTGCTACTGTTAGGGGTGTGTAGGCATGGTAATCCTAGGACCCAATGGTCATCCATAACATCAATGTGAGACCCATCACCGATTAAGTACCCAATGTATGTTGTAAAAAATTATAAGTTTGTGCTTAATGAGAATTTTACAAAAGAGTGAGTCACCTGGCTTTAGCGTGGGTTTGTTGTATATAAGGTGCATGATCTTTAATATTTCTATGTCAAATTCTAGCCAAAACTGCCTCAGGGTGTTATAGAAATCTCCACAACATATGAGCCTGAAAGGCTTTGGAGTAACTAGGTCATAGAACCCTAGGTCCCTAAAGACTAGAGGCGCAAGAATCCTTTCCCAAGCTAGACGAGTGAAGACATGGCCTATATTCTATTTCAAGATTTACCTATAAATTTCTTATAGGAAAGCCAATAAAGTGGAATAAAGGAACAAGTAAACTGTATTAATACCTTACGACCAACATGTGAAGGGAATGGCCAACCCAGGATTTTTATTTGGGTGATGGAGATAATAACTAAGTGAAGAAGTTAAATAATAAAATTAAAAATTTTCAAATCTTAATTAAGGAGGATTCTCAAATCTCAGGGGTACAAGCACACCCATCTAATTACACTTAGGTCTACCCTTACCCGTAACCCTCTACCTAAGCTCTCACACATTGTATGCTAATAATAATATGACTCTCATTTGTTGTGACCTGATGATTTTTTTTATTTATTTATAAAAGAAGTCGAACTACATAAAAAAATTTATAAAATGTAAATCAACTCTAAGATAATTTCATTTATAAGTGACCGATTCCCATGTAATGTGAAACAGTGGTGCAATGTGACTCCTACTCAATAAATAATCATTATATGCTATAATAATCACCATGTGAAGTGATGGGATATCCTGCTACAAATGTTGAAGCGTGCGTGGTTGCGCTCGATCATTTGTTTTAAAATATATATAATGTAATATAATATGTCAACTCATTGATTCAGTCTCTTATAAATTAGAAACAAAAGAATTTTGGACAAGTCAATGCGTCATGGCCTACTTGGTTGCTGAGGATCCAAGGATCATCCATGTGCATTAATTTAAAGGGTCAAAGGTTCTGCTAAAGAAGAAGATCAAGTAATAAAGGCTACAAACAAATGGCTGATACAAATGAGTTTCCTACTGCCAAGCATTTGGAAGACAGCAAGGAATTTTGTATTTGGTTAAATTCATGTCTTGCGTAAAAATTAAGTCAATTGATTTGTAAATCATATTTTAAAGTATGAAATATTGATCACATTGCAAAAAGTTCTAAAACGAAGAAAATCATAATTACTGCCCGCACTCGAGCAGGCTTACTATCGCACTCCAGCGCATAAGAAAAAAACAATCGTGCTTAAGCCCTCAAAGACCGCGCTACAGCCTAATAAGAAAATTGCAAAATAACTGGATGCGTGTAGACTGTGCTCAAGCAGGTGCTCACACATGTTCGAGCTTGATAGCGGCAGAAGCCCAGCGGACTGCACAGATTTCTATTTGTGTCAGCCTTACCTGTTTTACTTGAATTTGGTTTCTAAACTTAGGGCACGAGTTTTGGGCTACTTAAAGCCGCTCTTTTAACCCTAAGTACATTACAACATATAAAACTCTCCTTATTTTGAATTGAGATTGCTATTGGAGAAATTATCTAAAGCTTCCATGAAAGATTGGGTTTAAGGCTTCAAGTTCTAGAGTTGATGTTTCTATTTCATTATAGAAGTAAAAGGCATGTAATGTTGGCAAATTCATGGGATGGACAAAACTTGGGTTTTAAAAGTTGTAATTTTATGTTTTAAATAGACTGAAGCTTCTACAACAGTTACAAATAAAGGTCTTCCACTCTAATAAAGGAATGCAGGTGTTCTATCTGACCAACCGGTCGGATTACATGGCAATCAGTCGAATTTCTTGCATACAGACACCTGCAGACAGAATTGAAGACCGACCTGTCGGCCGAGGTGCCCGATCAGTCAAACCCCATGTCCGATCGATCGGATAGGGTATCCGATCGGTCGACTAGGTCGGCTGTCGGGAATCAAAAAACTCTGATTTTCCGGATCTACAGTGCGTGCAATCAAATCCTTCCGAGTTCAGTGTGAAAAGATCTCTATCCTCACTGTGTATATAAGGAGCATCTCATCCTTGAAGTATTATTCTTTCTCCAGATCAAAACCCTAAAATTCCTATTGAAAGATCGTCTTCTCAGAAGCTTCTCTGCTCTATATGTACTGCAGTGTGCACTTCTGAGCTTCAGGTTCATTCTCCATCTTGGTGATTCATCTTGAGAGGCATCAAGGCATGAAGATCAAGCCTAAAGAAGGTGAACGACGTGTGCGTCGACAAGAAGGAGTGCTTCAAGTCCCTTAGGTTGTGATCAACTGGGTAAAAGGTAGTAAGTAGTTCTTGTAACCTCTATTTAATAGTGTTTGATCTTGGTGGACCGGTGGTTGGTCCCGTGGTTTTTCCCGATTGTTTTTTCCACGTAAAAATCTTGTGTCCATCTTTCTTCTGGTGTTTGCTTTGTAGATTAATTGACTGCTATTGAGTATCTTCATACTTAGATCTAGTTAGGATCTAAACCTGTGTTAAGGTTTGAAGTCTTTCAAGTCGTATCAGAGCAGGTTCATATCACCGTTTCTAGATCTATTCAGATGTCTGTTATGGAGATTCACAGAGATGGAGCTTTAACCAATAAACCCTTGTATTTGGACGGAACGAACTACGCTAATTGGAAAGTCAAAATGGTTGCCTTTTTGCAGTCCATTGATATAGATGTGTGGCAATCCATTCATACTGCGTATGTTCCACCAATAGTTGTTACTGATGGGAATGTTACTATCCCTAAGCCTATGGCTCAATGGACCAAGGAAGAAAAATTTGCATTCCTTGCAAATAGTATAGCCATGAATGCTATCTTTAATGGTGTCTCACCTACAAAATTTAGAAAAATTTCTAAGTGTAACATCGTTAAAGAAACATGGAGCATCTTGGAAACTATCCATGAAGGAACTGGAAGGGTCAAACGGTCTTAACTTCATAAACTGACCACTATGTTTGAAACTTTGATTATAGAAGAAAACGAAACGTTTGATGAATTTTATGCCAAACTTAATGATGTGGTAAATTCAACCTTTAATTTAGGAGAGATCATTCCTGAGAATAAGATAGTCCAAAAGATTCTACGATATCTTCCTGAAAGGTTTGATCCAAAAGTTGTGACAATTGAGGATACTAGTGACTTAGATTCTCTTTCGATTGATGAGTTTGTTGGAAATTTACAAACTTTTGAAGTCAATCTCAAGTCAAACAGAAAATCTAAGGGAATTGCACTAATTTCTTCCAAATCAAATAATGATAGTAATGATTCTGAACCAAATTCTTATGACCCTGATTTTGATGCCTTTTTAGTCAGAAAATTCAAAAAGGCTATAAAAAGTTCAGATAAAAAAGATTGGAAAAAGGCTTACAAGAAAAATAAGGCTAAAAATAAGTCTAATGTTACATGGAATGTTAAGCCAGCTTCTAATCCTTTGTCCAAGCCTGAAAAGACTACTTTCAAAATAACTCCCAAGAATACTCAATGCTATGAATGCAAAGGTTTTAGCCATTATGCATCCCAGTGTATCAACCGCACTTTTAGAAATCAAACAAATCAAGGTAAAGTGTTGAACGTCACTTGGGATGATGATTCAGAAGAAGAAGACCAAATTCCAGAATTCGAATCTTCTGAAAATACTAAATTTATTGCTTTTATAGCTTTAACAATTCCGCTGTTAAGAATTCCTTAAGTGCAGGGTAAGAGTCTAATACTGAAAGTGATGCTTCTTTGGATGACATGCCTTAGTCTGAAAAAGAATTGTTGGAGGCATATGATAAATTACTAAAAGACTCTAGAAGAGTTGTATTGATTAATGATGCTCTAGAACTGAAACTAAAAACTTTGGAAAAAGTGATTTCATCACTGAAAAAAGAGTTGAAAGAGGCTTATGGTAAGATATCTACCTTAGACTCATAACTAGTTATCTCCACTAACAAGTTGACTGATGCAGGAAGGACATATAAGACTACATTGCAATAAATTGCGAATCATGTTCCGAACTCAACAGAGGCGGAGATATTCCTTGCCTCAAAAGGTCAAGACTAAATAAGTCTGGATTCGAAAGTCTAACCTCTACTGTAATGTAGTTCTTACAGCCCTTCGAGCACAAAATTCACATATGTGATACTTGGATAGCGGGTGCTCTAGACATATGTATGGTGACAAATCACTGTTTACCTCCTTTGAGAAGGGTCATGGTGGAAGTGTTCAATTTGGTGATGGTAACAAATCTAATGTCATTGGTAAGGACACTGTACATATTCTTGGTATGTCTTCTATTCATAATGTATTTCTTGTAAGTGGTCTTAAAACAAATCTTTTAATTATCAGTCAGCTTTGTGAATTTGATCATGAAGTGCATTTTTCCTTAAATGATTGTGTTATTGTAAACAAAGAAGGAAAAACTGTACTTCATGGAAAGAAAATTTCAACTAATTGTTATGTTGGTGGGAATTCTGATAGTCTACAATGTCACATAACCTCATTAGATACTGTTGATCTGTGGCATCAACGTTTGGGTCATATAAATTATACTGTACTTGAACTTCTCTCTAAACAAGAGTTAGTTTGAGGGTTGCCCAAACTTCAGAAACCCTCCAATGTTATATGTGGCCCATGTCAACTTGGTAAGCAAAATCGTTCACCTCATAAAAAACTTGATCAAATGATTACATCTAGGCCATTAGAATGACTGCATATGGATCTTATGGGTCCTACTCAGATTCAGAGCATCAGAGGAAAGAAATATATCTTTCTAACTGTTGATGATTTCTCTCATTTTACATGGGTTAGATCTCTGAGAGAGAAATCAGAAACTTTTGATGTCTTTCATTACTTATGGCTTCAATTGATTGCAGATAAAGGAGCTCAATTCGGTGTTGCTTCAAAGATTAGATCTGATCATGGAACAGAGTTTGAAAATTCTTTTTTTCAATATTTCAATGCTGAAAATGGAATCAAACATGAATTCTCAGCACCTAAGACTCCTCAGCAAAATGGAATTATTGAACGAAAAAACCGGGTTGCACAAGATATGGCCCGTGTTATGCTTCACAGATAAAAACATTCCACAGAAGTTTTGGGCTGAGACAGTAAATACTGTAGTACATGTGATCAATTGAGTCTATCTTAGACTCGAAACTGAGGTGACCCCATATGAAATCTGATATAATAGGAAACCTACAATTAAATACTTCAAGACCTTCAGGAGTAAGTGTTACATATTCAAAGATAGAGAACATATTGGTAAATTTGACTCCCGAAGTGATGAGGGTGTGTTTCTTGGCTATTCCTTGGATCGCAAAGCATATCGGGTATTTAACTTGCGTAATTCTACTGTTTTGGAGTCATTCAATATGGTTATAGATGATGCAAAGTCTCATTTCAATTCTGATGATGATGAAGTGATGTTTACTCCTTCTTCTTTACAGGAAGATAGTTCCTATTCAAAACTTGATGATTCACAAGCGGCTAAAGATAATCTTGAAAAGCCTCCTAGCACAGATTTGGGTGACTCCTCTAAAGAACAACAAGAACCAAAGACACCCATTGTCACTCAAAGCCCCATTACAGATCTTATTGTTCCTCGTCAAGATACGTCATCTCGGACTAATCCGAAAGCTAGAGCATGGAAACATCATTCATTATCGGATATTATAGGAGATGTAAATGAACCTATTCGTACTCATCAACAGGTAAGTGATGAAGTTACTTTTACTATATTTCTACTGTCGAATCTCATAATGTTTCTGAAGCACTTAAAGATGATTCTTGGATAAATGCCATGCATGAAGAATTAGCACAATTTGAAAGAAATGATGTATGACAACTTGTTCCCAGACCGGCCAACTCACACTAATATCATTGGCACAAAGTGGATTTTCAAAAACAAAACCGATGAGTTAGGTCAAGTTATGAGGAACAAAGCTAGGCTTGTAGCACAAGGTTATACTCAAGTTGAGGGTATTGATTTTGATGAAACCTTTGCTTTAGCAGCCAAACTTGAGTCAATTCGCATCCTACTAGCCTTTGCTTGTGCACTGAACTTTAAACTATATCAAATGGATGTCAAAAGTTCATTTTTAAATGGCTTTTTGGATGAAGTAATATATGTTAAGCAGCTTAAAGGATTTCAAGATCAGCAATTTCCTGGTCATGTCTATAAACTGAACAAGCCATTATATGGTTTGAAGCAAGCCCCTCGCGTATGGTATGAACATTTAACCACCTTCTTGCTTGGAAATGGTTTTTGACGAGGACGAGCTGATAAAACCTTGTTTATCAAGAATGAGGACAAGGACTTATTAATTGCTCAAGTGTATGTAGATGATACCCTGTTCGGGTCAACCTCACAGTATTTGGCGAATGCGTTCTCTGAAATCATGGTAAGTGAATTTGAGATGAGTATGGTTGGTAAATTAGCTTTCTTCTTGGGTCTGCAAATAAGCAAAGTGTAGATGGTATATTTATTTCTCAATCTAAATATACCACAAATTTACTAAAGAAGTTTGGAATGCTCTATTCAAAACAGGAACGGATTCCAATGAGCACTTCAGTTAAACTTAGTTTAGATACAGAAAGTACAGATTATCAATGATACATTGTATCGTAACATGACTGGGAGTCTACTATATCTTACTGCTTAGCAGACTGGACATAGCATACAATGTGGGTATCTATGCCTGATATCAATCAAATCCTAAGGAATCTCATGTTAAAGCTGTCAAGCGAATCATGAAGTATGTGTGGGCACAATAAACTATGGAATTTAGCTGACAAGGAACACCAACACAACTGTTGTTGGATACTCTGATGCTGATTGGGATGGCTATGTTGATAACAGGAAGAGCACCTCTAGTGCATGCTTCTTTATTGGTAATAATCTTGTTGCATGGCATAGTAAAAAGCAGACGTCAACCTCTCTTTCTATTGCTGAAGCAGAATATATTGCAGCTGGAAGTTGTTGTACACAATTTCTATGGATGAAGCAAATGTTGTCCGATTATGGAATTAAGCAAGATCTTATGACAATCTACTGTAACAATAGGAGTGCTATTGATATTTCCAAGAATCCTGTTCAGTATTAATGAACAAAACACAATTATATCAGGCATTATTTCATTCGTGAATTAGTTGAAGCTAAAATTCTTATCATGGAGCACATTGCAACCGAAAATCAACTAGCCGATTTATTCACTAAACCTCTTGAGCCTCTTCGATTAGAATCTCTTCGTAAATCCCTTGGAGTTAGACTCCATCCTTGACATATCCTCTACACTATTTGCTCTTTGCACATGCCTATTATTTTTGTTAATTCCATGATTATTTGATATATGATTTACCTTGTTTTACTTTAGTTATTGGGCTGGTTTCTGTCATGGTACACAGAATTTAACGAGACTTCTCAAAAACTCACTTTCCTATCAACTTCATTCACTACAGTTGAAGAAAATCAAGAGTACATTGTTCGGGCTTTTTTCGTAGATGCACACTGCATTGGTCAAGTAATTTTGAATTCTTCTTCTCCCTTCTTTCCCCTTCACAAAAAAAAAAAAAAAGGAAAGAAGACGATACTTATTCAGGGGGAGTTGTTCACAAAAAGACTATAAGATGCTGGATTTCTCGAATTTGAGTTCCAAATGTGGTTGATTATTCCTACATTCCTCACATGACAGAGCATATCTCCCCTTCTCTGTGTTACCTCGACATCGTTGGCTTAATAATTGCTGTAAAACATCATCTCTGAGCATTGATGATTTTCATATGAATTGTTCCCTTCTGGTATGTTGCATTTGTCATCTTGCATATGTTATTTATCTCAAAATTTCTTCTTCATATACTTTGTGTGTTATACACTCTGTGAGTTAAAAAAAAAACTCACAGTTGCGTATACCGACCGGTCGAGCTTCACAACAGACTGGTCGGCCAATTCTGTGTCCTTTCACAGAACTAAAATCCGATTGATCGGTCTATTTTTACCACCGGTCGGGTCTTTTGAATACAATTTCACAGAATTGGAATTCGACCAATAGAGCTATTCATCTTACCAGTCGGGCACCTGGATTCTTTAAAACCAGCGTGCGTCTCTTCATTTCCTTCTTCACCCTACTTTCTCGTCTTTTGGCCTGCGACGTCTCCTCTTCTCCTTCCCTTGCTTACCTATTTTTCGTGCTCCCTTTGTTTGTCTTCCTCCTCCAAGGTAACAATCTTTGCTTATGTTCTTTTCCATTACCTCCATTTATACGCCATCTTCTTCTCTCTTTTGTTGATTTTCATTGGGTATAGTTTGATGTTGGATACCATTTTTCTTGTGTGCTTTCTATTCATTCCTTTTAGCCACATGATTCACTGTGATTTATGCCTAGATACATGTGATTTTGTTTGTACGTTGATTGGGATCTCTTTCATGGGAGTTTGTGTCTATTTCAAGCTTCACCATTTATTTGCACGCCAATTGTTTGCTAAAATGCTCGAATGAGTTTCTTCATGTATATTTCTCATTTTGCTTACATTGGATTGCACTGTGATGCTTTCTACTTCAAGCTATACCCATCATTCATAGATATGGCTCCAAAGAAGCTTGTCTCAAAGCAAAAACGTATGGCTAGTTCCTCGTCTACTATTGGTTTCATCAGTGAATAATTTCTTTAGGAAGAAAGAGCCAACCAATATAATAACATATTCAGAAAGAGGACTGTACTTTTTGAACTTCCCATAAATCTTTTGGAATTTCGGACGTTACCATTCGGTGCATGGCTTGACAGATGTCAATGGACCTCTCTTTACAAATTTGAAACAGAGGTCTTTCCAGATTTGGTGAGTGAATTCTACAATAACATGACTGATATGTCCTCTATGCTCATTAAGTCCTATGTTTGAGGCCAGCACTTATCCATTACTCCCTCTTCACTTGGGAGATTCTTAGGTATTGAACAGACATTGGATGCACGATATCCACTGCCTGATGAGGGTCCTTCGGATGTTGATTTTGATGTAGTTAGCTCATTTCTATGCAGCAGTCCTCGCGATTGGCCTTTTGTTACACTACTGAAACAAAGTGAATTGATTGACTTGTATTGTCTACTCAACATCTTTGTGAAGAACAACATTGAGCCCGCGGTCATCATGCGGAGATTTATCATGAGGTGGGTTATCTTCTTTATGTTATTGGTAGCGATCTCCTGATTGATCTTCGTCGTGTCATCTTCGACACTATCTATCGTGCTCATTCTGCTGCAAAGAATGCCTCACTTCCTTTTAGGGTACTACTCTCCCGATTCCTTCTTGCCCAACGTGCGATGCCCAATGTGAACGAAGTTTCGGTTTCGATTCTGAATGCTATTACTATGAGCACCTTGATGCATTCTAAGTCCCAAGTCTATCAGTTTGTTCCTCGCGGTTCCATTCCAGCACCTACTGTTGAGGAGGATATTCCGAATGCTACTACAATACATGCCAGGCTTTCAGCTTTCGAGGATACTCTTTCAGACCAGGCTGCTTATCTTGATATTCTTCATAGCTCTATTTAGACACTTCATGGTGCAGTTCAGACACTTAATGGGCGGTTAGATGCTATTGAGTCCAAACTTGACTCTATTTTGGATCATCTTAGTCGGCCCTGATTGTGTTTTGGTTCGCTTCTTTTTGTTGCTATTGCCCCCTTTCAATTCATGACCAAAAAGGGGGAGAAGCTTATACCATGCATGTGTATCTGAACTAATTGCTAAGAATAGTTTAAACTGCTAACATGCATTGATTCTCTCTTATGTTCTACTTATGACATGCTAATCTGATCTTTTGTGTGGCTAGAAAGGTTGATTGTGTTTGGAGGTTTTAAGTTATAGCGGCAAGTTTCACCTTCATGGTTTTTTTTTTTTTTTTTTTTTTGGGTTTGATTTGGATAGATTGTTTAGTTTAGGAAGTTTTGCCCATAAATTGCCAAAAGGGGAGATTGAAAGTCATGTAACGTTGGCAAATTCATGGGATGGACAAAACTTGGGTTTTAAGAGTTGTACTTTTATGTTTTAGATGGACTGAAGCCTCTACAACAGTTACAGATAAAGGTCTTCCGCTCTAATGAAGGAATGTAGGTGTTTTATCTGATCGACCGGTCGGATTACATGGGTGATCAGTAAATTTCTTGCATACGGACACCTGCAGACAAAATTAACGACCGATCGGTCTGCCAAGGTGCCCGATCGGTCGAACCCCATGTCTGATCAATCAGATAAGGTATCCGATCGGTTGGCTGGGTCGGCTGTAGCGAATTAGAAAACTCTAATTTTTCGGATCTACAGCGTGTGCGATCAAATCCTTTCGAATCCAGTGCGAAAAGGTCTCTGTCCTCACTGTGTATATAAGGAGCATCTCATCCTTGAAGTATTATTCTTTCTCCAAATCAAAACTCTAAAATTCCTATTGAGAGATCGTCTTCTCAGAAGCTTCTTTACTCTATATGTGCTACAACGTGCGCTTCTGAGCATCAGGTTCATTCTCCATCTTAGTAATTCGTCTTAAGAGGCATCAAGGCGTGAAGATCAAGTTTGAAGAAGGTGAACGACATGTGCATCGACAAGAAGGAGTGCTTCAAATCCCTTGGTTGTGTTCAACTGGGTAAAAGGTAGTAAGTAGTTCTTGTAACCTCTCTTTAATAGTGTTTGATCTTGGCGGACCAGTGGTTGGTCCCATGGTTTTTCCCGATTGGGTTTTCCACGTAAAAATCTTGTGTCCATCTTTCTTGTGTGTTTGCTTTGTAGATTAATTCACTGCTATTGGGTATCTTCATACTTAGATCTGGTTGGGACTTAAACTTGTGTTAAGGTTTGAAGTCTTTCAAGAAGATTTGTACTTTCTTATAAAATATTGTTCTCTAAGCATAAAGATTATTCATTTTGGAGATCAATGCACTGATAGCGGGTACGCAGAGGGACTGCGTGCTGTAGAGATCTATAAAAAACAACTACAAAGCCTTGTGTCGGGGGGACTAACTGTAGGGTTGTGAGTAAATCTTGTACTGCGGAAGTTAGTAATTGATTTTGTCCACTTTGGACTTGTGATATTTTCCTATTTTGGTTTCTATGTTAAATTTGTGTCTTGTTTTCGTTGTGTGATTTATTGCTTTTATTAGTCTGCTGCATAGGAGTAGTAATTAAAGTATAATCTAGAATAAATCCGGGGCATTATAAAACTTTTAGGGATGATGGGATGAAGATAGTTGAGATAAGCCACACTGGTGACGCTTCTACTAGCAGACAACAAGAACATGATGTGGTAGTGGAGACAGAAAATTTCGCCCCTGTTAATAGTAGTAAATGCTGATTACATGGTTTTGGTCCTAATGATGATGATGGTCGTGTATCGATTATGCCAAGTAATTTAATCCCGGCAACAAGCATCCCGAAATCCTCAGTAGAATTTGGTGCGGGTGACTTTAAATTCTATCATTCTAGGATCATCTCGATTGGTCCTCATCATCAAGGCAAGACTAGTCTCCAGCCCGCGCAAAGCCTCAAATGGAAGTGTGTGGAATCAATCGTCGAGCGGAATCCAAGACATCCGTACAAGACTACATTCAATGGACTTGTGGCACTCTAGACGAAAGCAGCACTCTAGATCTGCTACAAACACGACCCCTCGCCCTTGTCACCAACCTCGACCACTCCTTCACCTACAATATCTTTGTGGAAATGATGCTGATACCTGATTGCTTCATTGTTGAGAACCTTCTACATGTTAGGAGTCGGACTTTATCTCAAATGTAAGATACCAAAATTTGGATGGATGATTCAATACGTAATGATTTGCTCCTACTAGAAAATCAGCTTCCTTTCTTTGTCGTTGAGGGTATCTTTTGCTTGGTCACTGGTGAAGGACCAGAGCAGTTAATGATCCTTGTCCATGATTTTTAACAACAGGTCTCTCCCACAAACACAAACAACCTTGCTTGCTATAAACCACCATCCCATCATTTGCTCCATCCTTATCACTGGCTTCTTTTCTTTAGCTTGAAAGGAGACAACCCCAGAACCTCGTCATCTGATCCAACCAGCCAAACAAGCACAGAAACTAAAACGGACAATCCCTAGTGCAACTAGCCTCCAAGAAGCGGGAATCAAGTTCAGAGCAAAGATGGCGGTGAGTGTTAGCATTGTGGATGTAACGTTTGAAAACGGAGTCATGGAAATCACACCTTTATTGATAGATACTTTTACAGTGTCTCAAATTCGAAACCTCATTGCCTTTTGAGAAGTTTGATCCTTACATAGAACCTCAGGCCGCTGCATTTGCTCAATTCATGGATCACATCATCAACACTTCCAAGGATCTTGCATTACTCCGGAAGAGTGGCATCATTTGAACCTTGTCTTGGCAGCAATGAAGAAGTTGCTGATACATTCAACAATTTAACCAGTAGGGCTCCCGAGACGCAGCACATGTAACCCATGACAATTCGTGCCACATCAAGACACGTACAAACTGCCACAAGGGTGATTCCACAGTTACGTGTGAGGAAGATCCATAAACACATATCAATCATTTTAATAATTAAGCAAAAACTTAGAGAATTCACATGTACATATCATAGCCACAAATAAAACATTCACTAATTCATTTAATTATAATCAATGTCTATTAATTCCCATCCACATGCACCTGGTACAAAGGTTCCATAAATATAAACAAACTGCAAAATGATAATGACATGATTTAATACAAGCCAGACCATGGCTATACACTAACAACCCAAAAGAACCTTGTTATGCACTGTGGAGGATGACTAATAAAAGATATCATCTTTATTCCACTCATTTATATCCCGAGATACCGCTATGGTTCCCTCCGGGGGCGCTTCGATTGCCGTATCGGCACTGGGTTCCGTACTTGTAATACCAAGAGTAACACTGTTAACATGACGATCAAGCAAATATAATGGTACATAAGCCTATCATGATGTAACAATTAAGATTAAAACAACGTAATGATTAAAAGAGAGTAATAACGGAAGCTAGGCATGTTGTGCATATGAATAAGTATGAATGTAGATCATAGATGGAAAAACAATATCATAATAATTGGCATCTATGTGGCTATCTTCTCTCTAGTAAGAGAGCATATCGTACTGTGGGAAATCACTAGCAATTAGGCCAAGATTGTCTAGCTGCTTTAAGAGTGTCGACCAACTCTTCATATAACTACTACAGTAAGTAACATATTGAATACCCTTATTCAGTCCCGTCGAACCTCCTATGGATACAAGCTAAGTGGTGCCGACTTCATATATCAAGATTGATCCAAATACATACTTATCATACGTAGCGATCGGCTCATACCAGTACAGAAATGTATATCGGCCTTGAAATCGTATTCAATCATGGAAAGCAAAGTTAACAAAGTAACTGATAATCAACAATGCATACTGAAATGAGCTATCAAAGCTCGAACCTGCTCAACCTTAACTACACCTATCTTGGCTCACGGGCTCACACTCAGTAGAAACTCTGTCTCCGATTTTGCCTCAAGGTTCACCGGAGGAATGGGTACATGATTAAATTATGTTGAGGGCAAGGTTTACTTAACAATATAAATACATTTAGATTGAGAGTTAACAAGGAAATTTACTATCTAATCCTATGCTAAGACATTCTGTGTTTCCTTAGTCATTCAATATGGTGTATTCATAAAACGTCCAGTGTCAATGCATTACCAAAATCTTAGTGTATAAGCGATGAACACCACTTCTTATGCTAACACCCATGACGTGATGTCAGGAAACAACCAGAAGTCAAGAGGGAATGAGTGACAGCTCAACACCCTTCCTTCTTTATATATAATATCGTTATGCTAATTTGTTTGAGGCAAAGGTACCACTTCAAAGGCAGTAATTGGTCTTTGGTTATGCTTAAGATTCTAGGGTAAGGTTGGTTTAAAACCTTATGGTCAGTCATTGAATCAAATTTTGAAGTTAAATTATACAACCTAGAGTTCTGTTACCCGACTGATCGGGTATGGTGTCCAACCGGTCAGACACCTCCCAGAATAGAAATTCGACCGATCAGGCTTCAGGACGGACCAGTCGGCCCTGAATCACTCTACTCTAGGTAGAATCAGTCTCAACTGATTCCTCCTTGGCTTCCCCTTACCTCCCCTGCATCCAAATACTAAGGAGACCATTCATGTTACATTCTTAGGTCTCCTTTCCATTCATTTTTAACATTCATTCAACAAACCCAATCATTAGCACTAAAACAAATATTACAATCTTAATTAGAGATCAAAAGAGCTGTAAATTGGTACATGCAAATAACTTATCAAGAATCAATAAATTACCCATACATGCAGAGAATATGCACCCTTATACTTGCCATAGATTTAGTGCTTCACCCAAATCAATTTACCCTTTAGTTAGATAGTGGAGAAGGCTTCACTAGAGGATGATCTAGAACATTAAGAGAAATGAGAATGTGATGCATGCATGCTAATGATTGAATTTCTTTGACCCTATTGAACCCAAGAACTGAAATAATGATGGGATTTTCTTACCTTAAGACTCCTACAAGCATAAGGAAGGAGATGATGTCTTAGATTCCAAGAAGGAGAACAAGAAGAGTAAAGAGGAAGAAGAAGAGGCTTAAATCCTTTGCATGCAACACTCCTAATGCTAAAAATTGAAGACAAAGTAAGGAAAAGAGCATGGGAGAAGGAGGAAAAACTCTTGCTCCAGCAGAAATGAAGGAAGGAGAAGAGGAAACGAAGGGGGGGTTTTGTGTTTTAAATGGTGTTTTTCTGGAAATTGCAAACAGACCGTACTAGTTTCCTAGATTTTCAATTTGAGTTGGTTGGGCTTAAAAAGGGTCGAGATAAATCCAAATTGAGTTGGGCCAAATATGAAAGATAACCCTCAAGATGACACACTTAGTCCAATTAATATGATGCCTTAGTGATGCAAAACTATGAAATTCTAAAATAAGAAAAGGCCCTTGACTACCTAAGTAAGGTTTGAACCTGACCTAAGTACCTGTCCACGACCTAAACCCAAGGGATTTGAGTTGAATTAGCCTAATTATATATTAATTAAAGTAAAACAAAATTAATTATTGTAAATTATGATTAACTCGGGTTTGGGCCTTATAGCCTTTCAAGTTTCTAGACTCAATGTATGTAGAGACCTAATTACACTTTTGGCTAAGTTGTTGGTGTTCTTAATGCAAAGATCCTTAGAAGGAGGATATATTAAATGTAGTAACCAAGTAGTAAAGTATTTCTGTTAATTGATTCTTAGAGTATACTTATTTCAATACACAATATGCCTAGTATACTAAATTGCCCTCTATAATCATTTGTTAATGATTATTGTAGATACAATGCGTGTTACTTTAATTATACTTATACTTTGCTGAATAATCTTATTCACATGTTGTTTAATGGTGTTACAAGCTCAGATCACAGTCCTGATTTTATGAAGATCGAAAAGGCTCAGAGGAGGTCGATGAGGTCCCTTTAGGCTTCTACGAGTGGACAGCAACAGCCATCTGACTGATCCACCTTCGGAGAGTGACATGACCATCTTAGAGTCTTTTTCTGATTTTCGGGTTGTTTCATGCCCCGAACTTGAGAATTGGGGATTAGAATGGATTCCACCTAGGGTGTTGCACACGTAATCCCATAGCAATCTATGTCATGTGAAGACACACACAAACCGCTATAAGTGAGATTCCATAGGTACGTATGAGGAAGATCCATAAACACGTATATTATCTTTCAAACAATAATGCAGAAGCCTTTAAAATACACCTGTAATTATTATAAGCAATAATGAAAATATCATCCATTTATAATGATACCTAAGACTGTTGCTTAACCATCTATATACTCATGACAACAAAATACTTATATATATTCAGAATTGAAAATAACATGTCCATTGGGAGAATGGCATAACTCATCTAAAGGCCAATCATTGCCAAGCCTAAGTAACCTTGACAACCATGCAACGTATTACGTCGGATGACTAGTAAAATATATTATTCTCATTACACTCATCTACACCCTAAGGTACAGTTGGGGTTCTTTCCGGGAGCGCGTCGATTGTTGAACTGGCATTAGGTTCAGAACGTGTAACACCAAGTGTAGCACTGTTAACATAACGGTTAAGCAAACATAGAGATATATAAGACTATCATGATGTATCAATGAATTAGAGAACATATTGATTAAAAGAAAACAATAATCGTAAGTTAGGCATATTATGCATGAAGTAAGCATAAGTAACGAATCATAAACATAAATATCATAACATACTAGTTGGCATCCACATGATTTTTTTTCTCTCCAAGGAAAGTGTATCATATTATGAGAAATCACTACTGGTCGGGTGAAGATCATCTAACTACCTTGAGAGTGCCGACCAACTTTTTATACAACTACTATAGTAAGAACATAATTAGTACACTCATTCGGTCTTATCGAACCTCCTATGGGTATAAAAGCTAAGCGGTGCTAACTCAATAAACCAAGACTGATAAGAATTCTTACATTTTTAATTACCATATGTAGCAATCGCCTCTTTCTTATATAGAAATATATACCAGTTTTGAGTTCATATTTAGTCATAAAAATTAGAATTGAATGAAGCAACTACTTTTCAAACAATACATACTCCATAAGCTATTGGAGCTTGAACCCTCTCAACCTTAGTTACCCCTATTTTGGCTCACAAGTTCACACTTAGTAGAAGTTCCGACTCCTATCTTGTCTTAAGGTTTACCAGGAAGAATTGGGTAATGATTAGATCATGTTAAGGGCAAGGTTACTTAACAATATGAATGCATTTAAATTGAGTAATTATTAAGGATATTTACTAGCCAGCCCTATGCTAGATAATTTGTGTTTCCGAGGTTATTTGATACGATATATTCATAAAATGTCTGGTGTCATTGTGTTACCAAAAATCTCGGTGTTACATTATGTAAGCAAAGGACACCTCTTTTTATGCTAACACCCATGAATGACATGAGAAACCATGCAAAAATCAAAAGGAATGAGTGACAGCCATTCACTCTTCATCCTAATCATTTGATTACCATTGGGTTAATTTAATTAGGATAGAGGTGCCATATCTAAAACCCTACAAGGTCTTGGAAAGTCCTAATTTCCTAAGTTCACAGTGTTCTTACGGCTTAGCCGTGTATAGGATACGGCTTAGCCATTTGACATAAAATTTTTTTTAATTTCACCCGCATTTACGGCTCAGTTGTATATTGGTCTATCACTTAGCCATATGAAGCCTACAACTAGGCCATGGCTGAGCTACGACTTAGTAGTAGTATAATCCACAGCTTAGCTATGAGTCAGCTATAGAGGAAAAGCTGGATTTGGCGTTCTCTGGAAAGTTAGCCATAAAATAGCTTACGGCTTCTTTACAAGGTGGTTACGGCTTAGCTGTAGTTCATTTCATGGCTTGGCCATGGGTTAGCCGTAGAACAAATACAGAATTTTTGTAACAACTTGAATTTTGATTTTAAATTAGAATTAATCTTGACCTTTGATTTGATCTGTGATAGATCTCACACGCATTTGTGTTATTCTAATTAAAATTTGAAATTATTTGTGGGACCATGTTTTGTTAGAATTTGGCTTATTAGGGAGTTTGGCTCAACCAAGAGCACTTGTTATTGTATTTCCTATCTCAACACAACCTTGAAATTAGTGTTCAATTCTACTTTGTGTCTTAGAGTCCAACCTAAATTAGTTTCCCTTGGCTAACTTAGTATAGGAGTTTTATTCTTTTTAAACTCTCCTTTTTTGTTTTTCTATAAAAAGATACTCAACCTCACACCTCAATTCCATCCACTCTTATTATTTTCATTCATAAAGTTCTTTCCCCTCAATATGTCTCCTTTCTCTGGCCTTTCCCCCTTTCTTTTCATGTTTACTATTGTATGTATGTACTCACCTTAGTTTTTTTTTTTTTTTTTTTGTTAGCATTGTGATTTTGTCTAAGCTTTACCTAGATTTTGATCATGCCCTTACCAAACCACGATCATGGTGGACCGGCCATTATGTTGTCTTCCATCGTCTTGCATCATGTCCCTTGTCACCACCCCGAGGCCACCATATGCACCAACTAGCCCAGCGACCATTAGCCATCAACCCACCTAACCAGAGTATAGCTCCACCCTCTTTCACCCTCATGCCTAAGGCTAAATCATCAGGCCCCAACCCAATTTTCCGCATTTCATCATCACCATTAGTTAGCACCACCACATCCCAGTCAAGTTAAGCCCTAACCAGTCAACCCTGCAACAAAACCGGACCTAAGCTGTAACTGATCTCAACGCAGGCAGAGCCCATCTTTCTTTTCTTCTCCTTCTTTTTTCTCTCTCCCAGTTTCAACTTCTCATCCCTGGTTTCACCTCCCACCTCATCTCTTTCCATGTACCTGTAAGCAACCGAATCCAATATCATCTTCTCCAAACGACTCAATCCCCCAATTGTTTCTGCCACTCTTCCTGCTTTCTTCTCATCCCCGCAATGGCTTCTCACTGTATATTTGCTTCTTCTTCTTCGTTCCTCCTCTTGTTTCTCCTTCTCTCCTTGTTCTACCAGCAGCCAAACAATCGACGCCATCTTCTTCTTTTCTTCTTGTTTTCTCTTCTGGATTTTCTCTTTCTTATTTCTCTGTTTTCTTTCCTTCTCTGTTTGCAGCTCATCTCTAAGTCCCCACACACCTCATTCATCACCTTCATTTTTCTCTGACTCTGCACCTTCACTGCTGCCTCCCTTCTTTTCTGCTGTAAGACCCCTCTGATGAGCCCGGATTCCACCGGGATAGTCATGGCCAGTCCATCCGAACTAAGTAGCACAGGCAACCCAGAACCCGTCACTGTTTTCCTTCTTCTTCTTTTTTCTTTTTTTTTTCTTTCTTCTTCTTTCTCTCTGTTTCTTGGCCGAGTAACCCGATTCAAAACTGGTACCCATCTCAGTACTAGTCCAGCTGGGTCAGGACTCTCCTCTGCACCATCTTCTTCCTCATTTCCTTCCGCTACTCTGCAATCCAAACAGTCTTTACTCTTCCTCTCACAGTCACTCATCCTCTTGTTTCTGTTTGCCTCTTTTCCTTCTCCTTCGGTTTTCTTCTACATTTTTCTCTTCTACTTCTGCTTCTTCTCCCTCCTTCATGCAGGCAAATCTAGCTCGGGCCACACTTGCAACTTACCCAACTTCACAAGACCAGGTCGTCCCATGCAGAACCCGACTCTCTTTCTATATTACTATTGTGCTGCTGTTCTTATGTCGAGAACTATGTAAACCCACGTCAATGAACCACCTCAAGTTCACTTTTGTTACCGTCTCATTTAGTTTTATGGTTTGTGCTTTGTACTTGTTGTTTCCATTATAATATTTGATATTGACTTTTAATTGCTTTCCATATTGGTTTATGCAAAGTCAACAGACCATAGAACTCAACTAAACCTCCCCTGCAACTCATGGACCGAGTGCTCTTGTTTGTTGGTTCCAGCATTATTCCCCACTCTTATCAATACTATTATTCTTCTTCTATTTTTCATTCTTGCTATTTAACCCATATGGCCCACATGATGTATTGGTAAAATTTATTGTCTACTCGCTGTTTTAGTGAGCCAATTGAAACATATGCCTATTGTCCTTGGCCCACTTGCATTTTTTGATCCGGGCCCATCTGACAACCCATCATGCCAAACCGGATCTCAAGCCCGACCCAAACCAAAACTTGGTGCTTAAACTCAAAGCCATTTAGACCAATTTTCTTTCAGGTCTTATTACTAACAACTATTACTTCGGGTTCACTTGCAATACGCAATCCAGGCTTAAATCTATAGTTGTCATTTTTCCCATTTAAATCTATGCCTAAGCCTGATTTACTAAACCACATATGTACCTAAACCATTGCTCATTCACTAGTGTTTTAAAGAGTATTTAAAAATGCATATTTTCATACACATTTTTTACCCATTTTAAGGAATTAGAGTCAAAAGAGCCTCATTTAGTGTCATATCAAGGTTTCAAGCATTTTAAATTCATTTTAGTATATTTTTGTATAATTTATTTAAAAAAATCACACTTTTTGCATACATTCATAAAACCTGCCATTTTTGGAAAGTTTTGTGAAAATTTATATTCTCATGAAATAAATTTAATTTTCATCATCATTAGTTCATTCACATATAATTATGAAAAATGGTGTACATTTTTATTGTCATTACATGAGAGATGGGCTCACAGTGATGCATTTATGATCTTAGGGTTAGAGTTATCTTTTCACATGAATTTACATTTGTTTTACAGAAAAATGATGATATGGGTCCCATTTTCGAAGAATTAAGGCAAAAAAAATTATTTTCAAAAGAAATTTGAGAAGAATTAAAGAGAGAAAGAAGAAAAAAGAAAAATTTACAAAGTTGGCTTCATGGTCCCACACACATATTACATATGTGGGGAAACACTTGTAGAATGTTCAAAAAAGGGGTCTCACTCTCCAATTGTTACAAGAATCCAAAATTAAAGTCAGAAAAGAAAGCCAAGGTGGAGAGAATTCAAGGAAAGAAAAGTTAAAGAAGGAGAATTCAAAAATAAAAAGTCAATCTTATTTTTCTTTGGACAGTAAACATTAAAATGGTCATAACTTTCAAACCAAGTGTCGGATTTGGAAAATCTATCTACCGTTGGAAAGCCCTATTCAAGTAGATATCCATAGGATCCAAGATTGCACCAATCGGAGTTAAAACAACAAAGATATGACATCGAAAAATTTACTATACATTTTTAGGCAAAATTGAGATTGTCTCATCAAAGATAGGCCCTATCCTTTGGCAATTGTTAGCAAAGAAATATTGATACACTTAGAATTCTAGTAAAAAAAGGAATCTTATCTCATCTCAAACTTGAAAAACTTATTGGCCAAGAAGAGGACTTACCTAAAGAGGGAAAGTCACATCTGAGACCTTCTTTGAAAAGGAGTAAAAGGAAAGAGCTATAAATAGAGTACCTTTTGATAGTCTAAGGCATGAAAGAAGAGACCTCCTCTCTCTAGCTCTCTCATTCCACTCTTTCCATATCTTTCTACTTTATAATTTTTTATTCAAGAAGGCTCTTTCCAACTTGAAGCTTCCACTAGAAGAAGATCTTTCATTCTCTATCTTTATATAAACAAATTCATATTGAGTAAAAGTATGTGTTTTTGTTTCCTTTATTTACCTCTTTTTACTTCTTTGATATTTAATGCTTGATGTTTGTTTTTAACCTTGTTGCTCTTGGATTGACAACTCAAAGAAGCCTAAGAACATGATTTGAGCAAACATAATCTAGGATAAAAGAAGAATTTAGGAAAAGAAAAAAATCACATCCTTCCACACATTTATTTTCTTGCACTTCCATACATTTAAATTCCATGTTATTCTATACATTTAAATTCTTGTTATTCTACATATTTAAATTCTTGTCTCATCATACATTTAAATTCCTGCAATTTTTCTATTTATTTTGAGTTCTTTGTGTTTCAAAGTTTTGTTTTATACATAATTTGATAGCTGAAAGTTTTATCATAGTATGCATCAATTATTAGTGGGTTCTTTAACATGTGTAAGATGCCAATGTGATCATGTTTTAGAGATGTTTAGGTTGCATTCAAAACTCAGATCTGAATGTGTAATGAGATGCCCAAATCTATCCAAAAACAGTCCATATTTGTAGAAATTTTGATGTAACAATCAATTCATAATTGAGTATATTCAGTTGGGTAACTTGTGGATCAGATTTGAATACTTGAAAGATCTGAAAATCATGATTTGGAGAAAGATTTTGAACATGATTTAGATCTGAAATCTAAGTTACAGCACTTACAATTTAGAAAATTTGCAACTTTGTTTGGTACCTACACATGTCAAGTTCTCATGCATTCTTGCATTTTTTTAATTGAAAAGTTTATGGTCTATAAAAATTGCTGGAAGCACCTTTAAAAACTGAAATTTTCATCGCAATTATGCTCAGAAACACTTTAGTTTCAGACATGAAAATTGTCTAAGAACAGCCCACCTTTGTAGTAAAATTCTGCACTGCAGAATTTTTGTAATTAGTTCATTCATGCATGCATATTTTCTTTGTTTTTATAATCTTTTTCTTTGCCCTTTTTTTTTTATTGAATTCATGCATTCATTAAGTGTGTTTTTTCAGCTATTAAATTTAGATTAGGTTTTCATTAGGTTAGATTCATTTTTTTTTGTTAACTCTTAAATCTCATTTAAATTTCTGCATTTTTTTATCTCATGTCATGCATTGTTTTGCATTGTTGATTTGTTATTTTTTAACTTTCTTATTTTGGTTTTCTTTTATTGGAAGTTCTAACTTGTGTGTTATCTTGTAGAAACTTAGTTTTGTTTTTTAGGATGTTTTAGTTTTAGGAGTTTTAGTTTTAGTAAGTTTTTTTATTGTAATTAATTTAATTTTGGAAAGTAAGGATGATGGTTATAATTTTTAGCTTTTAGGCTAGTTTTAGAATTTTATTTAGGACAGGTACAAGTTGGAAATATTTTAAAGGCATAGCTTCCTATGGATCGATTTGGTTTTACCTGTTTTTATTACTACATCGCGGCTCTGCACTTGGAGCTCACGATCAAGTTTTTGGCGCCGTTGCCGGGAGCGCCATTTAAGGTAACTTTTCTAACTTTCCTTATTTACATAGCTTTGTGGGTATGATTTATTTTTGTATCATCTTTCAACAAATAGGAGGACATGCATATAATAATAAACCACCCTAATTTGGAATAGGAAAGTGCAGGGAAAGCTATAATGTATACATCACTCTGATTTTTAGAAACTTTCTAAAATTGAAAAAATTATTATTTTCAACTTGTCATAACTTCTTTTGGAAGAAAGTACACCAAAAGTTATCCAATCGCTCTCCTTAATCTTCTTGGCATCCAAAAAAGCTTTTGCCCCTATAGTGCGCGACAGCTTTTCTGTTCAGGAAACTGGTCCTTCAAAATGGGTTCATTTGTGACTCTGCCACTTCCTGGTGGCTAACCTGGCCGAATCGATTTCATAGGAATGGATTAGAGAACTTAAGGAAACTTTTTGACTTTAGGGAGTTATTTAGCTATTAGGTTTTTCTCATTTTTTTATTAAAAAAAAAAACAAAACAAGTGATTCTAAAAATGGATTAGTGGCAATCTACAAACATGAGGGGACTTAACAAAGGGCAAACCAATGGAATGGAATCAATGCTTATGTCCCACCAAAGTCATGGCGTGCCTTGTGCGAATAAGATAAGATTGCAAAGTTACATCAAACAACTTGTTCAATTGGATCTTATGAATAGGAGTGGGTCAATCACTATGATCTTTGTTACAATGAGGAATTTGTGGAAGAATATAATGGAATGAGTAGGTCAGATAATCAACCAATAATGGCCGAGCATGAGTTCTCATACCACACAAAATTAGTCACTCCTTCCAATACATACGTAGGATTTCCATGGTGGGCTGAATCAAATTCAAATCAATGGCATTTCCACAATAACATAAGTAACATGTGTGGTCCAAATTGGGATGATCAACCACTGGACAATTAGCGAAATGGGCCCAATATGGATCATGTCTCTTATCCCCAAGAATTTACTCCAGACAAATCGTATGACTGCCCTTATATGATACATCATATGTACTCCCTTCTTCTCCCTGGTCATATGCACCTCTTAATCTCTCTCCGCCCGTATGGTCATATGAACCACCACCACCACCCCTGAAGAATTTTTTGGAGAATACTTTAGCTAAATTGGTTGAGTTCACACAAAACACCATGCAAACCATTAAAAAAATGAGCAATGCATGGAAAGCCTAATGACTTTGATTAGTCAAACAGGGCTTGAAATGAGACAACAAAATGCCACCCTTGGAATTGAAGATGATCCTACGTTCATTGAAGATCTTGTAGATATGGATCATGCAAACACATAATGGATATCCAAGGGTACACAACATAGATAATGGTGCGATGTATGAACCAATTGATGACTCACATGAGCCCATTGACCCACTTTTCCTCAGTATCGCCCATTCCAATTCATCAAAGAGGAAGCTATGCCTTTTTACATAAAATCTTTCTAAGATTCAGATTCCTCTGATGAATTTGGCATTGTGGTCTTTCATAAATTTGATATTCCTATAATTGAGGAAGCCGCAAATGAACCTAATGAGCCTCAAAAGAAAGATTACAATTGGGAGGATGACCCCATTTTTCAGATTTCTGAGTCGAATAATCTGGAATCTTTGAAATCTTGTATTGACTTCTTCATAAAATCTGATGACTTAACTCTTAGAGAAATTGCCTTACATTTCTTGGCCCTCAATGTTATTCAATGAAACTTGTAGAATTGGAGAACAGTGGTTCCATTCAAACACCCAAGTCTAAAAATTTGGAATTCTTTGAGCCCGTGTTCAAACAGAATGCTGAAATTGAACTAATAAAATTTGTGGCATGGGAGGAGGTAGGGCCACCTAGTTGCTCATTACATTTTCTCCTACTTTTCAAAGATCCATTTTTAAGAGAGGAGGATGAATTTTTCATGGTGGTCCCTTCTTCACACAGTCTACAGAAATATGTGGTTCTCATGGTTTCATCTCTTTTTGTGCTTCTTTAAACTACTCGAAACCAGTTGTGTAGGTTTTTTTTCCTTTTTAGCATAGATATATTTTTTTTAGAGGAGCTTCTTGTCTTTCTGTTCTTTTTTTTTCTATTTTATCTAACCTTGGATAGGGAGCAACTCAAACACATCTTTAGGTGACTTCTTCTCTTTACCCTCCTTTATGTTTATGTTTTATCATATTGCTTTTACTGTTCTGCATTGCATGCATAAACATCGAGGACAATGTTCATCTTAGGTTGGGGGGCGGGAACAAACACACTTGTCCAATTTTAGATAAAATTTTTTTATTTTCCTGTCATTTTTATCATTTTAGTCAGTTTTTAATAATTTTAATCAGTTTTTTTTTTAATTTAGGACCTTTATTTTTGGTCAACAATTTTTTTTCCTTTTAGAAAAGAAAGTTTTCGAAGGAATTAAAGCGATTTGAAAATATATAGAAATCTAAAATGTTCATACTTTTATAAGGAAGTAAAAAGAAAGTTTGCATTTTCCAAAGGAGGAAACCTATCAAAAGATTACCAAAACTTACTTTTCACATACATATACACATAGATTTTTTGACATTTTGGATATGAAGCTTTAATATTGTTTTTGGAATTTTTCTGGAGAATACAATGTGAACTTGAAATTTAGTTTATAGAATATTTTTGTTTCCTGGTTCATTTTTGGTGAATTGTATATGTTAAAACCAAGATGAATTAATCGAGTGAGATGAGAACTGCCACCTAGTGTTTACTTTTGACTTTTTTTTTAAAAAAAAGAGAGCATATAATGAGTAGTTTGTTACTAGTTTGGGTTCGTAGCCTTTTCAACTCTAGCTAGTAAGCCTGGAGGGATATTTCTAAATCTAGTGCCTTAAAGCCATCTGGTTTGGGAGTCATTGGCCTAATGCTCACTCCATGGGTTAATTAGAAAGCTTAAAGGACCTAAAATTTGCACAATCACAAAACAATGATAAAAAAAAAGAGATTGATGATGAATTATGGCCTAACGAGAGTCTGTAGAAATTTTTAAGGGATATGTGTGGAAATGCATAAGGACTAAGTTTGCTCCTTAGATCCCAACTTTTGTTATATCATATGAACTTAGAAAATTTTATGTTGAAAAAGAATAAGTGGGTGAGGAGTGTCTGTAAGAGTTTGTAAGTAAGTATGTGCGAGGAAGGATAAAGACCAGATTTGCTCTCTAGATTCTAACTTTTCTTATATCGTATGGACTTGAGAACCCTTGCATCAAAAAAAGACAGTGAGAGAAAAGAGGCCTATCGAAGTAAACAGTAATGTGGCAGCTATCTTAGTAACTTTGAGAGGAAACTTTATTTTGCTAAATTTCAAGAGATCAGACTATTTGAAGGAAAATTTTGTTTTTGCAGCATTATTATAGAATATCTGAAATAAGTTTAGATGTATATATATTTTGCACCATGCACGCAAGTTGGTCTGAATTTAAGAAAGTTTTCGAAAATAGAACTGTAAACCGCACTTTAAAAAGTCTGAAAGTTTGATTATTCCAGATTTTGAAAATATTCAATATGAGTGAATTTTTTTTTTGGAAATTTCTTTTCTCCTTTGCTTTTGTTTATTTTGTTTTTCTTAAAAAAAAAGAATTTTGTGGGTATATTCACTGCAAACCCTCACTTGGCACAACTTGTCCACTAGGGGAAACCTAGGGGTTTAAAGGCTTACTGCATATGCTTAATGCCGTCGATAGTGCCAGTGAAAGTGGCGTTGCATTTATGTTTATTTTTCTTGCATTGCATTAGTTTTAGGTTAGTTTAGGTCATGATGGAAGCCTCATTTTATACGCGGTCTTTGCTAGGGACTAGCAAAATGCTAGTTCGAGGGCGTGATAAGTTTTTAAAAATACATATTTTCATACACATTTCGACCCATTTAAAGTACTTATTAAGTTAAAAGAGCTTCATTTAGTGTGATATCATGGTTTCAAGCATTTTTAATTTGTTTTAGTATATTTCTACATAATTTTTTTAAAAAAATCATATTTTTTGCATACATTTATGAAACTTGCCATTTTTGGAAAGTCTATTTTTGAAAAGTTTTGTGAAAATTTATATTCTTATGAAATAAATTCAATTTTCATCATCATTCGTTCATTCACATATAATTAGGAAAAATTGTGTGCATTTTTATTATCATTTCATAAGAGATGGGCCCACAGTCAAGCATTTGTGATCTTAGGATTGAAATTTTCTTTTTCACAAGAATTCACATTTGTTTTGCAAAAAATTGATGAAATAGATCCCATTTTCGAAGATTTGAGGCAAAGAAATTATTTTCACAAGAAATTTGAGAAGAATTGAAGAGAGAAAGAAGAAAGAAGAAAAATTTGTAAAGTTGGCTCCATGGTCCCACACACATATTCACATGTGTGGGGACATACTTGTGAAATGTTCAAGAAAGGGTTCTCATTCTCCAATTGTTACAAGAATTCAAAATTAAAGTAAGAAAAGAAAGCCTAGGTGGAGAGAATTCAAGGAAAGAAAAGCTAAAAAAGGAGAATTCAAAAATCAAAAGTCAATCCCATTTTTCTTTGGACAGCATACATTAAAATGTTCATAACTCTAAAACCGAGAGTCAAATTTGGACAATCTACTACCATTGAAAAGCTTTTTTCAAGTACATATCCGTAGGATTCAAGATTGTACTAATCGAAGTTAAAACGACAAAGGTATGACCTTGGAAATTTTACTATATATTTTTAGCGGGATTGAGATTGTCTCATCAAAGGTAGGTCCTATCCTTTGGTAATTGTTAGCTAAGAAAGATGGATACACTTAAAATTTTAGCAAGAGAAGGAATCTTATCTCATCTCAAACTTGGAAGACTTGTTGGCCAAGAAAAAGACTTACCTAAAGAAGGAAAGCCACATATGAGACCTTTTTTGAAAAGGAGTAGAAGAAAAGAACTATAAATAGAGCACCCTTTTGATAGTCTAAGGCATGAAAGAAGAGACCTCCTCTCTCTAGCTCTCTCCCTCTACTCTTTCCATATTTTTCTACTCTATAATTTCTTTATTCAAGAAAGCCCTTTCTAACTTGAAGCTTCCACTAGAAGAGGATCTTTCATCCTAAATCATGTAATGTTTTATTATTGTTATTCTCTATCTTTATATAAAAACATTCATATCGAGTAAAAGTATGTGTTTTTGTTTCCTTTATTTACCTCTTTTTACTTCTTTGATATTTAATGCTTGATGTTTATTTTTAACCTTGTTGCTCTTGGATTGACAACCCAAGGAAGCCTAAGAACATGATTTGAGCAAACATAATCTAGGATAAAAGAAGAATTTAGGAAAATAAAAAAATCACATACTTCCACAAATTTATTTGCTTGCACTTCCATACATTTAAATTCCATGTTATTCTATACATTTAAATTCTTGTTATTTCACATATTTAAATTCTTGTCGCATCATACATTTAAATTCCTGCAATTTTTCTATTTATTTTGAGTTCTTTGTGTTTCAAAGTTTTGTTTTATACATAATTTGATTGTCATAGTATGCATCAATTGTTGGTGGGTTTTTTAACATGTGTAAGATGCCAATGTAATCATGTTTTAGAGATGTTTAGACTAAATTCAAAATTCAGATCTAAATGTGTAATGAGATGCCCAAATCTATCAAAAAACAGTCCATATTTGTAGAAATTTTGATGTAACAATCAATTCATATTTGAGTATATTCAGTTGGGTAACTTGTGGATCAGATTTGAATACTTGAAAGATCTGAAAATCATGATTTGGAGAAAGATTTTGAACATGATTTAGATCTGAAATCTAAGTTACAACACTTACAATTCAGAAATTCTGCAACTTTGTTTGGTAGCTACACATGTCAAGTTCTCATGCATTTATGCATTTTTTTAATTGAAAAGTTTATGGACAATAAAAATTGTTGGAAGCGCCTTTAAAAACTGAAATTTTCAACTCAATTATACTCATAAACACTTTAGTTTCAGACATGAAAACAGTCTAAGAACAGCCCACCTTTGTAGTAAAATTCTGCACTGCAGAATTTTTGTAATTAGTTCATTCATTCATGCATATTTTCTTTGTTTTTATAATCTTTTTCTTTGCCCTTTTTTTATTGAATTCATGCATTCATAAGTGTGTTTTTCAGCTATTAAATTTAGATTAGGTTTTCATTAGGTTGATTCATTTTTTTTGTTAACTCTTGCATTTCATTTAAATTTCTGCATTTTTTATCTCATGGCATGCATTGTTTTGCATTGTTGATTTGTTTTTTCTAACTTTCTTATTTTGGTTTTGTTTTATTGGAAGTTCTAACTTGTGTGTTATCTTGTAGTAACTTTTTTTTTTTTTTAGGATGTTTTAGTTTTAGGAGTTTTAGTTTTAGTAAGTTTCTTTTATTGTAATTAATTTAATTTTGGAAAGTAAGGATGATGGTTATAATTTTTAGCTTTTAGGCTAGTTTTAGAATTTTATTTAGGGTAGGTACAAGTTGGAAATATCTTAAAGGCATAGCTTCCTATGGATCGAATTGGTCTTACCAGTTTTTATTACTACATCGCGGCTTTGTACTTGGAGCTCACAATCAAGTTCCTTGACCCAAATTGGAACCACCAACGCCATTCATTGACACGGACCAAACCCATATAATTCCATGAGAATATTTAATTTGATTTAGTCATTTGCATATGAATCTATATTCTCCTATCTTAACAGGAACTCACATCGGACTTCCAAATCAAGTCAAGCCAAATTCTCCGATCGCTAACAATTCAGGCAAGTAGTCTTACCATGGTTCCTTAACACTAGAGTTTTCTGGTCCTTGCCTCAATTTGGTTTAAAATATGAAAATTTGAAAACTATTGAAATAATCTTCGATTATTAGGATATGTTGTTACATTTGACATGCTTATACATAATGGTTATGTTAAACCTAGTCCTATTTCTTTGCCATCATCATGCTACAATTGATTTTTGTGAAATTTATTGTTGATCGTTAATTACCGTTGGATTTAAAATGCTGAAAATGTGGAAAATTCTGATAAGATATGATTCAATTTGTGATCTCAATACTCGGCCATCTTTGTGATTAAAATGACTTTGAACTCCTAGATTTGCTATTTGTACCCTCAAGGTATTCTCTAAAGTATGGGCAATGCATCGTAGTACACCCACACACAGATTTTAGCCCCTTTTGGGTATGACATTGGGATTGAGACTCCTATGTATGCTATTCCTAGTTTGCAGCTAGCTTCTACTTTGTTTTGAAGATTACAGGTATTCTCGGGCCTCGTGCCAACTTTGTATGGAAATAAAATGATTTGTACCTGGCGTATACCTTGTGTTTGGTTCAAGCATAACTCTGGCAAGCATACTTTGATATTTTGTTTACTACAGATATGTCTTTTCTTTTTATTTGCTGATTTGGTTATTTGCTCACTTATTTGAATACCTTGAATTTCGGTCACATTATCTTCTTGTCGCTTTCAAGATATTGTACTTACCTTACTTGATATACCTTGTATATGCAAACCATGACTCTAAATTTGAATTCTTAGATTGCTATCTATTTATTAGGTTTTATGGTTTGTATTACTTATTGAGTTTTACTCACCTTTGTTTTTTTTCTCACGCACAGATTTCGAGTTTAAGCTAGAACCAGAGAAAATCTATCTTGTTTTGCAGATTTGAGATTGAGGGATGAGCTGCAAAACTCTAGCCTTAGATTCGGAGGATTGAATTAGGAATTTATTAGCATTTGAGAAATTGATTATTATGTTTTGAGGATTACTCTCACTTCGGATTTATTTACTATGTTAGTGGATTGGTTTTTATTGTTTTGTATGAGATATTGATCATGTTGTTCCATTTGGATTATTTAATAAAGTTTGAAATTTATTTGAATCAATTGTTGTAGACCCATCATGCCTTGTAATTTGAGGGTCCTAAGGATCTCAAATTTCAGGGCGTGACAATTTTTGGTCTTTGGATTCCTAGCCGTACTTTATTTGCGGCTTAACCATAAGTTTCAGATTTTCTGAAATTGCTCTAGTACAGATTTTAGTCTGGTATAGAACCCTGGAATTGGTTCCAACGTGATTTCCTTTACTCCCAATTATCATCGTAGATCTTATAATACCTACATTTCATCCATAATTCATAACTACGTTCCTTACCACTTAATCCATCACATATTCTTAGATTAAAAGTGATGGGAAAGCTGTAAGTTAATATGTATAAGGAATTCTTCAAGAATCAATATAAAAAGCATGCATCAGTAATATAGACTCTTATACTTGCTTTATATCAGTGATTGACCCAAAACAAGCCTCTCCTTTAGTTTGATGATGGAGAAAGCCTCAATAGAAGGAAATCTTATTATAAACAAGGACATGCAATAGGTGAATTAAGATGCGTGCATGTTGCTCATTTGAGTCTCCTTGACTCTTTTAAACTCAAAAAAGTGGAAGGATGTTGAGGATTTAACCTTGGAGAGTTGCAAAGAAAAGGAAAGGATGAATTTGAAGGTTTCAAGGAAATAGTGAGTAAGTAGATGGTGGGGAAGGCAATGGGAGCTTTGGCTCTAACATGTAAAGCTCCAAACTTCAGTGTTGATGAGATGGAGAATGTGAGAAAAGAAGAAAATGGAGTTTCAGCAAAGAGGTTAGAGGAAAAATGAAGGGGGACGATGCATGTACCTTTTACACTTAAATTTTTCTTGGAATTTCTATGCAAGCCCACTGTTATTATGAAATTCATAGTTTGAGTCAAATGGACTTCAATTGGGCAAATATGGATCCAAATTGGGCTGGTCCAAATATAAAAGATAATTCACAAGATGAAATACACATGATGCAACTAATATAGTGTTAGAATGATGCAATCATGTGACTCTAAATTACAAGAAAGTCCTTAACTACTTAAGTAAGATTCGAACTCGACCTAACTATTTATCCATGACCCAAATCCAAGGGAATTTGAGTTAAATTAGTCTAAACGAGCATTAAATAGTATAAAACAAGATTAATTATTATAAATCAAAACTAGTTCGGATTCCGACCTTACATCCTCTCCTTTTTTAAGATCAATCGGTGTTTCGAATGCAACATACCTTAGGTAAAAGTTTTGGATATTTTTTCTGAACTTGTTCCTCTAGCTCCCAAGTAGCTTCTTCTTATCCATGATGTTCCCATCGAATCTTAACCTATTTAATTGTCCAAGTACACAGCACTTGGTCCTTTGTGTTAATGACACGAAGGGATCTCTCTTCATAGCTCACATCCAGCTTAACTTGGATGTCGTTTATCTCGAGAATATGTGAAGGGTCTAGAAGATACTTTCTAAGCATCAATACATGAAACATGTCATGAACTTTCATGAGTTGAGGTGGTAATTCCATCCTATAAGCCAAATCTCCAACCCTGCCTTGAATCCCAAAAGGTCTTACAAATCGTGGAGCTAGCTTGCCTTTTTGTCCAAACCTGATAGTACCTTTAATGGAGAAACTTTTAAGAAAACATTATCTCCTACTTGAAATTCAAAAGGTCTACGGCAATTGTCTATATAACTCTTCTGATAAGATCACATAACCTTCAATCTATCTTGAACTTTTTGTATTTTTTCCACCGTATCCGCAACAAAAGAAGGCCCATGGAGACTTCTAACTCTGACTTCTTCCCAACAGACTGGTGTATGACACTTACTCTCATACAAGGCTTGGAGTGGAGCCATACTGATGCTCGTGTGATGGTTTTCATTATACTCAAATTCACACAAAGAGAGGTGTTTATCCTATTCTTTCCAAAGTCTAACATGCTAGCGCGAAGCATACCCTCAAAGTTTGTATTGTGCACTCTGATTATCCATCAGTCTGAAGATGATAAGCAGTGCTGAAATTGAGTTTGGTACCTATGGATTTTTGAAAAGACTACCAAAAGGAAGAATCGAATCTACTATCTCTGTCGGAGACTATGGAGATTGGGGTACTGTGCAACTGTATAATCTTGTTAGTGAAGATCTTAGCCATCTCATGGAATTTCATCCTTTTCCTGATAGGAATAAAATGGGCTGACTTTGTTAGTCGATCGACAATCACCCATATAGCATCATGATGTTTCTCGTCCGAGGCAACCCTGAAACAAAATCCATTGAAATATTTTTCCATTTCCACTCTGGAATATGCAGAGGATGTAATAAACTAGGAGGCTTTTTATGTTCAGCCTTCACAAGTTGATAGGTAAGACATCTTACTACAAAACCTACAATGTCTCTTTTTATCTTATCCACTAGAACCTGCCATTCAAATTTCAGTATATCTTAGTACTCCCGAGTGCATGGAATATCTAACGTGATGTGCTTCAGTTATGATTGCTTCTTTTAGATTTTGATCTACTAAGACACATAATTTGTCACCGAAATATAACACACCATCAATCACCCTAAAATCTAGTCTCCGAGATATATGGTCACGAATCTTAACGAACTCTGGGTCTTCCAACTGTCTCTCTTTAATCCACAGTATTAAAGTAGGTTCAAAGACAAACATAGCTACTAGCTATTTTCATGCTCGGAGAACATTACTAATAACAAACAATTCCACATGTCTGCTAATGTCCATACTTATATTGATGATATTTCAAGACCCATATATTTTTTTATATAGAAACTAGTTATATGTGACAAACTATAGTTATGTTAGTCCATTTAAAACGAAGGTATTTTGTTAATTTTACAATGAGTTAGTATGACAATGCACACAATGAACTTACACAGTAGTTTCAAATCTCCATAAGGGTTATGGAATATTCCGTCTTTTAGATCCTGGAGGAACTAGTGTCCTAAATAACTACCAAGAGAGAGGCTCTCATCTTCACCAAGATCTTGTTGATGGGAGCCCCATCTATGAAGACTGCACCAATGTATATATAAATCCAAATTTAAAGTTCGAAATAATAGATCTCCATTAAATTGGTGATACACGGGATTGTATAATAGATGCAGTTATGCTTATATAGCCCTTCCCCATATATATCCCACTCTTATTAAGAATAAGTTTGTCAGTCTCAAATACAAGCCTGAACCTTTTCTTACTCAATAATGAACCCGATACAAGATTTTTATGAATGTCAAGTACATGTAGTACTTCATTAAAAGTGAGTTATTTTCCCGAAGTCATTTTTAGCACCACCTTTCCTAGAGCTTCAACTTTAGAAGTCGAAGAGTTGCTCATAATAGTTTTTCCCCATCAACAGCTTGATATGAGGAGAACAGATTCTTATCTGCACATATATGGTGAGTAGCACCTATATCCACCCACCATTCCCTAGTATTTCCAACCAAGTTTACTCTGGACATCACAGAAAAAAAGGCTAATATTAGAAACATCCCTAGAAAGTTTCTTCATTTTGGTCATATTGGCTTATGTAGGCGTTTTATTTGCAGTTTCTTGATTTTTATGTTTGCATAAGTCCTTTGCACGAAGGCCAACCTCGTCACAAACAAAGCACTCTCCTTTAAACCATTTTGGATCACCACCTTGGTTTTCATGCTTCCTCTTTTTGTTGTTATTCTTGTGTGTTTGTTCAACTACATTTGTTTTGTATTCCATTGGATGAGTCTTATTTCTTTTTTTAGATGTATGGTTATCTTCTTCAATTCTTAATCTTACGATTAAGTCTTTAAGACTCATCTCCTTGCATTTATGCTTTAGGTTGTTTTTGAAATCTTTCTAACTTGATGGTAGTTTTTCAACTATAGCAGCAACTTGAAAGGATTCACTTAAGGGTCATTTGTATTTTTCATATGCGATGTGAAAATGATTTACATAGGTAAATGACTCACATGTGAGTCATTTGCATATGCAATTAACTCATATGTGAAATGAATTCAATCGTTTGTCATTTTCACACCTCTTTATATTTAAATTAAAAGTAATCCAACGGTTCACCGTTTATCATAATATTTTTGCCACGTTTCATGATTTATCATAAATATCTTAAAAAATATATATAGAAAAGGACTATATCTCCAAGCCAAAAAAGGCATTCTAGAGAGTTTGGACGGTTCAGATCATCAAGATGGGGCCCATAAAATTAAGAATTTCAGATTTGTATTGTTAGATCTTTCTGTAAATATCTAAAACTATATTATGATCCAACGGTTGAAAATTGGTTTCAAGGCCGTTTTTAGTCTTCACAAGAGTTTCAACGGTTCTGATTTACATTAGGGGGCCCACAGGAGTCAAAAAATAAAGAAATGCAGATTGAGTTCAATCACGGGTTCAACACATCCAACGGTCTCAACTCTTTTGATCATATCTGAAGTTGTATGATGATCCAAGGCTTAAAATTGGTCTCTGAGCCGTTTTTGACCTTTAGAAGAGCTTGGATGGTTCATATTGCTATTTTGGGGCCCATAAAACCAAAAAAATGCAAAAAGGTGGACTGCCCCAGCAAGTTACTATTCACCTGCCTGGTAACAGTGACATGGGTAATGTTTTCACACCTGTTGAGGTGTGAAAATTCTCACCTGATTTTCAAGCTATTTTCATATCATTTTCACATCTACTTTACACATCTCGTGTGTAAATGAGTGAAAACAAATGTGATAATCTGTAACCATTACACATGTAGTTCATTTACCTATGTAAATCAACAAAAACAAACAACCCCTTTGTGTGAATCTCATGGAGTAGGACTTGAAGATCTCGCACTTGACTAATTACAGTCTTTGAATCCAGCATTTTGAAATCAAGGAAGTGGCCAACTACAAATTTCTTTGTACCGGCATGTTTTGTTTTATACTTTTTATCCAAAGAGTCCCACAACTCTTTTTTAGTTTTGATTGAACTATACACATTATATAATGTGTCCTCCAGTCCATTAAATATGTACTTCTTACATAAGAAGTTAGAGTGCTTCTAAGCATCAATTGTAGCAACCACTAGCCTATCACTCTCATTTTCTTTGAGAGTAGGAGCCTCTTCATATAGGAATTTAGCCAAATTCAGGGTAGTCAGGTAAAACAACATTCTTTGTTGCCATCTCTTGAAATCTACCCTTTTGAATTTTTCAGGCTTCTCCTCATGATTGACAAAAACATGGATCTAAACAAAAAAGGTAAGGGGAATAATAGCGTTTGAAGATGCCATTCTGATTAGTCATTCTGATAAACACAATAGTTTTACAAATTTTCCAATGTAGAATTAATATTCAGAAGACAAACTGTGAGAATTAATATCAACAGTCCTATAATAAAGATTAAAACTGTTTAAACAAAGGTTTATTTGCACAACAAAGTTCTAATTTTATTGGTTCAAAAAAACTGAAAATAGAAAAGGAAATTCTTTTGTAAAACTCAGTTTGTATTAAAAGTAATGAAGTCAATTTGGGTTTTCTGAAATTAGAAACAGAATTCAGTGATCACAATGAAAAGATTTCAAAAACTATTTTTGTCTAAAGATTGTAAGGGACTTAGAGTCCTTTTGTGATTACAGCAACTGTTTCAAATGCAAAAAATAACCACAGTAGTATAAGAAGAAAATTATAAATTTGAACTCATAACAAGTGAAGTCAAAATAGTCTATTTTGTTTAACACTATGCCCTTAAGATAAAAATTCATCCCCGCTGCGGTATATGGACGTTTGTCTCTCAAGATACAATGATCAGCACGTAATAAAAATAGCACTGCAATCTACAATGCTAGCAAACAAAATAGTGTTCTTGACTCTCACACAAATGACATAATGTAGGAAGAAATGCATTTTGAGATGAGCTTTTAAATAGGTGAATTGGTGACTGTTCTAAACAGTTAATAGTCACCAAGAAGAACAGAAGTTTTTGTGGTAACTTTGTCTTTTGACAAAAAGACATTTTCTTTGAAGAGCCCATGGGTTGAGCTCAGGATCAGACTTCTTCCTTAGAGAGCCCATGGGTTGGGCCCAGGATCCAACTCATATTGGGTTATGGGCATTTGACCCAACCTAACCCAACTTCACCGCTAGCCATTTGGCAGCGCAGCGCGCGCATGGTGGTTGTGGTGTCATGTGGGTCCTCCTTCTGGGATTGGTGGTTGTGGTGTCATGTGGGTCCTCCCTTTGGGATAAAATATGAGTGCCCCTTGGGACCCAAACTATATCTCCACACTTAATATATATAAGCACACACACATTTTAGTATATAAATAATGTGGGATTCCCTTCTTTGTTACTATATACAAGCAACTTTAAGTAGTCACTTTGGAAATCAATTTCTCATTCATATCTTAATGGTTTTCAATGAAAAATGGTTTAGGTTTAATTTCCCCATGGAGGAGAACACATTAGCACTTGGACCAGCCTCAAGAGACGTGTAGGACCCACACCTATTGTGGTCCAAAGTTGACCCAAAATCTATTTTTCCAACAAATATAAAAACTCCACAAAGGGCGTTTCGCGGCACAAAATGCCCTTATGTGTGAGTAATTAACGCAAATAGGCCCTAAAAGTTTCGGAATCTAAACTTTGGATTCATGAAAATGGAGTTGGAATGTGTCCAAAAGGGCTATGCGTAATCTGTTTATTTACATGAAATTGAATCCAATTTGTTATAAAAAGGCTTTCAACAGGAGAGAGGCAAGTGATGAATATAAGATGGAGATGTAGGCATGAACCCTCACTTTCTTATGATTTGATCTATTGTGGTGATGGTTACATATTCCTCCTCCACGAAATAGAAAATTATGGATCTTCACATTGTTTCTGCAAGTTTAACCACTTATAGAAAAGCATTTGTTTTAATTTCAAACAATTCGATTCCATTGTAATCAAATGGGCGGTTAGAATCCAACTGGTTAAAACTTGAGCTCTTGACCTGCTTCCCAACTGCATTACATTTCATTTCTTTGTGAGTAGGGCCAGCTAGAAGATTGATCATCACATGTATAGTTGTGATTAAAAAATCAAGAAAAAGTAAAGGGAGTTAATCATGTGATAATCACATGATCTACACATGAACTGGGGCTGTATTCAGGGACCATTAAATAATGAAATTTCTTTTTGGAATACACCCTTAGAGTTTAAAATTTAGCTAGACCTTATCATTCTGATCTCTTCAAATAATCTATTTGATGGAGAGAATCTATGTAAAATTAGGATTATTACAGTTTAATAGTTCAAATAGGCCCTGGAATGCTATTATAAAGCTCCCTCTCGAAGATTGGAAAATGAAGAATCCCAATGTTAAAATTAAGGGGCTTTGAGATTATTCACTCTGGGTTTCTTCAAATTCGAGTAATCTAAACATACCCATGATAATGAATGGATTGACGAGATGCTGGAGACATATCATTAGCCAACCGAAGTTTCAGGTTGGGTCCATTTGGCGACGGAACGTAAACTCAATATTACAATTATTTGGGCATAGGTTGAGGTCTGAGACCCAATACTAGAATTCATACCTAAGTCCATAACCAATTATATTTAATATGGTTTAGGTTGAGTCCATGGTTATAACCTAAAAACCATAAACCTATTAGGAAATATGCAATGATACAAAATATATCATTTTAATATTGAGAAAGAGTGGCTAGTATGAAATATCTTAGAAAGAGAGCTCCAAAAGATTATTCGCCTCATGATTGTAAAAAGATTCAAGAAATTTAGTTGAACCATGACTTTCTATATAATTTGGAACCCATAATAGTCAAGGCCCAAACCGTTACAAAACATAATGGCTAAAAAAAAATAATTAGCAGCTGGTTATGTCGTTTGGATTGACCAATACACCTAGCACTTTCATGAAAACGATCTTAGACCCTTCATTGCCAAGTTTATTGTGGTTATATCAATAGCATTCAAGTTTATAGCCCGGATGTGCCTGCGCATCTGGAACATCTGCTGGAACTCTTTGAAGTGTTACCAAAGGAGAAATTGCATGCCAATCTTAAGAAGTGAAGCCTCGTTACAGATAGATTGGCCTTCCTTGCCTATGTCAAAACAACAAACGGTATAAATGTGGATAATGATAAGGTTAAAGCAGTATGGGAATGGCCAACCACCAATATTTATGGTGTGAGGAGTTCCCACTGATTGGCCATTTTTTATTGACAATTTGATCAAACTTTAGTTCTAATGTTGCACCCAATAGGCCATTACAGCCTAAATTAAGAGGGCTTGTGGACAAAATAAGTGCAAGAGAGTATCCCATTGATCAAGCAAAAATTAATTAATAAAAGCTCTAGTATTAGCACTAACAGAATTTGAGAAGATTTTCCACATCGGTTTTCGTGATTATCATATTGGAATTGGCTTAGTATTTGTCAAAACAGGTCTACCTAAGTAAAATCTGTTTTGTTCAAAGTAGACCAACCTAATAAGGCCAGACTAATCTTGAGCCATCTTTGAGGCAAAGATATATGTGGAACAAATCTAGAACCCCAAAACATAGCTTCCCTAATTTCTTGTCCTTGCGTTAACATATGAGAATGGAAGATATGATATGATCTCTCTCTCTTATCACCCACTCCAATATGTGTGAGAATTGATGGTACTTGTAACTATTATAATTAAGAAAGGAATGGAAAACTATTTTTATAGATAACCTTAACGAGATTTCTTTCCATTAAAAAATTATATTAAATTTATTAAAATTAAAACTAAAAGAAAAAACATATTAAAATTAATGGACTTAATGTTGGGCCTTCATCATTAGATATGTGATCATGAGGACCACTTACTGTCTAATAGAGAACTATACACACAACCCCTTCTAGAACTTTTGAATAAATACTTTGAAAGTGATCAACGTGATTAACCAATACTGGTTGAATGTTTCCCTTTTCTAATTCCAAGCAGTTCCCTTAGCAAGGCCATGAGACCTCCTCCAACTCTACTTTTCAACCTCTAATCCCCCATTCGCACACAAACATTCGAATACCTTTACAAACAAAATTATGCAAATCACAAGCTCAATATAATTAAGTAGAAGGACTTACAAAATCCTCTATTGCAAAAGTATGCATTTTAATATCTCATATGTACTAAATTGTGCCATACCATTATAACATTTGTAACTTTCTCAAATATTCCAAAGCAATAGAAACTTGAAGGTGTAGACCATGTTTTATGAGGACAATCACACTACTAGGTGTTCTATCCTTAAACTGGAACAGGGTCCACTAGCACTAGTGAGATGCGATCTTTAGTCTCAAATGCGGAATTGGTGTATCCATCTCTGTGTTGGTATAGGACTTCAATTACACGCGCAAAATTCACGGCTCGCATGAGGAGAGGCATAGAAACCTCAGTAGGCTTTAGGCATTCCTTGTTTATATCTTTCCATGCATCTGCAGCAATTCCACTAAACTTCTCACAAGCATCCTCATATGTGCTCCCATGCTCCTTCATGTAGATTTGAATACAGGATGCCGCATGTCCTCTCATTTGTTCAAGCTTCATATGTCAAATATAAACATTGGAAAGTAATAAGTACTTTGAAAAATGTGATTCTCAATGAAATGGTTAGTAAACAGTGACGATAGGCTTAGGGTTTCTATTTGAGGGATGCAGACCAAGGAAGGGAAATAGATTTAGGAACAAACTTATGATTTTCTTGTGGGTTTGAGAGGTAAACACTTAAAGCAAATGTTTTCTTTTAAATTAGTAACACAAATTTATTAAAGGCAACCAACAAACGAAGTAACAAACTCAAAAAGGAGGGTACAAGAGGAATGTACCACTCCCACTAAATTAAATAACCTCTTCCACTTAAGGAACTAACCTGTGGCTAAAGTATTAGCCATGGAGTTAGTGGATCTAACCTCATGATGGACAGAAACTAAGATAGTGGAAGATAACTCCCTAATTTCATTAAATAAAAATAAAAATTTTCTGGGATTCTTTCTCTGAGACACCCAGGTGATCGCATTAGAATAGTCACTTTCACCAGCAACTGACCATTATACCTTTCAGAGAACATCCTCAAGGCCTCCAAAATGGCTAACACCTTTACTTTATTGAAATCGCAAACACCAACCTTCCTAGAAAACAAAAGATAGACCTCCCCCTTGCAATTGTGAAGCACACTTCCAATATTTGTTGACCCTGGTTTAACCCTTAAAGAACCGTCCACATTAAACTTTAAAACCCCACCAGGTGAGGGAGACCAAGGAATGACTCTTCACCTTAATTGGGCCACAACCCATACAAGCCTCCCAATTTGAAAGAATATCATCTATCTTAAATTGGAGGGCTCCTTTTTTACCAAAGCCCATTTTGCAATCCTTATAGCAACCTTAGAGACCAAATTTGCCACTGAGGAAATGGAGCTTGAGAAGATCCTATCGCTCATTTCTTTCCGTATGGACTATAAGATAGCAAAAGAAATCAACCTCCACAAAACATGCCCACAACCAATAGAATTTACACCCATCTATGACTCCACTGCAGTAGTAATATTGTTCAGACAATACCAAGCAAGACTACACTTCTTGATAAAAGTACTTCATACATTCACCGCGACATTGCAATGAAGGGGTGGTTTACTTGTGGTTTTAGAAGCAGAACGAGAACCAATGGTCCAACTGGCCCCCACCGGGGGTCTTCTCCTAGATAAGTATCACCTGATCATGGTATTTTTCTGATTGCATTTCATTTTCTTCATATTTCCATGTTCTAATGATTTTCTCATGAATTTTTTTGGAATGTTTTGAAAATATTGCAATATTATTGAGAAAACACCCTTCTAGGTAAAATATTGCAATATTTTTAAAACATCACCAATGTTCATGATGTGGACTTAACTAATATCTTTAATTGATCAATGATCTAGCACAAATCATTGCACAAGAAATTTATAATTTTAAAGACCCTTTTTTTTCTTTTATTCCAATTGAAAGCAAATGTGCTCCCCTTATTTTCAAAGTGCGTACGCCTTTTCTAACCAAGAAAAAAAGAAGCACACACCTGATTTGATTGAATATCATCCTTGAATCGACAAACAACAGAAGCAGCCTTAACCAGCTTAGGCTTATTTTTAGCCCACTTGAAGACTTCTTCGGTTGCAATATCTCCCATGCCAACATATGAAGCCAGTACAAGCATGAAGTATGCACCACTTATCAAGGCAACACTCATATACTCCTCTAATGTTGGCATAAATCCTGAATTTAGCCACTCTATTTCAATGAAGTAGTGTTTGGAGAGTTCCTTGAACTGCACAGACATTAACAAGACGTAGCAAATAACTTAAGTCGTACATCTATGCAATACTCATAAACTTTGATTAACACAATCAATTTTAGGATTGGCCACATCATTTGTATTACCATTGGAATGGTCTAGCCTTTGGGCCTACCCAAAAGCATGACTATCATGGGAGTAGAAGTTGAAAGGGTGCCCAACAACCTTTGTACAGAAATTGGAAACCATTTGATCACGAGTGATACTATTTTGGGGCCCCTGTTCTAGTGCATCCTATTTAATAAAGATATATAAGTGTGCTTTACCCAAAAAAAAAAAAAAGATAAATGAGTGTGTAAAAGTGTCCATGATCAACTAGGGAACCTATAAAATTCAGATGTATATCAAATTTGATCCAGTGGTGATTCAAAGGGGTTGGGAAGATAGTTTTTCTGAATGTGTTCAATTGGTTATAGGGGCAGATTGGTGGCCCTACAGGTTTGAATAGGGGACAGCTTAGCCGTTCCTAAATATATAGTTCTTTGATTAATACTAGTACAAAAGGGCTCTACATTTTTAAAATGGCATGGTTAATAAGTGATCAAGAGGTTTATAATGTGACTAGGAGTACAGTTAGTCAATACAAATCCACCGTTGATATATACATGGTTTTGTTCCATTGCACCTGTATGGTGGTAGCCAATCTTATTAAATCCAAATCATTGATCCCATGGAACTATAATGTGCATAAAGAATTTGAGAAAGTTCTTATTTATTAATTTCTACCAAGTCTTCATTTTATTAGTATCCTAACAAATTGAAAAATCAAATGAAAATTAAAAGTAGGAATTCATACTAGATGGTTTTTATTTTTTTTTGTTATTTTGATTTTTTTTCTCAATTGAGAAGAGAATTAAAACTCTAACAAGCTATCATTGTCTGTAGTGGTTGCACTTTTTAAAACTTCACAGATTACATTTAAATTGATTGGGCTTGTTTTAAATGAAAACAACATGGCTATTTATAATGGAGGAATGTTTATAAGTGTTCCTCATCCTATGAATTGTGATGGATGCATATGAACATTTCTCTTTATAAAGTCTAATGAGGATTTATTAATTCAAATAAAAAAGTTAATTAAATATTAATATGGGCAAGAAAATTTTCACTTTATAAATCAAATAAAATTTAATCCTAAATTAAGATATTTCCAAATCATTTATTTTCATAGCATGCTAATCTTCCCAAAACAAGAATATTCTCTATCACCCTCCTCAAATGCATGATCCTATTGAGGAGGATTGGTTACCCTTAATATATATTTGACATCTCATTGGAACTTCTATCATGCTTTAGTGGTCACCATCTATTTTTGGAGTGTCATTGTTGCATAGTGCTTATTTGGGTCCATGAGAGATAGGTGAGCTAGAAGTGTTATTATCTGTCAAAGCACAAGGACTCTATAAGTGTTTAACTTCGAGAAGATCTCTTGTTAGAGTTGATTTTATATTTCATTGAGAAAAGCTTCGCTATTTATAGAATAAAATAAAGATCACAACCTAAATAAGGAAACTTAATTTTTAAAACCTTAAGATAAGAAATTAAGCTAACATAGTCACATCATAAATCAAATGAAATCTATCCTAATCTAAGATGTGACAAACTTATAGTAATAACATAGTCAAGATTTTCTAAGATGATTTATGCATTTACGACTTGTTTAGAAGAAATAGCTCTAGTCATGAATATAACATCTGTTTCAAAAAAACGTTAGAGATGTACAGCTTCTTTCAAGTATGAAATACGGTAGGATTTTCCCTCCTGAGCCAATTCCTCTTCAAATTGTTCGACGGTATCTAAGAGTGCACAAAAATGCAGTTTCATATAATCAGGCAGATGATCTATTGAACTTCGGTCCCACCTGAAAATTCCAGTCAACATTTCAATACATGATTTGCATTTTAAAATGGAGTAACAATACAAAGAACAGCTGATCAATTATCATGATTAGAAGAAACCTTTGGATTGCTTCTGTAAAAATTTTGAGTTCTTCCATTGTACCATATACATCATAGATGTCATCCATTATTGACACTAATGCTATAATTCTGCTGGTTATCATTCTAGCTTGGGAATACTGTTGCTCAAAATACACTCCTAGGATCCAGAAGTAGCACTCAACCACTCTATCTCTAATGAAGGGTAGCTTGCCACCAAAATTGTACTTCTTCCACCACCTAATGTGTTAGCAAATAAAACAAAACCCAAGTTAAAGGTTAGAAAATAAGTTAATTTGATGAAATATTTTTCTATGAAAAAGCTCTTAGTCAATTTTGAAAAATAAAATTCTAAAAACTTCCATGACTTCGAAAATAATTTTGATGAATATTCCTGACTTTTTTAAGGGTGAGACCCAAGCATCAATGTTCAGTCATCTATGTAAAAGGCATGGTTTCCAACCAATTGTACAATCCTATAAGGATTTTTGTATTAGCTAAATTCATGTATTGGATAAAACTTGAGTCCATTGATTTGTATTTTATATTCTTTAAGTTTAGACTGTTGATCATGTTGCAAAGAGTGTCAAAATTGAAGAAAAATAGAAAACACAGCATGCGCTAGAGCAAATATACTAACGCTCTTAAGCGGGCAAGATAGATACGGCTGCACTTAAGCCTATGAAAACTGCGTTCAAACTTAACAAGATAATTGCAAATAACTGGATGTGCAAACACATGCTCGAGCGGGCGCTCACACGCGTTCGAGCGCACCTACTACAGAAGCCCACTGACCTGTATGGATTTATTTCCTATTTGTGTGAAATTTTCCTATTTGGTTCTTAATTGAAATTTAACCCCTAAGGCTCAAATTTTGGGCTATAAATAGAGAGTTTCTCTCGACCCTAAGTGAATTCAACTTTCTCCTTAATCTGCATAGAGAATTCATTAGAGATTTCTTTTAGAGCTTTAATGAAATATTGGGCTAAAGACTTCAAGTTCTTCGTAGGAGATTTGTAGTTTCTACATCATTGTAGAAGATTGCTCTAGAATAGAGATTCATTCAGGGTGGAGATCAAAGTGCTAATAGTAAGACACTGAGGGACTGTGTGTCGAGGATTCTAGAAAGAACCATTACAACGCCTTGTGCCGACGGGCTAACTATAGGGTTGGGAGTATATCTAGTACTACGAAAGTTAATGATTGATTTTGTCCACTTTGGACTTGTAGTTTTTTCCCATTGCGGTTTCCACGTTAAATATGGTGTTGTCTTCTTTGTGTGGTTAATTACTTTTATTTTTTCTATTACATAGCAGTAGTAATCAAACTGCAATCTAGAATAAGCCCTGGGCATTATTAACTTTGAACCCATTGCTCTTAAGAGCAATCATCATTTGCTTTTCTTTTCCAAAGTGTTGCTTCATCATGTAGTTTTAAGCTGTAATAAGACAAAAGTTCACCTTTTTTCAAATACAAAAATCCATACTCACTCTATTTATTTAACCTTAACCCATTGCTCTGCCTTAATGATTATTATTGCCCATCATAAAAGGAATTTGGTCTTAGCATGCCTTTTGGTAAAGCATTGCATGGAAAATAAGTTGCATAAACGGTGTTATTTTGATTATGTTAAAGTGTACATTCGAAATAAGGGGCATTTTGGCCATTGTCTAGTCAAAGGGAAAAGTATTTTGCCAATGAAAGTTGTTCGTAGAAGAACTGGAATGCTCTGAAGGATTTTACCCATGTTGACCATGGGTGGACTTGTGAAGGTCCTCTACGTCACCTTGGAGTTGCCCTTGCCTTGAATAGGGTAGCAGCCCTGCATGTATGGCAGGCTACCTATGGTGATGTGGCGGATCTTAAATAGGTCCACTTATGGTCACCATGAGGTAAACCCTAACAGGATCTGGACTCTTATTGGAAATGCTTAAAAGTCAATGGTGTCAATAAAGTTTTTTAAAGGCCAAAGTTTTATTATTGACACAAACCTCCTTTATATTTTTGTAGGAAATCTAAAATTCAAGATAGAAATCATAGTTGTTATCAAGGGATACTCATGGCTTCCTTAATTGACATTCTAAAGTAACAAAAACTTACATTGAAATCTCTTTTAGTTCCCTTTGATGCAGTAGCTGCAATAGATTGAAATCTAGCTTTGCAAGCTCTAATAAGGTGTCGTTTCGTTCCTTTCCTTGTTGGTAGATTGAGATGAAATACCTTGATTGTAACCTCTCAACGCGTTTGCGCAGAGGCAACTCTAGGGCAAGCTCAACTAGGGTTGAAAGAGGTGAATTAAGTTGAGGAAGTGCCAACTTAAGATGTTCTATAGTAAAAACCATGGCTTCATCCAATACATCCTCTCCACGTGTTCCCATATGTGCTGCTTCATATAAACTAAGAAGACCTCCAATGTCACTAACTAATGATTTCTTAAAGTTGCCTCCTCCATCCTTGAACTTGTTGAATACATCTATTTTGGAAACAAAAAATTAGAAAAGAAAATGAAAACCATTCCCTAGAGCTTCAAAACAAGTTGTAGATAAACTTATTTCCATACTCATGAAATTTGCTTTTATCTTCCTTTTAGAATTTCTAGGACTTAATACTTTTGGAAGAGAGTGCTATCTTTTCCGTTCATTTACGTGCATGCACTATGCCAACTAGTCATAAACAAGAGATGGGTATGTACTCACTAGGTGACACATTGTAACCCTCTTGCCTTAGCAGTCGAAATCGGAGAGCAATGGTATGCAAATCATCACTATCATCATCCCCACCATCACTTTATGTGTTGTAAATCCGGATGAGTGCATAAGCAATTTCTGTCTCAAAGTGATAGGCCACTCCAAGGCGTTGGATGGCATCGATCAAATTCAATTCTTGCAATTGATCATTGACATCAATAAGCATTCTCTTCACTTCTTCCTTTAACTCATCAACCCGTTTTTTATTTAAAGCATCTGGTTTCTACAGCATCAAAGTTCAACTTAGAGATAACCAATAAAACCAATGTCTTCCACTATGAGAAAAATCACCAATTTATGGAGTACAATAGTAACTACTAAGCGATAAAGCTGAAGAGACATAACACAATCAATGATCCTAAGCATAATGTAGATACCTAACACAAAAACATGATGTACAAGACATAACACAATCAATAATCGTAAGCATAATGTAGATACCTAACATAAAAACAAGATGTACAAGGTATAGACTTTAGTGTATGAGAGAGGGCCGGATTGTGCAAAACTTAGAATTAGGTATTAACGATGCTTTAATTCAAGTCTACCAGTCTCCAAGTACAAAGATTTTAATGCAAAAACATATGCACCCCAGGTCTTAATTTAATCACTGACCCAAGTACTAAATGAGTCAGGTTTGGGTTGGGTCACAAGATAAAGTTCCTGTTTCCTAAGCAGCCTTTTGCCTACTCTACAACCCACCAACCTTAACCCACTGGACGTGGTCTTCGAGGTTCAGATTGGATTTCCACCTCAGCTAAATAGATGCTTCTGGTTTTGCCTGAGACTTAAACTAACCGCTTGTCACGACTTGCAAAGCCAATTTAAGCTAGACCCATCCTACAAAATACCACCATCGCTATAGTACATGGGTTAAGCTACCTACCAAGTCATCAAATGAGGACTTAATGAAGCGATCACCCCAGATGGGAGGGTGATAATCTGCAGATTTCCTTCCTATATTGGATTTTCCTTTTCCCTGAAATTGATTTGTGTGTGGGATATCAGAATGGCCGGCGCCCAAAATAAGAGCCATGAGTCAGATGGATGAAGATACAAAAAGACCAGCTGTGGGTGAAAGGCCAATATGTTTGACGATTTATAGGTGCCTTTGAAAGAGTGCAAGTAGAGATTCCAGACTACCCTATTCACATTATCAACATCTTCTGTGGTTTCACGTGACGTTTATGGTTCATGTAAAAGGTTTGTCTAAATTGAAAAATGTTTCCTGGTTTCACGTGATGTTTATGGTACATGTAAAAGGTTTGCCTAAATTGTAAAATGTTTCTTGTTTTTAATTGGAGGAATTCTTATAAACTTTTTATGTTAAAAAGAGAGTTTTTGTCCCCTTTGATTTGTCAAATAAGATGATGCCACATCACCTTTATATGTAAACTCATATTATGAGAGAAAAATTAGAGATGTTTAAATACTTTAACTTTTTAAATACTAGTGCAAGAGGAACACATCAACTAATAAAAAAGGGGTATTTAAAAAAAACATTCAGAAAATTTTCTAGTGTGCCTCATTAATATATATATATATAAATTAATTTAATTGTTTAGGAGAAAATGTTGGAAACAAACCTATATGGAAGACATCCATTGGTTGATACATGAAGGTGGTTTTGGTTTGGCCCATATAGTGCCCAAAACCACTTTTAGAAAACAAGGTGCGGATTCAAACCAATTATTGGTAAATTACAACATTAGCATGACCTGCTTTTGAGAGTCCAGATGCAGCTGTTACATGGGAAGAATATGACACATTCCTAGAAATCCAACCCGAGGCCCACATAAAAATTATTTTGTCGCTCAAGTTGGAATTCTTCCCTCCATTGATATATCATCATGTTTTAATTCTTATGAAGAGAAACTTCTCCATCCTAGTGGAAGTGGCATCTTCTATTTCAGTTTATGTATATTTTGTAAGAGACCATTTCATTAGTAAAGTTATGCTTTCTTTTTCATGGTTTGTCTCAATACTTTGATCATAATGCTCATGGATATGCTTGGATTGACGACCCAATTCTTTAAGATTAAATTCTAGTTGTTGGATAAATTTTGTGAATGATGAGATCTTGATATAGTAAATCTACTACTTGAACTACTTTTACTACATTTAAATTCCTATCTCTTACTTTTAAATTCATGTTCTACTACATTTAAATTCCATGTTTTCGCTCCATTTGAATTTCTGCAATTACTACTTTTAAATGCCTTGTCTTTATTTTTGCCTTCTATTTGAAGTTTTTATCAATTTCTATGTTGATATCTTGTATAACTTATAGAGTTTTTAAATCATACATAATCATTACATGAGAATTATGATAATTTTTAGTTTCTAAAAATTTAACTTTCAGATCTAAAATTTATGAGTTCTAAATAAAAATGAAAAGTTGGAATTCGGATTAAAAAATAAAGTGCACAAAAAGATAGCAAACAGTGGTGCTTTTAGTCCGAATCTTGAAAATTTAAAACTCTACTCAATATATAAAGAGATGAGAAATAGGAAATTAATGCATATTACTAAAAGTAGGACATGGTGTTTTTTTTTATCAAAAGGACATGGTATCTTTGAGAACAAAACATAAGTAGGAGGCACGTGATTCACAGTCAATCGTTGATGGATGAGTTACATTCCACCATGTCATCATAAACAAACATTAATACGTACGAATCATAGAGGAATTTGTTGTTGCACCAAACATCAACCTAGATCACTTAAAAAATTACACCATAGATTACTAAAGCCATGGCCTTCTAGTGCCAAGGAAAATGGGGCTCAAAGGATTCCGCTTAGGTTGGATTCTTGTCTCCACACAAACGCACCATAAAGGAAATGAGTTCTGCTAGAAAAACTAAAGCAAAATTAATCTTCTAATATAACTCTTACTTTTTCTCTCTTCCTACCGTAAAGTTAGAGATGTTTTCATTCAACTCAAGTATTCAAAAATGAAACAAATAAGAATATTCTAAAATCGTAAATCATGACCTAACATAAAGCGGACCATATGTTTGTGAATGCTTCTCAAATTTGCAAAAACTCAAACTCATTGGAGCTCACTCCTTGGACATCAATATAGCTATTCTAGTTTGTTCATGATCCCTGTAGACAGGTTGTATCGATCAGGATAACTTTAACTCAGTTCTTATTGCTGCAATATATTGGCAAACTAAGTGTTGGCCAAGTGGGTCTAGACTATAATTGCGTTCAGTATCTGGGATGATTTCCCTAATTATATTGGGAATTTCCTGTTTTGTCAAACAGTAGTTTTCTTATAGGTTAGGACTTTCCTTTTTTCTTGAGATAGAGTTCTTAGGGGATAAGGATGTAATGATTATATATATGATGTAATCTGTAACTCTTGAGATGTAGAGAGAGGCTGAAAGGGGCTGAGATTCCAAGGTTGTAGTTTCACAGATTGGAGGAGAACCTAATGAAAATTGGTTTCCCGTGGACGTAGGCATCTTTGCCGAACCACGTAAATCACTTGTCTTCTTGTGTGGTTGATTGTTAACTGGTTGCTCACACACACACACGTGCACAACAAGTGGTATTAGAGTAGTTGTTTGTGCGTGGAAGATCAACGGGTACGAGAGATTATTTGATCGATCTCCGTGTGGTCCACCGGAAGAAAAGGACATGGTTGAGTTCACGGATGTTGCTCTGTTTTTCCCGAAAACAGGGAAGAAGATCAGCTGTGATCTGTTGGTCAAAGGTTGGCTGCAGATCTTCATCGGATAAGGGGTTTCTAATCGAGAAGAAGCCTGCAGAAGAGCACTGCTGCAAAAAAAAAAAAAACAATACATACCTACACTGCCGCTATTGTACTCCAATCGCCGGCCGTCCGTTATCACCGCCGCCCGTCGCCATCGCCGCCTGTTGCCGCTGGTCGCCGGATTGCTATGCCGGAGCCACAGCAAAAGGTGCTGCACGTTCTGTCTGCAACTCAGTTGCAAAGGACTCCAGGTTGAAGACGACTTGGGATTTCAACTCCCAGGTCAGTTCTGTGGTTTCAGGTTGGGTCTGACCCAACCCGACAAGATAAAGCCCATTAGAACAGAGGTTGCAGGTTCTGGTTCAGGTCAGGTCGGATTGACCTGGCCTGTCTGAAGCAAAGCCCAGTAGTTCAAGTTAACAGTTCGGGTCGGGTCGACCTGAACTCGTTAGCAGACGGTCCAGCCCGTTAGCCACCGTCGATGTCAGCAGTGAGACGTCATCTGGTTGACGTGGGCCCACGTCATCGAACACTCAGTCAATGGCCAGAATTGACCAAATTGACGGCAGAAGTTTATATCTGAGATATCTTGATCATCCGACGTCCGATCGGAGATCCGTTTCCGCCTACGGACTCATTTCGAGTAGATCTACGTGATTGTGGAAAAAGATTGACTGTTTGATGGTCAACAAGGAGTTTGACAAAATCAAAAGCGTAGAAAACTATTTTTGCGATATCGGAGCCATCCGGAGTCGGATTTCAGATCCGTTTCTTCCAGTGTGCTTGTGTTGATGAGATCTATAGCTTGGTGCAAGAGTTGAGGTCAGTGTTAGTTATTTGTTTTTTCCTGTTACTTAATTTGATTAAGATGGAGAATAATACTATCAACACTACCATAGTTAAGCTCAACCATTCCAATTGGTTGATTTGGAAACCGAAGATGGAGGATATTCTTTATTGTAAAGACCTCCATGATCCGGTTGAGGGGGATAATGCCCAACCGAAAGATATACAAGTTGCTGAATGGAACAAGCTGCATAGAAAAGCGATTTGTCACATCAGATAGTGGGTGGATAATAGCATGATAATAGCATATTTCACGACGTGTCTAATGAAACCAATGCGAATACCCTTTAGAAAAAGCTAGAAGCAATGTATGATAAGAAGACCACAATCGATAAAACCTTCTTGATTAGAAAGCTTGTGAACATGAAATTTAAGGATGGTGGTCAGATCGAAGATCACATCAATGAGTTCCAAAGTGTAGTAAATCAGTTAGCCACTATGAAGATGGTCCTTGATGATGAGATGCAAGCTTTGTTGCTTCTGAGTTATTTGCTAGATACATGGGAGACATTGGTTGTTTCCTTAAGTAACTCTACTCCAGATGGTGTGTTATCCATGAGTCAGGTTACTAGTAGTCTACAGAATGAAGAAACTAGAAGGAAATGTGCAGGGACAGATAATGCACAGGCCTTTGTTACTGAGAACAGCGGGAGGAGTAAGAGTAGAGGACCAAAGGGGGGTCGTGGTAAGTCTAAAGGTGAATCATAGGCCAAGTCTAGCAGTGAATCACAGAGCAAGAAAAAGTCTATAAAATGCTTTTTCTGTGGCAAGATGGGCCACATCAAGAAAATTGCTTTGCCATGAAGGCACAGAAAGGATCCAACAATGAGAAGAAGAATGACAGTGATAACACTACAGCTACTTTACAACAGGAAGTAGTAGTGCTCTCCGGCGATGATGATAAGTGTTTGAGTGTGGCAAATGATCAGGTTGAGTGGGTTGTTGACACAACAACATCTTACCATGTTACTCCTTGCAGGGAGATATTCACGACGTACAAAGCAGGTGACTTTGGTGCTGTGAAGATGGGCAACACGAGTCATTCCGATATTGTTGGTATCGGTGATGTCTGCATTAAAACTGATATTGGTTGCACAATGACGTTGAAAGTTGTGCGACATGTTCCTGATCTACAGTTGAATCTGATTTCCGAGACTGCATTGGATCGTGCAGGTGATGAGAATTACTTCGGAAATGGCAAATGGAAGCTCATTAAAGGGTCTCTTATTATTGCGAGAGGAGCAGCAGGTAATACTCTTTATAAAACACAAGTAAAACTGTGCAAAGATGTGTTGAATGCAGTTCAAGACAATTCCTCTCTGAATCTGTGGCATAAGAGGCTTGGTCATAAGAGTGAGAAAGGACTGCAAATGTTGGTAAAGAAGGATTTAATTCCTTGCTCCAAAGGTATATCCCTTGATCCATGTGATTATTGTTTGTATGGAAAACAACATAGGGTTGTTTTCTCTTCAACATCAAAATTGAAATCAAATGTGTTGGATTTGGTATATTCTGATGTTTGTGGTCCCATTGAGGTAGAATCATTGGGTGGCAATAAGTTCTTTGTTATGTTCATCGATGATGCATCCAGGAAAGTCTGGGCTTATCCATTGAAATCAAAGGATCAAGTATTCCAGATTTTTCAACAGTTTCATGTCAAGGTTGAAAGAGAAACAGGTAAACTCTTAAAGTGTCTTCGCACAGATAATGGGGGTGAGTACACATCCAACCAATTCAAAAGCTATTGCTTGAAACATGGCATTCGACATGAAAAGACAGTTCCTGGTACTCCACAGCACAATGGTGTGGCAGAGAGAATGAACCACACTATTCTTGAGAAGATGAGATGTATGATGAGATTAGCACGGTTGCTGAAGTCATTTTGTGGTGAAGCCATTCTGACTGCTGTTTATCTGATTAGCAGATCTTTTTCAATTCCTTTGAATTATGATCTTCCAGAGAGAAGATGGATAGGTAAAAATGTTTCCTATTCACACTTGAAGGTGTTTGGGTATAAGGCGTTTATACATATACTAAAGGAGCAACGTTCCAAGTTGGACGATAAGGCAGTGAGTTGCATCTTTCTTGGCTATGGTGGAGATGAGTTTGGTTACAGGTTATGGGATCTAGAGAAGAGGAAACTTATCAGAAGTAGGGATGTGGTTTTCCATGAAGACCAGTTCTTTGGAGATATTAAGAAGCTTGATAAGGCTTCTGAGAAAGTTGATGGAGTGGTTGATCTCACACCGACTCCTTCTCCGGTGTAGACTACAGGTGGGGAAGGTGGACAAAACGATCTGAATCATGATGAGGCACAAGGGTTGCCAATGATGAGGGTGTTGAGCAAGGGGAGCTACAGTCTCCTCAATTGGAAACCACGGAACCTCAAGTTAGGAGGTCTACCCGAGAGCGTCAACCATCAACTAGGTATCCTGCGTCCGAATATGTTTTGCTTATTGATGAGGGAGAGCCTGAGAACTTTCAAGAAGCAATGACTCATGCTGATAAAGATGAGTGGATGAAGGTTATGCAAGATGAGATGAGTTCTTTGAAGAAGAACAAGACATATGAGCTAGTGCAACTTCCTAAAGATAAGAATGTTCTAAAAAATAAGTGGGTGTTCAAGCTGAAAAAGGATGAGAATGGAAAACTGGCGAAGCACAAAGCACGGTTAGTGGTAAAAGGTTTCGCACAGACGAAGGGTATTGACTTCAGTGATGTTTTCTCTCCTATTGTGAAAATGACTTCTGTTAGAATCGTCTTGGGTCTAGCCGCCAGCATGGACCTTAAGCTTGAACAGATGGACGTGAAGATCACATTTCTTTACGGTGACTTGAAAGAAGAAATCTACATGACTCAACTAGAGGGGTTTGAGGTAGAAGGAAAAGAACAGATGGTTTGCAAGTTGAAGAAGAGTCTCTACGGGTTAAGCAAGCACCGAGACAGTGGTACAAGAAGTTTGATTCATTCATGTTGAGTCATGGTACCGGAGGACAGTTGCAGATCATTATGTCTATGTTCATCGATTTATCGATGGCAGGTTTATCATCCTTTTTTTATATGTAGATGATATGTTGATAGTTGGACAAGATAGTAAGTTGGTTGGCAAGTTAAAAGAGGAGATGTCAAAGTCGTTTGACATGAAAGACTTGGGTCTCGCACGAACGATATTGGGCATGCAAATACGTTGTGATAGGAGTTCCAAGCAGCTATGGTTGTCATAGTAGAAATATGTTGAACGAGTACTCGAGCGGTTCAACATGAAGAATGCTAAGCCAGTTAGCATACTTATAGCCAGTCACTTCAAACTAAGTAAGTGCTTGTGCTCTACTACAGATGATGAAAAGGAATGGATGGCATGCGTTCCTTACTCCTCTGCTGTGGGGAGTCTCATGTATGCCATGGTTTGTACACGGCCAGACATTGCTCATGCTATGAGTTTAGTGAGTAGATTCTCGCAAATCCTAGAAAAGAGCATTGGGAAGTAGTGAAGTGGATCTTTAGGTATTTGAAAGGTATTTCCAAGGTGTGCTTATGTTTCGGAGGCTCAAAACCAATCGTGGAAGGTTATACTGATGTTGATTTTACAGGCAATCTTGATCTTCGGTTGTCGACTTCTGATTATTTGTTTACTTTCGTAAGGGGAGCTATTTCCTGGCAATCAAAATTACAGAAGTGTACAACATAGTCTATAACTGAAGCAGAATACATAGCTACTAATGAAGCAGGGAGAGAGATGCTTTGGTTGAAGAGATTTCTTTAAGAACTAGGTTTGAAGCAAGAAGAATATGTAGTTTACTGTGATAATCAGAGTGCTATGGATTCCAGTGAGAATGCTACATATCATGGTCGCATGAAGCACGTTCATATCAAATACCATTGGATTCATGAGGTGATCGAGAAGAACTTCATGAAGTTGGAAAAGATTCATTCGGACAAGAATCCCTCGGACATGATGACAAAGGTTGTGTCTAAGGGAAAGCTGGAGCTGTGTTCAGAGTTAGCAGGGCTGAACTCCCAGTAAGGGGTTCAGGGCATCTTCCCCATGGTCTGGAGGGGGAGACTGTTGGCCAAGTGGGTCCAGACCATAATTGGGTTCAGTATCTGTATTGATTTCCCTAATTATATTAGGAATTTCCTATTTTTTCAAACAGTAGTTTTCTAATAGGTTAGGACTTTCCTTTTTTTTTTTTTTTTTTTTTTTTTTGAGATAGAGTTCTTGGGGGATAAAGATGTAATGATTATATAGCTAATGTAATCTGTAAACCTGGAGATACAGAAAGAGGTTGAGATTCCAAGGCTATGGTCTCACAGATTGGAGGAGAACCTAATGGAAATTGGTTTCCCGTGGACATAGGCATCTTTACCGAACCACGTAAATCGCTTGTCTTCTTGTGTGGTTAATTGTTGATCTGGTTGCTCACGCACACACGCGCACAACACTAAGGTTCTGGCCTCATCCACTGTCTTAACTAGGCATTGGCCCAAAAACTGTACAGATTCAATAATCTCAGCTATCTGATCCATGAACCTTTTAAAAATTTTTATTTTTACTATTTATTTGGGAGGCCCAAAATAGAACGGAATGGAGAAATAGAATTCATGTAGCCGACCCCAACATGGTTGGGATAAGGCTTTGATGATGATGATGATGATTTGGGAGGCGTGGGTGCAGAAAAAAAACACTTGTTATGCTAATCATCCGTGATTACTGGGCTTGGAACATTTTCTATAACAATATTTTTTTAATCATGGTGTGACCATTGACACTTCTAATATCAAATTTCAGATTTTTATTTTGGTTATTTATGTAAAAAAATCAATGGTATTGGATGTTGCTAGTTGTATGATCCAATCCAGTAGAAATAAACAATAAAAAAGTCTGTTAATTATTCCCCATTTTGATCAAATGGCTAGCAACATCTAAACATATATTCTTATAGATATATTGTTAATCTTTCAACTTTCTTTATAGTCACTTCAAAGCATATTGTCAATCATAGGGTTAAGAGAGGGAGTTAATAAAATAAAAAGATAATCCAAACATATACTCTAATGATCATAATAACCATATATGTAGATGTCCTGAAGTTTAATGGTTTTACAAGTTTGTATACAGCTAGTAAACTCTAAGCCTTTAAATAGAAACTCACGTTTTAATTCATGTTGATATTTACCTCATCTCTAATTCAGATTAAAGCTAACCCCACTTTATTCCTATGATTAGCATGTTTCAAAGTGTACAACATAGCGTGGTCCCAGAAGTTTTTCAAAATTACACTGAACTACCCGATCAGACCCACTTCGACAAGAACAAGTGTGTTGGAGGGTTTGGACTAACTTATTCTCTACAATAATAAAACCTTTCAAACCTGCCTACATCAATAAAAATCGGCACAAGCTGAATAACTTATTTTTAGTCAGTACTTCCAGAGAACATTTTTCTCTAATTATAACAATCCCACATTTTTCAAAAATTAGAAACTTTCATGTTTATCAATACTATGTTTGAGATTGCCAAAATAAATAGGGCACTCTTTTTCTCAAAAGCAGTATCATTCTGATAAAAGAAACAAGCATCACTCCATAACATGCACAAAGAAATTGGTTATAGAAGGTAGAATAGAAAAACTACTATTTCATTAACTGAAAAAGATTGTCAAAAAATGAAGATGTGGCTATTAGCTACTGCATGGCAGTCAAATTGTTGTAAATGCTGATTTTGATGAAGATTATTGTCATATAGTCCAAAAAAAAAAAAGATTTGTTTACCTGCCTTTTAAAGCATCCATCTCCTTAAAATTGGTATGGCATAAATGGTTCAATAGTATGCTTTTCCCTGCTTAAGAAAATTTGACAACTTTGAGGGACATCTTGCACACTAAAAAAGAGTAACATAACATCACCTGTGATTTCTGAGAACTGAAGAGGTGCAATTGATGCAGAGTTTTTCATTGCTAGGAACTAGATGTAGTAAAGGTGGCAAAATCCAGGCCCTTTCAATTTGCCACTAACAATTTCCTAATATTTAGGACCCTGCACTAGAACACCAGCAACATGTATGAACATATATTTCCTAAATGGGCAACAGTTGAAATTTTCAAATTGTTAAAATCACAGGGAGGAACAAACAGATTGTTGGGTTTATGTCTTGTATTCCGATTTAGCCGAATGAGTCCACTAGGTTAGCCAGGGTTTGGTTTAAGGTCAAGGGTGTTTTGGTAATTGTACTGGGGCTTTCTTGGTGACTAAGAAAGCAGAGACTATATATGTATGTAGTCTGTAACCCTAAATCTTGCACTGAAGAGAAGTGAGAGCTCTCTTGCCCATGGTGTTTCCACACCACATAAGTGAGACGATGTGAGAGAACGAGAGTCTATGTATGCTTTACTTGTAATAGTGAAGATGATCGTCTCTATGCCCGTGGATATAGCCCCATTTGGGTGAGCCACATAAATCTCTGTCTCTTCTTGTATGTGGTTGTTCTTTGTTGATCTTGTGATTAATGTATGTGCACAATGAGTGATGTCAAAATCACAACAAGTGGTATCAGAGCCGAGGTGGTGTTCCTCGGGTTTCTGAGCAAGGTGGAGATCGCACAGTGGCTTAGAGGTTGTGCATGAAAGATCAACGGATTGGATCTTCTCAGAGGATCCGGAGTTCTACAACTCTTGTTGTAGAAAAATCAGAGATCAGTTTCGTGATCTCTAGTTGGGCCACTATCGGAAAAGAAGAGAAGAGATTTTTGTGGTTCACCCAAACAGGGCTATATCCACGGGTACAGAGATGATCATTTTTACTATCACAAGTAAAGCATAAAGAGACTCTCGTTCTCTCACATCATCTCACCTACGTGGTGTGGAAATACCAAGGGCAAGAGAGCTCTCACTTCTCTTTAGCGCAAGATCCAGTGTTACAGGCTACACACATATATATTCTTTGCTTTCTTGGCCACAAAGAAAGCCCGGTATAATTACCAAAATACCCTTGACCTTAAACCAGTCCCTCGTTACCCAGTGGACTCATCCGGCTAAATCGAAATACAAGACATAAACCCAACAATCTCTACCTTGGCTTGAATTCTGCACAACTCGAACCACCAGGAGATAAAACCGACAATGTCTTCACGTACCTTGCTGAATGGTACGTCACTGCACCTACGATGCAGACTTCTTCCTTTAACATTTTGACATGTTGAACCAGCACATGAACTTTGAGCAGAGTTCATCTTCTCATCAAACTCCACCTCGAACTTAAAGTTCGAATCCATTGACGAATTTGAGTGATATCAATATCTAAATCACTCACCATCCTGCCCCATCTTCAACATCACTATGAAGATCCAATCACACACGTGCACAACAAGTGGTATCAGCTGGGCCGGCAGTACCCGGCTCGAATTGCTACTGGCCTAGCTACGGCTGGGCCGAGCTCCTTCAGTTTCGACCCAGTTTTTTTAAAAAAATAATATATATATTTATATAAATAAAAATAATTAGAATTGCGGAATAGTAATTATAATGTTTAAAGGGTTATAATTTGGTTAATGGTCTAATATACTAATACAGATCTGATTCTATTTAATTAATTTTTAATTGATGTTATTAGAAAATTTAGTTAGATTATTTATAATTTTAATAGAAAATTACGTAATTTTGAGTAATGTTTATTTAGATTGATTCGAAATTAACTAAGATGTATTTGGTAATGATTAAATCTTAAATGGAATGTATTTATAATTTTAATTTGAATTTTTAATCTGAGTTAGATTTTGAATTGGGATTCGAGATTTGTACCTATTGTTTTGTATAAAATAAAAAGGTGTATTTATACACAATAATGATATTTAGGAATTAATTATCCACTTTCCTTTTTTATCATAACTTGATTTAAATTTGGATTTATAATTTAAACATCTTTTACCCAATTTGTAAAACACACTGAACATATATATTGGATTAGATGAATTATGTCTTTTTAGAAAAGTTAGTTGAATGTTCAGATGAGAATTAGACTAAATGCAGAATGAGAATGTGAGATTCAGGATGAGCCACATGATAGGCACTAAAAGTAGGTTATTAGTATTGTGGATTCACATTTTCATTGTGATGGAGGATTGGTTCTCATGTGTATATTTAATTAATTATGACAGTTAGGTGGTTTAGTGCTTACCCTCAGAGAACTTGAATTGACACATGCTCATAATATACTTTCAAATTTAAAAGTCTAAATACTCAATTGATATTGGTTTAAATACTGGGATTAAGGGTGTCATATCATGGTTCATTCTACATTGGTATACATATGTATTTGTAAATATGCACATTTATTTATATATATCTGACTGACTGCAGTTAGGAGGTGAACGTACGCCATCAGGTTAATGTGTACTATGGATTATAGCACACAGCTGTGCCTTTTGATATATTTTGCGGGAATACCCATTTCTGTTTATCTGTTTGTGAGAATACCCATTTCTGTATATTTATTTGCAGGAATACCCGTTTTTGTATATTTATTTGTGGGAATACCCGTTTCTGAATATCTGTTTGCGGGAATACCCGTTTCTATATATTTATCAGCGGTTCTGTATATAGTATCTGTAGGGATACCCGTTTTTGTGCATCCATGCCATTGGGGTTTACATTTGATATATTTTGTATCATAATGAATATTAAGTTTAATTCAATTGATTAATCCAGTGCTTGTAGTTTACCCTCTTGCCAGATTATGTTAATTTGACCCACTACTTTTAGTATCCAGGTGTCGAACCGGAGGGTCAAGCGATGCAATAAATTCCTCCAGATGGCAGAGTTATTGAGTGGAGCACCGGGGACATCATCTGAGGTGTCCTAGTGTTGGTGCAGAGTTCAAGACTTTAGACTATGTAATAAGGCCATGTTTAGGCCATTACTTTATTAATTTAAGTTTATTTGTTTTGAAATTATAACTTTAATTGTTATGCTTCGAAGCACTTGACCTTAATTTTATTATTAATGAGATTTGTTACATGATTGTTATATGATATTCGTCTGCAATAAGTATAGATTTCAGTTCCGCGTGTGATTATGGTTGATTGATCACCAAGCATAGCTTCACGAAGGACTTTGGTCTACTCGGAATTGAGGCCCGTGTTGTTCATGTTAGCAAAATTTTAATTGGCCGCAATTCTCACAAAAATTTTAGTTGGCCCCAATTCTCACACCCCTGGAACCGGGTTTGAATCCAGCCCAGTTTTGGGGGTGTTATCATCCTATTCAATTTAGTATTTACTCCCCAAATGGTGTGTAAATTTCTATCTATTCACTTTTTTTTCCTCCTTTGTGCTGGTTATATAAAGTCGACTTGAACGGTAAAAGGTGATTCGTGACAAACTAAATATGTAGTGAATTTCTTGAATTTATACTTGAATCTCTATGCCATTCAGCATACTGGAAGATGTCTCCGTAGTATGGATAATAAAATTTATTTTTAGGATACTTAGCTTTGAATGTAAAACACCTTGATAAATATGTAGTCTACTATAACATTGTACACTTTGAATGTTGTTTGCTAGTGAGTACCATTTGACAGAGCTGTGTGTCCAAACAATACTTTCTTTCTTGCTTTTAAGTGTCAAATTAAATGTTGTGTGGATTTGTCATTTGGCTTCTTGTAAATTTGCATCATTCAATGTTTTTCTTTATTTGGCAGTTGTCAACTTAACATTGATTGACGTGGTTTGACAAAAGTCGTTGTGCTGGTTATATAAAGTCAACTTGAATGGTAAAAGGTAATTGATGACAAACTGAGAGTGAATTGCTTAAAGTTTCTAGTGAATTTCTTGAATTTATAGTTGAATTTGTATGCCATTCAGCATAGTGGAAAATGTATTTATAGTTTGGATGCTATAATTTCCTTTTAAGATGCTTACCCTTGAATGTAAGACATCTTTTAAAATATGTAGTCTACTATAACATTATACTCATCGAATGTGTCGTTTACTACTAAGGACCATTTGACAGCGCTGTGTGTCAAATTTAATGTTGTATGGATTTCTCATTTGGCTTCGTTTAAATTTACATAATTCAATATTTCTTCTTCATTTTGCGGTTGTTAACTTAACATTGATTGATCTTCCTAGTTTAGTAGTATGTCACTTTTTTTCTTGACTGATGTTTCTTATACATTTTACAATTTGTGCAGAGGGACAGCCAGAGAGTATAGTTCATGATGAGAATATGGTCTTCTCTTACATTAAAAACGTAAGAAAAATGAATTTTCATGGCCATGTGGTCATATTTGGGTTTTAGGCAAGCTCCGCACAGATAATGGATTTAATTAAGTGAATTTGTAACAAGAGTAAGCAATATACAGTTTCTCCTGGATTTGTCTCAGATTTTCCATTTGCTTAAAGATCAAGGTTCATCAGGTTCACAATAATCGAATTTTTCTTAGTGACTGGATCGCACGAATAAACTACCTCATCTATTCTATATTTATTTAATTTTACGCTCTTCATAACCAGTCCCAATCAGACTGATCTACATGTGTAAAGAAATTTACTTGGTTTACAAAGATCCAAATGCACAGATAAACAAAATATTGAACATCTTCTTCATTAAAGAAAATACCTCAAATTTACTATAATAAAATGTACCACTTCACCGCAACAAAAGCAACTTAAAATATTTTGAGAACTCACACTTTGTAACAACAAAAACAATGGCAAGAAGATTAGAAGAGCACAACCAAGATAGCTTGGAAAAAAAAAATGTGCAACTCCAGCTATAGTTTAAGATCCTCCACTTTCTGGAAGTGCCATCTTATTTGGCTGGACTGAAAATCATGGACTCTTCTCACAGATGATCTACAAGTGATCATCAAAATAGTGCTATATGAGCTTAGATTTGAAGCGGTCTTTTTTTAGTTCTAACGCGAATGAGTACATGAACAGCTTCTTGTAGTGTAATACTAATAGTAGTAGCAGGCTAGCAGCTGTTGTTGTTATTGAATAGTATAATTTAAGTGACATTTCAAAAAATATATATTATAATTTTCACTAAGTACCCAAAGCTTGACTAGGTCACTAGAGAACATCAACCACCCAGGAGCTGAGTTGATTAAACCAAACGTCACTGCAATGCTTTCTTGCTCTTTCTCCCAAATAGGTTACCTGACCAGACAACTGTCAAACGGTGTGAGAAGTATCCAGTATTGTTGATACATGGTAGAGCACTCAAGAAAACATGATAGCTTTTAAATTAAAATTTCTAGTTTCATAGAGTAATAAAATAAAATTTTTTGAAAGATGTAATAAGAATGAGGAAGGACCAGAGGAAGGCAAACTAAGTGTACCTTTTTAGCTTTTCGAACAGCTGGCACGTCATATATAGGATGAAATAGTTCATTTCTGATGCCACTTTTGTGTGTGTTTGTGTGTGTGTGTGTGTGTGTGAGAGAGAGAGAGAGAGAGAGACATTTCAAATATTCAAATTCTTTTGGATTATGCAGCATCAAAGAATCTTTCCAAACCATACTGTAATAAAAACTATTAAACAAATATGCACAGCCTTGAAAGTTTGAATAAATGATCTCAATCTTCACCTTTAGTAGCTTGAAAAATTCATTCAAGGTTGGCAGACCAACATTTTCATTGACTACTCTATTTACCATGGGAGCAATAGTTGAACCCAGCTATCCCTCGTCATTCCATCTGTAGTTATCTTATCAAACAACACTGCTTGGCCACTACATTAGTGGAGAAATTCTTGTATCAACATTACCCAATTCAAATTAACAAAGCATAAGCATACGAGAGAAGCTCCACGCAACATGGAAGATATAACAACACCAGTAGAAATTAAATTGTTGGGAAACCGATGCAAAATTACTATGTTAAAAATCATAGGAAAGAAAACTAAAGACAGAAAACCATATTGGAAAGAAATAATTGAAGATTCTTGAACTTTAAAAGCTGAGTGCACCCACTGCCTAAGTGTTGTGCCAATGTCTTATCGTTATCATTGAAGTTTATCTCCACGAATGAAAACTACAAAGACATATATAGTAGTTTTGTCTTTAAAACATTCTAGAGAAGTCTGAAGTGCAGCCTCATCTTATCTTGAAAGGTCTAGGCTAAGTAAACAAAAAGAATTGCATGCAATACTATCTTTTCCCAGACAAAGATATTTTTGAATCTCTTTCTGGTCAATTATCTAAAGTTTATTAGACCAACATAACTGCAAGAAAACTGATCTTAAACACCACTACAGTATGGAACGGGGCTTAAGTGATAAGGTGCCCAAAAAAAAATCAAAAGAGAGCTTTTTATATAATCAGAAAAGATCTCAACTTTGAAAGTAATAGGGTGAACTTCATTAGATCAATAGCAAAATAACAGGAGTGAAGAAATGCTCAAAAAGGAAAGACTGCAGAAAAAAGGATTCTTGCAAGTAGAACACAAAGAAATGAATGAGATATGAGATATGGAAATGAATTACCAGAATCATTGGTGCTGTTGGTCTCCATGTACCCATCGGTCCTTCGAGAGTGGGAGAAAGAGTAACAAGAGCAAAGAGATTTCTCGAATGCACCTGTTGTCCATTTGACACTTGCCCTCCATCTGATGAACATGCAACTGAGTAACTCTTCATATTTGATTTGAGGGATCATTCAAACTTGGAAGCATCAAAGCGAAGGACTTGAGAAGGGTTAAGGTAGGGGTTCTCTTGCATGTATGTAGACATAGAAGTGAATGGCAAACATTTCAGCATGAAGTGGGGTGACCTGGAAATTACACATCGGATATTGAATCTAAACTGGGGCCTACAGGGTGCGTAAAGATTTTGCAAGCAAGTAGGTGAAAACAAGCAGGACAAGTTGTTCTCTTTTATTATAAGGGAATAGAAAGGGTATAGATATAGATATCGATGATGGATTGGCTCTTGGAACTTACAAACATCATGTATCTTCATTACCAATTTCAAAAATTCCAACAACCTAAAAGATCTAATTGTAAATTTTTGGAATTCAGCCCTTTAGCTTTTTGGTAGGATTTTTGGATGCGGAGGGTGTTTGGTCTAGATATTTTAAAAGATTATGTGATATTGTATGTTACATCATGAGAGAATCTACCTACCTAAACATTAGGTGTTTGGCTAACTTAAAATGTTTTCTACAATATATATGATTTTCTACTAAAAACTGTAAGATTTTTTTTTCTTCTCCACATGCCTATAAAATATCTAAGAAATAAATCTTTTAAGATACTACTAAACATCATTACTTATAATATGATACTATTTTGTTATGCAATAATGAAATCTTACAATATCCAATTTTATTAATATTATATGCTGTGTTTATCCAAACACCCCCTTTAAGTATAGGAGAGATTTAGGAATTCCACTATGCTAGAGAATTTAGAAATTCTCCATATTGGACTTCCTTTGGGGCCTATTTCTTTACTGAAATTTACAGAATTCCGGTCTAAAGAATTTTGAAATTATCAGATATAGTAAAATTCCTAAATGCTCCCTTGTACATGAGCTTTCAAAAATTCCACTAAAAAGCAAAGGAGTTGGAATTTCTAAAATTTTAAAGAGATTTGTTAGGTGGCTGGAATTTTGAAATGCATGTGAATTACATGGTATTTGCAAAAGCCATGAGATAAGGTGCCACATCATGTTCCAAAACTACAATGAAGGTCTTATGGGATCTTTAGAATGCCAAACAATCTAACAATATGTAAACACAGTGGAAATTAAATCAAACAATCATAAGCACACACACCACAAGAAAGCATGATTTTAACATTTAAAATCCTAACCAAGTAAAAAACTACGAATCCAACAAGGATTAAGTCTCAGGCAAAGTCAAACAATTACAAGATATACTTATACCTTTTTCGCACACTAAGGACGAAGTCATTCTCATTGGAACTCCATCTGCTCACAAATAGTCATTCGCCATGCACTATTTTCTACTTGATCAACTCACACTTTGATCACTTAAGATAGCCTCAAAATTCCAACAAGTGATATAGAAACAACTGCTATTTAGAACAAAGCTTCGGCCCTTCAACTCTCAATGAAAGCTTTAGAGAAGATAATCTCTAATAGGTAATCTCCACTTAGAATTATAAGATCTGTGCCTAGGTTTGAAAGAGAACCCCTTTATATTGCCCTAATTTTGTACTTCATAATAGTAATCCAACTAGGATAAGAATTCACAAAAAATAGGAAACTCTCACGTAAAATAGGAATTGAATCTCGCAGGTCAGTGGAAAAATTTTCGTCATCCGATCGATCGCCTAAGCATTTGATCGATCGAATTATAGTTTTGACTCGAATCCGATTAATTGAGTAACAATCCGATCGATCAAGCAGCCTACTTCCAGTTTTTTTTTAATTTTCTTTTATCCATTATTTTTTATTTTCTTCTCTTTAGCTTTTCTAGCGACTCAAAACATTGTCTATCTAAAAGAAATATAAAATGTAACGTAATGGACCCAAAGTTTTGCCCAATCCATGAATTAGATAACATACAAAATCCTTTCATAAAATATCATAAATTCTTATTAGAAATTCGCTCTCTCTCTCTCTCTCTATATATATATACATATATATATACAAGCTCTCAATTCTTGTAAAGAAATGGGCCCTTAGCTTTTGCCAAACCAACTGAAGAAACTCTATAAATGCGCATGTTGGTTTCACATTATGTAGTTAGTTCATTTTTTTTCCATAAGATCCTGAGCATATTATTAGAAGAAGGGCTAGGCTACAAATCGTATTAGAAGAATTGTTATGCAGTTAGTTTAGCTATGATAATGCATTTGTGGTTCTATAACATATGTATTTTCCATCTGCATGAATGCTAGTAAGTTTGAACTCCTCCATTTTATACACATACAACTTACAAACATGTCATTTTCATGGTTGTCCTTATGGAAATTATGTTGGGTGCAATGCAGACCAAAGATTTTCATTTGGATGGGGCTGAATTTTCGCTAAATTTTTCTCACATTAACTAAAGCAGAAGAGAAATAATTTTACATTTAAATATACACTACATACTTAATTACACCAACAAATATACATTTCTCTTGTTAAAATACATTTAAAATAGTTGTTACACTTTGTAGCCCTAAAAATCAAGGGTTAATATGATATGATTATTTGCCAACCCTTAATCTGCATCATTAAGTTGGACCAAACTAAGGCATAAGCTAGGGTGTTTTTTTTCCCTCCCTATTTTTTTTAAGCACTCCCATTACATTTCAGGTTGTCCATGGCAATGAAGCACTACAATTGTCAAGAATTACAAATCTTCCTCCCAAAGAAACTCACTCTTTCTTTCCCTCTCTTCCATTTTCCTTATCGAGTAGGAATTAAGAAAATATAAGGGGAAGATGCAGAAAATCACTAGCCAAGCTTGTGGGAATCATTGCAGAAAATGTAGAAACCATAGGAATTGGGAGTTAGGATCGATGGCTTTCAGGCAACAGGCTAGGCTTCATATAGAATCCAAAGATGAAGTAAGGATGAGAATCCAAGACCTTATGGATGAAAATTGCCTAGGCATGGAACAAAATTATGCATTCAATTAGCTTCCAAAAATCAAGATATGATAAAACTACTCTAGAAGGTCAAACACAAGTTCCATGAACATGACTCAAAGTTTTAGAATGAACAAAAGTCATTTGGACTCAAATTCAAGCAAAATACAATTAAAACAATAGTTAAAACAGTCTATTACATGAATGGTCAGACATGAAATTAAAAGTCACAGTTGACCAACTTTCATAGGGCAAATGAAGATAATATTCTTCTTAAAGGTCAAAGAAAACTTTTAAAGATATTCCCTAGAGTTTCAGAACAATTGAAGATCATTTGAACCCAAATACAAATAAAACAGGATTCAAATAATTCAATGTAGAAATCTCCAGACATAAAGTAGAGGCTCCACATTTAACAAACTTTCGGAAGTTCAAGAATGATAAAATATTCCTCAATGCTCAAATACAAGCTCAACAATGGTTTCCCAAACATTCAAAGCAATTGAAGACCATTTGGACTCAAATTCAAGTAGAAGAGGATATAACTGCAGGATTCTTAGGCATGAAGGCTAAAGACCACAATTAGGCAACTTGCAAGAGTTGAGTGATTGTGAAATCTATTTTAAAGTGTGGGAATAAGTTCTAAAGGCATTTCTTAATAATTCAAGAACATCGAAGATCATTTGGACATGAAATAGACCAATTGACCCTCCAAATCTATCTGGCTGGACATACGCTTGAAATCAGTATCTCCCTCTTAATTCAAAATCAAACCCTTAGAAATTGTTTCAACTACATCCTAAGCCTATAAATAACCCCCTTGAGCGAATTTTCAAGCATAATTAAGCCCATTACAAGCTTAGACAACATTTGGAATTTCCAAAAAACCTCTTCCAATCTCTTCTCCTCACCATTAACACTTAAACAAGGTGAGGATTTATCATAAAAGACTATTAAAACCCTTCCTCAACTTTCAAAACCTGGTCTTCAACCTTTGGAATTATTCCTCCAGAGGAAGAAACCAAGTATTCATGGCTTTACCGACCCCCTAAACCCAAGTTCCATGACTTCAAAGTTCTTTTCTTTGATTTCCTCACTTAATGGAGTATGGGTGTCCTCATTGTCAAATCATTGCTTTACATGCCCTCTTTGGGTTCATTCTGGTTTCAACAAGTACAAATCAAAGTGACACAACCTTGGGCACCCGCTGCCACAAAAAATCAATAAGTCCCTTGGATTGTACAAAAATAGTCCTTAAAAATACACAATGGATTTCAAAGATGACTTTTAGGACATGTTTGGTAAGCATCCCCTCAAGAGAGAATTCCTTGCCCTTTTCTGTGCTCCCATGGAAAATCCACGCTTGTTTTGTCATGGAAAAGGGCTATTGGGAATCTTTCCATCCTTGCTTCTGATTATTCGGACCATCAAACTTCCCCAATCTGACTTTCAGAATGAGTGTTAAAAGAGAAAGCGGATGTATAGTGAAATGGGGTGGTAGTTAAGGTTATTGGTTTTCTCTTTGGGAACCTACTTTTTTGGACCCACAATAGAAATCAGAATTGTTAATCATTTTTAACAAGCCCAAAATGGTTGTGTTGTTAAATATCAGTCGTTGATTCTTCATAAGCTTCAAGATATTTATAGAAACATCCAAACTGTTAGATCACGATTTCTAAAATTATTTGGGCCCTATTTGTAAAATCCAAACTGTCTAGACCATGTAAAAGGCCTAAAATGGTGATTCATGATGAATCATGAGAAAATGCCAAAAAACTATGGATCGTTCATCTTTGCACAATATAGAAACTAGGTGCATACCATGAAAATTGGAATGAATGGGCAGTCCCTTTGTTTCAATTTTTTGATTTTTATGGGGCTACAAATCATGATCAAATCCATGCATCATTTTCATATGGCTAAACATGGCCACATGCTTAATTTTTATTCGTTGATCTTATGTGAACTTTGAGATATTTGTGGAAAGTTTAAAACTTAAAAAATTAATTTTTTATTCATGTGGGCCCCATTTGCAAGATTTGAACATTTCAAATTCCCTAAAGAGCCAAGGATGGCTATGGTGTGAATGCTTAGCCGATGACTTTTCATGGATTTTGAGAAATTTGCAAAAAATTTATAACCATTAGATCACACATCCTATAGATGATAGGAATCGGCACTGTTTACCAAACCTAGAACCCTCCTCAAAAATCAACCTTAAGGATATATGGGACCCAGGAGAATGAGGGAAGCCTTCATTTAAAGGATTTTTCTCCCATTACCAAACATGCCCTTAGTAAAAAAAAATGAAGCCTTACACAGCAAAACCTTAGCAACTGGTTGGGAAAAGACTGACGAGATGAAAAATTAGAAACGAGTATACAAAGAGCCACATCTTGCCACTCACTGTTTACTGGACGTGGGCTCTTAGAAGTAGTTTTTGTAAAGTTTCCTCTATTTTTTTACAATTAATTTTATGTTTTGTTCAGCTTGAGATCATCTAAGGTTGAATAGAGGGGTTGTAAAGTAAAACTGTAAACAACTTACATCCACAAGGGCAGAACATGAACCCATGTAAAATACAAATTTGATAAATAAATGCTAAGTTTCTCTTATTTTCTATGTTTGAATGTTGTCAATTAAGCACTTTTTTTGCATAATTATCTTGCAACAAATTGATGTAACTAATGGCTCACACAACTGCCATGAATCTCTCGTGGATTTGAGGGACCTATTAAGACCTCATATAATGAAATCCAATGGAAAAGAATGCGAAAATTTAATTAGCACATGTGATCCATTAATTAATCTTGGGGTCATGGCACGCAAACGTGCTTTTATTTATGTTGTTTATTAGATTGAAATAATCCTATGAGAACTAGTTCTTACCACTTTTTTGTGAGAAGTTTAGGTAGGGCTTATCTATCACCCAATCCAAATCTTGCAATACATAAGGACTCCCTGATAGTCACATGCCCCAAGTTTTGGTTAAATCCGAATTTACTAGATCATTGGATTATTGTACACCAATCCAATGGATTAGATATATAGGCTATGGATGAAGGAATTAGGGACATGTGATTGGGGCCAAACTTGATATTTGGGATCATCTCACATAGATCTTTCCATCCCCCTTGTCCCATCCCCACATGAGACCCACAAGTGGGCCCAATAAAAATGTTCTCACGGTAAATGTGTAAGAACACTTCTCATAGAATTAAAGCCTACCCTTATATAATATTGCAAAACAAGGTCTCTAGAGTCTTTTCATAGCAAAACTGAAAGGATTATTATATGTTGTCAAATTCATGGGTTGGACAAAACTCTGGGTCCATTAAGTTGTGTTTTATACATTTTTTAGTATGGAGTGTGGTATAAGTCGCCAGATGCATTGAAGTAAAGAAATAGAAGAAAAAATGATAAATTAAAGCATTTTGAATTATTTTTTTAGGATAACATGGATTAGAAAGGTCATATCTCACAAACCAAGCATCAGATATGGGAAAAGGACCTACTGTTTGAAAGTTCGTTTTAAGTAGATATCCATTGATTGTGTTGTTTGAAATTATGAAATTACCATTACGTGAAAATTACGAAACTACCATTGCGCGAAAACCTTTCCTTTTTAAAGTGGGATTTTATGTTTTGTGCAAATTCTTTTATTGGATGGATTACTATTATGAGGTATGAAATTGAGGCTATTTAAATGGTTTTTTTTATCAACCCTAAGACATAGATCTTATTAATCTAGCTAACTGGAAATTATATATTAGAGATCATTTTCTTTAGAGCTTTCATTAGAAGTTGAAGTGCCAAATCTTTATTTTAGTCGAGAAGAACTCAATTCTCAGGGTATGAAAAGGGTGTGATTGTAACTATTCAACTTTACTTGATATTTGATCCTTATTGGATTCATGGTTTTTTACCCAGTTGTGCTTTTTTACGTTAAAATCGTGCCTTTTTGAGGTGTGTGCTCGTGTTTGTTTTAATTTCAGTTGCATTTACAAATTGTATGATTGTTTGACATTCTAGAAATCCCCTAAAACCTTCAAAAACAATATAACATAATGATGCCAAACAAGTTTTAAATAGTGCAACCTCAGCACAACGAAATCTCAGCATAGGACCAAGAACAACATCGAAACAGTACAAAAAACCCTAAGACCCATGAGAACAATTATTTCCATAAAGGCGCCTATTTTAAGAGTGTATATCCTTCAAAGGTGATGTACTTGTCAAGATTATTGGTGAGAACCAAATTAATACCTTTAAGTAACCCCTACAGTTCAACCTATCGTGGGCAAGTGGTACCTACTTGGCCTGTATAACTTGCAACCATTTGTCCTCTTTGATCTTAAATAAACCCCCAAATCAAGCAAAAGTTGATAGCTATATTGAAAGAGCCTTCACAACTTCATGTGAAACATCTAGGGGGCTTGTGGGACCCACAATGCAGTTTCCAAGTTTGGTGATTTACTTATAAAGTGAATTTAAAGTGAAGATTCAAATCAAGAGGTAATAGAATATAAGGCGTCTAATCATAATATGATGGCCTTTTGTCTTTAGTGGCTTGATATGGAATCTTTTTAATTCTATTTTTTGTGAAAAATATATGACATTTTGTCATTTAGGAGCTTGAGGATCTTACTTTTTGACTTTTTTAGAAAAAGGGGAAAGTATTGAATTTTATATTTTTTATATGATCCTCTCATTTTTTTACGTTTTATAACACTTTACAAGTGAATTACCCAAACAGGCCCAAAAGAGTGGTACACATCCAGCTAGGGTGGTTAAGATATGCCATTCATTTAAGAGTGACAAGATTTTGGAATAAATTGATGTAGGATATAAGGGAGACTATTAGGAAAGGCAAGTGTTACGAGACTTCCATATACATCATAGGATATTAAACCAACCATGTATGATGATCTTGATGAGTGTTGAAACCAATCCCCTATGCTACAAAAATGGCTTGGACTAGGCAAATAAGGTGGCACATTCCTCCATAACAATTTAGCAAAATCACAATAAAGGAAAAAAAATATGATACATAGTTTTCCATGAAAGCAGTCTACAACAAACACAATTTGGGCAAATAGATGGGAGGAATTTTATAAAGGTGGGCTCAAGTATTTAGTCCGCTTTGCAGTGGACATCATTCAAAAAATCAGAGTTTAGATATAATGGGTAGTCTCCAAATTTGATTATGTTACAGATAGTAATATGTCGGCTAAATTCATGGATTGGACAAAACTCTAGTTCTAGTCAAAATCGTATTTATATTTATTTTGGACTAGAAGTTTGAAGAGGTTAAAGAGTCCCAGAAGAGCCGAAATGAAGGTATTTAGATTAGAAAGGTCATATCTCATAAATCGAGCTTCTGATATGAGCAAGTGACCTTACATTGGAAAGCTTGTTTTGAGTAGATATTCGTAAGTTTCAAGATTGCATCAATCGGAACTAAAATGACAAAGTTATGTCCATAAGAAGTTTGAAGAAATTGTGCTGTTTGAAATTATGAAACTGCCATTGATGAGTTTTTCTTTCTATTTTAAGTGGGACTTTCTTGTTTTGTGCCAATTCCTATTCTGGTTGGATTACCATTATGAGGCATGAAATTAAGGATATAAAAAGGGGCTTTCTCTTAACTCTAAGGATCCATTTCAATATTCTAAGTTGAGTTTTCAAATTGGAAATTCTTTTCTTCTCTAAAGCATTCATTGAGAAGCTTTACTAAAGTTATTGAGTTTTAAAGAATATTTCTTTCACTCACTTGTAAAAGATTGTCTTTTCTTTTGAAGAGGTCATTCATCTTAAGTGACTTTAAGGCAAGTTGGATCGAGTATGAAGAAGGCAAATGGTGTGTGCAACGGCAAAAAGAACTTCAGTCATTTAGGTTGTATTCAACTGGACAAGCCCTTGTATCATGCTTGATCTGAGTGTGGACCAGTATTAGGTCCCGTAGTTTTTTTTCAGTTTGGGTTTTTTACGTAAACATTGCATTCCTATCTTTGTAGTTGATTGCATTTTAACTTAGGTTAATTGTTTGTTCATTTACATATAAGAAATATGTGTTTGGACCTTAGCATGTATCAAGGTTAGAATCATTTAGATTCCAAAGGAAGTATGGTCTCTGTGCATATAAATAGGGGATTTCCAAAAGCCCTTATAGTGCATGAACCAAGAGGGTGTTTTGTACCCCAACATAACACATCATAAACCCAAAGTGTAATTTCAAAATTTTAGGGATGATTTGGGGGTCCCAAATTTTGCTAAGCTTGGCTAATTCCAAACAATAGTGCCAGTGGGGCTTCTAAGGGGGATATCCTTCACATATTTAGACAATTCCAAGGGGGAATGATTAGGTTGTCGAATTGAGATTATATCAGGATTTGCTTGAGGGCAGTGGCTGGCAGGCTACCCAAGGGTAATGTGGCGACCCGTGAGTGGTCCACCCATGGTCACCTTCAGGCAAATCTTAGACCGGCCGAACACTAGGTTGTGCTACTGTTAGGGGTGTGTAGGCATGGTAATCCTAGGACCCAACGGTCATCCATAACATCAATGTGAGACCCATCACCGATTAAGTACCCAATGTATGTTGTAAAAAATTATAAGTTTGTGCTTAATGAGAATTTTACAAAAGAGTGAGTCACCTGGCTTTAGCGTGGGTTTGTTGTATATAAGGTGCATGATCTTTAATATTTCTATGTCAAATTCTAGCCAAAACTGCCTCAGGGTGTTATAGAAATCTCCACAACATATGAGCCTGAAAGGCTTTGGAGTAACTAGGTCATAGAACCCTAGGTCCCTAAAGACTAGAGGCGCAAGAATCCTTTCCCAAGCTAGACGAGTGAAGACATGGCCTATATTCTATTTCAAGATTTACCTGTAAATTTCTTATAGGAAAGCCAATAAAGTGGAATAAAGGAACAAGTAGACTGTATTAATACCTTACGACCAACATGTGAAGGGAATGGCCAACCCAGGATTTTTATTTGGGTGATGGAGATAATAACTAAGTGAAGAAGTTAAATAATAAAATTAAAAATTTTCAAATCTTAATTAAGGAGGATTCTCAAATCTCAGGGGTACAAGCACACCCATCTAATTACACTTAGGTCTACCCTTACCCGTAACCCTCTACCCAAGCTCTCACACATTGTATGCTAATAATAATATGACTCTCATTTGTTGTGACCTGATGATTTTTTTTTATTTATTTATAAAAGAAGTCGAACTACATAAAAAATTTTATAAAATGTAAATCAACTCTAAGATAATTTCATTTATAAGTGACCGATTCCCATGTAATGTGAAACAGTGGTGCAATGTGACTCCTACTCAATAAATAATCATTATATGCTATAATAATCACCATGTGAAGTGATGGGATATCCTGCTACAAATGTTGAAGCGTGCGTGGTTGCGCTCGATCATTTGTTTTAAAATATATATAATGTAATATAATATGTCAACTCATTGATTCAGTCTCTTATAAATTAGAAACAAAAGAATTTTGGACAAGTCAATGCGTCATGGCCTACTTGGTTGCTGAGGATCCAAGGATCATCCATGTGCATTAATTTAAAGGGTCAAAGGTTCTGCTAAAGAAGAAGATCAAGTAATAAAGGCTACAAACAAATGGCTGATACAAATGAGTTTCCTACTGCCAAGCATTTGGAAGACAGCAAGGAATTTTGTATTTGGTTAAATTCATGTCTTGCGTAAAAATTAAGTCAATTGATTTGTAAATCATATTTTAAAGTATGAAATATTGATCACATTGCAAAAAGTTCTAAAACGAAGAAAATCATAATTACTGCCCGCACTCGAGCAGGCTGACTATCGCACTCCAGCGCACAAGAAAAAAACAATCGTGCTTAAGCCCTCAAAGACCGCGCTACAGCCTAATAAGAAAATTGCAAAATAACTGGATGCGTGTAGACTGTGCTCAAGCGGGTGCTCACACATGTTCGAGCTTGATAGCGGCAGAAGCCCAGCGGACTGCACAGATTTCTATTTGTGTCAGCCTTGCCTGTTTCACTTGAATTTGGTTTCTAAACTTAGGGCACGAGTTTTGGGCTACTTAAAGCTGCTCTCTTAACCCTAAGTACAATACAACATATAAAACTCTCCTTATTTTGAATTGAGATTGCTATTGGAGAAATTATCTAAAGCTTCCATGAAAGATTGGGTTCAAGGCTTCAAGTTCTAGAGTTGATGTTTCTATTTCATTATAGAAGTAAAAGGCATGTAATGTTGGCAAATTCATGGGATGGACAAAACTTGGGTTTTAAAAGTTGTAATTTTATGTTTTAAATAGACTGAAGCTTCTACAACAGTTACAAATAAAGGTCTTCCACTCTAATAAAGGAATGCAGGTGTTCTATCTGACCAACCGGTCGGATTACATGGCAATCAGTCGAATTTCTTGCATACAGACACCTGCAGACAGAATTGAAGACCGACTTGTCGGCCGAGGTGCCCGATCAGTCGAACCCCATGTCCGATCGATCGGATAGGGTATCCGATCGGTCGACTAGGTCGGCTGTCGGGAATCAAAAAACTCTGATTTTCCGGATCTACAGTGCGTGCAATCAAATCCTTCCGAGTTCAGTGTGAAAAGATCTCTATCCTCACTGTGTATATAATGAGCATCTCATCCTTGAAGTATTATTCTTTCTCCAGATCAAAACCCTAAAATTCCTATTGAAAGATCGTCTTCTCAGAAGCTTCTCTGCTCTATATGTACTGCAGAGTGCACTTCTGAGCTTCAGGTTCATTCTCCATCTTGGTGATTCATCTTGAGAGGCATCAAGGCATGAAGATCAAGCCTAAAGAAGGTGAACGACGTGTGCGTCGACAAGAAGGAGTGCTTCAAGTCCCTTAGGTTGTGATCAACTGGGTAAAAGGTAGTAAGTAGTTCTTGTAACCTCTCTTTAATAGTGTTTGATCTTGGTGGACCGGTGGTTGGTCCCGTGGTTTTTCCCGATTGTTTTTTCCACGTAAAAATCTTGTGTCCATCTTTCTTCTGGTGTTTGCTTTGTAGATTAATTGACTGCTATTGAGTATCTTCATACTTAGATCTAGTTAGGATCTAAACCTGTGTTAAGGTTTGAAGTCTTTCAAGTAGTATTAGAGCAGGTTCATATCACCGTTTCTAGATCTATTCAGATGTCTGTTATGGAGATTCACAGAGATGGAGCTTTAACCAATAAACCCTTGTATTTGGACGGAACGAACTACGCTAATTGGAAAGTCAAAATGGTTGCCTTTTTGCAGTCCATTGATATAGATGTGTGGCAATCCATTCATACTGCGTATGTTCCACCAATAGTTGTTACTGATGGGAATGTTACTATCCCTAAGCCTATGGCTCAATGGACCAAGGAAGAAAAATTTGCATTCCTTGCAAATAGTATAGCCATGAATGCTATCTTTAATGGTGTCTCACCTACAAAATTTAGAAAAATTTCTAAGTGTAACATCGTTAAAGAAACATGGAGTATCTTGGAAACTATCCATGAAGGAACTGGAAGGGTCAAACGGTCTTAACTTCATAAACTGACCACTATGTTTGAAACTTTGATTATAGAAGAAAACGAAACGTTTGATGAATTTTATGCCAAACTTAATGATGTGGTAAATTCAACCTTTAATTTAGGAGAGATCATTCGTGAGAATAAGATAGTCCAAAAGATTCTACGATATCTTCCTGAAAGGTTTGATCCAAAAGTTGTGACAATTGAGGATACTAGTGACTTAGATTCTCTTTCGATTGATGAGTTTGTTGGAAATTTACAAACTTTTGAAGCCAATCTCAAGTCAAACAGAAAATCTAAGGGAATTGCACTAATTTCTTCCAAATCAAATAATGATAGTAATGATTCTGAACCAGATTCTTATGACCCTGATTTTGATGCCTTTTTAGTCAAAAAATTCAAAAAGGCTATAAAAAGTTCAGATAAAAAAGATTGGAAAAAGGCTTACAAGAAAAATAAGGCTAAAAATAAGTCTAATGTTACATGGAATGTTAAGCCAGCTTCTAATCCTTTGTCCAAGCCTGAAAAGACTACTTTCAAAATAACTCCCAAGAATACTCAATGCTATGAATGCAAAGGTTTTAGCCATTATGCATCCCAGTGTATCAACCGCACTTTTAGAAATCAAACAAATCAAGGTAAAGTGTTGAACGTCACTTGGGATGATGATTCAGAAGAAGAAGACCAAATTCCAGAATTCAAATCTTCTGAAAATACTAAATTTATTGCTTTTATAGCTTTAACAATTCCGCTGTTAAGAATTCCTTGAGTGCAGGGTAAGAGTCTAATACTGAAAGTGATGCTTCTTTGGATGACATGCCTTAGTCTGAAAAAGAATTGTTGGAGGCATATGATAAATTACTAAAAGACTCTAGAAGAGTTGTATTGATTAATGATGCTCTAGAACTGAAACTAGAAACTTTGGAAAAAGTGATTTCATCACTGAAAAAAGAGTTGAAAGAGGCTTATGGTAAGATATCTACCTTAGACTCATAACTAGTTATCTCCACTAACAAGTTGACTGATGCAGGAAGGACATATAAGACTACATTGCAATAAATTGCGAATCATGTTCCGAACTCAACAGAGGCGGAGATATTCCTTGCCTCAAAAGGTCAAGACTAAATAAGTCTGGATTCGAAAGTCTAACCTCTACTGTAATGTAGTTCTTACAGCCCTTCGAGCACAAAATTCACATATGTGATACTTGGATAGCGGGTGCTCTAGACATATGTATGGTGACAAATCACTGTTTACCTCCTTTGAGAAGGGTCATGGTGGAAGTGTTCAATTTGGTGATGGTAACAAATCTAATGTCATTGGTAAGGACACTGTACATATTCTTGGTATGTCTTCTATTCATAATGTATTTCTTGTAAGTGGTCTTAAAGCAAATCTTTTAAGTATCAGTTAGCTTTGTGAATTTGATCATGAAGTGCATTTTTCCTTAAATGATTGTGTTATTGTAAACAAAGAAGGAAAAACTGTACTTCATGGAAAGAAAATTTCAACTAATTGTTATGTTGGTGGGAATTCTGATAGTCTACAATGTCACATAACCTCATTAGATACTGTTGATCTGTGGCATCAACGTTTGGGTCATATAAATTATACTGTACTTGAACTTCTCTCTAAACAAGAGTTAGTTTGAGGGTTGCCCAAACTTCAGAAACCCTCCAATGTTATATGTGGCCCATGTCAACTTGGTAAGCAAAATCGTTCACCTCATAAAAAACTTGATCAAATGATTACATCTAGGCCATTAGAATGACTGCATATGGATCTTATGGGTCCTACTCAGATTCAGAGCATCAGAGGAAAGAAATATATCTTTCTAACTGTTGATGATTTCTCTCATTTTACATGGGTTAGATCTCTGAGAGAGAAATCAGAAACTTTTGATGTCTTTCATTACTTATGGCTTCAATTGATTGCAGATAAAGGAGCTCAATTCGGTGTTGCTTCAAAGATTAGATCTGATCATGGAACAGAGTTTGAAAATTCTTTTTTTCAATATTTCTATGCTGAAAATGGAATCAAACATGAATTCTCAGCACCTAAGACTCCTCAGCAAAATGGAATTATTGAACGAAAAAACCGGGTTGCACAAGATATGGCCCGTGTTATGCTTCACAGATAAAAACATTCCACAGAAGTTTTGGGCTGAGACAGTAAATACTGTAGTACATGTGATCAATTGAGTCTATCTTAGACTCGAAACTGAGATGACCCCATATGAAATCTGATATAATAGGAAACCTACAATTAAATACTTCAAGACCTTCAGGAGTAAGTGTTACATATTCAAAGATAGAGAACATATTGGTAAATTTGACTCCCGAAGTGATGAGGGTGTGTTTCTTGGCTATTCCTTGGATCGCAAAGCATACCGGGTATTTAACTTGCGTAATTCTACTGTTTTGGAGTCATTCAATATGGTTATAGATGATGCAAAGTCTCATTTCAATTCTGATGATGATGAAGTGATGTTTACTCCTTCTTCTTTACAGGAAGATAGTTCCTATTCAAAACTTGATGATTCACAAGCGGCTAAAGATAATCTTGAAAAGCCTCCTAGCACAGATTTGGGTGACTCCTCTAAAGAACAACAAGAACCAAAGACACCCATTGTCACTCAAAGCCCCATTACAGATCTTATTGTTCCTCGTCAAGATATGTCATCTCGGACTAATCCGAAAGCTAGAGCATGGAAACATCATTCATTATCGGATATTATAGGAGATGTAAATGAACCTATTCGTACTCATCAACAGGTAAGTGATGAAGTAAGTTACTTTTACTATATTTCTACTGTCGAATCTCATAATGTTTCTGAAGCACTTAAAGATGATTCTTGGATAAATGCCATGCATGAAGAATTAGCACAATTTGAAAGAAATGATGTATGACAACTTGTTCCCAGACCGGCCAACTCACACTAATATCATTGGCACAAAGTGGATTTTCAAAAACAAAACCGATGAGTTAGGTCAAGTTGTGAGGAACAAAGCTAGGCTTGTAGCACAAGGTTATACTCAAGTTGAGGGTATTGATTTTGATGAAACCTTTGCTTTAGCAGCCAAACTTGAGTCAATTCGCATCCTACTAGCCTTTGCTTGTGCACTGAACTTTAAACTATATCAAATGGATGTCAAAAGTTCATTTTTAAATGGCTTTTTGGATGAAGTAATATATGTTAAGCAGCTTAAAGGATTTCAAGATCAGCAATTTCCTGGTCATGTCTATAAACTGAACAAGCCATTATATGGTTTGAAGCAAGCCCCTCGCGTATGGTATGAACATTTAACCACCTTCTTGCTTGGAAATGGTTTTTGACGAGGACGAGCTGATAAAACCTTGTTTATCAAGAATGAGGACAAGGACTTATTAATTGCTCAAGTGTATGTAGATGATACCCTGTTCGGGTCAACCTCACAGTATTTGGCGAATGTGTTCTCTGAAATCATGGTAAGTGAATTTGAGATGAGTATGGTTGGTAAATTAGCTTTCTTCTTGGGTCTGCAAATAAGCAAAGTGTAGATGGTATATTTATTTCTCAATCTAAATATACCACAAATTTACTAAAGAAGTTTGGAATGCTTTATTCAAAACAGGAACGGATTCCAATGAGCACTTCAGTTAAACTTAGTTTAGATACAGAAAGTACAGATTATCAATGATACATTGTATCGTAACATGACTGGGAGTCTACTATATCTTACTGCTTAGCAGACTGGACATAGCATACAATGTGGGTATCTATGCCTGATATCAATCAAATCCTAAGGAATCTCATGTTAAAGCTGTCAAGCGAATCATGAAGTATGTGTGGGCACAATAAACTATGGAATTTAGCTAACAAGGAACACCAACACAACTGTTGTTGGATACTCTGATGCTGATTGGGATGGCTATGTTGATAACAGGAAGAGCACCTCTAGTGCATGCTTCTTTATTGGCAATAATCTTGTTGCATGGCATAGTAAAAAGCAGACGTCAACCTCTCTTTCTATTGCTGAAGCAGAATATATTGCAGCTGGAAGTTGTTGTACACAATTTCTATGGATGAAGCAAATGTTGTCCGATTATGGAATTAAGCAAGATCTTATGACAATCTACTGTAACAATAGGAGTGCTATTGATATTTCCAAGAATCCTGTTCAGTATTAATGAACAAAACACAATTATATCAGGCATTATTTCATTCTTGAATTAGTTGAAGCTAAAATTCTTATCATGGAGCACATTGCAACCGAAAATCAACTAGCCGATTTATTCACTAAACCTCTTGAGCCTCTTCGATTAGAATCTCTTCGTAAATCCCTTGGAGTTAGACTCCATCCTTGACATATCCTCTACACTATTTGCTCTTTGCACATGCCTATTATTTTTGTTAATTCCATGATTATTTGATATATGATTTACCTTGTTTTACTTTAGTTATTGGGCTGGTTTCTGTCATGGTACACAGAATTTAAGGAGACTTCTCAAAAACTCACTTTCCTATCAACTTCATTCACTACAGTTGAAGAAAATCAAGATTACATTGTTCGGGCTTTTTTCGTAGATGCACATTGCATTGGTCAAGTAATTTTGAATTCTTCTTCTCCCTTCTTTCCCCTTCACAAAAAAAAAAAAAAAAAAAAGGAAAGAAGACGATACTTATTCAGGGGGAGTTGTTCACAAAAAGACTATAAGATGCTGGATTTCTCGAATTTGAGTTCCAAATGTGGTTGATTATTCCTACATTCCTCACATGACAGAGCATATCTCCCCTTCTCTGTGTTACCTCGACATCGTTGGCTTAATAATTGCTGTAAAACATCATCTCTGAGCATTGATGATTTTCATATGAATTGTTCCCTTCTGGTATGTTGCATTTGTCATCTTGCATATGTTATTTATCTCAAAATTTCTTATTCATATACTTTGTGTGTTATACACTCTGTGAGTTAAAAAAAAAACTCACAGTTGCGTATATCGACCGGTCGAGCTTCACAACAGACTGGTCGGCCAATTCTGTGTCTTTTCACAGAACTAAAATCCGATCGATCGGTCTATTTTTACCACCGGTCGGGTCTTTTGAATACAATTTCACAGAATTGGAATTCGACCAATAGGGCTATTCATATTACCAGTCGGGCACCTGGATTCTTTAAAACCAGCGTGCGTCTCTTCATTTCCTTCTTCACCCTACGTTCTCGTCTTTTGGCCTGCGACGTCTCCTCTTCTCCTTCCCTTGCTTACCTATTTTTCGTGCTCCCTTTGTTTGTCTTCCTCCTCCAAGGTAACAATCTTTGCTTATGTTCTTTTCCATTACCTCCATTTATACGCCATCTTCTTCTCTCTTTTGTTGATTTTCATTGGGTATAGTTTGATGTTGGATACCATTTTTCTTGTGTGCTTTCTATTCATTCCTTTTAGCCACATGATTCACTGTGATTTATGCCTAGATACATGTGATTTTGTTTGTACGTTGATTGGGATCTCTTTCATGGGAGTTTGTGTCTATTTCAAGCTTCACCATTTATTTGCACGCCAATTGTTTGCTAAAATGCTCGAATGAGTTTCTTCATGTATATTTCTCATTTTGCTTACATTGGATTGCACTGTGATGCTTTCTACTTCAAGCTATACCCATCATTCATAGATATGGCTCCAAAGAAGCTTGTCTCAAAGTAAAAACGTATGGCTAGTTCCTCGTCTACTATTGGTTTCATCAGTGAATAATTTCTTTAGGAAGAAAGAGCCAACCAATATAATAACATATTCAGAAAGAGGACTGTACTTTTTGAACTTCCCATAAATCTTTTGGAATTTCGGATGTTACCATTCGGTGCATGGCTTGACAGATGTCAATGGACCAATCTTTACAAATTTGAAACAAAGGTCTTTCCAGATTTGGTGAGTGAATTCTACAATAACATGACTGATATGTCCTCTATGCTCATTAAGTCCTATGTTCGAGGCCAGCACTTATCCATTACTCCCTCTTCACTTGGGAGATTCTTAGGTATTGAACAGACATTGGATGCACGATATCCACTGCCTGATGAGGGTCCTTCGGATGTTGATTTTGATGCAGTTAGCTCATTTCTATGCAGCAATCCTCGCGATTGGCCTTCTGGCACACTACTGAAACAAAGTGAATTGATTGACTTGTATTGTCTACTGAACATCTTTGTGAAGAACAACATTGAGCCCGCGGTCATCATGCGGAGATTTATCATGAGGTGGGTTATCTTCTTTATGTTATTGGTAGCGATCTCCTGATTGATCTTCGTCGTGTCATCTTCGACACTATCTATCGTGCTCATTCTGCTGCAAAGAATGCCTCACTTCCTTTTAGGGTACTACTCTCCCGATTCCTTCTTGCCCAACGTGCGATGCCCAATGTGAACGAAGTTTCAGTTTCGATTCTGAATGCTATTACTATGAGCACCTTGATGCATTCTAAGTCCCAAGTCTATCAGTCTATTCCTCGCGGTTCCATTCCAGCACCTACTGTTGAGGAGGATATTCCGAATGCTACTACAATACATGCCAGGCTTTCAGCTTTCGAGGATACTCTTTCAGACCAGGCTGCTTATCTTGATATTCTTCATAGCTCTATTTAGACACTTCATGGTGCAGTTCAGACACTTAATGGGCGGTTAGATGCTATTGAGTCCAAACTTGACTCTATTTTGGATCATCTTAGTCGGCCCTGATTGTGTTTTGGTTCGCTTCTTTTTGTTGCTATTGCCCCCTTTCAATTCATGACCAAAAAGGGGGAGAAGCTTATACCATGCATGTGTATCTGAACTAATTGCTAAGAATAGTTTAAACTGCTAACATGCGTTGATTCTCTCTTATGTTCTACTTATGACATGCTAATCTGATCTTTTGTGTGGCTAGAAAGGTTGATTGTGTTTGGAGGTTTTAAGTTATAGCGGCAAGTTTCACCTTCATGGTTTTTTTTTTTTTTTTTGGGTTTGATTTGGATAGATTGTTTAGTTTAGGAAGTTTTGCCCATGAATTGCCAAAAGGGGAGATTGAAAGTCATGTAACGTTGGCAAATTCATGGGATGGACAAAACTTGGGTTTTAAGAGTTGTAATTTTATGTTTTAGATGGACTGAAGCCTCTACAACAGTTACAGATAAAGGTCTTCCGCTCTAATGAAGGAATGTAGGTGTTTTATCTGATCGACCGGTCGGATTACATGCGTGATCAGTAAATTTCTTGCATACGGACACCTGCAGACAAAATTAAAGACCGATCGGTCGGCCAAGGTGCCCGATCGGTCGAACCCCATGTCTGATCAATCAGATAAGGTATCCGATCGGTTGGCTGGGTCGGCTGTAGCGAATTAGAAAACTCTGATTTTTCGGATCTACAGCGTGTGCGATCAAATCCTTTCGAATCCAGTGCGAAAAGGTCTCTGTCCTCACTGTGTATATAAGGAGCATCTCATCCTTGAAGTATTATTCTTTCTCCAGATCAAAACTCTAAAATTCCTATTGAGAGATCGTCTTCTCAGAAGCTTCTTTACTCTATATGTACTACAACGTGCGCTTCTGAGCATCAGGTTCATTCTCCATCTTAGTAATTCGTCTTAAGAGGCATCAAGGCGCGAAGATCAAGTTTGAAGAAGGTGAGCGACATGTGCATCGACAAGAAGGAGTGCTTCAAATCCCTTGGTTGTGTTCAACTGGGTAAAAGGTAGTAAGTAGTTCTTGTAACCTCTCTTTAATAGTGTTTGATCTTGGTGGACCAGTGGTTGGTCCCATGGTTTTTCTCGATTGGGTTTTCCACGTAAAAATCTTGTGTCCATCTTTCTTGTGTGTTTGCTTTGTAGATTAATTCACTGCTATTGCGTATCTTCATACTTAGATCTGGTTGGGACTTAAACTTGTGTTAAGGTTTGAAGTCTTTCAAGAAGATTTGTACTTTCTTATAAAATATTGTTCTCTAAGCATAAAGATTATTCATTTTGGAGATCAATGCACTGATAGCGGGTACGCAGAGGGACTGCATGCTGTAGAGATCTATAAAAAACAACTACAAAGCCTTGTGTCGGGGGGACTAACTGTAGGGTTGTGAGTAAATCTTGTACTGCGGGAGTTAGTAATTGATTTTGTCCACTTTGGACTTGTGATATTTTCCTATTTTGGTTTCTATGTTAAATTTGTGTCTTGTTTTCGTTGTGTGATTTATTGCTTTTATTAGTCTGCTGCATAGGAGTAGTAATTAAAGTATAATCTAGAATAAATCCGGGGCATTATAAAACTTTTAGGGATGATGGGATGAAGATAGTTGAGATAAGCCACACTGGTGACACTTCTACTAGCAGACAACAAGAACATGATGTGGTAGTGGAGACAGAAAATTTCGCCCCTGTTAATAGTCGTAAATGCTGATTACATGGTTTTGGTCCTGATGATGATGATGGTCGTGTATCGATTATGCCAAGTAATTTAATCCCGGCAACAAGCATCCCGAAATCCTCAGTAGAATTTGGTGTGGGTGACTTTAAATTCTATCATTCTAGGATCATCTCGATTGGTCCTCATCATCAAGGCAAGACTAGTCTCCAGCCCGCGCAAAGCCTCAAATGGAAGTGTGTGGAATCAATCGTCGAGCGGAATCCAAGACATCCGTACAAGACTACATTCAATGGACTTGTGGCACTCTAGACGAAAGCAGCACTCTAGATCTGCTACAAACACGACCCCTCGCCCTTGTCACCAACCTTGACCACTCCCTCACCTACAATATCTTTGTGGAAATGATGCTGATACCTGGTTGCTTCATTGTTGAGAACCTTCTACATGTTAGGAGTCGGACTTTATCTCAAATGTAAGATACCAAAATTTGGATGGATGATTCAATACGTAATGATTTGCTCCTACTAGAAAATCAGCTTCCTTTCTTTGTCGTTGAGGGTATCTTTTGCTTGGTCACTGGTGAAGGACCAGAGCAGTTAATGATCCTTGTCCATGATTTTTAACAACAGGTCTCTCCCACAAACACAAACAACCTTGCTTGCTATAAACCACCATCCCATCATTTGCTCCATCCTTATCACTGGTTTCTTTTCTCTAGCTTGAAAGGAGACAACCCCAGAACCTCGTCATCTGATCCAACCAGCCAAACAAGCACAGAAACTAAAACGGACAATCCCTAGTGCAACTGGCCTCCAAGAAGCGGGAATCAAGTTCAGAGCAAAGATGGCGGTGAGTGTTAGCATTGTGGATGTAACGTTTGAAAACGGAGTCGTGGAAATCACACCTTTATTGATAGATACTTTTACAGTGTCTCAAATTCGAAACCTCATTGCCTTTTGAGAAGTTTGATCCTTACATAGAACCTCAGGCCGCTGCATTTGCTCAATTCATGGATCACATCATCAACACTTCCAAGGATCTTGCATTACTCCGGAAGAGTGGCATCATTTGAACCTTGTCTTGGCAGCAATGAAGAAGTTGCTGATACATTCAACAATTTAACCAGTAGGGCTCCCGAGACGCAGCACATGTAACCCATGACAATTCGTGCCACATCAAGACACGTACAAACTGCCACAAGGGTGATTCCACAGTTACGTGTGAGGAAGATCCATAAACACATATCAATCATTTTAATAATTAAGCAAAAACTTAGAGAATTCACATGTACATATCATAGCCACAAATAAAACATTCACTAATTCATTTAATTATAATCAATGTCTATTAATTCCCATCCACATGCACCTGGTACAAAGGTTCCATAAATATAAACAAACTGCAAAATGATAATGACATGATTTAATACAAGCCAGACCATGGCTATACACTAACAACCCAAAAGAACCTTGTTATGCACTGTGGAGGATGACTAATAAAAGATATCATCTTTATTCCACTCATTTATATCCCGAGATACCGCTATGGTTCCCTCCGGGGGCGCTTCGATTGCCGTATCGGCACTGGGTTTCGTACTTGTAATACCAAGAGTAACACTGTTAACATGACGATCAAGCAAATATAATGGTACATAAGCCTATCATGATGTAACAATTAAGATTAAAACAACGTAATGATTAAAAGAGAGTAATAACGGAAGCTAGGCATGTTGTGCATATGAATAAGTATGAATGTAGATCATAGATGGAAAAACAATATCATAATAATTGGCATCTATGTGGCTATCTTCTCTCTAGTAAGAGAGCATATCGTACTGTGGGAAATCACTAGCAATTAGGCCAAGATTGTCTAGCTGCTTTAAGAGTGTCGACCAACTCTTCATATAACTACTACAGTAAGTAACATATTGAATACCCTTATTCAGTCCCGTCGAACCTCCTATGGATACAAGCTAAGTGGTGCTGACTTCATATATCAAGACTGATCCAAATACATACTTATCATACGTAGCGATCGGCTCATACCAGTACAGAAATGTATATCGGCCTTGAAATCGTATTCAATCATGGAAAGCAAAGTTAACAAAGTAACTGATAATCAACAATGCATACTGAAATGAGCTATCAAAGCTCGAACCTGCTCAACCTTAACTACACCTATCTTGGCTCACGGGCTCACACTCAGTAGAAACTCGGTCTCCGATTTTGCCTCAAGGTTCACCGGAGGAATGGGTACATGATTAAATTATGTTGAGGGCAAGGTTTACTTAACAATATAAATACATTTAGATTGAGAGTTAACAAGGAAATTTACTATCTAATCCTATGCTAAGACATTCTGTGTTTCCTTAGTCATTCAATATGGTGTATTCATAAAACGTCCAGTGTCAATGCATTACCAAAATCTTAGTGTATAAGCGATGAACACCACTTCTTATGCTAACACCCATGACGTGATGTTAGGAAACAACTAGAAGTCAAGAGGGAATGAGTGACAGCTCAACACCCTTCCTTCTTTATATATAATATCGTTATGCTAATTTGTTTGAAGCAAAGGTACCACTTCAAAGGCAGTAATTGGTCTTTGGTTATGCTTAAGATTCTAGGGTAAGGTTGGTTTAAAACCTTATGGTCAATCATTGAATCAAATTTTGAAGTTAAATTATACAACCTAGAGTTCTGTTACCCGACTGATCGGGTATGGTGTTCAACCGGTCAGACACCTCCCAGAATAGAAATTCGACCGATCAGGCTTCAGGACCGACCGGTCGGCCCTGAATCACTCTACTCCAGGTAGAATCAGTCTCAACTGATTCCTCCTTGGCTTCCCCTTACCTCCCCTGCATCCAAATACTAAGGAGACCATTCATGTTACATTCTTAGGTCTCCTTTCCATTCATTTTTAACATTCATTCAACAAACCCAATCATTAGCACTAAAGCAAATATTACAATCTTAATTAGAGATCAAAAGAGCTGTAAATTGGTACATGCAAAGAACTTATCAAGAATCAATAAATTACCCATACATGCAGAGAATATGCACCCTTATACTTGCCATAGATTTAGTGCTTCACCCAAATCAATTTACCCTTTAGTTAGATAGTGGAGAAGGCTTCACTAGAGGATGATCTAGAACATTAAGAGAAATGAGAATGTGATGCATGCATGCTAATGATTGAATTTCTTTGACCCTATTGAACCCAAGAACTGAAATAGTGATGGGATTTTCTTACCTTAAGACTCCTACAAGCATAAGGAAGGAGATGATGTCTTAGATTCCAAGAAGAAGAACAAGAAGAGTAAAGAGGAAGAAGAAGAGGCTTAAATCCTTTGCATGCAACACTCCTAATGCTAAAAAATGAAGACAAAGTAAGGAAAAGAGCATGGGAGAAGGAGGAAAAACTCTTGCTCCAGCAGAAATGAAGGAAGGAGAAGAGGAAACGAAGGGGGGGTTTTGTGTTTTAAATGGTGTTTTTCTGGAAATTGCAAACAGACCGTACTAGTTTCCTAGATTTTCAATTTGAGTTGGTTGGGCTTAAAAAGGGTCGAGATAAATCCAAATTGAGTTGGGCCAAATATGAAAGATAACCCTCAAGATGAGACACACTTAGTCCAATTAATATGATGCCTTAGTGATGCAAAACTATGAAATTCTAAAATAAGAAAAGGCCCTTGACTACCTAAGTAAGGTTTGAACCTGACCTAAGTACCTGTCCACGACCTAAACCCAAGGGATTTGAGTTGAATTAGCCTAATTATATATTAATTAAAGTAAAACAAAATTAATTATTGTAAATTATGATTAACTCGGGTTTGGGCCTTATAGCCTTTCAAGTTTCTAGACTCAATGTATGTAGAGACCTAATTACACTTTTGGCTAAGTTGTTGGTGTTCTTAATGCAAAGATCCTTAGAAGGAGGATATATTAAATGTAGTAACCAAGTAGTAAAGTATTTCTGTTAATTGATTCTTAGAGTATACTTATTTCAATACACAATATGCCTAGTATACTAAATTGCCCTTTATAATCATTTGTTAATGATTATTGTAGATACAATGCGTGTTACTTTAATTATACTTATACTTTGCTAAATAATCTTATTCACATGTTGTTTAATGGTGTTACAAGCTCAGATCACAGTCCTGATTTTATGAAGATCGAAAAGGCTCAGAGGAGGTCGATGAGGTCCCTTTAGGCTTCTATGAGTGGACAGCAACAGCCATCTGACTGATCCACCTTCGGAGAGTGACATGACCATCTTAGAGTCTTTTTCTGATTTTCGGGTTGTTTCATGCCCCGAACTTGAGAATTGGGGATTAGAATGGATTCCACCCAGGGTGCTGCACACGTAATCCCATAGCAATCTATGTCATGTGAAGACACACACAAACCGCTATAAGTGAGATTCCATAGGTACGTATGAGGAAGATCCATAAACACGTATATTATCTTTCAAACAATAATGCAGAAGCCTTTAAAATACACCTGTAATTATTATAAGCAATAATGAAAATATCATCCATTTATAATGATACCTAAGACTGTTGCTTAACCATTTATATACTCATGACAACAAAATACTTATATATATTCAGAATTGAAAATAACATGTCCATTGGGAGAATGGCATAACTCATCTAAAGGCCAATCATTGCCAAGCCTAAGTAACCTTGACAACCATGCAACGTATTACGTCGGATGACTAGTAAAATATATTATTCTCATTACACTCATCTACACCCTAAGGTACAGTTGGGGTTCTTTCCGGGAGCGCGTCGATTGTTGAACTGGCATTAGGTTCAGAACGTGTAACACCAAGTGTAGCATTGTTAACATAACGGTTAAGCAAACATAGAGATATATAAGACTATCATGATGTATCAATGAATTAGTGAACATATTGATTAAAAGAAAACAATAATCGTAAGTTAGGCATATTATGCATGAAGTAAGCATAAGTAACGAATCATAAACATAAATATCATAACATACTAGTTGGCATCCACATGATTTTTTTTCTCTCCAAGGAAAGTGTATCATATTATGAGAAATCACTACTGGTCGGGTGAAGATCATCTAACTACCTTGAGAGTGCCGACCAACTTTTTATACAACTACTATAGTAAGAACATAATTAGTACACTCATTCGGTCTTATCGAACCTCCTATGGGTATAAAAGCTAAGCGGTGCTAACTCAATAAACCAAGACTGATAAGAATTCTTACATTTTTAATTACCATATGTAGCAATCGCCTCTTTCTTATATAGAAATATATACCAATTTTGAGTTCATATTTAGTCATAAAAATTAGAATTGAATGAAGCAACTACTTTTCAAACAATACATACTCCATAAGCTATTGGAGCTTGAACCCTCTCAACCTTAGTTACCCCTATTTTGGCTCACAAGTTCACACTTAGTAGAAGTTCCGACTCCTATCTTGTCTTAAGGTTTACCAGGAAGAATTGGGTAATGATTAGATCATGTTAAGGGCAAGGTTACTTAACAATATGAATGCATTTAAATTGAGTAATTATTAAGGATATTTACTAGCCAGCCCTATGCTAGATAATTTGTGTTTCCGAGGTTATTTGATACGATATATTCATAAAATGTCTGGTGTCATTGTGTTACCAAAAATCTCGGTGTTACATTATGTAAGCAAAGGACACCTCTTTTTATGCTAACACCCATGAATAACATGAGAAACCATGCAAAAATCAAAAGGAATGAGTGACAGCCATTCACTCTTCATCCTAATCATTTGATTACCATTGGGTTAATTTAATTAGGATAGAGGTGCCATATCTAAAACCCTACAAGGTCTTGGAAAGTCCTAATTTCCTAAGTTCACAGTGTTCTTACGGCTTAGCCGTGTATAGGATACGGCTTAGCCATGTGACATAAATTTTTTTTTAATTTCACCCGCATTTACGGCTCAGTTGTATATTGGTCTATCACTTAGCCGTATGAAGCCTACAACTAGGCCATGGCTGAGCTACGACTTAGTAGTAGTATAATCCACGGCTTAGCTGTGAGTCAGCTATAGAGGAAAAGCTGGATTTGGGGTTCTCTGGAAAGTTAGCCATAAAATAGCTTACGGCTTCTTTACAAGGTGGTTACGGCTTAGTTGTAGTTCATTTCATGGCTTGGCCATGGGTTAGCCGTAGAACAAATACAGAATTTTTGTAACAACTTGAATTTTGATTTTAAATTAGAATTAATCTTGACCTTTGATTTGATCTGTGATTTGAAATTATTTGTGGGACCATGTTTTGTTAGAATTTGGCTTATTAGGGAGTTTGGCTCAACCAAGATATTCAAATTAATTAGGGCTCTTGTTATTGTATTTCCTATCTCAACACAACCTTGAAATTAGTGTTCAATTCTACTTTGTGTCTTAGAGTCCAACCTAAATTAGTTTCCCTTGGCTAACTTAGTATAGGAGTTTTATTCTTTTTAAACTCTCCTTTTTTGTTTTTCTATAAAAAGATACTCAACCTCACACCTCAATTCCATCCACTCTTATTATTTTCATTCATAAAGTTCTTTCCCCTTAATATGTCTCCTTTCTCTGGCCTTTCCCCCTTTCTTTTCATGTTTACTATTGTATGTATGTACTCACCTTAGTTTTTTTTTTTTTTTTGTTAGCATTGTGATTTTGTCTAAGCTTTACCTAGATTTTGATCATGCACTTACCAAACCACGATCATGGTGGACCGGCCATTATGTTGTCTTCCATCGTCTTGCATCATGTCCCTTGTCACCACCCCGAGGCCACCATATGCACCAACTAGCCCACCGACCATTAGCCATCAACCCACCTAACCAGAGTATAGCTCCACCCTCTTTCACCCTCATGCCTAAGGCTAAATCATCAGGCCCCAACCCAATTTTCCGCATTTCATCATCACCATTAGTTAGCACCACCACATCCCAGTCAAGTTAGGCCCTAACCAGTGAACCCTGCAACAAAACCGGACCTAAGCTGTAACTGATCTCAACGCAGGCAGAGCCCATCTTTCTTTTCTTCTCCTTCTTTTTTCCCTCTCCCAGTTTCAACTTCTCATCCCTGGTTTCACCTCCCACCTCATCTCTTTCCATGTACCTGTAAGCAACCGAATCCAATATCATCTTCTCCAAACGACTCAATCCCCCAATTGTTTCTGCCACTCTTCCTGCTTTCTTCTCATCCCCGCAATGGCTTCTCACTGTATATTTGCTTCTTCTTCTTCGTTGCCCCTCTTGTTTCTCCTTCTCTCCTTGTTCTACCAGCAGCCAAACAATCGACGCCATCTTCTTCTTTTCTTCTTGTTTTCTCTTCTGGATTTTCTCTTTCTTATTTCTCTGTTTTCTTTCCTTCTCTGTTGGCAGCTCATCTCTAAGTCCCCATACACCTCATTCATCACCTTCATTTTTCTCTGACTCTGCACCTTCACTGCTGCCTCCCTTCTTTTCTGCTGTAAGACCCCTCTGATGAGCCCGGATTCCACCGGGATAGTCATGGCCAGTCCATCCGAACTAAGTAGCACAGGCAACCCAGAACCCGTCACTGTTTTCCTTCTTCTTCTTTTTTCTTTTTTTTTTCTTTCTTCTTCTTTCTCTCTGTTTCTTGGCCGAGTAACCCGATTCAAAACTGGTACCCATCTCAGTACTAGTCCAGCTGGGTCAGGACTCTCCTCTGCACCATCTTCTTCCTCATTTCCTTCCGCTACTCTGCAATCCAAACAGTCTTTACTCTTCCTCTCACAGTCACTCATCCTCTTGTTTCTGTTTGCCTCTTTTCCTTCTCCTTCGGTTTTCTTCTACATTTTTCTCTTCTACTTCTGCTTCTTCTCCCTCCTTCATGCAGGCAAATCTAGCTCGGGCCACACTTGCAACTTACCCAACTTCACAAGACCAGGTCGTCCCATGCAGAACCCGACTCTCTTTCTATATTACTATTGTGCTGCTGTTCTTATGTCGAGAACTATGTAAACCCACGTCAATGAACCACCTCAAGTTCACTTTTGTTACTGTCTCATTTAGTTTTATGGTTTGTGCTTTGTACTTGTTGTTTCCATTATAATATTTGATATTGACTTTTAATTGCTTTCCATATTGGTTTATGCAAAGTCAACAGACCATAGAACTCAACTAAACCTCCCCTGCAACTCATGGACCGAGTGCTCTTGTTTGTTGGTTCCAGCATTATTCCCCACTCTTATCAATACTATTATTCTTCTTCTATTTTTCATTCTTGCTATTTAACCCATATGGCCCACATGATGTATTGGTAAAATTTATTGTCTACTCGCTGTTTTAGTGAGCCAATTGAAACATATGCCTATTGTCCTTGGCCCACTTGCATTTTTTGATCCGGGCCCATCTGACAACCCATCATGCCAAACCGGATCTCAAGCCCGACCCAAGCCAAAACTTGGTGCTTAAACTCAAAGCCATTTAGACCAATTTTCTTTCAGGTCTTATTACTAACAACTATTACTTCGGGTTCACTTGCAATACGCAATCCAGGCTTAATCTATAGTTGTCATTTTTCCCATTTAAATCTATGCCTAAGCCTGATTTACTAAACCACATATGTACCTAAACCATTGCTCATTCACTAGTGTTTTGAAGAGTATTTAAAAATGCATATTTTCATACACATTTTTTACCCATTTTAAGGAATTAGAGTCAAAAGAGCCTCATTTAGTGTCATATCAAGGTTTCAAGCATTTTAAATTCATTTTAGTATATTTTTGTATAATTTATTTAAAAAAATCACACTTTTTGCATACATTCATAAAACCTGCCATTTTTGGAAAGTTTTGTGAAAATTTATATTCTCATGAAATAAATTTAATTTTCATCATCATTAGTTCGTTCACATATAATTATGAAAAATGGTGTACATTTTTATTGTCATTACATGAGAGATGGGCTCACAGTGATGCATTTATGATCTTAGGGTTAGAGTTATCTTTTCACATGAATTTACATTTGTTTTACAGAAAAATGATGATATGGGTCCCATTTTCGAAGAATTAAGGCAAAAAAAATTATTTTCAAAAAAAATTTGAGAAGAATTAAAGAGAGAAAGAAGAAAAAAGAAAAATTTACAAAGTTGGCTTCATGGTCCCACACACATATTACATATGTGGGGAAACACTTGTAGAATGTTCAAAAAAGGGGTCTCACTCTCCAATTGTTACAAGAATCCAAAATTAAAGTCAGAAAAGAAAGCCAAGGTGGAGAGAATTCAAGGAAAGAAAAGTTAAAGAAGGAGAATTCAAAAATAAAAAGTCAATCTTATTTTTCTTTGGACAGTAAACATTAAAATGGTTATAACTTTCAAACCAAGTGTCGGATTTGGAAAATCTATCTACCGTTGGAAAGCCCTATTCAAGTAGATATCCATAGGATCCAAGATTGCACCAATCGGAGTTAAAACAACAAAGATATGACATCGAAAAATTTACTATACTTTTTTAGGCAAAATTGAGATTGTCTCATCAAAGATAGGCCCTATCCTTTGGCAATTGTTAGCAAAGAAATATTGATACACTTAGAATTCTAGTAAAAAAAGGAATCTTATCTCATCTCAAACTTGAAAAACTTATTGGCCAAGAAGAGGACTTACCTAAAGAGGGAAAGTCACATCTGAGACCTTCTTTGAAAAGGAGTAAAAGGAAAGAGCTATAAATAGAGTACCTTTTGATAGTGTAAGGCATGAAAGAAGAGACCTCCTCTCTCTAGCTCTCTCATTCCACTCTTTCCATATCTTTCTACTTTATAATTTTTTATTCAAGAAGGCTCTTTCCAACTTGAAGCTTCCACTAGAAGAAGATCTTTCATTCTCTATCTTTATATAAACAAATTCATATTGAGTAAAAGTATGTGTTTTTGTTTCCTTTATTTACCTCTTTTTACTTCTTTGATATTTAATGCTTGATGTTTGTTTTTAACCTTGTTGCTCTTGGATTGACAACTCAAAGAAGCCTAAGAACATGATTTGAGCAAACATAATCTAGGATAAAAGAAGAATTTAGGAAAAGAAAAAAATCACATCCTTCCACACATTTATTTTCTTGCACTTCCATACATTTAAATTCCATGTTATTCTATACATTTAAATTCTTGTTATTCTACATATTTAAATTCTTGTCTCATCATACATTTAAATTCCTGCAATTTTTCTATTTATTTTGAGTTCTTTGTGTTTCAAAGTTTTGTTTTATACATAATTTGATAGCTGAAAGTTTTATCATAGTATGCATCAATTATTAGTGGGTTCTTTAACATGTGTAAGATGCCAATGTGATCATGTTTTAGAGATGTTTAGGTTGCATTCAAAACTCAGATCTGAATGTGTAATGAGATGCCCAAATCTATCCAAAAACAGTCCATATTTGTAGAAATTTTGATGTAACAATCAATTCATATTTGAGTATATTCAGTTGGGTAACTTGTGGATCAGATTTGAATACTTGAAAGATCTGAAAATCATGATTTGGAGAAAGATTTTGAACATGATTTAGATCTGAAATCTAAGTTACAGCACTTACAATTTAGAAAATTTGCAACTTTGTTTGGTACCTACACATGTCAAGTTCTCATGCATTCTTGCATTTTTTTAATTGAAAAGTTTATGGTCTATAAAAATTGCTGGAAGCACCTTTAAAAACTGAAATTTTCATCTCAATTATGCTAAGAAACACTTTAGTTTCAGACATGAAAATTGTCTAAGAACAGCCCACCTTTGTAGTAAAATTCTGCACTGCAGAATTTTTGTAATTAGTTCATTCTTGCATGCATATTTTCTTTGTTTTTATAATCTTTTTCTTTGCCCTTTTTTTTTTTATTGAATTCATGCATTCATTAAGTGTGTTTTTTCAGCTATTAAATTTAGATTAGGTTTTCATTAGGTTAGATTCATTTTTTTTTGTTAACTCTTAAATTTCATTTAAATTTCTGCATTTTTTTATCTCATGTCATGCATTGTTTTGCATTGTTGATTTGTTATTTTTTAACTTTCTTATTTTGGTTTTCTTTTATTGGAAGTTCTAACTTGTGTGTTATCTTGTAGAAACTTAGTTTTGTTTTTTAGGATGTTTTAGTTTTAGGAGTTTTAGTTTTAGTAAGTTTTTTTATTGTAATTAATTTAATTTTGGAAAGTAAGGATGATGGTTATAATTTTTAGCTTTTAGGCTAGTTTTAGAATTTTATTTAGGACAGGTACAAGTTGGAAATATTTTAAAGGCATAGCTTCCTATGGATCGAATTGGTTTTACCTGTTTTTATTACTACATCGCGGCTCTACACTTGGAGCTCACGATCAAGTTTTTGGCGCCGTTGCCGGGAGCGCCATTTAAGGTGACTTTTCTAACTTTCCTTATTTACATAGCTTTGTGGGTATGATTTATTTTTGTATCATCTTTCAACAAATAGGAGGACATGCATATAATAATAAACCACCCTAATTTGGAATAGGAAAGTGCAGGGAAAGCTATAATGTATACATCACTCTGATTTTTAGAAACTTTCTAAAATTGAAAAAATTATTATTTTCAACTTGTCATAACTTCTTTTGGAAGAAAGTACACCAAAAGTTATCCAATCGCTCTCCTTAATCTTCTTGGCATCCAAAAAAGCTTTTGCCCCTATAGTGCGCGACAGCTTTTCTGTTCAGGAAGCTGGTCCTTCAAAATGGGTTCATTTGTGACTCTGCCACTTCCTGGTGGCTAACCTGGCCGAATCGATTTCATAGGAATGGATTAGAGAACTTAGGGAAACTTTTTGACTTTAGGGAGTTATTTAGCTATTAGGTTTTTCTCATTTTTTTATTAAAAAAAAAAACAAAACAAGTGATTCTAAAAATGGATTAGTGGCAATCTACAAACATGAGGGGACTTAACAAAGGGCAAACCAATGGAATGGAATCAATGCTTATGTCCCACCAAAGTCATGGCGTGCCTTGTGCGAATAAGATAAGATTGCAAAGTTACATCAAACAACTTGTTCAATTGGATCTTATGAATAGGAGTGGGTCAATCACTATGATCTTTGTTACAATGAGGAATTTGTGGAAGAATATAATGGAATGAGTAGGTCAGATAATCAACCAATAATGGCCGAGCATGAGTTCTCATACCACACAAAATTAGTCACTCCTTCCAATACATACGTAGGATTTCCATGGTGGGCTGAATCAAATTCAAATCAATGGCATTTCCACAATAACATAAGTAACATGTGTGGTCCAAATTGGGATGATCAACCACTGGACAATTAGCGAAATGGGCCCAATATGGATCATGTCTCTTATCCCCAAGAATTTACTCCAGACAAATCGTATGACTGCCCTTATATGATACATCATAAGTACTCCCTTCTTCTCCCTGGTCATATGCACCTCCTAATCTCTCTCCGCCCATATGGTCATATGAACCACCACCACCACCCCTGAAGAATTTTTTGGAGAATACTTTAGCTAAATTGGTTGAGTTCACACAAAACACCATGCAAACCATTAAAAAAATGAGCAATGCATGGAAAGCCTAATGACTTTGATTAGTCAAACAGGGCTTGAAATGAGACAACAAAATGCCACCCTTGGAATTGAAGATGATCCTACATTCATTGAAGATCTTGTAGATATGGATCATGCAAACACATAATGGATATCCAAGGGTACACAACATAGATAATGGTGCGATGTATGAACCAATTGATGACTCACATGAGCCCATGTGCCCCACTTTTCCTCAGTATCGCCCATTCCAATTCATCAAAGAGGAAGCTATGCCTTTTTACATAAAACCTTTCTAAGATTCAGATTCCTCTGATGAATTTGGCATTGTGGTCTTTCATAAATTTGATATTCCTATAATTGAGGAAGCCGCAAATGAACCTAATAAGCCTCAAAAGAAAGATTACAATTGGGAGGATGACCCCATTTTTCAGATTTCTGAGTCGAATAATCTGGAATCTTTGAAATCTTGTATTGACTTCTTCATAAAATCTGATGACTTAACTCTTAGAGAAATTACCTTACATTTCCTGGCCCTCAATGTTATTTAATGAAACTTGTAGAATTGGAGAACAGTGGTTCCATTCAAACACCCAAGTCTAAAAATTTGGAATTCTTTGAGCCCGTGTTCAAACAGAATGCTGAAATTGAACTAATAAAATTTGTGGCATGGGAGGAGGTAGGGCCACCTAGTTGCTCATTACATTTTCTCCTACTTTTCAAAGATCCATTTTTAAGAGAGGAGGATGAATTTTTCATGGTGGTCCCTTCTTCACACAGTCTACAGAAATATGTGGTTCTCATGGTTTCATCTCTTTTTGTGCTTCTTTAAACTACTCGAAACCAGTTGTGTAGGTTTTTTTTCCTTTTTAGCATAGATATATTTTTTTTAGAGGAGCTTCTTGTCTTTCTTTTCTTTTTTTTCTATTTTATCTAACCTTGGACAGGGAGCAGCTCAAACACATCTTTAGGTGACTTCTTCTCTTTACCCTCCTTTATGTTTATGTTTTATCATATTGCTTTTACTGTTCTGCATTGCATGCATAAACATCGAGGACAATGTTCATCTTAGGTTGGGGGGCGGGAACAAACACACTTGTCCAATTTTAGATAAAATTTTTTTATTTTCCTGTCATTTTTATCATTTTATTCAGTTTTTAATAATTTTAATCAGTTTTTTTTAATTTAAGACCTTTATTTTTGGTCAACAATTTTTTTTCCTTTTAGAAAAGAAAGTTTTCGAAGGAATTAAAGCGATTTGAAAATATATAGAAATCTAAAATGTTCATACTTTTATAAGGAAGTAAAAAGAAAGTTTGCATTTTCCAAAGGAGGAAACCTATCAAAAGATTACCAAAACTTACTTTTCACATACATATACACATAGATTTTTTGACATTTTGGATATGAAGCTTTAATATTGTTTTTGGAATTTTTCTGGAGAATACAATGTGAACTTGAAATTTAGTTTATAGAATATTTTTGTTTCCTGGTTCATTTTTGGTGAATTGTATATGTTAAAACCAAGATGAATTAATCGAGTGAGATGAGAATTGCCACCTAGTGTTTACTTTTGACTTTTTTTTAAAAAAAAAAGAGAGCATATAATGAGTAGTTTGTTATTAGTTTGGGTTCGTAGCCTTTTTAACTCTAGCTAGTAAGCCTGGAGGGATATTTCTAAATCTAGTGCCTTAAAGCCATCTGGTTTGGGAGTCATTGGCCTAATGCTCACTCCATGGGTTAATTAGAAAGCTTAAAGGACCTAAATTTTGCACAATCACAAAACAATGATAAAAAAAAAGAGATTGATGATGAATTATGGCCTAACGAGAGTCTGTAGAAATTTTTAAGGGATATGTGTGGAAATGCATAAGGACTAAGTTTGCTCCTTAGATCCCAACTTTTGTTATATCATATGAACTTAGAAAATTCTATGTTGAAAAAGAATAAGTGAGTGAGGAGTGTTTGTAAGAGTTTGTAAGTAAGTATGTGCGAGGAAGGATAAAGACCAGATTTGCTCTCTAGATTCTAACTTTTCTTATATCGTATGGACTTGAGAACCCTTGCATCAAAAAAAGACAGTGAGAGAAAAGAGGCCTATCGAAGTAAACAGTAATGTGGCAGCTATCTTAGTAACTTTGAGAGGAAACTTCATTTTGCTAAATTTCAAGAGATCAGACTATTTGAAGGAAAATTTTGTTTTTGCAGCATTATTATAGAATATCTGAAATAAGTTTAGATGTATATATATTTTGCACCATGCACGCAAGTTGGTCTGAATTTAAGAAAGTTTTCGAAAATAGAACTGTAAACCGAACTTTAAAAAGTCTGAAAGTTTGATTATTCCAGATTTTGAAAATATTCAATATGAGTGAATTTTTTTTTTGGAAATTTCTTTTCTCCTTTGCTTTTGTTTATTTTGTTTTTCTTAAAAAAAAAAGAATTTTGTGGGTATATTCACTGCAAACCCTCACTTGGCACAACTTGTCCACTAGGGGAAACCTAGGGGTTTAAAGGCTTACTGCATATGCTTAATGCCGTCGATAGTGCCAGTGAAAGTGGCGTTGCATTTATGTTTATTTTTCTTGCATTGCATTAGTTTTAGGTTAGTTTAGGTCATGATGGAAGCCTCATTTTATTCGCGGTCTTTGCTAGGGACTAGCAAAATGCTAGTTGGAGGGTCTGATAAGTTTTTAAAAATACATATTTTCATACACATTTCGACCCATTTAAAGTACTTATTAAGTTAAAAGAGCTTCATTTAGTGTGATATCATGGTTTCAAGCATTTTTAATTTGTTTTAGTATATTTCTACATAATTTTTTTTAAAAAAATCATATTTTTTGCATACATTTATGAAACTTGCCATTTTTGGAAAGTCTATTTTTAAAAAGTTTTGTGAAAATTTATATTCTTATGAAATAAATTCAATTTTCATCATCATTCGTTCATTCACATATAATTAGGAAAAATTGTGTGCATTTTTATTGTCATTTCATAAGAGATGGGCCCACAGTCAAACATTTGTGATCTTAGGATTGAAATTTTCTTTTTCACAAGAATTCACATTTGTTTTGCAAAAAATTGATGAAATAGATCCCATTTTCGAAGATTTGAGGCAAAGAAATTATTTTCACAAGAAATTTGAGAAGAATTGAAGAGAGAAAGAAAAAAGAAGAAAAATTTGTAAAGTTGGCTCCATGGTCCCACACACATATTCACATGTGTGGGGACATACTTGTGAAATGTTCAAGAAAGGGTTCTCATTCTCCAATTGTTACAAGAATTCAAAATTAAAGTAAGAAAAGAAAGCCTAGGTGGAGAGAATTCAAGGAAAGAAAAGCTAAAAAAGGAGAATTCAAAAATAAAAAGTCAATCCCATTTTTCTTTGGACAGCATACATTAAAATGTTCATAACTCTGAAACCGAGAGTCAAATTTGGACAATCTACTACCATTGAAAAGCTTTTTTCAAGTACATATCCGTAGGATTCAAGATTGTACTAATCGAAGTTAAAACGACAAAGGTATGACCTTGGAAATTTTACTATATATTTTTAGCGGGATTGAGATTGTCTCATCAAAGGTAGGTCCTATCCTTTGGTAATTGTTAGCTAAGAAAGATGGATACACTTAAAATTTTAGCAAGAGAAGGAATCTTATCTCATCTCAAACTTGGAAGACTTGTTGGCCAAGAAAAAGACTTACCTAAAGAAGGAAAGCCACATATGAGACCTTTTTTGAAAAGGAGTAGAAGAAAAGAACTATAAATAGAGCACCCTTTTGATAGTCTAAGGCATGAAAGAAGAGACCTCCTCTCTCTAGCTCTCTCCCTCTACTCTTTCCATATTTTTCTACTCTATAATTTCTTTATTCAAGAAAGCTCTTTCTAACTTGAAGCTTCCACTAGAAGAGGATCTTTCATCCTAAATCATGTAATGTTTTATTATTGTTATTCTCTATCTTTATATAAAAACATTCATATCGAGTAAAAGTATGTGTTTTTGTTTCCTTTATTTACTTCTTTTTACTTCTTTGATATTTAATGCTTGATGTTTATTTTTAACCTTGTTGCTCTTGGATTGACAACCCAAGGAAGCCTAAGAGCATGATTTGAGCAAACATAATCTAGGATAAAAGAAGAATTTAGGAAAATAAAAAAATCACATACTTTCACAAATCTATTTGCTTGCACTTCCATACATTTAAATTCCATGTTATTCTATACATTTAAATTTTTGTTATTTCACATATTTAAATTCTTGTCGCATCATACATTTAAATTCCTGCAATTTTTCTATTTATTTTGAGTTCTTTGTGTTTCAAAGTTTTGTTTTATACATAATTTGATTGTCATAGTATGCATCAATTGTTGGTGGGTTTTTTAACATGTGTAAGATGCCAATGTAATCATGTTTTAGAGATGATTAGACTAAATTCAAAATTCAGATCTAAATGTGTAATGAGATGCCCAAATCTATCCAAAAACAGTCCATATTTGTAGAAATTTTGATGTAACAATCAATTCATATTTGAGTATATTCAGTTGGGTAACTTGTGGATCAGATTTGAATACTTGAAAGATCTGAAAATCATGATTTGGAGAAAGATTTTGAACATGATTTAGATCTGAAATCTAAGTTACAGCACTTACAATTCAGAAATTCTGCAACTTTGTTTGGTACCTACACATGTCAAGTTCTCATGCATTTATGCATTTTTTTAATTGAAAAGTTTATGGACAATAAAAATTGTTGGAAGCGCCTTTAAAAACTGAAATTTTCAACTCAATTATACTCATAAACACTTTAGTTTCAGACATGAAAACAGTCTAAGAACAGCCCACCTTTGTAGTAAAATTCTGCACTGCAGAATTTCTGTAATTAGTTCATTCATTCATGCATATTTTCTTTGTTTTTATAATCTTTTTCTTTGCCCTTTTTTTTATTGAATTCATGCATTCATAAGTGTGTTTTTCAGCTATTAAATTTAGATTAGGTTTTCATTAGGTTGATTCATTTTTTTTGTTAACTCTTGCATTTCATTTAAATTTCTGCATTTTTTATCTCATGGCATGCATTGTTTTGCATTGTTGATTTGTTTTTTCTAACTTTCTTATTTTGGTTTTGTTTTATTGGAAGTTCTAACTTGTGTGTTATCTTGTAGTAACTTAGTTTTTTTTTTAGGATGTTTTAGTTTTAGGAGTTTTAGTTTTAGTAAGTTTCTTTTATTGTAATTAATTTAATTTTGGAAAGTAAGGATGATGGTTATAATTTTTAGCTTTTAGGCTAGTTTTAGAATTTTATTTAGGGTAGGTACAAGTTGGAAATATCTTATAGGCATAGCTTCCTATGGATCGAATTGGTCTTACCAGTTTTTATTACTACATCGCGGCTTTGTACTTGGAGCTCACAATCAAGTTCCTTGACCCAAATTGGAACCACCAACGCCATTCATTGACACGGGCCAAACCAATATAATTCCATGAGAATATTTAATTTGATTTAGTCATTTGCATATGAATCTATATTCTCCTATCTTAACAGGAACTCACATCGGACTTCCAAATCAAGTCAAGCCAAATTCTCCGATCGCTAACAATTCAGGCAAGTAGTCTTACCATGGTTCCTTAACACTAGAGTTTTCTGGTCCTTGCCTCAATTTGATTTAAAATATGAAAATTTGAAAACTATTGAAATAATCTTTGATTATTAGGATATTTTGTTACATTTGACATGCTTATACATAATGGTTATGTTAAACCTAGTCCTATTTCTTTGCCATCATCATGCTACAATTGATTTTTGTGAAATTTATTGTTGATCGTTAATTACCGTTGGATTTAAAATGCTGAAAATGTGGAAAATTCTGATAAGATATGATTCAATTTGTGATCTCAATACTCGGCCATCTTTGTGATTAAAATGACTTTGAATTCCTAGATTTGCTATTTGTACCCTCAAGGTATTCTCTAAAGTATGGGCAATGCATCGTAGTACACCCACACACAGATTTTAGCCCCTTTTGGGTATGACATTGGGATTGAGACTCCTATGTATGCCATTCCTAGTTTGCAGCTAGCTTCTACTTTGTTTTGGAGATTACAGGTATTCTCGGGCCTCGTGCCATCTTTGTATGGAAATAAAATGATTTGTACCTGGCGTATACCTTGTGTTTGGTTCAAGCATAACTCTGGCAAGCACACTTTAATATTTTGTTTACTACAGATATGTCTTTTCTTTTTATTTGCTGATTTGGTTATTTGCTCACTTATTTGAATACCTTGAATTTCAGTCACATTATCTTCTTGTTGCTTTCAAGATATTGTACTTACCTTACTTGATACACCTTGTATATGCAAACCATGACTCTAAGTTTGAATTCTTAGATTGCTATCTATTTATTAGGTTTTATGGTTTGTATTACTTATTGAGTTTTACTCACCTTTGTTTTTTTTCTCACGCACAGATTTCGAGGTTGAGCTAGAACCAGAGAAAATCTATCTTGTTTTGCAGATTTGAGACTGAGGGATGAGCTGCAAAACTCTAGCCTTAGATTCGGAGGATTGAATTAGGAATTTATTAGCATTTGAGAAATTGATTATTATGTTTTGAGGATTACTCTCACTTCGGATTTATTTACTATGTTAGTGGATTGGTTTTTATTGTTTTGTATGAGATATTAATCATGTTGTTCCATTTGGATTATTTAATAAAGTTTGAAATTTATTTGAATCAATTGTTGTAGACCCATCATGCCTTGTAATTTGAAGGTCCTAAGGATCTCAAATTTCAGGGCGTGACAATTTTTGGTCTTTGGATTCCTAGCCGTACTTTATTTGCGGCTTAACCATAAGTTTCAGATTTTCTGAAACTGCTCTAGTACAGATTTTAGTCTGGTATAGAACCCTGGAATTGGTTCCAACGTGATTTCCTTTACTCCCAATTATCATCGTAGATCTTATAATACCTACATTTCATCCCTAATTCATAACTACGTTCCTTACCACTTAATCCATCACATATTCTTAGATTAAAAGTGATGGGAAAGCTGTAAGTTAATATGTATAAGGAATTCTTCAAGAATCAATATAAAAAGCATGCATCAGTAATATAGACTCTTATACTTGCTTTTTATCAGTGATTGACCCAAAACAAGCCTCTCCTTTAGTTTGATGATGGAGAAAGCCTCAATAGAAGGAAATCTTATTATAAACAAGGACATGCAATAGGTGAATTAAGATGCGTGCATGTTGCTCATTTGAGTCTCCTTGACTCTTTTAAACTCAAAAAAGTGGAAGGATGTTGAGGATTTAACCTTGGAGAGTTGCAAAGAAAAGGAAAGGATGAATTTGAAGGTTTCAAGAAATAGTGAGTAAGTAGATGGTGGGGAAGGCAATGAGAGCTTTGGCTCTAACATGTAAAGCTCCAAACTTCGGTGTTGATGAGATGGAGAATGTGAGAAAAGAAGAAAATGGAGTTTCAGCAAAGAGGTTAGAGGAAAAATGAAGGGGGACGATGCATGTACCTTTTACACTTAAATTTTTCTTGGAATTTCTATGCAAGCCCACTGTTATTATGAAATTCATAGTTTGAGTCAAATGGACTTCAATTGGGCAAATATGGATCCAAATTGGGCTGGTCCAAATATAAAAGATAATTCACAAGATGAAATACACTTGTTGCAACTAATATAGTGTTAGAATGATGCAATCATGTGACTCTAAATTACAAGAAAGTCCTTAACTACTTAAGTAAGATTCGAACTCGACCTAACTATTTATCCATGACCCAAATCCAAGGGAATTTGAGTTAAATTAGTCTAAACGAGCATTAAATAGTATAAAACAAGATTAATTATTATAAATCAAAACTAGTTCGGATTCCGACCTTACATCCTCTCCCTTTTTAAGATCAATCGGTGTTTCGAATGCAACATACCTTAGGTAAAAGTTCTGGATATTTTTTCTGAACTTGTTCCTCTAGCTCCCAAGTAGCTTCTTCTTATCCATGATGTTCCCATCGAATCTTAACCTATTTAATTGTCCAAGTACACAGCACTTGGTCCTTTGTGTTAATGACACGAAGGGATCTCTCTTCATAGCTTACATCCAGCTTAACTTGGATGTCGTTTATCTCGAGAATATGTGAAGGGTCTAGAAGATACTTTCTAAGCATCAATACATGAAACATGTCATGATCTTTCATGAGTTGAGGTGGTAATTCCATCCTATAAGCCAAATCTCCAACCCTGCCTTGAATCCCAAAAGGTCTTACAAATCGTGGAGCTAGCTTGCCTTTTTGTCCAAACCTGATAGTACCTTCAATGGAGAAACTTTTAAGAAAACATTATCTCCTACTTGAAATTCAAAAGGTCTACGGCGATTGTCTATATAACTCTTCTAATGAGATCACACAACCTTCAATCTATCTTGAACTTTTTGTATTTTTTCCACCGTATCCGCAACAAAAGAAGGCCCATGGAGACTTCTAACTCTGACTTCTTCCCAACAGACTGGTGTATGACACTTACTCTCATACAAGGCTTGGAGTGGAGCCATACTGATGCTCATGTGATGGTTTTCATTATACTCAAATTCACACAAAGAGAGGTGTTTATCCTATTCTTTCCAAAGTCTAACATGCTAGCGTGAAGCATACCCTCAAGAGTTTGTATTGTGCACTCTGATTATCCATCAGTCTGAGGATGATAAGCAGTGCTGAAATTGAGTTTGGTACCTATGGATTTTTGAAAAGACTACCAAAAGGAAGAATCGAATCTACTATCTCTGTCGGAGACTATGGAGATTGGGGTACTGTGCAACTGTATAATCTTGTTAGTGAAGATCTTAGCCATCTCATGGAATTTCATCCTTTTCCTGATAGGAATAAAATGGGCTGACTTTGTTAGTCGATCGGCAATCACCCATATAGCATCATGATGTTTCTCGTCCGAGGCAACTCTGAAACAAAATCCATTGAAATATTTTTCCATTTCCACTTTGGAATATGCAGAGGATGTAATAAACTAGGAGGCTTTTTATGTTCAGCCTTCACAAGTTGATAGGTAAGACATTTTACTACAAAACCTACAATGTCTCTTTTTATCTTATCCACTAGAACCTGCCATTCAAATTTCAGTATATCTTAGTACTCCCGAGTGCATGGAATATCTAACGTGATGTGCTTCAGTTATGATTGCTTCTTTTAGATTTTGATCTACTAAGACACATAATTTGTCACCGAAATATAACACACCATCAATCACCCTAAAATCTAGTCTCCGAGATATATGGTCACGAATCTTAACGAACTCTGGGTCTTCCAACTGTCTCTCTTTAATCCACAGTATTAAAGTAGGTTCAAAGACAAACATAGCTACTAGCTATTTTCATGCTCGGAGAACATTACTAATAACAAACAATTCCACATGTCTGCTAATGTCCATACTTATATTGATGATATTTCAAGACCCATATATTTTTTTATATAGAAACTAGTTATATGTGACAAACTATAGTTATGTTAGTCCATTTAAAACGAAGGTATTTTGTTAATTTTACAATGAGTTAGTATGACAATGCACACTTTGTATGACAATGCACACAATGAACTTACACAGCAGTTTCAAATCTCCATAAGGGTTATGGAATATTCCGTCTTTTAGATCCTGGAGGAACTAGTGTCCTAAATAACTACCAAGAGAGAGGCTCTCATCTTCACCAAGATCTTGTTGATGGGAGCCCCATCTATGAAGACTACACCAATGTATATATAAATCCAAATTTAAAGTTCGAAATAATAGATCTCCATTAAATTGGTGATACACGGGATTGTATAATAGATGCAGTTATGCTTATATAGCCCTTCCCCATATATATCCCACTCTTATTAAGAATAAGTTTGTCAGTCTCAAATACAAGCCTGAACCTTTTCTTACTCAATAATGAACCCGATACAAGATTTTTATGAATGTCAAGTACATGTAGTACTTCATTAAAAGTGAGTTATTTTCCCGAAGTCATTTTTAGCACCACCTTTCCTAGAGCTTCAACTTTAGAAGTCGAAGAGTTGCTCATAATAGTTTTTCCCCATCAACAGCTTGATATGAGGAGAACAGATTCTTGTTTGCACATATATGGTGAGTAGCACCTATATCCACCCACCATTCCCTAGTATTTCCAACCAAGTTTACTCTGGACATCACAGAAAAAAAGGCTAATATTAGAAACATCCCTAGAAAGTTTCTTCATTTCGGTCATATTGGCTTATGTAGGCGTTTTATTTGCAGTTTCTTGATTTTTATGTTTGCATAAGTCCTTTGCACGAAGGCCAACCTTGTCACAAACAAAGCACTCTCCTTTAAACCATTTTGGATCACCACCTTGGTTTTCATGCTTCCTCTTTTTGTTGTTATTCTTGTGTGTTTGTTCAACTACATTTGTTTTGTATTCCATTGGATGAGTCTTATTTCTTTTTTTAGATGTATGGTTATCTTCTTCAATTCTTAATCTTACGATTAAGTCTTTAAGACTCATCTCCTTGCATTTATGCTTTAGGTTGTTTTTGAAATCTTTCTAACTTGATGGTAGTTTTTCAATTATAGCAGCAACTTGAAAGGATTCACTTAAGGGTCATTTGTATTTTTCATATGCGATGTGAAAATGATTTACATAGGTAAATGACTCACATGTGAGTCATTTGCATATGCAATTAACTCATATGTGAAATGAATTCAATCGTTTGTCATTTTCACACCTCTTTATATTTAAATTAAAAGTAATCCAACGGTTCACCGTTTATCATAATATTTTTGCCACGTTTCATGATTTATCATAAATATCTTAAAATATATATATAGAAAAGGACTATATCTCCAAGCCAAAAAAGGCATTCTAGAGAGTTTGGACGGTTCAGATCATCAAGATGGGGCCCATAAAATTAAGAATTTCATATTTGTATTGTTAGATCTTTTTGTAAATATCTAAAACTATATTATGATCCAATGGTTGAAAATTGGTTTCAAGGCCGTTTTTAGTCTTCACAAGAGTTTCAACGGTTCTGATTTACATTAGGGGGCCCACAGGAGTCAAAAAATAAAGAAATGCAGATTGAGTTCAATCACGGGTTCAACACATCTAACGGTCTCAACTCTTTTGATCATATCTGAAGTTGTATGATGATCCAAGGCTTAAAATTGGTCTCTGAGCCGTTTTTGACCTTTAGAAGAGCTTGGACGGTTCATATTGCTATTTTGGGGCCCATAAAACCAAAAAAATGCAAAAAGGTGGACTGCCCCAACAAGTTACTATTCACCTGCCTGGTAACAGTGACATGGGTAATGTTTTCACACCTGTTGAGGTGTGAAAATTCTCACCTGATTTTCAAGCTATTTTCATATCATTTTCACATCTACTTTACACATCTCGTGTGTAAATGAGTGAAAACAAATGTGATGATCTGTAACCATTACACATGTAGTTCATTTACCTATGTAAATCAACAAAAACAAACAACCCCTTTGTGTGAATCTCATGGAGTAGGACTTGAAGATCTCACACTTGACTAATTACAGTCTTTGAATCTAGCATTTTGAAATCAAGGAAGTGGCCAACTACAAATTTCTTTGTACCGGCATGTTTTGTTTTATACTTTTTATCCAAAGAGTCCCACAACTCTTTTTTAGTTTTGATTGAACTATACACATTATATAATGTGTCCTCCAGTCCATTAAATATGTACTTCTTACATAAGAAGTTAGAGTGCTTCTAAGCATCAATTGTAGCAACCACTAGCCTATCACTCTCATTTTCTTTGAGAGTAGGAGCCTCTTCATATAGGAATTTAGCCAAATTCAGGGTAGTCAAGTAAAACAACATTCTTTGTTGCCATCTCTTGAAATCTACCCTTTTGAATTTTTCAGGCTTCTCCTCATGATTGACAAAAACATGGATCTAAACAAAAGAGGTAAGGGGAATAATAGCGTTTGAAGATGTCATTCTGATTAGTCATTCTGATAAACACAATAGTTTTACAAATTTTCCAATGTAGAATTAATATTCAGAAGACAAACTGTGAGAATTAATATCAACAATCCTATAATAAAGATTAAAACTGTTTAAACAAAGGTTTATTTGCACAACAAAGTTCTAATTTTATTGGTTCAAAAAAACTAAAAATAGAAAAGGAAATTCTTTTGTAAAACTCAGTTTGTATTAAAAGTAATGAAGTCAATTTGGGTTTTCTGAAATTAGAAACAGAATTCAGTGATCACAATGAAAAGATTTCAAAAACTATTTTTGTCTAAAGATTGTAAGGGACTTAGAGTCCTTTTGTGATTACAGCAACTATTTCAAATGCAAAAAATAACCACAGTAGTATAAGAAGAAAATTATAAATTTGAACTCATAACAAGTGAAGTCAAAATAGTCTATTTTGTTTAACACTATGCCCTTAAGATAAAAATTCATCCCCGCTGCGGTATATGGACGCTTGTCTCTCAAGATACAATGATCAGCACGTAATAAAAATAGCACTGCAATCTACAATGCTAGCAAACAAAATAGTGTTCTTGACTCTCACACAAATGACATAATGTAGGAAGAAATGCATTTTGAGATGAGCTTTTAAATAGGTGAATTGGTGACTGTTCTAAATAGTTAATAGTCACCAAGAAGAACAGAAGCTTTTGTGGTAACTTTGTCTTTTGACAAAAAGACATTTTCTTTGGAGAGCCCATGGGTTGAGCTCAGGATCAGACTTCTTCCTTAGAGAGCCCATGGGTTGGGCCCAGGATCCAACTCATATTGGGTTATGGGCATTTGACCCAACCTAACCCAACTTCACCGCTAGCCATTTGGCAGCACAGCGCGCATGGTGGTTGTGGTGTCATGTGGGTCCTCCTTCTGGGATTGGTGGTTGTGGTGTCATGTGGGTCCTCCCTTTGGGATAAAATATGAGTGCCCCTTGGGACCCAAACTATATCTCCATACTTAATATATATAAGCACACACACATTTTAGTATATAAATAATGTGGGATTCCCTTCTTTGTTACTATATACAAGCAACTTTAAGTAGTCACTTTGGAAATCAATTTCTCATTCATATCTTAATGGTTTTCAATGAAAAATGGTTTAGGTTTAATTTCCCCATGGAGGAGAACACATTAGCACTTGGACCAGCCTCAAGAGACGTGTAGGACCCACACCTATTGTGGTCCAAAGTTGACCCAAAATCTATTTTTCCAACAAATATAAAAACTCCACAAAGGGCATTTCGCGGCACAAAATGCCCTTATGTGTGAGTAATTAACGCAAATAGGCCCTAAAAGTTTCGGAATCTAAACTTTGGATTCATGAAAATGGAGTTGGAATGTGTCCAAAAGGGCTATGCGTAATCTGTTTATTTACATGAAATTGAATCCAATTTGTTATAAAAAGGCTTTCAACAGGAGAGAGGTGAGAAGTGATGAATATAAGATGGAGATGTAGGCATGAACCCTCACTTTCTTATGATTTGATCTATTGTGGTGATGGTTACATATTCCTCCTCCACGAAATAGAAAATTATGGATCTTCACATTGTTTCTGCAAGTTTAACCACTTATAGAAAAGCATTTGTTTTAATTTCAAACAATTCGATTCCATTGTAATCAAATGGGCGGTTAGAATCCAACTGGTTAAAACTTGAGCTCTTGACCTGCTTCCCAACTGCATTACATTTCATTTCTTTGTGAGTAGGGCCAGCTAGAAGATTGATCATCACATGTATAGTTGTGATTAAAAAATCAAGAAAAAGTAAAGGGAGTTAATCATGTGATAATCACATGATCTACACATGAACTAGGGCTGTCTTCAGGGACCATTAAATAATGAAATTTCTTTTTGGAATACACCCTTAGAGTTTAAAATTTAGCTAGACCTTATCATTCTGATCTCTTCAAATAATCTATTTGATGGAGAGAATCTATGTAAAATTAGGATTATTACAGTTTAATAGTTCAAATAGGCCCTGGAATGCTATTATAAAGCTACCTCTCGAAGATTGGAAAATGAAGAATCCCAATGTTAAAATTAAGGGGCTTTGAGATTATTCACTCTGGGTTTCTTCAAATTCGAGTAATCTAAACATACCCATGATAATGAATGGATTGACGAGATGCTGGAGACATATCATTAGCCAACCGAAGTTTCAAGTTGGGTCCATTTGGCGACGGAACGTAAACTCAATATTACAATTATTTGGGCATAGGTTGAGGTCTGAGACCCAATACTAGAATTCATACCTAAGTCCATAACCAATTATATTTAATATGGTTTAGGTTGAGTCCATGGTTATAACCTAAAAACCATAAACCTATTAGGAAATATGCAATGATACAAAATATATCATTTTAATATTGAGAAAGAGTGGCTAGTATGAAATATCTTAGAAAGAGAGCTCCAAAAGATTATTCGCCTCATGATTGTAAAAAGATTCAAGAAATTTAGTTGAACCATGACTTTCTATATAATTTGGGACCCATAATAGTCAAGGCCCAAACCGTTACAAAACATAATGGCTCAAAAAAAATAATTAGCAGCTGGTTATGTCGTTTGGATTGACCAATACACCTAGCACTTTCATGAAAACGATCTTAGACCCTTCATTGCCAAGTTTATTGTGGTTATATCAATAGCATTCAAGTTTATAGCCCGGATGTGCCTGCGCATCTGGAACATCTGCTGGAACTCTTTGAAGTGTTACCAAAGGAGAAATTGCATGCCAATCTTAAGAAGTGAAGCCTCGTTACAGATAGATTGGTCTTCCTTGCCTATGTCAAAACAACAGACGGTATAAATGTGGATAATGATAAGGTTAAAGCAGTATGGGAATGGCCAACCACCAATATTTATGGTGTGAGGAGTTCCCACTGATTGGCCATTTTCTATTGACAATTTGATCAAACTTCAGTTCTAATGTTGCACCCAATAGGCCATTACAGCCTAAATTAAGAGGGCTTGTGGACAAAATAAGTGCAAGAGAGTATCCCATTGATCAAGCAAAAATTAATTAATAAAAGCTCTAGTATTAGCACTAACAGAATTTGAGAAGATTTTCCACATCGGTTTTCGCGATTATCATATTGGAATTGGCTTAGTATTTGTCAAAACAGGTCTACCTAAGTAAAATCTGTTTTGTTCAAAGTAGACCAACCTAATAAGGCCAGACTAATCTTGAGCCATCTTTGAGGCAAAGATATATGTGGAACAAATCTAGAACCCCAAAACATAGCTTCCCTAATTTCTTGTCCTTGCGTTAACATATGAGAATGGAAGATATGATATGATCTCTTTCTCTCTTATCACCCACTCCAATATGTGTGAGAATTGATGGTACTTGTAACTATTATAATTAAGAAAGGAATGGAAAACTATTTTTATAGATAACCTTAACGAGATTTCTTTCCATTAAAAAATTATATTAAATTTATTAAAATTAAAACTAAAAGAAAAAACATATTAAAATTAATGGACTTAATGTTGGGCCTTCATCATTAGATATGTGATCATGAGGACCACTTACTGTATAATAGAGAACTATACACACAACCCCTTCTAGAACTTTTGAATAAATACTTTGAAAGTGATCAACGTGATTAACCAATACTGGTTGAATGTTTCCCCTTTCTAATTCCAAGCAGTTCCCTTAGCAAGGCCATGAGACCTCCTCCAACTCTACTTTTCAACCTCTAATCCCCCATTCCCACACAAACATTCGAATACCTTTACAAACAAAATTATGCAAATCACAAGCTCAATATAATTAAGGAGAAGGACTTACAAAATCCTCTATTGCAAAAGTATGCATTTTAATATCTCATATGTACTAAATTGTGCCATACCATTATAACATTTGTAACTTTCTCAAATATTCCAAAGCAATAGAAACTTGAAGGTGTAGACCATGTTTTATGAGGACAATCACACTACTAGGTGTTCTATCCTTAAACTGGAACAGGGTCCACTAGCACTAGTGAGATGCGATCTTTAGTCTCAAATGCGGAATTGGTGTATCCATCTCTGTGTTGGTATAGGACTTCAATTACACGCGCAAAATTCACGGCTCGCATGAGGAGAGGCATAGAAACCTCAGTAGGCTTTAGGCATTCCTTGTTTATATCTTTCCATGCATCTGCAGCAATTCCACTAAACTTCTCACAAGCAACCTCATATGTGCTCCCATGCTCCTTCATGTAGATTTGAATACAGGATGCCACATGTCCTCTCATTTGTTCAAGCTTCATATGTCAAATATAAACATTGGAAAGTAATAAGTACTTTGAAAAATGTGATTCTCAGTGAAATGGTTAGTAAACAGTGACGATAGGCTTAGGGTTTCTATTTGAGGGATGCAGACCAAGGAAGGGAAATAGATTTAGGAACAAACTTATGATTTTCTTGTGGGTTTGAGAGGCAAACACAATATTTTTATCTGAATTTTTAAAGCAAATGTTTTCTTTTAAATTAGTAACACAAATTTATTAAAGGCAACCAACAAACGAACAAACTCAAAAATGAGGGTACAAGAGGAATGTAACACTCCCACTAAATTAAATAACCTCTTCCACTTAAGGAACTAACCTGTGGCTAAAGTATTAGCCATGGAGTTAGTGGATCTAACCTCATGATGGACAGAAACTAAGATAGTGGAAGATAACTCCCTAATTTCATTAAATAAAAATAAAGATTTTCTGGGATTCTTTCTCTGAGACACCCAGGTGATCGCATTAGAATAGTCACTTTCACCAGCAACTGACCATTATTCCTTTCAGAGAACATCCTCAAGGCCTCCAAAATGGCTAACACCTTTACTTTATTGAAATCGCAAACACCAACCTTCCTAGAAAACAAAAGATAGACCTCCACCTTGCAATTGTGAAGCACACTTCCAATATTTGTTGACCCTGCTTTAACCCTTAAAGAACCGTCCACATTAAACTTTAAAACCCCACCAGGTGAGGGAGACCAAGGAATGACTCTTCACCTTAATTGGGCCACAACCCATACAAGCCTCCCAATTTGAAAGAATATCATCTATCTTAAATTGGAGGGCTCCTTTTTTACCAAAGCCCATTTTGCAATCCTTATAGCAACCTTAGAGACCAAATTTGCCACTGAGGAAATGGAGCTTGAGAAGATCCTATCGCTCATTTCTTTCCGTATGGACTATAAGATAGCAAAAGAAATCAACCTCCACAAAACATGCCCACAACCAATAGAATTTACACCCATCTATGACTCCACTGCAGTAGTAATATTGTTCAGACAATACCAAGCAAGACTACACTTCTTGATAAAAGTACTTCATACATTCACCGCGACATTGCAATGAAGGGGTGGTTTACTTGTGGTTTTAGAAGCAGAACGAGAACCAATGGTCCAACTGGCCCCCACCGGGGGTCTTCTCCTAGATAAGTATCACCTGATCATGGTATTTTTCTGATTGCATTTCATTTTCTTCATATTTCCATGTTCTAATGATTTTCTCATGAATTTTTTTGGAATGTTTTGAAAATATTGCAATATTATTGAGAAAACACCCTTCTAGGTAAAATATTGCAATATTTTTAAAACATCACCAATGTTCATGATGTGGACTTAACTAATATCTTTAATTGATCAATGATCTAGCACAAATCATTGCACAAGAAATTTATAATTTTAAAGACCCTTTTTTTTCTTTTATTCCAATTGAAAGCAAATGTGCTCCCCTTATTTTCAAAGTGCGTACGCCTTTTCTAACCAAGAAAAAAAGAAGCACACACCTGATTTGATTGAATATCATCCTTGAATCGACAAACAACAGAAGCAGCCTTAACCAGCTTAGGCTTATTTTTAGCCCACTTGAAGACTTCTTCGGTTGCAATATCTCCCATGCCAACATATGAAGCCAGTACAAGCATGAAGTATGCACCACTTATCAAGGCAACACTCATATACTCCTCTAATGTTGGCATAAATCCTGAATTTAGCCACTCTATTTCAATGAAGTAGTGTTTGGAGAGTTCCTTGAACTGCACAGACATTAACAAGACGTAGCAAATAACTTAAGTCGTACATCTATGCAATACTCATAAACTTTGATTAACACAATCAATTTTAGGATTGGCCACATCATTTGTATTACCATTGGAATGGTCTAGCCTTTGGGCCTACCCAAAAGCATGACTATCATGGGAGTAGAAGTTGAAAGCGTGCCCAACAACCTTTGTACAGAAATTGGAAACCATTTGATCACGAGTGATACTATTTTGGGGCCCCTGTTCTAGTGCATCCTATTTAATAAAGATATATAAGTGTGCTTTACCCAAAAAAAAAAAAAGATAAATGAGTGTGTAAAAGTGTCCATGATCAACTAGGGAACCTATAAAATTCAGATGTATATCAAATTTGATCCAGTAGTGATTCAAAGGGGTTGGGAAGATAGTTTTTCTGAATGTGTTCAATTGGTTATAGGGGCAGATTGGTGGCCCTACAGGTTTGAATATGGGACAGCTTAGCCGTTCCTAAATATATAGTTCTTTGATTAATATTAGTACAAAAGGGCTCTACATTTTTAAAATGGCATGGTTAATAAGTGATCAAGAGGTTTATAATGTGACTAGGAGTACAGTTAGTCAATACAAATCCACCGTTGATATATACATGGTTTTGTTCCATTGCGCCTGTATGGTGGTAGCCAATCTTATTAAATCCAAATCATTGATCCCATGGAACTATAATGTGCATAAAGAATTTGAGAAAGTTCTTATTTATTAATTTCTACCAAGTCTTCATTGTATTAGTATCCTAACAAATTGAAAAATCAAATGAAAATTAAAAGTAGGAATTCATACTAGATGGTTTTTATTTTTTTTTTAGTTATTTTGATTTTTTTTCTCAATTGAGAAGAGAATTAAAACTCTAACAAGCTATCATTGTCTGTAGTGGTTGCACTTTTTAAAACTTCACAAATTACATTTAAATTGATTGGGCTTGTTTTAAATGAAAACAACATGGCTATTTATAATGGAGGAATGTTTATAAGTGTTCCTCATCCTATGAATTGTGATGGATGCATATGAACATTTCTCTTTATAAAGTCTAATGAGGATTTATTAATTCAAATAAAAAAGTTAATTAAATATTAATATGGGCAAGAAAATTTTCACTTTATAAATCAAATAAAATTTAATCCTAAATTAAGATATTTCCAAATCATTTATTTTCATAGCATGTCTAATCTTCCCAAAACAAGAATATTCTCTATCACCCTCCTCAAATGCATGATCCTATTGAGGAGGATTGGTTACCCTTAATATATATTTGACATCTCATTGGAACTTCTATCATGTTTTAGTGGTCACCATCTATTTTTGGAGTGTCATTGTTGCATAGTGCTTATTTGGGTCCATGAGAGATAGGTGAGCTAGAAGTGTTATTATCTGTCAAAGCACAAGGACTCTATAAGTGTTTGACTTCAAGAAGATCTCTTGTTAGAGTTGATTTTATATTTCATTGAGAAAAGCTTCGCTATTTATAGAATAAAATAAAGATCACAACCTAAATAAGGAAACTTAATTTTTAAAACCTTAAGATAAGAAATTAAGCTAACATAGTCACATCATAAATCAAATGAAATCTATCCTAATCTAAGATGTAACAAAGTTATAGTAATAACATAGTCAAGATTTTCTAAGATGATTTATGCATTTACGACTTGTTTAGAAGAAATAGCTCTAGTCATGAATATAACATCTGTTTCAAAAAAACGTTAGAGATGTACAGCTTCTTTCAAGTATGAAATACGGTAGGATTTTCCCTCCTGAGCCAATTCCTCTTCAAATTGTTCGACGGTATCTAAGAGTGCACAAAAATGCAGTTTCATATAATCAGGCAGATGATCTATTGAACTTCTGTCCCACCTGAAAATTCCAGTCAACATTTCAATACATGATTTGCATTTTAAAATGGAGTAACAATACAAAGAACAGCTGATCAATTATCATGATTAGAAGAAACCTTTGGATTGCTTCTGTAAAAATTTTGAGTTCTTCCATTGTACCATATACATCATAGATGTCATCCATTATTGACACTAATGCTATAATTCTGTTGGTTATCATTCTAGCTTGGGAATACTGTTGCTCAAAATACACTCCTAGGATCCAGAAGTAGCACTCAACCACTCTATCTCTAATGAAGGGTAGCTTGCCACCAAAATTGTACTTCTTCCACCACCTAATGTGTTAGCAAATAAAACAAAACCCAAGTTAAAGGTTAGAAAATAAGTTAATTTGATGAAATATTTTTCTATGAAAAAGCTCTTAGTCAATTTTGAAAAATAAATTTCTAAAAGCTTCCATGACTTCGAAAATAATTTTGATGAATATTCCTGACTTTTTTAAGGGTGAGACCCAAGCATCAATGTTCAGTCATCTATGTAAAAGGCATGGTTTCCAACCAATTGTACAATCCTGTAAGGATTTTTGTATTAGCTAAATTCATGTATTGGATAAAACTTGAGTCCATTGATTTGTATTTTATATTCTTTAAGTTTAGACTGTTGATCGTGTTGCAAAGAGTGTCAAAATTGAAGAAAAATAGAAAACACAGCATGCGCTAGAGCAAATATACTAACGCTCTTAAGCGGGCAAGATAGATACGGCTGCACTTAAGCCTATGAAAACTGCGTTCAAACTTAATAAGATAATTGCAAATAACTGGATGTGCAAACACATGCTCGAGCGGGCGCTCACACGCGTTCGAGCGCACCTACTACAGAAGCCCACTGACCTGTATGGATTTATTTCCTATTTGTGTGAAATTTTCCTATGTTGTTCTTAATTGAAATTTAACCCCTAAGGCTCAAATTTTGGGCTATAAATAGAGAGTTTCTCTCGACCCTAAGTGAATTCAACTTTCTCCTTAATCTACATAGAGAATTCATTAGAGATTTCTTTTAGAGCTTTAATGAAATATTGGGCTAAAGACTTCAAGTTCTTCGTAGGAGATTTGTAGTTTCTACATCCTTGTAGAAGATTGCTCTAGAATAGAGATTCATTCAGGGTGGAGATCAAAGTGCTAATAGTAAGACACTGAGGGACTGTGTGTCGAGGATTCTAGAAAGAACCATTACAACGCCTTGTGTCGACGGGCTAACTATAGGGTTGGGAGTATATCTAGTACTACGAAAGTTAGTGATTGATTTTGTCCACTTTGGACTTGTAGTTTTTTCCCATTGCGGTTTCCACGTTAAATATGGTGTTGTCTTCTTTGTGTGGTTAATTACTTTTATTTTTTCTATTACATAGCAGTAGTAATCAAACTGCAATCTAGAATAAGCCCTGGGCATTATTAACTTTGAACCCATTGCTCTTAAGAGCAGTCATCATTTGCTTTTCTTTTCCAAAGTGTTGCTTCATCATGTAGTTTTAAGCTGTAATAAGACAAAAGTTCACCTTTTTTCAAATACAAAAATCCGTACTCACTCTATTTATTTAACCTTAACCCATTGCTCGGCCTTAATGATTATTATTGCCCATCATAAAAGGAATTTGGTCTTAGCATGCCTTTTGGTAAAGCATTGCATGGAAAATAAGTTGCATAAACGGTGTTATTTTGATTATGTTAAAGTGTACATTCGAAATAAGGGGCATTTTGGCCATTGTCTAGTCAAAGGGAAAAGTATTTTGCCAATCAAAGTTGTTCGTAGAAGAATTGGAATGCTCTGAAGGATTTTACCCATGTTGACCATGGGTGGACTTGTGAAGGTCCTCTACGTCACCTTGGAGTTGCCCTTGCCTTGAATAGGGTAGCAGCCCTGCATGTATGGCAGGCTACCTATGGTGATGTGGCGGATCTTAAATAGGTCCACTTATGGTCACCATGAGGTAAACCCTAACAGGATCTGGACTCTTATTGGAAATGCTTAAAAGTCAATGGTGTCAATAAAGTTTTTTAAAGGCCAAAGTTTTATTATTGACACAAACCTCCTTTATATTTTTGTAGGAAATCTAAAATTCAAGATAGAAATCATAGTTGTTATCAAGGGATACTCATGGCTTCCTTAATTGACATTCTAAAGTAACAAAAACTTACATTGAAATCTCTTTTAGTTCCCTTTGATGCAGTAGCTGCAATAGATTGAAATCTAGCTTTGCAAGCTCTAATAAGGTGTCGTTTCGTTCCTTTCCTTGTTGGTAGATTGAGATGAAATACCTTGATTGTAACCTCTCAACGCGTTTGCGCAGAGGCAACTCTAGGGCAAGCTCAACTAGGGTTGAAAGAGGTGAATTAAGTTGAGGAAGTGCCAACTTAAGATGTTCTATAGTAAAAACCATGGCTTCATCCAATACATCCTCTCCACGTGTTCCCATATGTGCTGCTTCATATAAACTAAGAAGACCTCCAATGTCACTAACTAATGATTTCTTAAAGTTGCCTCCTCCATCCTTGAACTTGTTGAATACATCTATTTTGGAAACAAAAAATTAGAAAAGAAAATGAAAACCATTCCCTAGAGCTTCAAAACAAGTTGTAGATAAACTTATTTCCATACTCATGAAATTTGCTTTTATCTTCCTTGTAGAATTTCTAGGACTTAATACTTTTGGAAGAGAGTGCTATCTTTTCCGTTCATTTACATGCATGCACTATGCCAACTAGTCATAAACAAGAGATGGGTATGTACTCACTAGGTGACACATTGTAACCCTCTTGCCTTAGCAGTCAAAATCGGAGAGCAACGGTATACAAATCATCACTATCATCATCCCCACCATCACTGTATGTGTTGTAAATCCGGATGAGTGCATAAGCAATTTCTGTCTCAAAGTGATAGGCCACTCCAAGGCGTTGGATGGCATCGATCAAATTCAATTCTTGCAATTGATCATTGACATCAATAAGCATTCTCTTCACTTCTTCCTTTAACTCATCAACCCGTTTTTTATTTAAAGCATCTGGTTTCTACAGCATCAAAGCTCAACTTAGAGATAACCAATAAAACCAATGTCTTCCACTATGAGAAAAATCACCAATTTATGGAGTACAATAGTAACTACTAAGCGATAAAGCTGAAGAGACATAACACAATCAATGATCCTAAGCATAATGTAGATACCTAACACAAAAACATGATGTACAAGACATAACACAATCAATAATCGTAAGCATAATGTAGATACCTAACATAAAAACAAGATGTACATGGTATAGACTTTAGTGTATGAGAGAGGGCCGGATTGTGCAAAACTTAGAATTAGGTATTAACGATGCTTTAATTCAAGTCTACCAGTCTCCAAGTACAAAGATTTTAATGCAAAAACATATGCACCCCAGGTCCTAATTTAATCACTGACCCAAGTACTAAATGAGTCAGGTTTGGGTTGGGTCACAAGATAAAGTTCCTGTTTCCTAAGCAGCCTTCTGCCTACTCTACAACCCACCAACCTTAACCCACTGGACGTGGTCTTCGAGGTTCAGATTGGATTTCCACCTCAGCTAAATAGATGCTTCTGGTTTTGCCTGAGACTTAAACTAACCGCTTGTCACAACCTGCAAAGCCAATTTAAGCTAGACCCATCCTACAAAATACCACCATCGCTATAGTACATGGGTTAAGCTACCTACCAAGTCATCAAATGAGGACTTAATGAAGTGATCACCCCAGATGGGAGGGTGATAATCTGCAGATTTCCTTCCTATATTGGATTTTCCTTTTCCCTGAAATTGATTTGTGTGTGGGATATCAGAATGGCCGGCGCCCAAAATAAGAGCCATGAGTCAGATGGATGAAGATACAAAAAGACCAGCTGTGGGTGAAAGGCCAATATGTTTGACGATTTATAGGTGCCTTTGAAAGAGTGCAAGTAGAGATTCCAGACTACCCTATTCACATTATCAACATCTTCTGTGGTTTCACGTGACGTTTATGGTTCATGTAAAAGGTTTGTCTAAATTGAAAAATGTTTCTTGGTTTCACGTGATGTTTATGGTACATGTAAAAGGTTTGCCTAAATTGTAAAATGTTTCTTGTTTTTAATTGGAGGACTTCTTATAAACTTTTTATGTTAAAAAGAGAGTTTTTGTCCCCTTTGATTTGTCAAATAAGATGATGCCACATCACCTTTATATGTAAACTCATATTACGAGAGAAAAATTAGAGATGTTTAAATACTTTAACTTTTTAAATAATAGTGCAAGAGGAACACATCAACTAATAAAAAAGGGGTATTTAAAAAAAACATTCAGAAAAATTTCTAGTGTGCCTCATTAATATATATATATATATAAATTAATTTAATTGTTTAGGAGAAAATGTTGGAAACAAACCTATATGGAAGACATCCATTGGTTGATACATGAAGGTGGTTTTGGTTTGGCCCATATAGTGCCCAAAACCACTTTTAGAAAACAAGGTGCGGATTCAAACCAATTATTGGTAAATTACAACATTAGCATGACCTACTTTTGAGAGTCCAGATGCAGCTGTTACATGGGAAGAATATGACACATTCCTAGAAATCCAACCCGAGGCCCACATAAAAATTATTTTTTCGCTCAAGTTGGAATTCTTCCCTCCATTGATATATCATCATGTTTTAATTCTTATGAAGAGAAACTTCTCCATCCTAGTGGAAGTGGCATCTTCTATTTCAGTTTATGTATATTTTGTAAGAGACTATTTCATTAGTAAAGTTATGCTTTCTTTTTCATGGTTTGTCTCAATACTTTGATCATAATGCTCATGGATATGCTTGGATTGACGACCCAATTCTTTAAGATTAAATTCTAGTTGTTGGATAAATTTTGTGAATGATGAGATCTTGATATAGTAAATCTACTACTTGAACTACTTTTACTACATTTAAATTCCTATCTCTTACTTTTAAATTCATGTTCTACTACATTTAAATTCCATGTTTTCGCTCCATTTGAATTTCTGCAATTACTACTTTTAAATGCCTTGTCTTTATTTTTGCCTTCTATTTGAAGTTTTTATCAATTTCTATGTTGATATCTTGTATAACTTATAGAGTTTTTAAATCATACATAATCATTACATGAGAATTATGATAATTTTTAGTTTCTAAAAATTTAACTTTCAGATCTAAAATTTATGAGTTCTAAATAAAAATGAAAAGTTGGAATTCGGATTAAAAAATAGAGTGCACAAAAAGATAGCAAACAGTGGTGCTTTTAATCCGAATCTTGAACATTTAAAACTCTACTCAATATATAAAGAGATGAGAAATAGGAAATTAATGCATATTACTAAAAGTAGGACATGGTGTTTTTTTTTTATCAAAAGGACATGGTATCTTTGAGAACAAAACATAAGTAGGAGGCACGTGATTCACAGTCAATCATTGATGGATGAGTTACATCCCACCATGTCATCATAAACAAACATTAATACGTACGAATCATAGAGGAATTTGTTGTTGCACCAAACATCAACCTAGATCACTTAAAAAATTACACCATAGATTACTAAAGCCATGGCCTTCTAGTGCCAAGGAAAATGGGGCTCAAAGGATTCCGCTTAGGTTGGATTCTTGTCTCCACACAAACGCACCATAAAGGAAATGAGTTCTGCTAGAAAAACTAAAGCAAAATTAATCTTCTAATATAACTCTTACTTTTTCTCTCTTCCTACCGTAAAGTTAGAGATGTTTTCATTCAACTCAAGTATTCAAAAATGAAACAAATAAGAATATTCTAAAATCGTAAATCATGACCTAACATAAAGCGGACCATATGTTTGTGAATGCTTCTCAAATTTGCAAAAACTCAAACTCATTGGAGCTCACTCCTTGGACATCAATATAGCTATTCTAGTTTGTTCATGATCCCTGTAGACAGGTTGTATCGATCAGGATAACTTTAACTCAGTTCTTATTGCTGCAATATATTGGCAAACTAAGTGTTGGCCAAGTGGGTCTAGACTATAATTGCGTTCAGTATCTGGGATGATTTCCCTAATTATATTGGGAATTTCCTGTTTTGTCAAACAGTAGTTTTCTTATAGGTTAGGACTTTCCATTTTTCTTGAGATAGAGTTCTTAGGGGATAAGGATGTAATGATTATATATATGATGTAATCTGTAACTCTTGAGCTGTAGAGAGAGGCTGAAAGAGGCTGAGATTCCAAGGTTGTAGTTTCACAGATTGGAGGAGAACCTAATGGAAATTGGTTTCCCGTGGACGTAGGCATCTTTGCCGAACCACGTAAATCACTTGTCTTCTTGTGTGGTTGATTGTTAACTGGTTGCTCACACACACACGTGCACAACAAGTGGTATTAGAGTAGTTGTTTGTGCGTGGAAGATCAACGGGTACGAGAGATTATTTGATCGATCTCCGTGTGGTCCACCGGAAGAAGAGGACATGGTTGGGTTCTCGGATGTTGCTCTGTTTTTCCCGAAAACAGGGAAGAAGATCAGCTGTGATCTGTTGGTCAAAGGTTGGCTGCAGATCTTCATCGGATAAGGGGTTTCTAATCGAGAAGAAGCCTGCAGAAGAGCACTGCTGCAAAAAAAAAAAAAAAAAAAAAAAACAATACATACCTACACTGCCGCTACTGTACTCCAATCGCCGGCCGTCCGCTATCACCGCCGCCCGTCGCCATCGCCGCCTGTTGCCGCTGGTCGCCGGATTGCTATGCCGGAGCCACAGCAAAAGGTGCTGCACGTTCTGTCTACAACTCAGTTGCAAAGGACTCCAGGTTGAAGACGACTTGGGATTTCAACTCCCAGGTCGGTTCTGTGATTTCAGGTTGGGTCTGACCCAATCCGACAAGATAAAGCCCATTAGAACAGAGGTTGCAGGTTCTGGTTCAAGTCAGGTCGGATTGACCTGGCCTGTTTGAAGCAAAGCCCAGCAGTTCAAGTTAACAGTTCGGGTCGGGTCGACCTGAACCCGTTAGCAGACGGTCCAGCCCGTTAGCCACCGTCGATGTCAGCAGTGAGACGTCATCTGGTTGACGTGGGCCCACGTCATCGAACACTCAGTCAATGGCCAGAATTGACCAAATTGACGGCAGAAGTTTATATCTGAGATATCTTGATCATCCGACGTCCGATCGGAGATCCGTTTCCGCCTACGGACTCGTTTCGAGTAGATCTACGTGATTGTGGAAAAAGATTGACTGTTTGATGGTCAACAAGGAGTTTGACAAAATCAAAAGCGTAGAAAACTGTTTTTGCGATATCGGAGCCATTCAGAGTCGGATTTTAGATCCGTTTCTTCCAGTGTGCTTGTGTTGATGAGATCTACAGCTTGGTGCAAGAGTTGAGGTCAGTGTTAGTTATTTGTTTTTTCCTGTTACTTAATTTGATTAAGATGGAGAATAATACTATCAACACTACCATAGTTAAGCTCAACCATTCCAATTGGTTGATTTGGAAACCGAAGATGGAGTATATTCTTTATTGTAAAGACCTCCATGATCCGGTTGAGGGGGATAATGCCCAACCGAAAGATATACAAGTTGCTGAATGGAACAAGCTGCATAGAAAAGCGATTTGTCACATCAGATAGTGGGTGGATAATAGCATGATAATAGCATATTTCACGACGTGTCTAATGAAACCAATGCGAATACACTTTAGAAAAAGCTAGAAGCAATGTATGATAAGAAGACCACAATGGATAAAACCTTCTTGATTAGAAAGCTTGTGAACATGAAATTTAAGGATGGTGGTCAGATCGAAGATCACATCAATGAGTTCCAAAGTGTAGTAAATCAGTTAGCCACTATGAAGATGGTCCTTGATGATGAGATGCAAGCTTTGTTGCTTCTGAGTTATTTGCCAGATACGTGGGAGACATTGGTTGTTTCCCTAAGTAACTCTACTCCAGATGGTGTGTTATCCATGAGTCAGGTTACCAGTAGTCTACAGAATGAAGAAACTAGAAGGAAATGTGCAGGGACAGATAATGCACAGGCCTTTGTTACTGAGAACAGCGGGAGGAGTAAGAGTAGAGGACCAAAGGGGGGTCGTGGTAAGTCTAGAGGTGAATCATAGGCCAAGTCTAGCAGTGAATCACAGAGCAAGAAAAAGTCTATAAAATGCTTTTTCTGTGGCAAGATGGGCCACATCAAGAAAATTGCTTTGCCATGAAGGCACAGAAAGGATCCAACAATGAGAAGAAGAATGACAGTGATAACACTACAGCTACTTTACAACAAGAAGTAGTAGTGCTCTCCGGCGATGATGATAAGTGTTTGAGTGTGGCAAATGATCAGGTTGAGTGGGTTGTTGACACAACAGCATCTTACCATGTTACTCATTGCAGGGAGATATTCACGACGTACAAAGCAGGTGACTTTGGTGCTGTGAAGATGGGCAACACGAGTCATTCCGATATTGTTGGTATCGGTGATGTCTGCATTAAAACTGATATTGGTTGCACAATGACGTTGAAAGTTGTGCGACATGTTCCTGATCTACAGTTGAATCTGATTTCCGAGACTGCATTGGATCGTGCAGGTGATGAGAATTGCTTCGGAAATGGCAAATGGAAGCTCATTAAAGGGTCTCTTATTATTGCGAGAGGAGCAGCAGGTAATACTCTTTATAAAACACAAGTAAAACTGTGCAAAGATGTGTTGAATGCAGTTCAAGACAATTCCTCTCTGAATCTGTGGCATAAGAGGCTTGGTCATAAGAGTGAGAAAGGACTGCAAATGTTGGTAAAGAAGGATTTAATTCCTTGCTCCAAAGGTATATCCCTTGATCCATGTGATTATTGTTTGTATGGAAAACAACATAGGGTTGTTTTCTCTTCAACATCAAAATTGAAATCAAATGTGTTGGATTTGGTATATTTTGATGTTTGTGGTCCCATTGAGGTAGAATCATTGGGTGGCAATAAGTTCTTTGTTATGTTCATCGATGATGCATCCAGGAAAGTCTGGGTTTATCCATTGAAATCAAAGGATCAAGTATTCCAGATTTTTCAACAGTTTCATGTCAAGGTTGAAAGAGAAACAGGTAAACTCTTAAAGTGTCTTCGCACAGATAATGGGGGTGAGTACACATCCAACCAATTCAAAAGCTATTGCTTGAAACATGGCATTCGACATGAAAAGACAGTTCCTGGTACTCCACAGCACAATGGTGTGGCAGAGAGAATGAACCACACTATTCTTGAGAAGATGAGATGTATGATGAGATTAGCACGGTTGCTGAAGTCATTTTGTGGTGAAGCCATTCTGACTGCTGTTTATCTGATTAGCAGATCTTTTTCAATTCCTTTGAATTATGATCTTCCAGAGAGAAGATGGACAAGTAAAAATGTTTCCTATTCACACTTGAAGGTGTTTGGGTATAAGGCGTTTATACATATACTAAAAGAGCAACGTTCCAAGTTGGACGATAAGGCAGTGAGTTGCATCTTTCTTGGCTATGGTGGAGATGAGTTTGGTTACAGGTTATGGGATCTAGAGAAGAGGAAACTTATCAGAAGTAGGGATGTGGTTTTCCATGAAGACCAGTTCTTTGGAGATATTAAGAAGCTTGATAAGGCTTCTGAGAAAGTTGATGGAGTGGTTGATCTCACACCGACTCCTTCTCCGGTGTAGACTACAGGTGGGGAAGGTGGACAAAACGATCCGAATCATGATGAGGCACAAGGGTTGCCAATGATGAGGGTGTTGAGCAAGGGGAGCTACAGTCTCCTCAGTTGGAAACCACGGAACCTCAAGTTAGGAGGTCTACCCGAGAGCATCAACCATCAACTAGGTATCCTGCATCCGAATATGTTTTGCTTATTGATGAGGGAGAGCCTGAGAGCTTTCGAGAAGCAATGACTCATGCTGATAAAGATGAGTGGATGAAGGTTATGCAGGATGAGATGAGTTCTTTGAAGAAGAACAAGACATATGAGCTAGTCCAACTTCCTAAAGATAAGAATGTTCTAAAAAATAAGTGGGTTTTCAAGCTGAAAAAGGATGAGAATGGAAAACTGGCGAAGCACAAAGCACGGTTAGTGGTAAAAGGTTTCGCACAGACGAAGGGTATTGACTTCAGTGATGTTTTCTCTCCTATTGTGAAAATGACTTCTGTTAGAATCGTCTTGGGTCTAGCCGCCAGCATGGACCTTAAGCTTGAACAGATAGACGTGAAGATCACATTTCTTTACGGTGACTTGAAAGAAGAAATCTACATGACTCAGCTAGAGGGGTTTGAGGTAGAAGGAAAAGAACAGATGGTTTGCAAGTTGAAGAAGAGTCTCTACGGGTTAAGCAAGCACCGAGACAGTGGTACAAGAAGTTTGATTCATTCACGTTGAGTCATGGTACCGAAGGACAGTTGCAGATCATTATGTCTATGTTCGTCGATTTATCGATGGCAGGTTTATCATCCTTTTTTTATATGTAGATGATATGTTGATAGTTGGACAAGATAGTAAGTTGGTTGGCAAGTTAAAAGAGGAGATGTCAAAGTCGTTTGACATGAAAGACTTGGGTCTCGCACGAACGATATTGGGCATGCAAATACGTTGTGATAGGAGTTCCAAGCAGCTATGGTTGTCATAGGAGAAATATGTTAAACGAGTACTCGAGCGGTTCAACATGAAGAATACTAAGCCAGTTAGCATACTTATAGCCAGTCACTTCAAACTAAGTAAGCGCTTGTGCTCTACTACAGATGATGAAAAGGAATGGATGGCATGTGTTCCTTACTCCTCTGCTGTGGGGAGTCTCATGTATGCCATGGTTTGTACACGGCCAGACATTGCTCATGCTATGAGTTTAGTGAGTAGATTCTCGCAAATCCTGGAAAAGAGCATTGGGAAGTAGTGAAGTGGATCTTTAGGTATTTGAGAGGTACTTCCAAGGTGTGCTTATGTTTCGGAGGCTCAAAACCAATCGTGGAAGGTTATACTTATGTTGATTTTACAGGCAATCTTGATCTTTGGTTGTCGACTTCTGATTATTTGTTTACTTTCGTAAGGGGAGCTATTTCCTGGCAATCGAAATTACAGAAGTGTACAACACAGTCTATAACTGAAGCAGAATACATAGCTACTAATGAAGCAGGGAGAGAGATGCTTTGGTTGAAGAGATTTCTTTAAGAACTAGGTTTGAAGTAAGAAGAATATGTAGTTTACTGTGATAGTCAGAGTGCTATGGATTCCAGTGAGAATGCTACATATCATGGTCGCATGAAGCACGTTCATATCAAATACCATTGGATTCATGAGGTGATCGAGAAGAACTTCATAAAGTTGGAAAAGATTCATTCGGACAAGAATCCCTCGGACATGATGACAAAGGTTGTGTCTAAGGGAAAGCTGGAGCTGTGTTCAGAGTTAGCAGGGCTGAACTCCCAGTAAGGGGTTCAGGGCATCTTCCCCATGGTCTGGAGGGGGAGACTATTGGCCAAGTGGGTCCAGACCATAATTGGGTTCAGTATCTATATTGATTTCCCTAATTATATTAGGAATTTCCTATTTTTTCAAACAGTAGTTTTCTAATAGGTTAGGACTTTCCTTTTTTTTTTTTTTTTTTTGAGATAGAGTTCTTGGGGGATAAAGATGTAATGATTATATATATAATGTAATCTGTAAACCTAGAGATACAGAAAGAGGTTGAGATTCCAAGGCTATGGTCTCACAGATTGGAGGAGAACCTAATGGAAATTGGTTTCCCGTGGACATAGGCATCTTTACCGAACCACATAAATCGCTTGTCTTCTTGTGTGGTTAATTGTTGATCTGGTTGCTCACGCACACACGCGCACAACACTAAGGTTCTGGCCTCATCCACTGTCTTGATTATTGGCCCAAAAACTGTACAGATTCAATAATCTCAGCTATCTAATCCATGAACCTTTTAAAAATTTTTATTTTTACTATTTATCTGGGAGGCGTGGGTGCAGAAAAAAAATACTTGTTATGCTAATCATCCGTGATTACTGGGCTTGGAACATTTTCTATAACAATATTTTTTTAATCATGGTGTGACCATTGACACTTCTAATATCAAATTTCAGATTTTTATTTTGGTTATTTATGTAAAAAAATCAATGGTATTGGATGTTGCTAGTTGTATGATCCAATCCAGTAGAAATAGACAATAAAAAAGTCTGTTAATTATTCCCCATTTTGATCAAATGGCTAGCAACATCTAAACATATATTCTTATAGATATATTGTTAATCTTTCAACTTTCTTTATAGTCACTTCAAAGCATATTGTCAATCATAGGGTTAAGAGAGGGAGTTAATAAAATAAAAAGATAGTCCAAACATATACTCTAATGATCATAATAACCATATATGTAGATGTCCTAAAGTTTAATGGTTTTACAAGTTTGTATACAGCTAGTAAACTCTAAGCCTTTAAATAGAAACTCACGGTTTAATTCATGTTGATATTTACCTCATCTCTAATTCAGATTAAAGCTAACCCCACTTTATTCCTATGATTAGCATGTTTCAAAGTGTACAACACAGCGTGGTCCCAGAAGTTTTTCAAAGTTACACTGAACTACCCGATCAGACCCACTTCGACAAGAACAAGTGTGTTAGAGGGTTTGGACTAACTTAATCTCTACAATAATAAAACCTTTCAAACCTGCCTACATCAATAAAAATCGGCACAAGCTGAATAACTTATTTTTAGTCAGTACTTCCAGAGAACATTTTTCTCTAATTATAACAATCCCACATTTTTCAAAAATTAGAAACTTTCATGTTTATCAATACTATGTTTGAGATTGCCAAAATAAATAGGGCACTCTTTTTCTCAAAAGCAGTATCATTCTGATAAAAGAAACAAGCATCACTCCATAACACGCACAAAGAAATTGGTTATAGAAGGTAGAATAGAAAAACTACTATTTCATTAACTGAAAAAGATTGTCAAAAAATGAAGATGTGGCTATTAGCTACTGCATGGCAGTCAAATTGTTGTAAATGCTGATTTTGATGAAGATTATTGTCATATAGTCCAAAAAAAAAAGATTTGTTTACCTGCCTTTTAAAGCATCCATCTCCTTAAAATTGGTATGGCATAAATGGTTCAATAGTATGCTTTTCCCTGCTCAAGAAAATTTGACAACTTTGAGGGACATCTTTCACACTAAAAAAGAGTAACATAACATCACCTGTGATTTCTGAGAACTGAAGAGGTGCAATTGATGCAGAGTTTTTCATTGCTAGGAACTAGATGTAGTAAAGGTGGCAAAATCCAGGCCCTTTCAATTTGCCACTAACAATTTCCTAATATTTAGGACCCTGCACTAGAACACCAGCAACATGTATGAACATATATTTCCTAAATGGGCAACAGTTGAAATTTTCAAATTGTTAAAATCACAGGGAGGAACAAACAGATTGTTAGGTTTATGTCTTGTATTCCGATTTAGCCGAATGAGTCCACTAGGTTAGCCAGGGTTTGGTTTAAGGTCAAGGGTGTTTTGGTAATTGTACTGGGGCTTTCTTGGTGACTAAGAAAGCAGAGACTATATATGTATGTAGTCTGTAACCCTAAATCTTGCACTGAAGAGAAGTGAGAGCTCTCTTGCCCATGGTGTTTCCACACCACATAAGTGAGACGATGTGAGAGAACGAGAGTCTATGTATGCTTTACTTGTGATAGTGAAGATGATCGTCTCTATGCCCGTGGATATAGCCCTATTTGGGTGAGCCACATAAATCTGTCTCTTCTTGTATGTGGTTGTTCTTTGTTGATCTTGTGATTAATGTATGTGCACAATGAATGATGTCAAAATCACAACAAGTGGTATCAGAGCCGAGGTGGTGTTCCTCGGGTTTCTGAGCAAGGTGGAGATCGCACAGTGGCTTAGAGGTTGTGCATGAAAGATCAACGGATTGGATCTTCTCAGAGGATCTGGAGTTCTACAACTCTTGTTGTAGAAAAATCAGAGATCAGTTTCGTGATCTCTAGTTGGGCCACCATCGGACAAGAAGAGAAGAGATTTTTGTGGTTCACCCAAACAGGGCTATATCCACGGGTACAGAGATGATCATTTTTACTATCATAAGTAAAGCATAAAGAGACTCTCGTTCTCTCACATCATCTCACCTACGTGGTGTGGAAATACCAAGGGCAAGAGAGCTCTCACTTCTCTTTAGCGCAAGATCCAGTGTTACAGGCTACACACATATATATTCTTTGCTTTCTTGGCCACAAAGAAAGCCCGGTATAATTACCAAAATACCCTTGACCTTAAACCAGTCCCTGGCTACCCAGTGGACTCATCCGGCTAAATCGGAATACAAGACATAAACCCAACAATCTCTACCTTGGCTTGAATTCTGCACAACTCGAACCACCAGGAGATAAAACCGACAATGTCTTCACGTACCTTGCTGAATGGTACGTCACTGCACCTACGATGCAGACTTCTTCCTTTAACATTTTGACATGTTGAACCAGCACATGAACTTTGAGTAGAGTTCATCTTCTCATCAAACTCCACCTCGAACTTAAAGTTCGAATCCATTGACGAATTTGAGTGATATCAATATCTAAATCACTCACCATCCTGCCCCATCTTCAACATCACTATGAAGATCCAATCACACACGTGCACAACAAGTGGTATCAGCTGGGCCGGCAGTGCCCGGCTCGAATTGCTGCTGACCTAGCTACGGCTGGGCCGAGCTCCTTCAGTTTCGACCCAGTTTTTTTAAAAAAATAATATATATATATATTTATATAAATAAAAATAATTAGAATTGCGGAATAGTAATTATAATGTTTAAAGGGTTATAATTTGGTTAATGGTCTAATATACTAATACAGATCTGATTCTATTTAATTAATTTTTAATTGATGTTAGTAGAAAATTTAGTTAGATTATTTATAATTTTAATAGAAAATTACGTAATTTTGAGTAATGTTTATTTAGATTGATTTGAAATTAACTAAGATGTATTTGGTAATGATTAAATATTAAATGGAATGTATTTATAATTTTAATTTGAATTTTTAATCTGAGTTAGATTTTGAATTGGGATTCGAGATTTGTACCTATTGTTTTGTATAAAATAAAAAGGTGTATTTATACACAATAATGATATTTAGGAATTAATTATCCACTTTCCTTTTTTATCATAACTTGATTTAAATTTGGATTTATAATTTAAACATCTTTTACCCAATTTGTAAAACACACTGAACATATATATTGGATTAGATGAATTATGTCTTTTTAGAAAAGTTAGTTGAATGTTCAGATGAGAATTAGACTAGATGCAGAATGAGAATGTGAGATTCAGGATGAGCCACATGATAGGCACTAAAAGTAGGTTATTAGTATTGTGGATTCACATTTTCATTGTGATGGAGGATTGGTTCTCATGTTTATATTTAATTAATTATGACAGTTAGGTGGTTTAGTGCTTACCCTCAGAGAACTTGAATTGACACATGCTCATAATATACTTTCAAATTTAAAAGTCTAAATACTCAATTGATATTGGTTTAAATACTGGGATTAAGGGTGTCATATCATGGTTCATTCTACATTGGTATACATATGTATTTGTAAATATGCACATTTATTTATATATATCTGACTGACTGCAGTTAGGAGGTGAACGTACGCCATCAGGTTAATGTGTACTGTGGATTATAGCACACAGCTGTGCCTTTTATATATTTTGCGGGAATACCCATTTCTGTTTATCTGTTTGTGAGAATACCCATTTCTGTATATTTATTTGCAAGAATACCCGTTTCTGTATATTTATTTGTGGGAATACCCGTTTCTGAATATCTGTTTGTGGGAATGCCCGTTTCTGTATATTTATCAGCGGGAATATCTGTTTCTGTATATAGTATCTGTAGGGATACCCGTTTTTGTGCATCCATGCCATTGGGGTTTGCATTTGATTATTTTGTATCATAATGAATATTAAGTTTAATTCAATTGATTAATCCAGTGCTTGTAGTTTACCCTCTTGCCAGATTATGTTAATTTGACCCACTACTTTTAGTATCCAGGTGTCAAACCGGAGGGTCAAGCGATGCAAGAAATTCCTCCAGATGGCAGAGTTATTGAGTGGAGCACCAGGGACATCATCTGACGTGTCCTAGTGTTGGTGCAGAGTTCAAGACTTTAGACTATGTAATAAGGCCATGTTTAGGCCATTACTTTATTAATTTAAGTTTATTTGTTTTGAAATTATAACTTTAATTGTTATGCTTCGAAGCACTTGACCTTAATTTTATTATTAATGAGATTTGTTACATGATTGTTATATGATATTCGTCTGCAATAAGTATAGATTTCAGTTCCGCGTGTGATTATGGTTGCTTGATCACCAAGCATAGCCTAACGAAGGACTTTGGTCTACTCGGAATTGAGGCCCGTGTTGTTTATGTTAGAAAAATTTTAATTGGCCGCAATTCTCACAAAAATTTTAATTGGCCCCAATTCTCACACCCCTGGAACCGGGTTTGAATCCAACCCAGTTTTGGGGGTGTTATCATCCTATTCAATTTAGTATTTACTCCCCAAATGGTGTGTAAATTTCTATCTATTCACTTTTTTTTCCTCCTTTGTGCTGGTTATATAAAGTCGACTTGAACGGTAAAAGGTGATTCGTGACAAACTAAATATGTAGTGAATTTCTTGAATTTATACTTGAATTTCTATGCCATTCAGCATACTGGAAGATGTCTCCGTAGTTTGGATACTAAAATTTATTTTTAGGATACTTAGCTTTGAATGTAAAACACCTTGATAAATATGTAGTCTACTATAACATTGTACACTTTGAATGTTGTTTGCTAGTGAGTACCATTTGACAGAGCTGTGTGTCCAAACAATACTTTCTTTCTTGCTTTTAAGTGTCAAATTAAATGTTGTGTGGATTTGTCATTTGGCTTCTTGTAAATTTGCATCATTCAATGTTTTTCTTTATTTGGCAGTTGTCAACTTAACATTGATTGACGTGGTTTGACAAAAGTCGTTGTGCTGGTTATATAAAGTCAACTTGAATGGTAAAAGGTAATTGATGACAAACTGAGAGTGAATTGCTTAAAGTTTCTAGTGAATTTCTTGAATTTATAGTTGAATTTTTATGCCATTCAGCATAGTGGAAAATGTGTTTATAGTTTGGATGCTATAATTTCCTTTTAAGATGCTTACCCTTGAATGTAAGACATCTTTTAAAATATGTAGTCTACTATAACATTATACTCATCGAATGTGTCGTTTACTACTAAGGACCATTTGACAGCGCTGTGTGTCAAATTTAATGTTGTATGGATCTCTCATTTGGCTTCATTTAAATTTACATAATTCAATATTTCTTCTTCATTTTGCGGTTGTTAACTTAACATTGATTGATCTACCTAGTTTAGTAGTATGTCACTTTTTTTCTTGACTGATGTTTCTTATACATTTTACAATTTGTGCAGAGGCACAGCCAGAGAGTATAGTTCATGATGAGAATATGGTCTTCTCTTACATTAAAAACGTAAGAAAAATGATTTTTCATGGCCATGTGGTCATATTTGGGTTTTAGGCGAGCTCCGCGCAGATAATGGATTTAATTAAGTGAATTTGTAACAAGAGTAAGCAATATACAGTTTCTCCTGGATTTGTCTCAGATTTTCCATTTGCTTAAAGATCAAGGTTCATCAGGTTCACAATAATCGAATTTTTCTTAGTGACTGCATCGAACGAATAAACTACGTCATCTATTCTATATTTATTTAATTTTAGGCTCTTCATAACCAGTCCCAATCAGACTGATCTACATGTGTAAAGAAATTTACTTGGTTTACAAAGATCCAAATGCACAGATAAACAAACTATTGAACATCTTCTTCATTAAAGAAAATACCTCAAATTTACCATAATAAAACGTACAACTTCACCGCAACAAAAGCAACTTAAAATACTCTGAGAACTCACACTTTGTAACAACAAAAACAATGGCAAGAAGATTAGAAGAGCACAGCCAAGATAGCTTGGAAAAAAAAATGTGCAACTCCAGCTATAGTTTAAGATCCTCCACTTTCTGGAAGTGCCATCTTATTTGGCTGGACTGAAAATCATGGACTCTTCTCTCAGATGATGTACAAGTGATCATCAAAATAGTGCTTTATGAGCTTCGATTTGAAGCGGTCTTTTTTGAGTTCTAACACGAATGAGTACATGAACAGCTTCTTGTAGTGTAATACTAATAGTAGTAGCAGGCTAGCAGCTGTTGTTGTTATTGAATATTATAATTTAAGTGACATTTCAAAAAATATATATTATAATGTACACTAAGTACCCAAAGCTTGACTAGGTCACTAGAGAACATCAACCACCCAGGAGCTGAGTTGATTAAACCAAACGTCACTGCAATGCTTTCTTGCTCTTTCTCCCAAATAGGTTACCTAACCAGACAACTGTCGAACGGTGTGAGAAGTATCCAGTATTGTTGATACATGGTAGAGCACTCAAGAAAACATGATAGCTTTTAAATTAAAATTTCTAGTTTCATAGAGTAATAAAATAAAATTTTTTTAAAGATGTAATAAGAATGAGGAAGGACCAGAGGAAGGCAAACTAAGTGTACCTTTTTAGCTTTTCGAATAGCTGGCACATCATATATAGGATGAAACAATTCATTTCTGATGCCACTTTTGTGTGTGTTTGTGTGTGTGTGTGTGTGTGAGAGAGAGAGAGAGACATTTCAAGTATTCAAATTCTTTTAGATTATGCAGCATCAAAGAATCTTTCCGAACCATACTATAATAAAAACTATTAAACAAATATGCACAGCCTTGAAAGTTTGAATAAATGATCTCAATCTTCACCTTTAGTAGCTTGAAAAATTCATTCAAGGTTGGTAGACCAACATTTTCATTGACTACTCTATTTACCATAGGGAGCAATAGTTGAACCCAGCTATCCCTCGTCATTCCATCTGTAGTTATCTTATCAAACAACACTGCTTGGCCACTACATTAGTGGAGAAATTCTTGTATCAACATTACCCAATTCAAATTAACAAAGCATAAGCATAGGAGAGATGCTCCACGCAACATGGAAGATATAACAACACTAGTAGAAATTAAATTGTTGGGAAACCGATGCAAAATTACTATGTTAAAAGATCATAGGAAAGAAAACTAAAGACTAAAAACCATATTGGAAAGAAATAATTGAAGATTCTTGAACTTTAAAAGCTGAGTGCACCCACTGCCTAAGTGTTGTGCCGATGTCTTGTCGTTATCATTGAAGTTTATCTCCACGAATGAAAACTACAATGACATATATAGTAGTTTTGTCTCTAAAACATTCTAGAGAAGTCTGAAGTGCAGCCTCATCTTATCTTGAAAGGTCTAGGCTAAGTAGACAAGAAGAATTGCATGCAATACGATCTTTTCCCAGACAAAGACATTTTTGAATCTCTTTCTGGTCAATTATCTAAAGTTTATTAGACTAACATAACTGCAAGAAAACTGATCTTAAACACCACTGCAGTATGGAACGGGGCTTAAGTGATAAGGTGCCCAAAAAAAAATCAAAAGAGAGCTTTTTATATAATTAGAAAAGATCTCAACTTTGAAAGTAATAGGGTGAACTTCATTAGATCAATAGCAAAATAACAGGAGTGAAGAAATGCTCAAAAAGGAAAGACTGCAGAAAAAAGGATTCTTGCAAGTAGAACACAAAGAAATGAATGAGATATGAGATATGGAAATGAATTACCAAAATCATTGGTGTTGTTGGTCTCCATGTACCCATCGGTCCTTCGAGAGTGGGAGAAAGAGTAACAAGAGCAAAGAGATTTCTCGGATGCACCTGTTGTCCATTTGACACTTGCCCTCCATCTGATGAACATGCAACTGAGTAACTCTTCATATTTGATTTGAGGGATCATTCAAACTTTGTAGCATCAAAGCGAAGGACTTGAGAAGGGTTAAGGTAGGGGTTCTCTTGCCTGTACGTAGACATAGAAGTGAATGGCAAACATTTCAGCATGAAGTGGGGTGACCTGGAAATTACACATCGGATATTGAATCTAAACTGGAGCTTATAGGGTGTGTAAAGATTTTGCAAGCAAGTAGTTGAAAACAACCGGGACAAGTCGCTCTCTTTTATTATAAGGGAATAGAAAGGGTATAGATATAGATATCGATGATGGATTGGCTCTTGGAATTTACAAACATCTTGTATCTTCATTACCAATTTCAAAAATTCCAGCAACCTAAAAGATCTAATTGTAAATTTTTGGAATTCAGCCCCTTAGCTTTTTGGTAGGATTTTTGGATGCGGAGGGTGTTTGGTCTAGATATTTTAAAAGATTATGTGATATTGTATGTTACATGATGAGAGAATCTACCTACCTAAACATTAGGTGTTTGGCTAACTTAAAATGTTTTCTACAATATATATGATTTTCTACTAAAAACTGTAAGATTTTTTTTTCTTCTCCACATGCCTATAAAATATCTAAGAAATAAATCTTTTAAGATACTACTAAACATCATTACTTATAAAATGATACTATTTTGTTATGCAATAATGAAATCTTACAATATCCAATTTTATTAATATTATATGCTGTGTTTATCCAAACACCCCCTTTAAGTGTAGGAGAGATTCGGGAATTCCACTATGCTAGAGAATTTAGAAATTCTCCATATTGGACTTCCTTTGGGGCCTATTTCTTTACTGAAATTTACAGAATTCCGGTCTAAAGAAATTTGAAATTATCAGATATAGTAAAATTCCTAAATGCTCCCTTGTACATGAGCTTTCAAAAATTCCACTAAAAAGCAAAGGAGTTGGAATTTCTAAAATTTTAAAGAGATTTGTTAGGTGGCTGGAATTCTGAAATGCATGTGAATTACATGGTATTTGCAAAAGCCATGAGATAAGGTGCCACATCATGTTCCAAAACTACAATGAAGGTCTTATGGGATCTCTAGAATGCCAAACAATCTGACAATATGTAAACACAGTGGAAATTAAATCAAACAATCATAAGCACACACACCACAAGAAAGCATGATTTTAACATTTAAAATCCTAACCAAGTAAAAAACTACGAAGCCAACAAGGATTAAGTCTCAGGCAAAGTCAAACAATTACAAGATATACTTACACCTTTTTTCGCACACTAAGGACTAAGTCATTCTCATTGGAACTCCATCTGCTCACAAATAGTCATTCGCCATGCACTATTTTCTACTTGATCAACTCACACTTTGATCACTTAAGATAGCCTCAAAATTCCGACAAGTGATATAGAAACAACTGCTATTTAGAACAAAGCTTCGGCCTTTCAACTCTCAATGAAAGCTTTAGAGAAGATAATCTCTAATAGGTAATCTCCACTTAGAATTATAAGATCTGTGCCTAGGTTTGAAAGAGAACTCCTTTATATTGCCCTAATTTTGTACTTCATAATAGTAATCCATCTAGGATAAGAATTCACAAAAAATAGGAAACTCTCACGTAAAATAGGAATTGAATCTCGCAGGTCGGTGGAAAAATTTTCGTCATCCGATCGATCGCCTAAGCATTTGATCGATCGAATTATAGTTTTGACTCGAATCCGATTAATTGAGTAACAATCCGATCGATCAAGCAGCCTACTTCCAGTTTTTTTTATTTTCTTTTATCCATTATTTTTTATTTTCTTCTCTTTAGCTTTTCTGGCGACTCAAAGCATAGTCTATCTAAAAGAAATATAAAATGTAACGTAATGGACCCAAAGTTTTGCCCAATCCATGAATTAGACAACATACAAAATCCTTTCATAAAATATCATAAATTCTTATTAGAAATTCGCTCTCTCTCTATATATATATATACAAGCTCTCAATTCTTGTAAAGAAATGGGCCCTTAGCTTTTGCCAAACCAATTGAAGAAACCCTATAAATGTGCATGTTGGTTTCACATTATGTAGTTAGTTCATTTTTTTTCCATAAGATCCTGAGCATATTATTAGAAGAAGGGCTAGGCTACAAATCATATTAGAAGAATTGTTATGCAGTTAGTTTAGCTATGATAATGCATATGTGGTTCTATAACATATGTATTTTCCATCTGCATGAATGCTAGTAAGTTTGAGCTCCTCCATTTTATACACATACAACTTACAAACATGTCATTTTCATGGTTGTCCTTGTGGAAATTATGTTGGGTGCAATACAGACCAAAGATTTTCATTTGGATGGGGCTGAATTTTCGCTAAACTTTTCTCACATTAACTAAAGCAGAAGAGAAATAATTTTACATTTAAATATACACTACATACTTAATTACACCAACAAATATACATTTCTCCTGTTAAAATACATTTAAAATAGTTGTTACACTTTGTAGCCCTAAAAATCAAGGGTTGATATGATATGATTATTGGCCAACCCTTAATCTGCATCATTAAGTTGGACCAAACTAAGGCATAAGCTAGGGTGTTTTTTTTCCCTCCCTATTTTTTTTAAGCACTCCCATTACATTTCAGGTTGTCCATGGCAATGAAGCACTACAATTGTCAAGAATTACAAATCTTCCTCCCAAAGAAACTCACTCTTTCTTTCCCTCTCTTCCTTTTTCCTTATCTAGTAGGAATTAAGAAAATATAAGGGGAAGATGCAGAAAATCACTAGCCAAGCTTGTGGGAATCATTGCAGAAAATGTAGAAACCATAGGAATTGGGAGTTAGGATCGATGGCTTTTAGGCAACAGGCTAGGCTTCATATAGAATCCAAAGATGAAGTAAGGATGAGAATCCAAGACCTTATGGATGAAAATTGCCTAGGCATGGAACAAAATTATGCATTCAATTAGCTTCCAAAAATCAAGAAAAGATAAAAACTACTCTAGAAGGTCAAACACAAGTTCCATGAACATGACTCAAAGTTTTAGAATGAACAAAAGTCATTTGGACTCAAATTCAAGCAAAATACAATTAAAACAGTAGTTAAAATAGTCTATTACATGAATGGTCAGACATGAAGTTAAAAGTTACAGTTGACCAGCTTTCATAGGGCAAATGAAGATAATATTCTTCTTAAAGGTCAAAGAAAACTTTTAAAGATATTCCCTAGAGTTTCAGAACAATTGAAGATCATTTGAATCCAAATACAAATAAAACAGGATTCAAATAATTCAATGTAGAAATCTCTATACATAAAGTAGAGGCTCCACATTTAACAAACTTTCGGAAGTTCAAGAATGATAAAATATTCCTCAATGCTCAAATACAAGCTCAACAATGGTTTCCCAAACATTCAAAGCAATTGAAGACCATTTGGACTCAAATTCAAGTAGAAGAGGATATAACTGCAGGATTCTTAGGCATGAAGGCTAAAGACCACAATTAGGCAACTTGCAAGAGTTGAGTGATTGTGAAATCTATTTTAAAGTGTGGGAATAAGTTCTAAAAGCATTTCTTAATAATTCAAGAACATCGAAGATCATTTGGACATGAAATAGACCAATTGACCCTCCAAATCTATCTGGCTGGACATACGCTTGAAATCAGTATCTCCCTCTTAATTCAAAATCAAACCCTTAGAAATTGTTTCAACTACATCCTAAGCCTATAAATAACCCCCTTGAGCGAATTTTCAAGCATAATTAAGCCCATTACAAGCTTAGACAACACTTGGAATTTCCAAAAAACCTCTTCCAATCTCTTTTCCTCACCATTAACACTTAAACAAGGTGAGGATTTATCATAAAAGACTATTAAAACCCTTCCTCAACTTCCAAAAGCTGGTCTTCAACCTTTGGAATTATTCCTCCAGAGGAAGAAACCAAGTATTCATGGCTTTACCAACCCCCTAAACCCAAGTTCCATGACTTCAAAGTTCTTTTCTTTGATTTCCTCACTTAATGGAGTATGGGTGTCCTCATTGTCAAATCATTGCTTTGCATGCCCTCTTTGGGTTCATTCTGGTTTCAACAAGTACAAATCAGAGTGACACAACCTTGGGCACCCGCTATCACAAAAAATCAATAAGTCCCTTGGATTGTACAAAAATAGTCCTTAAAAATAGACAATGGATTTCAAAGATGACTTTTAGGACATGTTTGGTAAGCATCCTCTCAAGAGAGAATTCCTTGCCCTTTTCCGTGCTCCCATGGAAAATCCACGCTTGTTTTGTCATGGAAAAGGGCTATTGGGAATCTTTCCATCCTTGCTTCTAATTATTCGGACCATCAAACTTCCCCAATCTGACTTTCAGAATGAGTGTTAAAAGAGAAAGCGGATGTATAGTGAAATGGGGCGGTAGTTAAGGTTATTGGTTTTCTCTTTGGGAACCTACTTTTTTGGACCCACAATAGAAATCAGAATTGTTAATCATTTTTAACAAGCCCAAAATGGTTGTATTGTTAAATATCAGTCGTTGATTCTTCATAAGCTTCAAGATATTTATAGAAACATCCAAACTGTTAGATCACGATTTCTAAAATTATGTGGGCCCTATTTGTAAAATCCAAACTGTCTAGACCATGTAAAAGGCCTAAAATGGTGATTCATGATGAATCATGAGAAAATGCCAAAAAACTATGGATCATTCATCTTTGCACAATACAGAAACTAGGTGCATACCATGAAAATTGGAATGAATGGGCAGTCCCTTTGTTTCAATTTTTTGATTTTTATGGGGCTAGAAATCATGATCAAATCCATGCATCATTTTCATATGGCTAAACATGGCCACATGCTTAATTTTTATTCGTTGATCTTATGTGAACTTTGAGATATTTGTGGAAAGTTTAAAACTTAAAAAATTAATTTTTTATTCATGTGGGCCCCATTTGCAAGATTTGAACATTTCAAATTCCCTAAAGAGCCAAGGATGGCTATGGTGTGAATGCTTAGCCGATGACTTTTCATGGATTTTGAGAAATTTGCAAAAAATTTATAACCATTAGATCACACATCCTATAGATGATAGGAATCGACACTGTTTACCAAACCTAGAACCCTCCTCAAAAATCAACCTTAAGGATATATGGGATCCAGGAGAATGAGGGCATCCTTCATTTAAAGGATTTTTCTCCCATTACCAAACATGCCCTTAGTAAAAAAAAAATGAAGCCTTACACAGCAAAACCTTAGCAACTGGTTGGGAAAAGACTGAAGAGATGAAATAGTAGAAACGAGTATACAAAGAGCCACATCTTGCCACTCACTGTTTACTGGACGTGGATTCTTAGAAGTAGTTTTTGTAAAGTTTCCTCTGTTTTTTTACAATTAATTTTATGTTTTGTTCAGCTTGAGATCATCTAAGGTTAAATAAAGGGGTTGTAAAGTAAAACTGTAAACAACTTACATCCACAAGGGCAAAGCATGAACCCATGTAAAATACAAATTTGATAAATAAATGCTAAGTTTCTCTTATTTTCTATGTTTGAATGTTGTCAATTAAGCACTTCGTTTGCATAATTATCTTGCAACAAATTGATGTAACTAATGGCTCACACAACTGCCATGAATCTCTCGTGGATTTGAGGGACCTATTAAGACCTCATATAATGAAATCCAATGGAAAAGAATGCGAAAATTTAATTAGCACAAGTGATCCATTAATTAATCTTGGGGTCATGGCACGCAAACGTGCTTTTATTTATTTTGTTTATTAGATTGAAATAATTCTATGAGAATTAGTTTTTACCACTTTTTTGTGAGAAGTTTAGGTGGGGCTTATCTATCACCCAATCCAAATCTTGCAATACATAAGGACTCCCTGATAGTCACATGCCTCAAGTTTTGGTTAAATCCGAATTTACTAGATCATTGGATTATTGTACATCAATCCAATGGACTAGATATATAGGCTATGGATGAAGGAATTAGGGACATGTGATTGGGTCAAACTTGATATTTGGGATCATCTCACATAGATCTTTCCATCCCCCTTGTCCCATCCCCACATGAGACCCACAAGTGGGCCCAATAAAAATGTTCTCACGGTAAATGTGTACGAACACTTTTCATAGAATTAAAGCCTATCCTTATGTAATATTGCAAAACAAGGTCTCTAGAGTCTTTTCATAGCAAAACTGAAAGGATTATTATATGTTGTCAAATTCATGGGTTGGACAAAACTCTGGGTCCATTAAGTTATATTTTATATATTTTTTAGTATGGAGTGTGGTATGAGTCGCCAGATGCATTGAAGTAAAGAAATAGAAGAAAGAATGATAAATTAAAGCATTTTGAATTATTTTTTTAGGATAACATGGATTAGAAAGGTCATATCTCACAAACCAAGCATCAGATATGGGAAAACGACCTACCGTTTGAAAGTTCGTTTTAAGTAGATATCCATTGATTGTGTTGTTTGAAATTATGAAATTACCATTACGTGAAAATTACGAAACTACCATGCGCAAAAACCTTTCCTTTTTAAAGTGGGATTTTATGTTTTGTGCCAATTCTTTTATTAGATGGATTACTATTATGAGGTATGAAATTGAGGCTATTTAAATGGGTTTTCTTATCAACCCTAAGACATAGATCTTATTAATCGAGCTAACCGGAAATTATATATTAGAGATCATTTTCTTTAGAGCCTTCATTGGAAGTTAAAGTGCCAAATCTTTATTTTAGTCGAGAAGAACTCAATTCTTAGGGTGTGAAAAGGGTGTGATTGTAACTATTCAACTTTACTTGCTATTTGATCCTTATTGGATTCATGGTTTTTTACCCAGTTGTGCTTTTTTATGTTAAAATCGTGCCTTTTTGAGGTGTGTGCTCGTGTTTGTTTTAATTTCAGTTGCATTTACAAATTGTATGATTGTTTGACATTCTAAAAATCCCCTAAAACCTTCAAAAACAATATAACATAATGATGCCAAACAAGTTTTAAATTGTGCAACCTCAGCACAACGAAATCTCAGCATAGGAGCAAGAACAACATCGAAACAGTACAAAAAACCCTAAGACCCATGAGAACAATTATTTCCATAAAGGCGCCTATTTTAAGAGTGTATATCCTTCAAAGGTGATGTACTTGTCAAGATTATTGGTGAGAACCAAATTAATACCTTTAAGTAACCCCTACAGTTCAACCTATCGTGGGCAAGTGGTACCTACTTGGCCTGTATAACTTGCAACCATTTGTCCTCTTTGATCTTAAATAAACCCCCAAATCAAGCAAAAGTTGATAGCTATATTGAAAGAGCCTTCACAACTTCATGTGAAACATCTAGGGGGCTTGTGGGACCCGCAATGCAGTTTCCAAGTTGAGTGATTTACTTATAAAGTGAAGATTCAAATCAAGAGGTAATAGAATATAAGGCATCTAATCATAATATGATGGCCTTTTGTCTTTAGTGGCTTGATATGGAATCTTTTTAATTCTATATTTTGTGAAAAATATATGACATTTTGTCATTTAGGGGCTTGAGGATCTTACTTTTTGACTTTTTTAGAAAAAGGGGAAAGTATTGAATTTTATATTTTTGATATGATCCTCTCATTTTTTTACGTTTTATAACACTTTACAAGTGAATTACCCAAACAGGCCCAAAAGAATGGTACACATCCAGCTAGGGTGGTTAAGATATGCCATTCATTTAAGAGTGACAAGATTTTGGAATAAATTGACGTAGGATGTAAGGGAGACTATTAGGAAAGGCAAGTGTTACGAGACTTCCATATACATCATAGGATATTAAACCAACCATGTATGATGATCTTGATGTGTGTTGAAACCAATCCCCTATGCTACAAAAATGGCTTGGACTAGGCAAATAAGGTGGCACATTCCTCCATACCAATTTAGCAAAATCACAATAAAGGAAAAAAAATATGATACATAGTTTTCCATGAAAGCAGTCTACAACAAACACAATTTGGGCAAATCGATGGGAGGAATTTTATGAAGGTGGGCTCAAGTATTTAGTTTGCTTTGCGGTGGACATCATTCAAAAAATCAGAGTTTAGATAGAATGGGTAGTCTCCAAATTTGATTATGTACAGATAGTAATATGTCAGCTAAATTCATGGATTGGACAAAACTCTAGTTCTAGTCAAAATCGTATTTATATTTATTTTGGACTAGAAGTTTGAAGAGGTTAAAGAGTCCCAGAAGAGCCGAAATGAAGGTATTTAGATTAGACAGGTCATATCTCATAAATCGAGCTTTTGATATGAGCAAGTGACCTTACATTGGAAAGCTTGTTTTGAGTAGATATTTGTAAGTTTCAAGATTGCATCAATCGGAACTAAAACGACAAAGTTATGGCCATAAGAAGTTTGAAGAAATTGTGCTGTTTGAAATTATGAAACTGCCATTGATGAGTTTTTGTTTCTATTTTAAGTGGGACTTTCTTGTTTTGTGCCAATTCCTATTCTGGTTGGATTACCATTATGAGGCATGAAATTAAGGCTATAAAAAGGGGCTTTCTCTTAACTCTAAGACATCCATTTCAATATTCTGAGTTGAGTTTTCAAATTGGAAATTCTTTTCTTCTCTAAAGCATTCATTGAGAAGCTTTACTAAAGTTATTGAGTTCTAAAGAATATTTCTTTCACTCACTTGTAGAAGATTGTCATTTCTCTTGAAGAGGTCATTCATCTTAAGTGACTTTAAGGCAAATTGGATCGAGTATGAAGAAGGCAAATGGTGTGTGTAACGGCAAAAAAAATTTCAGTCATTTAGGTTGTATTCAACTGGATAAGCCCTTGCATCATGCTTAATCTGAGTGTGGACCAGTATTAGGTCCCGTAGTTTTTTTTCAGTTTCGGTTTTTTTACGTAAACATTGCATTCCTATCTTTGTAGTTGATTGCATTTTAACTTAGGTTAATTGTTTGTTCATTTACATATAAGAAATATGTGTTTGGACCTTAGCATGTATCAAGGTTAGAATCATTCAGATTCCAAAGGAAGTGTGGTCTCTGTGCATATAAATAGGGGATTTCCAAAGGCCCTTATAGTGCATGAACCAACAAGGTGTTTTGTACCCCAACATAACACATCATAAACCCAAAGTGTAATTTCAAAATTTTAGGGATGATTTGGGGGTCCCAAATTTTGCTAAGCTTGGCTAATTCCAAACAATAGTGCCAGTGGGGCTTCTAAGGGGGATATCCTTCACAGATTTAGACAATTCCAAGGGGGAATGATTAGGTTGTCGAATTGAGATTATATCAAGATTTGCTTGAGGGCAGTGGCTGGCAGGCTGCCCAAGGGTAATGTGGCGAACCGTGAGTGGTCCACCCATGGTCACCTTCAGGCAAATCTTAGACCGCCCGAACTTTAGGTTGTGTTACTGTTAGGGGTGTGTAGGCATGGTAATCCTAGGACCCAATGGTCATCCATAACATCAATGTGAGACCCATCACCGATTAAGTACCCAATGTATGTTGTAAAAAATTATAAGTTTGTGCTTAATGAGAATTTTACAAAAGAGTGAGTCACCTGGCTTTAGCTTGGGTTTGTTGTATATAAGGTGCATGCTCTTTAATATTTCTATGTCAAATTCTAGCCAAAACTGCCTCAGGGTGTTATAGAAATCTCCACAACATATGAGCCTGAAAGGCTTTGGAGTAACTAGGTCATAGAACCCTAGGTCCCCAAAGACTAGAGGCGCAAGAATCCTTTCCCAAGCTAGACGAGTGAAGACATGGCCTATATTCTATTTCAAGATTTACCTGTAAATTTCTTATAGGAAAGCCAATAAAGTGGAATAAAGGAACAAGTAGACTGTATTAATACCTTACGACCAACATATAAAGGGAATGGCCAACCCAGGATTTTTATTTGGGTGATGGAGATAATAACTAAGTGAAGAAGTTAAATAATAAAATTAAAAAATTTCAAATCTTAATTAAGGGGGATTCTCAAATCTTAGGGGTACAAGCGCACCCATCTAATTACACTTAGGTCTACCCTTGCCCGTAACCCTCTACCCAAGCTCTCACACAATGTATGCTAATAATAATATGACTCTCATTTGTTGTGACCTGATGATTTTTTTTATTTATTTATAAAAGAAGTCGAACTACATAAAAAATTTATAAAATGTAATATCAACTCTAAGATAATTTCATTTACAAGTGACCGATTCCGATGTAATGTGAAACAGTGGTGCAATGTGACTCCTACTCAATAAATAATCATTATATGCTATAATAATCACCATGTGAGGTGATGGGATATCCTGCTACAAATGTTGAAGCGTGCGTGGTTGCGCTCGATCATTTGTTTTAAAATATATATAATGTAATATAATATGTCAACTCATTGATTCAGTCTCTTATAAATTAGAAACAAAAAAATTTTGGACAAGTCAACGCGTCATGGCCTACTTGGTTGCTGAGGATCCAAGGATCATCCATGTGCATTAATTTAAAGGGTCAAAGGTTCTGCCAAAGAAGAAGATCAAGTAATAAAGGCTACAAACAAATGGCTGATACAAATGAGTTTCCTACTGCCAAGCATTTGGAAGACAGCAAGGAATTTTGTATTTGGTTAAATTCATGTCTTGCTTAAAAATTAAGTCAATTGATTTGTAAATCATATTTTAAAGTATGAAATATTGATCACATTGCAAAAAGTTCTAAAACGAAGAAAATCATAATTACTGCCCGCACTCGAGCAGGCTGACTATCGCACTCCAGCGCACAAGAAAAAAATAATCGTGCTTAAGCCCTCAAAGACCGCGCTACAGCCTAATAAGAAAATTGCAAAATAACTAGATGCATGTAGACTGTGCTCAAGCGGGTGCTCACACATGTTCGAGCTTGATAGCGGCAGGAGCCCAGCGGACTGCACAGATTTCTATTTGTGTCAGCCTTGCCTGTTTTACTTGAATTTGGTTTCTAAACTTAGTGCACAAGTTTTGGGCTAATTAAAGCCGCTCTCTCAACCCTAAGTACAATACAACATATAAAACTCTCCTTATTTTGAATTGAGATTGCTATTAGAGAAATTATCTAAAGCTTCCATGAAAGATTGGGTTCAAGGCTTCAAATTCTAGAGTTGATGTTTCTATTTCATTATAGAAGTAAAAGGCATGTAATGTTGGCAAATTCATGGGATGGACAAAACTTGGATTTTAAGAGTTGTAATTTTATGTTTTAAATGGACTGAAGTTTCTACAACAGTTATAAATAAAGGTCTTCCACTCTAATAAAGGAATGCAGGTGTTCTATCTGACCAACTGGTCGGATTACATGGGCCAATCGGTCGAATTTCTTGCATACAGACACCTGCAGACAGAATTGAAGACCGACCTGTCGGCCGAGGTGCCCGATCGGTCGAACCCCATGTCTGATAGATCGGATAGGGTATCCGATCGGTCGACTGGGTCGGCTGTCGGGAATCAAAAAACTCTGATTTTCTAGATCTACAGTGTGTGCGATCAAATCCTTCCGAATTCAGTGTGAAAAGATCTCTATCCTCACTGTGTATATAAGGAGCATCTCATCCTTGAAGTATTATTCTTTCTCCAGATCAAAACCCTAAAATTCCTATTGAAAGATCGTCTTCTCAGAAGCTTCTCTGCTCTATATGTACTGCAGTGTGCGCTTCTGAGCTTCAGGTTCATTCTCCATCTTGGTGATTCATCTTGAAAGGCATCAAGGCATGAAGATCAAGCCTAAAGAAGGTGAACGACGTGTGCGTTGACAAGAAAGAGTGCTTCAAGTCCCTTAGGTTATGTTCAACTGGGTAAAGGGTAGTAAGTAGTTCTTGTAACCTCTCTTTAATAGTGTTTAATCTTGGGGGACCGGTGGTTGGTCCCGTGGTTTTTCCCGATTGGGTTTTCCATGTAAAAATCCTGTGTCCATCTTTCTTGTGGTGTTTGCTTTGTAGATTAATTGACTGTTATTGAGTATCTTCATACTTAGATCTAGTTAGGACCTAAACCTGTGTTAAGGTTTGAAGTCTTTCAAGTAGTATCAGAGTAGGTTCATATCACCGTTTCTAGATCTATTCAGATATCTGCTATGGAGATTCACAGAGATGGAGCTTTAACCAACAAACCCCTATATTTGGATGGAACGAACTACACTAATTGAAAAGTTAGAATGGTTGCCTTTTTGCAGTCCATTGATATAGATGTGTGGCAATCCATTCATACTGCATATGTTCCACCAATAGTTGTTACTGATGGGAATGTTACTATCCCTAAGCCTATGGCTCAATGGACCAAGGAAGAAAAATTTGCATTCCGTGCAAATAGTATAGCCATGAATGCTATCTTTAATGGTGTCTCACCTACAAAATTTAGAAAAACTTCTAAGTGTAACATCGTTAAAGAAGCATGGAGTATCTTGGAAACTATCCATGAAGGAACTAGAAGGGTCAAACGGTCTAAACTTCATAAACTGACCACTATGTTTGAAACTTTGATTATAGAAGAAAACGAAACGTTTGATAAATTTTATGCCAAACTTAATGATGTGGTAAATTCAACCTTTAATTTAGGACAAATCATTCCTGAGAATAAGATAGTCCAAAAGATTCTACGATATCTTCCTGAAAGATTTGATCCAAAAGTTGTGACAATTGAGGAAACTAGTGACTTAGATTCTCTTTCGATTGATGAGCTTGTTGGAAATTTACAAACTTTTGAAGCCAATCTCAAGTCAAACAGAAAATCTAAGGGAATTGCACTAATTTCTTCCAAATCAAATAATGATAGTAATGATTCTGAACCAGATTCTTATGACCCTGATTTTGATGCCTTTTTAGTCAGAAAATTCAAAAAGGCTATAAAAAGTTCAGATAAAAAAGATTGGAAAAAGGCTTACAAGAAAATAAGGCTAAAAATAAGTCTAATGTTACATGGAATGTTAAGCCAGCTTCTAATCCTTTGTCCAAGCCTGAAAAGACTACTTCCAAAATAACTCCCAAGAATACTCAATGCTATGAATGCAAAGGTTTTAGCTATTATGCATCCCAGTGTGTCAACCGCACTTTTAGAAGTCAAACGAATCAAGGTAAAGTGTTGAATGTCACTTGGGATGATGATTCAGAAGAAGAAGACCAAATTCCAGAATTTGAATCTTCTGAAAATACTAAATTTATTGCTTTTATAGCTTTAACAATTCCGCCGTTAAGAATTCCTTGAGTGCAGGGTAAGAGTCTAATACTGAAAGTGATGCTTCTTTGGATGACATACCTTAGTCTGAAAAAGAATTGTTAGAGGCATATGATAAATTACTGACAGACTCTAGAAGAGTTGTATTGATTAATGATGCTCTAGAGCTGAAACTAGAAACTTCGGAAAAAGTGATTTCATCACTGAAAAAAGAGTTGAAAGAGGCTTATAGCAAGATATCTACCTTAGACTCATAACTAGTTATCTCCACTAACAAGTTGACTGATGTAGGAAGGACATATAAGACTACATTGCAATAAATTGCGAATCATGTTCCGAACTCAACAGAGGCGGAGATATTCCTTGCCTCAAAAGGTCAAGACTAAATAAGTCTGGATTTGAAAGTCTGACCTCTACTGTAATGTAGTTCTTATAGCCCTTCGAGCACAAAATTCACATATGTGATACTTGGATAGCGGGTGCTCTAAACATATGTCTGGTGACAGATCACTGTTTACCTCCTTTGAGAAGGGTCATGGTGGTAGTGTTCAATTTGGTGATGGTAACAAATCCAATGTCATTGGTAAGGGCACTATACATATTCTTGGTATGTCTTCTATTCATAATGTATTTCTTGTAAGTGGTCTTAAAGCAAATCTTTTAAGTATCAATCAGCTTTGTGAATTTGATCATGAAGTGCATTTTTCCTTAAAAGATTTTGTTATTGTAAACAAAGAAGGAAAAACTGTACTTCATGGAAAGAAAATTTCAACTAATTGTTATGTTGGTGGGAATTCTGATAGTCTACAATGTCACATAACCTCATTAGATACTGTTGATCTGTGGCATCAACGTTTGGGTCATATAAATTATACTGTACTTGAACTTCTCTCTAAACAAGAGTTAGTTTGAGGGTTGCCCAAACTTCAGAAACCCTCCAATGTTATATGTGGCCCATGTCAACTTGGTAAGCAAAATCGTTCACCTCATAAAAAACTTGATCAAATGATTACATCTAGGCCATTAGAATGACTGCATATGGATCTTATGGGTCCTACTCAGATTCAGAGCATCAGAGGGAAGAAATATATCTTTCTAACTGTTGATGATTTCTCTCATTTTACATGGGTTAGATCTCTGAGAGAGAAATCAGAAACTTTTGATGTCTTTCATTACTTATGGCTTCAATTGATTGCAGATAAAGGAGCTCAATTCGGTGTTGCTTCAAAGATTAGATCTGATCATGGAGCAGAGTTTGAAAATTCTTTTTTTCAATCTTTCTGTGCTGAAAATGGAATCAAACATGAATTCTCAGCACCTAAGACTCCTCAGCAAAATGGAATTATTGAACGAAAAAACCAGGTTGCACAAGATATGGCCCGTGTTATCCTTCACAGCTAAAAACATTCCACAGAAGTTTTGGGCTGAGACAGTAAATATTGTAGTACATGTGATCAATTGAGTCTATCTGAGACTCGAAACTAAGATGACCCCATATGAAATCTGATATAATAGGAAACCTACAGTTAAATACTTCAAGACCTTCAGGAGTAAGTGTTACATATTCAAAGATAGAGAACATATTGGTCAATTTGACTCCCGAAGTGATGAGGGTGTGTTTCTTGGCTATTCCTTGGAATGCAAAGCATACCAGGTATTTAACTTGCGTAATTCTACTGTTTTGGAGTCATTCAATACGGTTATAGATGATGCAGAGTCTCATTTCAATTCTGATGATGATGAAGTGATGTTTACTCCTTCTTCTTTACAGGAAGATAATTCCTATTCAAAACTTGATGATTCACAAGCGGCTAAAGATAATCTTGAAAAGCCTCCTAGCACAAATTTGGGTGACTCCTCTAAAGAACAACAAGAACCAAAGACACCCATTGTCACTCAAAGCCCCATTACAGATCTTATTGTTCCTCGTCAAGATACGTCATCTCGGACTAATCCGAAAGCTAGAGCATGGAAACATCATTCATTATCGGATATTATAGGAGATGTAAATGAACCTATTCGTACTCGTCAACAGGTAAGTGATGAAGTAAGTTACTTTTACTATATTTCTACTGTCGAACCTCATAATGTTTCTGAAGCACTTAAAGATGATTCTTGGATAAATGCCATGCATGAAGAATTAACACAATTTGAAAGAAATGATGTATGGCAACTTGTTCCCAGACCAACTCACACTAATATCATTGGCACAAAGTGGATTTTCAAAAATAAAACCGATGAGTTAGGTCAAGTTGTGAGGAACAAAGCTAGGCTTGTAGCACAAGGTTATACTCAAGTTGAGGGTATTGATTTTGATGAAACCTTTGCTTCAGTAGCCAGACTTGAGTCAATTCCCATCCTACTAGCCCTTGCTTGTGCACTGAACTTTAAACTATATCAAATGGATGTCAAAAGTTCATTTTTAAATGGCTTTTTGGATGAAGAAATGTATGTTAAGCAGCCTAAAGGATTTCAAGATCAGCAATTTCCTGGTCATGTCTATAAACTGAACAAGCCATTATATGGTTTGAAGCAAGCCCCTCGCGTATGGTATGAACATTTAACCACCTTCTTGCTTGGAAATGGTTTTTGACGAGGACGAGCTGATAAAACCTTGTTTATCAAGAATGAGGACAAGGACTTACTAATTGCTCAAGTGTATGTAGATGATACTCTGTTCGGGTCAACCTCACAGTTTTGGCAAATGTATTCTCTGAAATCATGGTAAGTGAATTTGAGATGAGTATGGTTGGTAAATTAGCTTTCTTCTTGGGTCTACAAATAAAGCAAAGTGTAGATGGTATATTTATTTCTCAATCTAAATGTACCACAAATTTACTTAAGAAGTTTGGAATGCTCTCTTCAAAACAGGAACGGATTCCAATGAGCACTTCAGTTAAACTTAGTTTAGATACAGAAAGTACAGATTATCAATGATACATTGTATCGTAACATAATTGGGAGTCTACTATATCTTACTGCTTAGCAGACTGGACATAGCATACAATGTGGGTATCTATGCCTGATATCAGTCAAATCCTAAGGAATCTCATGTTAAAGCTGTCAAGCAAATCATGAAGTATGTGTGGGCACAATAAACTATGGAATTTGGCTGACAAGGAACGCCAACACAACTGTTGTTGGATACTCTGATGCTGATTGGGATGGCTATGTTGATAACAGGAAGAGCACCTCTAGCGCATGCTTCTTCATTGGCAACAATCTTGTTGCATGGCATAGTAAAAAGCAGACGTCAACCTCTCTTTCTATTGCTGAAGCAGAATATATTGCAGCTGGAAGTTGTTGTACACAATTTCTATGGATGAAACAAATGTTGTCCGATTATGGAATTAAGCAAGATCTTATGACAATCTACTGTAACAATAGGAGTGCTATTGATATTTCCAAGAATCCTGTTCAGCATTAATAAACAAAACACAATTACATCAGGCATTATTTCATTCGTGAATTAGTTGAAGCTAAAATTCTTATCATGGAGCACATTGCAACCGAAAATCAACTAGCTGATTTATTCACTAAACCTCTTGAGCCTCTTCGATTAGAATCTCTTCGTAAATCCCTTGGAGTTGGACTCCATCCTTGACATATCCTCTACACTATTTGCTCTTTGCACATGCCTATTATCTTTGTTAATTCCATGATTATTTGATATATGATTTACCTTGTTTTACTTTAGTTATTGGGCTGGTTTCTGTCATGGTACACAAAATTTAAGGAGACTTCTCAAAAACTCACTTTCCTATCAACTTCATTCACTACAGTTGAAGAAAATCAAGAGTACATTGTTCGGGCTTTTTTCATAGATGTACACTGCATTAGTCAAGTAATTTTGAATTCTTCTTCTCCCTTCTTTCCCCTTCACAAAAAAAAAAAAAAAAAAAGGAAAGAAGATGATACTTATTCAGGGGGAGTTGTTCACAAAAAGACTATAAGATGCTGGATTTCTCGAATTTGAGTTCCAAATGTGGTTGATTATTCCTACATTCCTCACATGACAGAGCATATCTCCCCTTCTCTGTGTTACCTCGACATTGTTGGCTTAATAATTGCTGTAAAACATCGTCTCTGAGCATTGATGATTTTCATATGAATTGTTCCCTTCTGGTAGGTTGCATTTGTCATCTTGCATATGTTATTTATCTCAAAATTTCTTCTTCATATACTTTGTGTGTTATACACTCTGTGAGTTAAAAAAAAAAAAAACTCACAATTGTGTATACCGACCGGTCGAGCTTCACAACAGACCGGTCGGCCAATTCTGTGTCCTTTCACAGAACTAAAATCCGATCGATCGGTCTATTTCTACCACCGGTCGGGTCTTTTGAATACAATTTCACAGAATTAGAATTCGACCGATAGGGCTATTCATCTTACCAGTCGGGCACCTGGATTCTTTAAAACCAGCGTGCGTCTCTTCATTTCCTTCTTCAACCTACTTTCTCGTCTTTTGGCCTGCGACGTCTCCTCTTCTCCTTCCCTTGCTTACCTGTTTTTCATGCTCCCTTTGTTTGTCTTCCTCCTCCAAGGTAACAATCTTTGCTTATGTTCTTTTCCATTACCTCCATTTATGCGCCATCTTCTTCTCTCTTTTGTTGATTTTCATTGGGTATAGTTTGATGTTGGATACCATTTTTCTTGTGTGCTTTCTATTCATTCCTTTTAGCCACATGATTCACTGTGATTTATGCCTAGATACATGTGATTTTGTTTGTACGTTGATTGGGATCTCTTTCATGGGAGTTTGTGTCTATTTCAAGCTTCACTTTTTATTTGCACGCCAATTGTTTGCTAAAATGCTCGAATGAGTTTCTTCATGTATATTTCTCATTTTGCTTACATTGGATTGCACTGTGATGCTTTCTACTTCAAGCTATACTCATCATTCATAGATATGGCTCCAAAGAAGCTTGTCTCAAAGCAAAAACGTATGGCTAGTTCCTCGTCTACTACTAGTTTCATCAGTGAACAATTTCTTTAGGAAGAAAGAGCCAACCAATATAATAACATATTCAGAAAAAGGACTGTACTTTTTGAACTTCCCATAAATCTTTTGGAATTTCGGACGTTACCATTCGGTGGGTGGCTTGACAGATGTCAATGGACCTTTCTTTACAAATTTGAAACAGAGGTTTTTCCAGATTTGGTGCGTGAATTCTACAATAACATGACTGATATGTCCTCTATGCTCATTAAGTCCTATGTTTGAGGCCAGCACTTATCCATTACTCCCTCTTCACTTGGGAGATTCTTAGGTATTGAACAGACATTGGATGCACGATATCCACTGCCTGATGAGGGTCCTTCGGATGTTGATTTTGATGCAGTTAGCTCATTTCTATGTAGCAATCCTCGCGATTGGCCTTCTGGCACACTACTAAAACAAAGTGAATTGATTGACTTGTATTGTCTACTCAACATCTTTGTGAAGAACAACATTGAGCCCGCGGTCATCATGCGGAGATTTATCACGAGGCGGGTTATCTTCTTTATGTTATTGGTAGCAATCTCCCGATTGATCTTCGTCGTGTCATCTTCGACACTATCTATCGTGCTCATTCCGCTGCAAAGAATGCCTCACTTCCTTTCAGGGTACTGCTCTCCTGATTCCTTCTTGCCCAACGTGTGATGCCCAATGTGAACGAAGTTTCTGTTTCGATTCCGAATGCTATTACTATGAGCACCTTGATGCATTCTAAGTCCCAAGTCTATCAATCTGTTCCTTGCGGTTCCATTCCAGCACCTACTGTTGAGGAGGATATTCCGAATGCTACTACAATACATGCCAGGCTTTCAGCTTTCGAGGATACTCTTTCAGACCAGGCTGCTTATCTTGATATTCTTCATAGCTCTATTCAGACACTTCATGGTGTAGTTCAGACACTTAATGGGCGGTTAGATGCTATTGAGTCCAAACTTGACTATATTTTAGATCATCTTAGTCGGCCCTGATTGTATTTTGGTTCGCTTCTTTTTGTTGCTATTGCCCCCTTTCAATTCATGACCAAAAAGGGGGAGAAGCTTATACCATGCATGTGTATCTGAACTAATTGCTAAGAATAGTTTAAACTGCTAACATGCGTTGATTCTCTCTTATGTTCTACTTATGACATGCTAATCTGATCTTTTGTGTGCCTAGAAAGGTTGATTGTGTTTGGAGGTTTTAAGTTATAGCGGCAAGTCTCACCTTCATGGTTTTTTTTTTTTTTTTTTTTGGGTTTGATTTGGATAGATTGTTCAGTTTAGGAAGTTTTGTCCATGAATTGCCAAAAGGGGAGATTGAAAGTCATGTAACGTTGGCAAATTCATGGGATGGACAAAAATTGGGTTTTAAGAGTTGTAATTTTATGTTTTAGATGGACTGAAGCCTCTACAACAGTTACAGATAAAGGTCTTCCGCTCTAATGAAGGAATGCAGGTGTTTTATCTGATCGACCGGTCCGATTACATGGGCGATCAGTAAATTTCTTGCATACGGACACCTGCAGACAAAATTAAAGACCGATCGGTCAGCCAAGGTGCCCGATCGGTCGAACCCCATGTCCGATCAATCAGATAAGGTATCCGATCGGTCAGCTGGGTCGGCTGTAGCGAATTAGAAAACTCTGATTTTTCGGATCTACAGCGTGTGCAATCAAACCCTTCCAAATCCAGTGCAAAAAGGTCTCTGTCCTCACTGTGTATATAAGGAGCATCTCATCCTTGCAGTATTATTCTCTCTCTAGATCAAAACCCTAAAATTCCTATTGAGAGATCGTTTTCTCAGAAGCTTCTCTGCTCTATATGTGCTACAACGTGCGCTTCTGAGCATCAGGTTCATTATCCATCTTGGTGATTCGTCTTAAGAGGCATCAAGGCGTGAAGATCAAGCTTGAAGAAGGTGAACGACATGTGCATCGACAAGAAGGAGTGCTTCAAATCCCTTAGGTTGTGTTCAACTGGGTAAAAGGTAGTAAGCAATTCTTGTAACCTTTCTTTAATAGTGTTTGATCTTGGTGGACCAGTGGTTGGTCCCGCGGTTTTTCCCGATTGGGTTTTCCACGTAAAAATCTTGTGTCCATCTTTCTTGTGGTGTTTGCTTTGTAGATTAATTCACTGCTATTGGATATCTTCATACTTAGATCTAGTTGGGACTTAAACTTGTGTTAAGGTTTGAAGTCTTTCAAGAAGATTTGTACTTTCTTATAAAATATTGTTCTCTAAGCATAAAGATTATTCATTTTGGAGATCAATGCACTGATAGCGGGTACACAGAGGGACTGCGTGCTGTGGAGATCTATAAAAAACAACTACAAAGCCTTGTGTCGGGGGGACTAACTGTAGGGTTGTAAGTAAATCTTGTACTGTGGAAGTTAGCAATTGATTTTGTCCACTTTGTGTAACGCTCCGACCCAGCTTGACCTCGTTTAGTGGGTAATTAATCTTGTTTTCGTTGCTAATCGTGTTTTGTTTGTGTTTTATTTTCGTTACGGGTCATGGATAGGTAGTTGGGTTGAGTTTGACCTGGATTAAGTAGACTAAGCCCTTTTTCGTAATTTTAGCTTTTCTTAGACATGGTCATTTTTGCATCATCTTGATGTCAACACGTGTCTTTCGTTGAGCTCGTTAACTTTCGTAACTATGTCATTTGCAACCAAGGTCGTGTGATTCGATTGGACCTTGATTTGACTCAAACTGGAAATAGAATTCTAACTTGGCCCTTATTGTAATTTGAACAACCCATTACTTATATAAGCTCAACCATCGACCAAAACACATGTTCTCTCTCTCAGTTTCTTCACTGTGCACGTGGAGCTCAACTCTCTCTCTTTCACTTGCATTCTCTCCCCCATCGATCAAGAGGAATTTGGGTTCTTGCATGTGAGGTGAGTTGGAAATCCATTCATCCCTCTCATCTCCTTTCTCTAGTTCTTCTCCCTCTTGTTTCCATTGTTGCTTGGTGTGTCTGTGATTCCAATCCTCATGCATGCATGTGGTTTTGTGTGTGTTAGGTTGTGTTTGGATCCAAGAACTTCAGTTGTGCAATTGATTTCCTAATTGAGGCAAGTATAACCATATCTTTGAGAACCCATGTTGGTATGCTTTTGATTTGGTTAGTTTTATATGAATTAATGTGGAAATATGTGTTTACAGCCCATTTGATACTCATTGCTTCAGTACTTGTGTATTCCCATTGGAGAATTAAATTTCTGATGCTTCCCAGACATTCTGCATGTGTTTCAGGAAATTTGAATTCGTGCAGGTACGGCTAAGCCGTATAGCACCTACGGCTCACAGTCCAGAGAGGAGAAAAACCCAGTTTTCCTCTACGACTAGGGCACGGCTAAGCCGAAGCTCAGCCGTGGCCCAGCCGTAGAACAATACAGGGTGCATTTTCTGGAATAACTGAGAGTCAGCAACTGACAGACCTTCTACGGCCCAGCCACGGCTAAGCCGTAGACCACACACGGCTAAGCCGTAGCACACACACGGCTAAGCCGTATTCACATTAGACTAATGAAAGAAAAACAAGAATAGGTGTAAGGAAAAGACCGATATGGCCTTCATGATAGAATGTAGAGCACCTAAACCGGCCCAAAGGAATATGACACAACGCGTGAATGATCTCGAGGGCTGCGAATTATTCATGTTCGTTATCCGGATGTTAAGCACCTCCCCATGGGTGTTGATTTAAGGGACTTCGTGCACCACCCAATTCAATGCAACACTAGACAACGGTGCATCGAATAACTTAAAACTATATCATCATGCACGGTTAGAAACACCGGATAATTAGATTAGAATTGGTTTGTAATTACAGATGATTCGATTTCGCATGATTTGTTGCACAACATATGCATTCGATTAGTGATCTCAACTCTCTAACATGTTTACTTGTGTTCAGTTATATTCACATTGTGGTTCTTTACCTTGAGTATGCATGTATAATATGTTCACAGATACGCACGTATGATATGTTGTCACGATCTACTCAGGGTTTCCATGATTGACTCTGTATGGTCAGGCACTACTTAGCCTCAGCCTTAGGATCCCGACGGGGTGAATTTGGTATAGTTTATATGGCCTGCTGCAGTATGAATATGTCTTGGGGAACCGGACCCCAGGAAACCGAGACCCATTGTACCATGGCCCGGACAATGGTGTTCTTTGCACGTTATAAGATCCCTCTTTTGGGAGCATATGGTAATGTAGTAGCCACTAGTTATGTACACAGCATGTATTCCTTGATTCACGCAGCATGTTTCTTTCTTGCATGATAGCCTAGTATACAAAAATGTCTTCTTTAATCACATGATGTTCTTATTCTATTAGACACAGCGTGTGTTAACTTGCTATGGTTTATACTTTGCTGAATCTTCGTATTCACAGTTGTTTTTGGTGTTGCAGGCCCAGATACCCCTGCCGAACCCTCGCCGGTCGGCCAGACTCCAGATGAGACCCCCGGGGCCCCATCAGGCCAAGAGGAGTGGATGTGATCACTCCACGGGAGAGCGTTCCTGGCATGCATTGCATCGGAGTCTTGTTCTTGTGGTTTTGAGGATTTCAGCTTTGTGTATATGTCATGACTGTATATGTTATTTTGCTCTTTTTGTAAGACTTTCATCTATGTAATTATGTCAGTTCGTTCTTGGTATTCTATTCTTGCACTGTTAGTTTATGTTTCTGATATTTACAGCTTCCGCGTACTTGCTTGGCAAGTGTGAATGTTCCCTTGTGCGTGTGCATTTAGACTCGGTCTACGTGTGCATGCACGGGAGTACGTGTGTCATTAGGTTTGGCTGTTGCTAACCCCCGAACCCTGGGCTCGGGTTGTGACACTTTGGACTTTTGATATTTTCCTATTTTGGTTTCTATGTTAAATTTGTGTCTTGTTTTCGTTGTGTGATTTATTGCTTTTATTATTCTGCTGCATAGGAGTAGTAATTAAAGTATAATCTAGAATAAATCCGGGGCATTATAAAACTTTCAGGGATGATGGGATGAAGATAGTTGAGATAAGCCACACTGGTGACGCTTCTACTAGCAGACAACAAGAACATGATGTGGTAGTGGAGACAGAAAATTTCGCCCCTGTTAATAGTAGTAAATGCTGATTACATGGTTTTGGTCCTGATGATGATGATGGTCGTGTATCGATTATGCCAAGTAATTTAATCCCGGCAACAAGCATCCCGAAATTCTCAGTAGAATTTGGTGCGGGTGACTTTAAATTCTATCATTCTAGGATCATCTCGATTGGTCCTCATCATCAAGGCAAGACTAGTCTCCAGCCCGCGCAAAGCCTCAAATGGAAGTGTGTGGAATCAATCGCCGAGCGGAATCCAAGACATCCGTACAGGACTACATTCAATGGACTTGTGGCACTCTAGACGAAAGCAGCACTCTAGATCTGCTACAAACACGACCCCTCGCCCTTGTCACCAACCTCGACCCCTCCCTCACCTACAATATCTTTGTGGAGATGATGCTGATACCTGGTTGCTTCATTGTTGAGAACCTTCTACATGTTAGGAGTCGGACTTTATCTCAAATGTTAGATACCAAAATTTGGATGGATGATTCAATACGTAATGATCTGCTCCTACTAGAAAATCAGCTTCCTTTCTTTGTCGTTGAGGGTATCTTTTGCTTGGTCACTGGTGAAGGACCAGAGCAGTTAATGATCCTTGTCCATGATTTTTAACAACAGGTCTCTCCCACAAACACAAACAACCTTGCTTGCTATAAACCACCATCCCATAATTTGCTCCATCCTTATCACTGGTTTCTTTTCTCTAGCTTGAAAGGAGACAACCCCAGAACCTCGTCATCTGATCCAACCAGCCAGACAAGCACAGAAACTAAAACGGACAATCCCTAGTGCAACGGGCCTCCAAGAAGCGGGAATCAAGTTCAGAGCGAAGATGGCGGTGAGTGTTAGCATTGTGGATGTAACGTTTGAAAACGGAGTCATGGAAATCACACCTTTATTGATAGATACTTTTACAGTGTCTCAAATTCGAAACCTCATTGCCTTTTGAGAAGTTTGATCCTTACATGGAACCTCAGGCCGCTGCATTTGCTCAATTCATGGATCACATCATCAACACTTCCAAGGATGTTGCATTACTCCGGAAGAGTGGCATCATTTGAACCTGGTCTTGGCAGCAATGAAAAAGTTTCCGATACATTCAACAATTTAACCAGTAGGGCTCTCGAGTATCAGACTCCAAAACTGACAATGATGTATAAGGATGTGGATGAGTATTGCAGAGCTAAGCGTCACCAATGACGGGCAATCTTGATGCAAGACTTTTTTGGCAGTCCATGGGCAGCCATTTCCTTGGTGGTGCAGTCATCCTTCTTCCTCTCACTTTCCTTCAAACCTTCTTTTCCATATACGTATTTTAGGCCTCCATCTGCAAATGAATCTTACTTCTATCAATGAATGTAGTATTAATTATTGTGTGTTTATGGAAATATGCATGTTTTATCTATTTGTAGCAGTCCATATGTTTAAAAAATAAAGATACGCCTGTGTTATTATGTGTTAATGGAACTATATATGTATCTGTTTCTAGCAGTTCATATGTATAAAAAAGGAAAAAAAAAAAACAAAGGCTTTTGCATTCATATCATGGATTTCTTACTTGCAGAACCATGGATTGTTTATAAAAGAGCCTTTACATCCCCACTTAGAGCTTAGAGGACACATGATGTTGAATCAAGACATGCACAGTCTCTCAAATCTGAAACCTCAAATCCCATGAAACGAGTTTTTACGTTGGCCGGGTGGGTCATTAATCGTGAAGGGAAATATATTGATTGGATGTTTTTTTAGGCAAGATACCTGAATAATATAATTCTTCAGTTGTACATACTAAGTGACTATGCAGCTCGGAGCAACAACTCTCATTTTCTTCTTCAATGCTTAGTTTTCTTCTTCAATGTGTCACGCCCCCAAAATTGGGCCGGATCCAAACCCAGCTCCAAGGGTGTGAGAATTGGTGCTAATTAAAATTTTTCTAATATAAACAGTATGAGCCCCCAATTCCGGGTGGATCGAAGTCCTTCGTGAGACCATGCTTGGTGATCAAGCAACCATAATCACACGCGGAACTAAAATCCATACTCATCACAGACGGATTTCACATAACAATCAGGTAACAATCTCATTAATAATAAAAATCAAGGTCAAGTGCTTCGAAGCATAACAATTAAAGTCATAATTTCAAAACAAATAAACTTAAAATTAATATCCTAATGGCCCAAACATGGCTTTATTATATAATCTAAGATTTTCGATCTCTGCACCACATTAGGACACCTCAGATGATGTCATCAGTGCTCTACTCAACAACTCCGCCATCTGGCGGAATTTCCTGTGTCGCCTGACCCTCCGGTTAGGCACCGATAACGGAACCTAGACACCAAAAGTAGTGGGTCGTATTGGCATAATCTGACAAGAGGGTAAACTGCAAACAATGGATTAATCAACTGAATTAAATAATATATTTATTATAAACCAAAATAAATCAGATGCAAATCCCAATGGCATGAATGCAAAAAAACGGGTATTCCCGCGAATAAATATACAGAAACGGGTAATCCCGCATACAATTAACAGAAACGGGTAGTTCCGCAGATAATAACAGAATCGGGTAATCCCGCAGATAATAACAGAAACGGGTATTCCCGCAGATAATAACAGAAGGCACAGCTGTATGTTATAATCTATAGTACACGCTGACCCGATAGCGTATGTCCACCTCCGAACTGCAGTCGGTCAGATATATATATATATATTTACAAATACATATGTATACCAATGCAGAATGAACCATGATATGACACCCTTTACCCCAGTATTCAACCAATATCAATTGAGTATTTAGACCTTGAAATTTGAAAGTGTATTATAAACGGGTATCAATTCAAGTTTTGTGAGGGTAGGCACTAAATTCCTAACGGTCGCAGTTGGTTAACTATATACATAAGAACCAACTCTCTATCACAATGAAAATATGAGTCCACGATGCCGAATACTACTTTTGGTGCCTATCATGTAGTGCATCCCGAATCTCACATTTCCATTCTACATTTAGTATAATTCTCATGTAAATATTCAACTAACTTTCCTAAAAGACATAATTCATTTAATCCAATTATGTATATATTTGGTGTGGTTTACAAATTTGATAAAAGATATTCAATTTTCCAATCCAAAGTTAAATTAAGTCATGATCAGAAGGGGAAAGGATTAATTAATTCCTTAATATCATTGTTGTGTATAAATACACCTTATTATTTTATACAAAACAAAAGGTACAAATCCCGGATTATGAATTAGAATGTAGACTCAAGTTAAAACCCAAATTAGAATTTGAAATACATTCTAATTAAAATTTTAATCACACAAATTACATCCTAGTTAGTGTATAACCAAACCAAATTTAATATTAATGTCAAATACAACTCCCAAACTACTTTTAATAACAATAAAAATTGAATTTTTTTGTCATATCCAATTAATTAATTAATTAACATAACCACATATTCATTAATCTTCTAAACTAATAATCACATTAGAATACTTTAACTATTTATAATTAATAACCTAAAATTTTAGTTACATATATATATAAATATATATATTTTTTAAGGCAAGTGGGCCCAACTTCGGCAGCCACCTGGCCCAGCCGCAACTAGGCCCAGCAGCACCCGGGCCGGGCGCTGCCTGACCCAGCCAAGCTAGGCCCGGGTAGGCAGGCAGCAGTGCCTGCGCTGCATGCCAGGCAGGCAGCGCAGTGATGCTGTGACGTATGTTTTTTTTTTAACATAAATAAACTTCATATTTATGAAAAAAAAAAGGAAGATCAATATCTAAGATTAATCACAAATCAAAGTATGGAACCTGAGCAAAGAAATCACACAAAAGTTTAAACCAAAGCGAAGAAATCCTATAAACTGAAATATATTACAAGTAACCAAAAGTCATTGTTTACAGCTATCCACTTACTTGAATCTTGAAGGCAAAAGCAAATCTGAATAACAACCTTGGAAGATCCAACCTTGGTTTCCCCCCGAAGAGCCTCTAGATGGTTGAAGAAGAAATGAAGAAGATGAGAGAATGGGGAAAACCCTAAGAGTTTATATTGAGAGAGGGTTTTTCTAAATTACAAGGAAGGGCTCCCTGCTTTCTAGTGGGTTTTAAGAAATTCCAAAAAGAGTCCCCTGGCCTAAAAGGGTCAATTAACTCAGGCCCAATTGTGTTAAATTAATCTATCTGACGCTCTTAACCCAACTCAAACTCGACAGACCGGCATGACCCAATAAAACAAAATTCGGGACTTGACACAATGCTTAGGTAGAGTAAAGATAATTCAAAGTATAGCTAAAGAGATCAGAGCGATATACTGCTTTCTTTCAAGCACAAAATTTTAAACCAAAGCAAATCAAGAAAGAGGAATCAGCCATTGAATATTATTTGTGAAAGAGTCGAATGAAATTTTTTATTCAGTACAATATATGGACTCCTGGGATAGGAAAGCAATGCACCACAGCACTCTAACACCCACTCAACCTTACTCTTTCTTGTTGAAACATAATTTAATACTACCTTGAAGCAATGCTCCGATTACATTTTGTAGCAATATGGTACTTCATAAAATTGAGAAAATCAACATTATAAAAAGTTGTGGAGTGTGAGTGCACAGGTGTATATGAGATTGTAAGGCCAAAGGGCCATACAATTCCGAAGTGTATATGGTGATCAAGATGAAGCAAGAGCTTGGCAAAAGAGAACCAGTTGTTGGTACCTTGATCGATCACCAATTGAGCAAGCCTCTCACCACAAAGGATATAAAAGGTAATTAGGGCTTGAATAATAATAATAAATTAAAAAAAGCCCCTATTAAGTAAGGTCTTTTGTCATAGGTTGCTGCTCGCTCGTTGTCTACTAAACGAGCCTTCACTGCCCGCCCAGCCCATATCTTAAATACTAAGTAAAGTCAAATCAGTAGCCCCACCTCCTTGTTTGAAGCTTTGGCAAGAAGCTTCTACTTGCTTGTTGAAGCTTTGCTGCCCCCAATCGAACTTCGCCATATCTATTGCGCACCCCACCAGCAAGCAATACATGCGAAGAAAGAGGTAAGCCCCCTTCCTTCTCAAAATCACTGAGGCTGTTCCAGCGAGCAGCACATTCATTCCTCCTCCCTCCGCAAGCATAACGCTCATCAGACGTGTGCAACAGCGATCCCATGCAATGACCAACTCCTTCTATTCATTCTTTGCCAACGACCTGTATGAGAATTTTATAGGTTGGGTTGGTTCTATAAGGAGGAAGATCATTCTTAGCCAACGACCTTTCTGAACCAAGATTCTTCCGTTGATGGAAATTGGTTGTGTTTAGCGGACCTTGCATGAACCACTCTTATTTGGGATGGTTTGGCGGTGGTTCTCTTGATTCGGGGTGGATTTGGATTTTGTTCTATGCTGCCCCACTTGGTATATATAATATATATTTATTTATTATTAAAGGTAAAAGCAAAATTTATGTTGTTCAAGTAGTATTGGTTGATGAAGAAAATGAGAAGAAAAAGTGTCTCTCATCTCTACCACACCTATTTTCATGCATTTATATATTTAAAAGTTTTAAGCATTAACTTTTGTGCTAACCTCAACTCAAGTGGGGTGGGTTTGGGTTGGCACAAATGTTTACCAAAACCCCTCGGTTGCCATTCCTTCTTGTTGTGAACTTCATAGTTTTTAATAAAGGAATACAAATGTGGAAAGATACTGTTGAAACACAAAGCATAATTTGCTTCACGATGTTTTGGTCAAACCCAAAATTAAGGAGACAAGATGGAAGGAATGAAATGCTTTATCTGTTTTTCGAATGGTTATGTTGAAATGCTTAATTATTAGTAAAGTTACAGCAAAAAGGGTTCGGCCTGGGTCCTCATTGTAAAGTACCTCCCTTGTACCACTAGCCTAACCTAGCTAAAAAAACCTTTTAAGCCTTTATTGAGGGAACAAAATTAAATTGGTATAGTCATTAATTTTTAACTCATTACTATAAATTATTACTAATTAAACAGCAAAGTTCACTATTTCACCTGTTATAGCATCAAAATATATTTTACTCTTACCCAAACTATGTCCGGGAAAATTCTTTTTTCTACTCAATCTAAATGAAGTCAAATTTTCAGCCACTAGAGTCAAGCCTAAAAAATTTAAGCAGCCCAAAATTTAAGTATTTTTTATAAAATTATTCGTGGCATAACATTATATAGATAGATGAAGAAATTGGCTCAATATTATATTAATAACTAGTAAAACAAAAGCTCAAATCATTAGTGAAGGCATAACAATGTATATTAATAATAATTATGGTAATATATTAAAATTCCCTAAAAATAAACCTATTTTGGTTCGGATACCTAATTCTCTTTCTCATCTCAACAATCTATTAAGTGACTCACGAGCTTTTTTACACTATTAAAGTCTTGCCCCTTCCTATCTTGGCACGTCACACCAATGCCTATAACGCTTATACTTAGAACATACAAAATGCAAATGAGAGTCTTCAACACAAAGAAAGCTCTACAAATCCATCAATCCTCTCTCCAAGGAACCCTCTCGATATTACCAGCTATTCCCTTTTTCCCTCATATTCTCTTTTCCCCCATTTCCTCTCAACTTCTTCCAAACGTGTAAATCTCTAAATCTCAAACACTGGCAGAATCCATTTCTTACCGCGATGCCCATCATCCGACCGTACAGTCGCCTTCTTCTTCCTCATCCAACGACTCTGATTCTCTCAGGCATGCAGGCATTTGGAAACCCCAACCCCCCCTTCCCCTTTATAAAGTTCAAAATTGAGGAAAACCTCAAATAGCACTTACTTACTGGGTTAAGACATAAAACATGATTATTTAAATCTTTGTGAATGATCCAGGGATGATCTGTTTGGGCTAATCACTGATGAGCTTGATGAAGGTGCCTGTTTGAGAAAAAAAAAAACAGAGAACTTATGAGGAAATCATGTAAAATTATCAGAACAGAAGTATGCTAGCAAGAATTGAAATCCTTGAAGATGCAAAGAGCAAGATATTAAGGTAATGTCCCAACATTCTGAACTTTCAAAATAGCATTTTCGTGTGGGTACAAATATATTGACTTTCTTTGGGTGATTTATCAAGGTCTAAAAATAAAAACAACCATTTTTTAATATGGGAAAAAGTTGGGAAATTGAAGATTTATTTATTCGAAAGTGCATGCACATGTATATATACATGTAGAAATTGTCACATACACACATGGATGAAAATCGTTGTATCGATCAATCCAAGAAAACCGATACAGTATCGGTATTAGTCATGGTTTGAGGTCCATTGCGGTTGTCGTGGTGTGAATTTTTTTAATCGATTAAAAAAATATCCAAAAAGTCCAAAATATTAGAAAAGGCTGTAAAACAATATTTTCTTTTTCATTAGTAACAAGTGTAAATCAAATTATCGGTCCTTGTAAGTTATGACATCCTGTATCATTGCTTTGTTTGAAGTTGTTTTTTTTTCTTTTTTTTTTTGTAAGAAACATAATTATAACTTATGTAGTATGAACTAACTGTTAGTGTGAAATTTTATAAAATATAGCTTACTTATAATTTATATATAGTGGTTGACGGGTTGTACTTGTATTTTGTATAGTATATAGTATTTTTTATAGTATATACCCCTATCATGATTTATTAGTCATCATTCATCAATCATCAATTCATCACTCAATTTTCAAACAACTTGTGAAATTCAAGAGCATGAACATTAACATAGCATATGATATAATGAGAGTAAAATAAATCATAAAACAGTTGGAGAGAATGAATGCACATCCTAATTCCACGTGGAGTGTCGCCCAGGCTCGATATCATCATCATCGTCATTTGTTCTTCTTTGGTATGGGTTATAATAATATGATCCAAACTCTTCTACTGAATTCCCATACCCTTGGCTATATTGATATTGTTGCTGAGGAATGAGGATCCCTTTATAGTGTGATGAGCTATCCTCAGTAGATTGAGATGACTGGGCTCCAAATTTAAATTAAGAAATTCATGAGAAATAGAAAAAGCTTGTTGGAGATCACGTTGGATCATTCATTACTCATAACATGGTTGTGACGGTGGAACTAGAGGTAGTTAAGTTGGCCAATGAGGGTTGTATCCATACATAGCCTGCTGTTGTCCAATATTGCCCGCAGAAGTACCTTCCCCCCTCCTTGACCGATGCTACTAGTAATCCCTGTCTCAGTTTGTAAGACATATCTTACATAACCACGATGGGAATTGAAGTCTGTAGCACCAGAAAAATGCTCAATTGTCTCATATATTGGTGACTTATTATCTCTATAGTGACCACCATTCCCAAGAGAGTCAAGAGAAATTTCTGTTGATGAAGAAGATGTAGAGATATTCGACTCACTCTACTCACCCACCTTCTTTCCTCTTGCCTTTGTAGGATCAACCGTAATACTCTTATGCTGTTTTGTTAAATTAATCTCTTGTAATCTTTCAGATGCTTTAAATTAAAAAAAACTCTAAATTTCAACAAAAGTGAAAAGCCTAAATTTTTGAAACATCAAATAATAAATCCACACTCACAAATCGCAATGTGTAAATCCATAATAAAAGATAAGTGTAGTCATCATCATGGATCACTTCTAAGCTCTTAGTCTCTTACTAAACAAATATTTAAAAAGAATACAAGAAATATTATATATTTACATTTGTGAATTTGTTTTGTTAATTTTCTTAGACTAAATCCACCAAAATAATTGATTTTGTGATGCGTTTGGAAGTTAATGGAGGAGGAGCAGCAGCTAGGGTGTCTTTGGAAAGGGGAAGATGAATAAAGAGGGAAAAAGAGTAGAAAAATTAGGGTGGCTTTTATTTCACCAATATTTTGAAATCTTGGCTAATATCACATGATATTTATTGATACCAATTCCGATACCACTCCACAGCGAAATATCATATCGGTACCGGCCGATATTAGTACGTATCGGCCGATATATACCAGTATTGGCCATTTTTTTTAACCATGCATAAACATCGCATACCTTGCACTGCTCATAGTAGGACCCACTTGGTGACCCATCTAAATGGATGAGACAAAGAGCACCCCTTGAATTATGTCAGTAGCTCTTTGAAGTTATAAAAGTTAGATGGGCAAACTTGACAAAACCAAAAACCCAAACAATCAACAGTTTGCTTTAGACATTCATGTCAATGTGAAGAAGTTACCATTTGGTGACTTTGTGAAAAGGAGGCACATAAAATTTGGCAAACAGTCTAAATATCTCAAAAATCTTTTTGAATTAGTTTTAGATCAAATGGGTACAAAAAGTAGACTTGTGAACCTTGGTTGATAGGTAGTAGTGACTGCTGACCATTATGTTGCTGATATTCAATGCTGAATTATTATGATTCGGGGTTTTTACAAAAAGTCTCCTATATTCTCAGACAAGCTCATAAAGGCCCCTATGTTTTTTTTATCTAAAACTAAAATAAATCCCCCTCGTCTGTCATTCAAAATGTCCAAAAATTAACTACTCTCCACTTTTTTTTATTTACCATTGAGAAAAACTGAAAATGGCTTATCTCTTTAAAAGATAAAATGACAGTTTTTCCCTTAGATTTTTGAAACATCGCTAAAGATATGGGGCCATTTTTTTACATAAAGACTAAAAAAAATGGGTGGCCCAATGCACAAAACTCCCACATAGCGGGGTCTGGGGAGAGCAAGATATACGCAACCTTATCTTCATTTTGAAGAGGCTGTTTCCGTGATTTGAACCCGCGTCCTCCAGGAAGCTATCGGTAAGCATTTACTGTTGGGCCAAGCCACCCTTCATTTTTATATAAAGACTAATATATATTTTTGCACAGTTTTTGTGGGCCCCAATTTAGGTTTTAGACTTTAGTTTTGCATAGTTTTTATCCAGACAAGGGTGTAGATGACCACTTTGAAATTTCTTGAGGGCTGTCAAAAACAAAATAAATCGAGAGTCAACAGAAAGTGGTTCCTTTCTCAACTGTTTGACTGTCAATCAAGAGTATTTTTAGTAGAGACACAGAATAGAGGGGCCATTTTGAGTTTTTGTGATTATATAGGGGCCTTTCTATATTAAAACAAAATAACTTTTATGATTGTTTGGTAGGTCAAGTTTATATTGAAACAATTGAATGGTGCAGTTCACTACTCAATATATATTGTTTGATATTTTCAAATCTGCTACCAATCTTATATTTATGATATGATAAGTTGTGCTTGAGATTAGATCTTTGTTCTTTCTGATTACAGCTATAAGCCTGGTTGTTGGGCTGAAGAGGTGGGCGGCTTGAAGATTAATGATTATGATATCCCAAGAACTACGACACTCCTTGTGATTCGTCTGAAAGGGTCTGGGAAGAGCAGTCTTGTTAATAGAATCTCAAGGGTCTTTGAAAGTGATAAGTTTGCTTCTGCCCGAGCGCAACTATTTTGTAAGTGTTTTGATGTTTATATTAGAGGCAGAGATGTTATTTTAGGTCACATTTTGATGTACTTAGGGGTCATTTGTTTGTACTCACTTACTTATGTAATTGATGCACATGCATAATAGTTATGCATGTTCACATTTGTTATGCTCATTTTTTGCATGGTGTGAAAAATGAAAATGGTGTGTAAATGAGGCCTCTTCAATTTTTTTTGAGAACATTTGGGGCCTCTTGATAAATTTTTGTAGACGAGAACAAGAAAGTCAATAGAGGAATCTCTTCAGTTACACAGTATACTTGATTTATCACAGAATATTTCTCACATTGACAAAGTGTTTAGGAACCATTCTTGTGCTGTAACATACTAACATCTTTTATCATCACTATGATTACTTTTTTTTAAATCATTTTTTATGTTTTTTCCTAGAAGGGAGTTACTGGGAATTAAATTTTTTTTGTTAACTCCATCACTACTTTCAGATTGATTAGGTTGGTTTATCCTTCATTCCTGCTGCAGATAATCATTCTGGTGATGGATCCTACTTTCTACAAGAATATATGTTTCCAAGAGGTTCAGCATCCTTCTGTTTGTATGACACCCGTAGCTTATCAGAAAATCCATCAGAGAACTTTAAACTAGTCAAGAAATGGATGACAGAAGGTGTTCAGCATGGGCAAATGGTTATCAGGTAAATTGTATACTTCAGATTGTGTAACCTTAGAGGCCAATGACTAATCATTTAAAAATATCTGTTTCTGATTTGGTTATCTAACAATGCCAACCCCAGATTGATGGGATAAGGGTTTAATGATGATACTGAGGCTGATGATCCAATTGTCTTGGTAATATGTGGACAGAGATTCAGATAGTTCTATTGCCAGGAAGAACATGAAGATAAAAGCAAGGCACACTCTGAATTATGGCAGTCAGAAGATGATGGTTAATTTCATTATATTTGTTGTTGATGGGGTCTCTGTTCTGAAGTCCATGACTAATGAAGATAGTTCACAGTGCACCAGGTTAATCACTGAAACGTTTAACTGCCCCTACTTGTCCTTTAAAGGTTCAATCTCTTACTGTTTCCAACTTGTTCAACAATGGGTTAGATGCATTTAATAATGTTCTTTAAGTGTTTCCTTCTGCTGCCCTAAACATGTCCTGTCACTGTGTATTGACTGTTTTTGTATTTGATATTTGATTTCTATATTTGGAGAAGATGTACATTGATATGGGCCATTTCTACTAAGCATATAGTGTTTCTGTAGAGTACAGCATAATTTTCTTAACTGATGGATCAACTAGGAAACCATCCAGTCAGCTCAAATCAGTCACATACTGGGTGATTGGGTTGAACTGGTTTAAACAAACACAAAAGTAACATATAAGCCTTTCAGTTTTTGTAGATGGGTAGAAGCTAAATATGAATAAGCAAAAATTGAAAATTAACATTACAATAGTGTACATGAAATTTTATGAAAATTTTAGGAGCAATTATATCATCTGTAATTTTTTCATATTCACATACTTTATTTATCTAGATGTATATATCTACAATAAAGTACTTAGAAATTAATTTAATTATCTGCCATGTCAACCCGCTAGCTTCCTTGTTGACCCGATCCAAATTACTGGCTTAAATTAAGCCCCTTAATTGACCCACTGGGTCATAAAAATATGGGGGTTGGGATTGTTGCTGAACATCTCCTCCATTCTATGTTTGGCTTTTGAATGCACTAGATTTTACATTCCATCTATAAATTGGAATGTCAATGCTGGAGGGGGTGAGGTTATCATGGTATTTCATGCACTAGTGTGAGGCCTACTTGTGTATGGAAAAGGAAAATTGTGAGAAAAAAGTTACTGGTTAACAATGGAATTTAATGGAATTTTATTCAGTTAAAAATGGTCACAAAAGGGTGTGTCATCTCGGACATCTACCTAGGGATCAATCCCTAGGCAGGTAGGTTGTCTCATAGTTTTGTACCACTCCTCTATCTAGTAAAAAGGGGGGCCCAATGCTCGAGGCTTCCGCATAGTAGGGTCTAGGGGGGGCAAGATATACGCAACCTTACTTTCTTTTTGAAGAGACTGTATCTGTGATTTGAACCCGCATCTTTCAGGACACTACCGGTAAACCTTTTGTAACACTCCGACCCAGCTTGACCCCGTTTAGTGGCTAATTAATCTTGTTTTCGTTGCTAATCGTGTTTTGTTTCCGTTACGGGTCATGGATAGGTAGTTGGGTTGAGTTTGACCTGGATTAAGTAGACAAAGCCCTTTTTCGTAATTTTAGCTTTTCTAAGACATGGTCATTTTTGCATTATCTTGATGTCAACACGTGTCTTTCGTTGAGCTCGTCAACTTTCGTAACTACGTCGTTTGCAACCGATGCCGTGTGATTCCATTGGACCCGGATTTGACTCAAACTGAAAATACACTTCTAACTTGGACTCTCTTGCAATTTGGACTTACCAACAACTTATATATCTTTCATCCACCGACCAAGAACCCACGTTCTCTCTCATTTCTCCTTTCTCCTCACTGTGCACGTGGAAATTCCTCTCTCTCCTTCTCTTGAATTCTCTCCTCCGGATTCTCTCCTCCATCGATCAAGAGGAGGTTGGTTCCTTTGCATGTGAGGTGAGTGGGACATTCTTCCATTCTCTCATCTCTTTCCTCTAGTTCTTCTCCTTTTTGTTTCCATTGTTGCACGGTGTGTCTGTGTTGTGGATTTCTTTCCATTCCTCATGCATGCATGTTGTTTTGATTTGTGTTAGGTTGTGTTTGGGCTTTAGGACAACAAATTATGCAATTGAATTCCAATTGAGGCAAGTATAACCATAACTTGTATGAACCCATGTTGGTATGCATTTGATTTGGTTAGTTTACATGAATTGATGTGGAAAAATGTGTTTACAGCCCATTTGCTTACTTATTGATTCAGTATTTGTCTATCTCCATTGGAAAATTACAATTTTGATGGTGTTACAGGCATTCTGTATGTGTTTCAGAAATTTGACTTCGTGCAGGTACGGCTAAGCCGTATGACACTTACGGCTCAAAGTCCAGAGAAGAGAAAAACCCAGTTTTCCTCTACGGCTAGGGCACGGCTAAGCCGTGAATTGCCCTACGGCTAAGCCGAAGCTCAGCCGTGGCCCAGCCGTAGATCAATACAGGGTGCATTTTTGGATTTAACTGAGAGTACGCAAATTGACAAACCTTTTACGGTCCAGCCACGGCTAAGCCGTAGACCTCACACGGCTAAGCCGTAGCACACACACGGCTAAGCCGTATCCACACTAGAATAATGAAGGACAAGGATAGGTGTAAAGAAAAGACCGATATGGCCTTCATGATAAAATGTAGAGCACCTAGACCTGCCCAACGGAATGTGATACAACGCGTGAATGATCTCGAGGGCTGCGAATCATTCATGTTCATTATCCGATTGTTAAGCACCTCCCCATGGGTGTTGGTTTAAGGGACTTCGTGCACCGCCCGATTCAATGCAACACTAGACAATGGTGTATCGAATAACTTAAAACTACATCATCATGCACGGTTAGAAACACCGGATAATTAGATTAGAATTGGTTTGTAAATAAAGATGATTCGATTTCGCATGATTTGTTGCATAACATATTGCATTCGAGTATTGACCTCTACTCTCTGACATGATTACTTGTAGTCCGTTACCTTCACATTGTGATTCTTTACCTTGAGTATGCATGTATGATATGTTCACTCACAGATATGCATGTATGATATGTTGTCACGATCTACTCAGGGTTTTCATGATTGACTCGGTATGGTCAGGCACTACTTAGCCTCAGCCTTAGGATCCCGACGGGGTGAATTTGGTATAGTTATATGGACTTGCTGCAGTAAGGATATGTCTTGGGGAACCGGACCCCAGGAAACCGAGACCCATTGTACCCTGGCCCGGACAATGGTGTTCTTTGCATGTTATAAGATCCCTCTTTTGGGAGCATATGGTAATGTAGTAGCCACTAGTTATGTACACAGCATGTATTCATTGATTCACTTAGCATATTTCTTTCTTACATGACAGCCTAGTATACGAAAATGCCTTCTTTAATAACATGATGTTCTTTATTCTATTAGACACAGCGTGTGTTAACTTGCTATGGTTTATACCTTGCTGAATCTTCGTATTCACAGTTGTTTTTGGTGTTACAGGCCCAGATCCCCCTGCCGAACCCTCGCCGGTCGGCCAGACTCCAGATGAGACCCCCGAGGCCCCATCAGGCCTAGAGGAGTGGATGTGATCACTCCACGGGAGAGCGTTCTTGGCATGCATCATTGGAGTCTTGTTTTGAGGATTTGCATTTGCTCACTTGTGTATATGTCACGATTGTATATGTTATTTTGTTCTTTTTGTAAGACTTTCTCATGTAATTATGTCAGTTCTTCCTCGTATTCTCTTCTTGCACTGTTAGTTTGATGTTTCTGATATTTACAGCTTCCGCGTACTTGTTTGGCACGTGTGAATGTTCCCTTGTGCGTGTGCATTTAGACTCGGTCTACGTGTACAGGCACGGGAGTATGTGTGTCATTAGGTTTGGCTTTTGCTAACCTCCGAACCCTGGGCTCGGGTTGTGACATACGTATTGTATGGTATCAGAGCATTCCTTGCTCATTCCTTGCTCTAGATAATAAGCATGTAGGCATGTAGGATCGTGGTGAGGATACGATTTTCTTTGTGATCTTTCTAGATTTTGGGGCTTATTGGGCGCTATTGTTTTGTGTTTGTGTCTGACTCTTTCCATTTTACAGGATGGCGTCAGGTTCGGGTTCTCAGCAAAATGCCGGAAATAACGAAAGCGGATCCGCACCGTCATCGCAGACACAGAACACAGATGAACGCATCCTTATGCTATTTCAGTCTCTACAAGCACAATCGCAATCAATGCAGAACTTGCAAGCACAAGTTACCACCATGTTAGACCGACAAAGCTAAGCCCCAGTTCAATCACATATAGACCAGTAGGTGATCTTACAGCCTCGAGAGAGTGACCCGAATGCCCTCTACGGTAAATTTCGCAAGCGAGGAGCTATTGAGTTCTATGGGACAGAAGAGCCATTGAAGGCAGAACAGTGGCTGGAGCAGACAGAGGATGTCTTTGAGACCGTCGTGTGCACGAACCGACAGAAGGTCGAACTAGCAACTTCTATGTTTAGAGATGTCGCAAAAACTTGGTGGAAAAGCGTGAAAGACTCATACAGAGATATTCCTAGTGCGACAGTTTGGGAGATGTTAAACAGCAGTTCAGGAGGAAGTTCATCCCGGCTCATGTGTTTCGAGCCAAGGAGGTTGAGTTCTTAGCCCTCCGCCAGCAGCAGATGACAGTAGCAGAATACGTGAACAAGTTTACTCAGTTGTCGCACTTTGCTCCGGACATGATCAGTACCGAACAGAGGAAGGTGAACCGGTTTGTTGAAGGTCTGCATCCCCGGTACATGCACCACGTGACTGCGTTTCAGCGTCCGGCTACGTTCGATGATGCAGTGGATAGGGCCTATTCTGCTGAGGCCATCCACCAAGCGGCGAGAGCCGTTGAGCCCAAGAGACAGCCGCCCTTCAGTGCACGAGGACAAGTACAAAAGAAGACAAAAGGCCAGCAGAGCACTTCCAGTTCCGCCGGAGTGACTTGCGGGTATTGTGGCAAAGGCCACACGACTGAAGCTTGTTGGAGGAAGGCAGGTGCTTGTTTTATTTGTGGTTCGAAGGAGCATATGATCACCAATTGTCCTCGATATAGAGCCTCCCAGCCCCCAACCTCTGGTCCTACCTCCGGTGCAGTTCCTAGCAGACCCAGTGCACCTACAGCTCCGAGCAAGTCACAGTCAGCTCGTCCAGGCTCGAGACAGCCTCGCCAGACAGCCCGTGCTTACGCTGCTACCCATGAGAGTGCCGAGGATCCACAGGTGGTTGAAGGTACTGTTTTGATTTCGCACGTCGAGGCATTAGCATTGTTCGATTCGGGGTCTACACGGTCTTATGTAGCACCTCATTTCGCTGAGCGATTACATTAGCCGTCTAAGCCGTTGCCATATGTGCTGGTTGTATCCACCCCAGTTGGCAAGCGAGTGGAGTGTAGTATGTACTACCCCCATTGCGACGTGCAGATTGCAGGTCATCAGTTACCTGTTGATTTGATCCTGTTGTCGATGTTGGACTTCGACGTGATCCTTGGTATGGATTGGCTCGCTCGATATCGTGCCTGTGTTAACTGTTACAACAGGACGATCTTCTTCGATCTAGGCAAGGGCTTCCGTTTCGAGGGCAGTCAGCAGAGATGCCCCAGACGTGTGATCTCGACGTGTAAGGCAGATCGCTTGATCCGCCGAGGGTGTGAAGGCTTCATTGCCTTTATCTCAGCGAAGACAGAGACGAAGCAGCTAGGTGAGATCCAGGTGGTCTGTGACTTCCCCGATATCTTTCCAGATGATGTGCCAGACTTACCCCCAGTTCGAGATGTGGAGTTCGCCATTGAGCTTATTCCCGGCACGGCACCGATCAGCAAGGCTCCGTATCGCATGGCCCCACCTGAGTTAGCTGAGTTGAAGAAGCAATTGCAGGAGCTTTTGGACAAGGGTTTCATTCGCCCGAGCGTCTCACCTTGGGGAGCACCAGTCTTGTTTGTCAAAAAGAAGGATGGTATTTTTCGGATGTGCATAGACTACCGACAGCTGAATAAAGTGACTATCAAGAACAAGTACCCCTTACCCAGGATTGATGAGTTGTTTGACCAACTTCAGGGTGCAGCATATTTTTCGAAGATTGATTTGAGGTCTGGATATCACCAGTTGAGGGTCAAAGAAGATGACATTCCTAAGACTGCCTTCAGGACTTGTTATGGTCATTATGAATTCCTCTTGATGCCTTTTGGACTAACCAATGCACCTGCAACGTTTATGGCATTGATGAATCAGATCTTTGCTCCTTTCTTGGACCAATTCGTAGTTGTTTTTATTGATGATATATTGATATACTCTAAGTCAGCAGAGGAGCATCGGGAGCACTTGAGGAAAGCCTTGTCGTTGTTGAGAGAACATTGATTGTTTGCTAAGTTGTCGAAGTGTGATTTTTGGCTTGAGCAGGTGGCATTTTTAGGTCATATCATTTCACGAGAGGGATTGGCAGTTGATCCATCTAAAGTGGAGGCAGTGGTGAATTGGCCTAGCCCCAAGACAGTGACAGAGGTTCGCAGTTTCCTTGGTCTAGCAGGTTACTATCGTCGATTTGTTCAGGACTTTGCTAAGATCTCTTCTCTTTTGACGAAATTGACCAAGAAGAATGTACCATTTCATTGGACTGAGGAGTGTAAAGCCCGTTTCCGGACTTTGAAAGAGAAGTTAACTATGGTCCCAGTGTTAGCCTTGCCAAATGGTAGTGAAGGATTCGTGGTCTATTCAGATGGTTCTCGAGTTGGTCTAGGCTGTGTGTTGATGCAGCACGGGAAGGTTATTGCATATGGATCGAGACAGTTGCGAGAACATGAGAAGAATTACGCCACCCATGATTTGGAATTGGCAGCCATCGTGTTTGCATTGAAGCTGTGGAGACATTATCTGTATGGTGTGCAGTTTGAGGTTCGTTCTGACCACCACAGTTTGCAGTACTTATTCACGCAGCAGGAGCTGAACATGAGACAGCGGAGATGGCTTAAGCTTATTAAGGATTATAACTTCCCGATCAAATATCAGCCAGGCAAGGGAAATGTGGTGGCAGATGCACTCAGCAGGAAAGCAGAGTCAGTGCAGCTTTTGAGCAGTTTCCTCTTAGAGTTCCATGGTCTTCCTGTTGAAGTTAAACTAGTGGATGAGTGCGTGACTTTGGCTAGTACGCTAGTGTTTCAGCCTGAGATGATTCAGCAGATAAAAGACAGGCAGTTTGAAGATCTAACCTTGAAGCGCATTCGAGACCACATTGGAGACAGACCCGATTTCAGGCTCGAGGATGGTGTACTCTATTTTCGGAGTAGGTTGTGCGTGCCAGCAGTTGATGATTTCAAGGAGAAGCTGATGAACGAAGCGCATTACGCTAGATACGCGATGCACCCAGGCAGCACAAAGATGTTTCGGAATCTCAAAGATCGCTTTTGGTGGAATAACATGAAGAGAGAAGTAGCAGGATTTGTTGCTCGTTGTTTGACATGCCAGAAGGTGAAGGCAGATCATCAGAGACCACCAGGCTCGTTGCATCCTTTGCATATACCGCAGTGGAAGTGGGAATACATCACCCTGGACTTCGTTTCCGGATTACCGCCGACAAGCAAGAAGAACAACGCCATTTGGGTGATTGTAGATCGATTGACGAAGTCAGCCCATTTCATTCCTTTTCGGAAGGGTATGACATTTTCAGAGATGGCAAGGAAGTTCGTGGATGAGATCGTCAGGCTCCATGGTACCCCCGTGTCGATTGTATCCGATCATAACAGCCGTTTTGTTTCATCTTTCTGGAAAGCTTTCCAAGAGGCTATGGGTACGAAGTTGAGTTTCAGCACGGCATACCACCCGCAGACGGATGGGCAATCAGAGCGGACGATTCAGACCTTGGAGGATATGTTGCGAGTCAGCGTGTTGAGCTACGAGAAAGAATGGGATCTTCACCTATCGTTGTGCAAGTTCGCCTACAATAACAGCTTCCACGAAAGCATTGGGATGGCGCCATATAAAGCATTGTATGGGAAGAAGTGTAGAAGCCCGGTATGTTGGGAAGAAGTTGGAACCCGAAGTTTTCACGGGCCGACGATCATTGCCGAGACTACGGAGAAGGTACAGAAAGCAATTGAGAACTTGAAAGTTGCTCGGTCGAGGCAGAAGAGTTATGTAGACACCCGCAGACGGCCCTTAGAGTTTCAAGTGGGTGAGTGGGTTTTTCTGAAGGTCTCACCGATGAAGGGTACAATCCGTTTCGGCCAGAAAGGCAAGTTAGCTCCACGCTATGTTGGACCGTTCGAGATCAAGAGTCGGATTGGTGATTTGGCCTATCGATTAGAGCTTCCCGAGATGTTTTCAGGAGTGCACAACGTTTTCCACGTTTCGGTGCTTCGGAAATATGTTCATGACCACTCCCATGTCATTCGTTACGACGAGGTTTAGATTCAGTCGAATGCTGCATACGTTGAGCGACCGCTCCGTATCGTGGGAACCCGAAAGCAGATACTCCGCACCAGGACAATTCAATGGGTCAAAGTGCTATGGGAGCATCACAGTCCCGATGAGGCTACTTGGGAGTTAGAAGAGCAGATGACACGACAATATCCCGATCTGTTTTCCCAGGTATGGGTGAGTTAGCGTTCATTCCGAGGACGGAATGATTCTCAAGTAGGGGAGGATGTAACACTCTGACCCAGCTTGACCCCGTTTAGTGGCTAATTAATCTTGTTTTCGTTGCTAATCGTGTTTTGTTTCCGTTACGGGTCATGGATAGGTAGTTGGGTTGAGTTTGACCTGGATTAAGTAGACCAAGCCCTTTTTCGTAATTTTAGCTTTTCTAAGACATGGTCATTTTTGCATCATCTTGATGTCAACACGTGTCTTTCGTTGAGCTCGTCAACTTTCGTAACTACGTCGTTTGCAACCGATGTCGTGTGATTCCATTGGACCCGGATTTGACTCAAACTGAAAATACACTTCTAACTTGGACTCTCTTGCAATTTGGACTTACCAACAACTTATATATCTTTCATCCACCGACCAAGAACCCACGTTCTCTCTCATTTCTCCTTTCTCCTCACTGTGCACGTGGAAATTCCTCTCTCTCCTTCTCTTGAATTCTCTCCTCCGGATTCTCTCCTCCATCGATCAAGAGGAGGTTGGTTCCTTTGCATGTGAGGTAAGTGGGACATTCTTCCATTCTCTCATCTCTTTCCTCTAGTTCTTCTCCTTTTTGTTTCTATTGTTGTATGGTGGGTCTGTGTTGTGGATTTCTTTCCATTCCTCATGCATGCATGTTGTTTTGATTTGTGTTAGGTTGTGTTTGGGCTTTAGGACAACAAATTGTGCAATTGAATTCCAATTGAGGCAAGTATAACCATAACTTGTATGAACCCATGTTGGTATGCATTTGATTTGGTTAGTTTACATGAATTGATGTGGAAAAATGTGTTTACAGCCCATTTGCTTACTTATTGATTCAGTATTTGTCTATCTCCATTGGAAAATTACAATTTTGATGGTGTTACAGGCATTCTGTATCTATTTTAGAAATTTGACTTCGTGCAGGTACGGCTAAGCCGTATGGCACTTACGGCTCAAAGTCCAGAGAGGAGAAAAACCCAGTTTTCCTCTACGGCTAGGGCACGGCTAAGCCGTGAATTGCCCTACGGCTAAGCCGAAGCTCAGCCGTGGCCCAGCCGTAGATCAATACAGGGTGCATTTTTGGATTTAACTGAGAGTACGCAAATTGACAAACCTTCTACGGTCCAGCCACGGCTAAGTCGTAGACCACACACGGCTAAGCCGTAGCACACACACGGCTAAGCCGTATCCACACTAGAATAATGAAGGACAAGGATAGGTGTAAAGAAAAGACCGATATGGCCTTCATGATAGAATGTAGAGCACCTAGACCTGCCCAACGGAATGTGATACAACGCTTGAATGATCTCGAGGGCTGCGAATCATTCATGTTCATTATCCGATTGTTAAGCACCTCCCCATGGGTGTTGGTTTAAGGGACTTCGTGCACCGCCCGATTCAATGCAACACTAGACAACGGTGTATCGAATAACTTAAAACTACATCATCATGCACGGTTAGAAACACCGGATAATTAGATTAGAATTGGTTTGTAAATAAAGATGATTCGATTTCGCATGATTTGTTGCATAACATATTGCATTCGAGTATTGACCTCTACTCTCTGACATGATTACTTGTAGTCCGTTACCTTCACATTGTGATTCTTTACCTTGAGTATGCATGTATGATATGTTCACTCACAGATATGCACGTATGATATGTTGTCACGATCTACTCAGGGTTTTCATGATTGACTCGGTATGGTCAGGCACTACTTAGCCTCAGCCTTAGGATCCCGACGGGGTGAATTTGGTATAGTTATATGGACTTGCTGCAGTAAGGATATGTCTTGGGGAACCGGACCCCAGGAAACCGAGACCCATTGTACCCTGGCCCGAACAATGGTGTTCTTTGCATGTTATAAGATCCCTCTTTTGGGAGCATATGGTAATGTAGTAGCCACTAGTTATGTACACAGCATGTATTCATTGATTCACTTAGCATATTTCTTTCTTGCATGACAGCCTAGTATACGAAAATGCCTTCTTTAATAACATGATGTTCTTTATTCTAGTAGACACAGCGTGTGTTAACTTGCTATAGTTTATACCTTGCTGAATCTTCGTATTCACAGTTGTTTTTTGTGTTGCAGGCCCAGATCCCCCTGCCGAACCCTCGCCGGTCGGCCAGACTCCAGATGAGACTCCCGAGGCCCCATCAGGCCTAGAGGAGTGGATGTGATCACTCCACGGGAGAGCGTTCTTGGCATGCATCATTGGAGTCTTGTTTTGAGGATTTGCATTTGCTCACTTGTGTATATGTCACGATTGTATATGTTATTTTGTTCTTTTTGTAAGACTTTCCCATGTAATTATGTCAGTTCTTCCTCGTATTCTCTTCTTGCACTATTAGTTTGATGTTTCTGATATTTACAGCTTCCGCGTACTTGTTTGGCACGTGTGAATGTTCCCTTGTGCGTGTGCATTTAGACTCGGTCTACGTGTACAGGCACGGGAGTACGTGTGTCATTAGGTTTGGCTTTTGCTAACCTCCGAACCCTGGGCTCGGGTTGTGACACCTTTACCGTTGGGCCAAGCCGTCCTTCTACCACTCGCCTATCTACTAAATAAATAAATAAATAAGGTAGTCACTAAAGGACATTAGTTTTATAAAATTGCTTGAGGTTTATGCCTCTCTAAGCATACCATTTTGGTGGATAAGTTGGCAAAGGAAAGTCTGCCTGGTTATGTTCTCAATGGTCCTATCTTGCAGAAGTTATTATTATTATTATTATTATTATTATTATATCTATTATGCTAGTGTTTGGTATAATGCTCTAAAACCCATGTGGTTTTTTTTTTTGTAAGCATGCGTTTTTCTTTCTCTAGTTCCTCCCATTAATTTGCTTGTTATCTCTCTTTTGAGTGAAATCTGTGGGTCCAGACCATTAGTAGGTTCTGTATCTGGGGTGATTGAGAAGAACTTCATGAAGCTGGAAAAGATTCATTCGGACAAGAATTCCTCAGATATGATGACCAGGGTTGTGTCTAAGGGAAAGCTGGAGCTATGTTCAGAGTTGGCAGGGCTGCACTCCCAGTAAGGGGTTCAGGGCATCTTCCCTATGGTCTGGAGGAGGAGATTGTTGGCCATGTGGGTCCAAACCATTAGTGGGTTCTGTATCTAAGGTGATTTCCCTAATGATATTATGAATTTCCTGTTTTGTCAAACAGTAGTTTTCTAATAGGTTAGGACTTTCCTTTTTTCTAAGATAGAGTTCTTGGGGGATAAGGATGTAATGGTTATATATGTGATGTAATCTGTAACTCTAGATAGAGACTGAGAATGGCTGAGATTCCAAGGATGTGGTTTCACAGATTGGAGGAGAACCTAGTGGAAATTGGTTTCCCGTGGACGTAGGCATCTTTGCCGAACCACGTAAATCTCTTATTTCTAGTGTGGTGATTGTTTGATCTTAGATGCCTTTGCACACACTCGCACAACAAAATCATCTACATAAAAAAATCTGGTGTTTGGTTTAGGCAGTGGTTAGTTAAGTGGAAATCGTTGTGGGGGCAATTGCATGATTGCATGGCCTATTATTTCCCCAATCTTTTGTATGAAAACCATTGGGGAGTTGTTTTAAGGATTTTCTCTGGTCCAGTTGTTAGAATTACTAATGTCGTAGAGGGTTATGCTTTGTTGGGTGGTTATTGGGAGCTCAATAAATTGAATGTTGTTAATGCCATCATTGAGGGTGATTATGTTTTGGGCATTCAAGTGCTGCTTTGGCTGGAGTAAAAATAAAGTGGGGTCAAATCACAAGTAAAGTAAAAATATAGGGGGTTAAAGTAAAAATCACTTTTTCACAAAGTTTACTTTTCTCCAAGCTATTAAACTTGGTTGTGGTGAAAAAATAGATCAAAGGAGGAGTAAAGGGTCTAGTGGTGTCGCATCTGAACTTTATTTCTTCCATCTACTGTTGCTATCCAAATGGTGATGAAGTAAAAACAAAACATCACCACTTTACTTCTTACTACACTTTTTCCATCAAAACAACAATAAACTAAAGAAATGTCTCATCGTGACCTTCTTTGCTCCTCCCTTATTACTTCTGCTAAACAAACAAGCCGCAGAATCCAAAGGATTCGAGAGCAATCACAATCACAAGAACAAATACTCAGATCACTAAATTCTCAATTCATTAATCAAAGGAGTCTATCCTTGAAGGGGATTCACATATTTATAGAAAAGAATGATCACTTTCCTACACTAGGACACAAATACCGAAATCAATAAGGAAACCTAGGTCAAATACCAAAGCAACTCAAAATACTAAAGCAAGTAGGAAACTAATTAGTTAAAGTCCTAACTAATATCAACTTCTCACAGTAAAACTTCTATGTAATTCCATTAGGATTTGTGGGCTGATCCAATGGGTTTGGGCCTTGTTAACCCTATAGCTCACGGTCTAGTTCAGTGGACTTGGGCCTAGCTCGTCCTGGCAACAGGGGGTTGGTTAGTCTCTTTGATCGTCTCAGTCGCCAGGTGCTGGTAAAGATGGGGTCTCCTATAATGTCAATCATTACATTAATATAGGGCAAGAGAACTGATAATAAAAAATAGGTAAGGTCTGGTGATGCTATAAAACATTTGAAACTAATAAAGAACATGTGAAATTGAAATCAATAAACACAATAAAACAGATAAATAATAATGATAATAAAAATAGAGGGGCATGTGGCCAGAGATATAATAACAGGAGGGCATAACCATATTAGCTATTTTCTCTCAAACAGCCTTAAATGGTGTTAACTTCGTAATATATTTATTGTTAACATCGAGGAAACTGTTTACCACTTCACAAGAAAATAAAAAGGGTTCTTGTTCTATTTTGGTTAGTTTGCTGATGCCTCATGTTACTAATATATATTATTTTCTATATATTTCATGTTTGCAGATGACAAACCTGTTCTTCTTATCACAAATGTTGATGAACCGTCGCTTTCAGAGCGGGCTCGTGTCCTCATTCATTTGGGAGACTTGCTGGGAATTCCACCTGCTACACAAATATTTGACATCCCAGGTGAGTTATCAGTAGAACTATTTGTTGTTCTTATTTACCGAAGAATTTGCACTGTATGTATTTTTCTAAAGGAGGAGGAAAAAAAAAAAAAAAAACCTTGCAGACAAATGTAACCTGTCATCTGAGTTGACTATAGTGGAAATGCTATGTTACTGCCTTGAGCATGCTGATAGAAATCTACCTTTCAAACGAAGAAGTCTTCTCATGGTTTGATCTTTTTCCTTGCACTCGTATTTGTTACATTCTGTGAGCTTGAAACAATACATGGGCTTTCTTTTTGCAACAATTTATGAAACATGGTTCTAGAACTTGTTGAGCCCATTCAAAGATTGGCCCAATTGGAAATTGCATTACAGTTGGGTGAATATTTTTAATTTTCCCAAAATGCAATGCTAATAAGTTGCAGGAGGAATACACAGTTAATCCTTTTCGAAATGGTTTTTCTTTTAAGTAGTCTTCATATTTAATTCCATTTCTTTTATTACAAATTCATAGTGTTCTAATAAGTTGCAGGAATACATGGTTAAGCCTTTAAGTTTACCAATCCACCACATCTTCCATTAAATTGATCTGGTTTGGATTTTTTGGATTTTCAAGTTACAATATGAGTGCTAAATTTGTCCTTTCTTGGGCTATAATCAAGTTCTGTTTTTTTTTTTTTCTTTTCAATACAGAATGCTTTGTTTTGTGGAAATCGTGGAAATATACGATTCTTGAATTGGATATAGATAAGCCAACCATGTAACATGAATAATGTAATTAAAAAATAAAATTAATATGGACGAGGGAGCAGTGATGAGCATGAGGACTATTTATGCAGGGGCTGGTTATTTTTCCGTGAGTTTGCATTGTGTGCCAGCTTTAAGCTTTTGATGTTTTTTACTTTGTATTGATTATGGAAAGTTGATGCAAAACGGAATTTTAATTGCGGTTTTGAGTTAGCCGCACATTGAGTGGACTGAGCATCGCAAGAAGGTCCGCAATGTCTAGTTAAGAATCTAAGTGGACTTGGGCCCAAACAGTTCATAATTATGTTTTAATTAATAAACTGAATTTCATGGGCTGTTCTGGGGAGAATAAAAACAACAGGGACTTATGTGTAAATTTCTGAAAATTTAAAACTTAAAACAGGGCAGCACATGCAGAGTCAGCTTTAGAGCACTAATTAATGGGCCATTCCAGTCCCAACCCAGTTCAGTCTTGTATGAAAAGGGTTGTCCATGACTTCACTTAAAAACTGTGGGCGTCCATCTCATCAAGAAAGGGCCATGTGGGGCCCACGGGCGGTTTTAGCCAGAACTGTAATTTCTTTTTTTTTTATTATTATGCTTTGTTTGTTAGGAAACATTTGTAGGGAGGTATAATTGGGGTTGGAAAGGGTTTATTGGGTTTCAGAAGTTTAAGCAGTATTAATGTATTATATATGAATAAAGGGTCTTCAATTTGTAACATGCTACATGACAGTTCATATGCATAAAGTTCAGCAAGTTTCTGCTGGTTTCTTCTTCTTTTGTCTTGGTTGTGCGAGGCTAAAGAGAACTAGAATACCCTCTAAGGTCAGTTGCGGTTGATGTATATTGGTTCCTTGCTCAATCTTTGTATTTGTTGCATATTTTTTTATTAGATGGCATCAAGTTCACACAACATTGACTTTGATGATGATGAATTTGATGAGGCATTTGATGTGTCATATGAGGATGATAGTGAGGATGATAAATTTGAATATAATTGCGATTCAGAAGATGTCAACCCTGAGAATGAAAATGAAAGTGATGTTAGAATGGATGATGAAAATGTGGCCAGATGTGCAATAATAGTAGGAGAGGAGGTAGGGGAGAAGATCATTTTTTAAGGAGTACATATCACAATCGAGCTGTTATTCTCTAAATACAGGTTCAGACTCTGATGGAATCTCATATCATATGGTTAATGAATTTGATCACAAAAGACAAATGGATCGTCCTATATTTTCAGTTGGCCTATGTTTCAAGAGTGTGAAGGACATGAGAATGGTACTTAAACAATACGCCATTCACAACTCATTTGATATTAAGTTTTTAAAGAACCATAAGTACCGCATCACAGCGGTATACAATCATAGCAGTTGCAAATGGCGCCTACAGCATCTAAATTGCGTGATGGAGAAACACTTAAGATAAAAAAAAAATTGAGAGATGAACATACATGCTTGAATATTAATCAAGTTGGGAATCACATGGCATCTATTGACTGGATAATTGAGAAGATACTGCCTTGCCTAAAGACTGATACAAAAGTAAAAGCAAAGGTTTAATGCTCTGAGATTTTGAGGAAGTATAGAGTGAATATTTCATATGTGAAAATGTGGAGAGCAAGAGATAATGCCCTCAATGCAATTAGTGGAGGTTTTGAAGAATCATTTCGTATGATTCCTTCATATTGTGATACAATTGAAAAGTATAATCCAAGGAGCATTGCAAATTATAAAGTTGAGCATGATGATTCATTCCAGAGATGTTGTGTCTTCTTCTTTTCTTCATTAGAAGGTTTCCTAAATGGGTGTCGACCTTTCATTGGATTGGATGGGACCTTTTTAAAAGGAAAATTTAAAGGGATTCTTTTGACAGCCATTGCATTAGATGCTAATAGACAAATATTCCCATTGGGCATAGCAACAATAGAAGCAAGACCAATGAGTCATGGACATGGTTCCTTGAAATTTTGAATAGTGGAATTGGTAGTCATGCATTTACTTTCATGAGTGATAGGTAGACGGGATTAGTAGAAACTATTGAATCGGTATTTCCTATGTCCTATCATAGATTTTGCATGTGCCATTTATATGCAAATTTTCAAAATATTTTAAGGGTGAAGTGTTAAGGGATTTATTTTGGGTGGCATCTCGAGCTTATACAAGATTTGAATATGATAGAGCAATGAATGAAATTGGACAAATCAATTCACAAGCTAATGAATGGATAGAGAATATCCTAACAAGATTCTAGTCACCAGCATTTTTTCTTGATGCACTTCCTTGTAATCTAAATCAAAATAACTTTACTGAGTGCTTCAACAATTTGATAATGGAGGCAAGGAGTATCCCCATTTGTAACATGATGGAATGGATTCGAGTGAAATTGATGGTCACCATGCAAACAAGAAAGTCGAAAGGTTCCTGTTGGGATGGAAAAGTGTGCCCCACAATCAAGAAGATGTTAGTTGATTGAAGAGATAAGTCTCGTATTTGTGATATATTTTTTGCCGGCAATGATGAATACGAGATACAGAAACGGTGATTTATGGAAAATGATGTAGAGCACGTTGTCAACTTGGGGAACAGGAGTTGTACATGCCGGCAGTGGCAATTAGATGGGGTGCCATGCATACATGTACTCACTACGATTTCACATAAAAGAGAGGCTGTTGAAAACTACTGTCACGAATGCTACTTTGTTAGCACATACAATACATCTTATGAGCCAATAATCCACCCCTTGCCAGACAAAATAATGTGGGAGAAGTCCCTCAACAATCCATGCTTACCTCCTCACGATAAAAGGCTACCATGATGACCATGAGTGAATAGGAGGAAGGATCCAAATGAGCCTACATTGTCTTCATAGTGTTGGAAAACGAGAAAGCAAACCGTGAAGTGTGGTCTTTGTGGACGGCTTGGCCACAACAGAAAGATATGCAAAGAACCTATTAATCCTACATCTAGAGTCCCTCCGAGGGGTGTAACAACTAATATTGCAGGTGATAGCTCAAGAGTTGGACAGAGCAAGATGCCTGTGCGTAGAGGCCCTTGGTAAGAACACAAGAAAATTACTTCTTATATATATACAAGTTCAATAAATATTTTTTACATACTAATGGTTTTTTTCCTCTCATTTGAACTAGATAGAACCTCCACCAGTTTTTGCTGCCGATCCCAAACCCGGGTAAAGGAGGAGGGTTGCGTTAGGTAGGTGACAACCAGCGTAAAACTTTATTACAACCCAAACATGAATTCTGAGAACATGATATTTCACGATAAGGCTAGGGCGTTCCCCGCTTTAAGTGAAGCATTGCAGCGTCGCCCAGCTGTAGTGAAAAGTGTGCAAGGGCTACCGCATGACTTTAGGCTAGTGCGGTTAAAGAAATTAGTCCATGAGAAGAAGAGGAGGAATAGGAAAATTAGACTTGCTACTTGGAATATAGGAACAGTGACAGGCAAGACCATGGAGTTGGTTGAGGTAATGAAAAGAAGAAGAATTAGTGTGGCTTGTATACAGGAGACAAGGTGGAAAGGGAATAAAGCTAAGGAACTCACGGATGGGTATAAGCTTTTCTATGCAGGAAAGAGTAATAAAAGAAATGGAGTGGGTATAGTTGTAGATAAGGATTTGAAAGAAAAAATTGTGGGGGTAAAGAGGTTTGGTGATAGAATTATAGCAATTAAACTAGTGTTAGAAGAAGACATAATTTATATCATTAGTGCATATGCTCCCCAAGTAGGACTAGAGGAAAGTGTGAAAAGACAATTTTGGGAGGAGAGGGATGATTTAATGCAAGAAATCCCAACTAGTGATAAGATTTTCCTTGGAGGGGATTTAAACGGGCATATAGGAAGAGATAATAGAGGATATGAGAGAGTGCATGGAGAGCATGGATTTTGAGAAAAGAATGAATTCGGAAACACTATATTGGACTTTGCAGTGGCATTTGATCTTGTAGTAGCAAATACTTACTTTAAAAAGAGAGATGAGCATTTAATTACATATAAAAGTGGGAGTAATAGAAGTCAGATAGACTTTGTTCTAGTTAGAAAACAGAACCGATTGGCTTGTAAAGATTACAAGGTTATCTCAGGAAAGAGTTTGACTACGCAACATAGACTCGAAGTTTTAGATATTTGCATTAGAAGTAGAAAGAGAGCGGTAGTAAACAAAATGGACCCTAAAACAAGGTGGAGAGATTTAAAGGGAGAAAGAGCAAATATATTTAAGGACAAAATGATTGAGAAAGGAGAATGAAATCTTGAAGGAGAAACTACAATAATGTGGAATCAAATGGCTAATTGCATTAGAAATATTGCAAATGAGGTACTTAGAGAATCAACAGGGAAGAGACATATTAATAAAGAAACATGGTGGTGGAGTATGGAGGTTCAGGAAGTTATTCGACAGAAAAAACATTGCTACAAAGTTTGGCAAAGGACTAAGAATATGGAAAATTTTGAGTTGTATAAAAAGGCAAAGAAAGAAGCTAAGAAAGTAGTCAATAGTGCAAAGGTCAAAACATACGATGACCTCTATAATAGGTTGGGAACAAAAGAAGGAGAAAATGATATTTTTAAGCTCGCAAAATAAGAGAAAAGAAAAGTAGGGACTTCGATCACGTCAAATGTATCAAAGACAACGAGGAAAATATTTTGATGAATGACAACGATATTAAAGAAAGGTGGAAGGAATATTTTAGCAAACTTCTAAATGAAAAACGTTTGGTAATATAATAGTTAAAGAGGATACTTTATCACAAGAGCATACTTTTCTCCGTAGAATTAGAGGGGTGGAAGTGAAGGAAGCATTGAAGCGAATAAAGATAGGAAAGGCAACAGGTCCAGATGGTATTCCGATAGAGGAATGAAAATGCTTAGGAGAGGTTGGAGTAAGTTGGTTATGTAAACTATTTAATAAGATACTTGTGACAAATAAAATACCGGATGACTGGAGAAGAAGCATTGTAGTACCTATATATAAGAATAAAGGAAATATTCAAAATTGTACCAACTATCGAGGGATTAAACTTATGAGTCATACTATGAAGTTATGGGAGAGAATAATGGAACAAAGGCTGAGAAAGAAGCACAAGATTTCTGAAAATCAATTTGGTTTTATGCTAGGGAGATCAACTATGGAAGCTATCTTTTCACTTAGGCAATTAATGGAAAAATACCAAGCAAAGAGGAAAAATCTACATATAGTTTTTATCGATTTAGAAAAAGCCTATGATAGGGTACCAAGGAATTTAATTTGGTGGGTTTTAAAGAAAAGGAATGTCCACAGAGGTTACATTGAAATTTTTAAGGATATGTACGAAGGAGTAATAACACATGTGAGAACCACATGTGGGGAAACATGTGGATTGCCAGTGACTATAGGTTTACATCAGGGATCAACCTTAAGCCCTTATCTTTTTGCATTAATTATGGATGAATTAACTGTGCAAATTCAAAAAGAAGTACCATGGTGTATGTTGTTTGCAGATGATATTGTATTGGTGGATGAATTAAGAGAGGGTGTAGATGCAAAGCTTGAAAGATGGCGGGGGGCATTAGAATCTAGAGGTTTTAAAATAAGTCGTACAAATACAGAATATATGGATTGCAACTTCAGTGGACATATACAAAGTGTTGAAACCACTATCAAAATTGAAACCCATGAGATACCACATAGAAATTCTTTTTAGTACCTAGGCTCGATAATTAGTAAGATGGTGAGATTGACAAAGATGTGGAGCATAGGATAAAAGTCGGATGGCTGAAGTAGAGACTAGCTTCAGAAGTACTTTGTGACAGACGAATGCCAACAAAATTGAAGGGCAAGTTTTACAGAACAGTAGTTAGACCAGCTATGACATATGGAGCAGAATATTGACCAATTAAGAAGATGCATATTCATAAGATGAATGTAATAAAAATAAGAATACTTAGGTGGATGTGTGGTAAAACTAGGAAAGATAAAATTAGAAATGAGCACTTTCGAAAACATTTAGGGGTAACACTAATAGGGGATAAGATTAGAGAAACTCGTTTAAGATGGTTTGGGCATATTGAGCATAGGTTAGTAATGGCAACGGTGAGAAAAAGTTTGGCTATACAGGTGGAGGGCCCATTAAGAGGTAGGGGCAGGCCGAAGAAAACATGGATGGAAGTCATTAATTCAGATTTGAAGAAATTTCACTTATCGAAAGATTTAGCTCAAAATAGAACGGAATGGAGAAACAGAATTCATGTAGCCAACCCCAATATGGTTGGGATAAGGCTTTGATGATGATGATGATGATGATGATGATGATAATGATTTAAACTAGATAGAGTTGTGGAGGACATTCGTTTTTTGTAGTCCAAGGTAAATATTTAGTACAAGGTTAATGTTCATTGCCATGTATATATTCCTAATGATAGTTCAATTTAAATTTTCAATCTAATCTCCTGTTGCTTTTGTGCAGGGCATGTGTGACGAAGACGTGTATGTTGTACTACAGATTGGCGCGAACAAGTCTTCTTGAAAACAGAACTGAACAAAGAGATTGTGCTTATTTTGTGCTATAGATTGGCACAAAGAGACTACTTATTTCGTTTTTGTATCAATCCTACTATTTTGGGAATACTGTGATTTGTGTCTTTTGCATATAATTTGTGGAGTTTAAAATGGTATCCAACATTTGTAATGGTAGCTATCTGTAATGGTCATTTTGTAATGGTTACATTAGATGTGGGTATCTTTGCCCCCTCACCATTCATGGATCTCTATAATGTGGAAGCATGCCATTATCATTTTTTATTTCTAGTGAAAGATTATTCTAGTGGCAGGAAGAGCATGAGTGGATTTCTTGACTATTGAAATTACATATCATTTATTTGAAATTTTCTCTTGCCTTCAATGTCTGTAGGATTCAATTATCTAAGGGCTCCAATGAGTCAACGACTCATTTCAAATAAACCCTTCACACTGAAAAGCTATTGTGACCGATACACAAATTCAATCATATGACATTGTCAGCTAAATTTCTTTTAACCCTTTTTTACCCCTTTCATTCACCAACTATGACTCCATTTTACTAGGTTCTGAATCTTAGATGCGACTTTGTAACCCACTGAGAGTATTATGACAAATGGAAGTGTGTCACTGAAAGTGTTATGACAAATGTAACCCACTAACGAATGAATTATTGAACTTTGATAGCTGAAGCTTTTCATGTTAAATATTGGAAGTAATATCTTTACAGGTGAAGCTCCTTAGATTGCAGTAATTTGAAGGTTATTGGGCAAATTATGGCATGCTCCTTTGCTGTAAAGAACTTATATACTTGCTACTAATGAAAATTGATAAATGATGAGTCCTGCAAAACCAAGATTGGGTTGTCTTGCATGACATTGGTTTATTTATTTTTTTTTTATCCAATATGAAATAGTGACCAAGTATGGAGGAAGACGATTGGGACTTTTTCAGCTTAACACACAGCCTAGTTATGTGTTTTAAGATACTATAAACATTCACATTAACATTATAAATCAATTCTTCTTGAAATAAAAAAGGATAGGACACCTAATTGGAAAAGACAGAAAAGAAAAGAAAAAGAAAAAGAAAAAAGAGGATAATGCCACGGCCAAATGTAGTCAAAATCCAAAATCAATGTGCATGCATCTCTCTATATAGCACACATATGAAAATGAAGTAACTACAATTCAACGGATGTCCATACGACTCTAGTTTCAGCTTGAGAACAAAAAATCCCAAAGTTATGTTCGTTTAATTGAAAAATAGAATAAAAAAATAAAAGGAAAAGTTACAAAAATCAATAGTCATCAATATATCAATCAATCTTGTGGATAACAACCCATCTGCTCCCATGGTTTATCTTTTTCTTCGATTGAAAAGGACAACCACCAAATCACTTAACCCCAAAATCCCAACCCAAGCCTTAGCCATACCCAAATCTGAGCCCAATCCCCCAACCCATGCCCAACCCCAAACACCAAATTAAGATGGTTCCAAGGCCAGCCTCCGTACCCCAATCCACACAACAATCACAAACCTAGCTTGGCGAGAAAGAGATGAAGAGATAGAGAGAGGGAGAGGTACTTGTGATTGGATCAAGAGATGGAGAACAAGAGAAGAGTGAGTGATGACCAGTAGCGAAGAGGGAGCGGTGGACGAAGAAGGGATTTGGGTTTTTACCTGCGTTTTGGGTTTTGCATTTTTGCATCTTGGAAGACGGTTTAAACATTAAAAGGTATGGAAGGGTACTTTGGGATTTTTGAAAAAGAATTAAGGAGAAAAGTTACCGAAAAATACAAAATCAGGTCATTTGTCCTCGTCCGAAAGAAATGTAGAAAATTTAGGTCTTGATTTGAAATGTAATTTTTTTTTCCTAATTTGAAATGTGTTGAAGTTGAGCTCTATTTTGAAATTTTTCCAATAGGGGACAAACAAACAGAGACACCTCCTTATCTTTTTTTCGTGGGGGAGCTTAAATCATTCAATTTTGTTCTCTCTTTAGTTTTTCTCACTGAAGATGAAGAAATCATCCTCCCTTGCTCTTCTATCTCTGTTACTTTTTCATGGGCTCTTCCAATGGAAATTGTCCCTTGCTGAGGGAATAGAGGACGGATCAGAGGAATGGGGATATGTTGAAGTTTGACCCAGTAAATTTTAAATCTTGGACAACAATTTTCTCCTTTTTTTCTGAATTTTTTCTCTATATTTTGGTAGAAATAAACAGTGATGAGACTTATGCCCACCTTTTACAGAGGCCCAGATGTTCTGGTGGCTTTATAGGAGTCCACAGAAAGTTGAAAGTCCATCATGGCCAACAGTACTTTGGCTGCAGGGTGGTCCTGTAAATCTGCCTTCTTTGCATTTAACATTCAAGAGACATTTCCAGACACCCAATTGAGAAAATGGATGAATTGTATTGTTCTTGTGGTTGATCTTTAAACTGGGTATAGGGAGCTTCTGGAACTGGGATTGGAAATTTTGAAGAACGTGAGCCATTGGATGCGAATCTGAAGCCGCGGAATTTTACATGGTTGCAGAAAGCAGATCTTCTATTTGTGGTACATTCATAGTCTCCCTATTGTTCCTAGTTCACTTCATACGCATGTGAGATCAAGTTTGATGAACCCATCAATGGTCCAGATCTCACACAAATGTGCCACTGTTGTGAAAAGTGCATACCTTTATCTTCTTCTTCTTATTCTTCTTCTTCTTCTTCTTCTTATTTTGTCTGTGTGTGTGTGAGAAAGGATAATCCAGTAGGAACAGGATTCAGTTATGTGGAGGATGAGAGTCTGGTGGTGAAAACTGATGAAGAGGCAGCAACTGATTTAACTACCTTGTTGAAAGTACTTTCTGAGAGTATGAGAGCTTCCAAACAAGCCCTTTATACCTAGTCGCATAGTCTTATGGAGGGAAATTTACATAGTCAATATACATCAATGATTCACAGATTATTTAATTTATGAAATCTGGTTTATCTAACAAACCCATATCATATTGCAGTCTAGCTCAATTAATTAAGCAACAAGTGATAATCGAAAGCCAATATAAAAATGCCACAGATTCATGGATCAATCTTTTGACTGTGATAATCGAAAGCAGTTCTGTGGTAGGATTTATTTTCTCACCCGTCATTGTCCCTAGATTTCCAACTGATTATGAATTGTTCAGAAATGGATTTGCAGGATCCCTATAACTTTATGTTTGATTATGGGAGAGGCCCGTCATTGACGGCCAGGAAAGCTGTAGGTGTTTCAATGAATAAGTATTCAAGTTATGTAAGTTCAAAGGTTTCTTCGAAGGCTGATTTTGGCAGTTTCATGAATGGTGTGATAAGAAAGAAGCTGAAGATAGTCCCTCAGAACGTGACGTAAGTGTGCTTTGTGAAGTTAAGGTTGTAAAAGTTTTTAGTTTGAAGGATATTTTCAAGCGACAGTCAACTGGATCAAGATAATAACAGCCTGGGCAATTGTAGCTCGTGAGTCTGGACTCCGGAGCTTAAGCACATGTCACTGGTCTGACAGTTGGGATTGACCTCGGTTCAGGCCCAGGTGCTATTACTATAAATTAATCATGCACTAATTTACCAAATATAATTAAACATGTAATGTGGAAAATGCAAAATGGGGCCGGTTGAACTCATTAAATCATTAGTTGCTTTTTTACCAAAAATAAAAAAAATAAAAAAAAGAAAAGTTGCTTTGGGTCCAGGCCAAAAAATCATGGTCCACCATGTGCCTGAGCCTACACCCTTTCTATTAAGGTGGAGATTTGGCTTGTGGACATGGGTTATTCTGAAAGAATTGACTTCTAATTTGCTCTCTCTCTCTCTCTCTCTTTCTCTCTCTCTCTCTCTCTCTTTTTACAAAGAAATTTAAGAATGGTGTTCATGTTTATGTTTAAAATTGTTTGCAGCTGGGAAGGGCAGTCAGAGTTAGTCCACTCAGGTCTATATAATGAAATTATGAAGCCAAGAATTAATGAGGTAAAAGTTTATGTAAATGCTTCTGATTGGTTTTAGTATTGTCAAACCTTAGGAATTTAAATTAATGTGCAAACAGGTAACTTAATATGAGAAGAAACAAAAAATTAAAACTATAATTCCCACATCCCCTAAATCATATCACTCTAAGGAGAAACTTATCAAGATTAACATGGACCCAGACTTGAACAAGGGGCCTAAATCTGGACTATGTCAGATCGTAATACTTTCTTTCTTAGTTCTACATATAACCTACATTTGTGACTCCTTTTTCTTGGGTAACTTTTTTAATCCAATCCTTTAACTGTACTCTTCCCATGAATTGGCAAAGCGGAAATTTTACTCTATTTGAGACAATTTCACTATCAGATTTTATTTTTTTTAAAAAATCCATACACACCATTAAGAATAGCTTGTGGGCTTCATTAAAAGTCATCAAGTGCACACCTCATTTTTGTGCACACCCCATAATAGGCCCACCTGATCAGCCATCCAAAACCGCCCAGCACCCGCCCCCTGGTCGCTGAGCCCATTTTTATGCACCTATCCAAATGGAGTGCACTTCATCAACTGTGCATAGATTTTAAGGGATAAAATTTGGGGGCTTTTGACCAATGAGTGAGGGAGATGGTGTGGGCCCCCCATATCCATACACATCTAGGGCCGACAAAGATCTTATGATTCCCCAGTTCCCATCACAAGGTGGCCCCCATAGCGAGATCTCTATGCATACTTCATGCACTGGATAGCAACTTTGGGCTTGATATCTCATATTTCACTTGTTTAGGTGTAAACCTTACCATTTCAGTGCCTCTCTTATTCCTTAAATACATATTTCACTTGGTATTTCGGTAGATGTGAATGTTCAAGGTATCCTTATCGATAAGGGGAAGAAAATCTGTCCCAATAGGTCCAATAGACTTTCTAGCCCTTTGATTCAATAGCCTTAAACTTTAATACCATTTTTTTGGCTAAATTTTAATTCCATCTTAATTAACCATAGATTTTTTTTTATTTATTTTGATATTCAATCTAATTGTGAGTGAAGGTTCATTTAAAGTTGAGCATGATGTCAGATCATGAGATAAGAAGAGTATCAAAGTGCACTATTCAAAGGTAGCCGAAGTGGGCCCCATAGAGCTAGTTGGAAAATATTTTCCATGTACTATGTGGTGGTTTTGAGAGGGGCTTTTGTTAGTTGTTTTGTTTTTTTTTTTTTTTTCGCTTTTACTAGTGGAAAACAGTTGGACTAAATGAGAAACTTCCAATACTGCAAAAAAATATTTCATTTTCCATTTTTGTAGAAAAGCAACCATACAAATGCGTCCTTTGTAAGAAAATATTTTGGAAATTACCATGAACTAATCATTAGTTTCCTTTTTTTTTGAGGCTTAAATTATAAAAAGAAAGAAGAAGAAAACGAGCATCTCTCTCTCTCTCTCTTTCTCTCTCTCTCTCTCACAATGGAATAGTCTATAAATTCTAGGAAACGGTTTAAAGCATCAGAAGTGGTAGAATTTGAAGTGAGCAAATAGGCCCTTGAGAATATGTTTGGACGAGGACAAAGGAGGATCTGTTCATAGTTTGTACAGTTTCTGCACTTGTTCTCCTCATCCGGTAACCCTAGCTTGACGATCCAAACTATGTATATTGCTGGTCCTTGATTCATAATTGGATCGGACAACAATTGGAAAGTTAAACATGGACTATACTTGGCATTTTGACCACCAGGACCATGCTTTAGGTCCAAACCAAATTCATGGTACTAAATTCTTCGCCAAAGTAGCCTGTGGTATGTCAAACCAGCAGTCTGTGGACCTGCCCCATTGCAAGGGTACTCCAATTAAGGAACATTGCTAAACGCAATTGTGTGTGACTTTTTAGAAATTGATTAATCACTTTGAATTCAGCAAGCACTTGTGAGTCCATTGATAGCTTAATGGTGAGGCATCTTTTTTCCTATAGAAATGACAACGGATTTATTCCTAGTTGGAGCTCTGTTGGTGACTTGGGTGCAGGAGTATATACGGGGGCTAAAAATTATTTTGAGAAAAAAAAAAAAAAAGATCAGCTTGCGCTTGCTCCCATGTTAGAGATTGCTCACTATCTAAGAGAGTGCTTACTATCTATATACAGGTAGATGAGCTATTGGCGAATGGAGTTAATGTCACCATTTACAATGGGCAGGTATGAAATCCCTTACCATCAATATAGCCTATCCATGTTTCTTTTTCCTTTGTTTTCTTGTTAGTAAACCACCATACTCACTAGTATGTCCATCTTCTAATGGGCTGGGTGGACGTAATTAGTTCTTTGGTTGCACGCTGTCCCTAACACAATCAGAACATGACTTATTTTGTAGGTTGATCTCATATGTGCCACAAAGGGAGCAGAAGCATGGGTCCAGAAAATCAAGTAATACTTTCTCCTTTTCTACTTGCTAAGCTAGCAAATGTGGTAAATGTTTATATGGAAGCTCATGCGATTGACCCAAACATCTCTCTCTCTCTCTCTCTCTCTCTCTCTCTCTCTCTCTCTCTCTCTGTTATATTTTAGGTCAGATGGGTTGAAGAACTTCACCAACTTGGACCGCACTCCTCTCTATTGCAACAATGGCCCACATGATACCAAAGCTTTCACCAAGTCATACAAAAACCTAAATTTCTACTGGACTCTTGGGTCAGGCCATTTTGTAAGCCATCCATTGTCCTCGTGATCGCCATTCATCATCATCATGATCATCTTCATAAAATCTTTAATGTTTGGATATCTCATATAAAATTCATCTTGTTCTAACAACCTTCTGATTTTGGTAGGTGCCCGCTGAGTAGCCATATATAGCTTTACGGATGATTGGAGAAATCACCCAATCTCCTGTTGCGTAGAAAAAAATGAAGGGACATAAATTCAAAATATGATGTTTGAGGCACATCAAAAAATAAATAAATAAGTCAAACTTGACACTACAACAAGCTGCACTTTTTGTGATGTTTTTTTGAGATAATTTTATAATTTCATTGCTAAAAACTATTATTTACTAACGCATATAAATTTGTCGGTGAAAAAGTGACTTTTACCGACGTTTTTTTTAAAAACATCGGTAAAAGTCGATTTTTACCGACGTTTTTAGAAAAAGCGTCTATAAAAGTTACTTTTACCGTTGTTATTTAAAACGTCACTAAAAGTTAGACATTTACCTCCGCTAACAGTTAGGCTTTTACCGACATTTTAAAAAAACGTCGGTAAAAGCTAGGTCTTTACCGATGGTTTTTTAAAAACGTCTCTAAATGTCTTTATTATACTTCAATAAAGGTCTAATGATTTTGAGAAACATTTGCCGATGAAATACGATTTTTTGCGACGAAAATGTATTGTCGGTAAAAATTTTATAAAATCTCCTGCCCATCTTTCTCCTTTTTCATTCCCTACCCCCATTTCGTTTCCCATCTTTCCCCTTTTTCATTCCCCCATCCCCATTTCGCTTCTCTCTCTCACACTCTTTGATTTCTTGCCAATCTCTCTACTCTCCCTATCGCTGCTCTCTCTCACACCAAGCTGGGGTTTCGGGTTTGGTGGAAGGGTGACGGAGGAGGTGCTGGTCATCTTGAGAGGAGAGATTAGAAGACCAAAAGAAAGCTATTCAGCCACTCTGGAACGCCCTTCTTCTTCAACATCTCACCGCTCATGTGGAAATCTTAGTTTATTTGATTTCCTTCAAACTGTCTCTCTTTGGGTTCAAAGCATTTGATTAAGAGCATTTTTGTTTGGAACGCCCTTCTTCTTCAACATCTCAGGTTTTTGATTTCTTGGGTTTTGGGTTCAGAGCAGTTGATTTCCTTCAATTGTCTCTCTTTGATCTCTTGGCTCTCTTTCTCTCACTCGCTGTCTCTGATCTCTTGGCCATTTCTTCTATTCTTTTACATTTTCCTTAAAGATAGACTCCTGATTTTACTTTGTGAGTAGACTTCCTTTCAATAAGAATAATTCGTTGCAGGCTCTTGAATGACATGTTAAATCCCTATATTCATCCATGTGTAGTTGAGCTCTTTGGTACTAATTTAATCACATCTTGGTAGCTCAATCGATCAATGGAAGTCTCCTTTTATGCAAACATTAAACTTACAGCCCTGAAGAAATAGTTAAGATCGTTGGATCAATGTAGTTTGTGGATTACCCCTACATAATGACCTATGCATCCCTTTTTACGTGAATGGTCACAACTCTAGATGTGCCCCACAAATGGGGGTTTACAGAAAAAAGGGTATACCCGGGCCTACGCCAGTTGCTCTCTACTTATTTGACATAGAAAGAAAAGCGGTCCACACTCCACAGTCAACTGACGGTCAAGATCTGGGGCTAGCCATTAGAACAAAATCTGTGCTTAGATCTACTTCTTTGATTCACTGCAATGGATTACGTTTGTTACATATGTGTTTCCTTTTGAGGAAAAGTACAGCTTTCCATAACTACAATGATGATGTCCCAGAGTGAGCAAAGCTCCTTGGTCTCAATTCTCATCAAATCAAGATAGCATGATGAAAAATAACCCTTCCTATAAGTGCAAGTTGAGAATGTATAACTCATTGGAGTGAATAACAAAAGTGAAAATAAATATGAGAACATGTGAAGATTAAAGTAGCGAGTCCATGTAGGGCTCCGGCATATTTTAAAAAAATATCTCATATATATTGAAAATTAATATTGATATTAGTTTTATAAGTAATTTTGTGATGATGCCATAATATTAGTAAAAGTGTTGGCAGATTTTAAAAAATTATGATAAAATATCATGAAGATTAATAAAAAATGGTAATAAAGTTAAATTTTGATTAAGGATCTTTAAAAAATAAAGTTAAGGTTTTAATAATAGTTAGTATATAACCACTAACTTTTGCATCTTAGATCACCTTAGGGTTTTCTAGATGCATTTTCATAGGTTTTTCATTCCCATTTTGAGGTTATACTCTTAAAAAGCAACGTCATATTTATGATATTTAGGACACATTTGTATATATGTGCTTGTTACAAAAAACGTAAATTGCCACGGCAATAAATTCTGCGCTAATTGAATCCCATGATAAAAGTTTTCCATGACTATCAAAAATCTGTATTTGCTGCATAATTATTTTCTGGGTAAAAACAGTGACTTCCATGTTTGAGACGCTATTGATTCCTCACCTATGTGATGTAACATGGCAGAGAACAATTATCCAATCCAGCCAAATTGTCAACAAATAATAATCCGACTGAATCCCACAATATTATCAACTAAGTATGGTCCAATCAAATCCAACAATATTATCAACGAAGTATGGTCCAATCGAATCCAAATTGTAGAAAAGACAAATCCAATATGTTAAATAATAATAATAATAATAATAATAATAATAAGAGCAGCACATACGTAAGAATGCATTCCCCTGACATGTCATACAAATTTAGGTTGGGGATCCAAGATGGGAGTCATCTTTGCATGATTTTGGAATTTGAAAACCATGGAATGAAAGGAATAGGGATGGGGATCTACATTTAGGGTTTGGATTTGGTGGAAGTTTAGAGCTAGCAGTGAAAATATGGGTGTCACTGCACGAAGGACTTACCACTGTATCACTCTTTCCGTCTCCATCAATCTCCGGATCTAAAATCGAGTGGGATTCTCCTGCTTTCTCTAGGTCAGAAGCACTTATTTCTATCTCAGTGATTCCATCAGTGAGAAACCACAGTCGGGTCGCTTTCCTTTCTATCTGTCCTGTAATCAAAGCTAACAACCTTTTATTGCAATTGCCTTGCCACCGTGTGCAGACAGTGCACAACCAGCCAGTGCCAAGCACCCACATTGGCCCACTCACTCAACCAATAGGACCACCAGGCACCACACCGACAGACTTAATGAGAGCAGATTGTGACCATTATCCATCCAAAGATACGGATAGTGATTTCCAAAATACATGATCGTTATGAAAATATTTATTGTTTATTTTTATAGAGATCAAAAGACTTTTACTTTTAATGTCTAGCAATCACATGTGAATTTTTGCATGAAAGAGTGACGTTATCGAGGGGGAAGTTAGAGATTCTTTATCTTAGAGGATAAGATAGAATCAAGTTAGTTTTAATTATTAGAGATTTATTAAAAATCTTAGGTCTGATTTGAATTTAAATAATCTTTGTTATTGCCATAGAAATTTTCCTTTCATCAAATTTACAGTGAGTTAATAGAAATGGAGTCATTTATTCTAAAATTCTAAAGCAACAGTACACTACCACTTGTGTGCAAAGGGTTAAAGCCAATGGGACCATAAAAGATGGTACTTCACCCAACAAAACCCACATGGAGTAATACGAGGGTGAATGCGTATATTGCTTTTATATATTAATGGGCGCTTCTCAGTTGACACACCATTTAAAAGAAAAAAAAATTAAAGATTTTCCAAAGTACCCTCATACCCTTCTCTCCCTACACACTTCTCCTCTCCCTCCCTCTTCTCTCCTCCCCTTCCCCACCTCTCCCTCTAGCTGGCAACATGCTCTTGCAGAGAAGGGAAATTCTTCCTCTCCCTCTCCCTCTTCCTCCCTACTGTAGAGAGATTGACTAAAGAGAGAGAGAGAAAGAGGAGGGAAGAGAGAGGGAGAGGGAGAGAGAGAATCCCCCTTCACCGTCAGAGGGGGGAGGTTGGGAAGGGGAGAATAAAGTAGGGAGGGAGAGGAAAGGTGTGTAAGAAGAGAATGGAGTGGAGGTATTTTAAAAAAAATTTAAAATTTTTTTAAATGTTAAGTTAACTGAGCTCTTTTTATTATTTATTTAGAAGCTCCCTATATTAATTAACTTGAGCACGGGCCGCCATAAAAAAATTAAACAGTTTATTAAAAATTTTATAAAAATATAAGATGTCAGATTTTTTAAAAGTTAGCATACTAAAGGAATAAAATAAAAATTAGAAAATGTCTGAAAATTTAAGAGCCCATTAATGATTCTTGTGGTTTAAATAAAAGAAAAAAAATTCAGTTATTAAATTTTATAAATATTTGAAATTTAATTATTTAAATAAACTTTGTAATAAACCATTTAAATTTTTAGCATTATAATTTGATGGTGGGCCTAACTCTCATAAGAAATGGAGCCATCGATTTTGATTGGTGCCAAATATTTATAAATAGGCCCTACAAGAAAAATTAGAATGTTATCATTTAAGTAACAAATAGGGTTTAGCCAACATTCTTGAGTTCACCAATACTTAATGGGTTATATGAGAATAGAGGAGTAATTTTAAGGAAGTCATTGAAAAGGGAGCAATTTTAGGGAGAAATTATGTGATTTTTTATTTTAAAATAAATGTTACACAAAGTGATGTGGCAAGCCAAGAAAAACAGTGGAAGGGGGAGAGGCTGAAGGGAAATTTTTAAAATGAAAGTGATTTAGGGGTGCGATGGATGAGAGAGAGATTGTAGGGAATAATTTAAAGTTGAGTGAGTGTATGGGTGATGGTGTTAAGAGAGATATTTTAAGAGAGTTACTGATTTCTTAAGCTAAGCAAGGGTTAAAAACATTGAAAAAAGTATTAAAATCTATGGTTTTCTAAATTTCAAACACTTTTGGAAAAAGTAAATATAAAAGTATTGAATATAGTATGTATTAGTCATAAAAGTTTTTTTTATCAAAACTTATTCAAACAAAAAATTTACAAATAAACTACAAATCAAAATTTATTCATTTGGTAAAGCCCATTGAAAATGGAATAGGGTTAGAAATTCAAACTTGATAAACAATTCTAGTGTGGAAAGAGACATCAAACACAATAAGAGAATGATGATGATAATTGAATAAGAGTCATATCCATCATCATAATACTTATGACAATTGAATGAAAATTTTCCTCTTACTATCAAATGACTTATGCATGTGTGCATTACTTGAATATTACAAAGATTAAAAAAAAGCATATAAAACGCTTTTGCATATTTTTAACCTAATTCAATATATAATTAATGATGACTGCTCACCAATGAACATCCCTTTTTCTTTTTCAAAAGTGATTAACAAAAAATTCAAATATCAATATAATTACAAGGGTAAGGATAGGCTAGGAGTATAATAGGATATCTTGATCTATCATCTTTAAATCTTTAAACAAAAACCAATTTTCGCCATTAATTAGTGAGAATTGAGTTCCTTACAATCGTAATCAGTAGTAATGTATATGGCAAAAAAAAAAGTAAAAAATATATATAAGAGAAAAGAAAAATATATATTAGAGCATTAGGGGTGAGAGTTAGTTCCAAGGGAATGCATTACTATAGAATTTTGGACATGGAAAGCTAATTTTAGTTACTAAAATAAGGGAAAGCTCTCTACCTTTCTAAACTCACAAAATCGTTGTCAATATCAAGCATCAAATGGACCACAATAGACGTGAAGGATTACTGTAAACAAAAGCAACAATATTGAAAGCAACCTTGCACGGCTTTGGTCGATTGAACTTTTGTGTGCATATAAGTTCAGCATAAATCACAATCAATCCTAATACTTGAGAGGAATTAACAATTTCATATGAATATATTGACCTGCAAATATGGTAAATCCCAAGTTGGGAATTATATATAGGGAATTAAACATTTCATCTTTTTCAGGTTCCAACCCAAATCAAAATCAGCAACCAGTAAGTAAATCACATAGAAGCCAAACTAAGGACTTGCCTCGTGTCTCTTCATTCCTACATGATTTAAATATAAGCTCACTTCGATCCAAGCCCAGCCATATGAGTTTTGTGGTTACCGGTTTCCTATTTGCAGACCGGATTTTCGTTGACAGAGAAAATGAGCATAGAAAAAGGATTGCTATATCGTCATGCAAATCGTCTCTCAGGAAATATATGAAAACTCTAAAGAGATTTTTGGGGATATGAATGAAATAATTAGATATTAAGAGAGAAAATCAAATAGAGATTTTAGAGGATAAAAAGAGAGATTTTAAGAGAACCAAGTTTAAAAACTACTATTTGCTACTATTGAGATACTGATGTGGCGCTCTAGAAAAAAAAGAAAAATAAGTGATACTGACCTTCAAATCTAAAGTTTAATAGATCTGAGATCGAGAAACAGATCAAAATACTATTAATCGAAAATCTGAGAGATTAAGAGAGAGGGATTGCAAAAGAGATTCTTACATTTTATGAGATCAAGAGAGAGGGATTGCAAAAGAGATGCTTACATTAGAGGAACACAATTACACCCGTAAGGCAAATAAAGAGAAAAGATCCTCTGTGAGATTTGCTTAGTGCCCTTTTCATCCAAAATGTTAGTAACCTTCAAATCTGAAGTTTAATAGATCTGATATCGAGAAACAAATCAAAACACTATCAATCAAAAATCTGAGAGATCAAGAGAGAAGGATTGCAAAAGAGATGCTTACATTAGAGGAATTACTAAGGAGTTCTCGAAGGAAAATCTCCATATTGCTATAGAACGTGTTGATGAGGAAAATCTCCTTATTGCTATAAAATGTGTTGATGATGGGAGATTTGAGAAGATAATTCTGGCGAGGAAAAGAAGTGGAGAATGGGGATAATCTATGGCCTATGATTTAGAAAAAGTTTTATGTCCCTTTAACCGGAACTCTAATTTTTTCTGCAAAGAGATGAGTACACAAGTGGGAGGGATAGGAAACAATACCGCATACATCTCTAAATCCTATTCAAGGAGCACAATAAGTCGATCAATGCAGAAAAGGCAAAGGTATAAGACAAAATAGAAAGTGAAATGTGTGGTTGTGGGCATCATCGAAGGTCTCTCTATATAAACGGTTCTTATCCTACTATCAATCAAAAAGGTTTTATGAACCCAATAAGAGGGAGGGAGAGAGATTATAAGAAAAAAGATTTCAGTATTTTAGGATGCTGATGTGGCGCTCTAGAAAAAAAAAGAAAAATAAGTGGTGTTGATGTGGCACACCCTCCAACGGCCTCCATTCTTAGAACTTTAATATATATAATAGAAGGAAAGCATATAAAAAGGTCTTGTTATAAACGAGGTTCTACCAAACAATCAACCCATTATAGTAGCCCTTAATTACTCTAAATTTTTTTTTCAATACAACAATTAGCACAAGTCTAATGAGTGTAAAATTAAGCTCAATGTCAATCAAGGGATGAAGAGATTATCAAAGGGACTGCACTGATCCAAGGCGGGCCTTAATCGGCCCATAACTCATAGGAAAACATTTTATGTAATAGAAGGGTCCATCTGCGGTGCCCATCATTTTCAATGGTGTTGATCACTGATGATAATGGCCCCACATGGATCAAGTCGAGCATTCATGACTAATAAAATCCTTTATCAAAAAAATTAATAATAATACATATTTTGCAAACTCCATTCAGTCCTCTCTGATCCCCACCTAACTTTCCAAAATCCAAGTCCAATCCAATCATCTCTTCGATGTAATCAAAATGGCTGGTAATATATGCATTCTATAAAGTTTATTTAGAAACAATCACAAGGTATCCATCATTGTGATATCCGTCAGAAAGTCAGGTTCACTGTTTGTTCTTTTTGGCTCCTCTGTTACAGAGATAAATAGAGAAACCTCCTTGTTTATTTTTGGTAGGGGACTTCATTTAATCTTTAAGTGGGCTTTTGTTATCTCCTAGTTTCTCTCAGTGAAGATGAAGAAATCTTTCTCCCTTGCTCTTCTTCTTTCTCTGTTGCTTCTTCATGGGCTATTCCATAGGAAACTGGCCCTTGCTGAGGGAACAGAGGATGGATCAGAGGAGTGGGGATATGTTGAAGTTCGACCCAGTAAGTTCAAATCTTAAACCACATTTGTTCCTTTCCTCTGGGTTCTTCACAGATTTCCAGTATTTTTGGGTAGAGATAAACAGTGATGAGATATCTGTGTCCACCTTTTGCAGAGGCCCACATGTTCTGGTGGCTCTATAGGAGTCCACAAAAGGCAGCGAGTCCATCCAGTCCATGGCCAACAGTACTTTGGCTGCAGGGTGGTCCGGTAAATCTTTCTTTTTCATTGAACACTAAAGTAAATCAACTAAAGAGAGACAAATCCAGACATCCCATTGAAAAAGTGGAAGAATTTTATTGTTCTAGTGATTGATCTTTGAACTGGGTGCAGGGAAGTTCTGGCACTGGGATGGGAAATTTTTTAGAAATTGGACCATTGGATTCGAATTTGAAGCCGAGGAATTTGACGTGGTTGCAGAAAGCAGATCTTCTGTTTGTGGTACATTCATAATCTCCCTGCTGATCCTACTTCACCGCACAGTCACACACAAGTATGACACTGTCATGAAAAGTGCTTACCTTTTATCTTCTTGTTGTCTTTTTTCATTTTTTTCCTTTATTTTTTTATTTTTATTTTTATTTTTATTTTTATTTTTTTGTGAGAAAGGATAATCCAGTAGGAACAGGATTCAGTTATGTTGAAGATGAGAGTCTGGTGGTGAAAACCGATGAAGAGGCAGCAACTGATTTAACTACCTTGTTGAAAGTACTTTCTGAAGAGAATGAGAGCTTCCAAACAAGTCCTTTTTACGTCGTAGGAGAGTCTTACGGAGGGAAATTTGCCGTTACTCTCGGATTATCTATTCTAAAAGCAATCCGGAACAGAGAATTGAATCTAACACTTGGAGGCAATTAATTACCCCTCTTAATATTTCAACACATTCAATCCATTCTTTATGCATTTTTTGAATGTTTACAGTAAGAATCTCACTAAATTGTTAGTCGATCCGATGTGTTCATATTTATTATGACAATATTTAAAAATAAATATACTGACACTCTGGTCGACCTTGGTTTACTTGGATAGAGAGAAGGATTTGGTTTGTCTAAAAAATCAGATATTTTAATTGGCACATGCCTTGTTCCCTTTGATTACAGGAGTTGCTTTGGGAGACAGTTGGATTTCTCCAGAAGATTTTGTGGTATGTAGCCTTTGTAGCTATGCATCCATGAATTGCTAGATTTTGTGAGCTTCTGATGTTTTTAACCTTATCTGCTATTGCAACTTATTTAAACTTAGGATGCTAATAAAAGAATTTTTTCTGATGAGCAAATGAGTTGCACTTTGCTTGTTTCTGAGTCTATTCTCCTGTTTTAAACTCCATATATACTCATGAAGTTTTTTGTTTATAATGTAGTTCTCATGGGGACCTCTTCTCAAAGACGTCTCACGACTGGATGACAATGGCCTCGAGGAATCAAATCGGTCGATATTTTCATATATCTAACACTGTTTACATAATCAATATACATCAATGATTCACTGATTGTTTAATTTTTGAAATCCGGTTTATCTAACTAACCTATCATATAGCAGTCTGGCTCAATTAATTAAGCAACAAATTGAGGGAGGCCAGTATGAAAATGCCACAGACTCGTGGATATCTCTTGAGAATGTGATAGGCGCCAGCAGCAACTTTGTGGTAGGATTCGCTTTTTCCCCTTAATTGTACCTAATTCTAGATTTCTATCTGAATATGAATTGTTCAGAAATGAATTTGCAGGATTTCTATAACTTTCTATTTGATGCTGGGAGAGGCCCACTTTCCGCGACAGGCAGGGAACTTTTAGGATTTTCAGTGAATAACTATACAACAAGTTATCTAAGTTCTAAGGATTCTTTGATAAGTGATTTTAGCAGTTTCATGGATGGTGTAATAAGAAAGAAGCTGAAGATAATTCCAAAAAATGTGAAGTAAGTTTGCTTTGTGAAGTAAAGGTTGTAAGTTTTCAAGTTCCAATTTTGTTCCCCAACACCCCACACCCCACCCCACCCCACCCACCGCCCTACAAAGTAATTTAAGGATGGTACTAATGTTTATGTTTTACATTTCTTGCAGCTGGGGAGGGCAGTCAAATCTAGTTTTCTCAGGTCTATATAATGACTTTATGAAGCCAAGAATTAATGAGGTAGAAGTATATATATGTAAATGCTTTTCATTTCTCTTGAAGTCAGGTTCCCATTGGTTTTTAGTGTACCCGTATCTGAATTTAAACTAATGACCAAATTGATAACTTAATATATGAAGAAATAAGAAATTAAAAACATTATTCAAATATCTCTTAAGTATTATCTCTCTAGGTAAAAAAATTTTCAAAATAAAAGTGGACCCAGACCTAAATGCAGGGCCAAAATCAGGACTCAAGTAATCAGACCCTAATACTTTCTATTGAAGCTCTACAGATAAGCCATGCACTTTTCAACTCCTTTTTTCAGGATTTAATCAATCCAATCGTTTTGCATACATCTCCCCTTTAATTGGCACATGCCCAGATTTTACAATATTTGATACATTATCCACCATCAGAAATATATATATATATATATATCCTCTTGGTGTTCGACCATTAAGATTTGAGGACTTAAAGAACATATAAGTGTTGAGTGTTGTAAAATGTATCATCATAGGTGGATGCCCACATTGGGACCCACATGAGATAAGGAAATTACTTAGGGCTTGTTTGGTAGGTCTAGTCTTATTTTTATAGACCATCCAAAATAGAGTCATTAAAAAGAGCTATAAAAAAAGAGGCTAGAATTAAAATATGTATTTGGCAATGGAAGCATCTATTTTAAATAGACCATTTTAAATCAATAGTTGAAAGTTTTTCACAAATATATTGAGATCTACTAGGTATCAAGTTTTGAAATTTTACTTCATAACCATTTTCGGCCTCCCGAAGAGATCTAACGGTTTGGATCTTATGTTTGGGGCCCCTAATTTTTTTAAAAAAAATATTTAATAATTCACATTTTTACAAAAATATCTCAAGTTTGGTGATAGTCCAACGGCTGAAAATTGGTCTCACAGTAGTCATTGACCTTCTACACATTTTCAATGATTTGGATTGTTATTTATTGTCCCAAAAATAATAATAATAAATAAAAAAAGGGACTGCCTATAGACTAGTTTAAAATTGAGCATATTAAATCAATGGTTGAAAGTTTTTCACAAATTTCTCGAAATCTACAAAGAATCAATCCTTAAAAATTGACCCCATAGCCATTTTTAGTCTTTTCAACATTTTCAATGGTTTAGATCTTGTGTTTAGGCCCCACTGAATTCAAAAACTAACATCCAATGGCTCACGCTTTCTTGCACATATCTCGAGATTCATGATGATCCAACGGTTGAAATTTACAGGGATGGCTGTGTTTGATCATATGAGCATTTTCAACAGTTTGGATTTAGATTTAACCTTCGGATTTCGAGAAAAATTGAAAAAACAAACTGGGCATGATCCTCATAAAACACTGTAGTAGCGCCTCTTCTTTTCTTCCTCTAATTTAGAAATGCATCATGAGGAGAGCTGTGGGAAATAGAGGTAAAGCCTTTACATATCTAAATTAGATGGAGCATAAAAGCACATGCCAAACGCTCTTATTTTTATAAACTCTATTTGGTTTAGACATTTAGACAAATAAAGCCTAAAATTAGTGGTGCCAAACATACACTTAATGTTAGAGTATTTCTCTATTAGGTTGCTTGGGGAGGAAGTAATCTTATTCTATAACTAAGATCCTTCTCCTCTTTTATTATATATACACATATCTCTCAGTAAGAATCTCTCTCTTCTTTTGGTTCTCTTTTAGTTTTCTAATACGTTATTAGCACGATCTGCACAACGGGTGGACCCAGAGATCACGATACTCTCTTGGTAAACCATTGTTCCTTGTTTGGTTTCTTTCTACCGAAACTAAAAGAGAAAAGATGGGAAGAGAAGAGAGAGAGAGCAAAGGCTCAAGAGTTAGAAAAGAAAGAAAGAAACTTCTTGTCTACATCAACCAATCATGATCATTCCAGAGAAGAACCGTAAGGAGATCTAAAAATACCTCTTCCACGAGGGGGTTTGCTATGCAAATAAGGACCAAAATCTTGCAAAGCACCTAGAAACCGATGTGCCGAATCTGTAAGTGATAAAGCTTATGCAAAACTTCAAATTGAAAGGGTACATTCATGAGACCTTTGCCTGGATGCACTACAACTGGAATCTCACCAACGACGGCATCGAGTTCCCTCGCACTTATCTCAATCTTCCCTTTGAGATCATCCCCACTACCCTCAAGAAATCCCTCAAGCGTCCCGACAAGCCCATGGTCGGTGGCCCTGATGGCAACCACCCCCAAGGGCCCCTTGGCTTTGAAGGTGATCGGCAGCGATTTGAAGGGGGGGATCGCGATGGGTACTGCTGTGGGCCACGAGGGCCTCCGAGAGAGTTTAGGGATATGGGAGGAGCTCCACTTGAATTCTAGCCTTCATTTAGTGGCCGTCGCCGGAATCTCTCACAGCCGCCCTCTACCATCGTCATGATTTTCATTGCATCGTCTTCTGCCCCCAAAGAACCATCGGTGAGGAGGGGGCCTATTGCTGTCCACTGTCAGAGAAGAGGCCTGGGTTTTTTTTTTTTGGGTTCCCGTTTGGAGGAAATGGGACGAGGAAGAAAGCCTGGATATTCATCCAGGCCAGGTCAGTTTGGGTTGGGTTGACCTAACCCGTGAGGCTAGATCCATTTTAGCTTGCAACCACGGGTTAATTTGGGTTCAGGTTAGGCCGACATAACCATTTTACTCGCAGTTCAGGCCGCGCCTACAGTGCAGTGTTGACGTCATTAAGGTGACATCAGCAGAATACGGTCAAAGCTAGTTTGACTAGAGATAGACGGCTAAAAGTTATTTCTACAATATCTTGATTGCTCAGAGTTTGATAAACGATTCGTTTAAACCTACAGAAAACTCGCAAGTAGATCTATACATTGAAAGCGAAAGGAGGACGATTCAATAGTTAAGTAATTTCTCCTTATTTTATGATCTTTTATTAATTTGATAATTATATACCTGCATTTACTTTATTCTTTTTAGAGTTGCGAGTATTTATAATTTTAGTTCAAGTGATGAATGATTCATTTTCTTTTATCAAAGTGAGATTATGATAGAATTAAAAATCATGGATCATCAATAGAACTAGAAGTTCTATATAAATATTTAACACCCGAAGTTTCATATGATATTTAGAACTGGAAGTTCTACATCAAATAAATAACCGGAACCTAAAGTTTCGTATATTATTTTAATCTAGAACCAGAAGCTCTAACCCGACCTTGAAGATCCATGAATAATTCTAATCTAGAACCAGAAGTTATAACTTGTACCAGAAGATCCATAAATTATTCTAATTTAGAACCAGAAATTCTGATTCTTAAGTTGAGAACCTGATGTTCTAAACTTTAATTTCTCAATTCTTCATTACATTTATTTATTTTTATTATTATCTTCGATTGGATGTTCAGAACCTAAAGTTCTACCTTTTATTTTTGTTTCTCTACACACTTTTTTTTTATATATTTTATAACATTGTCCTACATGCTTGATATAATTCTTCGATATAGTTATGACTATATGGTTATATGAAGCTTTAGTCTTTGATTAATTTATTACTAGAAGCAATAGTTATATATAATAGCCGAAAGTTCTTTATCAATTATATAATCTGGACTCGAAGTTCTTTGAATTATGGACCAGCAGTCCTAAATTTTTTTTTAACATTTATATGAACTTGTAGATTCATATTCATGATTCAAATCTGAAGCTTTGATTTTTTAAAAATATTCAAAGTAATGTAAATCGACACAAAGGCCATGAAATCAAACCTACAGTTTTGATAGAACCAGAAGTTGTGATTCAAACCTGAAGCTTTGATAAAATCAGCAGTTCTAAAAACTTGGAGTTCTATCTCTAGCCTAAAACCTTTACAGAACCAGAAGTTCTAATTCTTTAGTTAATAACCCGAAGTTCTAACTTTTTAATTGGTCGATTCTTCATTATACTTTGTCATTTGAGGACCCAAAGTCTTATTTTTTATGATTTTATTGTTAAATCGATCTCTACACACTCAAAAAGGATTGGTGATGCCATCAAACAGTGAAATTAGATATCTCCGGAGGATATGATATAACATGAGCCCTCATTTTCTATGTCATTATATCATTAATGGACAGGTATAATAACCAGAAAATGGTTATACCACCAGAAGAGATAGACATAATATTGTGAATTTGAATATTGAGTTTAGTGTTTAAATATTTTGTTGGACAATAGGATTTATTCTTTTATCTCCCGTATATTGTGTTTACACATCATATTTGCTTTGAATGATAAATTGTTTAGCCGTTCTTCATTTTATGTTTGTTATGCGACTAAATAGTTATGTTAGTTTATTATTTCTTGCAGTAAGGCTTATGGAATGCATGAAACTTAGGATAATATCTATCTGGTAAACATACAACAAAACACACTATAATGAAAAACCAGAAGTTTTTCTCAAAGTTAGTGTTTAATTCGCGCAAGGTATCAATCATAACTGGATCTTTACAAATACTTGAATGCTCCGAAAGAGTTTACATAATGTTACCAAATGGTACCCACATATGCATTAAAGATGCATTATTATTTTTTTTTAATAGTACTCGAAGAAACTTGCTTAGATTCAAATATATCAGGATGACTAGGTACCACATATAGATACTATAAGTATAGGTAATACAAAATATTTGTAAATCATTACCAGTATTGACAGCCAGAAGCTGATACTAGAAAAGCTAAGTGCATTCTCATTAGACCTTAGGGCTAAATTACAAGACAATCTCCAATAATCGAATCACATTCAATTATGGGCAAAATGACAAAGTCAAGCCAGAAGCTTAGACTAAGCCCTAGACATAGTGACCCTAAGGCTTTAATGATTTGGCATGAAAGGTTAGGTCACCCTATGCGTATTATGCTAAGGCAAATTATTGATAATTCTGTTAGGCACTCTTTAGAGTACTATCTATTAACCATCCTTTCTACAAACGATATAAGGTGACATTTGTGAACCCATAAAATCCTCTAGTAGACCTTTTTAGGTGTTTTATACTTTTGATTGACACATCCATCCGTTGGTTAGATGTTTGCTTATGTTTTTTCAGCTTAGGCTCACCTATTATCACAAATTATTTAAGATATACTTTTCTGAGCATCATATTACATCTATAAGCCCTAATATCACAGGTTTGTCACTTGCATGAAGCCACCACCTAGATTGGGAATCTTTATTGGTTATAATTCACCCCAAATTATTAGATATCTAGACCCAATAATAGGAGACATATTAACTGTTCGTTTTACTGATTGTCATTTTGATGAGACAGTCTTCCCGTTGTTAGGGGGAGATTAGAGAATTCCTGAAGAACACCTTATTCTTGTAGAGCAATCCATTTCTGAAAAACGACGAGAATTAATGTAGAATACTTCTACTCAGTCTCATATAGATCTATGTACTTCACAATGTGAGAATGAAGTACGAAGAATTGTATACTTAATTACAAATGAATTCCCTGATACTTTTAATGATGCAGCAAAAGTGATTAGATCAAATGTGCTGGCTATAAATACACAAGCATGAATTAATGTCCCTGTAAGATAAGTACAAATTAGTGTCTCTGTAGGACAAAACTCCAATATTACAGCAAATGAATCTGTTACACGTCAAAAGCATAGCAGACCTATAGGTTCCAAGGACTCAACTCCCTAGAAAAGGAGAAATGAGCAATTATGTTCCAATTTTACTCCCGAATAGGTTATGACAAATTGTACACTCCCGATGAGGTACACCATTTCACTCAAATGAGAGGTTATGAAAAAATCCATTCTCTCTAAAATTCCTGAAGAAGTTAATGTTCTGGAAAAGACACAGGTCCTAGAAGAAACTCAGGAAGCCCCTGAAAAGGCAAGGGTACCTAATAATGAAGAGATTTCTATACTTTATAATTATTCAAGAGAGATATGGGATAGAAATGAACTTCTCATCGATGATGCATTTACATATGTGGTAGCTACACAAGTATCAAGGAAAAATGAAGATGTTGATTGGGACACAAAACCACGTACTATGAATAAATGTCGACAAAGAAAAGATTGGCCAAAATGAAAAAGTTCCATCAAAGATGAGTTAGAATCTCTCAATAGACGTGGAGTACTATACTTATGGTATAAACCGCAAAAGGTTTTAACCATGTAGGTTACAAATGGGCGTTTGTAAGGAAAACGAATAAAATTATTAGATACAAGGCAAGACTTGTAATACAAGGTTTCCTGCAGAAATTTGGGACTGAAAACATACACAGACATATATATTTAAGTCCCAAAAGGATTTGCTTTGCCTGAAGTCAGAGAGTACGTACTCAATACAAGTAAGACGTTCATTGCACGGCCTAAAGCATTCCAGAAGAATATGGTACAATCATCTTAGTGAATGTTTATCTAAGGAAGAGTATGAAAACAATCCTATTTACCGATTTATCTTTATAAAATCCTTAAAAAAGGATTTACAATAGTAGAAGTTTATGTAGATGACATAAATCTAATCGTAACTTTAGAAAAGCTTGAGGAAATCATTGAATATTTATTAGAGAATTTTATCTCAACCCGTAGATTGAGAGATGCTCTAATGAAATTTTTCATTCTTTATAAATATACTTGCCATATATAGTTTTGTACCAAAGCTTTGGATTAGTATCAAACGAATGCTATAATATTTATGTATGTTTTACTTTTATAGTTGTAAAAATTATAACTTTATAGGATATGCAAATTCAGGATATCTCTTTGATCCTCGTAAGGGTCGATCACAAGCAAATTATGTGTTTCTCAATGATAACACTGTCATTTCTTAGCGTTCTATTAAACAGATTTTGGTTACTACTTTTTCTAACAATGCTGAGATTTTAGTCCACTATGAAGCCAGTGGGGAATGTGTATGGCTAAAATCTTTAATTCAGCATATTTGTAGTTCTTGTCAATTGCCTCTTAGTATAGATACCCTGAGTGCTATTTACAAAGGCAATGAAGCATGTATTCAGCAGATTAAATAATGATACATTAAACATGACAAGACGTAGCATATTATATCAAAGTTTTTCTTCACTCATAAGCTTCAGAAGAATAACAGGATTGATGTCTAGCAAGTTCATTCAAGCAACAACTCGGCTAATCAATTTACGAAGTTTTTGCCAAAATTAGTATTCTAGAAACTTTTATTCAAGATTGACATACCTAATTATGTGAAAGGTTGTTATCGTCGAGGGGAGGCATCCTGAAGTATGCTACCCAGGACATCTGTGCGCTGTACTCTTTTTCCTTTTTTAGGTTTTATCCCACTGGGTTTTCCTAATTAAGGTTTTAATGAAGCAATAGGATACACGTCCAACACCAATTCAATTATCTTATAGAATGTTGTACTCTTTTTCCTTCGCTTTGGTTTTTATCCCATTAGGTTGTTCCTTTGCAATGTTTTAATGAAGCAACTGTCATTAAATGATGGTCATCTAAGGCGGAGTGTTATAAGATATATTATCATAGGTAGATGCCCACATTGGGACCCAAATGAGATAAGGGGATTACTTAAGGTTAGAGTATTTCCTTATTAGGTTACTTGGAGAGGAAACAATTTTATTCTATAAATAAGATCATCCTCCCCCTTTATTATGTATACACACATCTCTCAATAAGAATCTCTCTTTTCTTTATTCTTCTTTATCTCTGGCTCTCTTTTAGTTTTCTAACATTGAGATCATTTTATGGGGCTGATGTCCCATTTTTCACTTGTTAAGGTCCAAACCTTTCCATCTTAGTGCCTCTCTTGTTTATCTTGCATCCAGTGGACCCCACAAAAAGTAAAATAGTCATAGTATTGGGGTATATTTATTGTTGAGTATGAAAACCATAAACTCCAAATCGGCCTAAATTGTATGAGGGTCCTAAGACTCATGAATTGATCTGGATAGTTCAAAATCCTTGCTATGGGTAAGAACAGAAACAGAATAGCCATTATTCAAGTTATCAATGTTCTACCAGAAGCAGACCGCATAGTCCTAAAAAGTTGTTCAACTTGTGGCGCCCACTCAAATTCAATTTTATCAATAGTAGGAAGGCAGATGAAAAGATCTCATTATGGATAAGAGGGAGCAAAAAAGTCTATCTCACAAGATTATCCTAACTTTTGATTTAATAGCCTTAAAGTTTTATGGCAACTTAACCTAGATTTTTGTAGGAGAATTTTCAAATAAGTACTTAAGTTTTTGCCTTATTTAAAAAAAGGACACAAATTTTAAAACTTTTCAAATTAGTTCTTAAGTTTTTTGGTAAATTTTCAATTAAGGGTATTTGGAAATTTAAAGTACTTTATGGCAACTTTTTTCCTCAATTCTATTAAAAATACTAAAATTCCCCTTCATTTAAAGCTATAACATGGTTTCCGCAACCACTACATGCAGCCGATCGTCGTGGGGATGCGAGTTGTCCTTAATCATCATGATAATGATGGAGATGGAAATAAGAAGAATACAAAGAAATTGAATGAGGGTTTTACTTATATGAAGGGTAATTTGAGTAATTTAGAAATTTGAGGGAAAAGTTACCGGAAAATAGTTTTAAAGGGACAGATATCCTAAACTGAAAATTTCTTGGAAAACTTAGAAATTAAATTGAAAAGTTTTGAAACTTATATCCTTTTTTTGAAATAAGGCAAAAACTTAAGGCCTTATTTGAAAATCTTCTCTTTTTTTTTAATTCAACAGTGAGTGGAAGGTTCAATGAGTGTAAAATCATGCATAATGTTAGACCATAAAATAAAAAGAGTATCAAAAGGGATGCATTAATCAAAGGGGGTCATAGTGGGTGATGGAGTCATGTGAGACTCACATAAGCGAGGTGATGAGAACTAGCACATGCAAGGAAACACAACTTATACGAGCGAGGTGATGGGAAGTTGCACATGTGAGGAGACGCAACTCATACATGTGAGGTTATGGCAACTAACATGCAAGCAAGGACCTGTGAGACTCGCACATGCAAGGTGGGGGGAACTTGCACATGCAAGGAGATACATCTCATACATACAAGGTGATAGGAACTCAAATATGTAAGAAGTAGGCCCAGTTCAAAGCCTGAACCTCCCAATGAAATGGGTAAGGAGCCATTCTCAAGCAGGTTCATAGGTTGGAGAATATGTTCCATGCAATGGATGTTGATCTTGAGCAGGGCCCTTGCCCTAGTTTAATATTTTACAATGAGACAATGCGGACCACTTCCTTCTTGGTTGGAAACTTAAAATGGGCTCAGGGTCACCCATAGTTGAAAATTTAGGCCAAGGCTTAGAACTTGATGCCTTATTTGGCCCCCTTTGGGTTATGCTAGTCTTAAGTAGAAAATACTACAGAAATCAGCACAAACTCACTTATTACTTTTTCTTTTGATATTTTAATTAAAATTTTAGCACAATTAGAAATTTAGAATGCTTAATTATGAAAGGCCCAAAACACAAATCTCTCTCTCTCTCTCTCTCTCTCAATGGAGTCATCTAGATTTTGGAAACGGATTGAAAGCATGATAGAAGTGATAGAATTCGAAGGCTGCTCCTTCAAAATCTGTTTGAATGAGGAGAAAGCTAAAGAAGACTGTTCATAGTTTGTACAATCTCTGCACCTGTTATCTACATCCGGCAACCCTTGACTATCCAGACTAAGTATATGATTGGCCCTTGATTCATAATTGTGTTTGATATTTATTTGAGAGTTCAAAATGGCCTATACTAAGTTTTTTGACTGCCACATCCTTGCTTTATGCCTCGTGGGCCTAAATTGTAGGCCATTGTGGCATGTAGCATGTCAAAACCAAAAGTCCGTGAGCCTCCAATCCCCAATTCCAAGGGAACTTCAATTCATGTATACTTATAGCTAGACGAAGTTGTATGAGACTTAATTTCTATTCAAAATTGATTAATCATTTTTTAATTTAGTATGGACTCTAAGAATTTATTGATAGTTCAGTGGTGAAGCATTTCCCTCTCCATGAAAACTAGAGATTTACTCCAGTTAGTTAAGGAACTTAAGTGGGTGCACATGTACTTACCAACGTTTAGAAAATAACATCTAGTGCTTTTTGCCATTTATTTAGAGCACTATTGATTTTTCTGTACCTTTACATCTAAAATAGTGCTTACTATATTTACGCAGGTGGATGAGCTATTATCAAAAGGGGTAAATGTCACTATATACAATGGGCAGGTATGATTATCCTTACAAGCACTTGGCGCAATATCCATCTTGTAAGGAATTGCTTATCCATTATTCAAGCCTTTCTATAGTTAAGCAAATCCCTTCATCCCTATACCGTGAAATGGCATCCATCCCAATTTGACCTAAAAATTCATTTTCTAGTTACCACTGGATTGACACTCCTATTTTCAAACACTACTAGTACAAATCTTGAGCCTTTAAAATCTATGAAAATTATATAATATATGGGCAAGCTGAATACCATCCTCACTAAGGAATCCTCTTTGATTTTCCTTGATTTTAAAAACACTCAGGTTTGGTTGAAGAGAGGAAAACTTAGAGAAAATTGTCACAATCCTCTTAATCCACTAAAATTTCTTTATTCCATTGATTTCTCCATCTCCATCTCCATCTCCACCTCCACATCAAATTTTGCAAATCCACATAGACGGAGGAATAATTGACGGTCAAGTATGTGTTTTTCAAACCTCAGATACAGTAATTCCTCTTATATAAAATCCTGAGAGAGGATAGCATTGTTCCAATGAAATGAAGGAATCTTCTAAACATAGAATTCCTTCTAGTTTACCAAACATGCCCTAAAGGTTTGGGCAAAAAGATGGAACATCTAACCATTTCAAACATTGATTCAAGGCGTCAAAGTATATCTTTTTAGTCACTAAAGTAACTATTAGTATAACTGTCTTCTAATGGGTTGGGCGTATCCCTAACACAATCAGATGACTTATTGTAGCTCGATGTCATATGTGCCACAAAGGGAGCAGAAGCATGGGTGCAAAAACTTAAGTAATACTTTCTCCTTTTCCTCCATGCATATACTTGCAAATGTGCTATATGTTAATAGGGAAATTCACATTGGAACCAAACATCTCTCTCTCTCTCTCTCTCTCTCTCTCTCTCACATAATATTTTAGGTGGGATGGGTTAAAGAACTTCACCTACTTGGACCGAACTCCACTCTATTGCAATAGTGGTCCACATGATACAAAAGCTTTCACCAAGTCGTACAAGAACTTAAATTTCTACTGGATTCTTGGGGCAGGCCACTTTGTAAGTCAACTATCATTTTGATCATGGCCATTCGTCATCATCATGATCATCTTCATACAATCTTTGATGTCTAGATGTCTCATATGAAGTATCTTTGTTCTAACACTACGCTTCTATTTTTGCCAGGTGCCCCTAGAGCAACCATGCATAGCTTTACAGATGATTGGAGAAATCACCCAATCTCCTATCCTTATTTCTTCATAAGGAAATTAAACATTAGGGGATATAAATTTAAATTCTAATGACACAAATAAACAAACAGACAAAAGAACAAATTTCTTTACTACTTCTCTATCCATTTATTCTCATTCTTTTACATTTTTCCTAGAATAAGCTCTTATTTTCTTTGTACATATGCCAACTTCTTTGCAAAAGGAATAATTTATTAGGGGCTCCACACACATGCATGATATTATCCGTTTTGACCCATGGGCCTCATGGTTTCGCTTTTGGTGAGCTTCAACTGACCAAAAGGCCTTATGCAAGGCAAGGATATAAACTCTACACATATGCCCAATCACTTTCCTCCCTTTAGAGAAGCATGTCAAGGATTGACACTTGAACTAATCAAGAGTCATCTCTGATACCATTTGTAGCGCCTCACCCCACACTCAAACATGATATTATTCGCTTTGGCCCATGGGCTTCATAGTTTTGCTTATGGTGGGCCTCAACCCCCTAAAAGGTCTCATTTAAGGTACGGGTGCAAAATTTTCATATAAGCCCAGTTACTTTTCTCTTTATAGTCAATATGGGACTCCTGGACACCACACTCTTGATGCCATTTTCAAATGTCATATACTAATATTAGCCGTGTCTTTCAACAATTTCTAAACATGGAGCTGTTTGTAAACTTCCTATATTCATCAATGCATGGTTCAGATCTTTGGTATTAATTTCATCACATCTTATCAGTTCAATTCATCAATGGAACTCTACTCATTTAAAAACATTAAACTTGTAGGACCCTAAATAAAAAGTTAAGATGGTTAGAGCATTGTAGTGTTTGGATCATCCCTACATGATTGACCTATGTATTCTCTTTTACCACAAGGGTAATTGGTCAAAACTCCAGGTGTACCCCACAAATGGAGTATAAAAACAAGAAGTGGATACCCAGGGCATACCCAAGTTGCCATCTACTTATTTAATATAGAAACAAAATGGGTCCACAGGCAACACAATATCAAAATCTGGGACCAGCAGCTGTCCATCACAAAATCCATGCCTATATCTATTTCTTTGGTCCATTGTCATGGATTAAGCCTGTTTGTTACATTTATGTTTCCTTCAAAAGTAAAAGTGTTGGAAGTAAGTGGGTCTCGTGGATAGATTTTCAAAACTTTTGATCCACTTAACACAGGGATCAACTATACATAAGACTAAAACCTAATCCAGGACACGTTACCCTCAATCTCGTGACCATGTACAGTAAAAATTCTACCAGTACTAAACATCCAAAATAATCTACGACATACAAGAAGTAGATCATACCTTTGGAGATCCACAGTGTTCTAATGGATTTCTTCAACACCTCTTAGCCTTCCACGCTATGACCTCCGAATAGGATTTCGTTTCTCAAGAAGAATGGTGGAATTTTCAGGAGAAAATCCCAACTCGAAACTCCAAAGAACTAGAAGAGAGAAGGAGAGAAACTCGTGCAACTCTTGCACGAAAGGGTTTTGGGCGTGAGGGAGAGTCTTATTGGACGTCCAAGAGATTTTATAGACTTCCAAATCTCTCCCTTGTCTAATTGAAATAGAAGTCTTACTTCCAAAGCAATTAGCGGCTTTCTCCTTTCCAAACTCTTATTTCTAGAGTCCAAGTCGGATTAGTGTTTTCCAATATCTTGGACTAGCGTGGGGACCACTAGGGATTCCTTAGAAAGCTGGCTCCAACTGGAACACCGCGACCCCACATCTCATGTGTAATCCGGGCCCACAGTTAATTGCAAATAACACCACTATATAAATGCAATTGCACTCCAGTCTTAGGAATAAATTACAATGAAGACCCTAAACTTCCCAATTACCACAAGTAGAGCCCTCTATCAATATCCGTGGATCAATTGGAATAAATCCATCTCTTCCAATCTAAGTTCCACATCTTATTATCCTTGAGCCCCAATTAATCACAGTAATTATCAGTACCATCCAATTAACTCTTAATTGAGATGGGTGCGCACTTACTAATGACAAATCCATTAATTGGTACAAGGGGATAATAGAGATAGATTCCATCTTGATCATTCAACGTTCCCATAGTTCTACTACCATATACCCAAGACACCGAGGGGTTAACCTATAGTCGGCCTCACTCATTGGTGACTCAAAGCAAATGAATAGATAGAAACTTGAGTTCGTCAATGTCTCAGGATTGAGAGCCTATTGCAAGGGAATTATGAGAGCATACCTTATTATTGAGACGGAATTCCATAAGGCGCATCTCATGATCCTTCAATACATCCAATGTACCAGCACCATGCTCCAGAATCTTACATTCTGATGATTGAGACAAATCACACTATCTCATAGTGATCAAAGTGCTGCAACCTTATCAAATGAGATGCCCAATCTCATTACTGGTTGTGAAGCTATTTTAAGCATAAGATTTGTGATATATATCTCCCGCGTGTGGATCTCATCCATGCACATATATCACATCTAATATACTAATGGGATCCGGTTCAACTCATGAACCATTATATCATACGTATTGGTCATGTGCATAAAGTAGTAAAATAACATTCATCTCATGAAAGTAAAGCATGATTTTATTGATAAATAAAGAAATTAATCAATTTATTACATCAACTGATGGATTGAGTCCACAAAAACTAACAAAAGTACATATTTCCACAATCATGATGATGGTGTCCCACACTGAGCAAAGTTCCTTGGTCTCAGTTCAATTTAATCAAGATGGTCAGATGAAAATAACCCTTCCTATGAGTGCAGGTTTTTAAAGTGCAACTCATTGAAGTGAATGACAAGGTGAAAATAAATATGAGAACTTCAAAGTGAAAAATACAGTAATAGGTGAATGTAGGGTTCTTGGCATGTTAAAAAAACTTGTCCTAGACATATTGAAAATATATTTTAATATTAGTTTAAGAAGTTATTATTTTGCGATATTAACATACTCTATTAGTGAAACTATTGGCAGATTATATGATAATATCATGAAAATTCAATAAAAATAGTAAAGAGGTAAAATATGGACTTCAGATACTTAAAAAATTAAGATTTTATTTAGTTTTCTCTTCCTATTTGAAGATTTTGCTATTAAGAAGCAACCTCGTATCTATGATGCTTAGACATGGAGTCCAAGGGCTTGATCATGGTCACACGGCAAAGGCTGTGATAGCAACTCAACGGTTAGTTCTGAAAAAGTGAGGCCCAGAATAAGAAAAGATGATGATGATTGATAATTGATAGAGATTCATCTCATACTATCAATTGTTGAGATTTTTAAAGAAACTTATTATTCTTTGCAGTACTATATATATATATTTCAGACTACTTTTCCATAGATTTTTCTCCTTAATTTTCATGGTTACCTAAAAATAAATTGGAAGGAGTCAAACTAGTGGTGGACTCAGAGTTTTCGTTTGAGGTGTGTAAATCCAAACGCAGAATTGTATTTTGTGAATAAATACAAAATTTTCATGTCAGTTTTGGAAATAGAAATAGAATTTTAATGTAAATTTTAAAAGCAAAATCAAAATTTTCACTATGATTTTAAAAGCAAACCAAGGTCCAACGGTTGCTTTCGCCCCCAAATTGATGTATATAGGTTAGCCCCTGAGCCAAGCGGAGCCAATATACATCTCCTCTCATCATCTACTCACTGGGATAGACTTGCACTGGTGGCAGCACCTTGAGTCCTTGACTCAGCCCAAATTGCCAAAAGACGACGAGGAAGGCAGCCCATGCTCATGGTCCAAATGTATCTCAATGGAAATATAGAAGCAATCCGATTGCGATCGCTTAAGCTGGTCAAATGTGATTTCTGGTTTCCTCTCATGAGACAAGTAGGAAGAACGACAAAAAGCAACTCTTAAGCTCTTCCTTTCAGTAAAGAGAAGATCATCGTCGATAGAAATGACAAGGGAACCTTGCATCTGAGACTGGAAAGAACCTGCCCAGCGTCCTGCCCATTTGCACCAGTAATCACAGGCAATTCTGGGGATGAAGGGGCGACTATCAGTGATCGACAAAGTGGACAGATGGAATGAGAAATGAGCCACTCATCTATGCATTGTAAATGAAAAACATGGTGGCAATGCGGCAAAATCCGAACCGGGTCACCTCCTTCAAACTCCCCTAAGCAAACAGCGCATTCGCATTGATCAACACCGTGCAACTCTCTTTGCTTGTCAGTGTAAACTTGAATTGGAATGGAGTCAAGGACCTTCTGGTCGACCCCACTTGTGGTGTCGCGGACTTGGAAATGTTGAGCGGTGACATGGTCCCTGGGCGTGCAGAATTTTGACACCATCAGATGATAGATGGTTAAGGCTAGAGCTGTTGCTATGATCCCAAGTATGGATACCAGTAGAGGGCTGAAGAGATGTGGTGGCGACTCAGTGTGCCCCATCTAGTCCTATTTCAATTTTCAACTGGGAATTGAGGATGAATGGTGCCTGGATTTGACACAGGAATGCCCAAAGATAGGATCTACAATAATGCTGGATATTTGTTGGCTTTCTTGTGCATTTATAGAACACTCATGACTGAAGAACATTTGTTAATTCTCACCCCCAACGCACAACAAAAGCCTTCAGCCGCCCCTGGCCGCCCCCAACCCAAAAAATCTAAATTAAAAAAGAAAGGTTGTGTAAAGGCTGCAACATCTGCGGACCAGGCCTCGTGTTGACTTGTGGCTCAAGAACGTGCCAAAACTGCAGCTGGAAAAGCCCAAGTTAGACCACAGATAATAGCCCAACTGGGATAACCCGGTTGGTTCGGGGTGATATTCTACTTATATACATTATATAGGAAATACATATCGGGCTTTGATCCTGTGAAAACGTTCTTACGCACCTTTAAAAGCCTTTTATGGGGCCTACTTGTGGGTTCCATTTGAGGATAGGACTATGGAGATGAAAAGTGATATGTGGGACCACTCTACATATCAAGTTTTGCCCCAATCACATGTCCCTAACCCCTTTATCCGTGGCCCACAAGTTCATTTCATTCAGATTGGTGCACAGTCGATCCAACAATCCAGTAAATTCAGATCTAACTGAAAATTGGAGCAAGTGATTATCATGGGGGTCCCTGTGTATTACAAGATTTGGAAAGGGTGATAGATCGGCCACACCTAGAGTTCTCAGAAAAAAATAATGAGAACTAGCTCTCATAGGATTATTTTTCATACATATATATGTTAGATTTATAATGAGGCTTTACTCCTAGAAACATTTCTCATGGGAATACCATGAGAGGTAGCCGGAAGGGACCCACCTATGGTCTCACTAATCATAAGACTAGGGGTAGAACGATCCACCTAGGTACACCCCAGGTATCAAATTTAGCCTCAATCTGAGGCCCCTAAGCCCTTCATCCATGGCTACATATATGTAATCGTGGTGGGAATTCCAATTAGAGTACATGAGGCCTTACTTCAGGCATGAGCTGAATAGCCAAGGGCTTCTAAATTCAACTTAAGCCCATCCCCAAATCCAGAGAAAGCCCAGCCCAAATAGGTTTTCATGAAGGACAGGGGGTTGGGCTTGGCCCTAGCCCGGCCCAGTTGCACAACTGTGTCACAGTCTGCTGATTCTATATATACCTTTACAGCTGAGATTATGTTAGTAGGTTAGACTATTTTTCACATCAGATATGAGAGAGAAATTTTACTTGGCTATGTTTGGACTGTGGACGCAGTTTCATGCGAGTGATAGGTTATAATTTTTTTTTTTGGTAAAATGATAGGTTATAGTTAGGTGCTGGGTAGTTTTGAATGCTTTGTTTAGGAGTTTGGGCTTTTGCCTGAATGGAGCACTGGACGTCATGTTAGGTGTAGGAAGTTAGAATTTGGTTCTGGTCTTATGTCGGTATATGTTCAATGGTGGGTTACCACGATATACCGTGGACTGCGGTTAGTGTGAGATAGATGGTTTGTAGATAAGCAAACAAGACCAGACAACGTTTATATAGACGATTGTGTGAGAACTTACCTTAAAATAAAAATAAATAAATAAATAAGCTTTCATAGGATTGTACTGTGGGAAATCAACTAATTGGCCCTGGTCTAGATTATGGTAAGCTTCCCAGAACACTGGATGTTAAATGGGCCAATCTGAGTCCAAGTTTCAGCTGCATGATCATCTTATTCAACTCGAAAATATTGTACACATTCAATCAAATAAGTGGCAACAGTTATGAATCTAACCAATATGCCAAAAGCCCCAAAATTGATAGAATGCATCAAATTAAGTCTTATATCTATTTAAAATTTTATGGACCACCATGCTTTAACAACCAAAATCTTTGGCAACTCTGTAGCTGGTAGCCGTTTTGCCCTTTTAAGAAGGCTCACACTCCACTTTAGGTAGTCCTCTCCACAGCGGTTCTCACTCTAACGGTAGGTAGCCATTTTCCTTTTTTCATATGCTTCCCTGACACCAAATATTATTAATCTAACCAAAAGCTGCGGGACTAATAGAACACATCAAATAAGTTTTAGAACAATTATTTAGGTTAATGAATGGGGAGATCCACGTTGAAGTCATCTATATTGTTATAAACAGGGGTGGACCCACGTTACATCACGTGGATGCGGCCGCCCCATATTATAAAAGAAATCTCCTTAAAATTGCATGGGGCCCATGGGCCACACTCCTAGTTCAAATGCAACTGGCCCCATCCGTTGCGTATATGCGTTAATCCAGCTCTATGCTTTTGTCATCTCCTTCGCTTCTGTTCAAAACCCCCAAATCAAAATTTGAAAGGAATTTTGTATATTTGCTAATTCATGGGTTGGACAAAACTTTAGGTCTATTAAATTATATTTTATATTTCTTTTAGTATAAACTGTGGTATAAATCGCCAAATGCATTGAAGTAAAGAAATCGAATAAAAAACAACAATTAAAATGTTTTGAAGTGTTTTTTTTAGGATAACATGGATCAAAAAGGATATATCTCACAAACCAAGCATCAGAAGCAACCTACCATTGGAAATATCTTTTCAAGTAGAAATTCGTAGATTCCAAGATGACATCAATCGGATTTAAAATGATAAAGTTATGGCCTTGTGAAGTTTGTGGAAATTGTGCTATTCAAAATTCCATTACGCAAAAATTATGAAATTACCATTGTGCAAAAACCTTTCCTTTTTAAAATAGGAGTTCCTGTTTTGTGCCAATTCTTATCTTAGATGAATTACTATTAGAGCTATTTAAATCGGTTCGCTCTTGATACTAAGACATAGATCTCATTAACCTAAGTGGAAATTACTTATGAAAGATCATCTTCTTTAGAGCTTTCTTTGAGAGTTGAAGGAATGTAACTTTGTTCTAGAAAGCAGTTGCTTCTCTATCTCTTGCAGAAGTTTTGATGCTATCTTGAGTGATCAAAGTGTAAGTTGATTAAGTACACAACAATGCACGGCGAAAGAGTGTACATAAGCAAAAGGAGTTGCAGCAAGAAGAACTCAATCCTTATTGTACAAAGAAAGTGTGTGAGTATATCTTGTAACCATTCTACTTTACTCGATAGTTGATCCTTGTTGGACTCATGATTTTTTATCTAATTGGGGTTTTCCAGGTTAAAGTTGTTCCTCTGGTAGTGTGTGCTTATGTTTGATTTGATTTAATTTCTCCGGTGTTTATATATTGTCTGATTGTTTGGTATTCTAGATATCCCTGAAACCTTCAAAATCAAATCGTCAAATCGGAAAAGGGTCTATCCTCTCATGCAACAGCACTGGCGGCGACGACGACCATACTACAATGGGTTCACTCGCTTCCAGTTTGGCAATCCTTTGGCAGTAATCTCTCTTTCAGTTTTTCTCATGTCTAGATCAAGTGGGTCTTGTCGAAAACATGCTTCTGAGCAAAGTGAGAAATGGTGAGAAGAGTCTGAAGAATATTCAGTTGTGTGTTGTTCTTGAAGCAGATCTAATTCTTTTGAAAGGGTTTTGTATGGGAAAGTGTTAAAAAAGGGGAGATATCGGTCTTGTGATTTTGAGCAAGGCTACACATTGCCTTGCAAAGGTTGGTCTTAGTATCGATAGTGTTGAGTAGTCTGATAATTTTTCGGACTAGCTAGTTAAAGTTGATTAGTCCGTTGTCCGTTGTGGTCCTTTTTGTTTTGTTTAATAAAATCTTATTTATAGAAAAATAAATCTAAAAACGATCTCATTTCTGTCTTCCAGGGACCTTTTTCCTTGCTCTAGCAAAGAGATCTTGTATGCTTTCCTCACCCAAGCCATGCCACTAACAATTTAAAATTTTAAAACACATCTTTCTATAGGAGCCCAATTTTCTCATAAAAGAACTCCATGATCAATTTATTCTATCAATCACGAGAAATTCTATTATATCTGAACTGAAATATTCAAACAAAAAAACAGGGGTGAGCCAGAAATAATTAGCTGAGCCATGGGTGACGAAAAGCATGTTGCCCAACCATGAGTGTGGTGGTGCGGGGGGGTGTTCTGGGTCAGGCCGGGCTAGGCTGTGACATATCCACGCCTGGCCTGACATTAGAAACATCGATCAGGCCCTGGCTTAAACCCAACATGGGTCATAACAGCCAAGCCCAAACCTGCATATTTAGTCGTTTAGGTTGGACAAGGCTGTGCCGTACTGGGCTTTCTACCAATTGTTTGGATAAAGTACACTAAATTACAATTAGTTGGGCTGGGTGGCTTTTGGGCTTTCTACCACTTAATCCAAGTCCGGCCCAATTGCTAAACAAGCCCCCAATTGTGCACCCAACCTTGGTCTAGATCCGTACGAAACTGCCTCTATATCAGTGATACATGTGTACATTGGGCATCATGCCGATACTCAGTCTTAGGTTTCTTGAAAGAAAGGACTTTTTTCTTCTGAAAGATATGAACTAGGGTCTTTCTAAATATCAACCAAATGGCCTGGTCATTTAATGGTCTATGGGCTCAAAGTTCATGTCTACTTCATCATAGATTTTGAGAAATTTATGAAAAATGGTAAACTATGGGATGTACTCAAGTTAAATGATATAATTTTCACTTTTTCTTAATCCTTTTTTCAGTCCAAGTCTTCAAAAAATATTATTATTGCAGGACTCTAAATCACGATTCAAATCATCTATCCTCTTTAAATTGCCAAAAATGGGTAGGGAGTAAAATTTGAGGCCCAAGTTTATCATTGATTTTGAGATATTTACATAAACTCTGGACCCTTAGATGGCCTACCTTCTGGGAATTATGTGGGCCCTTAATTCATGATCCGAACCATTTATCCTCCATCGAAGGCTAAAAATGGCAAAAGGATCAAATTTTTATGCTTTGAATTGTCTTGAATCTAAATATGAACATCGATATGCTTAGGACATTGGAATACATTTAACATGTCTCTTACCAAAGTTCTACTTGTAAAAACGTCTCTTTTAAATAACTTTATTTGAAATAGATCTATTTTACACTGATAAGAATTTGCCCTTACTTTGTTGCTTCATTTCTCATCCACTCCTTTCTCATTTTAATCCATTCAACTCTTCAATAAATACAAACTAATTAATTAAATATGTAGTTTGCTCATAGGAGAAGGTTTTCCTATTATATTACATGTAATGTAGATTTTTTTTTGTTGCAAATGTTATTGACAAATTGTAATGAGAATTTTCTCGGCAAGCTATCACAAATCAATAGATTTTCTAATTTGCACTTCCCATCATGGTGGGGATAGAACTTTGCGATAGAGCCTACATATTGAAATTTTGAATCAATTAATTAAATTAATCATATGTAATGATGACATTGACTTCTTTTTTAGCTTGGTTGGCCCAGGGCCCAGGAAATGTGTGAACATCCCATACATGTGGAAGACCTTCATTTCCAGCCATCTTTTTGTGTTTTTTTTTTTTTTTTTGACCCCTAGGGCGCGAGCACCCAAGACTGCCTGCACAAGTGGGAAAAAGAAACCCACAAAGTAGTGGGGAAGGATAGCTCATACATTTGGGAAGAGAAGCCTACAAAGTGGAAGAGTGGCATATCCAGGGATGTCCTAGGGTAGTTAGGTGGCAAACCTTTGTTGTCACTATGTGAAGTTTCACTTCTTGGCTCACAGGAATAGTGAGTGAATTAAGTACTCAGCAGTTTGGACTCACCCATTACTAGCGGAACCAAGGGGACTGCCTGGGCCATGTGTTGGAATTGTTAGTCATGGATATGAAGACTTCAACACTCAGCTAGAGATCAATTTGTGTTCCGGTGTGAGATAGAATCCCGCGAATGCTCTCAAATCTTTTGGATAACCAACCAAGGGTTTTCATTTTCCTCATTTAGATCAATCCTGAGGAGTCGTGGCTACTACAGGCTCTAAGCTCCTAGAATCCCATACCTCTTGACAATTGTGGGAAACACCCAAGTTAGATGTCAATGCTGGATTCTTTACTTGACTCTAATCCAAATTCAAACTCTCCTAGGGTCACAAATTAAGATTTTATCAAAAGATTCACATGTTCAAAAGATTCACATGTAGTCTTAGCCACATAAACTGACATGGGTCCTATGGCAGGCAAGCCACATGATTTCTTCACCATGCCCCACCCCCAACAAAATAAATTTTAAAAACCCCTCTATGCTTTAGAAAGTTTTATAATTTCTTTTATATAAGCCCCTAAATTATATATATATATATCTATGGGAAAGACTACTACGCATATGTCCCTCACACTATGGTGAGGAACAATTCCTTTTTGAGACCTAACAAGGTCAAAAAGGTCTTATAAGGTGTGATAGTTTTGTCTTCTTGTACATTAATACTTTTCAAAAGAGAAAGTGTTTATCACATTAATATAAGGGACATATGCATAGTAGTTTTATCATTTATATATATATATATAACATGCAATTTTTTTTATATATGACCCTCATTTTTTTTATTTTGACATATTAGCCTTAAGGGTTGTCATCAGGCAAGCCCAACCCATGAAAGTGATATGCAAGCCACCCTGCAAGTTTACCAAACAAGCTTTTTTTGGTGAGCCGGGCGGGCTTGGCTTTGTCTAAAAAGTTTAAGCCCAAACCCGCCCATTGGGCTTTTTTTGGCGGGCTGATCTTTTTTTGAATTTTTTATCATTTAATAACATCATTTTAACTTTTTATTTTAAAGAAAATGAAAAATTAAACACACACTGCTAGACCTTTCTCATTGCTATATGAATGCATTAGTACAAATAGGAACCCATTGCTACAAAAATAGCCTTTACATGGACATGAGTACAAACAATTGGACCCTTACCCATTGCCACATTAATGCATGAGCACAAATAGCTACATGGGCAAGTTGTCGGGTCAGGCTGTGCTTGAAACCGTAAGCCCAAGCGAAGCCCAAATAATATTCCAATTGGGCCAGCCCGCCCGACAACCAGGCTGGGGCCAATAGGCTTGAGCAAGGCAAAAGCCCACGGGCCGGCCAATTGATGACCCTTAATTTGCCCTAAGGAAGAATTCCGAGGGTACGCTCATCAGCCACAGCAGACATACTCTTTTCTTTTTTTTTTTTTTTTTTTTTTTCTTTTTTGGGATTGGATAAACAAGGGTTTTACCTCTCCACACACAAGAAAAAAATTTTAAAAAATAAAATAAAATCTCCAAAATGCCGCCCACCTTGCTCCCTCACTCCTCTCCTACCCTTTCCCTCCAACCGGCGACAAGCTCCGGCCGGCAGGAGGGGGCTCTCCCTTCCTCTCTTTTTCCCTCTTCCTCTCCCGATTCCTCTTTCTCTCCTCTCCCTCTTCCTCCTCCCATTCCCATTGCCTCTTCCTCTCCTCTCCCTACCTCTTCCTCTTCCCCTCCTCTCCTGTCCTCTCCTCCCTCTTCTTCTCCCTTTTCCTCTCCTCCTCTCATCTCCTCTCCACCCTGTTTGGCCCTATGAGGCCGAACATCATAGTAATGGTCAACCTCACTGGGCCGTACAACATCACATTGTTTGGCCCTACGAGGTTGACCATCAGTGAGATGTTCAACCTCGTAGGCCCGAACAAGGTGGAGAGGAGATGAGAGGAGGAGAGGAAAAGGGAGAGAGGAAGAGGGAGGGAGAGGAGAGGACGAAGAGGGAGGGAGAGGAGAGGAGGAGGAAGAGGATGTAAGGTTCATAACCCAGTTCTTATTTTAATTAATTTAAATATAATTTTATTTAATTGTTTGTATTTTAGTTAATTATGGTTATTATAATTATTTAATTTTCTTTTGGGTTTTGGGTTAATCGGATAGTAGGTTTAGGATCATGAGTATCCATCCTTTGACCCGGCCCAATTCAGACCCATTCTGGGCCCATTAAACCAAACCAGGCCCATATTTATAATTAGCCTAAACAATAGGGTTCTTTTTATAAAAAAACCCAAAATCTTCCCCAAACCCTAAGCCTACTTATATGTCATCGATGAGTGCTCTCTTCCCTCATCTTTACAGCAGTTTTTCTTCCTCCATCACTTTCTCTTGATCGGCCAAGGTGGGGGCAAGCCCCAATCCAAGCCCAATCGATGGATAGCTTCATCTTCTTCATCATCTCCTCTTCCTTTTCTCCTTCTTCTTCATCTTCTTAGTTGGGGTTGGCAACGTGATCGAGGGAGAGATAGAGATCTAGATCTTCTTTTGCATCAAAGGCAAGTGAAATATTCATTTTTTTCAATGATCTACACTAGTTTCCTTTGAATCTATGATGATTAGTAGTATTCATAAAATGCCCATTTAAATTTGTAAATGATGATGATGATGATGGATATAGGAGTAGCTAGATTGCATGGATCGGATTGATGATGTGATGGAGGGAGACCCACTTTGTTGTTTTTTTTTTTTTTTAAAAATGAATGATGAAGACGTCTGAGATTGAATCCCAGACGATTTGTGTGCCAGGCGGGTTGGCGCCTGTGCATTACTGCACAGGCACACATGTGCCTGGCAGTAATGTACAGGTGGGCCACCCACCTACACATGATGGTGGGTGGCCCCTTGATCACCAGTTTTTGTTAAAAAAAAAAAAAAAGAAAAAAAAACAGAAAGATGATCATGTCTGGGAAAGAACCCAGACAAGTCACTTCATTTGGCACAAGTCAGGGTGTTTGCTGTGATGGGCCACCAATGTTTAAAAAAAAAAAAAAAAAAAGGGGTGATGAAGACGTCTGGGAATCCATCCCAGACGTCATTTGCTGTGTGCAGGGTGGGAGCCTGTGCACTACTGCACAGGCGCACAATGCGCCTGTGCAGTAATGCACAGGTGGGTCACCCACCTGCACACGATGGTGGGTGGCCCCCTTAATCACCAGCATTTAAAAAAAAAAATCTGATGGGATTCATCATGCCTGGGACCAGCCCAGAGATAGAAATTTTCCTGCACATGTTGCTGTTTGGCAGCAATATGTGCAGGTTTCCACCTGAAAATTTACGTGGGTCCGCCACCTACAGGTGGGCCCCATGATTGTAATTTGAATCCTGATTGGTGGGGTTCGACAGGTGGGACCCTAACAGTGGTGGGCCTCTTTGATCCCATGCCTGGACCCATGGTTGTAGAGTGGACCCTTGGCTACCGGATGATGGTGGACATTGGCGGTGATAAACTAGTGACCCCACTTATGAAATGCCACTTGATGTCCACTGATGTCCACAGAAACATCTTCATACAAAGAAAAATGTATATATATATATAATGAAGAATGGTGTCTGAAGGTGGATCCATTGCCTTGTGAGTCCTTGGCATATATGTGGATTTATAATGAGTGAACAGGTGGGCCATCCCTTGCGTGAGATCATGAGAATGATAAATTCGAGCCTGATAATTTATTTTAATGATTATTTCACCATTCATTTATTATTTTCTTTGAATGGTTACGTACTCCGGAAGACCCTTGAGTTGGTCTTAGAACCCAATGACTCCGATTTAATAAAACCAAATTCATCACATCATCAAAGTAAGGGTTATGCGGGCAAATTTTCTCTTACAGACTTCATGGTTTGCACATCACGGTACAAACCACCCACATGCATCACCCCGTTTTCAAAAAAAAATTCCCAACCTTACTTCATCTTGGTTCGTGTGGAATTGTCGTATGCGTGAATTGTGGTCACAGTGTTAGGAATATGTGTGGAATTATTTCTTGATCATCATGTTGTATTTATTTACCTTGTTGCATACATGTTAGAATTTATACCCGTTATATCATAATGACTTGGACCGTGTTGTGGTTTGGACTATACAGGGTTCATTGATGAGGTATTCACGTATGTTGAAAACTATTGGGTTGTATAATGTTTTATTATATGGTGTTGAATATCGATCATGGCCAGCCCTTCACACTACCATAGGATGTGTCTGTCGAACAATCACTGAGCCATGTTTATGAGTCTCGACACAGGAAGGGGCAGGGCTGTGTGAGATTATTATGCGGATCTGGTCATTGGACGACTGCAGTCGGTTCATAGATGTACACTGTGATGATTTTTACCGGACTTAGGGCCGAAGACAAGCTTACCACTCTTACACGGTTGGTTTCACCGTGATTTTGGACAAGATGCTAGACATCCGAAGACGGATTTGATCCACCGTTTCTGGACAGGATGCGAGGCATCCGAAGACGGTGTAAATTCCGTAAGGGCATCAGCTAATGCGATGCTGGTCGAAAGTGATATTGTTCATTTGATGTAGAGTCGGATGTAGGATCCGTTCTTTCTATGTTGCATAGCATTCTTTTATTTATATTGTTTACATATTCTTATGATTTTTGTGTCTTAATCTCACATTGATAGTGTACTTCATTTTGAGTTATGTATATTTTACTTGCCGCCATTTATGGTTGACTCTTGTTTTCCAAAATTGATGCATAGGTACCGAGCCCGGCTTTGCCGAGGAGGAGGCGCAGGCTGAAGCGTTTCAAACGCTTGAGCCAACTCATGTTCCCGAGTGGGGTGCAAACGATGGCTTCGAGGCCGTCTAACCAAGCACAAGAGTGACTCGTTAAATTTGCAATCAATTTAAATAAATCATTCTTTAGAGACTTGATCTTTCAGTGGGACATTGTAATAAATCATTATTTACTTCTTTTACGACTTGGAATATTATTATTGCTATCTAATAATATGCAAACTTGTTTTCTTCTCTTGGTACCTATTGGTTGAAATTTACTTCCGCAGATTAGGAATGAATGTGAATGGCCTAAACTCACCACGGCCTAAGATCCTGTGGAAAAGAAATAATTAGGGGTCAATGGTTTTGTTTCCAGAAGAATAAAAAAAATAATTTTTGACTCCTAATTTCACGTAAACCTATTTTTATTTATTTTTTTTGGGACGTGACAGCTGGTATCAGAGCAAACGGGCATGTTTCTAGATCATTAAAAGTGGATAGAAACATAGGACGTGGGTGAGGTTCCGATTTCGTTAGACAGATTTTACCCGCTTTGTGTAAAGTCTACAGAATTGGTTGCTAGAATTTGTTTAATAAAAATTCACCATCTTGAACTATTTTACAGATCATGGCTCAGAGAGTTACTCGTTCACAACCCAACGGAGACAATTCGCCATCCCAAGATGACAGGTTCTCACAGCTCTTGCAGGCCTTTATGCAAGCTCAAAATAACCAAATTACTATGCAAAAAGAGCATGAGAGACAACGAGCTGCAGATAGGCAACAAGAACGTGAGGAGAGGGCTGCAGAACAAGCACGGGTTGAGGCAGAGAGGACCGCAGAGAAAGCCCAAGCAGATGCTGACAGGGCAGTATTTCAGGCCCAGTTGTTAGCTACCGCAAATAGAGCAAGTCAGCCAGTTCAGGTTACTTTACCTCCGAAGGAAGTGGATCCCAACGACATTTTCGATAAATTCATGAAGAGGTTCCCTCCACAATTCCATGGTACGGAGGATCCTATGGCTGCTGATGATTTCTTGGAGCATTTGGAGCAGATTTTTGCAGCATTTAGATGTACCGGCATTCAACAAGTTCAGCTAGCTGTATATATGTTAAAAGGGGCAGCTAAACAATGGTGGGACTCTGTTAAAGCAGCTGTGCAAGCAGACACAGTGCAGGAGGCCGATGCTTGGACGACATTCACGACGGCGTTCACGGATAAATTTATGCCTCAATATCTGCAAGATCAGAAGATGGAAGAATTTGAAAAATTGAAGCAGGGTGACATGACTATCCAGCAGTATGAGACCAAGTTTACAAGGTTATCTAAGTATGCACCCACTCTTGTCCATCCTTTGATAGAAAAAGTCCGACGTTTCCTCAAGGGTATGAATGCCCGTATTGCATCAAAAATAAGAGATATGGAACGGCCAACATTTCAGGATTATGTCAAGAGTGCAAATTGGGCCGAGGGCATGGTTAAGCGGGAAGACGAGGAGGCAGCCTCATCAGGGTCGAAGCAGCGACAAATGCAGAATCAGTTTGTAGGCCAACCTCAGCAGAAAAAGCAGAAGTTCCAGAACTCTAATCCTGGTACGAGAAAGCCACAGTGTGCTTGGTGTGGGTATGGTCACCCAACAGAGAGGTGTCGGTGGGGTACAGGACTTTGTTTTTATTGTGGACAGCCGGGGCATAAAACTCGTGATTGTCCTAACGGAGGTCGAGAGCGCACATTGGCGCGGGAGGCAGCACAGGATGGTTATGCGCAGCAGCAGCCAGGGAGGCAAGCACCCCAGTTTAGGCCGCAGCAGTCTTACCAGCAGCCACCTCGGGCTCCGCAGCAGCAACAGTTTAGAGCCCCAGCACCCCAGTATCAGCAGATTAGGGGACCAGCCCCTCAGCAGCAGCAGCAGCAGAGAACAGTAGGCCAACAAGGCCAAGGGCAGCAAATGGGTCGCCAACAGCAGAGGGGTCAGCAAAGACCATAGCGGCCAGTGCAAGGGCACCAACAAAGGCCACAGCAGGTTGGACGAGCTTATGCTATTACTCACGAGGAAGCGGATGCCTATGGAGAGTGCGTGGAAGGTATTATTTTAATCTCGGATGTTGAAGCTAAGGTGCTATTTGATTCTGGTGCCACCCATTCTTTTGTTTCTCAAACTTTTGCTAAGCATTTGCATGAGAAGGTAGCGCGATTAGATTGTCCTCTATTAGTTAATACTCCCATGGGTGGGCGAGTTAGATGTCATCAGTACTTTCCTCGTGTCCGAGTTCAAATAGAGAGGTTGATTTTACTAGCAAACTTGGTGCTTATGATGATGAATGACTTTGATGTCATTTTGGGCATGGATTGGCTAAGGACCTATCGAGCAAATATGGACTGTTTTAACAAGATTATGAAGCTTAAAGTCAAATCAGAAACTGTTAAGTTTATTGGACAATCAAAATGGATTCCCACTAGCCGGATATCAGCCTTAATGGCAGATCGTATGCTAAGGAGCGGTTGTAAAGGTTATTTAGCGTTTATCACGGAGGATAAACGGTCCCAGGCGGAGGGAGATGTATCGGAGATACCTGTAGTTTGTGAGTTTCCGGATGTCTTCCCAGATGAGATTCCGGGATTACCACCGATTCGAGAAATCGATTTCACCATAGAGCTAGCTCCAGGGATAGCACCGATCTCAAAAGCTCCTTACAGAATGGCACCAGCTGAGTTGAGAGAATTGAAAATTCAGCTGCAAGACTTGTTGGATAAAGGTTTTATAAGGCCTAGTGTATCACCATGGGGAGCACCTGTTCTCTTTATTAAGAAGAAAGACGGTTCCATGAGGATGTGCATTGACTACAGACAACTCAATCAGGTCACTATAAAAAACAAATATCCATTACCTAGGATCGATGAGTTGTTTGATCAGTTATAGGGAGCCGAATTCTTTTCGAAAATAGACCTGAGGTCAGGATACCATCAGCTGAGAGTTAGAGATCAGGATGTGCAGAAGACAGCATTCCGGACTAGATACGGCCATTATGAATTTTTAGTGATGCCGTTTGGGCTAACAAATGCTCCAGGAGTTTTCATGGCTTTGATGAATAAGATCTTCGCTCCGTTTCTTGATCAATTTACAGTGATTTTCATCGATGATGTGTTAGTATACTCCAAATCTCGTGAGGAACATGAGAACCATCTTAGAACTGCATTGCAGACTTTAAGGGATCACCAGCTCTATGCGAAATTGAGTAAGTGTGAGTTCTGGTTGGAGCAGGTGTCTTTCCTCGGTCACATTATTAGCAGAGAGGGTCTAGCAGTGGATCCAGTCAATTGTCAATTGGCAAAGACCCACTTCAGTGTCAGAGATACGCAGTTTTCTTGGTTTGGCCGGTTATTACAGGAGATTTGTGCAAGGATTTTCATCAATTGCGTCGCCGTTGACTAAATTCACGCGGAAAGATGTGCCTTTTGTGTGGTCCAATGCGTGTGAAGCCAGTTTTCAAGAGCTAAAAACCCGGCTGACTACAGCTCCTGTACTTACACTACCATCGGAGAATGGTCAATTTGTGATTTATACTGATGCGTGTTGGTTTGGGATGTGTACTCATGCAGGATGGAAAAGTTGTTGCCTATGGGTCTAGACAACTTAAGGAACATGAGAAAAAGTACACTACCCATGATCTTGAGCTCGCAGCAGTAGTTTTTGCGCTCAAAATGTGGAGACATTATCTATATGGTGTAAGATTTGAAGTGCATTCGGACCACAGGAGTCTTCAGTATTTATTCACTCAGCCAGAGTTGAACATGAGACAGAATAGATGGATGGAATATATCAAGGATTTTGATTTTTCGATCAAATACCATCCAGGGAAAGCCAATGTAGTGGCTGATGCACTAAGCAGAAAAGCAGCAAGGAATGCATGTTTGCGGACAGAATGGTCGTGGGCAGAAATATTTCTGGACTTAGGGGTTGATTTACAGCTAGTTAATGATAGGGTGATGATTGCCAGTATGTTTGTTTGGGAACCAGAAATTTTGGGCAGAATCAAAAGCACACAATCAGAGGATCCAGAGCTGGTCAGGGTGATTGAGCAGATTGAGAGCAAGCCAGACTTTAGATTGATAGATGGTGTGTTGTACTATCAAGATAGATTGTGTGTGCCAAATATAGAGGAGTTGAAGAATGAGATCCTGACAGAAGCGCATCATTCTTGTTTTACCATTCACCCTGGTAGCACAAAGATGTACCAGAATCTCCGTAGTCATTACTGGTGGAATAACATGAAAAAGGAGATTGCAGGATTTGTTGCCAGGTGTTTGGTTTGTCAGCAGGTTAAGGCAGAACACAAGAGACCCCCAGGACTTTTGAAGCAGTTGGCAATGCCGGATTGGAAATGGGAACATATCACGATGGATTTAATATCAGGACTTCCGATGATTCATGGTAAAGATAGTATTTGGGTGATAGTGGACAGGTTAACTAAAGTTGCACATTTTCTGCCAATGAGCTTAAAGACACCCAAAGATGAGTTGGCCAAGATATACATGGAGGAAGTAGTTAGATTGCACGGTGTACCGGTATCGATCGTCTCAGACAAAGATTCGAGATTTCTGAGTAAGTTCTGGACACAACTTCAAGAGGCACTCGGTACTACCTTGAACTTCAGTACAGCGTATCACCCGGAGATAGATGGGCAGACTGAGAGAACCAACCAAACACTGGAGGATATGTTGTGTGCTTGCGTGTTGGACTTTGGAAAGGATTGGCAGAAAAGCCTTCCTCTTTGTGAGTTCGCAAACAATAACAGCTACCATTCAAGTATTGGTATGGCCCCTTTTGAAGCATTGTATGGGCGCAGATGTAAAACCCCACTTTGTTGGGAGGAAGTTGGTGTTCGGAGTTTTCATGGGCCATCGATAGTCAGTGATACCAGTGAGAAGGTTCAGCAAATTCATGCTAGATTGAAAATTGCCAGGAGTAGACAGAAGAGTTCTGCTGACTTGAAGAGGAGAGATCTCGAGTTTGCAGTGGGCGATCATGTGTTTCTAAAAGTGTCGCCGGCTAGAGGAACACTCAGATTCGGACAAAAGGGCAAGCTGTCTCGGAGATTCATCGGGCCGTTTGAGATTCTTGAGAGAGTGGGAGATGTAGCCTACAGATTGGCATTGCCAGCAGAGTTGTCAGGAGTTCATAACGTCTTCCATATCTCGATGCTGAAGAAGTACGTCGCCGATCCTTCGCATGTTCTTCAATATGAACCACTCGAGATTCAGCCGGATGCTACCTACGTGGAGAAGCCGTTGCGGATCATTGATACGAAGGAGCAAGTCCTACGGACGCGAACTATTCATTGGGTGAAGGTTCAGTGGGAGCACCACAGTCCAAGGGAGGCCACTTGAGAGCTCAGAGACCAAGTGAAGAAGTTGTACCCGGATCTTCTCCCTGAGGTATGTTAGACATTTGGAGGACCAAATGTTCTAAGGGGAAAGGAATGTAAGGTTCCTAACCCAGTTCTTATTTTAATTAATTTAAATATAATTTTATTTAATTGTTTGTATTTTAGTTAATTATGGTTATTATAATTATTTAATTTTCTTTTGGGTTTTGGGTTAATCGGATAGTAGGTTTAGGATCATGAGTATCCATCCTTTGACCCGGCCCAATTCGGACCCATTCTGGGCCCATTAAACCAAACCAGGCCCATATTTATAATTAGCCTAAACAATAGGGTTCTTTTTATAAAAAAAACCCAAAACTCTTCCCCAAACCCTAAGCCTACTTATATGTCATCGATGAGTGCTCTCTTCCCTCATCTCTACGGCAGTTTTTCTTCCTCCATCACTTTCTCTTGATCGGCCAAGGTGGGGGCAAGCCCAAATCCAAGCCCAATCGGTGGATAGCTTCATCTTCTTCATCATCTCCTCTTCCTTTTCTCTTTCTTCTTCATCTTCTTAGTTGGGGTTGGCAACGTGATCGAGGGAGAGATAGAGATCTAGATCTTCTTTTGCATCAAAGGCAAGTGAAATATTCATTTTTTTTCAATGATCTACACTAGTTTCCTTTGAATCTATGATGATTAGTAGTATTCATAAAATGCCCATTTAAATTTGTAAATGATGATGATGATGATGGATATAGGAGTACATGGATTGCATGGATCGGATTGATGATGTGATGGAGGGAGACCCACTTTGTTGTTTTAAAAAAAAAAATGAATGATGAAGACGTCTGGGACTGAATCCCAGACGATTTGTGTCCAGGCAGGTTGGCGCCTGTGCATTACTGCACAGGCACACATGTGCCTGGCAGTAATGTACAGGTGGGCCACCCACCTGCACATGATGGTGGGTGGCCCCTTGATCACTAGTTTTTGTTATAAAAAAAAAAGAAAAAAAAACAGAAAGATGATCGTGTCTGGGAAAGAACCCAGACACGTCACTTCATTTGGCACAAGTCAGGGTGTTTGCTGTGATGGGCCACCAATGTTTAAAAAAACAAAAAAAGGGTGATGAAGACGTCTGGGAATCCATCCCAGACGTCATTTGCTGTGTGCAGGGTGGGAGCCTGTGCACTACTACACAGGCGCACAATGCGCCTGTGCAGTAATGCACAGGTGGGTCACCCACCTGCACACGATGGTGGGTGGCCCCCCTTAATCACCAGCATTTAAAAAAAAAATCCGATGGGATTCATCATGCCTGGGGCCAGCCCAGAGATAGAAATTTTCCTGCACATGTTGCTGTTTGGCAGCAACATGTGCAGGTTTCCACCTGAAAATTTACGTGGGTCCGCCACCTACAGGTGGGCCCCATGATTGTAATTTGAATCCTGATTGGTGGGGTTCGACAGGTGGGACCCTAACAGTGGTGGGCCTCTTTGATCCCATGCCTGGACCCATGGTTGTCGAGTGGACCCTTGGCTACCGGATGATGGTGGACATTGGCGGTGATAAACTAGTGACCCCACTTATGAAATGCCACTTGATGTCCACTGATGTCCACAGAAACATCTTCATACAAAGAAAAATGTATATATATATATATAATGAAGAATGGTGTCTAGAGGTGGATCCATTACCTTGTGAGTCCTTGGCATATATGTGGATTTATAATGAGTGAACAGGTGGGCCATCCCTTGCGTGAGATCATGAGAATGATAAATTCGAGCCTGATAATTTATTTTAATGATTATTTCACCATTCATTTATTATTTTCTTTGAATGGTTACATACTTCGGAAGACCCTTGAGTTGGTCTTAGAACCCAATGACTCCGATTTAATAAAACCAAATTCATCACATCATCAAAGTAAGGGGTTATACGGGCAGATTTCCTCTTACAGACTTCATGGTTTGCACATGACGGTACAAACCACCCGCACTCAGATGAAGTGAGAATTGGGCTATGCATCACCCCGTTTTCAAAAAAAAATTCCCAACCTTACTTCATCTTGGTTCGTGTGGAATTGTCGCATGCGTGAATTGTGGTCACAGTGTTAGGAATATGTGTGGAATTATTTCTTGATCATCATGTTGTATTTATTTACCTTGTTGCATACATGTTAGAATTTATACCCGTTATATCATAATGACTTGGACCGTGTTGTGGCTTGGACTATACAGGGTTCATTGATGAGGTATTCACGTATGTTGAAAACTATTGGGTTGTATAATGTTTTATTATATGGTGTTGAATATCGATCATGGCTAGCCCTTCACACTACCATAGGATATGTCTGTCGAACAATCACTGAGCCATGTTTATGAGTCTCGACACAGGAAGGGGCAGGGCTGTGTGAGATTATTATGCGGATCTGGTCATTGGACGACTGCAGTCGGTTCACAGATGTACACTGTGATGATTTTTACCGGACTTAGGGCCGAAGACGAGCTTACCACTCGTACACGGTTGGTTTCACCGTGATTTTGGACAGGATGCTAGACATCCGAAGACGGATTTGATCCACCGTTTCTGGACAGGATGCGAGGCATCCGAAGACGGTGTAAATTCCGTAAGGGCATCAGCTGATGCGATGCTGGGCGAAAGTGATATTGTTCATTTGATGTAGAGTCGGATGTAGGATCCGTTCTTTCTATGTTGCATAGCATTCTTTTATTTATATTGTTTACATATTCTTATGATTTTTGTGTCTTAATCTTACATTGATAGTGTACTTCATTTTGAGTTATGTGTATTTTACTTGCCGCCATTTATGGTTGACTCTTGTTTTCCAAAATTGATGCATAGGTACCGAGCCCGACTTTGCCGAGGAGGAGGCGCAGGCTGAAGCGTTTCAAACGCTTGAGCCAACTGATGTTCCCGAGTAGGGTGCAAACGATGGCTTCGAGGCCGTCTAACTAAGCACAAGAGTGACTCGTTAAATTTGCAATTAATTTAAATAAATCATTCTTTAGAGACTTGATCTTTCAGTGGGACATTGTAATAAATCATTATTTACTTCTTTTACGACTTGGAATATTATTATTGCTATCTAATGATATGCAAACTTGTTTTCTTCTCTTGGTACCTATTGGTTGAAATTTACTTCCGCAGATTAGGAATGAATGTGAATGGCCTAAACTCACCACGGCCTAAGATCCTGTGGAAAAGAAATAATTAGTGGTCAATGGTTTTGTTTCCAGAAGAATAAAAAAAAAAATTTTGACTCCTAATTTCACGTAACCCTATTTTTATTTTTTTTTTTTTGGGACGTGACAGAGGAAGAGGAGTAGGATGAGGAATAGGGAGAGAGAGAGGGAGGGAGAGCCCCTCCGGCCGGCCTGAGCTTGTCACCGGCCGAAGGCAAAGGGGAGGAGAGAGGCGTGAGGGAGAGAAATGTATGGGGGCATTTTGGGGATTAAATTTTTTTTATTATTTTTTTTCCCTTTTGTGTGAAGAGGTTTTTTTTTTTTTTTCTGTGTTCAAATAGCAGCTCTCTCTCTCTGTTTTTTTTTTTTTTTTGGTAAAAACACCAGGCATACGCTTTCTCCTTCCTGGGGGCGAAAATGGGAAGGACAGATGCAGTTATTTCTCTCGGTAGTTTCCTTCGGCCAGAAACTCAGAGGTGGGTCGCTTTCCTTTCTTCCTGACAGAGCAATCTCCCTTTCCATCATGTACAGACCCCAACCAACCATACATCAGGGATGCACCGATTACCACTATACCAACACCAACCCAGTCAACGGAATCGTGTAAAAGCCGAACTTGTCCGGTCCATCTACATTAGTAGGGTGATCACCCTTTTCTAATGTAGAGACCCATGTGGTCCATGCAAATGAACTTCGGATTTTAAACAATGCCAATCTGTCAGTGAGCTGCACACAAACTGCTGATGGAGTGAAATTCAGCCATCCAGCCAACAGTGATTCTGAAATAACTGTATTTTCAGAAGGGACCCACTATTAAGTTTTATAGTACTTCTTTTGACATTAAAAAAATGATAGTACTTGCCTTTTACGCCTGGGGGTCTGGATTTATCCATACCAATGGCCAAGCCACTGAAATAAGCCATACCCACCAACCGCTACCTCTGGGGTCCATCTACAGTTGTAGTCTTTGGTATTAGTTAATGCACAGCAGAGCAGGCCCATTTGAAGATGGTTCAATGATCCAAAGAGTAAAAAATGATTGGGCCATAAATGATAAGGCCGTTGATTTCACGTATTATTTTGACTTTTAGTTTCTAAAAGGGAGGTTATTTGATACTCATTTCTTCCTAATATTAACTTTGATCTTACTTATAACCACTTCAACAAACACACCCCAAATGATAATGGTCCCACACGGATCAAAGCAATTAAGCAGTTGCTGAAACTAAATGCATACTTCTTTCAGTCCCCTCTGGCATTCCAAATGCAATCCAATCCTTTTCGATGTAATCAAAATGGTTGGAATGCATGCTTTGGTAATAAATACAATTACAAGGTATCCATCTTTGTGATATCAGTCAGAAAGTCGGTTCTCTGTCTGTTCTTTCTTGACTTCTCTCTTACAGAGATAAACAGAGAAACCTCCTCATTTATTTTTCATGTGGGAACTTCATTTAATCTTTGACTTGGGTTTTTGTTATCTAAGTTTCTCTCAATGAAGAAGAAGAAATGTTCCTCCCTTGCTCTTCTCCTATCTCTGTTGCTTCTTCTAGGTTTATTCCATGGGAAACTGGCCCTTGCTGAGGGAACAGAGGATGGATTAGAGGAATGGGGCTATGTTGAAGTTAGACCAAGTAAGTTTAATTCTTGAACCATACGTGTCTGTTTTTTCCTGGTTTCTTTGCAGATTTGGTGTTTTTTTTTTTTTTTTGGTAGAGATGGTCAGTGATGAGATTTATGCGTTGACCTTTTTCAGAGGCCCACATGTTCTGGTGGCTTTATAGGAGTCTAGAGAGGGCAGACAGTGCATCCAGTTCATGGCCAATAGTACTTTGGCTTCAGGGTGGTCCGGTAAATCTGACTTTTTTCGCTTTAACTTTAATTAATAACCAATTAAAGAGAGACATTTCCAGCCACCCAAATAGAAAACTGGAAGAATTTTGTTGTTTTTGTAATTGATCTTTGAATTGGGTGTAGGGAGCTTCTGGAACTGGGATGGGAAATTTTCAAGAAATCGGTCCATTGGATTCAAATCTGAAGCCGCGGAATTCGACGTGGTTGCAGAAAGCAGATCTTCTCTTTGTGGTACATTCATGGTCTCCCTGTTGATCCAAGTTCACCGCACGTGCATGTGAGATCGATGATGAGAAAGAAGAAGAACAAGAAGAACACACAATCCACACAATAGACACGAGATTTACGTGGTTCATCCGATGTAGACTACATCTACGGAGATTCAAATATGTTCACTATTGTTAAAGATCACCCACAAGAAGAACAATCCTCATCTTGTGATTACAAGAGTACACAACTCTCTTAGGATTCTTCTCTGCAAAGAAATCAACTCTCTCTCTTTCTCACACCACCCAGAATAGAATAGAAGCCCTAATTAATAATACCCATGGGCATTAACAACCGTCGGATCTGACTTTATAACAAAGAGGCCAGATTAAACCGACATATTACATATTAACCCCAGATCAGGCTTTACTAACCCATCAATCTCCCACTTGAAGACTGATCACACTGAATGACAATGACAATAGTAGAACATAGCTTCAAATGTCAGCACCTTGTCTTCAAACAAGAAGTTCAACTGAAGCTGAGCATACCTTCAGTTTCTCTATATTAAACACCTTTGTAAGCATATCTGTTGGATTCTCACTTGTGAAAATCTTGTCCAATTTCAACACCTTTTCTTCTAGAAGCCACCGTCTGAAATGATATCTTATCCGAATGTATTTGGTTCTTAGATGAAAGGCTAAATTCTTTGCAAGATGAATGGCACTCTGACTATCACTGTACATCTTGCTGTCCTCCTACTTCTTACCCTACTCTTCCATTAACTCATGTAACCAAATCATTTCCTTGCTAGCTTCTGTAACAGCAACATACTCTGCTTCTGTAGTTGAAAGTGCAACAACATCCTATAATTGTGATTTCCAACTGATTGCTGCACTGCCCAAGGTGAAGATATATCCAGTAGTACTTCTACTTCTATCAAGATCTCCTGCCAAGTCTGAATCAATATAACCCTCCAGTTTGATTTTTGATCCTCCAAAACACAATGCTGCATTAGTAGTACCTCTCAGATATTTGAGAATCCACTTGACTGCTTCCCAATGTGTTTTCCCAGGGTTACCATGAACCTAGTTACAACTCCCACTGCATGAGCAATATCAAGTCTCGTGCTGACCATAGTATACATCAAACTGCAAACAACTGAAGCATATGGGATTTTGGACATGTCATCTTTCTCTTGTTCTATATTAGGAGACAACTCTTTTAAGAGTTTGAAATGGCTTGCTAGTGAAGTGCTAACTGGCTTAGCACCTTGCATATTGAACATGTGTAGGACCTTTTCAACATATTCTGCCTGAGACAACTTCAGTGTACGATTTGTTTTGTCTCTAGTGATTCTCATACCGAGAATTTGATTCGCAGCACCCAAATCCTTCATTTCAAACTCCTTTGACATCTGTTTCTTCAGGTTATTTATTTATTGCATGTTAGATCCTACAATAAGCATGTCATTTACATATAAAAGGAGAATAATATAACAGTTATCGAAGTTTTAATAATAATAATAATAGTCTGCATGACATCGTTTGTAACTTGCGTTGCACATAAACCTGTCAAATTTGATATACCATTGTCTTGGGGCCTACTTAAAGCCATATAAACTCTTTTTGAGTTTACACACCATGTCCTCCTTTCCTGAGACAGCATATCCTTGTGACTAATACATGTAGATATCTTCTTTCAAGTCACCATGGAGAAATGCAATTTTAACATCTAATTGTTCAAGATATAAATCTTCTACTACCACAATGCTCAAAATACTTCTAATTGTGTTTAATTTAACCACAGGAGAAAACAGTTTTGAATAATCAATACCTTTCTTCTGCTGGAAGCCTTTTGCAACAAGCCTGGCCTTGTATCTCTTATTACCGTCATGTTCATCTTTCAACCTGTACACCCACTTGTTATGCAATGCTTTCTTTCCTTCAGGCAACTGAACTAAGTCCCATGTCTGATTTGACAATAAGGATTGCATCTCATCTTCCATGGCTTACTCCCACTTAGCTCGAGTATTAACCTGCATTGCTTCTTCATAACATTCTGGCTCACCACCATCAGTTAACAACAAGCAATACATTGAAGGTGAATAACGCTGTGTAGGCTTAGTAATCTTAGAGGACCTTCTTACTGGTGTAAGGGCATGAGGATCTATCTGTGGGTTTACATTTTCCTGTGCTTCAGGTGCATCGTTTTCAAGAATGTCCTCTACATCTAAGTACTCTGTATTGTCCTTTTGCACATTATCATTATCCTTATGCAAGACTTTCTCATTGAATACAACATTTTTACTGCTTATGATTTTTTAATTTTCTTCATCCCATAAGCGATAACCAAATTCATCAGAACCATATCCAATAAAAGTGCATTTCCTGGATTTAGGATCTAACTTGTTCCTTTTCTCAGCATCAACATGAATATAAGAGATACAACCAAATACTTTTAAGTATAAAAGATTTACCTCTTTTTCACTCCAAGCGTCCTCTGGCAATCCACCATCCAAAGGTACTGAAGACCCACGATTGATTAAGTATGCAGCAGTATTTACTGCTTCTGCCCAAAACTGCTTAGGCAATCAGCATACAATCTCATGCTTCTAGCACGCTCTACAATGATCTTGTTCATATGCTCTGCCATGCCATTTTGCTGTGGTGTATTAGGAATGATCTTTTCTCGCTTTATCTCATTTGTGGAGCAATACTCTTCAAATTCTTTGCTGCAGTACTCTCCTCCATTATCAGACCTCATGCATTTCAATTTCAAACATGTTTTATTTTCAACCAAAGCTTTTCACTTTTTGAAAATACCAAACACATCAGACTTGTGTTTCATAGGATAAACCCATAATTTTCTGGTAGCATCATCAATGAATATAACAAAGTATGAAAATCCACTAAGAGAAGGTACCTGTGTTGGTCCCCACACAACCGTGTGAACCAATTCCAACCTTTCTGATTTTGGTTGCCTCCCTACTTTAGAGAAAGTAACTTTCTTCTGCTTTCCAAAAACATAGTCTTCACAGAACTCTAAGTCCAAAGACTTGAGATCTTGTAGCTTACCTTTCGAGTAAAGAATTTTCATTCCTTTCTCACTCATGTGCCCAAGTCTACAATGCCATGTGTTTGAGTCTGTGCCTTTATTTGCAACTGCAATAGAATTAGTACTGCTATTAGTCAGGTAAAGAGTACCTTTTTTCTTACCGCGAGCAACAACCATACTCCTTTGTGTCACCTTCCATGAGTCACCTCCGAAGATTGTGACATAACCAGAGCTTGCAAGCTGACCAACAGATATGAGGTTTCTTCTAAGGCTCAGTACATGCCTGACATCATTCAATTGCCATGTGCCTCCATTTAGCAATTTGATATGAACATCTCCTTTGCCAATTATGTCACAAGGTTCATCATCACCAAGATAGACTTTTCCGAAGTCACCTTTCACATAATTTTGGAGATATCATTTGTGTGAAATGGCATGAAAGGACGCACCAGAATCTATAGCCCAAGATTCAGATTTATAATCAAAGGAAAAAATTAAAGCATCATGAACAATATCACATGCAACATTTGTAAATGCATCACTATCATTGTCATTATTACTGTTCCTTTACTTATTTTTCTTTGGTGGGGCTTTGTAGTCCTTTTTTACGTGTCCCTTTTTGCCACAATTTCAGCATGTAAACCTGCCTTTTGACTATCTTGACTTGCTTTTCGATTTAGATCTTCCACGATTCTGACCTCTCTTAGTTTTCCTTCCTCTGTTTCCCACATTTAAAGCACTTCCTGATGATTCACCTGAGGATTTCCTGTGAAGTTCTTCATCAATGACAACACTCACAACATCATCAAACTTCAGTTTACTTGCTCCCGATGAATTACTCAGTGAAGTAACCATACCACTCCAACTATCTAGTAAAGAAGATAACAATAATAGTGCCCAAATCTCATCATCAAAATGTACTTTTACTGATGACAACTGGCTCATGACTGTGTTGAACTCATTTATGTGTTCAGTGACAATCCCACCTTCAGCCATTTTCATGTTAAACAATCTTTTCATCAAATGTATTTTATTTGAAGCAGATGGTTTTTCATTCATTTGTGAAAGGGCAGCCATAACATCTTCAGTAGTTTGCTCTTTTGAAATATTGAATGCAATAGATTTTATTAAAGAGAGTCTGATCGTACCTAAAGCTTTTCTGTCAAGCACCTCTCATTCTGGATCTGACATAGTTGCAGGCTTATTTGCTTTTCCTCCAAGTGGTAAGTAGAGATTTTTCTGGTAGAGGAGATCTTCTATCTGCATCTTCTAGTACGAGAAATTTTGGCGATTGAATTTTTCAATTGTTTGCTTTGTGTCGTCTGTTATTGCTCCCACTCAAACCAAGCTCTATTTGCTTGATAATTTTTCTGTCAGTCAAATAGTCAATCTATTCCGTCTATCTCGTAGATCTCATCACTACAAGTACACAGAAAAAAAAACATAGCACAATTTGGAGTCCGGATGACCTCAAAACTTGCAAAAAAATTCTGGCAGTTGAATCTGGTCAAACCTGCTTGTTGACCAATGCTGACGTCACTGCTGTTATTTTGCTGGGCTTCTGAAGCGGACCCGGGTCGGGTTCACCTAACCCTGAACTGAACTGAACTGAGCGCTAAACTGAACCTGCTGCTAACGGGTCGGGTCAACCTGATCTGAAACAAGACTCGACCTGGAACTTTGATGGTTGGGCTCTGCAGAACCGAGTTCAGGTTCGACCTGACCCGGAACCGAACCTACTGCTAGTAGACCGGGCTTCACAAGTTAGGGCTCTACCCAACCCGAGACTGACCCAAACTCGAAACCGCCTTCTTCAACCTCTTCTCCCCTGTTCTGCAACATAGCTACAGCCAACCAAGCGCTTCTCCTCGAATTGTCTTCCTCGACGACGGTGATGGAGGACCGGCAAGGTCTATTCCTAGGCAATAGCGAGCGGCGGTCGAAACAAAAAGGCAGCGAGGACCCGCGTTCACAGTGGCGGCGTGGGAGCACACGTAGACCGGCGATCAGTCGTCTTCTGCGTGCGCAGCGAGGGCGGCTTCTTTGGCGCTGATAAGAGTAGCGACCTCTTCTCTTTGATTGGATCTGGCGACGATGAGGATAGCTCAGATTTGGTTTCCAATTTCTGCAACAAAAATCGATGGGCTACTGTGTAAGATCCTCTGTTTCACGAGAACAGTGATCCGAACCCAAACAAGCCGATCCGTTGATCCTTAGATCACAACCGTAGATCTAACTCCAAGATCTGAACGACACATTGCATTAATACCAGTTGTTGAGAAAGAAGAGGAATGAGAAGAACACGCAATCCACATAATAGACACGAGATTTACGTGGTTCACTCGATGTGGGCTACGTCCACGGAGATTCAAACCTGTTCACTATTATTAGAGATCACCCACAAGAAAAATAATCATCTTCTTGTGATTACAAGAGTACACAACTTTTCTAGGGTTCTTCTTTGCAGAGAAACCAACTCTCTCTTTCTCACACCACCCAGAATAGAACAGAAGCCCTAATTAATAATACCCCTGGGCATTAACAACCGTCGGATGTGACCATATAACAAAGGGTCCAGATTAAACCAACATATTACATATTAACCCCAGATCAGGCTTCACCAACCCATCAATTGAGTTCGATGGGCCCAATGGTCTATATCTCACACAAATGTGCCATTGTTGTGACAAGTGCTTAACTTCTTTTTTGTTTTCTGTATTTTTTTTTTTTTTTGGGTGATAAAGGATAATCCAGTAGGAACAGGATTCAGCTATGTGGAGGATGAGAGTCTGCTGGTGAAAACTGATGAAGAGGCAGCAACTGATTTAACTACCTTGTTGAAAGTACTTTCTGAGAAGTATGAGAGCTTCCAAACAAGCCCATTTTACTTAGTAGCAGAGTCTTATGGAGGGAAATATGCTGTTACGCTCGCATTATCAATTCTGAAAGCAGTCCAGAACAAAGAATTGAAGCTTACACTTGGAGGTAAATGATTCTTCCTTTTAATATTTCTACACATTCAACCCTTTCTTTGTATACTTAATGAATGTTTAGTGATCATAAGTTTACATGTTGACAGTAAAAATATCTCTAACTTGCAGGTTGATTCCCAGAATTCGTATTTATTATACGATATTTAAAAATAAATATGCTGACCCGGCGGTCAACCTCGTTTTTACTTTGATAGACAGAGGAATTTGGGTTAGCTGAAAAACCAGATATCTTAATTGCATGTGCTTTGTTCACTTTGATAACAGGAGTTGCTTTGGGAGACAGTTGGATTTCTCCAGAAGATTTTGCGGTATGTGGCCTTTGCAGCAATGCATACATGAATTGCTAGATTTTGAGAACTTCTGATTTTCACCTTATCAGCTATTACAACTTCAAACTTAAGATGCTATTTTTTTTTTCCCGATATTGAGAGTTCAAATGAGAAAATTTTTAAGTATTTTGTTTGTCGCACCTTTAACGTCTAGACAAACTAACTACTTAACACAAATAACTTGAGCTTTGCTTGTTTCTTAGTCATGCTCATGAAGTGTTTTGTTTATAATGCAGTTTTCATGGGGACCCCTTCTCAAAGACGTCTCACGACTGGATGATAATGGCCTCGAAGAATCAAATCGGTCAAATATTTTCATTTATCTAATACAGTTTACATAATCAATATACATCAATGATTAACAGATAGTTTAATTTATGAAATCTGGTTTATCTAACAAAGCCATAACATATTGCAGTCTAGCTCAATTAATTAAGCAACAAATTGAGGAAGGCCAATATAAAAATGCCGCAGATTCATTGCAAGATCTTGCGGCCGTGATAAGAAACAGCAGCAACTCTGTGGTAGGATTTATTCTCCGCCACAATTGTCCTTAGGTTTCCTACTGATTGATTGAATTGTTCTGAAATGGATTTGCAGGATATCTATAACTTTATGCTTGATGATGGGAGCGGTCCAATTTCAGTGGCGGCGAGGAAAGTTCTAGGAGTTCCAATGAATAAGTATTCAAGTTATCTAAGTTCAAAGGTTTCTTCGACGGGTGATTTTGGCAGTTTCATGAATGGTGTGATAAGAAAGAAGCTGAAGATAATCCCTCAAAATGTGACGTAAGTTTGCTTTCTGAAGTTGAGGTGGTAAGAAGTTTTTGAGATTTTTTTTTTCAATCTCAATTGACAGCTCAGCTGGTTGAAGACTACAGTTTGCTTTAAAAGATTGTGGAGTATTAATATTCATATTTTATTTTATTATTTATTATTTATTTTTATTTTTTTTATTTTTGTTTTTTGTTTTGTTTTTTTTTTTTTTTTTTGCAGCTGGGTATCGCTGTCATATCAAGTTTACGGAGGTCTATATAATGACTTTATGAAGCCAAGAATTAATGAGGTAAAACTTTATGTAAATGCTTTTTTATTACTGTTGGAGCCAAGTTCTGATTGGTTTTAGTGTTATCATAGCTCAGGAATTTAAATTAATGACCAAACAGATAACTTAAGATAATATAAGAAGAAATAAAAATATTAAAAATATAATTCTCATATCCCCCAACTCTTATCACTCTAGATAGAAACTTATCAAGACAAAAATGGACCCAGACTTGAATAAGGGGCCTAAATCTGGACTCAAGTCAGATCAAAGCACTTTCTTTTGTACTTCTACAGATAACCCACTTTTGCAACTTTCTCGGGCAACTTTAATCAATCCAATCCTGCAGAAGCAAATTTCCTATCCACCTTGGCTGGAAATTCGGATCCTGTATTTTCGAGGTTCGGCTGCAAATCAACCTCTTTCAGGTTTTTCCAGCATTGAATCAACGCCTGCACCAAATATTAGCTCCCTCTCTCCATTGCAGTTCCCGCGGCAGTCCAGGCTTCACGAACAAACCTTAAAGCATGAGAGAAGTGGTAGAAGTTGAAGTACTTCTGCAAGTTGGCCCTTGACAATAATTTTGCAAATTGCTCCTTGACAATAGGAACTTATGTATGAGAGGGACACACAACTCACACACACGTGATAATGAGAACTCACATATGGGAGGAATGTATACATGCAGGTTAATGAAGCCACACACATGAGGGACATTAAATTCACAGATGCAGGATAATAGGCCATACACATATAAGAAACATACACAATTTACACATACAAGATAATGGAGATTTACATGTATGAGAAAATACAACACAACTCACACATGTGAGTTGATGAAACTCACATATGTAAAGAGGGGAGAAGTGGGAATTGAATTCAATAAGATTCAACACTCCTTACCAGAAGCTGTTCTTGCTCCATGGTGAGGCATCTCTTTCATTGCAAAAAATCGTGACCAATCTATCCTGGATTATAGCTTGGTTGGCCTCTAAAATTGGGTGCATAAGCATAGACCAGAGTTAAGAACAAAAAAAATATAAATTCAATTTATTCTTTCTCCCATGTTATTTAGAGATAGCTTACTATCTAAGAGAGAGCTTACTATCTTTTTGCAGGTAGACGAGCTACTATCGAATGGAGTAAATGTCACCGTATACAATGGGCAGGTATGAAGTCCCTCGCCATGACTCAATGCCACATTCATTTTAAAATGATTTTATATCAATAAATCAAATTAACTACAATTGCTGAGTCCCATTTGGGCCTCTCTACAGTCAAGCAAATCCCTTCATCACTAATATCATGAATTGGCACCTGTTGATGCAAACTCTTGTGCCGTTCACTGATAGGTAACTGGTTAAGTATCCAGAGCATTCACCTCAATTTGACTGACACATTTATCTCATATTTAGCTTTGGATTTAGTCATATATTTTTTTAACACTACTACTATAGATTTTGAGTCTTTAAACTCAAATTATATAATGTAGTTGTAGAATTTGAGAGAAGGGATGGATCATCATTTCAACCATTGATTCAAGGCCATCAAAAGTATGTATTTTTAGTCACTACATAAACTAACTAATCTATTTTTGCAATATCAATTTAAGTGTGTAAAATTCTGATGCGTCAATTGGTATATGATTTCATATGAAGTGACTATTTGCATGCTCTATTACATGATAAATCCAAAAAAAAAAAAAAAAACTAAAAATTTTGATAATTTTGATGTGCCAGATTGGGCTAGAAGTGATGAAACTGGCCAATACTAGTAAGCCACCATACTTGCTAGTATGACTAGCTTCCAATGGGCTGGGCGTAGTTAATTCATTGGTTGTAGGCTGTCCCTAACACAATCAGATGGCTCATTTTGTAGCTCGATGTCATATGTGCCACAAAGGGAGCAGAAGCATGGGTCCAGAAACTCAAGTAGTACTTTCTCCTTTTCCCACTTACTAGGCTAGCAAATGTGGAAATGTTTTTATGGAAACTCATGTGATTGACCCATACATCTCTCTCTCTCTCTCTCTCTCTCTCTCTCTCTCTCTCTCTGATATTTCAGGTGGGATGGGTTGGAAAACTTCAACAACTTGAACCGTACTCCTCTCTATTGCAACAGTGACCCACATGATACAAAAGCTTTCACCAAGTCATACAAAAACCTAAATTTCTACTGGATTCTTGGGTCAGGCCATTTTGTAAGCCATCCATCATCCCCATCGTCGCCATCCATAATTATCATGATCATTTTCATACAATCCTTGATGTTTGGATGTCTCCTAAAAAATTCCTCTTGCTCTAACACTGGAGCTCTTACTTTTGTAGGTGCCCGCTGAGCAACCATGTATAGCTTTACAGATGATTGGAGAAATCACCCAATCTCCTATCACATAGAAAAAAAGAAGAAATATAAATTCAAATTCTGGTGTTTTATGCACACCAAAAAATAAATTGCTAAATAAATAAATTGAAGTTGAATGGATTTCTTGACTACTTTTCTATCTTTTTCTTCTCTTAATCTTCTACATATTTCCTATGATACTATCTTGTTTTTGCTTTGTAAGTTGACTTCTTTGCAATAGGAGTAACTTCTTGAGAGCACTTGATGTCACATTCCCATGGCATTCACTATTGTTAGTCTTTTCTTTAATTTTAATTTCTAGACACTTGGAGCTAATTATAATTTCTGGACACTGGGAGCTATCTGTGAAATTCCTATATCTGCATGGTTAAGCTCTTTGGTACTAATTAATTTCATCATATCTTGACAGCTCAGTTCAGTTGATCAATGGAAGTCTGCATTTATACAAACATTAAACTTTAGGGCCCTCAATAAATGGTTAAGATCGTTGGATCATTGTAGTGTTTTGGATCACACCTACACAATGACCCATGAATTCCCATTTACCGCAGGGAGATTGCTACTTTTTAAGTGTGCCCAATAAATGTTGTTTACAAAAAAGAAGGAGATGCCTCCGGGCCACAGGCAACACAAGATCTTGATCCGTAGCCGGCCATCACAAGAAAATCAATGCTTAGATCTTCTTTGGTCCCTAGCCATGGATTATGTTTGTTACATATGTGTTTGCTTCTACGGAGATGCACACCTTTCCATAACAACGATGATATTTGTCCCTCAGTGAGCAAAGTTCCATGGTCTGAATTCTAATCAAATCAAGATGGTCCGATGAAAAAAATACTTCCATTAAGTGCAAGTTGAGTGAGTATAACTCGCTGGAGTGAATGACAAAGGTGAAAACAAATATGAGAACATCATGTGAAAATGACAATTATAATGAAAGGAAGGTTCTAGGCATTTTATAAAATATCTGATATTTATTGGGAATATACAATGATAATAATTTGGGAAGCTATTTTGCGAAAACACCATGATATTATTAATAGTATTGGTAAATTTTATAAATTATGACATTGTTTTGAAAATTAATAATAAAAAAGGCTAAAAGATAAATACAGATTAAGGATATTAAAGAAAAAGAGAATTTGGAACTTAGGATTATCTCTGGTGGGCGCCTTTCTTTCCTACTTTATGGTAACTAAGCTAATGAGCCAAAAAAAATAATAATAATATTTAATTAGTAGTTAGTGATCACTAACTTTTGCTTCTAAAATTACTTGGCTTGTTTTGATAATTTAAGAGTGAAGTGAAGAGAAAGGTCAAATCAAAAGAGAATAAGGCCTTATTTGGCAAATCTTATCTAGCTATATGAATTTGAAAAAGAGTAGTTTGAAATAGATGTTTTCTAAATAAATAGTTTGGTGAAATGTAAAACTTGATTGAAATAGAGTCTTAAGAATCCAACGGTTCTCAATTTTTCATAGTTTTCTTGAGATCTACAGCAAATCAAGGGCTAAAATTTGGACTCAGAGCCGCTTGTGATCTTCCCAAGAAGGTCAACAGTTTGGACCATGCTTTTGGGGTCCACAAAACTCTTGAAATGCAGGTCTAATGTACTAACATATTTAGCAAATATCTTGAGACTAGAGATACATCAACGGATCAAAGCTGGCCCCATAGTTGTATTTTAGTTTAAAAATGTTTTTAACGGTCTGGAATATATATCAGTGGCCAAAATCTGAAGATAAATGTAAAAAAGTTAAAAATCACATTTAAACTGCTGCCTTGTACCTAAGCATATCCAATGGCAGTAAGTTTTTCTTTATTTTTCTATTGACCTAAAATGAATCAAGGGCTAGAATTTGGACACGTAGATGCTTTAAGTCTTCCAAATAGATTTGACAATCGGACTTTTGTGGCCCACAAAACTCCATAAATAAAGATCTAAGGCTCTCATTATTTTTGCAAATATCTTGAGATTTGGGACAGATCAACAGCTCAAACTTGATTCCATGGCGGTGTTTGTGCTTGTAAATACTTCCAACGGTTCATATATATAGTTAGGTTCCAAGAAATTATTAAAAAAAACACGAAAATCTAGTCCACCTGTGAATCACGTTTTTTTCCTTGTTCCAAGCATATCTATGCACTTTAGATGCCCAGGTCTATTTCAAAAGTGATAGGTTCTGTGGGACAAAACCTTTTTGTGAGGTTTCAAATAGAGGTGGAGAAAACAATTGCCAAACGGTCTAAATGAGTTTTAAAACTAAAAGCACCTTAAGAGATTGAGTTTTGAAACTAAAAGCACCTTAAGAGATTAAGAGGCAGAAAGTAGATTTGCAAAACACCACCTAAAAGAAGGGGATATGGGCCACGGGAGCTGTCTTTGAACATACTATTCGGCCTTGGCTAGTTAAAGTTTAAGTACTGCACATATCGCCTTGTGCGATATTTTGCGTCATGTGATATCCTACCAGTACTACTATTCTACCGAAAATATTAAAATTTTGACAGTTTTAGAGAAAATTTCATGCTTAATGCCAATTGTATGAGAAGTCAAATAAAAAAGTGTTAAATGATAATTGTGGCATGAGAAGTTATCTTTTTAACATGTTTGGTAAAAAGAAGATGACTTTTTATTTTTTAGTAGCATGAGAATGTGTTTTTTTTTTTACATAAGAAAAAAAAAAAAGAGGTGGTTTTGAAATTTTAGCATTTTTATATTTGATCAATCTTGCTTTCTTTTTTCTTATAGTGACCCTTCATTTCACTAAAACAGGCCGAGATTTTGTAGAAGCAGTTCTTCAGCTTCTTTTAGGTTTTTCTTCTAACTGCTATTAAAACTTTGATATTTATACACATAAAGGAAGGACTTAAATCATTGTCACAGCATGAAGTGATGGCTGTGATAGCTTTAACTCAATTGTTAGCTTTTACCAAAAAAAAACCTCAATTATTAGCTTTTTACCAAAAAAAAAAAAAAAACTCAGTCGTTGGCACTGAAAAATTGGTCCCACAATTATAAGTGATGATGATAATTGAGAGTGACTCATCTCAGACTGTAAAATGTTATTGAAGGAAAATTGTTCTTTACACTATAAATTTTAGAGGACTTTTCAAGAGATTTTTCTCCTTTGACTCGCATGGTTTCCTGAAACAAAGTGGCAAGGAGCCAAAACACAGCCAAGTATCCCTTTTCTTCTCTCATAATCTATTCAATGGGCTCGACTTGCACCGGTGGCACCACCTTGAGTCCTTGACTGAGGCCTAATTGCGAAAAGACAGCGATGAAAGCAGCCCATGCTCATGGTCTAAATATATCTTTATAGAAACATAGGAGCAATCCGATAGCGATCGCTTGAGCGGGGCGAATGCAATTTGTGGTTTCCTCTCAATAGACAGGTAGGAAGAAGAACGGCACAAAGCAGCTCTTGAGCTCTTCACTGCGCCACAAAAATGGTCATCGTCAACAGAAATGGCGACGGCACCTTGGGTCTGAGAATGGTTAGGAAGATGCCCGGCAACCTGTTCATTTGAATTGATAATCACAGGCGATTCTTGCGACGTGTGGGCGACTGCTGGTGATGGACAAAGCGGGCAGATGGAATGATAAATGAGCCACTCATCTATGCATTGTAGATGAAAAACATGGTGGCAATGGGGCAAAATCCGAACCGGGTCACCTCCTTCAAACTCCCCTAATCAAATAGCACATTCGCAATATTGATCCACACCGTGCTGTTTTTGCTTGTCAATGTAAACTTGAATTGGAATGGAGTCAAGGACCTTCTGGTCGACCCCAGCTGTGATGTCACGAACCTGGAAATGTCGAGCGGTGACATGGTCCCTGGCGTGCAGAATTTTGACACCATCAGATGATAGATGGTTAACGCTAGAGCTGTCGAAATCTAAGAAGCGCAGATACTTCTAAGAAAGTAACGTCTATGTGTCGGACACTAACACTCATCGGACACTCTCAAACACGTGTTCGATACTATTTCAGACGTGTCCATAATTTAGAACTAAAAATATTAATTTTGGACACTTATCCGATACTCTTTTTATGACGTGTCTTACAATTTTTAGTCCTTTTCTATGACTAAAAAATAAAGATGTTGCTGATATTTTTTGACACTTTGTTAACATGTGATTATTAAAACTTATAAACTTGATATATGATAATTTTATAACATGGAAAAATATATGATTGTTAATATTAATCATATCATAAGCAAAAGACAAATAAATCTTTCACTAAAGAATAGGCCTTGAGATTGGCTTCTTTTTTTCCTTTTTGTTTTTTGTTTTTTGTTTTTTGTTTTTTTTGAAGGAGGAGAAAGACATGATCCTCCCTTTTTTTGTATGGATTTTATGGAACTATGGATATTTCATGTTTAATGATTAAAAATTTCGTTTTAGTGTTGTATTAATATTGTTTAATTTGACATGTTTGTTAGTTAATACTTGAATTTATTTTGTGATTGCTATATTGATTAAAAAATTAATATGATATTATTTTTTTGGTATATGATTATATATAAGTTAATATATATTATTAACGTGTCCCCTAATGTATCCGTATTCTACTTTTCTAAAAAATGCAGTGTCGGCGTGTTTGTGCTGTGTCATATTCGTGTCCCATGTCCATATCCATACCTTTTTTGTCGCAATCATCCCAAACATGGATATCAATAGAGGGGTGAAGAGTTGTGGCGACTCAATGTGCCCCATCTAGTCCTACTTCAATTTTCAACAGGGAATTTAGGATGGATGGTGCCTGTATTTGATTAAGGAATGCCTGGCAGATAGGATGTAAAATGTTGGGTATTTCCTGGCTTTGTTGTGCACTTATAGAACTCTCATGACTAAAGAACATTTTTTTATTCTCACCCCAACACCCAGCAAAAGCTGGGCGCCGGCTACAAAAGAAAATTTATAAATGAAAATTTTTGACAAAAAAAAAAAGGTTGTGTTTAAGGGTGCAACATCTGAGGGCCAGGCAGAGTTTTGATGTGGCTCAAGAACGTCAGAAAACTGTAGGTGGATAAGCCCACATTAGCCCACAAATAATATAGCCTAACTAAGATGCCAAAGTGTAACCCGATCCCGGGTGACATCTTCAAGTTATATAGAACAAGAATAAATATGACTTAAAGCTCGAAACCATTGACGAATCTAAGTGATATCGATATCTGAATCACTCACCATCCTGCCATATCTTCAACATCACTTTGAAGATCCAACCACCACAAAGCATGCATGCAAAACAGATCAGGAATACAAGTCCAGATGACTTCACAATTGCAGAAACCTCTGCTTCCGAGCGGTCAAAAAAACTCCATTTGACTGGGCCTCCGATCAATCAAACACATGTTTAACAACTGCTGACGCATCAACTTCTCCTAGTTGCTTCTTCATTGGCTTGGCTATGGCAAGATAAACAACATCACATACGATCCGGAAAGCATGTGAACCCCAAACGAACATCTTCGTTTGAATCAACAAATCTTTTGCAACTAAGACGGCGACTCCTACTATTGGGTTTGTAACAACAATCAGGTCGAGTCAACCCGATTCTGACCTAAATCTACATCTGTTCAGATCTCCTCCAGAACAAATTGTAGATCTAATTTCAGACTTAAATCTAATTTCTGTGATATCTGCATCAAATTGTAGATTTCGTCAACACGAGCACGCTGGAAGAAACAGATCTAAAATCCAAGTCCGGATGGCTCCGATATCACAGAAACAAGTTTCTACGCTTCTAATGGGTCAAACTCTTCGTTGACTACCAACAGCCAATCTCTTCTTCCACTGCGTAGATCTGCTCAAAACGAGTCCGTATGAGCAAACGGATCTCCGATCGGACATCGGACAATCAAGATATCGCAGAAACAATTTCAGCCGTTGAAACTGATCAAACCTGCCTGTTGACCGATGCTGACGTCACTGCTGACGTCACGGCTTACTGGCAAACTGGGCTGGACCCTGTGCACACGAGTTAGGTCTTACCTGACCCGAACTGGCTGACTTCTTGAATTGAACTGTTGGGTTGGGCTTCTTGTACACGAACCAGGTCGGCCTGACCCGACCCGACCCGACTTACAATCGCTGCTTGACTGGGCTGTCGCAGCGGGTTGGGTCGAAACGACCCGACCCTAAACCAGAACCCAGAACTTGCTGTCCTGGGCTTATTCTCCACGGCGGGTCAGGTCAAACTGACCCGACCGGAAACCCAAACCGCCTGGGTTATCTTCTTCAACCTCGCGGTTCTGCTCTGTTTCTGCAACCCAGAACCGTCTGGGGTTCTTCTTCGGTTATGGCTGTGTGGTTCAGCCGGCTCGCGGCTAGTTTGGTGACAGCGGCGCTGGACCGGCGACGGCAATGACAACGGGAGCACGGCAGTGGCAGTGACGATCTACTTCCGGTGACTAGCAGTGGCGATCACGGTGACAAATGACCAGTGAGTGCAGTTTCTTTCTTCTTTTTTTTTTCGTTCGGTCTTCCTCTCAGAAAGATCCGACAGCCAAGTCTCCTTCCTCAGAAATCCAGCAGCCTTCTTCTAGCTTCCCCTTCGATTCCGGCAAGATTAGGAAACCCAAAGGCACCAGCAACAGAACCCACTCTGCCTGCAAAACCGATTTGTCTGAGAAATCGATTTTTCTCCTGCGGCCCATCAGAGATCAATGTGCTCTGGTCTTCTCCTTCGATCTGTGTGGCCCTTTGATAGATCACAATCGCAGCAATCGACTCTGAGAGATCTGAAAAACATGTGAATCCTTTTTTTTTCTCCGATTCCAGCGAGACCGGAGAACCTAATCTCGTCTTCTTCTTCTTCGACAGTGGCCCAATCAGAGATCACAAAACTGATCTCTCTTCTTCTCTATTTCGACAACAGAGATTTGAACCCTTCGACAAGGATTCAGTCAGTCGATCTTCATGCGCACAACCTTCAAGCCACTGAGCGATCTTCACCTTGCTCAAAAACCCAAGGAATACCACCTCAGCTTTGATACCACTTGTTGTGATTTTGACATCACCTGTTGTGCATATACATCAATCACAAAATCAACATGAAACAACTACACACAAGAAGAGATACCGAGATTTACGTGGTTCACCCAAACAGGGTTACATCCATGGGCACAAAAATGATCATCTTCACTATTACAAGTAAAGTACGGAAACTCTCGTTCTCGCACATCATCTCACCTACGTGGTGTGGGAACACCACGGGCAAGAGAGCTCTCACCTCTCTTTAACTGTGCAAGATTTAGGGTTACAGATTATACATATATATAATCTCCGCTTTCTTAGCCACCAAGAAAGCCCACCAAAATACATTTGATCTTAAATTAGTCCCTGGCTAAACCAATGGACTCATCCGGCTAAACCGGAATACAAGACATAAACCCAACAAAATACATCTAGAGTAATGGTCTTATAAGGATGGTACTTACCATACCACCTAGTTCATCTTAAGACCCATCCATTTGGACTACACATATACAAAAATGCCTCTAGCTACCGTTCCTTACAGAGCAATTTCCCAGACATATATGCTATATTTATGATAGGGTTTTGCTCTTGTGAGAACACTTCTCACATAAATAACATGAGAGGTAGCCAGACAGGCACCACCTAGGGCCCCACCAATCACAGAACCAGGAGTAGAAAGATCCACTTAGGTAAGCCTCATATATCAAATTTAAGACCAATTTGATGCCCCTTATAACACCTTGATCTGGGTCCACAAGTTTAATAGCTTTGTATTTTTTAAAAAAATATTCAATAGTCAAGTCTATTCCATGTGTGCAAACTGCAAGAAACAGAGACTATTAGGGGGTCCTGTGCTTCCCAACTATTCCGATGAATCATTAGGTCGGCCCGCTAGAAGTTCTCACGGATCCACTCGCAAGAGATTCTCTTACGGGAATAAGTGCCTATATTATATATTTATATATGTTAACGTAACATATATGTAATCCCGATACCAATTCCAGTTAGAGTACCCGAGGCCTGACTATGAGCATGCCCTGAATACCCCTGAGGCTTCTAAATTCAGCCCAAGCCCATGCTCGAATCCAAAAAAGGCCCAGCCTAAATGGTTTTCATTTTGGATGGAAGCCTTTGGCTTCGCCTGGCCCAAATTGCACACCTGTGTCAGTCTGCTGATTCTATATGAATCTTCACAGCTGTGATAAGGATAGTAGATCGAATAGACTATGTTTGACATGATGTTTGACATCAGATATGATTAAAACGTATTTACTTCGCTATGCTTCGAATGTGGACGCAGTTTCCTACAAGTGATGGTTATAGTAAGGTGCTGGGTAGTTTTGAATGTCTTGTTTAGGAGTTTGGACTTTTGCTTGAATGGAGCATTGGACGTCATGTTGGTGTACGAAGTTGGCATTTGGCTCTGGGAGTATCTTGTTTTTGACAGACGTACTCTTACCACTGTCCCACCCAAGGTATTGGTGTCCTTAGGTGACGTGGCTGATTGGTCCATTAAGGATATTATCACTGGTTGGGTTTAGATGTCCAATGGTACATTATATACTGTAAATTGCAGTGAGGGTAAGCCAACAAAACCAAACAACTTTTACAAGATATTACTTTTGGCAATCGACAAGCTCAGCCTGAACAAGCATGGGTTGCTCGGTTGGCAACTGAGGATGTCATATAGCCATCCAAGGATTCATCCCTCGGTATGCCACTCTTCTCATATTTAAGAGCTTCTCTTTTTGTAAAGATATTGAGTGTTGGCAAATTCATTATGATATAAACAAAACAAAGGTTCATAATTTATCTATATATTTTATAGATGAATTGCAAGGTTTTATTAAAATTGAAGAAGATCAGAAAATCTGCGAAAGCCAGAGTGTGCTCAAGTGCTCTATAACACTCGCTGGAGTGCCCAAGACAGCTCAAGCCCCCCATGACACACGCTCGAGTGCCCAAGTCAAGGGATAACACGCTCACACTCTCTTCTCTCGCACTCGTACATGGTTCTCAAAATGCGTAGATTTTTCAAGTGCACTCGAGCTGCAGATTTGATTTCCTGTTTCCAAATTTAAAATTTTTCCTTGTGGGTTGCTAATCCTTCTCAAACTTGAATTACAACACTAAACATGATACACGAACTTGGACCTTTATATACTCTTTTTAGCTCTCTCAAAAGGCCATTCATTTCTCTTGAGAAACCTTAGTATCCTTTGGAGATTATACTTTTGAATGGCTAAAACATTCAAACATCTAGAGACTGAATCAGATTCATCTTGAAGAAATGTTGAAGGTGGTTGATTCAAGCACGGTGAAGGCACACAGTAAGGAGCTGTTAAAATAGTCATGGTCGTTAAGTTGAGTTACAACTGGAGAAAGTCTATAAGTACTTCTAGCTTGTAACCTTTGTTTACATAGTGCTTGGCTGTCTCGGTCTAGACGATAAGAGCGGTGGTTTTTCCTAAGTAGGATTTTCCACGTAAAAAATATACCCCTCTCTATTGTGTGCTTGCCTAATTCTAGATTATGTTAAATTTTGATTTAATTGAATTTCATATTAGAATGTGATTTGGGACCTTAACCCGAAAGTTGGGTTTAAAACATTCACTTCCCACTTGTGTGAGCTCCTCTTCCCACATGCATGGACTTCCATCCCACTTGTGTTGGTTCTCCATCCCACATGTATGGGCTACCTTGGGTCCTACCCATCTTGTCTAGGTATCCAAAAAGAAAATGAACTGAGCCTGACTGGATCTTTGCTAGCTTCTCAGAGCGCTGGATTCAGGCTATCTGACAAGTTAAATGGGCCACATTTGAATCCAACTTTCAGCTGGGTGATCTTCTTATTAAACTGAAAAGTAAAGTACCTTTTCCATCAGATGCTTCAGAAGTGATTAATGGAGAGAAGGAATGGGCTACTGAGTTCGTTTTTGGACACTTATACATTTTTAAGGGATTTTGACAGTTGAATTTATCTATATTCTAGAAATCTGAATGAGGCTGCATATTGTCTTGCCAAGTTGGTCTTTGTACTATGGATAGTCTTCTTTGGTCTGATAATTTTTTGGACTGGCTAGCTAAGTTGGTTAATCCATTGCATTCGTTTTGTTTTGTTTAATAAAAGATTCATTTAAATTTTTAAAAAATGAAATAAAATCTAAAATAAAGTCAGACGATCTGATTTCTCTCTTCCAACGACCCTTTTCCTCACTCCAGTCTAGCAATTAAAGAGATGTTGTCCTCACCCAAGCCATGCCACTAAAAATCTAAAAAGTTTAAAATACATCTTTTAAAAAAGAGCTTATTTTTCTCATATAGGAGTACATGATGGGTTTATGGTATCAATCACCAGAATTTATTTTCCTCTAAACTGAAGGATTCAAGCAAAAGTGATGATATCAGATTTTCATTAATAAAGGGTAAGAGAATGATATTGTACATCTTCTATGGCAAGATAATGCTGAGAGGAAGATATAGGATAGCGGAGTTAATTAAGATTTCAGCATCATAAATGAGGTGTTCCTGTTGATATGTATATATTCCTACTTATAGAAGTGTGGTATGGTGATGGCAGAAAAAATTCAGTGACTACCAGTTGACAGGAAACAAGTCCTTAGGCCAAAGACAAGCCAAGCCAAAAGGCCAGGACAAAGGCCCGGTCAACCAATATACATGGTTAAGTCGCCAAGTCAATGCTTGGGCGATAATAAGGCGGATTGCTTTACTAGGTTCAGTATTTTGGGTGCATACTGGTAAATTAATATAATTTTATTACAAAACTAAAAAATAACTAGAGATAAAAGAAGAATAGAGAGGAGGGAGGGAGGTTCTTATTAATGAAATGTGTATACATAATGAGGGAATGAGGATCTTATTTATATAATAAGATTACTTCCTCCCTAAGCAACCTAATAGGGAAAGATTCTAACCCTAAGTAATGTGATGATACATCTTATAACACTCCCCTTTGGATGACCACTATTCAATGACAGTTGCCTCATTAAAACATTGCAAAGGAAAAACCAAGTGGGATAAAAACCAAAGCGAAGGAAAAAGAGTACAACATTCTACAAGATCATTGACTTGGTGTTGGACGTGCATAATGCTGTCTCGTTAAAACCTTAACTAGGAAAACCCAGTGGGATAAAACCTAAAAAAGGAAAAAGAGTACAACGCACAGATATCCTAGGTGGCATACTTCAGGATGTCTCTCCCTGATTGACTATTCCCCTTGACAATAACAACCTTTCACATAGTTAGGCATGTCCATCTCGTATACAACTCGCTAGAATACTGATTTTGGTAAAGACTTGGTAAACTAATCAGCCAGGTTGTTGCTTGAACGGACTTGCTTGACTTTAATCTTGTTATTCTTCTGAAGCTCATAAGTGAAGAAGAACTTTAGTGTAATGTGCTTCGTCTTGTCATCTATAATATGTCATTCTTTGATTTACATGCCTCATTGTCTTCACAGATAACGCTCGAGGTACCTGTACTAAGAAGCAATTGACAAGAACTACAAATATGCTGAGTTAAAGATTTTAATCATACATATTCTCCACTGACTTCATAGAGGGCTAAAATCTCAGCATGGTTAGAATAAGTAGCTATTAAGATCTATTTAGTTGAATACCAAACAATGATAGCATTACCATTAAGAAACATACAATATATCTATGATCGACCCTTATGGGGATCAGGGATATATCCTACATCTGCATATCATACAAAATTTGAATATTTGCAACCATAAGAATAAAATAGAAGCATATATAGTAGAATTCATTTGATACCAATTCAGTATTTTTGAGTTGATGTAAAACTATATATAGCAAGCATATTTACAAATAATGAAATATCCCTTTAAAACTTCCCTCAATCTGCAGGCTGAGACAAAATTTTCCTGTAAATAGTCAATAGTTTTTTTGAGCTCTTCTGAAGTCCCGATTAGATTTATGTCATCTACATAAACTTCTACTATTATAAATCCATTTAAGGATTTTATAAAGATACACGGGCAAATGGGATTGTTTTCATACCCTTCCTTAGATAAATATTCACTGAGACGATTGTACCATATTCTTCTGGAATACTTCAGGCTATATATTGAATGTCTTACTTATATTGAATACGTACTCTCTGACTTTGCTTCCAGCAAAATAAATCCTTATGGGATTTTTATATATATATATATGTCTTTGTATGTTTTCAATCCTAAGTTTCTACAGGAAACCTTGTATCACAAGTCTTGCCTTCTATCTAGTAATTTCATTCATTTTCCTTACAAACACCCATTTGTGACCTACAGGGTTAACACCTTTTAGGGTTTCTACTATAGGTCCAGATACACCACATCTATTGAGAAACTGTAATTCATTAATGGCATCTCTCTATTTTGGCCAATCTATTCTTTGTCGACATTTATTTATTGAACGTGGTTCTGTATCCCAATAATCATTCTCATTTTTCCTTGATATTTGTGTAGCTACCACATATGCAAATGTGTCATTGATGATAATTTCATTTCTATCACATCTCTTTTTTGAATAATTATAAAGTATAGAGATCTCTTTACCCCTTCAGGGGGCTTCCAGAGTCTCTTTCGGGACATTAATTTCTTCAGGAATTTTAGAAAGTAGATTTTTCATAACCTCTTATTGAGTGAAATGGTGTGCCTCATCAGGGGTGTATAATTTGTCATAACCTCTTCGGGAGTAAAATTGAGACCTAATTGCTCATTTATCCACTTTTAGGGAGCTGAGTTCTTGGAACCTATAGGTTTGCCACGCTTCTGATGTGTAATAGATTCATTTGCTACCATGTTTAGAATTTTATCTTACAGGGACACTAATTCATGCTTGTCCTATAAGGATATTATTCGTGCTTGTGTGTTCATAGCCGGTACATGTAACCTAGTCATTTTTGCTGCATCATTAAAAGCATCAGGGAATTCACTTGTAATTAAGTGCACAATTCTCCATACTTCATTTTTATATTGTGAAGTACATAAATCTAGATGAGACAAAGTGGAAGTATTCATTATTAATTCTCGCCGTTCTTTAGGAACTCTCATATCTCCTCCTAACGACAGGAAGACTGTCCCATCAAGATGACAATCAGCAAAATGAACAATTAATATATCTCTTGTCGTTGGGTCTATATATTCAATAATTGGGGGTGAAGTATAACCAACATAAAGTCTACGTTGTGGGTTCATGCAGGTCACGAACCTATGATATCAAGCCTTAAAATTTTAATAACAAGCTCAAGGAAGTGTACCCTAGGTTTAATAATTTGTGCTAATAGGCAGGATTTAATGGGTTCACAAATGTTATACTATATCCTTTGCGGAAAGGATGGTCAATAAATGGTACTCTAAGGAGTACTTAACAGAATAATCAACAATTTGCCTCAGCATAGTACCCCTAGGGTAACCTAACCTATTATGGCAGAGCATTAAAGCCTTAGGGTCACTAAGTCTAGGGCTTAATGTAAGCTTCTGGCTTGACTTTGCCGTTTTGCTCATAATCAAATGTGATTCGATATTAGAGTTTGTCTTGTAATATGGTCCTGAGATCTAAGGAGAATGCACTTATCTTTTCTAGTATCAGCTTCTGGCTGTCAATACTAATAATGATGTACAAATATTTTGTGTTACATTCACTTATAGTATCTAAATATAGTACCTAGTCATCCTGCAGGAACTGCTAAAAAAAATAATAATGCATCCTTAATGCATATTTGGGTACCATTATGTAGACTCTTTCGGAGCATTCAAGTATTTGTACAGATCCAGCTATTATTGATACCATGCACGAATTAAACACTAACTCTAAGAAAAACTTCTGGTTTTTTCAATAAGTGTGTTTTGTTGTACCGTCTATCAGACAAATATTATCCTCAGTTTCATGCATTCTATGATCTATACAGCAAGTAATAATAAACTTACATAACTAGTCAATCGCATCACAAAAATAAAACTTGAAAACAGCTAAACAATTTACCATTCAAAGTAAATATAGGATGCAAACACAAGATACGGGGAATAAAAGAATAAGTCAGCATCCAACAAAATATCGAAAAATTGAACTCAATATTCAAACTCATAAAAGTAGTTGTAGGTCTTCTAGACCATGCTTAGTGGTTTTCCCAATTTCTAAATAAAATGCCTTGTTAATCACCTTTCCTGGGGTAGTTATTTTCATCTCTACTGGAGGACCTATTATATCTACCTCTTTTGGAGGGATTTTGTTTGACTAATCTGGCATTTATTTTAAGCATTGGGTGTATAACCATCTGCTGGTGATCATCCCTGTCTAACAGGGATATAATGGTGCAAAAAATAAAGGCATATGTCATATCCTCTAGAGATATCTTATTTCCGACTTTGATAGCATCACCAAATCTTTTAAAATGTGTAAAGATCGATTTACTAAGAATAATTAAACAAAAATAGAACTTCAGGTTCTCAATATCCAATAGCAAAGTATAATGAAGAGTCGGCCTATTAAAAAGTTAGAACTTCGTGCTCTTAACTGAGGAATTAGAACTTCTAGTTCTATCAATGCTTCTTGCATAAATCAGAACTTCTAGCTCTGTCAAAACTTTAGGTTTGAATCAGAACTTCTGACTCTGTCAAAACTTCAAGTTTGAATTTATGACCTTCGTATCGATCTATACATCTTTGGATCTTTAGAAATCAAAGCTCTAAGTTTGATTATGAATATGAATATGAGTCTTTGGATTTATATTCCAAATTTTAGAACTTCTGGTTCCACATAGTGTATGGATCTTTGGGTTCAGGTTATTCATTTGATATAGAACTTTAAGTTCTATAATATACAACTACTACTTTTGGCAATAATAAATTCATCAAAACTAAATTTTTACATAACTATATAGACATAACCTTACTAAAGTAATTATGTCAAAAATGTGGTGCAACAGAACATAACTATAATTTAAAAAGAATAAAATAAAATAAAGAAAGTTAAATATACTGACCGTTATCGCTGATCCAGACCCCTTCTGTGCTTGACCGTTAGATTATGTTTCTTTGATTCATATTGTGTATCCTTCGCTGCCATGAATATGCTGGAAGAAACGAATTTAAAATTCGACTTCGAATGACTCTGATGTCATAGAAATAATTTTCTAACCTCTAATTAGTCAAAATTTTCCTTTTTGACCATCAGTTCTATCAAGACTTCAAATTTAATTTATAACTTCAGGTTCATGAAGTAGAACTTCAAGCTCTATCAAGACTTTGGGCTTGATATTGTGGCCTATTGGTTTTATTTCTGATCTAAATATCAAACTTCAGGTTTGAGTAGGAATATGAATCTTCAAGTACATATTATGAATCTAAAAACTTCTGGTTCATAGACTAAAATAATTTACGGAACTTTAAGTCCGGGTTATTGATTCCATATAGAACTTTTAGTTCTAAATATCGTATGAAACTTCGGGTTCCAATTAAATATATAGAACTTCTAGTTTTATTTATGATCCATGATTTTCAATTCCATCATAATCTCCTTTTGATAAGAGAAAATGAATCATTCATCACAAGAATTAAAATTATAAATACTTACAGATCTTAAATGAATAAAGATAATTATAGATATATGATTATCAAACTAATAAAAGATCATAAAATAAGGAGAAATTACTTAACATTTGAATCTTCCTCCTTTTGCTGTCATTGTGTAAATTTGCTCACGATCTTTCCGTTGGCGCAAACGGATCTCTGATCGGATATCGGATGACCAAGATATCATAGAAATAAGTTTCCACCATAGATACCGGTCAAATTGCCTTTGACTGTAGGGTGCTACCTAGGCACTAAAATCAGCCTACTGATGTCACTTGGCTAACGTCAGAACTGATTTGCTACTTGGGGTGGGCTTCTGCTGATCAGGTTTGTCCTGACCTAAACTTGAAACGAAACTAACCCGTTCAGTCCATTGACTAGGGACCACAAAATTTTTGTGGTACTTTGGAGCACCAAGTCCTTGTCTCCCACAAGGATTTGATTTCTCTCACCAAGATTTGATTTCTCTGTTCCTAAATTCATTATGCAACCAGGCAACCATAAAACCAATGCCCATCAAGTCATTGCCATCTTCACTCTTAGAAACAATGAGCTGTGGTGCTAGACGTCGCAGATACGAGGCACACGCCGGTCTACTAACGATGGCTAAGGCGGGGAAGGCATGTTGATGAACCAAAACCAAAACTCCCTCAGTCTGATTTCTCTGACAACGATTGTTGCAATAGGCCCAGATATATCATCTTGTACAAAACTGCAACAAGGAAGTGGGTTGAGACAGCGCCCTCTTCTCTGGCAGCGACCTTCAATGAAAAAAAAACAAGCACCTTTGATCCATAACTCCAATAGGCATCGTAGGTCTGCACAATAGAAGACTTCTCCTTAATCATAGTCTTTTTCAGCAACAAGCACATGAGATCTGCGATATGCAGGTTCCGGCCTCCTTTTGTGAAAGCATCGTGCTGGTAATGTAATACAAAACTAAAAAAATAACTAGAGATAAAAGAAGAATAGAGATGAGGGAGGGAGCTCTTATTAATTAGATGTGTGTACATAATTGGGGTGGGGGAGGATCTTATTTATAGAATAAGATTGCTTACTCCCTAAGCAACCTAATAGGAAAAAATTCTAATCCTAAGTAATCTTCCTTATCTTATGTGGATCCCAATGTGGACATCCACCTATGATGATACATCTTATAACAAGTTTGGATAAAGCTCTGATGGTGACGGTATTAATATGGTGATGTCAAATCAATGTGAGGTTAAGTTAGCAAATATATATATATATATATATATGCCTATATATATTGGGGAGATTCATGTGCATATGTCCTTCACTAAGGTACCGTGCATACTCCTTTGTGGGGCTCATAGTGGACCCCACCAAGGGATGAAACTAGGGGGGATAGAAAGATCAATGCGGGACCGCCCTAGATATCAAATTTGGTCCCAATTACATGTCCTTAACCATTCATCCATGACCCACAAATTTTTTCGATTTAAATGGGTGCATAGTCGATCCAACGATTCAATAAATTTGGATTTGACTAAAAATTTGTAAACGGATTCAATTCAAGGAGGTTGTGTATATGGTTCATTTGGATGGACCATACAGTGGGTCCTACCTAAAGTTCTCATGAAAAAAATGATGAGGGACATATGCGCATGAATATTTTACTATATATATAGGCAATCTTGGGGGCAAGATGAATGACTATTTCTTTAACGATGGCCGCTCCGAAAAGAATCTACTTAATTCAGTCACAGAGAAGGCTCAAGGAGCCTAGATGCCAGAGGAGAGGACATCCGAACTTTGCTTAGCCACATTTCCATGTTGTGTTTCAAAGAACATGTTGCAACATCATTTTAAGAGCCACTTTCCAACTAATTGCAACAACTGTGCAGAACAAGAAAACGGGAAAATAAATGAGAAATGAAATTGAAAAAAGGACCCACAACTTGGGTGTAAGCTTACAAAAAGATAACGACCAGCAAATTAGTTGTTAGTAACAATAGAATTGAAGTTCCTCATGCCATTAGACAAGCGTGACTAGCGACGAGCTCTAGTATCTAGATGATGGCCAATTTTCCTAACTTGGAATCTATGCTTTCAAGGTGACTGAGTAAGATCAATGATAGAGTCTGTGATGAGCTTGCTGTCTGGCATTATCACAAGAGGGACATTCTCTTTGGAGGCCTCAATAATGATCACTTGAGCTGCTAGGAACGGTTTTGATTCCACGGTCTTTATCCTCCTTACTATATTATTTAGATTTTTGAAGAAACCCATTAAGTAATCCCCTTTAGAAGACAACAGAAAGTTCCAATTACTAGCTCCGCAACAGGGATGTACATTTGATTTACTTTTTGATGTAGAAAACATGTTCCAAGCTGCAGCATAGTTTTCTGAGATATAAGTTTAAGAACAAAGCTCTTGATCTTATTTACAAAAGGATTTTGCTCAAAACAATCTGCCATGGCCGAATAATTTTTTGAAAGATCCTTTAATTTGTTTCTTTCCAAATGCCCTTGGTGAAAGTTAGAAAACATACCTTGGCTAGAGTCAAATTGTCTTCATTGCTTGTATCACAACCATTGATGAAGTTGAGAATAAAATCTTTCATAGTATTAACACCTGCAGCCGGCATCCGAACTTTGCAGCTATATAGAACCAGATTTGCTTGCTAAAAGAACATTCTATTAGCAGATGGAGAAATGATTTTTTAATGCAGCTGCACAAAACACAGTTAGTAATCAGTATCACTACTAATATTTCTATTTTTCAAAACAGCTTTGATTTTGAGACCCTTCTGAATGGCCATCCACTATATGATAATAGTGCCTCCCAATTCTACCATTGAACCAAACCATTGCAAACCAGAAAGGAATTTCTTTAGAATAATTGTTGGTTTCGATGATAGATTTTGAAGAGAAATTTCCTGTATTTGTTGGTAACAACTTCAGGACAAGGAAAAGCAAAGTTAATGCCAAAGACTTCCTTGAGATCATCTGAATTGGCATTAGGAAAAAACCACACCCTATGAGAGATGCAATATGAGATGGTGATTTCTTTGCTAAGCCCCAGATCAGTGATAGTCCTCTCCCCATAACAGACCATTAGTCTACCACATGGCAGCCACGGGTCCAGCCAAAAAGGTGTTTTAAGCCCATTACCAGTTAGCATTCTGGTATTGCTCATAGTACCATTTCTGCCAGCTGAAATACTTCACCAACCCCGAGAGATGATTCGACCAGCTTTGAGAGCCTAGAAGTTCTTACATCTGATGTATTTGTTTGTCGCCCAGTCCATCCAAAGGGATTTTCTACTAGTAGCAAGGTACCAAATTTGCCTTAGGACATATAGCTGCCTTTATAACTGTTTCAGCACATCCAAATGGAGAATTTTCTCTTACCAAACATCCTCTCGTGGGCATCTTTAACTTAAGATGGTTATAAGAGATGTTCGTTTTCAAGAGAGGAGACCATCCAAATACCCTTTTTTAAGTACTCATTGGTGGTCAATTTTTGGTAGCTTAGTGGTGAGACACCTCACCCTCCTGCAGAAACAACTAGCTTGGCCTATGTTCACAGCATTGATGGTTGAGGGATTCAGGCAGCAATTGTGTAGGTGTGTGAGTATTTACCAAAGTCCCCCCCAAAAAATTTTTTACTTACTTTGGTTTGGATCCAACCGGCACTAACACTCAATCATTAAATACGTGTTAAATGGAAATTCTAAAGCTTTAACGTAGAGAAATCCATCTTTTATTTCCCAATTAAGAGGGCTAGGACCCCAGAGAGCCCACACAAGTAGGAATTTGGGGACAACAAAATGGGAAGGATAGCCCATACAAGTGGAAAGTTGATCCCAGGACAATCAAGTGACAATGGGGTTGCCAACCAACTAAGCAACCACAAAAAATGGAAAGAATAGCTTATACAGGCTGCCAATTTAATAAAACTAAATACAAACCTAATGGTGGTTGGTCATTCTCATTAGCACAACTAATTTTGGGGACATAGACAGTATTAAAATGAAAAATAGAAGCCTATCTATAAATATTTACAAATCCTAAAAACTAGTAAAGGGGTATATTTTAAAAAAAGGGCTTTTTCAAGTAAGTTCCATGAGAAATTTTTGTGGGGCCTAATAGTGGGTCTCATCTAGAGATGGGACTAGGGAAGATGGAAAGATTTATGTGGAACCACCCCATGTATCAAGCTTGACACCAATCCAATGCCCCAAACTTCTCGATCATTGTGGGCCACAAGTTTAATGGCTTCATGTAATAAAGAGCTCAACCCTTCATCCAACAGTTCAATCCATTCATTCGAGATCTGTGACTATGAAGGGGATCCCTATTTGTAGACAATTTGAACAGATTGTTAGGTGGGCTTCACCAATTATATATAATGAAGCAAAGTAAATTTAATTGGCAATTTGATTGCCAATTTCAAATTTGATTTTGACCCTTCTCCGATTTTGACTTCATCATACAACCTTCTCCATTATTTATCATCCCTATTAATATCAGCTATTAATAGGAATAGAAATCGTTTAGTGGAAGTAAAAGAATAAAAGCCCCATTTTGTAAATGCTCCCTCTTAATTTCTCTTTTTTTAAAAAAAAAAAACCTCTCCACATTCTCCACTCTCTTTTTTTTTTCTTTTTTTTTTCTTTTTTGAAAGTTTAATAATGCTTACAACATTTCCTCAATGTAGATATTAATTGTTTATGTTAATAATTGAAATTTATATCAATGTTATTATTTGTGGATGTATTTATGTGTTTTTTAAATCTTTCCTTATAAAAACTCATTTATTGGAAGAGGAATTCTTTTAATAATAAATCATTAGAATCAAGTCTTCTTCAAAGTCATCCCTAAAAAATTAACTGCTAATATTCTTTAAAATGTTAAACATCATGAATTAGGCATGGGCGCAATTTCAAATCAACTCTAATTGATTTTGGCCATATGTAATTTTGACCAAAGGACCATCATCAATTCTAATACAGAGTTTCTCCTTTAATTAATCTAATTCAATTCAATAAAAAAATGTAATTTATTTCTCCCCCACAACCTCACCCTATTCACCCCCCCCCCCCAACACACACAACGGCGCGTCTAAGAATGTCTCTCTATCTCTCTTTGTCTCAACCCCCATCCAAATTAGGTCTCAATCATAATTTTTTTTCTTTTTTGTTAGATTTATGATGTCCAAGGTATACACGACTATGGCGATGGGAAAATCCTAAATTTGAATCTGTCTATTATATTACTCAACTTAAATAAGTTTTTAGCTTTGTATATTTTAACTTAATTTTAAAACTATGAGAAATTAATTAATAGTCTCATGGCATAGTTCAATATTCAACTCAACTAATTATAATGTTTCATAAATATCTATTGCTATTATAATTTTTAGCAATAAAGGTAAGTGGTGAGGACTTTATCATTTTATTAATGGGCCAGGAAAGAGAGTCAAGCAAACTAAAACCTGAGTCTGTCTTGAAATTGGCTTAGTTAATGTCCAGAAACTCATACTTACCATGAACCTAATCAATTCACTACCAAACCCACTTCTAATTGGAAAATATCATATCTAAAATTTCTAATAATCTTATTCCATCTCAATATAATTTATTCAAATTTTTTCCATAACAATATTTCAAGCTTCAACTAAATTTTGATTTTTTTAATTTAATTGTTTACTTAAAATTCCAATTGTGTGATTTCTAAGGACTATTATTTTCTGTTTCATGATTAAGACAAAACACATAAAATCCTTTCTATTGATAATTATAATTTTAAGCTACAAATTTTTGGTTTTTGAGAAATATTCCCATTTTAAATTTTCTATAATATAAACAAATGAAAAAAATCAAAATCAATTTTCTTATTTATATCATAAAATTAAATGATGACTTTTCTATGACTTCAATTGCCTGTGCTTAGCACGGAGGCATTTTGCTAGCAGTTCTCATGAAAACACTCTAAGAACTAGTTCTCAACCGAATATTTCCGTACTAAAAAAAAAAAAACCCTCTTCTAAATATCAACGGGATGTCCTCTTATCTATTACATAGGTCATACCACAGTCGGACCCATGATTTGAATTGTCTCAAAGACTCACATCTACAAGGCTGGAGCTAATGGTAAAGCTGATGCATGTGCACTGCACGCGTATGTGTTGTCTTAGTGGGTATACAAACTTACCTTAATTATATAGAACACTGTGCACATATCTTCCCCAAAGTATGTTTGCTTGGTCCCACATCCACAAATTTCAGCAGGCTGGCCCCACTTTTAGATTACGTTCCAACCTTATCTACAATACCAAGCTTCGACTTTAATTTTATTCATTTAATATTAGTGCTGTGTATGTGAGCAAATGTTGCAACATGATGGCCCACCATAAATCAGCATTGGGCTGCATTATGATTCACCAATGGTCCGGTGCCCAATCATAGCCAAGAAGTGCTCGTCTATTTTTACATCTAACCGTTGAATACTTGAAAACGAAAGCATGAAATTGATTTCCCTTCACCACTGGCTGATATAGATGGGTTGAAGCAGATTTGGACCGCTGGTAGACTTGGATCCAAATAACTTTGAAGCTAGTATCCTGTCTATTTCTCTCTACACCCAAATTTAACATATAGGCCGCTGTTATAAGATGTATTATCATATGTGGATGCCCACATTGGGACCCACATGAGATAAAGAGATTACAAGGGTTAGGGTTTTTCCCTATTAGGTTGCTTAGGGAGGAAGCAATCTTATTCTATAAATAAGATCCTCCTCCCCCCTATTATGTACACACAGATCTAATGAATAAGAGCTCTCTCTCTCTCCCTTCCTATTCTAACACGTTATCAGCACGAGGCTCTCTTTTTTCTCTGCCTTCTTTCTTTCTTCCTAAATTAGAGATCCACAAAACGAAATCCCCTAAGTCTTCCTCTTCCTCTCTGTAAATACTTTTTCAATGGAAAACGAAGCAGGAGAGCAAGAGCACGACTTTCTCGAAGAAATCGACTGGGAAAGCTTCCTTCAATCAGTTCCAGATCCTCTGTTTTTTTTCCTCACTGATGATCTCATGGGTGAAGCGAATTGTGGAGGCGCCAAAGACGGATCTCATGGCCCATACGATTGGGCACGTTACTGCTACCGTGAGCATGTTGAACCTGGCAGTGTCGTTAATGAATATAATAACGAGTGGGGAGCCCATTTTTAGCATTCTGGTGTCGTGGCGGACGGATGTTCGCTCCCACCAAGATCTGGCGCCGCTGGCACCGGAAAATCAATGTGAACCAGAAGTGACTTGCAGTTGCTTCCGCCCCCCGTCGCATCGGCGGTGCCTTCCCTCGTGCTCGCCCGCGGCCACCGCATCGACTCGATCCCCGAGATCCAGCTGGTGATCTCTGACCCCGCTGAATCCCTGAAGACAACCGCTGCGGCCATCAAGGACCTCATCCATGCCAACAACGTCGACGACATCTCCATTGTCAACCACGCCACCATTCGCCGATCGCCGCTTGCGGACCTTGCCTCTCCTGCCGTAGCCTAAGAATAACAAAAGGGAGGGGTTGCAGGTTCTGTGGCAGATCCCATGATTGAAACAGAGAGGGAGAAGAATCTGGTCTTGGACCAGGTCAGGTACAGGTCAGGTCTGGTTGACCTGACCCGTCTTGTAGGCCTGGCTAGTAATGCAATCCAGATTGGGTTCAGGTTGGGTCAAACTAACCTGTTTGTAGAGTCTGTGCAAACATTGCCTTGCTGACGTCAGCAAGGCATCAGCAGAAAATGGTCAAAAGAATATTTGACCGAATTGACAACTAAAACTTGTTTCGTTAATATCTTGATCATCTAACATCTGATCGGAGATCCGTTTGTACCTACGGAAAGCTCGTGAGCAGATCTACACATTAGCACCAAAAGGAGGGCTATTCAAAGGTTAAGTAATTTCTCTTTATTTTATGATATTTTATTAGTTTGATAATCATGCACTTGCATTTGTTATTATTCCTTTTTCGATCTGAAAGTATTTATAAGTTTAATTTGAGTGATGAATTGTAATTTCTTATCAAAAGGAGATCATGATAAAATTGAAAATCATGAATCATAAATAGAACCAGAAGTTCTATGCAAGAAATTGGAACCCGAAGTTCCATGTGATATTTAGAACCAGAAGTTCTATATGGAATCAATAATTCGGACTCGAAGTTCCGTAAATTATTTTAATCTATGAACCAGAAGTTCATTTGAATCCGGACCAGAAGATCCGTCGATTCCGGACCAGAAGATCCGTTGTTTATTTTACTCTGAAACCAGAAGTTTTCAGATCTACAATACGTATTCGAAGTTTCATATGATACTTAGAACTAGAAGTTCTATATCGAATAAATAATCTGAACATGCAGTTCTGTATGTTATTTTAATTTAGAACCAGAAGTTCTAACTTGGACCTGAAGATCCATGAATTATCCTAATCTAGAACCAGAAGTTCTAACTCGAACCTGAAGATCCATGACTTATCCTAATCTAGAACCTGAAGTTCTAACTCGTACTGAAAGATCTATGAACTATTTTAGAACCAGAAGTTCTAATTCTTAAGTTGAGAACCCGATGTTCTAAACTTCAATTTCTAAATTCTTCATCACATTTTTATTATTATCTTTGATTGGATGTTAAGAACCTGAAGTTCTACATTTTATTTTCTGTTTCTCATATACATTTATTTTTATATTCTATAACATTGTACTGCATGCTTATATAATTACTTCGGTATAATTATCACTACTGATTATCTGAAACTTTAGTTTTGATGAATTTATTATTGCCAGAAGCAGTAGTTCCAAATAATAGAACCTGAAGTTCTATATCCAATGAATAACGTGGACCCGAAGATCCATACATTATCTAGAACCAGAAGTTCTAAGATTTGGAATATGAACCCGAAGATTCATATTCATAATTAAACTTGGAACTTTGATTTCTAAAGATTCACAGTAGTGTAGATCGATACGAAGGCCATGAAATCAAACCTGAAGTTTTGATAGAACCAGAAGTTGTGATTCAAACCTGAAGCTTTGATAGAACCAGTAGTTCTAAGAACCTGAAGTTCTATCACTAGCCTAAAGTATTAACAGAACTAGAAGTTCTGATTCATCAGTTAAGAACCCGAAGTTCTAACTTTCTGATTGGCCAATTCTTCATTATATTTTGTCATCGGATATTGAGAACCCGAAGTTCTATTTTTGTTTGATTGTTATTAGTAAATCGATCTTAACACACTCTAAAAGGCTTGGTGATACTATCAAAGTCGGAAATAAAATATCCCTGAAGGATATGGCATACGCTCTTATTTTCCGCGCCATTATATCCCCATTAGACAGGGATGATCACCAGCAGATGGTCATACACCCAATGCTTGAAATAAATGCTAGATTAGTCAATTACAATCCCTCCAGAAGAGGTAGATATAATATGTTCTCCCGTAGAGATGAAATAAACCACCCCAGGAGAGATGATTGAAAAGGCATTTTGTTTGGAAATTGGGCGAACCACCAAGCATGGTCTGGAAGACCTACAACTACTTTTATGAGTTTGAACATTGAGTTCAGTTCTTAGATATTTTGTTGAATGTTAGGACTTATTTTTAATCCCCCGTATATTATGTTATATTTGCTTTGAATGCTGAATTGTTTAGTTGTTCTTACTTTTATTTTTGCAATGCGATTACCTAGTTATGTGAGTTTATTATTACTTGCTCTATGGCTCATCAAATGCATGAAATTGAGGATAATATCTGTCCAGTAGACAGTGCAACAAAACACACTACATTGAAAAAACCAGAAGTTTTTCTCTGAATTAGTGTTTCATTCGTGCACGGCATCAATCATAGCTGTATCCGTACAAATACTTGAATGCTCCAGAAGAGCCTACATAATGGTATTTGCACATCATTACTAGTATTGACAGCCAGAAGCTGATACTAGAAAAGCTAAGTGCATTCTCCTTATATTTCAAGGCTATATTACAAGACAATCTTTAAAAATCGAATCATATTCGATTATGAGCAAAACGAAAAAGTTAAGCCAGAAGCTTGTTATTCTAGGGGTCCTATGCTCTGGTCAATTATTAATACTTCTGTTATGTACTCCTTAGAGTACCATCTATTGACCATCCTTTCCGCAAAGGATATTGTGTGACATTTGTGAACCTATCTAATCCCGCCCATTAGCACATATTATTAAACCTAGGATACACATCCTTAAGCATGTTATTAAATTTATAAGGCTTGATATCATAGGTTTGTGACTTGCATGAGCCTACAACGTAGACTCTATGTTGGTTATACTTCACCCTAATTAATGGATATTTAGACCCAATGACAGGAGATATATTCATTGTTCGTTTTTGCTGATTGTCATCTTGATGAGATAGTCTTCTAGCCGTTAGGGGGAGATAAGAGAGTTCCTGAAGAACACCTTGTTCCTGAAGAACAACCCGTTCCTGAAGAACGGCGAGAATTAATGTGGAATACTTCCACTCAATCTCATCTAGATTTATGTACTTCACAATGTGAGAATCAAGTACGGAGAATTGTGCACTTAATTACAAATGAATTCCTTGATGCTTTTAATGATGCAGCAAAAGTGACTAGGTCACATGTATTGGCTATGAACACACAAGCACGAATTAATGTCCCTGTAGGACAAGTACGAATTAGTGTTCCTGAAGAACAAAGTCCAAATATGGCAACAAATGAATCTATACACGCCAGAAGCGTGGTAGAACTATAGGTTTCAATGACTCAGCTCCCCAGAAGAGGAGAAATGAGCAATCATATCCCAATCATACTCCAGAAGAAGTATACTCCCGAAGAGTTTATGATAAAATCCACTCTCTCCAAATTTCCTGAAGAAATTAATGTCCCGGAAGAGACATGAGTCCCAGAAGAGACTCTGGAAGCCCCTGAAGAGGCAATGGGTACCCAATAAATAAAGAGATCTCTATACTTTATAATTATTCAAGAGAGAGATGGGATAGAAATGAAATTATCATCGATGACGCATTTGCATATGCGGTAGCTACTCAAATATTAATGGAAATTAAGAATGTTGTTTTGGGATATAAAACCACGTTCTATAAATGAATGTCGACAAAGAATATATTGGCCAAAATAGAGAGATGCCATTGAGGAATTGCAGTCTCTCAATAGAAGTGGTATATATGAACCTATAGTACAAACCCCAAACGGTGTTAACCCTACAGGTTACAAATGGGTGTTTGTAAGGCAAATAAACGAAAGGCAAACTTGTGATACAAGGTTTCCTCTAGAAACTTGGGATTGAAAACATACACAGACATATATATGAAAATCCCAGAAGGATTTGCTTTGCCTGAAGCAAAGTCAGAGAGTACGTACTCAATATAAATAAGACGTTCATTGTACAGCCTGAAGCATTCCAGAAGAATATGGTACAATCGTCTTAATAAATGTCTATATAAGGAAGAGTATGAAAACAATCTCATTTGCCTGTTCCTGTTTATACAATCCTTAAATGAATTTATAATAGTAGAAGTTTATAAATCTAATCGAGACTCCAGAAGAGCTCGAGAAAACTATTGACTATTTTATCTCGACCCGCAGATCGAGAGAAGTTCTAATGAGATTTTTATTCTTTATAAATATGCTTCCCATATATAGTTTTGCACAAAGGCTTTGGATTGGTATTAAACAAATGCTATGATATCTATGTCTGTTTTATGGTTGAAACCAAATTTTGTAGGATATACAGATTCAGGATATATCCCTGATCCTCATAAGGATCGCTCATAGACATGTTATATGTTTCTTCATGTCAATATCATTATTTTTGATATTCTACTCAATTGACTATTTATAGCTACTTCTTCTAACCATGCTGAGATTTTTAAGCCAGTGGGGAATGTGTATGGCAAAAATATTTAACTCAGCATAGATGTAGTTCTTGTCAATTACCTCTTAGTACAGGTACCTCGAGCATTATTTGCGAAGACAATGGGGCATGTATTCAACAGATTCAAGAATGATACATTAAAGATTACAGGACGAAACACATTACACCAAAGTTCTTCTTCACTCATGAGCTTCAGAAGGATAACAAGATTAAAGTCAAGCAAGTTCGTTCAAGCAACAACCTGGCTGATCAGTTTACGAAGTTCTTATCAAAACTCAGTATTTTAGAAATTGTATACGAGATTGACATGCTGAATTATGTACAAAGATGTTATCATCAGGGGGAGTAGTTAATCAGAGGGAGGCATCCTGAAGTATGCTACCCAGGACATATGTGCGCTGTACTCTTTTTCCTTCTCTAGGTTTTGTCCCACTGGGTTTTCCTAGTTAAGGTTTTAACGAGGCAGCATTATGCACGTCCAACACCAAATCAATGATCCTGTAAATCGTTGTACTCTTTTTCCTTCGCTTTGGTTTTTATCCCACTGGGTTTTTCCTTTGCAAGGTTTTAATGAGGCAACTGTCATTGAATGGTGGTCATCCAAGGAGGAGTGTTATAAGATGTATTATCATATGTGGATGCCCACATTGGGATCCACATGAGATAAAGAGATTACAAGGGTTAGGGTTTTTCCCTATTAGGTTGCTTAGGGAGGAAGCAATCTTATTCTATAAATAAGATCCTCCTCCCCCCTATTATGTACACACAGATCTAATGAATAAGAGCTCTCTCTCTCTCCCTTCCTATTCTAACAGCCGCAGTATTATTATTGTTTGTTTATATTGTTTTTGTTGTTGGTGTTGTCACGACCTCGGCTTAAGAATCCGTAAGTTAGGATAATTTTTTAAGTGTAGCACGTGTACTCCCAAGAAATTTTCACATATTTCTATATCTAGATGGAATATCACAAGGAATATTCACATTCAAATACATGTGATGTACTTTAACGGACATCTTTCGAGTATTCAACACGTGGAAGCCTATCAGTATCACATGTAAATTTTCACTTTCAAATAAATATTTCAATTCAATAGTATCAATTCACACATGAAACAGTCCACATATAGACATTTAAATTAACAAAAGAGATAAATATATATATATATTCATTTCTATCTCTTGTAACCTATATATCCCAATTTTATGATATAAACATATATGCATCTCTATAAAACGATGAACATCTATAATCATGCCTACACAAAAGGAATATGAAGACTATGGACAGCAAAAAAAACAATATACATCATCTACATTAAGCTATACAGAAAAACATATCTACTATGCATATACTAAACTAATACCAAAATGATTTAACTTTCCAAAACCCCAATTCACAAATTCCCTTAGATGTTTTCATGCCGCTCTCCAATCTGTGGATCAATTAGAGGGCCTTTGTTAGCTACTCGTTAAGACCTAAAGGAAACCTTGTGTCTAACAAAATTAATTGACAGCTGATTAAAAGAGATCAATGAAGTATTCTAGGCATATTGAGCATTGAATAAAAACATGTTATACAAATCAATTAAAAGAAATACACAATCAAGTTGCTACTATGTTTGCTAAATCCTCCCAACATGGATCCTATTGATAGGTACACTAGTGCCCATGCTTGGTTACATTGGGATCTCTATTTTCTGGAATTCAAAATTTCAGATACCTACTACTATAGTAACAATTAGTCTACACCAAATTCGACTCTGTCGAGTCCCATAAGGCTGAAGCTAAGTAATACTATACTAGTACAATCAATCAATAACATTAAGTAAGAATTTAGTATTGTCAATTTCAGTCTTGCTCAATCACTTATACCTAATTGAGTTTGGATTTTAATAATAATAAACAATAAGGAATATTCAATCAAATACATCATTTATAAACAATGATTCACTTACAGTAAAAACAGGGCAATTAACAGATTATTAATATGCAATACAATTCAATTAAATGGATCAAAGTAATTTATTAGCCAATCCTAAGCTAATCACTCATAGTCTCTAAACATCCATTTTAATGTAATTTTAGGTTATCTGATACATTGTAATCTTTTGTTTTATGTTACATTGTATATACATGTATATCAAAGTCCTCTAAACCAACATCAATGGTTAGATACTTGACATACGAATGATATCACATAAATGAATCTCAACCTAAGATTCTTCATGCGTATTTAACTACTACTAAGCCAACTATCAAGTTGTTCCAAACTAAAGCCCTATCAGGTCTTTCAGTGTCTTAATTCCCTATAGTTCAATTTTCATAGCACAATTAACCTCAAGGTCAATTATAAAGTATTTAGGATCAATTGGGTTAGATATGGAACGCCCAAGTTACATTAGAAGTGGTCTAGGATTGATCCTTCAAAATTATAGGGCCCACTTGAGCATGGCTGAGGGCGAGCTCGAGCGCCTATGCTTTTGGGTTCAGAAATTGCAATTAACAAATTTTTGTCAAACATTTTGTATGTGCTTTCGAGTGCACACTCATTTGCCCTCAAACACGTGCTCCAAAATTCTAATCCGAAATTTATAGCATACTTCAATCTTCCTCCTCTTCAATCTGCAATGGAACCTCCAGTTCCCCGATTCCATCATCATTTATTCACACTTCAATCAGCATCATTCTGCTCGCCATCTCCATGCCCAATCCATTCACTTCTATCTCATTCATCAATTAAGCAAGAATCCATTTGCAAAATTAAAACAGTTAAAAAGCAAAAACAAATTATCATATATGAAAAATTAATGTATACCAACATGCAGTCATTCATAACCAGCTTATACTTGCTTGATTCAAAGCTTGATAACACAATTCCTTAACTTCGGCTCAATTACTAGGAATCCCAAGTCTCTTAACCTAATTAACAATTAAACATGAGATGAATGATGATATGTGATGCATGCTTCACCTAGAGTCTCTAAGACTCTTTTACAATTTAGAAATCAAAGGAGAAAGAAGCCCTTACCTTTAATATCAAATTATGAGGAAAAAGAGATAAATCCTAAGAATTCAAAGCCCAAAGAAGATGATGAGGATGGTGGAGATGCAAGAAGAACCCTTCATTGCCACATGCATGGCCTCTAAGCTTTCAATACTCAAGAAGAAGATGTAGACAAAGGGAGAGAAGGAATTTTGCTGTAGTTAGAAGGAGAGAGGAACGGAATGAAATGGATTTGAGTGGTTTTATACTTTCAAATTTCCCGAAATTACAAGTAAATCCAATTCTCTTGTTTATTTTCAATTTAAGTCTTGAGGGGTTCATATGACCCATTTGAGGTCAAATGAGTTTAGGTCCAACATGAAATTTGACACTCAATGAAACGAGCATGATAATACCAATATGATACATGAATAATGTAAAACCCAAAAATCTAAAATTATGAAAAAAAAGGCTTCTTCCACCTAATCAAGGTCAAACTCGGCTCAAACTACCTATCTGCAATCCGAATTCGACCCATTAGACTCAAAAAAGAAAAAATAGGCCTAATTCTAATTCATTCAACATAAAACATAATTATTTAAATTATATTATATTAATTAGCTACTAATTAAGTTTAATTATCGACTAATCATGCTTAAATCAGGTGGCAATTACAGTTGTTACGGGATATAATAAAATGGATAAGAAAAGAAAAAACTGAACAGCGTTTTGGGGCTTATCTCGCAAGACCATATGATCCATCTAAGTTCCTATTGCATGATAATAGTTATAGGTTCAAGGGCATCAATAAATCTAGGGCAACAACAAAGTTCAAGCTAGTTGTGAACTTTTACCAGGAAAAAAAAATGTTTATATTGAGCTCAACCAAGTCATTTTAACCACATACAATCATCCTATTCTCTTGGTTATTGCTTAGATCTATGTTTAGTCGACTGATTTTCATTGTTGAACTACATCATTCTAAATTTACTCTTAACAATTTTTATGCTCTTAAATTAAAACTATCAACTCAGCCTCATCCAAGATTCGACCCATTGCCGCCTCCGACTTAGAATGATAAGCCAGAGTGGGTCCCACAAAGATAATCTCAAATCAAATTACTGTGAGATTAAGTTCTTACATCATTTATTTATATAAATAGGTGAGCAACATCGTAGTCTTCTCTGTCATAAAAAATTTCTGACGTAGACTTTCTTGGTCAACTGCATTAGATGCTTGTTCCACCAAACAGAACAAATGGGTAGCACATGTTTCTGTAGTTTCGACCCCTGTTTTGCAATGCCACATTACAGATTCTTACAACTTGTCCGTTCTTTTATAAGAGAAACTTTTTCTAAATAGGAGGCTTTCCTTATCCCATGTACAGTTTTGTGAATTTTTTTTTTTAAAGACATGGACCTTTTACTGAAAACCAATGTGTGAAATATAGAAGTAAATAAATAACGTTACTTGTAACCATCGTGCTACGAAACTACAAATTTGTTATTAGACAAGGATTTTACCACAAGGCTAAGTTATTGGAACATGGAGTCCTACACTTTAGTGATGGATGCTAGAAACTACTTATTAGTCTAGGTAAGAAGATCAACACTCACTAGGCCCCTTACTTCTATATAGATTTGCATTAGATAGGGTGGCAGTGGAGCTGCAAATGGGTATTCCATTATTAGAATATTCAAAATCAATGATTTTGAGTAAAGTAAAGTACGTATGGCACCTAATTTTTTATTTAGGAGAAATTTTGATTTCAATTTGAGTCCATACATATATGATTCAGAAGAGAAGTGTTTTTTCTTTTTTTTTTTGGTAGAAGAAATTTTTCATTATAAAAAAGAAAAGACAAAATAATTAAAATATGCAATGGTTAAAAGACCCACCCTCTCTATAAAACCTAGCAAAATAAGTTGATCCGTACGAATTTTTGGCAAGTTCATAAGCAAAACCATTAAGATTCTATGAATATAAGATAAAGAAATGTCCTCAAACTTTGAACTCAAATCTCTGATGTCCAGCAAAATATAATGGATGGATAATGGATGGACTAATCCAACAATTCATTGATCACTCAAATCACCTCGAGAGCATCTAACAAAACGTGGATCTTGCAGAGGCCTATAAGTTTGGCTTCCTTCAACGTCCATAAAATAGCTCTTGCTTCGGCTTTTTTAACGAAGAGACCTTGGCTCCATCACATGAGCCTACATTCACCCAATCACCATCAAAACAAATAGCAAGGTCAAATCTTATTTTTCCATCCTCTGCTCCAAAAGAAGCGTCTGAGAACACTTGAGTAGTGTATCTAGAGGTCCTCAAGCTAAACTCCTTGGGTAAGCTTGGACCTCCTTGGTAATCTTTTTTAGATTTGTCCAAAGAGTCTTGTATCATTTTCCTTACACAATTTTATATGTTAAGGGGCATAATATTTATCCTCCTAAAAATAAAGTCATTTCTTTTTTTCCACAAGGCTCACCAAAAAGTAGGGCCAAAGGTTTTGCTTAAGGATGAATTTGTAGCTCTATTGAATTTGGGGGGTCTATAAAGGTGGTCCACCAATCTCTAATTGTGAGAGGAACTATACAACCCATTAGCATTCCTAAGTTAGAGCCAAACCAAGCTACTCTTATGTGCTCACAATGGAAGAGAGCATGCTCACTCTTCTATGTTTGTGCAAATAGAACAAAGGGATCCTATGAGACACTTTTATTGTAAAAAAATTTTTGTACCCGAATCGCATTATTGAAACATTTCCAACCAAATAGGAGCACTCTTTGAGGAAGGTAGCACCGCTACATTGCCTTTCAGTCAATAGGAGGATTAGTATTATCTCTATCTTTTTCAAGGATAGTTTTATAGGCTGATCTTGAGAATAATTTTCCCTTCTTAGAGTATAGTGAAAGTTTCCTATCAGCTCTACTAGTTTGAGGGATAGATTTTCAATATACTGTCCACATTGAAAACTCTCCTAATTAACTATTTGTTTCAGGTCCTATATGAGTTCCAAAGGTCCTTTACCATAAGATCATGATCCAGCATGTTAGACACTAGTTTCCTTTAGACACCGGTTTCCTAAGGCCCCTCTCCAAACGTATCCAATTACATTTCTTGATGGAGATTTGATTCCCGTTGCTTGTTATCCATCTTACCCTCTCATTGATAAAATTAGTTGCTTCCACAAACCCCTTCCAAAGCAAAGAGTTGCCATTTGTATAATTTGCCTCCCATAAAGATTTGTTTGGGCAATGTTTACCTTTCAAGATCATTGAGCTAAGACGGTTTTCACTTATGAGGCACCACTGGGAAGTTTTGGCCAAGAAAGCTAGATTGTTAGCTTTTGTATCTCTAATCCCTAACCTTCCATCTTCGATTGGGCTACAAATTTTTTTCCACTTAATAGTATGAATTTTTTTTCAGAGGAGTCACCCCAAAAAAAACTTCTAAGCATTTTTTCCACAATAGTAGTGGTGTTTGAGGGAAATTGCAGCATTGACATGTTATAGATTGGGATGGTTGAAGCAACTGATTTAGATTTGTACTCCTACCTGCTTATTAGAGTAAGGGAGCATGCCAAGACATAATTTTATTTTTTATTTTAGCAATGAGAGGTTAAAAACTGATGTTTCTGTTTCCATTCGTAATATAAGAGTTACCTAGATTCCTCTCATTGTCTGACATGAGTCTAACCCCTAAAATCTTAGCTAGACCTCATATTCTACTATTGCTAGTCCCTTTGCTAAAGTGGGCTATAGATTTGTCAAAGTTGATAAGCTAGCCAAATACGCAACAATAACCATCAAAAGTATCTTTTAGCACTCTAGGCTCATTGATTTAAGCAAAGAATAAGTGAGAGACGCTAAGCGCAAATCTAGAGACTTTGGCTCCATGTATAATCCTTTTCTCTTCCTCATTCAACAACATTCTATAGAGGACTTCAATTCCCACGATAAAAGATAGGGGGATAAGGGATCTCCTTGTCTCAACCCTCTCGTTCGGGTGACTAATCCAAACGGGGATCCATTTAGTAAGATAGAGAGTGAGACTTATGAAATACATTCCATGATAATCTTGATAAACACCTCATGAAATCCAAAAGCCTCAAGATTATTTCTAGAAAATCTCATTCCATTCGATCGTAAGCCTTCGCCATGTCCAACTTTAGAGCCACGGCTTTCTCTTTCCTTTTCCTTTTAAAAGAGTGAATGACCTCAAGTGTCACAATATAATTATCAATATGGCTCTGCCTTCCACAAACGCACTTTGGTAGGGGCCAATAATCTTATTTAGAACTTTTCTAAGTTTGTTGGCCACTGCCTTGGCAATAATATTGTAAACAACATTGCATAAACTAATTGGTCTAAAGTCATTCTTAGTTTGGGGGCTACCTTTCTTAAGAATGTAAACAACAAATGTTTTATTCAGCTCTAGAGCAAGTGTTTATTTATGAAAAAATCTTGCACGAGAGTTATGATATCCGGTCCAATAGAGTCCCACATGTGCTAAAATAATTTTGTTGGATAATTATCTGGTCCTAGGGACTTAAGGGCTCCAATTTGGAAGACTGCTTTCCTTACCTCCTCAACAAAAGGCATAGCTATGAGGTCTAGGTTCTCTTCTTGAAACACCATATTGGTAATCAAGTTCTTGATTTCGCTAAGGTCTCCGTGGCTAAAAGAAGATAAGATGTGTTTTGAGTTGTCACAAAAGGTCTCCCCTATTTCCTCCCTACTAGCTATCCATATTCCATCTTTACTTTTTATTTTCTCAATTATGTCATATTTCCTTTTGTTGATTGTACTTGAGTGGAAGAATTGGTATTCGTGCCCCCTTCCTTCAGCCATAAATCTTTAGATTTTTGCCTCCATAACTTTTATTCCCTACAAAGATACACGTCAAGTTTTTTATTAAGAGAAATTTCAATTTCAACGGAGGCAGCGTCAACATCTTTTTTCCTTAATCTCAAGCCTAGTTTTAGAAATTACTTTATCAAATTCTCTAAAGTTAGTCTTGTTCCATCTAGTGAGGTCCCTACCTAAAAGATGTAGGGTGCGGTCAATATTTTTTTAACTAACCCTCTTAGTTTTGATCCACCTATTGAGGATGACTTCTTTGCAACTCTTTTCCCTTAACCACATACTGTGGCATCTAAAAGGTATATGGAGAAAATGAGATTTTGGATTTCCCATAAAGAGTATGAGTGCATGGTTAGTGCCACCAACAGTGAGCACCGAAAAGGTTGCCTCTCGATAGAGGTTTCGCCATTCAATATTGCCAATGGATTTAATTAGATTTCGGAAAGCCATGACAAATGGAGAGGTAAAAAATTTAACCCACAAAAAGCCAAGAACGCCCTAGCCTTTATGGAAAATTAAAAAATGATGGACCTTGGCTCAATTAGTCCGACGTTTACCTTGTCCAACAAGAAAAAGGGACTTGCTCATGTAAATTTTTTACCTTTCCATTTGTCATGGCTTTCCAAAATCTAATTAAACTCACCAATTATCATCCAAGGCCCACATTAAGTTCACCAATTTCAGTCATGCTTTTCCAGAAGTTATATTTTTCAGAAGAGTAAGGAAGGCCTTGGATGAAGGTAGCAAACCAGGAAGTGGAGTTGCTTTTAATTCTACAATGGATGAACCATCTATCTTTTTTAAGCATAGCTAAGTGGATGGCTCTTGCCACAGTAGAGCTAGGCCACCGACAGAACCATTCGCATAAACCACCTATTTGTCTACAAAATTCAGCCGCTTGGATAATCTACCAATCTCGTTCTCATTTGACTTTGTTTCTAAGATAAATACAAAGTCAGGTTGATTTTCTCTACATAGTCATTTTAGCTCCCGAACCGTGGAGACAGTTTTAATGCCTCTGCAATTCCAGATGATGCCTTTTTTTGTGGTTGGAGGTGATGTTACTATTAGTGTTCTAGAGGCTGAATTCCTCGAGGGTAAATTCTATGTTGGGAAAAAGCAGCGCAATGGAAACACGCGCGATCAACGGATCAATCACGATGAACACATAACAATCACACCATTAAGCAATCACACACATGAACACAGCAATTTTACGTGGTTCGGCAACTTTGCCTACGTTCACGGGAGGAGAGAACCCATCTACTATGATCTCATCTCGATCCTCTCATAATCTAGGGTTACAGTACATCAATATATATAGTTTCCGCTTTCTTGACCACCAAGAAAACCCATACATAATGACTAAAATACCCCTAACCCTGATCCTCGGTTCTGGCTAAATTAGACGACGATCCGACTAAACTGGAATACAAGACAAAACCCAACAATCTCCACCTTAACTTGGATTCCGCAAATTCTCAGAGTCACCTTGAGATACCCGGTAATATCTTCACGCACCTTGCTGAAGGGTACGTCACTACACCGATGGCGCAGTCTTCTCTCTTCAACACTCAACGTGTGTGCACTTCACATACCTCGCTGAAAGGTATGCCTCTACACACGCTATGACCTAGCATGGCCACAGTTGCCTCCTTTGACCTCAACACCACCGTCTTGAACCTCCGAAGTGCTCTCCATTTGTTGTCACATGCATGCATCCTTGCAACACAATGAACCTAACTTCCGTCCATTAAGACAAAACTGAAGACCTCCCTGAATCCGGACCTTACTGGTACCTTATGAATCCTTCCTTCTGTCTCTATTCCGGTGTTCTTTCCGTCAAACCTGCAACTGTCCTGTTCTAGCCTGTTTTGGTGGGTTGGGCACAATACATACAGGTTAGGTACGACCGGATGATTAAACTGGCTTACTTCGACTTTAACAAAACTACCTTTTCCGAGAAAATCATCTCCATTCAGGGCTTATTGGATTTCTGCTAGATGATATCATCGAAGACCCATCAATCCATCTTCCGATGATCCGTCGCATTTAACTCCACCTGAACCACAGATTTCCTCCCCTGTTATTTGATGTCTACTTCACTGCTCCACCTGAAAAAACATCCCCTATAAACCTGTAGAGATTTCTGACCATCTAACCCTCCATGATGACCAATGTTCCATTTCCCACCTTCATAACTCCACCCGCTACAGTGCACTTGCAGCCTTTGAAGTCTAAAGCACACAAAGAAATCCAATTTCTTTCGGTAATCCGGAACATATATCACATCTGTTAAGGTTTGAATAACATCATCATACACCTGGATCTCTACCATTCTTATCTCAAATGCTCATCAATTTGCATTCTCTCCCATAAGAACAGATCCATCAACTATAAGAGTTACTTGCATCAAACCAATCTCTATGCGAACATATGATAAAAAGAATCTGAATCTCAATTCCATGAATCATCAACCCGATCTATACCTATAGCGACCAAAACTAATTCCTTGTCAGCCGAATCCGAGTTTTCTTGCACACTACCTCCTTCCGATTCTGATTCTTTTGCCTTTTTCTTCCACTTTTGGCATGGTGTTCTTTCCCAATCCATTCGACATGGATCTGAGCTTTCAATCAAAGTACTTGGAGCAATCTACTATTCATGACATCAAGTAACACCTTTCAATCATTGCTGTGCCACGGAGTTTAACACTTTACCCTGTCAATCCCTGAAATCGTTTTTCCATCAAACACTTCAATCTGGCCCATGATGCTTGAATCCATTGTTATCATCGTGAATCTATCAGTTTCTTCAGTCCCTCAAATATTCTGCCCAGCAAACTGCCAATATCTTTTATTTACCTCGTAGATCTCGTCGCTATAAGCACGCTGGAAGAAACGGATCTAAAATCCGACTCCGGATGGCTTCGATATCGCATAAATAATTTTTTGCACTAAAATTGTTCAAACATCCATGTTGACCGTTGAACAGTCATCTTCTTCCACATACACGTAGATCTCCTCACAATGAGTCCGTACGCTCAAACGAATCTCCGATCGTCGGACATTGGACGATTAAGATATCGCAGAAACAATTTCAGCCGCAAATATGGTCAAACTCTGCTTTGACCGCAAATATGGTCAAACAACGTCAGCACTGCCGGTGGCAGACTGAGCTCAGAACCACGGGTCAGGTCAGCACTACTGGTGGCAGACTGGGCTCAGAATCACGGGTCAGGTCTAACCCGACCCGAACCAACCTGGACTGAACTGCTGGGAACTGGGCTGTGCGGAATGGGTCAGGTCCGACCTGACCTGACCTGCACTGCTGACCTGGAATCTGCTGCTGTAACCGGGTGAGGTCTAACCCGACCTGGACCCGAATGGAGCCTGCGCTGCCTGGGCTTCGCCGCTGACAGGTCAGGTCAACCCGACCGGACCTTGAACCGACCCACTGCCTGGGTCTTCTTCTTCCTCTTTCCTCTTTCGGACGGCAGTGCGGTTTTCCTCTGACCACCGTCCTCAACGGCAGCGGCGGACTGCGTACCGGTAGCGGTTGGTCGGCGACGTTGCACGGCAGCGACCTGAGGCGAGGACACCGACGATCGCAGCGGCGGCGGACGGCGATCGGCATGCGACGGGACTCCGGGAACAGAGAATCGTGCGATGACTGCAGACTGCGAACGGCGACTGCGCAGTTCTTCTCCGGCGACGGCGAAGAGAAATCCAGCAGCCGGATTCCTCCTTCCTCTTCGATTCCAGCGAGATCAAGAGAACCTGAAATCCTTCTTCTCCGGTGACGGCGTGCGACAGCGACGATCCAAAGTAACGAGCCCGGATTCAAGTTTCTGTAAACAGAAACTATTCAAAAGACCGGTATCAGAGCAAACTTGACTATCAATGTTACTTGAATGGTGAGTGAGCAATTTAGAAGCAACATTCAAAGGGGAAGAGGGAAAGTTAGTTCCATGTTTTTTTTCTGGTAAGTGGTGTGCATCCGGAGTAGCACTGCTGGCTCCAATTTCAATGCCCATATTTGTCGCCGCCTCCTGCTTTCTGTAGTTCTGTCCCAGCGTTTTCTTTCCATTCCCGCCCTTGACCATGCTCAGCTCATCTGTGATGCCCATCTGAGTTATTGGGGGCTAATAATCAGTCCAGGCCCTTGTGGAAGAGGATCTCCAATGTCATGATCCATAGTGGTTTGAACTCCTATTTTATTGGACAATGATGGCTACCTCCTCATCCACTTCCATAACACCTTCTTCTTGAGTCTCCTTTCCCTTTCCGTTTCCCTATACTTCAAAGTCTAGGAAGTGGATGGTTAAAGGATCCTTCTTGTTGTTGCTTATGGACCCCCCTTGGGTCATCTGGTTTGGCCTAAAAGAGAGGTTCCCATTCCTACTCGGCCCACGTATGGCCCATTAATTTGTTGTCCCAAATCAGACCCTCTTCCGGCTTCCAGCCCAATGAGGTTCTCTCCAAGTTGTCTGTCTCTCTTGCCCTTCAATACTGTGGTTGGTTTGAAAAGCTTTTAGACTATGGCCGTTTGGGTAAGGCAGGATCCCCCATGATATCTATTTAATAAATGCTTTTCAAACAAGAGTAAGCATGCCCATTGTCAGTCCCATCCTCTTCCCTTGGAAGTCTCGAGAAATAGGGTAACTTGTTTGCATGGCTAATAGGGTAACTTGTCTGCATGGCTAGATGGCTAGACTGCCTCTCATTAATGCTCAACTCATGCGTGACAGTCCTTGAAAACCACGTGTGCAGTCTTTCCACTTCGGTTCTTGGTCCCTATTACCGTTGGAAGAGATTGGAGGTATTAAATTAGCAACTGGATGGGTGTTCCACTGAGTTGACCCTCCTAGGTGGGTGGCATGGATTCGCTTCTTTCTCCTTCCTGCTGAATTCGTCAATGGATTTGCCCCACTCAATAGCTGTGTCCTGAACCTGCCACTCAATAGCTGTGTCCTGAACCTACCACATTTCATCCATTCTCCAAATGGGTAGTGATCCTCTCCCTCCCAAACATCAGGGATCTTCAACAGAGCCCATCTACTAAGAGGTGAAGGAATTTTGGGCTAAGAATAGGGGATTGGGCACTCATCTTCTCCATGGGTGAGAAGGCCGCAAAATTTACATATATAGGTCAATTTTTCGTATTTTTAAAGGATCCATCTATCCTCATCCTCCAGTCTAATGGCTAGATGGAAAAGCATTCTAAGGTCTCGCACTCTTAACTATGTCATCAGAAGGAATCCCTTCATTATCTACAAATCTGACCTCCTGCACTTCTCCCATTTTCCTACAGATATCTCTTACTATATCTTCCCTATAGTAAACCAAAGGTAGGTTATGGAGCCTAGAAAGAGAGGGAGTTAAGTTTGTTCTCAAGGAAAGCTTGTTTAGGATTCACTTGAAACAATTTCACAATCACACTATTAAAGACCTATGGGCCCTTCTCCCAGCGAGTATCTACCTCTTCTTGAGTCCTAATGGTGATGGAGAATTTTCCATTAGGCAAGGTTGAGACGTTAGGGAATGCAAGGCTGTGCCAGTTGGATTTGATTGCTCTTCGAATAACGCTCATGTTGAGCCTTCTATTTCGAACTGGGGCCCCTACCATGCAAAAGGTGGTAGCTGAGAGCTTTAAGGTTTGGGTGTCCCTCTTCAAAGACACATCACAGTCCACGTTCTAAATCATCTGCAAGGCCTTATGCTGGAGAGATCCTGGGCTGTTTTGATTTCTTCCTTCTCTCTGAGAAGGAGAGTACCACTGACCAGGACCAGTGGACCTCATGTTTGGTTTGGGTGTCCCTCTTCAAAGACACATCACAGTCCACGTTCTAATCATCTGCAAGGCCTTATGCTGGAGAGATCCTGGGCTGTTTTGATTTCTTCCTTCTCTCTGAGAAGGAGAGTACCACTGACCACAACCAGTGGACCTCATGTTGCCCTGCGTGTGTCTACCTGAACCTTCCAGGCTTGTAGACCTCTCCTTGGAGTTCTCTCCATTATACAGATAGGTTGGCTATGGTAGTATTGGTAATGTGGTTGTCACAGTACGTGGAGAGGCGAGGTTGTTGCCCTCTGATTCCGTCAGTGTAGATAGGCTTTAACTACATAGGTTAAGATATATTCATATCTGAGAGTTTGCTTAGCTCTAAGTCATATAACTCTTCTTTTATATTTAAATTTTCATTTTGAGCTGTTTCATCCAATTATATTAATGTACTCCGTATGTAGTTTTTAATCCAGAGCGGAATTTGGATCTGTTGTTTTTCAAGGTGATGTCGGATTCAAAAACAACATACAAGTTCATGTTGATTTTATTTGTCTTTTTATTTTTTATGACAAAGGCCAGACTAATTCCTTTGGATACTGGGCAGCTAAGTAAAATTTTCTGTGGCCTTGGTATAGTTCAAACCCACAACCTCTATTTCTAGTAGGAAAGCATGGTCATAAGCCAGTTGAGCTATCTATCGATGTTGAACCCTGTTGAATTCTAATTTGAATGTGATTCTAAATCTATCTAATTTGAATGTGATTCTGAATCTATCTAAATCGAAATCCACTGTAGTTCCTCCTCAAATCCAATTCCCTCGTTGCTAGTCTTGGATGGGTTGTCGAATTAGATATTGTAATAGATCTTCATACGCTCCAACAGTGGAAGAACTCTGGTTCCCATGATCGGGCAAATGCTCCTACCTCCCTTAAATAAGAAATCCGAAAGAGTCTCTCCTTTGGCTTATGGGGGAATCTGTGGCACATTGAAGTAGGTACAGACCCTACAAGTTCAATCGAATTCCCAAGGATAGCAATCGGATTCAAACCAGGATTAAGACGATTTGGGAGATAGCCTTAGCCCTTAGACAATTGCTTAATCCAAAGTGGGCCCCGTGACATGCATGGCACACACGATTCTTCTGCTTTCATCCCTTGATTGCAATGCTCGTCTTCTTTAGACAGGAGGCCTTCACATGCATTGCAGACCTTTAACTCTCCAAAGATAGATCAGAAATTAAGGATTGTAAGGACCCAACAATTAATAGGTCTAAAAATCATTACTCACCATGCTTAATCTCTAATCAAATCTAATGACAGTTAGTATCGTAATTAAAATGTAGATTCCATATAAGAGGGGGGATTGAAAAATGTTTATATTATGTGAATTAAAGCTGAAAAAAAAGATTTTATTTTACAAGCACATGGATGGTCAAGATAAAGGTAAGGAATCGGCTGAAGGATTTTGTTTACTAGATTTGTGTACTGATCTACGGCCAAGAAGTGGCCACGCCAAAAGAAGAAGACAGCGCCGGAGAATTTGAGTATAAAGAAGGGTATGTTGGTCATTTCATATGCACAAAACTAACCGCTTCCTAAAAGGAGACGCCTGCTGTTCTTTTCCTTCAGGAAGGCACGGCACGGATCTTTAGGCAACACAAGATGCTGCCACGTGGATTCGAAAAAGGCCATCTCCTCATTCTGCCTATACAAAAAGTAAAATAATGAAAGATAACAAAGTAGCCGTTTCTGTCCATTGAATATGGATTGGAAGAACTATTCTTTGAGGTGCAGATGGAGAGCGAAGTGGAAGTTTTTTTTAGAATTATTTTACAATGGAAACTACAACTCAACACAATAATTGTTTAGAGTCTAGATCGAGGGTTTACCGTGAATTCACCTGTTAAGGTCTGCTACGTTATTATGGGTAGACTTGTCATACATATGTGGCTGCACCCCATCAAGGCAAGGCAAGGATTGTCTCAAGGTGGGGTTATAAATGAAAGGGTTTTCGATTCTTTAATTATCGGAAGGCTTCGACCTGTTAATAACTATATTTGGATCCTTATTTAGTTTTGATAAGTAAACAGATATGAGTCTAGATTCTATTTTTGAAACCGTAATCCAAACAGTTCTGAGTCTGATTCCATCCCAGTTTCAACCCATAAACCTAAGACTTGACATATTATTTCAATTTTTAAAATTTTTTTCTAAAAATTAGCTTTTTCTCTAAGGCAATCTCTATATAGAACCAAACCCAGACCCGCCCTATACATAGTTCCGATTTCGGTTTTAGGTCCATCTTCTCCTTAACGGTTTCAGTTCCAAATCCGAAAAACTGATTCTAATCTAATTTCAGTTCTAGGCCTATCCTCTCATTAATGATTTCGGTTCAAGGACCCGGATCAAAATTGACCCATTTACAACCTTATCTCAAGGTGACGTTTTGGATCCTGATAGATCCATCTATAGTCACCTTGAAATAAATCTTCAGATGATTTCTATTCAATATTATGGAGGTGCACATCAGCCAGGCCAACTTTACCCAATCTAGCCAAGTAGGGATGTAATGGGTCCCTAATTCTTCGATTATCCGATGGTTTTCACCCGTTAAAAACTGGGTTTGGGTCTTTATTTAGTTCTCGATAAGTAAATAGGTTCGGTCTGGATCATATTTTTGAACCGGTGACCTAAATGGTTCCGAATCTAATTTCAACTTAGTTTTGGCCCGTGGACTCAAAACCTGATATATTACCTCAAGTTTTGAAATTCTTTCTTGAAAGTTAGCTTTTTTTTCTAAAGTATTCTCTATACAGATTCGGATCCGAACCCATCCCATGCACAGTTTTGATTTTGAGTTTATCTTTTGCTAAGCGGTTCCAATTCCGAATACAAGAAATTAGTTTTGAAACAGTTCCAATTCCAGGTCCATCCTCTCACAAACAATTTAGGGTTTGAGTCCACAATGAACCTGGATCGGAACCGCCCCATTTACAACCTTATGACCAAGTCTATTTTAGGTCAGGTTTAAGCCTAGGTGTTGTGCTCAAGTCGAATCAGAATTTGGAATCCAAAATTTGGACCTATTTAATATTTGTGTCGGACCTAGCCTAGCCAAAGATGATATTTTTAAAGTGATGAGTTTTGAAATTTTATTAGTTGACATGAGAAATTTCAAAAATTCCATAAGAAACAGCAAACATTCCTCTTGAACTTTTTTTCCATCACAAAGTTGGCTATATGGTAGGGCTCAATTTGACACTCCTGCTCACATTATGAATCGAACATTGAATTGTACTTGAGGAGTCAGAATTTCTATAATCACAATTCGAGTAGGGCGAGACCCCACCTTTTTGCGATTCCATTCTTTTCTGATTTGATATTCCAATTAGAAAGTGAGAACTATTTTTATGGTGATTTCTAAACGTTGAACTTTACTTCTCCAAAATTAAAAATACTTCCATATATAAATCTAAATTTTACGATTCCTAGAATCCGATTATATGAATTCGTTTAAACTTATCTTAAATAAATAGAAAGTGTGAACGCATGAGAATTCCTGGTTAGGGGGTGATAAGGATGTCAAACAGCTATTTAAACAAGACCTTTACTTTTCGGAGCCTGGAAAGTAGAAAAGCAGAGCGAAATCCAACGAAAGAGTCTCCCTATTCCCTTGTATAAGTGCCCCCACCCAAGTCCACACGCAGAGGAGTGAAAACGAAACCCCACAAACAAACAGACGAAAACCCATCAAACCAACCCCAACCCCAACCCCACAGGAAACAGAAAACCACCCTACGTAATTAATTCCCAACAAACACAAGAAGATTTACAAAGAGAAAAAGAGACACCTTTTTCTTATGGCGACTCTGCAGAAATTCAAGCTCCTTGCAACCCAGTGCGCCATCGCCCCCAGCCCCTCCCGCAGCCCCAACGCCAGCCCCGTCTTCCAGCTCCGCCGCAGAAAATCCCTCAGGCGCCTCCTCAGCCGCTCCTCCAGCCGCCGGGCCGAGCCCCCGCAGCCCCAGATCGCCCCCGATCCGCCGCCCCAGCCGAAGCCGCTCCTCAGCCACACTTTGAAGGACCTCTTCGTGTCCTCCCCCCCTTCCCACGACGAGTCGCCGGGTTGTGCCGACTCGGCGGGTCCGGTCCCCCGTGTCGGTGCCGGGGCGGGTAGGGGCGCGTCGCGGGCGTTTCGGTATCGGATGATGCGGAGGGTTTGGAGACCCGTGCTGGTTGCGATTCCCGAGTCGGGCGAGTAGCGGAACGCTGATGCGACAAAAGGAGAGGGACTGGTAATGTCAAGAGTGTGTGGTCTGTAATTTAAAGTTTCGGGTCTGGTTTTTTTGTTCGGCCTCTCTGGCCTCTGATTTATCTCTTCAAATTTCAACTATGTATGGAATTAATTTATATTTAATTGAAATCTCTTAGATAGTATTCTCGGGTGCTTTCTGTTTCTATATCATCTCTAGTTTCTTTGATTTTTAGAAAAATTGTCTGGCCCACTGGGCGATCTTGATCGCTGTCTCCTTGGATGGCCCACTATTCAGAAATCAATCACCCAAATTTGGAGATTTTTTTGGCTAACGGAAGTGTTAGCCGGACTAATGCCAACTGGTCGAGGGGTGACGGTATCCCCTCACTCGTGTGTGGTAGCGCAGTTGTTTTTATTAATCACCATGTAGTGAGTGAGACCCACCATCGATTGATCGAGGCTTTTTTATCGCCTCAACACGAGTAATTTCCACCATTGGATTGGATGGAACAGAAAATATAATTACATCATTCAATTGAAGTGTGTAGGACGTCCAAACGCCTGTGGATTTGGGGATTTTGATTGGAAGTTTGACCTGCTCTACAATTGAAGAGCGCTGTGTTCAGAACTCAGAATCCAATTTTAATTGTATCTATATTAGAAAAGGGTGGGGCCCAGTGGCCCACAGTTAGTGGCCGGCACTAAGAACCATACGAGATTGGGATCAATGCTCCACTTTCACAAAGGTACAGTCATTCAATCGGGTCAAATCATATCAGTGGTCTGGATCACCAGTTGCACTGACATGTCACATGACCCAGAAAGTGTGGGACCCGGGAGTAAATTCGCGTCTCCTCCGTACCACCGAATTGTTTGGTCCACGTGCATCAACCCACAAAATAGCGTGTCTGTCATGTCCTTGATTTATGGGATGGATGATGGATCTTAACCTCGTGTGGGGGCCATGCCCGAAGTGAAGGGATGGACGAGTGTCTTATTGTGGTATGGCGGACCACAGAACGGAAACATTCTTTCTAGTTTCTAGCGTGTTTGGAGTTTGGAATGTTCGAACTTGTGGCCATCGTCAATCATTAGAAATTTCAAAAGTGGAAGAACCAGATCGTCTAATCAGTGGCCCACAAATGTAGGGCCAGGATCCTTGGCATTTATGTAGACGCACTAATGAGCAGGTAGGGTGGGGTTGGCATCATTAATGGGGAGGATGTGTAGAAATTATGAACAGTGGAAGCTTGAAATTTGAAAAGGGGTGTGGAATGTTATCCAGTTATGTGGAAGGTTTGGACTGATGCTAAAGTACCAAAGAAATGATTAGACTTTATTTTTCTTTCTTGGGGTTGTCCGATTGTGGGGTGGCCACAGTTTGAATGGTATGATTGTTCTAGCTTTATGTTGTTTGGAATGATTAATAATGCCATTGTGATATGCCCAAACTTCTAAAATCTCAATAGCTGTGGCCATGCAGGACTTTACTGTTTGTCGGCGTGAGTGAATCTTACAGCTGGACTACTTTACTTTTTGGGTAGTTCAGGAGAAATTTCATTTGCAGTGGAGGATTCCAAACACTTGTTCCACAGGTTTTTTCGCAGGAACTATGATAAAAATTTTATTTGTTGGAATTTCACGAAAGTCTGTGTTATATGTAGTTTTTGGAGAAAATTTTATTTGGTTTGTGGAATATTGGGAAGTTAGCATTAAGAAATTCTCACTTTTGACCTTATAAAATTTTCAAATTTTAGAATTTTAGTTTTGAGCAGTATGGGACGATTGAGAAATCTACAGATCTTCAAGATTCACGTAATTGAGTTCCTATGAATTCTAATACATAATTTTAAGACTATGTATTCCTATTGGAGGTTAAGAATAAAAAATTAAATGTAAGAAATTCAAAATTGGCTGTTAAATAAACTCCCTTTAATGAAAATTGAGTAGAAGGAAGATTGGAAATAAGCACCTAGCCAAATCCTAAGAAAATTGAGGTCTCGTCAAATAGTATCTCGCTTCCTTGATCCTCACCTCTTTATAAATCCTTTGGTAGAGCTCAATTGGCTATCAATTCTATGTATTTAATTCCTTTCTATTCTTTGCACAAAAAGGCCCTACTGGACAAAATTTGGAGTGGAAGCTCCCCTTCCTGGAAATTCTCCTGGCAAACAAATGCCTCCTTAGAAACTAGCATGCGCACTATTTGTTCACATAAAAGTATATATGCATAAATATATACAAGGTGATTAAAAATGAAGATCTTAAGTAGATTTTAAGAGTGAATATCAAATAGCATCTCCTTTTGATCTTATTTTTCTTGAAGAAAATATTGTTTGATTGCAAAAATCATGTATGTTTTAACCACCCTATGTGCTCATCATTTTTAATTACTCTATATATTCAATTTCTATATATTAAAATAGGGTTTGTAAGGAATTTCAATTATAAACGAATTTTACTAGGATAGGAGGTTCTGAAAATTTTCTTGCGAGAATTCCTCCAATTCTTACAACCTCTCCAATCATGGAGCATATCTTTCTTTTGTATGTTGAGTGGATACTCTAACAAATTGACGCAAAAAGTCATCACTCATATCAGCCTGAGTGGTTAAGTCCATTTCAAACTTGACCATCAAGTTAGAATGTATTTGTGTAACAACGTTGTTGCAGAAAGAGCAAGCAAAAAAGACTCAATTTTTGGGCTAGAAAGGACATGTTTAATGCCGACCTCTTTCACCAATGAAACCTAGGTTCCCATTTTCAGACACATTGAACCTAACTCCCCATGAACTGGCATAACACTCATGCAACTATTGCTCATCATTGGGTCAAAATCTTATAAACATAATGCCTTCTAAAAATATAAAACTTGAGGCCATCGATCAAAGGCTTCATATAATCTAAAAGTGCATGGAATTTTTGCACCCCACATTGGTCTCATTCAGATCTTTTGATCTCCTACCACTCCATGATTGACGTGGCCCAAGAGGACCTACAATCACAAGAGTCAAGAGCACAACCCTCTTGTGCACCGCAGGGTACTTACATTACACGTTGCATTGCGTTTGAGTTGGTCTGAAATCAGAAAATCCATTTTGGAGAAGGATCCGCACAAAAGTCCAAATGAAAAAAAGTCAGAGCACTGTAAAGAAGTAACAAACATTGTATGGTACCACACCTATGATCTATTCACCTTCCCACTCTCGCATGCCCTTGTGAGATTACACTTAATACTGTTCAAACCATATTGCAGACTTGGATTAAGTTGCATAAAAGATGCACTTCGTATGATTGAAATTTGTCTTTCTGTAATCTGAGAGTTACCATATCTGATTAAAGTGATTTTTGGATGAACTCTACGCCACATAATATGCTTCTTATTCTCCCCCATTTTTGTGACTGCTATGCTTCTTGGTGGAACATACAAGAGGTACAAGCTATTATGACCTTTTATTGAACATGGCATCCAATGGAAATAGAAAATTTCACTAATAAAAAAAATAGAGGATGGATCTTTTTAAGAAGAGAATTTTTCTATTCTGCCATTTGCATCATAAATCTGCAATTATTACATTGCTGGTAATTCCATTGTGCCTTTAACTGTGTTTATTAATTCATTTATTTATTGCGCACACCAAGGTAGAGGGCCGAGATCAAAGCCAGTCTACATGAATGGAAAGAGGAAGCCCATACCATAGAGAGGAGAGCTCATATAAGTTGAAAGAGGAAGTCCACAAAATAAGAGTGCGAAGAATGGCATACGATGGGATAACTTAGTGACATGTTTCCACTCTGTTTGCCTCTTCCTCATTGTCTCTTTTCATGTTCTTTTTATATATTTTTTTCAAAAAAGGGGTGATTTGAAAAACTTGTGAACAAGGGGGTTGCAAATCAGCAAATGGTTCAAGATTGTGATCTCACCTACACAAAAAGAGGCCAGACAATTTGGACAAACACTCATAAACATAATCAACAAAGCCTTATTATTATTAATGCAAATCAGCAGAAAACTGATGAACAAAAGAGCCCTTACTCGCATGAGCTTCTACAAAATGAGAAGGAAGAAACATCTTTAAAAATCTATACTTCATAGCCTCTGTCATCTGCTTCTATTATAGAGGGCCCTAGAAAGATTATAAAAAAAAGACACTCGACCTAACTCAGCCGAGTTGACTCCACTTAACTCAACTTGATATGGCGAGAGCCACCCCCCGTCTGGGTTTTAAAACAGACTTTCTTAATCACGTGCACAAAACATTTGGGAAGAAGCCTAAGGAAGGTAACCATAGTTTAAAATTATAGCTATGACATTGTATTGGTCAATGTTGAAACCTCAATGTATTTTGTTGAACATCAATGTAGTCTAATATTTTGATTTATCTCCCATCTTTCCTTTTACATGTAGATGGTGAAAAAACAATTTCAATATATTCTTGGAATTGAATTGAATAAAAAAAAATGGAAATTCATGGTGACAAAACATTTTAGATTTTGCAGTACAACTTGACTTGGGTTGCATTCTAAAATCATATTAGTTATCAATCCACCAAGAAGTTTACTGTAAATCCCATGGATAAAATAGAGAAACCAACGAAAGGTCTATAATAGAGCAAAACTATAAAATTGCATTTCCAAAACATTATTGAATCAGGAGGAATTTTATCCTGTGCACATTCTTACTTGCAAGGGCTAGCTTGCATTGTCATGGCGGTTGCCTTGAAATTCAAGGGGGCCCCTTTTTTACGGAGATGTCATGGCCTCCACCTCTATGTCCAGATTGAGTTATCTGGGTTTTTTAGCGTTAATATAAAAAAGAAAGGGAAATTTTCAAATAAGGGCTTAAGTTTTTACCTTATTTCAAAAAAAAAGCAACAAGGTTCAAAACTTTTCACACTAGTCCCTAAGTTTTCTAGCAAGTTTTCAATTAAAGATATCTAGCCATGTAAATGTATTTTTGGAGATTTTTTTCCTCAATTTTGAAAATACTCAAATTACCCTCTATTTAAAGTCATGACATAGTTCTGGCAGGCACTTCACGCAGCTGGTCACCGTAAAGATACTAGCTGTCTTTGATCACCGTGAGAATACCAGTGAAGAAGTTGAGGAGAATATAGAGGAAGTGAAGGAGGATTTTATTTCAGTGAAGGGTAATTTGGGTATATTAAAACAATTGAAGAAGAAAGTTGTCAAAACATACCTTTAAATGGAAGGATGTCCTTAATTGAAAACTTTCTATAAACTTAGGGATTAATTTGAAAAGTTCTAAAACTTGTGTCCTTTTTTAAATTAAGGCCAAAACTTAAGGCCCTTTTTTGAAATTTTTCTAAAAAGAAAAGTAAAAAACCATTAAGTTCTTGTGTTTTTCTTCTTCTCACATTAGGTGGGCAGCTGTTGTTAAGAAAAAGCTTTAAAAAAAGAAAAACAATAGCTTTTCCTTGTGTAGCAGAAACATGAGTATGATCAGTTTTTTAGCAATTTAGTGTGGGCAGTTTACTTGTTAAAAGCTATAAAAGGCAAATGATTTCTTTCACTCTACTTTGGAGAAACATTTCCTAGCTATGAAATAAGGTTGGAAAAGACATTTTGGCAAAAGAGGAAAAGCAAAAACTCCACTCAAGGGCATTCTACAATGATGCCTTCCACCATATAAATCCTCCTAGTGCTTAAAAGAAAGACGAAATTATGGGAAAAATCACCTTAGTGGGTCATTAAACAAAAATGCCCCCACTAGCATTTTTGTTAGGTTTTTAGAGTTTGTGTGGAGTGACGACGTCGTCATTTCAAAGAACATATTTTTTATTCTTCTTCTTCCCCATTCCTCTTCTCTACACCTCTCCCTCTTCTATTTCTTCTTCCCCTAATCCAATACACTCTGCCCCCCCCCCCCCCCCCAAAAAAAAAAACCAAACCACCACCATAATTTGCTCTTGGTTCGTTTTTTTCTTTCTTCTTGTTTCTCATTTCGGCCTCCTCCTTTTTTACTCCATCCAACTGACGTTACTTACATGAAGGAGAAGATGGAGATGCAAAGGGGTGGCGACTTCAAGAGCTTGGTAAGTGGTGAGGTTTTGGAGTCGGGTGGCAGAATGGTAGTAGAATATGTCACCGGAGTGGATTTGATAGGTGATGGTGTAGGAGAGGTTGCTGTTGCAGGAGCAAAAGAGTGGGATGAGGAGGGATTGGTTTAGGGAGATGTAACACTCCGACCCAGCTTGACCTCGTTTAGCGGCTAGTTAATCTTGTTTTCGTTGCCAATCGTGTTTGGTTTGTGTTTTGTTTTCGTTACGGGTCATAGATAGGTAGTTGGGTTGAGTTTGACCTGGATTAAGTAGACCAAGCCCTTTTTCGTAATTTTAGCTTTTCTAAGACATGGTCATTTTTGCATCATCTTGATGTCAACACGTGTCTTTCGTTGAGCTCGTTAACTTTCGTAACTACGTCATTTGTAACCGATGTCGTGTGATTCGATTGGACCTGGATTTGACTCAAACTGAAAATAGAATTTCCACTTGGACTCTCTTGCAATTTGGACAACCCATTGCTTATATAACTTATATCCATCGACAAGTTGGTTCTCTCTCCCTCTCGTTTTCTCTCAACTTCCTCACTGTGCACGTGGAATTCTTCCTTCTCTCTCTCACTTGAATTCTCTCTCTCTTCCATCGATCAAGTTCCAATAGAGGAAGAAGGTTCTTGCATGTGAGGTGAGTGGAAGTCTTTCCATTCCTCTCATCTCCTTTCTCTATCTCTTCTCCTTCTTGTTTCTCATTTGCATGGTGGGTCTATGATCCCAATTCTCATGCATGCATGTGGTTTGATTGTGTGTTAGGTTGTGTTTGGGCTTGAGGACAACAAGTGTGTCATTGAATTCCAAATTGAGGCAAGTACAACCATAACTTTGAGAACCCATGTTGGTATGCTTTTGATTTTGGTTAATTTACTTGAATTTGATATGGAAACATGTGTTTACAGCCCATTTGATACTCATTGAGTCAGTACTTGTCCATTTCCATTGATAAATTGCAATTCTGATGCTTCCCAGACATTCTGTATGTGTTTCAGGAATTTGAATTCGTGCAGGTACGGCTAAGCGTATGCCGCTTACGGCTCAAAGTCCAGAGAGGAGAAAAACCCAGTTTTCCTCTACGGCTAGGGCACGGCTAAGCCGTGGATTGCCTACGGCTAAGCCGAAGCTCAGTCGCGGCCCAGCCGTAGATCAATACAGGGTGCATTTTCTGGAATAACTGAGAGTCAGCAACTGACAGACCTTCTACGGCCCAGCCACGGCTAAGCCGTAGACCACACACGGTTAAGCCGTAGCACACACACAGCTAAGCCGTATCCACACTAGACTAATGAAAGAAAAACAAGGATAGGTGTAATGGAAAGACCGATATGACCTTCATGATAGAATGTAGGACACCTAGACCTGCCCAACGGAATGTGATACAACGCGTGAATGATCTCGAGGGCTGCGAATCATTCAAGTTCGTTATCCGGATGTTAAGCACCTCCCCATGGGTGTTGGTTTAAGGGACTTCGTGCACCGCCCGATTCAATGCAACACTAGACAACGGTGCTTCGAATAACTTAAAACTACATCATCATGCACGGTTAGAAACACCGGATAATTAGATTAGAATTGGTTTGTAACTTAAGATGATTCGATTTCGTATGATTTGTTGCATAACATATTGCATTCGAGTATTGACCTCTACGCTCTGACATGATTACTCGTATTCCGTTACTTTACTTTCACATTGTGGTTATTTGCCTTGAGTATGCATGTATGATATGTTCACTCACAGATATGCACGTATGATATGTTGTCACGAGTTACTCAGGGTTTTCATGATTGATTCTGTATGGTCAGGCACTACTTAGCCTCAGCCTTAGGATCCCGACGGGGTGAATTCGGTATAGTTTATATGGCCTGCTGCAGTATGGATATGTCTTGGGGAACCGGACCCCAGGAAACCGAGACCCATTGTACCCTGGCCCGGACAATGGTGTTCTTTGCAAGTTATAAGATCCCTCTTTTGGGAGCATATGGTAATGTAGTAGCCACTAGTATGTACACAGCATGTATCCATTGATTCGCATAGCATATTTCTTTCTTGCCTGACAGCCTAGTATACTAAATTGCCTTATCTAATTTACATGATGTCTTTGTTCTATTAGACACAGCGTGTGTTAACTTGCTATGGGTTATACTTTGCTGAATCGTCGTATTCACAGTTGTTTTTGGTGTTGCAGGCCCAGATCCCCCTGCCGAACCCCCGCAGGTCGGCCAGACTCTAGATGAGACCCCCGGGGCCTCATCAGGCCTAGAGGAGTGGATGTGATCACTCCACGGGAGAGCGTTCATGGCATGCATATCTTTGGAGTCTTGTTTTGAGGATTTGTTCATTTATGTATATGTCATGACTATATATGTTATTTTGTTCTTTTTGTAAGACTTTCATATATGTAATTATGTCAGTTCGTTCTTGGTATTCTATTCTTGAACTGTTAGTTTTATGTTTTTGATATTTACAACTTCCGCGTACATGTTTGGCACGTGTGAATGTTCCTTTGTGCGTGTGCATTTAGACTCGGTCTACGTGTGCATGCACGGGAGTACGTGTGTCATTAGGTTTGGCTTTTGGCTAACCCCCGAACCCTGGGCTCGGGTTGTGACAGGAGAAAGGGCAAAAAGGGAAGGAGATGTTGATGGGTTTGGAGATAGAGAGCCTCCCTCATTTTTTATGCCCACTGCAGGCTCGCCTGCGCCTCTTCTATGACCCCTCCAATGCAATTTCACCATTTTATCCCTTTCTTGCATCTTCCTCCACACCTTCCCCTTAATCTACGAAATGCTCACCAATTGATAAATGAAAAGCTTCATAGAGATCTTGAGCAAGGAACCCATGCCTTGATCACCACACCGTAAGTGTTCGACGAAATTCCCTTGAGAATTGAAGTGTCGTGGACAGTCTTGATATCTGGATATGCGAGTGGGGTGAGGTTTAGGTTGAGCGTCAAGTGTTTGACGAGGCACTGGTGAAGCATACAGGTGTTTTGGGTGTTTTGATTTCTAGGATATACATAATAACTATTTAAAAAAGGGGTTGGCGATGTTTTGAAGAGTTTTCTTTATGCCTGTGCTTAGTTGACAGCTTTTGATGTTGGGTTTGGTATTCATGGGTAGGTGGAGAGAGTTGGGTTGGGGTTGAGTGTGAGGTTACAGAAAGTTGGATATATGGATTATATGAATAATGTTTGGAATGTAATATTTGTTAGTAGATTGCATGAATGTTGTAATATATAGATTGTATGTATAATGTATGGTATATGAATGTATGAGAAGATTGCATAAATGATATTGTGTGAATGTTTGGAGTTTTTATGAATGTTTAAAGTTAACATTATATGAATGTTTAGAGTTGATTAATTGATGCAGGGAGTCGAAGAAAGTTGGCATTTGGAGAATTTCAATTAGCATTTGGGAATTTTTAATGTGAATAATTGTAGGCCAATAATGTGAAGATTGAGAATGTTTTGAATGTGAAGATTTGAAATTGATAAAGTATGATAAATGACATTATGTAGAGAAAAGCTCCATCAGTGTCTACAAAGCTTACAAAAAAAAAAAAAGAAACTATGTTAACAAGGGACGACATAGTCACTTCACAGAACCTAAAAAAAATTTTCCTTTGTTAACGAGTGACAACGTTGTTACTTTACCAAACTTAAAATAAAAGTTTCTTTGTTAACGAGTGGCATCGTCGTCACTTCATAAAACCTAAAAAAAAAAACTATGTTAACCAGAAAAAAATTGAAAATGATCCTCCATATAAACTTCATTGAAATATATATCTACAATTCCATTCAAACATATCAAAAGAATACAAATTGCAAAAAGTTCACACCCATCATCTATTACAAAAACCAAACGTGCATTAAAGAACTCAAATTCAAAAACATATCAAAGTTCATAAATTGCAAGATTTCTATTACATTCATTTCTACTTTAACATCTCCAACTGTAGCACCATTTGAATTTCCGCTGACCTCTTTTGAATTCACAAACCTAATTACTTCTTGCATCAAATCACTACAACTTTTGCCTTCTACTATTGTCCATGGAATGTATAATATAAAAAATAAAGTCTCCATCAAACAACTCGTGCACGACTTCAACCTCACCCGATTTTGTTTACCAGGATATCAAGGCCATCTACGATACTTCACCATCAAATTTCAAACTTCAAATCCACTTCCAAAAACTTCGCGTCCAACTTAATGTCATCCAACAACTTTACCATCAAATTTAAATCTTCACATTCAACATCCAAAACTCCACATCAAATTGAACTCAAACTTCCACAGTCAATTTCATGACATAAAATAACATTATACATTCATATTCATCAAATCTACAATTAAGTTCATTACATAGAGATTAACTCCACATTCTATGCCATCAATGTTACTATAAGGTTAACTCCTCTTGAATATTTCAATGATGATCTTGCTTTAATAATATGACATATCTCTACAAACACACCGTAATCATTGTCGTTCCCTTCTTTTGGGATGTTTGTTAAGACATGAAGAGTTCAAAGGTAAGGGTCATGCCAACCATAACTGTTGTATTTTCTTGTCAGCTAATCAAACTACAACAAAGATAACAATATAAATGAGATATCAGGTTTAATTTCGTTACAATTTGAATGCAAACAAACTAATTGAAATTTGCTCGAGCGTCTTTGTATGCAAAATGACTAGAATATGGGACAACGAAATGAAATATACCTTTTGTTAATGGAGAAGACAATGCACTAATACATTTCAAAAGGACCAACTTGAGACAATTCAATGAAGGAGAAGAGCTTTAAATGGTGGAATATAAAATAGTGGCTCTAAAAAGTGGGTTCCTTGCTCAAGATACTTATGAAGTTTTTCATTGAGCAGCTGGTGAGCATTTCGTAAATGAAGTGGAAAAAATGGAGGTGGCAGGTAGCGGAGATGAGGGAGGGGTTGGTGTGACTGGTGGGCTTGAAGGGGATGACTCTCTCTTCTCTGGCATCTTCTTCAGTTGCGTCCTCCCCTCCAAGCCCACCTATTACGCCGACCCGTCCCTAATCTTCGTTACCTCCTCACTCGCGTCCTCTTCCATAACCTTCATCAAAGAAGATGACTACATGATAGCATGCCCTACCTCTGCTACGATCGCCACCCTCAATCTCCAGTTTTTCCATCTTTATTTCTGGTTATAGAATTAAAAGAATAAAAGAAAAATCACCAAAATCTACCGCTGTTATCGTTGTATCATCGCCGACAACCATGCCACCCTCCACCGAACATCATCGGAGTATCAACCCAACGTTTGCTACGAACGTAGGCCTTTCATTTGTCATTGCCAAGGAGAAAACAAGAAAAAGAAAGAAAAGAAAAAGAAGATGGACACCAGAAGAAAAAAAAGAAAAGAAGATGCAAAAGCGGAAGAAAGGTGGTGAGTTGTTGGTTATAGGCAGAAAAGAAGAAGGAAAGGAAAAAGTTGAAAGAAGAAAACAAAACGAAAGAGAAAAAAGGAGGAAAAATACGTTTGTCACTTCATGCAAACTCCAAAAAAAAAAAAAAACAATGGGCCCTTTTATTTGCAAAATGTTAGTGGCGACATTGTTGTTTGGTGGCTGCTAAAGTAATTTTTCCCATAATTTGCTCAAAAAGAAATGACACAAAAAATATTATCTGCAAAGAGAACTAAAAAAGCCATCCTAGATATAACCTTTAGGCCCAATTATTAGGGGTCCTAAGTTTAGGCTCATGCTGAGTCAAGTGATAATCCTATCCCGACTTCCATGATCAACAGGAAGCTAAAACCCAGTATCAGTTTGTTTGCTACTTTAGTGTTTATAATATATCTCATTAACAAGATTTTTCTTTGATCATCCAGATTTTGTTTACCTCGATTCAAAGTGGTAATAGGCTACTGACCAAAGAATTGTAAAAGGCTATATTTAGGGTATTTAATAGGTTCTGGAGTGGCCTATAACTTTACCCGGGCCATAATTGTATCTATTTGGGTTGTTTGTACTGATTTCCCTGGGTTTAGTCGGATAGCCTTATGGGTTATCATATATTTGTTATTAGGTCAGATTTGGGTCTAACATGAGATCAAATAGAACAAAGTAGATATTTTTTAATAGGCTATATGATTCTTGTGTTATATTAGATGTGGGAAAGGTTTGACATGAAAATATTTGAAGTCAAGTTATTTCTGATTTTAGATTATTTAGATATCTGAAATTGGTGACTTTATTGATAAATCCAGTGTGAAAATCTATGTTGTGAAAATTGACCCATATGAAGCCCAAATTCTAGCTTAGTTTGTACCCTAATTAGGAAGGGTTTTAAATATGAGAGACTGGGTCTTAATCCAATTAATGGAACATGTGACTAGATCATGTTGAACTCTTGGCCATGGTGCCATGGATGCCTAAAGACCCATATTTAAGCCTACACTATCATGGGCTATCCAAATGCTTCAAACCTATCCAATATAAATTGTTTTGTGCGAAGAGTTTCATGTGTTTGTAGTTGTATTAAGATTGACTGCTGAGAATGGTGTCATGCTCCAGTGATAAGATGTATTAGTTGTATTAGTTCTCACCAGACTACTTAGGGCTCGACCTATTGGCATGCTGTTAGCTAAGTGGGTCTAGACTCAGTGGGTTCAAGGTCATTGTTACTTTGGTAATTGTATAGGGACTTTCTTGTTGACTAAGATGCGATTTCTCACATGCCAAGACCTAAGCATGCACAGAAAAATGTAGAAGTGAGTACCCAGTGAAAATTAATTTTCCGTGGTTGTAGGCAAGTTTGTAGAACCACTTAAAATCTCGATATATGATTTTTACCTTATTGTGTGGCTTAATTGATTGTTGATCGTGGTTGTTCTCACTTCTACACATGCCACATTTCTTCACCCAAGGTTTCGTTCCTTCATTCGAGTGCTCCCTTACTTCACCCAAGTTCTCTTTCCCTCACTTGAGCACTGGTGTGGGTATGATGGGGTCCCACCCTCTTAGCTAAGGTACCCCAAAAAAATAAAAAGACTGATTGATGACTTTTCTTTTTCTTAATGTTATTAGTGTTTTTCTTTTTCTTTTTTTGCTTTTCTTTTGGTTATCTTGGCCTACTAGCGTAGAAGTGATGTTTTAATTTGATAACCCATGAATCAATCCCTAAGCATATGTGTGTTACAAAAGTGTTGGCACTTTAGTATCACATATATGCGGCTCATGGTTAAGAGATATTGGCACCTTAGTATTACATACATAGTTACGTGTCAATCCTTGGTTCTTTAAGTTCAAAGGATCACTCATGCTAATAACATAAATTGAAAAAAAAAAGGAATAAAAAACATGAGCGGTGTACTAACAGAATTGGTTTTTTTTTTCCTTGCCCCATTTGGTTCTTGTTTATACATCCAAAAATTATCTCAATTGAGAAATGGGTTCCACCAAGGGAAGGTATTCACAAATATCTATTCTACCTCCCCTAACGCCTCTAGGTTTTAGTATGGATTGTTAGCATAGGAAACATATATAATATGACATCAAAACCAATTTGTTGAGAGTTTAAATACCATAAAAAAAACTTGGTGCAAAAAAAAAAAAAAAAGTGCCACCAAAAGTGCACCAACAGGGTTCCACCTAAAGGGAGTATTGAGAAACGGGTTCCACCTTTGGAGAGTATTGAAAAATATTTATGTGGATTTTCCAACCCTAATTGAACTCATTTGACTTCTAGTAGCATGATGATAACTATAAGATACAGGTCAAATGCAAGTCAGGTTGGTGGGTTTGACCACATGTTGCCACCTATGACAATTACAACTTCATCTTATATCCTTCACATCCCATCTATTCAATGTTCCTTCTTTGCAACCAATGTAATTACGTAAATCAGTTATTGATAGTTATTGGAAAAACGTGCTATTCATGTGAGGGCTAACTATGATATTTCTTGAGGAAATGTTCCATAAACTATATGGGTTTTATATACAACTTGACTATGTGTGTAACATTCTAAAAATAATTATTTGGATTGAAATGTTACCTTAGAAACATTAGAGCATAAGGCATTGACAACTAGAGAACCAGGTGTTTAAAATTAGAAGTGTCTTTGAAGAACTTAGTGAAGAATATGAAAATAGCTTTTGTTTTCTTTTTTAACTAAAGATTAAAAAAAAAAAAAACACACACACACACACACGCTATCTCTCTCTCTCAATCAATCAATCAATCAAACTTGTGTGCTCTGCTCACACGCATATTCCAAACTAGTGAAGGTACAATAAGGACAAAATGAAAAGACTTAAGGTGTTTGGACAAATATTAATAAAATTGGATTTTTATTATTTCATTATTGGAGAATAAAATAATATCATATTATAATATTATGCCACTGATGATATTTGGTAGTATCTTAAAAGATTTATTTTCTAGAGATTTGCTTTCACAAGGATATAGAGAAGAAAGAAATCTTGCAAAGTTTAGTAGAAAGTAATATATTATAGAATACCAAGTTAGCCAAACATCTCATTTTTAAATAGGAAGATTATATCATAATCTAATATACAATATCACATAATCTTTTAAAATATCTTGTTACCAAATGCCCGCTTTGCGATTTCACAATGGTTTTGGTATGTCAATGGAAAATATGTAGTTTAAGAAATATGGTAAAGGTTTTTGACATCACACAATAGTAGTATAACCAAACTTTAATGAGTATTTTTTATATATACCCCACTAAGTTTTTAAAAATTTATAAATAGGCCCCTATAGTTTTAGTATTTATAAATAAGCCCTTGCCTTTTCGTTTTAATATCTACCATGTCCCCAAAATTAGTTGACGTAAGGAGAATATGTTAAGATGTTTTGAAATTTTATAAAAATGACAACTTTGCCCTTATATTCATTTAACAAGAATGAGTATATTAATAGTTACGAAAATACAATTATTTAATCTCAAGTCCCAATAGCCTCTCTCTCAATAACGTTCTCATGAACATGAAATTTAATCATGTATGTTTGAAAATTTCATCAATCCAATGGTTGGTGATTAATGGATTGGATCAATTATATTTATTTTAAGTGCATGTGTTGATTGTCATTATAATTGATTTGGATTTAATGAAATGCACCCTACAGTGAGAAAAATGGATTTATAATGTAAAGTACTTATTTGTTGCCATTAAATATAATTATTAACATTAAACTTTATAGAAAAATAAGTCTAAGCCTTTGAAATTATGCATATAGGGGTAAAAGGATATGTAAAATTGTCATTTCACTCTAAAATTTTATGGCAGTTTGAAGGTTACTGATTTAGAAGACATACAAGGCATTAAAATGAAAAGGGAGGGCCTTATTTAGAAATACTAAAACCACAGGGGCCTATCTACAAATCCTAAAAACCTTATGGGGGTATATACAAAAAGCTCAACTATAATTTGAAATTGTTTTTTTATATACGAAAGGGTAACATTTTTGAGATTTTACTCTCTAGAATGAAACACCATGTATGTAAACTTCAAAGGATCCGTAAGGGCTAGTTTCTTACTAGAATTCCTAAGGGGAGTTCAAGATTTTGAGAATTCAAACACATGATGTGTTGACTTGTCCCATTTGCATTTGAAATGTTATGTTTATTATTATTATTATTATATTATTGTTTTGCTAGATTTTCAAATTCTAGTAATCTGAAATGTCTCAAATGACCTTTAAAATTTTCAAATTTAAGCTGTTAAAGTATTCTTTAATGCCCACCGAATTAGAGGAGAATTCATAAATTCCACCCAAGGAAATAGCTTTTGGAGAATTATTAGTTCTCCATACAAATTCTTTTCCATGAGTAAATGGCTTTCTCCTCCTCCTTTTATTTCTTTTTCATTTTTTTTCTTTCCTTCTTTTTTGAAAATGAAAAGGCAATGATAAGAGTACTAAATATATTGATAAGAATACTTGTATTTTATTTGCCCAAAAAAAATATATTTAGTGGTAGCAAGAGTATTGAACCTGAAATCATGCATATCATGCTTCTAAAATCCACCTGAATGCATTCACTTGTCAATTACAAGTAAATATAGAGTTTTTTTGTATATATCTCCCTAGGTTTATAGAATTTGTAAATAGGTCCCTTTAGTTTTAATATTTGCATATACCTCCATGCCTGTTCATTTGAATACCTTCTATGTCCTCAATATCACTAGTCATAATGAGAAAAGGCTACCACCAAAAGATTTGTGTTGATTTTTTTTGTTATGAAAATGACAACTTTGCACTTAAATTCATTAAAACAAGATAAGTATGTCATTATTTATAAAAATACCATTATTTTATTCCAAGTCCCAATAGTCTTTCAAACTCTCCTATGCACATGAAGCCTAACTATGTGTTTGAAACTCTTATCAATCTATATATATAAGAAACTCTTATCGATCTAGTAAAGGGTTGTGCATGGATTGAAATGAAAGACCTTAAGAGAACAAAAATTTGTCTCGGCTTACAGATCGAGAGAAGTTCTAGTGAAATATTAGTCCATCAATCTAATTATACCAACAATGTTTTGAAACGATTTGGTATGGACAAAGCACATCCATTAAGTACTCCCATGGTTGTTCAGTCTTTAGATATAAACAAAGATCTATATCGTCTAATTAAGAAAAATGAAAAGGTATTGGATCCTAAAGTACCATACCTAAAAGCTATTGGTACTGTAATGTATTTAGCACAATGCAGCAGACCAGATATTTCATTCTCAGTGAATCTACTTGCTAGATACAGTTCTGCGCCACATTGGACTGGTATCAAACATATCTTACGCTATTTACGTGGTACAATTAACTTAGGACTCTTTTATTATAAAAATTCTAAGTTTGTAGGATATACAGGTTCAGGATATCTCTCTGATCCTCATAAGGATTGATCACGGACAGATTATGTATTTCTTAGTGGTAATCTTGCTAAATCTCGGCGCTTTACTAAACAAACTTTGGTAATTACTTCTTCTAACCATGCTGAGATTTTAGTTCTCTATGAAATCAGCAGGAAATGTGTATGATTAAAATCTTTAATTCAGTATATTCATAGCTCTTGTCAATTGCCTCTCAGTACAGGTACCCTAAGCGTTATCTACGAAGACAATGAAGCATGTATTCAATAGATTAAAGAAGGATACATTAAAGGTGACAAGACAAAGCACATTGCACCAGAGTTCTTCTTCACACATGAGCTTCAGAAGAACAATAAGATCGAAGTCAAGCGAGTTCGTTCAAGCAACAACTTAGCTGATTTGTTTACCAAGTCATTACCAAAGTTAACATTCCAAAAGCTCGTACATTAGATAAGCATGCGTAGAGTTTATCATAAAAAAATGTAAAGGTTATTGTTGTTAGGGGGAGTAACTGATCAGGGGTAGGCATCTTAAAGCATGCATACCCAGGACATATGTGTGCTGTACTCTTTTTCCTTCTCTAGGTTTTATCCCACTGGGTTTTCCTAGTTAAGATTTTAACGAAGCAGCATTAAGCACGTCTGACACCACTTCAATAATTTTGTAGTACGAACATTGTACTCTTTTTCCTTCACTTTGGTTTTTATCCCATTGGGTTTTTCTTTTGCAAGGTTTTAATGAGGCAGCTGTTATTCAATTGTGGTCATCCAAGGGGGAGTGTTACAAGAGATATTATTATGGGTGGATGCCCACATTGGGGCCCACATTAGATAAAGAAAGCAATTAGGGTTAGAGTCCTTCCTTATTAACTTGCTTGGGAAGGAAGCAATCTTATTATATAAATAAGATCTTCCTCCCCACTTTGTAATGTACACCTTTCTTATTCAATAAGAAAAGCTCTCTCTCTTTCTCCATCTACTTTTCTTTTTTTCTTTTTTTTTATCAGTCCAAGCTTTAAAATTACAAATATATGGATAAAGAGATAGGCAAATATCATTTTATTCTAAAAACTTATGGTGGTTGTGATGCTACTAAATTTGTGACAATAAAAGTACTAAAATTAAAAGGCAAGGGGTATATACAAATATTGAAACTATAAGGGCTTATTTATAAATCCTAAAAACCTTAGGTGGGTATATACAAAAAACTCGAAAATATATTATCAACATATATATCTAATTGTATATTAATATAGTAGTAATATTTTATTTGCCATAGTATATAGACTTATGAATATATTCCAATCATAATGCTAGTGTTTAATTTTACAGTGAAACCAACTCTTAATTAGGGTAAAAAATTAATACTCTGATGGGGAGAAGACATTTATTTCAAGTCATTTTCAGCTTTTGGGGCCAGCCTAGGTGCCTACTAATTAGTGGAGGTGAAGTACATTAAAAGGTCCCATCATGAAGAAATGATCAACAAAAAAAAAAATCCAATTAGATCATCTTAGCCATTGATTTAATAATTATAAAGTTTAGTGGTATCTTAGTCATAGATTTCTTTGATATTGAATCAAAAAATGGATGAAGGCTTAATGGCATTGGAAGTGGGCCTTCTCTACACTAATTAAAGGCAAGCCCAAGGGTGGCCACAGAGCTGGATTGTATATTAGGTTCCTTGTAGGAGAACATTTCTCCATATCATTTACACATTCATCGTTCATCTTTTTTTATGACTTGATGATGTGTGTCTATCAAGTTTATTCTCACAATCATTTGAGCCTACAATATACATTGTGGCCCATCAAAGGATCAATAGTAACCAATAAACGAGTTTTACTTCATTACTTGTGGTGGGTTGATTTATGTCACAAAACCTCAGATCATCAGACATTCATTTTCATTTCGATTTTGGAGATTATCGGAAATTTGGGCGTTTCCTATTTAGATTACGGGAGATTTGACTAATCCAAATCTTGCGTAGTTGAATTTTATTGTTTGGGTTCGAGCATGGGCTTTCAAATACTTGACTTGAGGTTTGAGTATTGGCCACCCAAATACCTAGTTGCCTGAGTATGATAAATTTAAGATTGGATTATCTACCTCTTTAACCTAGTAAAATCCTGAGTTAAAGAAGTGAAACGCTACAATGCGCCACCTTCTAAAATATGAGTTGTTCATTATAAACTCCCACCAACGAGTATCATAAAATTTGACATCAATCTAAGTCTTCTATACCATTAGATTCAATGTTTGATAGAAAAAAGTGATAATTAATATGCATAAAATTGTGTTGATCTTATTTTTTTTTCATAAAATGGTCAATCCAATGGTGGAAAAATCCTGATTGATGAAACATTTGGGGATATCCATACCTATATACTTGGAGGGTGTTGTTTTTCAATGGTTTGGATTTTAATAGTGGGCTTCAACATGGAGTTACACTTTCTAACTCAGGATCGCTCTAGGTTAAAGCTGCCAAGGATCGAATTTGAGAAATTTGGACATGTGACACAAGAGATTCAAGTACTAATAAGTACAATAACTGCACTTTTGTAATGGACTAAAATGTCAATTTCTAAATGACATTTCAATAGTGCAACAAACTTATCGTAAGGTAAAATTGTGCAAAACTATATAAATCTAAATGATAGCTATTTTGAATGGTTTGTATTTCAATGGGCTGGCCTTAGTGTTTATTTTCACTCCTTTTTAACCCAGGATTAGGGTTTTTTTCGTACGAATACCATTAGGACAGAATTTTTCCGTTCCCACTACAAGAAAATGAGCCTATAGTGGCAGAAATATAGTGCCGCTAAAAGTTCATAAACTGCTGCGAAAAGGATACAGCAGCAGACAAACGTCTGCCACTATATTTGTCACTAATGCTTGTGTCGCTAAAGATAAAGACCAATAACGGCATAAAAATGTCTGCCACTAAAAGAATACAATAGCAGCAGAAATAAAAGTCTGCTGCTAAAAGAAAAAAGTCCGCTGCTAAAAATTATAATAGAATAATACCTTCTATCAGTTTCAGCGGCAGAAATTATAACATTAGTGACATTTTTTTTGCTGCTGTTAATTGTTTTAGCAGCGGTTTGTTCTATCAGCCGCTAAGACAATTTTTTTTAAAATAAATACACACGCAAATCCCGATAAAAGCAGGTGCCATTAGAAAAATCTATATAGATATATATATATATATATAGCTATTTAAGGTTTATAGATAAGTTTAGGATCCAGTAGGCAGTTGATTCTCTTTAAGTTGGGTTGGGTTAAAATCATTAGCAACGGGTCCGTATGGATTGTGACCACCCAACCAAAAAAAATAAAAAAACAAAACAGGTCCCAAAATAATTAACAAAACTGCACCCAATACACAGAGTTAATAATTGTGCAGACAAAATACATCAGGTTAACAAGGCCCAAAAACATCATGTTCCCAGCACGCACAAGAAAGGAGCAGTACAAGTGATCCAAAGAGCAGAAAAGGCCAAGAATACAAAATTTCCAGCCAAATCAAAATGATATCAGATAACTAAATGCGATCATGGTGCATATAAGGATTAAAGAAGCAGTTTAAAAAAGGAAAGCATAGCTGGCTAATAAAACATTCAAGTGGCTACCAGCACCCGCATAAGCAGGTGGGTGCTGAAAATATTTACCTTAAGGGAATGGACCAAAACTACATGAAATACTTCAGCAACACCAGTTCCTGATCATGTCAGGACAAGACTTATCCTACCACCATATCATCAAAAGAAAACAAGTAAAAGTTCTCTGTTCCTAGCGCAAAATATTCACAAGAAAACGCTATTGCCTACCACAAACACCCTCCTAGCATTTAAACAAAAGCACAATCCTGCCCGAACTTAGACAAGGTCTGCAAGCCACATCACTATAACCCCGATCCAATAGCAGAAAAACATGCTACTACATACGTTCTCGTGCAGCCTCGGCAATTCGGGCACAGGGATAGGACCTGCTGCGGTTACTGCACCGTGGCCTGAGGAGACTCATCAAACTTGACGAACTGTGACACCTGTGTTGCAGCTAAATGCGCATAACAGATTGGTGCAACTGCAGTAAACACACGGATTCAGAGGGGAGAAATTAGCAGTGTCAAAATAGAGAGGCATGTTCAAATACTCAAAACTGCCAAAATAAAATGTACCATCCAAACTGGAGGCAACTTTAAATACACCCACTGCACAAAAGATGCACAGCTGCATACAAGTAGTAATAAATATGGATTAAGTCTAAAGGGGAACTTCAAATACACCCACTGCACAAAAGGTGCACAGCTGCATACAAGTAATAAATCCGGTATCCAACACAGCTAAGGATGTCTTAACTGAATTATAGCCTCCATTTAAGCACTTAGAAAGATACCAGACATTATATCCCACCCTGACCCTCTAATGACATATGTGAGCCCCCACAATGGGCCCACCCAGTAATAAAATTGAAAACCAATCCCAACCCCACCCCCAAAACAAAAAAAAAAAGAAAAAAAAAAAGAAAAGGCAAAACATGTTTTAAGTGGTTTTAACTAAAATGCATAGTATTAGGGCAAAGATGAATAGCTCCAAAACAGAGCACTTTCCAAATGTAAGCATTTTAGAATTCCTATAGGCTGCAGGACACATTACAACGCTTTGAATGGGGTAAAGCAAAACCAGTAAGGTTTAAAAATTAATCAAATAAAATTTGCACCACTTACCAATAGAAATAGCTGCGGTGCTCCTCTGGTAACTGGACAAAACAGAGGCAATCTTTTTATTAATTCACAGACACCATTACATTAAACACAACCTCAGTGAATAAGTGAAATCCACTTACACATATGACAGAGAGTGCACAAGTTCCTGCAAATCATCTGCAGAAAAGCCAATCTCATCCAGCAAAACATGGTAATGTGTTGGCCTTGTTGTTCCCTGTGTTGAATGCAGAGCCCAAGTAAGCAAACTTAGTCATTTAGATTTGCAAAAGAAACCATTTTGGTACAGTTATCCACAATGCAATCCCTACTTAACTTAGTTAAAGGGTCTTCTTTTCTTTTCTTTTCTTTTTGTATTCTTTTGGTAAACAGGTCACAGGGTTCTTTGTTCGCATCCATGAACATTTGTAACTGATTCCCATGCGTAATGTAAATATTACACGTCATTAGGTTATGTGGGTGCCAAAATGGTGTAAATATGGGGCCATTTACAAAATAGAATGTAACATTTGCATAGACAAGTCAAGAAGCCAAAGGAGAACATGCCATTCATTCACATGGAAATTCATTTGACAGTAACTAATTGAATTGAAACTTCTGTTCAAGAGGACATGCTACTAGAAAATCATTTATAACAATATTGATATAGAAACAAAGAGAAAAGCGTATGATGCAGAAACAGGGAGAAAAGGTAGAAAATCATTTATAACAATATTGATACAGAAACACAGAGAAAAGCTTATGACGCAGAAATAGAGAGAAAAGCATACTTGGAAATGGAGAGCAAAGCTTACTTACAATATGAGTGCAACAACAGCAGCTGGCACATTTAAAAGAAACATCTTGAAATAGTCAACAGTCAAGTCACTGTAAACCTGTTAGCAAGGAAAAGTCAAGCACCAAGGATCAAATTGAGTTCACATGAAAGCCAATTATAGGTATTGTCACAAGCACAAGTCAAGCACCAAGAATCAGATTGAGTTCATATGCAAGCCAATTATAGGTAATCGCACAAGCATATGGAGGTCTGTCTAGATTGATAAAATGAAGGTTGAGAATCAGCACTCAGCACTAATTCTTTTGCAGCAATTTCCCTTTGGATTCAACACCAAAGGCATTCCAGAGGAGTCTTGAACCATGAAGGCTTGAATTCTACACCAAGCTCAGAATATCCATCCCTCAAGCAAATCTACATTGTTAAAAGAGGCATGTTCTGTAGCAACAGGAAAATAAAAACTGCATCCAAATGTGTTTTTAATCCCCTAAATGAGGGAAGGATAGCCTCGTTCAAATTTCTGCTTATGTTAATTTTCAATTACATACTGGCTGCAAATTATTAATTAATGAAGTGAACTCAGGAGAGAGAGGCCAAGTTTAGGAGGAGGGTGAAGCGTTATGTGGGGATATGGTGCTGTGTGCAGAACAGAGATCGTGGCCACATCTATTATGACATGTACTGGGATGAGAAACCTGGTTGGAAACCAGCTACACCTTCAACTCCAGAGGATGACCATCCACTTTGGTAGATACTTGATCCCACCCACCCACCTATATAAATCATCTTGAGAACATTCAGTTATCAAATGGCCTGTAGTCAGTTGACCCCAAAAGGTAAAGAAATTTTCTCCTGTGGGGTGAAACCTTCTTTTTTTTTTTTTTTTGTTTTTTTATGTCCCATTGGAGGGGTGATGGCCCTTTTGTAAAACATTTGCAGCAATTTTGACATTCAGATTATTCCAAGATGCAATTTAATAATTGATGGGTTTTTTTTTTTTTCTGGCTCAAGGATACAACCTGTGTAAGTGTTGAAAAGTCCTCAGATGAGATCATTTTAATTCAGTACTACATTGGGAGCTGCTATTGGAGCCCACCACTATCAACCCATCATATCCATCAATTGAAATATTGATACTGGACAGCAGTCGGAAAACTTCCAAGTATAGACGATACAAAAGATAATTGATTGCATTGGTTTTGTTTTATACTTTCAATTAAGAATTGGAAAAACTTGTAAAAGGAATATCATGAAAATTTTAGAATTTGACTGGGGACTTTGAGTGTGCATGTGCACTAAAAGGTCAGTTGGATACAGAGAAAACAGACAAAAGAACAAATTTGAGTTGGGGAATGTTTTCTTCACCTTCATATTCTCCACCTTTAGTTTGTTTTCTTGCTTTGAAGCAACTGGGCGTGGATGCATGGTGCGCAGGTGTGGCCCAGAGAAAATATAGGATATGATCGATTTAGCAAAATAGAAGATTGGCCTTGTGGACCCACTCATTGATTGGTGGTAAGTGGTGAAAACTGGGTTTAAACCAAGTAATGGAAAAAGAAAAAAGCTTCCCCATGAGGCAAGTGGCATGCTAAGCAAATAGAAGAAAAAAAAAACAAAAAAATAAGAAAAGACAAAAAGGATGATTCCACAATTCAATCAGGAGCAGTGAATTTGAACAGTTCATTGCTTCTATCCACATTCTGGGGTTTCAATCTATTTTGTAATTCATTGCTTCTGAAACTCACCATACCATTATGTTTTACCTTCAAAATAATTTTCACCCAAACAGAATCAGTTTTATAGTAACTATGATTTTAAGACACAAGAAAGATGGAAAGCATTACTCTGGTGCCAGGAGGAGCGGTTCAATAGCTTCGGCAGGTTTATTCTTTCTCCTCAAACATGTCAGGAGCAAGTAAATGAACCCACCAGAGAAGAAGGCAAAGTATAGTAGTAATAGAGACTAGAGAGTAAGTTGCGTAGAGTGAGTTGAGTGTGATGGTGAGAGTGATCGATCCATCCATGATGGCTACGGCATTTCAGCATATACCTAATATACAAGCACAGTCATCTCTGTAAGAATAGATATGCAAAAAGATAACAAAACCCACAAAGTAAAAACAATTGAAGAGGCATTTCAGCATATGCCTAAGACAAATTGTAATTTGAGTGCGGCAACATCTAAACTTGTGTCAATGCACATGAATTTGTAGAAGCATGATCAAACCCGATTGACCTTGAGTATTTGAGGACCCATTCATCCTATAGAAAATACAAGCACGGTCATCTCTGTAAGGGCAATATAACAAGACCCATTTGGACAAAAAAGTTGACTGTGCATTTCAGCATACAACTAATCCACATCACATTCACAAACATTATGGTTCAAGACATTTCAATGTACACCTCACTCATCTTCTTATACAGAAACATAAGAATACGGGTCATCCCAGTCATACTTATAAGAGTAAAAAATAACAAACTCCATTCCAAGTAAATTACTAAAGTGGCATTTCAACAAACACCTCGTTCTGTGAATCTTCATTTATCTACAATCAAGAATCAACATTGTACATCCTAACTATAGAAAAAATATATTTCCTCATGGGATCCAAAACACATTTTCCAGTGGAAGGAAGAGTATCAACTACCAAGACAGCAAAAAAAAAACGAAAAGAGTATCAAAGCAACTCAAATCCACAAATCACACAAAGTAATCAGAGTTATTGAAAAACTATAACAAACAATTCAGATCTGGCCATGGAATTTGGTTTATTCTGAAACTACAAAATCACAATATAACTTAGAACAGTTCAATTAGAAATGAAGAGAAAGAAGGTGACAAAAAGAAAACCCTGATTTTGAGAGACTAGTAGTTAGCACATCAAATCACATGAAATCACAGATTCTTACAAATGGAGAAGGTAGATTCTCTTATCTCTTTCGTTTGTTACCAATGACTTCTGCAACAGGGTTTTGGGGAAGAGATCGAGCAAATTTCTTAGGGTAGAATTGAGAGACGAGAGCGATGGCGATGATTACGACAGTAATTTGATGTTGCTTAAACTCACGTCTTGTATCCACGACTCGACATGATCTGTAAAAACAACACAAGAAGAAGAAGAAGAAGAAGAGAATCAAAACCCTAGAAATTTAGGGCGAGAGAGATTTGGGAATTGTGATGAATCTAGAGAGAGAAAGAAAGCGAGAGAGCAGTACATCATATACGGATTCGTCGAGGAAGTGTTTGATGGAATGCGGATCCATGAGATTGGTCTCTTTTATGATTAAGTGCTCGAGCTCTCGCTGCTGTTCACCATTTCTTCCTTCTTCCTCTTCTCTCGCTTGATTGATTGACTGACTTCCTCATTTCTTTCTTTTTGCTGCTACTTCAGTTGATGCTGTAGTTGCCAACTATTCCCAAATGAAGACCAAGGTCATCCAAACGAGTCCGGATCGCTTGTGACCCAGTCATGAGGCTCCATCCTGGGACGCACATAAAAATAATTTAGACCACTGATATCAAATGTCACAAATCCCATAACCAGTATAGATATATTTTTAGGTCTCAACTAAAAATAAATGGATCCTACCATGTGATATGAGCGTAGCATCTGTGTTGATACAGTATTATTTGTATTTTCATTGTGGTGGTCAATCTTCCAATGGGTCCACTCCTTTTGAGCAGAAATTCTAAAATGTATGATTTATATGACCAAAATTATCTCTATGTGCGCCCCACTGGTGAGCCTGGGCCCGTCCTCGCCGAGCTGGCTTTGAGTGTTTTTTTTGTAACTTATTAGCGGCAGACAGGTAAATTTGCTGCTAATAATAAGATTTAGCGGCGGACTATGAAAACTGCTACTGTGAAAGTGTCGCGAATGGTCACTTTTCTTGTAGTGTCCCTAATCAAACACCAGCAATTTATTCACACATTTCCCAACAACTTCTGTACTAAATAGACCTGGGTGATTAGAAATTTTGTGAAATCATAAAGCTACTTTATATGGAATTGCAATGTGTTTTGCGAAATCGCAAAAATACTTTATACGACATTGCAATTTTATTTTATGTGAAATCGCGAAGACTTACGTTTTCGCATGTTAGTTTTTTAACTTTGACTTAGCCCAGCGCCATTTTCTCACCTTTTTCCCTAAGCCCCCACCTCCCTTTGCCCAATCTCTCTTCCCATCTCTCAAGTCTCCAAAACCCTTAAGCGCACTTTTCCACTGCACCATCCCTGGCATCAGCAACACAGCCGGCGTATTGGCAGCACACACCCCTTGGCATCGGTAGCTAGCAAAATCTGAACTCGTGAACATTTCCATTATAGTTGTCATTGATTTCCTAAAATTTGCGGTATTTCGTCCTATCTATTTTAATTTTAGCTATTTGGTGTCTTGGGTTTCTAAGTAGAACATTGTCAGTAGTTTTAGAAGATGAGGAAGATGGAAGTTTAGAAGAAGAGATAATGCATTTGAGTGGTGGGATGCAAATTTCAGTATCCAGACCCTGAAGCTGCTATAAGATGTGCATGCCTAATTGGGCACAAGTGACGAGCTCAAGGGCATATTAATGTTTTATTTTTCGATTAGTTAGAAAGATATCATGGAAGAGTTCTGTTGGTACCCTCAACAGATTGCATCCAGTTTCATTCCTGATTGAAAAGGGTAAAAATATAGTTGCACCAGCTCATGGGAGGTTAATGTTAATGGTGCTTTAAAAGTTAACCTGCTATGAGGTGGTCAGGTACATTCCAAATGGAGGTAGGGTTATTTTTTTCGAGGGGCCATGCTAAAAATGACATCCTCATTGAGGCATGTCTTTCTCTTTATTGTTGTTGTCCACCTGTCCCTAGTTATAATGTTACTACAGGGGATGCCATCCTTGAGAATAATGTAACAGTCATTCATTTCTAATAAAGCAGCCATGAAGTTGTTTGTCACTTGTGACCCTGATGAATAAAATGAAAAAGGAGATATGTGCCCATTTTTTATTTTAAAGTGACTGGGATTTGTAGCTTTAATTTGTAGGCATCATTTACTTATTTATTTATTTATTATTTTTTGTCATTATCATCATAAGGCTTTCTAAGCTTTTAATATGAGGATATTTGCCATGAGAGTTCTTAATCTGTAAGAAATTCTACAGGATAAAACATATATTGTGGTCAGAAAACGTATTCTAATTTATGTGATAAGTTGGTGTACTTTTTTAAATATATGAGTTTCTAATTGAGTTCCCCTAATGTTGTCCATATGGAAAATACCCCTTTATGTTTTGAGGGGTGTATCATGTATCGTGATTTGAAGAGCATCTAAAATTTGACCTTATTTTGGTGTGGCTGTTGACTATTTGGATGGGCTTTCAAGTAAAGGATAAGGTTAGTTAGAATACTGGGCAATTCGCTGGGAAGATCAATTTAGGTTAGAGGATATTCAAGTTGACTTTAATTCAAAGCAAAAGTAAAATTTAAGAGTGGATTTGGGTTGTCAAATACCTCAACTTGACCTTTAACTACCTCACATCAACCCTGGTTCAACATGTATTTAGTATTTAATATTGATAGCTATGAGCATTAACGTTTTAAGTTTTTAAAAGCGAACTAAAGTTACTAAAGACATGAATTCAAGTACCAAGCTTAACACTGCCCAACATGAAGTAGGGAATTTACAATTTGGGTAAGGATACACAATTTCATTTGGGTCAACTTGGGTAAGGATGCCATGTTCTCTAGTTCTTTATTTATAATCTTTTTGTGCTTCTTAGATATTTTGTACTCCGCGGATGGCAAACGAAAATCCTGGTCCTCTGGAAAATTTGATTCTTACGGATCAAGATAATCACATTTCAAAAGTGATGGGGAAGGGCAGGTAGACCGAACACTGTCTAAGTTGAAGTTTTCATTTGATTATTTGTGAGTATCAAATCATGATGTTTTTCTATTTGTTACAGGTAGGAACATGGCCCACTAAAATGCATCCCAGCTGACCCTATGATAGATTTCTGGGAATTAACTGATAGACAGGTGTAAGTTGTGCAAGTGATCGGCCTTCACAATTTGGCCGAAATTGGTAAAATGAAAATAAACCATGGGGTTATAACTGCTTTGGTGGAATGATGGCAGACTTGAAACTAATACTTTCCATTTTAATTCTGGTGAGGCAACAATCACATTGGAGGATGTTGCTTATATTTATCGCCTTCCCGTTGATGGTCGGTTAGTCATAGGTCGTACATTTTCAAAAGTAGAAGAGGTGGGGGAATTATGTGTTGAATTATTAGGGAGAGTGCCTGTGACATCCTAGAGTCCACATCGACTATAGAAAGGAAAGTGAATGGGTTTATATATAGAGCTTGCACCCTTACCTTACATGAGGCCTTTTGGTGGGTTGAGGCTCACCGAAGCAAAACCATGAGGCCCATGGGGCCAAAGATGACAATATCATACATGCGTGTAGGGGTGGGACGTTGCAAATGGTATCAAAGCCAACTCTCGACTAGTTCGAGTGTAGGTCCCTACCGTGGCCTGGTGCAAGTGGGCGGGTTTCCATGTGGGCGGGCCAAGAGCGCTGGCAGGCTACATGGACTGGCAGGCTACTGCACAGGGACGTGCAGCCCTAAGGGGGGTGGATTGTGACATCTTGGAGTCTCACATCGACTATAGAGAGAAAAATGAATGGGTTTATATATAGAGCTTACACCCTTACCTTGCATGAGGCCTTTTGGTGGGTTGAGGCCTACCAGAAGCAAAACCGTGAGGCCCATGGGGGCAAAGCGGACAATATCATATATGCGTGTGGGAGTGGGGCATTAAAGTGCCCAACCCAATTATTGATTGTGTCGAGACACAAATAAAGTACACATGGTTTCGTTGCCACTTTCAAAGTTGTCCGAGGGATGAATCCTAAGATGTTGAGAATATGTATAACAGAGCATACCTATTTGGATCAAAACACTTATCAGGCCTTTACAACTATTATAGGTAATTTTTGTAATTTAGATCAAGTTGTATACATTCTTAGTGTACCTAATTTCATGGATAGACAATATTGTTATCTATGATGTAGATTTGGGCCTTTTCCTGGATGAAGATTGGGTCACCAATTGAGCGGCCTTTAGAAAAGATTGAATTTGCATTCATGCTATCATTGATGTGGCAAGGGAAACTAAAATCCCACAATTTGTTAGGTAGGGCATCTTTTGTTTGTTAACAACTTGATTGTCAAAACATAAATGCTGTTAGTTATAATATATATATATATATATTGGAAAGGTAGGTACTTCCATATATTCAAAAAGAAGGATGATACAAAGATTTACAAACCCAACATTCATGAGAACCCAAACTTGTGGTATCAAAGCTAGAGGTCACGAGTTTGAAACCCCTGAGAGGGGTGTTACCTTCATATACCTATTTGGTCTGTCTGTTTCACCTGTCTATTGAGTTTCAAACTCAAATAACTTTCTGTTCGAGGGAAGGTGTTGATGTTCATTGTTATATTATTCACTATCAGCTTGAGCTTTTGGTGTTACTAGTTATTAATAATCTTCATCTTCCTCCCACGCCTCTTTGCAACAAAAGAAACAAGAGTAAGCTTGAAGGAAACAAACTCTTACAACAGCTTGATAATCCTTCTATAAACAAAACGGTCCCGCCAAGGAGAGCATTCAGGATGATGGAGGAATCACTCAAACCTCCTTTAACCTCCAAATTGATATAAGAGGACTGCTACCGAACAGCTTGGAGAGTCTCCAAATGCTAGGGGGGAAGTGATCAATAGACATTTGAACAACTAAAACTAGGCACTGTGAAGGGTGCCACACAATCCCAATTATGCATCCTTGCAGGTGAAGAAGAGAGTCTCCAACCCAAGGCAATAGTTAGCTGGTGGTGGGGGAGTGAGGAGGCTGAAAATCAGAGACCGAAGGAAAGTTCCACAGCTGATGGTAGGGGGGAGGAAGGTGGGCAGCATAAGCCTACTTAATTTGCTGAAGAATATCGGACAGAACTTAAGGTGGACTTCTAGCCCTCTAGTGGAAAATTCTCAAGTTTCATTCTTTCCAAAGCGTCCAAAAAAAAAGCTGGAAACAACAAGTGAGCTAAGCATTCCACTCCATAAAAAATTCCTTGGAGAGTAGTGATATAGGAAGATACTCTATTTATCAGGCTAATGGGGTGAGGGGATGTAAACCCTCTCTCTCCAGCAAGCCATTCCAAATCTTTTGCAAAAAAAGGGCAAAGAAGTAGCAGATGATCCAAGTCCTCCCTATCCCTACTATTGCATAAGACACACTGAATAGGGCAATGAAATCCCCTAGCACATAAGAAAACTCTGGTTTTTAATCTGCCTAGGAAACATAGCCAAGCACAAATGAAATGCTTCAAGATATGCCCTTTAAACCAAATGAGATTTGCCCAAACAACATTAGGCAGGTCACTAGAAGAGCTGGCCAACTAGAGGGCGGAAGAGAAAGTAAAGGTTCCCAAATCTGCATAGGTCCAAACCACTTCATCATTAAAAGAATCTTCAAGGGTTGGCAGCTGATGAATAAGCCGTACAATAGGGGCCAAAGATTGGGGCAGGGTTGATGGAAGACCCCAGTCATTAACACCAACAAACTGCTTAACTTTAATAGCTTTTCCAAGCCTAACTCTGAAACAGCTCTGTTTGTTGTAATTCTAACAGCCTGGCCTACAGGTAGCTAGGGGTCATGCCAAAAGAAGGTGTTGGCACCATCCCCTATCAGATGCCTAATATGGGGCAGGGCCAGTTCCTTTAGCTGAAGAATGGATTTCCACCCCCAAGAGGTAGCCTTAGGGATAGGGACCTCCCAGAAAAATCGATGCTTTAGATATTTGACTCTAATCCATTGAGACCAATAGTTGTCTTTGAAGGCTACAATATTCCAAACTTTACAGAGAAGAGCTGCCTCATTGAGCTTTTTCAATTGAATAATACCCAGGCCTCCCTTTACCTTTGGCAAGCAAATGGTGCTCCAGGCAATAGGGTAGAAAGGGTTTGGATGCTATTCATTCCAAAAAAATCTTCTAGTGAGCTGCTCAAGCACATCTAATAGGCAGAGAGGCAGTTGAAAGACACTAGCCCAATGTAAGAGGACTAAAGATAAAGTTGATTTGACAAGCTCAAGACACCCAGCATAAGATAAAACTTTAGCTCTCCACCCTGAAAGCTTTTGATGGAATTTTTCCACGAGAGCTGCACAGTCATGAAAGGAGAGTTTCTTCATAAACAAAGGGACCCCCAGATAATGAAAAAGGAACTTCCCTTCTTCTATTTTGAGAGCATCCACTATGGGCTGCTTCACTTCAGAAGAAGTATTGGAGAAAAGAATGAAGCTTTTATTCCAATTTACTTTCAGACCAGAAATTTGGCTAAACTCTTCCAAGAAAACTTTGATGCTTCCTGAAACTTGAGGGTTGCTTCAACTGAAGAGGATCACATCATCTACAAATAGCAGATGGGAAACAGACTACCCAACTTTATAATAGGGAGAGGAAATGAACTTTGTTTTCGCAAGATTATACAGGTGAGTGGACAAATTTCCATAACTAAGGTGAATAAGAAGGGAGATAGAGGATATCCTTGTTTGAGACCCCGTTTACCTTGAAAAAGACCCTTCAACTAGGCCAGTAGCGATAACAGAATAGAAGGGGGATTGAGCATAGGTGTAAGGTCCCAACCCTAGATAATTATTATTTATAGTAATTAAGTTGATTTTACTCTAATTAATATGTAATTAGGCTAATTGAGCCAAGCCTCAAGAGGTTTGGGTCATGGATAGGTAGTTGGGTCGGGTTCGAACCTTATTATGTAGTCCAAGACCTTTGTAATTTAGCATTTTCATGGTTTTATGTTATTTATGCATCATACTAGTTGCATTCAGTGAGTCTCATCTTGTGGGACATTTTTCATGTTTGGCCCAATTTTATTCGGACCCATCTCAGCTCATTTTAAGCCCATTGATTCATTACTGGAAATATATAGAAACCAAGAGGGCTTCTTTGCAATTTCCAGAAATTCCATTCCTTTAAAGACCCCCAAAACCCCATCGACCATTTTTTCCTCTCATTCCTTCCTTGTTGCAACCGGTCCCTTCTCCTTTCTCCCATCATCTTCTTTCTCTTCTAGCCCTCATTCTTAGTGATTGGAGACTTGCATGCAAGAAGATTGGGTTCCTCCTTCTTCCTCCTTCGACTTCTTGCTTTCCTCCTTAGTCTTTTTGCTCTCATCTTGAAATTAGGGTATCATCTTCTTCATCTTGCTTATAGAAGAGTTGAGGTAGGGAATCCCATCTTCTTTTTAGTTATTGAGCTTAATAAGAGTCAAGCGAGTCAAGTCCTAAACATGCATGCATCTCATTTTCGTTTTCCTTCAGGCATGTGTTAGATTTTCATTAGAGGAGCCTTATTCTTCATCTAACCAAGGGGCAAATTAGTTTGGGTGAAGCACCAAGCTTAAGGCAAGTATAAGGATACATTTTCTTTACATGCATGGCCTATTTCTTGATTCTTGGTGAGATTTGTGATTTTACCCCTTTTTACAGCTCAATGGAAAATACATAGATTGATTTGTGTTCTATGGCAATTTATGATCAATAAATGGATAACAGTCCTTTAGGGAACCCAAGAGTGTGGAATGGAAGCTTGTAGGGTGATTTTCGTTGCAGGTGGAATGGTGTATCGGAGGAGGGAACACATTAGAAACTGAGCATTCCCGTAACAGAGTGCTTTAGGGCCGACCAGTTGGTCCTGAAGCCGGATCAGTCGAATTGCCTTCCTGGTAGTCCGACCGGTCAGCCATTCAGCCCGACCGGTCGAATTACTCTTCTGGAAGCGGTCCGACCGGTTGGACAAACACCCGATCGGTCGGATAAGTCTGACTGTAACTTTTAGAAAAGTGTTCCAAAACCAATTTCTATGCTAGACTATGAACTTTCTATAGTCTATGGGATAGCCTAATGATGGGTTACTCCTTTAAACCTTAGAAAGAGACCGAGATATCCACCCACACATTATCATAGATTGTAGGTTCAACCAAAGACCTTCTAGGACCATAGAATTGGATCCTTTGCTACCCCAAACTAGCCCAACGGTGATTTACATGGAGAATGAGGAGTGTTGAGCTGTCACTCTTGTCACAACCCGAGCCCAGAGTTCGGGGGTTAGCAAAAGCCAAACCTAATGACACACGTACTCCCCTGCATGTACACGTAGACCGATAACCTTCCCGTGCTGCATCAACACACAGCCTAAACCAACTCGAGAAGTGTCGGAATACACCACGAACCCTTCACTACCATCTGGCAAAGCTAACACTGGGACCGTAGTCAACTTCTCTTTCAAAGTCTGGAAACTGGCTTCACACTCCTCAGTCCAATCAAATGGTACATTCTTCCTGGTCAACTTCGTCAAAAGAGAAGAGATCTTAGCAAAGTCCTGGACAAATCGACGATAGTAACCCGCTAAACCAAGGAAACTACGAACTTCTGTCACTGTCTTAGGGCTAGGCCAATTCACCACTGCCTCTACTTTAGATGGATCAACTGCCAATCCCTCTCGTGAAATGATATGACCTAAAAATGCCACCTGCTCAAGCCAAAAAGGGATGAAATGGGCTGACTTCGTCAATCGATCTACAATCACCCAAATGGCGTTGTTCTTCCTGCTCATTGTCGGTAATCCGGAAACGAAGTCCATGGTGATGTGTTCCCACTTCCACTGCGGTATATGCAAAGGATGCAACGAGCCTGGCGGTCTCTGATGATCTGCTTTCACCTTCTGGCATGTCAAACATCGAGAAACAAAACCGGCTACTTCTCTCTTCATGTTGTTCCACCAGAAGCGATCTTTGAGATTTCGATACATCTTTGTACTGCCTGGGTGCATCCCATATCGAGCGTAATGTGCTTCGTTCATCAGTTTCTCCTGATACGGCTTAGCCGTCGGTGAACGTACGGCTTAGCCGTAGGCATGTTACGGAGTAGCCGTAATATGCACTGCGGCTCCACCGCGGTTCCCTTTACTGTTCATCCGCAGTTGCGGTTCACCCGTATTTTGTTCTACGGCTTAGCCGTGTGTGTTCTACGGCTTAGCCGTGGCTAGGCCATAGAAGGTCTGTCAATTTGGTTGCTCTCAGTTAATCCAGAAAAAAAAGCACCCTGTATTGATCTACGGCTGGGCCACAGCTGAGGTTCGGCTTAGCCGTAGTGCAATACACGGCTTAGCCGTGCCCTAGCCGTAGAGGAAAACTGGATTTTCACCCTCTCTGGACTTTAAGCCGTAACTAACGTACGGCTTAGCCGTACATGCACGAAGTTAATGTTCTGAATCACGTACAGAAAGCCTGGGAAATCATCAGAATCGCAAATATCCAATAGGGATAGTTGAGTCAAATCCTGGTCCAATGGAATCACACGGCATCGTTTGCAAACGACGTAGTTACGAAAGTTGACGAGTTCAACGAAAGACACGTGTTGACATCAAGATGATGCAAAAATGACCATGTCTTAGAAAAGTTAAAATTACAAAAAAGGGCTTGATCTACTTAATCCAGGTCAAACTCAACCCAATTACCTATCCATGACCCGCAACGAAAACAAAACTCAAACAAAACACGATTAGCAACGAAAACAAGATTAATTAACCTCTAAACGAGGTCAAGCTGGGTCGGAGTGTTACAACTCTTTTCTTCTGGATTCTCCGGTTAGTTTTCAATGTTACGTCATGGGTGTTGGCATAGGATAAAGTGTCCTTTATATACATGAGGTAACATCGAGAATGGTAAAACCAAGACACAGAATGTCTTATGAATACACCGTATTGAATGACCTTGGAAACTCGGGTTATCTAGTATAGGATTGGCTAGTAATTTATCCTTGATAACCCTATAATATAATTGCATTCATATTGATAATAACCTTGATCTCCACATAAGGATTTATATCAGTTGCATTAATGATGGTCAGTTACTTAGTTGTGAACCCATGCTTGATATATTCAACAAGGTTGAGTTACCTTTTCATACTAGTATAAACAGATCAGTATATAGTAAGTAAGGACATCAGATTATTTCTAACATGTTTAGAGTCGGCGCCACTTGGCTTATACCCCATCGGAGGTTTGACGAGACCCCATGGGAGTGTTTTATCAGTTGCCTACTGCAGTAGTATCAGGAGAATGAGTCGACGCTCTCGCGGGCAATTAGTCGATCCTGGCCCAGCCGCTAGTGGTTTCCCAAGGATCAGTTTACTCTCTTCTAGAGAGGAGATAACGGACGTGGTTACCATGTTGGTGTGATATATTCTTTATTCATGATTCCATATTCATGCTAACTCATATGCATCAGTGCCTAGATTTCAATATTGATCTCTTTTAATCAGTATGTCATTTTGATTAAATTGATCTATCATGTTAAGCTCATGTATCCTTATCTTTGCTTAACTATCGTATTAACTAGAATTACCATAGTGTTACAAGTGCAGAACCCGAGGCCAATCTGGCATTCAGTGCGATTCCGGAGGGAACCTCAGCGTTACCTCGGGACGTAAACGAGTGGAACGAGGAAGACATCTTTTTATGATTCTCCTCAACAACGCGCAATAGGGATCATTTTGGGATTGGACTTAGGGTCATCTTGGCATAAGATATATTGTATTTTATCATGGACTTCTATATCTATGCATGTAGTCGGATTTAATTAACAAACTTGTCTATTTAATGACTTGAAATGAATATTTTATGGATGCTTATGATATATATGCAAGTGAAATCTCCAGGTTTCCACTTAAATGACTTATATTGATAATACGTGTCACAGGATTTTCCTCACACGTACCTGTGGGATCACTCTTGTGACAGTTCTTACGTGTCTGATCATGGCACGAATTGTCACGGGTACATATGTTATTCCTCGAAACCCACAATAAATCCCCAATTCTCGGGTTTGGGTTGTGACAATAGGCATGATCAAGTTTATAAAAGTGTCGAGGAAGCCTAGAATCTTGAGAGCATTAGTCAAAAAATCCCACCTAACAGTGTCATAAGCTTTAGCTAGGTCCAACTTGAAACACATTCGAGGCTTGCCTCTATTCATATGAAACCTGTTAAGAAGATCTTGGGCCAATAAGATATTATTAGAGATGGATCTCCCAGGGATGAAGGTAGATTGAGCTAGACCCACTGGCTTGGCCATTAGGGGTTTCATCCTCCCTATCAATATTCGAGTGGGGATCTTGTAGAGCTTATTAGTAAGGGAGATTGGTTTATACCTATTTGGGATAAGGGCATTCTCCAGCTTTGGGACGAGGACAATGAAGGAGTGTTTTAACTGCCCCAGGAGTTTGGAGGAGATAAAGAAATCCTGCAGAGCAATGCAAACATCCTTTCCACTAATTGGCGAGCACACTTTGTAAAAGTGGGAATTGAAATTATCAGGGCCGGGAGCCTTATAAGGGTTACTATGCTAAACAACGCTTTCTATTGTAGCCTCTGTGAGGGGGAGACCAAGCTGCTAATGTCATCCTCTAAGAGGGGGATTGAGTTTGGGGGACCAAAGAATCACCTATGAGTTCAAGACCAAGCAGATTGTTAAAATGATCCACAAAGACCTGAGAATAGCATTAGATTCTCGATGTTGAACACCATTTGCATCCATGTAAGGTCCCGACCCGACTTAATTATAATTTATGTTAATTAAACTTGATTTTTCTATTAATATGTGTATTCTAATCTTAATTCATATTGTTCTTAATTTTTAGTGGGTCTTAGTTGGATAGGTAATTGGGTTCGAACCTTACCTAGGTAGTAAGGACTCTTTTTGTAAATTGTTCTTGTATCATGGACACCTCATTAGTCGCATCTTGGATTGATTGAGGCCCATTTAACCTAAACTGTAATTTCCCCAGAAATGTTAGACTTGCATATAAACTGCAGGAAAATCTTAGTTAAGACAAGAGCTCCAACGTTCATTCTTCATTTTATCTTTTTCTCAGTTGCTGGAATTGCTCCTTTCCTTCTTCCTTCTTCATCTTCACCTCAATTTGGAGCCGTAAACAAGGATTTGAAGCCTTGCATACAATATGTATAGCTTCCACCCATTTTCTTCTTCTTCCCTTGTGCATTTCTCTTTGGAAAGCACCTTGTTCTCCAAGTTACAACTCCTTAAAGTGAAGACTCTACTTCAATTTCATTTCTTTGGACGTGATAGAGTCAAGAAGACTCAATTACAAAACATGTATACACTCTACATCACATTCACTAGTTGTATGTCTTTTATGTAAAGAACCCACCTTCCATTAAAGATTTCCCCTAATCACACACCAAGGAGGAGTTGGGTTAGGTCAAGCACTGTGTAAAGGCAAGTATTGGAGTATATATGGTACTACATGTATGTTTATTTGTTGGCTCTTGGATTGATTATTCCAAATCTTAAGCTACAGCTCTTTCTTCTTTGATTTAAGTATATGTATATGCTTAATTGAATGAATTAGAGTATGAGTAGGTAATGTGGGTGTTGTGTGAGCTTTGAATACCCTTAGTGACATTTTGAAGTCATAGAAAGCTCAATTCACCTCCACACTTCAGAGTTCTGTGTCTAACCCAAGCTTCAAAATCATTTTCAAGTTTTCTGAAGCTTACGGCTAAACCGTAAATGCATACGGCTCAAAGTCCCGGAAGTACCAAAATCCATTTTTGTACAACGGTTGACCCTTGGCTAAGCCGTGGAATGAACTACGGTTAAGCCGTAACCACCCTATGATTGAGCCATAAGCTATTCTACAATGAACCATCTAGAGAGCCCTAAAACTAGGACTTTCTCCATGGCTCACGCACGGGTACACCGTGGATTATGCTATGGCTACGCTGTAACATAGCCTTAACCCTAGTCGTAGGCTTAGCACGGCTAAGTCGTAAGTTAACATACAGTTGAACCGTAAATGTGTATGAAATTAAGGAAGAACCTTGAGTCACTCGGCTAAGCCGTAACATGTACACGGCTAAACTGTAAGAACACAGTGAACTTAGGATATTAAGGATTTCTAATGACCTTGTAGGGCCTTAGTGATGGCACATTCTTTCCAACTAAATCAGCCTAATGGTGATCAAATAATAAGGAAGACGAGTGTAAAACTGTCATTTATCCTCTTCGATTTTTCGGATGAATTCCCGATGTCACGTCATGGGTGTTGGCATAAAAGAGGTGTTTTTTACATATACAATGTAATGCTAATAGTTGGTAACACAATAACACCATACGTTTTATGAATACATCGTGTTGAATGACCTTGGGAGCACGGATTATATAACTTAGGGTTGGCTAATAAATATCCTTGACACCTATTTAAATCTAAATGCATTCATATTGTTAAGATACCTAACCCTCAATATGATTTAGTCATGTGCCCACTATTCCTGGCAAACCTTGAGACAAATCAGGCCTAAGCTTCTACTGAGTGCATGCCTGTTGGGCCTGAGCTTTTACTGAGTGCGTGCCTGTTAGTCAACATGGGTGTAACCAAGGTTAAGAGGGTTTGAGCTCTCTTAACTCATTTAAGTATGCATTATTTAGTATTAGTACTTTGTTAATTCCGTGATTTAATATAATTGCAAGACCGAATCTCCCTTATGTACGATATAATAAGTATGACTGAAAGGTATGAAAGATATGAATTTGAGTCGGTCTTGATATGTCGAGTCAGCACCACTTAGTTTGTGCCCTATTAGGTTCAACGAGACCAGTTTGGGTATTTTTATGTCGCTACTGCAGTAGTCCACAAAAGAGTTATCGGTGCTCCTCTGGAAGCTAATCTAATCCCCTAGCGACCCATATGTACTCTTCCTCTAAATGATATACTCTCTCTTAGGAGAATATAGCCTCGTGGTTGCCAATTAGTATGTATGATATCTTATTTATGATTCGTTACACATGTTTACTCATGCACAATTTGCCTAATATTCCACTATTGCTTTCTTTTAATTAATATGTACTTTAATTCATTTGATACATCATGATGGTCTTATATATCTCTATATTTGCTTAACCGTCGTGTTAACAGTACTTACCTTAGTGTTACAGGTACTAAACCCAACCCAGTGAGGTGAATGATGCGCCCCGGCATGAACCTCAACAGAACCTCGGAGACTAGATGAGTGTAATGCAGACGACGTCTTCTACTAATTATCCTACAAAAAGTGATAATGAGTTCTTTATTGGGATATTTGGCTTAGACATGTCTAGACTATAGTTGTTCCTGCACCTAACAATTTGATAGGCATATATACACTTTTAGATTTTTAATTATGTTTAAGTAATTGTTATCATATAAATGTGGATGGTTAAATACAAACTTCAGACTTGTTTATAAAATGGATGATATTTCTGTTGTTATTGCTTATGATCATTACAGATGTATTATACAGGCTTCCACTTACTGTTAAAAATAATTTACGTGTTGGAGAAACTTTTCTACACGTTCCTGTGGAATCTTCCTTGTAGTGATTTGTGTGTATATTTACATGCACAGATTACTACGGGATTACGTATGCATACCCTGTATTCTAACCCCAATTCCCGCAATCGGAGCGTGACAATCCATGACAGAGGGAATGAGGCCTGATGTTATCTCATCAGGCCACAGAAATACTTATTGTTGCTGTCCCCAAGGTTTACAACCTGATCCTTGGGCATTTGCTTTAACTTACTCTCCTCCATTCTTAAAACCTGATCAAGGGATGATTTAGCGGAATTGTCTTTCTCCTGTAGAAGAATGTCGTTAGACTCCTAGTTGAGCTAAGTTTGAATTGACTCCAATTGCATTTAGGCAATTCGGATTCTTGTAGACATAGAAATTTACATTTTTTTTACTTGTGTTTCCATGCATTTCCTCAAAGAAACTGAGTAATTTTATTTGAGTTGTATATAGTTCGTATGACAACCTTACAATCAATATAATGATCATTTGTTAGAAAAGTTTGAAGGGAGAAAGAGCCCTCTTTGAATCATCAAATGAACATAGTTTGTTTTTTGTCATCGAACGTCATATTGCAGATAGGGTCATGAAACAATTTGGACTAAGGCAGGTTGTTCCCCTTCTATGGATGCCATTATTTCAAAGAAAGAAGCAAGCATCATCCTCCTCAGTTGATTTTCAAGTACTGAGGAGAGAAGTTAATAAACTATGAGAGGAGAGATGGAACACCACAATCATTGGTGAAGCTGATGACACTGCTCAACACTCAAAGAGTACCTTGAATGGTATTAGAGAATCACACACTTGCAAATTGGGCGCGCCATAGATGCTTGGGAAAATCTAAAACCTCATGCTACTAATCAATCTGTTACTAAGGTAAAGTTTATAATCATGCAGTCGAAATACTTGATACTTAAATTTTTACTTTTGGGTTAAAGCATACCAATAATCTATGTTCTGATATTTGTTGTAGGTTAGAAAATTCATAGAATGTATTATTGCTTCTTTCAAGAATATTGATGAAAACACTAGTTCATCAATGCTGGCCAAAGCAATGCGCTCAGTTCATTGTAAGCTCAATAGGTTTCATGCATCATGTGCCACTAGTTTTGATAAATTAGATATCAACGAATGTTTAAATAGTGAGACAAAGGAGGATTAATAAGTAATAATTGATCTAAATGTGTTTTATGAGCTTCGGGTTGAATATTATTAAGTTCCTTTCATGAATTTTGACTTCAACTTATTTGTTTTAGGACAAAGGTACTATGGACCATCTATTATTAGACCTATTTCCTTGCCTCCCATAACAAGAACAATTGATACTTCATTGTCACCTAACCCAGAAACCCCTCTTTCTGTTAACAATTTATTGCAATCTAGTCCAACTCAAGTGCCTCTCCAAACTACAATAACACCGAACACAGAAACTCCTCTTTCTTTACACAATCTACTCCAATATAGTCCAACCCAAGTTCATATCCAAACTCCAATTATGGCAAATCCAAAAACTCTTATTGATATTCCAATGTAGTCCAACCCAAGTGCATGTCCTAGATCTTGCTTCCATTTCAACTGAAAATGTTATGACTCCACTGCATAAAGTATCATCTATTTGAAAAAGGGATTTTAACTCCATTGTAGCATCGGTGAAGGGGTTGCATAGAAATAGAGCAGTTCCTATAAAACTTGATCCATATCAACTCACTCAGAAGAGGAGTAAACTCAATCCAAATGTTGAATATTCCCTCATCGATAAATAGAGATATAATCAGTCTCTTTTGGGACCATTATACATCAAGGTAAGTTGTTGTGAATTCATTTTATACATGTGGATGCATATTGAGATGTTGCATCTTACTTTTTTGTTATAAATAAATGTAGGAAGTCATGGATGGAGACATGATGTCCACCAATGACGCTAGAAATCTTGAGGGATACATTGTTTCCAAATTAGATGGATACAGATGTAAGTAATTGCATACATTCTTATATACGAGTCCTTCATTAATATTCTGAATTAATTTGACTATGTTTGCAGACAATGGATGAATGGCTCAAGAATGTTAATGAAAAGGTCACAACTCTCATTGTTTTCCATCAAATTTGGTAGTATGAATATTTATAAAACCACTGTTGTGGAATTTATCAATCCACAAATTTACTATAATATGTCATTTCTTATGTAGCACTTGTATATTAAAAAGTCCATACAACTTTACGTACTGCACTGCATTTGAAGTGCAATTGGATTTTGGTTGTCGGTTTTATCAATTTTGTACATTAATTTTTCCGGTCATCCGTAAGAGACAATTCTTCCTCATAATTAGATACATCAATTACCAAAGGTGGGAGTACTATAACAATATCATAGGACACGATGGCTATCTGAAGTTTGCCAAGAGTTTGTAAGTTTGCCAAAGATTGTGGATAATACCTAGGAGTAAAGCTTTGATTATGTATTCTATCTATATTGTTATGCCTTAATCCATCACTACATTCATGTCATTGTGTGCTAGGATTTGGAGATTTGATCATGACGTATTCAATGCGCAGATTGGTGTCTTCGGTCAATGTTTAATGAGCTAAGGTTGGGATGACCCCTTAAGGTGGCCATGTGAAGATGTTGAACATTGCCCTCAACAGGACAATATATAGGTGCTTTGTAACATTGATTTTACCAAAACCATTGTCAACTATTTTTTTTTGTTGTCATCCTCATAATTTGACGATTTTCATCTTATGTTGTACAGTAATGACTATGGCATAATTGTAATGGTGTTTACTAAACATGTTGCATGCCGACATAAAGTTACATTCATTCAAGCAGACATTTGGTACAATTGTTAGAAGATAGTACACTATAGTACACTTGAGACATGGAAGGCAATTGGAGAGGGGTTCAGTAAATGAGTTTTTGTATGTGCATATATGGAATAAATTTTAGATGTGTAAATGTGAATGTACAGGTCATCAAAGAATAGTGACGAAATGGAATGTAGTTATCTTTTGTAGACTTACTTTTCAAAGAAATATTGGATGAATGACAAAATGTATCTCTTTCTTATATGAATGTTTATATTTTAATAGCAGAATGGATGAATGACAAAATGTATGTCTTAGTGGTAGAACTTACATGTATAGGTATTGAACGTCAGAATAGAGTTGAAGTGGATATTGTTGATTGTGTTTTGACCACATCTACTTTTACTCAACTCACCTAAAGTTATATTCTGAACTGGACTCACAATCATGGTGGAATATAGATTTGGCTTCTATCCACAATATGGCCCATTGTCGTTATTACCCACAGAGCAACTCAACATCACTGTTATCACTGAATAGTTAGAAACATATGATGAGGCTGAATTTTAGTATGTGCTTGAACAAAATGCCTCTTTTTTATCTAGTAGGGTAGGAGGACCATAATCATTATACGAGTTTGAAATTTACAAAGCATGAAAGTGCTAGGATTTTTCAGTTAGGTCTTTAGACCTTTTGGAATTTACGAATTCTTGTTTCCATGCACTTACTATACTTGTGAATCTTATAAACTGCAATTTTGTTTACTTTGTAATAAGTTATGGCAAAGGATAAAACAACTCACTTAAAGCAACTTAAGTTATCTAAATGCATGAATTTTGATTTACGTGCAAATTAAGTGATGTTCATTTTGTTTACCAATATAAAAAACCTATACTATGAATTTATATAAAATCATGTATCTCTATAGAGAATTAAGCAATTTATACAAAATGTATCATATGTCTCTACGAAGTAGCCATGTGTATGTACACTAACTATAATGATAACAAAATGTATTGAATGTCTTTCTGCACTTTACTATTATCGAACAAGTGGGTTGCCACATCTCTTTTGGTTGTGGCCAATTTGATAACAATTAGAACAGGTGACTTGCCTGCATTGTCTGTCCTTCATACAAATTTGATTCTTTTTTGGTTGACCAGCTTGTCGTCATATATGTGGTGATAAGGCACACATATTGCTCCGAACCTCCCATTGACTAATGTCCTTGATTGCATGCACAATATCGTTATAAGTTGACCGATAAAACATTGCTCAAACACTAATGCACACAGAAATCATATGGATTGCGTCCCTTCATTTTAATTGCTGCCATGACATGTGAGCATGGAATACTTAAAACATCCCATTTCTAATAAGAACATGATCGTAGATCAAGATGTACCATATCAGTGTACTCAACAAAGTGAATCTGATATTCATATTGACTAGTTAGTTCGACTCTTAAACGACAGGTGTATTCCATTTTTGTACTCAGGATCTTCCCATTCCATTTTTGTACTTAGGATCTTCTCGGCATACGGAGTTGGTCTTATATGCATTTAAAGGGAACAATAATGGTGTAACTCACAAAATTCTATTAGTTTACAACGTATGGCCTCTAGTTACTTTGTTATTGGATATTCTCCAGTATCCTTCAATAAACTATTAGCACATTCATCCACATTTGTTGTGATCATGTCATACTATCAGCCTTCTACAAATGCGTTTACTTAGCGCTTTGACCCAATTTGTTCAATCCATATGAATGCACCTTCATCCATATTCCTTGTTTTATCCATGTATCTTTCATAGTCAACTTGCCTATATGCGCTTGCAACATTCTTGAACTTAACCAAAAGAGCCCCATCCTTGTAGCTATCTTTAAAATTTGCTGATATGATGCATGCAGTAACAATGACTAGCTTAGGAAAATTATTCTTGCTCGGCTTATTTGAGACCTTTTTGTTTATCGAATACGATTGTCAAATTAGAAAATGGCATCAAGTTCATTTGTAATTTAGCTAGAAACCACTCCTAAGTTTCTCTTTCCCCTATCTCAGCAATGGCAATTGCTATGGGAAATAATTTGTGGTCTGCATCATATGTCACAAAAACACATAGAATTCCTCAGTATTTTCGACGAAAATAAGATCCATCAATAGCTATGAATGGGCGTAATGATCTTTTAAAAGACCAGATACTTGAGCCAAAAGCCCAAAATAACCTTTGGAATGAATCATAATCTTCCTTAATCAAATGAGACACACTGCTTGGATTTATCCTTTCTAGTTCAATGAATAACTAAGCAATATTCTAAATGACTCTCCATAAAAACCTCATATATCATGCATTGCTATCTCTTTTGCAATCCAAGCCAATCTATAACTAATTTGGACTCCAAACTCCAACTAAAAGTTTGTTATGATCTCTTTAGCAGTGTAGTTTGGATGGAGACGAAGCCACTCTTTGATCCAATTAGCAATCAATACTGATGTAGCTTGAGCATATGCAAGTTCTATCATTGGTTTTGAACAAGTATGCCTTTCAGTGTATGTTGGCACTATAAACTTAGGCTCAGCTTTCACAATGGATGCATGAATGCGCTAGGGACATTGATGAATACCACATCTTGCACTAAATTGTGTCAAAGACCTCTTCACCCAATTTAGCTCAAAATTGTTGTACATTGCAAATTTTCTCAATACAATCCTAAATGATTCACAAGTTTGAAACCGTCTTCCCTTTCACATTTCACAAAAAAGCCTTTCTAGTTATCGACATCAATCTGGTCATTAGGCACTAAAGTATCAACAACATCTTTGACTCTCAATTTGGTATAGTGGCAGTTTGCAATTCATCTTCTGTAGTGTCAATATCTATATCAAATCCATCATCATCATCATCAACCTCCTCTTCCACTATATTGCACCCTCCATCAACATTTGAAAATTCAAGTACAGCCTCCACTTCCATCTCCTCTACAACTAGGCCATTTCTTATATTATTAAAATGAATAGAACCTCCCTAAGACTACTGGGGGGGGGGGGGGGGGGGGGGGGGGGGGGGGTGGGGGTGGGGGTGGGGGTGTGCACAAATAAATTATCATAAGCTGAAGCAGGAGTATGTAGGTCAAATTGGTTTGCAAACATACTTGAGTCACCACTCTTACATGACAAAAATTAATTATAAATAAAAAAACCTGGTATACTAGAAATTAGATGAATAGAGATCATACCTATGGACATTCTCTCTTGTGGAAGGGCCACATCCATTCTTAACACTAGTGGGAAACTTTGTGTTGATTGTATACATCATCAGATTCCCCCTCAGTAAATCACTGTGTCATAAGCCAATCAAATGATTTGGCATCCACAAGTTACCAAACAAATTAGTAACACTATATTTAACATGATCGGTTAAGGTGGCAACTATTCACATTAGTTGATAGTCTATTCCCTTCTTGTCTGTCAAACCTAATGATTGTATTAGCATATGTAGACATTAAATGTGATTGTTGTTGACTTGTATTTTTTTTATTATTGCATGCAAATACAAAAATATAGCTTCACTTCCATTTTTGAATTAGCCGAACATTTAACGGAGATCTTCATCACCTTTTATAGTTATGAATGTAAAACTTCGACCATTATGATACTGATATTGCATGTTTATATACTCATTGTGAAGCTTCCAACTAGTTTCTTTAGTTATCTTTCTAAATAGTTGATTGAAATTTATGTTAACATCAATCCATACCACCTTTTACTCACCGCCATTGTCGACTGGAAGTGGATTGCTAACATTTGATATACTATTAAAGTGTCATATTATATATATCTCAATGTTTTTCATCCTAACAAAAAATTAAATTTTTATTACATAATTCACAAAACTCCACAAAATCCATAAAGAATTAACATGTGAAACTAAATATAAAATTTTATATCTTTAGTAAATAAGATAAAGGGTTGATCATGATTTTGGGAACCACTAAAATTAGAAAAAAAAATTATAACAAAGAAATATAGAATAAAATCCACTACAACAAAAATAAGCTTTTGAGGGACAACTCTTGTGGCTGAGAACTACTGAATTAAGTGACTAAAAGGGGTGGGTTGAAGAAGTGATGGGATAACCACTCTTATGTGACAAGCAAATCGTGAACCCTTTAATTTTTGAGGGAGTAAAATACTACACGACGTCATTTCGATATGCTGCCAAATTTTTATACGTTTGCCACTTCTCAATTATTTTAGGGAGTAAAATACCTCTGGTTCTCTGTCTTGTAAAAACCATAAAGACTAACTATTAAAGCTTAAGGACATCGTTAGGGCTTTTTTTTTAATCTCTTTGTTTCTCTCTGTTAGGGCTCCCTCTGACGCGGGAGAAGACTTTCTCTCTTTTACTAGAAGTTATTCCACTAAAGATCAAAGCTTTTTCCTTTTCCTCACCTAGGGACATCATTAGTGCTTTTTCTCCAAGGCACAAATTCGTTAAGTAACAAATCCCTACTAGGAATGCCAGGGTTTTGATGTTTTTTCTTTCTTTCTTTCTTTTTTCTTTTTCATTTTAGATTTTAGAGCAATTTAGTTTTCTCTCTTATATATTGATTGCTAGATGACTATTCAATCTTGAATGGGAAGTGCCAGTAATCCTCACATATGGTGGTGGTGGTATTCATAACTTAGTGAAGTTGTTAGTGATGAATAATTAGAATGTAAGTTTTGGGAAAGAACTCCTCTAAAAGGGACAAAGAACTTAAGAAAGAAGAATAACCCATTCACTCCATAAATTGATGTGCACACACCTAGGACTGCCAACAAAACCAAAACTGTTCTTACTGGGTGATCTCAATTGCACAACCAAAAAGAGACAACTGCCCACACCCACATGGCCACACATAGTGTTTAGATTACTCAATTATATTAATTTTTGGGGCATGGGCCACCAAAATTGGAGATCAAATAAATGCCCCAGATCAATAAACAAACAATACACACACAAATGCAACAATGTTTACATTCAATTTGCCCCATATCATATATATGTGCCCCTGATCATTGCTTGCATATATGAGGTTTTCCAAATGAAACTATTTCTTTGAGCCTGTTAGTTGTTGGATTTGAAATAATTTCTAATGTGGGGCACCTTATCTTGGGAGTGTAATCCTCATGTTTTAGTGTAGGTTTTAGTACAAGCATGAGATGGATTTTTTCGAGATTTTTTTTGTAGTTTTCCAATGATCTCAAAAGGTTTTCTTAGTTTTTAAAAAATGACAAGGAACAAAAAAGTTGTAGTCCCTACTCAAATTGTTGAAATGGGTAGATCCATTTCCTACATTCTTTTCTAGAAGGAATAAGATGATCCTAGACCCAAATAACATGTATATATATTATATTTTGGAGCTTGAGCCTTAATTTGGCTTCATGAGCCATTGATACAAATAGTTGATTAAACGAACTCAACCATGGATATACCATGCATTAAAGTTCTTGTCAATGTGAGATTCCTAACCTTCTGTTGTGGATATGCAGGGACAGGTTTAGGACATAGTAAGAAAACTATTAATATTTACTTGAATTTGGGAGAGAAGAGGCCTAAATATGGGCGGTTTGGGGCTTCTTCTACTCCTCTAGTTTAGGTTAATTTTTTGTCTAATAGCACTGTAAACCAGGAGTCAACTATCTGGATCGCACCGGAACCCATATGGACACACTTAAGGCAAACGATACTTTTGTACATTGTAAGGTCTCGACCAAATTTAATTGTAATTTATGTTAATTAAAATTGATTTACTATTAATTAATATATTTTGGTCTTATTTATATTGTTCTTAATTCTTAGTGGGTTTCAATTGGGTAGGTAGTTGGGTTCGAACTTTACTTAGGTAGTTAAAGACCTCCTTGTAAATTAGAGTCTCATGGTTTGCATCATTTTGGCACCACATTAATTGCATAATAAGCATTTTTTCTTGTGGGTCAACTTCCATGTTTGGCTCAGCTCAAATCGGATCTATCTTGGCCCAGTTGAAGTCTATTTGATTCAAACTGTAATTTCTCCAATGAATATGGACTTGCATACAAAACTATAGAAATTTGAGTTTAAAAAGAGGAAACCATTGTTCCTCTTCATTCCCTCAAGTTCTTTTCTGGCTGGAGCTCCTCCATCTTCATTTTTCTCTCATCTCTTCTTCAAACTTCAACTAGAAACTAGATCTTAAGAGCTTACAGATGCTCCTACTAGCTTCCATTCACCTCTTTCTACATCCTTGTGCATCTTCTTTTAAGGAACTCACAATTGATCTTCTTTTTCACAATCTATGGCTGTCTAAGGTAAGGAACTATTCATATTTCATTTCCTTTAGTTAAAAAGAGTTAAAGAGACTCAAATGAGTAATATGCATGCATGCTACATTTGATTTACCATTTGTATGTCTTTGTATGTAATAGGATTTACTTCTATTGAAGTTTTCTCCATCATTAAACTAAAGGAGAGGCTAGTTTCGGGTAAAGCACTGATATAAGGCAAGTATAAGAGTATATATTATTACATGCATATCTAAATTTATTGATTCTTGAAGTGATCACTCTAAATGCAAGTTAACAACTCATTTATCCCTTGATTAAGTACATATATGTTGGATTAAGTAAACATAAGAATAATTATATAATGTTAATGATATATGTGGACAATGTAAGACCTATGATAACAATTTAGAGCACAAGAAATCACATTGGGCCCATTAACTGAAAGTTCTGTATTGAACTCGAGCTTCAGGAACAAAAATTCAAAATTTTTAAAACTTACGGTGAAGCTCACAGCTAAGCCATGGGTGTCATACAGCTTAGAATCCAGAGAGCTCAAAACCCATAATTGAACTGCGGCTAACCCTTGGCCAAGCAGTGAAATGAACTACGACTAAGCCGTAACCACCTTGTGACTAAGCAACAAGCCATTTTACTGCGAGCCTTCCAGAGAACACCAAAACCCAGCTTTACTCTACGGCTCACCCACGGCTAAGCCGTGGATTATGCTAGAGCTAAGCCGCAGGCCAATATATGTCTAAGTCGTAAATGCATATGAAATTAAGAGAAAGACAAAGCCTTTCAGTTAGGCCATAACATGTATACGACTAAGTCGTAAGAACACTGTGAACTTAGGATATTAGGGATTCCAAATGACTTTGTAGGGCTTCAGATATGGCATATTTTCCTCAATTAACTTAGCCCAATGGGGATCAACTAATAAGGAGGATAAGTGTAGAGTTATTACTTATTCCCTTCGATTTTTCAAATGAATTTCCGATATCATGTCATGGGTGTTAACATAAGAAAAGGTGTCATTTGCATACACAATGTAATGCCAAGATTGGTAATACAATGACACCGGGTGTTTTATGAATATATCGTGTTAAATGCCCTTGGGATCACGAATTATCTAGCATATGGTCAGCTAGTAACTACCCTTGACACTTATTCAATCTAAATGATTCATATTGTTAAGTAACCTTGCTCTCAATATGATTAAATTATGTACAAATTCTTCCTAGCGAATCTTAAGGCGGAATCGGGCCTGTGCTTCTATTTAGCGTGTGCTTGTGAGCCAAAATGGGTGTAACTAAGGTTGACAGAGTTTGAGCTCTATTAGCTCATTTATATATGCATTGTCTGATTATTAATTACTTGCTTAATTCCGATTTTTATGATTAAATATGATTTCAAGACCAAAACTCCTTTATGTATGATATGATGATAAGTATGTATGATATGAATTCAGGACGGTCTTAACATGTTGAGTCGGCACTACTTAGCATGTACCTTTATTAAGTTCAATGGGACCAATTTGAGGTGCCTCTTATATAACTACTGTAGTAGTTTATGAAGGAGTTGTCGGCGCTCCTTGTGAAATTAGACTGATCCCCTAGCATAATTCCCATATGTATGTTATACGCTATCTCTAAATGATATGTTCTTTTTTGGGAGAATATAACCTCGTAGATGCCAACTAGTATGTTTTGATATACTGTTTATGATTCGCTACTCATGCTTAATTCATGCACAATCGCTTAGTTTTTTCGCTATTGCTTCCTTTTAATCAATATGTACTTTAATTTATTTGATACATTATGATGGTCTTATATATCTATATACTTATTTAACCGTTGTATTAGTAGTGCTACCCTTGGTGTCATAGGTACTAAACCCAACTCATGTGGCGAACGATGGGCCCGGTAGGAACCTCAACAAAATCTTGGGGAGTAGATGAGTGCAATGAAGATAACATCTTCTATTAGTCGTCCTACGAAGAGCGACAATGGGTTCTTTATTGGGTTGTTTAGCTTAGATATGCTTGGACTATGGTTTTTCTTGCACTTAATAATTTGATAGACATATATATACTGTTGGATTTTGTATATGTTTAAGTAATTGTTGCTATACAGATGTGAATGGTTAAGTACATACTTCAGACTTATTTATGAAATAGAGGATGTTTCTTTTATTATTGCTTATGATCAATACAGGTGGATTACACATGCTTCCGCTTGTTGTTGAATGTTATTTACATATTGGAGAAATTTCTCTACACGTTCATGTGGAATTTCCCTTGTAGTGATTTATATGTGTCCTCACATACACAGATTGTTACGGGATTACATACGTATACCCATGGGGTCCATTCTAGTCCCCAATTCTCAAGATCGGGGCATGACATACGTCCTCTGGGTGTTCTTGATTTCTTTAGCCAACCCAAAGTTCAGACTTGTTGATCTTGCTTTAATAATTTATACATATGTTTTGTGTTTCTTAATGTACTGAATTAATGCCTAATTATTGAAATGGATTTTAGTGTGTGCTCAACACACTGAGATTATTAAAATTAGACTTGAATGGAAGAAAACAACTCATTTAATTAGTACACCTATATTAGTGTAATATATATATGTATGTATGCATATAGATGTATACTAAGATTTTGGGAGTTAACAAGTTTAATGTGGTTATCTAGGTATTTAAAATATAATGCATTTGGATATATATATATATATATGTTATGAATGTTTGTATTTTTATATTGACATAGTAGTTAGATATATGTTTGCTCCTCATGAATCATTATGGATAGGAGTTGGATGTGTCAATTTTGAGCAACCCAGCATATATAAATGGAGTGAACGAGTTCCTTAATTTTGCTTCTGCCAGTGCAAGTAACTATTGAAAGATTACATGTCCATGTGGGAAGTATGGGAATAGTAGGTAGGTAACTCGAGAGTAGGCAAAATATCATCTATATTGGGAAAGAATTATTCCAGAATATACAAAGTGGATACATCATAGGAAAGCTTCATCATTTATAGCAACTATTGCAACTGCTACAACTGTCATTCGTGTAGATAATGACTTGCATGTGCATGATGACATGCAAGGATTGTTATATGATAGATTTGGAATCTTAAATAAAGATGCTGATGTGGGTGATGTATCAGATAATATAGGGGACCTAATGAAGATACTAAAACTTTTTATAAGTTGTTGAAGGATGCTAAATAGGAGTTATATCTAGGGTGTAAAAAATTTTCAAAACTTTCATTCCTTGTTTGGCTATTTCGCATTAAGTGCCTAGGTAAAATGACTAACAAGTCATTTACCATGATGCTTGAGTTGCTAAAAGAGCCACTTCCAAATGGCGAAACATTGCCTAAGTCATACTATGAATCGAAAAAAGTGTAGGGGAAATTGGAATTGTAATGACCCATATTTTTTTATTTTAAATTAGAATTAAACTTGACCTTTGATTTGATCTGTGATGGACCCCACATGTTAAAATATTTATGATTTTGTGCTATTTTATTTTTGGATAATTACTTAGTAATCTATAGGTCCCATAAGTTATTAGAATTTGAAAATTTTAGAGATGTGTTTTAAAATTTTGAAATTTTATTTGAATTAAACCTCTAGATTGTCCTGACTTATCCAAACTCGATTTGAGGATGAAATTCGATTCGAAGTTGAACTTATTTGGCTAAGTTGGATAGGACTAAACTTCTTCGATCACTCATATGAATGTCCTCTTCCACCTAAAGTGATCTCTTCTTTAAGGTAAGTCTTCTCTCTTCTTTATCTTTCTTTCTTTTCAAGTTACTATAGTAGTCAACCCCTAAGCCCTCAGCCACCGTCTGCCATCAAGCAACCAAACATGGAGAACCCATCAACCCGTCAAGACTTTATCCACCATAACTGGTTCGGACGGGACTCATCAATCCATTGATCACCCCCAATCAGTACCCCATCTTACCTGCATGTCTCAGGCTCCTTCTCCATCATGTTTTCTTCTGCAACTTCCCTCGTCATGGACCACCCTCCACTTTCTCTTTCCTTTTCTTCTTTTCTTCCCTTCTTTCTTTCTTCTTCTCTGTTCTTCCACTTGTCTCTCTTCAACTCAAGCCAGGCCTCTCTTTTTCTTCTCTATCTTCTCCTCTGCTTTCCTTTTCTCCTCGTACAACCCGAGGCCAGCTCCTCTTCTTATCCTTCTTGTTTCCCTTCTTCTTGCATTCCACTTTTCTTCTTCTATGCTCAGATCCGAACCGAGGTAACCCAGACCTCCGTCATCATGTTTCTCCTCCCTCTCTGTTTTCTCTTGTTTCTTCTTCCTTCCTCTTCTTACTTTTCTTTCATTCTTCTGCATTTTCTCCTCTATCTTTCTCCACCTTCTACTTCTATTCTCGCCTCTCTCGTTCTCTTTCCTTCTTCTCCGTTTTCCATTCTTTCCCCTTGTTCTTTTCCTCTTTCGTTCCTGGCAGAAGAACCCAGCCCGAAACTGGTAACCGTTGCAAAGCCAGTTCAGCCGGTTGGTACTCCTCTGCATCGTCTTCTTCCTCATTCCTTCTTCATCTGCCTTCTGTTTCTCTCTTTCTCTCTCTCTTGCTCTCTTTCTTTCCACTCTCCTGTTGCTGCTTCTTCTTCTTCACCGTTCTTCTTCCTCGTTTCCTCCCTCCACTGGTTCTTCTCCTCTGTCTTCTTTTTCTCTCTGTTTCCCGTTTTCTTCTTCTCTCTCTCTCTCTCTCTCTCTCTCTCTGTTCCTAACTGACTGAACTCGACCCATCTTCATCTCTTCTCTTTCTTCCCTGTATTTTCTTCTTTTCGTTTCTGTTCTTTCCTGTTTTCTTTCTCCACTGCAACCGTTTCTTCTTTTCTTCCTCGTTTCACTGTTGTTTTGACTCTTCTCCTTTGGTTTTTCTGCTCTGCGTCTTCTTCCTTCTCTTCTTATTCCTGTCTTCTCTTTTCTCTCCATTCTGTTTCTCTTTCTTCTATTCTTTCCCTTACTTTGCTTATTCCTCTCCTTCTTCTGTTTTCACCTTCTCTTTTCCTCTCTTGTTTCTATTCCTTCGTTTTAGTTTCCTCCTTTCTTCTCCTCCGCCCCCTCTTGTTTTCTTCTTTCACTGTTCTCTTTCCTTGTTCTCTCCCTCCGTGTCAATAGAACCCATCTCTTACGGAACTCGGTCCTCATCCAGTTCAGTTGAAATCATGTGGGCCACTATCCAGGCCAACTTTGGAACCCAGCCAACTCAACCAGGGATTCAACCAACTTGTTTGGGCACTAAACTTGGATGGCACCCAATCATCTTCTGCATATAATTAGTTCCGTTTTCCTGTGAAACGAATCTATCCTGACTATGATCATAATCATCTTAACATTTAAATGGCCACCTGATAGAACTGCATAACTAAAGTCACTTGGGCCCATTCATTGATTTCGCAACATGTACTGTGACCCAAACTGAGTCCACATGACTCTGGCCCATTTAAGGTTCTATCAACCAAAAGTACTTGAACCCACTTAGCCAACGTGCATGTAAAATTCAGCTTATTTCGGGCCCAACCCATAAGACTTTATTTGTACATGAACTTAGATTCTCATAACTTGATATCATCATAAACAGGAACTCGCACCGGATTTCCAAACCCAATCAAGCCAAATTCTCCGATCGCTGACAACTCAGGCAAGTAGTCTTACCATGATTCCTTAGCCATAGAGTTTTCAAGCATTGTCTCTTTTTTTATTTAATTACGTGAGATTGTGAGCTATTGAAATAATCCTAGATTCTTAGGATATTTTGTTACCTTTGATTTGTTGATTATCAGATTTGATATTTTCGTGTTGTCATTTGATTTGTTTCGAATTTACTTATTGTTAGATTTGATATTGATCTTTGGACACTATTTTGTCATGAATAAAATTTCTCAGTAAATTATTGATACTTGATTGAGAAGGTTGGATTTGTTCAAAGATTTGATGATATATGACTTGATTTGTATTTCCAACCTAACCTTGCTTGTAAACTGAAAATTCATAGATTATTGGAATTTGTTGCTCGTACATCTTTGACTTCAAGGCATTCTCTAAAGTATGGGCAACGCACCGTGGGGACGCTCACACGCGGATTTTAGCCTCTTTTGGGTATGACATTGGGATTGTGACCCCTTTGTGCGATATTTCTAGTCTGCAGCTAGCCCACTTTGTTTTGGAGATTTCTAGAATCTCAGTCTTCGTGCCACTTTGGATATGAAATGGCTTGTACCTAGCGGGTACCTTGTGCTTGGCCCAGGCTTTACTCTGCCGAACACACTTTGTTATTTTGTTTACTGCAGAGATACCTTATCTTAGTTTGGTTTTAGTATGTTGCTCTGAATTTGATATTTTGATTTGATTATCTTGATTATTTCCTCATCTTGTGAAATTCGATTTTGTGTCAATTTGTATTTGTTCTTCTCTCGTTAGCCTACTTTGTCACCCTTGAGATTGCTATACTCCGCTTTTGTTAATTTATTCAAAACCATGGCTCTAGATTTGATTTCTTTGACTGTTACCTGTTTTGCTAGGTTTTATGGTTTGCATTACTTGTTGAGTTTTACTCACATATGTTTTTACCCCCACAGGTCTTGAGGTTGAGCCAGAACCCGAGGAAAACTAACTTGCTTTGCGGGAATCGGGGTTCTGAGAAGAGCTATGGAATTATATTAGATTCCAGCAGATTTAATTAACGATTTATAATTATGGAATGTTTATTTTTATGCTTTAGAGAATTACTCTTATTTTGAACTTTTCGGAGGTTTGATTTAGGATATTGATTATGTGAGATCATTTGAATTACGTTAATAAAATTTAGAAATTATTCAATTTATCTTTTGTGGTCCTGTCATGCCTAGGGATTTGAGGGTCCCAAGGATCTCAGATCTCGGGGCGTGACAGGAACTCACCTACAATAAGATTCATGCTTGCCCTAATGATTGCATGTTGTATTGAAAAGAGCATGTTGAAGATACTGAATGTCATGTTTGTCATACATCTATGTACAAGGTTGAAAATCATCAAGAAGGTGAAGTCCCTTCATCGAGAAGGGGTAAGAAAATTCCAGCAAAAGTTCTACGATATTTTCAATTGAAACCTAGGTTGTAAAAGTTGTTCACGCCATCTAAGACTGTATCATTTATGAGGTGGCATAAGAAGGATTGCACCAAAGATGGTTGTTTGAGGTATCTTGCCGATTCACCTGCTTGGCAGACTTTTGACTTTCAACATAAAGATTTGCTAAAGATCCTCATAATGTTAGACTTGGATTAGCCAGTGATGAATTTAATCCTTTTAGAATAATGAATGTTGCTCATAGTACATGGCCTATCATCTTGATGCCATACAAGTTGCCACCTTGGATGTGTATGTCATGTTGTCATTGCTTATACCTGGCCCTTTTGCACTTGAAAACAGCATTAATGTATACTTGCAATCTTTGATAGATGAGCTAAAGGAATTATGGGAGGATGGAGTAGATACATATGATGCTTTAACCAATCAAAATTTTAATATGCGAGTAGCATTACTGTGGACAATTAGGGCATGTTTGGTAATAAAATCATCAAAGAAAAGAAACGTGATTTTCGGGATATCTATCAATATCCATGTTTGGTATTAGCAAATCTCTGATGATTTTAGTATAATCAAATCATCACTTCTTGTAATTCATAAGTTTTACCTCTCTTTATCGGATTTCTAAATCATCTCAATCAAAAGAAATGATAAAAAAGGCTAAATCCTCATCATGGGCTAGGTTAGCCCCATCTGGGCTCATCCCACCTTGGCCTGGGCTTGGATAGGTAAGCAGGGCCCATTTAATAATTAGACTAAGCTTAGATTAAGTGATAGAAAGCTTAAAGCCCAACCCAGCCCGTGTAAGGAATGCATGTAATTTAATGTAATTATTACAAAGAATTATTAAAATAGCCATAAAATTGATAAAAAAATCAGATTCGGCCGGGCTCAATTAATTTAATGGGTGGGCTCGAGTCCAACTTTTATGGCCCATGTCAGGATTGGACCGGGCCTATACCAATATTTCTAAAGTCGGGCCGGTCTTGAATAGGTAAGTAGAGCCCATTTAATAATTGCGCCGAGCATGGATTAAGTGATAAAAAGGCCAAAGCCAGCCCAGCCCAACCATGCTCTCTCCATGCTTCAAGCTCTTCTTTTATTTTATTTTGTTAATTTTTTTTTAATGATTTTCTTACAGCATTGTAGGCGGCTTGCTGTGCAGCCATATATTCTCCATTCTTCAAGCTCTCTGCATGCTTCAAGCCATATATTTTACCATACTTTATACTATCGATCTTTTTTTCAAAATAAATAAATAAATAAATACTGGCCACTGGGCCAACCAAAGAAAAAAAGAAAAAAAAAAAAAGGCGATGAACTTACACGCATTTTTTAGTGATCAAGACGAATCACGGGCATTGGGAATCTTTTATTACCAACCGCATCCACATCTCGACAGCTCTCCATCACTTTCTCACACACGCTCTGCTCTGCTCTGCTCTCTCTTTCCCCCTCTCTCTCGTCTCTCTTCTGCAGAGGCCAAAAAGAAGAAGAAAATTTTACCGCAGAGGCTACGAAGAAGAAGAAAATTTTACTTTCTCACACTCCACAGGTATGTTTCCTCTTCCTTCTTTTTTCCTCCGCCATTCTCATCTTCATCTCTTCGTAGGGTTCCCTTCTCATTCCTTCCCCCTTCCCTCATTCTCAATCTCAATGCTTCTCTTCATCAGATTTGATCCCTTTTCTCCTCATCTTCCATCGCAGCTTCAAATGATCGAACCTGAGCTCTCTTGTCGATCTTGAAGATCTTCTTCCCTAATCTCATTGGGTTTTTCTTTTCTCTTTCTTGATCTCTCTTATTCTCAAGTCTCAATGTCTTCGATCCTCTCAAATTAGGTCATTCTTTCTTTCTTCCGGTTTTTCCCTCGATCTCTGTTTTCTGCGTCGAATGGTACGAACTGAGCTCTTTCGATTTTGTTTTCCGATCTTGTCTGTGCTGCTGCTTTTGTAGATCTACTGTTGAAATCGCTATTTCTCTTTCTTATCAGCCTTCTGTTTGGATGATTGGAACTCTGCAATGTGGCTGCTTGACCTTTGCTCTTGATTTGTAGGTATGGATTTGTTGAAGGAGAAGAAGTTCTTGAGTGCAGCGCTCCTTTTTCTGGCAACGTTTGCCCTTGCAAAGCTCCTTTCGGCGTTTCTGATATGCAGATCTAGGAAGCGTCTCCCTCCTACTGTGAAGGCATGGCCCGTTGTCGGCGGGCTCTCTCGGTTCTTGAAAGGCCCTATCGTCATGCTCAGGGAGGAGTATCCGAAGCTGGGGAGCGTCTTCACTCTGAATCTTTTGAACAAGAACATAACATTCTTCATTGGACCGGAGGTGTCTTCGCATTTCTTCAAGGCATCGGAGTCTGATCTTAGTCAGCAGGAGGTGTACCAGTTCAATGTGCCCACGTTTGGCCCCGGTGTAGTCTTCGACGTTGACTACTCAGTTCGGCAGGAGCAGTTCCGGTTCTTCACGGAGGCCCTGAGGGTCACCAAGCTAAAGAGTTATGTAGATCAGATGGTAGTCGAGGCAGAGGTGCGTTTTTTTTTTTTTTTTTTTGTAGTATTTAGACTTTGTATTGATGATTCTGTCATTGGTGCTCAAGTATGATCAATTTGTCAATCGTGCTGGTGAGGAATTAAAAACAAATATCTTACGAGACGCCTTTTAGTATGCATCTTTGAGAGTCACTTATATTCATAAGAAGATGGAAGATGAAACATAGCTTATTATTGAAGAAGACCATGGAACCGTTGGTAGGTGCTCAGCGTTGCGGCTAGAATGCTGTGGGTTTGAGTCATGTTGGGAAATAAATAAAATTTTATGTTCTCTTTTCAGGATGATTTTTTATTCTTTCCATCTCAAAGTTGGTCTGTTGATAGTTCTATCCAAGTAGGACATTGAATAAACTGCGACAACTGGATGTTCAACACGTCAGTATTGTGTTGACGTTTGTCTGATTTGATTCACAAATTGGCGCAACTTGGTTTTCAAAATGTTGCGATTTAATTTAACTCAGTACATGATCTGTGATGAGGACAAGTGGATTTTCAATTTAAACTTGAAAGGCTGATCTTTGCAACATGAAGAAACTATAAATTTCTGGTTTCCCAGTTCTATGTATTGATGATTTATGAGGCCCTTTGCAGCATCGGAAGTTATCTTATTTTCATTTGACGTACTTTTGATTATATTGATGTCAACCACAAGTCAATTTAGTTCAAGGATACAGAACTAAGTAAACAACTAATCAAGATATTGATTGAACTCATGCATACCTTCTTAGACAATATGTTTTAGGTCTTGTTATCTAGATTGGTAACCTAACATAACTTCCCTGAGGAAATATGGGAGGTGTTTCTTATGTTGCTCATAATTTTCCTTTTTCTTTGTTTTTTTTCCCTCTTCAAGTGGTGATATCATAGAAGGCCTATTCATCTAGTCATTTAGCTACCTGATGAAGTATGTAGGAAAGTATCAGTTTTGGTTCAGATAGATCTGATGCAGATGTTGGGAGATAGGATTCTTGTTTATTGGCTTTCATTTGCCTTTGAGATGCCTTTCCATTATTATTATTATTTTAAAATTTATGATGAGGTTTTCCCCACGGGATATAACTCAGCGGGACTATTCCCTTGGGCACAAGCACAAAACCCCCACACACATGCACCGGGTTACTCTGGTTGGGATTCAAGCACAGGATGTGGGGAGCAAACCCACATCTTATGCCAGTCAGGATGAGGGGACTGGGGAGCAAACCCACACATTTTTCAACTATGAAAAGGTCGAATTGAATACTATGAGTTTTCAGTCATAAATGATTCATATTCATAGATTTCATTCAATTGGGAATTTATGGCAGCTGGCTTTTTGTCACACACAATAACAATTTTAGTTCCCCACGTCAATTTCTCTATTCTCCTGCTTGGAATGTTCATTTTGAGACTTTGGTTGGGGACTGCAGGTTTGCTTTTATCCAATTATGAGAAAATGGGTGAATCAGGCAAAAGATTCTTGTTCAAATCATTCATCCTATTGAGAATCTGTAGTAGTTGGCATTGGCAATGCCTACATAGCAGCTGTATTTCTATTAACTAAAGTATTTATTTCTCCTCCACAGAAATATCTAATTTGTATGCTTTGTTGAAGACTGCATGTTTCTTATTATCATAGTTTGAAACCTAAGAACCTATGACATTCAATGTCCATCTGACTCAGATTTGACTCGACAAGACTTGGAGAACCAACTTGATATCTACTATATTTCTATGATATCTAATCTATTTCTATGATATCTAAGTTATTGTCTACTTATGCGTTGGTCAACTTGATGATGGTGTATCAACTTACTCAGTTCACTTCAGAGCTTTGGTTCTTATACAACACTGCTTGACTTAGAATGAGTACTTTTTGGTGCTCATTTTGTTTCTTTGAGTATGGAAATCACCAAAGTTTATTTTTGTATGTATGATTTTTTTTCCTGTGGTAAGACAAAAGGCACCTCGGACAAAATTTGACGTGTTGCAAGTGTAAGGAACTACTAACTAGGGACATGGGGAGACCCATTAAGACCTGAAAAGGATGAGGCTCTATTGATGATGACCATAAAGTTCTTTCTTTCATAGGTCCATCGTAGCCATACTTTAATGTGGGTTTGCTTATGTTAACTAGTGAAATGATAACTTCAACAACTTAATTTATTTGACAAGTTGTTATTGAGCTGCCATTTTAGTGTATGGATAATGGACCATATAAACTGGAGAGTGGTCTTTCATTTTCTTCTTTAGGTAGCTGATGCCACTTTTGGTGGTCCACATTCAAATGAGTTGTGGCACCACTAATGCCCCATTTTCTAGGAGTGTAGGGTAATGATGAAGTTAAAGGTATTTCATTCTTTTTTATTGTTTAGTATATTGATTTGGTGGATAGGATATTTTAAGACTTCTTTTGATGTAAGAGCATACATAAGTAATAGGAGGGCCGAAACCCAAAGCATTTCATTTTGTTTATTCATGTTCTGAGCAATATCTAAAGAGTGGGACATTAGATGTGTGTATCTAGTTTGGGCCCGTGATGCAACCGTACTTTTAGGTGTTATTTTGTCTCTTTATTCCCATTTTATCTGATATTGTTGTGTTGTGGATTACTGGATTCCATGGAGAGATTAAGGTTGGCACGAACCTTAGATTTTTTCTTGTTGATGCATGCTAGCCTATAGTTCAGCCAATCCATTGGGCTCAATCCATAAGCCCAATAGGACATCCAGTTATTTAGAGATAATTATAAGTAGTCTAGTTTAATTAGGATTAATATTAGTCAATTCTTATTTTGTTTAGACTGATTCTAATATTAGTAACTTTGTTTCTTAGGGATCAAGCTAACTCCTATATATAAGGATGTTAGGCCTCATTGTTATAATGCTTAGTTTTAATTAATAAAAGTTCCCTTTTGAGATTTGAAATGTTATCTCTTGTGGTGTTTGTTCCTCTTGTGAGGATGCTCTAGGGGCTGAATTCTTTTGGATTCGATCAATCCTTTAGGAGATTGATCTATTTTATCAATTGTGGATTCGTGGCTACGCCAAGCTACTATTTTGGCTTTGTAAAGATGGTTTGTAGATACATCCATAGTAATAGTTGGGGGTGGCTCATTTAGCTTAACAATTGAATTGTCTTTCTTGTAAAGGAGGAGAAATGAACAATGAACATAGCATGTCATGATGCTACAGTTCGCTATTGTCAGAAGATTCTAAACAGTTTAAGGGAGAGCCGTATGTTTTACCTCTTAGATGCTTGAATTGTTTAGCATAGAGGAAGTTGTTTTTTTGTTGCTGATGTTGTTACATTTAATTCCTCCGATTTTGTTATATCTTGTTCTCCTTCATCATTCTCCTTTTTCATCATCATCAAAGTCGGATACATGATTTTTGTTTATCCATTTTGGTTATTCTGACCAAATCCTCGGATATGTTGCACTTCTTTAGATGTATCCTTACTACGCTCATCATTTTTTGTTCTCCTTTTATTGACTTAAATTCAACTCTAGATCTGCTTCAGATCTATTCTTACTACTGCCATCCTAGTTTGTTGTCTTTTTGATGACTTAAATTTGACTTTAGGTTTTGATCATAATTTAATTTGATCAATATAAATGGCACTATGGATGTCTAAGTAATGCGGAACTGGATGGAGACGTGGGGCGGGTAAGGTAGAAGATGGAGATAGAGGGGAAAATTGGGCTTTCACTAAACTCCAGTCACAGGAGGCGTTAGGAAATTGGTCTCTCACCAAACTCCAGTCGCAGGAGGCATTAGGGATTTTGAGGAGAACTCAAAGAACGTGGGAAGACCCCAATAATTTTCATTCATCCATCAATAATTACTAAGCCAAAGAGGCTTTGCTTAAATAGATAAAAGACTAACCCTAAGACTAATCTAGACTATCCACTCGCATTGATAGCCGAGATTAAAACATCATTTAAACATCTTTTTAAAACAACTTAAAGCAAACAAAACCCTAAATAAACTAGGATAGGTGGGCTAGGCCCAAAGACAGGTCGAATCACGGGTGACCATGGATCTATCCTGCATCAATTTTTCTCTGCTTGGAGAAAACTCGTTCTCGAGTTTTAGTAGAAGTCCACTAGAGTCAAATAGTAAGCGTATAAATCTTCGATGTGCTTCTTGATCTGCAACCTCTTGGCATGCTTTGGCAGCTGTAATCAATCTTTTCATCCAGATAGAAAGGGACTGGAGGTATAGTTTCTGTTGATGTTTGACTTCAACATTGATGTCAGATTTGACCATTAGATGTAGCAATTGTTGCTGTTGAAGGAGTAGATCATAGTCTTTTATTGTCAACAGTCTATCCCCAAAGATGAAATCAATGTGAGGGATATTAATGAGGTGCACAACTTTTTCAACACTGGCTTTTTCTTCTGTGGAGACAGGCTTTTCTGAATATGATTCTACAGTTATATCCATTGGATCTTTAGGTTGATTGCTAACCATATTCAAGTCTTCAAATTTACTTATTGCTGGCATCTGTTGATCATTATTTTCAACCTTCAAAACAACAACCTGTTGGACTGCTAATGTATTTTGCTCCTCAAGAAGGGGACTTATGTGCAGATCCACGAGATGATGAGGCTCCCTGTGGTCTTCTTCATTGTGTATTTCTTTTTGTTCCTCTCGCACTGCTTGATCAACACCGTCTAAATTGATTATGGAATCATTTCTTTCTTGCTTTTGTTTCTCAATATCAGCCTGAATATTCTCCACAGGTGGTTCCACAACATTGGATTTTTCCTCTTGTAACTTAGCTTCTCGGAGGCAATAGCGTTTTATCAAACGTTCAACACGAATCGCTTCCCAAAATGCTTTATACATATTTTTATACTCCTTTTGCATATTTTTTCTGTACGCTTGGTCTTAAACCTTCAACAAAGATTGTGATATAATGTTCATCACTCTCATTTAGTCCACATAATGCTTGTAGTCTTGAAAATTCATCACCGTAGTCAAGAACTGATAGCTTCTTACCTTGTCTCAAATTTAGAAATTGATCAAAGTAGGCTTTATTATCAGCATACCATTATCCATACTTAAATGAATATGTCGCTTTAAGTACATCACGGTGAATTGTCAACATTAGCTTTTCTTCCGATTCCATATGGAAGACTTTCTAGAATAATGCACTTTTTTTTTCTTTTAAAAAAAATAACGTAATTTGACCTGTTGTGTAGAGCTTTTCAAAAAAAAAAAAAAAAAATGCACAGGATCAAACAAATCTGAAATCGAAGTCCGGATAGGGGAGATCTTGTGATTTGAAGGTCAACCGAATGGATTTGATGACATCACCGCGGACTGCTGGCGTTTGGACTTTCCTGCAAAAGTGGGTCGGTTCCACCTAACCTGAACGTGACCTGATCTGAACTGGGTGGCTCTTTTTTTTTTTTTTTCCCTTTTTCTAACTACTGTTGGATCGGGTCAAATCTGACCTGACCTGACCCACTCGAGCTAAAGAATTGGGCTCTTCAACTGGGTCAACTATGATGCGATGATGGATTTGGACTTCAAATGGTTCAGGCTGGCTCAAATTTGCTGGACCTAACTTGTGAACGATCCTCCTCTTTCTCGTCCTTCGTGCCTAGAAGAGAAAAGAAAAAAGGTCTGAAAGCTGTCGATTGCTGCTTCTTCTCAATAAGAAAGAGATGGGCGATGGAGTTGAGATGTGTAGATGGCCTTGGTGATGGCATGCAGGAGGCGATGGCGACGGCGGTGGAAATGGCAAACTGTGATGTTACGGTTGTTGCTGCTGGCGGTGGACAACGAAGCACACGGCGAGTGGTGATGCTGATGAGCCGATGATCGCTTGCACCGTGAGGACACTGGTTGACGGAGAAAGCTGCAGACGGTGCAGGTACGCTCGTCCACTGATCTCTTCTTTCTTCCTCTTTCTATTTTTTTTCTGATTCTTCTCAGGATCCTCTCTAGGATGGGTGTTGGATGAAGATGGGGAATGAATGCTTCAAAGCAGGTGTTGGCCGACTGGGGATATGGTGAATGGGGTTTTAGTTTGGGGATTAAGGTGGTTTGGGGTTTTGACGAGGATGAAGGTGTGGTTGTTAGGTGATTTTTTTATTTCTATGTTTGGCTGAATGGGTAAAGAAGGTGACTAAGAGATGGAGGGTTTGGGTGTTGCAGTGGCTGGGTGGGTTGGTGGCGATATCGGTGAAGGTGATGTGGTCCTAGGATTGACGATGGGGACTGGGTTTTCGGATCTCAGATTCGGGAAGAGTATAGAGTGGGCATTAGATTTGGGGATTTTGGGGTTGAGGTTTCAGATCTGCGATTGACGATATTGGTAATGGATGAATCGGCAACAATGATGATTGTCGAGAATCGAATCCGGGGATGGATCAATATTCGGCTCTTATACCAAATAATGTGGAACCGGATGGAGACGCGGGGCGGGTAAGGTAGAAGATGGGGATAGAAGGGAAAATTGGGCTCTCACCAAACTCCAGTCACAGGAGGCGTTAGGAAATTGGGCCCTCACCAAACTCCAGTCACAAGAGGCATTAGGGATTTCGAGGAGAACTCGAAGAAAATGGGAAGATCCCAATAATTTTCATTCATCTATCAATAATTACTGAGCCAAAGAGGCTTTACAATGCTTAAATAGATAAAAGACTAACCTTAAGACTAATCTAGACCATCTACTCACATTGATGGCCAAGATTAAAACATCATTTAAACATCTTATTAAAACAACTTAAAGCAAACAAAACCCTAAATAAACTAGGATAGGTGGGCTAGGCCCAAAGACGGGTCGACCCACAGGGGACCATGGATCTGTCCCGCATCACTAAGTTGATTCCTACTCTAAATTTTATGGAGCATTTTGTGCTCAATTCATTACCAGTCACTCATGATTACCTACATGATTTGGATTGCATAGTTAATTGTGGTTCTTTTAACATTTACTCCTCTCTTGCTTTGAGTTGGATCATATTGTTTGCTAGTTCATGTGTTTTTAGGTTGATATGGCTTTAATTTATGTATGCCTATAATATATTCCCTTCATTTATATAAATTTTAATGGGACCATTTCACTCTATCTACTTAAATTATGAACATACTTTTTGGATAATAACATAAGATAAAGATTTCTTTATCCTTCTATAACTGTCAAATGAAAGTGAATCCAACAGCACATAATTCTCAGAGTTGGACTGCCCTTGTTATCCAAATGCGACAAATGATTCTGCTATAAATATGATGTCCAAATCCCTCCTTCCAAAAAGCTGTTCAAAAAGCCAGCACATACCTGTTTAATGCCATTCAATTTGGCATATACTATTGGATATTATGAGTTGGAGCTTATTTATGTTGGAAAATAGTTAAGAGTAAGCTGCAATTTGAAAGATATCTGAAAATGGTTTGAGAAAAGCGAAGATGTTACTTGGCTGACAGCTTTTCTTTATATGTATGATATGTGAACCAGTGTTTTAAAACTCATCTGAGTATGAGTCAACTTGGACTCAATCATAGACAAGTCGGGCCATAAAGGACTGCTATTATAGTAACTTACCAAACCCAGTCTGTGCAAAAGGATGTCTGAAATGTGCAACATGGGAATGGTAGTCAAGTCTGAAAATAAAGGACTGCTATTATAGTAACTTACCAAACCCAGTCTGTGCAAAAGGATGTCTGAAATGTGCAACATGGGAATGCTAGTCATGTCTGAAATTTCTCACCTGAAAAGTCCTCTCTTTACTTAATATTCAGTTGTATATAGACTTCTATGCGTTTTTTTTTTTTTTTTGGCAATAAATGCCCATAGTGTTCCTGCATTGTTTTCTTTGTGATGAGTTCTCAAAGGTTCCCACCGGGACTTGACGGCATACTATGATACCCAGAATATATTCTGTCAATAGACTGGGTTTCAGAGCCATGGTACTGACAACAAATCGTGTCATGCAGGACTACTTCTCAAAATGGGGCGAATCTGGTGAGGTGGATTTAAAATATGAGTTGGAGCACCTCATCATCTTGACGGCAAGCAGATGCCTCTTGGGAAGGGAGGTGAGGGATAAGTTATTTGATGATGTCTCATCACTCTTCCATGACCTTGACAATGGCATGCTTCCCATCAGTGTCATCTTCCCATACCTCCCAATCCCTGCGCACCGCCGCCGTGACCAAGCACGCAAGAAGCTTGCACAGATTTTTGCAAGTATTATTTCTTCCCGTAAGCTTACTGGAAAATCAGAAAATGATATGTTGCAGTGCTTCATTGATTCCAAGTACAAAGATGGCCGCCCCACAACTGATTCCGAGGTCACAGGCCTCCTCATTGCTGCCCTTTTTGCAGGACAACATACCAGTTCTATAACCTCCACCTGGACTGGAGCTTATCTTCTCCGCCACAGTGAATACTTTTCTGCTGTCTTGGAAGAGCAGAAGAGCCTGATGAAACAGCATGGGAATAGGGTTGATCATGATGTCTTATCAGAAATGGATGTTCTGCATCGGTGCATAAAAGAAGCACTGAGACTTCACCCACCTCTGATACTGCTTCTACGTAGTTCTCACAGTGACTTCACAGTAAAGACCAGGGAAGGAAAAGAGTATGATATCCCAAAGGGTCACATTGTCGCCACATCACCAGCTTTTGCCAACCGACTTTCATATATTTATAGGGACCCAGATAGGTATGACCCTGACCGATTTGCTGCTGGGAGAGAGGAGGACAAGATCGCAGGGCCTTTCTCATACATCTCATTCGGCGGTGGCAGGCATGGGTGCCTTGGGGAGCCATTTGCTTACCTGCAAATAAAGGCAATATGGAGTCATTTGCTGAGGAATTTTGAGCTGGAGCTTATCTCTCCTTTCCCAGAGATTGATTGGAATGCCATGGTTGTTGGTGTGAAGGGGAAGGTGATGGTTCGTTACAAGCGTCGGCAGCTCACTGTTGAATGATGCTGAGATGTGTTTACTTCTCTTTGTTTTCCTTCCTTTCGGTTTCTGGAAGTTTCTGCCTTCATTCACTTTGTAGTTTGGAGTCTATTACTAGATTTTTGTGTGATGCCTTGTGAAGGTAACACAGTAGTAGAAGATTGTTTTGTTTGGTATTTTCAATTAGAATATCCCATCAGAGGCCTTTAAATTAATTGGCATGAGTTTTAGATTGATACCATCGAGAAACAAGTAGGGGTGATGCGTCTTCAGAATATTTATATTCTCAGTGCTAGTGGTAGACATGATTCAGGAAGATTTGAATTGGAAACTGTTCAACGAAAATTAGTTACTATCGCAGAACCCAAACTCAGTGGAATTCTTCCAATGATACATTCATATTTTTCTAACATTTGCTCCTTCCTCTTGTTATGTTATATTCTGCCATTTAAACCAGAAAGGTCCATTCGGCTTCTCTTTATCTGTACAAATAATGAGGTCCGGTGCTCAAATTTTGAACCTCTCAAGGCTTCATGGTCGTTGATCATGTATATTAATGTATTTCAGATGAAAGTTTGAAAAAGAATATTGTGCTTTGTGTAATCAATTTGATGGGTGAGCTTCTCCCCGTTGGAGTGAATTTGGAAAGGGCCTATTGAGAAGGCATTTGTTTCGAGTGGTATAAAACTTAAAAAGGTGAGCCCCAAAATGTTACGATGGTAGGCTGACCTTTTATTTGAAGACCAGGACAGCAATTAGGATCTAAAAATTTATTTTTCTGTGAATCCAGAATGAGCATTTCAGTTTTTGGAATATAGTCAAGAGTGTGATTGTCCAGTTACCATTTTCAGTATTTCATGATATCATGAACTGCTACCGATAGTTGCTTCCTGATTGTATTCGTGAACCTAAAATGCCAATTGTAATTTTGTAGAAAATGAATTTCTAGATTATAGTTGCTGCCATGGACTTCATTCAACATGGACTATCATGGCATTTCCTTGCTCCCAACTTGAGATTTAAACTTCATGATATCATGGAATGTGAAATTTAGAGAAGCGGAACGTCTCAGGTGGACAAAAGGTGCTTATTCATCGACACTCCATTTAGTTCCATTAAGCTCTTTTAGTTTCCTTCAGTTTCATTCACAATTACATTAAAAAAAAGACACACACACAAAAAAAAAAAAGGGAGGAGGAAACAGAGAAAACTCCACATCTCAGTTCAGTCCATTTAGCTGCATTCAGCTCCATCCACAACTGCCTTAACACTTCCATTTACATTTGCATTTAAATAAATGAATCCACTGGGATCAGGAGATGGGAGACCAACTAGGGATATCACTAGATACAACATGAGAAAGAACAGAAGAGGGGTGTTGTCTTGGGGGTGTGTGGAGACCACAAGCAGCAACAACTAATGTGGGGTCATTAGGGAAATCAAGAAATGTTCAAAATATTTTCAAATATAATGAAATTGGGGTAAAAAAACAGAAAACTAAAAAAAAAAAAAAAAAAATTGGATGGGAACCCTCTCCTTAGATATGAATTTGGTCTCTCCGCACATCTAAAGGATTTGAGGGGATTTTTCTCGTAAAATTTAAAAAAAATAAAGGCTAGTCTCCAATAAAGAAGAATAAACAGAAAAGAAAAAGAAAAGAAAAGAAAATCTAGTCATATAATTAGCCGTCCATAAATACTCTTGCCAAATAAGTAATCACCAAAAGCTCAGCTTCATTCCACCAAACCACCCAATAAAATAAAATTAAAAAAAAAAACCAAAACCCTAACTTCACATTGGTCATTAAAAAGATTCTAATTATCCAAGATTTAACACTCATGGCAACATAAATAGGTCATTAAGCAGTCCTGCCCAATTTAATTAAAGTGGCAGATAGCAGATCCTATCTCCCTAAAAACCGGACACACCTGTCAATGTAAAACCATGCCACATAACCTAAACTAACCAAACCCCTTCAATGCCTTCCGCTGGGACCCACTTCCCTCCATTTGGTCCCCCACGTGGGTTCGTGCACGCATGTCATGTGTGCCCCTGGGGATTGTAAAATGTAAAAATTTGTAAAATGTAGGCAGTCAAAAGCCAAGTCTTTTTCAAGGGTTTTAGGCTCCTTCTAGGGTTTTGTCATATTTGATTTGATGAAGAACAACAGTCCGAAGCAGTAGCAGAGAACCAAGCAAGGTTTTCCGCGGAGAGATGTTTCCATTACTGCTTCTACTGCTCTCACTCGTCCCTCCGTCGGATTCGTTGTCGGGTCCGCATATAGCGGATCTAAATGTACTTTTGCCTCCTCGGATGACCCATCCCGTCGAATATCGCCTTCAAGGATCAGATGGATGCTTTTCATGGTATGGGTCTGATAATGCATCTTCTTTGTAGATTGTTTTCTGTGGTTTTTCTTGGTGGGTGTAGCTCATTTGTCAGTGGGGTTTGATGGTGTTGATGAAAATTTGTTTTTGGTGTTGGAATCTTTGGTTTTGGACACTTTGGGTGGACTTGAGTGTCAGGTGTTTGTAGAAATGCCGCTTCCATTAGAGATCTTTCAATGGGTTTTGGTCCACTAGTGCTGTAATTAATTGATTTGGGAGATATGGATTGCTTCATGGAGGCGCAGTTTGGTTTTCTTTCAATGGGTTTTGGTCCACTAGTGCTGTAATTAATTGATTTGGGAGATATGGATTGCTTCATGGAGGCGCAGTTTGGTTTTCATGAAGTGTCTCAAAATGCAATGCTTAGCATTCATCCTGGGTGCACAGTAATGAGCTGCATCTTATTCACATTGATGGTTACATTGTTTGATCATGTGATCCTGTAAGAGTTTGGGTGCTGCTGAACTGAGAGATTCGACTTTTTGTTAATAAAGTTGTTGGAGAAGCATTCATGGAGCTTCTGTTGCTTATGATGAAGTTGCAAGCATCATCTTTGCTGCAAATATGCATGTGAAAGATGTTTATTTGTGTTCAATCATCCACCTTTAGCTTGGCTAGGAATTGCCAAACCATCAATGTGGGGCTGGATTCAATTGCAATAAGTATGGCAGGGCCTGAATCCAAGTTTGGGTTTTTTATGGACCTCGAAAAGTGGGTCTGGGTGGCCTTGCAATGGTTAACAAACTTACAGGAGGCCTGACCAAGGCCCACGTTGGAGAAAGAGGGGTCATCTAAATGGATAAAATCATCATCATTGATACACACATATAAAAAAAAAAAGAAAAAAAGAAGGGAAAAGGGAGAAAAAACCAAGTACTCTTACCACATCATCACACATCATCATCATTAATTCATGATCATAACAAAAAAAAAAAAGGCCCTACTATCCCATCCTTCATCATGATTGACTTTATTCAAAACTGCCCACAGTATATTAAAGAAATTGAAGGATTGGAGGTGGCAAGAAGAAGTAGCGAGTGGTTTTCTTAAAAAAGGAAAGAAAGAAAAACACCGAGTACATGCTAGAGGACTTGTATGATCTTGATCCTTTTAATAAACCATTGAGTGAGAGGGTACGAGTGTGTAGAAGTTGCCATTCTTTTCTGAGCTAACTGGGATTTACATGAAAATGTGATTCACTTATATGTCGTAAAGTTGAGCTTTTATTCAACCTGGGCTTCAAATTCTTGAAGGGTGCCCAGATGTAAAGGGAATAAGAGAGGGATGGATACTAGTCCATTGAGAAAGAGAGATGGTACTAAGAAGTAGAGTGAATAAAATAGGAAAGGAGAATCATCATCATCATCAACGCCTTATCCCAACTATGTTAGGGTCAGCAACATGAATTCTGTTTCTCCATTCCGACCTATTCCAATCCAAAACATGAAAGGAGAATGAGAATGGAGCAATGAGGGGAAAAAGGTATGCATGTGAGGGAAAGGAAAGGAGAGTGAAAAGTAAATAATGATTGGTAGCAAGAGATTTTGGAATGTACATATACTTGCCCAACCTAGGCTCATTAGAGTCTGACTGGCCTAAGGCATAAAGGTGGGTTTGACCTAAGGAATTAGGACCCTATAATTGGGTTCAAGTCCAACACGTGGGGCCCGATGGCGGTTGTACAATAAAAAATGTTGTTATTGGATATTGGGTTGATTTGGGCTAGACCCAGACCCATTGCGGCCGTAACGAATGGCGATCCTTCTCCATGTCTAGCTGATCATCTTTAAGCTCCAATGGAAAGCCATCTGGTACTATATGTTTTTCATCTTTCAAATCGATCTCCTCACTGTAACAATAATGGAGATTTCTTTGTAGGACAAAAAGTTGATAGTTTTCTTTTTCATTGCACTTGAAGCATTTAATGTCTTTGCATTCTTGGTTGAAGGCTTCTTACTATGTGAGCTTCACCTATGTCTTCCACACGATTCGTCTTATCTGAGTTAGCTTAGTTAGCCATTTGAGTATTTGGGTGGCAATCTATGTAAGCTTATCTAAACTTAGATAAAATGGAATGGAAGAAGAAGATTGTGGGAAATGTAGTCGGTATCTCCAATGTGGGGATCGACAGTCTCTTATAGATGTAAATGGCCCAATTTGGGGCTATGATTACAATCAATTTGGATCTAATTACAACCTAAGATTACAGACAAAAGATATGATGGCTACAAGAATGGTATGTATACACAGACATTCCATATAAATAATGTTGACTATTATCTTGCAAGATCTCACATGTGCATGTGTGAATGTTAGCTATTGGGCTTGAGTTGGGCCTTCTTTTGATTGGCCTGGTTTCTACACTCTTCCTCAAATTGATGTGGGGTAGAATAAAGCAACAATTTGGAACAGAGATAGTTGTGACGGTCATGAGGGAGTGCTTTGGTGAAGCAATCCTCTAATTGATCATAAGATGAGACATAAGGCAAATAGATGATATCAGTGACAACTTGTTGCCAGATGAAGTGACAGTCGATTTCAATATGCTTAGTCTTTTCATGAAAGACGGTATTCTTGGCAATGTGAATAGCACTAGTATTATCTGCATAAAACAGAGTTGGATGCAAAGAAAATGCACCAAATTCTCGAAGTAAGCGGCGAAGCCAGACAAATTCACTGCTTGCTAAAGATATAGATCGATACTCAGCCTTGGCAGAGGATTTAGAGGAGTAGTTTGTTTCTTGCATTTCCATTTTATGAGAGAGTTGCCCAGAAACATACACTACCCAGTAGTGGAACGGCGAGTATTTGGACAATCAGCCCAATCAGCATCAGCATAGGCTTGCAATTATAATGAATAGGTTGCAGAGTAGAATAAACCACGATTGAGAGTGCCTTTTATGTACCTTAGGATGCGACATATGACATGTAGATGTGGCTAATGAGGATTATCGATGAACTGAGTAATTGTGTGTACCGCATGAGATATATTTGGCCGAGTCATTGTAAGGTAAAGTAGATTGCCGACTAGACGACGAAAGAGCCTTGGGTCATTTAGGGGATTTCCATCATCCTTCCCAATTTTGACATTGAGCTTGAGGGGTGTGTCAAATGGCTTTGCATCTTCAAGACGAGCAGATTTAACTAAATCTGCAGCATGTTTTGATTGACTCATATGAATGCCTTTTTTTGTGCGAGAGATTTCTAAGCCAAGGAAGTAAGTTAAGTACCCAAGATCTTTCATTTTGAAGGATCGCAAAAGAGAAGTCTTGAGTTTTGATATTCCAATCTTACCATTGCCACTTATAAGTTATAATTATATCATCCATATATATATCAGCAGAATAGTATAGCCACGAGAGGTATGTTTAAAGAATAAAGAGCTATCATTTGGACTTTGGTAGAATTTTGCTTAAATAATGGCTGATTGGAATTTTTCGAACCAAGCACCAGGGGCCTGTTTAAGACCATATAGTGATTTCTTCAATTTGCAAACATGTTTCGGAGGATAGGCATATCCCAGTGGCAGTCTCATAAATATGGTTTCATGAAGGTCCCCATGTAAGAAGGCATTCTTTACGTCCATTTGCCATGGTGGCCAGTTACGTACAGTAGCAATAATGAGCAAACAATTTATAGTTGTCATTTTTGTAATTGGTACAAAGGTTTCTTCATAGTCAATCCCATATTCTTGCTTGTAGGGGTGTACAAAAAATCCATTGATCCATTAAACTGATCCGATCCAATCCACAGTTTTTTTAACCAATCCGATGGCTAATGGATTGAAAAAATCCTAATCCGTTAGTAATGGATTATGATGGATTTTACCCTTAATCTGTGGATTTAAACCGATCCAATCCATTGAAATAAATATATATATATATTTATCTTTATATAAAAAATATTAAAAGATAATAATTTCTTCCAAAAGGTTTAGGTGTTTTCTGTGGTACCCATTGCAAAATATCTTCCAGAAGGTTTAAGCGTTTTGTGTGCTTTGTTTCATTTTTCTGTTAAAATTTTCCTGGTGGGTTTTTGTTTGGATCCTTTAAAGACCTTATAGAACTGGTAATGCAATTCTCTTCGGATTAGAAGAGTGGGATTCAGTTAAAAAACTGATTTGACAGACATGTTACTAATATAAAGAAAATAAAGAAAAGTTTTCTCTGATGCTTTTAAAGTACTCAAAATTTAGGGTTTTTGCTTAAAGATTTTATTTAGGGTATCTACTTGTATATCTTTCTATTATTACTTATATTCTACATTATATATCTGGTGATGTGGGAGTTATCTTATGCCATAATTACCTTGTTTATCTTATACCATAATCACATTGTGGAAGCCCATAGGATGGTTGAATGTGTCCTTTTTGAACCTCTTCAAAATCTGGTTTCTTCAAGATATTTCATAAAATGAACATGTCTAACATGTTAATCTTAATAATGACTTCATCTAATAATTTGGGAATGGTCACGTAGGAAGGATAGAGACGGTCCACCTATGATCAAGTTTTACTAACAGGCTACCTACAACTTTTAGTTCTATTTTTATTTTATTTTATTGTAAAAGAATTCCTATCATGGGCTCTACCAACAGATTGAATGGTTTTAACAGATCCGAACCGTTGATCTACCGTTTGGTTCGGATTGGTTTTAAAGGGCAACGGATCGGTGACGGATTATAAAATCGTCAATCCGTAGGTAACGGTTTGGTGACAAATTTGGTTCAATCCGATCTAATCCGAACCGTGTACACCCTACTTGCTTGTGTCCTTGTGCAACAAGTTGTGCTTTATATCTATCCAGGTTCTGTTGGAATGAACCTTGAGAGAATAGACCCATTTACTGTCATAATGGAAACATTTGGTGGAGTGGGAACAAAATCCCATGTAGAATTAGATTCAAGAGTTAATAATTCGTCATTCATCGCATCACACCAGCAAGGTATTTTTGCAGCTTGTGAATAGGAACTGGGAACTAGAATAGGATCTCAGGAGGTGAAAAGAGCAGGAAAACCATATTTGTTAGGTGGCATAGATTGATGACTAGAGCGTCGTAGTTGCAGAATACAGGAAGAATCGATACCTGAGGATGCGGGAGTAGGCAATATGGGTGGATTTGGTGCAGGAGTAGCTGGCGGTGTAAGTTTTGGTTGCCGTGCATAGACCCGTGTAATAGATGGCGGAGGAGGTAATGCTTCTTGGAATTTTGGAAGGTAGGAGACCTGCATTGGAAGTTTTTTTGTACGAAGGGAATAAAAGGTATGTCTTCTAAGAACACAACATTATGTGATATACGAATTCTCTTTTCCTTTGGGTCATAGCAGATGAAACCCTTATGATCATCACTATATCCCAGAACATACGTTTGGCGGCTTGTGGAGAGAGTTTATTTCTTTCAGTGGAAGGAAGGTGAACAAAGGAAAGGCAACCAAAAATCTGTGGGTGATTATATGATGGTGGTTTACCAAAGAGACACTCATATGGAGAAGTTTCATGTATGATAGAGGATGGTAAGCGGCTGATGAGGTCTATCGCCGTGTAGGTTTTCTCACACCAAAACTATGGAGGCACCAGTGCTTTGACAAGTAAGGTACGAACAGTCTCTAGAATGTGCCTATTTGTCCTTTGAATGGCATGTATACACAGACATTCCATATAAACAATGTTGACTGTTATCTTCTAAGATCTCACACATGCATGTGTGAATGTTAGCTATTGGGCCTGAGTTGGGCCTTATCTTGATGGGCATGATCTCTACAATCTATTCGTCAAATCCTTGTCCGAACTATGTTGGAGTCCACTCCGATCTATCCTAAGCAAAACCTCGGATAGGTTGCACTTCTTCAAATGTGTCCTTAGTCCTTACTACTTTCATCCATGTATTTGGCCTACCCTTTTCCTTGGTGGGACATGAATCTGCGTAGAAAGACTTTTCCTTAATGGCATTGTTGTTGGACTTTATTAGACATCCAAACCATTTTAAGCAAGTCTCTCTTAATTTATCACCCATTGACGTTGACCTTAAATGCTCTCAAAAGCGCTCGTTTCTAAATTTGTCTTTTGTAGGTTTACCACACATCCATATCAATATTTGCATCTTTGCTACACTCATTTTATGCAGGCATTGATTTTTGATCGGGCAATAGTTTGCTCCATAGGTTATAGCTAGTCTAATTGTTGTTCTATAAAATTTTTCCTTTAATCTTGTTTGTATGTGGTTATCATGAAGCACTCTAAAAGAAATTCTCTACTTCAACCATCAGGCTCTTATCCTATATTCAAAAGAAGGAGGAAGGGAGGAGCTCAAACCTCGCTGGAGAATCTCCAAACTTGTCGAGCAGCCCCAGATCTCACTGGATGTCGTGATTTGAAATGAAACTAGAAAACTTAAGCCTTGTTTTGAAATCTAAATTTTTTTTGTCTTGACTTGAAAACTGGGCAAAACTGGAGCCCCATTTTGAAATATTCTGTTTCTATATGGTTTATTCCAAGAAAATGAAACAGATTACCCATAATTGTTTTATTCTTTTCCCTCCTATTTTCTAGAATTTTTATGATTTTATTTAGTTTTTCGCCTTCTGAATGTGTTAGAGCCATTGTTCATCCTTGAAGAGGGTACAGATACTAGAGTTTGGGTTCCATCTCAAGACGATGTTTTCTCGGTTTCTTCCTTCTCGGTAGTCTCTCGCTTCTGTAATCATGAGATCATTTTAAGTACTTGTGGAAATCTGAGTTGTCGCCAAGGGTTCTATCTTTTGGGTGGTTATTGCTTAGAAATAGCATCCTCACTATGGATGTCCTTCATCTCCATAAAGTGATGGTAGTTAATGCTTGCCCCCTGTGTTTCTCAATTGAGGAATCATTGAATCATCTCTTTCTACTATGTCCTTTTGCCCAACAAATTTAGGATTTGCTTCTAAGCTACTTCGATTTTTGTTGGGTCCTTTCTTTGTCCTTTCATGACCTTTCTGTAGCTTGGAAGTTCAGATCTGGTTCATCCAAAAGAAGACTCCTATCGTGTGCCTCTTTCTTTGCGATTCTCTGGGTAATCTGGAAGGAAAGAAATCAGAGATGTTTTGAAGACAAATCCTCCTCTGTTGCTTTTGTTCTCTCCAGATCAAGATTCCTTGCGGGCCTTGGGTTTCTATTCTCCTGGCATCTTGGGGAGTGCCAATTGATGTTATCCCACTCAAATGGAGGGAGGTGACCTCTTAACTTTTTGGGAAGGTGCCATCTTCTTTCAATTTTTGATTAGTTGTTAGGTGGTTTGGCCTTATAGAGGTTTTTATTCCTCCCCTCTTTCCTTCCTTTTGGTTAGTGTGTTTTGGTGTTCTTCTAAGCTTTCTAGTATATATATTTCGTACTGTGTCTTTCATTAATACAAGTTACTATTCATTTTTTTTTTTTCAAATTGATCTGTGATTGTTCCCAGAAAGAAAATAAAAATCAGTCTGTGAGTTTCGTGGATTATACCACCTGGCTTATGCTTGTGGCCCCAATGGAGGGCCAACTGCCTACCTAAACCCATGCCATTCAAAACATGTGTGCATTGTGACAATTTTATGCATGTGTTTGTTTGGGCCACCATGCTCAAAATAGAACAGAATAGAGAAACAGAATTCATGTAGCTGACCCCAACATGGTTGGGATAAGGCTTTGATGATAATGATGATTTGTTTGGGCCACCATCATTTTAGTATTTTAATTAGTATTTTATGATGCACTTTGGTAAAAATCCATTTGTTTATCTTTCGTTAGGGTTGATTTTGCACATGGATATGTTGCTTCTTCCTGTTTCCTCATTTTTATCTTATTTATTGACGTTGAAATGTTATTTACTTGAATGCCAGGTCATGGGAGCATCATGATATTCTCTCTGTTCTACCTGAGTATAATGGCACTAGTCGGTGTTCAACAAGTGCTAGATTAATATCAGTTGCTCCTTATAGTGGCCGAAAGGAGACTGCTGTTTATGCTGCTGACGTCCTCAGTGGGACTGTAATTCGTTGTGAAGTTTTCATTGATAAGATCTTCAGGATACAAATATTTCATCACTCTGTCAAGCTTGATCTCCATGGGCTTTCTACACTTCATGTCCGTGCCTTTGATGAAGAAGGTGCTTAGGATTAAATTGGTGCACGTATTGTTTAATTGTGATGCTTAGTATAATGATGTTTAATTCATGTCTTTTAATGCTGTTTTTTCAAGGATGTGTTTAGGTTTTTAGTTAACCGGAATTTGTATTCTGAAGATAGAATCTGCTTGCCCTGAGGATAATCTATCACATTATTAATGTCTGTCTGCTTTAATTTCATTGTGTGTAGTCTGCCTTTTATTTTTTTGCTGATTTTGTTTGAAGTAGTTACAGTTTTCCATCTATTTTTGGTTTCAATATGACTTAAATTTAAATGTCATCAATTGGAACCTTAGTAAAATTTTCCATTACTGATGAAGAGGAACCTCTGTATTGCATTGTTGCATGTGACAACTACAAGAATTGCCACACCTTGACATTGTGGTAATGATAAGGTTTTGGCACGTTCAATTTTCATCACTGATGCAGTGAGGATAGTGGAACCGTGGAAATGTTGTGTGTCAGTGCCTATAGTCATTGTTGGCTGGGGATGGCAGTCATCTTGGTCCTGCTTGTTTTTAGCCAGCAGTTAAGGTAGTATCAGTTTGATGATAAGGGTACAAGCATGGCATTAGGCATTGTGTTACAAATGAAGGAGAAGCTCTATTAATAGAATAGTGGTTCTGCAGATGAGAAATGAACTGAGGTGAAGGGCCATTTTTGGAAAGGCAGGTGCATTGAGCCCTTGACAACATAAAGAATGTGCACTGTTAAGGTTTGGTTAATAGTCTATGCTTCCTCGTCCCTTGGAATATATCAGGATATCAAAGGAAGGGATGACTTGCTCTTTCATCCGGACAAGATTTGTAATAGTTTTCCATTTGGTGGATGGGATCAATGGCTCCTGCACATGCCTATTGGATAGCAGGGACAAGGGGTTGGTGGGATACTTGCCAATCTGCGACAGTCCTGTTATTGGCCCCACCTTGGGATGATGATTTAAATTAAGATATAATAGTTAGTCTAGGCCTAATGCATTGAGGGTTCAGTGGTTTGTTAGTCACTGCATGATGATGTACGGATACTTCAAAATGGGCAATGTATTGTGTCATATCGTATCCGATACTTCACTTTTTATGTGTAAAATTCATGTCCTTGCCATTTCCCAGCCGTATCCATGCCGTATTTGGGCATCAATCAGTCTAGGATCGCTGCATGGAGGTTTGGGGTGTTGTCTTAGTAACTGCACAATTGATGGAATAGGCTCTCTTTTCATCGAATGATGTGATAGATCTATATAAACATCATGAGCTGTCCTATAATAAAACAGTTGTTGATAGTTCCTTTTCTCTATCTTTGACAATCCATGCTTAGGAAAGTGATAACAAGGGTGCTATGGACAATGTCATCAGGATCCCATAATAGAGTTAAATGCAGCGACCAAAACTTTTATCTTCATGCATGTGTGTAGTAGACTACTAATGAAAATTGATTTCAAAATTAACCCCATCCTCCTCTTGTTTTTCTAATGCAATTTTTCAGGTATCATACTGCTCATTTTTGATATTTGTTTCTCTAGAACACCTTCCATTAACCACATCACAATTCCATAGTGTCAGGTATGCGCATTCCCAAAGAGTCCCACCATTAGAAAATGACAGTGCTCTATATAGTCTCATGAATGGAATGAAATGACTCTTTACATTCAATCATCTTCTCTTGCAAAAGGTATTAGAGCTGAACTGGTTCTAGGGCATATGGTGTTGCCATAGGCTTTGTTGACTTGTTCCAGTCTCATCAAAACTCTATTCGTATAGCCAGAGTTGACACTGGAGACTTAATTCTACAAGAGATGGTCCAAGGAAGGGAAAAGGACGTGATTGGAAAACCAAGTTCTTTCATGTGGGGATTCTTCGGGGTGGATTAGGCTCATTAATGTCACTTAAGCTCTATCCAGCTTCTTGCAATAAGAAAGTGTGCTCCAAGTTCAAGATGGTTGTGTTATCTTTTATCTTTTTTGTTTAATTCTTTTGCTGATTAATTGTTGGATCATAGATTTATGCTTATGCTCTGTCAATGTCTTGCAGAGAACGTTTTTTCTTCTTTGGTGGGCTTACAGTTCAGTTGGCAGCTTACACCTAAACCTCTCGAGATTGATGGTGTGCTTCATCATCTTGTTCATATTCCTTTGAAGGATACTCCACTGAGTGACTGTGGCGGTTTATGCGGTGACCTAACTACCCAAATAAAGCTGGAAAATAGTGTATGCTTGATGCTTATAATGTTTCATTGCCAAGTTGAATTCATTTTGTGTTTACACTTAAGACATGCATTTGCCATGTTTTGCAGGGTGTAGGCTCAGATTTATATGTAGTAAAAGGAACTGAAATTGGCCACGAGATTGTCTCTGTGCATTTGCTTGAGCCACAACTTGAACATGTTGCAGATGAGATTGTTTTGACTGTTGTAGAAGCCATTTCTCTAGATCCTCCGTCACCAGTTTTTGTCATCATTGGTGCTTCCATCCATTATACTCTAAGAGTTATTCGTCAGAATGCTCCTCAAGGTTGTCTGATACAAATCTACATAAATTTGAATTATTCAATGCATGTATGTATATAGAGCTAATATCCAGAGAGCCTGGTTTTTTTAAAGTTAAAAGAGCTTAGGTCCATGGAAACACACGTACGATCAATTTAAGCATTTCCTCTCACTACGATAATCAGATGGGTTTCACTTTTGTCCTATCCCTAGACCACAGCAGTTCATGGACCCAGGTGGGTCCCAAAGGTTGGTGCTTATTTGGCATAAAGGAGGTCTGTCCTTCAAATGCTGTGTGCGCGTGCATTGCTTTTTGAAAATCCCCAATCCCAAACCTAACCACAAAAACAAGCGCGCACACAGAAAAAATACCCCCCTCTGTGGGGCCCATGTGAATGCATGACAGGGGGATGGATAAATGCTCATGTGGATTAGAGTTGGCTAAATGTCAGATTCATCTTAGTCCTTGATTTAAGGGTTGAATTTTTGTAATAGTATTTTGAAAGTCTCAATCTAATGTCATATAATGGTGAAATTAGTATAAATTGGGGTAAGTGACAAATCTTATCTTGGGGATTTTTGAGAACTAAAATGTAGAAGAGGATGCCTTACAAAGAGATAACTTTTGAATCAAGACATCATAGTTACTGTTGGAAATATGTACTGTATCACCAGTGTTAGACACTGGCTTGGAATGAGATGAAGTAGATGCTACTGCCTGGGTGGAATCAATCACTGTAGAAGCTGTGAGCTCTCCGCAAGGTACAAGCACGTGGTATTCCATGAAGATTTGGACATGTATGAATTTTATGGTTCCTTCTGCCATATGAGTAGAATACCTCTCCCTATCAAGACATTGTCAGCGATGATGACCTCTAGAATTTCCAGGCCTTCATCTGCATGTGAAGTGTGAACCTTCATCTGCATGTGAAGTGTGAACCATCCCCTCGACGTTGACCACCACCAGTGCCTCGAGACTTAGTAGCATGAGGGGACTTAGCACAATGAGAGGAACTATTATTCATTAGTGAACACTGACTTCCACTCTTCTAGTTACAACATACATGTGGCACATCGTTTAAGAACCACTGTGAACACTAAAAACAAAATAGGCGGCAACACTACTAGGGAAAATATATTAAATAAAATCAAGTGTGGTTTGACTTATTTTGTTAGAAAACTAAAAATAAATCATAATATATCAAAAAGATAAAATAAAAAATGTCAAGAACAGTAGTTGAACTAAACTTTACAAGCTGGTGTTTTCTTTTGGTTTAACAAAGCCTGAACATAAAAAACTAATCACCAACCTCTGAAAAGTAGAAAAAAAAAATTAAAATATTTTCATAAATCATAACCTTTCAACTGCAATTCATATGTCCTCCTTCGTAGGACTCGTCCATACAGTTTTTTTGGACTTCTCCTTCAGTCGATAACTTGATCCAAATTCTTGTCTCCCCAAAGAAAGAGAACTAGGAAAAGACATTAGATGTAAAGAGACAAAGCTCTATTCCCTAGGGCTTAAGCCCTAATGCTCTGATACCATGTTATTGGAGACAAAGGTTTTGCATAACCAGCTCACTTTATGGCTTCATATTTATATAGAGGATTAGTTAGTATGATGTTCTCATTACCACTTTCATCTGGTCCTGCAGCAATTCCTTTGCCATCTCCCTATCACTGGTGGACTGTGTCAAATGCTTCAGTTGCTCAGGTTGACTCTACCTTGGGGTTGGTTCATGCTTTGAACTTGGGAATTACTACAGTTATTGTTGAAGATACCAGAGTTGCTGGACACACACAGATATCATCCATGCATGTGGTCCTTCCGAAGAAGTTGTCTTTATACATAGTACCTGTGACCATTTCATATGAGCCTCTTGAAGAAGCAAGAGCTTCCACATCCACAGTTGCTTGGCATGTTGTTGAAGGCCGACAATATGTCATATACCTCAAAGTTTTCTCGGATGGACCCGGGATGGAAGAGATATACATTACCGAGGTATGTAATTTTTAACTCTCATCTATTTTACTTTGTTTATATTTTGGTGATCCCTATCTAACCACAAGCTAGCAGAAAAAAGAAATACAAGAAAGGAAAAGGAATTTGGTGATGCCTATTGCACAATATTAAATAGTATGTTCCAATTTGGTCTTTGACTTGCACTTCAGTAGATATACTGGCTTGTTGAAGCTATTTTATTCGGCATGATGAATTGGTTATTACTTCCCATGTTCGTGAAACAAAATGATGTCTTAGTAGTAACAAAATTCACAAGTTTTTTTTTCTTCGATAATAGTAAATTTAATTACAAAGAAGAAAACAAGTTATAGAACTGTAATGACCTGGCCCACTATCCACATGATATTGTCTGCTTTGGGTCATGGATTTTAACCTAATCTTGCTGCACAATTGTAAAAGTCCTTATGTGGGGTTAAGACCAAGCCCGCACTTATATATCCAGGACCAAAACTTGGATATTTCTAATGTGTGACTTGAACAAAATCTCAAGTTGCTAACCGAACTACTTCACCCTTACCCTTGTGAATTCCCTTATCTTGGTTCACAAGAGCACTTGACTTGGTCTTGCCTCAAGGGATTACCAGGTGGATCGGGGCCTTATATTTTCTCCCACCGAAAATAGAGCCGTCCTCGGCTCTGAAACTATTTGTAACGACGTGTCCCACTATCCACATGATATTGTCCACTTTGGCTCATGGGATTTTAACATAATCTTGCTGCATGATTTTAAAAGGCCTCATGTGGGGTTAAGACCTATGTTACATGGACTCGGCATTGGTATTGGATGCAGGTTTGTGTCGGGCACTGGTGTGCCTCAAGAAAGTATGTCAAATACCTTAAAAATGAAGTATCGGCATGAGTATTGGGTGCGGGTACGTATGTGGTGGGTGTGGGTGTGGGTGCATCATGGTTTTAGGTGAGCTTATGTATCATAGGTTAAGACCAAGGTTGCATCCACCCTTACTCCACTCTGTATTTGTAATGGTTGATAAACATCCCTTTCGTCAGTTTTTTGCACTTTAAGATGAAGAAATGGCATTGAACCCTGATCTTTCATATGAAATGAAGTCATTTGGAGTTTTGGATGCCCAGAAATGCCACTAGAGTCACTCCCAGAGATAAAAGTATGGTCAACATAAAGTAGGAGGATGGTAATCCACTGAGTGTTCTATGAAGAAAAATAGAGTGATCATGACTACTTTGATGAAAGCCATCCTAGAGAATAGAAGTCAAGATTCAGAAACCAAGCCAAGCCCTTGAAGCCTGTTTGACACCTCCAGAGATTGCAGAAGCCAATGACTAACTTAGGATGAGCATGATGTAAATTATGAGGAAGACACACACACAATATGTATGTATGTACAAACCTTTCAAATCTCCATGTAAAAATGCATTTTTTTTTATAACCATCTGATATAGGTCAAAGTTCAAACGAGGGTCATCTTTAGTCTTAGAATATAGTAAATATTTTGTCATAATCAAGAACAAACTCTTCTTGATTTTCCAAGTTTACCCTAAACTTAAGTTTCATCATGTATATCCATGTGCCATCAATCGGCATTGCTCCAGATGACAGGTGACCATGCTCAAAGTCCTTGTGAAACTAACGATGCTTTTCCATAAAACAGTCCCAAATCAATCAAACATAGAATGTAACTTTGTGAAAGGAAGATTCCTCACAAATATCAGCAACAATAATATTCTAATTCTGATCTTAATAGTTCAAATTGCAGAGCAGTCTGCACAATTTTCATCAACGCATGGATGAAGTAATCTAGAGACGGGAACTGACCTACCAAGGATTTAAACTATTTAATGGTTTGCTGGAAATAATCTCCAAGCTATGGATAAAAGGTCACTTTAAATTCAGCAGCGGCAGCAGTTAGCAACAATCCAGATGGAGAGATTCTCAACCCAGAGAGCAGCCGGATTCTGCAGTCTTGCAGATTCAGTTGTTTGGGAGACCCATGCACTGAATACACAAATGGATAGGACATCTAATCCCTGAGCATAAGGTCTCTATAGGATATCCGGAGAGCAGCCGGATGCTGCAGTTTTGCAGATTCAGCTGTTTGGGAGACCCATGCACAGACATGCACAAATGGATAGGACATCTATTCCCTGAGCATATAAGGTCTCTATAGCGTGAAAATGCCTATATATGGAACGTGAAAGCTCTCTATATGTAAATATTCATCTCTCTATAGGTGAATATACTGTGGGGAAATATGCAAAATTTGGTAAGTGCGTGGGGAATCCATCTCTATAGGTAAGCCACTGGTCAAAACCTCTTTAAAAAAAATAAAATATTATATTTTAAAATTCTAGATTTTTTGGATTTTTTAGAGTTTTTCTTTATATCAAATATGTTGCAATTCAAGAAGTAGGACTTTTTTTGTAGTATGTGGTCAACTAGGGGTCTTTGTGTAAATACTAGAAACTTGAGGGGCTTTTTTATAATTATCAGAATTAATGAAATAACCTTCTATCAAGGGTTGACTAACCATCTAGGTTAATCAACTCTTTTGGCGTTTCCCCATCTCTCATCTCCTTCCAATTGTTTTCTTATTTTCTAGTTTTTGACATCTTGGTGCAAAACCTTAGATCTAGGAACTATGATACCTGGATACTCCAAATGTCCTGTGGTATCGGTACCGATACGATATGATACGGATACGGGTATGGGATACGGCAAGATATGGCTTGGATATGGCCCCCAATTTTAGAATACGGCTATGCAATATTTTTTACCCAAAATTATGACAGATTTTATCCATTTTGACCAATTTACTCCTAAATGAGCCCTCCCTCAGTTTGATCAAAAGGAAAGCAAAAAAGAAGGAGAAGAAGAGGAGAAGGTGGCAGCAAGGATGAAGATAACTAAACTAACAGGGGCTACTGCTTTCTTTTTGACGGGTTGCTTCTTCAACTAGTTGTTAGACCACTGTGTTGCTTTCTACTATTGTTGTTACTTTGAGCTTCAGAGTTTCAGGTGCTATATTTGCCTCCTCTTCTTCTTATTCATTCTTCTTCTTTTTCGTTTAATGATGCCCCAGAGATGCAAAAGGGGCAAAAGAACCTGTCGTATTTTGTAAATGAGAACGAGTCCATTGGGCTTTTTTTTTATTTTTTTTCTATTTTAATGTTGAGCTACTGGGGCCAACCAAGACACTTGGTCCACTTGTTTTTTTCTTTTCTTTTATTTTCTTCTATGTTAAGATACTGTTAGGTCCACCTCATTGAAAATTTGATCCATACAGTGGGCCTTGTAATATTTGAGCACTACGATAAGTATATATATATATTTTGAAATGCTGTATCCGTATCCGTATCCTAAAATTTTTCGGTTGGCGTATCAAACCCTCGTTCTCCGTGTCCGTATCCGTACCCATGTCCGTATCTGGGCATCATAGTCTAGGAAGATTAAAGCTTCCAGCTGAATAAGACTCATGACGATTTGATGCATATTGTTGCAGGCTTGCAACCAATACCTACTCCAACTGGCTTTTTATCCTTGATCCTTGGATTCTTCAACAGTATTTCCTAATTGCTTTAATACTAGAGTCTATCTATCTATTTCACACTAAATCACAAATGAAGGCGAACTAGAGTCATCTCCTGTAATATAGGTGAAATAACTTAACCATCCACATAAAATTGGTTTACAGTCATCATTCAAAAAAAAAAAGAAAGGGAAAAAAAAGAAAAGAAATTGGTTAACAGTCATGTAAACTAACAAGAACTTCGACTAGACCATGACTAGACTAGTTGAAGGCTGTTTGTAACAGAAATTTTGCTAAGCAGGCTTACTGATTTGGTGGATTGGTTCACTTGATGAATTTGCTCCATGATACACATCTTGGTGGCTTCAATTGCGGTTCCTTGTCAGTAAAGGAACATGCTCAATTTGTCTCTAAGAGTGATATTTTAATAAATGTGCCCATTTTTAGCAGCCAATACTCATTTGAAGTTCAGTCTCAGATTCTATCTATGCCATAATCTTTTTAAGATTATGATCTGATATCTTTTCATCAATTATAATTATTTTATGGATTAACACATTCAAGTAATATTTTGGTGTACGTGATTCACTTGGCTTGCTTTGGAGAGATGCTTTATCAATTCTACTTATTTGTTTGGCCTTTGATAAGTTTTACTCTCAGTGCCTGTATTTATTACCTAAAGTTAATTTTATTTTGGCAGAGTGATGATGTGAAGTTGCAATGCAACAGTTCGCTTTATTGGGATACATTCATCATCCCAAATAACATTGATGTTAAGCAGGATTGGAAAATTTCCCGTCTAATCAAAGCAACTTCTCAGGGACTGGGAAGTGTGACAGCTTCTCTTGCTTATCATAGTGGGAATCTGGAAAGGACTGAGGTGACCTATTTTTGCCATCATATTCATATTTTGTCCAGAATATGGAAAACATATAGCCACCGTGTCCAGAAAAGCTTCTTGTTTTGTTAATTCTCTTGTTGGCAGATATCTTGGGATTTATTTTCATTTTTATTCTATTATTAGGTTATCAAGGTGGTACAAGAAGTTATGGTATGTGATAAAGTCAAAATAAGCACAGTAGAAGCAAATGCGTGTTCTCGTCCCATTCTTCTTCCTTGGTCTCCTGGGATTTCCCAAGAGGTTGAGCTAACGGCGACAGGAGGTTTGGTGGCTTGACTACCAATCTTTCAAATTGATTGATTCACTCTTAACATAAATCATGTGCAACTATTCTCAAACTTCTACAGGTTGTGGAAAAATGTTTAAAGATTACAACTGGTTTTCTTCTGACCCTGCCATTGCATCGGTATCTGCTGCTGGGTTGGTGTGGGCAAATGAACCTGGACTAGCTATTATCAAAGCAGTATCAGTTTTTGATTCAACCAATTTTGATGAGGTATATGTAAATAGCCTTACAGTTGTAGTTGTTAATTCTCTTGCTACGAGACAAACATCTTGTTGTTGAATTCAATAAAAAAAATTTGACACATGTTAATAATCCTTAATTTAAGTATTCTCTTTACCTGAGATATTTATACTTGTCGAAGTTTAAAAAAATATATTTCAAATTAAAATTTAAGAAAATCATGGAATAAATATGCATTATTACTAGATATTCTAGCCCCTATATCAGGGTCCATGATATTAGAGTGTCCTTGCTTTTCATGTAATCCATGAATTGAGCCTGGAACTGCTAGTGCTACTCATATGTGGCCTTGCTAGAACGTCTGTTTGATGTCATTGGATTTGGATCTCCACTTCCTTGGGAGTTGTTTTCAGCCATTCCTTCTCTTTTTCTTCTGTAATACAAAAGCAGTAACATTTAGAGGTAATAAAATTAATTTCAAGTTCATTTTTAGCGTAACCCTGTCTATTGTTCGCTCACGTGTCTTAATGGTTGCTAGGGTATTTTATAATTTTCTAGAATCACGCCCCAAAACCTGAATTTCCTAGAACCCAACTCTTGGGACGCAAGCTATTGATTTAATCTTCTGTAGCCTGAGATTCAAACACAGTATTGAAATGCAGAGGAATAATACATTTACATTCAATATTACAAAATATTCTGAGCATATGGTAATTCCAACAGAACTTCTATTTTGTCCAAACAGATTACTAATCAAATTTCATACAACTACTGAACTAACTTAAAATAAACTTGGCAAAATAAAGGCCTCATTACAACTAACTGTTAAGCTGAATAGAATGTTTAAATTCAGTAACTCAGAGAATTAAAATAATGTGCAAGGCTGGCAAACTTAATCTAGAGTATGTTATTGGAACTCCACTATTGTGTTCCCTATGGCTCGCCCTTAGATGCTATTTCATTCAGATTGGGTCCTGCCCCGGCATCTGGAAAACACCCATGGAAGGGAGTAAGTTTAAGGAACTTGGCAAGATATAAATCTGTTGTAGTATCTCATACAAGCATGCAATTTGAATCATGACTAGTAAGATTTAAAGAAATCTAAAACTACAACAGTATGCATAAATTGTGAAAAGTACATCCTACAAACAAATAAAATTGATATTTGCAAGGTAAATAACACAAAATGGTGATCATATGAGCTAAGGCTAGTCTTATATTTAGGCCCTGCTAGAGAAGATACCCGACTTGTTGTATCCCATTGGTAACGAACAAGCGGTACTCAAAGTAGTTCCTAGTCATTGGAATGGCCATTGAATCACTTCTATTTCAAATCAGTACCTCAATGATCATCATCACCCAATTACAGCTAGGAATTAATGATAAAATAAAAGTAACATTAAGTCATGGAGAGCATATGACTAGTTACAAGCCTAGTGGTGCTGATTTATTATGATTTTGAAGGACATCTAGTCATTACATGAAGCAAGGAATTATAAAGTTTCATGTAACAACTGGTTCTGGATTGGATGCATCAATAAGGGGTTGCACGAGTAAACTAAAAACCTACAAAAATATCCTTCTTTGATTCAAATGAATATTGGGAACCAAATGCCAATGTCATAAAGATTCTCAGACGTGAACATTGAACAAGAAATGATTGAGCTCTAAAACATCATCTAGGGTAGAGGGCAAGTTTGAAATACACTAATAAAAGGGAATTACAGCATCAAATCATTAAATAGAAATTAGATCAGCAATATGACTCAAAAACCCTGATGACCGATGTACTAGGACTAACCAAACTAACCCAATTCTGATATTAGGCCTAAACGACCGAAGGGCATAGCCCTATGGCTTTCAGCCAAGACAGAAATCCCCTATGGATCCCATGCCAGCACCATTCCATCATGATTTCACTTTTTCTTGATTTAGAACCTCTTAATATTCTTTGGTTAAAGTTTGGAGATAGTTTATATGTAAGCCCACTTGCTACGATTAGGATTATGGCTGATTGAGAAGGAAATAAAGACAGATCTGCCGTAAAAAAAATCAGTAATCCTAATACATAAGACCCCATAATCCTCAAATCCCACACCTCATATGGTAAGGGAACCAAAGACATGGACTGTGTGCCCAGGCTGTTTGGCTAGTACCATCTCTGTTCCTTTACCATTATTTGAGTAATTTCCAGACCCTTTCCATCATGCAAGTAACATTTGAGAACCTTTTCTATCTACACTAGCAACTAAAGTCTGAAATTAGGGTTTCATGAAGTAGATTTAATTAGAAACAATTGGGAAAAACATGTATTAAGTCACTAATCCAGATTTTATACTTGCCTTTGATATGCTTGTGTTGGTTTCTCCCCTTATTGACTTGCTTTATCTATCAAAGCCCACCAAATCCTAGTTGATCCTTGCTTCATAGTCTTCTTCTAGGTCTTGCCAAGAGTTTTCGTGAAAAGGAAGAGAAGAAGATGTAAAAGAGATTGAAATGGATAAAAGGGAGGGAGGGAGGGAATGGAGTGATTTGCTTTATGCATCAAAGCCCACCAAATCCAAGTTGATCCTTGCTTCATAGTCTTCTTCTAGATCTTGCCAAGAGTTTTGGTGAAAAGGAAGAGAAGATGTAAAAGAGATTGAAATGGATAGAAGGGAGGGAGGGAGGGAATGGAGTGCTGTGAGCCAAAGAGAAATGGAGTAAGGGGCCATGTGGCACTTTGCAACAAGGGTTTGTATTGTCGACCCTTCTTATGGTTGTTTGGTGTGAAATTTTTCATCAAATAGAGGCCCCACTTGACTAAAGCACTTTATTCCAATGAGGATATTAAGTTAGGATTCTAAATGGTCCCTTATTAGCAACAAACCAAACCCATTAACGCAAAAATATTAGTCACCCAGCCCAAACAGTCACTAATCCTGATGTAGGCCTATCCTAGATCGTGCCCAGATCACAGGCCTGCAGACATTGAAGGGCCCCACTTAGTCCATGATCTCCTCAAGATTAGAGATCCCTATCCTTAGTTAGATAGTTCTAATTAATTATTTATTTCCTACTGTATGTTGAGTTGAGATTAGTAATTGATTAAGTTATTTTAGTAAGCCAAGATTGTTTAGAATCAGTCATTCTTTGTTTAGAAATAGTCACTCCTATATAAGGAGGAGCCTTTCATTGTAATGGACATGCTTATTTAAATTAATAAATTAGATTTTCTCTTAAGTATGGTGTCTATTGTGAGTTCTTTTGTGCCCTAAATGGTAGAATCCATCTCTGGATTCAATCAATCCTCTAGGAGATTGATCTACGTTCTATCTGAGATCTTGAAACTCAGGTCCCTTCAAGATACTGCAAAAGATTAGCCCCAATGCTTATATTCTAGGTGTTGGTGCTTCCTTCAATGTAGAGGATCTTACTTTCTACTGCGGACATGATAATGAGGGAGATAATGAAGAGCAGATTACCCTACTATTTAATCTTCCACCCACTGATGAGATTGTTTATGTCCTTGATGACCAAATTATTTCTACATGTCAAGGAGGTTACCAGAAGTTTTATGTTTGCTGGTGGAATTGTCCTCTCTCCGACGTTATGCGGATCACTACTGCAGACTTCTAGCGGATCAATCATGATCTCTATAAGAGATATCAAGCACTTAACTTATCAGAGTTGAATTTTTCTAAGCCAGGGAGAGCTAATGTAGGCCGATTCCAAATTTGGCCTAAATCACGGGCCCACAGGCATTGATGGGCCCCACTTGATCCATGATCTCCTTAAGATCAAGGATCCCTATCCTTAATTAGATAGTTCTAATTGATTAGTTATTTCCTATTTTATGTTGAGTTTAGATTAGGCTTAATTTATTTTAGTAACTTATGATTATTTAGAAATAGTAATTCCTAGTTTAGAAACAGTCACTCCTATAAGGAGTCTTTCATTGTAATGGACATGCTTATTTAAATTAATAAATCAGCTTTTCTCTCAAGGATGTTGTTTACCGTGAGTTCTCTTGTGCCAGTGCCCTAAAGGGTAGAATCCATCTCTGGATTTGATCAATTCTCTGGGAGATTGATTCACATTCGATCAGAAATCCGTGGTTGTACCAAATCCTTTCTCATGCCTACCCACCGTTGGGCCCCAATTTTAGGCCCAGAATGAATTTTAATAATCTCCCCTTAACCGACCTAAGCAGCCCATTTATTTTATTAAATTTCAGATTATGCCAATATAAATTATTAGAATCATTAAATTCAAAAATGTCTTAGTCAAATATATATTCTTTATCAAGAAACTTTGAATCCTTTAAATATTTTAAATCAATTCCTAAATTACAGAAAATTTATATGAATTGCTAATAAACATTTAATCAATCTGAAATCAGATTTTTTTGGCGTCAGGCCCTTACATCACATGACAAATTGCTGGAGCCAGGAGTTCTAGCAAAATTGACCTCAAATCAGGATTCGCGTGGATAACAATTGCTGAGAGCTACTGTTATAAGACTGCATTTGCAGTACAAATGGGCCAATATAAGTGGAATGTCATGCCTTATGGCCTGAAAATGCACTGTCAGATTTCCAGATCGTGGATAAGATCATCTGACCATTCGATACTTTCACTTTTGCTTTGACGATGTTCTTGTGTACAATGAGAATTTTGTGTAATTAGAAGGAGGAAAATTGAAGGAATTCTTAACATGATTCTCTCGATGGTCATAAAAATACAAAACATAAATCTGTTGATGAAAATAATTGTGTGCAGGAAACAGGATTGGCTTGTGGGCCTTTTGTTGGGCTAGGCCTGACCTATTATGTGCCTGATTTGGGTCTGGACTGGTTTCTAGGATGGGATGGGTTTGGTCTTGGGCCTATGCCTATAAACCTGAGAGGGTTGGGTTCCATAATTTGTTTGCATGAGCATTTTTATTGAGTTAAATAGCTGTTGCGGCCAAATGTGATATTATAAAACTTTGATTTTCATACATTGCTTTATCATCCATAGGTCATTATTGAAGTTTCCATCCCGTCATCTTTGGTTGTGCTACGCAACTTACCTGTGGAGGCTGTTGTGGGGACATATCTTCAAGCTGCAGTGACTATGAAAGCATCTAGTGGTGATTACCACCTGACTTTTGGGGCAAAGTTTATAATTATTTTTCTTCTCATTGGACTACCTTTTCCTTTTCTTATCGTTTATATCGTACTTTCAGGTAACTATTACTGCAGATGTGATGCTTTTAGTTCCTTCATAAGGTGGCAGGTGCTTGCTGGAATTGAGTACTTCAAAATTGCCAATACCACAGAAGCATGGGCCTTTGGCATGCTTCCCTCTCATGTGAGATTTAAATCCCTTTATGGTCGTCCATGTGCATGGGCTAGTTTATATGCGGCCAATGCTGGCCGAGCTATCATACAGGCAGCTCTCCTCAAGGACTTGTGGTCATCTGACTCAGAAGGACATGTTACTTTAAAAGTGTCTATAATTTTATCTGCATACTATCCACTTGTTGTTCGTCAGGCAGGGGATGGGAACCGGTTTGGTGGTTATTGGGTTGATTTGACAAGAATAGAAGCTGGTGTTCAGGATATGTTCCCAACAACTTTGGACGAGTTGTATCTTGTTCCTGGAACAGGGGTAGATGTATTACTTCTTGGTGGGCCTGAACCTTGGGATCATGGGGTTGAGTTTGTTGACACTGTAGAAATTTTTGCTGAAGATAATGGACTGCTTGAAGATGGAATTGTTGTAGAACAGGCATATTCAAGCGGGGGCACATTGTACAAATGTTTTTGTCAAACATTGGGAAACTTTGTAAGTTTGCTCTTGATGTTTTCTTGCTTTTGATATTTTCTGGTAGTTTTGAAAGATATTTCTGACTGATTCATAATGGCCTCTGATATGAACTTATACTCTATGCTGGTCATTTCCTGTTATGGTTTATTGGGAAACAGAAACTGGTGTTTTCACGTGGAAACATGGTTGGAGATGACCATCCCCTACCAGCTATTGCAGATGCTGAAGTTTCTGTCATATGTAGCCTGCCTGCCTCCATCACACTGATTGCTAATGAACCTGGTATGGAGAATAGTCATCCTCAAACAGCATATTTCTGCCAATATTAGTGTAATTCTGTTGTACTACTTTTGACCTTTAATGATTATTCATTAGACAGTGACAAACCACAACACCACGACCCTACCCCCTCACCCCCTTTCCTCTTCCCCACCCTTCTCTCTCTCTCTCTCTCTCTCTCTTTCTCTCTCTCTCAAAAAAAAAAAAAAAAAGGAAAGAAAAAAAAAACCTCCCCCCCATCCCTTGGTAGGCTCTAAGTAGGGATGTCAGTGGACCTCCAATTACTTGGTTATCTGAAGGAGTTGACCTAAATACCCTTTTGACTGGTTCAGGCTCATTTGGATCCGTGTTCATACCTGAATACTAGTGTACTATTTTACATTTATAAGGTAATATATATAATAAATTTCGGTAATATTCAAGTGAGCACAGTTCTCATAGAGTTTTTCGTGAGAACTTTAGGTGGGGCCCATCTATGACCCAACCCAAACCTTGTAATACACAGGGGATCCCCTGATAGTCACACGCCCCAAGTTTCGGTTAGATCCGAATTTATTAGACCGTTGGATCAACTGTACACTAATCCAAATGAACTGGATTTGTGAGCCACGGATGATGGGGTAATGGACATGTGATTGGGGCTAAATTTGATATCTGAAGTGGTCCCGCATTTATCTTTCCATCCCCCCTAGTTCTATCCCCAAATGGGAACCACAAGTGGGCTCCATAAAAAGTTCTTACAGTAACTCCATGAGAACTGTTCTCACCTGAATATTGCCCTATAAATATTTAGTATAGATGCCACATTAGTATTATCGTATGATAAAGGATTGTTACTGGCTTTTCAGTAGAGTTGGCAAGTGCTCTTCTTTCTATAGGAGTGTTTGGGATGGGGTCCTACTATCGTTGTTATATATTGTCAAGATCCTAAGATCCTTGAGACAAAGCTAGAAGAGTTGGGAAAATTGGTCGTATGCCATAGGAGGATTGACTGTTCATTAGATAGTATGTACATCCCCAATTAGGGGCCTAATTACAATCTATTACTATAAATGAAAGCAAGTAAAGGAAATAATCATAACTGTGGAATCTAATATACAAGGAAAGTGAATTGTATAGATGTTGACCAGATCCCACATAATATCTATCCATATTTAGCATATGAGATATTTATGTAGATAGGTTTGGGCTTGGTGTAGGTTGGGCTATGTTTGGATAATGGGCCTGTTTGGTCATGTCTCTACACTCCTCGTCCAATTGATGTGGGGAAGAACAACGCAGCAATTTGGAAAGCAGAGAGTCATGACGGGCCTTGGTCATTGCTTTGGCAAAAATGTCCACCAACTGGTTGTTTGAACAAACATAAGAGATAGAATGTCAGAGACGACTTTTAGCGAATGAAATGACAATCGATCTCAACATGCTTAGTACGCTTATGGAAGATAGTATTCTTTGCAATTTGAATGGCACTTGTGTTGTCAGCATAAAGAGGCGTTGAGCTAGTGAGGAAAACACTGAAATCTCTCAATAATCGCGAAAGCCAGACAATTTTACAATTGACAGAGGACATTGATCGATATTCTGCTTCAGCTGAGGATTTAGACACTTGTCATCTGTTTCTTACACTTCCATGAGATAGGTGAGGGGCCAAGAAACATACACCACCCCGTAGTGGAGCGACGGGTATTTGGGCAACCTGCCCAATCAGCATCAGCATAGCCCTGTAGTTGTAAGGAAGCCATGGAAGGATAGAAAAGACCATGATCTTTATTGTCCTGGATGTATTTGAGGATGTGATAGACTGCATGCAGATGGGGTTTGTGCGGATTACTAACAAACTGGCTCACAGTATGGACCACATAAGAGATGTCAGGCCTAGTCGCTGTCAAATAAAGCAAGCTACCCACCAAGCGTTGGAAAAGAGTAGGATCATCAAGTGGACGCTCATCAGTTTTGCAAAGTTTAACATTGAGCTCGAGAGGAGTGTCAAATTATTTGGCCTCATTGAGTTTGGCAGATTTAATTAAATTGGCTGCATATTTAGTTTGATGAACGCATATGCCTTTGGCGTTTCTGGAAACCTCAAGACCAAGAAAGTATTTGAGCGAGCCAATATCCTTCATTTGAAAAATATGCATCAGATGAGTTTTGAGATTACAGATGCCGGCAGAGTCATTGCCACTTATAATCATATCATCAACATTGATCAACAAAATTGTGCAACCGTGAGATGTGCATCGAATAAAGAGAGAGCTGTCATTGGCACTTTGCAAAAAACCAACTAGAAGGATGGTGGATCGAAAATTTTCAAACCATGCACAGGGAGCTTGCTTTAGGCCATATAAAGATTTCTTTAGCTTGCAAACATGTTTAGGGAGACATGCATAGCTTGGCGGGGGTCTCATGTAGATGGTCTCATTGAGATGACCATGTAAGAAGGCATTCTTCACGTCCAGTTGCCAAAGGGACTATTGTCGCATAGCTTCAACACTAAGGAGAAACCGAACAGTAGTTATTTTAGTGATAGGTGCAAAAGTTTCATTATCGTCAATGCCATATTCTTGTTTGAAGCCTTGCGTAACAAGTCTAGCTTAATAGCGATCAAGAGTGCCATAAGATCTAAACTTGGTGGAATAAACCCATTTGCTCCCAATAAGAAACACATTCGGCGGAAGAGGCATCAGATCCCGAGTTTGATTTGCTTCAAGAGCGATTAATTCTTCTGTCATTGCATCTTGCCAACAAGGGATATTAGCAGCCTGTGCATAAGAGGGTGGAATATAAATAGGAGCTGAACTGGAGAATAAGGCAAAAAACCCAAATCTATTTGGTGGGACTGAAATACGACTAGATCGTCACAAAGGAGGTGGGTCAGGTGAATCATTACCTTCAATGCTAGGATCCAGCGAGGTCGGTTGATTGGGAGCAGGAGGAGAAAGAAGCATTGGCTTTGGACGACGGACATAAACCTATGTTATTGGAGGAGAGGAGCCTTGTTCTGCAAAGTGAGCAAGATAAGAGACTTGAATATTATGAGGATTAGGACATAGGGAATGGAAGGGAATATGTTCTAAAAAGACAACATTTCGTGAAATTCGGAGGCACATATCATTTGGATCATAACAAACAAATCCTTTGCGTTCATCTCTATATCCTAAAAACATACAACGAGCAGCCAGAGGGGATAACTTATTGCACTCCAGTGATGGGAGATGAACAAAACATAAACATCCAAATACTCACAAATGTGAGTATGTAGGCAGATGGACAAATAGACATTCATATGGGGAGACTTTCCCAAGAACAGAGCTAGGAAGCCTATTGATGATGTGGATTGCAGTATGTGCAACTTTACACAAGAATTTAGGAGACACCAATGATTCAAGAAGAAGGCTTCGGACTATCTTGAGGATATGTCGATTCTTTCTTTCTGCAATCCCATTTTGTTGTGGTATGTGAGGATAAGATTTTTGGTGTATGATTCTTTTGTCTAAAAAAAATGCAGAAAGGGCAGATGATGTGTACTCTCCCGCTGAGTTGGAACTAAAAATTTTTATTGATTTTTGGAATCAAGTGTGAACCATATTATAAAATTTTTGAAAGGTAGAGAGTACTTCGGATTTGAATCTTAAGAAGTATATCCAAAATGTAATGACAATGATCATCAATAAATGTAACATAGTATCTGTATCTCACTCTACTAAGTTGTGGAGCAATCCCCCAAACATCAGTGTGTATGATATCAAATGGTGCTGCTACATAGGAATAATGAATTGGAAAAGGGGGCATAGTGCTTTTACCTAAACAACAAGTCTCACATTTAGATTTAACTAAAGTAGAACAATTCTTATTATTGAAAGATGATGGTAAACAACCATTTTGAAATAAAAACAACAAATTGGAATTATTCAAATGACCCAGGCAATGATGCCAAATGGTCCATAAATTATTCAAAGCACTCAAAGAAGAAGCAAAGAAAGAACTAGAGTCGATAGATCTGAAGCTCATATCCAGAAGAAACAGCCTGCCATGCTTACTCCCTGTCTCGATCACCTTCCATGTTTGCCGTTCCTGTGCTGTATGATACAACAAGAAGAAGAAAATTTAATTGAGCAACTGTTATCAACTGATTGTCCCACGGAAATCAGATTTGCAGATGAGTCTGGAACAAAATAAACATTAGATAGATGAAAGTAGTGGTTTTGGGGTGTAGGAAGCTCTAAGGAACTGATTCCTGAAATAGGAAGGTGATAACCATTTGCAGTGGTTATCTTTTCGTGTCCAAGATAAGTGTGATGGTCAGTTAGATTTTGTGCAATAGAAGTCATATGGTTGGAGGCTCCTGAGTCTAAAAACCATGTAGAGGGTGTAATAGATGTGGATAGAGATGTAGAGGAATGAAAAGCAGAAAATGATTTGGGGGAAAGAGGTAGACCATTGATACCCATGGAGGTAAATGTAGAAGTAACAGAAGCATTAATCATTTCTCGAATCTGAGTTGGGGTCATGGAGACACTGTCATTGGCCGAGCTGGCTCCTGAGCTTGAAATGTAGTCTGACTTTGCTTTTGCAAAGTGTCATTTTTCTTGGCAGGATGAATCCTACATTCATAAATGACATGGCCAGTCTTTTTGCAGTAGTTACAAAATAATTTCTTCCGACAGTTGCGTGCTACATGCCCAAAGCTCTTGCATTCGAAACACTAGATTTGTTGATTGCGAGTTGTGAGAAGGGCTGTTTCGTCCACTGAATTAGTTGATGAGGCAGGAGTGGTAAAAAACACCTTGGGTTCTTCAGAGAGAGACTGTTGTGACTCGAGTTGGATCTCATCACGAAGAACCTCTTGAACACATGTATCCAAGTCAGGAGGGTTCTCTCGATTCATAAGTCCAGCATGGATCGGTTCATACTCAGGACATAGATTTATGAGAAACTGACTTATAGGCAATTCTTTTTGAAGCTTAAGAGCTCGTGTTAGAAATGCCAGGGAGACAGAATGTAGAGCATTGGGTCCCTCTTTGTCCATAGGGCCGAAAATCCACTGAAGTATTTTTGAACTGATTTATCACCTTGACAATACTTGGCTAGTTCAGTGTCAAGATGGAATTTCCTTGCTTTATTAGTCGGGTGATACAGTTTCTTAAGGTGATCCCACATGTCGAGGCCTTTGTAAAGGCTTGGAGTGATAAGGAAATAGACAGGTCAATGGAGTATATAATCCAAGTAACCACCTTGGCATTGTTCTGGTTCCAAGAGGCAATTGCCTTTTCATCAACAACTTTAGCGGTAGTGCTATTACTACCCTCTGTAATTGTGGACACTACAGGTTGGGGAATTGTCCCATTTAAATATTTAATCAGTCTTTTCCCTTCCACAAAATTTTTGAGGTGGAAGGACCAACTCACGTAGTTTTTTCCATTCAACTTAATTGGAATGATGTCGCCCTTGTCCATGAGATATCAAATTGATTGTTTTCGCGTGTATGAACAAGAGAACATAACTAATGACTCCAAAACAAGCGAACAGTAGTGATGGTGCCAACTGCTGTGAAAAAAAAAAAACCTCTGGGTGTCCAAAATTGTTGGAGCATGAAGGGGTTTTGTTTGCTAGAATGAAATTGTATCATCGATCAGGGTTCCAAGTTATGTTGTTCTCCTAGTTGTGTAAGTTTTGAACCAAGAAGGATTGATTTCTAACGGTCGGATCAGATGATCAGACTGTAAAACAAAAACAGTTCTTCAAAACTACCGAACCAAAATGGTAGGTAAAGCCTAACCTGATTGAAGTGATAAAATCTCAGAAAAATGTTGAATAGTCCCAGGAATTATAGCCGACTAGAGTGGAGTTGGATTCTGAAGGAGCCGCAATCTGCAGGTGGGGCCCACTATGTGATCTAGCTTGTATGATGTCGACCGTGTGAGTACAGACAGACAGACAGAAGGTTGTGCTTGCACCGAATAGAATTCTGAATGGTTGGAATGGATCTTCTGTTTTTCAGAAAGCCTATTTCTTGTTCTATCTGAATATGAAAAGAAGCAGACAAGCTGCCTTTTTGTAGAGGAGTGGGCGACAATGATATGAATAACACTGGCTGTTTGCTGGAGAAGTAGTAGATGCTTGGAAGGACTAGAAACAAGAGTCCTGTAGCTCTTATGCCATGTCAAGATCCTAAGATCCTTGGGACCATTCGAATCGGTGCAAATCCAATTATTTGGTTTAAATAGGGGTAGGGGTTTTGATGGTCCATTTGGAGTAGTGCCCAGGTGGGCTTAACATGGATGCCTGCATGGATGTCCCCATGTGGACTGTGTTTAGGAGAATATTTTTCCTGTATATATAGGCCTCTTGCTATGCATCCATCCCTCATGGACTTTTCGTGCACACCTCCATGAGGCCCACTATGGACCCCACCAAGGGATGAGACTAGGGGGATGAAAAGATCCATGCAAGGCCACCCCACGTATCAAGTTTGGCGCCAATCACATGTCCCTAACCCCCCCATCTGTGGCCCACATATCCATTCTGTTCGGATCGGTGTACAGTAGATCCAACAGTCTAGTAAATTCAAATCTAACTGAAACTTGGGGTGTGTGCTTATCAAGGGGTCCCCTGTATGTTGAAAGGTTTGGATTGGGTGATGGATGTGCCCTACCTAGAGTTCTCACGAAAAAAATTGAGAGGGATGAATGCGTATGAAGATTCCCATATATATATGTGTGATCAATCCTTAAAAGAAAAAAAAAAGGAATTGATGCTATCAGTCCAATTCCCTTATACTTTGTAACTCCGACCCCTTTAGGTTTCGTTTGGCTTTTACGTGTAGGATATGTAAATACAATTTACACATGTAAATGATGAATATTCAAATATTAAAGTATGTAATATTTACACGTGTTTCATTTTACAACGTTTGTCTAATAATAACATTTTCACATCATTTACACCTGTGATTCATTTTCTATGTTTGTTTCACTGACATGTGTAAATGTATTATAGATGATTTTGTAAATGATGCTGTTAACTACTGAATTAAATTCTACTATAATAATGTGAACAAGAGACAAAAAAGGCCTATTTTTATCAAAGTTTTCATCGACGCTTTAGATCCTTTTAAAGGAACATGTCTTTCAACATAAAAAATAATTTAAAAATTATATATTTATATTAATGTTCACCTTCACAAAAATGTATTCCAACATGTTTCATACTCCACTTTTGCAAAATGCACGTTTCAAAATGGACGAATTCCATTTTCAAAAAATATATATTTCAGACTTCATTTCAAAAAATGATAGTCTACTCACCCAGAAAAAAGAAGATTCATTGCATCCAAAACTCATTTAACTGAATTCACTACATCATTTGTGTTGTTTGAGCTCTTTTTTTTGCTGATGCGCTCCACATATCTGAAGCTATTGTATCTCTGAGACGATAAGCATATTGGCTATTAGACTCGCCGTGAACTGCAAGATCTTCATAGTCTTTTTGATCAATATCTATCACTTCATGACGATGATGTTTGTACAATTCATCATTGGTAGGATTCTGTATCATGATGAAATTGTGTATTGCAGCACAAGCATTTACAATTTTTGCTTGTGTTTTTATAGGATAATTCCATGGTACATGCTTCAAAATTGGAAATCATTCCTTCCACAGGCGAAATGTTCTTTTCACAACATTCGAAGTTTTGAATAACAAAGGTTAAAAGCTCACTAGGCATCCTAAAAGCTAATGCTTGAGGTCCATATTCCTTCAAATGATATCGGGTTCCACGATATGGTCCAATGAAACCTCGCTTATGAGCATAATCGGCATGAACGCGAAAGTACTTTTCTATTAAGATTTCAAATGACAAGTTTAGTATAGTTTATTTTATTATTTATGTATATATTTAAACTACAATTTACCTTCTGGAACTTGCATATTATATATTCCCCTGCTATGATATCTGGATACTTGTACAAGTCCAATGTATCCATATTGGACCGATACAATACTTGTGCTGGTACCCGATACTGCACTGATACTTACGGAGTATAAGTTTAGTATATCCTACTTAGCAAGTCCATTATTTTATTTATTTCTTTAAGTTTTCTTACTTTTTAACATAGAAAATATTAGAATTGAACATAAACAATGATAATTTCATTAATTAAATCGTAATTTAAAGAAAAATTAAGGACACCCGTATCCGTATCCATGTCCTAATTTTTTAAAAATGTAGAGTCGTATCCCTGATCCTCGTATCCGTATCTGTACCCATGTTCGTATCTGGGCATCATAGTTCCCCTGTTTTGTAGAACATCAGATATGACCTTTTGATCATTGGCTGAGCCTTCAAAGCCAGCACATACAAATTGAAAGAGCATGTCAAAACCTATAGCTGCCATCACATTTTGAGAAATGAATCCCTTTCTACAATGATAACATTGATAATCTTTAATTGGAAACCATGCTGGAACATAGGTGCCGTCAATGACACAAATACAATCCTATGCAATCTTGTGCCATCAATAACAATTTAAATATTTTGTCATAAAAAAATTAAGAAACAATTTGGATGATTAGAGTACTTAAATGCCTTGAAAAATGGGTAAAATACTGGATTGGAAGCAATCTGTGCTGGTGTTGGTGTTTCAAATTCAGGAACTTTAATATAATCAGGACAGATATATAGAAGTGCTTCCAAAATGGCATTAAAATATTTGCTAATTGTTCGGCTTGAATGTTGAAACTGAATCTGCATGACATGCTTACACTCATTGTGGCCTATCGTATTTAGGAAGATGACAACTTGCTCTTTTACGGTGACATTTTTAGTTGCGCACAGTAACCCTTCTATTTTCAATAAATCACATAGCTCCAAGAGTACATTAGTTGTCATACGAAGTAAATCATATGTTTGATGCTCTTGACCATGAATAAGGTATTGTGTGAAGTCATGGCCAGATAGAGATGAATTATGAACTCTCCTTCTCTTGAGGCTCTTCTGTTTATAATGATGGTCTAAAAGCATAAGCACAATTGTTGATAGTACTACCAACCACAAAAAAATGATCTTCTTCTTTATGTTCATTACTTTGTACTGCTTTATAATCAATTCAAAAAAATAAAAAATAAAAAATAAAAAGAAGTGAGTAACTAATTTATTTCATTTATAGACATTATTGTCACATGACAAATTAACACTATCCATCTAAAAGAATAACACATATAACAATTGAAAGAGAAAGAAAAGTCAAATAATACTAACATAATAATAATATAAAAGAGTGCCAAATGTGGCAAAACAATATTAGTCCCATAATAGTGATATTTGCAAATAACACACTTAACAATTGTCTTCAACTAGGAAAGTCAACATAACACTACAATATTAAATACCGTCCAAAATGCAATAAAATTATATTAGTCCAAAAAAATCAAAATGCAATAAAATTATATTAGTCCAAAAAAATCACATTAGGGCCTATATAGAGTCACTTAACTCCTCCAAAATCCAATCACGTTGATTTTCCTTGGTACTAAATGCAAGGAATTGACTCGACGCTTGTGGGTCCCTTAGCATCCTAAGTGCCTTACCACATAAAGTTTTTTTTTTTCTAATTCTAACTCTTGGACAGCAACAACAACATCTGCTTGACTCGGTCCTGATTGGTTGAATTTTTCAGCAACATAGATAAGTGTGGTAGTCATCTCCTTGACAACAAGGACAATTTCACTATCAGTTTTAAATTCACCTCGTCTATTGCATTGAGAACTTGCATTTGTGTCTTTTTTAGTACGTGGGGCTTTGGAACTTTCGGCCATCTCATCTGAGCTACATAAATCTATTGTGACTTCATCATTCGGTACTTGGGGGCCTGATATTGGATGTAGTTGGCATTGATTTGTCAGCACCTCATCTTTTCCATCTGCAATTGTATCTCCATATATAGTGACCAACTTGTCATAGTCAGCACAACTTCTTTTCTAGATACTTCTCATGTTCAGGATGTACCTGAAGTATAAAAATGGGATAAAGCAAAGTAAATAGTTTATAACTTAAACAATTGATGAAATATAATTTTAACTAAAAAATAATGATCCACTCACCTTGATATAGTCATTCCAAAGTTGGTTTTCTGCAGTAACCTTTTTTTCTTTGTCATCCCACCCAAACCTACTTAATTCAATCAAAGTCTTGATACATGTGTACCGTGTTTTTAATGTTCTAGGGCGATTTCTAATTTTACCTTTATCATAGTCATCTCCAAATTTTTCCATCATTTTTTGTTTGATCTCTTTCCACCCTTCTCTGGTATACCCGCCTTCATCTTTTCTCCCAAGTTTTATTTGTTCTATAAATAAGTCCATCAAGTAATTGTTAGAGTAATCTGTCCATGAAATATTCTTCTTTTCTCTTCTACCACAGTTGGTTTTGGATGGTGCCTCAGCTTGGGTGGGTTGAACATGGTCTTCAACAATTTCATTATCCATTTCTAAAATGTAACAAAATAGTAAGAAATTAAGTTAGATTATAATTGCCCATTTAGTTACTATTTCACATTCATGATCATATAAACAAAATAACATAGAAGATTAACATATCAAAATAAATAAACACCCAACTATTGAGATCCTTCGAACATAATAGTTGCAATTATATGAGTTTTCACTATCAAAATCTATCTTGCTCCTGTGCCAATGAAGCACCTAGAAAGAAAGTTTAAACAAAAAAAAAATCCTAGGGCGATGGCCCTGCCTTTGCCTTCCCGCACTACTGTTACTTCACATGTAACTGCTTAGTTCAAGTGTATAGAAAAATAAAATTTGCTTAACACACATTAGATCTGCAACAAACCATAACTTAAGTTTTGACAACTCAGAATATTCGCTCTAGTAAATGCATTTCTAAAGTTGTTGATAATTAATTTTTGGGACTTTTCTACTTTATGAGTGGCAGGCTTCAAAATGTTTGAAAGAGAAAACAAGAGAGAAACACAAACTATTAATATCCAATATAAACAAATTCAAATGTTGAGATAAATATATATCTGATTCTTTATGTGTAGATGAATGATTTAGCATTTATCTTTTTTGGGTGTGATAATTGGTTACCTAAACTTATAATGATGTATTTACATTTATTTTTAATGTCATTTGTTATCTTACACTTGGTTACCTAAGTAGCAATTTCCTTTCCCGAGTTGGTTGACTCTGCTCTTAGCATAGTCAAGTCCGAATTTTGAGTTGGAAAGATGTATTTAGCTGGATTCAGCATGTTCAATCAATTAATTAGTGCTTTTCAATTGTTGGGCTATATCCTTCCATGCAGTGCTAGCTAATAAGGCCCTAGATCTAGGACAAAAAGGGCTTATCAAAACGTTATGTAAGGTTATATACTCCAATGTAGTCCACATATGTGGGCTACTAGTCCAAAACATACATAAAGGTTGTTCGCTCACACAGGAATTTTGACAAATACCTAATGTTATACATACATACAGGTTGTTCATAAGGTTCTTTCATGGTTTGGAACTGCTCAATTGAGCATATATGAGACTTAAGATTCATCCACAATACATATATGGGGTTTGATGTTCACATAGCAATTTATAGATGTATAGATGGTTTCAACAAAATGCTTATGGGTTCTTTCATTATGTATGTTCTCAGTATGGGGTTTAAGACCCTGAACAGTCCATAGCTTGTATTCTAAATCCATTACAACAGTAGCCAACAGATCCTTAGAACCACCCAACCAATGGAGGACTTGAAACTATCTACTCTACACATGCTTAGCACGAGCCTTGGACTAAACCAAGAATACATGCAACAAAGAATTGCAGTATTAGAGCACTTACAATTAAAGTGGTGCACAAGTACTACCTGCTACAATATTTCTCTAGCAATCCTGTAGCAACACAGGATTGTAGATATTCTCTAGCACTAAGTATTTGTACACCAGAGAAAGCAAATTTTGTATGCCAGAGACCCTTTGTTGCTAGAGAATGTTGTACCATGGACAAAGGATTGCAATTTGTGGTGATGTATTTTGCCTAAGAAAGTACAGGCTTAGCAATTGATAAAAGCATTAAGGCAAGAGGAAGACAAGAAATAAAAACATAAAAGCAAAGAGGAAAACAAAAAATATGGATCGTTCATCCATGGCATGCAAGATTATAAGATCCAAGAAATAAATAAATAAATAAAAACCAAATCATGCATGCTTTGCTTATCTAGGAAAGGCAAAAACAATATTACTGTGGTAGAGAGGAATGAGAACATAGAGGGCTAGAAGAGAAGGGAGACAAAGCAGAGAGAGATAGGGAAAGAGAGGGGGACAGAGGGTTAGCAGATGGGGCAAATCAGAAAGGGAAGGGGGTAGAGAGGGAGGCATAGTAGTGATGGAGAGAGAGATTACCTTCAGACACACAAAGGAGAGGAGATGCAGTAGGATGGGAGCTGAGACACAGCAGCAGAAGGTGAGATGACGTATAGTAGGGAAAGGCTTTTGAGGGTAAGTTTTTGTTCATGGGTTTCATCCCATTTTGAGGCTTGAATGTTTTTTTTTTTTTTTTAAATGCGTTGGAGTGGGGTTTCGAACCCATAACTTCTTTGACGGAAATGGATGTTACGAAACTGTCCGCCTCCAAGGGTATTCTTTAAAATACCATGCGTTTTGGTGTTCTTTATTTCCCCACCTCACCAGGTGTTCAAATATTGATGAGAAAATCCGCCTATTTTCACACCATTTACACATCTGATTTACACACAATATGCGCAAATAACTGTAGACAAACATGATTGATGCGTAAATGTTATACAAATTCTCTATTTACATATGTAAATGGGTGTAGACAAACGACACCTTAGGGCCTATTTGTTTGTAATATAATAGAATAGAAGAGGAGTAAAAGAGGGAGTAACGGTTGAAATTTTCACCTCAAAGTGTGTTTGGATGTGCTAGAGGGGGATAAGTAAAAAAAAGCTGTCTGATGACGTGGCATCGCTTTTACTCTACTCAACCAATACCTAACCCAAGTGCTGCACGTCTCAACCAAAAACCTAACCCAAGTGCTGCATGTCTCAGCTGAAGTGGAAGAACTTGTGGATTAGATGAACTGAAGTTGTCTTTTGGCTAGAAAGATTCCGGTCCATGTTTGTTTTAGCCATAGTACTGTTATTTAGACATTTTCTCTCTCATATATATATATGTATATGCACCCCCCGCCCCCGCCCCCCCCCCCCCCCCCTTTCACCCTCTCTGTGTATACACATATACATATTCATATATCTCTATATATATTTATATCACTGTCATTTCTTACAATTTTAGTTCTGTGTCTCCCTTCAGTGAACAGACCTGATCTAATGTTGTCTGCAACCCAAGCTGATCGTGGTCCAGGGAAGCTTCGTAATTCTCCAATTACTGTTGCTAATGCATGCACTATTCGAGTATCTGCTGTTGGTATTCATAGCTCTGGAAAGGCTTTTGCAAATGCATCATCTCTTTGCTTGAAGTGGGAATTGAGTCATCGTGATGATTTGGCATATTGGGAAGAGAACGGAAGTTTAGAAAGATACATGTCTACTTGGGAGAGGTTTTTAGTTCTGCAGAATAAAACTGGGCAGGTAAAATAAAGTGACCGGTGTATATGTGTTTCTAATTAATGCATAGTTTAATCAATAGAATTTCTTAAGTTTGTCATTATAGGACTTGAATGTCTTAACATCAGACATTTGTGTCCTTATATTTGTTTTCTTCCAGGTCTATGTTAAAATCGAATTAAAAATGGGCTTTGGACATTTACTCTACTGTATTGCTTCTTCTTCATCATTCCTTAATATTCATTATGCTTGTGCGTGGGAGACTGTCATTGGTGAATTAAACCCCCCTTTCTCCTTGCTTATTTTGAGTCCAAAAGGGAGAGCAGTCCCTATTTACTGTTGTGTAGCATTATTGTGACAGATAAAATGCTGTATTGTGGTCCTTTCGGTATCCATGACTGTGTCAAATGGGGACCACGGTCTGTTGAAGTGGGCCCGGCCAGTAAATCTTACATTTATGGTTGACTACTTGGATGTGTCTTTGTTTGTGTTTGGGCCCATTTCGTCGCATAAAAAAAGGCCCGAAAAGAAACTTGTTTGCTGGAAATTCCTGCAGGATTTTCTTGTAATTACGATGACTATAAATTACTTTTTTGAAAGAGCGACCATATCCTCCAAGTCAACTTGATCTGGTGGTTGATTAAGTTTTACTTTCTGTGTTAGTAATACTACTATTATTAGCTACTGGTTTGTCTGGTGGCTTTAGGTCATTTAATTTTTTATACACTAGGGTCATCCTATTGAATGTTTGCATTTCAGTGTACTGTTCGTGCGACGGTGGCTGGTTTTGCTGCTGAGAACACCTGTGACCATTATCCTGAGAATCTTTCTTTGCAGTTGGAAAGCTTAGAGCATGTTCTTACTGATGCGATCAATTTACAGGTTTATAAATTTGACATGTCTCTTTCTAGTTAATGGGTTTAATTTTATAGTTATTTGATGGATCATATACTCTTTATGTTATTCTTCCTTCTTGTTTCATTATTATTATTGTTATTATTATTATTTATTATAATTGATTCTTATTTTAGCATTTCTTGCTTTAATGCAGTTGGTCTCCTCCCTAAGAATTACTCCAGAGTTTATCTTATTGTTTTTCTATCCCAATTCCAAGGTACAATGCTTCCATACCTATACCTACTTATGTTTATGTATGCAAGGCCACATATGGCTGTTTGTGTGGGTGTGTGCTTGGTGTGCATCTCTGTGGATTGTATTTGCCTGTATTTATTTAGGTGTTGTGAATTGTAATTTCTAATTATTTTCTGTTACTATTTATTTCATCTTTGTATTCCCTTGGGAGAAAGAGGGATAGAGAGATGGGTTCAGGGCGTGTTTTGCGAGAATACTATGCATTTAGGTCTATACAAGATAAACTTTATAGGGTCCCTCAATCAGTTACCCATATGTCTTCACAGCAGGAAGAAACCTGGTGATTTATGTAACACTGTGTCTGTGCAAATGGAAAATTGAAAAGAGGAGGGGGGGGGGGGGGGGGGGGGGGGGTGGTGTTGTGGAGTAGTGTTCATTCTCTGGTTCCCTCTCTGGCATGGGAAAATGGTTCCCTCTCTGGCATGGGAAAATGGTAGTGGTGTGCAGAGAGTCTTTGTGCATTGAACAGCCAGGCACAAAAATTGCAGGGATTGGCATTCTGCTTCCTTGAAAAGACTGCACACAAGTTCCCTAATGAAAGAAAGAGAAAAACAGGAAGGAAAGGACGAAGAAAGAGAAGTCTTGAAGAGAAAATAAGGAAGATGGTAGCATATTGCTTCTGCAACTCATGATTGATTCCTTTTGTATAAAAAAATTTGAAATTTTAGGGCTACATCTTTACTCAACTCTTTGGCTGTATTATTGTGAGTAGCCAATGGCTATTTATAAAGTACAACTCAAGATATCTGCTCAAACTAGAGTACTTAATCATAACCATAATAGGAAATCTAATCCTAATATGCCACAACTCTAGTCTTTAATAACTTAAATTTAAACTACTTCTAACTTAGGGAGCCTACTCTCAAAGTTCAAATTACAAAATACCAAATAAACCGAATTGTTTATGGACACCCCCCTCAAGCTGGTACACTATGTATCAACTTGGACTAAACACAATATGCCTGCTGTTCTTTTTTTTTTTTTTTTTTTAAGCTATAATGAGGAACTCTGTCAGCTTGAGCTTGACACACATTAACTTTGACGGATCCTTACTCTGCTCTCGTAACTTGATTGATAACATAGGTGAAACTTCACGTGTGCTCCATTATAAAAACTGCAAACTTAATTAACACACACAGCTTTTTAGATATGCTTTGTTGTTTGTATCACTTTTTTAGTGAAATAACTGTGCTATTTTTTTCCCTCTGATTGTCAGGTTATAATGCTTTCCGTTTCTTACATTAATTCTGTATCATTGTCTTCAGGCTAATCTGTCAGTTGTTGGGGGAACTTGTTCCTTAGATGCTACTGTGAATGATACTGAAGTGGTAGAAGTGATTCAATCACCAACAAGCACACAATGCTTTAGTTTGACACTGGGCATTAGAGGACTGGGTAGTGCACTTGTCACTGCTGTTGATATTGGACTCGCTGTTCCTATTGTAGCTTCTGCATTGGTACTGCTATTACCTTTTTTTTTTTTTTTTTTAATTTGGTTCTGATTGATTTTCTGTTTGAATCTCTGATACTTTTGTCTCCTATTAATGATTTCTTATAAATACAAATAAAAGAAAGAGTTTAAGGTGTTTAGACAAAGGGAGCTTCTAAATGTACTCTAGTTTGGACTCTCTATACACAGCCCAAAATAAATAAATAAATAAAAATAAGAATCTCCAAAACACCCCCCACCCCATTCTCTCCTTACACACTTTCTCTCTCACTCCCTCCTCCCTTTTGGCCAGCGACAAGCTCTAGCGGCGGAGGGGAGGAGGGAGGGAGAAAGAAAGTGTGTAGGGAGAGAAGGGGGTGGGGGTTTTTTTGGGGATTTTTAATAATAATAATTATTATCATTATTTTGGGGCTGTGTATAGAGAATCCAAGCTGGAGTGCATTTAGAAGCTCCCTTAGACAAAAGCCTTCTAAACTTCTAATGCATTGTACTGATAAGAATGAAAATTTTGTGCTGTTCTTTTGATTTACTGTTAAGTTTTCTGAAATCCTTTATCAAATTTTTCTGAAATCCTTTATCAATCTTTCTATTTACGTGTATTTTCCTCTACTGTATATAAGGATTCTATACATAAGGGGATGGAAGTGGGGAATTTGTTTGTTTTCATTTACATATATAAATGTTGCATGTGTAATCTGACAAAAAGTCTTTGTGGATTCGCTGCAATCTCATCAAATTCTGGCTTCTTGTCATCTGTAATCTGACCATCTGATTTATCTTCCTTTTGTGCATTGTGGATCTCCCTATTTCTGATGATGATATGTGACCAATCTTATTACACCTAAAACAATGCATGCCACCTTACCTTTGTGACAGTCATCTCTACGTACATCTGTCAATGTATCTAATGGACCACTAGCCTTGTCTTCTTTCAACTGCTGCCCATAATTCTTTGGTCCACCCTAGTGTCTCGTCTTTAGCAGTTTGTGAAACTAATGCTTTAGACCTCGGAATCTCAATATTTTGCGACTCCTGAATTGCAGTTGTGTGCTGATAGGCTTCTATCACTACGTAACATGGATTAATTGACATAGCTTTCCATAGGGATGGCTGTATACCACCCAAATAACGACCTCCCAGTTGATCCTGATCCTTTATTACATTGTTACGAGCCGACAAGCATTGAATATCCTATGTGTAGTCATCAATGGAGTGATCACCTTAGTGGAGAGTGGAGACAATGCAATTGCATAACAGGCAAATTTCTATGCATGGGAGTTAGAACACATTCTCACGATGTTATTGGCAGCTTACCGATGAATTGATGCAACTTTTGGAGTTGTGCCCTCCATGCATTGGCTCTGCCATGAAGTTTAATGGCAACCAATTTAACTTATGATCAGCTAAATCCTTATATGCAAATACCTTCTTCACGGTATTTACCTAATCATAGAACTCATAACCTTTTATCAATCCATAATAATCAGGTCTTTCTAATTTGACATTTAAATTCCAATCATTAACTTCATGGCGTTCCAGATTTCAACATCTTCTCACCATAGATCAATTATGGAACAGGTTAATAAATTCACCATTGTCCGAGTCATTGTTAAAACCATCATGATGATTCGCACAAACCATATGCTCTTAAGCATTTGGTTAACTGTTCAAATTGCAGTAATTCCTAAATCTGTAAATCCCTCTGATCTAGTTCATGATCCCCATCGCTTTCGACTGTTTGCCTAAGTCCTCGTCCACATGTGGAGGCGTTATTAGGGAGATGGTGTCTAACAAATCATAGGATCGATTTGCTTTGATGCCAACTGACAAAGTCCTGATTTGACACAATCAGAGTGTTAGGGCTCAATTAAACCAAAACCAGAAATATTCCATCAAATAATATGGTTCGCAATAAATTATCAAAAACCTAAAATTAAAAGTAATACAAGGAACAATGAAACTAAACCCCAAATGTACCTTAAGAGCCTTCTTTAGCTACCCTAGCGACAAACGACCATGGGAGAGGAATAAAGAAAAAGCAAACTGTGCTTCACTCAATATTAGAGAATGTTGAACAGGAATACGGTGCCTGCAGACTCTATGGTCGTATATATAGGACTCAAAAAGCACCAAAAGTCCTAGAAATTCTCCTATAATCAAATCCTAAAATAAATAGAAGTCTTTGGTAAAGTTTTAAACCAAAAACAATCAAAATTTCTATGACAATTCAGAAAAGAAATGGAAATTTAGCAAAACTAGTCATCCTTGATGTTTTGTAGAAAATTGGCTATGGGCTCCACACTGTCCATCCTTCAATGAATCCAATATTACAAATTTGTAGGGGAGCCTTGGGCAACCCTTCTGGTATGGTTTGTTCGTGGGCTGTGTCTGATATGGTCCATCAAGGAACTCAAGTTTAAGAGTTTCAAATGAGCCCCTGTTTTTTTCCCAAAACAGCCCTGTTGTTCAGATTTAAGCATAATTGTCGACTGTTTGGGCCCCAAGTGGGCCAAATTTCGATCAAAACTTGATTGAACCTTTAGGGTCCTTCTTGTGATGCTCAATCTGCGACATGTAGTCTTGGGCAACTTCAAATTCACTACCAAAATTTAATTCTGCCTCAAGTTCTGTCATTGCCCTTCAATGGGAACCCCCCCAGGGAGAGTAGAGGCTAATCCACCCATTGGTAATGTTTCAAGTGTATGTTGTTTCCAGGTTCAAGTGGTAGATGTTGATTGGATTAAGATTATTTCACCAGAAGAGATATGGCTTGTGGTAGGTTGGTTTGTCTTACACTTCTGTTGCCTGTTTTAGCAGCCATTTTTGATGCACTTGGTAATGTTACTTGTAGGAAGGAGTCACTCAATCTATGGAACTATTAGCTGGGATCCACGATGGAACAACCTTTGACTCATCTCAGGTATAAACATCTATAGATCCTTTGATGAGGGTGGCTTAAAAACTTCAATTATATTTTTAGTTTTTTCAAACTCTTACCCAATTTTTTTACAAAAACAAAAAAAGCTCTTACAAAAGTACCAGGAACGTACCCATCCCATATCCACAAATGTACCTATCTTATACCCACAAAGTCAAAATATACTGGGTACGTTTGACTATACCCAGTAGGTTTTTTGCTGTACCCATACCTGGTACGTGTATGGGTAAGTACCCGGTATGGGTACGTGTATATTTTGGAAGTACCCGTGCTTCATAGATTAGCATATGTTAGTCTACATAGCCTGGTTGCATGACTGCTAGTTTGGCAGTATATCTGCAATACATGTTAGATTCTTTCGCTTGTATTGTGTTTGCTCATTTTCTGTTGATTACACTCGGATATCCATGATATCTTGATCAATATTTCTTATGTAGAAGTTTTCATTCTTGAGTATGTCTATAGAGTATTCTCTACTACTGCTTTGATTTTAATCTTGATTTTTGTTCCTCATATAATTGAGAAATTTAGTAACATGATCTGCCCCTGGTCCTCTGTGTTGTTTTCTTTCCGTTAAGTATTCGTACATGAATATTCATGTGCATCTTGAGGATGGTGTGCTAGAACTTGTTGACAACGATGGTTTCCCAAGACTCAGTGGTGGAGAAATTCATGGGCCAAAATTTTTAATTCGAGCTGCACAGCTAGGGGTTACAACTTTTCATGTATGTTTTTTCTTACCTTGAACTCATGTTTTTTCCCCTGATCATTAGTTTTATGCTACTTTTCTTTGTAAGTATTTCATGTTTAAACTTGGCCATGTAATATTTAGGTGCATGCTAGACAGCATTCTGGACATGAGATATTTAGTCAACCAATCAAAGTAGAAGTCTATGCACCATTAAGGATATATCCTCAAGATGTTTTTCTCGCCCCTGGTGCATCATATACGGTATGTGCTGTATCTATTATAATAATATATTTGACACATCTGGGATATCAAGCTTTTTCTTTCTTATAGTTGTTTACCCATTTATTCTGTTTTTCTTTCTTTTAGTTGTTTATCCATTTATTCTATTGACTTATATAATTTAAATGTAAATTTCCACAATTGCCTGCATATTTATTTCGCCCATCATATTTTGGAGTACCAGATATGATAGATTTTACTATGAATTTGGAAGTAATATAGTTTTTCACATAAACCAGTTTATGTGTCTGGAGAATGGTTCTTTATCCTTTGAATACCATGTTTTCTAACCTTACTTCTTTAGCTTACCGTGAGAGGTGGGCCAACAATTGGGGCAGTCATTGAGTATGCTAGTATGGATGATTTTACTGCAAGCATACACAGGTCTACTGGAAGGCTTTCTGCAGTTTCATTGGGTAATACTGTAAGTGCTCAGTAACCTCCTCTTTTTCGGTGGTGGCCACCCCACTACCACTAGAAGATGACCTCTCTTCCTCATTTTAGCTTGTTATTTTAACATCCATAGCTTCCTTAATATTTATATTTTGTACTTGACCTTGATATCATTTTCCTTACTCCTCGAAATAGATTCTTTTCTTCATTTTTTTTTGTCCTAAATTCTGGGTCTTTTGGTTAGACTGTACGTTCCACCGCCTATGGAAATGGAGGAACAATCATTTGTGAAGCATATGGAAGGGTGAAGGTAGGGATCCCATCTGCAATGATCATCAATCTACAGAGTAAACAACTAGGCGTTGGCTGTGAAATGCCAATACATCTATCTTCCCCCGAGGTAAGCATTAAAAAGAAATAAATACTTGTATATTTTTCATTAGATACAGTTGCAGATATACAGCTAACTTTTGATTGTATCCAACAGGGACATTTGTTTTCCTTCTATGAGCTTTGCAAGCATTATAGATGGACTATAGAAGATGAACAGGTTGAACAGAAGTTTTACCTGTCCCTTGAACTGCCTTGTATTCTTACATTTGATGCATATTTTGTATCATTATCTTTTCATCTGAATGATAAGATTTTGTTTTGTCCCCTGATCCTCTGTGTTTCAGATACTGAGCTTCAAAATGTCTGGATCCCTACATAGGAATGATATTCATGGAATTCAGTCTAAATCAATGGAAAAATACCCTGAGTATTCGGAAATGAAGGATCTTGATTTCATTAATGTGCTATATGGAAGGTATGTTCTATTTGAAATGAAGATCTATATGAGGCCTACTTATATAAAAAAAATCTTGAGTCCATATGATCATTCTAACCTTTTAATTCATGGCCCTAAAATTTAATTGTTTAGAAGCATTATTTTATTATGATTTCAATCTAACGGTGAAATAAAATTGGATGAGTGTCAAATTTGGACATGTGACCATATTTAAATGGGTAGTGTGTATGAAAGGACTAAATTGACTCAACATGGGCCCCATGACCAAAAACTAGAGGGGCAGAAAAAGGGGCATTTTTAAAGTAGGGCATCTTTTAGAATTTCCCATATATATATATATGTATGAAGAATATTACTATGCACCCACACGGTGAGGGACAATGACGTGACTTTCCCTCTTTATATATGAAGATTCTTCTTTTTCGTAATACCATAGATGACTTTTCCTTTATTGTGCATGAATTTTTCCAAATATGCTTTTGTCCCTCTCTACATGGTGAGGGAAGGATGCATAGTAATATTCCTATATATATATATATATGAGTAATGCTCCTATACAAGCGTCTCTTATTGTCTTATGGTGCAAGCCACCTCATGGGTCCACGTACTGGTCTATCTGAGCAGACCATCCAAGCTTACACCTCCTATTTACCTAGGCCCCACTGGGTTTTGATAGATTCGAATGGAGCGAACTGTTGGATCAAGGGTCAATTTTATTGTTTTATATAAAATTGTTAAACTTGTGGACTGTGGATGAATGAGCTAGATGTATTAGATTGACTTCAAATTTGATATATAGGTTGGCCCCACTTGGATCTTCTGATCCCGCCTATTCCATGTTTTGTGAGGTCCTAAGTGGGCCCCATTAGGTGGCTTGTACAGTAAGGTGGTATGGGAAGTTTGTAGCGGAGCATTAGCTGAAAATGACTAGAGACCTTAAAATGACTGAAAGGTTGAAAGTGGAGTACACTGCACTTGATCCTTTTCCATTGTTGGAATCTCTCTCTCTCTCTCTCTCTCTCTCTAGGATCATCGTTACAGTCGTGAGAAGTTTTATATACAGGAATGCTAAGATACCTTCACTGTGGATATTTTAACAAGTCACAAGGATCCATCCTCATGCATATTGGCACTATCTACTTTGTATTGTGGGCCAGGTCAGGCATGGAGCATAATGCAAAAATTACTTTTTAGAATGACCCTAATTGCTTGTTCTTTGACTGTGAAAACAGTCAAAATGGAGGGAAATTTTCAAAATAAAAAAAAGGAAAAAGATAAACAAAGAAAAAAACAAACAAACTTAGTTTTAAAACCTAGGCTTAAGTTCTTCATATTCATTTCAAGTCAAGACATAGGAAGAAAAAGGATTTTCGGGCGACTTTCCTTAACATTTTTTTTAACATACCCAAAATGCCCTTAACTTGAGAGATACCCTTGTATATGTTAACTTCTCATATTTTACCTTAGCGCATGCTATTTGTAGATGGTATAGTGTTGGTGAATGAATTAAGAGATGGTGTAAATGAAAAACTCGGGAGATGATGGGAGGTTTTAGAATCCAAAGGCTTTAAAATAAGTTATGGATTCCAAAGGCTTTAAAATAAGTTATGGATTGCGGTAGGAAGAGATGGGGAATTAGGGCTCAGTTTCGATATTGGGGTTTCGGATATAGGATTTCGCAGGGATTAAGGCTGCAGAGATTAGGGTCCTTGGATGGATGATGATATGGACGATGGATGGAGGGATAGACGGATCCATGCCGATGACTGTGAGGATCGATTGGCTATAATATCAATTGATGCAAGCCCTAGGGTTAGGGCCTATGGGAAGTGCCGAAGCACATGTCCATGGATATCCCAAATCATCTTCACGGAGACTTCAACACGAGGATGTACTTCTTCAAGGATAAACCAACAATTCTATTCAATAATCAAGTTTGAAAAATAATCTACTACAATGCAATATAAATAGAAGCAAACTTAGTGTCTAAGAAAACCTAATTGAAATAGAAAACTACCCTAATTACAATTGAATTAGAGTTCTACTAATAAAAGATAAAATAATCCTAAGCTATCTTGAGGGGGACTACTTGTGGGCCCCTTCTACATCACAATGCCCATCGCCCCCAGCTTCCACACTGAAACAGACACCCCTCCGTCGAAAAAAAAAAAAAAAATCTGAGGTTCCGACGCCAAGAGCCCCAGCATAGGATGCACATTGGCCTTCTGTCAGAGGATTCACCAGGGGAGAGACTTCTAGAGTCAATCGAATTCGAGGCTAGTGAGATGACGTCTTCCAAAGATTCCAGAAATTGTGATTTTTTTCTTGCTTCAGTTTCTTACTGGTGAGATTCTATACAGTGCACACTTATGGTCAAGATCTTATCCTGCACACACATAATACATTTTCTTTGAAGTCACTTTTCCTTACCTTACCTTATTCTTGCTCTGGTTTGAGTTTGCTCAAAAACTCAAGATTTCACATTTTAAGCTTTGGGAAACACTTGCTAGTTTGGACTGGGTCGTTGTAATGTTCTGATCCAGAATGTTTCCTCCAATGTACTGGCTAGAGTTTACCCATTCTGGTTACTCTGCATATGGATCTTAGCATAGGCATCTCGACCTGACAACTACGTGTGATTTGTCTTCCTGTAGTTTCGTTTTCCATATTCAACTTAACATGGCCATGGATTTTTATTTATTTTGTTAGAAAATGTCCATTCAATCAATGGAAACACTTGATGATCACAATCTTTCCTAGCTTGTATCCGCTTTAGCCACCCAGCACCAACATTTTTTTAAACTGCTTGTTCATATTGGAGTACATCATTTTCTTGAGAAATGATCTCTTACAAATTGTACATTACGGTTTTACTGTTTGAGTCATGTGAATTGAGGGTAGAGGCAAAAGGCAGCATTTTTAAGAGCAAATGAGGAGGGAAGCAAAACATAAAGTTGGAAGAGAGGGTTCTGTTAAGGGCATTTGAGTATTTAAAAACAATGTATATAGAGGAAAGTGGCCTGAAAATCCTTCTCTCTCTCTCTCTCTCTGGATGTCCTAATTTGAAATGAATATAGAAAACTTAAGCCCTGTTTTGAAAACTTTTTTTTCTTGGAAACTGGGCAAAACTTGAGCCCTATTTTGAAATTTTCTCTAAAATGAAAATTGATTTAAAGGATCTTCATGGGAAGCTTGCTTTTATCAAGTTCGGAGGGGCTTATCTCATTAAAAGTTCTTACAATTAGCATAAAACATACAGAACGTAGCTTGAAAGAAATTACCTTTCATGGACGTGAATGCTATGATATCCGTATATGGCATTTCACCCATCGTCCTTGTGCAAATACGGTCCGATATGGATACAGGATATGGCAAGATATGGATGGGATATGGCGCTGATATTTAGGATACAGCTTCCCTGAATTTTATGGGAAAAAATTGAAATTGGTTGGAACAACTAATTTCATCCCAAACCTCCTAATCGCCTTAATCTGATTGTGTTTTAACTTAAAAAGGAAAAAAAAACTATCTCTTTTTCCCCATTTCGTGTGATCAAGAGAAAGAAAAAAGGGTCCTCTGCATACATATGAGGTTCCATTTTGTGGCTGGATGTAGGAAGAAAAAAAAAATACCAAAAGAGAAAGAGAAAGGACGGGAAGGGAAGGAAGAGACAGAAGGCACAGAGTGCCTTGCTTCGTAGACGTAGCCGACACTAATGCTGCTGTCGCTTGCCATCTCCATTGCCGACGCCATTGCCGTCTCCCCCATCTCTCTCCCTCTGGTTCACCCCCCCCCCCCCCCCCCCCCCCCCTCGCTCTCTCTCTCTCTCTCTCTCTCGTTCATTTGCCCTAGAGGTGTTTTCGGGCTGTGATAAGCAAAAGGCAGATTAGGGCTTTTCAATTTGTGTTCTCAACTTTGGATCGTTGAAGCCCACAAGTGGTACACATAAGTAAACTGATAAATGGGCCAAAGTTTTGATAGTCTAGTTGAGTACCATTTCGTGGGTCCACACATCCTCACACTTAAGTTGGCAGGGCAGATTTGGTTAAATGGATGGGCCCTAGGCATGGGGAAGGTTTCATAAAATTAGTGCAGGGCCTGGGTCAATATAAATGTGCAAGGCTGGATAAAAGCTTTCTTTTAAAAATTTTATAACTATCTTATATATATAAATATATATATAATTTGTGATGCAGTACCCGTATCTCTGTCTCAACTTTTTCAAGTTGCCGTATCGAACCCATATTACACGTGTCCATATCCATATCCGTGTCCATATCCATGCATCATAGTTTGCATGCATACATACCAAATTCTCTCTTTGGAATGACAATGAATTTAGTGAATGGGAACTGTACAGTATAAGATAGCTATACTGATGAAAGCTGCAATCGAATGAGACCCACTTACCACCTTAATCATGCATTTACAAATGACAGACACTGCATGTGTACAGATGTGTTCAACATTTCTGCTAATTTCCCAAACAAAATAACAGGAAAAAAGGAAAAAAAAACAACTATTTGCCCCCTTTTTTTATATATCCCCAGAAGAAAATTGGAGCTCAGTAAATTTATTTTGATGCTTTCAATAATGAGTGTCTTCAAAAACTGCTTCTGAATTAGCTTCCTATTTGAGATCTGACTTCTAATTTGTACAAGTTCATACATCTATGTTGATTTTATATATTTTAATAGCCTGTTCATTCTTTTTCACTCTCCTTTTCCTTTATCCCAGATCTGCAGGCAGAACAACTGTTGCTGTTTCATTCTCCTGCGATTTTGTTTCAGCTGAGTCCTTCTCCCGTACTGTCTCCTATGAAGCTTCTGAATCATTATCAGTGATATCTGATCCTCCTTTAGCCCTTGGGGTGCCAATGACATGGCTCCTTCCACCTTTTTACACATCATCAAATCTTTTACCTGCATCATCAGAATCTTATGGTGAATGGGATTCTCGTCGCTGGAAAGGGAATGTTATTTACTCTGTGCTGAGAACTTGTGGTGGAAATAATGAATTTCCGAAACAGGATGGAGTTGCTATTGATGGTGGCAGAGTGAAGACAAAGGAGAGCGACAGTCTTGCTTGCATTCAGGCAAAGGACCGAGTAACTGGAAGAACTGCAATTGCATCTTGTGTAAGGGTTGCTGAGGTATGGACATGTTAATGTCTATATGATGCATTTCACAATCATAATGATATAAAAGTTTTTATTGCAATAAAACAACTAACTGTGAAGAAACAATAATGAATCTGACAAATTTAGGCTTTCTTATGTCTTGTTTATTATTCCATTTGAAATGCTTGCTTCAATAGTTTATGGTGTATTCTGGTCCGAAGAATGATTTATTATACTCCTTGGAAGACTGCAACTTATATGAAATGAAATGCAAAACATAATAGGATGAAGAACATCAAGTGTTCATGTGCAATGATGACAAAACAAGAGGTTGTGAGTTCCTCAATCCTTCTCAGACCGTTGTTAATGTAGAATCAAGCAAACCATTAGAGGGTGAAATAAACATTAGTTAATAGATGCACCTTTGATTCAGTATCATGGAACTTACTTGAGGAGACCTGTGCTACTTTTTACTTCTCAATCTCCTCCCATTGAACCTGTCTTTGAGAAAACACCATCGACGAACAGAAATTTCCATTGTTAGGCTGATTAAAAAGTTTTTCTTTAAAGGGATTGAGGTTGAGCTTTTCCAACAGTGGGGAACAATGATGCAATACAAATTACAATAGCAGTTTTAGACACTGATGTAGGAATACTGAACTGTTTTCAAATGGAAAAAAATTCATCAGTGAACTGAAGCCATGGCAAACAGTTGGCATGCGTGGGAAGGAGGTTTGTGTCTTGGAATTGCAAATCCTACGAAGGTCAAATGCTGTTGCTTTCAGTAAGGCATAGCTTTGTTCTTTGTAATAAATTCATAATAATCTGTAGTTTATTTTATATGATTTTTTGGTATACAACATTCATTTTATTTCCATATATCATGATATTGTTTTTTCTCGATCCAGAATCAATAATAAAAATCTTTGAACTCTTGGTTCTCATGTGTTTATTGTGGTCCAATGTTTAGCATGATAACAGTTGATGAAGTTGGTTTTTGTGGATGTAGGTTTTGTTCTTATAGTGATAGCATGATGCCTGTAGTGGATGTTAGTTTTTGTGGGCAGTGTCTAAAGATATGACACATAGAGCAGAATGTTGGCCAATTAAGAAGATGCATATATATAAGATGGATGTGGCGGAGATAAGAATGCTTATGTGGATGTGTGGTAAAACTAGGAAAGATAAGATTAGGAATGAGTGCTTTCGAGAGTATTTAGTAGTAGCATTAATAGAGGATAAAATTAGAAAAACCCGTTTAAGATGGTTTGAGCATGTTAAGCGTAGGTCGGTAATGACACCGGTGAGAAAAAGTTTGGCTATCTAGGTAGATGGCCCATCAAGAGGTAGGGATAGGCCAAAAAAAATATTGATGGACACTACTAAATCAGATTTGAAGAAGTTTAACTTATATAAGGATTTGGCTCAAAATAGAATGGAATGGAGAAACAGAATTCATGTAGCTGACCCTAACATGGTTGGAATAAGGCTTTGATGATGATGATGATGATGATGAAGTGATTGAAGGTTTTTTCCACTATGCCGTGCATGTTTGAGGTTTTGTGGTTGCCCTTGGATAATGATATAGTTGATTATCCTTTTTTGAAACCCAACATTAAAGTACACTGGTGTTTCTAATTTCTTGATTTTTGTGCAGAACTCTCTGTACTACATAAGTTTTTTTTTTATTTTTATTTATTTTTTTTTGAAGAATGCATGAAGGTGCAATCCCATAAAAAGGATTTTCTGCAATGCTGATTACTGGTTAGCACAATGTTTCCAAAATTTAACATTATTAATGTTTGTTAGACAGTTAATATATGCAAGGAGTATGAATATTTTGTTTCTCATGTCTACCAATTAAACCAATCATTATCAGAACAACATTTTCTTGGTGTATATTTCTCATCTGGTTACATATGTATTATTCCGTTCATATTATATCTCTTGAAAATTGCAATTCAAATCAGGTTTACCAGTTGATAACTGTTATGGATACGATTGAAAATAATATCACTGTCTATTTCTTCAGGTTGCTCAAGTACGAGTTACTACAACAGAATTTCCTTCCCATTTTGCTAACCTTGCTGTAGGTGCAAAGCTGAAACTGGTGATAAAGTACACAGATGGTCTAGGTATTAACAATCCATCATAACAGAAAATTTCATTTCCATAATGGTCCCCCTTTTTAGTTTTTGAAGGTTCTGAACTTTAAAATCTTTATCGTGCTTTTTAGGAAATCCGTTCTATGAGGCTTCTGATGTGGTTCCATTTGATGTTGAGACTAATTATCCTGATGTTGTGTCCATTCAAACTCTGAAGGAGGAAAACAAGACACGTGATTGCCATGGGATTTTTTATATCCAGGTGTGCATTTGCCTAATTTATGCATTGCTGTTTCATACAATCAGTATTTCAGGCAGCATGCGAGATTACCTTGCATATTTCAACTTTGTTATTACTGAGTAGACATTTTTACGAAGGGCACACAAACTGATTTATTGCACATTTTCCCATGTCTGTTTCATCAACTTGCTCTCTGATGTATACAAAAAAAGGCACTTCGGCATGGGAGAGCTCTTGTACAGATATCAATCAACAATAGCGTATTCAAGGCAGACTACATGCTGGTATTCATGCTTTTTCCTTCTTTTTTTAATTCTTTTTTCTCATATTGGCTTATTAAATCCTTTTAAATCTATTATCAGCTTGATGTTTTAAAATCATAAATTACATGTATTACCTGATGTTAAACAGGCCCAAGGCCCAAAGCCCATCAATGTTATATCTCACGTGGAATTGATTTGGTCAATATTGAGATAGCTGGAATTGATTTGGTCAAGTGGAATTGATTTGGTCAATATTGAGACAGCTGGAATTGATTTGGTCAATATTGAGACAGCTTTAGCTTTCCTTTCTTAGAATAACAATTGTTGTAATTAGTTGCTTTCTTAACTTAGATTAGTGATTGATACAATTAGATGTTTTTCCTTTCTTAGAGCCTAGATTATAGGCATGTAAATACCTATATAATGATGTACAATTTCCATAGAAAAACACACAAAAATTATTGCATTCTCAAGAGTATATTCAAACTCTTTTTGTGATCGTGAATTTTTCATGGTATCAGAGCAAGGATCAAGGCAGTCTTGATCTTAGACATCTTCCAAAGCCTTGAGGGAATAGGGATAGAGATAATAAGTTTCTCTCGTGCAACAAATAGATTCAGGATCTATTTTCAAGAAGTTTCCAGCAACACAGTGCCAGCGATACCTTCTTCCTGCGTCAAAGATATTCTGTTAGTGGCCCACTGTTGATCGATCAGATCAATTTCAGAAATCACCCACTCATGGTCGCCTCATATTTCTAAGGATATTAGTGATTTTTCAAGAATTTTTCGGAGACTCAAAGTTGGTATTTTACTCATTCTCAAGATTTACCAGAAATTTATATTGTTTTCATTAGGACCGTTGCAATGGAAAAATCTGAGGTCACGTTAATTAAATTTACGGGAAAGAATTACCCTGCCTGGTCTTTCCAATTTCAAACATACCTTGAAGCCAAGGAATTGTGGGGATTTGTTTCTGGCATGGAACCTAAACCCACTGAGGATGAGAAAAAGATCTCTTCTTGGCATACTAAAGATGCCAAAATCAAATCATGGATTCTGGGATCCGTTGAGCCCCATCTGATAATGAATCTCAAGCCTTACTCTACTTCTAAAGCCATGTGGGGCTATTTGAAGAAAGTATATCATCAAGATAACTCTGCACGTCAATTCCATCTTGAATGTGCAATTGCTGAATATACACAAAGGACTTTGTCAGTACAAGATTATTATTCTGGATTCCGTACACTATGGTCGGAATACGATAGTATTAAGTATGCGGATGTGGATGACAATGTGTTGACAGTAATCCAAGACCTTCAGGCTTCTAGTCAGCGATATCAATTTTTGATGAAACTGCGTAATGAATATGAAAGTGTTCGCTCTGCCCTAATGAATCGGACGCCCTTACCTTCATTGGATGTCTGCTTGAATGAACTCTTACGAGAGGAACAACGCCTTACGACCTCGGCTCATATTGCTCAACAAAAGACTGAAACCTATTCAGTCGCGTTCTCGGCCAATAAAACTTCTCAGCCTCCACCTCGAGACTTGAGCAAAACCCAATGCTACAGTTGTCAGAAATTTGGGCATCTTGCATCTCAATGCAAACAGAAAGTCTATAGTTACTGTAAAAAGTCATGACATATCATCTCTGAATGTCGCCGCCGTCCACCACGTTCGTCAACACAGTATCAGACTCCACAATATCCGGCTCCGCAGTATCAGAATTCACAGTCTCAGATTCCACACGCATATGTGGCTTCCTCGGTTATGCCTATTCCTACATCTGCACCCACACAGCCTGGGCCCTCATCATCTCTCACTCCTAAATTGGTTCAACAAATGATTATCAATACCCTCTCTACCTTTGGTCTCTCCGGTAAGTCACCTTCATCTTCTACTTGGTTCCTAGATTCCGGGGCGTCTAATCATATGACGTATTCCCACACCCCTTTCTCCAATCTGACAAGTTACAATGGCCATCTTCAAATACAAACTGCTGACGGCGGCCATGTTCCCATTACTGCTATCGGAGATATCCTTGGTCCCATCCCATTGAGAAATGTTTACCTCTGTCCTAATTTAACTTCCAATCTATTGTCAGTTGGACGAGTTGTTGAAAATAATTGTAATATTTTTTTTTCTTCTTCTGGTTGTGTTGTGCAGGACCAGATGTCCTGGAAGGAGATCACGAGGGGGCCTAAGTGTGGACGCTTGTTTCCGCTAGATCTTTCTCAAATTTCTAGGAATCAATTTGACAATAATGTGTTTTGTTTTTCTCTTAGAGATAACTGCCGGTTGTGGCATAATAGACTCCGACATCCTAATTCCAAGGCCTTGTCCCTTATGTTAAATTCTGGTTTATTAAATAAATCTCTTGGTTTATCTTCTTTTGTGCCTTTTGATTGTGCTACTTGTAAAATGGGAAAGAGCAAAACTCTTCCGTTTCCTCATTCCACTTCACACACTTCTCAGTGTTTTGAGTTAGTTCATAGTGATGTATGGGGAATTGCCCCAACTCTTTCCCACGCTCACTATAAATATTTTGTGACCTTTATTGATGATTTCAGTCGGTTCACATGGGTCTACTTTTTGTATTCAAAATCTGATGTTTTTAATGTTTTTAAAATATTTCTGGCTTATGTTGAAAATCAATTTTCCACCTGCATTAAAATCTTGAGATCTGATTCATGCGGGGAATAAATGTCCTTTGAGTTTCAGTAGTTTTTGCAAAACAAAGGCATTTTTTCTCAAAGATCTTGTCCTTATACTCCCCAGCAGAATGGAATTGCTGAAAGAAAAAATAGACATCTCCTTGATGTCACTCGTTCCCTTCTTCTAGAATCATCGGTACCTACTCGTTTTTGGGTTGAGGCACTGGCTACGGCTGCTCATCTTATCAATCGTATGCCATTCACCTCCATTGAAAATCAAAGCCCATATTACCGTTGTACAAAACTGCTCTATCTTATGATGATCTTCATGTTTTTGGCTCCATTTGTTTTGTGCACTTGTCTCCTTCTGAGAGGACAAAACTTACGGCACAATCAGCTCAGTGTGTGTTTTTAGGTTACGCACCCTTCCAGAAAGGGTTCCTTTGCTATGACCCTCACATTCGTCATTTCCGTACCTCTAGGAATGTCGTCTTCTTTGAACATCAGTATTTTTTTCAAACACACATTGATCCTCCTGACTCCTCTTCTGTATCATTACCTGGTTTTTCTGAAGACTTGTCAGTTGTTCGTTTTAATCCTACCTTTGTGTATCACAGACGGCACAGCACAGCGCATACTAGTGATCCCCCTCTTGATCTTCCTCCGGCATCCGGTTCCGGCCATATTTCACTGCATCGCTCCACTCGGATTTCGGTACTGCCAGACCATTATGGGTTCTCACATACTTCCTTAATGGCCACTTTGTCTTCTTCTTCCATTCCACAATCATATTCTCAGGCTGTGCAGGATCCGTGTTGGACCAAGGCTATACAAGATGAATTGGATGCATTAGCGCACAATCATACGTGGGATATTGTACCATCTCGTGTGGGTGTCAAACCTATTGGCTGTAAGTGGGTTTTTTCTCTCAAGTTGAAATCTGATGGCTCTTTAGATCGATATAAGGCGCGTCTTGTTACTCTTGGAAATCGGCAGGAGTATGGCATTGATTATGATGAGACTTTTGCTCCGGTTGCCAAGATGACCACCGTTCGCACTATTCTTGCTGTTGCTGCATCTCAATCTTGGCCTCTCTATCAAATGGATGTCAAAAATGCGTTTCTCCATGGTGATCTCAAAGAAGATATTTATATGCGTTTGCCTCAAGGATGCTCATCCGGCACCGGTATGGTTGCTAAACTTCGTCGCTCCCTCTGTGGTCTGAAACAAGCTCCTCGCGCATGGTTTGAGAAATTTCAAGCTGCTCTTCTCCGCTTGGATTTTCATCCAAGCGCATATGATCCTTCTATGTTTTTACATCATGCTCTATCCGGGATCACTATACTCCTTGTCTATGTTGATGACCGGTCCTAATGCCGGAATGATTCAAAAGCTTCAGGCGTCTCTTCGTGAGTCATTTCAAATGAAGGATCTTGGCCCTCTCCACTATTTCCTCGGTCTTGAAGTTCATCAATCGCCTACAGGTATAGTTCTCAATCAGCACAAATATACTATTGATCTCATCGCCTTGGCTGGTCTTACTGCTTCTGCTCCTGTTGATACGCCAGTCGAACTGAATGTCAAACTCAATCGCGAAGAAGGTGTCCTTCTTTCCGATCCTACTGCCTATTGCCAGTTGGTTGGCAGCTTGATTTACCTCACGATCACTCGCCCCGATATCTCTTATGCGGTCAACCTGATGAGTCAGTTCATGACTGCTCCTCATCACCTTTATCTGGCTGCTGTTCGCCGCATAATTCGGTACCTTATTCGAATATCGACTCGTGGGTTGTTTTTTCCATCCAACAATCCTCTGACTCTCAAAGCTTATTCAGATGTTGATTGGGTTGGTTGTCCGGATACTCGCAGATCGATGACTAGATGGTGTATGTTTTTGGGTGATAGTCTCATTTCTTGGAAATGTAAGAAACATGACAAAGTTTCCAAATCCTCTACCGAGGCAGAGTACCGCGCCATGTCTGCTGCATGCTCCGAAATTCTTTGGCTCCGTGGTTTGCTTTCTGACATTGGTTTTCCAGCAGCAAGTGCTACCCCCCTCTATGCGGATAATACCAGTGCTATTCGGATTACTGAAAATCCAATTTTTTCATGAACGTACTAAACACATCGAGGTTGAGTGTCACTTCATCCGTGATGAGCTTAAACGTGATGTCATCAGCCTGCCACATGTCTCCACTGACCCTCAACTTGCTGATATTCTCACCAAAGGCCTTCCGCGACCACGCCATTAGTTCTTGGTTGACAAATTGATGCTTGTTGATTTTTCCGCATCAATTTGAGGGGGGGTGTTAAACAGGCCCAAGGCCCAAGGCCCAAAGCCCATCAATGTTATATCTCACGTGGAATTGATTTGGTCAATATTGAGACAGCTGGAATTGATTTGGTCAATATTGAGACAGCTTTAGCTTTCCTTTCTTAGAATAACAATTGTTGTAATTAGTTGCTTTCTTAACTTAGATTAGTGATTGATACAATTAGATGTTTTTCCTTTCTTAGAGCCTAGATTATAGGCATGTAAATACCTATATAATGATGTACAATCTCCATAGAAAAACACACAAAAATTATTGCATTCTCAAGAGTATATTCAAACTCTTTTTGTGATCGTGAATTTGTCACCTGATACATGAACCTTTTTCTTTTTCTTGAAATGGTTCAATTATTTATGCAAATTGTGTCTCTACTAAGGAAATTGATCTCCTGCTCATAGTTTGCATCGGAACCATACATCATGGGGCCCAGCTGAAAAATCTAGACATAACAGCTTCTGTGCCAGGTGGTTTGCATGCGAACTGTGCACAAGAGAATATTTTCCCTCTGCTAATTTTATTTCATTTGTCCAATTATGAAAACTTGGATGCTTTGTTGGTTTGATGATTTTCTCAGAGTTTCTCTCCTTTTTGACCATATTGATTTGTTTGGGGTATAATGTTTATGCATCTAATGTCCTTTTCAGATATCAGTTGGTGCTTATGTATCTCCTCAAAACCCAGTCCTTCATGTTGGACACCACGTTAACTTCAGTATAATTGGAGAAGGTAAGCCCTGTTGTTATCATATTCTTCAATGATGGTTTTGATTGTGTAAATCATGATTGAAATTTTTTTTATATATTTTTTTTGGAATCAGATATGCTTCAAGTCATCACTATTCTCTTATGTATGAGTAGATATCTCCTCCATTATACATATATGTGTGCGAACTTTAAATACCTTAAATCAGTGGTTGTATGATCTGAGCAGGCTGGTTTTTTGCCTAGAATCTAAGTAACAATGGAATGTAATGCATCCAAGTGGATTCCACAAAGGGTTTTGATACTTTTCCTTTCACAGGGGCCATGAGACATATTTGTCAGGTCATCGTATATATTTAAGGCCACCTTTGGATTTGGAACATCACACCTTTTCCCAATCCTAACCCCTTCATCAACAGCTAACAAGTTTCACCCGTTAAAAAATTGACCCATCGATCCAAGTATCCAACAATGCAGGCAATTTGGACAGGTGGAAAAAAAGGGATGGTGTATTTTTTCTTGTGGGGGTGGGGGTTTGGTTTTTTCATGGCGGGGTGGGGGTGGGGTTTGGGGGGGGGGGGGGGGGGTGGGGGGGGGGGGGGGTTGGGGTTTTGGCTGTGGGTGTGGGGTTGTGTTCCTGTGTGTGATGGACATTTAGTTGGGCCCCACTATATATATATATAATGTCCAAATATGGAAGTGTTCCTCACCATAGTGTGAGGGATAGATGCATAGTAGTATTCTCCATATATATATATATATGTATATAAGTTGCGCCCTAGATTACTGTTCACCTTGATGTGGGACCTGGGCTGATCGAAAGATCTCCATGGGCCCTCTCTACAAAGAGTCAGTAGTTGGGGCATCTTGAATACCACCAAATTCACAAGTAAATGGAGAACAATTACCAAAATATTAACAATATGTGAAGGACTGAGTTACAAATGCAAATCAGTTTATCTTCACTTTGCACATTGAGCAACCCTGCACAAGGGGTTGAAGCCCTACTGGCTACTGGATCAGATCTTCAACCTGTTGCTGGACCTGCTGTCAACCCAATTAAGGTCTGGCACATGTTCTTGGAGCAGTTTTGGCAAGCTTGGGGCCTCTTTTGGGCCCACAGCTTTCTGTGTCCATCCTATATTCCTTGCACCCCTTAAAATGTTTTTTAAATAGGCTGATTTTGGGCCCAGTTGGATGTAATTGGCAACTTTAAACATGGGTATGGGTCCAGCATGCGCAATTACAGGCTTTCAAAAACTTCAATGCATGGCCAATATGCAACCCTCTTGTGGGTCAATTGTTTTCCTCAACATCTGATCTTGAATATGGTGATTGGGAATCTGAAAATAATATTCTTCTATCGTGTCTAATGCGCTTTGTAACTCCTAAATTTTTTCTAATATGCATGTATTACCAAACGATTGAAGTCTTTTGTCACAATTTTTTTTCCTACTTTCTTTTATGTCAGTAACATAAGTTCTATGTTCATGTGGATAAAAAGTCTATGCACAAATAGTATAATATAAAGAAGAAATTTTACAGAGAATCCATCCCTGAGAAAGAACACGTGATACAAATACCTTTTTTTTAAATAAAGTAAAGATAACTGATGAAAAAGAAAGAAAAAAGTAAAGGAGAAGTAAACAAACATGTGGGCTTGTTTATATGCACTAGAGGTTTAGGACGCTGTGATCATGATGTCAAGATCAAGAGGTTTGATTGATTTATTTTATTTTATTTTTTTTACCTATACATATCCGATATCAATCCTATTCTATGTTATGATATTATCATTTTTCTCTTATATCAATCTGATTGTTACAGGAAATAATGATCTATCATCAGGCAAGTGGTTTAGCGGTAATGAAAGTGTTATTTCTGTGAATGAGCTTTATGGGGAAGCTCGTGCTGTGGGGGAAGGGTCAACATATGGTAATTTAGCTTAATGTTTCTATTTCTGTAAATTATAATAAATGACTATGGAATTGAGTCATGTTGCTTTTTCTTAAGATGAACATAACTTGGATTTGGTGGTACTATGTTAATATTTGATTATGTTTTCTGTGAACAGTTTGCTTCAAGAGTTTAAGCTTGAAACTACAAACAACTGTTACTGTGCTGGAAGTGGATCAAATTTTAGTTGATGCACCAGCTGACACCTTGACAAATGTTCCTTTTCCTGCAAAGGGCTATAAGTTCATTGTAAGATTTAGGTATGTAGTTGTATGCATTGTGTTCTGTATGAGAAACTTTTACTGTTTAACTTATTTCTCAGGTCTATCTAACAAACACTCATCAAAATAAATTGCTTTTAAGCATATGGATTATTTTTCCCGCATTTAGAAGCTCTTTATGAGGCATAGGATAGGCACTTCAACATGTTTGTTCAGTTGAATTTCCAAAACCTAGACTAGGTATAGCGTGGATGCTTTTCATTAGGGCTTTTTTTTATTGGTTTCATATGGTCTATTTCTGACATATTTAACCATAAGTTGGTTTCTGATTCTAAAATTTCTTGGGTGACTGCAATCCATTAGGACAGCAAGAGTTGTTACTTTCCTCTCCCTCCTCTCTTTGAAAACTGAATATACAAAGCAGTGAACAAATCTATTCGACTACTGCACCAAACAGGTCCTAATGAGGAACATCCAGGCTACATGTTTAACAATAAGTTATACTTGGATGTTCCTCATTAAGACCTGTTTCCCACACGTTGGTTCATTACAATCACAGTATCAACATCTTTCTTGGAAAGCTGATATGTTTGACAATCACGGGGCTTGTTATTGTGTATATTGTTAGCATAGCAAATCAATTCATGTTTTCCCTTCTCTCACCATGTAGAAGCACTTTTATCATTGATGATGTCATCTAACTACTGCATGCTAAGGAGGACTTCTACACAGGAATCATGGTCAGGTTGATATCACAGGGTATGGATGTTGATTGGATTTTCTCCTCGACAGATAAAGAGTCTTCTGCTGAGTATTGTAAGGTTGCAAGGGGGATAAGTGATCTAGTTGCATGAAAAAGTAAGAAACAAGCTGTTGTAACTCACTTTGATGTCAAAGAATATCAAGCTATGGCACATGCAACATGAGAAATTTCGTGGCTTTGATCTCTCCTTTCATGACAGGTGTTTGTTTGCAACCCAAGAGAATCAAAGAAACAAACAAACTTTGAGAGAATAATCATGATCTCAATGGAAGAAAAGCCACCTGAATTTATAACTTTCACGGCTGTGTAGGAGTTGTCACATGCTTCTTTTTTGGGATATTAATCTTATCTAGAAAGATACGAGCATATCTAGAGTTTTCTACAAATATTCTTGTTCTAAGGACTTTATATTAGTATGACATTAATGTTGCAGTAGTTGTCATGAGTATGGAACAAAGATGTTCCAGTATCTTTCATACCTCCTCTCAGACTTACGGTCCCTGGACTGATTTGATAACAATTGTCGATAACTATGAATTTTGGCTCTTTCTAAAGAAGTCAACAATATTTGCGCCATTGTAGAGATGTATCCAAAGGGTAATGTGTTGACAACTGCTTCCGAGTGAAGTGACGTGCTTTTGTAGTCATGGAGAAATTCATTCCAAGCAATATGGATAGCACTTTCATTGTCACGACACAAATATGTAGGGGAAGTCATTTAGTTTTCCATGACTGGCCATGTGTCCATCATGGACTCTTAACACATCCCTCCCACAACTGTTCAACAGGAGGGACGCTAAAGCAGCAAGAGCCCACAAGTGGTACCCTTTCAAGTAGATTAGGATTATATTATTTCTATTATTATTAGTAGATTTCTAATTTCATTGTTAGTAGGGAGTTTCTATTATTAGATTAGGGTTACTTAGGCACTAAGTTATATTTCCTATTTATTTGACATTGTGAAACAATTATTTAGAGAGTTTTGAGTTAGTAATATTTTCTATGGGATTTTATCGTTGGAGACTTTGTCTTCTTCGTGTGATTGTTTCTGTGGAGTGTGGAAACCCCCATTGTGCTAAGACACTTAACTTTGATTGCAAATCCTTCCCTAGGATTGCATCAATTGGTATCAAAACCGAACAATCCCCGATCGTCGGCTTGATTACCCCTATCCCCACTTCTCCATTGCCCTCCAATTTTAGGCCAACCCCAACCACCCACAAAAGAAAAAAAAAAATCCAGAGCCGAGAACCCATCTGCACCAACCCTATTTATCCAAATGGTCAAATATCCCCAAATGCCCCATACAACCCACCCATCGTCACTGGCGACAACCCCTACTCCCTACACCCAATCCCTCTTCCCAAACCTCGTCTCCTTCTTGTCATAACCCTAATTGATCACCACAGTAACTGAAACCCATAACCCCTCCCATCGGAATCGTCCCATCCCATACCGACCCTAAACCAGCCCCATGTTCATCCCTGATTGCCATACCCCATATTCCTCATACCCCAGTTTCCATTCCCCCTCTCTGCCCATGAGTAAGCACAGTCCACCCAAAGAAACCCACCCCAACAGAAAAATAATAAAAAAATAATAAAAAAGCTAGCAAAGAAATTGTAGAAGGAGAAAAGAACGAGAGGTGACGTACTTGGGTTGGCAGCCCCCACTATCGTCGCTCACCTCTTCCAATCCTGCCAGTGAGCACCAAAGCAAGGTCTGTGTCTCTTCCACTGCAAAAGTAAAAGAAGGCCTCTTCAGCTTCATATCAGCCTCTTCATACCGAAGTGAGTAGTTTTTCTATTCTCGACAGGGAGGAGATAACGAAAAAGGTTTTTTTTTTTTTCCTTTCTGTTCTTTGTTTCTTGACATTGGAGATGAAGCTAGGGGCCAAAGAGGAAAAATTGCATGCCATTTGTGCCACGTACAAGCTAGGCTCCAGTTTTTTTTTTTTTTTTTTTGGGCCTAGAGTTTAGCCAAGTCAAGTTAAAGTCATACCTGGGTTATATAGTAAGGCCTAGAAGTACAGTTCTGTTAACATTTGCTTGCCATTAGCAAGGTCCTGTCACATCAAATTTGACAAAATCAAAGGCCAGAAATTGTTTTTACGACTGCGGACACATCTCCCATCAAACTTCAAATCCGTTTTCTCTTGCGCTATCGTGGTGAGTAGATCTACACATCAGGCTAGTCAACTTTTAATTTTGCATTAAAAGAAAAAAGCCTCCCAATGAGCAAGTTGAGGTGGAATCTTCATCTTCTTCAATTAAAGATTTAGTTGGTGCCTTAGAAATTTAACTGCCACAGTTAATAACATGCAAGCCACCCTGCAACAACTGGAACCTAGAGTGACAAATTCAAAAAATACTTGGCGTGGGAATCACAATCGTGATGATGAGAATATTTGGAAATAGATCAGATCTACTAGTCAATAATTCTGATCGAGATTAAGGGATTAAATTCGTGATTTCCGAATATAATGGAAAATTGCAGCCCGCGGAATTCATGGATTGGTTAGTGTTTGTGGAAAATATTTTTGCACATAAACCAATGAATGAGCATTACAAAGTTACACTAGTTGCCACTAGATTTCGAAATTACACGGCAACATAGTGGGTTGAATTACGAAGAAAAAGGAGGAATTAGAATATTGACCCCCATTGAAACATGGAATAAGATGAAGAATACTTTGAAACAAAAATTCCTCTCTGTCAATTATGCCAAAGACCTGCATCCCAGCTTTCAAAACTTGAAACAACGAACTAATCAGTTGTTAAATATTCTGAAGAATTCCAGACTCGACAAGCTTGTTGTGGTTTGAATGAAGATGATGATGTGTTTGTTGGTAGGCTTTTCAATGGGTTGAGAATCGACATTCAACACATCCTTGCATTTCAAAATTTTGACAATGTTGATGAACTCATCCAACATGCCATCAAAGCCGAAGGTATTGCCAATCATCAGGCACAAAAACTCAGTGCATCTAAACTAAGTGGTTCATGGGAAAAGATTTTTGCAAAGACTAAAGGTCAGAATAGGATGATTTGTTTTTGTTGTCAACAGCCCAAGTATCGCACAGCGGAATGTCCAAAGCACATTCATCTTATTGCGACTGAAAGTGATGAGAAAAATACTTCTGATAATGATGTGCAAGATACTCCAGATGATTTTAAGGGGAATGAAAGTGAGAAGATTGAAATAGTGGATCCCCTAAAGGAAATTGACATGCTTATGGTCATCAAAGAGACTCAGCAGACCAAAGGAAAAAAATGGTTGAACAATAATATTTTTTGCTCACAAGGTACAGTAAGTGGAGAAGTATGCACAGTTGTGATTGATGGAGGTAATTCTGAAAATATCATCTCTCAAGCCTTAGTATCGTTTGAAGTTAAAGGTTTGAAAGCATTATCATCCCTATTTTGCTAAGTGGCTGATGATAAGTGATGAAGTGCAAGTACAGTATGCATATCTAGTTACTTTTACCATTGGTGAAGACTACAAAGATGTAGTTTGGTGTGATGTACTACCAATGGACAGCGGTGATATCTTGTTGGGATGTCTGTGGATGTATGATAAGAACAGAACTCATGGCATGCACGACAACTCATAATTTTGCTCACAATGAAAAGCATGTTACGCTCCATCCTATAAAGTCTGGACTGCCCAACCAAGGATCACAAGCCCGAATTACTAAGGATGCGCTTGTTTGCCTACAAATGCAATATCAAGCCATACCGAGTTCGTGGTCGAACTCTTTTCCAACCTAGGGAGAATGATGCAGCAAGAGCCCACAAGTGGTCCCCTTTCAAGTAGATTAGGATTATATTATTTTTATTATTATTAGTAGATTTCTAATTTCATTGTTATTAGGGAGTTTAATTATGAAATTGGGGTTTCTTAGGCACTAAGTTATGTTCTTATTTATATGACATTGTAAGGAACAATTATTCAGAGAGTTTTGAGTTAATATTTTCTGTGGGATTTTATTGTTGGAGGCTTTGTCTTCTTCGTGTGATTGTTTCTGTGAAAACCCCTATGGTACCAAGGCACTCACTTTGATTACAAATCCTACGCTAGGATTGCATCAGACACAATGCTGACATTAGGAGCTACATCTTCAATGCGTACTTAACTAATGGAAGGGACATATTTCTACCACCTTGCAGATTGTACATGTACCCATTCCACTGTTTTCGTCCTCACTGAATGTTGGAAAAAATAGTCTTTGTGGTGCTCTCTTCAAACTTTTGAGATATATAAATATATATATATATATGAGGAATGTTAGTATGCATTATTCCCTCACAATAGGATACGGAATGCTTACATGGCTTTCCCTATTTGTACTTGAGCATTCCTCTTTTTCATATAGCTTTTTGTCTTTTGCACATTCATCATCATCATCATCAAAGCCTTATCCCAACCATGTTGGGTTCGGCTACATGAATTCTACTTCTCCATGTCTTTTGCACATTAATACTTCCAAATATGGAAGTGTCCCTCACCCTATGGTGAGGGATGGACGCATACTAATATTCTCCTATAAAAATAGGAGAATATTAGTATGCGTCCATCCCTCACCATAGGGTGAGGGACACTTCCATATTTGGATATTAGTATGCGTCCATCCCTCACCATAGGGTGAGGGACACTTCCATATTTGGAAGTATTAATGTGCAAAAGACAAAAAGCTATATGAAAAAGAGGAATGCTCAAGTACAAATAGGGAAAGCCATGTAAGCATTCCTCACCTATATATATAAGGGGAATATTACTATGAATCCTTGGTGAGGGACATTTGGAAAGATTCATGCACAAAAGAGGAAAAGTCATTTATGGTATTATGAAAAAGAAGAATCTTCATATGTAAAGAGGGAAAGCCATGCCATTGATGCATAGTAATATTCTCCTATATATATGTATATATATATATAGAGAGAGAGAGAGAGAGATGATTCTTTTTCTGAACTGGATGTGATTGAGAACTATGCTTCAGTTGGTCCTGCTTCATTTCATATGTGGGCTTTATAATTCTCATGTATTTATAATTACCTGTGCTTCATTTCATCTGCGGGCTTTATAATTATTGACTTGACTTATAAATAATTAATTTATTGAGCTATTCATGATTTTTTTTCCTGGACTGAATTTTGATGATTTAGATAAACTTCTATTGTCTTAGTTCCATTTTGGATGCTTTTCTAATTTCTGCACTAGAACATGCACTGCTGTTCAAAGTTTATTGTTTGAAAGTTTCTCTTTTTGTTTGATTGCAAAGTGGTTCCCATAACAACTTTGAAGCTACTAGGAATGGCATGCAAGTCCTGTACGATTGTCGGGTTGATCCCTCATATGTTGGGTATGTCTCTTTCCTGTTATTGACTTAGTTGTTTAGAAAATTTCTCATCTTATAGTTATATCATTGTATTTTCTTTGATGATAAACGCAGGTATACAAAACCATGGATAGATCTTAACAATGGAAAGTTATATTGCCTCTTTTTCCCCCATTCTCCAGAACATTTGACGCGTTCTTTACCTAAATTGAATACTATTAGTGAAAAATTCAAGAGTGGCGGTAGTGATGGGTTATCTATTTCCATGATCGCCTCATTGAGACAAGCACAACAGGTTGTGGGGTCTGCAGAATCACTTTTTGTTGGTGGGTTCTCAATTTTGGGACCGGGCAAGGTAAATCATATTTTGAAGTACAAAAACATTCATGCTTGGTTGCCTGCACATGTAAATGTTTTCGTATTTACTTGTTTGGAGTAATTAAAATTTAAAGCACCTTAAAATTGCATGAATCATTTCCAGCTCTCTGCTTAAGTGGTGAACACACATGTTCAATATTGATTCACAACAAATTCAGAATAAAAAAGCCAAAGAAATTGTCAGTGTTTCTGACCTTCATATTCCTGATTTATGCAGTTGAATTTGACATCAATCTCCAACACGAGCGTCATAACAATTGTTGGAAATACAGGTGCTTGCTATTAATGTACACTCTTTATATAACCCATTTGCCAGTTGATGCTAAGTTTTATATTTGATGGTCTTTCTAGATGTGGAAATTCATTGGAATGCCAAAAGATTTTCATTGGTTATCCTAAAAAATGATGATTTTGGTATTGGTGGGCGTGCAGAATATGAGGTGAGTGCATGGTGTCTAATTTATTTTCAAACTAACCAATATGCTACGTGTATAGTTGTAGTTTCTTTAAAATAACTGCTTTCTTATACATGACTACAGGTCAAAGTTATAAATGATGAAAGTTTTTCAGACAAAATTATCATCACACTTCCTGCCACTGGTATGATTCATTCACTTTTTTAATGATAATTACTAAGTATTTCATCAAAATGCTGCCTTGAATCAGTTGAAATAAAATTGAAGAGAAATAGAAGGAACTTCCTATTTCTTTGGCAAATCCCATTCATCTATTGGTAGCCTTGATTAACCAGTCTTTCCTGGGATTGTTCTATGCTTCTGTCAAAGGTTAAAAGCTTGAATGCACTGTGCAATGCCCTTGATATGAGCACCACAATGACAATATTAAATATGGAACCTTTGCAGGTCAGACAGAGGAAGTAGAAGTTAGTTTTGTGCCTGAAGAGAGATCGGCCTCCGATATGGCAAGTGGCGTCATATGGGTTGCAATACTTGCATGTGCAGGTATTCTCGTATTGACTGTCTTGTTCTTTACATGGTTGATGGACAGACCCAATGGATCAAGGCAATCAGTTCCTTTGACGGCTGTTGGGGTAGGTAATATTACACCAGATCATAGACCAAGCGAAAACACACAGCTATCCCCACGGACACCTCAGCCATATGTAGATTATGTTAAAAGAACAATTGATGAAACTCCATACTATAGGCGAGGGAGGAGGAGGTTTGATCCCCAGTATACTTACTAAATCTGAGAAACTGCATACTAGTTTTGTAATGGATGAAGAATGCACTAAATAGAATGCATAGTAGGGAGATTGTATAAACAGAAGTTAATGCAATGAATAGGATGTACAGCAGAGGAGACACTTCACAACAAGAGAAAAGTGAGAACCTTGCGGGCAAAAGTTTTGTACATTTGTTGTATTGATGGCTGCTACTGCCCAAGCAACTAGCTTGTATGTCTTTTTCTAATGCCATTTTTTTTTATGTTTTTTGGTTTTGTTTTTGGTAGTCACTTCTATAAAGCCTTTGTGTACAAATGACACATCAAGTTGTGACTCATCAAGATAGATTATTGGATTGAAACAAACTCTAGCAAATTGCAAGTGACTCGACTGTCACATCAGACCACAGTTATATTCACTGTTTGGATGAGTTGCTTGCTCAGCATTTATAAAATAATGGGATCATCTTTTGTAGGGAATGGCTTCAATCCAACGATGGATGTCACAATGTATGAGAAATGCATGTACAATGCATATGTTAACTTGGATATGTAGGAACCATGTGCATTTTTTTCTCACCGCCACCTGTACCCAATCAAACACACCACAGACATGCATGAAAAAAGCGGGACAACAGGATGAATTAGAATCAAGTAAAGCCTTACTAAAACACAAAATAGATATAAGGCAAACCAATACTGTGAGTTAAATTTGTTTTTATATTTGATCCTTACTGATGAAGTAAAATCTTGAACTGAATACTTTAGACATCAAAATGGATGTACTTGCACTTCGATGTTGAAGGTTTTACTTGTTTTTTGCCTAGTTCTTTTGCCATCTACTTGCAAGATTGCGAAAGAATAATTCTGTTTGTCTTATGAAACAGACCCACTTTTACACATTGGTGAATCTATCAAGGGTGGTGCTTCTATGGGCACACTATCACGGCACTCATTTGAGTTATGGACTCATCTCATATGTAGGTGTAGGATTACAGGCTTAGAGTGAACTGCTCCTCTTAAGTGCATTTTTCCTTAGTAACTATAGAGGAAAGCTTGTTTTCCCATCAAAGTTTGATTAAAATACAAAATAGATATATGGCCAACACCACCAAGGGGACGGGGTAAGCTGAAGAAAACGTGGATAGAGGTAATGAAATTGGATTTGAAGAAGTTTTAACTTATTTAAGGTTTTGGCTCAGAATAGATCGGAATGGGGAAATAGATATATGGCTAACATCACCAAGGGGGAGGGGTAGGTTGAAGAAGATGTGGATGGAGGTAACAAAATCGGATCCGAAGAAGTTTAACTTATTTAAGGTTTTGGTTTAGAATAAATTGAAATGGAGAAATAGAATTTATATAGTTGACCCCATCATAGTTGTGATGAAACTTTGATGATGATGATGATGATGATGATATAGGGCCAACCTCATCCTAATAGATTGATGGGTTGCTTAGCTTGGATCTAATGATGACATCAGGTTTAATTGTGCCTGGCGTGGACTGTACTTATTCTGCTGTATACTGAATTTGAGTGCCCTCACATGCAAGGGTAGGATCTTAGAGGGTCTGTTGAAGCCGTAAGGAGAAAAGTTTATCAGGTGGAGATTAGATGAGATCTTCAGTCCTAGGATTTGATTTACTAAGTTGATGGGTGGGATACCGTTTCATGCCAGGTGGAAATTATTGTGATCGTTCTGTGTGGATATTCACCCTCATCTCTTTTAATCCCTTCCACAGGCATTGTGTAGAAATCTTATTAATTAGACACCAGATTAAACAAATGGCTTCTGACACTTTGCCACCATAAATTTAACCCATTAGAAGACAGAATACATCATTTTTTGAATTTCAGAACTATATTTAACATGAGTTCTGATTCCCAAGTTATGTTTTATGAAAGATGAACAAAGTAGAGTCCACTTTAAATGAATCTAAAGGGTTCAGAATGTTGAGGTATGTGAGCCATGAGGATTCATCAACTCATAAAAGTAAGTACACATTTTCAATAAGATGAATCGAGGATTAAACGGTTGCCTACCGGGAGGGATGGTGACTATCGAGTTCCTTGACTTTTTATTTTCAGCTGACTTGTGCGTGTTGCTCTAATTGCTATTTCGACTCTACCCCCAAGCCATCTTACACCAGCTTTAGTTCCATCTGCTATATCTGACTCATGTTCGTGTGAAGCTGGTTGCAAGCTCTAGACGCTGTGGAAGCACCAATTTCTGAATGGGGCTGCTACAACTGGGGATCAAGATTGTGTCGGTTTAGATTAAGCACAAAATGCAGCAATTCATGATGGTCTACTAGAGATTAGTCATGTGTGATTCACTAATGAACACCTTGTTTGTGAAGGATCATGAATGGTTCACATGGAATGGAAGGAGGAGAGAATAGGCTTTTCCTGGGTTTCTTTCTTTTTTACTCGCTAGTAGTTTTCCTCATTGGGTAGAATGTGTTCAAGGAGTCGGCTGGCACTCTCCCACCTTTTTGCTCGCTGGGTGATAAGCTCTCAATTTGAATTTGGGAGGGAGAGATGATAGGGATAGCGAGTTGGGATCAATTCAAAAAAACTCTTATGCCTATCCTATGATGAAAGCTGTTGAAGCTTCTCTTGTGAGGGGGTACTACTTCTGTGATTGGGGTCCACTTCAATCAACCACCAGAGCTATGAGATTCTCTTGATTATTTTCTGGGTAAAGCAATTACTTTTTTTGCACAAACACAATTGAAGAGAGACCATACGTTTCATTATTATTATTATTATTATTATTATTATTATATTCTCACTGACAGAGGCAGTAACTTTTGGTCCACAGTTTGAAGTTTATTTGGTGTTATTAGATTGGTTGGAGTTTACAAGTGTATAATGTTGGAGGAGAACTCTTTTTGAACAATCCTAAATTGTGATACGGCTCTATTGTATGTTGTAAATATGATTTATGAGATCTCATTGCTGTCGGCTGTGGCCGCATGGAGATTCTATATGATATGGGCAGCACCTCATAAGTTCAACCAGAACATATCATATACCTCATCACGAAATCGCATTGACCCAAAATTTCTCTCCAATGGGTTGAATAAATGGCATTTCATTGATCAATATGTAGATGTAGTTAGATAAATGATTAATAACCATTACTTTTTAGATATTGATCAATCCAATGCTCGTTAATCATCCTCGCTTATACAATTGGAGTAAGATTTTGGCCAACTGCAACCGAGGCACAGAATGAGTGCTAACGGGCTGGGTTCCGCCAGGCTGAGGCATATGTAGGCCCAGTCTGACTTTAGAAAAACAGGCCTCTATCTGTCGTAAGCCTGATTCAGCCTATAACTGTCAGGCCCCAGCCCACCCATTTAATCAATTAGGCCACGCCAAATAAGGCTTTTTACTAGTTGTGTGGGCTTTCTAGCAATTGTCACAAAAGTCAAAACACCCATTTGGGCCTGGCCAGGATTTAGTCTTATGTCACTTAGTCCAAGCCAGGTTACAATAGACTAGGCCCTAAGAGGACCCAGCTGGTCCGGCCCACAAGCAGCCCCACCAGTAACTGATAATTCCTTTTGACGCATCCTCATCGTTGTCATTTTCTCTAATCAAACTGGAGCCGGATGAAGAATTCTACTCTAAACAAGTTCCAATTTAATCTAAGTCCCATGATGCGGATATAATAAGAATGGCGTCTTAGCCCATTGGTAAAGGCGTCAGTTCTTACGTGGCTGTCCCAGGTTAAAGGGTGTGGTGCACCTAAAGATGGAGATTCATGAGGATACTCCTTATGAACTTCAACAATAAATCGAGAACAAACAATGGTAAGATGCGAAATGCATAATCCAACATCTTTATCAAATGACCTGATTTTGTACACATTAGATTTGATAGATGAATTTAATACATAATCAAAGCCACAACAGAACCTTACTCCATTGGAAGAATAAAAGTAGTGGTGGTGGGAGTAATGCTAGTAAAATAATTCTCCAGAAGATGAAGTCCATGTACCAAATAAAGCACTCGGAAATGATAACTGGATTTACTGATTTATTTATGTGAAGAGAACTCCCCATTACAGGAAAGGAAAAAATGAATTAAATCCACCACCCCAACTCTACAACTGTCTAGTACAATAATAATAACAGAAGACTTAACAGTAAGAGAAGAACTTACAAGTTAAACACACTGTCATTTCATGATTGACAAGATCAGGGATTCATCAGCACTTGTTCTAACTTCCAACACTCCATGGGATTGTATGTGTGTCTGGGTGAATAAGTCAGGCTTTCATGATCACAAATGCAATTCCTCCCTTCTTTCCTCTATTTCCCTCTGCAAGTTCCAGCCAGTTAATTAAGACCTTCATAGCCTTCTATTTTCAAAAAGTGAAAAGTCTAAAACATTAACAAGTGCAGAGAGAGAAGAGACTTCTGTTATAATTTCTCATGACTACTTAACCAGTGAGGCAATCACACATGCCATAATGTGGGATTATATTTCTGTAAAGTAGTATGAGCTGCCCCATAGACATTAACCTCCATACACAGACTTGCGGATGTTCCAATATAAGTTCGGACCACATCCAAATGACTCTACTTGGTTTGCCTATGGTCCAAAAAGTTGTTCTCGTGGCCAGTTAAACAGTGAATTTACTAGAAGACTGGAAGTTTTAAGCCATCTATTTTATCAGAAGGTTAAGAATTCCTTGAGTTCACATTTTGTCCACTCCAGAAATGGACCACAGCTGGACAGTTCAATCATCAATCAAGGCGATTATTCACTATAAATAATTTACCTGTACAAAAAAAAAAAAAAAGTAACACTCACCAGTCTCCGATTCAAGTCCCATATAGTTCGTTGTCTCTGATATGTGAAATATTTCAGACACTGTAAAACCAAACACCAATTGATTTCAAATTCAGCACACAGGGATTAGTAATTAAATTTTGGCTGTGAACTTAAATAACCATTGATAAAGGACAAATCTAAGATGGAAAAGGTAAAAGAATCATGTAATTACTCCTCTTCTCTGCATTTCTATGGATCGAAGTAATGCTTCTCTTTTTGTCAGGAGATTTTCAGGCAACAGTTTGAGAGGGCGCCTGTAATTTTTCCCACGATAAATAATTATTGCATGGCCTTTTCTCAACTTCTCAACTGTAACAAATATCCCCCCGCTCTCAATTTCAAGCAATGCTGCAGTTTTCATAATCTGCGAAAATGCTTTCTGCATTGTAACTACTTTCACGACTTCCCTATGCTTCCAGTGTTGATGTATGCTTCCAATGACACTGTCGAAGATCCCACGTCTACCTGGCATAGTTTCTACAAATTCAAAATCCTGACTAGTGAAGCCAGAAAGGATAAGATCCACTGAATAAGAAAAATGTGCAGGAACCGCCAGCCCTGAATTCAGGCTCACATGTAAATATGGTCTAGATCAATGACCATGGGGGGCCCACAGTACACGCTTGAGGAAAGATTACTGTGCATATTCTTGATTTCAATATCATCAAGAAATTCCTCAGTGAGAGAATAAACTACCAGCAGGTCACTGAAAACAGCATTGGTAATTTCATAAAGATAGAAACAAATCATTATACAAAATTAAAGGACCAAAATGCACACCCACCCCACTACGAACAGTGAACCTGGGTCAATTTTGTCAAAGACATGGTTGTCTATTGAAAAAACAACAATGAAAAGGAGCCATGTAGTTGAAGAGAATTATTCAATGACAAACAGTGTACAGAGGAATTGGTTTTCCTGCACCTCAGCAAGTGGACAGATTTCTGGTAGTCTGATGGCCCCACTGCAGCAAATGTGGCATGCTCTGAGTTCAACCAGAGAGGAAAGACACTAATCCCTCACATTTCTTTTTATTCTTTACTTCTTTTCAGTATCAACAGCCTGAATCACAGAACAACTGGCCCTCATTTACTGAAATGGTACCTCAGCACTCAGCAGTACACTTGCACACAGGGGTGGAACTAGGACTTTTGCCTAGGGGTGGGGGGTGGGAGGACAGCAACCAAAAAGAAACATATAAGTTTGCATGCTATACAAATGGTGTTTTCAAAATTTCTACTGTGGGCCGCCCATGCTTGCGAGGGCTCAGGATACTGCAACTCTTCCTATAGAAACATGCTTATCCATACCAAGTAACAAAGTTTGACCCATTTTCAGGCCAATTTTTCGTAGTGTTTGTCTTTCCTCTACTGTAAGCATTTCCTGATCCAGAGTCAGATCTCCAGGTCTCCATGCAGAGTTAAGCTTAGCCAGCACCTTCTCCGATTTCTGTGTCTTTAGCTGAAGCTGAAAATAAGAAGAAAAATATAACTTACTGCCACCAGTTTCACTTAAAGTTGTATTAAAAAAATACTTGAAACAGGAATAGAGGGCTGGCTTTATGGATAAGGCACCCGCTCCCACAGCACCCACCAGGTTTCAATACCTGGTGGGCCCCCTTCTGTTCCTATGTCATGGCCACTGGGCCAAACCAGTAACCAAAAAAACCAAAAGAAAACTTGAATCTTACAATTGAAAGTTTGCGCTCTTGTTTTCTCAACTCCTTTACCAATCTTTCCTTTTCAGCTTCAAGTTGAATTTTTATCTCCCAATTTTCATCTTTAACGTGCCCATTTTTTGCTTGGATATCTTGAAATTCTGAAAAAGTTCCACTGGTGCTGAGGATAGGCAGTGATTCATCAATAGTATGAAATGATTCAACTGCCCTTGATCGAGCAGCTTCTTCATCCAGCAGTTGAGTTTTCACCTCTGTTTCCCTCTCAGCAATTGAATTTGCCACACTGGGAGGAAGGAAATCCTTGCCCCGGTAAAGTATGATATAGAACTTATTTCGTAATATAAGGACTCCTCCAGTTAGACGCTGCATTCAAAAGCTTCCATGTCAAGCACATAAATTTTTTATTTTTCCTTTTTCGTTTTAAGGTAACTTTAATAATTCAAGAGCTAAGGTAACATGATAAGAGAAATATACAGAAACAACAGCTCAAAGGAGGCTAAGGCCAACAAGAACAAAAAGCCTAGAAACACAAGTCTTAGACTCAACATTAGCAACATGCTATTAACAAAGTAATTTTTATTTGGTAAGTTTTTCTAAGAGGTACCTCACACAGTCACACTGATTTAATGAGAGGTAAAATTATAATCCCTTTGTGAAGCATGGAAAAATAAATGAAGAAGAATAAGAATGGAAAAAGGAACCATCAAGACCCAGGTTTCTTCAATAAAAAAACGTTATTATAGATGCCTTCACATATATAAATACAAAAAGGCCAGTCTACATGACTAACTCAATTCTTGATCAGATCATCTGAAGATAGATATCCATAAATCACTTTTTTATTGGGTCTCTTGTTATAGCTCAGTTGGTTAGGAACTAAGAAGCACGGACACTTCTAAGAAAGTGACGTGTCCGTGTCGGACACGTGTCGGACACCGACACTCCTCGGACACTCTCGGACACGTGTCCGATACTATTTAGCCGTGTCCATAATTAAGAACTAAAAATCTTAATTTCGGACACTTGTTTAACACTCTTTTTGCAACGTGTCCCACAATTCCTAGCCCGTGTTTATGACTAAAAAATAATCATGTGGCTCATATCTCTTGGACATTTTATTAACATGTGGTTATTAAAACTTATAAACTTGATATATAAAAATTTTATACCATGGAAAAATATATGATTGGAAATATCAATCATATCACAAGCAAAAGACAAATAAATATTTCACTAAAGAATAGGCCTCAAGATTGGCTTCTTTTTTGCCTTTTGTATTTTTTTTTATTTTAGGGAGGGGAAAGAGATGATCCGCCATTTTCTTAATATGGATTTTATGGAACTATGGATATTTCATGTTTAATGATTATCAATTATGTTTTAGTATTATATTGATATTTGATAATTTGATATGTTTGTTAGTTGGTACTTGAATTTTTATTTTTTGATTGCTAAATTGATTTAAAAAGTTAAAATGATATTATTTTTTTAGTAGATGATTATATATATATAAATTAATATATATTATTAACGTGTCCCCGACGTGTCCGTGTCCTACTTTTTTGAAAAATGCCGTGTCGGCGTGTCCGTGTCGTGTCGTATTTATGTCCCGTGTCCATGTCCATGCTGCTTAGGTTAGGAACATTGGTATGTGTGAAAGAGGACCTGAGTTTGAGTCATCCATATAGAAAAAACTACTAAACTTATAGTGATTTTCTAGAATTGCTGCACAGACAAATCCTGAAACAAGTACATAAATTCACATAAATTGAACTTAAGTCTACGGACCTGTTTTCACCTTTCCCCCATTTTGGACTAGTAAGAAACATCATTCCCATCCTATGAGGCATGGAAGACCTACCAATACAAGGAAACTTTCACAAATATTGGTCATATGGACAAATGGTCATGTTATTTTGTATGAGCCCAATATTTAAGGAGTTTGGGCACATATTTTTAAAGTTTAGATGATGTCCTTATCTCTCTATGCCAACTGAAGAGAAATTGACGCTGTCCAGTGATGATCATGTATCTTCAATTCCTATTGCCTTGCACATATCTTCATGCGAATCAGAGTAAAGACAATCTGCCCAATGAATGGAAGTTACCGTAAGCATCATGCCTGCATCTGTGCGTATCCAGCCACAGTCTTCTGAATATTGTGTCCATGGTCTCCAGTTTACTTTTCTTCGTATTTTTGACAGTAACTGAGAATATTCTTAACAAAAAAAAAAGGGAAAAGCATACAGGGAACCGCTAGGGCAGACTGAACCTGAGCCTGAGAGAAGTCCACCAAATGGGGTAAGAAAAGAAACAACCCTACAAACTATGATACCCAGATACTTCAAAATGGGTAACACATCGTACAATATAGTATCTGATGTTTCATTGTCAGAAGGAAGCTACAATACATGGCTGGGTATATAATTATAAATGTAATCTTTTTTTCTAATAGATGCATGTAAAGTACTATTACTCTTAAATTTTGGTAAATTGTAATGAACCAATGTATATTCAACTCCAAAAGATACGCTAATCGATTAATTCATTCCCTTGAACAATTTGCAGTTTGATTTCAATTTTCAGAACAAAGTACATGATATCTATAGAATTATTAAACAAAAAAAGTGAGAAATTTCAAAGCAATTGAACTTGCCTTGAGCTCCCATGACATTTGGGCATTGTTGGTATTTGGAATACCCCACTTCACTGCTATCTTTGCTATAAGGCTTTTCTCCCACAATTTTAAGATGGCAGCAGCCAAACCTTGAAGTTTCGTATTTCTGCCTTTTTGTGAAAATAAGAAGAAATATCAAACCAGAAAAGAATAAAAAAATGCAATGCTATTATTGCTCTATAAAATGATTTTGGGGAATTTTCCAGTTCCATTTCATTATTGTTACATGCCAGCATATAACTTCCCACAAAACACCAGAATACAGCACCACAAATTTACAACCAAGAATACCACAACAACACTATAAACACCTAGTACCAAATACAAGTGCAAAAGATTCTAAACAATACCACTACAAGAGACATGCCACGATATCCTAGTAATACTGTTAGAAACTCCAGCGTGAAGGTAAAAGAGATAAACTGAAAGAAAAGTAGCATTAGACTCCTCGACAAAAGTAGACCATCTTGAGAAAGTAGCCCATGGTCATAATTTAACATGAAAATAAAAAGTACAGGCTCATTAGCATCCTTGCACATAGAACCCCTTTGCAAAATCAAGACAGGATTCACGTGCTAGCGTGCAAAGAAACATGTCTTCTTTGAGTAGTTTTTATAAAAGGAAAAACCCAAAAAAACCAGACCTCCAAAATCCTCGAAAATAGTTGAAAAGTGATTTTCAGAACTTCTTTCTCTTCTTACATGATAATAGGAAAATTAAAAAAATTAAAAAAATTAAACATGTCAGAATTAGAGGCTTTCCTTGGTTGAACCCATATTAAGATATTTTCATATTGGATGGGCTATAACCTGGCATGTCAACAAAGAATCATCAGGCCCATTTGCGATTCAATTTGAGATCTTTATCATTCCCCAGTGATTTCCCTCACACTATACAACTCAAATTGTAACCTGTACGTCTTGTTTTTCTTTTTTTTTTTCTTCTTTTTTTTTTTTAAAGTGGGAGACCTGTATGTCAACATTAAAACAAACTTTTCAATGGGAAAAATCATTTTTTAATGATTTTCCTATCAAATTTCAATTGGAAAAATGTAAAGAAAAAGAAGATAAAAAGGGCTGTCAAAGAATCTATGGCAATTTGACTCTTTTTCAATCATGCCATTTCTTTCTCAAATGCCATCAACTCAAATGGTTTTGAGTTATGATTGTTTAGTTGGCAACATCTAAAATACAGCCCATCCACGTATGGTCTGCGAAATAATCAGTTTGGATCTGGTACACATGCCACATGTATGAAAATGGATCTGCTGTTAACTAGAACATTATAAAACTCATATCTAGCCCAAAAATTAAGAAATTGTCTAGCAGATGAAGGAAATGAGTCATATTACCAAGCACAAAGTGAGTAGGTAAAGGTCGGGAAAGCTTCCTCAAATATGTCAATTCGTCATCCGTCAACTGTGATCTTGTCCGAGGAGGGCATAGCCTAAAAGGAGGTCTAAAGTTAGGAACTACTTCTGGTAGCAAGTCCGCGTCTACAGGTAGAGGCTTTGGCCGCCACCAGTCAATGAAGCGAGGCCCTAAACCATCCAATAACCTGTTAGCTTCTCTCTCATACAGTGTCCCATTGCGTGATTGGATGATGCCATCATTTTCCCTCAAAACCAAGCCAACAGGATGTAAACCCTCTTTCCCATTTTTTGTAGCTGTTGTTCGATATTGAGACAACGTAATGCCATCTTCAAAATCCCCAACAATAAATTTTTCACTCAAAGCAAGACCCGAACGCAATTCAGTAGAAACTTCTGAAGGTAACTGATAGTTGCTTCCTCTATAAACAACCAGAGTATCTTTTTTGCTCCAAACAACCAAGCCTCCAGTCTTTGTCTGTTTGATAAACAAAAGAATGAAATAAGCCATACATACTCACACAAGGTACCAGTAGGACACATCTAAAATTACTTTTGTATATCTTTTCTCAATGGTAAAGTAATTTCATAACCACATAAAAAATTGATCACAATGCCTATAAAGGGAAACACTCAAGTCCAATGGTAACATTCTCATGACTTGAACAAAATATGGAGCTGTGACAAAGAATCCAAAGATTATCTGTGATTTTTTGTTGCAAAGCACAAATACAAGTCACTACAACATTAGAACTCCAGCAACAAACATACAATTCTTGATTTGTGTTAAGAATTCATGAATTCTGAGCAAGATTGAAAGTTGCTTTTTTTCATATTCTACACTTGATTGGAGCAAAGAAGAAAGGGATGCTCACCTCAACTATCTCCATTGCCCTCTCCATATTCCTGCACAATGGCAGCCCAAACTTCACAGTCGCGACCTCGCTCTCCGTCCACGCCTTCCTAATCTCCTCCACCTTCTCCGCCGTCACTCCCGCCTTCATCACCTTCGCCCACTTCCTCATCCCCCTCGCCTCGCCGCGCAGCCTCGCCAGCTCCCCCTCCGGGAGGCTCCTCTCCGCCGCAGTCGGCGCCCTCGCCTTCTTCTCCCGCGGAAAAACAATCCTCTCCGCCCTCGCCCAAGGCATCTTCCTTTCACCGCCGCCGCCCAATCTTACCCCCACCTCCGCCTCTCCTCCCAACGGAACCCTAAACTCAGAAGACTGTTCCAGACCCAAATTCGCCGTCGCGTTGTCTTCATCTCGACCGTTGATCCTCTGCAGCCTGGTGAAGCCGTCGACGATCTTCTTCATGGCGTGGCGGCCTCGGCCGCCGCGGACGCCCTGGGTGAGGGAGCGGTGGTGGGTGTCGGAGTTGTGGCGGGGTTTGGTGGGGGTTTTGGAGAGGTCGAGGAGCTGGTCGGGGGGAAGGAGGAGGGGGCCCTGCATCCAGGGCGGAGTGGGCGTTTTGACGACATTGGTGGAGGGGATTAGGGTTTTAGGGTTTAGGGTTTTGGGTTGTGAAGAAGAAGAAGAAGAAGAAGAAGAAGAAGCAGTGCAGGAGATGGACAGGATGATGAGTGGACGGTTGCATTGGGGTGGGGTGGGGTTGGGGAGTGAATGTGGACCGTTGGATGGAGGGAGAGATGGGGAGATGAAGAGAGCTGGTGGCATCTGAGGCTTTTCTTCTTCAGTTTTCTGATTTTCTCATCTAGAGAGAGAGAGAGAGAGAGAGAGAGAGATGAGGAGTTACAGTGAAAAAACAGAGTGAACATCAGATTGCAGGATTTTATCTCTTTGCTTTTGAAATATCTTCTTATGCTGGAGGGGCCAAGCCCACAGTACCTGTAAGGGGATGGTCCCTGTCAACAGGGTTGCAAATGGGTTGGGTCTAATGCGGACCCATGTTGGATCTTGATCCAAATCCATTTTAATTCTCGGTTTCGACATTGAACCGATTTTGGGCATGGCCAATGCAAATGCGTGGGATTCAGGGAGGAACCATGATGGATTTAGACCTGAAACCGTTTTAATAGTCTGATTTGGATACTATAACTTGTTTTCTTTTAATACAATTCCGCTTCAAACTCAAAGGGATTTCGTTCTAATTCTAAATTCAAATCCAAAATAGAATGTATGGTGTATTAGTATAATTGGATAATAGAGATTAAGAATAGAACTTTTGGGTATAAAAGTAGGACTAATGAACAGCATTTATTCCATGTTAAGTAGAGACTCAAATATACATATAAAACAAGTTGTGTAGGCCCTTGAAAGTCTATATAGACTTTTATATGTGAATGTAAGTGTCATGTTTTGAAAGCCTCGGGTTGGGATACACTAGAATTCAGTCTCTAATTTGAATGTTTTGGTTTCCATTTGCATGGATTTCTCTTATATCCATAATTAGATTCTCTAGCTGCAACTTTGGATAAGAAGATAATTGGACACTTATTTGCAACGTTACCTTTTGAATTGAAGGGACTTACTCTTACAAACTATCACAGAAGAACCATGCCTGAGAGTGAGATTCCTTTCATGCACTCATGTAAAGAAGGGTTCATGTCTCTTTTTATTTTATCTTTTAGCCATTCTGAGATCCCAATGATTGATTTGTACACAAAAAACATCTCACTTGCAAGTGAGATAAATCATTCATGAGGGCACTAACGAAATTAAAATTAGTATAGGGGTCATGAGCTCTAAGGAATGTATAATATACTATGCTAGTTGATGAAACAACCAAACAAGCCATGTGGCGAATGTCTATTTTGCTGGAAGTAAAGCCCCAAAGAGCAGTAGAAATAGCAGAGTCAAAGAATTTTTTTTCCTAACTATGAATAATTGGCAAGATGGAGACTGGTAGAGTGGCTAATTGTGTGCTTATATATAGAACTTCAATTAAATGAGAATTGTTTATTAAGCCCTGTGTGATGATTCACTTTGATTTGTAATGCGACACTCTTTAACATATAGCCTTCGTGAGAAGTAGTAGTCAGTGACATGAGCGAATGCCAACCACTACATTGCATATTAAAAACAGACTAAAACTAAGATCAAACCAAGTGGTTACAATTTTTGTCCTCCTTAGTTCTAATCTGCACATTAAGAGCTATATATGATCAACAATTCAATATGTAGGATTGTCTTGTAGTCCTAATTAACGGAATTAGTTTTCGAGGTTTGCTAGGATCTGGGATTCATTTTTGGGTTTAAGAGTATTTTAATAATTATATCAGGCTGTCGATTTATATAAAATTTGCTTGTGCAGCTTGTGTTTATGTGCCAAAATGTGGTTTTTTTTTTAACCCTACACAATTCAATCCTCTCGCACTTCAAACTTCACTGTGTATTCACACACATCCCTATTGACTGTCATCAACGATTAAGTAACACTTGAGATGGATTTCACGCCACTGCTTATTTTCTGCAAAATCTTTCCATCTTCCTTACCTCTATTTATCTAGAATGGTTTTATTTTCTCACAAGTTCCATACTCTCAGCCACATGAGATTTTCAATCACCACCGTTAATTAGGGGGTTTTACTTTATGGATAATAGAAACTAAAACTCTTGCACTACAATTATGTGAGACTCATACACGTCAAAAAAGCGCCACTTAGAACACATTCAAGTATGCACCATAAAAAAAGTGTGCTTGAACTTATACCAAATATTGAAGATACATCAATTCATCTCTCCTAAACACAAAGAAAGCAAACAAGCAATTCAAACCGCCTCTACCTACGCCTATGCCTAGAGGGCGAAAATTTACAATGAAACTTTCATCAACTTACTTTACATAGGGAGATTTGATTCATTGATACATCTATCACCAGATTTGATTCATTGATACATCTATCACCCTAGAATTACTGGTAACTTCGATTGAAGAATTGATGAGAGGTCGTATCATCATCAGAGGACAAATCCTGTGTATTATTATAAGCATGGTTTTCTTCCGCAGCCATTTGGACATGTGATATGGTTTGGGTCCAGTTGAATCCACCGTGTTCACTACCAGGAGCCTCCACAGCAGGCCCAATTAGAAGATTTGACTGTATGATGTTACTTTGATGAGACTCCAATGCTCCTTGTGCCACTGGAGCATCTGTACAGTGAGCACAGATGTAAGTTTAATTAATCAGTTTACTGTTCTTAAAATAAAATAAAAGTAATAACTTCACTACCTTCATTTAGATTATTGTAAGAATTCATAGGAAGAGGGATTCTATGACTTTTGACTGAAGAGTCAAGGGTGGAGATCCATAATAGGTTGAAGGTTAGGCAATCATTTCTTATCGAATGGATGTTTTCGTGGTGGCATGTAGACTTTCTTCTCTGAACCTTCAATCTTAACCCATTTGAGACCAGCCCAAGAAAACCCTAGATATTTGGAAGCAAGTGGGATTATTGGTGTTTTTGGTCAGCAAGGAAAAAGGAGTTCACTGAAAAAATCCCCTAAAAACTTTGTGAAGATAAAAAAAAAGTTCTCAAACTTTCGTATCAATCAAAAAAGCCTTGAATGGAAATATTCCCGCTCATGTATAGATGTAAAGTAGAAGAAATGAGCGGTGATATCCTTAGTCATACAAGTGAGTTGCGATATCAATGATTTAAAAAAGAAAGAAAGAAAGAAAGAAACGCGATGGGATGTCCTCATCTAGGGCCTTTTTGGTCAATATTAAAATTTGAGGACCCTTTTTGTCTTCACCAACTCTAAGGGAATTTCTTTACCAAAAAAAAATCTAAGGGAATTTTCCAATAAAACTCTAAAAAAAAAGGAAAGAAAGAAATAAATAAAGAACAAAAAAACAACTCAGCTCAACTTAGAAAGTGGAATAGTCAACTTGGGTGAGTTCAACCGCGTACTCTTTCAAATTTGGTCAGGCCCACTTGACCCATCTGACTCGGCAATCTAATCACTCAGGTTGACTCGCCCGTGCTCAGGTGAGTCCAAATGAGTGTTTAAAAATGATACTTTTGTTAAAACTTCAAAAAGGAGGTAAAATAGAAAATTACTTACACATTAACAAAGCATTTTCATTGCGGATTCCATTAACCTCTTCCAAGCTACTCCAGTTCTTGTATGCATTTTCCACCAACTGTTCCACATAGCCCTGAGAAATTTCAAATAATAATACAAGTTTAATAGGCAATAAAGCAAAAAAACAAAAAACAAAAAACAAAAAACAAAAAAAGAAAAAAAGAAAAAAGGCCACAAATAGGGCTTTCACAGTGGGCTGGACTATCTTGCCAAGTTTCAAGGTCTAACCTGCTACAGGCCAGGTTTGAGGTCGAGCTTTTACAGTGTTAACCTAATTTATAAGCCCAGAAAAAAATGGACCAAATCTAGCCCTAATTGAACATGGTTATCAATTGATCCAGCCCCTGTTCTACTTAAATTCATCGACTGCACTTGAACTTCGTTTGAATCACATCTGAATTAATAAATGGACCCAATCAATAATTGGGTTGGGCTCGAATTGAACTCAACCCAGTCCATCACCATACTTAGCATTGGCAAACATGTTTAATCAACTATGAATTGAGGTCTTACTCTGCCATATCCATTCAGAATCTGTGTTGGGCAGCTCTGGCCATCGATGACAACCCCGACAACTTGACATATAGCATTCAGAATGACGTCAAAATGCTCTCCCGGGTACAAGTATCGCTTGTCGCCTATCTCGCAAGTGTGGGCATGCTTGAGAGTTCCTTCCCACATCTTGTCTGACATTCCTCCTCCAAGTGTCTGATGATAATTATCAATGTTATAAAGGAGATTAACGATTGTTAATCACTTCTATGTATACAATTTACATGGTTCACAAGGTAAAAACTGTGATATTGAGCTAATCTCGTGTACAAGTAACACTAAAATGGATTAAAGATTTGCGCTTACAGCTCTTAGGCCGGTGGGGTTGACAACTGAAAGCTTCAAGAAGTCCTGAACAGTTTTGATACCCGCAGCTGCAAGCTTCTTATGGAATGCCCCATCTTTGCCTATCCTCTCTAGACGCCACACATCGTCGTCCAATGCCGGGGGATAATGCTTCCTATATACTGTTAAAAAATTAATTATGTTAAGATTAATTTAAAGTAGATTAATTTAATTTAAAGTACTTTATTTACTATCGAGAGAAACTTCAAACAAAGTATGGATATTTTCTTCAACCTACATATGCTGTTTTATGGACTCTTTCCCATTTGGAGACTATTGTTGTTAATATTTCGAAACTATTTCAAGGCAGCTTAGATCACTGTCTAATGTCATCACTGGGGTAGTAAGGAAGTTACGTAAGAGGAGTCATTCAATACCATTGTCAAACAACATGCAAAAGTATTTCCAAAATGACCCATATCTTTAGTATTTTTGAAAATTTTCATTGGAGTTAATTTCAAAAAACCCCCTAAAATTAATAAAATTATATATAGAATTTTTTTTTTTAGATTTCGGTGGTGTCACTTGACAGCACTAAACACCATGTAGCACCGCTCCTGAATGTCACGTTGTTTTCAATATATTCCAGGAAAATTAAAATAACATTAGATTAAATATGGAGAAAATAGTGAAACTACTAAGGATAAGACTCCAAAAATACATAGAATATTATACCAATCCTAAATCTATTTTTCCAAGAAAAAGGATGTTGGTGGAGAAATCAGATATGTTGACTCAGGCAATATATCCAAATTCCTGGGGTGAAGCTTCCTGGGACATCAATTAACTGTACGGGCTAGACCGCCCACTCATGGCCCACTTCTTTGATGGGTGATGCCAATCATTCCACAAAAATAATTTTCGTGGGCTTTCAATAATTTTGACAACACTTGGAGATGCAGCAACTAATCCAAAGGCTAAGAATTTCTGATCGGTGCTACCGCATCTTATGCCAGGCCCTATACCATCAAACAGAAATTTACTACAGTCGCGATTGGGAATTTGCTGAGGCAACTTTAATGGACATTTTGAGGTCTTGGTCTCCAATTTCTCCCGCCCCAGTAGTGTGTGGTCCTTATCAACTGTACTAAACTCGTCACAAAAAGAGCAGGCAAGCACGCCAAAGGAACCAGAGTTGAAGATTCCTCTTGTTGTATGGTTGACTCAGTCACATCATCCTCTAATCCGCCAGAAAATTTACTGGAAGAGCAGCATGTGGAGCCCATTATGTGGTAGATGGTGTCATCCAGACCACTGATCTGTTGGATTGAGGTTTGCGCCCTGTTTGGTAACTTCACTTTACTAGTGAAGTGAGGGGGTCAACTCAGGAGGAAAAAGAAGAGCAGTAAAAAAAAACCAAATTTTAAAAAAGGAGGGGTCTTCATGTGCATATATCCCTCACCGTTTTGGTGAGGGACACTTCCCTTTTTGGACTTTTCAAGCTTAAAAAGGCGTGAAGTTTTATCCTCTTGCATATTAATGCTTTCCAAAAAAGGAGTGTCCCTCACCAAAATGGTGAGGGACGTATGCACATGAATATGCTCCTTAAAAAAATAGCTCTTTTTTTGTCAAAAGGAAAAAGAAAAAAAAATTCCTCATACCAAAAATGATAAGGAAAAAAAAAAACCTTCTACTTCTTTAATACAAACGTCAAAAAGCTACATTCATTTAACACTATTATTTCACCCATTTTTTTTCTTACTCTTAAATTGACCAATATTCACCTCGCTTTACTAATAAAGTGAAGTTACCAAAATGGCCAAAGTGTGAAGAAATCTTATAAATAAGAGTTTGGATCCTTTGATGAAAATCCCCATGGTGACCCAAGGCAGCCTGCTGTGCACGCAGACAGTGGCCCGCATGGTGACTTGGAGAGACAAGGAGGATTTCCTTAATCTCAATTCTATAAATAAATCCTAAAAATGAACAGGTACCATACTCCAAGGGGTAGTTTGCGAGTCCTGGGAGCCTGTCACAGTCTAGGGCATATGGGCCAAGATGGGGCCCGCTTATGAATTGGGAGATCACTGATCAAGTTAGTGTACATTCTCTGAGGATTAGAATTAGTGTACATTCTCTGAGGATTAGAATAATTTCAGCAGTCAAACATGCATAAGAAAAATGCGTCGGAATTATTTTGTTCATACTTTTTTAGTGTGTGTCTGACATTATCTCTATAGAAAGATGACAGCTGATGGGTCGTATGCTACCGGCATAAATATCTTATCTTTGTGGAATAAATTATATCACCAATCAATTTTTGCTAGAGCAAAGATTAGGAATATATTTTCAAGTCTTTGGGAGTCAGGAATTGAACGGGGGACAAGCCATCGGATCGTAGTGCTTCAGATCGTTCCTCATTCGTATGCGGTGTCTTCAAATGTTTTAGTTTTGAGCCCAAATAGGATGGGGCTGGTTGAGTTTATAATAAAAACTTGTCAGACCAAATTTTAAAACCATTCAACCAACTCTCGTTGATAGAAAATGATTTTAATTACTGCTTAAAATCTCGTTAGCAAGACATATTGTTATTATTATTATCATTTTTTGTTTTAAAGGATATGCATTGAATCGAAGATAATAATATCATAAATTTGTTGAGATAGATGTAAGTAGGAAAGGATGTTGATTTAAACTAAGCAGCAAGTCATATAAATTATGCAATGGAAACAAGGGATTAAATGGACTTACACTCTCCACGGTGATCTCTAACGGAAAAGCTTTCTGTCTTTGCTTCTTTGATTCTCCTTACCTGTGAAGTTCCTTGAGCTACCCTCGCGCCAAGCCTGAATTTTCGACTCCTAATCCAGCTTGAATTATCTGTAAACTCAATGTCTCCAATGGCTGCGACGCCATCTCTCATAGTGATGAGCAATTCACCAGTGAGCAATGGCCTCTTGCCCTCACGTTCCCTCAAAATATTTCTTTCGAAATCGTCTGAAGTCCAATCCTCACTATCTCCTGGCGGGAAGTCCCCGTCGAGGACTACTATCTCCACTTTGATTGCAGTGGAGAGGCTGGTCGGTACCTTTTGCCCCTCATGGTTCTCCACAAGAAGAATTTGAAGAGGGTTGGTCTCTTCATCTTCTATCTTGCTCCCAGTGAACACTGGGAGAGAGAGTTTCTTACTAAAGATGAGTTGCAAACTAGAATCTTCTAGTGCCTGGATTCGCATAGAAGGAGATCTACAAAAGGAAGAAAGACTTGGCTTGTTAGCTTTATGTGTGAATGAAAATGGATAAAGAAACATCATGTTGGAACATTTGCGAACAAGAAATCTAGAGAGAAGGGCACATACAAAAGGATCATGGGTATAATCCAACACTAACAGGTGGTTTGTCTAATTTGTATTGAGTGTCTAATAATTCAAGGGCTAAGGGTGGGGATCTAGGAGTTCATTGGGAAGACGCTTTTGTACAAAGGGTGTCAAAGGGGTGAAGGTTGAATGTTATGGGTGGGGATCTAGAGGGGATCATCATTCACTAGGCAATCAGTCTTAATAAATTTAATATGGTGGCGAAAAGAATGGACAATCATTTTGTAGCAAACGGGTATTTTAGATAGTCTCTTGTATATCTTCTTCTTTAATCCTTGCACTCTTACCCCCTTTGATACAAGCACATGATCAGCTGAAAAAACTTTATAGGCTTCAATATGTATTTGACAAAAAGGGCCCTTAAAATGAATTAGATTGCACAAACAAAATAAAAGAGGAAATTGAATTTACAGTTACATGATTCAAAGGTGGAATCATCAACATACCTATAAATGACGGAACGAGTCGCATGTGATATGCCTCGCTCTACCTCCTCCTTCACCTGAATATGAATTGGTGTTGTCTTAAATGAAGAATCTAAAGATTAAAGATGGTTCAAAACTGAATTTTGTATCATCATCATCATCAAAACTGAATTTGTATGCTAACAAAAATATTTGCTTCTTGATCTCTTGGTATTCTATTAATAACAATTTCCATATGAAACGCAATTACATTTTTTTTAGATTAATTGATCTCAAGCGCTATTGGGTCATGTTTGCTGCAGGTGTCAATATGATCTGGAATTCAAGTGTTTCCTAGGATATTTTTTCTGAGCTTCATCAAATGACTCATTATAGAAAAAAAAAAGGAAAAAAAGGCAAAACAAAGATTGATACTAGTCAATTCTCTGGACTTGGAGATAAATGAACTATGTGTAAAGATGTATTTTCATTCTAATTAATTCCTCGGCAAGAACCAATATCGAAGGATTTAACCAGCTAAGGAAATGACCCATAGAATAATATCATATTGGAGCATACAGAAGTTAGCACTTCAAACTTCAGAAAATGCAAAGCCATATTATAAAGAAGAGATGAAACAAAGCTCTAGATCATGAACCTTTCGATTTCAAGTATCCACTTGGACCAGTGGGAATACAAAAAGAGCTATAAGCAATTAAAATAAGCATAACACTAGTTGAACTAGACAACTGGCCGATTATTTATAGTTGAACTCGTGTTTTAGCTAATGGAAAGGATATGTATCTTAACTTCCAACCAAAAAACAAAGACAAAAGAAGTATCAATCAATAAGTAATCTGGTTATACGCATGTTCTTACCACTTTTCTAAGCAATGGCTCCAAGGTCGAACACAAACTTTGCATTGATTTCACCATTACTGCCTCTCTAATTACACTGTCAAAAAGCATAAAAAACCATGTCACAACTAAATCCGCCTAAATATCTCATAACATGAAGAATAAAAGGGTTCGGAGCAAAAATGGAAGAACTAGAAGTGTAAAAATTTAAGAAGACTCCATGGATGAGAACTAAAAATGAGATATCAGTAGTTATTAAACTTTAAAGCATATACAAATAGAAGCTACATCAATACCTCACACAACTAGTCCTATAGTAGAATTACAGCATGCAATTATAAGGATTCTATAAGATGGCAATTTACATTATACCTGATGACCCACCTAGTTATCTTATTTAAAGACATGTCTAAACATAAAATATCAAAGGCTTCATAAGCTACAACACCCAAAACATTGGTGTTGAAAGCTCTTTTAAAGAACAAGCTTAAGTGAGGGTGAAACAACATATTAAACACATCATGACACGGCGATCATCGTTCGAATTAGATGGTTTAAAGCTCATGAAATGATTGTCCATTTCAATAAGAATCTTTTCCAAGAATATAAAAAAAGATTGCGCTGATGATAGCAAACATCAACCAGCAACAAGATAATAGAAAAAAAAAACACCAACAAGAAGCAGATGGTATGAACAAAGTTTGGGAGAGAGTTGATTACGAACTTAGCGATTGAAGGCGTTGTTCGAATCCGCCTCCCATCAGGGCGATCTGGGTCGTTGCTAGATTCATCAAGGTGCCTCTTTGCTGCCATTTTTGAAGGAAATTCGAGGAAATTGCAGCAGGAAAAGTGAGAGGTGAATGGGCAAGAGACTAAATGACTGAAGGGGTTTCTTCTTAAATAGAGTGCAAAGGGATAGAAGACATGGGGATGTAATAAAAAAATGCAAAGAAGAAAGTTCACGGAAGAAGAGAGGAAATAGCCAGGCTGGTGTAGAGGAGAGAAAATGATGTAAGGCCGTTGACGTCATGGAAAAGTCTTCTCTCTCTCTCTCTCTCTCTCTCTCTCTCTCTCACTAGAATGGTGAACCATACAAACAAATCATATGGTGGGCCACACTGGATGGGGAGTGGCCAGTTAACTACACTGGTTTTATTATTGATCATCCAATAGGTGGTCATGAACTGGTCGGTGAAGGACTGCTCTTTAGTACTACAAACTCTTAACAAGAATAAGTCTAGATTGAGGTACAAGTATGCCGGATTTACAATGAAGTGTACATTTCTGTGTTTTTCTATATGCGCTCTTAAATTATGTAAATGTCACGCCTTCAAAATTGAGCTGAATCCAAACTCGGTCTTAAGGGTGTGAGAATTAAGGTCAATTTAAAATTTTCTTGAATAACAACACGGGCCCTAATTCTGAGTGGATCGAAGTCTTTCGTGAGGCTATGCTTATTGATCAAGCAACCATAATCACACGTGGAATAAAAGCCCATAATCTGCGTAGCTGAGTGTCATATGCAAATCATATAAGCCAATATCAATGACAATTAGTCAAAAACTTTGAAGTAAAATAATTAAAGTTGTAACCCCATGATAAATAAATTAAACAACTACACTAATAGCCCCAAACATGGCCTTATTACAAGAGTTTACTGTTTCGGATCTAAGCACAATCACTAAGACACCTCAGACGATGTTAGCGGGCTTAACTCAACAATTCCTCTATTAAGCGGAATTTATTACATCTCCTGACCCTTTGGTTCAGCATCAATAACAGGACCTACACACTAAAAGTAGTGGGTCAGATTGATGTAATCTGACAAGAGGTAAACTGCAAGTAATAAATTAAACAAATGAATTAAAATAATTTTTTACATCCTAACCAAAATGTACCGAATGCAGATCCAATGGCATAAATGCACAAAATTAGGTATTCCAGCAGATACAATATACAAAAATGGGTATTTCCATCAGATATAACAAATAGCACAGCTGTGTACTATATCCCACAGTATACGCTGACCCGATGGCATACGACCACCTTCAACTGCAGTCGGTCAGATATATAGATATAAATGCATACTGTACACAAATGTTTAATGAATCATGCTATGAAACCCTTAACTCACAATATCCAAACAATTATCAATTTAAGTAATTAGATTGCTTAATTTAAAAGTATATTATGATCGTATGTTATTTCAATTCTTCTGAAGATAAGCACTAATCGACCTAACAGTCGGGTTAGTTAAGTATGCATATGAGAATTAACCATATTTCATAATGGTAATGAGATTTCACGATGCCAATATCCTACTTGCAGTATCTATCATATAGTGCATCCCAGAACTCAAATTCTCATTTTGAATCCAGTCCAATTCTCATGTAAAAATTCAACCAACTTTTCTAAAAAACTAAACCCAATTTATCCAATTATGTAAAGTTAATGCATTTTACAAATTGGGTAAAAAGTATTTAAATTCCAAATTCGAACTAAATCAAATTATAATCAAAAGGTGAGGGAACAATTAGGCTCTTAATCATCATTGATGTGAATTAAAACATCTAATTATTTTATGGCAAAAAAAGAGAACCGATCAAACCAAAAAATCAAAGCCGAACCATAACCTGGATTCAGATCCGAAATTTAAACTCAAATTAAAAATCTAAATTAGAATCCCAAATAAAGTCTGATTAAGATTCTAATTAGCACTAATTACATCTTAATTAAAAGTTTAATCAAACTATTAAAATACTAATCACATGCAACTAAAACCTAATTAAAATTATAATAAAACCTAATTACAATTATAATCGCACCTAATTAAATACTAATTAAGATTCTAATCAAGTCACAATTAAACTCTAATCAAATTGTAATTAATGTTCTAATCAAACCAGAACGTACTATGGAAACCCAAAATAAAAATCCAATATAGAAACAAAATAAAAACCCAAAACCAAATCTAAAAATTCAAACCTCTTGGGCCCACTTGGCTCTACTACCGGCCCACCATAATCTCATGCCAGCCCAGTTGGTGGGCCAAGGCAGTAGACCCGTTGCCTGGCTTATGCAGGCAACAAGTGCCTGCGCTGCCGTGGAACACCCCATTTTTTTATTTAATTAAAAACCAAATCTCCATTATTAATCCGCGACCAAAACATTAAATTCAATCAAATAAATCATATTTTTAAGCATATCATTCAACAAAACAACTAAAATGACATTATTTACAGTTATCCACTGGTCTCAAATCTTGTACAAAAACTCAAATCTTCTAAAGCTATATCCAATCACATGCAAACCCCTATCTCGACTCGATTCTCGAATCTGAAATCCTACAGATCCAAAAGACACACAGATCCTTTTAAGCTATAGAACATACCTTAATAAACTGAAAGAAATCTAGTGGTAATTTGGAGATAGATGCTTACCAGGTTGCGCATTTTATCAGAATAGACAAAAAGAGAGGAAGAAGACGATGATGTAGAGGAGCCTCCTATCTACTTGAAAACCTAGGTCCTCTGCAGAAGGCTAGGGTTTGGTTGCAGGAGGGAGAGGAAGAAGAATGGAAAAAATGTGCATACGAAGAAAAGACGATTGAGAAATTATAAGGTTAGGTTACATAAATGTTTATCTAAATTACAAGGAAGAACTCCCTGCTCTTTAGTTAGTTTTACAAAATTTCAAAAAAAAGCTTTTGGCTCAAAAGATCAAATAACTTGGGCCCAAGGTCTCAGAATGTCTAACCAGCCCATCTCCAATGGGTCATCTACAAAACTACAATTCATGCAAAAATGCAAAATCTCTTAGCCTATCAAGCATCCATCTAACTCTCTCAACTCAACTCATACCCAACAAATCGACTCAACCCAAAATGAAATATCTAGGGCCTGATAGTAAATCTCTCTCTCTCTCTCTCTCTCTCTATGTGTCTCCACCATAGAACATGTGCCACCGTGGAGGTCACCTGATCAAAGATCTGTGAGGATTTTACTAAAAAAATTCTCTTACAATCACTCCATACAAAAAAGGATCCCAAATAGATGATTCTACCATAGTACCTCCAGGGGCCATGAAATTGACTTAGACAGGGATATATCTGCCCACCCCTGTACATAAGCGGGAATGTCCCTGTTCATTTTCTTCTTATTCTTCTTCCTCATCTTTCCTTTTCTGCTCTGTTTGTTCTTTCTTCTTCTTCGTTCTTCCTCCTTCATTCCTCTTCTTTATTTCCTAAACCTCCAATTTCAAGGCGGAAACCCAATATTAGCAAAGTCCATCTAGCCCAATCTCCACCTTGTGTTAGTCTTCCACACCACTACCTCTCCACGCAAACTTGTCACAATTGGTGTCCACACCGAAGGCATCCGCATCCTCTTCTCGAGCATCTCCTTTTGCCATGGATTTGAAAAGAGGCTCAAAACATATAGTTTTCTTGCCTTGATTAGGGTCTAAACATATAGTTTTCCTTTTATAGAAATTTTGAAATGAAGTTTGGAAAGATGCTTTTTTTTTTTACTTTCCTTTGAAGATGGGATGGAGTGTGTTTGTTGAGTTCCAAAAAAAAGGAGGAAAAATGTGGAGGAAGAAGAAGAAGAAGGAAAAAAAAAAAAAAAAGAACAAGCAGAGGAGGATGGAAGATGAGGAAAAAGAAGAAAAAAAAAACGAGTGGGTGGGGGATATCCCCGTGCATGTGGGGTGAGTGGATATCCCCGCCCAACTCAAATTAAAAAAATTAAACAAAAAAGGACCCTTGGGGCCACTATGGTAGAATCATGTCCTTAGGTTCCTTTTTTGTATAAAGTGACCTTAGGAGGATCTTTTGAGTAAAATCCTCATGACCTGCTAAATAATTATCTGCAATGTTAAACTCCAATAAGCCTTGTGTAAGATAAAATGATCAAACCACCACAAATTTATGTGTCATAGAAGAGTAAAAGATTCAAAAAGAAATATAAAATAAACAGACAGAAATATGACAGGTATATGAAAATAAAACATTTAGGTCCTCGTTAATTCTTCAAGAAAAATTATCTTAAAAGTGTATATATTATCTTAAAAAAATTATCTTCAAAAAAGAATTTATCTTCAAAAAGAATTTTTTATATTAAAAAAAATTATCTTCAAACTATTTTTTAATCTTCAAACAAAAAATTAATCTTAAAAAAATCATTTTCAAAAAAAAATCTTTAAAAAAGGGTCTTAGTTAGTTAAATTTATAGAAATTTATACTCAAGTGAGCTCCACTGAAGGATTATGGATTATTAAATAGGTGAAGGTGGAAGGATATGATGTAACAAAGTGAAGAATATAACGTAGGATGTAGATAAGACTTTGACTTCCCTAGGGTTAAAATTTCTAGGGATAAGTGCTGTGCATTCATTTCTCAGCTTCTCTTTATTTATTTATACTAAATGGGAAGTTATTTGATCAACTTTTATAGATTTTCAACTTTGATTATTCATTTTTAACCACTTATAAAAGTACAAAGCATTGAAACTCATAGGAGTTTATATCAAACAAAGAGGCCTAGCCTTGGCTATTTGTGCATAAAACGAAAGCCAAAAACTTTTTTTTCAACTCACTATGTTTAAATAAGTAGAGGAAATTATAGAAAGATCACTTTAGCGGCCACCCCCCCCCCCCCCCCCCCCAAACAACCACAAAAAAAAAAGGCATAGTAGCATTTTACATACATAAGTGGTCCCCTAGTGCCTATTTCATTTTATTTTATAAGTATTTGTGGAGCAATGATGTTGTCGCTCCATAGAACATAACCTAATGCAGAATCCCTTCTGCAACTCTCCTCCTTTTCCTCCATCTCACTATCTTCTTCTCCTCCACCACAATACCTATCTCCTCTCATCTTGTTCTCCCATTTCCAAAATCACTACCACTAACATAAAAAACCAATCTTCAAAACCGAAAACCTACCGCCCTAAGAAGCAAAAGACAAAGATAAAGCCCTCTTCCCCCAAAGTCATACGTGCCACTCGTGATAGTAGCTAATGGGAACATACTTCAAATGAGAGGATCTTGCCCCAACGTGCTACGAAACAACCAGTCTGGCCCAAAAATAATAGAGTTCGCGTCAAAGATAGGAATCAGCAACGTAGGATAGTCACTTGTTCTTATTACAAAGAAAGGGGCCACAATCAATATAGGTATCGCAATCCACCTATTCAACTGTGAATGTGTTTAGTTGTCAAAGGGATGTGATAAAGAATGACTATGAATGCGTTTATTTTTGTCTTATCCAATGTAATGGAGTACTTTTCTTTTAAATGGAAAATGTTTAATTTGTCTCTATCCTTTTTAATTTAATTTCAAATGTTGCATGTGTAGTTTTGTTTGTGCTTCAAGTAACTAATAAATTACGGTACTGTGACATGACGACATCTAGTCTAATTTATACATAAGTGTTTTCTTGGGCATTCTGCGAAGCGATGATGTCGTCGCTCATTTGTAAATTAATAAGCTTTTAAAATTCTACGAAGCAACGACATCATCGCTCATTGTACGAAGTGCATTGCTTGAACCTTTTGTGAAACGACGACGTCGTTGCTCATTTTTACAAAACACATTGTTTGAACCTTCTCTGAAGCAATGGCATTGTCTCTCTTTCATTTAAATTTTTTCACAAATGCATTTTTTTTCTTTAATGAATTTTTGAGATTTTATCTCATTACATAATCAACAAAAGACACCATCTATTATAAATTATTTTGCCTTCCTTTAGCACAATTCCACATCCAAAACCACACAATCAATAGCACATTAATCTTTATTCTAAAAAATGAACAGAATTTCACATCACAACATCACATCAACTCATTCAATAAATTCACAACTAACTTCAGAACATACAACACAATTCTACATTTGATGGATTTAGTTTGGGGGAATGTCATCATCGGAGTCTTCTTTTGCAGCATTTAAATATCCAATATGCATAACTGCATTTAAATGTCTGTTTTGGGGGAATGTCGTCATCTTTCTTATCTTCATCGATGCCAAAGAATGCCAACCCAATCCAATCCACCTCAAGCAACAATGTACCTGACCACGAGCCTCGTAGTGGATCGGAAGAGTGGGTTCCTTGCTCAATATCTCTATAAAGGTTTTTGTCAAATAGGTGGCAAGTGCTTCAAAGATGAAGGGGAAGGAGTAGAGGGGATCCAGGAAAGGGATAAGAGGGTGAACATGGCATTAAGGGTTTTGGAGGATAGCACGAGAGAATAGGTGGTGGGCGGCGGATATAAGGGAGGGGTCAGCACGGTGGGTGGCCTTAGAGGGGATGACGTGGTTGGAAAAGACACTAGAGAAAGGGAGGTTATGGGAGCAAGCTAGGTCTATGTGGATGAAGATGTTGTAGATAGTTTGGTTTTGGTTTGGGGATTTAGAAATAGAGTTGTCAAAGAGGGGAGAGAGGGAGAGTGGTGGTGGTATAGAACATGTAGGTGATGTTTTTTTCTTTTTTTTATTTTAAGGAGTGGGGTTGAGGGCTGCGAAGCAAAAAAAGGCTTCATTGTTGTCATCTTCTTCGTCTTTTGCTTCTTGGGAAGGGGGGGTTAATTTTTATGGTGTTGGTGGTGGTGGCTTTGGAAATGGGAGAATAAAATGAGAGGAGATAGGTGTTGAGTGTGGAAAAGAAGAAGACAATGAGATGGAGGAAAAGAAAAGTGTAGAAGGATTTCTGCATTAGGTTATGTTTTGTGGAGCGATGACATCATCGCTCCATGAATACTTACAAAAAAAATGAAATAGGCCCTAGGGGGCCACTCTCGTATGTAAAACACTATTGCAGCTTTTTTTGTTTGGTGTGGCCCACTAAGGTGATTTTTTCTATAATTTTTTCTAATAAGTAAGAGTAAAAGTATATTAGAGGATTTTACCCAAAAAGTCACCATAGATGGCCTTTGCACTAAAAAGGCCCCTTTAGTTATATAGGCATAGAGGTGGTCACCCGGGACCACTTCCGGGTTTTTTCTTTTTACTGCATTAGGATCATTTTAACAAAAGAGGGTCGAATTCAGCCATAATCCAAATAAAAAAATCAATATTATTAGCTTGACACCCTTCCCCTCTTCACCACCAATCATCAAAAAACCCAATCCCCCTCAACCAATAAGCAGTGGAAGAAGATGCATAACAAGAAAAAGAAGAAGAAAGCCCTAATTTCCTCATTTAGATCATGGATTCTGATTTCCTTCATTCCAAAACTTTTCACAAACCACACACCAAACCCTAAAAAATCAAACAACAAAAAACAACACACCCACGAAAAATTAAAATAGCCACTCTTTAATCCACATCTGAAATCAATGGGTTCTAATGCCGGTCATTTGGATAATCTCCATAGGTCTAGATTCTTCACCACCTGTTTGATCGATCCCATTGTGCTTGGGGTCTTTTCAGCTTCTACCACGGATTTCTGCAACCTCCTCTCGGAATCCTGAAGAAAAAGAAGCTAGTGCATGTTTAAATGGATGGATGCTTCTGAATGATGCACTATGGCCATTGTAATGCCCTTCACCAGGCATAGGCACTTGGAAACCAGCTAGTTGTCAATGTCATTAGCGACGTAGAGATCATCACCAACAAGGGCCTGCCCATGACTCCCATCCACAAGAGATAAAGATGTGTAGCATTGAATTTTTTCTTTCTTTTTTCCTATTTGAATAAAGGTCAATCTCAACCTTCCTCTATTACAATGAGTGTTGAATTCGCCGCTTATTTCCAATACACTAAAAAAAATGGAAAGTGGTCTTAGGTGACCAAGGACAACTTCCGTGGCTATATAACTAAAAGAGCCTTTTTGGTATAGAGGTCATATAAGGTGATTTTTTAGGTAAAATCTTCAATATATTATTTGACTAGTAGAAAGGCTATTTAATTTTTTTTGAAGTATCCCAATTTTAGTAAATTAAAAAAATAAAGAATCTTCATTTTCTTTTTTGATGCTGTGGGTGTGCCCATGGCATTTTTATATGATAGAATTTTAATCTTACAATGATTCTAATGCACTTATCTCCAACACACGATTGATGACTACATCCACGGGGGTAAGATGGAGATTGATCAATTGGGTGGCCTCTTTTATTAAGTGGTGAAGAGATTTTATTTATTTGTTTTCGTTTTGTTTGATAATTGTGATTGAGCTATGTAATGTGGACCTATTAATGAGGATGGGATTTCATACATATCCATCAAGGTGTATTAATGTGAAAATGTAGTGAGTATCTGATTGTTGGGTTTTGTCTTGTATTTCGGCTTAGCTGAATCGGTCATCTGGTTTAGCTAGAACCGAGGTTCAGGTTTAAGGGTATTTCAGTTATTATGTATGGGTTTTCTTGTTAGCTAACAAAGTGGAAACTATATATATTGATGTACTATAACCCTAAATCCTAAGGGGATTGAGATGGGATCATAATAGATAAGTTCTCTCCTTCATAGATGTAGGTGAGATTATCGAATTACGTAAAATTGCTGTGTTCATATATGTGATTGCTTGATGATATGATTCCGTGTGGTCATCATAGTTGATCCGTCGATCGTAGGAAATTGTTTTTGCAATATCTTGATCGTTCGATATCCGATCGGAGATCCGTTTGCACCACGGACTCATTGTGAGGAGATCTACCCGTATGTGGAAGAAAATGAACAGTTTAACAGTCAATAAGCAAGTTTGACTAATCAAAGTGTAGAAAACTATTTCTGCGATATCAAAGCCATCCAAAGTCGGATTTTAAATCCGTTTTTTCGAGCGTGCTTGTAGTGACGAGATCTACGAGGCAGATAAAAGATATTAGCAGTTTAGTGGGAAAAAAATTGGGGACTGAAAAACTGATAGATTCACGATGACAACAATGTATTCAAGCATCACGGGTTAGATTGAAGTATTTGGTGGAAAAACGATTTCAGGGATTGGTAGGATAGAGTCTTAGACTCCGTGACATAGCAATGATTGAAAGGTGTTACTTGATGTCATGAATAAGAGATTGCTCTGAGTAATTTGATAGAAAGCTTAGATCCGCATTGAAGGGATCAAGAAGGAGTGACGTGCCAAAGTAAAAAAAAAAAAGCAAAAGAATGAGAATCAGAATCAGAAGGAGATAGTGTGCAAGAAAGCTCGGATTTAAATGACGGGAAATCACTTTTGGTTACTACAGATATGGATCGAGTTGATAATTCATGGTATTGGGATTCAGATTCTTCCTATCATGTGTTCGCGCAAAGATTAGTTGACGCAAATAACTCTCATTGTTGATAGATCTATTCTTATGGGAGAGAATGCAAATTGATGAGCATTTAAGATAAGAGCAGTAGAGATTCAGGTATATGATGATGTTGTTTAAACCCTAACAGATGTAATATATGTTAAGGTTTACCAAGAAATTAGATTCATTTGGATGCCTTCTTAGACTTCAAATGCTGTAAGTGCACTATAGTTGGTGGAGTTATGAAAGCGAAAAAGGAAACATTGGTCATCATAGAAGGTCAGATGATCACACTACAAGAAAAAAGGTTTTTAACGATGAATACAATTCGTCGCCTAATGAGTAAAATTCGTCGCCAAAAATATTTAGCCACGAATAAACATTTGTCCCCACATTGTCACAAAAACCCTATCTGAAAATATATTCGGTGACGAATATATGTTTGTCCCTAAATGTCTAACCTTTAGGGATGAATTCTGTTCGTCGCCTTATGGTGTTCATCGCCAAATGCCCTACCTGAGGTCCCCTAATAACCAACCATTAGACACGAATTCATTCGTCGCCTTATGGTGTTTGTCGCCATATATATAATCTTTAAGCACGAATTTATTTGTCGCCAATTATAGATAATCAACGATGAACAAAGGTTTGTCCCCAAAAGTCCAACCTTCAGGCACAAATTGTTCGTCCCCAAAAAATAGTTAATCAGCGAAGGATTTGTCCCCAAATGTCCATTCTTTAGGCACAATTTTGTTTGTCTCCCTATGGTGGTCATCACGCATTTGAAGAACGTGGTTGACCATTTAGTAGAAATGGAATTCGTCACCAAAAATAGACAATTAGTGACAACAATTCTCATTCACATCACAACAATTTGCATTCGCATCATCACAAAATAAAAATAATACATTCATCCAAATATCTGTCCAAGTATCCATCCAAATATAAAAAATAATACATAACAAATGTCCAAGCAGTAATCTGAATATCCTTCAAATACTAGCAAAAAAAAAACCCTTATCAACAATAGTTCATGCTCACTCCATCGTTAATCTGTGAACAAAGTAAACAACAAAAAGAAAAAAATACCAAATTAGTTATATATGAAACAATAAAGTAAACTTACTTGATGTAAGGTTGTGAATTATCTTATGTTCATTACGCATTTCTACCATTATATATCAAATTGATCATCAAAATCCATTTACTTATCTTTGAATAAACTTATAAACATTGAATTTATACTTTTCTTTTATCAGGAGTACTGATCCCTGCAAAACAAACTACAATGACAATCAAAATAAGCACCAATCCATCACTTGATATGATATTGAGGGTTTAGATAAGAACAAAGCCGTAGATTAAAAGAAAAGAAAATACTTGGAGTAGTAGATTTACAACAAATTCTCATCAATTTATCACACAAACATATAGTAGATCAAAGAAAAATGCATCCTTTTCTGAAATAAAAAACAAGAAATTACCACAAAAGAGGAAGACCACAGCTTGCTTTCTTCGGATGCCTTGAGGGCACGTTTGGTAACGGGAGAGAAATCCTCTCTTTGGAAAAATCCATATTTTGTCTGAATATATTCTTAATGCTAAAGGGTCTATTGAAAGTTTGTTGGATGTGTAAAGCAGTTCTAAACTGTTCATACGTTAAAACTGAGAATGCACTGTTTAGAAGCTCAATGCCGCTCACTCAAGTTGCCTAAGTTTGTGTCATCCGAAAATACAATGGAATTCAGGCTTTCACATCTAAAATTGACACATCAAAGAAAGACAAAGTACTAAGACTCTTCACACACAGGATAGAAGATATGGTAGGCAAATGACTTTTTTGCATACTCAAGGACCATTATCCATCAACTATATCAGAAAAAAATGAAAAAAGAAAAGAAGAAACATAATGGGAGGTTGAAAAGAACAAAAAAAGACTTACTACTTCCATTGGTTTGTCTCATATGATAGGTGATTTTATGCATCTCCCTGTAAACATTCATGGAGCACTGAATAACATCCACACATGGACTCTATTTAAGACCATTTGACCTTTCTTTTGTTCTTCATTTTATTAGTGTTTTTATTGGGTCTTTTGAATTCCCATTTCCATTTTTTTATGAATCTGATGTTCTAAACCTGCAGAGAAAAAAGAAAAATTTATCATGAAGGGGTTTCAATATCTAAAAAGGACAACGAAAATAAATGACAAACAATGGAAGTGATGGATCATTTTTTCAGATTTTCACTCATGAAAAGTTTACATTAAAGATGCTTTCCTTCAAACCCCCGTCTGTCATGAATTGAGCAATGAAGCAGTTTCAACCAGAGTAGTATATTAATAAAGACCCCTACACTTGCACATTATGTTATATCTCTGTAGTAAAACAGAAGTTGTATGGCAGATACGTGCTGCATTTTTAAGAACAATGAAGACCCAATACAGTAATAGATATAAGAAACTCCTTTTCCTCAAGGAAAAAGATATAGCTGCGAAATCCAAATCTTTTTTGAAACAAAGATCCACCATTCAATACCAGTAAAAAGCATACAGACAGAAAGGAGCAATAGAGGGAAGAACAGAGCTAGGAAGCAAGTAGTACCAATGGATAAATAAGACTCTAACAAATCAGAACCATCCGATTATCCAACTTCCCAAGAATTGGAGAAAAAAAAAGGAACCCCAAATCAAAACCAACAATATAAAATGATAAAAAGCAACAGCCAGGATGAACAAAACAACAGAACTTAGCAAGATGGGAAATGGACAAATGCAAGTACTTACAGGCAAAGAAATGCAATACAAGACAAGGAGCCACCAAAAAGAAAATAGAAGAAGGTGGTCTGTTTGGACTTGCTGCTGTGACTCCTTGCTGATGCAGCTGAGATCTTTCCATTTCCTCCAGCCATCTTTGCCGAGATTCTTTCTTTCATGGATTGTCAGAGAATGAGAAAAGGCAATCCAAACATTGTGTATAATCTGGAATTGGGTTCAAGCAGAGTACAAAACTGCAAAACTTAAAAATTGCAGATATACAAACTGGTAGTGCCTTTCTCTATTATAAACAGCAAAATCTAATGTAAAACCTAGAATATTACAGCAAAATATACAAGACCTAAATAGGAAATTGCAGAAATAAAGCTGTAGAAAATTGAAAAATGGGAATTAGTGATCTGCATGATGGGAATTCATATGGAAAAATAGCAATTTTTTTTCTTAATTTTATAGGTTTTTAACCTGAGTTGACATCTTTGGTATATGAAGATGAGATAAGAATAAAGGTTCCAAGTCCAAAAATAAGTGCTGATTTAGATATGGCTCTCCACATCACCAAATTCACTGAGGAAACAATAGAAAACAAAGAATCAAGGAGGAGAAGAGAATAAAAATCAATGGGCTAATTAGATCCCAAGAATCAAAACTCACCAAGGCTCTACATTCGTTTTTTCCTTTAATCTATATTCTCAAATGCATCAACAACAGGAATTGAAAAAAGCCCAAAAGAAAATGAGATGGAAACAAAGAAACTTAGAAACAAGAACTGTAAATTAACTTAAATTATTGAAGAAAAAACCTCTTACTTAAGAAAGGCACTACTAGAACAATCACTCATCTAAATCTACTAAAATCAACTAAGAACATTGCATATAGAATTGGAACGCAGATTCAAGCAGGGTACAAAACTGCAAAACCTAAAAATATGTTTCTCACTCTAGAGGTCAATCATAAGGCTTATAGGAAAACCTAGGTTTACAGAGTAATGGTTTTCTCTGCTTCTCCTTTGTTAATGGTTTTTCCTGATTAGTAATAGTATAAATAGTTGTGTTAGACAAATGTTTGGAAAGTTATTTAGTCATTCCAAGATAATCAATATCCTTGCAAGTATATGCATAACAAGACATCTTAATTTAAGGTTTGTATTACTAAAATTAAACCAACCAAGCTTTGCACAAAGGATTTAGAAACAACAGATGATGAGTTTCTTTTACATCAATTAAGAAGAAACAAAAATCCATCAATCAAAATCAAATTTCATCCTACCCAATTATATAATCAAACAGTTGGTGTACATAGTAATTAATAACAAAAAGAAACATCAAACAATTGGTGTTCCTAGTAACAAATAAAAATATCCAACCATTTCCCATTACAACTAAAAAAATACCATCCATAAAAAAAAATAACAGAAAAAAAATACTTGAATCAAGTTTAGGAAGATAGGGAAACCCATAAAAAATCATAACAATAACGACATTCTACCAAACCACCATCCGCCAATATGCAAAAATTCTCAATTGCAATTAAAGAAAACACTTACTTTGATGAACTGGAAATGCAGAGGAGAACCTATCTACAACCATCCAACATCCATAAACCTCCTCAGCCTCCAATGGCCCCAAGCCCCTAATTGGAAACCCCAAACCCTAATTAGAAGCCCAGAACATCCCAACCCCCACCAAAGCCTCACTCAAAACCCTTAACCCAAACAACCTCCATCTATAGACCAGCAACCTTCATCTCTAGCCCATCCAAAAACCCCCATCGTTTTGCACTTAACCATAAACCCAAACCCACCAAATCCCTTCAGTCTTCCTAAAGTTCTAAGACATCCAAAACCCACTAACATCCGGCCACTCTTGATCACCTTCCCAACCTTTGCCCTTCACCATCTGGCCACTCTCGACTCCACTGCCCATCTCCACAAAGCCTAGCCGAAACCCCTACCTGAGCCCCATTTTCGTCAAACCCTTCAACCAATATAGGAAAGAAAGAAAAAAAAACCAGAGTGCAAGAATCAGAGAAAGAAGAAGAGGGAGAAAAGGAGAAGCACAATTGGTGCTGAAAGTATTTTTAGGGCCAAATACCCTTTTTGGTAAGAAAAACTACAAAAAAGAGAGAGCAGCAAGGATCATGTCATGCTTCCACTTAGTTAGGACAGACAAAGAGAAAGAGAAGTGACAAATTGGAGATAAGTGAAGAAATTATTCATTGCCACAGAGGCCTTGTAGTTGGGGGTGCCGCCGGCTGATTGGATTGAGCAATAAGGCGAGCGAGCAGAGAGGGGTGGTTGGGGATGCCGCCGAGTAGATCCGAGCCAGCAGAGCGGAATGAGCAAGGAGGCAGAGATTTGGAAGCTTGGAGGGCTTTTCAGCGAGGGAAGCAGAAACCCAAAAACAAAAAACCCTTGGAGGGCTTTACAGCGATGCTGGAGGTTCCTTCTTTTTTTCTATGTTTTGCGCCAAGTGCCAAACGCCAAACAGAAGTCCTAAACTAATAACAGATTTGGCAACGAGTGAAAGTTCATCGCTCCACTTTAGCAACAAATTGTGTTTGTCGTTAAACAAAATAATGTTAGCGCGAATTTGATCAAAGGGCAGGAATTTACCAGGACAACAATTGGAGATGAAGTATTATATTTGTCTCGCAAAAGGTAATATTTAGGGACGAATAATTTTGATTGTCTCTAAATTTCGTTGCAGAAAGTGTATTTTCTTGTTGTGTCAGAAATTTCTACAGGTTGATAGGAGATGCCTTTTCAGGTGGAATAGTGAAGGAGACATCAAATAATAGGAGAGGGAATCTGTGGTTTAGATGGAGTTAGATGTGACAGATCATTGGAAGGTGGATTGATGGGTCTTTGATGATATCATCTAGCAAAAATCCAAAAAGACCTGAATGAAGATGATTTTCTTAGAAAAGGTAGGAAGTCTCAAGTCGGTTTAGACTTAACTGACACAAGGAGGTAACTGTGGGAAGTCTCAAATCGATTTGGACTTGATTGACACGAGACAATACTGAGATTGTCTATGCATCTGGGCTATGGGGTGTACGAGCCACGCTTGTTCATAGCGTATGCTGAAACGTACCTTTCAGCAAGGTGCGTGAAGTGCTGGTTCAACATGTTAGAGTGTTGAAGAGAGAAGACTGCGCCATTTGTGTAGTGACGTACTATTCAGCAAAGTGCGTGAAGACATTACTGGGTATCTCAAGGTGACTTTGAAGATTTATGGAATCCAAGCCAAAGTGTACATTGCTGGGTTTTGTCTTGTATTTCAGTTTAACCGAATTGGTCATTTGGTTTAGCCAAAACCGATGTTCAAGGTTATGAGTATTTTAGTCATTATGTATCGGTTTTCTTGTTGGCCGAGAAAGCGGAAACTGTATATATTGACGTACTGTAACCCTACATCCTGAGGGGGTTGAGATAGAGTCATGATAGATGAGTTCTTTCTTCCGTAGACGTACGCAAGATTGCCGAACTACGTAAAATTATTGTGTTCATGTGCGTGATTGTTTGATGGTATGATTGTGTGTATTCATCGTAGTTGATCCATTGATCGCCGATAATTTCCATTACACTGCTTTTTCCAACACTGATCACATGAATTGGAAAGACCTAGCCCAATTTTGCCCTCGTCGATGCTAAGATCTCATCATCTGAGAAAGGTCTGATGACAATGATGTGTGGAAGTGGTCGCACTCCTACATCCATCTCATGATCTCAATGACAAGATTCAATCACCAGGAACTTTCCTTGATCATGTCAAAAGGAAAATGTGGTCCTCTGTATCTTCATAGAAGATGCCAACCACCCAAAAACTCTTTGCTTTTGGGAACATTTCTAGTTTCTAGGAAAAAACAGAAGCCAGCAGGCTCTAGTGACTAGCACTACGTGACATTGAACAAGAAGCAGCCGACCATCTTCATCCAGTAATAGCGACTTTCAACACTAATAAAAGTAAGAGAAAGACTCAAAATACTTGCAGCTGACCTCAAAACAAGACAGCTAGAATTCAAACTACACTAGGAAAAATCATCCATGCCGCTGCCTGTGACCTTAGTTATCATGCGTGGGGCACACTTTCATGTGATCAGACTTACCCTCTTCACATGGGCCCCTCTATGGGGACGGTCTCCAATTACACTTTAAAAATGCAGTTTTTACATGCCAAATACATAACTATGTTTCACATTCTATAAATATAAGAGTGTATATAACTCATATTGGAGTGAAATATAAGCCGGTTTCGCATATTAGTCCCCCTATGAAATAAGTGGATTTGAACCGGTAGAGTTGCCTTGACGTATGATTAAATTTAGGGTTTAGGTTCCATTAGCATGGGAACAGGGATGAAAGGAGATGGTCGATTTATGAAAGCAACTCCGAAAGTGGTGGGATGTTGCTGTGAAAAATCTAAGCTCAAGATTTTGGACACAAGTGACATAACCGTGTGAGATATCAATATCTTGGTTTGTCTGCATCTAACAGCTGCCAGTGCTAGGAACAAGTCCGGATCCTCTAAAGGATTTTCCTCAAGCTGAGGTCTCCCTACGTCACCATTCGTTCAGCCTGCCATGCACACGGGCAGTAAGCAAGCTGCCCGAATGATGACATGAGGAATCCTGATTAGTCTCTGCATGGTCACTAGGAGGGATTTCCTTACTGAGACCCAATTTACTAGCTAGGATCGGTCAGGCTATATAATATGAAGGTCTAAGTTGCTCAAGTGTCATGCTTTATTTCCTTTTTTGTTTGGAGTTTTAGTAGAAAAATCTGTTCTTTTCAGTTTATAGGTTGCTTTAAATGTAGAACATACAATGGTTGAAAATATGGAGTTTTAAAGGTGTTTTAACTTTCTTCATCTGAAACAAAATAGGGTTACAATTACATAAGAGAAAAATTCGTTCAGACAATCTCCGGTTCGGATTCCACATTTTGGGCTCAGTTAATAATCACAGTCGGGTCTTGGTCTATTTGCCTAAACACCTAAATACTTTTACACTCTAGTGAATAACATATAATTATATAATATTTAAGATATCTTTCATACAGTACTAATTATATATGGTATTTAAGTAAGATACAGTAATAACATATTAGATTAGCATCACTAAACATAGAACAAAATAATAGATATAGCAGATAATAATGTTACGGCTGAGCTTTGAGATTAAACCAAAATTGATTCACATACTTTAAAAAAAAAAAAAAACCTGATCCATTATCCTAAGCCACCACCAAATATCATGCTATAGGATGCTGTGGTCCCAAAATTTGGAAGATTAAGGGGAAAAAATGGAGGAAGAGGATGAGGGTTAGGGGCAGAACCACCATGGGGCGGGCAGGGGCCAGGCCTGCCCCCACACCCAACTTTAAAAAAAAATAAAATGAAATCCCCTTTTAGCAATTAATACCCTTTGGCCAGCCCCTTTTTCAACCCTAGTGTAAATAAAACTCCCACCCCCATCTCACTTTCCTCTTTTTTCTTTTTCCTTCATTCCTCTCCTCATTTCCTCCTCCCTTCTCCTTCCACCTCAAGGCCAGCCATCCCCCAAGCCACCAACCACCAAGCTTCCTCCAGTATCTTTTTTCTTGCATCGCCCTCATCCTGTAGACACCATTTTCTTAATTTCTCGCTTTTCCTTGAGTTTTAAGTAAGCTCCCAACCTCTTCATAGTTAAGTGTTTTGGGTTTTTAGATTAATGATGGCATAGAAGTGTTCCTTAGAGTCTTATTTCCCATTTTATAGGTGGGTTGGCCTGGCTTCGGATTTTCTTTCAATTTGAGCATCATGCGTTTGGTCTTGAGTTAGGACTTCTCATCATTTTTATTTTCTCTCATAATAATTCATAAGGCAAGTGGAAAGCATTTTCATTGTTAATATGTTTATTTAATCTTGATTCTAGCATTCTCATATACTTAAGAATTGAGATGTTTTGCCCATTTCTTGCCCAAAGCATTAGTATGATCATGCCATTGAGCATGTAATTTTGAAAAGCAAACAGTTTTTTTGCACAAATCATGTGTTTTCATTTATAAAATATTTTCAATATTTTTGTAATGACTGAATTAGATAGTAAGAAAAAAAAACCCTACTAAATTGTGAATCACTTATTTTATAATAGTTGCTAAAATGTGCATGTTATTTTCTATTTAATTTTTAGCTGGAAAAGATAATTCCAATTGTTGTATGTTTTTAGGTTGTGTGCATTGAGAGAAAACTTGCTATAAAATTCAATGTAGATTCAATTATTGATGGTTTTCGGAATTTGAAAAAACGTAGAGTTTCACTTTGATAGATATTGAATTGCGTAGTTGAGATTTACTAAGAAACCTCTTTTGTTTATTTTTTGTAAAGACTGAATGGATGGTGATTTCATTTTCTATATAAACATTTAGTATTGGCTCTTGATAGTCTGCTTGAACTAAATACTTTTTTACAAAACACTCAAAAATATAATGATTGTATGAAAAAAAAATCATCTAGTTCGGCCCCCCTCAATACAAAATTCTAGTTCTGCTCCTGAAGGTTGACTTCCTAAATAAAAGAATTTTATGTAAAATCTTAGACGGTTTGTACCAGTAGATTAAAACCATGAATCTAGATTCATGCATAAGAAAATGACCAAGATCTTACATTTGAAGAACATATTTATGTGAAAATTAGCCTCCAAGAAGAAATAACTTGTAAGAGATAATAAATGGACAAACGAAAGCCATTTGTCTAGTAAATATGCTTTTAGCATATTTAGGCCATTAGCAATCAATCTCAGGTGGGTGTAGTCACCATTAACTACTTTTAAAACATGCATTAAGATATACTCTTCTCCATGCTTCTTAGTCTCCACACTAATTTGAGGCAGAAAACATAACAAACTACCAAATTCTCACCTAAACAGAAACGATATCAGTCTAGATTCGTGCTCCCAAGAGCTAAAACGCCCTAACTCTCCGCGTTGACTCGTCATGAGGACTTGAGAGTCTGACTTTGACTTGAGACTTGTGCGTGTTTGGTGGGTTGACTAAACAAAACGCGGGGCCAAACGCGGGATGATACAAGAGGAGTGAGAATTTCGATGGATGTTGATAATAGAATAAGATGTAATCTTACCTGACTAGTTCTTGCCATGCATTTCCTTCTTAATCAAACAAACGCACACACGTTTTCCTCATAGTCCCGAATGCCCAATGCCCACAGTTCTTGTTTGCATTCGTATACAATGACAAATGACAACATCTACGTTTGGTAGATTCTGAGTTTTAACTAAATGATGGCAGACAAGTATATACAGACAAGTATATATGTTTGCAGAAGAAATCTGACAGAAGACCATGAAGAAAAGAGATAAAAGAAAGATCGGCACATGCCATTAGTTGACATTTCCATTCATTCATTTTCAAGGTCGATGTCATTTGAATATGTTGGGTGAAAAACCAGCCTGGTTAGTGGTATTCCTACTAACTTGAATCTCCTCGTCAAAATTTTCTAATAGCAATGTAGGTTTACTGTCTTTAGAATCCTGAATTCCTTAATGGGTAAGAATTCACAAATTTATATTCCAAATACCAATTTTAACATGTAAAATTTTAAAACATTCAACATTCAGGATCCAACTATTTTAGAAGTCTAAACCTAGGAGATAGAATTTTTTGGTTGGTGTGTGTGTGTGTGTGTTGGGGTGGGGGGGGGGGGGGGGGGGGGGGGGCGGGGTTGGTGGTTGGGGTTGTTGTGGTTGTTTTGGGGTGTTGAAAGTAATTCACAATTTTCAACATCGGAAGTAAAAAATAAACGAAATGAAATGTAGAATAGAGCTTTCTTCTTTTTTCATTTTTTTTTTTTTGTTGTGGAACAAAAAGTACCCAAAGATTTTTATAACCTGGAGTAGGGGCCCTTTTTTATTTCTTTTTCAATATTATTCATGAACAACAATATATGTTGGGTATATGTCTTGTATTCTGGTTTAGCTGGATGAGTCCATTGGTTTAGCCAGGGACTAGTTTAAGGTCAACGGTATTTTGGTAATTATACCGGAGCTTTCTTGGTGGCCAAGAAAGCGGAGATTATATATGTATAATCTGTAATCCTAGATCTTAGGCTAAAGAGAGGTGAGAGCTCTCTTGCCCGTGGTGTTCCCACACCACATAGGTGGGACAATGTGAGAGAACGAAAATCTCTGTGTACTTTACTTGTGATAGTGAAGGTGATCGTCTATATGCCCGTGGACGTAGCTCTGTTTGGGTGAACCACGTAAATCCCGTGTCTCTTCTTGTGTGTGGTTGTCCTTTGTTGATCTTGTGATTCATATGTATGCACATAACAGGTGATGTCAAAATCACAACAAATGGTATCAGAGCCGAGGTTGTGTTCCTCGGGTTTCTAAGCGAGGTGGAGATCGCTCGGTGGCTTAGAGGTTGTGTGCATGAAGATCGACTGATTGAATCCTTGTCGAAGGGTTCGGATCTCTGTTTTCAAAACAGAGGAAAGAGAGATCAGTTTTGTGATCTCTGGTTCTCTGTGCACACAGGTCAGAACTGACCTAACCAAATTGGCCTGGAACTGCTTTGCTGCTGGGCTTCTCACCACGGGTAGGTCGAAACCAACCTGAACTTACCTGCACTTGACTCTTGGTTGGGCTTTCTATACAACGTGTCAGGTCAAATTGACCCAACCTGAAACCAAAAGCGACCTGGGATGTTAATCCCAGTCGTCTTTAACCTGCGGCTTCTCTGTTTCTGCAACAAGGGAAAACCACTTCAACCTCTGCAACGACAGAGGGTTCGGGGACCGGCGACAGCGGCGTCCGGCGGCGAGCTGGAAGTCCGGCAAATGCGACGGAGACGGTAAGAATCCCGGCAAAAATCTCAGTGAGAATCTCGTGTTTTTCGAACAACAGTTTTTTTTTTTAATCTCTTCTCCGGTGAAGATCAAGAAAAACACCTGTTTATTCCTCCCATTGCCTTCTACCTTCTCTCTTTCTATAAACAGTACAATGCCCGTTTATTCCTCTCTCTGCCTTCTCTGTTTTTGAAATAGAGGAAAGAGAGATTAATTTTGTGATCTCTGGTTGGGCCACCATCGAAGAAAAAGATGAGATCGGGTTCTCCGATCTCGCTGGGATCGAAGGAAAAAGGATTCACATGTTTTTAGATCTCTTAGAGTGAATTGTTGCGATTGTAATATGATCAAAGGGTCACATAACTGGGGTAGAAGACCCGTGGAAAAAGGGGTTCTTGCTGCTGGAGAGGTTTTGGTTTTGGGTTGTTTTATGGCTGCCAGATTTCGCGGAGAAGACTGGAAATCGGATCTCTATTTAGGCCACAGGTGAAGAATAACAGATATTTGATTGTTAATCTTGTGATTCATGTGTGCGCATAACGGGTGATGTTCAAAATTCACAACAAGTGGTATCAAAGCCGAGGTGGTGTTCCTTCGGTTTTTGAGCAAGGTGGAGATCGCTCGGTGGCTTGGAGGTTGTGCGCATAAAGATTGACTGATTGAATCCTTATCAAAGGGTTCGGATCTCTGTTTTTGAAACAGAGGAAAGAGAAATCGGTTTCGTGATCTCTGGTTGGGCCACCATCGGAGAAGAAGAAGACGAGATTGGGTTCTCTGGTCTCGCTGGATCGGAGGACAAAGGATTCACAGGTTGTTTTTTCAGATCTTGGAGTAATCGCGACTGGTTGGATTTCTAAGAACAGAGGATCTGGTTTTCCAGATTTGAGAAAGAGAAGACCGGAGCACGTGGATCTCTTGTGAAGACCATCCATGAATCACAAGATCAACAAGAACAAGCCACACACAAGAAGAGACACGAGATTTACGTGGTTCACCCAAACAAGGCTACATCCACGGACACCGAGACGATCATCTTCACTATCACAAGTAAAGTACACAGAGACACACGTTCTCTCACATCGTCTCACCTACGTGGTGTGGGAACACCATGGGCAAGAGAGCTCTCACCTTTCTTCAGCACAAGATTTAGGGTTACAGACTATACGTATATATAATCTTCACTTTCTTGACTACCAAGAAAGCCCCGGTACAATTACCAAAATACCCTTGACCTTAAACCAGTCCCCGGCTAACCCAGTGGACTCATCAGGCTAAACCAGAATACAAGACATATACCCAACAATCTCCACCTTGGCTTGAATTCCGCACAACTCAAACCACTAAGAGATAAAACCGGCAATGTCTTCACGTACCTTGCTGAATGGTACGTCACTGCACCAACGCTACAGTCTTCTTCAACATTTTGATTTGTTGAACCAGTACATGAACTTTGAGCAAAGTTCATCTCATCAAACTCCACCTCGAACTTAAAACTCGAAACCATTGACGAATCTGAGTGATATCTATCTGAATCACTCACCATCCTGCCCCATCTTCAACATCATTATGAAGATCAAACCACCACAAGCATGCAAGCAAAACAGATCAGAAATACAAGTCCAGATGACTTCACAATTGTATAAACCTCTGCCTCCGAGCGGTCAAAAAACTCCATTTGACCGGGCCTCCGATCAATCAAATACATGTTTGACAACTGCTGACGCATCAGCTCATCCTTGCTACTTCTTCGGCTTTGGCAAGATGAACAACATCACATGCGATCCGGAAAGCATGTGAATCTCAAACGAACAACTTCGTTTGAATCAGCAAACCCTTTGTAACTAGGCCGGCGACTCCTACTATTAGGTTTGCAACAACAATCAGGTCGAGTCAACCCAATTCTGGCCTGAATCCACATCTGTTTAGATCTCTTCCAGATTCCTGCATCAAGTTGTAGATCTCCTCAACACGAGCACGCTGGAAAAAATGGATCTGAAATCTGAGTTTGGATGGCTCCGATATCGCAAAAACGTTTTCTGCGCTTGCGATCTAGTCAAACTCCTTGTTGACCGATAAACGGCCCATCACCCTCTTTCATTGCGTAGATTTTGCTCGAAACAAGTCCATAGGCGCAAACGGATCTCCGATCAGACATCGGAAGATCAAGATATCGCAGAAACAATTTTAGCCACAAATCTGGTCAAACCTGCTTGTTGACCGACGCCGACATCACTGCTGACGTCATCAATGATATGACATCTATGTCAACACATGGGCTTCTTGCTGGGCATTAGAACTTCTTCACTCGGGTTGGGCTGACCCGAACTATAACTGGCCGGTCTGAAATCCAAGCCTAAGGACTACTAAACCTGGTGGTGCTTAGGTGCACAGGACATAAGGGACCTTCTCCTCCCATCGAAAGTTAATCTCACCGCCTGACATGGGAGACACATGTCAGAAGCCTTTATCTCTCCCATGTGACGTCACAAAACCCAAGTAGTGATAAAGGCTTTGATCTTGAGAAAATCTACGGTCATGGGTATGCCCCGCCCATTCTCAAGATCAAAGCATCCACAGTCTCTTCTTCTGTGTGTAGCAACCATTCCAGAGGAGTCCGGATCTTCTCTCTTGCTGCGAGCCCACCAGATCTGCAGGAGGCCAGAAAACCAAACGACGCCACGATCTTTCTTCTCCGGTGGATGCAGCGCTCTGCACCTTCTAAGACACCGGCAATGATGCCCATTCTTTATTCCTCTTCTTTATCTCTTCTTCCCCTTCCTCTTCCCCATGTTTCATTTGGGTTTTGTGTGGAGCAAGGAGGGGAAAACCAAAAAAAAGAAAACAAGAGATACCAAAAAAAAAAAAATGAGAAAAAAAAATGAGAAGACAAAGAAGAAGAAAAAGAAGAAGAATGAAAAATAAAACGTTAGGAGAAGAAAGATGATGAAAGTGGTTTCATGAAAAGTAGAAGAAAAAGAGAAAGAAACAGAACAAATGGGGAAATAATGCAAAAAAGGAAACAAGAAGAAAACTAGAAAAAGAAACTAAAACAAGAAGAAAATGGAGAAAAGATCTTATCTCTATTTGCGATAAGCATAGATATCATTGCTCATTAACAATGTAAAAAAAAAAACCATAATTTGCTTTCGGTATATTACCATAATTTCCCCCATCTCTTTTGCTTCTTTCTCTTCTTCATTTTCTCTTTTTGTACACTGTTCATTAATCCACTCCCATCTTCTTCCTCCTCCCAATGTTTTTTCTTCTTCCTTGTTCTTTTTTTACTTTTTTCTTTTTCGTTCCTCCTCTTCCTTGTCTTCTCTTTTTCTTGTATTTCTGTTTTCTCTTTCTTTTTTTTCTTCTTTTTGGTTTTCCCCTCCTTGCCGTAGACAAACTCCAAACAGAACATGGGGAAGAGGAAGGGACATAAGAGATGAGGAAGAGAAAAAAAGAATGGGGAAAGGAATTCGCTTGAATATAGATATAGCTACCCATAAATAATATTGAAAAAGAAAAACTGAAAAGGACCCAAGGGACCACTCTAGGATATAAAAATCTTCAAGGGTCCTTTCTGTTCTTTTAAAGACTCAAGGGGATTTTTTCAAGAAAAAATCCTTTTTTCTTCTTCTAATAGAGGGTGTCCCAGCCCTTTGGGCCGAATTAATTCCTTCAAAGCTAGGGGAAGCCAGGTAAATCCTTTTGTAGCCTAAGTGTTGTAGCGCAATTCAAACCCACAACCTTCAGAAACAAACTATGGTCCTAGGCCAACTTACCATTAGTATGAACAAGTATCTGGAAGCATAAATGACATAGCCATCTAAAAGCATGTTTGTAAAGACTCTCACCATGAGTGTCAAATATGTCTAAGTGCTAAGCCACAGGAAATAAACATATGAGGGCCTTAGGTTTACCTTGATCATAGTTAGCAGAAAGGCATGTTGACAACCCAATCTCTTCCGTGCTTATGCATGATTCCCTAAAATTGAAATTATAAACATATATATTTGAGTAATTCTACAAAGTCTATAATACAGTAAACCACTAGTGGTGGCTCAGTTGATTTGAACTTGGTGTTTGCTCCCCAATGTCTCAAGTTCAACTATCACCTATTGCATTATCTAGGTAATATGTGTGCGAATATATATGTATGAGGGGTGTACAAAAAATCCATCAATTTGTAAAATCGAACCGAACTAATCTAATCCATAGATTTTTAACTGAACCGATAGTTAATGGTTTGGTCATTGATTAAACAAATCCTAATCCGTTAGTAATGGTTATAATGGTTCGGTGATGGATTTTACCCTTTGGATACTGATTAAACCGAACTGAACTGTTGACATAGAATATATATATATATATGTGTCTGTGTTTTTATTTTTATAAAAAAAAATATTAAGAGGCAACATTCTAGCCGTTGATCTTCCAACTTTCAATCTCAACCATTTACTACTCGATATAAAATTCAACGGATTTTGCCCTAAATCCCTACTTGTCCCTCACTTTCAAACTCTTCTCATCTCTCTTGACTCTCTAAAGAGCTGCCGCCACCGCCAACCACCACTACTCTCAAGATCAGCTCGCCACTAGGGTATTAAACTTTTCTCTCATCTCATCTCTCTCTCTCTCTCTCTCTCTCTCTCTCATCGGTCGTTGGATTGTTACCGCAGAAGGACTTGAGGGAGCCCTCCTTCTCCGTCTTCCTTCTCAGCTCGGCTTGGGCCTGGCCGACCTCCTCTACCTCATCCTAAGCCACCTTGCACTCGTCCGACATGTAGTCTCCTTAGCAAACTTTCGTCACTTTCAAAACCTTCTTCTTGATCATCTCGCTCAGATGGTGATAGGTTTTTTCTTTTTTTAAATTTAAAAAGAACAAATTAAATGGTTTTAACCAAACCAGTCTACCATGATTTGGTTTGTTATGGTTTTTAATAGGCAATGGTTTAGCTACGGATTACAAAACTGTAAAACCATCTGTATTGGTTTAGTTGATGGATTAGGTTTTAATCCGCACCAATCCAAACCTATATACCCCTGGTATGTACCACTAAGGAATGGTCCTTGCTTATCAAAGTCACAGTAAATAGTGGGTTAGTGACCAAAAGTCTAAAGGCTGAACTAACCTGGGCTACCTGGGTCATAAAAATAAATAAATAAATAAACAAGATTTCAACTGCTTGACCCACAATCAAAGTTAAACAAGAGTTCAACTGCTTGACCCACAATCAAAGTTACAGTGATGCCCTGTAGAAATCACCCCCAAATTCACGCAACATGACTTCGACAGATCTAGTATCGTGGAGATATTTTCACTGACACCACTTATGTGAACACAAGACCACAACTTTAATGAACAGGCACGAGTAGTCTGGTAGAGGATCTGGATTCTCGACTTGATGGTACGACTTGTGTTGGCACCAATTAATAAGAAAGATTAATCAGCAACCATATTAACTTAAGTGACGTTAGTTTCACTGGTGATGGGTCTCAACAGATAAGGGAAATCTGTGAATTATGCATCAATCAACGTCTATCGTATTGATCCTCAACAACCATAAGACAGTATTGCCCCAACGCTATTGATCCGACGGCTATAGCTAAAATCCAATAACAATGATATCAATTTTTAGGTGTCACATGTCCCATTAGTTGCGCTGGTCCACACACAATACTTTTTATCTACCTACTGGTGCCAACTCTGCCAGCGAGGTGTGTTCACACGGTTGTTTTGCAGCCACACTCAATAATATCCATACACGTAATGAGCCGAGAAAAAGGCCTACTCAGAAAAGAGGTTCCGTGATTATTTAACAGTTTTTATCTGCTCCGCCCAATAGAAAAAATACTAAACAGATAAAGTCTTTTTTTTACAAAAGTAAATATCCAACATAGATTTTGTTTTATAGATATCAAAAAAACAGATTAAAATATATAAATTTTATTACGAATGGATAAATATAATGAAAGTTATAAAATTTTTAAGCTTGCAAAAAGAAAAAGTATAAGTAGTGTCACTTGTTAACGTCAATTCAATTACAACAGAAAATAGATATTTTCATCACTTTTTATCATTAATACTAACTAAAAAGACCTAAAGTAGTACTAAATTATTTTAACTCGACCTTATAGGCTAAACAAAATGTAGTTGGATCTAATGTGATCTGAAATTATTTATAGGTACCAGCCCCTAAATATCCCCAGAAAAAATTGCAAGGCCCAAAAATCTGGGTGGGTTTATAGAGGTAGAGAGTCCTAAAACTCGTTTGGCAAAAACTCAGCTGAGTTTCTCGGATGGTGGAACAACCACGGAGTAACCGACGGCGAGACTTTGCCATAGCAAATACTGACATGGCAAGACACTCATTTTAGGACTCAGTCAAGACTTGCCTCGGCAAAAACTCAATAAGACTCAGTTGGCTTGAGCTTAGACTTTGCCAAAATTCAAGAAAAGTTGAGTTCATTTATATTTTTCTTCTATGTAACTTGGGACAGTGTTCAAGCTTTCTTGACAAAATCAGACTCAGCCCGCTAGTTCTCTGAGCTGAGTAGAGTTACTGTTTGAAGTATGGAATGGGTACAAAAACTCATCTGTGCATCAAGATATGAATTGGGGCTAGAAATAGTTGAGCCCAGTAATGACTGATGAGGTCGGCCACACTTCAACGCTATGAAAGTTGGCATTTTCATAGTTCTAGTAATTGACTCATTTTCCTGTGTAAATTGGATTTAGAGTTACAATTCACTTCTTTTAGATTGGAGGGCACCTTTATTTTGTTAACTCTAAGTAACTGATTAGACAGATGAATGTTTAGAGTTGCTAGGACCTAAACATAATTCAAGGAAAGAACTTTCAACATAAATCTGCAGCCTACCTGACCATCGGACCCTTCAAGGTCAAAAGAAATGCAGGCTTTGTAGCACTCAAGATCTCAGCAGTTTTATTTCCCAAACATGACTGACATGAGTAGAATCTTTTCTCTGAGTTTGTACATGTTGGGTCTATGTTCTGGTTCTTATTGTTGATCTGATGGGACCAACTGTAAGGAGAAATCCGCAGTAGGACAGATAGTTCTCCCACATTTCAGTGCATCATGTAAACACCTTACTAGTCCCTTTAAACACCTTACTAGTCCCTTTACTTCTCTTAACACACAGCCTCCATTAATCAGTCGATCAACATCATTTTACAAGCTACATAGCACAGCAACAATATAAACAATGTAGTAGATCAAAAGTCAAGCCAACTAACATGTCCCCTTTCACAAAGCCTAAAAAAATCATCCATCAAAAGCACATCATTCAGGAAACCTTCTTGGGGTTTTCTTCAGGGTCACGCAGGGTTCCAAACATCCAATCCATCCATATGGTGTAGTGACCATAGTTGTGCCTGTAAGTGGTGTGGTGAATTGTGTGATAGCCTGCTCCCATGACAGGCCACACCTTACCATGGATGCAATCATGAATGTTTGTCGTCCATAAACATTCACAGAATAAAAGAAGAACATGGGTCAGGAAATGGGTTGGGACAAGGAAAAGCGCGATGACATGAGGTACTGCTTGTAGTATCCCGTCAAGCGGATGAAATGCCAAACCTGAAAAAAAAAATAATAAAACAAAATAAAATAAAATAAAAGGTAACATAGTAAGGATTTAGGTAAGCAACAAACCAGAGTCATTGAGGAAGTACTTTAATAGTGTAAAAGAACAAACCAATTTAAATTGGTGAATGAAGGAATGCCAACCAGTGTCTTGGATGAACGCCAAATCATAATTTGTTAAGATATCCAGATAGAATGGATGGTTATAGATTATGCTAACTGTTATGTATTTCAGTGACACATAACTGTGCACAATTTATGTAACAATCAAGGGAAAATGAACTGCACCATTGAACACACCATTTTCTGAATTTCTTTCCACCCAAATAATTCAAGAAAGCTTTAGCTCAGCCCCGAGATACCAGCTTAGAATCCTCAATTGTCAAATGATTATGATGCAAATTTGATTTCACACAGGAAACTTGATCTGTTTAGCTTCTTTTTTCTCCTCATTTTCCCGCAGACATCGGCTTAACATTATCACTTTTTTTTAATTGTCCACATAAATAGTGTCAAATTATGAGTCAAAAAAGGAAATAGACAATTAGGGTAAAAAATATATATAGGTTTAGCGCTAGGGAGAGGTTATTGACTAAAATCGAGAGCAGGAACTAGAAATACAAGGAAAAGAAGAAGGGGGAAAAAGGTAAAAAAGCATACAAAGTTTAGTATAAGGGGTTGCAGGAAACCAAGGGTGACTAATAAGGGAAAACAAAGAAACAAAACAAGAGACATTCACTTGAAGCCATGAGATCACCAATGGAGGACCTGGAGATTCATAAGCTAACTTTTTTCTGCATTTAAATGCAAGCATGTCATTTCGTAGCATAGCATTGTCAAGATATTACTTTAGCACAAAAATTGAACCCCTAATCATGAGTCGAGACACTTCATGCCATCACCAGTGGCAGTATGAAGGAAGATGATGATGAGATTAAAAAAAGGAGAGAAAAGGTACGTCAGATGCATCAAACGATAAATAAATAAATAGAGATCTATAAAATCATATGCTAAATGACAAAATGATCATTGGATATTCATGCCCCCTCAAGGCTCAAGTTATCATCATCTCAGTATCTATCTGGGGTGAGTTGTGTGAGTTCTACTTTTTCAGACATAGCCTGCTAGTTAGTTCACTAATATTCTTATATCAAAAAAGCCTTCTTTAGAACAAAGGAGCAAAGTAACATCCTACATAACAGCTATGGCTCTCTTACTTATAGCATTTATGAGAATGATGATAGCTGGTGAAGTTTTTCTAAAAAGAAAAAAGAAAAAGAAAAAAAAAAGATGAATGTACTTGGAGGATGAAAATTATTCAAGAATGTGAGAGAACAGTTTCTACAAATCATTGGCAGATTATGCCCCTAAGACAACAAAAATTATTTGAGAATGTTACTGATAATAAGGTACTTTCAGAGAAAGATACAATTACAGGCAAGCATATCTTTCAAGTCGACCATATAATGATCAAATCTTGATTTACTGATAAAAGTAAATGGCTGCTCTAACAAGATTATGCAATCCTGTTCTAAATGGCTGATCCCAAGCACCTTGCAACCCCTAGGGTAAAGGTGGGTTTATGACCTTGATTTATCCATTCATCTCCAGTAGGTTTCAAAAAGGCAACTCATTTCCATCAATTTGACCTTTCATTTTCGCTCTCCTTGACATGCAAATTTATTTCATTATCTGCCAGAGAAACAAGAGCTTCCATGGCAAAATATTTAGTGTCTCAATTTGAGGGTCTCTAGAATGATGACACCCTCCATTCCAGAGATTTATGAAGGCTTTGGAATGGCATTCCTGTTTTTCGAGCATTGTTGTTCTTCTAGCTATGGTAATTTACCTGGAATTCGTTTTGGATCTCTTAAATCGTCCAACCTTGCAGGACTAAGCCAAATTTCATCTTTTCTACAAGAACCAGTAGTCACTACATTTAGAGATATTGTTAATTTCATGATTCCATCCCATAAACTATCCAGATTCCAGACAATACTTCTGCTGGAATTCTGCAGCTCTAAGACAACCTCAACTTCTCCCCTGTTTTCTAAAGACCTTTGGTGCTTATTTAGGTCTTTTTGATACCACTGGCTAAGGGGTCGTTTGTTTGCAGCCATTTACATATGTAAATGGTATCAATGCGTAATGGTTACGCATGGTTATGTTTGTTTGGGTTGATTTACACATGAAGTATGTAAATGGATGTGTAAATGGTATGAGAATAGCATGGTTTTTTTGCCCAGATTTACACGCCTCGGTAGGTAGTAAAAGGTTTCCCACATGACTGTCATAGGTAGGTGTACACTGTTTTAAGTGTCATCACCATCCACGTGTTTTTGCATTTTTACACTTATCTGGGATCCTAAATGCAAATCTGAACCATCTATCATCTTCAAAAGGCCCATTACGGCTACAATACTAAATTTCAACCGTTGATTCTTCCCAGATTATGAAATATTTTCAAAAACATTCATGTATAAAATCTAACAATTCTGGATATCTGTAGGCCCCATATTCATGATCTGAACCGTTCAAAGTCTTTAAAAGTCCCATTTGGGCTATGACTCAAAATTTGACAACTTAAATCATCATGGATGATGAGAGGTTTCCAAAACAAATACAACTGTTGGATGGACTAGTGTTTTTAATGTGCTGTATTGAAGTCCCTTGAACCCAGTCCAGTTTTTGAAGTTTTTAATATACGTGTGGACCCCACAAACATGATCTGAACCATTTAAAGTCTTTAAAATGACCAAAGAGGTCATGGGACCAAATTTTATATTTTAATTCTTCACAGATTATTTGATATTTATATAAAAGTTCAGATCTAAAAATATATAATTCTGAATTTCTTGGGCCCCATTTTCTCGATCCAAACCGTTGATCCTCTTAAAAATGGTCATTTTTGGATCGGGGTCAAGTGTCATGCATTTATTCATCATATATTTTAATAAATTTGTGAAAAATGGTGAAAAAATTTTGTAGAAAAATGCTGTACCATTGGATGTGTTTAGATTTACATATGATGAGGTGTGAGAATGACAAACATGGGATTGTGTTTCACATGTAACTCATTTGCATATGAAAATGACTCACATGTAGATCATTTACACATGTGAGCCATTTTCATATCCCATGTGAAAATGACAAACGACCCTAACAGAGAGAAGGCAGCTTAATAGCAATGAACTAAAACAAGAATGCTGGTTTGCTTCCAATTCATATAACCAGCTGCTCACACTGATGAACTTCTGTATGAACTTAGATCAAGTGAAAAGAAGTAACATCTTTTAGTTCTTTATGATTTGGCAAGTTAATAGTTATTACTTTTAGAACAAGTGCATAGAGAATATGCAGAGAACAATTAGAATATCCTAATAGAAATCAAATATTTCACATTCCACAAGGAAGAAAAAAACATTTCCAGCAAGTTGTGCAAATAAAAACATGGAATGATAAATTAAGAATCTGCCTTTGAACAAAATTTTGGGATTTTTACGAATAAATTTATACTAAATATGGATTAGATGATTTAATTATGAAAAATACATATATAACAAATTAGGTTGTAGTGCTTTTTTTTTTTTGGGACAAATTGGCTCTCATAAAGAATGGTAACGATATCATTACCGGAAAATTATATACTTGTGGGGAAAATACATATCTGGTTCAAATTCTAGTGCCCATTCCTGTGTTTATTCACCTCAATATAAAGATATTATGACTCAAATATTGGAACCAAAAATTAAGTGTAGAATCTATAAAGAATGGTAACAATATCATTACCTGAAAATCAAATACTTGTGAGGAAGAAAATATTTCTAGGTCAAATTTTAGTGTCTTTTTTAGTATTTATGCACATTAGTATAAAGATATTACGGATCAAATGTTGGAGACTAGAAATGGGTGTAGAATCTATAACGAATCGTAATGATATCGCTACCAGAAAATTATATAATTGAGGGGAAAAACAACTCCCTAAAGGTTTTTTTTTTTTTTTTTTTTTGTGAGAGAAGACACCCGTAAATGTTTTTCAAATTACACCAAAAAATATTTCCCCAAACCTTTCGTAAACAAAAAACCATTAGTAACATATTACTTATTTGTTTATTTTCAAATTACATATTCTTCTAGAGAAATTTCTCCAAGACGATGGACCCACCTAAAATGCATATCCCACACTCTTTAGTCCCTCGTACGAGATATAGCGAAGTTTCATTTAACATTTTTTACTCACTCTAAAAAGGAAAATGTTCACAGGCCTATGCAGTTTCGGGTGACATGCATGAAATTTAGGTGGTGTGTTCCATCTCATAAGGCAGTTTGGATGTGCAATGCATATTCAAATGAATTTCTCACTCTAAGAATGAGCATGTATGATGCACTCGAATAAAATCTAAAAAACGGTTCATGTATTTTAATGGTTCTAATGCACTTTCTTGAGTTTGAGTTTTGGTTGGTACCAATAATTGATCATGTAAACATTGGAAATGCCAAAAACTAAAGCCAAATCGATTGACTTGGCCTAAATGGTTTATAATTTTAAACGATGTGTCAAACTAAAATTTTGGATGGGAGCCGAGATCATTGGCAAGTTGATGTATAGTACTTCAGTCAGCAGTATGTGTATATATATATTTTTCTTTGCCCAAACAATGTGGCTTGAATTCGATACATCTTGAGTCAATTCCTTGGGTCCAATTGGAAACTACAAGCTACTCTCTCCTAATCGTGAAACTACAAACTAATCCAATAAGAGTCAGTTAAATTAGGTGTAGAATTAGTAGCTTAAATTTTTATGTTTTTTTGCGTACTAAAGGTTTAGTTTTGGGGTGGGGGGAGGGGGGACACCTAATTTAAATTAAACTGACAAGGGGAGAGAGAGAACACCTAATTTAAATTAAACTGACAAGGACGCTAAAATTTGATCTAGAAATATTTTTTTTCTCACAAATATATAATTTTTGGATAACGATATCGTTATCATTCTTTATAGATTTTGCGCCCAATTCTAGTTTCCAACATTTGAGTCATAATATCTTTATACTGAGGTAAATAAACACAAGAAATGATACTAGAATTTGGACCGAGATATGTTTTTCCCCCGCAAGCAAGGAATAAAATAGCGGCCACTACAAAGTGTAGTGGCCGCTATATCGGCCGTAGCGGCCAGCACCGCCACGCTACGGAGGTGTTAGTGTAGCTAACACCCATAGCAGGGTGTAGCGACCGCTACGGCCGCTATTTTCCCACTCTTTTCCTGCTGAGCCTATTTAAAAGCCCTAACGCCCATTTTTCTACATTTTTCACTCCTATCTCCATCTTTCCTTTTCCCTTTCCACTGTTTTTTTGTCCTACCTCCCTCCTTCAAATCAAAGGCAACAAGGGTCCAAAAACACATTAAGACCTACAAATCTAGATCATTCATCTTTTTTGGAGTCAAAAGGCATATCTCAAAAGGTATTTTTTATGTGATTTTCTTAGATCTATAGCTCTATTCCTCTTTTCTCCTTCATGAATCTCTTAGAAATGGCTTGTAAGTGATAGATCTATGTTTCTCATAGATCAAAGCCCCCATTTTCTATGGTTTATTTATTTATTACTAATTTTTTATTTTCAGATTTTTTTTATTTTTTGAAAAAAAAATATTTTCTTGAAGAAACACTAACCAAATCACTTGAACATTACTCCCAAGTGTTGGATCTATGAATCCCATGAATGAATCACACTTTCTTTCTTGTTTATTTGAATTTATTTAATTTTTTATGTTCATATTAATATGACTTTTGGTGGTACGGGTATTCCTCTAATCATTTCTCAAATCTCAGCTTTATATTAACTCTCATATCTCAACTCTTTAAATACAATGTTATTTATAAAGTTATTATTTATTATGTCATTTATTGGGTTGAATGTTGATTGTTAAGTCACTGACTCTAGTGACTAATCTCTCTAAATCTTAAATTCTTGACTTTTGAGTCTTGACTTTGAGTCTTGAATCTTGATTCTTAATACCATGTGAAAATTAAGAATGATACTATTATTTTTTAATTATACAACGATACAGGACATAATGCATTTAGGGGACCACTACACCCCCTTATTTTAGGCTTTTTTGCAAAACAAACACATATTCTATCTCATTACAATTTTCTGGATTTTTTGGAATTTTTTCAAATTTTTTTGATAATTTTTTTGAATCACACCGCTACATAACTCCGCTATTGCTATGTAACGCCCGCTACGTATCATTTTGGCGACCGGCTACGACGCTATCTGCTACCGCTATTTTGATCCTTACCCACAAGTATATAATTTCATATAATAATATCGTTACCATTCTTTATGATGGAAATTTGTCCAAAAAAGATAAACCACACCCTAATTCGTTATATATGTGCTTTTCATAATCAAGTCATCTAATTCATATTTAAGATGAATTTATTTGTAAAAATCCAAAAGAAAAAAAAGAGAGAGAGCCTACTCTTGGCCTTTCTATCTATCCCTAACTTGGGAATAAACCAGACAAATACCAATTGTTCAAGATTTCTGTGCTAGCTTTTCTTCCCTTAACGTACATAGTGCTTAACTGTAGGGTTATCAACATCTACGATGCACCAATTTGGAAAATAAAGGCTTGAAATGAAAACAATAAGCTAATAAGATTCAGCCACAGGTCAAATACAGGCAATTCAATCATTACTCAATACATTTTACCTTTCATATAAAAATTACTCATTTTGATCTGTTAGAAAGTCAGCAAAATGATCATCATGCATCTTGACACTAAGAAACTGCTAACTCTTTAAAATATATATATATGGTAACTGGAAGTAGAATATACCAGCAAATGGGGAAGTGTATTCTGTTGCAGGTGTATTGTGTTTCGTGGAGATACTTGTACAAAAGCTTTATGTCATGTAAGTATGAAAATCCCACAAATCCAATAAACCCCAAACTCAGTTCCTAGACAGACTCGAAAAATACCCTAAATCCCCAAATATTTACCAAACCATGTGAAATGAGAATTAAGAACTAACAATTCTTAGTTATTTAAGGATCTAACAAACCTATCACATAAAAAGAAAAAAAAAGATAAAGAATTGAGAACTAACAATGGTTTTAAGGATCTGCCTCACAAAAAATGATAAAATAATCACAAGTTTTATTGGTTATCAGTTTTCTACAGAGTTGTTTTAATAATGTATTCTCCACCAGGGAAAACATTTTATGGTCTTCTTTTGTGAAGCCCTACCAAACTTGTCCTTTTCTAGTCTTTCTCAAACTCAGAATGAAAAGAAAAAAAAAAAAAAAGGGCTAGACTACCAATTGTTGAAGAGTTACTTTTTAGCCTTTCTTTACTCATATATGCAGTGTATAGACTTTAGGGTTCTCAACATCTAAGATGCACCAATTTGATAAATGAAGGCTTAAAAGGAAGTTGTCAGCTAAAAAGATTCAGCACCAGTTCATTTAAATACAATCCAACCATTGCAAAAAAATTTTCCCCACAGCAGCCCACACAAGTGGCAGTGTTGGATTTTCAATCTTTAATGTCCACAAGAGTGGACCCAGAATTAAAGGTGCCGTCTGAAATACCATGGCTTCCATGTGGGAATTCCATAGGAGAAAATCAATTTGCCTTTTGAAATAAAATTAATCATTTTTGTCAGTTTTAAAGTCAACCATATGATATATAATGCAAGTTGAAATGTAAAAATAATGATAATAATAATAATAACAGCAACAATATGATAACAAACTGGAAGTAGAACTTACCAGCAAATGGAGAAAGTGTATTCTGTTTGTTGTAGATGTGATGTGTTGCATGCAGATACTTGTACAAGGGCTTTATGTCATGCAACTCTCTATGCATCCAGTAAATCCCAAACTCAACAATAATAAGATAGATCACCAAATACACAAGATAGGCAGGCAACCCGATTTCACTTATACTTGAAAAGCACCTTGTCCAGCCACTTTCAATCATGTACTCTGAAACAGTAGGAAGAGCACTATACCAGGGCATGGCTTTCATTGCAACCATTATTTGTAAGCGCATGGCCTCATTTGTTGGTACAGAATCTGCAAAATATAAGTACCACTACGATGAGAACATCATTTCTAATATTCTACCAATCATGCTATCAATACAACCATGTCATTGATTATATTTTAATGTATTCTTCGTTCAGCTAGAACCGCATATAAGGAAGATCTGTTTTGATACTCTGCAGAGTATGAAGATATCCATATTCTTTGACATTGGTTCTTAGACGCATGCCCCCTGTATTAAAAATCCTGAAGTCTGAATCGTTGGATTAAACTAATTGTGAAACAAGCGCTATCAATTAGATGGTTAAATGAAAATAGAACGGGTTCCAAATGCAACAATGAGTGTTCCCTTCATTGAAATTTAGGATCAAAAAATCAATCTAGCTACATGGGAAGTGCCCAACTAAAGTGGGGACTGCCCATCAAATGAACAGTCAGCGCTTCATGTATATCAAATTACACAGTGGCCTTCTCTGCATTGATGGATAGTCATACTAAGCTAGACTAATAAATTTAATTCTTATAAGCAGAATCACTAGACACCGTTTGAAGAAGAAGGAACATATGCATGGCCATCTTCTGACAAGGAGACGGCCAATTCAATTAGTGGCAAAAATTTCATGAAATAACCTTTTTTTAATGGTAATATGACTCAACCCATGGTTGCAACAATGTGCGCCTTTCAATGATGCTATGGGCTATTTCCATTTCATGAAACTTCCTTTCAAGCTTAGGTACAGGGCAGAATGATAATGGTGATTATTGCACTTAATATTGGAAAGTTCAACATGGATACAACACAGATATCACTGAACTAAAATTATTATCAGTAAGATAGTGATGTAGGCCCTAGGGTTAAGGCTGCGTAGGGGTGCCGAAGCATGTGTCCAAGGACACTTCGAATCGTCGAGAAGACTTACACACATGAGGATACACCTCTCGGAGCTAAAACCCAGTTCTCTAAATCAATCCAAGTCTGAGAATTTCTTCTCTACAATGCCATATATATAGTAAAAGCAAACTTAATGTCTAAGAAAACCCTAAGCTATTAATAGAAACTTCCCTAATAACAATGTAATTAGAAATCTACTAATAAAATAATATAATCCTAATCTAATTTGAAGAGGGACTGCTTGTGGGGCCTAGACTGCATCATATAAGAATCTACACTTGGTTTTGGAACCTTGGAGAGGAAAAAAGGAATCTACATTTCTCAAAGGATCTAGATTTTAGAGCATTGAAAGATTCGAAGAGGGTACTTTTACCTAGGGAATGGAAGAAAAAAGAAATAGTTAACTGTCAGGACTCAAGGGGGATGTGGTATGCAAACCACACCATCAAGGCAGTTTGGGTGTCCATTCTCCTAAAAAAAAGATGAATGTGGCTGTTATGGGAAAGTGGCTATGTCATATCCAATTTCCAGCCACTTTGATGCTTTGTGGAACCAAATAACTTGCTCTTAAGTAAAAAGTAGAGGACTGGAGGGTGTTGGACCCGGGTCACATTGACCAAAATTTGGAGCGTGCATGCATGTGCAAAGGAGCAGTCCAGTAGAAAATCCAAATTTAGTTGGCCAGGGAAATATAATTCTCTTAGAAGGATGAAGGGTGGGAGATAAGCTACTCGCAGTTCCCGATTTTACTTTCGATAGCATGGTTCCCAGATATAATTTACTATTCCAAAAAAAAAAAAAAAAACAAAACAAAACAAAGGGTTCCCAGATGCCAAACTGGACTGTGTTGAAGGCATCAGTTATAAAGACATGTAGACTCATTTACTTTCATTGAAACCTATCAGAGGAAGAGGTTGTCCATTGACCCCAGCTTATCCAGCCCCTTAAAGGACTTACAAACCTCGGTTTAAAGTGAGTACAAGGGCATGGGAATCTTCCCTTTTGTCATCTTTGATGTGGAAATCACCATATTTCAGCCTATCATCACAAGAAAAAATCATCAGTGACCAAGCACACGTGTGGTCTGTTCAATCTCTCACAACTTTGGCTTGGATGGAGTTACAAAATAGTATTGCAATGATGTATGATTTGTGCGAGAGGGAAAGAATAATAATCAATGGTTGCTGGCCTTTATCAGAGGAATGGGGAGAGTGTTTATCATCTCCCTTTCAATTTTAGCATACAAAAAAACGAACTGATCAAAGGAATGATTCACGCCCTCACAACCAAAGGATGCATCTAACCTGTCTGCAGAGTGCACACTCAAGAAAAACTAACAGGAGTATATGATTACGAACTCTGAAGCTTCCAATGGACATATTACATACCTTTTACAGAGAAAGAACTAAAAAAAAAATCTTTATTACTATTTACTGTAAATGGTTAATAATTTACTGAAGAGTACTACCTTTTTCAAAATCAAAAAAGCAAGATAAGCTATCTAAACAAGTGATGAAGTAAATAAATTCCATAACTTTGCAAAAGTCTTCAAACAAGAACATTTTATTCTACTATGGATGTGGGACCCACTTAGGGATCAACCCCATATGGGCTACATCAGATTTTTATTGGTTAAGAGAGATCCTAAAAATGGTTCTAAGGCAATTCACTGGAAAAACTTTAGCGAGAAAGGATTTTGCTGGATAAACAACAAAATTATTTCAGTTGACACACCATTAAAAAAATAATAATAAATATAAAGAATCCCCAAAATACACCCATCCCCTTCTCTCCCTACAAACCGACTCTCTCCCTCTCTCCTCTCTCCTCCCCTTACCCACCTCCCCCTCCAGCCGGCGACAAGCTTTGGCGACGGAGCGGGACTCCCCTCTCACTCCCCTCCTCTTCCTCTTCCTCTTCTTCTTCCTCTCCCTCCCTCCCTCTATTCTCTCTCTGTTTCCCTCTCCCTCCCTCTATTCTCTCTCTGTTTCCCTCTCCCTCCTTCTCTCCTCCCTCCCCCTTTCTCCCCCTCCCCACAAGTGATCTCTCTCTCTCTCTCTCTCTCTCTCTCTCTCTCTCTCTCTCTCTCTAGGCCCCCTTCTTTCCATTGTTCTCCCCTTTTCACAATTCACAATTCTGCCCTATCCATTGTTTGGCCAAGACTAATCGAACATTACTCTTTTGTTCGGCCATTCTTGTCCAAACATCTTTTTTTTGTTTGGCCCTGTGAGGCCGAGCAACAGTGACATAATCAACCTTGTAGGGCCAAACAGGGCAGAAATCTGGAAGAGGCTGAGAGGAGAGGAAAGGGAGGGAGAGGAAGAGGAAGAGGAAGAGGGAGAGTCCCCCTCCGCCGCCAGACCTTGTTGCAAGCCGGAGGCGGAGGTGGGGAAGGGGAGGAGAGAGGAGGGACGGAGAGGGAAGGTGTGTGGTGAGAGAAGGGGGTGAGGGTATTTTGAGGAATCTTTAACTTATTTTTTTAAATGGTGTTTTTAAATGGTGTGTAAACGAAGCCAATTTTGTTGTTTATTTAGAACCACCCGAGAGAAATTAACCCCGCCATATAAATTGAGATTATCTAACATACATTTAAAGGGGCAGGAACAAGCATAAGAACTACAGGAGATGACTGATTCCAAATGAAAAGTTGGGTTTCATCAGGGGGTTAACTTCAGCAATTATTTATTTACCTTGGTGATAAAAAAGTGAAGTCAAGATATTCCTTGGTGTTTATTGCTGCACACAATGTGGTGCCGTGCTAATGTGGAAGACCAGAAAGCAACAACATAATCAATTAGAACTTTGAAGAAAAGCTCTCAAGGCAAATAGTTTGAAAAATAGCAGAAAGAAGACATTAACACATGAAGTACAAGTTTAGTGAATCCAAGAGTGGGGAATATGAGATGTTTGAAAATAACTAGGTGCCGCAATGTAATAGATTCCAATATCTAGGAGTAACTACACTTCAATATCTAGGAGTAACTACAAAAAAGAGAGTGCTTAAGTTGGATATCATAACTTGGAATCTGTAATTCTGTATAGAGCAAGGTTAGAACAAGCTAGCAGACCGTTGCACAATCATGGAGAAGCACCTCCGAATCAGGTTGTTAGATCACCAAGGTGAAATTACTGTGTACAGCTGAACGGAGGGATATGACAAAACAAAAGGACATAAATTTATAAATGACAAGAAAAAATAAATACAAATAGTTGAGATGGATATGTTTAGAGCAATGTGTAGAGTAACAAGATTAATAAAAAGAAAATGAATACATGAGGAAATCCATAGGTAACAACAACAGAACAGAAAATCAGGGAGTGTCATTTGAGATTACTTGGGCATGTACAGATAATTAAAAAATCCAAAAAAAAAAAAAAAAGAAGAAGAAGAAGAAGAAGCCCTAGTCTGCAGAACTTAATTATTGTACGCGGAACAGGAGGGGGGAGTTCAGGAAGAAATTGCAATGAAAAAGTTAGAGGAAAAAGAAATTCACGCAAACTCCAAGACAGATGGGATAAGGCTTTGATGACAATCCTGAAGTTAAAGAAGACATGTTTGATGATAGAGTGAGAGAGGACGCGGCTTTAAATACTCTTGATTGATGAAATAAGGCTTCAATGATGATGGATGCATTCTTACTTCAACCCAAAACAAGAGAAAAAACCCAACCACAATCCTCTAAGCTTTCTTTGAAACTTTCCAATTGAATGCTGTTTTACTTATTCATTCAACCAACCTAGATCCTTCAAAGGAGAAAACAAATTACAATGGAATACAAAATGGGGAGTTCTTGCAAACACCTTTCAATCCAAAATCCTAGATACTACCCAATCCTAGTAAAACATTCCTATAGCTGCATCCTTCAGAAGGCCAATACTTGAGACCAATTAAGTACCAAACATCAGTAATTAGTATCTTAAGGGGCAAAAAAAAAAAAAAAAAAAAACCATCACTCATTTGTACATTAATAATTAATCAGCAACCATAACTAAAACACATTCTTCTACAAGTTTGATTTCCATCAACAAATTATGTAACTCACTTGCATGCATCAAATCACAAGATTTGCCAAACACCACAATAAACATATCAAAGATACCATTATTGAGGGTGCATGTGCAAGATCCAGACCGTCCAGATCAACACATCCGCATGCCGAGATGGGAAATGCAGGATCCAACGGCCCAGATCGGAGAAATCTAGATCCAAAGAAGAGAGAAGGAGAGAAGAGAATGCCTTTGGGAAGGTACTGATTTTTCTTCCAGTAGTAGATGTAGAGAGCCCAGAGGCCGCCGGAGAGAAGATAGAGAAGGACTCCTCCAATGTAATTCCTCAGCCACGTCTGCAGCACGTGAGGCAGAGGACTCCAGAGGCTCTGCGGCATAAGGCTCCCCAGCACGATCCGGTTGTACAAGCTCGTCTCCCTCACGAACAGCTGCAGGTACTCCTCCATCTCCGCCTCTGTGGGCAGGATCCTCAACTCTCTCTGAGGCTATGTGAAACTAGCCTGGGGACTTTATGGAGGTTCCCGTTTCTCTCCTCTCCTATACCTATAGATAGATAGACAGATATTTCTCTGTGAGGATCCTCTGTGGCCCTCTGATGACTGGGGTCCTCTAATTTAATCTGAGCCGTTCAATTTTGTCCTCGTCCTCTCTATCTGCTTCACACTTACAGGCCTTGTGGCACTGATCGGGTGGTTTGAATGGTTTGGATTATGTAGGTGGGCTCCACTTGGTTGCTTAGCTTACCCGCTTGCTTGCTTGGTTTGAATGGTTTGGATTTTGTAGAGTCTCAAAGAGGGATTTAGGAGGAGATGATACGTCACATGTGTGCGGTTAAAAATAATAAATAGATGATTGTCCCTCTTGTGTGATAGCTTATATTGAGAGATTAAAGCTCTATTAATAGTTCATATTAGGAGATTAAAGCTCTATTGCACCTTTTTCATAAATATGAAGTGTATTATGTGGGTCCAGAGGAAAATTCTACTGCTCACAAATTTCTTAGACATGCCAGGTTTATTGACGTTATGGTGGTATGGTGGTATTCTTTACCAGCTTTGATTAAACCACATATTTTTGTTGGCTAGAGTTAGGCTTCTCTAAAAATTTATTGTTTTTCGCTCGTCAAAAAAAAAATCCTAGGAAACGGAGGCCAGAGAGAGACACTGAGCCAGAGGAGGTGGTTTCTCTGAGATCAAACCTTACCAATTTGTCGGAGGGACCCACGATTTTTGAATGGGTAAAGTCAAGTTGATGACACTCTTGATTGAAATTTCATAATCAGCGAGTGAGGTTTGGGTCCAATGGGGTTTTTTTGCTAGGCGGTGATAAAAGCTTGAAAAAATGAGAAGCGTGGACTTGACCTAACTTGTACAGGTTATCTATCTGTAAGGTGGGCCCATCTCTAAACAGTAACGTAGAGACAACGGGATATGGTCCCAATAGATTTTTCATTTCGGAGCCAACCCATAATAGTATGATCTTGGCCCGGGGTATCTGCCGATCAGATTATACGGCTGAAATTTTGCATGAGCTGAGGATATAGCAGTGATTTAAGTTGGTTGGATGTATGAGGTGGGTGGGCCCAAAGACCCCTTCTTCTTTTTTTGTAGGTAGAAGAAGCGGTGGTCAATATCTTGATACGATGGGACCCTATATTAGGGATGAAAAAAATCTTAACCATTCATTCTTTTTCTTGATAAGGAAATTGAATGGTGGAGAATAGGCACCAGCTAAGCATGATTAATAAACAATCCAGCTAAAGCAGGAATAAACAAACTACCACCTACAACCGTGCGTTTCACGACCTAAAAGCCCTTTTAGCAGTCAATCCCTCAATTTTGAGTAAGGATCACAATTCACAACTTGGTAAATTCTAAATCACCCGAAGCAAGCACTCGAGCTTGGCTCAAATAAACTAACAAATTGAGCCTAGATTATCTCGAACTCGAAATTCGAATACCTTAATTGAAATATAAATTCAGCCTAATGTCAACAAACTAAGTATGGACTTGAACCTAATGGTCCTAATCGGTTAAATTTGGCAATTTGGCTATAACATGTGTTCAGCAAACAAAAGGTTAATATGATCAAGCTGCAGCTTTCATAAAATATGATGCCATTGGATGTAAGTGTGGCCCAATGAACATATGTCCAACTCAAAGTGGGTCATGTATGGACAACCATGAATATTAATTAAGGGACAATGGGATGCCATTGGTTTTTGTTATACTAAAACTAACTCACTCAGGCCTAACGCGAAAGAAAAGTTTATACAATCAATAAAAGCATATTTGTTTGCATTGAAATCTACAACATAAATGAAATCACGGTGAATTAATTCTACCAAAAGAGTATTAAATAAATGTAAGAAGTGAAAGACATTAGGTGGTGAAGTTGTAAATATAACCTTCACTTTCCACTTCCCTTTGTATCGAAATACCAAAAGGGTAGCTAAGTATTCATTTCCGTCTTCTTTTGATTCTATTTCTCTAAAAGAAAAAGTTATTTAAAGCTAATTTTTGAATAATCACCTTTGATTTCATTTTTAACCACTCATGCTATAAATCATATATATTAAGTTCCTATGTATTTTAAAACAAATAAACATGCCTAAGTATTTCTATTTGGCTAATGAAAGATTATGGTTTAATAAAACCTACGAGAAGAAGATTTTATGATTAGAAGAAAACTATAAAGGCAAAGACCTATAGGTAAAGGTTCTAGGGCCTAGCCTCCTTACTTCTGTAGTGATACTACTAGCTAGGAAGACCAAAAAGGCCTCCCTTTAGACTTGATAAAGATTAACAAGGCTCTTAAATTTCAATATCAATAGAATTAAATTTAAAAAAAGCCCTGAATGGGGTTATTTCCATTTGTTTCTTCTTTTTGTTGGTGCTATTATTGTTTTGCTAAGAGACAATATCGCCAAAAAAAAAAAAAAACAACAACAACAACAAAGAAATGAGCAAGATATTTAAGGCCTTTTTTTTATTTATCAATATTAAAATCTGAGGACTATTGTAGTCTTCACCAAGTGGAAGGAGAGGAAAGTAGTTTTTTTGTCCCCTCCACCCCTTCGTGTATTTAAGTGGACCACTTTTTTTGTAAGAAATCTAGGTAGGACCTATCTATCACTCAATCCAAATCTTTCATTATACAGGAACCCTACGATAGTTACACGTGTCAAGTTTCAGTCAAATTTAAATTTATTAGACCGTTGGATTGATTGTACACAAACCCGAATGGACTAAATTTATCGGCCATGGATGAAAATGTTAGAGACATGTGATTGGGGCCAAATTTGATATGTAGGATAATCTTATATATATCTTTCCATCCCCTTTGGTCTCATCCCAAAATGAGATTGACAAGTGGGCCCAATAAAAAGTTCTCACGATAAGCATGTGAGAACAATTTTTATAGGATTAAATCACTATATAAATATATATATATATGGGATTTTTTGCATGGACCCGTCGAGTCCCCTGTTCCAAAAATCAACGCCATAATCTAAACATACTAGAACATGTGGATGTTGATCTGTAAAATGCTACCTACTTTATAAAAGAAAAGGTCCACAGGGCTTACTAACTTTTCTTCCATTCATTGCCATACAAATTAAAGAGATTCCAACATCCATTTAATAATAATAATAATTATTAGTAATGGAGCTGCTGTACTTACTTTCATTTTGCCAAAAAGCATACCTAGATTGTTCATTGTTGTAAGAGTGTACTTTCGATTCACTCATTCATCTCTCTCTTGCAAGGAATCGTAAGGTCCAAATTCCCTCTTTAATTCTACTGTGTCCCACTAGTAGGCCAAGCAAGCCATTAATTTGATGACACCATTTAGTGACCAATAACGCTAGCTGACTCCCTGACTCACAACCCAATTGACAACCGGCTTACCTAGCATGCCTTTGGTTCTTTGCAATCTTCTCATCGCTGCCCTCCAGCTGTCACTGCCCTCTAGGTATTTTCATCTTCTTAGTTTGGATGAAAAGTCAATTAGAATTAGAGTTCAGGGGAGAAAGGGTTGGGATGGGATCTGTCAAGGTGGAGTTTGAAGATGCATCTGCTCCTTACACTGCCTCTTTCCCTCTTTCTTTTCTTTCCTCCTTTTCTTTTCTTTTTTTTTTTCTTTGTTACTTCATCGGTGGCACCAAACAAAAGTGCCCTTTGGTCCAAAGGAGATGGGAGGGGATGGCTTGGGGTGGTTTGAGATTTGCTGGATATTGGGGACAGGATGGGTTAATAGGGTTGAATAACAGGATTTTTCTTTTCTTCAAATGGCTTCCAACCAAAATTCAAAATCTTTTTTTGGTTAGTGATAGGGAATGGTAACACGTTTTGATTTGTGAGATTTTTTTTTTCTTTTTCTTTTTTATAAATTGATAATGTTAGGTGATTGTTTAATCAAATGCAATCAAGATGGATCTTGAGCTCAGGTGGACATGTATTGATTTTTACTTATTTCTACCTTGACATATTTTCTTGTTAAGGCTTTCTTTGGATTTTGTTGAAGAGGAAGAAGTGAATAGGATGTTTAGTTTAATAGTAATGGTAAGAAGTGCTCCACCACAAATGAATTATTAACAATGAGTTTAATTCAACCCAGGTTTCGTTGTCACTCAATTGCTGGAAAAGAAGGTAAAATATATTCAAGTAGGCTTCTTCTTCTTCTTAAGAAAAATACGTTCTTTTTCTTTTTTAAATTCTGTGGGATTTTTATGTGATTTTCATTGGTTTACATTGTGGGGTTGTGTTGGATTTGGAAATGAATCTATGAGGAATTTGAAGTAATGATTAAAACCCCTAGTGGATGTAATAATGATTAGAATTGCAAGAAAGCTTGCATTTTCCAATGATTCTTGAACATTAATGTAGGTGTATGTCTTTTTGAGATTGTAGGCAATGTGACCCAAAAGTTTTTCGAGCAATTTAAGATTAAAATTGTGTGTGTTCATAGAGGAACTTGAGGAAGAGCAAGACACATAGAGAAATCCCATTTGGTTGCTCCCCTAGGCATGTGTTCACTTCTAATATCATTTTGAGTTCTACTTTGAGTTATTCTAATTTCCTCTACATATTTATATGGAGGTTGTCTCTCTATGTGAAAACTCATTTGTAAGCATTACGGCTATTACTTTTTAATGTCAGCTTCAAGTATGTGATCTACAATAAATTTTGAGCTTTCTCATGTATAATTTTTATAAATTTTTTTATCCAAAATTTATTTTATTTGCGTCGTTTGAGTTCCTAGGTCAAGAATATGTAGGAAAACCATCACCATATCCATTATGGAACTTAGAATGGGCTCCAAAGTGCCCATGTGGATATAGGTATATAGTTCTTAAGGCTTCTCGTACAACATCTAACCCTGAACAAAAATTTTGGAAATATCTAGATTTACGTGTAAGTGTTTATCTATTTCATTTTCATAATTGTTTTTCAGTTTCACTGAAATATTCAATTTTTCATTTGATCTAAATTTGCTTCTAAGGAGAAAAAGGTTGTGGGTTGTTGATTTAGATGGATAAAGTTGTCTCTGAATGCATTCCTTACCAAAGCTTAGGACATGGATAAGATGATATTAAAATGAAAGAAATGAAAACATCACTTGAAGAGATGAAGTAGGAGATGAAGCATGAGTTTCGACTTCTGAAAGAAAGTACAGAAGTGCAAAATATGCAACAACGACCTCAAAATTTTCATGCTTATTTGTTAATGATTTTCCTACTTTTTGTTGCATACGTATAGGGTGGAGCTTCTGGCAGAATAGGATAGTATTGACCTACCTTTCATGTGCTGACTTTATTGGTTTTGTCCATGCAAGCCAAATTGTATATAGACTGTCAAATTGTATTTATGTGTAAGCAGCAATTTCGTTGGGTACTGCTTTTGCCTAATACATCCGCTTTATAGTTTTTCACAAAGTGCTGCTCTATAGTTTTCCATGAGTGGTTATCTAGTATTTTTACTCTTTAATTTGCCAAGGGTTTCCAAAGAAATGTTGCTACCATAAAACTTATATGTGCGTTCCATACAATTACATGGTGCTTGTTACTCCTTACCCAAAGTAAAGTCTTTCAACAAGATACTAGAACATCTTCTAGCCTCAATGTCTTACCTACTCTTGCTCCTTCAGCTATTTGATATTTTACAATTTTTGCAGCAATGGGATTATGGTGATTTATGCTTCTTTCTTATAAGCATGATAAAATTAGATACTTATTAACTATGAATTGATATGGGATTTTTTTTTCTTCTTTTTTAAGAGCAAGTAAATTCTTCATTTCATTTTTTGTTTGGTATCAAGAAAAGAACTCCAGCACCTAAAACAGAAGTTGAAACTTCAAATGGGGCATACCGCATTCAACCAAAAAATAAGCACTAAAACTTCAAACAAAAGTTTGAAACTTCAAATGGGGCATGCCCACTGCCTAGCTACAAGCATCTCATGCGTGTAGTTTTTGCACTTCCACCCCTAGAGGATCAAACACGTCCCTCACTTTTACAATATCATCTCCAAATCTAGAACCAAAAGCTGCACCAACCCATTACTATTACTTGTGACATGTCCAATTCTCAAAACATAAAGCAATGATGCATGAGAACCTAAATTAAAAAGTCAATTAGTTGTAACATGTCCAATTCTCAAAATACAAAACTTAAATTAATAGCTAAATCAATGACGAGTCCATAAAACTTTACTTCTTCATGTATAATTTTATATATTTTAAGCACTTAATCATTTTAAATAGCATCAATTGGGCTAAAATCATGATTAGTGCACTTGAAATCCATTTATTATGTTTTAATGCATAATTTTCTCAAAAATCCTCCTTTTAACACAAAATAATAAAAACTACTCTTCTGAAGCCTTAATTTCTCAAAATATCTGTCAAACCTTAATTCTTCATGAAATGATTTGAAATTCCTTTATCATTAGTTTATTTAAGTCAAAACCTGTCCAATGATGTCATCTTATGCTATCATTTCGAGTGAAACAAGTTTGCATTCATACATTTGTTACTTCAGGGGTAAAATCGTCATTTCATATAAGATGGCACAGTTTCATTCATGAAATCACTAGAATCATTATTCATTACATTATGCCTCATGTTTTATATCATTTCTCAAAATTTTGGAGGAATCTTAGTCAAATTAAGACTATTCGTGAAAAGTCCTAATTGGATTAGGACTCTACTAATTCTTATCGTTTGAACCCTTTTTGCAGGTACTGTAAAAATTGAGACCCACTAGATGTCAATTGGAAAAGATACCCTTCCTAAATGAAAAATCCTAATGACATCAAGATTTTTGCCCAGGACCCACACACAACTCAGAAAATCATATTGGATCATGCAGTGAAGATTGGAGCTGCAAAGGTGCTAATCTGAAGAAGAACAGAAAAGAATTGAAGTTAGCGGACCCCGCAAACATTCACACACATGAAGAACTCACACATGTGCCATGGGTAAAAGGGGGGTCCACTCATTTCACTTGAATTGTCCTTATAGCCTTTTTCAGAAAAGTTTAAGAAAATACCACGATGATGCAGTAATTAAAGAAATAATGCAAGAAGGAGTTTGCAAAGCCAAAGGGGACCCACACATAAGAATGCACGTCTAAGCCTCTTTTATTTTCATGTTTGGATCACATTTAAACCCTTTCAAATTATCTCCCAATTATTTATGCAAAATTTAAGAAAGAAATGAGATAATTCATGAATGAAAAGAGAGTTTTAGTGGGAAAAGATAAGCCACCAAAGGAGATAGACCTCTATCCTTTCAAGGAGTGTTTTGCACATCCAAGTGACTTTTCTTTTGTAACACTCCGATCCCCTTTGAGCCGGTTTAGTGGCTAATTAGTGTGTTTTTGTGTTGTTTATTTCTTTTGGGCTTGGTTTCGGATCTTGGATAGGTAGTGGATTTGATTTGATTGGTATTAGTCTGGCTCTACTCAGCCTCAGCCCTAGGATGCCCGACGGAGTTACCTCTGGCTTGGTTCTCTGTTCTCTGTATCACTGCAATGTAGTTTTGTCTTAGGACTCCGGAACCCAGAAAACCGAGACCCACTTGTACCCATGGCCAGGTCGGTGGTGTTCTCATCTGTCTGCTCTGTCTGCTCTCTATGTGAGAGAATATGGTTAATGTAGTAGCCACTTAGTTCAGTATTTCTATGTTTTGATTCATTTATCATGCCTTATTTCTATGCACGATTTGCTTAGCATACTAATATGAAACTCTGTATTTAATCTTCTGTCATTATTCAGTTTGATACTATGAGTGTTTCGTCCCTGTTACTTATAATTGCTGGATCGTTGTATTCATTGAGTTGTCTGTGGTGTTGCAGGCACAGATCCCTTGTTCAGCTCCCCGGTGGTCGAAGAGACTGCAGGGCAGGACCTAGAGGCACCCTCCGGTATAGCAGAGTAGGCTTAATCACTTCTGCCGAGTGTGTTCCTGCATATCATCAGTGTTTTGGTTTCTTAGAGATTTTGTATCTTGTACTTTGGACTTTGTTCTCTGTATTATATTTTGTACATCATGTTTTTGGTGTGTACTCAGTCTTATCTGTGTGTGTTATCTACGCCTTTTTTCCCTTTTCGCATTTTGGTTTTCCGCTCGTTCTCTTTTGTTGTGCTTGCTATGATATCTACAGCTTCCGCGTTCGCTTGCTTCGCACGTGTTAGATCCCTTGTGTGCGTGTATTTGGACTGGGTTTGGATGCACGTGTACGGGAGTACGTGTGTCACTGGTTTAGCTTTTCGCTAACCCCCGATTTCTAGGCTCGGGTTGTGACATCTTTCTTGCTTTGGATGACCAGCCAAGAATATAGGCCCCATTCCCCACAAAGTGAAGAGCTTTGTAAACTTCCGCAAGCCTTTCTTATCCAATTAACATTCTACTTCAAGTGGGCTCTATTGTCATTGCTTGTGGCTCAAATTTAAAGATATTTTCAGGAATAAAACTCCTACTTATCTTATCCTTATCAAGCTTGGAGATTAAGAAGCAAAGAGAAAGTGATAATTGAAAAAAAGAAGAGCCCAATCAGAAAAAAGAAAAGTTAATCTCGATTTTTAGGATAGTTTGGATTAAAATGATCATATCTCTTAAACCATACATCAGATTGGCCCAATCTTGGTAGCATTGGAAAGCCTTTCAGATTAGATATCCATGGGTCCCAAGATTATATAGTTTGAAACTGAAATGATAAAGTTATGACCTCGAGAATATTGCTGCGATTCTTTTACTTGGGATTGAGATTATCTCATCAAAGGTGGGCCATATCCTTTGACAAGTTTTAGCTTAAATATAAATGGCGGGTGCACTTAGAAATCCAGCAAGATAAGGAATCTGATGTCATCTCAAACTTGGAGGATAAGCAACAAATTTCTCAAAATTTGAATAAGACTCTATCTACACAAAGGAGTCTAGATTCAATACATCAAGGGAGGCCCAAAACCATTAGTAGGACCCCCTTACACATCCCAAAGCATGGAGAAACCCCCTCTTGGATGCCAAACACTCCCCTTTTTCCCTCTCTCTTCCTCTATTGAAGTCTTCTTCCATCCCTTCAACTAGAAGAGAAGTTCTCCATCTCAGTATAAGTAGTATTTCTTTTTTATTTCAATTGATGTAAATTCTTTGTAAAAAATTCTACTACATTAGTAAAACTATTCTTTCTTTTAGATCTTGCCTTTTACATGATTGATCTTCTGTTTTGATTATAATGTTTGTAATAAGATTAACAACCCTAATCTATGATTTTATGGTTAAAATAATGGGTAAATCTTGTGATTGATGGATTTTTAGAAAAGTATTATACTACTTGAACTAATTGGATCACATTTAAATTCTTGAAAACTACATTTAATTTTATTGTTCACTACATTTAAATTCAGTTGATTACATTTAAATTTCTGACAAATACTGCATTTAAATTCCATGTTCTTTTCGCTTTATTTCTAGTTGTGCTCTTAGGCCTTTATGCTGCATGACTTATGGCCGGAAATAATTCTTAGAAGTATACATTATCATCATGTATTGGTTTAACTTCTAGAAAAGGGATTTTTAGACTTGGATTTGGTGATTTTTAATCAAAAATTAAAAAGGTAAATTCAACTTAAGAAGGACTACAGAAAAAGACAGTAATAGTCACTATTTTTACTTAAATCTTGACAATTTAAAACTTGACACAAAGAATTTATTTTTGACTAAAAATTGGAGGTATTATTTTTATTGGAATTACTTTCTATCATAAAAATCAGAGGTATTATTTACCTAAAGAAACAGTAGGATTTATTACCTGAAGCGAGTGGTTCAAGGGGCTTTTTTTTTTCTTCTCGTTGGGTATTTTGGGATTTTGGGACCCAAGCAAAGAAAATTCCCTGATCAAATATTTCAGATCCCAAATCAGAATTCCCAGCAATTTCAACCAAACATATTAAAAAATCCAAATTAGAATTCCCAAATCAAAAACCCCAATCTACATCTTTATTTCCAATCTACCTCTTCATTTCCTCAAACCCTCACATGAACTCACATAGTAAATCTAGAACACCAAATAATAGAGAAAATCCAAAAAAAAATGTAAAAAGATGAGCAGAGCAAGATTTTTGCTGAAAACACAACAAACCTTAAAAAATGTAGGCCGGATTTTTGCAGAGGCAGGGTCCTTTCTCTTTCTCCTTCTTTTTCTCCTTCCTCCTTTTGGCCGGCAGAGGCAGAGACAGCGGCAGCAACAGCGGGTTGCAAAGGCATAGGAAGAGACTGATCGCAGAGCAAGAAAGAGATGAGCAGAGTGAGGATCGGAGAGAGTGAGTAGAGTGAGAGAGAGATGACTGACACAGATCGGAGTGAGTTTGGAGTAAGAGATCAAAGAGAGAGAGAGAGAGAGAGAGAGAGAGAGAGAGAGAGATGAGCTAGCAGAGAGAGCAGAGAAAGAGAGCAAGAGATCAAAAAGAGAATGAGACGTATTTAGCAAATGGGGGGTGCGAGAGTGAAAAAGGGATTTCCCCCTAGGGCCAAGTTTTATTAGATCTTTACCAACAACTAATTTTCATCGCCAAAAGTTAAAATTTTGTCGGCAAATGTTTTTTAATTTTTTCTAAAAAAAGTTAAAAATTACGTAACTTTATTGACGTATTTTAATTTTACATAGGTAAAAGTATACTTTTACCGACGTTTTAATTAAAAAGTCATTAAAAATATACTTTTACCGACGTTTAAATTAACATGTCAATAATAATTTATTTTATTTTCATTTTTTCTAAAAAAATAGTTATAAGATATTTACCAACGCTTTACATATTTATGTCGGTAAAAATAGAACCTTAAAAATACCAACGAAATATTTTGCCTCAAAAAGTTAAATAATTCATCGGAAATAATTTATTTTATTTTAATTTTTCTTAAAAAATAAGGTAAAATGTCCAAACAATTGCCGATGAATTTTACTTCTTACATGGGTAAAAATCTATTTTTCACCGACTTTTTATAAAAAAAAGGTCAATAATTATCTTACTTTCACCGACATTTTATAATAAACATCGGTCAAAAGTGCCCTTTAATATTTAGGACCGACGTTATATTTGAAGGTTTTAGGGGAGAGCCTCTAGAATGGATTAATGCCAATCTTAATATTATGTGTGCAAATAATCAACCATGCAGCGGAAATAAATCAAACCATAAACACACACCACAAAAAGACATAATATTTTACATGGAAACCCAAATTGGAAACAAACCACAGCAAAAAATCAAGCACTATGAATCATACTATAGTTACAAGAGAATACTCACAACATTTATCCAGTTACCTCTTAACCTAAAGACTTTGTGATTCCCTTGCACAGCTCCCTGCTTCAACGACCCTCTGCCATTCTCTGTGACAGATCCAAATACCTAGACACCTTCTAAATGCTACACTTGACTCCCCATAACAATCTTCTACACTCAAAGAAGTAGAAAACAAAAATCTCTAAAGTAGAACTTCAGCCCTTCAACTCTCAAAAAAACTTTAGAGGAGATGATCTCCAAAATATATTCCCCACTCATAACAATAAAATCTCTATCTTAGGATTGAGAGAGAACTCTTTTTTATAGCTCCAATTTCGTGCCTCATAAGTATATTTCAATGAGGAAACGAGTTGGCATGAAACAGGCAAGTTCTTCTTTAAATTGGATTGACAAATTGCAAGTTGGCGAAGTTTCTGCACCTGTCTGATCCGTCGGATGAATGGCCGATCGGTGGGATTACCTTTCTGCACACGTGAAAATTCAGCACATTTTCTGCAAAACTTCTGGAGGCCATAACTTTCTCGTTTTAGTTCCGATTAAGGTAATCTTAGGCTCTATGGTGTTGTGTCTCTGATACCAATTGTTGTGATTTTCTGACAATCACCCGTTGTGCACATCCACGGAATCACAAGATCAAACACGAACAAGCCACACACAAGAAGAGACATGAGATTTACGTGGTTCACCCAAACAGGGCTACATCCACGGGCACAGGAGTTCGACCTGACCCGCCGTGGAGAAAAAGCCCAGGACAGAAGGTTCCGGGTTCTGGTTTCGGGTCGGGTCGTTTCGACCCAACCCGTGGTGCAGCCCAATCCAGCAGCGATTGCAAGTCGGGCCGGGTCAGGTTCGACCTGACCCATGTGCGCAGAGCCCAGCGAGAAGAGTTCAGATAAGTTCGGGTCAGGTGAACCCGACCCGGGTCCGCTCCAGAAGCCCAGCAGACAGTGCAGTGACGTCAGCAGTGATGTCAGCAACGGTCAAAGGCCAGATTTGACCAGTTTCAACGGCTGAAATTGTTTCTGCGATATCTTGATCGTCCGATGTCTGATCGGAGATCTGTTTGCGCCTACAGACTCGTTTCGAGCAGATCTACGCAGTGGAAGAGGTTGATTGGCTGTTTGACAGTCAAGGAGGAGGTTTGACGGATTGGAGCGTAGAAACTTGTTTCTACGTTATCGGAGCCATCCTGAGTCGGATTTCAGATCTGTTTCTTCCAGCGTGCTCGTGGTGACGAGATCTATAACTTGATGTAGAAATCTGGAGGAGATCTGAACAGATGTGGATTTAGGCTTGAATCAGGTCTACTCGACCTGATTGTTGTTGCAAACCCAATAATAGGAGTCGCCGGCCTAGTTGCAAAGGGTTTGCTGATTCAAACAAAGTTGTTCGTTTGGGGTTCACATGATCGCATGTGATGTTATTCATCTTGCCAGAGCCAAGACGGAAAAGCAGCAAGGAGTAGCTGATGCGTCAGCAGTTGTCAAACATTTGTTTGATTGATTGACCGGAGGCCCGGTCAAATGGAGTTTTTTTTTACCGCTCGGAAGCAGAGGTTTCTGCAATGGAGTCATCTGGACTTGTATTCCTAATCTGTTTTGCTTGCATGGTTGTGGTGATTGGATCTTCACAGTGATGTTGAAGATGGGGCAGGATGGTGAGTGATTCAGATATCACTCAGATTCGTCAATGGTTTCGAGCTTTTAATTCGAGGTGGAGTTTGACGAGATGAACTTTGCTCAAAGTTCATGTGCTGGTTCAACATGTCAAAGTGTTGAAGAAGACTGCATCCCTGGTGCAGTGACGTACCATTCAGCAAGGTACGTGAAGACATTGCCGGTTTTATCTCCTAGTAGCTCGAGTTGTACGGAGTTGTACGGAATTCAAGCCAAGGTGGAGATTGTTGGGTTTATGTCTTGTATTCCGGTTTAGCCGGATGAGTCACTGGGTTAGCCAGAGACTGGTTTAAGGTCAAGGGTATTTTGGTAATTGTACCGGGGCTTTCTTGGTGGCCAAGAAAGTGGAGATTATATATTGTATAGTCTGTAACCCTAGACCTTGCGGCGGCGGCGGCAGTAGTTGCTCGTGGTGTTCCCACACCACGTAGGAGAGATGAGGTGAGAGAGTGGGAATTTCTTGTATGCTTTACTTGTCATAGTGAAGATGTTCGTCCTCCTGTGCCCGTGGATGTAGCCCTGTTTGGGTGAACCACGTAAATCTCGGTGTCTCTTCTTGTGTGTGGCTTGTTCGTGTTTGATCTTGTGATTCCATGGATGTGCACAATGGGTTATTGTTCTGAAAATCACAACATATGGATATCTACTTGAAACGAGCTTTCCAACGGTAATTGCATGCTCATATCCGATACTCGGTTTCTGAGATATGACCTTTTTTAATCCATATTGTCCATAGAGTATCACTTGAATTTGTCGCTTTTTCTTCAAGTTCTTCACTACAGTGCACCTGGCGACTCAAACCATTATTCATATTCAAAGATATGTGAAATACAATACTAATGGACTCAATTTTTGTCTAACCCATGAATTTGCCAATACAAAAACCCTGAAAATCTCCTCCTTTGGTAATTTTCCTATACAAAAGCAAAAAAAACATTAAGTAAATTGAATTAACAAAGAAAATTTTACCACCAGCTCTTTATCAGTTATAAAAGTAATCATCTTCAGCTCCATCTGTCTTCAGACTAAGTAAAAATTCTCTATTCTCCCCCTGAATGCAATATTATCTCCCTTTTTGTCTATAATTGACAAAGCTAATAATCAGCACATAACAAAGTTGTCAACTTGGATCCAACAATAGCTCCCCTTTAATTACAGCTCTCCCTTAATTTTATCTTCGTATTAGCACTGAGGATGGGAGCTTGATAATCTTGATCAAGGTTTTTTGCATGTAGCCACCTACACTTATATACACTATAAGAAAATGCACATTCAGCAAAGAAATTTAGAGACAATCCTAGTCATTTGTCCCTAAATATTACATTTTTCGTGACAAAGATAATAATTCGTCTCCCTATATCATTCCCGTCTATTCCCGCCCAAAGACCAAATTAGCATCAAAATTATTATGTTTAACGACAACCACAATTCGTTGCTGAAAGCGAGTGACGAAATATAACTCGTCGCCAAATGTCAAATTAGTTTGCCCCTACTATGTTTGGCGTAAAGCATTAAAAGAAAAAAAGAAAAGAAAGCAATGAGGCTTCCATCGTCACATTCCCCTCCAATCTGCTCACCTTGCTACTCGTTCGCCAGCTGTGACATCTGCTTCCTTCCACCCGGCGGCACCCCCACTTGCAAGGCTCTGCGAACAACACCTCTCTGCCATCATAAAAGCCTAACACTATCGAACAACAAAAACCCCCAAAACCCTTCTCTCATGCACCTCCTCCTCCACCACCACGTTGTCGGACTCTAGCCAAGGCACCACTTACACTGCTCACATGGTCTCAAAGCTGGGCACAAAGCCCTTAATTTTGCTCGATTTCGAGACATCCGTCTTTAAGAAGGAGAAGGTCACCCTCGCTAGCCAGCACGAGATCGGTTTGTTGTTTTCCATTTCTGTTGATTGCTTCCTGGTTTTATTGATTTTGTTTTGGTTTGGTGGTGATTTTTGCAGTAGTTTGTGAGAGGAGGGAGGGATCTTCCCAAAGCTTCTTCTCCTCTCTTGGATTTGATTCGCAGATCAAGGTTTTTTCTGCAGATCCATTAGGGCTTCTAGGATTACATTGGCTTTTCCTTTTCTCTACTCTTTTTGGTCTGTTCTTGATGCTTCTTCTTCTTATTTGCATCTGTATGAATTAAGTATTTTATCTTTTGATTGTTCTTAGATTTTGTGGTGGAGATAGGGTTTTGATTTTTGCGCGACCATTGGATTGAGGGATTAAGATTTACTAGTTTTGGCCCTTTTTTTCCCTAAGAAGAAATAGTATGAACAATGATATTGGCAGTAACCAATAAGTTCTCTGGGTCTTTAAGACAATAGAGGGGTGTGTTTTGAGAACACTAGTCTTTACAAAGGAGCTTATGAAATTGTCACAAAAGCATAGGGGAACCGAAATGGAGAGATGATCTAAACAATTTCCTGTGTGTGCAAACAGAATGTGAGCTTCCCTTTAACATTGTGTTTATGGTGCTGCATTCTATGCTTGATACGTTCCATTGAAACATTGTGTTTAAAGTTCATTGTATGCTTGATATTGCTCTTATACTTTCTTTCTCCAATTCTTTGCTGGCCACCATTCTATTTGCTTCATTTTAACAACACCCTTTTTGCAACCAAACAGATAGCTGCACTGTGGACAAAGTACGAGAAAAATTCTTCACCGGAAGCAAAGGTTGTCAAAGAGTTTGACAATATCTTAGCCTTAAGTCACACAATTTTAATTGTAATAAAAAATTGTTGGTGCACTTTTTTGTGGTTGTGGAGTCATGTACATTATAATTAATCCCCTGCACCTGACTTTCTTGGCCGTCTAGTGGTTCTGCTGTTCTGCATACTTGTCCTTTGCTAGTGTCATGTACATTCCATCTTACCAAAACTTCTCACCTTAAAGGTATGTTCTGTCTGTCAGATCCCTACGAATCCTCTTATAGGTAGGTGTGACTCTATTGTTGATCAATTTAAGCAAAAACACGAAGTTTCGTGTTTCAGTCCGAAATTACAAAACCATTGAAATTCCAGTTATAGATATTATTGTCAGTGACAGTCTTTTTGTGCTTGTTCTAAAGAAGACAGTCGCATGAGTTAGAAGGAAAGCATTGGAGACGATGACACAGAGAGGAGTACCATTTAACACCCAAGGATGGGTACTTCGAAAGCCAAACTATGGTCCTTAATGGAAGTCCTTTGGAGCTTGGTGAGAATGGGAACTTCCCTCCATTGAATTCTATTCTTGTTGATGCATACGCGCCTATATATATTGCTCCTTTATCCATAGCATTCATTGCCATCCCAAACTTTGATGCTCCAACTTGCAGATGATTGGTGTATAGAGATCCCTTGAGTCTTAGTCTATCATGTTGTAAAGAGATTACTATGGAAATTGTAGATTTAATAACAAAGCTAATATGTTTGAATAAATTTGATTCCCATAACACATGGGGAAATAAGATATAATGCTTGTTATTCAAAATACTAATTTTTTTGTATTGATTCAATATATTGAATTCTCACATGTTTGCTATATTATTACTGTTGGGCATGATTTATAGTTTATCTGTATTCCATTCTCTCCCAATTGCAGTGTGGACCTCCTAGCCCAATAAGCCAACAGGAGCTTCTTTAGAGCTACATCCAAACTATAGCCAAACAAATTCAGACATGAAATTGATATAACCTGTAAGCAAGAAGCTTTTTCCATTCTCTTGCTACTTAATGTATAGTTTTCTTGTTCTATTTCAATTCATCTTTGTCCAATGATATACATGCAAATGGACTATGGAGACATTCTTTTGCTAGCCTGTTTGCTTTTGTTTATTTGTTTGTATTGTATTCTCTGACCTGATGAGTTGATTTGCCAAATGGAGAGTCTACACCATATTAACAATAAAAGAAGAATGAATGACATGTTCCATTTGTTTTAAATTTTATTTTTTTATTATGCTTAATGAAGACCAGATGGTTAAAATGGATGATGAAAATTCTGTCATAGGGACTATGAAAGATACCCATCTAATGAAATTACCACTGTAACATCGAAAAATATTAAGATTATGGCATTAGATATTTGGGTCTCTTGGTATCAAAACCATAGGCCCAACTCACACCTGAAATTATTAGGACACATTCACACTGTTTAACCTAGATTCAGAATAAAACATATGACATCACGAGACCAGTGTTTCATCCATCTCAAGATTGATATACTTTTTCCTAATGTTAAATGATTTTTACTGTTTCAAGTAAACACATAAAGTCCCTTTAACATTCCATCCGAGGCCCCACTCGCTAGACCCCATGAGCAGGCCTGTGGGGTCCTGCCACCTTCCCTATTTGAACTTCCAGTTCCAGACACAACCCGACAAACAGAAGCTAAATACCTCTCTCTCTCTCTCTCTCTCTCTCTCTCTCTCTCTCTCTCTCTCCCCACTAATATCCTCTTCTCCTCCCCCACCTTATTATCACCCTTTTCTTTTCTCCACACACTGTTGACTCCACCATCCACTCAATCAACCCTAGAATCATGCCTTACTACTGACTAGAGAGAGTGAGAGAGTAATCCCACCCACTCCACACGAGTGCACTGCCAGCCCCCATACAAATCACCAACATCATTTCTTTCTTCTTATTTTGTTGTTGCCGTGGTTGAGAGAGAAAGAGAGAGAGAGAGAGAGATGGGTTCATGAAGAGCAACAGAAATGGAGAGAAGTGTTTAGAGATGGGGTCATTAAGAAAAGAAAAGGAGAGAAGTGTATTTAAGAAAGGAAAGATGGGAAAACAAGTAGACCGTGGAAGAGGAATTGGAAGGAAAAGCTTACTACTACTACTTCTTTAGAACTACAACAGCTGGTTCTTGTACAAAGAGGAACAGGTGGGCCACCACCACCACTAGTAGAACTACATAAGTAATAATCAAACGTGAGTTTGCTTGCCCCTCTGTTATACTTCTTGATTTATTTGCAACAGCTACCTCCTGTATATTCCGCTTCTTTTTTGTCTCTTTTGATTGTATCTTGCACTCATTCTTTTTTTTTTTTTGCTGATTATTATTATCATTATTTTTTCATAATTTTATTTATTTATTTATTTATCTGGGTGTGCTTTTTTTTGTAGGTGATGTGTGATGCATAGACACTAGCTGGTGAACCAATTCTAACAAACAAAAGACACAATGCTGCAAAGATCTTTAGCCATCCTGATGTTGTGGCTTGAGAGCTTTGATAGGTTTCTACTTCTTTTTATTGATGTTATTGATCTATTTGTACTAATTGGTTGCTTTTTTTTTTTTTGCCAACTTCTGAAGCCTTTTGCTGCTCTCAAATTGAATGCATCAATGTTCCTGCAGTAATTGGAGAAAACACCCAATTCTCATATCCCACAACCTTCCCAATTCTCATCTCTCTCTCTTTAATATGGGTTTTGTTATTATTGCTTGTAAAAGCTGTTTGATGGATGCATCAAGGAATGGGAGGCTTTCTCCAAGTGCAATCCTTCCAACGGAGGTCTCAACAATTTCTTCTCTAGAATCTTAGCATGATTAAACTGGATACAAATGAGTAATCCATAGTGGAGTAAAATTTGAAAATACTAGCTTAGAGAGCCATTCAATTTTTTTTCAACGTAAGGTTCCCGAGTTCCACTCATTCCCAACTCAGGATTTCTCTAAACTCCGGACTTGGAGGGGATCCAAATTCCAAACTCACAAATTCATTGAAGCTACTTCGACTTCAAAAATCTTAGAAGCATCATCTAAATCTTAAAAGCTACTATAATCTCATGTCGAAGCAGCTCAACTTAATTGTACAATGCAATGGAGATTTAAGAAGCACCTTTCTTTGTCTTTGAATGTGGAATCTATTAGATCTCTGTTGTGGACTCTTTTACAAATTTTGGTTATGTAACTATGCTGGAATTGATGCTAAGCCTATATCTCTGGGTTTGTAGTTTATGCTATAACATTGTTTTATTATGCTTTAATGTTTTTTTTTTTCTGATAATATTTATTGTTACCCTTTTTTTGGTCATTCTAGTTGGATCAACACATGTGTATTTTCTATTTCATAGTACATACTTCTTACACTATTTAAATTTAGTCTATAATTACGTATTGAGAAATTAATCATTGTTGCTAATAAAAAGTAAGTATGCTTATCATGTATGCATATATTCTTGTGTTTGAGAAAGTGTAAGCAACATCTTATAATACATATTATTCTTATAATTTTTTTCCTTTGTTCACAGATTGACGATGGAGTGGGCATGGACTTTTGTTGATGAGGGTTTTTTTTTAGTATTTGGATGGATATTCATATTACTGTTTGGATGCTTGTTATGTATTACTTTTTATATTTAGACGGAAATGTGCACGGATATTTGGATCAATGTATTATTTTGATTTTATGATAATGTGAATGCGAATGGTTATGGGTATGATATGAATGCGAATTGTTGTGATGATGTGAATGAGAATTGTTATCACTAATTGTCTATTTTCGGCCACGAATTCCATCATTGCTGACCGGTCAAGCACGTTCTTCAAATGTGTGCAAACCACCATAGGGTGACAAGCAAATTTATGCCTAAAGAACGGACATTTGGGGACAAACCCTTCGTTGATTAACTATTTTTTAAGGATGAACAACTTCATGCCTAAAGGTTAGACTTTTGGGGACAAACTATTACTTGTTACTGATTATTTGTTTTTGGCGACGAATACATTCTTGCCTAAAGGTTAGACATTTGGGGACGAATAAATTCATCCCTAGAGGCTGAATATTAGGAGGCCTAGGTAAGACATTTGGTGACAAACACCATTCAGCGACAAACAAAATTCTTGCCTAAAAGTTAGACATTAGGGGACAAACTTATATTCGTCGCTGAATATATTCCCAGACGGGTTTTTGCGACAATGTGGAGACAAATTGTAATTTGTGGCAAAAGTTTTTGGCGATGAATTTTACTAATTTGGCGATGAATTTTGTTCATCGCTAAAAATGTCCTTTCTTGTAGTGATAGTTTGATCATGCAGTACAGTGTGAGCAACTTCTTTGGACAGATCAGACTCATATTTGAGCATCTTCTTGCCAGATTTATTATCCTTGTATTACGTCCATGAATTTGCATGATTTAGGCATCAATTTAGATTGGATTAGAGACTTAATTAGGTTAAATGCATCATTATTCATTTAATTTCATCATTTCATGCATTTTCACCTAGAAATTGGAATTTGTACAATTTTTGCACATTTTATGCATTAATTGCAATTTTTCTCCGAAGAATCTCAGTTGGAGTAGAACTCTGTCTGGACGGGTTCCGCTTCAATGTAGGTTCTTCAGTATTTGATGAGTTTAATTAGCATGTGCAGAAAATAAAATTTGTAGGACTCACAGAACCTTGGGATAATTTGGGTTCCACTGCTTAAAGATCCACACACTTAGAGTTCATCTGCCCGTAGATCCCACATAAAGATTAGTTAAGGCTTCCAGAAGATCTTATCTCATCCTATTGTGCTAAGAAATATTCTTCTGACTTGTTTAACAAATCACAATCACTGCAGAGATAGAGTCCATTGCAAATTAGAATTCAAAATTTAATCTCGTTTTTCTCATAATAGCCTATCTTAAAAATGACTATAACTCTCAATTTGTACATCGGATCAGTGCAAATGACCCACCGTTGGAAAACTCTTTCAGAGTAGATGTCCGTGGAGCCCAATATTACATAAACCGGAGCTAAAATAAAAAAGTTATGGGCGTGGAAATTTTCATGTACATTTTTAGGCAGGATTGCAATTGCATCTACACCATTGAAGTATAACTGTTGTATATTCCTCTATGGACCCCATATGAAAATTAGATAAGAATGCCAAAAGCTTCCACCTCATCTTATCTCTAAAATCTCTCTCATCTAAAGAAATAAACCCAATCAACATGCAGCAGATCTTCTCTCAATCCACCAAAAAGAAGTCCAGATTCAATGAACCTGAAGAGCCAGAAAACTACAAAAGGAGGCCATGGGAGGCTCTTCCTCATTCCTAGCCAGATCTTGAAATCCCAGATCTCTCTCCCCCTCTCTTCTCCACCTCTCTTCTCCATTAATTTCTGTTTTTATTTTAAACTTATTCTGGAGCCTTATTTCAGAAACTAGGATCTAGAAAAGAGAATTCCAAGAGACCATTGTATAAGAAGAAGAAATCAATGAAATTATCTTTGAGGTTCTTTGCAATGGTGGGCTGAGTTTTTTATTGGAGCGAAAGATGAAGCTAAGTATTTTAATATTCTAATTTATATTTATTATTTTATTTTTTTCTGATTGTCTTTTGTTAATGTGCTTTTAAAAGATAATAATAGATCTGTCTTCATGCCAAAGGTAAACCGTTGATTTGTGTTCGTAATGAATAAATTTTGATAATTTATATTTACTTTGATAGATTATGCTTAGATCTTTAGTTATCTTTGATAGTCTATACTTAGTTTGATAGGTGATGCTTAGGATATTCATTCTTTTATGAGGTGAAGGAGGTCTTGGGTATTGATTTTGTTTTTCTTAATTAAAATTGGTTTTTGCAATAGTGAAATCATCCGAATTAGAAACATTGATTTGTTTCTGATCTCAATAATAATTGAGACAAAAAAGGATAAATTAATTGCATAAATTGGATTTTTAAATAACTTAGTGGATTCTGACTGCTCTGATCTGATTCTTATCATTGTTATTAATTTATTTGGTCTCTTATTTGCATATCACACTTCTCTTTTATCATTGGTTTTCTTTTAAAAAAAATTAAATTTTTAATTAAAAAGTTCAAAAGTGCTCTCTTTGGGATCGACCTGTATTTGCCACTGTCTCAACAAGACAACTGTGTACTTGTAGTTTTAAGTAGATTGATTAAATTCACATCACCTTCAGCATAAATGGCTTTATCATATATGTGTCTTCTTGATTAAATACTATTCTAGATATCTCTTAGGATCAAACACATCAAATTAGTGTAACTTGCTCTGATACCACTTGAAGGTTTTGGAGGAGAGATTCTAGAATGGATTAATGCCAATCTTAATATATGTGTGTAAACAATCAACTACGCAGTGAAAATAAATCAAACAACAAGCACACACCACAAGAAGACATAATATTTTACGTGGAAACCCAAACTGGGAAAAAACCACTACTAAGAATCAAGCACTATGAATTATACTACAGTTACAAGAGAATACTCATAACCCTTATCAAGTTGCCCTTCAACCTAAGGACTTTAGAATTCCCTTGTATAGCTCCCTTCTACAATGACGCCCTATTGTTCTCTGTACAAATCCAAACATCTAGACGCTGTTTAGATGTAGCACTTGACTCTCCACAACAATCTGCTATAGTTAAAGAAGTAGAAGACAAGAATCTCTAAAGTAGAACTTTAGCCCTTCAACTCTAAAAAATTTCTAGAGGAGATGATCTTCAAAATATATTCTCCACTCAGAACAATGAGATCTCTGTATTTGGGTTGAGAGAGAACCCCTTTTTATAACCCCAATTTCGCGCCTCATAAGTTTATTTCACTGCGGAAAGGAGTTGGCATGAAACATGCAAGTCCTTCTTTAAATCGGACTGAAAAATAGCAAGCCGGTGAAGTTTTTGCACTTGTCTGATCGGTCGGATGAATGGTCTGATCGGTTGAATACCATTTTGCCCGGGTGAAGATTCAACACATTTTCTGCAAACTTCCAGAGGCTATAACTTTCTCCTTTTAGCTCTGATTAAGGTAATCTTAGGCTCTACGAATATCTACTCGAAACGAGCTTTCCAACGGTAGATTGCATGCTCATATCCGACGCTTGATTTCTGAGATATGACATTTTTAATCCATGTTGTCCATAGAATATCACTTGAATTTGTCGTTTTTTCTTCAATTTCTTCACTACAGTGCACCCGGCGACTCAAACCATTGTCCATACTCAAAGATATGTAAAATACAACACTAATGGACTCAAGTTTTGTCCAACTCATGAATTTACCAATACAAAAATCCTTACAATATTTATTACGTCGGTAAAATAATACTATTACCAACGAAATTTTGAAGCTGTCGCTAAAAAAATGTCGGCAAAAGTGCTTTTTCTTGTAGTGCTCCTCCTCATATCTTTTGTAAAGCTCTATGATCTAATCCGTAGAATAAAAAACCATTCCAGCCTTAAGGTCCTCTAGTTTCTCTTCTACATTACTTAGTTCATCTATTTCATTATTAATAGCATCATTGAACTCCACATCTATTTCATCCATGATCTAACAATATCTGTAAAGCAATATAAATAACTAATAAAACAACTAATACATAATTTGTAAATAATATCTATATATTGTGGTGGATATAGATCTTAAAGGCAAAAAGAATGGGTAACATTCCATTCACATAATATTAATCAAAGAACAAAAATATGTTGGGTTGTTAGGTTAAGATAAAAGAATTGAATTAGTGATGCATCTTCCAATCTACTGATGAATTTATAATGTTTATTTATTAATAGACCCAAGAAAAGATACAAGCACACATAAATTCCAAATGACTCAAATTAAGAAAAAATCAATATATGTCAACCTAAGCTCAAGATCCATCTTGATTGCATGAAACAATCAACTAACATTATCAATTTACAAAACAAAAAAAATTCTCACAAATCAAAACGTGTTACCATTCCCTATCACTAACCAAATACAGATTTTGAATTTTGGTTGAAAGCCATTTGAAGAAAAAAAATCCATTCTTACTTTATCCCTTTGCAGAAAACCTATTAGGGCGGAATTAAAACAAAAAACCAAGAAAAAAATTCCATAAATCAAAACATGTTATCATTCCCTAACACTAACTAAAAACAAATTTTGAATTTTGGTTGAAAGCCATTTGAAGGAAAAAAAATTATATTATTCAACCTTATTAACCCATCCTGTCCCCAATATCCAGCAAATCTCAAACCATCCCAAGCCATCCCCTCCCATCTCCTTGGACCAAAGGGCACACTTCTTTAGTGCCACTAGTGGAAAAAAAAAGGAAGAAAGAAAGAAAAGAAAGAGAAAAAGAGCAGTGTAAGGAGCATATGCGTCTTCAAATTCCACCCTGACAAATCCCATCCCAACCCTTCTCTTCCTTGAACTCTAATCCTTATTGACTTTTCATCCAAGCTAAGAAGATGAAAATACCTAGAGGGCAATGACAAGCAAATCACAGAGAACTAGAGGCAGGGGAGAGATGAGCTTTTGAGCTTCTGCAATCAGGGGGACATGGGGTCTATCTGCAATTAGGACGAGGTAGTGGAGAGTAGGGGTTGGTTCTCTGCGATTAGGGTTCTCTCCCTTTGTTTTTTTTTTTTTCCGAAAGGTTGAAACCCACCTTAAAAACGAGTGGGCCCTATGCTTTCCACACTAGCATGCTAGGTAAGCTGGTTGTGAATTGGGTTATGAATTGGGAGAGTGCGGCAAGCATTATTGTTTAGTGACTCCATAACTCTCACTTCAGTGATGGTGAGCAAAAGAGAGACCATGGTTGAGATGATTCATTACACTCGCAGAGAGATAAAGAGAGAGGGTTGGGAGTTAGAGAGAGAATGCAGGCCTAGCTCATTAATATGCACAAAATGAATGTGAGAGGAATCTGAGTCGATTCAAAGCGGAAGCTTAAACCCAGATTGTTTTGCTTGGTTGGTCAAGTTCAAGTTGCAAATCAGGAGTTTGAGTTGGAGCTATACTCAGCTCATTTTCACTCTAGGTTGAAGTGTAGCACATTATAAGAGGATTAATAGGACAATGCAGTTTTACGTGGTTTTGATTCAAAAAAGGGCCTTTTACCCCTAGACCCAAGAAATTCAACTTGTGGAGGCTCTACGTAAAAAAAATAATGAGAAAAGGGCAAATATAAAAAGTCCATATAAATTTATAGAGTTTTCAGGTTTTTTTTAAAAGTATTTGAACTTCTTTAGGTCTGGGTGGGGGCTGAAGCCCTCGACCCAAGTACCTCGGTCAACCCTTGCCCACATACAAGAGGCGTCAATTCTTATCAAGTTGCCAATGTTCGAACCTACAAGGTCACCTTCCCTTACCCGAGGGCCATGCTACCTCATTTGAGATCTCTTTCTTTACTTGAGGGCACCCCATCTCACCCAAGGTCTACTCCCCTCACTAGAGGACTAGACACACCCAGGTAATTGCCACGGTTTTTGAAATAAGTACAAAAAAAGTTAGAAAAAAAAAGACATCTAAAAATCTTAAAAAAAAAAGAAAATAAAAGAACTTGTATTCAAATTTAGAGAACATCTACCCCATTTTGAGTGTTGTCGTTACATTATTGTAGTATATATTTTTTCTATCGGCCCTTTAGACATTAAATGGTCTTTGATGAGTGGTTGATTTCATCATGGTGGGGTGCACTTAAATCAATCTAAACCATTCGATGACATAGTGCGGTATGAAATGGAACTGTGTCTATGTTAGTTGCTAATCATTGCAACCAAAACGCCTATGCATTCGAGTTAAGGCAAACAATATACTTAACACTCTCCTTTAGGCTATAGTGGCACTGATACCATGTCAAAAGTTGTTAACTGTTGGGCTTGTGTCTTGTATTCTGACTTAATTGGGTGGAAGATGAACTGTGCTCAAAGTTCATATGTTTGTTTAACATGTCATAGTGTTGAAGAAACTTATGCCATTGGTGCAGTGAGGTACCATTTAGCAGGGTATGTAAAGACATTGCCAGTTTCATCTCCTGGTGGCTAAAGTTGTGCAGAATCCAAGCCAAGGTAGAGATTGTTTGGTTTATGTCTTGTATTTTGTTTTAAGCATATGGGCCCATTGGGTTCGCTAAGGACCGGGCTTAAGGTCAAGTGTATTTTGTTAATTGTACCGGAGCTCTCTTAGGGGCTAAGAGTTTCGTGTGTGCTCTTGTGTATTTTCTCTCTTATTATGTGTGGCTTTGATTATCGATCATAGATTTTGCGCTTCCGCACATGCACAACAAGTGGTATTAGAGTGAGGGAGAGATCCGTGGATTTCAAACCCTAGATTTCCAAGGCCGAGGTACACATGGACGATCGATAGATTTGATTGCATTGGTGATTCAGATTTTTGCAAGGTGGAAAGAGGTTCCCCTCTTTGTTGGAGAAAACACAATAGAGGTAGGCTTTAATCTCTTGATTGGCCACAGATTTGGCTCTTGCTGATCAGAGAAGAAGAGAAAGAGGTTTTTAAAAAAAGTGTTTTTAGCTGCCTTAAAAAAAGCAGAGAGAGAAAACTTATTAAGAGTGTGTTTAGTAAGACTTAGCAAAGATTCTTTTATAGCTTTTAGCTTCTTAAAAGTACAAAAGTTTGTTTGTTTATCAATATTTAGAAGGGCTTATTAAAAAGAAAAAGTCCCAAACCCATTTTAAGATGAAGCAAAACCCATTTTAAGATGACTTCACGTTGAGAAGCTAATATTGACTTATGCGGGAAGCCAACACAAAGTGATGGAAACAGATTGTAACATTTTATATTTAGTTCAAAATTTTCCCTTACTCGTCTTTTTTGCTAGCCTTCTCATCTTCCTTATTCAACCGCATGCCTTCCGCCCCCTTCTGCCTCTTGGAATTCCAAACAAAGAGATTTATTGATGCATTCATAGTCGATTTTATTGAAGAGTGTTCGATAGGTGTTTGATGAGAGTGATTAATGTAATTGGATATGAAAAATCATTGATAAACCTTGTGTTGAAAGCATGAAAGGCCGTGCAAGTGAAAACTAAATGTTTAATTTGGGGTGTTTCAATCAATGCTTGTAGAATTCTTGGTAATAGCAACTGTTAGATTTTGTGGACTCAATCCATCAGTTAATGTAATAAATTGATTAATTTCTTCATTTATCAATAATATCATGCTTTACTTTCATGAGATGAATGTTATTTTACTACTTCATGCACATGACCAATACATATGATATAATGGTTCATGAGTTGACTGGGTCCCATTAGTATATTAGATATGATATATGTGCATGGATGAGATCCACACACGGGAGATATATGTCACAAATCTTATACTTAAATAGCTTCACAACCAGTAATGAGACTGGGCATCTCATTTGATAAGGTTGCAGCACTTTGATCACTCTGAGATAGTGTGATTTGTCTCGATCATCAGAATGTAAGATTCTGGATCACGGTGCTGGTACATTGGATGTATTGAAGGACTATGAGATGCACCTTATGGAATGCTGTCTCAACAATAAGGTATGCTCTCATAATTCCCTAGCAATAGGCTCTCAATCCTGAGACATTGATGAACTCAAGTTTCTATCTGTTCATTTGCTTTGAGTCACCAATGAGTGAGGCCGACTGTAGGTTAACACCTTGGTGTCTTGGGTATGTGGTAGTAGAACTGTGGGAATGTTGAATGATTAAGATGGAATCTATCTTTATTATCCCCTTGTGCCAATTAATGGATTTCTCATTAGTAAGTGCGCACCCATCTCAATTAAGAGTTAATTTGATGGTACTGATGATTACTGTGATTAATTGGGGCTCAAGGATAATAAGATGTGGAACTTATATTGGAAGAGATAAATTTATTCCAATTGATCCACGGATATTGATAGAGGGGCCTACTTGTGGTAATTGAGAAGTTTAGGATCTTCATTGTAATTTATTCCTAAGATTGAGTGCAATTACATTTATATACTGGTGATATTTGCAATTAACTGTAGGCCCGGATTGCACATGAGATGTGGGGTCGCGGTGTTCTAGTTGGAGCCAGCTTTCTAAGGAATCATTAGTGGTCCCCACGCTAGCCCAAGTTATTGGAAAATGCTAATCCGACTTGAACTCTAAAAAGAAGGTTTTAGAAAAGAGAAAGTTACTAATTGCTTTGGAAGTAAGACTTCTATTTCAATTCAGCAAGGAAGAGATTCAAAAATATATAAAAACATCTCTTGGACGTCTAATGAGACTCTCTCACGCCCAAAACCCTATTCGTGCAAGAGTTGCACGAGTTTCTCTCTCATTCTCTCTTCTAGTTCCTTGGATTTCGAGTTAGGATTTTTCCTGAAGATTCCACCAATCTTCTTGAGAAAAGAAATCCAATTCGAGTCATAGCATGAAAGGTTAAGAGGTGTTGAAGATTCTCATCATCAAGCAGAGTCGCAACTTCTCCATTAGAGCACTACAGATCTCCAAAGGTATGATCTACTTCTTGCATGTCGTAGATTATTATGGATGTTTAGTGCTGTTTGATTCTGTCTTTTAGATAAAATATTTACTGTATATGGTCACGAGATTGAGGGTAATGCATCCTGTATTGGGTTTTTGGTCTTATGGATAGTTGATCCCTGTGTCAAGTGGGTCAAAAGTTTTGAAAATCTATCCACAATAGTGAAAACTAAAATTGGATATGAAAAATCATTGATAAACCTTGTGTTGAAAGCATGAAAGGCCGTGCAAGTGAAAACTAAATGTTTAATTTGGGGTGTTTCAATCAATGCTTGTAGAATTCTTGGTAATAGCAACATGGTGAAGCCTGTGGGCTGAACCAAGTTTATATATAGACAGACCAAATAATTCTTCCAGTTTTTGGATGGTTGCCCATTTGTACACTATAGCATTCCATTTGGGTCCTCTGTACCAAGACCAGTTTGCTCTGCTCATTAGGATTTTGGGTTGTGGTCCTCATCTATTAGGCACTGTGATGACAATCACTATGGACTATGGAGTTCCTTTTTTAGAAAATACTTTGTATTGGAGTATTTTATATACTACAAAAATATATCAAATAAACTTGAGAAAATACATTAGAACTTGTTTTCCTATATGGCTCTTATATATATATATTAGTTTACTTTATTTAATAAAAGAATATATTTTTTATTTGATTATTTTATACTAAAAGGCATATCTAAACAAACGACGTGTGATGTTTTTATCATTAAAAAGTTGGTATAAAAGTTGGCATAACCAAACCTTTTGCCTTTAAAAAAGTGCCATGAAGAAGTATTTGTGTTGAAGTTACTTTTAGAAAAGTACATTTGACTGCAAACAAGTCGAACCAAACACACCTTAAATCTTATGAGAAGATAAGAAATTAGGTTCTAGGCTCTGTGGTTGCAGAGAAAGGCGACCAGAAGAGGCAGGGCTGTGATTTTCTCTTGCGATTTGTAGTGAGGAAGGAGAGCATAGGACAAGGGCCTGATTTCAAATCTCTGGGTGTAGTTGCTGATGAAGAAAAAGATGAGAAGATGAACCACAGCATCTTCAGTTTTATGCAAAAGTTGTGCTTGCAAAGGCAGTACTGGTGGGGACTGGGTCCCTATTGTTGCCGATTTTTGTGTGCTCGTTGTCGGGATTAGAGAACGAGATCGGAATCTTGTGTAGTAAAAAGGCCATTGCATGCCGCACACTCTCTAGAGACCCCGCTGCTTGCTGCGCCTGGTAAGGAAGACAATAGGCTATTTTCAGGAGTGTCTAGTTGTAGAGAACCAAAAACGAAATGGGAAAGAGGATGGTGACAATCGACCTGGGTTTTCCTCAATCCAGGTTGATTTTCGGGTCATGTCGGCCCGACCTATAGAGCGAATCCCATCCCAGCATTCTAGATCTGGTTGCGGTTCTGTTCAGCCTGACACATTCACAGAGTCCAGTTCACCAATAGTATAGTGCTAACATCAACGACGTGTTAACAAAAGCACGATCAAAGTCAGTTTGATTGGGTTTGACGACTAAAATTGTTTTGTTGATGTTTTGAGCATCCAATGTTTGATTAGAGATCCATTGTGAGCAAATCTAAGCGATGGAAGAGGGCGATTGATTGTTTAACGATCAACGAGGTAGTTTGACCAATTGGAGCACGAAAAAGTTATTTTTGCGGTATCAGAGCTAGCTGGATTTGGATTTTAGATCCTTTTTTTCTGGTGTGTTTTTGATAACAAGATCTTCGCAGTTGTATTGAAATCAAAGCAGTTTGAAGGCTGATTTGTCAGTGATCCGAAAATCATTCGGACTCGTCAATGAATTCAAACATTAAGTTTAAAGTGGAGTTTATCGAGAAAATAAACTTTGCTCAAAGTTCATATGCTGGTTTAACATGTCAATGTTGAAGACAATTGCATTGTTGGAGGAATGACGTAGTTGTCAGCGAAGTACGTAAAGACATTGCCGGTTTTTATCTCTTGGTGGCTTGTGTTGTATAATCAAGCCGAGGTGGAGATTGTTGGGTTTATATCTTGTATGCCGGGTTAACCAAATGGAAGTTGATCTTTGCTCAAACTTCATGTGCTGATTTAATATGTTAGAATGTTGAAGAAAATTATCCCATTGGCACGTGATATAACATTCAGCAAGGTATGTGAAGATATTGCTGGTTTCATCTCCTGGTGGCTTGAGCTGTGTGAAATTCAAGTCAAGGTGGAGATTGTTTGATTTATATCTTGTATTCCGGTTTAACCAGATGGGTCCATTAGGTTAATTAGGGATCAGGCCTGAGGTCAAGGGTATTTTGGTAATTGTACCGGGGCTTTCTTGGGGGCTAAGATAGCATAGATTATATATTGATGTACTCTGTAACCATAGATCTTACGTGAAAGAAAGTGTTGTCTCTTACCTGTGGTGTTCTCACACTATGCAGGAGAGATGATCATGAGCAAAAGAGCCTCTATGCATGCTTTTGCTTGTTATAGTGAAGAAGAAGATATCATCTCTATACCCATGAACATAGTCCTATTTGGGTGAACCATCTAAATTCTCCGTATCTCTTCTTCTGTGTTTCTTGATTATCGATTGCAGGTTATATGCTTTCGTAAGTGCACAACACTGACCATTACAACTAAAATCCCTAAGCATTACAGCTGCGGTAAACAATATACTTAATAATCCAAATATCATGCAGATAAGAGAAACATTTTTTCTTTAGATTTTTCATTTATACTAATATAACAAGCCTTGAATACCACTTGATGGAAGTGATAGTTGGACATGTCCGCTAGAAAAGAAAATTAGTTGGATATGTCAGCCAGAAAATACACTGAACCAATAATTTTATGATTGAAGTAGCTCTGGATAAATAACAATTTGTGGCGTGCTCTCAGACACACAGGATTGTTTCTCTATAAGAAGCATATCCACTCGGACCACTACTTATGCTGCTGGGTGTCTCCGGCTATCGGAAAGCCAAGCTGAGCCAAAAGCTTCACTTTTGTCATGGTCAGTTCATCCTCAAATTTTAAGCTCAAGCTGGGTTTCGGCTCAAACTCATTTCAAGCTTGACGACTTGATTTAAAATTTACCCCCACAACATTCAATTGAGCCTGGCTCAAATAAAACACAAACTGAGCACAGATTAGCTTAAACTGAGCTCATTTTAACAGTTGAGTACCTTATTTGAAAATTAAATTTATCCCAAAGTCTGAGTACGGATTTTAAATTAATATAGCTGATACCTTTATAAATGTGTTTGATACAACCAATACCGGTTGATACGGTAGGTCTCTGTTGGCGCATACCAGAATGGGTAAAATTCTCACACCTACTTTAAAAAAGAAAGAAAGAAAGAAAGAATGTCATTCATTGGATGCAAAAGAGAGTCCAGCATCCATCTAATACTAATAAGTTGAGGAGCGTTTGTCTCTTTTATGTTTCTGCCAAAAAGCATATACTGGATTGTTTAATGACTGCCCCTTCCTTTCATTCATCCATTCATTTGTTCCTTTAGTTGGAAAATCAGGCCGTTTATCTGATGGCACTTTCAGTGGTTGGAGACTGGGGGAATTAAGTGAAGAGAAATGAGCATGTTTACATAGTGGGCCCACTTTTGCCATGGATCTGTGCAAATTGAACTCTAACCTGCACAGGTTGAGCTCTGAACTGCACCAGATGTAGGTCAAACTTACTTGACCTCACCCAAATACGCTCGGGCCAAGGTCAGTCCATTTCAGACAAGACTGCATTTGAGACAAGAATAGGGCCCAACAAAAGATTGGCTGATTCCACTACAATAAACTATTCTGAGTGCCAAATTATTAAACCACCAAACTGATTGGTTTAGATATATACCCAAGTTGACCCTGACCTGACCCATTTATATGGCTCATACAGGCTATCCAGCTCAACCCCATCCCATTTAAATGCGGATGAAATTTGGAGGCCAAGGCCCACTCAAAATTCTTGAAAGTCAGTTCTGACCTCAGCCAATTATAAACAATCTTGATTCAACTTTTATTGGAGTTATAGGATAGGGTTGAGCCATTTAGTTCAATCTTTACACAAACATATGCCCAGGCCGAACCTGTTTAACTAACACACTGAACCCTGAAGCTCCAATCACAGGTCCAATAGTCATCTCATATCCAGACCAAATCCAAAATGCATGAAGATACCATAACAGGACTTTTTGACTCAAACCAAACTGTAAACAAAGGGGGAAATGAAACAAAGACTATGGGGAAGCACTTCACAACAAATTATATGATAAAAAATATCAAGAAAACATTAATGTTGGTGAAGTTGAGTTACGTTGAAGATTGTACTTGTGATTTTTTGTTTTATACATTTCATCACTCTGTTTCTCAATTGCTCCTTGAATGCATGGGTTAGGTATTCCATAATCGATTTATGATGACATTGGCAATATTTCAATTTTTTTTCAAGGCAAGATGGTGTATTATAGCCAAATATAACAAAATTACGGGACAAACAAAGAAGAGAATGTTTTCCAGCATTGTTGGCTTAACAGGCTGGGGCAACAACCCCAAAAAAAAAAAAAAAAGAAAAAGGAAAAAAATCTCCAAAAGAGAAAGCACTCATCTTGTACGGAAGGAGAAACAAGTCTTTTAGCAAGTCTCAGGTGCTGTGTGTGTGTTATGTTCATGGAGGACCAGCACTATTTTTTCCTTCGTGTACTCACAAAAAAAGTAGAGTTACGTCCATTTTTACCATTTGACATACCAAATGTGAATATACATAAAAAGGGGCCGGCCCAATATAATAAAAAAAATCTTATAATAGGGGGCAAATGTAAAAAAATATATATTAATTTTCTTAAAGGGCTGTCCTGTCCTTGATAGGGCTTACTAGGCCGCCTCGGGCTATTCGACAGGACAGCCCCATCCACAATTGACGCTCAGTGGAAAAAGCTAGGGCTACCCTAAAAAATCAAAATGCCCTGAAGTAGAACCCACCGGATTGTAATAAATACCCTACCAGATTTCCCACTCTACCCCTTTGCCTATTAAAAGCCATCGGTTACAGTGAAAGTTGCCAGCTCCATCACTAAAACCACCAAGATCAGTCACTTTAAATCCCCTCCTCTTCCTTCCTCCATTTTTGTCTCTCTCTCTCTCTCTCTCTAAAAAACCCAGAAGAAGACGAAATGCAGAAGAAAGTCTCTTCTCTTCTTCTTCTTCTTCTTCTTCTTCTTCTGAATCTCTCTCTTCTCGAAGCTTCTACTCAAAACGAGGACTTGCAAGCGCTCATAGCCTTCAAGGCCGCCTCCGACACCGCCGACAAGCTCTCCAGCTGGAACGAAACCGCCGACCTCTGCAGCTCCTGGTACGGCGTCTCCTGTGTCCAGTCCCGCGTCTCCCGTGTCGTCCTCGAAGGCGTCGACCTTAACGGCACCTTCCGCCATCTAACGGCGTTAGACCGGCTCCGCGTCCTCAGCCTCAAGCACAACCGCTTCTCCGGCCCCGTCCCCGACCTCTCTAACCTCACGGCGTTAAAGCTCCTCTTCCTCTCCCACAACCACCTCTCCGGCGGTTTCCCTCCCTCCGTGCCCTCCCTCTTCCGCCTTTACCGCCTCGATCTCTCCCACAACAACCTCTCCGGCCCGATCCCGCCCGCCGTCAACCGGCTCAACCACCTCCTCACCCTCCGCCTGGAAGAAAACGCCTTCTCCGGCACGATTTCCGCCATCAACCTCCCGAATCTCCAGGACTTCAACGTGTCCGGCAACCGCCTCACCGGATCCATCCCTGGAAACCTATCCGGTTTTCCGCAGACCGCTTTTGACCGGAATCCGGTGCTCTGCGGCCCGCCGCTGCGGAGCTGCAAGAGCATCGTCAGCGATCCGAGCCGGCCGGGATCTGAAAGCTCCTCCGGCGCGCCGCCTCCATCCGGAGGCCCGACGGTCGTCTCCTCGTCTCCGAGCTCGAAGCCAGAGGTGACGACGGCGGCGACGGGCAGCCGGCAGGTCGGATCGGGGAAGATGAGCCGGCTCGCCGTGATCGCGATCGTGATCGGCGACTTCGCCGTGCTGGTGCTGGCGACCGGGCTTCTGTACTGGTACTTCTGGAGGAGCTTCGGGAAGGGCCGGCGCGGGAAGGGATCGAGGGTTCTAGAAGGGGAGAAGATCGTCTACTCGTCGAGTCCGTACCCGCCGCAGGGCGGTCTGGAGAGGGGAAAGATGGTTTTCTTCGAAGCAGGGAGGCGGTTTGAGCTGGAGGATCTGCTGAGGGCCTCGGCGGAAATGCTGGGAAAGGGCGGTTTCGGAACGGCGTACAAGGCGGTTTTGGAGGATGGGAGCGTGGTCGCTGTCAAGCGGCTGAAGGAGATGATGCAGGTGGGCGGGAAGCGCGAGTTCGAGCAGCAGATGGAGGTTTTGGGGAGGCTGCGCCACCCGAACGTCGTCAGCTTGAAGGCGTACTACTACGCTCGAGACGAGAAGCTTCTCGTGTACGATTTCATGCACAACGGCAGCTTGTTTTCGCTCCTGCACGGTACGTGGCAGTGAAACCGTTCCGGTTTGCCGTTATGTCATAGTGGTTTGCCGTTTTCGTTCCTGGCCTTCGGATTTACACACAAACCCTAGCATCCGCGGCCTCTCTCTCTCCTTCTCCTTCTTCTCCTTCTTCTCCTCTTTTCCTTTGTGTGGGGCCCACCAATCTTATGATGCTTTTGAGCCATCAGGAGGGGACCCACATGAAGTCATGCGGTAGATCCTCATGCCACGTGTTGAGAGAAGTGGTACAGCCAAACATTGTGAATCTCGTAGTTGGGGTGGGTTAGTGATCCATCCAGCAAAAGATCAAGTTGGCGAAATCAACGGTTGAGAAGGAATTGCAATCAGCGCTTTGAATGCCTGCCCCAGTGGCTGTTGACTGTGATTTTTGAAATCCTTCCGTTATTATTAGGCCATCGCCATCACGTGCAGCGTCCAGGTTCTCTGGGGTTGTATGTTTTTTATAACCCGCAGGCTCTGTCTCATATGGGTTGAAATGAAATGAAACGAAACGAAACGAAACCGGACAGTAAAAGCGTTGCTGGGGCAACCGCAATCATAGCTGCAACTGCCTTCTTTTTGGAGTCGTCTTATTTTATCTCCTTGCAAGGGCGACTTTAGCAAAGCACCACTTACTTTATTTATTTACTCTATTTGATATATATATGTTTGAATGTGTTTTTTAAATTTATCCTGCTACACACCCACGGCCACGCGCGCTGCACGTCTGTTTACACAGTGAGTAAAAAATATGATTTGTTCAGAGGAGTTACAGTTGGTGCCTCCCCATAAACTAATTAAATGCAGTTTGGCGGTTTCCTTTGCTACGCTGCTGCCATGACTGCATGGAGTGGAAGAGAGGACGCATGGTGGGTCCCCTGTGCGAGGGGGATTGAAAAAAAGCAGTTCGCATTTTCCAAAAGCCATACGATTTTTTTAAAGTTCTTGTTGAATTGAAAATTTCAAATCACCAGTGCCATCTCTCTCTCTCTCAGCTGTGGTTGTTGTGGTGGTGGTGGTGCAGGGAACAGAGGCCCAGGGCGGACGCCACTGGACTGGGCGACGAGGGTGAAAATCGCCAGCGGCGCTGCCCGCGGCGTCGCCTTCATCCACCACTTCTGCCGCAGCCCAAAGCTCGTCCATGGCAACATCAAGTCGACCAACGTCCTTGTCGACGGAGATGGCAACGCCCGCGTCTCCGACTTCGGCCTCTCCATCTTCGCCTCTCCCTCGCCTCTTCCCAGATCCAATGGCTACCGCGCCCCGGAGGCATCGGCCGATGGCCGAAAGCTCTCCCAGAAGGCCGACGTCTACTCATTCGGCGTGCTCCTGCTCGAGCTCCTGACCGGGAAGTGCCCGTCGATGCCGGAGAACAGCGTTGGAGGCGGGGTGGTCGATCTTCCGAGATGGGTGCAGTCGGTGGTGAGGGAGGAATGGACGGCTGAGGTGTTTGATCTGGAGCTGATGAGGTACAAGGACATTGAGGAAGAGATGGTCGGCATGCTGCAGATTGCCACAGTCTGCACCGCCGTGGCGCCCGATCAACGGCCCAGGATGGGGCAAGTGGTGAAGATGATCGAGGAGATACGTGGGGGTGCGGGTGGTGATTTGTCCCCGTTCCATGAGTCGTTTGACTCGGTGTCTGACTCGCCTTCTCTCTCAGAAGATGCTGCTACGGTGAGTCAGTGACTCTCATAGCCATGATGGATCTAGAGTTTTGGTCTTTTTTTTTTTTTTTTGGTTTCCTCCATATGACTTTTCCTTTTTTGTTTCTTTTATCATTAGCCTCTCTTTTTGATTGTTTTCTTTCTTCTACTTTTGTTGTGAGAGTCAGGTTGTAAAGATTTTATATTGCCAATGATCTTATTGGAAACTGAGTGGGTCTCTCTAGCAACTTCTTATAAAGAAAAAAGGCGTTTTTATACAGATGTTACATATGTGTCTTCCTAGAGAAATCGTACAGAGAGAAGGGCTTTTATTACAGTACTGATGTTACTTTTGAAATTCTCCATCCTATTTAGACATTCACTTTTCTGCTTCATCTCAATGAAGTGTACAGGCAGGCTTTTAGATCTTTATTGGTTTTTCTTTCATATGTTGTGTGAAGGGTTTGAATTTAGGTGATCTTAATTCATTTAAAAGTAGATTTGGTGTGAGTTTATAGAGTAATTGCGTGGAGATAATCAAAACATACGGTTTCGAGTTTTGGGAGAGAATCTAGGAATGCAATCGACTACATGGATTGTAATTTATGGAACTTTATGGGGGGAGACTTTATGTATGTAAAAGTGTAGGCATTGGATCCATAGTGTGGATATAATTAAAACATACGGTTTCAGTTCTTAGTTTTTTGTTTTTTTTTTTTCTTAAAAGAGTCTAGGAATGGAATGGAATGGACCATATAAATTGTATTTGGAGATCCGAAGTTAGGTTACAACCATGGAACTTGTAGGTGGCAGATTTTGTATCTTTTAGTGTTAGATTTGTGCGGGCAAAAAAAAATTTTTTTATTTTAAAACGGGGTTTTCATTTTTTCATCACAAGCAGTGTGAAATGTGGTTGGAAATGGACCATGATTAGCACCCATTTGAATATTTGATTAAAATGATTTGATTGGATTATATGTATTTGACTTCAAACTGAGAAAAATATGGGTTATCACTAATTTGCCATTGCGTGGGGTGTTAGACTCATAAAAAAATCATAAATGCTGCAATAAAGACATTACAAGCAAATTTCAAACTCGATGGCACATAAATCATAGGATTGTGAAATCCAATCAAGTACTGCATCCACTCAGAAGACTTTAGATGAGCTCAGAGTAGTTTAAATTTCAGAATTAGTGAACTTCATTTGGTCACTCAACTCACCAACCACTAAATTTAAGGATTATTGACTTAAAATCTAGGAGTCATCGAATACACTCAAGCTTGTGGCTTACCAAAGTGATTGAAAATCACTTGGCAACTCTAAAATATCCTTAGGAATGATGTTTCAAAGTTTTAAAGTATTTAAATTTTATTTTAGTTCGAATTCAAGCTTTAGTGATTATCTGCCAACTCCTTGTGGTGACTGTGGCAATTGATAGTTCTATATGTCAAAACAAGATGAAATTCAGAGGAATGCTTTTAAATTCATTCAAAGTTTCAAAACGTTTGGACATTATTTGGATCAAATTCATTTCAGATAGTTGTCTACTAAGCTCTTTGGGGTCATTATGTAAAGTGACACCTTATAAAAAAACAAATCAGCTGAAACTCCTCAAAAAAGCTAAAAATATATTTAGGAGTGGCTACACTAAATTTCAAGTTAAATGTATGTCGTTTGAATCAAGTTTAACAAACAATGCTAACTTTGGGTCAGTGACTTCAAAATCTTGGGGTCACTAACCAAATTCTTACTTTCGGGTGACTAAAATTGATAAAATTTGGATGCGAAGCTTAAGTCATGGCCATAAATGATTCTGCAAATTTTCAAGCTAGAGGGACTTCATCTGACCCTCCTTCAGCTACATATTAACTTCAGGGTTAGTGCCCCCTAACCTTGGGGTCACTGAAAAAAATCCTACTTCTAGAATGCCAAAGTTGATGAAAATTGCAACAAAGACTCAAAATATATTCAAACTCAATTCTTCAAAATTTTAAATCAATTGAATATCATTCGGATGAAAAACAAGCTAATAATTGCTTGGAATTCAAGAGTACACTAATTTAGAACATATAACAAATGGGCTACTGGTCAAAATCTTATTTCTATATATCCAAATCACATTAAATTTGGATGGATACTTCAAGATGCTCTTGACAACAATATCTCCACGTTTCAAGTCAATCCAAAGTCATTTGGGCTTCACATAGTTAATACAAGAGCCTATTTTCATGAAAAGTTAATGAAAGAGTTAACCAACTTTAAAATGTCAAAATATGTTGAAATTCCTATGACACTCAAAATAGTATTAGAAGACATCCCTTCGAGATTTGTGAAGATCAGATATCGTTCGGGCCATAAACTAATGAAAACTGGCCACATAGGCAAAAAGCCCAAAATTTGGTCTGTTAGTGATTGTGGGCCACGGTTATTGACACCTATGAGTTGGTTCCCGATGGTTCTAAGTGGTTTTTTCCACTTTATTTAGAACTACAACTTTCCATAAGTCCCCCAACTGCCTCTGATGTCTATAAAAGACACATTTAAGCACTTGGAAAAGGGTTCGAAGAGTTCCAAGCAAGGTCCAAGTAAGATTCCAAGATTTCCAACAAAGATTCAAAAGCTCCACAAGATTCACAAGCATTAAGCTTCCAAAATCCCTTTGTTCTTCTTCCTCTCACTAACTTAAAGTGAGAAATGGTTTTAAGGAAGAAGACATACATGCTTATCACCCAGAGGAGATGAGTTTCAAAGCCATCAAATGCAAGGAAATTCCAATGGATGAAACTACGTTTGCTTTGATTCTCCCACTTAAAGGTGCTTTTAGGCCATCTTTGCGGTTGTGAACAAGCCTTTTTGGCCTTCATTCTTTTCTTTGAAAATCATAAGATCAAAATGACATAACTTTGGCTTCAGTTGCTTGTATAAAAGCACCATTTTCGGATTTGTATAAAAATGATCCGTAACAACGAAGTGGTGACTACCAAAGATCGTAGATGATTCTATGGTCGAATTCAATACTCTTGCGATCATTTAATACTCCTAAAGTTAGAAGACACAAGTTGCGGCACTCAGTAGACACTACAGATGCAAACAGAAACGAAACAGGGATAAACAATGGCCAAAATGTGGCCATTGTCTGTTAGTGACTGTAGGCCACGGTCGCTCTCCCTTATTTTCTTTCTTTTCTTTTTTTTTTTTTGTGCAAATTTTAACCCCTTTCATGTAAATTTCTTAGTTTTCTTAGTTTAGATCACATTTAAGATCAGAGGGAAGGGTTGTAATTTTTCTAACACTTGTAATCAACCTGTATTCCAGAGGTCAGAGCATTGAATCCATGTAAACAAAGGGAATTTAATGATGATCTGTATTTATTTTTGCATTCTTTTACGTGCTTGAATGTGTGGATGTTGAACTAGATCCCGTTGCATTTATCATCATTTTTCGAGAGCAATCATGGGGTATGTAAGTCATTTTACATTTTAAACTAACACATTCTTTCCTTCCTTGTTGCTAATATTCCAAAAGCAGTCTTAAAGAATTCTTTGGAGCTTTTTTTAAAGTTTATTGAGTCTTTTTTTTCTTTTTTTTCTTTTTTCTGTTGAGTCTTTTTCTTTTTGTTATTAGGCTTATTTAGGCCCAAACTTAATAGTCCATTTTGACTTTTTAATTTCAAATTGTTTTATTTTATTTTTTGATTCTAGCGATCTCTCTAGATGATTCACTCTTTATACTCTTTATCATTGCTTACCTTTCCCTCTATGTAAAATATGCTGTTTGTAGTTGACTTTATCATTAGGATTTTGAGTATTGGCAAATTCTTGGGTTGCAAACAAAATTTAAGTGCAAATTGAGTTGTAATTTTATAATTTTAAATTTGGACTGTAGCGTTTGTCATTTGATCAATTGAAGTGAAGAAATTTAAGACAAAACACAACTTGGAGCAACTGGAGACAAAACCTCAGTTCAGTCAATCCGAGATCGACCTCGGCTGACTGAGAATGCCCAGTCTTGAAGACCCGCGGACAGAGTCTTCTTTTGGTCGATTCGACCTTTTATCCTTAGTCGACTGAATCTTGTGAAAGTAATTTTTCACCCAACCAAGTTTCCTTTCTTATTTTTTCCGTGATTATCTTTTTTGAGCCATAATCGGACTTCCATCTTAAGCCACGAATCCAAGGCTATTTCAAGTCATCTATTAGGGTAGCTAGACGGATATTAGCCCGACCACTAATGATTTTCCACCGTACAATATGCTTTCTTTCTATAGAGAAGATACTCATGTGGATACCAACTACTATGTTATTGTATTTTCATATATGATTATTTATTCATGCTTATTCACATGCATAACATGCCTAGTTTCCGTTATTGCTCTCTTTTAATTAACATGTTTTCTAATTCAATTGATACATCATGATAGTCTTATATACTCTTATATTTATTTGACCACCGTGTTAACAGTGTTACCATTAGTGTTACGGTACATAACTCAATGCTGATACGATAGTTAATGCTACCCCGAAGGGAGCTATGGTGGTATCTTGAGATATAGACAAGTGGAATGAGGATGACATCTATTACTAGTCATCCTTTATAGTGCGTCATGGGATTTATACTTTTGGGTTGTTTGGTGTACAGCCATGGTTTTGCTTATAATAGATTATGCCATCATTATCATGTTTGTTTGGAGTTATCATCTAATAGATGTGTTATTTTGTATATATATATGTCTAGGTATCTTTGTATATCATGTGCAAGTATATTGACTTTTTATAAAATCTTGGTATATAAAATAAATGAATGTTTTATTAGTGCCTATGATAATTACAGATGTACTTTACAAGTTTCCATTACGTGATCTAAAAGATTAATACGTGTATACAGTTTTTCCTCACACATACCAGTAGAATCACTATTGTGGCAGTTCGTATGTGTCTTAACGTGGCACAGATTGCCACTGGTTACATGTGCTGCACTTTGGGATCTACCCTAATCTCTAAATTCTCGGGTTTGGAGTGTAACAGGGACCCACTAAGCGTAAGTTATTCTTTTAAAGAGAGAGGTGTGACTCATTTCGTAATATAATCAAGATCTAGGACCTAGATACAAATTCTAAAGTAACGCTAGCTACATAAATTCTTTTATCCCAAGATGCCTCTCTCATATGCCTTTTACGTAAAACCCTAGGCTCCTTTTTCCTTCCATGATATCCCTTTCTGATCCAAGCCAAAAGAGTGAGAAAGAAGCCACCCACCTCATTTGCAAAGCTATTCACCTTCTTTTCCAGCATCTCTTTTACCCATTAGTATTTGTTTGAGGGGAAGTAGTCACCTTAAAGCTTACCAAGAGAGAAAACAATCTTATCTCCTTCTATACACTTTCCAAGGTATAAAGCTTGATTTTTTTTCTTGAAATATGTGCTAATCATTGAGTGAAAATCCCATTTCATAGCATTTGTCATCATTAATCTTATCTTTTCTCGTGCATACATGTTTAAGACCTTAGTGTGAGCTAGACATTAGGGATTATTGTCATTTTAACCTTCGATTAAGGCTAATCATTAGGTTAAGGCAAGTATAGCGAATATTAGGTTGTATGCATGTTTATTTATAGATTCTATAAGTGATTTCTTGATTATTAATATTTTTATAGCTCATTTATGGTTTCTTATTAATATAAATGGAATTAAGTGAATGGAATCCTTATGGAATTAGGATTTTTGGGAAAAATCCATGAATGGAAGTGTTGGTGGATTGAATGCATTGAAAGGAGGTCATATGTGGTGTAAATGGATGTTTCATGGATGATTATTGCAGTTGAAATTCATGAAAATGTGTGGAAAGAGAGTAGAAAACGGGAAATCCCAACTAGTCCCGCCATGAATGCTCGTGCTCACATGGGGAAAATTTTCAATTGAGCACAAAATGCTGCTCAAGCTTGTACGCACCCCATGCGCACTCAAGCTCACCCTCTTTTGTATTGCCCGCTTGAGCTCGTCCTCAACCCAACTTGAGCGTGCAAGGCTAACTAGCCCAAATCTTCTTTAAATGCTTTTAATTTTCCTTTAAGGTCTAAATATAGTTAGACCATTATTAACCAGACACCTGTAGGCTGTGATTGGCTTGTCATGGGGACCAAGCAAAACCATAGACAACCCTAGGACACCATAGAGTCCTTCTTATGAAACCTTTCTTAATTAACACTCAACCAATGGGAAAATGAACAACAAGGAAAGTGTAGAGCTGTCACCCTTTCTTGTTAGATATGTCGGTTAGTCCCAAAGTTATGCCATCATGTGTGGGCATAAGGGTTTTGATGCCCGTTTTATATATAATGCGACACCAAGGGAATGGTAGCACATGACATCAAGGATCTTATACTCATACTGGACTGAAAAGCGTGGGACATGGGCATCTTGGAATATGATTGGATTGTAATCTATCATTGAATAAAATAAATTGGACACATGTGCATACTGTTACATTACCTTCACGCTCTTATTCTATTATTATTAGTTGCATTGATTTCCGCTTTCATCTATCATTATTATTACTGTGTTTCTCCTATCGTTAGTCACATGCTTAAAAGTTACTAATGTAAGATATGCAAGTAAGTTTAGTAAGTAAGCAAGTACATGCAAGTTCTATTATTTCTTGATTCACGGGTCAACACCACTGAGATATATTGATTGATACGCCACTTCTCCTACTGCAATAGTTATTAATTAATATGAATGAGTTGGCGCTTGTCACAACCCGAGTCTAGAAATTGGGGGTTAGTTAAAACCTAATCAGTGACACACGTACTCCTGTACATCTATACTTAGACCTTGTCACTAAACCGGATTAAGCTGGGTCAGAGTGTTGCAATGCTCCTCGAGGTACCAAGGTTGCACCTTGATCCCTAAAGCCCTGTTTCTTTGCAAGAATTCAAAGAAATTTTGTATGGGGAACTCCAGAATTCCCGGACATAGTGGAATTATTGGATGCTCCTTTATCCTTGAGCATTTAGGAATTCCAGCGAAAGGTGAAAGATATGGAATTCCCAAAAGCTATTTAACATCTTTTAAGGAGGTGGTAAACTGAAATGCTTTTGATGAAACAAGGCATTTACAAATGCCAGGGGACAAGATGTTACATCATATCCCCAAAACCCCAGCAACCTATATTCTTGGCAGGAATTCTTGTAAAAGAATAGGTCATAATTGATACTGCCATATTGATTGTAACTCTATTTTTGGAGATAATTGATTGCTATTCTTTTCAGAGAGAATTAAGTGACGTGATATGCTAACTAGCAAGTGTATTATATGATCTTGATTCTTTACTCATGCCACCACATGCTAATGTGCGTAGCCTACTTTTTATTGCCTTCTTTGATGATCTTATCTTTAATCCTATTGATACTATATACTAGCCATAACCTTCGTTATCATTGCTAAATAAGGTGTTGAAGGTACTACTTTTGGTGTTGCAGGACTGGACCAATTCCCGAGTAGGTCTTCGACCTGGTTGCGGAGGGCCCCTCGATTGTTCCTCCTCGATTAAAGGATTGGGCTCCAATAGATGTTTTTATATAAATGTCCCTCAAAGTGCACTAGTGGTCTCAATTCATTATGTTTTGAACTTTTTCCTAAACTTTGAGACCTATATTGATTACGTTTATAGCATGTATTCTGGTCATAAGACGCACTTGAGCCCATTCGGCCTAACTATCAGTAGATGCATAGTTTGGACATTTAGTATGCATGTTTTAAGATTCCAATTTAAATAGATATCTACATGAATTGTTTAACGGGTGTTATTGATGCCTCTTTACTATACAGAGTTACATGGGTGTATATATTGTATATTTTTTCCGCATTTATTGGAATGCTATCTGTGTTTAAAGATCTTCCTCACACGTGTGATTAAAAAATTTTCCGTTGTGACAATTCAAGGTATCAATTATTGTAGATTGCCAAGGGATATGTCTGCATAGTGCCACGGGCTGGGCATGCTTACCCTAATCTCGGGGCTGGGGCGTCACACTTTATTCAAATTCTAGCCCTTTGGTTAACTTTTCTAGGAAAAATCAACAACATCAAAATGGGTTTGATAGACCCCCATTTTCAGAGGATCTCCATTTTTCTCACACAGATCTTCATTATCTCTTCCATATTTGAACAAATTCGCAGTGTCTCTGTCCAGACATGGCAATTGGCTTTTTTTTTTTTTTTTTGTCTTTTGTTTTTGATTTTTTGATTTCGCAAAGAATACTCAAAAGCACCTGCTATTACTGAGTTTCTCCTCTGTTTTCCACAAACAGGTGTGAATTAACATGAGTCCTAATATGTTATTGGTCTCCTCATTTTAGACAGTTTGGATGTGATTGAGAACTATTCATCTGCACTATATAAAATCAGGGTACCTATGTTGAGTTATTATTGTCCGAATGTAGTGATTCGGCTCACTTTTCAACCAGGTTCTGTCTCACTTGGTTGTCGCGCACCTAAATTGGTACCACAGGAGAAGCTCTATTTAAGGCAGATCGTGGTGGGTTCTGCCTTACAAATATGGTCTAGTCGTGGAGTTAAAGTCTTCTGACTTCTTGCGACTTGCTTTATGGATAAAAGAAAGCTTCTCGTTTGACCCATTTCAAATTGTGAATCCCATTAATGCTGGCTCCAAAAAAGAAGAACATCAACAACTGTCCTCCTAACTGATCAATTTATGCGATTAGGAGTCGCGGTACTTCGCTAATTCTAAAGTTGTCAAGTGGATTTTATTAATTCTGAATTCGCATGTGGGCATCTCTCTCAATATTTATATGTTTTAATGGACTTAAGGTGCACTAGCTGCAATGAGGGTGTGAGATGACATACTAATTAGGATGATTGAATGGCTTTGATATTTTGCACATGTGCATTTTTTTATTTTATCCTCTCATTAGTTTAGCCTTCAAACTTTTTACTTGCAATCAGGTGGTTACCTAATTTTGATAAGCAATGACTATTCCCTAGAGGTACATATATAGATGCACACATAGTACTTAAATAATACAAAGAGTAAGAGTCCAATTGAGACCTTTGAGGAGAAATTCAAAGTTCAAACCAACCGAGCGACCACCTTAATAGCATAATGGGTCTCATTAAACTCTTTGTATTCTTACACCAGCATTATTGTCATGGCCAAGTACACTAGGTAGGGTTTAAAATCCCTACCTAGGGTTTAAAATACCATCAATTTCACGGCACCAGATAAAATCCCAATTTGTCGGAGGTTGAGTTCAACCCTAGACCCAAATTACTAAACTGAGATCCATTACCATCTCATATCAAAATTTGAATTGAAGGCCCAAAGCAACCCATTATAACCCATACCAAAATTGAGACTCAAATATTTGTATAATATTATACTTAATTATACTTAATTATTTGTGTGCATTTACAAAGAGTACTGGAATCAAATTTTATTCAATAGTTATGAAACCCTATGGCTAATTAAAATGGTTCCATATCCTTGACTACTAGCTGGTTTTTTAAATTCAGGTCCTTTAGATATTGTGGGGCCCATTTCATCTCTCTCTCATACACACACATATTTGTTGGAAGTAGGTGGGTCTCGTTGATAGATTTTCAAAACTTTTGACCCACTTGATATAGGGATCAACTATCCATAAGACCAAAATCCAATCCAGGATACATTACCCTCAATCTCATGACCATGTACAGTAAATATTCTACCAACACTAAACATCCATAATAATCTACAACATGCAAGAAATAGATCATACCTTTGGAGATCCACAGTGCTATAATGGATTTCTTCAACACTTCTTAGCCTTCCACGCTATGACCCGAATTGGATTTCTTTTCTCAAGAAGAGTGGTAGAATCTTCAGGAAAAATCCCAACTCGAAACTCCAAGGAACTAGAAGAGAGACGGAGAGAGAAACTCCCGCAACTCTTGCACGAAAGGGTTTTGGGCGTGAGAGAGAGTCTTATTGGACGTCCAAGAAATTTTATAGACTTTCAAATCTCTCCCTTGTCTAATTGAAATAGAAGTCTTACCTCCAAAGCAATTAACAGCTTTCTCCTTTCCAAACTCTTATTTCTAGAGTTCAAGTCGGATTAGTGTTTTCTAATATCTTGGGCTAGCGTGGAGACCACTAGGGATTCCTTAGAAAGCTGGCTCCAACTGGAATACCGCGACCCCACATCTCATGTGCAATCCAGGCCCACAGTTAATTGCAAATAACACCACTATATAAATGCAATTGCACTCCAGTCTTAGGAATAAATTACAATGAAGACCCTAAACTTCCCAATTACCACAAGTAGGCCCCTCTATCAATATCCGTGGATCAATTGGAATAAATCCGTCTCTTCTAATCTAAGTTCCACATCTTATTATCCTTGAGCCCCAATTAATCACAGTAATCATCAGTACCATCCAATTAACTCTTAATTGAGATGGGTGCGCACTTACTAATGACAAATCCATTAATTGGCACAAGGGGATAATAGAGATAGATTTCATCTTGATCATTCAACGTTCCCATAGTTCTACTACCACATACCCAAGACACCGAGGTGTTAACCTATAGTCGGCCTCACTCATTGGTGACTCAAAGCAAATAAATAGATAGAAACTTGAGTTCGTCAATGTCTCAGGATTGAGAGCCTATTGCTAGGGAATTATGAGAGCATACCTTATTATTGAGACGGAATTCCATAAGGTGCATATCATGGTCCTTCAATACATCCAATGTACCAACACTGTGATCCAGAATCTTACATTCTGATGATCGAGACAAATCACAGTATCTCATAGTGATCAAAGTGCTGCAACTTTATCAAATGAGATGCCCAATCTCATTACTGGTTGTGAAGCTATTTTAAGTATAAGATTTGTGACATATATCTCCCGCGTGTGGATCTCATCCATGCACATATATCACATCTAATATACTAATGGGATCCGGTTCAACTCATGAACCATTATGTCATACGTATTGGTCATGTGCATGAAGTAGTAAAATAACATTCATCTCATGAAAGTAAAGCATGATTTTATTGATAAATAAAGAAATTAATCAATTTATTACATCAACTGATGGATTGAGTCCACAAAAACTAACAATCTCCCACTTGGGTTCAATGCCAGTCAGGGTTGCATCTCATGCCCATCCCTTCTACGTGTTGCTTAAAAGCTTTGGTAGTCAAAGGCTTAGTAAAGGGATCTACCAAATTGTCTGCAGAGGCTATCTTGGTAATAGCAATATCACCTCTCTGCACAATCTCTCTGACTAAGTGATACTTCCTCTGTACATGCTTTTGTCTTTTATGGCTTCTGGGTTTCTTTGACTGAGCGACTGCCCCGCTGCTGTCACAGTAAACTGTAAGTGGCTGTCGTGCCAAAGGTACCACCCCAAGTTCTAAAAGGAATCTTTTAAGCCATACTGCTTCCTTAGCTGCTTCACAAGTTGTTACATATTCAGCCTCCGAGGTTGAATCAGCGGTACATTCTTGTTTTATACTCTTCCAGCTGATAGCTCCGCCTCCAAGCATAAATACATAACCAGAGGTGGATTTCCTAGAATCCTTATCTGACATAAAGTCAGAATCTATGGATCCTACTGGAATCAACTCATCACTGCTATAAATCAACATGTAATCTCTAGTCCTTCTCAAGTATTTGAGAATACATTTTACAGCAGTCCAATGTTCAGGTCCTGGATTAGATTGATATCTGCTGACTAGGCCCACTACATAACAGATATCTGGTCTAGTACATAACATAGCATACATGAGGCTACCAACAGCCGAAGTGTATGGTATCGACCTCATCTGCTCCTTTTCCTCGGGTGTCTTAGGACACTGATCCTTGGAAAGGTGTACTTCATGCCTGAAAGGTGTGATACCCTTCTTGGAGTCTTACATTGCAAACCGTACTAGCACCTTATCTATGTATGCAGCTTAGGATAAGCCAATCATCCTATTTTTCCGGTCTCGATAGAGTTTGATCCCTAAGATGTAGCTAGCTTCTCCCAAGTCCTTCATATCAAAAGTCTTGGCTAACCAAACTTTTACCGTTGACAACATTCCTATGTCTTTCCCGAGGAGAAGGATGTCATCGACATATAAAACCAGAAAAACTACCCTGTCACCTTCACTTTTCATGTACACACATGACTCATCCGGATTTTGAAAAAAACCAAATGACTTGATTGCCTGGTCAAAACGGATATTTCAGCTTCGGGATGCCTGCTTCAGTCCATAAATAGACTTCTGCAGCTTGCAAACTTTTTGCTCCTGGTTTTTAGCTACAAAACCATCTGGCTGCACCATATAAATGTCTTCCTCAAGATGGCCATTGAGAAACGCCGTCTTGACATCCATTTGCCAAATCTCGTAATCGAGATGAGCCACAATGGATAAGAGTATCCGGATGGATTTGAGCATGGCTACTGGCGAGAAGGTTTCCTCATAATCGATCCCCTCTTTCTGAGTATATCCTTTCGCAACAAGCCCAGCCTTATAGGTCTCCACTCTTCCATCTGGTCCTCTTTTTCTCTTGTAGACCCACTTGCACCCAATAGGTTTAATATTGGCAGGCAAGTCCACAAGTGTCTAGACCTGATTTGAGTACATAGACTCTATCTCAGCTTTCATAGCATCTTGCCAGCGTCCCAAGTTTAAGTCATTAATTGCTTCATCATAGTTAGAGGGATCTTGTTCCGGCTCTTTTGGGATTGCTTCATAAGACTCTCCCAAGAATGAGAACCTGTCAGGGGGTTTGACAATCCTCCCACTACGACGAGGTACTGGTGTAACTACTGGGTCTGGTAAAGGCGGTTTTTCCTCAAGTCCGGTCATACTTGGATTTGGAATTGATTGCTCTTGAATCTCTTCCAAGATCACCTTTTCTAAAAATTTCCGGTCCATCATATGATCTTCCTCCAGAAAAACCGCATTGGTGCTGACCAGCACTTTCTGCTCTCTGGGATTATAGAATAACTAACCTTTAGTTCCTTTAGGATATCCTACAAATGTGCATACTTCCAACTTCGTTTTCAACTTATCCGTCTTAACCTTGAGCACGTGTGCTGGACAACACCAAATGTGTAAATGTTGTAGACTAGGCTTTCGCCCAGACCACAATTCTCGGGGAGTCTTAGGTATAGACTTAGATGGTACGAGGTTTAGTATGTACATTGCAGTATCCAAAGCGTATCCCCAGAAGGATATAGGTAATCTTGAGAAACTCAGCATAGACCTAATCATATCTAAAAGAGTCCGGTTCCTTCTTTCTGCTACTCCATTCTGTTGAGGCATATCAGGAGCAGACAATTGGGATAGAATCCCATTTTCTGATAAGTAACCCATAAAATCAGCTGAGAGATATTCCCCTCCTCGATCTGATCGAAGAGTCTTGATACTCTTACCTAATTGCTTTTTCGCTTCCGCTCGAAACTCTTTGAACTTTTCAAAAGCTTTGGACTTGCGGTGCATAAGGTATATGTAACCATATCTTGAGTAATCATCTATGAAAGTGATGAAGTACTCATATCCTCCTCTGGCCCTGACATTAATGGGTCCGCAGACATCAGTATGCACTAATTCCAATAAATCTTTGGCCCTATTACCCTTAGCTGAAAAGGGTCTTTTAGTCATTTTACCTTCCAAACAGGACTCACAGACAGGCATTGCACTGTCACAACCCGAGCCCAGGGTTCGGGGGTTAGCAAAAGCCAAACCTAATGACACACGTACTCCCGTGCCCGTACACGTAGACTGAGTCTAAATGCACACGCACAAGGGAACATTCACACGTGCCAAACATGTACGCGGAAGCTGTAAATATCAGAAACATCAAACTAACAGTGCAAGAAGAGAATACGAAGAAAGGACTGGCATAATTACATGTGAAGGTCGTACAAAAAGAACAAAATAACATATACAGTCATGACATATATACAAGTGAGCAAATCCTCAAAACAAGACTCCAATGATGCATGCCAAGAACGCTCTCCCGTGGAGTGATCACATCCACTCCTCTAGGCCTGATGGGGCCTCGGGGGTCTCATCTGGAGTCTGGCCGACCGGCGAGGGTTCGGCAGGGGTATCTGGGCCTGCAACACCAAAAATAACTGTGAATACGAAGATTCAGCAAAGTATAAACCATAGCAAGTTAACACACGCTGTGTCTAATAGAATAAAGAACGTCATGTAAATTAAAGAAGGCATTTTCGTATACTAGGCTGTCATGCAAGAAAGAAATATGCTAAGTGAATCAATGAATACATGCTGTGTACATAACTAGTGGCTACTACATTACCATATGCTCCCAAAAGAGGGATCTTATAACGTGCAAAGAACACCATTGTCCGGGCCAGGGTACAATGGGTCTCGGTTTCCTGGGGTCCGGTTCCCCAAGACATATCCTTACTGCAGCAAGTCCATATAACTATACCAAATTCACCTCGTCGGGATCCTAAGGCTGAGGCTAAGTAGTGCCTGACCATACAGAGTCAATCATGAAAACCCTGAGTAGATCGTGACAACATATCATACGTGCATATCTGTGAGTGAACATATCATACATGCATACTCAAGGTAAGGAATCACAATGTGAAGGTAACGGAATACAAGTAATCATATCAGAGAATAGAGGTCAATACTCGAATGCAATATGTTATGCAACAAATCATGCGAAATCGGATCATCTTTATTTACAACCCAATTCTAATCTAATTATCCGGTGTTTCTAACCGTGCATGATGATGTAGTTTTAAGTTATTCGATACACCGTTGTCTAGTGTTGCATTGAATCGGGCGGTGCACGAAGTCCCTTAAACCAACACCCATGGGGAGGTGCTTAATATCCAGATAATGAACATGAATGATTCGCAGCCCTCGAGATCATTCACGCATTGTATCACATTCCGTTAAGCAAGTCTAGGTGCTCTACATTCTATCATGAAGGCCATATCGGTCTTTCCATTACACCTAGTCTAGTGTGGATACGGCTCAGCCGTGTGTGTGCTACGGCTTAGTCGTGTGTGGTCTACGGCTTAGCCGTGGCTGGGCCGTAGAAGGTCTGTCCATTTGCGTACTCTCAGTTAAATTCAAAAATGCACCCTGTATTGATCTACGGCTGGGCCACGGCTGAGCTTCGGCTTAGCCGTAGGGCAATTCACGGCTTAGCCGTGCCCTAGCCGTAGAGGAAAACTGGGTTTTTCTCCTCTCTGGACTTTGAGCCGTAAGTGCCATACGGCTTAGCCGTACGTGCACGAGGTCAAATTTCTGAAGCAAATACAGAAAGTCTGGGAATTCATTAGAATTTGCAAATTTCCAATAGAAAGGGATAGAATACTAACCAAATGGGCTGGACACACATTTTTCCATACAAATTCATGTGAATTAACCAAAATCAAATGCATACCAACATGGGCTCATACAAGTTATGGTTATACTTGCCTTAATTGAATTCAATGACACACTTGTTGTCCTAAGGCCCAAACACAACCTAACACAAATCAAACCACATGCATGCATGAGAATTGGAATCACAGACACACCATGCAATGAGAAATAAGAAGGAGAAGAAATAGAGAAAGGAGATGAGAGGAATGGAAGGAATTCCACTCACCTCACATGCAAAGACCCAACTTCCTCTATTTGAGCTTGATCGATGGAGGTCGATGGAGGAAAGAATTCAGGAGAGAAGAGAGAGCTCCACGTGCACAGTTGAGGAAGAAAATGAGAGAAGGAACGTGAGTTGGTCGATGGATGAGTGTATATACAAGTTAATGGGTTGTTCAAATTACAATAAGGGCCAAGTTAGAATGCTATTTTCAGTTTGAGTCAAATCCGGGTCCAATCGAATCACACGACATCGGTTGCAAATGACGTAGTTACGAAAGTTAACGAGCTCAACGAAAGACACATGTTGACATCAAGATGATGCAAAAATGACCATGTCTTAGAAAAGATAAAATTACGAAAAAGGGCTTGGTCTACTTAATTCAGGTCAAACTCAACCCAACTACCTATCCATGACCCGCAACGAAAAATAAAACACAAACAAAACACGATTAGTAACGAAAACAAGATTAACTAGCAGCTAAACGGGGTCAAGCTGGGTCGGAGTGTTACAGGTTCTACCACCAATGAAGGTAACATACCATTTTTCACTAGCCTCTCAATCATGTTAAGGTTTATATGACCTAGCTTTAGGTGCCAAAGTTTTGTTGGATTAGATGAAGGTGACTTTCTCTTTAATGATGGTCTATTAATTGTTTCAGTATCATGTATCTCATACATCGTGGGAGTTAACAAATAAAGTCCATAGGTTACCTTGCCAGAACATATGAAAGTACCATTCCTCTTTATGACAACTTCAGTACCAAAAGTAATAGAATAACCTTTATTCACCAAACTAGAAACTGAAATTAAATTCTGCCTTAAAGACGGTACATATAATGTTTCTGACAAAACCAATTTATTATTTGAAAAACATAAAGTAATGACTCCCACTGAAACAGCCTCTGCCTTAGCCTCAGATCCTAGGTTGACAATGATTTCTCCATCACTTAGCCTCCTGGTTTCCCTGAACCCCTGCAATGTATTACATATGTGATTAGTTGCCCTGGAATTCACACACCAGGATTCTGAAGTACTAGTTGCAAAACTAACTTCAGATATAAGTGACTCAATCATACCTGGGGTCTTTTTCTTAGACAGATATTCTGGACAATTCCTCTTCCAATGTCCTATCTTACCACAATGGAAATACTTTCCTTTTGTCCTTGAACCCTTAGCTTTAGCCACGCCACCAGTTGGACCATTCTCCACCTTAGGACCCTTTGGAACTGATTTCTTTTTGCCTTTCCGCCCTTTGCCTTTCGGCTTGGACTTGGCATCTGACTTTTCTGTCATTAAGGCAGTTGGTTTCTTCTTTATAATCCCTTCAGTTGCTACCAGCTGACTAGATAGCTCAGCCAGAGTCAGATTCATTTTATTCATATTATAATTGACCTTGAAATTGTTAAATGACTCTGGTAGTGACTCAAGGATTATGTCAATCTGCGATTCTGCATCAATCGCAGCTCCCAGTACATCTAACTCATTTAATGAGTCCATCATCTTCAACATGTGTTCCTGTACTGATGTACCTTCAGCCATCTTGGTGCTAATAAGCACCCTCATGGCTGCCTGCCTAGCAGGTCTGCCTTGTTCTACAAATATCTCCTTTAAGTTCGATATCATATCATATGTAGTCTTATAAGATTGATGTTGATGTTGCAGCACACTAGACATGGATGCCAGAATGTAACATCGGGCCATCTCATCGTCTTTGGCCCATTTGGTGTAAAGGTCCTTTTCTGTTTCTAATGCATCTGGGGCAGGCTCTTCAAGGGGGTTTTTGGTAAGGACATATTTATATCCTGAAGCTGTCAGGACAATATCCAGATTCCGTTTCCAGTCTACATAGTTGGATCCTACCAACTTATTCTGGTTGAGGATGGTCGCAAGTGGATTGAAAGTATTCGAATTCATGCTTGTAATATTGTAACACATAACCATACATTTAATTAATAAATTTAAATGACATTAGGGTTTAGTATTTTACCAAATTTATGTGGGAATCCTCATAATCGCAAAATTCAGAATACATCGGAATCCCAATCCTGCGGGGTATGCCTCCTTGGGGAGTGCGAATACCTCTTAGACTAGTGCGGATCAAAGTTGGTCAAAATTGGGATAAGACTAACTATCTATGATCCCCTTCATACATTACTATCTAAGTATCTCATACCAAATAATGTATGACTCCCGATTAGCTTCGGTTTCTAAAATACATGAGGCAAATCCTTGGGGATACTACATCGTTATTTTAGTTAAGTGTGACCCACTAACTAACATTGCATGACAACCGTTGCGGGCAGCTCCTCCTTGGGGAGTGGGCTCCCACCCCGTCTCATCAACACTATCCATAGGAGATCCATATCCAGTATCCAGATAAATACAAGCCCTCCGTGAGGAATGGCCATTCTCAAAATGGCGCGAGGCTAATACTTTCCTTACAATGGAGCTATGGTGGAAAACCATGGGGATTTGTATATATATATAAATGCCCCGCTCCCACTTAATATTTTAGAGTTGAGGATTTCCTTATAGGCGTATGGGTCTATCAAATATAGGTATATATTCATCTCATGATAAGACCAATGATTGTTCCAAGTTAAGTTATTTTAAGGAAAGTCCAGTTTCTAAAATTAGTGTTACCAATAGATCCATCTCATGGGCCCACCAACTCTAATTAGAATTCTTTCCAAAAATTAATTTAATTTGACTAATTTTGGAATTTTCTATGTTTGGATCAGATATGGAAATACTCTAAAATAAGCATTCATCCATAAATAGAAAGTGCTATAACAAAAGACTAGTCCTCTCCTCCATATGACCCAGGCGGAAAAGACTTATTGGACTTCTAGACTTTCCAAAACTTTGGGATTCCTCAAACTCTTTGGGCATCTCCAAAACACCTTTTGGTAATCTTCAAACTCTTTGATTAGGAGTCCAGCTTCTCTTTCCTTCTTTGTTTCGGACATCTCCAGGATTTACAAAGTTTTTTTTTTAAAGAAACATAAATTTCAATGTCTCTATAATGAGACTTACATGGTAATCTAAACATGGAAATAAAAGGGCTATAGGGAAATTCATCATGCCTTGCCCTTTCATGGGAAACCAAGGAAACCATGATGCCCTTTACACTTAGCCACAAATAAACCAATAATTAAAAGGAAAGAAAAACATGTGGGCCATATAGAGAAGACATTATCACTTACAAGTTAGTATCTCATACAACAAAGCATCTCACAAAACCAGGTTGCCAAACCACAATGGAAAAACAAGATGCCAAATTTTTGCCACCACGATACAAGATCCCCTACGCCGCGGGGGTCGAGCTAGCTGATCTGGTCCCTACGATTAGCCAACAGACCTTTACAGCCATAGTGGTCCGTTTGACTAACCGACCTGACGAACCCAGAAATTTGGGTTCTTTTTCAGATTCGGCTCCTGCTGTCCCCAGTCATCTCTAATGATCTCAGTATGCTTCTAATGGCATCTTATCATCCTCCTATCATGATCAAAACCTTTTGTGACTTTCCAAACATGTATCTACTATAAAAGCAAACAAACCCAATAAACACTGATCCTATCATAGCCCTTGCTCTATCCTTTTCACATCTCATGCAAAGATTAGAACAAGATTACTGATCTAACATGATTAGAGATGAGGTATGTCTCTGATACCAATTGTTGGAAGTAGTTGGGTCTCGTTGATAGATTTTCAAAACTTTTGACCCACTTGACACAGGGATCGACTATCCATAAGACAAAAACCCAATCCAGGATGCATTACCCTCAATCTCGTGACCATGTACAGTAAATATTCTACCAATACTAAACATCCATAATAATCTACAACATGCAAGAAGTAAATCATACCTTTGGAGATCCGCAGTGCTATAATGGATTTCTTCAACACCTCTTAGCCTTCTACGGTATGACCCGAATTGGATTTCTTTTTTCAAGAAGATGGTAGAATCTTCAGGAGAAATCCCAACTCGAAACTCCAAGGAACTAGAAGAGAGACGGAGAGAGAAACTCGTGCAACTCTTGCACGAAAGGGTTTTGGGCGTGAAAGAGAGTCTTATTGGACGTCCAAGAGATCTTATAGACTTTCAAATCTCTCCCTTGTCTAATTGAAATAGAAGTCTTATCTCCAAAGCAATTAGCAGCTTTCTCCTTTCCAAACTCTTATTTCTAGAGTTCAAGTCGGATTAGTGTTTTCCAATATCTTGGGCTAGTGTGGAGACCACTAGGGATTCCTTAGAAAGCTGGCTCCAACTGGAATACCGCGACCCCACATCTCATGTGCAATCCAGGCCCACAGTTAATTGCAAATAACACCACTATATAAATGCAATTGCACTTCAGTCTTATGAATAAATTACAATGAAGACCCTAAACTTCCCAATTACCACAAGTAGGCCCCTCTATCAATATCCGTGGATCAATTGGAATAAATCCGTCTCTTCTAATCTAAGTTCCACATCTTATTATCCTTGAGCCCCAATTAATCACAGTAATCATCAGTACCATCCAATTAACTCTTAATTGAGATGGGTGCGCACTTACTAATGACAAATCCATTAATTGGCACAAGGGGATAATAGAGATAGATTCCATCTTAATCATTCAACGTTCCCACAGTTCTACTACCACATACCTAAGACACCGAGGTGTTAACCTATAGTCGGCCTCACTCATTGGTGACTCAAAGCAAATGAATAGATAGAAACTTGAGTTCGTCAATGTCTCAGGATTGAGAGCCTATTGCTAGGGAATTATGAGAGCATACCTTATTATTGAGACGGAATTCCATAAGGTGCATTTCATGGTCATTCAATACATCAAATGTACCAGCACCGTGATCCAGAATCTTACATTCTGATGATCGAGACAAATCACAGTATCGCATAATGATCAAAATGCTGCAACCTTATCAAATGAGATGCCCAATCTCATTACTGGTTGTGAAGCTATTTTAAGTATAAGATTTGTGACATATATCTCCCGCGTGTGGATTTCATCTATGCACATATATCACATCTAATATATTAATGGGATCCGGTTCAACTTATGAACCATTATGTCATACGTATTGGTCATGTGCATGAAATAGTAAAATAACATTCATCTCATGAAAGTAAAGCATGATTTTATTGATAAATAAAGAAATTAATCAATTTATTACATCAACTGATAAATTGAGTCCACAAAAACTAACAATATTCATATAACTAAACTCATTATATTCATTAAACGTGATACACGATGAGTGTGGCCCAAGCACATGCACTCATCCAACTTTTTCTCCCTCTCTGAAGACACTGAAAAATCGAATCAGTTCAACCAATCCCAGTTCAGATTCTATTAAAACGTTATCGAAGTAGCTATCTCACTGCTGTATGATGGAGGCTTGTGCTGGTTGTCGACAAGGAATCGCTTGCAGTTGAGTATCTGGTTGGAGAAGAGACTGCATTTCGTTTATATGTCCTGTCGGAGCACATGCCTTCCCCTAAAATATTTCCCATATTTCACATGGCATTGGCCCTCCATGTACACCTCACATGTTAGCCCAAACTGCAAGACTGCTCAATCACAATCTCTCTCTTTGTAATTGAAGACTACATGTGACATTAAAAAAGAAGTAAACAACTTTGACAGTGTAAGGACGCTCTTCACTATTAGTTTAACTGGGTGAGAAATAATAACAAATATGGAACTATCAGGACATGGGCCATCACATATCGGGCCCCACGGTTTGAAAGGCCTTTATCGACAACATGTTTGCCACAAGCAAAGTACATATTTAGGGCACACAACCTGCACTAGACACAAAACTCAGGGATCAGGTTTACCATCTTCATGCTTGACAAGTCCAACGACCTAATTGATAGGTCGCTTAGATTCGACTTGAGTTCATTCTTGCCGACAATCAGATTGAATCGGACCAGTTGCATTGTAAACACCAACCAATCAAATTGAATACAGACATCCCTACTAAATCTGGGGTCAAAACGCTCTCAATTTGGTATTGTTCACTTCCTGGTGCTGATCACGCTGAGCATGCTTATCTTTGGAGCTCTTATGGGATCTGATGTTGAGTTAAGGCATGGCCTGACTTATAAGCCTAGGTCATGACTTGGACATAGCCTCATGGTCATAACCAAATCACTCCATTACCCTAGTGGATTCTCTTTTCTTAATTTAGAATAACTTGACTAATCTCGCCTCAAGCGATTACCAAGCGGATTGGGGTCTCATACTCTCCCTCTCTAACTCCTATTCCTTTTAAGTCTATTGGTATCAGTGTTGGTGGCCTGCTTGATTAGAAATGTAGTGATTGTGCAATTAGATGAAGATGATGAGATCATAAAGTCTCCATGATTGGATGGACAAGAGAATTGATTTTATTGAAGGACAAAATGGTGGCGATTATTGCAGAGGCATGAGGATAAGACCGTATCCCGCTTGATCGCAAGATCACCACCAAGCTCTGGCTCTGATTCCATAAAAACTTTCAAATAAACTTCATTGAAGATTAAATTGCCATAATTTTCCTGAGAGGAAATTGAAAAACAAGATTATTCAAAATTCAAACTAATATTGAGTCAATTTACAATCCAAATATATATGTTATTTGTTGTGAGCTTTTAAAATTTCTTATTTGATAGGTGAGATTCGGGATTCAACCTTTTGAAAATTCACTAATTGGAAATCTGCTGAGAAGTAAACATTTGGAGAATTTATATATATATCCACAGTGTGAATTTCTACAAATAAATAGGTCTTACATTTCCGGAATGCTTCAACAAAAGCATTAGGACTTTGGACACTGTTTCCTAAGTTACGGCCCATCTACGAGGTGGGTTCCTAGAGTTTATCTAAATATGAGGATAAACATTAGGCTGAAATTTGAATAACTAAAGATAAGTGAACCCGTACTATTAATAACCTACGAAAGTATTATATAAGGATCATTTTCAAATAGACCCACATATATGCTCAAAAAAATCTTAGAAATGTGGCATAGCTCAGTGGCACAAATATGCTCAAATAAATCTTAGAAATGTGGTATAGCTCAGTGGTATAGGGATCTCAACTCACCTTAAGTGCAGGGATCAACCCTTGGCGTCAACAGAGCACACAGTTGGAACATGGTGGAGCATGGAGTACTCCAGCGGTGCACTTTGTAGAAGTAACATGGATGAAACTCAAGTAACATGGATTTTTTTTTATAGGCAACCAAAAATTTATTGAAGAAAAAAGAAAAAGGTACAAAAACAAAGATACCCTATCAAAGAGATAAGGGAATACAATGGTCTAAAAGAGATATACCAAAGAAAAGAGGAATAGATAAAACAAATTACACAGTTGAGATAAGCAAGTCAGAGGACCTATCCACCCTTAATTTCGCAAGAGAATCTTCAAAGCTATTAGCTGATCGCCCAACATGTTGAAAGCTCACTCGAACCTTAAATAAAATGAACTTTATTTCATTAAAGTAGAAATAAAACTTCCAAGGCACCTTGGAAGGATCGGATACCCAGGAAATGGCATTTAGGGAATTGCTTTCCATGAATACAGAGGCTTTAAAGTGGCTCAAGATAAAAATTCAAAGGGCTTCTAGAATGGCCTCATTTGACTCCATTGACCCAGCATTTTTAGAGAACAAAACCAACACCGCCCCTTAATCATCACGAAGCAGTACTCCACCAACACCTGTGGGACTCAACTTTCCTCTAATAGACCCATCAACATTGAACTTCAAAACACCCCGTGAAGAAGTCTAAAGCACATTTAATCTCTCCTTTGACCTTTTACAGAAAAGAGATGCTTCCCAATTGTGAAAGATGCCCTCAACTGTTAGGCTATCAAACTCCTTCCTTATGGAGGCCCACTTTGTGATACGTAGAAGAACCAATGGAAGCACATCCTCCTTGGGCATTGAAGAACCCTTAAAGACTCTAGCATTCCTCTTTTTCCAAATTGACCAACAAATGGAAAATGGGACAAGCCTCTAAAGGACCAGGCCACTCCCTGAGAAGGGAGACAACCCCGCTCCTCTATCATGTCGATAGAGACTTTCCAGAACACCACAATACACTACTATGATCCAACATTCAGGACCACAAAAAGTGAGAGAATTCACATTGAAAAAATTTTTGATCTATCGACTCCCTCTCCTTATTGCAAAGAACACACAGGTTTGATATTAGGTCCGAAGACATGCCTCTACGCCTGAGATTGCCCACTATAGCGATCTTCTCAAACATTGTAAGCCAATAAAAGACCTCTACCCTAGGTGGAGCCAAACCCATCGACACCAAGGAAGTAGTAGGCCAGACATCCAGAGGAACCTCCAATGTCTTATAAAAAGACTTTGCGGAGAACATACTTGAAGGACAAAATTTCCAAATGGGAACATCTGCCTCACCCCTGCACAAAAAATCGTTAGAAAGAAACAATAAAAGAGACTGATAACTTAACTCTTTTGTCTGCTGCAATCTCCTCCTAAGGGAAATTGCCCAAGTTATTGAGCCACCATCACCCCCATTGCACTCCTTGACTGAGGACATCTTATTAACTGCAAGTTTAAATAACCTAAGAAAGGATAAAGACAAAAGCTTCACACTCAACCATTCATCCTCCCAAAACCAAACACAACTCTCCTCCCTAATTTTAAAGGCCACCCCCCTCTAAAATAAACTCCTCCATTTAGAAGATAGATCTCCAAATTTTAAAACTGTCCCCCCATAAGCTTGACACCCTATACCTAGGAGCTCTCTTTGGTGTCCAATTCCACTCATCTACCCCATATTTTGCAGCAATAACTCTCCTCCATAATGCCTCTTTTTTCTCCTCATACCTCCACCACCACTTTGCTAACAAAGCCAAATTTTTAGCCTCCAAGTTGCCTAAACCCAAGCCTCCAATAGCTTTTGATTTTACAACAATATCCCACTTCATAAGATGCAACTTCCTTTTCATATTAAAACCATCCCACAAGAAAGTCCTCCTTAAATGATCCAGTTTCTCCCTCACCCCTACTAGCATTAGCATTAAAGACATGTAGTACACCGAAAAGTTAGACATTGATGCCTTGATCAAAGTGATTCTCCCTCCTAAGGAAAGATAATTCTTTTTCCACATGAACAACTTTCGTTCAAATTTCTCCAAAACTGGATCCCATACAATAGTAGACTTTGGATTTGCCCCAATTGAAAGCCTCAAATATGAAAACAGACAATGGCCAATCTTGCAATGAAGTTTGTTGGCCAAAGATTGAAGAAGCTTTTCGTGGCAGCCCACACTGCTCAGAGAACTTTTTGAGAGATTGATTTTCAGACCTGAAGAAAGTTCGAAACACCTGAGGACTCTTTTTAACATAATAACCTCATCCCACTTAGAAGAATTGAAAAGAATAGTGTCATTAGCAAACTACAGATGAGTGATTGCCTCCTCACCCGGACCTACTTCGAAACCCTCAATAAGACCACATTCTTTAACCTTCACTAGAAGAGCACTCAGGGCTTCAACAACAGTGGATAACAAAAAAGGAGAAAGCAGGTCCCCTTGCCTAAGGCCTCTAGATGCTTGGAAGAGATGAGATGGAAAGCCATTCACTAACACAGAAAATGAAGTCGAAAAAATACATTCTCGAATCCACCGGTGCCACTTTTCACCGAAACCAAACCTCTTCAACATGTAATCCCCAAAATTCCAATTAACGTGATCATAAGCCTTTTCCAGATCAATTTTGAAAATGAGCACCTCTTGCTTAGCATGCCTCCTAGAGTGAATGAGTTCATTGGTAATCAAAATACCATCTAAAATCTGTTTGCTTTTTACAAAAGCCACTTGAAAAGGACCAATGAGAAGAGGAAGAATTACTTTCATCATGTTAGCCAAGATTTTAGACAACAATTTATATAGACTTGGTGATTGGAGGATAGTAACAAGGGCAATTCAAGCTATTAATGGGAGTAGTTGTGGAGGGAGTAGGTTGGTGGTGAAGGAAGTTACTTGTGGGTGGACTCAAAGGAAGAAAACCCAAGTAACGAGGTTTGATTCCCAGTTCTCCATAGATGACCCATGGGCATAATGGATCAATAAGGCTAGTTTAGGACTAGGATAGTTTATAGGTCCTCTAATGTAATGTTCTCCCTAGATGACCCATGGGCTTGATGGATTAATAAGGCTAGTTTAGGACTAGGATAGTTTATAGGTCCTCTAATGTAATTACAATAAATAAATCATTAATATTTTAAAATAAACCCACATATAGAAAAATGAGGATTTTAAAGAAAAAATCCTCTTAAAGTCATTTTATACTAAAAAGGACCCTAAAAATTTATAATACTCCGAATTTATTTTAGATTGTGATTTAATTACTACTTCTATGTAATCGAAAATAAAAGAAATCAACTATACAAAGAAGACAGCACAAATTCAAGGTGGAAACCCAAATGGGAAAACACCACGAGTATAAAACGGATAAAATCAATCAAATCAGTCACTAACTTCTGCAGTACAAGATATACTCACAACTCTATAGTCAGTACCTTGACATAAGGAGTTGTAGTTGTTCTTAATGGATCTCCACAGATCGCAATCCCTCGGTGCTCTGCTAATTTGTGCCTTAAAAGAACACTCTTTGAAGAACAAGAATTGCCATTTCCTTAAAAGAATGCTCATTCTAGAATAAAAACTACCAGTTTTATTACAAACATGAAACAAACTTCAAACATCAAAGTTTTGTTTAATCCCATGAATTAGCCAACTTACTAAAAAAGATCTTACAGATCCTATAAATATGATTTCACAATATTAATCATACAAATCCTCTTTTGTTTAACTTTTAGAATCTAACTTAGGCGTAGATATCCCTGCTTACCCCACGTACATGAGTGGGGATATCGCTTCATGTTTCTTTTGTTTTTTTCCTTCCTCCTTCAATAGTTATTCTTCTTATTATTTTTTTTCCAACTTCAACTCAAGCTCAAACATAAACCCAGTGACCTAAATTCCATTTACTACACTCACTCATTAAACTCAAAACTATTAAACCCATTTAATCCAAACCCATACCCAAGTCCTCCCATCCATCACCAATCAACTAACATGATTCTTTATTTGTCTTATTTTCCGCTTCTCCTTTCCCTTAAACTCAGTAGAAACCATCATGATGATCTATCTCTACCCTCTTTTTTCTCTCTCATTTCTCCAACATTCAAAGCTCTAGATCTCTCTATCCCCCTTGAAAAGATCGCTTTCATCTCATTCTCTCATCTCCACATAGGGCTTTTGGGAGTGGTGCTTGTAATTAGTAATGCACTTGATGTTTTTTTTTCTTGTTTTATTAATATCTTTGGGTCTATGCTAGGGTTAGAGGAAGGAGGAGGAAGAAAAAGGAGGAGGAAACAGAAAGAACAAGCAAGGAGATAACCTAAAACCAAAGAAAAAATGAGTGGAAAAGGGAGAAAGAGGAAGAAAAAAAAAAGAAAAAAGAGCGGGGCTATCCCCACTCATGTACATGGGTGAGCGGGAATATCCCCACTCGTATTAGAAAATCCAAATGCGCTAGCACTTTTCAGAAGAAACAAGAGTGAAAAAGAAAGGAAGAGGAAGAAAAAAAAACAACCAAGAGCGGGGATATCGTCACTTATATACGTTGGTGAGTGGAGATATCCCCACCTTACTTAGATTCTAAAAATTAAATAAAAAAGGACCGCTGAGACTACTATGGTAAAATCATGTCTTTGAGGACCTTTTTGGTATGGAGTTACCCTATAAGAATTTTTTTGGTAAAATCCTCTAGAAAAATTATTTGTTGGAATCCATTCAAAAGAAAAGAAAAGAAAAGGAAAGAAAAAAGAAAAAAAAACATAGCTGTCATATAGGAATCATCAACATCATTGGCATCATCAACATTAAATCCATATTCCAATTGATTTAGGGCTGGCTACATGATTTTTATTTATTCATTCTTTCTTATGTTAAATTATCTAGCAAACTGTACATATATGTACTCATGTTTAAATAAACCTGCATATATGTTCAAATAAATTTTTATTTATAAATAAGATGAGAAAAATAAAAGGATTGGGCCGTGTTGGACTAGTTATTGTCTAAGCTAGACTCTCAAATTCACAAGCCGGCCAACTTTATTTCAAGGCCAGACCCTATGGCTTAAAAAATAATATAAGTCCTCATTTTGTGAGCTCTTTAATGGTCAGGCTGGTCCCATACCCTTATAAAAGGGCCCCATTGACAGCCCTACCCATTCAAAGGGGATCCAATCGAAACCGTTCCCCACTTTTATGTAAGAACAGAAGTGCATTGACAAGGTGAAAATCAAGTAAAGATCCACACAGTACATCCAGCTACATTGCCTACATAGCTATAGAACATACCGTCCAAGTAATCACTCTGACATTTGGTAAAATGGTACTTCAAAGATCTGATGGCACCTTTAATCTTAACTCAGTGTGAGTCGTCCTGTCATAGGAGTCACAGCCCACGACTACTCCAGAAAGGGCCGCTTTTAGATAACTCCCCGTAACCAACATGCAATGAATGTATGCATGGTGCATCTCTCTGTGGGCTTCGGTCTTGCCGAATTCCTGGTTGACAAAAGAGTCACTGCGCATCCTTTTGCAGTGCTGTGCCACGGTCGCCCCTCTCTGTAAAGTGCGTTCACGAGGACTTTGGGTCCAGCTCAAAATGCCAAAGTCTGTACATCTTTTTGGCAGAACGGCATTCAAACTCAGTAGAGCTACAGCTGAATGACAAAATCTAAATGTGTTTCAAAACAATTTATATGCATTGCAGGACTGTTTGGCAAGTCTTTTCTGTAGGAGATAGAGCATATTTCAATTAGATCTGTTTCAAATACTATTTCAATTAGACTGTATTTTAAGTAGACTATAATATATGCCTGATTCAATTAAAATAATAAAAAAAGAAAGCCTGTCATATAATAAAAGTTATGTTAACAAATTTATTAGCATGGGAAACTTACTAACTAATAAAATTTAAATGGGCAAACTTCTTTTAAAAAAGAGGCAAAAAGGAGTTTAATTGCTTTGGACATTCATCTATTTGAAAAAGTGACGAGGTAAAAAGTCTTAATACCGCCGTCAAGGCGGTAGCTTAATTGGTTTGAGACTTATGTTTGCTCCCCAATATCTCAAGTTCAACTGTCCCCCCATGCTTTGTCTAGGAACTATATATGCGACCATGTATGTACCCCCTGGGATATAGTCCTTGCTCGTTAAAATCAGGTAACCCCCAGGTTGAAGGCCAAAGGTCTGAGGGTTGGGCTGACGAGAGATACCCTAAGTCATCAAAAGAAAAAAAAAGGGTAGAAGATACCCAAATGGACTAAAAACACCCAAACTCAGCTTCAATTAGTTTTAGATAGGCTTAAAAATGGACTTGTCAAGGGGCACTCACAGAGTTTAGGGTTGTTCAAGGGCCTAGCTAGTCCGGGCTGGTGAATATCCATGAATAGCCCAACTAGTATACCAAGGCCCAAGCTTTGCCCAACCCTAACTTAGGCCATAAATGCCTGGCGTGATCCTGCCCAAGCTCCGCCCAACGCTAACCAGATCTGGGCCCATCTAATTAATTGGCCGGGACCTCCATTAAAGCCTGTCTAATTAATTACATTTAGAATTTAATGTGGACTATTCAAATAGGTTAACATAGAAAGAGGAGTGTTAATGAGGTTGAGATAGGATTAAAATCACTTACATGATTTGAGAAGATTGTCTCCTTGAGTGATCTGTACATATACTAAGGGGTGTTGATGGGTCAGGCTGGGCTTCATTAAGGAATATGCAGTCTCGGTCTTGCTTCTAAACTGCAGGCCCAAAACCGAATTGGGCCATAAGTAGTTGGTCCAAAATAGTAAGCACGAGTTAGATATATAATTTTTAAAAAGGGATTGATATATATTATTTCAAGGCAGCTCCTTTTTTTTTTTTCTTGTAAAAGTTGCAAGGGCAGCTCAACTGGATTGGTCTTATATATTTGTGTGTAAGAATGTGAAGGTTCAAATCTCTTTATGTTCCTTTATAACTGTGAAGGTTCAAATCTCTTTTTGTGTTCCTCTATAGCTATTTTTTGCAACTAGGCCGGCTTGGGCTGTCTAAAACAAAATTCTAAGTTCAGCCCATCTACTAAACAGCCCTAGATAAAATATCTGACCCTGCGGCACTACCCAAGGACATAAACCTAAGGGCATGTCTGGCAAAAGGATAGGGTAAAGTATATAAAATTAAAACTTTAAAATTCAAATTTCTCCGCTACTTGTTTTTTGAAAAATTCAAATTTTCCTCCTCTTTTTTTAAAAAAAAGTCAAAAAGTCATTACTAACCTACAAAAAAATATCTCCTTTTTATACAAAAAGTTAAAAAGATTTCATATCAAATAACTAAAAACAAAAAGTCATTATAATCCAATTATATATTATTATTTCTTGATTTATGATTTACTTTACTTTACTTTACTTTACCCTATCCCTCTCTCAAACATGCCTTAAGGTTAAAGCTTGGCTCCAGTTGGGCTGGACCTGGTTTGGGCTCAGCCCAGCCCATTAGCACCCATCCTGAGACTTAAACATGGGCTCTTCTCGTTTGAAAGAATAAGCTTCTAAAATACGTGCTACACAGTTACGGGAGCCTATTTTTATATAAAATAATTTCAATATTATATTTATTAATACATAGTTATATAGTATATGATAAAAAAGATTTAGAAGTTATTGTCCTTGATAGATCCACCTTCTAATTGCATCTGTAGATAATGATCAGTGCTAGAAATGAGTTGGGGTACCAATTCAAAGGGGTTGGTCAGTTCGTTGGTGGCCCACTGTTGCCATTTCTTTTGCCGTTAAGTTGCCTTGTGCAGTCATGTTCCACACATGCTTTTCTGCTAATGTCTACAAAATATACCCAAAATATATGGTAATGTACTTCATATAAATAGACCCGTTTAGAGTCGGACAGGAAAGGTCCATGGTCTGACCGTAGTCTGTTAATGAATTCAGATTGTTAAAATTGGTCTATGACTAGCTCTCCTAAACCATTCCATGGTGCGACTTGGGCCAAATCAAGGCCCATCAAATAACCTTTGAACAAAACGCCCCATCTATCTGTTTGGTCACTAGAATATGTCATGTGTAAGATCTCGTTTCCGATCTAGGGTTGATTTGCTAATTCTTCGTGATTTATGCTAATTGATTGTGTTTTAGTGTTATTTGGGTTTTTGGTAGGGGGGATGGTGGCACACTAACCTAGATTAGATAGCTCATGGACCAATTTATGATCTTAATAAATTAAGTTCATCATGTAAGATCACACATTCATTCATTACATTATATGCATTTTATCATGGGCATCCAAGTCATGAAGTGGACCCTGCGTATTGGACTTAAATCACTTATGTACCTCCTTGTAAACACTTATAACCAGAGGACTTACTAGTAAATACACAAACTATTAGAGCAACACTAATACTATATAAAACACACATCTTACAGCTATGAGCTCTTGTGCAGCTGTGCCTCCTAGATAAAAACTTAGCCTCCAAGATCATCTCTACTCCATTTTTTACACCCTTCCATGTCAAGAGTATGTGAGTAAGAAATCTCTAAACCCCATTAAACTTGCAACCACCTTCTTTTCCACTTCTCCTTTACCCATTAAGTGTTTAGTTGAAAGGAAAAGCTCCATTTCTCCATTGGCACATTCCCCAAGGTGAGCAACTCAATTTTTATTGAAGTTTGAGTCACTAAATAGTGTAATAGTAGATTTTCTCAAGCTTAACTTTATTTATTCATCCTTTATTGGCATTATTTATTCATCCTTTCTTAGCATGCATCTCATATTTTCTTCTCCTTTTCATGTCATTTTATTAATAAGGTATTACGTGAGCTGAAAGATTTAGGGATTCTACTATTTTGGCTTTTGTATTGGTTTTGGGAGCACTAAGCAAGTAGTAACATGCATGTATGTTATTATGATTGATTCTCGATTATTATATACTATATTGCATTGTACAGCCCATCCTCTTCATGCTTCATTAATGGAGGATGTCTCTGTGGGTAAAAATAATGTTTATGAAAATTTGAATCAATGAAGTGAAAAAGCGATTAATGAAAGTGAAATAGCATGTCATATGCTTAATTTGATATCATAAATGATGGAAAATAGGTTAGTAGAGTTTGGGAGGAACAGGATAAGATTTCGACCCAAACAGCCCAAAAAGAGCAAAAAAAGCACAAGTTCGATCGATTGGATGAGTGTTCAATCGATTGAATTACCCCTCTGGGTTGGGTCCGATTGATTAGACTTATGCTCGATTGATTAGGCAGACCCTGTTTTTCCAGAAAATTTTGTTTATTTAATTATTTACTTTTTCTATTAAAAAACCCTTTATTCACTTTTTCTATTTAAAAGCCCTTTCTACAAGTTTATTTTCAAGATTACTGTAACTTGACTTGATGAGGTCAAGTATACTTAGAGAACCTTAAACTTAATCATAAGTTCAAATAATACGATAACATACTAGTGAACCATATGACTTTATAGGACCTTGACTCTTTGAATTATCATACCTTAAACCTTGTCTAACGAAATCAAATTAGATACACAAAGAAAGTGTTGGCTATCACCAATATTTGTTAGATGTTCCAAATGGTCTTCATGTTATACCCTTCGCATGAGGGTATAAGATTTCAATGTCCGTATTCATGCACAATGCGACACCAAGAAATTCGGTAACACATAACATTGGATGACTTATAGGAACATTGAAGTGAAAAGCTAAGGACACGAGCATCTTAGAATAGTTTGGTTTGTAAATCATCCTTATCTTTTAATAATTGAAAGCTTATGCATATTGCCATGATTTTCTTATTTTTCACTTATGTCATTTATTTGATTATATATTCTTTTTTATCTCCTTTACATTTACTGTTGTTACTATTATCCCTATTTGACATCATGATACCTTAAGTTAATGCAAAAGATACGTTTTTGCAAATTTTGACAAGCAAGCAAATAAAAATGCACGATTGTGCTATTTATGTCATCTTAATTGATTTATAGATTCGGCACCACTGAGCTTGACTCTATAAAGCCCGCCGAAGCTAAGTATGAGTTTTAGATATGTACTGCAATAGTTGGTTTTTGACATGGAGTGAGTCGATGCTCCTTTTGAGGTAACCAAATTCATTATCTGATTCCCTACACGTTCTAATAAATGCTCTCCTTTTGGGAGGATACTAGTAAAGTGGTTGTCAAATTTATAAGTATATTTCTGTTATATTGATTCTTTTATACATATGTTCGAGCTGAATGCTAACATGATTAATGGACTGTTATTGATCTCTTATAAATTAATCATGTATTTATTTCTTTACTAAAAACCATGTGTTTAGAGTACTGCTCGCCTATTCTTGTTGAGTTATCATACTTAAGATGCTATCCTTGGTGTTGCAGGATCCGATTCCAGCACAGACCCGATTATCGACATGCTTCTAGAGGATGCCACAGCGGTAACTTCAAAATTAAATGAGTAGAGACCGGATTACATCTTTTCTAGCCATCTATTCGTAGAGAGACATGGGTCTTATTGGATATTTTGGATTTCAGCCATGATAGCCCGCTTTATCACATTCTCATGACTATAGACTTTGTTTATGTTTATTTCCTTTCGAGGATGTGTATTATACTTTTGATCTATGACTACTATGCATTTTCGTATTTTATTACGTTATATAGATTCAGACATATAGCACTATGAATGGATTATATTCATTTTAATAACTTTTTAAGTAGTTTAATTATGAAATGTTTAAATAGGTATTCATGTATGCTCTCTACTATCACCACTATTGTGATTGGGTGCGAAATGCACTAGTATTTTTGCATACTATAAATACTTAATCACGTTCTTATGGATTTTCCTTTCATATTAAGGCGTATGAATTAAGAAAATTCCCTGATGAAAATTCGTATTTACCTAAGTGTGGTATAGGTTATCATGGAATTACGTGTGTTATGTCATGAGCCTAACTGAATTTCCTAATTTTTGGCCTCGGGCAAGACATCATGACTCATGAATCATGATTCAAAAAGTCTAGAGCATTATCGTTATTCAAGTTCTAAGTAAGCGCAAATTTGTGTAGTTGCTGTTGTGAGGAAATGGGGAAGAAAAGTACAACCCCTTTCTTATAAAAAACTTTTCCATCGTTTGATGCAAAATTTATTTGTTAGAAGAAACATTAAAAGCAGTGCATTTTTATGTAAGAGACAGGAAAAAGTATTTTCACTGGAAGGTGTAAGAAAGACAAAATTCCTATAGAAAACCTATGTTTGTAGACTTTTATTTCCGTGGAGGCTGAATAAATATACCAAATGGATTATTTTTGTGGAGGCGGACTTTTACTTTTCCATATGTAACTTCTAAACCTCCAAGCTATCATTAGAAATGTTTTTCTCTTTCTACATGTTCAACGAAAATCAAAGATAAAACAATATATTTCCCTGGGAAAAAATGCCCACACCAAGTGCCGAAAGAGAAGTATGGGAAAGCATATTGGCATTTTTTTTATTGTAATTAGAAAATGTGTTACACAAACGTTAACTAAACGAAGTAGTGAAGAGGGACGTGGTAGTTAGCAAAAGAGAAAATAACACTAGTTAAATATACGTTATTGTAATGATGATAAATAAAATTATGTTTTGATGATGATGATGATTCAAGTATCCGGACCAAAGATGATCACACCTCATCCATAAACCACCAGGCAACCATCTCTATCATCAGTCAATGAATAGGATCATATAACCTTTTCATTGAAGAAATCCTTTTGTTTTTTTTTTTTTTGGTAAATCAAAATACAGAAATCATGAGTGTAACATCGTATCATACAAAATACAGACAAGTTATTACAATAAACAATCAATTCAATTGCTTCCTAAGCTACCACTTCCATTGTGTAAATGAAGTGCCCACCTTCATGCACCTTATGCAACCAATAAATTGTACATAACTAATTTTGTAATCCAATATAATTAATTCCTTCCCATTTCCCAATGAACAAAAGAATAAAAATACCATCTTCCCATTTCACAACAACTCCTAACTCCAATCAAACTTTTCTACCAACCTTGACAGCAACTCATCGACCGTAACATGCCATTCAAAATGCAGTAAACCAGACCGTTCAAATCGGTCGGCCTCCATCACTGGCCGTCAAGATTAAACTTCCTAGGCTCAAAGATTTGAACAGTCCAGATCGAACTGCATTCAAATCTCACTACTATTTTGGTTGATGATCTGATCAGTGGAACCCCATCACCGTAGGTGCAAACCTGATGAGCCTATCCAAGGCATTGGGCAAGAACTTCCTCGCAAACAAGAAGCACACTCTGCTACTCCTTCCGTTGTACTTGCACTTGGCTCCGCTCCTCAGCCTCTCCAAGAGCTCAATTGTAACTTCCCTCCTCCAAAACCTAGCTGGGTGGGGCCCACCCTTTGACCAGTCAACCCAAGTCAAACTCCTGTTTGAGTTCCTCCCCGGGAACCTCATGCTCACCATGGTTGGTATGTAGTGCTCGTCTACGTAGCATGAAGGCTTGCAGTGCCTGGCAAAGACTGGGAAGTAGGTCGTGTCGGCGACGATCTCGACGGCGAGGCTACGGTCGACCTCAAACCACTGGGAGCCCTTGCGCCACTGGTCGATCCGGACCCTGGGCTTCATTCGGCGGTTGTAGCGGCCCCGGCCGTTGGGGCCGGGGTCGTCGTAGACCTCGACAAAGGACTTGGTGGAGTTGATGAGGTAGGAGTATACAGTGGAGAAGTTGAAGAGGGGGATGCAGGATTCAGAGAGTAGGACAAAGCGCTCGTTGGAGAGGTCGAGAAGGGCGTTGGCAAGGAGGCGTCGCTCTGCTTCCAGCAGGTTGAGCTTTCCCCATTGAACCTCCTGCATGAGAAAACAGACCGTCAATGCGTCTTCTCTCTTTCCTTTGTTTTCTAAATTGTAACACTACTTCTAGCCAGTTCACCAAAAGAATTTTACATTTGTATGGTCCACCTTCCAGTTATCTGGGCCATTCATATGCTAGCATCTAAGGCTGTAAACAAGCCCAGGATTGCCCCCGGTTACTGCAAAATGGACCTCGAAAATCCGTGTGTGGACCATTTTATGGTCAACATTAGTAATCGGATCCGATATCGAGTCTAATGGAGCAAACACAAATTCCCATTTATAAGATTACTATAATATAAATATATGATACCATGCATATGGACCCAAACTCTGATCATTGACAGTTGAAGACCTCCAGTCCAAAATTTTCTTTTGTTTGGCATTTTTTTGCCTTGATTCATTATCAATGAATTATGCGGGCAATGTTATTATTATTATTATTTTACACTTTCTTCTTCATCTTCTTCTTCTTCATAATCTCTTTTTTTATTCAGTTTAACATGATAATTTTCATCAAGAAAAAATAGTGTCAAAGAGGGAGACAAAGAAGCGGTAGGGGTTGAGGGAGAAGGTTAGGATGTCAAAGGGAGAAGTAGATGGAGAGGAAGATGAAGGTTTAAGTGAGGATGGAGATGGAGTTGGGGTTGAAAGGGGGTTGTGGGGTTTTTGGAGGACTATAAATGGGATAGATGTTTTCATCATCTTCAACGGTATTTTAGAACTGGTATATGGTGACTGGTGAGGGTAGTGTTGAATTGGGAGCTTAACAATGGTTGCATTGCCACACCATCTAGGCACAACAAAATACAAGTCAATTGATACTTTCTTGATAAAAATTATCTTGATCAACAGAATCAAAGAAGATATTATGAAAGTGAGAAAAAGTCAAACAAAAGATAAAATTGCGTTGGTCGTCTACCGTTAATATTTAGAGTTTGGGACCACGGTCTTCGTACTGAAATTTTTTTTTTTTAAATTCCCTTCTATATTATATACATATTTATGAACATTTGATATTTATTATGTATTAATAACAATAATTGGGTACTTGAACTGGGTGTAGGTGAAATCATGTTTGGCTCCAAGTAACTGGTAAATAATTGTGTCTAGATACGGGCACAGCATGGACCCTACCGGCTCAAAGACCATTAACAGCCTCAGTCAATCCTTTGTCGTTCAACAAAGCACGTCAAATTGGAAGATTGCTTTGACATGAATATGGGCGCCAAGGGGAGTAGTCAGTAGAATCAAATTGGGCCTATTCGCCGCCTCAGTGTGCCTTAACATGTTTGTCTGGCTCGGGCTTTTATCTTATTCAATCTTGGTGCCTGACCATCACAATGAACCATCGTTTAAAACTCAGGCTTAACTCACCCTGACCCAACTCAGTCAGCTTCGTTTTGGTAGGTCATCGGTCGGGTGAGTTGAAAGAATTCACTGAGAATTCGCCAGAGTTGACTGAGTTGACTTGGTGAACCGCTGAGTTGACTTGAATTGCTAAGATATGTAGCTAAGGAATGGGGATGGATTTGGTCTGAAGGTACGTGACACATGGACCTGGCCAAGATTACGCATTCGGAACCGTTTGGGTGTCATGCTAACATCCAGGCCCAGATCCAGCTTGTGATGTCACAGTGGTTTGAAACCACATTGCGATCCAAGCCTCTTTGGGAGGGCTGTTCATGGTCCAGGTGAAGCTTGTCCATGGGCATCCCATTTAACCAAGGGTTGGTTAAAATCTGGTTCTCTGAAAGCTTTTAAACATTGAAAGCGAAATGTTGAAAATTTTCAAACATATGCAAAATCTAACAATTAGAAAAGTCAATGGTACATAGTTCTTTATACACACATATATACAGGGAAATAATCCTATGAGAACCAGTTCTTACCATTTTTTTTTTTTTGTGAAAATTCTAGGTAGGGTCCATCTATCATCCAATCCAAACCTTGCAATACACAGGGATTCTCCTGATATCACTCACCTCAAGTTTCAGTCAGATCTGAATTTACTAGACTGTTAATCGACTGTGTACCAATCCAAATGGACCGAATTTGTTGGCCACAAATGAAGGAGTTAGAGACATGTGATTGGGGCCAAACTTGATAGTCGGGTGGTCCTACATAGATTTTTCTATCCCCGTGGTCTCATCCTCAAATGGAGTCCACAAGTGGGCCCGATAAAAAGTTCTCACGGTAGGTGTGTAAGAAAAGATCTCACAAGATTATAGCCCTATCGATGTCTCTAACTCCTTCATCTTTGGCTTACAAATTTAATTCATTCGAATTAGAGCACAATCAATCCAACGGTCCAGTAAATTCGGATTTGACTAAAATTTGTGACGAGTGACCATAGGGGGTTCTTGTATATTGCAAGGTTAAGAGTGGGTGATAGATGAGCCCCACCTAGAGCTCTTACAAAAAAAGGTGAGAATTAGTTCTCATAGGATCATTTTCCATATATATATATATATATGACAAAACTACTATGTATATGTCATTCACACTATGGTGAGGGACACTTCCATTTTTTAAAAGTATTAATGTGCAAAAGGACAAAACCATCATACATAATGATATTTTTTAACCTTGTTAGGTTTAAAAAAGAATTTGTATATATATAGGAAAATATTACTATGCATTTATCCCTCACCATAGGGTGAGGGGTACTTTCTTTTTTGGAAAGTATTAATATGTAAGAAGATAAAATTATCATACTTCATCACACCTTTTTGACTTTATTAGCTCAAAAAAGAAAGTATCTCCCACCCTATGGTAAAGGATGGATGTATAATAATCTTCCTCATATATATGGAAAAGACTACTATGCATCCCTTATCACAAGGTAAACGACAATTCCTTTTTTAGAATTAACAAAGTAAAAAAGGTGATATAATGTGTGATAGTTTTATCTTTTTGCACAAGAATGCATTTTAAAAATATAAATGTCCCTCACCATAGTATGAGGGACACATGCATAGTAATTTTGTCCATATATATATATATAAGCTTTTTTTATGGCCATTTTTGACAGAGAGACTCAAGGTAAACATTGATAAAATATTTTTCAATTTGGCACCTTATCTCTTGGACTTCATTATTAGAGTCCTATGTTAAATAATGTTAAAGAGAAAACATCCAATATTTAGTTGGCTTAAATGGACCGTTGACAATGGATTGTGGCCCAGGAAGTTAGCACGACAGGCCTCCTTTCACACCAGGAATGTTCTCTTGCCAGAGCAAGAAGATAATCATACATAAATCTTTCCAAAACTCTACTTTTTTGCTGTAACAAAAGTATTTTTTATGAAGACTTTCCACTTTTCAGCTTGTCTCCTACTTCATTACTTGGTCCTCATTGGGAAAGTGTTGAGAAGAAAATGTCATTTATAAGTATTTACTTAATTAACCCTCTAAGTTAGCCTGCATTGACCCCTTCAAAAAGTCACAAATAGGCAGGGTCATGTTTCGGAGTCTTCTATTTTTTAATTTCCTGGTCCTAAACCAATAGGAGATAAGATTAGAGAAACTCGTTTAAGATGGTTTGGGCATGTTGAGCGTAGGCCAGTAATGGCACCGGTGAGAAATAGTTTGGATATACAGATGGAGGGTCCATCAAGAGGTAGGGGTAGGCTGAAGAAAACATGGATGGAAGTCATTAATTCATATTTGAAAAAGTTGTACTTATCGAAAGATTTAGCTCAAAATAGAACGAAATGGAGAAATTGAATTCATGTAGCCGACCCCAACATGGTTGGGATAAGGCTTTGATGATGATGATGATGATGATGGTCCTAAACCAGGTTGACCTACTGTTTCTTTGGGCAGATGCAGATTGGTTCTGAGCCGGGTAGGCCTAGGATAATATTATAACCTTTTTTTTTTTGGTTTTTTTTTTGGGGTGATAAATAAAATTTAATTAATAAGAACAAAACACAGCAAAGAAGAACCTTTGACACGTACAACCCACCCATATTAAAATGGAGCCAAGGTGGCAAGGAACCATGCCAAAACCATCACTTTTAGCCAATGAGCTAAACTGAGCCATAAAATGGGCTTCCCTATTGAATCTGCTTGGAATAAATGAGAACTGAAACAGAATCAAAAGCCTTAACAATGTTGAAAATGTTATGACTTGTTACTTACTACTTGTGGTAATTGCTAACCGTTACAATTGGAAGGGATACCAATTGCAGCTTCCAGCATCCATTCACCGTTGGTGTTTCGGTCATTAATATGTAAGTCTTTTGACTAACATCTTTCAAAAACAGAAAGACAGTAGAATAGGGTTCCATTACATCTTGCATTTGGGACTACCAATTATAAAAATTGTAGCTGTCATGCCCTAAACTTTTACATTTGACAGCGATGGGTGATTTGGCCAAATTGAGTTTCAACCAAAGCCAAAAGCAACATTTCCCTTCCAATATTTTGGAAGACCACGGATTATCTTATCTTTAGTAATACAATTATAGTATACATAGTAGTTGTCTTTTCTTATGTGCCTCTCTTTCTTCTGATATAAATCCCTTTAGCAAAAAAATAAAAAAAGAAAGAGATTTTCTTTCTTTCCTCGCAAAGAAAAAGCCTTAGCCTGATACCCTAAAAGCACGGACCAAAAAATCTCAGTTTGGAATGGTAACACATTGGGTAAATCCATCTATTGCGACAATTGCCTAGCCTCATGATGAGTATGGTGAAGTCCAATATTTCAAAAATTATGAAAATTTATATTTTATAATTGAGTTTTCACTAATATATAGGAAAATTGGAAACTTGGTGAAGTGAATTAGGACAGCCAAGATCCAACAGTGGACTTGCGTCAAAATCTTAAAACTCATAATTATCCAACCAACCCATCAAATTAGCCCCAAAATATGCCACTAATAGGGGTTACTCCGGCTTAATAGAGGTTAATCGGGAAGGTCTCCATGTAGCCGAATCCATAACAATCTCCAATTTCAATCCCCGTGATCAAATTTCTAACATTACAACTCAATAGTTGGGTTTGGATGTTCAATTTACAGACAATGCTACAGCCAAATTGCTGCAAATTGAACTGTCCAAAATGGGGTTGAGTGAAAAATCAATCTAAAGTTTATGTGCATCAATTCCAATTTAGCAAAAAACGAACAAATTAATTACTATCAACAAATATAACTACAAAAAAAATATCAAATAAGAGAAGTAACACAGGAAATTAACAACCATTGCAGCATAATTAACTGACCTTGCTTGGGATCCTTCTCCCATTAAAAACTGAATGTTTGGGTACTGATGATGCATTGAATGAGGGATGTGAATGCACATAAATGGAGTAAAGCCCTTCATTTCCTCTGAAGAACTTCTCCCACAATGGTGCCAATGGCAATGGACCCTTTGCCAAGAACATGAATGCAACCTTTGGGTTCCGCTTGTATGGGAACCGACCAATCTTTGGCGCCATTGATGCTCTCCAAAGCAACTCCTTGTCGGTCATGTCGTGCATAACGCTGTGCGGTTGAATGTATTCCTTGAGTCCGATTCGGCCGATGTGAGAAAACCCATGTGATATAGAAGAAGAAGAAGAAGAAGAAGAAGAAGAAGAAGAAGATGATGATGATGATGATGATGACTGATTCGGAAAGAACGAGAATTGGGACGTTAGTAAGTCGAGTGAGAAGTTTTTGAGGTAGAAGGTAGTGATTATTCCAAAGGATAAACCAAAGCCAAAGAGAATGAAATGGGAAAGAAGGTTTTGAAGTTGTAGGTTGGAATTGAAGGTGGCAATGGAGAAACTTGGACGTTGCTGAGAATGGTTCTTCATTGTTTTTTCTTCTGTTGTAACCTATTAGCTATGAAACAAGGAATGAGTTGATATATAAATATGATATAGAGAGAGAGAGAGAGAGAGAGAGAGAGAGAGAGAGAGAGAAGGCCCAGGTAATTAAATGGGCCTCATTGTCCCTTTTACCCGACCGTTTGAACCAGTGAAATCCGGGTATAGTAGTATAGACACTTTTTTGTATCAATTAGAATTAATTCCAAGTATTAAACTCAAATATGCCTGATTATAATATTCATTTTGTGGTTGCAATTATAAATTGAGCCTGGATTTGGGTCTTATTTAGATCACACTCAAATACACGTTTATGTTGGTATAAAAAACACAAGAAATAATATAATTAATATTTACATACTTATTTTACAAATATGCATTGCATTATATGTAATGAACAATAATAATCAGATCAATCATCTTGGTATCAATGTAATTGGGTCCAAGTTACTGATTTAATAATGTTGGTGTCCATCTACACGTTCGGCCCATCCTTGACCATTAACCCTTGATACTCCGAAGTTTTATCGTTCTGTGGGCCCTATCTATATGTACAGGTGAGCCACATTCAAAGAGAAACATGGGCTGTGGGTGAATTCTAACTTTTCCAATCTGATACATTTTTCAGATATGGGCCACTTATGATGTGGCCGAGGATCAAAATGGACCACCATGAATGGAGAGGAGGTGGAGTCTTTGGGAAGAAAATGGGAATTAAGCTTTATTAGAAAAGTGGATTCTCATTGGATTCTTAACCTCCTTGTGTAGTCCTTTCAATGCAAGTAAAGGAACTTGGGATCTTGCAGGTGTCCCTGGCCCTGGAGACTTCATTCCTCAACCATCTTTAATATTCCAAACATGTCACTAGTTTTATGTGATCTGGGTTCATGCTAATTGTCATCACTGATAGAATGCAACCACAATCACACATGGATGAATGTTGGGTGAATCTAGACTGTCCATCTGTTGGTTCTTACAATAGATGGGCAATGGGAAAATTTTGCCGGCTTTAGACAAACCCACATGTCCAATCTGTGCAATTTGATGGATGGTTAGTACAGGAAAAGGGCAACTTTGTCAGGCCATGGAGAATGAATGGACTAGATTCATTTATTGAACAGATGAGAGGGGGTGATGGGAGAGGATCAAGGAGGTCAATCATCATGAAAAAAAGAGGGGGAATTTCTCGACTGTTGATATCTTTAAGTTAAAGAAGGAACGTGGGAGGTGGTGAGGTGTTAAGAAAATAGTTTTAGAAAAGAGGGTTGACAAAGTTATATAGAAAGGACAAATGGTTTAGATCTCATTAATCAAGTTCATTGCACCAAAATCATGAGATTGTCCATTTAAGCAGGATGGGCATTGTTACTCTGCCACAAATAAATGAACAAGGCGGGGCGATTTGTAGGGCCCACCCTGACTCATTAGATAAGGGGCCAGCCTCTAAATCATGCATCTATGCAACTCTGTCATAAGTTTCTAGTGATAATATGAGTTTCTAGCGATCGTATAAGTCTATGTAGGTGCATTCAAGGCCCAGCTGGACCGAGAACCGCCTCTCTTACCTCAGTGGTGTAAGAGGCATTAGTTTTCTCACCCTGGTGCTTTCTTATCTCACTTGAGGTCTACTTCTCTCATAGAGGAGGTATGTCACCTCTTCGTAGGTCTACTGTTCTCACCCAAGGGCAGGGTCCAACACAAATAGCTGGGTACCAAAAAACAACGGCCCAGTTGGATGCAACCAAAGTTTAGAGAAGTGGGCCGATATGGATATTGAGCCTAACACCTGAAAGTAAGACCCAGATCCAGTCCATTTGCGAAAAATACTTCTTTGTGCTAATATAGTACACATATAAGTGCTTTTGAGCATGCATAGGCGTAGTTCCATCCCATTTATCCACTGGGCCATAAGAAAAGGTATGTCTCCAGCCCATAGGCCTACAATATAGCCAAGCTCGACCAAAGCGGACCAGATTTGGGTCCCTCGCCCATGAGCGCATCTATTACATGGTCCAACGTATACGGGCTGAAACTTCCATAGCCGACCTAGATTCTGTGGCATGTTGAATCTGTAGAATTTGAGTGCGGATTTAAGATAGAGAATTCCCAATTTTTATTTGGTACATTTTCGAAAAGCAGAAGACAGTGCACTGATCCGTGAAATAGAATCGTAGCTTTTTCATTGCATGTCTGAAATAATTTTGCATGGACTACTATCATTATAGTTTTGTAAACAAGATAGTATTAAGGGTTTTTTTTTTTTTCACTATGATCAATGGATCTGCAAATATGGAAAGAGAACTTATTTAAATGAAGATAAGAGCCCATGACAAATTGAAAGATGCTCACTATTACAATCTTACATATATGAATTCAATTTAGGTTACCTATCGTTGAGCAGGAAGAACAATGTTTTCTACCAGATTGTCATCACACCATCATTCTCGATCATAATGGGGCCAAGTTTCCTTGACATCAAATATGAAGGTTGGCCTTTTTATTTTGGTGGGGTTGTAGTTTTGTATGGTCTCTGCAAACATGCCACGTGGCCTCTTTCCAAACCCCAAGGACAATGTCAAGACTAAATTTGATGGCTAATTATAAATAGACTGGCCCATTGACACCCCAGCTGGTAATCTTCTAAGGATCAAAACCAAAAAGTCCAGGCGCTATCCGTAGCAGAGGCTCGACAGTGTTCCAATCAAACTTCCTTGCAAAGAGCAAGCAAATGGAGCTGTTCCTCCCGTTGTAAGTGCAACTGGTCTGACCCCTTAACCTTTCCAGAAGCTCAACTGTGATATCTTTCCTTTTGTACCACATGGGGTGTGGCCCACCCCTTGACCAGTCCACCGAAGTGAGGCTCCTGTTGGCATTGAGCTCAGGGAAGAACTTGGTCACAAACGTGGGTATGTAATGCTCGTCATTGTAACAAGGTGGCCTGCAGTGCTCCCTGAAGATAGGGTAGTACTCGTGATCGGACACAATCTCAACGGCCATCTTGCGGTCGGTCTCGAACCACTGTGAGCCCTTGCGCCAGTCGGCGAGTGCTATGGGGGGCCACATGTTCCTGTTGTAGCGGCCGCGCCCAGCCCGCCCTGGGTCGTCATATGAGCTGATAAAGGTGTGGTTGGAGTTGATCAAATAGTTGTAGACTGTGGTGAAGTTGAAGAGAGGAATGCATGACTCGGAAAGCAGGATGAATCGCTCGTTGGAGAAGTCGAGCAGGGCATTTGCCAGGAGGCGGCGCTCGGCATCGATCATTGAAGCAGTTCCCCATTCCACGGCCTGAGAAGTGAGAGAGAAGACACACACAAAACACATATAAGAGAATGTCCATGCACATATATCCATTGGCTTTGGTGCCAAAGATGAAAAAATCCAGCATGGGCCTAAACTTTGGACCTGTTTTTTGTTGGGTACATGGGCTTGATGCCAGCGACCCATTTATTAAGCAGGTTGATGCCAACAACATTAGACCTGAAAGTTAAAATGTTTCGAACTGGATTTGTTATGGGTCTGTTCTGTGAGTCAAATGATATGAATGGTATCAACCGAGGGAGGCCCAGTTGTGTATTGGGTTGTAGACTTCTTTAACACAACCGAACCCAAAGGTAGATGGGTCAACACGAACCCAAAATTACTGATATGGGGGTTGAGTCAGCAATTGCGACCCTTATATGCCTGTAACCATCTGTGTTTCTAATTTCTAGAGGAGTCTGGGTCCAGGCTGGATCTTTCAGATGTGAATTATGTGCTCTATAACATGGACAGGACTTGCGTCCGGGTAGACAATGGATCTCTTCGAACCTAACCCGTCCTTGACCACAATGGCTCGATCACAGCTGTAGAAAAGTGGAAATGCATGGTGATGGAAGTACGTAGGTCCTGTTTGATGATTGAGGTGATGTGGGCCGTTGAGTTAATGGACCATGTACAGAATTCACTACCTATATGGGCTATAGGAATTTTGACTATCAACTGAACAGCCTATTGAGCCTAGAAGATGAATTTTATGGTAAAAAGCAGAAGCCCACCAATCATGCAATTAATTAATATCACACGAGTGGAAGAATCTCCTCATGAAAATTGGCTCTAGTCAACACGTTTTTTCACTTGAGAATGTTTGACTTATTGTTCCTTCGATGGAAGTGATGGTTTAGAAAATGAAAACTCAGACACTGGACTTAGCGTGAAATTCACTCTACACACTAACTTGAATTGGCTGAATTTATAATACACTGTACATGGTTTTTAAACGCGGTTTTAAAAGCCAAACCTTTCCGCATCTGCCAACTTAGGAGCACTGCACTGGTTTTTAAATTACTTTTACTCAAAAATCCAGAAACAATAAGAATAACGAAGATAGTAAATCTTTAACTTTCATTGCTTTTACGGCCTGCTTATTTTCTGAGAATACTGGTCAAATTAGTTCCATCTAAGGATTATAAAGAAGTGAGAGGTAAAAGATATAACACAGCGATGAAGATGAGATCTTAATTGTCATAGGATTTGTATTGCTCGGGTACGATGATTTTATTTTCCATCATCCTTTGATTCAGTTTTTATTAAAATAAAAGTTATTTAATGATCATTTTTAGATATTCACCCTTTATTCTCTGCCTTTTTTATACCACTCATAGAAATAAAATCCTAGGAGCTCAATTAGAGCATTTTAGACATAATATTGAGAAATTGGTCTAGGTATGAGTAATGTGAAACTTTTTTATGTATACGGCAAGGCTTGTTTTTAATTAAGTTTTAAGACGACGACTCAGCCAGCCTTACTCAATTCAGTAGAATATGTTATGTGGTTGGCACAATTTTATGCATGAGTTAGGTTATCATCATGTGCTCAATCTTATACCGAGAACAATTCATTTTGGAATAAAACTTGAGGATATGTAACAAGAAGGCATGAAATTTAAGATAAGATTATCGATTGGTAAGCCCCATGGTGGAGCTCTATACATCCTACTTACCGTGGGAGACACTTTGGGGATTCAGACTCATGGACCTGACTCAAACCAAACCCTTTTGGTCCCTACCCTGATCACACCTGGTGAACAGCGGAAATGATTATGGTGGTGCAAGTTGGTCATGTTTGGTTATGGGCATGATGTGAACCGTTGAGCTAATGGACCATGCCAAAAAATTCAATGGGTATAAATTATGTGGTTTTGACTCAAATTTATATTGGCTACAAAGTCTATGAAATGGAATCTATGGCAAGGAGAAGCCCACCAATCATGCAGCAATTGAACATACAACACCGCAAGACTTTGCCCATAAAAAATGGGCTCCACACATTAGGGAACTTTTAATTTACTCTTTCTTTCATACAAGTCCATAGACTACAAAATGAGAACACGGAAACTCGACTTAAAATGAGTTCCACTCAACGCAAGAACTCAATTAAGTCTGACTGACACAATCCTTGGCCAGTTGGCCTGAATCAAGATGACTTTATCATGACTCAGTTGATTTGGCCTTGTCTACCATGACTCAGTTGACTGGCTGTGACTCATCCGAGACTCAGTCCACACCTAATAGCAAATTTTGACTATGTAACTCAGCGCATTTTATGCCAGCTCGTTTCCGAGTTTATAAGCAATTCTAGTTACTTAAAGATATGGGATTGGGCTCGAACTTGAAGCCGAATCACTCATCGTACCGTAACCATAACCAAGCCCATTACAAGGACATCAACAAGAGTTTTTGCAACTAGAGAAATTTGTGTTAGATAGGAAAGTAGTTCTTATTTTTATTTTTGTTTTGTGTAGTCTCTTTTTTCGCTCATTTAGTGCATATATTTTTTCATAGAAAAAGTTAAAAAATGAACCGATCTTCGTTAATAGGTGGCGTGAGATCCGGCAAGCCTAAGCCAAGGTAGTAGATTTGGTTAAAATTCGATATGTCCATTTGGGTTTTTTAAAACCTTCAAAGATGAAGTGTTAAAGTACCCAATTTGATTTCTAGAGTGCAATCCAACTAAAATCCCTTTCCAGTTTGCCACAACCTAAGAATTCTAACACTCTCACTTGCCGACGACCATACCATTCACCGTTCTTCCTGCTTCATAAACACACCTTCAATCCGCAAGGTGAATGAATTTTCTACAAAAGTAGAAGCAACCATCTCTAAAAACTTAGATCTTCAGCACAACTCTCTAATAGCTACTTTAGAGAAGAAGGAGATCTTCAATGAATATTTTAGGGTTAAAACAAGAAGATTAGGGCCCTAGGGTTGAGAGAATAACCCTTTAAATAAGCCCAATTTTATCCATGAAAGATGAAATCCATGTAAGGGTCAAATAGACTTTTTTAGTCCAAATAAGAAAGGAAATCATGTGAAAAGGCATTCTGAAATGGCCCAAGTTCGCTTGAGTGGATATCGCTTCTTTCTGAAAATTTTCTAAGCTCATCAGCCTCCGCTCAAGTGGACCTAATAGCCACTCAAGCAGACCTAATTCAATACAAAACTTGTTGATGACATAATTTATCGTTTTAAATCTGATTGACGTAATCTTAGAACCTACAAATATCTACTTAAAAAGAACTTTCCAACAGCAGTAGATTCCTTTGATCTGACGCTTAATTTATGAGTTATGACCATTCTGATCCATTTTGTCCAGAGAAAAAAACTTCAATTTGCGTTCTGCCTTTGATTTCTTCACTTTCTTCACTTCAGATCTTCCGGTAACATACGTTATAGTCTATACTTAAAACATATAAAATTACAACTTAACGAACCTTGAGTTTTGTCCAACCCATGAATTAGACAACACTCAAATAGTCCTAACACTCATCACCTACCAAAGAACACTCAGGATACAAAGGACTTCACAAGTTCCACATCGAAACTAACTAAGTCTTGACCCTGAGCTTAAAAGTCAAACCCCGCATTAACTCAATATGACGCTTTTTAAAGCCATGCATCCCCAGATCCTATAAGAACTTTGGAGTTAAGCGTACTCAGGTGGGAGCATCTTATAAGTCAAACCCAATCTCGGCTTATAAGTCAAACCCGAATCACATAAAAACCTCGAAGTTATGCATATTAGGGCCGAAGCAGCTAAGTTGGGCAAAGCTGTGATAGGGAGGATTTTCATTTGCTATGTGAGGATTAGAATTACGTGATTCTTCTCAATCTGGAAATCCCCATAGAGCAAAATCCTCTCCATGCATTAACGCACCCAAAAACTCTCTGTAAAACATTAGCCCACAATCACTTAAAAACGAGATATTAATGAAGGAAAGTAATCTAAAGAACCAAGAAACTGACCTTGCTTGGGATCCTTCTGCCATAGAAAACCGAGTCTTCAGCTTCTGAACCATTGAATGAAGGATGAGAGTGCACATAAATTGAGTACAGCCCGGCATTTCCTTTGAAGAACCACTCCCATAGTGGACCCAAAGGCAGTGGTCCCTTAGTCAAGAACATGAATGCAACCTTAGGAATCCTGTCGAAGGGGAAATCGCGCACTCGCGGGACCATTGACGCTCTCCATAGCAACTCCTCATCAGACAAGTTGTGCATGAGAGTGCCCTGCGCCAGCGAATGCTCTCCGAGGGTGATTGCACCTTTGCCATGAGTCCCACATGACATGTTAGATAATGATGGTGGTGGTGCTGGTGATGGTGATGATGAGGGTGGGGGCGGTAGTGAAGGAAAGGAGTATTGGGCCATTAGGATATTGAAAGAGATGTTATTAAAATAGAGAGTAGAGATGGTTCCAATGAACACACCAAAACCAAAGAGAAGGAAATAAGAAATAAGGTTTAGAGGTTGCAAATGGTAATTGAAGAGGTTGGCTTTGGGGATGAATGGACGTTGCTGTTGATCCTTCATAGCTTTGAATGTTGTTGATCAGAGAGAGAGAGAGTGGGGAGGGGGTTGTATTGGGTGCGTATGACTATCTAGGATTAATAGGAAGAACTCTCAACAGGACCTTGACTTGACTAAGAATTTAAATAAAAGAAAATCCCAGTGGGACTTCTTTTCCTTTTCTTTTTATATATAAAACTTCCCAGTGAGTGCCAGTGGGTCTTAAAGCCACATGTAGAGCCGCTTATTGACCTATCTTTGTGGCTGGTTTGTGTTTGGGGTTCTCTCATCTTGAAGACTCCATTCCTGGGACCATCACTTTTCTAGATTCTAAGCATTCTATACAAATCTGTGAGACTTGTACCAAAACCCCCCTTCCTCGGTTCCTCGCCTAGACTTCACAACCTTTCTATCCTAGAGTGTGCGTTACTCGTGGAGACCATTTTTTTAATGGGCTTCACAAAGTTTTTTGATTGCAACCTGCATAAAACTAATGTTGTTCGTGTTCAATACGTGAAAAATATATCATTAACTACAATGTTTTCAATTGGAGCCACCGATTCTTACTGGACAAGGCCCTTTCCTAATTTGACAATTTAGCAAATGTCTCTCTTGAAATTCCACTAGATTTTTCATGAGAACATTAGGTCAGGGCATGATAGCTACAGTTTACAGGAAAGGTGAGAAAAAGTGGGATGTTTTTTCACTGTGAAGACTTTTTCATTGGTTGATGCAATTGCCTCTCTGCAATGCGCAAAATTAAGCTTGACAACAAAAAAGGCTTTTCCAAATTTTTGATTAAGGGAAATTTTTTGAGAGAGAAAAAGTCCTGAGAACCTGTTTCCGCAAATTACAACACAAATGTGGTCTACAAAATTAGAATTTTTTCCACCTTTCCCATACCTTTGGGATTCACAGAAAAGCAATTAAGACATTGCTTGTCACACCCCCAAAACTGGTCAAAGCCAAACTCGGTCCTAGGGGTGTAAGAATTACTGGCCAATTTAAAGTTTTCTTGAATGACAACACATGTCCCAATTTCGGGTGGATCGAGTCCTTCGTAAGGCTATATTTGATCAAGCAATCATAATCACATGCGGAACTAAAATCCATATTCCGGAACCAAACCCGGTCCTAGGGGTATGGAATGAAAGGCCAATTTATAGTTTTCTTGAGTAATAACACGGACTCCAATTCCGGGTGAATAGAGTCCTTTGTGAAGCTATATTTGATCAAGCAATAATAATCATACGTAGAACTAAAATCCATATTCCGCGCAGCTGAATTTCATATTCAAACCATATAAATAAATCACTATAATAATTAAATCACTGGAAAGAATTTCAAAGGATAACAATTAAGAGTTATAATTCCAAGACAAATAAATTTAGTGGCTAAACTAATGGCTTAAATATGGCCTTTCTAGAAAAGTCTATTTTTCCGACGATCTAAGCAACAACACTAAGACATTTTAGATGATTTCATCAGCACTCCACTCAACAACTTCACCATCTAACGGAATCTCTTGCATCTCCTTACCCTTTGGTTCGGCACCAACATCGGGACATAGGCACCAAAAGTAGTAGGTCAGATTGATATAATCTGGTAAGAGGTAAACTACAAGTAATGAAATGAAATGAAAGTAGTAGGTCAAATTGATGTTAGCCAATTGAATTCAATTATATTTTACATCTTACCCAAAATAAATTGAATGCAAATCCAATGAAATGAATGCACCAAAAAAGAGTGTTCCCGCCAAATACAATATACAAAAACAGGTATTCTCGCCAAATATAAAATAAAAAAAGGGGTATGCCCGCTAGATGTAACAAATACCACAGCTATATACTATGCCACGCAATACATGCTGACCCGATGTCGTTCGACGACCTCCAACTGCAATCAGTCATATATATATATATATATATATATCTATAAATACATACTGTATACAGATGCCAAATGAAATCATGCTATAAACCCTAACTTGCAATACCCAACCCATTAACAATTACTATATTTAGATTGCATAATTTAAAAGTACATTATGATCAGGTGATATTTTCCATTCTATCGGAGGTAAGCTCTACACCACCTAATTGTCATATTTAGATAAGTATACACATCGAATCAAACCTTTCTTCAAATTGATGATGTGAGCCCACGATGCTATTGATCTACTTTCGGCGTCTATCATGAGATGCATCCCAGAACTCACATCCCTATCTCGAGTCCAATTCGATGCCATGTGTACTTTTAGCTTACTTTCCTTAAGAACACAACCCATCCATATATTTGGACCCAATTCCCAAATCAATTTGATTATTTACTACTCATTGGGCATGATATAGGCTTAAGTGATTCTATCCCCTAGAGGACATTTACCTAAGGTCTTTTGCATACTGTGCAATCCATGCGGATGAGTTTTTTAATCATGGTTATCTATCCTCACCTACCATACTGCCTAATTAAGGTTCATGGGTACTCACAACTTAGCCGTAGTCTATTATAGCTGAGCCGGCCGGTTTTATGGCCAGCTGTAGCACAAAGTCCCAAGAAACCACTCATGAGAATGTGAGCCATAACCTAACCATAGCCTGACCTACGACTTAGCCTTAGATGTGTACGAATTCGCCCCTTTTTTGGGTTTTCTTCCAAAACCCATCTTACACATACCAATATGAATGTATGAACTTCCCAATAGATTCCCAACACATCTGATCCTCAATAACACCATAAAATCAACATTAAATAAAGGAAAACAAATAATTAAATCACTAGTTGTAGTTATGCACTTACTTCAAATCTTATACCAAACTCATATCTACTATGGCTAGATCCAATCACACATAAGCGCCTATCCGAATTCAATTTCCCAATCAAAATTCTATAGATCCAAGAAAAATACACAAGTCTTCTTAAGCTATTAAACGTGCCCTAATCAATTTGACAGGAACTAAATGCAATCTAAGAGATTAGAACTTACTAGGGTTGCAGATGGTATCCAACTAGACAAGGAAAGGGGAAAAAGAAGAAGAGATGATGATAATAGATGAGGTTTTTTTCTTCTTGAGAGCCTGGTTCTCTAAAGATAGCTAGGGCTTGTTGCAAAAAGAGGCAAGGAGGAGGAACGAAAGAAAAAGTGTATACAAAGAGAAAATGATTCATGGTTTTTAGGGTTGGCTTGCGTAAAGGTTTATCTAAATTAAAGGAACAGCTCCTTGCTCTTTAGTGAGTTTTACAAAATTTAGAAAAAAGACTTTTGGCTCACAAAGGTTGAATAAGTTGGGCCCACGGCCCAAGGATTGGCTAGCCCATCTCCAATGGGCCCTATACAAAAAGCCATACAAGCAATGATCCAAAACCTCTAAAATAGCCTACTAAACAATCCATCCAAACCTCTTAACTTGACTCAAACCCGACAAACTGACCCGACTCATAAATAAAACATCGAGGGCCTAACATTGCTTCTCACAAAAAATTGTCTACATCAAGCAAGAAAAAAATGAAGTCCGTTAAAAACTAAAATACTTTTTTATGGAAAATGCATTATGCAAACATGCCCTTGGGAGAAGAGTTCCTTTTGTTTATAGTTGTGTAAAATTCATCAACTTACTTTCCCTCAAGAAATTGATGGACAAAAAGGCAGAACCAAAGGATTTACATTTTGCAACTCTCTTTTATTAAATGCTATGTAGAAGGGTTTTTTTTTTTTTTTTTTTTTTTTTGTTTTTTGTTACCACAACCAAGGGGGCCTAAGACCTAAGAGATCCCACACACGTAGAAAGAGAATACTACACATGTAGAAAAGAAAGTCCACACACATGTGAAGAGAAGCCCATACATATGGAAAGAGTAGCATACCAGGGAGTTTCCAGCCATCCGGATGAGATGTGAAGCTGCCAACTAACAGAGCAACCCCTTGTTTTGATGCAGGTGTAATGACCCATCTTTTTTTTTTAAAATCAAAATTCATTTTGACCCTTGTTTTGATCTTGATGGACCCCATATGTGAATATTATTATTTTTATGATTTTATGCTATTTAAATTTGAATAATTAATTAGTTACTATGTAGGTTGTATAAATCACTAGAGTTTGAGAATCTTAGAGTTGTGCTCAAATTGGAGTTTTATTGGATTAAACTTCCTTAATTGCATTAAGTTATCCCAATTCTAGTTGGGGATGGAATTCAATTCAAACTAAGCTTCCTTTGCTAAGTTTGGTTAAGACTAAAAGTTTTTGGGGACTTTTGCTTTTATCTACCTATAAATAGAACACCCTCTTTCTCTCTTGTATTACATCTATGAGCTCCAAGTCCTCTCCCTCTCATATATTAGAGTCTTATCTTCCCTCTTAAGGTATGACCCTTTCATCTTTCTCTTTTTCTTTTACAAGTAACTACAATAGGTTAGTCCAATATTCTCCATATAGCGTGCTTGTAAACGTTTCTAATTTATGTTCATGTCAAGCCACAAAGTTTACCTTTAATCCATCATAGTCTTCTTCATTGCTAGCCACTTCAATCTGCATCATCCACTACTAGTGCACATCTTGCATTAAATCTAGGATCCATGGTCTCATGAACATCGTCACCAAGAGCATCAACACCATCCACTTGGTGGCCCCTCAATGTCATTATCTCCACTATCGCTTACATTAGATTTAGGATTCACTACCTTAGGCACCGCATCATCAAGAGCATCATTATCATCACTGACTAGATGGGCTTTACCCATCAACCAGTAGGCCTACCAACATAAATCAGCCCATTAGAGTTACAGCTCGTCAACCCATTTATCTTTCCTTCTCCTTTTTTCTTTCTCCCCTAATCTTCTTCTCCTTGCATTGCTTTCTTTTTCTTTCTCTTTTCCCTCTCGACCTTCGGTGCATTCTCATCTAATCTCCTCTCTTTTTGTTTATGTTTCCTTACATGTGTTTTCATTACTTCATTGCCTTCCCTTGTTCTTCATGCATCTAAGTGATCATCATCTCTATTTCTATTGATATTTTAGTTTCATGTTCCTTTATGCATATACCTCGGTTTTACTCATGCTCACCATCACCATCGTCATTGACAAGCACCCAACTAGCTCATCAAGGTCTCTGCTTTATCTCATCATCTTAACTTATCCCTAATGTGAGGTACACCAAACCAAACTAAATCTAAAACCTTGGATTCCACCCATCCAAACACCGATGCTGACTTTCAAACTTACCCCAAACATGTGACCCACTTCTATTAAATTTAGGGCATCCCTCTCTCATGCTTGATGCTTGCTCATCATGACAGCGGATTTGTTGGAAACTTATACTAAAAGCATACTTTTATGTATTTGTCTTTAACTGATTTATATATTAGTAAAGTTTACTTTTTCATCTTAATGAGAATTTATATAGGCAAATGGTTGCATTATTATTTATTATGCATAAGTGTGTCTTTTATTCTATAAAGTAGATAAGTTAGTGTATAGAGTTCAACTTACACACGGAAAACTCATTTGTTAGTTCTTATATAATATAAGTTATTATTGTTCACAATCTATATGAAGCTGGACACACCATTGGTATGATTGTAACATGATATTTTAGTAGGCTTGTCTTGGTTGCGGAAAATATTATAGTTTCAACTCGTTATGCCAGTACGGTTTGTGTGTATTGAACATGACTGCTTTTGAGTTATTATCTTTATACTGACTATATAAGATGATTAACATCCAAATGGTTATTATGAGTGCTTGTACTCTTAATTCTAAAATAAATAATAAACACGTGTATTTAGTGTTTGGCATTTTGATTTACAAAGGAGTAAGACATTTTATGGGTCAATAATCTCAGTAAATTTGATGACTATACTACGTGTATGATATATATTATTTTATTGACAAAATCTACGTCCCGTAATAGGAATTGATGATATCCCCTTGATGAAGTTTATAAGTTTTAATTATGTCAAACCCTGCAACTGGACTTTGTATCCAATATATCAAATAAGTTAAGTGTAAGGTCTCAAGGAATTATAAAGATATCGATTAAATATAGGTGTCAGTAATTATTTTATACTGACTATATAAGATGATTAATATCCAAATGGTTATTATGAGTACTTGTACTCTTAATCTCGATATAAATAATAGACGTGTGCCTTTAGTGTTTGGCATTTTGACTTACAAAGGAGTGAGACCTTTTTTAGGTTAATAATCTCAGTAAATTGAATGACTACACTATGTGTATGGTGTATATTAGTTTATTGACGGAATCCACGTCCTGTAATAGGGATTGATGATATCCCCTTAATGAAGTTTATAAGTTTTGATTATGTAAAACCCTGTGTTGACCCATAAAAAATTGCAAATACTGCAGCGAAGACACCTCATCTCAGCTTAATTTAGGCTACAGAGGTTATTTGCCAGATCCTGGGGAATCACTGTGAGACCCGGCATTCCTACATGTCGAAGTGATAATATACTATGTTCTATGAGTCTCTGTGTAGAGTGACATCTCATGAAAACTAAACCAGTTATGACCGAGAGAAGCTCTGCAAAGTTTCAAGACAAAACGGCATCATTCGACCCGAAAAAACACAGAACATGTCTCTTGGGGTCACCGACCGAGGTCCTGCTTTCCAAGGTCCAAAATTGATGAAGCCTAGACACAAAGCTTCAATCATGCTCAAGAGATAATTAGCAAAGTTTCGAGTCAAATGGACATCATTTGACCTAAAAAGTTACAAGCATGTCTACTTGGGGTTCCCGACCGAAATCCTACTTCCCGAGGTCTAAAATCAATGAGATTTGGATGAACACGCCAAGATACCTCTAACGTCAGTCCCTCTAAGTTTCAAATCAAACCGAGGTCATTTGGGCTTCAAACAGCTGAAACAAGGGCCCACTGTCATAAAAAGTCAACTGGAGAGTTGACCAAGTTCAGGTCGTCAAACAGAGCTGAAACTTCTGTGACACACTCAAAATAGTGTCAAGAAGCATTCCTCCAAGTTTCGTGACAATTGGACATTGTTCGGGCCCTAAAAAGGTGAAAACGAGCCCATATGCAAAAGTCCAAGAATGGGCCTTGGGAGTGACCGAGACCCACAATCAAAAGGAGTTGACCAAGTTCAGGTGGTCAAACAGAGCTAAAACTTCTATGACATAGTCAAAATAATGTCAAGAAGCATCCTACCAAGTTTCGTGGCAATTGGACTTCGTTCGGGCCCCAAACAGATGAAAATGGGTCACATACACAAAAGTCCGAAAACGGGCCTTGTCCGTGACCGGGGCCCAATTAATGAAAAATTTGACCAATTTCCTGAAGTCAAAATGGGCTGAAATTTTTATGACATGCAGAAAATAGTGTCAAGAAGCATCCCTCCAAGTTTCGTGGCAATCGGACTTCGTTTGAGCCCAAAACAGATGAAAATGGGCCACATACGCGAAAGCCCAAAATTGGGCCTCGTCCGTGACTGGGCCTGCAGTCATGGACCTTCAAAAGATGTTTCCCACGACTTTAGGTGGTTTCTCTCTACTCCTGTTCGAAATCCAACTCTCCACAATTGCTATTAACTCCCCAAAACTGTACAAAACTGATTGGGAGTTTATAAAAGGTTCAAATTTTGAAGGAAAAAAAGGGGGACACTAACATACATAAGGAAGAAAAGAGAAGAAATCAAAGAAAGAAAGCACTTAGAGCAACAAGAAGCAGACTCCAGCAGCACTTCCACAACCATTCCCACCTTCTTTTCTCAGTTTTGAAGGTGAGGAAGAAAATTCAGAAGAAGAGAAGGAAGTGGAATGGCCAAATTTCATGATATGTTTGTATGTTGACAATTTTTGAGAGGATGACATTGTCACCTCTGTTTCTCATTCGTAGGGCTTCCTAACCATTGCAAGAGTTGTGAAAGAAGCCTCTCTAGACCTCATTTTGTTCCTTGAACATAATAGGTTCAAAATGACACAACTTCGGCTTCATATTTGCCCATTTCGGACTTGAAATAAAAACGCAGTCCGTAAGCACGAATGATGAGTTACAGAGGTTTCGATTGATTCCATGGTTAAATGTGATCTTCTTGATGGTTGTCCACTACTCCAAAGTCATGAAAATGGAGTTTCAACACTTGAAAGAAGTTCCAAGAAAGAACCATCGCGAACAGGACGAAACCGGAGGCGAAACAGTGACGAAACGGTCACTGTCTGCCAGTGACCGTGACCCCTAGTGACCGTGAGTCACTGTCACTGGAAAGCCCCAGTGACCGTGACTCACGATCACTGGCCTGGGGCAGTGACCGCGGGTCACGGTCACCCCCCCCCCCCCCTTTTTCCCCCTTTTTTTTTTACTTTTTTGCATTTTCTTGGTTATTTTATGTACTTTTCTTGAAAATTCCAAGTTGAAATCACATCTAAGACTTGAGGGAGAGGTTGTAAACTTTCAAAATGCATGTAAACAACCTGCATTCCCGCGGTCAGGGCACTTGAACCCATGTAAATAAAGGGAAATTAATGATGAACTGTAATTAATTCACATTCTTCTTAACGCTTGAAGTGCATGAATGTTGGACATTGAATCCATTACACATTTTCCACGTCATTTTTAAGAGTGATCAGACCCTGCAACTGGACTTTGTGTCCGACATATCAAATAAGTTAAGTGTAAAGTCTCAAGGAATTATAAAGATATCGATTAAATATAGGTGTCAGTTATTATCTAATCGATAGATATCTGAAATCTTAACGTGGAGAGATTAATAAGCATTAGTAACAAGAAGCTCGAAATATTATTTTGAAAATAAGGATAGAAATATAATTACAATTTTCTAGTGGATTGAATTGCAATTTATGGATCTAGGATTCTAATTTGGGTCCAATTAGGCTTTTCTGTTTCCATAAGAAGCCTATCTCTTATTTCCTTCTTAAAGTCCCTATTGTAGCATATAAATATGCACTATTGCTCTTTAAGAAAAACACACAAGGGAAATCTCGTTTTTTAGAGCAAGGAGAATTCGTAGAAGAAGCCCACACCTTAGTGCGAAGTCGAGCATAGAGGAATACAATAGAAGGTCTTGAGACTTTCGGGTTATTGTAAAACCAAGATCAAATCAGAGAAATCTCGCAAGCATAGGTCTCAAATCATCATCATCTAAAATATATTTCCACAGAGATTTGTGCGTGATATCTAGGGATCCTGGTGCTTGCCTCCGAACAGGATCTTCTACCCATCTCGGTGAAGTCATGCCAAGCACAGAATCTATCAGACATTTATCTAAATAACATGAATTTCAAGATGAAGCCATTGGTTGGATAGTTTCATGATCATACATGATAAATATAAGGATGCATCTAGGTGGGCTCTATATATATTGATATGAAGATGAACTGGAACCACCATATATAGTGCCTAGCAATCCAACTACATGCTGTTCACAGTAGTACATCACCTTAAGGACCTAAGCTAGGCATCTATGAGCATATATAGTCGTGCATAATATGTCTTTTTAGGGCTAGCTGTGAGACCATATTAATGTATGTTATAATCAATTGGTCAAGATCCATGGTCACATGATTTTTCTTTCAACCCAACCCATTCATCAAAGTGCAACCCATTTGAACTCATGTGGTCCACTCACTTGGCCCACCATGCATGCATATTTAACCTTGGTGTACTTTACTGACTTGGGCCCCACAAAGATATGCCAAAACCAAGTCTTATCCAAGTTTGGAAAACTTTACTTGAGCCCATAAGAGCAACCAATTTGGCGCACTGGAGATATATGCAGAATTCAAATTACTTGTCTCACTTGCATGACTAAATAATGTGGGCCCAACCTAGGCAATGTTTACCCATGACTTGGTAGCTTATATCCAAGCATGATTTATCAGTTTACACATAAACCCAAATCATGCCACACGTGGTATATAAGTTTCACTCATTATGTGCAAGCCCGAGTGCATGACCCAATAGTTTGAGTCTAACCCATTTAGTCTAAGTGCAAGCATCACCCCATTACCCCTGGCTCACTTGTAGAATCTAATAAATTAGGCCCAAACCTATATGTGATTACCTATGATACATAACCTATACCCAAGCCTGACCTAAGTCAAACAATTGGTGTATAAACCTGAATCATTGGATCTTATTGCTAAACCAGTTGTAAATTATTATTAACAGGAACCACATGATTCCCCGAGATATTTAGATCGGGGCTGGTCAAGTTAATCATTTACTGTCGATCCAGGCGAGTAATCTTACTATGTTATCATAGTACCTGAGTTTTTGTTTTCCTTGTCTCAATTATGATTTAAATGGTATTTGTGAACTTATAGAAATAATCATAGAAATTCTGATAATTTGCTCCATTTGATCTTATTTGATTTGTTTCTTTTTTTAAATTTGTTTTGTTTATATTGATGGCTAGATTTGATATTGATCCTTAGATACCATTATGTTATAAAATAAATTTCTCAGTGAATTATTATTAGTGATTATTGATTATTTTATTTAAAGGGTTTGATCTTGAAAAAATTCGATGTTATGTGATAGACTTGTGTTTGTAACCCTAAACCGAGGTGTGAATTGAAATTTGAGAATTTTCGGACTTTGTTACTTGTACACTATTTGACATCAAAACATTTTCTAAAATATGGGTAACGGACCGTATGGACGCTTTCACGTGGATTTTAGCCCTTTTCGGTATGACATTAGGATTGTGAACCCTTTATGCGATATTCCTAGCTACAGCTAGACCCGCTTTGTTTTGTGAAAATTACTGGTATCTCAGGCCTCGTGCCAACTTTGGATATGAAAATGACTTGTACCTAGCGGGTACTTTGTGATTGACATAGGCTTAATTCTAGCGAGCATACTTTGTTATTTGGTTTACTGCGAGAATGCCTTATCTTTAAATTGGTTTTAGGATGTTGCTCCTAAATTGTGATATCTTGATTAACCCTCTTTATTGCTTTGGATATTGTACATTTTCGTCCTTGTTAAATTTGTATTTAATTATGCTAAAGATATAAACTTCCTAAGCTAGTGACTTTGGCTCATGATTTGTTTTACATTCGTATTGATTACTACTTTCGCTATTGATATTTTGATTTGAACTATTTCACTTGTTATTATGGTTTAAGTAATTGTGAAATTACATTTGAAATGTCTAAATTCATACTCTATGACCGAATTTATAATAATTTTGATTAATTGTTGAATTATCTTGCTTATTTTTTCTATCTTGTGTAAACTCTGCTGAAACCTGATTTTGCCAATTTGTATTTGATCTGATCTTATTGTTCGATTTTATCACCTTTGAGATTATTATATTCTGCTTCTTATTAATTTGTTCGACATCGTCGCTTCTAAATTTGATACTTTGATTGTTACCCGTTTGCTACAGTTATATAGAGGGTTTACTTGCAGAGTTGAAATCACCCCCTTTGTTTTTCCCCAGATTTCACAATTGAGCCTGATATGGAGGATACCGAGCTTGCATGTCGGATTGGGATTGAGAAATGAGTTGTGAGAATTTCACATTAAACATTAGAATCATGTGTAGGAGTTTATTTGTTTATGTAATTATTGTTCAATGAGATTTATTAATTAAATATTCTTTTACTTTAGTTATTGTGGACCCGTCATGTCTCGTTATTTGAGGGTCCTAAGAATCTTAGATTTTGGGGCATGACCGTAGGTGTGTTAAAACATGTGAGAAACAAGAAACTAGGTGCGGGGCAGGTAACACATAACTAGCACTACTCAAGCTAAAACAACAACGTGTACGTGAGGCCCAGTTCTGAGCGATCAGTGGTGTCAACTTTTGGATAGTAAAAATGGTGAGATACTTCAAATTTTAAATTTTGAGATTTTTTTAAGGATTCTAGTGAGAAAATGACCCACACAAGAAATATTACCAAAGAAGTAGTACGTAAATATAAGACGCCATTGGAAGCACTTTCACATGCATTCATCTCCAAAAATATTGTGCAGGGAATATCTCAGGATATTTTTCAAATCAGGAATTTTTCTTGGGATGTTAATGAGACAATATCCTAGAAATGTATCAGTTTTTAAATAACTAAAATAATAAACAAATACAGCATATGCTACAAGTTTTTTTTATAACTTTTTTCATTTCTTATAATCTTTTTCCATTTTTATTTCAATATTATAAAAGATTTCTCACGATATTTTTAATTTCTTGAAATATTAAAATATTGTATTGTTATTAGGAAAATGTTGGTCTTTGCAAACATTTTGATATTACTAGGATAAAAAAAAGAGTTGAAGATGTTTATGACACTAGATAAAAAAAACTATTTTATATACTTTTCATCTTTTTCCTTATTCATTTTTGATAATATTGATATTTTTTCATAGTATATCACTTTTGCTGATATTTTGAAAATTTCATGATACTGAGAAGACAATACTACTTCCAACTAAATATTGCATAATATCATAATATTTTTAAAAATATTATACCATTTAACAATTTCTCCTCTTCACATCAGAACATAAAGTTAATAAATTGGAGGTCTCAGAGATGTTGATCAAAACCAAGTTCATCAAGAAGGAATCGCTTAATTTGTCGGTAATTATCAATCATTAATAGAAAAAGAGTTGTAGCCTTGAACCTAAAAGGTGGATACCATGTGAGCAAGAGTGGCTTGAATTTCAGGCAAGAGTGGCTTGAATTTCAGGTCAACCTCTAAATTTTAGGGCAATAGTCTGAAGGGGCTACTGTCTTTGCAAGGAAAATCGGGTTAGACCCAAGTTTTAAATTTGCAACATGATTTGATTATTTTGGTCATCTATTTAAAGCCCCAATTTTTTAAATTTTTTTTAAAGCTCCAAAGTTTAAAAAAGTGTACCAAACTGTAAAAATACAATGCCTTTAAATATTGGTTAACGTTCATTTAACCCTTTTTTTTAAGCATTTAACAAACTTTAAATTCTTACAAAGACCTTCCAATCTCATTATGTCCATGTGATTGACACACAGTGAGGTTGGCCCCACATCAAGGTTTGTTAATTTATCTCTGTTAGACCCTCCCCAGATAAGTTGTATCTAAATTTGTCTGGTGACCTCAGAGTTTAGACTTATCCTTCAACTGATGGCACGAGACTTAAAAGCCTGTTTTTAATTGTACGGCGCTGCCCGACACAACAATTCCCACATAGTTCACAAACAAGAATTTCAAGTATTAAAACCAAGCAATGCAGGTGCCATCTTCAACAGAGGCTCCAAAGCATCCACCTCAAATTTTCTAGCAAATAGGAAGCAAATGGAGCTCACATTCCTATTATAAGTGCAATTTGACCCAAATCGCATCCGATTAAAAAATTGTTCTGTGACATGCCACCGCCGAAAGCTCGCTGGGTGCGACCCGCCCCTGGACCAATCGACCCAAGTGACACTCCTATTGGAATTCAGCTCCGGTAACAACTTTGTCACTAGTGTTTGTAGGTAGTGCTCATCCATGTAACATGGAGGCCTACAATGATCCCTGAAAACAGGGTAGTATTTGCTGTCAGATATGATCTCAATAGCCATCCTGCGATCGATTGAAAACCATTGTGAGCCTTTGCGCCAATCAGCTAGTGTTACAAGGGGCCACATGCGCTTGTTGTATCGGCCACGGCCCAGGGGCCTTGGATCGTCGAAAGAGGCCAGGAAGGTCTGGTTAGAGTTAATGAGATAGTTGTAGATTGTTGTGAAGTTGAACAGAGGGATGCATTTCTCTGAGAGCAAGATGAATCTCTGGTTGGAGAAGTCGAGCAGGGCGTTTGCCAGTAGGCGCCTCTCTGCGTCGATCATGGTCGCCGCTCCCCATTCCACCGGCTGGAAGATAATTCCGGTTAGTATGGAAACTAGAAAGTATGCATAAAAAATATAAAATCTGCATATATATATATATAAGTAAAGTATATTTGTAATTCATGTTCAATCAACTCCAAGTAAGCGACACAAGGGGCCCGTAGGATTGTTCTCTCTAATAGGAACCATGAGAAATATCTCTCAGCAGAAAATTACAGCTACCTCTCTATTGTGTTTTACTCTAAAATGGCAGAGAAAATTACAGATACATGCATACCTGCATCTTTTTAAAATGTTGTGAACGAGTCATGATCAGATCATGAGAGGCTTGGTTGACTCATCGAGTCTTGACCAAGACAACCTGAGTCTGCATAACGATTGAGATGTTTACCAAGTATTCAGTTTATGACCGATCGATCTGAGTGAACTCGGCTGAGCCTGATTGAGTTTTCGAGCCATTCTAGGTGATAGGAGGTCCCTAGCCTGGCCAATCTATTGGAGAGACCCACACTGGATGTTATGGGTTGATGATATTTGACATCCATTTCTCGGATAGACGGTGCTGAAATAGATAGGTCCGAATGGAGAAATAAAATTCATGTAACTGACCCTAATATAGTTGGGATAAGGCTTTGATAATGAACAATAAAGTCAACAGTGAAAACCAGCTACAATTCACCATTGGCAACCAATGTTAAGTTTCATATTCGCAGTACCCTAGTCGTCATCCTTGCAGCAACATGGATCACTCAAAAATATCTTTTTAACACTAATCAATCCAACAGTAAGCATAGATGACATAGCAAAGAAACATAACTAACCAAGTTGGAAGGTGCTTATTATTGCAACTGAGTTTGTTTGTCCAAAAAATCCTACCACCAAACAGAATTTAATATTTTCAATGTAATCAACCCAATTTGATCATGTTTTGTAATTTTTTCATATGTAGCGTGGATAGAAGGTAAGGGTTGAAATCAGACAGACACTCAACTACAGGAACTTTTACCCATAAATCTGAATACTACTCAGTAAGGCCACCTCAAATGGATGTCATAAGGCTAGGATGATTAAGATGATCATCAAACATCATTAGCACACCAATCTTACTACAAATATAATTTGACCCATCACTACCACATGGGCCTTTTTTTGTATCGACGATAAATTATATTGAAGAAGAAAGACATTTACAAGAAGCCAAGATTCTTCAACCAGTATGATTTTCATACAGCTAGCATTATCGCTGATTGGACATTCTCTAGTAATATATAATCTATAGACCATGTAGCGGACGATGCCAATAGAAGTAACCCTTAAAGAAGGAAGCTTCACTCAGCAGAGAAGAGAAAAGCTGACCTTGCTTGGTATCCTTCTCTTGAAGAACACAGATGACTCCACTGCCCCTTCCTTGAATTCAGGTGAGGTATGCACATAGATGGAGTAGAAACCCTCATGGCCCTTGAAGAACCACTCCCAGATGGGTCCCAGTGGCAATGTCCCCCTGGTCAAGAACATAAACGCCACCCTGGCTGCCTGATTGTGCGGCTTCTCCTCAACACGCGGCACCATGGAGGCCCGCCACGTCAGCTCCCCATCTGTCATGGAATGCCAGACTTCCTTTGGCAAAGTAGAAGAAGATGATGATGAATTACATGAGCAAGTAAAGGGAGAACAGGAGGTGGCAAGAGAAGGGGACTGCTCAATCTGGGGGAAGAAGATTTCTGGAGAGATTGTGAGTTTCCCTACAAGGAAGCTGACCAAAAGTCCTGTAACTACTACTAGTGCCAGGCATAAGGACAGCCGGTTGGTCATTTGCACAAGGCCTTGTAACTGGGTAAGCCCCTTTCTGTCACTACTACTTCCACCACCTGGGCCCTGAGGGCTCCTCTGCTCAGAAGGCTTCTTATGTCTCTGAGTCCTTTGCTAATTTTAAGTAAATTACCAAAAATGAAAAGGATGAACTATGTTTAGGTTACAAGTTAGGGGTTGTAATCAGTTGGGTCGTCGGGTCAATATGGGATGTGCCCGTCAACCCGCATCCAACTTGTTTAGTAAAGGGGTTTGATAATGGGTCAAAAAAACTGACCTGTCTAAGCTTCTCAGTAATAGTCTATTCTTTCCATCTGTTAGACGTGGGCTCTATTCTTATAACAAACTAGTACACGCCCATGCACTGACATTGGCCTGCATTCACAGGATTCATGGGGAAATGTCCAAAACAACCACTTCGCTAGAAATACAGGCCCAGTATAGGTTCAAATATTTGACCCGAACCCGCCCAAGATTCAACTAATGGGTCAGGTCAGAATTTATGTATATTTGTTCTATTTTGATTTGCAACAAGAGGAACGTGGCGTGGGGACTTGGTTTGGTAAAGTTGATTCAGGTGTAACTTAAGACTAGAATCTCTTTTTCAGTTTTAAATGGGTAAGGATTGATGGATGGTGTGGGTTTTGTTATGGGAAGTTATGTGTATTTCGTGCTGGACAAAGAGCAACGGCTTGGATCTACGCATGTGGGACATGGCCACTGCTCGTGTTATACATCAGTTGCCAACTATTTTACTCCCAACTTCCCCGCAATGCAATTTGCTTTGTCCACATTGCCCGCTCTGTAAAAGCAATCAACCACAGCATTGTACATGAATGCCCAGAGAATAATATTGCTATTCTTCAATTGCATCAACAAATTTTGTGACTCATTCAATTTATTTTCCTTACACAGGAAACTGATGATGATAGCAATAGGAAATCTTCCTTTTTGTTGGGGAGGGAGGGTGGGGTTTGGCTCTATGTAAAAAAAATATATATTAGGGGAAAGGGCAAATGTAAAAGTAAAATAAAATGAAAAAAAAAGAGGCATGTTAATTTGCAGAATTTACAAGGGGGTTTTAAGCATTATGAGGCTTTCTCCGGTTTGGGAGGGGTGCTTGGGTCTCAGTCTAGCATAAGGGTCGTTATCAGGCTTGGCAGCCCGCGAAAGCATTACGCAAGCCCGCTGCAGGCTTTACCCAACAGGCTTTATTTTCTAGTTAGGCCGAGTTTTGTTTGAAAAGTTAAAGCCCAAGACAGCCCAGCCAACTAGGTCCAGGCAATCGGGCTTTTGAAATTTAAACACACATTTTGTTTAGTTTGTATCACTATAGAAATTTGAATACATTGTAGACCAAAAATAAAAAAAATGAATTGAGTCACAACACTTTCTTAATTGAAAATCAAATAATAATATTTTTATTTGTTAAATAATTATTCATAAATCATTACACAAAGATTGAGGTGAGGGACTGCATCACCACATGATATGTACATCCCAACTAGGTTAGCACCTACACACCTGTCAATCATTTGCATTACACAATAATTTCGTGGGCTGATGGGAGGGCTAACTGGTGAGATGGTAGGGCAAACCAAGCTTTAATCTCTAACTCCAAGCCGAGCTCAAATGCTATTCACGATGGGCCAGCTCGCCCGATGACTAAGCTTGGGCTGGCAGGTCTTAAACCAGTTAACAGGCCTATGGGCAAAATGATGACCCTTTTGCAACCAGTGTGCAGGTTTGGGTGGAGGGTTCATCAACCAGACCTTTGTACTTGCGCCCGCTCCTGGAACCAACATGTACATCCCCATTCAAGTCAAGCAAAGCACCTCTGCAGCCAATTTCATCCAACATCTCATGCACTTTGTGAACCCACTAAGTGCTGATTGATGAGAGGAAATGAGTTAAGAACAATAAAAAAAACACACTAGGGCTTTTACTAGCTGTAAAAGAATGGAGGTGCGACGGAGGGCTGGAATTAAAAGTTTTAATAGGTTGAAACCTATAGAAAATTTCCAAAAAAAAATATCAGTGGCAACTATTAGCGGTTATCACTTCTGGGCAAAAATTCAAGGAAAGAGGAAAACTGGAGTAAAGAAAAATAATTATTATAAAAATCCGACCTGCCGGATTCGAACCAGCGACCTAAGGATTTATCTGCAACTACTACAGTCCTCCGCTCTACCAACTGAGCTAAGGTCGGTCTTTAACGTAAGTTTCAGAATTATAAATATATCTATTCTACAAAGTTCCTTCATTTACCTCACTCATGGTGAAGTAGGTCCTTGTTCTTTCCTCCCTGCTTTACCGTGACACAGTTAAATGAACTATCCGACTGCTGAAATGTTTATGCAAAATGAAGAGTCATTTTATATCCTAAAACCAAATGTGAACTGATCAAATGTTTTATTCATGGTCCCATCCAGTGGGGAACGCGAACACCTTGTACGTACACAATTCGTATAGGTTTTTATTGGACAGTTTGAATTCGTGAAAGATGGTACATCATCAAGCACTAAGGGGGCCAATCGGAACCAATTAGAGGTCGCATCTGGGTCAGGTGAAAAGGTTCACCAGCTAGAATTCAGTTTGGTTTGTAACTAGGGCTAGTTGAATTTGGGTTTGAATCAAGCTCAGGTTAGTAGTTCTAGGTGGTGGCTGACCCAAAATTTTTTATTTGAGTGGGGCAAAAGATAATTTTAGTTGTTAACCTGGCAAACGGGTCTAATTGAACAAATTTGGATTAAGTCAACTCAAACCTGAATTTATTGGTTCTAACCCTAACCCGACCCGTTTTAAAACGGGTTGAAAACTTCAACCTGCACTCGTAGCTGGTCAACCCAACCCTATCTGCCTAATCCGAATTTGATGCAAGTCGGGTCAGGTTGACCCAACCTAACTTAAGTAATTATCATTTTATGTATGATCTAACTCATTTTATGTGGCCCAATTTTATTTGTAAAGCTCTCTTTACATCTAGATTAATTTAAAATGATACATTAAGTATCAATTTATAATTTATCAATTTTCAATGTATAAAAAACGTGGCAAAAATCCATAAATATTTTTTAGCCCATTTAGTGAGATAATCCCTTTTCAAGTTTTGTTCAATTTTATAATTCCATATTTGAACATGAGTATAAGACTCATGAACTATATTGTATTCCATTCATATCCATATTATAGAGGTAAATTTCTATGCCAACATAAAAATAAAAAACACATATCAATATTTTTAAACTGCAAAAGCATCATATTGTCAAATAGAAAAAAAATAAATTTTATGTTCTAAGTATCAAAGTTTAGCATAACTCCTCTACGTAAGATTAAGAAAACATAGTTTATGGCCTACATGAATAAGAAAATCACATGAAAATTGAAATTTTATTATAATTTAGTAAAATCTAAACGGGTCAAATGGGTTAAGCGGGTCAACCCTAATTCGACCTGTTTTTATACAAGTTGGTAAAGCTAACCCTCACCTGACTAGTATTTTAAACTGGTTGGGTTAGGCGGGTCAGAAACAAGTCAGGTTAGATTGGATTTTGCCAACTTTAGCTGTAGATTATGAGGTGACAATCAATAGCGAGGCACCAAAGAAACAGTCAAGAATCAATCCCCTAATTGTATATCAAAATCCATCATAATCAAAAGTGAACATCTCTACACTCGTCTAAATTTCACTAGAAGATAAGTCTTACCCCTTTTAGAAGACCCATGTGTAACCGTTATACTTTATTTTCAATCTTACGCCTAGCATCAGTCTGTTTAAATTAAATTTTCTACCAGTTAATATAAATAAACATGCAAGTTATCATATACGTTTGATTAAGAGAACAAAAGGTAGCCCGACAAGGGTTTAGATCAGGTAGATCTTCACCATAGTCATCCACCACCACATGTCAGTTCTCCAAGTAGAAATCTATACCCAAATGAGCCCCTGGAAAAAAGAAAAAAAAACAGAAAAGAATTTACAAATCCTACGAGGGGGTTAGACTTACTGCCCCAAAGCTCAAAGATAATTATCAAACGTGAATTGTTTATGACTTTTTGCAGAAAACTGATGATGAATTTCCAAAGATTTGAATGCCATACAAGACCTCTCTCTCCCTCTCTCTCTCTCTCTCTCTCTCTCTCTCTCTCTATATATATATCTTTTGTTAGATAATATCAATTGGTTAAAATATGTTAGTATGTTTGAGTTGTTAGGAAATTATCCTTATCTGTAAAATTATATTCACATGATTTCTAATGTGAAATGATTATTCATTGTGTCTTTCCTTGAGGATATCTAAGTATCTATATAAAAGATATTTACAATTGATACAGTTGCGAGAGTCAATCACAATCCTTGAATTGAGTTGTTACATATCAATTACAATCCTTGGATTGAGCTGTTACAAATAATCAATGACTGTGAATGCTATTTATTAGAGAACTAAATCCCTTAAACAAAGGAATAAGTCAGGCAACCTTGTTGTATTGATGGAGATGATATTTCTATGGCCTTATCATGCCCCCTCAAACATGGCGGAGCAAATGCAACGGAAAGTTTGGACCTCAAGAATTGAAACCTTGATGAGGATAATCCTTTTGTGAGTCTTTTATTGAAGTGTACTGGACTTGAAGATCCTTCTTGGCTACTTTATCTCTCACAAAGTGAAAATCTACTTCCACATGTTTGGCTCAGGTATGAAAGATAGGGTTGGCATTTAGATTTGTAGCACCCACATTGTCACACCAAAGGATAGGTGGAGTGGATATGTATATCCCAAGTTCACCAAATAAGGTCCGTAGCCAAGTTAATTTAGCAGTAGTATTGGCTAAGCATGATATTCACTTTCAATACTTGAGTGAGCAACTGTCTATTGCTTCTTTCTTTACCAAGAGATTAGATTGAGTCAAATACTAATCAACGTAGACCCTAAGTGCAAGGTTTCGATGTAGTTTTACCTGGTCAGGTGAGATCGTATCCACAGGGAGCTAATTTTTGCAGAAAATCTGTCCTAATTAAAAAACTACTACTAACCTAATAAAATCTATAAAAATACTCAATTACTAAATCTGAAAATTAAAGTTAAAGTACAAATCCAAATCTGAAAAATCACAAATTACATCTAACCTTAAAATCCTAAACTGAAACAATCCTAGAACTAGAAACTGCAAAACAATAAAATAGATCAAACCACCAATGTAAAAAATAAATAACCATGCACTGAATTAAAAATAAAAAATAAATCATTCACAAATAATGGAAAGAAAAAAAAATAAAAAGAACTCTAGTTTCTTTTATTATGGGAAATTAAAAGACTGTATTGGCAGATTTAATAAAAATCCACAAAATACCGCACCAAGTGCGTGTTACACCACACACAAACACCCAATGCCGATCCAAGGAAGAATACTCTGACCTCACTAATTGTGTCTTTTTAAATTAAAATGAACCAATGCAACCAATAATATTCCAAAAATAATTAAAACTAGAAAAAAAAATCTATCCTTATCTTAGATCAAGACATGAAGAAAAAAAGGGGACTTCGTGTACAATCCGTGCTCCAATCTTCAAACTTCACACAAAGGAAGAGTAGCGGACAAAAGAAGATGATGATGGATGGATCCAAAAGTGGGCTTGGCCAAATCCCACTTTTACTGGAAATTTGGTGGATGGGAGAGAGATAGATGGAATGGAGTTAAAGATTGGTAAGGTAATGAGGAGTATGGAAAAGCGAGAGAGAGATGGGACTTTGGTTTTAATGGGTTCTGGGCGTACATGTGGTGATGTGAGAGAGAAAAGTTGACTTGGTGGCTATGGTGTATTATGGGATGGTCCTCCTTTGCATAATGGGTTAAATATATATAAGAAAGAGAGAGAAATTTGGATGGTGGATCTGAGGAAAAAACAAAACCTTGATTGGTGGCTGCTCCTGGAATTGGCGTGGAATTGAAACACATATATGGGAGGGAGAAAAAATTGTATGGACTCTAGGCATGCGATGGTGAGTTCTTTTCCAATATGGAATTTGTTTGGCTGATATGGGAAGTGGACTGATTTGATTGGAATTCCTTTCCATCTTGATCTTTTGATGTGAAGTCTCTTTCCTTCTCTTCTTTGCTCTCCTTCTTTCATTTGGATTTTTATTCTTTGTTTTCTAAGAAAATATTTAGAGAGAAAAATCTTGACAACTCTGGCAGAAAACTTCAATTCAAATCCTCCATGAAGTGGACCTCCTTGGTTAACAAGACTTCTTAACAATGTGTAATTTTTGTAAATTCTTGCTCCTTTTTTTCTCTTGCGTAAATCTTCCTCCATTGACTTTCCAAATATATTTCTTCAAAGAATTGTAATCAATGAATAATGTGGGACCCTCCCTTGGGTATGGCTTGTATGTGTGAGCACACATGTGATGTGTGGGGTTCATTTCCTTCAATTTTCCTACAAAGAAAAATGACATTTTATTAAAAACAATTTTCATCAAAAGTCACAAATGTACTAATGTGGGCCCAGTTTACATAAAATGACATAGTAAATTCACGTCATTGATCATGATTTGTCTTTATTTAACTAATGATGATAAAAAAATTTGTCATTTTTATGTAAAATCCTGAATTTGAAAAAATCCTTCTAAAAATGGAAAGTTCTATGGTTTTATGCAAAATTAATTTTTTCAATGATTTTTGTAAACAAACACAATAACGATTTCTAAAATCATAAAAACATGAATTCCAACTAAATGAAAAAATTTCTAATGAATAAGCCCTTAAAATCCCCTAAAGTACATATAAAATGATGTATTTTTAGGGACTTATCACACCCCTCAATTAGCGTTTTGCTAGTCCCAAGCAAAATATGCAATCTAGAGTAGAAAACTAAACTAAACTAATCTAAATAAGAAAAATAAAATGCATAAAACAAAAAGAAAAAATGCCACTTTCGCTGACACTCTCAGCTGCATTTAGCGTATGCAACAAGCCATTAAACCTCTAGGTTTCCCCTAGTGGACGAGTTGTGCCTCGTGAGGGTTAGTAGTGAATATACCCACAAAATTCTCTTTTTTTTTGTTTTTTTTATGAAAATAAGAGTAAAAGAAATTCTCCAAAAGAAAATCCACTCATATTGGCTATTGTCGAAATCTGGAATAATCAAAATTTCAGACATTTCAAAGTCCAGCTTACAGTTATATTTTCAAAAACTTTCTCAAATATAAACAAAACTTGCATACACAGTGAAAAATGTATACATCAAAAACTTCTGTCAAATATTCTACGATAATCTACAAAAACAGAATTTTTCCTTCAAATAGCTCGATCCCCCGAAATTCAGCAAAAAAAAATTTCCTCCCAAAGCTATTAAGATGACTGCCACACTATTGTTTACTTTGATAGGCCTCTTTTCTCTCACTGTTTTTTTTTTCTGACGCAAGGGTTCCCGAATTCATATGATATAAGAAAAGTTAGGATCCAAGGAGCAAACCTGAACTTTGTTCATCCCCGCACATACTCCCCCGCAAACTCTTGCGGATATTCTTCACTCATTCACTTTTTCCAACGTAGAAATTTCCAAGTTCATATGATATAAGAAGAGTTGGGATCTAGAGAGCAAACCTAGTCTTTATATGTTTCTGCACATATGGCGTTAGGCCAATGACTCTCAAACCAAATGGTTTTAGGGCACCAGATATGAAAATATCCTTACGGGCTTACTAACTCGAGTTAAAAAGGCTATGAACCAAAACTATTCACATACTTTTTTTTCTTTTTTTTTATCGAAAGAACATTAGGTGGCTTTCTCTGTTTTGCTTGAATTAATTCATTTTGGTTCGAGTATATACAACCACCAGAAATGAACCAGGAAACAAAAATATTTTACAAACTAAATATGAAGTTCACATCATATTCTCTTGAAAAATTCCAAAAACAGCATTAAATTTTCCTGTCCAAAACGTCGAAAAAAATGTACACGTGTGTTTGTGAGAAACAAGTTTTGGTAATTCTTTAATAGGTTTCCTCCTTTAAAAACAATAAACTTTCTTTTCACTTCCTTCCAAAAGTTTTGAAAATTTCAGATTCCTATATATTTTCAAATTGCCTCAATTCCTTTGAAAACTTTTTTTCCTAAAAACAAAAAGATAAAAAATCACGATAGCAAGAATTCCTAAAACCAAAACAAAAATCCTAAAAACTCAAAAATTAAAAATCCTAAAAATTCAAAAATTTCCTAAAAATTTAGAAATAAAACAAAATAACTGAAAAAAATGTTGTCTAAAAGTGGAAAAGTGTGCTTATTCCCACCCCCCAACCTAAGATGAACATCGTCCTCGATGTTATGCATGAAATATAGCATCTAAATGAAAATGATAATGGAGGAAACAAATGAATGGAGAGTAAGGTGGGAGAAGTACCTGAGTGTAGAGCTTTCCGCCCTTATCCATGATTAGAAAAAACAAAAGCAAAAAGTAATAATATACATATAGTACAAAGAAAAAAGGGTCACTATCAGATCCAATGCCCATTAATCCTGATATACAAAATCAGTCAGAGTAAGTTCATCATCCTCTGCAGGAATAGTATCCAAGAATGGTTTTAATCGTTGCCCGTTCACCTTAAAAGTTGAATCATTCTTTGGATCCAAAGGCGTTATCACTCCATAAGGGTAAACTTCCTGAATAAGATATGGCCCTATCCAACAAGATCTTAACTTTCCAAGAAACAGGTGAAGTCTAGAATTATATAGAGGACCTTTTGCGAAGGGTGAAAATTTTTCTCAAAATCCTCTTATCATGAAAAGCCTTGGTCCTTGTAAATTCTAGAGTTCACATAAGCCTCGTTTCTCAACTCTTCCAGTTCATTTAAATCCAATTTCCTCTTCTCCCCAGCCTTTTCTAAGTCAAAGTTCAGTTGCTTTATTGCCTAATATGCTTTGTGTTCCAGTTCCACAGAAAGGTGGCAAGGGTTCCCATCTACAAGCCGGTATGGAGACATGCCAATCGAGGTCTCATACGTAGTATGATAAGCCCATAATGCGTCATTCAATCTCATGGACCAATCTTTTTGATTTAGTATCACAATTGTCTTCAATATTCTTTTGATTTCTCTATTTGAAGCCTCGACCTGGCCACTTGTTTGCGGATGATAAGGGGTAGCCACTTTGTGCATAACTCCATATTGTTTGAACAAAGTTGTAATAATGCGGTTACAGAAGTGGGTGCCCCTATCACTGATGATGGTCTTAAGAGTTCCAAAACGAGAGAATATAGTTCCCATCAGAAAATTTTTCACTGTTTTTACATCATTTGTCCGGCATGGGATGGCTTCTATCCATTTGGACATATAATCAACTACAACTAAAATATAATGAAAGTCGTAACTAAGGGGAAAAGGTCCCATGAAGTCTATTCCACATTCATTAAAAAGTTCCATAATTAAGATTGAGTTCAATGGCATCATGTTCCTTTTTTAATTAGACCCCAATTTCTAACATCTCTCACAAGATTTGCAATAATCCAATGCATCTTTGAACAAGTTAGGCCAATAAAATCCAGATTGCAAGATCTTGTAAACAATATTTTTAACTGAAAATGCCCTCCACATTCCATAGAATGATAGAAAGAGATGACACTACTAATTTTATGGTCAGGTACACATCTCCTAATAATCTGGTCTAGGTACTATTTAAACAGGTGTGGATCATTCCAGAAAAACTGCTTGATTTCTGCAAAACATTTATTTTTATCTTACTGTGTCCAAGCTGTTGGTAATTCACCCGAAGCAAAATAATTAGTAATGCCTGCATACCATGGGGATGGGAATTTGGTGAAAAATAGTTGTTCATCAAGGGAATTGTCCTGAATTGGTAAAAATTCTAAATTTTCATAGAGGACAATTCTTGATAGATCATCAGCCACTACATTTTCTACTCCTTTCTTGTTTTTTATTTTTATGTCAAATTCTTAAAGTAGAAAGATCTGTCTAATTAATCTGGCTTAGTATCCTTCTTAGAAAGAAGGTACTTCAGAGCAGAATGATCTGTTGTCACAACCCGAGCCCAAGAAATTGGAGGTTAATTAAAACCTAACCAGTGACACACGTACTCCCGTGCACACACACTTAGACCCTATTTAAATGTACACGCACAAGGGAATTCACACGTGCAAATACATTGAACGCGGAAGCTGTAAGTATCATGGCATAAAGAAGAGGAAACACTAACAAAAGTCAAGTAATACATAAGAGTGGAAGCCAATACTTGACATCCAATATGCCATGCAAATCAATTGAATGGAATCATGATGGTTTACTAGCCAACCTTACTCTAGTTATCCAATGTTTCTAACCGTGTATGATGATGTAGTTTTAAGTTATTCGATACACAATTGTCTTTGTAGTTTTAAGTTATCCGATACACAATTATCTTTCTGGTGTTGCATTGTCTCAACTTGGTGTATTGGAGTCCTTTAAACCAACACCCATGGGGAGGTGCTTAACAACTAGACAACAAACATGAATGAGTCACGGCCCTCAAGACCATTCATGCAATTCACATAGTCCTTTGGGCAAGTCAAGGGTTACCTACAATCCAACTCGAAGGCCCTACAAGGTCTCTTCTATACCTAACTTTCTTACTTTTCAATGGTCTTACGGCTTAACCGTGAGTGGCCTACGGCTTAGCTGTAGACATCTTACGGCTTAGCTGTATTATGCACTATGGCTCAACCGTAGTTCCCCTGACTGTTCATCCGCATTTACGGCTTAGCCCTATTTTGTTTTACGGCTTGGCCACGATTAGGTTATGGCTTAGCCATAATATACCACACGGCTTAGCCGTAGCTGGACCGTAGAAGGCCTTCTGAAATTTCTCCTCTCTGGACATCAAGCCGTAGCTTGACTTACGGTTAGGTCACGGCTACCCTACGACTTAGCTATATTACATTCTATGGCTTAGCCGTAGCCTGACCGTAGAGTAAAATTTGGTTTTGTAGCTCTCTGGAAACTGATCCGTGAAACTTTACGGCTTAACCATAAGCTTTAGGGGGTCACATCCTAAACCTATTATAGATGAAATAAACTTTGCACAATTTAAACCCAAGAAGAACAAGTGTAAAAAATTGGACAAAAAAGGGCTGTCAAACACACGCCACATTCAAGATAAAAAAGAATATGAACAATCATCATGTACCAACGAGTGTTCATCCAAATCGTGCTTATACTTGCCCCCAATAAGCTTTTTCACGTGAATAGTTGTCCTTTGGCTCAAATTGCCTATCGATATGCAGTCCTAACACCATGCATGCCAAGAGTGATAAGAGAGGTGTGCATGTAAAGAAAGAAAAAAAAGTCTAGACCCAAGGATATCATGAAGAACCATGTCATACCTAAACAACACAAAGAGGTGACACATAAACTGGGTGCACAACAACTCTCCCCATTTCTTTGCTTGATGAGCTGATGACCGAATGAGTGAATGGAAAGAAAGAGAGGAAGAACAGACATTGGAGAGAGAGAGATAACTCGGTGCATGCATCTTATCCTATATATATAAGAGAAGTATTGGAAAATGTATAGAAAAGTCTAAAAGAAATTGATAATTACAGTTTGAGTCAATGGACTGTCCAACGGAAACAAACAAACTTATTTACATGGGAGTCAGTTCCGAAAGTCAACGAGTTTGACTAGATACACATGTTGACAACAAGATGATGCAGGAATGACGAAAGATTACAAAATCTAAAATTACGAAAAATGGCTTATGTCTAGCTAAACCAGGTTAAATTCAACCCAACTACCTATCCATAACCCAAAACGAGACTCAAAAGACAAAACAACAAACAGACAACTAATTCGCTCGAAAATTACTTGAAAACCCATTAAGTTGGGTCGGAGTGTTACATCTGTAACAATCATAATTTTGGATCCAAGCAGGTAGGGACCAAATTTATCTAGTGTAAATACAACTGCTAATAATTCTTTTTCAGTTGTAGAATAGTTCATCTGTGCACCATTTAAAGTCTTGCTAGCATAATATATGACAAATGGTTTCTTGTCCTCCAAAAACTGCCTCAACCGCATAATCACTAGCGTCACACATGATCTCAAAGGGCAGGCTCTAATCCGAAGGTTATATTATTGGAGTGGATGTCAACATGTCTTTCCACTTAGTAAAAGCTTCCTGACATGCCTTGGTCCACTCAAATTCTAATTCCTTTAACAGAAGGTTATATAATGGTCTAGATATGGATTTGAAGTCCTTTATGAACCTTCTATAGAATCCAGCATGCCCTGAGAAAGATCACACATCCCTTACGGTTTTTGGGACGGGAAAATTTGCAATCAAATCTATTTTGGATTTGTCCACTTTTAATCCTTTAAATGATACAACGTGTCCAAGGACAATACCTTATCGAACAATGAAGTGACATTTCTCCCAATTCAAAACCAGGTTCTTTTCTTCACTTTAAGAGAGGACTTTAGCTAAATTGCTCAAAAACTTCTCAAATGAATCTCCAAAAATTGAGAAATCGTCCATGAACACCTCGAAAAAAAGCTCCACCATATCACTAAAGATACTCAATATACATCTCTGAAAGATAGCAGAAGCATTGCAGAACCCAGAAGGCATCCTTTAATAAGCAAAGGTACCAAAGAGGCATGTGAAAGTCATTTTCTATTGGTCTTCCAGAGCTACTTCTATTTGATTGTACCCGGAGTATCCATCTAAGGAACAATAATATTCGTGATCGGCAACCCTTTCTAAATTTTGGTACAAGAAGGGCAAAGGAAAGTGATCCTTTCGTGTGACGGCATTAAGTTTCCTATAGTCAATACAAACTCGCCAACTTATGGGTACTCGGGTTAGAATGAGTTCGTTGTTTAAGTTTCGGACTACAGTGACACCGGCTTTCTTTAGTACTACCTGGGTAGGGTTGACCCATGGGCTATTTGAAATTGGATAAATGATATCCACACCTGGACGTTTTAACATTTCAGCCCTAACCACTTCCTGCATAATGGGATTAAGCCGGCGTTGCATCTGTCTAGAGGGTTTTGCATTTTCCTCTAGATAAATATAATGAGTGCACACGGGGGGATTAATTCTTTTTATGTCAACCACATTCCATGCAATTGCACCTTCATGTTGTTTAAGCACATGAAGTAGTTGGATCTCTTGGTCCTTCTCAAGGTGCACAGAAATAACGACTAGAAATGTGTCATCATCCCCAAGATAAGCATACTTAAGGTTTGGGGCAAGGGTTTCAACCTAGGTTTGGGCAGCCTCACCTAAAAAGGAAGAGTTGGGGTACTAATTGGTACAAGATTTGCAAAAGAAGGTTTCCATGCTGCATTGACCATTTCATTAGTGTCATCTTTCATTTCCTCAGGGTCAGCCATATCCTTACTTAATTCAATCAAATTGTATTACTCGGAATGGACCAACTCTACGGAAGTCTCCACTACTAAGGTGTTTATGAAATCAACCTCTTCATAATTATCATTTTCATCCCATGGTTATTTGCATAGATAAAAAAGTATTGAGTTCTAATGTCATGTTTCCAACAGATAGCGTCATCTTTCTAACATCATCTTTCTATTCCGGCAATTAATTAATGTATTTGATGTGGCTAAGAATAGTCTTCCCAAAATTACCGAAATTTGAGCTTTGAGGTTTGCCGCAGGTTGAGTGTAAAATACAATGAAATCCACTGGAAAGTAGAATTTGACGACTTGCATAGACACATCCTCTACTACCCCTCTTGGTCTGTTTACTGAACGATCGGCAAACTGAAGGGTAAGTTGAGTATGTTTCAGCTCACCTAGCCCGAGTTTTTCATATACCGAGTTTTGTAGTAAGTTTACACTCGCCCCAAGATCAAACAATGCTTGTTCGATTTGACAATTTCCAATAATGCATGAGATTGTGGAGCATCCTGGATCATTATATTTGGGAGGAGTATTATGCTTCAAAATATTACTTGCCTGCTCAGTGAAAAACTTTTTTTTTTTGGACATGCATTTTACGCTTTATAGTGCATAACTCCTTGAGAAATTTTGCATAAGATGGGACTTACTTAATTGCTTCCAACAATGGGATGTTAATTTTGACTTCTTTAAGCACATCTAGGATCTCCTGATTCTGTGTGGATGACTTAGGCAGACTTAAACAGTTTGGAAAGGGTGGCAATGGTTTAAACCCTGGAGGAACTAAGGTTTTCTCTTTTACAGGAACCGCAATATTTCCTTTTTCTTTTTCTAGCTTTACTTTCTGATCTGAGGAAGCAGGTTGTTTATCTTTTTCCAAATCACGTTTTTGAATCTCTTTACCACTTCGTAGAGTGGTAATTGCTTGAACCTACTCTTGTGGGTTCAAAGGTCCAGCATGATTGACTTCATACTGCCCTTTTGGATTTGGTTACGGTTGGGCTGAAAAGCCCCCTTATTTTGAGATTGAACGAAATTTCTAATTTCATTCTTGAAGTCTTGCATCTCCTATTTTTTAGCCAAAAGAAACTTAGCCAGCATTTCTTCCAGAGGCCGAGTCTGATTCTGAATAATGGATGGTGATATTTGTTGTGCATTTTGATTAAATTGTCCCAAAGTACCACCGTATTGGTTCATCCTTTGGGAGAAACTTGGCTGATTAGCAGTAGGTCTATTCCTCCAATTGAAATTGAGATAATTCCGCCAGTTTAGGGTTGTATGTGTTACCCAAACAATTATTAAATGGGCCGTTGTATGAGTTTGTAACATTTGCTTGCTCTTAAAACACACTTGAAATGAAGGGAGTGTAGGGCACTCCGCAGATGTGTGGGTATCCCAAGTGCAAATGCCATAAACAATTACAGGTTCCTTATTCTTCACAAATTTCAAGGACTCAACTTCTTTTGTTAGATAGGTAATTTTTGCTTAGAGATCATCATTCTCTTTAAGTACATATAACCCCTCCTCCTTTGGCCTAATTCGATTGCTTTACAGGTTCATTACCTTCATTCTGAGTACTATCCGCCAAAAATTGAAGGTATGTTCATGCCTCATTTGGATTTTTAGCTATGAACTCCCCATTGCACATCATGTCAATAAATTGGCGTGTCTTTGGACTTAGTCCATCATAGAAGTGGCCGATTGTGTGATATAGTTCAAATCCATGATATGAACATACAAGGAGAAGTTCATTAAAACGTTCTCAACGCCTATAGTAGGACTCTCTTTCTTGTTGTTTGAAATTCATTATGAGCCTTCTCAAGGTGTTGGTTTTATGAGGTGGGAAGAATTTTTTCAAGAATTCGCGAACCATGTCAGCCCATAAAGCAATTACATTGGGTTGTAAGAAGTGAAGCCATGTAGTTGCCTTATCTTTGAGGGATAATGGGAATAATTAAAATTTTATAATGTCCTCCCTCACATTATTGAAGTGAAGTGTTGCACACACTTCCTCAAATTCTTTTATATACAAGTATGCACTTTCCGATTCGAGTCCATGGAATTTAGGAAGAAGTTGGATAACCCTGGCTTAATATCAAATTGACCTATATCTATAGGTATGGTCACACACGAAAGCGTAGCTTGACGAGTTAGTTGGAGGTAATCAAGTAATCTCCTAAGTGGTTAGTTCATCTCATTATTATTAGGATTAGGCTTATTACCATTTCCATTCCTAAGTCCATCTCCATTGCCATTGGGATTTATCAATTGGTTATTATTATCATGACCACTGTTTGCATCCACCATTGTTTCTGAACCACTAGGTGGACTAGGACATCTAAGTTGAGCGTAGATTTCACTTAACCTCTTGAATTTGGGTTTGTATGCATACAAGGATTGAATTAAGAGGGTGGATAAGGGTTTCCATTTTTTTTTTGAATTTTTTTTTGAAATTTAAAAAAAATAAAGTCCTAACAAATTTCTAAATCTAAACCTAATGAAAAAAAAAAAAACAAGGTTCCAATGAAAGTTCTGAAACTTTTAAACCTATACACTTTTCTTAGCCACAAGTTGAATCAGAATGAGTTTTTATCTTGCCCTTTTTAAGGAAAGTTTCAGAATTTTTTTGGAAACTTATCTAACCTAAAGAGTGATTAAAAAAATTTAAACTAATTAAACAAGTTCTAATAAGTAGCAAAAAAGAATTAGAAAAAATCACCTAAACTAGCTCACAATTAAGCGAGTTAACAAGGCAATTTCCACAAATAGATGGGATTTTTGCAAAAATAAAAAAAATTAATTTTTCAGATCTGAATTAATCTGAATTTTAGCAAAAATTAGAGATGAGATTTTCCTTTTTAATGGTTTAGGGCTGGCCTACACGTTCCATGCATGCACCACCTAAATCTAGAATGATGCTAACAATATTATTCCACACCCATAAAGCAATAAAAAAGGAAAGTTAGAAAATACCTCTTGCGATAATGCTCTCTAGCAACAGTGCCAAAAACTTGATCAATGTGGACCCCAAGTGCAAGGTCTCGTGTAGTTTTACCCGGTGAGTCGGGATCATATCCACAGGGAGCTAATTTTTGCAAAAAAACCTGTCTTAATTAAAAAACTACTGCTAACCTAATAAAATCTATAAAAATACACAACTACTAAATCTGTAAATTAAATTTAAAGTACAAATCCAAATCTGAAAAATCACAAATTAAATTTAACCTTAAAATCCTAAACTAAAACAATCTTATAACTAGAAACTGCAAAACAATAAACTATATCAAACCACCAATGTAAAAGAATAAATAACCATGCACTAAATTAAAAAAAATAAATCATTCACAAATAATGGAAAAAAATAAAAAGAACTTTAGTTTCTTTTATTATGGGAAATTAGAACACTGTATTGGTTAAGTTAATAAAAGTCCACAAAATACTACACCAAATGCGTGCTGTCACTACATACAAACACACGATGCAAGGCATAACACTTTAACCTCACTAATTGTGTCTTTTTAAATTAAAACGAACCAATACAACCAATAATACCCCTAAAATAATTAAAACTAGAAAAAAAAATCTATCCTTATCTTAGATCAAGACATCAAGAAATAGAGGAGACTTCGCATGCAATCCATGACCTAATTTTCAAACTTCACACCAAGGAAGAGGAACGAACAAGAGAAGATGATGATGGATGGATCCAAAAGTGGGCTTGGCCAAACCCCACTTTTATTGAAAATTTGATGGATAAGAGAGAAATAGATGGAATGGGGTTAGAGATTGGTGTGGTAATAAGGAATATGGAAAAGAGAGAGAGATGGAATTTGGTTTTAATGGGTTCTAGGAGTACATGTGGTGATGTGAGGGAGAAAAGTTGACTTGGTGGCTGTGGTGTATTATGGGATGGTCTTCCTTTGCATAATGGGTTGAATATATATAAGAAAGATAGAGAAATTTGGATGGTCTGTGTGAGATGGTGTGAGGAAAAAAAAACCTTGATTGGTGGCTGCTCCTGGAATTGGAGTGGAATTGAAACACATATATGGGAGAGAGAAAAAATTGGCGGGGAGAGAGGGGGAGGGAAATAGATATGGTATGGACTCTAGGCATGCGATGGTGAGTTCTGCTCCAATATGGAATTTGTTTGGCTGATATGGGAAGTGGACTGATTTGATTGGAATTCCTTTCCATCTTGGTCTTTTGATGTGAAGTCTCTTTCCTTCTCTTCTTTGTTCTCCTTCTTTCATTTGGATTTTTATTCTTTGTTTTCTAAGAAAATTGTAACACTCTGATCCCCTTTGAGCCGGATTAGTGGCTCATTAATGTGTTTTTCTGTTGTTTAATCTTTTTGGACTTGGTTTCGGATCTTGGATAGGTAGTTAAGTAACCTTTGACCTGGGATAGATAGTTCTAAGCCCTTTTTCGTAATTTTGCCTTTGCTTTGAGTGCATCATCTTTGCATCATCTTGGTGTCAGCATATGTATTTTGTTGAGCTCGTTATTTTCCGTAACTGCTTCAGACCCATTCGGAGTCAATTGGAGAAGTTGGACCCTCGTGTGACTTGATTTGTAATTAACCAAAATTCACTAGACTTTGTTCTAAACTTCAGAAAACTATATATATAAGTCACCTGTACAGATGTCTTCATTTCTACTCTTTTTTCTTCAACGTTGCATGCAACAGCTCCACGTCTCCACGTTCTCTTCTCTTCCCCTCTTCACTTCTGTTCTCTCTTTGGTTGATATTGGGTTTTGCTTTGGATTCTCTCCTCTCTATGATAATTCTCTGTCTTTGCTTTAGGTGAGTGGGTTCTCTCCAATTCTTCTTCTCCAATTGGATCTCCCATCTCTCTCTCTGCATGCTCATGGATTGTGTTTTGCTTTGCTTTGCTTGGGTTTTAGTTGATTTGGAGCTTGATCTCAGTAGATTTGGCTAAGCTTTAAGGCAAGTATAAGTACAGGATTGTATAACACATATGGGTATTTTATTTGACTGTTTTGATCTCATCTACTACATCCTATATGTGTGTTGTGTTTTACAGCCAAATTCTGTGATTTTGGAACCTCTGGAACTTGTTTTGCTGAATTTATGTACCAAATTTCAGTTTCTATACTCAACTCGAATTCGGTTTTGTATTGTACGGCTAAGCCGTAACTTTATACAGCTCAGATTCCAGAGACTTGAATTTTTGTATTTTGTTCTACGGCTAGGCTACGGCTGAACCGTAAATTGTTCTACGGCTGAGCCGTAAGCTAGCCGTGACTCAGCCGTAAATATTCCCCCTGATCAGTCGAAACTTTCTGATTTCAGTACTCTTACGGTGAAGCTATGGCTAAGCCGTGGATTGGTTTACGGCTAAGCCGTGGACTCCACCGTAGCTCAGCCGTGAAATGTATCAGATCAGAGGTGGAAGATGACCAGTTTAGCTGTGTATTGAAGGGAACCACGGTTAAGCCGTAGTGCAAGTTACGGCTAAGCCGTAAAGTGTATACGGCTAAGCCGTAGGTCACCCATGGATAAACCGTAAGACTTGGAAAATCTGAAATAAAACGTAGGATAATGGTGTGACTTTGTAGGGCTAAAATACAGGTTAACCACCCATGTAAACCTGCCCAATGGACTCTTTGGACCGCATGAATAGTCTGTTAGGCTGTGACTTATTCATGTGAGCGTTGATTACTGTTAAGCACCTCCCCATAGGTGTTGGTTAAGGGACTTCGGTGCACGCGAGGATTACCTTGCAACACTTGGATGGCAACGGTACATCGAATAACTTAAAACTACATCAACATGCACGGTTAGTGACAGTGAATAACTAGATTAGTGTTGGCTTGTAATTAACCTTGATTTTCGTATTAATCTGAGATGCATTGCATATTGTTTACAGTTTTGCCCTCTGTTCCGCTGATCTATGTTTATGCATTACGAGGTCATTTTGCTTCATCCTGTATATCTGTTTTATTCTTCGTTCCGCACTATGCTTTGATCTATGCTGTGCTTTGACTTAATCTATGCTATGATCTGTATTTCTGCTATGCTCTGTATATCTCTGGCTTTGTATATCTCTGATTCATTGGGTATTCCCTGGTGGCTCTGCGCAGAGATTAATACGTGAGGATAAGATCCGGTCTTTGCCATCGGTGAGTCCAAAGCAGATAATCTCCCTTCTTTTGGATTTGATTTGATTGGTATTAATCTGGCTCTACTCAGCCTCAGCCCTAGGATGCCCGACGGGGTTACCTCTGGCTTAGATCTTTGTATCTCTGTATCACTGCAGTGTCGCTTTGTCTTGGGACCCCGGAACCCAGGAAACCGAGACCCACTTGTACCCTTGGCCCGGTCAGTGGTGTTCTCATCTGCTATGCTCTGCTCTCTATTGGAGAGAATATGGTTAACGTAGTAGCCACCTAGTTCAGTATTTCTATGCATTGATTCACTTATCATGCTTTACTTCTGTGCACGATTTGCTTAGCCTACTAAGATGAAACTCTGTAATTAATATTCTTTCATTATTCAATTTGATACTATTAGTGTTTCGTCTCTGTTACTTATATTTGCTAGATCGTTGTATTCACTGTGTTATCTGTGGTGTTGCACGCACAAATCCCTTGCCCGGCTCCCCGGCGGTCGAGGAGGCTGCAGGGCAGAGCCTAGAGGCACCCTCCGGGTTGGCAGAGTGGGCCTGATCACCTCTGCCGAGTGCGTACATGCATATCTCCGTGGCTAATCTGTTTTGGGTTATGGTTTTTTTGAGATGTTGGATTTTGTACTTCGGACTTTGTTACTCTGTATCATTTTGTATATCGCTATTTTGTCGTGTACTCAGATTTGTATCTGGTTTTAGAGTTTTGTATCTATCTTTGTCTTTTCCGTTCCGCATTTGTTTTGTTTTCCGCTATTTCTTTGTTGCTTGCTATGATATCTACAGCTTCCGCGTTTGTTTGTTTCGCACGTGTTAGATCCCTTGTGTGTGTGCATCTGGACTGGGTTTGGATGCACGTGCACGGGAGTACGTGTGTCACAGGTTTGGCTTTTCGCTAACCCCCGATCTCTGGGCTCGAGTTGTGACAAAAATATTTAGAGAGAAAAATCTTGACAACTCTGGCAGGAAATTTCAATTCAAATCCTCCATGAAGTGGACCTCCTTGGCTAACAAAACTTCTTAACAGTGTGTAATTTTTGTAAATTCTTGCTCCTTTCTTTCTCTTGCATGAGTCTTCCTCCATTGACTTTCCAAACACATTTCTTCAAAGAATTGTAATCAATGAATCATGTGGAACCCTCCCTTGGGCTTGGCTTGTATGTGTGAGCACACATGTGATGTGTGGGGTCCATTTTCTTTAATTTTCCTGCAAAGAAAAATGACATTTTATTAAAAATAATAATTTTGACCAAAAGTCACAAATGTACTAATGTGGACCCAATTTACATAAAATAACATAGTAAATTCACATCATTGATCATGATTTGTCTTTATTTAACTAATGATGATAAAAATATTTGTCATTTTTATGTAAAATCCTGAATTTGAAAAAATCTTCTAAAAATGGAAAGTTATATGATTTTATGAAAAATTAATGATTTTCTATAATTTTTGCAAACAAACACAATAATGATTTCTAAAATAAAAAAAACATGAATTCCAACTAAATGAAGAAAATTTTAATGAATAAGTCCTTAAAATCTCCTAAAGTACACATAAAATAATGCATTTTTAAGGACTTATCAAATACCAAATAACCTCCTTGAGACTTTCGATCATTAGGACATCCAACCAAGCCTACATCAAAGAAAGTTGATAATTGTGTCGAATTAGATCTAGAGATTTGGATTCCATAAGATAATATGTTTGAGATAGTAGAGAATGCTCTAAACCCTAAACCCTAATATGTTTGAGATAGTAGAGAATGCTTTTGACCAAGCTCCAATGTTCATCGGTAAGGTGTTGCATGTATTGAGAGGCCTTATTGACTGCAAAAGAAATGTCAGGCCCTGTAATTGTAGTCATATTGTAGAGCACCAACTATTTGTCTATTTGATGTTGGGTCATCTATAGGGTTCTCACTTAGTATAGATAATTTTCTATTTGATGAAATTGGTGTAGTAAAAGGTTTGGCACCATCCATCTTGATACATTGCAATAGGTCTATCATATATTTTTGCTGGCTAAGATGCAAGCCATTTTTATAAGAATGGACTTCCACCCTTAAGAGATAATACAATGATCCAAGATCTTTAATGGTAAATTCTTGTCCAAGGCAAGTTAGTAGAATAGAGAAGGACATAGGGGTATTGCTTGTTATACTGACATCATCAACATATGCTAATAGGTAAATGACCACTCCGCCTTCTCTATAAATAAACAATGATGGGTCTATTTTAGAAGCAACAAACCCCAACTTTATAATGAAGAAACTTAGCCATTGAAACCAAACATGTGGAGCTTGCTTGAGTCCATAAATAGATTTCTTTAGCAAACAGAAATGATGAGGATGGCGTTCATCACCTAGGTGGTTGTGCTATAAATATTTCTTCTTTTAGAAGGCCATGAAAAAAGGCATTATGGACATCTAATTGCCGAATAGGTTATCTCCTCAAAACAACAATGGAGATGATTGTACGAATGGTAGTTGGTTTCACCATTGGACTAAAGGTATTTGTATAATCAATACCTTTTGTTGAATATAGCCCTTAGCTACTAATCTGGCTTTGTAACATTCCACAGTTCCATCCACATGCCACTTAACTTTAAAGATCCATTTGCATCCCACTACTTTTCAATTAACAAGAAGCGATGTGAGAACCCAAGTGCCATTGCTGACTAGAGCATTAAATTCTGATGCCATAGATTTTCTTCAATAAACTCCAAAAACTTGATGTGAATTTTAATCCTAATCCAATAAAATCTGGAAGTGCACATTGTCTTTTGAGATACTGGCAAATATAGGTCAATCCCATAGAAAACACTTTTGAACTTTTTAATTAAAATTATGAATTTTTTTTAAAAAAATATCAATTATAAAAGAGATGTGTGGTATGCAAATAAAAACCTAAATAGATTTCAAAAGTTAATAACAAAATAAGAAATATATGAGAGTAGCCAAAATCCACTAAGTTATTCAAAAATCCAATTTATGTAATTAATTTACCCTTTTCATCTCAATTATTACGTAGAATAAAAACAAATCAATGTTTTCTGATTTGAATGATTTGACTATTGCAAAAATTAATTTTTAATTAAGAAAAATAAAATTAATACCCAAGACCTCCTTCACCTTATAAAAGAATGAACATTCTAAGCATCACCTATCAAACTAAGCATTGATCTGAGCATAATCTATCAAAGTAAGTAAAAATGACCAAAATTTATTCATTACAAACATAAATTAGAGGCTTACTTTCAGCATAAAGACAAATCTATTATTATATTTTAAAAGAACATTAAGAAGAGATAATTAGAAAAGAGCAGAATAAAAAACATAAATCAAAACATCAAAATACTTAACTTTATCTGTACGCTTCAATAAAAAAGGACTACTCCTTGATAATAAAAGAACTTTTGAACTTCTTCATTAAAATCTCCAAATAATACAATAAGTCTCTTGGACTTCTTCCTCCTAAGCCTGGTTTTTGGAATAGGGCTCTAAAATACCTAAAAATAATTCAAAAAGTATATAAAATAAAGAGAAAAGAGAGGAGAGAATAGGGAGAGCGTCCAAGGTAGTTTGAAATGATCTTTTGGCAATGTATAAGGGGTCTATTTATGGTTTTTGAAGTCCCCTGTTGCTCTGTCTTGGACTATGTGAAGAGATAGAACTCTATCTCTTTGAGAAATATTTCTTTCTTGGCCTCCAAGCTTAGATAGGATAAGGTTGAGGGAAATTTCTAAATGAATCTAGATTCTTGACTTTAACTAGTGTATTTTTTTTAGTGTGACTGTGAGTAGACAAATGATGATCGTCCACATCACCGTATGAGTAGACCATGCCACATCACTGTGAAAAGTCTATCGTTCACGTGGGGTTACTGCCTCCATCCAAGGCATGGTGACATGGGTGATGTAGCAGATCGTGATTAATTTATTCACAATTACAGTGGGTCAAAAATCTCAAAAGGATTGAATCAATGGATTGGTGTGAAAAACGGGATACAAAGACATATAGTGGAGACGATTTGGATGGTGCACTCAGATTAGTGATCAGGTGGACTTCAACCTGCCATGCAAGTGGGGCCGGAGGGGTGAAATTGTTTTGGATGGTCACTTTTGGAAATTAGTTACTTTTGGAGCATTCGATTTCCTATATTTAATTCACTTTGTTTGTTGCTCGGCGGGACATGAAACAAGGTGGACATTGGATTGCCTTATCTTAAGCCCTTTGAGCTTTGAAGAAGCCTTTTCCATTCCATTTCTTACAGTGGGAAATTGGCAAAGCTGACGCACTCCTCAATTTCAACACCTAACTCTAAAACCATCATGTGCTAATAATAATAATAATAATAATAATAATAATCTTATAAGAACTAGTTCTCACCACTATTTTGTGAGAAGCCTAGGTGAGGCCCATATATCACTTGATTTAACAAGGAGTGTTTTTTCCCTCTTTTAGGCTCCAATGAGGGATAAGTCATGTAAAGCCTTTTTCTTCTTTTTAAAAGTAACATTAATTGCTTCTCTATAATATTAAAAATTTCTAATTTCCTAGTCATTGCAAAAAAGGGCATTTTCACTTCTGAAAATGCCCGGGCGCTTTCACTTTTGAAAACTCCTGGACACTATCTAGTGTGTGTATATATATATATATATAACTAGTTCTTTTTTTTTTGTGAGAACTCTAGGTGGGAGTCATTTATCACCCAATTCAAACCTTACAATACTTAGAAACCCAACCAATAGTCGCATGATATAAGTTTCGATCAAATCCAAATTTACTGGACCGTTAGATTGATTGTAACCATTCCAAATAGATTGGATTTGAGGGCTACAAATGAAGAAGTTAGGGGCATGTGATTGAGGCCAAATTTGATATTTATGGAGTCCCATATAAATCTTTCCATCCTCCATGGTCCCATTCCCAATTGGGACTTACAATGGGTCCCATAAAAAGTTCTCACAGTAGGTATGTGAGAACAGTTCTTAGAAAATTAAATGCCATATATCCATGTGTGTGTGTAAGGATGGTCCTTACGAATCATTTCTCACCATTTTTCATAGTACAGACGATGTTGCAAGCTATTTAAATGGATCATATACATGACCCCCCCTAAATGGCACATGTCCACCAACTTGGGTTTCCATCCAAATAGATTGGACCGTTGAATTGACTGCACATCCATCCAAATAGACTTTATATATATTTATCTTTATATATGAATATATAGTCGATCCAACAATCCAATCTATTTCGATGGGACCTAAAATTGGTGGATGTGTGCAATTTACAGAGGTAATGTGTGTGATGCATTTGAATAACCTGCAATGTGTGCTACACTATCTAAAACGGTGAGAAATAGTCTGTAAGATTTGTAAGGATTGTCCTTATAGGACCTTTTCTCATATATATATATATGTATGGGAAATAATCCTATGAGAACTAATTCTCACCACTTTTTTATGAGAAGTCTAGGTAGGGCCCATCTATTGCCTAATCCAAACTTATAATATACAGGGACCTCCCTAATAGTCACACATTCCAAGTTTCAGTCAAATTCGAATTTACTAGATAATTGGATCGACTATACACCAATCCAAATGGATCAGATTTATAGGCCACAAATGAAGAGGTTAAGGCATGTGATTGGGGAAGAGGTTAGGGACATGTGATTGGTGCCAAACTTGATATTTAAAGTGGTCTCATATAAATCTTTCCATCTCCCTAATCCCATTCTCCCATTCCCAAATAGGACGCACTAAAAAGTTCTCACGGTTGGTGCTTGATAGTAGTTCTAAGAAGATCAGAGGATCAAAGCCATATATATTTATTGTTGGTGTGGGGGTGGGGGTGGGGTGGGAATAATCTTAGGAGAACTAGTTCTCACCACTTTATTGTGAGAAGTCTACGTGGAGCCATCTATCACCCAATCCAAACCTTGCAATACATAGAAACTCCCCCAATAGTAACACGCCCCAAGTTTCTGTTAAATCCAAATTTACTGGACAATTAGATTGACTGTACACTAATCCGAATAAGCTAGATTTGTGGGCCATAGATGAGTGGGTTATAGACATGTAATTAGGGCCAAACTTGATAGTTGGAGTTGTCTCACATAGATCTTTTCATCTCCCGTAGTCTTATCTCCCAATGGTACTCATAAGTGAGCCCCATAAAAAGTTCTCATGATAGGTATTATAGGATTAAAACTAGGGACCCGATTTTGTGGTTCCCATTTGGAGTGAGACTAGAGGGATGGAAAGATCTATGTGGGATTACCCCAAATATCAAGCTTGGCCCTAATCACATGTCCCTAATTCCTTCATTCGTGGCCGACAAATTCAATTTATTCGGATTGGTGCACAGTCGATCCAACAGTCCAGTAAATTCAGATTTAATCAAAACATGAGGCGAGGGCTATCAAAGGGTTCTCTGTATATTGCAAAGTTTGAATTGGATGATAGATAAACCCTACCTAAAGTTCTCACAAAAAAATGATAAAAATTAGTTCTCACAAAATTATTTTATATATATAGTGTGAAAGACATATATATGGAGAATCTTGATAGGCATCCGTCCCTCACCATTTTTTTTTTTTTTTTGTGAAAACTCTAGGTGGTGCCCATTTATCATTCAATCCAAATCTTGCAACACACATGGGACCCCATGATAGCAACTCACCCCAACTTTCGGTCGGATCCGAATTTATTGGACCGTTTGATCGACTATACACTAATCCGAACGGAATGAATTTGTGAGTCATGGATGAAGGAGTTAGGGATATGTGATTGGAACCAAATTTGATATGTATGATGCTTTTATATAGATCTTTCTAACCCCCTAGTCTCATCCCTTGATGGGGTTCACAGTGGGTCCCACCAAAGAGTGTGTATGAAAAGTCCATGAGGGACGTATGCACAAAAAAAAACCCCTATATATATAGTAACCTTTTCCATATATATATATATATTGTAATATATATAGAAACGCTATATAGCTTCCCGGCGTAATCCATATCTCGACGCCCCCATTCATTCCATCCAATTAGAAATATATGCTTTACACTTTGTAAAAGTCCAATGAGGTCCATTTATGAAAGTGATAACCACTTCCAAGTGTCTGCCCACTTGTTCAGGTTGACTTACCAATAGTTGCTGTTGGCATTTAATACAAATAGCCAAGCGTCTAGATGAAGCTCCTCACAGCCATTTGGTCTCTTTCAAACAAAGCAAATAATTCACCTATTGGAGCTAGATTTTTGCATTGTTCGCAGTTGTGGGCCCATTAGATGAGGTTATATCATTTATATGCTCTACATCTATGAGATTCCTTCTCAGGCAGTTTGAAAAGCGGTTTGGCTTGGGTGCTTGGATAATAAAATGAAGAGAGCTACAAACAAGAGAAGCTTTTTCGGAACATTTAAAACAAGAAAAAATAAATAAATAACACAATGACAAATGAGAAAACCGTGGCACAGCAATAAAGGCCTTCAAGGTTGCCTTTTAGGATGGCATGAATGTGTTGGATTAAAGAGCTCGGGTAAAAATACCTCCTTTTTAGAGGGGCATTTTTAAAAAATTTTCATATATATATATATATATATATATAAAGGAATTCCAATCCATCCTATTGTACATTTTTTTAACGATCTTGTCTGCAAATTATACCTTAGTCTTTTCCCTGCTATAAAAAATTTTATAATATGTACGGTTGAGATGATGGATTACGAGTCCCCGTATGCCACTCGCCTTCGAATGTTGACTGCCCCACACAAAATTTGTGTCTCGAAAGTTCGCCTCCAAAATAAAACAAGCCCGGATCATCTATGTTGAACTCTGTGCAAGCTGACGACCAGCCCTAGTATGCATATAGCCAAGGACTAGGTATCTAGACATCATGCATTTGAAGTGTTGGATTTGGATCTGCCCGAGTTACCATAAACAGGATCTAGGACATTAATGTTATTGCATCTTGAACATCCAGATCTGTTTATCATCAGTGCAGTTCATTCAATATATAAGAGATAAAAAGCATTTTTCTACAATAATCAGAAATTATTGAATGGAGATTTCTTCACAATCACATCTAGAAGTTTTAAAACCCTAGTTTCATTTTAAGGTTCCAATCACATATTGTTATATGAAGCGCAATAATACCAGATTAATTAAACTAATTAATTTAGCAAGCACACAAAAGACAAGAGGCACAATTTTTTACGTGGAAAACCCTATTCAGGAAAAACCATGAGTCACCTTGATTAGAAGTAACAAGTATTATGCTTTTTCCCCTCCAGTTGTACATCAATCTAGAGACTGCGATAATCTAGCTGACTCCTCACCGTTCACCTCCACCTTGCTTGAAACAACCATCTTGAAAGGTTCTTCAAGTTGAATATACTGCATAAGAGAGTAGATGAAAAGATCTAGAACAGCGGCTTCAGAACTTTAATTTCTTCACAGGTTGCTCTAGAGAAGATGCTTCAATCTTCAATAGATGCTTGATTGTTCTTCAGGAAGATGGATAACCTCGATGGGAAGAGAAAGAGCCCATATATAGGCTTGCCTTTGTAGTTTAGGTCTCCCACAAGCACAAATCATCTTTCGTAGAAAGTGGAAAGAGAAAAAAGAAAGTTTGAAGATCTAGAAAACAAATTCATCGCTACGCACTTGAGTGCGCTCCAACGTGCACACGAGCGCACTAGTATAAACTTGATATCTGAGCAATGGCACATGAGCGTGATACTGCGAACTTCTTTTGTAACCGTTTCGGGAAAAAGCACACGAGCGCGGTCCATAGCACACACGAGCGAGGCCTGGGTAAATTAAAAACTACAGTGCTGTTAACTCACATAGTCTATCCTATAAAAATACATGATTAATAATTAAACCCAGTTTTATTCATTTCCCAATGAATTAGCCAACACTCAAATGTCCTTACAATCTCCCTCTTTGACAATTCATGGACAAAACTCCTAATACATGAAAATCTACCCAGAATAACCAAATGTATTCACAAATTCAGAACGTAGAACTTCCAAAATCTTCAAAACAGCATAAACGCTTGATTCCTGTAAAACTTGTTTAAAATGTTGGCAAAGACAAGTGAATGCAGTCATGAGATTAACACATGATATCTTCCCCTTTGGCAGTTTATGAGCAAAACTCCAAATACATGAAAATCTACCCTGAACAACCAAATACATTCACAAACCGAGAACATAGAACTTCTACAGTCTTCAAAGCAGTACAAACACTTGATTCCTATAAAACCTGTCACAAACTAGGGCAAAGACAAGTGAATGCAGTCATGAAATTAACACACTCCCCACTTTTGTCCAGTATTGTCAAAGAGAAGGAGTAGAAAATTAAGAACAGAAACAATATATTAACATAAAGCCATTTACATGAAGACAAGTAGCCAAATTAACATTAATAGAAGTCGAATGAGAAACATGATTTAAACTAAAAAACAAAGTCCCATAATGATGGCTATGGATTCGGATGTTGTAAATGAGAAAGAATATCAGCGAGGGACGTGTCGATGGATGTAAGGCGGTCATTCATGCTTTTGAACCCATCGTCCACCTTAGTCTCAAGACGAGCCAACCGGGCAAAAATAGAAGACTCCCCCTTAACCTCTTGCTGCTACTCCTCATGGTCATCACCAGCTAGAGCTCTAGGAACATCTTGATTCAAAAGATGCACTGTAGACTGCTCAATGGTCCTCTTGTTTATTGGGCCTCACATCTCCATCATAATATTTTCCGAGTGCTGGACGATCTTTCAAGATTTCAAAAATTGGGTTATCAAGACATCAAAATGTAGAGATGCATTTCTATGTCCATTGATCACTTTCTACATGTTGTTAACGATGACCCGAGGTACATTAATAGATTTACACATGCCCAAGGCATTAAGAACATAGCCGTGATGGTGATTGCAATCTGAAGTGTGGCCACGGGGTTCCAAGTTTGAACTCACGAATAGGTTCAAAAACCTATAATCCTCAGTCATCAAGCCATGTAAAAGTGTGCCACCCAGTCAGGCACCTTTAGCACCACACAAAACGGAGGCAATCTCATCAAAGTTAGTGCCATAGGGGTACTCATCCTCCTAAGGAAAGGAATAGTCATAGTCTGCAGGATTTGGAATGTTCAAAAACTCACTTAGGCCATCAGTTGAAACAAAGAACTCTTTGCCTCATAAGTATGTCTTGAAGAAGCTTCCACAAAAATCAAACGCATTGCAGTAGAACTCTCTCACCCAATCACAATTTATCTCCTTCTTTCCATAACAATAGCGTGATTGCTAGGGCCTCCTTCCCAATGTCGTTTGGAAGACCGGATAAGAAGTAAGAGCATCATCAATGGACCTCCCAAAACTCACTGATCTCTTAGAGAATATAGTTTCAAAGCGTTGAGCATTCTTAAGGGAAGTAAATTGATTTGTTTTATATCTAGAGTGAGAGGAGGACGACCTAACATTCTGACGTTTCCTCAAAGCCATGGCACTGCACTAATGCAAGAGGGAACAATCAGTGTCACGCCCCCAAAACTGGGCCGGATCCAAACCCGGTTCCAGGGGTGTGAGAATTGGGGCCAATTAAAATTTTTCTAAACATAAATAGCACGGGCCCCAATTCCGGGTGGATCGAAGTCCTTCGTGAGGCTATGCTTGGTGATCAAGCAACCATAATCACACGCGGAACTAAAATCCATGCTCATCGCAGACGGATATTACATCACAATAAGATAATCAATCTCATTAATAGTAAAACCAGAGTCAAGTGCCTCGAAGCATCACAATTAGAGTTAAAATTTCAAAACAACCAAACTTAAATTAATAACTAATAGCCCAGACAAGGCCTCATTACATAATCCTAAGTTCTCGAACTCAGCACCGCACTAGGACACTTCAGATGATGTCATCGGTGCTCCACTCAACAACTCTGCCATTTGGCGGAATTTCCTGTGTCGCCTGACCCTTCGGTTCGGCACCAGCAACAGAACCTAAACACCTAAAAGTAGTGGGTCAGATTGACATAATTTGGCAAGAGGGTAGCTGCAACAATGGATTAATCAACTGAATTGAATGATATATTCATTATGAACCAAAATAAATCAGATGCAAACCCCAATGGCATGAATGCGCAGAAACGGGTATCCCCGCAGATAAATATGCAGAAACGGGTAATCCCGCATACAGATAACAGAAACGGGTAATCCCGCAGATAATAACAGAAACGGGTAATCCCGCAGATAATAACAGAAGGTACAGCTGTATACTATTATCCACAGTATACGCTGACCCGATGCCGTACGTCAACCTCCGAACTGCAGTTGGTCAGATACATATATACAAATATACTTATTTATAAATACATACGTATATCGATGCAAAATGAACCATAATATAAAACCCTCAATCCCAACATTCAATCCAATATCATTTTGAGTATTTAGAGTACTTAAATTTGAAAGTATATTATGAACGTGTGTCAATTCAAATTCTTGAGGGTAAGCACTAATCCACCAACAGTCAAGTTAGATAAATATGCACATGAGAACTAATTCTCTATCACAATGGAAATATGAGTCCACGATGCCGATATACTACTTTTGGTGCCTATCATGCGGTGCATCCCGAACCTCACATTCCCATTCTGCATTTAGTCTAATTCTCATGTGAACATTCAACTAACATTCCTAAAAGACATAATTCATCTAATCCAATTATATATAATTAGTGTGTTTTACAAATTAGGTAAAAGATGTTCAATTTCTGAATCCAAGGTTAAATCAAGTCACGATCAAAAAGGGGAAAGAAAATAATTAATTCCTTAATACCATTGTTGTATACAAATACACATTATCATTTTATACAAAACAAAAGGTACAAATTTCGGATCCCAATTTGAAATCTAACTCAATTAAGAATCCAATTTAAAATTATATATATACATTCTATTTACGGTTTAATCGCTACCAAATACCTTTTTAGTTTATTTCAATCAACCTAAATGAACATTAATCAAAATTTCATAACTCTCAATTAAATTTATAAATAATCCAAGATACATTTCTAATAACATCATATTAAAATTAATTTAATAAAACCTAATCTCCATTAAAATACTAAACCATTAATCAAAACATAACCTTTTAATTCTTTATAAGAATATCCTAACCTAATTATTTATTTAGTAATATTGTGTATAAATATATATATTTAATAATATATATTTTTTTTGAAAAGAAAATGGGCTGACGGGCCCAGACCCGCACCCGGGCCCAGACCAGCCAGGCCGGGCCCAGCCAGGCCGGCCCAACCCACCTGGCCTGCTGCCTGAGCAGCGGCTGCTCCAAAATTTTTTTTTTAAACAAAACAAAACACAAACATAAATCATCTTTATAAGTCTGGAAGAAAATCAACCCACAACTATTACCCCCAAAAGCTATTAATCCAAACAAGAAGAAGTCATGCCAAAAAGTGTGTTAATCAACGAGCAACTAAAACATATTGCAAGAACCAAAAATCATTATTTTAGCTATCCACTTGCCTGGATTTTGAAGCCAAAGTAGATCTGAAGATCAAAGCTTGGGAGAGTCCACCTTGATTTCCCCCTTAGTGAGTCTCTAGGGTTTTGGGTTGAAGAAGAAAAGAAGAGGGTTGGAAAAAGGGGGAGAAACCCTAAGAGCAGAATTTATATAAGAGAGGGGGTTTTTCTAAATTACAAGGAAGGGCCCCCTGCTTTCTAGTGGGTTTTAAGAAATTTCAAAAAGAGTCATTTGGCCCAAAAAGGGTCCATTAACTCAGGCCCACTTGTGTTAAATCAATCTATCTGACCCTCTTAACCCAACTCAAACCCGACAAACGGTGTGACCCAATATAAAAAATTCGGGACATGACAATGAGAGAGTGAAACACCAAACCATCACATAGAGGTCAACAAAGACATCAAGCTATCTCACACTTGCTTGCACAGATGTAGTCCATCAACCGAAATACAAGCAATGTAAGAGCACCAAACAAATCATTATAACAAGAGCTGTAAAACAGCCCAGTTGATCAACGGAGGCAATGTGAAAACAGCAAACAAGTCTGTCAAATACAGTCCATGCAACAAGAAACAACCCAAAGCTAATGAGGCAATCCAACAAAAATATGTGATCAGCAGGCAAGTGCTGCAAAAACTGGAGCAGTAGTTCAACCTCTAACAGTCATAGCCATAATCTGGAAATACAATTCAACTGAACCAGAACTTACACGATGAAGAATCTCAGTCAAGAAAGAACAAACACAAGATGGGCACTGATAAAGCATCAAGAGTATCACATTATACCAACAGTCAAAAACCTCTAATGGCCACCATGAAACCATCGAACGCACATCATAGCCATGACAATCACACTCTCAGTCACCAGTCGTGGTGAAAACGGACACCATGCACAACACCATTTACCATGCACAAGGACAATCCAAGCCGAAGCAAGAGATTGAAAGTGAGAGGGTGAGTAAAAGTTACAAAAACACTAAATCCATTCATCAAGTATCTAGCATAAGACAACAAACCCCAAAAAAAATCCCCAAATCGAATGAAATCCCCATTTTTCCAATAAACAACACGGATTAAGGATATAGGGAAGAAGGAAAGGAGAAATGAAAGTCAGATCAAGAAGATTTTACCTTTTAGAAGACGGATTGGGGCACCTATAACCAGAGATGAAAGAGGTGGAATGAGGAAGAAGAAGAAAAACGAATAGGCCAGAGAAAAAAACCAGAGAAAATGGGTTTCAGTGAACTGCCTATTGAACTTGATATATGGGCAACGGTGCATGAACACGATGCTCTGGATTTCTTTTGCATTTTTTTCTGAAAATGCGCACGAGCGTAGTCCATAGCGGTGTGAATAAATTGAAAAATACAGTGCCGTTAACTAGCACAGTCTGTTTTACGAAAATACATGATTAATAATTAAATCCAATTTTATCCATTTCCTAATAAATTAGCCGGCACTCAAATGTCCTTTAAACCAAAGCCCAATTGTTAGGAGAGAATACCCTTCTCATTGTTTAATTTCATTTGTCATATGACTAACTGTCCCAGTCAACAGAATTATTTACATCAGAATACCCAGCACGGCTTTGACCATGAGAAGTAGGATCACGAGTAGCGTGACTCATTCCTCTATTCACACATCAGAAATATTTGCATGAGAACTACTAACAACCAAAGTATGAGCAAGACTATCCACATGACTACCTGCTGCACCCTGCAACACCAGGTTGGGGAGTCAAAACCGGCTTGAACCTTCCGCCAAGGCGCGCTGCTTCATAGATCTGCTGGATGTGAATTGGTGATGAGTTCACAAACATCATAATAGATGGATGGCGCAGTCTGGCTAGTGGCTAGATGATGAGCCACCAGATTAAATCTCTTGGACAAAAGAAAACTTGCCACAAATCGCCTTCTTTTACATATATTCAGTGACCTCCTATGAGAAACTCATTCTGTTTTCTCTCCTGACCATTTTGAAATAGGTGTGTCTGATTTTTTTTTCCTGCTCTGCATGTGCTAAGCTTTCGACACCTATATGCATCACGGTGAATGAGAGGAAAACTTTTGTGGACATGATGGTTTTTTTGTTCTTTGCTACATCTACAAATTAGATCATGTTTCGTAATGAATTTGTAGGAATTGATAGTAAAGTGAGTCCAAAAATGGCCTCTTACCTTGAGTGGTGAGAGGTGCCCTCACCTGAGGTGTACCTCACCAGAGAATTAGGGGTCCCAGCCCCCCTAATCTGGGATACCAATGAAAGAAAAGAAGAGAGTGAGGTAAGTCCTTAATAAAAATTATTAGAGTGAAGAATCTAAGGTGGGTAAGTAGATGGCCCCAACTTCTATAGAAATTGGTTTAATAGGCTTATGGCGAGGTAATCGTTTCCTACCAAAGGGGCCACTATTTAATAGTCATTTGTGGATTTTCTCTTTTATTAGTTCAATTTCAACCCCTTGATATATAAACATTGATTAGGATTGGTAGCAACTCAATGCCAAACAAACAAATGGGCTCTAAACATAGGCAATGAGTCGGATTTATCAGTAAATGAGTGCAGGTAATCGAGTTCCAAGTATCTAAATGGGATCTAAGGAAAATGAAAATTTTCAAGATTCAAATGATGCCCATAATTTCACTGTAGAGTTATATTAAATAAAAGATTACAGTTCTAAGACAAACCCAAACTAACCTTATCAACTAAGATAAGGATAAATTGCTAACAACTCAAACATACTAACAAATTCTAACCAATTGATATTATCTAACATCCCACATCAATCACATGATTATTTTATGTAAAGAATCTGTGATTTTCAACATTAAAAATGACTAATAAAAGATTCTCATCCAACGATCATGTCTTCTTTGAGATCACCGTCCGGCGTTGGATTCATTACTGTCGCAACTTGCTCTTGTTGAGTCTATTGGTACTGGTGGTCCACTAGATCAAATATGGCGTAATCTCTTCCAAAAGCTTTGATGGAGCAAATTGATAGATATGGAGATTTGACAAAGATGACAAGATTGTAACCCTGAGTGGATGCCTAAGAGAGGATGTTGATTTTTTTTTCTTTGTCTAGAAAAATTGTCGGTGATATTTGCAGAAGCATATATCATGAAGAATTTCAAGATTCAATTGATGCCCATAATTTGCCCCCTTTTTGTCTCAATTATTACTCAAATAATAAATAAATCAATGCTTCTAATCTAGGCGATTTAACTATTGCAAAAATTAATTTTTAATTAAAAAAATAAAATCAATACCCAAGACCTTCTTCATCTCATAAAAGAATGAACATCCTAAGTATCACCTATCAAACTAAGCACAGACTATCAAAGATAACTACAAATCTAAGCATAATCTATCATAGTAAGTAAAACTGATTAGAATTTATAATATTACAAAATAAACTAGAGGCTTACCTTCAACATGATTGCAAATCTATTATTATCTTTTAAAAGAATATTAAGAAAAGATAATCTAGAAAGGAGTAGAATAATAAATATAAATCAGAACAATAAAATACTTAACTTCATTTGTATGCTCCAATTAGAAAGGACTACTCCTACATGATAAAAGAACTTCTAAACTTCTTCATTAAAATCTCCTGAGAATACAATAAAACATCTCAAATTTCTCTCTCATAAGCTTAGTTTCTGGAATAGGGCCTCAGAATACTAAAAAATAATTCAGAAAATATAAAAAATAGAGAGAGAAGAGATGGGAGAATAGGGAGAACATCCAAGGCGGTGTGGAATGACCTTTTGGTAGTTCATAAGGAGTTTATTTATGGTTTTTTAAGTCCCTTGTTGCTCGATCTTGGACTATGTGAAGAGATAGAACTCTATCTCTTTGAAAAATATTTTTTTCTTGGCCTCCAAAGTTAGATGAGATAAGGACGAGGGAAACTTATACATGAATTTGAATTCTTGATTTTCTTTGCACGCACACACTTCTTGAATGACAGGATTTTTTACGGTGGTAGGGGTTTGCATCATTGGTCGACTCATGGTTGCACTAAAAAACAAACAATACACTTGTTAAAGTAGAAAATAGTGCGGCATCCTAATCTTAGAGGTGGAAAATACATGTATTCTAAGTATATACAAAACGAGAGTATCAACACGAATATCATCTTCTACATATTTTAACCAGAAGAGCATCTGGAGGAATACACTAGTTAAGGTCAAAATAGCGCAGCATCCTAGTCTCAGTGGTGGAAGGGTGGATAATTGTATGCATACAAAATGCAAACAAAACAAGAGTATCAACCACCAGTCATCTCAGTTTCTCTATGGCCACCGCTGCTGCTCCTCCCCCACCTTCTCCTTCTCTCTTTCCCATCATGTTCATCATCATCCTCCTCCTCCCTTCCCTTTGCCAATCTCGCAACGCCTCCTACGACACCTGCGCTCCTTTCACCTGCGGCAACATAAGAAACATCACCTTCCCCTTCTCCTCCTCCTCCTCGTCTTCCACCACCTCCGACCTCCTCAGCTGCGGTCTCCCAGACTACAAAATCGACTGCGACACGAGCTCCCTAGCCAGCATCACCCTCTCGGGCAGACCCTACCAGCTAAAAAGCCTCTCCCCTGAGGAGAAGATCATGGTCGTAAGCGACCTCTTGCTCGTCACCGGCCTTGCTTCAGGGGACTGCGAAAGCATCCAGAGCCTCTCTCTCCCATCTTCCCACATCGCCCCACTGACTGTCCCACCGGGGGGTATCTACCTCAACTTGTACAGGTGCCGTCCGGGGCTCGAAATGGTCCAAGGGTTGCAGACCTACAAAGAGTGCAACAACGGGTTTGGGCTCTATCTTGCCAGGAATTACAGCGGCCTTCCGGATGTGGTGGAGGAGATCCCGAGCGCTCCGATTGGGTGCTTTTATTTCAGGGTCCCTGTGCTTCTGGCCACCCTCATCTCAGCCAACGTCTCTTCTTCCCGTTCTTCATCTCTCAAGGACATGAACTGGACGGTTCTGAAGGGTGTTTTGGGGAAGGGGTTCTCGCTTCAGTGGCCCGATGTGGATGCTTGCAGTGCCTGTCCGAGTGGGCGGTGCGGGTTCGAGAGGGATTCAAGCGAATCGGATGCGAGTTCGGGACGGGTGGTGTGCTTACAGAGAGAGGCGATTAACCCGACAGGAACCAAGTAAGTTGTGGTGGGACTCCTCCTTTTCTCTAATATGATTTCGGTTCATCGTTGTTAATTTCATTTGGATTGGATTAGGCCTCCAAAATGAAATGTTTGGGTAATTTATATATTTTTTTTATTATAATAAAATGATATTGTAAGATACAAATTAATATAAAGTTTAACCACATTTCTTATCACAATAAAGTTTAAATGCTATTGTCATAACAATAAAAGTTAAGATTGAAGTTTAGACACATTTCCCACAACATTTGGGAATTAAATCCATGTTTTTAGCCGAAATTGACTGAAAGTCAAATTGATAAGTTTCAACATGCATTTTCATTTCAACTTTATTGCTGAAACAAAAAATTTCAGTCATTTCAGGTGAAATGAATTGAAATTGATAACTGTGTTTCAGTTTCGGGTTATGTGGCGTAGTGTGGGCTGGCCCTCTTGATTCTTGAAGCGGTTTTCGGCTATGTTTTAGTACCCAATCTAGATCCTTTGTCTCAGCTATTACATGTGCTTGAACTTGAGAGTCCCAAGTGGAGATAATCTAGACATGAAAGATGAATCCCAATATCCCATCCCATCCTATTACGAGTCTGGATCCTCCATCATCCATCGCAGCTATTACACAAAATCGTATAACATCTGGAACTCTATCTGGCGCCCACGTAGAGATGGATCATTTCGATTTATCCCATCCTAACTGGTCACATATCCTTAAGTCTCAGCTCAAAAGGAATGGGTCTCACAATATGATGGAGCACAATGACGGAAACATGACAACACCACATCAACAGTGATGTCGCTTCGGCATCTATTAGGTTTCTACATAATGCTCAAATGTATGGTGGGGCAAACTCCACCTAAACTTAAACAAGATGTTAATTATCCATCTTGAACGGTCTAGATTTTCTCTGCATAGGCCTAACATTTGAGTTCCAAAAAAGTATTAAACTCTTGTTCAAAAGGAGTGGATCTCATTGTTAGATTGAGCACTATGATAGAAAATGTGATTGGGCATTGACGGACATTACAGTGTTGTAAATCACATTTCTATGAAAGTGTTCAATCGTATGGTGGGACCCAATCCTTTTGAAATGAAACTAGAGGACATTTCACTTTTAGGGAATGTGATTCATCTTCAAATCTCTATGTGGTCTGGGATGGTTGGTATTCTAGGCATGTGTTCCACGTTTCCCATGTAATAGTTGCCAAAGAGGATCCGAACTCCTACTAGTCCATTGAGTTATGTGGTAAGCTCATCGCTTGGAAGTATTTTTATACAATCGGCGTGTTAGAAGTATATCAGCTATTTGGATTTTCAAAAGGTAGGCCCCACTCATGCCTAGTTGCCTTGAAGAAGAAGAAGCTCAATGCTGCAATGTAGCTCTGCCCTATTCGTACTGCATGTAAAAAAACAGTAAAAATAATTAGATATTTATTAAATTTTCTCTCCTAACCATTGCTGTTAAAACCTCGAGGTGTTAGTAGAGGTGGCGGCAATACTTTTCAATATTCCTCATTCGGTGGAGCCCAGACCTCAATACTCTCCCTTAGGTGGAACCCGGTGGGCGCACTTTTGGCGACACGTAATTTTTTTAGCACCAAGTTGTTCCTTTTGGAATTCGAACTCGTGACCGGTTGGCTTTGATACTAAATTAAATTTCTTTTGCTAGCCATTTATAACAAAACCTCATGGTATTAGTAGAGGTAGCGGAAATAATAGTCTATTGCCACTTGCCATATTAGCAACATTCGCAGTTTTGCACACAGTCATCCTACCAAGTGGGCTTGGGGATTAGCTATCTAATTATTGTCTTAGGTTAGATACACAGCAATATCCAATAAATCTGATCACCAAAGATCTTGTTCTGCTATACTCTGGCACTGTCCATCTGAACTTGTCATATGCCCCAGTAGATCAATGTTTCAGTGAGGGTCAAAATTTCTATTGATGTACGAAATGGGCTTGAAGGTTAATAGATTTCCACAAATATGAAGTTTTTAAATTTCTTCATTGCATATGAGCCCAAAATGTATATATCTTGACAAACCCAACCTCAGTAGTATGCTTTATGCTTGTAGTTGGCAGATGGAAGTGTAGGACAACATTGCAATTAGGTCTGTGAAGTGGTTGGATTTTTATTGATTTTATAAAGGGTTTCTATCGCATATAAGAAAAAATAATCAAAGGCAGATATCTAATTAGCACTTTGGAACATCAAAACATTTCCTTTTGTTAGTTCTCATAATTCTAAGAATTTTGATGGTTCCCTAGTAGATCTCCACCCATCATCCTTTTACTTTTCATCCTCCAGTAGTTTCTTCAAAATGAACTTCTTACTTATGAATTTTTTTTTTCACAATTTGGTATCAATTAGTCATATGGGTCCTTAAATTGCAGGAACCAGACAAGATGAAATTCCAATTCCAAGTCTGTAAGCTTTTACCCATCATCCAAACTGCAGTTCTCAAGTAGCATTTAGACTCTCAAACCTATGAATTGAAAACCCCCTTCATGGGCAAATTAATAGTCAATCTGTATGTCTTGTTCATGCATGAAATGCCGGATTGGTTACCATGTAAGTGGCACTTAGATTGTCACAGTTGAGTGAGTTCCAGACAAAGACTCTAATGTCACTTAATGGTAATTGTGACCATGCTAGTTTTGCAGCCGCATGAGACAATTTGTGAAAGTCATATTCAGCACTAGATCAAGCAACAATACTTTGCCTTTGGAACTAAAAGATAGATCTAACAACCGCTAACCACAAGTGAATCTCCAAATCATCTGAATTGCAAGCCCAATCAAATGTGAATGAACGCACTAAGTAGACCTGAAGAATATAAGCCATTGATGGTCAATGAAAAATATGTGTTTGAGATATCAAAGTATGCACTTTACAGCGGTCCAGTGGTTGGATATGGATTGATGCATAAATTGGCTGACTTAGTTGATAGAGAAGGAAATGTCAACCATGTGATCATTGCTCGTTAGCCATTGATATTCAGTTGCATCATTCAAGGAGATTTTGCACATGGCAAGATTAATATGAGGTTTTGTCCCATCCATTTGAGTTCATTACTTCACTTAAGTAGATCAGAGATGTATTTTGTTTTAGATAAGTGGAGACCAGATGGGGTGTGGTCGACTATAACACTAAGAAAATAGAGGAATGAGCCCATATCTTTAATGGCAAATTCTTATCAAAGCACATCAAAGAAGTGATCCATATCTTTCTCTGTTGTTATCAATGGAGATGATGTTGTCTACATCTATCAGAATTTGCATAGTGGAATTTGGAAGACGATGAGCAAGGATGAATTAGCCTTTGAGCCCACAAAACCAGTATTCATCCTTCGAGCCTACAAAACCAATTTCAAGTAAATATGTACTAAAATGATTACACCAAGCACGATGAGCTTGTTTAAGACTATATATGACTTCATATCATGTTAAACATGATTTGGAAGGCAAGGATCAACGAGTCAGTTGGCTGTTGCATATACACTTCTTTCTTTCTACTTTGGTTTCTCATGTTCCCACTAATTCTTGGTGCAGGTCTAAGACTTTGAAAAGACGGAGAATTATCATAGGTAAATCAGAACTTTCTTCAGCTTTTTCTGATATTACTCAAATCAGCTACATCAGTACTGGTTAATATAACCAGTTCCAAACAATGCAAGTTGCATGTATAGATGTGGATATTTCAACTGTTGAATCCAAAAACTCATCTTGAATTGAGTGGCATGGCCATCATTCTTAACTATTCCATCATCAGTGGTGGAAATCCATCAATTTGGGGTTCAGAATTGTCAGATTAAAGCAACTGTAGAGCCTTTGACAACCCAATGTGGAAATCAGTTGCATGATCCAGGTTGACAATAACATCACCAAGTAGGTGCAACTTGTCAAGAATTTTAAGGGTTGATATTTCATGCAAACCACAAATGCAAGCATTATGGGGTCATCTGGACTTTTGAGTAAGGTGAAAAGTTGGAGAACTGTCCACTGTACATACTGGAACTATTAATGGCCTTCTTTGGAGGAGTAAAACAGCTGGAGAACTCCATAAAACAGAGGATGGAGAAATCCATAAACCCGACTTTTCTAATCCTCTGCTTTCTGTCTCCTCTCATCAAAATTATTCCCATACATGAAATGATGTAGTGTTGGACACTCGTATCAAGCACTCTATATTCATGGATGTGGCCAAAATTCCCATACATGAAATGACGTAGTGTTGGACACTCATATCGAGCATTCTATATTCATGGATGTGGCCAAAATTTACTCTCGCTCTCCCCTCTTGTACGACCATTTTAATTGCCCATTGGTGCCAAATATGGTCAAATCATCGGCCCAGTATGTTTACCGAGGCTTCATACCAATGCAAACCACAGATGCAACCATTATGGGGTCATCTGGAGTTTGGAGTAGGTGAAAAGTTGAAGAACTGTCCACTGTACAAACTTGAACTATTAATGGCCTTCTTTGGAGGAGTAAAAAAGGTGGAGAACTCCATAAAGCAGAGGATGGAGAAATCCATAAACCTGAGTTTTCTACTCTTTTGCTTTCTGCCTCTTCTCATCAAAATTATTCCCACACATTCAATGATTAATGTTGGACACTTATATCGAGCACTCTATATTCATCCCTCTTAGCAGCCTCTTAGACAACCATTTTAAATGCCCATTGGTGCCAAATATGCTCAAATCATTGGCCCAGTATGTTTACCGAGGCTCTATACCGTGTCACTTTGCTAATATCGGTAGTTGATAAATGAATAATTAGTGTATCTATTATGTAAGAAACAAGCATGTAAGTGCTATTATATAGTAAAATTGAACCTAATCGAGTCCCTAAGTTTGTGTTCTCTCTTTTTTTTATTTTTTTATTTTTTATATACTTCTTTGCATACATGCTTTCAAAGAGCAAGGATATTATTTAAGAATCAAACTAGGATGAGACAGGCTGCCTCATTTGTTTGCCAAAATCTCAACCTACTAGTATAAGTTTTAACTGAACTAACCTTCTATAAGTTGTTACTAGCATTCAGTCATTCACTAATGCATCATGATAAACTATTCATCTCCTCTGAATCAGACTAGTATGAGACATGGCATCTCACATTTTTGCCTGAATCTCAACCTACTTGTGGAAGTTCTAACTGAACTAGAACCTATATGAATAACCAAAATAAAACTGGACTAGAAGCTTTGATGAGTTTACCATTCACTAAGCATCGAAATAAGCATTCATCTACTAACGAAATAAGCATATATTTGCAAATTATTATTCTTAATTGGAATTATGTGATCTTCAACTTGAGGTTCTATATGGTATCTTTGATCCTTTTAGTTTGCATAATTGGAGCCTTATCTAATTATCAATCAAATCATCTAATAATGAAACAATATTCATATAGCCGAACCTAACATAATTGGGACAGGCTTTGATGGTGATAATTCAAAGTTCTTAATTCATATCCATTTTCCAGTGCTTAGATTTCAATTCTAATTAGCTTCTCCAATCTTTTCTCAAAGATAACCCTACAAATACAATAATAATTCCCAATTAAAGGATCTAAATAAAGTGGTCTTAGTAAAGAAATTATATACTTGCATTGTCAATGGAATGTAGGAATTAAGCCTCAGGCATTTAAACATAAGACTTGCTGTCAGCAGTCACAACCATTCCATGCTAGAAGACTCATGCACTTATAATGTCTGTGGAACATTGTTTTTAAGCTTATTGACTTGCATAAATTCCTAAATGTTCTGTATTTGTTCTGTAGGCATGACAGTTACAAGTGCTTTCACTGTCCTGGTAATAGTAGCATTTCTTACCTTCAAGTTCAGGCACAAAGCTACATCGATCCTTAACAAAGACTATTTCAAGAGCAAAAGAAGTCAAGAAAATGACCGGAACATGGAGGAATTTATCAAGAATTACCGTTCGGCGCTTGTGGCCAAATACTCTTACTCTGATGTCCACAAAATGACAAACGGCTTCAAAAACAAGTTAGGGGAAGGAGCTTATGGAAATGTCTTCAAGGGAAAACTCGCAGATGGCCGATTGGTTGCTGCAAAGATGTTGGAGAAGTTGCATGACAATGGCCAAGATTTTGTCAATGAAGTTGCCACTATAGGTACAATCCATCATGTCAATGTTATACGTTTACTAGGCTTTTGTTGGGAGGGTTCCCGGCGAGCTCTAGTCTATGAATTCATGCCCAATGGTTCACTCGGAGACTTGATCTCCAAAGAGGATGCAGCTCATTTCGTTGGATGGCCCAAGTTTCTAGAAATTGCATTAGGCATTGCACATGGTATCGAATATCTTCACCAAGGCTGTGACACGCGAATCTTGCACCTTGACATCAAACCCCACAATGTCTTGCTAGATGAAAATTACAACCCCAAGATCTCAGATTTTGGATTGGCAAAGTCTTTCTCGCGTATGCAGAGTGTGGTGCCCCTAACAACTGCCAAAGGAACCATTGGCTACATCGCCCCCGAGATATTTTTGAGAAACCTCGGGGGGGTTTCACACAAGTCTGATGTTTATAGCTATGGGATGTTGCTATTAGAGATGGTTGGTGGGAGGAAGAATGTTAAAGTCCAAGAGGAATACTCAAGTTCAACAGATTTGCCCAATTGGATGTATAATCAACTTGAGCAGGAGAGTGGTATGGAGATTAAAGATTCCATTGTAGAAGAAGATTCAGGTATTGCAAAGAGGATGGTCAAGGTGGGCTTGTGGTGTGTACAATTAAGCCCATCTGATCGTCCTGCGATGAGTAGAGTGATCGAAATGCTGACAGGGAGTGTGGAAGGCATTGAAATGCCTCCAAAGCCACTTTTGTTTTCATCTCCTCGGTCACAAGCTGGGCATGTACCTTCTATTACTGAGAGTTATAGTAATGACATGCCACTCATGTTTGATAGTACATAACATTCAGATTATGCATAGAATGACACATTTACTTTTCCTTTCTCCGTTTCACAGGCATGGTTCGTGGAGCAATAAGCCTTTTGATTATTCTAACAACCGACTAAAAATATTTATTTAGCGAACTTCGACAGAAAGAGGAGAGAAGAGCAAGCCACCGGGTGGATGCTTATGGGCAGTCATGTGAATGTGTTTTATAGCTATGGGCCTATGGCCCATCCATTAGATGGCTTATCCAATCTTTATTTCAGGATCAGAAGCGATTTAAGTTAACCATGGTCAAAATGATCACAAATCCCTCTTACGTTTCCATTATGCCTAATAACACAGGAAATGGCACTCATGAGCTTCAGTGAGTTAGACCGTAATAACAAATGTTACCATGTAGTCCTTGCCTTGGCTAATCACTAGACTTAGAAGGCCCCCATAGGCTGTTCTATCCAATGTTGAAATATAAGGAGTCTTTTGGATGAGGAGATATCATAGACTTAGGCCAGCCCCATAAATCCATTGGGGCACCCACCTATCAAACACACGTCATTCAATATGAGGGGACTTAAGTAGAGTGTGATGGTTTTTCGGGGCTTGATAAATAATTTTTTTATTTTTTATTTTTTATTTTTTATTTTGAGGTTTTTACCAAAAAAATCTCGGCTCTTAGTAGACAACAAAAGGACCTAAACTGTCCCTAGTAACCAAATTGGACTTTGCGCCACACTTAATTATTATCATTATTATTTTTAACTTTGGCATTAGGCAGCAATATCGCTCGTTACTACACTACTTAGGTAATTGGAGAAAATTATCTATTTTGAATATAGATATCGCTACCCAAAGCCTCAAAAATGAGGTTAATCCAGAAAATAAAGACTGTAACATGCATAGACATCGCTGCTCGCTGTAAAAATCTATCAAGATGATTTTTTATTTTTTTTATCATTTATTTATTTGATTTTTTTATTTTAACAAAAAAGGTTCCTGCAACTAAATTTCAATTGAGAATGCTATTATTTCTCAAGCATTTTTATCTATGCGAATGACACATGTATGAATCCAGGCAAAGTTGACATCTATTTGGATATACCCAAACGACTCATCTATTTGGATATACCCAAAGTTGACATACGCAAAAGTGTCCGGTTTTGTGCATATGCTAAGCCATATTTGCATTTTAAAATGCACTACAGTTAAGCCGTGTTTATGCAAAATTTGACCGTAAATTGAATTGCGGTTAAGTCGTGTTTCCGTAAAACTTGACATCTTAATTAGAGATGCTCTAACAATCTCGCCTGAAAAATACTCTCCTCAATGACAATTGAGAGACACTTTGAGACAGCACTTCTTAGGCATTTTAGGAGCACAGGCTTCACTCATTTAAATGCTTTACATTTACGAAAGAACAAAATGAAAACATGTGGGATTTTTTCGGTTTTAAGGGTAACAAGAATGATCGAACTCACCGCTTGGCTAAGATGCTTCTTAATTAGATGAAAAAAGAAAAGAAAAGAAAAGAAAAGAAAAGTCGCACATGATCATTTTGCGACAACAACACCTTGAATGAGATTTATAGTTTGGGTCCAATTACATGTAAAATATTTATTTATTTATTTATTTATTTATTTGTATCTTCACCGGTTACTAGTTAAATATCCAAACGCGCCCGCGAATTCAAATCCTACGAATTCGAGAGGCGTTGGTTGGTTGGAGAAGGTGAAAAGACTAGCTGAGAGATAGAAAAACACTTGAAAGACTGTGAACACCCAATCTCAAATCCTCCTCTTTTCGATCTTTCATCGACGAATCAAGATCTGATCGTTGCGAATCTGGGGAAGCTCGAATTTTTTTCCCCTGCATTCTCAATCCCCTACGGCGTTGAACCTCCAAGTAATAGTGATGTTGGGGTTTCATCCTTTTGATCGAGAGAGGTGGAAAGATCGCCAATCAAGGAGAGAGATCAGGACCATGTATCGCAAAATCGCACTAAAGTAAGCCCCTTTCTCAAAGTTGTTTTCTTTTGTTTCATTACAGAAGCAGGAACTAGGGTTTTTTTTTTTTTTTTGATACATTAGGGGGCGTTTGGATGCACCCAAAGTTTGCATTCCTTTAAATGCTTTGTGTTGATTCTTTTTTTCACATTAGTAATATAGTATACATCAATAAACTCAAAACATAGTGTGATACGAATGGTGGAGGGTTGCTAATGCAATCTTGTCGTCACAGGTCAAAGGTTTGATTTGTGGCCTCTTCATAAGCATTTGTTTATTTTTTTTCGATAGAGAAGGGGACTTCATTAAAAGAAAGAAACACAAACAGAGAACCAGCCCCCAACAAGAAAACTAGGAGGAAGCAACAAAATGAATCGTACCCAACAACAAACCATTAGACTTACTAGCACAGTCATGAGCATTCCTGTTAAAGAGTCCTAGACACATGAAAGAACTCAACTGAACCAAAATACTTCACACATTCCAAAATATCAGAGATGATTGTGGCAATAGACCAGTGTAGACCACCTTAATCTCTTGAATCACTTTGAGCCAGTCAAAAAGAAAAATGAGCTATCGAGAATCCCTGGCTTCTGGCAATATGCATGGCTGAGAGAATAGCCCTCGCATGGGTAAGTTGGACCTACAGTTGGGTCCATCGAAGTCATGCCTAGGTTTCGGTATATACTGGGAGGAGTCAAGGATCCTTTGAGACAGAACTGAACTGAACTGAAAATAAGAAGTTTGGAGAAATTGGTTGTGTCCCTAGAGTGGACAGACTGCTTATATTTTATAATACCCTATCGCCCAATTCAGGGGCATAATTACAGTGTAATGATCTAATTGAAATACAAACAAGGAAAACCACTAATACACAATCTAATGTACATGAAATGTTTAGTATACAATGGTTGGCCAAATCCCACATAATAATCCTCTAGATTCAACACATGGGATAGTATGCAGATGGGCTTGGTTTGAGTCGGGCCACATCTGAGTGGTCCTGTTGGGCCTCATCCAAGCTGGTCATATTTCTACACTCCCCCTCAAATTGATGCGGTGAAGAGAAGCACAAAAATATGGAAAGCAGATAGTCATAGGGATCCTTGGGCATTGCTTTCATGAAGATGTCAGCTGATTGGTTGTGGGAAGAGACATAAGGGAGAGAGATGATGTTAAAGACAAATTACTGGTGAGTGAAATGACCGTCTATTTCAATATGCTTCGTGCGCTCATGAAAGAGTATTTTTGGTAATGCGAATGGCACCCGTGATGTCAACATAAAGAGGCGTAGGACAAGCAAGGAAGACACCAAACTCTCATAGCAGTCACCGAAGCCATACAATTTCATCACTTGCAGAGGATATAGATCGATACTTTGCCTCAATTGATGATTTAGACATAGTGGTCTGTTTGTTACATTTCCATGAGATGGGTGAGGTGCCAAGGAGCATACACGAACCCATAATAGATCGACGAGCATCCTACCCAATCAGCATCAGCATATCCTTGTAATTGTAAAGATGATACAAAAGGATAGAAGAGACCTCGGTCTATAGTGCCCTTAATATAACCGAGGATGCGATATGCTGCATGAAGATGTGGTTTGTGTGGATTACTCACAAATTGGCATACAGTATGTATAGCATGAGAGATTTTAGGCCGAGTTATTGTTAAGTAAAGCAGGTTACCCACCAAGCATCAAAAAAGAGTAGGATCATCAAGTGGACATCCATCATCTTTGCTGATTTTAACATTAATCTCAAGAGGGGTGTCAAATGTTTTGGCACTACTGAGTCTAGCAGAGTTAATATCTTCAGCATATTTGGTTTGATGTACGTGTATGTCGTTTTCGTTTCTCAAAACTTCAAGACCAAGAAAGTAAGCCAGCAACCCAAGATCTTTCATATGAAAGGTATGCATTAGATGGGATTTAAGGTCAGATATGCCTTCAGTATCATTACCACTTAGGATCATATTATCAACATAGATTAACGGGATCGTGTAGCCCTAAAGCATTCGTCTAATAAAAAGAGATCTTTCACTGAAACTTTGTGAAAAAACCAACTTGAAGGATGGTTGAATGGAATTTATCAAACCACGTATGTGGAGCTTGCTTGAGGCCATATAAAGATTTCTTTAACTTGCAGACATGCTTAGGTGGACATTCATAACCAGGAGGTGGTCTCATGTAGACTATTTCATTAAGATTGCCATGGAGAAAGGCATTCTTAACGTCCATTGGACAAAGGGACCATTGTTGTGCAATTGCAACACTAAGTAAGCACCTAACAATAGTCATTTTAGCAACCGGTGAAAAACTTTCCTCATAGTCAATACCGTACTCCTGTTTGAAGCCTTGTGCAACTAGCTTAGCTTTATAAAGATCTAGACTACCATCTGATTTGAACTTGGTGGAGTAGACCCATTTGCTCCCAATAATAGACGCACTTGATGGAATACGCACTAGATCCCAAGTGTGATTTGCTTCAAGAGCGAGTAATTCTTCTGTCATTGCATCTTTGCCAACATGGAATTGTCATTGCATCTTTGCCAACATGGAATATTAGCAGCCTGTGAATAAGAGATTGGAATAGGAATAGGGTTTGAAGAAGTGAAGAAAGCAGAAAAACCATATTTATCTGGTGGTACTGAACTATAACTAGATCGTCGTAGGGGAGGTGGGTTAGGAGGATCATTACCTTCAATGAAAGGAAACGGCGAGGCAGATGATCAGTAGCAGGAGGAGCAAGAGGCGTTGGTAATGGACGACTAGCATAAACTTGTGTTATTTGAGGTTTTGAAATTAGAGCTACAAAGTTAGGAAGATCCGATGCTGCAAAGTTAGAAAGATAAGAGAATTAAATATCTTTGTGAGTTGGACGAAGAGAATTAAAGGGAATATGTTCTAGGAAGACAACATTCTGAGGGATTCGGATCACCTGTTCGTTAGGATCATAACATAGGAACCCTTTTTGTTCATCACCATATCCAAAAAACATACAGTGTTTAGCCTGTGGAGATAACTTATTACGCTCAAGAGATGGGAGATGAACATAGCATAAACATCCAAATACTCGCAAATGTGAGTATGTAGGCGAATAAACAAACAGACATTCATATGGGGAGACTTTTCCAAGAATAGAACAAGGAGTCCTATTGATGATGTGGATTATAGTATGTGCAGCTTCACACCAGAATTTAGGAGACACGAATGATTCAATAAGTACTGTTCTAACTACCTTAGGGATACGTCGATTCTTTCTTTCTGCAACCCCATTGTTTTGTGGTGTGTGAGGACAAGATTTTTGGTGTATAATTCCTTTATTAGATAAAAATGCAGAAAAGGCAGATGATGTGTATTCTCCACCCGAGTCCGGATGTAAAATCTTTATTGATTTGTGGAATTGAGTCTAAACCATATTATAAACTTTTTGAAAGATAGAATGAACTTCTGATATGAATTTCAAGAAGTATAACCAAGTGTAGCGACAATGATTATCAATAAATGTAACATAGTTTTTGTTAGCCCAGTTTACTAAGATGTGGGGCAATTCCCCAAACATCAGTTTGTATGACATCAAATGGTGCTATTGCACATGAGTACTGAACAGGATAGGGGGAAGCACAATGCTTTTGCTTAAACAACAAGTTTCACATTTAGAGTTAACAAAAGTAGAACTATTCTTATTATTGAAAGATGATTCTAAACAATCATTTTGAAATAAAGACAATAAATTAAAATTGTTCAAATGACCCAAGTGACAATGCTAAGTGGTCCATAAATTATTCAAAGCACTCGAAGAAAAATCAAAGAAAGAACTAGAGCCGATAGAATTGGATCCCATATCCAGAATAAATAACCTGCCATGCTTACTCTCTGTTTTGATCACCTTCCTAGTTTGCCATTCTTGTATAACAAAACCAAATAAAAAAAATTTTACTGAGCAACCATTGTCAACCAATTATCCCATTGAAATCAGATTTGCAGATAATCCTAGAACAAAATAAACATTAGATAGATGAAGGTTCTAGTTTTGAGGTGTAGGAAGCTCTAGAGAACCTATTCTAGAGAGAGGGAGGTGTAGTAGTTATCTTTTATTGTCCTATGTAAGTGTGATGATCATGTTGTTTTTATGTAACAGAAGTCACATGGTTTAAGGCTCCTAAGTCTAAAAACCATGTATATGGTGTAATAAATGTGGACAAGGCTGTGGAAGAATGAAAAACAGGAAAAGATGTAGGGGAAGGTAGCAGACCATTAATACCAATAGAGGTAAATACAGAAGTGACAGAATCCTTAATCATTTCCCGAATTTGAGTCGGGTCATGGAGACAGGGTCATTGGTTGCTGTTGGAGCCTGATGCAGTCTGATTTTGTCTTTGCGAATTATCATTTTTCTTGAGAGGACAAATCTTTCATTTAGAAATGACATTTTTAGTCTTTTTGCAATAGTTCTAAAATAATTTCTTTCGATAGTTGCGTGCTATATGCCCGTAGCTCTTGCATTCGAAACACTGGATTCTTTGATTACGAGTCGTAAGCAGGGCTGTTTCTTCAACTGATTGAGTTATTGGGGCAAGAGTGGTTATAAACACCTTGGATTCTTCAGAGAGAGATTGTTGTGACCCAAGTCAGATTTCTTCACGAAGAACCTCTTGGCCATATGTATCCAAGTCTGGAGAGTTCTCCCGATTCATAAGTGCAGCACGGACTGGTTGATACCCAAGGCATAGATTTATGAGAAACTAACTGACGTGCAATTCTTTTTTAAGCTTAAGGGCTTGTGGAAAAAATTTTAGGGGGACAAAAAGTAGAAGCATTTGGTCTCTCTTTGTCCATAGGGCCAAAAAACCACTGTAGTATTCTTGAACTGATTTGTTTTCCTGATAATATTTGGCTAGTTCAGTGTCAAGATGGAATTTCTTACTTTATTAGTCTGCTGATACAATTTCTTAAGATGAGTCCACATATTTGAAGCCTTTGTAAAGGCTTGGAGGGATAGGGAAATGGACAGGTCCACTAAGTTGAGAATCCAAGTAACCACCTTGGCATTGTTCTAGTTCCAAGATGAAACTGTTTTTTCATCAATAGGCTTAGGAATAGTGCTGCTACTCCCCTCTGGAGTTAGAGATATGATAGGTTGGGGAGTTGATCCATTGAGATAGCCAATTAGCCCTTTGCCTTCCACAAAATTACTAAAATGGAAGGACCAACTCAAGTAGTTTTTCCCATTTAATTTAATAGGAATAATATCTCCTTTTTCCATAGTTATTATGAAGAGAAATACTAGGTTTGTGAGACCACAGATGTCAAACAGTGAAAAAATCCAGCTCTGGGTGAGCAGAAAAATGGAAACAGGATGCCAAAAAGTTGCTTCAACTGGAATGGATGTTATAATCCAATGTCTAGTTTATGTTAATGACATGATTATGTAGCTATTCGCAGAAATTGAGGCAGATCCAGCTGTTGAATTCAAAGTTTGAAAGGGAAGAAGAAAATTGTTCCTCAATAATGTCGACAAAGAGAAGTAATAGAAGGCCTACCTCAGATGGCTTCAAAAATCTAGAAAAAATAATGGAAAAGCTCACAATAAATGAGCGACCAAGATGATGTTATTTGTCCAAGTTTTGGATCATAGGAGGCGGGGCCCACTTTGAGATTTGATAGTAATAGGAAAGGATGATGGCTGTGTACTACGAATCTGGAGGAAGTGCTTGAATGAAGGAGTCTTCTTCCAAATAACTCTTAGCAGAGTCTTTGATCAATAGAGATCACGGATGAGCCGGATAGACTTGAAAAGCATGCAGTCGATGGTTTGAAAATGCTCAAAACTCCAAAACACCTCTTTTATGTACCACGATGGGAATATTGATGTTGATGCAAACAGAGATCAATGCCAGAACGATGTGGGCTTTGATACCATGTGAAGATTCAAGGATCCTTTGAGATAGAACTAAACTAAAATTAACAAGCTTGTAGAAATTGGTCATGTCCCTAGAGTGGACATACTGCTTATATTTTATAATACTCTATTGCCCAATTAAGGGACATGATTATAGTGTAATGTTCTAATTGAAATACAAAAAAGGAGAACCACTAATACATAATCTAATATTCATGGAATGTATAGTATACAATGGTTGACCAGATCCCACATAATAATCCTCTAGATTCAGCACATGGGATATTATGCAGATGGGGTTGGTTTGAGTCGGGCCACATTTGAGTGGGCCTGTTGGGCCTCATCCAAGCTGGTCATATTTCTACATATACATGTAGTTAGAGTTGGATACTTTTACATGAAATTAACTAGCACAACTACAACTTGAGTTCGAGCGAAGTTTTGCAGGGCCTATCATAAGCTCGACTTGTTAGGCATTGATCCATGTCTACCTTGATTAGCTCACAAATTGAACTCAAGCTTTCTTGAACTTGACTCATTGACACCTAGGACTACCTCTCCTTCAATGGTCCCTTTTTTTTAGCAAAACATTTAGTGAAGTATATTGGAGGTCTCTCATCTGCCTTCTATCACTATTCCATTCAATTTCCCTAGTTTGGATAATTCCCCTAAGAGTATTGTACATTGGCATGTGCCAATTCAAAAGCCATGTTTGCATCTAACAAGTAGTCAATCATAAATCGTCAAACCAAAATTTGAGTACTTTGAATAGGAATAGCTTTTGGCCTACTCTGCATTGACATGATAAGATTATGGGTGATATGATATATACTAAATACTAATAGCATATTGCAATACTGTTGTATGATATATATGTATGATAAGATTGCATTGCGTTTGATTGATGTAAATGGTAAATAAATGCATATAAGAATTGAATGGTGAGTCTTTCTCTTATTTTACTTATTAGAAGTATCCAGTTGAGGTGTCTGAGACTAACATCAGTTCTGTTAAGAAACTTTTCTTTTCCTTGTCATGGTAATGAAGTCTCCTTATTCCATAATGTATCTTGACTTGAAGACTGCATATTTTATCCTATTATAATTTTTGCTCAATTCTCCATATTACTTAAAAAGTAATGCATAATTACATATTGAAATAACATGATTGCTTCAGGTGCTACATAGAGTGCTTATATGAGTCTTGTTCATAGAGTGCTTATATGAGTCTTGTAGCATTTCTATATAATTTATTACTAGTGTATGGGGATTAATTGTAGGAATTTGATGGAGACCAAGATGTTTGGAGGATCCAAATGGGCGAAAGTGGCTGACGACTGGGGTGCATGTCACATCATAGGAATCCATATTTATAGAAATGACTACAGTTCACACCATCCTTGCAATAGCTGCCTCTCAATGCTGGCCACTTTTTTAATTCGATGTGAAAAATGCTTTCCTTCATGGTCATCTTAAAGAGGAAGTTTATATACGCCTTCCTCATGGGTTCCCCAACTCATCTAAAGGACAAGTTGCCTGATTGAAACACTTCTTATATGGACTCAAGCAGGCACCTAGAGCATGGTTTGAAAACATTCAAGGATGCACTACTAAAGCTAGATTTTCAACAAAGCCCTTATGATCCATCGATGCTTCTTCATCACAGCTCCAAGGGCATTAACATTCTTCTTGTATATGTCGATGATATTATCATCACAGGCACAGACATTGCCATGATTACAGATCTCTAGCTTTTCCTTCATCAATCATTTTACGTGAAAGAGTTGGGGCCTCTAACCGATTTTTTGGGACTAGAAGTTCATCAATCTGAGAAAGGGTTAATTCTTCATCAACATAAGTATACCATGAATTTAATCAAATGAGTAGGTCTGTCTAACTCAACACCTATGGATACTCCTCTTGAAATCATTCTTAAAGTCCATAATGAGAGTGGTGATCCTTTACCTGATCCTACATATTGTAGACAACATATCAGCAGTCTTATCTATTTGACCACCACTTAGCTAGACATCAATTATGTAGAAACCTGTTAAGTCAATCCATGACCATGCCTCATCATCTTCATTTAGCGGTAGTTCAAAGAATTCTCTGTTATCTTCTTGGCACTTCTCACAAGGGCTTGTTTTTTTATTGGCTCTTCAATTCAATTAAATGCTTATTCGCTTGTGGATTGGGTAGGTTACCTTAACACTTGTCATTCTACTACTGGCTGGTGTATGTACTTGGGTGATGCTCTTATATCCTAGATAGTAAAAAAACAGGACAAAGTTTCAAAATCATTTATAGAGGCAGATTATCGTGCTATATCTGCAGCATGTTCAAAAATTCTAATGCTTCGTTGTCTTCTTGTAGAACTTGGTTTCGCACAAAAGCCCTCAACACCGCTGTATACTGATAACACTGGTGCCATTTGGATCATAGAAAATCCAGCGTTTCATGAAAGGACGAAACACATCGAGGTCAATTGTCATTTTATTCGAGATGAATTTTTACGTGATGTTATATCACTTTCGTTCATCTCTTTTGCGCTCCAAATTGCTGATATCTTTACCAAAGCTCTTCCACGACCGTGCCATCAATTCTTAGTAGACAAATTGAAGCTTGTTGACTCACCAGCATCAATTTGAGGGGGTTGTTAATGATACTGGATCTGTCAGGCCAAACCCACCTTATACTAAACCCAGCCCACTAGTGTAGTCAAATAACAGTATTATGTAAAGATATTACTTAGCATATTGGGACTATGCTGACTATATTCTGACAATGTAATTGCTAATTTGAAGCCCATGACAGGGCACTTGTAATACTATATAATCTAAATGAATGCTGGGATCGGATCATCCCATTCCAAACCATTGTTCTTAGTATTGTATACTGTGACAGTAAGTAAAAAGATGGCACCTGAATGTGTAGCTTTTCCACGCCCTACCCAAGGTTAGATAAAATACAAAAAGACAAAAATGAAAAGCATATATACATATGGTACAAATAAAAAGGGTCACGGTCAGATCTAACGCCCATCAGTCCTGGTAAATAGGATTAGTTAGAGGAAGCTTTTCTTCCTCCGTAGGAACAGTCTCTAAGAATGGTTTTAAACGCTGCCCATTTACTTTGAAAACATCACCATTCATTAGATTCATCAAAGTAACTACACCGTATGGAAACACTTCCTTTACAATAAAGGGTCTCGTCCATTAAGATCTTAACTTTCTAGAAAACAAGCAAAGTCTACAAGAAGACCTTTTGAGAAGGATGAAACGATTTTCTCATTATTTGTTTATCATGAAAAATCTTGGTTTTTGTAAATTTTAGAGTTCACATAAGCTTCGTTTCTTAACTCTTCCAATTTAATTGAATCCAATTTTCTTTTCTCCCTAGCTTTGACTAAATCAAAATTTAGTTGCTTGATTGCCTAATATGCTTTGTGCTCTAATTCCATTGGAAGGTGGCAAGCTTTCCCATATACGAGCCGGTATGGAGACATGCCAATAAGGGTCTTTAAACGTAGTGGGATATGCCCATAATGCATCGTTCAATCTCATGGACGAATCTTTGCAATTCGATCTTACAATTGTCTCCAATATTCTTTTTATTTTCCTATTTGAGATCTTTACCTAGCCACTTGCTTGCGGGTAATAAGAGGTAGCCACTTTGTGAGTAACCCCATATTGTTTGAAAAATGTCTCAATAATGCGGTCACAACCCATAAGTAATGATGGTCCTAGGAGTTCCAAAACAAAAGAATATATATCCCATGAGAAAAATTTTAACTGTTTTTTCATCATTTGTCTAGCACGGGATGACTTCTATCCATTTGGACACATAATCAACTGTAAGATGTACTAAAAGCTATAGCTAAGGCGAAAAGGTCCCATGAAATCTATCCCCCATACATAAAAAAGGTCAACAATTAAAATTGTGTTCAGTGGCATCATGTTTCTTTTTGAAATAGAGTCCAATTTTTTACATCGCTCACAAGATTTACAATAGTCAAATGCATCTTTGAACAAGTTAGGTCAATAAAATCTATATTGCAAGATCTTTTAAATGGTCTTTTTAGCTGAAAAATGTACCCCACATTCCACAGGGTGATAAAAAGAGATGCCACTGCTAATTTCATGGTCAAGCACACATCTTCTAATGATCTGGTCTGGCAGTATTTAAACAAGTATTGATTATCCCAGAAAAATTGCTTGACTTCTAAGAAAAATTTGTTTTTACCTTATTGTGTCCAATCTTTAGGTATTTCGCCAGAAGCAAGATAATTGGCAATGTTTACATACCAAGGGGATTGGAAAGAAGTGACAAATAGTTGTTCATCAGGGAAATTTTCCTGAATTGGTAAAGATTCTAAATTTTCAGAGAGGACAAGCCTGGATAGATGATTGCCCACCATGTTTTCTACTCCTTTCTTATCTTTGATCTCTATGTCAAATTCTTGAAGTAGAAGGTTCCATCATATCAATCTAGACTAAGCATTCTTCTTGGAAAGAAGGTACTTTTGCTTAGAATGGTCAATAAAAATCACAATTTTGGATCCAACTAAGTATGGATGGAATTTATCGAGTACATAGACAATTGCCAATAATTTTTTCTCAGTTGTAGAATAGTTTATCTGTGCACTGTTTAAAGTCTTGCTAGCATAATATATGACAAAGGGTTTCTTGTCCCTAGCTGCCCAAGAACTGCCCAAACAGCATAATCCCTAGCATCACACATGATCTTAAAAGGGCAGGCTCCAATCTGGATGTTGCATTATTGGAGCTGATGTTAGCACATTTTTCAACTTGGTAAAAGCTTCCTGACATGCTTAGTCCACTCAAATTTTGCTTCCTTCAATAGAAGGTTACATAATGGTCTAGATATAGAGCTAAAGTCCTTTATCAACCTTCTATAAAATCCGGCATGCCCCAAGAAATATCTCACATCCGTTATGGTTTTTGGGACGTGCAAGTTGGCAATCAAATTTAGATGATACAATGTGCCCAAAGACAATAGTTGCTTAACCATAAAATGGCATTTCTCCCGATTTAAAACAAGGTTCTTTTCCTCACACTGAGATTGGACCTTCTCTAAATTGCTCAAATAATTCTCAAATGAATCTTCAAAAATTGAGAAATCCTCCATGAAAACCTCGAGAATACGCTCCACTATATCAATGAATATACTCAACTTGCATCTTTAAAAGGTTGCAGAAGCATTGCTCAGCCGGAAAGGCATCCTTCAATAAGCATAAGTGCCAAAGGGGCATGCGAAAGTGGTTTTCTCTTGGTCCTCTGGAGCGATTTCTATTGATTATACCCTAAGTATCCACCTAGGAAACAGTAATATTCATGGCCGGCGACCATTTCTAAAATTTGGTCTAAAAATGGTAGAGGAAAGTGATCCTTTCGTGTAATTGCATTTAGCTTTCTTTAGTCAATACAAACTCGCCAACCAGTGGGTACTTGGGTTGGAATGAGTTCATCATTTGCGTTACGGACTACAGGGACATCGGCTTTCTTCGGTACGACCTGAGTAGGGCTGACCCATTGACTATCCAAAATCGAATAGATGACACCCACATCGAGAAGTTTAAGCACTTTAGCTCTAACCACCTCCTACATGGTGGGGTTCAGCCAGCGTTGCATCTGCTTGGATGGTTTAGTATTCTTTTCCAAATATGTGTGATGCATGCACTTGAGGGGGTTAATTTCTTTAATATCAGCCATGTTCCATGCAATTGCACCTTTATGTTGTTTGAGCATATGAAAAAGTTGGACCTCTTGGTCCTTCTCAAGGTGTGTGGAAATAACCACAGGAAATGTTTCATCTTTCCCAAGGTAAGCATATTTGAGGTATAGGGGCAAGAGTTTCAACTCAGGTTTGGGCGGCCTCACTTAAGAGGGAAGAGTCGGGGTGCCAGTTGGTATGAGCTCTTCAAAAGAATGTTTTCACGCTGCACTAGCCATTTCAACAGTGTCATCTTTTATCTCTCTAGGGTCGGCCATATCCTCACTTAATTCAGTTAAATTGTATGAGTTGGAAGGGACCTACTCTACGAAAGTCTCCACTAGCAAGGTGTCAATGAAATTCACCGCTTTAAAGTCAGCATTTTCATCCAGTGGTTGTTTGCACGGATTAAAAATATTGACTTCTAGTGTCATGTTTCCAAAAGATAGTGTCATCTTTCCATTCTGACAATTAATCAACGTATTTGATTTGGCTAAGAATGGTCTTCGAAGAATTACCAGAATCCGAGATTTAGGGTTTGCCATTGGCTGAGTGTCTTGGTTGAGTGTCTAACACAATAAAGTCTATTGGAAAGTAGAATTTGTCAACTTGCATAAGCACATCCTCTACTACTCTTGGTTTTTTCATTGATTGATCGGCGAGCTGAACAGTAACTTGAGTAGGCTTCAACTCAGCTAGCCCCAATTTGTCATAAACCGAGTAAGGTAGTAAGTTTATACTCACCCCAAGATCAAGCAGAGCTTGCTCGATTTGGTGGTTTTCGATGATGCATGAGATTATGGGGCATCCCGGATTTTTGTACTTGGGAGAAGTGTTATGCTTTAAAATTGCACTCACTTGCTCGGTTGAAATCGCTTTCTTTTGGACATTCATCTTATGCTTGATGGTGCATAATTCTTTGAGATACTTCGTGTAAGATGGCATTTTCTTAATTGTGTTCAACAATGGGAGTTAATCTTGATTTCTTTGAGGACATCAAGGACGTCCTAGTTCTGAATATGTGGCTTAGGCAGGGCCAATCGATTTGGAAATGAGGCCAATGGTTTGAATCTAGGAGGAATTGTAGTCTTTTGTTTTATCGGAATTGCACGCGTTTTTTTGTCTAATTCTTAATCTTTATTGGGTCTTGGTTGGATAGATAGTTGGGTTTGACCAAACTAAGTACGAATTATGGCCCATTTTGGTACTTTTCATGTCTTGAGTCATGCATTCATTGGGCACATGATTTATACATCATCTTGGCATCATATTAATTGTATCATGTGTGTTTTATCTTGTGGGTCAACTTTCATGTTTGGCCTAGCTCAATTTGGAACCATCTTATCCCAATTGAAGTCCAATTTCCTTAAATTGTAATTTCCTCAAATCAAATGGACTTGCATGCAAAAATTCTAGAAAATTTGACTTAAAAGAGGAACAAGCCATTGTCCCTTTTCATTTCTCCAATTTCTCCAATTGTTTCCTAGTTTTTACACCTGTTAGGGGGTCACCAATAATCTGATCTATAGGATGGTCTTTGACATTCACCAAATTTTCAGTAGCGATAGGTGCCTCAGTTTTTATTGTGGATTGTGTGGGTTCAATCAGTGAGGGCACTTCCACTTCATCAACATTGTCAGACATTGTGGATTCATCATCTATAATGACATTTATTGATTCTTGAATGACTCCGGTTCTCATATTTAGAACACGATAGGCTCGACTCCGTGTTGAATAGCCTAAGAATATACCTTCATCACTTTTTGAGTCAAATTTACTCAGTTGTTCCCTATCCTTCAAGATGTAACATTTGCTTCCAAAGACCTTAAAATATTTTACATTTGGTTTCTTCCCATGCCACAATTCATAAGCTGTCTGATTTGTACCAGTCCTAAGATAGACTCGGTTGATGATGTAGCAACTAGTATTAACAGCTTCGGCCCACAAGTCTCTAGGAAGATTCTTACTATGAAGCATGACTGTGGCCATGTCTTGGAGAACTCTATTTTTCCTTTCAGCCACCCCATTTTGCTGTGGAGTTTTGGGTGCTGAGTATTCATGATGAATCCCATATTTCTCACAAAATTTGTTAAATTGATCATTCTCAAATTCTCCACCATGATCACTTCTGATTCGGGCTAGTGAAGTACCTTTTTCAATCTGAATTTGTTTTGCAATCCTTTTGAATTCTCCAAAGGCTTCAGATTTTTCTCTCAAGAATGCCACCCAAGTGAATCTAGAGAAATCATCTACCATAACAAGAAAGTACCTTTTCTTACCTCGACTCTCCTTTTTAGTTGGTCCAACCAAATCCATATGAATAAGTTCTAGAGGTCGAGTAGTTTTCATAGCATTCACCATTTTATGGGCACTTCTAATTTGTTTTCCTTGAAGGCACTCTCCACAGATCATCTTTTCTTGACTACTGATCTTGGGCAGTCCTTCAACATATTTGTTTAGATGGGATAAGTCTCTGTAGTTTACATGCCCAAGTCTTTGATGCCACAACTTAGCTTCATCAATACTAGTTAGTAGGCAAGAAGCAGACGATGAAGCATTTGTTTTTCCCACCACATAACAGTTATCAGAAGTTCTAAGACCTCTCAATATTATCTTTCCATTCCTTGAGATCTCACAGCTATGACTACTAAAGTTTACGGCATAATCTTTATCACAGATTTGAGATATGCTAAGTAAATTATGTTTTAACCCATCAACGCACAAAACATTCTCAAAAGGTGGTAAGTTTGGAACATTTAAAGTTCCTTTCCCAATAATTTTTGCAGTACTGCCATCACCAAAAGTAACTGTGCCTCCATCGAATTCAATCATTTTAGACAAACAAGATTTATCACCAGTCATATGTTTTGAGCATCCACTATCCAGATACCATCTTGATTGTTCTGCAGCTTTAAAAGCTGTGTGGACTACTAGATTCTTGTTTTTAGGTATCCATTTAAGTGTACTAGTAGTGGGGATCACAGTTGATTTTTGGTGTTTCACTTGAAAAGTTTTATGTTGGGGAATAGGAATGTTTGCTCCATTCTTTTTGTATATTTCAAATTGTTTTCTTAACTTATGGACTTCTTTTAATAAATTATTCATCTTTTGGTTGAAGGGAAATGTGTTTATCTGAGACTTTTGTTTTTTGTTTTCAGGTTCCACTTTCTTCGTGGTGTTTTTCTCAATTTTCTGACTGATGTTACAGTGAATTTTTCTTAATTTGCACTCCATTTTGAAATGACCTCTCTTACCACAATAATGACAGAAGACATTTGATGAAACAGTATGAGTACTAGTAGATGCCTTATCCACAATGTTTTGAATACTAGTATCTTCATTTTTTAAGGCACTTTTGACAAAAACAGTTCCGGAACTTGGAGGCTGATTAGCATTTTTGTCATATCCAAGACCAGTCATGTCTTTATAAGCTTTCCCAATTTTGAATAGTCTAATGTATTTCTCATCATTTTGAGTAAATCTGTACTCATACTTTTCTTTATACCGTTTCAGAATAGTTACTTCATTGTGGAGAGCAATATTTTCATCTTTTATTTTTAAAAGGGATATTTCATTTTCTCTTAATTTGAGTACATTTTCTTTTTCTGTTGATAATTGGATTTTTACACTTTCGAGTTCTTTGATCAATTGTTCCTTTTCAGTATTAATACTATCAACCTTATCCTTTAAATTCTTAATCTTCTTTTGTTGATTGCTTACAGTTTCAACGAGCCTACAGGTTCCCTCATAGAGTAGTTCATAGGAATCCGTGGTGTTGTCATTATCCTCATCCTCTGAATTTTCATACTCACTCTCTGACTCACTGCCTGAGACTTCTTCATTCGATATTTTAATCATTTCCTCGGAAAGATTGAAGGTGGCAGTGGTAGCCATCAGAACTGTATATTTGTCTGATTCATTTTGATGTGATTCATCTGAGTCAGAATCTGATTTAGATGAATCGTCCCAAGTGGCTACAAGATTCTTCTTTTTGTATTTTCCTTTTTGAGGACAATCGGTGGATATGTGTCCAATTTTCTTGCATCTGTAACACATAGGTTCCTTATGTTTACTTCTAGAGAGGGAACTTGACCGACCTTTGTATTTATCATTTGTGATTTCATTTTTATACTCTTTCACCCTCTTTTTCTTAAATTGTTTCAAAAATTTTTTAGCCAAAAGGGCCACATTTTCATCCTCATCATTACTAGTTACTCCTAAGTCATCTTTAGAGGAAGATGTGTTATGAGAAGTGATAAGAGCGATTGATTTCTTTTTGTCATTATTGAATTTGAGTTCAAAGGTCTGGAGGGATCCCACTAAATCTTCAATTTTCATTTGTTCCGAATCCTTGTGTTCTTCTATAGAGGTTACCTTAGGATGGAATCTTTCCGGAAGTGATCTCAAGATTTTACTACAAATTTTACCTTCCGGAAGAGTTTCCCCAAGAGCCCACATTTCATTTACAATTTTCATGAGCTTAGTATGAAAGTCAGTAAACATTTCATTTTCTTCCATGCGAATGTTTTCGAACTGACTTGTGAGCATCTGGAGTTTAGATCTTTTGACAACTGAGGTACCCTCATAAGTTACTTCAAGGATTCTCCATGCCTGTTTTGCATTAGTGGTTGTCATGATCTTTTTAAACTCTTCTTGATTCATGGCACACACTATAGCATTGTACGCTCTAGCATTATTTTGTCTAAGATTTAGCTGAGCTTGAGACCATTTGGCTGGATCTAATGGTTTAGTGGTTGTGACACCATTTGTAGACACATCTTCAGTGGGTTCCGTCCAACCATTCTCTATAGCCTCCCAAACAGCCCAGTCCATGGATTTTAAGAATGCTGTCATCCGGGCTTTCCAAAAGGCATAATTTGTCCCATCGAAGAAAGGTGGACGGGTGATAGAACTTCCTTCAGGATTCATGGTGAATCTAGCAAAAGATGGATCTACTTCAGGTTATTACACCTTTACGAAGTAACCCGCTCTGATACCAATTGAAAGTGCAATAACTAGATCTCACCAAGCCCTAGAGGGGGGGTGAATAGGACTATTAAAAATTTCTTTTCAAAACTTAGATATTATTAAAGAACAATCTGAAGGATTATTAAAATTGAGAGAGATAATCAGAGTTGTGAGTGTCTGGAAATGTAACTAGAGCAATAGAGATGTAGCATATAAAAGATCATCAACTCAAGTGACAAGAAAGCAAGGCAACATCCACACACAACAAACAATAATCACAATGATTTATAGTGGTTCGGTCCTAGACCTACATCCACTCTCAAGAGCAAACTCTCTTGGTTCCACTAAATAAGAGGTACTCACATAACATACACCTCTTGCAACAATTTTTGATGCGGTGGTTTGTCTTCCACCAATTAGAGTTTTTGATCAGGTGGTTGATCCTTGATCTAGTCCACCAATTACAACACTTTTTGATGCGGTGGTTTGTCTTCCACCAAATACAGCAATATGAATTGAAATATTAAGAACACCTAAACAAGGAATTGAATACCTTGGTTTTGAGTGGTGCTCTTGAAGCTTGAAGACTACCTCCAAGCTTTGGCCTCTTGTTCTTGCTCCTTGAAGATGAAGATCTTCAGATGTGAGCTCAACCAAGAGAAGAGGTTCCAAGAGGGTTTGGAAGGCTAAGGTATTCTCTCAGATTTGAAGAAGCCTTTCCTAAGTCACCAACTACTCTACTTGCAACAATAATGGCACTCTTTGATGTTGGAGAGTAGGTGGTTGTGGGAGCTTTGAAGATGGTTTTAATGGAGGTGCAAAGGCTCAGCAATACTAGTGTTTTTCTCAGCAATAAATTCAGTGGTTGGAGCAAGGGAGAGGTCCTCTTTAAATACAGATGAGCTCCAACGGACAGTTCTACGGCTTAGAACAGAATGGTCTACGGCTTAGCCGTAAGTTCTGACAACATCCAACGGCTAGTTTGACCAGATTCAGCACAAATTCCTTCTTACGGTTAGGCCTACGGCTTAGCCGTAAATCCTTCTACGGCTTAGCCGTGAGCACCTTTCGGCCTAGCCGTGGGTTAGCCGTAAGCTCAAATTTCCCAGAAACAACTCTCTGGAGAGTGGCCCGTAATCTTTACGGCTTAGCCGTGAATAACCTTACGGCTTAGCCGTGAAGGCCTTTCGGCTTGGCCGTAAGGTCAACCGTAAGCATAATTTGGCCAAGTACACTCTCTGGATTGTGGCCCGTAGATTTTACGGCTTAGCCGTGAAACCCACTACGGCTTAGCCGTAACATTTCTCGGTGTAGCCGTAGGGTCAGCCGTAGAACAAAAAGCTCCAAAATACACTCTCTGGAAAGTGAGCCGTAGGATCTACGGCTTAGCCGTGGTCCAAGCCGTAGAACAAAACAGGGTGTTTGAAAACCCTGATTTCCTAGTCTGTTTTCAAGGACACTTAGGGATCACAGATACCTTATCCCTTGGCACTCACAGATGATCTTCTTTGATGTTGAACTTCTTTGCTTAGTCTTCATTGATAGGTTTTTCTTGAATGGTCTTGAACTAGCTTGAACTTCTTTGAGCTTGACTTGATCTTCATGAACTTCCGAGGTGAACTACATCGTTCTTGAATCGAACTACACTTTGGTCACGTAATTGACAACACACTCTTACAATGACACTAACAGGTTGATCAAGAAGAATACCTGGAGTGGAAGAAGAAGAGTCGGCCCTAGAAGAAGAAGAAAACCTGTTGTGCAAATAAGAACAAGAAGACTAGAAGGGCAATTGGTAGGACTTTAGGGCATCCATTGTATATATATATATATATTTATATGTAAGTGACTATGGGTCGGGTCTCGTGTCCACTAGTCTGAGACCTGTTGGAACCGAAACTGGACCCATTTAGAAAACGGTCTAAAATAAGGACCCAGAACCAGACCCGTTTAAAAATCGATTCCAAAAATAGGACCCATACTCGGTTTTTAGCGGGCCGGAACCTCCGGGTAATCGGAGAATTGGGGTATCCATTTACAACCCTACTTGCCCTCAATATGATTAAATTATGTATCCATTCTTCCTGGCGAACCTTGAGGTAAAATCGGAGATGGAGCTTTTACTGAGAGTATGCCCGTGATCTAAAATAGATGTAGCTAAAGTTGAGAGGGTTCGAGCTCTAATGGCTTATTTAAGTATGCATTTTCTGATTATCAGTTATTTTGTTTAATTCCGATTTTAATGATTGAATGTGATCTCAAAACCGATACTCCCTTTATGTACGAATATGAGATGATCGCTATGATTGATAATAAGTATGTATGATATGAATTCGGCACGGTTTTGATACGTTAAGTCGGCACTACTTAGCTTGTATCCTTTTTAGATTCAACGGCACCAATTTGAGGATTCCTTATGTCACTGCTGTAGTAGTTTATGGAGGAGTTAGTCGATACTGCTTGGAAAGCTAGACTGATTCTCTAGCGATATTCCCCTTTGTATGTTACACTCTTCTTAGAGAGAATATGACTTCATGGATGCTAACTAGTATATTACTGTATATCCAATTATGATTCCTTATTCATGCTGTATTCATATGCACAATATGCCTAACTTTACAATTATTGCTTTTTTTTTAACTAATATGTCTCTAATTCAATTGATACAACATGTTAATTTTATATGCACATATATTTACTAAACCGTTGTGTTTATAGTGCTATCCTTGGTATTACAAACAAGTCTAAGTACTGATTTCACCTCTGACACACTTGTAGTAGAGTTTCCAGAGACTTCTCAGGGTATAGTATAATAATGTGGACTATGATAACACTTTACGGTTGTTTATTGCGGAGAGCGCCATAGGTATAATTTGGGACATGACGTATTATGTCATTTGTTAGATTATATTTATGCATTATGTCATTATTTCATATTGTTATTATGTTATTTGATTTTGATGGACATATATGTCTCTTATTCGGATTATATTTAGGTTCTATGCATTTGGGCACACCATGTATCCATATTTTGGATCCTTCACATTTACACTTGTATTTTGAACAAGTCAGTTTATGCATGGGATTATGTTTTATATAAAAGACTATTTTAAGTTCTATACATTTGGTTACAATTAAAATTTAATGGACTCATTTTATGTTTAATACCATATCTCTAAATATGAATTTTACAGGATGCTGTTAAGTACAGGTAAAAATATACAGGCTTCCGCAAATGTTTTAAATGGACACGTGTTACCTGGTAGTCCTCACACGTGAGTTTTGTGCGTTTTTTCCTTGTGGTGGTTCGTACGTGTCTTACTACCGCACAGATTACCACGGGATTACGTATGCCGCGCTTCGAGAGTCACCTTAATCTCAGAATCTCGGGCTCCGGGTGTGACACCTGGGCACAGCACAACACGACCTGTGATTCTACACGAGCAGGCATGGCCCAAACACGGTTATGCCAGCACCGTCAGCACAACCCATGTTTACATGTTTAGTTCTGGGTGAGGAGGAAAATATATGTCTAACAATATCTTTGATTTTTTCAATTATAATTTCAATATGTCCCTAACCAACTTTGACTATAAGATTTAAGATGTGACATGCACATCTATTGTGGAAAATAGATCCATGAGGTAAACTTGAAAGTGGCGTCATAGTTTTCATTACATTAATAGCTTCATTATTGTTAGATGCATTATCTAAGGTAACAAATATAACTTTATCCGAAATTGCATATTCTTGAAGTTTTCCAAAATAATGGACCTATTCTTTGGCCACAGTGTGGCCATTCAAGTTTAGAAAAAAGTAATAATTCATTTATTCATTACCCAATTTTCATCCGTGTTATAGGCAGTGATAGAAAGAGAGCAATCATCACATCTAGATTTCCATAAATCTGTTGTTATGGCTACTACCTGGACTAGTTTTAAAGTAGTTTTTTATATTTTCATGTTCACTTTTCCATAATGTAATAGCATCATTCCTAGCGATATTTTTAGATATCTTTTTAAATTGTGGATTTAGGGCGTTTTGAATGTATTCTTCAAAAAACTCATTTTCATAAAAAACAAAAGATAATTCAACAAGTCCAATCAGTTTTACCGATAATGGTATGGCATGAGTGGCATTATAATTAAAAACTCCTAAACTACTACCATTAGTTGAAATTTGGTTTTGTACCCCTGACCCTCTCCCTTAGGCTTAGGACCCAAACCCATTATGTTTGGGTTCACAAACATCCTTGTCTTTTCAAATGGCATGTACCTTTAATTGAATTGCAACTCATCATCATCATCATTATCAAAGCCTTATCCCAGCCATATTGGGGTCGGCTACATGAATTTTGTTTCTCTATTCCGTTCTATTTTGAGCTAAATCTTTCGATAAGTGAAACTTCTTCAAATTTGAATTAATAACTTCCATCCATGTTTTCTTCGGCCTGCCTCTACCTTTTAATGGGCCTTCCACCTACATAACCAAACTTTTTCTCACCGGTGCCATTACTGGCCTACGCTCAACATGCCCAAACCATCTTAAATGGGTTTCTCTAATCTTATCCCCTATTGGTGCTCGAAAGTGCTCATTTCTAATTTTATCTTTCCTAGTTTTACCACACATCCACCTAAGCATTCTCATTTCCGCTACATCCATCTTATAAATATGCGTCTTCTTAATTGGCTAACATTCTGCTCCATATGTCATAGCTGGTCTAATCACTGTCCTGTAAAATTTGCCCTTCAATTTCGTTGGCATTCGTTTGTCACAAAGCACTCCCGAAGTTAGTCTCCACTTCAACCATCTGGCTTTTATCCTATGCTCCACATCTTCGTCAATCTCCCCATCCTTACTAATTATCGAGCGTAGGTACTGAAAAGAATCTCTATGTGGTATCTCATGGGTTTCAATTTTGGCAGTAGTTTCAACACTTTGTATATGTCCACTGAAGTTGCAATCCATATATTCTGTCTTTGTACGACTTATTTTAAAACCTCTAGATTCTAATGCTCCCTGCCATCTCTCAAGCTTTGCATTTACACCCTCTATTGATTCATCCACCAATACTATATCATCTGTAAACAACATACACCATGGTATTTTTTCTTGAATATGTACAGTTAATTCATCCATAATTAATGCAAAGAGATAAGGGCTTAAGGTTGATCCCTGATGTAAACCTATAGTCACTGGAAATCCACCTGTTTCTCCACATGTGGTTCTCACATTTGTTATTACTCCTTCGTATATATCCTTAAAAATTTCAATGTAACCTCTGGGGACATTCATTTTCTTTAAAACCCACCAAATTAAATTCCTCGATACCCTATCATAGGTTTTTTCCAAATCGATAAATACCATATGTAGATTTTTCCTCTTTGCTCGGTATTTTTCCATTAATTGTCTAAGTGAAAAGATAGCTTCCATAGTTGATCTCCCTAGCATAAAACCAACTTAATTTTCAGAAATCTTGGTCTTTTTTCTCAGTCTTTGCTCTATTATCCTTTCTCATAACTTCATAGTATGACTCATAAGTTTAATCCCTTGATAGTTGGTACAATTTTGTATATCTCCTTTATTCTTATATATAGGTACTACAATGCTTCTTCTCCATTCATCCGGTATTTTTTTTGTCATAAGTATTTTATTGAATAGTCTACATAACCAGCTTACCCCAACCTCTCCTAAGCATTTCCATACCTCTATTGGAATACTATCTGGGCCTGTTGCCTTTCCTGTCTTCATGTGCTTCAATGCTTCCTTCACTTCCAGCTCTCTAATTCTATGGAGAAAAGTATGCTCTTGTGATGAAGTATCCTCTTTAACTATTGTATCGCCCAAATGTTCTTCATTTAGAAGTTTGCTAAAATATTCCTTCCACCTTTCTTTAATATCGTTGTCCTTCACCAAAATATTTTCCTCATTGTCCTTGATACATTTGACATGATCTAAGTCCCTACTTTTCTTTTCTCTTATTTTTGCGAGCTTAAAAATATCATTTTCTCCTTCTCTTGTTCCCAACCTATTATAGAGGTCATCGTATGCTTTGAACTTTGCACTACTTACTACTTTCTTAACTTCTTTCTTTGCCTTCTTATACAGCTCAAAATTTTTCATACTCCTAGTCTCTTGCCAAACTTTGTAGCAATGTTTTTTCTATCGAATAACTTCTTGAACCTCCATACTCCACCACCATGTTTCTTTATTAATATGTCTCTTCCCTTTTGATTCTCCAAGTACCTCCTTTACAATATTTCTAATGCAATTAGCCATTTGATTCCACATTACTGTAGTTTCTCCTTCAAGATTCCATTCTCCTTTCTCAATCATTTTGTCCTTAAATATATTTGCTCTTTCTCCCTTTAAATCTCTCCACCTTGTTTTAGGGTCCATTTTGTTTACTACCGCTCTCTTTTTACTTCTAATGTAAATATCTAAAACTTTGAGCCTATGTTGCGTAGTCAAACTCTCTCCTGGGATAACCTTGCAATCTTTATAAGCCAATCGGTCCTGTTTTCTAACTAGAAAAAAGTCTATCTGACTCCTATTACTCCCACTTTTATATGTAATTAAATACTCATATCTCTTTTTAAAGTAAGTATTTGCTACTACAAGATCAAATGCCACTGCAAAGTCCAATATAGTGTTTCCGAATTTATTCTTTTCTCCAAATTCATGCCCTCCATGCACTCTCTCATATCCTCTATTATCTCTTCCTATATGCCTGTTTAAATCCCCTCCAAGGAAAATCTTATCACTAGTTGGGATTTCTCGCATTAAATCATCCATCTCCTCCCAAAATTGTCTTTTCACACTTTCCTCTAGTCCTACTTGGGGAGCATATGCACTGATGATATGAATTATGTCTTCCTCTAGCACTAGTTTAATTGCTAGAATTCTATCACCAAACCTCTTTATCCCCATAATTTTTTTTTTCAAATCCTTATCTACAACTATACCCACTCATTTCTTGTATTACTCTTTCCTGCATATAAAAGCTTATACCCATCTATGAGCTCCTTAGCTTTATTCCCTTTCCACCTTGTCTCCTGTATACAAGCCACACTAATTCTTCTTCTTTTCATTACCTCAACCAACTCCATGCTCTTGCCTGTCAAGGTTCCTATATTCCAAGTAGCAAGTCTAATTTTTCTATTCCTCCTCTTCTGCTCATGGACTAACTTCTTTAACCGCACTAGCCCAAAGTCATGTGGTAGCCCTTGCACGCTTTTCACTGTAGCTGGGCGACGCTGCAATGCGTCGCTTAAAGCGGGGAACGCCCTAGCCTTATCGTGAAATATCATGTTATCAGAATTCATGTTTGGACTGTGATAAAGTTTTACACTGGCTGTCATCTACCTAACGCAACCCTCCTCCTTTACTCGGGTTTGGGACCGGCAGCAAAAACTAGTGGAGCTAATTGAATTGCAACTATAAAGTTTTTCTTTGCAATATTACTTTTAGCTTTTTATATTTCTTTTTCACTTTTATCTTTAACCATTACTTTTTCAAATGCTTGCCTAACTCTAGAAACTCAGGGTCTCTTACATGTTATACAGGTACCCCGAGTATCTATATTTTGGTGCTTTGTTTCTTCATTTTCTTCTGTATATCATGCAATTACTCTTCTTCCATTACATTAAAAGGAAATCTTTGGGGTATTGTCCAGCCATATTCAAAAAAATAAATTTGAAAAAAAAAGATATCTAATAAATAGGAAGATAATTTTTTGTGATATTTAATAAAAGAAAGGGGAGGAGATGAGAGTTAATATAATAATAATATAATATATGTATTATAGCAATATGAAATCAAAAACTGAAATAAAATAAATACCTTAAAATTTTTGAATCCCCCTTTATCTTGTCTCTTGATGACTTGATCTTTGATTCCCCAAAAACTTCTACAAGTATGAATAGAAAGAAATTTTGAAAGCGTTAGAGAGTGATTCTAAAAGAGTTAGAGAGATATGAGAGAGTTTGGATGAGGTGAGAAATGAGAAGGAGACGTGGGTATTTATAGATTTTTCAAATGTGAAAATGACCTTAAATGCCCAAAATCTAGCCGTTTATGGCTGTTTTGGGAGGAGGAGGGGGGTAAAATGGTAAAAAAGCTCCAAGTAGCAGTTTTTTGGCCGTTGGAGGGCCAAAAGTGTATTGACCGTTGGTTCAGGTCGGGCCCACAGCACAGCTCTCCAAGCCGGGTAGCAGCCCATTGATTGGCATGGGCGGCACAGCCCGCTTGACATCTCTACATAGCCAAACTTTTCCTTACCAGCATTGTTAATGGCCTGCAGTAGATATGCCCTAACCATCTCTGACAAATTTCTCTAATTTTATCCTATATTGATGATATCCCTAAATGCTCTTTAAATCGCTCCGTTTTAATTTTATTCTTCCTAATTTTACCACACATCCACCTCAACATTCGCATCTCTGCAACCTCTATTTTGTGCATATGTTGCTTCTTGATTGGCCAACATTCTTCTCCATAGGCTATAGTTGGTTTAAACACCATCTTATAAAAATTTCCCATCAATCTTGTTGGCATTCATCACCACTTCCACCTTACCATTTTTATTTATTTATCCATCTTTGTTGTCCTTTTGTTTGATATTTGTGGCATGTATGAGTAATGTAATATTAATGCTGAGGTAATTCTATGCTACTAACTTTTCACTGCTCATGTTCTAATATGTTGTTGAAATGGTGATTTATTATTAGGGATTTTTATGAAATAATTAAGCTTAAATTCTAATTAAATAGTTTTATGGGAAAAACAATAAATCTACAAGTTACACGACATCGTCAAAGTGCCCTAACTTAAAACCCCTGCCTGTAGCCATCAAACTCGTCTTCTCTTGCTATTGCCCCAACAGCTCGGTCCCTTGCTATTGATTTGCTTCACTCATTTGGACTTCTCTTGGCAAAAGCATCATGTGGCTTTATCTTCTTGGAAGTTCTCCCTCTTCAACAATCATTTCAGATTATTTGTATGACAATTTCTGTTGTCTTTTCCTTGACATCACAACTAAAGGAAAATGACAGGTGAGTTCTCTACTTCAAATTACTCTATTATTGCTGCATGTTGTTGTTTTTTCTTTTAATCAAAGACATGGTTTGTACAAAATATCAATCACCGCTTCTTGCTGATGTCTTCTGGTTTGGGGAAGAAGAAGAAGAGGAAGAAGCGGTTATGGTTTTGAGATGGGGCCTTGTCCAAGTGAATGTCTCTGGCCAATGATAAAGCAAGATAGCAGATGATCCCAAGAAAAACACTCACAAGAGACGACACCGCCCCTCCTGCAAAGACTCCACCCTTGACAACAAAACAGTAGTCACCAAAGTATGTTGTTCTCCGCGTTGATCATTAAGAGCCACACCAGTCAGCAGTAGCAGAAATGCTATTACGAATGTTGCCCTACGCAACACATATGTTAACTTCAGATACAAATACCCTAAAAAACTTACGAAATGTGTGCTTAGTCACAAATAATAAATCGTAGGCTCCTTAGGTCTCCAAAACCATTGGAAATAACAAACTGTCTGAATGAGAAAACAACGTCAGTAAATGGGCAATAAACAATTGAACAGTCATCCAGAAACTTTTAAAGTCTTAAAAGAACCAAAACCAAGTTTCTAGAACCTAAAAACCCAGCTACAAAATCCACTTTAGTGGACTTGAAATGCAAATAGAGTCATGCCAAAACTCATGCCTATACACAAAGGATATCGGCTTGAGATAGCACTCCATTGCATATGAGGACAACCAAACTGTAAGGATACCACTTTGTGCTGTAAGGATCTACAGATCCCTGTATCAACAGGGAGAAGAAGAACAAGTGGAAAATGAAATGGAGAATTCTGTCGTGTCCCAAGATGGGGATCGACCATGTACATTGATATTGACTGTTGCCTAATCAAAGGCTCTATTTACAATCTAATTTACATCTAATTACAATCTGATTACAATCTAACCAAAACTCATGCTTATACACAAAGGAGATCGGCTTGAGATAGCACTCCATTGCATATGAGGACAACCAAACTGTAAGGATACCACTTTGTGCTGTAAGGATCTACAGATCCCTGTATCAAGAGGGAGAAGAAGAACAAGTGGAAAACGAAATGGAGAATTCTGTTGTGTCCCAAGATGGGGATCAACCATGTACATTTATATTGACTGTTGCCTAATCAAAGGCTCTATTTACAATCTAATTTACATCTATTTACAATCTGATTACAATCTAATAATTACAATCCAGACATGATTAGAGCAATTACAATCCTATAATTATATATAGAATGTTGACCAGATCTCACAAAGATCCACACATGAGGTATTCTTTATGGGCCTATTATGATGGGCCTTTGGTTATGAGCATGTCATTGTGGGCCTGTGGACCTATTGAATCTCTACACACCCACGTAAATCGTACTGATTAACATATATTGTAAATATAAGTAATCCTTTTAGATTGTAATTATTTTGTTTTGCTTGAAAAGGGAGGTCTTTATTGAAGATTAAAGGAGTCTTACATGCTGAAGTAGAAAAAGCGAAAGCGAAAGCGAAACATAAGAGGAAGTTGTGTTCACTCCCGAACTAGTAAAAACAGGAGCGAGAGGAAAATGGCCAAGCATGGGCCAAAACAGAGTAAGGAAGAGTAACTGAAGTTGAGGACGGAATGGCAGCATTGGAAGAGAAACAGTAGCCAGATGCTTGAGATCTCTGTCAGTAGTATCAATCAAACAAGATCTGAATTTCTCCATAAATTCGTATGTGTCCGCTGGGGATCGATGTTCCATTAAATAAGATCAAAAGGCCTTAATCAAGGCTACAGATTAGAATCTCTCTCCATTTACAATTACTTACTATCTGTATATAACCAAAGAAAATCTTTATACTATGAAACTATATACAGGTATGTTGACTAAATCATATCTACAAATTGAGTACAATATTGGGCCCATATTTGAGTTAATTCCACAAGTGGGCTTTGGGCTTGGCTGACCTATATTTGACACCGCGCCCCCCCGCCCCCCCCCCCCCCCCCCCCCCCTTCAAATTGATGCTGCTGACTCAATGAGCATCAATTTGCTAACCAAGGACTGATGTCGGGCTTGTGGAAGTCCTTTGGTGAGAATATCAGCAATTTGAAGATCAGTAGGAATATGAGGAAGGCTGATAACATCACGCTTATATTCATCACAAATAAAATGACAGTCAACCTTAATGTGCTTAATGCACTCATAGAAAATAGGATTGGCAGTAATTGTCAAGATGAAGAAACATACAATACAAGAGAAAGTTAATTTGGAAAAGTTGCCTAGAAGGGTCGATCTATTGTTGCCTTTATAATCATTTCTTGCCTTAGATAATGCCTTCAATTATGATGTATTACAATTAATCTACAATCAATCATCCTTATTAAATCTATCATAAAAAGAAAGCTATCACTGTACAGTTGATTTGTTTGACTAAATCCCTTCACGGGGGATCTCATGTGATAATGGGTCACAGCCCATTTATTATGCAGGTGGGTTTGGCCTAATATTCATGGACTTATTTTGACATCCCCCCTCAAATTGATGTTGATCAATATGCAACAATTTGCTAACCAAGAACTCATGACGCGGCCTTGGAAGACCTTTTGTGAAGATATCTGCAATTTCAAAGTCGGAGATGTGTGGAAGGCTAATGACATCATGATCATAGTCATTGTGGATGAAATGACAATCCACCTCTATATGCTTGGTGCGTTGGTGGAAGATTGGATTTTCAGTGAGACGAATTGCACTTTCATTTTCAGAATAAAGAGGGATAAGAGTATTCTGCAAGAAACCTAGATTAGAGAGTAATCCTCGCAGCCACAAGATCTCAGAACAAGCCGTAGACATGGCACAATACTCATATTCTATAGATGATGTGGACACCTTATCTTGTTTTTTGCATTTCCAGGATATTAATGCTTCACCTAGATTCATACACCATCCTATCGTAGATCTATAAGTGTTTGGACATCTTGCCCAAGGCGTGTAAGAATAAGCCATTAAGTGGAAGCAGTGTACCGATTGGAAAGAACAGACCTTGAGTTTGTGACCTGAGTATATATCGAATGATGCATTTGACTGCAACCAAATGTAGATGCATCGGAGAAGTCATGAACTAGCGTACTACATTTACAGCATAAGATATATCCGTTCTCGTGTTTGTTAAGCAGACGAGACTGTCAACTATGTGCCAATACATAGTAGGATTAGGAAGAAGATCACCATCATTCAAATGTAGTTTAGCGTTCACGAATCACTTCTAAAGGTATTTCTACCGGAGTGGAATCGCGAAGCCCAGCAAGAGCAATAAGATCAGTGACATATTTATGTTGATGAAGAAAGAGACCCTTTTTAGTTTGGCAAACTTCCAAGCCCAAGAAATATGTCAATGGTCCCAAATCTTTCATATGAAAGACATCCTGGAGTGAGAATTAAAGCTTATGTATCGTATCACTATGAGGGCCAGTGATAATGATATCATCCACATATCCTAGAAGTGTAGTAGTCCCTTGAGCAACAGTATGGGTAAACATGAATGGATCATATGGGCTTTGTAAGAAATGGAACTAAAGCATAGTACTACGAAACTTCTCAAACGAAGCCTGAGGAGCTTGTCTAAGCCCATATAGAGGTTGACGTAATTGTGTGATGTCCGATTTAGAAGTAGAAACGCAGCCTTGGGGAAGACGTATATAAACTTCCTCCTTGAGATCCCTATGAAGAAGGGCATTCTTCACATCCATTTGGTATAAAGGCCATGACTAAGATGCAACAATAGCAAGGATGGTGCACATTGTTGTCATCTTGGCCATGGGAGCAAATGTCTCGTATAATCAATACCATACTCCTGTCAATTGCCTAAGGCCACCAATCGTGCCTTATTTCGTGCCAATGAACCATCTGGGTTTAGCATAATGGAGTATACCCATTTACATCCAATGGATGTAACAGAAGACGGGCATGGCACGACGTCCCAAGTGTGGTTTTCTTTGAGACCTTCAAGTTCTTCATGCATAGCCTGTTGCCAACAATCAAGTTGCACTACTTGCGAATAAGAGGTAGTAATTTGGACTGAAGAAAGTGTGACAAGTAAGGAGGCATGAGTAAAACCAAAACGAGGAGGCATGAGTAAAACCAAAACGATCAGGAGGGTCAGAAGGTCTTGTTGTCTTGCAAAGATACCCACTTGAACTAAGGTTAATTGCAGTGCTTAGAACCAGTGCGGAGTTAGTATTAGTATCAAGAGGCTCTGGCACAACGTCTTGTTACAATGTACATCTTTTGTACACAAGATTTGGTTTAAATCTTTCGACCGGAGCGGAAAGATTTTCACTAAAATTAGGAAGGAACGAAAGTGTAGTAGAATTATCAAGATCCATATGATTCTGAAAGAAATACTGATTTTCGAAGAAAACAACATTCCAAGATACCTTAAAGTGTTTGATCTCCAGGTCATAACAAAGAAAACCCTTTTGGCCTGTTGCATATCCTAAAAAAATACAGCATGAAGACTGTGCAGACAATTTTGTTTTTTCCGATGGAGGAAGGAGAATAAAACATACACAGCCAAACGTGTGAAGAGTGGAGTATGCTGTTTTTGGAAAAGATGATAATATAGTGTTTGATGTTCAAGACCAGCAGGCGTTATCCTATTAATGAGGTGTACCTCTGTGGATAGTGCTTATGGCCAAAATCAAGCAGGGACAGAGGATTCAAATAGAAGTGTATGCTCTATGTCCAGAAAATATCGATTTTTTCTTTCAAAGACCCCATTTTGTTGTGGAGTTTTAGGACATGTGCGTGGGGATATGATTCCTTTTTGTTGCAAAAATTGTTGGAATTCCTTTGATATATATTCTCTCCCGGAATCTGAACGAAGATTTTTAATTGAGGTAGCAAATTGGTTTTCTACATAGGACAAAAAAACTTGAAAAGTCTGAAAAACTTTAGCTTTTGAGTACAAAAAATAAATTCACGTAAACCAACTATAATCATCAATAAATGTAACAAAATACTTAAATTGTGTGTGGGATATTACAGGTGCTATATCCCACACATTACTATGAACAAGGTAAAAAAACTTTGATGTTGATGTTTCACTTGTAGAAAATGGAAGTGTTTTCCTTTTTCCCAATTTACAGCTACCACAATCAAAGGAGACATTATTCAAAGAAATTTGATTATCAGGCAGCATGGAATTTAATACAAGCATTAAAGCTTGAGAGTTAGGATGTCCTAAACGCTTGTGCCGCAAGTGTCATTCATTTAAACTAAAATCACAAAGTAAAACAGTAATAGATTTATTCCTATCTTGTGTAGATAGCTATACTAGAAAAAGAAGTCCATGTTTAGGCCCCATCGCTATTACTTTCCCCGGACACCTGATCCTGCACAAAACAGTCAAATTGAGAGAATGAGATAGAGCAATTTTTATCAACAAGTTGGCCAACAGATAACATATTGGAAGTAGGATGTGGAGAGAGAAACACATGATCTAAAGGTAGAGAGTGAGAGACAGATCCAACATCAGTAATGGGAATGATACCACCATTAGTGGTACTGATTTGGAGGTTTCCATCATACTTCCTCAGATGAGATAAGTTTTTCTATTCAAATGTCATATGGTTAGAAGCTCCCAAATCTATATACCAAGTGGAGAGTGAAGATTTTAATTTACGTGAAAGACCAAGAGCAGAAAATCCATTTATGATCATTTGTTGAACCATTTCTGGAGTAACAGATGTGGAAGTTGAAGAATCAGACTATGCAATTTTAGATATGTGGGCAGCAGGAGCTAATGCAAAAGTAGAGTCATTTATGATTGCCAAGTTGGCCTTCTGTTATTGATTTTGAGGTCATCTCCGACACTCCGGGAGAACATGTGCCCTGATCCTGCAATAGGAATAGAGTTTTTGCTTGCACTGAGTAGCAACGTGGCCGTATTTTTTGCAACTATAACACTATACTCATTTCCCGTCCATAGGGTTTCCCTCAAGCCACATAAGCCACATCAATGGGACCAGTAGGAGTTTTATGCACGAGTATAGTTTGAGTGGCAAGCCTTTGTTCTTTACATTGATGTTCACTCAAGCAAGTTTCGATGGACGGCAAAGGGATGTGACTCATCAAATTTGACCTGACAGTTTCAAAGTATGGCGTAATTTCATTAGAAATTGATCCCTTCGGCTTGTCTTATGGATGACTTGGACAGTAGCCAAGGATGCACCTGAAAGATCCACATAGATAATTTAAGTGTAATCAATCCACAAAGTAACAAAGTGAGAGTAGTAGTCCTGAATTGACATACTACCTTGAGTAAATTGGGAGATCTCATGCTCCATATGAATCCTATGAGCAGTGTTCTTTTGTTGATAAATATGTTTTAAGTAGTCCCACATGTCTTTTGTTGTCTCGTAGGGTCTGAGATGTAAAATAAACTAAGAGTTTACAGATCCTAGAATCCAACTCATGATTTGGGCATCTTTAGTTTCACATTTGGTTTTGGCCTTGTCAGCATTGGGTTTAGCCTCTTACCCATCAACATAACCCCACAATTCTTTGCCCCTAGGGTAAATCTAAAACTAAAAGGCCCAAGAAGTGTAATTTTTCCCGTTAAACATAATTAAGGAAATCTCACTCTTGTCCATCTTGCTGGACATCTTCAAATTGAGAAGAAACAATCAAACAATGAAAAGCAATACTGTAGGCAGACAAAGGAGTAGAACCATAGCACTCTTAAGAAGAAAATCAATGCTTTTAAAAAAATCCAGAGTAGGATTATCAAAAAAACAAGGTAAAAATATGCTATAGAATTAGAATAGGACCACAGAGCTGTGATTAGATTGTCAGCTCGCAACACATCTGTGATCAGATCTTCAAAAACAACCAAGAACAGGTTAGACGACCTCTCTGTTTGATCAAGCAGGGTCTAGAGCCTAGCCCCAGGTATGATCAAAACCCACAATTGAAATAAGTGAAAGTTGCACAACTCAAAAATGTATTTCTATCCAGAAAGAGCTTATTTAGTCCATAGATGCTTTAGATCTGTGAGGTGATCACAAAAATTATCAAAACAGTTCCAAGTGACCTCCAGAAATGTGATCTGTTGATCATGTTTGGCCAACAGCAAGGTCTGATGATGAATCAACTTTCAATACCCTGTAGGTATCATAGTTCGACCATCTTGAAGAAATTTCATGACAGAATTCCAAGGATCCAAGAAGTTGGACAGATCTGACCAAAATATTGCAATATTTTTTGAAATCACAAATTAGGGAAGATGGCCTACCTCTGATGATCGAAAAAATCCAAAAAAGTCCTCAAAAATCCTAGAACACCTTGTCGACCAGGATGGTACCTTGCTTCTTTGTAGTTGTGATCAGTAGGTGGGCCACGTATAATGCCTGCTGTTGATCTGATGCTGGGATAGATCAGAATTTTATTTCAACATAATTTTCCATCAACTAGAATTAGCAGGATTCTCTAAGGAACAATGATTAGCCGATCGCATCTTCATATGTATACCATGATAACCTTTCTTTGATACCATGTCAAGATGAAGAAACATACAATACAAAAGAAAGTTAATTTGGAAAAAGTGCCAAGAAGGGTTGATCTGTTGTTGCCTTTATAATCAGTTCTTGCCTTAGATAAGGCCTTCAGTCATGATGTATTACAATTAATCTACAATCAATCATCCCTATTAAATCTTTCATAAAAGGAAAGCTATCACTGTGCGGTTGATTTGTTTGATTAAATCCCTTCATGTGGGGTCTCATGTGATAATGGGTCAGGGCCCATTTATTATATAGGTGGGTTAGGCCTAATATACATGAACTTATTTTAACCGTAATGAGATGGCACTTGTATTATCTGCATGTAGGGGTCTTGGACCTTTTGAAGGAAACCTAATGTCTGAAAGTAAACCACGAAGCCAAAGTATTTTAGAGCAAGTGCAGACATCGCATGATATTTAGCTTCGGTAGATGATTTTGAAACCTTATGCTGCTTCTTATATTTCCAAGAGATCAAGCTATCACCAAGATAAATGCACCACCCGGTGGTGGAACACCTGGTATCCAAACAACCGGCCCAGTTGGCATCTGCATATGCATGCAGTAAGAGTAAGTGGGTTGTTGGCTGGAAAGAGTAATCTTGGAGATGCTGTATGAAGAAGATATCGAGGTATACGTTGGACGGCTGCCAAATGAAGACGTCGAGGATTAGTCATGTACTGGCTGACTAAGTTGACTACATAGGAGATATTAGGACAAGTGATGGTCAGGTAAATCAAAGTGCCAACCAAACGATGACATAAGAAGTATGAAGAGAAGCTTGAAGTTGCGAGTCATAGCTGCATTTGTTTCTGTGATATTATATCATCTATAGACACCAGAAGTATAGTGATCTCGATGGAAATACAATAAAGAAACATGGATGGATCATAAGGGCTGGGATAAAAATCCAAAAGTAGAAGTGCATTTTGAACTTTTTCAAATGATGCCTGAGGTACCTGTTTGAGTCCATAAAGAGACCGACGCAATTTCACTACATTGCCTTTTTGCTATGGCGGAAATTCCTTGTTGTAGCCGCATGTAAACATCTTCTTTGAGATCACCATGGAGAAAGGCATTTTTGACATCCATCTGGTAGAGAGGCCAAGATTGAGAAGCAACAACAACAAGAATAGTTCTAACATTTGTCATTTTGGCGATAGGAGCAAAAGTCAGATCATAGTCAATACCATATTCCTGTCTATTGCCAAGAGCCACAAGATGTGTCTTATACTAGTCCAAAGTTGACGCAGGCCTTAGGGTTAGGGCTTGCGTGGGGGTGCTGAAGCACGTGTCCGAGGACACTTCGAATCGTCAAAAAGACTTCAATACACAAGAGGACACACCTCGTAGGAATAAAATCCAATTTTATTAATCAATCAAGTATGAGAATCTCTTCTCTACAATACCATATATATAGTAAAAGCAAACTTAATGTCTAAGAAAACCCTAAGCTATTAATAGAAACTTCCCTAATAACAATGTAATTAGAAATCTACTAATAAAAATAAGATAATCCTAATCTAATTTGAAGAAGGATTGCTTTTGGGGCCTAGATTGCATCAAAAGTGTCATCTGATGTAAGTTTGATTCAGTAGATCCACTTGCATCCAGTAGGCTTTACCGAGAGAGCATACAGAACCACATCCAAAGTATGATTTTGCACAAGAGCGTCCAATTCTTCCTGCATAGCCTTGTACCAACATTCATGTAACACAGCCTGAGAGTATGAGTTGGGGATAGAGGTAAAGGACATGGTAGCCATCAAGGAAGTGTGGATGAAGCCATAGCAGTCTAAAGGGATTGAAATATGCTGTGAATGCCACGAGGGAGGATCTTCAGCCAAACCAGATGCCGTATTTGGATTAGAAGGTGGACCACCTATAGTCTGGTTATCACGTCGCCTATGAGACACAAAATCAGGATTAAATTTAACAAATGGTGTGTTGTTGGAGAAACCAGGTAAAGACAGAGAAGATGGTGAATCCGATGGATGAATAGGTTGTTTGAAAAAATATTGATAAAAAAGAAAAACAACATTTCGAGAAATAGAAATATGGCGAACGTGAGGATTGTAGCAAAGAAAACCCGTTTGGTGATTATCATATCCAAGAAATGCGCATTTTGCTGATTGCGCAGTGAGTTGGTACACTTAGTAGGTGGTAAGTGAACAAAACACATGGAGCCAAAAACATGAAAATTGTCATAAGATGGTGTGTGCTTGTGTACCCAGAAAAAGGGCTCTCATTTTGAATAGAGGAGGAAGGCAATCGATTTATAAGATAGATAGCCATTGAGAGAGCTTCTGTCTAAAATGGAGTAAGGACCGAAGACTTAATAAGAATAGATCTAGTTACATCAAGAAGATGTTTGCTTTTCCTCTCAGCTACGCTATTTTGTTTGGGTTGGGGGGGTCTATGGACATGTTTTTTGAGCAATAATTCCTTTTTGTTGTAAGAAAGTTTGAAACTTTGAAACTCTAATGAAGTATACCAACCCCCCCCCCCCCCCCCCCCCCCCGCGCAGCCACTACGAGTGTTATCATCAATGTTTGTCATCATCATCATCATCATCAAAGCTTTATCCCAACCATGTTGGGGTCAGTTACATGAATTCTGTTTTTGTACATGTGCACAATTGATTCTCAACATAGGCTAAGAATATCTTAAAAACATTGAAAACATCAGCTTTAGAGTGCAAGAAATAGGTTCTTGTAAATCGATTGTAATCATCAATAAAGGTCACAAAATATTTATAATGCTCATGAGACAAATTGGAAGCAATTACCCATACATTGCTATGACCTAAATTAAAACACTAAGTACTCATTGAAGTAGATGCAGAAAAAGGTAGAGTCTTGCTTTTTCTCATCTTAAAAGTAGCACAATCAAAAGAAATATCCCTTAAAGAACCCATTGGGTTTTTCAATAATCCCGTCTTAAATATGAGAGATAGAGTTTTGGAATTTGGATGTCCAAGCTTGTTATGCCACAATTGACAATTATTTTGAGCAGAAAAACAAAAAAAATATTTGTATTTTTATTTCTAATTAATGTAGATAGATTGAAAGGAAATAAGCGTCCACATTTAGGCCCCCCCCCCACAATCTCCTTCCCTGACATCTGGTCCTGCACAGCGTACCCAGAAGAAGATAACAAGATGTTATAATTGTTTTCAACAAGTTGCCTAATTGAAAGTGGATTATAAGTTAAACTTGGGCAAAGATAAACATTCTTTAGAAAACTAGAACTAGAAATGTCTCCAATGGTAGTAATAGGTATGAGTCCTTTATTAGCTGTTTGGAATTGATGGTTTCCTGTATATTGTTTTAAATTTGAAAGGTGGGTATTGGATGGTGTCATATGATTTGATGCATTGGAATCAAGGAACCAATAAAGGAGGAAGGCTTAGTTTTACCTGAGATGCTAAAGGTAGATAAAACGTTGACAATCATTTGTTGCACCAATTCAGGGGTGGGAATAGAAGAACTAGGTTATACTATCGTAGATGTGGAAGCAGTATCAGTAGCAGAAGGCTCCATCGTGGCAACATATGCATGAGAAGGTTCAATTTGGGGATGTCGATGACATTCAGTAATGATATGTCCCTTAAATTTGCAATAATTGCAAAATTTATGATTGCATTGAGTGGCGATGTGGCCATACTTTTTGCAACTGTAGCACTGCACCTTACACATATCCTGAGTCAGAGTAGGCTGGGAAGGGTGGGGAGTCTGAGGAGACCGAGGAGACCAATGTGGAGGTGTTTCTGAGGTTCCTCTAGTAGAGTATGCAGTAGTATAGGTGTTAGGCGTCCGTTCAACTAAGTCTTTGTCAAAAGATGTTGTTCATCACGAAGAAGCTCATTTAGATAGATATCTAAGGATGGCAATGGCATTCGACCCATTAAAGCAAATGTGAGTCTCATATTCAGGGAGCAATTTCATCAAGAATTGATCCCTTTGACTGGATGCCTAAAGTTCTTGAATTGTAGCAAGAAAAGTAGTAGGGACAGTTGCATATTTGATACTGTCATATTCAATCCACAAACTTTTAAAGCTAGAGTAGTAATCTTGAACGAACAAGTTTCCTTGCATATATTCTGCAATTTGACATTCTAGCTGAAACTGGCGAGCTGAATTATTGCGATGATAAACTGTTTGTAAGTACTCCCACATTCCTTTTTAAGTGTTACATGGTTTAAGGTTCAGAATGAAATGATGTTCAACAGACCTAAGAATCCATGTTTTAATTTTGGCATCCTTGGTGTTCCATGTAGAAATTAATTTGTCATCTATTGTAGGTTTTGGAGCAGTACCAGATACATGTCCCCATAGTTCCTTGGCCTCAAGATATAGTTGAAACTGAAAAGACCAAGTTGGGTAATTTTCCCCATTGAATTGAGCCAATTTGACCTCAGATTTCTTCATCTCTAAATTTGAAATAATGCAGAGGCAAGAAAAACAAACCCAGAAGTGCAGTAATGATATCAAACAACCAAATAGACTGATGTCAGATTTGCCAAACAATGCAGAAAAACAAGAACAGAGAACAGAATAAGAAGTTACTTCACAAAAAGGAAAAAAACAGGTCCAGGCGACTTGTATTTGGACCATGAATTCTCTGTGTGGGGCCCACTGCTTGAATTGATTGAGAATCAGATCAAGAAGGTCGAAGTAGATTCAAAATCTCTTTCTAGCAATGCAAGTTTTATCAAAATCCATCTACAATCTAAGAGTTTGTACGGCTATGATCAAAACTATTTCAAAAAACTGAAAATCACAAGCCTGAGCAAATAGCCTACCTCTTATCTTGGAAAAATGTTGAAAAAATCTCCAGAATTACCAGGAGGAATTGACCACTTCTAAAGAGATCTCCAAAGATGTTGTGATGATCACAGGTGGGCCACTCTTGATCACAATGTGATAGAAGAGGTTTCCACCGCATGTTTGCTTCCAAAAAACATAGATCCTTAATCTGGTTGCTTCCAAAGTTACAGATCTGATCTCTCCCAAGAGCCGTTTCAAAATAGCAGGCCTTCAAGACAAAAACAAAGAGACTTTCCCCGATTTGTATCAGAAAGACTAGTCACAGAGACTTCCCATGATGTGTATCAACAAGACTAGCTCTAATACCATATCAATCAAGAAAGATCTAAATTTCTCTGTAAATTCATATGTGTCCTCTAGGGATCAACCTTCCATTAAATAAGATAAAAAGCCTTAATCAAGGCTACATATCAGAATCTCTCTCCATTTACAATTACTTACTATCTAAATATAATCAAAGAATATCTTTATACCAGGAAACAATATACATGTATGTTGACTAAATCATATCTACAGCTTGAGTTTAGTATTGGGCCCAGATTTGAGTTAATTCCACAAGTGGGCTTTGGGCTTGGCCGACCTGCATTGGACAAGTTGCAGTGCTTAGATTGACCCAGTTGATGAGCAGTAGATACAGGTCGTTAATCATAATGAAGTATCCCCGGTTAATGCAGTGAGGCTTCATTTGATAGCTGGTAGTTTGAGGAAGACTCCTCTATCAGAGGATTCACATGGGGGAAGAAGGCTCTGTTGTATTCTTCAGCTTGTTTTTTTTCCATGATGTTATGGGTTTGGACTTGAAGAGGTAGCAGCGTTCGAAAAACCTGCGGTGTGGGAGAATGGAGTGATGCAAGATAGTCAGCAACTTTGTTTGCTGTCCTGTTGCGGTGTCTGATTGTCCATCCTTAGAATTTATGCAGCATTTCCATTATCATTTTCCATAGGGGCATTAGGTCCCAAGCTAGAGTTCTTGTAGCTTTGATGGTAGAAACTAGGACAAGGCTATCTCCTTCTATTTGTAGATGGTCAATGTGTATGCTTCTGCACAGCGGAAGGCCTTTCTTTAACGCCATTATTTCTGCTTTTAGGGGGTGGTGGGCTGGAGCACTTCCCTCATAAGCTGTTATTAGGTTGCCTTTGCAGTCCTAAACAACGCCACCCACTGCAGCTCTTTGATCTTCATTCTTGTTGGAACCATCAGAGTTCAATTTGCACCAGCTTGGAGGGGGAGGAAGCCACTCATCAATTATGGCCCCCACATCAGAGCTTGGACCTGTGTAAATATGAGTTAGATTCCATTTTAATATTTGCTGTTTTGATTTGCTAACAATGAAGTGCGGGTTGGGTGGAAGTTTACCAAAGATAAGATTGTTTCTTGTTTTCCATATGAGCCATGTTACAGTGAGACCTAGGGGCAGCTTATCAATGGATAGGGAGGCCAGGAGCCAGGATAAAATAAAGTTGTGATCCGTAGTCCTATGGGCAGATGTAGGAAGGAATTGGCAGACGCTGAGGGTGAAAGGGCACAAGCAAAATAGGTGGTCTATGGTTTCCTGAGGACCGTGGCAAAGGGGGCTGCTGGGGTTGACATTTTCCAAGAATTTAGCTACTCTAGCTCTAGTGGGTAATTTGTTGTGAAGGGCTCTCTAAAGGAAAAACTGTATTTTTGGTGGGACTTTGCCCATCCAGATGATGCACCAAGGAATATGCGGGCCAGTGGCTAGTCCCTCCATCTATTTTGCCACAGCTTTTAGAGAGCAATTTCCCGCTGGTTTAGATAGCTAGTATCTGGTGTCTCTCCCTCCCAAAGGAAGGGATAGCTAGTATCTGCTTTCCTACCTGCTTGAGATAGAGCCTTCCCTCTCAATTGAGTGTTACGTGAGACTCTAGTTTGCAGATGATATTGTCTCCTAGGTCCCCTTCAGTCCAGAACAATCTCATGCCCAAGGTATATGAAGCTCTGTGCAAATTGCTCACTAGCAAGCATACGCTTAATGTCCTTCACTACTGAATTGGTGGTCCCCCTACTAACAATCAGGATAGTGTACACAATAAATTAATGCATAAATAACAATAAATGTACTAAAATTCATTGGATACAAATTTTCCTTCATTTAATGGGAGGTTTTATATTTAATTTGGTGTGGGTACATCATACTCCCGATCGTGAAATTTTCATCGACCGTTAATTACATCCCTTTCGGAAAACCTTTGATTACAAGGAAATCTAACTCAATAACATTTACAAAGACAATGCATAAAAATTTAAAAGAAAATTCTTCTGCTCCTCGCTTTTGTTGTCAAGAAGCCATCCTTTGCTTTCACCCGAATCTTCATGAACATTGCATTTGTTTTTTTAATTTGAAAGGATGAAATTGATGATGATTTTTCTGTTACCAGTGCGCCACTATCCATATGGGCATTAGATACGGCCCTCACTTTTAAATGAGTTAAACTCATTGGGCTGATCCATATCCAATATCAATAATATTTCTGCCAAACCTAGCCCAATTTCAGTTTTAATCTGGGCTAAATTTTGAACCCAATTTCAAATAACATTTGGGGTGATGAGCCCAGTTCAATTTCAACCTTTATTTCGGTTGTATTTTCAGCCCTATCTTAGCAAGTACTCGGCCAAGCTTAGCCCATTTATAGCCTTTATTAGGCCTATATTTTGAGCCCAATTTCAGAATTTATTTGGGCTAATTTTATGCCCCATCTCAGAATTTATTTGTGCAGATTTTGTGCCTGGTTTCAGGCTTTAGTTGGGTTGGTCTTGTGCCTAATTTAAGACTTTATTTGGGCTGTATTTGAGCCCAATTTAGACCATATCTGGGCCAAATTTTAAACCTGATTTCTGCCATGGTCTGGCTGGGTTTAAAGCCATTTTAGAATCACACATTGGACCAAATCTTCTACCAATGTGAACCCACTTAGGCTGTACTTTTAACCCATTTAAAGGCTAGCATGGGCTGAGTTTCAAACCTTTTTGTGGTATGATCCTTCAACCTATTTAAAATAAGTGTGGGCTGAATTTCAACCCTTTTCATGGACTTAGTTCGGGCCAATTTACAGTTCTGTTCTAGCATAAATCTCAACCATTTCTTATTTGCATTTGACTAAATAACAGTCATATTCTAACTGCTTTGGTTAAGTTCTCGACACTTTGGAGTTTTGACCCATGTTCAAATGAGAGTTGAGTTGAGTTCTGATTCATTCAAAAAAACCATAATTTGGACTCTTTTATGACTCATTTAGCACCATAATATAGACTGACTTTCAAGCCTGCTTGCAGTCAATATCTGGGCTACATTTTAGCTAATATTTGAACTACCTCTCAGCCAATTCCAACAAATTTTTAGTTGTAATCAGCATGATTTTTGTCATCGTTTGGGCTGATTTCAACCTGTATAAAAGCAAATATGGGTTTAGTTTTAGCCCATTTAGAGACAATAGGTTGGGTTGGGTTTTAAGCCATCTTTTGAACAATATTCAGGTTGCCTCCTGGCTCATTTAGTGTCATTTTTCAGCTTGTGTTTTCAACCCATCTGCTGTAATCAAGCCCAATTTCTGTTAAGTATTTAGGTTCAAACCCAGCCTAGTTTTGGTCACTGTTTGACCCAGTCATGCTTACTGTTAGGGTTGTTTGGAATGAGGATTCAAGTTGTTTGTTTAGGTGGATTTGGATCTAATAGGTTGTTTGGTTCAGATGATTCCAAGCTGTTTGGTTGGAAAGAATCAGGTTTGTAGGTTGTTTGTAAGCAATTATAATCCATTTTCAAATATGGCTGGGCTCCAAGGTTTCATAGTAAACTAACAAATGAATTATTTCCATGAACTCCATTTTTATTTCTGGATTTTAGATCTAGAGTAAAATTTTAGAAATAGTTCCCAACAGTCCCCATATCTAAATATCCAGAAATAATAAAAGGATTTTCAAATCAATATCTATTATGTTGTTCATTATCAACATTTGACCTGCTAAAAGCATTTATGCACTTACAAGTAAAATGCTCTCAAGCCCATTAATAAGAGTAGTTTATTGTTGTAGATTAAAATCGAAGTTTATAAGTCCTCCCTTATAGTGGGTATGTCCGAGCAAATTTGTTGGGAAGAGTTTTTTTTCTTGTTTTCTTTCTTTTAACCCATTCACTCTCTTTGACTGCACTCAAAGTCTATGAGTCCCCGGACTACTGTTTTCAGCCCTGGTATCTTCGATGTTCACGTCCTTCCAGCAAGTGCCGGCCAGGCCATGCCAGGATCTCCTTGCAAACCTCAACATCATACTTTTCTTCTTTTGATGAACGTTACCGCAGCATGTCTGCTCTTCATTTTCAGTGTCTCGTGACTCAACTGATTGATGTAAACAGAAACAATTTTAGAAAAGAACGCAAGACATACCTTTTAAAGCAAGATTCTGGTTTTCTGTTTGGTTTGGAGAGCAGAATCCTTTTCAAGCAAGGACCCAGGTCTCCATTAAATGGTGGTCATGTTGCAGAGTAGATGAGCATTTGGTGGAGGGCAGAGACCTTAAGTGAGGTTCTGAATTTCCATGTTAATGGAATGAGGGTGGTGGGAAAGATGAAGTGGAAATGAAGTGAGTAGTAGCAAAGATGAGACAGAGAGGTGCAACGTGCGATGGTGTGGATTCGAGGGCATATCCCCTCTTTGATAGGGGTCCAAATCTCCTTTCCATTTTAATGAAAATGCAATGGATTGGAGGGGATATTCCTTCAAATAAGGATCCAGATCTCCTTTCCATTTAATGGAGATGATGATGAAAAGTGGATTGGAGGGTAAATTCCTTCAAATAAGGATCCGGATTTCCTTTCCATTTAATGGAGATGATGATGAAAAGTGGATTGGAGGGCAAATTCCTTCAAGTAAGGGTTTGAATCTCCTTTCCATTTTAATGGAGATGCAGTAAAAGAAAAAGAAAATGGTTGAAGGAGTTGTGAAGAAGATGCAAAAGACCCTCCCCCCTCTTTTTTACCTTCGGATTTTTTTTCTTCCCTTCTCACTGTCACTGCTGTACTCCTCTTGTTCTCTCTTTTTCTTTTTTCAAACTTTCCAACTCCTTTTTTCTCCTTATGTAGTTATCCCCCTTTTTATTTCAAACTTTGAAGTGGTTGAGATAACTCCCCAAGCCATGAGTGGTAGTGGGGGAAGTCGGTGGGGAAGTTTTAAAACTCCCACAACGAGCTTTTTCTTTGAATGGGTCTTATGGCCTCTGATTGGGTCAATTTGTGGGACCCACCTTTGGACTTTGTGGACTAAAAAGCATATATCATAGGGAATTGATCCATAGACATCCAAGTTAAAATGCAACACCTCTAACCACTTTACCACACTTATTTCTATGTATAATTTTGTCAAAATATTAATTTTAACATGGCATGATGATTTAGGCCAATAATGATTAGGCCCAATTCCATAAAAACTTTGTTAGGCAATTTTTTGGTGTCTGCAAATGCCCCCTCGAGGCACATAGGTGCATACATTTGCACGTGTGGGACTGTAATTTTTTTTTTCAGGAATACTGAAAATGTTATTCTTGAAATTGTTAGCTCCATATCTTTAGACAAGACGGTCATTGATGCTGGTAAGAGAATTTGTTTCTTTTAACTTCTCTCATGCTTTTTTTTTAATGCATTCTTTCATGCATAGTACCACTTTATGAAACGTCCATTGATAGGAGGGAATGTTCGTTCTCCATCTTGTGTAACCAATTGGTAAGCCCCATTAGTAAAGACCTCTTGTGCTGCATAAGGACCTTCCCAGTTTTGGTCAAATTTTTCTCTCAATAAATGAGAAATCACAATGGGTCTTTTCATTGTGAGAACTAAATCTCCCTTTTTGAAAGATCTGATCCCTCACTCTCTTATTGAATGCATTTGATGCTTGAGCTTGATAAGCTTCTAATTTTTGTTGTGCTTCTAGTCTTTTTTCATTAAGTGCTTCAACTTCTTGAAGTATTAATTTAGCATTCTCATTATTGGTAAATGATTCTTCTATGGTGATTTTGAGGGATGGTAATTGCACATCAGGGGGAAGAACTGCTTCTCCTCCAAAGACTAGCGAATAAGGTGTATTTTGAGTTGGAGTGTGGACTGTTGTCCGATATGCCCACAAGGCTTCAAAGAATTTTTCATGCCAGTCTCTTTTATTTTTAGAGACTATTTTCTTGAGTAATTTGCAAAGAGTTTTGTTAAATGCTTCTGCGAGACCATTTGCCGGAGCATAAAATGCTGATGAAAATTTCCGTTTGATTTTGTATTTTTCACAAAATCTTTTCATATGTTGATTTTTGAAAGGGGTACCATTATCAATAATAATTCTTTGAGGAATACCAAACCGATAGATGATATTTGTTTGGATGAAGTTGACAACATCCATAGCTTTAACCGCTTTGAGTGGAATTGCTTCTGCCCACTTTCAAAAATAGTCAATGGCGGCAAGGATGTATTGATGATTATGAGATGATGGTGGTCTTATGGGTCCAATAATGTCTAGTGCCCATGCTTCAAATGGCCACGATGACACTGTGGGATGTAATGGTTCCTATTGTTGGTGAATAAAATCAGCATTTATTTAACAAACATTGCATTTTTTAGCAAAGTTCATTGCATCAGCCACGATAGTGGGCCAATAATATCCCATTCTTTTTAAATGCATATGAAGTTTTGGGCTTGATTGATGTGCCCCACAAACTCCTAAATGTGCCTCATTTAAACCTTCACTGGATTCAATTTCTAATAGACGTCGAAGTAGCACTCCATCCAATGAACGTCTATATAAGACGCCATTGGGTAATACAAATCATGGTGCCCGTCTTCTACTATCTTTCTTGTCTTTTGAATCTTGAGGGAGTCTTCCATATTGCAAGAATTCAATAATTGATTGTTCCCAATCCATCACTTCGGTTTCCATTACCGAGATGACATTACTTGTGTCAGTTGGAGTTGTTTTTAAAGCTTCTTGAATATTTTGGATAAGTCTCCTTTCTTCAATTTGAATTGGCAAATTTATCGTATTTGCTTGGGCTAAAGTTGTTGCCAAATTAGCAAGTGCGTCTACCCGGGTATTCTGTGTTCTTGGTATATGGCAAATCTGAAAGTTTTGGAAATTTTCAATCAAACTTTTAGCTGAGTCGAAACACTCAATTAATTCAGGCTTTCTTACATTGTAAGTGCCTATTAATTGGTTAACAACAAGTTGTGAATCACCATACACAAGAAGAGACTGAATGCCCATTTGAAGTGCTAATTCCAGCCCGATCATTAGGGCTCCATATTTAGCCATATTATTTGTACATGGTTCAACCAAAACAAATGAATATGGGAGGATTCCATTTTTTTGGATTAAAAATATAACTTCGGCACCAGCTCCTAATCTTTGTGATGCACCATCAAAAAACATTTCCCAAGTTTTTAGGATTTCAGTGCAAAAGACCTCCTTATCGAGCAAATCTTCTGATAGTGGTGAATTATTGGGAGTTGGATGTGCTGCAAGGAAATTAGCAAGTGCTTGTCCCTTTATTGCCTTTTGAGGAATATAAATGATTTCAAATTCTGACAGCCAAAGTGCCCACTTTGCAAGGTGCCCGATCAAGTTGGCCTTGACATTAAATATTTTACTGAGTCGGCTCTAGAAATGAGACGAATTGAGTGTTCGAGGAAATAATGATGCAATTTTTGTACCGCAATTATAAGTGCTAGACATATTTTCTCAATTGGTGAGTAATTATTTTCTACACCAACAAGCATACGACTAAGATAGTAACAAGCATTCTCTTTTCCTTGTTCATTTTCTTGAGCCAAAAGTGCACCCAATGAATGATCTAAGGCAGTAATGTAAAGAATCATTACTTTTCTTTTTATTGTTGTTGCCAATACAGGAGGGTTTGTAAGATACATTTTTATGTTATCTAAGGCATTTTGACTTTCCTCATCCCATTCAAATGGAACTCCTTTTTTCATTAATTTTGAAAATGGTTGACGTCATCCGGAGAGATTGGAAATGAATCTTCCAATGTAGGCCAACCTTCCTTGAAGACCCCTTAATTCATGTAAATTATAGGGTGGAGGCATTCCAAGTATAGCCTTCCTTTTATCGGGGTCAACTTCAATTCCATTATGTCGTACAACAAAACCAAGAAATTTTCCTGAAGTGAATCCAAACACGCATTTAAGGGTGTTCATTTTGTATCGATTTTTACGTAAGCATTCGAAGACTATTTTAAATCATTAAGGTGTTGAGACCTATCTTTTGATTTAATGGTTAGATCATCAACATAACATTCTAACTTTTATGTAAGAAATCTCTTAATACTTGAAACATAGCTCGCTGATATGTAGCCCCTGCATTTTTTAAACCAAATGGCATAACGGTGTAGCAGAAAATGCCTTAAGGGGTTCTAAATGCTATGAGTTCCTGATCTTTTGGGTCCATTTTAATTTGATTGTACCCTGAGAACCCATCCATGAAGGATAAGGCTTCAAAACCAGTTGCGGCATCTACCATAAGTTCAGTGATAGGGAGAGGAAATTCTTTCTTTGGGCATGCGGCATTTAAGTCACGAAAGTCTACACAAACACGATTTTGTCCATTTTTCTTTTTGACTGGCACAATATTCGCTATCCATGTAGGGTATTTTACTTTACGAATAAAATTAGCTGCCTATAGTTTATCAGTTTCTAACTTAATTTTGACAGCAAGGTCTGGATGAAAACAACGTTGAGGTTGTTTAACTGGTTTTTTCGAAGAATCAACAGCTAATTTATGAGTTGTCACTTTTGGATCAAGTCCGGGCATCTCTTTTTAAGACCGAGCAAACACATCTTTATACTAAGACAAGTAGGCAATGTATGCTTTCATTTTATCATCAGATAATGATATGCTTACATAAGTCATTTTTGGATCTTCTGGAGATCCTAAATTAATTTCTACAAGTTCATCGACTGTTGCCTGCCCCCTGTCCTCGAGTGATGGTGGTGCTTCGTCAGGCACATTGACAAATTCCTCATTTTCTACTTCAACATCTTGTTCCTGACCAGAGATCATGTTGACTTCCTAGATTCCTCCACCATGATGATGAGATTTCTGTTTTGATGCCTTCTTTCTGGTATGCTTTTCCTAAAGTGCGTTCCTACCCATCTCATAGCCTATCATGATGTATTTTAGGGCTTTCTCTAAAACAGGATCAAATCACAAATTTGAATTCTCTGACGCATCAATCAACTTGATAAATCTTTTCTTCCTTCCTTTTTTTTTTTTTTATAATTTGCATTTGAGGGATCATCTCAGAACTTTTCCCTTCACAAAGTTGCAATTTAGATGACCCATACTAATTGTGGAAATCATCATATTTTGCTGATTCCAATCGATCAAACACCGAGATTCGAGGAACTTGCAGCATCTTTGCACCTTTTCCTTTATGGAATGACTTTCTTTTCCACAATCTTTTTGGCTTCTCTTCTATCAGATATTTTGCATTAATTTGATAAGATGTTGCTTTTTTGCTTTCCTATACAAATAGGCTGAGGTTTGAAAGCATATTTTTGAGCTTCTGTTCTACTAGGAAGAGGCTCAACTATTCCCCCATGTTTCAAGCTACCTGGATTTTCAATGTCATAACCGGTTTTTTGCATCATTTTAACAACGTTTGGGTGATAACGACTAAGATCCACCATGCCTGTAGTTGACACTTCATTAGATTCATCAGGTAGCTTTGATGTGTTACCTTGCACAAATTTGAGCAATGGGTATTTTTCATTTGTTACTGAGGAAGTAGGCTTTTCTTCCTCTTGAATAGAAGTGTCTATTTTGGTCAAAGGGAAAATGAATTCCTTTAAGACCTCTTTTGTTTCTTGAATTGGACACAAAAGAGATGCACCTAATTTTCTTTGGGACTTTGGGACATATTGAAAAGTTGGCTTTCTTTTCAAAGGATCTTTTTCACTGTCACTTGACTTTGTCTTCCATTTTGAGTCATCCTTTCTACTGCAGCTTGATTTTGTTTGAAGATTTTCTTTAACCTTCTTTGTGGTTTCACGATCAACGTAAAACTTTGCATCTGCAAAATAAGTTTCAGTTTTAGTGAAAGGATTCTCATCAGCAATCACTTTCTTTTAGATGCCTTCACAGTAATACTTGAAACATTGGTGTAATGTTAAAGGAACCAAAGAACAAAATAGCGGCCGCTACGCATATCGGCCGTAGCGGCCGGCACCGCCACGCTACAGCCGTTAACACCCGTAGCGGGGCGTAGTGGCCGCTATGGGAAAATGGCGGCTGCTATTTTCCCGCTACGTAGCGTACGTAGCGGGAAAATAGCAGCCGCCATTTTCTCGTAGCCCGTAGTGGGCTGGGCCTATTTAAATGCCCTGACGCCTATTCTTCTACATTTTTCACTCGTCTCCATCTTTCCTTTTCCCTTTCTACTGTTTTTTGGTCCTACCTTCCTCCTTCTTCAAATCAAAGGCAACAAGGGTCCAAAAACGCAATAAGATCTACAAATCTAGAACATTCATCTTCTTTGGAGTCAAACGGCATCTCTTAAAAGGTATTTTTTATGTGATTTTCTTAGATCTATGGCTCTATTCCTCTTCTCTCCTTCATGAATCTCTTGGAAATGGCTTGTAAATGATAGATCTATGTTTCTCATAGATCAAACCCCCCATTTTCTATGGTTTATTTATTTATTATTTATTTTTTATTCTCGGATTTTTTTATTTTTTGAAAAAAAAATTTCTTGAAGAAACACCAACCAAATCACTTAGAAATTACTCCCAAGTGTTAGATCTATGAATCTCATGAATGAATCACACTTTCTTTCTTGTTTATTTGAATTTATTTAATTTTTTATGTTCATATTAATATGAATTTTGGTGGTAGAGGTATTCCTCTAATCATTTCTCAAATCTCAACTTTATATTAACTCTCATGAAGTACAATGTTATTTATAAAGTTATTTTTTATTATGCCATTTATTGTGTTGAATGTTGATTGTTAAGTCACTGACTCTAGTGACTAATCTCTCTAAATCTTAAATTCTTGACTCTTGAGTCTTGAATCTTAATTCTTGATACCATGTGAGAAATAAGAATGATACTATTATTTTTTAATTATATAGTGATATAGGACATCATGCATTTAGGGGACTGCTACGCCCCTTTATTTTAGGCTTTTTGGCGAAACAAACACATATTCTAACTCATTACAATTTTTTGGATTTTTTTTAAAATTTTTTCAAATTTTTTTGATAGTTTTTTTTAATCACACCACTATGCCGCTATGTAGCCCCGCTTCCGCTACGTAGTGTTTTGGCGACCGGCCGCTCCGCTATCTGCTACCGCTATTTTAATCCTTGGAAGGAACTACCCTATTCTCATGTAACCATGGTCTTCCAAGTAATACGTTCTATGATGTCAGAACATCAACAACGTGGAACACAGCTTTTGTAGTTAAATCTCCAATTGTGAGTTTGAGCTTAATAGTTCCCAAAAGCTGTTGGCTACTTTGGTTGAATCCTGTTATGATTAAGTTTGAAGAATCAAGATCATACACCGTCATGCCTAAGGATGAGAGTGCCTTAAGGGGAATAAGATTTACTGTTGACCCACAGTCTAGCATTATCCTATTCATTTTGACTTTGGCAAGGACCTCTTTTACAAGGGTCTTTTATGGGCTTGTTTCCACAAAAGAAGATCTTCATCTGTGAAGGATATTGTAGCTAAACAGGATGCACAAATATTTGGACAGAATGTACTTTCAAGTTCTTTCTCAATTTGATGCACTTCATTGAGAAATTCATCAGGATCAAGAAGTGCTTTGATAAGAGCCTCTTGAATATGCTAAGAGAGTCTTAGGACATCATACGCTTAACGATGCTTGGATCTTTTTCAAGTGTGCCAAGACATCATATTTTGTTGGAGACTTATCATTCACAATTTTCTTTGCCCCCTGTTGAGGCCGTGTGCTTGTAGATTCATTTCCAGCTATAGCCCTTCATTTGGATTGCTTCTCAACCTTTGTGAGTATTTATGGTAACTGTTTTCCTGAACGAAGTTGGATGGGACATGCTTCGTTAGAGGTTTTTTTCCAAGATCTCTTCATCATTTGGAGCACCTTTTTCTTTAGTTTCATCATGCTCTTTATATTACCATCAACCATGTTGCGCGAAGCTACTCTTAATTGAGAGTCAATTTGGTTTTCTCCCTTTTTTGGCTGATCTTTGTTCACGATGAAGTCCAACATCATGGATTGGATAAATGATCCATCCCAATAGTCAACCCCGTGATGTTCATTTTCCTGTTCAATTTCTTCAATCATAACATGATGTATTTTCAAGTAAGATATGGTGCGAATCACAACTAGATCATTGGGATTAACATCCAAATATTCATGTGGCAGGGGAGCATAACTTGTTCCTTTTTCATCCCAAGGAGTGTTTTCAAGATCTTCTGGTAGACTAGGCTCTACCAAGAATGTCCATGGGAGTCCTTTTTTAGCTAACTCTTCTCTTATTGCAGGTAGCCCAGATTCTCGAAGAACTTTAGCATTACGGATGGCTGTTAATCTTTCAGCTTCCTGTTCTTCTTCAAATGTATTTTCAGACCAATCTGAGAAGTACAAAAATTCATCTGTGTTCTTCTAGCCATTGAGCTCCTTCAATGATTTCTGAGAGGGATTCTATGTCTGAGTTATAGTTTATCTCAAAACCTGCATTGTAACAGGAGGCAATGTCTACCTTTTTTTGTTTTCCCTCTACATCATGTTTTTGTCTATGTTGAGCTCTGATGATTGAGTGGGTTGAGAAGAACACAAGTGGTATATATTCTTTCAATGTCACCGGGACCCTGAATTTTGACGTGCCAACCATTTCATGGTCATGAGCTTTATGCTTTCTCACATGCTTCTTTTCCTTTGTATCAAACTTGCTTTGTTGAGGTAACTTACTTTTTGGTACCTTTTGATTTTCTTGAGTAGAGGTTGATGAGATGTACTTTAAATTCTCATGACTACTCAATTTCTTGCTCTTTTTCTTTCGAATGGTAATTTCTTCGCGCTCGTGCTTTTCAAAAGCAAATATAGGATTAGCATTAGCAGTTGTTTTGGTTTCTCCTGTATGATTTCCTACTAACTTGATGGTCCCATCATCTATGAGAGCTTGTATCTTTTCTTTTAAAACAAAGCAATCAATAGTTTTATGATTGGTCATCCATTGGTATTTGCAGAATTTTGGATGATCAACTTTGTCAACTTCATTGAGTTTCTTTGGCTCTGGTAATTCCAACAAATTTTTTTGCGAGAGTTCTTCTAGGGGATCTTCCACGTCTTCATTCAGAAAAGGATAAACCTTCTCTATTCTTTCTTTTTAGTGATGGACGTTTTCTTCCAGTATTTTTCCTTTGCTCTGATTGAGCAGTATTATCCACTTGTTGTTTATCTTTGGATATTCGGGCTTCAACAACGGTCACCTCTTTCTTTGGCGGTGCCTTTTGGTGAGTTGTTGATGATGATGATATCACCTTCTTAGTCCTAGCAATATCCTTGGTATGCCTTAAAGTGGAATTTTCCAAGTCATGAGCCCTTTGATTTAAGGCTTCAAACGTGTCCACAGGTGAAGCTAAGAGAGGATCTTGTGTCTCATGGTTCACGCCCCTCAAGCAAAGCTTAATCTTTTGCTTTTCATAGAGTGGGGTGGGACAACAAAGACTAAGATCTCTCCACCGTTATATATATTGCTCAGCAGTTTCATGAGTCACTGAGAAGCTTCAGTAAGTTCTTCAATTCCAATTTCCAGATTAATGTTGTAAAAGTGTTGAAGAAATGCACGTTCCATTTCTTCCCATGTTGGCATTCCCTTGCTGGCAAGTGTGAATACCACCGAAAGCTGCTCCTCTTAATCCTGTTACAAATCGTCTCAAAAGGAGAGTTGGATTTTTAGCTGTATCTCCACATAAGGCAACAAAATGCACCAAAAACTCAATTGGATTGCCTGAACCGTCGAATTTTTCAAATTTGGGCATTGTATATCCCAGTGGAAATGGGACTTCATCTATATGAGATGGATATGGTTTTTGGTAGTCAAATCAATTTTCCCGGAACGTGTTGTGACTTCCTTGATTGTTCAAAGCACGAAGTCTTTTAGGGAATTAAGATCAACACCATCATTTGATGGACCCACAAAAAGATCCTTAAGTGCGTTTTCTTTTAATGATGCAATTTCTGCTTCTTTTTCATTTAATTTCTATTGCAATTCAGCTATTATTTCTTCCATTGTCTTTTCTCCTTCAGCACCTGTCATTAGAACATCAGCAAATGATTTTTGTGACACAGACGGAGATGATGGGGTGTTGATAGTGTTATGCACATGTGGTGGGAATTCCTTTTCTATGAAGATGGCTTCAGGTTGGTTGTAGAGTGGGTTGCTCGAGAAAGAGGCCTCCTCTGCTAAATTTGTTGAAGACGAAGAGTTAATTGGATCGACAAGCCTTGTTGGCTTGACCTTTCGAACGTTAGTATTCTTCTTTCGCTTTGATGTGAGAACTATGAGAACACACCTTTGTGCTAAAAACAATCCCTCACTAGATCTCTTTGATTGACTTCGAGTTTGTGGGCGTGACTGGCCCTTGGAGGTAACCATCACTGCTACAGTAGTCATTGGGATCTTTGGTGTTTTGAAGATGCGTTTAAGGTTTGATGAATTCATTAGGGGTGAAAACGAGATCCAAAGACAGGTGTCTCTTTTTGCTAGTTGAATTTTGCCCCTAGCATGTGGAACTTGCTTTAGATCCAATGGAGACAAACTTTTGAACATTAGTGTAGGTGGGGCCAAGGCAGCTATGCGGATGGAGCTAACTTCACACTGGGCGCTGCATCAGCAATAGCGACCACCTTGTAGCTGTTGAACACGATCTTGATAGTAGATTCCATTTTCCTGCATTTTCAATTTGAGATTTGATAAAGAAGGCGACAATCCCTTTTAAAATTAGAGGAGGAATGTGTCCCACTGGGTGTGCCAAAATTTTGTACACAATAAATTGATGCATAAATAACAATAAATGCACTAAAATTCACTGGATACAAAATTTCCTCCATTTAATGGGAGGTTTTATATTTAATTTGGTGTGCGCACGGCATACTCCCGATCATGAAAATTTCATCGACCATTAATTACATCCCTTTCGGAAAACCTTTGATTACAAGGAAATATAACTCAATAAAACTTACAAAGGAAATGCATGAAACTTTAAAAGAAATTTTTCTGCTCCTCGCCTTCATTGCTAAGAAGCCATCCTTTGCTTTCACTCGGATCTTCATGAAGATTGCATTTTTTTTCTTAATTTGAAAGAATGAAATTGATGATGATTTTTCTGTTTTTAGTGGGTCACTATCCATATGGGCATTAGATACAGGCCTCACTTTTAAATGAGTTGAACTCATTGGGCTGACCCATATAAGATATGATCTGTGATGTTTGTTTAGGAGAATTTCAGCCCAATATCAATAATATTTAGGACAAACCTAGCTCCTAAGAAGCACGGACACGGACACAAGACATGGATACGACATGACATGGATATGCCGACATGGCATTTCTAAAAAAAGTAGGGACATAGACACGTCGGGGACTCATTAATAATATATATTTATATATTTTTATATATAACCATATACTAAAAATATATATAATTAAAAAAAGCTTCCAGCATTAATAAAAAAAGCACATTGCACAGCAGGAAGGAAAAAGGCACATACAAATGTGCAAAGGCAAAGGCAAACAGAAGGGAATGTATTAAGAAATTGCACAACAAACAAGCCCTAGCACATCATTTCATCAAAAAAGGCAAAAGCAAACAATAAATCAAAAGGTTTCAACAAGCATACAAAAGGAAGAAAAAATAAGGAGACATAAAGTCAAACATACAAATGTGCACAGCAGCACAATAAAAAAACGAAGGCAAGTATTAAAGGGATTTAAAAAAAAAAAAGACATAAAAACAATGCACACATTAATCACATAAAAATAGTGCACACATAAAAATTAAAAAAAAAAAAAACAAATAGTTGGATGTGTCTATCAAAGCAACTGTAGAAAGGGACAGTGTGGAAAAAACAAAAATGCAGCAGCACATCAACTATCACACATCATAAAAATCTTCTTCTTCTTATTCTTTTGAAAAAGAAATGGAGAAGATGTGGTGTGGAAAAACAGAAAATCAGCAGTACATCACAAAGGCAGGAGCAGTACCTTGGTGTGGAGATTAGACAATGAAGCAGATGGTGGAGCAGGAGGCGGTGCAGGAAGTTCTCTTCTTCTTCTTCTTCCTCCCGCACTGCTCTTTTTCATTTTTTCCTTTCCTCCTCTGGGTTTCGATGGGTTCTGGGAAGGGCATGGAGTGAAGAGAAAGGGCATGGGGTTTCGATGGGACCCATGGCCGACAGCGACAGCTAGGAGGTGCCAGAAGCTGCGGAAGAGCTTGGCCTTGTGGAGGGAGTCAGTGGAGATCTCCATCCGGTGCATCAGCAACATGTCGTGGAAAAAGGCAATGAGCTCCTTTGGGGGTGGTGGCAACGGAGTAAGGTGGAGGGTCGCATTGGTGGGCGGTGAAGGGAACACTGGTTTTGATGGTGAGGGTGGCGGTGGCATCGTCAGCGGCAGAGGAGAAGGGGTGGGATTTAAGGAGGGTGATGTAGATGAGGTTGATGATGAAATGTGTTCAAGAGCCATCTTCAGCCTCTGTCGACTTGCACAAACACCAATAGAAAAGAAAGGGCATGGGGTTTCGATGGGCTTTGGAAAAAGGGTTTTCGACTAGGGTTTCAATGGAAAGGGGAAAAGGGGTTTCGATGGCTCTTTTTTTTTTTCACTCCATCAAATGCTAGGAAAGGGATGGTTTTCGACTTGGCATTTTAAGTTGAGTTGAAATTTTCATTTACCCCCCTCAGTTTTTTTTTCTTTTTTTCTAATTTTAATGCAAAGAAGAGCACAGTTTTACAATCGCCATGTCTAAGATGTGTCCATGCAGTGTCCCCGCTTTGTCCGAACTGTGTCCACAATTAAAAAAAATGAATTAAAAAAAAAACAGAACACTTTTCGTATGTCTGACACGTGTCCCAGTGTGTCTAGGGTGTGTACATATCCCAGACGTGTCGGACACTGACACGCCAGCCTCGAAGAGGTGTCCGTGCTTCCTAGCCTAGCCCGATTGCAGTTTTAATTTGGGCTGAATTTTGAATCCAATTTCAAATAATATTTGGGGTGAGCCCAGTTCAATTTCAACCTTTATTCGGGTTGTTTTTTCAGCCTAATCTTTGCAAGTATTTGGGCCGAGCTTAGCCCATTTATAGCCTTTATTAGGCCTATATTTTGAGCCCAATTTCAGAATTTATTTGGGCTAATTTTATGCCCCATCTCAGAAATTTTTTGGGCTGATTTTGTGCCCGGTTTCAGGCTTTAGTTGGGTTGATCTTGTGCCCAATTTAAGACTTTATTTGGGCTGTATTTGAGCCCAATTTAGACCATATCTGGGCCAAATTTTAAACCTGATTTCTGCCATGGTCTGGCTGGGTTTAAAGCCGTTTTAGAAACACACATTGGACCAAATCTTCTACCAATGTGAACCCACTTAGGCTGTACTTTTAACCTGTTTAAAGGCTAGCGTGGGCTGAGTTTCAAACCTTTTTGTGGTATGATCCTTCAACCTATTTAAAATAAGTGTGGGCTGAATTTCAACCCTTTTCATGGACTTAGTTCGGGCCAATTTACAGTTCTGTTCTAGCATCTCAACCATTTCTTATTTGCATTTGACTAAATAACAGTCATATTCTAACTGCTTTGGTTAAGTTCTCGACACTTGGAGTTTTGACCCATGTTCAAATGAGAGTTGAGTTGAGTTCTGATTCATTCAAAAAAACCATAATTTGGACTCTTTTATGACTCATTTAGCACCATAATATAGACTGACTTTCAAGCCTGCTTGCAGTCAATATCTGGGCTACATTTTAGCTAATATTTGAACTACCTCTCAGCCAATTCCAACAAATTTTTAGTTGTAATCAGCATGATTTTTGTCATCGTTTGGGCTGATTTCAACCTGTATAAAAGCAAATATGGGTTTAGTTTTAGCCCATTTAGAGACAATAGGTTGGGTTGGGTTTTAACCCATCTTTTGAACAATATTCAAGTTGTCTCCTAGCTCATTTAGTGTCATTTTTCAGCTTGTGTTTTCAATCCATCTGCTGTAATCAAGCCCAATTTCTGTTTAGGTTCAAACCCATATTTAGGTTCAAACCCAGCCTAGTTTTGGTCATTGTTTGATCCAATCATGCTTACTGTTTGGGTTGTTTGGAATGAGGATTCAAGTTGTTTGTTTAGGGGAATTTGGATCTAATAGGTTGTTTGGTTCAGATGATTCCAAGCTGTTTGGTTGGAAAGAATCAGGTTTGTAGGCTGTTTGTAAGCAATTATAATCCATTTTCAAATACGGCTGGGCTCCCAAGGTTTCAAAGTAAACTAAAAAAACGAAATTTCTCCATGAACTCCATTTTTAGATCTAGAGTAAAGTTTGAGATATAGTTCCCAATAGTCCCCACATCTAAATATCCAGAAATAATAAAAGGATATTCAAATTAACGTCTATTATGTTGTACATTATCAACATTAGACTTGCTAAAAGCATTTATGCACTTACAAGTAAAATGCTCTCAAGCCCTTAATAAGAGTAGTTTATTGTTGTGGATGAAAATCAAAGTTTTTGAGTCCTCCCTTATAATGGGTATGTCTGAGCAAATTTGTTGGGAAGAGTTCTTTTTCTTGTTTTCTTTTTTTTTCAACCCATTCACTCTCTTTGACTGCACTCAAAGTCTCTGAGTCCCCGGACTACTGTTTTCAGCCCTGGTATCTTCTATGTTCATGTCCTTCCAGCAAGTGCCGGCCAGGCCATGCCAGCATATCCTTGCAAAGCTGAACATTATGCTTTTCATCTTTTGATGAAGGTTACTGCAGCATGTCTGCTCTTCATTTTCAGTGTCACGTGGCTCAAACTGATTGATGTAAACAGCAACAATTTTAGAAAAGAACGCAAGAGACAGCTTTTAAATCAAGAGTCTGGTTTTCTATTTGGTTTGGAGAGCAGAATCCTTTTCAAGCAAGGACCTAGGTCTCCATTTTAATGGTGGTCATGTTGCCAAGTACATGAGCATTTGGTGGAGGGCAATGACCCTCTTAAGTGAGGTTCTGAATCTCCATGTTAATGGAATGAGGGTGGTGGGAAAGCTGAAGTGGAAATGAAGTGAGTAGGAGGGAAGATGAGACAGAGAGGTACAAGATGTGATCATGTGGATTGGAGGGCGTATCCCCTCTTTGATAAGGGTCCAAATCTCCTTTCCATTTTAATGAAAATGCAATGGATTGGAGGGGAGATTCCTTCAAATAAAGATCTATATCTCCTTTCCATTTAAGGGAGATGATGATGAAAAGTGGATTGGATGGTAGATTCCTTCAAATAAGGATCCGAATCTCCTTTCCATTTTAATGGAGATGTAGTAAAAGAAAAAGAAAATGGTTGAAGGAGTTGTGAAGAAGATGCAAAAGACCCTCCCCCATTTTTTTTACCTTCAAAAATTTTTTTTCTTCCTTTCTCACTACCACTGCCGTACTCCTCTTGTTCTCTCTTTTTCTTTTTTCAAACTTTCCACCTCTTTTTTTTTTCTTTATAGTTATCGCCCTTTTTATTTCAAACTTTGAAGTGGTTGAGATAACTCCCCAAATTGTGAGTGGTAGTGGGGGAAGTCGGTGGGGAAGTTTTAAAACTCCCACAACGAGCTTTTTCTTTGAATGGGTCTTATGGCCTCTGATTGGGTCAATTTGTGGGACCCACCTTTGGACTTTGTGGACTAAAAAGCATATATCATAGGGAATTGAACCATAGAGATCCAAGTTGAAATGTAACACCTCTAACCACTTTGCCACACTTATTTGTGTGTATAATTTTGTCAAAATATTAATTTTAACAAGGCATCATGATTTAGGTGAATAATGATTATGCCCAATTCCACAATAATTTTGTTAGGCAATTTTTTGGTGTCTACAGATAGATTTTTGAGAATTTGGGTGTTGCCCAGCTTCTATAGCGTAGGACTTTAGTATTTGGCAACTTTGGACACAGCACAGGTAGATGCTTCAAAGAAAAGAAGAATGTGATCAGCGAACTAAAGGATTCAAATGCGCTCCGCTCGGGGGGGCCAGATTTGGGAATAGGGGTGGCCTAGCAACAGCTAGAGACATGACCGCCTTAGATAAGGCTTCTGCGCCTGATGCCCACTCTCAGTTTGATTTCCTGAGTGAGTTGGCCATTAACACAGACTTGTTAGTGAATGTGGTGATGCAAGCCACAATTAATTTGACAAAAAGAGGGCAGAGCCATGGCAAAGCTGGGAGCGCTGGATGAAGTTCCATTGGAGGTTGTCATAGGCTTCGGACATATCTAGTTTGAGAGCACACCAATTCGTTTTCCACGATTTGTGACTCATAATGGTCATCAACTCCTTGGCAATGATAATATTATCAAGAGGGCGTTTCCTAGGTTGGAAAACAGCCTGATTATCCAAAAATACATTTGCCGAGAATTGGACGTAGCCTGTTCACAAAAAGCTTACTAATAATTTTGTAGATGACATTGCAGAGGCTTATGGGTCTAAATTCCCCTTGGGTGTTGGCCCCCCTTGCATTTTTGGTATAAGGATGATTGTGGTCTCATTAACCCCCTCTGGCAAGATTCCCTCAGCGAAGATGGTCCTGACAAAATAGCCTATCTCCAACCCTAGAAGACCCCATAAAAATTAGTAAAACTGAGTATGAAAACCGTATGGATTTGGCGCTTTGTCTCTACCCAACGAGAAAAGCGCCCTCCTAACTTCTATAGTCGGAGTGATTATTAGAGTGTTGTTGTCCATTTCTGAAATAGATGGCCGAATGAGGTTTGACAAATTAAGGTTTGTTTGAGGAGATTGCAAAGCTGGGGAGAAGATAGGCTGGAAGTGGTCAAACGCATGCTCCACCATAATTGGGTTATCCCATAACGTGGTGTTGTTGTAGAGATACAAAGGCCTAGGCTCATGATCTAGGCTTATCATGGAAATCCCATGATCCACGTCCATAAAAGATACTCCACGTGAGGAATATCTAGGAGATATGGTCAACTTTATACATAGTTGTAGAGATTGTCAAATATCCTTACATTCCATTTTCTCTTGTAATCACATATAATTAGGATATAATTGTATCCTTGATTAAAGCATATAGTGAATATAAAGATACAGTCGATCCTTCTTAGAGGACACGACAATATTCCCAGACAAACTATTCCATTGCAATTTCTTCCTCTTCTCAAACAAGGATCTACAGATACTAATAGTTGTTACTATCTTTAAGGAAATGAATGATGTTTTCCTAAAATTGATTTTAGCCGCCCTATGGAAAAATTTTGCATTACTATGTCCCTGAAAGATCCCTTGAACTCTAGCTCTTTGTTTCCAAAAGTGATGCAACCTTAGGGTTAGGGCTTGCGTGGAGTGCCTAAGCACGTGTCCAAGGACACTTCAAACCGTCAAGATGACTTCAAACACACACGAGGACGCACCTCTCTGGGAAAACCCAATTCTATTAATCAACCAAATCTTAGAATTTCTTCCCTACAATGCCATATATATAGTAAAAGCAAACTTAGTGTGTAAGAAAACCCTTGGCTAAAAATGGAAACTTTCCTAATAACAATAATAATCCTAATCTAATTTGAAGAGGGGCTGCTGGGGCTTAGACTGTATCGTCCTCCCCGGGTTGAAAGAAGAGTTCGTCCTCGAACTCGATTGCCAGTGTAAATGTGTTGAACATGAAGGACTTCCTTTGTGGCAGCTTTCCAGGAATTCTTCTTTGGCGGTTGTGGTTTCTCAGGATGAAGAGTAACTTGCTGTCCACCATGATTGAATGTATAGGTGTTGTCGCGCATACCATGAGTTCCATTCTTGTCATACATCCATGGACGGCCCAATAAGATATCACCACTAACCATAGGTAGCACATCACACCAGGTTGTATCCTTGTAAGTCTCACCAATGGCAAAAGTAACTTTGCAAGTATGTCAAACATGCGCTTGATCACCATTCATTAGCCACTTGACAAAATGAGGACGGTTATACTTATAAACTTTCAATTTGAGGCGATCAACAAGAGCTTGGGAGATGAGATTTTCACAACTTCTGCTGTCAATAACAACTGTGCAGTTTTGTCCCTGAATCATTCCTGCGGAACGGCAAATATTTTTGCACAACCACTTATGCTCAACAGTTGGTGAAGCGTCCTTGAGGACAATAAGAGCATCATCTGGGGGCTCTGCATCGGTGAATTCAATTTCCCTAATGTCAATATCCTTAGGATCAGTATCAGTACCCTTAGTATCATCTTGGATATTGTTATCAGCACCTTTAATTTCAATCAAATGTATTCGCTTTGGACATTCTGCTGCTCGATGTCCTTGCTGATGACAATCTAAACAAACCATCTTATTTTGACCTTCGGTCCTAGCAAAAATCTGTCCATTGGATTTAGCTTCTTGTATAGATGAATTCTTCGGAGAAACCCATTTGGATTTTTGAACTTGATGATTGGCAATTCCCTCAGCCTTGATAGCATGTTGGATAAGTTCATCGACATTATCAAAATTTTGGAAGGCAAGGATATACTGAATGTCTAGTCTCAACCCATTGAAAAATCTATCAACTACCACATCATCATCTTCATTCAAGCCACAACGAGCTTGCAGAGTTAAAAATTCCTCGGAATATTCAATTACTGTTTTGGATCTTTGTTTCCAGTGTTGAAAGCTAAGAAGCACGGACACCTCTCCGGGGCCGGCGTATCCGTGTCCGACACGTCTGGGACACGGACACACTCCGGACACGCTCGGACACGTCTGGGACACGCAAAAAGTATCCTAATTTTCAAATTTTATTTTTTTAAATTTCGGACACTACTCGAACACGGCCCGGACACGGCCCGACACGGCCCGACACGGATCGGACACGGCGGCCCAACAGCAATCCCACGCCTTTTGCATTAAAATTAGAAAAAAAAAATGAAAAGGGGGCTAAATGAAATTTTAAAGTAATTTAACCCATTGCTTTTAGCATTAGAATTAAAAAGAAAGAAATGAAGAGGGCTTAAATGAAATTTCAACCCAATATAACCCCAAGCCTTCGATTGAAACTCAAAACCCTCTGCGCCTCTGAAGTTTTCCCCAAATCCTCTGCCTGCCTCTGCCTCCGCCTCCCGCTCGGCGAAACCCTCGCAGCGAAAACCAGCGGTGAGATCGCAGATCCCATCGACGCTCCATCGCGTCTGCGAAAGCCAGGAACCGTGGGCGAAACGCCATCACCGTCCGAGGCTGTCGACGAGCAGAGGGAAGAGATCGTGGCTGTTGACGAGCAGAGGGAATAGATCGTGGCTGTCGGCAGTGGATCTGAGCAGGGAAGGAAAAAAAGAAGAAGAAGCAGCAGCGGCAGAAGAGGAAGACCCACAGTCTGCAGAGAAAGAAGCACCGTCTGCAGGGAAAAACTCAACGTCTACGGGAAAGAGAAGAAGAAGGAGAAGGAGAAGAAGAAGAAGAAGAAAAGAAGGAAAGGAAAACCCACCGTCTGCAAAAAAAACCCACCGTCTGCAAAACCCACCGTCTGCAAAAAAAACCCACTGTCTTGCTCACTGCAGAGAAAACCCACCGGCTCCAGGTATTTATTTTTGCAGGTGTGTGTGTGTGTGTTTTTTTTTTTTTTTTTATATCTCCTGCTCGGTATTGCTTCTGCTGATTTTTTTTTTTAATATCTCCTGCTCAGTAGATTTTTTTTTTACTTCTCCTCGGTGCTCCTGTCTATGAAATCATTTCCTTTCATTTTTTATTTTGCTGCTGCCGTCAATTTTTTATTTTGCTGCTGCCATCACTTTTTATTTTGCTGTGCAATACCATTTTATTTTGCTGTGCAATGTCATTCTTGTTTGCTGTGCAATGTCATTTTATTTTGCTGCCATCATTTTTTTTATGAAATGGTGTTGAAAGGCTTGCCTGCCTTTACCTTTGCATTGCCTGCCTTTTGCTTGTACGTGGCTTTTTTCTTCCTGCTGTGCACTACACGTTTTTTTTTTTTTTTGTTAATGCTAGAAGCTTTCTTCCTGCGCTTGCCCTTTTTTTTTTTTTTTGCTGTTGTCTGTTGTTAATTGATACTATGGGACATGTCCTATTAATTTGTTAATGCTGGTGCCTGGTGCTAATTTGCTGTTATATTATATAGATTTGGAATTTGGCAATATGAGTTCCATTGGTGGCTCTGGCTCACACCCCCCCAATGAAGAAGATATAAACAAGCCTCTGTGGAGATATGTAACCAAGTTTGATAAACTTAGTGATGGAGGGGGAAATATTACTTGGCAATGCAATTTTTGTAATCAAATAAAAAAGAGTTCATACACAAGGGTTAAGGCTCACTTGTTAAAATTGCCTGGTTGTGGGATTGCTGCATGTTCGAAAGTTACATCAAAAGATATTTCTGAAATGCAAAAATTAGAAGAAGAAGTAAAATTGAGGAGGACGGCCAATGCACCAAAAAAAGTACCTTTACCTGTGCCTAGTGTTTCATCTAGTTCTGATTCTATGACTATGATGAGTATGATGCAAGGAGGGTTTGACCGAAAGAAAAGAAAGATAAGTGGTGGGAGTGGAAGTGGAAGTGCAAGTCCCATTGAGAAGGCATTTAATTTAGCAGCTCGTGATCAATTACATGCTGAGATTGCTAGGATGTTTTATTCGGCGGGTTTACCATTTCACTTAGCAAGAAACCCATATTTTGTAAATGCCTTCACTTTTGCCGCCAACAATCCACTTGTCGGTTATGTGCCTCCGGGGTACAATTTGTTGAGGACCAGTTTGCTCCAAAGAGAGAAGGCAAATATTGAAAGATTGTTGCAACCTATCAAAAGCACGTGGAAAGAAAAGGGTGTAAGCATTGTGAGTGATGGGTGGAGTGACTCACAAAGGAGGCCATTGATCAATTTCATGGCTGTGTCGGAAGGTGGGCCTATGTTTCTTAAAGCTGTTGATTGTTCAGGTGAAACAAAAGACAAGTATTTCATTGCTAATTTGATGAAGGAGGTCATTAAGGATGTTGGGCATGAGAATGTGGTTCAAATAATTACTAACAATGCTCCAAACTGTAAGGGTGCGGGACATATCATTGAAACAGAATTTCCTAACATTATTTGGACACCATGTGTGGTCCACACCCTTAATCTTGCATTGAAGAACATTTGTGCAGCAAAAAATGTTGAAAACAATCAATTGACATATCATGAATGTAGTTGGATATTGGAGATTGTTGGTGATGTTATGCACATAAAGCATTTTATCATGAATCACTCTATGAGGTTGGCCATGTTCAATGAGTTTGTTCTTTTGAAATTGCTTTCTGTGGCTGACACATGCTTTGCTTCAGCGATTGTCATGCTGAAGAGATTCAAACTTATAAAGCGTGGTCTCCAAAGTATGGTTATAAGTGACAAATGGTCTCATTATCGAGAAGATGATACAGGGACAGCAAAATTTGTAAAGGACAGGTTGTTAGATGACATCTGGTGGGACAAAGTTGATTACATTCTTTCCTTCACAACACCCATTTATGATATGCTTAGACTTTGTGATACGGATAAGCCTTGTCTTCATTTGGTATATGACATGTGGGATACAATGATTGAAAAAGTGAAGACCACAATATATAGGCATGAAGGGAAGCGGACTGATGAGTCATCCTTATTTTATGATGTGGTACACCAAATACTTGTTGATCGTTGGAACAAGAACAATACTCCACTCCATTGCTTGGCACATTCTCTGAATCCTAGGTGAATTCTAGTCCTCAGCTTTTCACTTTTCAGCCATTTCCTCTTAGATAAGTTATAAGTATTTCTTAACATATTACACCTTTTCATCATATAGTAATTTTGAAATCCTTCTCTCTTTTATTGAAGGTATTATAGCGACGAATGGCTTCAAGAGGACCCGAGTCGAGTTCCTCCACATCAAGATGTGGAGGTTTCTAGAGAGAGAAAGAAATGTCTTGTCAAATACTTCCCCACTTCCGAGGAGCGCACAATGGTTAATATGGAGTTTGCCAATTTCTCACTTAGGACGGGGGAATTTGGGGAGTATGATTCTTTACATGATCGATATCATATGGACCCAACAAGTTGGTGGGCCATCCATGGAGCATGTGCACCTATGCTTCAACGCTTGGCTTTCAAGCTACTTATGCAGCCTTCTTCTTCATCTTGTTGCGAGAGGAATTGGAGTATATACTCCTTTGTGCACTCCGTGAGAAGGAACAAGATGACGCCAAAACGTGCCGAAGACTTGGTTTTTATTCATAGCAATTTACGTCTTTTGTCAAGAAGAACCCCACAATATATGCAAGGGGAGACTAAGATGTGGGATATTGCTGAGGATTCATTTGATTCCTTAGAAGATGTTGGGGTGCTTGAGGTTGCTAATCTTTCACTTGATGAGCCAGAGTTGGAGACCATGGTCTTTACAGATGATGTTGATTGTGATGAAGTTGTTGGTGATGATGAGGCAGTTGAAGTTGCATCAAATGACTGAAATTAGCATTGAATTAGCTTCTTTTTTGTTTTTTGTTTTGTTTTGTTTTTTTTTTTTTTTTTGTTTGGAGGAAAAAGGGAAAATCTTCCCTTTTCTTTGTAAGGATTTTATGGTAATATGGATATTTTATGTTTAACGATTATGAATTATGTTTTAGTGTTGTATTCAATGTATTGAATGTTGATTTTTTTTATTCATTATATATATTAATAAATATATATTATTAATTTATTAACGTGTCCCCGACGTGTCCGTGTCCTACTTTTTTGAGAAATGCCGTGTCGGCGTGTCCGTGTCGTGTCGTATCCGTGTCCCATGTCCGTGTCTGTGCCCGTGCTTCTTAGGTTGAAAGCTGGACCGTAGATCTCTTGCATAGTTGATAGGGAGGAATTTTTATTTCAAAATATTCTTCATCTCAATCCATGTATCAACTGGGTCCATGTTTTGATTCCTCTGTTTTCTTTGCAATTCAGCCCACGAAGTTGCAGCATAATTATGAAATCTAGTGGCAATTAGTGTGACTTTATGGTGCTCAGTCATTGGCTTATGTGCGAAAATATTCTCCACGCACACTAACCAATCCATAAATTCCGCAGGCTGCAATTTTCCATCATATTCAGGAATCACAATTTTAATCCCTAAGTCTCGATCAGGATTATGGACTGGTGGATCCCGTGGATTCCGAATATGGGCACCATCTTCACGGTGGTGATGTACACGGTGATTATATTCCAAATTTGTCACTCTAATATCCAATTGTTGCAGTGTGGTGTGCATGCCATCAACTTTGGCAGATAATTCTCTAATGGCACCAACTAAGTTTTCAAGTGAAGAAGATGAAGATTCAACATCCACTTGCTTCTTAGGAGGCATTTTTTTTTAATGTAAAATTTAAATCTGACTGACCTGATGTGTAGATCTACTCTTCATAAGTATGCGGAGAAGGACAGATGGGAAATCGGAGCACTGTTGATGTTAATCTTGCTTAAATAAATTCTGACCGTTAATTGAATGATGATGATGTGATGATAGTGCCAACTAACTGGGCACTTGTGATCTTCACAACTTGAGCGTCAAATATAGTAACAGATGGTTGGATTGTATTTAACGTGGGCCTTGGGAATGAGTTAGATTGAACTGGACTTGACCCGACCCAAGCTCGAAATATGTGCCAAAGAAAGATCAAAAGGATACAGCCCGAGTCTTTCTGGTTCTCGGCTGCAAAGAGGTGGCGATGTCTGCAAGAGATGGCGATGTGGAAGAGCTGCGTCCCGGCTTGCGACGACTCCAACGGTAGCAGCGAGGGGGTGGAATCTCTGGGCAGGCAGCGGCAAGCTACGATCGGCGATAGCAGACAGCAGCGATGGCAGCGTACGGCGGTGGCTACGATCGGCGGTAGCAGATAGCGGTGATGGCAGCGTACGGCGGTGGTTGGCGACAGCAGACCCCCGCGGTGACGACGGATGATGATGATGACGGTGCTGCGAAGGCGGTGACGATGGTGTTGCGACGATGCAAGGTATGTTTCCTTCTCGCTCTCGACTGCGGATCCTCTCTCTGCTACTTCTTCCCTTTTTTTTTTTTTCACTCCAGGGGGGATTGAAGGTGTTTGCAGGGAAGGGATCGTGCAGGATGATGGGGTGAGGTGTAGATCTGGGGTGGGGACTGTGGTGGGATTTCAGTGTTATGAGTCACGGTACGAATATTGGGTCGTCTAGGATAGCAGCGGAGAGGATGGGACGAACAGTGGAAGGCAACAGCGACAAACAGTGGAAGGCAACAGCGACGAACAGGGAGATTAGGGTTAGGGTTTGTGGATTTGGGTGGTGCGATGCAGGCAGGGAAGGTTTCTGATAAGGGGCCGACTGTTATATATAGGAAAGGGTTTCGGGACAGGGTTTTGGGGACTCTGGATTGTGTGGGATTGGGGTATTCGGTGGTGGATCTGGGTAGACAGAGTCATGGTTTTAGGGTTTGAAGAGGGCGGTAGTAGATTGGGTGTCGTCTGGAATGGCAGCAGAAAGGATGGGTCGTCTGGGATAGCAGCGGAGAGGAGGAGATGAACAGTGGATGGAGTGACAAGGTCCGGGAACAACAGAGGGCTCTCGGCGATCAGATCTGGTCTCTGATACCAATCTGATGCAACCCTAGGGTTAGGGCTTGCGTGGAGTGCCTAAGCACGTGTCCAAGGACACTTCAAACCGTCAAGATGACTTCAAACACACACGAGGACGCACCTTTTTGGGAAAATCCAATTCTATTAATCAACCAAATCTGAGAATTTCTTCCCTACAATGCCATATATATAGTAAAAGCAAACTTAGTGTGTAATAAAACCCTAGGCTAAAAATGGAAACTTTCCTAATAACAATAATAATCCTAATCTAATTTGAAGAGGGGCTGCTGGGGCCTAGACTGCATCAAGAAGATTTCGGCATGTCTGTTGACCAAGGTCAAACTCTCCATAAGTTGCCTCTCAATACTATGAAGGAATGTAGATGTGGGGTATTTGAGGCTTCTCTGGATTCCTTCCTATCTTCACTTAATGTGGGCTGCCATCTTTGTTGGATCGGTAAATGTTGATTTCTTCCATTGTAGCAGAAGGTGGCTAAGAGATTGCAGTTTATCTGGAAGAAGATTGGAATGATCTCCAGAGTGGTGCCATGAGTTGGCCATGACAGATTTAAATTCTGCATTGAACACCATCACAACTCAAAGCAGAATCTGTTAGGTGGCCTGGTCTGGGTGTTGCTATTGGATAAAAGTATAGAGTTATGATCTGATGTTAAATGGGTCAGGTTATAGATGAAATGGTCACGGATAAGTGGGCCCCTTTGAGATTGGCAACTGCTCAGTCCAACTACTTTAAAATCCTGTCATTCCCAGGTTGGCCTATAAAGCCTAGATCCAATAGGGTATTGGACTCCATAAAATCAGCAAAGTCTCTGTGGTCGTTTCTACAGAAGGAGACCCTGCCTCCTGCTTTTTTAGAATCAGTTAGAATGCTGTTAAAGTCTCCCATAATGAGCCAAGGATGTTGATTCCCCACGTGCGTTTCATTGAGAATTTTCAAATCCTCCCAAAAAAACTGCCTCAACCTCCAATCAGGAGAGGCATAAACGGTTGTGAGGTTTTTGTCCAGTCTTTGGAGTTACAAAGGCGGAAATGGACTGATCTGATGTTGAAATAATATTCAGGTCAATGATGGAATGGTCCCAAAATAGCCATATTCCCCTAGAGTGGCCTTGTACCATAAACAACCTCATGATTTTGAAAAAAATTTCCATCTTTTGGAGGAAACGCTAAGCCCTATGTGGCAATGCTCGCGTTTTGAGAAGAGCAAGGACGTGAGGCTGATGCATTTTAACCAACATTTTGATAAAAGGGTTGAGATTACTGCATGAAGCACCTTTAACATTCCAGGTTATCAGCTTCATAAGTTACAAAGGAAAGAATAGAGATCTCCATACCTGCATCTGGGAAAAGTTCAGTATGTAGTTGGTCAAGCGATTTTAATTGCTTTCCTCTCATCCGGATCATGAGACCTTGACAAATAGCTTTTCCTTGAGTGGAGAATGATCTCTTGAACGACTTCACCAAAGAAGATGGTGTGGAGTGGGTCAACGGCTGAAGAAGCCCAATGATTAGAGTTCATTGTCCAGTGTTCCCCACTTGATGTTTTCTGCAACTGTGTTTATCCTTGAAGCGGGGGTGAACACAGGCTCTGTTCCCGACGAGGAGGCTATTGTGGGGGCTTGTGCTGGGGCCCTGATGGAAACTGGGTGCATTGCCTGGGAGGGTTTGATGGGTGGCCAGTCAACTGGGGCAGGGATGTAGGTGATGACTGTTGGCCAACCAGCAGTGTTAAATTCTGCATGGAAGGATAGGTTGAGGTTTGGTCCCAGCAGAGGAAATCCAAAAACTGCTAGACGGGTGGTGGGTAAGGCATGGACATGTGGGCCATGTGAAGGTGAGGGCAAAGCCAGAGGCAATGAACAGTTTCTACCACCATCAGGATCGGGTTCCGAGCTAGAAGCTCCGAAGGTTCCATTATCAAAGTCTCTTCGGAGTGCTGGTTGCGGGTTTGCTGCGAGTCCGGTTGTTTCTCCATGAATGGGAGCCTCTGTGATGGCGGTATCTAGTTTGGTAGTGATTGTTGTGTCAAGCTGATGGAAGAGGCATGTTCAGAAGGATCATAGGGGGAGATAAACATAGGCAGGGTGTTTTCTTGTGAGTGTTGATGGTTATAGAGTGTGAGGCGGTTTCAATGAGGTTATGTTGTATATGAATGGGGGTGAGGTGTTGTGTGTGATTATGTACAATCTGGCGCTAGATTTGGCTATCATTTCCTAATGGGATTAGACCGACAAAGGATTTGCCGCGTGAATTAGCGACCTGAGTTGAGAGGTGGCCTAATTCGACGTCCATATCATGATCTCGTATCCGATTCAGATTTCCTAAGGATCCTTCTGCATGCTCTCTGTTGTCCAGCATAGTCCGCCCATTATTGTGGTTGCTTATCCACATGTTGGGTGGTGGAGGCCTTTGGTTTCTGCCACGTGTTATCTGAGTCCCATCTAAACATTGAGTGTTTTGGGAGTTCTGCATGGTATCTTTATGGCGCTGTGTGGTGATTGGGCTAGATTTTATACTGACAGGGTTTAGGGCGGTGGAATGATTTCCCTGGGCAAGGCAGTCATAACGATGAGTAGAGATTTGGCCATGGTTGATTTCCAGCCATTGATGGCTGGTGACTGAACTTGAGCTAGGTTGTTCATCATTACTGGTGCCATTGCTGTGTTGATTATCTTCAGAGAGCAGTTGGAGGCGTCCAAAAATTAGGGCCACCACTGGGGCTTTGCTTTCCTAGTTGGCTTCCTTTGCTACCATGCAGACCCTGAGTCATCTGGTGGTTTTTCCTTTGCGAATAAAGGGTTTTCCATCCATTAGCTATGAGTAGGGAGTCTTGATCAGGTGTTTCAGCAGGAGATGGGGCAGTTTTGTCGCCTTTGGGTAGAGGATCCCTACGGAAGAGACAGCCCCCCCTACAGAGTAGAATCTCTTACATGGGCTGCATGTCAGAGCGGGATTCTCATACACAGATTTCTGGAACCGGTTACCCTCCAGGGTTGATATATCTACACCTTCAATGACTTCTCTGCTAAGTTCAATCTCTACCAAGGCCCTAGCAAATAATGGCCTCTTGGACTGCTTGCCCTAGGACAGCATCATTGCATCTAGTCTGATCAAAGTTCCTTTGGGGGAGGTGATGGCTTCCAAATGTGTTGACGTGAAAAACTCCTGTGGAGGCCAGGTAGCATAAACCACTTAGGTGCTTGTGCAAGATATAGGCCCTAAGAGTGTCAAAATTAGGGATCCAATTGGTTATCACTAGCTGTTGTCCCGCAATAGCCCAAGGCGATTCTAGACGGACCCTCTTGAATTCAAATTGCTTGGCAAAGGTAAAGAGGAAGAAACCATTTTGCATTTCAACAATCTCCAAGTGTCCATTCATATTCCACAGTTGGGGAAGTCTGCGTTCTAAGGACTGAATGTGAAGTTTCCTATCTCAAAATTTACCGATAATGGTCAGATGGCATGAGTTTTGTGCTTGTTTTAGATTATCTTCAGCTATGAAGCACGGGTACTTCCAAAATGTACACGTACCCGTATCGGGTACTTACTCATACACGTATCGGGTATGGGTACGGCAAAAAATATATTGGGTATGGCCAAACGTACCTGGTATGTTTTGACTTTTTGGGTATGGGATGGGTACGTTTGTGGATACGGGATGGGTACATTCCTGGTACTTTTGTAAGAATTTTTTTTTTTTTTGTAAAAACTTTTGTAAGAGTTTGAAAAAGCTAAAAATATAATTTTTAACTTTAGCCCTAACCCTTCTCGATGAACTTAAAAGGAAAAAGGCTTTAGCCCTAACCGATGTCCAATCCCCTCGTTTTCAACAACAAGGAGGAAGAAGAAGAAGAAAGAAAGAATCCTAGATTATGAAATATAAAAAATAATATTGTTGTTGCTTTTTTTTTCATTAAGTTAAATTTGTAATAGTATTAAGTAATTGCTGGCTTGTTGCATCTAAGAATTCTAAGATATTCTAATTATTAGCAAATTGCATTATTAAAATCTAAAAAAATATAATTCTTTAATTGATGTACCCCAGCCGTACTCGTATCCTGTTTTTTTAGGATTTTGCTGTATTGGCGTATCCGTACCGTACTCATATCGGTACCCGTGCTTCATAGATCTTCAGTGAAGGCAATGGTGGGCACCTCTTGGCAATTGGACCGTTCATCCAGTACGTATCTGATTCTTAAGGAGAGCCGTGGAACAGGTTGTGGTTGAACATGAATATGAAGTGCATCCTTGTAAGAGAGCGTTGCGGTCATTGTTGATAAGGATCCCATACTCACTTCCGCCATATCTTGATCTACAATTTGATTCGGGGGGTTAGGGGGTTTTGGAGGGTGCTTGACATTTGCCGGAGGCAGTGGCGGTGTTTGGGCATTCTTTGATTCCATCTTTAGATTGTAATTATCCTTTTGGATTGTAGTTTTGAATATGAGACGGTGGTAACATTCATCCAAAATGGTTATAATAATAGAGTCTCTCACAATAAGAACAAATATCAACCACCCCTTCTTGCTGATGTCTTTTGGTTTTGGGAAGAAAAGGATGAAGAAACTGTTAGGGTTTTGACTTTTGAGAAGGGGCCTTGTGCAAGTGAATGTCTATAGGGTTTGAGAACAGGCTTTGGGCACATGGAGTTTGGGCATGTGGGAATATGGAAATATTTGGGTTTTTTGTTATTTATTTATTTATTTGCTAATAAAGACCCAATTGGAGATGGAAAATTGCTCAGCTCCACTCTAGGTCTCGGAATGCTGATATTTTTGAGGATTGAAAAGGGGCTTGAGAAGGGAAATGTGATTGGATATAGTTCATTTTTACTTCATAAAAGAGGCCCAAGTGGAATTCTAAAATCCACGAGCTGTTCGGTTGCAAACATTTCTCATTAAAAATTTTGAGTGTTGGGGATTTCTAAAATGGCCTCATACCATGTTCACATCAAATTTCAAATGCTATGTTTGAGTTTTTTTTATTACTATAATTCCAAATACCAACCCAATTCTTTTATCATGACTGAAGGCTCTCTTTGGTTGCAAGCATTTGAGGATATCTTGTCTGAAACCTATTTGGCCTAAGGTTTGTCTGATTAATATAGTTACTTTTGGGGATTATTGACACTAGTGTTGGGTCAAGTTCCCTAAGAATTCCAAATGCTCTATTTGTTGCAAGAATTTCGGGTGCCAACCCACTTGAAAATGTACTTTTAGCCTTTTGAATTCTCTCAACTCTACCATTCTGAATGCTAGAGTTGGGTAGAGCATTTGGAATTCTACTTAACAGGGATAAAACTTAGAGTTTGTAGAATTTTTTGCCACCCAAGAATTCACAAAATTCTTCCAACCAACAGGTCGGAGTTCTTTCAATGTTGTACCCCAAGGTGGAATTCGAAGGCATTTTTGTTGGGCCTATTTGTTTTATACTTCATATGAGCCACCATGACAAGCTTTCGTACTTACATGTCACTTGAGTCTTTCAAAAACAAGCTATTCATGGGTAGAGGTTATGTTTTTTGGGGTTTGAAAAACAAGTTTTATTTTTCAAATGGCGGTTTTGAATCCCAACCCATTGGATGATTTTGTTTGTATCAACATAATCATATTTCGGAGATAATTTGGCAAGGGAATGTATATTCGGAAGATCACTTTCATAATTTATTTTCCTTTTATAATTATACAAAATGTTGAAACCACTGTCAAAATTGAGACCCATCAGATACCATGTAGAGATTCTTTTCGGTATTTAGGCTTGATGATTAGTAAGGATAGGGAGACTGACGAAGATGTTGAGCATAGGATAAAAGTTGGATGGCTGAAGTGAAGACTAGCTTTTGGAGTGCTTTGTAACAGACGAATGCCAACGAAATTGAAGGCAAATTTTATAGGCCAGTAGTTAGACCAGCTATAACATATGGAACAAAATATTGGCCAATTAAGAAGACATATATACATAAGATGGATGTGGCAAAGATGAGAATGCTTAGGTAGATATGTGGTAAAACTAGGAAAGAGAAAATTAGAAATAAGCGCTTTCAAGAGCATTTAGGGGTAGCACCAATAGGGGATAAGATTAGAGAAAGACGTTTAAGATGGTTTGAGTATGTTGAGCGTAGGCCAATAATGGCACCGGTGAGAAAAAGTATGGCTGCCCAGGTGAATAACCCATCAAGAGGTAGTGGTAGGCAAAAGACAACATTAATGGAGATCATTAAATCAGATTTGAAGAAGTTTAACTTTCTAAGGATTTGGCTTAAAATAGAATGGAATGAAGAAACAAAATTCATGTAACCAACCCGAACATGGTTGGGATAAGGCTTTGATGATGATGATGATGATGATGATGATGATTATGCCAAATGATGTGCACTAATTCAATTCAAATTATACATTATAGGAATCAGGTCCCCTATGGGTTATTCCTACAAGCAGCAAGAATGATATGTGGGGACTAACTGATTAGTAGAGGTAGCTCATTTGACAGACAAGTCTACATCATTTGGTTGAAATTGAAAAAAGATGCAAATCAACTATGCACTAATCTTATGTTTAGTCCAAGGATGGAGACCGGAGACCAATACATTCCATTTAAATATCAGCGAGGCATCAATCACACTTGAAGATGTTGCCTATATTTTTGGTATCCCAATAGATGCACCACTAGTTGCCGACCGTACGTTCTTAGCTGCAAGTAGGGTGTAAAGCTATTGAGGATGACACTATAAAATACAAATTAAGTTAAAATGGTTTAAGGTTTAACTTTACTACTGCACCCAAGAATTGCATGAATGATCAATATCAAAGGCGGACCGGTGCATGTTTATTTTGTCTTGCGGCGGGCCAAATTTTTTTAGCACATTGGGTGCTAAGGGGGCCGCATATATATTGAAGCCTTTTAGCAGATTAGAAGAGTTAGCATGACAACTGGCATGCTTGGAAATTTTCTATAAAAACTTGTCCAAGGTAATTACCATTCCTTCCATTAATACTAACCGGATCACTATAGCTCCTATGGGTAACAAATGCTTGGTTTAATACTGCCATAAATTCGAGCCCAGTAGTTTTTCTATATTGTAGTATTCAGTCCATTTGTTACCAATAGCCGCTATATTGGGCGATATTGGGCTGGTGATAGTCTTAATGGAAGAATTTTCATCCCTTTCTTCTTTTTGCCCCTCTTAGGCTTCCCCGCCTTGACAAGGGTTGTTTCCTTCCCAAGTTTCTTTACAAATTTACCAAATATGCTTGTCTTCATGCTAACTTTTCAAATCTCCTAAAAGGCTCCAATATATATGTGGTCTCCTTAACACTGAACACGCTTGAAAATTTTTGGCACACCACAAAACAAACTAAATATACACTAGTCCACCTTTGATCTTGGTTCTTCTTGATTCTTTGTGTGACTCTTGGGTGCGGTGGTGTAATTGCTCTTAAACCACTTCAATTTAATTTATATTCTGTTACAATCATAATTCATGTATGATGTAGCTCACTGCACACTAGAACATACAGCTGGTTAGAGACCATAAACATGTTCAAGTGTGATTGTTGCCTGGCCTCTATTTCAATGGAATGTACTGGTCTCTGATCTCCAATTTTAGACCGAACGTGAGATTAGTGCATGGTCTCTCAAGGAAAAGAGATATCCCGAACAGGACATGGATGAATTAGTAAGGATACGATTGAAGAAGTGCAATCTATCAAGAATTTGGTCAGGATGGACCGAAATGATGAAGCAGAATTCATGTTGATGACCCTAACATAGTTAGGACAAGGTGGTGACAGTGATGAGATTTAAACTTGTATAAATAGTACATACATGTTGGTGCTATATGTGTGTGCACATGTTTTTGTGTTCTCTCCTTTTTTATTGAGAGCTGTTGCATCATTTTAGCACACATGCCATTGATCTACACACTATGATAATACTGGTAAGATAGTAAATGCTGGGATGTACTTTTTGTATTTGCAAGTGTATCGTACTATGGATTCAACAATGAACGCAGTGTGCTGTTTTCATTTCTCAAGAATTTTCCTAGAATTTTGACATTATTATTTATAAATGAGGCTCTTTTGTGCTGATGCAGCTAGCTGTGGCCAAAGACTGGTTTTATGTCTGCATGGTTTTCTTTTTCTTCATAGGTTTTCTAGCTCATGCAAGTAGCATGCAAATTGATGGCCCCGACTGCTCCCATCTGGTTTGAGCTGGGCTCCACCTGGAGCTTAAAGTCACATGGGATGGGTGGGCCTGCTGACAGGCCTGACAGGATGGTCTCTCATAGTACTGCTGAGTCTGGTTATTTGACAGTAGGACAATTGGAGCCTGAATCATAGGAAAACTATACTGGAAACAAAACAATGATGATGCAACTTTCAACAAAGGAGGAAATTTTAGTAGTAGAAGACGTGAGGGGAGATGTCAGATTTAAGTAATAATAAATGTAGAATTCAAGTACACATGCTTACCGCTTAAGAATGTTTTGGTACTGTGACAACAGCTAGTTTAGTTTAAGCCCTTGAAGCACGCATAAATAGGGGCTGTTCTTAGACAACGGAGTGTTGTGTGGATCCTCTATCACTTGAACCTTAAAATATGCAATTTACAGGGGAATTATACTGCTAGTTGCTGGGGACCATCTTGGATCTTTGTAAATGACGTGCAGGTAACTAAATTAGATGTAGATAAGGGCTCTGCAAGTCTCAGTTGTGCTTTCACCATCATTACAACTCAGCAGAGCTCTAGTGATAACTAATTTTACAGGTAAATTGAGTGCAAGGCAAGCTCTAGAGGTCCAAACAATGTGTAGAGTTTGACCCCACTCTGGAAACTGGTTTTATTTTATATTGTTGTTTTCACATTGGAGACCTGAAAGTAGTGCCAATGGAAAGGATTGACATTTGATTCAATTTTGACTCTCCTTCCTCAGTGAGAGAAATCGACCACATGTTTGCTCGAAGAGTGACTTGCAGCTGCTCTTGAGGTTTGAATCGTATATACCTTGATAAAGACCTTAAGGATTTTTGCTTAAAATTTTTGTTTCCTCTTTGTGGTCCTTTGCTACTGATTTTGTTCGACGGCGACTTTCTTGTAGGTATCCTGGAGCTCCGTGCACCTATCAATGACATTCTTTAGACTGTGTTTCTCAATAATTGATTTCTAGATCTCAATGGATAAAGTCACAAATCATTCTCAGATTTATCATTCATTGTACATAACTGTGCTGCAAAGTTGTTCATATTAACTAAAGTATGATTAATTTCTTCTCCTTACATGCATTGCTTGGGGAACATCGGGTACATGTTGTATGTCTTTTTGTTTCATATTTTAGTGAACTGACAGATTCTTAGGACATCCCTATGGCCAGTAGAGGCAAAAATGTTGCCCTGGAAAGCTCCTTTTGAGATAGGACAAGAGTGCAAGCTGCTTGAGCTTTGGTGGATAGGTTGGTTTCAAATATCAGCCAATATGATTTTTGATATTCGTGTTTTCAAGATAACAACACGGAGAACTCCAGCCATAAGCGTGTATTCCAAAATGTTGCCCTTCTATCATTATTACAGCCAGTACTGTGCCATATGGTGGATGCATGTCGGGAACAGTAATACTCATATCTGCATTTAAATTTGTCAATTTTGTTCCCTTATTTTTCTTTGATTTTTCCTTTTTCTTAGAGTTCTTTTTCACGGGGAGACAGTGGAACGATGGATTTCAGGCCTCCCACTGCAAGACCCAAGCCAGAAATCTGTAGTTTTTTTACCTAATGCTGCAGGCCAAACCATGGGTAGCCAACCCATTGGGTCCAGTCCATAAGCCCAATTAGACATCTAGTTACCTTTCGGATTCTATCCCCTGCCCATATTCCATCCTCAATTGGGCATCTAATTATTTAGGAATATTGTTAGTAATTTGATTAATATTACTGAGTTTCTTATCTTGGTTAGGATTATTCTTATATTAGTAAGTCTTGTTTCTTAGGGCTCAAGCCAGCTCCTCTATATAAGGATGATTAGGCTTAATTGTAAAGACAGATTGCTTATTAAGAATAAAATATTGAGTTGTCAGAGTTTTCTCCGTGGTTATGGTGTTTTCTTTTCTTATGAGGGTGCCCTAATGGCTGAATTTTTTTTTGAATTTGATCAATCCTTAAGGAGATTGATCTATTTTTCAATTGTGTACACAAACTATTTTTGGATTTTTAATATTTCTGTACAGTTATTTCAGAGCTCCCACGAGAAGAATTGTTGCTGGGATGTAACATATAATTTGAGTTTGTAGATGATTTAATCTAATTGCCTCTACACGGTTATTTCAGAGTCCATACATGTTGCCTTTTAAAGCGTTTTGAGTTATTTTTATGATTGGCAAAAGGATTTCAGAGCTTTCACTAGAAGGTTTTGAGGTAAAGGGAATATGATTTTTCAATTGACATGATAGTGGATAAGTGGAAACTCACTACGGTATCCCCCTTTCCACAGGGATGAAGCCCCGGTTGTTGGCTTCTTGGTTGGGAACTTGCATAGTGCGTGGGTGCCTATGTTGAGTATTTACCTGTGGAAAAAGAAGTCGTAATACAACTTTCAACCTTTTTACCTTTTAGGTTTGAGTTGTTTGAGGGTTAAGAAAGGGAATTCTGATGGTGTGCAAAGTAGTTTTAGAGATTCTACTATTAACATTTGAGCTGACAATTGTAGTTTTTGAGATTGCACCGACAATTTTGATTTAACTGCCTGATGCATGCAGCCTATGATTTTTTTGTGGTTTGAGAGATTCATCCCATAGTGCCTATGATTTTTTGTTGGTTTGAGGTTCATACTAATGGCCCAACCTGAAAAACATAATTAAAAAAAAAAAAAGAAACATTTTTAAGGGGTTCAAATTTCATTGCTTACAATGAAATTGATAAGGTTGATGCTAATGTAGGCCATGTTGCTTCGGTTTGAGAATCATGACAATTGACAACCATAATTTTGACTTAGTTCTAGCTCCTATCAGTCAAAATCAAAGACATCAAAGAGCATTTTATGTTGATAAATTTGTTAAACAGCAAGATCAAGGTTACAAATTATGATGAGAAGGTTTTTTTTTTTTTTTTGAAAACGGTATTTGTAACTTAATTAATAAAGTAAGATTACAAAAAGAATTAGGACAAACAGTTAGGAGGAGAAACCAAAAAAGAAAGAGGAAGCGCAGAAATTATGATGAGAAGGTGAAGCCAAATGCCTTCATGGTTGGCTATTGCACGCGGGGATTGCTTTTGAATGCAATATAATTGCAGAGGGTCACAAGGTTACGCTAATGCAGCAATGTGGTGGTCACAAGAAGGAGGCAGAAATTGGTCCGGTTGAGATGCAAAGTGAGCTGCAGAACCCACTGAGGTATAATCTTACACAATAATTAATGGGGATGCATGATGATGGAGATGGAGGAAGAGAATTAGGGTGTTCCTGATAAAGGGCTTAAACATTGGTTACTTGAATGTTAATGATGATTGTGCCAACTCCAATGATTATTAAGAAATGGTTTTGCATAGGTAATTTTCTCCTACGGGAGTCTGCATGATGTTGTGTGGAAAATTCCATGCCCACTTATAGTGCAAAGGGGGCCCTACTTTGCATGAACAGTAGGGATTAATTTCCCACACGGCATGCCTCGTGGACTCCAACATGAGGAAGTTTATTCCTCTGAACTTCATGCATGGTTAACGGAAAAATTGATCTGTGACTACAAAAAAAATATTGTACCGAGAATTTGAATTCTCATGCTATGGTTGATGAGTTAAAAGTCCAAAGTTTATATATTGACCCTATAATATTTGGTGACTCTCTCTCAAGTAAGCTATGTGTACAAAGAAAATTGTGTTGTGAAAATGTTCATGGATGCATCCACTCATCATTTACGGAAGGTTGCGGATCTGTAAAGGTAAAAACGAATAGCTCAAAGGCAATCAATTGCGCTGGCAAGAAATGGAAATGTTTGCGTCCATCCAATCCATTGATAGCTTAGTGGTGATGTATCTTCCTCTCCATAAAAACCAGTAGGTATTGATTCCAATTGTAGCTCTATTAATTAGGGACTTGAATAGCATGTGCATTGGTGTGTGAGTATGCAATAGAGAGAATGTAAAAAGCTAGGGAGCATTCCTACAATTGCTTCGACAATTGGGACCAAGAACCTTATATAGCTCATTCTCAAGTAGGAAGGAGGGAATGGAAATGAAGGCCAAACTGACAGGTAAAGCCCATTTCCCTATGAGCCACCTGAATCATCCTTTGTTTCTTTAATTAATTGCTTAGTCTATATTTTATTAAATATTTATAGGTAAAAACATTCTAGTGGGTTATGATTAACATGTCTCAAGCCTAGATATTGGTGATTAAAGTTTAGTATTATTTCTAGGGTTTTTCTTTAATATAAACCAATATAATTATATATTAGGAATTTTTGCTAATAAAGATTCTTTAGATGTGGTGTTTTTTACTATCTGCTAGACTCAAGATTGGAGATTAGAAGTTACAACAATGTCGGTACCCTTCTACAGAGGCCTTTTACAACTATCCTTGCTTTATTTCTCAAGTTCTTGCAATCATCCACATTCTTCAACCTTTACACCCCATTTAAAGTTATAGATTTTCTGCCTAGTCCAGTTTTCTGAATGGAAATATGGGTGATAACACAATCTTACTGGTGCGATTTGCCTTCTGTTCTGTGGATGGGTCTCTTACTAATCTGCCAGTTCCCACTTGAATTCAAAATTCATTCTACTTGATTCAAAATAAAACAAAAAAGGAAACCACCCCAGGATGCCCATTCTCTTTTGGCAGTCACCATAACCTATAAACCAATCACTGCATGGTAGGGGTCAGTAACTTAGTTTGTCTTCTTTCAATCTCCCATAGCTTTGAGCGTGGCCCACAGCCCCTAGTGGTAGTGGCAACAATATGGTGAGGGCATGGCGTAATCTTAGAGCACTAACCTTTAGGACTAGGATCCAAAAGAAGAGGATAGCTGCTGCGGTTCTTGAGGGGGATTCCTTAGTAATTGTGAAGGACTCGTCCTTTATGTGATATTCAATGGCCTTCCCATAGGAAGAGGTGGTTGCCTAGTCTGTGTCTCTCATCTCAGCTCTCTTTAGAGCTGCCTAGCGCATAGTATAGCACAAAGGACTCAGACATCTCTTGGATGGCGGAAAATGATTGATGGGGTGGTGGCTTTCTCTCATGCAGGGGACCTTTTACAAAGCCTTTCCTGAGGATAACATACAACCATCCATCTACCTTTGCCTACTGTAAGGTCCACACGGTAGTACCACACGGTCTTAGGATTCTTTTATCAAAGAAGAATCCTAAGGACAGGAGACCATAAAAAAATATGTACATATTATCCTTCTTTCGGACATGTGACATTTGTAGTAGCTTGATTGAGTTTGGTTCCGTCAACACGTGTCTGTTCAACTGTGGTGAGGCACTAGAGTCTGGTGGCCCACTCCTTCTGGGCTCAAAACTCATTAAAACTTCTTAGTCTCCCAGACTATCATTTTCAAACCTTCCTGATCATTATATCTATAACCACATAATCATAATTTTTATATTTGTAAATCGGCTCCCCTTTGTTTTAAGACTTGGAAGAGCATCGGGTCAAGTGACTTCGCTGGCACGACCGAGTGTCGGCTAACTCTATCAGGCTCATTTGACTCGATGCACTTAATTTAACAAAAAGGCGAGGCCTTTAGTCATAATTTTCAGGCTCCCCCCATCATTTTCGAATCTTCTAATCATTGTGTCTTCGATGCAATCATAATTTGTAATCTACCCCCGCTATTTTGAAACTCATTCCGCCTACGTGACTAGGAGTGTAGGGATCCAAATGGGTCGATTCTAGTCGAATCTGTTGTAGATCCAGAGTCAAATCTGCTAATGAGAAGTTGAAACCGATTTTAAACTAGTTTATTGTTCCAGAGCCGGAACTGTTAATGATAAGATAGAACTAAAATTGGAACCAGTTTTGTATGTGGGATGAGTTTAGGGTCTAGATAGGGACTAATTTAGAGAAAAAAGAATACTAACTTTTAAGATACATTCTTAGGAATTGAGGTTATATGTTGGATCCCGGGTCCACAGACCAAAACCCAGGTGGAATCAAATTTAGTCCCATTTAAATCACGGGTCCAAAAAAAGGGACCCAAGTTTACACTCATTTACTTATCGAGACTAAAACATGGGCCAAAATCCAATTATTAATGAGTTGGAACCACCGAATAATCAGAGACTCATTTACATTGCTATTGGAGGGTCATCAAGTTGAGTACCACAAGCAAGTTTTAACCAAATTGTTCGACTTATTAAGACTTGGTCAAATAGGCACTTGTTCGGGCCTGAGTTCAATTGAGTTTTTAAACTATGAATCACCTCCAACTAACGATTGGTTGATTAGTTGACCGTCAAATATATATGTATATGGGCAATCTTCTTGTGCATACCTTCCTCACGGAGGGACCATGCATTCTCCTTTGTAGATCCCACTATGGACTCCACCAACGAATGAGACTTGGTGGATGGAAAAATCGATGTGGGACCACCCCGAAATCAAGTTTCGCCTCAATCACAAATCTATAACTCCTTCATCAGTGGCTTACAAATTCATTTTATTCAGATTGATGCATAGTCAATCTAACAATCTAGTAAAGTCAGATCTGACTAAAAATTGGTGGACGTATGCAATTCAGGAGGGTCATGTATGTATATATAGACTATATTTATGTATATATGTCCTTCACCATTGTTTTCATGAGAATTCTAGGTGGGACCCACTGTATGGTCTTTCTAAATAAAACACACTAACGACCCACCGAAATTGCATACTCCTACCAATTTTCAGTCAGATTCGAATTTATTGGACCGTTGGATTGATTGTGCACCAATCCAAATGGAATGGATTTGTAAGTCATAGATGAAAGAGTTAAGGACATATGATTGGGGTGAAACTTGAATGCTGGGGTGGTCCCGCATCGATCCCATCCACCGCCCCTCCCCACGCGTCTCATCACTTAATTGGGTGCACAGTGAGCTCTACAAAGGTGTTTGCATGATTCCTTCGTGAGAGATGTATACACAAGAAGATTCCTATATATATATTGTAACGACTCGAGTAGCCCATTGGCCAAGTAATTTGGTGAACCTCTTACGTAGCAAAAAAATGCTTAAACCTAAGTTACTACTAATAACCTACATGATTTATTATATATCAAACTTATATTTCATTCATAAGTGATGTTAGATGGGGTGTTACAATTTACCGCCCTCAAGGCCACACGGCCCCATGTAGATCCATCTAACTTCACCAGGCGATGTGGAATCGAAGAATTCTACACCCATGTCCTCTGCGGATTCTCCTATATTGAATCACAGGCTCGCGTACCCCAGCTCTGTCTTGATCTTGCCTGAAGAAATTTCCCAGCAGGATTGGGGTCCTACATTTCCAGCTAGTGATAGTCTCTAATACCATTTGTAACGACTTTAATAGCTTATTGGCCCAATAACTCGGTCAGCCTGTCACATGGCTCAAAATACTTAAGCACATGTTACTAGTATTAATAAACTATATGATTTGTTATATACCAAACTCATATGTCATTAATAAGCGATGTGGGATGGGGTGATTGTGACGTCTTGGAGTCCCACATCGACTATAAAAAGGAAAGTGATTGGACTTATATGTAGGGCTTTCACCCTTACTGCATGAGGCTTTTTAATGGGTTAAGGCCCACCATAAGCAAAGTTGTGAGGATCATGGGCTAAAGCAGACAATATCATGCATGTGTGTGGAGTGGGGTGTTACAAATGGTATTAGAGTTGACTTCCGACTAATTCAAGTGTCGGTCGCTACCATGATCTGGTACAAATGGGTGGGCTAAGAGAGCTGGTAGGCTACAAAAATTGATAGGCTACTATACGGGGACTGCAGCCTTAAGGGGAGTGGATTGTAATGTCCTAGAGTCCTACATCCATTATAGAGAAGAACGCTACTAGGCTTATATGTAAAGCTTGTACCATTATTTTGCATGATGCCTTTTGGTGAGTTAAGGCTTATGGGCCAAAAGGGACAATATCATGTATGTGTGTAGGGTGGGGTGATATATATATATATATGAGAAGAGCGCTAGATAGCACCCAGGCATTTTCAAAAGTGAAAACGCCCTTTTTTGCAATGAATGGAAGATAATGAAAACTTAATATTTGGAAAAAGTAATTAATGTTAATTTTAAAAAAGAGAAAGAGACTTGTTCCTCATTGGGGGACGGAAAGAGGGCGGAAATGCCTCTTTTTAAATGGGGTGCTCTTAAGAATTTATATATATATATATATATTGAACGATAACTGAAACATTATATTAAAAGAAGGTGAGTAATACACCACCAAAACTAGGTATAAGAGACTTATACCTAGAAAAAGGCCAAACGATTACATGGTATAAGCAACTAAAGGAAAAGCCCTATATACCCCTTATTTCTCTAGAGAGTCTGCCATGGCATTTGCTAACCTTCTAATATACTTAAACTCGACATAACCTTGAGAAGATAAGGATTTGATTTCCACAAAGATGAGATGGAGCCTCCAAGAATTCTCGTCACGTAATATCCAAGAGATAGCATTTGAGAAGTCACTCTTTACCAATAATTTGTCAGGAAAAGAAGAGAAAAATAACCAAAGAGCTTTTAAGATTGCTAACACCTTAGTCTCATTTGATTCCTACATTCTTAGAGAACATAAGATATCCCCTTTGTGGTCCCTAAGCACACCCCCAACACCCATTGGCCATGGCTTTCCTCTAACTACCCTATCCACATTGAATTTCAAAAAACTCCATGGGGGAGGACACCAAACTTCCACCCTAATGATTCGAGGTACTAAACAAAGCAAACAAGCCTTCTAATTATAACGAATATCATCCACTTTGAAACTACTAGACTCTTTTCTCACCAATTCATCAATTAACAAGTGAAAGAAGATCACCACAGACCATTTTCACTCCTTTGATAATTCTATTATTTATTTCTTTCCAAATAGACCACATTATAGCAAAAGGGATAAACCTCTGTAGAATCGCCCCTCGTCCTGAGAAAGGACAAAATCTATAACCCTTAAACATACTAATGATAGAGCCCGCCATCAATATAATCCTGCCACAAGGCCCCCACTTTCATCTTCTGTTGCATCAGACCATTGGATCGGACGATCAACGGCCTCAAATCACTGTTGAATGTATTTGAACAAAACGATCTATGTAATCTTTTCTAAGATTCATTGATTGATTGCATTAGAAGAATGCTTTTCAGGTGTCATTCCACCCATCTTGAGAGAAATTGGTCCCTCCAAGATTGTGTTTGATTGGTGGGTTGAAGTGCCTGTCCACCACAATAATTCATAAGTGGGACCCACCAAACCATTAGAGTGTTTGACGCACTGTCTGGTGTGATAAAAAACATGGAATTGACCTTGCCTCCCCCAATGAGTTGTAGGCTTGTAGCATATGATTGTTTAATGTCAAAAGCTGTAAGAAAGAAACTTCTTTTTTAGTGTGCAAGTTTTCAAATGCATTATTGGGGTAGAAAAATTATAGAAAGAAGTGCTTTCCTAGTCCAACCTCTGCTTTTTAACCTAAAGAAGCCCAATTCTTCTCTTCTGGTTCTTGAAATTCTATGTAGATTAGTAGATTATATGTTCCTCCATGTCATTAAAGTTCAATACATATCGAAATCTCCTTCTCATTCGTCATATTCCACCTAATTGTGTGATTTTGAGTGTGGCATCCGCCCTTTTGACCATTGATTGTTTAATGGGTGGCCCAAATTTATGCCAAAGCGCTTCATTATGTAAACCTTGTTTTCGTGCGTTCAAGTAAGTTCTATTTTACAAACCATGAGTTTCTTGCTCACGTGGAAGGTAGCATTAGGCTTTTATTATATTTTTTTTTATCTTTTATCATGAGGAGCCTGCTAACCTCCATACAAACGATAATTGGTAAAACTCCAAATAAACAGCGCCATTCACCATAATTTGTTTGGTTTGTTAATCTTTGGGTCCTTCAAAGAAGAAGGAGAGTGTGGGTTCATCCAATGATTGGGCCGAGGTGGGTTCTTATGCCTTATTGTAGGATTAGAATAATCCAGTTGTTAATCTAGACCGTCATTATGCATGGTAAGGCCCACAATGGATTGCGATTGGTTGGCATGAGAATCAAGTTATTTTATTTTTCTCCCCCATGTGTTGTACCATTTATTCCCATATGATGGTCACCAAGCTAGATAGAGGGGCAGGATTGTGTCAGAATCAGATCGGCTTATGACTTGTACTCGGATTAAATAAAGCTAACCCGACACCGACGTTGATGATGATGATGAGAATTACGCGATTGCATGACCAAAACTGTTTGGATTAGCGGACAATTGCCCTTTAAATGTGGACCATAAATCGATCAACTTACTCTTTACATGTTACTTAAGTGCACATTAAATATTGTCGGTGTCCTTTGTTACGTAGTCGGTCACTACTCACTAGTCAATGAGTGGGGCACCAGATGGTAGTAGTTCAAATTTGACGCAGTAAGTTTTCACCCTCTCCATAGCTGCCGAGAAGGCCAAAAAATCACACCCTCTCCATAGCTGCCGAGAAGGCCAAAAAATCATTGTCCTAGTTTTATTCTAAGATGAAGGAAAGATTTTCGTTTTGGCCCTTTGAAAGGGCAACCCACATGGCAATAGACAAGTAACCTATTATCTATTCAAGAAAAGGCATGTTTCCTTGTTCACGAAAGAACAACGTAGGCGTTGGTTGGAGAGTGGAGATGCTGCACCATACAAGTGCTTGCAATGGCATGTGAATGGGAACCCTACCATGCCCCTACTTTCAAATGAAGCTGCTCTCTTTTTTCACTTCATGTGGCTTTCAACTTTCACATGAAGCTCTAATTATCTATAACCCTTTCCCTTTTTCCTTTTTACATGGGTTTCTACCACTTTCAATTGAAGCCCATGTCCTTTTTATTTATGTGGGTCATGTCCTCTTTTTCTCCGTTGAAGTGATACAAAACCAAATCTTACACTAGAATTACAAACAAAAGCTCTTGTCAGTGGTTGCTGGGTTAGTATCATTTTCATCCCTTTGTTTCTCTCTCTCTCTCTCTCTGGTGAGGTCAAGCAATGGGGACAGGCCTAGGTTCTTGGATGCAACATTGATGAAAGAGATTCGAAATCATCGAAAAGACATGCTACTTGCAAAAGATCATTACAGAAAACTATATTTTATTGTTGGTGATTGCATGTTTGGGTCACTCAAGTCAAAAGATCAGGTGCACAAAAGAAAGTGCTCCTAGTTATGCTTGTCCAACTTGATACACCGTTTTTGGTAATAATGCAAGAACCGAGAGAGACATGGCCCACCATATATTCCATGAATATTTCAATTTTCAACCTCTCAAAAAATCCATGTGGTATATATGTGAATGTGGTCCTCCACCCATCTCATCACATGGGCACAGTTCGAGGGTCTAGATTTTTCTACATGTGTGTATTGAGGAGAGGGCTCTATCAAATGGAAAATATTTAAAAACATTTCCTCTACATTTACTAACATTATAAGTTTTTTGTTGCAATTGTTAGCTGAGAAAATTTAATATGATATCAAAGTCAATCAATCGCAAGTTTGAATTATAAGAGGAATGACTCGACGCTACAAAATATGTATTGCTAAAAGTGCACCGACCTAATTTCAGCCGAGGCTACCTTTCGTGCTGCCTCTATTAACTCCTCGAGGCATCTTTCGTTAACCCTAGCCCTCCATTGATACTATTTGCACCGTTACTTCAGAGGCCAGGAATAGCCCAAAATGGAGAATTTTCCCTAGATAAGTTTTTGTCCTATTTCATATTAACATCTACATTTATATCTGAATGCAAGTTTAAGGGAATTAAAAAAAGCAAAGTGTTGAGAAGTCAATGAACTAGTGAGGAGAAAATAGACTTAAGAAAATTATAAAATTATCTAAAACATCACTTTAAATAAGGCCGCGTGGAAAAATAAAGTCCACAAAACCTATTTGATAGATAAGATAAGGCTTCAATGATCTTATATCTATATAATGTATTTCATGGATACAATTGCAAGGCTCAAAAACACTATAAATATCAATTCTCTGACTGAGCATCATAAATTTCCTTCTCAAAGACTTCTTCCTCTCTGCTGGATTTCTGGGGTACAAAAATACGGACACTTGCATAAAGGTTTCACATGGGGGAGGGACTACCACCTGAAGCCATTTGGTGAAAGAATCCACCAACCCAGCAAGTGGTGGTCCACCCATGTGACAGCCGTCCGATCCCACAATCAAATGACAGTATCTAGTCTGCTTAGGTCATTTACACTGAAAATTTTTAACGTGAATGATTACCTTGGATCATTCCTCTGTATATAATGCAGCACAAAACACCAAAATATAATATAGAATACAACACAATGCCAACATGATATGATTTAATAATCTCATGTAATGAAAGTTTAGATGGGGTTTAGATTGAGTTTAAGATCCTGTCGGCGCCGATTGCTTATATACTAACCATTTCAACGCGGATGATGAGGAGCCAGTTACCAATTAGAGGAAGAGACATGACTCACTATACATATATCTCTTGATCTTTGGATTTAAGTACTATAATAATCATCTAAAGCTATGGGCCTATGTATTTAAGTATAAAAACACGTCCAAACAGATGATAGTCCAGTGGACCACCGAAAGAGTTGGTTGTTAGGACTGGCATTAGTAGGAATGATGGGACCCATGTGTAGTACAATCAAAGATCCATGCACTAAACCGTGTAGAGGGGCATGTCTCCACATACCATGAGTGACAGGTGTTGTTGGTACAATGGTATGGTTGTGCACTTGAACGAGTTAGGCACATGTAAAAGCCATGTGAACGGGGAAGTTGGGGCCTTGGTACGGTCACCATTAGTTAGAGATGGCCGGACCCACCTGCATTCAATTGAGGGCCCACAAACAGACTTGCGTGGATCTGCAATTTTCATACGTGGGAGGAGGGAAGAGGGATGAGTGTTGCTTCACACGGTTGGTTGGTGCACCACCAACCTCTCTTATTGCATTTTGAGGAAAATTGACGCATCTTTTATAGCTGTGAACCTGCTTGTGGGTCCCTGATCTTGAGTCATGCCAATCAAGGGAAAGAGTGGGGACCGAAATAAGTCAATTTGGATTGGAGGTAGGCCCCACATGAGTATGTTATAATAATCGCATTAAACACTAGGGTTTTAAAAAGAGAGTTAATTAAAATCAATAAATCATTCTCCATGTGGGGCTAACCCTTAATTAAAAAAGAAAGATCCCACTTAAATCCGCTGATTGACATAATCAAGGTGTGCTTGGAACTAGGTTCATTGAAAGTTGTGGCCCTAGCATTTGCAAACTACCCTTCCACATTTTCGCACCTTTTGTTGAATTTTATCGTCAGCATCTTATCCTATCAATCTAAGGCCGATTAATTTAACTAAATATGAGTAGAACTACTAATGCCATATAACGGGTTTTTATTGCGAATTATTATATCCTAAGTCATAAATTGCACAATCTGCCTCCTTTACTTGGGCTTTAGATTTGACCCATGATGAAAATAGCACAGTGGAGGGAATTTTTTAATTAACAAAGGAAGATGGGGCCTTTCCTAGAGCAACTAGAAGGATAACATAGAATTAGTCATGTAGTGTGTGTATATATAATGTATAACACTATCTGTGTGTGTATATGTACATGTATATTAAAAAATAAAAAATAAAAAATAAAACTGGGAGTGGATGAGGCTGCATTTGGATTTTCCTTAAAAAAATTAAAAAATTAAAAAAATTTACATGATCCAGACTCAAGGTAAGGCCACCCCTCTATGTAACCTAGGCCCTGTGCTTGGGCTATCAGCAAGCAAACAGCACGCAACCCCTAGGCCTTCCATTCCAAGTCCACCAACCTAACCCAAACGAACCCAAACAAGCCGAGTCAAGGAGGGTAACTCGCCCCAGCTTCCCTCTCAGGGAGCAGCCGGTGCAAGACTTAGATGCAAATCCAATCCAATCCCGTCGTCGGAATTCATGCTGCCGTCGACGCCGGAATATCTACCCATCGGAGGGACGGCCGCATGAGGCCGAATTATTGAGCTGGAATCATCCGAGTAGCCCATGGACGGTGCGAACGAAAGCGTTGTGGTCGACGCCACCACCGACGGGGTGGTGGTGGTGGTGGTGGTCGGCACTCTGGCGGCGGCGGAGGGAAACATACAGCCATGAGAAACCTGGTAGGGCTGCGCCGCATGGGACACATAGAACCAAGGTGGATGCGCCGCCGCCGGCGGGATCACCACCGGAGAACCTGGGCCGGCGAGCAGGTGGGGCGGCGGTGCAAAGGCCGATATCATCGGATTACGCATGTAGGCCGCCGCTGAAGAGTGGCGGCCGGCCTGCATTTGGGCTCTCTTCATCTGCTGCCTCTCCTTCTTATGGGCGTTCTGGTGGCCGCCGAGAGCCTGAGAATTGGCAAATTCCCGGCAGCAGTATTGGCACTCGTACTTCCTGCCGTCGGTGGTTGCCTGAAAAGTGGCGTTTTCGGGTGACCCAGATGGCTTCCTGCCGGAATCCACCTCCTCCTCTTCAGATACGTGGATTCCAAAGAGCTTTAGTCGCACGTTAGAGGTTGGTTTGGCCTGGCACTGAATTTCTGCCATTGAAGAGAAAAATAAAGAGAGGGACTGATGGAAGAAGGTAAGGAAGAGTTTTTCTCAGAGTTGAAGGGTTTTAGATTGCATGGATTGGTGGGTTATCTGATAGACTGAGAGGTAGAAAAGAGAGAGAGAGAGAGGGATGGATGTGTGAGGAACGTTTGCATGTGTGTGGTATTTATATTACATAATGAGAGTGTAATGATAGAGAATAGTATAAGAGAGAGAAAGTGAGGTGAGACTTAAGAGAGAGAATAATAATACAAATAATAAATTATATATAAATATAAGTATGTATGGGTGATGAGAGAGAGAGAGAGAGAGAGAGAGAGAGAGAAGTGGCCTAGACCCAGAGGCACTGTGGGGGTTGGTTGCGGACATCCCGAGGAGGACAAAGTGACCTTGGGAACATAACCCAGAAGAAAACACTTGTGAGAGTCTAAGATTTCGCTTGTCTTGCCTTTCTTCTTTTATCTGGGACATTCTGATTTTATGATTATACCCCTGTGGTTTTCTTTTTGTTTTGGGGTTACTTGTTACCGGTTAGTGCTACCGTGGACAGGGAAATTTGGTTTTTTTTTTTTTTCTTCTTTCATAGAAAGAGAGTTCATTTAAAAAGAAAGCAGAAACAATACAAAAGGCACACAATTAAAGAACTAAGAAGCCTTTTAACTACTTTGGCAATTCTTCAACTCAAATGTAATCAAAATTAGAGGACAAACTTAACTTAGCCAACCGGTGGGCTACCACATTTGCAGTCCTAGGGATATGAGCAAGCTTAATAAAATGAAAAGACTTAGAAATATTTATAATGTTAGCTACAATCGGAATGATAGACCAATTATACGTGTATAGATAGAATCAATGACCTCCAAAGCATCCAAGAAGATTTGAATTTTTTCAAAATTTCTCTCACTCAAGTTTTTTAGAGCAAAGAAGATCGATTTTGCTTCAAGATCGATTTTGCTTCAGCCTCTCTTGAAAAAATTGTTCTTGAGCTTCTAGCAATCCCTACACAAACAAAGGATCCATTAAAGAAAGCAGAAAAATCAAAACCTGCACTTCTAAATGATGAAAGAAAGGCAGCATCCACGAAGACTAAGATTTTATCCCTTACAAGGGAACGATTTGTGCTCATCCTAAATTAAGGGGGAGAGGATTGAATGTGACGGTCATTCAAAATTGTCTTAGATAAGATGCTATGTAGCTCCTTCAAGATAGAATAGATCAAGATTAAGAGGGACCCCTTTATGGATGGAATTATTCCTTACCTTCCACAAAGCCCACCAAGTGAGGTCATCCAAAATGTGGCCATAAGGCATCGAACGATGGATTGGGTAGATTGCATACTAGAGAGTAATTAGATGGCCATCCAAAATGTTACTAGGAGTACAAGAAGAAGGTCACATCTATATATTTGGATTTTTTTTCACCCTAATCTTTACCGTATTGGGCGAAGATGAGAGGGAAACAAGCAACTTAAAGAGTTATTATGTATTGGATAATGATCTCCTAACCAAAAGGTGTGTAGTGATAGTTTGGGTCAAGACTGGAGGACTAACTATAAGAACATCTAGGGACTGTTTGTTCATATGGAGTTAGATTCCTAATAAGTATATTAAAATATATATTCCTAGAGTGTCTAAAATTGAACAAAAAAGGTAAATATTTATAAATGGCTATCAAACAATCTCTCTTTTAGAGGAAAAATGAATTAAAGTGATATAGGAGAAAGCACAAAACTAAAGATAGAAGATCAATCCACTATCTACGGCCAGTAACAAAGCCTTGAATACATAAGGAAGAAATAAGAAAAACCCTAAAACAATTGAAATTCTTATTACATTTTGTTAATGAAAAAATAACAATGACTTATATACTATCCAAAATCTTAAGTTTTCCAAGGTATTACAAATACTAAAAATAGTAATAAACCAAAGTTACATCAAAACCCTCATGCTATAAGTTAGTTTCTAGGATCTTCCACAAACATTTATACACAAATGTATTAAAAATTTATAAAATAAAAAGAATATTAAATTAATATACATAGTAAGTTTTGCAAGCAAACTAAGTTTTGAAGGTTATTTCATCTCTAATAATAACACTAGGGGTTTAGATATAAAGCATTTTGATAACTTTGAATTTTGAAATAGTATTCGTGCATCATGAGATGATATCTGAACCAAAAGTTATAGTCATTAGAAATTAACAATGCCGAACAAGTCTTTCAAATTGATTCTTTCACTCTTTGTTGGATGTACATCAACAAGTTAGGGTAACCTAAAATCAAGAAAGAGTAATATATAATTGGGTTATATGACTTTTTGTTTTTAGTTGTTTGATATTGAATCTTTGTGAAATTTTATACAAAGGGTAAAAGTTTTTTTTTTTTTTGTAGTTTAATGATGACTTATTGACCTTTTTTTTTTTGAAAAAAGAGGAGAAAATTTTAAATTTTTTTTTAAAAAGAAAGGAAAATTTTTTGAATTTTAAAATTTTAGTTTTACTCTACTTTACCCTACTCCTTTGCCAAGCATACCCTATAGCACCTTGTGAGAGTGCCGGAGTAGACCTCCTTCTATATAAATATATATATCTTTGGATGGAAAATAAATTAATTAAAAATAGAAAATGAATACCACGCCATCACCTAGGAGATTCAAATCCCAGTGAAAAGTCATAATTCCATATACATTTCCAACTTATATCCTCATCCGTCATGATAAACCTATAGATCTGGTAAAGAATTAAATCGGTTATTGCAACTCCATAAAGAGCAACATCAGTATCCCTTAATCCTCTCCTTGCAAAACAGCAATTATTAAATATAATTATAGGCCTTTAAATTCTTGATACCAATTGTAATTATTTTTTTAAATTCTTTGATTTATGATATCCCTAAAATTAGGGATCTAAATTGTAAATGTGCTATATAAATTCACCTACAGTTGAAATGAGAAGGTAAGAAAATTATCCAGATTTCACATCATATCTTTTATAATCCTCCATTGGAACCCATTTTACCATGGATTTCTAAGAATTTAATTCCTTACAAACACACTGGCACTTAGAGTCATAAGCAATCAGCTGCACCAGGTATTATAAAAACTGAAACTGTTTTCCTCATAAGACATTCATTTATCCCTTTTTTACGGTATTCTCCGGATGGCCATTTATTACAAACTTAAGTCTAGAAGAACTAATGACATCATTAATATCTAACGAGGGTTAGATAGATATAGGTTATAGCTGGTTGGTCTTATGTCATAATTTTAGATTCCCTTTGATGTGATTTTTTTGCTCTTTTTGTCATTACTTTGTGATGGAATTGGAAAAAGTATTTGCATACAGTGTGATCTCCTCCATTCCGGCCTCATTTTTGGTTCAATGAAGAGTTACTGTCCAAAAAAAGATGGTGCGAGTGTATTGTCACCAACACAGTATTGTTGACTATATTCCTAGATTGCTTTAAAACATCTACAAGGGATGTATTCCATTGCGTTTGCATTGCCACACAAACCAAGGTATTGTTTTGTCAAAAAGGCCAATTCCTTATCCATTAGTGAGAATTTTACACTTCCTAATAAGTCATACATTAAAAAACCATTTTTATTATTAAATGAATAATTATTCACTTCCTATTTATTTGAAATTTCTCATTTATTATGGACCTGTTATTGAAATTGTCACATACCATGCGTTATACCATTTATTAGGAGCATGGTAGCATGGATCATTAACTTCTTCCTTCCATTTTTTTTTTAAATGATACAATTTTCTTATGATCTTTCACCTAACACGACTAATCCTCCAAGTTGCGCCCAGTAAACTCGCACAAATGCAAACACGGGGAGTAAACACATGCCTTAAACTTCTCCACCAACTCCCAAATAGGTGCATGGATCATTAGCTTGTAGTCAAATATAGAATGTGCCGAAATGAATTTTTAACTTGATTTTTTACAATGGAATTGTCCCTCTTTGAGGTAGGCAAGACCTTGGATGAATTCTCCTAGAAAATGGTAGGCCAAAATATAATTAACTTTCCTCTCAAATGGAGCCAAAATATCCTTACTGTAAAATGATCATCTTAATTAACTGATTCATATGCTTAGGTTAATTAGTACTTTCATTGAAATGAATCTAATCCAAAATATTCAATGGTGATTATTAGTACTATGAAGGATTTGATTGAAATATTTACCTTCATAAGAAATGTGCCATGTTGGAGATTTTTCAAATAATTTCTAAATATTATTTTGGAGTTTTTATGGAAAAATATTTTCAAGTCATATGGTTTCAACAAAAAATGGAGGGGAAATTTGATGTCAAAACATTCAAGCACTCTCTTCATCTATAGCAACCCACTGCACTAATCATTTTCATTTACGATTGTGTGATAACTTCTTTGCGGAAATGTTGTAGAAAAGCTTCCGCTTATGTGTGTAGTTTGGCATGTCATATTTTCTCGAGGAAAAGTTGCCAAAAGAAACTAATTTGCTGCAATGCCGTAGAAATTCAACTTTTCTCTATAAGGGGATACAAAAGACTTCTTCATTTTGCGGAAAAGCCCAAGTTGATCATGAAACTGTTTTTTCTTAGACATTAAGCAAACAAGGAAACTAGTTAAAATAGATAGTGGTACAATGGAATGTGTGGGGAGGACCCTTGATTTTACCTTGGGCCATTGACAGCGTTCACTTTATGTGCAGCTCACCTCTAATATTTAGAGGGCTTGGACCCTAATCTAATAAAATGTATCATCTTCATCATAAAAGCATTGTCCCAATTGTATTAGGGTATGCTACATGAATTATATAAGTATATTATATACTTTTATTTTTGTCATATAATATTATACAATAACATTAATTTAAAATATACATAAGTCAAAATACTAATAGAAGAGTGGCAAGGCGCTTGATCAGCCTTACAATGCAGACCACAAAATCCATCCCTAGTCTTCACGTTGGAGCTAGACCAGTGATCCAATCTCACAAAAATATTTATACGCACATACATATGTATTATTAATTCATGCACAGATACATATAGAGCCTGTATGGATATAGGTAGAGAAAATTGACCCCATTGCAAATTTATTTCATTTGTAATTTTCTCTGCTTATTTTTTTCACCTGTTTTTTTTTCCACATCCAAACAAGCCCATAATGTCATATCAAATTACAGGAACTCAGGTATGAACCTGGAATGGATTATTAACTGAACCCAAATTATGGACTTAGATCAGGACCTGACTATCAGTCAAGTCTTGAAAGAGGGTCCAAACCCCCTTTTCTAACTCATCATGGTCTTCATCGTCCAATGCCTCCTTATCAATTCATCTAGAACTTGCCACACAATTCTCACCAATCTCATCTGTCAACTTTGTTCATGAATTTATGAGCATTTGTCAAAATTTTTTTACTTGATGAATGATGTTGGGCCGAAGTTCCTCTGGGACCCTTTTAAGGAGACATTAGGACTTGATGAATTGACCTGGTCAAACAATACAATAAAAGATTTCTTAAGTTTATTATGATCTTGAGCATTTAGACGATCTAAAAGCTCATTTAAGCTGGTGGGCCTCTTTGGCATCTTTCCGGAAATGTTTCATTCTAAAAATAAATGAAGAAACACTAATTTGATAGGCTGTCTCTCTTCCTTTTTGTACATTTATAAAATTCTTCACTCTTTATATCCCTTTTCTCTCTCCTTGTCACTCTAGTTTTTCTCTCACAGAATACATGCTAAATAAATTTTTCTTCATTTATTCTCGAAATAAATATTTTCAGACTGATGTCAAACCGGCCACGCCTCTTTAAAAGGTATTTTTATAAAGTTTTATTTGTATTTAAAAAGGGTAATTGCTTAATTTCTCACCTTTCCCACGGTCCATGTAAGAAAATACACAAAATGAAAGCAGCTAAAATGTCTTCCTCTCTAATTTGGTAGGTTTTGTAAGACCTAGTACCTTAGGCTTTATCTTGAAAATTTAATATAATAGTTTTCTTATCCAATGATGTGCATAGTTGGGACCATGTGAGTGGTGCTGCTTAGATGTTGAACAAGCAATGATTGAATTTGGGAGCCTTTGCTAAACCGTTAGTGTCATTGATTTTAGGAAATCTTTTCAACCTCTATTGGCTGAGGCAAATTACAGTGTCTAAGCAGTAAAATGCACTAGACGACATGGTTTGGTGAAAAAAGGTCGTAAGTGCTAGGTCCTAAAAGGTTGAAGTGCTAGGCCTTAACCACTACCACATTTGTTTGCATGCTTTCTTAGTACTAGTATCTTTTCAATGCTTTTTTTATTCTTTTCTTGACATTTTATTTTGTAGGCCCTCCAATCAAGTGGGTTATGTATTATATTCTCCCTATTTGAGAATTGAAGTCCACTTGTATTCAATTGGCAAGATTCAAAGCAACTCCTGCCTATTGAGTAGCCATCTGAAGAAACAAATACATACATAAGATAACATGTTCTTTATAATTGTCCAATTTAAAGTTATGAAATGTACAGTCAATTAAGTTTCTATCCAGATAATCCATTGAATGACATTAGATTGCACAGTTAGCAAGGGCCAATCGATTTATGAGTTTTTTTAATAACAAATAAATTATTGGAGCCCCCTTGAATCAGATAAGGCCTTTGTGGCACAACTCTATCACATGTCTTATTTAAAAAAAAAAACTACCTCATGTAAAACCATAGTGCTTAGGTGGATAAAAAGCTCTTAATGTTGATTAAGGTAGTCAAACAAAGTCTAAATCATACAATGATCACCAAAGATTAAAGGTCCCAAGTTTCTATAATTGAACAAGCAACTGCATTAGTGGATGACAGTCAGGTTGGTTTAAAATTGAAATACCTGTCAACTCCGTCAACTCAGGGGGGAGTTTGGGTGTGAGGGCTTGAGTTGAATTTAAATAACCTTACCGAGAAGGCTTGAAATGGATTGCACTTTCCAATACTAACTCTGGGTTTTGTTCAGTTTAGGCTTTTTAGGGAATCCCAATTCACATCTAAGATATAGCCTGTCAATATTCAATGCTCCCAATCATCATGATGGGCCCCACATTATTGAGGACCTCATAACTATTCAAATAAAAACAAATAAAGAAATCCAAGCACTGTTTTCTTTAGCCACTTCAACAGGTGACATTTTTTGGTATTGCTGGTGTCCAAAGAAACATGCAGGCAGTTCTAGATGGTTGGTTGATCTAGGACAGTAAAACCTAGAGGCAGAAATGAGCAAATAGTAAAAATCCATCCATTGATTATTGTTTTCCCAATACAATTGTTTGAGCCATGAATTGAGGCCTATCCATGATGGGACTCACCTGTTGAATGGTGTTATCCTTCGGTGGGCCTTCCAACAATTGCTGTACTTTTCCAAAATCCGTTATTTTGGGGATGGTTAGGATGAGCGATTGTACATGTTTTAGATGGATGCAATCACAACGCGATGATTTCAAAAATTCGGGATCACATTGTAAAAACAATCAGTCCAAGTAATTCAAACTAAAATTTAGTCCATATCGAATTAATGGTATACTGTCCACGGGACCCACAAAGGGCACGATCGTTTTTTGATCTCTTGGTTAAATTTATTCCTCAGCTTTAGCTTTATTATAGATCTAAACAGGGCCCACTAGCAATTTGGAAGAAATTACACAACAGAAAGCTATATCTAAGGATACTTTTTTTTTCCCACTCATGTTGGTTGGCTTTGTGATTCTTTTGCAAAGTAGAGCGCAAAACTCCACAAAAGCAGGGGTTCGTTTGTAATTCTGAGCGAGAGATGTAAAGGAACGATGCCCAATGTGTTCTTAGGAAGCCCACTCTAGTGCCTTGTCCACAGCGTGGCAGCCAGAGTAGCTTCTACTCCACATACATTACCCTTTCTCTTTCAGGTCCTTTATGAGAGAACAGGCCATAAGATAGAATTCTCAAAACTTGTTCTATATAATCATGTCACTTGGGCTTGCCTCTAACCAGGGTGCCTCGACCATTGGGCTAGAAAAGCCTTTGCTTTAGGCCCCCTAAAAAATAAAGCCCTTAGAAATTAAATCCCATCTCCTTTTTCCAATCCAAAAAAATGAGGCCTAAAAAATGTAATTGTAGCAACTTTAATCTTTTCAAATTTCAATAAAAACAATTGTTATCGTTTGGTTTCTCCTAAAGAATAAGACCTCATAAAATAATTAAAGCAACTACCATCTTTTTATATTTTAGAAAAAACAAATGTTATCTTTTCATATTTAAAAAAAAAGAATTAAAGACCACTTTCACCATTTAGAAAATATTACCACTGAAAGAAAAAAAATCCTAAAATCACAACAAGTAAAAAATCATTTTCTGTTATGAAAATCCTCCATTTTGCACAATTTAGAAATAATTTTTTTATGAAAATCCTTCATTTTGCACAATGTTCCCTCTATATATATGTTGCTTGAAATCTTTAAAAGACAACTTCAAATATAATCTTTTTTTATTCATATTAGAGAAGCTGTGTCAAATTCAAAAGTAAGCCACATCTATAATCTTTGTGGCCAATACTGATAAATCACTGAATTAGCTTATATGGTTTTATGCTTTTAAAAAAAATTTAATTATAAGCTCATATTATATGTTTTTTATAGTTAGTGTTCGTTTTAAATGTAAATATTATTAGTTATAATTTATAAACATTAAATATGTCTACTAGAAAAATATTGACAACACATATAACTATTGCTTTTATAGAAAGAAGTTTTTCAAAATTAAAATTGATAAAATCCTAATTTAGATCAACAATGTCACAAAAAGATTAAGTAGATTAGCCATTCTATCAATTGAAAAAAATATGTTAGTAAAATTTGAATATAAAAACTTAAATAGTAATATTTCATTACAAAAAATAAAAAATATATATTTTAAATAAAATTTTATAATAATATTAAAAGTAAAAAAATGTTTCATTTAGAATTGTTGCTTTAGGCCTCAAACCGTCTTGAGCTGGCCCTGCCTCGAACAAATCAGTAAATTTCACTCTAATTAGAATCATATTGACATTATATTATTTATGCAAAAGTTTTGAATGATTTGTATTCCAAAATAAATTTCCTTGATGGAATAATATTTTGGATGCATATGGATTGCGGAAAAGAAGTTCTACGAGCTTTTTTTTCTCTTTTGCAGATGTAGAAAAAAAAATTCCATCAAAAATGCTTTTTGTGGATATATGCAAAAACTAATTTATTTAATTTGTCTGTTATAAGAAAATTACCTGAAAATAATAACTTGTATTCCTTCCCTGCTTAAATGAGATGTACAAACATGCCCTAATAATCAGGAAATCTCCATGTAAGGTGCTTTAGAAGGGATCCTAAGTCTTCTCTTTCTCTCTCTCATTGCCATTGTGCTTTGGTTAGTTTCATTGATGCAATTGGTCGAGCATAGGACTTCGGCCGACACTAACCATCTCAAAAAGTCAATATATTCATGCACCCGGATTTCAAAGATCTCAACCAATTGATGACAAGATCCCTAGATTTCGAACTTTCGTTAGAACGACGACGATCGTTTCCACCTCCTTTCCCATATTATAAAATAAACAACCTTGCCTTTAATGGGCATCCCATAGATGTTTTGGATTTGAAATTTTACAGTGCCTTTGAAAAAAGAGAATTTCTTTGTTTTTTTTTAATGATTAAATTCAATTGTTGAAAAAGCTAGCAGTACAAGAGGACAATATGATAGGTTTTTTTTTTTTTTTGGGTTATATAACGGCCCGAGTAGCCTATTGGCCAACTACAAGGAGCAAAGTGATTGGATTTATATAGAGCTTGCACATTTACCTAGCATGAGGCCTTTTAGTGGGTTGAGTACTATCAAAAGCAAAACCGTAAGGCCCATGAGCTAAAGCGAATAATATCATGTATGAGAGTGGGGCATTACAAATAGTATTAGAGTCGACTCTCGATTAGTTTAAGTGTGGGTCATTGCCGTGGTTTGGTGCAAATGGGCTAGTTTCCATGTCGGTAGGCAAGAGGGCTAGCAGGCTACTGTACAGAGACATGCAACCCTAAGTGGGGTGGATTGTGTCGTCCTCAAGTCCCACATCGAATACAAAGAGAAAAGTAGTTGAGTTTATATATAGAGCTTATACCATTACCTTGCATGAGGCTTTTTGGTGGGTTGAAGCCTACCAAAAGTGTAACACTCCGATCCCCTTTGAGCCGGTTTAGTGGCTCATTAGTGTGTTTTTGTGTTGTTATTTCTTTTGGGCTTGGTTTCGGGTCTTGGATAGGTAGTTGAGTAGCCTTTGACCTGGGATGGGTTAGGTTCTAAGTCCTTTTTCGTAATTTTGCAATTGCTTTGAATGCATCATATTTGCATCATCTCGGTGTCAGCACGTGTATTTTGTTGAGCTCGTTAATTTCCGTAACTGTCTCAGACCCATTTGGAGTTAATTGGAGAAGTTGGACCCTTATGTGACTTGAATTGTAAATAGCTTAAACTCATTAGACTTTGTTTCAAACTCCAAAACTATATAATGAGTCAACAGCCAGATGTCTTCTCTCCCTGCTCATTTCCTTTAACGTGCATGCAGCAAACTCCAGGGAGAGCTCCACGTCCATTCTTTCTTCTCTTTCTCTCTAGGTTGGTGTTGGGATTTTCCACCCATTTCGATTGGGTTCTCTCTCTCCCTCCTCTCTGTCTATGCTTTGAGGTAAGTGGGTTCTTCAATTCTTCTTCTCCAATTTGGATTTTGCATCTCCCTTGCTGTGTTCTCATACTTGCATGTGTTGTTGCTTTGCTTTGCTTGGGTTTTTAGTTGGATTGGAGCTTGCCTTCAGTGGTTTGACAAAGCTTTGAGGCAAGTATAAGTACAGGATTGTATAACACATATGGGTAGATTGTTGATTGTTGTGATTCTCTTGTTCTTACATGCTTGACATGATCTACAGCCTAATTCTATCACTTTGGCTTCATTGGAGCTTGTTTTGCTTCATTTACACATGAAATTGCAGTCTCTGTAATTGTCCCGATTTCGTTTTCTGTATTGTACGGTTAAGCCGTAATGTTGTACGGCTCAGAATCCAGAGACGCGAATATTGAATTTTGTTCTACGGCTAGGCTACGGCTGACACGTAAATTGTTCTACGGCTGAGCCGTAGGCTAACCGTGACCCAGCCGTGAATTAACACTCTAATCAGTCGAAATTTTCTGATTTCAGTACTCTTACAGTGAAGTTACGGCTAAGCCGTGGACTCCACCGTAGCTCAACCGTAAAAAGGTATCAGATCAGAAGTGGAAGATGACCAGTTTAGCCTGTTCTAAAGGAAACCACTGCTGAGTCGTTATGCATCTTACAGCTAGGCCGTAAGCTGTCGACGGCTAAGCCATAGGTCACCCACGGCTAAGCCGTAAGACCTGGAAAAAATTTGAAATTAAACTTAAGCTAATGGTGTGACCTTGTAGGGCTTATATACAGGTAACCACTCATATAAACCAACCCAATGGATTCCTTGGACCGCATGGATAGTCTGTTAGGCTGTGACTCATTCATGTGAGCATTGGTTTACTGTTAAGCACCTCCCCATGGGTGTTGGTTTAAGGGACTTCGGTGCACGTGAGAATTACATTGCAATACTTTGATGGCAACGGTGCATCGAATAACTTAAAACTACATCACCATGCACGGTTAGTGATAGTGAACAACTAGATTTGAGTTGGCTTGTAATTACCCTTGATTCCATGTTAATCTGAGATGCATTGCATATTGCTTACAGTTTTGCTCTCTGTTCTGCTGAATTATGTTTATGCATGACGAGATCATTTTGCTTTTGTTCTGTATAATTGTTTTATTCTTCGATCTGTACTATGCTTTGATCTACGCAGTGCTTTGACTCATTTTATGCTATGCTTGTATACCTCTAGCTTTGTACATCTTTGATTCACTGGGTATTCCCAAGTGGCTCTGCCCAGAGATTTATACGTGAGGATAAGATCTGGCCTTTGCCGTCGGTGAGTCCAAAGCGGAAAATCTCCCTTCTTTTGGATTTGATTTGATTGGCATTAGTCTGGCTCTACTCAGCCTCAGCCCTAGGATGCCCAACGGGGTTACCTCTGGCTTGGTTCTCTATTCTCTGTATCGCTGCAGCGTAGCTTTGTCTTGGGACTCCGGAACCCAGGAAACCGAGACTCACTTGTACCCATGGCTAGGTCGGTGGTGTTCTCATATGTCTGCTCTATCTACTCTCTATGTGAGAGAATATGGTTAATGTAGTAGCCACTTAGTTCAGTATTTCTATGCTTTGATTCATTAGCATGCCTTACTTCTATGCACGATTTGCTTAGCATACTAATATGAAACTCTGTATTTAATCTTCTGTCATTATTCACTTTGATACTATGAGTGTTTCATCCCTATTACTTATATTTGCTGGATCGTTGTATTCATTGAGTTGTCTGTGGTGTTGCAGGCACAGATCCCTTGTCTGGCTCCCCGGCGGTCGAAAAGACTGCAGGGCAGGACCTAAAGACACCCTCCGATATGGCAGAATGGGCTTGATCACTTCTACCGAGTGTGTTCCTGCATATCACCAGTGTTTTGGTTTCTTAGAGACTTTGTATTTTGCACTTTGGACTTTGTTCTCTGTATTATGTTTTGTACCTCATGTGTTTTTGGTTTGTACTCAATCTTGTATTTGGTTTTATATCTGTGTGTGTTATCTACGTATTTTTCCCATTTCGCATTTTGGTTTTCCGGTCGTTCTCTTTTGTTGTGCTTGCTATGATATCTACAGTTTCCGCATTCGCTTGCTTCGCACGTGTTAGATCCCTTGTGTGCGTGTATCTGGATTGGGTTTGGATGCACGTGCATGGGAGTACGTGTGTCACTGGTTTGGCTTTTCGCTAACCCCCGATTTCTGGGCTCGGGTTGTGACAAAAAGCAAAACCACGAGGCTCATAAGCTAAAGTGGATAATAACATGCATGCATGTGAGGTGGTGCGTTACAGGTTACCTTAGCTAAGAAGCTATAGGTAACCCACACCAGTGGGAGAGCTCTTTTTTTTCTATATCCCAAACTTAGGGGGGCGGGGACCACTTGCCTTTTGGTGAGGGGAGGTACCTCAGGTGAGGATAGAAAACCCTTTGGTGAGGGAGGAAAACCTATGGTGAGGAAAGGTACTTGGCCAGGTTCGAACCCTGCTCAAATAAATAAGAACCAACACCTTTTACCATTAGAGTCGGGGTAGACCTAAGAATTTTTTCTTGAGGGGATCACTATCTAAAAAAAGTTTTGGATGGGCGCATATAAAAAATAAATATAGTTTTCAAAATATACAAGGGGCTTTTCTAAAAATCTTGGAGGGCATATATAAAAAAAAGTTTAAAAAATATTAAAACCCAAAGAGGTATTGCCATTTGGTGGCTCCCCCTAGTGTATATAAGAAGGGGTTTGGTTCCAAGCCTTGAATTAGGTTTCTAAGAGTAAAAAAAAAAATGAATCAAGGGTTAAAAGCTTAAATGCTTAAATAAGTAATCATAAGGTGTCTACTTGCCTCTTAAGTTAAAGAACATGATTCCAGCACGCTAATCCAAAACCCTATACTGATTCCGCTAATCCCAGGCTTTTCTCCAAAATTTTCAACTGTAGATGTTAAGATCCAATGGAGAGGGAGAGAGTGTGTGTCGACTTGGAGTGGAGAGGGAAGAAGAGTTCAGCCTTATGCTACATCAATATGGCTTTTGATGGATTAGAACTTGTGATGGACAAAAGGAGAAATAAGCCATGCTGCACGATGTGGGACAATAGGATTCTACGAATATTTTTTCACATATGGAATTATGAGAAATTTATGACATTAAAAAGGATAGAAATAGAAAGAAGGGACTTATAATTAAAGGGTCTGACATGTATGGGCCAAAGAGTAAATCGAAAGTGGATATTGGGAGAGTATTTCACATATAGCATTATGAGAAATTTAGAGTTTTTCACATATAGCATTATGAGAAATTTAGGCATTAAAAAGGGTAGTAATAGAAAGAGGGGTCCGATAATTGAAAGGTCTAACACCTATGGACTAAAGAGTAAATAGAAAGTGGATCTTGGGAGAGTTTTTTTCACACATAGCATCATGAGAAATTTATGGCATTAAGAAGGGTAGAAATAGAAGGAGTGGGGGTGCATAATTGAAGGGTCTGGCATGGATGGACAAAAAAATAAATAAAAAGTGAAAAATTTTCCACAATAGAGGGGGACCATGGCCTTTGTTGGCCCCCCCTAGGTCCACCTCTGACTAAGGTAAGTGAGTGTTCTTCAGTGGGTAAGGTCTTGGGTGATGAAAAGAGACCTTGGGTGAGGCAAGAACTGTATGATGAGGGAAGGAGCCCTCCAATGGTTACCAAACGAGAATTGACATCTCTTAGCACTAATGTTAAGAGGCCATTATCATACAATAAGAAGTTAAAATAGAGGAAAGAGAAAATAAGAAATTACAATATCATACAATGTGCTCATCAAGCTTAAAATTGAAAAGCTACAACATATCAAACTATGGGGTTATTTGAATGAAAGAGCAGAGAAGTTAAACTCATAGAATAAATCTCTCTAAGAACGATGATGATGATGTTAAAATTATGCAATTGGCTAATATATATGGGTTAGATAAAATCTGGGTCTATAGAGTAGTCATTTTCTATTTCTTTTATAATAGATTGTGGTATGAGTCATCGGAAGAGTTGGAGTGTTCTTCTTAGGACAATGTAAATCAAACTAGTGATATCTCATAAACTGAGTATTGAATCGGGATAAGTTATATATCGTTGGAAAATTCTTTTCGAGTAGATATCCGTAGGTTCGAAGATTGCGTTAATCGAAGTTAAAACGATAAAGCCAAGATCATAGAATTGATTCGAGTTGACAGGATTTGAAAAAAATTCATCAAACAAAATTGATATCTGCTCGTTTGGATATTTTGCCTGATCAATCGGATGATGGAAAAAAAAACCCCCAGATTCTTATGCGGATCACTTTCCTTTTTGTACAAAGACTGCCTATTTTTATTCTACATGGAGTATAACTTTAAGGCACGAAAATTGAATTATTAAAAGGGTTCCTCTCTCAACCCTAAGCATCAATACGTTTTCTTCTTTAGAGAATCGATTGGGAGATTGTGCTGAATCTTTGAGTGCTAAAAAATACTGTTTCTACTTCCTTATAGAAGACTGCCTTCTTTCGTAAAAGATTAGTTGGGTCAAACGCAAAGAGCAGTGAACAACAAGGAGTCATTGCAATAGAGAGTTGTGCATAAAGAACTATAGTCCTTTGGTTGAGAAGACTAAAAAAGGGATTTATGAGTATAGCTCATATTTGCTAGTTATTAGTGCTTGGTTTTTGTTGGTTCAAGGAGGACTCATAGTTTTTCTTGAAGAGGTTTCTACGTAAAAATTCATGTACATGTTATCTTTGTGTGGTTGATTGTTTTGGTAGTTCTTTTATTTTTTAGCATTGTTAATTAAACTATAATCTAGAAATCAAATTAGGGCCTTGAATTTTAGTGATTTTAAAACCTTCAATTGATATTAGAACTGCTTATACAATTCTACTATATGTTGATCTATTGTGATTTCTAAAATGAAATTCAACCACGAAGGCACATCCAACATTAAGCCATCAATTCTAAAAGATGAAAAATCTGCCTTAATTATGTACAAATCTGAGAAAAAGTGTAGAAACTTAATTATGTACAAATCTGAGAAAAAGTGTAGAACAAAAAACTATATATTTGTTCCATGCTTTAAATGTAAAGGGTTTAGTCATAAAGGATCTCGATGTGTAACTTGAAAGTTGAAGGAAACCAAGTCCGAAAAGAAACCTTATAATCTTGCATACTGTATTATGAATGCTAATGGTATGGTCATGTTGCTTCCTAATGGGCAAATAGAAAATAAAAATTGGATGGAAGGTTTTGAATGTTTCTGAAGATGAAGGCAATTATCAAGAACCTTTGCCCCCGACATTATCAGTTCCAAATTGATTTTGTTCACAGCTAGATCTTCACAAATTACATTTGTCAACGGTTCTAATAAAGATGATGAAGTGTCAGATATAGAAAAGGATTGGGAGGAGGCTTACCACACCGTGTTTAAAAATCGTGTCAAGCTGACCAAGTTCTCTAAGAAGATCACAATCAAGTGGAAAGCTTCAAAAAAATAGGCCACCTTTCCCAAGGCAAAATTGGAGGGAGCTCTTGAAAAGGTAAAACTCTTGGAAAGTTGGAAAAATATTATGGCTGATAATCTGATTGATGAAAGTCGTAAGTATAGATTGCTGAAAGATGATTTTAATAAATCTGAACAAGGGACTGGATCATTGACCAAAGAGCTGATTATTTGCAAAAAAGAAAGATTATTTGAATGGTAAGTTAAAGATGGCTTTATCAGAATTGATGATTACAAAAGCTTGGCCAACCAAAAAAAATATTGACTCAAAGAAACTCAGTATCTTGTGTAATCAAAAGTTACCAAGTGACAAATGAAGTCTTGGTTATGATCATGGTGCATCTACCTCAAAGGCAAAAGATAAAACAATGTTGGTTAAAAGTTATACTGCTTTAAAACATGTTTATGTTAAACATGCTACAAGTACTTCTAAGAAAAAAAAATGTGTTACGTTTGGCATCTACACCCACATGTCACCATTATAGAATTAAAGAACGCATTCGACCACATTACAACAAGCTGAGGAGCTTACAAAAAAAAAACAAGTAATAGAAGAAGCAGTTGTCTAAGCCAATGATTAAGATTAGAGCCATCTAAGTCAAAAAATCTGACTTACCTGCTGAATTGGTATATACTGTGCGAAAATCTTCAAGTTCGCAAGTGTGGGTATCAAAGTCCAAAAACCTTCAATCAAGAAGGTCAAGCTCCCACCTCCAGTGCTAAAAAGAATATGACATTGATGGAGAGTCACAATTGAATGGGCACTGCTGAAGCCTAATTGATAGATATGCTACATGTTGATCATTATTTTTGTCATTTATGGACAAAAAATGGGAGTATGAAAGACTTTAAGATTGAAAGTTTTTTTTTTTTTTCAATTATCCAATGTAACATTCGAATTATCTTTTGGGTAGAATATTTGTATGTTTTGGGAGATTTGTCTATGAATGGCCAAAGGAGGAGACAATTCATGGACAAAACTTTAGGTCCATTGAGTTGTAACTTTCTATTTCTTTTAGAATGGATTGTAGTATATCGCCGGAAGAGTTAAAATGTTCTTCTCTGAATAACATATATTAAAAAGGTTATATCTCACAAACCGAGCATCGGATCGAGACAAGTTATGTATCGTAAGAAAGATCTTTTTAAGTAAATATCTATAGGTTCCAAGATTGCATCAATTAGAGTTAAAATGACAAAGTTATAGCATCGAAAAGTTTACACACTGGATGCACGATTGATTGGACCTGACAAGATTTGTAAAAAAATTTTCAGACAAAATTGATACCCGCTCGATTGAATTTTGCCCGATAGATCGAATAATGGAAAAAAGAAAAAAAAAGCAATTTCCAACATGGATCACTTTTCTTTTTGTGATAGAACTACCTATTTTCATTTTACATGGAGTTTAACTTTAAGGCATAAAAATTGGGTTATTTAAAGGGTTCATCTTTCAACCCTAAGCATCCATCCCCTATTCTAAATTAAGAATACCAATTAAAAATATATTTCCTTCTCTACAGCATCCATTGGGGAGATTGTAATGAAGCTTTAAGTGTTAGAGAATATTGCTTTTACTTCTTTATAGAAGATTGTCTTCTTTTGCAGAAGATTAGTTGGATCAAGCGTGGAAGGCAGTGAATGGCAGGGAGTTATTCTAATAGGGAGTTGTGCAAGAAGAACTATAGTCTTTAGGTTAAGATGACTGAGAAAGAGATTTGCAAATATATCTTGTAATTGCTCATTATTTGTGTTTGGTTTCTGTTGGTCCGAGGAGGACTTATAGTTTTTCTCGAAGAGGGTGTCCACGTAAAAAATCGTGTGCCTGTTGTCTTTGTGGAGTTGATTGTTTTGCTAGTTCTTTTATTTCTCATCATAGTTAATTGAACTGCAATTTAAAAATCAAATTGGGGCCTTGAATCTTGGTGATTTTAAAACCTTCAAATGATAATGATGCTCAAATGCACCATGTTAGAGACAAGTTCTCCACATTGCACAAAATGCGGAGTAACAAAATAACTATTAATTTCCACAAAGGTATCCTAGCAAATTAGGATTCAAGTTACATAAGAATGTAAAAGCAAGATAACCATTTTAATTTGGCCAAGGATTATAGGTAAAATGATAGAGGTGTAGTGAAAAAAGAAGTACTCGACTTGACACCTATAATTACTAAGTAACAATTTTAAAATGGCATGCAGATGTCGCGCATATTAAATCATTCTACAATCTCTATTTTTTTTCACGTTATGTAACAAATGTAGTAAAAATTATTATTCCAAACAATGTTTTTAGTGAAAGTTCTCATATACTTAGAAACCTTTGCACACATGCGTTTTACGCCCTGTATGTATAATTCTCACAATAGCAAGGTCACAATAAAGCTACCTATGTTGAGAAAGGGACCCAACTCTTAACAAGCACTGCTTTTTTAGCTAGGCAATATTTTAAATCATATCTTAACACATGTATATTATTCTATTGCTTGTTCCAAGATAAAATAAATGAGAATTTCATACGACCAACAATTCTCTGTCCTGTGAGTTAGAACTCAAATGTGATATAAGACTTGTATGTCTTAGGATCCATTTTTTTAATTGGTATTAAAATAAGAAAATCTCTAAGAATGTTGTTTATCAAGTGTGTTATAAAAGTGAATTACCAGAGGTGAAAGTTTTTGTGGGCATTAAACAATCTTTCCGTCAAATAGAAAGTGGTTACTTGATTATCACACAAAAAGTTAAAAAGTGATGGTCTGATGCATATTTATTTTCTAACTAGATTGTTCACTCCTCACCTAATTAGTATTTCTTTACTTAAAGAGAAACATAAATTATATACCACCATTAGTATTATTTTTATGGTGGACAAGTTATGATTCCACATTAGTGTATTCAACCTTCATTTGATTCAACCTGTACATATTATATTCTCATTTATTTTCATAAATATTAGTTAATTAGAGTGATAAATACCGCTAGATGTGGATGTATAGTATATGCATTTTTATATTTGATAGATCCGAATGGGTGGACCGTTGGATCAAGAGTCAATTTTGTTGTTTATGTAAGGACACTAAACTTATGGATGGATGAATGGGTTAAAATTATTAGATTGACTTTAAATTTAATATCTAAGTTGGCAACACTTGAATCTTTCAATCCCCAACTATTACATGATTTATGGGGTCCCAAGTGAACCCCAACAAGTAGCTTGGAAGAAAAGCTTATCTAGATAGGATCATTCTATTGCAAGGAGATGAACGATAGGGTACTAAACCCGAGGATCAATTATATATATTAAAGCTATAAGAATTGAGGCATCTGGAGGGTGTCACATCAGCACCCCTTATTTTTCTTTTTTTCTAGAGCGCCACGTTAGCATACTAAAAAATTACATGTGGTACCAAGAAATCACTAATTTTCCTAAAATCTCTCTATTTACCACTATCACTAAAATCTCTCACTCATACACCTTTTTTGCACCTTTTTTTTATTGCCTAATCATATTTGTTGCTTAAATGGTAGCATCATAATTTTTCTTATGGGGCATTTTTATAAAAATTTGGCATCAATCAAAATAGATGATTCCATTTCTTATAGGAATTAGGCTCATGCTTAAATTATAATGTTAATTTTTCTTGTGAGGCCTATTTATAAAAATTTGACACCAATCAAAATAAATAGCTCCATTTCTTATAAGACAATCAAATTATAAAAAATTTGTAGTACTTTCAAAATATAGAAGTGGGTCTCACCAAAATTATTCCCAGATGATATGTCTCCGGGCTACCGTTAAATTATGAAAATGTCAAGTGTTTTTTTTATAGTTATAATGGGCTCAACTTATGCTTATTTGAAATTTGGTTTGGATAAATTTAAGCCAGTAACACCTACTTCTCCAATTTGATATGAAATGTTGTTTTATCTAATTTTTTTCCTGAATGGTTTCTAAATTAAATCAACTTTATTCAAACAACTTCAAGGAAGAAGGTTGATATTGCATTTTTTTCAGATTATGAAAATGAAACTTCTCAAATAATTTTTGGAATTCTATTACTTGCTTATTTCTAATTGATTCTAGAGATGAGGATTTTGTGATTTTTTCCTTAGACATTTAACTTGGTAGAATAATATTTGTATAATATCCTTTATTTCCTCCTTTTTTTTCTAAGCAAGAAGTGAGCTTTTTTAATAAAAATTTTTGGGATTTAAGTATACTCAAACTACAAGAATTTTTTCCTTTGAAGATGTTATTTTTTAATTTTACTGAGATAAATTCTCAATCATCACCATCATCATCTCCTCTTTTGTAATTCTTTTTTTTTTATCAATTTTAAAGCTAATAACATTAGTATTTCAATCTAATTCTAATAAATAAACTAGCTTGATAGAGAATATATTTATCTATTATTTATTTATTTTTATCAATAATATTTTGAAGAATATAATAATATTTGATGTATTATTTTTATGTAGCAAAAACCTTTAAAATATCTATTTTAAGTAAGGACTAGCAATGTAAGCTCGTGCTTAGCCCGGACCTATAAAAAAATTTTAATAGTTTATTACAAAGTTTATAAAAATAATAAAAGTTCAGATGTTTATAAAATTAAATAAACTTTTGAATTTCTTTTCTTTTCTTTAAACCATGAGGATCATTCAGTGGGCTACTTATATTTTTAAACATTTTCTAATTTTTATTTTATTCATTTAGTAGGCGGAATTTTATAAATATATGAAAATTTGTATTTTTATAATTTTTTAATAAGCTATTTAATTTCTTTTTATAGAGGCCAGGGCTAAGCACGGGCCTGTGTTACTAGTTATAAATATTAAAGTTACAATAATTGAGGCCTTTGGAGGGTGCTCATCCTGATTTTTCTTTTCTCCTAAAACACCAGGTCAACTTCTAAAAATTGACATGTGGCATTAATAAATAGTTTTTCTAAAACCTCTCCCCACTGTTTCTATATCATCTCCTAAAATCTCTCCATCTACACTCCTCTCTCTCATTTATTCCATTTATTCCGCAAAAATCTCAGGCATATTTCATTTATTTCCCTAAAACATCTCCTCCACTAAAGTCTCTTTCTCCTTACGAAATTATCTCATTTAATTTAATATTCCACTCTAAATTTGGTTGCATAATAGGCTAAGCACGGGCTTGACATGCTAGCCGTAGCAACAAAGCCCCATGCTAAGCCCTAAGTGAAATTGAATTGAAAATTTAAGAATTATAATTATAATTAAAAATATATATTATAAAGAGAAATGAAAGGAATTAAATTAGTATGGATTATGAAATCCATTAAAATAATAACTTTATTTTTTAAAAGAAAATTCCAAAAAACAAAAATAAGAACCATATGTTAGTGAATTTAGAAAAACCCAAAAAAACCAATAAAAATAAGATCTTGCTCTCTTGGAAAAAAAACAACAATGTAGAAAAAAACCCCAATGAAATCCACAAAATGTGATTATAATCCTTCTGAAAAGAAAAAACACAAATGATCAATCTAATCATGTCACATAATACTAAAATTTATTTATATAAAAAAGGAAAACCTAAAATGAATTTAGAAAAATAAAGTCATTTTAGTGGGCACAACATGTTAATAGGATAAAAAAATAAAGTCCTTTGTTCTATTATTAGGCTTGTGCTAAGTTCAGGCTAACAAAGTAAAAGTATAAAAATATATAGATATGTATATATATATTACTTAGGAATATAAAAATTTGATGATTACGATAATTAAAATTTTATTAAAATAATATTGAAATGACAATATTTCTAATATTTGCAAGTATGCGGGGATGCATGAGTTTGAATCTAATAAAATATATAATTTGATATTCCATTACTTCAGTGTAGCAATAACTAATCTAATACTTTTTATTCTTTTTATACAAGTATTTTTTTTCAAGTAGATGTCGTCAAATTTTCCATCAAAATATCCTTTTTTCTTTCTTCTATGAGTTTGCTCATCATTTTGTACAGTTCCTAGCATGATGTAAGCACCCTACATTCTCTGTTTGAGTTAGAAATTTTAAGGAAAGGAAATATATTTAGACTTGTTGATCCATTCATCCTGAGATCTTAATGTCTATATATATTTTTTTAAATTAATGATGGGTCACTTATTTTGATATTAGCACTCATATGAGGTTAGCACCATGATAAAATGATAGATAATGTTACAGTTTTTATAAGCCCGGGCTAAGCACAGGCTTGTATTGCTAGTAAAAACATAATATTAGATGGCAAGGGGCATTAAAGTCCTCCACAGGAGATGGACGAACTACGGTCCACCTGTCCGACCCCACTTGAAAGGGGAGGTACTTGCAAGTAGCACGTTTAAGAAAAACTAGAACCTTAAGACAATAGATTAGGATTAAAAAATCAAAATGCAAAGCATTAGCAAGTTTATCACATACACACAAATTTCATAAATAAAAAATAATAATCGGAATTGAATAGAATACAAAGTTGAAAGTACCATGCTAAAATTATAAATGTAGAAAATCAAATCACGAAACTGTACACAAGCTAGCGAGGACAAGTAGGGTGGGGTCGCATAATTCAAGACAGTCGCACACACACATAAGCATACAAAGACAAGGAGAGCTCAGGTGGTGTGTCGTATTCTTAGGGTCTGCGTCATGTCTCTGCGCAGTTTCATGCATTTCCCACTGAAGCAAGAAAAAAACAAAAGAACCCCAGGAGCCAAGAAAGCCCCCGTAGACACCGTCTGGTAATTTCACTTGGGCAGGTCCAAGTTAACAAAAGAAAACTTAGAAGAAGTGTTGCTGCTGCTGGTGTTGCCCCCACATTGACGCATTGCTGAGTGTTTGCGTGATTGACGTTGGAGGGCATGAAGATCTCATCGAATCTTACTAACTACGAAGAAAAGGAGACTTTCACAAGAGGATATATCTCTATGTAATCCTACTTTTTAACACCATATATCAATTTTCTACCCAAAAAACACCATATATCATTCCATATCCTCTCTCTTCTCTTCAAAGTCTTCCCACAACTCCAAAACCTGACCCACCTTGTCCCCCTCTCCTTTGCCCCCCTTTACTTTTCAATCCGGGCAGGTCCCTTTTTCCTCACAATATCCCCTCTTTAGTCAATGACTTCTTTCCATTGTTGCATGAGAATCTCTCCTTCTTTCTCTCTCCTCCCCTCTTTGTGCAGTGATTAAGAGGGTTTTGAAAATGCAATTTATCATCTCCTGATGACAAATTGCGAGCACACACCTGACAACTCTCTCTTTTGGTGGGCCATGTCACATGTTTTAACTTCCAATAAAGGGCTTCTTCTCGAGATTATATCCAAATTACAAATTGAGACCATAGTTAGTCAGTTGGCATATAAAAAAAATCATGATCATCATCATTACAACCTTGCTTCTATTATATTGGAGTCGGCTATATAAATTTTATTTTTTCATTCTTGTCTATTATAGGCCAAATCCCAGGATAGCTTGCACTTCGTTAGATGTAATGTTGTTACTTTCATCTATGTCCTCTAAAGCTGCCCCTTTTCCTTGGAGGCAAAACTTTAGTTTATATTTTCTTTAGTTTAATTTTGATTGAGATTTCAAAGATATGCTAAAAGCTTTAGATATTGATATGTTTGAAGATAAAAAAATAATTTTATGAGAACTAGTTTTCATCACTTTTTTATAAAAAGTTTGGATGGGGCCTATCTATCACCAAATTCAAATCTTGCAATACATAGGAAACCCCTAATAGTCATGCACCCCAAATTTCAGTCAAATTCGAATTTGCTAGACTATTAGATCAACTGTGAACCAATTTGAATGGATTAAATTTGTAGGCCATGGATGAAGGGGTTAGAAATATGTGATTTGTACCAAACTTAATATTCGAAGTGGTCCCACATAAATCTTTCCATTCCCCTCTGGTTCCATCCGCAAATTAGACCTACAAACGAGCCTCATAATAAGTTCTCATAATAGGTATGTAAAAACACTTACATGATTTTTATTTACAAAGTTAGGGATCAAAAGTTGAGCATGTATATGTCTTGGAGGTTATGTGGAGAATAGTATGTTATTTTGTTTTCTTAAACACAAAGTAGATACAATTATATATGTAAGTGGGGTGCGTCTCTTGAAATTGTCTCCTTCTTTATAAATATATTTTTTAGTGTTTCTAGATAGATTTTTTTACTGAAGTTATTGTATAGATTTTTTTCCCCCGAAGTTATTGTATTAAATATGATTTTTTGTACTTCTTTTCTTGAAGGTGTATAAAATACATTAAAGGTTATCAACATATCAATTGAATCTAGCACAATTTTATTTTCAAACATCTGCAACTTATTAGGTATTTTTTTAAAGAAAGTGTGTACTGAGTCATTTTTGGAACACTGTTACAGGGACTTCTCAGTCTTACCCAAAGTATTAGGATTGGGACTCTGTGTGGTTTGTTCCCCTTTTTAAAACCCAAAATGCTAAATCACACATTTCATATGATTTGTCGCACACAATTTCTTAACAGGGAAGTCCCAAATATCAACTCACGCATCCACTGAATAAGGCCCCACATTTAGTATGAAATTGGGCCATCAATATCTAGAATACCAGGATCATCAGATTGATGGCCAGACAGATTAATCTGGGAGAAATTCATCAAACCAAATGGACTATCATGATTGGTGATCTCCACCATCCAAATGACAGATTAAACATAAAAAATGACCTACCAATAGGTGAGTAAACATTCCATCAAAGAGGCAATTACCATCTCTATGAGGATAAACCAACATACCCTTTTAACAATTTATCACTAGGATATCAGGGAGACGAGAAAGTAATTGGCTCTTTCATCTTTTAAGAAGTGTGTAAGTAACTTCCCTTTTGCTTGGTATACTAATGACCTTTGAGCTAAGTGCTCTCTCATTTAAGAGTGATTAGAGAAATTTGGTGGGCCAATATATCCCTGCCAGATAGGCGCCGGACCTGTTCGTCTCTCTCAAAAAGGTATTACTGTGCTGTGCCCTCCTATCAAGGTTGGGCATATCAAAGGTCCTTGTTACAGATAAAACGTGGCTCTCTTTGTTCCCCTTCCCACTTATATGTTTCAATTTCATTTTCTTTAGTGGAACTTACCTAATATCACTAAGAAACACAACAGGCCCCAGATCCATCAATTCCTGGATACATATGATGAGACATGTTTTCAAGAGTATTGAGTTGTGAAGGCAATGGCTCAAGGGCCATGGCATCCTTCATGGAAGGAGTCACATGGGTTTTCCCTTGATGTAGGGGAACACATGTGAAGTTGCATTTAACTGGTCTCAAGTGGCTAACAACAAACGCATGGACCCCACGTTCTCTCTCTCTCTCTCTCTCTCTCTCTCTCTCTCTCTCTCTCTCTCTCTCTCTCTCTCTCTCTCTCAGAGTACTTGATCATTAAGAAAGAAAAATTCCAACTCAAGTCACTGCCTCATTACCTTTTCTTGTTGTTCTGGTCTCCACCATTGCATTAAAATATGCTTACCGGGCCCTAATCATGCTTACTTTGTTGTTGATTGAAGGGACGCGGATGGTAACGTTTCTGATCGCCCGAATCGCGAGTATGGCCCACAATGTTGTGCTGATGAAGGAAAAACTTTACCTTTGATGAGACAACATGATAAATAAAAACACAAGATGATTCCAAACATTTACCTAATATAATACAAACACCATTAACTTACTACCCATCGTTGTTCTTTTATCTACCATTATTTTGGAAGCCTCAAAGAAGGATTAAACAAGTGTGGCTTGATTATGAAGTTGATCTCTCTTTTTGGATATGTTCAAAGCATGTCAACAATCCAAGCAATGTGGGTTTGATTTAAATAACCCCCATGTATTCCAAGTGCCATTACCTACTTCAATTAAGGAATTAATAAAGATTGGGTGGAGTTAGCTTTAAGTCATGTGAAGTGGTCCTATAAATATAGTTTCTAGAAAACGATATGCAACTAAACCTAGATTGCAGTCTAGAATGTTGAGATTTCTTTAGCATATGCGATCCATTCCATCTTGTGAACTTAAAAATATCACAATCAGTCCGTGAGTTGAGTTTGGATGCGGTCAAGCAATCAGACAAATAATCAAAGAAAAAAAATTGCAATTGCTTTTCCCATTATTAGACATCCCCACAAAACATGACATAGCTAAACTCAAAACATGTGTTGACAGCAATGCACATGACCAAATTGATATAGCAAAATGCTATAGCTATACATTACTAGATGGAGAATTTTCAGGAGCAGTCAAGCCACTAATGTAAAGCAATTTACCCCCTAGACTGTGGGGTCCACCTGGATGGATCCCCAATCATCCGGGTATGGTCATGGAATGGTCTACTTAGGATCTAGACATGTGGAAGATATGGAGATCTGGTTAATTTTTAACCCAAAAATCTAATGATGTCAAAGTTTGAAACTTTTCATCATATGGTTTTTCTTTTAGGTTTTTTTCATGACCAATCTAAGGGCCTATAAAATTCTTAAATCACGGTGAGTGCTAATTTATGGGGGATAATGATTGTTAAAGGGACAAGATTCATCATAGTGGGGCCCAGTAAGCCCCACAAATCATACAATTATCTGCCCCCTAAATGACCACGACGTCCTAGATAATTTTCCATTATTAAAAAATAAGATGCCCTACAAGACCTTGTCTTAGGAAGAGGGTTAGCAATTTCTCAAGATGACGTGCATGTTTTAGCAAGTCTTTGATAAACAATCTTTGAAATTTGGAGGTATTTGTGATTAAAGAATGTGTCAATGTACTAGATGCGTTTGTTTTTATAACTTGGAAACATGCGTTCAAGAAAACCAGGGTCAACACAAGAACCACTTCTTTTCATTTAGAAGGAAGAAAATGTACTAAGTACTTGATACTTCCTGCACTTGGGCTTGTATTATTATATACTTTGGAACTCCAGTCATCTTTGGGTTTTTCAAGTAAATTAAATGACGTGAAGGCGTCTGGGTTTCAACAATGAAACATCAGAGGAAAATTGTGAGAGACTTCTTCTTGATGGCCTAGAAGATGGGTGAGGCCCAAAATGCACTTAAAAAGTAGTTGGGGCAGTAGATAGCGACAGCAATGGGTCATGTTCGCTATAGATTGAAGGAAATTCATGCCTCCTGACCTTATATCACCCCGGCCCAGGTATGAGTTGGGTCAGATTTGATACAAACTAAATCTTTCTGGATTAGAAGAATTCATATGTAAATTTCTTTCTAAATAATATGTACATGAGTTGGAAATGGGGCAGCATTGTCTAAGGTAGACAAATTTAGGTCCCAAATCCCAAAGTGGGTTGATACCTATGAACCCATACCTTCCCCAAACTCATCAAAAACATTGTCCATGCTTAGGCAGGACACCATTATAACCTTACCCATTGCCATTCATAGCAACAGGTACTTTAAGTACGCCCTGTTTAGCTAGCTGTTTTCTTTTTTTGGAAACTGGAGGAAAAGAAGACACTTATGTTGAACATGAGCGTCTCCATATATATATATATATTTGCTAAGGGAGGGTGTCCAGGCCTTTTGGGCCGGACTAATCCCTTCAGGCTTAAGGGGAGCCTGGTAAATCTCCTATGTTCCCTCGTAAGAGCAGCTTGAAACCACAACCTCCGGGAGCAAATCGTAGTCCTCCGTTAGTTGACCTATCCCTTGGGGTTTGAGCATTTCCATTTTGCTTATCATGATGGTCTTATTATGATGGTAAAATGTTACCTAGCTAAATTGAAAGTTCAAATACTAACTCTCAAAATTGGTGGATCACAATCGCTAGCCGTGGATCATGATAATAATGCTCATGACCCTGTCACCTAAGTGATAAAGATGTGTTGCTGGGAGCGCACAATTATTTTCCAATCAATTTATGGGTTTAAAATATGAGTCAATAATGAGGGTTTTTTTTTTTTTTTTTGGTATCCGAGTCAATAATGAGGGTTAATCCCCAATATGGGTAAGCAAATAAATGAGAAGAAGATGAAGAAATAAAGGAAAAATAGAGCTAGTGTCAAATATTTAATTAGAGGATAGGCCTTGTTCCCTAGTACTCCCTTCAAATTCCTTAGCAGAATCAGATTTTAAATGCTAATTTCCAAATCAAAATTATAATGCAAACGAATTGCAACGTGTGATTTCGAGTCCTAAATTGCCAAAGGGGGAGGATGTGTGATTTCGAGTCCTAAATTGCCTGGGGGTGGGGTGTTGTGGTTTGGTAAGATACAGAAGAATACCAATTGGGTCTCCTGCGTTGGATTTGTCAGCTACACTAATGAGTTTTGAAACCACATAATTGGCCAAAATTTTTATCATTATTTTTATTTGAAGATAAATGTAATCTGTTTTAATCGTTAAGTCCTTTTAAGTATTTGACTGAAGCGGGGAAGGTGAAAAGGGCAAACAATCTTCTTTGTGTGGGTCTTATGGATTTTTTTTGATTTTTTGCATATTTTAATACGTGGGCTGCAAGGACTTAACAACGGGTGTTGGCTTCAATCTTCAGACCTAACAAATTCGTTCTCTTTATGATTACGGGGATTGACCCTTTGAAAGGGATCTCAATCACTTACCTCAGCTACTGTAGTCCCTAGGCTCGTTTTGTGTAGATTTTCTTCTCTACGTTTTTCCTAACACCAACCCCCACACTGCCCAACAAACCCCACCCTGGAAGTTTATTTTTCAAGGAATTGCAAAAAATTTAGACTATTTTACGCTTTTACATGAAAAAACAAACAAACATATATTTTTCTGTAGTGTATAAAACTATTCTGTTATCCCCAACTTTTTGTAAGAAAAATTGGCTGCACAAGCGTATTCCAAAGAAGCTTAAGGGAGACGAGACTCGGATGTTTTTATAAATTTTATGCTTTCAGTGAGGTTCGGCACGGTGACAACAGCACAGAGTAGTTTTTTTGTTGTCATGATGCGATGAAATACTATATATTCTAATCTAATGTCGTCATTCTCGTGCAGTTTTGGATTTTGATAACTAAACCAGAGATTCATTGACTAGATCCAAGTTTTAATAGCATACGTTGTCATGATGCGATGAAATACTATATATTCTAATCTAATGTTGTCATTATTGTGCAGTTTTGGATTTTGATAACTAAACCAGAGACTCATTGACTAGATCCAAGTTTTAATAGCATTATGCCCAAACCGGTGCTTCAACATCAACGCTAGAGTCGACTTCTGGATATGTTTACTAAATATATGGACTTTTGTTAACCCAACCTGGCCTAGTTCTAATGGTTGATCCCATTTAATATTTGGATTAGTCTTGGATGAAGTCGTAAAAAAATCGAAACTCAGCCCGGTTAGGCCCAAAAAATAGTGCTTCTGGTTCAGTGACTAATTTTGCCGATATAAATGATAAAGTGCCCACAAAATGATAGAAAGCCCCCGTCTGGGCAGGCCCAGTTAACTAAATGGCAAAGTTGTGGACTGACATGTTTCAAGTGGGCGAGGCTTAGGTGATATGGGCCTGTGTACCAAAAGTCAGACTGTGTCCGGATATACCTCAGCCAGGCCAACCCAGCCCAGACCACCCTTACCAAGGCCCAGAAATGAGACCAATATAAATTCCTTTCGGTTTAAACCAGGCCCAACTCCGAGACAAACCCCAGGAAGCCCAATCCGAGTCTCACTTTTTGGGTCATGCATGTTCCAGTTTGGCCAAGATGAAGGTTGCATGCCTACAGCCAAAGCTACCCGTCAACTGGGCCATCTTTTGCCTAGCCCAAATTAATTCCATGGATCTCAACTTGAGCTATTTTACCAACCTACAGTCTCGGTGTAGAGTGTCTACATACTTGCTAACCAGGCCACGTGCTTAAAAACCTTAATAGAGAACCCACCTTGGCCCAACATACATTAGTGAGCTGTCCTGGCCCAATACATCTTACACAGCATGGGATAGGTATGACAAATGAGCTGTGCTTAGCCTTACGTCTCAGTTCCCGAATGGATCAAAGCCGAAGTTTAAACCCAATAAAATAGCTCAGGCTTTCACAAGTTTTGCCCGGCCACAAGTACCATTTGCAGGCCTGTTGTAGCAGTACATGTTTTAATCTCCACAAAGAAAGAAAACCCATAACCTCATCACCTTTTTCATTTCTTCCCATCACCTTCTTTTTATTTTTTCTCTTCCTTTTTCTTTCTATGCAGCTTAGGGGACCTAGACCTCAGCCCCCGGGTCACAGAGAACTCAAGCGAGGGAAGGTGGCATACCCAAGGTTTGAACCCAAGGCAGCCAGGTAAAAACTGAAGCCTCTCACCGCTAAAGACCTTCATCACCACCTATCACCTTGAATGAACTTCTGGGTCTGGGCCCATTTGGATATTCATAAACTGAAAGGTTGGTTTCTCGTTTTGCACACAAATGGGGGTTCATCTCTTTGGATAAACAGAGTTACCTTCGTTCACACCCATCCATGAAAGCCGGAACTCCTTAATTAAAGCCATCCAACTTCGTTGGGCATAACAATCACAAAAATTTTACTGATAAAACTTGCAAAATATATTAAAAGAAAATATCTATTTACAGTTATTTTAGGTTTTTTATTTTTTTAGCCCATCCCAGGAGCCCTTGGCCTTGAGCCAGAGGGACACTCAATTTTGGACAGCCAAGTACTAATCCCTAGAGGCACATGTAGACCCTCCTATCCACATGCACCAGATAAAGCGATGGGAGGTGGCCAGTGATGGTAAGTGTAGAACACAAGACCTCTCGACTTCTTGAGGCGTAGAGTCCTCTGAGCTACCACCCGTTGGTTTTATTTTGTGTTTTTATATTCAACACTGGTAAACTAACTAAAAGCCAGATCCAGTGATATGAAAGTAAGAATCAATCTGATCACACAACTTAACTGGCTTTAACTCATGCAACCGGGAAAGTAAGCTATTTTTAAACATTCCATGTTTTCCTCTCTTTACCTTCATTTAGGACAGGACTCTTGACTGGACCCATTCACAGAGATGCGGCATGAATCACACTGGCTGTAACCTAGGCTCAACCCCTTATTGTGTTTAAAGTAATAAATTATCCAACTAGGGAACACGGATCCAAACCAAACCCAACTCAAATCTGGAGAGATGATTGAATCCAAATTTAAATAGAGGGCAAATGTGACTATATATTGGATTGAGCAGATCAGGAGACAGGTTGTATTGATCAGTACACAAACCAAACCAGGCACACGAACAGAGAATGAGAGGAAGAGCAGAAGCTATAAGATCTCGCAGTATCACAGTTAGAGGAGAGTAAAACTATATCTTGACCAGAGAGCTAAACTCGTCGTCACACCAACCTGATTGCTGGCAGGTTATTAAAGGGTTGGGTTCAATCGGATATTGGGGAAGCAACATCTGAACATAAGCGAACACACTACTGGGCAATCAATGGTCAGCAGGGGTCCCAATGAGTGGGAGGAGTAGATTTGGGGGCCGACAGTGGCCATAGCAGAAACCAGTTGTATAACAAGCGATAGCTGAACCATTCAGCAAAAATGATGGTGGTCCACAGTCAAATGACAGGAAACATAGACAGTAGAGACCCTGAACATATGCTATGGACACTAGGATTCTGGACAGTTAGCATGGGAGTAGCCAGGCATGCCAATGGAGCACTGTCCAGATGGTAGAACAGATGATAGCAGGCAGCAAGGGTCAATGTCTGTGCCTCCGTGGCATAGCATGATGAGCTTCAATCGCAGTAAGAAGTGGTGGTGAAGGGAAAGACAATGATAAACCCTACCTTGCCTTTGCATTCATCCTCCAAAGAATAAGAAGAGTGGCACTTAAAACAAGCGTATCAAAATCTGCATTCTCGGCTGCTTTGCTGGGACCTCTGATTGTGCATTGATGCTTTGGTGGTTACAAGATGAGCAGGGGTGGTAATGCCTTGAACAGAATCATGGAGGAATGTTGGCCAGTGGTAGTCAGGGAGAACGAAAACTGTACCGGCTTGCAGCAGGATGAGTCACTAGTTGCAGGATAGGAATCAATGAAGCAGGGAAAAGGCTTTGATGCAGCAAATTGGAATCACTGTAGTGCCAATCAGAATGGTTAGCAGAAGCAAACGAATGGAAAATTATCAGACCAGAGAATTGCAACGTCACAGAACAAGTTGCAGTGGAAAACATCCGGCCAGTTAAAGAGGGATGACAGGCACGCAAGCACTCAAGAAGAAAGAGAGAGGTGGTACTGGGTGCTGATAATTTTGGTTCAGGGCTCACAGTTCAATGGGAACAATTCAGGGTCTCGTCACAAATAAAAGCACAGGAACGATACTTCAGTACTGAGCGAAAAAGGACATGCAGCAAAGTTGACCAGGCTGAGTCAAGCAGCAGGAATTGAGAGCTGGCAGAGACGGAGGCTGACGCCCAGGCACATGGTAGCTACAGCGAGAGGCAGATATTAGAAAATAGATCAGAATGTAGAAATAACTGTCCCAATAATGGTCCTGACTCCAGTAACACTGCAACTAGAGGACAAAAATGCAGGTGTATGGGTAGTGGAGAAGGTTGGAATGCAGAACTATGCCAATGATGGTCCGGTAACACTGCAACTCGAGGAAAAAGATGACAGGTATGGGTATTAGAGCCGGTTGGAATGCAGCATTGGCAGAGAAGTAACAGGAGTTGGTGGGACACCGGGGGCACAAACAAGGACTGCCAGTCCAGTTGTGTGGGTCAAGCTGTGTGTGGCCTGAGATATTGACCAAATCAGCATCCTGTTGTAATCAGGGCTCGAACAAGGATGACAATCTGAATTGGGTGTGTTGAAGACTGGTGCTTCAGGCCCAGAGAGTGAGATTAACTTGATCTCTCAACTCTTAACCAATGGCAAGGATTACAGCTGGGATCTGCTTCGGGCCAGGAGAGTTACCATAAGGGGTGAGATTAACTTGATCTGTCAACTCTCAACCAATGTCCAGGATTACAGATGTGATCTAATAACATTTTCAAGTATCAGGAAATTTTCTCAAAACTATTATGTTAGCATTAAGAGAATGCACCATCATTTAGATCATAGAATATAAGAAGGAAACTTATACACCATCATATCCATTATAGAAGATAAGAAGGGAACTAACCCTAGAAAAACTAGGAAAGCACAAAACTAATCCTATCAAGGATCTTCTACAATCTTCACCATAGTCTAACTACTAAGTCCTGGAGCAGATCCAAACTTGCCTCAACACTTACCCTAACATATCTCAACACGAGCTTTATCTGGGTCCCAGGAAACTTCAGTTTACAGTAGATGAGATTAAATTAACACATAGTTGTCTAATCTTCAGGAGGTTTCATCTAATGTGGGTAGGGAAGGCAGTGAAGCGGCCACTATGTTAGAACAAGAAGAGGCCAACAGGGAAACTTCTTATATAGGGCCTTCATCGTAGTTTTTCTAGTTTCTATTTTCTCATGGTGATGTAGCAATTTAGTTCTGTTATACCACTTTTTTAAAGCTTATATTCTTATTAGAATTCCTTTAACTAAAAGAAAACAGAAAAGAAGAAAAAGAAGAAGACGAATCTCAAACAATAATCTGAAAACTATCAACAATGGCATCCTCTAGATGGTCTACAAACTAATCACAGGCCCTGCTTGTACATACTCGAGGTCGAGGAAGTTCTCTTTCAGAAGGCCAACTACTAGGAACATTTAACATGAGGCTAAGCCAATATGTAATACAGTGGATTGAAGAATTGCAGGCTCATGTTTTTATCATTTCAATGAACCATATCTTAAAATTATCAACAACACTGTCAGTGACAGCAAAGGTATAGCATTCCCCTGGAACCGAGAATTCAACCAAGGGTTAAACAGATCAAGAAAGCTGATACTCAATTCATTCAATGAAATGAATGTGAACAGCTTTAATTTTTTTTCCAACTTCATTTCAGCACTAAAAGAAATTGGATTTAGCAGGACAATGTTGTTACAAATGGAAATCAAAACCCCAAGCAAAATCTTGACAGTTCTCACCTCAGTCCAAATACTTTGGGCCAGTTGGACATGGTCCTTCTCCTTGCCACTGACTTAATTCCTAGTGTACTGCGTTCTCAACTCTGAAAATTAGTATGCTTCCTTCCAAACACCATCCAAAGTGAAAATTTGTTTTTTTTTAATGAGTTAGGACTTCAATAAACTTCAATCAGAGGCTACATCAATCCCTTTACTCTTCAAGAACTCCTTTGCCTCTGCAATGTCCTATACATCAAGAAATCTTTCGTAAAAGGTAAATCTAACATGTTGAAAAGCACAAAATAAAAGCAATGAAAATGGCACCAGATATGCAACTAGAAATGCTAGGAATTAAGTTGAATTTTGTACATTCCATTTTGGAAGCAGATAAATTATGCATTGGTTGAACAGTAAATGCATGACAAAAAGAGTTAAATATTTAAATCTCTTGAGTTCTGGTTGCAGTTTTCTTTTCTAAAGTTAACCAAATATCACTCATATATCCGATCCCGGATTTATGAGGTAAGGGGTCAGATCATGTATACAAATTCCCAAAAGCATTTTAATCACTACTTGCTTTTACCCCCATGTTTAAAGAGTATGAAACGGATATCTAAGCTGAACAGAATAAATAGACAAACCAAACATACAATTAGTAAACATATAATCATAGAAAGGTCAAAAACCAATGAGTGTGTGTGTCAAAAGGCAGAAGCAATCATTTACTTCTTCAGTTCGAGGAGAGAACATAAATTTGGTCCCATTATCTTACTACTTTCCATATTGATGCAGGCCAGACCATGGATCAGCCAACCTATCGGGCCCAATCCATAAGCCCAACCGGATATCCAATTATTTAGAAATAATATAAGTAATTTGATTTTATTATGATTAATATTAGTGAGTTCCCTTTTATGCTTAAGCTTATTCTAAGATTAGAAAGTTTTGTTTCTCAGGGTTCAAAAGAACTCCTTTATATGAGGATGATTAGGCTTTTCATTGTAAAGCCAAATTGCTTATTATCAATAATATTTTGAGTTGTGAGAGCTTTCTCCTTGGTTATGGTTCTTTGCTCATTATAAGTGTGGCCTCATGGCTGAATCCTTCTTTGGATTGGATCAATCCTTCGGAGATTGGTCTATTTTTCGATCATGGATTCGAGGCTGCACCAATTGGTATCACAGTCGAAAAGCGATCGTCAAGAAAACAGTAGTCCTTCCCAGATTTTTCTCCGTCATCCATCTCAACCCCATCATCAATCTAGCCCCTTTCAATGACCACGCAGAACCCTCCTTCCTATCAACAAACCCCACCACTAGCATACATCCTGACACCCTAACACACTTCCGCAATCCACCGTAGACCCATCTCTTCTCATTGCAACCCCAATCGACTCCAACCCACTTCCCCAATCCCCAAAACCCATTCCCAACCCCATCTGCCACCACCCAACCCAAATCAATCCATCTTGAACCACACCGAACCCATCCCGACTTCTTTGTCCAACACCCAACACCCTCCAACTCCACCGAAAACCCTAGGAACCTCTTTTCGACCAACCCCAAACCTCCAAAACCACAACCCCTCTTCGAATCCCTAAAAAAGCCAAACTCCCAACCTTAATGGAACCTTATCCACCTATTGACATCCATCGAGTTCTGCCCCCTCCCATCCATAGACCCAATCCCAACCATGGATATAAATTCGTAGTGGCCGATATATCGGCCGTAGCACCCATGGGCGCTACACTATTTTGAAAATAGCGGGGTTCACAAATGTAGCGGCCCATCGCAGCCACTACGTAGAGGGTGGGGTTAAAAACCCCACCAATCAACCTTTTTCACTCACTTTTTTTTATCTTTACTCCTCTTCTCCACTTTTCACTGCTCCAAACCCCTTTTCTTGCCTCCATTTTTCAAATCCTCTCAAAAAAACACTAGAATCATAACTAAAAACATCAAGAACATCAAAACATCAAGGCGGAATTCAATATTCAAACATCAAACTCAAAAAAACGTGAGTTTTGGGGCTTATTTTTTTTCTACTTTGAGTTTATTTCTCTCTTTTCTTCCATAAATCACTTGAAAATGAGTTGTTATTATTAAATCCATGTTCCCCTTTGATCTAGCCCCTCTTTTTAATCACTTTTTTAATTTTTTTTATTATGAGTTTTATTTTCGGATTATTTTATTATTTGAAAAAAGAAATATATTTTATTCATGAAAAACCAATAAAATGAGTTGAAAATGATTCCTAAATGTTAGATCTATATTTTCCATAGATCAATCCCACATAGTTTTGTGTTCTTCTAATTTTTTCATATTTTTTATTTTCAAATTTTTGTATTTTTTTTAAAAAAAAATTATAAAAGTAAACTCAATCAAATGGGTTGAAAATGATCCCTAAATGTTAGATCTATATTTCCCATAGATCAATCCCTTTGGTATTACAGCTATCAGCAAGGTGTTCCTCCATTATAAAGTCTTTGCTCTTTAAGTAGATTAGTATATTGTTTTTTTCATTCTTGAATGAATCTTGATGAAATTTGTTTATAACATTTTTTTATAAGCCTTCAGTTAGTATTTAAGTTGGCATAACTAAACAACATGAATCCATATGAAAAACATAGATAATTCATATTCTTTTCTATTGATACAGCGATACAGGACCTCATGCAATGAGGGGACCGCTACATACTCATATACCAGTTACTTTTGCAAAACAAACACATATTCCATCATTTTCCAATATTCTGGATTTTTTAGAATTTTTTCGGATTTTTTTGAATACTTTTTTAAATCACACCACTACGCCGCTACGTATCGCCGCTACCGCTACGTATCGTTTCGGCGGCGGGCCACTACGCCGGCCGCAACTGCTATTTTCATCCTTGATCCCAACCTTTTGTCGACAATCCCCAAACCCAGCAGGAAAAAAAAAAAGGAAAGCTGTAGAAGAATTAGAGAGAAGCAGGTACAAAATGTACCAGGCACCACGTGCGTCGTCCGGCTCCACTACAGCATCAACCTCATCGTCTGGCAAGATCGCATCACCTTCTCGCCTCCATCTCTAGCCCCATCCATCTACATGTACTCCATCAGTGCGCCCCCACCCCCCCCCTCGGCGCTCTCCTTCTTTTTCTTTTCATTACTGTGGATGAAGAAGGGAGGAAAAAAAAAAACCCCTTTCTCACGTGTGAATCTCTTGTAGTGAGCCAGAACACAATTGGGCCTTCCAATTCGACCCAAGTCTACCCTATTCCCAAATTCAGTTGGGTTGCAAGTTCAGGTCATATCTAACCTAAGTCTAGTCTACCAATGGGAAAAAAAAAAAAAGACATTGCTACAAAGTTTGGCAGGAGACTAAAAGTATAGAAAATTTTAAGCTGTATAAAAAGGCAAAGAAAGAAGCTAAGAAAGTAGTAAGTAGTGCAAAGTTCAAAGCATACGATAACCTCTATAATAGGTTAGGAACAAGAGAAGGAGAGAAGAATATTTTTAAGCTCGCAAAAATAAGAGAAAAGAAAAGTAGGGACTTAGATCATGTCAAATGTATCAAGGACAATGAGGAAAATATTCTAGTGAAGGACAACGATATTAAAGAAAGGTGGAAGGAATAATTTAACAAACTTCTAAATGAAAAACATTTGGGCGATACAAGAGTTAAGGAGGATACTTCATCACTAGAGCATACTTTTCGCTGTAAAATTAGAGGGGTAGAAGTGAAGGAAGCATTGAAGCAAATGAAGACAGGAAAGGCAACAAGCCCATATGGTATTCAGATAGAGGTATGGAAATGCTTAGGAGAGGTTGGGGTGAGTTGATTATGTAGACTATTCAATAAAATACTTGCGACAAAGAAAATGCCGAATGAATGAAAAAAAAAGCATTGTAGTACCTATATATAAAAATAAGGGAGATACACAATTGTACCAACTATAGAGGAGTTAAACTTATGAGTCATACTATGAAGTTATGGGAGAGAAAAATGGAACAAAGACTGAGACAAAAGACCAAGATCTCTAAAAATCAATTTGGTTTTATGCCAGAGAGATCAACTATGGAAGCTATCTTTTCACTTAGGCAATTAATGGAAAAATATCGAGCAAAGAGGAAAAATCTACACATGGTCTTTATCGATTTGGAAAAAGCCTATGATAAGATACCGATGAATTTAATTTGGTAAGTTTTAAAGAAAAAGAATGCCCCCAAAGGTTACATTGAAATATTTAAGGATATATACGAAGGAGCAGTAACAAATGTGAGAACCACATGTGGAGAAATAGGTGAATTCCCCGTGACTATAAGTTTACATCAGGGATCAACCTTAAGCCCTTATCTCTGTGCATTAATTATAGATGAGTTAACTGTGCATATTCAAGAAGAAGTACCATGGTGTATATTGTTTGCAGATGATATAATATTAGTGGATGAATCAAGAGATGGTGTAAATGCAAAACTTGAGAGATGGCGGAAGGCATTAGAATCTAGAGGTTTTAAAATAAGTCGTACAAAGACAGAATATATGGATTGCAACTTCAGTGGACATATACAAAATGTTGAAACCACTGTCAAAATTGAAACCCATAAGATACCACGTAGAGATTCTTTTCGGTACCTAAGCTCGATGATTAGTAAGGATGGGGAGATTGACGAAGATGTGGACCATAGGATAAAAGCTGGATGGCTGAAGTGGAGACTAGCTTCTGGAGTGATTTGTGACAGACGAAAGCCAACTAAATTGAAGGGCAAATTTTACAGGACAGTGGTTAGACCAGCTATATGACATATGAAGCAGAATGTTGGCTAATTAAGAAAACGCATATTCATAAGATGGATGCAGCAGAAACGAGAATGCTTACGTGGATGTGTGGTAAAACTAGGAAAGATAAAATTAAAAATGAGCGATTTCGAGAGCATTTAGAGGTAGCACTAATAAGGGATAAGATTAGAGAAATCCGTTTAAGATGGTTTGGGCATGTAAAGCGTAGGCCGGTAATGGCACCGGTGAAAAAACAAAAGGTAGGGGAAGGCCGAAGAAAACATGGATAGAGGTCATTGATTCAGATTTGAAGAAGTTTAACTTAATGAAGGATTTTGCTGAAAATAGAACGGAATGGAGAAACATGATTCATGTAACCGACCCCAACATGGTTGGGACAAGGCTTTGATGATGATGATGAGTCATTGCATCCAATTCAACATGAGACACAATGAAAGTGTTATGTATGAGTTTTGGTATGGAAATCAGTATTTTGAGAAAGAGTCCTACTTTGAGTAGCACATTAACTTAAAGCAAGTTCATTTGATTCTTGATGAATATAACTCCCGATATCCAGAGTTGGAAAGCTTATGTGGCTTATAGGAGAGAGATAGGAATGAAAGAGAACATTATATCAAAGGTCTAAGGCCAGACACACGAGCAAAAGTGAAGTTTTGTGAAACCATTCAAAAAGCATACTCAGAAGCTATCCATGTTGAGCATATGCTTAAGAGCTCCCGCATGCAACACTATGCATCTCAACAAAGACCAAGGGCCCATGTGGTCGAGAGACTTTTTGCTAAAGAAGGCAATCCCACAATTGTCATCCGCCGACTCCTTAATACAAATAACAAGGAAGAAGAAGAATAGAGACAATCCAAGAAATTTCACACACGAGTAAGAGTCAAAAACCAGGCTATTAATTTGATTGTTGACAATAGCAGTGCAGTGAATTTTGTCATGCAAAAGGTTATTGATAAGCTTCAATTGCCCATTTGGTCCCTTCCTAAGCCCTACCAAGTCACATGGTCTAATGGTTATGTCATCCCTATGACTCATTGATGCTTGGTGTCATTCAAGATTGGAAATTATGAAGACAAAATTTGGTGTGATGTGATCAATATGAATATAGCTCATATTATTTTTAGACATCCATGGCTTTTTTTATCGGAAAGTGTATAATGATAAAGGGATGAACGCATACACAATTGTGTGAAAAGAAAAACGGATTATATTCATTTCATTGCCATCAACAGCAGTGTCTACTAAGACAAACATATTCATTTACGTATGGACAATCATAAGTCAATAATAAAGCCTACTTTGATCAATTTCTGAATTCAAGACAAGGCAATCTATTAGTTCTTGATTACGATGCTGGAATTGAACGACTACGCATGTTATGTGGACTAGATGAAAGTGATGAACATGATGGCACTATCTTTGTTGGAGGTTTGAACCCAAGCATTCGGAAGAATATGAAAGCCTGCACAACCATATATGAAGCATTTCAAGAAGCGATTCGTGTCCAGCGTTTGATAAAACGCTATCGTCTTCAAACAGCAAAACTGCAAAAAGAAAAATCTCAACATAAAACTGAAGCTCATGTTGTTGAAGCCACTGTGGAGGATGTCAAAGCTGATCTTGTGCAAAATTCAAAACAAATAGAATCTGAGCAAGATAGTGTTAATCAAGGGCCACAAGAGGTAGAGGAAGAACAAAAACAAGTGCACATTAAAGAATTTGATCAAGAGGCTTCAAAAGAAGAGCATTGAGAAGCAGATATTAAAGACATTGATCGATTTAGCGATACTATTGAACATCCAAGAGAATTGATTGTCCCGCCACTTCCAAAAAGTCTAATTAGATCGTCAACAATGAAATCCATTGTTCTAGTTGCCTTACAAGCAGTTGAAGTTGTTGAAGTTCCTTACATTAACTTCATCTTCGAAGATCACATATGGATATCTGACAATCAACAATTGAAGCATCTACTAGTCGTTCACACATCCGAGCTCCATGCAGAGACCAACAATCGAGAACATTCCGATTTACTTTTACATGGAGGAAAAGAATGCAGCAAATTTTCATGCCACGTCATCCAAATATGGATCAATGGAAAAGGCAAAAGTTTGTGCGATTGATTTTCAACCCAAGAGGACCTTTTCCCCAAATTGTGGTTGAATTCTTCCTAGCATTTTTTAAGAAGGCAAACTCGTCAGAGTCAATTTTTTCTAAGCCAGGGAGAGCTAATGCAGACCAAATCCAAGATCCAACCCGGCACTGCTCAGCCCCACTTGATCCATTATCTGTCTAAGATCAGGGATCCCTATCCTTAGTTAATTAGTAATGAATTATTTATTTCTATTTATGTTGAGTAAGATTAGGATTCGCTTAATTTAATTTAGTAAGCCATGATAGTTTAGAATTAGTCTTTCTTAGTTTAGAAGTAGCCCCTCCTATCTAAGAAGGAGCTTCTCATTGTAAGAGACATGCTTTTTCAATTATAATTAAGTTTTCAAAAGATTTTCTCTCTATGGTTTTAATCATGAGTTTCATTGTGCCCTAAGGCTTGACTCTATCTTTGGATTCGAACAATCCTCCGGGAGATTGTTCTACACTTGATCAGAGATCCGGGGCTACACCAACTATCTTCATCCGTATCATCACCTTCAACCGAAGCATCATAGACAAAACAAAAAGAAGAAATAAAAGCCATGATTGCACCAAAAGCGCAAATAGAAGACATCAAGGATGACATTGAAGAGCAAGTTCAAGGCCACACTAATTTTGTATTTGATCGAGGCAATCTCTCCCAAGAGTGACAAAAAGTTGAGGAATAACAAATGCAATCAGACACTGAAGACTATGATCAGGTTAGTGAGAATATTGCACATCTAGAAGAATTGATTGTACTGTCAGTTCTAGCAAATACAATTGGATCATCAGAAGTCAAATCAATTGTTTCAGTGGTTTCGCAAGAAGATCAACTTGTTGACATTCCCCACATTGACTTCATCTTTGGAGATCAAACACAGATGATAGAAATGCAGCAATTGCAGCCTTTATAGGTCCGGTCACACATCCGAGCCAAATTTATTCATCAAAAAAAGACACAATTTCAATCTACTTTTACATGATGAAAAAAGAACATGTCAAGCTTTCAAGCCATGTCATACAAATGCAAATCTGAAGAAAAGACAAGTTTGTGCGATTGATTTTTGACCCAGGCGAACATTTCTTCAAACTAGTAGTTGCATTCTTTCCCCCATTTCTCAAGTTGGCAACTCGTTCGGAGTTGAGTTTTTCCAAGCGAGGAAGAGTTGACGCAGGCCAGACTATGGGGTGACCAACCCATTGCGCTCAGTCCATAAGACAAACTGGATATTTAGCTATTTAGGAATATTATAAGTAGTTTCATTTTTGGGTAATTTAGGTGGAAGTCCAATTCTTCAAACTTAATTAGGTAGAAATTTACCTCCTAAGTTCTTAGTTGCAAAAGTCCACTAATGCTATAAGATTTAATGCTTCAAGTTTATTTTATTTTACATATTTTATGATAATGGCAATTCTACCATGAGGATTCTTTTATTTCTTTTTAGGGTTTATTAGCCGGCCATTGTTCCGGCGACCACTGTTAGCCTGCGACCACCGGCATCTGGCCAATGGCTTTTCCAATCAGCTTCCGGCGACTTTTCTAACCGACTTCAAGCGAGATTTCCGGCCAACATCCAATGGCTTTTTTGCCCGGCTTCTGCACAACCACTAAAAACAAAGTTTCTATGCCCAATTTCATTTCTTATTGCTCATCTAACCCAAAAGGAAAAAAAAGTAAATAGTAGAGCACATATCCACAAGCGAAACTTTAACTCAAGAACCCAAGGATCATTTCCTAACTTGTCTGGGATGCACAAGTGTTAGTTAGCACTACTCAACCATGTGTGTTGGCAATTAATATGACCTATTGGGATATTAGTTGAGGAGTGATACTTACACTAATTAGTGATCACTGGGCATACACGTGAAATAGAAAGTAAAATACAAACACCACTCAACCAAGAGTGTTGACATTACTAGCTTTGATCCCCTTTGTAGCTATTACAAGGGAACCACATGGGCTACATAGTAACAATAGCCATCACAAATCTCTAAATAAATAATTTGAACCCAAAATGTTTCTCGTATCATCATCATCATCATCATAGTTCTTAATAGGTCAAATTTGGTGGGCTGACTATTCCTAAGAAGGGCTTTCCTCATATGAGGATTTGTCATGTAAGGTAACAGGCGAGAAGTGTGCGGAATTGAAGATTTTATACCCTCTCTATGCACTGATATTTCTCATCTCTACAGAGTGGTCCTAAAAAATGAAGATCTTACATGGTACAAATTGAGAATTCATACTTTTTAAACATTGGTTTTCTACGATTTTTCAGAAATCTTTTCTAAGAATCTAGAAAAATGTGTCAAAAACAAGAACATGGTAGAAACAAGAGCATGAGATATAGGAACATTAAGAATTCCAATTTTTCAGTGCACAAATTGAAGAATCAAGAACATAAGACACCGGAACATTTAAGAATTCTAAATTTTCAGTGCACAAATTGAAGATTCAGGATCATGTATTAGTATACATGATAAACAAGAACATCAAGCAAATGTGTCAGAAACAAAAACATGAGATATAATAACATTAAAAATTTTGAATTATTCAGCAATCAAATTAAAGAATAAGAAACATGAGACACATGAACATCAAGAATTTTGAATTTTCAATGCACAAATTGAAGAAACAGGATCATGTACTAGTGTACATGATAAACAGGAACATCAATCAGATATGTCAAAAATAAGAACATGCTTGAAACAAGAACATGAAATACATAAACATTAAGAATTCTAAATTTTCAGCCCACAAATTGAAAAAAGAAGATCACGTATTAGTGTAAATGATAAACAGTAACATCAAGTAGTTATATCAAAAACAGGAGCATACTTGAAACAAGAGCATTAGATACTGGAACATTAAGAATTTTGAATTTTTCAGTGCCCAAATTGAAGAATAAAAAACATGACACAAAAACATTAAGAATTCTGAATTTTCAGTGTACAAATTGAAGAAATAGGATCATGTATTAATATAGATGACAAACATGAACATCAATCAGATGTGTTAGAAACAAAAACATGCTCGAAACTGGAACATGAGATATGGGAACATTAAAAATTTTGATTTTCCAGTGCACAAATTGAAGAGTCAAGAACATGAGACACAGGAATCTTAAAAATTCCGAATTTTCAGTGCACAAATTGAAGAAACAGGATTATGTCTAAGTATACATGACAAAAAGGAACATCAAGCAAATATATTAATATAATATAGATGACAAACATGAACATCAATCAGATGTGTTAGAAACAAAAACATGCTCGAAACTGGAACATGAGATATGGGAACATTAAAAATTTTGATTTTCCAGTGCACAAATTGAAGAATCAAGAACATGAGACACAGGAATCTTAAAAATTCCGAATTTTCAGTGCACAAATTGAAGAAACAGGATTATGTCTAAGTATACATGACAAACAGGAACATCAAGCAAATATATCAGAAACAGGAAGTGGTCATGGTATGCAAAAAAAAAAAAAAAAAACATTGTTACAGCTGGTCGCTGGAGATTACCGGTCGCTAGGTGGCTGCCGGTCCTGTAATATTACTTTTTCGAAATCTGTGTATTTTTTTTTTAAAGAGGGACAGAATGATTTTTTTTTTAGGGGCAAAAATGACTTAGTAGACTTAAAGGTCTAAAGTCTTTGGAGATGGACTTAAAGCTACATAACTTTTAAAAAATGGACTTGGACCAAAAGGCCCCATTTTATTATAATTAATATTAGTGAATTTCCTTTTATGCTTAGGCTTATTCTAATATAAGTTTTGTTTCTTAGGGTGCAAGCCAACTCCTCTCTATAAGAATGATTAGGCTTCATTTTAAAGACAGATTGCTTATTATCAATAATAATTTTAAGTAGTGAGAGTTTTCCTCCTAGTTATAGTTTTTTACTCATTGTAAGTGTGCCATAGTGGTTGAATCCTTCTTCGGATTCGATAATTCCCTTGGGAGTTTGGTATATTTTTCGATCGTGTATCCCAGACTACATCACATATGTGATGTTCATCCTGAGGTTAAACCATTTCTTTCAATAGTAATGGTAACAGTTGTGAAGATTTATACCATATGTAGTCCTATGGAAACCTTGGATAGAGAGGAACAGAAGAATCTTCAGTTCTTTGTAAATGAGTGCCCAAGTTAACAGAAGAAACATCAAGGATGTGGTTCTTGGTCATCATGATATAGGGCTTCCATGATATCTCAGCCCATGAGCTTCAATCGGATTATAGGGCTTTCCATGGTATCAATGCCTACAAGCATCAAACAAATTACCAATTGGAGGGCGATTCCCACAAAAGTTAATCTAAGCTTGAGAAAATGTTAATGTGTATTCCAATACATACTTTCTTTTCTTTTCTTCATTTTTTTTAATTTGCTTTTCATTTCTTTCTACTAGTTAGTTTGTGATGTGAACAACTCAGCCTTCTTCTTTGTCTTGATTTCACTTACTTTCTCCTTTCTATTTAATAAACTTACTATTGGTTATTAACAAAACTATAATAATTATGTCCCCGGCTATTGTTTAGCTAATTAGGAACATGTGTACTATGTTGAGTGTTGGTGCATGAGTGTGAGTCCCTTGTAAAGAAAATATATATTATTGAAATAATATTAATTAAATGATTTATATTTTTTACAATAGAAGTTTCAGCCTATCTCTAATATGAATGTCAAAGCATTTTTTAAGATGCCATTGCAGAGGATATAACCCAAGGAATGATCAACATGATTCCTAAAAAAAAACATGTTTGCATATTTACTTAACAAAAGTAATTTGGCACAATATATCAAGGAAATTTGAGATTTTTCTTAGTTGAGTTTCTCCATTGCTTTCATTTTCATATTAGTTCCTAGTATCAATTTGAGAAAGAAAATTCCTAATTTTGAGGAACTAGTGGGAAAAAAATCCACTTAGCCTGCCGGTTGCTCTAGACTGGCAAGCTTTTTTACCAATGCAATGGATTGATCTCTCGTCTCCCGAATGACAAGGAAGGTGCATCCCAATGATCCAACAGTGAACTAGTGGAAATTGGTTTGTATTTATTGATGGCTTCTGGTTTAGACAACTCACTGCAGCTAATGCTTTTGTTACAAAGTGTTTGTGACCGTGTGTGGTCCACAAATACATCAAGATTTCATGCAAATGCTACTTAACTCCCCTATATTAAGAATGAATATGTTTGGCCAAGGAAAGAAAATGACCAGTTAAAGAGGAAAAAAGGGTGTAAAGAAGAACCTGTTGTAGCAACACAGCTTCCTGAGGGCAAGTTGGAAATAGCATCAAACCTACTCCAACCATTAAGAGGCCATAACAGCCCAACGATAACACAAGGTAGACTGGCAACTGAAGAAAAAGATACACAAAAGAAAATTATATTTATCTCAGAGAAGGCTAAAACTCAGGAAAATAGACAAGAACTGAAGCAAGACAATTTCAAGAAAGAGAAACGCACTAGCCAAGCATAGCTATCAGAGACTATAGATGTTCTCAAGAGGCCGATCCAGGAGGCAGCTATGGCCACAAGCAATGCCATAATCTTGAGAATGTGCTTCATCTGATCTCAAAGGAGGTTGCTTTCTAGTTCCCTTCTTCTGCATAGGAAAGGTTACACAAATTTAAGGTAACAACTAAAATGAAGTTCTCACGTCCATTTGACTTGTATAATAAGGCAGCTAAAATGGTTGCCTTCTATTTTCTTCATTAAATTCTCCTCAAATTTATCACACATGACCCTTCTCACTGCCCTCCACCATTTGGTTGGATAATTGGCATATAAAAAAAATCCAACAACAGTGATGGACCTCCCCTTCATACAAAACAATTTAGCAGCCATATGTTAAATTGATTTCACCAATTCATCACTTCAATAGCTACACTAAAAGTCTTTCCTACCAAACAATTCAGTAGCTACAATAGCTATAAGTAACCAATTCATTAAAATGTCACCCCATTACTTCTGAGCACAATTGATTAAAGGGACTGAAGAATCATTCAACTTCACCACTCAGGTGGTGGGTTTTCTTAAGCATGATTCTTTATCATAGAAACATTCATAACAAGAAGAAGAAGAAGAAGAAGAAGAAGAAGAAGAAGAAGAGAGGGATTGGAGAAAAGAGGAGGGGATGGAATTAGGGATGGAAACAGCAAAAACATTCAGAACAAGAAAAAAAATAAAAGAAAAATGATGATGATGATGATGATAATAAGAAGAAGAAGAAGATGGATTACATGTCACTGGAAACTGGTTCGCTGCACAAAAATTGAGCTCATTTTTTGTGCTTTTCACAAAAATAAACTGAACGGGGTAAAATGTAAATTGAAATAAAAAAACAAAGTAAAACCCTCTTTCATCCTTTTTCCCCATCCAGCCAGAATGAAACCCTGGTTCCCTACAACCCTCTTCCCCTCTCCCCTCTCGGTCTTGAAAGTAGTCGCTGGGCAGCCAAAGTCCAGCGAACCAGTTTCCGGTGACATGCAATCCATCTTCTTCTTCTTCTTCTTCTTCTTATTATTATTATTATCATCATCATCTTTTCTTCTTTCTTTTTTTTTCTTGTTCTTAATGTTTCTGCTATTTCCATCCCTAATTCCATCCCCTCCTCTTTTCTCCAGTCCCCCTTCTTCTTCTTCTTCTTCTTCTTATGAATGTTTCTATGATTAAGAATCATGCTTAAGAAAACCCACCACCTAAGTGGTGAAGTTGAATGATTCTTCAGTCCTTTAATCAATTGTGCTCAGAAGTAATGGGGTGACATTTCTTGTTATGAATCTTTCGTCTCCGCTTTCAATCACTTATGGCATAAATCCGATCTATTCAATTCATATATATTCTAAGGCTCTAAAAACAAGCCATATACTACAAACAGTTGATTGCAAGTCCATCAGCTACAAAGCGTCAGGTCTAACCATTAACCACTCCCATCAAGAATACCACTTACAATTAACATAGCTACTGAAACACAAACAATTAAATAAATAGATGCATAATAATATATAAATAAATAAATAGTCATAAAATGTAAATTGGACCTGTATTTGTGTATATGGGCTGAGACATTGACCCAGATGAGCCCATTCATTCTGGTTGCATCATCCTTGAAAAAAATGTACATCTCATTATTTCAATACTAGTGAGATTCATAAAAACTTGAAAAGATTTAGACAAAACTAGGTGTAATCCATAGTGGATCACCCCACAATTTGCATTCCTTGTTCCCAAATGAACTAGAAGAAGACACGATGCTTCCATCTTCCATGTTGAATACCCACCAAGTAGTGTTGTCATAAAAAGGCTCAACAAAGTATATCTGATTCTCTCTACACCTCAATTCAACGGCAGTGAATGATACAGAACAACTACGTCCCAAGAACAAGACTCGATTTCCAATAGTTTTTGTTTCTATCCATGAAGAAGTCGATGGATCTAGTCTGAATACCATCATACTATAAGGTATATATGGTACTCTACCATTATATCTTTTCACAACCAACAGTACCTCTCCACCAGATTCTACCAAGTGCGGAATATTACTGAGCAAGTGATTAGAATATAGATGATAGGGTACCTCCAAATACTCCAACTGATTGAAATGCATAGTGGCATTAGTACCATACTTTAGAGAGCACAGAAGATAAAATTTCCCTCTAAATACGATGATGTCATCAATTATAGTCGCACAATCTGATTCTTCCTTTCTCCATTCATCATCTCCAACTCTACAAAAACTAAAGCCCCGAAATGACTCATTGACTATGATAACTGTACAATTCGGGTCTGTAGGAACTGATGAAAGCACGACTTTATAGATATTGGTTTTGTCCCATTGTGGAAGGTCAATTCTGGCACTCGTAAAAGGATTTAAAAAAAAGATGATATCTCTTCTTTCCACACCGATCATGATCAGCCATCCATGAAAGGAACCAATACACCTATAGTTTAAGTTAAATTCAAGAGATAAATTGAGCTTGTAGCATTTGCCTTCCAATGGACATTTCAAATAATGGAAGCCATAGACTTGTGAGTATGGAAGCATAAGCAAAGGTGATTTCAGACAGTAGTTAAGCTGCTTGGCCGCCGCTCTCCATGTCGAACACACACCTCGAAAACTGAGATAATCGCCAAGACGCAAATGATGACAAACCAGATGGAGTAGCTCCTCCGGAAGATCTGACCATGCTACGAGACTCTTGACTCTTTTATTGTTCATGTTCTTTGAATCCATTTCTTCCTGAAACAGAATGAAAAGATCAAATGAAAGAAAATTATATACATATCTAAGCTGGAAAATAGGGTCCATGTCCATCACTCATGTTCTGAAACAGTGAAGGAAGGCGACTAAGATCAGGATACCTGAGAAGTGGGCTACCCAAAATGAAGATTACTATAGCTGCTGCCTATAGGAGGCTATCAAATCATTTGAAAGAAGCCAAACTTACGAACAAATCATCTACTCACTTCATACGTTTACAACAAAGAAGAAAATGGTCAATCCTGAAAATACTCCTCACTCCATCTTTATATCACAGTTGTCTCTGCCTATTTTATACGTGGAATGAACTTTCTTCAATCCTTTAAAGACCCTGATACCAAAAAAAAAATCCTTAAAGGACCTTCATTCCTACTTCAACTCTAACAAGAAAACCCACAAGCCCTAACCCACAGTATTGTTTTGATATTTTAAATGCATAAAGAGTAAAAAATAACCAAATAAACTAGAGCTTAAACCTGCCACAAGCAGTCTCACTGCTGAAGCAAATGATATCTTAAATGCGTAAAGAGTAAAAAATAACCAAATAAACTATAGCTCAAACCTGCCACATGCAGTCTGACTGCTGAAGCAATTGATCCAGCTGTCCCCACCCCCGCTTTTTTGGGTTTCTTAATTATCTAATAATCTTTTATAGTTATTCAGTTAAAACAGTAGAGTTTAAACAAATATTTAAAAAAACAAAAAAAGAACGAAGCATAGCGTTTAAACATACCTTTATTTGTGAATTGAACTTGACACAGTCCCACTTATAAGATGACAACCTCATGGTCCTCATCTACTTCTTAGATGAATAGGTGAGTAGATTGGTCCATGGGCTATATTAAAAATCAAGTTTTAAGTAGATTTATTAATCATGCGCCTTTTAGTCTTAAGAGGAAATTTTCTTTTAAAGATGGGTCTAACTTTCTTAAATAATGAAACTTGATGTCATATTATTAATCCTACAGTTGAAGAGGGATCCATTTGTGACAGTGAGAGAGCACCCAAAATTGAAACACTGCTTACAATAGAAATATACAAACTTTTTTTTAATATGAAAGATAAGTCTAGAGTCTATATTAATAAAAGAAACATTCAGTACAACAGATGAGGGCTACCAATATTCACACCAAGTACCAATAAGGAGATCAGCTATATTGAAATATATGGCGTCTTGCAGCTCACCAGGAAGGAATGAAATGAAGGCAGACCCAATGGGACATACCATATAGATCACAACCAACGGACACACCTCAAAAAGGGATAAACCCACAAATTCTACTAATCAACTATGAGACTTCCATCTCTACAATGCCATATAAATAATAAAGAAATCTTAGTGGCTAAGACTCCTACTCAAATTAGGAAAGAACATAACATAAGAAGCTATCCTAATGGAAACTCATTAATTAAAATTGGACAATTGGACAATAACAACAAATAATTAGGGAAATAAAATAATTCTTAAAATATCTTGGCCCCATGTGTGGGCCTGCAGATCCATCCTGCATCACTCATCACTTTCATTGTTGTTGTTGTTGTTTTTTTATTTAAATTTGAATCAGTAACTAAAATGCATTAAAAAGTGAAGATATAGTGATGCATGCCAAATCCATGATTGGCTAGCCATTGCGCTCAAAACCAACAAGGCCCAACAGTGAAGAATGGTTTTTATTAGGAGTCTTATATTTTTAGAATAGTAGCTGCTTTCTTAATAGTTTAGGATTCATTTATTTTTAAAAGTCTATCTTATGTTTAGTTTAGGATTCCTTGTTTGGATTGAATTAAGTTATTTACTGAATCACAGAGTATCTTAGCTATAAATAAAGATGTAATCCCTCTTCATGGGACAGAATATTAATATTAATAAACTTATGAGTTTCGTTCTCAATTGAGAGAGTTATTATTTGTCTTTGGTGAAGCACCTAGTCATTCTATTCTTAAGCCTCGGGTTGAAAAGATTAACCCATTGGCTATTCTTCTTTCCTGTGCGACTTCAATTGGTATCAAATCAAAGATCCCATCTCAGATCGCCACTCTGATCAAAGATCCAAGGTAACCCGGGTATCCCATCTCCGTCTTTTCATTCTTGCCATCCACTGTTTATCAGCTTCTATCATCTATCCATCGTTCATCATTATCCATCATCGCATCCCAGAACCCATCAGCCCTCCCCAAAACTTCTTCACAGAACAAGCAAACCCCTTCCTTGCACTCTCACTCTCTTCCATAGCCCGACCTCATCAACCCATTCCAACTGAAACCATTGCCCTACCATCCAACCCTTCTGCACCCATCCCTCCGGACCAATCTCTACGCCTGTCGAACCCCCTTATCCTCTGCCTCCATCAAACCCTAACCACTGCAACCATCCAATTTAATCAAAAGCCCACAGTCGACCTTCCAAACACCATATTCATTCATCCCAGACCGACCAGACCACCCTTCCCCATTCGACAACCCTTGCCCGCAAAACCATTCTCTTTCACCAAGCTCTCTGTCACCACTCACCAAAACCCTCTCCCTAAACCCTAGACCCCCAACCCGACCCTCAACCCTCGACAAATCCCATCAGACGTTCACCCCCCCCCCCCCACCTCTCCCTCTGGGCTTTTTCAAACTCACCCCCTCTCCTTCGACTTCTGTCGTTCGTCCCCCATCCCGGCCAAGGGAGAGAGAGAGAAGCAATAGAGAGAGAACAACGAAGGAAAAAGCGTACCTGGCCGTAGTCTCCCACCTCACCCGCACCGCAGTCGCAGCAGCAGCCTTTGCTCTCGTCTCTCCCTTCTCCTTCCTGCCGAAGGCACGCAAAGACCAGAAAGAAATAGGGTTTTCGACCCTGTTTTCTTTCGCTGCATCAGTTGCTCTCACACGTGGTCATCCACGTGCCACAAACCAAGACGCCTATTGGGCTTAAGTTCGGGTCCAACTCCAACTCGCAGGTCTATTTCCCATTGTAACGATCCAGCGCACCTTCTGGGCCTCACTTCAGGTCGAATCCGACCCACTTAGCTGAGAGTTTAAAAAAAAAGTGGGCCCGTCCAAATCACAAATTTTCTCAGTAATCAATTTCATCAGTTGATTCTCAAACGGAGTGATAACTAGGCCATCTAACATCCGATTCAGCAGAGTTTAAATTTTCTGCATCAAAGTCAATATGTAAATTTTTGAACCATTCGATGAATTTCAAAGCATGTTGTATGAGTATAAATATGGATATTGGTATTTTAAAAATGAGGTATACTTTGAGCAGTTACTCAATCTCAGACAGGTAGATTCGACAGTTTATGTATATTTGATTCAATTTTCAAGAGTTTGTGGCTTGGAACAAAATCAGCTGCATGATTTAACTCGCTTTATCAAAGGTTCGAAGCCAAACATTCTTGAGAAGATGAAACCTTGGAACAATGTTTATAAAGCATATAAGGAAGCAATTCATGTTGAACATGTGTTCAACGGTCCCACATACGACAAGTTAAGCCTGAGAAAGAACATTCTCTACAATGAACGAGAGATCATCTGATGGAAACAAATTTTGCAGACGATATTCACATGCAGACTTCTCACCACCAATGAAAGGGAAGACAACGAGTGGAAACAGACTATGATATTCCAAACACGAGTACGGTGTGAAAATAGGTTAACAAATCTGGTTATTGATCATATAGTGCTAATCAATTTTGTGGCACAGGATGTTATTTGCGAAAGTCAATTGGCCTACAGAAACTCTCCCGAAGCCTTACAAAGTTGTATAGTCTAATGCTTCTGTAATTACTGTAACTCACAGATATCTAGTATCTTTCAAGATTGGTGTATATGAAGATGAAATTTGGTGTTATGTAATTCTCATGAATATCACGCATATTCTTTTGGGACAACCATAGTTTCTTGATCGGAAAGTGCAATATGACAAGAAAAGAATATCTATTCCTTCTCTTGGAAAGTACGATATGTTAACTTTGTTCCGTTAGAACTAGCAACTTCGTCATTTACCTCATCACCATCAATTGAAGAGTCAAAAAATGAACACGGAGAAGAAATAAATTCAAATGGTGATGTTGACAAGCCCGTTCAAGGACAGAATGATCTCATGACAACTTCTAGTAAAGAGCAAGAGGTAAAGCAAGATGATGTACACGCAGATAGTAATCATCTAATGGATCTGATTGCCACATCGAGTGACAAATCAATTGCCTCAATGGTTTCGTAAAAAGATGTGTCCATATTGATTAACGTGTACCATATTGATTTCATCTTCAGAGATCAACCAATGCCAATAAACAATTATGCTATCCTATTACAGAGTTTACAATTAAAGCATATAATAGTCAGATCACACTGTCAAGATACAAGCAATCATCAGAAACTGCAACTTCTCCAATCTACTTCTAAGTGAGTTAGAAGATTCGATCTTGTTTTCAAGGCATATCCTCAACATGACACTCAACTAGTGACACGGAAGTTTGTTCGAATGATTTTCAACCCAAGTGGACATTTACAGAACTGGAAGACGAATTCTCTTCCAAGAGGGGGAGAACTGATGCAGGCCAAATTCATGATTGGCCAACCATTGGGCCCAAAACCAACAAGGCCCAGCAGTGAAGATTAGTTTTTATTAGGAGTCTTATATTTTTGTAAGAGTAGTTGCTTCTTAACTATTTAGAATTCATTTATTTTTAGAAGTTTATCTTATGTTTAGTTTAGAATTTCTTGTTTGGATTGAATTAGGTTATTTACTTAATTGGAGAGTATCTTAATTATAAATAAAGATGTATTCATTGGACACATAACCTTGATATTAATGAATTTATGAGTTTGGTTCTTAATTGAGAGAATTGTTGTTTGTCTTTGTTGAGGCACCTAGAATCCTATCCTTAAACATTTTGGTTTGGAGATTAGCTCATTGGCTATTCTTCTTCCTTGCGCTGCTTCATATAAAAGACATGTCAGACAAACCCAGACAATAGAAAAGGTATAAAAGAACTATACCTACAACCAACAAGAATTATAAATTGGAAACAACAAAAGAAGAAAGACTATCCACCCCTTGCTTAGCTAAGGCATCGGCTATAAAATTGGCTGAGCGCAAAGTATGAGAGAACACTACTTGAATCGAAGAACACTAAGTACTGATCTCATTAAGAATAAACTAAAACTTTCAAGGAGCCCCACTAGTAGCCGAAAGCCATAAGATAGCATTAGATGAATCACTCTCCACAATAAGTTTAGAATGGTTGATGCCAACAAACATACAAAGAGCCTCCAAAATAGCGCACAACAACAACACCCCCGCACAAAACCCACCCCCATCCCCCAATACCAACTAAGCCTAGTTTTCCGCAAGCATCACCATTAACATTAAACTTCAAAACTCCCTTAAGAGTGGAAACCCAACTCATTGACCTCTTGCATATATTAGCCCCATAATAAAGAATGGTTTTCCAATTATGCAAAACATCATCAAACCTCATACAACTGAACTCTTTCCTTGGTGAAGCCCATTTAGCTACTTTTAAGTATACTTTAGACAGAATGTCCTTAACTCAGTTGACCCCCCTCCTAAAAATCCTTTCATTCCTCTCCAACCAAATAGACTATATAATCACAAAGGAAAGAAGCTGCCAAAAATTAGCTCCACACCCATGAAAAGGAACCAAGCACCAAACCCATCAATGTCTTGGGTACACACCACGAGACACAAATGAAAGAAGAGAATTTGCAATGGACAAATAGGTGATCTATAGTTTCCAACTCCTCCCCACGAAAGGAACAAAAGTCTGAAAGAAGCTCTGGTCTAAGACCTCTTCTCCTCAGTTTGTCCACCGTAGGAGAGTGCGAACCAGCAAAACACTTTTACTCTTGGAGGGGCTAACCACACCAAAGATAAGTGCAAAGAAAACAATCCCCCTATGTCGCCTCCAAAGATTTTTGAAGAGATCTAGGGGAGAATGCTCCAGACGAGAATGGCATCCATATGTGATAATCCCCCCTCATCCCTGCAAAGAAAAACATTAGAAAAAAGACTGGAAAAAAGATTCAAATAGGGGTTCCACATAGTGACAAAGGACTCTCCTAAAATGCATTGCCTAAGAAACAAAACCACCCTAACCCACAAAACAGTCATTAACAATAGACATTTTATTGGAAGCTAACAGAAATAGTCTAGGCAAAATACTTGAAAGAGGCCCCGTACCCAACCAGTCATCAACCCAAAAACAGACTATATTCCCTTTCCCAACTCTGAAACCCACCCCTTTGTGAAACAAAGACCCATAAGTATAAGAGTCATTCACAATAGCTAGGAACTTTACAAGGACTCCAACTCCACTTGTCTTCCCCATATTTGGAAAACACAACCTTCCTCCACAAAGCATCTCTTGCTTCCCCAAATCTCCACCACCACTTTGCTAAAAGGGACCAATTTTTAACTCCAAATTAGCCAACCCCAAACAACACCCCCCCCCCCCCCCTAGAAATCAGCTTAATTACATCACACCACCTCATGAGATGAATTTTCCTTCTAGAGTGCTGCCATCTCACAAGAAGTCCCTCCAAATGCAATCTTTCATTGCAATTGGATGATGCCTTGATACTGCTTCGAGCCATGCTTCAAATAATGAAACAAATGTCTCAATAGTCTTGCCTTTTTATCAACTCACAACCCATCAATGCCGACTGCCCATGATGATTAACACCAATAAATGTAGCAGACACCAACTTATACTGGTTGGTGTTATATGTCGTGTCAAAAACATCTCCACAACATTCATATGATTTTTAGCCATGGGATCCATCCAAAAACAATGAGTTAACCTATTTTAACTATCAACTTTAAATGCATAAGTAAACAAGGGATTTCTCTCTTCCATTTCGTAGAAATATTTTGTCATCATTTCCACATCATACTCCTCATGTTCATGACTATTGTCATGTTCAAAATTTCTGATGTCATTCTTAGTGCAAAAAATATTTTGGAAACCTCCTACTTGCATTTCCAATAAAGATATAGTCGATGTGGTTGGGACAATGATCTCTTTCATTTCAACAACCAAATTCTTTTTAACGGCCGATACTTCTGGATGAGAGGGTAAAAAGTGTCATGGGTCGCCAAAACATGATTATGTTCGTCCACAAATTTAACTCCATTCTTCAAATTAAATCTAATGATTGCCTCACATTCAATCCTAGTAATTCCTCATATGTTTTTGTGGGATGGGGGGTACTTCAAAAAATTGAAGTCTCCTTTTGTCATTTTCATCTCTTTTCCCATGTTTATAACAAACAAAATGCTTTTGATATCAGTATGTTATCCTTATATTTCATTGTATAATTTCCCACCCTAAAACCAGCAACCTACACATAATCATTCTAAAATTTCTACATTTTTATATTGTGTGAAAAGCTAATCCAACAACTGGTTGTTTCTTGTCATCAACCTATACTCTATCCAAAAAAGTTGCCTGCAAAGGGACCTCATTGATTAACAATTCTTCAACAGCATCGATGAGCCACCATCAATTCAATCTATCTTTTAAAATGAAATTGCAAGCCTAAAAACCACAAAAGACAGTCATGTGAATGCATTTTAGAAGAAGATCTAGTTAACATTTTAGAAATAATTTGAGCTTGTAATCAAATTGGCCTTGTAATGGAATGAGCAAAAAATTCACCATCAATGCTTACATATTCTTTTGCATGGTTGCCCTTTACTAAGTTAACAATACATACTCTTTGCATGGTTGCCCTTTACTAAGTTAAGAATGGTAGTAGAGAAAGGAAATGGCATGGTCTTCTTTCAAATGTAGTTACAATGTTAAAACACACTTGACCAATCGAACTGCTAGATTAGGAGTTGAATATTTTAACTTCATAAAGTTCATTAAAAATCAACGCTTGCAATATTGCTTGTTTTCTGTTTAAACTAACTAACATCAATACTTTTACAAGTTAGTGTCATGCTATTTACAAGTTAGTGTCATAGTCATGGTTCAAAATAGTGGCTGCTATGTAGCGTAGCAGATTCATTATCGGTCATAGCAGTTGAAGCTGCTATGCTATTTTGAAAATAGGGGCACTACAGTCTAAAACCTAGTAAAGCAAAGCAATTTTATTTCATAATACTTTTTTCCTATTTTTTCTCCTCAATAGCGTTTCCTATAGTTGTTTCTACCCTTATATGGCTTCAAATCACTAAAAACACATAAGATTTGCTGCTACACAAGATTTAAATTTTTCTACCACTCTAAAAATTTGCATCGCTACACCGCTATGTATCACCACAACCACTACATATCACCCGCTATGTAGCATTTTCACCACTAGCCGCTACACCCACCACAACTACTATTTTTATCCTTGGTCATACTAAGACTGAAATATTGTAAGATCCTGTAATATTAGGCCTTGATGGCACTGTTCCTTTTTTCTTCCATGTTTTTAGTTTCTATGGAAACAAAAATGCTTGAAACTTGTTTGGATAGTTTTTGTCAACATTCCCATTTGGAAAGTTTCTTGGAATAGTAGCCCATGGGAATAGAAATATGGAGACCTTCAATAATTGTTTTTCACAAAGAAAGGTTTGACTTCTAATGCAGCCTCTCCCTTTGTCCTCTTTCGCTCAACCCTCTTCCCCCTCCATCCCTCTCCCTCGCCCTCTTTACTTTCATCTCTCCTCTCTTTAATCTCTCTCTCCCTCAGCAATCTTGCCTCCCTCTCCCTCCCTCTCCCCCTCTATCTCTTTCCTTTTCTCCCAATTGATATTTGGTAGAAATTTTAGTTGGGAGTCATTTGATTTATAGTAGAGATTTTCAAAAGACCATGAAGAAAACTAAGATGTTTCCATATTTGTGCTCCTGCTCTAGATTGTTTTGACCATAAGGGGCAGACCCACATTATACCATGTGGGGGCGGTTGCACCCAATAGATTTGAAAAATGCTTTAAAGGGTTATGGGCCGTATGGCCCATGTCCTAGTTTGAAGCGCATCCAGCCCCACTTTATGAAATCCGATAACAAAAAAGCCCTAGATCCCAACAACAAAAACCTTCTCCATTTTAAAACCCCTGGCAAAATATTCGTTGCCTTTCTGCTCTGATTTTGATCACTGTCCCTCTGGGTTGTGTCTTCTCCTTCTCTCTGTCCAACCCTCTCCCCAGCAAAAATCATTGCAATGAAACCCATTGTAAACACCATTGCCCCATTCTCTATTCGTCTCTCTCATTATTCTCCTACGTCCTAACTCCTAGAGCTATAACAAGAAAGGAAAAAAGAAGAAGCAGAAAACAAAGTAAGGGTAGGAAGAAGAGAAAGGAAAGGTGCCTTGACTCAATTACATGGATTTTTTTGGATTACATGGACATTCCTCCATCTCTCTCTTGGATTAAACGATTTTAGAACTTAGAAATGGTGTTCCCTGCAACGTGCTTCATCTCAAGTACAAATGCCAACAATTTTGGGCTTGAAAACATAAAAATGTTAAAGGCAGTGGTTGTTACGGAAAAAAAAAAAAAAAGAGGATTTTACCAGAAAAGTCATCATATAACCTCTTAACAAAAAATTTAATATTAGGAGTGGGTGCATCAGAGTGGTCAAATATAACCACTCCGGTTTGTGTTTTTAGCATTATGGACAAGCATTGGATTCGATGCTCATTTGCTTCTTCCAGCATCGAATCCGATGCTCATTTTCTTCTTCTAGCATCGGATCCAATGCTCAATTATGCAACATGAAGCCTCTTTCTCCCCAAAACGATGGTTTCTTCTCTCTCCTATCAGGCATCGACAACCAAAGGTGGGATCCAAATACCACATCGCTGCCAAACCCAGAGCACACACACACACACACACACACACACACACACACACACACGCACACACACACACACACAAATACATTCTCTGCTCTCCTTCCTCATAAACCATCTCATAGCTCCACCACCAATTGCTCCTTCCAAATATTCTCAAGCAACAAACTCTTCCACCCCTACACCGTCCTCCCCCACCTTTACCTCTCCTTCCACTAAACCTACAACAACACCCCCCCCCCCCCCCCCCCCACAACCCCATAAATAATTCCTTCCTCTCGCTAGCCTTTCAAGCCTCCCTTCCCAATCCCAATGGCTAGATCGTTTGGGCCATAAACCCCACATTGAAAGGCATGATTGGGGCGAGTTCTTAATCGTATTCCACCAATCCAATGGCTCCATGACCATCCAAACATTTGACATAGAGGAATGAAACCATTGTTTGAAGCTTTCTGTTGGCATAACTGAGTATTGGATCCAACATAATGCTAAAAAAACAAACCGGAGTGATCACTCCTAAAATTAAATTTTTTGTTAGTCATATATGATGACTTTTCGGGGAAAAAAAAACCCCCCACCTTCCAGTTGCCCCATCTGAAGGTCTTTTTAGGCTTTCTAAGTAAGTCATGACTGTCAATTTTTTCGATGATGGTACTAGCAATTACAACAACTTTACAAATTCATTTAAAGCCAATATTCATTTGTTAAACAGCAGAACATGTCAAATTCAATTAGAAATACACCAAATTACTCCATCCCGTGGATGATGAACCCATCAAAATCCATATAATACTTGAATGAGAAAATCCTCTAGAAGTCCTTTTCTAGTCCCTAGATTTTTTTTTTTGTAAATGCTAAATATATGGGTATCTTTCATAGTCTAGTGTTGCTACAAAAATAGACAGTGGGAATTTATTGAAGGAGATTCAAGATGAAAGAGTCCAAGATGTCCATACAAACAGAAAACAAAACTCAACATCCGAAATTGAAGAGGAAAACAAAACCACCTCTTCCATCAGAGGGTTTTCGGTGAAATCAATCAAAAGAGACATAGGGAGGGTTAAAGAGAACCGTGGGATTGATTGTGATTGTCTGATTTGTAGGGTAGTGTCGCCCTCCCCTTCCTTTTCCTCCCCCTCCCCTTGATTGATTTTTTGAGAAGCAGTTGTTGTTAGAATTGGAAACAAAACACCACTTTTTGTTTGGGCTCAAAGCTCTTGCTGTGGTCCATCGCCACATGACTGGATGCTTTTTTAAGGTTATCACATACATGTATTGTTGACCAAAAGGGTCGGGTCAGGTTGACCAAATTCGGGTTGCGTCAACTCGAACCTGAATTTGTTGGTTTCAACCTTAACCTAACCTGTTTTTAAAACTGGTTGGAAGCCTTCAACCCACACTCAAGGCGGGTCAACCCAACCCGACCCACTTAACTTGAATTTGATGCAGGTTGTGTTAGGTTGATCCGACATAATATATTTATTTCTCATTTTGTATATAATTTAACTCATTTTATGTGGCCCAATTTCATTTGTAAAGCTCTTCTTACATCTAGATTCATTTAGAATGTTGCATTGAGCATGAACTTATAATTTATCAATTTTCAAGGTGTAAAAAATAGGGAATCTATAAATATTTTCTAACCCATTTATTAAGAATTTAAGATAATCCCTTTTCAATTTTTATTTAATTTTATAATTCCATATTTGAGCATATGTATAAGACTTATCAACGATATTGTGTTTCATTCATATCCATATTTTAAAGGTAAATTTATATGCCAACATAAAAATAATAAGCACATATCAATATTTCAACTACAAAACATCATATTTTCAAATAAAGAATAAGTTTTATATTCTGAGTATTAAAATTTTATATGACCCTTCCATAAAAGATTAAGAGTATATAGTTTATGGTTCACATGAATAAGAAAAGTTACATGAAAATTAAAAAGTCATGGTAATTTAATAAAATCTAAACGGGTCAAACTGGTTAGGACGAGTTAGGCGGGTCAACCCTAACCCGACCCATTTTTATACAGCTTGATAAATCATTATCCTAACCCAATCCGTATTTCAAACGGGTCGAGTTAAGCAGGTCAGAAACAGGTTGGATCGGGGCAGTTGGTAGGTCGGGTTGGATTTTGCTAGCTCTGCATGGATAATTGCTTATACCCCTCTATTCTAATATAGAAACAAAATGAAAATACTTCAAAATAATAATAATAACAAATAAAAAACAGAATGAAAATGGAGCAGATATCTAAATTGGCTCAGCTCAATAATACCAGTGCTAAAGCACCGGATCCCATCAGAACGTGCTTGGGCGAGAGTAGTACTAGGATGGGTGACCTCCCGGGAAGTCCTCGTGTTGCACCCTTTTTTTCAGCTTTGGCTGTCCATTTTCCTGCCACCTATCACATGACTGCCGTTGGAGCCGTCGGAGACCAAATTAATCATTTTTAAGCGTCGAAACCCAGGCTCCGTGCGAGACTTACTGATTATAGTTAGCCTTTAATTTGCTTGCTTTGAACGCTTGTTACCCCGTTTTCGGTTCAATCTTTGTGAAAAGCCATATAAAGCAATTTAGGAATGGTTTAAAACTTTCAATGGAAAATCTTTCATATTTTACATATTTTAGTAAGCTTACTGATTCGAGTAATCTGGGGTTTTCAGACTTTATAAAAGTGATGTAATGCTTTTATTCAAGGAATAATACAGTTTCAGGTTGTTTTTGGGTATCTAGGGTCGTAAATGGGTCGGTTCCGGTCCCGGTCCATGGCAGGCCCGGAATCGGAATCGTTAGTGAGAGGATGGACCCGAAAACCGGAACCGGAACCGATTCAGAACTAATTTCCTGGACCCGGAACCGGATCCGGAACCATTAAGGAGTGGATGGACCCGGAACCGGAACCGGAACCATTTCCTGGGCAGGTTTGGGTCCGGGTCTGGACCTATGTAGAGAATTTTTTAGAGAAAAGCAAACTTTTAGAAAAAAAAATTCTAAAATTGGGGCAATATATTGGAACTCGGGTCCACGGGCCAGAACCAAGGTGGAATTGGGCCCGGAACCATTTAGGTCGCGGGTCTAGAAATAGGAACCATACCCTGACCCGTTTTCTTATCGGTTCCTAAAGATGGACCCAAACCCGATTATTAATGGGTCGGAACCTTCGGATAATCAGAGAATCGGATGCCCATTTACAACCCAATGGGCATCACCCCATCACTTCCGTCTTGGTTCAGGGTGACGGTACGAGGTTAAAGGAGATGACTTTCCTCTATGGTTTACTAAGAGTGTTTCCGCAACGTTAATGTGGAAACAGAAATCAACGTAACAGAACAAATTTGAGATGGTAAAGCCGACCGGTCCCCAGGCACCACCGCTCGGTAAAGCAACGGGCTCGGCAGGTCCGACCCGCTCCAGGGCACCACCTCTCTGTAAAGCACAGCTGTTTTCCACTGCGATAATACTTCGGGTGCGATCGTACCAGCGCTAAAGCACCGGATCCCATCAGAACTCCGCAGTTAAGCGTGCTTGGGCGAGAGTAGTACTAGGATGGGTGACCTCCTGGGAAGTCCTCGTGTTGCACCCCTTTTTTTTCAGCTTTGGCTGTCCATTTCCCTGCCACCCATCACATGACCGCTGTTGGAGCCGTCGGAGACCAAATTAATCATTTTTAAGCATCAAAACCCAAGCTCCGTGCAAGACTTACTGATTATAGTTAGCCTTTAATTTGCTTGCTTTGAAGGCACTTTACTCCGTTTCCGGTTCAATCTTTGCGAAAAGCCATATAAAGCAATTTATGAACGGTTTAAAAGTTTCAATGGAAAATCTTTTTTATTTTACTGATTTTAGTAAGCTTACTGATTCGAGTAATCTAGGGTTTCCAGACTCTATAAAAGTGATGTAATGCTTTTATTCAAGGAATAATGCAGTTTCAGGTTGTTTATGGGTATCTAGGGTCGTAAACGGGTCGGTTCCGATCCGGGTCCATGGCGGGCCCGGAAACGGAATCGTTAGTGAGAGGATGGACCCGGAAACCAGAACCGGAACCGATTCGGAACTAATTTCCTGGATCCGGAACCGGAACCGGAACCATTAAGGAGTGGATGGACCCGGAACCGGAACTGGAACTGGAACCATTTCCGGGGCGGGTTCGGGTCCGGGTCCGGGCCTATGTAGAGAATTTCTTAAAGAAAAGCAAAACTTTTAGAAAAAAAATTTCTAAAATTGGGGTAATATATTGGAGCTCGGGTCCACGGTCCAGAACCAAGGTGGAATTGGGCTCGGAACCATTTAGGTCGCGGGTCTAGAAATAGGAACCATACCCGGACCCGTTTACTTATCGGTTCCTAAAGATGGACCCAAACCCGATTATTGACAGGTCGGAACCTTCGGATAATCGGAGAATTGGATACCCATTTACAACCCTATGGGCATCACCCCATCACTTCCGTCTTGGTTCAAGGTGACGGTACCGAGTTAAAGGCGATGACTTTCCTCTATGGTTTACTAAGCGTGTTTTCGCAACGTTAATGTGGAAACAAAAATCAATGTAACAGAACAAATTTGAGACGGTGAAGCCGACCGGTCCCCAGGCACCACCGCTCGGTAAAGCAACGGGCTCGGAAGGTCCGACCCGGTCCAGGGCGTCACCTCTCAGTAAAGCACAACTGCTTTCCTCTGCGATAATACTTTGGGTGTGATCGTACCAGCGCTAAAGCACCGGATCCCATTAGAACTCCGCAGTTAAGCATACTTGGGCGAGAGTAGTACTAGGATGGGTGACCTCCTGGGAAGTCCTCGTGTTGCACCCCTTTTTTTCAGCTTTGGTTGCCCATTTTCCTGCCACCCATTACATGACTGCCGTTGGAGCCGTCGGAGACCAAATTAATCATTTTTAAGCGTCGAAACCCAGGCTCCGTGCGAGACTTACTGATTATAGTTAGCCTTTAATTTGCTTGCTTTGAAGGCTTTTTACTCCGTTTCCGGTTCAATCTTTGCGAAAAGCCATATAAAGCAATTTAGGAATGGTTTAAAACTTTCAATGGAAAATCTTTATATTTTACTGATTTTAGTAAGCTTACTGATTCGAGTAATCTAGGGTTTCCAGACTCTATAAAAGTGATGTAATGCTTTTATTCAAGGAATAATACAGTTTCAGGTTGTTTGTGGGTATCTAGGGTCGTAAACGGGTCGGTTCCGGTCTGGGTCCATGGCGGGCCCGGAACCGGAATCGTTACTTAGAGGATGGACCCGGAAATCGGAACCGGAACCGATTCGAAACTAATTTCCTGGATTCGGAACCGGAACCATTTCTTGGGCAGGTTTGGGTCCGGGTCCAGGCCTACGAAAAGAAACTTTTAGAGAAAAGCGAACTTTTAGAAAAAATAATTTCTAAAATTGGGGAAATATATTGGAGGTCGGGTCCACGGGCCAGAACCAAGGTGGAATTGGGCCCGGAACCATTTATGTCGCGGGTCTAGAAATAGGAACCATACCCGGACCTGCTTACATATCGGTTCCTAAAGATGGACTCAAACCCGATTATTAACGGGTCGGAACCTTCGGATAATCGGAGAATCGGATACCCATTTACAGCCCTATGGGCATCACCCCATCACTTCTGTCTTGGTTCAAGGTGACGGTACCGGGTTAAAGGCGATGACACTCCTCTATGGTTTACTAAGCGTGTTTCCGCAACGTTAATGTGGAAACAAAAATCAACGCAACAGAACAAATTTGAGACGGTAGAGCCGACTGGTCCCCATGCACCACCGCTCAGTAAAGCAACGGGCTCGGCAGGTCCGACCCCGTCCAGGGCACCACCTCTCTGTAAAGCATAACTGCTTTCCTCTGCGATAATGCTTTGGGTGTGATCATGCCAGCGCTAAAGCACCGGATCCCATTAGAACTCCGCAGTTAAGCGTGCTTGGGCGAGAGTAGTACTAGGGTCACTCCTGGGAAGTCCTCGTGTTGCACCCCTTTTTTTCAGCTTTGGCTGTCCATTTTCCTGCCACCCATCACATGACCGCTGTTGGAGCAGTCGGAGACCAAATTAATCATTTTGAAGCGTCGAAACCCAGGCTCCGTGCGAGACTTACTGATTTTATTTAGCCTTTAATTTGCTTGCTTTGAAGGCTTTTTACTCCATTTCCGGTTCAATCTTTGCAAAAAGCCATATACAGCAATTTAGGAAAGGTTTAAAAGTTTCAATGGAAAATCTTTTATATTTTACTGATTTTAGTAAGCTTACTGATTCAAGTAATCGAGGGTTTCCAGACTCTATAAAAGTGATGTAATGCTTTTATTCAAGGAATAATACAGTTTCAGGTTGTTTATGGGTATTTAGGGTCGTAAACGGGTCGGTTCCTGTGTGGGTCAACGGCGGGCCCGGAACTGGAATCGTTAGTGAGGGGATGGACCCGGAAACCAAAACCTGAACCAATTCGGAACTAATTTCCAGGATCCAGGACCGGAATCGGAACCATTAAGGAGTGGATGGACCCAGAACCGGAACTGGAATCGGAACTATTTCTTGGGTGGGTTCGGGTCCGGGTTCGGGCCTATGTAGAGAATCTTTTAGAGAAAAGCAAACTTTTGGAAAAAAAATTACTAAAATTGGAGTAATATATTGGAGCTCGGGTCCACGGGCAAGAACCAAGGTGGAATTGGGCCCAGAACCAGTTAGGTCGCGGGTTTAGAAATAGGAACCATACCCTGACCCGTTTACTTATCGGTTCCTAAAGATGGACCCAAACCCGATTATTAACGGGTCGGAACCTTTGGATAATCGGAGAATCGGATACCCATTTACAACCCAGTGGGCATCACCCCATCACTTCCGTCTTGGTTCAAGGTGATGGTACCGGGTTAAGGCGATGACTTTCCTCTATGGTTTACTAAGCGTGTTTCCGCAACGTTAATGTGGAAACAAAAATCAACGTAACAGAACAGATTTGAGACGGTAAAGCCGACCGGTCCCCAGGCACCACCGCTCGATAAAGCAACGGGCTTGGCAGGTCCGACCCTGTCCAGCGCACCACCTCTCTGTAAAGCACAACTGCTTTCCTCTGCGATAATACTTCGGGTGCGATCATACCAGAGCTAAAGCACCGGATCCCATTAGAAATCCACAGTTAAGCGTGCTTGGGCGAGAGTAGTACTCGGATGGGTGACCTCCTGGGATGTCCTCGTGTTGCATCCCTTTTTTTTTAGCTTTGGCTGTCCATTTTCCTGCCACCCTTCACATGACCGTTGTTGGAGCCGTCGGAGACCAAATTAATCGTTTTGAAGCGTCGTAACCCAGGCTCTGTGCGAGACTTACTGATTATTGTTTGCCTTTAATTTGCTTGCTTTGCAGGCTTTTTACTCCGTTTCCGGTTTAATCTTTGCGAAAAGCCATATAAAGCAATTTAGGAATGGTTTAAAAGTTTTAATGGAAAATCTTTTATATTTTTCTGATTTTAGTAAGCTTACAGATTCGAGTAATCTAGGGTTTTCAGACTCTATAAAAGTGATGTAATGCTTTTATTCAAGGAATAATACAGTTTCAGGTTGTTTTTGGGTATCTAGGGTCGTAAACGGGTCGGTTCCGGTCCCGGTCCATGGCGGGCCCGGAACCGGAATCGTTAGTGAGAGGATGGACCCGGAAACCGGAACCGGAACCGATTCGGAACTAATTTCCTGGATCCGGATTCGGAACCGGAACCATTAAGGAGTGGATGGACCCGGAACCGGAACCATTTCTTGGGCTGGTTCGGGCCCGGGTCTGGGCCTATGTAGAGAATCTTTTAGAGAAAAGCAAACTTTTGGAAAAAAAATTTCTAAAATTGGGGTAATATATTGGAGCTCGGGTCCATGGGCCAGAACCAAGGTGGAATTGGGCCCGGAGCCATTTAGGTCGCGGGTCTAGAAATAGGAACCATACCCGGACCCGTTTAATTATCGGTTCCTAAAGATAGACTCAAACCCGATTATTAACGGGTCGGAACCTACGGATAATCGGAGAATCGGATCCCCATTTACAACCCTAATGGCATCACCCCATCACTTCTGTCTTGGTTCAAGGTGACGGTACCAGGTTAAAGGCGATGACTTTGCTCTATGGTTTACTTGTTGGAAGTAGGTGGGTCTCGTGGATAGATTTTCAAAACTTTTGACCCACTTGACACAGGGATCAACTATCCATAAGACCAAAACCCAATCCAGGATGTGTTACCCTCAATCTCGTGACCATGTACAGTAAAAATTCTACTAGCACTAAACATCCAAAATAACCTATGACATGCAAGAAGTAGATCATACCTTTGGAGATCCGCAGTGCTCTAATGGATTTCTTCAACACCTCTTAGCCTTCCACGCTATGACCCGAATTGGATTTCTTTTCTCAAGAAGAATGGTGGAATCTTCAGGAGAAAATCCCAACTCGAGACTCCAAGGAACTAGAAGAAAGGAGAGGAGAGTAACTCGCGCAACTCTTGCACGAAAGGGTTTTGGGCGTGAGGGAGAGTCTTATTGGACGTCCAAGAGATTTTATAGACTTCCAAATCTCTCCCTTGTCTAATTGAAATAGAAGTCTTACTTCCAAAGCAATTAGCGGCTTTCTCCTTTCCAAACTCTTATTTCTAGAGTTCAAGTCGGATTAGTGTTTTCCAATATCTTGGGCTAGCGTGGGGACCACTAGGGATTCCTTAGAAAGCTGGCTCCAACTGGAACACCGCGACCCCACATCTCATGTGCAATCCGGGCCCACAGTTAATTGCAAATAACACCACTATATAAATGCAATTGCACTCCAGTCTTAGGAATAAATTACAATGAAGACCCTAAACTTCCCAATTACCACAAGTAGGCCCCTCTATCAATATCCGTGGATCAATTGGAACAAATCCGTCTCTTCCAATCTAAGTTCCACATCTTATTATCCTTGAGCCCCAATTAATCACAGTAATCATCAGTACCATCCAATTAACTCTTAATTGAGATGGGTGCGCACTTACTAATGACAAATCCATTAATTGGCACAAGGGGATAATAGAGATAGATTCCATCTTGATCATTCAACGTTCCCACAATTCTACTACCATATACCCAAGACACCGAGGTGTTAACCTATAGTGGGCCTCACTCATTGGTGACTCAAAACAAATGAATAGGTAGAAACTTGAGTTCGTCAATGTCTCAGGATTGAGAGCCTATTGCTAGGGAATTATGAGAGCATACCTTATTATTGAGACGAAATTCCATAAGGTGCATCTCATGGTCCTTCAATACATCCAATGTACCAGCACGTGATCCAGAATCTTACATTCTGATGATCGAGACAAATCACACTATCTCATAGTGATCAAAGTGCTGCAACCTTATCAAATGAGATGCCCAATCTCATTACTGGTTGTGAAGCTATTTAATTATAAGATTTGTGACATATATCTCCCGCGTGTGGATCTCATCCATGCACATATATCACATCTAATATACTAATGGGATCCGGTTCAACTCATGAACCATTATGTCATACGTATTGGTCATGTGCATAAAGTAGTAAAATAACATTCATCTCATGAAAGTAAAGCATGATTTTATTGATAAATAAAAAAATTAATCAATTTATTACATCAACTGATGGATTGAGTCCACAAAAACTAACAATCTCCCACTTGGGCTCAATGCCAGTCAGGGTTGCATCTCATGCCCATCCCTTCTACGTGTTGCTCAAAGACTTTGGTAGTCAAAGGCTTAGTAAAGGGATCTGCCAAATTGTCTGCAGAGGCTATCTTGGTAATAGCAATATCACCTCTCTGCACAATCTCTCTGACTAAGTGATACTTCCTCTGTACATGCTTTTGGCTTTTATGGCTTCTGGGTTCCTTTGACTGAGCGACTGCCCCGCTGCTGTCACAGTAAACTGTGAGTGGCTGTCGTGCCAAAGGTACCACCCCAAGTTCCAAAAAGAATCTTTTAAGCCATACTGCTTCCTTAGCTGCTTCACAAGCTGCTACATATTCAGCTTCCGAGGTTGAATCAGCGGTACATTCTTGTTTTATACTCCTCCAGCTGATAGCTCCGCCTCCAAGCATAAATGCATAACCAGAGGTGGATTTCCTAGAATCCTTATCTGACATAAAGTCAGAATCTGTGTATCCGACTGGAATCAACTCATCACTGCTATAAATCAACATGTAATCTCTAGTCCTTCTCAAGTATTTGAGAATACATTTTACAGCAGTCCAATGTTCAGGTCCTGGATTAGATTGATATCTGCTGACTAGGCCCACTACATAACAGATGTCTGGTCTAGTACATAACATAGCATACATGAGGCTACCAACAGCTGAAGCGTATGGTATCGACCTCATCTGCTCCTTTTCCTCGGGTGTCTTAGGACACTGATCCTTGGAAAGGTGCACTCCATGCCTGAAAGGTGTGATACCCTTCTTGGAGTCTTGCATTGCAAACTGTACTAGCACCTTATCTATGTATGCAGCTTGGGATAAGCCAATCATCCTATTTTTCCGGTCTCGATAGAGTTTGATCCCTAGGATGTAGCTAGCTTCTCCCAAGTCCTTCATATCAAAAGTCTTGGCTAACCAAACTTTTACCGTTGACAACATTCCTATGTCTTTCCCGAGGAGAAGGATGTCATCAACATATAAAACCAGAAAAACTACCCTGTCACCTTCACTTTTCATGTACACACATGACTCATCCGGATTTTGACAAAAACCAAATGACTTGATTGCCTGGTCAAAACGGATATTCCAGCTTCGGGATGCCTGCTTCAGTCCATAAATAGACTTCTGCAGCTTGCAATCTTTTTGCTCTTGGTTTTTAGCTACAAAACTGTCTGGCTGCACCATATAGATGTCTTCCTCAAGATGGCCGTTGAGAAAAGCCGTCTTGACATCCATTTGCCAAATCTCGTAATCGAGATGAGCCGCAATGGATAAGAGTATCCGGATGGATTTAAGCATGGCTACTGGCGAAAAGGTTTCCTCATAATCGATCCCCTCTTTCTGAGTATATCCTTTCGCAACAAGCCTAGCCTTATAGGTCTCCACTTTTCCATCTGGTCCTCTTTTTCTCTTGTAGACCCATTTGCACCCAATAGGTTTAATATTGGCAGGCAAGTCCACAAGTGTCCAGACCTGATTTGAGTACATAGACTCCATCTCAGCTTTCATAGCATCTTGCCAGCGTCCCGAGTCTAAGTCATTGATTGCTTCATCATAGTTAGAGGGATCTTGTTCCGACTCTTTTGGGATTGCCTCATAAGACTCTCCCAAGAATGAGAACCTGTCAGGTGGTCTGACAATCCTCCCACTACGACGAGGTACTGGTGTAATTACTGGGTCTGGTAAGGGCGGTTCTTCCTCAAGTCCGGTCATACTTGGATTTGGAATTGATTGCTCCTGAATCTCTTCCAAGATCACCTTTTCTAAAAATTTCCGGTCCATCATATAATCTTCCTCTAGAAAAACCGCATTGGTGCTAACCAGCACTTTCTGCTCTCTGGGATTATAGAATAACCAACCTTTAGTTCCTTTAGGATATCCTACAAATGTGCATACTTCCGACTTCGCTTCCAACTTATCCGTCTTAACCTTGAGCACGTGTGCTGGACAACCCCAAATGTGTAAATGTTGTAGACTAGGCTTTCGCCCAGACCACAATTCCCGGGGAGTCTTAGGTATAGACTTAGATGGTACGAGGTTTAGTATGTACATTGCAGTATCCAAAGCATATCCCCAAAAGGATATAGGTAATCTTGAGAAACTCAGCATAGACCTAATCATATCTAAAAAAGTCCGGTTCCTTCTTTCTGCTACTCTATTCTGTTGAGGCATACCAGGAGCAGACAACTGGGATAGAATCCCATTTTCTGATAAGTAACCCATAAAATCAGCAGAGAGATATTCCCCTCCTCGATCTGATCGAAGAGTCTTGATACTCTTACCTAATTGCTTTTCCGCTTCCGCTCGAAATTCTTTGAACTTTTCAAAAGCTTCGGACTTGCGGTGCATAAGGTATATGTAACCATATCTTGAGTAATCATCTGTGAAAGTGATGAAGTACTCATATCCTCCTCTGGCCCTGACATTAATGGGTCCGCAGACATCAGTATGCACTAATTTCAATAAATCTTTGGCCCTATTACCCTTAGCTGAAAAGGGTCTTTTGGTCATTTTACCTTCCAAACAGGACTCACAGATAGGCATTGGTTCTACCACCAATGAAGGTAAGATACCATCTTTCACTAGCCTCTCAATCCTGTTAAGGTTTATATGACCTAGCCTCAGGTGCCAAAGTTTTGTTGGATTAGATGAAGGTGACTTTCTCTTTAATGATGATCTACTAATTGTTTTAGTATCATGTATCTCATACATCGTGGGAGTTAACAAATAAAGTCCATTGGTTACCTTGCCAGAACATATGAAAGTACCATTCCTCTTTATGACAACTTCAGTACCAAAAGTAATAGAATAACCTTTATTCACCAAACTAGAAACTGAAATTAAATTCCGCCTTAAAGACGGTACATATAATGTTTCTGACAAAACCAATTTATTATTTGAAAAACATAAAGTAATGACTCCCACTGAAACAGCCTCCGCCTTAGCGTCAGATCCTAGGTTGATAATGATTTCTCCATCACTTAGCCTCCTGGTTTCCCTGAACCCCTGCAACGTATTACATATGTGATTAGTTGCCCCGGAATCCACACACCAGGATTCTGAAGTACCAGTTGCAAAACTAACTTCAGATATAAGTGACTCAATCATACCTGGGGTCTTTTTCTTAGACAGAAATTCTGGACAATTCCTCTTCCAATGTCCTGTCTTACCACAATGGAAACACTTTCCTTTTGTCCCTGAACCCTTAGCTTTAGCCACGCCACCAGTTGGACCATTCTCCACCTTAGGCCCTTTTGGAACTGATTTCTTTTTGCCTTTCCGCCCTTTGCCTTTCGGCTTGGACTTGGCATCTGACTTTTCTGTCATTAAGGCAGTTGGTTTTTTCTTCATAATCCCTTCAGTTGCTACCAGCTGACTAGATAGCTCAGCCAGAGTCAGATTCATTTTATTCATATTATAATTGACCTTGAAATTGTTGAATGACTCTGGTAGTGACTCAAGGATTATGTTAATCTGCGATTCTGCATCAATCGCAGCTCCCAGTACATCTAACTCATTTAATGAGTCCATCATTTTCAACATGTGTTCCTGTACTGATGTACCTTCAGCCATCTTGGTGCTAATGAGCACCCTCATGGCTGCCTGCCTAGCAGGTCTGCCTTGTTCTGCAAACATCTCCTTTAAATTCGATATCATATCATATGCAGTCTTATAAGATTGATGTTGATGTTGCAGCACACTAGACATGGATGCCAGAATGTAACATCGGGCCATCTCATCGTCTTTGGCCCATTTGGTGTAAAGGTCCTTTTCTGCTTCTGATGCATCTGGGGCAGGCTCTTCAAGGGGGTTTTTGGTAAGGACATATTTATATCCTGAAGCTGTCAGGACAATATCCAGATTCCGTTTCCAGTCTACATAGTTGGATCCCACCAACTTATTCTGGTTGAGGATGGTCGCAAGTGGATTGAAAGTATTCGAATTCATGCTTGTAATACTGTAGCACATAACCATACATTCAATTAATGAATTTAAATGACATTAGGGTTTAGTATTCTACCAAATTTATGTGGGAATCCTCATAACCACAAAATTCAGAATACATCGGAATCCCAATTCTGCGGGGTATGCCTCCTTGGGGAGTGCAAATACCTCCTAGACTGGTGCGGATCAAAGTTGGTCAAAATTGGGATTAAGACTAACTATCTATGATCCCCTTCATACATTACTATCTAAGTATCTCATACCAAATAATGTATGACTCCCGATTAGCTTCGGTTTCTAAAATACATGAGGCAAATCCTTGGGGATACTACATCATTATTTTAGTTAAGTGTGACCCACCAACTAGCATTACATGACAACCGTTGCGGGTAACTCCTCCTTGGGGAGTGGGCTCCCACCCCGTCTCATCAACACTATCCATAGGAGATCCATATCCAGTATCCAGATAAATACAAGCCCTCCGTGGGGAATGGCCATTCTCAAAATGGTGCGAGGCTAATACTTTCCTTACAATGGACCTATGGTGGAAAACCATGGGGATTTGTATATATATAAATGCCCCGCTCCCACTTAATATTTTAGAGTTGAGGATTTCCTTATAGGTGTATAGGTCCATCAAATATTGGTATAAATTCATCTAATAATAAGACCAATGATTGGTTCCAAGTCAAGTTATTTTAAGGAAAGTTCAGTTTCTAAAATTAGTGTTACCAATAGATCCATCTCATGGGCCTACCAACTCTAATTAGAACTCTTTCCAAAAATTAATTTGATTTGACCAATTTTGGAGTTTGCTATGTTTGGATCAAATATGGAAATACTCTGAAATAAGCATTCATCCATAAATAGAAAGTGCTGTAATAAAAAAAACTAGTCCTCTCCTCCACATGGCCCAGGCGGAAAAGACTTCTTGGACTTCTAGACTTTCCAAAACTTTGGGATTCCTCAAACTCTTTGGGCATCTCCAAAACACCTTTTGGTAATCTTCAAACTCTTTGATAAGGAGTCCAGTTTCTCTTTCCTTCTTTGTTTCGGACATCTCCAGAATTTACAAATTTTAAAAATACATAAATTCCTATGTCTCTATAATGAGACTTACATGGTAATCTAAACATGGAAATAAAAGGGCTATAGGAAAATTCACCATGCCTTGCCCTTTCACGGGAAACCAAGGAGACCATGATGCCCTTTACACTTAGCCACAAATAAACCAATAATTAAAAGGAAAGAAAAACATGTGGGCCATATGGAGAGGACATTATCACCTGCAAGTTAGTATCTCATACAACAAAGCATCTCACAAAACCAGGTTTCCAAACCATAATGGAAAAACAAGATGCCAAATATTTTGCCACCACGATACAAGATCCCCTACGCAAAAAAAAACAACAACAACTCAGACCAAGAACAAGATGATTCTGCCTAGGTTCGGCTAGCCGATCTGGTCCCTACGGTTAGCCAATAGACCTCTATAGCCATAGTGGTCCGTTTGACTAACCGACCTGATGAACCCAGAAATTTGGGTTCTTTTTCAGATTCGGCTCCTGCTGTACCCAATCACCTCTAATGATCTCAGTATGTTTTAATGGCATCTTATCATCCTCCTATCATGATTAAAACCTTTTGTGACTTTCCAAACATGTATCTACTACAAAAGCAAGCAAACCCAATAAACACTGATCCTATCATAGCCCTTGCTCTATCCTCTTCGCATCTCATGCGAAGATTAGAACAAGATTACTGATCTAACATGATTAGAGATGAGGTATGGCTCTGATACCAATTGTTGGAAGTAGGTGGGTCTCGTGGATAGATTTTCAAAACTTTTGACCCACTTGACACAGGGATCAACTATCCATAAGACCAAAACCCAATCCAGGATGTGTTACCCTCAATCTCGTGACCATGTACAGTAAAAATTCTACTAGCATTAAACATCCAAAATAACCTACGACATGCAAGAAATAGATGATACCTTTGGAGATTCACAGTGCTCTAATGGATTTCTTCAACACCTCTTAGCCTTCCACGCTATGACCCGAATTGGATTTCTTTTCTCAAGAAGATTGGTGGAATCTTCAGGAGAAAATTCCAACTCGAGACTCCAAGGAACTAGAAGAAAGGAGAGGAGAGTAACTCGCGCAACTCTTGCACGAAAGGGTTTTGGGCGTGAGGGAGAGTCTTATTGGACGTCCAAGAGATTTTATAGACTTCCAAATCTCTCCCTTGTCTAATTGAAATAGAAGTCTTACTTCCAAAGCAATTAGCGGCTTTCTCCTTTCCAAACTCTTATTTCTAGAGTTCAAGTCGGATTAGTGTTTTCCAATATCTTGGGCTAGCGTGGGGACCACTAGGGATTCCTTAGAAAACTGGCTCCAACTGGAACACCGCGACCCCACATCTCATGTGCAATCCGGGCCCACAGTTAATTGCAAATAACACCACTATATAAATGCAATTGCACTCCAGTCTTAGGAATAAATTACAATGAAGACCCTAAACTTCCCAATTACCACAAGTAGGCCCCTCTATCAATATCCGTGGATCAATTGGAACAAATCCGTCTCTTCCAATCTAAGTTCCACATCTTATTATCCTTGAGCCCCAATTAATCACAGTAATCATTAGTACCATCCAATTAACTCTTAATTGAGATGGGTGCGCACTTACTAATGACAAATCCATTAATTGGCACAAGGGGATAATAGAGATAGATTCCATCTTGATCATTCAACGTTCCCACAGTTCTACTACCATATACCCAAGACACCGAGGTGTTAACCTATAGTCGGCCTCACTCATTGGTGACTCAAAGCAAATGAATAGGTAGAAACTTGAGTTCGTCAATGTCTCAGGATTGAGAGCCTATTGCTAGGGAATTATGAGAGCATACCTTATTATTGAGACGAAATTCCATAAGGTGCATCTCATGGTCCTTCAATACATCCAATGTACCAGCACGTGATCCAGAATCTTACATTCTGATGATCGAGACAAATCACACTATCTCATAGTGATCAAAGTGCTGCAACCTTATCAAATGAGATGCCCAATCTCATTACTGGTTGTGAAGCTATTTAAGTATAAGATTTGTGACATATATCTCCCGCGTGTGGATCTCATCCATGCACATATATCACATCTAATATACTAATGGGATCCGGTTCAACTTATGAACCATTATGTCATACGTATTGGTCATGTGCATAAAGTAGTAAAATAACATTCATCTCATGAAAGTAAAGCATGATTTTATTGATAAATAAAGAAATTAATCAATTTATTACATCAACTGATGGATTGAGTTCACAAAAACTAACATTACTAAGCGTGTTTCCGCGACGTTAATGTGGAAACAAAAGTCAACGTAATAGAACAAATTTGAGACGGTAAAGCCGACCGGTCCCTAGGCACCACCGCTCGGTAAAGCAACGGGCTCAGCTGGTCCGACCCCGTCCAGGGCACCACGTCTCTGTAAAGCACAACTGTTTTCCTCTGCGATAATACTTTGGGTGCGATGTAATAAATTGATTAATTTCTTTATTTATCAATAAAATTATGCTTTACTTTCATGAGAAGAATGTTATTTTACTACTTTATGCACATGACCAATACGTATGACATAATGGTTCATCAGTTGAACCGGATCCCATTAGTATATTAGATGTGATATATGTGCATGGATGAGATCCACACGCGGGAGATATATGTCACAAATCTTATACTTAAATAGCTTCACAACCAGTAATGAGATTGGGCATCTCATTTGATAAGGTTGCAGCACTTTGATCACTATGAGATAGTGTGATTTGTCTCGATCATCAGAATGTAAGATTCTGGATCACGGTGCTGGTACATTGGATGTATTGAAGGATCATGAGATGCACCTTATGGAATTTCGTCTCAATAATAAGGTATGCTCTCATAATTCCCTAGCAATAGGTTCTCAATCCTGAGACATTGACGAACTCAAGTTTCTACCTATTCATTTGCTTTGAGTCACCAATGAGTGAGGCCGACTATAGGTTAACACCTCGGTGTCTTGGGTATATGGTAGTAGAACTGTGGGAACGTTGAATGATCAAGATGGAATCTATCTCTATTATCCCCTTGTGCCAATTAATGGATTTGTCATTAGTAAGTGCGCACCCATCTCAATTAAGAGTTAATTGGATGGTACTGATGATTACTGTGATTAATTGGGGCTCAAGGATAATAAGATGTGGAACTTAGATTGGAAGAGATGGATTTATTCCAATTGATCCACGGATATTGATAGAGGGGTCTACTTGTGGTAATTGGGAAGTTTAGGGTCTTCATTGTAATTTATTCCTAAGACTGGAGTGCAATTGCATTTATATAGTGGTGTTATTTGCAATTAACCGTGGGCCCGGATTGCACATGAGATGTGGGGTCGCGGTGTTCCAGTTGGAGCCAGCTTTCTAAGGAATCCCTAGTGGTCCCCACCCTAGCCCAAGATATTGGAAAACACTAATCCGACTTGAACTCTAGAAATAAGAGTTTGGAAAGGAGAAAGCTGCTAATTGCTTTGGAAGTAAGACTTCTATTTCAATTAGACAAGGGAGAGATTTGAAAGTCAACAAAATCTCTTGGACGTCCAATAAGACTCTCCCTCACGCCCAAAACCCTTTCGTGCAAGAGTTGCACGAGTTACTCTCTCCTCCTTTCTTCTAGTTCCTTGGAGTTTCGAGTTGGGATTTTCTCTTGAAGATTCCACCATTCTTCTTGAGAAAAGAAATCCAATTCGGGGGTCATAGCGTGGAAGGCTAAGAGGTGTTGAAGAAATCCATTAGAGCACTGCGGATCTCCAAAGGTATGATCTACTTCTTGCATGTCGTAAATTATTTTGGATGTTTAGTGCCGGTAGAATTTTTATTGTACATGGTCACGAGATTGAGGGTAACGCATCCTGGATTGGGTTTTGGTCTTATGGATAGTTGATCCCTGTGTCAAGTGGGTCAAAAGTTTTGAAAATCTATCCACGAGACCCACCTACTTCTAACATGGTTTACTAAGCGTGTTTCCGCAACGTTAATGTGGAAACAAAAGTCAACGTAACAGAACAAATTTGAGACGGTAAAGTCGACCGGTCCCCAGGCACCACCGCTCGGTAAAGCAACCGGCTCGGCTGGTCCGACCCCGTCCGGGGCACAACCTCTCTGTAAAGCACAACTGCTTTCCTTTGCAATAATACTTTTGGTGCGATCGTACCAGCGCTAAAGCATCGGATCCCTTTAGAACTCCGCAGTTAAGCGTGCTTGGGCGAGAGTAGTACTAGGATGGGTGACCTCCTGGGAAGTCCTCATGTTGCACCCTTTTTTTTCAGCTTTGGCTGTCCATTTTCCAGCCACCCATCACATGACCGCTGTTGGAGCCGTCGGAGACAAAATTAATCATTTTGAAGCGTCGAAACCCAGGCTCCGTGCGAGACTCACTGATTATAGTTAGCCTTTAATTTGCATGCTTTGAAGGCTTTTTACTCCATTTCCGGTTCAATCTTTGCGAAAAGCCATATAAAGCAATTTAGGAAAGGTTTAAAAGTTTCAATGGAAAATCTTTTATATTTTACTTATTTTAGTAAGCTTACTGATTCGAGTAATCGAGGGTTTCCAGACTCGATAAAAGTGATCTAATGCACTTATTCATGGAATAATACAGTTTTAGGTTGTTTATGGGTATCTAGGGTCGTAAACGGATTGGCTCCGGTCCGGGTCCACGGTGGGCCTGGAACTAGAATCGTTAGTGAGGGGATGGACCCGGAAACCAAAACCGGAACCGATTCGGAACTAATTTCCTAGATCAGGAACCGGAACCGGAACCATTACGGAATGGATGGCCCCGGAACCGGAACCATTTCCGGGGCGGGTTCAGGTCCGGGTCCGGGCCTATGTAGAGAATTTTTTAGAGAAAAGCAAACTTTTAGAAAAAAAATTTCTAAAATTGGGGTAATATATTGGAGCCCGGGTCCACGGGCCAGAACCAAGGTGGAATTGGGCCCGGAACCATTTAGGACGCGGATATAGAAATTGGAACCATACTCGGACCCGTTTACTTATCGGTTCCTAAAGATGGACCTAAACCCAATTATTAACGGGTTGGAACCTTCGGATAATCGGCGAATCGGATACCCATTTACAACCCTATGGGCATCACCCCATCACTTCCGTCTTGGTTGAAGGTGACGGTACCGGATTAAAGGCGATGACTTTCCTCTATGGTTTACTAAGAGTGTTTCCGCAACGTTAATGTGGAAACAAAAATCAACGTAACAGAACAAATTTGAGACGGTAAAGCCGACCGGTCCCCAGGCACCACCGCTCGGTAAAGCAACGGGCTCGGGAGGTCCGACCCCGTCCAGGGCACCACCTTTCTGTAAAGCACAACTGTTTTCCGCTGCAATAATACATCGGGTGCGATCATACCAGTGCTAAAGCACCGGATCCCATCAGAACTCCGCAGTTAAGCGTGCTTGGGCAAGAGTAGTACTAGGATGGGTGACCTCCTGGAAAGTCCTCGTGTTGCACCCCTTTTTTTTCAGCTTTGGTTTTCCATTTTCCAGCCACCCATCACATGAATGCTGTTGGAGCCGTCGGAGACCAAATTAATCATTTTGAAACCTTGAAACCAGGCTTCGTGCGAGGCTTACTGATTTTAGTTAGCCTCTAATTTGCTTGCTTTGAAGGCTTTTTACTCCATTTCCGGTTCAATCTTTGCGAAAAGCCATATAAAGCAATTTAGGAAAGGTTTAAAAGTTTCAATGGAAAATCTTTTATATTTTACTGATTTTAGTAAGCTTACTGATTCGAGTAATCGAGGGTTTCCGGACTCTATAAAAGTGATGTAATGCTTTTTTTCAAGGAATAACACAGTTTCAGGTTGTTTATGGGTATCTAGGGTCGTAAACGGGTCGGTTCCGGTCCGGGTCCACGGCGGGCCCGGAATTGGAAACGTTAGTGAGGGGATGGACCCGGAAACCAAAACCGGAACCGATTCGGAACTAACTTCCTAGATCCGGAACCGGAACCGGAACCATTACGGAGTGGATGGGCCCGAAACCGGAACCGGAACCATTTCCTGGGCGGGTTCGGGTCCGGGTCCGAGCCTACGTAGAGAATTTTTTAGCGAAAAGCAAACTTTTAGAAAAAAAATTTCTAAAATTGGGGAAATATATTGGAGCTCGGGTCTACGGGCCAGAACCAAGGTGGAATTGGGCCCGGAACCATTTAGGTCGCGGGTCTAGAAATTGGAACCGTACCAGGACCCGTTTACTTATCGGTTCCTATAGATGGACCCAAACCCGATTATTAACGGGTCGGAACCTTCGGATAATCGGAGAATCGGATACCCATTTACAACCCTATGGGCATCACCCATCACTTCCGTCTTGGTTCAAGGTGACGGTACCGGGTTAAAGGTGATGACTTTCCTCTATGGTTTACTAAGAGTGTTTCCGCAACGTTAATGTGGAAACAAAAATCAACGTCACAAAACAAATTTGAGACGGTAAAGCCGACCGGTCCCCAGGCACCACTGCTCGGTAAAGCAACGGGCTCAGCAGGTCCGACCCTGTCCAGGGCACCACCTCTCAGTAAAGCACAACTGTTTTCCACTACGATAATACTTCGGGTGCGATCATACCAGCGCTAAAGCACTGGATCCCATCAGAAATCCACAGTTAAGTGTGCTTGGGCAAGAGTAGTACTAGGATGGGTGACCTCTTGGGAAGTCCTCCTGTTGCACTCCTTTTTTTTCAACTTTGGCTGTCCATTTTCCTGCCACCCATCACATGACCGCTGTTGGAGCCGTTGGAGACCAAATTAATCATTTTGAAGCGTCGAAACCCCGGCTCCGTGCAAGACTTACTGATTTTAGTTAGCCTTTAATTTGCTTGCTTTGAAGGCTTTTTACTCCATTTCCGGCGGAATCTTTGCGAAAAGCCATATAAAGCAATTTAGGAAAGGTTTAAAAGTTTCAATGGAAAATCTTTATATTTTACTGATTTTAGTAAGCTTACTGATTCGAGTAATCGAGGGTTTCCAGGCTCTATAAAAGTGATGTAATGCTTTTATTCAAGGAATTATACAGTTTCGGGTTGTTTATGGGTATCTAGGGTCGTAAACGGGTCGGTTCCGGTCCAGGTCCACGGCGGGCCCGGAACCGATTCGGAACTAACTTCCTAGATCCGGAACCGGAACCGGAACCATTACGGAGTGGATGGGCTCGAAACCGGAACCGGAACCATTTCCTGGGCGGGTTCGGGTCCGGGTCCGGGCCAATGTAGTGAATTTTTTATAGAAAAGCAAGCTTTTAGAAAAAAAATTTCTAAAATTGGGGTAATATATTGGAGCTCGGGTCCACAGGCCAGAACCAAGGTGGAATTGGGGTCGGAACCATTTAGGTCACGGGTCTAGAAATAGGAACCATACCCGGACTCGCTTACATATCGGTTCCTGAAGATGGACCCAAACCCGATTATTAACGGGTCGGAACCTTCGGATAAACGGAGAATTGGATACCCATTTACAACCCTAAGGGCATCACCCCATCACTTCCGTCTTGGTTCAAGGTGACGGTGCCGGGTTAAAGGTGATGACACTCCTGTATGGTTTACTAAGCGTGTTTCCGCAACGTTAATGTGGAAACAAAAATCAACGCAACAGAACAAATTTGAGACGGTAGAGCAGACCGGTCCCTAGGCACCACCGCTCGGTAAAGCAACGGGCTCGGCAGGTCCGTCCCCGTCCAGGGCACCACATCTCTGTAAAGCATAACTGCTTTTCTCTGCGATAGTGCTTTGGGTGCGATCATGCCAGCGCTAAAGCACCGGATCCCATTAGAACTCCGTAGTTAAGCGTGCTTGGGCGAGAGTAGTACCAGGATGGGTGACCTCCTGGGAAGTCCTCGTGTTGCACCCCTTTTTTTTTCTGCTTTGGCTGTCCATTTTCCGGCCACACATCACATGACCGCTGTTGGAGCCGTCGGAGACCAAATTAATCATTTTGAAGCGTCGAAACCCAGGCTCCGTGCGAGATTTACTGATTTTAGTTAGCTTTTAATTTGCATGCTTTGAAGGCTTTTTACTCCATTTCCGGTTCAATCTTTGCGAAAAGCCATATAAAGCAATTTAGGAAAGGTTTAAAAGTTTCAATGGAAAATCTTTTATATTTTACTTATTTTAGTAAGCTTACTGATTCGAGTAATCGAGGGTTTCCAGACTCGATAAAAGTGATCTAATGCTCTTATTCATGGAATAATACAGTTTTAGGTTGTTTATGGGTATCTAGGGTCGTAAACGGATCGGCTCCGGTCCGGGTCCACGGCGGGCCTGGAACTAGAATCGTTAGTGAGGGGATGGACCCGGAAACCAAAACCGGAACCGATTCGAAACTAATTTCCTGGATCAGGAACCGGAACCGGAACCATTACGGAATGGATGGCCCCGGAACCGGAACCGGAACCGGAACCATTTCCTGGGCGGGTTCAGGTCCGGGTCCGGGCCTATGTAGAGAGTTTTTTAGAGAAAAGCAAACTTTTAGAAAAAAAAATTTCTAAAATTGGGGTAATATATTGGAGCCCGGGTCCACGGGCCAGAACCAAGGTGGAATTGGGCCCGGAACCATTTAGGACGCGGATATAGAAATTGGGACCATACCCGGACCTGTTTACTTATCGGTTCCTGAAGATGGACCTAAACCCGATTATTAACGGGTTGGAACCTTCGGATAATCGGCGAATCGGATACCCATTTACAACCCTATGGGCATCACCCCATCACTTCCGTCTTGGTTGAAGGTGACGGTACCGGATTAAAGGCGATGACTTTCCTCTATGGTTTACTAAGAGTGTTTCCGCAACGTTAATGTGGAAACAAAAATCAACGTAACAGAACAAATTTGAGACGGTAAAGCCGACCGGTCCCCAGGCACCACCGCTCGGTAAAGCAACGGGCTCGGGAGGTCCGACCCCGTCCAGGGCACCACCTTTCTGTAAAGTACAACTGTTTTCCACTGCAATAATACATCGGGTGCGATCATACCAGTGCTAAAGCACCGGATCCCATCAGAACTTTGCAGTTAAGCGTGCTTGGGCGAGAGTAGTACTAGGATGGGTGACCTCCTGGAAAGTCCTCGTGTTGCACCCTTTTTTTTTCAGCTTTGGCTGTCCATTTTCCAGCCACCCATCACATGAACGCTGTTGGAGCCGTCGGAGACCAAATTAATCATTTTGAAGCGTCGAAACCCAGGCTTCATGCGAGGCTTACTGATTTTAGTTAGCCTTTAATTTGCTTGCTTTGAAGGCTTTTTACCCCATTTCTGGTTCAATCTTTGCGAAAAGCCATATAAAGCAATTTCGGAAAGGTTAAAAGTTTCAATGGAAAATCTTTTATATTTTACTGATTTTAGTAAGCTTACTGATTCGAGTAATCGATGGTTTCCAGAATCTATAAAAGTGATGTAATGCTTTTATTCAAGGAATAATACAGTTTCAGGTTGTTTATGGGTATCTAGGGTCGTAAACGGGTCGGTTCCGGTCCGGGTCCACGGCGGGCCCGGAACTGGAAACGTTAGTGAGGGGATGGACCTGGAAACCAAAACCGGAACCGATTCGGAACTAACTTCCAAGATCCGGAACCGGAACCGGAACCATTACGGAGTGGATTGGCCCGAAACCGGAACCGGAACCATTTCCTGGGCGGGTTCGGGTCCGGGTCCGGGCCTATGTAGAGAATTTTTTAGAGAAAAGCAAACTTTTAGAAAAAAAATTTCTAAAATTGGGGAAATATATTGGAGCTCGGGTCCACGGGCCAGAACCAAGGTGGAATTGGGCCCGGAACCATTTAGGTCGCGGGTCTAGAAATTGGAACCATACCAGGACCCGTTTACTTATCGGTTCCTATAGATGGACCCAAACCCGATTATTAATGGGTCGGAACCTTCGGATAATCGGAGAATCGGATACCCATTTACAACCCTATGGGCATCACCCCATCACTTCCGTCTTGGTTCAAGGTGCCGGTACCGGGTTAAAGGCGATGACTTTCCTCTATGGTTTACTAAGAGCGTTTCCGCAACGTTAATGTGGAAACAAAAATCACCGTCACAAAACAAATTTGAGACGGTAAAGCCAACCGGTCCCCAGGCACCACTGTCGGTAAAGCAACGGGCTCAGCAGGTCCGACCCCGTCCAGGGCACCACCTCTCAGTAAAGCACAACTGTTTTCCACTACGATAATACTTCGGGTGCGATCATACCAGCGCTAAAGCACTGGATCCCATCAGAAATCCACAGTTAAGTGTGCTTGGGCAAGAGTAGTACTAGGATGGGTGACCTCTTGGGAAGTCCTCATGTTGCACCCCTTTTTTTTTCAGCTTTGGCTGTCCATTTTCCTGCCACCCATCACATGACCGCTGTTGGAGCCATTGGAGACCAAATTAATCATTTTGAAGCGTCGAAACCCAGGCTCCGTGCGAGACATACTGATTTTGGTTAGCCTTTAATTTGCTTGCTTTGAACGCTTTTTACTCCATTTCCGGTTGAATCTTTGCGAAAAGCCATATAAAGCAATTTAGGAAAGGTTTAAAAGTTTCAATGGAAAATCTTTATATTTTACTGATTTTAGTAGGCTTACTGATTCGAGTAATCGAGGGTTTCCAGGCTCTATAAAAGTGATGTAATGCTTTTATTCAAGGAATTATACAGTTTCAGGTTGTTTATGGGTATCTAGGGTCGTAAACGGGTCGGTTCCGGTCCAGGTCCACGGCGGGCCCGGAATCGATTCGGAACTAACTTCCTAGATCCGGAATCGGAACCGAAACCATTACGGAGTGGGTGGGCCCGAAACCGGAACCGGAACCATTTCCTGGGCGGGTTCGGGTCCGGGTCCGGGCCTATGTAGAGAATTTTTTTATAGGAAAGCAAACTTTTAGAAAAAAAATTTCTAAAATTGGGGTAATATATTGGTGCTCGGGTCCACAAGCCAGAACCAAGGTGGAATTGGGCTCGGAACCATTTAGGTCACGGGTCTAGAAATAGGAACCATACCCGGACTCGCTTACATATCGGTTCCTGAAGATGGACCCAAACCCGATTATTAACGGGTCGGAACCTTCGGATAATCGGAGAATCGGATACCCATTTACAACCCTAAGGGCATCACCCCATCACTTTCGTCTTGGTTTAAGGTGACGGTACCGGGTTAAAGGTGATGACACTCCTCTATGGTTTACTAAGCGTGTTTCCGCAACGTTAATGTGGAAACAAAAATCAACGCAACAGAACAAATTTGAGATGGTAGAGCGGACCGGTCCCCAGGCACCACCGCTCGGTAAAGCAACGGGCTCGCCAGGTCCGTCTCTGTCCAGGGCACCACATCTCTGTAAAGCATAACTGCTTTTCTCTGCGATAATGCTTTGGGTGTGATCATACCAGCGCTAAAGCACCGGATCGCATTAGAACTCCTCAGTTAGGCGTGCTTGGGCGGGAGTAGTTCCAAGATGGGTGACCTCCTGGGAAGTCCTCGTGTTGCACCCCTTTTTTTTTCTGCTTTGGCTGTCCATTTTCCGGCCACACATCACATGACCGCTGTTGGAGCCGTCGGAGACCAAATTAATCATTTTGAAGCGTCGAAACCCAGGCTCCGTGCGAGATTTACTGATTTTAGTTAGCCTTTAATTTGCATGCTTTGAAGGCTTTTTACTCCATTTCCGGTTCAATCTTTGCGAAAAGCCATATAAAGCAATTTAGGAAAGGTTTAAAAGTTTCAATGGAAAATCTTTTATATTTTACTTATTTTAGTAAGCTTACTGATTCGAGTAATCGAGGGTTTCCAGACTCGATAAAAGTGATCTAATGCTCTTATTCATGGAATAATACAGTTTTAGGTTGTTTATGGGTATCTAGGGTCGTAAACGGATCGGCTCCGGTCCGGGTCCACGGCGGGCCTGGAACTAGAATCGTTAGTGAGGGGATGGACCCGGAAACCAAAACCGGAACCGATTCGAAACTAATTTCCTGGATCAGGAACCGGAACCGGAACCATTACGGAATGGATGGCCCCGGAACCGGAACCGGAACCGGAACCATTTCCTGGGCGGGTTCAGGTCCGGGTCCGGGCCTATGTAGAGAGTTTTTTAGAGAAAAGCAAACTTTTAGAAAAAAAAATTTCTAAAATTGGGGTAATATATTGGAGCCCGGGTCCACGGGCCAGAACCAAGGTGGAATTGGGCCCGGAACCATTTAGGACGCGGATATAGAAATTGGGACCATACCCGGACCTGTTTACTTATCGGTTCCTGAAGATGGACCTAAACCCGATTATTAACGGGTTGGAACCTTCGGATAATCGGCGAATCGGATACCCATTTACAACCCTATGGGCATCACCCCATCACTTCCGTCTTGGTTGAAGGTGACGGTACCGGATTAAAGGCGATGACTTTCCTCTATGGTTTACTAAGAGTGTTTCCGCAACGTTAATGTGGAAACAAAAATCAACGTAACAGAACAAATTTGAGACGGTAAAGCCGACCGGTCCCCAGGCACCACCGCTCGGTAAAGCAACGGGCTCGGGAGGTCCGACCCCGTCCAGGGCACCACCTTTCTGTAAAGTACAACTGTTTTCCACTGCAATAATACATCGGGTGCGATCATACCAGTGCTAAAGCACCGGATCCCATCAGAACTTTGCAGTTAAGCGTGCTTGGGCGAGAGTAGTACTAGGATGGGTGACCTCCTGGAAAGTCCTCGTGTTGCACCCTTTTTTTTTCAGCTTTGGCTGTCCATTTTCCAGCCACCCATCACATGAACGCTGTTGGAGCCGTCGGAGACCAAATTAATCATTTTGAAGCGTCGAAACCCAGGCTTCATGCGAGGCTTACTGATTTTAGTTAGCCTTTAATTTGCTTGCTTTGAAGGCTTTTTACCCCATTTCTGGTTCAATCTTTGCGAAAAGCCATATAAAGCAATTTCGGAAAGGTTAAAAGTTTCAATGGAAAATCTTTTATATTTTACTGATTTTAGTAAGCTTACTGATTCGAGTAATCGATGGTTTCCAGAATCTATAAAAGTGATGTAATGCTTTTATTCAAGGAATAATACAGTTTCAGGTTGTTTATGGGTATCTAGGGTCGTAAACGGGTCGGTTCCGGTCCGGGTCCACGGCGGGCCCGGAACTGGAAACGTTAGTGAGGGGATGGACCTGGAAACCAAAACCGGAACCGATTCGGAACTAACTTCCAAGATCCGGAACCGGAACTGGAACCATTACGGAGTGGATTGGCCCGAAACCGGAACCGGAACCATTTCCTGGGCGGGTTCGGGTCCGGGTCCGGGCCTATGTAGAGAATTTTTTAGAGAAAAGCAAACTTTTAGAAAAAAAATTTCTAAAATTGGGGAAATATATTGGAGCTCGGGTCCACGGGCCAGAACCAAGGTGGAATTGGGCCCGGAACCATTTAGGTCGCGGGTCTAGAAATTGGAACCATACCAGGACCCGTTTACTTATCGGTTCCTATAGATGGACCCAAACCCGATTATTAATGGGTCGGAACCTTCGGATAATCGGAGAATCGGATACCCATTTACAACCCTATGGGCATCACCCCATCACTTCCGTCTTGGTTCAAGGTGCCGGTACCGGGTTAAAGGCGATGACTTTCCTCTATGGTTTACTAAGAGCGTTTCCGCAACGTTAATGTGGAAACAAAAATCACCGTCACAAAACAAATTTGAGACGGTAAAGCCAACCGGTCCCCAGGCACCACTGCTCGGTAAAGCAACGGGCTCAGCAGGTCCGACCCCGTCCAGGGCACCACCTCTCAGTAAAGCACAACTGTTTTCCACTACGATAATACTTCGGGTGCGATCATACCAGCGCTAAAGCACTGGATCCCATCAGAAATCCACAGTTAAGTGTGCTTGGGCAAGAGTAGTACTAGGATGGGTGACCTCTTGGGAAGTCCTCATGTTGCACCCCTTTTTTTTTCAGCTTTGGCTGTCCATTTTCCTGCCACCCATCACATGACCGCTGTTGGAGCCATTGGAGACCAAATTAATCATTTTGAAGCGTCGAAACCCAGGCTCCATGCGAGACATACTGATTTTGGTTAGCCTTTAATTTGCTTGCTTTGAACGCTTTTTACTCCATTTCCGGTTGAATCTTTGCGAAAAGCCATATAAAGCAATTTAGGAAAGGTTTAAAAGTTTCAATGGAAAATCTTTATATTTTACTGATTTTAGTAGGCTTACTGATTCGAGTAATCGAGGGTTTCCAGGCTCTATAAAAGTGATGTAATGCTTTTATTCAAGGAATTATACAGTTTCAGGTTGTTTATGGGTATCTAGGGTCGTAAACGGGTCGGTTCCGGTCCAGGTCCACGGCGGGCCCGGAATCGATTCGGAACTAACTTCCTAGATCCGGAATCGGAACCGAAACCATTACGGAGTGGGTGGGCCCGAAACCGGAACCGGAACCATTTCCTGGGCGGGTTCGGGTCCGGGTCCGGGCCTATGTAGAGAATTTTTTTATAGGAAAGCAAACTTTTAGAAAAAAAATTTCTAAAATTGGGGTAATATATTGGTGCTCGGGTCCACAAGCCAGAACCAAGGTGGAATTGGGCTCGGAACCATTTAGGTCACGGGTCTAGAAATAGGAACCATACCCGGACTCGCTTACATATCGGTTCCTGAAGATGGACCCAAACCCGATTATTAACGGGTCGGAACCTTCGGATAATCGGAGAATCGGATACCCATTTACAACCCTAAGGGCATCTCCCCATCACTTTCGTCTTGGTTTAAGGTGACGGTACCGGGTTAAAGGTGATGACACTCCTCTATGGTTTACTAAGCGTGTTTCCGCAACGTTAATGTGGAAACAAAAATCAACGCAACAGAACAAATTTGAGATGGTAGAGCGGACCGGTCCCCAGGCACCACCGCTCGGTAAAGCAACGGGCTCGCCAGGTCCGTCTCTGTCCAGGGCACCACATCTCTGTAAAGCATAACTGCTTTTCTCTGCGATAATGCTTTGGGTGTGATCATACCAGCGCTAAAGCACCGGATCGCATTAGAACTCCTCAGTTAGGCGTGCTTGGGCGGGAGTAGTTCCAAGATGGGTGACCTCCTGGGAAGTCCTCGTGTTGCACCCCTTTTTTTTTTCAGCTTTGGCTGTCCATTTTCCGGCCACCCATCACATGACCGTTGTTGGAGCCGTCGGAGACCAAATTAATCATTTTGAAGCGTCGAAACCCAGGCTCCGTGCGAGATTTACTGATTTTAGTTAGCCTTTAATTTGCTTGCTTTGAACGCTTTTTACTCCATTTCCGGTTCAATCTTTGCGAATAGCCATACAAAGGAATTTAGGAAGGGATTAAAAATTTCAATGGAAAATCTTTTATATTTTACTGATTTTAGTAAGCTTACTGATTCTAGTAATCGAGGGTTTCCAGACTCTATAAAAGTGATGTAATGCTTTTATTCAAGGATTAATACAGTTTCAGGTTGTTTATGGGTATCTAGGGTCGTAAACGGGTCGGTTCTGGTCTGGGTCCACGGCGGGCCCGGAACTGGAATCGTCAGTGAGGGGATGGACCCGGAAACCAAAGCCGGAACCGATTCAGAACTAATTTCCTGGATCCGGAATCGGAACCGGAACCATTACGGAGTGGATGGGCCCGGAATTGGAACCATTTCCTGGGCGGGTTCGGGTCCGGGTACGGGCCTCTGTAGAGAATTTTTTAGAGAAAAGTAAACTTTTAGAAAAAATTTTTCTAAAATTGGGGTAATATATTGGAGCTCGGGTCCACCGGCCAGAACCAAGGAGGAATTGGGCCCGGCACCATTTAGGTCGCGGGTCTAGAAATTGGGACCATGCCCAGACCCGTTTACATATTGGTTCCTAAAGATGGACCTAAACCCGAATATTAACGGGTCGGAACCATCGGATAATCGGAGAATCGGATACCCATTTACAACCCTATGGGCATCACCCTATGACTTCCGTCTTGGTTCAAGGTGACGGTACCGGGTTAAAGGCGATGACTTTCCTCTATGGTTTACTAAGCGTGTTTCCACAACGTTAATGCGGAAACAAAAATCAACGTAACAGAACAAATTTGAGAAGGTAAAGTGGACCGGTCCACAGGCACCACCGCTCGGTAAAGCAACTGGCTCGGCAGGTCCGACCCGGTCCAGGGCACCACCTCTCTGTAAAGCACAACTGTTTTCCAATGCTATAATACTTAGGGTGCGATCATTCCCGGGCTAAAGCCCCGGATCCCATCAGAACTCCGTAGTTAAGCGTGCTTAGGCGAGAGTAGTACTAGGATGTGTGACCTCTTGGGAAGTCCTCGTGTTGCACCCCTTTTTTTTCAACTTTGGCTGTCCATTTTCCTGCCACCCATCACATGACCGCTGTTGGAGCCGTCGGAGACCAAATTAATCATTTTGAAGCGTCGAAACCCAGGCTCCGTGCGAGACTTATTGATTTTCTTTAGCCTTTAATTTGCTTGCTTTGAAGGCTTTTTACTCCATTTCCAGTTCAATCTTTGCGAAAAGGCGTAGAAAGCAATTTAGGAAAGGTTTAAAAGTTTCAATGGAAAATCTTTTATATTTTACTGATTTTAGTAAGCTTACTGATTCGAGTAATCGAGGGTTTCCGGACTCTATAAAAGTGATGTAATGCTTTTATTCAGGGAATAATACAGTTTCATGTTGTTTATGGGTATCTAGGGTCGTAAATGGGTCGGTTCCGGTCCGGGTCGACGGCGGGCCCGGAACTGGAGTCGTTAGTGAGCGGATGGACCCGGAAACCAAAACCGGAACCAATTCGGAACTAATTTCCTGGATCCGGAACCATTACGGAGTGGATGGGCCCGGAACCGGAACCGGAATTGGAACCGGGACCATTTCCTGGGCAGGTTTGAGTCCGGGTCCGGGCTTATGTAGAGAATTTTTTTGAGAAAAGCAAACTTTTAGAAAAAAAATTTCTAAAATTGGGGTAATATATTGGAGCTCGGGTCCACGGGTCAGAACCGAGGTGGAAATGGGCCCGAAACCATTTAGGTTGCGGGTCTAGAAATTGGAACCATACCCGGACCCGTTTACTTATCGGCTCCGAAAGATGGACCCAAACCCGATTATTAATGGGTCGGAACCTTCGGATTATCGGAGAATCGGAAACCCATTTACAACCCTATGGGCATCACCCCATCACTTCAGTCTCGGTTCAAGGTGACGGTACCGGGTTAAAGGCGATGACTTTCCTCTATGGTTTACTAAGCGTGTTTCCGCAACGTTAATGTGGAAACAAAAATCAACGTAACAGAACAAATTTGAGACGGTAAAGCCGACCGGTCCCCAGGCACCACCGCTCGGTAAAGCAATGGGCTCGGCAGGTCCGACCCTGTACAGGGCACCACCACTCTGTAAAGCACAACTGTTTTCCAGGGCGAGAAAACTTCGGGTGCGATCATACCAGCGCTAAAGCACCGGATCCCATCAGAACTCCGCAGTTAGGCATGCTTAGACGAGAGTAGTACTAGGATGGGTGACCTCCTGGGAAGACCTCGTGTTGCACCCTTTTTTTTCTGCTTCGGCTGTCTATTTTCCTGCCACCCATCACATGACCGCTGTTGGAGCTGTCGGAGTCCAAATTAATCATTTTGAAGCGTCGAATCCCAGGCTCCTTGCGAGACTTACTGATTTTAGTTAGCAGTTAATTTGCTTGCTTTGAACGCTTTTTACTTCATTTCCGGTTCAATCTTTGCGAAAAGCCATAGAAAGCAATTTAGGAAAGGTTTTAAAGTTTCAATGGAAAATCTTTTATATTTTACTGATTTTAGTAAGCTTACCGATTCGAGTAATCGAGGGTTTCCAGACTCTATAAAAGTGATGTAATGCTTTTATTCAGGGAATAATACAGTTTCAGGTTGTTTATGGGTATCTAGGGTCGTAAACGGGACTGTTCCGGTCCGGGTCCACGGCGGGCCCGGAACTGGAATCGTCCGTGAGGGGATGGACCCGGAAACCAAAACTGGAACCGATTCGGAACTAATTTCCTGGATCCGGAACCGGAACCGGAACCGTTACGGAGTGGATGGGCCCGGAACCGGAACCATTTCCTGGTCGGGTTCGGGTTTGGGTCCGGGCCTATGTAGAGAATTTTTTAGTGAAATGCAAACTTTTAAAAAAAAAATTCGAAAATTGGGGTAATATATTGGAGCTCGGGTCCATGGGCCAGATCCATGGTGGAATTGTGCCCGGAACCATTTAGGTCGCGGGTCTAGAAATCTGAACCATACCCGGACCCGTCTACTTATTGGTTCCTAAAGATGGACCCAAACCCGATTATTAACGGGTCGGAACCTTTGGATAATCGGAGAATCGGATAACCATTTACAACCCTATGGGCATCACCCCATCACTTCCGCCGTGGTTCAAGGTGACGGTACCGGGTTAAAGGCGATGACTTTCCTCTATGGTTTACTAAGCGTGTTTCCGCAACGTTAGTGTGGAAACAAAAATCAACGTAACAGAACAAATTAGAGAGGGCAAAACTGACCGGTCCCCAGGCACCACGGCTCGGAAAAGCAACGGGCTCGGCAGGTCCGACCCGGTCCAGGGCACCACCTCTCCGTAAAGCACAACTATTTTCCACTGCGATAATACTTCGGGTGCGATCATACCCGCGCTAAAGCACCGGATCCCATCAGAACTACGCCGTTAAGCGTGCTTAGGCGAGAGTAGTACTAGGATGGCTGACCTCCTGGGAAGTCCTCGTGTTGCACCCCTTTTTTCTCAACTTTGGCTATCTATTTTCCTGCCACCCATCACATTACCGCTGTTGGAGCCGTCGAAGACCAAATTAATCATTTTGAAGCGTCGGAACCCAGGCTCCGTGCGAGACTTACTGATTTTTGTTAGCTTTTAATTTGCTTGCTTTGAACGCTTTTTACTCCATTTCCGGTTCAATCTTTACGAAAAGTCATAGAAAGCAGTTAAGGAAAGGTTTAAAACTTTCAATGGAAAATCTTTTATATTTTACTGATTTTAGTAAGCTTACTGATTCGAGTAATCGAGGGTTTCCAGACTCTATAAAAGCGATGTAATGCTTTTATTCAAGGAATAATACAGTTTCAGGTTGTTTATGGGTATCTAGGGTCGTGAACGGGTCGGTTCCGGTCCGGGTCCACGGCGGGCCCTGAACTGGAATCGTTAGTGAGGGGATGGACCCAGAAACCAAAACCGGAACCGATTCGGAACTAATTTCCTGGATCCGGAACGGGAACCGGAACCATTACGGAGTGGATGGGCCCGGAACCGGAACCATTTCCTGGGCGGGTTCGGGTTTGGGTCCGGGCCTATGTAGAGAATTTTTTAGAAAAAAGCAAATTTTTAGAAAAAAAATTTCTAAAATTGGGGTATTATATTGGAGCTTGGGTCCACGGGCTAGAACCAAGGTGGAATTGGGCCCGGAACCATTTAGGTCGCGGGTCTAGAAATTGGAACCGTACCCGGACCCGATTACTTATCGGTTCCTAAATATGGACCCAAACCCGATTATTAACGGGTCGGAACCTTTGGATAATCGGAGAATCGGATACCCATTTGCAACCCTGTGGGCATCACCCCATCACTTTCGTCTTGGTTCATGGTGATGGCACCGGGTTGAAGGCGATGACTTTCCTCTATGGTTTACTAAGCGTGTTTACGCAACGTTAATGTGGAAACAAAAATCAACGTAACAGAACAAATTTGAGACGGTAAAGCCGACCGGTCCCCAGGCACCACTGCACGGTAAAGCAACGGGCTCGGCAGGTCCGACCCCGTCCAGGGCCCCACCTCTCTGTAAAGCATAGCTGCTTTCCTCTGCGATAATGCTTTGGGTGCGATCATACCATGCTAAAGCACCGGATCCCTTTAGAACTCCGCAGTTAAGCGTGCTTCGGCGAGAGTAGTACTAGGATGGGTGGCCTCCCAGGAAGTCGTCGTGTTGCACCCCTTTTTTTTCAGCTTTGGCTGTCCATTTTCCTGCCACCCATCACATGACTGCTGTTGGAGCCGTTGGAGAACAAATTAATCATTTAGAAGCGTCGAATCCCAGGCTCCGTGCGAGACTTACTGATTTTAGTTAGCCTTTAATTTGCTTGCTTTGAAGGCTTTTTACTCCATTTCCGGTTCAATCTTTGCGGAAAGCCATATAAAGCAATTTAGGAAAGGTTTAAAAGTTTCAATGGAAAATCTTTTATATTTTTCTGATTTTAGTAAGCCTACGGATTCGAGTAATCGAGGGTTTCCAGACTCTATAAAATTGTTGTAATGCTTTTGTTCAAGGAATAATACAGTTTCAGGCTGTTTATGGGTATCTAGGATCGTAAACGGGTAGGTTCCGGTCCGGGTCCACGGCGGGCTCGGAACTGGAATCGTTTGTGAGGGGATGGACTCGGAAACCAAAACCGGAACCGATTCGGAACTAATTTCCTGGATCCGGAACCGGAACCGGAACCATTACGGAGTGGATTGGCCCGGAATCGGAACCATTTCCTGGGCGGGTTCGGGTTCGGGTCCGGGCCTATGTAGAGAATTTTTTAGAAAAAAGCAAATTTTTAGAAAAAAAATTTCTAAAATTGGGGTAATATATTGGAGCTTGGGTCCACGGGCCAGAACCAAGGTGGAATTGTGCCCGGAACCATTTAGGTCGCGTGTCTAGAAATTGGAACCATACCCGGGTCCGTTTACTTATCGGTTCCTAAAGATGGACCCAAACCCGATTATTAACGGGTCGGAACCTATGGATAATCGGAGAATCGGATACCCATTTACAATCCTATGGGCATCACCCCATCACTTTCGTCTTGGTTCAAGGTGACGGTACCGGGTTAAAGGCGATGACTTTCCTCTATGGTTTACTAAGCGTGTTTACGCAACGTTAATGTGGAAACGAAAATCAACGTAACAGAACAAATTTGAGATGGTAAAGCCGACCGGTCCCCAGGCACCACTGCACAGTAAAGCAACGGGCTCGGCGGGTCCGAACCCGTCCAGGGCACCACCTCTCTGTAAAGCATAGCTGCTTTCCTCTGCGATAATGCTTTGGGTGCGATCATACCATGCTAAAGCACCGGATCCCATTAGAACTCCGTAGTTAAGCGTGCTTCAGCGAGAGTAGTACTAGGATGGGTGGCCTCCTAGGAAGTCCTCGTGTTGCACCCCTTTTTTCAGCTTTGGCTGTCCATTTTCCTGCCACCCATCGCATGACTGCAGTTGGAGCCGTCGAAGACCAAATTAATCATTTTGAAGCGTCGAATCCCAGGCTCCGTGCGAGACTTACTGATTTTAGTTAGCCTTTAATTTGCTTGCTTTGAAGGCTTTTTACTCCATTACCAGTTCAATCTTTGCGAGAAGCCATATAAAGCAATTTAGGAAAGGTTTAAAAGTTTCAATGGAAAATCTTTTATAATTTTCTGATTTTAGTAAGCTTACTGATTCGAGTAATCAAGGGTTTCCAGACTCTATAAAAGAGCTGTAATGCTTTTATTCATGGAATAATACAGTTTCAGGATGTTTATGGGTATCTAGGGTCGTAAACGGGTCTGTTCTGATCCGGGTCCACGGCGGGCCCGGAACTGGAATCGTCCGTGAGGGGATGGACCCGGAAACCAAAACCGGAACCGATTTGGAACTAATTTCCTGGATCCAGAACTGGAACCGGAACCATTACGGACTGGATGCGCCCGGAACCGGAACCATTTCCTGGGTGGGTTCGGGTCCGGGTCCGGGCCTATGTATAGAATTTTTTAGAGAAAAGCAATGTTTTAGAAAAAAAAATTCTAAAGTTGGGGTAATATATTGGAGCTCGGGTCCACGGGCCAGATCCAAGGTGGAATTGTGCCCGGAACCATTTAAGTCGCGGGTCTAGAAATTGGAACCATACCCGGACGTGTTTACTTATCGGTTCCTAAAGATGGACCCAAACCCGATTATTAACGGGTCGGAACCTTCTGATAATCGGAGAATCGGATAATCATTTACAACCCTATGGGCGTCACACCAGCACTTCCGCCGTGGTTCAAGGAGACGGTACCGGGTTAAAGGCGATGACTTTCCTCTATGGTTTACTAAGCGTGTTTCCGCAACGCTAATGTGGAAGCAAAAATCAACGTAACAGAACAAATTAGAGAGGGCAAAACCGACCGGTCCCCAGGCACCACCACTCGGTAAAGCAACGGGCTCGGCAGGTCCGACCCGGTCCAGGGCACCTCCTCTCTGTAAAGCACAACTGTTTTCCACTGCTATAATACTTTGGGTGCGATCATACCAGCGCTAAAGCACCGGATCCCATCAGAACTCCGCATTTAAGCGTGCTTAGGCGCGAGTGGTATTAGGATGTGTGACCTCCAGGGAAGTCCTTGTGTTGCACCCCTTTTTTTTCAACTTTGGCTATCCATTTTCCTGCCACCCATCACATGACCGCTGTTGGAGCCGTCGGAGACCAAATTAATCATTTTGAAGCGTCGAAACCCAGGCTCCGTGCGAGACTTACTGATTTTATTTAGCCTATAATTTGCTTGCTTTGAAGGCTTTTTACTCCATTTCCAGTTCAATCTTTGCGAAAAGCCGTAGAAAGCAATTTAGGAAAGGTTTAAAAGTTTCAATCGAAAATCTTTTATATTTTACTGATTTTAGTAAGCTTACTGATTCGAGTAATCGAGGGTTTCCAGACTCTATAAAAGTGATGTAATGCTTTTATTCAAGGAATAATACAGTTTCAGGTTGTTTATGGGTATCTAGGGTTGTAAATGGGTCGGTTCCGGTCCGGGTCCACGGCGGGCCCGAAACCGGAGTCGTTAGTGAGGGGATGGACCAGGAAACCAAAACTGGAACCAATTCGGAACTAATTTCCTGGATTCGGAACCAGAACCGGAACCATTACGGAGTGGATGGGCCCGGAACCGGAACCATTTCCTGGGCGGGTTCGGGTTCGGGTCCGGGCCTATGTAGAGAATTTTTTAGAGAAAAGCAAAGTTTTAGAAAAAAATTTCTAAAATTGGGGTAATATATTGGAGCACGGGTCCACGGGTCAGAACCAAGGTGGAATTGGGCCCGAAACCATTTAGGTTGCGGGTCTAGAAATTGGAACCATACCCGGACCCGTTTACTTATCGGCTCCGAAAGATGGACCCAAACCCGATTATTAATGGGTCAGAACCTTCGGATTATCGGAGAATCGGAAACCCATTTACAACCCTATGGGCATCACCCCATCACTTCCGTCTCGGTTCAAGGTGACGGTACCGGGTTAAAGGCGATGACTTTCCTCTATGGTTTACTAAGCGTGTTTCCGCAACGTTAATGTGGAAACAAAAATCAACGTAACAGAACAAATTTGAGACGGTAAAGCCGACCGGTCCCCAGGCACCACCGCTCGGTAAAGCAACGGGCTCGGCAGGTTCGACCCGGTCCATGGCACCACCTCTCTGTAAAGCACAACTGTTTTCCACTGCGATAATAGTTCGGGTGCGATCATACCAGCGCTAAAGCACCGGATCCCATCAAAACTCCGCAGTTAAGCGTGCTTGGGCGAGAGTAGTACTAGGATGGGTGACCTCCTGGGAAGTCCTCGTGTTGCACCCCTTTTTTTTTCAGCTTTGGCTGTCCATTTTCTTGCCACCCATCTCTTGACCGCTGTTGGAGCCGTCGGAGACCAAATTAATCATTTTGAAGCGTCGAAACCCAGGCTCCGTGCGAGACTTATTGATTTTAGTTTGCATTTAATTTGCTTGCTTTGAAGGCTTTTTACTCCATTTCCGGTTCAATCTTTGCGGAAAGCCATATAAAGCAATTTAGGAATGGTTTAAGAGTTTCAATGGAAAATCTTTTATATTTTACTGATTTTAGTAAGCTTACTGATTCGAGTAATCGAGGGTTTCCAGACTCTATAAAAGTGATGTAATGCCTTTATTCAAGGAGTAATACAGTTTCAGGCTGTTTATGGGTATCTAGGGTCGTAAACGGGACTGTTCCGGTCCGGGTCCACGGCGGGCCCGGAACTGGAATCGTCGGTGAGGGGATGGACCCGGAAACAAGAACCGGAACCGGTTCGGAACTAATTTCCTGGATCCGGAACCGGAACCGGGACCATTACGGAGTGGATGGGCCGGGAACCGGAACCATTTCCTGGTCGGGTTCGGGTCCGGGTTTGGGCCTATGTAGAGAATTTTTTAGAGAAATGCAAACTTTTAAAAAAAAATTTTCGAAAATTGGGGTAATATATTGGAGCTCGGGTCCACGGGCCAGATCCAAGGTGGAATTGTGCCCGGAACCATTTAGGTCCCGGGTTTAGAAATTGGAACCATACCCGGACCCGTCTACTTATCGGTTCCTAAAGATGGACCCAAACCCGATTATTAATCGGTCGGAACCTTCGGATAATCGGAGAATCGGATAACCATTTACAACCCTATGGGCATCACCCCATCACTTCCGCCGTGGTTCAAGGTGACGGTACCGGGTTAAAGGCGATGACTTTCCTATATGGTTTACTAAGAGTGTTTCCGCAACATTAATGTGGAAACGAAAATCAACGTAACAGAACAAATTTGAGAAGGTAAAGCCGACCGGTCCCCAGGCAGCACCGCTCGGTAAAGCAACGGGCTCGGCAGGTCCGACCCGGTCCAGGGCACCTCCTCTCTGTAAAGCTCAACTGTTTTCCACTGCTATAATACTTCGGGTGCGATCATACCCGCGCTAAACCACCGGATCCCAACAGAACTCCGCAGTTAAGCGTGCTTAGGTGAGAGTAGTACTAGGATGGCTGACCTCCTGGGAAGTCCTCGTGTTGCAACCCTTTTTTCTCAACTTTGGCTGTCCATTTTCCTGCCACCCATCAAATGAACGCTGTTGGAGCCGTCGGAGACCAAAGTAACCATTTTGAAGCGTCGAAACCCAGGCTCCGTGCGAGACTTACTAATTTTAGTTAGCCTTTAATTTGCTTGCTTTGATCACTTTTTACTCCATTTCCGGTTCAATCTTTACGAAAAGTCATAGAAAGCAGTTAAGGAACGGCTTAAAAGTTTCAATGGAAAATCTTTTATATTTTAATGCTTTTAGTAAGCTTATTGATTCTAGTGATCGAGGGTTTCCAGACTATATAAAAGTGATGTAATGCTTTTATTCAAGGAGTAATATAGTTTTAGGTTGTTTATTGGTATCTAGGGTCGTAAACGGGTCGGTTCCAGTCCGGGTCCACGGCGGGCCCTGAACTGGAATCGTTAGTGAGGGGATGGACCCGGAAACCAAAACTGGAACCGATTCGGAACTAATTTCCTGGATCCGGAACTGGAACCGGAACCATTACGGAGTGGATGGGCCCGGAACCGGAACCATTTCCTAGGCGGGTTCGGGTTCGGGTCCAGGCCTATGTTGAGAATTTTTTAGAGAAATGCAAATTTTTAGAAAAAAAAATTCTAAAATTGGGGTAATATGTTGGAGCTTGGGTCCACGGGCCAGAACCAAGGTGGAATTGGGCTCGGAACCATTTAGGTCGCGGGTCTAGAAATTGGAACCATACCCGGACCCGATTACTTATCGGTTCCTAAAGATGGACCCAAACCCGATTATTAACGGGTCGGAACCTTTGGATAATCGGAGAATCGGATACCCATTTACAACCCTATGGGCATCACCCCATCACTTTCGTCATCGTTCAAGGTGACGGCACCGGGTTAAAGGTGATGACTTTCCTCTATGGTTTACTAAGCGTGTTTACGCAACGTTAATGTGGAAACAAAAATCAACGTAACAGAACAAATTTGAGACGGTAAAGCCGACCGGTCCCCAGGCACCACCGCTTGGTAAAGCAACGGGCTCGGCAGGTCCGACCCCGTCCAGGGCCCCACCTCTATGTAAAGCCTAGCCGCTTTCCTCTGCGATAATGCTTTGGGTGCGATCATACCATGCTAAAGCACCGGATCCCTTTAGAACTCCGCAGTTAAGCGTGCTTCGGCGAGAGTAGTACTAGGATGGGTGGCCTCCCAGGAAGTCGTCGTGTTGCACCCCTTTTTTTTTCAGCTTTGGCTGTCCATTTTCCTGCCACCCATCACATGACTGCTATTGGAGCCGTCGGAGACCAAATTAATCATTTAGAAGCGTCGAATCCCAGGCTCCGTGCGAAACTTACTGATTTTAGTTAGCCTTTAATTTTCTTGCTTTGAAGGCTTTTTACTCCATTTCCGGTTCAATCTTTGCGAAAAGCCATATAAAGTAATTTAGGAAAGGTTTAAAAGTTTCCATGGAAAATCTTTTATATTTTTCTGATTTTAGTAAGCCTACGGATTCGAGTAATCGAGGGTTTCTAGACTCTATAAAAGTGTTGTAAAGCTTTTATTCAAGGAATAATACAGTTTCAGGCTGTTTATGGGTATCTAGGGTCGTAAACGGGTAGGTTCCGGTCCGGGTCCACGGCAGGCCCTGAATTGGAATCGTTTGTGAGGGGATGGACCCAGAAACCAAAACCGGAACCGATTCGGAACTAATTTCCTGGATCCGGAACCGGAACCGGAACCATTACGGAGTGGATGGGCCCGGAATCGGAACCATTTCCTGGGTGGGTTCGGGTTCGGGTCCGGGCCTATGTAGAGAATTTTTTAGAGAAATGCAAATTTTTAGAAAAAAAGTTTATAAAATTGGGGTAATATATTGGAGCTTGGGTCCACGGGCCAGAACCAAGGTGGAATTGGGCCCGGAACCATTTAGGTCGCGGGTCTAGAAATTGGAACCATACCCGGACCCGATTACTTATCGGTTCCTAAAGATGGACCCAAACCCGATTATTAACGGGTCGGAACCTTTGGATAATCGGAGAATCGGATACCCATTTACAACCCTATGGGCATCACCCCATCACTTTCGTCTTGGTTCAAGGTGACGGTACCGGGTTAAAGGCGATGACTTTCCTCTATGGTTTAATAAGCGTGTTTACGCAACGTTAATGTGGAAACAAAAATCAACGTAACAGAACAGATTTGAGACGGTAAAGCCGACCGGTCCCCAGGCACCACTGCTCGGTAAAGCAACGGGCTCGGCAGGTCCGTCCCCGTCCAGGGCACCACCTCTCTGTAAAGCATAGCTGCTTTCCTCTGCGATAATGCTTTGGGTGCGATCATACCATGCTAAAGCATCGGATCCCATTAGAACACCGCAGTTAAGCGTGCTTCAGCGAGAGTAGTACTAGGATGGGTGGCCTCCTAGGAAGTCCTCGTGTTGCACCCTTTTTTTTTTTTGCTTTGGCTGTCCATTTTCCTGCCACCCATCGCATGACTGCTGTTGGAGCCGTCAGAGACCAAATTAATCATTTAGAAGCGTCGAATCCCAGGCTCCATGCGAGACTTACAGATTTTAGTTAGCTTTTAATTTGCTTGCTTTGAAGGCTTTTTACTCCATTTCCAGTTCAATCTTGGTGAAAAGCCATATAAAGCAATTTAGGAAAGGTTTAAAAGTTTCAATGGAAAATCTTTTATATTTTACTGATTTTAGTAAGCTTACTGATTCGAGTAATCAAGGGTTTCCGGACTCTATAAAAGTGATGTAATGCTTTTATTCATGGAATAATACAGTTTCAGGTTGTGTATGGGTATTTAGGGTCGTAAACGGGTCGGTTCCGGTCCGGGTCCACGGCAGGCCCCGAACTGGAATCGTCAGTGAGGGGATGGACCCGGAAACCAAAACCGGAACCGATTCGGAACTAATTTCCTGGATCCAGAACCGGAACCATTACGGAGTGGATGGGCCCGGAACCGGAACCATTTCCTGGGTGGGTTTGGGTCCGGGTACGGGCCTATGCAGAGAATTTTTTATAGAAAAGCAAACTTTTAAAAAAAAATTTCTAAAATTGGGGTAATATATTGGAGCTCGGGTGCACGGGCCAGAAACAAGGCGGAATTGGGCCCGGAACCATTTAGGTCGCGGGTCTAGAAATTGGAACCATACCCGGACCCGTTTACATATCGGTTCCTAAAGATGGACCCAAACCCGATTATTAACGGGTCGGAACCTTCGGATAATCGGAGAATCGGATACCCATTTACAACCCTATGGGCATCACCCCATCACTTTCGTCTTGGTTCAAGGTGACGGTACCGGGTTAAAGGCGATGACTTTCTTCTATGGTTTACAATGCGTGTTTCCACAACGTTAATGTGGAAACAAAAATCAACGTAACAGAACAAATTTGAGAAGGTAATGCCGACCGGTCCCCAGGCAGCACCACTCGGTAAAGCAACGGGCTCGGCAGGTCCGACCCCGTCCAGGGCACCTCCTCTCTGTAAAGCTCAACTGTTTTCCACTGCTATAATACTTCGGGTGCGATCATACCCGCGCTAAAGCACCGGATCCCATCAGAACTCCGCAGTTAAGCGTGCATAGGCGAGAGTAGTACTGGGATGTGTGACCTCCTGGGAAGTCCTCGTGTTGCACCCCTTTCTTTTCAACTTTGGCTGTCCATTTTCCTGCGACCCATCACATGACCGCTGTTGGAGCCGTCGGAGACCAAATTAATCATTTTGAAGCGTCGAAACCTAGGTTCCGTGCGAGACTTACTGATTTTAGTTAGCCTTTAATTTGCTTGCTTTAAAGGCTTTTTACACCATTTCCGATTCAACCTTTGCGAAAAGCCGTAGAAAGCAACTTAGGAAAGGTTTAAAAGTTTCAATGGAAAATCTTTTATATTTCACTGATTTTAGTAAGCTTACTGATTCGAGTAATCGAGGGTTTCCAGACTCTATAAAGTGATGTAATGCTTTTATTCAAGGAATAATACAGTTTCAGGTTGTTTATGGGTATCTAGGGTCGTAAATGAGTCGGTTCCGGTCAGGGTCCACGGCGGGCCCGGAACTGGAGTCGTTAGTGAGGGGTTGGACCCGGAAACCAAAACCGGAACCGATTCGGAACTAATTTCCTGGATACGGAACCGGAACTGGAACCGTTACGGAGTGGATGGGCCTGGAACCGGAACCGGAACCATTTCTGGGGAGGGTTCGGGTCGGGGTCTGGGGCTATGTAGTGAATTTTTTAGAGAAAAGCAAACTTTTAGAAAAAAAATTTCTAAAATTGGGGTAATATATTGGAGCTCGGGTCCACGGGCCAAAACCAAGGTGCAATTGGGCCCGGAACCATTTAGGTCGCGGGTCTAGAAATTGGAACCATACCCGGACCCGTTTACTTATCGGCTCCTGAAGATGGACCCAAACCCGATTATTAACGGGTCGGAACCTTTGGATAATCGGAGAATTGGATACCCGTTTACAACCCTATGGGCATCACCCCATCACTTCCGTCTTGGTTCAAGGAGACGGTACCGGGTTAAAGGCGATGACTTTCCTCTATGGTTTACTAAGCGTGTTTCCGCAACGTTAATGTGGAAACAAAAATCAACGTAACAGAACAAATTTGAGAAGGCAAAGCCGACCGGTCCCCAGGCACCACCGCTCGGTAAAGCAACGGGCTCGGCAGGTCCGACCCGGTCCAGGGCACCACCTCTCTGTAAAGCACAACTGTTTTTCACTGCTATAATACTTCGGGTGCGATCATACCTGCGCAAAAGCACCGGATCCCATCAGAACTCCGCAGTTAAGCTTCCTTAGGCGAGAGTAGTACTAGGATGGGTGACCTCCTGGGAAGTCCTCGTGCTGCACCCCTTTTTTTTCAGCTTTGGCTTTCTATTTTCCTGCTACCCATCACATGACCGCTGTTGGAGCGGTCGGAGACCAAATTAATCATTTTGAAGCGTCGAATCCCAGGCTCCATGCGAGACTTACCGATTTTAGTTAGCCTTGAATTTGCTAGCTTTGAAGGCTTTTTAATCCATTTCCGGTTCAATCTTTGCGAAAAGCCATATAAAGCAATTTAGGAAAGGTTTAAAAGTTTCAATGGAAAATCTTTTATATTTTACTGATTTTAGTATGCTTACTGATTCGAGTAATCGAGGGTTTCCAGACTCTATAAAAGTGATGTAATGCTTTTATTCAAGGAATAATACAGTTTCGGGTTGTTTACGGGTATCTAGGGTCGTAAATGGGTCTATTCCGGTCCGGGTCCACGGCGGGCCCGGAACTGGAATCGTCCGTGAGGGGATGGAGCCGGAAACCAAAACCGGAACCGATTCGGAACTAATTTCCTGGATCCGGAACCGGAACCATTACGGACTGGATGGGCCCGGAATCGAAACCATTTCCTGGGCGGGTTCGGGTCCGGGTCCGGGCCTATGTAGAGAATTTTTTAAAGAGAAGCAAACTTTTAGATAGAAAATTTCGAAAATTGGGGTAATATATTGGAGCTCGGGTCCACGGGCCAGATCGAAGGTGGAATTGTGCCCGGAACCATTTAGGTCGCGGGTCTAGAAATTGGAACCATACCCGGACCCGCTTACTTATCGGTTCCTAAAGATGGACCCAAACCCTATTATTAACGGGTCGGAACCTTCGGATAATCGGAGAATCGGATAACCATTTACAACCCTATGGGCATCACCCCATCACTTCCGCCGTGGTTCAAGGTGACGGTACCGGGTTAAAGGCGATGACTTTCCTCTATGGTTTACTAAGCGTGTTTTCGCAACATTAATGTGGAAACAAAAATCAACGTAACAGAACAAATTAGAGACGACAAAACCGACCGTTCCCCAGGCACCACCGCTCGGTAAAGCAATGGGCTCGGCAGGTCCGACCCGGTCCAGGGCACCACCTCTCTGTAAAGCACAACTATTTTCCACTGCGATAATACTTCGGGTGCGTTCATACCAGCGCTAAAGCACCGGATCCCATCAGAACTACGCCGTTAAGCGTGCTTAGGCGAGAGTAGTACTAGGATGGCTGACCTTCTGGGAATTCCTCGTTTTGCACCCCTTTTTTTAAACTTTGGCTGTCCATTTTCCAGCCACCCATCACATGACCGTTGTTGGAGCCGTCGGAGACCAAATTAATCATTTTGAAGCATCGAAACCCAGGCTCCGTGCGAGACTTACTGATTTTAGTTAGCCTTTAATTTGCTTGCTTTGAACGCTTTTTACTCCATTTCCGGTTCAATCTTTACGAAAAGTCATAGAAAACAGTTATGGAAATGTTTAAAAGTTTCAACGGAAAATCTTTTATATTTTACTGATTTTAGTATGCTTACTGATTCGAGTAATCGAGGGTTTCCAGACTCTATAAATGAGATGTAATGCTTTTATTCAAGGAATAATACAGTTTTAGGTTGTTTATTCTTATCTAGGGTCGTAAACGGGTCGGTTCCAGTCCGGGTCCACGGCGGGCCCTGAACTGGAATCGTTAGTGAGGGGATAGACCCGGAAACCAAAACCGGAACCGATTCAGAGCTAATTTCCTGGATCCGTAACCAGAACCGGAACCATTATGGAGTGGATCGGCCCGGAACCGGAACCATTTCCTGGGCGGGTTCGGGTTCGGGTCCGGGCCTATGTAGAGACTTTTTTAGAGAAAAACAAATGTTTAGAAAAAAAATTTCTAAACTTGGGGTAATATATTGGAGCTTGGGTCCCCGGGCCAGAACCAAGGTGGAATTGGGCCCGGAACCATTTGGGTCGCGGGTCTAGGAATTGGAACCATACCCGGACCCGTTTACTTATCGGTTCCTAATGATGGATTCAAACCCGATTATTAACGGGTCGGAACCTTTGGATAATCGGAGAATCGGATAACCATTTACAACCCTATGGGCATCACCCCATCACTTTCGTCTTGGTCCAAGGTGACGGTACTGGGTTAAAGGTGATGACTTTCCTCTATGGTTTACTAAGCGTGTTTACGAAACGTTAATGTGGAAACAAAAATCAACGTAATAGAAAAAATTTGAGACGGTAAAGCCGACCAGTCCCCAGGCACCACTGCAAGGTAAAGCAGCGGGCTTGGCAGGTCCGACCCCGTCCAGGGCACCACCTCTCTGTAAAGCATAGCTGCTTTCCTTTGTGATAATGCTTTGGGTGCGACCATACCATGCTAAAGCACCGGATCCCATTAGAACTCCGCAGCTAAGCGTGCTTCGGCGAGAGTAGTACTAGGATGGGTGGCCTCTTAGGAAGTCCTCGTGTTGCACCCCTTTTTTTTCAGCTTTGGCTGTCCATTTTCCTGCCACCCATCACATGACTGCTGTTGGAGCCGTCGGAGACCAAATTAATCATTTAGAAGCGTCGAATCCCAGGCTCTGTGTGAGACTTACTGATTTTAGTTAGCCTTTAATTTGCTTGCTTTGAAGGCTTTTTACTCCATTTCCGGTTCAATCTATGCGAAAAGCCAGATAAAGCAATTTTGGAAAGGTTTAAAAGTTTCAATAGAATATCTTTCATATTTTATTGATTTTAGTAAGCTTACTGATTCGAGTAATCGAGGGTTTCCAGACTCTATAAAAGTGATGTAATGCTTTTATTCATGGAATAATACAGTTTCAGGTTGTTTATGGGTATCTAGGGTCGTAAACGGGTCGGTTCCGGTCCGGGTCCACGGCTGGCCCGGAACTGGAATCGTCAGTGAGGGGATGGACCCGGAAACCAAAACCGGAACCGATTCGGAACTAATTTCCTGGATCCAGAACCAGAACCGAAACCATTACGGAGTGGATGGGCCCGGAACCGGAAGCATTTCCTGGGCGGGTTCGGGTCAGGGTACTGGCCTATGTAGAGAGTTTTTTAGAGAAAAGCAAACTTTTTGAAAAAAATTTTCTAAAATTGGGGTAATATATTGGAGCTCGGGTCCACGGGCCAGAGCCAAGGTGGAATTGGGCCCGGAACCATTTAGGTCGTGGGTCTAGAAATTAGAACCATACCCGGACCCGTTTACATATCGGTTCCTAAAGATGGACCCAAACCCGATTCTTAACGGGTCAGAACCTTCGGATAATCGGAGAATCGGATACCCATTTACAACCCTATGGGCATCACCCCATCACTTCCGTCTTGGTTCAAGGTGACAGTACCGGGTTAAAGGCGATGACTTTCCTCTATGGTTTACTAAGCGTGTTTCCACAACGTTAATGTGGAAACAAAAATCAACGTAACAGAATAAATTTGAGAAGGCAAAGCCGACCGGTCCCCAGGCACCACCGCTCGGTAAAGCAACGGGCTCGGCAGGTCCGACCCGATCCAGGGCACCTCCTCTCTGTAAAGCACAACTGTTTTTCACTGCTATAATACTTCGGGTGCGATCATACCCGCGCAAAAGCACCGGATCCCATCAGAACTCCCCAGTTAAGCTTCCTTAGGCGAGAGTAGTACTAGGATGGGTGACCTCCTGGGAAGTCCTCGGGTTGCACCCCTTTTTTTTCAACTTTGGCTGTCCATTTTCCTGCCACCCATCACATGACCGCTGTTGGAGCCGTCGGAGACCTAATTAATCATTTTGAAGCGTCGAAACCCAGGCTCCGTGCGAGACTTACTGATTTTAGTTAGCCTTTAATTTGCTTGCTTTGAAGGCTTTTTACTCCATTTCCGGTTCAATCTTTGCAAAAAGCCGTAGAAAGCAATTTAGGAAAGGTTTAAAAGTTTTAATGGAAAATCTTTTATATTTTACTGATTTTAGTAAGCTTACTGATTTGAGTAATCGTGGGTTTCCAGACTCTATAAAAGTGATGTAATGCTTTTATTCAAGGAATAATACAGTTTCAGGTTGTTTATGGGTATCTAGGGTCGTAAATGGGTCGGTTCCGGTCAGGGTCCGCGGCGGGCCCGGAACAGGAATCGTTAGTGAGGGGTTGGACCCGGAAACCAAAACCGGAACCGATTCGGAACTAATTTCCTGGATCCGGAACCGGTACCGGAACCATTACGAAATGGATGGGCCGGGAACCGGAACCGGAACCGGAACCATTTCTTGGGCGGGTTTGGGTCCGGGTCCGAGCCTATGTAGAGAATTTTTTAGAGAAAAGTAAACTTTTAGAAAAAAAATTTCTAAAATTTGGGTAATATATTGGAGCTCGGGTCCGCGGGCCAGAACCAAGGTGGAATTGTGCCCGGAACCATTTAGGTCGCGGGTCTAGAAATTGGAACCATACCCGGACCCGTTTACTTATCGGCTCCTAAAGATGGACCCAAACCCGATTGTTAATGGGTCGGAACCTTCGGATAATCGGAGAATCGGAAACCCATTTACAACCCTATGGGCATCACCCCATCACTTCCGTCTTGGTTCAAGGTGATGGTACCGGGTTAAAGGCGATGACTTTCCTCTATGGTTTACTAAGCGTGTTTCCGCAACGTTAATGTGGAAACAAAAATCAACGTAACAGAACAAATTTGAGACGATAAAGCTGACCGGTCCCCATGCACCACCGCTCAGTAAAGCAATGGGCTCGGCAAGTCCGACCCGATCCAGGGCACCACCTCTCTGTAAAGCACAACTGTTTTCCACTGCGATAAAACTTCGGGTTCGATCTTACCAGCGCTAAAGCACCGGATCCCATCAGAACTCCGCAGTTAAGCGTGCTTGGGCGAGAGTAGTGCTAGGATGGGTGACCTCCTGGGATGTCCTCGTGTTGCCTTTTTACAACATTTCCGGTTCAATCTTTGCGAAAAGCCATATAAAGCAATTTAGGAAAGGTTTAAAAGTTGCAATGGAAAAGCTTTTATATTTTACTGATTTTAGTAAACGTACTGATTCGAGTAATCGTGGGTTTTCAAACCCTATAAAAATGATGTAATGCATTAATTCGAGGAATAATACAGTTTCAGGTTGTTTATGGGTATCTAGGGTGGTAACCGGGTCAGTTCCTGTCCGGGTCCACGGCGGGCCCGGAACTAGAATCGTTAGTGAGGGGATGGGCCCGGAAACCAAAACCGGAACCGATTCGGAACTAATTTCCTGGATCCGGGACCGGAACCAGAACCATTACGGAGTGGATGGGCCCGGAACTGGAACCGGAACCGAAACCATTTCCTGGACGGGTTCGGGTCCGGGTCCGGGCCTATATAGAGAATTTTTTAGAGAAAAGCTAAATTTTGAAAAAAAATTTTTAAAATTGGGGTAATATATTGGAGCTCGGGTCCACGGGCCCGAACCATGGTCGAATTGGGCCCGGAACCATTTAAGTTGCGGGTCTAGAAATAGGAACCATACCTGGACCCGTTTACTAATCGGTTCCTAAAGATGGACCCAAACCCGATTATTATCGGGTCGGAACCTTCGGATAATCGGAGAATCGGATAGCCATTTACAATCCTATGGGCATCACCCCATCACATCAGTCTTGGTTCACGGTGACGGTACCGGGTTAAAGGCGATGACTTTCCTTTATGATTTACCAAGCGTGTTTCCGCAACGTTATTGTGGAGGCAAAAATCAACGTAACAAAACAAATTTGAGACGGGAACGCCGAGCGGTCCCCAGGCACCACCGCTCGGTAAAGCAACGGGCTCGGCAGGTCCGACCCGGTCCTGGGCACCACATCTCTGTAAAGCACAACTGCTCTCCTCTGCGAAAACATTTCGGGTGCGATCATACCAGCGCTAAAGAACCGGATCCCATCAGAACTCCGCAGGTAAGCGTGCTTCGGCGAGAGTAGTACTATGATGGGTGACCTCCTGGGAAGTCCTCGTGTTGCACCCTTTTTTTTCGGCTTTGGCTGTCCATTTTCCTGCCACCCATCACATGACCGCCGTTGTAGCCGTCGGAGACCAAATTAATCATTTTTAAGCGTCGAAACCCAGGCTCCGCGCGAGACATACTGATTACAGTTTGCCTTTAATTTGCTTCCTTTGAAGGCTTTTTACTCCATTTCCGGTTGAATCTTTACGAAAAGCCATCTAAAGCAATTTATGAATGGTTTAAAAGTTTCAATGGAAAGTCTTTTATATTTGACTGATTTTAGTAAGCTTACTGATTCGAGTAATCTAGGGTTTCCAGACTCTATAAAAGTGATCTAATGCTTTTATTCAAGGAATAATACAGTTTCAAGTTGTTTATGGGTATCTACGGTCGTAAACGGGTCGGTTCCGGTCCGGGTTTGTGGCGGGCCTAGTACCGAAGTCGTTAGTGAGAGGATGGACCCGGAAACCGGAACCGGAACTAATTCGAAACTAATCCTGGATCCAGAACCGGAACCGGAACCATTAAGGAGTGGATGGACCGGGAACCGGAACCATTTCTTGGGCGGGTACGGGCCCGGGTCCGGGCCTATGTAGAGAATTTTTTAGTGAAAAGCAAAATTTTCGAAAAACGATTTCTAAAATTGGGGTAATATATTGGAGCTTGGGTCCATGGGCCAGAACCAAGGTGGAATTGGGCCCGAAACCGTTTAGGTCGCGGGGTCTAGAAATAGGAATCGTACCCGGACCCGTTTACTTATCGGTTCCTAATGATGGACCCAAACCCGATTATTATTCGGTTGGAACCTTCGGATAATCGAAGAATCGGATACCCATTTAGAACCCTATGGGCATCACCCCATCACTTCCGTCTTGGTTCAAGGTGACGGTACCGGGTTAAAGGCGATGACTTTCCTTTATGGTTTACTAAGCGTGTTTCCACAACATTAATGTGGAAACAAAAATCAACGTAACAGAACAAATTTGAGACGGTAAAGCCGACCGGTCCCCAGGCACCACCGCTCGGTAAAGTAACGGGCTCGGCAGGTCCGACCCGCTCCAGGGCACAACATCTCTGTAAAGCACAACTGCTTCCCTCTGCGATAATACTTTGGGTGCAATCGTACCAGCGCTAAAGCACCAGATCCCATCAGAACTCCGCAGTTAAGCGTGCTTGGGCGAGAGTAGTACTAGGATGGGTGACCTCCTTGGAAGTCCACGGGTTGCACCCCTTTTTTTTAGCTTTGGCTATCCATTTTCCTGCCACCCATCACATGACCGCCGTTGGAGCCGTCGGAGACCAAATTAATCATTTTTAAGCGTAGAAACACAGGCTCCGTGCGAGACTTACTGATTATAGTTAGTTTTTAATTTGCTTGCTTTGAAGGCTTTTTACTTCGTTTCCGGTTCAATCTTTGCGAAAAGCCATATAAAGCAATTTAGGAATGGTTTAAAAGTTTCAATGGAAAATCTTTTATATTTTACTGTTTTTAGTAAGCTTACTGATTCGAGTAATCTAGGGTTTCTAGACTCTATAAAAGTGATGTAATGCTTTTATTAAAGGAATAATACAGTTTCAGGTTGTTTATGGGTATCTAGGGTTGTAAACGGGTCGGTTCCGGTCCGGGTCCATGGCGGGCCCAGAACCGGAATCGTTAGTAAGAGGATGGACGCGGAAACCGGAACCGGAACTGATTCGGAACTAATTTCCTGAGTCCGGAACCGGAACCGGAGCCATTAAGGAGTGGATAGACCCGGAACTGGAATTGGAACCGGAACCATTTCTTGGGCGGGTTCGAGCCCGGGTTTGGGCCTATGTGGGGAATTTTTTAGAGAAAAGCAAAATTGCAGAAAAAAATTTCTAAAATTGGTGTCATATATTGGAGCTCGGGACCACGGGCTAGAACCACGGTGGAATTGGGCCCGGAACCATTTAGGTCGCGGGTCTAGAAATAGGAACCATACCTGGACCCGTTTAGTAATCGGTTCCTAAAGATGGACACAAACCCGATTATTATCGGGTCGGAACCTTCGGATAATCGGAGAATCGGATACCCATTTACAACCCTATGGGCATCACCCCATCACTTCTGTCTTGGTTCAAGGTGATGGTACCGGGTTAAAGGCGATGACATTCCTTTTTGGTTTACTAAGCGTGTTTCCGCAACATCATTGTGGAGACAAAAATCAATGTAACAGAACCAATTTAAGGCGATAAAGTCGACCGGTCCCCAGGCACCACCGCTCAGTAAAGCAACAGGCTAGGCAGGTACGACCCGGTCCTGGGCACTACATCTCCGAAAAGCACAACTACTTTCCTCTGCAATAATACTTTGGGTGCGTTCATACCAGTGCTAAAGCACCGGATCCCATCAGAACTCCGCAGTTAAGCGTGCTTGGGCGAGAGTTGTACTATGATGGGGTCCTCGTGCTGCACCCCTTTTTTTTCAACTTTGGCTGTCCATTTTCCTGCCGCCCATCACATGACCGTCGTTGGAGCCGTCGGAGACCAAATTAATCATTTTTAAGCGTCGAAACCCAGGCTCCGTGCGAGACTTACAGATTATAGTTAGCCTGCTATTTGCCTGCTTTGAAGGCTTTTTACTCCATTTTTGGTTCAATCTTTGCGAAAAGCCATATAAAGCAATTTAGGAATGGTTTAAAAGTTTAAGTGGAAAATCTTTTATATTTTACTGATTTTATTAAGCTTACTGATTCGAGTAATCGAGGGTTTCCATACTCTATAAAAGTGATGTAATGCTTTTAGTCAGGGAATAATACAGTTTCAGGTTGTTTATGGGTATCGAGGGTCGTAAACGGGTCGGTTCCAGTCCGGGTCCATGGCGGGCCCGGAACCAGAATCGTTAGTGAGAGGATATACCCGGAAACCGGAACGGGAACCAATTCGGAATTAATTTCCTGGATTCGGAACCGGAACCGGAAAGATTAAGGAGTGGATGGACCCGGGCCCGGAAGCGGAATCAGAACCGGAACCATTTCTTGGGTGGGTTCAGGTCCGGGTCCGGGCCTATGTAGAGAATTTTTTAGAGAAAAGCAAACTTTTAGAAAAAATATATCTAAAATTGGGGTTATATATTGGAGCTGAGGTCCACGGGCCAGAACCAAGGTAGAATTGGGCCCGGAACCATTTAGGTCGCGGGTCTAGTAATAGGAACCATACCCAGACCCGTTTACTTATCGGCTCCTAAAGATGGACCCAAACCCAATTAATAATGGGTCGGAACCTTCTGGAAATCGGAGAATCGGATACCCATTTACAACCCTATGGGCATCACCCCATCACATCCGTCTTGGTTCATGGTGACGGTACCAGGTTAAAGGCGATGACTTTCCTCTATGGTTAACTACGCGTGTTTCCGCAACATTAATGTGGAAACAAAAATCAACGTAACAGAGCAGATTTGAGACGGTAAGGCCGACTGGTCCCCAGGCACCACCGCTCGGTAAAGCAACGGGCTCGGCAAGTCCGACCCGGTCTAGGGCACCACCTCTCTGTAAAGCACAACTGCTTTCCTATGCTATATTACCCCAGGTGCGATCATACCAGTGCTAAAGCACTGGATTCCATCAGAACTCCACTGTTAAGCGTGCTTAGCCGAGAGCAGCACTAGGATGGGCGACCTACTTGGAAGTCCTCGTGTTGCACCTTTTTTTTTCAGCTTTGGCTGTTTATTTTCCTGCCACCCATCACATGACCGCCGTTGGAGCCGTTGGAGACCAAATTAATCATTTTTAAGCATTGAAACCCTGGCTCCGTGCGAGATTTACTGATTATAGTTAGCCTTTAATTTGCTTGCTTTGAAGGCTTTTTACTCTGTTTCCGGTTCAATCTTTGCGCAGAGGCATATAAAGCAATTTAGGAAAGGTTAAAAAGTTTCAATGGAAAATCATTTATATTTTACTGATTTTATTAGGCTTACTGATTCTAGTAATCTAGGGTTTACAGACTCTATAAAAGTGATGCAATGCTTTTATTCAAGGAATAATACAGTTTCAGGTTGTTAATGGGTATCTAGGGTCATAAACGGGTTGGTTCCGGTCCGGGTCCATGGCGGGCCCGGAGCTGAAATCGGTAGTGAGAGGATGGACTAGAAAACCGGAACCGGAACCATTTCTCGGAACTAATTTCCAGGATCCAGAACCGGAACCGGAACCATTAAGGAGTGGATGGACCCGGAATTGGAACCGGAAATGTAACCATTTATTGGGCGGGTTCGGGTTTGGGTCCGGGCCTATGTAGAGAATTTTTTAGAGAAAAGCAAACTTTTAGAAAAAGAATTTCTAAAATTGGGGTAATATATTGGAGCTCGGGTCCACGGGTCAGAACCAAGGTGGAATTGGACCCGAAGCCATTTAGGTCGCGGGTCTAGAAATAGGAACCATACTCGGACCCGTTTACTTATCGGTTCCTAAAGATCGACCCAAACCCGATTAATAACGGGTCGGAACCTTCTGGTAATCAGAGAATCGGAAAACCCATTTACAACCCGATGGGCATCACACCTTCACTTGCGTCTTGGTTCGAGGTGACGGTACCAGGTTAAATGCGATGACTTTCCTCTATGGCTTACTAAGCGTGTTTCCACAGCGTTAATGTGGAAACAAAAATCAACGTAACAGAACAAATTTGAGACGGTAAAGCCGACCGGTCCCCAGCCACCACCGCTCGGTAAAGCAACAGGCTCGGTAGGTCCGACCCGGTCCAGGGCACCACCTGTCTGTAAAGCACAACTACTTTCCTCTGCTATAATACTTCGGGTGCGATCATACCAGCGCTAAAACACCGGATCCCATTTGCATCCCTTTTTTTCAGCTTTGGCTGTCCATTTTCCTGCCACCCATCACATGACCGCCGTTGGAGCCGTCGGAGACCAAATTAATCATTTTTAAGCGTCAGAACCCAGGCTCCGTGCAAGACTTAATGATTATAGTTAGCCTTTAATTTGCTTGCACTGAAGGCTTTTTACTCTGTTTCCGGTTGAATTTTTGCGAAAAGCCATTTAAAGCAATTTAGGAATGGTTCAAAAGTTTCAGTGGAAAATCTTTTATGTTTTACTGATTTTAGTAAGCTTACTGATTCGAGTAATCTAGGATTTCAAGACTCAATAGAAGTGATCTATTGCTTTTATTCAAGGAAGAAAACAGTTTCGGGTTGTTTATGGGTATCTATGGTCGTAAACGGGTCGGTTCCGGTCCGGGTCCATGGCGGGCCTGGAACCAGAATCGTTAGTGAGAGGATGGACCCTGAAGCCGGAACCGGAACCGATTCGGAACTAATTTCCTAGATCCGGAATCGGAACCGGAACCGGAACCATTAAGGAGTGGATGGACTCGGAACCGGAACCAGAACCGGAACCATTTCTTGGGCGGGTTCGGGTCCTGGTCCGGGCCTATGTAGAGAATTTTTTAGGGAAAAGCAAACTTTTAGAAAAAAAATTTCTAAAATTTGGGTAATATATTGGAGCTTGGGTCCACGGGCAAAAACCAAGGTGGAATTGGGCCCGGAACCATTTAGGTCGCGGGTTTAGAAATAGGAACCATACCCGGACCCGTTTACTTATCGGTTCCTAAAGATGGACCCAAACCCGATTATTAACGGGTCGAAACCTTCGGATAATCGGAGAATCGGATACCCATTTACAACCCTATGGGCATCACCCCATCACTTGCGTCTTGGTTCACGGTGACGGTACCGGGTTAAAGGCGATGACTTTCCTCTATGGTTTACTAAGCGTGTTTCCGCAACGTTAATGTGGAAGCAAAAATCAACTTAACAAAAAAATTTTGATACGGTAAAGCCGACCGGTCCCCAGGCACCGCCGCTCGGTAAAGCAACGGGCTCGGCAGGTCCGACCCGGTCCAGGGCCCCACCTCTCTGTAAAGCACAGCTGCTTTCCTCTGCGATAATACTTCGGGTGCAATCATACCAGCGCTAAAGCACCGGATCCGATCAGAACTCCGCAGTTAAGCATGCTTGGGTGAGAGTAGTACTAGGATGGGTGACCTCTTCCGAAGTCCTCATGTTGCACCCCTTTTTTTTCAGATTTGGCTGTCCATTTTCCTGCCACCCATCACATGACCGCCGTTGGAGCAATTATTAATCATTTTTAAGCGTCGAAACCCAGGCTCCGTGCGAGACATACTGATTATAGTTAGCCTTTAACTTGCTTGGTTTGGAGGCTTTTTACTCCGTTTCCGGTTCAATCTTTGCGAAAAGCCATATAAAGCAATTTAGGAATGGTTTAAAAGTTTCGATGGAAAATCTTTTATATTTTACTGATTTTAGTAAGCTTACTGATTCGAGTAATCTAGGGTTTCCAGACTCTATAAAAGTGATGTAATGCTTTTATTCAAGGAATAATACAGTTTCAGGTTGTTTATGGGTATATGGGGTCGTAAACGGATCGGTTCCGGTCCGGGTCCATGGCGGGCCCGGAACCGGAATCGGTAGTGAGAGGATGGACCCAGAAACCGGAACCGGAACCGATTCTCTGAACTAATTTCCTGGATCCGGAACCGGAACCGAAACCATTAAGGAGTGGATGGACCCGGAACCGGAACCGGAACCGGAACCATTTCTTGGGCGGGTTCGGGTCCGGGTCTGGGCCTATGTAGAGAATTTTTTTGAGAAAAGCAAACTTTTAGAAAAAAAATTTCTAAAATTAGGGTAATATATTGGAGCTCGGGTCCACGGGCCAGAACCATGGTGGAATTGGGCCCGGAACCATTTAGGTCGCGGGTCTAGAAATAGGAACCATACCTGGACCTGTTTACTTATCGGTTCCTAAAGATGGACCCAAACCAGCTTATTAACGGGTCGGAACCTTCTGGTAATTGGAGAATCTGATACCCATTTACAACCATATGGGCATCACCCCATGTCACACCCCCAAAACTGGGCTGGATCCAAACCCAGTTCCAGGGGTGTGAGAATTGGGGCTAATTAAAATTTTTATCATAATCAATACTAGCCCCAATTCCTTGTGGATCGAAGTCCTTCGTGAGGCTATGCTTGGTGATCAAGCAACCATAATCACACGCGAAACTAAAATTCATACTCATCGCAGACGGATATCACATAACAACCATGTAACAAATCTCATTAATAATAAAATCAAGGTCAAGTGTTTCGAAGCATAACAATTAAAGTTATAATCTCAAAACAAATAACTTTAATTAAATAAACTAATGGCCCAAAAATGGCCTTATTATATAACTTAAAGTTTTCGCACTCTACACCGCACTGGGACACCTCAGATGATGTCAACGGTACGCCACTCAACAACTCTGCCACCTTGCGGAATTTCCTGCGTAGCTTGACCCTTTGGTTCGGCACTGGTAATGGAATCTAGACACCAAAAGTAGTGGGTCAGATTGACATAATCTGGCAAGAGGGTAAGCTGCAACAATGGATAAATCAACTGAACTAAATGATTTATTCATTATGAACCAAAATAAATCAGATGCAAACCCCAATGGCATGAATGCGCTGAAACAGGTATCCCCGCAGATAAATATGCAGAAACGGGTAGTCCCGCATACAGATAACAGAAACGGGTAATCCCACAGATAATAACAGAAACGGGTAATCCCGCAGATAATTACAGAAGGCACAGCTGTATACTATTATCCACAGTATACGCTGACCCGATGGCGTACGTCCACCTCCGAACTGCAGTCGGTTAGATACATATATACAAATATACTTATTTACAAATACATACGTATATCGATGCGGAATGTACCATGATATGAAACTCTTAATCCTAACATTCAATCCAATATCATTTTGAGTATTTAGAGTACTTAAATTTGAAAGTGTATTATGAACGTGTGTCAATTCAAATTCTTGAGGGTAAGCACTAATCCACTAACGGTCAAGTTAGATAAATATGCACATAAGAACTAACTCTCTATCACAATGGAAATATGAGTCCACGATGCCGATATACTACTTTTGGTGCCTATCATGTGGTGCATCCCGAACCTCACATTCTCATTCTGCATTTAGTCTAATTCTCATGTGAACATTCAACTAACATTCCTAAAAGACATAATTCATCTAATCCAATTATATATAATTAGCGTGTTTTACAAATTAGGTAAAAGATGTTCAATTTCTGACTCCAAAGTTAAATCAGGTCACGATAAAAAAGGGGAAAGAAAATAATTAATTCCTTAATATCATTGTTGTGTACAAATACACATTATCATTTTATACAAAACAGAAGGTACAAATTTCGGATCCCAATTTGAAATCTAACTCAATTAAGAATCCAGTTTAAAATTATAAATATATTCTATTTATGGTTTAATCGCTACCAAATACCAACCTGAATGAACATTAACCAAAATTTCATAATTCTCAATTAAATTTATAAATAATCCAAGATACATTTATAATAACATCAAATTAAAATTAATTTAATAAAACCTAATCTCCATTAAAATACTAAACCATTAATCAAAACTTAACCTTTGAATTCTTTATAAGAATATCCTAACCTAATTATTTATTTAGTAATAATGTGTATAAATATATATATTTAATAATATATTTTTTTTGAAAAGAAAATGGGCTGACGGGCCCAGACCCGCACCCGGGCCCAGACCAGTCAGGCCGGGCCCAAACCGCCTGGCCTGCTGCCAGGCGGCAGTTGCTGCCTGGGCAGCGGCTGCTCCAATTTTTTTTTTTTTAAACAAAACACAGACATAACTCATCTTTATAAGTTTGGAAAAAAATAAACCCACAACTATTACCCCCAAAAGCCATTAATCCAAACAAGAAGAAATTATGCTAAAAGGTGTGTAAATCAACGAGCAACTAAAACATATTGCAAGAACCAAAAATCATTGTTTTAGCTATTCACTTGCCTAGATCTTGAAGCCAAAGTAGATCTGAAGATCAAAGCATGGAAGAGCCCACCTTGGTTTCCCCCTTAGAGAGCCTCTAGGGTTTTGGTTGAAGAAGAAAAGAAGAGGGTTGGAGAAAGGGAGAGAAACCCGAAGAGCAGAATTTATATAAGAGAGGGGGTTTTTTCAAATTATAAGAGAAGGCTCCCTGCTTTCTAGTGGGTTTTAAGAAATTCCAAAAAGAGTCCTTTGGTCTAAACGGGTCAAACAACTCAAGCCCAATTGTGTTAATTCAATCCATTTGACCCTCTTAACCCAACTCAAACCCGACAAACCGTTATGACCCAATATAAAAATTTGGGACTTGAAACCCCATCACTTCCGCCTTGGTTCAAGGTGACGGTACCGGGTTAAATGCGATGACTTTCCTCTATGGCTTACTAAGCGTGTTTCCGCAGCGTTAATGTGGAAACAAAAATCAACGTAACAGAACAAATTTGAGACGGTAAAGCCGACCGGTCCCCAGGCACCACCGCTCGGTAAAGCAACGGGCTCGGCAGGTCCAACTCGGTCCAGGGCACCACCTCTCTGTAAAGCACAACTGCTTTCCTCTGCTACAATACTTCGGGGGCGATTATACCAGCGCTAAAGCACCGGATCCCATCAGAACTCTGCAATTAAGCGTGCTTGGGCGAGAGGAGTACTAGGATGGGTGACCCGACCTCCTGGGAAGTCCTCGAGTTGCGCCCCTTTTTTTTCAGCTTTGGCTGTCCATTTTCCTGCCACCCATCACATGACCGCCGTTGGAGCCGTCGGAGACCAAATTAATCATTTTTAAGCGCCGAAACCCAGGCTCCGTGCGAGACTTACTGATTATAGTTAGCCTTTAATTTGCTTGCTTTGAAGGCTTTTTACTCTGTTTCCGGTTCAATCTTTGCGAAAAGCCATATAAAGCAATTTAGGAATGGTTTAAAAGTTTCAATAGAAAAACTTTTACATTTTACTGATTTTAGTAAGCTTACTGATTCGAGTAATCTAGGGTTTCCAGACTCTATAGAAGTGATGTAATGCTTTTATTCAAGGAATAATACAGTTTCAGGTTGTTTATGGGTATCTACGGTCGTAAACGGGTTGGTTCCGGTCCGGGTCAATGGCGGGCCAGGAACCGGAATCGTTAGTGAGAGGATGGACCCGGAAAACGGAACCGGAACTGATTCAGAACTAATGTCCTGGATTCGGAACCGGAACCGGAACCGGAACCATTAAGGAGTGGATGGACCCGGAATCGGAACCGGAACGGGAACCATTTCCGGGGCGGGTTTGGGTCCGGGTCCGGGCCTATGTAGAGAATTTTTTAGAGAAAAGCAAACTTTTAGAAAAAAAAATTTCTAAAATTGGGGTCATATATTGGAGCTTGGGTCCACGGGCCAGAACCAACGCGGAATTGGGGCCGGAACAATTTAGGTCGCGGGTCTAGAAATTGGAACCATACCCGGACCCGTTTACTTATCGGTTCCTAAAGATGGACCCAGACCTTATTATTAACGGGTCGGAACCTTCGGATAATCGGAGAATCGGATACCCATTTACAACCCTATGGGCATCACCCCATCACTTCCGTCTAGGTTCAAGGTGACGGTACGGGGTTAAAGGCGATGACTTTCCTCAATGGTTTACTAAGAGTGTTTCCGCAACGTTAATGTGGAAACAAAAATCAACGTAACAGAACAAATTTGAGACGGTAAAGCCGACCGGTCCCCAAGCACCACCGCTCGGTAAAGCAACGGGCTCGGCAGATCCGACCCGGTCCAGGGCACCTCCTTTCTGTAAAGCACAACCGTTTTCCACTGCGATAATACTTTGGGTGCGATCATACCAACGCTAAAGCACCGGATCCCATCAGAACTCCGCAGTTAAACGTGCTTGGGCGAGAGTAGTACTAGGATGGGTGACCTCTTGGAAAGTCCTCGTGTTGCACCCCTTTTTTTTCAGCTTTGGTTGTCCATTTTCCTGCCACCCGTCACATGACCGCTGTTGGAGTCGTCAGAGATCAAATTAATCATTTTGAAGCGTCGAAACCCAAGCTCTGTGCGAGACTTACTGATTTTAGTTAGCCTTTAATTTGCCTGCTTTGAAGGCTTTTTACTCCATTTCCGGTTCAATCTTTGCGAAAAGCCATATAAAGCAATTTAGGAAAGGTTTAAAAGTTTCAAGGGAAAATCTTTTATATTTTGCTGAATTTAGTAAGCTTACTGATTCGAGTAATCGAGGGTTTCCAGACTCGATAAAAGTGATGTAATGCTTTTATTCAAGGAATAATACAGTTTCAGGATGTTTATGGGTATCTAGGGTCGTAAACGGGTCGGTTCCGGTCCGGGTCCACGGCGGGCCCGGAACTGGAATCGTTAGTGAGGGGATGGACCCGGAAACCAAAACCGGAACCGATTCGGAACTAATTTCCTGGATCCGGAACCGGAACCGGAACCATTACGGAGTGGATGGGCCCGGAACCGGAACCATTTCCTGGGCGGGCTCGGGTCCGGCTCCGGGCCTTTGTAGAGAATTTTTTAGAGAAAAGCAAACTTTTAGAAAAAAAATTTCTGAAATTGGGGTAATATATTAGAGCTCGGGTCCACGGGCCAGAACCAGGGTGGAATTGGGCCCGGAACTATTTAGGTTGCGGGTCTGGAAATTGGAACCATACCCGGACCCGTTTACTTATCGGTTCCTAAAGATGGACCCAGACCCGATTTTTAATGGGTCGGAACCTTCGGATAATCGGAGAATCGGATACCCATTTACAACACTATGGGCATCACCCCATCACTTCCGTCTTGGTTCAAGGTGACGGTGCGGGGTTAAAGGCGATGACTTTCCTCAATGGTTTACTAAGAGTGTTTCCGCAACGTTAATGTGGAAACAAAAATCAACGTAACAGAACAAATTTGAGACGGTAAAGCCGACCGGTCCCCAAGCACCACCGCTCGGTAAAGCAACGGGCTCGGCAGATCCGACCCGGTCCAGGGCACCACCTCTCTGTAAAGCACAACTGTTTTCCACTGCGATAATACTTTGGGTGCGATCATACCAACGCTAAAGCACCGGATCCCATCAGAACTCCGCAGTTAAACGTGCTTGGGCGATAGTAGTACTAGGATGGGTGACCTCTTGGGAAGTCCTCGTGTTGCACCCCTTTTTTTTTTCAGCTTTGGATGTCTATTTTCCAGCCACCCATCACATGACCGCTGCTGGAGCCGTCGGAGACCAAATTAATCATTTTGAAGCGTCGAAACCCAGGCTCCGTGCGAGACTTACTGATTTTAGTTAGCCTTTAATTTGATTGCTTTGAAGGCTTTTTACTCCATTTCCGGTTCAATCTTTGCGAAAAGCCAAATAAAGCAATTTAGGAAAGGTTTAAAAGTTTTAATGGAAAATCTTTTATATTTTACGGATTTTAGTAAGCTTACTGATTCGAGTAATCGAGGGTTTCCAGACTCTATAAGAGTGATGTAATGCTTTTATTCAAGGAACAATACAGTTTTAGGTTGTTTATGGGTATATAGGGTCGGAAACGGGTCGGTTTCGGTCCGGGTCCACGGCGGGCCCGAAACTGGAATCGTTAGTGAGGGGATGGACCCGGAAACCAAAACCGGAACCGATTCGGAACTAATTTCCTGGATCCGGAACCGGAATCGGAACCATTACGGAGTGGATGGGCCCGGAACCGGAACCGGAACCGGAGCCGGAACCATTTCCTGGGTGGGTTTGGGTCCAGGTCCGGGCCTATGTAGAGAATTTTTTAGCGGAAAGCAAACTTTTAGAAAAAAAATTTCTAAAATTGGGGTCATATATTGGAGCTCGGGTCCACCGGCCAGAACCAAGGTGGAATTGGGCCCAGAACCATTCAGGTCGCGGGTCTAGAAATTGGAACCAAACCCGGACCCATTTACTTATCGGTTCCTAAAGATGGACCCATACCCCATTATTAATGGGTTGGAACCTTCGGATAATCGGAGAATCGGATACCCATTTACAACCGTATGGGCATCACCCCATCACTTCCGTCTTGGTTCAAGGTGACGGTACGGGGTTAAAGGCGGTGACTTTCATCTATGGTTTACTAAGAGTGTTTCCCCAACGCTAATGTGGAAATAAAATTCAACGTAACAGAAGAAATTTGAGACGGTAAAGCCGACCGGTCCCTAGGCACCACCGCTCGGTAAAGCAACGGGCTCGGCAGGTCCGACTCGGTCCAGGGCACCACCTCTCTGTAAAGCACAACTGTTTTCCACTGCGGTAGTACTTCGGGTGCGATCAAAGCAGCGCTAAAGCACCGGATCCCATCAGAACTCCGCAGTTAAGTGTGCTTGGGCGAGAGTAGTACTAGGATGGGTGACCTAGGAAGTCCTCGTGTTGCACCCCTTTTTTTTCAGCTTTGGGTGTACATTTTCCTACCACCCATCACATGACCGCTGTTGGATCCGTCGGAGACCAAATTAATCATTTTGAAGCGTCGAAACCCAGGCTCCGTGTGAGACTTACTGATTTTAGTTAGCCATTAATTTGCTTGCTTTGAAGGCTTTTTACTCCATTTCTGGTTTAATCTTTACGAAAAGCCATATAAAGCAATGTAGGAAAGGTTTAAAAGTTTCAATGGAAAATCTTTTTTATTTTATTGATTTTAGTAAGCTTACAGATTTGAGTAATCGAGGGTTTCCAGACTCTATAAAAGTGATGTATTGCTTTTATTCAAGGAATAATACAGTTTCAGGTTGTTTATGGGTACCTAGGGTTGTAAACGGGTCGGTTCCGGTCCAGGTCCACGGCGGGCCCGAAACTGGAATCGTTAGTGAGGGGATGGACCCGGAAACCAAAACCGGAACCGATTCGGAACTAATTTCCTGGATCCGGAACCGGAATCGGAACCATTACGGAGTGGATGGGCCCGGAACCGGAACCGGAACCGGAACCATTTCCTGGGCGGGTTCGGGTCCGGGTCCGGGCCTATGTAGAGAATTTTTTAGAGAAAAGCAAACTTTTAGAAAAAAAATTTCTAAAATCGGGGTAATATATTGGAGCTCGGGTCCACAGGCCGGAACCAAGGTGGAATTGGGCCCGGAACCATTTAGGTCGCGGGTCTAGAAATTGGAACCATACCCGGACCCGTTTACTTATCGGTTCCTAAAGATGGACCCAGACCCGATTATTAACGGGTCGGAACCTTTGGATAATCGGAGAATCGGATACCCGTTTACAACCCTATGGGCATCACCCCATCACTTCCGCCTTGGTTCAGGGTGACGGTACGAGGTTAAAGGAGATGACTTTCCTCTATGGTTTACTAAGAGTGTTTCTGCAACGTTAATGTGGAAACAGAAATCAACGTAACAGAACAAATTTGAGACGGTAAAGCCGACCGGTCCCCAGGCACCACCGCTCGGTAAAGCAACGGGCTCGGCCGGTCCGACCCGGTCCAGGGCACCACCTCTCTGTAAAGCACAACTGTTTTCCACTGCAATAATACTTCGGGTGCGATCATACCAGCGCTAAAGCACCGGATCCCATCAAAACTCCGCAGTTAAGCGTGCTTGGGCGAGAGTAGTACTAGGATGGGTGACCTCCTGGGTGGTCCTCATGTTGCACCCCTTTTGTTTCAGCTTTGGCTGTCCATTTTCCTGCCACCCATCACTTGACCGCTGTTGGAGCCGTCGGAGACCAAATTAATCATTTTGAAGCGTCGAAACCCAGGCTCCGTGCGAGACTTACTGGTTTTAGTTAGCCTTTAATTTGATTGCTTTGAAGGCTTTTTACTCCATTTCCGGTTCAATCTTTGCGGAAAGCCATATAAAACAATTTAGGAAAGGTTTAAAAGTTTCAATGGAAAATCTTTTATATTTTACTGATTTTAGTAAGCTTACTGATTCGAGTAATCGAGGGTTTCCTGACCCTATAAAACTTAGGTAATACTTTTATTCAAGGAATAATACAGTTTCAGGTTGTTTATGGGTATCTAGGGTCGTAAACGGGTCAGTTCCGTTCCGGGTCCACGGCGGGCCCGGAACTGGAATCGTTAGTGAGGGGATGCACCCGGAAACCAAAACCGGAACCGATTCGGAACTAATTTCCTGGATCCGGAACCGGAACCATTACCGAGTGGATGGGCCCGGAACCGGAACCCTTTCCTGGGCGGGTTCGGGTCCGGGTCCGGCCTACGTAGAGAATTTTTTAGAGAAAAGCAAACTTTTAGAAAAAAAATTTCTAAAATTGGGGAAATATGTTGGAGCTCGGGTCCACAAGCCAGAACCAAGGTGGAATTGGGCCCGGAACCATTTAGGTTGCGGGTCTAGAAATTGGAACCATACCCGGACCCGTTTACTTATCGGTTCCTAAAGATGGACCCAGACCCGATTATTAACGGGTCGGAACCTTTGGATAATCGGAGAATCGGATACCCATTTACAACCCTATGGGCATCACCCCATCACTTCCGTCTTGGTTCAGGGTGACGGTACGAGGTTAAAAGAGATGACTTTCCTCTACGGTTTACTAAGAGTGCTTCCGCAACGTTAATGTGGAAACAGAAATCAACGTAACAGAACAAATTTGCGACGGTAAAGCCGACCGGTCCCCAGGCACCACCGCTCGGTAAAACAACGGGCTCGGCAGGTACGACCCGGTCCAGGGCACCACCTCTCTGTAAAGCACAACTGTTTTCCACTGCGATAATACGCCGGGTGCGATCATACCAGCGCTAAAGCACCGGATCCCATCAGAACTCCGCAGTTAAGCGTGCTTCGGCGAGAGTAGTACTAGGATGGGTGACCTCCTGGGAAGTCCTCGTGTTGCACCCCTTTCTTTTCAGCTTTGGCTGTCCATTTTCCTGCCACCCATCAAATGACCGCTGTTGGAGCCGTCGGAGACCAAATTAATCATTTTGAAGCGTCGAAACCCAGGCTCCGTGCGAGACTCACTGGTCTTAGTTTGCCTTTAATTTGATTGCTTTGAAGGCTTTTTACTCCGTTTCCGGTTCAATCTTTGCGGAAAGCCATATAAAGCAATTTAGGAAAGGTTTAAAAGTTTCAATGGAAAATCTTTTATATTTTATTGATTTTAGTAAGCTTACTGATTCGAGTAATCGAGGGTTTCCTGACTCTATAAAAGTGATGTAATGCTTTTATTCAAGGAATAATACAGTTTCAGGTTGTTTATGGGTTTCTAGGGTCGTAAACGGGTTGGTTCCGGACCGGGTCCACGGCGGGCCCGGAACTGGAATCGTTAGTGAGGGGATGCACCCGGAAACCAAAACCGGAACCGATTCGGAACTAATTTCTTGGATCCGGAACCGGAACCATTACGGAGTGGATGGGCCCGGAACCGGAACCATTTCCTTGGCGGGTTCGGGTCCGGGTCCGGCCTATGAAGAGAATTTTTTAGAGAAAAGCAAACTTTTAGAAAAAAAATTTCTAAAATTGGGGTAATATAATGGAGCTCGGGCCCACAGGCCCGAACCAAGGTGGAATTGGGCCCGGAACCATTTAGGTCGCTGGTCTAGAAATTGGAACCATACCCGGACCCGTTTACTTATCGGTTCCTAAAGGTGGACCCAGACCCGATTATTAACGGGTCGGAACCTTCGGATAATCGGAGAATTGGATACCCATTTACAACCCTATGGGCATCACCCCATCACTTCCGTCTTGGTTCAGGGTGACTGTACGAGGTTAAAGGAGATGACTTTCCTCTATGGTTTACTAAGAGTGTTTCCGCAACGTTAATGTGGGAACAGAAATCAACGTAACAGAACAAATTTGAGACGGTAAAGCCGACCGGTCCCTAGGCACCACCGCTCGGTAAAGCAATGGGCTCGGCAGGTCCGACCCGGTCCAGGGCACCACCTCTCTGTAAAGCACAACTGTTTTCCACGGCGATAATACTTCGGGTGCGATCATACCAGCGCTAAAGCACCGGATCCCATCAGAACTCCGCAGTTAAGTGTGCTTGGGCGAGAGTAGTACTAGGATGGGTGACCTCCTGGGAAGTCCTCGTGTTGCACCCCTTTTTTTTCGAAACCCAGGCTCCGTGCGAGACTTATAGGTTTTAGTTAGCCTTTAATTTGATTGCTTTGAAGGCTTTTTACTCCATTTCCGGTTCAATCTTTGCGGAAAGCCATATAAAGCAATTTAGGAAAGGCTTAAAAGTTTCAATGGAAAATCGTTTATCTTTTATTGATTTTAGTAAGCTTACAGATTCGAGTAATCGAGGGTTTCCTGACTCTATAAAAGTGATGTAATACTTTTATTCAAGGAATAATACAGTTTCAGGTTGTTTATGGGTATCTAGGGTCGTAAACGGGTCGGTTCCGTTCCGGGTCCACGGCGGGCCTGGAACTGGAATCGTTAGTGAGGGGATGCACCCGGAAACCAAAACCGGAACCGATTCGGAACTAATTTCCTGGATCCGGAACCGGAACCATTACGGAGTGGATGGGCCCGGAACCGGAACCATTTCCTGGGCGGGTTCGGGTCCGGGACCGGGTCCGGCCTATGTAGAGAATTTTTTAGAGGAAAGCAATCTTTTAGAAAAAAAATTTCAAAAATTGGGGTAATATATTGGAGTTCGGGTCCACAGGCAAGAACCAAGGTGGAATTGGGCCCGGAACCATTTAGGTCGCCGGTCTAAAAATTGGAACCATACCCGGACCCGTTTACTTATCGGTTCCTAAAGATGGACCCAGACCCGATTATTAACGGGTCGGAACCTTCGGATAATCGGAGAATCGGATACCCATTTACAACCCTATGGGCATCACCCCATCACTTCCGTCTTGGTTGAGGGTGACGGTACGAGGTTAAAGGAGATGACTTTCCTCTATGGTTTACTAAGAGTGTTTCTGCAACGTTAATGTGGAAACAGAAATCAACGTAACTGAACAAATTTGAGACGGTAAAGTCGACCGGTCCCCGGGCACCACCGCTCGGTAAAGCATCGGGCTCGGCAGGTCCGACCCGGCCCAGGGCACCACCACTCTGTAAAGCACAACTGTTTACCACTACGATAATACTTTGGGTGCGATCATACCAGCGCTAAAGCGCTGGATCTCATCGGAACTCCGCAGTTAAGCGTGCTTGGGCGAGAGTAGTACTAGGATGGGTGACCTTCTGGGAAGTCCTCGTGTTGCACCCCTTTTTTTTCAGCTTTGGCTGTCCGTTTTCCTGCCACCCATCACATGACCGCTGTTGGAGCCGTCGGAGACCAAATTAATCATTTTGAAGCGTCGAAACCCAGGCTCCGTGCGAGACTTACTGGTTTCAGTTTGCTTTTAATTTGATTGCTTTGAAGGCTTTTTACTCCATTTCCGGTTCAATCTTTGCGGAAAGCCATATAAAGCAGTTTAGGAAAGGTTTAAAAGTTTCAATGGAAAATCTTTTAAATTTTATTGATTTTAGTAAGCTTACTGATTCGAGTAATCGAGGGTTTCCTGACTCTATAAAAGTGATGTAATACTTTTATTCAAGGAATAATACAGTTTCAGGTTGTTTATGGGTATCTAGGGTCGTAAACGGGTCGGTTCTGTTCCGGGTCCACGGCGGTCCCGGAACTGGAATCGTTAGTGAGGGGATGCACCCTGAAACCAAAACCGGAACCGATTCGGAACTAATTTCTTGGATCCGGAACCGGAACCATTACGGAGTGGATGGGCCCGGAACCGGAACCATTTCCTGGGCGGGTTCGGGTCCGGGTCCGGCCTATGTAGAGAATTTTTTAGAGAAAAGCAAACTTTTAGAAAAAAAATTTCTAAAATTGGGGTAATATAATGGAGCTCGGGTCCACAGGCCCGAACTAAGGTGGAATTGGGCCCGGAACCGTTTAGGTCGCGGGCCTAGAAATTGGAACCAAACCCGGACCCGTGTACTTATCGGTTCCTAAAGATGGACCCAGACCCGATTATTAACGGAACGGAACCTTCGGATAATCGGAGAATCGGATACCCATTTACAACCCCATGGGCATCACCCCATCACTTCCGTCTTGGTTCAGGGTGACGGTACGGGGTTAAAGGAGGTGACTTTCCTCTATGGTTTACTACGAGTGTTTGCGCAACGTTAATGTGGAAACAAAAATCAACGTAACAGAACAAATTTGAGACGGTATAGCCGACCGGTCCCCAGGCACCACCGCTCGGAAAAGCAACGGGCTCGGCAGGTCCGACCCGGTCCAGGGCACCACCTCTCTGTAAAGCACAACTGTTTTCCTCTGCGATAATACATCGGGTGCGATCATACCGGCGCTAAAGCACCGGATCCCATCAGAACTCCGCAGTTAGGCGTGCTTGGGCGAGAGTAGTACTAGGATGGGTGACCTCCTGGGAAGTCCTCATGTTGCACCCCTTTTTTTTCAGCTTTGGCTGTCCGTTTTCCTGCCACCCATCACATGACCGCTGTTGGAGCCGTCGGAGACCAAATTAATCATTTTGAAGCGTCGAAACCCAGGCTCCGTGCGAGACTTACTGGTTTTAGTTTGCCTTTAATTTGATTGCTTTGAAGGCTTTTTACTCCATTTCCGGTTCAATCTTTGCGGAAAGCCATATAAAGCAATTTAGGAAAGGTTTAAAAGTTTCAATGGAAAATCTTTTATATTTTACTGATTTTAGTAAGCTTACTGATTCGAGTAATCGAGGGTTTCCTGAGTCTATAAAAGTGATGTAATACTTTTATTCAAGGAATAATACTGTTTCAGGTTGTTTACGGGTATCTAGGGCCGTAAACGGGTCGGTTCCGTTCCGGGTCCACGGCGGGCCCGGAACTGGAATCGTTAGTGAGGGGATGCACCCGGAAACCAAAACCGGAACCGATTCGGAACTAATTTCCTGGATCCGGAACCGGAACCATTACGGAGTGGATGGGCCCGGAACCGGAACCATTTCCTGGGCGGGTTCGGGTCCGGGTCCGGCCTATGTAGAGAATTTTTTAGAGAAAAGCAAACTTTTAGAAAAAAAATTTCTAAAAATGGGGTAATATATTGGAGCTCGGGTCCACAGGCCAGAACCAAGTTGGAATTGGGCCCGGAACCATTTAGGTCGCGGGTCTAGAAATTGGAACCATACCGGGACCCGTTTACTTATCGGTTCCTAAAGATGGACCCAGACCCGATTATTAACGGGTCGGAACCTTCGGGTAATCGGAGAATCGGATACCCATTTACAACCCTATGGGCATCACCCCATCACTTCCGTCTTGATTCAGGGTGACGGTACGAGGTTAAAGGAGATGACTTTCCTCTATGGTTTACTAGGAGTGTTTCCGCAACGTTAATGTGGAAACAGAAATCAACGTAACAGAGCAAATTTGAGACGGTAAAGCCAACCGGTCCCCAGGCACCACCGCTCGGTAAAGCAACGGGCTCGGCAGGTCTGACCCGGTCCAGGGCACCACCTCTCTGTAAAGCACAATTGTTTTCCACTGCGATAATACTTCGGGTGCGATCATACCAGCGCTAAAGCACCGGATCCCATCAAAACACCGCAGTTAAGTGTGCTTGGGCGAGAGTAGTACAAGGATGGGTGACCTCCTGGGAAGTCCTCGTGTTGCACCGCTTTTTATTCAGCTTTGGCTGTCCACTTTCCTGCCACCCATCACATGACCGCTGTTGGAGCCGTCGGAGACTAAATTAATCATTTTGAAGCGTCGAAACCCAGGCACCGTGGGAGACTTACTGGTTTTAGTTAGCCATTAATTTGATTGCTTTGAAGACTTTTTACTCCATTTCCGGTTCAATCTTTGCGGAAAGCCATATAAAGCAATTTAGGAAAGGTTTAGAAGTTTCAATGAAAAATCTTTCATATTTTACTGATTTTAGTAAGCTTACTGATTCGAGTAATCGAGGGTTTCCTGACTCTGTAAAAGTGATGTAATACTTTTATCCAAGGAATAATACAGTTTCAGGTTGTTTATGGGTATCTAGGGTCGTAAACGGGTCGGTTCTGTTCCGGGTCCACGGCGGGCCCGGAACTGGAATCGTTAGTGAGGGGATGCACCCGGAAACCAAAACCGGATCCGATTCGGAACTAATTTCCTGGATCCGGAACCGGAACCATTACGGAGAGGATGGGCCCGGAACCGGAACCATTTCCTGGGTGGGTTCGGGTCCGGGTCCGGCCTATGTAGAGAATTTTTTAGAGAAAAGCAAACTTTTAGAAAAAAAATTTCTAAAATTGGGGTAATATATTGGGGCTCGGGTCCACAGGCCAGAACCAAGGTGGAATTGGGCCCGGAACCATTTAGGTCGCGGGTCTAGAAATTGGAACCATACCCGGACCCGTTTACTTATCGGTTCCTAAAGATGGACCCAGACCCGATTATTAACGGGTCGGAACCTTCGGATAATCGGAGAATCGGATACCCATTTACTGCCCAATGGGCATAACCCCATCACTTCCGTCTTGGTTCAGGGTGACGGTACGAGGTTAAAGTAGATGACTTTCCTCAATGGTTTACTAAGAGTGTTTCCGCAACATTAATGTGGAAACAGAAATCAACGTAACAGAACAAATTTGAGACGGTAAAGCCGACCGGTCCCCAGGCACCACCGCTCGGTAAAGCAACGGGCTCGGCAGGTCCGACCCGGTCCAGGGCACCACCTCTCTAGAAAGCACAACTGTTTTCCACTGCCACAATACTTCGGGTGCGATCATAACAGCGCTAAAGCACCGGATCCTATCAGAACTCCGCTGTTAAGCGTGCTTGGGCGAGAGTAGTATTAGGTTGGGTGACCTCCTGGGAAGTCCTCGTGTTGCGCGCCTTTTTTTTCAGCTTTTGCTGTCCATTTTCATGCCACCCATCACATGACCACTGTTGGAGCCGTCGGAGACCAAATTAATCATTTTGAAGCGTCGAAACCCAGGCTCCGTGCTAGACTTACTGGTTTTAGTTTGCCTTTAATTTGATTGCTTTGAAGGCTTTTTACTCCATTTCCGGTTCAATCTTTGCGGAAAGCCATATAAAGCAATTTAGGAAAGGTTTAAAAGTTTCAATGGAAAATCTTTTATATTTTACTGATTTTAGTAAGCTTACTGATTCGAGTAATCGAGGGTTTCCTGACTCTATAAAAGTGATGTAATACTTTTATTCAAGGAATAATAGAGTTTCAGGTTGTTTATGGGTATCTAGGGTCGTAAACGGGTCGGTTCCGTTCCGGGTCCACGGCGGGCCCGGAACTGGAATCGTTAGTGAGGGGATGCACCCGGAAACCAAAACCGGAACCGATTCGGAACTAATTTCTTGGATCCGGAACCGGAACCATTACGGAGTGGATGGGCCCGGAACCGGAACCATTTCTTGGGCGGGTTCGGGTCCGGGTCCGGCCTATGTAGAGAATTTTTTAGAGAAAATCAAACTTTTAGAAAAAAAATTTCTAAAATTGGGGTAATATAATGGGGCTCGGGTCCACAGGCCTGAACCAAGGTGGAATTGGGCCCGGAACCATTTAGGTCGCGGGTCTAGAAATTGGAACCATACCCGGACCCGTGTACTTATCGGTTCCTAAAGATGGACCCAGACCCGATTATTAACGGATCGGAACCTTCGGATAATCGGAGAATCGGATACCCATTTACAACCCTATGGGCATCACCCCATCACTTCCGTCTTGGTTCAGGGTGACGGTACGGGGTTAAAGGAGATGACTTTCCTCTATGGTTTACTACGAGTGTTTCCGCAAAGTTAATGTGGAAACAAAAATCAACGTAACAGAACAAATTTGTGACGGTAAAGCCGACCGGTCCCCAGGGACCACCGCTCGGTAAAGCAACGGGCTCGGCAGGTCCGACCCGGTCCAGGGCACCACCTCTCTGTAAAGCACAAGTGTTTTCCACTGCGTTAATACTTTGGGTGCGATCATACCAGCGCTAAAGCACCGGATCCCATCAGAACACCGCAGTTAAGCGTGCTTGGGCGAGAGTAGTTCTAGGATGGGTGACCTCCTGGGAAGTCCTCGTGTTGCACCCATTTTTTTTCAGCATTGGCTGTCCATTTTCCAGCCACCCATCACATGACCGCTGTTGGAGCCGTCGGAGAGCAAATTAATCATTTTGAAGCGTCGAAACCCAGGCTCCGTGCGAGACTTACTGGTTTTAGTTAGCCTTTAATTTTATTGCTTTGAAGGCTTTTTACTCCATTTCCGGTTCAATCTTTGCGGAAAGCCATATAAAGCAATTTAGGAAAGGTTTAAAAGTTTCAATGGAAAATCCTTTATATTTTACTGATTTTAGTAAGCTTACTGATTCGAGTAATCGAGGGTTTCCTGACTCTGTAAAAGTGATGTAATACTTTTATCCAAGGAATAATACAGTTTCAGGTTGTTTATGGGTATCTAGGGTCGTAAACGGGTCGGTTCTGTTCCGGGTCCACGGCGGGCCCGGAACTGGAATCGTTAGTGAGGGGATGCACCCGGAAACCAAAACCGGATCCGATTCGGAACTAATTTCCTGGATCCGGAACCGGAACCATTACGGAGAGGATGGGCCCGGAACCGGAACCATTTCCTGGGCGGGTTCGGGTCCGGGTCCGGCCTATGTAGAGAATTTTTTAGGGAAAAGCAAACTTTTAGAAAAAAAATTTCTAAAATTGGGGTAATATATTGGAGCTCGGGTCCACAGGCCAGAACCAAGGTGGAATTGGGCCCGGAACCATTTAGGTCGCGGGTCTAGAAATTCGAACCATACCCGGACCCGTTTACTTATCGGTTCCTAAAGATGGACCCAGACCCGATTATTAACGGGTCGGAACCTTCGGATAATCGGAGAATCGGATACCCATTTACAGCCCAATGGGCATAACCCCATCACTTCCGTCTTGGTTCAGGGTGACGGTACGAGGTTAAAGGAGATGACTTTCCTCTATGGTTTACTAAGAGTGTTTCCACAACGTTAATGTGGAAACAGTAATCAACGTAACAGAACAAATTTGAGACGGTAAAGCCGGCCGGTCCGCAGGCACCACCGCTCGGTAAAGCAACGGGCTCGGCAGGTCCGACCCGGTCCAGGGCACCACCTCTCCGTAAAGCACAACTGTTTTCCACTGCGATAATACTTTGGGTGCGATCATACCAGCGCTAAAGCACCGGATCCCATCAGAACTCCGCAGTTAAGCGTGCTTGGGCGAGAGTAGTACTAGGATGGGTGACCTCCTGGGAAGTCCTCGTGTTGCACCCATTTTTTTTCAGCTTTGGCTGTCCATTTTCCAGCCACCCATCACATGACCGCTGTTGGAGCCGTCGGAGAGCAAATTAATCATTTTGAAGCGTCGAAACCCAGGCTCCGTGCGAGACTTACTGGTATTAGTTAGCCTTTAATTTGATTGCTTTGAAGGCTTTTTACTCCATTTCCGGTTCAATCTTTTCGGAAAGCCATATAAAGCAATTTAGGAAAGGTTTAAAAGTTTCAATGGAAAATCCTTTATATTTTACTGATTTTAGTAAGCTTACTGATTCGAGTAATCGAGGGTTTCCTGACTCTATAAAAGTGATGTAATACTTTTATCCAAGGAATAATACAGTTTCAGGTTGTTTATGGGTATCTAGGGTCGTAAGCGGGTCGGTTCCGTTCCGGGTCCACGGCGGGCCCGGAACTGGAATCGTTAGTGAGGGGATGCACCCGGAAACCAAAACCGGATCCGATTCGGAACTAATTTCCTGGATCCGGAACCGGAACCATTACGGAGAGGATGGGCCCGGAACCGGAACCATTTCCTGGGCGGGTTCGGGTCCGGGTCCGGCCTATGTAGAGAATTTTTTAGGGAAAAGCAAACTTTTAGAAAAAAAATTTCTAAAATTGGGGTAATATATTGGAGCTCGGGTCCACAGGCCAGAACCAAGGTGGAATTGGGCCCGGAACCATTTAGGTCGCGGGTCTAGAAATTCGAACCATACCCGGACCCGTTTACTTATCGGTTCCTAAAGATGGACCCAGACCCGATTATTAACGGATCGGAACCTTCGGATAATCGAAGAATCGGATACCCATTTACAACCCTATGGGCATCACCCCATCACTTCCGTCTTGGTTCAGGGTGACGGTACGGGGTTAAAGGAGATGACTTTCCTCTATGGTTTACTACGAGTGTTTCCGCAACGTTAATGTGGAAACAAAAATCAACGTAACAGAACAAATTTGAGACGGTAAAGCCGACCGGTCCCCAGGGACCACCGCTCGGTAAGGCAACGGGCTCGGCAGGTCCGACCCGGTCCAGGGCACCACCTCTCTGTAAAGCACAAGTGTTTTCCACTGCGTTAATACTTCGGGTGCGATCATACCAGCGCTAAAGCACCGGATCCCATCAGAACACCGCAGTTAAGCGTGCTTGGGCGAGAGTAGTTCTAGGATGGTTGACCTCCTGGGAAGTCCTCGTGTTGCACCCATTTTTTTTCAGCTTTGGCTGTCCATTTTCCAGCCACCCATCACATGACCGCTGTTGGAGCTGTCGGAGAGCAAATTAATCATTTTGAAGCGTCGAAACCCAGGCTCCGTGCGAGACTTACTGGTTTTAGTTAGCCTTTAATTTGATTGCTTTGAAGGCTTTTTACTCCATTTCCGGTTCAATCTTTGCGGAAAGCCATATAAAGCAATTTAGGAAAGGTTTAAAAGTTTCAATGGAAAATCCTTTATATTTTACTGATTTTAGTAAGCTTACTGATTCGAGTAATCGAGGGTTTCCTGACTCTATAAAAGTGATGTAATACTTTTATCCAAGGAATAATACAGTTTCAGGTTGTTTATGGGTATCTAGGGTCGTAAACGGGTCGGTTCCGTTCCGGGTCCACGGCGGGCCCGGAACTGGAATCGTTAGTGAGGGGATGCACCCGGAAACCAAAACCGGAACCGATTCGGAACTAATTTCCTGGATCCGGAACCGGAACCATTACGGAGTGGATGGGCCCGGAACCGGAACCATTTCCTTGGCGGGTTCGGGTCCGGGTCCGGCCTATGTAGAGAATTTTTTAGAGAAAAGCAAACTTTTAGAAAAAAAATTTCTAAAATTGGGGAAATATAATGGAGCTCGGGCCCATAGGCCAGAACCAAGGTGGAATTGGGCCCGGAACCATTTAGGTCGCGGGTCTAGAAATTCGAACCATACCCGGACCTGTTTACGTATCGGTTCTTAAAGATGGACCCAGACCCGATTATTAACGGGTCGGAACCTTCGGATAATCGGAGAATCGGATACCCATTTACAGCCCAATGGGCATAACCCCATCACTTCCGTCTTGGTTCAGGGTGACGGTACGAGGTTAAAGGAGATGACTTTCCTCTATGGTTTACTACGAGTGTTTCCGCAACGTTAATGTGGAAACAGAAATCAACGTAACAGAACAAATTTGAGACGGTAAAGCCGACCGGTCCGCGGGCACCACCGCTCGGTAAAGCAACGGGCTCGGCAGGTCCGACCCGGTCCAGGGCACCACCTCTCTGTAAAGCACAACTGTTTTCCACTGCGATAATACTTCGGATGCGATCATACCAGCGCTAAAGCACCGGATCCCATCAGAACTCCGCAGTTATGCGTGCTTGGGCGAGAGTAGTACTAGGATGGGTGACCTCCAGGGAAGTCCTCGTGTTGCACCCCTTTTTTTTCAGCTTTGGCTGTCCATTTTCCAGCCACCCATCACATGACCGCTGTTGGAGCCGTCGGAGAGCAAATTAATCATTTTGAAGCGTCGAAACCCAGGCTCCGTGCGAGACTTACTGGTTTTAGTTAGCCTTTAATTTGATTGCTTTGAAGGCTTTTTACTCCATTTCCAGTTCAATCTTTGCGGAAAGCCATATAAAGCAATTTAGGAAAGGTTTAAAAGTTTCAATGGAAAATCCTTTATATTTTACTGATTTTAGTAAGCTTACTGATTCGAGTAATCGAGGGTTTCCTGACTCTATAAAAGTGATGTAATACTTTTATCCAAGGAATAATACAGTTTCAGGTTGTTTATGGGTATCTAGGGTCGTAAACGGGTCGGTTCCGTTCCGGGTCCACGGCGGGCCCGGAACTGGAATCGTTAGTGAGGGGATGCACCTGGAAACCAAAACCGGATCCGATTCGGAACTAATTTCCTGGATCCGGAACCGGAACCATTACGGAGAGGATGGGCCCGGAACCGGAACCATTTCCTGGGCGGGTTCGGGTCCGGGTCCGGCCTATGTAGAGAATTTTTTAGGGAAAAGCAAACTTTTAGAAACAAAATTTCTAAAATTGGGGTAATATATTGGAGCTCGGGTCCACAGGCCAGAACCAAGGTGGAATTGGGCCCGGAACCATTTAGGTCGCGGGTCTAGAAATTCGAACCATACCCGGACCCGTTTACTTATCGGTTCCTAAAGATGGACCCAGACCCGATTATTAACGGGTCGGAACCTTCGGATAATCGGAGAATCGGATACCCATTTACAGCCCAATGGGCATAACCCCATCACTTCCGTCTTGGTTCAGGGTGACGGTATGAGGTTAAAGGAGATGACTTTCCTCTATGGTTTACTAAGAGTGTTTCCGCAACGTTAATGTGGAAACAGTAATCAACGTAACAGAACAAATTTGAGACGGTAAAGCCGGCCGGTCCGCAGGCACCACCGCTCGGTAATGCAACGGGCTCGGCAGGTCCGACCCGGTCCAGGGCACCACCTCTCTGTAAAGTACAACTGTTTTCCACTGCGATAATACTTCGGATGCGATCATACCAGCGCTAAAGCACTGGATCCCATCAGAACTCCGCAGTTAAGCGTGCTTGGGCGAGAGTAGTACTAGGATGGGTGACCTCCTCGTGTTGCATCCCTTTTTTTTCAGCTTTGGCTGTCCATTTTCCTGCTACCCATCACATGACCGCTGTTGGAGCCGTCAGAGACCAAATTAATCATTTTGAAGCGTCGAAACCCAGGCTCCGTGCGAGACTTACTGGTTTTAGTTAGCCTTTAATTTGATTGCTTTGAAGGCTTTTTACTCCATTTCCGGTTCAATCTTTGCGGAAAGCCATATAAAGCAATTTAGGAAAGGTTTAAAAGTTTCAATGGAAAATCCTTTATATTTTACTGATTTTAGTAAGCTTACTGATTCGAGTAATCGAGGGTTTCCTGACTCTATAAAAGTGATGTAATACTTTTATCCAAGGAATAATACAGTTTCAGGTTGTTTATGGGTATCTAGGGTCGTAAACGGGTCGGTTCCGTTCCGGGTCCACGGCGGGCCCGGAACTGGAATCGTTAGTGAGGGGATGCACCCGGAAACCAAAACCGGAACCGATTCGGAACTAATTTCCTGGATCCGGAACCGGAACCATTACGGAGTGGATGGGCCCGGAACCGGAACCATTTCCTGGGCGGGTTCGGGTCCGGGTCCGGCCTATGTAGAGAATTTTTTAGAGAAAAGCAAACTTTTAGAAAAAAAATTTCTAAAATTGGGGAAATATAATGGAGCTCGGGCCCATAGGCCAGAACCAAGGTGGAATTGGGCCCGGAACCATTTAGGTCGCGGGTCTAGAAATTCGAACCATACCCGGACCTGTTTACGTATCGGTTCTTAAAGATGGACCCAGACCCGATTATTAACGGGTCGGAACCTTCGGATAATCGGAGAATCGGATACCCATTTACAGCCCAATGGGCATAACCCCATCACTTCCGTCTTGGTTCAGGGTGACGGTACGAGGTTAAAGGAGATGACTTTCCTCTATGGTTTACTACGAGTGTTTCCGCAACGTTAATGTGGAAACAGAAATCAACGTAACAGAACAAATTTGAGACGGTAAAGCCGACCGGTCCGCGGGCACCACCGCTCGGTAAAGCAACGGGCTCGGCAGGTCCGACCCGGTCCAGGGCACCACCTCTCTGTAAAGCACAACTGTTTTCCACTGCGATAATACTTCGGATGCGATCATACCAGCGCTAAAGCACCGGATCCCATCAGAACTCCGCAGTTATGCGTGCTTGGGCGAGAGTAGTACTAGGATGGGTGACCTCCTGGGAAGTCCTCGTGTTGCACCCCTTTTTTTTCAGCTTTGGCTGTCCATTTTCCAGCCACCCATCACATGACCGCTGTTGGAGCCGTCGGAGAGCAAATTAATCATTTTGAAGCGTCGAAACCCAGGCTCCGTGCGAGACTTACTGGTTTTAGTTAGCCTTTAATTTGATTGCTTTGAAGGCTTTTTACTCCATTTCCAGTTCAATCTTTGCGGAAAGCCATATAAAGCAATTTAGGAAAGGTTTAAAAGTTTCAATGGAAAATCCTTTATATTTTACTGATTTTAGTAAGCTTACTGATTCGAGTAATCGAGGGTTTCCTGACTCTATAAAAGTGATGTAATACTTTTATCCAAGGAATAATACAGTTTCAGGTTGTTTATGGGTATCTAGGGTCGTAAACGGGTCGGTTCCGTTCCGGGTCCACGGCGGGCCCGGAACTGGAATCGTTAGTGAGGGGATGCACCTGGAAACCAAAACCGGATCCGATTCGGAACTAATTTCCTGGATCCGGAACCGGAACCATTACGGAGAGGATGGGCCCGGAACCGGAACCATTTCCTGGGCGGGTTCGGGTCCGGGTCCGGCCTATGTAGAGAATTTTTTAGGGAAAAGCAAACTTTTAGAAACAAAATTTCTAAAATTGGGGTAATATATTGGAGCTCGGGTCCACAGGCCAGAACCAAGGTGGAATTGGGCCCGGAACCATTTAGGTCGCGGGTCTAGAAATTCGAACCATACCCGGACCCGTTTACTTATCGGTTCCTAAAGATGGACCCAGACCCGATTATTAACGGGTCGGAACCTTCGGATAATCGGAGAATCGGATACCCATTTACAGCCCAATGGGCATAACCCCATCACTTCCGTCTTGGTTCAGGGTGACGGTATGAGGTTAAAGGAGATGACTTTCCTCTATGGTTTACTAAGAGTGTTTCCGCAACGTTAATGTGGAAACAGTAATCAACGTAACAGAACAAATTTGAGACGGTAAAGCCGGCCGGTCCGCAGGCACCACCGCTCGGTAATGCAACGGGCTCGGCAGGTCCGACCCGGTCCAGGGCACCACCTCTCTGTAAAGTACAACTGTTTTCCACTGCGATAATACTTCGGATGCGATCATACCAGCGCTAAAGCACTGGATCCCATCAGAACTCCGCAGTTAAGCGTGCTTGGGCGAGAGTAGTACTAGGATGGGTGACCTCCTCGTGTTGCATCCCTTTTTTTTCAGCTTTGGCTGTCCATTTTCCTGCTACCCATCACATGACCGCTGTTGGAGCCGTCAGAGACCAAATTAATCATTTTGAAGCGTCGAAACCCAGGCTCCGTGCGAGACTTACTGGTTTTAGTTAGCCTTTAATTTGATTGCTTTGAAGGCTTTTTACTCCATTTCCGGTTCAATCTTTGCGGAAAGCCATATAAAGCAATTTAGGAAAGGTTTAAAAGTTTCAATGGAAAATCCTTTATATTTTACTGATTTTAGTAAGCTTACTGATTCGAGTAATCGAGGGTTTCCTGACTCTATAAAAGTGATGTAATACTTTTATCCAAGGAATAATACAGTTTCAGGTTGTTTATGGGTATCTAGGGTCGTAAACGGGTCGGTTCCGTTCCGGGTCCACGGCGGGCCCGGAACTGGAATCGTTAGTGAGGGGATGCACCCGGAAACCAAAACCGGAACCGATTCGGAACTAATTTCCTGGATCCGGAACCGGAACCATTACGGAGTGGATGGGCCCGGAACCGGAACCATTTCCTGGGCGGGTTCGGGTCCGGGTCCGGCCTATGTAGAGAATTTTTTAGAGAAAAGCAAACTTTTAGAAAAAAAATTTCTAAAATTGGGGAAATATAATGGAGCTCGGGCCCATAGGCCAGAACCAAGGTGGAATTGGGCCCGGAACCATTTAGGTCGCGGGTCTAGAAATTCGAACCATACCCGGACCTGTTTACGTATCGGTTCTTAAAGATGGACCCAGACCCGATTATTAACGGGTCGGAACCTTCGGATAATCGGAGAATCGGATACCCATTTACAGCCCAATGGGCATAACCCCATCACTTCCGTCTTGGTTCAGGGTGACGGTACGAGGTTAAAGGAGATGACTTTCCTCTATGGTTTACTACGAGTGTTTCCGCAACGTTAATGTGGAAACAGAAATCAACGTAACAGAACAAATTTGAGACGGTAAAGCCGACCGGTCCGCGGGCACCACCGCTCGGTAAAGCAACGGGCTCGGCAGGTCCGACCCGGTCCAGGGCACCACCTCTCTGTAAAGCACAACTGTTTTCCACTGCGATAATACTTCGGATGCGATCATACCAGCGCTAAAGCACCGGATCCCATCAGAACTCCGCAGTTATGCGTGCTTGGGCGAGAGTAGTACTAGGATGGGTGACCTCCTGGGAAGTCCTCGTGTTGCACCCCTTTTTTTTCAGCTTTGGCTGTCCATTTTCCAGCCACCCATCACATGACCGCTGTTGGAGCCGTCGGAGAGCAAATTAATCATTTTGAAGCGTCGAAACCCAGGCTCCGTGCGAGACTTACTGGTTTTAGTTAGCCTTTAATTTGATTGCTTTGAAGGCTTTTTACTCCATTTCCAGTTCAATCTTTGCGGAAAGCCATATAAAGCAATTTAGGAAAGGTTTAAAAGTTTCAATGGAAAATCCTTTATATTTTACTGATTTTAGTAAGCTTACTGATTCGAGTAATCGAGGGTTTCCTGACTCTATAAAAGTGATGTAATACTTTTATCCAAGGAATAATACAGTTTCAGGTTGTTTATGGGTATCTAGGGTCGTAAACGGGTCGGTTCCGTTCCGGGTCCACGGCGGGCCCGGAACTGGAATCGTTAGTGAGGGGATGCACCTGGAAACCAAAACCGGATCCGATTCGGAACTAATTTCCTGGATCCGGAACCGGAACCATTACGGAGAGGATGGGCCCGGAACCGGAACCATTTCCTGGGCGGGTTCGGGTCCGGGTCCGGCCTATGTAGAGAATTTTTTAGGGAAAAGCAAACTTTTAGAAACAAAATTTCTAAAATTGGGGTAATATATTGGAGCTCGGGTCCACAGGCCAGAACCAAGGTGGAATTGGGCCCGGAACCATTTAGGTCGCGGGTCTAGAAATTCGAACCATACCCGGACCCGTTTACTTATCGGTTCCTAAAGATGGACCCAGACCCGATTATTAACGGGTCGGAACCTTCGGATAATCGGAGAATCGGATACCCATTTACAGCCCAATGGGCATAACCCCATCACTTCCGTCTTGGTTCAGGGTGACGGTATGAGGTTAAAGGAGATGACTTTCCTCTATGGTTTACTAAGAGTGTTTCCGCAACGTTAATGTGGAAACAGTAATCAACGTAACAGAACAAATTTGAGACGGTAAAGCCGGCCGGTCCGCAGGCACCACCGCTCGGTAATGCAACGGGCTCGGCAGGTCCGACCCGGTCCAGGGCACCACCTCTCTGTAAAGTACAACTGTTTTCCACTGCGATAATACTTCGGATGCGATCATACCAGCGCTAAAGCACTGGATCCCATCAGAACTCCGCAGTTAAGCGTGCTTGGGCGAGAGTAGTACTAGGATGGGTGACCTCCTCGTGTTGCATCCCTTTTTTTTCAGCTTTGGCTGTCCATTTTCCTGCTACCCATCACATGACCGCTGTTGGAGCCGTCAGAGACCAAATTAATCATTTTGAAGCGTCGAAACCCAGGCTCCGTGCGAGACTTACTGGTTTTAGTTAGCCTTTAATTTGATTGCTTTGAAGGCTTTTTACTCCATTTCCGGTTCAATCTTTGCGGAAAGCCATATAAAGCAATTTAGGAAAGGTTTAAAAGTTTCAATGGAAAATCCTTTATATTTTACTGATTTTAGTAAGCTTACTGATTCGAGTAATCGAGGGTTTCCTGACTCTATAAAAGTGATGTAATACTTTTATCCAAGGAATAATACAGTTTCAGGTTGTTTATGGGTATCTAGGGTCGTAAACGGGTCGGTTCCGTTCCGGGTCCACGGCGGGCCCGGAACTGGAATCGTTAGTGAGGGGATGCACCCGGAAACCAAAACCGGAACCGATTCGGAACTAATTTCCTGGATCCGGAACCGGAACCATTACGGAGTGGATGGGCCCGGAACCGGAACCATTTCCTGGGCGGGTTCGGGTCCGGGTCCGGCCTATGTAGAGAATTTTTTAGAGAAAAGCAAACTTTTAGAAAAAAAATTTCTAAAATTGGGGAAATATAATGGAGCTCGGGCCCATAGGCCAGAACCAAGGTGGAATTGGGCCCGGAACCATTTAGGTCGCGGGTCTAGAAATTCGAACCATACCCGGACCTGTTTACGTATCGGTTCTTAAAGATGGACCCAGACCCGATTATTAACGGGTCGGAACCTTCGGATAATCGGAGAATCGGATACCCATTTACAGCCCAATGGGCATAACCCCATCACTTCCGTCTTGGTTCAGGGTGACGGTACGAGGTTAAAGGAGATGACTTTCCTCTATGGTTTACTACGAGTGTTTCCGCAACGTTAATGTGGAAACAGAAATCAACGTAACAGAACAAATTTGAGACGGTAAAGCCGACCGGTCCGCGGGCACCACCGCTCGGTAAAGCAACGGGCTCGGCAGGTCCGACCCGGTCCAGGGCACCACCTCTCTGTAAAGCACAACTGTTTTCCACTGCGATAATACTTCGGATGCGATCATACCAGCGCTAAAGCACCGGATCCCATCAGAACTCCGCAGTTATGCGTGCTTGGGCGAGAGTAGTACTAGGATGGGTGACCTCCTGGGAAGTCCTCGTGTTGCACCCCTTTTTTTTCAGCTTTGGCTGTCCATTTTCCAGCCACCCATCACATGACCGCTGTTGGAGCCGTCGGAGAGCAAATTAATCATTTTGAAGCGTCGAAACCCAGGCTCCGTGCGAGACTTACTGGTTTTAGTTAGCCTTTAATTTGATTGCTTTGAAGGCTTTTTACTCCATTTCCAGTTCAATCTTTGCGGAAAGCCATATAAAGCAATTTAGGAAAGGTTTAAAAGTTTCAATGGAAAATCCTTTATATTTTACTGATTTTAGTAAGCTTACTGATTCGAGTAATCGAGGGTTTCCTGACTCTATAAAAGTGATGTAATACTTTTATCCAAGGAATAATACAGTTTCAGGTTGTTTATGGGTATCTAGGGTCGTAAACGGGTCGGTTCCGTTCCGGGTCCACGGCGGGCCCGGAACTGGAATCGTTAGTGAGGGGATGCACCTGGAAACCAAAACCGGATCCGATTCGGAACTAATTTCCTGGATCCGGAACCGGAACCATTACGGAGAGGATGGGCCCGGAACCGGAACCATTTCCTGGGCGGGTTCGGGTCCGGGTCCGGCCTATGTAGAGAATTTTTTAGGGAAAAGCAAACTTTTAGAAACAAAATTTCTAAAATTGGGGTAATATATTGGAGCTCGGGTCCACAGGCCAGAACCAAGGTGGAATTGGGCCCGGAACCATTTAGGTCGCGGGTCTAGAAATTCAAACCATACCCGGACCCGTTTACTTATCGGTTCCTAAAGATGGACCCAGACCCGATTATTAACGGGTCGGAACCTTCGGATAATCGGAGAATCGGATACCCATTTACAGCCCAATGGGCATAACCCCATCACTTCCGTCTTGGTTCAGGGTGACGGTACGAGGTTAAAGGAGATGACTTTCCTCTATGGTTTACTAAGAGTGTTTCCGCAATGTTAATGTGGAAACAGTAATCAACGTAACAGAACAAATTTGAGACGGTAAAGCCGGCCGGTCCGCAGGCACCACCGCTCGGTAATGCAACGGGCTCGGCAGGTCCGACCCGGTCCAGGGCACCACCTCTCTGTAAAGTACAACTGTTTTCCACTGCGATAATACTTCGGATGCGATCATACCAGCGCTAAAGCACTGGATCCCATCAGAACTCCGCAGTTAAGCGTGCTTGGGCGAGAGTAGTACTAGGATGGGTGACCTCCTCGTGTTGCATCCCTTTTTTTTCAGCTTTGGCTGTCCATTTTCCTGCTACCCATCACATGACCGCTGTTGGAGCCGTCAGAGACCAAATTAATCATTTTGAAGCGTCGAAACCCAGGCTCCGTGCGAGACTTACTGGTTTTAGTTTGCCTTTAATTTGATTGCTTTGAAGGCTTTTTACTCCATTTCCGGTTCCATCTTTGCGGAAAGCCATATAAAGCAATTTAGGAAAGGTTTAAAAGTTTCAATGGAAAATCTTTTATATTTTACTGATTTTAGTAAGCTTACTGATTCGAGTAATCGAGGGTTTCCTGACTCTATAAAAGTGATGTATTACTTTTATTCAAAGAATAATACAGTTTCAGGTTGTTTATGGGTATCTAGGGTCGTAAACGGGTCGGTTCCGTTCCGGGTCCACGGCGGGCCCGGAACTGGAATCGTTAGTGAGGGGATGCACCCGGAAACCAAAACCGGAACCGATTCGGAACTAATTTCCTGGATCCGGAACCGGAACCATTACGGAGTGGATGGGCCCGGAACCGGAACCATTTCCTGGGCGGGTTCGGGTCTGGGTCCGCCCTATGTAGAGAATTTTTTAGAGAAAAGCAAACTTTTAGAAAAAAAATTTCTAAAATTGGGGAAATATATTGGAGCTCGGGCCCACAGGCCAGAACCAAGGTGGAATTGGGCCCGGAACCATTTAGGTCGCGGGTCTAGAAATTCGAACCATACCCGGACCCGTTTACTTATCGGTTCCTAAAGATGGACCCAGACCCGATTATTAACGGGTCGGAACCTTCGGATAATCGGAGAATCGGATACCCATTTACAGCCCAATGGGCATCACCCCATCACTTCCGTCTTGGTTCAGGGTGACGGTACGAGGTTAAAGGAGATGACTTTCCTCTATGGTTTACTAAGCGTGTTTTCGCAACGTTAATGTGGAAACAGAAATCAACGTAACAGAACAAATTTGAGACGGTAAAGCCGGCCGGTCCGCAGGCACCACCGCTCGGTAAAGCAACGGGCTCGGCAGGTCCGACCCGGTCCAGGGCACCACCTCTCCGTAAAGCACAACTGTTTTCCACTGCGATAATACTTTGGGTGCGATCATACCAGCGCTAAAGCACCGGATCCCATCTGAACTCCGCAGTTAAGCGTGCTTGGGCGAGAGTAGTACTAGGATGGGTGACCTCCTGGGAAGTCCTCGTGTTGCACCCCTTTTTTTTCAGCTTTGGCTGTCCATTTTCCTGCTACCCATCACATGACCGCGGTTGGAGCCGTCGGAGACCAAATTAATCATTTTGAAGCGTCGAAACCCAGGCTCCGTGCGAGACTTACTGGTTTTAGTTTGCCTTTAATTTGATTGCTTTGAAGGCTTTTTACTCCATTTCCAGTTCAATCTTTGCAGAAAGCCATATAAAGCAATTTAGGAAAGGTTTAAAAGTTTCAATGGAAAATCTTTTATATTTTACTGATTTTAGTAAGCTTACTGATTCGAGTAATCGAGGGTTTCCTGACTCTATAAAAGTGATATATTACTTTTATTCAAAGAATAATACAGTTTCAGGTTGTTTATGGGTATCTAGGGTCGTAAACGGGTCGGTTCCGTTCCGGGTCCACGGCGGGCCCGGAACTGGAATCGTTAGTGAGGGGATGCACCCGGAAACCAAAACCGGAACCGATTCGGAACTAATTTCCTGGATCCGGAACCGGAACCATTACGGAGTGGATGGGCCCGGAACCGGAACCATTTCCTGGGCGGGTTCGGGTCCGGGTCCGGCCTATGTAGAGAATTTTTTAGAGAAAAGCAAACTTTTAGAAAAAAAATTTCTAAAATTGGGGAAATATAATGGAGCTCGGGCCCATAGGCCAGAACCAAGGTGGAATTGGGCCCGGAACCATTTAGGTCGCGGGTCTAGAAATTCGAACTATACCCGGACCTGTTTACTTATCGGTTCCTAAAGATGGACCCAGACCCGATTATTAACGGGTCGGAACCTTCGGATAATCGGAGAATCGGATACCCATTTACAGCCCAATGGGCATCACCCCATCACTTCCGTCTTGGTTCAGGGTGACGGTACGAGGTTAAAGGAGATGACTTTCCTCTATGGTTTACTACGAGTGTTTCCGCAACGTTAATGTGGAAACAGAAATCAACGTAACAGAACAAATTTGAGACGGTAAAGCCGACCGGTCCGCAGGCACCACCGCTCGGTAAAGCAACGGGCTCGGCAGGTCCGACCCGGTCCAGGGCACCACCTCTCTGTAAAGCACAACTGTTTTCCACTGCGATAATACTTCGGATGCGATCATACCAGCGCTAAAGCACCGGATCCCATCAGAACTCCGCAGTTATGCGTGCTTGGGCGAGAGTAGTACTAGGATGTGTGACCTCCTGGGAAGTCCTCGTGTTGCACCCCTTTTTTTTCAGCTTCGGCTGTCCATTTTCCTGCTACCCATCACATGACCGCGGTTGGAGCCGTCGGAGACCAAATTAATCATTTTGAAGCGTCGAAACCCAGGCTCCGTGCGAGACTTACTGGTTTTAGTTTGCCTCTAATTTGATTGCTTTGAAGGCTTTTTACTCCATTTCCGGTTCAATCTTTGCGGAAAGCCATATAAAGCAATTTAGGAAAGGTTTAAGAGTTTCAATGGAAAATCTTTTATATTTTACTGATTTTAGTAAGCATACTGATTCGAGTAATCGAGGGTTTCCTGACTCTATAAAAGTGATGTATTACTTTTATTCAAAGAATAATACAGTTTCAGGTTGTTTATGGGTATCTAGGGTCGTAAACGGGTCGGTTCCGTTCCGGGTCCACGGCGGGCCCGGAACTGGAATCGTTAGTGAGGGGATGCACCCGGAAACCAAAACCGGAACCGATTCGGAACTAATTTCCTGGATCCGGAACCGGAACCATTACGGAGTGGATGGGCCCGGAACCGGAACCATTTCCTGGGCGGGTTCGGGTCCGGGTCCGGCCTATGTAGAGAATTTTTTAGAGAAAAGCAAACTTTTAGAAAAAAAATTTCTAAAATTGGGGAAATATATTGGAGCTCGGGCCCACAGGCCAGAACCAAGGTGGAATTGGGCCCGGAACCATTTAGGTCGCGGGTCTAGAAATTCGAACCATACCCGGACCCGTTTACTTATCGGTTCCTAAAGATGGACCCAGACCCGATTATTAACGGGTCGGAACCTTCGGATAATCGGAGAATCGGATACCCATTTACAGCCCAATGGGCATCACCCCATCACTTCCGTCTTGGTTCAGGGTGACGGTACGGGGTTAAAGGAGATGACTTTCCTCTATGGTTTACTACGAGTGTTTCCGCAACGTTAATGTGGAAACAGAAATCAACGTAACAGAACAAATTTGAGACGGTAAAGCCGGCCGGTCCGCAGGCACCACCGCTCGGTAAAGCAACGGGCTCGGCAGGTCCGACCCGGTCCAGGGCACCACCTCTCTGTAAAGCACAACTGTTTTCCACTGCGATAATACTTCGGATGCGATCATACCAGCGCTAAAGCACCGGATCCCATCAGAACTCCACAGTTAAGCGTGCTTGGGCGAGAGTAGTACTAGGATGGGTGACCTCCTGGGAAGTCCTCGTGTTGCCCCCCTTTTTTTTCAGCTTTGGCTGTCCATTTTCCCGCCACCCATCACATGACCACTGTTGGAGCCGTCGGAGACCAAATTAGTCATTTTGATGCGTCGAAACCCAGGCTCCGTGCGAGACTTACTGGTTTTAGTTAGCCTTTAATTTGATTGCTTTGAAGGCTTTTTACTCCATTTCCGGTTCAATCTTTGCGGAAAGCCATATAAAGCAATTTAGGAAAGGTTTAAAAGTTTCAATGGAAAATCTTTTATATTTTACTGATTTTAGTAAGCTTACTGATTCGAGTAATCGAGGGTTTCCTGACTCTATAAAAGTGATGTATTACTTTTATTCAAAGAATAATACAGTTTCAGGTTGTTTATGGGTATCTAGGGTCGTAAACGGGTCGGTTCCGTTCCGGGTTCACGGCGGGCCCGGAACTGGAATCGTTAGTGAGGGGATGCACCCGGAAACCAAAACCGGAACCGATTCGGAACTAATTTCCTGGATCCGGAACCGGAACCATTACGGAGTGGATGGGCCCGGAACCGGAACCATTTCCTGGGCGGGTTCGGGTCCGGGTCCGGCCTATGTAGAGAATTTTTTAGAGAAAAGCAAACTTTTAGAAAAAAAATTTCTAAAATTGGGGAAATATAATGGAGCTCGGGCCCACAGGCCAGAACCAAGGTGGAATTGGGCCCGGAACCATTTAGGTCGCGGGTCTAGAAATTCGAACCATACCCGGACCTGTTTACTTATCGGTTCCTAAAGATGGACCCAGACCCGATTATTAACGGGTCGGAACCTTCGGATAATCGGAGAATCGGATACCCATTTACAGCCCAATGGGCATCACCCCATCACTTCCGTCTTGGTTCAGGGTGACGGTACGAGGTTAAAGGAGATGACTTTCCTCTATGGTTTACTACGAGTCTTTCCGCAACGTTAATGTGGAAACAGAAATCAACGTAACAGAACAAATTTGAGACGGTAAAGCCGACCGGTCCGCAGGCACCACCGCTCGGTAAAGCAACGGGCTCGGCAGGTCCGACCCGGTCCAGGGCACCACCTCTCCGTAAAGCACAACTGTTTTCCACTGCGATAATACTTCGGATGCGATCATACCAGCGCTAAAGCACCGGATCCCATCAGAACTCCGCAGTTATGCGTGCTTGGGCGAGAGTAGTACTAGGATGGGTGACCTCCTGGGAAGTCCTCGTGTTGCACCCCTTTTTTTTCAGCTTTGGCTGTCCATTTTCTTGCTACCCATCACATGACCGCTGTTGGAGCCGTCGGAGACCAAATTAATCATTTTGAAGCGTCGAAACCCAGGCTCCGTGCGAGACTTACTGGTTTTAGTTTGCCTTTAATTTGATTGCTTTGAAGGCTTTTTACTCCATTTCCGGTTCAATCTTTGCGGAAAGCCATATAAAGCAATTTAGGAAAGGTTTAAAAGTTTCAATGGAAAATCTTTTATATTTTACTGATTTTAGTAAGCTTACTGATTCGAGTAATCGAGGGTTTCCTGACTCTATAAAAGTGATGTATTACTTTTATTCAAAGAATAATACAGTTTCAGGTTGTTTATGGGTATCTAGGGTCGTAAACGGGTCGGTTCCGTTCCGGGTCCACGGCGGGCCCGGAACTGGAATCGTTAGTGAGGGGATGCACCCGGAAACCAAAACCGGAACCGATTCGGAACTAATTTCCTGGATCCGGAACCGGAACCATTACGGACTGGATGGGCCCGGAACCGGAACCATTTCCTGGGCGGGTTCGGGTCCGGGTCCGGCCTATGTAGAGAATTTTTTAGAGAAAAGCAAACTTTTAGAAAAAAAATTTCTAAAATTGGGGAAATATAATGGAGCTCGGGCCCACAGGCCAGAACCAAGGTGGAATTGGGCCCGGAACCATTTAGGTCGCGGGTCTAGAAATTCGAACCATACCCGGACCTGTTTACTTATCGGTTCCTAAAGATGGACCCAGACCCGATTATTAACGGGTCGGAACCTTCGGATAATCGGAGAATCGGATACCCATTTACAGCCCAATGGGCATCACCCCATCACTTCCGTCTTGGTTCAGGGTGACGGTACGAGGTTAAAGGAGATGACTTTCCTCTATGGTTTACTACGAGTCTTTCCGCAACGTTAATGTGGAAACAGAAATCAACGTAACAGAACAAATTTGAGACGGTAAAGCCGACCGGTCCGCAGGCACCACCGCTCGGTAAAGCAACGGGCTCGGCAGGTCCGACCCGGTCCAGGGCACCACCTCTCCGTAAAGCACAACTGTTTTCCACTGCGATAATACTTCGGATGCGATCATACCAGCGCTAAAGCACCGGATCCCATCAGAACTCCGCAGTTATGCGTGCTTGGACGAGAGTAGTACTAGGATGGGTGACCTCCTGGGAAGTCCTCGTGTTGCACCCCTTTTTTTTCAGCTTTGGCTGTCCATTTTCCTGCTACCCATCACATGACCGCTGTTGGAGCCGTCGGAGACCAAATTAATCATTTTGAAGCGTCGAAACCCAGGCTCCGTGCGAGACTTACTGGTTTTAGTTTGCCTTTAATTTGATTGCTTTGAAGGCTTTTTACTCCATTTCCGGTTCAATCTTTGCGGAAAGCCATATAAAGCAATTTAGGAAAGGTTTAAAAGTTTCAATGGAAAATCTTTTATATTTTACTGATTTTAGTAAGCTTACTGATTCGAGTAATCGAGGGTTTCCTGACTCTATAAAAGTGATGTATTACTTTTATTCAAAGAATAATACAGTTTCAGGTTGTTTATGGGTATCTAGGGTCGTAAACGGGTCGGTTCCGTTCCGGGTCCACGGCGGGCCAGGAACTGGAATCGTTAGTGAGGGGATGCACCCGGAAACCAAAACCGGAACCGATTCGGAACTAATTTCCTGGATCCGGAACCGGAACCATTACGGAGTGGATGGGCCCGGAACCGGAACCATTTCCTGGGCGGGTTCGGGTCCGGGTCCGGCCTATGTAGAGAATTTTTTAGAGAAAAGCAAACTTTTAGAAAAAAAATTTCTAAAATTGGGGAAATATAATGGAGCTCGGGCCCACAGGCCAGAACCAAGGTGGAATTGGGCCCGGAACCATTTAGGTCGCGGGTCTAGAAATTCGAACCATACCCGGACCCGTTTACTTATCGGTTCCTAAAGATGGACCCAGACCCGATTATTAACGGGTCGGAACCTTCGGATAATCGGAGAATCGGATACCCATTTACAGCCCAATGGGCATCACCCCATCACTTCCGTCTTGGTTCAGGGTGACGGTACGAGGTTAAAGGAGATGACTTTCCTCTATGGTTTACTAAGAGTGTTTCCGCAACGTTAATGTGGAAACAGAAATCAACGTAACAGAACAAATTTGTGACGGTAAAGCCGACCGGTCCGCAGGCACCACCGCTCGGTAAAGCAACGGGCTCGGCAGGTCCGACCCGGTCCAGGGCACCACCTCTCTGTAAAGCACAACTGTTTTCCACTGCGATAATACTTCGGATGCGATCATACCAGCGCTAAAGCACCGGATCCCCTCAGAACTCCGCAGTTATGCGTGCTTGGGCGAGAGTAGTACTAGGATGGGTGACCTCCTGGGAAGTCCTCGTGTTGCACCCCTTTTTTTTCAGCTTTGGCTGTCCATTTTCCTGCTACCCATCACATGACCGCTGTTGGAGCCGTCGGAGACCAAATTAATCATTTTGAAGCGTCGAAACCCTGGCTCCGTGCGAGACTTACTGGTTTTAGTTTGCCTTTAATTTGATTGCTTTGTAGGCTTTTTACTCCATTTCCAGTTCAATCTTTGCGGAAAGCCATATAAAGCAATTTAGGAAAGGTTTAAGAGTTTCAATGGAAAATCTTTTATATTTTACTGATTTTAGTAAGCTTACTGATTCGAGTAATCGAGGGTATCCTGACTCTATAAAAGTGATGTATTACTTTTATTCAAAGAATAATACAGTTTCAGGTTGTTTATGGGTATCTAGGGTCGTAAACGGGTCGGTTCCGTTCCGGGTCCACGGCGGGCCCGGAACTGGAATCGTTAGTGAGGGGATGCACCCGGAAACCAAAACCGGAACCGATTCGGAACTAATTTCCTGGATCCAGAACCGGAACCATTACGGAGTGGATGGGCCCGGAACCGGAACCATTTCCTTGGCGGGTTCGGGTCCGGGTCCGGCCTATGTAGAGAATTTTTTAGAGAAAAGCAAACTTTTAGAAAAAAAATTTCTAAAATTGGGGAAATATATTGGAGCTCGGGCCCACAGGCCAGAACCAAGGTGGAATTGGGCCCGGAACCATTTAGGTCGCGGGTCTAGAAATTGGAACCATACCCGGACCCGTTTACTTATCGGTTCCTAAAGATGGACCCAGACCCGATTATTAACGGGTCGGAACCTTCGGATAATCGGAGAATCGGATACCCATTTACAGCCCAATGGGCATCACCCCATCACTTCCGTCTTGGTTCAGGGTGACGGTACGAGGTTAAAGGAGATGACTTTCCTCTATGGTTTACTAAGCGTGTTTCCGCAACGTTAATGTGGAAACAGAAATCAACGTAACAGAACAAATTTGAGACGGTAAAGCCGGCCGGTCCCCAGGCACCACCGCTCGGTAAAGCAACGGGCTCGGCAGGTCCGACCCGGTCCAGGGCACCACCTCTCTGTAAAGCACAACTGTTTTCCACTGCGATAATACTTCGGATGCGATCATACCAGCGCTAAAGCACCGGATCCCATAAGAACTCCGCAGTTAAGTGTGCTTAGGCGAGAGTAGTACCAGGATGGGTGACCTCCTGGGAAGTCCTCGTGTTGCACCCCTTTTTTTTCAGCTTTGGCTGTCCATTTTCCTGCTACCCATCACATGACCGCTGTTGGAGCCGTCGGAGACCAAATTAATCATTTTGAAGCGTCGAAACCCAGGCTCCGTGCGAGACTTACTGGTTTTAGTTTGCCTTTAATTTGATTGCTTTGAAGGCTTTTTACTCCATTTCCGGTTCAATCTTTGCGGAAAGCCATATAAAGCAATTTAGGAAAGGTTTAAAAGTTTCAATGGAAAATCTTTTATATTTTACTGATTTTAGTAAGCTTACTGATTCGAGTAATCGAGGGTTTCCTGACTCTATAAAAGTGATGTATTACTTTTATTCAAAGAATAATACAGTTTCAGGTTGTTTATGGGTATCTAGGGTCGTAAACGGGTCGGTTCCGTTCCGGGTCCACGGCGGGCCCGGAACTGGAATCGTTAGTGAGGGGATGCACCCGGAAACCAAAACCGGAACCGATTCGGAACTAATTTCCTGGATCCGGAACCGGAACCATTACGGAGTGGATGGGCCCGGAACCGGAACCATTTCCTGGGCGGGTTCGGGTCCGGGTCCGGCCTATGTAGAGAATTTTTTAGAGAAAAGCAAACTTTTAGAAAAAAAATTTCTAAAATTGGGGAAATATAATGGAGCTCGGGCCCACAGGCCAGAACCAAGGTGGAATTGGGCCCGGAACCATTTAGGTCGCGGGTCTAGAAATTCGAACCATACCCGGACCCGTTTACTTATCGGTTCCTAAAGATGGACCCAGACCCGATTATTAACGGGTCGGAACCTTCGGATAATCGGAGAATCGGATACCCATTTACAGCCCAATGGGCATCACCCCATCACTTCCGTCTTGGTTCAGGGTGACGGTACGAGGTTAAAGGAGATGACTTTCCTCTATGGTTTACTAAGAGTGTTTCCGCAACGTTAATGTGGAAACAGAAATCAACGTAACAGAACAAATTTGAGACGGTAAAGCCGACCGGTCCGCAGGCACCACCGCTCGGTAAAGCAACGGGCTCGGCAGGTCCGACCCGGTCCAGGGCACCACCTCTCTGTAAAGCACAACTGTTTTCCACTGCGATAATACTTCGGATGCGATCATACCAGCGCTAAAGCACCGGATCCCCTCAGAACTCCGCAGTTAGGCGTGCTTGGGCGAGAGTAGTACTAGGATGGGTGACCTCCTGGGAAGTCCTCGTGTTGCACCCCTTTTTTTTCAGCTTTGGCTGTCCATTTTCCTGCTACCCATCACATGACCGCTGTTGGAGCCGTCGGAGACCAAATTAATCATTTTGAAGCGTCGAAACCCTGGCTCCGTGCGAGACTTACTGGTTTTAGTTTGCCTTTAATTTGATTGCTTTGTAGGCTTTTTACTCCATTTCCAGTTCAATCTTTGCGGAAAGCCATATAAAGCAATTTAGGAAAGGTTTAAGAGTTTCAATGGAAAATCTTTTATATTTTACTGATTTTAGTAAGCTTACTGATTCGAGTAATCGAGGGTATCCTGACTCTATAAAAGTGATGTATTACTTTTATTCAAAGAATAATACAGTTTCAGGTTGTTTATGGGTATCTAGGGTCGTAAACGGGTCGGTTCCGTTCCGGGTCCACGGCGGGCCCGGAACTGGAATCGTTAGTGAGGGGATGCACCCGGAAACCAAAACCGGAACCGATTCGGAACTAATTTCCTGGATCCAGAACCGGAACCATTACGGAGTGGATGGGCCCGGAACCGGAACCATTTCCTGGGCGGGTTCGGGTCCGGGTCCGGCCTATGTAGAGAATTTTTTAGAGAAAAGCAAACTTTTAGAAAAAAAATTTCTAAAATTGGGGAAATATATTGGAGCTCGGGCCCACAGGCCAGAACCAAGGTGGAATTGGGCCCGGAACCATTTAGGTCGCGGGTCTAGAAATTGGAACCATACCCGGACCCGTTTACTTATCGGTTCCTAAAGATGGACCCAGACCCGATTATTAACGGGTCGGAACCTTCGGATAATCGGAGAATCGGATACCCATTTACAGCCCAATGGGCATCACCCCATCACTTCCGTCTTGGTTCAGGGTGACGGTACGAGGTTAAAGGAGATGACTTTCCTCTATGGTTTACTAAGCGTGTTTCCGCAACGTTAATGTGGAAACAGAAATCAACGTAACAGAACAAATTTGAGACGGTAAAGCCGGCCGGTCCCCAGGCACCACCGCTCGGTAAAGCAACGGGCTCGGCAGGTCCGACCCGGTCCAGGGCACCACCTCTCTGTAAAGCACAACTGTTTTCCACTGCGATAATACTTCGGATGCGATCATACCAGCGCTAAAGCACCGGATCCCATAAGAACTCCGCAGTTAAGTGTGCTTAGGCGAGAGTAGTACCAGGATGGGTGACCTCCTGGGAAGTCCTCGTGTTGCACCCCTTTTTTTTCAGCTTTGGCTGTCCATTTTCCTGCCACCCATCACATGACCACTGTTGGAGCCGTCGGAGACCAAATTAATCATTTTGAAGCGTCGAAACCCAGGCTCCGTGCGAGACTTACTGGTTTTAGTTAGCCTTTAATTTGATTGCTTTGAAGGCTTTTTACTCCATTTCCGGTTCAATCTTTGCGGAAAGCCATATAAAGCAATTTAGGAAAGGTTTAAAAGTTTCAATGGAAAATCTTTTATATTTTACTGATTTTAGTAAGCTTACTGATTCGAGTAATCGAGGGTTTCCTGACTCTATAAAAGTGATGTATTACTTTTATTCAAAGAATAATACAGTTTCAGGTTGTTTATGGGTATCAAGGGTCGTAAACGGGTCGGTTCCGTTCCGGGTCCACGGCGGGCCCGGAACTGGAATCGTTAGTGAGGGGATGCACCCGGAAACCAAAACCGGAACCGATTCGGAACTAATTTCCTGGATCCGGAACCGGAACCATTACGGAGAGGATGGGCCCGGAACCGGAACCATTTCCTGGGCTGGTTCGGGTCCGGGTCCGGCCTATGTAGAGAATTTTTTAGGGAAAAGCAAACTTTTAGAAAAAAAATTTCTAAAATTGGGGTAATATATTGGAGCTCGGGTCCACAGGCCAGAACCAAGGTGGAATTGGGCCCGGAACCATTTAGGTCGCGGGTCTAGAAATTGGAACCATACCCGGACCCGTTTACTTATCGGTTCCTAAAGATGGACCCAGACCCGATTATTAACGGGTCGGAACCTTCGGATAATCGGAGAATCAGATACCAATTAACACCCCTATGGGCATCACCCCATCACTTCCGTCTTGGTTCAGGGTGACGGTACGAGGTTAAAGGAGATGACTTTCCTCTATGGTTTACTAAGAGTGTTTCCGCAACGTTAATGTGGAAACAAAAATCAACGTAACAGAACAAATTTGAGATGGTAAAGCCGAAATGTCCCCAGGCACCACCGCTCGGTAAAGCAACGGGCTCGGCAGGTCCGACCCGGTCCAGGGCACCACCTCTCTGTAAAGCACAACTGTTTTCCACTGCGATAATACTTCGGGTGCGATCAAACCAACGCTAAAGCACCGGATCCCATCAGAACTCCGCAGTTAGGCGTGCTTGGGCGAGAGTAGTACTAGGATGGGTGACCTCCTGGGAAGTCCTCGTGTTGCATGCCTTTTTTTTCAGCTTTGGCTGTCCATTTTCCTACCACCCATCACATGACCGCTGTTGGAGCCGTCGGAGACCAAATTAATCATTTTGAAGCGTCGAAACCCGGGCTCCGTGCGAGACTTACTGGTTTTAGTTAGCCTTTAATTTGATTGCTTTGAAGGCTATTTACTCCATTTCCGGTTCAAACTTTTCGGAAAGCCATATAAAGCAATTTAGGAAAGGTTTAAAAGTTTCAATGGAAAATCTTTTATATTTTACTGATTTTAGTAAGCTTACTGATTCGAGTAATCGAGGGTTTCCTGACTCTATAAAAGTGATATAATACTTTTATTCAAGTTATAATACAGTTTCAGGTTGTTTATGGGTATCTAGGGTCTTAAACGGGTCGGTTCCGTTCCGGGTCCACGGCGGGCCCGGAACTGGAATCGTTAGTGAGGGGATGAACCCGGAAACCAAAACCGGAACCGATTCGGAACTAATTTCCTGGATCCGGAACCGGAACCATTACGGAGTGGATGGTCCCGGAACCGGAACCATTTCCTGGGCGGGTTCGGGTCCGGGTCCGGCCTATGTAGAGAATTTTTTAGAGAAAAGCAAACTTTTAGAAAAAAAATTTCTAAAATTAGGGTAATATAATGGAGCTCGGGTCCACAGGCCAGAACGAAGGTGGAATTGGGCCCGGAACCATTTAGGTCGCGGGTCTAGAAATTGGAACCATACCCGGACCCGTTTACTTATCGGTTGCTAAAGATGGACCCAGACCCGATTATTAACGGGTCAGAACCTTCGGATAATCGGAGAATCGGATACCAATTTGCCACCCTATGGGCATCACCCCATCACTTCCGTCTTGGTTCAGGGTGACGGTACGAGGTTAAAGGAGATGACTTTCCTCTATGGTTTACTAAGAGTGTTTCCCCAACGTTAATGTGGAAACAGAAATCAACGTAACAGAACAAATTTGAGACGGTAAAGCCGACCGGTCCCCAGGCACCACCGCTCGGTAAAGAAACGGGCTCGGCAGGTCCGACCCGGTCCAGGGCACCACCTCTCTGTAAAGCACAACTGTTTTCCACTGCAATAATACATCGGGTGCGATCATACTAGCGCTAAAGCACCGGATCCCATCAGAACTCCGTAGTTAAGCGTGTTTGGGTGAGAGTAGTACTAGGATGGGTGACCTCCTGGGAAGTCCTCGTGTTGCACCCCTTTTTTTTTAGCTTTGGCTGTCCATTTTCCTGCCACCCATCACATGACCGCTGTTGGAGCCGTCGGAGACCAAATTAATCATTTTGAAGCGTCGAAAACCAGGCTCCGTGCGAGACTTACTGGTTTTAGTTAGCCTTTAATTTGATTGCTTTGAAGGCTTTTTACTCCATTTCCGGTTCAATCTTTGCGGAAAGCCATACAAAGCAATTTAGGAAAGGTTTAAAAGTTTCAATGGAAAATCCTTTATATTTTACTGATTTTAGTAAGCTTACTGATTCGAGTAATCGAGGGTTTCCTGACTCTATAAAAGTGATGTAATAATTTTATTCAAGGAATAATACAGTTTCAGGTTGTTTATGGGTATCTAGGGTCGTAAATGGGTCGGTTCCGTTCCGGGTCCACGGCGGGCCCGGAACTGGAATCGTTAGTGCGGGGATGCACCCGGAAACCAAAACCGGAACCGATTCGGAACTAATTTCCTGGATCCGGAACCGGAACCATTACGGAGTGGATGGACCCGGAACCGGAACCATTTCCTGGGCGGGTTCGGGTCCGGGTCCGGCCTATGTAGAGAATTTTTTAGAGAAAAGCAAACCTTTAGAAAAAAAATTTCTAAAATTGGGGTAATATATTGGAGCTCGGGCCCACAGGCCAGAACCAAGGTGGAATTGGGCCCGGAACCATTTAGGTCGCGGGTCTAGAAATTCGAACCATACCCGAACCCGTTTACTTATCGGTTCCTAAAGATGGACCCAGACCCGATTATTAACGGGTCGGAACCTTCGGATAATCGAAGAATCGGATCCCCATTTACAACCCTATGGGCATCACCCCATCACTTCCGTCTTGGTTCAGGGTGACGGTACGAGGTTAAAGGAGATGACTTTCCTCTATGGTTTACTAAGAGTGTTTCCGCAACGTTAAGGTGGAAACAGAAATCAACGTAACAGAACAAATTTGAGACGGTAAAGCAGACCGGTCCCCAGGCACCACCGCTCGGTAAAGCAACGGGCTCGGCAGGTCCGACCCGGTCCAGGGCACCACCTCTCTGTAAAGCACAACTGTTTTCCACTGCGATAATACTTCGGGTGCGATCATACCAGCGCTAAAGCACCGGACCCCATCAGAACTCCGCAGTTAAGCGTGCTTGGGCGAGAGTAGTACTAGGATGGGGGACCTCCTGGGATGTCCTTGTGTTGCACCCTTTTTTTTTCAGCTTTGGCTGTCCATTTTCCTACCACCCATCACATGACCACTGTTGGAGCCGTCGGAGACCAAATTAATCATTTTGAAGCGTCGAAACCCAGGCTCCGTGCGAGACTTACTGGTTTTAGTTAGCCTTTAATTTGATTGCTTTGAAGGCTTTTTACTCCATTTCCGGTTTAATCTTTGCGGAAAGCCATCTAAAGCAATTTAGGAAAGGTTTAAAAGTTTCAATGGAAAATCTTTTATATTTTACTGATTTTAGTAAGCTTTCTGATTCGAGTAATCGAGGGTTTCTTGACTCTATAAAAGTGATGTAGTACTTTTATTCACGGAATAATACATTTTCAGGTTGTTTATGGGTATCTAGGGTCGTAAACTGGTCGGTTCCGTTCCGGGTTCACGGCGGGCCCGGAACTAGAATCGTTAGTGAGGGGATGCACCCGGAAACCAAAACCGGAACCGATTCGGAACTAATTTCCTGGATCCGGAACCGGAACCATTACGGAGTGGATGGGCCCGGAACCGGAACCATTTCCTGGGCGGGTTCGGGTCCGGGTCCAGCCTATGTAGAGAATTTTTTAGAGAAAAGCAAACTTTAGAAAAAAAATTTCTAAAATTGGGGTATTATATTGTAGCTCGGGCCCACAGGCCAGAACCAAGGTGGAATTGGGCCCGGAACCATTTAGGTCGCGGGTCTAGAAATTGGAACCATACCCGGACCCGTTTACTTATCGGTTCCTAAAGATGGACCCAGACCCGATTATTAACGGGTCGGAACCTTCGGATAATCGGAGAATCGGATACCCATTTACAACCCTATGGGCATCACCCCATCACTTCCGTCTTGGTTCAGGGTGACGGTACGAGGTTAAAGGAGATGACTTTCATCTATGGTTTACTAAGAGTGTTTCCGCAATGTTAATGTGGAAACAGAAATCAACGTAACAGAACAAATTTGAGATGGTAAAGCCGACCGGTCCCCAGGCACCACCGCTCGGTAAAGCAATGGGCTCGGCAGGTCCGACCCGGTCCAGGGCACCACCTCTCTGTAAAGCACATCTGTTTTCCACTGCAATAATACATTGGGTGCGATCATACCAGCGCTAAAGCACCGGACCCAACCGAACTCCGCAGTTAAGCGTGCTTGGGCGAGAGTAGTTGTCACAACCCAAGCCCAGGGTTCGGGGGTTAGCAAAAGCCAAACCTAATGGCACACGTACTCCCGTGCATGCACACGTAGACCGGGTCTAAATGCACACGCACAAGGGAACAAGCACACGTGCCAAGCAAGTATGCGGAAGCTGCAAATATCAGAAACATAAAACTACAAAGCGAGAAGAGGATACAAAGGACGGACTGACATAATTACATATGAAAGTTTTACAAAATGAACAAAAGATATATACAATGATAACAGGTCAAGTCAAATACAAGTCTGCAAATCCACACAACACAAGACTCCAAAATGATGCATGCCATGTACGCTCTCCCGTGGGGTGATCACATCCACTCCTCTAGGCCTGATGGGGCCCCGGGGGTCTCATCTGGAGCCTGGCCGACCTGCGGGGGTTCGGCCGGGGGATCTGGGCCTGCAACACCAAAAACAACTGTGAATACGACGATTCAGCAAAGTATAAACCATAGCAAGTTAACACACGCTGTGTCTAATAGAATAAAGAACATCATGTTATTAAAGAAGGCATTTTCGTATACTAGGTTATCATGCAAGAAAGAAATATGCTGCATGAATCAAGGATAACATGCTGTGTACAAGACTAGTGGCTACTACATTACCATATGCTCCCAAAAGAGGGATCTTGTAACATGCAAAGAACACCATTGTCCGGGCCAGGGTACAATGGGTCTCGGTTTCCTGGGGTCCGGTTCCCCAAGACAAAATCCATACTGCAGCAGGCCATATAAACTATACCGAATTCACCCCGTCGGGATCCTAAGGCTGAGGCTAAGTAGTGCCTGACCATACGGAGTCAATCATGAAAATCCTGAGTAGATCGTGACAACTTATCATACGTGCAGATCCGTGAATGAACACATCATACATGCATACTCAGGGTAAATAAACCACAATGTGAAAGTAACGAAACATACGTAATCATGTTAGAGAGTTGAGATCAATGATCGAATGCAATATGTTATGCAACAAATCATGTGAGTCGAATCATCTTAAGTTACAAACCAATTCTAATCTAATTATCCGGTGTTTCTAACCGTGCATGATGATGTAGTTTTAAGTTATTCGATACACCGTTGTCTAGTGTTGCCTTGAAATCGGGCGGTGCACGGAGTCCCTTAAACCAACACCCATGGGGAGGTGCTTAACATCCGGATAACGAACATGAATGATTCGCAGCCCTCGAGATCATTCACGCGTTGTATCACATTCCGTTGGGCAAGTCTAGGTGTTCTACATTCTATCATGAAGGCCATATCGGTCTTTTCTTTACACCTATCCTTGTTTTTCTTTCATTAGTCTAGTGTGCATACGGCTTAGCCGTGGTGTGTGCTACGGCTTAGCCGTGTGTAGTCTACGGCTTAGCCGTGGCTGGGCCGTAGAAGGTCTGTCAGTTGCTGACTCTCAGTTATTCCAGAAAATGCACCCTCTATTGTTCTACGGCTGGGCCACGGCTGAGCTTCGGCTTAGCCGTAGGGCAATCCACGGCTTAGCCGTGCCCTAGCCGTAGAGGAAAACTGGGTTTTTCTCCTCTCTGGCTTGTGAGCCGTAGGTGCTATACGGCTTAGCCGTACCTGCACGAATACAAATTCCTGCAACCTGTACAAAATGTCTGGGAAAGCATCCAAATTGCAATTTATCAAGGAAGATAGACAAAGTAGTAGTCAAATGAGTATCAAATGGGCTGTAAACTCATGTTTCCATATCAATTCATGTAAGATCAACCAAATTCAATGCATACCAACATGGGTTCTCAATGTTATGGTTATACTTGCCTCAATTGGAGATCACTTGCACAATTGTAGTTCTCAAGCCCAAACACAATCTAATACAAATCAAAACAACATGCATGCATGAGGATTGGAGTCATAGACACACTATACAACAATGGAAACAAGAGGGGGAAGAACTAGAGAAGAGAGATGAGAAGGATGAAGGGATTTCCACCAACTCACCTCACATGCAAGGACCACAAGCTTGATCAATGGAGAGAAATCAAGTGAAGGAGGGAGAACTCCACGTGCAGTGAGAAATGTTGAGAGAAAACGAGAGAGAACAAGAGAGAGAGCATGAATTGGTCGATGGATGCACTTATACAAGTCAATGGGTTGTCCAAATTGCAATAAGGGCCAAGTCATAAGTCTATTTTCAGTTTGAGTCAAACTCGGGTCCAATCGAATCACACGACCTCGGTTGCAAATGACGTAGTTACGAAAGTTAACGAGCTCAACGAAAGACACGTGTTGTCATCAAGATGATGCAAAAATGACCATGTCTTAGAAAAGCAAAAATTACGAAAAAGGGCTTGGTCTACTTAATCCAGGTCAAACTCAACCCAACTACCTATCCATGACCCGTAACGAAAACAAAACACAAACAAAACACGATTAACAACGAAAACAAGATTAACTAACCGCTAAACGAGGTCAAGCTGGGCCGGAGTGTTACATCCTCCCCTACTTGAGAATCATTCCGTCCTCGGAATGAACACTAACTCACTCATACCTGGGAAAACAAATCGGGATACTGGCGTGCCATCTGCTCTTCTAACTCCCAAGTAGCCTCATCGGGACTGTGATGCTCCCAAAGCACTTTGACCCATCGAATTGTCCTGGTGCGAAGTATCTGCTCTCCGGTTCCCACGATACGGAGCGGTCGCTCAACGTATGCAGCACTCGGCTGAATCTGAACCTCGTCGTAACGAATGACATGGGAGGGATCATGAACATATTTCCGAAGCATCGAAATGTGGAAAACGTTGTGCACTCCTGAAAACATCTCGGGAAGCTCTAATCGATAGGCCAAATCACCAATCCGACTCTTGATCTCGAACGGTCCGACATAGCGTGGAGCTAACTTGCCTTTCTGGCCGAAACGGATCGTACCCTTCATCGGAGAGACCTTCAGAAAAACCCACTCGCCAACCTGAAACTCTAAGGGTCGTCTGCGGGTGTCTGCATAACTCTTCTGTCTTGACCGAGCAACTTTCAAGTTCTCAATGGCTTTCTGTACCTTCTCCGTAGTCTCGGCAATGATCGTCGGTCCGTGAAAACTGCGGGTTCCAACTTCTTCCCAACATACCGGGCTCCTGCACTTCTTCCCGTACAATGCCTCATATGGTGCCATCCCAATGCTCTCGTGGAAGCTGTTGTTGTAGGCGAACTCGCACAACGATAGATGAAGATCCCATTCTTTCTCGTAGCTCAACACACTGGCTCGCAACATATCCTCCAAAGTCTGAATCGTCCGCTCTGATTGCCCATCCGTCTGTGGGTGGTATGCCGTGCTGAAACTCAACTTCGTGCCCAAAGCCTCTTGGAATGCTCTCCAGAAGGACGAAACAAAACGGCTGTCACGATCGGATACAATCGACACGGGGGTACCATGGAGCCTGACGATCTCATCCACGAACTTCCTTGCCATCTCTGAAAATGTCATACCCTTCCGGAAAGGAATGAAATGGGCTGACTTCGTCAATCGATCTACGATCACCCAAATGGCGTTGTTCTTCCTGCTCGTCGGCGGTAATCCGGAAACAAAGTCCATGGTGATGTTTTCCCACTTCCACTGTGGTATGTGCAAAGGATGCAACGAGCCTGGCGGTCTCTGATGATCTACTTTCACCTTCTGGCATGTCAAACAGCGAGCAACAAACCCTGCTACTTCTCTCTTCATGTTGTTCCACCAGAAGCGATCTTTGAGATTCCGAAACATCTTCGTGCTGCCTGGATGCATCGCGTAGCGAGCGTAATGCGCTTCGTTCATCAGCTTCTCCTTGAACTCATCCACTGCTGGCACGCACAACCTACTCCGAAAATAGAGTACACCATCCTCGAGTCTGAAATCGGGTCGGTCTCCAATGTGGTCTCGAATGCGCTTCAAAGTTAGATCTTCAAACTGCCTGTCTTTAATCTGCTGAATCATCTCAGGCTGAAACACTAGCGTACTAGCCAACGTCACGCACTCATCCACTAGTTTAACTTCAACAGGGAGACCGCGAAACTCTAAGAGGAAACTGCTCAATAGCTGCACTGACTCTGCTTTCCTGCTGAGCGCATCTGCCACCACATTCCCCTTGCCTGGCTGATATTTGATCGGAAAATCATAATCCTTAATAAGCTCAAGCCATCTCCGCTGTCTCATGTTCAGCTCCTGCTGTGTGAATAAATACTGCAAACTGTGGTGGTCAGAACGAACCTCAAACTGCACACCATATAGATAATGTCTCCACAGCTTCAACGCAAACACGATGGCTGCTAATTCCAAATCATGGGTGGCGTAATTCTTCTCATGTTCTCGCAACTGTCGCGATCCATACGCAATCACCTTCCCATGCTGCATCAACACACAACCTAGGCCAACTCGAGAAGCGTCTGAATAAACCACGAATCCTTCACAACCATCTGGCAAGGCTAACACTGGAACTGTAGTCAACTTCTCTTTCAAAATCCTGAAACGGGCTTCACACTCCTCAGTCCAATCAAATGGTACATTCTTCCTGGTCAACTTCGTCAAAGGAGAAGAGATCTTAGCAAAGTCCTGGACAAATCGACGATAGTAACCCGCTAGACCAAGGAAACTGCGAACCTCTGTCACTGTCTTGGGGCTAGGCCAATTCACTACTGCCTCCACTTTAGATGGATCAACTGCCAACCCCTCTCGTGAAATGATATGACCTAAAAATGCCACCTGCTCAAGCCAAAAATCACACTTCGACAACTTAGCAAACAATCGATGTTCTCTCAACAACGACAAGGCTTTTCTCAAATGCTCCTTATGCCCCTCTGCTGACTTAGAATAGATCAATATATCATCAATAAACACAACTACGAACTGGTCCAAGAAAGGAGCAAAGATCTGATTCATCAATGCCATAAACGCTGCAGGTGCGTTGGTTAGTCCAAAAGGCATCACGAGGAATTCATAGTGACCATAACGAGTCCTGAAGGCAGTCTTGGGAATGTCATCTTCTTTGACCCTCAACTGGTGATATCCAGACCTCAAATCAATCTTCGAAAAATATGCTGCGCCCTGAAGTTGATCGAATAGCTCATCAATCCTGGGTAGGGGGTACTTGTTCTTGATAGTCACTTTGTTCAGCTGTCGGTAGTCTATACACATCCGAAAAGTACCATCTTTCTTCTTGACAAACAAGACTGGTGCTCCCCAAGGTGAAACGCTCGGGCGAATGAAACCCTTATCCAAAAGCTCCTGCAATTGTTTCTTCAATTCTGACAACTCTGCTGGGGCCATACGATACGGACCCTTGCTGATCGGTGCTGTGCCGGGAACAAGCTCGATGGCGAACTCCACATCTCGAACCGGGGGTAAGCCTGGCACTTCGTCTGGGAAGATATCGGGAAAGTCACAGACCACCTGGATCTCGTCTAGCTGCTTCGTCTCCTTCTTCGCTGAGATAAAGGCAATGAAGCCTTCGCACCCTCGGCGGATCAAGCGATCTGCCTTACACGCCGAAATCACACGTCTGGGGCATCTCTGCTGACTGCCCTCGAAACGGAAACCCTTGCCTAAATCGAAGAAGATCGTCCTGTTGTAACAGTTAACACAGGCACGATATCGAGCGAGCCAATCCATACCAAGGATCACGTCGAAGTCCAGCATCGACAACAAGATCAAATCAACAGGTAACTGATGACCTGCAATCTGCACGTCGCAATGGGGGTAGTACATACTACACTCCACTCGCTTGCCAACTGGGGTGGATACAACCAGCACATATGGCAACGGCTTAGACGGCTGATGCAACCGCTCGGCAAAATGAGGTGCTACATAAGACCGTGTAGACCCCGAATCGAACAAAGCTAAAGCCTCGACGCGCAAAATCAAAACAGTACCTTCAACCACCTGTGGATCCTCGGCACTCTCGTGAGTAGCAGCGTAAGCACGGGCTGTCTGGCGAGGTTGTCTCGAGCCTGGACGTGCTGACTGTGGCTTGCTCGGAGCGGTAGGTGCACTGGGTCTGCTAGGAACTGCACCGGAAGTAGGACCAGATGGAGCTGCACCGGAGGCTCTCTGTCGAGGACAATTGGCGATCATATGCTCCCTCGAACCGCAGATAAAACAAGCACCGGCCTTCCTCCAACAAGCTTCAGTCGTGTGGCTCTTGCCGCAATATCCACAAGTCACTCCAGTAGAACTAGAAATACTCTGCTGGCCTTTGGTCTTCTTCTGTACTTGTCCTCGTGCACTGAAAGGCTGCTGTCGCTTAGGCTCAACGGCTCTCGCAGCTTGGTGGATGGCCTCGGCAGAATAGGCCCTGTCCACTGCTTCGTCGAACGTAGCCGGACGCTGAAACGCTGTCACGTGGTGCATGTACCGGGGATGCAAACCTTCAACAAACCTGTTCACCTTTCTCTCTTCGGTACTGATCATGTCCGGAGCAAAATGCGACAACTGCATAAACTTGTTCACGTATTCTGCTACTGTCATCTGCTGCTGACGGAGAGCTAGGAACTCAACCTCCTTGGCTCGAAACACATGAGCCGGGATGAACTTCCTCCTGAACTGTTGCTTGAACATATCCCACACCGTAGCACTAGGAATATCTCTGAAGGAGTCTTTCACGCTCTTCCACCAAGTCTTCGCGACGTCCCTAAACATAGAAGTGGCTAGTCCGACCTTCTGCCGGTTCGTGCACACGACGGTCTCAAAGACATCCTCCGTCTGTTCCAACCACTGTTCTGCCTTCAATGGCTCTTCTATCCCATAGAACTCAATAGCTCCTCGCTTGCGAAATTTACCGTAGAGGGCATTTGGGTCACTCTCTCGAGGCTGCAAGATCACCTGCTGGTCTACATGCGACTGAACTGGGGCTTGGCTTTGTCGGTCTAACATAGTGGTAACTTGGGCTTGCAAGTTCTGCATCGATTGCGATTGTGCCTGAAGGGACTGGAATAGCATAAGGATGCGTTCATCGGTATTCGGTGGCTGCGGTGACGGGGCAGATCCGCTCTCGTTATTTCCGGCGTTCTGCTGCGAGCCAGAACCTGATGCCATCCTGTAAAATGGAAAGAGTCAGACACAAACACAAAACAATAGCGCCCAACAAACCCCAAAGTCTAGAAAGAGCACAAAGAAATAACCGTATCCTCACCACGATCCTACATGCCTACATGCTTATCATCTAGAACAAGGAATTCTCTGATACCATACAATACGTATGTCACAACCCGAGCCCAGGGTTCGGGGGTTAGCAAAAGCCAAACCTAATGACACACGTACTCCCGTGCATGCACACGTAGACCGGGTCTAAATGCACACGCACAAGGGAACAAGCACACGTGCCAAGCAAGTATGCGGAAGCTGCAAATATCAGAAACATAAAACTACAAAGCAAGAAGAGGATACAAAGGACGGACTGACATAATTACATATGAAAGTTTTACAAAATGAACAAAAGATATATACAATGATAACAGGTCAAGTCAAATACAAGTCTGCAAATCCACACAACACAAGACTCCAAAATGATGCATGCCATGTACGCTCTCCCGTGGAGTGATCACATCCACTCCTCTAGGCCTGATGGGGCCTCGGGGGTCTCATCTGGAGCCTGGCCGACCTGCGGGGGTTCGGCCGGGGGATCTGGGCCTGCAACACCAAAAACAACTGTGAATACGACGATTCAGCAAAGTATAAACCATAGCAAGTTAACACACGCTGTGTCTAATAGAATAAAGAACATCATGTTATTAAAGAAGGCATTTTCGTATACTAGGTTATCATGCAAGAAAGAAATATGCTGCATGAATCAAGGATAACATGCTGTGTACAAGACTAGTGGCTACTACATTACCATATGCTCTGAAAAGAGGGATCTTGTAACATGCAAAGAACACCATTGTCCGGGCCAGGGTACAATGGGTCTCGGTTTCCTGGGGTCCGGTTCCCCAAGACAAAATCCATACTGCAGCAGGCCATATAAACTATACCGAATTCACCCCGTCGGGATCCTAAGGCTGAGGCTAAGTAGTGTCTGACCATACGGAGTCAATCATGAAAATCCTGAGTAGATCGTGACAACTTATCATACGTGCAGATCCGTGAATGAACACATCATACATGCATACTCAGGGTAAATAAACCACAATGTGAAAGTAACGAAACATATGTAATCATGTTAGAGAGTTGAGATCAATGATCGAATGCAATATGTTATGCAACAAATCATGTGAATCGAATCATCTTAAGTTACAAACCAATTCTAATCTAATTATCCGGTGTTTCTAACCATGCATGATGATGTAGTTTTAAGTTATTCGATACACCGTTGTCTAGTGTTGCCTTGAAATCGGGCGGTGCACGGAGTCCCTTAAACCAACACCCATGGGGAGGTGCTTAACATCCGGATAACGAACATGAATGATTCGCAGCCCTCGAGATCATTCACGCGTTGTATCACATTCCGTTGGGCAAGTCTAGGTGTTCTACATTCTATCATGAAGGCCATATCGGTCTTTTCTTTACACCTATCCTTGTTTTTCTTTCATTAGTCTAGTGTGCATACGGCTTAGCCGTGGTGTGTGCTACGGCTTAGCCGTGTGTAGTCTACGGCTTAGCCGTGGCTGGGCCGTAGAAGGTCTGTCAGTTGCTGACTCTCAGTTATTCCAGAAAATGCACCCTCTATTGTTCTACGGCTGGGCCACGGCTGAGCTTCGGCTTAGCCGTAGGGCAATCCACGGCTTAGCCGTGCCCTAGCCGTAGAGGAAAACTGGGTTTTTCTCCTCTCTGGCTTGTGAGCCGTAGGTGCTATACGGCTTAGCCGTACCTGCACGAATACAAATTCCTGCAACCTGTACAGAATGTCTGGGAAAGCATCCAAATTGCAATTTATCAAGGAAGATAGACAAAGTAGTAGTCAAATGAGTATCAAATGGGCTGTAAACTCATGTTTCCATATCAATTCATGTAAGATCAACCAAATTCAATGCATACCAACATGGGTTCTCAATGTTATGGTTATACTTGCCTCAATTGGAGATCACTTGCACAATTGTAGTTCTCAAGCCCAAACACAATCTAATACAAATCAAAACAACATGCATGCATGAGGATTGGAGTCATAGACACACTATACAACAATGGAAACAAGAGGGAGAAGAACTAGAGAAGAGAGATGAGAAGGATGAAGGGATTTCCACCAACTCACCTCACATGCAAGGACCACAAGCTTGATCAATGGAGAGAAATCAAGTGAAGGAGGGAGAACTCCACGTTCAGTGAGAAATGTTGAGAGAAAACGAGAGAGAACAAGAGAGAGAGCATGAATTGGTCGATGGATGCACTTATACAAGTCAATGGGTTGTCCAAATTGCAATAAGGGCCAAGTCATAAGTCTATTTTCAGTTTGAGTCAAACTCGGGTCCAATCGAATCACACGACCTCGGTTGCAAATGACGTAGTTACGAAAGTTAACGAGCTCAACGAAAGACACGTGTTGTCATCAAGATGATGCAAAAATGACCATGTCTTAGAAAAGCGAAAATTACGAAAAAGGGCTTGGTCTACTTAATACAGGTCAAACTCAACCCAACTACCTATCCATGACCCGTAACGAAAACAAAACACAAACAAAACACGATTAACAACGAAAACAAGATTAACTAACCGCTAAACGAGGTCAAGCTGGGCCGGAGTGTTACAGTAGTACTAGGATGGGTGACCTCCGGGGAAGTCCTCGTGTTGCACCATTTTTTTTTAAGCTTTGGCTGTCCATTTCCCTGCCACCCATCACAAGACCGCTGTTGGAGCCGTCGGAGACCAAATTAATCATTTTGAAGCATCGAAACCCAGGCTCCGTGCGAGACTTACTGGTTTTAGTTAGCCTTTAATTTGATTGCTTTGAAGGCTTTTTACTCCATTTCCGGTTCAATCTTTGCGGAAAGCCATATAAAGCAATTTAGGAAAGGTTTAAAAGTTTCAATGGAAAATCTTTTATATTTTACTAATTTTAGTAAGCTTACTGATTCGAGTAATCGAGGGTTTCCTGACTCTATAAAAGTGATGTAATACTTTTATTCAAGGAATAATACAGTTTCAGGTTGTTTATGGGTATCTAGGGTCGTAAACGGGTCGGTTCCGTTCTGGGTCTACGGCGGGCCCGGAACTGGAATCGTTAGTGAGGGGATGCACCCGGAAACCAAAACCGGAACCGATTCGGAACTAATTTCCTGGATCCGGAACCGGAACCATTACGGAGTGGATGGGCCCGGAACCGGAACCATTTCCTGGGCGGGTTCGGGTCCGGGTCCAGCCTATGTAGAGAATTTTTTAGAGAAAAGCAAACTTTTAGAAAAAAAATTTCTAAAATTGGGGTAATATATTGGAGCTCGGGTCCACAGGCCAGAACCAAGGTGGAATTGGGCCCGGAACCATTTAGGTCGCGGGTCTAGAAATTGGAACCATACGCGGACCCGTTTACTTATCGGTTCCTAAAGAGGGACCCAGACCCGATTATTAACGGGTCGGAACCTTTGGATAATCGGAGAATCGGATACCAATTTACAACCCTATGGACATCACCCCATCACTTCCGTCTTCGTTCAGTGTGACGGTACGAGGTTAAAGGAGATGACTTTCCTCTACGGTTTACTAAGAGTGTTTCCGCAACGTTAATGTGGAAACGGAAATCAACGTAACAGAACAAATTTGAGACGGTAAAGCCGACCGGTCCTCAGGCACCACCGCTCGGTAAAGCAACGGGCTTGGCAGGTCCGACCCGGTGCAGGGCACCACCACTCTGTAAAGCACAACTATTTTCCACTGCGACATTACTTCAGGTGCGATCATACCAGCGCTAAAGCACCGGATCCCATCAGAACTCCGCAGTTAAGCGTGCTTGTGCGAGAGTAGTACTAAGATGGGTGACCTCCTGGGAAGTCCTCGCGTTGCACCCCTTTTTTTTCAGCTTTGGCTGTCCATTTTCCTGCCACCCATCACATGACCGCTGTTGGAGCCGTCGGAGACCAAATTAATTATTTTGAAGCGTCGAAACCCTGGCTCCGTACGATACTTACTGGTTTTAGTTAGCCTTTAATTTGATTGCTTTGAAGGCTTTTTACTCCATTTCCAGTTGAACCTTTGCGGAAAGCCATATAAAGCAATTTAGGAAAGGTTTAAAAGTTTCAATGGAAAATCTTTTATATTTTACTGATTTTAGTAAGCTTACTGATTCGAGTAATCGAGGGTTTCCTAACTCTATAAAAGTGATGTAATACTTTTATTCAAGGAATAATACAGTTTCAGGTTGTTTATGGGTATCTAGGGTCGTAAACAGGTCGGTTCCGTTCCGGGTCCACGGCGGGCCCGGAACTAGAATCGTTAGTGAGGGGATGCACCCGGAAACCAAAACCGGAACCGATTCGGAACTAATTTCCTGGATCCGGAACCGGAACCATTACGGAGTGGATGGGCCCGGAACCGGAACCATTTCCTGGGCGGGTTCGGGTCCGGGTCCATCCTATGTAGAGAATTTTTTAGAGAAAAGCAAACTTTAGAAAAAAAGTTTCTAAAATTGGGGTATTATATTGGAGCTCGGGCCCACAGGCCAGAACCAAGGTGGAATTGGGCCCGGAACCATTTAGGTCGCGGGTCTAGAAATTCGAACCATACCCGGACCCGTTTACTTATCGGTTCCTAAAGATGGACCCAGACCCGATTATTAACGGGTCGGAACCTTCGGATAATCGGAGAATCGGATACCCATTTACAACCCTATGGGCATCACCCCATCACTTCCGTCTTGGTTCAGGGTGACGGTACGAGGTTAAAGGAGATGACTTTCCTCTATGGTTTACTATGAGTGTTTCCGCAACGTTAATGTGGAAACAGAAATCAACGTAACAGAACAAATTTGAGATGGTAAAGCCGACCGGTCCCCAGGCACCACCGCTCGGTAAAGCAACGGGCTCGGCAGGTCCGACCCGGTCCAGGGCACCACCTCTCTGTAAAGCACAGCTGTTTTCCACTGCAATAATACTTCGGGTGCGATCATACCAGCGCTAAAGCACCGGATCCCATTAGAACTCCGCAGTTAAGCGTGCTTGGGCGAGAGTAGTACTAGGATGGGTGACCTCTTGGGAAGTCCTCGTGTTGCACCCCTTTTTTTTCAGCTTTGGCTGTCCATTTCCCTGCCACCCATCACATGACCGCTGTTGGAGCCGTCGGAGACCAAATTAATCATTTTGAAGCGTCGAAACCCAGGCTCCGTGCGAGACTTACTGGTTTTAGTTAGCCTTTAATTTGATTGCTTTGAAGGCTTTTTACTCCAACTCGGTTCAATCTTTGCGGAAAGCCATATAAAGCAATTTAGGAAAGGTTTAAACGTTTCAATGGAAAATCTTTTATATTTTACTGATTTTAGTAAGCTTACTGATTCGAGTAATCGAGGGTTTCCTGACTCTATAGAAGTGACGTAACACTTTCATTCAAGGAATAATATAGTTTCAGGTTGTTTATGGGTATCTAGGGTCGTAAACGGGTCGGTTCCGTTCCGGGTCCACGGCGGGCCCGGAATTGGAATCGTTAGTGAGGGGATGCACCCGGAAACAGAAACCGGAACCGATTCGGAACTAATTTCCTGGATCCGGAACCGGAACCATTACGGAGTGGATGGGCCCGGAACCGGAACCATTTCCTGGGCGGGTTCGGGTCCGGGTCCGGCCTATGTAGAGAATTTTTTAGAGAAAAGCAAACTTTTAGAAAAAAAATTTCTAAAATTGGGGTAATATATTGGAGCTCGGGCCCACAGGCCAGAACCAAGGTGGAATTGGGCCCGGAACCATTTAGGTCGTGGGTCTAGAAATTGGAACCATACCCGGACCCGTTTACTTATCGGTTCCAAAAGATGGACCCAGACCCGATTATTAACGGGTCGGAACCTTCGGATAATCGGAGAATCGGATACCCATTTACAACCCTATGGGCATCACCCCATCACTTCCGTCTTGGTTCAGGGTGACGGTACGAGGTTAAAGGAGATGACTTTCCTCTATGGTTTACTAAGAGTGTTTCCGCAACGTTAAGGTGGAAACAGAAATCAACGTAACAGAACAAATTTGAGACGGTAAAGCGGACCGGTCCCCAGGCACCACCGCTCGGTAAAGCAACGGGCTCGGCAGGTCCGACCCGGTCCAGGGCACCACCTCTCTGTAAAGCACAACTGTTTTCCACTGCGATAATACTTCGGGTGCGATCATACCAGCGCTAAAGCACCGGACCCCATCAGAACTCCGCAGTTAAGCGTGCTTGGGCGAGAGTAGTACTAGGATGGGGGACCTCCTGGGATGTCCTTGTGTTGCACCCTTTTTTTTTCAGCTTTGGCTGTCCATTTTCCTACCACCCATCACATGACCACTGTTGGAGCCGTCGGAGACCAAATTAATCATTTTGAAGCGTCGAAACCCAGGCTCCGTGCGAGACTTACTGGTTTTAGTTAGCCTTTAATTTGATTGCTTTGAAGGCTTTTTACTCCATTTCCGGTTTAATCTTTGCGGAAAGCCATCTAAAGCAATTTAGGAAAGGTTTAAAAGTTTCAATGGAAAATCTTTTATATTTTACTGATTTTAGTAAGCTTTCTGATTCGAGTAATCGAGGGTTTCTTGACTCTATAAAAGTGATGTAGTACTTTTATTCACGGAATAATACATTTTCAGGTTGTTTATGGGTATCTAGGGTCGTAAACGGGTCGGTTCCGTTCCGGGTCCACGGCGGGCCCGGAATTGGAATCGTTAGTGAGGGGATGCACCCGGAAACAGAAACCGGAACCGATTCGGAACTAATTTCCTGGATCCGGAACCGGAACCATTACGGAGTGGATGGGCCCGGAACCGGAACCATTTCCTGGGCGGGTTCGGGTCCGGGTCCGGCCTATGTAGAGAATTTTTTAGAGAAAAGCAAACTTTTAGAAAAAAAATTTCTAAAATTGGGGTAATATATTGGAGCTCGGGCCCACAGGCCAGAACCAAGGTGGAATTGGGCCCGGAACCATTTAGGTCGTGGGTCTAGAAATTGGAACCATACCCGGACCCGTTTACTTATCGGTTCCAAAAGATGGACCCAGACCCGATTATTAACGGGTCGGAACCTTCGGATAATCGGAGAATCGGATACCCATTTACAACCCTATGGGCATCACCCCATCACTTCCGTCTTGGTTCAGGGTGACGGTACGAGGTTAAAGGAGATGACTTTCCTCTATGGTTTACTAAGAGTGTTTCCGCAACGTTAAGGTGGAAACAGAAATCAACGTAACAGAACAAATTTGAGACGGTAAAGCGGACCGGTCCCCAGGCACCACCGCTCGGTAAAGCAACGGGCTCGGCAGGTCCGACCCGGTCCAGGGCACCACCTCTCTGTAAAGCACAACTGTTTTCCACTGCGATAATACTTCGGGTGCGATCATACCAGCGCTAAAGCACCGGACCCCATCAGAACTCCGCAGTTAAGCGTGCTTGGGCGAGAGTAGTACTAGGATGGGGGACCTCCTGGGATGTCCTTGTGTTGCACCCTTTTTTTTTCAGCTTTGGCTGTCCATTTTCCTACCACCCATCACATGACCACTGTTGGAGCCGTCGGAGACCAAATTAATCATTTTGAAGCGTCGAAACCCAGGCTCCGTGCGAGACTTACTGGTTTTAGTTAGCCTTTAATTTGATTGCTTTGAAGGCTTTTTACTCCATTTCCGGTTTAATCTTTGCGGAAAGCCATCTAAAGCAATTTAGGAAAGGTTTAAAAGTTTCAATGGAAAATCTTTTATATTTTACTGATTTTAGTAAGCTTTCTGATTCGAGTAATCGAGGGTTTCTTGACTCTATAAAAGTGATGTAGTACTTTTATTCACGGAATAATACATTTTCAGGTTGTTTATGGGTATCTAGGGTCGTAAACGGGTCGGTTCCGTTCCGGGTCCACGGCGGGCCCGGAATTGGAATCGTTAGTGAGGGGATGCACCCGGAAACAGAAACCGGAACCGATTCGGAACTAATTTCCTGGATCCGGAACCGGAACCATTACGGAGTGGATGGGCCCGGAACCGGAACCATTTCCTGGGCGGGTTCGGGTCCGGGTCCGGCCTATGTAGAGAATTTTTTAGAGAAAAGCAAACTTTTAGAAAAAAAATTTCTAAAATTGGGGTAATATATTGGAGCTCGGGCCCACAGGCCAGAACCAAGGTGGAATTGGGCCCGGAACCATTTAGGTCGTGGGTCTAGAAATTGGAACCATACCCGGACCCGTTTACTTATCGGTTCCAAAAGATGGACCCAGACCCGATTATTAACGGGTCGGAACCTTCGGATAATCGGAGAATCGGATACCCATTTACAACCCTATGGGCATCACCCCATCACTTCCGTCTTGGTTCAGGGTGACGGTACGAGGTTAAAGGAGATGACTTTCCTCTATGGTTTACTAAGAGTGTTTCCGCAACGTTAAGGTGGAAACAGAAATCAACGTAACAGAACAAATTTGAGACGGTAAAGCGGACCGGTCCCCAGGCACCACCGCTCGGTAAAGCAACGGGCTCGGCAGGTCCGACCCGGTCCAGGGCACCACCTCTCTGTAAAGCACAACTGTTTTCCACTGCGATAATACTTCGGGTGCGATCATACCAGCGCTAAAGCACCGGACCCCATCAGAACTCCGCAGTTAAGCGTGCTTGGGCGAGAGTAGTACTAGGATGGGGGACCTCCTGGGATGTCCTTGTGTTGCACCCTTTTTTTTTCAGCTTTGGCTGTCCATTTTCCTACCACCCATCACATGACCACTGTTGGAGCCGTCGGAGACCAAATTAATCATTTTGAAGCGTCGAAACCCAGGCTCCGTGCGAGACTTACTGGTTTTAGTTAGCCTTTAATTTGATTGCTTTGAAGGCTTTTTACTCCATTTCCGGTTTAATCTTTGCGGAAAGCCATCTAAAGCAATTTAGGAAAGGTTTAAAAGTTTCAATGGAAAATCTTTTATATTTTACTGATTTTAGTAAGCTTTCTGATTCGAGTAATCGAGGGTTTCTTGACTCTATAAAAGTGATGTAGTACTTTTATTCACGGAATAATACATTTTCAGGTTGTTTATGGGTATCTAGGGTCGTAAACGGGTCGGTTCCGTTCCGGGTCCACGGCGGGCCCGGAACTAGAATCGTTAGTGAGGGGATGCACCCGGAAACAGAAACCGGAACCGATTCGGAACTAATTTCCTGGATCCGGAACCGGAACCATTACGGAGTGGATGGGCCCGGAACCGGAACCATTTCCTGGGCGGGTTCGGGTCCGAGTCCAGCCTATGTAGAGAATTTTTTAGAGAAAAGCAAACTTTAGAAAAAAAATTTCTAAAATTGGGGTATTATATTGTAGCTCGGGCCCACAGGCCAGAACCAAGGTGGAATTGGGCCCGGAACCATTTAGGTCGCGGGTCTAGAAATTGGAACCATACCCGGACCCGTTTACTTATCGGTTCCTAAAGATGGACCCAGACCCGATTATTAACGGGTCGGAACCTTCGGATAATCGGAGAATCGGATACCCATTTACAACCCTATGGGCATCACCCCATCACTTCCGTCTTGGTTCAGTGTGACGGTACGAGGTTAAAGGAGATTACTTTCATCTATGGTTTACTAAGAGTGTTTCCGCAATGTTAATGTGGAAACAGAAATCAACGTAACAGAACAAATTTGAGATGGTAAAGCCGACCGGTCCCCAGGCACCACCGCTCGGTAAAGCAATGGGCTCGGCAGGTCCGACCCGGTCCAGGGCACCACCTCTCTGTAAAGCACATCTGTTTTCCACTGCAATAATACATTGGGTGCGATCATACCAGCGCTAAAGCACCGGATCCCAACCGAACTCCGCAGTTAAGCGTGCTTGGGCGAGAGTAGTTGTCACAACCCGAGCCCAGGGTTCGGGGGTTAGCAAAAGCCAAACCTAATGACACACGTACTCCCGTGCATGCACACGTAGACCGGGTCTAAATGCACACGCACAATGGAACAAGCACACGTGCCAAGCAAGTATGCGGAAGCTGCAAATATCAGAAACATAAAACTACAAAGCGAGAAGAGGATACAAAGGACGGACTGACATAATTACATATGAAAGTTTTACAAAATGAACAAAAGATATATACAATGATAACAGGTCAAGTCAAATACAAGTCTGCAAATCCACACAACACAAGACTCCAAAATGATGCATGCCATGTACGCTCTCCCGTGGGGTGCTCACATCCACTCCTCTAGGCCTGATGGGGCCCCGGGGGTCTCATCTGGAGCCTGGCCGACCTGCGGGGGTTCGGCCGGGGGATCTGGGCCTGCAACACCAAAAACAACTGTGAATACGACGATTCAGCAAAGTATAAACCATAGCAAGTTAACACACGCTGTGTCTAATAGAATAAAGAACATCATGTTATTAAAGAAGGCATTTTCGTATACTAGGTTATCATGCAAGAAAGAAATATGCTGCATGAATCAAGGATAACATGCTGTGTACAAGACTAGTGGCTACTACATTACCATATGCTCCCAAAAGAGGGATCTTGTAACATGCAAAGAACACCATTGTCCGGGCCAGGGTACAATGGGTCTCGGTTTCCTGGGGTCCGGTTCCCCAAGACAAAATCCATACTGCAGCAGGCCATATAAACTATACCGAATTCACCCCGTCGGGATCCTAAGGCTGAGGCTAAGTAGTGCCTGACCATACGGAGTCAATCATGAAAATCCTGAGTAGATCGTGACAACTTATCATACGTACAGATCCGTGAATGAACACATCATACATGCATACTCAGGGTAAATAAACCACAATGTGAATGTAACGAAACATACGTAATCATGTTAGAGAGTTGAGATCAATGATCGAATGCAATATGTTATGCAACAAATCATGTGAATCGAATCATCTTAAGTTACAAACCAATTCTAATCTAATTATCCGGTGTTTCTAACCGTGCATGATGATGTAGTTTTAAGTTATTCGATACACCGTTGTCTAGTGTTGCCTTGAAATCGGGCGGTGCACGGAGTCCCTTAAACCAACACCCATGGGGAGGTGCTTAACATCCGGATAACGAACATGAATGATTCGCAGCCCTCGAGATCATTCACGCGTTGTATCACATTCCGTTGGGCAAGTCTAGGTGTTCTACATTCTATCATGAAGGCCATATCGGTCTTTTCTTTACACCTATCCTTGTTTTTCTTTCATTAGTCTAGTGTGCATACGGCTTAGCCGTGGTGTGTGCTACGGCTTAGCCGTGTGTAGTCTACGGCTTAGCCGTGGCTGGGCCGTAGAAGGTCTGTCAGTTGCTGACTCTCAGTTATTCCAGAAAATGCACCCTCTATTGTTCTACGGCTGGGCCACGGCTGAGCTTCGGCTTAGCCGTAGGGCAATCCACGGCTTAGCCGTGCCCTAGCCGTAGAGGAAAACTGGGTTTTTCTCCTCTCTGGCTTGTGAGCCGTAGGTGCTATACGGCTTAGCCGTACCTGCACGAATACAAATTCCTGCAACCTGTACAGAATGTCTGGGAAAGCATCCAAATTGCAATTTATCAAGGAAGATAGACAAAGTAGTAGTCAAATGAGTATCAAATGGGCTGTAAACTCATGTTTCCATATCAATTCATGTAAGATCAACCAAATTCAATGCATACCAACATGGGTTCTCAATGTTATGGTTATACTTGCCTCAATTGGAGATCACTTGCACAATTGTAGTTCTCAAGCCCAAACACAATCTAATACAAATCAAAACAACATGCATGCATGAGGATTGGAGTCATAGACACACTATACAACAATGGAAACAAGAGGGAGAAGAACTAGAGAAGAGAGATGAGAAGGATGAAGGGATTTCCACCAACTCACCTCACATGCAAGGACCACAAGCTTGATCAATGGAGAGAAATCAAGTGAAGGAGGGAGAACTCCACGTGCAGTGAGAAATGTTGAGAGAAAACGAGAGAGAACAAGAGAGAGAGCATGAATTGGTCGATGGATGCACTTATACAAGTCAATGGGTTGTCCAAATTGCAATAAGGGCCAAGTCATAAGTCTATTTTCAGTTTGAGTCAAACTCGGGTCCAATCGAATCACACGACCTCGGTTGCAAATGACGTAGTTACAAAAGTTAACGAGCTCAACGAAAGACACGTGTTGTCATCAAGATGATGCAAAAATGACCATGTCTTAGAAAAGCGAAAATTACGAAAAAGGGCTTGGTCTACTTAATCCAGGTCAAACTCAACCCAACTACCTATCCATGACCCGTAACGAAAACAAAACACAAACAAAACACGATTAACAACGAAAACAAGATTAACTAACCGCTAAACGAGGTCAAGCTGGGCCGGAGTGTTACAGTAGACTAGGATGGGTGACCTCCTGGGAAGTCCTCGTGTTGCACCATTTTTTTTTTAAGCTTTGGCTGTCCATTTCCCTGCCACCCATCACAAGACCGCTGTTGGAGCCGTCGGAGACCAAATTAATCATTTTGAAGCATCGAAACCCAGGCTCCGTGCGAGACTTACTGGTTTTAGTTAGCCTTTAATTTGATTGCTTTGAAGGCTTTTTACTCCATTTCCGGTTCAATCTTTGCGGAAAGCCATATAAAGCAATTTAGGAAAGGTTTAAAAGTTTCAATGGAAAATCTTTTATATTTTACTAATTTTAGTAAGCTTACTGATTCGAGTAATCGAGGGTTTCCTGACTCTATAAAAGTGATGTAATACTTTTATTCAAGGAATAATACAGTTTCAGGTTGTTTATGGGTATCTAGGGTCGTAAACGGGTCGGTTCCGTTCTGGGTCTACGGCGGGCCCGGAACTGGAATCGTTAGTGAGGGGATGCACCCGGAAACCAAAACCGGAACCGATTCGGAACTAATTTCCTGGATCCGGAACCGGAACCATTACGGAGTGGATGGGCCCGGAACCGGAACCATTTCCTGGGCGGGTTCGGGTCCGGGTCCAGCCTATGTAGAGAATTTTTTAGAGAAAAGCAAACTTTTAGAAAAAAAATTTCTAAAATTGGGGTAATATATTGGAGCTCGGGTCCACAGGCCAGAACCAAGGTGGAATTGGGCCCGGAACCATTTAGGTCGCGGGTCTAGAAATTGGAACCATACGCGGACCCGTTTACTTATCGGTTCCTAAAGAGGGACCCAGACCCGATTATTAACGGGTCGGAACCTTTGGATAATCGGAGAATCGGATACCAATTTACAACCCTATGGACATCACCCCATCACTTCCGTCTTGGTTCAGGGTGACGGTACGAGGTTAAAGGAGATGACTTTCCTCTACGGTTTACTAAGAGTGTTTCCGCAACGTTAATGTGGAAACGGAAATCAACGTAACAGAACAAATTTGAGACGGTAAAGCCGACCGGTCCTCAGGCACCACCGCTCGGTAAAGCAACGGGCTTGGCAGGTCCGACCCGGTGCAGGGCACCACCACTCTGTAAAGCACAACTATTTTCCACTGCGACATTACTTCGGGTGCGATCATACCAGCGCTAAAGCACCGGATCCCATCAGAACTCCGCAGTTAAGCGTGCTTGTGCGAGAGTAGTACTAAGATGGGTGACCTCCTGGGAAGTCCTCGCGTTGCACCCCTTTTTTTTCAGCTTTGGCTGTCCATTTTCCTGCCACCCATCACATGACCGCTGTTGGAGCCGTCGGAGACCAAATTAATTATTTTGAAGCGTCGAAACCCTGGCTCCGTGCGATACTTACTGGTTTTAGTTAGCCTTTAATTTGATTGCTTTGAAGGCTTTTTACTCCATTTCCAGTTGAACCTTTGCGGAAAGCCATATAAAGCAATTTAGGAAAGGTTTAAAAGTTTCAATGGAAAATCTTTTATATTTTACTGATTTTAGTAAGCTTACTGATTCGAGTAATCGAGGGTTTCCTAACTCTATAAAAGTGATGTAATACTTTTATTCAAGGAATAATACAGTTTCAGGTTGTTTATGGGTATCTAGGGTCGTAAACAGGTCGGTTCCGTTCCGGGTCCACGGCGGGCCCGGAACTAGAATCGTTAGTGAGGGGATGCACCCGGAAACCAAAACCGGAACCGATTCGGAACTAATTTCCTGGATCCGGAACCGGAACCATTACGGAGTGGATGGGCCCGGAACCGGAACCATTTCCTGGGCGGGTTCGGGTCCGGGTCCATCCTATGTAGAGAATTTTTTAGAGAAAAGCAAACTTTAGAAAAAAAGTTTCTAAAATTGGGGTATTATATTGGAGCTCGGGCCCACAGGCCAGAACCAAGGTGGAATTGGGCCCGGCACCATTTAGGTCGCGGGTCTAGAAATTCGAACCATACCCGGACCCGTTTACTTATCGGTTCCTAAAGATGGACCCAGACCCGATTATTAACGGGTCGGAACCTTCGGATAATCGGAGAATCGGATACCCATTTACAACCCTATGGGCATCACCCCATCACTTCCGTCTTGGTTCAGGGTGACGGTACGAGGTTAAAGGAGATGACTTTCCTCTATGGTTTACTATGAGTGTTTCCGCAACGTTAATGTGGAAACAGAAATCAACGTAACAGAACAAATTTGAGATGGTAAAGCCGACCGGTCCCCAGGCACCACCGCTCGGTAAAGCAACGGGCTCGGCAGGTCCGACCCGGTCCAGGGCACCACCTCTCTTTAAAGCACAGCTGTTTTCCACTGCAATAATACTTCGGGTGCGATCATACCAGCGCTAAAGCACCGGATCCCATCAGAACTCCGCAGTTAAGCGTGCTTGTGCGAGAGTAGTACTAAGATGGGTGACCTCCTGGGAAGTCCTCGCGTTGCACCCCTTTTTTTTCAGCTTTGGCTGTCCATTTTCCTGCCACCCATCACATGACCGCTGTTGGAGCCGTCGGAGACCAAATTAATCATTTTGAAGCGTCGAAACCCAGGCTCCGTGCGAGACTTACTGGTTTTAGTTAGCCTTTAATTTGATTGCTTTGAAGGCTTTTTACTCCAACTCGGTTCAATCTTTGCGGAAAGCCATATAAAGCAATTTAGGAAAGGTTTAAACGTTTCAATGGAAAATCTTTTATATTTTACAGATTTTAGTAAGCTTACTGATTCGAGTAATCGAGGGTTTCCTGACTCTATAGAAGTGACGTAACACTTTCATTCAAGGAATAATATAGTTTCAGGTTGTTTATGGGTATCTAGGGTCGTAAACGGGTCGGTTCCGTTCTGGGTCTACGGCGGGCCCGGAACTGGAATCGTTAGTGAGGGGTTGCACCCGGAAACCAAAACCGGAACCGATTCGGAACTAATTTCCTGGATCCGGAACCGGAACCATTACGGAGTGGATGGGCCCGGAACCGGAACCATTTCCTGGGCGGGTTCGGGTCCGGGTCCAGCCTATGTAGAGAATTTTTTAGAGAAAAGCAAACTTTTAGAAAAAAAATTTCTAAAATTGGGGTAATATATTGGAGCTCGGGTCCACAGGCCAGAACCAAGGTGGAATTGGGCCCGGAACCATTTAGGTCGCGGGTCTAGAAATTGGAACCATACGCGGACCCGTTTACTTATCGGTTCCTAAAGAGGGACCCAGACCCGATTATTAACGGGTCGGAACCTTTGGATAATCGGAGAATCGGATACCAATTTACAACCCTATGGACATCACCCCATCACTTCCGTCTTGGTTCAGGGTGACGGTACGAGGTTAAAGGAGATGACTTTCCTCTACGGTTTACTAAGAGTGTTTCCGCAACGTTAATGTGGAAACGGAAATCAACGTAACAGAACAAATTTGAGACGGTAAAGCCGACCGGTCCTCAGGCACCACCGCTCGGTAAAGCAACGGGCTTGGCAGGTCCGACCCGGTGCAGGGCACCACCACTCTGTAAAGCACAACTATTTTCCACTGCGACATTACTTCGGGTGCGATCATAGCAGCGCTAAAGCACCGGATCCCATCAGAACTCCGCAGTTAAGCGTGCTTGTGCGAGAGTGGTACTAAGATGGGTGTCCTCGCGTTGCACCCCTTTTTTTTCAGCTTTGGCTGTCCATTTTCCTGCCACCCATCACATGACCGCTGTTGGAGCCGTCGGAGACCAAATTAATTATTTTGAAGCGTCGAAACCCTGGCTCCGTGCGATACTTACTGGTTTTAGTTAGCCTTTAATTTGATTGCTTTGAAGGCTTTTTACTCCATTTCCAGTTGAACCTTTGCGGAAAGCCATATAAAGCAATTTAGGAAAGGTTTAAAAGTTTCAATGGAAAATCTTTTATATTTTACTGATTTTAGTAAGCTTACTGATTCGAGTAATCGAGGGTTTCCTAACTCTATAAAAGTGATGTTATACTTTTATTCAAGGAATAATACAGTTTCAGGTTGTTTATGGGTATCTAGGGTCGTAAACAGGTCGGTTCCGTTCCGGGTCCACGGCGGGCCCGGAACTAGAATCGTTAGTGAGGGGATGCACCCGGAAACCAAAACCGGAACCGATTCGGAACTAATTTCCTGGATCCGGAACCGGAACCATTACGGAGTGGATGGGCCCGGAACCGGAACCATTTCCTGGGCGGGTTCGGGTCCGGGTCCATCCTATGTAGAGAATTTTTTAGAGAAAAGCAAACTTTAGAAAAAAAGTTTCTAAAATTGGGGTATTATATTGGAGCTCGGGCCCACAGGCCAGAACCAAGGTGGAATTGGGCCCGGAACCATTTAGGTCGCGGGTCTAGAAATTCGAACCATACCCGGACCCGTTTACTTATCGGTTCCTAAAGATGGACCCAGACCCGATTATTAACGGGTCGGAACCTTCGGATAATCGGAGAATCGGATACCCATTTACAACCCTATGGGCATCACCCCATCACTTCCGTCTTGGTTCAGGGTGACGGTACGAGGTTAAAGGAGATGACTTCCCTCTATGGTTTACTATGAGTGTTTCCGCAACGTTAATGTGGAAACAGAAATCAACGTAACAGAACAAATTTGAGATGGTAAAGCCGACCGGTCCCCAGGCACCACCGCTCGGTAAAGCAACGGGCTCGGCAGGTCCGACCCGGTCCAGGGCACCACCTCTCTGTAAAGCACAGCTGTTTTCCACTGCAATAATACTTCGGGTGCGATCATACCAGCGCGAAAGCACCGGATCCCATTAGAACTCCGCAGTTAAGCGTGCTTGGGCGAGAGTAGTACTAGGATGGGTGACCTCTTGGCAAGTCCTCGTGTTGCACCCCTTTTTTTTCAGCTTTGGCTGTCCATTTCCCTGCCACCCATCACATGACCGCTGTTGGAGCCGTCGGAGACCAAATTAATCATTTTGAAGCGTCGAAACCCAGGCTCCGTGCGAGACTTACTGGTTTTAGTTAGCCTTTAATTTGATTGCTTTGAAGGCTTTTTACTCCAAACTCGGTTCAATCTTTGCGGAAAGCCATATAAAGCAATTTAGGAAAGGTTTAAACGTTTCAATGGAAAATCTTTTATATTTTACAGATTTTAGTAAGCTTACTGATTCGAGTAATCGAGGGTTTCCTGACTCTATAGAAGTGACGTAACACTTTCATTCAAGGAATAATATAGTTTCAGGTTGTTTATGGGTATCTAGGGTCGTAAACGGGTCGGTTCCGTTCCGGGTCCACGGCGGGCCCGGAATTGGAATCGTTAGTGAGGGGATGCACCCGGAAACAGAAACCGGAACCGATTCGGAACTAATTTCCTGGATCCGGAATCGGAACCATTACGGAGTGGATGGGCCCGGAACCGGAACCATTTCCTGGGCGGGTTCGGGTCCGGGTCCGGCCTATGTAGAGAATTTTTTAGAGAAAAGCAAACTTTTAGAAAAAAAATTTCTAAAATTGGGGTAATATATTGGAGCTCGGGCCCACAGGCCAGAACCAAGGTGGAATTGGGCCCGGAACCATTTAGGTCGTGGGTCTAGAAATTGGAACCATACCCGGACCCGTTTACTTATCGGTTCCAAAAGATGGACCCAGACCCGATTATTAACGGGTCGGAACCTTCGGATAATCGGAGAATCGGATACCCATTTACAACCCTATGGGCATCACCCCATCACTTCCGTCTTGGTTCAGGGTGACGGTACGAGGTTAAAGGAGATGACTTTCCTCTATGGTTTACTAAGAGTGTTTCCGCAACGTTAAGGTGGAAACAGAAATCAACGTAACAAAACAAATTTGAGACGGTAAAGCGGACCGGTCCCCAGGCACCACCGCTCGGTAAAGCAACGGGCTCGGCAGGTCCGACCCGGTCCAGGGCACCACCTCTCTGTAAAGCACAACTGTTTTCCACTGCGATAATACTTCGGGTGCGATCATACCAGAGCTAAAGCACCGGACCCCATCAGAACTCCGCAGTTAAGCGTGCTTGGGCGAGAGTAGTACTAGGATGGGGGACCTCCTGGGATGTCCTTGTGTTGCACCCTTTTTTTTTCAGCTTTGGCTGTCCATTTTCCTACCACCCATCACATGACCACTGTTGGACCCGTCGGAGACCAAATTAATCATTTTGAAGCGTCGAAACCCAGGCTCCGTGCGAGACTTACTGGTTTTAGTTAGCCTTTAATTTGATTGCTTTGAAGGCTTTTTACTCCATTTCCGGTTTAATCTTTGCGGAAAGCCATCTAAAGCAATTTAGGAAAGGTTTAAAAGTTTCAATGGAAAATCTTTTATATTTTACTGATTTTATTAAGCTTTCTGATTCGAGTAATCGAGGGTTTCCTGACTCTATAAAAGTGATGTAGTACTTTTATTCACGAAATAATACATTTTCAAGTTGTTTATGGGTATCTAGGGTCGTAAACGGGTCGGTTCCGTTCCGGGTCCACGGCGGGCCCGGAACTAGAATCGTTAGTGAGGGGATGCACCCGGAAACCAAAACCGGAACCGATTCGGAACTAATTTCCTGGATCCGGAACCGGAACCATTACGGAGTGGACGGGCCCGGAACCGGAACCATTTCCTGGGCGGGTTCGGGTCCGGGTCCAGCCTATGTAGAGAATTTTTTAGAGAAAAGCAAACTTTAGAAAAAAAATTTCTAAAATTGGGGTATTATATTGTAGCTCGGGCCCACAGGCCAGAACCAAGGTGGAATTGGGCCCGGAACCATTTAGGTCGCGGGTCTAGAAATTGGAAGCATACCCGGACCCGTTTACTTATCGGTTCCTAAAGATGGACCCAGACTCGATTATTAACGGGTCGGAACCTTCGGATAATCGGAGAATCGGATACCCATTTACAACCCTATGGGCATCACCCTATCACTTCCGTCTTGGTTCATGGTGACGGTACGAGGTTAAAGGAGATGACTTTCCTCTATGGTTTACTAAGAGTGTTTCCGCAACGTTACTGTGGAAACAGAAATCAACGTAACAGAACAAATTTGAGATGGTAAAGCCGACCGGCCCCCAGGCACCACCGCTCGGTAAAGCAACGGGCTCGGCAGGTCCGACCCGGTCCAGGGCACCACCTCTCTGTAAAGCACAGCTGTTTTCCACTGCGATAATACTTCGGGTGCGATCATACCAGCGCTAAAGCACCGGATCCCATCAGAACTCCGCAGTTAAGCGTGCTTGGGCGAGAGTAGTACAAGGATGGGTGACCTCTTGGGAAGTCCTTGTGTTGCACCCCTTTTTTTTCAGCTTTGGCTGTCCATTTCCCTGCCACCCATCACATGACCGCTGTTGGAGCCGTCGGAGACCAAATTAATCATTTTGAAGCGTCGAAACCCAGGCTCCGTGCGAGACTTACTGGTTTTAGTTAGCCTTTAATTTGATTGCTTTGAAGGCTTTTTACTCCATTTCGGTTCAATCTTTGCGGAAAGCCATATAAAGCAATTTAGGAAAGGTTTAAACGTTTCAATGGAAAATCTTTTATATTTTACAGATTTTAGTAAGCTTACTGATTCGAGTAATCGAGGGTTTCCTGACTTTATAGAAGAGACGTAATACTTTCATTCAAGGAATAATACAGTTTCAGGTTGTTTATGGGTATCTAGGGTCGAAAACGGGTCGGTTCCGTTCCGGGTCCACGGCGGGCCCGGAACTGGAATCGTTAGTGAGGGGATGCACCCGGAAACAGAAACCGGAACCGATTCGGAACTAATTTCCTGGATCCGGAACCGGAACCATTACGGAGTGGATGGGCCTGGAACCGGAACCATTTCCTGGGCGGGTTCGGGTCCGGGTCCGGCCTATGTAGAGAATTTTTTAGAGAAAAGCAAACTTTTAGAAAAAAAATTTCTAAAATTGGGGTAATATATTGGAGCTCGGGCCCACAGGCCAGAACCAAGGTGGAATTGGGCCCGGAACCATTTAGGTCGTGGGTCTAGAAATTGGAACCATACCCGGACCCGTTTACTTATCGGTTCCAAAAGATGGACCCAGACCCGATTATTAACGGGTCGGAACCTTCGGATAATCGGAGAATCGGATACCCATTTACAACCCTATGGGCATCACCCCATCACTTCTGTCTTGGTTCAGGGTGACGGTACGAGGTTAAAGGAGATGACTTTCATCTATGGTCTACTATGAGTGTTTCCGCAACGTTAATGTGGAAACAGAAATCAACGTAACAGAACAAATTTGAGATGGTAAAGCCGACCGGTCCCCAGGCACCACTGCTCGGTGAAGCAATGGGCTCGGCAGGTCCGACCCGGTCCAGGGCACCACCTCTCTGTAAAGCACAGCTGTTTTCCACTGCGATAATACTTCGGGTGCGATCATACCAGCGCCAAAGCACCGGATCCCATCAGAACTCCGCAGTTAAGCGTGCTTGGGCGAGAGTAGTACTAGGATGGGTGAGCTCCTGGGAAGTCCTCGTGTTGCACCCCTTTTTTTTAAGCTTTGGCTGTCCATTTTCCTGCCACCCATCACATGACCGCTGTTGGAGCCGTCGGAGACCAAATTAATCAATTTGAAGCGTCGAAACCCAGGCTCCGTGCGAGACTTACTGGTTTTAGTTTGCCTTTAATTCGATTGCTTTGAAGGCTTTTTACTCCATTTCCGGTTCAATCTTTGCGGAAAGCCATATAAAGCAATTTAGGAAAGGTTTAAAAGTTTCAATGGAAAATCTTTTATATTTTACTGATTTTAGTAAGCTTACTGATTCGAGTAATCGAGGGTTTCCTGACTCTATAAAAGTGATGTAATACTTTTATTCAAGGAATAATACAGTTTCAGGTTGTTTATGGGTATCTAGGGTCGAAAACGGGTCGGTTCCGTTCTGGGTCCACGGCGGGCCCGGAACTGGAATCATTAGTGCGGGGATGCACCCGGAAACCAAAACCGGAACCGATTCGGAACTAATTTCCTGGATCCGGAACCGAAACCATTACGGAGTGGATGGGCCCGGAACCGGAACCATTTCCTGGGCTGGTTCGGGTCCGGGTCCGGCCTACGTAGAGAATTTTTTAGAGAAAAGCAAACTTTTAGAAAAAAAATTTCTAAAATTGGGGTAATATATTGGAGCTCGGGCCCAGAGGCCAGAACCAAGGTGGAATTGGGCCCGGAACCATTTAGGTCGCGGGTCTAGAAATTGGAACCATACCCGGACCCGTTTACTTATCGGTTCCTAAAGATGGACCCAGACCCGATTATTAACAGGTCGGAACCTTCGGATAATCGGAGAATCGGATACCCATTTACAACCCTATGGGCATCACCCCATCACTTAAGTCTTGGTTCAGGGTGACGGTACGAGGTTAAAGGAGATGACTTTCCTCTATGGTTTACTAAGAGTGTTTCCGCAACGTTAATGTGGAAACAGAAATCAACGTAACAGAACGAATTTGAGACGGTAAAGCCGACCGGTCCCCAGGCACCACCGCTCGGTAAAGCAACGGGCTCGGCAGGTCCGACCCGGTCCAGGGCACCACCTCTCTGTAAAGCACAGCTGTTTTCCACTGCGATAATACTTTGGGTGCGATCATACCAGCGCTAAAGCACCGGATCCCATCAGAACTCCGCAGTTAAGCGCGCCTGGGCGAGAGTCGTACTAGGATGGGTGACCTCCTGGGAAGTCCTCGTGTTGCACCCCTTTTTTTTCTGCTTTGGCTGTCCATTTCCCTGCCACCCATCACATGACCGCTGTTGGAGCCGTCGGAGACCAAATTAATCATTTTGAAGCGTCGAAACCAAGGCTCCGTGCGAGACTTACTCGTTTTAGTTAGCCTTTAATTTGATTGCTTTGAAGGCTTTTTACTCCATTTCGGTTCAATCTTTGCGGAAAGCCATATAAAGGAATTTAGGAAACGTTTAAAAGTTTCAATGGAAAATCTTTTATATTTTAAAGATTTTAGTAAGCTTACTGATTCGAGTGATCGAGGGTTTCCTGACTCTATAGAGGTGACGTAATACTTTTATTCAAGGAATAATACAGTTTCAGGTTGTTTATGGGTATCCAGGGTCGTAAACGGGTCGGTTCCGTTCCGGGTCCACGGCGGGCCCGGAACTAGAATAGTTAGTGAGGGGATGCACCCGGAAACAGAAACCGGAACCGATTCGGAACTAATTTCCTGGATCCGGAACCGGAACCATTACGGAGTGGATGGGCCCGGAACCGGAACCATTTCCTGGGCGGGTTCGGGCCCGGGTCCAGCCTATGTAGAGAATTTTTTAGAGAAAAGCAAACTTTTAGAAAAATAATTTCTAAAATTGGGGTAATATATTGGAGCTCGGGCCCACAGGCCAGAACCAAGGTGGAATTGGGCCCGGAACCATTTAGGTCGCGGGTCTAGAAATTGGAACCATACCCGGACCCGTTTACTTATCGGTTCCAAAAGATGGACCCAGACCCGATTATTAACGGGTCGGAACCTTCGGATAATCGGAGAATCGGATACCCATTTACAACCCTATGGGCATCACCCCATCACTTCCGTCTTGGTTCAGGGTGACGGTACGAGGTTAAAGGAGTTGACTTTCATCTATGGTTTACTAAGAGTGTTTCCGCAACGTTAATGTGGAAACAGAAATCAACGTAACAGAACAAATTTGAGATGGTAAAGCCGACCGGTCCCTAGGCACCACCGCTCGGTCAAGCAATGGGCTCGGCAGGTCCGACCCGGTCCAGGGCACCACCTCTCTGTAAAGCACAGCTGTTTTCCACTGCGATAATACTTCGGGTGTGATCATACCAGCGCTAAAGCACCGGATCCCAACAGAACTCCGCAGTTAAGCGTGCTTGGGCGAGAGTAGTACTAGGATGGGTGAGCTCCTGGGAAGTCCTCGTGTTGCACCCCTTTTTTTTAAGCTTTGGCTGCCCATTTCCCTGCCACCCATCACATGACCGCTGTTGGAGTCGTCGGAGACCAAATTAATCATTTTGAAGCGTCGAAACCCAGGCTCCGTGTTAGACTTACTGGTTTTAGTTAGCCATTAATTTGATTGCTTTGAAGGCTTTTTACTCCATTTCCGGTTCAAACTTTGAGGAAAGCCATATAAAGCAATTTAGGAAAGGTTTAAAAGTTTCAATGGAAAATCTTTTATATTTTACTGATTTTAGTAAGCTTACTGATTCGAGTAATCGAGGGTTTCCTGACTCCATAAAAGTGATGTAATACTTTTATTCAAGTTATAATACAGTTTCAGGTTGTTTTGGGTATCTAGGGTCTTAAACGGGTCGGTTCCGTTCCGGGTCCTCGGCGGTCCCGGAACTGGAATCGTTAGTGAGGGGATGAACCCGGAAACCAAAACCGGAACCGATTTGGAACTAATTTCCTGGATCCGGAACCAGAACCATTACGGAGTGGATGGGCCCGGAACCGGAACCATTTCCTGGGCGGGTTCGGGTCCGGGTCCGGCCTATGTAGAGAATTTTTTAGAGAAAAGCAAACTTTTAGAAAAAAAATTTCTAAAATTGGGGTAATATATTGGAGCTCGGGTCTACAGGCCAGAACTAAGGTGGAATTGGGCCCGGAACCATTTAGGTCGCGGGTCTAGAAATTGGAACCGTACGCGGACCCGTTTACTTATCGGTTCCTAAAGACGGACCCAGACCCGATTATTAACGGGTCGGAACCTTTGGATAATCGGAGAATCGGATACCAATTTACAACCCTATGGGCATCACCCCATCACTTCCGTCTTGGTTCAGGGTGACGGTACGAGGTTAAAGGAGATGACTTTCCTCTACGGTTTACTAAGAGTGTTTCCGCAACGTTAATGTGGAAACAGAAATCAACGTAACAGAACAAATTTGAGACGGTAAAGCCGACCGGTCCCCAGGCACCACCGCTCGGTAAAGCAACGGGCTCGGCAGGTCCGGCCCGGTGCAGGGCACCACCACTCTGTAAAGCACGACTGTTTTCCACTGCGACATTACTTCGGGTGCGATCATACCAGCGCTAAAGCACCGGATCCCATCAGAACTCCGCAGTTAAGCGTGCTTGTGCGAGAGTAGTACTAAGATGGGTGACCTCCTGGGAAGTCCTCGTGTTGCACCCCTTTTTTTTCAGCTTTGGCTGTCCATTTTCCTGCCACCCATCACATGACCGCTGTTGGAGCCGTCGGAGACCAAATCAATCATTTTGAAGTGTCGAAACCCTAGCTCCGTGCGATACTTACTGGTTTTAGTTAGCCTTTAATTTGATTGCTTTGAAGGCTTTTTACTCCATTTCCAGTTGAATCTTTGCGGAAAGCCATATAAAGCAATTTAGGAAAGGTTTAAAAGTTTCAATGGAAAATCTTTTATATTTTACTGATTTTAGTAAGCTTACTGATTCGAGTAATCGAGGGTTTCCTGACTCTATAAAAGTGATGTAATACTTTTATTCAAGGAATAATACAGTTTCAGGTTGTCTATGGGTATCGTGGGTCGTAAACGGGTTGGTTCCGTTCCGGGTCCACGGCGGGCCCGGAACTGGAATCGTTAGTGAGGGGATGCACCCGGAAACTGAAACCGGAACAGATTCGTAACTAATTTCCTGGATCCGGAACCGGAACCATTACGGAGTGGATGGGCCCGGAACCGGAATCATTTCCTGGGCGGGTTCGGGTCCGGGTCCAGCCTATGTAGAGAATTTTTTTAGAGAAAAGCAAACTTTTAGAAAAAAAGTTTCTAAAATTGGGGTATTATATTGGAGCTCGGGCCCACAGGCCAGAACCAAGGTGGAATTGGGCCCGGAACCATTTAGGTCGCGGGTCTAGAAATTGGAACCATACCCGGACCCGTTTACTTATCGGTTCCTAAAGATGGACCCAGACCCGATTATTAACGGGTCGGAACCTTCGGATAATCGGAGAATCGGATACCCATTTACAACCCTATGGGCATCACCCCATCACTTCCGTCTTGGTTCAGGGTGACGGTACGAGGTTAAAGGAGATTACTTTCCTCTATGGTTTACTATGAGTGTTTCCGCAACGTTAATGTGGAAACAGAAATCAACGTAACAGAACAAATTTGGGATGGTTAAGCCGACCGGTCCCCAGGCACCACCGCTCGGTAAAGCAACGGGCTCGGCAGGTCCGACCCGGTCCAGGGCACCACCTCTCTGTAAAGCACAGCTGTTTTCCACTGCGATAATACTTTGGGTGCGATCATACCAGCGCTAAAGCACCGGATCCCATTAGAACTCCGCAGCTAAGCGTGCTTGGGCGAGAGTAGTACTAGGATGGGTGACCTCCTGGGAAGTCCTCGTGTTGCACCCCTTTTTTTTCAGCTTTGGCTGTCCATTTCCCGGCCACCCATCACATGACCGCTGTTGGAGCCGTCGGAGACCAAATTAATCATTTTGAAGCGTCGAAACCCAGGCTCCGTGTGAGACTTACTGGTTTTAGTTAGCCTTTAATTTGATTGCTTTGAAGGCTTTTTACTCCATTTCCGGTTCAATCTTTGCGGAAAGCCATATAAAGCAATTTAGGAAAGGTTTAAAAGTTTCAATGGAAAATCTTTTATATTTTACTGATTTTAGTAAGCTTACTGATTCGAGTAATCGAGGGTTTCCTGACTCTATAAAAGTGATGTAATACTTTTATTCAAGGAATAATACAGTTTCAGGTTGTCTATGGGTATCGTGGGTCGTAAACGGGTTGGTTCCGTTCCGGGTCCACGGCGGGCCCGGAACTGGAATCGTTAGTGAGGGGATGCACCCGGAAACTGAAACCGGAACAGATTCGTAACTAATTTCCTGGATCCGGAACCGGAACCATTACGGAGTGGATGGGCCCGGAACCGGAATCATTTCCTGGGCGGGTTCGGGTCCGGGTCCAGCCTATGTAGAGAATTTTTTTAGAGAAAAGCAAACTTTTAGAAAAAAAGTTTCTAAAATTGGGGTATTATATTGGAGCTCGGGCCCACAGGCCAGAACCAAGGTGGAATTGGGCCCGGAACCATTTAGGTCGCGGGTCTAGAAATTGGAACCATACCCGGACCCGTTTACTTATCGGTTCCTAAAGATGGACCCAGACCCGATTATTAACGGGTCGGAACCTTCGGATAATCGGAGAATCGGATACCCATTTACAACCCTATGGGCATCACCCCATCACTTCCGTCTTGGTTCAGGGTGACGGTACGAGGTTAAAGGAGATTACTTTCCTCTATGGTTTACTAAGAGTGTTTCCGCAACGTTAATGTGGAAACAGAAATCAACGTAACAGAACAAATTTGGGATGGTTAAGCCGACCGGTCCCCAGGCACCACCGCTCGGTAAAGCAACGGGCTCGGCAGGTCCGACCCGGTCCAGGGCACCACCTCTCTGTAAAGCACAGCTGTTTTCCACTGCGATAATACTTTGGGTGCGATCATACCAGCGCTAAAGCACCGGATCCCATTAGAACTCCGCAGCTAAGCGTGCTTGGGCGAGAGTAGTACTAGGATGGGTGACCTCCTGGGAAGTCCTCGTGTTGCACCCCTTTTTTTTCAGCTTTGGCTGTCCATTTCCCGGCCACCCATCACATGACCGCTGTTGGAGCCGTCGGAGACCAAATTAATCATTTTGAAGCGTCGAAACCCAGGCTCCGTGTGAGACTTACTGGTTTTAGTTAGCCTTTAATTTGATTGCTTTGAAGGCTTTTTACTCCATTTCCGGTTCAATCTTTGCGGAAAGCCATATAAAGCAATTTAGGAAAGGTTTAAAAGTTTCAATGGAAAATCTTTTATATTTTACAGATTTTAGTAAGCTTACTGATTCGAGTAATCGAGGGTTTCCTGACTCCATAAAAGTGATGTAATACTTTTATTCAAGGAATTATACAGTTTCAGGTTGTTTATGGTTATCTAGGGTCGTGAACGGGTCGGTTCCGTTTCGGGCCTACGGTGGGCCCGGAACTGGAATAGTTAGTGAGGGGATGCACGCGGAAACCAAAACCGGAACCGATTCGGAACAAATTTCCTGGATCCGCAAGCGGAACCATTACGGAGTGGATGGGCCCGGAACCGGAACCATTTCCTGGGCGGGTTCGGGTCCGGGTCCGGCCTATGTAGAGAATTTTTTAGAGAAAAGCAAACTTTTAGAAAAAAAATTTCTGAAATTGGGGAAATATATTGGAGCTCAGGCCCACAGGCCAGAACCAGGGTGGAATTGGGCCCGGAACCGTTTAGGTCGCGGGTCTGGAAATTAGAACCATACCCGGACCCGTTTACTTATCGGTTCCTAAAGATGGACCCTGACCCGATTATTAACGGGTCGGAACCTTCGGATAATCGGAGAATCGGATACCCAATTACAACCCTATGGGCATCACCCCATCACTTCTGTCTTGGTTCAGGGTGAGAGTACGAGGTTAAAGGAGATGACTTTCCTCTATGGTTTACTAAGAGTGTTTCGGCAACGTTAATGTGGAAACAGAAATCAACGTAACAGAACAAATTTGAGACGGTAAAGCCGACCGGTCCCCAGGCACCACTGCTCGGCAAAGCAACGGGCTCGGCAGGTCCGGCCGATCCAGGGCACGACCACTCTGTAAAGCACAACTGTTTTCCACTGCGATAATACTTCGGGTGCGATCATACCAGCCCCTAAGCACCGGATCTCATCAGAGCTCCGCAGTTAAGCGTGCTTGGGCGAGAGTAGTACTAGGATGGGTGACCTCCTGGGAAGTCCTCGTGTTGCACCCCTTTTTTTTTCAGCTTTAGCTGTCCATTTTCCTGCCACCCATCACATGACCGCTGTTGGAGCCGTCGGAGACCAAATTAATCATTTTGAAGCGTCGAAGCCCAGGCTCCGTCCGAGACTTACTTGTTTTAGTTAGCCTTTAATTTGATTGCTTTGAAGGCTTTTTACTCCATTTCCGGTTTAATCTTTGCGGAAAGCCATATAAAGCAATTTAGGAAAGGTTTAAAAGTTTCGATGGAAAATCTTTTATATTTTACTGATTTTAGTAAGCTTACTGATTCGAGTAATCGAGGGTTTCCTGACTCTATAAAAGTGATGTAATACTTTTATTCAAGGAATAATGCAGCGTCAGGTTGTTTATCGGTATCTAGGGTCGTAAACGGGTCGGTTCCATTCCGGGTCCACGGCGGGCCCGGAACTGGAATCGTTAGTGAGGGGATGCCCCCGGAAACCAAAACCGGAATTGATTCGGAACTAATTTCCAGGATCCGGAACCGGAACCATTACGGAGTGGATGGGCTCGGAACCGGAACCATTTCCTGGGCGGGTTCGGGACCGGGTCCGGCCTATGTAGAGAATTTTTTAGAGAAAAGCGAACTTTTAGAAAAAAAATTTCTAAAATTGGAGTAATATATTGGAGCTCGGGTCCACAGGCCAGAACCAAGGTGGAATTGGGCCCGGAACCATTTAGGTCGAGGGTCTAGAAATTGGAACCATACCCGGACCCGTTTACTTATCGGTTCCTAAAGATGGACCCAGACCAGATTATTAACGGGTCGGAACCTTCGGATAATGGGAGAATCGGATACCCATTTACAACCCTATGGGCAACACCCCATTGCTTCCGTCTTGGTTCAGGGTGACGGTACGAGGTTAAAGGAGATGACTTTCCTCTATGGTTCACTAAGAGTGTTTCCGCAACGTTTTTGTGGAAACAGAAATCAACGTAACAGAACAAATTTGAGATGGTAAAGCCGACCGGTCCCCAGGCACCACCGCTCGGTAAAGCAATGGGCTCAGCAGGTCCGACCCGGTCCAGGGCACCACCTCTCTGTAAAGCACAGCTGTTTTCCACTGCGATAATACTTCGGGTGCGATCATACCAGCGCTAAAGCACCGGATCCCATCAGAACTCCGCAGTTAAGCGTGCTTGGGCGAGAGTAGTACTAGGATGGGTGACCTCCTGGGAAGTCCTCGTGTTGCACCCCTTTTTTTTTCAGCTTTGGCTGTCCATTTCCCTGCCACCCATCACATGACCGCTGTTGGAGCCGTCGGAGACCAAATTTATCATTTTGAATCGTCGAAACCCAGGCTCCGTGCGAGACTTACTGGTTTTAGTTAGCCTTTAATTTGATTGCTCTGAAGGCTTTTTACTCCATTTCCGGTTCAATCTTTGCGGAAAGCCATATAAAGCAATTTAGGAAAGGTTTAAAAGTTTCAATGGAAAATCTTTTATATTTTACTGATTTTAGTAAGCTTACTGATTCGAGTAATCGAGGGTTTCCTGACTCTATAAAAGTGATGTAATACTTTTATTCAAGGAATAATACAGTTTCAGGTTGTTTATGGGTATCTAGGGCCGTAAACGGGTCGGTTCCGTTCAGGGTCTACGGCGTGCCTGGAATTGGAATCGTTAGTGAGGGGATGCACCCGGAAACCAAAACCGGAACCGATTCGGAACTAATTTCCTGGATCTGGAACCGGAACCCTTACGGAGTGGATGGGCCCGGAACCGGAACCATTTCCTGGGCGGGTTCGGGTCCGGGTCCGGCCTATGTAGAGAATTTTTTAGAGAAAAGCAAACTTTTAGAAAAAAATTTCTAAAATTGGGGTAATATATTGGAGCTCGGGTCCACAGGCCAGAACCAAGGTGGAATTGGGCCCGGAACCATTTAGGTCGCGGGTCTAGAAATTGGAACCATACGCGGACCCGTTTACTTATCGGTTCCTAAAGATGGACCCAGACCCGATTATTAACGGGTCGGAACCTTCGGATAATCGGAGAATCGGATACCCATTTACAACCCTATAGGCATCACCCCATCACTTCCGTCTTGGTTCAGGGTGACGGTACGAGGTTAAAGGAGATGACTTTCCTCTATGGTTTACTAAGAGTGTTTCCGCAACGTTAATGTGGAAACAGAAATCAACGTAACAGAACAAATTTGAGACGGTAAAGTCGACCGGTCCCCAGGCACCACCGCTCGGTAAAGCAACGGGCTCGGCAGGTCCGACCCGGTCCAGGGCACCACCACTCTGTAAAGCACAACCGTTTTCCACTACGATATAACTTCGGGTGCGATCATACCAGCGCTAAAGCACCGGATCCCATCAGAACTCCGCAGTTAAGCGTGCTTTGGCGAGTGTAGTACTAGGATGGGTGACCTCCTGGGAAGTCTTCATGTTGCACCCCTTTTTTTTCAGCTTTGGCTGTCCATTTTCCTGCCACCCATCACATGACCGCTGTTGGAGCCGTCGGAGACCAAATTAATCATTTTGAAGCGTCGAAACCCAGGCTCCGTGCGAGACTTACTGGTTTTAGTTAGCCTTTCATTTGATTGCTTTGAAGGCTTTTTACTCCATTTCCAGTTGAATCTTTGCAGAAAGCCATATAAAGCAATTTAGGAAAGGTTTAAAAGTTTCAATGGAAAATCTTTTATATTTTACTGATATTAGTAAGCTTACTGATTCGAGTAATCGAGGGTTTCCTGACTCTATAAAAGTGATGTAATACTTTTATTCAAGGAATAATACAGTTTCAGGTTGTTTATGTAGGAAGTAGGTGGGTCTCGTGGATAGATTTTCAAAACTTTTGACCCACTTGACACAGGGATCAACTATCCATAAGACCAAAACCCAATCCAGGATGCGTTACCCTCAATCTCGTGACCATGTACAGTAAAAATTATACCAGCACTAAACATCCAAAATAATCTACGACATGGAAGAAGTAGATCATACCTTTGGAGACCCGCAGTGCTCTAATGGACTTCTTCAAGACCTCTTAGCCTTCCACGCTATGACCCCCGATTTGGATTTCTTTTCTCAAGAAGAACGGTGGAATCTTCAGGAGAAAATCCCAACTCGAGACTCCAAGGAACGAGAAGAAAGGAGAGGAGAGTAACTCGGGCAACTCTTGCACGAAAGGGTTTTGGGCGTGAGAGGAACTCTTTTGGACGTCCAAGGATATTTTATAGACTTCCAAATCTCTCCCTTGTCTAATTGAAGTAGAAGTCTTACTTCCAAAGCAATTAGCAACTTTCTCCTTTCCAAACTCTTATTTCTAGAGTCCAAGTCGGATTAGTGTTTTCCAATATCTTGGGCTAGCGTGGGGACCACTAGGGATTCCTTAGAAAGCTGGCTCCAACTGGAACATCGCGACCCCACATCTCATGTGCAATCCGGGCCCACAGTTAATTGCAAATAACACCACTATATAAATGCAATTGCACTCCAGTCTTAGGAATAAATTACAATGAAGACCCTAAACTTCCCAATTACCACAAGTAGGCCCCTCTATCAATATCCGTGGATCAATTGGAATAAATCCGTCTCTTCCAATCTAAGTTCCACATCTTATTATCCTTGAGCCCCAATTAATCACAGTAGTCATCAGTACCATCCAATTAACTCTTAATTGAGATGGGTGCGCACTTATTAATGACAAATCCATTAATTGGCACAAGGGGATAATAGAGATAGATTCCATCTTGATCATTCAACGTTCCCACAGTTCTACTACCACATACCCAAGACACCGAGGTGTTAACCTATAGTCGGCCTCACTCATTGGTGACTCAAAGCAAATGAATAGATAGAAACTTGAGTTCGTCAATGTCTCAGGATTGAGAGCCTATTGCTAGGGAATTATGAGAGCATACCTTATTATTGAGATGGAATTCCATAAGGTGCATCTCATGGTCCTTCAATACATCCAATGTACCAGCACCGTGATCCAGAATCTTACATCCTGATGATCGAGATAAATCACACTATCTCATAGTGATCAAAGTGCTGCAACCTTATCAAATGAGATGCCCAATCTCATTACTGGTTGTGAAGCTATTTTAAGTATAAGATTTGTGACATATATCTCCTGCGCGTGGATCTCATCCATGCACATATATCACATCTAATATACTAATGGGATCCGGTTCAACTCATGAACCATTATGTCATACGTATTGGTCATGTGCATGAAGTAGTAAAATAACATTCATCTCATGAAAGCAAAGCATGATTTTATTGATAAATAAAGAAATTAATCAATTTATTACATCAACTGATGGATTGAGTCCACAAAAACTAACAATCTCCCACTTGGGCTCAATGCCAGTCAGGGTTGCATCTCATGCCCATCCCTTCTACGTGTTGCTCAAAGACTTTGGTAGTCAAAGGCTTAGTAAAGGGATCTGCCAAATTGTCTGCAGAGGCTATCTTGGTAATAGCAATATCACCTCTCTGCACAATCTCTCTGACTAAATGATACTTCCTCTGTACATGCTTTTGGCTTTTATGGCTTCTGGGTTCCTTTGACTGAGCGACTGCCCCGCTGCTATCACAGTAAACTGTGAGTGGCTGTCGTGCCAAAGGTACCACCCCAAGTTCCAAAAGGAATCTTTTAAGCCATACTGCTTCCTTAGCTGCTTCACAAGCTGCTACATATTCAGCTTCCGAGGTTGAATCAGCGGTACATTCTTGTTTTATACTCCTCCAGCTGATAGCTCCGCCTCCAAGCATAAATACATAACCAGAGGTGGATTTCCTAGAATCCTTATCTGACATAAAGTCAGAATCTGTGTATCCGACTGGAATCAACTCATCACTGCTATAAATCAACATGTAATCTCTAGTCCTTCTCAAGTATTTGAGAATACATTTTACAGCAGTCCAATGTTCAGGTCCTGGATTAGATTGATATCTGCTGACTAGGCCCACTGCATAACAGATATCTAGTCTAGTACATAACATAGCATACATGAGGCTACCAACAGCCGAAGCGTATGGTATCGACCTCATTTGCTCCTTTTCCTCGGGTGTCTTAGGACACTGATCCTTGGAAAGGTGCACTCCATGCCTGAAAGGTGTGATACCCTTCTTGGAGTCTTGCATTGCAAACCGTACTAGCACCTTATCTATGTATGTAGCTTGGGATAAGCCAATCATCCTATTTTTCCGGTCTCGATAGAGTTTGATCCCTAGGATGTAGCTAGCTTCTCCCAAGTCCTTCATATCAAAAGTCTTGGCTAACCAAACTTTTACCGTTGACAACATTCCTATGTCTTTCCCGAGGAGAAGGATGTCATCGACATATAAAACCAGAAAAACTACCCTGTCACCTTCACTTTTCATGTACACACATGACTCATCCGGATTTTGACAAAAACCAAATGACTTGATTGCCTGGTCAAAACGGATATTCCAACTTCGGGATGCCTGCTTCAGTCCATAAATAGACTTCTGCAGCTTGCAAACTTTTTGCTCCTGGTTTTTAGCTACAAAACCGTCTGGCTGCACCATATAGATGTCTTCCTCAAGATGGCCGTTGAGAAAAGCCGTCTTGACATCCATTTGCCAAATCTCGTAATCGAGATGAGCCGCAATGGATAAGAGTATCCGGATGGATTTGAGCATGGCTACTGGCGAGAAGGTTTCCTCATAATCGATCCCCTCTTTCTGAGTATATCCTTTCGCAACAAGCCTAGCCTTATAAGTCTCCACTCTTCCATCTGGTCCTCTTTTTCTCTTGTAGACCCACTTGCACCCAATAGGTTTAATATTGGCAGGCAAGTCCACAAGTGTCCAGACCTGATTTGAGTACATAGACTCCATCTCAGCTTTCATAGCATCTTGCCAGCGTCCCGAGTCTAAGTCATTTATTGCTTCATCATAGTTAGAGGGATCTTGTTCTGGCTCTTCTGGGATTGCTTCATAAGACTCCCCCAAGAATGAGAACCTGTCAGGGGGTCTGACAATCCTCCCACTACGACGAGGTACTGGTGTAACTACTAGGTCAGGTAAGGGCGGTTCTTCCTCAAGTCCGGTCATACTTGGATTTGGAATTGATTGCTCCTGAATCTCTTCCAAGATCACCTTTTCTAAAAATTTCTGGTCCATCATATAATCTTCCTCCAGAAAAACCGCATTGGTGCTGACCAGCACTTTTTGCTCTCTGGGATTATAGAATAACCAACCTTTAGTTCCTTTAGGATATCCTACAAATGTGCATACTTCCGACTTCGCTTCCAACTTATCCGTCTTAACCTTGAGCACGTGTGCTGGACAACCCCAAATGTGTAAATGTTGTAGACTAGGCTTTCGCCCAGACCACAATTCCCGGGGAGTCTTAGGTATAGACTTAGATGGTACGAGGTTTAGTATATACATTGCAGTATCCAAAGCATATCCCCAAAAGGATATAGGTAATCTTGAGAAACTCAGCATAGACCTAATCATATCTAAAAGAGTCCGGTTCCTTCTTTCTGCTACTCCATTCTGTTGAGGCATACCAGGAGCAGACAACTGGGATAGAATCCCATTTTCTGATAAGTAACCCATAAAATCAGCAGAGAGATATTCCCCTCCTCGATCTGATCGAAGAGTCTTGATACTCTTACCTAATTGCTTTTCCGCTTCCGCTCGAAATTCTTTGAACTTTTCAAAAGCTTCGGACTTGCGGTGCATAAGGTATATGTAACCATATCTTGAGTAATCATCTGTGAAAGTGATGAAGTACTCATATCCTCCTCTGGCCCTGACATTAATGGGTCCGCAGACATCAGTATGCACTAATTCCAATAAATCTTTGGCCCTATTACCCTTAGCTGAAAAGGGTCTTTTAGTCATTTTACCTTCCAAACAGGACTCACAGATAGGCATTGGTTCTACCACCAATGAAGGTAAGATACCATCTTTCACTAGCCTCTCAATCCTGTTAAGGTTTATATGACCTAGCCTCAGGTGCCAAAGTTTTGTTGGATTAGATGAAGGTGACTTTCTCTTTAATGATGATCTACTAATTGTTTCAGTATCATGTATCTCATACATCGTGGGAGTTAACAAATAAAGTCCATTGGTTACCTTGCCAGAACATATGAAAGTACCATTCCTCTTTATGACAACTTCAGTACCAAAAGTAATAGAATAACCTTTATTCACCAAACTAGAAACTGAAATTAAATTCCGCCTTAAAGACGGTACATATAATGTTTCTGACAAAACCAATTTCTTATTTGAAAAACATAAAGTAATGACTCCTACTGAAACAGCCTCCGCCTTAGCGTCAGATCCTAGGTTGACAATGATTTCTCCATCACTTAGCCTCCTGGTTTCCTTGAACCCCTGCAACGTATTACATATGTGATTAGTTGCCCCGGAATCCACACACCAGGATTCTGAAGTACCAGTTGCAAAACTAACTTCAGATATAAGTGACTCAATCATACCTGGGGTCTTTTTCTTAGACAGATATTCTGGACAATTCCTCTTCCAATGTCCTGTCTTACCACAATGGAAACACTTTCCTTTTGTCCCTGAACCCTTAGCTTTAGCCACGCCACCAGTTGGACCATTTTCCACCTTAGGACCTTTTGGAATTGATTTCTTTTTGCCTTTCCGCCCTTTGCCTTTCGGCTTGGACTTGGCATCTGACTTTTCTGTCATTAAGGCAGTTGGTTTTTTCTTCATAATCCCTTCAGTTGCTACCAGCTGACTAGATAGCTCAGCCAGAGTCAGATTCATTTTATTCATATTATAATTGACCTTGAAATTGTTGAATGACTCTGGTAGTGACTCAAGGATTATGTCAATCTGCGATTCTGCATCAATCGCAGCTCCCAGTACATCTAACTCATTTAATGAGTCCATCATCTTCAACATGTGTTCCTGTACTGATGTACCTTCAGCCATCTTGGTGCTAATGAGCACCCTCATGGCTGCCTGCCTAGCAGGTCTGCCTTGTTCTGCAAACATCTCCTTTAAATTTGATATCATATCATATGCAGTCTTATAAGATTGATGTTGATGTTGCAGCACACTAGACATGGATGCCAGAATGTAACATCGGGCCATCTCATCGTCTTTGGCCCATTTGGTGTAAAGGTCCTTTTCTGCTTCTGATGCATCTGGGCCAGGCTCTTCAAGGGGGTTTTTGGTAAGGACATATTTATATCCTGAAGCTGTCAGGACAATATCCAGATTCCGTTTCCAGTCTACATAGTTGGATCCCACCAACTTATTCTGGTTGAGGATGGTCGCAAGTGGATTGAAAGTATTCGAATTCATGCTTGTAATACTGTAGCACATAACCATACATTCAATTAATGAATTTAAATGACATTAGAGTTTAGTATTCTACCAAATTTATGTGGGAATCCTCATAACCATAAAATTCAGAATACATCGGAATCCCAATCCTGCGGGGTATGCCTCCTTGGGGAGTGCAAATACCTCCTAGACTGGTGCGGATCAAAAGTTGGTAAAAATTGGGATTAAGACTAACTATCTATGATCCCCTTCATACATTACTATCTAAGTATCTCATACCAAATAATGTATGACTCCCGATTAGCTTCGGTTTCTAAAATACATGAGGCAAATCCTTGGGGATACTGCATCATTATTTTAGTTAAGTGTGACCCACCAACTAGCATTGCATGACAACCGTTGCGGGCAGCTCCTCCTTGGGGAGTGGGCTCCCACTACGTCTCATCAACACTATCCATAGGAGATCCATATCCAGTATCCAGATAAATACAAGCCCTCCGTGGGGAATGGCCATTCTCAAAATGGCGCAAGGCTAATACTTTCCTTACAATGGACCTATGGTGGAAAACCATGGGGATTTTTATATATATAGAAATGCCCCGCTCCCACTTAATATTATAGAGTTGAGGATTTCCTTATAGGTGTATGGGTCCATCAAATATAGGTATATATTCATCTCATGATAAGACCAATGATTGGTTCCAAGTCAAGTTATTTTAAGGAAAGTTCAGTTTCTATAATTAGTGTTACCAATAGATCCATCTCATGGGCCCACCAACTCTAATTAGAATTCTTTCCAAAAATTAATTTGATTTGACCAATTTTGGAATTTGCTATGTTTGGATCAGATATGGAAATACTCTAAAACAAGCATTCATCCATAAATAGAAAGTGCTATAACAAAAGACTAGTCCTCTCCTCCACATGACCCAGGCGGAAAAGACTTCTTGGACTTCTAGACTTTCCAAAACTTTGGGATTCCTCAAACTCTTTGGGCATCTCCAAAACACCTTTTGGTAATCTTCAAACTCTTTGATTAGGAGTCCAACTTCTCTTTCCTTCTTTGTTTCGGACATCTCCAGAATTTACAAATTTTAAAAATACATAAATTCCTATGTCTCTATAATGAGACTTACATGGTAGTCTAAACATGGAAATAAAAGGGCTATAGGGAAATTCACCATGCCTTGCCCTTTCACGGGAAACCAAGGAGACCATGATGCCCTTTACACTTAGCCACGAATAAACCAGTAATTAAAAGGAAAGAAAAATATGTGGGTCATATGGAGAGGACATTATCACCTGCAAGTTAGTATCTCATACAACAATGCATCTCACAAAACCAGGTTGCCAAACCACAATAGAAAAACAAGATGCCAAATATTTTGCCACCACGATATAAGACCCCCTACGCAACGGGGGTCCGGGGGCAGCGCCCCCGGCGGGGGTCGAGCTGCCCGGTCAGCTCGCGGGGTTCCAAGGGGCAGCGCCCCTGGCGGGGGCTCGGGGGCAGCGCCCCCGAAAAAAAAAAAAAAAAAAAAAAAAAAAAACCAACAACAACTCAGACCAAGAACAAGATGATTCTGCCTAGGTTCGGCTAGCCGATCTGGTCCCTACGGTTAGCGAACAGACCTCTATAGCCATAGTGGTCACTTTGACTAACCGACCTGACGAACCCAGAAATTTGGGTTCTTTTCTGATTCGGCTCCTGCTGTACCCAATCACCTCTAATGATCTCAGTATGTTTTAATGGCATCTTATCATCCTCCTATTATGATTAAAACCTTTTGTGACTTTCCAAACATGTATCTACTACGAGAGCAAGCAAACCCAATAAACACTGATCCTATCATAGCCCTTGCTCTATCCTCTTCGCATCTCATACGAAGATTAGAACAAGATTACTGATCTAACATGATTAGAGATGAGGTATGGCTCTGATACCAATTGTAGGAAGTAGGTGGGTCTCGTGGATAGATTTTCAAAACTTTTGACCCACTTGACACAGGGATCAACTATCCATAAGACCAAAACCCAATCCAGGATGCGTTACCCTCAATCTCGTGACCATGTACAGTAAAAATTATACCAGCACTAAACATCCAAAATAATCTACGACATGGAAGAAGTAGATCATACCTTTGGAGACCCGCAGTGCTCTAATGGACTTCTTCAAGACCTCTTAGCCTTCCACGCTATGACCCCCGATTTGGATTTCTTTTCTCAAGAAGAACGGTGGAATCTTCAGGAGAAAATCCCAACTCGAGACTCCAAGGAACGAGAAGAAAGGAGAGGAGAGTAACTCGGGCAACTCTTGCACGAAAGGGTTTTGGGCGTGAGAGGAACTCTTTTGGACGTCCAAGGATATTTTATAGACTTCCAAATCTCTCCCTTGTCTAATTGAAGTAGAAGTCTTACTTCCAAAGCAATTAGCAACTTTCTCCTTTCCAAACTCTTATTTCTAGAGTCCAAGTCGGATTAGTGTTTTCCAATATCTTGGGCTAGCGTGGGGACCACTAGGGATTCCTTAGAAAGCTGGCTCCAACTGGAACATCGCGACCCCACATCTCATGTGCAATCCGGGCCCACAGTTAATTGCAAATAACACCACTATATAAATGCAATTGCACTCCAGTCTTAGGAATAAATTACAATGAAGACCCTAAACTTCCCAATTACCACAAGTAGGCCCCTCTATCAATATCCGTGGATCAATTGGAATAAATCCGTCTCTTCCAATCTAAGTTCCACATCTTATTATCCTTGAGCCCCAATTAATCACAGTAGTCATCAGTACCATCCAATTAACTCTTAATTGAGATGGGTGCGCACTTATTAATGACAAATCCATTAATTGGCACAAGGGGATAATAGAGATAGATTCCATCTTGATCATTCAACGTTCCCACAGTTCTACTACCACATACCCAAGACACCGAGGTGTTAACCTATAGTCGGCCTCACTCATTGGTGACTCAAAGCAAATGAATAGATAGAAACTTGAGTTCGTCAATGTCTCAGGATTGAGAGCCTATTGCTAGGGAATTATGAGAGCATACCTTATTATTGAGATGGAATTCCATAAGGTGCATCTCATGGTCCTTCAATACATCCAATGTACCAGCACCGTGATCCAGAATCTTACATCCTGATGATCGAGATAAATCACACTATCTCATAGTGATCAAAGTGCTGCAACCTTATCAAATGAGATGCCCAATCTCATTACTGGTTGTGAAGCTATTTTAAGTATAAGATTTGTGACATATATCTCCTGCGCGTGGATCTCATCCATGCACATATATCACATCTAATATACTAATGGGATCCGGTTCAACTCATGAACCATTATGTCATACGTATTGGTCATGTGCATGAAGTAGTAAAATAACATTCATCTCATGAAAGCAAAGCATGATTTTATTGATAAATAAAGAAATTAATCAATTTATTACATCAACTGATGGATTGAGTCCACAAAAACTAACAGTTTATGGTTATCTAGGGTCGTAAACGGGTTGGTTCCGTTCCGGGTCCACGGCGGGCCCGGAACTGGAATCGTTAGTGAGGGGATGCACCCGGAAACCGAAACCGGAACAGATTCGGAACTAATTTCCTGGATCCGGAACCGGAACCATTACGGAGTGGATGGGCCCGGAACCGGAACCATTTCCTGGGCGGGTTCTGGTCCAGGTCCAGCCTATGTAGAGAATTTTTTAGAGAAAAGCAAACTTTTAGAAAAAAAGTTTCTAAAATTGGGGTATTATATTGGAGCTCGGGCCCACAGGCCAGAACCAAGGTGGAATTGGGCCCGGAACCATTTAGGTCGCGGGTCTAGAAATTGGAACCATACTCGGACCCGTTTACTTATCGGTTCCTAAAGATGGACCCAGACTCGATTATTAACGGGTCGGAACCTTCGGATAATAGGTGAATCGGATACCCGTTTACAACCCTATGGGCATCACCCCATCACTTCCGTCTTGGTTCAGGGTGACGGAACGAGTTTAAAGGGGATGACTTTCCTCTATGGTTTACTAAGAGTGTTTCCGCAACGTTAATGTGGAAACAGAAATCAACGTAACAGAACAAATTTGAGACGGTAAAGCCGACCGGTCCCCAGGCACCACCGCTCGGTAAAGCAACGGGCTCGGTGAAAGTGCAGTAACTAGATCTCACCAAGTCCTAGAGGGGGGGTGAATAGGACTATTAAAAATTTCTTTTCAAAACTTTGATATTATTAAAGAACAATCTGAAGGATTATTAAAATTGAGAGAGATAGTCAGAGTTGTGAGTGTCTGGAAATGTAACTAGAGCAATAGAGATGTAGCATATAAAAGATCATTAACTCAAGTGACAAGAAAGCAAGGCAACATCCACACACAACAAACAATAATCACAATGATTTATAGTGGTTCGGTCCTAGACCTACATCCACTCTCAAGAGAAAACTCTCTTGGTTCCACTAAATAAGAGGTACTCACATAACATACACCTCTTGCAACAATTTTTGATGCGGTGGTTTGTCTTCCACCAATTAGAGTTTTTTGATCAGGTGGTTGATCCTTGATCTAGTCCACCTAATTACAACACTTTTTGATGCGGTGGTTTGTCTTCCACCAAATACAGCAATATGAATTGAAATATTTAAGAACACCTAAACAAGGAATTGAATACCTTGGTTTTGAGTGGTGCTCTTGAAGCTTGAAGACTACCTCCAAGCTTTGGCCTCTTGTTCTTGCTCCTTGAGATGAAGATCTTCAGATGTGAGCTCAACCAAGGGAAGAGGTTCCAAGAGGGTTTGGAAGGCTAAGGTATTCTCTCAGATTTGAAGAAGCCTTTCCTAAGTCACCAACTACTCTACTTGCAACAATAATGGCACTCTTTGATGTTGGAGAGTAGGTGGTTGTGGGAGCTTTGAAGATGGTTTTAATGGAGGTGCAAAGGCTCAGCAATACTAGTGTTTTTCTCAGCAATAAATTCAGTGGTTGGAGCAAGGGAGAGGTCCTCTTTAAATACAGATGAGCTCCAACGGACAGTTCTACGGCTTAGAACAGAATGGTCTACGGCTTAGCCGTAAGTTCTGACAACATCCAACGGCTAGTTTGACCAGATTCAGCACAAATTCCTTCTTACGGTTAGGCCTACGGCTTAGCCGTAAATCCTTCTTCGGCTTAGCCGTGAGCATCTTTCGGCCTAGCCGTGGGTCAGCCGTAAGCTCAAATTTCCCAGAAACAACTCTCTGGAGAGTGGCCCGTAATCTTTACGGCTTAGCCGTGAATAACCTTACGGCTTAGCCGTGAAGGCCTTTCGGCTTGGCCGGAAGGTCAACCGTAAGCATAATTTGGCCAAGTACACTCTCTGGATTGTGGCCCGTAGATTTTACGGCTTAGCCATGAAACCCACTACGGCTTAGCCGTAACATTTCTCGGTGTAGCCGTAGGGTCAGCCGTAGAACAAAAAGCTCCAAAATACACTCTCTGGAAAGTGAGCCGTAGGATCTACGGCTTAGCCGTGGTCCAAGCCGTAGAACAAAACAGGGTGTTTGAAAACCCTGATTTCCTAGTCTGTTTTCAAGGACACTTAGGGATCACAGATACCTTATCCCTTGGCATTCACAGATGATCTTCTTTGATGTTGAACTTCTTTGCTTAGTCTTCATTGATAGGTTTTTCTTGAATGGTCTTGAACTAGCTTGAACTTCTTTGAGCTTGACTTGATCTTCAATGAACTTCCGAGGTGAACTACATCGTTCTTGAATCGAACTACACTTTGGTCACGTAATTGACAACACACTCTTACAATGACACTAACAATCTCCCCCTTTGTCAATTTCGTGACAAAATTACATAATGTGAAGAGGATACAACATTTAAACTCAGCAATTGAGATACACAAAGTATTACATCGGTGAATACACCTTAAGCACCCACATCTACATACACAACACTTTGAAACTCCCCCTTTGACGATGCTTAACCTGCAAACAAGGCTGCAAACACAATCTACTAGAAAGGTGGGAGGTTAGAAAGCTCCCCCTAAACACATGCATACAATTCTCCCCCTTTTTGGCACAAGATTGACAAAGATATAAAGCATAATGGAGAACAGAAATGCACACAAAGAGAAACAATGGCTATATTAGATGTAGAAATGAAGTACAACCAGAGCAAAACAGTACATCACCCATAAGCATACATGAGATAACAATTAAGATTAACAGGTGAGGTACAACCATTTCTCAAAATACAAACAAAACAACAAGAATAATCATCAATCCGAAGGAGGAGAAGGGGAAGGAATCGCCACATCATCGCGCTGGCAGCTCTTGGAGATCTTAGACAAGTACTGAAATGATTTCTTCAAGGGCTTCTCCATCTTAGTTTGCCTCTGTTCGAGGGCAGCCAAACGAGCTTCAAACGAAGAAGAGGAAGAGGCCGGGGGAGGAACCGGAACCGGTGAAGTGGCAGAGGGTGCTGCAGAAGGAGACGCAACCGGTGAATCTTCTTCGTCGTCGGAGTCAGGAAGTTGGGGACCGGCTGCCTGCTGTTTGGAGAATCGCATGTTCTGGATGTTAACGGTCCCAAAGGTAGGGTGAGACTCAGGAGCCTCATCGGTAGGTAAAGGGACGCCACAATGGGAGGCGAGTCGAGTCATGAGATACCCAAATACACATGCATTGGTGCCCCGGCCTGGGCACTGCCAAAAATGAATAATGGTGGTACAGATGAGTGAGGGAAGACACACCCGGATCCCCATGTGGACGTGATAGAGGACATTCACCATGAATGGAGTGAGGTCGGAGAAATTCCCCCGCCGAGGATAAATGTTATAAGTGAAGATGGCATGCAGGATCCTGTAGCGAGGAAGCAATGAGACGGCAGGAAGAAACCCTTTGGCCTTCCATGGTATGGAGGCGCCACATAGGGCGAAAGTGGCAGTGTGTCTCTCCTCTTCGGTTAGAGTATCCGAGATGACCGAGGGAGAATCAGAAAGAGGCACACATAACAGAGAGGAGATGATGGCAGGAGTAATGGTGTTCGTGCCATCACTGAACCCAATGTCAAATGACATGGTGTCTATCGAGGCATGGGAGATGGATGCATACATGGTACGCACAATGGAGGGGAAGCCAGGACCACCCCACTTCAGAATGTTTTCCCACCCAACATGAGTGAGAAGTGTGTGTACGCCGTAGGCCTCAACAGCTAGGATGTTAACATCCCGCTCCACAGTGATGGGCCTCGAGAAGAAAGACCGATCACCAGTGGGTTCCCGTGGAACCAAGACTCGGGGAGAGGGTGGAGAGGGCGGTCGAGCCCGGGAGGAGCTACCGGAGGCACGAGGCCTCTTACCGGGAGGGTAGGCATTCTTGGAGCGCGGAGGCATAGTGAGACACAGAGAGAAGGTCACACACCACAAACAGGGGGAAAAAGGACACAGAGTACAGAAAACGAATGAAACAGTGAGGAAACAAACGAGAGAGAGAAAAGAGAACAATACCAAACCAAAATAGAGGAGGACGCCGGAGAAGGATGACGGAGAAGGAGGGCGCCGGAGAAGCAGGCCGGAGAAGAGAGGGATGGTGCCGGAAGAAGAAGACAGAGAAAGGAAGAAATAGGAGGACACCGGAGGAGGGAGACCGGAGGGGAAAGACGCCGGAGAAAGGGAGGAGGACGAAGGCCGGAGGAGGAAGCCACACGCCGGAGAAGGAAGAAGGAGGAAGGCCGGAGGAAGAGGGAAACCGAAAGAGGAAGTGAGGGAAGAAGAGAGACAGTCGGGCGAGCAGCGAAAAAGAAGAGGAACAGACGGATTAAAAAGATCTCGGCGCGCAGAACGAGGGTACGTACGGCTTAGCCGTAGAGTGTTTTACGGCTCAGCCGTAAACGCGTACGGCTTAGCCGTAAAGTGGTGTACGGCTTAGCCGTAGACCCTGGGCAAACACAAGTTAATCCAAACAGCAAACACCAATAGATTTCCTTAAATTTTCAAATTTTAACACATCAAGAGGTTTAGTTAAGATGTCTGCAAGTTGTTTTTCAGTCTGAATATATTCGAGCTCAATTATTCCTTCTTCAGCCAATTCTCTAATGAAATGATGTCGAATATCAATGTGTTTGGTGCGAGAGTGCTGAACCGGATTTTTAGAAATGTGTATGGCACTCGTGTTATCACAATACAAGCTCATTATTCCTTGTGTAATGCCATAGTCCATAAGCATCTGCTTCATCCACAAGAGTTGAGAGCAGCAGCTTCCAGCAGCTATGTATTCAGCCTCGGCAGTGGAGAGAGATATTGAATTTTGTTTTTTACTATGCCACGCAACTAGACAATTTCCAACATAAAAACAGCCGCCACTTGTGGATTTTCTATCATCTAAGTTTCCTGCCCAATCAGCATCTGAGTATCCAGCAATGGAGGATGAGGAGTCATGAGGATACCACAGACCATATTCAGTTGTATCGGCAATGTACTTGATGATTCTTTTTACAGCAGTCAGATGAGATTCTTTGGGATCTGCTTGATATCGAGCACATGCTCCCACGCTAAATGCTATGTCTGGCCTGCTTGCAGTAAGGTACAACAGGCTACCAATCATACTTCTATATAGGCTAGAGTCAACCCCTTTCCCATTTGCGTCTTTAGTAAGTTTGATGGTTGTACTCATGGGGGTTTTGACATGTTTCCCAGTCATTAGACCAAATCGTTTCACCAGTTCTTTAGCATACTTGGACTGGGAAATGAAGATGCCATCACGTAATTGTTTGACTTGTAGGCCTAAGAAGAAATTTAATTCGCCAACCATACTCATTTCGAATTCAGATTGCATTAGATTAGCGAACTGAGTAGACAAGTCATTAGATGTGGAACCAAAGATGATATCATCTACATATATTTGCGCTATTAACACTGACTTTCTTGTCTTTTGAATAAAGAGGGTTTTATCAACACTACCTCTTTGAAAATCATTGTCTAACAAGAATTTTGTCAACCTTTCATACCACGCACGTGGTGCTTGCTTAAGACCATACAAAGCTTTCTTCAGTCTAAACACATGGTCAGGAAATTTTGAATCTATAAAACCTTTAGGTTGTTCAACATATACTTCCTCATTCAAAATTCCATTTAGAAAAGCACTCTTAACATCCATTTGAAACAATTTGAATTTTAGAAAACAGGCTATAGATAGCAAAATTCTAATTGATTCTAAACGAGCAACTGGAGCAAAGGTCTCGTCAAAGTCAATACCTTCAATTTGGGAATATCCCTGTGCTACCAACCTAGCTTTGTTCCTAACAATAACTCCATTTTCATCAAGTTTATTTTTGAAGATCCATTTAGTGCCTATCACATTTTTATCCTTTGGTCTTGGAACTAGGTACCAAACATCACTTCTTGTGAACTGATTCAATTCTTCTTGCATAGCTTTTATCCAATCATTGTCTGAAAAGGCTTCATCAACGCTGGTAGGTTCTAAAACAGAAGTAAAGCACAAGTGACTCATAATGTTCTCCAATTGTTTCCTAGTTTTTACACCGTTAGGGGGTCACCAATAATCTGATCTATAGGATGGTCTTTGACATTCACCAAATTTTCAGTAGCGATAGGTGCCTCAGTTTTTATTGTGGATTGTGTGGGTTCAATCAGAGAGGGCACTTCCACTTCATCAACATTGTCAGACATTGTGGATTCATCATCTATAATGACATTTATTGATTCTTGAATGACTCCGGTTCTCATATTTAGAACACGATAGGCTCGACTCCGTGTTGAATAGCCTAAGAATATACCTTCATCACTTTTTGAGTCAAATTTACTCAGTTGTTCCCTATCCTTCAAGATGTAACATTTGTTGGAAGTAGGTGGGTCTCGTGGATAGATTTTCAAAACTTTTGATCCACTTGACACAGGGATCAACTATCCATAAGACCAAAACCCAATCCAGGATGCGTTACCCTCAATCTCGTGACCATGTACAGTAAAATTATACCAGCACTAAACATCCAAAATAACCTACGACATGCAAGAAGTAGATCATACCTTTGGAGACCCGCAGTGCTCTAATGGATTTCTTCAAGACCTCTTAGCCTTCCACGCTATGACCCCCGAATTGGATTTCTTTTCTCAAGAAGAACGGTGGAATCTTCAGGAGAAAATCCCAACTCGAGACTCCAAGGAACTAGAAGAAAGGAGAGGAGAGTAACTCGCGCAACTCTTGCACGAAAGGGTTTTGGGCGTGAGAGGAACTCTTTTGGACGTCCAAGGATATTTTATAGACTTCCAAATCTCTCCCTTGTCTAATTGAAATAGAAGTCTTACTTCCAAAACAATTAGCAACTTTCTCCTTTCCAAACTCTTATTTCTAGAGTCCAAGTCGGATTAGTGTTTTCCAATATCTTGGGCTAGCGTGGGGACCACTAGGGATTCCTTAGAAAGCTGGCTCCAACTGGAACACCGCGACCCCACATCTCATGTGCAATCCGGGCCCACAGTTAATTGCAAATAACACCACTATATAAATGCAATTGCACTCCAGTCTTAGGAATAAATTACAATGAAGACCCTAAACTTCCCAATTACCACAAGTAGGCCCCTCTATCAATATCCGTGGATCAATTGGAATAAATCCGTCTCTTCCAATCTAAGTTCCACATCTTATTATCCTTGAGCCCCAATTAATCACAGTAATCATCAGTACCATCCAATTAACTCTTAATTGAGATGGGTGCGCACTTACTAATGACAAATCCATTAATTGGCACAAGGGGATAACAGAGATAGATTCCATCTTGATCATTCAACGTTCCCACAGTTCTACTACCATATACCCAAGACACCGAGGTGTTAACCTATAGTCGGCCTCACTCATTGGTGACTCAAAGCAAATGAATAGATAGAAACTTGAGTTCGTCAATGTCTCAGGATTGAGAGCCTATTGCAAGGGAATTATGAGAGCATACCTTATTATTGAGACGGAATACCATAAGGTGCATCTCATGGTCCTTCAATACATCCAATGTACCAGCACCATTGATCCAGAATCTTACATTCTGATGATTGAGACAAATCACACTATCTCATAGTGATCAAAGTGCTGCAACCTTATCAAATGAGATGCCCAATCTCATTACTGGTTGTGAAGCTATTTTAAGTATAAGATTTGTGACATATATCTCCCGCGTGTGGATCTCATCCATGCACATATATCACATCTAATATACTAATGGGACCCGGTTCAACTCATGAACCATTATGTCATACGTATTGGTCATGTGCATGAAGTAGTAGAATAACATTCATCTTATGAAAGTAAAGCATGATATTATTGATAAATAAAGAAATTAATCAATTTATTACATCAACTGATGGATTGAGTCCACAAAAACTAACAACATTTGCTTCCAAAGACCTTAAAATATTTTACATTTGGTTTCTTCCCATGCCACAATTCATAAGCTGTCTGATTTGTACCAGTCCTAAGATAGACTCGGTTGATGATGTAGCAACTAGTATTAACAGCTTCGGCCCACAAGTCTCTAGAAAGATTCTTACTATGAAGCATGACTGTGGCCATGTCTTGGAGAACTCTATTTTTCCTTTCAGCCACCCCATTTTGTTGTGGAGTTTTGGGTGCTGAGTATTCATGATGAATCCCATATTTCTCACAAAATTTGTCAAATTGATCATTCTCAAATTCTCCACCATGATCACTTCTGATTCGGGCTAGTGAAGTACCTTTTTCAGTCTGAATTTGTTTTGCAATCCTTTTGAATTCTCCAAAGGCTTCAGATTTTTCTCTCAAGAATGCCACCCAAGTGAATCTAGAGAAATCATCTACCATAACAAGAAAGTACCTTTTCTTACCTCGACTCTCCTTTTTAGTTGGTCCAACCAAGTCCATATGAATAAGTTCTAGAGGTCGAGTAGTTTTCATAGCATTCATCATTTTATGGGCACTTCTAATTTGTTTTCCTTGAAGGCACTCTCCACAGATCATCTTTTCTTGACTACTGATCTTGGGCAGTCCTTCAACATATTTGTTTAGATGGGATAAGTCTCTGTAGTTTACATGCCCAAGTCTTTGATGCCACAACTTAGCTTCATCAATACTAGTTAGTAGGCAAGAAGCAGATGATGAAGCATTTGTTTTTCCCACCACATAACAGTTATCAGAGGTTCTAAGACCTCTCAATATTATCTTTCCATTCCTTGAGATCTCACAGCTATGACTACTAAAGTTTACGGCATAATCTTTATCACAGATTTGAGATATGCTAAGTAAATTATGTTTTAACCCATCAACGCACAAAACATTCTCAAAAGGTGGTAAGTTTGGAACATTTAAAGTTCCTTTCCCAATAATTTTCGCAGTACTGCCATCACCAAAAGTAACTGTGCCTCCATCGAATTCAATCATTTTAGACAAACAAGATTTATCACCAGTCATATGTTTTGAGCATCCACTATCCAGATACCATCTTGATTGTTCTGCAGCTTTAAAAGCTGTGTGGACCACTAGATTCTTGTTTTTAGGTATCCATTTAAGTGTACTAGTAGTGGGGATCACAGTTGATTTTTGGTGTTTCACTTGAAAAGTTTTATGTTGGGGAATAGGAATGTTTGCTCCATTCTTTTTGTATATTTCAAATTGTTTTCTTAACTTATGGACTTCTTTTACTAAATTATTCATCTTTTGGTTGAAGGGAAATGTGTTTATCAGAGACTTTTGTTTTTTGTTTTCAGGTTCCACTTTCTTCGTGGTGTTTTTCTCAATTTTCTGACTGATGTTACAGTGAATTTTTCTTAATTTGCACTCCATTTTGAAATGACCTCTCTTACCACAATAATGACAGAAGACATTTGATGAAACAGTATGAGTACTAGTAGATGCCTTATCCACAATGTTTTGAATACTAGTATCTTCATTTTTTAAGGCACTTTTGACAAAAACAGTCCCGGAACTTGGAGGCTGATTAGCATTTTTGTCATATCCAAGACCAGTCATGTCTTTATAAGCTTTCCCAATTTTGAATAGTCTAATGTATTTCTCATCATTTTGAGTAAATCTGTACTCATACTTTTCTTTATACCGTTTCAGAATAGTCACTTCATTGTGGAGAGCAATATTTTCATCTTTTATTTTTAAAAGGGATTTTTCATTTTCTCTTAATTTGAGTACATTTTCTTTTTCTATTGATAATTGGATTTTTACACTTTCGAGTTCTTGGATCAATTGTTCCTTTTCAGTACTAATACTATCAACCTTATCCTTTAAATTCTTAATCTTCTTTTGTTGATTGCTTACAGTTTCAACGAGCCTACAGGTTCCCTCATAGAGTAGTTCATAGGAATCCGTGGTGTTGTCATTATCCTCATCCTCTGAATTTTCATACTCACTCTCTGACTCACTGCCTGAGACTTCTTCATTCGATATTTTAATCATTTCCTCGGAAAGATTGAAGGTGGCAGTGGTAGCCATCAGAACTGTATATTTGTCTGATTCATTTTGATGTGATTCATCTGAGTCAGAATCTGATTCAGATGAATCGTCCCAAGTGGCTACAAGATTCTTCTTTTTGTATTTTCCTTTTTGAGGACAATCGGTGGATATGTGTCCAATTTTCTTGCATCTGTAACACATAGGTTCCTTATGTTTACTTCTAGAGAGGGAACTTGACCGACCTTTGTATTTATCATTTGTGATTTCATTTTTATACTCTTTCACCCTCTTTTTCTTAAATTGTTTCAAAAATTTTTTAGCCAAAAGGGCCACATTTTCATCCTCATCATTACTAGTTACTCCTAAGTCATCTTTAGAGGACGATGTGTTATGAGAGGTGATAAGAGCGATTGATTTCTTTTTGTCATTATTGAATTTGAGTTCAAAGGTCTGGAGGGATCCCACTAAGTCTTCAATTTTCATTTGTTCCGAATCCTTGTGTTCTTCTATAGAGGTTACCTTAGGATGGAATCTTTCCGGAAGTGATCTTAAGATTTTACTACAAATTTTACCTTCCGGAAGAGTTTCCCCAAGAGCCCACATTTCATTTACAATTTTCATGAGCTTAGTATGGAAGTCAGTAAACATTTCATTTTCTTCCATGCGAATGTTTTCGAACTGACTTGTGAGCATCTGAAGTTTAGATCTTTTGACCACTGAGGTACCCTCATAAGTTACTTCAAGGATTCTCCATGCCTGTTTTGCATTAGTGGTTGTCATGATCTTTTTAAACTCTTCTTGATTCATGGCACACACTATAGCATTGTACGCTCTAGCATTATTTTGTCTAAGATTTAGCTAAGCTTGAGACCATTTGGCTGGATCTAATGGTTTAGTGGTTGTGACACCATTTGTAGACACATCTTCAGTGGGTTCCGTCCAACCATTCTCTATAGCCTCCCAAACAGCCCAGTCCATGGATTTTAAGAATGCTGTCATCCGGGCTTTCCAAAAGGCATAATTTGTCCCATCGAAGAAAGGTGGACGGGTGATAGAACTTCCTTCAGGATTCATGGTGAATCTAGCAAAAGATGGATCTACTTCAGGTTATTACACCTTTACGAAGTAACCCTCTCTGATACCAATTGAAAGTGCAGTAACTAGATCTCACCAAGTCCTAGAGGGGGGGTGAATAGGACTATTAAAAATTTCTTTTCAAAACTTAGATATTATTAAAGAACAATCTGAAGGATTATTAAAATTGAGAGAGATAATCAGAGTTGTGAGTGTCTGGAAATGTAACTAGAGCAATAGAGATGTAGCATATAAAAGATCATCAACTCAAGTGACAAGAAAGCAAGGCAACATCCACACACAACAAACAATAATCACAATGATTTATAGTGGTTCGGTCCTAGACCTACATCCACTCTCAAGAGCAAACTCTCTTGGTTCCACTAAATAAGAGGTACTCACATAACATACACCTCTTGCAACAATTTTTGATGCGGTGGTTTGTCTTCCACCAATTAGAGTTTTTTGATCAGGTGGTTGATCCTTGATCTAGTCCACCTAATTACAACACTTTTTGATGCGGTGGTTTGTCTTCCACCAAATACAGCAATATGAATTGAAATATTTAAGAACACCTAAACAAGGAATTGAATACCTTGGTTTTGAGTGGTGCTCTTGAAGCTTGAAGACTACCTCCAAGCTTTGGCCTCTTGTTCTTGCTCCTTGGAGATGAAGATCTTCAGATGTGAGCTCAACCAAGGGAAGAGGTTCCAAGAGGGTTTGGAAGGCTAAGGTATTCTCTCAGATTTGAAGAAGCCTTTCCTAAGTCACCAACTACTCTACTTGCAACAATAATGGCACTCTTTGATGTTGGAGAGTAGGTGGTTGTGGGAGCTTTGAAGATGGTTTTAATGGAGGTGCAAAGGCTCAGCAATACTAGTGTTTTTCTCAGCAATAAATTCAGTGGTTGGAGCAAGGGAGAGGTCCTCTTTAAATACAGATGAGCTCCAACGGACAGTTCTACGGCTTAGAACAGAATGGTCTACGGCTTAGCCGTAAGTTCTGACAACATCCAACGGCTAGTTTGACCAGATTCAGCACAAATTCCTTCTTACGGTTAGGCCTACGGCTTAGCCGTAAATCCTTCTTCGGCTTAGCCGTGAGCATCTTTCGGCCTAGCCGTGGGTCAGCCGTAAGCTCAAATTTCCCAGAAACAACTCTCTGGAGAGTGGCCCGTAATCTTTACGGCTTAGCCGTGAATAACCTTATGGCTTAGCCGTGAAGGCCTTTCGGCTTGGCCGTAAGGTCAACCGTAAGCATAATTTGGCCAAGTACACTCTCTGGATTGTGGCCCGTAGATTTTACGGCTTAGCCGTGAAACCCACTACGGCTTAGCCGTAACATTTCTCGGTGTAGCCGTAGGGTCAGCCGTAGAACAAAAAGCTCCAAAATACACTTTCTGGAAAGTGAGCCGTAGGATCTACGGCTTAGCCGTGGTCCAAGCCGTAGAACAAAACAGGGTGTTTGAAAACCCTGATTTCCTAGTCTGTTTTCAAGGACACTTAGGGATCACAGATACCTTATCCCTTGGCATTCACAGATGATCTTCTTTGATGTTGAACTTCTTTGCTTAGTCTTCATTGATAGGTTTTTCTTGAATGGTCTTGAACTAGCTTGAACTTCTTTGAGCTTGACTTGATCTTCAATGAACTTCCGAGGTGAACTACATCGTTCTTGAATCGAACTACACTTTGGTCACGTAATTGACAACACACTCTTACAATGACACTAACACTCGGCTGGTCCGACCCGGTCCAGGGCACCAACTCTCTGTAAAGCACAGCTGTTTTCCACTGCGATAATACTTCGGGTGCGATCATACCAGCGCTAAAGCACTGGATCCCATCAGAACTCCGCAGTTAAGCGTGCTTGGGCGAGAGTAGTACTAGGATGGGTGACCTCCTGGGAAGTCCTCGTGTTGCACCCCTTTTTTTTCAGCTTTGGCTGTCCATTTCCCTGCCACCCATCACATGACCGCTGTTGGAGCCGTCGGAGACCAAATTAATCATTTTGAATCGTCGAAACCCAGGCTCCGTGCGAGACTTACTGGTTTTAGTTAGCCTTTAATTTGATTGCTCTGAAGGCTTTTTACTCCATTTCCGGTTCAATCTTTGCGGAAAGCCATATAAAGCAATTTAGGAAAGGTTTAAAAGTTTCAATGGAAAATCTTTTATATTTTACTGATTTTAGTAAGCTTACTGATTCGAGTAATCGAGGGTTTCCTGACTCTATAAAAGTGATGTAATACTTTTAATCAAGGAATAATGCAGTTTCAGGTTGTTTATGGGTATCTAGTGTCGTAAACGGGTCGGTTCCGTTCCGGGTCCACGGCGGGCCCGGAACTGGAATCGTTAGTGAGGGGATGCACCCGGAAACCAAAACCGGAACCGATTCGGAACTAATTTCCCGGATCCGGAACCGGAACCATTACGGAGTGGATGGGCCCGGAACCGGAACCATTTCCTGGGCGGGTTCGGGTCCGGGTCCGGCCTATGTAGAGAATTTTTTAGAGAAAAGCAAACATTTAGAATAAAATTTCAAAAATTGGGGTAATATATTAGAGCACGGGCCGACAGGCCAGAACCAAGGTGGAATTGGGCCCGGAACCATTTAGGTCGCGGGTCTAGAAATTGAAACCATACCCGGACCCGTTTACTTATCGGTTCCTAAAGATGGACCCAGACCCGATTATTAACGGGTCGGAACCTTCGGATAATCGGAGAATCGGATACCCATTTACAACCCTATGGGCATCACCCCATCACTTCCGTCTTGGTTCAGGGAGACGGTACGAGGTTAAAGGAGATGACTTTCCTCTATGGTTTACTATGGGTGTTTCCGCAACGTTAATGTGGAAACAGAAATCAACGTGACAGAACAAATTTGAGATGGTAAAGCCGACCGGTCCCCAGGCACCACCGCTCGCAAAAGCAACGGGCTCGGCAGGTCCGACCCGGTCCAGGGCACCACCTCTCTGTGAAGCACAACTGTTTTCCACTGCGATAATACCTCGGGTGCGATCATGCCAGCGCTAAAGCACCGGATCCCATCAGAACTCCGCAGTTAAGCGTGCTTGGGCGAGAGTAGTACTAGGATGGGTGACCTCCTGGGAAGTCCTCGTGTTGCACCCCTTTTTTTTCAGCTTTGACTGTCCATTTTCCTGCCACCCATCACATGACCGCTGTTGGAGCCATCGGAGACCAAATTAATCATTTTGAAGCGTCGAAACCCCGGCTCCGTGCGAGACTTTCTGGTTTTGGTTAGCCTTTAATTTGATTGCATAGAAGGCTTTTTACTCCATTTCCGGTTCAATCTTTGCGGAATGCCATATAAAGCAATTTAGGAAAGGTTTAAAAGTTTCAATGGAAAATCTTTTATATTTTACTGATTTTAGTAAGCTTACGGATTCGAGTAATCAAGGGTTTCCTGACTCTATAAAAGTGATGTAATACTTTTATTCAAGGAATAATACAGTTTCAGGTTGTTTATGGGTATCTAGGGTCGTCAACGGGTCGGTTCCGTTCCGGGTCCACGGCGGGCCCGGAACTGGAATCGTTAGTGAGGGGATGCACCCGGAAACCAAAACCGGAACCGATTCGGAACTAATTTCCTGGATCCGGAACGGGAACCCTTACGGAGTGGATGGGCCCGGAACCGGAACCATTTCCTGGGCGGGTTCGGGTCCGGGTCCGGCCTATGTAGAGAATTTTTTAGAGAAAAGCAAACTTTTAGAAAAAAAATTTCTAAAATTGGGGTAATATATTGGAGCTCGGGTCCACAGGCCAGAACCAAGGTGGAATTGGGCCCGGAACCATTTAGGTCGCGGGTCTAGAAATTGGAACCATACGCGGACCCGTTTACTTATCGGTTCCTAAAGATGGACCCAGACCCGATTATTAACGGGTCGGAACCTTCGGATAATCGGAGAATCGGATACCCACTAACAACCCTATGGGCATCACCCCATCACTTCCGTCTTGGTTCAGGGTGACGGTACGAGGTTAAAGGAGATGACTTTCCTCTATGGTTTACTAAGAGTGTTTCCGCAACGTTAATGTGGAAACAGAAATCAACGTAACAGAACAAATTTGAGACGGTAAAGCCGACCGGTCCCCAGGCACCACCGCTCGGTAAAGCAATGGGCTCGGCAGGTCCGACCCGGTCCAGGGCACCACCACTCTGTAAAGCACAACTGTTTTCCACTACGATATAACTTCGGGTGCGATCATACCAGCGCTAAAGCACCGCATCCCATCAGAACTCCGTAGTTAAGCGTGCTTTGGTGAGTGTAGTACTAGGATGGGTGACCTCCTGGGAAGTCTTCGTGTTGCACCCCTTTTTTTTCAGCTTTGGCTGTCCATTTTCCTGCCACCCGTCACATGACCGCTGTTGGAGCCGTCGGAGACCAAATTAATCATTTTGAAGCGTCGAAACCCAGGCTCCGTGCGAGACTTACTGGTTTTAGTTAGCCTTTCATTTGATTGCTTTGAAGGCTTTTTACTCCATTTCCAGTTGAATCTTTGCAGAAAGCCATATAAAGCAATTTAGGAAAGGTTTAAAAGTTTCAATGGAAAATCTTTTATATTTTACTGATTTTAGTAAGCTTACTGATTCGAATAATCGAGGGTTTCCTGACTCTATAAAAGTGATGTAATACTTTTATTCAAGGAATAATACAGTTTCAGGTTGTTTATGGGTATCTAGGGTCATAAACGGGTTGGTTCCGTTCCGGGTCCACGGCGGGCCCGGAACTGGAATCGTTAGTGAGGGGATGCACCCGGAAACCGAAACCGGAACCGATTCGGAACTAATTTCCTGGATCCGGAACCGGAACCATTACGGAGTGGATGGGCCCGGAACCGGAACCATTTCCTGGGCGGGTTCGGGTCCAGGTCCAGCCTATTTTGAGAATTTTTTAGAGAAAATCAAACTTTTAGAAAAAAAGTTTCTAAAATTTGGGTATTATATTCGAGCTCGGGCCCACGGGCCAGAACCAAGGCTGGAATTGGGCCCGGAACCATTTAGGTCGCGGGTCTAGAAATTGGAACCATACGCGGACCCGTTTACTTATCGGTTCCTAAAGATGGACCCAGACCCGATTATTAACGGGTCGGAACCTTCGGATAATAGGTGAATCGGATACCCATTTACAACCCTATGGGCATCACCCCATCACTTCCGTCTTGGTTCAGGGAGACGGTACGAGTTTAAAGGAGATGACTTTCCTCTATGGTTTACTAAGAGTGTTTCCGCAACGTTAATGTGGAAACAGAAATCAACGTAACAGAACAAATTTGAGACGGTAAAGCCGACCGGTCCCCAGGCACCACCGCTCGGTAAAGCAATGGGCTCGGCAGGTCCGACCCGGTCCAGGGCACCAACTCTCCGCAAAGCACAGCTGTTTTCCACTGCGATAATACTTCGGGTGCGATCATACCAGCGCTAAAGCACCGGATCCCATCAGAACTCCGCAGTTAAGCGTGCTTGGGCGAGAGTAGTACTAGGATGGGTGACCTCCTGGGAAGTCCTCGTGTTGCACCCCTTTTTTTTCAGCTTTGGCTGTCCATTTCCCTGCCACCCATCACATGACCGCTGTTGGAGCCGTCGGAGACCAAATTAATCATTTTGAAGCGTCGAAACCCAGGCTCCGTGCGAGACTTACTGGTTTTAGTTAGCCTTTCATTTGATTGCTCTGAAGGCTTTTTACTCCATTTCCGGTTCAATCTTTGCGGAAAGCCATATAAAGCAATTTAGGAAAGGTTTAAAAGTTTCAATGGAAAATCTTTTATATTTTACTGATTTTAGTAAGCTTACTGATTCGAGTAATCGAGGGTTTCCTGACTCTATAGAAGTGGTGTAATACTTTTATTCAAGGAATAATGCAGTTTCAAGTTGTTTATGGGTATCTAGTGTCGTAAACGGGTCGGTTCCGTTCCGGGTCCACGGCGGGCCCGGAACTGGAATCGTTACTGAGGGGATGCACCCGGAAACCAAAACCGGAACCGATTCGGAACTAATTTCCTGGATCCGGAACCGGAACCATTACGGAGTGGATGGGCCCGGAACCGGAACCATTTCCTGGGCGGGTTCGGGTCCGGGTCCGGCCTATGTTGAGAATTTCTTAGAGAAAAGCAAACTTTTAGAAAAAAAATTTCTAAAATTGGGGTAATATATTGGAGCTCGGGCCCACAGGCCAGAACCAAGGTGGAATTGGGGCCGGAACCATTTAGGTCGCGGGTCTAGAAATTGGAACCATACCCGGACCCGTTTACTTATCGGTTCCTAAAGATGGACCCAGACCCGATTATTAACGGGTCGGAACCTTCGGATAATCGGAGAATCGGATACCTATTTACAACCCTATGGGCATCACCCCATCACTTCCGTCTTGGTTCAGGGTGACGGTACGAGGTTAAAGGAGATGACTTTCCTCTATGGTTTAGTAAGAGTGTTTCCGCAACGTTAATGTGGAAACAGAAATCAACGTAACAGAACAAATTTGAGACGGTAGAGCCGACCGGTCCCCAGGCACCACCGCTCGGAAAAGCAACGGGCTCGGTAGGTCCGACCCGGTCCAGGGCACCACCTCTCTGTGAAGCACAGCTGTTTTCCACTGCGATAATACTTCGGGTGCGATCATACCAGCGCTAAAGCACCGGATCCCATCAGAACTCCGCAGTTAAGCGTGCTTGGGCGAGAGTAGTACTAGGATGGGTGACCTCCAGGGAAGTCGTCGTGTTGCACCCTTTTTTTTCAGCTTTGGCTGTCCATTTTCCTGCCACCCATCACATGACCGCTGTTGGAGCCGTCGGAGACCAAATTAATCATTTTGAAGCGTCGAAACCCAGGCTCCGTGCGAGACTTACTGGTTTTAGTTAGCCTTTAATTTGATTGGTTTGAAGGCTTTTTACTCCATTTCCGGTTCAATCTTTGCGGAAAGCCATATAAAGCAATTTAGGAAAGGTTTAAAAGTTTCAATGGAAAATCTTTTATATTTTACTGATTTTAGTAAGCTTACGGATTCGAGTAATCGAGGGTTTCCTGACTCTATAAAAGTGATGTAAGACTTTTATTCAAGGAATAATACAGTTTCAGGTTGTCTATGGGTATCTAGGGTCGTAAACGGGTCGGTTCCGTTCCGGGTCCACTGCGGGCCCGGAACTGGAATCGTTAGTGAGGGGATGCACCCTGAAACCAAAACCGGAACCGATTCGGAACTAATTTCCAGGATCCGGAACTGGAACCATTACGGAGTGGATGGGCCTGGAACCGGAACCATTTCCAGGGCGGGTTCGGGTCCGGGTCCGACCTATCTAGAGAATTTTTTAGAGAAAAGCAAACTTTTAGAAAAAAAATTTCTAAAATTGGAGTATTATATTGGAGCTCGGGTCCACAGGCCAGAACCAAGGTGGAATTGGGCCCGGAACCATTTAGGTCGCGGGTCTAGAAATTGGAACCATACCCGGACCCGTTTACTTATCGGTTCCTAAAGATGGACCCAGACCCGATTATTAACGGGTCGGAACCTTCGGATAATCGGAGAATCGGATACCCATTTACAACCCTATGGGCATCACCCCATCACTTCCGTCTTGGTTCAGGGAGACGGTACGAGTTTAAAGGAGATGACTTTCCTCTATGGTTTACTAAGAGTGTTTCCGCAACGTTAATGTGGAAACAGAAATCAACGTAACAGAACAAATTTGAGACGGTAAAGCCGACCGGTCCCCAGGCACCACCGCTCGGTAAAGCAACGAGCTCGGCAGGTCCGACCCGGTCCAGGGCGCCAACTCTCTGTAAAGCACAGCTGTTTTCCACTGCGATAATACTTCGGGTGCGATCATACCAGCGCTAAAGCACCGGATCCCATCAGAACTCCGCAGTTAAGCGTGCTTGGGCGAGAGTAGTACTAGGATGGGTGACCTCCTGGGAAGTCCTCGTGTTGCACCCCTTTTTTTTCAGCTTTGGCTGTCCATTTCCCTGCCACCCATCACATGACCGCTGTTGGAGCCGTCGGAGACCAAATTAATCATTTTGAAGCGTCGAAACCCAGGCTCCGTGCGAGACTTACTGGTTTTAGTTAGCCTTTAATTTGATTGGTTTGAAGGCTTTTTACTCCATTTCCGGTTCAATCTTTGCGGAAAGCCATATAAAGCAATTTAGGAATGGTTTAAAAGTTTCAATGGAAAATCTTTTATATTTTACTGATTTTAGTAAGCTTACGGATTCGAGTAATCGAGGGTTTCCTGACTCTATAAAAGTGATGTAATACTTTTATTCAAGGAATAATACAGTTTCAGGTTGTCTATGGGTATCTAGGGTCGTAAACGGGTCGGTTCCGTTCCGGGTCCACTGCGGGCCCGGAACTGGAATCGTTAGTGAGGGGATGCACCCTGAAACCAAAACCGGAACCGATTCGGAACTAATTTCCAGGATCCGGAACTGGAACCATTACGGAGTGGATGGGCCTGGAACCGGAACCATTTCAAGGGCGGGTTCGGGTCCGGGTCCGACCTATGTAGAGAATTTTTTAGAGAAAAGCAAACTTTTAGAAAAAAAATTTCTAAAATTGGAGTAATATATTGGAGCTCGGGTCCACAGGCCAGAACCAAGGTGGAATTGGGCCCGGAACCATTTAGGTCGCGGGTCTAGAAATCGGAACCATACCCGGACCCGTTTACTTATCGGTTCCTAAAGATGGACCCAGACCCGATTATTAACGGGTCGGAACCTTCGGATAATCGGAGAATCGGATACCCATTTACAACCCTATGGGCATCACCCATCACTTCCGTCTTGGTTCAGGGTGACGGTACGAGTTTAATGGAGATGACTTTCCTCTATGGTTTACTAAGAGTGTTTCCGCAACGTTAATGTGGAAACAAAAATCAACGTAACAGAACAAATTTGAGACGGTAAAGCCGACCGGTCCCCAGGCACCACCGCTCGGTAAAGCAACGGGCTCGGCAGGTCCGACCCGGTCCAGGGCGCCACCTCTTTGTAATGGACAACTGTTTTCCACTGCGATAATACTTCGGGTGCGATCATACCAGCGCTAAAGCACCGGATCCCATCAGAACTCCGCTGTTAAGCGTGCTTGGGCGAGAGTAGTACTAGGATGGGGGGAAGTCCTCGTGTTGCACCCCTTTTTTTCAGCTTTGGCAGTCCATTTTCCTGCCACCCATCACATGACCGCTGTTGGAGCCGTCGGAGACCAAATTAATCATTTTGAAGCGTCGAAACCCAGGCTCCGTGCGAGACTTACTGGTTTTAGTTAGCCTTTAATTTGATTGCTTTGAAGGCTTTTTACTCCATTTCCGGTTCAATCTTTGCGGAAAGCCATATAAAGAAATTTAGGAAAGGTTTAAAAGTTTCAATGGAAAATCTTTTATATTTTACTGATTTTAGTAAGCTCACTGATTCGAGTAATCGAGGGTTTCCGGACCCCATAAAAGTGATGTAATACTTTTATTCAAGGAATAATACAGTTTCAGGTTGTTTATGGTTATCTAGGGTCGTAAACGGCGGGCCCGGAACTGGAATCGTTAGTGAGGGGATGCACCCGGAGACCAAAACCGGAACCGATTCGGAACTAATTTCCTGGATCCGGAACCGGAACCATTACGGAGTGGATGGGCCCGGAACCGGAACCATTTCCTGGGCGGGTTCGGGTCCGGGTCCGGCCTACGTAGAGAATTTTTTAGAGAAAAGCAAACTTTTAGAAAAAAAGTTTCTAAAATTTGGGTATTATATTGGAGCTCGTGCCCACAGGCCAGAACCAAGGTGGAATTGGGTCCGGAACCATTTAGGTCGCGGGTCTAGAAATTGGAACCATACCTGGACCCGTTTACTTATCGGTTCCTAAAGATGGACCCAGACCCGATTATTAACGGGTCGGAACCTTCGGATAATAGGTGAATCGAATACCCGTTTACAACCCTATGGGCATCACCCCATCACTTCCGTCTTGGTTCAGGGAGACGGTACGAGTTTAACGGAGATGACTTTCCTCTATGGTTTACTAAGAGTGTTTCCGCAACGTTAATGTGGAAACAGAAATCAACGTAACAGAACAAATTTGAGACGGTAAAGCCGACCGGTCCCCAGGCACCACCGCTCGGTAAAGCGACGGGCTCGGCAGGTCCGACCCGGTCCAGGGCACCACCTCTGTGTAAAGCACAACGGTTTTCCACTGCGATGATACTTCAGGTGCGATCGTACCAGCGCTAAAGCACCGGTTCCCATCAGAACTCCGCAGTTAACCGTGCTTGGGCGAGAGTAGTACTAGGATGGGTGACCTCCTGGGAAGTCCACGTGTTGCACCCCTTTTTTTTCAGCTTTACCTGTCCATTTTCCTGCCACCCATCACATGACCACTGTTGGAGCCGTCGGAGACCAAATTAATCATTTTGAAGCGTCGAAACCCAGGCTCCGTCCGAGACTTACTGGTTTGAGTTATCCTTTAATTTGATTGCTTTGAAGGCTTTTTACTCCATTTCCGGTTCAATCTTTGCGGAAAGCCATATAAAGCAATTTAGGAAAGGTTTAAAAGTTTCAATGGAAAATCTTTTATATTTTACTGATTTTAGTAAGCTTACTGATTCGAGTAATCGAGGGTTTCCTGACTCTATAAAAGTAAGGTAATACTTTTATTCAAGGAATAATACAGTTTCAGGTTGTTTATGGGTATCTAGGGTCGTAAACGGGTCGGTTCCGTTCCGGGTCCACGGCGGGCCCGGAACTGGAATCGTTAGTGAGGGGATGCACCCTGAAACCAAAACCGGAACCGATTCGGAACTAATTACCTTGATCCGGAACCGAAACCATTACGGAGTGGATGGGCCCGGAACCGGAACCATTTCCTGGGCGGGTTCGGGTCCCGGTCCGGCCTATGTTGAGAATTTTTTAGAGAAAAGCAAATTTTTAGAAAAAAAATTTCTAAAATTGGGGTAATATATTGGAGCTCGGGCCCACAGGCCAGAACCATGGTGGAATTGGGCCCGGAACCATTTAGGTCGCGGGTCTAGAAATTGGAACCATACCCGGACCCGTTTACTTATCGGTTCCTAAAGATGGACCCAGACCCGATTATTAACGGGTCGGAACCTTCGGATAATCAGAGAATCGGATACCCATTTACAACCCTATGGGCATCACCCCATCACTTCCGTCTTGGTTCAGGGTGACGGTACGAGGTTAAAAGAGATGACTTTCCTGTATGGTTTACTAAGAGTGTTTCCGCAACGTTAATGTGGAAACAGAATTCAACGTAACAGAACAAATTTGAGACGGTAAAGCCGACCGGTCCCCAGGCACCACCGCTCGGTAAAGCAACGGGCTCGGCTGGTCCGACCCGGTCCAGGGCACCACCTCTCTATAAAGCACAACTGTTTTCCACTGCGATAATACTTCGGGTGCGATCATACCAGCGCTAAAGCACCGGATCCCATCAGAACTCTGCCGTTAAGCGTGCTTGGGCGAGAGTAGTACTTGGATGGGTGACCTCCTGGGAAGTCCTCGTGTTGCACCCCTTTTTTTTCAGCTTTGGCTGTCCATTTTCCTGCCACCCATCACATGACCGCTGTTGGAGCCGTCGGAGACCAAATTAATCATTTTGAAGCGTCGAAACCCAGGCTCCGTGCGAGACTTACTGGTTTTAGTTAGCCTTTAATTTGATTGCTTTGAAGGCTTTTTACTCCATTTCCGGTTCAATCTTTGCGGAAAGCCATATAAAGCAATTTAGGAAAGGTTTAAAAGTTTCAATGGAAAATCTTTTATATTTTACTGATTTTAGTAAGCTTACTGATTCGAGTAATCGAGGGTTTCCTGACTCTATAAAAGTGATGTAATACTTTTATTCAAGGAATAATACAGTTTCAGGTTGTTTATGGGTATCTAGGGTCGTAAACGGGTCGGTTCCGTTCCGGGTCCACGGCGGGCCCGGAACTGGAATCGTTAGTGAGGGGATGCACCCGGAAACCAAAACCGGAACCGATTCGGAACTAATTTCCTGGATCCGGAACCGGAACCATTACGGAGTGGATGGGCCCGGAACCGGAACCATTTCCTGGGCGGGTTCGGGTCCCGGTCCGGCCTATGTAGAGAATTTTTTTAAGAAAAGCAAACTTTTAGAAAAAAAATTTCTAAAATTGGGGTAATATATTGGAGCTCGGGCCCACAGGCCAGAACCAAGGTCGAATTGGGCCCGGAACCATTTAGGTCGCGGGTCTAGAAATTGGAACCATACCCGGACCCGTTTACTTATCGGTTCCTAAAAATGGACCCAGACCCGATTATTAATGGGTCGGAACCTTCGGATAATCGGAGAATCGGATACCCATTTACAACCCTATGGGCATCACCCCATCACTTCCGTCTTGGCTCAGGGTGACGGTACGAGGTTAAAGGAGATGACTTTCCTCTATGGTTTACTAAGAGTGTTTCCGCAACATTAATGTGGAAACAGAAATCAACGTAACAGAACAAATTTGAGACGGTAAAGCCAACCGGTCCCCAGGCACCACCGCTCGGTAAAGCAACGGGCTCGGCAGGTCCGACCCGGTCCAGGGCACCACCTCTCTGCAAAGCACAACTGTTTTCCACTGCGATAATGCTTCCGGTGCGGTCATACCAGCGCTAAAGCACCGGATCCCATTAGAACTCCGCAGTTAAGCGTGCTTGGGCGAGAGTAGTACTAGGATGGGTGACCTCCTGGGAAGTCCTCGTGTTGCACCCCTTTTTTTTCAGCTTTGGCTGTCCATTTTCCTGCCACCCATCACATGACCGCTGTTGGAGCCGTCGGAGACCAAATTAATCATTTTGAAGCGTCGAAACCCAGGCTCCGTGCGAGACTTACTGGTTTTAGTTAGCCTTTAATTTGATTGCTTTGAAGGCTTTTTACTCCATTTCCGGTTCAATGTTCGCGGAAAGCCATATAAAGCAATTTAGGAAAGGTTTAAAAGTTTCAATGTAAAATCTTTTATATTTTACTGATTTTAGTAAGCTTACTGATTCGTGTAATCGAGGGTTTCCTGACTCTATAAAAGTGATCTAATACTTTTATTCAAGGAATAATACAGTTTCAGGTTGTTTATGGGTATCTAGGGTCGTAAACGGGTCGGTTCCGTTCCGGGTCCACGGCGGGCCCGGAACTGGAATCGTTAGTGAGGGGATGCACCCGGAAACCAAAACCGGAACCGATTCGGAACTAATTTCCTGGATCCGGAACCGGAACCATTACGGAGTGGATGGGCCCGGAACCGGAACCATTTCCTGGGCGGGTTCGGGTCCGGGCCCGGCCTATGTAGAGAATTTTTTTGAGAAAAGCAAACTTTTAGAAAAAAAATTTCTAAAATTGGGGTAAAATATTGGAGCTCGGGCCCACTGGCCAGAACCAAGGTCGAATTGGGCCCGGAACCATTTAGGTCGCGGGTCTAGAAATTGGAACCATACCCGGACCCGTTTACTTATCGGTTCCTAAAGATGGACCCAGACCCGATTATTAACGGGTCGGAACCTTCGGATAATCGGAGAATCGGATACGCATTTACAACCCTATGGGCATCACCCCATCACTTCCGTCTTGGCTCAGGGTGACGGTACGAGGTTAAAGGAGATGACTTTCCTGTATGGCTTACTAAGAGTGTTTCCGCAACGTTAATGTGGAAACAGAATTCAACGTAACAGAACAAATTTGAGACGGTAAAACCGACCGGTCCCCAGGCACCACCGCTCGGTAAAGCAACGGGCTCGGCTGGTCCGACCCGGTCCAGGGCACCACCTCTCCATAAAGCACAACTGTTTTCCACTGCGATAATACTTCGGGTGCGATCATACCTGCGCTAAAGCACCGGATCCCATCAGAACTCTGCCGTTAAGCGTGCTTGGGCGAGAGTAGTACTTGGATGGGTGACCTCCTGGGAAGTCCTCGTGTCGCATCCCTTTTTTTTCAGCTTTGGCTGTCCATTTTCCTGCCACCCATCACATGACCGCTGTTGGAGCCGTCGGAGACCAAATTAATCATTTTGAAGCGTCGAAACCCAGGCTCCGTGCGAGACTTACTGGTTTTAGTTAGCCTTTAATTTGATTGCTTTGAAGGCTTTTTACTCCATTTCCGGTTCAATCTTTGCGGAAAGCCATATAAAGCAATTTAGGAAAGGTTTAAAAGTTTCAATGGAAAATCTTTTATATTTTACTGATTTTAGTAAGCTTACTGATTCGAGTAATCGAGGGTTTCCTGACTCTATAAAAGTGATCTAATACTTTTATTCAAGGAATAATACAGTTTCAGGTTGTTTATGGGTATCTAGGGTCGTAAACGGGTCGGTTCCGTTCCGGGTCCACGGCGGGCCCGGAACTGGAATCGTTAGTGAGGGGATGCACCCTGAAACCAAAACCGGAACCGATTCGGAACTAATTACCTTGATCCGGAACCGGAACCATTACGGAGTGGATGGGCCCTGAACCGGAACCATTTCCTGGGCGGGTTCGGGTCCGGGTCCGGCCTATGTTGAGAATTTTTTAGAGAAAAGCAAATTTTTAGAAAAAAAATTTCTAAAATTGGGGTAATATATTGGAGCTCGGGCCCACTGGCCAGAACCATGGTGGAATTGGGCCCGGAACCATTTAGGTCGCGGGTCTAGAAATTGGAACTATACCCGGACCCGTTTACTTATCGGTTCCTAAAGATGGACCCAGACCCGATTATTAACGGGTCGGAACCTTCGGATAATCAGAGAATCGGATACCCATTTACAACCTTATGGGCATCACACCATCACTTCCGTCTTGGTTCAGGGTGACGGTACGAGGTTAAAAGAGATGACTTTCCTGTATGGTTTACTAAGAGTGTTTCCGCAACGTTAATGTGGAAACAGAATTCAACGTAACAGAACAAATTTGAGACGGTAAAGCCGACCGGTCCCCAGGCACCACCGCTCGGTAAAGCAACGGGCTCGGCTGGTCCGACCCGGTCCAGGGCACCACCTCTCTATAAAGCACAACTGTTTTCCACTGCGATAATACTTCGGGTGCGATCATACCAGCGCTAAAGCACCGGATCCCATCAGAACTCTGCCGTTAAGCGTGCTTGGGCGAGAGTAGTACTTGGATGGGTGACCTCCTGGGAAGTCCTCGTGTTGCACCCCTTTTTTTTCAGCTTTGGCTGTCCATTTTCCTGCCACCCATCACATGACCGCTGTTGGAGCCGTCGGAGACCAAATTAATCATTTTGAAGCGTCGAAACCCAGGCTCCGTGCGAGACTTACTGGTTTTAGTTAGCCTTTAATTTGATTGCTTTGAAGGCTTTTTACTCCATTTCCGGTTCAATCTTTGCGGAAAGCCATATAAAGCAATTTAGGAAAGGTTTAAAAGTTTCAATGGAAAATCTTTTATATTTTACTGATTTTAGTAAGCTTACTGATTCGAGTAATCGAGGGTTTCCTGACTCTATAAAAGTGATGTAATACTTTTATTCAAGGAATAATACAGTTTCAGGTTGTTTATGGGTATCTAGGGTCGTAAACGGGTCGGTTCCGTTCCGGGTCCACGGCGGGCCCGGAACTGGAATCGTTAGTGAGGGGATGCACCCGGAAACCAAAACCGGAACCGATTCGAAACTAATTTCCTTGATCCGGAACCGGAACCATTACGGAGTGGATGGGCCCGGAACCGGAACCATTTCCTGGGCGGGTTCGGGTCCGGGTCCGGCCTATGTAGAGAATTTTTTAGAGAAAAGCAAACTTTTAGAAAAAAAATTTCTAAAATTGGGGTAATATATTGGAGCTCGGGCCCACAGGCCAGAACCAAGGTCGAATTGGGCCCGGAACCATTTAGGTCGCGGGTCTAGAAATTGGAACCATACCCGGACCCGTTTACTTATCGGTTCCTAAAGATGGACCCAGACCCGATTATTAACGGGTCGGAACCTTCGGATAATCGGAGAATCGGATACCCATTTACAACCCTATGGGCATCACCCCATCACTTCCGTCTTGGCTCAGGGTGACGGTACGAGGTTAAAGGAGATGACTTTCCTCTATGGTTTACTAAGAGTGTTTCTGCAACGTTAATGTGGAAACAGAAATCAACATAACAGAACAAATTTGAGACGGTAAAGCCGACCGGTCCCCAGGAACCACCGCTCGGTAAAGCAACGGGCTCGGCAGGTCCGACCCGGTCCAGGGCACCACCTCTTTGTAAAGCACAACTGTTTTCCACTGCGATAATGATTCGGGTGCGGTCATACCAGCGCTAAAGCACCGGATCCCATCAGAACTCCGCAGTTAAGCGTGCTTGGGCGAGAGTAGTACTAGGATGGGTGACCTCCTGGGAAGTCCTCGTGTTGCACCCCTTTTTTTTCAGCTTTGGCTGTCCATTTTCCTGCCACCCGTCACATGACCGCTGTTGGAGCCGTCGGAGACCAAATTAATCATTTTGAAGCGTCGAAACCCAGGCTCCGTGCGAGACTTACTGGTTTTAGTTAGCCTTTAATTTGATTGCTTTGAAGGCTTTTTACTCCATTTCCGGTTCAATTTTTGCGGAAAGCCATATAAAGCAATTTAGGAAAGGTTTAAAAGTTTCAATGGAAAATCTTTTATATTTTACTGATTTTAGTAAGCTTACGGATTCGAGTAATCGAGGGTTTCCTGACTCTATAAAAGTGATGTAATACTTTTATTCAAGGAAAAATACAGTTTCAGGTTGTTTGTGGGTATCTAGGGTCGTAAACGGGTCGGTTCCGTTCCGGGTCCACGGCGGGCCCGGAACTGGAATCGTTAGTGAGGGGATGCACCCGGAAACCAAAACCGGAACCGATTCGGAACTAATTTCCTGGATCCGGAACCGGAACCATTACGGAGTGGATGGGCCCGGAACCGGAACCATTTCCTGGGCGGGTTCGGGTCCCGGTCCGGCCTATGTAGAGAATTTTTTTGAGAAAAGCAAACTTTTAGAAAAAAAATTTCTAAAATTGGGGTAATATATTGGAGCTCGGGCCCACAGGCCAGAACCAAGGTCGAATTGGGCCCGGAACCATTTAGGTCGCGGGTCTAGAAATTGGAACCATACCCGGACCCGTTTACTTATCGGTTCCTAAAGATGGACCCAGACCCGATTATTAACGGGTCGGAACCTTCGGATATTCGGAGAATCGGATACCCATTTACAACCCTATGGGCATCACCCCATCACTTCTGTCTTGGCTCAGGGTGACGGTACGAGGTTAAAGGAGATGACTTTCCTCTATGGTTTACTAAGAGTGTTTCCGCAACATTAATGTGGAAACAGAAATCAACGTAACAGAACAAATTTGAGACGGTAAAGCCGACCGGTCCCCAGGCACCACCGCTCGGTAAAGCAACGGGCTCGGCAGGTCCGACCCGGTCCAGGGCACCACCTCTCTGTAAAGCACAACTGTTTTCCACTGCGATAATGCTTCGGGTGCGGTCATACCAGCGCTAAAGCACCGGATCCCATCAGAACTCCGCAGTTAAGCGTGCTTGGGCGAGAGTAGTACGAGGATGGGTGACCTCCTGGGAAGTCCTCGTGTTGCACCCCTTTTTTTTCAGCTTTGGCTGTCCATTTTCCTGCCCCCCATCACATGACCGCTGTTGGAGCCGTCGGAGACCAAATTAATCAGTTTGAAGCGTCGAAACCCAGGCTCCGTGCGAGACTTACTGGTTTTAGTTAGCCTTTAATTTGATTGCTTTGAAGGCTTTTTACTCCATTTCCGGTTCAATGTTCGCGGAAAGCCATATAAAGCAATTTAGGAAAGGTTTAAAAGTTTCAATGGAAAATCTTTTATATTTTACTGATTTTAGTAAGCTTACTGATTCGTGTAATCGAGGGTTTCCTAACTCTATAAAAGTGATCTAATACTTTTATTCAAGGAATAATACAGTTTCAGGTTGTTTATGGGTATCTAGGGTCGTAAACGGGTCGGTTCCGTTCCGGGTCCACGGCGGGCCCGGAACTGGAATCGTTAGTGAGGGAATGCAGCCGGAAACCAAAACCGGAACCGATTCGGAACTAATTTCCTGGATCCGGAACCGGAACCATTACGGAGTGGATGGGCCCGGAACCGGAACCATTTCCTGGGCGGGTTCGGGTCGGGGCCCGGCCTATGTAGAGAATTTTTTTGAGAAAAGCAAACTTTTAGAAAAAAAATTTCTAAAATTGGGGTAAAATATTGGAGCACGGGCCCACTGGCCAGAACCAAGGTCGAATTGGGCCCGGAACCATTTAGGTCGCGAGTCTAGAAATTGGAACCATACCCGGACCTGTTTACTTATCGGTTCCTAAAGATGGACCCAGACCCGATTATTAACGGGTCGGAACCTTCGGATAATCGGAGAATCGGATACCCATTTACAACCCTATGGGCATCACCCCATCACTTCCGTCTTGGCTCAGGGTGACGGTACGAGGTTAAAGGAGATGACTTTCCTCTATGGTTTACTAAGAGTGTTTCCGCAACGTTAATGTGGAAACAGAAATCAACGTAACAGAACAAATTTGAGACGGTAAAGCCGACCGGTCCCCAGGCACCACCGCTCGGTAAAGCAACGGCCTCGGTAGGTCCGGCCCGGTCCAGCGCACCACCTCTCTGTAAAGCACAACTGTTTTCCACTGCGATAATACGTCGGGTGCGATCATACCAGCGCTAAAGCACCGGATCCCATCAGAACTTCGCAGTTAAGCGTGCTTGGGCGAGTGTAGTACAAGGATGGGTGACCTCCTGGGAAGTCCTCGTGTTGCACCCCTTTTTTCTCTGCTTTGGCTGTCCATTTTCCTGCCACCCATCACATGACCGCTGTTGGAGCCGTCGGAGACCAAATTAATCATTTTGAAGCGTCGAAACCCAGGCTCCGTGCGAGACTTACTGGTTTTAGTTAGCCTTTAATTTGATTCGTTTGAAGGCTTTTTACTCCATTTCCGGATCAATCTTTGCGGAAAGCCATATAAAGCAATTTAGGAAAGGTTTAAAAGTTTCAATGGAAAATCTTTTATATTTTACTGATTTTAGTAAGCTTACCGATTCGTGTAATCGAGGGTTTCCTGACTCTATAAAAGTGATGTAATGCTTTTATTCAAGGAATAATACAGTTTCAGGTTGTTTATGGGTATCTAGGGTCGTAAACGGGTCGGTTCCGTTCCGGGTCCACGGCGGGCCCGGAACTGGAATCGTTAGGGAGGGGATGCACCCTGAAACCAAAACCGGAACCGATTCGGAACTAATTACCTTGATCCGGAACCGGAACCATTACGGAGTGGATGGGCCCGGAACCGGAACCATTTCCTGGGCGGGTTCGGGTCCGGGTCCGGCCTATGTTGAGAATTTTTTAGAGAAAAGCAAATTTTTAGAAAAAAAATTTCTAAAATTGGGGTAATATATTGGAGCTCGGGCCCACAGGCCAGAACCATGGTGGAATTGGGCCCGGAACCATTTAGGTCGCGGGTCTAGAAATTGGAACCATACCCGGACCCGTTTACTTATCGGTTCCTAAAGATGGACCCAGACCCGATTATTAACGGGTCGGAACCTTCGGATAATCAGAGAATCGGGTACCCATTTACAACCCTATGGGCATCACACCATCACTTCCGTCTTGGTTCAGGGTGACGGTACGAGGTTAAAAGAGATGACTTTCCTGTATGGTTTACTAAGAGTGTTTCCGCAACGTTAATGTGGAAACAGAATTCAACGTAACAGAACAAATTTGAGACGGTAAAGCCGACCGGTCCCCAGGCACCACCGCTCGGTAAAGCAACGGGCTCGGCTGGTCCGACCCGGTCCAGGGCACCACCTCTCTATAAAGCACAACTGTTTTCCACTGCGATAATACTTCGGGTGCGATCATACCAGCGCCAAAGCACCGGATCCCATCAGAACTCTGCCGTTAAGCGTGCTTGGGCGAGAGTAGTACTTGGATGGGTGACCTCCTGGGAAGTCCTCGTGTTGCACCCCTTTTTTTTCAGCTTTGGCTGTCCATTTTCCTGCCACCCATCACATGACCGCTGTTGGAGCCGTCGGAGACCAAATTAATCATTTTGAAGCGTCGAAACCCAGGCTCCGTGCGAGACTTACTGGTTTTAGTTAGCCTTTAATTTGATTGCGTTGAAGGCTTTTTACTCCATTTCCGGTTCAATCTTTGCGGAAAGCCATATAAAGCAATTTAGGAAAGGTTTAAAAGTTTCAATGGAAAATCTTTTATATTTTACTGATTTTAGTAAGCTTACTGATTCGAGTAATCGAGGGTTTCCTGACTCTATAAAAGTGATCTAATACTTTTATTCAAGGAATAATACAGTTTCAGGTTGTTTATGGGTATCTAGGGTCGTAAACGGGTCGGTTCCGTTCCGAGTCCACGGCGGGCCCGGAACTGGAATCGTTAGTGAGGGGATGCACCCGGAAACCAAAACCGGAACCGATTCGGAACTAATTTCCTTGATCCGGAACCGGAACCATTACGGAGTGGATGGGCCCGGAACCGGAACCATTTCCTGGGCGGGTTCGGGTCCGGGTCCGGCCTATGTAGAGAATTTTTTAGAGAAAAGTAAACTTTTAGAAAAAAAATTTCTAAAATTGGGGTAATATATTGGAGCTCGGGCCCACAGGCCAGAACCAAGGTCGAATTGGGCCCGGAACCATTTAGGTCGCGGGTCTAGAAATTGGAACCATACCCGGACCCGTTTACTTATCGGTTCCTAAAGATGGACCCAGACCCGATTATTAACGGGTCGGAACCTTCGGATAATCGGAGAATCGGATACCCATTTACAACCCTATGGGCATCACCCCATCACTTCCGTCTTGGCTCAGGGTGACGGTACGAGGTTAAAGGAGATGACTTTCCACTATGGTTTACTAAGAGTGTTTCTGCAACGTTAATGTGGAAACAGAAATCAACATAACAGAACAAATTTGAGACGGTAAAGCCGACCGGTCCCCAGGCACCACCGCTCGGTAAAGCAATGGGCTCGGCAGGTCCGACCCGGTCTAGGGCACCACCTCTTTGTAAAGCACAACTGTTTTCCACTGCGATAATGCTTCGGCTGCGGTCATACCAGCGCTAAAGCACCGGATCCCATTAGAACTCCGCAGTTAAGCGTGCTTGGGCGAGAGTAGTACTAGGATGGGTGACCTCCTGGGAAGTCCTCGTGTTGCACCCTTTTTTTTTCAGCTTTGGCTGTCCATTTTCCTGCCACCCATCACATGACCGCTGTTGGAGCCGTCGGAGACCAAATTAATCATTTTGAAGCGTCGGAACCCAGGCTCCGTGCGAGACTTACTTGTTTTAGTTAGCCTTTAATTTGATTGCTTTGAAGGCTTTTTACTCCATCTCCAGTTCAATCTTTGCGGAAAGCCATATAAAGCAATTTAGGAAAGGTTTAAAAGTTTCAATGGAGAATCTTTTATATTTTACTGATTTTAGTAAGCTTACTGATTCGAGTAATCGAGGGTTTCCTGACTCTATAAAAGTGATGTAATACTTTTATTCAAGGAATAGTACAGTTTCAGGTTGTTTATGGGTATCTAGGGTCGTAAACGGGTCGGTTCCGTTCCGGGTCCACGGCGGGCCCGGAACTGGAATCGTTAGTGAGGGGATGCACCCGGAAACCAAAACCGGTACCGATTCGGAACTAATTTCCTGGATTCGGAACCGGAACCATTACGGAGTGGATGGTCCCGGAACCGGAACCATTTCTCGGGCGGGTTCGGGTCCGGGCCCGGCCTATGTAGAGAATTTTTTTGAGAAAAGCAAACTTTTAGAAAAAAAATTTCTAAAATTGGGGTAATATATTGGAGCTCGGGCCCACAGGCCAGAACCAAGGTCGAATTGGGCCCGGAACCATTTAGGTCGCGGGTCTAGAAATTGGAACCATACCCGGACCCGTTTACTTATCGGTTCCTAAAGATGGACCCAGACCCGATTATTAACGGGTCGGAACCTTCGGATAATCGGAGAATCGGATACCCATTTACAACCCTATGGGCATCACCCCATCACTTCCGTCTTGGCTCAGGGTGACGGTACGAGGTTAAAGGAGATGACTTTCCTCTATGGTTTACTAAGAGTGTTTCCGCAACATTAATGTGGAAACAGAAATCAACGTAACAGAACAAATTTGAGACGGTAAAGCCGACCGGTCCCCAGGCACCACCGCTCGGTAAAGCAACGGGCTCGGCAGGTCCGACCCGGTCCAGGGCACCACCTCTCTGTAAAGCACAACTGTTTTCCACTGCGATAATGCTTCGGGTGCGGTCATACCAGCGCTAAAGCACCAGATCCCATCAGATCTTCGCAGTTAAGCGTGCTTGGGCGAGAGTAGTACTAGGATGGGTGACCTCCTGGGAAGTCCTCGTGTTGCACCCCTTTTTTTTCAGCTTTGGCTGTCCATTTTCCGGCCACCCATCACATGACCGCTGTTGGAGCCGTCGGAGACCAAATTAATCATTTTGAAGCGTCGAAACCCAGGCTCCGTGCGAGACTTACTGGTTTTAGTTAGCCTTTAATTTGATTGCTTTGAAGGCTTTTTACTCCATTTCCGGTTCAATGTTCGCGGAAAGCCATATAAAGCAATTTAGGAAAGGTTTAAAAGTTTCAATGGAAAATCTTTTATATTTTACTGATTTTAGTAAGCTTACTGATTCGTGTAATCGAGGGTTTCCTGACTCTATAAAAGTGATCTAATACTTTTATTCAAGGAATAATACAGTTTCAGGTTGTTTATGGGTATCTAGGGTCGTAAACGGGTCGGTTCCGTTCCGGGTCCACGTCGGGCCCGGAACTGGAATCGTTAGTGAGGGGATGCACCCGGAAACCAAAACCGGAACCGATTCGGAACTAATTTCCTGGATCCGGAACCGGAACCATTACGGAGTGGATGGGCCCGGAACCGGAACCATTTCCTGGGCGGGTTCGGGTCCGGGCCCGGCCTATGTAGAGAATTTTTTTGAGAAAAGCAAACTTTTAGAAAAAAAATTTCTAAAATTGGGGTAAAATATTGGAGCTCGGGCCCACTGGCCAGAACCAAGGTCGAATTGGGCCCGGAACCATTTAGGTCGCGGGTCTAGAAATTGGAACCATACCCGGACCTGTTTACTTATCGGTTCCTAAAGATGGACCCAGACCCGATTATTAACGGGTCGGAACCTTCGGATAATCGGAGAATCGGATACCCATTTACAACCCTATGGGCATCACCCCATCACTTCCGTCTTGGCTCAGGGTGACGGTACGAGGTTAAAGGAGATGACTTTCCTCTATGGTTTACTAAGAGTGTTTCCGCAACGTTAATGTGGAAACAGAAATCAACGTAACAGAACAAATTTGAGACGGTAAAGCCGACCGGTCCCCAGGCACCACCGCTCGGTAAAGCAACGGCCTTGGTAGGTCCGGCCCGGTCCAGGGCACCACCTCTCTGTAAAGCACAACTGTTTTCCACTGCGATAATACTTCGGGTGCGATCATACCAGCGCTAAAGCACCGGATCCCATTAGAACTTCGCAGTTAAGCGTGCTTGGGCGAGTGTAGTACAAGGATGGGTGACCTCCTGGGAAGTCCTCGTGTTGCACCCCTTTTTTCTCTGCTTTGGCTGTCCATTTTCCTGCCACCCATCACATGACCGCTGTTGGAGCCGTCGGAGACCAAATTAATCATTTTGAAGCGTCGAAACCCAGGCTCCGTGCGAGACTTACTGGTTTTAGTTAGCCTTTAATTTGATTGCTTTGAAGGCTTTTTACTCCATTTCCGGATCAATCTTTGCGGAAAGCCATATAAAGCAATTTAGGAAAGGTTTAAAAGTTTCAATGGAAAATCTTTTATATTTTACTGATTTTAGTAAGCTTACTGATTCGAGTAATCGAGGGTTTCCTGACTCTATAAAAGTGATGTAATGCTTTTAATCGAGGAATAATACAGTTTCAGGTTGTTTATGGGTATCTAGGGTCGTAAACGGGTCGGTTCCGTTCCGAGTCCACGGCGGGCCCGGAACTGGAATCGTTAGTGAGGGGATGCTCCCGGAAACCAAAACCGGAACCGATTCGGAACTAATTTCCTGGATCCGGAAACGGAACCATTACGGAGTGGATGGTCCTGGAACCGGAACCATTTCCTGGGCGGGTTCGGGTCCGGGCCCGGCCTATGTAGAGAATTTTTTAGAGAAAAGCAAACTTTTAGAAAAAAAATTTCTAAAATTGGGGTAATATATTGGAGCTAGGGCCCACAGGCCAGAACCAAGGTCGAATTGGGCCCGGAACCATTTAGGTCGCGGGTCTAGAAATTGGAACCATACCCGAACCCGTTTACTTATCGGTTCCTAAAGATGGACCCAGACCCGATTAATAACGGGTCGGAACCTTCGGATAATCGGAGAATCGGATACCCATTTACAACCCTATGGGCATCACCCCATCACTTCCGTCTTGGCTCAGGGTGACGGTACGAGGTTAAAGGAGATGACTTTCCTCTATGGTTTACTAAGAGTGTTTCCGCAACGTTAATGTGGAAACAGAAATCAACGTAACAGAACAAATTTGAGACGGTAAAGCCGACCGGTCCCCAGGCACCACCGCTCCGTAAAGCAACGGGCTCGGCAGGTCCAACCCGGTCCAGGGCACCACCTCTCTGTAAAGCAGAACTGTTTTCCACTGCGATAATACTTCGGGTGCGATCATACCAGCGCTAAAGCACCGGATCCCATCAGAACTCCGCAGTTAAGCGTGCATGGGCGAGAGTAGTACAAGGATGGGTGACCTCCTGGGAAGTCCTCGTGTTGCACCCCTTTTTTTTCAGCTTTGGCTGTCCATTTTCCTGCCACCCATCACATGACCGCTGTTGGAGCCGTCGGAGACCAAATTAATCATTTTGAAGCGTCGAAACCCAGGCTCCGTGCGAGACTTACTGGTTTTAGTTAGCCTTTAATTTGATTGGTTTGAAGGCTTTTTACTCCATTTCCGGTTCAATCTTTGCGGAAAGCCATATAAAGCAATTTAGGAAAGGTTTAAAAGTTTCAATGGAAAACCTTTTATATTTTACTGATTTTAGTAAGCTTACCGATTCGAGTTATCGAGGGTTTCCTGACTCTATAAAAGTGATGTAATACTTTTATTCAAGGAATAATACAGTTTCAGGTTGTTTATGGGTATCTAGGGTCGTAAACGGGTCGGTTCCGTTCCGGGTCCACGGCGGGCCCGGAACTGGAATCGTTAGTGAGGGGATGCACCCGGATACCAAAACCGGAACCGATTCGGAACTAATTTCCTGGATCCATAACCGGAACCATTACGGAGTGGATGGGCCCGGAACCGGAACCATTTCCTAGGCGGGTTCGGGTCCGGGCCCGGCCTATGTAGAGAATTTTTTAGAGAAAAGCAAACTTTTAGAAAAAAAATTTCTAAAATTGGGGTAATATATTGGAGCTAGGGCCCACAGGCCAGAACCAAGGTCGAATTGGGCCCGGAACCATTTAGGTCGCGGGTCTAGAAATTGGAACCATACCCGAACCCGTTTACTTATCGGTTCCTAAAGATGGACCCAGACCCGATTAATAACGGGTCGGAACCTTCGGATAGTCGGAGAATCGGATACCCATTTACAACCCTATGGGCATCACCCCATCACTTCCGTCTTGGCTCAGGGTGACGGTACGAGGTTAAAGGAGATGACTTTCCTCTATGGTTTACTAAGAGTGTTTCCACAACGTTAATGTGGAAACAGAAATCAACGTAACAGAACAAATTTGAAACGGTAAAGCCGACCGGTCCCCAGGCACCACCGCTCGGTAAAGCAACGGACTCGGCAGGTCCGACCCGGTCCAGGGCACCACCTCTCTGTAAAGCACAACTGTTTTCCACTGCAATAATACTTCGGGTGCGATCATACCAGCGCTAAAGCACCGGATCCCATCAGAACTCCGCAGTTAATCGTGTTTGGGCGAGGGTAGTACTAGGATGGGTGACCTCCTGGGTAGTCCTCGTGTTGCACCCCTTTTTTTTCAGCTTTGGCTGTCCATTTTCCTGCCACCCATCACATGACCGCTGTTGGAGCCGTCGGAGACCAAATTAATCATTTTGAAGCGTCGAAACCCAGGCTCCGTGCGAGACTTACTGGTTTTAGTTAGCCTTTAATTTGATTGCTTTGAAGGCTTTTTACTCCATTTCCGGATCAATCTTTGCGGAAAGCCATATAAAGCAATTTAGGAAAGGTTTAAAAGTTTCAATGGAAAATCTTTTATATTTTACTGATTTTAGTAAGCTTACTGATTCGAGTAATCGAGGGTTTCCTGACTCTATAAAAGTGATGTAATGCTTTTATTCGAGGAATAATACAGTTTCAGGTTGTTTATGGGTATCTAGGGTCGTAAACGGGTCGGTTCCGTTCCGAGTTCACGGCGGGCCCGGAACTGGAATCGTTAGTGAGGGGATGCACCCGGAAACCAAAACCGGAACCGATTCGGAACTAATTTCCTGGATCCGGAAACGGAACCATTACGGAGTGGATGGTCCTGGAACCGGAACCATTTCCTGGGCGGGTTCGGGTCCGGGCCCGGCCTATGTAGAGAATTTTTTAGAGAAAAGCAAACTTTTAGAAAAAAAATTTCTAAAATTGGGGTAATATATTGGAGCTAGGGCCCACAGGCCAGAACCAAGGTCGAATTGGGCCCGGAACCATTTAGGTCGCGGGTCTAGAAATTGGAACCATACCCGAACCCGTTTACTTATCGGTTCCTAAAGATGGACCCAGACCCGATTAATAACGGGTCGGAACCTTCGGATAATCGGAGAATCGGATACCCATTTACAACCCTATGGGCATCACCCCATCACTTCCGTCTTGGCTCAGGGTGACGGTACGAGGTTAAAGGAGATGACTTTCCTCTATGGTTTACTAAGAGTGTTTCCGCAACGTTAATGTGGAAACAGAAATCAACGTAACTGAACAAATTTGAGACGGTAAAGCCGACCGGTCCCCAGGCACCACCGCTCAGTAAAGCAACGGGCTCGGCAGGTCCAACCCGGTCCAGGGCACCACCTCTCTGTAAAGCACAACTGTTTTCCACTGCGATAATACTTCGGGTGCGATCATACCAGCGCTAAAGCACCGGATCCCATCAGAACTCCGCAGTTAAGCGTGCATGGGCGAGAGTAGTACAAGGATGGGTGACCTCCTGGGAAGTCCTCGTGTTGCACCCCTTTTTTTTCAGCTTTGGCTGTCCATTTTCCTGCCACCCATCACATGACCGCTGTTGGAGCCGTCGGAGACCAAATTAATCATTTTGAAGCGTCGAAACCCAGGCTCCGTGCGAGACTTACTGGTTTTAGTTAGCCTTTAATTTGATTGGTTTGAAGGCTTTTTACTCCATTTCCAGTTCAATCTTTGCGGAAAGCCATATAAAGCAATTTAGGAAAGGTTTAAAAGTTTCAATGGAAAACCTTTTATATTTTACTGATTTTAGTAAGCTTACTGATTCGAGTTATCGAGGGTTTCCTGACTCTATAAAAGTGATGTAATACTTTTATTCAAGGAATAATACAGTTTCAGGTTGTTTATGGGTATCTAGGGTCGTAAACGGGTCGGTTCCGTTCCGGGTCCACGGCGGGCCCGGAACTGGAATCGTTAGTGAGGGGATGCACCCGGAAACCAAAACCGGAACCGATTCGAACTAATTTCCTGGATCCATAACCGGAACCATTACGGAGTGGATGGGCCCGGAACCGGAACCATTTCCTAGGCGGGTTCGGGTCCGGGCCCGGCCTATGTAGAGAATTTTTTAGAGAAAAGCAAACTTTTAGAAAAAAAATTTCTAAAATTGGGGTAATATATTGGAGCTAGGGCCCACAGGCCAGAACCAAGGTCAAATTGGGCCCGGAACCATTTAGGTCGCGGGTCTAGAAATTGGAACCATACCCGAACCCGTTTACTTATCGGTTCCTAAAGATGGACCCAGACCCGATTAATAACGGGTCGGAACCTTCGGATAGTCGGAGAATCGGATACCCATTTACAACCCTATGGGCATCACCCCATCACTTCCGTCTTGGCTCAGGGTGACGGTACGAGGTTAAAGGAGATGACTTTCCTCTATGGTTTACTAAGAGTGTTTCCACAACGTTAATGTGGAAACAGAAATCAACGTAACAGAACAAATTTGAAACGGTAAAGCCGACCGGTCCCCAGGCACCACCGCTCGGTAAAGCAACGGGCTCGGCAGGTCCGACCCGGTCCAGGGCACCACCTCTCTGTAAAGCACAACTGTTTTCCACTGCAATAATACTTCGGGTGCGATCATACCAGCGCTAAAGCACCGGATCCCATCAGAACTCCGCAGTTAATCGTGTTTGGGCGAGGGTAGTACTAGGATGGGTGACCTCCTGGGTAGTCCTCGTGTTGCACCCCTTTTTTTTCAGCTTTGGCTGTCCATTTTCCTGCCACCCATCACATGACCGCTGTTGGAGCCGTCGGAGACCAAATTAATCATTTTGAAGCGTCGAAACCCAGGCTCCGTGCGAGACTTACTGGTTTTAGTTAGCCTTTAATTTGATTGCTTTGAAGGCTTTTTACTCCATTTCTGGTTCAATCTTTGCGGAAAGCCATATAAAGCAATTTAGGAAAGGTTTAAAAGTTTCAATGGAAAACCTTTTATATTTTACTGATTTTAGTAAGCTTACGGATTCGAGTTATCGAGGGTTTCCTGACTCTATAAAAGTGATGTAATACTTTTATTCAAGAAATAATACAGTTTCAGGTTGTTTATGGGTATCTAGGGTCGTAAACGGGTCGGTTCCGTTCCGGGTCCACGGCGGGCCCGGAACTGGAATCGTTAGTGAGGGAATGCACCCGGAAACCAAAACCGGAACCGATTCGGAACTAATTTCCTGGATCCAGAACCGGAACCATTACGGAGTGGATGGGCCCGGAACCGGAACCATTTCCTAGGCGGGTTCGGGTCCGGGCCCGGCCTATGTAGAGAATTTTTTAGAGAAAAGCAAACTTTTAGAAAAAAAATTTCTAAAATTGGGGTAATATATTGGAGCTCGGGCCCACGGGCCGGAACCAAGGTCGAATTGGGCCCGGAACCATTTAGGTCGCGGGTCTAGAAATTGGAACCATACCCGGACCCGTTTACTTATCGGTTCCTAAAGATGGACCCAGACCCGATTATTAACGGGTCGGAACCTTCTGATAATCGGAGAATCGGATACCCATTTACAACCCTATGGGCATCACCCCATCACTTCCGTCTTGGCTCAGGGTGACGGTACGAGGTTAAAGGAGATGACTTTCCTCTATGGTTTACTAAGAGTGTTTCCGCAACGTTAATGTGGAAACAGAATTCAACGTAACAGAACAAATTTGAGACGGTAAAGCCGACCGGTCCCCAGGCACCACCGCTCGGTAAAGCAACGGGCTCGGCAGGACCGACCCGGTCCAGTGCACCACCTCTCTGTAATGCACAACTGTTTTCCACTGCGACAATACTTCGGGTGCTGTCATACTAGCGCTAAAGCACCGGATCCCATCAGAACTCCGCAGTTAAGCGTGCTTGGGAAAGAGTAGTACTAGGATGGGTGACCTCCTGGGAAGTCCTCGTGTTGCACCCCTTTTTTTTCAGCTTTGGCAGTCCATTTTCCTGCCACCCATCACATGACCGCTGTTGGAGCCGTCGGAGACCAAATTAATCATTTTGAAGCGTCGAAACCCAGGCTCCGTGCGAGACTGACTGGTTTTAGTTAGCCTTTAATTTGATTGCTTTGAAGGCTTTTTACTCCATTTCCGGTTCAATCTTTGCGGAAAGCCATATAAAGCAATTTAGGAAAGGTTTAAAAGTTTCAATGGAAAATCTTTTATATTTTACTGATTTTAGTAAGCTTACTGATTCGAGTAATCGAGGGTTTCTTGACTCTATAAAAGTGATGTAATACTTTTATTCAAGGAATAATACAGTTTCAGGTTGTTTATGGTTATCTAGGGTCGTAAACGGGTCGGTTCCGTTCCGGGTCCACGGCGGGCCCGGAACTGGAATCGTTAGAGAGGGGATGCACCCGGAAACCAAAACCGGAACCGATTCGGAACTAATTTCCTGGATCCGGAACCGGAACCATTACGGAGTGGATGGGCCCGGAACCGGAACCATTTCCCTGGCGGGTTCGGGTCCGGGCCCGGCCTATGTAGATAATTTTTTAGAGAAAAGCAAACTTTTAGAAAAAAAATTTCTAAAATTGGGGTAATATATTGGAGCTCGGGCCCACAGGCCAGAACCAAGGTCGAATTGGGCCCGGAACCATTTAGGTCGCGGGTCTAGAAATTGGAACCATACCCAGACCCATTTACTTATCGGTTCCTAAAGATAGACCCAGACCCGATTATTAACGGGTCGGAACCTTCGGATAATCGGAGAATCGGATACCCATTTACAACCCCATGGGCATCACCCCATCACTTCCGTCTTGGCTCAGGGTGACGGTACGAGGTTAAAGGAGATGACTTTCCTCTATGGTTTACTAAGAGTGTTTCAACAACGTTAATGTGGAAACAGAATTCAACGTAACAGAACAAATTTGAGACGGTAAAGCCGACCGGTCCCCAGGCACCACCGCTCGGTAAAGCAACGGGCTCGGCAGGTCCGACCCGGTCCAGGGCACCACCTCTCAGTAAAGCACAACTGTTTTCCACTGCGATAATACTTCGGGTGCGATCATACCAGCACTGAAGCACCGGATCCCATCAGAACTCCGCAGTTAAGCGTGCTTGGGCGAGAGTAGTACTAGGATGGGTGACCTCCTGGGAAGTCCTCGTGTTGCACCCCTTTGTTTTCTGCTTTGGCTGTCCATTTTCCAGCCACCCATCACATGACCGCTGTTGGAGCCGTCGGAGACCAAATTAATCATTTTGAAGCGTCGAAACCCAGGCTCCGTGCGAGACTTACTGGTTTTAGTTAGCCTTTAATTTGATTGCTTTGAAGGCTTTTTACTCCATTTCCGGTTCAATCTTTGCGGAAAGCCATATAAAGCAATTTAGGAAAGGTTTAAAAGTTTCAATGGAAAATCTTTTATATTTTATTGATTTTAGTAAGCTTACCGATTCGAGTAATCGAGGGTTTCCTGACTCTATAAAAGTGATGTAATGCTTTTATTCAAGGAATAATACAGTTTCAGGTTGTTTATGGGTATCTAGGGTCGTAAACGGGTCGGTTCCGTTCCGGGTCCACGGCGGGCCCGGAACTGGAATCGTTAGTGAGGGGATGCACCCGGAAGCCAAAACCGGAACCGATTCGGAACTAATTTCCTGGATCCGGAACCGGAACCATTACGGAGTGGATGTGCCCGGAACCGGAACCATTTCCTGGGCGGGTTCGGGTCCGGGCCCGGCCTATGTAGAGAATTTTTTAGAGAAAAGCAAACTTTTGGAAAAAAAATTTCTAAAATTGGGGCAATATTTTTGAGCTCGGGCCCACAGGACAGAACCAAGGTCGAATTGGGCCCGGAACCATTTAGGTCGCGGGTCTAGAAATTGGAACCATACCCGGACCCGTTTACTTATCGGTTCCTAAAGATGGACCCAGACCCGATTATTAACGGGTCGGAACCTTCGGATAATCGGAGAATCGGATACCCATTTACAACCCTATGGGCATCACCCCATCACTTCCGTCTTGGCTCAGGGCGACGGTACGAGGTTAAAGGAGATGACTTTCCTCTATGGTTTACTAAGAGTGTTTCCACAACGTTAATGTGGAAACAGAATTCAACGTAACAGAACAAATTTGAGACGGTAAAGCCGACCGGTCCCCAGGCACCACCGCTCGGTAAAGCAACGGGCTCGGCAGCTCCGACCCGGTCCAGGGCACCACCTCTCTGTAAAGCACAACTGTTTTCCACTGCGATAATACCTCGGGTGCGATCATACCAGCGCTAAAGCACCGGATCCAATCAGAACTCCGCAGTTAAGCGAGCTTGGGCGAGAGTAGTACTAGGATGGGTGACCTCCTGGGAAGTCCTCGTGTTGCACCCTTTTTTTTTCAGCTTTGGCTGTCAATTTTCCTGCCACCCATCACATGACCGCTGTTGGAGCCGTCGGAGACCAAATTAATCATTTTGAAGCGTCGAAACCCAGGCTCCGTGCGAGACTTACTTGTTTTAGTTAGCCTTTAATTTGATTGCTTTGAAGGATTTTTACTCCATCTTCGGTTCAATCTTTGCGGAAAGCCATATAAAGCAATTTAGGAAAGGTTTAAAAGTTTCAATGAAAAATCTTTTATATTTTACTGATTTTAGTAAGCTTACTGATTCGAGTAATCGAGGGTTTCCTGACTCTATAAAAGTGTTGTAATACTTTTATTCAAGGAATAATACAGTTTCAGGTTGTTTATGGGTATCTAGGGTCGTAAACGGGTCGGTTCCGTTCCGGGTCCACGGCGGGCCCGGAACTGGAATCGTTAGTGAGGGGATGCACCCGGAAACCAAAACTGGAACCGATTCGGAACTAATTTCCTGGATTCGGAACCGGAACCATTACGGAGTGGATGGGCCCCGGAACCGGAACCATTTCCTGGGCGGGTTCGGGTCCGGGCCCGGCCTATGTAGAGAATTTTTTAGAGAAAAGCAAACTTTTAGAAAAAAAATTTCTATAATTGGGGTAATATATTGGAGCTCGGGCCCACAGGCCAGAACCAAGGTCGAATTGGGCCCGGAACCATTTAGGTCGCGGGTCTAGAAATTGGAACCATACCCGGACCCGTTTACTTATCGGTTCCTAAAGATGGACCCAGACCCGATTATTAACGGGTCGGAACCTTCGGATAGTCGGAGAATCGGATACCCATTTACAACCCTATGGGCATCACCCCATCACTTCCGTCTTGGCTCAGGGTGACGGTACGAGGTTAAAGGAGATGACTTTCCTCTATGGTTTACTAAGAGTGTTTCCGCAACGTTAATGTGGAAACAGAATTCAACGTAACAGAACAAATTTGAGACGGTAAAGTCGACCGGTCCCCAGGCACCACCGCTCGGTAATGCAACGGGCTCGGCAGGTCCGACCCGGTCCAGGGCACCACCTCTCTGTAAAGCACAACTGTTTTCCACTGCTATAACACTTCGGGTGCGATCATACCAGCGCTAAAGCACCGAATCCCATCAGAACTCCGCAGTTAAGCGTGCTTGGGCGAGACTAGTACTAGGATGGGTGACCTCCTGGGAAGTCCTCGTGTTGCACCCCTTTTTTTTCAGCTTTGGCTGTCCATTTTCCTGCCACCCATCACATGACCGCTGTTGGAGCCGTCGGAGACCAAATTAATCATTTTGAAGCGTCGAAACCCAGGCTCCGTGCGAGACTTACTGGTTTTAGTTAGCCTTTAATTTGATTGCTTTGAAGGCTTTTTACTCCATTTCCGGTTCAATCTTTGCGGAAAGCCATATGAAGCAATTTAGGAAAGGTTTAAAAGTTTCAATGAAAAATCTTTTATATTTTACTGATTTTCGTAAGCTTACAGATTCGAGTAATCGAGGGTTTCCTGACTCTATAAAAGTGATGTAATACTTTTATTGAAGGAATAATACAGTTTCAGGTTGTTTATGGGTATCTAGGGTCGTAAACGGGTCGGTTCCGTTCCGGGTCCACGGCGGGCCCGGAACTGGAATCGTTAGTGAGGGGATGCACCCGGAAACCAAAACCGGAACCGATTCGGAACTAATTTCCTGGATCCGGAAACGGAACCATTACGGAGTGGATGGTCCTGGAACCGGAACCATTTCCTGGGCGGGTTCGGGTCCGGGCCCGGCCTATGTAGAGAATTTTTTAGAGAAAAGCAAACTTTTGGAAAAAAAATTTCTAAAATTGGGGCAATATTTTTGAGCTCGGGCCCACAGGACAGAACCAAGGTCGAATTGGGCCCGGAACCATTTAGGTCGCGGGTCTAGAAATTGGAACCATACCCGGACCCGTTTACTTATCGGTTCCTAAAGATGGACCCAGACCCGATTATTAACGGGTCGGAACCTTCGGATAATCGGAGAATCGGATACCCATTTACAACCCTATGGGCATCACCCCATCACTTCCGTCTTGGCTCAGGGTGACGGTACGAGGTTAAAGGAGATGACTTTCCTCTATAGTTTACTAAGAGTGTTTCCGCAACGTTAATGTGGAAACAGAAATCAACGTAACAGAACAAATTTGAGACGGTAAAGCCGACCGGTCCCCAGGCACCACCGCTCGGTAAAGCAACGGGCTCGGCAGGTCCGACCCGGTCCAGGGCACCACCTCTCTGTAAAGCACAACTGCTTTCCCCTGCGATAATACCTCGGGTGCGATCATTCCAGCGCTAAAGCACCGGATCCCATCAGAACTCCGCAGTTAAGCGTGCTTGGGCGAGAGTAGTACTAGGATGGGTGACCTCCTGGGAAGCCCTCGTGTTGCACCCTTTTTTTTCAGCTTTGGCTGTCCATTTTCCTGCCACCCATCACATGACCGCTGTTGGAGCCGTCGGAGACCAAATTAATCATTTTGAAGCATCGAAACCCAGGCTCCGTTCGAGACTTACTGGTTTTAGTTAGCCGTTAATTTGATTGCTTTGAAGGCTTTTTACTCCATTTCCGGTTCAATCTTTGCGGAAAGCCATATAAAGCAATTTAGGAAAGGTTTAAAAGTTTCAATGGAAAATCTTTTATATTTTACTGATTTTAGTAAGTTTACTGATTCGAGTAATCGAGGGTTTCCTGACTCGATAAAAGTGATGTAATACTTTCATTCAAGGAATAATACAGTTTCAGTTTGTTTATGGGTATCTAGGGTCGTAAACGGGTCGGTTCCGTTCCGGGTCCACGGCGGGCCCGGAACTGGAATCGTTAGTGAGGGGATGCACCCGGAAACCAAAACCGGAACCGATTCGGAACTAATTTCCTGGATCCGGAACCGGAACCATTACGGAGTGGATGGGCCCGGAACCGGAACCATTTCCTGGGCGGGTTCGGGTCCGGGCCCGGCCTATGTAGAGAATTTTTTAGAGAAAAGCAAACTTTTAGAAAAAAAATTTCTAAAATTGGGGTAATATTTTGGAGCTCGGGCCCACAGGCCAGAACCAAGGTCGAATTGGGCCCGAAACCATTTAGGTCGCGGGTCTAGAAATTGGAACCATACCCGGACCCGTTTACTTATCGGTTCCTAAAGATGGACCCAGACCCGATTATTAACGGGTCGGAACCTTCGGATAATCGGAGAATCGGATACCCATTTACAACCCTATGGGCATCACCCCATCACTTCCGTCTTGGCTCAGGGTGACGGTACGAGGTTAAAGGAGATGACTTTCCTCTATGGTTTACTAAGAGTGTTTCCGCAATGTTAATGTGGAAACAGAAATCAACGTAACAGAACAAATTTGAGACGGTAAAGCCGACCGGTCCCCAGGCACCACCGCTCGGTAAAGCAACGGGCTCATCAGGTCCGACCCGGTCCAGGGCACCACCTCTCTGTAAAGCTCAACTGTTTTCCACTGCGATAATACCTCGGGTGCGATCATACCAGCGCTAAAGCACCGGATCCCATCAGAACTCCGTAGTTAAGCGTGCTTGGGCGAGAGTAGTACTAGGATGGGTGACCTCCTGGGAAGTCCTCGTGTTGCACCCTTTTTTTTTCAGCTTTGGCTGTCCATTTTCCTGCCACCCATCACATGACCGCTGTTGGAGCCGTCGGAGACCAAATTAATCATTTTGAAGCGTCGGAACCCAGGCTCCGTGCGAGACTTACTTGTTTTAGTTAGCCTTTAATTTGATTGCTTTGAAGGCTTTTTACTCCATCTCCAGTTCAATCTTTGCGGAAAGCCATATAAAGCAATTTAGGAAAGGTTTAAAAGTTTCAATGGAGAATCTTTTATATTTTACTGATTTTAGTAAGCTTACTGATTCGAGTAATCGAGGGTTTCCTGACTCTATAAAAGTGATGTAATACTTTTATTCAAGGAATAGTACAGTTTCAGGTTGTTTATGGGTATCTAGGGTCGTAAACGGGTCGGTTCCGTTCCGGGTCCACGGCGGGCCCGGAACTGGAATCGTTAGTGAGGGGATGCACCCGGAAACCAAAACCGGTACCGATTCGGAACTAATTTCCTGGATTCGGAACCGGAACCATTACGGAGTGGATGGGCCCGGAACAGGAACCATTTCTCGGGCGGGTTCGGGTCCGGGCCCGGCCTATGTAGAGAATTTTTTAGAGAAAAGCAAACTTTTAGAAAAAAAATTTCTAAAATTGGGGTAATATATTGGAGCTCGGGCCCACAGGCCAGAACCAAGGTCGAATTGGGCCCGGAACCATTTTGGTTGCGGGTCTAGAAATTGGAACCATACCCGGACCCGTTTACTTATCGGTTCCGAAAGATGGACCCAGACCCGATTATTAACGGGTCGGAACCTTCGGATAATCGGAGAATCGGATACCCATTTACAACCCTATGGGCATCACCCCATCACTTCCGTCGTGGCTCAGGGTGACGGTACGAGGTTAAAGGAGATGACTTTCCTCTATGGTTTACTAAGAGTGTTTCCGCAACGTTAATGTGGAAACAGAAATCAACGTAACAGAACAAATTTGAAACGGTAAAGCCGACCGGTCCCCAGGCACCACCGCTCGGTAAAGCAACGGGCTCGGCAGGTCCGACCCGGTCCGGGGCACCACCTCTCTGTAAAGCACAACTGTTTTCCACTGCGATAATACTTCGGGTGCGATCACCGGATCCCATCAGAACTCCGCAGTTAAGCGTGCTTGGGCGAGAGTAGTACTAGGATGGGTGACCTCCTGGGAAGTCCTCGTGTTGGACCCCTTTTTTTTCAGCTTTGGCTGTCCATTTTCCTGCCACCCATCACATGACCGCTGTTGGAGCCGTCGGAGACCAAATTAATCATTTTGAAGCGTCGAAACCCAGGCTCCATGCGAGACTTACTGGTTTTAGTTAGCCTTTAATTTGATTGCTTTGAAGGCTTTTTACTCCATTTCCGGTTCAATCTTTGCGGAAAGCCATATAAAGCAATTTAGGAAAGGTTTAAAAGTTTCAATGGAAAATCTTTTATATTTTACTGATTTTAGTAAGCTTACTGATTCGAGTAATCGCGGGTTTCCTGACTCTATAAAAGTGATGTAATACTTTTATTCAAGGAATAATACAGTTTCAGGTTGTTTATGGGTATCTAGGGTCGTAAACGGGTCGGTTCCGTTCCGGGTCCACGGCGGGCCCGGAACTGGAATCGTTAGAGAGGGGATGCACCCGGAAACCAAAACCGGAACCGATTCGGAACTAATTTCCTAGATCTGGAACCGGAACCATTACGGAGTGGATGGGCCCGGAACCGGAACCATTTCCAGGGCGGGTTCGGGTCCGGGCCCGGCCTATGTAGAGAATTTTTTAGAGAAAAGCAAACTTTTAGAAAAAAATTTCTAAAATTGGGGTAATATTTTGGAGCTCGGGCCCACATGACAGAACCAAGGTCGAATTGGGCCCTGAACCATTTAGGTCGCGGGTCTAGAAATTGGAACCATACCCGGACCCGTTTACTTATCGGTTCCTAAAGATGGACCCAGACCCGATTATTAACGGGTTGGAACCTTCGGATAATCGAAGAATCGGATACCCATTTACAACCCTATGGGCATCACCCCATCACTTCCGTCTTGGCTGAGGGTGACGGTACGAGGTTAAAGAAGATGACTTTCCTCTATGGTTTACTAAGAGTGTTACCACAACGTTAATGTGGAAACAGAATTCAACGTAACAGATCAAATTTGAGACGGTAAAGCCGACCGGTCCCCAGGCACCACCGCTCGGTAAAGCAACGGGCTCGGCTGGTCCGACCCGGTCCAGGGCACCACCTCTCTGAAAAGCACAACTGTTTTCCACTGCGATAATACCTCGGGTGCGATCATACCAGCGCTAAAGCACCGGATCCCATCAGAACTCTGCAGTTAAGCGTGCTTGGGCGAGAGTAGTACTAGGATGGGTGACCTCCTGGGAAGTCCTCGTGTTGCACCCTTTTTTTTTTAGCTTTGGCTGTCCATTTTCCTGCCACCCATCACATGACCGCTGTTGGAGCCGTCGGAGACCAAATTAATCATTTTGAAGCGTCGAAACCCAGGCTCCGTGCGAGACTTACTTGTTTTAGTTAGCCTTTAATTTGATTGCTTTGAAGGCTTTTTACTCCATCTCCGGTTCAATCTTAGCGGAAAGCCATATAAAGCAATTTAGGAAAGGTTTAAAAGTTTCAATGGAAAATCTTTTATATTTTACTGATTTTAGTAAGCTTACTGATTCGAGTAATCGAGGGTTTCCTGACTCTATAAAAGTGATGTAATACTTTTATTGAAGGAATAATACAGTTTCAGTTTGTTTATGGGTATCTAGGGTCGTAAACGGGTCGGTTCCGTTCCGGGTCCACGGCGGGCCCGGAACTGGAATCGTTAGTGAGGGGATGCACCCGGAAACCAAAACCGGAACCGATTCGGAACTAATTTCCTAGATCCGGAACCGGAACCATTACGGAGTGGATGGGCCCGGAACCGGAACCATTTCCTGGGCGGGTTCGGGTCCGGGCCCGGCCTATGTAGAGAATTTTTTAGAGAAAAGCAAACTTTTAGAAAAAAAATTTCTAAAATTGGGGTAATATATTGGAGCTCGGGCCCACAGGCCAGAACCAAGGTCGAATTGGGCCCGGAACCATTTAGGTCGCGGGTCTAGAAATTGGAACCATACCCGGACCCGTTTACTTATCGGTTCCTAAAGATGGACCCAGACCCGATTATTAACGGGTCGGAACCTTCGGATAATCGGAGAATCGGATACCCATTTACAACCCTATGGGCATCACCCCATCACTTCCGTCTTGGCTCAGGGTGACGGTACGAGGTTAAAGGAGATGACTTTCCTCTATGGTTTACTAAGAGTGTTTCCGCAACGTTAATGTGGAAACAGAAATCAACGTAACAGAACAAATTTGAGACGGTAAAGCCGACCGGTCCCCAGGCACCACCGCTCGGTAAAGCAACGGGCTCGGCAGGTCCGACCCGGTCCAGGGCACCACCTCTCTGTAAAGCACAACTGTTTTCCACTGCGATAATACTTCGGGTGCGATCACCGGATCCCATCAGAACTCCGCAGTTAAGCGTGCTTGGGCGAGAGTAGTACTAGGATGGGTGACCTCCTGGGAAGTCCTCGTGTTGCACCCCTTTTTTTTCAGCTTTGGCTGTCCATTTTCCTGCCACCCATCACATGACCGCTGTTGGAGCCGTCGGAGACCAAATTAATCATTTTGAAGCGTCGAAACCCAGGCTCCATGCGAGACTTACTGGTTTTAGTTAGCCTTTAATTTCATTGCTTTGAAGGCTTTTTACTCCATCTCCGGTTCAATCTTTGCGGAAAGCCATATAAAGCAATTTAGGAAAGGTTTAAAAGTTTCAATGGAAAATCTTTTATATTTTACAGATTTTAGTAAGCTTACTGATTCGAGTAATCGAGCGTTTCCTTACTCTATAAAAGTGATGTAATACTTTTATTCAAGGAATAATACAGTTTCAGTTTGTTTATGGGTATCTAGGGTCGTAAATGGGTCGGTTCCGTTCCGGGTCCACGGCGGGCCCGGAACTGGAATCGTTAGTGAGGGGATGCACCCCGAAACCAAAACCGGAACCGATTCGGAACTAATTTCCTGGATCCGGAACCGGAACCATTACGGAGTGGATGGGCCCGGAACCGGAACCATTTCCCGGGCGGGTTCGGGTCCGGGCCCGGCCTATGTAGAGAATTTTTTAGAGAAAAGCAAACTATTAGAAAAAAAATTTCTAAAATTGGGGTAATACATTGGAGCTCGGGCCCACAGGCCAGAACCAAGGTCGAATTGGGCCCGGAACCATTTAGGTCGCGGGTCTAGAAATTGGAACCATACCCGGACCCGTTTACTTATCGGTTCCTAAAGATGGACCCAGACCCGATTATTAACGGGTCGGAACCTTCGGATAATCGGAGAATCGGATACCCATTTACAACCCTATGGGCATCACCCCATCACTTCCGTCTTGGCTCAGGGTGACGGTACGAGGTTAAAGGAGATGACTTTCCTCTATGGTTTACTAAGAGTGTTTCCGCAACGTTAATGTGGAAACAGAAATCAACGTAACAGAACAAATTTGAGACGGTAAAGCCGACCGGTCCCCAGGCACCATCGCTCGGTAAAGCAACGGGCTCGGCAGGTCCGACCCGGTCCAGGGCCCCACCTCTCTGTAAAGCACAACTGTTTTCCACTGCGATAATACTTCGGGTGCGATCACCGGATCCCATCAGAACTCCGCAGTTAAGCGTGCTTGGGCGAGAGTAGTACTAGGATGGGTGACCTCCTGGGAAGTCCTCGTGTTGCACCCCTTTTTTTTCAGCTTTGGCTGTCCATTTTCCTGCCACCCATCACATGACCGCTGTTGGAGCCGTCGGAGACCAAATTAATCATTTTGAAGCGTCGAAACCCAGGCTCCATGCGAGACTTACTGGTTTTAGTTAGCCTTTAATTTGATTGCTTTGAAGGCTTTTTACTCCATTTCCGGTTCAATCTTTGCGGAAAGCCATATAAAGCAATTTAGGAAAGGTTTAAAAGTTTCAATGGAAAATCTTTTATATTTTACTGATTTTAGTAAGCTTACTGATTCGAGTAATCGAGGGTTTCCTGACTCTATAAAAGTGATGTAATACTTTTATTCAAGGAATAATACAGTTTCAGGTTGTTTATGGGTATCTAGGGTCGTAAACGGGTCGGTTCCGTTCCGGGTCCACGGCGGGCCCGGAACTGGAATCGTTAGTGAGGGGATGCACCCGGAAACCAAAACCGGAACCGATTCGGAACTAATTTCCTAGATCCGGAACCGGAACCATTACGGAGTGGATGGGCCCGGAACCGGAACCATTTCCTGGGCGGGTTCGGGTCCGGGCCCGGCCTTTGTAGAGAATTTTTTAGAGAAAAGCAAACTTTTAGAAAAAAAATTTCTAAAATTGGGGTAATATTTTGGAGCTCGGGCCCACAGGCCAGAACCAAGGTCGAATTGGGCCCGGAACCATTTAGGTCGCGGGTCTAGAAATTGGAACAATACCCGGACCCGTTTACTTATCGGTTCCTAAAGATGGACCCAGACCCGATTATTAACGGGTTGGAACCTTCGGATAATCGGGGAATCGGATACCCATTTACAACCCTATGGGCATCACCCCATCACTTCCGTCTTGGCTCAGGGTGACGGTACGAGGTTAAAGGAGATGACTTTCCTCTATGGTTTACTAAGAGTGTTTCCACAACGTTAATGTGGAAACAGAATTCAACGTAACAGAACAAATTTGAGAGGGTAAAGTCGTCCGGTCCCCAGGCACCACCGCTCGGTAAAGCAACGGGCTCGGCAGGTCCGACCCGGTCCTGGGCACCACCTCTCTGTAAAGCACAACTGTTTTCCACTGCGACAATACCTCGGGGGCGATCATACCAGCGCTAAAGCACCGGATCCCATCAGAACTCCGCAGTTAAGCGTGCTTGGGCGAGGGTAGTACTAGGATGGGTGACCTCCTGGGAAGTCCTCGTGTTGCACCCTTTTTTTTTCAGCTTTGGCTGTCCATTTTCCTGCCACCCATCACATGACCGCTGTTGGAGCCGTCGGAGACCAAATTAATCATTTTGAAGCGTCGAAACCCAGGCTCCGTGCGAGACTTACTTGTTTTAGTTAGCATTTAATTTGATTGCTTTGAAGGCTTTTTACTCCATCTCCGGTTCAATCTTTGCGGAAAGCCATATAAAGCAATTTAGGAAAGGTTTAAAAGTTTCAATGGAAAATCTTTTATATTTTACTGATTTTAGTAAGCTTACTGATTCGAGTAATCGAGGGTTTCCTGACTCTATAAAAGTGATGTAATACTTTTATTGAAGGAATAATACAGTTTCAGTTTGTTTATGGGTATCTAGGGTCGTAAACGGGTCGGTTCCGTTCCGGGTCCACGGCGGGCCCGGAACTGGAATCGTTAGTGAGGGGATGCACCCGGAAACCAAAACCGGAACCGATTCGGAACTAATTTCCTGGATCCGGAACCGGAACCATTACGGAGTGGATGGGCCCGGAACCGGAACCATTTCCTGGGCGGGTTCGGGTCCGGGCCCGGCCTATGTAGAGAATTTTTTAGAGAAAAGCAAACTTTTAGAAAAAAAATTTCTAAAATTGGGGTAATATATTGGAACTCGGGCCCACAGGCCAGAACCAAGGTCGAATTGGGCCCGGAACCATTTAGGTCGCGGGTCTAGAAATTGGAACCATACCCGGACCCGTTTACTTATCGGTTCCTAAAGATGGACCCAGACCCGATTATTAACAGGTCGGAACCTTCGGATAATCGGAGAATCGGATACCCATTTACAACCTTATGGGCATCACCCCATCACTTCTGTCTTGGCTCAGGGTGACGGTACGAGGTTAAAGGAGATGACTTTCCTCTATGGTTTACTAAGAGTGTTTCCGCAACGTTAATGTGGAAACAGAAATCAACGTAACAGAACAAATTTGAGACGGTAAAGCCGACCGGTCCCCAGGCACCACTGCTCGGTAAAGCAACGGGCTCGGCAGGTCCGACCCGGTCCAGGGCACCACCTCTCCGTAAAGCACAACTGTTTTCCACTGCGATAATACCTCGGGTGCGATCATACCAGCGCTAAAGCACCGGATCCCATCAGAATTCCGCAGTTAAGCGAGCTTGGGCGAGAGTAGTACTAGGATGGGTGACCTCCTGGGAAGTCCTCGTGTTGCACCCTTTTTTTTTCAGCTTTGGCTGTCCATTTTCCTGCCACCCATCACATGACCGCTGTTGGAGCCGTCGGAGACCAAATTAATCATTTTGAAGCGTCGAAACCCAGGCTCCGTGCGAGACTTACTTGTTTTAGTTAGCCTTTAATTTGATTGCTTTGAAGGCTTTTTACTCCATCTCCGGTTCAATCTTTGCGGAAAGCCATATAAAGCAATTTAGGGAAGGTTTAAAAGTTTCAATGGAAAATCTTTTATATTTTACTGATTTTAGTAAGCTTACTGATTCGAGTAATCGAGGGTTTCCTGACTCTATAAAAGTGATGTAATACTTTTATTCAAGGAATAATACAGTTTCAAGTTGTTTATGGGTATCTAGGGTCGTAAACGGGTCGGTTCCGTTCCGGGTCCACGGCGGGCCCGGAACTGGAATCGTTAGTGAGGGGATGCACCCGGAAACCAAAACCGGAACCGATTCGGAACTAATTTCCTGGATCCGGAACCGGAACCATTACGGAGTGGATGGGCCCGGAACCGGAACCATTTCCTGGGCGGGTTCGGGTCCGGGCTCGGCCTATGTAGAGAATTTTTTAGAGAAAAGCAAACTTTTAGAAAAAAAATTTCTAAAATTGGGGTAATATATTGGAGCTCGGGCCCACAGGCCAGAACCAAGGTCGAATTGGGCCCGGAACCATTTAGGTCGCGGGTCTAGAAATTGGAACCATACCCGGACCCGTTTACTTATCGGTTCCTAAAGATGGACCCAGACCCGATTATTAACGGGTCGGAACCTTCGGATAATCGGAGAATCGGATACCCATTTACAACCTTATGGGCATCACCCCATCACTTCTGTCTTGGCTCAGGGTGACGGTACGAGGTTAAAGGAGATGACTTTCCTCTATGGTTTACTAAGAGTGTTTCCGCAACGTTAATGTGGAAACAGAAATCAACGTAACAGAACAAATTTGAGACGGTAAAGCCGACCGGTCCCCAGGCACCACTGCTCGGTAAAGCAACGGGCTCGGCAGGTCCGACCCGGTCCAGGGCACCACCTCTCCGTAAAGCACAACTGTTTTCCACTGCGATAATACCTCGGGTGCGATCATACCAGCGCTAAAGCACCGGATCCCATCAGAATTCCGCAGTTAAGCGAGCTTGGGCGAGAGTAGTACTAGGATGGGTGACCTCCTGGGAAGTCCTCGTGTTGCACCCTTTTTTTTTCAGCTTTGGCTGTCCATTTTCCTGCCACCCATCACATGACCGCTGTTGGAGCCGTCGGAGACCAAATTAATCATTTTGAAGCGTCGAAACCCAGGCTCCGTGCGAGACTTGCTTGTTTTAGTTAGCTTTTAATTTGATTGCTTTGAAGGCTTTTTACTCCATCTCCGGTTCAATCTTTGCGGAAAGCCATATAAAGCAATTTAGGAAAGGTTTAAAAGTTTCAATGGAAAATCTTTTATATTTTACTGATTTTAGTAAGCTTACAGATTCGAGTAATCGAGGGTTTCCTGACTCTATAAAAGTGATGTAATACTTTTATTCAAGGAATAATACAGTTTCAGGTTGTTTATGGGTATCTAGGGTCGTAAACGGGTCGGTTCCGTTCCGGGTCCACGGCGGGCCCGGAACTGGAATCGTTAGTGTGGGGATGCACCCGGAAACCAAAACCGAAACCGATTCGGAACTAATTTCCTGGATCCGGAACCGGAACCATTACGGAGTGGATGGGCCCGGAACCGGAACCATTTCCTGGGCGGGTTCGGGTCCGGGTCCGGCCGATGTAGAGAATTTTTTAGAGAAAAGCAAACTTTAAGAAAAAAAATTTCTAAAATTGGGGTAATATATTGGAGCTCGGGCCCACAGGCCAGAACCAAGGTCGAATTGGGCCCGACACCATTTAGGTCGCGGGTCTAGAAATTGGAACCATACCCGGACCCGTTTACTTATCGGTTCCTAAAGATGGACCCAGACCCGATTATTAACGGGTCGGAACCTTCGGATAATCGGAGAATCGGATACCCATTTACAACCCTATGGGCATCACCCCATCACTTCCGTCTTGGCTCAGGGTGACGGAACGAGGTTAAAAGAGATGACTTTCCTCTATGGTTTACTAAGAGTGTTTCCGCAACGTTAATGTGGAAACAGAAATCAACGTAACAGAACAAATTTGAGACGGTAAAGCCGACCGGTCCCCAGGCACCACCGCTCGGTAAAGCAACGGGCTCGGCAGGTCCGACCCGGTCCAGGGCACCACCTCTCTGTAAAGCACAACTGTTTTCCACTGTGATAATGCTTCGGGTGCGGTCATACCAGCGCTAAAGCACCGGATCCCATCAGAACTCCGCAGTTAAGCGTGCTTGGGAAGTCCTCGTGTTGCACCCCTTTTTTTTCAGCTTTGGCTGTCCATTTTCCTGCCACCCATCACATGACCGCTGTTGGAGCCGTCGGAGACCAAATTATTCATTTTGAAGCGTCGAAACCCAGGCTCCGTGCGAGACTTACTTGTTTTAGTAAGCCTTTAATTTGATTGCTTTGAAGGCTTTTTACTCCATTTCCGGTTCAATTTTTGCGGAAAGCCATATAAAGCAATTTAGGAAAGGTTTAAAAGTTTCAATGGAAAATCTTTTATATTTTACTGATTTTAGTAAGCTTACTGATTCGAGTAATCGAGGGTTTCCTGACTCTATAAAAGTGATGTAATACTTTTATTCAAGGAATAATACAGTTTCAGGTTGTTTATGGGTATCTAGGGTCGTAAACGGGTCGGTTCCGTTCCGGGTCCACGGCGGGCCCGGAACTGGAATCGTTAGTGAGGGGATGCACCCGGAAACCAAAACCGGAACCGATTCGGAACTAATTTCCTGGATCCGGAACCGGAACCATTACGGAGTGGATGGGCCCGAAACCGGAACTATTTCCTGGGCGGGTTCGGGTCCGGGCCCGGCCTATGTAGAGAATTTTTTAGAGAAAAGCAAACTTTTAGAAAAAAAATTTCTAAAATTGGGGTAATATATTGGAGCTCGGGCCCACAGGCCGGAACCAAGGTCGAATTGGGCCCGGAACCATTTAGGTCGCGGGTCTAGAAATTGGAACCATACCCGGACCCGTTTACTTATCGGTTCCTAAAGATGGACCCAGACCCGATTATTAATGGGTCGGAACCTTCGGATAATCGGAGAATCGGATACCCATTTACAACCCTATGGGCATCACCCCATCACTTCCGTCTTGGCTCAGGGCGACGGTACGAGGTTAAAGGAGATGACTTTCCTCTATGGTTTACTAAGAGTGTTTCCGCAACGTTAATGTGGAAACAGAAATCAGCGTAACAGAACAAATTTGAGAAGGTAAAGCCGACCGGTCCCCAGGCACCACCGCTCGGTAAAGCAACGGGCTCGGCAGGTCCGACCCGGTCCAGGGCACCACCTCTCTGTAAAGCACAACTGTTTTCCACTGCGATAACACCTCGGGTGCGATCATACCAGCGCTAAAGCACCGGATCCCATCAGAACTCCGCAGTTAAGCGTGCTTGGGCGAGAGTAGTACTAGGATGGGTGACCTCCTGGGAAGTCCTCGTGTTGCACCCTTTCTTTTTCAGCTTTGGCTGTCCATTTTCCTGCCACCCATCACATGACCGCTGTTGGAGCCGTCGGAGACCAAATTAATCATTTTGAAGCGTCGAAACCCAGGCTCCGTGCGAGACTTACTTGTTTTAGTTAGCCTTTAATTTGATTGCTTTGAAGGCTTTTTACTCCATCTCCGGTTCAATCTTTGCAGAAAGCCATATAAAGCAATTTAGGAAAGGTTTAAAAGTTTCAATGGAAAATCTTTTATATTTTACTGATTTTAGTAAGCTTACTGATTCGAGTAATCGAGGGTTTCCTGACTCTATAAAAGTGATGTAATACTTTTATTCAAGGAATAATACAGTTTCAATTTGTTTATGGGTATCTAGGGTCGTAAACGGGTCGGTTCCGTTCCGGGTCCACGGCCGGCCCGGAACTGGAATCGTTAGTGAGGGGATGCACCCGGAAACCAAAACCGGAACCGATTCGGAACTAATTTCCTGGATCCGGAACCGGAACCATTACGGAGTGGATCGGCCCGGAACCGGAACCATTTCCTGGGCGGGTTCGGGTCCGGGCCCGGCCTATGTAGAGAATTTTTTAGAGAAAAGCAAACTTTTAGAAAAAAAATTTCTAAAATTGGGGTAATATATTGGAGCTCGGGCCCACAGGCCAGAACCAAGGTCGAATTGGGCCCGGAACCATTTAGGTCGCGGGTCTAGAAATTGGAACCATACCCGGACCCGTTTACTTATCGGCTCCTAAAGATGGACCCAGACCCGATTATTAACGGGTCGGAACCTTCGGATAATCGGAGAATCGGATACCCATTTACAACCCTATGGGCATCACCCCATCACTTCCGTCTTGGCTCAGGGTGACGGTACGAGGTTAAAGGAGATGACTTTCCTCTATGGTTTACTAAGAGTGTTTCCGCAACGCTAATGTGGAAACAGAAATCAACGTAACAGAACAAATTTGAGACGGTAAAGCCGACCGGTCCCCAGGCACCACCGCTCGGTAAAGCAACGGGCTCGGCAGGTCCGACCCGGTCCAGGGCACCACCTCTCTGTAAAGCACAACTGTTTTCCACTGCGATAACACCTCGGGTGCGATCATACCAGCGCTAAAGCACCGGATCCCATCAGAACTCCGCAGTTAAGCGTGCTTGGGCGAGAGTAGTACTAGGATGGGTGACCTCCTGGGAAGTCCTCGTGTTGCACCCTTTCTTTTTCAGCTTTGGCTGTCCATTTTCCTGCCACCCATCACATGACCGCTGTTGGAGCCGTCGGAGACCAAATTAATCATTTTGAAGCGTCGAAACCCACGCTCCGTGCGAGACTTACTTGTTTTAGTTAGCCTTTAATTTGATTGCTTTGGAGGCTTTTTACTCCATCTCCGGTTCAATCTTTGCGGAAAGCCATATAAAGCAATTTAGGAAGGTTTAAAAGTTTCAATGGAAAATCTTTTATATTTTACCGATTTTAGTAAGCTTACTGATTCGAGTAATCGAGGGTTTCCTGACTCTATAAAAGTGATGTAATACTTTTATTCAAGGAATAATACAGTTTCAGGTTGTTTATGGGTATCTAGGGTCGTAAACGGGTCGGTTCCGTTCCGGGTCCACGGCGGGCCCGGAACTGGAATAGTTAGTGAGGGGATGCACCCGGAAACCGAAACCGGACCCGATTCGGAACTAATTTCCTGGATCTGGAACCGGAACCATTACGGAGTGGATGGGCCCGGAACCGGAACCATTTCCTGGGCGGGTTCGGGTCCGGGCCCGGCCTATGTGGAGAATTTTTTAGAGAAAAGCAAACTTTTAGAAAAAAAATTTCTAAAATTGGGGTAATATATTGGAGCTCGGGCCCACAGGCCGGATCCAAGGTCGAATTGGGCCCGGAACCATTTAGGTCGCGGGTCTAGAAATTGGAAACATACCCGGACCCGTTTACTTATCGGCTCCTAAAGATGGACCCAGACCCGATTATTAACGGGTCGGAACCTTCGGATAATCGGAGAATCGGATACCCATTTACAACCCTATGGGCATCACCCCATCACTTCCGTCTTGGCTCAGGGTGACGGTACGAGGTTAAAGGAGATGACTTTCCTCTATGGTTTACTAAGAGTGTTTCCGCAACGTTAATGTGGAAACAGAAATCAACGTAACAGAACAAATTTGAGACGGTAAAGCCGACCGGTCCCCAGGCACCACCGCTCGGTAAAGCAACGGGCTCGGCAGGTCCGACCCGGTCCAGGGCACCACCTCTCTGTAAAGCACAACTGTTTTCCACTGCGATAATACCTCGGGTGCGATCATACCAGCGCTAAAGCAGCGGATCCCATCAGAACTCCGCAGTTAAGCGTGCTTGGGCGAGAGTAGTACAAGGATGGGTGACCTCCTGGGATGTCCTCATGTTGCACCCTTTTTTTTTCAGCTTTGGCTGTCCATTTTCCTGCCACGCCATCACATGACCGCCGTTGGAGCCGTCGGAGACCAAATTAATCATTTTGAAGCGTCGAAACCCAGGCTCCGTGCGAGACTTACTGGTTTTAGTTAGCCTTTAATTTGATTGCTTTGAAGGCTTTTTACTCCATCTCCGGTTCAATCTTTGCGGAAAGCCAGATAAAGCAATTTAGGAAAGGTTTAAAAGTTTCAATGGAAAATCTTTTATATTTTACTGATTTTAGTAAGCTTACTGATTCGAGTAATCGAGGGTTTCCTGACTCTATAAAAGTGATGTAATACTTTTATTCAAGGAATAATACAGTTTCAGTTTGTTTATGGGTATCTAGCGTCGTAAACGGGTCGGTTCCGTTCCGGGTCCACGGCGGGCCCGGAACTGGAATCGTTAGTGAGGGGATGCACCCGGAAACCAAAACCGGAACCGATTCGGAACTAATTTCCTGGATCCGGAACCGGAACCATTACGGAGTGGATGGGCCCGGAACCGGAACCATTTCTTGGGCGGGTTCGGGTCCGGGCCCAGCCTATGTAGAGAATTTTTTAGAGAAAAGCAAACTTTTAGAAAAAAAATTTCTAAAATTGGGGTAATATATTGGAGCTCGGGCCCACAGGCCAGAACCAAGGTCGAATTGGGCCCGGAACCATTTAGGTCGCGGGTCTAGAAATTGGAACCATACCCGGACCCGTTTACTTATCGGTTCCTAAAGATGAACCCAGACCCGATTATTAACGGGTCGGAACCTTCGGATAATCGGAGAATCGGAAACCCATTTACAACCCTATGGGAATCGCCCCATCACTTCCGTCTTGGCTCAGGGTGACGGTACGAGGTTAAAGGAGATGACTTTCCTCTATGGTTTACTAAGAGTGTTTTCGCAACGTTAATGTGGAAACAGAAATCAACGTAACAGAACAAATTTGAGACGGTAAAGCCGACCGGTCCCCAGGCACCACCGCTCGGTAAAGCAACGGGGTCGGCAGGTCTGACCCGGTCCAGGGCACCACCTCTCTGTAAAGCACAACTGTTTTCCACTGCGATAATACCTCGGGTGCGATCATACCAGCGCAAAAGCACCGGATCCCATCAGAACTTCGCAGTTAAGCGTGCTTGGGCGAGAGTAGTACTAGGATGGGTGACCTCCTGGGAAGTCCTCGTGTTGCACCCCTTTTTTTTCAGCTTTGGCTGTCCATTTTCCTGCCACCCATCACATGACCGCTGTTGGAGCCGTCGGAGACCAAATTAATCATTTTGAAGCGTCGAAACCCAGGCTCCGTGCGAGACTTACTGGTTTTAGTTAGCCTTTATTTGATTGCTTTGAAGGCTTTTTACTCCATTTCCGGCTCAATCTTTGCGGAAAGCCATATAAAGCAATTTAGGAAAGGTTTAAAAGTTTCAATGGAAAATCATTTATATTTTACTGATTTTAGTAAGCTTACCGATTCGAGTAATCGAGGGTTTCCTGACTCTATAAAAGTGATGTAATACTTTTATTCAAGGAATAATACAGTTTCAGGTTGTTTATGGGTATCTAGGGTCGTAAACGGGTCGGTTCCGTTCCGGGTCCACGGCGGGCCCGGAACTGGAATCGTTAGTAAGGGGATGCACCCGGAAACCAAAACCGGAACCGATTCGGAACTAATTTCCTGGATCCGGAACCGGAACCATTACGGAGTGGATGGGTCCGGAACCGGAACCATTTCCTGGGCGGGTTCGGGTCCGGGCCCGGCCTATGTATAGAATTTTTTAGAGAAAAGCAAACTTTTAGAAAAAAAATTTCTAAAATTGGGGTAATATATTGGAGCTCGGGCCCACAGGCCAGAACCAAGGTCGAATTGGGCTCGGAACCATTTAGGTCGCGGGTCTAGAAATTGGAACCATACCCGGACCCGTTTACTTATCGGGTCCTAAAGATGAACCCAGACCCGATTATTAACGGGTCGGAACCTTCGGATAGTCCGAGAATCGGATACCCATTTACAACCCTGTGGGCATCACCCCATCACTTCCGTCTTGGCTCAGGGTGACGGTACGAGGTTAAAGGAGATGACTTTCCTCTATGGTTTACTAAGAGTGTTTCCGCAACGTTAATGTGGAAACAGAATTCAACGTAACAGAACAAATTTGAGACGGTAAAGCCGACCGGTCCCCAGGCACCACCGCTCGGTAAAGCAACGGGCTCGGCAGGTCCGACCCGGTCCAGGGCTTCACCACTCTGTAAAGCACAACTGTTTTCCACTGCGATAATGCCTCGGGTGCGATCATACCAGCGGTAAAGCACCGGATCCCATCAGAACTCCGCAGTTAAGCGTGCTTGGGCGAGAGTAGTACTAGGATGGGCGACCTCCTGGGAAGTCCCCGTGTTGCACCCTTTTTTTTTCAGCTTTGGCTGTCCATTTTCCTGCCACCCATCACATGACCGCTGTTGGAGCCGTCGGTGACCAAATTAATCATTTTGAAGCGTCGAAACCCAGGCTCCGTGCGAGACTTACTTGTTTTAGTTAGCCTTTAATTTGAAGTCCTCGTGTTGCACCCTTTTTTTTTCAGCTTTGGCTGTCCATTTTCCTGCCACCCATCACATGACCGCTGTTGGAGCCGTCGGAGACCAAATTAATCATTTTGAAGCGTCGAAACCCAGGCTCCGTGCGAGACTTACTTGTTTTAGTTAGCCTTTAATTTGATTGCTTTGAAGGCTTTTTACTCCATCTCCGGTTCAATCTTTGCGGAAAGCCATATAAAGCAATTTAGGAAAGGTTTAAAAGTTTCAATGGAAAATCTTTTATATTTTACTGATTTTAGTAAGCTTACTGATTCGAGTAATCGAGGGTTTCCTGACTCTATAAATGTGATGTAATACTTTTATTCAAGGAATAATACAGTTTCAGGGTGTTTATGGGTATCTAGGGTCGTAAACGGGTCGGTTCCGTTCCGGGTCCACGGCGGACCCGGAACTGGAATCGTTAGTGAGGGGATGCACCCGGAAACCAAAACCGGAACCGATTCGGAACTAATTTCCTGGATCCGGAACCGGAACCATTACGGAGTGGATGGGCCCGGAACCGGAACCATTTCCTGGGCGGGTTCCGGTTCGGGCCCGGCCTATGTAGAGAATTTTTTAGAGAAAAGCAAACTTTTAGAAAAAAATTTCTAAAATTGGGGTAATATATTGGAGCTTGGGCCCACAGGCCAGAACCAAGGTCGAATTGGGCCCGGAACCATTTATGTCGCGGGTCTAGAAATTGGAACCATACCCGGACCCGTTTACTTATCGGTTCCTAAAGATGAACCCAGACCCGATTATTAACGGGTCGGAACCTTCGGATAATCGGAGAATCGGAAACCCATTTACAACCCTATGGGAATCGCCCCATCACTTCCGTCTTGGCTCAGGGTGACGGTACGAGGTTAAAGGAGATGACTTTCCTCTATGGTTTACTAAGAGTGTTTTCGCAACGTTAATGTGGAAACAGAAATCAACGTAACAGAACAAATTTGAGACGGTAAAGCCGACCGGTCCCCAGGCACCACCGCTCGGTAAAGCAACGGGCTCGGCAGGTCTGACCCGGTCCAGGGCACCACCTCTCTGTAAAGCACAACTGTTTTCCACTGCGATAATAGCTCGGGTGCGTTCATACCAGCGCAAAAGCACCGGATCCCATCAGAACTTCGCAGTTAAGCGTGCTTGGGCGAGAGTGGTACTAGGATGGGTGACCTCCTGGGAAGTCCTCGTGTTGCACCCCTTTTTTTTCAGCTTTGGCTGTCCATTTTCCTGCCACCAATCACATGACCGCTGTTGGAGCCGTCGGAGACCAAATTAATCATTTTGAAGCGTCGAAACACAGGCTCCGTGCGAGACTTACTGGTTTTAGTTAGCCTTTAATTTGATTGATTTGAAGGCTTTTTACTCCATTTCCGGTTCAATCTTTGCGGAAAGCCATATAAAGCAATTTAGGAAAGGTTTAAAAGTTTCAATGGAAAATCATTTATATTTTACTGATTTTAGTAAGCTTACCGATTCGAGTAATCGAGGGTTTCCTGACTCTATAAAAGTGATGTAATACTTTTATTCAAGGAATAATACAGTTTCAGGTTGTTTATGGGTATCTAGGGTCGTAAACGGGTCGGTTCCGTTCCGGGTCCACGGCGGGCCCCGAACTGGAATCGTTAGTAAGGGGATGCACCCGGAAACCAAAACCGGAACCGATTCGGAACTAATTTCCTGGATCCGGAACCGGAACCATTACGGAGTGGATGGTCCCGGAACCGGAACCATTTCCTGGGCGGGTTCGGGTCCGGGCCCGGCCTATGTGGAGAATTATTTAGAGAAAAGCAAACTTTTAGAAAAAAAATTTCTAAAATTGGGGTAATATATTGGAGCTCGGGCCCACAGGCCAGAACCAAGGTCGAATTGGGCCCGAAACCATTTAGGTCGCGGGTCTAGAAATTGGAACTATACCCGGACCCGTTTACTTATCGGTTCCTAAAGATGGACCCAGACCCGATTATTAACGGGTCGGAACCTTCGGATAATCGGAGAATCGGATACACATTTACAACCCTATGGGCATCACCCCATCACTTCCGTCTTGGCTCAGGGTGACGGTACGAGGTTAAAGGAGATGACTTTCCTCTATGGTTTACTAAGAGTGTTTCCGGAACGTTAATGTGGAAACAGAATTCAACGTAACAGAACAAATTTGAGACGGTAAAGCCGACCGGTCCCCAGGCACCACCGCTCGGTAAAGCAACGGGCTCGGCAGGTCCGACCCGGTCCAGGGCACCACCCCTCTGTAAAGGACAACTGTTTTCCACTGCGATAATACTTCGGGTGCGATCATACCAGCGCTAAAGCACCGGATCCCATCAGAACTCCGCAGTTAAGCGTGCTTTGGCGAGAGCAGTACTAGGATGGGTGACCTCCTGGGAAGTCCTCGTGTTGCACCCCTTTTTTTTCAGCTTTGGCTGTCCATTTTCCTGCCACCCATCACATGACCGCTGTTGGAGCCGTCGGAGACCAAATTAATCATTTTGAAGCGTCGAAACCCAGGCTCCGTGCGAGACTTACTGGTTTTAGTTAGCCTTTAATTTGATTGCTTTGAAGGCTTTTTACTCCATTTCCGGTTCATTCTTTGCGGAAAGCCATATAAAGCAATTTAGGAAAGGTTTAAAAGTTTCAATGGAAAATCTTTTATATTTTACTGATTTTAGTAAGCTTACTGTTTCGAGTAATCGAGGGTTTCCTGACTCTATAAAAGTGATGTAATACTTTTATTCAAGGAATAATACAGTTTCAGGTTGTTTATGGGTATCTAGGGTCGTAAACGGGTCGGTTCCGTTCCAGGTCCACGGCGGGCCCGGAACTGGAATCGTTAGTGAGGGGATGCACCCGGAAACCAAAACCGGAACCGATTCGAAACTAATTTCCTGGATCCGGAACCGGAACCATTACGGAGTGGATGGACCCGGAACCGGAACCATTTCCTGGGCGGGTTCGGGTCCGGGCCCGGCCTACGTAGAGAATTTTTTAGAGAAAAGCAAACTTTTAGAAAAAAAATTTCTAAAATTGGGGTAATATATTGGAGCTCGGGCCCACAGGCCAGAACCAAGGTCGAATTGGGCCCGGAACCATTTAGGTCGCGGGTCTAGAAATTGGAACCATACCCGGACCCGTTTACTTATCGGGTCCTAAAGATGAACCCAGACCCGATTATTAACGGGTCGGAACCTTCGGATAATCCGAGAATCGGATACCCATTTACAACCCTATGGGCATCACCCCATCACTTCCGTCTTGGCTCAGGGTGACGGTACGAGGTTAAAGGAGATGACTTTCCTCTATGGTTTACTAAGAGTGTTTCCGCAACGTTAATGTGGAAACAGAATTCAACGTAACAGAACAAATTTGAGACGGTAAAGCCGACCGGTCCCCAGGCAGCACCGCTCGGTAAAGCAACGGGCTCGGCAGGTCCGACCCGGTCCAGGGCTTCACCACTCTGTAAAGCACAACTGTTTTCCACTGCGATAATGCCTCGGGTGCGATCATACCAGCGCTAAAGCACCGGATCCCATCAGAACTCCGCAGTTAAGCGTGCTTGGGCGAGAGTAGTACTAGGATGGGTGACCTCCTGGGAAGTCCTCGTGTCGCACCCTTTTTTTTTCGCACCCTTTTTTTTTCAGCTTTGGCTGTCCATTTTCCTGCCACCCATCACATGACCGCTGTTGGAGCCGTCGGAGACCAAATTAATCATTTTGAAGCGTCGAAACCCAGGCTCCGTGCGAGACTTACTTGTTTTAGTTAGCCTTTAATTTGATTGCTTTGAAGGCTTTTTACCCCATCTCCGGTTCAATCTTTGCGGAAAGCCATAAAAAGCAATTTAGGAAAGGTTTAAAAGTTTCAATGGAAAATCTTTTATATTTTACTGATTTTAGTAAGCTTACTGATTCGAGTAATCGAGGGTTTCCTTACTCTATAAAAGTGATGTAATACTTTTATTCAAGGAATAATACAGTTTCAGGTTGTTTATGGGTATCTAGGGTCGTAAACGGGTCGGTTCCGTTCCGGGTCCACGGCGGGCCCGGAACTGGAATCGTTAGTGAGGGGATGCACCCGGAAACCAAAACCGGAACCGATTCGGAACTAATTTCCTGGATCCGGAACCGGAACCATTACGGAGTGGATGGGCCCGGAACCGGAACCATTTCCTGGGCGGGTTCGGGTCCGGGTCCGGCCTATGTAGAGAATTTTTTTGAGAAAAGCAAACTTTTAGAAAAAAAATTTCTAAAATTGGGGTAATATATTGGAGCTCGGGCCCACAGGCCAGAACCAAGGTCGAATTGGGCCCGAAACCATTTAGGTCGCGGGTCTAGAAATTGGAACCATACCCTGACCCGTTTACTTATCGGTTCCTAAAGATGGACCCAGACCCGATTATTAACGGGTCGGAACCTTCGGATAATCGGAGAACCGGATACCCATTTACAACCCTATGGGCATCACCCCATCACTTCCGTCTTGGCTCAGGGTGACGGTACGAGGTTAAAGGAGATGACTTTCCTCTATGGTTTACTAAGAGTGTTTCCGCAACGTTAATGTGGAAACAGAATTCAACGTAACAGAACAAATTTGAGACGGTAAAGCCGACCGGTCCCCAGGCACCACCGCTCGGTAAAGCAACGGGCTCGGCAGGTCCGACCCGGTCCAGGGCACCACCTCTCTGTAAAGCACAACTGTTTTCCACTGCGATAATGCTTCGGGTGTGGTCATACCAGCGCTAAAGCACCGGATCCCATCAGAACTCCGCAGATAAGCGTGCTTGGGCGAGAGTAGTACTAGGATGGGTGACCTCCTGGGAAGTCCTCGTGTTGCACCCCTTTTTTTTCAGCTTTGGCTGTCCATTTTCCTGCCACCCATCACATGACCGCTGTTGGAGCCGTCGGAGACCAAATTAATCATTTTGAAGCGTCGAAACCCAGGCTCCGTGCGAGACTTACTGGCTTTAGTTAGCCTTTAATTTGATTGCTTTGAAGGCTTTTTACTCCATTTCCGGTTCAATCTTTGCGGAAAGCCATATAAAGCAATTTAGGAAAGGTTTAAAAGTTTCAATGGAAAATCTTTTATATTTCACTGATTTTAGTAAGCTTACTGATTCGAGTAATCGAGGGTTTCCTGACTCTATAAAAGTGATGTAATACTTTTATTCAAGGAATAATACAGTTTCAGGTTGTTTATGGGTATCCAGGGTCGTAAACAGGTCGGTTCCGTTCCGGGTCCACGGTGGGCCCGGAACTGGAATCGTTAGTGAGGGGATGCACCCGGAAACCAAAACCGGAACCGATTCGGAACTAATTTCCTGGATCCGGAACCGGAACCATTACGGAGTGGATGGGCTCGGAACCGGAACTATTTCCTGGGCGGGTTCGGGTCCGGGCCCGGCCTATGTAGAGAATTTTTTAGAGAAAAGCAAACTTTTAGAAAAAAAATTTCTAAAATTGTGGTAATATATTGGAGCTCGGGCCCACAGGCCAGAACCAAGGTCGAATTGGGCCCGGAACCATTTAGGTCGCGGGTCTAGAAATTGGAACCATACCCGGACCCGTTTACTTATCGGTTCCTAAAGATGGACCCAGACCCGATTATTAACGGGTCGGAACCTTCGGATAATCGGAGAATCGGATACCCATTTACAACCCTATGGGCATCACCCCAACACTTCCGTCTTGGCTCAGGGTGACGGTACGAGGTTAAAGGAGATGACTTTCCTCTATGGTTTGCTAAGAGTGTTTCCGCAACGTTAATGTGGAAACAGAAATCAACGTAACAGAACAAATTTTAGACGGTAAAGCCGACCGGTCCCCAGGCACCACCGCTCGGTAAAGCAACGGGCTCGGCAGGTCCGACCCGGTCCAGGGCACCACCTCTCTGTAAAGCACAACTGTTTTCCACTGCGATAATGCTTCGGGTGCGGTCATACCAGCGCTAAAGCACCGGATCCCATCAGAACTCCGCAGTTAAGCGTGCTTGGGCGAGAGTAGTACTAGGATGGGTGACCTCCTGGGAAGTCCTCGTGTTGCACCCCTTTTTTTTCTGCTTTGGCTGTCCATTTTCCTGCCACCCATCACATGACCGCTGTTGGAGCCGTCGGAGACCAAATTAATCATTTTGAAGCGTCGAAACCCAGGCTCCGTGCGAGACTTACTGGTTTTAGTTAGCCTTTAATTTGATTGCTTTGAAGGCTTTTTACTCCATTTCCGGTTCAATCTTTGCGGAAAGCCATATAAAGCAATTTAGGAAAGGTTTAAAAGTTTCAATGGAAAATCTTTTATATTTTACTGATTTTAGTAAGCTTACTGATTCGAGTAATCGAGGGTTTCCTGACTCTATAAAAGTGATGTAATACTTTTATTCAAGGAATAATACAGTTTCAGGTTGTTTATGGGTATCTAGGGTCGTAAACGGGTCGGTTCCGTTCCGGGTCCACGGCGGGCCCGGAACTGGAATCGTTAGTGAGGGGATGCACCCGGAAACCAAAACCGGGACCGATTCGAAACTAATTTCCTGGATCCGGAACCGGAACCATTACGGAGTGGATGGGCCCGGAACCGGAACCATTTCCTGGGCGGGTTCGGGTCCGGGCCCGGCCTATGTAGAGAATTTTTTAGAGAAAAGCAAACTTTTAGAAAAAAAATTTCTAAAATTGGGGTAATATATTGGAGCTCGGGCCCACAGGCCAGAACCAAGGTCGAATTGGGCCCGGAACCATTTAGGTCGCGGGTCTAGAAATTGGAACCATACCCGGACCCGTTTACTTATCGGGTCCTAAAGATGGACCCAGACCCGATTATTAACGGGTCGGAACCTTCGGATAATCCGAGAATCGGATACCCATTTACAACCCTATGGGCATCACCCCATCACTTCCGTCTTGGCTCAGGGTGACGGTACGAGGTTAAAGGAGATGACTTTCCTCTATGGTTTACTAAGAGTGTTTCCGCAACGTTAATGTGGAAACAGAATTCAACGTAACAGAACAAATTTGAGACGGTAAAGCCGACCGGTCCCCAGGCAGCACCGCTCGGTAAAGCAACGGGCTCGGCAGGTCCGACTCGGTCCAGGGCACCACCACTCTGTAAAGCACAACTGTTTTCCACTGCGATAAGGCCTCGGGTGCGATCATACCAGCGCTAAAGCACCGGATCCCATCAGAACTCCGCAGTTAAGCGTGCTTGGGCGAGAGTAGAACTAGGATGGGTGACCTCCTGGGAAGTCCTCGTGTGAAACCCTTTTTTTTTCAGCTTTGGCTGTCCATTTTCCTGCCACCCATCACATGACCGCTGTTGGAGCCGTCGGAGACCAAATTAATCATTTTGAAGCGTCGAAACCCAGGCTCCGTGCGAGACTTACATGTTTTAGTTAACCATTAATTTGATTGCTTTGAAGGCTTTTTACTCCATCTCCGGTTCAATCTTTGCGGAAAGCCATATGAAGCAATTTAGGAAAGGTTTAAAAGTTTCAGTGGAAAATCTTTTATATTTTACTGATTTTAGTAAGCTTACTGATTCGAGTAATCGAGGGTTTCCTGACTCTATAAAAGTGATGTAATACTTTTATTCAAGGAATAATACAGTTTCATGTTGTTTATGGGTATCTAGGGTCGTAAACGGGTCGGTTCCGTTCCGGGTCCACGGCGGGCCCGGAACTGGAATCGTTAGTGAGGGGATGCACCCGGAAACCAAAACCGGAATCGATTCGGAACTAATTTCCTGGATCCGGAACCGGAACCATTACGGAGTGGATGGGCCCGGAACCGGAACCATTTCCTGGGCGGGTTCGGGTCCGGGCCCGGCCTATGTAGAGAATTTTTTAGAGAAAAGCAAACTTTTAGAAAAAAAATTTCTAAAATTGGGGTAATATATTGGAGCTCGGGCCCACAGGCCAGAACCAAGGTCGAATTGGGCCCGGAGCCATTTAGGTCGCGGGTCTAGAAATTGGAACCATACCCGGACCCGTTTACTTATCGGTTCCTAAAGATGGACCCAGACCCGATTATTAACGGGTCGGAACCTTCGGATAATCGGATAATCGGATACCCATTTACAACCCTATGGGCAACACCCCATCACTTCCGTCTTGGCTCAGGGTGACGGTACGAGGTTAAAGGAGATGACTTTCCTTTATGGTTTACTAAGAGTGTTTCCGCAACGTTAATGTGGAAACAGAAATCAACGTAACAGAACAAATTTGAGACGGTAAAGCCGACCGGTCCCCAGGCACCACCGCTCGGTAAAGCAACGGGCTCGGCCGGTCCGACCCGGTCCAGGGCACCACCTCTCTGTAAAGCACAACTGTTTTCCACTGCGATAATACTTCGGGTGCGATCATACCAGCGCTGAAGCACCGGATCCCATCAGAACTCCGCAGTTAAGCGTGCTTGGGCGAGAGTAGTACTAGGATACGAGGAAGTCCTTGTGTTGCACCCCTTTTTTTTCAGCTTTGGCTGTCCATTTTCCTGCCACCCATCACATGACCGCTGTTGGAGCCGTCGGAGACCAAATTAATCATTTTGAAGCGTCGAAACCCAGGCTCCGTGCGAGACTTACCGGTTTTAGTTAGCCTTTAATTTGATTGCTTTGAAGGCTTTTTACTCCATTTCTGGTTCAATCTTTGCGGAAAGCCATATAAAGCAATTTAGGAAAGGTTTAAAAGTTTCAATGGAAAGTCTTTTATATTTTACTGATTTTAGTAAGCTTACTGATTCGAGTAATCGAGGGTTTCCTGACTCTATAAAAGTGATGTAATACTTTTATTCAAGGAATAATACAGTTTCAGGTTGTTTATGGGTATCTAGGGTCGTAAACGGGTCGGTTCCGTTCCGGGTCCACGGCGGGCCCGGAACTGGAATCGTTAGTGAGGGGATGCACCCGGAAACCAAAACCGGAGCCGATTCGGAACTAATTTCCTGGATCCGGAACCGGAACCATTACGGAGTGGATGGGCCCGGAACCGGAACCATTTCCTAGGCGGGTTCGGGTCCGGGGCCGGCCTATGTAGAGAATTTTTTAGAGAAAAGCAAACTTTTAGAAAAAAAATTTCTAAAATTGGGGTAATATATTGGAGCTCGGGCCCACAGGCCAGAACCAAGGTCGAATTGGGCCCGAAACCATCTAGGTCGCGAGTCTTGAAATTGGAACCATACCCGGACCCGTTTACTTATCGGTTCCTAAAGATGGACCCAGACCCGATTATTAACGGGTCGGAACCTTCGGATAATCGGAGAATCGGATACACATTTACAACCCTATGGGCATCTCCCAATCACTTCCGTCTTGGCTCAGGGTGACGGTACGAGGTTAAAGGAGATGACTTTCCTCTATGGTTTGCTAAGAGTGTTTCCGCAACGTTAATGTGGAAACAGAAATCAACGTAACAGAACAAATTTTAGACGGTAAAGCCGACCGGTCCCCAGGCACCACCGCTCGGTAAAGCAACGGGCTCGGCAGGTCCGACCCGGTCCAGGGCACCACCTCTCTGTAAAGCACAACTGTTTTCCACTGCGATAATGCTTCGGGTGCGGTCATACCAGCGCTAAAGCACCGGATCCCATCAGAACTCCGCAGTTAAGCGTGCTTGGGCGAGAGTAGTACTAGGATGTGTGACCTCCTGGGAAGTCCTCGTGTTGCGCCCCTTTTTTTTCAGCTCTGGCTGTCCATTTTCCTGCCACCCATCACTTGACCTCTGTTGGAGCCGTCGGAGACCAAATTAATCATTTTGAAGCGTCGAAACCCAGGCTCCGTGCGAGACTTACCGGTTTTAGTTAGCCTTTAATTTGATTGCTTTGAAGGCTTTTTACTCCATTTCCGGTTCAATCTTTGCGGAAAGCCATATAAAGCAATTTAGGAAAGGTTTAAAAGTTTCAATGGAAAATCTTTTATATTTTACTGATTTTAGTAAGCTTACTGATTCGAGTAATCGAGGGTTTCCTGACTCTATAAAAGTGATGTAATACTTTTATTTAAGGAATAATACAGTTTCAGGTTGTTTATGGGTATCTAGGGTCGTAAACGGGTCGGTTCCGTTCCGGGTCCACGGCGGGCCCGGAACTGGAATCGTTAGTGAGGGGAAGCACCCGGAAACCAAAACCGGAACCGATTCGGTACTAATTTCCTGGATCCGGAACCGGAACCATTACGGAGTGGATGGGCCCAGAACCGGAACCATTTCCTGGGCGGGTTCGGGTCCGGGGCCGGCCTATGTAGAGAATTTTTTAGAGAAAAGCAAACTTTTAGAAAAAAAATTTCTAAAATTGGGGTAATATATTGGAGCTCGGGCCCACAGGCCAGAACCAAGGTCGAATTGGGCCCGGAACCATTTAGGTCGTGGGTCTAGAAATTGGAACCATACCCGGACCCGTTTACTTATCGGTTCCTAAAGATGGACCCAGACCCGATTATTAACGGGTCGGAACCTTCGGATAATCGGAGAATCGGATACCCATTTACAACCCTATGGGCAACACCCCATCACTTACGTCTTGGCTCAGGGTGACGGTACGAGGTTAAAGGAGAAGACTTTCCTCTATGGTTTACTAAGAGTGTTTCCGCAACGTTAATGTGGAAACAGAATTCAACGTAACAGAACAAATTTGAGACGGTAAAGCCGACCGGTCCCCAGGCACCACCGCTCGGTAAAGCAACGGGCTCGGCAGGTCCGACCCGGTCCAGGGCACCACCTCTCTGTAAAGCACAACTGTTTTCCACTGCGATAATACTTCGGGTGCGGTCATACCAGCGCTAAAGCACCGGATCCCATCAGAACTCCGCAATTAAGCGTGCTTGGGCGAGAGTAGTACTAGGAAGGGCGACCTCCTGGGAAGTCCTCGTGTTGCACCCCTTTTTTTTCAGCTTTGGCTGTCCATTTTCCTGCCACCCATCACATGACCGCTGTTGGAGCCGTCGGAGACCAAATTAATCATTTTGAAGCGTCGAAACCCAGGCTCCGTGCGAGACTTACTGGTTTTAGTTAGCCTTTAATTTGATTGCTTTGAAGGCTTTTTACTCCATTTCCGGTTCAATCTTTGCGGAAAGCCATATAAAGCAATTTAGGAAAGGTTTAAAAGTTTCAATGGAAAATCTTTTATATTTTACTGATTTTAGTAAGCTTACTGATTCGAGTAATCGAGGGTTTCCTGACTCTATAAAAGTGATGTAATACTTTTATTTAAGGAATAATACAGTTTCAGGTTGTTTATGGGCATCTAGGGTCGTAAACGGGTCGGTTCCGTTCCGGGTCCACGGCGGGCCCGGAACTGGAATCGTTAGTGAGGGGAAGCACCCGGAAACCAAAACCGGAACCGATTCGGAACTAATTTCCTGGATCCGGAACCGGAACCATTACGGAGTGGATGGGCCCAGAACCGGAACCATTTCCTGGGCGGGTTCGTGTCCGGGGCCGGCCTATGTAGAGAATTTTTTAGAGAAAAGCAAACTTTTAGAAAAAAAATTTCTAAAATTGGGGTAATATATTGGAGCTCGGGCCCACAGGCCAGAACCAAGGTCGAATTGGGCCCGGAACCATTTAGGTCGCGGGTCTAGAAATTGGAACCATACCCGGACCCGTATACTTATCGGTTCCTAAAGATGGACCCAGACCCGATTATTAACGGGTCGGAACCTTCGGATAATCGGAGAATCGGATACCCATTTACAACCCTATGGGCATCACCCCATCACTTCCGTCTTGGCTCAGGGTGACGGTACGAGGTTAAAGGAGACGACTTTCCTCTATGGTTTACTAAGAGTGTTTCCGCAACGTTAATGTGGAAACAGAATTCAACGTAACAGAACAAATTTGAGACGGTAAAGCCGGCCGGTCCCCAGGCACCACCGCTCGGTAAAGCAACGGGCTCGGCAGGTCCGACCCGGTCCAGGGCACCACCACTCTGTAAAGCACCACTGTTTTCCACTGCGATAGTGCCTCGGGTGCGATCATACCAGCGCTAAAGCACCGGATCCCATCAGAACTCCGCAGTTAAGCGTGCTTGGGCGAGAGTAGTACTAGGATGGGTGACCTCCTGGGAGGTCCTCGTGTTGCACCCTTTTTTTTTCAGCTTTGGCTGTCCATTTACCTGCCACCCATCACATGACCGCTGTTGGAGCCGTCGGAGACCAAATTAATCATTTTGAAGCGTCGAAACCCAGGCTCCGTGCGAGACTTACTTGTTTTAGTTAGCCTTTAGTTTGATTGCTTTGAAGGCTTTTTACACCATCTCCGGTTCAATCTTTGCGGAAAGCGATATAAAGCAATTTAGGAAAGGTTTAAAAGTTTCAATGGAAAATCTTTTATATTTTACTGATTTTAGTAAGCTTACTGATTCGAGTAATCGAGGGTTTCCTGACTCGATAAAAGTGATGTAATACTTTTATTCAAGGAATAATACAGTTTCTGGTTGTTTATGGGTATCTAGGGTCGTAAACGGGTCGGTTCCGTTCCGGGTCCACGGCGTGCCCCAAACTGGAATCGTTAGTGAGGGGATGCACCCGGAAACCAAAACCGGAACCGATTCGGAACTAATTTCCTGGATCCGGAACCGGAACCATTACGGAGTGGATGGGCCCGGAACCGGAACCATTTCCTAGGCGGGTTCGGGTCCGGGCCCGGCCTATGTAGAGAATTTTTTAGAGAAAAGCAAACTTTTAGAAAAAAAATTTCTAAAATTGGGGTAATATATTGGAGCTCGGGCCCACAGGCCAGAACCAAGGTCGAATTGGGCCCGAAACCATTTAGGTCGCGGGTCTAGAAATTGGAACCATACCCGGACCCGTTTACTTATCGGTTCCTAAAGATGGACCCAGACCCGATTATTAACGGGTCGGAACCTTCGGATAATCGGAGAATCGGATACCCATTTACAACCCTATGGGCATCACCCCATCACTTACGTCTTGGCTCAGGGTGACGGTACGAGGTTAAAGGAGATGACTTTCCTCTATGGTTTACTAAGAGTGTTTCCGCAACGTTAATGTGGAAACAGAATTCAACGTAACAGAACAAATTTGAGACGGTAAAGGCGACTGGTCCCCAGGCACCACCGCTCGGTAAAGCAACGGGCTCGGCAGGTCCGACCCGGTCCAGGGCACCACCTCTCTGTAAAGCACAACTGTTTTCCACTGCGATAATACTTCGGGTGCGGTCATTCCAGCGCTAAAGCACCGGATCCCATCAGAACTCCGCAGTTAAGCGTGCTTAGGCGAGAGTAGTACTAGGATGGGTGACCTCCTGGGATGTCCTCGTGTTGCACCCCTTTTTTTTCAGCTTTGGCTGTCCATTTTCCTGCCACCCATCACATGACCGCTGTTGGAGCCGTCGGAGACCAAATTAATCATTTTGAAGCGTCGAAACCCAGGCTCCGTGCGAGACTTACTGGTTTTAGTTAGCCTTTAATTTGATTGCTTTGAAGGCTTTTTACTCCATTTCCGGTTCAATCTTTGCGGAAAGCCATATAAAGCAATTTAGGAAAGGTTTAAAAGTTTCAATGGAAAATCTTTTATATTTTACTGATTTTAGTAAGCTTCCTGATTCGAGTAATCGAGGGTTTCCTGACTCTATAAAAGTGATGTAATACTTTTATTCAATGAATAATACAGTTTCAGGTTGTTTATGGGTATCTAGGGTCGTAAACGGGTCGGTTCCGTTCCGGGTCCACGGCGGGCCCGGAACTGGAATCGTTAGTGAGGGGATGCACCCGGAAACCAAAACCGGAACCGATTCGGAACTAATTTCCTGGATCCGGAACTGGAACCATTACGGAGTGGATGGGCCCGGAACCGGAACCATTTCCTGGGCGGGTTCGGGTCCGGGGCCGGCCTATGTAGAGAATTTTTTAGACAAAAGCAAACTTTTAGAAAAAAAATTTCTAAAATTGGTGTAATATATTGGAGCTCGGGCCCACAGGCCAGAACCAAGGTCGAATTGGGCCCGAAACCATTTAGGTCGCGGGTCTAGAAATTGGAACCATACCCGGACCCGTTTACTTATCGGTTCCTAAAGATGGACCCAGACCCAATTATTAACGGGTCGGAACCTTCGGATAATCGGAGAATCGGATACCCATTTACAACCCTATGGGCATCACCCCATCACTTCCGTCTTGGCTCAGGGTGACGGTACGAGGTTAAAGGAGATGACTTTCCTCTATGGTTTACTAAGAGTGTTTCCGCAACGTTAATGTGGAAACAGAATTCAACGTAACAGAACAAATTTGAGACGGTAAAGCCAACCGGTCCCCAGGCACCACCGCTCGGTAAAGCAACGGGCTCGGCAGGTCCGACCCGGTCTAGGGCACCACTACTCTGTAAAGCACAACTGTTTTCCACTGCGATAATGCCTCGGGTGCGATCATACCAGCGCTAAAGCACCGGATCCCATCAGAACTCCGCAGTTGAGCGTGATTGGGCGAGAGTAGTACTAGGATGGGTGACCTCCTGGGAAGTCCTCGTGTTGCACCCTTTTTTTTTCAGCTTTGGCTGTCCATTTTCCTGCCACCCATCACATGACCGCTGTTGGAGCCGTCGGAGACCAAATCAATCATTTTGAAGCGTCGAAACCCAGGCTCCGTGCGAGACTTACTTGTTTTAGTTAGCCTTTAATTTGATTGCTTTGAAGGCTTTTTACTCCATCTCCGGTTCAATCTTTGCGGAGAGCCATATAAAGCAATTTAGGAAAGGTTTAAAAGTTTCAATGGAAAATCTTTTATATTTTACTGATTTTAGTAAGCTTACTGATTCGAGTAATCGAGGGTTTCCTGACTCTAGAAAAGTGATGTAATACTTTTATTCAAGGAATAATACAGTTTCAGGTTGTTTATGGGTATCTAGGGTCGTAAACGGGTCGGTTCCGTTCCGGGTCCACGGCGGGCCCGGAACTGGAATCGTTAGTGAGGGGATGCACCCGGAAACCAAAACCGGAACCGATTCGGAACTAATTTCCTGGATCCGGAACCAGAACCTATACGGAGTGGATGGGCCCGGAACCGGAACCATTTCCTGGGCGGGTTCGGGTCCGGGTCCGGCCTATGTAGAGAATTTTTTTGAGAAAAGCAAACTTTTAGAAAAAAAATTTCTAAAATTGGGGTAATATATTGGAGCTCGGGCCCACAGGCCAGAACCAAGGTCGAATTGGGCCCGAAACCATTTAGGTCGCGGGTCTAGAAATTGGAACCATACCCGGACCCGTTTACTTATCGGTTCCTAAAGATGGACCCAGACCCGATTATTAACGGGTCGGAACCTTCGGATAATCGGAGAATCGGATACCCACTTACAACCCTATGGGCATCACCCCATCACTTCCGTCTTGGCTCAGGGTGACGGTACGAGGTTAAAGGAGATGACTTTCCTCTATGGTTTACTAAGAGTGTTTCCGCAACGTTAATGTGGAAACAGAAATAAACGTAACAGAACAAATTTGAGACGGTAAAGCCGACCGGTCCCCAGGCACCACCGCTCGGTAAAGCAACGGGCTCGGCAGGTCCGACCCGGTCCAGGGCACCACCTCTCTGTAAAGCACAACTGTTTTCCACTGCGATAATGCTTCGGGTGCGGTCATACCAGCGCTAAAGCACCGGATCCCATCAGAACTCCGCAGATTAGCGTGCTTGGGCGAGAGTAGTACTAGGATGGGTGACCTCCTGGGAAGTCCTCGTGTTGCACCCCTTTTTTTTCAGCTTTGGCTGTCCATTTTCCTGCCACCCATCACATGACCGCTGTTGGAGCCGTCGGAGACCAAATTAATCATTTTGAAGCGTCGAAACCCAGGCTCCGTGCGAGACTTACTGGTTTTAGTTAGCCTTTAATTTGATTGCTTTGAAGGCTTTTTACTCCATTTCCGGTTCAATCTTTGCGGAAAGCCATATAAAGCAATTTAGGAAAGGTTTAAAAGTTTCAATGGAAAATCTTTTATATATTACTGATTTTAGTAAGCTTACTGATTCGAGTAATCGAGGGTTTCCTGACTCTATAAAAGTGATGTAATACTTTTATTCAATGAATAATACAGTTTCAGCTTGTTTATGGGTATCTAGGGTCGTAAACGGGTCGGTTCCGTTCCGGGTCCACGGCGGGCCCGGAACTGGAATCGTTAGTGAGGGGATGCACCCGGAAACCAAAACCGGAACCGATTCGGAACTAATTTCCTGGATCCGGAACCGGAACCATTACGGAGTGGATGGGCCCGGAACCGGAACTATTTCCTGGGCGGGTTCGGGTCCGGGCCCGGCCTATGTAGGGAATTTTTTAGAGAAAATCAAACTTTTAGAAAAAAAATTTCTAAAATTGGGGTAATATATTGGAGCTCGGGCCCACAGGCCAGAACCAAGGTCGAATTGGGCCCGGAACCATTTAGTTCGCGGGTCTAGAAATTGGAACCATACCCGGACCCGTTTACTTATCGGTTCCTAAAGATGGACCCAGACCCGATTATTAACGGGTCGGAACCTTCGGATAATCGGAGAATCGGATACCCATTTACAACCCTATGGGCATCACCCCATCACTTCCGTCTTGGCTCAGGGTGACGGTACGAGGTTAAAGGAGATGACTTTCCTCTATGGTTTACTAAGAGTGTTTCCGTAACGTTAATGTGGAAACAGAATTCAACGTAACAGAACAAATTTGAGACGGTAAATCCGACCGGTCCCCAGGCACCACCGCTCGGTAAAGCAACGGGCTCGGCAGGTCCGACCTGGTCCAGGGCACCACCCCTCTGTAAAGCACAACTGTTTTCCACTGCAATAATACTTTGGGTGCGATCATACCAGCGCTAAAGCACCGGATCCCATCAGAACTCCGCAGCTAAGCGTGCTTGGGCGAGAGTAGTACTAGGATGGGTGACCTCCTGGGAAGCCCTCGTGTTGCACCCCTTTTTTTTCAGTTTTGGCGGTCCATTTTCCTGCCACCCATCACATGACCGCTGTTGGAGCCGTCGGAGACCAAATTAATCATTTTGAAGCGTCGAAACCCAGGCTCCGTGCAAGACTTACTGGTTTTAGTTAGCCTTTAATTTGATTGCTTTGAAGGCTTTTTACTCCATTTCCGGTTCAATCTTTGCGGAAAGCCATATAAAGCAATTTAGGAAAGGTTTAAAAGTTTCAATGGAAAATCTTTTATATTTTACTGATTTTAGTAAGCTTACTGATTCGAGTAATCGAGGGTTTCCTGACTCTATAAAAGTGATGTAATACTTTTATTCAAGGAATAATACAGTTTCAGTTTGTTTATGGGTATCTAGGGTCGTAAACGGGTCGGTTCCGTTCCGGGTCCACGGCGTGCCCGGAACTGGAATCGTTAGTGAGGGGATGCACCCGGAAACCAAAACCGGAACCGATTCGAAACTAATTTCCTGGATCCGGAACCGGAACCATTACGGAGTGGATGGGCCCGGAACCGGAACCATTTCCTGGGCGGGTTCGGGTCCGGGCCCGGCCTATGTAGAGAATTTTTTAGTGAAAAGCAAACTTTTAGAAAAAAAATTTCTAAAATTGGGGTAATATATTGGAGCTCGGGCCCACAGGCCAGAACCAAGGTCGAATTGGGCCCGGAACCATTTAGGTCGCGGGTCTAGAAATTGGAACCATACCCGGACCCGTTTACTTATCGGTTCCTAAAGATGAACCCAGACCCGATTATTAACGGGTCGGAACATTCGGATAATCGGAGAATCGGATACCCATTTACAACCCTATGGGCATCACCCCATCACTTCCGTCTTGGCTCAGGGTGACGGTACGAGGTTAAAGGAGATGACTTTCCTCTATGGTTTACTAAGAGTGTTTCCGCAACGTTAATGTGGAAACAGAAATCAACGTAACAGAACAAATTTGAGACGGTAAAGCCGACCGGTCCCCAGGCACCACCGCTCGGTAAAGCAACGGGCTCGGCAGGTCCGACCCGGTCAGGGCACCACCTCTCTGTAAAGCACAACTGTTTTCCACTGCGATAATACTTCGGGTGCGATCATACCAGCGCTAAAGCACCGGATCCCATCAGAACTTCGCCGTTAAGCGTGCTTGGGCGAGAGTAGTACTAGGATGGGTGACCTCCTGGGAAGTCTTCGTGTTGCACCCCTTTTTTTTCTGCTTTGGCTGTCCATTTTCCTGCCACCCATCACATGACCGCTGTTGGAGCCGTCGGAGACCAAATTAATCATTTTGAAGCGTCGAAACCCAGGCTCCGTGCGAGACTTACTGGTTTTAGTTAGCCTTTAATTTGATTGCTTTGAAGGCTTTTTACTCCTTTTCCGGTTCAATCTTTGCGGAAAGCCATATAAAGCAATTTAGGAAAGGTTTAAAAGTTTCAATGGAAAATCTTTTATATTTTACTAATTTTAGTAAGCTTACCGATTCGAGTAATCGAGGGTTTCCTGACTCTATAAAAGTGATGTAATACTTTTATTCAAGGAATAATACAGTTTCAGGTTGTTTATGGGTATCTAGGGTCGTAAACGGGTCGGTTCCGTTCCGGGTCCACGGCGGGCCCGGAACTGGATTCGTTAATGAGGGGATGCACCCGGAAACCAAAACCGGAACCGATTCGGAACTAATTTCCTGGATCCGGAACCGGAACCATTACGGAGTGGATGGTCTCGGAACCGGAACCATTTCCTGGGCGGGTTCGGGTCCGGGCCCGGCCTATGTAGAGAATTTTTTAGAGAAAAGCAAATTTTTAGAAAAAAAATTTCTAAAATTGGGGGAATATATTGGAGCTCGGGCCCACAGGCCAGAACCACGGTCGAATTGGGCCCGAAACCATTTAGGTCGAGGGTCTAGAAATTGGAACCATACCCGGACCCGTTTACTTATCGGTTCCTAAAGATGGACCCAGACCCGATTATTAACGGGTCGGAACCTTCGGATAATCGGAGAATCGGATACACATTTACAACCCTGTGGGCATCACCCCATCACTTCCGTCTTGGCTCAGGGTGACGGTACGAGGTTAAAGGAGATGACTTTCCTCTATGGTTTACTAAGAGTGTTTCCGTAACGTTAATGTGGAAACAGAATTCAACGTAACAGAACAAATTTGAGACGGTAAAGCCGACCGGTCCCTAGGCACCACCGCTCGGTAAAGCAACGGGCTCGGCAGGTCCAACCCGGTCCAGGGCACCACCCCTCTGTAAAGCACAACTGTTTTCCACTGCAATAACACTTCGGGTTCGATCTTACCAGCGCTAAAGCACCGGATCCCATCAGAACTCCGCAGTTAAGCGTGCTTGGGCGAGAGTAGTACTAGGATGGGTGACCTCCTGGGAAGTCCTCGTGTTGCACCCCTTTTTTTTCTGCTTTGGCTGTCCATTTTCCTGCCACCCATCACATGACCGCTGTTGGAGCCGTCGGAGACCAAATTAATCATTTTGAAGCGTCGAAACCCTGGCTCCGTGCAAGACTTACTGGTTTTAGTTAGCCTTTAATTTGATTGCTTTGAAGGCTTTTTACTCCATTTCCGGTTCAATCTTTGCGGAAAGCCATATAAAGCAATTTAGGAAAGGTTTAAAAGTTTCAATGGAAACTCTTTTATATTTTACTGATTTTAGTAAGCTTACTGATTCGAGTAATCGAGGGTTTCCTGACTCTATAAAAGTGATGTAATACTTTTATTCAAGGAATAATACAGTTTCAGGTTGTTTATGGGTATCTAGGGTCGTAAACGGGTCGGTTCCGTTCCGGGTCCACGGCGGGCCCGGAACTGGAATCGTTAGTGAGGGGATGCACGCGGAAACCAAAACCGGAACCGATTCGGAACTAATTTCCTGGATCCGGAACTGGAACCATTACGGAGTGGATGGGCCCTGAACCGGAACTATTTCCTGGGCGGGTTCGGGTCCGGGCCCGGCCTATGTAGAGAATTTTTTAGAGAAAATCAAACTTTTAGAAAAAAAATTTCTAAAATTGGGGTAATATATTGGAGCTCGTGCCCACAGGCCAGAACCAAGGTCGAATTGGGCCCGGAACCATTTAGGTCGCGGGTCTAGAAATTGAACCATACCCGGACCCGTTTACTTATCGGTTCCTAAAGATGGACCCAGACCCGATTATTAACGGGTCGGAACCTTCGGATAATCGGAGAATCGGATACCCATTTACAACCCTATGGGCATCACCCCATCACTTCCGTCTTGGCTCAGGGTGACGGTACGAGGTTAAAGGAGATGACTTTCCTCTATGGTTTACTAAGAGTGTTTCCGCAACGTTAATGTGGAAACAGAAATCAACGTAACAGAACAAATTTGAGACGGTAAAGCCGACCGGTCCCCAGGCACCACCTCTCGGTAAAGCAACGGGCTCGGCAGGTCCGACCCGGTCCAGGGCACCACCTGTCTGTAAAGCACAACTGTTTTCCACTGCGATAATGCTTCGGGTGCGGTCATACCAGCGCTAAAGCACCGGATCCCATCAGAACTCCGTAGTTAAACGTGCTTGGGCGAGAGTAGTACTAGGATGGGTGACCTCCTGGGAAGTCTTCGTGTTGCACCCCTTTTTTTTCTGCTTTGGCTGTCCATTTTCCTGCCACCCATCACATGACCGCTGTTGGAGCCGTCGGAGACCAAATTAATCATTTTGAAGCGTCGAAACCCAGGCTCCGTGCGAGACTTACTGGTTTTAGTTAGCCATTAATTTGATTGCTTTGAAGGCTTTTTACTCCTTTTCCGGTTCAATCTTTGCGGAAAGCCATATAAAGCAATTTAGGAAAGGTTTAAAAGTTTCAATGGAAAATCTTTTATATTTTACTAATTTTAGTAAGCTTACCGATTCGAGTAATCGAGGGTTTCCTGACTCTATAAAAGTGATGTAATACTTTTATTCAAGGAATAATACAGTTTCAGGTTGTTTATGGGTATCTAGGGTCGTAAACGGGTCGGTTCCGTTCCGGGTCCACGGCGGGCCCGGAACTGGATTCGTTAATGAGGGGATGCACCCGGAAACCAAAACCGGAACCGATTCGGAACTAATTTCCTGGATCCGGAACCGGAACCATTACGGAGTGGATGGTCTCGGAACCGGAACCATTTCCTGGGCGGGTTCGGGTCCGGGCCCGGCCTATGTAGAGAATTTTTTAGAGAAAAGCAAATTTTTAGAAAAAAAATTTCTAAAATTGGGGGAATATATTGGAGCTCGGGCCCACAGGCCAGAACCACGGTCGAATTGGGCCCGAAACCATTTAGGTCGAGGGTCTAGAAATTGGAACCATACCCGGACCCGTTTACTTATCGGTTCCTAAAGATGGACCCAGACCCGATTATTAACGGGTCGGAACCTTCGGATAATCGGAGAATCGGATACACATTTACAACCCTGTGGGCATCACCCCATCACTTCCGTCTTGGCTCAGGGTGACGGTACGAGGTTAAAGGAGATGACTTTCCTCTATGGTTTACTAAGAGTGTTTCCGTAACGTTAATGTGGAAACAGAATTCAACGTAACAGAACAAATTTGAGACGGTAAAGCCGACCGGTCCCTAGGCACCACCGCTCGGTAAAGCAACGGGCTCGGCAGGTCCAACCCGGTCCAGGGCACCACCCCTCTGTAAAGCACAACTGTTTTCCACTGCAATAATACTTCGGGTTCGATCATACCAGCGCTAAAGCACCGGATCCCATCAGAACTCCGCAGTTAAGCGTGCTTGGGCGAGAGTAGTACTAGGATGGGTGACCTCCTGGGAAGTCCTCGTGTTGCACCCCTTTTTTTTCTGCTTTGGCTGTCCATTTTCCTGCCACCCATCACATGACCGCTGTTGGAGCCGTCGGAGACCAAATTAATCATTTTGAAGCGTCGAAACCCAGGCTCCGTGCGAGACTTACTGGTTTTAGTTAGCCTTTAATTTGATTGCTTTGAAGGCTTTTTACTCCATTTCCGGTTCAATCTTTGCGGAAAGCCATATAAAGCAATTTAGGAAAGGTTTAAAAGTTTCAATGGAAACTCTTTTAGATTTTACTGATTTTAGTAAGCTTACTGATTCGAGTAATCGAGGGTTTCCTGACTCTATAAAAGTGATGTAATACTTTTATTCAAGGAATAATACAGTTTCAGGTTGTTTATGGGTATCTAGGGTCGTAAACGGGTCGGTTCCGTTCCGGGTCCACGGCGGGCCCGGAACTGGAATCGTTAGTGAGGGGACGCACCCGGAATCCAAAACCGGAACCGATTCGGAACTAATTTCCTGGATCCGGAACCGGAACCATTACGGAGTGGATGGGCCCGGAACCGGACCTATTTCCTGGGCGGGGTCGGGTCCGGGCCCGGCCTATGTAAAGAATTTTTTAGAGAAAAGCAAACTTTTAGAGAAAAAATTTCTAAAATTGGGGTAATATATTGGAGCTCGGGCCCACAGGCCAGAACCAAGGTCGAATTGGGCCCGGAACCATTTAGTTCGCGGGTCTAGAAATTGGAACCATACCCGGACCCGTTTACTTATCGGTTCCTAAAGATGGACCCAGACCCGATTATTAACGGGTCGGAACCTTCGGATAATCGGAGAATCGGATACCCATTTACAACCCTATGGGCATCACCCCATCACTTCCGTCTTGGCTCAGGGTGACGGTACGAGGTTAAAGGAGATGACTTTCCTCTATGGTTTACTAAGAGTGTTTCCGCAACGTTAATGTGGAAACAGAAATCAACGTAACAGAACAAATTTGAGACGGTAAAGCCGACCGGTCCCCAGGCACCACCGCTCGGTAAAGCAACGGGCTCGGCAGGTCCGACCCGGTCCAGGGCACCACCTGTCTGTAAAGCACAACTGTTTTCCACTGCGATAATGCTTTGGGTGCGGTCATACCAGCGCAAAAGCACCGGATCCCATCAGAACTCCGCAGTTAAGCGTGCTTGGGCGAGAGTAGTACTAGGATGGGTGACCTCCTGGGAAGTCCTCGTGTTGCACCCCTTTTTTTTTCTGCTTTGGCTGTCCATTTTCCTGCCACCCATCACATGACTGCTGTTGGAGCCGTCGGAGACCAAATTAATCATTTTGAAGCGTGGAAACCCAGGCTCCGTGCGAGACTTACTGGTTTTAGTTAGCCTTTAATTTGATTGCTTTGAAGGCTTTTTACTCCATTTCCGGTTCAATCTTTGCGGAAAGCCATATAAAGCAATTTAGGAAAGGTTTAAAAGTTTCAATGGAAAATCTTTTATATTTTACTGATTTTAGTAAGCTTACTGATTCGAGTAATCGAGGGTTTCCTGACTCTATAAAAGTGATGTAATACTTTTATTCAAGGAATAATACAGTTTCAGGTTGTTTATGGGTATCTAGGGTCGTAAACGGGTCGGTTCCGTTCCGGGTCCACGGCGGGCCCGGAACTGGAATCGTTAGTGAGGGGATGCACCCGGAAAGCAAAACCGGAACCGATTCGGAACTAATTTCCTGGATCCGGAACCGGAACCATTTCCTGGGCGGGTTCGGGTCCGGGCCCGGCCTATGTAGAGAATTTTTTAGAGAAAAGCAAACTTTTAGAAAAAAAATTTCTAAAATTGGGGTAATATATTGGAGCTCGGGCCCACAGGCCAGAACCAAGGTCGAATTGGGCCCGGAACCATTTAGGTCGCGGGTCTAGAAATTGGAACCATACCCGGACCCGTTTACTTATCGGTTCCTAAAGATGAACCCAGACACGATTATTAACGGGTCGGAACCTTCGGATAATCGGAGAATCGTATACCCATTTACAACCCTATGGGCATCACCCCATCACTTCCGTCTTGGCTCAGGGTGACGGTACGAGGTTAAAGGAGATGACTTTCCTCTATGGTTTACTAAGAGTGTTTCCGCAACGTTAATGTGGAAACAGAAATCAATGTAACAGAACAAATTTGAGACGGTAAAGCCGACCGGTCCCCAGGCACCACCGCTCGGTAAAGCAACGGGCTCGGCAGGTCCGACCCGGTCCAGGGCACCACCTGTCTGTAAAGCACCACAGTTTTCCACTGCGATAATGCTTCGGGTGCGGTCATACCAGCGCTAAAGCACCGGATCCCATCAGAACTCCGCAGTTAAGCGTGCTTGGGCGAGAGTAGTACTAGGATGGGTGACCTCCTGGGAAGTCCTCGTGTTGCACCCCTTTTTTTTCTGCTTTGGCTGTCCATTTTCCTGCCACCCATCACATGACCGCTGTTGGAGCCGTCGGAGACCAAATTAATCATTTTGAAGCGTCGAAACCCAGGCTCCGTGCGAGACTTACTGGTTTTAGTTAGCCTTTAATTTGATTGCTTTGAAGGCTTTTTACTCCATTTCCGGTTCAATCTTTGCGGAAAGCCATATAAAGCAATTTACGAAAGGTTTAAAAGTTTCCATGGAAAATCTTTTATATTTTACTGAATTTAGTAAGCTTACTGATTCGAGTAATCGAGGGTTTCCTGACTCTATAAAAGTGATGTAATACTTTTATTCAAGGAATAAAACAGTTTCAGGTTGTTTATGGGTATCTAGGGTCGTAAACGGGTCGGTTCCGTTCCGGGTCCACGGCGGGCCCGGAACTGGAATCGTTAGTGAGGGGATGCACCCGGAAACCAAAACCGGAACCGATTCGGAACTAATTTCCTGGATCCGGAACCGGAACCATTACGGAGTGGATGGGCCTGGAACCGGAACCATTTCCTGGGCGGGTTCGGGTCCGGGCCCGGTCTATGTTGAGAATTTTTTAGAGAAAAGCAAACTTTTAGAAAAAAAATTTCTAAAATTGGGGTAATATATTGGAGCTCGGGCCCACGGCCAGAACCAAGGTCGAATTGGGCCCGGAACCATTTAAGTCGCGGGTCTAGAAATTGGAACCATACCCGGACCCGTTTACTTATCGGTTCCTAAAGATGAACCCAGACCCGATTATTAACGGGTCGGAACCTTCGGATAATCGGAGAATCGGATACCCATTTACAACCCTATGGGCATCACCCCATCACTTCCGTCTTGGCTCAGGGTGACGGTACGAGGTTAAAGGAGATGACTTTCCTCTATGGTTTACTAAGAGTGTTTCCGCAACGTTAATGTGGAAACAGAAATCAACGTAACAGAACAAATTTGAGACGGTAAAGCCGACCGGTCCCCAGGCACCACCGCTCGGTAAAGCAACGGGCTCGGCAGGTCCGACCCGGTCAGGGCACCACCTCTCTGTAAAGCACAACTGTTTTCCACTGCGATAATACTTCGGGTGCGATCATACCAGCGCTAAAGCACCGGATCCCATCAGAACTTCGCCGTTAAGCGTGCTTGGGCAAGAGTAGTACTAGGATGGGTGACCTCCTGGGAAGTCCTCGTGTTGCACCCCTTTTTTTTCTGCTTTGGCTGTCCATTTTCCTACCACCCATCACATGATCGCTGTTGGAGCCGTCGGAGACCAAATTAATCATTTTGAAGCGTCGAAACCCAGGCTCCGTGCGAGACTTACTGGTTTTAGTTAGCCTTTAATTTGATTGCTTTGAAGGCTTTTTACTCCATTTCCGGTTCAATCTTTGCGGAAAGCCATATAAAGCAATTTAGGAAAGGTTTAAAAGTTTCAATGGAAAATCTTTTATATTTTACTGATTTTAGTAAGCTTACTGATTCGAGTAATCGAGGGTTTCCTGACTCTATAAAAGTGATGTAATACTTTTATTCAAGGAATAATACAGTTTCAGGTTGTTTATGGGTATCTAGGGTCGTAAACGGGTCGGTTCCGTTCCGGGTCCACGGCGGGCCCGGAACTGGAATCGTTAGTGAGGGGATGCACCCGGAAACCAAAACCGGAACCGATTCGGAACTAATTTCCTGGATCCGGAACCGGAACCATTACGGAGTGGATGGGCCCAGAACCGGAACCATTTCCTGGGCGGGTTCGGGTCCGGGGCCGGCCTATGTAGAGAATTTTTTAGAGAAAAGCAAACTTTTAGAAAAAAAATTTCTAAAATTGGGGTAATATATTGGAGCTCGGGCCCACAGGCCAGAACCAAGGTCGAATTGGGCCCGGAACCATTTAGGTCGCGGGTCTAGAAATTGGAACCGTACCCGGACCCGTTTACTTATCGGTTCCTAAAGATGGACCCAGACCCGATTATTAACGGGTCGGAACCTTCGGATAATCGGAGAATCGGATACCCATTTACAACCCTATGGGCATCACCCCATCACTTCCGTCTTGGCTCAGGGTGACGGTACGAGGTTAAAGGAGATGACTTTCCTATATGGTTTACTAAGAGTGTTTCCGCAACGTTAATGTGGAAACAGAATTCAACGTAACAGAACAAATTTGAGACGGTAAAGCCGACCGGTCCCCAGGCACCACCGCTCGGTAAAGCAACGGGCTCGGCAGGTCCGACCCGGTCCAGGGCACCACCACTCTGTAAAGCACCACTGTTTTCCACTGCGATAGTGCCTCGGGTGCGATCATACCAGCGCTAAAGCACCGGATCCCATCAGAACTCCGCAGTTAAGCGTGCTTGGGCGAGAGTAGTACTAGGATGGGTGACCTCCTGGGAAGTCCTCGTGTTGCACCCTTTTTTTTTCAGCTTTGGCTGTCCATTTTCCTGCCACCCATCACATGACCGCTGTTGGAGCCGTCGGAGACCAAATTAATCATTTTGAAGCGTCGAAACCCAGGCTCCGTGCGAGACTTACTTGTTTTAGTTAGCCTTTAGTTTGATTGCTTTGAAGGCTTTTTACACCATCTCCGGTTCAATCTTTGCGGAAAGCGATATAAAGCAATTTAGGAAAGGTTTAAAAGTTTCAATGGAAAATCTTTTATATTTTACTGATTTTAGTAAGCTTACTGATTCGAGTAATCGAGGGTTTCCTGACTCGATAAAAGTGATGTAATACTTTTATTCAAGGAATAATACAGTTTCTGGTTGTTTATGGGTATCTAGGGTCGTAAACGGGTCGGTTCCGTTCCGGGTCCACGGCGGGCCCCGAACTGGAATCCTTAGTGAGGGGATGCACCCGGAAACCAAAACCGGAACCGATTCGGAACTAATTTCCTGGATCCGGAACCGGAACCATTACGGAGTGGATGGGCCCGGAACCGGAACCATTTCCTAGGCGGGTTCGGGTCCGGGCCCGGCCTATGTAGAGAATTTTTTAGAGAAAAGCAAACTTTTAGAAAAAAAATTTCTAAAATTGGGGGTATATATTGGAGCTCGGGCCCACAGGCCAGAACCACGGTCGAATTGGGCCCGAAACCATTTAGGTCGCGGGTCTAGAAATTGGAACCATACCCGGACCCGTTTACTTATCGGTTCCTAAAGATGGACCCAGACCCGATTATTAACGGGTCGGAACCTTCGGATAATCGGAGAATCGGATACACATTTACAACCCTGTGGGCATCACCCCATCACTTCCGTCTTGGCTCAGGGTGACGGTACGAGGTTAAAGGAGATGACTTTCCTCTATGGTTTACTAAGAGTGTTTCCGTAACGTTAATGTGGAAACAGAATTCAACATAACAGAACAAATTTGAGACGGTAAAGCCGACCGGTCCCCAGGCACCACCGCTCGGTAAAGCAACGGGCTCGGCAGGTCCAACCCGGTCCAGGGGACCACCCCTCTGTAAAGCACAACTGTTTTCCACTGCAATAATACTTCGGGTTCGATCATACCAGCGCTAAAGCACTGGATCCCATCAGAACTCCGCAGTTAAGCGTGCTTGGGCGAGAGTAGTACTAGGATGGGTGACCTCCTGGGAAGTCCTCGTGTTGCACCCCTTTTTTTTCAGCTTTGGCTGTCCATTTTCCTGCCACCCATCACATGGCCGCTGTTGGAGCCGTCGGAGACCAAATTAATCATTTTGAAGCGTCGAAACCCAGGCTCCGTGCGAGACTTACTGGTTTTAGTTAGCCTTTAATTTGATTGGTTTGAAGGCTTTTTACTCCAATTCCGGTTCAATCTTTGCGGAAAGCCATATAAAGCAATTTAGGAAAGGTTTAAAAGTTTCAATGGAAAATCTTTTATATTTTACTGATTTTAGTAAGCTTACTGATTCGAGTAATCGAGGGTTTCCTGACTCTATAAAAGTGATGTAATACTTTTATTCAAGGAATAATACAGTTTCAGGTTGTTTATGGGTATCTAGGGTCGTAAACGGGTCGGTTCCGTTCCGGGTCCACGGCGGGCCCGGAACTGGAATCGTTAGTGAGGGGATGCACCCGGAATCCAAAACCGGAACCGATTCGGAACTAATTTCCTGGATCCGGAACCGGAACCATTACGGAGTGGATGGGCCCGGAACCGGACCTATTTCCTGGGCGGGTTCGGGTCCGGGCCCGGCCTATGTAAAGAATTTTTTAGAGAAAAGCAAACTTTTAGAGAAAAAATTTCTAAAATTGGGGTAATATATTGGAGCTCGGGCCCACAGGCCAGAACCAAGGTCGAATTGGGCCCGGAACCATTTAGTTCGCGGGTCTGGAAACTGGAACCATACCCGGACCCGTTTACTTATCGGTTCCTAAAGATGGACCCAGACCCGATTATTAACGGGTCGGAACCTTCGGATAATCGGAGAATCGGATACCCATTTACAACCCTATGGGCATCACCCCATCACTTCCGTCTTGGCTCAGGGTGACGGTACGAGGTTAAAGGAGATGACTTTCCTCTATGGTTTACTAAGAGTGTTTCCGCAACGTTAATGTGGAAACAGAATTCAACGTAACAGAACAAATTTGAGACGGTAAAGCCGACCGGTCCCCAGGCACCACCGCTCGGTAAAGCAACGGGCTCGGCAGGTCCGACCCGGTCCAGGGCACCACCTGTCTGTAAAGCACAACTGTTTTCCACTGCGATAATGCTTCGGGTGCGGTCATACCAGCGCTAAAGCACCGGATCCCATCAGAACTCCGCAGTTAAGCGTGCTTGGGCGAGAGTAGCACTAGGATGGGTGACCTCCTGGGAAGTCCTCGTGTTGCACCCCTTTTTTTTCTGCTTTGGCTGTCCATTTTCCTGCCACCCATCACATGACCGCTGTTGGAGCCGTCGGAGACCAAATTAATCATTTTGAAGCGTCGAAACCCAGGCTCCGTGCGAGACTTACTGGTTTTAGTTAGCCTTTAATTTGATTGCTTTGAAGGCTTTTTACTCCATTTCCGGTTCAATCTTTGCGGAAAGCCATATAAAGCAATTTAGGAAAGGTTTAAAAGTTTCAATGGAAAATCTTTTATATTTTACTGATTTTAGTAAGCTTACTGATTCGAGTAATCGAGGGTTTCCTGACTCTATAAAAGTGATGTAATACTTTTATTCAAGGAATAATACAGTTTCAGGTTGTTTATGGGTATCTAGGGTCGTAAACGGGTCGGTTCCGTTCCGGGTCCACGGCGGGCCCGGAACTGGAATCGTTAGTGAGGGGATGCACCCGGAAACCAAAACCGGAACCGATTCGGAACTAATTTCCTGGATCCGGAACCGGAACCATTACGGAGTGGATGGGCCCGGAACCGGAACCATTTCCTGGGCGGGTTCGGGTCCGGGCCCGGCCTATGTAGAGAATTTTTTAGAGAAAAGCAAACTTTTAGAAAAAAAATTTCTAAAATTGGGGTAATATATTGGAGCTCGGGCCCACAGGCCAGAACCAAGGTCGAATTGGGCCCGGAACCATTTAGGTCGCGGGTCTAGAAATTGGAACCATACCCGGACCCGTTTACTTATCGGTTCCTAAAGATGAACCCAGACCCGATTATTAACGGGTCGGAACCTTCGGATAATCGGAGAATCGTATACCCATTTACAACCCTATGGGCATCACCCCATCACTTCCGTCTTGGCTCAGGGTGACGGTACGAGGTTAAAGGAGATGACTTTCCTCTATGGTTTACTAAGAGTGTTTCCGCAACGTTAATGTGAAAACAGAAATCAACGTAACAGAACAAATTTGAGACGGTAAAGCCGACCGGTCCCCAGGCACCACCGCTCGGTAAAGCAACGGGCTCGGCAGGTCCGACCCGGTCCAGGGCACCACCTGTCTGTAAAGCACCACAGTTTTCCACTGCGATAATGCTTCGGGTGCGGTCATACCAGCGCTAAAGCACCGGATCCCATCAGAACTCCGCAGTTAAGCGTGCTTGGGCGAGAGTAGTACTAGGATGGGTGACCTCCTGGGAAGTCCTCGTGTTGCACCCCTTTTTTTTCTGCTTTGGCTGTCCATTTTCCTGCCACCCATCACATGACCGCTGTTGGAGCCGTCGGAGACCAAATTAATCATTTTGAAGCGTCGAAACCCAGGCTTCGTGCGAGACTTACTGGTTTTAGTTAGCCTTTAATTTGATTGCTTTGAAGGCTTTTTACTCCATTTCCGGTTCAATCTTTGCGGAAAGCCATATAAAGCAATTTAGGAAAGGTTTAAAAGTTTCAATGGAAAATCTTTTATATTTTACTGATTTTAGTAAGCTTACGGATTCGAGTAATCGAGGGTTTCCTGACTCTATAAAAGTGATGTAATACTTTTATTCAAGGAATAATACAGTTTCAGGTTGTTTATGGGTATCTAGGGTCGTAAACGGGTCGGTTCCGTTCCGGGTCCACGGCGGGCCCGGAACTGGAATCGTTAGTGAGGGGATGCACCCGGAAACCAAAACCGGAACCGATTCGGAACTAATTTCCTGGATCCGGAACCGGAACCAATACGGAGTGGATGGGCCTGGAACCGGAACCATTTCCTGGGCGGGTTCGGGTCCGGGCCCGGCCTATGCAGAGAATTTTTTAGAGAAAAGCAAACTTTTAGAAAAAAAATTTCTAAAATTGGGGTAATATATTGGAGCTCGGGCCCACAGGCCAGAACCAAGGTCGAATTGGGCCCGGAACCATTTAAGTCGCGGGTCTAGAAATTGGAACCATACCCGGACCCGTTTACTTATCGGTTCCTAAAGATGAACCCAGACCCGATTATTAACGGGTCGGAACCTTCGGATAATCGGAGAATCGGATACCCATTTACAACCCTATGGGCATCACCCCATCACTTCCGTCTTGGCTCAGGGTGACGGTACGAGGTTAAAGGAGATGACTTTCCTCTATGGTTTACTAAGAGTGTTTCCGCAATGTTAATGTGGAAACAGAAATCAACGTAACAGAACAAATTTGAGACGGTAAAGCCGACCGGTCCCCAGGCACCACCGCTCGGTAAAGCAACGGGCTCGGCAGGTCCGACCCGGTCCAGGGCACCACCTGTCTGTAAAGCACAACTGTTTTCCACTGCGATAATGCTTCGGGTGCGGTCGTACCAGCGCTAAAGCACCGGAACCCATCAGAACTCCGCAGTTAAGCGTGCTTGGGCGAGAGTAGTACTAGGATGGGTGACCTCCTGGGAAGTCCTTGTGTTGCACCCCTTTTTTTTCTGCTTTGGCTGTCCATTTTCCTGCCACCCATCACATGACCGCTGTTGGAGCCGTCGGAGACCAAATTAATCATTTTGAAGCGTCGAAACCCAGGCTCCGTGCGAGACTTACTGGTTTTAGTTAGCCTTTAATTTGATTGCTTTGAAGGCTTTTTACTCCATTTCCGGTTCAATCTTTGCGGAAAGCCATATAAAGCAATTTAGGAAAGGTTTAAAAGTTTCAACGGAAAATCTTTTATATTTTACTGATTTTAGTAAGCTTACTGATTCGAGTAATCGAGGGTTTCCTGACTCTATAAAAGTGATGTAATACTTTTATTCAAGGAATAATACAGTTTCAGGTTGTTTATGGGTATCTAGGGTCGTAAACGGGTCGGTTCCGTTCCGGGTCCACGGCGGGCCCGGAACTGGAATCGTTAGTGAGGGGATGCACCCGGAAACCAAAACCGGAACCGATTCGGAACTAATTTCCTGGATCCGGAACCGGAACCATTACGGAGTGGATGGGCCCGGAACCGGAACCATTTCCTGGGCGGGTTCGGGTCCGGGCCCGGCCTATGTAGAGAATTTTTTAGAGAAAAGCAAACTTTTAGAAAAAAAATTTCTAAAATTGGGGTAATATATTGGAGCTCGGGCCCACAGGCCAGAACCAAGGTCGAATTGGGCCCGGAACCATTTAAGTCGCGGGTCTAGAAATTGGAACCATACCCAGACCCGTTTACTTATCGGTTCCTAAAGATGAACCCAGACCCGATTATTAACGGGTCGGAACCTTCGGATAATCGGAGAATCGTATACCCATTTACAACCCTATGGGCATCACCCCATCACTTCCGTCTTGGCTTAGGGTGACGGTACGAGGTTAAAGGAGATGACTTTCCTCTATGGTTTACTAAGACTGTTTCCGCAACGTTAATGTGAAAACAGAAATCAACGTAACAGAACAAATTTGAGACGGTAAAGCCGACCGGTCCCCAGGCACCACCGCTCGGTAAAGCAACGGGCTCGGCAGGTCCGACCCGGTCCAGGGCACCACCTGTCTGTAAAGCACCACAGTTTTCCACTGCGATAATGCTTCGGGTGCGGTCATACCAGCGCTAAAGCACCGGATCCCATCAGAACTCCGCAGTTAAGCGTGCTTGGGCGAGAGTAGTACTAGGATGGGTGACCTCCTGGGAAGTCCTCGTGTTGCACCCCTTTTTTTTCTGCTTTGGCTGTCCATTTTCCTGCCACCCATCACATGACCGCTGTTGGAGCCGTCGGAGACCAAATTAATCATTTTGAAGCGTCGAAACCCAAGCTCCGTGCGAGACTTACTGGTTTTAGTTAGCCTTTAATTTGATTGCTTTGAAGGCTTTTTACTCCATTTCCGGTTCAATCTTTGCGGAAAGCCATATAAAGCAATTTAGGAAAGGTTTAAAAGTTTCAATGGAAAATCTTTTATATTTTACTGATTTTAGTAAGCTTACTGATTCGAGTAATCGAGGGTTTCCTGACTCTATAAAAGTGATGTAATACTTTTATTCAAGGAATAATACAGTTTCAGGTTGTTTATGGGTATCTAGGGTCGTAAACGGGTCGGTTCCGTTCCGGGTCCACGGCGGGCCCGGAACTGGAATCGTTAGTGAGGGGATGCACCCGGAAACCAAAACCGGAACCGATTCGGAACTAATTTCCTGGATCCGGAACCGGAACCATTACGGAGTGGATGGGCCCGGAACCGGAACCATTTCCTGGGCGGGTTCGGGTCCGGGCCCGGCCTATGTAGAGAATTTTTTAGAGAAAAGCAAACTTTTAGAAAAAAAATTTCTAAAATTGGGGTAATATATTGGAGCTCGGGCCCACAGGCCAGAACCAAGGTCGAATTGGGCCCAGAACCATTTAGGTCGCGGGTCTAGAAATTGGAACCATACCCGGACCCGTTTACTTATCGGTTCCTAAAGATGAACCCAGACCCGATTATTAACGGGTCGGAACCTTCGGATAATCGGAGAATCGTATACCCATTTACAACCCTATGGGCATCACCCCATCACTTCCGTCTTGGCTCAGGGTGACGGTACGAGGTTAAAGGAGATGACTTTCCTCTATGGTTTACTAAGAGTGTTTCCGCAACGTTAATGTGAAAACAGAAATCAACGTAACAGAACAAATTTGAGACGGTAAAGCCGACCGGTCCCCAGGCACCACCGCTCGGTAAAGCAACGGGCTCGGCAGGTCCGACCCGGTCCAGGGCACCACCTGTCTGTAAAGCACCACAGTTTTCCACTGCGATAATGCTTCGGGTGCGGTCATACCAGCGCTAAAGCACCAGATCCCATCAGAACTCCGCAGTTAAGCGTGCTTGGGCGAGAGTAGTACTAGGATGGGTGACCTCCTGGGAAGTCCTCGTGTTGCACCCCTTTTTTTTCTGCTTTGGCTGTCCATTTTCCTGCCACCCATCACATGACCGCTGTTGGAGCCGTCGGAGACCAAATTAATCATTTTGAAGCGTCGAAACCCAGGCTCCGTGCGAGACTTACTGGTTTTAGTTAGCCTTTAATTTGATTGCTTTGAAGGCTTTTTACTCCATTTCCGGTTCAATCTTTGCGGAAAGCCGTATAAAGCAATTTAGGAAAGGTTTAAAAGTTTCAATGGAAAATCTTTTATATTTTACTGATTTTAGTAAGCTTACTGATTCGAGTAATCGAGGGTTTCCGGACTCTATAAAAGTGATGTAATACTTTTATTCAAGGAATAATACAGTTTCAGGTTGTTTATGGGTATCTAGGGTCGTAAACGGGTCGGTTCCGTTCCGGGTCCACGGCGGGCCCGGAACTGGAATCGTTAGTGAGGGGATGCACCCGGAAACCAAAACCGGAACCGATTCGGAACTAATTTCCTGGATCCGGAACCGGAACCATTACGGAGTGGATGGGCCTGGAACCGGAACCATTTCCTGGGCGGGTTCGGGTCCGGGCCCGGCCTATGTTGAGAATTTTTTAGAGAAAAGCAAACTTTTAGAAAAAAAATTTCTAAAATTGGGGTAATATATTGGTGCTCGGGCCCACAGGCCAGAACCAAGGTCGAATTGGGCCCGGAACCATTTAGGTCGCGGGTCTAGAAATTGGAACCATACCCGGACCCGTTTACTTATCGGTTCCTAAAGATGAACCCAGACCCGATTATTAACGGGTCGGAACCTTCGGATAATCGGAGAATCGAATACCCCTTTACAACCCTATGGGCATCACCCCATCACTTCCGTCTTGGCTCAGGGTGACGGTACGAGGTTAAAGGAGATGACTTTCCTCTATGGTTTACTAAGGGTGTTTCCGCAACGTTAATGTGGAAACAGAAATCAACGTAACAGAACAAATTTGAGACGGTAAAGCCGACCGGTCCCCAGGCACCACCGCTCGGTAAAGCAACGGGCTCGGCAGGTCCGACCCGGTCCAGGGCACCACCTCTCTGTAAAGCACAACAGTTTTCCACTGCGATAATGCTTCGGGTGCGGTCATACCAGCGCTAAAGCACCGGATCCCATCAGAACTCCGCAGTTAAACGTGCTTGGGCGAGAGTAGTACTAGGATGGGTGACCTCCTGGGAAGTCCTCGTGTTGCACCCCTTTTTTTTCTGCTTTGGCTGTCCATTTTCCTGCCACCCATCACATGACCGCTGTTGGAGCCGTCGGAGACCAAATTAATCATTTTGAAGCGTCGAAACCCAGGCTCCGTGCGAGACTTACTGGTTTTAGTTAGCCTTTAATTTGATTGCTTTGAAGGCTTTTTACTCCATTTCCGGTTCAATCTTTGCGGAAAGCCATATAAAGCAATTTAGGAAAGGTTTAAAAGTTTCAATGGAAAATCTTTTATATTTTACTGATTTTAGTAAGCTTACTGATTCGAGTAATCGAGGGTTTCCTGACTCTATAAAAGTGATGTAATACTTTTATTCAAGGAATAATACAGTTTCAGGTTGTTTATGGGTATCTAGGGTCGTAAACGGGTCGGTTCCGTTCCGGGTCCACGGCGGGCCCGGAACTGGAATCGTTAGTGAGGGGATGCACCCGGAAACCAAAACCGGAACCGATCCGGAACTAATTTCCTGGATCCGGAACCGGAACCATTACGGAGTGGATGGGCCCGGAACCGGAACCATTTCCTGGGCGGGTTCGGGTCCGGGCCCGGCCTTTGTTGAGAATTTTTTAGAGAAAAGCAAACTTTTAGAAAAAAAAATTTCTAAAATTGGGGTAATATAATGGAGCTCTGGCCCACAGGCCAGAACCAAGGTCGAATTGGGCCCGGAACCATTTAGGTCGCGGGTCTAGAAATTGGAACCATACCCGGACCCGTTTACTTATCGGTTCCTAAAGATGAACCCAGACCCGATTATTAACGGGTCGGAACCTTCGGATAATCGGAGAATCGTATACCCATTTACAACCCTATGGGCATCACCCCATCACTTCCGTCTTGGCTCAGGGTGACGGTACGAGGTTAAAGGAGATGACTTTCCTCTATGGTTTACTAAGAGTGTTTCCGCAACGTTAATGTGAAAACAGAAATCAACGTAACAGAACAAATTTGAGACGGTAAAGCCGACCGGTCCCCAGGCACCACCGCTCGGTAAAGCAACGGGCTCGGCAGGTCCGACCCGGTCCAGGGCACCACCTGTCTGTAAAGCACCACAGTTTTCCACTGCGATAATGCTTCGGGTGCGGTCATACCAGCGCTAAAGCACCGGATCCCATCAGAACTCCGCAGTTAAGCGTGCTTGGGCGAGAGTAGTACTAGGATGGGTGACCTCCTGGGAAGTCCTCGTGTTGCACCCCTTTTTTTTCTGCTTTGGCTGTCCATTTTCCTGCCACCCATCACATGACCGCTGTTGGAGCCGTCGGAGACCAAATTAATCATTTTGAAGCGTCGAAACCCAGGCTCCGTGCGAGACTTACTGGTTTTAGTTAGCCTTTAATTTGATTGCTTTGAAGGCTTTTTACTCCATTTCCGGTTCAATCTTTGCGGAAAGCCATATAAAGCAATTTAGGAAAGGTTTAAAAGTTTCAATGGAAAATCTTTTATATTTTACTGATTTTAGTAAGCTTACTGATTCGAGTAATCGAGGGTTTCCTGACTCTATAAAAGTGATGTAATACTTTTATTCAAGGAATAATACAGTTTCAGGTTGTTTATGGGTATCTAGGGTCGTAAACGGGTCGGTTCCGTTCCGGGTCCACGGCGGGCCCGGAACTGGAATCGTTAGTGAGGGGATGCACCCGGAAACCAAAACCGGAACCGATTCGGAACTAATTTCCTGGATCCGGAACTGGAACCATTACGGAGTGGATGTGCCCGGAACCGGAACCATTTCCTGGGCGGGTTCGGGTCCGGGCCCGGCCTATGTAGAGAATTTTTTAGAGAAAAGCAAACTTTTAGAAAAAAAATTTCTAAAATTGGGGTAATATATTGGAGCTCGGGCCCACAGGCCAGAACCAAGGTCGAATTGGGCCCGAAACCATTTAGGTCGCGGGTCTAGAAATTGGAACCATACCCGGACCCGTTTACTTATCGGTTCCTAAAGATGAACCCAGACCCGATTATTAACGGGTCGGAACCTTCGGATAATCGGAGAATCGTATACCCATTTACAACCCTATGGGCATCACCCCATCACTTCCGTCTTGGCTCAGGGTGACGGTACGAGGTTAAAGGAGATGACTTTCCTCTATGGTTTACTAAGAGTGTTTCCGCAACGCTAATGTGAAAACAGAAATCAACGTAACAGAACAAATTTGAGACGGTAAAGCCGACCGGTCCCCAGGCACCACCGCTCGGTAAAGCAACGGGCTCGGCAGGTCCGACCCGGTCCAGGGCACCACCTGTCTGTAAAGCACCACAGTTTTCCACTGCGATAATGCTTCGGGTGCGGTCATACCAGCGCTAAAGCACCGGATCCCATCAGAACTCCGCAGTTAAGCGTGCTTGGGCGAGAGTAGTACTAGGATGGGTGACCTCCTGGGAAGTCCTCGTGTTGCACCCCTTTTTTTTCTGCTTTGGCTGTCCATTTTCCTGCCACCCATCACATGACCGCTGTTGGAGCCGTCGGAGACCAAATTAATCATTTTGAAGCGTCGAAACCCAGGCTCCGTGCGAGACTTACTGGTTTTAGTTAGCCTTTAATTTGATTGCTTTGAAGGCTTTTTACTCCATTTCCGGTTCAATCTTTGCGGAAAGCCATATAAAGCAATTTAGGAAAGGTTTAAAAGTTTCAATGGAAAATCTTTTATATTTTACTGATTTTAGTAAGCTTACTGATTCGAGTAATCGAGGGTTTCCTGACTCTATAAAAGTGATGTAATACTTTTATTCAAGGAATAATACAGTTTCAGGTTGTTTATGGGTATCTAGGGTCGTAAACGGGTCGGTTCCGTTCCGGGTCCACGGCGGGCCCGGAACTGGAATCGTTAGTGAGGGGATGCACCCGGAAACCAAAACCGGAACCGATTCGGAACTAATTTCCTGGATCCGGAACCGGAACCATTACGGAGTGGATGGGCCTGGAACCGGAACCATTTCCTGGGCGGGTTCGGGTCCGGGCCCGGCCTATGTTGAGAATTTTTTAGAGAAAAGCAAACTTTTAGAAAAAAAATTTCTAAAATTGGGGTAATATATTGGAGCTCGGGCCCACAGGCCAGAACCAAGGTCGAATTGGGCCCGGAACCATTTAAGTCGCGGGTCTAGAAATTGGAACCATACCCGGACCCGTTTACTTATCGGTTCCTAAAGATGAACCCAGACCCGATTATTAACGGGTCGGAACCTTCGGATAATCGGAGAATCGGATACCCATTTACAACCCTATGGGCATCACCCCATCACTTCCGTCTTGGCTCAGGGTGACGGTACGAGGTTAAAGGAGATGACTTTCCTCTATGGTTTACTAAGAGTGTTTCCGCAACGTTAATGTGGAAACAGAAATCAACGTAACAGAACAAATTTGAGACGGTAAAGCCGACCGGTCCCCAGGCACCACCGCTCGGTAAAGCAACGGGCTCGGCAGGTCCGACCCGGTCCAGGGCACCACCTGTCTGTAAAGCACAACTGTTTTCCACTGCGATAATGCTTCGGGTGCGGTCATACCAGCGCTAAAGCACCGGATCCCATCAGAACTCCGCAGTTAAGCGTGCTTGGGCGAGGGTAGTACTAGGATGGGTGACCTCCTGGGAAGTCCTCGTGTTGCACCCCTTTTTTTTCTGCTTTGGCCGTCCATTTTCCTGCCACCCATCACATGACCGCTGTTGGAGCCGTCGGAGACCAAATTAATCATTTTGAAGCGTCGAAACCCAGGCTCCGTGCGAGACTTACTGGTTTTAGTTAGCCTTTAATTTGATTGCTTTGAAGGCTTTTTACTCCATTTCCGGTTCAATCTTTGCGGAAAGCCATATAAAGCAATTTAGGAAAGGTTTAAAAGTTTCAATGGAAAATCTTTTATATTTTACTGATTTTAGTAAGCTTACTGATTCGAGTAATCGAGGGTTTCCTGACTCTATAAAAGTGATGTAATACTTTTATTCAAGGAATAATACAGTTTCAGGTTGTTTATGGGTATCTAGGGTCGTAAACGGGTCGGTTCCGTTCCGGGTCCACGGCGGGCCCGGAACTGGAATCGTTAGTGAGGGGATGCACCCGGAAACCAAAACCGGAACCGATTCGGAACTAATTTCCTGGATCCGGAACCGGAACCATTACGGAGTGGATGGGCCCGGAACCGGAACCATTTCCTGGGCGGGTTCGGGTCCGGGCCCGGCCTATGTTGAGAATTTTTTAGAGAAAAGCAAACTTTTAGAAAAAAAATTTCTAAAATTGGGGTAATATATTGGAGCTCGGGCCCACAGGCCAGAACCAAGGTCGAATTGGGCCCGGAACCATTTAAGTCGCGGGTCTAGAAATTGGAACCATACCCGGACCCGTTTACTTATCGGTTCCTAAAGATGAACCCAGACCCGATTATTAACGGGTCGGAACCTTCGGATAATCGGAGAATCGGATACCCATTTACAACCCAATGGGCATCACCCCATCACTTCCGTCTTGGCTCAGGGTGACGGTACGAGGTTAAAGGAGATGACTTTCCTCTATGGTTTACTAAGAGTGTTTCCGCAACGTTAATGTGGAAACAGAAATCAACGTAACAGAACAAATTTGAGACGGTAAAGCCGACCGGTCCCCAGGCACCACCGCTCGGTAAAGCAACGGGCTCGGCAGGTCCGACCCGGTCCAGGGCACCACCTCTCTGTAAAGCACAACTGTTTTCCACTGCGATAATACTTCGGGTGCGATCATACCAGTGCTAAAGCACCGGATCCCATCAGAACTTCGCCGTTAAGCGTGCTTGGGCGAGAGTAGTACTAGGATGGGTGACCTCCTGGGAAGTCCTCGTGTTGCACCCTTTTTTTTTCTGCTTTGGCTGTCCATTTTCCTGCCACCCATCACATGACCGCTGTTGGAGCCGTCGGAGACCAAATTAATCATTTTGAAGCGTCGAAACCCAGGCTCCGTGCGAGACTTACTGGTTTTAGTTAGCCTTTAATTTGATTGCTTTGAAGGCTTTTTACTCCATTTCCGGTTCAATCTTTGCGGAAAGCCATATAAAGCAATTTAGGAAAGGTTTAAAAGTTTCAATGGAAAATCTTTTATATTTTACTGATTTTAGTAAGCTTACTGATTCGAGTAGTCGAGGGTTTCCTGACTCTATAAAAGTGATGTAATACTTTTATTCAAGGAATAATACAGTTTCAGGTTGTTTATGGGTATCTAGGGTCGTAAACGGGTCGGTTCCGTTCCGGGTCCACGGCGGGCCCGGAACTGGAATCGTTAGTGAGGGGATGCACCCGGAAACCAAAACCGGAACCGATTCGGAACTAATTTCCTGGATCCGGAACCGGAACCATTACGGAGTGGATGGGCCCGGAACCGGAACCATTTCCTGGGCGGGTTCGGGTCCGGGCCCGGCCTATGTTGAGAATTTTTTAGAGAAAAGCAAACTTTTAGGAAAAAAATTTCTAAAATTGGGGTAATATATTGGAGCTCGGGCCCACAGGCCAGAACCAAGGTCGAATTGGGCCCGGAACCATTTAAGTCGCGGGTCTAGAAATTGGAACCATACCCGGACCCGTTTACTTATCGGTTCCTAAAGATGAACCTAGACCCGATTATTAACGGGTCGGAACCTTCGGATAATCGGAGAATCGGATACCCATTTACAACCCTATGGGCATCACCCCATCACTTCCGTCTTGGCTCAGGGTGACGGTACGAGGTTAAAGGAGATGACTTTCCTCTATGGTTTACTAAGAGTGTTTCCGCAACGTTAATGTGGAAACAGAAATCAACGTAACAGAACAAATTTGAGACGGTAAAGCCGACCGGTCCCCAGGCACCACCGCTCGGTAAAGCAACGGGCTCGGTAGGTCCGACCCGGTCCAGGGCACCACCTGTCTGTAAAGCACAACTGTTTTCCACGGCGATAATGCTTCGGGTGCGGTCATACCAGCGCTAAAGCACCGGATCCCATCAGAACTCCGCAGTTAAGCGTGCTTGGGCGAGGGTAGTACTAGGATGGGTGACCTCCTGGGAAGTCCTCGTGTTGCACCCCTTTTTTTTCTGCTTTGGCTGTCCATTTTCCTGCCACCCATCACATGACCGCTGTTGGAGCCGTCGGAGACCAAATTAATCATTTTGAAGCGTCGAAACCCAGGCTCCGTGCGAGACATACTGGTTTTAGTTAGCCTTTAATTTGATTGCTTTGAAGGCTTTTTACTCCATTTCCGGTTCAATCTTTGCGGAAAGCCATATAAAGCAATTTAGGAAAGGTTTAAAAGTTTCAATGGAAAATCTTTTATATTTTACTGATTTTAGTTAGCTTACTGATTCGAGTAATCGAGGGTTTCCTGACTCTTTAAAAGTGATGTAATACTTTTATTCAAGGAATAATACAGTTTCAGGTTGTTTATGGGTATCTAGGGTCGTAAACGGGTCGGTTCCGTTCCGGGTCCACGGCGGGCCCGGAACTGGAATCGTTAGTGAGGGGATGCACCCGGAAACCAAAACCGGAACCGATTCGGAACTAATTTCCTGGATCCGGAACCGGAACCATTACGGAGTGGATGGGCCCGGAACCGGAACCATTTCCTGGGCGGGTTCGGGTCCGGGCCCGGCCTATGTTGAGAATTTTTTAGAGAAAAGCAAACTTTTAGAAAAAAAATTTCTAAAATTGGGGTAATATATTGGAGCTCGGGCCCACAGGCCAGAACCAAGGTCGAATTGGGCCCGGAACCATTTAGGTCGCGGGTCTAGAAATTGGAACCATACCCGGACCCGTTTACTTATCGGTTCCTAAAGATGAACCCAGACCCGATTATTAACGGGTCGGAACCTTCGGATAATCGGAGAATCGGATACCCATTTACAACCCTATGGGCATCACCCCATCACTTCCGTCTTGGCTCAGGGTGACGGTACGAGGTTAAAGGAGATGACTTTCCTCTATGGTTTACTAAGAGTGTTTCCGCAACGTTAATGTGGAAACAGAAATCAACGTAACAGAACAAATTTGAGACGGTAAAGCCGACCGGTCCCCAGGCACCACCGCTCGGTAAAGCAACGGGCTCGGCAGGTCCGACCCGGTCCAGGGCACCACCTCTTTGTAAAGCACAACTGTTTTCCACTGCGATAATACTTCGGGTGCGATCATACCAGCGCTAAAGCACCGGATTCCGTCAGAACTTTGCAGTTTAGCGTGCTTGGGCGCGAGTAGTACTAGGATGGGTGACCTCCTGGGAAGTCCTCGTGTTGCACCCCTTTTTTTTCTGCTTTGGCTGTCCATTTTCCTGCCACCCATCACATGACCGCTGTTGGAGCCGTCGTAGACCAAATTAATCATTTTGAAGTGTCGAAACCCAGGCTCCGTGCGAGACTTACTGGTTTTAGTTAGCCTTTAATTTGAATGCTTTGAAGGCTTTTTATTCCATTTCCGGTTCAATCTTTGCGGAAAGCCATATAAAGCAATTTAGGAAAGGTTTAAAAGTTTCAATGGAAAATCTTTTATATTTTACAGATTTTAGTAAGCTTACCGATTCGAGTAATCGAGGGTTTCCTGACTCTACAAAAGTGATGTAATACTTTTATTCAATGAATAATACAGTTTCAGGTTGTTTATGGGTATCTAGGGTCGTAAACGGGTTGGTTCCGTTCCGGGTCCACGGCGGGCCCGGAACTGGAATCGTTAGCGAGGGGATGCACCCGGAAACCAAAACCGGAACCGATTCGGAACTAATTTCCTGGATCCGGAACCGGAACCATTACGGAGTGGATGGGCCCGGAACCGGAACTATTTCCTGGGCGGGTTCGGGTCCGGGCCCGGCCTATGTAGAGAATTTTTTAGAGAAAAGCAAACTTTTAGAAAAAAAATTTCTAAAATTGGGGTAATATATTGGAGCTCGGGCCCACAGGCCAGAACCAAGGTCGAATTGGGCCCGGAACCATTTAGGTCGCGGGTCTAGAAATTGGAACCATACCCGGACCCGTTTACTTATCGGTTCCTAAAGATGGACCCAGACCCGATTATTAACGGGTCGGAACCTTCGGATAATCGGAGAATCGGATACCCATTTACAAACCTATGGGCATCACCCCATCACTTCCGTCTTGGCTCAGGGTGACGGTACGAGGTTAAAGGAGATGACTTTCCTCTATGGTTTACTAAGAGTGTTTCCGCAACGTTAATGTGGAAACAGAAATCAACGTAACAGAACAAATTTGAGACGGTAAAGCAGACCGGTCCCCAGGCACCACCGCTCGGTAAAGCAACGGGCTCGGCAGGTCCGACCCGGTCAGGGCACCACCTCTCTGTAAAGCACAACTGTTTTCCACTGCGATAATACTTCGGGTGCGATCATACCAGCGCTAAAGCACCGGATCCCATCAGAACTTCGCCGTTAAGCGTGCTTGGGCGAGAGTAGTACTAGGATGGGTGACCTCGTGGGAAGTCCTCGTGTTGCACCCCTTTTTTTTCTGCTTTGGCTGTCCATTTTCCTGCCACCCATCACATGACCGCTGTTGGAGCCGTCGGAGACCAAATTAATCATTTTGAAGCGTCGAAACCCAGGCTCCGTGCGAGACTTACTGGTTTTAGTTAGCCTTTAATTTGATTGCTTTGAAGGCTTTTTACTCCATTTCCGGTTCAATCTTTGCGGAAAGCCATATAAAGCAATTTAGGAAAGGTTTAAAAGTTTCAATGGAAAATCTTTTATATTTTACTGATTTTAGTAAGCTTACCGATTCGAGTAATCGAGGGTTTCCTGACTCTATAAAAGTGATGTAATACTTTTATTCAAGGAATAATATAGTTTCTGGTTGTTTATGGGTATCTAGGGTCGTAAACGGGTCGGTTCCGTTCCGGGTCCACGGCGGGCCCGGAACTGGAATCGTTAGTGAGGGGATGCACCCGGAAACCAAAACCGGAACCGATTCGGAACTAATTTCCTGGATCCGGAACCGGAACCATTACGGAGTGGATGGGCCCGGAACCGGAACCATTTCCTGGGCGGGTTCGGGTCCGGGCCCGGCCTATGTTGAGAATTTTTTAGAGAAAAGCAAACTTTTAGAAAAAAAATTTCTAAAATTGGGGTAATATATTGGAGCTCGGGCCCACAGGCCAGAACCAAGGTCGAATTGGGCCCGGAACCATTTAAGTCGCGGGTCTAGAAATTGGAACCACACCCGGACCCGTTTACTTATCGGTTCCTAAAGATGAACCCAGACCCGATTATTAACGGGTCGGAACCTTCGGATAATCGGAGAATCGGATACCCATTTACAACCCAATGGGCATCACCCCATCACTTCCGTCTTGGCTCAGGGTGACGGTACGAGGTTAAAGGAGATGACTTTCCTCTATGGTTTACTAAGAGTGTTTCCGCAACGTTAATGTGGAAACAGAAATCAACGTAACAGAACAAATTTGAGACGGTAAAGCCGACCGGTCCCCAGGCACCACCGCTCGGTAAAGCAACGGGCTCGGCAGGTCCGACCCGGTCAGGGCACCACCTCTCTGTAAAGCACAACAGTTTTCCACTGCGATAATACTTCGGGTGCGATCATACCAGCGCTAAAGCACCGGATCCCATCAGAACTTCGCCGTTAAGCGTGCTTGGGCGAGAGTAGTACTAGGATGGGTGACCTCCTGGGAAGTCCTCGTGTTGCACCCCTTTTTTTTCTGCTTTGGCTGTCCATTTTCCTGCCACCCATCACATGACCGCTGTTGGAGCCGTCGGAGACCAAATTAATCATTTTGAAGCGTCGAAACCCCGACTCCGTGCGAGACTTACTGGTTTTAGTTAGCCTTTTACTTGATTGCTTTGAAGGCTTTTTACTCCATTTCCGGTTCAATCTTTGCGGAAAGCCATATAAAGCAATTTAGGAAAGGTTTAAAAGTTTCAATGGAAAATCTTTTATATTTTACTGATTTTAGTAAGCTTACTGATTCGAGTAATCGAGGGTTTCCTGACTCTATAAAAGTGATGTAATACTTTTATTCAAGGAATAATACAGTTTCAGGTTGTTTATGGGTATCTAGGGTCGTAAACGGGTCGGTTCCGTTCCGGGTCCACGGCGGGCCCGGAACTGGAATCGTTAGTGAGGGGATGCACCCGGAAACCAAAACCGGAACCGATTCGAAACTAATTTCCTGGATCCGGAACCGGAACCATTACGGAGTGGATGGGCCCGGAACCGGAACCATTTCCTGGGCGGGTTCGGGTCCGGGCCCGGCCTATGTAGAGAATTTTTTAGAGAAAAGCAAACTTTTAGAAAAAAAATTTCTAAAATTGGGGTAATATATTGGAGCTCGGGCCCACAGGCCAGAACCAAGGTCGAATTGGGCCCGGAACCATTTAGGTCGCGGGTCTAGAAATTGGAACCATACCCGGACCCGTTTACTTATCGGTTCCTAAAGATGAACCCAGACCCGATTATTAACGGGTCGGAACCTTCGGATAATCGGAGAATCGGATACCCATTTACAACCCTATGGGCATCACCCCATCACTTCCGTCTTGGCTCAGGGTGACGGTACGAGGTTAAAGGAGATGACTTTCCTCTATGGTTTACTAAGAGTGTTTCCGCAACGTTAATGTGGAAACAGAAATCAACGTAACAGAACTAATTTGAGACGGTAAAGCCGACCGGTCCCCAGGCACCCCCGCTCGGTAAAGCAACGGGCTCGGCAGGTCCGACCCGGTCCAGGGCACCACCTCTTTGTAAAGCACAACTGTTTTCCACTGCGATAATACTTCGGGTGCGATCATACCAGCGCTAAAGCACCGGATTCCATCAGAACTTTGCAGTTAAGCATGCTTGGGCGAGAGTAGTACTAGGATGGGTGACCTCCTGGGAAGTCCTCGTGTTGCACCCCTTTTTTTTCTGCTTTGGCTGTCCATTTTCCTGCCACCCATCACATGACCGCTGTTGGAGCCGTCGTAGACCAAATTAATCATTTTGAAGTGTCGAAACCCAGGCTCCGTGCGAGACTTACTGGTTTTAGTTAGCCTTTAATTTGATTGCTTTGAAGGCTTTTTATTCCATTTCCGGTTCAATCTTTGCGGAAAGCCATATAAAGCAATTTAGGAAAGGTTTAAAAGTTTCAATGGAAAATCTTTTATATTTTACTGATTTTAGTAAGCTTACCGATTCGAGTAATCGAGGGTTTCCTGACTCTATAAAAGTGATGTAATACTTTTATTCAATGAATAATACAGTTTCAGGTTGTTTATGGGTATCTAGGGTCGTAAACGGGTTGGTTCCGTTCCGGGTCCACGGCGGGCCCGGAACTGGAATCGTTAGTGAGTTGATGCACCCGGAAACCAAAACCGGAACCGATTCGGAACTAATTTCCTGGATCCGGAACCGGAACCATTACGGAGTGGATGGGCCCGGAACCGGAACTATTTCCTGGGCGGGTTCGGGTCCGGGCCCGGCCTATGTAGAGAATTTTTTAGAGAAAAGCAAACTTTTAGAAAAAAAATTTCTAAAATTGGGGTAATATATTGGAGCTCGGGCCCACAGGCCAGAACCAAGGTCGAATTGGGCCCGGAACCATTTAGGTCGCGGGTCTAGAAATTGGAACCATACCCGGACCCGTTTACTTATCGGTTCCTAAAGATGGACCCAGACCCGATTATTAACGGGTCGGAACCTTCGGATAATCGGAGAATCGGATACCCATTTACAACCCTATGGGCATCACCCCATCACTTCCGTCTTGGCTCAGGGTGACGGTACGAGGTTAAAGGAGATGACTTTCCTCTATGGTTTACTAAGAGTGTTTCCGCAACGTTAATGTGGAATCAGAAATCAACGTAACGGAACAAATTTGAGACGGCAAAGCAGACCGGTCCCCAGGCACCACCGCTCGGTAAAGCAACGGGCTCGGCAGGTCCGACCCGGTCAGGGCACCACCACTCTGTAAAGCGCAACTGTTTTCCACTGCGATAATACTTCGGGTGCGATCATACCAGCGCTAAAGCACCGGATCCCATCAGAACTTCGCCGTTAAGCGTGCTTGGGCGAGAGTAGTACTAGGATGGGTGACCTCCTGGGAAGTCCTCGTGTTGCACCCCTTTTTTTTCTGCTTTGGCTGTCCATTTTCCTGCCACCCATCACATGACCGCTGTTGGAGCCGTCGGAGACCAAATTAATCATTTTGAAGCGTCGAAACCCAGGCTCCGTGCGAGACTTACTGGTTTTAGTTAGCCTTTAATTTGATTGCTTTGAAGGCTTTTTACTCCATTTCCGGTTCAATCTTTGCGGAAAGCCATATAAAGCAATTTAGGAAAGGTTTAAAAGTTTCAATGGAAAATTTTTTTATATTTTACTGATTTTGGTAAGCTTACCGATTCGAGTAATCGAGGGTTTCCTGACTCTATAAAAGTGATGTAATACTTTTATTCAAGGAATAATACAGTTTCTGGTTGTTTATGGGTATCTAGGGTCGTAAACGGGTCGGTTCCGTTCCGGGTCCACGGCGGGCCCGGAACTGGAATCGTTAGTGAGGGGATGCACCCGGAAACCAAAACCGGAACCGATTCGGAACTAATTTCCTGGATCCGGAACCGGAACCATTACGGAGTGGATGGGCCCGGAACCGGAACCATTTCCTGGGCGGGTTCGGGTCCGGGCCCGGCCTATGTTGAGAATTTTTTAGAGAAAAGCAAACTTTTAGAAAAAAAATTTCTAAAATTGGGGTAATATATTGGAGCTCGGGCCCACAGGCCAGAACCAAGGTCGAATTGGGCCCGGAACCATTTAGGTCGCGGGTCTAGAAATTGGAACCATACCCGGACCCGTTTACTTATCGGTTCCTAAAGATGGACCCAGACCCGATTATTAACGGGTCGGAACCTTCGGATAATCGGAGAATCGGATACCCATTTTCAACCCTATGGGCATCACCCCATCACTTCCGTCTTGGCTCAGGGTGACGGTACGAGGTTAAAGGAGATGACTTTCCTCTATGGTTTACTAAGAGTGTTTCCGCAACGTTAATGTGGAATCAGAAATCAACGTAACGGAACAAATTTGAGACGGCAAAGCAGACCGGTCCCCAGGCACCACCGCTCGGTAAAGCAACGGGCTCGGCAGGTCCGACCCGGTCAGGGCACCACCACTCTGTAAAGCGCAACTGTTTTCCACTGCGATAATACTTCGGGTGCGATCATACCAGCGCTAAAGCACCGGATCCCATCAGAACTTCGCCGTTAAGCGTGCTTGGGCGAGAGTAGTACTAGGATGGGTGACCTCCTGGGAAGTCCTCGTGTTGCACCCCTTTTTTTTCTGCTTTGGCTGTCCATTTTCCTGCCACCCATCACATGACCGCTGTTGGAGCCGTCGGAGACCAAATTAATCATTTTGAAGCGTCGAAACCCAGGCTCCGTGCGAGACTTACTGGTTTTAGTTAGCCTTTAATTTGATTGCTTTGAAGGCTTTTTACTCCATTTCCGGTTCAATCTTTGCGGAAAGCCATATAAAGCAATTTAGGAAAGGTTTAAAAGTTTCAATGGAAAATCTTTTATATTTTACTGATTTTGGTAAGCTTACCGATTCGAGTAATCGAGGGTTTCCTGACTCTATAAAAGTGATGTAATACTTTTATTCAAGGAATAATACAGTTTCTGGTTGTTTATGGGTATGTAGGGTCGTAAACGGGTCGGTTCCGTTCCGGGTCCACGGCGGGCCCGGAACTGGAATCGTTAGTGAGGGGATGCACCCGGAAACCAAAACCGGAACCGATTCGGAACTAATTTCCTGGATCCGGAACCGGAACCATTACGGAGTGGATGGGCCCGGAACCGGAACCATTTCCTGGGCGGGTTCGGGTCCGGGCCCGGCCTATGTTGAGAATTTTTTAGAGAAAAGCAAACTTTTAGAAAAAAAATTTCTAAAATTGGGGTAATATATTGGAGCTCGGGCCCACAGTCCAGAACCAAGGTCGAATTGGGCCCGGAACCATTTAGGTCGCGGGTCTAGAAATTGGAACCACACCCGGACCCGTTTACTTATCGGTTCCTAAAGATGGACCCAGACCCGATTATTAACGGGTCGGAACCTTCGGATAATCGGAGAATCGGATACCCTTTTACAACCCTATGGGCATCACCCCATCACTTCCGTCTTGGCTCAGGGTGACGGTACGAGGTTAAAGGAGATGACTTTCCTCTATGGTTTACTAAGAGTGTTTCCGCAACGTTAATGTGGAATCAGAAATCAACGTAACGGAACAAATTTGAGACGGCAAAGCAGACCGGTCCCCAGGCACCACCGCTCGGTAAAGCAACGGGCTCGGCAGGTCCGACCCGGTCAGGGCACCACCACTCTGTAAAGCGCAACTGTTTTCCACTGCGATAATACTTCGGGTGCGATCATACCAGCGCTAAAGCACCGGATCCCATCAGAACTTCGCCGTTAAGCGTGCTTGGGCGAGAGTAGTACTAGGATGGGTGACCTCCTGGGAAGTCCTCGTGTTGCACCCCTTTTTTTTCTGCTTTGGCTGTCCATTTTCCTGCCACCCATCACATGACCGCTGTTGGAGCCGTCGGAGACCAAATTAATCATTTTGAAGCGTCGAAACCCAGGCTCCGTGCGAGACTTACTGGTTTTAGTTAGCCTTTAATTTGATTGCTTTGAAGGCTTTTTACTCCATTTCCGGTTCAATCTTTGCGGAAAGCCATATAAAGCAATTTAGGAAAGGTTTAAAAGTTTCAATGGAAAATTTTTTTATATTTTACTGATTTTGGTAAGCTTACCGATTCGAGTAATCGAGGGTTTCCTGACTCTATAAAAGTGATGTAATACTTTTATTCAAGGAATAATACAGTTTCTGGTTGTTTATGGGTATCTAGGGTCGTAAACGGGTCGGTTCCGTTCCGGGTCCACGGCGGGCCCGGAACTGGAATCGTTAGTGAGGGGATGCACCCGGAAACCAAAACCGGAACCGATTCGGAACTAATTTCCTGGATCCGGAACCGGAACCATTACGGAGTGGATGGGCCCGGAACCGGAACCATTTCCTGGGCGGGTTCGGGTCCGGGCCCGGCCTATGTTGAGAATTTTTTAGAGAAAAGCAAACTTTTAGAAAAAAAATTTCTAAAATTGGGGTAATATATTGGAGCTCGGGCCCACAGGCCAGAACCAAGGTCGAATTGGGCCCGGAACCATTTAGGTCGCGGGTCTAGAAATTGGAACCATACCCGGACCCGTTTACTTATCGGTTCCTAAAGATGGACCCAGACCCGATTATTAACGGGTCGGAACCTTCGGATAATCGGAGAATCGGATACCCATTTTCAACCCTATGGGCATCACCCCATCACTTCCGTCTTGGCTCAGGGTGACGGTACGAGGTTAAAGGAGATGACTTTCCTCTATGGTTTACTAAGAGTGTTTCCGCAACGTTAATGTGGAATCAGAAATCAACGTAACGGAACAAATTTGAGACGGCAAAGCAGACCGGTCCCCAGGCACCACCGCTCGGTAAAGCAACGGGCTCGGCAGGTCCGACCCGGTCAGGGCACCACCACTCTGTAAAGCGCAACTGTTTTCCACTGCGATAATACTTCGGGTGCGATCATACCAGCGCTAAAGCACCGGATCCCATCAGAACTTCGCCGTTAAGCGTGCTTGGGCGAGAGTAGTACTAGGATGGGTGACCTCCTGGGAAGTCCTCGTGTTGCACCCCTTTTTTTTCTGCTTTGGCTGTCCATTTTCCTGCCACCCATCACATGACCGCTGTTGGAGCCGTCGGAGACCAAATTAATCATTTTGAAGCGTCGAAACCCAGGCTCCGTGCGAGACTTACTGGTTTTAGTTAGCCTTTAATTTGATTGCTTTGAAGGCTTTTTACTCCATTTCCGGTTCAATCTTTGCGGAAAGCCATATAAAGCAATTTAGGAAAGGTTTAAAAGTTTCAATGGAAAATCTTTTATATTTTACTGATTTTGGTAAGCTTACCGATTCGAGTAATCGAGGGTTTCCTGACTCTATAAAAGTGATGTAATACTTTTATTCAAGGAATAATACAGTTTCTGGTTGTTTATGGGTATGTAGGGTCGTAAACGGGTCGGTTCCGTTCCGGGTCCACGGCGGGCCCGGAACTGGAATCGTTAGTGAGGGGATGCACCCGGAAACCAAAACCGGAACCGATTCGGAACTAATTTCCTGGATCCGGAACCGGAACCATTACGGAGTGGATGGGCCCGGAACCGGAACCATTTCCTGGGCGGGTTCGGGTCCGGGCCCGGCCTATGTTGAGAATTTTTTAGAGAAAAGCAAACTTTTAGAAAAAAAATTTCTAAAATTGGGGTAATATATTGGAGCTCGGGCCCACAGTCCAGAACCAAGGTCGAATTGGGCCCGGAACCATTTAAGTCGCGGGTCTAGAAATTGGAACCACACCCGGACCCGTTTACTTATCGGTTCCTAAAGATGAACCCAGACCCGATTATTAACGGGTCGGAACCTTCGGATAATCGGAGAATCGGATACCCATTTACAACCCAATGGGCATCACCCCATCACTTCCGTCTTGGCTCAGGGTGACGGTACGAGGTTAAAGGAGATGACTTTCCTCTATGGTTTACTAAGAGTGTTTCCGCAACGTTAATGTGGAAACAGAAATCAACGTAACAGAACAAATTTGAGACGGTAAAGCCGACCGGTCCCCAGGCACCACCGCTCGGTAAAGCAACGGGCTCGGCAGGTCCGACCCGGTCAGGGCACCACCTCTCTGTAAAGCACAACTGTTTTCCACTGCGATAATACTTCGGGTGCGATCATACCAGCGCTAAAGCACCGGATCCCATCAGAACTTCGCCGTTAAGCGTGCTTGGGCGAGAGTAGTACTAGGATGGGTGACCTCCTGGGAAGTCCTCGTGTTGCACCCCATTTTTTTCCGCTTTGGCTGTCCATTTTCCTGCCACCCATCACATGACCGCTGTTGGAGCCGTCGGAGACCAAATTAATCATTTTGAAGCGTCGAAACCCCGGCTCCGTGCGAGACTTACTGGTTTTAGTTAGCCTTTAACTTGATTGCTTTGAAGGCTTTTTACTCCATTTCCGGTTCAATCTTTGCGGAAAGCCATATAAAGCAATTTAGGAAAGGTTTAAAAGTTTCAATGGAAAATCTTTTATATTTTACTGATTTTAGTAAGCTTACTGATTCGAGTAATCGAGGGTTTCCTGACTCTATAAAAGTGATGTAATACTTTTATTCAAGGAATAATACAGTTTCTGGTTGTTTATGGGTATCTAGGGTCGTAAACGGGTCGGTTCCGTTCCGGGTCCACGGCGGGCCCGGAACTGGAATCGTTAGTGAGGGGATGCACCCGGAAACCAAAACCGGAACCGATTCGAAACTAATTTCCTGGATCCGGAACCGGAACCATTACGGAGTGGATGGGCCCGGAACCGGAACCATTTCCTGGGCGGGTTCGGGTCCGGGCCCGGCCTATGTAGAGAATTTTTTAGAGAAAAGCAAACTTTTAGAAAAAAAATTTCTAAAATTGGGGTAATATATTGGAGCTCGGGCCCACAGGCCAGAACCAAGGTCGAATTGGGCCCGGAACCATTTAGGTCGCGGGTCTAGAAATTGGAACCATACCCGGACCCGTTTACTTATCGGTTCCTAAAGATGAACCCAGACCCGATTATTAACGGGTCGGAACCTTCGGATAATCGGAGAATCGGATACCCATTTACAACCCTATGGGCATCACCCCATCACTTCCGTCTCGGCTCAGGGTGACGGTACGAGGTTAAAGGAGATGACTTTCCTCTATGGTTTACTAAGAGTGTTTCCGCAACGTTAATGTGGAAACAGAAATCAACGTAACAGAACAAATTTGAGACGGTAAAGCCGACCGGTCCCCAGGCACCACCGCTCGGTAAAGCAACGGGCTCGGCAGGTCCGACCCGGTCCAGGGCACCACCTCTCTGTAAAGCACAACTGTTTTCCACTACGATAATACTTCGGGTGCGATCATACCAGCGCTAAAGCACCGGATCCCATCAGAACTTCGCCGTTAAGCGTGCTTGGGCGAGAGTAGTACTAGGATGGGTGACCTCCTGGGAAGTCCTCGTGTTGCACCCCTTTTTTTTCTGCTTTGGCTGTCCATTTTCCTGCCACCCATCACATGACCGCTGTTGGAGCCGTCGGAGACCAAATTAATCATTTTGAAGCGTCGAAACCCCGGCTCCGTGCGAGACTTACTGGTTTTAGTTAGCCTTTAATTTGATTGCTTTGAAGGCTTTTTATTCCATTTCCGGTTCAATCTTTGCGGAAAGCCATATAAAGCAATTTAGGAAAGGTTTAAAAGTTTCAATGGAAAATCTTTTATATTTTACTGATTTTAGTAAGCTTACTGATTCGAGTAATCGAGGGTTTCCTGACTCTATAAAAGTGATGTAATACTTTTATTCAAGGAATAATACAGTTTCAGGTTGTTTATGGGTATCTACGGTCGTAAACGGGTCGGTTCCGTTCCGGGTCCACGGCGGGCCCGGAACTGGAATCGTTATTGAGGGGATGCACCCGGAAACCAAAACCGGAACCGATTCGAAACTAATTTCCTGGATCCGGAACCGGAACCATTACGGAGTGGATGGGCCCGGAACCGGAACCATTTCCTGGGCGGGTTCGGGTCCGGGCCCGGCCTATGTAGAGAATTTTTTAGAGAAAAGCAAACTTTTAGAAAAAAAATTTCTAAAATTGGGGTAATATATTGGAGCTCGGGCCCACAGGCCAGAACCAAGGTCGAATTGGGCCCGGAACCATTTAGGTCGCGGGTCTAGAAATTGGAACCATACCCGGACCCGTTTACTTATCGGTTCCTAAAGATGGACCCAGACCCGATTATTAACGGGTCGGAACCTTCGGATAATCGGAGAATCGGATACCCATTTACAACCCTATGGGCATCACCCCATCACTTCCGTCTTGGCTCAGGGTGACGGTACGAGGTTAAAGGAGATGACTTTCCTCTATGGTTTACTAAGAGTGTTTCCGCAACGTTAATGTGGAAACAGAAATCAACGTAACAGAACAAATTTGAGACGGCAAAGCAGACCGGTCCCCAGGCACCACCGCTCGGTAAAGCAACGGGCTCGGCAGGTCCGACCCGGTCAGGGCACCACCTCTCTGTAAAGCGCAACTGTTTTCCACTGCGATAATACTTCGGGTGCGATCATACCAGCGCTAAAGCACCGGATCCCATCAGAACTTCGCCGTTAAGCGTGCTTGGGCGAGGGTAGTACTAGGATGGGTGACCTCCTGGGAAGTCCTCGTGTTGCACCCCTTTTTTTTCTGCTTTGGCTGTCCATTTTCCTGCCACCCATCACATGACCGTTGTTGGAGCCGTCGGAGACCAAATTAATCATTTTGAAGCGTCGAAACCCAGGCTCCGTGCGAGACTTACTGGTTTTAGTTAGCCTTTAATTTGATTGCTTTGAAGGCTTTTTACTCCATTTCCGGTTCAATCTTTGCGGAAAACCATATAAAGCAATTTAGGAAAGGTTTAAAAGTTTCAATGGAAAATCTTTTATATTTTACTGATTTTGGTAAGCTTACCGATTCGAGTAATCGAGGGTTTCCTGACTCTATAAAAGTGATGTAATACTTTTATTCAAGGAATAATACAGTTTCTGGTTGTTTATGGGTATCTAGGGTCGTAAACGGGTCGGTTCCGTTCCGGGTCCACGGCGGGCCCGGAACTGGAATCGTTAGTGAGGGGATGCACCCGGAAACCAAAACCGGAACCGATTCGGAACTAATTTCCTGGATCCGGAACCGGAACCATTACGGAGTGGATGGGCCCGGAACCGGAACCATTTCCTGGGCGGGTTCGGGTCCGGGCCCGGCCTATGTTGAGAATTTTTTAGAGAAAAGCAAACTTTTAGAAAAAAAATTTCTAAAATTGGGGTAATATATTGGAGCTCGGGCCCACAGTCCAGAACCAAGGTCGAATTGGGCCCGGAACCATTTAAGTCGCGGGTCTAGAAATTGGAACCACACCCGGACCCGTTTACTTATCGGTTCCTAAAGATGAACCCAGACCCGATTATTAACGGGTCGGAACCTTCGGATAATCGGAGAATCGGATACCCATTTACAACCCAATGGGCATCACCCCATCACTTCCGTCTTGGCTCAGGGTGACGGTACGAGGTTAAAGGAGATGACTTTCCTCTATGGTTTACTAAGAGTGTTTCCGCAACGTTAATGTGGAAACAGAAATCAACGTAACAGAACAAATTTGAGACGGTAAAGCCGACCGGTCCCCAGGCACCACCGCTCGGTAAAGCAACGGGCTCGGCAGGTCCGACCCGGTCAGGGCACCACCTCTCTGTAAAGCACAACTGTTTTCCACTGCGATAATACTTCGGGTGCGATCATACCAGCGCTAAAGCACCGGATCCCATCAGAACTTCGCCGTTAAGCGTGCTTGGGCGAGAGTAGTACTAGGATGGGTGACCTCCTGGGAAGTCCTCGTGTTGCACCCCATTTTTTTCTGCTTTGGCTGTCCATTTTCCTGCCACCCATCACATGACCGCTGTTGGAGCCGTCGGAGACCAAATTAATCATTTTGAAGCGTCGAAACCCCGGCTCCGTGCGAGACTTACTGGTTTTAGTTAGCCTTTAACTTGATTGCTTTGAAGGCTTTTTACTCCATTTCCGGTTCAATCTTTGCGGAAAGCCATATAAAGCAATTTAGGAAAGGTTTAAAAGTTTCAATGGAAAATCTTTTATATTTTACTGATTTTAGTAAGCTTACTGATTCGAGTAATCGAGGGTTTCCTGACTCTATAAAAGTGATGTAATACTTTTATTCAAGGAATAATACAGTTTCAGGTTGTTTATGGGTATCTACGGTCGTAAACGGGTCGGTTCCGTTCCGGGTCCACGGCGGGCCCGGAACTGGAATCGTTATTGAGGGGATGCACCCGGAAACCAAAACCGGAACCGATTCGAAACTAATTTCCTGGATCCGGAACCGGAACCATTACGGAGTGGATGGGCCCGGAACCGGAACCATTTCCTGGGCGGGTTCGGGTCCGGGCCCGGCCTATGTAGAGAATTTTTTAGAGAAAAGCAAACTTTTAGAAAAAAATTTCTAAAATTGGGGTAATATATTGGAGCTCGGGCCCACAGGCCAGAACCAAGGCCGAATTGGGCCCGGAACCATTTAGGTCGCGGGTCTAGAAATTGGAACCATACCCGGACCCGTTTACTTATCGGTTCCTAAAGATGAACCCAGACCCGATTATTAACGGGTCGGAACCTTCGGATAATCGGAGAATCGGATACCCATTTACAACCCTATGGGCATCACCCCATCACTTCCGTCTTGGCTCAGGGTGACGGTACGAGGTTAAAGGAGATGACTTTCCTCTATGGTTTACTAAGAGTGTTTCCGCAACATTAATGTGGAAACAGAAATCAACGTAACAGAACAAATTTGAGACGGTAAAGCCGACCGGTCCCCAGGCACCACCGCTCGGTAAAGCAACGGGCTCGGCAGGTCCGACCCGGTCCAGGGCACCACCTCTTTGTAAAGCACAACTGTTTTCCACTGCGATAATACTTCGGGTGCGATCATACCAGCGCTAAAGCACCGGATTCCATCAGAACTTTGCAGTTAAGCGTGCTTGGGCGAGAGTAGTACTAGGATGGGTGACCTCCTGGGAAGTCCTCGTGTTGCACCCCTTTTTTTTCTGCTTTGGCTGTCCATTTTCCTGCCACCCATCACATGACCGCTGTTGGAGCCGTCGTAGACCAAATTAATCATTTTGAAATGTCGAAACCCAGGCTCCGTGCGAGACTTACTGGTTTTAGTTAGCCTTTAATTTGATTGCTTTGAAGGCTTTTTATTCCATTTCCGGTTCAATCTTTGCGGAAAGCCATATAAAGCAATTTAGGAAAGGTTTAAAAGTTTCAATGGAAAATCTTTTATATTTCACTGATTTTAGTAAGCTTACCGATTCGAGTAATCGAGGGTTTCCTGACTCTATAAAAGTGATGTAATACTTTTATTCAATGAATAATACAGTTTCAGGTTGTTTATGGGTATCTAGGGTCGTAAACGGGTTGGTTCCGTTCCGGGTCCACGGCGGGCCCGGAACTGGAATCGTTAGTGAGGGGATGCACCCGGAAACCAAAACCGGAACCGATTCGGAACTAATTTCCTGGATCCGGAACCGGAACCATTACGGAGTGGATGGGCCTGGAACCGGAACTATTTCCTGGGCGGGTTCGGGTCCGGGCCCGGCCTATGTAGAGAATTTTTTAGAGAAAAGCAAACTTTTAGAAAAAAAATTTCTAAAATTGGGGTAATATATTGGAGCTCGGGCCCACAGGCCAGAACCAAGGTCGAATTGGGCCCGGAACCATTTAGGTCGCGGGTCTAGAAATTGGAACCATACCCGGACCCGTTTACTTATCGGTTCCTAAAGATGGACCCAGACCCGATTATTAACGGGTCGGAACCTTCGGATAATCGGAGAATCGGATATCCATTTACAACCCTATGGGCATCACCCCATCACTTCCGTCTTGGCTCAGGGTGACGGTACGAGGTTAAAGGAGATGACTTTCCTCTATGGTTTACTAAGAGTGTTTCCGCAACGTTAATGTGGAAACAGAAATCAACGTAACAGAACAAATTTGAGACGGTAAAGCAGACCGGTCCCCAGGCACCACCGCTCGGTAAAGCAACGGGCTCGGCAGGTCCGACCCGGTCAGGGCACCACCTCTCTGTAAAGCACAACTGTTTTCCACTGCGATAATACTTCGGGTGCGATCATACCAGCGCTAAAGCACCGGATCCCATCAGAACTTCGCCGTTAAGCGTGCTTGGGCGAGAGTAGTACTAGGATGGGTGACCTCCTGGGAAGTCCTCGTGTTGCACCCCTTTTTTTTCTGCTTTGGCTGGCCATTTTCCTGCCACCCATCACATGACCGCTGTTGGAGCCGTCGGAGACCAAATTAATCATTTTGAAGCGTCGAAACCCAGGCTCCGTGCGAGACTTACTGGTTTTAGTTAGCCTTTAATTTGATTGCTTTGAAGGCTTTTTACTCCATTTCCGGTTCAATCTTTGTGGAAAGCCATATAAAGCAATTTAGGAAAGGTTTAAAAGTTTCAATGGAAAATCTTTTATATTTTACTGATTTTAGTAAGCTTACCGATTCGAGTAATCGAGGGTTTCCTGACTCTATAAAAGTGATGTAATACTTTTATTCAAGGAATAATACAGTTTCAGGTTGTTTATGGGTATCTAGGGTCGTAAACGGGTCGGTTCCGTTCCGGGTCCACGGCGGGCCCGGAACTGGAATCGTTAGTGAGGGGATGCACCCGGAAACCAAAACCGGAACCGATTCGGAACTAATTTCCTGGATCCGGAACCGGAACCATTACGGAGTGGATGGGCCCGGAACCGGAACCATTTCCTGGGCGGGTTCGGGTCCGGGCCCGGCCTATGTATAGAATTTTTTAGAGAAAAGCAAACTTTTAGAAAAAAAATTTCTAAAATTGGGGTAATATATTGGAGCTCGGGCCCACAGGCCAGAACCAAGGTCGAATTGGGCCCGGAACCATTTAGGTCGCGGGTCTAGAAATTGGAACCATACCCGGACCCGTTTACTTATCGGTTCCTAAAGATGAACCCAGACCCGATTATTAACGGGTCGGAACCTTCGGATAATCGGAGAATCGGATACCCATTTACAACCCTATGGGCATCACCCCATCACTTCCGTCTTGGCTCAGGGTGACGGTACGAGGTTAAAGGAGATGACTTTCCTCTATGGTTTACTAAGAGTGTTTCCGCAACGTTAATGTGGAAACAGAAATCAACGTAACAGAACAAATTTGAGACGGTAAAACCGACCGGTCCCCAGGCACCACCGCTCGGTAAAGCAACGGGCTCGGCAAGTCCGACCCGGTCCAGGGCACCACCTCTCTATAAAGCACAACTGTTTTCCACTGCGATAATACTTCGGGTGCGATCATACCAGCGCTAAAGCACCGGATCCTATCAGAACTCCTCCGTTAAGCGTGCTTGGGCGAGAGTAGTACTAGGATGGGTGACCTCCTGGGAAGTCCTCGTGTTGCACCCCATTTTTTTCTGCTTTGGCTGTCCATTTTCCAGCCACCCATCACATGACCGCTGTTGGAGCCGTCGGAGACCAAATTAATCATTTTGAAGCGTCGAAACCCAGGCTCCGTGCGAGACTTTCTGGTTTTAGTTAGCCTTTAATTTGATTGCTTTGAAGGCTTTTTACTCCATTTCCGGTTCAATCTTTGCGGAAAGCCATATAAAGCAATTTAGGAAAGGTTTAAAAGTTTCAATGGAAAATCTTTTATATTTTACTGATTTTAGTAAGCTTACTGATTCGAGTAATCGAGGGTTTCCTGACTCTATAAAAGTGATGTAATACTTTTATTCAAGGAATAATACAGTTTCTGGTTGTTTATGGGTATCTAGGGTCGTAAACGGGTCGGTTCCGTTCCGGGTCCACGGCGGGCCCGGAACTGGAATCGTTAGTGAGGGGATGCACCCGGAAACCAAAACCGGAACCGATTCGGAACTAATTTCCTGGATCCGGAACCGGAACCATTACGGAGTGGATGGGCCCGGAACCGGAACCATTTCCTGGGCGGGTTCGGGTCCGGGCCCGGCCTATGTAGAGAATTTTTTAGAGAAAAGCAAACTTTTAGAAAAAAAATTTCTAAAATTGGGGTAATATATTGGAGCTCGGGCCCACAGGCCAGAACCAAGGTCGAATTGGGCCCGGAACCATTTAGGTCGCGGGTCTAGAAATTGGAACCATACCCGGACCCGTTTACTTATCGGTTCCTAAAGATGGACCCAGACCCGATTATTAACGGGTCGGAACCTTCGGATAATCGGAGAATCGGATACACATTTACAACCCTATGGGCATCACCCCATCACTTCCGTCTTGGCTCAGGGTGACGGTACGAGGTTAAAGGAGATGACTTTCCTCTATGGTCTACTAAGAGTGTTTCCGCAACGTTAATGTGGAAACAGAATTCAACGTAACAGAACAAATTTGAGACGGTAAAGCCGACCGGTCCCCAGGCACCACCGCTCGGTAAAGCAACGGGCTCGGCAGGTCCGACCCGGTCCAGGGCACCACCCCTCTGTAAAGCACAACTGTTTTCCACTGCGATAATACTTCGGGTGCGATCATACCAGCGCTAAAGCACGGGATCCCATCAGAACTCCGCTGTTAAGCGTGCTTGGGCGAGAGTAGTACTAGGATGGGTGACCTCCTGGGTAGTCCTCGTGTTGCACCCCTTTTTTTTCAGCTTTGGCTGTCCATTTTCCTGCGACCCATCACATGACCGCTGTTGGAGCCGTCGGAGACCAAATTAATCATTTTGAAGCGTCGAAACCCAGGCTCCGTGCGAGACTTACTGGTTTTAGTTAGCCTTTAATTTGATTGCTTTGAAGGCTTTTTACTCCATTTCCGGTTCAATCTTTGTGGAAAGCCATATAAAGCAATTTAGGAAAGGTTTAAAAGTTTCAATGGAAAATCTTTTATATTTTACTGATTTTAGTAAGCTTACTGATTCGAGTAATCGAGGGTTTCCTGACTCTATAAAAGTGATGTAAAACCTTTATTTAAGGAATAATACAGTTTCAGGTTGTTTATGGGTATCTAGGGTCGTAAACGGGTCGGTTCCGTTCTGGGTCCACGGCGGGCCCGGAACTGGAATCGTTAGTGAGGGGATGCACCCGGAAACCAAAACCGGAACCGATTCGGAACTAATTTCCTGGATCCGGAACCGGAACCATTACGGAGTGGATGGGCCCGGAACCGGAACCATTTCCTGGGCGGGTTCGGGTCCGGGCCCGGCCTATGTAGAGAATTTTTTAGAGAAAAGCAAACTTTTAGAAAAAAAATTTCTAAAATTGGGGTAATATATTGGAGCTCGGGCCCACAGGCCAGAACCAAGGTCGAATTGGGCCCGGAACCATTTAGGTCGCGGGTCTAGAAATTGGAACCATACCCGGACCCGTTTACTTATCAGTTCCTAAAGATGGACCCAGACCCGATTATTAACGGGTCGGATCCTTCGGATAATCGGAGAATCGGATACCCATTTACAACCCTATGGGCATCACCCCATCACTTCCGTCTTGGCTCAGGGTGACGGTACGAGGTTAAAGGAGATGACTTTCCTCTATGGTTTACTAAGAGTGTTTCCGCAACGTTAATGTGGAAACAGAAATCAACGTAACAGAACAAATTTGAGACGGTAAAACCGACCGGTCCCCAGGCACCACCGCTCGGTAAAGCAACGGGCTCGGCAGGTCCGACCCGGTCCAGGGCACCACCTCTCTGTAAAGCACAACTGTTTTCCACTGCGATAATACTTCGGGTGCGATCATACCAGCGCTAAAGCACCGGATCCTATCAGAACTCCGCCGTTAAGCGTGCTTGGGCGAGAGTAGTACTAGGATGGCTGACCTCCTGGGAAGTCCTCGTGTTGCACCCCTTTTTTTTCAGCTTTGGCTGTCCATTTTCCAGCCACCCATCACATGACCGCTGTTGGAGCCGTCGGAGACCAAATTAATCATTTTGAAGCGTCTAAACCCAGGCTCCGTGCGAGACTTACTGGTTTTAGTTAGCCTTTAATTTGATTGCTTTAAAGGCTTTTTACTCCATTTCCGGTTCAATCTTTGCGGAAAGCCATATAAAGCAATTTAAGAAAGGTTTAAAAGTTTCAATGGAAAATCTTTTTTATTTTACTGATTTTAGTAAGCTTACTGATTCGAGTAATCGAGGGTTTCCTGACTCTATAAAAGTGACGTAATACTTTTATTCAAGGAATAATACAGTTTCAGGTTGTTTATAGGTATCTAGGGTCGTAAACGGGTCGGTTCCGTTCCGGGTCCACGGCGGGCCCGGAACTGGAATCGTTAGTGAGGGGATGCACCCGGAAACCAAAACCGGAACCGATTCGGAACTAATTTCCTGGATTCGGAACCGGAACCATTACGGAGTGGATGGGCCCGGAACCGGAACCATTTCCTGGGCGGGTTCGGGTCCGGGCCCGGCCTATGTAGAGAATTTTTTAGAGAAAAGCAAACTTTTAGAAAAAAAATTTCTAAAATTGGGGTAATATATTGGAGCTCGGGCCCACAGGCCAGAACCAAGGTCGAATTGGGCCCGGAACCATTTAGGTCGCGGGTCTAGAAATTGGAACCATACCCGGACCCGTTTACTTATCAGTTCCTAAAGATGGACCCAGACCCGATTATTAACGGGTCGGATCCTTCGGATAATCGGAGAATCGGATACCCATTTACAACCCTATGGGCATCACCCCATCACTTCCGTCTTGGCTCAGGGTGACGGTACGAGGTTAAAGGAGATGACTTTCCTCTATGGTTTACTAAGAGTGTTTCCGCAACGTTAATGTGGAAACAGAAATCAACGTAACAGAACAAATTTGAGACGGTAAAACCGACCGGTCCCCAGGCACCACCGCTCGGTAAAGCAACGGGCTCGGCAGGTCCGACCCGGTCCAGGGCACCACCTCTCTGTAAAGCACAACTGTTTTCCACTGCGATAATACTTCGGGTGCGATCATACCAGCGCTAAAGCACCGGATCCTATCAGAACTCCGCCGTTAAGCGTGCTTGGGCGAGAGTAGTACTAGGATGGCTGACCTCCTGGGAAGTCCTCGTGTTGCACCCCTTTTTTTTCAGCTTTGGCTGTCCATTTTCCAGCCACCCATCACATGACCGCTGTTGGAGCCGTCGGAGACCAAATTAATCATTTTGAAGCGTCTAAACCCAGGCTCCGTGCGAGACTTACTGGTTTTAGTTAGCCTTTAATTTGATTGCTTTAAAGGCTTTTTACTCCATTTCCGGTTCAATCTTTGCGGAAAGCCATATAAAGTAATTTAAGAAAGGTTTAAAAGTTTCAATGGAAAATCTTTTTTATTTTACTGATTTTAGTAAGCTTACTGATTCGAGTAATCGAGGGTTTCCTGACTCTATAAAAGTGACGTAATACTTTTATTCAAGGAATAATACAGTTTCAGGTTGTTTATAGGTATCTAGGGTCGTAAACGGGTCGGTTCCGTTCCGGGTCCACGGCGGGCCCGGAACTGGAATCGTTAGTGAGGGGATGCACCCGGAAACCAAAACCGGAACCGATTCGGAACTAATTTCCTGGATTCGGAACCGGAACCATTACGGAGTGGATGGGCCCGGAACCGGAACCATTTCCTGGGCGGGTTCGGGTCCGGGCCCGGCCTATGTAGAGAATTTTTTAGAGAAAAGCAAACTTTTAGAAAAAAAATTTCTAAAATTGGGGTAATATATTGGAGCTCGGGCCCACAGGCCAGAACCAAGGTCGAATTGGGCCCGGAACCATTTAGGTCGCGGGTCTAGAAATTGGAACCATACCCGGACCCGTTTACTTATCGGTTCCTAAACATGGACCCAGACCCGATTATTAACGGGTCGGAACCTTCGGATAATCGGAGAATCGGATACCCATTTACAACCCTATGGGCTTCACCCCATCACTTCCGTCTTGGCTCAGGGTGACGGTACGAGGTTAAAGGAGATGACTTTCCTCTATGGTTTACTAAGAGTGTTTCCGCAACGTTAATGTGGAAACAGAATTCAACGTAACAGAACAAATTTGAGACGGTAAAGCCGACCGGTCCCCAGGCACCACCGCTCGGTAAAGCAACGGGCTCGGCAGGTCCGACCCGGTCCAGGGCACCACCTCTCTGTAAAGCACAACTGTTTTCCACTGCGATAATACTTCGGGTGCGATCATACCAGCGCTAAAGCACCGGATCCCATCAGAACTCCGCAGTTAAGCGTGCATGGGAAGTCCTCGTGTTGCACCCCTTTTTTTTTAGCTTTGGCTGTCCATTTTCCTGCCACCCATCACATGACCGCTGTTGGAGCCGTCGGAGACCAAATTAATCATTTTGAAGCGTCGAAACCCAGGCTCCGTGCGAGACTTACTGGTTTTAGTTAGCCTTTAATTTGATTGCTTTGAAGGCTTTTTACTCCATTTCCGGTTCAATCTTTGCGGAAAGCCATATAAAGCAATTTAGGAAAGGTTTAAAAGTTTCAATGGAAAATCTTTTATATTTTACTGATTTTAGTAAGCTTACCGATTCGAGTAATCGAGGGTTTCCTGACTCTATAAAAGTGATGTAATACTTTTATTCAAGGAATAATACAGTTTCAGTTTGTTTATGGGTATCTAGGGTCGTAAACGGGTTGGTTCCGTTCCGGGTCCACGGCGGGCCCGGAACTGGAATCGTTAGTGAGGGGATGCACCCGGAAACCAAAACCGGAACCGATTCGGAACTAATTTCCTGGATCCGGAACCGGAACCATTACGGAGTGGATGGGCCCGGAACCGGAACCATTTCCTGGGCGGGTTCGGGTCCGGGCCCGGCCTATGTTGAGAATTTTTTAGAGAAAAGCAAACTTTTAGAAAAAAAATTTCTAAAATTGGGGTAATATATTGGAGCTCGGGCCCACAGGCCAGAACCAAGGTCGAATTGGGCCCGGAACCATTTAGGTCGCGGGTCTAGAAATTGGAACCATACCCGGACCCGTTTACTTATCGGTTCCTAAAGATGGACCCAGACCCGATTATTAACGGGTCGGAACCTTCGGATAATCGGAGAATCGGATATCCATTTACAACCCTATGGGCATCACCCCATCACTTCCGTCTTGGCTCAGGGTGACGGTACGAGGTTAAAGGAGATGACTTTCCTCTATGGTTTACTAAGAGTGTTTCCGCAACGTTAATGTGGAAACAGAAATCAACGTAACAGAACAAATTTGAGACGGTAAAGCCGACCGGTCCCCAGGCACCACCGCTCGGTAAAGCAACGGGCTCGGCAGGTCCGACCCGGTCCAGGGCACCACCTCTCTGTAAAGCACAACTGTTTTCCACTGCGATAATACTTCGGGTGCGATCATACCAGCGCTAAAGCACCGGATCCCATCAGAACTCCGCAGTTAAGCGTGCTTGGGCGAGAGTAGTACTAGGATGGGTGACCTCCTGGGAAGTCCTCGTGTTGCACCCTTTTTTTTTCAGCTTTGGCTGTCCATTTTCCTGCCACCCATCACATGACCGCTATTGGGGCCGTCGGAGACCAAATTAATCATTTTGAAGCGTCGAAACCAGGCTCCGTGCGAGACTTATTGGTTTTAGTTAGCCTTTAATTTGATTGCTTTGAAGGCTTTTTACTCCATCTCCGGTTCAATCTTTGCGGAAAGCCATATAAAGGAATTTAGGAAAGGTTTAAAAGTTTCAATGGAAAATCTTTTATATTTTCCTGATTTTAGTAAGCTTACTGATTTGATCACTATGAGATAATGTGATTTGTCTCAATCATCAGAATGTAAGATTCTGGATCCCGGTGCTGGTACATTGGATGTATTGAAGGCCCATGAGATGCACCTTATGGAATTCCGTCTCAATAATAAGGTATGCTCTCATAATTCCCTAGCAATAGGCTCTCAATCCTGAGACATTGACGAACTCAAGTTTCTATCTATTCATTTGCTTTGAGTCACCAATGAGTGAGGCCGACTATAGGTTAACACCTCGGTGTCTTGGGTATATGGTAGTCGAACTGTGGGAACGTTGAATGATCAAGATGGAATCTATCTCTATTATCCCCTTGTGCCAATTAATGGATTTGTCATTAGTAAGTGCGCACCCATCTCAATTAAGAGTTAATTGGATGGTACTGATGATTACTGTGATTAATTGGGGCTCAAGGATAATAAGATGTGGAACTTAGATTGGAAGAGACGAGTTTTTTCCAATTGATCTACGGATATTGATAGAGGGGCCTACTTGTGGTAATTAGGAAGTTTAGGGTCTTCATTGTAATTTATTCCTAAGACTGGAGTTCAATTGCATTTATATAGTGGTGTTATTTGCAATTAATTGTGGGCCCGGATTGCACATGAGATGTGGGGTCGCGGTGTTCCAGTTAGAGCCAGCTTTCTAAGGAATCCCTAGTGGTCCCCACGCTAGCCCAAGATATTGGAAAACACCAATCCGACTTGGACTCTAGAAATACGAGTTTGGAAAGGAGAAAGTTGCTAATTGTTGTGGAAGTAAGACTTCTATTTCAATTAGACAAGGGAGAGATTTGGAAGTCTATAAAATATCCTTGGACGTCCAAAAGAGTCTCTCTCACGCCCAAAACCCGTTCGTGCAAGAGTTGCACGAGTTACTCTCCTATCCTCTCTTCTAGTTCCTTGGAGTTTTGAGTTGGGAATTTTCTCTTGAAGATTCCACCATTCTTCTCGAGAAAAGTAATCCAATTCGGGTCATAGCGTGGAAGGCTAAGAGGTCTTAAAGAAATCCATTAGAGCACTGCGGATCTCCAAAAGTATGATCTACTTCTTCTATGTCGTAGATTATTTTGGATGTCTAGTGTTGGTAGAATTTTTTACTGTACATGGTCATGAGATTGAGGGTAACGCATCCTGGATTGGGTTTCGGTCTTATGTATAGTTGATCCCTGTGTCAAGTGGATCAAAAGTTTTGAAAATCTATCCACGAGACCCACCTACTTCCAACAACTGATTCGAGTAATTGAGGGTTTCCTGACTCTATAAAAGTGATGTAATACTTTTATTCAAGGAATAATACAGTTTCAGGTTGTTTATGGGTATCTAGGGTCGTAAACGGGTCGGTTCCGTTCCGGGTCCACGGCGGGCCCGGAACTGGAATCGTTAGTGAGGGGATGCACCCGGAAACCAAAACCGGAACCGATTCGGAACTAATTTCCTGGATTCGGAACCGGAACCATTACGGAGTGGATGGGCCCGGAACCGGAACCATTTCCTGGGCGGGTTCGGGTCCGGGCCCGGCCTATGTAGAGAATTTTTTAGAGAAAAGCAAACTTTTAGAAAAAAAATTTCTAAAATTGGGGTAATATATTGGAGCTCGGGCCCACAGGCCAGAACCAAGGTCGAATTGGGCCCGGAACCATTTAGGTCGCGGGTCTAGAAATTGGAACCATACCCGGACCCGTTTACTTATCGGTTCCTAAAGATGGACCCAGACCCGATTATTAATGGGTCGGAACCTTCGGATAATCGGAGAATCGGATACCCATTTACAACCCTATGGGCATCACCCCATCACTTCCGTCTTGGCTCAGGGTGACGGTACGAGGTTAAAGGAGATGACTTTCCTCTATGGTTTACTAAGAGTGTTTCCGCAACGTTAATGTGGAAACAGAATTCAACGTAACAGAACAAATTTGAGACGGTAAAGCCGACCGGTCCCCAGGCACCACCGCTCGGTAAAGCAACGGGCTCGGCAGGTCCGACCCGGTCCAGGGCACCACCTCTCTGTAAAGCACAACTGTTTTCCACTGCGATAATACTTCGGGTGCGATCATACCAGCGCTAAAGCACCGGATCCCATCAGAACTCCGCAGTTAAGCGTGCATGGGAAGTCCTCGTGTTGCACCCCTTTTTTTTTAGCTTTGGCTGTCCATTTTCCTGCCACCCATCACATGACCGCTGTTGGAGCCGTCGGAGACCAAATTAATCATTTTGAAGCGTCGAAACCCAGGCTCCGTGCGAGACTTACTGGTTTTAGTTAGCCTTTAATTTGATTGCTTTGAAGGCTTTTTACTCCATTTCCGGTTCAATCTTTGCGGAAAGCCATATAAAGCAATTTAGGAAAGGTTTAAAAGTTTCAATGGAAAATCTTTTATATTTTACTGATTTTAGTAAGCTTACTGATTCGAGTAATCGAGGGTTTCCTGACTCTATAAAAGTGATGTAATACTTTTATTCAAGGAATAATACAGTTTCAGGTTGTTTATGGGTATCTAGGGTCGTAAACGGGTCGATTCCGTTCCGGGTCCACGGCGTGCCCGGAACTGGAATCGTTAGTGAGGGGATGCACCCGGAAACCAAAACCGGAACCGATTCGGAACTAATTTCCTGGATCCGGAACCGGAACCATTACGGAGTGGATGGGCCCGGAACCGGAACCATTTCCTGGGCGGGTTCGGGTCCGGGTCCGGCCTATGTAGAGAATTTTTTAGAGAAAAGCAAACTTTTAGAAAAAAAATTTCTAAAATTGGAGTAATATTTTGGAGCTCGGGCCCACAGGCCAGAACCAAGGTCGAATTGGGCCCGGAACCATTTAGGTCGCGGGTCTAGAAATTGGAACCACACCCGGACCCGTTTACTTATCGGTTCCTAAAGATGGACCCAGACCCGATTATTAACGGGTCGGAACCTTCGGATAATCGGAGAATCGGATACCCATTTACAACCCTATGGGCATCACCCCATCACTTCCGCCTTGGCTCAGGGTGACGGTTCGAGGTTAAAGGAGATGACTTTCCACTATGGTTTACTAAGAGTGTTTCCGCAACGTTAATGTGGAAACAGAAATCAATGTAACAGAACAAATTTGAGACGGTAAAGCCGACCGGTCCCCAGGCACCACCGCTCGGTAAAGCAACGGGCTCGGCAGGTCCGACCCGGTCCAGGGCACCACCTCTCTGTAAAGCACAACTGTTTTCCACTGCGATAATACTTCGGGTGCGATCATACCAGCGCTAAAGCACCAGATCCCATCAGAACTCCGCAGTTAAGCGTGCTTGGGAGAGAGTAGTACTAGGATGGGTGACCTCCTGGGAAGTCCTCGTGTTGCACCCTTTTTTTTCAGCTTTGGCTGTCCATTTTCCTGCCACCCATCACATGACCGCTGTTGGAGCCGTCGGAGACCAAATTAATCATTTTGAAGCGTCGATACCCAGGCTCCGTGCGAGACTTACTGGTTTTAGTTAGCCTTTAATTTGATTGCTTTGAAGGCTTTTTACTCCATTTCCGGTTCAATCTTTGCGGAAAGCCATATAAAGCAATTTAGGAAAGGTTTAAAAGTTTCAATGGAAAATCTTTTATATTTTACTGATTTTAGTAAGCTTACTGATTCGAGTAATCGAGGGTTTCCTGACTCTATAAAAGTGATGTAATACTTTTATTCAAGGAATAATACAGTTTCAGGTTGTTTATGGGTATCTAGGGTCGTAAACGGGTCGGTTCCGTCCGGGTCCACGGCGGGCCCGGAACTGGAATCGTTAGTGAGGGGATGCACCCGGAAACCAAAACCGGAACCGATTCGGAACTAATTTCCTGGATTCGGAACCGGAACCATTACGGAGTGGATGGGCCCGGAACCGGAACCATTTCCTGGGCGGGTTCGGGTCCGGGCCCGGCCTATCTAGAGAATTTTTTAGAGAAAAGCAAACTTTTAGAAAAAAAATTTCTAAAATTGGGGTAATATATTGGAGCTCGGGCCCACAGGCCAGAACCAAGGTCGAATTGGGCCCGGAACCATTTAGGTCGCGGGTCTAGAAATTGGAACCATACCCGGACCCGTTTACTTATCGGTTCCTAAAGATGGACCCAGACCCGATTATTAACGGGTCGGAACCTTCGGATAATCGGAGAATCGGATACCCATTTACAACCCCATGGGCATCACGCCATCACTTCCGTCTTGGCTCAGGGTGACGGTACGAGGTTAATGGAGATGACTTTCCTCTATGGTTTACTAAGAGTGTTTCCGCAACGTTAATGTGGAAACAGAAATCAACGTAACAGAACAAATTTGAGACGGTAAAACCGACCGGTCCCCAGGCACCACCGCTCGGTAAAGCAACGGGCTCGGCAGGTCCGACCCGGTCCAGGGCACCACCTCTCTGTAAAGCACAACTGTTTTCCACTGCGATAATACTTCGGGTGCGATCATACCAGCGCTAAAGCACCGGATCCTATCAGAACTCCGCAGTTAAGCGTGCTTGGGCGAGAGTAGTACTAGGATGGGTGACCTCCTGGGAAGTCCTCGTGTTGCACCCCTTTTTTTCAGCTTTGGCTGTCCATTTTCCAGCCAGCCATCACATGACCGCTGTTGGAGCCGTCGGAGACCAAATTAATCATTTTGAAGCGTCTAAACCCAGGCTCCGTGCGAGACTTACTGGTTTTAGTTAGCCTTTAATTTGATTGCTTTGAAGGCTTTTTACTCCATTTCCGGTTCAATCTTTGCGGAAAGCCATATAAAGCAATTTAGGAAAGGTTTAAAAGTTTTAATGGAAAATCTTTTATATTTTACTGATTTTAGTAAGCTTACTGATTCGAGTAATCGAGGGTTTCCTGACTCTATAAAAGTGATGTAATACTTTTATTCAAGGAATAATATAGTTTCAGGTTGTTTATGGGTATCTAGGGTCGTAAACGGGTCGGTTCCGTTCCGGGTCCACGGCGGGCCCGGAACTGGAATCGTTAGTGAGGGGATGCACCCGGAAACCAAAACCGGAACCGATTCGGAACTAATTTCCTGGATCCAGAACCGGAACCATTACGGAGTGGATGGGCCCGGAACCGAAACCATTTCCTGGGCGGGTTCGGGTCCGGGCCCGGCCTATGTTGAGAATTTTTTAGAGAAAAGCAAACTTTTAGAAAAAAAATTTCTAAAATTGGGGTAATATATTGGAGCTCGGGCCCACAGGCCAGAACCAAGGTCGAATTGGGCCCGGAACCATTTAGGTCGCGGGTCTAGAAATTGGAACCATACCCGGACCCGTTTACTTATCAGTTCCTAAAGATGGACCCAGACCCGATTATTAACGGGTCGGATCCTTCGGATAATCGGAGAATCGGATACCCATTTACAACCCTATGGGCATCACCCCATCACTTCCGTCTTGGCTCAGGGTGACGGTACGAGGTTAATGGAGATGACTTTCCTCTATGGTTTAGTAAGAGTGTTTCCGCAACGTTAATGTGGAAACAGAAATCAACGTAACAGAACAAATTTGAGACGGTAAAGCCGACCGGTCCCCAGGCACCACCGCTCGGTAAAGCAACGGGCTCGGCAGGTCCGACCCGGTCCAGGGCACCACCTCTCTGTAAAGCACAACTGTTTTCCACTGCGATAATACTTTGGGTGCGATCATACCAGCTCTAAAGCACCGGATCCCATCAGAACTCCGCAGTTAAGCGTGCTTGGGCGAGAGTTGTACTAGGATGGGTGACCTCCGGGGAAGTCCTCGTGTTGCACCCCTTTTTTTACAGCTTTGGCTGTCCATTTTCCTGCCACCCATCACATGACCGCTGTTGGAGCCGTCGGAGACCAAATTAATCATTTTGAAGCGTCGAAACCCAGGCTCCGTGCGAGACTTACTGGTTCTAGTTAGCCTTTAATTTGATTGCTTTGAAGGCTTTTTACTCCATTTCCGGTTCAATCTTTGCGGAAAGCCATATAAAGCAATTTAGGAAAGGTTTAAAAGTTTTAATGGAAAATCTTTTATATTTTACTGATTTTAGTAAGCTTACTGATTCGAGTAATCGAGGGTTTCCTGACTCTATAAAAGTGATGTAATACTTTTATTCAAGGAATAATATAGTTTCAGGTTGTTTATGGGTATCTAGGGTCGTAAACGGGTCGGTTCCGTTCCGGGTCCACGGCGGGCCCGGAACTGGAATCGTTAGTGAGGGGATGCACCCGGAAACCAAAACCGGAACCGATTCGGAACTAATTTCCTGGATCCGGAACCGGAACCATTACGGAGTGGATGGGCCCGGAACCGGAACCATTTCCTGGGCGGGTTCGGGTCCGGGCCCGGCCTATCTAGAGAATTTTTTAGGGAAAAGCAAACTTTTAGAAAAAAAATTTCTAAAATTGGGGTAATATATTGGAGCTCGGGCCCACAGGCCAGAACCAAGGTCGAATTGGGCCCGGAACCATTTAGGTCGCGGGTCTAGAAATTGGAACCATACCCGGACCCGTTTACTTATCGGTTCCTAAAGATGGACCCAGACCCGATTATTAACGGGTCGGAACCTTCGGATAATCGGAGAATCGGATACCCATTTACAACCCTATGGGCATCACCCCATCACTTCCGTCTTGGCTCAGGGTGACGGTACGAGGTTAATGGAGATGACTTTCCTCTATGGTTTACTAAGAGTGTTTCCGCAACGTTAATGTGGAAACAGAAATCAACGTAACAGAACAAATTTGAGACGGTAAAGCCGACCGGTCCCCAGGCACCACCGCTCGGTAAAGCAACGGGCTCGGCAGGTCCGACCCGGTCCAGGGCACCACCTCTCTGTAAAGCACAACTGTTTTCCACTGCGATAATACTTTGGGTGCGATCATACCAGCGCTAAAGCACCGGATCCCATCAGAACTCCGCAGTTAAGCGTGCTTGGGCGAGAGTAGTACTAGGATGGGTGACCTCCTGGGAAGTCCTCGTGTTGCACCCCTTTTTTTTCAGCTTTGGCTGTCCATTTTCCTGCCACCCATCACATGACCGCTGTTGGAGCCGTCGGAGACCAAATTAATCATTTTGAAGCGTCGAAACCCAGGCTCCGTGCGAGACTTACTGGTTTTAGTTAGCCTTTAATTTGATTGCTTTGAAGGCTTTTTACTCCATTTCCGGTTCAATCTTTGCGGAAAGCCATATAAAGCAATTTAGGAAAGGTTTAAAAGTTTCAATGGAAAATCTTTAATATTTTACTGATTTTAGTAAGCTTACTGATTCGAGTAATCGAGGGTTTCCTGACTCAATAAAAGTGATGTAATACTTTTATTCAAGGAATAATACAGTTTCAGGTTGTTTATGGGTTTCTAGGGTCGTAAACGGGTCGATTCCGTTCCGGGTCCACAGCGTGCCCGGAACTGGAATCGTTAGTGAGGGGATGCACCCGGAAACCAAAACCGGAACCGATTCGGAACTAATTTCCTGGATCCGGAATCGGAACCATTACGGAGTGGATGGGCCCGGAACCGGAACCATTTCCTGGACGGGTTCGGGTCCGGGTCCGGCCTATGTAGAGAATTTTTTAGAGAAAAGCAAACTTTTAGAAAAAAAATTTCTAAAATTGGGGTAATATTTTGGAGCTCGGGCCCACAGGCCAGAACCAAGGTCGAATTGGGCCCGGAACCATTTAGGTCGCTGGTCTAGAAATTGGAACCATACCCGGACCCGTTTACTTATCGGTTCCTAAAGATGGACCCAGACCCGATTATTAACGGGTCGGAACCTTCGGATAATCGAAGAATCGGATACCCATTTACAACCCTATGGGCATCACCCCATCACTTCCGCCTTGGCTCAGGGTGACGGTTCGAGGTTAAAGGAGATGACTTTCCTCTATGGTTTACTAAGAGTGTTTCCGCAACGTTAATGTAGAAACAGAAATCAACGTAACAGAACAAATTTGAGACGGTAAATCCGACCGGTCCCCAGGCACCACCGCTCGGTAAAGCAACGGGCTCGGCAGGTACGACCCGGTCCAGGGCACCACCACTCTGTAAAGCACAACTGTTTTCCACTGCGATAATACTTCGGGTGCGATCATACCAGCGCTAAAGCACCGGATCCCATCAGAACTCCGCAGTTAAGCGTGCTTGGGCGAGAGTAGTACTAGGATGGGTGACCTCCTGCGAAGTCCTCGTGTTGCACCCCTTTTTTTCAGCTTTGGCTGTCCATTTTCCAGCCACCCATCACATGACCGCTGTTGGAGCCGTCGGAGACCAAATTAATCATTTTGAAGCGTCGAAACCCAGGCTCCGTGCGAGACTTACTGGTTTTAGTTAGCCTTTAATTTGATTGCTTTGAAGGCTTTTTACTCCATTTCCGGTTCAATCTTTGCGGAAAGCCATATAAAGCAATTTAGGAAAGGTTTAAAAGTTTCAATGGAAAATCTTTTATATTTTACTGATTTTAGTTAGCTTACTGATTCGAGTAATCGAGGGTTTCCTGACTCTATAAAAGTGATGTAATACTTTTATTCAGGGAATAATACAGTTTCAGGTTGTTTTTGGGTATCTAGGGTCGTAAACGGGTCGGTTCCGTTCCGGGTCCACGGCGGGCCCGGAACTGGAATCGTTAGTGAGGGGATGCACCCGGAAACCAAAACCGGAACCGATTCGGAACTAATTTCCTGGATTCGGAACCGGAACCATTACGGAGTGGATGGGCCCGGAACCGGAACCATTTCCTGGGCGGGTTCGGGTCCGGGCCCGGCCGATCTAGAGAATTTTTTAGAGAAAAGCAAACTTTTAGAAAAAAAATTTCTAAAATTGGGGTAATATATTGGAGCTCGGGCCCACAGGCCAGAACCAAGGTCGAATTGGGCCCGGAACCATTTAGGTCGCGGGTCTAGAAATTGGAACCATACCCGGACCCGTTTACTTATCGGTTCCGAAAGATGGACCCAGACCCGATTATTAACGGGTCGGAACCTTCGGATAATCGGAGAATCGGATACCCATTTACAACCCTATGGGCATCACCCCATCACTTCCGTCTTGGCTCAGGGTGACGGTACGAGGTTAATGGAGATGACTTTCCTCTATGGTTTACTAAGAGTGTTTCCGCAACGTTAATGTGGAAACAGAAATCAACGTAACAGAACAAATTTGAGACGGTAAAACCGACCGGTCCCCAGGCACCACCGCTCGGTAAAGCAACGGGCTCGGCAGGTCCGACCCGGTCCAGGGCACCACCTCTCTGTAAAGCACAACTGTTTTCCACTGCGATAATACATCGGGTGCGATCATACCAGCGCTAAAGCACCGGATCCTATCAGAACTCCGCAGTTAAGCGTGCTTGGGCGAGAGTAGTACTAGGATGGGTGACCTCCTGCGAAGTCCTCGTGTTGCACCCCTTTTTTTCAGCTTTGGCTGTCCATTTTCCAGCCACCCATCACATGACCGCTGTTGGAGCCGTCGGAGACCAAATTAATCATTTTGAAGCGTCGAAACCCAGGCTCCGTGCGAGACTTACTGGTTTTAGTTAGCCTTTAATTTGATTGCTTTGAAGGCTTTTTACTCCATTTCCGGTTCAATCTTTGCGGAAAGCCATATAAAGCAATTTAGGAAAGGTTTAAAAGTTTCAATGGAAAATCTTTTATATTTTACTGATTTTAGTTAGCTTACTGATTCGAGTAATCGAGGGTTTCCTGACTCTATAAAAGTGATGTAATACTTTTATTCAGGGAATAATACAGTTTCAGGTTGTTTTTGGGTATCTAGGGTCGTAAACGGGTCGGTTCCGTTCCGGGTCCACGGCGGGCCCGGAACTGGAATCGTTAGTGAGGGGATGCACCCGGAAACCAAAACCGGAACCGATTCGGAACTAATTTCCTGGATTCGGAACCGGAACCATTACGGAGTGGATGGGCCCGGAACCGGAACCATTTCCTGGGCGGGTTCGGGTCCGGGCCCGGCCGATCTAGAGAATTTTTTAGAGAAAAGCAAACTTTTAGAAAAAAAATTTCTAAAATTGGGGTAATATATTGGAGCTCGGGCCCACAGGCCAGAACCAAGGTCGAATTGGGCCCGGAACCATTTAGGTCGCGGGTCTAGAAATTGGAACCATACCCGGACCCGTTTACTTATCGGTTCCGAAAGATGGACCCAGACCCGATTATTAACGGGTCGGAACCTTCGGATAATCGGAGAATCGGATACCCATTTACAACCCTATGGGCATCACCCCATCACTTCCGTCTTGGCTCAGGGTGACGGTACGAGGTTAATGGAGATGACTTTCCTCTATGGTTTACTAAGAGTGTTTCCGCAACGTTAATGTGGAAACAGAAATCAACGTAACAGAACAAATTTGAGACGGTAAAACCGACCAGTCCCCAGGCACCACCGCTCGGTAAAGCAACGGGCTCGGCAGGTCCGACCCGGTCCAGGGCACCACCTCTCTGTAAAGCACAACTGTTTTCCACTGCGATAATACATCGGGTGCGATCATACCAGCGCTAAAGCACCGGATCCTATCAGAACTCCGCAGTTAAGCGTGCTTGGGCGAGAGTAGTACTAGGATGGGTGACCTCCTGGGAAGTCCTCGTGTTGCACCCCTTTTTTTTCAGCTTTGGCTGTCCATTTTCCAGCCACCCATCACATGACCGCTGTTGGAGCCGTCGGAGACCAAATTAATCATTTTGAAGCGTCTAAACCCAGGCTCCGTGCGAGACTTACTGGTTTTAGTTAGCCTTTAATTTGATTGCTTTGAAGGCTTTTTACTCCATTTCCGGTTCAATCTTTGCGGAAAGCAATATAAAGCAATTTAGGAAAGGTTTAAAAGTTTCAATGGAAAATCTTTTATATTTTACTGATTTTAGTAAGCTTACTGATTTGAGTAATCGAGGGTTTCCTGACTCTATAAAAGTGATGTAATACTTTTATTCAGGGAATAATACAGTTTCCGGTTGTTTATGGGTATATAGGGTCGTAAACGGGTCGGTTCCGTTCCGGGTCCACGGCGGGCCCGGAACTGGAATCGTTAGTGAGGGGATGCACCCGGAAACCAAAACCGGAACCGATTCGGAACTAATTTCCTGGATCCGGAACCGGAACCATTACGGAGTGGATGGGCCCGGAACCGAAACCGTTTCCTTGGCGGGTTCGGGTCCGGGCCCGGCCTATGTAGAGAATTTTTTAGAGAAAAGCAAACTTTTAGAAAAAAAATTTCTAAAATTGGGGTAATATATTGGAGCTCGGGCCCACAGGCCAGAACCAAGGTCGAATTGGGCCCGGAACCATTTAGGTCGCGGGTCTAGAAATTGGAACCATACCCGGACCCGTTTACTTATCGGTTCCTAAAGATGGACCCAGACCCGATTATTAACGGGTCGGAACCTTCGGATAATCGGAGAATCGGATACTCATTTACAACCCTATGGGCATCACCCCATCACTTCCGCCTTGGCTCAGGGTGACGGTTCGAGGTTAAAGGAGATGACTTTCCTCTATGGTTTACTAAGAGTGTTTCCGCAACGTTAATGTGGAAACAGAAATCAATGTAACAGAACAAATTTGAGACGGTAAAGCCGACCGGTCCCCAGGCACCACCGCTCGGTAAAGCAACGGGCTCGGCAGGTCCGACCCGGTCCAGGGCACCACCTCTCTGTAAAGCACAACTGTTTTCCACTGCGATAATACTTCGGGTGCGATCATACCAGCGCTAAAGCACCGGATCCCATCAGAACTCCGCAGTTAAGCGTGCTTGGGCGAGAGTAGTACTAGGATGGGTGACCTCCTGCGAAGTCCTCGTGTTGCACCCTTTTTTTTCAGCTTTGGCTGTCCATTTTCCTGCCACCCATCACATGACCGCTGTTGGAGCCGTCGGAGACCAAATTAATCATTTTGAAGCGTCGAAACCCAGGCTCCGTGCGAGACTCACTGGTTTTAGCTAGCCTTTAATTTGATTGCTTTGAAGGCTTTTTACTCCATTTCCGGTTCAATCTTTGCGGAAAGCCATATAAAGCAATTTAGGAAAGGTTTAAAAGTTTCCATGGAAAATCTTTTATATTTTACTGATTTTAGTAAGCTTACTGATTCGAGTAATCGAGGGTTTCCTGACTCTATAAAGGTGATGTAATACTTTTATTCGAGGAATAATACAGTTTCAGTTTGTTTATGGGTATCTAGGGTCGTAAACGGGTCGGTTCCGTTCCGGGTCCACGGCGGGCCCGGAACTGGAATCGTTAGTGAGGGGATGCACCCGGAAACCAAAACCGGAACCGATTCGGAACTAATTTCCTGGATCCAGAACCGGAACCATTACGGAGTGGATGGGCCCGGAACCGAAACCATTTCCTGGGCGGGTTCGGGTCCGGGCCCGGCCTATGTTGAGAATTTTTTAGAGAAAAGCAAACTTTTAGAAAAAAAATTTCTAAAATTGGGGTAATATATTGGAGCTCGGGCCCACAGGCCAGAACCAAGGTCGAATTGGGCCCGGAACCATTTAGGTCGCGGGTCTAGAAATTGGAACCATACCCGGACCCGTTTACTTATCAGTTCCTAAAGATGGACCCAGACCCGATTATTAACGGGTCGGATCCTTCGGATAATCGGAGAATCGGATACCCATTTACAACCCTATGGGCATCACCCCATCACTTCCGTCTTGGCTCAGGGTGACGGTACGAGGTTAATGGAGATGACTTTCCTCTATGGTTTAGTAAGAGTGTTTCCGCAACGTTAATGTGGAAACAGAAATCAACGTAACAGAACAAATTTGAGACGGTAAAGCCGACCGGTCCCCAGGCACCACCGCTCGGTAAAGCAACGGGCTCGGCAGGTCCGACCCGGTCCAGGGCACCACCTCTCTGTAAAGCACAACTGTTTTCCACTGCGATAATACTTCGGGTGCGATCATACCAGCGCTAAAGCACCGGATCCCATCAGAACTCCGCAGTTAAGCGTGCTTGGGCGAGAGTTGTACTAGGATGGGTGACCTCCGGGGAAGTCCTCGTGTTGCACCCCTTTTTTTTCAGCTTTGGCTGTCCATTTTCCTGCCACCCATCACATGACCGCTGTTGGAGCCGTCGGAGACCAAATTAATCATTTTGAAGCGTCGAAACCCAGGCTCCGTGCGAGACTTACTGGTTTTAGTTAGCCTTTAATTTGATTGCTTTGAAGGCTTTTTACTCCATTTCCGGTTCAATCTTTGCGGAAAGCCATATAAAGCAATTTAGGAAAGGTTTAAAAGTTTCAATGGAAAATCTTTAATATTTTACTGATTTTAGTAAGCTTACTGATTCGAGTAATCGAGGGTTTCCTGACTCAATAAAAGTGATGTAATACTTTTATTCAAGGAATAATACAGTTTCAGGTTGTTTATGGGTTTCTAGGGTCGTAAACGGGTCGATTCCGTTCCGGGTCCACAGCGTGCCCGGAACTGGAATCGTTAGTGAGGGGATGCACCCGGAAACCAAAACCGGAACCGATTCGGAACTAATTTCCTGGATCCGGAACCGGAACCATTACGGAGTGGATGGGCCCGGAACCGGAACCATTTCCTGGGCGGGTTCGGGTCCGGGTCCGGCCTATGTAGAGAATTTTTTAGAGAAAAGCAAACTTTTAGAAAAAAAATTTCTAAAATTGGGGTAATATTTTGGAGCTCGGGCCCACAGGCCAGAACCAAGGTCGAATTGGGCCCGGAACCATTTAGGTCGCTGGTCTAGAAATTGGAACCATACCCGGACCCGTTTACTTATCGGTTCCTAAAGATGGACCCAGACCCGATTATTAACGGGTCGGAACCTTCGGATAATCGGAGAATCGGATACCCATTTACAACCCTATGGGCATCACCCCATCACTTCCGCCTTGGCTCAGGGTGACGGTTCGAGGTTAAAGGAGATGACTTTCCTCTATGGTTTACTAAGAGTGTTTCCGCAACGTTAATGTGGAAACAGAAATCAACGTAACAGAACAAATTTGAGACGGTAAATCCGACCGGTCCCCAGGCACCACCGCTCGGTAAAGCAACGGGCTCGGCAGGTACGACCCGGTCCAGGGCACCACCACTCTGTAAAGCACAACTGTTTTCCACTGCGATAATACTTCGGGTGCGATCATACCAGCGCTAAAGCACCGGATCCCATCAGAACTCCGCAGTTAAGCGTGCTTGGGCAAGAGTAGTACTAGGATGGGTGACCTCCTGCGAAGTCCTCGTGTTGCACCCCTTTTTTTCAGCTTTGGCTGTCCATTTTCCAGCCACCCATCACATGACCGCTGTTGGAGCCGTCGGAGACCAAATTAATCATTTTGAAGCGTCGAAACCCAGGCTCCATGCGAGACTTACTGGTTTTAGTTAGCCTTTAATTTGATTGCTTTGAAGGCTTTTTACTCCATTTCCGGTTCAATCTTTGCGGAAAGCCATATAAAGCAATTTAGGAAAGGTTTAAAAGTTTCAATGGAAAATCTTTTATATTTTACTGATTTTAGTTAGCTTACTGATTCGAGTAATCGAGGGTTTCCTGACTCTATAAAAGTGATGTAATACTTTTATTCAGGGAATAATACAGTTTCAGGTTGTTTTTGGGTATCTAGGGTCGTAAACGGGTCGGTTCCGTTCCGGGTCCACGGCGGGCCCGGAACTGGAATCGTTAGTGAGGGGATGCACCCGGAAACCAAAACCGGAACCGATTCGGAACTAATTTCCTGGATTCGGAACCGGAACCATTACGGAGTGGATGGGCCCGGAACCGGAACCATTTCCTGGGCGGGTTCGGGTCCGGGCCCGGCCGATCTAGAGAATTTTTTAGAGAAAAGCAAACTTTTAGAAAAAAAATTTCTAAAATTGGGGTAATATATTGGAGCTCGGGCCCACAGGCCAGAACCAAGGTCGAATTGGGCCCGGAACCATTTAGGTCGCGGGTCTAGAAATTGGAACCATACCCGGACCCGTTTACTTATCGGTTCCGAAAGATGGACCCAGACCCGATTATTAACGGGTCGGAACCTTCGGATAATCGGAGAATCGGATACCCATTTACAACCCTATGGGCATCACCCCATCACTTCCGTCTTGGCTCAGGGTGACGGTACGAGGTTAATGGAGATGACTTTCCTCTATGGTTTACTAAGAGTGTTTCCGCAACGTTAATGTGGAAACAGAAATCAACGTAACAGAACAAATTTGAGACGGTAAAACCGACCGGTCCCCAGGCACCACCGCTCGGTAAAGCAACGGGCTCGGCAGGTCCGACCCGGTCCAGGGCACCACCTCTCTGTAAAGCACAACTGTTTTCCACTGCGATAATACATCGGGTGCGATCATACCAGCGCTAAAGCACCGGATCCTATCAGAACTCCGCAGTTAAGCGTGCTTGGGCGAGAGTAGTACTAGGATGGGTGACCTCCTGGGAAGTCCTCGTGTTGCACCCCTTTTTTTTCAGCTTTGGCTGTCCATTTTCCAGCCACCCATCACATGACCGCTGTTGGAGCCGTCGGAGACCAAATTAATCATTTTGAAGCGTCTAAACCCAGGCTCCGTGCGAGACTTACTGGTTTTAGTTAGCCTTTAATTTGATTGCTTTGAAGGCTTTTTACTCCATTTCCGGTTCAATCTTTGCGGAAAGCAATATAAAGCAATTTAGGAAAGGTTTAAAAGTTTCAATGGAAAATCTTTTATATTTTACTGATTTTAGTAAGCTTACTGATTTGAGTAATCGAGGGTTTCCTGACTCTATAAAAGTGATGTAATACTTTTATTCAGGGAATAATACAGTTTCCGGTTGTTTATGGGTATATAGGGTCGTAAACGGGTCGGTTCCGTTCCGGGTCCACGGCGGGCCCGGAACTGGAATCGTTAGTGAGGGGATGCACCCGGAAACCAAAACCGGAACCGATTCGGAACTAATTTCCTGGATCCGGAACCGGAACCATTACGGAGTGGATGGGCCCGGAACCGAAACCGTTTCCTTGGCGGGTTCGGGTCCGGGCCCGGCCTATGTAGAGAATTTTTTAGAGAAAAGCAAACTTTTAGAAAAAAAATTTCTAAAATTGGGGTAATATATTGGAGCTCGGGCCCACAGGCCAGAACCAAGGTCGAATTGGGCCCGGAACCATTTAGGTCGCGGGTCTAGAAATTGGAACCATACCCGGACCCGTTTACTTATCGGTTCCTAAAGATGGACCCAGACCCGATTATTAACGGGTCGGAACCTTCGGATAATCGGAGAATCGGATACTCATTTACAACCCTATGGGCATCACCCCATCACTTCCGCCTTGGCTCAGGGTGACGGTTCGAGGTTAAAGGAGATGACTTTCCTCTATGGTTTACTAAGAGTGTTTCCGCAACGTTAATGTGGAAACAGAAATCAATGTAACAGAACAAATTTGAGACGGTAAAGCCGACCGGTCCCCAGGCACCACCGCTCGGTAAAGCAACGGGCTCGGCAGGTCCGACCCGGTCCAGGGCACCACCTCTCTGTAAAGCACAACTGTTTTCCACTGCGATAATACTTCGGGTGCGATCATACCAGCGCTAAAGCACCGGATCCCATCAGAACTCCGCAGTTAAGCGTGCTTGGGCGAGAGTAGTACTAGGATGGGTGACCTCCTGCGAAGTCCTCGTGTTGCACCCTTTTTTTTCAGCTTTGGCTGTCCATTTTCCTGCCACCCATCACATGACCGCTGTTGGAGCCGTCGGAGACCAAATTAATCATTTTGAAGCGTCGAAACCCACGCTCCATGCGAGACTTACTGGTTTTAGCTAGCCTTTAATTTGATTGCTTTGAAGGCTTTTTACTCCATTTCCGGTTCAATCTTTGCGGAAAGCCATATAAAGCAATTTAGGAAAGGTTTAAAAGTTTCAATGGAAAATCTTTTATATTTTACAGATTTTAGTAAGCTTACTGATTCGAGTAATCGAGGGTTTCCTGACTCAATAAAAGTGATGTAATACTTTTATTCAAGGAATAATACAGTTTCAGGTTGTTTATGGGTATCTAGGGTCGAAAACGGGTCGGTTCCGTTCCGGGTCCACGGCGGGCCCGGAACTGGAATCGTTAGTGAGGGGATGCACCCGGAAACCAAAACCGGAACCGATTCGGAACTAATTTCCTGGATTCGGAACCGGAACCATTACGGAGTGGATGGGCCCGGAACCGGAACCATTTCCTGGGCGGGTTCGGGTCCGGGCCCGGCCTATCTAGAGAATTTTTTAGAGAAAAGCAAACTTTTAGAAAAAAAATTTCTAAAATTGGGGTAATATATTGGAGCTCGGGCCCACAGGCCAGAACCAAGGTCGAATTGGGCCCGGAACCATTTAGGTCGCGGGTCTAGAAATTGGAACCATACCCGGACCCGTTTACTTATCGGTTCCTAAAGATGGACCCAGACCCGATTATTAACGGGTCGGAACCTTCGGATAATCGGAGAATCGGATACCCATTTACAGCCCCATGGGCATCACCCCATCACTTCCGTCTTGGCTCAGGGTGACGGTACGAGGTTAATGGAGATGACTTTCCTCTATGGTTTACTAAGAGTGTTTCCGCAACGTTAATGTGGAAACAGAAATCAACGTAACAGAACAAATTTGAGACGGTAAAGCCGACCGGTCCCCAGGCACCACCGCTCGGTAAAGCAACAGGCTCGGCAGGTCCGACCCGGTCCAGGCACCACCTCTCTGTAAAGCACAACTGTTTTCCACTGCGATAATACTTCGGGTGCGATCATACCAGCGCTAAAGCATCGGATCCTATCAGAACTCCGCAGTTAAGCGTGCTTGGGCGAGAGTAGTACTAGGATGGGTGACCTCCTGGGAAGTCCTCGTGTTGCACCCCTTTTTTTCAGCTTTGGCTGTCCATTTTCCAGCCACCCATCACATGACCGCTGTTGGAGCCGTCGGAGACCAAATTAATCATTTTGAAGCGTCTAAACCCAGGCTCCGTGCGAGACTTACTGGTTTTAGTTAGCCTTTAATTTGATTGCTTTGAAGGCTTTTTACTCCATTTCCGGTTCAATCTTTGCGGAAAGCCATATAAAGCAATTTAGGAAAGGTTTAAAAGTTTCAATGGAAAATCTTTTATATTTTACTGATTTTAGTAAGCTTACTGATTCGAGTAATCGAGGGTTTCCTGACTCTATAAAAGTGATGTAATACTTTTATTCAAGGAATAATACTGTTTCCGGTTGTTTATGGGTATCTAGGGTCATAAACGGGTCGATTCCGTTCCGGGTCCACGGCGGGCCCGGAACTGGAATCGTTAGTGAGGGGATGCACCCGGAAACCAAAACCGGAACCGATTCGGAACTAATTTCCTAGATCCGGAACCGGAACCATTACGGAGTGGATGGGCCCGGAACCGGAACCATTTCCTGGGCGGGTTCGGGTCCGGGCCCGGCCTATCTAGAGAATTTTTTAGAGAAAAGCAAACTTTTAGAAAAAAAATTTCTAAAATTGGGGTAATATATTGGAGCTCGGGCCCACAGGCCAGAACCAAGGTCGAATTGGGCCCGGAACCATTTAGGTCGCGGGTCTAGAAATTGGAACCATACCCGGACCCGTTTACTTATCGGTTCCTAAAGATGGGCCCAGACCCGATTATTAACGGGTCGGAACCTTCGGATAATCGGAGAATCGGATACCCATTTACAACCCTATGGGCATCACCCCATCACTTCTGTCTTGGCTCAGGGTGACGGTACGAGGTTAATGGAGATGACTTTCCTCTATGGTTTACTAAGAGTGTTTCCGCAACGTTAATGTGGAAACAGAAATCAACGTAACAGAACAAATTTGAGACGGTAAAACCGACCGGTCCCCAGGTACCACCGCTCGGTAAAGCAACGGGCTCGGCAGGTCCGACCCGGTCCAGGGCACCACCTCTCTGTAAAGCACAACTGTTTTCCACTGCGATAATACTTCGGGTGCGATCATACCAGCGCTAAAGCACCGGATCCTATCAGAACTCCGCAGTTAAGCGTGCTTGGGCGAGAGTAGTACTAGGATGGGTGACCTCCTGGGAAGTCCTCGTGTTGCACCCCTTTTTTTCAGCTTTGGCTGTCCATTTTCCAGCCACCCATCACATGACCGCTGTTGGAGCCGTCGGAGACCAAATTAATCATTTTGAAGCGTCTAAACCCAGGCTCCGTGCGAGACTTACTGGTTTTAGTTAGCCTTTAATTTGATTGCTTTGAAGGCTTTTTACTCCATTTCCGGTTCAATCTTTGCGGAAAGCCATATAAAGCAATTTAGGAAAGGTTTAAAAGTTTCAATGGAAAATCTTTTATATTTTACTGATTTTAGTAAGCTTACTGATTCGAGTAATCGAGGGTTTCCTGACTCTATAAAAGTGATGTAATACTTTTATTCAAGGAATAATACAGTTTCAGGTTGTTTATGAGTTTCTAGGGTCGTAAACGGGTCGATTCCGTTCCGGGTCCACGGCGTGCCCGGAACTGGAATCGTTAGTGAGGGGATGCACCCGGAAACCAAAACCGGAACCGATTCGGAACTAATTTCCTAGATCCGGAACCGGAACCATTACGGAGTGGATGGGCCCGGAACCGGAACCATTTCCTGGGCGGGTTCGGGTCCGGGTCCGGCCTATGTAGAGAATTTTTTAGAGAAAAGCAAACTTTTAGAAAAAAAATTTCTAAAATTGGGGTAATATTTTGGAGCTCGGGCCCACAGGCCAGAACCAAGGTCGAATGGGGCCCGGAACCATTTAGGTCGCGGGTCTAGAAATTGGAACCATACCCGGACCCGTTTACTTATCGGTTCCTAAAGATGGACCCAGACCCGATTATTAACGGGTCGGAACCTTCGGATAATCGGAGAATCGGATACCCATTTACAACCCTATGGGCATCACCCCATCACTTCCGCCTTGGCTCAGGGTGACGGTTCGAGGTTAAAGGAGATGACTTTCCTCTATGGTTTACTAAGAGTGTTTCCGCAACGTTAATGTGGAAACAGAAATCAACGTAACAGAACAAATTTGAGACGGTAAATCCGACCGGTCCCCAGGCACCACCGCTCGGTAAAGCAACGGGCTCGGCAGGTACGACCCGGTCCAGGGCACCACCTCTCTGTAAAGCACAACTGTTTTCCACTGCGATAATACTTCGGGTGCGATCATACCAGCGCTAAAGCACCGGATCCCATCAGAACTCCGCAGTTAAGCATGCTTGGGCGAGAGTAGTACTAGGATGGGTGACCTCCTGGGAAGTCCTCGTGTTGCACCCTTTTTTTTCAGCTTTGGCTGTCCATTTTCCAGCCACCCATCACATGACCGCTGTTGGAGCCGTCGGAGACCAAATTAATCATTTTGAAGCGTCGAAACCCAGGCTCCGTGCGAGACTTACTGGTTTTAGTTAGCCTTTAATTTGATTGCTTTGAAGGCTTTTTACTCCATTTCCGGTTCAATCTTTGCGGAAAGCCATATAAAGCAATTTAGGAAAGGTTTAAAAGTTTCAATGGAAAATCTTTTATATTTTACTGATTTTAGTAAGCTTACTGATTCGAGTAATCGAGGGTTTCCTGACTCTATAAAAGTGATGTAATACTTTTATTCAGGGAATAATACAGTTTCAGGTTGTTTTTGGGTATCTAGGGTCGTAAACGGGTCGGTTCCGTTCCGGGTCCACGGCGGGCCCGGAACTGGAATCGTTAGTGAGGGGATGCACCCGGAAACCAAAACCGGAACCGATTCGGAACTAATTTCCTGGATTCGGAACCGGAACCATTACGGAGTGGATGGGCCCGGAACCGGAACCATTTCCTGGGCGGGTTCGGGTCCGGGCCCGGCCGATCTAGAGAATTTTTTAGAGAAAAGCAAACTTTTAGAAAAAAAATTTCTAAAATTGGGGTAATATATTGGAGCTCGGGCCCACAGGCCAGAACCAAGGTCGAATTGGGCCCGGAACCATTTAGGTCGCGGGTCTAGAAATTGGAACCATACCCGGACCCGTTTACTTATCGGTTCCTAAAGATGGACCCAGACCCGATTATTAACGGGTCGGAACCTTCGGATAATCGGAGAATCGGATACCCATTTACAACCCTATGGGCATCACCCCATCACTTCCGTCTTGGCTCAGGGTGACGGTACGAGGTTAATGGAGATGACTTTCCTCTATGGTTTACTAAGAGTGTTTCTGCAACGTTAATGTGGAAACAGAAATCAACGTAACAGAACAAATTTGAGACGGTAAAACCGACCGGTCCCCAGGCACCACCGCTCGGTAAAGCAACGGGCTCGGCAGGTCCGACCCGGTCCAGGGCACCACCTCTCTGTAAAGCACAACTGTTTTCCACTGCGATAATACATCGGGTGCGGTCATACCAGCGCTAAAGCACCGGATCCTATCAGAACTCCGCAGTTAAGCGTGTTTGGGCGAGAGTAGTACTAGGATGGGTGACCTCCTGGGAAGTCCTCGTGTTGCACCCCTTTTTTTTCAGCTTTGGCTGTCCATTTTCCAGCCACCCATCACATGACCGCTGTTGGAGCCGTCGGAGACCAAATTAGTCATTTTGAAGCGTCTAAACCCAGGCTCCGTGCGAGACTTACTGGTTTTAGTTAGCCTTTAATTTGATTGCTTTGAAGGCTTTTTACTCCATTTCCGGTTCAATCTTTGCGGAAAGCCATATAAAGCAATTTAGGAAAGGTTTAAAAGTTTCAATGGAAAATCTTTTATATTTTACTGATTTTAGTAAGCTTACTGATTCGAGTAATCGAGGGTTTCCTGACTCTATAAAAGTGATGTAATACTTTTATTCAAGGAATAATACAGTTTCCGGTTGTTTATGGGTATATAGGGTCGTAAACGGGTCGGTTCCGTTCCTGGTCCACGGCGGGCCCGGAACTGGAATCGTTAGTGAGGGGATGCACCCGGAAACCAAAACCGGAACCGATTCGGAACTAATTTCCTGGATCCGGAACCGGAACCATTACGGAGTGGATGGGCCCGGAACCGAAACCATTTCCTGGGCGGGTTCGGGTCCGGGCCCGGCCTATGTAGAGAATTTTTTAGAGAAAAGCAAACTTTTAGAAAAAAAATTTCTAAAATTGGGGTAATATATTGGAGCTCGGGCCCACAGGCCAGAACCAAGGTCGAATTGGGCCCGGAACCATTTAGGTCGCGGGTCTAGAAATTGGAACCATACCCGGACCCGTTTACTTATCGGTTCCTAAAGATGGACCCAGACCCGATTATTAACGGGTCGGAACCTTCGGATAATCGGAGAATCGGATACCCATTTACAACCCTATGGGCATCACCCCATCACTTCCGTCTTGGCTCAAGGTGACGGTACGAGGTTAATGGAGATGACTTTCCTCTATGGTTTAGTAAGAGTGTTTCCGCAACGTTAATGTGGAAACAGAAATCAACGTAACAGAACAAATTTGAGACGGTAAAACCGACCGGTCCCCAGGCACCACCGCTCGGTAAAGCAACGGGCTCGGCAGGTCCGACCCGGTCCAGGGCACCACCTCTCTGTAAAGCACAACTGTTTTCCACTGCGATAATACTTCGGGTGCGATCATACCAGCACTAAAGCACCGGATCCCATCAGAACTCCGCAGTTAAGCGTGCTTGGGCGAGAGTTGTACTAGGATGGGTGACCTCCTGGGAAGTCCTCGTGTTGCACCCCTTTTTTTACAGCTTTGGCTGTCCATTTTCCTGCCACCCATCACATGACCGCTGTTGGAGCCGTCGGAGACCAAATTAATCATTTTGAAGCGTCGAAACCAAGGCTCCGTGCGAGACTTACTGGTTCTAGTTGGCCTTTAATTTGATTGCTTTGAAGGCTTTTTGCTCCATTTCCGGTTCAATCTTTGCGGAAAGCCATATAAAGCAATTTAGGAAAGGTTTAAAAGTTTCAATGGAAAATCTTTTATATTTTACTGATTTTAGTAAGCTTACTGATTCGAGTAATCGAGGGTTTCCTGACTCTATAAAAGTGATGTAACACTTTTATTCAAGGAATAATATAGTTTCAGGTTGTTTATGGGCATCTAGGGTCGTAAACGGGTCGGTTCCGTTCCGGGTCCACGGCGGGCCCGGAACTGGAATCGTTAGTGAGGGGATGCACCCGGAAACCAAAACCGGAACCGATTCGGAACTAATTTCCTGGATCCGGAACCGGAACCATTACGGAGTGGATGGGCCCGGAACCGGAACCGTTTCCTGGGCGGGTTCGGGTCCGGGCCCGGCCTATCTAGAGAATTTTTTAGAGAAAAGCAAACTTTTAGAAAAAAAATTTCTAAAATTGGGGTAATATATTGGAGCTCGGGCCCACAGGCCAGAACCAAGGTCGAATTGGGCCCGGAACCATTTAGGTCGCGGGTCTAGAAATTGGAACCATACCCGGACCCGTTTACTTATCGGTTCCTAAAGATGGACCCAGACCCGATTATTAACGGGTCGGAACCTTCGGATAATCGGAGAATCGGATACCCATTTACAACCCTATGGGCATCACCCCATCACTTCCGTCTTGGCTCAGGGTGACGGTACGAGGTTAATGGAGATGACTTTCCTCTATGGTTTACTAAGAGTGTTTCCGCAACGTTAATGTGGAAACAGAAATCAACGTAATCGAACAAATTTGAGACGGTAAAACCGACCGGTCCCCAGGCACCACCGCTCGGTAAAGCAACGGGCTCGGCAGGTCCGACCCGGTCCAGGGCACCACCTCTCTATAAAGCACAACTGTTTTCCACTGCGATAATACTTCGGGTGCGATCATACCAGCGCTAAAGCACCGGATCCTATCAGAACTCCGCAGTTAAGCGTGCTTGGGCGAGAGTAGTACTAGGATGGGTGACCTCCTGGGAAGTCCTCGTGTTGCACCCCTTTTTTTTCAGCTTTGGCTGTCCATTTTCCAGCCACCCATCACATGACCGCTGTTGGAGCCGTCGGAGACCAAATTAATCATTTTGAAGCGTCTAAACCCAGGCTCCGTGCGAGACTTACTGGTTTTAGTTAGCCTTTAATTTGATTGCTTTGAAGGCTTTTTACTCCATTTCCGGTTCAATCTTTGCGGAAAGCCATATAAAGCAATTTAAGAAAGGTTTAAAAGTTTCAATGGAAAATCTTTTATATTTTACTTATTTTAGTAAGCTTACTGATTCGAGTAATCGAGGGTTTCCTGACTCTATAAAAGTGATGTAATACTTTTATTCAAGGAATAATACAGTTTCAGGTTGTTTATGGGTATCTAGGGTCGTAAACGGGTCGGTTCCGTTCCGGGTCCACGGCGGGCCCGGAACTGGAATCGTTAGTGAGGGGATGCACCCGGAAACCAAAACCGGAACCGATTCGGAACTAATTTCCTGGATCCGGAACCGGAACCATTACGGAGTGGATGGGCCCGGAACCGAAACCATTTCCTGGGCGGGTTCGGGTCCGGGCCCGGCTTATGTAGAGAATTTTTTAGAGAAAAGCAAACTTTTAGAAAAAAAATTTCTAAAATTGGGGTAATATATTGGAGCTCGGGCCCACAGGCCAGAACCAAGGTCGAATTGGGCCCGGAACCATTTAGGTCGCGGGTCTAGAAATTGGAACCATACCCGGACCCGTTTACTTATCGGTTCCTAAAGATGGACCCAGACCCGATTATTAACGGGTCGGAACCTTCGGATAATCGGAGAATCGGATACCCATTTACAACCCTATGGGCATCACCCCATCACTTCCGTCTTGGCTCAGGGTGACGGTACGAGGTTAATGGAGATGACTTTCCTCTATGGTTTACTAAGAGTGTTTCTGCAACGTTAATGTGGAAACAGAAATCAACGTAACAGAACAAATTTGAGACGGTAAAACCGACCGGTCCCCAGGCACCACCGCTCGGTAAAGCAACGGGCTCGGCAGGTCCGACCCGGTCCAGGGCACCACCTCTCTGAAAAGCACAACTGTTTTCCACTGCGATAATACATCGGGTGCGGTCATACCAGCGCTAAAGCACCGGATCCTATCAGAACTCCGCAGTTAAGCGTGTTTGGGCGAGAGTAGTACTAGGATGGGTGACCTCCTGGGAAGTCCTCGTGTTGCACCCCTTTTATTTCAGCTTTGGCTGTCCATTTTCCAGCCACCCATCACATGACCGCTGTTGGAGCCGTCGGAGACCAAATTAGTCATTTTGAAGCGTCTAAACCCAGGCTCCGTGCGAGACTTACTGGTTTTAGTTAGCCTTTAATTTGATTGCTTTGAAGGCTTTTTACTCCATTTCCGGTTCAATCTTTGCGGAAAGCCATATAAAGCAATTTAGGAAAGGTTTAAAAGTTTCAATGGAAAATCTTTTATATTTTACTGATTTTAGTAAGCTTACTGATTCGAGTAATCGAGGGTTTCCTGACTCTATAAAAGTGATGTAATACTTTTATTCAAGGAATAATACAGTTTCTGGTTGTTTATGGGTATCTAGGGTCGTAAACGGGTCGATTCCGTTCCGGGTCCACGGCGGGCCCGGAACTGGAATCGTTAGTGAGGGGATGCACCCGGAAACCAAAACCGGAACCGATTCGGAACTAATTTCCTGGATCCGGAACCGGAACCATTACGGAGTGGATGGGCCCGGAACCGAAACCATTTCCTGGGCGGGTTCAGGTCCGGGCCCGGCCTATGTTGAGAATTTTTTAGAGAAAAGCAAACTTTTAGAAAAAAAATTTCTAAAATTGGGGTAATATATTGGAGCTCGGGCCCACAGGCCAGAACCAAGGTCGAATTGGGCCCGGAACCATTTAGGACGCGGGTCTAGAAATTGGAACCATACCCGGACCCGTTTACTTATCGGTTCCTAAAGATGGACCCAGACCCGATTATTAACGGGTCGGAACCTTCGGATAATCGGAGAATCGGATACCCATTTACAACCCTATGGGCATCACCCCATCACTTCCGTCTTGGCTCAGGGTGACGGTACGAGGTTAATGGAGATGACTTTCCTCTATGGTTTAGTAAGAGTGTTTCCGCAACGTTAATGTGGAAACAGAAATCAACGTAACAGAACAAATTTGAGACGGTAAAGCCGACCGGTCCCCAGGCACCACCGCTCGGTAAAGCAACGGGCTCGGCAGGTCCGACCCGGTCCAGGGCACCACCTCTCTGTAAAGCACAACTGTTTTCCACTGCGATAATACTTCGGGTGCGATCATACCAGCGCTAAAGCACCGGATCCCATCAGAACTCCGCAGTTAAGCGTGCTTGGGCGAGAGTTGTACTAGGATGGGTGACCTCCTGGGAAGTCCTCGTGTTGCACCCCTTTTTTTACATCTTTGGCTGTCCATTTTCCTGCCACCCACCACATGACCGCTGTTGGAGCCGTCGGAGACCAAATTAATCATTTTGAAGCGTCGAAACCCAGGCTCCGTGCGAGACTTACTGGTTCTAGTTAGCCTTTAATTTGATTGCTTTGAAGGCTTTTTACTCCATTTCCGGTTCAATCTTTGCGGAAAGCCATATAAAGCAATTTAGGAAAGGTTTAAAAGTTTTAATGGAAAATCTTTTATATTTTACTGATTTTAGTAAGCTTACTGATTCGAGTAATCGAGGGTTTCCTGACTCTATAAAAGTGATGTAATACTTTTATTCAAGGAATAATACAGTTTCAGGTTGTTTATGGGTTTCTAGGGTCGTAAACGGGTCGATTCCGTTCCGGGTCCACGGCGTGCCCGGAACTGGAATCGTTAGTGAGGGGATGCACCCGGAAACCAAAACCGGAACCGATTCGGAACTAATTTCCTGGATCCGGAACCGGAACCATTACGGAGTGGATGGGCCCGGAACCGGAACCATTTCCTGGGCGGGTTCGGGTCCGGGTCCGGCCTATGTAGAGAATTTTTTAGAGAAAAGCAAACTTTTAGAAAAAAAATTTCTAAAATTGGGGTAATATTTTGGAGCTCGGGCCCACAGGCCAGAACCAAGGTCGAATGGGGCCCGGAACCATTTAGGTCGCGGGTCTAGAAATTGGAACCATACCCGGACCCGTTTACTTATCGGTTCCTAAAGATGGACCCAGACCCGATTATTAACGGGTCGGAACATTCGGATAATCGGAGAATCGGATACCCATTTACAACCCTATGGGCATCACCCCATCACTTCCGCCTTGGCTCAGGGTGACGGTTCGAGGTTAAAGGAGATGACTTTCCTCTATGGTTTACTAAGAGTGTTTCCGCAACGTTAATGTGGAAACAGAAATCAACGTAACAGAACAAATTTGAGATGGTAAATCCGACCGGTCCCCAGGCACCACCGCTCGGTAAAGCAACGGGCTCGGCAGGTACGACCCGGTCCAGGGCACCACCTCTCTGTAAAGCACACAACTGTTTTCCACTGCGATAATACTTCGGGTGCGATCATACCAGCGCTAAAGCACCGGATCCCATCAGAACTCCGCAGTTAAGCGTGCTTGGGCGAGAGTAGTACTAGGATGGGTGACCTCCTGGGAAGTCCTCGTGTTGCACCCTTTTTTTTCAGCTTTGGCTGTCCATTTTCCAGCCACCCATCACATGACCGCTGTTGGAGCCGTCGGAGACCAAATTAATCATTTTGAAGCGTCGAAACCCAGGCTCCGTGCGAGACTTACTGGTTTTAGTTAGCCTTTAATTTGATTGCTTTGAAGGCTTTTTACTCCATTTCCGGTTCAATCTTTGCGGAAAGCCATATAAAGCAATTTAGGAAAGGTTTAAAAGTTTCAATGGAAAATCTTTTATATTTTACTGATTTTAGTAAGCTTACTGATTCGAGTAATCGAGGGTTTCCTGACTCTATAAAAGTGATGTAATACTTTTATTCAGGGAATAATACAGTTTCAGGTTGTTTTTGGGTATCTAGGGTCGTAAACGGGTCGGTTCCGTTCCGGGTCCACGGCGGGCCCGGAACTGGAATCGTTAGTGAGGGGATGCACCCGGAAACCAAAACCGGAACCGATTCGGAACTAATTTCCTGGATTCGGAACCGGAACCATTACGGAGTGGATGGGCCCGGAACCGGAACCATTTCCTGGGCGGGTTCGGGTCCGGGCCCGGCCGATCTAAAGAATTTTTTAGAGAAAAGCAAACTTTTAGAAAAAAAATTTCTAAAATTGGGGTAATATATTGGAGCTCGGGCCCACAGGCCAGAACCAAGGTCGAATTGGGCCCGGAACCATTTAGGTCGCGGGTCTAGAAATTGGAACCATACCCGGACCCGTTTACTTATCGGTTCCTAAAGATGGACCCAGACCCGATTATTAACGGGTCGGAACCTTCGGATAATCGGAGAATCGGATACCCATTTACAACCCTATGGGCATCACCCCATCACTTCCGTCTTGGCTCAGGGTGACGGTACGAGGTTAATGGAGATGACTTTCCTCTATGGTTTACTAAGAGTGTTTCTGCAACGTTAATGTGGAAACAGAAATCAACGTAACAGAACAAATTTGAGACGGTAAAACCGACCGGTCCCCAGGCACCACCGCTCGGTAAAGCAACGGGCTCGGCAGGTCCGACCCGGTCCAGGGCACCACCTCTCTGTAAAGCACAACTGTTTTCCACTGCGATAATACATCGGGTGCGGTCATACCAGCGCTAAAGCACCGGATCCTATCAGAACTCCGCAGTTAAGCGTGTTTGGGCGAGAGTAGTACTAGGATGGGTGACCTCCTGGGAAGTCCTCGTGTTGCACCCCTTTTTTTTCAGCTTTGGCTGTCCATTTTCCAGCCACCCATCACATGACCGCTGTTGGAGCCGTCGGAGACCAAATTAGTCATTTTGAAGCGTCTAAACCCAGGCTCCGTGCGAGACTTACTGGTTTTAGTTAGCCTTTAATTTGATTGCTTTGAAGGCTTTTTACTCCATTTCCGGTTCAATCTTTGCGGAAAGCCATATAAAGCAATTTAGGAAAGGTTTAAAAGTTTCAATGGAAAATCTTTTATATTTTACTGATTTTAGTAAGCTTACTGATTCGAGTAATCGAGGGTTTCCTGACTCTATAAAAGTGATGTAATACTTTTATTCAAGGAATAATACAGTTTCCGGTTGTTTATGGGTATATAGGGTCGTAAACGGGTCGGTTCCGTTCCGGGTCCACGGCGGGCCCGGAACTGGAATCGTTAGTGAGGGGATGCACCCGGAAACCAAAACCGGAACCGATTCGGAACTAATTTCCTGGTTCCGGAACCGGAACCATTACGGAGTGGATGGGCCCGGAACCGAAACCATTTCCTGGGCGGGTTCGGGTCCGGGCCCGGCCTATGTAGAGAATTTTTTAGAGAAAAGCAAACTTTTAGAAAAAAAATTTCTAAAATTGGGGTAATATATTGGAGCTCGGGCCCACAGGCCAGAACCAAGGTCGAATTGGGCCCGGAACCATTTAGGTCGCGGGTCTAGAAATTGGAACCATACCCGGACCCGTTTACTTATCGGTTCCTAAAGATGGACCCAGACCCGATTATTAACGGGTCGGAACCTTCGGATAATCGGAGAATCGGATACCCATTTACAACCCTATGGGCATCACCCCATCACTTCCGTCTTGGCTCAAGGTGACGGTACGAGGTTAATGGAGATGACTTTCCTCTATGGTTTAGTAAGAGTGTTTCCGCAACGTTAATGTGGAAACAGAAATCAACGTAACAGAACAAATTTGAGACGGTAAAGCCGACCGGTCCCCAGGCACCACCGCTCAGAAACGCAACGGGCTCGGCAGGTCCGACCCGGTCCAGGGCACCACCTCTCTGTAAAGCACAACTGTTTTCCACTGCGATAATACTTCGGGTGCGATCATACCAGCGCTAAAGCACCGGATCCCATCAGAACTCCGCAGTTAAGCGTGCTTGGGCGAGAGTTGTACTAGGATGGGTGACCTCCTGGGAAGTCCTCGTGTTACACCCCTTTTTTTACAGCTTTGGCTGTCCATTTTCCTGCCACCCATCACATGACCGCTGTTGGAGCCGTCGGAGACCAAATTAATCATTTTGAAGCGTCGAAACCAAGGCTCCGTGCGAGACTTACTGGTTCTAGTTAGCCTTTAATTTGATTGCTTTGAAGGCTTTTTACTCCATTTCCGGTTCAATCTTTGCGGAAAGCCATATAAAGCAATTTAGGAAAGGTTTAAAAGTTTCAGTGGAAAATCTTTTATATTTTACTGATTTTAGTAAGCTTACTGATTCGAGTAATCGAGGGTTTCCTGACTCTATAAAAGTGATGTAATACTTCTATTCAAGGAATAATACAGTTTCAGGTTGTTTATGGGCATCTAGGGTCGTAAACGGGTCGGTTCCGTTCCGGGTCCACGGCGGGCCCGGAACTGGAATCGTTAGTGAGGGGATGCACCCGGAAACCAAAACCGGAACCGATTCGGAACTAATTTCCTGGATCCGGAACCGGAACCATTACGGAGTGGATGGGCCCGGAACCGGAACCATTTCCTGGGCGGGTTCGGGTCCGGGCCCGGCCTATCTAGAGAATTTTTTAGAGAAAAGCAAACTTTTAGAAAAAAAATTTCTAAAATTGGGGTAATATATTGGAGCTCGGGCCCACAGGCCAGAACCAAGGTCGAATTGGGCCCGGAACCATTTAGGTCGCGGGTCTAGAAATTGGAACCATACCCGGACCCGTTTACTTATCGGTTCCTAAAGATGGACCCAGACCCGATTATTAACGGGTCGGAACCTTCGGATAATCGGAGAATCGGATACCCATTTACAACCCTATGGGCATCACCCCATCACTTCCGTCTTGGCTCAGGGTGACGGTACGAGGTTAATGGAGATGACTTTCCTCTATGGTTTACTAAGAGTGTTTCCGCAACGTTAATGTGGAAACAGAAATCAACGTAACAGAACAAATTTGAGACGGTAAAACCGACCGGTCCCCAGGCACCACCGCTCGGTAAAGCAACGGGCTCGGCAGGTCCGACCCGGTCCAGGGCACCACCTCTCTGTAAAGCACAACTGTTTTCCACTGCGATAATACTTCGGGTGCGATCATACCAGCGCTAAAGCACCGGATCCTATCAGAACTCCGCAGTTAAGCGTGCTTGGGCGAGAGTAGTACTAGGATGGGTGACCTCCTGGGAAGTCCTCGTGTTGCACCCCTTTTTTTTCAGCTTTGGCTGTCCATTTTCCAGCCACCCATCACATGACCGCTGTTGGAGCCGTCGGAGACCAAATTAATCATTTTGAAGCGTCTAAACCCAGGCTCCGTGCGAGACTTACTGGTTTTAGTTAGCCTTTAATTTGATTGCTTTGAAGGCTTTTTACTCCATTTCCGGTTCAATCTTTGCGGAAAGCCATATAAAGCAATGTAAGAAAGGTTTAAAAGTTTCAATGGAAAATCTTTTATATTTTACTGATTTTAGTAAGCTTACTGATTCGAGTAATCGAGGGTTTCCTGACTCTATAAAAGTGATGTAATACTTTTATTCAAGGAATAATACAGTTTCAGGTTGTTTATGGGTATCTAGGGTCGTAAACGGGTCGGTTCCGTTCCGGGTCCACGGCGGGCCCGGAACTGGAATCGTTAGTGAGGGGATGCACCCGGAAACCAAAACCGGAACCGATTCGGAACTAATTTCCTGGATCCGGAACCGGAACCATTACGGAGTGGATGGGCCCGGAACCGAAACCATTTCCTGGGCGGGTTCGGGTCCGGGCCCGGCTTATGTAGAGAATTTTTTAGAGAAAAGCAAACTTTTAGAAAAAAAATTTCTAAAATTGGGGTAATATATTGGAGCTCGGGCCCACAGGCCAGAATCAAGGTCGAATTGGGCCCGGAACCATTTAGGTCGCGGGTCTAGAAATTGGAACCATACCCGGACCCGTTTACTTATCGGTTCCTAAAGATGGACCCAGACCCGATTATTAACGGGTCGGAACCTTCGGATAATCGGAGAATCGGATACCCATTTACAACCCTATGGGCATCACCCCATCACTTCCGTCTTGGCTCAGGGTGACGGTACGAGGTTAATGGAGATGACTTTCCTCTATGGTTTACTAAGAGTGTTTCCGCAACGTTAATGTGGAAACAGAAATCAACGTAACAGAACAAATTTGAGACGGTAAAACCGACCGGTCCCCAGGCACCACCGCTCGGTAAAGCAACGGGCTCGGCAGGTCCGACCCGGTCCAGGGCACCACCTCTCTGTAAAGCACAACTGTTTTCCACTGCGATAATACTTCGGGTGCGATCATACCAGCGCTAAAGCACCGGATCCTATCAGAACTCCGCAGTTAAGCGTGCTTGGGCGAGAGTAGTACTAGGATGGGTGACCTCCTGGGAAGTCCTCGTGTTGCACCCCTTTTTTTTCAGCTTTGGCTGTCCATTTTCCAGCCACCCATCACATGACCGCTGTTGGAGCCGTCGGAGACCAAATTAATCATTTTGAAGCGTCTAAACCCAGGCTCCGTGCGAGACTTACTGGTTTTAGTTAGCCTTTAATTTGATTGCTTTGAAGGCTTTTTACTCCATTTCCGGTTCAATCTTTGCGGAAAGCCATATAAAGCAATTTAAGAAAGGTTTAAAAGTTTCAATGGAAAATCTTTTATATTTTACTGATTTTAGTAAGCTTACTGATTCGAGTAATCGAGGGTTTCCTGACTCTATAAAAGTGATGTAATACTTTTATTCAAGGAATAATACAGTTTCAGGTTGTTTATGGGTATCTAGGGTCGTAAACGGGTCGGTTCCGTTCCGGGTCCACGGCGGGCCCGGAACTGGAATCGTTAGTGAGGGGATGCACCCGGAAACCAAAACCGGAACCGATTCGGAACTAATTTCCTGGATCCGGAACCGGAACCATTACGGAGTGGATGGGCCCGGAACCGAAACCATTTCCTGGGCGGGTTCGGGTCCGGGCCCGGCTTATGTAGAGAATTTTTTAGAGAAAAGCAAACTTTTAGAAAAAAAATTTCTAAAATTGGGGTAATATATTGGAGCTCGGGCCCACAGGCCAGAATCAAGGTCGAATTGGGCCCGGAACCATTTAGGTCGCGGGTCTAGAAATTGGAACCATACCCGGACCCGTTTACTTATCGGTTCCTAAAGATGGACCCAGACCCGATTATTAACGGGTCGGAACCTTCGGATAATCGGAGAATCGGATACCCATTTACAACCCTATGGGCATCACCCCATCACTTCCGTCTTGGCTCAGGGTGACGGTACGAGGTTAATGGAGATGACTTTCCTCTATGGTTTACTAAGAGTGTTTCCGCAACGTTAATGTGGAAACAGAAATCAACGTAACAGAACAAATTTGAGACGGTAAAACCGACCGGTCCCCAGGCACCACCGCTCGGTAAAGCAACGGGCTCGGCAGGTCCGACCCGGTCCAGGGCACCACCTCTCTGTAAAGCACAACTGTTTTCCACTGCGATAATACTTCGGGTGCGATCATACCAGCGCTAAAGCACCGGATCCTATCAGAACTCCGCAGTTAAGCGTGCTTGGGCGAGAGTAGTACTAGGATGGGTGACCTCCTGGGAAGTCCTCGTGTTGCACCCCTTTTTTTTCAGCTTTGGCTGTCCATTTTCCAGCCACCCATCACATGACCGCTGTTGGAGCCGTCGGAGACCAAATTAATCATTTTGAAGCGTCTAAACCCAGGCTCCGTGCGAGACTTACTGGTTTTAGTTAGCCTTTAATTTGATTGCTTTGAAGGCTTTTTACTCCATTTCCGGTTCAATCTTTGCGGAAAGCCATATAAAGCAATTTAAGAAAGGTTTAAAAGTTTCAATGGAAAATCTTTTATATTTTACTGATTTTAGTAAGCTTACTGATTCGAGTAATCGAGGGTTTCCTGACTCTATAAAAGTGATGTAATACTTTTATTCAAGGAATAATACAGTTTCAGGTTGTTTATGGGTATCTAGGGTCGTAAACGGGTCGGTTCCGTTCCGGGTCCACGGCGGGCCCGGAACTGGAATCGTTAGTGAGGGGATGCACCCGGAAACCAAAACCGGAACCGATTCGGAACTAATTTCCTGGATCCGGAACCGGAACCATTACGGAGTGGATGGGCCCGGAACCGAAACCATTTCCTGGGCGGGTTCGGGTCCGGGCCCGGCTTATGTAGAGAATTTTTTAGAGAAAAGCAAACTTTTAGAAAAAAAATTTCTAAAATTGGGGTAATATATTGGAGCTCGGGCCCACAGGCCAGAACCAAGGTCGAATTGGGCCCGGAACCATTTAGGTCGCGGGTCTAGAAATTGGAACCATACCCGGACCCGTTTACTTATCGGTTCCTAAAGATGGACCCAGACCCGATTATTAACGGGTCGGAACCTTCGGATAATCGGAGAATCGGATACCCATTTACAACCCTATGGGCATCACCCCATCACTTCCGTCTTGGCTCAGGGTGATGGTACGAGGTTAATGGAGATGACTTTCCTCTATGGTTTACTAAGAGTGTTTCCGCAACGTTAATGTGGAAACAGAAATCAACGTAATAGAACAAATTTGAGACGGTAAAACCGACCGGTCCCCAGGCACCACCGCTCGGTAAAGCAACGGGCTCGGCAGGTCCGACCCGGTCCAGGGCACCACCTCTCTGTAAAGCACAACTGTTTTCCACTGCGATAATACTTCGGGTGCGATCATACCAGCGCTAAAGCACCGGATCCTATCAGAACTCCGCAGTTAAGCGTGCTTGGGCGAGAGTAGTACTAGGATGGGTGACCTCCTGGGAAGTCCTCGTGTTGCACCCCTTTTTTTTCAGCTTTGGCTGTCCATTTTCCAGCCACCCATCACATGACCGCTGTTGGAGCCGTCGGAGACCAAATTAATCATTTTGAAGCGTCTAAACCCAGGCTCCGTGCGAGACTTACTGGTTTTAGTTAGCCTTTAATTTGATTGCTTTGAAGGCTTTTTACTCCATTTCCGGTTCAATCTTTGCGGAAAGCCATATAAAGCAATTTAAGAAAGGTTTAAAAGTTTCAATGGAAAATCTTTTATATTTTACTGATTTTAGTAAGCTTACTGATTCGAGTAATCGAGGGTTTCCTGACTCTATAAAAGTGATGTAATACTTTTATTCAAAGAATAATACAGTTTCAGGTTGTTTATGGGTATCTAGGGTCGTAAACGGGTCGGTTCCGTTCCGGGTCCACGGCGGGCCCGGAACTGGAATCGTTAGTGAGGGGATGCACCCGGAAACCAAAACCGGAACCGATTCGGAACTAATTTCCTGGATCCGGAACCGGAACCATTACGGAGTGGATGGGCCCGGAACCGAAACCATTTCCTGGGCGGGTTCGGGTCCGGGCCCGGCCTATCTAGAGAATTTTTTAGAGAAAAGCAAACTTTTAGAAAAAAAATTTCTAAAATTGGGGTAATATATTGGAGCTCGGGCCCACAGGCCAGAACCAAGGTCGAATTGGGCCCGGAACCATTTAGGTCGCGGGTCTAGAAATTGGAACCATACCCGGACCCGTTTACTTATCGGTTCCTAAAGATGGACCCAGACCCGATTATTAACGGGTCGGAACCTTCGGATAATCGGAGAATCGGATACCCATTTACAACCCTATGGGCATCACCCCATCACTTCCGTCTTGGCTCAGGGTGACGGTACGAGGTTAATGGAGATGACTTTCCTCTATGGTTTACTAAGAGTGTTTCCGCAACGTTAATGTGGAAACAGAAATCAACGTAACAGAACAAATTTGAGACGGTATAACCGACCGGTCCCCAGGCACCACCGCTCGGTAAAGCAACGGGCTCGGCAGGTCCGACCCGGTCCAGGGCACCACCTCTCTGTAAAGCACAACTGTTTTCCACTGCGATAATACTTCGGGTGCGATCATACCAGCGCTAAAGCACCGGATCCTATCAGAACTCCGCAGTTAAGCGTGCTTGGGCGAGAGTAGTACTAGGATGGGTGACCTCCTGGGAAGTCCTCGTGTTGCACCCCTTTTTTTTCAGCTTTGGCTGTCCATTTTCCAGCCACCCATCACATGACCGCTGTTGGAGCCGTCGGAGACCAAATTAATCATTTTGAAGCGTCTAAACCCAGGCTCCGTGCGAGACTTACTGGTTTTAGTTAGCCTTTAATTTGATTGCTTTGAAGGCTTTTTACTCCATTTCCGGTTCAATCTTTGCGGAAAGCCATATAAAGCAATTTAAGAAAGGTTTAAAAGTTTCAATGGAAAATCTTTTATATTTTACTGATTTTAGTAAGCTTACTGATTCGAGTAATCGAGGGTTTCCTGACTCTATAAAAGTGATGTAATACTTTTATTCAAGGAATAATACAGTTTCAGGTTGTTTATGGGTATCTAGGGTCGTAAACGGGTCGGTTCCGTTCCGGGTCCACGGCGGGCCCGGAACTGGAATCGTTAGTGAGGGGATGCACCCGGAAACCAAAACCGGAACCGATTCGGAACTAATTTCCTGGATCCGGAACCGGAACCATTACGGAGTGGATGGGCCCGGAACCGAAACCATTTCCTGGGCGGGTTCGGGTCCGGGCCCGGCTTATGTAGAGAATTTTTTAGAGAAAAGCAAACTTTTAGAAAAAAAATTTCTAAAATTGGGGTAATATATTGGAGCTCGGGCCCACAGGCCAGAACCAAGGTCGAATTGGGCCCGGAACCATTTAGGTCGCGGGTCTAGAAATTGGAACCATACCCGGACCCGTTTACTTATCGGTTCCTAAAGATGGACCCAGACCCGATTATTAACGGGTCGGAACCTTCGGATAATCGGAGAATCGGATACCCATTTACAACCCTATGGGCATCACCCCATCACTTCCGTCTTGGCTCAGGGTGACGGTACGAGGTTAATGGAGATGACTTTCCTCTATGGTTTAGTAAGAGTGTTTCCGCAACGTTAATGTGGAAACAGAAATCAACGTAACAGAACAAATTTGAGACGGTAAAGCCGACCGGTCCCCAGGCACCACCGCTCGGTAAAGCAACGGGCTCGGCAGGTCCGACCCGGTCCAGGGCACCACCTCTCTGTAAAGCACAACTGTTTTCCACTGCGATAATACTTCGGGTGCGATCATACCAGCGCTAAAGCACCGGATCCCATCAGAACTCTGCAGTTAAGCGTGCTTGGGCGAGAGTTGTACTAGGATGGGTGACCTCCTGGGAAGTCCTCGTGTTGCACCCCTTTTTTTACAGCTTTGGCTGGCCATTTTCCTGCCACCCATCACATGACCGCTGTTGGAGCCGTCGGAGACCAAATTAATCATTTTGAAGCGTCGAAACCCAGGCTCCGTGCGAGACTTACTGGTTCTAGTTAGCCTTTAATTTGATTGCTTTGAAGGCTTTTTACTCCATTTCCGGTTCAATCTTTGCGGAAAGCCATATAAAGCAATTTAGGAAAGGTTTAAAAGTTTCAATGGAAAATCTTTTATATTTTACTGATTTTAGTAAGCTTACTGATTCGAGTAATCGAGGGTTTCCTGACTCTATAAAAGTGATGTAATACTTTTATTCAAGGAATAATATAGTTTCAGGTTGTTTATGGGCATCTAGGGTCGTAAACGGGTCGGTTCCGTTCCGGGTCCACGGCGGGCCCGGAACTGGAATCGTTAGTGAGGGGATGCACCCGGAAACCAAAACCGGAACCAATTCGGAACTAATTTCCTGGATCCGGAACCGGAACCATTACGGAGTGGATGGGCCCGGAACCGGAACCATTTCCTGGGCGGGTTCGGGTCCGGGCCCGGCCTATCTAGAGAATTTTTTAGAGAAAAGCAAACTTTTAGAAAAAAAACTTCTAAAATTGGGGTAATATATTGGAGCTCGGGCCCACAGGCCAGAACCAAGGTCGAATTGGGCCCGGAACCATTTAGGTCGCGGGTCTAGAAATTGGAACCATACCCGGACCCGTTTACTTATCGGTTCCTAAAGATGGACCCAGACCCGATTATTAACGGGTCGGAACCTTCGGATAATCGGAGAATCGGATACCCATTTACAGCCCTATGGGCATCACCCCATCACTTCCGTCTTGGCTCAGGGTGACGGTACGAGGTTAATGGAGATGACTTTCCTCTATGGTTTACTAAGAGTGTTTCCGCAACGTTAATGTGGAAACAGAAATCAACGTAACAGAACAAATTTGAGACGGTAAAACCGACCGGTCCCCAGGCACCACCGCTTGGTAAAGCAACGGGCTCGGCAAGTCCGACCCGGTCCAGGGCACCACCTCTCTGTAAAGCACAACTGTTTTCCACTGCGATAATACTTCGGGTGCGATCATACCAGCGCTAAAGCACCGGATCCTATCAGAACTCCGCAGTTAAGCGTGCTTGGGCGAGAGTAGTACTAGGATGGGTGACCTCCTGGGAAGTCCTCGTGTTGCACCCCTTTTTTTTCAGCTTTGGCTGTCCATTTTCCAGCCACCCATCACATGACCGCTGTTGGAGCCGTCGGAGACCAAATTAATCATTTTGAAGCGTCTAAACCCAGGCTCCGTGCGAGACTTACTGGTTTTAGTTAGCCTTTAATTTGATTGCTTTGAAGGCTTTTTACTCCATTTCCGGTTCAATCTTTGCGGAAAGCCATATAAAGCAATTTAGGAAAGGTTTAAAAGTTTCAATGGAAAATCTTTTATATTTTACTGATTTTAGTAAGCTTACTGATTCGAGTAATCGAGGGTTTCCTGACTCTATAAAAGTGATGTAATACTTTTATTCAAGGAATAATACAGTTTCCGGTTGTTTATGGGTATCTAGGGTCGTAAACGGGTCGGTTCCGTTCCGGGTCCACGGCGGGCCCGGAACTGGAATCGTTAGTGAGGGGATGCACCCGGAAACCAAAACCGGAACCGATTCGGAACTAATTTCCTGGATCCGGAACCGGAACCATTACGGAGTGGATGGGCCCGGAACCGAAACCATTTCCTGGGCGGGTTCGGGTCCGGGCCCGGCCTATGTAGAGAATTTTTTAGAGAAAAGCAAACTTTTAGAAAAAAAATTTCTAAAATTGGGGTAATATATTGGAGCTCGGGCCCACAGGCCAGAACCAAGGTCGAATTGGGCCCGGAACCATTTAGGTCGCGGGTCTAGAAATTGGAACCATACCCGGACCCGTTTACTTATCGGTTCCTAAAGATGGACCCAGACCCGATTATTAACGGGTCGGAACCTTCGGATAATCGGAGAATCGGATACCCATTTACAACCCTATGGGCATCACCCCATCACTTCCGTCTTGGCTCAGGGTGACGGTACGAGGTTAATGGAGATGACTTTCCTCTATGGTTTAGTAAGAGTGTTTCCGCAACGTTAATGTGGAAACAGAAATCAACGTAACAGAACAAATTTGAGACGGTAAAGCCGACCGGTCCCCAGGCACCACCGCTCAGTAAAGCAACGGGCTCGGCAGGTCTGACCCGGTCCAGGGCACCACCTCTCTGTAAAGCACAACTGTTTTCCACTGCGATAATACTTCGGGTGCGATCATACCAGCGCTAAAGCACCGGATCCCATCAGAACTCCGCAGTTAAGCGTGCTTGGGCGAGAGTTGTACTAGGATGGGTGACCTCCTGGGAAGTCCTCGTGTTGCACCCCTTTTTTTACAGCTTTGGCTGTCCATTTTCCTGCCACCCATCACATGACCGCTGTTGGAGCCGTCGGAGACCAAATTAATCATTTTGAAGCGTCGAAACCCAGGCTCCGTGCGAGACTTACTGGTTCTAGTTAGCCTTTAATTTGATTGCTTTGAAGGCTTTTTACTCCATTTCCGGTTCAATCTTTGCGGAAAGCCATATAAAGCAATTTAAGAAAGGTTTAAAAGTTTCAATGGAAAATCTTTTATATTTTACTGATTTTAGTAAGCTTACTGATTCGAGTAATCGAGGGTTTCCTGACTCTATAAAAGTGATGTAATACTTTTATTCAAGGAATAATACAGTTTCAGGTTGTTTATGGGTATCTAGGGTCGTAAACGGGTCGGTTCCGTTCCGGGTCCACGGCGGGCCCGGAACTGGAATCGTTAGTGAGGGGATGCACCCGGAAACCAAAACCGGAACCGATTCGGAACTAATTTCCTAGATCCGAAACCGGAACCGTTACGGAGTGGATGGGCCCGGAACCGAAACCATTTCCTTGGCGGGTTCGGGTCCGGGCCCGGCCTTTGTAGAGAATTTTTTAGAGAAAAGCAAACTTTTAGAAAAAAAATTTCTAAAATTGGGGTAATATATTGGAGCTCGGGCCCACAGGCCAGAACCAAGGTCGAATTGGGCCCGGAACCATTTAGGTCGCGGGTCTAGAAATTGGAACCATACCCGGACCCGTTTACTTATCGGTTCCTAAAGATGGACCCAGACCCGATTATTAACGGGTCGGAACCTTCGGATAATCGGAGAATCGGATACCCATTTACAACCCTATGGGCATCACCCCATCACTTCCGTCTTGGCTCAGGGTGACGGTACGAGGTTAATGGAGATGACTTTCCTCTATGGTTTAGTAAGAGTGTTTCCGCAACGTTAATGTGGAAACAGAAATCAACGTAACAGAACAAATTTGAGACGGTAAAGCCGACCGGTCCCCAGGCACCACCGCTCGGTAAAGCAACGGGCTCGGCAGGTCCGACCCGGTCCAGGGCACCACCTCTCTGTAAAGCACAACTGTTTTCCACTGCGATAATACTTCGGGTGCGATCATACCAGCGCTAAAGCACCGGATCCCATCAGAACTCCGCAGTTAAGCGTGCTTGGGCGAGAGTTGTACTAGGATGGGTGACCTCCTGGGAAGTCCTCGTGTTGCACCCCTTTTTTTACAGCTTTGGCTGTCCATTTTCCTGCCACCCATCACATGACCGCTGTTGGAGCCGTCGGAGACCAAATTAATCATTTTGAAGCGTCGAAACCCAGGCTCCGTGCGAGACTTACTGGTTCTAGTTAGCCTTTAATTTGATTGCTTTGAAGGCTTTTTACTCCATTTCCGGTTCAATCTTTGCGGAAAGCCATATAAAGCAATTTAGGAAAGGTTTAAAAGTTTCAATGGAAAATCTTTTATATTTTACTGATTTTAGTAAGCTTACTGATTCGAGTAATCGAGGGTTTCCTGACTCTATAAAAGTGATGTAATACTTTTATTCAAGGAATAATACAGTTTCAGGTTGTTTATGGGTATCTAGGGTCGTAAACGGGTCGGTTCCGTTCCGGGTCCACGGCGGGCCCGGAACTGGAATCGTTAGTGAGGGGATGCACCCGGAAACCAAAACCGGAACCGATTCGGAACTAATTTCCTAGATCCGGAACCGGAACCATTCCGGGGTGGATGGGCCCGGAACCGAAACCATTTCCTGGGCGGGTTCGGGTCCGGGCCCGGCTTATGTAGAGAATTTTTTAGAGAAAAGCAAACTTTTAGAAAAAAAATTTCTAAAATTGGGGTAATATATTGGAGCTCGGGCCCACAGGCCAGAACCAAGGTCGAATTGGGCCCGGAACCATTTAGGTCGCGGGTCTAGAAATTGGAACCATACCCGGACCCGTTTACTTATCGGTTCCTAAAGATGGACCCAGACCCGATTATTAACGGGTCGGAACCTTCGGATAATCGGAGAATCGGATACCCATTTACAACCATATGGGCATCACCCCATCACTTCCGTCTTGGCTCAGGGTGACGGTACGAGGTTAATGGAGATGACTTTCCTCTATGGTTTAGTAAGAGTGTTTCCGCAACGTTAATGTGGAAACAGAAATCAACGTAACAGAACAAATTTGAGACGGTAAAGCCGACCGGTCCCCAGGCACCACCGCTCGGTAAAGCAACGGGCTCGGCAGGTCCGACCCGGTCCAGGGCGCCACCTCTCTGTAAAGCACAACTGTTTTCCACTGCGATAATACTTCGGGTGCGATCATACCAGCGCTAAAGCACCGGATCCCATCAGAACTCCGCAGTTAAGCGTGCTTGGGCGAGAGTTGTACTAGGATGGGTGACCTCCTAGGAAGTCCTCGTGTTGCACCCCTTTTTTTACAGCTTTGGCTGGCCATTTTCCTGCCACCCATCACATGACCGCTGTTGGAGCCGTCGGAGACCAAATTAATCATTTTGAAGCGTCGAAACCCAGGCTCCGTGCGAGACTTACTGGTTCTAGTTAGCCTTTAATTTGATTGCTTTGAAGGCTTTTTACTCCATTTCCGGTTCAATCTTTGCGGAAAGCCATATAAAGCAATTTAGGAAAGGTTTAAAAGTTTCAATGGAAAGTCTTTTATATTTTACTGATTTTAGTAAGCTTACTGATTCGAGTAATCGAGGGTTTCCTGACTCTATAAAAGTGATGTAATACTTTTATTCAAGGAATAATATAGTTTCAGGTTGTTTATGGGCATCTAGGGTCGTAAACGGGTCGGTTCCGTTCCGGGTCCACGGCGGGCCCGGAACTGGAATCGTTAGTGAGGGGATGCACCCGGAAACCAAAACCGGAACCGATTCGGAACTAATTTCCTGGATCCGGAACCGGAACCATTACGGAGTGGATGGGCCCGGAACCGGAACCATTTCCTGGGCGGGTTCGGGTCCGGGCCCGGCCTATCTAGAGAATTTTTTAGAGAAAAGCAAACTTTTAGAAAAAAAATTTCTAAAATTGGGGTAATATATTGGAGCTCGGGCCCACAGGCCAGAACCAAGGTCGAATTGGGCCCGGAACCATTTAGGTCGCGGGTCTAGAAATTGGAACCATACCCGGACCCGTTTACTTATCGGTTCCTAAAGATGGACCCAGACCCGATTATTAACGGGTCGGAACCTTCGGATAATCGGAGAATCGGATACCCATTTACAACCCTATGGGCATCACCCCATCACTTCCGTCTTGGCTCAGGGTGACGGTACGAGGTTAATGGAGATGACTTTCCTCTATGGTTTACTAAGAGTGTTTCCGCAACGTTAATGTGGAAACAGAAATCAACGTAACAGAACAAATTTGAGACGGTAAAACCGACCGGTCCCCAGGCACCACCGCTCGGTAAAGCAACGGGCTCGGCAGGTCCGACCCGGTCCAGGGCACCACCTCTCTGTAAAGCACAACTGTTTTCCACTGCGATAATACTTCGGGTGCGATCATACCAGCGCTAAAGCACCGGATCCTATCAGAACTCCGCAGTTAAGCGTGCTTGGGCGAGAGTAGTACTAGGATGGGTGACCTCCTGGGAAGTCCTCGTGTTGCACCCCTTTTTTTTCAGCTTTGGCTGTCCATTTTCCAGCCACCCATCACATGACCGCTGTTGGAGCCGTCGGAGACCAAATTAATCATTTTGAAGCGTCTAAACCCAGGCTCCGTGCGAGACTTACTGGTTTTAGTTAGCCTTTAATTTGATTGCTTTGAAGGCTTTTTACTCCATTTCCGGTTCAATCTTTGCGGAAAGCCATATAAAGCAATTTAAGAAAGGTTTAAAAGTTTCAATGGAAAATCTTTTATATTTTACTGATTTTAGTAAGCTTACTGATTCGAGTAATCGAGGGTTTCCTGACTCTATAAAAGTGATGTAATACTTTTATTCAAGGAATAATACAGTTTCAGGTTGTTTATGGGTATCTAGGGTCGTAAACGGGTCGGTTCCGTTCCGGGTCCACGGCGGGCCCGGAACTGGAATCGTTAGTGAGGGGATGCACCCGGAAACCAAAACCGGAACCGATTCGGAACTAATTTCCTGGATCCGGAACCGGAACCATTACGGAGTGGATGGGCCCGGAACCGAAACCATTTCCTGGGCGGGTTCGGGTCCGGGCCCGGCCTATGTAGAGAATTTTTTAGAGAAAAGCAAACTTTTAGAAAAAAAATTTCTAAAATTGGGGTAATATATTGGAGCTCGGGCCCACAGGCCAGAACCAAGGTCGAATTGGGCCCGGAACCATTTAGGTCGCGGGTCTAGAAATTGGAACCATACCCGGACCCGTTTACTTATCGGTTCCTAAAGATGGACCCAGACCCGATTATTAACGGGTCGGAACCTTCGGATAATCGGAGAATCGGATACCCATTTACAACCCTATGGGCATCACCCCATCACTTCCGTCTTGGCTCAGGGTGACGGTACGAGGTTAATGGAGATGACTTTCCTCTATGGTTTAGTAAGAGTGTTTCCGCAACGTTAATGTGGAAACAGAAATCAACGTAACAGAACAAATTTGAGACGGTAAAGCCGACCGGTCCCCAGGCACCACCACTCGGTAAAGCAACGGGCTCGGCAGGTCCGACCCGGTCCAGGGCACCACCTCTCTGTAAAGCACAACTGTTTTCCACTGCGATAATACTTCGGGTGCGATCATACCAGCGCTAAAGCACCGGATTCCATCAGAACTCCGCAGTTAAGCGTGCTTGGGCGAGAGTAGTACTAGGATGGGTGACCTCCTGGGAAGTCCTCGTGTTGCACCCCTTTTTTTTTCAGCTTTGGCTGTCCATTTTCCAGCCACCCATCACATGACCGCTGTTGGAGCCGTCGGAGACCAAATTAATCATTTTGAAGCGTCTAAACCCAGGCTCCGTGCGAGACTTACTGGTTTTAGTTAGCCTTTAATTTGATTGCTTTGAAGGCTTTTGACTCCATTTCCGGTTCAATCTTTGCGGAAAGCCATATAAAGCAATTTAGGAATGGTTTAAAAGTTTCAATGGAAAATCTTTTATATTTTACTGATTTTAGTAAGCTTACTGATTCGAGTAATCGAGGGTTTCCTGACTCTATAAAAGTGATGTAATACTTTTATTCAAGGAATAATACAGTTTCCGGTTGTTTATGGGTATCTAGGGTCGTAAACGGGTCGGTTCCGTTCCGGGTCCACGGCGGGCCCGGAACTGGAATCGTTAGTGAGGGGATGCACCCGGAAACCAAAACCGGAACCGATTCGGAACTAATTTCCTGGATCCGGAACCGGAACCATTACGGAGTGGATGGGCCCGGAACCGAAACCATTTCCTGGGCGGGTTCGGGTCCGGGCCCGGCCTATGTAGAGAATTTTTTAGAGAAAAGCAAACTTTTAGAAAAAAAATTTCTAAAATTGGGGTAATATATTGGAGCTCGGGCCCACAGGCCAGAACCAAGGTCGAATTGGGCCCGGAACCATTTAGGTCGCGGGTCTAGAAATTGGAGCCATACCCGGACCCGTTTACTTATCGGTTCCTAAAGATGGACCCAGACCCGATTATTAACGGGTCGGAACCTTCGGATAATCGGAGAATCGGATACCCATTTACAACCCTATGGGCATCACCCCATCACTTCCGTCTTGGCTCAGGGTGACGGTACGAGGTTAATGGAGATGACTTTCCTCTATGGTTTAGTAAGAGTGTTTCCGCAACGTTAATGTGGAAACAGAAATCAACGTAACAGAACAAATTTGAGACGGTAAAGCCGACCGGTCCCCAGGCACCACCGCTCGGTAAAGCAACGGGCTCGGCAGGTCCGACCCGGTCCAGGGCACCACCTCTCTGTAAAGGACAACTGTTTTCCACTGCGATAATACTTCGGGTGCGATCATACCAGCGCTAAAGCACCGGATCCCATCAGAACTCCGCAGTTAAGCGTGCTTGGGCGAGAGTTGTACTAGGATGGGTGACCTCCTGGGAAGTCCTCGTGTTGCACCCCTTTTTTTACAGCTTCGGCTATCCATTTTCCTGCCACCCATCACATGACCGCTGTTGGAGCCGTCGGAGACCAAATTAATCATTTTGAAGCGTCGAAACCCAGGCTCCGTGCGAGACTTACTGGTTCTAGTTAGCCTTTAATTTGATTGCTTTGAAGGCTTTTTACTCCATTTCCGGTTCAATCTTTGCGGAAAGCCATATAAAGCAATTTAGGAAAGGTTTAAAAGTTTCAATGGAAAATCTTTTATATTTTACTGATTTTAGTAAGCTTACTGATTCGAGTAATCGAGGGTTTCCTGACTCTATAAAAGTGATGTAATACTTTTATTCAAGGAATAATATAGTTTCAGGTTGTTTATGGGTATCTAGGGTCGTAAACGGGTCGGTTCCGTTCCGGGTCCACGGCGGGCCCGGAACTGGAATCGTTAGTGAGGGGATGCACCCGGAAACCAAAACCGGAACCGATTCGGAACTAATTTCCTGGATCCGGATCCGGAACCATTACGGAGTGGATGGGCCCGGAACCGGAACCATTTCCTGGGCGGGTTCGGGTCCGGGCCCGGTCTATCTAGAGAATTTTTTAGAGAAAAGCAAACTTTTAGAAAAAAAATTTCTAAAATTGGGGTAATATATTGGAGCTCGGGCCCACAGGCCAGAACCAAGGTCGAATTGGGCCCGGAACCATTTAGGTCGCGGGTCTAGAAATTGGAACCATACCCGGACCCGTTTACTTATCGGTTCCTAAAGATGGACCCAGACCCGATTATTAACGGGTCGGAACCTTCGGATAATCGGAGAATCGGATACCCATTTACAACTCTATGGGCATCACCCCATCACTTCCGTCTTGGCTCAGGGTGACGGTACGAGGTTAATGGAGATGACTTTCCTCTATGGTTTACTAAGAGTGTTTCCGCAACGTTAATGTGGAAACAGAAATCAACGTAACAGAACAAATTTGAGACGGTAAAGCCGACCGGTCCCCAAGCACCGCCGCTCGGTAAAGCAACGGGCTCGGCAGGTCCGACCCGGTCCAGGGCACCACCTCTCTGTAAAGCACAACTGTTTTCCACTGCGATAATACTTCGGGTGCGATCATACCAGCGCTAAAGCACCGGATCCCATCAGAACTCCGCAGTTAAGCGTGCTTGGGCGAGAGTTGTACTAGGATGGGTGACCTCCTGGGAAGTCCTCGTGTTGCACCCCTTTTTTTACAGCTTTGGCTGTCCATTTTCCTGCCACCCATCACATGACCGCTGTTGGAGCCGTCGGAGACCAAATGAATCATTTTGAAGCGTCGAAACCCAGGCTCCGTGCGAGACTTACTGGTTCTAGTTAGCCTTTAATTTGATTGCTTTGAAGGCTTTTTACTCCATTTCCGGTTCAATCTTTGCGGAAAGCCATATAAAGCAATTTAGGAAAGGTTTAAAAGTTTCAATGGAAAATCTTTTATATTTTACTGATTTTAGTAAGCTTACTGATTCGAGTAATCGAGGGTTTCCTGACTCTATAAAAGTGATGTAATACTTTTATTCAAGGAATAATATAGTTTCGGGTTGTTTATGGGTATCTAGGGTCGTAAACGGGTCGGTTCCGTTCCGGGTCCACGGCGGGCCCGGAACTGGAATCGTTAGTGAGGGGACGCACCCGGAAACCAAAACCGGAACCGATTCGGAACTAATTTCCTGGATCCGGATCCGGAACCATTACGGAGTGGATGGGCCCGGAACCGGAACCATTTCCTGGGCGGGTTCGGGTCCGGGCCCGGTCTATCTAGAGAATTTTTTAGAGAAAAGCAAACTTTTAGAAAAAAAATTTCTAAAATTGGGGTAATATATTGGAGCTCGGGCCCACAGGCCAGAACCAAGGTCGAATTGGGCCCGGAACCATTTAGGTCGCGGGTCTAGAAGTTGGAGCCATACCCGGACCCGTTTACTTATCGGTTCCTAAAGATGGACCCAGACCCGATTATTAACGGGTCGGAACCTTCGGATAATCGGAGAATCGGATACCCATTTACAACCCTATGGGCATCACCCCATCACTTCCGTCTTGGCTCAGGGTGACGGTACGAGGTTAATGGAGATGACTTTCCTCTATGGTTTAGTAAGAGTGTTTCCGCAACGTTAATGTGGAAACAGAAATCAACGTAACAGAACAAATTTGAGACGGTAAAACCGACCGGTCCCCAGGCACCGCCGCTCGGTAAAGCAACGGGCTCGGCAGGTCCGACCCGGTCCAGGGCACCACCTCTCTGTAAAGCACAACTGTTTTCCACTGCGATAATACTTTGGGTGCGATCATACCAGCGCTAAAGCACCGGATCCCATCAGAACTCCGCAGTTAAGCGTGCTTGGGCGAGAGTAGTACTAGGATGGGTGACCTCCTGGGAAGTCCTCGTGTTGCACCCCTTTCTTTCAGCTTTGGCTGTCCATTTTCCTGCCACCCATCACATGACCGCTGTTGGAGCCGTCGGAGACCAAATTAATCATTTTGAAGCGTCGAAACCCAGGCTCCGTGCGAGACTTACTGGTTCTAGTTAGCCTTTAATTTGATTGCTTTGAAGGCTTTTTACTCCATTTCCGGTTCAATCTTTGCGGAAAGCCATATAAAGCAATTTAGGAAAGGTTTAAAAGTTTCAATGGAAAATCTTTTATATTTTACTGATTTTAGTAAGCTTACTGATTCGAGTAATCGAGGGTTTCCTGACTCTATAAAAGTGATGTAATACTTTTATACAAGGAATAATATAGTTTCGGGTTGTTTATGGGTATCTAGGGTCGTAAACGGGTCGGTTCCGTTCCGGGTCCACGGCGGGCCCGGAACTGGAATCGTTAGTGAGGGGATGCACCCGGAAACCAAAACCGGAACCGATTCGGAACTAATTTCCTGGATCCGGATCCGGAACCATTACGGAGTGGATGGGCCCGGAACCGGAACCATTTCCTGGGCGGGTTCGGGTCCGGGCCCGGTCTATCTAGAGAATTTTTTAGAGAAAAGCAAACTTTTAGAAAAAAAATTTCTAAAATTGGGGTAATATATTGGAGCTCGGGCCCACAGGCCAGAACCAAGGTCGAATTGGGCCCGGAACCATTTAGGTCGCGGGTCTAGAAATTGGAACCATACCCGGACCCGTTTACTTATCGGTTCCTAAAGATGGACCCAGACCCGATTATTAACGGGTCGGAACCTTCGGATAATCGGAGAATCGGATACCCATTTACAACTCTATGGGCATCACCCCATCACTTCCGTCTTGGCTCAGGGTGACGGTACGAGGTTAATGGAGATGACTTTCCTCTATGGTTTACTAAGAGTGTTTCCGCAACGTTAATGTGGAAACAGAAATCAACGTAACAGAACAAATTTGAGACGGTAAAGCCGACCGGTCCCCAAGCACCGCCGCTCGGTAAAGCAACGGGCTCGGCAGGTCCGGCCCGGTCCAGGGCACCACCTCTCTGTAAAGCACAACTGTTTTCCACTGCGGTAATACTTCGGGTGCGATCATACCAGCGCTAAAGCACCGGATCCCATCAGAACTCCGCAGTTAAGCGTGCTTGGGCGAGAGTTGTACTAGGATGGGTGACCTCCTGGGAAGTCCTCGTGTTGCACCCCTTTTTTTACAGCTTTGGCTGTCCATTTTCCTGCCACCCATCACATGACCGCTGTTGGAGCCGTCGGAGACCAAATTAATCATTTTGAAGCGTCGAAACCCAGGCTCCGTGCGAGACTTACTGGTTCTAGTTAGCCTTTAATTTGATTGCTTTGAAGGCTTTTTACTCCATTTCCGGTTCAATCTTTGCGGAAAGCCATATAAAGCAATTTAGGAAAGGTTTAAAAGTTTCAACGGAAAATCTTTTATATTTTACTGATTTTAGTAAGCTTACTGATTCGAGTAATCGAGGGTTTCCTGACTCTATAAAAGTGATGTAATACTTTTATACAAGGAATAATATAGTTTCGGGTTGTTTATGGGTATCTAGGGTCGTAAACGGGTCGGTTCCGTTCCGGGTCCACGGCGGGCCCGGAACTGGAATCGTTAGTGAGGGGATGCACCCGGAAACCAAAACCGGAACCGATTCGGAACTAATTTCCTGGATCCGGATCCGGAACCATTACGGAGTGGATGGGCCCGGAACCGGAACCATTTCCTGGGCGGGTTCGGGTCCGGGCCCGGTCTATCTAGAGAATTTTTTAGAGAAAAGCAAACTTTTAGAAAAAAAATTTCTAAAATTGGGGTAATATATTGGAGCTCGGGCCCACAGGCCAGAACCAAGGTCGAATTGGGCCCGGAACCATTTAGGTCGCGGGTCTAGAAATTGGAACCATACCCGGACCCGTTTACTTATCGGTTCCTAAAGATGGACCCAGACCCGATTATTAACGGGTCGGAACCTTCGGATAATCAGAGAATCGGATACCCATTTACAACCCTATGGGCATCACCCCATCACTTCCGTCTTAGCTCAGGGTGACGGTACGAGGTTAATGGAGATGACTTTCCTCTATGGTTTACTAAGAGTGTTTCCGCAACGTTAATGTGGAAACAGAAATCAACGTAACAGAACAAATTTGAGACGGTAAAACCGACCGGTCCCCAGGCACCGCCGCTCGGTAAAGCAACGGGCTCGGCAGGTCCGACCCGGTCCAGGGCACCACCTCTCTGTAAAGCACAACTGTTTTCCACTGCGATAATACTTTGGGTGCGATCATACCAGCGCTAAAGCACCGGATCCCATCAGAACTCCGCAGTTAAGCGTGCTTGGGCGAGAGTAGTACTAGGATGGGTGACCTCCTGGGAAGTCCTCGTGTTGCACCCCTTTCTTTCAGCTTTGGCTGTCCATTTTCCTGCCACCCATCACATGACCGCTGTTGGAGCCGTCGGAGACCAAATTAATCATTTTGAAGCGTCGAAACCCAGGCTCCGTGCGAGACTTACTGGTTCTAGTTAGCCTTTAATTTGATTGCTTTGAAGGCTTTTTACTCCATTTCCGGTTCAATCTTTGCGGAAAGCCATATAAAGCAATTTAGGAAAGGTTTAAAAGTTTCAATGGAAAATCTTTTATATTTTACTGATTTTAGTAAGCTTACTGATTCGAGTAATCGAGGGTTTCCTGACTCTATAAAAGTGATGTAATACTTTTATACAAGGAATAATATAGTTTCGGGTTGTTTATGGGTATCTAGGGTCGTAAACGGGTCGGTTCCGTTCCGGGTCCACGGCGGGCCCGGAACTGGAATCGTTAGTGAGGGGATGCACCCGGAAACCAAAACCGGAACCGATTCGGAACTAATTTCCTGGATCCGGATCCGGAACCATTACGGAGTGGATGGGCCCGGAACCGGAACCATTTCCTGGGCGGGTTCGGGTCCGGGCCCGGTCTATCTAGAGAATTTTTTAGAGAAAAGCAAACTTTTAGAAAAAAAATTTCTAAAATTGGGGTAATATATTGGAGCTCGGGCCCACAGGCCAGAACCAAGGTCGAATTGGGCCCGGAACCATTTAGGTCGCGGGTCTAGAAATTGGAACCATACCCGGACCCGTTTACTTATCGGTTCCTAAAGATGGACCCAGACCCGATTATTAACGGGTCGGAACCTTCGGATAATCGGAGAATCGGATACCCATTTACAACCCTATGGGCATCACCCCATCACTTCCGTCTTGGCTCAGGGTGACGGTACGAGGTTAATGGAGATGACTTTCCTCTATGGTTTACTAAGAGTGTTTCCGCAACGTTAATGTGGAAACAGAAATCAACGTAACAGAACAAATTTGAGACGGTAAAGCCGACCGGTCCCCAGGCACCGCCGCTCGGTAAAGCAACGGGCTCGGCAGGTCCGGCCCGGTCCAGGGCACCACCTCTCTGTAAAGCACAACTGTTTTCCACTGCGATAATACTTTGGGTGCGATCATACCAGCGCTAAAGCACCGGATCCCATCAGAACTCCGCAGTTAAGCGTGCTTGGGCGAGAGTAGTACTAGGATGGGTGACCTCCTGGGAAGTCCTCGTGTTGCACCCATTTTTTTCAGCTTTGGCTGTCCATTTTCCTGCCACCCATCACATGACCGCTGTTGGAGCCGTCGGAGACCAAATTACTCATTTTGAAGCGTCGAAACCCAGGCTCCGTGCGAGACTTACTGGTTTTAGTTAGCCTTTAATTTGATTGCTTTGAAGGCTTTTTACTCCATTTCCGGTTCAATCTTTGCGGAAAGCCATATAAAGCAATATAGGAAAGGTTTAAAAGTTTCAATGGAAAATCTTTTATATTTTACTGATTTTAGTAAGCTTTCTGATTCGAGTAATCGAGGGTTTCCTGACTCTGTAAAAGTGATGTAATACTTTTATTCAAGGAATAATACAGTTTCAGGTTGTTTATGGGTATCTAGGGTCGTAAACGGGTCGGTTCCGTTCCGGGTCCACGGCGGGCCCGGAACTGGAATCGTTAGTGAGGGGATGCACCCGGAAACCAAAACCGGAACCGATTTGGAACTAATTTCCTGGATCCGGAACCGGAACCATTACGGAGTGGATGGGCCCGGAACCGGAACCATTTCCTGGGCGGGTTCGGGTCCGGGCCCGGCCTATGTAGAGAATTTTTTAGAGAAAAGCAAACTTTTAGAAAAAAAATTTCTAAAATTGGGGTAATATATTGGAGCTCGGGCCCACAGGCCAGAACCAAGGTCGAATTGGGCCCGGAACCATTTAGGTCGCGGGTCTAGAAATTGGAACCATACCCGGACCCGTTTACTTATCGGTTCCTAAAGATGGACCCAGACCCGATTATTAACGGGTCGGAACCTTCGGATAATCGGAGAATCGGATACCCATTTACAACCCTATGAGCATGACCCCATCACTTCCGTCTTGGCTCAGGGTGACGGTACGAGGTTAATGGAGATGACTTTCCTCTATGGTTTAGTAAGAGTGTTTCCGCAACGTTAATGTGGAAACAGAAATCAACGTAACAGAACAAATTTGAGACGGTAAAGCCGACCGGTCCCCAAGCACCACCGCTCGGTAAAGCAACGGGCTCGGCAGGTCCGGCCCGGTCCAGGGCACCACCTCTCTGTAAAGCACAACTGTTTTCGACTGCGATAATACTTCGGGTGCGATCATACCAGCGCTAAAGCACCGGATCCCATCAGAACTCCGCAGTTAAGCGTGCTTGGGCGAGAGTTGTACTAGGATGGGTGACCTCCTGGGAAGTCCTCGTGTTGCACCCCTTTTTTTACAGCTTTGGCTGTCCATTTTCCTGCCACCCATCACATGACCGCTGTTGGAGCCGTCGGAGACCAAATTAATCATTTTGAAGCGTCGAAACCCTGGCTCCGTGTGAGACTTACTGGTTTTAGTTAGCCTTTAATTTGATTGCTTTGAAGGCTTTTTACTCCATTTCCGGTTCAATCTTTGCGGAAAGCCATATAAAGCAATTTAGGAAAGGTTTAAAAGTTTCAATGGAAAATCTTTTATATTTTACTGATTTTAGTACGCTTACTGATTCGAGTAATCGAGGGTTTCCTGACTCTATAAAAGTGATGTAATACTTTTATTCAAGGAATAATACAGTTTCGGGTTGTTTATGGGTATCTAGGGTCGTAAAAGGGTCGGTTCCGTTCCGGGTCCACGGTGTGCCCGGAACTGGAATCGTTAGTGAGGGGATGCACCCGGAAACCAAAACCGGAACCGATTCGGAACTAATTTCCTGGATCCGGAACCGGAACCATTACGGAGTGGATGGGCCCGGAACCGGAACCATTTCCTGGGCGGGTTCGGGTCCGGGTCCGGCCAATGTAGAGAATTTTTTAGAGAAAAGCAAACTTTTAGAAAAAAAATTTCTAAAATTGGGGTAATATTTTGGAGCTCGGGCCCACAGGCCAGAACCAAGGTCGAATTGGGCCCGGAACCATTTAGGTCGCGGGTCTAGAAATTGGAACCATACCCGGACCCGTTTACTTATCGGTTCTTAAAGATGGACCCAGACCCGATTATTAACGGGTCGGAACCTTCGGATAATCGGAGAATCGGATACCCATTTACAACCCTATGGGCATCACCCCATCACTTCCGTCTTGGCTCAGGGTGACGGTTCGAGGTTAAAGGAGATGACTTTCCTCTATGGTTTACTAAGAGTGTTTCCGCAACGTTAATGTGGAAACAGAAATCAACGTAACAGAACAAATTTGAGACGGTAAAGCCGACCGGTCCCCAGGCACCACCGCTCGGTAAAGCAACGGGCTCGGCAGGTCCGACCCGGTCCAGGGCACCACCTCTCTGTAAAGCACAACTGTTTTCCACTGCGATAATACTTTGGGTGCGATCACACCAGCGCTAAAGCACCGGATCCCATCAGAACTCCGCAGTTAAGCGTGCTTGGGCGAGAGTAGTACCAGGATGGGTGACCTCCTGGGAAGTCCTCGTGTTGCACCCTTTTTTTTTCAGCTTTGGCTGTCCATTTTCCTGCCACCCATCACATGACCGCTGTTGGAGCCGTCGGAGACCAAATTAATCATTTTGAAGCGTCGAAACCCAGGCTCCGTGCGAGACTTACTGGTTTTAGTTAGCCTTTAATTTGATTGCTTTGAAGGCTTTTTACTCCATTTCCGGTTCAATCTTTGCGGAAAACCATATAAAGCAATATAGGAAAGGTTTAAAAGTTTCAATGGAAAATCTTTTATATTTTACTGATTTTAGTAAGCTTACTGATTCGAGTAATCGAGGGTTTCCTGACTCTATAAAAGTGATGTAATACTTTTATTCAAGGAATAATACAGTTTCAGGTTGTTTATGGGTATCTAGGGTCGTAAACGGGTCGGTTCCGTTCCGGGTCCACGGCGGGCCCGGAACTGGAATCGTTAGTGAGGGGATGCACCCGGAAACCAAAACCGGAACCGATTCGGAACTAATTTCCTGGATCCGGAACCGGAACCATTACGGAGTGGATGGGCCCAGAACCGGAACCATTTCCTGGGCGGGTTCGGGTCCGGGCCCGGCCTATGTAGAGAATTTTTTAGAGAAAAGCAAACTTTTAGAAAAAAAATTTCTAAAATTGGGGTAATATATTGGAGCTCGGGCCCACAGGCCAGAACCAAGGTCGAATTGGGCCCGGAACCATTTAGGTCGCGGGTCTAGAAATTGGAACCATACCCGGACCCGTTTACTTATCAGTTCCTAAAGATGGACCCAGACCCGATTATTAACGGGTCAGAACCTTCGGATAATCGGAGAATCGGATACCCATTTACAACCCTATGGGCATCACCCCATCACTTCCGTCTTGGCTCAGGGTGACGGTACGAGGTTAATGGAGATGACTTTCCTCTATGGTTTAGTAAGAGTGTTTCCGCAACGTTAATGTGGAAACAGAAATCAACGTAACAGAACAAATTTGAGACGGTAAAGCCGACCGGTCCCCAGGCACCACCGCTCGGTAAAGCAACGGGCTCGGCAGGTCCGACCCGGTCCAGGGCACCATCTCTCTGTAAAGCACAACTGTTTTCCACTGCGATAATACTTCGGGTGCGATCATACCAGCGCTAAAGCACCGGATCCCATCAGAACTCCGCAGTTAAGCGTGTTAGAAGTAGGTGGGTCTCGCGGATAGATTTTCAAAACTTTTGACCCGCTTGACACAGGGATCAACTATCCATAAGACCAAAACCCAATCCAGGATGCGTTACCCTCAATCTCGTGACCATGTTCAGTAAAATTATACCAGCACTAAACATCCAAAATAACCTACGACATGCAAGAAGTAGATCATACCTTTGGAGACCCGCAGTGCTCTAATGGACTTCTTCAAGACCTCTTAGCCTTCCACGCTATGACCCCCGAATTGGATTTCTTTTCTCAAGAAGAACGGTGGAATCTTCAGGAGAAAATCCCAACTCGAGACTCCAAGGAACTAGAAGAAAGGAGAGGAGAGTAACTCGCGCAACTCTTGCACGAAAGGGTTTTGGGCGTGAGAGGAACTCTTTTGGACGTCCAAGGATATTTTATAGACTTCCAAATCTCTCCCTTGTCTAATTGAAATAGAAGTCTTACTTCCAAAGCAATTAGCAACTTTCTCCTTTCCAAACTCTTATTTCTAGAGTCCAAGTCGGAATAGAGTTTTCCAATATCTTGGGCTAGCGTGGGGACCACTAGGGATTCCTTAGAAAGCTGGCTCCAACTGGAACACCGCGACCCCACATCTCATGTGCAATCCGGGCCCACAGTTAATTGCAAATAACACCACTATATAAATGCAATTGCACTCCAGTCTTAGGAATAAATTACAATGAAGACCCTAAACTTCCCAATTACCACAAGTAGGCCCCTCTATCAATATCCGTGGAGCAATTGGAATAAATCCGTCTCTTCCAATCTAAGTTCCACATCTTATTATCCTTGAGCCCCAATTAATCACAGTAATCATCAGTACCATCCAATTAACTCTTAATTGAGATGGGTGCGCACTTACTAATGACAAATCCATTAATTGGCACAAGGGGATAATAGAGATAGATTCCATCTTGATCATTCAACGTTCCCACAGTTCTACTACCATATACCCAAGACACCGAGGTGTTAACCTATAGTCGGCCACACTCATTGGTGACTCAAAGCAAATGAATAGATAGAAACTTGAGTTCGTCAATGTCTCAGGATTGAGGGCCTATTGCTAGGGAATTATGAAAGCATACCTTATTATTGAGACGGAATACCATAAGGAGCATCTCATGGTCCTTCAATACATCCAATGTACCGGCACTATTGATCCAGAATCTTACATTCTGATGATCGAGACAAATCACACTATCTCATAGTGATCAAAGTGCTGCAACCTTATCAAATGAGATGCCCAGTCTCATTACTGGTTGTGAAGCTATTTAAGTATAAGATTTGTGACATATATCTCCCGCGTGTGGATCTCATCCATGCACATATATCACATCTAATATACTAATGGGACCCGGTTCAACTCATCAACCATTATGTCATACGTATTGGTCATGTGCATAAAGTAGTAAAATAACATTCATCTCATGAAAGTAAAGCATGATTTTATTGATAAATAAAGAAATTAATCAATTTATTACATCAACTGATGGATTGAGTCCACAAAAACTAACAAAGCGTGCTTGGGCGAGAGTTGTACTAGGATGGGTGACCTCCCGGGAAGTCCTCGTGTTGCACCCCTTTTTTTACAGCTTTGGCTGTCCATTTTCCTGCCACCCATCACATGACCGCTGTTGGAGCCGTCGGAGACCAAATTAATCATTTTGAAGCGTCGAAACCCAGGCTCCGTGCGAGACTTACTGGTTTTAGTTAGCCTTTAATTTGATTGCTTTGAAGGCTTTTTACTCCATTTCCGGTTCAATCTTTGCGGAAAGCCATATAAAGCAATTTAGGAAAGGTTTAAAAGTTTCAATGGAAAATCTTTTATATTTTACTGATTTTAGTAAGCTTACTGATTTGAGTAATCGAGGGTTTCCTGACTCTATAAAAGTGATGTAATACTTTTATTCAAGGAATAATACAGTTTCAGGTTGTTTATGGGTATCTAGGGTCGTAAACGGGTCGGTTCCGTTCCGGGTCCACGGCGTGCCCGGAACTGGAATCGTTAGTGAGGGGATGCACCCGGAAACCAAAACCGGAACCGATTCGGAACTAATTTCCTGGATCCGGAACCGGAACCATTACGGAGTGGATGGGCCCGGAACCGGAACCATTTCCTGGGCGGGTTCGGGTCCGGGTCCGGCCTATGTAGAGAATTTTTTAGAGAAAAGCAAGCTTTTAGAAAAAAAATTTCTAAAATTGGGGTAATATTTTGGAGCTCGGGCCCACAGGCCAGAACCAAGGTCGAATTGGGCCCGGAACCATTTAGGTCGCGGGTCTAGAAATTGGAACCATACCCGGACCCGTTTACTTATCGGTTCCTAAAGATGGACCCAGACCCGATTATTAACGGGTCGGAACCTTCGGATAATCGGAGAATCGGATACCCATTTACAACCCTATGGGCATCACCCCATCACTTCCGTCTTGGCTCAGGGTGACGGTTCGAGGTTAAAGGAGATGACTTTCCTCTATGGTTTACTAAGAGTGTTTCCGCAACGTTAATGTGGAAACAGAAATCAACGTAACAGAACAAATTTGAGACGGTAAGGCCGACCGGTCCCCAGGCACCACCGCTCGGTAAAGCAACGGGCTCGGCAGGTCCGACCCGGTCAAGGGCACCACCTCTCTGTAAAGCACAACTGTTTTCCACTGCGATAATACTTCGGGTGCGATCATACCAGCGCTAAAGCACCGGATCCCATCAGAACTCCGCAGTTATGCGTGCTTGGGCGAGAGTAGTACTAGGATGGGTGACCTCCTGGGAAGTCCTCGTGTTGCACCCCTTTTTTTTCAGCTTTGGCTGTCCATTTTCCTGCCACCCATCACATGACCGCTGTTGGAGCCGTCGGAGACCAAATTAATCATTTTGAAGCGTCGAAACCCAGGCTCCGTGCGAGACTTACTGGTTTTAGTTAGCCTTTAATTTGATTGCTTTGAAGGCTTTTTACTCCATTTCCGGTTCAATCTTTGCGGAAAGCCATATAAAGCAATATAGGAAAGGTTTAAAAGTTTCAATGGAAAATCTTTTATATTTTACTGATTTTAGTAAGCTTACTGATTCGAGTAATCGAGGGTTTCCTGACTCTATAAAAGTGATGTAATACTTTTATTCAAGGAATAATACAGTTTCAGGTTGTTTATCGGTATCTAGGGTCGTAAACGGGTCGGTTCCGTTCCGGGTCCACGGCGGGCCCGGAACTGGAATCGTTAGTGAGGGGATGCACCCGGAAACCAAAACCGGAACCGATTCGGAACTAATTTCCTGGATCCGGAACCGGAACCATTACGGAGTGGATGGGCCCGGAACCGGAACCATTTCCTGGGCGGGTTCGGGTCCGGGCCCGGCCTATGTAGAGAATTTTTTAGAGAAAAGCAAACTTTTAGAAAAAAAATTTCTAAAATTGGGGTAATATATTGGAGCTCGGGCCCACAGGCCAGAACCAAGGTCGAATTGGGCCCGGAACCATTTAGGTCGCGGGTCTAGAAATTGGAACCATACCCGGACCCGTTTACTTATCGGTTCCTAAAGATGGACCCAGACCCGATTATTAACGGGTCGGAACCTTCGGATAATCGGAGAATCGGATACCCATTTACAACCCTATGGGCATCACCCCATCACTTCCGTCTTGGCTCAGGGTGACGGTACGAGGTTAATGGAGATGACTTTCCTCTATGGTTTAGTAAGAGTGTTTCCGCAACGTTAATGTGGAAACAGAAATCAACGTAACAGAACAAATTTGAGACGGTAAAGCCGACCGGTCCCCAGGCACCACCGCTCGGTAAAGCAACGGGCTCGGCAGGTCCGACCCGGTCCAGGGCACCACCTCTCTGTAAAGCGCAACTGTTTTCCACTGCGATAATACTTCGGGTGCGATCATACCAGCGCTAAAGCACCGGATCCCATCAGAACTCCGCAGTTAAGCGTGCTTGGACGAGAGTTGTACTAGGATGGGTGACCTCCCGGGAAGTCCTCGTGTTGCACCCCTTTTTTTACAGCTTTGGCTGTCCATTTTCCTGCCACCCATCACATGACCGCTGTTGGAGCCGTCGGAGACCAAATTATTCATTTTGAAGCGTCGAAACCCAGGCTCCGTGCGAGACATACTGGTTTTAGTTAGCCTTTAATTTGATTGCTTTGAAGGCTTTTTACTCCATTTCCGGTTCAATCTTTGCGGAAAGCCATATAAAGCAATATAGGAAAGGTTTAAAAGTTTCAATGGAAAATCTTTTATATTTTACTGATTTCAGTAAGCTTACTGATTCGAGTAATCGAGGGTTTCCTGACTCTATAAAAGTGATGTAATACTTTTATTCAAGGAATAATACAGTTTCAGGTTGTTTATGGGTATCTAGGGTCGTAAACGGGTCGGTTCCGTTCCGGGTCCACGGCGGGCCCGGAACTGGAATCGTTAGTGAGGGGATGCACCCGGAAACCAAAACCGGAACCGATTCGGAACTAATTTCCTGGATCCGGAACCGGAACCATTACGGAGTGGATGGGCCCGGAACCGGAACCATTTCCTGGGCGGGTTCGGGTCCGGGCCCGGCCTATGTAGAGAATTTTTTAGAGAAAAGCAAACTTTTAGAAAAAAAATTTCTAAAATTGGGGTAATATATTGGAGCTCGGGCCCACAGGCCAGAACCAAGGTCGAATTGGGCCCGGAACCATTTAGGTCGCGGGTCTAGAAATTGGAACCATACCCGGACCCGTTTACTTATCGGTTCCTAAAGATGGACCCAGACCCGATTATTAACGGGTCGGAACCTTCGGATAATCGGAGAATCGGATACCCATTTACAACCCTATGGGCATCACCCCATCACTTCCGTCTTGGCTAAGGGTGACGGTACGAGGTTAATGGAGATGACTTTCCTCTATGGTTTAGTAAGAGTGTTTCCGTAACGTTAATGTGGAAACAGAAATCAACGTAACAGAACAAATTTGAGACGGTAAAGCCGACCGGTCCCCAGGCACCACCGCTCGGTAAAGCAACGGGCTCGGCAGGTCCGACCCGGTCCAGGGCACCACCTCTCTGTAAAGCACAACTGTTTTCCACTGCGATAATACTTCGGGTGCGATCATACCAGCGCTAAAGCACCGGATCCCATCAGAACTCCGCAGTTAAGCGTGCTTGGGCGAGAGTTGTACTAGGATGGGTGACCTCCCGGGAAGTCCTCGTGTTGCACCACTTTTTTTACAGCTTTGGCTGTCCATTTTCCTGCCACCCATCACATGACCGCTGTTGGAGCCGTCGGAGACCAAATTAATCATTTTGAAACGTCGAAACCCAGGCTCCGTGCGAGACATACTGGTTTTAGTTAGCCTTTAATTTGATTGCTTTGAAGGCTTTTTACTCCATTTCCGGTTCAATCTTTGCGGAAAGCCATATAAAGCAATTTAGGAAAGGTTTAAAAGTTTCAATGGAAAATCTTTTATATTTTACTGATTTTAGTAAGCTTACTGATTCGAGTAATCGAGGGTTTCCTGACTCTATAAAAGTGATGTAATACTTTTATTCAAGGAATAATACAGTTTCAGGTTGTTTATGGGTATCTAGGGTCGTAAACGGGTCGGTTCCGTTCCGGGTCCACGGCGGGCCCGGAACTGGAATCGTTAGTGAGGGGATGCACCCGGAAACCAAAACCGGAACCGATTCGGAACTAATTTCCTGGATCCGGAACCGGAACCATTACGGAGTGGATGGGCCCGGAACCGGAACCATTTCCTGGGCGGGTTCGGGTCCGGGTCCGGCCTATGTAGAGAATTTTTTAGAGAAAAGCAAGCTTTTAGAAAAAAAATTTCTATAATTGGGGTAATATTTTGGAGCTCGGGCCCACAGGCCAGAACCAAGGTCGAATTGGGCCCGGAACCATTTAGGTCGCGGGTCTAGAAATTGGAACCATACCCGGACCCGTTTACTTATCGGTTCCTAAAGATGGACCCAGACCCGATTATTAACGGGTCGGAACCTTCGGATAATCGGAGAATCGGATACCCATTTACAACCCTATGGGCCACACCCCATCACTTCCGTCTTGGCTCAGGGTGACGGTTTGAGGTTAAAGGAGATGACTTTCCGCAATGGTTTACTAAGAGTGTTTCCGCAACGTTAATGTGGAAACAGAAATCAACGTAACAGAACAAATTTGAGACGGTAATGCCGACCGGTCCCCAGGCACCACCGCTCGGTAAAGCAACGGGCTCGGCAGGTCCGACCCGGTCCAGGGCACCACCTCTCTGTAAAGCACAACTGTTTTCCACTGCGATAATACTTCGGGTGCGATCATACCAGCGCTAAAGCACCGGATCCCATCAGAACTCCGCAGTTATGCGTGCTTGGGCGAGAGTAGTACTAGGATGGGTGACCTCCTGGGAAGTCCTCGTGTTGCACCCCTTTTTTTTCAGCTTTGGCTGTCCATTTTCCCGCCACCCATCACATGACCGCTGTTGGAGCCGTCGGAGACCAAATTAATCATTTTGAAGCGTCGAAACCCAGGCTCCGTGCGAGACTTACTGGTTTTAGTTAGCCTTTAATTTGATTGCTTTGAAGGCTTTTTACTCCATTTCCGGTTCAATCTTTGCGGAAAGCCATATAAAGCAATATAGGAAAGGTTTAAAAGTTTCAATGGAAAATCTTTTATATTTTACTGATTTTAGTAAGCTTACTGATTCGAGTAAACGAGGGTTTCCTGACTCTATAAAAGTGATGTAATACTTTTATTCAAGGAATAATACAGTTTCAGGTTGTTTATGGGTATCTAGGGTCGTAAACGGGTCGGTTCCGTTCCGGGTCCACGGCGGGCCCGGAACTGGAATCGTTAGTGAGGGGATGCACCCAGAAACCAAAACCGGAACCGATTCGAAACTAATTTCCTGGATCCGGAACCGGAACCATTACGGAGTGGATGGGCCCGGAACCGGAACCATTTCCTGGGCGGGTTCGGGTCCGGGCCCGGCCTATGTAGAGAATTTTTTAGAGAAAAGCAAACTTTTAGAAAAAAAATTTCTAAAATTGGGGTAATATATTGGAGCTCGGGCCCACAGGCCAGAACCAAGGTCGAATTGGGCCCGGAACCATTTAGGTCGCGGGTCTAGAAATTGGAACCATACCCGGACCCGTTTACTTATCGGTTCCTAAAGATGGACCCAGACCCGATTATTAACGGGTCGGAACCTTCGGATAATCGGAGAATCGGATACCCATTTACAACCCTATGGGCATCACCCCATCACTTCCGTCTTGGCTCAGGGTGACGGTACGAGGTTAATGGAGATGACTTTCCTCTATGGTTTAGTAAGAGTGTTTCCGCAACGTTAATGTGGAAACAGAAATCAACGTAACAGAACAAATTTGAGACGGTAAAGCCGACCGGTCCCCAGGCACCACCGCTCGGTAAAGCAACGGGCTCGGCAGGTCCGACCCGGTCCAGGGCACCACCTCTCTGTAAAGCACAACTGTTTTCCACTGCGATAATACTTCGGGTGCGATCATACCAGCGCTAAAGCACCGGATCCCATCAGAACTCCGCAGTTAAGCGTGCTTGGACGAGAGTTGTACTAGGATGGGTGACCTCCCGGGAAGTCCTCGTGTTGCACCCCTTTTTTTACAGCTTTGGCTGTCCATTTTCCTGCCACCCATCACATGACCGCTGTTGGAGCCGTCGGAGACCAAATTATTCATTTTGAAGCGTCGAAACCCAGGCTCCGTGCGAGACATACTGGTTTTAGTTAGCCTTTAATTTGATTGCTTTGAAGGCTTTTTACTCCATTTCCGGTTCAATCTTTGCGGAAAGCCATATAAAGCAATATAGGAAAGGTTTAAAAGTTTCAATGGAAAATCTTTTATATTTTACTGATTTTAGTAAGCTTACTGATTCGAGTAATCGAGGGTTTCCTGACTCTATAAAAGTGATGTAATACTTTTATTCAAGGAATAATACAGTTTCAGGTTGTTTATGGGTATCTAGGGTCGTAAACGGGTCGGTTCCGTTCCGGGTCCACGGCGGGCCCGGAACTGGAATCGTTAGTGAGGGGATGCACCCGGAAACCAAAACCGGAACCGATTCGGAACTAATTTCCTGGATCCGGAACCGGAACCATTACGGAGTGGATGGGCCCGGAACCGGAACCATTTCCTGGGCGGGTTCGGGTCCGGGCCCGGCCTATGTAGAGAATTTTTTAGAGAAAAGCAAACTTTTAGAAAAAAAATTTCTAAAATTGGGGTAATATATTGGAGCTCGGGCCCACAGGCCAGAACCAAGGTCGAATTGGGCCCGGAACCATTTAGGTCGCGGGTCTAGAAATTGGAACCATACCCGGACCCGTTTACTTATCGGTTCCTAAAGATGGACCCAGACCCGATTATTAACGGGTCGGAACCTTCGGATAATCGGAGAATCGGATACCCATTTACAACCCTATGGGCATCACCCCATCACTTCCGTCTTGGCTAAGGGTGACGGTACGAGGTTAATGGAGATGACTTTCCTCTATGGTTTAGTAAGAGTGTTTCCGTAACGTTAATGTGGAAACAGAAATCAACGTAACAGAACAAATTTGAGACGGTAAAGCCGACCGGTCCCCAGGCACCACCGCTCGGTAAAGCAACGGGCTCGGCAGGTCCGACCCGGTCCAGGGCACCACCTCTCTGTAAAGCACAACTGTTTTCCACTGCGATAATACTTCGGGTGCGATCATACCAGCGCTAAAGCACCGGATCCCATCAGAACTCCGCAGTTAAGCGTGCTTGGGCGAGAGTTGTACTAGGATGGGTGACCTCCCGGGAAGTCCTCGTGTTGCACCACTTTTTTTTCAGCTTTGGCTGTCCATTTTCCTGCCACCCATCACATGACCGCTGTTGTCGCCGTCGGAGACCAAATTAATCATTTTGAAGCGTCGAAACCCAGGCTCCGTGCGAGACATACTGGTTTTAGTTAGCCTTTAATTTGATTGCTTTGAAGGCTTTTTACTCCATTTCCGGTTCAATCTTTGCGGAAAGCCATATAAAGCAATTTAGGAAAGGTTTAAAAGTTTCAATGGAAAATCTTTTATATTTTACTGATTTTGGTAAGCTTACTGATTCGAGTAATCGAGGGTTTCCTGACTCTATAAAAGTGATGTAATACTTTTATTCAAGGAATAATACAGTTTCAGGTTGTTTATGGGTATCTAGGGTCGTAAACGGGTCGGTTCCGTTCCGGGTCCACGGCGGGCCCGGAACTGGAATCGTTAGTGAGGGGATGCACCCGGAAACCAAAACCGGAACCGATTCGGAACTAATTTCCTGGATCCGGAACCGGAACCATTACGGAGTGGATGGGCCCGGAACCGGAACCATTTCCTGGGCGGGTTCGGGTCCGGGTCCGGCCTATGTAGAGAATTTTTTAGAGAAAAGCAAGCTTTTAGAAAAAAAATTTCTAAAATTGGGGTAATATTTTGGAGCTCGGGCCCACAGGCCAGAACCAAGGTCGAATTGGGCCCGGAACCATTTAGGTCGCGGGTCTAGAAATTTGAACCATACCCGGACCCGTTTACTTATCGGTTCCTAAAGATGGACCCAGACCCGATTATTAACGGGTCGGAACCTTCGGATAATCGGAGAATCGGATACCCATTTACAACCCTATGGGCATCACCCCATCACTTCCGTCTTGGCTCAGGGTGACGGTTCGAGGTTAAAGGAGATGACTTTCCGCTATGGTTTACTAAGAGTGTTTCCGCAACGTTAATGTGGAAACAGAAATCAACGTAACAGAACAAATTTGAGACGGTAAAGCCGACCGGTCCCCAGGCACCACCGCTCGGTAAAGCAACGGGCTCGGCAGGTCCGACCCGGTCCAGGGCACCACCTCTCTGTAAAGCACAACTGTTTTCCACTGCGATAATACTTCGGGTGCGATCATACCAGCGCTAAAGCACCGGATCCCATCAGAACTCCGCAGTTATGCGTGCTTGGGCGAGAGTAGTACTAGGATGGGTGACCTCCTGGGAAGTCCTCGTGTTGCACCCCTTTTTTTTCAGCTTTGGCTGTCCATTTTCCCGCCACCCATCACATGACCGCTGTTGGAGCCGTCGGAGACCAAATTAATCATTTTGAAGCGTCGAAACCCAGGCTCCGTGCGAGACTTACTGGTTTTAGTTAGCCTTTAATTTGATTGCTTTGAAGGCTTTTTACTCCATTTCCGGTTCAATCTTTGCGGAAAGCCATATAAAGCAATATAGGAAAGGTTTAAAAGTTTCAATGGAAAATCTTTTATATTTTACTGATTTTAGTAAGCTTACTGATTCGAGTAATCGAGGGTTTCCTGACTCTATAAAAGTGATGTAATACTTTTATTCAAGGAATAATACAGTTTCAGGTTGTTTATGGGTATCTAGGGTCGTAAACGGGTCGGTTCCGTTCCGGGTCCACGGCGGGCCCGGAACTGGAATCGTTAGTGAGGGGATGCACCCAGAAACCAAAACCGGAACCGATTCGGAACTAATTTCCTGGATCCGGAACCGGAACCATTACGGAGTGGATGGGGCCGGAACCGGAACCATTTCCTGGGCGGGTTCGGGTCCGGGCCCGGCCTATGTAGAGAATTTTTTAGAGAAAAGCAAACTTTTAGAAAAAAAATTTCTAAAATTGGGGTAATATATTGGAGCTCGGGCCCACAGGCCAGAACCAAGGTCGAATTGGGCCCGGAACCATTTAGGTCGCGGGTCTAGAAATTGGAACCGTACCCGGACCCGTTTACTTATCGGTTCCTAAAGATGGACCCAGACCCGATTATTAACGGGTCGGAACCTTCGGATAATCGGAGAATCGGATACCCATTTACAACCCTATGGGCATCACCCCATCACTTCCGTCTTGGCTCAGGGTGACGGTACGAGGTTAATGGAGATGACTTTCCTCTATGGTTTAGTAAGAGTGTTTCCGCAACGTTAATGTGGAAACAGAAATCAACGTAACAGAACAAATTTGAGACGGTAAAGCCGACCGGTCCCCAGGCACTACCGCTCGGTAAAGCAACGGGCTCGGCAGGTCCGACCCGGTCCAGGGCACCACCTCTCTGTAAAGCACAACTGTTTTCCACTGCGATAATACTTCGGGTGCAATCATACCAGCGCTAAAGCACCGGATCCCATCAGAACTCCGCAGTTAAGCGTGCTTGGGCGAGAGTTGTACTTGGATGGGTGACCTCCCGGGAAGTCCTCGTGTTGCACCCCTTTTTTTACAGCTTTGGCTGTCCATTTTCCTGCCACCCATCACATGACCGCTGTTGGAGCCGTCGGAGACCAAATTAATCATTTTGAAGCGTCGAAACCCAGGCTCCGTGCGAGACATACTGGTTTTAGTTAGCCTTTAATTTGATTGCTTTGAAGGCTTTTTACTCCATTTCCGGTTCAATCTTTGCGGAAAGCCATATAAAGCAATTTAGGAAAGGTTTAAAAGTTTCAATGGAAAATCTTTTATATTTTACTGATTTTAGTAAGCTTACTGATTCGAGTAATCGAGGGTTTCCTGACTCTATAAAAGTGATGTAATACTTTTATTCAAGGAATAATACAGTTTCAGGTTGTTTATGGGTATCTAGGGTCGTAAACGGGTCGGTTCCGTTCCGGGTCCACGGCGGGCCCGGAACTGGAATCGTTAGTGAGGGGATGCACCCGGAAACCAAAACCGGAACCGATTCGGAACTAATTTCCTGGATCCGGAACCGGAACCATTACGGAGTGGATGGGCCCGGAACCGGAACCATTTCCTGGGCGGGTTCGGGTCCGGGTCCGGCCTATGTAGAGAATTTTTTAGAGAAAAGCAAGCTTTTAGAAAAAAAATTTCTAAAATTGGGGTAATATTTTGGAGCTCGGGCCCACAGGCCAGAACCAAGGTCGAATTGGGCCCGGAACCATTTAGGTCGCGGGTCTAGAAATTGGAACCATACCCGGAGCCGTTTACTTATCGGTTCCTAAAGATGGACCCAGACCAGATTATTAACGGGTCGGAACCTTCGGATAATCGGAGAATCGGATACCCATTTACAACCCTATGGGCATCACCCCATCACTTCCGTCTTGGCTCAGGGTGACGGTTCGAGGTTAAAGGAGATGACTTTCCTCTATGGTTTACTAAGAGTGTTTCCGCAACGTTAATGTGGAAACAGAAATCAACGTAACAGAACAAATTTGAGACGGTAAAGCCGACCGGTCCCCAGGCACCACCGCTCGGTAAAGCAACGGGCTCGGCAGGTCCGACCCGGTCCAGGGCACCACCTCTCTGTAAAGCACAACTGTTTTCCACTGCGATAATACTTCGGGTGCGATCATACCAGCGCTAAAGCACCGGATCCCATCAGAACTCCGCAGTTATGCGTGCTTGGGCGAGAGTAGTACTAGGATGGGTGACCTCCTGGGAAGTCCTCGTGTTGCACCCCTTTTTTTTCAGCTTTGGCTGTCCATTTTCCCGCCACCCATCACATGACCGCTGTTGGAGCCGTCGGAGACCAAATTAATCATTTTGAAGCGTCGAAACCCAGGCTCCGTGCGAGACTTACTGGTTTTAGTTAGCCTTTAATTTGATTGCTTTGAAGGCTTTTTACTCCATTTCCGGTTCAATCTTTGCGGAAAGCCATATAAAGCAATATAGGAAAGGTTTAAAAGTTTCAATGGAAAATCTTTTATATTTTACTGATTTTAGTAAGCTTACTGATTCGAGTAATCGAGGGTTTCCTGACTCTATAAAAGTGATGTAATACTTTTATTCAAGGAATAATACAGTTTCAGGTTGTTTATGGGTATCTAGGGTCGTAAACGGGTCGGTTCCGTTCCGGGTCCACGGCGGGCCCGGAACTGGAATCGTTAGTGAGGGGATGCACCCAGAAACCAAAACCGGAACCGATTCGGAACTAATTTCCTGGATCCGGAACCGGAACCATTACGGAGTGGATGGGCCCGGAACCGGAACCATTTCCTGGGCGGGTTCGGGTCCGGGCCCGGCCTATGTAGAGAATTTTTTAGAGAAAAGCAAACTTTTAGAAAAAAAATTTCTAAAATTGGGGTAATATATTGGAGCTCGGGCCCACAGGCCAGAACCAAGGTCGAATTGGGCCCGGAACCATTTAGGTCGCGGGTCTAGAAATTGGAACCATACCCGGACCCGTTTACTTATCGGTTCCTAAAGATGGACCCAGACCCGATTATTAACGGGTCGGAACCTTCGGATAATCGGAGAATCGGATACCCATTTACAACCCTATGGGCATCACCCCATCACTTCCGTCTTGGCTCAGGGTGACGGTACGAGGTTAATGGAGATGACTTTCCTCTATGGTTTAGTAAGAGTGTTTCCGCAACGTTAATGTGGAAACAGAAATCAACGTAACAGAACAAATTTGAGACGGTAAAGCCGACCGGTCCCCAGGCACCACCGCTCGGAAAAGCAACGGGCTCGGCAGGTCCGACCCGGTCCAGGGCACCACCTCTCTGTAAAGCACAACTGTTTTCCACTGCGATAATACTTCGGGTGCGATCATACCAGCGCTAAAGCACCGGATCCCATCAGAACTCCGCAGTTAAGCGTGCTTGGGCGAGAGTTGTACTAGGATGGGTGACCTCCCGGGAAGTCCTCGTGTTGCACCCCTTTTTTTACAGCTTTGGCTGTCCATTTTCCTGCCACCCATCACATGACCGCTGTTGGAGCCGTCGGAGACCAAATTAATCATTTTGAAGCGTCGAAACCCAGGCTCCGTGCGAGACATACTGGTTTTAGTTAGCCTTTAATTTGATTGCTTTGAAGGCTTTTTACTCCATTTCCGGTTCAATCTTTGCGGAAAGCCATATAAAGCAATTTAGGAAAGGTTTAAAAGTTTCAATGGAAAATCTTTTATATTTTACTGATTTTAGTAAGCTTACTGATTCGAGTAATCGAGGGTTTCCTGACTCTATAAAAGTGATGTAATACTTTTATTCAAGGAATAATACAGTTTCAGGTTGTTTATGGGTATCTAGGGTCGTAAACGGGTCGGTTCCGTTCCGGGTCCACGGCGGGCCCGGAACTGGAATCGTTAGTGAGGGGATGCACCCGGAAACCAAAACCGGAACCGATTCGGAACTAATTTCCTGGATCCGGAACCGGAACCATTACGGAGTGGATGGGCCCGGAACCGGAACCATTTCCTGGGCGGGTTCGGGTCCGGGTCCGGCCTATGTAGAGAATTTTTTAGAGAAAAGCAAGCTTTTATAAAAAAAATTTCTAAAATTGGGGTAATATTTTGGAGCTCGGGCCCACAGGCCAGAACCAAGGTCGAATTGGGCCCGGAACCATTTAGGTCGCGGGTCTAGAAATTGGAACCATACCCGGACCCGTTTACTTATCGGTTCCTAAAGATGGACCCAGACCCGATTATTAACGGGTCGGAACCTTCGGATAATCGGAGAATCGGATACCCATTTACAACCCTATGGGCATCACCCCATCACTTCCGTCTTGGCTCAGGGTGACGGTTCGAGGTTAAAGGAGATGACTTTCCTCTATGGTTTACTAAGAGTGTTTCCGCAACGTTAATGTGGAAACAGAAATCAACGTAACAGAACAAATTTGAGACGGTAAAGCCGACCGGTCCCCAGGCACCACCGCTCGGTAAAGCAACGGGCTCGGTAGGTCCGACCCGGTCCAGGGCACCACCTCTCTGTAAAGCACAACTGTTTTCCACTGCGATAATACTTCGGGTGCGATCATACCAGCGCTAAAGCACCGGATCCCATCAGAACTCCGCAGTTATGCGTGCTTGGGCGAGAGTAGTACTAGGATGGGTGACCACCTGGGAAGTCCTCGTGTTGCACCCCTTTTTTTTCAGCTTTGGCTGTCCATTTTCCCGCCACCCATCACAAGACCGCTGTTGGAGCCGTCGGAGACCAAATTAATCATTTTGAAGCGTCGAAACCCAGGCTCCGTGCGAGACTTACTGGTTTTAGTTAGCCTTTAATTTGATTGCTTTGAAGGCTTTTTACTCCATTTCCGGTTCAATCTTTGCGGAAAGCCATATAAAGCAATATAGGAAAGGTTTAAAAGTTTCAATGGAAAATCTTTTATATTTTACTGATTTTAGTAAGCTTACGGATTCGAGTAATCGAGGGTTTCCTGACTCTATAAAAGTGATGTAATACTTTTATTCAAGGAATAATACAGTTTCAGGTTGTTTATGGGTATCTAGGGTCGTAAACGGGTCGGTTCCGTTCCGGGTCCACGGCGGGCCCGGAACTGGAATCGTTAGTGAGGGGATGCACCCAGAAACCAAAACCGGAACCGATTCGGAACTAATTTCCTGGATCCGGAACCGGAACCATTACGGAGTGGATGGGCCCGGAACCGGAACCATTTCCTGGGCGGGTTCGGGTCCAGGCCCGGCCTATGTAGAGAATTTTTTAGAGAAAAGCAAACTTTTAGAAAAAAAATTTCTAAAATTGGGGTAATATATTGGAGCTCGGGCCCACAGGCCAGAACCAAGGTCGAATTGGGCCCGGAACCATTTAGGTCGCGGGTCTAGAAATTGGAACCATACCCGGACCCGTTTACTTATCGGTTCCTAAAGATGGACCCAGACCCGATTATTAACGGGTCGGAACCTTCGGATAATCGGAGAATCGGATACCCATTTACAACCCTATGGGCATCACCCCATCACTTCCGTCTTGGCTCAGGGTGACGGTACGAGGTTAATGGAGATGACTTTCCTCTATGGTTTAGTAAGAGTGTTTCCACAACGTTAATGTGGAAACAGAAATCAACGTAACAGAACAAATTTGAGACGGTAAAGCCGACCGGTCCCCAGGCACCACCGCTCGGTAAAGCAACGGGCTCGGTAGGTCCGACCCGGTCCAGGGCACCACCTCTCTGTAAAGCACAACTGTTTTCCACTGCGATAATACTTCGGGTGCGATCATACCAGCGCTAAAGCACCGGATCCCATCAGAACTCCGCAGTTAAGCGTGCTTGGGCGAGAGTTGTACTAGGATGGGTGACCTCCCGGGAAGTCCTCGTGTTGCACCCCTTTTTTTACAGCTTTGGCTGTCCATTTTCCTGCCACCCATCACATGACCGCTGTTGGAGCCGTCGGAGACCAAATTAATCATTTTGAAGCGTCGAAACCCAGGCTCCGTGCGAGACTTACTGGTTTTAGTTAGCCTTTAATTTGATCGCTTTGAAGGCTTTTTACTCCATTTCCGGTTCAATCTTTGCGGAAAGCCATATAAAGCAATTTAGGAAAGGTTTAAAAGTTTCAATGGAAAATCTTTTATATTTTACTGATTTTAGTAAGCTTACTGATTCGAGTAATCGAGGGTTTCCTGACTCTATAAAAGTGATGTAATACTTTTATTCAAGGAATAATACAGTTTCAGGTTGTTTATGGGTATCTAGGGTCGTAAACGGGTCGGTTCCGTTCCGGGTCCACGGCGTGCCCGGAACTGGAATCGTTAGTGAGGGGATGCACCCGGAAACCAAAACCGGAACCGATTCGGAACTAATTTCCTGGATCCGGAACCGGAACCATTACGGAGTGGATGGGCCCGGAACCGGAACCATTTCCTGGGCGGGTTCGGGTCCGGGTCCGGCCTATGTAGAGAATTTTTTAGAGAAAAGCAAGCTTTTAGAAAAAAAATTTCTAAAATTGGGGTAATATTTTGGAGCTCGGGCCCACAGGCCAGAACCAAGGTCGAATTGGGCCCGGAACCATTTAGGTCGCGGGTCTAGAAATTGGAACCGTACCCGGACCCGTTTACTTATCGGTTCCTAAAGATGGACCCAGACCCGATCATTAACGGGTCGGAACCTTCGGATAATCGGAGAATCGGATACCCATTTACAACCCTATGGGCATCACCCCATCACTTCCGTCTTGGCTCAGGGTGACGGTTCGATGTTAAAGGAGATGACTTTCCTCTATGGTTTACTAAGAGTGTTTCCGCAACGTTAATGTGGAAACAGAAATCAACGTAACAGAACAAATTTGAGACGGTAAAGCCGACCGGTCCCCAGGCACCACCGCTCGGTAAAGCAACGGGCTCGGCAGGTCCGACCCGGTCCAGGGCACCACCTCTCTGTAAAGCACAACTGTTTTCCACTGCGATAATACTTCGGGTGCGATCATACCAGCGCTAAAGCACCGGATCCCATCAGAACTCCGCAGTTATGCGTGCTTGGGCGAGAGTAGTACTAGGATGGGTGACCTCCTGGGAAGTCCTCGTGTTGCACCCCTTTTTTTTCAGCTTTGGCTGTCCATTTTCCTGCCACCCATCACATGACCGCTGTTGGAGCCGTCGGAGACCAAATTAATCATTTTGAAGCGTCGAAACCCAGGCTCCGTGCGAGACTTACTGGTTTTAGTTAGCCTTTAATTTGATTGCTTTGAAGGCTTTTTACTCCATTTCCGGTTCAATCTTTGCGGAAAGCCATATAAAGCAATTTAGGAAAGGTTTAAAAGTTTCAATGGAAAATCTTTTATATTTTACTGATTTTAGTAAGCTTACTGATTCGAGTAATCGAGGGTTTCCTGACTCTATAAAAGTGATGTAATACTTTTATTCAAGGAATAATACAGTTTCAGGTTGTTTATGGGTATCTAGGGTCGTAAACGGGTCGGTTCCGTTCCGGGTCCACGGCGGGCCCGGAACTGGAATCGTTAGTGAGGGGATGCACCCGGAAACCAAAACCGGAACCGATTCGGAACTAATTTCCTGGATCCGGAACCGGAACCATTACGGAGTGGATGGGCCCGGAACCGGAACCATTTCCTGGGCGGGTTCGGGTCCGGGGCCCGGCCTATGTAGAGAATTTTTTAGAGAAAAGCAAACTTTTAGAAAAAAAATTTCTAAAATTGGGGTAATATATTGGAGCTCGGGCCCACAGGCCAGAACCAAGGTCGAATTGGGCCCGGAACCATTTAGGTCGCGGGTCTAGAAATTGGAACCATACCCGGACCCGTTTACTTATCGGTTCCTAAAGATGGACCCAGACCCGATTATTAACGGGTCGGAACCTTCGGATAATCGGAGAATCGGATACCCATTTACAACCCTATGGGCATCACCCCATCACTTCCGTCTTGGCTCAGGGTGACGGTACGAGGTTAATGGAGATGACTTTCCTCTATGGTTTAGTAAGAGTGTTTCCGCAACGTTAATGTGGAAACAGAAATCAACGTAACAGAACAAATTTGAGACGGTAAAGCCGACCGGTCCCCAGGCACCACCGCTCGGTAAAGCAACGGGCTCGGCAGGTCCGACCCGGTCCAGGGCACCACCTCTCTGTAAAGCACAACTGTTTTCCACTGCGATAATACTTCGGGTGCGATCATACCAGCGCTAAAGCACCGGATCCCATCAGAACTCCGCAGTTAAGCGTACTTGGGCGAGAGTAGTACTAGGATGGGTGACCTCCTGGGAAGTCCTCGTGTTGCACCCCTTTTTTTACAGCTTTGGCAGTCCATTTTCCTGCCACCCATCACATGACCGCTGTTGGAGCCGTCGGAGACCAAATTAATCATTTTGAAGCGTCGAAACCCAAGCTCCGTGCGAGACTTACTGGTTTTAGTTAGCCTTTAATTTGATTGCTTTGAAGGCTTTTTACTCCATTTCCGGTTCAATCTTTGCGGAAAGCCATATAAAGCAATTTAGGAAAGGTTTAAAAGTTTCAATGGAAAATCTTTTATATTTTACTGATTTTAGTAAGCTTACTGATTCGAGTAATCGAGGGTTTCCTGACTCTATAAAAGTGATGTAATACTTTTATTCAAGGAATAATACAGTTTCAGGTTGTTTATGGGTATCTAGGGTCGTAAACGGGTCGGTTCCGTTCCGGGTCCACGGCGTGCCCGAAACTGGAATCGTTAGTGAGGGGATGCACCCGGAAACCAAAACCGGAACCGATTCGGAACTAATTTCCTGGATCCGGAACCGGAACCATTACGGAGTGGATGGGCCCGGAACCGGAACCATTTCCTGGGCGGGTTCGGGTCCGGGTCCGGCCTATGTAGAGAATTTTTTAGAGAAAAGCAAACTTTTAGAAAAAAAATTTCTAAAATTGGGGTAATATTTTGGAGCTCGGGCCCACAGGCCAGAACCAAGGTCGAATTGGGCCCGGAACCATTTAGGTCGCGGGTCTAGAAATTGGAACCATACCCGGACCCGTTTACTTATCGGTTCCTAAAGATGGACCCAGACCCGATTATTAACGGGTCGGAACCTTCGGATAATCGGAGAATCGGATACCCATTTACAACCCTATGGGCATCACCCCATCACTTCCGTCTTGGCTCTGGGTGACGGTTCGAGGTTAAAGGAGATGACTTTCCTCTATGGTTTAGTAAGAGTGTTTCCGCAACGTTAATGTGGAAACAGAAATCAACGTAACAGAACAAATTTGAGACGGTAAAGCCGACCGGTCCCCAGGCACCACCGCTCGGTAAAGCAACGGGCTCGGCAGGTCCGACCCGGTCCAGGGCACCACCTCTCTGTAAAGCACAACTGTTTTCCACTGCGATAATACTTCGGGTGCGATCATACCAGCGCTAAAGCACCGGATCCCATCAGAACTCCGCAGTTAAGCGTGCTTGGCCGAGAGTAGTACTAGGATGGGTGACCTCCTGGGAAGTCCTCGTGTTGCACCCCTTTTTTTTCAGCTTTGGCTGTCCATTTTCCTGCCACCCATCACATGACCGCTGTTGGAGCCGTCGGAGACCAAATTAATCATTTTGAAGCGTCGAAACCCAGGCTCCGTGCGCGACTTACTGGTTTTAGTTAGCCTTTAATTTGATTGCTTTGAAGGCTTTTTACTCCATTTCCGGTTCAATCTTTGCGGAAAGCCATATAAAGCAATTTAGGAAAGGTTTAAAAGTTTCAATGGAAAATCTTTTATATTTTACTGATTTTAGTAAGCTTACTGATTCGAGTAATCGAGGGTTTCCTGACTCTATAAAAGTGATGTAATACTTTTATTCAAGGAATAATACAGTTTCAGGTTGTTTATGGGTATCTAGGGTCGTAAACGGGTCGGTTCCGTTCCGGGTCCACGGCGTGCCCGGAACTGGAATCGTTAGTGAGGGGATGCACCCGGAAACCAAAACCGGAACCGATTCGGAACTAATTTCCTGGATCCGGAACCGGAACCATTACGGAGTGGATGGGCCCGGAACCGGAACCATTTCCTGGGTGGGTTCGGGTCCGGGTCCGGCCTATGTAGAGAATTTTTTAGAGAAAAGCAAACTTTTAGAAAAAAAATTTCTAAAATTGGGGTAATATTTTGGAGCTCGGGCCCACAGGCCAGAACCAAGGTCGAATTGGGCCCGGAACCATTTAGGTCGCGGGTCTAGAAATTGGAACCATACCCGGACCCGTTTACTTATCGGTTCCTAAAGATGGACCCAGACCCGATTATTAACGGGTCGGAACCTTCGGATAATCGGAGAATCGGATACCCATTTACAACCCTATGGGCATCACCCCATCACTTCCGTCTTGGCTCAGGGTGACGGTTCGAGGTTAAAGGAGATGACTTTCCTCTATGGTTTAGTAAGAGTGTTTCCGCAACGTTAATGTGGAAACAGAAATCAACGTAACAGAACAAATTTGAGACGGTAAAGCCGACCGGTCCCCAGGCACCACCGCTCGGTAAAGCAACGGGCTCGGCAGGTCCGACCCGGTCCAGGGCACCACCTCTCTGTAAAGCACAACTGTTTTCCACTGCGATAATACTTCGGGTGCGATCATACCAGCGCTAAAGCACCGGATCCAATCAGAACTCTGCAGTTAAGCGTGCTTGGGCGAGAGTAGTACTAGGATGGGTGACCTCCTGGGAAGTCCTCGTGTTGCACCCCTTTTTTTTCAGCTTTGGCTGTCCATTTTCCTGCCACCCATCACATGACCGCTGTTGGAGCCGTCGGAGACCAAATTAATCATTTTGAAGCGTCGAAACCCAGGCTCCGTGCGAGACTTACTGGTTTTAGTTAGCCTTTAATTTGATTGCTTTGAAGGCTTTTTACTCCATTTCCGGTTCAATCTTTGCGGAAAGCCATATAAAGCAATATAGGAAAGGTTTAAAAGTTTCAATGGAAAATCTTTTATATTTTACTGATTTTAGTAAGCTTACTGATTCGAGTAATCGAGGGTTTCCTAACTCTATAAAAGTGATGTAATACTTTTATTCAAGGAATAATACAGTTTCAGGTTGTTTATGGGTATCTAGGGTCGTAAACGGGTCGGTTCCGTTCCGGGTCCACGGCGTGCCCGAAACTGGAATCGTTAGTGAGGGGATGCACCCGGAAACCAAAACCGGAACCGATTCGAAACTAATTTCCTGGATCCGGAACCGGAACCATTACGGAGTGGATGGGCCCGGAACCGGAACCATTTCCTGGGCGGGTTCGGGTCCGGGTCCGGCCTATGTAGAGAATTTTTTAGAGAAAAGCAAACTTTTAGAAAAAAAATTTCTAAAATTGGGGTAATATTTTGGAGCTCGGGCCCACAGGCCAGAACCAAGGTCGAATTGGGCCCGGAACCATTTAGGTCGCGGGTCTAGAAATTGGAACCATACCCGGACCCGTTTACTTATCGGTTCCTAAAGATGGACCCAGACCCGATTATTAACGGGTCGGAACCTTCGGATAATCGGAGAATCGGATACCCATTTACAACCCTATGGGCATCACCCCATCACTTCCGTCTTGGCTCTGGGTGACGGTTCGAGGTTAATGGAGATGACTTTCCTCTATGGTTTAGTAAGAGTGTTTCCGCAACGTTAATGTGGAAACAGAAATCAACGTAACAGAACAAATTTGAGACGGTAAAGCCGACCGGTCCCCAGGCACCACCGCTCGGTAAAGCAACGGGCTCGGCAGGTCCGACCCGGTCCAGGGCACCACCTCTCTGTAAAGCACAACTGTTTTCCACTGCGATAATACTTCGGGTGCGATCATACCAGCGCTAAAGCACCGGATCCCATCAGAACTCCGCAGTTAAGCGTGCTTGGGCGAGAGTAGTACTAGGATGGGTGACCTCCTGGGAAGTCCTAGTGTTGCACCCCTTTTTTTTCAGCTTTGGCTGTCCATTTTCCTGCCACCCATCACATGACCGCTGTTGGAGCCGTCGGAGACCAAATTAATCATTTTGAAGCGTCGAAACCCAGGCTCCGTGCGAGACTTACTGGTTTTAGTTAGCCTTTAATTTGATTGCTTTGAAGGCTTTTTACTCCATTTCCGGTTCAATCTTTGCGGAAAGCCATATAAAGCAATTTAGGAAAGGTTTAAAAGTTTCAATGGAAAATCTTTTATATTTTACTGATTTTAGTAAGCTTACTGATTCGAGTAATCGAGGGTTTCCTGACTCTATAAAAGTGATGTAATACTTTTATTCAAGGAATAATACAGTTTCAGGTTGTTTATGGGTATCTAGGGTCGTAAACGGGTCGGTTCCGTTCCGGGTCCACGGCGTGCCCGGAACTGGAATCGTTAGTGAGGGGATGCACCCGGAAACCAAAACCGGAACCGATTCGGAACTAATTTCCTGGATCCGGAACCGGAACCATTACGGAGTGGATGGGCCCGGAACCGGAACCATTTCCTGGGCGGGTTCGGGTCCGGGTCCGGCCTATGTAGAGAATTTTTTAGAGAAAAGCAAACTTTTAGAAAAAAAATTTCTAAAATTGGGGTAATATTTTGGAGCTCGGGCCCACAGGCCAGAACCAAGGTCGAATTGGGCCCGGAACCATTTAGGTCGCGGGCCTAGAAATTGGAACCATACCCGGACCCGTTTACTTATCGGTTCCTAAAGATGGACCCAGACCCGATTATTAACGGGTCGGAACCTTCGGATAATCGGAGAATCGGATACCCATTTACAACCCTATGGGCATCACCCCATCACTTCCGTCTTGGCTCAGGGTGACGGTTCGAGGTTAAAGGAGATGACTTTCCTCTATGGTTTACTAAGAGTGTTTCCGCAACGTTAATGTGGAAACAGAAATCAACGTAACAGAACAAATTTGAGACGGTAAAGCCGACCGGTCCCCAGGCACCACCGCTCGGTAAAGCAACGGGCTCGGCAGGTCCGACCCGGTCCAGGGCACCACCTCTCTGTAAAGCACAACTGTTTTCCACTGCGATAATACTTCGGGTGCGATCATACCAGCGCTAAAGCACCGGATCCCATCAGAACTCCGCAGTTAAGCGTGCTTGGGCGAGAGTAGTACTAGGATGGGTGACCTCCTGGGAAGTCCTCGTGTTGCACCCCTTTTTTTTCAGCTTTGGCTGTCCGTTTTCCTGCCACCCATCACATGACCGCTGTTGGAGCCGTCGGAGACCAAATTAATCATTTTGAAGCGTCGAAACCCAGGCTCCGTGCGAGACTTACTGGTTTTAGTTAGCCTTTAATTTGATTGCTTTGAAGGCTTTTTACTCCATTTCCGGTTCAATCTTTGCGGAAAGCCATATAAAGCAATTTAGGAAAGGTTTAAAAGTTTCAATGGAAAATCTTTTATATTTTACTGATTTTAGTAAGCTTACTGATTCGAGTAATCGAGGGTTTCCTGACTCTATAAAAGTGATGTAATACTTTTATTCAAGGAATAATACAGTTTCAGGTTGTTTATGGGTATCTAGGGTCGTAAACGGGTCGGTTCCGTTCCGGGTCCACGGCGGGCCCGGAACTGGAATCGTTAGTGAGGGGATGCACCCGGAAACCAAAACCGGAACCTATTCGGAACTAATTTCCTGGATCCGGAACCGGAACCATTACGGAGTGGATGGGCCCGGAACCGGAACCATTTCCTGGGCGGGTTTGGGTCCGGGCCCGGCCTACGTAGAGAATTTTTTAGAGAAAAGCAAACTTTTAGAAAAAAAATTTCTAAAATTGGGGTAATATATTGGAGCTCGGGCCCACAGGCCAGAACCAAGGTCGAATTGGGCCCGGAACCATTTAGGTCGCGGGTCTAGAAATTGGAACCATACCCGGACCCGTTTACTTATCGGTTCCTAAAGATGGACCCAGACCCGATTATTAACGGGTCGGAACCTTCGGATAATCGGAGAATCGGATACCCATTTACAACCCTATGGGCATCACCCCATCACTTCCGTCTTGGCTCAGGGTGACGGTACGAGGTTAATGGAGATGACTTTCCTCTATGGTTTAGTAAGAGTGTTTCCGCAACGTTAATGTGGAAACAGAAATCAACGTAACAGAACAAATTTGAGACGGTAAAGCCGACCGGTCCCCAGGCACCACCGCTCGGTAAAGCAACGGGCTCGGCAGGTCCGACCCGGTCCAGGGCACCACCTCTCTGTAAAGCACAACTGTTTCCCACTGCGATAATACTTCGGGTGCGATCATACCAGCGCTAAAGCACCGGATCCCATCAGAACTCCGCAGTTAAGCGTGCTTGGGCGAGAGTAGTACTAGGATGGGTGGCTTTGGCTGTCCATTTTCCTGCCACCCATCACATGACCGCTGTTGGAGCCGTCGTAGACCAAATTAATCATTTTGAAGCGTCGAAACCCAGGCTCCGTGCGAGACTTACTGGTTTTAGTTAGCCTTTAATTTGATTGCTTTGAAGGCTTTTTACTCCATTTCCGGTTCAATCTTTGCGGAAAGCCATATAAAGCAATATAGGAAAGGTTTAAAAGTTTCAATGGAAAATCTTTTATATTTTACTGATTTTAGTAAGCTTACTGATTCGAGCAATCGAGGGTTTCCTGACTCTATAAAAGTGATGTAATACTTTTATTCAAGGAATAATACAGTTTCAGGTTGTTTATGGGTATCTAGGGTCGTAAACGGGTCGGTTCCGTTCCGGGTTCACGGCGGGCGTGGAACTAAAATCGTTAGTGAGGGGATGCACCCGGAAACAAAAACCGGACCCGATTCAGAACTAATTTCCTGGATCCGGAACCGGAACCATTACGGAGTGGATGGGCCCGGAACCGGAACCATTTCCTGGGCGGGTTCGGGTCCGGGCCCGGCCTATGTAGAGAATTTTTTAGAGAAAAGCAAACTTTTAGAAAAAAAATTTCTAAAATTGGGGTAATATATTGGAGCTCGGGCCCACAGGCCAGAACCAAGGTCGAATTGGGCCCGGAACCATTTAGGTCGCAGGTCTAGAAATTGGAACCATACCCGGACCCGTTTACTTATCGGTTCCTAAAGATGGACCCAGACCCGATTATTAACGGGTCGGAACCTTCGGATAATCGGAGAATCGGATACCCATTTACAACCCTATGGGCATCACCCCATCACTTCCGTCTTGGCTCAGGGTGACGGTTCGAGGTTAATGGAGATGACTTTCCTCTATGGTTTAGTAAGAGTGTTTCCGCAACGTTAATGTGGAAACAGAAATCAACGTAACAGAACAAATTTGAGACGGTAAAGCCGACCGGTCCCCAGGCACCACCGCTCGGTAAAGCAACGGGCTCGGCAGGTCCGACCCGGTCCAGGGCACCACCTCTCTGTAAAGCACAACTGTTTTCCACTGTGATAATACTTCGGGTGCGATCATACCAGCGCTAAAGCACCGGATCCCATCCGAACTCCGCAGTTAAGCGTGCTTGGGCGAGAGTAGTACTAGGATGGGTGACCTCCTGGGAAGTCCTCGTGTTGCACCCCTTTTTTTTCAGCTCTGGCTGTCCATTTTCCTGCCACCCATCACATGACCGCTGTTGGAGCCGTCGGAGACCAAATTAATCATTTTGAAGCGTCGAAACCCAGGCTCCGTGCGAGACTTACTGGTTTTAGTTAGCCTTTAATTTGATTGCTTTGAAGGCGTTTTACTCCATTTCCGGTTCAATCTTTGCGGAAAGCCATATAAAGCAATTTAGGAAAGGTTTAAAAGTTTCAATGGAAAATCTTTTATATTTTACTGATTTTAGTAAGCTTACTGATTCGAGTAATCGAGGGTTTCCTGACTCTATAAAAGTGATGTAATACTTTTATTCAAGGAATAATACAGTTTCAGGTTGTTTATGGGTATCTAGGGTCGTAAACGGGTCGGTTCCGTTCCGGGTCCACGGCGGGCCCGGAACTGGAATCGTTAGTGAGGGGATGCACCCGGAAACCAAAACCGGAACCTATTCGGAACTAATTTCCTGGATCCGGAACCGGAACCATTACGGAGTGGATGGGCCCGGAACCGGAACCATTTCCTGGGCGGGTTTGGGTCCGGGCCCGGCCTACGTAGAGAATTTTTTAGAGAAAAGCAAACTTTTAGAAAAAAAATTTCTAAAATTGGGGTAATATATTGGAGCTCGGGCCCACAGGCCAGAACCAAGGTCGAATTGGGCCCGGAACCATTTAGGTCGCGGGTCTAGAAATTGGAACCATACCCGGACCCGTTTACTTATCGGTTCCTAAAGATGGACCCAGACCCGATTATTAACGGGTCGGAACCTTCGGATAATCGGAGAATCGGATACCCATTTACAACCCTATGGGCATCACCCCATCACTTCCGTCTTGGCTCAGGGTGACGGTACGAGGTTAATGGAGATGACTTTCCTCTATGGTTTAGTAAGAGTGTTTCCGCAACGTTAATGTGGAAACAGAAATCAACGTAACAGAACAAATTTGAGACGGTAAAGCCGACCGGTCCCCAGGCACCACCGCTCGGTAAAGCAACGGGCTCGGCAGGTCCGACCCGGTCCAGGGCACCACCTCTCTGTAAAGCACAACTGTTTCCCACTACGATAATACTTCGGGTGCGATCATACCAGCGCTAAAGCACCGGATCCCATCAGAACTCCGCAGTTAAGCGTGCGAGAGTAGTACTAGGATGGGTGACCTCCTGGGAAGTCCTCGTGTTGCACCCCTTTTTTTTCAGCTCTGGCTGTCCATTTTCCTGCCACCCATCACATGACCGCTGTTGGAGCCGTCGGAGACCAAATTAATCATTTTGAAGCGTCGAAACCTAGGCTCCGTGCGAGACTTACTGGTTTTAGTTAGCCTTTAATTTGATTGCTTTGAAGGCTTTTTACTCCATTTCCGGTTCAATCTTTGCGGAAAGCCATATAAAGCAATTTAGGAAAGGTTTAAAAGTTTCAATGGAAAATCTTTTATATTTTACTGATTTTAGTAAGCTTACTGATTCGAGTAATCGAGGGTTTCCTGACTCTATAAAAGTGATGTAATACTTTTATTCAAGGAATAATACAGTTTCAGGTTGTTTATGGGTATCTAGGGTCGTAAACGGGTCGATTCCGTTCCGGGTCCACGGCGTGCCCGGAACTGGAATCGTTAGTGAGGGGATGCACCCGGAAACCAAAACCGGAACCGATTCGGAACTAATTTCCTGGATCCGGAACCGGAACCATTACGGAGTGGATGGGCCCGGAACCGGAACCATTTCCTGGGCGGGTTCGGGTCCGGGTCCGGCCTATGTAGAGAATTTTTTAGAGAAAAGCAAACTTTTAGAAAAAAAATTTCTAAAATTGGGGTAATATTTTGGAGCTCGGGCCCACAGGCCAGAACCAAGGTCGAATTGGGCCCGGAACCATTTAGGTCGCGGGTCTAGAAATTGGAACCATACCCGGACCCGTTTACTTATCGGTTCCTAAAGATGGACCCAGACCTGATTATTAACGGGTCGGAACCTTCGGATAATCGGAGAATCGGATACCCATTTACAACCCTATGGGCATCACCCCATCACTTCCGTCTTGGCTCAGGGTGACGGTACGAGGTTAATGGAGATGACTTTCCTCTATGGTTTAGTAAGAGTGTTTCCGCAACGTTAATGTGGAAACAGAAATCAACGTAACAGAACAAATTTGAGACGGTAAAGCCGACCGGTCCCCAGGCACCACCGCTCGGTAAAGCAACGGGCTCGGCAGGTCCGACCCGGTCCAGGGCACCACCTCTCTGTAAAGCACAACTGTTTTCCACTGCGATAATACTTTGGGTGCGATCATACCAGCGCTAAAGCACCGGATCCCATCAGAACTCCGCAGTTAAGCGTGCTTGGGCGAGAGTAGTACTAGGATGGGTGACCTCCTGGGAAGTCCTCGTGTTGCACCCCTTTTTTTTCAGCTCTGGCTGTCTATTTTCCTGCCACCCATCACATGACCGCTGTTGGAGCCGTCGGAGACCAAATTAATCATTTTGAAGCGTCGAAACCCAGGCTCCGTGCGAGACTTACTGGTTTTAGTTAGCCATTAATTTGATTGCTTTGAAGGCTTTTTACTCCATTTCCGGTTCAATCTTTGCGGAAAGCCATATAAAACAATTTAGGAAAGGTTTAAAAGTTTCAATGGAAAATCTTTTATATTTTACTGATTTTAGTAAGCTTACTGATTCGAGTAATCGAGGGTTTCCTGACTCTATAAAAGTGATGTAATACTTTTATTCAAGGAATAATACAGTTTCAGGTTGTTTATGGGTATCTAGGGTCGTAAACGGGTCGGTTCCGTTCCGGGTCCACGGCGGGCCCGGAACTGGAATCGTTAGTGAGGGGATGCACCCGGAAACCAAAACCGGAACCGATTCGGAACTAATTTCCTGGATCCGGAACCGGAACCATTACGGAGTGGATGGGCCCGGAACCGGAACCATTTCCTGGGCGGGTTTGGGTCCGGGCCCGGCCTATGTCGAGAATTTTTTAGAGAAAAGCAAACTTTTAGAAAAAAAATTTCTAAAATTGGGGTAATATATTGGAGCTCGGGCCCACAGGCCAGAACCAAGGTCGAATTGGGCCCGGAACCATTTAGGTCGCGGGTCTAGAAATTGGAACCATACCCGGACCCGTTTACTTATCGGTTCCTAAAGATGGACCCAGACCCGATTATTAACGGGTCGGAACCTTCGGATAATCGGAGAATCGGATACCCATTTACAACCCTATGGGCATCACCCCATCACTTCCGTCTTGGCTCAGGGTGACGGTACGAGGTTAATGGAGATGACTTTCCTCTATGGTTTAGTAAGAGTGTTTCCGCAACGTTAATGTGGAAACAGAAATCAACGTAACAGAACAAATTTGAGACGGTAAAGCCGACCGGTCCCCAGGCACCACCGCTCGGTAAAGCAACGGGCTCGGCAGGTCCGACCCGGTCCAGGGCACCACCTCTCTGTAAAGCACAACTGTTTTCCACTGCGATAATACTTCGGGTGCGATCATACCAGCGCTAAAGCACCGGATCCCATCAGAACTCCTCAGTTAAGCGTGCTTGGGCGGGAGTAGTACTAGGATGGGTGACCTCCTGGGAAGTCCTCGTGTTGCACCCCTTTTTTTTCAGCTCTGGCTGTCCATTTTCCTGCCACCCATCACATGACCGCTGTTGGAGCCGTCGGAGACCAAATTAATCATTTTGAAGCGTCGAAACCCAGGCTCCGTGCGAGACTTACTGGTTTTAGTTAGCCTTTAATTTGATTGCTTTGAAGGCTTTTTACTCCATTTCCGGTTCAATCTTTGCGGAAAGCCATATAAAGCAATTTAGGAAAGGTTTAAAAGTTTCAATGGAAAATCTTTTATATTTTACTGATTTTAGTAAGCTTACTGATTCGAGTAATCGAGGGTTTCCTGACTCTATAAAAGTGATGTAATACTTTTATTCAAGGAATAATACAGTTTCAGGTTGTTTATGGGTATCTAGGGTCGTAAACGGGTCGGTTCCGTTCCGGGTCCACGGCGGGCCCGGAATTGGAATCGTTAGTGAGGGGATGCACCCGGAAACCAAAACCGGAACCGATTCGGAACTAATTTCCTGGATCCGGAACCGGAACCATTACGGAGTGGATGGGCCCGGAACCGGAACCATTTCCTGGGCGGGTTTGGGTCCGGGCCCGGCCTATGTAGAGAATTTTTTAGAGAAAAGCAAACTTTTAGAAAAAAAATTTCTAAAATTGGGGTAATATATTGGAGCTCGGGCCCACAGGCCAGAACCAAGGTCGAATTGGGCCCGGAACCATTTAGGTCGCGGGTCTAGAAATTGGAACCATACCCGGACCCGTTTACTTATCGGTTCCTAAAGATGGACCCAGACCCGATTATTAACGGGTCGGAACCTTCGGATAATCGGAGAATCGGATACCCATTTACAACCCTATGGGCATCACCCCATCACTTCCGTCTTGGCTCAGGGTGACGGTACGAGGTTAATGGAGATGACTTTCCTCTATGGTTTAGTAAGAGTGTTTCCGCAACGTTAATGTGGAAACAGAAATCAACGTAACAGAACAAATTTGAGACGGTAAAGCCGACCGGTCCCCAGGCACCACCGCTCGGTAAAGCAACGGGCTCGGCAGGTCCGACCCGGTCCAGGGCACCACCTCTCTGTAAAGCACAACTGTTTTCCACTGCGATAATACTTCGGGTGCGATCATACCAGCGCTAAAGCACCGGATCCCATCAGAACCCCGCAGTTAAGCGTGCTTGGGCGAGAGTAGTACTAGGATGGGTGACCTCCTGGGAAGTCCTCGTGTTGCACCCCTTTTTTTTCAGCTCTGGCTGTCCATTTTCCTGCCACCCATCACATGACCGCTGTTGGAGCCGTCGGAGACCAAATTAATCATTTTGAAGCGTCGAAACCCAGGCTCCGTGCGAGACTTACTGGTTTTAGTTAGCCTTTAATTTGATTGCTTTGAAGGCTTTTTACTCCATTTCCGGTTCAATCTTTGCGGAAAGCCATATAAAGCAATTTAGGAAAGGTTTAAAAGTTTCAATGGAAAATCTTTTATATTTTACTGATTTTAGTAAGCTTACTGATTCGAGTAATCGAGGGTTTCCTGACTCTATAAAAGTGATGTAATACTTTTATTCAAGGAATAATACAGTTTCAGGTTGTTTATGGGTATCTAGGGTCGTAAACGGGTCGGTTCCGTTCCGGGTCCACGGCGTGCCCGGAACTGGAATCGTTAGTGAGGGGATGCACCCGGAAACCAAAACCGGAACCGATTCGGAACTAATTTCCTGGATCCGGAACCGGAACCATTACGGAGTGGATGGGCCCGGAACCGGAACCATTTCCTGGGCGGGTTCGGGTCCGGGTCCGGCCTATGTAGAGAATTTTTTAGAGAAAAGCAAACTTTTAGAAAAAAAATTTCTAAAATTGGGGTAATATTTTGGAGCTCGGGCCCACAGGCCAGAACCAAGGTCGAATTGGGCCCGGAACCATTTAGGTCGCGGGTCTAGAAATTGGAACCATACCCGGACCCGTTTACTTATCGGTTCCTAAAGATGGACCCAGACCCGATTATTAACGGGTCGGAACCTTCGGATAATCGGAGAATCGGATACCCATTTACAACCCTATGGGCATCACCCCATCACTTCCGTCTTGGCTCAGGGTGACGGTACGAGGTTAATGGAGATGACTTTCCTCTATGGTTTAGTAAGAGTGTTTCCGCAACGTTAATGTGGAAACAGAAATCAACGTAACAGAACAAATTTGAGACGGTAAAGCCGACCGGTCCCCAGGCACCACCGCTCGGTAAAGCAACGGGCTCGGCAGGTCCGACCCGGTCCAGGGCACCACCTCTCTGTAAAGCACAACTGTTTTCCACTGCGATAATACTTCGGGTGCGATCATACCAGCGCTAAAGCACCGGATCCCATCAGAACTCCGCAGTTAAGCGTGCTTGGGCGAGAGTAGTACTAGGATGGGTGACCTCCTGGGAAGTCCTCGTGTTGCACCCCTTTTTTTTCAGCTCTGGCTGTCCATTTTCCTGCCACCCATCACATGACCGCTGTTGGAGCCGTCGGAGACCAAATTAATCATTTTGAAGCGTCGAAACCCAGGCTCCGTGCGAGACTTATTGGTTTTAGTTAGCCTTTAATTTGATTGCTTTGAAGGCTTTTTACTCCATTTCCGGTTCAATCTTTGCGGAAAGCCATATAAAGCAATTTAGGAAAGGTTTAAAAGTTTCAATGGAAAATCTTTTATATTTTACTGATTTTAGTAAGCTTACTGATTCGAGTAATCGAGGGTTTCCTGACTCTATAAAAGTGATGTAATACTTTTATTCAAGGAATAATACAGTTTCAGGTTGTTTATGGGTATCTAGGGTCGTAAACGGGTCGGTTCCGTTCCGGGTCCACGGCGGGCCCGGAACTGGAATCGTTAGTGAGGGGATGCACCCGGAAACCAAAACCGGAACCGATTCGGAACTAATTTCCTGGATCCGGAACCGGAACCATTACGGAGTGGATGGGCCCGGAACCGGAACCATTTCCTGGGCGGGTTCGGGTCCGGGCCCGGCCTATGTAGAGAATTTTTTAGAGAAAAGCAAACTTTTAGAAAAAAAATTTCTAAAATTGGGGTAATATATTGGAGCTCGGGCCCACAGGCCAGAACCAAGGTCGAATTGGGCCCGGAACCATTTAGGTCGCGGGTCTAGAAATTGGAACCATACCCGGACCCGTTTACTTATCGGTTCCTAAAGATGGACCCAGACCCGATTATTAACGGGTCGGAACCTTCGGATAATCGGAGAATCGGATACCCATTTACAACCCTATGGGCATCACCCCATCACTTCCGTCTTGGCTCAGGGTGACGGTACGAGGTTAATGGAGATGACTTTCCTCTATGGTTTAGTAAGAGTGTTTCCGCAACGTTAATGTGGAAACAGAAATCAACGTAACAGAACAAATTTGAGACGGTAAAGCCGACCGGTCCCCAGGCACCACCGCTCGGTAAAGCAACGGGCTCGGCAGGTCCGACCCGGTCCAGGGCACCACCTCTCTGTAAAGCACAACTGTTTTCCACTGCGATAATACTTCGGGTGCGATCATACCAGCGCTAAAGCACCGGATCCCATCAGAACTCCGCAGTTAAGCTTGCTTGGGCGAGAGTAGTACTAGGATGGGTGACCTCCTGGGAAGTCCTCGTGTTGCACCCCTTTTTTTTCAGCTCTGGCTGTCCATTTTCCTGCCACCCATCACATGACCGCTGTTGGAGCCGTCGGAGACCAAATTAATCATTTTGAAGCGTCGAAACCCAGGCTCCGTGCGAGACTTACTGGTTTTAGTTAGCCTTTAATTTGATTGCTTTGAAGGCTTTTTACTCCATTTCCGGTTCAATCTTTGCGGAAAGCCATATAAAGCAATTTAGGAAAGGTTTAAAAGTTTCAATGGAAAATCTTTTATATTTTACTGATTTTAGTAAGCTTACTGATTCGAGTAATCGAGGGTTTCCTGACTCTATAAAAGTGATGTAATACTTTTATTCAAGGAATAATACAGTTTCAGGTTGTTTATGGGTATCTAGGGTCGTAAACGGGTCGGTTCCGTTCCGGGTCCACGGCGGGCCCGGAACTGGAATCGTTAGTGAGGGGATGCACCCGGAAACCAAAACCGGAACCGATTCGGAACTAATTTCCTGGATCCGGAACCGGAACCATTACGGAGTGGATGGGCCCGGAACCGGAACCATTTCCTGGGCGGGTTCGGGTCCGGGCCCGGCCTATGTAGAGAATTTTTTAGAGAAAAGCAAACTTTTAGAAAAAAAATTTCTAAAATTGGGGTAATATATTGGAGCTCGGGCCCACAGGCCAGAACCAAGGTCGAATTGGGCCCGGAACCATTTAGGTCGCGGGTCTAGAAATTGGAACCATACCCGGACCCGTTTACTTATCGGTTCCTAAAGATGGACCCAGACCCGATTATTAACGGGTCGGAACCTTCGGATAATCGGAGAATCGGATACCCATTTACAACCCTATGGGCATCACCCCATCACTTCCGTCTTGGCTCAGGGTGACGGTACGAGGTTAATGGAGATGACTTTCCTCTATGGTTTAGTAAGAGTGTTTCCGCAACGTTAATGTGGAAACAGAAATCAACGTAACAGAACAAATTTGAGACGGTAAAGCCGACCGGTCCCCAGGCACCACCGCTCGGTAAAGCAACGGGCTCGGCAGGTCCGACCCGGTCCAGGGCACCACCTCTCTGTAAAGCACAACTGTTTTCCACTGCGATAATACTTCGGGTGCGATCATACCAGCGCTAAAGCACCGGATCCCATCAGAACTCCACAGTTAAGCGTGCTTGGGCGAGAGTAGTACTAGGATGGGTGACCTCCTGGGAAGTCCTCGTGTTGCACCCCTTTTTTTTCAGCTCTGGCTGTCCATTTTCCTGCCACCCATCACATGACCGCTGTTGGAGCCGTCGGAGACCAAATTAATCATTTTGAAGCGTCGAAACCCAGGCTCCGTGCGAGACTTACTGGTTTTAGTTAGCCTTTAATTTGATTGCTTTGAAGGCTTTTTACTCCATTTCCGGTTCAATCTTTGCGGAAAGCCATATAAAGCAATTTAGGAAAGGTTTAAAAGTTTCAATGGAAAATCTTTTATATTTTACTGATTTTAGTAAGCTTACTGATTCGAGTAATCGAGGGTTTCCTGACTCTATAAAAGTGATGTAATACTTTTATTCAAGGAATAATACAGTTTCAGGTTGTTTATGGGTATCTAGGGTCGTAAACGGGTCGGTTCCGTTCCGGGTCCACGGCGGGCCCGGAACTGGAATCGTTAGTGAGGGGATGCACCCGGAAACCAAAACCGGAACCGATTCGGAACTAATTTCCTGGATCCGGAACCGGAACCATTACGGAGTGGATGGGCCCGGAACCGGAACCATTTCCTGGGCGGGTTCGGGTCCGGGCCCGGCCTATGTAGAGAATTTTTTAGAGAAAAGCAAACTTTTAGAAAAAAAATTTCTAAAATTGGGGTAATATATTGGAGCTCGGGCCCACAGGCCAGAACCAAGGTCGAATTGGGCCCGGAACCATTTAGGTCGCGGGTCTAGAAATTGGAACCATACCCGGACCCGTTTACTTATCGGTTCCTAAAGATGGACCCAGACCCGATTATTAACGGGTCGGAACCTTCGGATAATCGGAGAATCGGATACCCATTTACAACCCTATGGGCATCACCCCATCACTTCCGTCTTGGCTCAGGGTGACGGTACGAGGTTAATGGAGATGACTTTCCTCTATGGTTTAGTAAGAGTGTTTCCGCAACGTTAATGTGGAAACAGAAATCAACGTAACAGAACAAATTTGAGACGGTAAAGCCGACCGGTCCCCAGGCACCACCGCTCGGTAAAGCAACGGGCTCGGCAGGTCCGACCCGGTCCAGGGCACCACCTCTCTGTAAAGCACAACTGTTTTCCACTGCGATAATACTTCGGGTGCGATCATACCAGCGCTAAAGCACCGGATCCCATCAGAACTCCGCAGTTAAGCGTGCTTGGGCGAGAGTAGTACTAGGATGGGTGACCTCCTGGGAAGTCCTCGTGTTGCACCCCTTTTTTTACAGCTTTGGCTGTCCATTTTCCTGCCACCCATCACATGACCGCTGTTGGAGCCGTCGGAGACCAAATTAATCATTTTGAAGCGTCGAAACCCAGGCTCCGTGCGAGACTTACTGGTTTTAGTTAGCCTTTAATTTGATTGCTTTGAAGGCTTTTTACTCCATTTCCGGTTCAATCTTTGCGGAAAGCCATATAAAGCAATTTAGGAAAGGTTTAAAAGTTTCAATGGAAAATCTTTTATATTTTACTGATTTTAGTAAGCTTACTGATTCGAGTAATCGAGGGTTTCCTGACTCTATAAAAGTGATGTAATACTTTTATTCAAGGAATAATACAGTTTCAGGTTGTTTATGGGTATCTAGGGTCGTAAACGGGTCGGTTCCGTTCCGGGTCCACGGCGGGCCCGGAACTGGAATCGTTAGTGAGGGGATGCACCCGGAAACCAAAACCGGAACCGATTCGGAACTAATTTCCTGGATCCGGAACCGGAACCATTACGGAGTGGATGGGCCCGGAACCGGAACCATTTCCTGGGCGGGTTCGGGTCCGGGCCCGGCCTATGTAGAGAATTTTTTAGAGAAAAGCAAACTTTTAGAAAAAAAATTTCTAAAATTGGGGTAATATATTGGAGCTCGGGCCCACAGGCCAGAACCAAGGTCGAATTGGGCCCGGAACCATTTAGGTCGCGGGTCTAGAAATTGGAACCATACCCGGACCCGTTTACTTATCGGTTCCTAAAGATGGACCCAGACCCGATTATTAACGGGTCGGAACCTTCGGATAATCGGAGAATCGGATACCCATTTACAACCCTATGGGCATCACCCCATCACTTCCGTCTTGGCTCAGGGTGACGGTACGAGGTTAATGGAGATGACTTTCCTCTATGGTTTAGTAAGAGTGTTTCCGCAACGTTAATGTGGAAACAGAAATCAACGTAACAGAACAAATTTGAGACGGTAAAGCCGACCGGTCCCCAGGCACCACCGCTCGGTAAAGCAACGGGCTCGGCAGGTCCGACCCGGTCCAGGGCACCACCTCTCTGTAAAGCACAACTGTTTTCCACTGCGATAATACTTCGGGTGCGATCATACCAGCGCTAAAGCACCGGATCCCATCAGAACTCCGCAGTTAAGCGTGCTTGGGCGAGAGTAGTACTAGGATGGGTGACCTCCTGGGAACTCCTCGTGTTGCACCCCTTTTTTTTCAGCTTTGGCTGTCCATTTTCCTGCCACCCATCACATGACCGCTGTTGGAGCCGTCGGAGACCAAATTAATCATTTTGAAGCGTCGAAACCCAGGCTCCGTGCGAGACTTACTGGTTTTAGTTAGCCTTTAATTTGATTGCTTTGAAGGCTTTTTACTCCATTTCCGGTTCAATCTTTGCGGAAAGCCATATAAAGCAATTTAGGAATGGTTTAAAAGGTTCAATGGAAAATCTTTTATATTTTACTGATTTTAGTAAGCTTACTGATTCGAGTAATCGAGGGTTTCCTGACTCTATAAAAGTGATGTAATACTTTTATTCAAGGAATAATACAGTTTCAGGTTGTTTATGGGTATCTAGGGTCGTAAACGGGTCGGTTCCGTTCCGGGTCCACGGCGTGCCCGGAACTGGAATCGTTAGTGAGGGGATGCACCCGGAAACCAAAACCGGAACCGATTCGGAACTAATTTCCTGGATCCGGAACCGGAACCATTACGGAGTGGATGGGCCCGGAACCGGAACCATTTCCTGGGCGGGTTCGGGTCCGGGTCCGGCCTATGTAGAGAATTTTTTAGAGAAAAGCAAACTTTTAGAAAAAAAATTTCTAAAATTGGGGTAATATATTGGAGCTCGGGCCCACAGGCCAGAACCAAGGTCGAATTTGGCCCGGAACCATTTAGGTCGCGGGTCTAGAAATTGGAACCATACCCGGACCCGTTTACTTATCGGTTCCTAAAGATGGACCCAGACCCGATTATTAACGGGTCGGAACCTTCGGATAATCGGAGAATCGGATACCCATTTACAACCCTATGGGCATCACCCCATCACTTCCGTCTTGGCTCAGGGTGACGGTTCGAGGTTAAAGGAGATGACTTTCCTCTATGGTTTAGTAAGAGTGTTTCCGCAACGTTAATGTGGAAACAGAAATCAACGTAACAGAACAAATTTGAGACGGTAAAGCCGACCGGTCCCCAGGCACCACCGCTCGGTAAAGCAACGGGCTCGGCAGGTCCGACCCGGTCCAGGGCACCACCTCTCTGTAAAGCACAACTGTTTTCCACTGCGATAATACTTCGGGTGCGATCATACCAGCGCTAAAGCACCGGATCCCATCAGAACTCCGCAGTTAAGCGTGCTTGGGCGAGAGTAGTACTAGGATGGGTGACCTCCTGGGAGGTCCTCGTGTTGCACCCCTTTTTTTACAGCTTTGGCTGTCCATTTTCCTGCCACCCATCACATGACCGCTGTTGGAGCCGTCGGAGACCAAATTAATCATTTTGAAGCGTCGAAACCCAGGCTCAGTGCGAGACTTACTGGTTTTAGTTAGCCTTTAATTTGATTGCTTTGAAGGCTTTTTACTCCATTTCCGGTTCAATCTTTGCGGAAAGCCATATAAAGCAATATAGGAAAGGTTTAAAAGTTTCAATGGAAAATCTTTTATATTTTACTGATTTTAGTAAGCTTACTGATTCGAGTAATCGAGGGTTTCCTGACTCTATAAAAGTGATGTAATACTTTTATTCAAGGAATAATACAGTTTCAGGTTGTTTATGGGTATCTAGGGTCGTAAACGGGTCGGTTCCGTTCCGGGTCCACGGCGGGCCCGGAACTGGAATCGTTAGTGAGGGGATGCACCCGGAAACCAAAACCGGAACCGATTCGGAACTAATTTCCTGGATCCGGAACCGGAACCATTACGGAGTGGATGGGCCCGGAACCGGAACCATTTCCTGGGCGGGTTCGGGTCCGGGCCCGGCCTATGTAGAGAATTTTTTAGAGAAAAGCAAACTTTTAGAAAAAAAATTTCTAAAATTGGGGTAATATATTGGAGCTCGGGCCCACAGGCCAGAACCAAGGTCGAATTGGGCCCGGAACCATTTAGGTCGCGGGTCTAGAAATTGGAACCATACCCGGACCCGTTTACTTATCGGTTCCTAAAGATGGACCCAGACCCGATTATTAACGGGTCGGAACCTTCGGATAATCGGAGAATCGGATACCCATTTACAACCCTATGGGCATCACCCCATCACTTCCGTCTTGGCTCAGGGTGACGGTACGAGGTTAATGGAGATGACTTTCCTCTATGGTTTAGTAAGAGTGTTTCCGCAACGTTAATGTGGAAACAGAAATCAACGTAACAGAACAAATTTGAGACGGTAAAGCCGACCGGTCCCCAGGCACCACCGCTCGGTAAAGCAACGGGCTCGGCAGGTCCGACCCGGTCCAGGGCACCACCTCTCTGTAAAGCACAACTGTTTTCCACTGCGATAATACTTCGGGTGCGATCATACCAGCGCTAAAGCACCGGATCCCATCAGAACTCCGCAGTTAAGCTTGCTTGGGCGAGAGTAGTACTAGGATGGGTGACCTCCTGGGAAGTCCTCGTGTTGCACCCCTTTTTTTTCAGCTCTGGCTGTCCATTTTCCTGCCACCCATCACATGACCGCTGTTGGAGCCGTCGGAGACCAAATTAATCATTTTGAAGCGTCGAAACCCAGGCTCCGTGCGAGACTTACTGGTTTTAGTTAGCCTTTAATTTGATTGCTTTGAAGGCTTTTTACTCCATTTCCGGTTCAATCTTTGCGGAAAGCCATATAAAGCAATTTAGGAAAGGTTTAAAAGTTTCAATGGAAAATCTTTTATATTTTACTGATTTTAGTAAGCTTACTGATTCAAGTAATCGAGGGTTTCCTGACTCTATAAAAGTGATGTAATACTTTTATTCAAGGAATAATACAGTTTCAGGTTGTTTATGGGTATCTAGGGTCGTAAACGGGTCGGTTCCGTTCCGGGTCCACGGCGGGCCCGGAACTGGAATCGTTAGTGAGGGGATGCACCCGGAAACCAAAACCGGAACCGATTCGGAACTAATTTCCTGGATCCGGAACCGGAACCATTACGGAGTGGATGGGCCCGGAACCGGAACCATTTCCTGGGCGGGTTCGGGTCCGGGCCCGGCCTATGTAGAGAATTTTTTAGAGAAAAGCAAACTTTTAGAAAAAAAATTTCTAAAATTGGGGTAATATATTGGAGCTCGGGCCCACAGGCCAGAACCAAGGTCGAATTGGGCCCGGAACCATTTAGGTCGCGGGTCTAGAAATTGGAACCATACCCGGACCCGTTTACTTATCGGTTCCTAAAGATGGACCCAGACCCGATTATTAACGGGTCGGAACCTTCGGATAATCGGAGAATCGGATACCCATTTACAACCCTATGGGCATCACCCCATCACTTCCGTCTTGGCTCAGGGTGACGGTACGAGGTTAATGGAGATGACTTTCCTCTATGGTTTAGTAAGAGTGTTTCCGCAACGTTAATGTGGAAACAGAAATCAACGTAACAGAACAAATTTGAGACGGTAAAGCCGACCGGTCCCCAGGCACCACCGCTCGGTAAAGCAACGGGCTCGGCAGGTCCGACCCGGTCCAGGGCACCACCTCTCTGTAAAGCACAACTGTTTTCCACTGCGATAATACTTCGGGTGCGATCATACCAGCGCTAAAGCACCGGATCCCATCAGAACTCCGCAGTTAAGCGTGCTTGGGCGAGAGTAGTACTAGGATGGGTGACCTCCTGGGAAGTCCTCGTGTTGCACCCCTTTTTTTTCAGCTCTGGCTGTCCATTTTCCTGCCACCCATCACATGACCGCTGTTGGAGCCGTCGGAGACCAAATTAATCATTTTGAAGCGTCGAAACCCAGGCTCCGTGCGAGACTTACTGGTTTTAGTTAGCCTTTAATTTGATTGCTTTGAAGGCTTTTTACTCCATTTCCGGTTCAATCTTTGCGGAAAGCCATATAAAGCAATTTAGGAAAGGTTTAAAAGTTTCAATGGAAAATCTTTTATATTTTACTGATTTTAGTAAGCTTACTGATTCGAGTAATCGAGGGTTTCCTGACTCTATAAAAGTGATGTAATACTTTTATTCAAGGAATAATACAGTTTCAGGTTGTTTATGGGTATCTAGGGTCGTAAACGGGTCGGTTCCGTTCCGGGTCCACGGCGGGCCCGGAACTGGAATCGTTAGTGAGGGGATGCACCCGGAAACCAAAACCGGAACCGATTCGGAACTAATTTCCTGGATCCGGAACCGGAACCATTACGGAGTGGATGGGCCCGGAACCGGAACCATTTCCTGGGCGGGTTCGGGTCCGGGCCCGGCCTATGTAGAGAATTTTTTAGAGAAAAGCAAACTTTTAGAAAAAAAATTTCTAAAATTGGGGTAATATATTGGAGCTCGGGCCCACAGGCCAGAACCAAGGTCGAATTGGGCCCGGAACCATTTAGGTCGCGGGTCTAGAAATTGGAACCATACCCGGACCCGTTTACTTATCGGTTCCTAAAGATGGACCCAGACCCGATTATTAACGGGTCGGAACCTTCGGATAATCGGAGAATCGGATACCCATTTACAACCCTATGGGCATCACCCCATCACTTCCGTCTTGGCTCAGGGTGACGGTACGAGGTTAATGGAGATGACTTTCCTCTATGGTTTAGTAAGAGTGTTTCCGCAACGTTAATGTGGAAACAGAAATCAACGTAACAGAACAAATTTGAGACGGTAAAGCCGACCGGTCCCCAGGCACCACCGCTCGGTAAAGCAACGGGCTCGGCAGGTCCGACCCGGTCCAGGGCACCACCTCTCTGTAAAGCACAACTGTTTTCCACTGCGATAATACTTCGGGTGCGATCATACCAGCGCTAAAGCACCGGATCCCATCAGAACTCCGCAGTTAAGCGTGCTTGGGCGAGAGTAGTACTAGGATGGGTGACCTCCTGGGAAGTCCTCGTGTTGCACCCCTTTTTTTACAGCTTTGGCTGTCCATTTTCCTGCCACCCATCACATGACCGCTGTTGGAGCCGTCGGAGACCAAATTAATCATTTTGAAGCGTCGAAACCCAGGCTCCGTGCGAGACTTACTGGTTTTAGTTAGCCTTTAATTTGATTGCTTTGAAGGCTTTTTACTCCATTTCCGGTTCAATCTTTGCGGAAAGCCATATAAAGCAATTTAGGAAAGGTTTAAAAGTTTCAATGGAAAATCTTTTATATTTTACTGATTTTAGTAAGCTTACTGATTCGAGTAATCGAGGGTTTCCTGACTCTATAAAAGTGATGTAATACTTTTATTCAAGGAATAATACAGTTTCAGGTTGTTTATGGGTATCTAGGGTCGTAAACGGGTCGGTTCCGTTCCGGGTCCACGGCGGGCCCGGAACTGGAATCGTTAGTGAGGGGATGCACCCGGAAACCAAAACCGGAACCGATTCGGAACTAATTTCCTGGATCCGGAACCGGAACCATTACGGAGTGGATGGGCCCGGAACCGGAACCATTTCCTGGGCGGGTTCGGGTCCGGGCCCGGCCTATGTAGAGAATTTTTTAGAGAAAAGCAAACTTTTAGAAAAAAAATTTCTAAAATTGGGGTAATATATTGGAGCTCGGGCCCACAGGCCAGAACCAAGGTCGAATTGGGCCCGGAACCATTTAGGTCGCGGGTCTAGAAATTGGAACCATACCCGGACCCGTTTACTTATCGGTTCCTAAAGATGGACCCAGACCCGATTATTAACGGGTCGGAACCTTCGGATAATCGGAGAATCGGATACCCATTTACAACCCTATGGGCATCACCCCATCACTTCCGTCTTGGCTCAGGGTGACGGTACGAGGTTAATGGAGATGACTTTCCTCTATGGTTTAGTAAGAGTGTTTCCGCAACGTTAATGTGGAAACAGAAATCAACGTAACAGAACAAATTTGAGACGGTAAAGCCGACCGGTCCCCAGGCACCACCGCTCGGTAAAGCAACGGGCTCGGCAGGTCCGACCCGGTCCAGGGCACCACCTCTCTGTAAAGCACAACTGTTTTCCACTGCGATAATACTTCGGGTGCGATCATACCAGCGCTAAAGCACCGGATCCCATCAGAACTCCGCAGTTAAGCGTGCTTGGGCGAGAGTAGTACTAGGATGGGTGACCTCCTGGGAACTCCTCGTGTTGCACCCCTTTTTTTTCAGCTTTGGCTGTCCATTTTCCTGCCACCCATCACATGACCGCTGTTGGAGCCGTCGGAGACCAAATTAATCATTTTGAAGCGTCGAAACCCAGGCTCCGTGCGAGACTTACTGGTTTTAGTTAGCCTTTAATTTGATTGCTTTGAAGGCTTTTTACTCCATTTCCGGTTCAATCTTTGCGGAAAGCCATATAAAGCAATTTAGGAATGGTTTAAAAGGTTCAATGGAAAATCTTTTATATTTTACTGATTTTAGTAAGCTTACTGATTCGAGTAATCGAGGGTTTCCTGACTCTATAAAAGTGATGTAATACTTTTATTCAAGGAATAATACAGTTTCAGGTTGTTTATGGGTATCTAGGGTCGTAAACGGGTCGGTTCCGTTCCGGGTCCACGGCGTGCCCGGAACTGGAATCGTTAGTGAGGGGATGCACCCGGAAACCAAAACCGGAACCGATTCGGAACTAATTTCCTGGATCCGGAACCGGAACCATTACGGAGTGGATGGGCCCGGAACCGGAACCATTTCCTGGGCGGGTTCGGGTCCGGGTCCGGCCTATGTAGAGAATTTTTTAGAGAAAAGCAAACTTTTAGAAAAAAAATTTCTAAAATTGGGGTAATATATTGGAGCTCGGGCCCACAGGCCAGAACCAAGGTCGAATTGGGCCCGGAACCATTTAGGTCGCGGGTCTAGAAATTGGAACCATACCCGGACCCGTTTACTTATCGGTTCCTAAAGATGGACCCAGACCCGATTATTAACGGGTCGGAACCTTCGGATAATCGGAGAATCGGATACCCATTTACAACCCTATGGGCATCACCCCATCACTTCCGTCTTGGCTCAGGGTGACGGTTCGAGGTTAAAGGAGATGACTTTCCTCTATGGTTTAGTAAGAGTGTTTCCGCAACGTTAATGTGGAAACAGAAATCAACGTAACAGAACAAATTTGAGACGGTAAAGCCGACCGGTCCCCAGGCACCACCGCTCGGTAAAGCAACGGGCTCGGCAGGTCCGACCCGGTCCAGGGCACCACCTCTCTGTAAAGCACAACTGTTTTCCACTGCGATAATACTTCGGGTGCGATCATACCAGCGCTAAAGCACCGGATCCCATCAGAACTCCGCAGTTAAGCGTGCTTGGGCGAGAGTAGTACTAGGATGGGTGACCTCCTGGGAGGTCCTCGTGTTGCACCCCTTTTTTTACAGCTTTGGCTGTCCATTTTCCTGCCACCCATCACATGACCGCTGTTGGAGCCGTCGGAGACCAAATTAATCATTTTGAAGCGTCGAAACCCAGGCTCAGTGCGAGACTTACTGGTTTTAGTTAGCCTTTAATTTGATTGCTTTGAAGGCTTTTTACTCCATTTCCGGTTCAATCTTTGCGGAAAGCCATATAAAGCAATATAGGAAAGGTTTAAAAGTTTCAATGGAAAATCTTTTATATTTTACTGATTTTAGTAAGCTTACTGATTCGAGTAATCGAGGGTTTCCTGACTCTATAAAAGTGATGTAATACTTTTATTCAAGGAATAATACAGTTTCAGGTTGTTTATGGGTATCTAGGGTCGTAAACGGGTCGGTTCCGTTCCGGGTCCACGGCGGGCCCGGAACTGGAATCGTTAGTGAGGGGATGCACCCGGAAACCAAAACCGGAACCGATTCGGAACTAATTTCCTGGATCCGGAAACGGAACCATTACGGAGTGGATGGGCCCGGAACCGGAACCATTTCCTGGGCGGGTTCGGGTCCGGGCCCGGCCCATGTAGAGAATTTTTTAGAGAAAAGCAAACTTTTAGAAAAAAAATTTCTAAAATTGGGGTAATATTTTGGAGCTCGGGCCCACAGGCCAGAACCAAGGTCGAATTGGGCCCGGAACCATTTAGGTCGCGGGTCTAGAAATTGGAACCATACCCGGACCCGTTTACTTATCGGTTCCTAAAGATGGACCCAGACCCGATTATTAACGGGTCGGAACCTTCGGATAATCGGAGAATCGGATACCCATTTACAACCCTATGGGCATCACCCCATCACTTCCGTCTTGGCTCAGGGTGACGGTACGAGGTTAATGGAGATGACTTTCCTCTATGGTTTAGTAAGAGTGTTTCCGCAACGTTAATGTGGAAACAGAAATCAACGTAACAGAACAAATTTGAGACGGTAAAGCCGACCGGTCCCCAGGCACCACCGCTCGGTCAAGCAACGGGCTCGGCAGGTCCGACCCGGTCCAGGGCACCACCTCTCTGTAAAGCACAACTGTTTTCCACTGCGATAATACTTCGGGTGCGATCATACCAGCGCTAAAGCACCGGATCCCATCAGAACTCCGCAGTTAAGCGTGCTTGGGCGAGAGTAGTACTAGGATGGGTGACCTCCTGGGAAGTCCTCGTGTTGCACCCCTTTTTTTACAGCTTTGGCTGTCCATTTTCCTGCCACCCATCACATGACCGCTGTTGGAGCCGTCGGAGACCAAATTAATCATTTTGAAGCGTCGAAACCCAGGCTCAGTGCGAGACTTACTGGTTTTAGTTAGCCTTTAATTTGATTGCTTTGAAGGCTTTTTACTCCATTTCCGGTTCAATCTTTGCGGAAAGCCATATAAAGCAATATAGGAAAGGTTTAAAAGTTTCAATGGAAAATCTTTTATATTTTACTGATTTTAGTAAGCTTACTGATTCGAGTAATCGAGGGTTTCCTGACTCTATAAAAGTGATGTAATACTTTTATTCAAGGAATAATACAGTTTCAGGTTGTTTATGGGTATCTAGGGTCGTAAACGGGTCGGTTCCGTTCCGGGCCCACGGCGGGCCCGGAACTGGAATCGTTAGTGAGGGGATGCACCCGGAAACCAAAACCGGAACCGATTCGGAACTAATTTCCTGGATCCGGAAACGGAACCATTACGGAGTGGATGGGCCCGGAACCGGAACCATTTCCTGGGCGGGTTCGGGTCCGGGCCCGGCCCATGTAGAGAATTTTTTAGAGAAAAGCAAACTTTTAGAAAAAAAATTTCTAAAATTGGGGTAATATATTGGAGCTCGGGCCCACAGGCCAGAACCAAGGTCGAATTGGGCCCGGAACCATTTAGGTCGCGGGTCTAGAAATTGGAACCATACCCGGACCCGTTTACTTATCGGTTCCTAAAGATGGACCCAGACCCGATTATTAACGGGTCGGAACCTTCGGATAATCGGAGAATCGGATACCCATTTACAACCCTATGGGCATCACCCCATCACTTCCGTCTTGGCTCAGGGTGACGGTACGAGGTTAATGGAGATGACTTTCCTCTATGGTTTAGTAAGAGTGTTTCCGCAACGTTAATGTGGAAACAGAAATCAACGTAAAAGAACAAATTTGAGACGGTAAAGCCGACCGGTCCCCAGGCACCACCGCTCGGTAAAGCATCGGGCTCGGCAGGTCCGACCCGGTCCAGGGCACCACCTCTCTGTAAAGCACAACTGTTTTCCACTGCGATAATACTTCGGGTGCGATCATACCAGCGCTAAAGCACCGGATCCCATCAGAACTCCGCAGTTAAGCGTGCTTGGGCGAGAGTAGTACTAGGATGGGTGACCTCCTGGGAAGTCCTCGTGTTGCACCCCTTTTTTTTCAGCTTTGGCTGTCCATTTTCCTGCCACCCATCACATGACCGCTGTTGGAGCCGTCGGAGACCAAATTAATCATTTTGAAGCGTCGAAACCCAGGCTCCGTGCGAGACTTACTGGTTTTAGTTAGCCTTTAATTTGATTGCTTTGAAGGCTTTTACTCCATTTCCGGTTCAATCTTTGCGGAACGCCATATAAAGCAATTTAGGAAAGGTTTAAAAGTTTCAATGGAAAATCTTTTATATTTTACTAATTTTAGTAAGCTCTCTGATTCGAGTAATCGAGGGTTTCCTGACTCTATAAAAGTGATGTAATACTTTTATTCAAGGAATAATACAGTTTCAGGTTGTTTATGGGTATCTAGGGTCGTAAACGGGTCGGTTCCGTTCCGGGTCCACGGCGTGCCCGGAACTGGAATCGTTAGTGAGGGGATGCACCCGGAAACCAAAACCGGAACCGATTCGGAACTAATTTCCTGGATCCGGAACCGGAACCATTACGGAGTGGATGGGCCCGGAACCGGAACCATTTCCTGGGCGGGTTCGGGTCCGGGTCCGGCCTATGTAGAGAATTTTTTAGAGAAAAGCAAACTTTTAGAAAAAAAATTTCTAAAATTGGGGTAATATTTTGGAGCTCGGGCCCACAGGCCAGAACCAAGGTCGAATTGGGCCCGGAACCATTTAGGTCGCGGGTCTAGAAATTGGAACCATACCCGGACCCGTTTACTTATCGGTTCCTAAAGATGGACCCAGACCCGATTATTAACGGGTCGGAACCTTCGGATAATCGGAGAATCGGATACCCATTTACAACCCTATGGGCATCACCCCATCACTTCCGTCTTGGCTCAGGGTGACGGTTCGAGGTTAAAGGAGATGACTTTCCTCTATGGTTTCGTAAGAGTGTTTCCGCAACGTTAATGTGGAAACAGAAATCAACGTAACAGAACAAATTTGAGACGGTAAAGCCGACCGGTCCCCAGGCACCACCGCTCGGTAAAGCAACGGGCTCGGCAGGTCCGACCCGGTCCAGGGCCCCACCTCTCTGTAAAGCACAACTGTTTTCCACTGCGATAATACTTCGGGTGCGATCATACCAGCGCTAAAGCACCGGATCCCATCAGAACTCCGCAGTTAAGCGTGCTTGGGCGAGAGTAGTACTAGGATGGGTGACCTCCTGGGAAGTCCTCGTGTTGCACCCCTTTTTTTTCAGCTTTGGCTGTCCATTTTCCTGCCACCCATCACATGACCGCTGTTGGAGCCGTCGGAGACCAAATTAATCATTTTGAAGCGTCGAAACCCAGGCTCCGTGCGAGACTTACTGGTTTTAGTTAGCCTTTAATTTGATTGCTTTGAAGGCTTTTTACTCCATTTCCGGTTCAATCTTTGCGGAAAGCCATATAAAGCAATTTAGGAAAGGTTTAAAAGTTTCAATGGAAAATCTTTTATATTTTACTGATTTTAGTAAGCTTACTGATTCGAGTAATCGAGGGTTTCCTGACTCTATAAAAGTGATGTAATACTTTTATTCAAGGAATAATACAGTTTCAGGTTGTTTATGGGTATCTAGGGTCGTAAACGGGTCGGTTCCGTTCCGGGTCCACGGCGGGCCCGGAACTGGAATCGTTAGTGAGGGGATGCACCCGGAAACCAAAACCGGAACCGATTCGGAACTAATTTCCTGGATCCGGAACCGGAACCATTACGGAGTGGATGGGCCCGGAACCGGAACCATTTCCTGGGCGGGTTCGGGTCCGGGCCCGGCCTATGTAGAGAATTTTTTAGAGAAAAGCAAACTTTTAGAAAAAAAATTTCTAAAATTGGGGTAATATATTGGAGCTCGGGCCCACAGGCCAGAACCAAGGTCGAATTGGGCCCGGAACCATTTAGGTCGCGGGTTTAGAAATTGGAACCATACCCGGACCCGTTTACTTATCGGTTCCTAAAGATGGACCCAGACCCGATTATTAACGGGTCGGAACCTTCGGATAATCGGAGAATCGGATACCCATTTACAACCCTATGGGCATCACCCCATCACTTCCGTCTTGGCTCAGGGTGACGGTACGAGGTTAATGGAGATGACTTTCCTCTATGGTTTAGTAAGAGTGTTTCCGCAACGTTAATGTGGAAACAGAAATCAACGTAACAGAACAAATTTGAGACGGTAAAGCCGACCGGTCCCCAGGCACCACCGCTCGGTCAAGCAACGGGCTCGGCAGGTCCGACCCGGTCCAGGGCACCACCTCTCTGTAAAGCACAACTGTTTTCCACTGCGATAATACTTCGGGTGCGATCATACCAGCGCTAAAGCACCGGATCCCATCAGAACTCCGCAGTTAAGCGTGCTTGGGCGAGAGTAGTACTAGGATGGGTGACCTCCTGGGAAGTCCTCGTGTTGCACCCCTTTTTTTTCAGCTTTGGCTGTCCATTTTCCTGCCACCCATCACATGACCGCTGTTGGAGCCGTCGGAGACCAAATTAATCATTTTGAAGCGTCGAAACCCAGGCTCCGTGCGAGACTTACTGGTTTTAGTTAGCCTTTAATTTGATTGCTTTGAAGGCTTTTTACTCCATTTCCGGTTCAATCTTTGCGGAAAGCCATATAAAGCAATTTAGGAAAGGTTTAAAAGTTTCAATGGAAAATCTTTTATATTTTACTGATTTTAGTAAGCTTACTGATTCGAGTAATCGAGGGTTTCCTGACTCTATAAAAGTGATGTAATACTTTTATTCAAGGAATAATACAGTTTCAGGTTGTTTATGGGTATCTAGGGTCGTAAACGGGTCGGTTCCGTTCCGGGTCCACGGCGTGCTCGGAACTGGAATCGTTAGTGAGGGGATGCACCCGGAAACCAAAACCGGAACCGATTCAGAACTAATTTCCTGGATCCGGAACCGGAACCATTACGGAGTGGATGGGCCCGGAACCGGAACCATTTCCTGGGCGGGTTCGGGTCCGGGCCCGGCCTATGTAGAGAATTTTTTAGAGAAAAGCAAACTTTTAGAAAAAAAATTTCTAAAATTGGGGTAATATTTTGGAGCTCGGGCCCACAGGCCAGAACCAAGGTCGAATTGGGCCCGGAACCATTTAGGTCGCGGGTCTAGAAATTGGAACCATACCCGGACCCGTTTACTTATCGGTTCCTAAAGATGGACCCAGACCCGATTATTAACGGGTCGGAACCTTCGGATAATCGGAGAATCGGATACCCATTTACAACCCTATGGGCATCACCCCATCACTTCCGTCTTGGCTCAGGGTGACGGTACGAGGTTAATGGAGATGACTTTCCTCTATGGTTTAGTAAGAGTGTTTCCGCAACGTTAATGTGGAAACAGAAATCAACGTAACAGAACAAATTTGAGACGGTAAAGCCGACCGGTCCCCAGGCACCACCGCTCGGTAAAGCAACGGGCTCGGCAGGTCCGACCCGGTCCAGGGCACCACCTCTCTGTAAAGCACAACTGTTTTCCACTGCGATAATACTTCGGGTGCGATCATACCAGCGCTAAAGCACCGGATCCCATCAGAACTCCGCAGTTAAGCGTGCTTGGGCGAGAGTAGTACTAGGATGGGTGACCTCCTGGGAAGTCCTCGTGTTGCACCCCTTTTTTTTCAGCTTTGGCTGTCCATTTTCCTGCCACCCATCACATGACCGCTGTTGGAGCCGTCGGAGACCAAATTAATCATTTTGAAGCGTCGAAACCCAGGCTCCGTGCGAGACTTACTGGTTTTAGTTAGCCTTTAATTTGATTGCTTTGAAGGCTTTTACTCCATTTCCGGTTCAATCTTTGCGGAAAGCCATATAATGCAATTTAGGAAAGGTTTAAAAGTTTCAATGGAAAATCTTTTATATTTTACTGATTTTAGTAAGCTTACTGATTCGAGTAATCGAGGGTTTCCTGACTCTATAAAAGTGATGTAATACTTTTATTCAAGGAATAATACAGTTTCAGGTTGTTTATGGGTATCTAGGGTCGTAAACGGGTCGGTTCCGTTCCGGGTCCACGGCGTGCTCGGAACTGGAATCGTTAGTGAGGGGATGCACCCGGAAACCAAAACCGGAACCGATTCAGAACTAATTTCCTGGATCCGGAACCGGAACCATTACGGAGTGGATGGGCCCGGAACCGGAACCATTTCCTGGGCGGGTTCGGGTCCGGGTCCGGCCTATGTAGAGAATTTTTTAGAGAAAAACAAACTTTTAGAAAAAAAATTTCTAAAATTGGGGTAATATTTTGGAGCTCGGGCCCACAGGCCAGAACCAAGGTCGAATTGGGCCCGGAACCATTTAGGTCGCGGGTCTAGAAATTGGAACCATACCCGGACCCGTTTACTTATCGGTTCCTAAAGATGGACCCAGACCCGATTATTAACGGGTCGGAACCTTCCGATAATCGGAGAATCGGATACCCATTTACAACCCTATGGGCATCACCCCATCACTTCCGTCTTGGCTCAGGGTGACGGTTCGAGGTTAAAGGAGATGACTTTCCTCTATGGTTTAGTAAGAGTGTTTCCGCAACGTTAATGTGGAAACAGAAATCAACGTAACAGAACAAATTTGAGACGGTAAAGCCGACCGGTCCCCAGGCACCACCGCTCGGTCAAGCAACGGGCTCGGCAGGTCCGACCCGGTCCAGGGCACCACCTCTCTGTAAAGCACAACTGTTTTCCACTGCGATAATACTTCGGGTGCGATCATACCAGCGCTAAAGCACCGGATCCCATCAGAACTCCGCAGTTAAGCGTGCTTGGGCGAGAGTAGTACTAGGATGGGTGACCTCCTGGGAAGTCCTCGTGTTGCACCCTTTTTTTTTCAGCTTTGGCTGTCCATTTTCCTGCCACCCATCACATGACCGCTGTTGGAGCCGTCGGAGACCAAATTAATCATTTTGAAGCGTCGAAACCCAGGCTCCGTGCGAGACTTACGGGTTTTAGTTAGCCTTTAATTTGATTGCTTTGAAGGCTTTTACTCCATTTCCGGTTCAATCTTTGCGGAACGCCATATAAAGCAATTTAGGAAAGGTTTAAAAGTTTCAATGGAAAATCTTTTATATTTTACAAATTTTAGTAAGCTTACTGATTCGAGTAATCGAGGGTTTCCTGACTCTATAAAAGTGATGTAATACTTTTATTCAAGGAATAATACAGTTTCAAGTTGTTTATGGGTATCTAGGGTCGCAAACGGGTCGGTTCCGTTCCGGGTCCACGGCGTGCCCGGAACTGGAATCGTTAGTGAGGGGATGCACCCGGAAACCAAAACCGGAACCGATTCGGAACTAATTTCCTGGATCCGGAACCGGAACCATTACGGAGTGGATGGGCCCGGAACCGGAACCATTTCCTGGGCGGGTTCGGGTCCGGGCCCGGCCTATGTAGAGAATTTTTTAGAGAAAAGCAAACTTTTAGAAAAAAAATTTCTAAAATTGGGGTAATATATTGGAGCTCGGGCCCACAGGCCAGAACCAAGGTCGAATTGGGCCCGGAACCATTTAGGTCGCGGGTCTAGAAATTGGAACCATACCCGGACCCGTTTACTTATCGGTTCCTAAAGATGGACCCAGACCCGATTATTAACGGGTCGGAACCTTCGGATAATCGGAGAATCGGATACCCATTTACAACCCTATGGGCATCACCCCATCACTTCCGTCTTGGCTCAGGGTGACGGTTCGAGGTTAAAGGAGATGACTTTCCTCTATGGTTTAGTAAGAGTGTTTCCGCAACGTTAATGTGGAAACAGAAATCAACGTAACAGAACAAATTTGAGACGGTAAAGCCGACCGGTCCCCAGGCACCACCGCTCGGTAAAGCAACGGGCTCGGCAGGTCCGACCCGGTCCAGGGCACCACCTCTCTGTAAAGCACAACTGTTTTCCACTGCGATAATACTTCGGGTGCGATCATACCAGCGCTAAAGCACCGGATCCCATCAGAACTCCGCAGTTAAGCGTGCTTGGGCGAGAGTAGTACTAGGATGGGTGACCTCCTGGGAAGTCCTCGTGTTGCACCCCTTTTTTTTCAGCTTTGGCTGTCCATTTTCCTGCCACCCATCACATGACCGCTGTTGGAGCCGTCGGAGACCAAATTAATCATTTTGAAGCGTCGAAACCCAGGCTCAGTGCGAGACTTACTGGTTTTAGTTAGCCTTTAATTTGATTGCTTTGAAGGCTTTTTACTCCATTTCCGGTTCAATCTTTGAGGAAAGCCATATAAAGCAATTTAGGAAAGGTTTAAAAGTTTCAATGGAAAATCTTTTATATTTTACTGATTTTAGTAAGCTTACTGATTCGAGTAATCGAGGGTTTCCTGACTCTATAAAAGTGATGTAATACTTTTATTCAAGGAATAATACAGTTTCAGGTTGTTTATGGGTATCTAGGGTCGTAAACGGGTCGGTTCCGTTCCGGGTCCACGGCGGGCCCGGAACTGGAATCGTTAGTGAGGGGATGCACCCGGAAACCAAAACCGGAACCGATTCGGAACTAATTTCCTGGATCCGGAACCGGAACCATTACGGAGTGGATGGGCCCGGAACCGGAACCATTTCCTGGGCGGGTTCGGGTCCGGGCCCGGCCTATGTAGAGAATTTTTTAGAGAAAAGCAAACTTTTAGAAAAAAAATTTCTAAAATTGGGGTAATATATTGGAGCTCGGGCCCACAGGCCAGAACCAAGGTCGAATTGGGCCCGGAACCATTTAGGTCGCGGGTCTAGAAATTGGAACCATACCCGGACCCGTTTACTTATCGGTTCCTAAAGATGGACCCAGACCCGATTATTAACGGGTCGGAACCTTCGGATAATCGGAGAATCGGATACCCATTTACAACCCTATGGGCATCACCCCATCACTTCCGTCTTGGCTCAGGGTGACGGTACGAGGTTAATGGAGATGACTTTCCTCTATGGTTTAGTAAGAGTGTTTCCGCAACGTTAATGTGGAAACAGAAATCAACGTAACAGAACAAATTTGAGACGGTAAAGCCGACCGGTCCCCAGGCACCACCGCTCGGTCAAGCAACGGGCTCGGCAGGTCCGACCCGGTCCAGGGCACCACCTCTCTGTAAAGCACAACTGTTTTCCACTGCGATAATACTTCGGGTGCGATCATACCAGCGCTAAAGCACCGGATCCCATCAGAACTCCGCAGTTAAGCGTGCTTGGGCGAGAGTAGTACTAGGATGGGTGACCTCCTGGGAAGTCCTCGTGTTGCACCCCTTTTTTTACAGCTTTGGCTGTCCATTTTCCTGCCACCCATCACATGACCGCTGTTGGAGCCGTCGGAGACCAAATTAATCATTTTGAAGAGTCGAAACCCAGGCTCAGTGCGAGACTTACTGGTTTTAGTTAGCCTTTAATTTGATTGCTTTGAAGGCTTTTTACTCCATTTCCGGTTCAATCTTTGCGGAAAGCCATATAAAGCAATATAGGAAAGGTTTAAAAGGTTCAATGGAAAATCTTTTATATTTTACTGATTTTAGTAAGCTTACTGATTCGAGTAATCGAGGGTTTCCTGACTCTATAAAAGTGATGTAATACTTTTATTCAAGGAATAATACAGTTTCAGGTTGTTTATGGGTATCTAGGGTCGTAAACGGGTCGGTTCCGTTCCGGGTCCACGGCGGGCCCGGAACTGGAATCGTTAGTGAGGGGATGCACCCGGAAACCAAAACCGGAACCGATTCGGAACTAATTTCCTGGATCCGGAACCGGAACCATTACGGAGTGGATGGGCCCGGAACCGGAACCATTTCCTGGGCGGGTTCGGGTCCGGGCCCGGCCTATGTAGAGAATTTTTTAGAGAAAAGCAAACTTTTAGAAAAAAAATTTCTAAAATTGGGGTAATATATTGGAGCTCGGGCCCACAGGCCAGAACCAAGGTCGAATTGGGCCCGGAACCATTTAGGTCGCGGGTCTAGAAATTGGAACCATACCCGGACCCGTTTACTTATCGGTTCCTAAAGATGGACCCAGACCCGATTATTAACGGGTCGGAACCTTCGGATAATCGGAGAATCGGATACCCATTTACAACCCTATGGGCATCACCCCATCACTTCCGTCTTGGCTCAGGGTGACGGTACGAGGTTAATGGAGATGACTTTCCTCTATGGTTTAGTAAGAGTGTTTCCGCAACGTTAATGTGGAAACAGAAATCAACGTAACAGAACAAATTTGAGACGGTAAAGCCGACCGGTCCCCAGGCACCACCGCTCGGTCAAGCAACGGGCTCGGCAGGTCCGACCCGGTCCAGGGCACCACCTCTCTGTAAAGCACAACTGTTTTCCACTGCGATAATACTTCGGGTGCGATCATACCAGCGCTAAAGCACCGGATCCCATCAGAACTCCGCAGTTAAGCGTGCTTGGGCGAGAGTAGTACTAGGATGGGTGACCTCCTGGGAAGTCCTCGTGTTGCACCCCTTTTTTTACAGCTTTGGCAGTCCATTTTCCTGCCACCCATCACATGACCGCTGTTGGAGCCGTCGGAGACCAAATTAATCATTTTGAAGCGTCGAAACCCAGGCTCAGTGCGAGACTTACTGGTTTTAGTTAGCCTTTAATTTGATTGCTTTGAAGGCTTTTTACTCCATTTCCGGTTCAATCTTTGCGGAAAGCCATATAAAGCAATATAGGAAAGGTTTAAAAGTTTCAATGGAAAATCTTTTATATTTTACTGATTTTAGTAAGCTTACTGATTCGAGTAATCGAGGGTTTCCTGACTCTATAAAAGTGATGTAATACTTTTATTCAAGGAATAATACAGTTTCAGGTTGTTTATGGGTATCTAGGGTCGTAAACGGGTCGGTTCCGTTCCGGGTCCACGGCGGGCCCGGAACTGGAATCGTTAGTGAGGGGATGCACCCGGAAACCAAAACCGGAACCGATTCGGAACTAATTTCCTGGATCCGGAACCGGAACCATTACGGAGTGGATGGGCCCGGAACCGGAACCATTTCCTGGGCGGGTTCGGGTCCGGGTCCGGCCTATGTAGAGAATTTTTTAGAGAAAAGCAAACTTTTAGAAAAAAAATTTCTAAAATTGGGGTAATATATTGGAGCTCGGGCCCACAGGCCAGAACCAAGGTCGAATTGGGCCCGGAACCATTTAGGTCGCGGGTCTAGAAATTGGAACCATACCCGGACCCGTTTACTTATCGGTTCCTAAAGATGGACCCAGACCCGATTATTAACGGGTCGGAACCTTCGGATAATCGGAGAATCGGATACTCATTTACAACCCTATGGGCATCACCCCATCACTTCCGTCTTGGCTCAGGGTGACGGTTCGAGGTTAAAGGAGATGACTTTCCTCTATGGTTTAGTAAGAGTGTTTCCGCAACGTTAATGTGGAAACAGAAATCAACGTAACAGAACAAATTTGAGACGGTAAAGCCGACCGGTCCCCAGGCACCACCGCTCGGTAAAGCAACGGGCTCGGCAGGTCCGACCCGGTCCAGGGCACCACCTCTCTGTAAAGCACAACTGTTTTCCACTGCGATAATACTTCGGGTGCGATCATACCAGCGCTAAAGCACCGGATCCCATCTGAACTCCGCAGTTAAGCGTGCTTGGGCGAGAGTAGTACTAGGATGGGTGACCTCCTGGGAAGTCCTCGTGTGGCACCCCTTTTTTTTCAGCTTTGGCTGTCCATTTTCCTGCCACCCATCACATGACCGCTGTTGGAGCCGTCGGAGACCAAATTAATCATTTTGAAGCGTCGAAACCCAGGCTCAGTGCGAGACTTACTGGTTTTAGTTAGCCTTTAATTTGATTGCTTTGAAGGCTTTTTACTCCATTTCCGGTTCAATCTTTGCGGAAAGCCATATAAAGCAATTTAGGAAAGGTTTAAAAGTTTCAATGGAAAATCTTTTATATTTTACTGATTTTAGTAAGCTTACTGATTCGAGTAATCGAGGGTTTCCTGACTCTATAAAAGTGATGTAATACTTTTATTCAAGGAATAATACAGTTTCAGGTTGTTTATGGGTATCTAGGGTCGTAAACGGGTCGGTTCCGTTCCGGGTCCACGGCGGGCCCGGAACTGGAATCGTTAGTGAGGGGATGCACCCGGAAACCAAAACCGGAACCGATTCGGAACTAATTTCCTGGATCCGGAACCGGAACCATTACGGAGTGGATGGGCCCGGAACCGGAACCATTTCCTGGGCGGGTTCGGGTCCGGGCCCGGCCTATGTAGAGAATTTTTTAGAGAAAAGCAAACTTTTAGAAAAAAAATTTCTAAAATTGGGGTAATATATTGGAGCTCGGGCCCACAGGCCAGAACCAAGGTCGAATTGGGCCCGGAACCATTTAGGTCGCGGGTCTAGAAATTGGAACCATACCCGGACCCGTTTACTTATCGGTTCCTAAAGATGGACCCAGACCCGATTATTAACGGGTCGGAACCTTCGGATAATCGGAGAATCGGATACCCATTTACAACCCTATGGGCATCACCCCATCACTTCCGTCTTGGCTCAGGGTGACGGTACGAGGTTAATGGAGATGACTTTCCTCTATGGTTTAGTAAGAGTGTTTCCGCAACGTTAATGTGGAAACAGAAATCAACGTAACAGAACAAATTTGAGACGGTAAAGCCGACCGGTCCCCAGGCACCACCGCTCGGTCAAGCAACGGGCTCGGCAGGTCCGACCCGGTCCAGGGCACCACCTCTCTGTAAAGCACAACTGTTTTCCACTGCGATAATACTTCGGGTGCGATCATACCAGCGCTAAAGCACCGGATCCCATCAGAACTCCGCAGTTAAGCGTGCTTGGGCGAGAGTAGTACTAGGATGGGTGACCTCCTGGGAAGTCCTCGTGTTGCACCCCTTTTTTTACAGCTTTGGCTGTCCATTTTCCTGCCACCCATCACATGACCGCTGTTGGAGCCGTCGGAGACCAAATTAATCATTTTGAAGCGTCGAAACCCAGGCTCAGTGCGAGACTTACTGGTTTTAGTTAGCCTTTAATTTGATTGCTTTGAAGGCTTTTTACTCCATTTCCGGTTCAATCTTTGCGGAAAGCCATATAAAGCAATATAGGAAAGGTTTAAAAGTTTCAATGGAAAATCTTTTATATTTTACTGATTTTAGTAAGCTTACTGATTCGAGTAATCGAGGGTTTCCTGACTCTATAAAAGTGATGTAATACTTTTATTCAAGGAATAATACAGTTTCAGGTTGTTTATGGGTATCTAGGGTCGTAAACGGGTCGGTTCCGTTCCGGGTCCACGGCGGGCCCGGAACTGGAATCGTTAGTGAGGGGATGCACCCGGAAACCAAAACCGGAACCAATTCGGAACTAATTTCCTGGATCCGGAACCGGAACCATTACGGAGTGGATGGGCCCGGAACCGGAACCATTTCCTGGGCGGGTTCGGGTCCGGGTCCGGCCTATGTAGAGAATTTTTTAGAGAAAAGCAAACTTTTAGAAAAAAAATTTCTAAAATTGGGGTAATATATTGGAGCTCGGGCCCACAGGCCAGAACCAAGGTCGAATTGGGCCCGGAACCATTTAGGTCGCGGGTCTAGAAATTGGAACCATACCCGGACCCGTTTACTTATCGGTTCCTAAAGATGGACCCAGACCCGATTATTAACGGGTCGGAACCTTCGGATAATCGGAGAATCGGATACTCATTTACAACCCTATGGGCATCACCCCATCACTTCCGTCTTGGCTTAGGGTGACGGTACGAGGTTAATGGAGATGACTTTCCCCTATGGTTTACTAAGAGTGTTTCCGCAACGTTAATGTGGAAACAGAAATCAACGTAACAGAACAAATTTGAGACGGTAAAGCCGACCGGTCCCCAGGCACCACCGCTCGGTAAAGCAACGGGCTCGGCAGGTCCGACCCGGTCCAGGGCACCACCTCTCTGTAAAGCACAACTGTTTTCCACTGCGATAATACTTCGGGTGCGATCATACCAGCGCTAAAGCACCGGATCCCATCAGAACTCCGCAGTTAAGCGTGCTTGGGCGAGAGTAGTACTAGGATGGGTGACCTCCTGGGAAGTCCTCATGTTGCACCCCTTTTTTTACAGCTTTGGCAGTCCATTTTCCTGCCACCCATCACATGACCGCTGTTGGAGCCGTCGGAGACCAAATTAATCATTTTGAAGCGTCGAAACCCAGGCTCAGTGCGAGACTTACTGGTTTTAGTTAGCCTTTAATTTGATTGCTTTGAAGGCTTTTTACTCCATTTCCGGTTCAATCATTGCGGAAAGCCATATAAAGCAATTTAGGAAAGGTTTAAAAGTTTCAATGGAAAATCTTTTATATTTTACTGATTTTAGTAAGCTTACTGATTCGAGTAATCGAGGGTTTCCTGACTCTATAAAAGTGATGTAATACTTTTATTCAAGGAATAATACAGTTTCAGGTTGTTTATGGGTATCTAGGGTCGTAAACGGGTCGGTTCCGTTCCGGGTCCACGGCGTGCCCGGAACTGGAATCGTTAGTGAGGGGATGCACCCGGAAACCAAAACCGGAACCGATTCGGAACTAATTTCCTGGATCCGGAACCGGAACCATTACGGAGTGGATGGGCCCGGAACCGGAACCATTTCCTGGGCGGGTTCGGGTCCGGGTCCGGCCTATGTAGAGAATTTTTTAGAGAAAATCAAACTTTTAGAAAAAAAATTTCTAAAATTGGGGTAATATTTTGGAGCTCGGGCCCACAGGCCAGAACCAAGGTCGAATTGGGCCCGGAACCATTTAGGTCGCGGGTCTAGAAATTGGAACCATACCCGGACCCGTTTACTTATCGGTTCCTAAAGATGGACCCAGACCCGATTATTAACGGGTCGAAACCTTCGGATAATCGGAGAATCGGATACCCATTTACAACCCTATGGGCATCACCCCATCACTTCCGTCTTGGCTCAGGGTGACGGTTCGAGGTTAAAGGAGATGACTTTCCTCTATGGTTTACTAAGAGTGTTTCCGCAACGTTAATGTGGAAACAGAAATCAACGTAACAGAACAAATTTGAGACGGTAAAGCCGACCGGTCCCCAGGCACCACCGCTCGGTCAAGCAACGGGCTCGGCAGGTCCGACCCGGTCCAGGGCACCACCTCTCTGTAAAGCACAACTGTTTTCCACTGCGATAATACTTCGGGTGCGATCATACCAGCGCTAAAGCACCGGATCCCATCAGAACTCCGCAGTTAAGCGTGCTTGGGCGAGAGTAGTACTAGGATGGGTGACCTCCTGGGAAGTCCTCGTGTTGCACCCCTTTTTTTTCAGCTTTGGCTGTCCATTTTCCTGCCACCCATCACATGACCGCTGTTGGAGCCGTCGGAGACCATATTAATCATTTTGAAGCGTCGAAACCCAGGCTCCGTGCGAGACTTACTGGTTTTAGTTAGCCTTTAATTTGATTGCTTTGAAGGCTTTTTACTCCATTTCCGGTTCAATCATTGCGGAAAGCCATATAAAGCAATTTAGGAAAGGTTTAAAAGTTTCAATGGAAAATCTTTTATATTTTACTGATTTTAGTAAGCTTACTGATTCGAGTAATCGAGGGTTTCCTGACTCTATAAAAGTGATGTAATACTTTTATTCAAGGAATAAGACAGTTTCAGGTTGTTTATGGGTATCTAGGGTCGTAAACGGGTCGGTTCCGTTCCGGGTCCACGGCGTGCTCGGAACTGGAATCGTTAGTGAGGGGATGCACCCGGAAACCAAAACCGGAACCGATTCGGAACTAATTTCCTGGATCCGGAACCGGAACCATTACGGAGTGGATGGGCCCGGAACCGGAACCATTTCCTGGGCGGGTTCAGGTCCGGGCCCGGCCTATGTAGAGAATTTTTTTGAGAAAATCAAACTTTTAGAAAAAAAATTTCTAAAATTGGGGTAATATATTGGAACTCGGGCCCACAGGCCAGAACCAAGGTCGAATTGGGCCCGGAACCATTTAGGTCGCGGGTCTAGAAATTGGAACCATACCCGGACCCGTTTACTTATCGGTTCCTAAAGATGGACCCAGACCCGATTATTAACGGGTCGGAACCTTCGGATAATCGGAGAATCGGATATCCACTTACAACCCTATGGGCATCACCCCATCACTTCCGTCTTGGCTCAGGGTGACGGTACGAGGTTAATGGAGATGACTTTCCTCTATGGTTTAGTAAGAGTGTTTCCGCAACGTTAATGTGGAAACAGAAATCAACGTAACAGAACAAATTTGAGACGGTAAAGCCGACCGGTCCCCAGGCACCACCACTCGGTAAAGCAACGGGCTCGGCAGGTCCGACCCGGTCCAGGGCACCACCTCTCTGTAAAGCACAACTGTTTTCCACTGCGATAATACTTCGGGTACGATCATACCAGCGCTAAAGCACCGGATCCCATCAGAACTCCGCAGTTAAGCGTGCTTGGGCGAGAGTAGTACTAGGATGGGTGACCTCCTGGGAAGTCCTCGTGTTGCACCCCTTTTTTTACAGCTTTGGCTGTCCATTTTCCTGCCACCCATCACATGACCGCTGTTGGAGCCGTCGGAGACCAAATTAATCATTTTGAAGCGTCGAAACCCAGGCTCCGTGCGAGACTTACTGGTTTTAGTTAGCCTTTAATTTGATTGCTTTGAAGGCTTTTTACTCCATTTCCGGTTCAATCTTTGCGGAAAGCCATATAAAGCAATTTAGGAAAGGTTTAAAAGTTTCAATGGAAAATCTTTTATATTTTACTGATTTTAGTAAGCTTACTGATTCGAGTAATCGAGGGTTTCCTGACTCTATAAAAGTGATGTAATACTTTTATTCAAGGAATAATACAGTTTCAGGTTGTTTATGGGTATCTAGGGTCGTAAACGGGTCGGTTCCGTTCTGGGTCCACGGCGTGCTCGGAACTGGAATCGTTAGTGAGGGGATGCACCCGGAAACCAAAACCGGAACCGATTCGGAACTAATTTCCTGGATCCGGAACCGGAACCATTACGGAGTGGATGGGCCCGGAACCGGAACCATTTCCTGGGCGGGTTCGGGTCCGGGTCCGGCCTATGTAGAGAATTTTTTAGAGAAAAGCAAACTTTTAGAAAAAAAATTTCTAAAATTGGGGTAATATTTTGGAGCTCGGGCCCACAGGCCAGAACCAAGGTCGAATTGGGCCCGGAACCATTTAGGTCGCGGGTCTAGAAATTGGAACCATACCCGGACCCGTTTACTTATCGGTTCCTAAAGATGGACCCAGACCCGATTATTAACGGGTCGAAACCTTCGGATAATCGGAGAATCGGATACCCATTTACAACCCTATGGGCATCACCCCATCACTTCCGTCTTGGCTCAGGGTGACGGTTCGAGGTTAAAGGAGATGACTTTCCTCTATGGTTTAGTGAGAGTGTTTCCGCAACGTTAATGTGGAAACAGAAATCAACGTAACAGAACAAATTTGAGACGGTAAAGCCGACCGGTCCCCAGGCACCACCGCTCGGTAAAGCAACGGGCTCGGCAGGTCCGACCCGGTCCAGGGCACCACCTCTCTGTAAAGCACAACTGTTTTCCACTGCGATAATACTTCGGGTGCGATCATACCAGCGCTAAAGCACCGGATCCCATCAAAACTCCGCAGTTAAGCGTGCTTGGGCGAGAGTAGTACTAGGATGGGTGACCTCCTGGGAAGTCCTCGTGTTGCACCCCTTTTTTTTCAGCTTTGGCTGTCCATTTTCCTGCCACCCATCACATGACCGCTGTTGGAGCCGTCGGAGACCAAATTAATCATTTTGAAGCGTCGAAACCCAGGCTCCGTGCGAGACTTACTGGTTTTAGTTAGCCATTAATTTGATTGCTTTGAAGGCTTTTTACTCCATTTCCGATTCAATCTTTGCGGAAAGCCATATAAAGCAATATAGGAAAGGTTTAAAAGTTTCAATGGAAAATCTTTTATATTTTACTGATTTTAGTAAGCTTACTGATTCGAGTAATCGAGGGTTTCCTGACTCTATAAAAGTGATGTAATACTTTTATTCAAGGAATAATACAGTTTCAGGTTGTTTATGGGTATCTAGGGTCGTAAACGGGTCGGTTCCGTTCCGGGTCCACGGCGTGCCCGGAACTGGAATCGTTAGTGAGGGGATGCACCCGGAAACCAAAACCGGAACCGATTCGGAACTAATTTCCTGGATCCGGAACCGGAACCATTACGGAGTGGATGGGCCCGGAACCGGAACCATTTCCTGGGCGGGTTCGGGTCCGGGTCCGGCCTATGTAGAGAATTTTTTAGAGAAAAGCAAACTTTTAGAAAAAAAATTTCTAAAATTGGGGTAATATATTGGAGCTCGGGCCCACAGGCCAGAACCAAGGTCGAATTGGGCCCGGAACCATTTAGGTCGCGGGTCTAGAAATTGGAACCATACCCGGACCCGTTTACTTATCGGTTCCTAAAGATGGACCCAGACCCGATTATTAACGGGTCGGAACCTTCGGACAATCGGAGAATCGGATACCCATTTACAACCCTATGGGCATCACCCCATCACTTCCGTCTCGGCTCAGGGTGACGGTACGAGGTTAATGGAGATGACTTTCCTCTATGGTTTAGTAAGAGTGTTTCCGCAACGTTAATGTGGAAACAGAAATCAACGTAACAGAACAAATTTGAGACGGTAAAGCCGACCGGTCCCCAGGCACCACCGCTCGGTAAAGCAACGGGCTCGGCAGGTCCGACCCGGTCCAGGGCACCACCTCTCTGTAAAGCACAACTGTTTTCCACTGCGATAATACTTCGGGTGCGATCATACCAGTGCGAAAGCACCGGATCCCATCAGAACTCCGCAGTTAAGCGTGCTTGGGCGAGAGTAGTACTAGGATGGGTGACCTCCTGGGAAGTCCTCGTGTTGCACCCCTGTTTTTTTCAGCTTTGGCTGTCCATTTTCCTGCCACCCATCACATGACCGCTGTTGGAGCCGTCGGAGACCAAATTAATCATTTTGAAGCGTCGAAACCCAGGCTCCGTGCGAGACTTACTGGTTTTAGTTAGCCTTTAATTTGATTGCTTTGAAGGCTTTTTACTCCATTTCCGGTTCAATCTTTGCGGAAAGCCATATAAAGCAATTTAGGAAAGGTTTAAAAGTTTCAATGGAAAATCTTTTATATTTTACTGATTTTAGTAAGCTTACTGATTCGAGTAATCGAGGGTTTCCTGACTCTATAAAAGTGATGTAATACTTTTATTTAAGGAATAATACAGTTTCAGGTTGTTTATGGGTATCTAGGGTCGTAAACGGGTCGGTTCCGTTCCGGGTCCACGGCGGGCCCGGAACTGGAATCGTTAGGGAGGGGATGCACCCGGAAACCAAAACCGGAACCGATTCGGAACTAATTTCCTGGATCCGGAACCGGAACCATTACGGAGTGGATGGGCCCGGAACCGGAACCATTTCCTGGGCGGGTTCGGGTCCGGGCCCGGCCTATGTAGAGAATTTTTTAGAGAAAAGCAAACTTTTAGAAAAAAAATTTCTAAAATTGGGGTAATATATTGGAGCTCGGGCCCACAGGCCAGAACCAAGGTCGAATTGGGCCCGGAACCATTTAGGTCGCGGGTCTAGAAATTGGAACCATACCCGGACCCGTTTACTTATCGGTTCCTAAAGATGGACCCAGACCCGATTATTAACGGGTCGGAACCTTCGGATAATCGGAGAATCGGATACCCATTTACAACCCTATGGGCATCACCCCATCACTTCCGTCTTGGCTCAGGGTGACGGTACGAGGTTAATGGAGATGACTTTCCTCTATGGTTTAGTAAGAGTGTTTCCGCAACGTTAATGTGGAAACAGAAATCAACGTAACAGAACAAATTTGAGACGGTAAAGCCGACCGGTCCCCAGGCACCACCGCTCGGTAAAGCAACGGGCTCGGCAGGTCCGACCCGGTCCAGGGCACCACCTCTCTGTAAAGCACAACTGTTTTCCACTGCGATAATACTTCGGGTGCGATCATACCAGTGCGAAAGCACCGGATCCCATCAGAACTCCGCAGTTAAGCGTGCTTGGGCGAGAGTAGTACTAGGATGGGTGACCTCCTGGGAAGTCCTCGTGTTGCACCCCTTGTTTTTTTCAGCTTTGGCTGTCCATTTTCCTGCCACCCATCACATGACCGCTGTTGGAGCCGTCGGAGACCAAATTAATCATTTTGAAGCGTCGAAACCCAGGCTCCGTGCGAGACTTACTGGTTTTAGTTAGCCTTTAATTTGATTGCTTTGAAGGCTTTTTACTCCATTTCCGGTTCAATCTTTGCGGAAAGCCATATAAAGCAATTTAGGAAAGGTTTAAAAGTTTCAATGGAAAATCTTTTATATTTTACTGATTTTAGTAAGCTTACTGATTCGAGTAATCGAGGGTTTCCTGACTCTATAAAAGTGATGTAATACTTTTATTCAAGGAATAATACAGTTTCAGGTTGTTTATGGGTATCTAGGGTCGTAAACGGGTCGGTTCCGTTCCGGGTCCACGGCGGGCCCGGAACTGGAATCGTTAGGGAGGGGATGCACCCGGAAACCAAAACCGGAACCGATTCGGAACTAATTTCCTGGATCCGGAACCGGAACCATTACGGAGTGGATGGGCCCGGAATCGGAACCATTTCCTGGGCGGGTTCGGGTCCGGGCCCGGCCTATGTAGAGAATTTTTTAGAGAAAAGCAAACTTTTAGAAAAAAAATTTCTAAAATTGGGGTAATATATTGGAGCTCGGGCCCACAGGCCAGAACCAAGGTCGAATTGGGCCCGGAACCATTTAGGTCGCGGGTCTAGAAATTGGAACCATACCCGGACCCGTTTACTTATCGGTTCCTAAAGATGGACCCAGACCCGATTATTAACGGGTCGGAACCTTCGGATAATCGGAGAATCGGATACCCATTTACAACCCTATGGGCATCACCCCATCACTTCCGTCTTGGCTCAGGGTGACGGTACGAGGTTAATGGAGATGACTTTCCTCTATGGTTTAGTAAGAGTGTTTCCGCAACGTTAATGTGGAAACAGAAATCAACGTAACAGAACAAATTTGAGACGGTAAAGCCGACCGGTCCCCAGGCACCACCGCTCGGTAAAGCAACGGGCTCGGCAGGTCCGACCCGGTCCAGGGCACCACCTCTCTGTAAAGCACAACTGTTTTCCACTGCGATAATACTTCGGGTGCGATCATAACAGCGCTAAAGCACCGGATCCCATCAGAACTCCGCAGTTAAGTGTGCTTGGGCGAGAGTTGTACTAGGATGGGTGACCTCCTGGGAAGTCCTCGTGTTGCACCCCTTTTTTTACAGCTTTGGCTGTCCATTTTCCTGCCACCCATCACATGACCGCTGTTGGAGCCGTCGGAGACCAAATTAATCATTTTGAAGCGTCGAAACCCCGGCTCCGTGCGAGACTTACTGGTTTTAGTTAGCCTTTAATTTGATTGCTTTGAAGGCTTTTTACTCCATTTCCGGTTCAATCTTTGCGGAAAGCCATATAAAGCAATTTAGGAAAGGTTTAAAAGTTTCAATGGAAAATCTTTTATATTTTACTGATTTTAGTAAGCTTACTGATTCGAGTAATCGAGGGTTTCCTGACTCTATAAAAGTGATGTAATACTTTTATTCAAGGAATAATACAGTTTCAGGTTGTTTATGGGTATCTAGGGTCGTAAACGGGTCGGTTCCGTTCTGGGTCCACGGCGGGCCCGGAACTAGAATCGTTAGTGAGGGGATGCACCCGGAAACCAAAACCGGAACCGATTCGGAACTAATTTCCTGGATCCGGAACCGGAACCATTACGGAGTGGATGGGCCCGGAATCGGAACCATTTCCTGGGCGGGTTCGGGTCCGGGTCCGGCCTATGTAGAGAATTTTTTAGAGAAAAGCAAACTTTTAGAAAAAAAATTTCTAAAATTGGGGTAATATTTTGGAGCTCGGGCCCACAGGCCAGAACCAAGGTCGAATTGGGGCCGGAACCATTTAGGTCGCGGGTCTAGAAATTGGAACCATACCCGGACCCGTTTACTTATCGGTTCCTAAAGATGGACCCAGACCCGATTATTAACGGGTCGAAACCTTCGGATAATCGGAGAATCGGATACCCATTTACAACCCTATGGGCATCACCCCATCACTTCCATCTTGGCTCAGGGTGACGGTTCGAAGTTAATGGAGATGACTTTCCTCTATGGTTTAGTAAGAGTGTTTCCGCAACGTTAATGTGGAAACAGAAATCAACGTAACAGAACAAATTTGAGACAGTAAAGCCGACCGGTCCCCAGGCACCACCGCTCGGTAAAGCAACGGGCTCGGCAGGTCCGACCCGGTCCAGGGCACCACCTCTCTGTAAAGCACAACTGTTTTCCACTGCGATAATACTTCGGGTGCGATCATACCAGCGCTAAAGCACCGGATCCCATCAGAACTCCGCAGTTAAGCGTGCTTGGGCGAGAGTAGTACTAGGATGGGTGACCTCCTGGGAAGTCCTCGTGTTGCACCCTTTTTTTTTCAGCTTTGGCTGTCCATTTTCCTGCCACCCATCACATGACCGCTGTTGGAGCCGTCGGAGACCAAATTAATCATTTTGAAGCGTCGAAACCCAGGCTCCGTGCGAGACTTACTGGTTTTAGTTAGCCTTTAATTTGATTGCTTTGAAGGCTTTTTACTCCATTTCCGGTTCAATCTTTGCGGAAAGCCATATAAAGCAATATAGGAAAGGTTTAAAAGTTTCAATGGAAAATCTTTTATATTTTACTGATTTTAGTAAGCTTACTGATTCGAGTAATCGAGGGTTTCCTGACTCTATAAAAGTGATGTAATACTTTTATTCAAGGAATAATACAGTTTCAGGTTGTTTATGGGTATCTAGGGTCGTAAACGGGTCGGTTCCGTTCCGGGTCCACGGCGGGCCCGGAACTGGAATCGTTAGTGAGGGGATGCACCCGGAAACCAAAACCGGAACCGATTCGGAACTAATTTCCTGGATCCGGAACCGGAACCATTACAGAGTGGATGGGCCCGGAACCGGAACCATTTCCTGGGCGGGTTGGGTCCGGGCCCGGCCTATGTAGAGAATTTTTTAGAGAAAAGCAAACCTTTAGAAAAAAAATTTCTAAAATTGGGGTAATATATTGGAGCTCGGGCCCACAGGCCAGAACCAAGGTCGACTTGGGCCCGGAACCATTTAGGTCGCGGGTCTAGAAATTGGAACCATACCCGGACCCGTTTACTTATCGGTTCCTAAAGATGGACCCAGACCCGATTATTAACGGGTCGGAACCTTCGGATAATCGGAGAATCGGATACCCATTTACAACCCTATGGGCATCACCCCATCACTTCCATCTTGGCTCAGGGTGACGGTACGAGGTTAATGGAGATGACTTTCCTCTATGGTTTAGTAAGAGTGTTTCCGCAACGTTAATGTGGAAACAGAAATCAACGTAACAGAACAAATTTGAGACGGTAAAGCCGACCGGTCCCCAGGCACCACCGCTCGGTAAAGCAACGGGCTCGGCAGGTCCGACCCGGTCCAGGGCACCACCTCTCTGTAAAGCACAACTGTTTTCCACTGCGATAATACTTCGGGTGCGATCATACCAGCGCTAAAGCACCGGATCCCATCAGAACTCCGCAGTTAAGCGTGCTTGGGCGAGAGTAGTACTAGGATGGGTGACCTCCTGGGAAGTCCTCGTGTTGCACCCCTTTTTTTTCAGCTTTGGCTGTCCATTTTCCTGCCACCCATCACATGACCGCTGTTGGAGCCGTCGGAGACCAAATTAATCATTTTGAAGCGTCGAAACCCAGGCTCCGTGCGAGACTTACTGGTTTTAGTTAGCCTTTAATTTGATTGCTTTGAAGGCTTTTTACTCCATTTCCGGTTCAACCTTTGCGGAAAGCCATATAAAGCAATTTAGGAAAGGTTTAAAAGTTTCAATGGAAAATCTTTTATATTTTACTGATTTTAGTAAGCTTACTGATTCGAGTAATCGAGGGTTTCCTGACTCTATAAAAGTGATGTAATACTTTTATTCAAGGAATAATACAGTTTCAGGTTGTTTATGGGTATCTAGGGTCGTAAACGGGTCGGTTCCGTTCCGGGTCCACGGCGGGCCCGGAACTGGAATCGTTAGTGAGGGGATGCACCCGGAAACCAAAACCGGAACCGATTCGGAACTAATTTCCTGGATCCGGAACCGGAACCATTACGGAGTGGATGGGCCCGGAACCGGAACCATTTCCTGGGCGGGTTCGGGTCCGGGCCCGGCCTATGTAGAGAATTTTTTAGAGAAAAGCAAACTTTTAGAAAAAAAATTTCTAAAATTGGGGTAATATATTGGAGCTCGGGCCCACAGGCCAGAACCAAGGTCGAATTGGGCCCGGAACCATTTAGGTCGCGGGTCAAGAAATTGGAACCATACCCGGACCCGTTTACTTATCGGTTCCTAAAGATGGACCCAGACCCGATTATTAACGGGTCGGAACCTTCGTATAATCGGAGAATCGGATACCCATTTACAACCCTATGGGCATCACCCCATCACTTCCGTCTTGGCTCAGGGTGACGGTACGAGGTTAATGGAGATGACTTTCCTCTATGGTTTAGTAAGAGTGTTTCCGCAACGTTAATGTGGAAACAGAAATCAACGTAACAGAACAAATTTGAGACGGTAAAGCCGACCGGTCCCCAGGCACCACCGCTCGGTAAAGCAACGGGCTCGGCAGGTCCGACCCGGTCCAGGGCACCACCTCTCTGTAAAGCACAACTGTTTTCCACTGCGATAATACTTCGGGTGCGATCATACCAGCGCTAAAGCACCGGATCCCATCAGAACTCCGCAGTTAAGCGTGCTTGGGCGAGAGTAGTACTAGGATGGGTGACCTCCTGGGAAGTCCTCGTGTTGCACCCCTTTTTTTACAGCTTTGGCTGTCCATTTTCCTGCCACCCATCACATGACCGCTGTTGGAGCCGTCGGAGACCAAATTAATCATTTTGAAGCGTCGAAACCCAGGCTCCGTGCGAGACTTACTGGTTTTAGTTAGCCTTTAATTTGATTGCTTTGAAGGCTTTTTACTCCATTTCCGGTTCAATCTTTGCGGAAAGCCATATAAAGCAATTTAGGAAAGGTTTAAAAGTTTCAATGGAAAATCTTTTATATTTAACTGATTTTAGTAAGCTTACTGATTCGAGTAATCGAGGGTTTCCTGACTCTATAAAAGTGATGTAATACTTTTATTCAAGGAATAATACAGTTTCAGGTTGTTTATGGGTATCTAGGGTCGTAAACGGGTCGGTTCCGTTCTGGGTCCACGGCGTGCCCGGAACTGGAATCGTTAGTGAGGGGATGCACCCGGAAACCAAAACCGGAACCGATTCGAAACTAATTTCCTGGATCCAGAACCGGAACCATTACGGAGTGGATGGGCCCGGAACCGGAACCATTTCCTGGGCGGGTTCGGGTCCGGGCCCGGCCTATGTAGAGAATTTTTTAGAGAAAAGCAAACTTTTAGAAAAAAAATTTCTAAAATTGGGGTAATATTTTGGAGCTCGGGCCCACAGGCCAGAACCAAGGTCGAATTGGGCCCGGAACCATTTAGGTCGCGGGTCTAGAAATTGGAACCATACCCGGACCCGTTTACTTATCGGTTCCTAAAGATGGACCCAGACCCGATTATTAACGGGTCGAAACCTTCGGATAATCGGAGAATCGGATACCCATTTACAACCCTATGGGCATCACCCCATCACTTCCGTCTTGGCTCAGGGTGACGGTTCGAGGTTAAAGGAGATGACTTTCCTCTATGGTTTAGTAAGAGTGTTTCCGCAACGTTAATGTGGAAACAGAAATCAACGTAACAGAACAAATTTGAGACGGTAAAGCCGACCGGTCCCCAGGCACCACCGCTCGGTAAAGCAACGGGCTCGGCAGGTCCGACCCGGTCCAGGGCACCACCTCTCTGTAAAGCACAACTGTTTTCCACTGCGATAATACTTCGGGTGCGATCATACCAGCGCTAAAGCACCGGATTCCATCAGAACTCCGCAGTTAAGCGTGCTTGGGCGAGAGTAGTACTAGGATGGGTGACCTCCTGGGAAGTCCTCGTGTTGCACCCTTTTTTTTTCAGCTTTGGCTGTCCATTTTCCTGCCACCCATCACATGACCGCTGTTGGAGCCGTCGGAGACCAAATTAATCATTTTGAAGCGTCGAAACCCAGGCTCCGTGCGAGACTTACTGGTTTTAGTTAGCCTTTAATTTGATTGCTTTGAAGGCTTTTTACTCCATTTCCGGTTCAATCTTTGCGGAAAGCCATATAAAGCAATATAGGAAAGGTTTAAAAGTTTCAATGGAAAATCTTTTATATTTTACTGATTTTAGTAAGCTTACTGATTCGAGTAATCGAGGGTTTCCTAACTCTATAAAAGTGATGTAATACTTTTATTCAAGGAATAATACAGTTTCAGGTTGTTTATGGGTATCTAGGGTCGTAAACGGGTCGGTTCCGTTCCGGGTCCACGGCGGGCCCGGAACTGGAATCGTTAGTGAGGGGATGCACCCGGAAACCAAAACCGGAACCGATTCGGAACTAATTTCCTAGATCCGGAACCGGAACCATTACGGAGTGGATGGGCCCGGAACCGGAACCATTTCCTGGGCGGGTTCGGGTCCGGGCCCGGCCTATGTAGAGAATTTTTTAGAGAAAAGCAAACTTTCAGAAAAAAAATTTCTAAAATTGGGGTAATATATTGGAGCTCGGGCCCACAGGCCAGAACCAAGGTCGAATTGGGCCCGGAACCATTTAGGTCGCGGGTCTAGAAATTGGAACCATACCCGGACCCGTTTACTTATCGGTTCCTAAAGATGGACCCAGACCCGATTATTAACGGGTCGGAACCTTCGGATAATCGGAGAATCGGATACCCATTTACAACCCTATGGGCATCACCCCATCACTTCCGTCTTGGCTCAGGGTGACGGTACGAGGTTAATGGAGATGACTTTCCTCTATGGTTTAGTAAGAGTGTTTCCGCAACGTTAATGTGGAAACAGAAATCAGCGTTACAGAACAAATTTGAGACGGTAAAGCCGACCGGTCCCCAGGCACCACCGCTCGGTAAAGCAACGGGCTCTGCAGGTCCGACCCGGTCCAGGGCACCACCTCTCTGTAAAGCACAACTGTTTTCCACTGCGATAATACTTCGGGTGCGATCATACCAGCGCTAAAGCACCGGATCCCATCAGAACTCCGCAGTTAAGCGTGCTTGGGCGAGAGTAGTACTAGGATGGGTGACCTCCTGGGAAGTCCTCGTGTTGCACCTTTTTTTTTTCAGCTTTGGCTGTCCATTTTCCTGCCACCCATCACATGACCGCTGTTGGAGCCGTCGGAGACCAAATTAATCATTTTGAAGCGTCGAAACCCAGGCTCCGTGCGAGACTTATTGGTTTTAGTTAGCCTTTAATTTGATTGCTTTGAAGGCTTTTTACTCCATTTCCGGTTCAATCTTTGCGGAAAGCCATATAAAGCAATATAGGAAAGGTTTAAAAGTTTCAATGGAAAATCTTTTATATTTTACTGATTTTAGTAAGCTTACTGATTCGAGTAATCGAGGGTTTCCTGACTCTATAAAAGTGATGTAATACTTTTATTCAAGGAATAATACAGTTTCAGGTTGTTTATGGGTATCTAGGGTCGTAAACGGGTCGGTTCCGTTCCGGGTCCACGGCGGGCCCGGAACTGGAATCGTTAGTGAGGGGATGCACCCGGAAACCAAAACCGGAACCGATTCGGAACTAATTTCCTGGATCCGGAACCGGAACCATTACAGAGTGGATGGGCCCGGAACCGGAACCATTTCCTGGGCGGGTTCGGGTCCGGGCCCGGCCTATGTAGAGAATTTTTTAGAGAAAAGCAAACTTTCAGAAAAAAAATTTCTAAAATTGGGGTAATATATTGGAGCTCGGGCCCACAGGCCAGAACCAAGGTCGAATTGGGCCCGGAACCATTTAGGTCGCGGGTCTAGAAATTGGAACCATACCCGGACCCGTTTACTTATCGGTTCCTAAAGATGGACCCAGACCCGATTATTAACGGGTCGGAACCTTCGGATAATCGGAGAATCGGATACCCATTTACAACCCTATGGGCATCACCCCATCACTTCCGTCTTGGCTCAGGGTGACGGTACGAGGTTAATGGAGATGACTTTCCTCTATGGTTTAGTAAGAGTGTTTCCGCAACGTTAATGTGGAAACAGAAATCAACGTAACAGAACAAATATGAGACGGTAAAGCCGACCGGTCCCCAGGCACCACCGCTCGGTAAAGCAACGGGCTCGGCACGTCCGACCCGGTCCAGGGCACCACCTCTCTGTAAAGCACAACTGTTTTCCACTGCGATAATACTTCGGGTGCGATCATACCAGCGCTAAAGCACCGGATCCCATCAGAACTCCGCAGTTAAGCGTGCTTGGGCGAGAGTAGTACTAGGATGGGTGACCTCCTGGGAAGTCCTCGTGTTGCACCCCTTTTTTTTCAGCTTTGGCTGTCCATTTTCCTGCCACCCATCACATGACCGCTGTTGGAGCCGTCGGAGACCAAATTAATCATTTTGAAGCGTCGAAACCCAGGCTCCGTGCGAGACTTACTGGTTTTAGTTAGCCTTTAATTTGATTGCTTTGAAGGCTTTTTACTCCATTTCCGGTTCAACCTTTGCGGAAAGCCATATAAAGCAATTTAGGAAAGGTTTAAAAGTTTCAATGGAAAATCTTTTATATTTTACTGATTTTAGTAAGCTTACTGATTCGAGTAATCGAGGGTTTCCTGACTCTATAAAAGTGATGTAATACTTTTATTCAAGGAATAATACAGTTTCAGGTTGTTTATGGGTATCTAGGGTCGTAAACGGGTCGGTTCCGTTCCGGGTCCACGGCGGGCCCGGAACTGGAATCGTTAGTGAGGGGATGCACCCGGAAACCAAAACCGGAACCGATTCGGAACTAATTTCCTGGATCCGGAACCGGAACCATTACAGAGTGGATGGGCCCGGAACCGGAACCATTTCCTGGGCGGGTTCGGGTCCGGGCCCGGCCTATGTAGAGAATTTTTTAGAGAAAAGCAAACTTTTAGAAAAAAAATTTCTAAAATTGGGGTAATATATTGGAGCTCGGGCCCACAGGCCAGAACCAAGGTCGAATTGGGCCCGGAACCATTTAGGTCGCGGGTCTAGAAATTGGAACCATACCCGGACCCGTTTACTTATCGGTTCCTAAAGATGGACCCAGACCCGATTATTAACGGGTCGGAACCTTCGTATAATCGGAGAATCGGATACCCATTTACAACCCTATGGGCATCACCCCATCACTTCCGTCTTGGCTCAGGGTGACGGTACGAGGTTAATGGAGATGACTTTCCTCTATGGTTTAGTAAGAGTGTTTCCGCAACGTTAATGTGGAAACAGAAATCAACGTAACAGAACAAATTTGAGACGGTAAAGCCGACCGGTCCCCAGGCACCACCGCTCGGTAAAGCAACGGGCTCGGCAGGTCCGACCCGGTCCAGGGCACCACCTCTCTGTAAAGCACAACTGTTTTCCACTGCGATAATACTTCGGGTGCGATCATACCAGCGCTAAAGCACCGGATCCCATCAGAACTCCGCAGTTAAGCGTGCTTGGGCGAGAGTAGTACTAGGATGGGTGACCTCCTGGGAAGTCCTCGTGTTGCACCCCTTTTTTTACAGCTTTGGCTGTCCATTTTCCTGCCACCCATCACATGACCGCTGTTGGAGCCGTCGGAGACCAAATTAATCATTTTGAAGCGTCGAAACCCAGGCTCCGTGCGAGACTTACTGGTTTTAGTTAGCCTTTAATTTGATTGCTTTGAAGGCTTTTTACTCCATTTCCGGTTCAATCTTTGCGGAAAGCCATATAAAGCAATTTAGGAAAGGTTTAAAAGTTTCAATGGAAAATCTTTTATATTTAACTGATTTTAGTAAGCTTACTGATTCGAGTAATCGAGGGTTTCCTGACTCTATAAAAGTGATGTAATACTTTTATTCAAGGAATAATACAGTTTCAGGTTGTTTGTGGGTATCTAGGGTCGTAAACGGGTCGGTTCCGTTCTGGGTCCACGGCGTGCCCGGAACTGGAATCGTTAGTGAGGGGATGCACCCGGAAACCAAAACCGGAACCGATTCGAAACTAATTTCCTGGATCCAGAACCGGAACCATTACGGAGTGGATGGGCCCGGAACCGGAACCATTTCCTGGGCGGGTTCGGGTCCGGGCCCGGCCTATGTAGAGAATTTTTTAGAGAAAAGCAAACTTTTAGAAAAAAAATTTCTAAAATTGGGGTAATATTTTGGAGCTCGGGCCCACAGGCCAGAACCAAGGTCGAATTGGGCCCGGAACCATTTAGGTCGCGGGTCTAGAAATTGGAACCATACCCGGACCCGTTTACTTATCGGTTCCTAAAGATGGACCCAGACCCGATTATTAACGGGTCGAAACCTTCGGATAATCGGAGAATCGGATACCCATTTACAACCCTATGGGCATCACCCCATCACTTCCGTCTTGGCTCAGGGTGACGGTTCGAGGTTAAAGGAGATGACTTTCCTCTATGGTTTAGTAAGAGTGTTTCCGCAACGTTAATGTGGAAACAGAAATCAACGTAACAGAACAAATTTGAGACGGTAAAGCCGACCGGTCCCCAGGCACCACCGCTCGGTAAAGCAACGGGCTCGGCAGGTCCGACCCGGTCCAGGGCACCACCTCTCTGTAAAGCACAACTGTTTTCCACTGCGATAATACTTCGGGTGCGATCATACCAGCGCTAAAGCACCGGATTCCATCAGAACTCCGCAGTTAAGCGTGCTTGGGCGAGAGTAGTACTGGGATGGGTGACCTCCTGGGAAGTCCTCGTGTTGCACCCTTTTTTTTTCAGCTTTGGCTGTCCATTTTCCTGCCACCCATCACATGACCGCTGTTGGAGCCGTCGGAGACCAAATTAATCATTTTGAAGCGTCGAAACCCAGGCTCCGTGCGAGACTTACTGGTTTTAGTTAGCCTTTAATTTGATTGCTTTGAAGGCTTTTTACTCCATTTCCGGTTCAATCTTTGCGGAAAGCCATATAAAGCAATATAGGAAAGGTTTAAAAGTTTCAATGGAAAATCTTTTATATTTTACTGATTTTAGTAAGCTTACTGATTCGAGTAATCGAGGGTTTCCTAACTCTATAAAAGTGATGTAATACTTTTATTCAAGGAATAATACAGTTTCAGGTTGTTTATGGGTATCTAGGGTCGTAAACGGGTCGGTTCCGTTCCGGGTCCACGGCGGGCCCGGAACTGGAATCGTTAGTGAGGGGATGCACCCGGAAACCAAAACCGGAACCGATTCGGAACTAATTTCCTGGATCCGGAACCGGAACCATTACGGAGTGGATGGGCCCGGAACCGGAACCATTTCCTGGGCGGGTTCGGGTCCGGGCCCGGCCTATGTAGAGAATTTTTTAGAGAAAAGCAAACTTTCAGAAAAAAAATTTCTAAAATTGGGGTAATATATTGGAGCTCGGGCCCACAGGCCAGAACCAAGGTCGAATTGGGCCCGGAACCATTTAGGTCGCGGGTCTAGAAATTGGAACCATACCCGGACCCGTTTACTTATCGGTTCCTAAAGATGGACCCAGACCCGATTATTAACGGGTCGGAACCTTCGGATAATCGGAGAATCGGATACCCATTTACAACCCTATGGGCATCACCCCATCACTTCCGTCTTGGCTCAGGGTGACGGTACGAGGTTAATGGAGATGACTTTCCTCTATGGTTTAGTAAGAGTGTTTCCGCAACGTTAATGTGGAAACAGAAATCAGCGTTACAGAACAAATTTGAGACGGTAAAGCCGACCGGTCCCCAGGCACCACCGCTCGGTAAAGCAACGGGCTCTGCAGGTCCGACCCGGTCCAGGGCACCACCTCTCTGTAAAGCACAACTGTTTTCCACTGCGATAATACTTCGGGTGCGATCATACCAGCGCTAAAGCACCGGATCCCATCAGAACTCCGCAGTTAAGCGTGCTTGGGCGAGAGTAGTACTAGGATGGGTGACCTCCTGGGAAGTCCTCGTGTTGCACCTTTTTTTTTTCAGCTTTGGCTGTCCATTTTCCTGCCACCCATCACATGACCGCTGTTGGAGCCGTCGGAGACCAAATTAATCATTTTGAAGCGTCGAAACCCAGGCTCCGTGCGAGACTTATTGGTTTTAGTTAGCCTTTAATTTGATTGCTTTGAAGGCTTTTTACTCCATTTCCGGTTCAATCTTTGCGGAAAGCCATATAAAGCAATATAGGAAAGGTTTAAAAGTTTCAATGGAAAATCTTTTATATTTTACTGATTTTAGTAAGCTTACTGATTCGAGTAATCGAGGGTTTCCTGACTCTATAAAAGTGATGTAATACTTTTATTCAAGGAATAATACAGTTTCAGGTTGTTTATGGGTATCTAGGGTCGTAAACGGGTCGGTTCCGTTCCGGGTCCACGGCGGGCCCGGAACTGGAATCGTTAGTGAGGGGATGCACCCGGAAACCAAAACCGGAACCGATTCGGAACTAATTTCCTGGATCCGGAACCGGAACCATTACAGAGTGGATGGGCCCGGAACCGGAACCATTTCCTGGGCGGGTTCGGGTCCGGGCCCGGCCTATGTAGAGAATTTTTTAGAGAAAAGCAAACTTTTAGAAAAAAAATTTCTAAAATTGGGGTAATATATTGGAGCTCGGGCCCACAGGCCAGAACCAAGGTCGAATTGGGCCCGGAACCATTTAGGTCGCGGGTCTAGAAATTGGAACCATACCCGGACCCGTTTACTTATCGGTTCCTAAAGATGGACCCAGACCCGATTATTAACGGGTCGGAACCTTCGGATAATCGGAGAATCGGATACCCATTTACAACCCTATGGGCATCACCCCATCACTTCCGTCTTGGCTCAGGGTGACGGTACGAGGTTAATGGAGATGACTTTCCTCTATGGTTTAGTAAGAGTGTTTCCGCAACGTTAATGTGGAAACAGAAATCAACGTAACAGAACAAATATGAGACGGTAAAGCCGACCGGTCCCCAGGCACCACCGCTCGGTAAAGCAACGGGCTCGGCACGTCCGACCCGGTCCAGGGCACCACCTCTCTGTAAAGCACAACTGTTTTCCACTGCGATAATACTTCGGGTGCGATCATACCAGCGCTAAAGCACCGGATCCCATCAGAACTCCGCAGTTAAGCGTGCTTGGGCGAGAGTTGTACTAGGATGGGTGACCTCCTGGGAAGTCCTCGTGTTGCACCCCTTTTTTTACAGCTTTGGCTGTCGATTTTCCTGCCACCCATCACATGACCGCTGTTGGAGCCGTCGGAGACCAAATTAATCATTTTGAAGCGTCGAAACCCAGGCTCCGTGCGAGACTTACTGGTTTTAGTTAGCCTTTAATTTGATTGCTTTGAAGGCTTTTTACTCCATTTCCGGTTCAATCTTTGCGGAAAGCCATATAAAGCAATTTAGGAAAGGTTTAAAAGTTTCAATGGAAAATCTTTTATATTTTACTGATTTTAGTAAGCTTACTGATTCGAGTAATCGAGGGTTTCCTAACTCTATAAAAGTGATGTAATACTTTTATTCAAGGAATAATACAGTTTCAGGTTGTTTATGGGTATCTAGGGTCGTAAACGGGTCGGTTCCGTTCCGGGTCCACGGCGGGCCCGGAACTGGAATCGTTAGTGAGGGGATGCACCCGGAAACCAAAACCGGAACCGATTCGGAACTAATTTCCTGGATCCGGAACCGGAACCATTACAGAGTGGATGGGCCCGGAACCAGAACCATTTCCTGGGCGGGTTCGGGTCCGGGCCCGGCCTATGTAGAGAATTTTTTAGAGAAAAGCAAACTTTTAGAAAAAAAATTTCTAAAATTGGGGTAATATATTGGAGCTCGGGCCCACAGGCCAGAACCAAGGTCGAATTGGGCCCGGAACCATTTAGGTCGCGGGTCTAGAAATTGGAACCATACCCGGACCCGTTTACTTATCGGTTCCTAAAGATGGACCCAGACCCGATTATTAACGGGTCGGAACCTTCGGATAATCGGAGAATCGGATACCCATTTACAACCCTATGGGCATCACCCCATCACTTCCGTCTTGGCTCAGGGTGACGGTACGAGGTTAATGGAGATGACTTTCCTCTATGGTTTAGTAAGAGTGTTTCCGCAACGTTAATGTGGAAACAGAAATCAACGTTACAGAACAAATTTGAGACGGTAAAGCCGACCGGTCCCCAGGCACCACCGCTCGGTAAAGCAACGGGCTCGGCAGGTCCGACCCGGTCCAGGGCACCACCTCTCTGTAAAGCACAACTGTTTTCCACTGCGATAATACTTCGGGTGTGATCATACCAGCGCTAAAGCACCGGATCCCATCAGAACTCCGCAGTTAAGCGTGCTTGGGCGAGAGTAGTACTAGGATGGGTGACCTCCTGGGAAGTCCTCGTGTTGCACCTTTTTTTTTTCAGCTTTGGCTGTCCATTTTCCTGCCACCCGTCACATGACCGCTGTTGGAGCCGTCGGAGACCAAATTAATCATTTTGAAGCGTCGAAACCCAGGCTCCGTGCGAGACTTACTGGTTTTAGTTAGCCTTTAATTTGATTGCTTTGAAGGCTTTTTACTCCATTTCCGGTTCAATCTTTGCGGAAAGCCATATAAAGCAATATAGGAAAGGTTTAAAAGTTTCAATGGAAAATCTTTTATATTTCACTGATTTTAGTAAGCTTACTGATTCGAGTAATCGAGGGTTTCCTGACTCTATAAAAGTGATGTAATACTTTTATTCAAGGAATAATACAGTTTCAGGTTGTTTATGGGTATCTAGGGTCGTAAACGGGTCGGTTCCGTTCCGGGTCCACGGCGGGCCCGGAACTGGAATCGTTAGTGAGGGGATGCACCCGGAAACCAAAACCGGAACCGATTCGGAACTAATTTCCTGGATCCGGAACCGGAACCATTACAGAGTGGATGGGCCCGGAACCGGAACCATTTCCTGGGCGGGTTCGGGTCCGGGCCCGGCCTATGTAGAGAATTTTTTAGAGAAAAGCAAACTTTTAGAAAAAAAATTTCTAAAATTGGGGTAATATATTGGAGCTCGGGCCCACAGGCCAGAACCAAGGTCGAATTGGGCCCGGAACCATTTAGGTCGCGGGTCTAGAAATTGGAACCATACCCGGACCCGTTTACTTATCGGTTCCTAAAGATGGACCCAGACCCGATTATTAACGGGTCGGAACCTTCGGATAATCGGAGAATCGGATACCCATTTACAACCCTATGGGCATCACCCCATCACTTCCGTCTTGGCTCAGGGTGACGGTACGAGGTTAATGGAGATGAGTTTCCTCTATGGTTTAGTAAAAGTGTTTCCGCAACGTTAATGTGGAAACAGAAATCAACGTAACAGAACAAATATGAGACGGTAAAGCCGACCGGTCCCCAGGCACCACCGCTCTGTAAAGCAACGGGCTCGGCAGGTCCGACCCGGTCCAGGGCACCACCTCTCTGTAAAGCACAACTGTTTTCCACTGCGATAATACTTCGGGTGCGATCATACCAGCGCTAAAGCACCGGATCCCATCAGAACTCCGCAGTTAAGCGTGCTTGGGCGAGAGTTGTACTAGGATGGGTGACCTCCTGGGAAGTCCTCGTGTTGCACCCCTTTTTTTACAGCTTTGGCTGTCCATTTTCCTGCCACCCATCACATGACCGCTGTTGGAGCCGTCGGAGACCAAATTAATCATTTTGAAGCGTCGAAACCCAGGCTCCGTGCGAGACTTACTGGTTTTAGTTAGCCTTTAATTTGATTGCTTTGAAGGCTTTTTACTCCATTTCCGGTTCAATCTTTGCGGAAAGCCATATAAAGCAATTTAGGAAAGGTTTAAAAGTTTCAATGGAAAATCTTTTATATTTTACTGATTTTAGTAAGCTTACTGATTCGAGTAATCGAGGGTTTCCTGACTCTATAAAAGTGATGTAATACTTTTATTCAAGGAATAATACAGTTTCAGGTTGTTTATGGGTATCTAGGGTCGTAAACGGGTCGGTTCCGTTCTGGGTCCACGGCGTGCCCGGAACTGGAATCGTTAGTGAGGGGATGCACCCGGAAACCAAAACCGGAACCGATTCGGAACTAATTTCCTGGATCCAGAACCGGAACCATTACGGAGTGGATGGGCCCGGAACCGGAACCATTTCCTGGGCGGGTTCGGGTCCGGGCCCGGCCTATGTAGAGAATTTTTTAGAGAAAAGCAAACTTTTAGAAAAAAAATTTCTAAAATTGGGGTAATATTTTGGAGCTCGGGCCCACAGGCCAGAACCAAGGTCGAATTGGGCCCGGAACCATTTAGGTCGCGGGTCTAGAAATTGGAACCATACCCGGACCCGTTTACTTATCGGTTCCTAAAGATGGACCCAGACCCGATTATTAACGGGTCGAAACCTTCGGATAATCGGAGAATCGGATACCCATTTACAACCCTATGGGCATCACCCCATCACTTCCGTCTTGGCTCAGGGTGACGGTTCGAGGTTAAAGGAGATGACTTTCCTCTATGGTTTACTAAGAGTGTTTCCGCAACGTTAATGTGGAAACAGAAATCAACGTAACAGAACAAATTTGAGACGGTAAAGCCGACCGGTCCCCAGGCACCACCGCTCGGTAAAGCAACGGGCTCGGCAGGTCCGACCCGGTCCAGGGCACCACCTCTCTGTAAAGCACAACTGTTTTCCACTGCGATAATACTTCGGGTGCGATCATACCAGCGCTAAAGCACCGGATCCCATCAGAACTCCGCAGTTAAGCGTGCTTGGGCGAGAGTAGTACTAGGATGGGTGACCTCCTGGGAAGTCCTCGTGTTGCACCCTTTTTTTTTCAGCTTTGGCTGTCCATTTTCCTGCCACCCATCACATGACCGCTGTTGGAGCCGTCGGAGACCAAATTAATCATTTTGAAGCGTCGAAACCCAGGCTCCGTGCGAGACTTACTGGTTTTAGTTAGCCTTTAATTTGATTGCTTTGAAGGCTTTTTACTCCATTTCCGGTTCAATCTTTGCGGAAAGCCATATAAAGCAATATAGGAAAGGTTTAAAAGTTTCAATGGAAAATCTTTTATATTTTACTGATTTTAGTAAGCTTACTGATTCGAGTAATCGAGGGTTTCCTAACTCTATAAAAGTGATGTAATACTTTTATTCAAGGAATAATACAGTTTCAGGTTGTTTATGGGTATCTAGGGTCGTAAACGGGTCGGTTCCGTTCCGGGTCCACGGCGGGCCCGGAACTGGAATCGTTAGTGAGGGGATGCACCCGGAAACCAAAACCGGAACCGATTCGGAACTAATTTCCTGGATCCGGAACCGGAACCATTACAGAGTGGATGGGCCCGGAACCGGAACCATTTCCTGGGCGGGTTCGGGTCCGGGCCCGGCCTATGTAGAGAATTTTTTAGAGAAAAGCAAACTTTTAGAAAAAAAATTTCTAAAATTGGGGTAATATATTGGAGCTCGGGCCCACAGGCCAGAACCAAGGTCGAATTGGGCCCGGAACCATTTAGGTCGCGGGTCTAGAAATTGGAACCATACCCGGACCCGTTTACTTATCGGTTCCTAAAGATGGACCCAGACCCGATTATTAACGGGTCGGAACCTTCGGATAATCGGAGAATCGGATACCCATTTACAACCCTATGGGCATCACCCCATCACTTCCGTCTTGGCTCAGGGTGACGGTTCGAGGTTAAAGGAGATGACTTTCCTCTATGGTTTAGTAAGAGTGTTTCCGCAACGTTAATGTGGAAACAGAAATCAACGTTACAGAACAAATTTGAGACGGTAAAGCCGACCGGTCCCCAGGCACCACCGCTCGGTAAAGCAACGGGCTCGGCAGGTCCGACCCGGTCCAGGGCACCACCTCTCTGTAAAGCACAACTGTTTTCCACTGCGATAATACTTCGGGTGCGATCATACCAGCGCTAAAGCACCGGATCCCATCAGAACTCCGCAGTTAAGCGTGCTTGGGCGAGAGTAGTACTAGGATGGGTGACCTCCTGGGAAGTCCTCGTGTTGCACCCTTTTTTTTTCAGCTTTGGCTGTCCATTTTCCTGCCACCCATCACATGACCGCTGTTGGAGCCGTCGGAGACCAAATTAATCATTTTGAAGCGTCGAAACCCAGGCTCCGTGCGAGACTTACTGGTTTTAGTTAGCCTTTAATTTGATTGCTTTGAAGGCTTTTTACTCCATTTCCGGTTCAATCTTTGCGGAAAGCCATATAAAGCGATATAGGAAAGGTTTAAAAGTTTCAATGGAAAATCTTTTATATTTTACTGATTTTAGTAAGCTTACTGATTCGAGTAATCGAGGGTTTCCTAACTCTATAAAAGTGATGTAATACTTTTATTCAAGGAATAATACAGTTTCAGGTTGTTTATGGGTATCTAGGGTCGTAAACGGGTCGGTTCCGTTCCGGGTCCACGGCGGGCCCGGAACTGGAATCGTTAGTGAGGGGATGCACCCGGAAACCAAAACCGGAACCGATTCGGAACTAATTTCCTGGATCCGGAACCGGAACCATTACAGAGTGGATGGGCCCGGAACCGGAACCATTTCCTGGGCGGGTTCGGGTCCGGGCCCGGCCTATGTAGAGAATTTTTTAGAGAAAAGCAAACTTTTAGAAAAAAAATTTCTAAAATTGGGGTAATATATTGGAGCTCGGGCCCACAGGCCAGAACCAAGGTCGAATTGGGCCCGGAACCATTTAGGTCGCGGGTCTAGAAATTGGAACCATACCCGGACCCGTTTACTTATCGGTTCCTAAAGATGGACCCAGACCCGATTATTAACGGGTCGGAACCTTCGGATAATCGGAGAATCGGATACCCATTTACAACCCTATGGGCATCACCCCATCACTTCCGTCTTGGCTCAGGGTGACGGTACGAGGTTAATGGAGATGACTTTCCTCTATGGTTTAGTAAGAGTGTTTCCGCAACGTTAATGTGGAAACAGAAATCAACGTTACAGAACAAATATGAGACGGTAAAGCCGACCGGTCCCCAGGCACCACCGCTCGGTAAAGCAACGGGCTCGGCAGGTCCGACCCGGTCCAGGGCACCACCTCTCTGTAAAGCACAACTGTTTTCCACTGCGATAATACTTCGGGTGCGATCATACCAGCGCTAAAGCACCGGATCCCATCAGAACTCCGCAGTTAAGCGTGCTTGGGCGAGAGTAGTACTAGGATGGGTGACCTCCTGGGAAGTCCTCGTGTTGCACCTTTTTTTTTTCAGCTTTGGCTGTCCATTTTCCTGCCACCCATCACATGACCGCTGTTGGAGCCGTCGGAGACCAAATTAATCATTTTGAAGCGTCGAAACCCAGGCTCCGTGCGAGACTTACTGGTTTTAGTTAGCCTTTAATTTGATTGCTTTGAAGGCTTTTTACTCCATTTCCGGTTCAATCTTAGCGGAAAGCCATATAAAGCAATTTAGGAAAGGTTTAAAAGTTTCAATGGAAAATCTTTTATATTTTACTGATTTTAGTAAGCTTACTGATTCGAGTAATCGAGGGTTTCCTGACTCTATAAAAGTGATGTAATACTTTTATTCAAGGAATAATACAGTTTCAGGTTGTTTATGGGTATCTAGGGTCGTAAACGGGTCGGTTCCGTTCCGGGTCCACGGCGGGCCCGGAACTGGAATCGTTAGTGAGGGGATGCACCCGGAAACCAAAACCGGAACCGATTCGGAACTAATTTCCTGGATCCGGAACCGGAACCATTACAGAGTGGATGGGCCCGGAACCGGAACCATTTCCTGGGCGGGTTCGGGTCCGGGCCCGGCCTATGTAGAGAATTTTTTAGAGAAAAGCAAACTTTTAGAAAAAAAATTTCTAAAATTGGGGTAATATATTGGAGCTCGGGCCCACAGGCCAGAACCAAGGTCGAATTGGGCCCGGAACCATTTAGGTCGCGGGTCTAGAAATTGGAACCATACCCGGACCCGTTTACTTATCGGTTCCTAAAGATGGACCCAGACCCGATTATTAACGGGTCGGAACCTTCGGATAATCGGAGAATCGGATACCCATTTACAACCCTATGGGCATCACCCCATCACTTCCGTCTTGGCTCAGGGTGACGGTACGAGGTTAATGGAGATGACTTTCCTCTATGGTTTAGTAAGAGTGTTTCCGCAACGTTAATGTGGAAACAGAAATCAACGTAACAGAACAAATATGAGACGGTAAAGCCGACCGGTCCCCAGGCACCACCGCTCAGTAAAGCAACGGGCTCGGCAGGTCCGACCCGATCCAGGGCACCACCTCTCTGTAAAGCACAACTGTTTTCCACTGCGATAATACTTCGGGTGCGATCATACCAGCGCTAAAGCACCGGATCCCATCAGAACTCCGCAGTTAAGCGTGCTTGGGCGAGAGTAATACTAGGATGGGTGACCTCCTGGGAAGTCCTCGTGTTGCACCCCTTTTTTTTCAGCTTTGGCTGTCCATTTTCCTGCCACCCATCACATGACCGCTGTTGGAGCCGTCGGAGACCAAATTAATCATTTTGAAGCGTCGAAACCCAGGCTCCGTGCGAGACTTACTGGTTTTAGTTAGCCTTTAATTTGATTGCTTTGAAGGCTTTTTACTCCATTTCCGGTTCAATCTTTGCGGAAAGCCATATAAAGCAATTTAGGAAAGGTTTAAAAGTTTCAATGGAAAATCTTTTATATTTTACTGATTTTAGTAAGCTTACTGATTCGAGTAATCGAGGGTTTCCTGACTCTATAAAAGTGATGTAATACTTTTATTCAAGGAATAATACAGTTTCAGGTTGTTTATGGGTATCTAGGGTCGTAAACGGGTCGGTTCCGTTCCGGGTCCACGGCGGGCCCGGAACTGGAATCGTTAGTGAGGGGATGCACCCGGAAACCAAAACCGGAACCGATTCGGAACTAATTTCCTGGATCCAGAACCGGAACCATTACGGAGTGGATGGGCCCGGAACCGGAACCATTTCCTGGGCGGGTTCGGGTCCGGGTCCGGCCTATGTAGAGAATTTTTTAGAGAAAAGCAAACTTTTAGAAAAAAAATTTCTAAAATTGGGGTAATATTTTGGAGCTCGGGCCCACAGGCCAGAACCAAGGTCGAATTGGGCCCGGAACCATTTAGGTCGCGGGTCTAGAAATTGGAACCATACCCGGACCCGTTTACTTATCGGTTCCTAAACATGGACCCAGACCCGATTATTAACGGGTCGAAACCTTCGGATAATCGGAGAATCGGATACCCATTTACAACCCTATGGGCATCACCCCATCACTTCCGTCTTGGCTCAGGGTGACGGTTCGAGGTTAAAGGAGATGACTTTCCTCTATGGTTTAGTAAGAGTGTTTCCGCAACGTTAATGTGGAAACAGAAATCAACGTAACAGAACAAATTTGAGACGGTAAAGCCGACCGGTCCCCAGGCACCACCGCTCGGTAAAGCAACGGGCTCGGCAGGTCCGACCCGATCTAGGGCACCACCTCTCTGTAAAGCACAACTGTTTTCCACTGCGATAATACTTCGGGTGCGATCATACCAGCGCTAAAGCACCGGATCCCATCAGAACTCCGCAGTTAAGCGTGCTTGGGCGAGAGTAATACTAGGATGGGTGACCTCCTGGGAAGTCCTCGTGTTGCACCCTTTTTTTTTCAGCTTTGGCTGTCCATTTTCCTGCCACCCATCACATGACCGCTGTTGGAGCCGTCGGAGACCAAATTAATCATTTTGAAGCGTCGAAACCCAGGCTCCGTGCGAGACTTACTGGTTTTAGTTAGCCTTTAATTTGATTGCTTTGAAGGCTTTTTACTCCATTTCCGGTTCAATCTTTGCGGAAAGCCATATAAAGCAATATAGGAAAGGTTTAAAAGTTTCAATGGAAAATCTTTTATATTTTACTGATTTTAGTAAGCTTACTGATTCGAGTAATCGAGGGTTTCCTAACTCTATAAAAGTGATGTAATACTTTTATTCAAGGAATAATACAGTTTCAGGTTGTTTATGGGTATCTAGGGTCGTAAACGGGTCGGTTCCGTTCCGGGTCCACGGCGGGCCCGGAACTGGAATCGTTAGTGAGGGGATGCACCCGGAAACCAAAACCGGAACCGATTCGGAACTAATTTCCTGGATCCGGAACCGGAACCATTACAGAGTGGATGGGCCCGGAACCGGAACCATTTCCTGGGCGGGTTCGGGTCCGGGCCCGGCCTATGTAGAGAATTTTTTAGAGAAAAGCAAACTTTTAGAAAAAAAATTTCTAAAATTGGGGTAATATATTGGAGCTCGGGCCCACAGGCCAGAACCAAGGTCGAATTGGGCCCGGAACCATTTAGGTCGCGGGTCTAGAAATTGGAACCATACCCGGACCCGTTTACTTATCGGTTCCTAAAGATGGACCCAGACCCGATTATTAACGGGTCGGAACCTTCGGATAATCGGAGAATCGGATACCCATTTACAACCCTATGGGCATCACCCCATCACTTCCGTCTTGGCTCAGGGTGACGGTACGAGGTTAATGGAGATGACTTTCCTCTATGGTTTAGTAAGAGTGTTTCCGCAACGTTAATGTGGAATCAGAAATCAACGTTACAGAACAAATTTGAGACGGTAAAGCCGACCGGTCCCCAGGCACCATCGCTCGGTAAAGCAACGGGCTCGGCAGGTCCGACCCGGTCCAGGGCACCACCTCTCTGTAAAGCACAACTGTTTTCCACTGCGATAAAACTTCGGGTGCGATCATACCAGCGCTAAAGCACCGGATCCCATCAGAACTCCGCAGTTAAGCGTGCTTGGGCGAGAGTAGTACTAGGATGGGTGACCTCCTGGGAAGTCCTCGTGTTGCACCTTTTTTTTTTCAGCTTTGGCTGTCCATTTTCCTGCCACCCATCACATGACCGCTGTTGGAGCCGTCGGAGACCAAATTAATCATTTTGAAGCGTCGAAACCCAGGCTCCGTGCGAGACTTACTGGTTTTAGTTAGCCTTTAATTTGATTGCTTTGAAGGCTTTTTACTCCATTTCCGGTTCAATCTTTGCGGAAAGCCATATATAGCAATTTAGGAAAGGTTTAAAAGTTTCAATGGAAAATCTTTTATATTTTACTGATTTTAGTAAGCTTACTGATTCGAGTAATCGAGGGTTTCCTGACTCTATAAAAGTGATGTAATACTTTTATTCAAGGAATAATACAGTTTCAGGTTGTTTATGGGTATCTAGGGTCGTAAACGGGTCGGTTCCGTTCCGGGTCCACGGCGGGCCCGGAACTGGAATCGTTAGTGAGGGGATGCACCCGGAAACCAAAACCGGAACCGATTCGGAACTAATTTCCTGGATCCGGAACCGGAACCATTACGGAGTGGATGGGCCCGGAACCGGAACCATTTCCTGGGCGGGTTCGGGTCCGGGCCCGGCCTATGTAGAGAATTTTTTAGAGAAAAGCAAACTTTTAGAAAAAAAATTTCTAAAATTGGGGTAATATATTGGAGCTCGGGCCCACAGGCCAGAACCAAGGTCGAATTGGGCCCGGAACCATTTAGGTCGCGGGTCTAGAAATTGGAACCATACCCGGACCCGTTTACTTATCGGTTCCTAAAGATGGACCCAGACCCGATTATTAACGGGTCGGAACCTTCGGATAATCGGAGAATCGGATACCCATTTACAACCCTATGGGCATCACCCCATCACTTCCGTCTTGGCTCAGGGTGACGGTACGAGGTTAATGGAGATGACTTTCCTCTATGGTTTAGTAAGAGTGTTTCCGCAACGTTAATGTGGAAACAGAAATCAACGTAACAGAACAAATTTGAGACGGTAAAGCCGACCGGTCCCCAGGCACCACCGCTCGGTAAAGCAACGGGCTCGGCAGGTCCGACCCGGTCCAGGGCACCACCTCTCTGTAAAGCACAACTGTTTTCCACTGCGATAATACTTCGGGTGCGACCATACCAGCGCTAAACCACCGGATCCCATCAGAACTCCGCAGTTAAGCGTGCTTGGGCGAGAGTAGTACTAGGATGGGTGACCTCCTGGGAAGTCCTCGTGTTGCACCCCTTTTTTTTCAGCTTTGGCTGTCCATTTTCCTGCCACCCATCACATGACCGCTGTTGGAGCCGTCGGAGACCAAATTAATCATTTTGAAGCGTCGAAACTCAGGCTCCGTGCGAGACTTACTGGTTTTAGTTAGCCTTTAATTTGATTGCTTTGAAGGCTTTTTACTCCATTTCCGGTTCAATCTTTGCGGAAAGCCATATAAAGCAATTTAGGAAAGGTTTAAAAGTTTCAATGGAAAATCTTTTATATTTTACTGATTTTAGTAAGCTTACTGATTCGAGTAATCGAGGGTTTCCTGACTCTATAAAAGTGATGTAATACTTTTATTCAAGGAATAATACAGTTTCAGGTTGTTTATGGGTATCTAGGGTCGTAAACGGGTCGGTTCCGTTCCGGGTCCACGGCGTGCCCGGAACTGGAATCGTTAGTGAGGGGATGCACCCGGAAACCAAAACCGGAACCGATTCGGAACTAATTTCCTGGATCCGGAACCGGAACCATTACGGAGTGGATGGGCCCGGAACCGGAACCATTTCCTGGGCGGGTTCGGGTCCGGGTCCGGCCTATGTAGAGAATTTTTTAGAGAAAAGCAAACTTTTAGAAAAAAGATTTCTAAAATTGGGGTAATATGTTGGACCTCGGGCCCACAGGCCAGAACCAAGGTCGAATTGGGCCCGGAACCATTTAGGTCGCGGGTCAAGAAATTGGAACCATACCCGAACCCGTTTACTTATCGGTTCCTAAAGATGGACCCAGACCCGATTATTAACGGGTCGGAACCTTCGGATAATCGGAGAATCCGATACCCATTTACAACCCTATGGGCATCACCCCATCACTTCCGTCTTGGCTCAGGGTGACGGTTCGAGGTTAAAGGAGATGACTTTCCTCTATGGTTTAGTAAGAGTGTTTCCGCAACGTTAATGTGGAAACAGAAATCAACGTAACAGAACAAATTTGAGACGGTAAAGCCGACCGGTCCCCAGGCACCACCGCTCGGTAAAGCAACGGGCTCGGCAGGTCCGACCCGGTCCAGGGCACCACCTCTCTGTAAAGCACAACTGTTTTCCACTGCAATAATACTTCGGGTGCGATCATACCAGCGCTAAACAACCGGATCCCATCAGAACTCCGCAGTTAAGCGTGCTTGGGCGAGAGTAGTACTAGGATGGGTGACCTCCTGGGAAGTCCTCGTGTTGCACCCCTTTTTTTTCAGCTTTGGCTGTCCATTTTCCTGCCACCCATCACATGACCGCTGTTGGAGCCGTCGGAGACCAAATTAATCATTTTGAAGCGTCGAAACCCAGGCTCCGTGCGAGACTTACTGGTTTTAGTTAGCCTTTAATTTGATTGCTTTGAAGGCTTTTTACTCCATTTCCGGTTCAATCTTTGCGGAAAGCCATATAAAGCAATATAGGAAAGGTTTAAAAGTTTCAATGGAAAATCTTTTATATTTTACTGATTTTAGTAAGCTTACTGATTCGAGTAATCGAGGGTTTCCTGACTCTATAAAAGTGATGTAATACTTTTATTCAAGGAATAATACAGTTTCAGGTTGTTTATGGGTATCTAGGGTCGTAAACGGGTCAGTTCCGTTCCGGGTCCACGGCGTGCCCGGAACTGGAATCGTTAGTGAGGGGATGCACCCGGAAACCAAAACCGGAACCGATTCGGAACTAATTTCCTGGATCCGGAACCGGAACCATTACGGAGTGGATGGGCCCGGAACCGGAACCATTTCCTGGGCGGGTTCGGGTCCGGGCCCGGCCTATGTAGAGAATTTTTTAGAGAAAAGCAAACTTTTAGAAAAAAAATTTCTAAAATTGGGGTAATATATTGGACCTCGGGCCCACAGGCCAGAACCAAGGTCGAATTGGGCCCGGAACCATTTAGGTCGCGGGTCTAGAAATTGGAACCATACCCGGACCCGTTTACTTATCGGTTCCTAAAGATGGACCCAGACGCGATTATTAACGGGTCGGAACCTTCGGATAATCGGAGAATCCGATACCCATTTACAACCCTATGGGCATCACCCCATCACTTCCGTCTTGGCTCAGGGTGACGGTACGAGGTTAATGGAGATGACTTTCCTCTATGGTTTAGTAAGAGTGTTTCTGCAACGTTAATGTGGAAACAGAAATCAACGTAACAGAACAAATTTGAGACGGTAAAGCCGACCGGTCCCCAGGCACCACCGCTCGGTAAAGCAACGGGCTCGGCAGGTCCGACCTGGTCCAGGGCACCACCTCTCTGTAAAGCACAACTGTTTTCCACTGCGATAATACTTCGGGTGCGATCATACCAGCGCTAAAGCACCGGATCCCATCAGAACTCCGCAGTTAAGCGTGCTTGGGCGAGAGTAGTACTAGGATGGGTGACCTCCTGGGAAGTCCTCGTGTTGCACCCCTTTTTTTTCAGCTTTGGCTGTCCATTTTCCTGCCACCCATCACATGACCGCTGTTGGAGCCGTCGGAGACCAAATTAATCATTTTGAAGCGTCGAAACCCAGGCTCCGTGCGAGACTTACTGGTTTTAGTTAGCCTTTAATTTGATTGCTTTGAAGGCTTTTTACTCCATCTCCGGTTCAATCTTTGCAGAAAGCCATATAAAGCAATATAGGAAAGGTTTAAAAGTTTCAATGGAAAATCTTTTATATTTTACTGATTTTAGTAAGCTTACTGATTCGAGTAATCGAGGGTTTCCTGACTTTATAAAAGTGATGTAATACTTTTATTCAAGGAATAATACAGTTTCAGGTTGTTTATGGGTATCTAGGGTCGTAAACGGGTCGGTTCCGTTCCGGGTCCACGGCGTGCCCGGAACTGGAATCGTTAGTGAGGGGATGCACCCGGAAACCAAAACGGGAACCGATTCGGAACTAATTTCCTGGATCCGGAACCGGAACCATTACGGAGTGGATGGGCCCGGAACCGGAACCATTTCCTGGGCGGGTTCGGGTCCGGGTCCAGCCTATGTAGAGAATTTTTTAGAGAAAAGCAAACTTTTAGAAAAAAAATTTCTAAAATTGGGGTAATATTTTGGAGCTCGGGCCCACAGGCCAGAACCAAGGTCGAATTGGGCCCGGAACCATTTAGGTCGCGGGTCTAGAAATTGGAACCATACCCGGACCCGTTTACTTATCGGTTCCTAAAGATGGACCCAGACCCGATTATTAACGGGTCGGAACCTTCGGATAATCGGAGAATCCGATACCCATTTACAACCCTATGGGCATCACCCCATCACTTCCGTCTTGGCTCAGGGTGACGGTTCGAGGTTAAAGGAGATGACTTTCCTCTATGGTTTACTAAGAGTGTTTCCGCAACGTTGATGTGGAAACAGAAATCAACGTAACAGAACAAATTTGAGACGGTAAAGCCGACCGGTCCCCAGGCACCACCGCTCGGTAAAGCAACGGGCTCGGCAGGTCCGACCCGGTCCAGGGCACCACCTCTCTGTAAAGCACAACTGTTTTCCACTGCGATAATACTTCGGGTGCGATCATACCCGCTCTAAAGCACCGGATCCCATCAGAACTCCGCAGTTAAGCGTGCTTGGGCGAGAGTAGTACTAGGATGGGTGACCTCCTGGGAAGTCCTCGTGTTGCACCCCTTTTTTTTCAGCTTTGGCTGTCCATTTTCCTGCCACCCATCACATGACCGCTGTTGGAGCCGTCGGAGACCAAATTAATCATTTTGAAGCGTCGAAACCCAGGCTCCGTGCGAGACTTACTGGTTTTAGTTAGCCTTTAATTTGATTGCTTTGAAGGCTTTTTACTCCATTTCCGGTTCAATCTTTGCGGAAAGCCATATAAAGCAATATAGGAAAGGTTTAAAAGTTTCAATGGAAAATCTTTTATATTTTACTGATTTTAGTAAGCTTACTGATTCGAGTAATCGAAGGTTTCCTGACTCTATAAAAGTGATGTAATACTTTTATTCAAGGAATAATACAGTTTCAGGTTGTTTATGGGTATCTAGGGTCGTAAACGGGTCAGTTCCGTTCCGGGTCCACGGCGTGCCCGGAACTGGAATCGTTAGTGAGGGGATGCACCCGGAAACCAAAACCGGAACCGATTCGGAACTAATTTCCTGGATCCGGAACCGGAACCATTACGGAGTGGATGGGCCCGGAACCGGAACCATTTCCTGGGCGGGTTCGGGTCCGGGCCCGGCCTATGTAGAGAATTTTTTAGAGAAAAGTAAACTTTTAGAAAAAAAATTTCTAAAATTGGGGTAATATATTGGAGCTCGGGCCCACAGGCCAGAACCAAGGTCGAATTGGGCCCGGAACCATTTAGGTCGCGGGTCTAGAAATTGGAACCATACCCGGACCCGTTTACTTATCGGTTCCTAAAGATGGACCCAGACGCGATTATTAACGGGTCGGAACCTTCGGATAATCGGAGAATCGGATACCCATTTACAACCCTATGGGCATCACCACATCACTTCCGTCTTGGCTCAGGGTGACGGTACGAGGTTAATGGAGATGACTTTCCTCTATGGTTTAGTAAGAGTGTTTCCGCAACGTTAATGTGGAAACAGAAATCAACGTAACAGAACAAATTTGAGACGGTAAAGCCGACCGGTCCCCAGGCACCACCGCTCGGTAAAGCAACGGGCTCGGCAGGTCCGACCCGGTCCAGGGCACCACCTCTCTGTAAAGCACAACTGTTTTCCACTGCGATAATACTTCGGGTGCGATCATACCAGCGCTAAAGCACCGGATCCCATCAGAACTCCGCAGTTAAGCGTGCTTGGGCGAGAGTAGTACTAGGATGGGTGACCTCCTGGGAAGTCCTCGTGTTGCACCCCTTTTTTCAGCTTTGGCTGTCCATTTTCCTGCCACCCATCACATGACCGCTGTTGGAGCCGTCGGAGACCAAATTAATCATTTTGAAGCGTCGAAACCCAGGCTCCGTGCGAGACTTACTGGTTTTAGTTAGCCTTTAATTTGATTGCTTTGAAGGCTTTTTACTCCATCTCCGGTTCAATCTTTGCAGAAAGCCATATAAAGCAATATAGGAAAGGTTTAAAAGTTTCAATGGAAAATCTTTTATATTTTACTGATTTTAGTAAGCTTACTGATTCGAGTAATCGAGGGTTTCCTGACTTTATAAAAGTGATGTAATACTTTTATTCAAGGAATAATACAGTTTCAGGTTGTTTATGGGTATCTAGGGTCGTAAACGGGTCGGTTCCGTTCCGGGTCCACGGCGTGCCCGGAACTGGAATCGTTAGTGAGGGGATGCACCCGGAAACCAAAACCGGAACCGATTCGGAACTAATTTCCTGGATCCGGAACCGGAACCATTACGGAGTGGATGGGCCCGGAACCGGAACCATTTCCTGGGCGGGTTCGGGTCCGGGTCCGGCCTATGTAGAGAATTTTTTAGAGAAAAGCAAACTTTTAGAAAAAAAATTTCTAAAATTGGGGTAATATTTTGGAGCTCGGGCCCACAGGCCAGAACCAAGGTCGAATTGGGCCCGGAACCATTTAGGTCGCGGGTCTAGAAATTGGAACAATACCCGGACCCGTTTACTTATCGGTTCCTAAAGATGGACCCAGACCCGATTATTAACGGGTCGGAACCTTCGGATAATCGGAGAATCGGATACCCATTTACAACCCTATGGGCATCACCCCATCACTTCCGTCTTGGCTCTGGGTGACGGTTCGAGGTTAAAGGAGATGACTTTCCTCTATGGTTTACTAAGAGTGTTTCCGCAACGTTAATGTGGAAACAGAAATCAACGTAACAGAACAAATTTGAGACGGTAAAGCCGACCGGTCCCCAGGCACCACCGCTCGGTAAAGCAACGGGCTCGGCAGGTCCGACCCGGTCCAGGGCACCACCTCTCTGTAAAGCACAACTGTTTTCCACTGCGATAATACTTCGGGTGCGATCATACCAGCGCTAAAGCACCGGATCCCATCAGAACTCCGCAGTTAAGCGTGCTTGGACGAGAGTAGTACTAGGATGGGTGACCTCCTGGGAAGTCCTCGTGTTGCACCCCTTTTTTTTCAGCTTTGGCTGTCCATTTTCCTGCCACCCATCACATGACCGCTGTTGGAGCCGTCGGAGACCAAATTAATCATTTTGAAGCGTCGAAACCCAGGCTCCGTGCGAGACTTACTGGTTTTAGTTAGCCTTTAATTTGATTGCTTTGAAGGCTTTTTACTCCATTTCCGGTTCAATCTTTGCGGAAAGCCATATAAAGCAATATAGGAAAGGTTTAAAAGTTTCAATGGAAAATCTTTTATATTTTACTGATTTTAGTAAGCTTACTGATTCGAGTAATCGAGGGTTTCCTGACTCTATAAAAGTGATGTAATACTTTTATTCAAGGAATAATACAGTTTCAGGTTGTTTATGGGTATCTAGGGTCGTAAACGGGTCGGTTCCGTTCCGGGTCCACGGCGTGCCCGGAACTGGAATCGTTAGTGAGGGGATGCACCCGGAAACCAAAACCGGAACCGATTCGGAACTAATTTCCTGGATCCGGAACCGGAACCATTACGGAGTGGATGGGCCCGGAACCGGAACCATTTCCTGGGCGGGCTCGGGTCCGGGCCCGGCCTATGTAGAGAATTTTTTAGAGAAAAGCAAACTTTTAGAAAAAAAATTTCTAAAATTGGGGTAATATATTGGAGCTCGGGCCCACAGGCCAGAACCAAGGTCGAATTGGGCCCGGAACCATTTAGGTCGCGGGTCTAGAAATTGGAACCATACCCGGACCCGTTTACTTATCGGTTCCTAAAGATGGACCCAGACCCGATTATTAACGGGTCGGAACCTTCGGATAATCGGAGAATCGGATACCCATTTACAACCCTATGGGCATCACCCCATCAGTTCCGTCTTGGCTCAGGGTGACGGTACGAGGTTAATGGAGATGACTTTCCTCTATAGTTTAGTAAGAGTGTTTCCGCAACGTTAATGTGGAAACAGAAATCAACGTAACAGAACAAATTTGAGACGGTAAAGCCGACCGGTCCCCAGGCACCACCGCTCGGTAAAGCAACGGGCTCGGCAGGTCCGACCCGGTCCAGGGCACCACCTCTCTGTAAAGCACAACTGTTTTCCACTGCGATAATACTTCGGGTGCGATCATACCAGCGCTAAAGCACCGGATCCCATCAGAACTCCGCAGTTAAGCGTGCTTGGGCGAGAGTAGTACTAGGATGGGTGACCTCCTGGGAAGTCCTCGTGTTGCACCCCTTTTTTTTCAGCTTTGGCTGTCCATTTTCCTGCCACCCATCACATGACCGCTGTTGGAGCCGTCGGAGACCAAATTAATCATTTTGAAGCGTCGAAACCCAGGCTCCGTGCGAGACTTACTGGTTTTAGTTAGCCTTTAATTTGATTGCTTTGAAGGCTTTCTACTCCATTTCCGGTTCAATCTTTGCGGAAAGCCATATAAAGCAATTTAGGAAAGGTTTAAAAGTTTCAATGGAAAATCTTTTATATTTTACTGATTTTAGTAAGCTTACTGATTCGAGTAATCGAGGGTTTCCTGACTCTATAAAAGTGAAGTAATACTTTTATTCACGGAATAATACAGTTTCAGGTTGTTTATGGGTATCTAGGGTCGTAAACGGGTCGGTTCCGTTCCGGGTCCACGGCGGGCCCGGAACTGGAATCGTTAGTGAGGGGATGCACCAGGAAACCAAAACCGGAACCGATTCGGAACTAATTTCCTGGATCCGGAACCGGAACCATTACGGAGTGGATGGGCCCGGAACCGGAACCATTTCCTGGGCGGGTTCGGGTCCGGGTCCGGCCTATGTAGAGAATTTTTTAGAGAAAAGCAAACTTTTAGAAAAAAAATTTCTAAAATTGGGGTAATATTTTGGAGCTCGGGCCCACAGGCCAGAACCAAGGTCGAATTGGGCCTGGAACCATTTAGGTCGCGGGTCTAGAAATTGGAACCATACCCGGACCCGTTTACTTATCGGTTCCTAAAGATGGACCCAGAGCCGATTATTAACGGGTCGGAACCTTCGGATAATCGGAGAATCGGATACCCATTTACAACCCTATGGGCATCACCCCATCACTTCCGTCTTGGCTCTGGGTGACGGTTCGAGGTTAAAGGAGATGACTTTCCACTATGGTTTACTAAGAGTGTTTCCGCAACGTTAATGTGGAAACAGAAATCAACGTAACAGAACAAATTTGAGACGGTAAAGCCGACCGGTCCCCAGGCACCACCGCTCGGTAAAGCAACGGGCTCGGCAGGTCCGACCCGGTCCAGGGCACCACCTCTCTGTAAAGCACAACTGTTTTCCACTGCGATAATACTTCGGGTGCGATCATACCAGCGCTAAAGCACCGGATCCCATCAGAACTCTGCAGTTAAGCGTGCTTGGGCGAGAGTAGTACTAGGATGGGTGACCTCCTGGGAAGTCCTCGTGTTGCACCCCTTTTTTTTCAGCTTTGGCTGTCCATTCTCCTGCCACCCATCACATGACCGCTGTTGGAGCCGTCGGAGACCAAATTAATCATTTTGAAGCGTCGAAACCCAGGCTCCGTGCGAGACTTACTGGTTTTAGTTAGCCTTTAATTTGATTGCTTTGAAGGCTTTCTACTCCATTTCCGGTTCAATCTTTGCGGAAAGCCATATAAAGCAATTTAGGAAAGGTTTAAAAGTTTCAATGGAAAATCTTTTATATTTTACTGATTTTAGTAAGCTTACTGATTCGAGTAATCGAGGGTTTCCTGACTCTATAAAAGTGATGTAATACTTTTATTCAAGGAATAATACAGTGTCAGGTTGTTTATGGGTATCTAGGGTCGTAAACGGGTCGGTTCCGTTCCGGGTCCACGGCGGGCCCGGAACTGGAATCGTTAGTGAGGGGATGCACCCGGAAACCAAAACCGGAACCGATTCGGAACTAATTTCCTGGATCCGGAACCGGAACCATTACGGAGTGGATGGGCCCGGAACCGGAACCATTTCCTGGGCGGGTTCGGGTCCGGGTCCGGCCTATGTAGAGAATTTTTTAGAGAAAAGCAAACTTTTAGAAAAAAAATTTCTAAAATTGGGGTAATATTTTGGAGCTCGGGCCCACAGGCCAGAACCAAGGTCGAATTGGGCCCGGAACCATTTAGGTCGCGGGTCTAGAAATTGGAACCATACCCGGACCCGTTTACTTATCGGTTCCTAAAGATGGACCCAGAGCCGATTATTAACGGGTCGGAACCTTCGGATAATCGGAGAATCGGATACCCATTTACAACCCTATGGGCATCACCCCATCACTTCCGTCTTGGCTCAGGGTGACGGATCGAGGTTAAAGGAGATGACTTTCCTCTATGGTTTACTAAGAGTGTTTCCGCAACGTTAATGTGGAAACAGAAATCAACGTAACAGAACAAATTTGAGACGGTAAAGCCGACCGGTCCCCAGGCACCACCGCTCGGTAAATCAACGGGCTCGGCAGGTCCGACCCGGTCCAGGGCTCCACCTCTCTGTAAAGCACAACTGTTTTCCACTGCGATAATACTTCGGGTGCGATCATACCAGCGCTAAAGCACCGGATCCCATCAGAACTCCGCAGTTAAGCGTGCTTGGGCGAGAGTAGTACTAGGATGGGTGACCTCCTGGGAAGTCCTCGTGTTGCACCCCTTTTTTTTCAGCTTTGGCTGTCCATTTTCCTGCCACCCATCACATGACCGCTGTTGGAGCCGTCGGAGACCAAATTAATCATTTTGAAGCGTCGAAACCCAGGCTCCGTGCGAGACTTACTGGTTTTAGTTAGCCTTTAATTTGGTTGCTTTGAAGGCTTTTTACTCCATTTCCGGTTCAATCTTTGCGGAAAGCCATATAAAGCAATATAGGAAAGGTTTAAAAGTTTCAATGGAAAATCTTTTATATTTTACTGATTTTAGTAAGCTTACTGATTCGAGTAATCGAGGGTTTCCTGACTCTATAAAAGTGATGTAATACTTTTATTCAAGGAATAATACAGTTTCAGGTTGTTTATGGGTATCTAGGGTCGTAAACGGGTCGGTTCCGTTCCGGGTCCACGGCGGGCCCGGAACTGGAATCGTTAGTGAGGGGATGCACCCGGAAACCAAAACCGGAACCGATTCGGAACTAATTTCCTGGATCCGGAACCGGAACCATTACGGAGTGGATGGGCCCGGAACAGGAACCATTTCCTGGGCGGGTTCGGGTCCGTGCCCGGCCTATGTAGAGAATTTTTTAGAGAAAAGCAAACTTTTAGAAAAAAAATTTCTAAAATTGGGGTAATATAATGGAGCTCGGGCCCACAGGCCAGAACCAAGGTCGAATTGGGCCCGGAACCATTTAGGTCGCGGGTCTAGAAATTGGAACCGTACCCGGACCCGTTTACTTATCGGTTCCTAAAGATGGACCCAGACCCGATTATTAACGGGTCGGAACCTTCGGATAATCGGAGAATCCGATACCCATTTACAACCCTATGGGCATCACCCCATCACTTCCGTCTTGGCTCAGGGTGACGGTACGAGGTTAATGGAGATGACTTTCCTCTATGGTTTAGTAAGAGTGTTTCCGCAACGTTAATGTGGAAACAGAAATCAACGTAACAGAACAAATTTGAGACGGTAAAGCCGACCGGTCCCCAGGCACCACCGCTCGGTAAAGCAACGGGCTCGGCAGGTCCGACCCGGTCCAGGGCACCACCTCTCTGTAAAGCACAACTGTTTTCCACTGCGATAATACTTCGGGTGCGATCATACCAGCGCTAAAGCACCGGATCCCATTAGAACTCCGCAGTTATGCGTGCTTGGGCGAGAGTAGTACTAGGATGGGTGACCTCCTGGGAAGTCCTCGTGTTGCACCCCTTTTTTTTCAGCTTTGGCTGTCAATTTTCCTGCCACCCATCACATGACCGCTGTTGGAGCCGTCGGAGACCAAATTAATCATTTTGATGCGTCGAAACCCAGGCTCCGTGCGAGACTTACTGGTTTTAGTTAGCCTTTAATTTGATTGCTTTGAAGGCTTTTTACTCCATTTCCGGATCAATCTTTGCGGAAAGCCATATAAAGCAATATAGGAAAGGTTTAAAAGTTTCAATGGAAAATCTTTTATATTTTACTGATTTTAGTAAGCTTACTGATTCGAGTAATCGAGGGTTTCCTGACTCTATAAAAGTGATGTAATACTTTTATTCAAGGAATAATACAGTTTCAGGTTGTTTATGGGTATCTAGGGTCGTAAACGGGTCGGTTCCGTTCCGGGTCCACGGCGGGCCCGGAACTGGAATCGTTAGTGAGGGGATGCACCCGGAAACCAAAACCGGAACCGATTCGGAACTAATTTCCTAGATCCGGAACCGGAACCATTACGGAGTGGATGGGCCCGGAACCAGAACCATTTCCTGGGCGGGTTCGGGTCCGGGCCCGGCCTATGCAGAGAATTTTTTAGAGAAAAGCAAACTTTTAGAAAAAAAATTTCTAAAATTGGGGCAATATAGTGGAGCTCGGGCCCACAGGCCAGAACCAAGGTCGAATTGGGCCCGGAACCATTTAGGTCGCGGGTCTAGAAATTGGAACCGTACCCGGACCCGTTTACTTATCGGTTCCTAAAGATGGACCCAGACCCGATTATTAACGGGTCGGAACCTTCGGATAATCGGAGAATCGGATACCCATTTACAACCCTATGGGCATCACCCCATCACTACCGTCTTGGCTCAGGGTGACGGTACGAGGTTAATGGAGAAGACTTTCCTCTATGGTTTAGTAAGAGTGTTTCCGCAACGTTAATGTGGAAACAAAAATCAACGTAACAGAACAAATTTGAGACGGTAAAGCCGACCGGTCCCCAGGCACCACCGCTCGGTAAAGCAACGGGCTCGGCAGGTCCGACCCGGTCCAGGGCACCACCTCTCTGTAAAGCACAACTGTTTTCCACTGCGATAATACTTCGGGTGCGATCATACCAGCGCTAAAGCACCGGATCCCATTAGAACTCCGCAGTTATGCGTGCTTGGGCGAGAGTAGTACTAGGATGGGTGACCTCCTGGGAAGTCCTCGTGTTGCACCCCTTTTTTTACAGCTTTGGCTGTCAATTTTCCTGCCACCCATCACATGACCGCTGTTGGAGCCGTCGGAGACCAAATTAATCATTTTGAAGCGTCGAAACCCAGGCTCCGTGCGAGACTTACTCGTTTTAGTTAGCCTTTAATTTGATTGCTTTGAAGGCTTTTTACTCCATTTCCGGTTCAATCTTTGCGGAAAGCCATATAAAGCAATATAGGAAAGGTTTAAAAGTTTCAATGGAAAATCTTTTATATTTTACTGATTTTAGTAAGCTTACTGATTCGAGTAATCGAGGGTTTCCTGACTCTATAAAAGTGATGTAATACTTTTATTCAAGGAATAATACAGTTTCAGGTTGTTTATGGGTATCTAGGGTCGTAAACGGGTCGGTTCCGTTCCGGGTCCACGGCGGGCCCGGAACTGGAATCGTTAGTGAGGGGATGCACCCGGAAACCAAAACCGGAACCGATTCGGAACTAATTTCCTAGATCCGGAACCGGAACCATTACGGAGTGGATGGGCCCGGAACCAGAACCATTTCCTGGGCGGGTTCGGGTCCGGGCCCGGCCTATGTAGAGAATTTTTTAGAGAAAAGCAAACTTTTAGAAAAAAAATTTCTAAAATTGGGGTAATATATTGGAGCTCGGGCCCACAGGCCAGAACCAAGGTCGAATTGGGCCCGGAACCATTTAGGTCGCGGGTCTAGAAATTGGAACCGTACCCGGACCCGTTTACTTATCGGTTCCTAAAGATGGACCCAGACCCGATTATTAACGGGTCGGAACCTTCGGATAATCGGAGAATCGGATACCCATTTACAACCCTATGGGCATCACCCCATCACTACCGTCTTGGCTCAGGGTGACGGTACGAGGTTAATGGAGAAGACTTTCCTCTATGGTTTAGTAAGAGTGTTTCCGCAACGTTAATGTGGAAACAGAAATCAACGTAACAGAACAAATTTGAGACGGTAAAGCCGACCGGTCCCCAGGCACCACCGCTCGGTAAAGCAACGGGCTCGGCAGGTCCGACCCGGTCCAGGGCACCACCTCTCTGTAAAGCACAACTGTTTTCCACTGCGATAATACTTCAGGTGCGATCATACCAGCGCTAAAGCACCGGATCCCATTAGAACTCCGCAGTTATGCGTGCTTGGGCGAGAGTAGTACTAGGATGGGTGACCTCCTGGGAAGTCCTCGTGTTGCACCCCTTTTTTTACAGCTTTGGCTGTCAATTTTCCTGCCACCCATCACATGACCGCTGTTGGAGCCGTCGGAGACCAAATTAATCATTTTGAAGCGTCGAAACCCAGGCTCCGTGCGAGACTTACTCGTTTTAGTTAGCCTTTAATTTGATTGCTTTGAAGGCTTTTTACTCCATTTCCGGTTCAATCTTTGCGGAAAGCCATATAAAGCAATATAGGAAAGGTTTAAAAGTTTCAATGGAAAATCTTTTATATTTTACTGATTTTAGTAAGCTTACTGATTCGAGTAATCGAGGGTTTCCTGACTCTATAAAAGTGATGTAATACTTTTATTCAAGGAATAATACAGTTTCAGGTTGTTTATGGGTATCTAGGGTCGTAAACGGGTCGGTTCCGTTCCGGGTCCACGGCGGGCCCGGAACTGGAATCGTTAGTGAGGGGATGCACCCGGAAACCAAAACCGGAACCGATTCGGAACTAATTTCCTAGATCCGGAACCGGAACCATTACGGAGTGGATGGGCCCGGAACCAGAACCATTTCCTGGGCGGGTTCGGGTCCGGGCCCGGCCTATGTAGAGAATTTTTTAGAGAAAAGCAAACTTTTAGAAAAAAAATTTCTAAAATTGGGGTAATATATTGGAGCTCGGGCCCACAGGCCAGAACCAAGGTCGAATTGGGCCCGGAACCATTTAGGTCGCGGGTCTAGAAATTGGAACCATACCCGGACCCGTTTACTTATCGGTTCCTAAAGATGGACCCAGACCCGATTATTAACGGGTCGGAACCTTCGGATAATCGGAGAATCGGATACGCATTTACAACCCTATGGGCATCACCCCATCACTTCCGTCTTGGCTCAGGGTGACGGTACGAGGTTAATGGAGATGACTTTCCTCTATGGTTTAGTAAGAGTGTTTCCGCAACGTTAATGTGGAAACAGAAATCAACGTAACAGAACAAATTTGAGACGGTAAAGCCGACCGGTCCCCAGGCACCACCGCTCGGTAAAGCAACGGGCTCGGCAGGTCCGACCCGGTCCAGGGCACCACCTCTCTGTAAAGCACAACTGTTTTCCACTGCGATAATACTTCGGGTGCGATCATACCAGCGCTAAAGCACCGGATCCCATCAGAACTCCGCAGTTAAGCGTGCTTGGGCGAGAGTTGTACTAGGATGGGTGACCTCCTGGGAAGTCCTCGTGTTGCACCCCTTTTTTTACAGCTTTGGCTGTCCATTTTCCTGCCACCCATCACATGACCGCCGTTGGAGCCGTCGGAGACCAAATTAATCATTTTGAAGCGTCGAAACTCAGGCTCCGTGCGAGACTTACTGGTTTTAGTTAGCCTTTAATTTGATTGCTTTGAAGGCTTTTTACTCCATTTCCGGTTCAATCTTTGCGGAAAACCATATAAAGCAATATAGGAAAGGTTTAAAAGTTTCAATGGAAAATCTTTTATATTTTACTGATTTTAGTAAGCTTACTGATTCGAGTAATCGAGGGTTTCCTGACTCTATAAAAGTGATGTAATACTTTTATTCAAGGAATAATACAGTTTCAGGTTGTTTATGGGTATCTAGGGTCGTAAACGGGTCCGTTCCGTTCCGAGTCCACGGCGTGCCCGGAACTGGAATCGTTAGTGAGGGGATGCACCCGGAAACCAAAACCGGAACCGATTCGAACTAATTTCCTGGATCCGGAACCGGAACCATTACGGAGTGGATGGGCCCGGAACCGGAACCATTTCCTGGGCGGGTTCGGGTCCGGGTCTGGCCTATGTAGAGAATTTTTTAAAGAAAAGCAAACTTTTAGAAAAAAAATTTCTAAAATTGGGGTAATATTTTGGAGCTCGGGCCCACAGGCCAGAACCAAGGTCGAATTGGGCCCGGAACCATTTAGGTCGCGGGTCTAGAAATTGGAACCATACCCGGACCCGTTTACTTATCGGTTCCTAAAGATGGACCCAGACCCGATTATTAACGGGTCGGAACCTTCGGATAATCGGAGAATCGGATACCCATTTACAACCCTATGGGCATCACCCCATCACTTCTGTCTTGGCTCAGTGTGACGGTACGAGGTTAAAGGAGATGACTTTCCTCTATGGTTTACTAAGAGTGTTTCCGCAACGTTAATGTGGAAACAGAAATCAACGTAACAGAACAAATTTGAGACGGTAAAGCCGACCGGTCCCCAGGCACCACCGCTCGGTAAAGCAACGGGCTCGGCAGGTCCGACCCGGTCCAGGGCACCACCTCTCTGTAAAGCACAACTGTTTTCCACTGCGATAATACTTCGGGTGCGATCATACCAGCGCCAAAGCACCGGATCCCATCAGAACTCCGCAGTTACGCGTGCTTGGGCGAGAGTAGTACTAGGATGGGTGACCTCCTGGGAAGTCCTCGTGTTGCACCCCTTTTTTTTCAGCTTTGGCTCTCCATTTTCCTGCCACCCATCACATGACCGCTGTTGGAGCCGTCGGAGACCAAATTAATCATTTTGAAGCGTCGAAACCCAGGCTCCGTGCGAGACTTACTGGTTTTAGTTAGCCTTTAATTTGATTGCTTTGAAGGCTTTTTACTCCATTTCCGGTTCAATCTTTGCGGAAAGCCATATAAAGCAATTTAGGAAAGGTTTAAAAGTTTCAATGGAAAATCTTTTATATTTTACTGATTTTAGTAAGCTTACTGATTCGAGTAATCGAGGGTTTCCTGACTCTATAAAAGTGATGTAATACTTTTATTCAAGGAATAATACAGTTTCAGGTTGTTTATGGGTATCTAGGGTCGTAAACGGGTCGGTTCCGTTCCGGGTCCACGGCGGGCCCGGAACTGGAATCGTTAGTGAGGGGATGCACCCGGAAACCAAAACCGGAACCGATTCGGAACTAATTTCCTGGATCCGGAACCGGAACCATTACGGAGTGGATGGGCCCGGAACCGGAACCATTTCCTGGGCGGGTTCGGGTCCGGGCCCGGCCTATGTAGAGAATTTTTTAGAGAAAAGCAAACTTTTAGAAAAAAAATTTCTAAAATTGGGGTAATATATTGGAGCTCGGGCCCACAGGCCAGAACCAAGGTCGAATTGGGCCCGGAACCATTTAGGTCGTGGGTCTAGAAATTGGAACCATACCCGGACCCGTTTACTTATCGGTTCCTAAAGATGGACCCAGACCCGATTATTAACGGGTCGGAACCTTCGGATAATCGGAGAATCGGATACCCATTTACAACCCTATGGGCATCACCCCATCACTTCCGTCTTGGCTCAGGGTGACGGTACGAGGTTAATGGAGATGACTTTCCTCTATGGTTTAGTAAGAGTGTTTCCGCAACGTTAATGTGGAAACAGAAATCAACGTAACAGAACAAATTTGAGACGGTAAAGCCGACCGGTCCCCAGGCACCACCGCTCGGTAAAGCAACGGGCTCGGCAGGTCCGACCCGGTCCAGGGCACCACCTCTCTGTAAAGCACAACTGTTTTCCACTGCAATAATACATCGGGTGCAATCATACCAGCGCTAAAGCACCGGATCCCATCAGAACTCCGCAGTTAAGCGTGCTTGGGCGAGAGTAGTACTAGGATGGGTGACCTCCTGGGAAGTCCTCGTGTTGCACCCCTTTTTTTTCAGCTTTGGCTGTCCATTATCCTGCCACCCTTCACATGACCGCTGTTGGAGCCGTCGGAGACCAAATTAATCATTTTGAAGCGTCGAAACCCAGGCTCCGTGCGAGACTTACTGGTTTTAGTTAGCCTTTAATTTGATTGCTTTGAAGGCTTTTTACTCCATTTCCGGTTCAATTTTTGCGGAAAGCCATATAAAGCAATTTAGGAAAGGTTTAAAAGTTTCAATGGAAAATCTTTTATATTTTACTGATTTTAGTAAGCTTACTGATTCGAGTAATCGAGGGTTTCCTGACTCTATAAAAGTGATGTAATACTTTTATTCAAGGAATAATACAGTTTCAGGTTGTTTATGGGTATCTAGGGTCGTAAACGGGTCGGTTCCGTTCCGGGTCCACGGCGGGCCCGGAACTGGAATCGTTAGTGAGGAGATGCACCCGGAAACCAAAACCGGAACCGATTCGGAACTAATTTCCTGGATCCGGAACCGGAACCATTACGGAGTGGATGGGCCCGGAACCGGAACCATTTCCTGGGCGGGTTCGGGTCCGGGCCCGGCCTATGTAGAGAATTTTTTAGAGAAAAGCAAACTTTTAGAAAAAAAATTTCTAAAATTGGGGTAATATATTGGAGCTCGGGCCCACAGGCCGGAACCAAGGTCGAATTGGGCCCGGAACCATTTAGGTCGCGGGTCTAGAAATTGGAACCATACCCGGACCCGTTTACTTATCGGTTCCTAAAGATGGACCCAGACCCGATTATTAACGGGTCGGAACCTTCGGATAATCGGAGAATCGGATACCCATTTACAACCCTATGGGCATCACCCCATCACTTTCGTCTTGGCTCAGGGTGACGGTACGAGGTTAATGGAGATGACTTTCCTCTATGGTTTAGTAAGAGTGTTTCCGCAACGTTAATGTGGAAACAGAAATCAACGTAACAGAACAAATTTGAGACGGTAAAGCCGACCGGTCCCCAGGCACCACCGCTCGGTAAAGCAACGGGCTCGGCGGGTCCGACCCGGTCCAGGGCACCACCTCTCTGTAAAGCACAACTGTTTTCCACTGCGATAATACTTCGGGTGCGATCATACCAGCGCTAAAGCACCGGATCCCATCAGAACTCCGCAGTTAAGCGTGCTTGGGCGAGAGTAGTACTAGGATGGGTGACCTCCTGGGAAGTCCTCGTGTTGCACCCCTTTTTTTACAGCTTTGGCTGTCCATTTTCCTGCCACCCATCACATGACCGCTGTTGGAGCCGTCGGAGACCAAATTAATCATTTTGAAGCGTCGAAACCCAGGCTCCGTGCGAGACTTACTGGTTTTAGTTAGCCTTTAATTTGATTGCTTTGAAGGCTTTTTACTCCATTTCCGGTTCAATCTTTGCGGAAAGCCATATAAAGCAATTTAGGAAAGGTTTAAAAGTTTCAATGGAAAATCTTTTATATTTTACTGATTTTAGTAAGCTTACTGATTCGAGTAATCGAGGGTTTCCTGACTCTATAAAAGTGATGTAATACTTTTATTCAAGGAATAATACAGTTTCAGGTTGTTTATGGGTATCTAGGGTCGTAAACGGGTCGGTTCCGTTCCGGGTCCACGGCGTGCCCGGAACTGGAATCGTTAGTGAGGGGATGCACCCGGAAACCAAAACCGGAACCGATTCGGAACTAATTTCCTGGATCCGGAACCGGAACCATTACGGAGTGGATGGGCCCGGAACCGGAACCATTTCCTGGGCGGGTTCGGGTCCGGGCCCGGCCTATGTAGAGAATTTTTTTGAGAAAAGCAAACTTTTAGAAAAAAAATTTCTAAAATTGGGGTAATATTTTGGAGCTCGGGCCCACAGGCCAGAACCAAGGTCGAATTGGGCCCGGAACCATTTAGGTCGCGGGTCTAGAAATTGGAACCATACCCGGACCCGTTTACTTATCGGTTCCTAAAGATGGACCCAGACCCGATTATTAACGGGTCGGAACCTTCGGATAATCGGAGAATCGGATACGCATTTACAACCCTATGGGCATCACCCCATCACTTCCGTCTTGGCTCAGGGTGACGGTACGAGGTTAAAGGAGATGACTTTCCTCTATGGTTTACTAAGAGTGTTTCCGCAACGTTAATGTGGAAACAGAAATCAACGTAACAGAACAAATTTGAGACGGTAAAGCCGACCGGTCCCCAGGCACCACCGCTCGGTAAAGCAACGGGCTCGGCAGGTCCGACCCGGTCCAGGGCACCACCTCTCTGTAAAGCACAACTGTTTTCCACTGCGATAATACTTCGGGTGCGATCATACCAGCGCTAAAGCACCGGATCCCATCAGAACTCCGCAGTTACGCGTGCTTGGGCGAGACTAGTACTAGGATGGGTGACCTCCTGGGAAGTCCTCGCGTTGCACCCCTTTTTTTTCAGCTTTGGCTGTCCATTTTCCTGCCACCCATCACATGACCGCTGTTGGAGCCGTCGGAGACCAAATTAATCATTTTGAAGCGTCGAAACCCAGGCTCCGTGCGAGACTTACTGGTTTTAGTTAGCCTTTAATTTGATTGCTTTGAAGGCTTTTTACTCCATTTCCGGTTCAATCTTTGCGGAAAGCCATATAAAGCAATTTAGGAAAGGTTTAAAAGTTTCAATGGAAAATCTTTTATATTTTACTGATTTTAGTAAGCTTACTGATTCGAGTAATCGAGGGTTTCCTGACTCTATAAAAGTGATGTAATACTTTTATTCAAGGAATAATACAGTTTCAGGTTGTTTATGGGTATCTAGGGTCGTAAACGGGTCGGTTCCGTTCCGGGTCCACGGCGTGCCCGGAACTGGAATCGTTAGTGAGGGGATGCACCCGGAAACCAAAACCGGAACCGATTCGGAACTAATTTCCTGGATCCGGAACCGGAACCATTACGGAGTGGATGGGCCCCGGAACCGGAACCATTTCCTGGGCGGGTTCGGGTCCGGGCCCGGCCTATGTAGAGAATTTTTTAGAGAAAAGCAAACTTTTGGAAAAAAAATTTCTAAAATTGGGGTAATATTTTGGAGCTCGGGCCCACAGGCCAGAACCAAGGTCGAATTGGGCCCGGAACCATTTAGGTCGCGGGTCTAGAAATTGGAACCATACCCGGACCCGTTTACTTATCGGTTCCTAAAGATGGACCCAGACCCGATTATTAACGGGTCGGAACCTTCGGATAATCGGAGAATCGGATACGCATTTACAACCCTATGGGCATCACCCCATCACTTCCGTCTTGGCTCAGGGTGACGGTACGAGGTTAAAGGAGATGACTTTCCTCTATGGTTTAGTAAGAGTGTTTCCGCAACGTTAATGTGGAAACATAAATCAACGTAACAGAACAAATTTGAGACGGTAAAGCCGACCGGTCCCCAGGCACCACCGCTCGGTAAAGCAACGGGCTCGGCAGGTCCGACCCGGTCCAGGGCACCACCTCTCTGTAAAGCACAACTGTTTTCCACTGCGATAATACTTCGGGTGCGATCATACCAGCGCTAAAGCACCGGATCCCATCAGAACTCCGCAGTTACGCGTGCTTGGGCGAGAGTTGTACTAGGATGGGTGACCTCCTGGGAAGTCCTCGTGTTGCACCCCTTTTTTTACAGCTTTGGCTGTCCATTTTCCTGCCACCCATCACATGACCGCTGTTGGAGCCGTCGGAGACCAAATTAATCATTTTGAAGCGTCGAAACCCAGGCTCCGTGCGAGACTTACTGGTTTTAGTTAGCCTTTAATTTGATTGCTTTGAAGGCTTTTTACTCCATTTCCGGTTCAATCTTTGCGGAAAGCCATATAAAGCAATTTAGGAAAGGTTTAAAAGTTTCAATGGAAAATCTTTTATATTTTACTGATTTTAGTAAGCTTACTGATTCGAGTAATCGAGGGTTTCCTGACTCTATAAAAGTGATGTAATACTTTTATTCAAGGAATAATACAATTTCAGGTTGTTTATGGGTATCTAGGGTCGTAAACGGGTCGGTTCCGTTCCGGGTCCACGGCGTGCCCGGAACTGGAATCGTTAGTGAGGGGATGCACCCGGAAACCAAAACCGGAACCGATTCGGAACTAATTTCCTGGATCCGGAACCGGAACCATTACGGAGTGGATGGGCCCCGGAACCGGAACCATTTCCTGGGCGGGTTCGGGTCCGGGCCCGGCCTATGTAGAGAATTTTTTAGAGAAAAGCAAACTTTTAGAAAAAAAATTTCTAAAATTGGGGTAATATTTTGGAGCTCGGGCTTACAGGCCAGAACCAAGGTCGAATTGGGCCCGGAACCATTTAGGTCGCGGGTCTAGAAATTGGAACCATACCCGGACCCGTTTACTTATCGGTTCCTAAAGATGGACCCAGACCCGATTATTAACGGGTCGGAACCTTCGGATAATCGGAGAATCGGATACGCATTTACAACCCTATGGGCATCACCCCATCACTTCCGTCTTGGCTCAGGGTGACGGTACGAGGTTAAAGGAGATGACTTTCCTCTATGGTTTAGTAAGAGTGTTTCCGCAACGTTAATGTGGAAACAGAAATCAACGTAACAGAACAAATTTGAGACGGTAAAGCCGACTGGTCCCCAGGCACCACCGCTCGGTAAAGCAACGGGCTCGGCAGGTCCGACCCGGTCCAGGGCACCACCTCTCTGTAAAGCACAACTGTTTTCCACTGCGATAATACTTTGGGTGCGATCATACCAGCGCTAAAGCACCGGATCCCATCAGAACTCCGCAGTTACGCGTGCTTGGGTGAGAGTTGTACTAGGATGGGTGACCTCCTGGGAAGTCCTCGTGTTGCACCCCTTTTTTTACAGCTTTGGCTGTCCATTTTCCTGCCACCCATCACATGACCGCTGTTGGAGCCGTCGGAGACCAAATTAATCATTTTGAAGCGTCGAAACCCAGGCTCCGTGCGAGACTTACTGGTTTTAGTTAGCCTTTAATTTGATTGCTTTGAAGGCTTTTTACTCCATTTCCGGTTCAATCTTTGCGGAAAGCCATATAAAGCAATATAGGAAAGGTTTAAAAGTTTCAATGGAAAATCTTTTATATTTTACTGATTTTAGTAAGCTTACTGATTCGAGTAATCGAGGGTTTCCTGACTCTATAAAAGTGATGTAATACTTTTATTCAAGGAATAATACAGTTTCAGGTTGTTTATGGGTATCTAGGGTCGTAAACGGGTCGGTTCCGTTCCGGGTCCACGGCGTGCCCGGAACTGGAATCGTTAGTGAGGGGATGCACCCGGAAACCAAAACCGGAACCGATTCGGAACTAATTTCCTGGATCCGGAACCAGAACCATTACAGAGTGGATGGGCCCGGAACCGGAACCATTTCCTGGGCGGGTTCGGGTCCGGGCCCGGCCTATGTAGAGAATTTTTTAGAGAAAAGCAAACTTTTAGAAAAAAAATTTCTAAAATTGGGGTAATATATTGGAGCTCGGGCCCACAGGCCAGAACCAAGGTCGAATTGGGCCCGGAACCATTTAGGTCGCGGGTCTAGAAATTGGAACCATACCCGGACCCGTTTACTTATCGGTTCCTAAAGATGGACCCAGACCCGATTATTAACGGGTCGGAACCTTCGGATAATCGGAGAATCGGATACCCATTTACAACCCTATGGGCATCACCCCATCACTTCCGTCTTGGCTCAGGGTGACGGTACGAGGTTAATGGAGATGACTTTCCTCTATGGTTTAGTAAGAGTGTTTCCGCAACGTTAATGTGGAAACAGAAATCAACGTTACAGAACAAATTTGAGACGGTAAAGCCGACCGGTCCCCAAGCACCACCGCTCGGTAAAGCAACGGGCTCGGCAGGTCCGACCCGGTCCAGGGCACCACCTCTCTGTAAACCACAACTGTTTTCCACTGCGATAATACTTCGGGTGCGATCATACCAGCGCTAAAGCACCGGATCCCATCAGAACTCCGCAGTTAAGCGTGCTTGGGCGAGAGTAGTACTAGGATGGGTGACCTCCTGGGAAGTCCTCGTGTTGCACCTTTTTTTTTTCAGCTTTGGCTGTCCATTTTCCTGCCACCCATCACATGACCGCTGTTGGAGCCGTCGGAGACCAAATTAATCATTTTGAAGCGTCGAAACCCAGGCTCCGTGCGAGACTTACTGGTTTTAGTTAGCCTTTAATTTGATTGCTTTGAAGGCTTTTTACTCCATTTCCGGTTCAATCTTTGCGGAAAGCCATATAAAGCAATATAGGAAAGGTTTAAAAGTTTCAATGGAAAATCTTTTATATTTTACTGATTTTAGTAAGCTTACTGATTCGAGTAATCGAGGGTTTCCTGACTCTATAAAAGTGATGTAATACTTTTATTCAAGGAATAATACAGTTTCAGGTTGTTTATGGGTATCTAGGGTCGTAAACGGGTCGGTTCCGTTCCGGGTCCACGGCGGGCCCGGAACTGGAATCGTTAGTGAGGGGATGCACCCGGAAACCAAAACCGGAACCGATTCGGAACTAATTTCCTGGATCCGGAACCGGAACCATTACAGAGTGGATGGGCCCGGAACCGGAACCATTTCCTGGGCGGGTTCGGGTCCGGGCCCGGCCTATGTAGAGAATTTTTTAGAGAAAAGCAAACTTTTAGAAAAAAAATTTCTAAAATTGGGGTAATATATTGGAGCTCGGGCCCACAGGCCAGAACCAAGGTCGAATTGGGCCCGGAACCATTTAGGTCGCGGGTCTAGAAATTGGAACCATACCCGGACCCGTTTACTTATCGGTTCCTAAAGATGGACCCAGACCCGATTATTAACGGGTCGGAACCTTCGGATAATCGGAGAATCGGATACCCATTTACAACCCTATGGGCATCACCCCATCACTTCCGTCTTGGCTCAGGGTGACGGTACGAGGTTAATGGAGATGACTTTCCTCTATGGTTTAGTAAGAGTGTTTCCGCAACGTTAATGTGGAAACAGAAATCAACGTAACAGAACAAATATGAGACGGTAAAGCCGACCGGTCCCCAGGCACCACCGCTCAGTAAAGCAACGGGCTCGGCAGGTCCAACCCGGTCCAGGGCACCACCTCTCTGTAAAGCACAACTGTTTTCCACTGCGATAATACTTCGGGTGCGATCATACCAGCGCTAAAGCACCGGATCCCATCAGAACTCCGCAGTTAAGCGTGCTTGGGCGAGAGTTGTACTAGGATGGGTGACCTCCTGGGAAGTCCTCGTGTTGCACCCCTTTTTTTACAGCTTTGGCTGTCCATTTCCCTGCCACCCATCACATGACCGCTGTTGGAGCCGTCGGAGACCAAATTAATCATTTTGAAGCGTCGAAACCCAGGCTCCGTGCGAGACTTACTGGTTTTAGTTAGCCTTTAATTTGATTGCTTTGAAGGCTTTTTACTCCATTTCCGGTTCAATCTTTGCGGAAAGCCATATAAAGCAATTTAGGAAAGGTTTAAAAGTTTCAATGGAAAATCTTTTATATTTTACTGATTTTAGTAAGCTTACTGATTCGAGTAATCGAGGGTTTCCTGACTCTATAAAAGTGATGTAATACTTTTATTCAAGGAATAATACAGTTTCAGGTTGTTTATGGGTATCTAGGGTCGTAAACGGGTCGGTTCCGTTCTGGGTCCACGGCGTGCCCGGAACTGGAATCGTTAGGGAGGGGATGCACCCGGAAACCAAAACCGGAACCGATTCGGAACTAATTTCCTGGATCCGGAACCGGAACCATTACGGAGTGGATGGGCCCGGAACCGGAACCATTTCCTGGGCGGGTTCGGGTCCGGGTCCGGCCTATGTAGAGAATTTTTTAGAGAAAAGCAAACTTTTAGAAAAAAAATTTCTAAAATTGGGGTAATATTTTGGAGCTCGGGCCCACAGGCCAGAACCAAGGTCGAATTGGGCCCGGAACCATTTAGGTCGCGGGTCTAGAAATTGGAACCATACCCGGACCCGTTTACTTATCGGTTCCTAAAGATGGACCCAGACCCGATTATTAACGGGTCGAAACCTTCGGATAATCGGAGAATCGGATACCCATTTACAACCCTATGGGCATCACCCCATCACTTCCGTCTTGGTTCAGGGTGACGGTTCGAGGTTAAAGGAGATGACTTTCCTCTATGGTTTACTAAGAGTGTTTCCGCAACGTTAATGTGGAAACAGAAATCAACGTAACAGAACAAATTTGAGACGGTAAAGCCGACCGGTCCCCAGGCACCACCGCTCGGTAAAGCAACGGGCTCGGCAGGTCCGACCCGGTCCAGGGCACCACCTCTCTGTAAAGCACAACTGTTTTCCACTGCGATAATACTTCGGGTGCGATCATACCAGCGCTAAAGCACCGGATCCCATCAGAACTCAGCAGTTAAGCGTGCTTGGGCGAGAGTAGTACTAGGATGGGTGACCTCCTGGGAAGTCCTCGTGTTGCACCCTTTTTTTTTCAGCTTTGGCTGTCCATTTTCCTGCCACCCATCACATGACCGCTGTTGGAGCCGTCGGAGACCAAATTAATCATTTTGAAGCGTCGAAACCCAGGCTCCGTGCGAGACTTACTGGTTTTAGTTAGCCTTTAATTTGATTGCTTTGAAGGCTTTTTACTCCATTTCCGGTTCAATCTTTGCGGAAAGCCATATAAAGCAATATAGGAAAGGTTTAAAAGTTTCAATGGAAAATCTTTTATATTTTACTGATTTTAGTAAGCTTACTGATTCGAGTAATCGAGGGTTTCCTGACTCTATAAAAGTGATGTAATACTCTTATTCAAGGAATAATACAGTTTCAGGTTGTTTATGGGTATCTAGGGTCGTAAACGGGTCGGTTCCGTTCCGGGTCCACGGCGTGCCCGGAACTGGAATCGTTAGTGAGGGGATGCACCCGGAAACCAAAACCGGAACCGATTCGGAACTAATTTCCTGGATCCGGAACCGGAACCATTACAGAGTGGATGGGCCCGGAACCGGAACCATTTCCTGGGCGGGATCGGGTCCGGGCCCGGCCTATGTAGAGAATTTTTTAGAGAAAAGCAAACTTTTAGAAAAAAAATTTCTAAAATTGGGGTAATATATTGGAGCTCGGGCCCACAGGCCAGAACCAAGGTCGAATTGGGCCCGGAACCATTTAGGTCGCGGGTCTAGAAATTGGAACCATACCCGGACCCGTTTACTTATCGGTTCCTAAAGATGGACCCAGACCCGATTATTAACGGGTCGGAACCTTCGGATAATCGGAGAATCGGATACCCATTTACAACCCTATGGGCATCACCCCATCACTTCCGTCTTGGCTCAGGGTGACGGTACGAGGTTAATGGAGATGACTTTCCTCTATGGTTTAGTAAGAGTGTTTCCGCAACGTTAATGTGGAAACAGAAATCAACGTTACAGAACAAATTTGAGACGGTAAAGCCGACCGGTCCCCAGGCACCACCGCTCGGTAAAGCAACGGGCTCGGCAGGTCCGACCCGGTCCAGGGCACCACCTCTCTGTAAAGCACAACTGTTTTCCACTGCGATAAAACTTCGGGTGCGATCATACCAGCGCTAAAGCACCGGATCCCATCAGAACTCCGCAGTTAAGCGTGCTTGGGCGAGAGTAGTACTAGGATGGGTGACCTCCTGGGAAGTCCTCGTGTTGCACCTTTTTTTTTTCAGCTTTGGCTGTCCATTTTCCTGCCACCCATCACATGACCGCTGTTGGAGCCGTCGGAGACCAAATTAATCATTTTGAAGCGTCGAAACCCAGGCTCCGTGCGAGACTTACTGGTTTTAGTTAGCCTTTAATTTGATTGCTTTGAAGGCTTTTTACTCCATTTCCGGTTCAATCTTTGCGGAAAGCCATATAAAGCAATTTAGGAAAGGTTTAAAAGTTTCAATGGAAAATCTTTTATATTTTACTGATTTTAGTAAGCTTACTGATTCGAGTAATCGAGGGTTTCCTGACTCTATAAAAGTGATGTAATACTTTTATTCAAGGAATAATACAGTTTCAGGTTGTTTATGGGTATCTAGGGTCGTAAACGGGTCGGTTCCGTTCCGGGTCCACGGCGGGCCCGGAACTGGAATCGTTAGTGAGGGGATGCACCCGGAAACCAAAACCGGAACCGATTTGGAACTAATTTCCTGGATCCGGAACCGGAACCATTACGGAGTGGATGGGCCCGGAACCGGAACCATTTCCTGGGCGGGTTCGGGTCCGGGCCCGGCCTATGTAGAGAATTTTTTAGAGAAAAGCAAACTTTTAGAAAAAAAATTTCTAAAATTGGGGTAATATATTGGAGCTCGGGCCCACAGGCCAGAACCAAGGTCGAATTGGGCCCGGAACCATTTAGGTCGCGGGTCTAGAAATTGGAACCATACCCGGACCCGTTTACTTATCGGTTCCTAAAGATGGACCCAGACCCGATTATTAACGGGTCGGAACCTTCGGATAATCGGAGAATCGGATACCCATTTACAACCCTATGGGCATCACCCCATCACTTCCGTCTTGGCTCAGGGTGACGGTACGAGGTTAATGGAGATGACTTTCCTCTATGGTTTAGTAAGAGTGTTTCCGCAACGTTAATGTGGAAACAGAAATCAACGTAACAGAACAAATTTGAGACGGTAAAGCCGACCGGTCCCCAGGCACCACCGCTCGGTAAAGCAACGGGCTCGGCAGGTCCGACCCGGTCCAGGGCACCACCTCTCTGTAAAGCACAACTGTTTTCCACTGCGATAAAACTTCGGGTGCGATCATACCAGCGCTAAAGCACCGGATCCCATCAGAACTCCGCAGTTAAGCGTGCTTGGGCGAGAGTAGTACTAGGATGGGTGACCTCCTGGGAAGTCCTCGTGTTGCACCCCTTTTTTTTCAGCTTTGGCTGTCCATTTTCCTGCCACCCATCACATGACCGCTGTTGGAGCCGTCGGAGACCAAATTAATCATTTTGAAGCGTCGAAACCCAGGCTCCGTGCGAGACTTACTGGTTTTAGTTAGCCTTTAATTTGATTGCTTTGAAGGCTTTTTACTCCATTTCCGGTTCAATCTTTGCGGAAAGCCATATAAAGCAATATAGGAAAGGTTTAAAAGTTTCAATGGAAAATCTTTTATATTTTACTGATTTTAGTAAGCTTACTGATTCGAGTAATCGAGGGTTTCCTGACTCTATAAAAGTGATGTAATACTTTTATTCAAGGAATAATACAGTTTCAGGTTGTTTATGGGTATCTAGGGTCGTAAACGGGTCGGTTCCGTTCCGGGTCCACGGCGTGCCCGGAACTGGAATCGTTAGTGAGGGGATGCACCCGGAAACCAAAACGGGAACCGATTCGGAACTAATTTCCTGGATCCGGAACCGGAACCATTACGGAGTGGATGGGCCCGGAACCGGAACCATTTCCTGGGCGGGTTCGGGTCCGGGTCCGGCCTATGTAGAGAATTTTTTAGAGAAAAGCAAACTTTTAGAAAAAAGATTTCTAAAATTGGGGTAATATTTTGGAGCTCGGGCCCACAGGCCAGAACCAAGGTCGAATTGGGCCCGGAACCATTTAGGTCGCGGGTCTAGAAATTGGAACCATACCCGGACCCGTTTACTTATCGGTTCCTAAAGATGGACCCAGACCCGATTATTAACGGGTCGGAACCTTCGGATAATCGGAGAATCCGATACCCATTTACAACCCTATGGGCATCACCCCATCACTTCCGTCTTGGCTCAGGGTGACGGTTCGAGGTTAAAGGAGATGACTTTCCTCTATGGTTTAGTAAGAGTGTTTCCGCAACGTTAATGTGGAAACAGAAATCAACGTAACAGAACAAATTTGAGACGGTAAAGCCGACCGGTCCCCAGGCACCACCGCTCGGTAAAGCAACGGGCTCGGCAGGTCCGACCCGGTCCAGGGCACCACCTCTCTGTAAAGCACAACTGTTTTCCACTGCGATAAAACTTCGGGTGCGATCATACCAGCGCTAAAGCACCGGATCCCATCAGAACTCCGCAGTTAAGCGTGTTTGGGCGAGAGTAGTACTAGGATGGGTGACCTCCTGGGAAGTCCTCATGTTGCACCCCTTTTTTTTCAGCTTTGGCTGTCCATTTTCCTGCCACCCATCACATGACCGCTGTTGGAGCCGTCGGAGACCAAATTAATCATTTTGAAGCGTCGAAACCCAGGCTCCGTGCGAGACTTACTGGTTTTAGTTAGCCTTTAATTTGATTGCTTTGAAGGCTTTTTACTCCATCTCCGGTTCAATCTTTGCGGAAAGCCATATAAAGCAATATAGGAAAGGTTTAAAAGTTTCAATGGAAAATCTTTTATATTTTACTGATTTTAGTAAGCTTACTGATTCGAGTAATCGAGGGTTTCCTGACTCTATAAAAGTGATGTAATACTTTTATTCAAGGAATAATACAGTTTCAGGTTGTTTATGGGTATCTAGGGTCGTAAACGGGTCGGTTCCGTTCCGGGTCCACGGCGTGCCCGGAACTGGAATCGTTAGTGAGGGGATGCACCCGGAAACCAAAACCGGAACCGATTCGGAACTAATTTCCTGGATCCGGAACCGGAACCATTACGGAGTGGATGGGCCCGGAACCGGAACCATTTCCTGGGCGGGTTCGGGTCCGGGTCCGGCCTATGTAGAGAATTTTTTAGAGAAAAGCAAACTTTTAGAAAAAAGATTTCTAAAATTGGGGTAATATATTGGACCTAGGGCCCACAGGCCAGAACCAAGGTCGAATTGGGCCCGGAACCATTTAGGTCGCGGGTCTAGAAATTGGAACCATACCCGGACCCGTTTACTTATCGGTTCCTAAAGATGGACCCAGACCCGATTATTAACGGGTCGGAACCTTCGGATAATCGGAGAATCGGATACCCATTTACAACCCTATGGGCATCACCCCATCACTTCCGTCTTGGCTCAGGGTGACGGTACGAGGTTAAAGGAGATGACTTTCCTCTATGGTTTAGTAAGAGTGTTTCTGCAACGTTAATGTGGAAACAGAAATCAACGTAACAGAACAAATTTGAGACGGTAAAGCCGACCGGTCCCCAGGCACCACCGCTCGGTAAAGCAACGGGCTCGGCAGGTCCGACCCGGTCCAGGGCACCACCTCTCTGTAAAGCACAACTGTTTTCCACTGCGATAATACTTCGGGTGCGATCATACCAGCGCTAAAGCACCGGATCCCATCAGAACTCCGCAGTTAAGCGTGCTTGGGCGAGAGTAGTACTAGGATGGGTGACCTCCTGGGAAGTCCTCGTGTTGCACCCCTTTTTTTTCAGCTTTGGCTGTCCATTTTCCTGCCACCCATCACATGACCGCTGTTGGAGCCGTCGGAGACCAAATTAATCATTTTGAAGCGTCGAAACCCAGGCTCCGTGCGAGACTTACTGGTTTTAGTTAGCCTTTAATTTGATTGCTTTGAAGGCTTTTTACTCCATCTCCGGTTCAATCTTTGCAGAAAGCCATATAAAGCAATATAGGAAAGGTTTAAAAGTTTCAATGGAAAATCTTTTATATTTTACTGATTTTAGTAAGCTTACTGATTCGAGTAATCGAGGGTTTCCTGACTTTATAAAAGTGATGTAATACTTTTATTCAAGGAATAATACAGTTTCAGGTTGTTTATGGGTATCTAGGGTCGTAAACGGGTCGGTTCCGTTCCGGGTCCACGGCGTGCCTGGAACTGGAATCGTTAGTGAGGGGATGCACCCGGAAACCAAAACGGGAACCGATTCGGAACTAATTTCCTGGATCCGGAACCGGAACCATTACGGAGTGGATGGGCCCGGAACCGGAACCATTTCCTGGGCGGGTTCGGGTCCGGGTCCGGCCTATGTAGAGAATTTTTTAGAGAAAAGCAAACTTTTAGAAAAAAAATTTCTAAAATTGGGGTAATATTTTGGAGCTCGGGCCCACAGGCCAGAACCAAGGTCGAATTGGGCCCGGAACCATTTAGGTCGCGGGTCTAGAAATTGGAACCATACCCGGACCCGTTTACTTATCGGTTCCTAAAGATGGACCCAGACGCGATTATTAACGGGTCGGAACCTTCGGATAATCGGAGAATCGGATACCCATTTACAACCCTATGGGCATCACCCCATCACTTCCGTCTTGGCTCAGGGTGACGGTACGAGGTTAATGGAGATGACTTTCCTCTATGGTTTAGTAAGAGTGTTTCCGCAACGTTAATGTGGAAACAGAAATCAACGTAACAGAACAAATTTGAGACGGTAAAGCCGACCGGTCCCCAGGCACCACCGCTCGGTAAAGCAACGGGCTCGGCAGGTCCGACCCGGTCCAGGGCACCACCTCTCTGTAAAGCACAACTGTTTTCCACTGCAATAATACTTCGGGTGCGATCATACCAGCGCTAAAGCACCGGATCCCATCAGAACTCCGCAGTTAAGCGTGCTTGGGCGAGAGTAGTACTAGGATGGGTGACCTCCTGGGAAGTCCTCGTGTTGCACCCCTTTTTTTTCAGCTTTGGCTGTCCATTTTCCTGCCACCCATCACATGACCGCTGTTGGAGCCGTCGGAGACCAAATTAATCATTTTGAAGCGTCGAAACCCAGGCTCCGTGCGAGACTTACTGGTTTTAGTTAGCCTTTAATTTGATTGCTTTGAAGGCTTTCTACTCCATTTCCGGTTCAATCTTTGCGGAAAGCCATATAAAGCAATATAGGAAAGGTTTAAAAGTTTCAATGGAAAATCTTTTATATTTTACTGATTTTAGTAAGCTTACTGATTCGAGTAATCGAGGGTTTCCTGACTCTATAAAAGTGAAGTAATACTTTTATTCACGGAATAATACAGTTTCAGGTTGTTTATGGGTATCTAGGGTCGTAAACGGGTCGGTTCCGTTCCGGGTCCACGGCGTGCCCGGAACTGGAATCGTTAGTGAGGGGATGCACCCGGAAACCAAAACCGGAACCGATTCGGAACTAATTTCCTGGATCCGGAACCGGAACCATTACGGAGTGGATGGGCCCGGAACCGGAACCATTTCCTGGGCGGGTTCGGGTCCGGGTCCGGCCTATGTAGAGAATTTTTTAGAGAAAAGCAAACTTTTAGAAAAAAAATTTCTAAAATTGGGGTAATATATTGGAGCTCGGGCCCACAGGCCAGAACCAAGGTCGAATTGGGCCCGGAACCATTTAGGTCGCGGGTCTAGAAATTGGAACCATACCCGGACCCGTTTACTTATCGGTTCCTAAAGATGGACCCAGACGCGATTATTAACGGGTCGGAACCTTCGGATAATCGGAGAATCGGATACCCATTTACAACCCTATGGGCATCACCACATCACTTCCGTCTTGGCTCAGGGTGACGGTACGAGGTTAATGGAGATGACTTTCCTCTATGGTTTAGTAAGAGTGTTTCCGCAACGTTAATGTGGAAACAGAAATCAACGTAACAGAACAAATTTGAGACGGTAAAGCCGACCGGTCCCCAGGCACCACCGCTCGGTAAAGCAACGGGCTCGGCAGGTCCGACCCGGTCCAGGGCACCACCTCTCTGTAAAGCACAACTGTTTTCCACTGCGATAATACTTCGGGTGCGATCATACCAGCGCTAAAGCACCGGATCCCATCAGAACTCCGCAGTTAAGCGTGCTTTGGCGAGAGTAGTACTAGGATGGGTGACCTCCTGGGAAGTCCTCGTGTTGCACCCCTTTTTTTTCAGCTTTGGCTGTCCATTTTCCTGCCACCCATCACATGACCGCTGTTGGAGCCGTCGGAGACCAAATTAATCATTTTGAAGCGTCGAAACCCAGGCTCCGTGCGAGACTTACTGGTTTTAGTTAGCCTTTAATTTGATTGCTTTGAAGGCATTTTACTCCATCTCCGGTTCAATCTTTGCAGAAAGCCATATAAAGCAATATAGGAAAGGTTTAAAAGTTTCAATGGAAAATCTTTTATATTTTACTGATTTTAGTAAGCTTACTGATTCGAGTAATCGAGGGTTTCCTGACTTTATAAAAGTGATGTAATACTTTTATTCAAGGAATAATACAGTTTCAGGTTGTTTATGGGTATCTAGGGTCGTAAACGGGTCGGTTCCGTTCCGGGTCCACGGCGTGCCCGGAACTGGAATCGTTAGTGAAGGGATGCACCCGGAAACCAAAACCGGAACCGATTCGGAACTAATTTCCTGGATCCGGAACCGGAACCATTACGGAGTGGATGGGCCCGGAACCGGAACCATTTCCTGGGCGGGTTCGGGTCCGGGTCCGGCCTATGTAGAGAATTTTTTAGAGAAAAGCAAACTTTTAGAAAAAAAATTTCTAAAATTGGGGTAATATTTTGGAGCTCGGGCCCACAGGCCAGAACCAAGGTCGAATTGGGCCCGGAACCATTTAGGTCGCGGGTCTAGAAATTGGAACCATACCCGGACCCGTTTACTTATCGGTTCCTAAAGATGGACCCAGACGCGATTATTAACGGGTCGGAACCTTCGGATAATCGGAGAATCGGATACCCATTTACAACCCTATGGGCATCACCCCATCACTTCCGTCTTGGCTCAGGGTGACGGTACGAGGTTAATGGAGATGACTTTCCTCTATGGTTTAGTAAGAGTGTTTCCGCAACGTTAATGTGGAAACAGAAATCAACGTAACAGAACAAATTTGAGACGGTAAAGCCGACCGGTCCCCAGGCACCACCGCTCGGTAAAGCAACGGGCTCGGCAGGTCCGACCCGGTCCAGGGCACCACCTCTCTGTAAAGCACAACTGTTTTCCACTGCGATAATACTTCGGGTGCGATCATACCAGCGCTAAAGCACCGGATCCCATCAGAACTCCGCAGTTAAGCGTGCTTGGGCGAGAGTAGTACTAGGATGGGTGACCTCCTGGGAAGTCCTCGTGTTGCACCCCTTTTTTTTCAGCTTTGGCTGTCCATTTTCCTGCCACCCATCACATGACCGCTGTTGGAGCCGTCGGAGACCAAATTAATCATTTTGAAGCGTCGAAACCCAGGCTCCGTGCGAGACTTACTGGTTTTAGTTAGCCTTTAATTTGATTGCTTTGAAGGCTTTCTACTCCATTTCCGGTTCAATCTTTGCGGAAAGCCATATAAAGCAATTTAGGAAAGGTTTAAAAGTTTCAATGGAAAATCTTTTATATTTTACTGATTTTAGTAAGCTTACTGATTCGAGTAATCGAGGGTTTCCTGACTCTATAAAAGCGAAGTAATACTTTTATTCACGGAATAATACAGTTTCAGGTTGTTTATGGGTATCTAGGGTCGTAAACGGGTCGGTTCCGTTCCGGGTCCACGGCGGGCCCGGAACTGGAATCGTTAGTGAGGGGATGCACCCGGAAACCAAAACCGGAACCGAGTCGGAACTAATTTCCTGGATCCGGAACCGGAACCATTACGGAGTGGATGGGCCCGGAACCGGAACCATTTCCTGGGCGGGTTCGGGTCCGGGTCCGGCCTATGTAGAGAATTTTTTAGAGAAAAGCAAACTTTTAGAAAAAAAATTTCTAAAATTGGGGTAATATTTTGGAGCTCGGGCCCACAGGCCAGAACCAAGGTCGAATTGGGCCCGGAACCATTTAGGTCGCGGGTCTAGAAATTGGAACCATACCCGGACCCGTTTACTTATCGGTTCCTAAAGATGGACCCAGAGCCGATTATTAACGGGTCGGAACCTTCGGATAATCGGAGAATCGGATACCCATTTACAACCCTATGGGCATCACCCCATCAGTTCCGTCTTGGCTCAGGGTGACGGTTCGAGGTTAAAGGAGATGACTTTCCACTATGGTTTACTAAGAGTGTTTCCGCAACGTTAATGTGGAAACAGAAATCAACGTAACAGAACAAATTTGAGACGGTAAAGCCGACCGGTCCCCAGGCACCACCGCTCGGTAAAGCAACGGGCTCGGCAGTTCCGACCCGGTCCAGGGCACCACCTCTCTGTAAAGCACAACTGTTTTCCACTGCGATAATACTTCGGGTGCGATCATACCAGCGCTAAAGCGCCGGATCCCATCAGAACTCCGCAGTTAAGCGTGCTTGGGCGAGAGTAGTACTAGGATGGGTGACCTCCTGGGAAGTCCTCGTGTTGCACCCCTTTTTTTTCAGCTTTGGCTGTCCATTTTCCTGCCACCCATCACATGACCGCTGTTGGAGCCGTCGGAGACCAAATTAATCATTTTGAAGCGTCGAAACCCAGGCTCCGTGCGAGACTTACTGGTTTTAGTTAGCCTTTAATTTGATTGCTTTGAAGGCTTTTTACTCCATTTTCGGTTCAATCTTTGCGGAAAGCCATATAAAGCAATATAGGAAAGGTTTAAAAGTTTCAATGGAAAATCTTTTATATTTTACTGATTTTAGTAAGCTTACTGATTCGAGTAATCGAGGGTTTCCTGACTCTATAAAAGTGATGTAATACTTTTATTCAAGGAATAATACAGTTTCAGGTTGTTTATGGGTATCTAGGGTCGTAAACGGGTCGGTTCCGTTCCGGGTCCACGGCGTGCCCGGAACTGGAATCGTTAGTGAGGGGATGCACCCGGAAACCAAAACCGGAACCGATTCGGAACTAATTTCCTGGATCCGGAACCGGAACCATTACGGAGTGGATGGGCCCGGAACCGGAACCATTTCCTGGGCGGGCTCGGGTCCGGGCCCGGCCTATGTAGAGAATTTTTTAGAGAAAAGCAAACTTTTAGAAAAAAAATTTCTAAAATTGGGGTAATATATTGGAGCTCGGGCCCACAGGCCAGAACCAAGGTCGAATTGGGCCCGGAACCATTTAGGTCGCGGGTCTAGAAATTGGAACCGTACCCGGACCCGTTTACTTATCGGTTCCTAAAGATGGACCCAGAGCCGATTATTAACGGGTCGGAACCTTCGGATAATCGGAGAATCGGATACCCATTTACAACCCTATGGGCATCACCACATCACTTCCGTCTTGGCTCAGGGTGACGGTACGAGGTTAATGGAGATGACTTTCCTCTATGGTTTAGTAAGAGTGTTTCCGCAACGTTAATGTGGAAACAGAAATCAACGTAACAGAACAAATTTGAGACGGTAAAGCCGACCGGTCCCCAGGCACCACCGCTCGGTAAAGCAACGGGCTCGGCAGGTCCGACCCGGTCCAGGGCACCACCTCTCTGTAAAGCACAACTGTTTTCCACTGCGATAATACTTCGGGTGCGATCATACCAGCGCTAAAGCACCGGATCCCATCAGAACTCCGCAGTTAAGCGTGCTTGGGCGAGAGTAGTACTAGGATGGGTGACATCCTGGGAAGTCCTCGTGTTGCACCCCTTTTTTTTCAGCTTTGGCTGTCCATTTTCCTGCCACCCATCACATGACCGCTGTTGGAGCCGTCGGAGACCAAATTAATCATTTTGAAGCGTCGAAACCCAGGCTCCGTGCGAGACTTACTGGTTTTAGTTAGCCTTTAATTTGATTGCTTTGAAGGCTTTCTACTCCATTTCCGGTTCAATCTTTGCGGAAAGCCATATAAAGCAATATAGGAAAGGTTTAAAAGTTTCAATGGAAAATCTTTTATATTTTACTGATTTTAGTAAGCTTACTGATTCGAGTAATCGAGGGTTTCCTGACTCTATAAAAGTGAAGTAATACTTTTATTCACGGAATAATACAGTTTCAGGTTGTTTATGGGTATCTAGGGTCGTAAACGGGTCGGTTCCGTTCCGGGTCCACGGCGGGCCCGGAACTGGAATCGTTAGTGAGGGGATGCACCCGGAAACCAAAACCGGAACCGAGTCGGAACTAATTTCCTGGATCCGGAACCGGAACCATTACGGAGTGGATGGGCCCTGAACCGGAACCATTTCCTGGGCGGGTTCGGGTCCGGGTCCGGCCTATGTAGAGAATTTTTTAGAGAAAAGCAAACTTTTAGAAAAAAAATTTCTAAAATTGGGGTAATATTTTGGAGCTCGGGCCCACAGGCCAGAACCAAGGTCGAATTGGGCCCGGAACCATTTAGGTCGCGGGTCTAGAAATTGGAACCATACCCGGACCCGTTTACTTATCGGTTCCTAAAGATGGACCCAGAGCCGATTATTAACGGGTCGGAACCTTCGGATAATCGGAGAATCGGATACCCATTTACAACCCTATGGGCATCACCCCATCTGTTCCGTCTTGGCTCAGGGTGACGGTTCGAGGTTAAAGGAGATGACTTTCCACTATGGTTTACTAAGAGTGTTTCCGCAACGTTAATGTGGAAACAGAAATCAACGTAACAGAACAAATTTGAGACGGTAAAGCCGACCGGTCCCCAGGCACCACCGCTCGGTAAAGCAACGGGCTCGGCAGGTCCGACCCGGTCCAGGGCACCACCTCTCTGTAAAGCACAACTGTTTTCCACTGCGATAATACTTCGGGTGCGATCATACCAGCGCTAAAGCACCGGATCCCATCAGAACTCCGCAGTTAAGCGTGCTTGGGCGAGAGTAGTACTAGGATGGGTGACCTCCTGGGAAGTCCTCGTGTTGCACCCCTTTTTTTTCAGCTTTGGCTGTCCATTTTCCTGCCACCCATCACATGACCGCTGTTGGAGCCGTCGGAGACCAAATTAATCATTTTGAAGCGTCGAAACCCAGGCTCCGTGCGAGACTTACTGGTTTTAGTTAGCCTTTAATTTGATTGCTTTGAAGGCTTTTTTCTCCATTTCCGGTTCAATCTTTGCGGAAAGCCATATAAAGCAATATAGGAAAGGTTTAAAAGTTTCAATGGAAAATCTTTTATATTTTACTGATTTTAGTAAGCTTACTGATTCGAGTAATCGAGGGTTTCCTGACTCTATAAAAGTGATGTAATACTTTTATTCAAGGAATAATACAGTTTCAGGTTGTTTATGGGTATCTAGGGTCGTAAACGGGTCAGTTCCGTTCCGGGTCCACGGCGTGCCCGGAACTGGAATCGTTAGTGAGGGGATGCACCCGGAAACCAAAACCGGAACCGATTCGGAACTAATTTCCTGGATCCGGAACCGGAACCATTACGGAGTGGATGGGCCCGGAACCGGAACCATTTCCTGGGCGGGCTCGGGTCCGGGCCCGGCCTATGTAGAGAATTTTTTAGAGAAAAGCAAACTTTTAGAAAAAAAATTTCTAAAATTGGGGTAATATATTGGAGCTCGGGCCCACAGGCCAGAACCAAGGTCGAATTGGGCCCGGAACCATTTAGGTCGCGGGTCTAGAAATTGGAACCATACCCGGACCCGTTTACTTATCGGTTCCTAAAGATGGACCCAGACCCGATTATTAACGGGTCGGAACCTTCGGATAATCGGAGAATCGGATACCCATTTACAACCCTATGGGCATCACCCCATCACTTCCGTCTTGGCTCAGGGTGACGGTTCGAGGTTAAAGGAGATGACTTTCCTCTATGGTTTACTAAGAGTGTTTCCGCAACGTTAATGTGGAAACAGAAATCAACGTAACAGAACAAATTTGAGACGGTAAAGCCGACCGGTCCCCAGGCACCACCGCTCGGTAAAGCAACGGGCTCGGCAGGTCCGACCCGGTCCAGGGCTCCACCTCTCTGTAAAGCACAACTGTTTTCCACTGCGATAATACTTCGGGTGCGATCATACCAGCGCTAAAGCACCGGATCCCATCAGAACTCCGCAGTTAAGCGTGCTTGGGCGAGAGTAGTACTAGGATGGGTGACCTCCTGGGAAGTCCTCGTGTTGCACCCCTTTTTTTTCAGCTTTGGCTGTCCATTTTCCTGCCACCCATCACATGACCGCTGTTGGAGCCGTCGGAGACCAAATTAATCATTTTGAAGCGTCGAAACCCAGGCTCCGTGCGAGACTTACTGGTTTTAGTTAGCCTTTAATTTGATTGCTTTGAAGGCTTTCTACTCCATTTCCGGTTCAATCTTTGCGGAAAGCCATATAAAGCAATTTAGGAAAGGTTTAAAAGTTTCAATGGAAAATCTTTTATATTTTACTGATTTTAGTAAGCTTACTGATTCGAGTAATCGAGGGTTTCCTGACTCTATAAAAGTGAAGTAATACTTTTATTCACGGAATAATACAGTTTCAGGTTGTTTATGGGTATCTAGGGTCGTAAACGGGTCGGTTCCGTTCCGGGTCCACGGCGGGCCCGGAACTGGAATCGTTAGTGAGGGGATGCACCCGGAAACCAAAACCGGAACCGAGTCGGAACTCATTTCCTGGATCCGGAACCGGAACCATTACGGAGTGGATGGGCCCTGAACCGGAACCATTTCCTGGGCGGGTTCGGGTCGGGGTCCGGCCTATGTAGAGAATTTTTTAGAGAAAAGCAAACTTTTAGAAAAAAAATTTCTAAAATTGGGGTAATATTTTGGAGCTCGGGCCCACAGGCCAGAACCAAGGTCGAATTGGGCCCGGAACCATTTAGGTCGCGGGTCTAGAAATTGGAACCATACCCGGACCCGTTTACTTATCGGTTCCTAAAGATGGACCCAGAGCCGATTATTAACGGGTCGGAACCTTCGGATAATCGGAGAATCGGATACCCATTTACAACCCTATGGGCATCACCCCATCTGTTCCGTCTTGGCTCAGGGTGACGGTTCGAGGTTAAAGGAGATGACTTTCCACTATGGTTTACTAAGAGTGTTTCCGCAACGTTAATGTGGAAACAGAAATCAACGTAACAGAACAAATTTGAGACGGTAAAGCCGACCGGTCCCCAGGCACCACCGCTCGGTAAAGCAACGGGCTCGGCAGGTCCGACCCGGTCCAGGGCACCACCTCTCTGTAAAGCACAACTGTTTTCCACTGCGATAATACTTCGGGTGCGATCATACCAGCGCTAAAGCACCGGATCCCATCAGAACTCCGCAGTTAAGCGTGCTTGGGCGAGAGTAGTACTAGGATGGGTGACCTCCTGGGAAGTCCTCGTGTTGCACCCCTTTTTTTTTCAGCTTTGGCTGTCCATTTTCCTGCCACCCATCACATGACCGCTGTTGGAGCCGTCGGAGACCAAATTAATCATTTTGAAGCGTCGAAACCCAGGCTCCGTGCGAGACTTACTGGTTTTAGTTAGCCTTTAATTTGATTGCTTTGAAGGCTTTTTACTCCATCTCCGGTTCAATCTTTGCAGAAAGCCATATAAAGCAATATAGGAAAGGATTAAAAGTTTCAATGGAAAATCTTTTATATTTTACTGATTTTAGTAAGCTTACTGATTCGAGTAATCGAGGGTTTCCTGACTTTATAAAAGTGATGTAATACTTTTATTCAAGGAATAATACAGTTTCAGGTTGTTTATGGGTATCTAGGGTCGTAAACGGGTCGGTTCCGTTCCGGGTCCACGGCGTGCCCGGAACTGGAATCGTTAGTGAGGGGATGCACCCGGAAACCAAAACGGGAACCGATTCGGAACTAATTTCCTGGATCCGGAACCGGAACCATTACGGAGTGGATGGGCCCGGAACCGGAACCATTTCCTGGGCGGGCTCGGGTCCGGGCCCGGCCTATGTAGAGAATTTTTTAGAGAAAAGCAAACTTTTAGAAAAAAAATTTCTAAAATTGGGGTAATATATTGGAGCTCGGGCCCACAGGCCAGAACCAAGGTCGAATTGGGCCCGGAACCATTTAGGTCGCGGGTCTAGAAATTGGAACCATACCCGGACCCGTTTACTTATCGGTTCCTAAAGATGGACCCAGACCCGATTATTAACGGGTCGGAACCTTCGGATAATCGGAGAATCGGATACCCATTTACAACCCTATGGGCATCACCCCATCAGTTCCGTCTTGGCTCAGGGTGACGGTACGAGGTTAATGGAGATGACTTTCCTCTATGGTTTAGTAAGAGTGTTTCCGCAACGTTAATGTGGAAACAGAAATCAACGTAACAGAACAAATTTGAGACGGTAAAGCCGACCGGTCCCCAGGCACCACCGCTCGGTAAAGCAACGGGCTCGGCAGGTCCGACCCGGTCCAGGGCACCACCTCTCTGTAAAGCACAACTGTTTTCCACTGCGATAATACTTCGGGTGCGATCATACCAGCGCTAAAGCACCGGATCCCATCAGAACTCCGCAGTTAAGCGTGCTTGGGCGAGAGTAGTACTAGGATGGGTGACCTCCTGGGAAGTCCTCGTGTTGCACCCCTTTTTTTTCAGCTTTGGCTGTCCATTTTCCTGCCACCCATCACATGACCGCTGTTGGAGCCGTCGGAGACCAAATTAATCATTTTGAAGCGTCGAAACCCAGGCTCCGTGCGAGACTTACTGGTTTTAGTTAGCCTTTAATTTGATTGCTTTGAAGGCTTTCTACTCCATTTCCGGTTCAATCTTTGCGGAAAGCCATATAAAGCAATATAGGAAAGGTTTAAAAGTTTCAATGGAAAATCTTTTATATTTTACTGATTTTAGTAAGCTTACTGATTCGAGTAATCGAGGGTTTCCTGACTCTATAAAAGTGAAGTAATACTTTTATTCACGGAATAATACAGTTTCAGGTTGTTTATGGGTAGCTAGGGTCGTAAACGGGTCGGTTCCGTTCCGGGTCCACGGCGGGCCCGGAACTGGAATCGTTAGTGAGGGGATGCACCAGGAAACCAAAACCGGAACCGATTCGGAACTAATTTCCTGGATCCGGAACCGGAACCATTACGGAGTGGATGGGCCCGGAACCGGAACCATTTCCTGGGCGGGTTCGGGTCCGGGTCCGGCCTATGTAGAGAATTTTTTAGAGAGAAGCAAACTTTTAGAAAAAAAATTTCTAAAATTGGGGTAATATTTTGGAGCTCGGGCCCACAGGCCAGAACCAAGGTCGAATTGGGCCCGGAACCATTTAGGTCGCGGGTCTAGAAATTGTAACCATACCCGGACCCGTTTACTTATCGGTTCCTAAAGATGGACCCAGAGCCGATTATTAACGGGTCGGAACCTTCGGATAATCGGAGAATCGGATACCCATTTACAACCCTATGGGCATCACCCCATCACTTCCGTCTTGGCTCAGGGTGACGGTTCGAGGTTAAAGGAGATGACTTTCCTCTATGGTTTACTAAGAGTGTTTCCGCAACGTTAATGTGGAAACAGAAATCAACGTAACAGAACAAATTTGAGACGGTAAAGCCGACCGGTCCCCAGGCACCACCGCTCGGTAAAGCAACGGGCTCGGCAGGTCCGACCCGGTCCAGGGCTCCACCTCTCTGTAAAGCACAACTGTTTTCCACTGCGATAATACTTCGGGTGCGATCATACCAGCGCTAAAGCACCGGATCCCATCAGAACTCCGCAGTTAAGCGTGCTTGGGCGAGAGTAGTACTAGGATGGGTGACCTCCTGGGAAGTCCTCGTGTTGCACCCCTTTTTTTTCAGCTTTGGCTGTCCATTTTCCTGCCACCCATCACATGACCGCTGTTGGAGCCGTCGGAGACCAAATTAATCATTTTGAAGCGTCGAAACCCAGGCTCCGTGCGAGACTTACTGGTTTTAGTTAGCCTTTAATTTGATTGCTTTGAAGGCTTTCTACTCCATTTCCGGTTCAATCTTTGCGGAAAGCCATATAAAGCAATTTAGGAAAGGTTTAAAAGTTTCAATGGAAAATCTTTTATATTTTACTGATTTTAGTAAGCTTACTGATTCGAGTAATCGAGGGTTTCCTGACTCTATAAAAGTGAAGTAATACTTTTATTCACGGAATAATACAGTTTCAGGTTGTTTATGGGTAGCTAGGGTCGTAAACGGGTCGGTTCCGTTCCGGGTCCACGGCGGGCCCGGAACTGGAATCGTTAGTGAGGGGATGCACCAGGAAACCAAAACCGGAACCGATTCGGAACTAATTTCCTGGATCCGGAACCGGAACCATTACGGAGTGGATGGGCCCGGAACCGGAACCATTTCCTGGGCGGGTTCGGGTCCGGGTCCGGCCTATGTAGAGAATTTTTTAGAGAAAAGCAAACTTTTAGAAAAAAAATTTCTAAAATTGGGGTAATATTTTGGAGCTCGGGCCCACAGGCCAGAACCAAGGTCGAATTGGGCCCGGAACCATTTAGGTCGCGGGTCTAGAAATTGGAACCGTACCCGGACCCGTTTACTTATCGGTTCCGAAAGATGGACCTAGACCCGATTATTAACGGGTCGGAACCTTCGGATAATCGGAGAATCGGATACCCATTTACAACCCTATGGGCATCACCCCATCAGTTCCGTCTTGGCTCAGGGTGACGGTACGAGGTTAATGGAGACGACTTTCCTCTATGGTTTAGTAAGAGTGTTTCCGCAACGTTAATGTGGAAACAGAAATCAACGTAACAGAACAAATTTGAGACGGTAAAGCCGACCGGTCCCCAGGCACCACCGCTCGGTAAAGCAACGGGCTCGGCAGGTCCGACCCGGTCCAGGGCACCACCTCTCTGTAAAGCACAGCTGTTTTCCACTGCGATAATACTTCGGGTGCGATCATACCAGCGCTAAAGCACCGGATCCCATCAGAACTCCGCAGTTAAGCGTGCTTGGGCGAGAGTAGTACTAGGATGGGTGACCTCCTGGGAAGTCCTCGTGTTGCACCCCTTTTTTTTCAGCTTTGGCTGTCCATTTTCCTGCCACCCATCACATGACCGCTGTTGGAGCCGTCGGAGACCAAATTAATCATTTTGAAGCGTCGAAACCCAGGCTCCGTGCGAGACTTACTGGTTTTAGTTAGCCTTTAATTTGATTGCTTTGAAGGCTTTCTACTCCATTTCCGGTTCAATCTTTGTGGAAAGCCATATAAAGCAATTTAGGAAAGGTTTAAAAGTTTCAATGGAAAATCTTTTATATTTTACTGATTTTAGTAAGCTTACTGATTCGAGTAATCGAGGGTTTCCTGACTCTATAAAAGCGAAGTAATACTTTTATTCACGGAATAATACAGTTTCAGGTTGTTTATGGGTATCTAGGGTCGTAAACGGGTCGGTTCCGTTCCGGGTCCACGGCGGGCCCGGAACTGGAATCGTTAGTGAGGGGATGCACCCGGAAACCAAAACCGGAACCGATTCGGAACTAATTTCCTGGATCCGGAACCGGAACCATTACGGAGTGGATGGGCCCGGAACCGGAACCATTTCCTGGGCGGGTTCGGGTCCGGGTCCGGCCTATGTAGAGAATTTTTTAGAGAAAAGCAAACTTTTAGAAAAAAAATTTCTAAAATTGGGGTAATATTTTGGAGCTCGGGCCCACAGGCCAGAACCAAGGTCGAATTGGGCCCGGAACCATTTAGGTCGCGGGTCTAGAAATTGGAACCATACCCGGACCCGTTTACTTATCGGTTCCTAAAGATGGACCCAGAGCCGATTATTAACGGGTCGGAACCTTCGGATAATCGGAGAATCGGATACCCATTTACAACCCTATGGGCATCACCCCATCACTTCCGTCTTGGCTCAGGGTGACGGTTCGAGGTTAAAGGAGATGACTTTCCACTATGGTTTACTAAGAGTGTTTCCGCAACGTTAATGTGGAAACAGAAATCAACGTAACAGAACAAATTTGAGACGGTAAAGCCGACCGGTCCCCAGGCACCACCGCTCGGTAAAGCAACGGGCTCGGCAGGTCCGACCCGGTCCAGGGCACCACCTCTCTGTAAAGCACAACTGTTTTCTACTGCGATAATACTTCGGGTGCGATCATACCAGCGCTAAAGCACCGGATCCCATCAGAACTCCGCAGTTAAGCGTGCTTGGGCGAGAGTAGTACTAGGATGGGTGACCTCCTGGGAAGTCCTCGTGTTGCACCCCTTTTTTTTCAGATTTGGCTGTCCATTCTCCTGCCACCCATCACATGACCGCTGTTGGAGCCGTCGGAGACCAAATTAATCATTTTGAAGCGTCGAAACCCAGGCTCCGTGCGAGACTTACTGGTTTTAGTTAGCCTTTAATTTGATTGCTTTGAAGGCTTTCTACTCCATTTCCGGTTCAATCTTTGCGGAAAGCCATATAAAGCAATTTAGGAAAGGTTTAAAAGTTTCAATGGAAAATCTTTTATATTTTACTGATTTTAGTAAGCTTACTGATTCGAGTAATCGAGGGTTTCCTGACTCTATAAAAGTGATGTAATACTTTTATTCAAGGAATAATACAGTTTCAGGTTGTTTATGGGTATCTAGGGTCGTAAACGGGTCGGTTCCGTTCCGGGTCCACGGCGGGCCCGGAACTGGAATCGTTAGTGAGGGGATGCACCCGGAAACCAAAACCGGAACCGATTCGGAACTAATTTCCTGGATCCGGAACCGGAACCATTACGGAGTGGATGGGCCCGGAACCGGAACCATTTCCTGGGCGGGTTCGGGTCCGGGTCCGGCCTATGTAGAGAATTTTTTAGAGAAAAGCAAACTTTTAGAAAAAAAATTTCTAAAATTGGGGTAATATTTTGGAGCTCGGGCCCACAGGCCAGAACCAAGGTCGAATTGGGCCCGGAACCATTTAGGTCGCGGGTCTAGAAATTGGAACCATACCCGGACCCGTTTACTTATCGGTTCCTAAAGATGGACCCAGAGCCGATTATTAACGGGTCGGAACCTTCGGATAATCGGAGAATCGGATACCCATTTACAACCCTATGGGCATCACCCCATCACTTCCGTCTTGGCTCAGGGTGACGGTACGAGGTTAATGGAGACGACTTTCCTCTATGGTTTAGTAAGAGTGTTTCCGCAACGTTAATGTGGAAACAGAAATCAACGTAACAGAACAAATTTGAGACGGTAAAGCCGACCGGTCCCCAGGCACCACCGCTCGGTAAAGCAACGGGCTCGGCAGGTCCGACCCGGTCCAGGGCTCCACCTCTCTGTAAAGCACAACTGTTTTCCACTGCGATAATACTTCGGGTGCGATCATACCAGCGCTAAAGCACCGGATCCCATCAGAACTCCGCAGTTAAGCGTGCTTGGGCGAGAGTAGTACTAGGATGGGTGACCTCCTGGGAAGTCCTCGTGTTGCACCCCTTTTTTTTCAGCTTTGGCTGTCCATTTTCCTGCCACCCATCACATGACCGCTGTTGGAGCCGTCGGAGACCAAATTAATCATTTTGAAGCGTCGAAACCCAGGCTCCGTGCGAGACTTACTGGTTTTAGTTAGCCTTTAATTTGATTGCTTTGAAGGCTTTCTACTCCATTTCCGGTTCAATCTTTGCGGAAAGCCATATAAAGCAATTTAGGAAAGGTTTAAAAGTTTCAATGGAAAATCTTTTATATTTTACTGATTTTAGTAAGCTTACTGATTCGAGTAATCGAGGGTTTCCTGACTCTATAAAAGTGAAGTAATACTTTTATTCACGGAATAATACAGTTTCAGGTTGTTTATGGGTAGCTAGGGTCGTAAACGGGTCGGTTCCGTTCCGGGTCCACGGCGGGCCCGGAACTGGAATCGTTAGTGAGGGGATGCACCAGGAAACCAAAACCGGAACCGATTCGGAACTAATTTCCTGGATCCGGAACCGGAACCATTACGGAGTGGATGGGCCCGGAACCGGAACCATTTCCTGGGCGGGTTCGGGTCCGGGTCCGGCCTATGTAGAGAATTTTTTAGAGAAAAGCAAACTTTTAGAAAAAAAATTTCTAAAATTGGGGTAATATTTTGGAGCTCGGGCCCACAGGCCAGAACCAAGGTCGAATTGGGCCCGGAACCATTTAGGTCGCGGGTCTAGAAATTGGAACCGTACCCGGACCCGTTTACTTATCGGTTCCGAAAGATGGACCTAGACCCGATTATTAACGGGTCGGAACCTTCGGATAATCGGAGAATCGGATACCCATTTACAACCCTATGGGCATCACCCCATCAGTTCCGTCTTGGCTCAGGGTGACGGTACGAGGTTAATGGAGACGACTTTCCTCTATGGTTTAGTAAGAGTGTTTCCGCAACGTTAATGTGGAAACAGAAATCAACGTAACAGAACAAATTTGAGACGGTAAAGCCGACCGGTCCCCAGGCACCACCGCTCGGTAAAGCAACGGGCTCGGCAGGTCCGACCCGGTCCAGGGCACCACCTCTCTGTAAAGCACAGCTGTTTTCCACTGCGATAATACTTCGGGTGCGATCATACCAGCGCTAAAGCACCGGATCCCATCAGAACTCCGCAGTTAAGCGTGCTTGGGCGAGAGTAGTACTAGGATGGGTGACCTCCTGGGAAGTCCTCGTGTTGCACCCCTTTTTTTTCAGCTTTGGCTGTCCATTTTCCTGCCACCCATCACATGACCGCTGTTGGAGCCGTCGGAGACCAAATTAATCATTTTGAAGCGTCGAAACCCAGGCTCCGTGCGAGACTTACTGGTTTTAGTTAGCCTTTAATTTGATTGCTTTGAAGGCTTTCTACTCCATTTCCGGTTCAATCTTTGTGGAAAGCCATATAAAGCAATTTAGGAAAGGTTTAAAAGTTTCAATGGAAAATCTTTTATATTTTACTGATTTTAGTAAGCTTACTGATTCGAGTAATCGAGGGTTTCCTGACTCTATAAAAGCGAAGTAATACTTTTATTCACGGAATAATACAGTTTCAGGTTGTTTATGGGTATCTAGGGTCGTAAACGGGTCGGTTCCGTTCCGGGTCCACGGCGGGCCCGGAACTGGAATCGTTAGTGAGGGGATGCACCCGGAAACCAAAACCGGAACCGATTCGGAACTAATTTCCTGGATCCGGAACCGGAACCATTACGGAGTGGATGGGCCCGGAACCGGAACCATTTCCTGGGCGGGTTCGGGTCCGGGTCCGGCCTATGTAGAGAATTTTTTAGAGAAAAGCAAACTTTTAGAAAAAAAATTTCTAAAATTGGGGTAATATTTTGGAGCTCGGGCCCACAGGCCAGAACCAAGGTCGAATTGGGCCCGGAACCATTTAGGTCGCGGGTCTAGAAATTGGAACCATACCCGGACCCGTTTACTTATCGGTTCCTAAAGATGGACCCAGAGCCGATTATTAACGGGTCGGAACCTTCGGATAATCGGAGAATCGGATACCCATTTACAACCCTATGGGCATCACCCCATCACTTCCGTCTTGGCTCAGGGTGACGGTTCGAGGTTAAAGGAGATGACTTTCCACTATGGTTTACTAAGAGTGTTTCCGCAACGTTAATGTGGAAACAGAAATCAACGTAACAGAACAAATTTGAGACGGTAAAGCCGACCGGTCCCCAGGCACCACCGCTCGGTAAAGCAACGGGCTCGGCAGGTCCGACCCGGTCCAGGGCACCACCTCTCTGTAAAGCACAACTGTTTTCTACTGCGATAATACTTCGGGTGCGATCATACCAGCGCTAAAGCACCGGATCCCATCAGAACTCCGCAGTTAAGCGTGCTTGGGCGAGAGTAGTACTAGGATGGGTGACCTCCTGGGAAGTCCTCGTGTTGCACCCCTTTTTTTTCAGATTTGGCTGTCCATTCTCCTGCCACCCATCACATGACCGCTGTTGGAGCCGTCGGAGACCAAATTAATCATTTTGAAGCGTCGAAACCCAGGCTCCGTGCGAGACTTACTGGTTTTAGTTAGCCTTTAATTTGATTGCTTTGAAGGCTTTCTACTCCATTTCCGGTTCAATCTTTGCGGAAAGCCATATAAAGCAATTTAGGAAAGGTTTAAAAGTTTCAATGGAAAATCTTTTATATTTTACTGATTTTAGTAAGCTTACTGATTCGAGTAATCGAGGGTTTCCTGACTCTATAAAAGTGATGTAATACTTTTATTCAAGGAATAATACAGTTTCAGGTTGTTTATGGGTATCTAGGGTCGTAAACGGGTCGGTTCCGTTCCGGGTCCACGGCGGGCCCGGAACTGGAATCGTTAGTGAGGGGATGCACCCGGAAACCAAAACCGGAACCGATTCGGAACTAATTTCCTGGATCCGGAACCGGAACCATTACGGAGTGGATGGGCCCGGAACCGGAACCATTTCCTGGGCGGGTTCGGGTCCGGGTCCGGCCTATGTAGAGAATTTTTTAGAGAAAAGCAAACTTTTAGAAAAAAAATTTCTAAAATTGGGGTAATATTTTGGAGCTCGGGCCCACAGGCCAGAACCAAGGTCGAATTGGGCCCGGAACCATTTAGGTCGCGGGTCTAGAAATTGGAACCATACCCGGACCCGTTTACTTATCGGTTCCTAAAGATGGACCCAGAGCCGATTATTAACGGGTCGGAACCTTCGGATAATCGGAGAATCGGATACCCATTTACAACCCTATGGGCATCACCCCATCACTTCCGTCTTGGCTCAGGGTGACGGTTCGAGGTTAAAGGAGATGACTTTCCTCTATGGTTTACTAAGAGTGTTTCCGCAACGTTAATGTGGAAACAGAAATCAACGTAACAGAACAAATTTGAGACGGTAAAGCCGACCGGTCCCCAGGCACCACCGCTCGGTAAAGCAACGGGCTCGGCAGGTCCGACCCGGTCCAGGGCTCCACCTCTCTGTAAAGCACAACTGTTTTCCACTGCGATAATACTTCGGGTGCGATCATACCAGCGCTAAAGCACCGGATCCCATCAGAACTCCGCAGTTAAGCGTGCTTGGGCGAGAGTAGTACTAGGATGGGTGACCTCCTGGGAAGTCCTCGTGTTGCACCCCTTTTTTTTCAGCTTTGGCTGTCCATTTTCCTGCCACCCATCACATGACCGCTGTTGGAGCCGTCGGAGACCAAATTAATCATTTTGAAGCGTCGAAACCCAGGCTCCGTGCGAGACTTACTGGTTTTAGTTAGCCTTTAATTTGATTGCTTTGAAGGCTTTCTACTCCATTTCCGGTTCAATCTTTGCGGAAAGCCATATAAAGCAATTTAGGAAAGGTTTAAAAGTTTCAATGGAAAATCTTTTATATTTTACTGATTTTAGTAAGCTTACTGATTCGAGTAATCGAGGGTTTCCTGACTCTATAAAAGTGAAGTAATACTTTTATTCACGGAATAATACAGTTTCAGGTTGTTTATGGGTAGCTAGGGTCGTAAACGGGTCGGTTCCGTTCCGGGTCCACGGCGGGCCCGGAACTGGAATCGTTAGTGAGGGGATGCACCAGGAAACCAAAACCGGAACCGATTCGGAACTAATTTCCTGGATCCGGAACCGGAACCATTACGGAGTGGATGGGCCCGGAACCGGAACCATTTCCTGGGCGGGTTCGGGTCCGGGTCCGGCCTATGTAGAGAATTTTTTAGAGAAAAGCAAACTTTTAGAAAAAAAATTTCTAAAATTGGGGTAATATTTTGGAGCTCGGGCCCACAGGCCAGAACCAAGGTCGAATTGGGCCCGGAACCATTTAGGTCGCGGGTCTAGAAATTGGAACCGTACCCGGACCCGTTTACTTATCGGTTCCGAAAGATGGACCTAGACCCGATTATTAACGGGTCGGAACCTTCGGATAATCGGAGAATCGGATACCCATTTACAACCCTATGGGCATCACCCCATCAGTTCCGTCTTGGCTCAGGGTGACGGTACGAGGTTAATGGAGACGACTTTCCTCTATGGTTTAGTAAGAGTGTTTCCGCAACGTTAATGTGGAAACAGAAATCAACGTAACAGAACAAATTTGAGACGGTAAAGCCGACCGGTCCCCAGGCACCACCGCTCGGTAAAGCAACGGGCTCGGCAGGTCCGACCCGGTCCAGGGCACCACCTCTCTGTAAAGCACAGCTGTTTTCCACTGCGATAATACTTCGGGTGCGATCATACCAGCGCTAAAGCACCGGATCCCATCAGAACTCCGCAGTTAAGCGTGCTTGGGCGAGAGTAGTACTAGGATGGGTGACCTCCTGGGAAGTCCTCGTGTTGCACCCCTTTTTTTTCAGCTTTGGCTGTCCATTTTCCTGCCACCCATCACATGACCGCTGTTGGAGCCGTCGGAGACCAAATTAATCATTTTGAAGCGTCGAAACCCAGGCTCCGTGCGAGACTTACTGGTTTTAGTTAGCCTTTAATTTGATTGCTTTGAAGGCTTTCTACTCCATTTCCGGTTCAATCTTTGTGGAAAGCCATATAAAGCAATTTAGGAAAGGTTTAAAAGTTTCAATGGAAAATCTTTTATATTTTACTGATTTTAGTAAGCTTACTGATTCGAGTAATCGAGGGTTTCCTGACTCTATAAAAGCGAAGTAATACTTTTATTCACGGAATAATACAGTTTCAGGTTGTTTATGGGTATCTAGGGTCGTAAACGGGTCGGTTCCGTTCCGGGTCCACGGCGGGCCCGGAACTGGAATCGTTAGTGAGGGGATGCACCCGGAAACCAAAACCGGAACCGATTCGGAACTAATTTCCTGGATCCGGAACCGGAACCATTACGGAGTGGATGGGCCCGGAACCGGAACCATTTCCTGGGCGGGTTCGGGTCCGGGTCCGGCCTATGTAGAGAATTTTTTAGAGAAAAGCAAACTTTTAGAAAAAAAATTTCTAAAATTGGGGTAATATTTTGGAGCTCGGGCCCACAGGCCAGAACCAAGGTCGAATTGGGCCCGGAACCATTTAGGTCGCGGGTCTAGAAATTGGAACCATACCCGGACCCGTTTACTTATCGGTTCCTAAAGATGGACCCAGAGCCGATTATTAACGGGTCGGAACCTTCGGATAATCGGAGAATCGGATACCCATTTACAACCCTATGGGCATCACCCCATCACTTCCGTCTTGGCTCAGGGTGACGGTTCGAGGTTAAAGGAGATGACTTTCCACTATGGTTTACTAAGAGTGTTTCCGCAACGTTAATGTGGAAACAGAAATCAACGTAACAGAACAAATTTGAGACGGTAAAGCCGACCGGTCCCCAGGCACCACCGCTCGGTAAAGCAACGGGCTCGGCAGGTCCGACCCGGTCCAGGGCACCACCTCTCTGTAAAGCACAACTGTTTTCTACTGCGATAATACTTCGGGTGCGATCATACCAGCGCTAAAGCACCGGATCCCATCAGAACTCCGCAGTTAAGCGTGCTTGGGCGAGAGTAGTACTAGGATGGGTGACCTCCTGGGAAGTCCTCGTGTTGCACCCCTTTTTTTTCAGATTTGGCTGTCCATTCTCCTGCCACCCATCACATGACCGCTGTTGGAGCCGTCGGAGACCAAATTAATCATTTTGAAGCGTCGAAACCCAGGCTCCGTGCGAGACTTACTGGTTTTAGTTAGCCTTTAATTTGATTGCTTTGAAGGCTTTCTACTCCATTTCCGGTTCAATCTTTGCGGAAAGCCATATAAAGCAATTTAGGAAAGGTTTAAAAGTTTCAATGGAAAATCTTTTATATTTTACTGATTTTAGTAAGCTTACTGATTCGAGTAATCGAGGGTTTCCTGACTCTATAAAAGTGATGTAATACTTTTATTCAAGGAATAATACAGTTTCAGGTTGTTTATGGGTATCTAGGGTCGTAAACGGGTCGGTTCCGTTCCGGGTCCACGGCGGGCCCGGAACTGGAATCGTTAGTGAGGGGATGCACCCGGAAACCAAAACCGGAACCGATTCGGAACTAATTTCCTGGATCCGGAACCGGAACCATTACGGAGTGGATGGGCCCGGAACCGGAACCATTTCCTGGGCGGGTTCGGGTCCGGGTCCGGCCTATGTAGAGAATTTTTTAGAGAAAAGCAAACTTTTAGAAAAAAAATTTCTAAAATTGGGGTAATATTTTGGAGCTCGGGCCCACAGGCCAGAACCAAGGTCGAATTGGGCCCGGAACCATTTAGGTCGCGGGTCTAGAAATTGGAACCATACCCGGACCCGTTTACTTATCGGTTCCTAAAGATGGACCCAGAGCCGATTATTAACGGGTCGGAACCTTCGGATAATCGGAGAATCGGATACCCATTTACAACCCTATGGGCATCACCCCATCACTTCCGTCTTGGCTCAGGGTGACGGATCGAGGTTAAAGGAGATGACTTTCCTCTATGGTTTACTAAGAGTGTTTCCGCAACGTTAATGTGGAAACAGAAATCAACGTAACAGAACAAATTTGAGACGGTAAAGCCGACCGGTCCCCAGGCACCACCGCTCGGTAAATCAACGGGCTCGGCAGGCCCGACCCGGTCCAGGGCTCCACCTCTCTGTAAAGCACAACTGTTTTCCACTGCGATAATACTTCGGGTGCGATCATACCAGCGCTAAAGCACCGGATCCCATCAGAACTCCGCAGTTAAGCGTGCTTGGGCGAGAGTAGTACTAGGATGGGTGACCTCCTGGGAAGTCCTCGTGTTGCACCCCTTTTTTTTCAGCTTTGGCTGTCCATTTTCCTGCCACCCATCACATGACCGCTGTTGGAGCCGTCGGAGACCAAATTAATCATTTTGAAGCGTCGAAACCCAGGCTCCGTGCGAGACTTACTGGTTTTAGTTAGCCTTTAATTTGGTTGCTTTGAAGGCTTTTTACTCCATTTCCGGTTCAATCTTTGCGGAAAGCCATATAAAGCAATATAGGAAAGGTTTAAAAGTTTCAATGGAAAATCTTTTATATTTTACTGATTTTAGTAAGCTTACTGATTCGAGTAATCGAGGGTATCCTGACTCTATAAAAGTGATGTAATACTTTTATTCAAGGAATAATACAGTTTCAGGTTGTTTATGGGTATCTAGGGTCGTAAACGGGTCGGTTCCGTTCCGGGTCCACGGCGGGCCCGGAACTGGAATCGTTAGTGAGGGGATGCACCCGGAAACCAAAACCGGAACCGATTCGGAACTAATTTCCTGGATCCGGAACCGGAACCATTACGGAGTGGATGGGCCCGGAACCGGAACCATTTCCTGGGCGGGTTCGGGTCCGGGCCCGGCCCATGTAGAGAATTTTTTAGAGAAAAGCAAACTTTTAGAAAAAAAATTTCTAAAATTGGGGCAATATAGTGGAGCTCGGGCCCACAGGCCAGAACCAAGGTCGAATTGGGCCCGGAACCATTTAGGTCGCGGGTCTAGAAATTGGAACCGTACCCGGACCCGTTTACTTATCGGTTCCTAAAGATGGACCCAGACCCGATTATTAACGGGTCGGAACCTTCGGATAATCGGAGAATCGGATACCCATTTACAACCCTATGGGCATCACCCCATCACTTCCGTCTTGGCTCAGGGTGACGGTACGAGGTTAATGGAGATGACTTTCCTCTATGGTTTAGTAAGAGTGTTTCCGCAACGTTAATGTGGAAACAGAAATCAACGTAACAGAACAAATTTGAGACGGTAAAGCCGACCGGTCCCCAGGCACCACCGCTCGGTAAAGCAACGGGCTCGGCAGGTCCGACCCGGTCCAGGGCACCACCTCTCTGTAAAGCACAACTGTTTTCCACTGCGATAATACTTCGGGTGCGATCATACCAGCGCTAAAGCACCGGATCCCATTAGAACTCCGCAGTTATGCGTGCCTGGGCGAGAGTAGTACTAGGATGGGTGACCTCCTGGGAAGTCCTCGTGTTGCACCCCTTTTTTTACAGCTTTGGCTGTCAATTTTCCTGCCACCCATCACATGACCGCTGTTGGAGCCGTCGGAGACCAAATTAATCATTTTGAAGCGTCGAAACCCAGGCTCCGTGCGAGACTTACTCGTTTTAGTTAGCCTTTAATTTGATTGCTTTGAAGGCTTTTTACTCCATTTCCGGTTCAATCTTTGCGGAAAGCCATATAAAGCAATATAGGAAAGGTTTAAAAGTTTCAATGGAAAATCTTTTATATTTTACTGATTTTAGTAAGCTTACTGATTCGAGTAATCGAGGGTTTCCTGACTCTATAAAAGTGATGTAATACTTTTATTCAAGGAATAATACAGTTTCAGGTTGTTTATGGGTATCTAGGGTCGTAAACGGGTCGGTTCCGTTCCGGGTCCACGGCGGGCCCGGAACTGGAATCGTTAGTGAGGGGATGCACCCGGAAACCAAAACCGGAACCGATTCGGAACTAATTTCCTGGATCCGGAACCGGAACCATTACGGAGTGGATGGGCCCGGAACCGGAACCATTTCCTGGGCGGGTTCGGGTCCGGGCCCGGCCTATGTAGAGAATTTTTTAGAGAAAAGCAAACTTTTAGAAAAAAAATTTCTAAAATTGGGGTAATATATTGGAGCTCGGGCCCACAGGCCAGAACCAAGGTCGAATTGGGCCCGGAACCATTTAGGTCGCGGGTCTAGAAATTGGAACCATACCCGGACCCGTTTACTTATCGGTTCCTAAAGATGGACCCAGACCCGATTATTAACGGGTCGGAACCTTCGGATAATCGGAGAATCGGATACCCATTTACAACCCTATGGGCATCACCCCATCACTTCCGTCTTGGCTCAGGGTGACGGTACGAGGTTAATGGAGATGACTTTCCTCTATGGTTTAGTAAGAGTGTTTCCGCAACGTTAATGTGGAAACAGAAATCAACGTAACAGAACAAAATTGAGACGGTAAAGCCGACCGGTCCCCAGGCACCACCGCTCGGTAAAGCAACGGACTCGGCAGGTCCGACCCGGTCCAGGGCACCACCTCTCTGTAAAGCACAACTGTTTTCCACTGCGATAATACTTCGGGTGCGATCATACCAGCGCTAAAGCACCGGATCCCATCAGAACTCCGCAGTTAAGCGTGCTTGGGCGAGAGTTGTACTAGGATGGGTGACCTCCTGGGAAGTCCTCGTGTTGCACCCCTTTTTTTACAGCTTTGGCTGTCCATTTTCCTGCCACCCATCACATGACCGCCGTTGGAGCCGTCGGAGACCAAATTAATCATTTTGAAGCGTCGAAACTCAGGCTCCGTGCGAGACTTACTGGTTTTAGTTAGCCTTTAATTTGATTGCTTTGAAGGCTTTTTACTCCATTTCCGGTTCAATCTTTGCGGAAACCATATAAAGCAATATAGGAAAGGTTTAAAAGTTTCAATGGAAAATCTTTTATATTTTACTGATTTTAGTAAGCTTACTGATTCGAGTAATCGAGGGTTTCCTGACTCTATAAAAGTGATGTAATACTTTTATTCAAGGAATAATACAGTTTCAGGTTGTTTATGGGTATCTAGGGTCGTAAACGGGTCGGTTCCGTTCCGAGTCCACGGCGTGCCCGGAACTGGAATCGTTAGTGAGGGGATGCACCCGGAAACCAAAACCGGAACCGATTCGAACTAATTTCCTGGATCCGGAACCGGAACCATTACGGAGTGGATGGGCCCGGAACCGGAACCATTTCCTGGGCGGGTTCGGGTCCGGGTCCGGCCTATGTAGAGAATTTTTTAGAGAAAAGCAAACTTTTAGAAAAAAAATTTCTAAAATTGGGGTAATATTTTGGAGCTCGGGCCCACAGGACAGAACCAAGGTCGAATTGGGCCCGGAACCATTTAGGTCGCGGGTCTAGAAATTGGAACCATACCCGGACCCGTTTACTTATCGGTTCCTAAAGATGGACCCAGACCCGATTATTAACGGGTCGGAACCTTCGGATAATCGGAGAATCGGATACCCATTTACAACCCTATGGGCATCACCCCATCACTTCCGTCTTGGCTCAGTGTGACGGTACGAGGTTAAAGGAGATGACTTTCCTCTATGGTTTACTAAGAGTGTTTCCGCAACGTTAATGTGGAAACAGAAATCAACGTAACAGAACAAATTTGAGACGGTAAAGCCGACCGGTCCCCAGGCACCACCGCTCGGTAAAGCAACGGGCTCGGCAGGTCCGACCCGGTCCAGGGCACCACCTCTCTGTAAAGCACAACTGTTTTCCACTGCGATAATACTTCGGGTGCGATCATACCAGCGCCAAAGCACCGGATCCCATCAGAACTCCGCAGTTACGCGTGCTTGGGCGAGAGTAGTACTAGGATGGGTGACCTCCTGGGAAGTCCTCGTGTTGCACCCCTTTTTTTTCAGCTTTGGCTGTCCATTTTCCTGCCACCCATCACATGACCGCTGTTGGAGCCGTCGGAGACCAAATTAATCATTTTGAAGCGTCGAAACCCAGGCTCCGTGCGAGACTTACTGGTTTTAGTTAGCCTTTAATTTGATTGCTTTGAAGGCTTTTTACTCCATTTCCGGTTCAATCTTTGCGGAAAGCCATATAAAGCAATTTAGGAAAGGTTTAAAAGTTTCAATGGAAAATCTTTTATATTTTACTGATTTTAGTAAGCTTACTGATTCGAGTAATCGAGGGTTTCCTGACTCTATAAAAGTGATGTAATACTTTTATTCAAGGAATAATACAGTTTCAGGTTGTTTATGGGTATCTAGGGTCGTAAACGGGTCGGTTCCGTTCCGGGTCCACGGCGGGCCCGGAACTGGAATCGTTAGTGAGGGGATGCACCCGGAAACCAAAACCGGAACCGATTCGGAACTAATTTCCTGGATCCGGAACCGGAACCATTACGGAGTGGATGGGCCCGGAACCGGAACCATTTCCGGGGCGGGTTCGGGTCCGGGCCCGGCCTATGTAGAGAATTTTTTAGAGAAAAGCAAACTTTTAGAAAAAAAATTTCTAAAATTGGGGTAATATATTGGAGCTCGGGCCCACAGGCCAGAACCAAGGTCGAATTGGGCCCGGAACCATTTAGGTCGCAGGTCTAGAAATTGGAACCATACCCGGACCCGTTTACTTATCGGTTCCTAAAGATGGACCCAGACCCGATTATTAACGGGTCGGAACCTTCGGATAATCGGAGAATCGGATACCCATTTACAACCCTATGGGCATCACCCCATCACTTCCGTCTTGGCTCAGGGTGACGGTACGAGGTTAATGGAGATGACTTTCCTCTATGGTTTAGTAAGAGTGTTTCCGCAACGTTAATGTGGAAACAGAAATCAACGTAACAGAACAAATTTGAGACGGTAAAGCCGACCGGTCCCCAGGCACCACCGCTCGGTAAAGCAACGGGCTCGGCAGGTCCGACCCGGTCCAGGGCACCACCTCTCTGTAAAGCACAACTGTTTTCCACAGCAATAATACATCGGGTGCGATCATAACAGCGCTAAAGCACCGGATCCCATCAGAACTCCGCAGTTAAGCGTGCTTGGGCGAGAGTAGTACTAGAATGGGTGACCTCCTGGGAAGTCCTCGTGTTGCACCCCTTTTTTTTCAGCTTTGGCTGTCCATTATCCGGCCACCCATCACATGACCGCTGTTGGAGCCGTCGGAGACCAAATTAATCATTTTGAAGCGTCGAAACCCAGGCTCCGTGCGAGACTTACTGGTTTTAGTTAGCCTTTAATTTGATTGCTTTGAAGGCTTTTTACTCCATTTCCGGTTCAATCTTTGCGGAAAGCCATATAAAGCAATTTAGGAAAGGTTTAAAAGTTTCAATGGAAAATCTTTTATATTTTACTGATTTTAGTAAGCTTACTGATTCGAGTAATCGAGGGTTTCCTGACTCTATAAAAGTGATGTAATACTTTTATTCAAGGAATAATACAGTTTCAGGTTGTTTATGGGTATCTAGGGTCGTAAACGGGTCGGTTCCGTTCCGGGTCCACGGCGGGCCCGGAACTGGAATCGTTAGTGAGGAGATGCACCCGGAAACCAAAACCGGAACCGATTCGGAACTAATTTCCTGGATCCGGAACCGGAACCATTACGGAGTGGATGGGCCCGGAACCGGAACCATTTCCTGGGCGGGCTCGGGTCCGGGCCCGGCCTATGTAGAGAATTTTTTAGAGAAAAGCAAACTTTTAGAAAAAAAATTTCTAAAATTGGGGTAATATATTGGAGCTCGGGCCCACAGGCCAGAACCAAGGTCGAATTGGGCCCGGAACCATTTAGGTCGCGGGTCTAGAAATTGGAACCGTACCCGGACCCGTTTACTTATCGGTTCCTAAAGATGGACCCAGAGCCGATTATTAACGGGTCGGAACCTTCGGATAATCGGAGAATCGGATACCCATTTACAACCCTATGGGCATCACCCCATCAGTTCCGTCTTGGCTCAGGGTGACGGTACGAGGTTAATGGAGATGACTTTCCTCTATGGTTTAGTAAGAGTGTTTCCGCAACGTTAATGTGGAAACAGAAATCAACGTAACAGAACAAATTTGAGACGGTAAAGCCGACCGGTCCCCAGGCACCACCGCTCGGTAAAGCAACGGGCTCGGCAGGTCCGACCCGGTCCAGGGCACCACCTCTCTGTAAAGCACAACTGTTTTCCACCGCGATAATACTTCGGGTGCGATCATACCAGCGCTAAAGCACCGGATCCCATCAGAACTCCGCAGTTAAGCGTGCTTGGGCGAGAGTAGTACTAGGATGGGTGACCTCCTGGGAAGTCCTCGTGTTGCACCCCTTTTTTTTCAGCTTTGGCTGTCCATTTTCCTGCCACCCATCACATGACCGCTGTTGGAGCCGTCGGAGACCAAATTAATCATTTTGAAGCGTCGAAACCCAGGCTCCGTGCGAGACTTACTGGTTTTAGTTAGCCTTTAATTTGATTGCTTTGAAGGCTTTTTACTCCATTTCCGGTTCAATCTTTGCGGAAAGCCATATAAAGCAATTTAGGAAAGGTTTAAAAGTTTCAATGGAAAATCTTTTATATTTTACTGATTTTAGTAAGCTTACTGATTCGAGTAATCGAGGGTTTCCTGACTCTATAAAAGTGATGTAATACTTTTATTCAAGGAATAATACAGTTTCAGGTTGTTTATGGGTATCTAGGGTCGTAAACGGGTCGGTTCCGTTCCGGGTCCACGGCGGGCCCGGAACTGGAATCGTTAGTGAGGAGATGCACCCGGAAACCAAAACCGGAACCGATTCGGAACTAATTTCCTGGATCCGGAACCGGAACCATTACGGAGTGGATGGGCCCGGAACCGGAACCATTTCCTGGGCGGGTTCGGGTCCGGGCCCGGCCTATGTAGAGAATTTTTTAGAGAAAAGCAAACTTTTAGAAAAAAAATTTCTAAAATTGGGGTAATATATTGGAGCTCGGGCCCACAGGCCAGAACCATGGTCGAATTGGGCCCGGAACCATTTAGGTCGCGGGTCTAGAAATTGGAACCATACCCGGACCCGTTTACTTATCGGTTCCTAAAGATGGACCCAGACCCGATTATTAACGGGTCGGAACCTTCGGATAATCGGAGAATCGGATACCCATTTACAACCCTATGGGCATCACCCCATCACTTCCGTCTTGGCTCAGGGTGACGGTACGAGGTTAATGGAGATGACTTTCCTCTATGGTTTAGTAAGAGTGTTTCCGCAACGTTAATGTGGAAACAGAAATCAACGTAACAGAACAAATTTGAGACGGTAAAGCCGACCGGTCCCCAGGCACCACCGCTCGGTAAAGCAACGGGCTCGGCAGGTCCGACCCGGTCCAGGGCACCACCTCTCTGTAAAGCACAACTGTTTTCCACTGCAATAATACATCGGGTGCGATCATACCAGCGCTAAAGCACCGGATCCCATCAGAACTCCGCAGTTAAGCGTGCTTGGGCGAGAGTAGTACTAGGATGGGTGACCTCCTGGGAAGTCCTCGTGTTGCACCCCTTTTTTTTCAGCTTTGGCTGTCCATTATCCTGCCACCCATCACATGACCGCTGTTGGAGCCGTCGGAGACCAAATTAATCATTTTGAAGCGTCGAAACCCAGGCTCCGTGCGAGACTTACTGGTTTTAGTTAGCCTTTAATTTGATTGCTTTGAAGGCTTTTTACTCCATTTCCGGTTCAATCTTTGCGGAAAGCCATGTAAAGCAATTTAGGAAAGGTTTAAAAGTTTCAATGGAAAATCTTTTATATTTTACTGATTTTAGTAAGCTTACTGATTCGAGTAATCGAGGGTTTCCTGACTCTATAAAAGTGATGTAATACTTTTATTCAAGGAATAATACAGTTTCAGGTTGTTTGTGGGTATCTAGGGTCGTAAACGGGTCGGTTCCGTTCCGGGTCCACGGCGGGCCCGGAACTGGAATCGTTAGTGAGGAGATGCACCCGGAAACCAAAACCGGAACCGATTCGGAACTAATTTCCTGGATCCGGAACCGGAACCATTACGGAGTGGATGGGCCCGGAACCGGAACCATTTCCTGGGCGGGTTCGGGTCCGGGCCCGGCCTATGTAGAGAATTTTTTAGAGAAAAGCAAACTTTTAGAAAAAAAATTTCTAAAATTGGGGTAATATATTGGAGCTCGGGCCCACAGGCCAGAACCATGGTCGAATTGGGCCCGGAACCATTTAGGTCGCGGGTCTAGAAATTGGAACCATACCCGGACCCGTTTACTTATCGGTTCCTAAAGATGGACCCAGACCCGATTATTAACGGGTCGGAACCTTCGGATAATCGGAGAATCGGATACCCATTTACAACCCTATGGGCATCACCCCATCACTTCCGTCTTGGCTCAGGGTGACGGTACGAGGTTAATGGAGATGACTTTCCTCTATGGTTTAGTAAGAGTGTTTCCGCAACGTTAATGTGGAAACAGAAATCAACGTAACAGAACAAATTTGAGACGGTAAAGCCGACCGGTCCCCAGGCACCACCGCTCGGTAAAGCAACGGGCTCGGCAGGTCCGACCCGGTCCAGGGCACCACCTCTCTGTAAAGCACAACTGTTTTCCACTGCAATAATACATCGGGTGCGATCATACCAGCGCTAAAGCACCGGATCCCATCAGAACTCCGCAGTTAAGCGTGCTTGGGCGAGAGTAGTACTAGGATGGGTGACCTCCTGGGAAGTCCTCGTGTTGCCCCCCTTTTTTTTCAGCTTTGGCTGTCCATTATCCTGCCACCCATCACATGACCGCTGTTGGAGCCGTCGGAGACCAAATTAATCATTTTGAAGCGTCGAAACCCAGGCTCCGTGCGAGACTTACTGGTTTTAGTTAGCCTTTAATTTGATTGCTTTGAAGGCTTTTTACTCCATTTCCGGTTCAATCTTTGCGGAAAGCCATATAAAGCAATTTAGGAAAGGTTTAAAAGTTTCAATGGAAAATCTTTTATATTTTACTGATTTTAGTAAGCTTACTGATTCGAGTAATCGAGGGTTTCCTGACTCTATAAAAGTGATGTAATACTTTTATTCAAGGAATAATACAGTTTCAGGTTGTTTATGGGTATCTAGGGTCGTAAACGGGTCGGTTCCGTTCCGGGTCCACGGCGGGCCCGGAACTGGAATCGTTAGTGAGGAGATGCACCCGGAAACCAAAACCGGAACCGATTCGGAACTAATTTCCTGGATCCGGAACCGGAACCATTACGGAGTGGATGGGCCCGGAACCGGAACCATTTCCTGGGCGGGTTCGGGTCCGGGCCCGGCCTATGTAGAGAATTTTTTAGAGAAAAGCAAACTTTTAGAAAAAAAATTTCTAAAATTGGGGTAATATATTGGAGCTCGGGCCCACAGGCCAGAACCATGGTCGAATTGGGCCCGGAACCATTTAGGTCGCGGGTCTAGAAATTGGAACCATACCCGGACCCGTTTACTTATCGGTTCCTAAAGATGGACCCAGACCCGATTATTAACGGGTCGGAACCTTCGGATAATCGGAGAATCGGATACCCATTTACAACCCTATGGGCATCACCCCATCACTTCCGTCTTGGCTCAGGGTGACGGTACGAGGTTAATGGAGATGACTTTCCTCTATGGTTTAGTAAGAGTGTTTCCGCAACGTTAATGTGGAAACAGAAATCAACGTAACAGAACAAATTTGAGACGGTAAAGCCGACCGGTCCCCAGGCACCACCGCTCGGTAAAGCAACGGCCTCGGCAGGTCCGACCCGGTCCAGGGCACCACCTCTCTGTAAAGCACAACTGTTTTCCACTGCGATAATACTTCGGGTGCGATCATACCAGCGCTAAAGCACCGGATCCCATCAGAACTCCGCAGTTAAGCGTGCTTGGGCGAGAGTAGTACTAGGATGGGTGACCTCCTGGGAAGTCCTCGTGTTGCACCCCTTTTTTTTCAGCTTTGGCTGTCCATTTTCCTGCCACCCATCACATGACCGCTGTTGGAGCCGTCGGAGACCAAATTAATCATTTTGAAGCGTCGAAACCCAGGCTCCGTGCGAGACTTACTGGTTTTAGTTAGCCTTTAATTTGATTGCTTTGAAGGCTTTTTACTCCATTTCCGGTTCAATCTTTGCGGAAAGCCATATAAAGCAATATAGGAAAGGTTTAAAAGTTTCAATGGAAAATCATTTATATTTTACTGATTTTAGTAAGCTTACTGATTCGAGTAATCGAGGGTTTCCTGACTCTATAAAAGTGATGTAATACTTTTATTCAAGGAATAATACAGTTTCAGGTTGTTTATGGGTATCTAGGGTCGTAAACGGGTCGGTTCCGTTCCGGGTCCACGGCGGGCCCGGAACTGGAATCGTTAGTGAGGGGATGCACCCGGAAACCAAAACCGGAACCGATTCGGAACTAATTTCCTGGATCCGGAACCGGAACCATTACGGAGTGGATGGGCCCGGAACCGGAACCATTTCCTGGGCGGGTTCGGGTCCGGGCCCGGCCCATGTAGAGAATTTTTTAGAGAAAAGCAAACTTTTAGAAAAAAAATTTCTAAAATTGGGGTAATATATTGGAGCTCGGGCCCACAGGCCGGAACCAAGGTCGAATTGGGCCCGGAACCATTTAGGTCGCGGGTCTAGAAATTGGAACCATACCCGGACCCGTTTACTTATCGGTTCCTAAAGATGGACCCAGACCCGATTATTAACGGGTCGGAACCTTCGGATAATCGGAGAATCGGATACCCATTTACAACCCTATGGGCATCACCCCATCACTTCCGTCTTGGCTCAGGGTGACGGTACGAGGTTAATGGAGATGACTTTCCTCTATGGTTTAGTAAGAGTGTTTCCGCAACGTTAATGTGGAAACAGAAATCAACGTAACAGAACAAATTTGAGACGGTAAAGCCGACCGGTCCTCAGGCACCACCGCTCGGTAAAGCAACGGGCTCGGCGGGTCCGACCCGGTCCAGGGCACCACCTCTCTGTAAAGCACAACTGTTTTCCACTGCGATAATACTTCGGGTGCGATCATACCAGCGCTAAAGCACCGGATCCCATCAGAACTCCGCAGTTAAGCGTGCTTGGGCGAGAGTAGTACTAGGATGGGTGACCTCCTGGGAAGTCCTCGTGTTGCACCCCTTTTTTTACAGCTTTGGCTGTCCATTTTCCTGCCACCCATCACATGACCGCTGTTGGAGCCGTCGGAGACCAAATTAATCATTTTGAAGCGTCGAAACCCAGGCTCCGTGCGAGACTTACTGGTTTTAGTTAGCCTTTAATTTGATTGCTTTGAAGGCTTTTTACTCCATTTCCGGTTCAATCTTTGCGGAAAGCCATATAAAGCAATTTAGGAAAGGTTTAAAAGTTTCAATGGAAAATCTTTTATATTTTACTGATTTTAGTAAGCTTACTGATTCGAGTAATCGAGGGTTTCCTGACTCTATAAAAGTGATGTAATACTTTTATTCAAGGAATAATACAGTTTCAGGTTGTTTATGGGTATCTAGGGTCGTAAACGGGTCGGTTCCGTTCCGGGTCCACGGCGGGCCCGGAACTGGAATCGTTAGTGAGGAGATGCACCCGGAAACCAAAACCGGAACCGATTCGGAACTAATTTCCTGGATCCGGAACCGGAACCATTACGGAGTGGATGGGCCCGGAACCGGAACCATTTCCTGGGCGGGTTCGGGTCCGGGCCCGGCCAATGTAGAGAATTTTTTAGAGAAAAGCAAACTTTTAGAAAAAAAATTTCTAAAATTGGGGTAATATATTGGAGCTCGGGCCCACAGGCCAGAACCATGGTCGAATTGGGCCCGGAACCATTTAGGTCGCGGGTCTAGAAATTGGAACCATACCCGGACCCGTTTACTTATCGGTTCCTAAAGATGGACCCAGACCCGATTATTAACGGGTCGGAACCTTCGGATAATCGGAGAATCGGATACCCATTTACAACCCTATGGGCATCACCCCATCACTTCCGTCTTGGCTCAGGGTGACGGTACGAGGTTAATGGAGATGACTTTCCTCTATGGTTTAGTAAGAGTGTTTCCGCAACGTTAATGTGGAAACAGAAATCAACGTAACAGAACAAATTTGAGACGGTAAAGCCGACCGGTCCCCAGGCACCACCGCTCGGTAAAGCAACGGGCTCGGCAGGTCCGACCCGGTCCAGGGCACCACCTCTCTGTAAAGCACAACTGTTTTCCACTGCAATAATACATCGGGTGCGATCGTACCAGCGCTAAAGCACCGGATCCCATCAGAACTCCGCAGTTAAGCGTGCTTGGGCGAGAGTAGTACTAGGATGGGTGACCTCCTGGGAAGTCCTCGTGTTGCCCCCCTTTTTTTTCAGCTTTGGCTGTCCATTATCCTGCCACCCATCACATGACCGCTGTTGGAGCCGTCGGAGACCAAATTAATCATTTTGAAGCGTCGAAACCCAGGCTCCGTGCGAGACTTACTGGTTTTAGTTAGCCTTTAATTTGATTGCTTTGAAGGCTTTTTACTCCATTTCCGGTTCAATTTTTGCGGAAAGCCATATAAAGCAATTTAGGAAAGGTTTAAAAGTTTCAATGGAAAATCTTTTATATTTTACTGATTTTAGTAAGCTTACTGATTCGAGTAATCGAGGGTTTCCTGACTCTATAAAAGTGATGTAATACTTTTATTCAAGGAATAATACAGTTTCAGGTTGTTTATGGGTATCTAGGGTCGTAAACGGGTCGGTTCCGTTCCGGGTCCACGGCGGGCCCGGAACTGGAATCGTTAGTGAGGAGATGCACCCGGAAACCAAAACCGGAACCGATTCGGAACTAATTTCCTGGATCCGGAACCGGAACCATTACGGAGTGGATGGGCCCGGAACCGGAACCATTTCCTGGGCGGGTTCGGGTCCGGGCCCGGCCTATGTAGAGAATTTTTTAGAGAAAAGCAAACTTTTAGAAAAAAATTTTCTAAAATTGGGGTAATATATTGGAGCTCGGGCCCACAGGCCAGAACCAAGGTCGAATTGGGCCCGGAACCATTTAGGTCGCGGGTCTAGAAATTGGAACCATACCCGGACCCGTTTACTTATCGGTTCCTAAAGATGGACCCAGACCCGATTATTAACGGGTCGGAACCTTCGGATAATCGGAGAATCGGATACCCATTTACAACCCTATGGGCATCACCCCATCACTTCCGTCTTGGCTCAGGGTGACGGTACGAGGTTAATGGAGATGACTTTCCTCTATGGTTTAGTAAGAGTGTTTCCGCAACGTTAATGTGGAAACAGAAATCAACGTAACAGAACAAATTTGAGACGGTAAAGCCGACCGGTCCCCAGGCACCACCGCTCGGTAAAGCAACGGCCTCGGCAGGTCCGACCCGGTCCAGGGCACCACCTCTCTGTAAAGCACAACTGTTTTCCACTGCGATAATACTTCGGGTGCGATCATACCAGCGCTAAAGCACCGGATCCCATCAGAACTCCGCAGTTAAGCGTGCTTGGGCGAGAGTAGTACTAGGATGGGTGACCTCCTGGGAAGTCCTTGTGTTGCACCCCTTTTTTTTCAGCTTTGGCTGTCCATTTTCCTGCCACCCATCACATGACCGCTGTTGGAGCCGTCGGAGACCAAATTAATCATTTTGAAGCGTCGAAACCCAGGCTCCGTGCGAGACTTACTGGTTTTAGTTAGCCTTTAATTTGATTGCTTTGAAGGCTTTTTACTCCATTTCCGGTTCAATCTTTGCGGAAAGCCATATAAAGCAATATAGGAAAGGATTAAAAGTTTCAATGGAAAATCATTTATATTTTACTGATTTTAGTAAGCTTACTGATTCGAGTAATCGAGGGTTTCCTGACTCTATAAAAGTGATGTAATACTTTTATTCAAGGAATAATACAGTTTCAGGTTGTTTATGGGTATCTAGGGTCGTAAACGGGTCGGTTCCGTTCCGGGTCCACGGCGGGCCCGGAACTGGAATCGTTAGTGAGGGGATGCACCCGGAAACCAAAACCGGAACCGATTCGGAACTAATTTCCTGGATCCGGAACCGGAACCATTACGGAGTGGATGGGCCCGGAACCGGAACCATTTCCTGGGCGGGTTCGGGTCCGGGCCCGGCCCATGTAGAGAATTTTTTAGAGAAAAGCAAACTTTTAGAAAAAAAATTTGTAAAATTGGGGTAATATATTGGAGCTCGGGCCCACAGGCCAGAACCAAGGTCGAATTGGGCCCGGAACCATTTAGGTCGCGGGTCTAGAAATTGGAACCATACCCGGACCCGTTTACTTATCGGTTCCTAAAGATGGACCCAGACCCGATTATTAACGGGTCGGAACCTTCGGATAATCGGAGAATCGGATACCCATTTACAACCCTATGGGCATCACCCCATCACTTCCGTCTTGGCTCAGGGTGACGGTACGAGGTTAATGGAGATGACTTTCCTCTATGGTTTAGTAAGAGTGTTTCCGCAACGTTAATGTGGAAACAGAAATCAACGTAACAGAACAAATTTGAGACGGTAAAGCCGACCGGTCCTCAGGCACCACCGCTCGGTAAAGCAACGGGCTCGGCGGGTCCGACCCGGTCCAGGGCACCACCTCTCTGTAAAGCACAACTGTTTTCCACTGCGATAATACTTCGGGTGCGATCATACCAGCGCTAAAGCACCGGATCCCATCAGAACTCCGCAGTTAAGCGTGCTTGGGCGAGAGTAGTACTAGGATGGGTGACCTCCTGGGAAGTCCTCGTGTTGCACCCCTTTTTTTACAGCTTTGGCTGTCCATTTTCCTGCCACCCATCACATGACCGCTGTTGGAGCCGTCGGAGACCAAATTAATCATTTTGAAGCGTCGAAACCCAGGCTCCGTGCGAGACTTACTGGTTTTAGTTAGCCTTTAATTTGATTGCTTTGAAGGCTTTTTACTCCATTTCCGGTTCAATCTTTGCGGAAAGCCATATAAAGCAATTTAGGAAAGGTTTAAAAGTTTCAATGGAAAATCTTTTATATTTTACTGATTTTAGTAAGCTTACTGATTCGAGTAATCGAGGGTTTCCTGACTCTATAAAAGTGATGTAATACTTTTATTCAAGGAATAATACAGTTTCAGGTTGTTTATGGGTATCTAGGGTCGTAAACGGGTCGGTTCCGTTCCGGGACCACGGCGTGCCCGGAACTGGAATCGTTAGTGAGGGGATGCACCCGGAAACCAAAACCGGAACCGATTCGGAACTAATTTCCTGGATCCGGAACCGGAACCATTACGGAGTGGATGGGCCCGGAACCGGAACCATTTCCTGGGCGGGTTCGGGTCCGGGCCCGGCCTATGTAGAGAATTTTTTAGAGAAAAGCAAACTTTTAGAAAAAAGATTTCTAAAATTGGGGTAATATTTTGGAGCTCGGGCCCACAGGCCAGAACCAAGGTCGAATTGGGCCCGGAACCATTTAGGTCGCGGGTCTAGAAATTGGAACCATACCCGGACCCGCTTACTTATCGGTTCCTAAAGATGGACCCAGACCCGATTATTAACGGGTCGGAACCTTCGGATAATCGGAGAATCGGATACGCATTTACAACCCTATGGGCATCACCCCATCACTTCCGTCTTGGCTCAGGGTGACGGTACGAGGTTAAAGGAGATGACTTTCCTCTATGGTTTACTAAGCGTGTTTCCGCAACGTTAATGTGGAAACAGAAATCAACGTAACAGAACAAATTTGAGACGGTAAAGCCGACCGGTCCCCAGGCACCACCGCTCGGTAAAGCAACGGGCTCGGCAGGTCCGACCCGGTCCAGGGCACCACCTCTCTGTAAAGCACAACTGTTTTCCACTGCGATAATACTTCGGGTGCGATCATACCAGCGCTAAAGCACCGGATCCCATCAGAACTCCGCAGTTACGCGTGCTTGGGCGAGACTAGTACTAGGATGGGTGGCCTCCTGGGAAGTCCTCGTGTTGCACCCCTTTTTTTTCAGCTTTGGCTGTCCATTTTCCTGCCACCCATCACATGACCGCTGTTGGAGCCGTCGGAGACCAAATTAATCATTTTGAAGCGTCGAAACCCAGGCTCCGTGCGAGACTTACTGGTTTTAGTTAGCCTTTAATTTGATTGCTTTGAAGGCTTTTTACTCCATTTCCGGTTCAATCTTTGCGGAAAGCCATATAAAGCAATATAGGAAAGGATTAAAAGTTTCAATGGAAAATCATTTATATTTTACTGATTTTAGTAAGCTTACTGATTCGAGTAATCGAGGGTTTCCTGACTCTATAAAAGTGATGTAATACTTTTATTCAAGGAATAATACAGTTTCAGGTTGTTTATGGGTATCTAGGGTCGTAAACGGGTCGGTTCCGTTCCGGGTCCACGGCGGGCCCGGAACTGGAATCGTTAGTGAGGGGATGCACCCGGAAACCAAAACCGGAACCGATTCGGAACTAATTTCCTGGATCCGGAACCGGAACCATTACGGAGTGGATGGGCCCGGAACCGGAACCATTTCCTGGGCGGGTTCGGGTCCGGGCCCGGCCCATGTAGAGAATTTTTTAGAGAAAAGCAAACTTTTAGAAAAAAAATTTCTAAAATTGGGGTAATATATTGGAGCTCGGGCCCACAGGCCGGAACCAAGGTCGAATTGGGCCCGGAACCATTTAGGTCGCGGGTCTAGAAATTGGAACCATACCCGGACCCGTTTACTTAGCGGTTCCTAAAGATGGACCCAGACCCGATTATTAACGGGTCGGAACCTTCGGATAATCGGAGAATCGGATACCCATTTACAACCCTATGGGCATCACCCCATCACTTCCGTCTTGGCTCAGGGTGACGGTACGAGGTTAATGGAGATGACTTTCCTCTATGGTTTAGTAAGAGTGTTTCCGCAACGTTAATGTGGAAACAGAAATCAACGTAACAGAACAAATTTGAGACGGTAAAGCCGACCGGTCCTCAGGCACCACCGCTCGGTAAAGCAACGGGCTCGGCGGGTCCGACCCGGTCCAGGGCACCACCTCTCTGTAAAGCACAACTGTTTTCCACTGCGATAATACTTCGGGTGCGATCATACCAGCGCTAAAGCACCGGATCCCATCAGAACTCCGCAGTTAAGCGTGCTTGGGCGAGAGTAGTACTAGGATGGGTGACCTCCTGGGAAGTCCTCGTGTTGCACCCCTTTTTTTACAGCTTTGGCTGTCCATTTTCCTGCCACCCATCACATGACCGCTGTTGGAGCCGTCGGAGACCAAATTAATCATTTTGAAGCGTCGAAGCCCAGGCTCCGTGCGAGACTTACTGGTTTTAGTTAGCCTTTAATTTGATTGCTTTGAAGGCTTTTTACTCCATTTCCGGTTCAATCTTTGCGGAAAGCCATATAAAGCAATTTAGGAAAGGTTTAAAAGTTTCAATGGAAAATCTTTTATATTTTACTGATTTTAGTAAGCTTACTGATTCGAGTAATCGAGGGTTTCCTGACTCTATAAAAGTGAAGTAATACTTTTATTCAAGGAATAATACAGTTTCAGGTTGTTTATGGGTATCTAGGGTCGTAAACGGGTCGGTTCCGTTCCGGGTCCACGGCGTGCCCGGAACTGGAATCGTTAGTGAGGGGATGCACCCGGAAACCAAAACCGGAACCGATTCGGAACTAATTTCCTGGATCCGGAACCGGAACCATTACGGAGTGGATGGGCCCGGAACCGGAACCATTTCCTGGGCGGGTTCGGGTCCGGGCCCGGCCTATGTAGAGAATTTTTTAGAGAAAAGCAAACTTTTAGAAAAAAGATTTCTAAAATTGGGGTAATATTTTGGAGCTCGGGCCCACAGGCCAGAACCAAGGTCGAATTGGGCCCGGAACCATTTAGGTCGCGGGTCTAGAAATTGGAACCATACCCGGACCCGCTTACTTATCGGTTCCTAAAGATGGACCCAGACCCGATTATTAACGGGTCGGAACCTTCGGATAATCGGAGAATCGGATACGCATTTACAACCCTATGGGCATCACCCCATCACTTCCGTCTTGGCTCAGGGTGACGGTACGAGGTTAAAGGAGATGACTTTCCTCTATGGTTTACTAAGCGTGTTTCCGCAACGTTAATGTGGAAACAGAAATCAACGTAACAGAACAAATTTGAGACGGTAAAGCCGACCGGTCCCCAGGCACCACCGCTCGGTAAAGCAACGGGCTCGGCAGGTCCGACCCGGTCCAGGGCACCACCTCTCTGTAAAGCACAACTGTTTTCCACTGCGATAATACTTCGGGTGCGATCATACCAGCGCTAAAGCACCGGATCCCATCAGAACTCCGCAGTTACGCGTGCTTGGGCGAGACTAGTACTAGGATGGGTGGCCTCCTGGGAAGTCCTCGTGTTGCACCCCTTTTTTTTCAGCTTTGGCTGTCCATTTTCCTGCCACCCATCACATGACCGCTGTTGGAGCCGTCGGAGACCAAATTAATCATTTTGAAGCGTCGAAACCCAGGCTCCGTGCGAGACTTACTGGTTTTAGTTAGCCTTTAATTTGATTGCTTTGAAGGCTTTTTACTCCATTTCCGGTTCAATCTTTGCGGAAAGCCATATAAAGCAATTTAGGAAAGGTTTAAAAGTTTCAATGGAAAATCTTTTATATTTTACTGATTTTAGTAAGTTTACTGATTCGAGTAATCGAGGGTTTCCTGACTCTATAAAAGTGATGTAATACTTTTATTCAAGGAATAATACAGTTTCAGGTTGTTTATGGGTATCTAGGGTCGTAAACGGGTCGGTTCCGTTCCGGGTCCACGGCGGGCCCGGAACTGGAATCGTTAGTGAGGGGATGCACCCGGAAACCAAAACCGGAACCGATTCGGAACTAATTTCCTGGATCCGGAACCGGAACCATTACGGAGTGGATGGGCCCGGAACCGGAACCATTTCCTGGGCGGGTTCGGGTCCGGGCCCGGCCCATGTAGAGAATTTTTTAGAGAAAAGCAAACTTTTAGAAAAAAAATTTCTAAAATTGGGGTAATATATTGGAGCTCGGGCCCACAGGCCGGAACCAAGGTCGAATTGGGCCCGGAACCATTTAGGTCGCGGGTCTAGAAATTGGAACCATACCCGGACCCGTTTACTTATCGGTTCCTAAAGATGGACCCAGACCCGATTATTAACGGGTCGGAACCTTCGGATAATCGGAGAATCGGATACCCATTTACAACCCTATGGGCATCACCCCATCACTTCCGTCTTGGCTCAGGGTGACGGTACGAGGTTAAAGGAGATGACTTTCCTCTATGGTTTACTAAGCGTGTTTCCGCAACGTTAATGTGGAAACAGAAATCAACGTAACAGAACAAATTTGAGACGGTAAAGCCGACCGGTCCCCAGGCACCACCGCTCGGTAAAGCAACGGGCTCGGCAGGTCCGACCCGGTCCAGGGCACCACCTCTCTGTAAAGCACAACTGTTTTCCACTGCGATAATACTTCGGGTGCGATCATACCAGCGCTAAAGCACCGGATCCCATCAGAACTCCGCAGTTACGCGTGCTTGGGCGAGACTAGTACTAGGATGGGTGGCCTCCTGGGAAGTCCTCGTGTTGCACCCCTTTTTTTTCAGCTTTGGCTGTCCATTTTCCTGCCACCCATCACATGACCGCTGTTGGAGCCGTCGGAGACCAAATTAATCATTTTGAAGCGTCGAAACCCAGGCTCCGTGCGAGACTTACTGGTTTTAGTTAGCCTTTAATTTGATTGCTTTGAAGGCTTTTTACTCCATTTCCGGTTCAATCTTTGCGGAAAGCCATATAAAGCAATTTAGGAAAGGTTTAAAAGTTTCAATGGAAAATCTTTTATATTTTACTGATTTTAGTAAGTTTACTGATTCGAGTAATCGAGGGTTTCCTGACTCTATAAAAGTGATGTAATACTTTTATTCAAGGAATAATACAGTTTCAGGTTGTTTATGGGTATCTAGGGTCGTAAACGGGTCGGTTCCGTTCCGGGTCCACGGCGGGCCCGGAACTGGAATCGTTAGTGAGGGGATGCACCCGGAAACCAAAACCGGAACCGATTCGGAACTAATTTCCTGGATCCGGAACCGGAACCATTACGGAGTGGATGGGCCCGGAACCGGAACCATTTCCTGGGCGGGTTCGGGTCCGGGCCCGGCCCATGTAGAGAATTTTTTAGAGAAAAGCAAACTTTTAGAAAAAAAATTTCTAAAATTGGGGTAATATATTGGAGCTCGGGCCCACAGGCCGGAACCAAGGTCGAATTGGGCCCGGAACCATTTAGGTCGCGGGTCTAGAAATTGGAACCATACCCGGACCCGTTTACTTATCGGTTCCTAAAGATGGACCCAGACCCGATTATTAACGGGTCGGAACCTTCGGATAATCGGAGAATCGGATACCCATTTACAACCCTATGGGCATCACCCCATCACTTCCGTCTTGGCTCAGGGTGACGGTACGAGGTTAATGGAGATGACTTTCCTCTATGGTTTAGTAAGAGTGTTTCCGCAACGTTAATGTGGAAACAGAAATCAACGTAACAGAACAAATTTGAGACGGTAAAGCCGACCGGTCCCCAGGCACCACCGCTCGGTAAAGCAACGGGCTCGGCGGGTCCGACCCGGTCCAGGGCACCACCTCTCTGTAAAGCACAACTGTTTTCCACTGCGATAATACTTCGGGTGCGATCATACCAGCGCTAAAGCACCGGATCCCATCAGAACTCCGCAGTTAAGCGTGCTTGGGCGAGAGTAGTACTAGGATGGGTGACCTCCTGGGAAGTCCTCGTGTTGCACCCCTTTTTTTACAGCTTTGGCTGTCCATTTTCCTGCCACCCATCACATGACCGCTGTTGGAGCCGTCGGAGACCAAATTAATCATTTTGAAGCGTCGAAACCCAGGCTCCGTGCGAGACTTACTGGTTTTAGTTAGCCTTTAATTTGATTGCTTTGAAGGCTTTTTACTCCATTTCCGGTTCAATCTTTGCGGAAAGCCATATAAAGCAATTTAGGAAAGGTTTAAAAGTTTCAATGGAAAATCTTTTATATTTTACTGATTTTAGTAAGCTTACTGATTCGAGTAATCGAGGGTTTCCTGACTCTATAAAAGTGATGTAATACTTTTATTCAAGGAATAATACAGTTTCAGGTTGTTTATGGGTATCTAGGGTCGTAAACGGGTCGGTTCCGTTCCGGGTCCACGGCGTGCCCGGAACTGGAATCGTTAGTGAGGGGATGCACCCGGAAACCAAAACCGGAACCGATTCGGAACTAATTTCCTGGATCCGGAACCGGAACCATTACGGAGTGGATGGGCCCGGAACCGGAACCATTTCCTGGGCGGGTTCGGGTCCGGGCCCGGCCTATGTAGAGAATTTTTTAGAGAAAAGCAAACTTTTAGAAAAAAAATTTCTAAAATTGGGGTAATATTTTGGAGCTCGGGCCCACAGGCCAGAACCAAGGTCGAATTGGGCCCGGAACCATTTAGGTCGCGGGTCTAGAAATTGGAACCATACCCGGACCCGTTTACTTATCGGTTCCTAAAGATGGACCCAGACCCGATTATTAACGGGTCGGAACCTTCGGATAATCGGAGAATCGGATACGCATTTACAACCCTATGGGCATCACCCCATCACTTCCGTCTTGGCTCAGGGTGACGGTACGAGGTTAAAGGAGATGACTTTCCTCTATGGTTTACTAAGCGTGTTTCCGCAACGTTAATGTGGAAACAGAAATCAACGTAACAGAACAAATTTGAGACGGTAAAGCCGACCGGTCCCCAGGCACCACCGCTCGGTAAAGCAACGGGCTCGGCAGGTCCGACCCGGTCCAGGGCACCACCTCTCTGTAAAGCACAACTGTTTTCCACTGCGATAATACTTCGGGTGCGATCATACCAGCGCTAAAGCACCGGATCCCATCAGAACTCCGCAGTTACGCGTGCTTGGGCGAGACTAGTACTAGGATGGGTGGCCTCCTGGGAAGTCCTCGTGTTGCACCCCTTTTTTTTCAGCTTTGGCTGTCCATTTTCCTGCCACCCATCACATGACCGCTGTTGGAGCCGTCGGAGACCAAATTAATCATTTTGAAGCGTCGAAACCCAGGCTCCGTGCGAGACTTACTGGTTTTAGTTAGCCTTTAATTTGATTGCTTTGAAGGCTTTTTACTCCATTTCCGGTTCAATCTTTGCGGAAAGCCATATAAAGCAATTTAGGAAAGGTTTAAAAGTTTCAATGGAAAATCTTTTATATTTTACTGATTTTAGTAAGTTTACTGATTCGAGTAATCGAGGGTTTCCTGACTCTATAAAAGTGATGTAATACTTTTATTCAAGGAATAATACAGTTTCAGGTTGTTTATGGGTATCTAGGGTCGTAAACGGGTCGGTTCCGTTCCGGGTACACGGCGGGCCCGGAACTGGAATCGTTAGTGAGGGGATGCACCCGGAAACCAAAACCGGAACCGATTCGGAACTAATTTCCTGGATCCGGAACCGGAACCATTACAGAGTGGATGGGCCCGGAACCGGAACCATTTCCTGGGCGGGTTCGGGTCCGGGCCCGGCCTATGTAGAGAATTTTTTAGAGAAAAACAAACTTTTAGAAAAAAAATTTCTAAAATTGGGGTAATATATTGGAGCTCGGGCCCACAGGCCAGAACCAAGGTCGAATTGGGCCCGGAACCATTTAGGTCGCGGGTCTAGAAATTGGAACCATACCCGGACCCGTTTACTTATCGGTTCCTAAAGATGGACCCAGACCCGATTATTAACGGGTCGGAACCTTCGGATAATCGGAGAATCGGATACCCATTTACAACCCTATGGGCATCACCCCATCACTTCCGTCTTGGCTCAGGGTGACGGTACGAGGTTAATGGAGATGACTTTCCTCTATGGTTTAGTAAGAGTGTTTCCGCAACGTTAATGTGGAAACAGAAATCAACGTTACAGAACAAATTTGAGACGGTAAAGCCGACCGGTCCCCAGGCACCACCGCTCGGTAAAGCAACGGGCTTGGCAGGTCCGACCCGGTCCAGGGCACCACCTCTCTGTAAAGCACAACTGTTTTCCACTGCGATAATACTTCGGGTGCGATCATACCAGCGCTAAAGCACCGGATCCCATCAGAACTCCGCAGTTAAGCGTGCTTGGGCGAGAGTAGTACTAGGATGGGTGACCTCCTGGGAAGTCCTCGTGTTGCACCTTTTTTTTTTCAGCTTTGGCTGTCCATTTTCCTGCCACCCATCACATGACCGCTGTTGGAGCCGTCGGAGACCAAATTAATCATTTTGAAGCGTCGAAACCCAGGCTCCGTGCGAGACTTACTGGTTTTAGTTAGCCTTTAATTTGATTGCTTTGAAGGCTTTTTACTCCATTTCCGGTTCAATCTTTGCGGAAAGCCATATAAAGCAATATAGGAAAGGTTTAAAAGTTTCAATGGAAAATCTTTTATATTTTACTGATTTTAGTAAGCTTACTGATTCGAGTAATCGAGGGTTTCCTGACTCTATAAAAGTGATGTAATACTTTTATTCAAGGAATAATACAGTTTCAGGTTGTTTATGGGTATCTAGGGTCGTAAACGGGTCGGTTCCGTTCCGGGTCCACGGCGGGCCCGGAACTGGAATCGTTAGTGAGGGGATGCACCCGGAAACCAAAACCGGAACCGATTCGGAACTAATTTCCTGGATCCGGAACCGGAACCATTATAGAGTCGATGGGCCCGGAACCGGAACCATTTCCTGGGCGGGTTCGGGTCCGGGCCCGGCCTATGTAGAGAATTTTTTAGAGAAAAGCAAACTTTTAGAAAAAAAATTTCTAAAATTGGGGTAATATATTGGAGCTCGGGCCCACAGGCCAGAACCAAGGTCGAATTGGGCCCGGAACCATTTAGGTCGCGGGTCTAGAAATTGGAACCATACCCGGACCCGTTTACTTATCGGTTCCTAAAGATGGACCCAGACCCGATTATTAACGGGTCGGAACCTTCGGATAATCGGAGAATCGGATACCCATTTACAACCCTATGGGCATCACCCCATCACTTCCGTCTTGGCTCAGGGTGACGGTACGAGGTTAATGGAGATGACTTTCCTCTATGGTTTAGTAAGAGTGTTTCCGCAACGTTAATGTGGAAACAGAAATCAACGTTACAGAACAAATTTGAGACGGTAAAGCCGACCGGTCCCCAGGCACCACCGCTCGGTAAAGCAACGGGCTCGGCAGGTCCGACCCGGTCCAGGGCACCACCTCTCTGTAAAGCACAACTGTTTTCCACTGCGATAATACTTCGGGTGCGATCATACCAGCGCTAAAGCACCGGATCCCATTAGAACTCCGCAGTTAAGCGTGCTTGGGCGAGAGTAGTACTAGGATGGGTGACCTCCTGGGAAGTCCTCGTGTTGCACCTTTTTTTTTTCAGCTTTGGCTGTCCATTTTCCTGCCACCCATCACATGACCGCTGTTGGAGCCGTCGGAGACCAAATTAATCATTTTGAAGCGTCGAAACCCAGGCTCCGTGCGAGACTTACTGGTTTTAGTTAGCCTTTAATTTGATTGCTTTGAAGGCTTTTTACTCCATTTCCGGTTCAATCTTTGCGGAAAGCCATATAAAGCAATATAGGAAAGGTTTAAAAGTTTCAATGGAAAATCTTTTATATTTTACTGATTTTAGTAAGCTTACTGATTCGAGTAATCGAGGGTTTCCTGACTCTATAAAAGTGATGTAATACTTTTATTCAAGGAATAATACAGTTTCAGGTTGTTTATGGGTATCTAGGGTCGTAAACGGGTCGGTTCCGTTCCGGGTCCACGGCGGGCCCGGAACTGGAATCGTTAGTGAGGGGATGCACCCGGAAACCAAAACCGGAACCGATTCGGAACTAATTTCCTGGATCCGGAACCGGAACCATTACAGAGTGGATGGGCCCGGAACCGGAACCATTTCCTGGGCGGGTTCGGGTCCGGGCCCGGCCTATGTAGAGAATTTTTTAGAGAAAAGCAAACTTTTAGAAAAAAAATTTCTAAAATTGGGGTAATATATTGGAGCTCGGGCCCACAGGCCAGAACCAAGGTCGAATTGGGCCCGGAACCATTTAGGTCGCGGGTCTAGAAATTGGAACCATACCCGGACCCGTTTACTTATCGGTTCCTAAAGATGGACCCAGACCCGATTATTAACGGGTCGGAACCTTCGGATAATCGGAGAATCGGATACCCATTTACAACCCTATGGGCATCACCCCATCACTTCCGTCTTGGCTCAGGGTGACGGTACGAGGTTAATGGAGATGAGTTTCCTCTATGGTTTAGTAAGAGTGTTTCCGCAACGTTAATGTGGAAACAGAAATCAACGTAACAGAACAAATATGAGACGGTAAAGCCGACCGGTCCCCAGGCACCACCGCTCAGTAAAGCAACGGGCTCGGCAGGTCCGACCCGGTCCAGGGCACCACCTCTCTGTAAAGCACAACTGTTTTCCACTGCGATAATACTTCGGGTGCGATCATACCAGCGCTAAAGCACCGGATCCCATCAGAACTCCGCAGTTAAGCGTGCTTGGGCGAGAGTTGTACTAGGATGGGTGACCTCCTGGGAAGTCCTCGTGTTGCACCCCTTTTTTTACAGCTTTGGCTGTCCATTTTCCTGCCACCCATCACATGACCGCTGTTGGAGCCGTCGGAGACCAAATTAATCATTTTGAAGCGTCGAAACCCAGGCTCCGTGCGAGACTTACTGGTTTTAGTTAGCCTTTAATTTGATTGCTTTGAAGGCTTTTTACTCCATTTCCGGTTCAATCTTTGCGGAAAGCCATATAAAGCAATTTAGGAAAGGTTTCAAAGTTTCAATGGAAAATCTTTTATATTTTACTGATTTTAGTAAGCTTACTGATTCGAGTAATCGAGGGTTTCCTGACTCTATAAAAGTGATGTAATACTTTTATTCAAGGAATAATACAGTTTCAGGTTGTTTATGGGTATCTAGGGTCGTAAACGGGTCGGTTCCGTTCTGGGTCCACGGCGTGCCCGGAACTGGAATCGTTAGTGAGGGGATGCACCCGGAAACCAAAACCGGAACCGATTCGGAACTAATTTCCTGGATCCAGAACCGGAACCATTACGGAGTGGATGGGCCCGGAACCGGAACCATTTCCTGGGCGGGTTCGGGTCCGGGCCCGGCCTATGTAGAGAATTTTTTAGAGAAAAGCAAACTTTTAGAAAAAAAATTTCTAAAATTGGGGTAATATTTTGGAGCTCGGGCCCACAGGCCAGAACCAAGGTCGAATTGGGCCCGGAACCATTTAGGTCGCGGGTCTAGAAATTGGAACCATACCCGGACCCGTTTACTTATCGGTTCCTAAAGATGGACCCAGACCCGATTATTAACGGGTCGAAACCTTCGGATAATCGGAGAATCGGATACCCATTTACAACCCTATGGGCATCACCCCATCACTTCCGTCTTGGCTCAGGGTGACGGTTCGAGGTTAAAGGAGATGACTTTCCTCAATGGTTTACTAAGAGTGTTTCCGCAACGTTAATGTGGAAACAGAAATCAACGTAACAGAACAAATTTGAGACGGTAAAGCCGACCGGTCCCCAGGCACCACCGCTCGGTAAAGCAACGGGCTCGGCAGGTCCGACCCGGTCCAGGGCACCACCTCTCTGTAAAGCACAACTGTTTTCCACTGCGATAATACTTCGGGTGCGATCATACCAGCGCTAAAGCACCGGATCCCATCAGAACTCCGCAGTTAAGCGTGCTTGGGCGAGAGTAGTACTAGGATGGGTGACCTCCTGGGAAGTCCTCGTGTTGCACCCTTTTTTTTTCAGCTTTGGCTGTCCATTTTCCTGCCACCCATCACATGACCGCTGTTGGAGCCGTCGGAGACCAAATTAATCATTTTGAAGCGTCGAAACCCAGGCTCCGTGCGAGACTTACTGGTTTTAGTTAGCCTTTAATTTGATTGCTTTGAAGGCTTTTTACTCCATTTCCGGTTCAATCTTTGCGGAAAGCCATATAAAGCAATATAGGAAAGGTTTAAAAGTTTCAATGGAAAATCTTTTATATTTTACTGATTTTAGTAAGCTTACTGATTCGAGTAATCGAGGGTTTCCTAACTCTATAAAAGTGATGTAATACTTTTATTCAAGGAATAATACAGTTTCAGGTTGTTTATGGGTATCTAGGGTCGTAAACGGGTCGGTTCCGTTCCGGGTCCACGGCGGGCCCGGAACTGGAATCGTTAGTGAGGGGATGCACCCGGAAACCAAAACCGGAACCGATTCGGAACTAATTTCCTGGATCCGGAACCGGAACCATTACAGAGTGGATGGGCCCGGAACCGGAACCATTTCCTGGGCGGGTTCGGGTCCGGGCCCGGCCTATGTAGAGAATTTTTTAGAGAAAAGCAAACTTTTAGAAAAAAAATTTCTAAAATTGGGGTAATATATTGGAGCTCGGGCCCACAGGCCAGAACCAAGGTCGAATTGGGCCCGGAACCATTTAGGTCGCGGGTCTAGAAATTGGAACCATACCCGGACCCGTTTACTTATCGGTTCCTAAAGATGGACCCAGACCCGATTATTAACGGGTCGGAACCTTCGGATAATCGGAGAATCGGATACCCATTTACAACCCTATGGGCATCACCCCATCACTTCCGTCTTGGCTCAGGGTGACGGTTCGAGGTTAAAGGAGATGACTTTCCTCTATGGTTTAGTAAGAGTGTTTCCGCAACGTTAATGTGGAAACAGAAATCAACGTTACAGAACAAATTTGAGACGGTAAAGCCGACCGGTCCCCAGGCACCACCGCTCGGTAAAGCAACGGGCTCGGCAGGTCCGACCCGGTCCAGGGCACCACCTCTCTGTAAAGCACAACTGTTTTCCACTGCGATAATACTTCGGGTGCGATCATACCAGCGCTAAAGCACCGGATCCCATCAGAACTCCGCAGTTAAGCGTGCTTGGGCGAGAGTAGTACTAGGATGGGTGACCTCCTGGGAAGTCCTCGTGTTGCACCCTTTTTTTTTCAGCTTTGGCTGTCCATTTTCCTGCCACCCATCACATGACCGCTGTTGGAGCCGTCGGAGACCAAATTAATCATTTTGAAGCGTCGAAACCCAGGCTCCGTGCGAGACTTACTGGTTTTAGTTAGCCTTTAATTTGATTGCTTTGAAGGCTTTTTACTCCATTTCCGGTTCAATCTTTGCGGAAAGCCATATAAAGCAATATAGGAAAGGTTTAAAAGTTTCAATGGAAAATCTTTTATATTTTACTGATTTTAGTAAGCTTACTGATTCGAGTAATCGAGGGTTTCCTAACTCTATAAAAGTGATGTAATACTTTTATTCAAGGAATAATACAGTTTCAGGTTGTTTATGGGTATCTAGGGTCGTAAACGGGTCGGTTCCGTTCCGGGTCCACGGCGGGCCCGGAACTGGAATCGTTAGTGAGGGGATGCACCCGGAAACCAAAACCGGAACCGATTCGGAACTAATTTCCTGGATCCGGAACCGGAACCATTACAGAGTGGATGGGCCCGGAACCGGAACCATTTCCTGGGCGGGTTCGGGTCCGGGCCCGGCCTATGTAGAGAATTTTTTAGAGAAAAGCAAACTTTTAGAAAAAAAATTTCTAAAATTGGGGTAATATATTGGAGCTCGGGCCCACAGGCCAGAACCAAGGTCGAATTGGGCCCGGAACCATTTAGGTCGCGGGTCTAGAATTTGGAACCATACCCGGACCCGTTTACTTATCGGTTCCTAAAGATTGACCCAGACCCGATTATTAACGGGTCGGAACCTTCGGATAATCGGAGAATCGGATACCCATTTACAACCCTATGGGCATCACCCCATCACTTCCGTCTTGGCTCAGGGTGACGGTACGAGGTTAATGGAGATGACTTTCCTCTATGGTTTAGTAAGAGTGTTTCCGCAACGTTAATGTGGAAACAGAAATCAACGTTACAGAACAAATATGAGACGGTAAAGCCGACCGGTCCCCAGGCACCACCGCTCGGTAAAGCAACGGGCTCGGCAGGTCCGACCCGGTCCAGGGCACCACCTCTCTGTAAAGCACAACTGTTTTCCACTGCGATAATACTTCGGGTGCGATCATACCAGCGCTAAAGCACCGGATCCCATCAGAACTCCGCAGTTAAGCGTGCTTGGGCGAGAGTAGTACTAGGATGGGTGACCTCCTGGGAAGTCCTCGTGTTGCACCTTTTTTTTTTCAGCTTTGGCTGTCCATTTTCCTGCCACCCATCACATGACCGCTGTTGGAGCCGTCGGAGACCAAATTAATCATTTTGAAGCGTCGAAACCCAGGCTCCGTGCGAGACTTACTGGTTTTAGTTAGCCTTTAATTTGATTGCTTTGAAGGCTTTTTACTCCATTTCCGGTTCAATCTTTGCGGAAAGCCATATAAAGCAATATAGGAAAGGTTTAAAAGTTTCAATGGAAAATCTTTTATATTTTACTGATTTTAGTAAGCTTACTGATTCGAGTAATCGAGGGTTTCCTGACTCTATAAAAGTGATGTAATACTTTTATTCAAGGAATAATACAGTTTCAGGTTGTTTATGGGTATCTAGGGTCGTAAACGGGTCGGTTCCGTTCCGGGTCCACGGCGGGCCCGGAACTGGAATCGTTAGTGAGGGGATGCACCCGGAAACCAAAACCGGAACCGATTCGGAACTAATTTCCTGGATCCGGAACCGGAACCATTACGGAGTGGATGGGCCCGGAACCGGAACCATTTCCTGGGCGGGTTCGGGTCCGGGCCCGGCCCATGTAGAGAATTTTTTAGAGAAAAGCAAACTTTTAGAAAAAAAATTTCTAAAATTGGGGTAATATATTGGAGCTCGGGCCCACAGGCCGGAACCAAGGTCGAATTGGGCCCGGAACCATTTAGGTCGCGGGTCTAGAAATTGGAACCATACCCGGACCCGTTTACTTATCGGTTCCTAAAGATGGACCCAGACCCGATTATTAACGGGTCGGAACCTTCGGATAATCGGAGAATCGGATACCCATTTACAACCCTATGGGCATCACCCCATCACTTCCGTCTTGGCTCAGGGTGACGGTACGAGGTTAATGGAGATGACTTTCCTCTATGGTTTAGTAAGAGTGTTTCCGCAACGTTAATGTGGAAACAGAAATCAACGTAACAGAACAAATTTGAGACGGTAAAGCCGACCGGTCCCCAGGCACCACCGCTCGGTAAAGCAACGGGCTCGGCGGGTCCGACCCGGTCCAGGGCACCACCTCTCTGTAAAGCACAACTGTTTTCCACTGCGATAATACTTCGGGTGCGATCATACCAGCGCTAAAGCACCGGATCCCATCAGAACTCCGCAGTTAAGCGTGCTTGGGCGAGAATAATACTAGGATGGGTGACCTCCTGGGAAGTCCTCGTGTTGCACCCCTTTTTTTTCAGCTTTGGCTGTCCATTTTCCTGCCACCCATCACATGACCGCTGTTGGAGCCGTCGGAGACCAAATTAATCATTTTGAAGCGTCGAAACCCAGGCTCCGTGCGAGACTTACTGGTTTTAGTTAGCCTTTAATTTGATTGCTTTGAAGGCTTTTTACTCCATTTCCGGTTCAATCTTTGCGGAAAGCCATATAAAGCAATTTAGGAAAGGTTTAAAAGTTTCAATGGAAAATCTTTTATATTTTACTGATTTTAGTAAGCTTACTGATTCGAGTAATCGAGGGTTTCCTGACTCTATAAAAGTGATGTAATACTTTTATTCAAGGAATAATACAGTTTCAGGTTGTTTATGGGTATCTAGGGTCGTAAACGGGTCGGTTCCGTTCCGGGTCCACGGCGGGCCCGGAACTGGAATCGTTAGTGAGGGGATGCACCCGGAAACCAAAACCGGAACCGATTCGGAACTAATTTCCTGGATCCAGAACCGGAACCATTACGGAGTGGATGGGCCCGGAACCGGAACCATTTCCTGGGCGGGTTCGGGTCCGGGTCCGGCCTATGTAGAGAATTTTTTAGAGAAAAGCAAACTTTTAGAAAAAAAATTTCTAAAATTGGGGTAATATTTTGGAGCTCGGGCCCACAGGCCAGAACCAAGGTCGAATTGGGCCCGGAACCATTTAGGTCGCGGGTCTAGAAATTGGAACCATACCCGGACCCGTTTACTTATCGGTTCCTAAAGATGGACCCAGACCCGATTATTAACGGGTCGAAACCTTCGGATAATCGGAGAATCGGATACCCATTTACAACCCTATGGGCATCACCCCATCACTTCCGTCTTGGCTCAGGGTGACGGTTCGAGGTTAAAGGAGATGACTTTCCTCTATGGTTTAGTAAGAGTGTTTCCGCAACGTTAATGTGGAAACAGAAATCAACGTAACAGAACAAATTTGAGACGGTAAAGCCGACCGGTCCCCAGGCACCACCGCTCGGTAAAGCAACGGGCTCGGCAGGTCCGACCCGATCCAGGGCACCACCTCTCTGTAAAGCACAACTGTTTTCCACTGCGATAATACTTCGGGTGCGATCATACCAGCGCTAAAGCACCGGATCCCATCAGAACTCCGCAGTTAAGCGTGCTTGGGCGAGAGTAATACTAGGATGGGTGACCTCCTGGGAAGTCCTCGTGTTGCACCCTTTTTTTTTCAGCTTTGGCTGTCCATTTTCCTGCCACCCATCACATGACCGCTGTTGGAGCCGTCGGAGACCAAATTAATCCTATTGAAGCGTCGAAACCCAGGCTCCGTGCGAGACTTACTGGTTTTAGTTAGCCTTTAATTTGATTGCTTTGAAGGCTTTTTACTCCATTTCCGGTTCAATCTTTGCGGAAAGCCATATAAAGCAATATAGGAAAGGTTTAAAAGTTTCAATGGAAAATCTTTTATATTTTACTGATTTTAGTAAGCTTACTGATTCGAGTAATCGAGGGTTTCCTAACTCTATAAAAGTGATGTAATACTTTTATTCAAGGAATAATACAGTTTTAGGTTGTTTATGGGTATCTAGGGTCGTAAACGGGTCGGTTCCGTTCCGGGTCCACGGCGGGCCCGGAACTGGAATCGTTAGTGAGGGGATGCACCCGGAAACCAAAACCGGAACCGATTCGGAACTAATTTCCTGGATCCGGAACCGGAACCATTACAGAGTGGATGGGCCCGGAACCGGAACCATTTCCTGGGCGGGTTCGGGTCCGGGCCCGGCCTATGTAGAGAATTTTTTAGAGAAAAGCAAACTTTTAGAAAAAAAATTTCTAAAATTGGGGTAATATATTGGAGCTCGGGCCCACAGGCCGGAACCAAGGTCGAATTGGGCCCGGAACCATTTAGGTCGCGGGTCTAGAAATTGGAACCATACCCGGACCCGTTTACTTATCGGTTCCTAAAGATGGACCCAGACCCGATTATTAACGGGTCGGAACCTTCGGATAATCGGAGAATCGGATACCCATTTACAACCCTATGGGCATCACCCCATCACTTCCGTCTTGGCTCAGGGTGACGGTACGAGGTTAATGGAGATGACTTTCCTCTATGGTTTAGTAAGAGTGTTTCCGCAACGTTAATGTGGAAACAGAAATCAACGTTACAGAACAAATTTGAGACGGTAAAGCCGACCGGTCCCCAGGCACCATCGCTCGGTAAAGCAACGGGCTCGGCAGGTCCGACCCGGTCCAGGGCACCACCTCTCTGTAAAGCACAACTGTTTTCCACTGCGATAAAACTTCGGGTGCGATCATACCAGCGCTAAAGCACCGGATCCCATCAGAACTCCGCAGTTAAGCGTGCTTGGGCGAGAGTAGTACTAGGATGGGTGACCTCCTGGGAAGTCCTCGTGTTGCACCTTTTTTTTTTCAGCTTTGGCTGTCCATTTTCCTGCCACCCATCACATGACCGCTGTTGGAGCCGTCGGAGACCAAATTAATCATTTTGAAGCATCGAAACCCAGGCTCCGTGCGAGACTTACTGGTTTTAGTTAGCCTTTAATTTGATTGCTTTGAAGGCTTTTTACTCCATTTCCGGTTCAATCTTTGCGGAAAGCCATATAAAGCAATTTAGGAAAGGTTTAAAAGTTTCAATGGAAAATCTTTTATATTTTACTGATTTTAGTAAGCTTACTGATTCGAGTAATCGAGGGTTTCCTGACTCTATAAAAGTGATGTAATACTTTTATTCAAGGAATAATACAGTTTCAGGTTGTTTATGGGTATCTAGGGTCGTAAACGGGTCGGTTCCGTTCCGGGTCCACGGCGGGCCCGGAACTGGAATCGTTAGTGAGGGGATGCACCCGGAAACCAAAACCGGAACCGATTCGGAACTAATTTCCTGGATCCGGAACCGGAACCATTACGGAGTGGATGGGCCCGGAACCGGAACCATTTCCTGGGCGGGTTCGGGTCCGGGTCCGGCCTATGTAGAGAATTTTTTAGAGAAAAGCAAACTTTTAGAAAAAAGATTTCTAAAATTGGGGTAATATGTTGGACCTCGGGCCCACAGGCCAGAACCAAGGTCGAATTGGGCCCGGAACCATTTAGGTCGCGGGTCTAGAAATTGGAACCATACCCGAACCCGTTTACTTATCGGTTCCTAAAGATGGACCCAGACCCGATTATTAACGGGTCGGAACCTTCGGATAATCGGAGAATCCGATACCCATTTACAACCCTATGGGCATCACCCCATCACTTCCGTCTTGGCTCAGGGTGACGGTTCGAGGTTAATGGAGATGACTTTCCTCTATGGTTTAGTAAGAGTGTTTCTGCAACGTTAATGTGGAAACAGAAATCAACGTAACAGAACAAATTTGAGACGGTAAAGCCGACCGGTCCCCAGGCACCACCGCTCGGTAAAGCAACGGGCTCGGCAGGTCCGACCCGGTCCAGGGCACCACCTCTCTGTAAAGCACAACTGTTTTCCACTGCGATAATACTTCGGGTGCGATCATACCAGCGCTAAACCACCGGATCCCATCAGAACTCTGCAGTTAAGCGTGCTTGGGCGAGAGTAGTACTAGGATGGGTGACCTCCTGGGAAGTCCTCGTGTTGCACCCCTTTTTTTTCAGCTTTGGCTGTCCATTTTCCTGCCACCCATCACATGACCGCTGTTGGAGCCGTCGGAGACCAAATTAATCATTTTGAAGCGTCGAAACCCAGGCTCCGTGCGAGACTTACTGGTTTTAGTTAGCCTTTAATTTGATTGCTTTGAAGGCTTTTTACTCCATTTCCGGTTCAATCTTTGCGGAAAGCCATATAAAGCAATATAGGAAAGGTTTAAAAGTTTCAATGGAAAATCTTTTATATTTTACTGATTTTAGTAAGCTTACTGATTCGAGTAATCGAGGGTTTCCTGACTCTATAAAAGTGATGTAATACTTTTATTCAAGGAATAATACAGTTTCAGGTTGTTTATGGGTATCTAGGGTCGTAAACGGGTCAGTTCCGTTCCGGGTCCACGGCGTGCCCGGAACTGGAATCGTTAGTGAGGGGATGCACCCGGAAACCAAAACCGGAACCGATTCGGAACTAATTTCCTGGATCCGGAACCGGAACCATTACGGAGTGGATGGGCCCGGAACCGGAACCATTTCCTGGGCGGGTTCGAGTCCGGGCCCGGCCTATGTAGAGAATTTTTTAGAGAAAAGCAAACTTTTAGAAAAAAAATTTCTAAAATTGGGGTAATATATTGGACCTCGGGCCCACAGGCCAGAACCAAGGTCGAATTGGGCCCGGAACCATTTAGGTCGCGGGTCTAGAAATTGGAACCATACCCGGACCCGTTTACTTATCGGTTCCTAAAGATGGACCCAGACGCGATTATTAACGGGTCGGAACCTTCGGAAAATCGGAGAATCCGATACCCATTTACAACCCTATGGGCATCACCCCATCACTTCCGTCTTGGCTCAGGGTGACGGTACGAGGTTAATGGAGATGACTTTCCTCTATGGTTTAGTAAGAGTGTTTCTGCAACGTTAATGTGGAAACAGAAATCAACGTAACAGAACAAATTTGAGACGGTAAAGCCGACCGGTCCCCAGGCACCACCGCTCGGTAAAGCAACGGGCTCGGCAGGTCCGACCTGGTCCAGGGCACCACCTCTCTGTAAAGCACAACTGTTTTCCACTGCGATAATACTTCGGGTGCGATCATACCAGCGCTAAAGCACCGGATCCCATCAGAACTCCGCAGTTAAGCGTGCTTGGGCGAGAGTAGTACTAGGATGGGTGACCTCCTGGGAAGTCCTCGTGTTGCACCCCTTTTTTTTCAGCTTTGGCTGTCCATTTTCCTGCCACCCATCACATGACCGCTGTTGGAGCCGTCGGAGACCAAATTAATCATTTTGAAGCGTCGAAACCCAGGCTCCGTGCGAGACTTACTGGTTTTAGTTAGCCTTTAATTTGATTGCTTTGAAGGCTTTTTACTCCATCTCCGGTTCAATCTTTGCAGAAAGCCATATAAAGCAATATAGGAAAGGTTTTTCAATGGAAAATCTTTTATATTTTACTGATTTTAGTAAGCTTACTGATTCGAGTAATCGAGGGTTTCCTGACTTTATAAAAGTGATGTAATACTTTTATTCAAGGAATAATACAGTTTCAGGTTGTTTATGGGTATCTAGGGTCGTAAACGGGTCGGTTCCGTTCCGGGTCCACGGCGTGCCCGGAACTGGAATCGTTAGTGAGGGGATGCACCCGGAAACCAAAACCGGAACCGATTCGGAACTAATTTCCTGGATCCGGAACCGGAACCATTACGGAGTGGATGGGCCCGGAACCGGAACCATTTCCTGGGCGGGTTCGGGTCCGGGTCCGGCCTATGTAGAGAATTTTTTAGAGAAAAGCAAACTTTTAGAAAAAAAATTTCTAAAATTGGGGTAATATTTTGGAGCTCGGGCCCACAGGCCAGAACCAAGGTCGAATTGGGCCCGGAACCATTTAGGTCGCGGGTCTAGAAATTGGAACCATACCCGGACCCGTTTACTTATCGGTTCCTAAAGATGGACCCAGACCCGATTATTAACGGGTCGGAACCTTCGGATAATCGGAGAATCCGATACCCATTTACAACCCTATGGGCATCACCCCATCACTTCCGTCTTGGCTCAGGGTGACGGTTCGAGGTTAAAGGAGATGACTTTCCTCTATGGTTTACTAAGAGTGTTTCCGCAACGTTAATGTGGAAACAGAAATCAACGTAACAGAACAAATTTGAGACGGTAAAGCCGACCGGTCCCCAGGCACCACCGCTCGGTAAAGCAACGGGCTCGGCAGGTCCGACCCGGTCCAGGGCACCACCTCTCTGTAAAGCACAACTGTTTTCCACTGCGATAATACTTCGGGTGCGATCATACCAGCTCTAAAGCACCGGATCCCATCAGAACTCCGCAGTTAAGCGTGCTTGGGCGAGAGTAGTACTAGGATGGGTGACCTCCTGGGAAGTCCTCGTGTTGCACCCCTTTTTTTTCAGCTTTGGCTGTCCATTTTCCTGCCACCCATCACATGACCGCTGTTGGAGCCGTCGGAGACCAAATTAATCATTTTGAAGCGTCGAAACCCAGGCTCCGTGCGAGACTTACTAGTTTTAGTTAGCCTTTAATTTGATTGCTTTGAAGGCTTTTTACTCCATTTCCGGTTCAATCTTTGCGGAAAGCCATATAAAGCAATATAGGAAAGGTTTAAAAGTTTCAATGGAAAATCTTTTATATTTTACTGATTTTAGTAAGCTTACTGATTCGAGTAATCGAGGGTTTCCTGACTCTATAAAAGTGATGTAATACTTTTATTCAAGGAATAATACAGTTTCAGGTTGTTTATGGGTATCTAGGGTCGTAAACGGGTCAGTTCCGTTCCGGGTCCACGGCGTGCCCGGAATTGGAATCGTTAGTGAGGGGATGCACCCGGAAACCAAAACCGGAACCGATTCGGAACTAATTTCCTGGATCCGGAACCGGAACCATTACGGAGTGGATGGGCCCGGAACCGGAACCATTTCCTGGGCGGGTTCGGGTCCGGGCCCGGCCTATGTAGAGAATTTTTTAGAGAAAAGTAAACTTTTAGAAAAAAAATTTCTAAAATTGGGGTAATATATTGGAGCTCGGGCCCACAGGCCAGAACCAAGGTCGAATTGGGCCCGGAACCATTTAGGTCGCGGGTCTAGAAATTGGAACCATACCCGGACCCGTTTACTTATCGGTTCCTAAAGATGGACCCAGACGCGATTATTAACGGGTCGGAACCTTCGGATAATCGGAGAATCGGATACCCATTTACAACCCTATGGGCATCACCACATCACTTCCGTCTTGGCTCAGGGTGACGGTACGAGGTTAATGGAGATGACTTTCCTCTATGGTTTAGTAAGAGTGTTTCCGCAACGTTAATGTGGAAACAGAAATCAACGTAACAGAACAAATTTGAGACGGTAAAGCCGACCGGTCCCCAGGCACCACCGCTCGGTAAAGCAACGGGCTCGGCAGGTCCGACCCGGTCCAGGGCACCACCTCTCTGTAAAGCACAACTGTTTTCCACTGCGATAATACTTCGGGTGCGATCATACCAGCGCTAAAGCACCGGATCCCATCAGAACTCCGCAGTTAAGCGTGCTTGGGCGAGAGTAGTACTAGGATGGGTGACCTCCTGGGAAGTCCTCGTGTTGCACCCCTTTTTTTTCAGCTTTGGCTGTCCATTTTCCTGCCACCCATCACATGACCGCTGTTGGAGCCGTCGGAGACCAAATTAATCATTTTGAAGCGTCGAAACCCAGGCTCCGTGCGAGACTTACTGGTTTTAGTTAGCCTTTAATTTGATTGCTTTGAAGGCTTTCTACTCCATTTCCGGTTCAATCTTTGCGGAAAGCCATATAAAGCAATTTAGGAAAGGTTTAAAAGTTTCAATGGAAAATCTTTTATATTTTCCTGATTTTAGTAAGCTTACTGATTCGAGTAATCGAGGGTTTCCTGACTCTATAAAAGTGAAGTAATACTTTTATTCACGGAATAATACAGTTTCAGGTTGTTTATGGGTATCTAGGGTCGTAAACGGGTCGGTTCCGTTCCGGGTCCACGGCGGGCCCGGAACTGGAATCGTTAGTGAGGGGATGCACCAGGAAACCAAAACCGGAACCGATTCGGAACTAATTTCCTGGATCCGGAACCGGAACCATTACGGAGTGGATGGGCCCGGAACCGGAACCATTTCCTGGGCGGGTTCGGGTCCGGGTCCGGCCTATGTAGAGAATTTTTTAGAGAAAAGCAAACTTTTAGAAAAAAAATTTCTAAAATTGGGGTAATATTTTGGAGCTCGGGCCCACAGGCCAGAACCAAGGTCGAATTGGGCCCGGAACCATTTAGGTCGCGGGTCTAGAAATTGGAACAATACCCGGACCGGTTTACTTATCGGTTCCTAAAGATGGACCCAGACCCGATTATTAACGGGTCGGAACCTTCGGATAATCGGAGAATCGGATACCCATTTACAACCCTATGGGCATCACCCCATCACTTCCGTCTTGGCTCTGGGTGACGGTTCGAGGTTAAAGGAGATGACTTTCCTCTATGGTTTACTAAGAGTGTTTCCGCAACGTTAATGTGGAAACAGAAATCAACGTAACAGAACAAATTTGAGACGGTAAAGCCGACCGGTCCCCAGGCACCACCGCTCGGTAAAGCAACGGGCTCGGCAGGTCCGACCCGGTCCAGGGCACCACCTCTCTGTAAAGCACAACTGTTTTCCACTGCGATAATACTTCGGGTGCGATCATACCAGCGCTAAAGCACCGGATCCCATCAGAACTCTGCAGTTAAGCGTGCTTGGGCGAGAGTAGTACTAGGATGGGTGACCTCCTGGGAAGTCCTCGTGTTGCACCCCTTTTTTTTCAGCTTTGGCTGTCCATTCTCCTGCCACCCATCACATGACCGCTGTTGGAGCCGTCGGAGACCAAATTAATCATTTTGAAGCGTCGAAACCCAGGCTCCGTGCGAGACTTACTGGTTTTAGTTAGCCTTTAATTTGATTGCTTTGAAGGCTTTTTACTCCATTTCCGGTTCAATCTTTGCAGAAAGCCATATAAAGCAATATAGGAAAGGTTTAAAAGTTTCAATGGAAAATCTTTTATATTTTACTGATTTTAGTAAGCTTACTGATTCGAGTAATCGAGGGTTTCCTGACTTTATAAAAGTGATGTAATACTTTTATTCAAGGAATAATACAGTTTCAGGTTGTTTATGGGTATCTAGGGTCGTAAACGGGTCGGTTCCGTTCCGGGTCCACGGCGGGCCCGGAACTGGAATCGTTAGTGAGGGGATGCACCCGGAAACCAAAACCGGAACCGATTCGGAACTAATTTCCTGGATCCGGAACCGGAACCATTACGGAGTGGATGGGCCCGGAACCGGAACCATTTCCTGGGCGGGTTCGGGTCCGGGTCCGGCCTATGTAGAGAATTTTTTAGAGAAAAGCAAACTTTTAGAAAAAAAATTTCTAAAATTGGGGTAATATTTTGGAGCTCGGGCCCACAGGCCAGAACCAAGGTCGAATTGGGCCCGGAACCATTTAGGTCGCGGGTCTAGAAATTGGAACAATACCCGGACCGGTTTACTTATCGGTTCCTAAAGATGGACCCAGACCCGATTATTAACGGGTCGGAACCTTCGGATAATCGGAGAATCGGATACCCATTTACAACCCTATGGGCATCACCCCATCACTTCCGTCTTGGCTCTGGGTGACGGTTCGAGGTTAAAGGAGATGACTTTCCTCTATGGTTTACTAAGAGTGTTTCCGCAACGTTAATGTGGAAACAGAAATCAACGTAACAGAACAAATTTGAGACGGTAAAGCCGACCGGTCCCCAGGCACCACCGCTCGGTAAAGCAACGGGCTCGGCAGGTCCGACCCGGTCCAGGGCACCACCTCTCTGTAAAGCACAACTGTTTTCCACTGCGATAATACTTCGGGTGCGATCATACCAGCGCTAAAGCACCGGATCCCATCAGAACTCCGCAGTTAAGCGTGCTTGGGCGAGAGTTGTACTAGGATGGGTGACCTCCTGGGAAGTCCTCGTGTTGCACCCCTTTTTTTTCAGCTTTGGCTGTCCATTTTCCTGCCACCCATCACATGACCGCCGTTGGAGCCGTCGGAGACCAAATTAATCATTTTGAAGCGTCGAAACCCAGGCTCCGTGCGAGACTTACTGGTTTTAGTTAGCCTTTAATTTGATTGCTTTGAAGGCTTTTTACTCCATTTCCGGTTCAATCTTTGCAGAAAGCCATATAAAGCAATATAGGAAAGGTTTAAAAGTTTCAATGGAAAATCTTTTATATTTTACTGATTTTAGTAAGCTTACTGATTCGAGTAATCGAGGGTTTCCTGACTCTATAAAAGTGATGTAATACTTTTATTCAAGGAATAATACAGTTTCAGGTTGTTTATGGGTATCTAGGGTCGTAAACGGGTCGGTTCCGTTCCGGGTCCACGGCGTGCCCGGAACTGGAATCGTTAGTGAGGGGATGCACCCGGAAACCAAAACCGGAACCGATTCGGAACTAATTTCCTGGATCCGGAACCGGAACCATTACGGAGTGGATGGGCCCGGAACCGGAACCATTTCCTGGGCGGGCTCGGGTCCGGGCCCGGCCTATGTAGAGAATTTTTTAGAGAAAAGCAAACTTTTAGAAAAAAAATTTCTAAAATTGGGGTAATATATTGGAGCTCGGGCCCACAGGCCAGAACCAAGGTCGAATTGGGCCCGGAACCATTTAGGTCACGGGTCTAGAAATTGGAACCATACCCGGACCCGTTTACTTATCGGTTCCTAAAGATGGACCCAGACCCGATTATTAACGGGTCGGAACCTTCGGATAATCGGAGAATCGGATACCCATTTACAACCCTATGGGCATCACCCCATCAGTTCCGTCTTGGCTCAGGGTGACGGTACGAGGTTAATGGAGATGACTTTCCTCTATGGTTTAGTAAGAGTGTTTCCGCAACGTTAATGTGGAAACAGAAATCAACGTAACAGAACAAATTTGAGACGGTAAAGCCGACCGGTCCCCAGGCACCACCGCTCGGTAAAGCAACGGGCTCGGCAGGTCCGACCCGGTCCAGGGCACCACCTCTCTGTAAAGCACAACTGTTTTCCACTGCGATAATACTTCGGGTGCGATCATACCAGCGCTAAAGCACCGGATCCCATCAGAACTCCGCAGTTAAGCGTGCTTGGGCGAGAGTAGTACTAGGATGGGTGACCTCCTGGGAAGTCCTCGTGTTGCACCCCTTTTTTTTCAGCTTTGGCTGTCCATTTTCCTGCCACCCATCACATGACCGCTGTTGGAGCCGTCGGAGACCAAATTAATCATTTTGAAGCGTCGAAACCCAGGCTCCGTGCGAGACTTACTGGTTTTAGTTAGCCTTTAATTTGATTGCTTTGAAGGCTTTCTACACCATTTCCGGTTCAATCTTTGCGGAAAGCCATATAAAGCAATTTAGGAAAGGTTTAAAAGTTTCAATGGAAAATCTTTTATATTTTCCTGATTTTAGTAAGCTTACTGATTCGAGTAATCGAGGGTTTCCTGACTCTATAAAAGTGAAGTAATACTTTTATTCACGGAATAATACAGTTTCAGGTTGTTTATGGGTATCTAGGGTCGTAAACGGGTCGGTTCCGTTCCGGGTCCACGGCGGGCCCGGAACTGGAATCGTTAGTGAGGGGATGCACCAGGAAACCAAAACCGGAACCGATTCGGAACTAATTTCCTGGATCCGGAACCGGAACCATTACGGAGTGGATGGGCCCGGAACCGGAACCATTTCCTGGGCGGGTTCGGGTCCGGGTCCGGCCTATGTAGAGAATTTTTTAGAGAAAAGCAAACTTTTAGAAAAAAAATTTCTAAAATTGGGGTAATATTTTGGAGCTCGGGCCCACAGGCCAGAACCAAGGTCGAATTGGGCCTGGAACCATTTAGGTCGCGGGTCTAGAAATTGGAACCATACCCGGACCCGTTTACTTATCGGTTCCTAAAGATGGACCCAGAGCCGATTATTAACGGGTCGGAACCTTCGGATAATCGGAGAGTCGGATACCCATTTACAACCCTATGGGCATCACCCCATCACTTCCGTCTTGGCTCAGGGTGACGGTTCGAGGTTAAAGGAGATGACTTTCCACTATGGTTTACTAAGAGTGTTTCCGCAACGTTAATGTGGAAACAGAAATCAACGTAACAGAACAAATTTGAGACGGTAAAGCCGACCGGTCCCCAGGCACCACCGCTCGGTAAAGCAACGGGCTCGGCAGGTCCGACCCGGTCCAGGGCACCACCTCTCTGTAAAGCACAACTGTTTTCCACTGCGATAATACTTCGGGTGCGATCATACCAGCGCTAAAGCACCGGATCCCATCAGAACTCTGCAGTTAAGCGTGCTTGGGCGAGAGTAGTACTAGGATGGGTGACCTCCTGGGAAGTCCTCGTGTTGCACCCCTTTTTTTTCAGCTTTGGCTGTCCATTCTCCTGCCACCCATCACATGACCGCTGTTGGAGCCGTCGGAGACCAAATTAATCATTTTGAAGCGTCGAAACCCAGGCTCCGTGCGAGACTTACTGGTTTTAGTTAGCCTTTAATTTGATTGCTTTGAAGGCTTTCTACTCCATTTCCGGTTCAATCTTTGCGGAAAGCCATATAAAGCAATTTAGGAAAGGTTTAAAAGTTTCAATGGAAAATCTTTTATATTTTACTGATTTTAGTAAGCTTACTGATTCGAGTAATCGAGGGTTTCCTGACTCTATAAAAGTGATGTAATACTTTTATTCAAGGAATAATACAGTGTCAGGTTGTTTATGGGTATCTAGGGTCGTAAACGGGTCGGTTCCGTTCCGGGTCCACGGCGGGCCCGGAACTGGAATCGTTAGTGAGGGGATGCACCCGGAAACCAAAACCGGAACCGATTCGGAACTAATTTCCTGGATCCGGAACCGGAACCATTACGGAGTGGATGGGCCCGGAACCGGAACCATTTCCTGGGCGGGTTCGGGTCCGGGTCCGGCCTATGTAGAGAATTTTTTAGAGAAAAGCAAACTTTTAGAAAAAAAATTTCTAAAATTGGGGTAATATTTTGGAGCTCGGGCCCACAGGCCAGAACCAAGGTCGAATTGGGCCCGGAACCATTTAGGTCGCGGGTCTAGAAATTGGAACCATACCCGGACCCGTTTACTTATCGGTTCCTAAAGATGGACCCAGAGCCGATTATTAACGGGTCGGAACCTTCGGATAATCGGAGAATCGGATACCCATTTACAACCCTATGGGCATCACCCCATCACTTCCGTCTTGGCTCAGGGTGACGGATCGAGGTTAAAGGAGATGACTTTCCTCTATGGTTTACTAAGAGTGTTTCCGCAACGTTAATGTGGAAACAGAAATCAACGTAACAGAACAAATTTGAGACGGTAAAGCCGACCGGTCCCCAGGCACCACCGCTCGGTAAATCAACGGGCTCGGCAGGTCCGACCCGGTCCAGGGCTCCACCTCTCTGTAAAGCACAACTGTTTTCCACTGCGATAATACTTCGGGTGCGATCATACCAGCGCTAAACCACCGGATCCCATCAGAACTCCGCAGTTAAGCGTGCTTGGGCGAGAGTAGTACTAGGATGGGTGACCTCCTGGGAAGTCCTCGTGTTGCACCCCTTTTTTTTCAGCTTTGGCTGTCCATTTTCCTGCCACCCATCACATGACCGCTGTTGGAGCCGTCGGAGACCAAATTAATCATTTTGAAGCGTCGAAACCCAGGCTCCGTGCGAGACTTACTGGTTTTAGTTAGCCTTTAATTTGGTTGCTTTGAAGGCTTTTTACTCCATTTCCGGTTCAATCTTTGCGGAAAGCCATATAAAGCAATATAGGAAAGGTTTAAAAGTTTCAATGGAAAATCTTTTATATTTTACTGATTTTAGAAAGCTTACTGATTCGAGTAATCGAGGGTTTCCTGACTCTATAAAAGTGATGTAATACTTTTATTCAAGGAATAATACAGTTTCAGGTTGTTTATGGGTATCTAGGGTCGTAAACGGGTCGGTTCCGTTCCGGGTCCACGGCGGGCCCGGAACTGGAATCGTTAGTGAGGGGATGCACCCGGAAACCAAAACCGGAACCGATTCGGAACTAATTTCCTGGATCCGGAACCGGAACCATTACGGAGTGGATGGGCCCGGAACCAGAACCATTTCCTGGGCGGGTTCGGGTCCGTGCCCGGCCTATGTAGAGAATTTTTTAGAGAAAAGCAAACTTTTAGAAAAAAAATTTCTAAAATTGGGGTAATATAATGGAGCTCGGGCCCACAGGCCAGAACCAAGGTCGAATTGGGCCCGGAACCATTTAGGTCGCGGGTCTAGAAATTGGAACCGTACCCGGACCCGTTTACTTATCGGTTCCTAAAGATGGACCCAGACCCGATTATTAACGGGTCGGAACCTTCGGATAATCGGAGAATCCGATACCCATTTACAACCCTATGGGCATCACCCCATCACTTCCGTCTTGGCTCAGGGTGACGGTACGAGGTTAATGGAGATGACTTTCCTCTATGGTTTAGTAAGAGTGTTTCCGCAACGTTAATGTGGAAACAGAAATCAACGTAACAGAACAAATTTGAGACGGTAAAGCCGACCGGTCCCCAAGCACCACCGCTCGGTAAAGCAACGGGCTCGGCAGGTCCGACCCCGTCCAGGGCACCACCTCTCTGTAAAGCACAACTGTTTTCCACTGCGATAATACTTCGGGTGCGATCATACCAGCGCTAAAGCACCGGATCCCATTAGAATTCCGCAGTTATGCGTGCTTGGGCGAGAGTAGTACTAGGATGGGTGACCTCCTGGGAAGTCCTCGTGTTGCACCCCTTTTTTTTCAGCTTTGGCTGTCAATTTTCCTGCCACCCATCACATGACCGCTGTTGGAGCCGTCGGAGACCAAATTAATCATTTTGATGCGTCGAAACCCAGGCTCCGTGCGAGACTTACTGGTTTTAGTTAGCCTTTAATTTGATTGCTTTGAAGGCTTTTTACTCCATTTCCGGATCAATCTTTGCGGAAAGCCATATAAAGCAATATAGGAAAGGTTTAAAAGTTTCAATGGAAAATCTTTTATATTTTACTGATTTTAGTAAGCTTACTGATTCGAGTAATCGAGGGTTTCCTGACTCTATAAAAGTGATGTAATACTTTTATTCAAGGAATAATACAGTTTCAGGTTGTTTATGGGTATCTAGGGTCGTAAACGGGTCGGTTCCGTTCCGGGTCCACGGCGGGCCCGGAACTGGAATCGTTAGTGAGGGGATGCACCCGGAAACCAAAACCGGAACCGATTCGGAACTAATTTCCTGGATCCGGAACCGGAACCATTACGGAGTGGATGGGCCCGGAACCGGAACCATTTCCTGGGCGGGTTCGGGTCCGGGCCCGGCCTATGCAGAGAATTTTTTAGAGAAAAGCAAACTTTTAGAAAAAAAATTTCTAAAATTGTGGCAATATAGTGGAGCTCGGGCCCACAGGCCAGAACCAAGGTCGAATTGGGCCCGGAACCATTTAGGTCGCGGGTCTAGAAATTGGAACCGTACCCGGACCCGTTTACTTATCGGTTCCTAAAGATGGACCCAGACCCGATTATTAACGGGTCGGAACCTTCGGATAATCGGAGAATCGGATACCCATTTACAACCCTATGGGCATCACCCCATCACTACCGTCTTGGCTCAGGGTGACGGTACGAGGTTAATGGAGATGACTTTCCTCTATGGTTTAGTAAGAGTGTTTCCGCAACGTTAATGTGGAAACAGAAATCAACGTAACAGAACAAATTTGAGACGGTAAAGCCGACCGGTCCCCAGGCACCACCGCTCGGTAAAGCAACGGGCTCGGCAGGTCCGACCCGGTCCAGGGCACCACCTCTCTGTAAAGCACAACTGTTTTCCACTGCGATAATACTTCGGGTGCGATCATACCAGCGCTAAAGCACCGGATCCCATTAGAACTCCGCAGTTATGCGTGCTTGGGCGAGAGTAGTACTAGGATGGGTGACCTCCTGGGAAGTCCTCGTGTTGCACCCCTTTTTTTACAGCTTTGGCTGTCAATTTTCCTGCCACCCATCACATGACCGCTGTTGGAGCCGTCGGAGACCAAATTAATCATTTTGAAGCGTCGAAACCCAGGCTCCGTGCAAGACTTACTCGTTTTAGTTAGCCTTTAATTTGATTGCTTTGAAGGCTTTTTACTCCATTTCCGGTTCAATCTTTGCGGAAAGCCATATAAAGCAATATAGGAAAGGTTTAAAAGTTTCAATGGAAAATCTTTTATATTTTACTGATTTTAGTAAGCTTACTGATTCGAGTAATCGAGGGTTTCCTGACTCAATAAAAGTGATGTAATACTTTTATTCAAGGAATAATACAGTTTCAGGTGGTTTATGGGTATCTAGGGTCGAAAACGGGTCGGTTCCGTTCCGGGTCCACGGCGGGCCCGGAACTGGAATCGTTAGTGAGGGGATGCACCCGGAAACCAAAACCGGAACCGATTCGGAACTAATTTCCTAGATCCGGAACCGGAACCATTACGGAGTGGATGGGCCCGGAACCAGAACCATTTCCTGGGCGGGTTCGGGTCCGGGCCCGGCCTATGTAGAGAATTTTTTAGAGAAAAGCAAACTTTTAGAAAAAAAATTTCTAAAATTGGGGTAATATATTGGAGCTCGGGCCCACAGGCCAGAACCAAGGTCGAATTGGGCCCGGAACCATTTAGGTCACGGGTCTAGAAATTGGAACCATACCCGGACCCGTTTACTTATCGGTTCCTAAAGATGGACCCAGACCCGATTATTAACGGGTCGGAACCTTCGGATAATCGGAGAATCGGATACCCATTTACAACCCTATGGGCATCACCCCATCACTTCCGTCTTGGCTCAGGGTGACGGTACGAGGTTAATGGAGATGACTTTCCTCTATGGTTTAGTAAGAGTGTTTCCGCAACGTTAATGTGGAAACAGAAATCAACGTAACAGAACAAATTTGAGACGGTAAAGCCGACCGGTCCCCAGGCACCACCGCTCGGTAAAGCAACGGGCTCGGCAGGTCCGACCCGGTCCAGGGCACCACCTCTCTGTAAAGCACAACTGTTTTCCACTGCGATAATACTTCGGGTGCGATCATACCAGCGCTAAAGCACCGGATCCCATCAGAACTCCGCAGTTAAGCGTGCTTGGGCGAGAGTTGTACTAGGATGGGTGACCTCCTGGGAAGTCCTCGTGTTGCACCCCTTTTTTTTCAGCTTTGGCTGTCCATTTTCCTGCCACCCATCACATGACCGCCGTTGGAGCCGTCGGAGACCAAATTAATCATTTTGAAGCGTCGAAACTCAGGCTCCGTGCGAGACTTACTGGTTTTAGTTAGCCTTTAATTTGATTGCTTTGAAGGCTTTTTACTCCATTTCCGGTTCAATCTTTGCGGAAAACCATATAAAGCAATATAGGAAAGGTTTAAAAGTTTCAATGGAAAATCTTTTATATTTTACTGATTTTAGTAAGCTTACTGATTCGAGTAATCGAGGGTTTCCTGACTCTATAAAAGTGATGTAATACTTTTATTCAAGGAATAATACAGTTTCAGGTTGTTTATGGGTATCTAGGGTCGTAAACGGGTCGGTTCCGTTCCGGGTCCACGGCGGGCCCGGAACTGGAATCGTTAGTGAGGGGATGCACCCGGAAACCAAAACCGGAACCGATTCGGAACTAATTTCCTGGATCCGGAACCGGAACCATTACGCAGTGGATGGGCCCGGAACCGGAACCATTTCCTGGGCGGGTTCGGGTCCGGGCCCGGCCTATGTAGAGAATTTTTTAGAGAAAAGCAAACTTTTAGAAAAAAAATTTCTAAAATTGGGGTAATATATTGGAGCTCGGGCCCACAGGCCAGAACCAAGGTCGAATTGGGCCCGGAACCATTTAGGTCGCAGGTCTAGAAATTGGAACCATACCCGGACCCGTTTACTTATCGGTTCCTAAAGATGGACCCAGACCCGATTATTAACGGGTCGGAACCTTCGGATAATCGGAGAATCGGATACCCATTTACAACCCTATGGGCATCACCCCATCACTTCCGTCTTGGCTCAGGGTGACGGTACGAGGTTAATGGAGATGACTTTCCTCTATGGTTTAGTAAGAGTGTTTCCGCAACGTTAATGTGGAAACAGAAATCAACGTAACAGAACAAATTTGAGACGGTAAAGCCGACCGGTCCCCAGGCACCACCGCTCGGTAAAGCAACGGGCTCGGCAGGTCCGACCCGGTCCAGGGCACCACCTCTCTGTAAAGCACAACTGTTTTCCACAGCAATAATACATCGGGTGCGATCATAACAGCGCTAAAGCACCGGATCCCATCAGAACTCCGCAGTTAAGCGTGCTTGGGCGAGAGTAGTACTAGAATGGGTGACCTCCTGGGAAGTCCTCGTGTTGCACCCCTTTTTTTTCAGCTTTGGCTGTCAATTATCCGGCCACCCATCACATGACCGCTGTTGGAGCCGTCGGAGACCAAATTAATCATTTTGAAGCGTCGAAACCCAGGCTCCGTGCGAGACTTACTGGTTTTAGTTAGCCTTTAATTTGATTGCTTTGAAGGCTTTTTACTCCATTTCCGGTTCAATCTTTGCGGAAAGCCATATAAAGCAATTTAGGAAAGGTTTAAAAGTTTCAATGGAAAATCTTTTATATTTTACTGATTTTAGTAAGCTTACTGATTCGAGTAATCGAGGGTTTCCTGACTCTATAAAAGTGATGTAATACTTTTATTCAAGGAATAATACAGTTTCAGGTTGTTTATGGGTATCTAGGGTCGTAAACGGGTCGGTTCCGTTCCGGGTCCACGGCGGGCCCGGAACTGGAATCGTTAGTGAGGAGATGCACCCGGAAACCAAAACCGGAACCGATTCGGAACTAATTTCCTGGATCCGGAACCGGAACCATTACGGAGTGGATGGGCCCGGAACCGGAACCATTTCCTGGGCGGGTTCGGGTCCGGGCCCGGCCTATGTAGAGAATTTTTTAGAGAAAAGCAAACTTTTAGAAAAAAAATTTCTAAAATTGGGGTAATATATTGGAGCTCGGGCCCACAGGCCAGAACCAAGGTCGAATTGGGCCCGGAACCATTTAGGTCGTGGGTCTAGAAATTGGAACCATACCCGGACCCGTTTACTTATCGGTTCCTAAAGATGGACCCAGACCCGATTATTAACGGGTCGGAACCTTCGGATAATCGGAGAATCGGATACCCATTTACAACCCTATGGGCATCACCCCATCACTTCCGTCTTGGCTCAGGGTGACGGTACGAGGTTAATGGAGATGACTTTCCTCTATGGTTTAGTAAGAGTGTTTCCGCAACGTTAATGTGGAAACAGAAATCAACGTAACAGAACAAATTTGAGACGGTAAAGCCGACCGGTCCCCAGGCACCACCGCTCGGTAAAGCAACGGGCTCGGCAGGTCCGACACGGTCCAGGGCACCACCTCTCTGTAAAGCACAACTGTTTTCCACTGCAATAATACATCGGGTGCGATCATACCAGTGCTAAAGCACCGGATCCCATCAGAACTCCGCAGTTAAGCGTGCTTGGGCGAGAGTAGTACTAGGATGGGTGACCTCCTGGGAAGTCCTCGTGTTGCACCCCTTTTTTTTCAGCTTTGGCTGTCCATTATCCTGCCACCCTTCACATGACCGCTGTTGGAGCCGTCGGAGACCAAATTAATCATTTTGAAGCGTCGAAACCCAGGCTCCGTGCGAGACTTACTGGTTTTAGTTAGCCTTTAATTTGATTGCTTTGAAGGCTTTTTACTCCATTTCCGGTTCAATTTTTGCGGAAAGCCATATAAAGCAATTTAGGAAAGGTTTAAAAGTTTCAATGGAAAATCTTTTATATTTTACTGATTTTAGTAAGCTTACTGATTCGAGTAATCGAGGGTTTCCTGACTCTATAAAAGTGATGTAATACTTTTATTCAAGGAATAATACAGTTTCAGGTTGTTTATGGGTATCTAGGGTCGTAAACGGGTCGGTTCCGTTCCGGGTCCACGGCGGGCCCGGAACTGGAATCGTTAGTGAGGAGATGCACCCGGAAACAAAAACCGGAACCGATTCGGAACTAATTTCCTGGATCCGGAACCGGAACCATTACGGAGTGGATGGGCCCGGAACCGGAACCATTTCCTGGGCGGGTTCGGGTCCGGGCCCGGCCTATGTAGAGAATTTTTTAGAGAAAAGCAAACTTTTAGAAAAAAATTTTCTAAAATTGGGGTAATATATTGAAGCTCGGGCCCACAGGCCAGAACCAAGGTCGAATTGGGCCCGGAACCATTTAGGTCGCGGGTCTAGAAATTGGAACCATACCCGGACCCGTTTACTTATCGGTTCCTAAAGATGGACCCAGACCCGATTATTAACGGGTCGGAACCTTCGGATAATCGGAGAATCGGATACCCATTTACAACCCTATGGGCATCACCCCATCACTTCCGTCTTGGCTCAGGGTGACGGTACGAGGTTAATGGAGATGACTTTCCTCTATGGTTTAGTAAGAGTGTTTCCGCAACGTTAATGTGGAAACAGAAATCAACGTAACAGAACAAATTTGAGACGGTAAAGCCGACCGGTCCCCAGGCACCACCGCTCGGTAAAGCAACGGCCTCGGCAGGTCCGACCCGGTCCAGGGCACCACCTCTCTGTAAAGCACAACTGTTTTCCACTGCGATAATACTTCGGGTGCGATCATACCAGCGCTAAAGCACCGGATCCCATCAGAACTCCGCAGTTAAGCGTGCTTGGGCGAGAGTAGTACTAGGATGGGTGACCTCCTGGGAAGTCCTCGTGTTGCACCCCGTTTTTTACAGCTTTGGCTGTCCATTTTCCTGCCACCCATCACATGACCGCTGTTGGAGCCGTCGGAGACCAAATTAATCATTTTGAAGCGTCGAAACCCAGGCTCCGTGCGAGACTTACTGGTTTTAGTTAGCCTTTAATTTGATTGCTTTGAAGGCTTTTTACTCCATTTCCGGTTCAATCTTTGCGGAAAGCCATATAAAGCAATTTAGGAAAGGTTTAAAAGTTTCAATGGAAAATCTTTTATATTTTACTGATTTTAGTAAGTTTACTGATTCGAGTAATCGAGGGTTTCCTGACTCTATAAAAGTGATGTAATACTTTTATTCAAGGAATAATACAGTTTCAGGTTGTTTATGGGTATCTAGGGTCGTAAACGGGTCGGTTCCGTTCCGGGTCCACGGCGTGCCCGGAACTGGAATCGTTAGTGAGGGGATGCACCCGGAAACCAAAACCGGAACCGATTCGGAACTAATTTCCTGGATCCGGAACCGGAACCATTACGGAGTGGATGGGCCCGGAACCGGAACCATTTCCTGGGCGGGTTCGGGTCCGGGCCCGGCCTATGTAGAGAATTTTTTAGAGAAAAGCAAACTTTTAGAAAAAAAATTTCTAAAATTGGGGTAATATATTGGAGCTCGGGCCCACAGGCCGGAACCAAGGTCGAATTGGGCCCGGAACCATTTAGGTCGCGGGTCTAGAAATTGGAACCATACCCGGACCCGTTTACTTATCGGTTCCTAAAGATGGACCCAGACCCGATTATTAACGGGTCGGAACCTTCGGATAATCGGAGAATCGGATACCCATTTACAACCCTATGGGCATCACCCCATCACTTCCGTCTTGGCTCAGGGTGACGGTACGAGGTTAATGGAGATGACTTTCCTCTATGGTTTAGTAAGAGTGTTTCCGCAACGTTAATGTGGAAACAGAAATCAACGTAACCGAACAAATTTGAGACGGTAAAGCCGACCGGTCCCCAGGCACCACCGCTCGGTAAAGCAACGGGCTCGGCGGGTCCGACCCGGTCCAGGGCACCACCTCTCTGTAAAGCACAACTGTTTTCCACTGCGATAATACTTCGGGTGCGATCATACCAGCGCTAAAGCACCGGATCCCATCAGAACTCCGCAGTTAAGCGTGCTTGGGCGAGAGTAGTACTAGGATGGGTGACCTCCTGGGAAGTCCTCGTGTTGCACCCCTTTTTTTACAGCTTTGGCTGTCCATTTTCCTGCCACCCATCACATGACCGCTGTTGGAGCCGTCGGAGACCAAATTAATCATTTTGAAGCGTCGAAACCCAGGCTCCGTGCGAGACTTACTGGTTTTAGTTAGCCTTTAATTTGATTGCTTTGAAGGCTTTTTACTCCATTTCCGGTTCAATCTTTGCGGAAAGCCATATAAAGCAATTTAGGAAAGGTTTAAAAGTTTCAATGGAAAATCTTTTATATTTTACTGATTTTAGTAAGCTTACTGATTCGAGTAATCGAGGGTTTCCTGACACTATAAAAGTGATGTAATACTTTTATTCAAGGAATAATACAGTTTCAGGTTGTTTATGGGTATCTAGGGTCGTAAACGGGTCGGTTCCGTTCCGGGTCCACGGCGTGCCCGGAACTGGAATCGTTAGTGAGGGGATGCACCCGGAAACCAAAACCGGAACCGATTCGGAACTAATTTCCTGGATCCGGAACCGGAACCATTACGGAGTGGATGGGCCCGGAACCGGAACCATTTCCTGGGCGGGTTCGGGTCCGGGCCCGGCCTATGTAGAGAATTTTTTAGAGAAAAGCAAACTTTTAGAAAAAAAATTTCTAAAATTGGGGTAATATTTTGGAGCTCGGGCCCACAGGCCAGAACCAAGGTCGAATTGGGCCCGGAACCATTTAGGTCGCGGGTCTAGAAATTGGAACCATACCCGGACCCGTTTACTTATCGGTTCCTAAAGATGGACCCAGACCCGATTATTAACGGGTCGGAACCTTCGGATAATCGGAGAATCGGATACGCATTTACAACCCTATGGGCATCACCCCATCACTTCCGTCTTGGCTCAGGGTGACGGTACGAGGTTAAAGGAGATGACTTTCCTCTATGGTTTACTAAGAGTGTTTCCGCAACGTTAATGTGGAAACAGAAATCAACGTAACAGAACAAATTTGAGACGGTAAAGCCGACCGGTCCCCAGGCACCACCGCTCGGTAAAGCAACGGGCTCGGCAGGTCCGACCCGGTCCAGGGCACCACCTCTCTGTAAAGCACAACTGTTTTCCACTGCGATAATACTTCGGGTGCGATCATACCAGCGCTAAAGCACCGGATCCCATCAGAACTCCGCAGTTACGCGTGCTTGGGCGAGACTAGTACTAGGATGGGTGACCTCCTGGGAAGTCCTCGTGTTGCACCCCTTTTTTTACAGCTTTGGCTGTCCATTTTCCTGCCACCCATCACATGACCGCTGTTGGAGCCGTCGGAGACCAAATTAATCATTTTGAAGCGTCGAAACCCAGGCTCCGTGCGAGACTTACTGGTTTTAGTTAGCCTTTAATTTGATTGCTTTGAAGGCTTTTTACTCCATTTCCGGTTCAATCTTTGCGGAAAGCCATATAAAGCAATATAGGAAAGGTTTAAAAGTTTCAATGGAAAATCTTTTATATTTTACTGATTTTAGTAAGCTTACTGATTCGAGTAATCGAGGGTTTCCTGACTCTATAAAAGTGATGTAATACTTTTATTCAAGGAATAATACAGTTTCAGGTTGTTTATGGGTATCTAGGGTCGTAAACGGGTCGGTTCCGTTCCGGGTCCACGGCGTGCCCGGAACTGGAATCGTTAGTGAGGGGATGCACCCGGAAACCAAAACCGGAACCGATTCGGAACTAATTTCCTGGATCCGGAACCGGAACCATTACAGAGTGGATGGGCCCGGAACCGGAACCATTTCCTGGGCGGGTCCGGGTCCGGGCCCGGCCTATGTAGAGAATTTTTTAGAGAAAAGCAAACTTTTAGAAAAAAAATTTCTAAAATTGGGGTAATATATTGGAGCTCGGGCCCACAGGCCAGAACCAAGGTCGAATTGGGCCCGGAACCATTTAGGTCGCGGGTCTAGAAATTGGAACCATACCCGGACCCGTTTACTTATCGGTTCCTAAAGATGGACCCAGACCCGATTATTAACGGGTCGGAACCTTCGGATAATCGGAGAATCGGATACCCATTTACAACCCTATGGGCATCACCCCATCACTTCCGTCTTGGCTCAGGGTGACGGTACGAGGTTAATGGAGATGACTTTCCTCTATGGTTTAGTAAGAGTGTTTCCGCAACGTTAATGTGGAAACAGAAATCAACGTTACAGAACAAATTTGAGACGGTAAAGCCGACCGGTCCCCAGGCACCACCGCTCGGTAAAGCAACGGGCTCGGCAGGTCCGACCCGGTCCAGGGCACCACCTCTCTGTAAAGCACAACTGTTTTCCACTGCGATAATACTTCGGGTGCGATCATACCAGCGCTAAAGCACCGGATCCCATCAGAACTCCGCAGTTACGCGTGCTTGGGCGAGACTAGTACTAGGATGGGTGACCTCCTGGGAAGTCCTCGTGTTGCACCCCTTTTTTTACAGCTTTGGCTGTCCATTTTCCTGGCACCCATCACATGACCGCTGTTGGAGCCGTCGGAGACCAAATTAATCATTTTGAAGCGTCGAAACCCAGGCTCCGTGCGAGACTTACTGGTTTTAGTTAGCCTTTAATTTGATTGCTTTGAAGGCTTTTTACTCCATTTCCGGTTCAATCTTTGCGGAAAGCCATATAAAGCAATATAGGAAAGGTTTAAAAGTTTCAATGGAAAATCTTTTATATTTTACTGATTTTAGTAAGCTTACTGATTCGAGTAATCGAGGGTTTCCTGACTCTATAAAAGTGATGTAATACTTTTATTCAAGGAATAATACAGTTTCAGGTTGTTTATGGGTATCTAGGGTCGTAAACGGGTCGGTTCCGTTCCGGGTCCACGGCGTGCCCGGAACTGGAATCGTTAGTGAGGGGATGCACCCGGAAACCAAAACCGGAACCGATTCGGAACTAATTTCCTGGATCCGGAACCGGAACCATTACAGAGTGGATGGGCCCGGAACCGGAACCATTTCCTGGGCGGGTTCGGGTCCGGGCCCGGCCTATGTAGAGAATTTTTTAGAGAAAAGCAAACTTTTAGAAAAAAAATTTCTAAAATTGGGGTAATATATTGGAGCTCGGGCCCACAGGCCAGAACCAAGGTCGAATTGGGCCCGGAACCATTTAGGTCGCGGGTCTAGAAATTGGAACCATACCCGGACCCGTTTACTTATCGGTTCCTAAAGATGGACCCAGACCCGATTATTAACGGGTCGGAACCTTCGGATAATCGGAGAATCGGATACCCATTTACAACCCTATGGGCATCACCCCATCACTTCCGTCTTGGCTCAGGGTGACGGTACGAGGTTAATGGAGATGACTTTCCTCTATGGTTTAGTAAGAGTGTTTCCGCAACGTTAATGTGGAAACAGAAATCAACGTTACAGAACAAATTTGAGACGGTAAAGCCGACCGGTCCCCAGGCACCACCGCTCGGTAAAGCAACGGGCTCGGCAGGTCCGACCCGGTCCAGGGCACCACCTCTCTGTAAAGCACAACTGTTTTCCACTGCGATAATACTTCGGGTGCGATCATACCAGCGCTAAAGCACCGGATCCCATCAGAACTCCGCAGTTAAGCGTGCTTGGGCGAGAGTAGTACTAGGATGGGTGACCTCCTGGGAAGTCCTCGTGTTGCACCTTTTTTTTTTCAGCTTTGGCTGTCCATTTTCCTGCCACCCATCACATGACCGCTGTTGGAGCCGTCGGAGACCAAATTAATCATTTTGAAGCGTCGAAACCCAGGCTCCGTGCGAGACTTACTGGTTTTAGTTAGCCTTTAATTTGATTGCTTTAAAGGCTTTTTACTCCATTTCCGGTTCAATCTTTGCGGAAAGCCATATAAAGCAATATAGGAAAGGTTTAAAAGTTTCAATGGGAAATCTTTTATATTTTACTGATTTTAGTAAGCTTACTGATTCGAGTAATCGAGGGTTTCCTGACTCTATAAAAGTGATGTAATACTTTTATTCAAGGAATAATACAGTTTCAGGTTGTTTATGGGTATCTAGGGTCGTAAACGGGTCGGTTCCGTTCCGGGTCCACGGCGGGCCCGGAACTGGAATCGTTAGTGAGGGGATGCACCCGGAAACCAAAACCGGAACCGATTCGGAACTAATTTCCTGGATCCGGAACCGGAACCATTACAGAGTGGATGGGCCCGGAACCGGAACCATTTCCTGGGCGGGTTCGGGTCCGGGCCCGGCCTATGTAGAGAATTTTTTAGAGAAAAGCAAACTTTTAGAAAAAAAATTTCTAAAATTGGGGTAATATATTGGAGCTCGGGCCCACAGGCCAGAACCAAGGTCGAATTGGGCCCGGAACCATTTAGGTCGCGGGTCTAGAAATTGGAACCATACCCGGACCCGTTTACTTATCGGTTCCTAAAGATGGACCCAGACCCGATTATTAACGGGTCGGAACCTTCGGATAATCGGAAAATCGGATACCCATTTACAACCCTATGGGCATCACCCCATCACTTCCGTCTTGGCTCAGGGTGACGGTACGAGGTTAATGGAGATGACTTTCCTCTATGGTTTAGTAAGAGTGTTTCCGCAACGTTAATGTGGAAACAGAAATCAACGTTACAGAACAAATTTGAGACGGTAAAGCCGACCGGTCCCCAGGCACCACCGCTCGGTAAAGCAACGGGCTCGGCAGGTCCGACCCGGTCCAGGGCACCACCTCTCTGTAAAGCACAACTGTTTTCCACTGCGATAATACTTCGGGTGCGATCATACCAGCGCTAAAGCACCGGATCCCATCAGAACTCCGCAGTTAAGCGTGCTTGGGCGAGAGTAGTACTAGGATGGGTGACCTCCTGGGAAGTCCTCGTGTTGCACCTTTTTTTTTTCAGCTTTGGCTGTCCATTTTCCTGCCACCCATCACATGACCGCTGTTGGAGCCGTCGGAGACCAAATTAATCATTTTGAAGCGTCGAAACCCAGGCTCCGTGCGAGACTTACTGGTTTTAGTTAGCCTTTAATTTGATTGCTTTAAAGGCTTTTTACTCCATTTCCGGTTCAATCTTTGCGGAAAGCCATATAAAGCAATATAGGAAAGGTTTAAAAGTTTCAATGGGAAATCTTTTATATTTTACTGATTTTAGTAAGCTTACTGATTCGAGTAATCGAGGGTTTCCTGACTCTATAAAAGTGATGTAATACTTTTATTCAAGGAATAATACAGTTTCAGGTTGTTTATGGGTATCTAGGGTCGTAAACGGGTCGGTTCCGTTCCGGGTCCACGGCGGGCCCGGAACTGGAATCGTTAGTGAGGGGATGCACCCGGAAACCAAAACCGGAACCGATTCGGAACTAATTTCCTGGATCCGGAACCGGAACCATTACAGAGTGGATGGGCCCGGAACCGGAACCATTTCCTGGGCGGGTTCGGGTCCGGGCCCGGCCTATGTAGAGAATTTTTTAGAGAAAAGCAAACTTTTAGAAAAAAAATTTCTAAAATTGGGGTAATATATTGGAGCTCGGGCCCACAGGCCAGAACCAAGGTCGAATTGGGCCCGGAACCATTTAGGTCGCGGGTCTAGAAATTGGAACCATACCCGGACCCGTTTACTTATCGGTTCCTAAAGATGGACCCAGACCCGATTATTAACGGGTCGGAACCTTCGGATAATCGGAAAATCGGATACCCATTTACAACCCTATGGGCATCACCCCATCACTTCCGTCTTGGCTCAGGGTGACGGTACGAGGTTAATGGAGATGACTTTCCTCTATGGTTTAGTAAGAGTGTTTCCGCAACGTTAATGTGGAAACAGAAATCAACGTTACAGAACAAATTTGAGACGGTAAAGCCGACCGGTCCCCAGGCACCACCGCTCGGTAAAGCAACGGGCTCGGCAGGTCCGACCCGGTCCAGGGCACCACCTCTCTGTAAAGCACAACTGTTTTCCACTGCGATAATACTTCGGGTGCGATCATACCAGCGCTAAAGCACCGGATCCCATCAGAACTCCGCAGTTACGCGTGCTTGGGCGAGACTAGTACTAGGATGGGTGACCTCCTGGGAAGTCCTCGTGTTGCACCCCTTTTTTTACAGCTTTGGCTGTCCATTTTCCTGGCACCCATCACATGACCGCTGTTGGAGCCGTCGGAGACCAAATTAATCATTTTGAAGCGTCGAAACCCAGGCTCCGTGCGAGACTTACTGGTTTTAGTTAGCCTTTAATTTGATTGCTTTGAAGGCTTTTTACTCCATTTCCGGTTCAATCTTTGCGGAAAGCCATATAAAGCAATATAGGAAAGGTTTAAAAGTTTCAATGGAAAATCTTTTATATTTTACTGATTTTAGTAAGCTTACTGATTCGAGTAATCGAGGGTTTCCTGACTCTATAAAAGTGATGTAATACTTTTATTCAAGGAATAATACAGTTTCAGGTTGTTTATGGGTATCTAGGGTCGTAAACGGGTCGGTTCCGTTCCGGGTCCACGGCGTGCCCGGAACTGGAATCGTTAGTGAGGGGATGCACCCGGAAACCAAAACCGGAACCGATTCGGAACTAATTTCCTGGATCCGGAACCGGAACCATTACAGAGTGGATGGGCCCGGAACCGGAACCATTTCCTGGGCGGGTTCGGGTCCGGGCCCGGCCTATGTAGAGAATTTTTTAGAGAAAAGCAAACTTTTAGAAAAAAAATTTCTAAAATTGGGGTAATATATTGGAGCTCGGGCCCACAGGCCAGAACCAAGGTCGAATTGGGCCCGGAACCATTTAGGTCGCGGGTCTAGAAATTGGAACCATACCCGGACCCGTTTACTTATCGGTTCCTAAAGATGGACCCAGACCCGATTATTAACGGGTCGGAACCTTCGGATAATCGGAGAATCGGATACCCATTTACAACCCTATGGGCATCACCCCATCACTTCCGTCTTGGCTCAGGGTGACGGTACGAGGTTAATGGAGATGACTTTCCTCTATGGTTTAGTAAGAGTGTTTCCGCAACGTTAATGTGGAAACAGAAATCAACGTTACAGAACAAATTTGAGACGGTAAAGCCGACCGGTCCCCAGGCACCACCGCTCGGTAAAGCAACGGGCTCGGCAGGTCCGACCCTGTCCAGGGCACCACCTCTCTGTAAAGCACAACTGTTTTCCACTGCGATAATACTTCGGGTGCGATCATACCAGCGCTAAAGCACCGGATCCCATCAGAACTCCGCAGTTAAGCGTGCTTGGGCGAGAGTAGTACTAGGATGGGTGACCTCCTGGGAAGTCCTCGTGTTGCACCTTTTTTTTTTCAGCTTTGGCTGTCCATTTTCCTGCCACCCATCACATGACCGCTGTTGGAGCCGTCGGAGACCAAATTAATCATTTTGAAGCGTCGAAACCCAGGCTCCGTGCGAGACTTACTGGTTTTAGTTAGCCTTTAATTTGATTGCTTTAAAGGCTTTTTACTCCATTTCCGGTTCAATCTTTGCGGAAAGCCATATAAAGCAATATAGGAAAGGTTTAAAAGTTTCAATGGGAAATCTTTTATATTTTACTGATTTTAGTAAGCTTACTGATTCGAGTAATCGAGGGTTTCCTGACTCTATAAAAGTGATGTAATACTTTTATTCAAGGAATAATACAGTTTCAGGTTGTTTATGGGTATCTAGGGTCGTAAACGGGTCGGTTCCGTTCCGGGTCCATGGCGGGCCCGGAACTGGAATCGTTAGTGAGGGGATGCACCCGGAAACCAAAACCGGAACCGATTCGGAACTAATTTCCTGGATCCGGAACCGGAACCATTACAGAGTGGATGGGCCCGGAACCGGAACCATTTCCTGGGCGGGTTCGGGTCCGGGCCCGGCCTATGTAGAGAATTTTTTAGAGAAAAGCAAACTTTTAGAAAAAAAATTTCTAAAATTGGGGTAATATATTGGAGCTCGGGCCCACAGGCCAGAACCAAGGTCGAATTGGGCCCGGAACCATTTAGGTCGCGGGTCTAGAAATTGGAACCATACCCGGACCCGTTTACTTATCGGTTCCTAAAGATGGACCCAGACCCGATTATTAACGGGTCGGAACCTTCGGATAATCGGAAAATCGGATACCCATTTACAACCCTATGGGCATCACCCCATCACTTCCGTCTTGGCTCAGGGTGACGGTACGAGGTTAATGGAGATGACTTTCCTCTATGGTTTAGTAAGAGTGTTTCCGCAACGTTAATGTGGAAACAGAAATCAACGTAACAGAACAAATATGAGACGGTAAAGCCGACCGGTCCCCAGGCACCACCGCTCAGTAAAGCAACGGGCTCGGCAGGTCCGACCCGGTCCAGGGCACCACCTCTCTGTAAAGCACAACTGTTTTCCACTGCGATAATACTTCGGGTGCGATCATACCAGCGCTAAAGCACCGGATCCCATCAGAACTCCGCAGTTAAGCGTGCTTGGGCGAGAGTTGTACTAGGATGGGTGACCTCCTGGGAAGTCCTCGTGTTGCACCCCTTTTTTTACAGCTTTGGCTGTCCATTTTCCTGCCACCCATCACATGACCGCTGTTGGAGCCGTCGGAGACCAAATTAATCATTTTGAAGCGTCGAAACCCAGGCTCCGTGCGAGACTTACTGGTTTTAGTTAGCCTTTAATTTGATTGCTTTGAAGGCTTTTTACTCCATTTCCGGTTCAATCTTTGCGGAAAGCCATATAAAGCAATTTAGGAAAGGTTTAAAAGTTTCAATGGAAAATCTTTTATATTTTACTGATTTTAGTAAGCTTACTGATTCGAGTAATCGAGGGTTTCCTGACTCTATAAAATTGATGTAATACTTTTATTCAAGGAATAATACAGTTTCAGGTTGTTTATGGGTATCTAGGGTCGTAAACGGGTCGGTTCCGTTCTGGGTCCACGGCGTGCCCGGAACTGGAATCGTTAGTGAGGGGATGCACCCGGAAACCAAAACCGGAACCGATTCGGAACTAATTTCCTGGATCCGGAACCGGAACCATTACGGAGTGGATGGGCCCGGAACCGGAACCATTTCCTGGGCGGGTTCGGGTCCGGGTCCGGCCTATGTAGAGAATTTTTTAGAGAAAAGCAAACTTTTAGAAAAAAAATTTCTAAAATTGGGGTAATATTTTGGAGCTCGGGCCCACAGGCCAGAACCAAGGTCGAATTGGGCCCGGAACCATTTAGGTCGCGGGTCTAGAAATTGGAACCATACCCGGACCCGTTTACTTATCGGTTCCTAAAGATGGACCCAGACCCGATTATTAACGGGTCGAAACCTTCGGATAATCGGAGAATCGGATACCCATTTACAACCCTATGGGCATCACCCCATCACTTCCGTCCTGGCTCAGGGTGACGGTTCGAGGTTAAAGGAGATGACTTTCCTCTATGGTTTACTAAGAGTGTTTCCGCAACGTTAATGTGGAAACAGAAATCAACGTAACAGAACAAATTTGAGACGGTAAAGCCGACCGGTCCCCAGGCACCACCGCTCGGTAAAGCAACGGGCTCGGCAGGTCCGACCCGGTCCAGGGCACCACCTCTCTGTAAAGCAGAACTGTTTTCCACTGCGATAATACTTCGGGTGCGATCATACCAGCGCTAAAGCACCGGATCCCATCAGAACTCCGCAGTTAAGCGTGCTTGGGCGAGAGTAGTACTAGGATGGGTGACCTCCTGGGAAGTCCTCGTGTTGCACCCTTTTTTTTTCAGCTTTGGCTATCCATTTTCCTGCCACCCATCACATGACCGCTGTTGGAGCCGTCGGAGTCCAAATTAATCATTTTGAAGCGTCGAAACCCAGGCTCCGTGCGAGACTTACTGGTTTTAGTTAGCCTTTAATTTGATTGCTTTGAAGGCTTTTTACTCCATTTCCGGTTCAATCTTTGCGGAAAGCCATATAAAGCAATATAGGAAAGGTTTAAAAGTTTCAATGGAAAATCTTTTATATTTTACTGATTTTAGTAAGCTTACTGATTCGAGTAATCGAGGGTTTCCTGACTCTATAAAAGTGATGTAATACTTTTATTCAAGGAATAATACAGTTTCAGGTTGTTTATGGGTATCTAGGGTCGTAAACGGGTCGGTTCCGTTCCGGGTCCACGGCGTGCCCGGAACTGGAATCGTTAGTGAGGGGATGCACCCGGAAACCAAAACCGGAACCGATTCGGAACTAATTTCCTGGATCCGGAACCGGAACCATTACAGAGTGGATGGGCCCGGAACCGGAACCATTTCCTGGGCGGGATCGGGTCCGGGCCCGGCCTATGTAGAGAATTTTTTAGAGAAAAGCAAACTTTTAGAAAAAAAATTTCTAAAATTGGGGTAATATATTGGAGCTCGGGCCCACAGGCCAGAACCAAGGTCGAATTGGGCCCGGAACCATTTAGGTCGCGGGTCTAGAAATTGGAACCATACCCGGACCCGTTTACTTATCGGTTCCTAAAGATGGACCCAGACCCGATTATTAACGGGTCGGAACCTTCGGATAATCGGAGAATCGGATACCCATTTACAACCCTATGGGCATCACCCCATCACTTCCGTCTTGGCTCAGGGTGACGGTACGAGGTTAATGGAGATGACTTTCCTCTATGGTTTAGTAAGAGTGTTTCCGCAACGTTAATGTGGAAACAGAAATCAACGTTACAGAACAAATTTGAGACGGTAAAGCCGACCGGTCCCCAGGCACCACCGCTCGGTAAAGCAACGGGCTCGGCAGGTCCGACCCGGTCCAGGGCACCACCTCTCTGTAAAGCACAACTGTTTTCCACTGCGATAAAACTTCGGGTGCGATCATACCAGCGCTAAAGCACCGGATCCCATCAGAACTCCGCAGTTAAGCGTGCTTGGGCGAGAGTAGTACTAGGATGGGTGACCTCCTGGGAAGTCCTCGTGTTGCACCTTTTTTTTTTCAGCTTTGGCTGTCCATTTTCCTGCCACCCATCACATGACCGCTGTTGGAGCCGTCGGAGACCAAATTAATCATTTTGAAGCGTCGAAACCCAGGCTCCGTGCGAGACTTACTGGTTTTAGTTAGCCTTTAATTTGATTGCTTTGAAGGCTTTTTACTCCATTTCCAGTTCAATCTTTGCGGAAAGCCATATAAAGCAATTTAGGAAAGGTTTAAAAGTTTCAATGGAAAATCTTTTATATTTTACTGATTTTAGTAAGCTTACTGATTCGAGTAATCGAGGGTTTCCTGACTCTATAAAAGTGATGTAATACTTTTATTCAAGGAATAATACAGTTTCAGGTTGTTTATGGGTATCTAGGGTCGTAAACGGGTCGGTTCCGTTCCGGGTCCACGGCGTGCCCGGAACTGGAATCGTTAGTGAGGGGATGCACCCGGAAACCAAAACCGGAACCGATTCGGAACTAATTTCCTGGATCCGGAACCGGAACCATTACGGAGTGGATGGGCCCGGAACCGGAACCATTTCCTGGGCGGGTTCGGGTCCGGGCCCGGCCTATGTAGAGAATTTTTTAGAGAAAAGCAAACTTTTAGAAAAAAAATTTCTAAAATTGGGGTAATATTTTGGAGCTCGGGCCCACAGGCCAGAACCAAGGTCGAATTGGGCCCGGAACCATTTAGGTCGCGGGTCTAGAAATTGGAACCATACCCGGACCCGTTTACTTATCGGTTCCTAAAGATGGACCCAGACCCGATTATTAACGGGTCGGAACCTTCGGATAATCGGAGAATCGGATACGCATTTACAACCCTATGGGCATCACCCCATCACTTCCGTCTTGGCTCAGGGTGACGGTACGAGGTTAAAGGAGATGACTTTCCTCTATGGTTTACTAAGAGTGTTTCCGCAACGTTAATGTGGAAACAGAAATCAACGTAACAGAACAAATTTGAGACGGTAAAGCCGACCGGTCCCCAGGCACCACCGCTCGGTAAAGCAACGGGCTCGGCAGGTCCGACCCGGTCCAGGGCACCACCTCTCTGTAAAGCACAACTGTTTTCCACTGCGATAATACTTCGGGTGCGATCATACCAGCGCTAAAGCACCGGATCCCATCAGAACTCCGCAGTTACGCGTGCTTGGGCGAGACTAGTACTAGGATGGGTGACCTCCTGGGAAGTCCTCGTGTTGCACCCCTTTTTTTACAGCTTTGGCTGTCCATTTTCCTGCCACCCATCACATGACCGCTGTTGGAGCCGTCGGAGACCAAATTAATCATTTTGAAGCGTCGAAACCCAGGCTCCGTGCGAGACTTACTGGTTTTAGTTAGCCTTTAATTTGATTGCTTTGAAGGCTTTTTACTCCATTTCCGGTTCAATCTTTGCGGAAAGCCATATAAAGCAATATAGGAAAGGTTTAAAAGTTTCAATGGAAAATCTTTTATATTTTACTGATTTTAGTAAGCTTACTGATTCGAGTAATCGAGGGTTTCCTGACTCTATAAAAGTGATGTAATACTTTTATTCAAGGAATAATACAGTTTCAGGTTGTTTATGGGTATCTAGGGTCGTAAACGGGTCGGTTCCGTTCCGGGTCCACGGCGTGCCCGGAACTGGAATCGTTAGTGAGGGGATGCACCCGGAAACCAAAACCGGAACCGATTCGGAACTAATTTCCTGGATCCGGAACCGGAACCATTACAGAGTGGATGGGCCCGGAACCGGAACCATTTCCTGGGCGGGTTCGGGTCCGGGCCCGGCCTATGTAGAGAATTTTTTAGAGAAAAGCAAACTTTTAGAAAAAAAATTTCTAAAATTGGGGTAATATATTGGAGCTCGGGCCCACAGGCCAGAACCAAGGTCGAATTGGGCCCGGAACCATTTAGGTCGCGGGTCTAGAAATTGGAACCATACCCGGACCCGTTTACTTATCGGTTCCTAAAGATGGACCCAGACCCGATTATTAACGGGTCGGAACCTTCGGATAATCGGAGAATCGGATACCCATTTACAACCCTATGGGCATCACCCCATCACTTCCGTCTTGGCTCAGGGTGACGGTACGAGGTTAATGGAGATGACTTTCCTCTATGGTTTAGTAAGAGTGTTTCCGCAACGTTAATGTGGAAACAGAAATCAACGTTACAGAACAAATTTGAGACGGTAAAGCCGACCGGTCCCCAGGCACCACCGCTCGGTAAAGCAACGGGCTCGGCAGGTCCGACCCGGTCCAGGGCACCACCTCTCTGTAAAGCACAACTGTTTTCCACTGCGATAATACTTCGGGTGCGATCATACCAGCGCTAAAGCACCGGATCCCATCAGAACTCCGCAGTTAAGCGTGCTTGGGCGAGAGTAGTACTAGGATGGGTGACCTCCTGGGAAGTCCTCGTGTTGCACCTTTTTTTTTTCAGCTTTGGCTGTCCATTTTCCTGCCACCCATCACATGACCGCTGTTGGAGCCGTCGGAGACCAAATTAATCATTTTGAAGCGTCGAAACCCAGGCTCCGTGCGAGACTTACTGGTTTTAGTTAGCCTTTAATTTGATTGCTTTAAAGGCTTTTTACTCCATTTCCGGTTCAATCTTTGCGGAAAGCCATATAAAGCAATATAGGAAAGGTTTAAAAGTTTCAATGGGAAATCTTTTATATTTTACTGATTTTAGTAAGCTTACTGATTCGAGTAATCGAGGGTTTCCTGACTCTATAAAGGTGATGTAATACTTTTATTCAAGGAATAATACAGTTTCAGGTTGTTTATGGGTATCTAGGGTCGTAAACGGGTCGGTTCCGTTCCGGGTCCACGGCGGGCCCGGAACTGGAATCGTTAGTGAGGGGATGCACCCGGAAACCAAAACCGGAACCGATTCGGAACTAATTTCCTGGATCCGGAACCGGAACCATTACAGAGTGGATGGGCCCGGAACCGGAACCATTTCCTGGGCGGGTTCGGGTCCGGGCCCGGCCTATGTAGAGAATTTTTTAGAGAAAAGCAAACTTTTAGAAAAAAAATTTCTAAAATTGGGGTAATATATTGGAGCTCGGGCCCACAGGCCAGAACCAAGGTCGAATTGGGCCCGGAACCATTTAGGTCGCGGGTCTAGAAATTGGAACCATACCCGGACCCGTTTACTTATCGGTTCCTAAAGATGGACCCAGACCCGATTATTAACGGGTCGGAACCTTCGGATAATCGGAGAATCGGATACCCATTTACAACCCTATGGGCATCACCCCATCACTTCCGTCTTGGCTCAGGGTGACGGTACGAGGTTAATGGAGATGACTTTCCTCTATGGTTTAGTAAGAGTGTTTCCGCAACGTTAATGTGGAAACAGAAATCAACGTAACAGAACAAATATGAGACGGTAAAGCCGACCGGTCCCCAGGCACCACCGCTCAGTAAAGCAACGGGCTCGGCAGGTCCGACCCGGTCCAGGGCACCACCTCTCTGTAAAGCACAACTGTTTTCCACTGCGATAATACTTCGGGTGCGATCATACCAGCGCTAAAGCACCGGATCCCATCAGAACTCCGCAGTTAAGCGTGCTTGGGCGAGAGTTGTACTAGGATGGGTGACCTCCTGGGAAGTCCTCGTGTTGCACCCCTTTTTTTACAGCTTTGGCTGTCCATTTTCCTGCCACCCATCACATGACCGCTGTTGGAGCCGTCGGAGACCAAATTAATCATTTTGAAGCGTCGAAACCCAGGCTCCGTGCGAGACTTACTGGTTTTAGTTAGCCTTTAATTTGATTGCTTTGAAGGCTTTTTACTCCATTTCCGGTTCAATCTTTGCGGAAAGCCATATAAAGCAATTTAGGAAAGGTTTAAAAGTTTCAATGGAAAATCTTTTATATTTTACTGATTTTAGTAAGCTTACTGATTCGAGTAATCGAGGGTTTCCTGACTCTATAAAAGTGATGTAATACTTTTATTCAAGGAATAATACAGTTTCAGGTTGTTTATGGGTATCTAGGGTCGTAAACGGGTCGGTTCCGTTCTGGGTCCACGGCGTGCCCGGAACTGGAATCGTTAGTGAGGGGATGCACCCGGAAACCAAAACCGGAACCGATTCGGAACTAATTTCCTGGATCCGGAACCGGAACCATTACGGAGTGGATGGGCCCGGAACCGGAACCATTTCCTGGGCGGGTCGGGTCCGGGTCCGGCCTATGTAGAGAATTTTTTAGAGAAAAGCAAACTTTTAGAAAAAAAATTTCTAAAATTGGGGTAATATTTTGGAGCTCGGGCCCACAGGCCAGAACCAAGGTCGAATTGGGCCCGGAACCATTTAGGTCGCGGGTCTAGAAATTGGAACCATACCCGGACCCGTTTACTTATCGGTTCCTAAAGATGGACCCAGACCCGATTATTAACGGGTCGAAACCTTCGGATAATCGGAGAATCGGATACCCATTTACAACCCTATGGGCATCACCCCATCACTTCCGTCTTGGCTCAGGGTGACGGTTCGAGGTTAAAGGAGATGACTTTCCTCTATGGTTTACTAAGAGTGTTTCCGCAACGTTAATGTGGAAACAGAAATCAACGTAACAGAACAAATTTGAGACGGTAAAGCCGACCGGTCCCCAGGCACCACCGCTCGGTAAAGCAACGGGCTCGGCAGGTCCGACCCGGTCCAGGGCACCACCTCTCTGTAAAGCACAACTGTTTTCCACTGCGATAATACTTCGGGTGCGATCATACCAGCGCTAAAGCACCGGATCCCATCAGAACTCCGCAGTTAAGCGTGCTTGGGCGAGAGTAGTACTAGGATGGGTGACCTCCTGGGAAGTCCTCGTGTTGCACCCTTTTTTTTTCAGCTTTGGCTATCCATTTTCCTGCCACCCATCACATGACCGCTGTTGGAGCCGTCGGAGACCAAATTAATCATTTTGAAGCGTCGAAACCCAGGCTCCGTGCGAGACTTACTGGTTTTAGTTAGCCTTTAATTTGATTGCTTTGAAGGCTTTTTACTCCATTTCCGGTTCAATCTTTGCGGAAAGCCATATAAAGCAATATAGGAAAGGTTTAAAAGTTTCAATGGAAAATCTTTTATATTTTACTGATTTTAGTAAGCTTACTGATTCGAGTAATCGAGGGTTTCCTGACTCTATAAAAGTGATGTAATACTTTTATTCAAGGAATAATACAGTTTCAGGTTGTTTATGGGTATCTAGGGTCGTAAACGGGTCGGTTCCGTTCCGGGTCCACGGCGTGCCCGGAACTGGAATCGTTAGTGAGGGGATGCACCCGGAAACCAAAACCGGAACCGATTCGGAACTAATTTCCTGGATCCGGAACCGGAACCATTACAGAGTGGATGGGCCCGGAACCGGAACCATTTCCTGGGCGGGATCGGGTCCGGGCCCGGCCTATGTAGAGAATTTTTTAGAGAAAAGCAAACTTTTAGAAAAGAAATTTCTAAAATTGGGGTAATATATTGGAGCTCGGGCCCACAGGCCAGAACCAAGGTCGAATTGGGCCCGGAACCATTTAGGTCGCGGGTCTAGAAATTGGAACCATACCCGGACCCGTTTACTTATCGGTTCCTAAAGATGGACCCAGACCCGATTATTAACGGGTCGGAACCTTCGGATAATCGGAGAATCGGATACCCATTTACAACCCTATGGGCATCACCCCATCACTTCCGTCTTGGCTCAGGGTGACGGTACGAGGTTAATGGAGATGACTTTCCTCTATGGTTTAGTAAGAGTGTTTCCGCAACGTTAATGTGGAAACAGAAATCAACGTTACAGAACAAATTTGAGACGGTAAAGCCGACCGGTCCCCAGGCACCACCGCTCGGTAAAGCAACGGGCTCGGCAGGTCCGACCCGGTCCAGGGCACCACCTCTCTGTAAAGCACAACTGTTTTCCACTGCGATAAAACTTCGGGTGCGATCATACCAGCGCTAAAGCACCGGATCCCATCAGAACTCCGCAGTTAAGCGTGCTTGGGCGAGAGTAGTACTAGGATGGGTGACCTCCTGGGAAGTCCTCGTGTTGCACCTTTTTTTTTTCAGCTTTGGCTGTCCATTTTCCTGCCACCCATCACATGACCGCTGTTGGAGCCGTCGGAGACCAAATTAATCATTTTGAAGCGTCGAAACCCAGGCTCCGTGCGAGACTTACTGGTTTTAGTTAGCCTTTAATTTGATTGCTTTGAAGGCTTTTTACTCCATTTCCGGTTCAATCTTTGCGGAAAGCCATATAAAGCAATTTAGGAAAGGTTTAAAAGTTTCAATGGAAAATCTTTTATATTTTACTGATTTTAGTAAGCTTACTGATTCGAGTAATCGAGGGTTTCCTGACTCTATAAAAGTGATGTAATACTTTTATTCAAGGAATAATACAGTTTCAGGTTGTTTATGGGTATCTAGGGTCGTAAACGGGTCGGTTCCGTTCCGGGTCCACGGCGGGCCCGGAACTGGAATCGTTAGTGAGGGGATGCACCCGGAAACCAAAACCGGAACCGATTCGGAACAAATTTCCTGGATCCGGAACCGGAACCATTACGGAGTGGATGGGCCCGGAACCGGAACCATTTCCTGGGCGGGTTCGGGTCCGGGCCCGGCCTATGTAGAGAATTTTTTAGAGAAAAGCAAACTTTTAGAAAAAAAATTTCTAAAATTGGGGTAATATATTGGAGCTCGGGCCCACAGGCCAGAACCAAGGTCGAATTGGGCCCGGAACCATTTAGGTCGCGGGTCTAGAAATTGGAACCATACCCGGACCCGTTTACTTATCGGTTCCTAAAGATGGACCCAGACCCGATTATTAACGGGTCGGAACCTTCGGATAATCGGAGAATCGGATACCCATTTACAACCCTATGGGCATCACCCCATCACTTCCGTCTTGGCTCAGGGTGACGGTACGAGGTTAATGGAGATGACTTTCCTCTATGGTTTAGTAAGAGTGTTTCCGCAACGTTAATGTGGAAACAGAAATCAACGTAACAGAACAAATTTGAGACGGTAAAGCCGACCGGTCCCCAGGCACCACCGCTCGGTAAAGCAACGGGCTCGGCAGGTCCGACCCGGTCCAGGGCACCACCTCTCTGTAAAGCACAACTGTTTTCCACTGCGATAAAACTTCGGGTGCGATCATACCAGCGCTAAAGCACCGGATCCCATCAGAACTCCGCAGTTAAGCGTGCTTGGGCGAGAGTAGTACTAGGATGGGTGACCTCCTGGGAAGTCCTCGTGTTGCACCCCTTTTTTTTCAGCTTTGGCTGTCCATTTTCCTGCCACCCATCACATGACCGCTGTTGGAGCCGTCGGAGACCAAATTAATCATTTTGAAGCGTCGAAACCCAGGCTCCGTGCGAGACTTACTGGTTTTAGTTAGCCTTTAATTTGATTGCTTTGAAGGCTTTTTACTCCATTTCCGGTTCAATCTTTGCGGAAAGCCATATAAAGCAATATAGGAAAGGTTTAAAAGTTTCAATGGAAAATCTTTTATATTTTACTGATTTTAGTAAGCTTACTGATTCGAGTAATCGAGGGTTTCCTGACTCTATAAAAGTGATGTAATACTTTTATTCAAGGAATAATACAGTTTCAGGTTGTTTATGGGTATCTAGGGTCGTAAACGGGTCGGTTCCGTTCCGGGTCCACGGCGTGCCCGGAACTGGAATCGTTAGTGAGGGGATGCACCCGGAAACCAAAACGGGAACCGATTCGGAACTAATTTCCTGGATCCGGAACCGGAACCATTACGGAGTGGATGGGCCCGGAACCGGAACCATTTCCTGGGCGGGTTCGGGTCCGGGTCCGGCCTATGTAGAGAATTTTTTAGAGAAAAGCAAACTTTTAGAAAAAAGATTTCTAAAATTGGGGTAATATTTTGGAGCTCGGGCCCACAGGCCAGAACCAAGGTCGAATTGGGCCCGGAACCATTTAGGTCGCGGGTCTAGAAATTGGAACCATACCCGGACCCGTTTACTTATCGGTTCCTAAAGATGGACCCAGACCCGATTATTAACGGGTCGGAACCTTCGGATAATCGGAGAATCCGATACCCATTTACAACCCTATGGGCATCACCCCATCACTTCCGTCTTGGCTCAGGGTGACGGTTCGAGGTTAAAGGAGATGACTTTCCTCTATGGTTTAGTAAGAGTGTTTCCGCAACGTTAATGTGGAAACAGAAATCAACGTAACAGAACAAATTTGAGACGGTAAAGCCGACCGGTCCCCAGGCACCACCGCTCGGTAAAGCAACGGGCTCGGCAGGTCCGACCCGGTCCAGGGCACCACCTCTCTGTAAAGCACAACTGTTTTCCACAGCGATAAAACTTCGGGTGCGATCATACCAGCGCTAAAGCACCGGATCCCATCAGAACTCCGCAGTTAAGCGTGTTTGGGCGAGAGTAGTACTAGGATGGGTGACCTCCTGGGAAGTCCTCATGTTGCACCCCTTTTTTTTCAGCTTTGGCTGTCCATTTTCCTGCCACCCATCACATGACCGCTGTTGGAGCCGTCGGAGACCAAATTAATCATTTTGAAGCGTCGAAACCCAGGCTCCGTGCGAGACTTACTGGTTTTAGTTAGCCTTTAATTTGATTGCTTTGAAGGCTTTTTACTCCATCTCCGGTTCAATCTTTGCGGAAAGCCATATAAAGCAATATAGGAAAGGTTTAAAAGTTTCAATGGAAAATCTTTTATATTTTACTGATTTTAGTAAGCTTACTGATTCGAGTAATCGAGGGTTTCCTGACTCTATAAAAGTGATGTAATACTTTTATTCAAGGAATAATACAGTTTCAGGTTGTTTATGGGTATCTAGGGTCGTAAACGGGTCGGTTCCGTTCCGGGTCCACGGCGTGCCCGGAACTGGAATCGTTAGTGAGGGGATGCACCCGGAAACCAAAACGGGAACCGATTCGGAACTAATTTCCTGGATCCGGAACCGGAACCATTACGGAGTGGATGGGCCCGGAACCGGAACCATTTCCTGGGCGGGTTCGGGTCCGGGTCCGGCCTATGTAGAGAATTTTTTAGAGAAAAGCAAACTTTTAGAAAAAAAATTTCTAAAATTGGGGTAATATTTTGGAGCTCGGGCCCACAGGCCAGAACCAAGGTCGAATTGGGCCCGGAACCATTTAGGTCGCGGGTCTAGAAATTGGAACCATACCCGGACCCGTTTACTTATCGGTTCCTAAAGATGGACCCAGACGCGATTATTAACGGGTCGGAACCTTCGGATAATCGGAGAATCGGATACCCATTTACAACCCTATGGGCATCACCACATCACTTCCGTCTTGGCTCAGGGTGACGGTACGAGGTTAATGGAGATGACTTTCCTCTATGGTTTAGTAAGAGTGTTTCCGCAACGTTAATGTGGAAACAGAAATCAACGTAACAGAACAAATTTGAGACGGTAAAGCCGACCGGTCCCCAGGCACCACCGCTCGGTAAAGCAACGGGCTCGGCAGGTCCGACCCGGTCCAGGGCACCACCTCTCTGTAAAGCACAACTGTTTTCCACTGCGATAAAACTTCGGGTGCGATCATACCAGCGCTAAAGCACCGGATCCCATCAGAACTCCGCAGTTAAGCGTGCTTGGGCGAGAGTAGTACTAGGATGGGTGACCTCCTGGGAAGTCCTCGTGTTGCACCCCTTTTTTTTCAGCTTTGGCTGTCCATTTTCCTGCCACCCATCACATGACCGCTGTTGGAGCCGTCGGAGACCAAATTAATCATTTTGAAGCGTCGAAACCCAGGCTCCGTGCGAGACTTACTGGTTTTAGTTAGCCTTTAATTTGATTGCTTTGAAGGCTTTTTACTCCATTTCCGGTTCAATCTTTGCGGAAAGCCATATAAAGCAATATAGGAAAGGTTTAAAAGTTTCAATGGAAAATCTTTTATATTTTACTGATTTTAGTAAGCTTACTGATTCGAGTAATCGAGGGTTTCCTGACTCTATAAAAGTGATGTAATACTTTTATTCAAGGAATAATACAGTTTCAGGTTGTTTATGGGTATCTAGGGTCGTAAACGGGTCGGTTCCGTTCCGGGTCCACGGCGTGCCCGGAACTGGAATCGTTAGTGAGGGGATGCACCCGGAAACCAAAACGGGAACCGATTCGGAACTAATTTCCTGGATCCGGAACCGGAACCATTACGGAGTGGATGGGCCCGGAACCGGAACCATTTCCTGGGCGGGTTCGGGTCCGGGTCCGGCCTATGTAGAGAATTTTTTAGAGAAAAGCAAACTTTTAGAAAAAAAATTTCTAAAATTGGGGTAATATTTTGGAGCTCGGGCCCACAGGCCAGAACCAAGGTCGAATTGGGCCCGGAACCATTTAGGTCGCGGGTCTAGAAATTGGAACCATACCCGGACCAGTTTACTTATCGGTTCCTAAAGATGGACCCAGACGCGATTATTAACGGGTCGGAACCTTCGGATAATCGGAGAATCGGATACCCATTTACAACCCTATGGGCATCACCCCATCACTTCCGTCTTGGCTCAGGGTGACGGTACGAGGTTAATGGAGATGACTTTCCTCTATGGTTTAGTAAGAGTGTTTCCGCAACGTTAATGTGGAAACAGAAATCAACGTAACAGAACAAATTTGAGACGGTAAAGCCGACCGGTCCCCAGGCACCACCGCTCGGTAAAGCAACGGGCTCGGCAGGTCCGACCCGGTCCAGGGCACCACCTCTCAGTAAAGCACAACTGTTTTCCACTGCGATAATACTTCGGGTGCGATCATACCAGCGCTAAAGCACCGGATCCCATCAGAACTCCGCAGTTAAGCGTGCTTGGGCGAGAGTAGTACTAGGATGGGTGACCTCCTGGGAAGTCCTCGTGTTGCACCCCTTTTTTTTCAGCTTTGGCTGTCCATTTTCCTGCCACCCATCACATGACCGCTGTTGGAGCCGTCGGAGACCAAATTAATCATTTTGAAGCGTCGAAACCCAGGCTCCGTGCGAGACTTACTGGTTTTAGTTAGCCTTTAATTTGATTGCTTTGAAGGCTTTGTACTCCATCTCCGGTTCAATCTTTGCAGAAAGCCATATAAAGCAATATAGGAAAGGTTTAAAAGTTTCAATGGAAAATCTTTTATATTTTACTGATTTTAGTAAGCTTACTGATTCGAGTAATCGAGGGTTTCCTGACTTTATAAAAGTGATGTAATACTTTTATTCAAGGAATAATACAGTTTCAGGTTGTTTATGGGTATCTAGGGTCGTAAACGGGTCGGTTCCGTTCCGGGTCCACGGCGTGCCCGGAACTGGAATCGTTAGTGAGGGGATGCACCCGGAAACCAAAACCGGAACCGATTCGGAACTAATTTCCTGGATCCGGAACCGGAACCATTACGGAGTGGATGGGCCCGGAACCGGAACCATTTCCTGGGCGGGTTCGGGTCCGGGTCCGGCCTATGTAGAGAATTTTTTAGAGAAAAGCAAACTTTTAGAAAAAAAATTTCTAAAATTGGGGTAATATATTGGAGCTCGGGCCCACAGGCCAGAACCAAGGTCGAATTGGGCCCGGAACCATTTAGGTCGCGGGTCTAGAAATTGGAACCATACCCGGACCCGTTTACTTATCGGTTCCTAAAGATGGACCCAGACGCGATTATTAACGGGTCGGAACCTTCGGATAATCGGAGAATCGGATACCCATTTACAACCCTATGGGCATCACCACATCACTTCCGTCTTGGCTCAGGGTGACGGTACGAGGTTAATGGAGATGACTTTCCTCTATGGTTTAGTAAGAGTGTTTCCGCAACGTTAATGTGGAAACAGAAATCAACGTAACAGAACAAATTTGAGACGGTAAAGCCGACCGGTCCCCAGGCACCACCGCTCGGTAAAGCAACGGGCTCGGCAGGTCCGACCCGGTCCAGGGCACCACCTCTCTGTAAAGCACAACTGTTTTCCACTGCGATAAAACTTCGGGTGCGATCATACCAGCGCTAAAGCACCGGATCCCATCAGAACTCCGCAGTTAAGCGTGCTTGGGCGAGAGTAGTACTAGGATGGGTGACCTCCTGGGAAGTCCTCGTGTTGCACCCCTTTTTTTTCAGCTTTGGCTGTCCATTTTCCTGCCACCCATCACATGACCGCTGTTGGAGCCGTCGGAGACCAAATTAATCATTTTGAAGCGTCGAAACCCAGGCTCCGTGCGAGACTTACTGGTTTTAGTTAGCCTTTAATTTGATTGCTTTGAAGGCTTTTTACTCCATTTCCGGTTCAATCTTTGCGGAAAGCCATATAAAGCAATATAGGAAAGGTTTAAAAGTTTCAATGGAAAATCTTTTATATTTTACTGATTTTAGTAAGCTTACTGATTCGAGTAATCGAGGGTTTCCTGACTCTATAAAAGTGATGTAATACTTTTATTCAAGGAATAATACAGTTTCAGGTTGTTTATGGGTATCTAGGGTCGTAAACGGGTCGGTTCCGTTCCGGGTCCACGGCGTGCCCGGAACTGGAATCGTTAGTGAGGGGATGCACCCGGAAACCAAAACGGGAACCGATTCGGAACTAATTTCCTGGATCCGGAACCGGAACCATTACGGAGTGGATGGGCCCGGAACCGGAACCATTTCCTGGGCGGGTTCGGGTCCGGGTCCGGCCTATGTAGAGAATTTTTTAGAGAAAAGCAAACTTTTAGAAAAAAGATTTCTAAAATTGGGGTAATATTTTGGAGCTCGGGCCCACAGGCCAGAACCAAGGTCGAATTGGGCCCGGAACCATTTAGGTCGCGGGTCTAGAAATTGGAACCATACCCGGACCCGTTTACTTATCGGTTCCTAAAGATGGACCCAGACCCGATTATTAACGGGTCGGAACCTTCGGATAATCGGAGAATCCGATACCCATTTACAACCCTATGGGCATCACCCCATCACTTCCGTCTTGGCTCAGGGTGACGGTTCGAGGTTAAAGGAGATGACTTTCCTCTATGGTTTAGTAAGAGTGTTTCCGCAACGTTAATGTGGAAACAGAAATCAACGTAACAGAACAAATTTGAGACGGTAAAGCCGACCGGTCCCCAGGCACCACCGCTCGGTAAAGCAACGGGCTCGGCAGGTCCGACCCGGTCCAGGGCACCACCTCTCTGTAAAGCACAACTGTTTTCCACTGCGATAAAACTTCGGGTGCGATCATACCAGCGCTAAAGCACCGGATCCCATCAGAACTCCGCAGTTAAGCGTGTTTGGGCGAGAGTAGTACTAGGATGGGTGACCTCCTGGGAAGTCCTCATGTTGCACCCCTTTTTTTTCAGCTTTGGCTGTCCATTTTCCTGCCACCCATCACATGACCGCTGTTGGAGCCGTCGGAGACCAAATTAATCATTTTGAAGCGTCGAAACCCAGGCTCCGTGCGAGACTTACTGGTTTTAGTTAGCCTTTAATTTGATTGCTTTGAAGGCTTTTTACTCCATCTCCGGTTCAATCTTTGCGGAAAGCCATATAAAGCAATATAGGAAAGGTTTAAAAGTTTCAATGGAAAATCTTTTATATTTTACTGATTTTAGTAAGCTTACTGATTCGAGTAATCGAGGGTTTCCTGACTCTATAAAAGTGATGTAATACTTTTATTCAAGGAATAATACAGTTTCAGGTTGTTTATGGGTATCTAGGGTCGTAAACGGGTCGGTTCCGTTCCGGGTCCACGGCGTGCCCGGAACTGGAATCGTTAGTGAGGGGATGCACCCGGAAACCAAAACGGGAACCGATTCGGAACTAATTTCCTGGATCCGGAACCGGAACCATTACGGAGTGGATGGGCCCGGAACCGGAACCATTTCCTGGGCGGGTTCGGGTCCGGGTCCGGCCTATGTAGAGAATTTTTTAGAGAAAAGCAAACTTTTAGAAAAAAAATTTCTAAAATTGGGGTAATATTTTGGAGCTCGGGCCCACAGGCCAGAACCAAGGTCGAATTGGGCCCGGAACCATTTAGGTCGCGGGTCTAGAAATTGGAACCATACCCGGACCCGTTTACTTATCGGTTCCTAAAGATGGACCCAGACGCGATTATTAACGGGTCGGAACCTTCGGATAATCGGAGAATCGGATACCCATTTACAACCCTATGGGCATCACCCCATCACTTCCGTCTTGGCTCAGGGTGACGGTACGAGGTTAATGGAGATGACTTTCCTCTATGGTTTAGTAAGAGTGTTTCCGCAACGTTAATGTGGAAACAGAAATCAACGTAACAGAACAAATTTGAGACGGTAAAGCCGACCGGTCCCCAGGCACCACCGCTCGGTAAAGCAACGGGCTCGGCAGGTCCGACCCGGTCCAGGGCACCACCTCTCTGTAAAGCACAACTGTTTTCCACTGCGATAATACTTCGGGTGCGATCATACCAGCGCTAAAGCACCGGATCCCATCAGAACTCCGCAGTTAAGCGTGCTTGGGCGAGAGTAGTACTAGGATGGGTGACCTCCTGGGAAGTCCTCGTGTTGCACCCCTTTTTTTTCAGCTTTGGCTGTCCATTTTCCTGCCACCCATCACATGACCGCTGTTGGAGCCGTCGGAGACCAAATTAATCATTTTGAAGCGTCGAAACCCAGGCTCCGTGCGAGACTTACTGGTTTTAGTTAGCCTTTAATTTGATTGCTTTGAAGGCTTTGTACTCCATCTCCGGTTCAATCTTTGCAGAAAGCCATATAAAGCAATATAGGAAAGGTTTAAAAGTTTCAATGGAAAATCTTTTATATTTTACTGATTTTAGTAAGCTTACTGATTCGAGTAATCGAGGGTTTCCTGACTTTATAAAAGTGATGTAATACTTTTATTCAAGGAATAATACAGTTTCAGGTTGTTTATGGGTATCTAGGGTCGTAAACGGGTCGGTTCCGTTCCGGGTCCACGGCGTGCCCGGAACTGGAATCGTTAGTGAGGGGATGCACCCGGAAACCAAAACCGGAACCGATTCGGAACTAATTTCCTGGATCCGGAACCGGAACCATTACGGAGTGGATGGGCCCGGAACCGGAACCATTTCCTGGGCGGGTTCGGGTCCGGGTCCGGCCTATGTAGAGAATTTTTTAGAGAAAAGCAAACTTTTAGAAAAAAAATTTCTAAAATTGGGGTAATATATTGGAGCTCGGGCCCACAGGCCAGAACCAAGGTCGAATTGGGCCCGGAACCATTTAGGTCGCGGGTCTAGAAATTGGAACCATACCCGGACCCGTTTACTTATCGGTTCCTAAAGATGGACCCAGACGCGATTATTAACGGGTCGGAACCTTCGGATAATCGGAGAATCGGATACCCATTTACAACCCTATGGGCATCACCACATCACTTCCGTCTTGGCTCAGGGTGACGGTACGAGGTTAATGGAGATGACTTTCCTCTATGGTTTAGTAAGAGTGTTTCCGCAACGTTAATGTGGAAACAGAAATCAACGTAACAGAACAAATTTGAGACGGTAAAGCCGACCGGTCCCCAGGCACCACCGCTCGGTAAAGCAACGGGCTCGGCAGGTCCGACCCGGTCCAGGGCACCACCTCTCTGTAAAGCACAACTGTTTTCCACTGCGATAAAACTTCGGGTGCGATCATACCAGCGCTAAAGCACCGGATCCCATCAGAACTCCGCAGTTAAGCGTGCTTGGGCGAGAGTAGTACTAGGATGGGTGACCTCCTGGGAAGTCCTCGTGTTGCACCCCTTTTTTTTCAGCTTTGGCTGTCCATTTTCCTGCCACCCATCACATGACCGCTGTTGGAGCCGTCGGAGACCAAATTAATCATTTTGAAGCGTCGAAACCCAGGCTCCGTGCGAGACTTACTGGTTTTAGTTAGCCTTTAATTTGATTGCTTTGAAGGCTTTTTACTCCATTTCCGGTTCAATCTTTGCGGAAAGCCATATAAAGCAATATAGGAAAGGTTTAAAAGTTTCAATGGAAAATCTTTTATATTTTACTGATTTTAGTAAGCTTACTGATTCGAGTAATCGAGGGTTTCCTGACTCTATAAAAGTGATGTAATACTTTTATTCAAGGAATAATACAGTTTCAGGTTGTTTATGGGTATCTAGGGTCGTAAACGGGTCGGTTCCGTTCCGGGTCCACGGCGGGCCCGGAACTGGAATCGTTAGTGAGGGGATGCACCCGGAAACCAAAACCGGAACCGATTCGGAACTAATTTCCTGGATCCGGAACCGGAACCATTACGGAGTGGATGGGCCCGGAACCGGAACCATTTCCTGGGCGGGTTCGGGTCCGGGCCCGGCCTATGTAGAGAATTTTTTAGAGAAAAGCAAACTTTTAGAAAAAAAATTTCTAAAATTGGGGTAATATATTGGAGCTCGGGCCCACAGGCCAGAACCAAGGTCGAATTGGGCCCGGAACCATTTAGGTCGCGGGTCTAGAAATTGGAACCATACCCGGACCCGTTTACTTATCGGTTCCTAAAGATGGACCCAGACCCGATTATTAACGGGTCGGAACCTTCGGATAATCGGAGAATCGGATACCCATTTACAACCCTATGGGCATCACCCCATCACTTCCGTCTTGGCTCAGGGTGACGGTACGAGGTTAATGGAGATGACTTTCCTCTATGGTTTAGTAAGAGTGTTTCCGCAACGTTAATGTGGAAACAGAAATCAACGTAACAGAACAAATTTGAGACGGTAAAGCCGACCGGTCCCCAGGCACCACCGCTCGGTAAAGCAACGGGCTCGGCAGGTCCGACCCGGTCCAGGGCACCACCTCTCTGTAAAGCACAACTGTTTTCCACTGCGATAAAACTTCGGGTGCGATCATACCAGCGCTAAAGCACCGGATCCCATCAGAACTCCGCAGTTAAGCGTGCTTGGGCGAGAGTAGTACTAGGATGGGTGACCTCCTGGGAAGTCCTCGTGTTGCACCCCTTTTTTTTCAGCTTTGGCTGTCCATTTTCCTGCCACCCATCACATGACCGCTGTTGGAGCCGTCGGAGACCAAATTAATCATTTTGAAGCGTCGAAACCCAGGCTCCGTGCGAGACTTACTGGTTTTAGTTAGCCTTTAATTTGATTGCTTTGAAGGCTTTTTACTCCATTTCCGGTTCAATCTTTGCGGAAAGCCATATAAAGCAATATAGGAAAGGTTTAAAAGTTTCAATGGAAAATCTTTTATATTTTACTGATTTTAGTAAGCTTACTGATTCGAGTAATCGAGGGTTTCCTGACTCTATAAAAGTGATGTAATACTTTTATTCAAGGAATAATACAGTTTCAGGTTGTTTATGGGTATCTAGGGTCGTAAACGGGTCGGTTCCGTTCCGGGTCCACGGCGTGCCCGGAACTGGAATCGTTAGTGAGGGGATGCACCCGGAAACCAAAACGGGAACCGATTCGGAACTAATTTCCTGGATCCGGAACCGGAACCATTACGGAGTGGATGGGCCCGGAACCGGAACCATTTCCTGGGCGGGTTCGGGTCCGGGTCCGGCCTATGTAGAGAATTTTTTAGAGAAAAGCAAACTTTTAGAAAAAAGATTTCTAAAATTGGGGTAATATTTTGGAGCTCGGGCCCACAGGCCAGAACCAAGGTCGAATTGGGCCCGGAACCATTTAGGTCGCGGGTCTAGAAATTGGAACCATACCCGGACCCGTTTACTTATCGGTTCCTAAAGATGGACCCAGACCCGATTATTAACGGGTCGGAACCTTCGGATAATCGGAGAATCCGATACCCATTTACAACCCTATGGGCATCACCCCATCACTTCCGTCTTGGCTCAGGGTGACGGTTCGAGGTTAAAGGAGATGACTTTCCTCTATGGTTTAGTAAGAGTGTTTCCGCAACGTTAATGTGGAAACAGAAATCAACGTAACAGAACAAATTTGAGACGGTAAAGCCGACCGGTCCCCAGGCACCACCGCTCGGTAAAGCAACGGGCTCGGCAGGTCCGACCCGGTCCAGGGCACCACCTCTCTGTAAAGCACAACTGTTTTCCACTGCGATAAAACTTCGGGTGCGATCATACCAGCGCTAAAGCACCGGATCCCATCAGAACTCCGCAGTTAAGCGTGTTTGGGCGAGAGTAGTACTAGGATGGGTGACCTCCTGGGAAGTCCTCATGTTGCACCCCTTTTTTTTCAGCTTTGGCTGTCCATTTTCCTGCCACCCATCACATGACCGCTGTTGGAGCCGTCGGAGACCAAATTAATCATTTTGAAGCGTCGAAACCCAGGCTCCGTGCGAGACTTACTGGTTTTAGTTAGCCTTTAATTTGATTGCTTTGAAGGCTTTTTACTCCATCTCCGGTTCAATCTTTGCGGAAAGCCATATAAAGCAATATAGGAAAGGTTTAAAAGTTTCAATGGAAAATCTTTTATATTTTACTGATTTTAGTAAGCTTACTGATTCGAGTAATCGAGGGTTTCCTGACTCTATAAAAGTGATGTAATACTTTTATTCAAGGAATAATACAGTTTCAGGTTGTTTATGGGTATCTAGGGTCGTAAACGGGTCGGTTCCGTTCCGGGTCCACGGCGTGCCCGGAACTGGAATCGTTAGTGAGGGGATGCACCCGGAAACCAAAACGGGAACCGATTCGGAACTAATTTCCTGGATCCGGAACCGGAACCATTACGGAGTGGATGGGCCCGGAACCGGAACCATTTCCTGGGCGGGTTCGGGTCCGGGTCCGGCCTATGTAGAGAATTTTTTAGAGAAAAGCAAACTTTTAGAAAAAAGATTTCTAAAATTGGGGTAATATATTGGACCTAGGGCCCACAGGCCAGAACCAAGGTCGAATTGGGCCCGGAACCATTTAGGTCGCGGGTCTAGAAATTGGAACCATACCCGGACCCGTTTACTTATCGGTTCCTAAAGACGGACCCAGACCCGATTATTAACGGGTCGGAACCTTCGGATAATCGGAGAATCGGATACCCATTTACAACCCTATGGGCATCACCCCATCACTTCCGTCTTGGCTCAGGGTGACGGTACGAGGTTAAAGGAGATGACTTTCCTCTATGGTTTAGTAAGAGTGTTTCTGCAACGTTAATGTGGAAACAGAAATCAACGTAACAGAACAAATTTGAGACGGTAAAGCCGACCGGTCCCCAGGCACCACCGCTCGGTAAAGCAACGGGCTCGGCAGGTCCGACCCGGTCCAGGGCACCACCTCTCTGTAAAGCACAACTGTTTTCCACTGCGATAATACTTCGGGTGCGATCATACCAGCGCTAAAGCACCGGATCCCATCAGAACTCCGCAGTTAAGCGTGCTTGGGCGAGAGTAGTACTAGGATGGGTGACCTCCTGGGAAGTCCTCGTGTTGCACCCCTTTTTTTTCAGCTTTGGCTGTCCATTTTCCTGCCACCCATCACATGACCGCTGTTGGAGCCGTCGGAGACCAAATTAATCATTTTGAAGCGTCGAAACCCAGGCTCCGTGCGAGACTTACTGGTTTTAGTTAGCCTTTAATTTGATTGCTTTGAAGGCTTTTTACTCCATCTCCGGTTCAATCTTTGCAGAAAGCCATATAAAGCAATATAGGAAAGGTTTAAAAGTTTCAATGGAAAATCTTTTATATTTTACTGATTTTAGTAAGCTTACTGATTCGAGTAATCGAGGGTTTCCTGACTTTATAAAAGTGATGTAATACTTTTATTCAAGGAATAATACAGTTTCAGGTTGTTTATGGGTATCTAGGGTTGTAAACGGGTCGGTTCCGTTCCGGGTCCACGGCGTGCCCGGAACTGGAATCGTTAGTGAGGGGATGCACCCGGAAACCAAAACGGGAACCGATTCGGAACTAATTTCCTGGATCCGGAACCGGAACCATTACGGAGTGGATGGGCCCGGAACCGGAACCATTTCCTGGGCGGGTTCGGGTCCGGGTCCGGCCTATGTAGAGAATTTTTTAGAGAAAAGCAAACTTTTAGAAAAAAAATTTCTAAAATTGGGGTAATATTTTGGAGCTCGGGCCCACAGGCCAGAACCAAGGTCGAATTGGGCCCGGAACCATTTAGGTCGCGGGTCTAGAAATTGGAACCATACCCGGACCCGTTTACTTATCGGTTCCTAAAGATGGACCCAGACGCGATTATTAACGGGTCGGAACCTTCGGATAATCGGAGAATCGGATACCCATTTACAACCCTATGGGCATCACCCCATCACTTCCGTCTTGGCTCAGGGTGACGGTACGAGGTTAATGGAGATGACTTTCCTCTATGGTTTAGTAAGAGTGTTTCCGCAACGTTAATGTGGAAACAGAAATCAACGTAACAGAACAAATTTGAGACGGTAAAGCCGACCGGTCCCCAGGCACCACCGCTCGGTAAAGCAACGGGCTCGGCAGGTCCGACCCGGTCCAGGGCACCACCTCTCTGTAAAGCACAACTGTTTTCCACTGCGATAATACTTCGGGTGCGATCATACCAGCGCTAAAGCACCGGATCCCATCAGAACTCCGCAGTTAAGCGTGCTTGGGCGAGAGTAGTACTAGGATGGGTGACCTCCTGGGAAGTCCTCGTGTTGCACCCCTTTTTTTTCAGCTTTGGCTGTCCATTTTCCTGCCACCCATCACATGACCGCTGTTGGAGCCGTCGGAGACCAAATTAATCATTTTGAAGCGTCGAAACCCAGGCTCCGTGCGAGACTTACTGGTTTTAGTTAGCCTTTAATTTGATTGCTTTGAAGGCTTTGTACTCCATCTCCGGTTCAATCTTTGCAGAAAGCCATATAAAGCAATATAGGAAAGGTTTAAAAGTTTCAATGGAAAATCTTTTATATTTTACTGATTTTAGTAAGCTTACTGATTCGAGTAATCGAGGGTTTCCTGACTTTATAAAAGTGATGTAATACTTTTATTCAAGGAATAATACAGTTTCAGGTTGTTTATGGGTATCTAGGGTCGTAAACGGGTCGGTTCCGTTCCGGGTCCACGGCGTGCCCGGAACTGGAATCGTTAGTGAGGGGATGCACCCGGAAACCAAAACCGGAACCGATTCGGAACTAATTTCCTGGATCCGGAACCGGAACCATTACGGAGTGGATGGGCCCGGAACCGGAACCATTTCCTGGGCGGGTTCGGGTCCGGGTCCGGCCTATGTAGAGAATTTTTTAGAGAAAAGCAAACTTTTAGAAAAAAAATTTCTAAAATTGGGGTAATATATTGGAGCTCGGGCCCACAGGCCAGAACCAAGGTCGAATTGGGCCCGGAACCATTTAGGTCGCGGGTCTAGAAATTGGAACCATACCCGGACCCGTTTACTTATCGGTTCCTAAAGATGGACCCAGACGCGATTATTAACGGGTCGGAACCTTCGGATAATCGGAGAATCGGATACCCATTTACAACCCTATGGGCATCACCACATCACTTCCGTCTTGGCTCAGGGTGACGGTACGAGGTTAATGGAGATGACTTTCCTCTATGGTTTAGTAAGAGTGTTTCCGCAACGTTAATGTGGAAACAGAAATCAACGTAACAGAACAAATTTGAGACGGTAAAGCCGACCGGTCCCCAGGCACCACCGCTCGGTAAAGCAACGGGCTCGGCAGGTCCGACCCGGTCCAGGGCACCACCTCTCTGTAAAGCACAACTGTTTTCCACTGCGATAAAACTTCGGGTGCGATCATACCAGCGCTAAAGCACCGGATCCCATCAGAACTCCGCAGTTAAGCGTGCTTGGGCGAGAGTAGTACTAGGATGGGTGACCTCCTGGGAAGTCCTCGTGTTGCACCCCTTTTTTTTCAGCTTTGGCTGTCCATTTTCCTGCCACCCATCACATGACCGCTGTTGGAGCCGTCGGAGACCAAATTAATCATTTTGAAGCGTCGAAACCCAGGCTCCGTGCGAGACTTACTGGTTTTAGTTAGCCTTTAATTTGATTGCTTTGAAGGCTTTTTACTCCATTTCCGGTTCAATCTTTGCGGAAAGCCATATAAAGCAATATAGGAAAGGTTTAAAAGTTTCAATGGAAAATCTTTTATATTTTACTGATTTTAGTAAGCTTACTGATTCGAGTAATCGAGGGTTTCCTGACTCTATAAAAGTGATGTAATACTTTTATTCAAGGAATAATACAGTTTCAGGTTGTTTATGGGTATCTAGGGTCGTAAACGGGTCGGTTCCGTTCCGGGTCCACGGCGTGCCCGGAACTGGAATCGTTAGTGAGGGGATGCACCCGGAAACCAAAACGGGAACCGATTCGGAACTAATTTCCTGGATCCGGAACCGGAACCATTACGGAGTGGATGGGCCCGGAACCGGAACCATTTCCTGGGCGGGTTCGGGTCCGGGTCCGGCCTATGTAGAGAATTTTTTAGAGAAAAGCAAACTTTTAGAAAAAAGATTTCTAAAATTGGGGTAATATTTTGGAGCTCGGGCCCACAGGCCAGAACCAAGGTCGAATTGGGCCCGGAACCATTTAGGTCGCGGGTCTAGAAATTGGAACCATACCCGGACCCGTTTACTTATCGGTTCCTAAAGATGGACCCAGACCCGATTATTAACGGGTCGGAACCTTCGGATAATCGGAGAATCCGATACCCATTTACAACCCTATGGGCATCACCCCATCACTTCCGTCTTGGCTCAGGGTGACGGTTCGAGGTTAAAGGAGATGACTTTCCTCTATGGTTTAGTAAGAGTGTTTCCGCAACGTTAATGTGGAAACAGAAATCAACGTAACAGAACAAATTTGAGACGGTAAAGCCGACCGGTCCCCAGGCACCACCGCTCGGTAAAGCAACGGGCTCGGCAGGTCCGACCCGGTCCAGGGCACCACCTCTCTGTAAAGCACAACTGTTTTCCACTGCGATAAAACTTCGGGTGCGATCATACCAGCGCTAAAGCACCGGATCCCATCAGAACTCCGCAGTTAAGCGTGTTTGGGCGAGAGTAGTACTAGGATGGGTGACCTCCTGGGAAGTCCTCATGTTGCACCCCTTTTTTTTCAGCTTTGGCTGTCCATTTTCCTGCCACCCATCACATGACCGCTGTTGGAGCCGTCGGAGACCAAATTAATCATTTTGAAGCGTCGAAACCCAGGCTCCGTGCGAGACTTACTGGTTTTAGTTAGCCTTTAATTTGATTGCTTTGAAGGCTTTTTACTCCATCTCCGGTTCAATCTTTGCGGAAAGCCATATAAAGCAATATAGGAAAGGTTTAAAAGTTTCAATGGAAAATCTTTTATATTTTACTGATTTTAGTAAGCTTACTGATTCGAGTAATCGAGGGTTTCCTGACTCTATAAAAGTGATGTAATACTTTTATTCAAGGAATAATACAGTTTCAGGTTGTTTATGGGTATCTAGGGTCGTAAACGGGTCGGTTCCGTTCCGGGTCCACGGCGTGCCCGGAACTGGAATCGTTAGTGAGGGGATGCACCCGGAAACCAAAACGGGAACCGATTCGGAACTAATTTCCTGGATCCGGAACCGGAACCATTACGGAGTGGATGGGCCCGGAACCGGAACCATTTCCTGGGCGGGTTCGGGTCCGGGTCCGGCCTATGTAGAGAATTTTTTAGAGAAAAGCAAACTTTTAGAAAAAAAATTTCTAAAATTGGGGTAATATTTTGGAGCTCGGGCCCACAGGCCAGAACCAAGGTCGAATTGGGCCCGGAACCATTTAGGTCGCGGGTCTAGAAATTGGAACCATACCCGGACCCGTTTACTTATCGGTTCCTAAAGATGGACCCAGACGCGATTATTAACGGGTCGGAACCTTCGGATAATCGGAGAATCGGATACCCATTTACAACCCTATGGGCATCACCCCATCACTTCCGTCTTGGCTCAGGGTGACGGTACGAGGTTAATGGAGATGACTTTCCTCTATGGTTTAGTAAGAGTGTTTCCGCAACGTTAATGTGGAAACAGAAATCAACGTAACAGAACAAATTTGAGACGGTAAAGCCGACCGGTCCCCAGGCACCACCGCTCGGTAAAGCAACGGGCTCGGCAGGTCCGACCCGGTCCAGGGCACCACCTCTCTGTAAAGCACAACTGTTTTCCACTGCGATAATACTTCGGGTGCGATCATACCAGCGCTAAAGCACCGGATCCCATCAGAACTCCGCAGTTAAGCGTGCTTGGGCGAGAGTAGTACTAGGATGGGTGACCTCCTGGGAAGTCCTCGTGTTGCACCCCTTTTTTTTCAGCTTTGGCTGTCCATTTTCCTGCCACCCATCACATGACCGCTGTTGGAGCCGTCGGAGACCAAATTAATCATTTTGAAGCGTCGAAACCCAGGCTCCGTGCGAGACTTACTGGTTTTAGTTAGCCTTTAATTTGATTGCTTTGAAGGCTTTGTACTCCATCTCCGGTTCAATCTTTGCAGAAAGCCATATAAAGCAATATAGGAAAGGTTTAAAAGTTTCAATGGAAAATCTTTTATATTTTACTGATTTTAGTAAGCTTACTGATTCGAGTAATCGAGGGTTTCCTGACTTTATAAAAGTGATGTAATACTTTTATTCAAGGAATAATACAGTTTCAGGTTGTTTATGGGTATCTAGGGTCGTAAACGGGTCGGTTCCGTTCCGGGTCCACGGCGTGCCCGGAACTGGAATCGTTAGTGAGGGGATGCACCCGGAAACCAAAACCGGAACCGATTCGGAACTAATTTCCTGGATCCGGAACCGGAACCATTACGGAGTGGATGGGCCCGGAACCGGAACCATTTCCTGGGCGGGTTCGGGTCCGGGTCCGGCCTATGTAGAGAATTTTTTAGAGAAAAGCAAACTTTTAGAAAAAAAATTTCTAAAATTGGGGTAATATATTGGAGCTCGGGCCCACAGGCCAGAACCAAGGTCGAATTGGGCCCGGAACCATTTAGGTCGCGGGTCTAGAAATTGGAACCATACCCGGACCCGTTTACTTATCGGTTCCTAAAGATGGACCCAGACGCGATTATTAACGGGTCGGAACCTTCGGATAATCGGAGAATCGGATACCCATTTACAACCCTATGGGCATCACCACATCACTTCCGTCTTGGCTCAGGGTGACGGTACGAGGTTAATGGAGATGACTTTCCTCTATGGTTTAGTAAGAGTGTTTCCGCAACGTTAATGTGGAAACAGAAATCAACGTAACAGAACAAATTTGAGACGGTAAAGCCGACCGGTCCCCAGGCACCACCGCTCGGTAAAGCAACGGGCTCGGCAGGTCCGACCCGGTCCAGGGCACCACCTCTCTGTAAAGCACAACTGTTTTCCACTGCGATAAAACTTCGGGTGCGATCATACCAGCGCTAAAGCACCGGATCCCATCAGAACTCCGCAGTTAAGCGTGCTTGGGCGAGAGTAGTACTAGGATGGGTGACCTCCTGGGAAGTCCTCGTGTTGCACCCCTTTTTTTTCAGCTTTGGCTGTCCATTTTCCTGCCACCCATCACATGACCGCTGTTGGAGCCGTCGGAGACCAAATTAATCATTTTGAAGCGTCGAAACCCAGGCTCCGTGCGAGACTTACTGGTTTTAGTTAGCCTTTAATTTGATTGCTTTGAAGGCTTTTTACTCCATTTCCGGTTCAATCTTTGCGGAAAGCCATATAAAGCAATATAGGAAAGGTTTAAAAGTTTCAATGGAAAATCTTTTATATTTTACTGATTTTAGTAAGCTTACTGATTCGAGTAATCGAGGGTTTCCTGACTCTATAAAAGTGATGTAATACTTTTATTCAAGGAATAATACAGTTTCAGGTTGTTTATGGGTATCTAGGGTCGTAAACGGGTCGGTTCCGTTCCGGGTCCACGGCGGGCCCGGAACTGGAATCGTTAGTGAGGGGATGCACCCGGAAACCAAAACCGGAACCGATTCGGAACTAATTTCCTGGATCCGGAACCGGAACCATTACGGAGTGGATGGGCCCGGAACCGGAACCATTTCCTGGGCGGGTTCGGGTCCGGGCCCGGCCTATGTAGAGAATTTTTTAGAGAAAAGCAAACTTTTAGAAAAAAAATTTCTAAAATTGGGGTAATATATTGGAGCTCGGGCCCACAGGCCAGAACCAAGGTCGAATTGGGCCCGGAACCATTTAGGTCGCGGGTCTAGAAATTGGAACCATACCCGGACCCGTTTACTTATCGGTTCCTAAAGATGGACCCAGACCCGATTATTAACGGGTCGGAACCTTCGGATAATCGGAGAATCGGATACCCATTTACAACCCTATGGGCATCACCCCATCACTTCCGTCTTGGCTCAGGGTGACGGTACGAGGTTAATGGAGATGACTTTCCTCTATGGTTTAGTAAGAGTGTTTCCGCAACGTTAATGTGGAAACAGAAATCAACGTAACAGAACAAATTTGAGACGGTAAAGCCGACCGGTCCCCAGGCACCACCGCTCGGTAAAGCAACGGGCTCGGCAGGTCCGACCCGGTCCAGGGCACCACCTCTCTGTAAAGCACAACTGTTTTCCACTGCGATAAAACTTCGGGTGCGATCATACCAGCGCTAAAGCACCGGATCCCATCAGAACTCCGCAGTTAAGCGTGCTTGGGCGAGAGTAGTACTAGGATGGGTGACCTCCTGGGAAGTCCTCGTGTTGCACCCCTTTTTTTTCAGCTTTGGCTGTCCATTTTCCTGCCACCCATCACATGACCGCTGTTGGAGCCGTCGGAGACCAAATTAATCATTTTGAAGCGTCGAAACCCAGGCTCCGTGCGAGACTTACTGGTTTTAGTTAGCCTTTAATTTGATTGCTTTGAAGGCTTTTTACTCCATTTCCGGTTCAATCTTTGCGGAAAGCCATATAAAGCAATATAGGAAAGGTTTAAAAGTTTCAATGGAAAATCTTTTATATTTTACTGATTTTAGTAAGCTTACTGATTCGAGTAATCGAGGGTTTCCTGACTCTATAAAAGTGATGTAATACTTTTATTCAAGGAATAATACAGTTTCAGGTTGTTTATGGGTATCTAGGGTCGTAAACGGGTCGGTTCCGTTCCGGGTCCACGGCGTGCCCGGAACTGGAATCGTTAGTGAGGGGATGCACCCGGAAACCAAAACGGGAACCGATTCGGAACTAATTTCCTGGATCCGGAACCGGAACCATTACGGAGTGGATGGGCCCGGAACCGGAACCATTTCCTGGGCGGGTTCGGGTCCGGGTCCGGCCTATGTAGAGAATTTTTTAGAGAAAAGCAAACTTTTAGAAAAAAGATTTCTAAAATTGGGGTAATATTTTGGAGCTCGGGCCCACAGGCCAGAACCAAGGTCGAATTGGGCCCGGAACCATTTAGGTCGCGGGTCTAGAAATTGGAACCATACCCGGACCCGTTTACTTATCGGTTCCTAAAGATGGACCCAGACCCGATTATTAACGGGTCGGAACCTTCGGATAATCGGAGAATCCGATACCCATTTACAACCCTATGGGCATCACCCCATCACTTCCGTCTTGGCTCAGGGTGACGGTTCGAGGTTAAAGGAGATGACTTTCCTCTATGGTTTAGTAAGAGTGTTTCCGCAACGTTAATGTGGAAACAGAAATCAACGTAACAGAACAAATTTGAGACGGTAAAGCCGACCGGTCCCCAGGCACCACCGCTCGGTAAAGCAACGGGCTCGGCAGGTCCGACCCGGTCCAGGGCACCACCTCTCTGTAAAGCACAACTGTTTTCCACTGCGATAAAACTTCGGGTGCGATCATACCAGCGCTAAAGCACCGGATCCCATCAGAACTCCGCAGTTAAGCGTGTTTGGGCGAGAGTAGTACTAGGATGGGTGACCTCCTGGGAAGTCCTCATGTTGCACCCCTTTTTTTTCAGCTTTGGCTGTCCATTTTCCTGCCACCCATCACATGACCGCTGTTGGAGCCGTCGGAGACCAAATTAATCATTTTGAAGCGTCGAAACCCAGGCTCCGTGCGAGACTTACTGGTTTTAGTTAGCCTTTAATTTGATTGCTTTGAAGGCTTTTTACTCCATCTCCGGTTCAATCTTTGCGGAAAGCCATATAAAGCAATATAGGAAAGGTTTAAAAGTTTCAATGGAAAATCTTTTATATTTTACTGATTTTAGTAAGCTTACTGATTCGAGTAATCGAGGGTTTCCTGACTCTATAAAAGTGATGTAATACTTTTATTCAAGGAATAATACAGTTTCAGGTTGTTTATGGGTATCTAGGGTCGTAAACGGGTCGGTTCCGTTCCGGGTCCACGGCGTGCCCGGAACTGGAATCGTTAGTGAGGGGATGCACCCGGAAACCAAAACGGGAACCGATTCGGAACTAATTTCCTGGATCCGGAACCGGAACCATTACGGAGTGGATGGGCCCGGAACCGGAACCATTTCCTGGGCGGGTTCGGGTCCGGGTCCGGCCTATGTAGAGAATTTTTTAGAGAAAAGCAAACTTTTAGAAAAAAGATTTCTAAAATTGGGGTAATATATTGGACCTAGGGCCCACAGGCCAGAACCAAGGTCGAATTGGGCCCGGAACCATTTAGGTCGCGGGTCTAGAAATTGGAACCATACCCGGACCCGTTTACTTATCGGTTCCTAAAGACGGACCCAGACCCGATTATTAACGGGTCGGAACCTTCGGATAATCGGAGAATCGGATACCCATTTACAACCCTATGGGCATCTCCCCATCACTTCCGTCTTGGCTCAGGGTGACGGTACGAGGTTAAAGGAGATGACTTTCCTCTATGGTTTAGTAAGAGTGTTTCTGCAACGTTAATGTGGAAACAGAAATCAACGTAACAGAACAAATTTGAGACGGTAAAGCCGACCGGTCCCCAGGCACCACCGCTCGGTAAAGCAACGGGCTCGGCAGGTCCGACCCGGTCCAGGGCACCACCTCTCTGTAAAGCACAACTGTTTTCCACTGCGATAATACTTCGGGTGCGATCATACCAGTGCTAAAGCACCGGATCCCATCAGAACTCCGCAGTTAAGCGTGCTTGGGCGAGAGTAGTACTAGGATGGGTGACCTCCTGGGAAGTCCTCGTGTTGCACCCCTTTTTTTTCAGCTTTGGCTGTCCATTTTCCTGCCACCCATCACATGACCGCTGTTGGAGCCGTCGGAGACCAAATTAATCATTTTGAAGCGTCGAAACCCAGGCTCCGTGCGAGACTTACTGGTTTTAGTTAGCCTTTAATTTGATTGCTTTGAAGGCTTTTTACTCCATCTCCGGTTCAATCTTTGCAGAAAGCCATATAAAGCAATATAGGAAAGGTTTAAAAGTTTCAATGGAAAATCTTTTATATTTTACTGATTTTAGTAAGCTTACTGATTCGAGTAATCGAGGGTTTCCTGACTTTATAAAAGTGATGTAATACTTTTATTCAAGGAATAATACAGTTTCAGGTTGTTTATGGGTATCTAGGGTTGTAAACGGGTCGGTTCCGTTCCGGGTCCACGGCGTGCCCGGAACTGGAATCGTTAGTGAGGGGATGCACCCGGAAACCAAAACGGGAACCGATTCGGAACTAATTTCCTGGATCCGGAACCGGAACCATTACGGAGTGGATGGGCCCGGAACCGGAACCATTTCCTGGGCGGGTTCGGGTCCGGGTCCGGCCTATGTAGAGAATTTTTTAGAGAAAAGCAAACTTTTAGAAAAAAAATTTCTAAAATTGGGGTAATATTTTGGAGCTCGGGCCCACAGGCCAGAACCAAGGTCGAATTGGGCCCGGAACCATTTAGGTCGCGGGTCTAGAAATTGGAACCATACCCGGACCCGTTTACTTATCGGTTCCTAAAGATGGACCCAGACGCGATTATTAACGGGTCGGAACCTTCGGATAATCGGAGAATCGGATACCCATTTACAACCCTATGGGCATCACCCCATCACTTCCGTCTTGGCTCAGGGTGACGGTACGAGGTTAATGGAGATGACTTTCCTCTATGGTTTAGTAAGAGTGTTTCCGCAACGTTAATGTGGAAACAGAAATCAACGTAACAGAACAAATTTGAGACGGTAAAGCCGACCGGTCCCCAGGCACCACCGCTCGGTAAAGCAACGGGCTCGGCAGGTCCGACCCGGTCCAGGGCACCACCTCTCTGTAAAGCACAACTGTTTTCCACTGCGATAATACTTCGGGTGCGATCATACCAGCGCTAAAGCACCGGATCCCATCAGAACTCCGCAGTTAAGCGTGCTTGGGCGAGAGTAGTACTAGGATGGGTGACCTCCTGGGAAGTCCTCGTGTTGCACCCCTTTTTTTTCAGCTTTGGCTGTCCATTTTCCTGCCACCCATCACATGACCGCTGTTGGAGCCGTCGGAGACCAAATTAATCATTTTGAAGCGTCGAAACCCAGGCTCCGTGCGAGACTTACTGGTTTTAGTTAGCCTTTAATTTGATTGCTTTGAAGGCTTTGTACTCCATCTCCGGTTCAATCTTTGCAGAAAGCCATATAAAGCAATATAGGAAAGGTTTAAAAGTTTCAATGGAAAATCTTTTATATTTTACTGATTTTAGTAAGCTTACTGATTCGAGTAATCGAGGGTTTCCTGACTTTATAAAAGTGATGTAATACTTTTATTCAAGGAATAATACAGTTTCAGGTTGTTTATGGGTATCTAGGGTCGTAAACGGGTCGGTTCCGTTCCGGGTCCACGGCGTGCCCGGAACTGGAATCGTTAGTGAGGGGATGCACCCGGAAACCAAAACCGGAACCGATTCGGAACTAATTTCCTGGATCCGGAACCGGAACCATTACGGAGTGGATGGGCCCGGAACCGGAACCATTTCCTGGGCGGGTTCGGGTCCGGGTCCGGCCTATGTAGAGAATTTTTTAGAGAAAAGCAAACTTTTAGAAAAAAAATTTCTAAAATTGGGGTAATATATTGGAGCTCGGGCCCACAGGCCAGAACCAAGGTCGAATTGGGCCCGGAACCATTTAGGTCGCGGGTCTAGAAATTGGAACCATACCCGGACCCGTTTACTTATCGGTTCCTAAAGATGGACCCAGACGCGATTATTAACGGGTCGGAACCTTCGGATAATCGGAGAATCGGATACCCATTTACAACCCTATGGGCATCACCACATCACTTCCGTCTTGGCTCAGGGTGACGGTACGAGGTTAATGGAGATGACTTTCCTCTATGGTTTAGTAAGAGTGTTTCCGCAACGTTAATGTGGAAACAGAAATCAACGTAACAGAACAAATTTGAGACGGTAAAGCCGACCGGTCCCCAGGCACCACCGCTCGGTAAAGCAACGGGCTCGGCAGGTCCGACCCGGTCCAGGGCACCACCTCTCTGTAAAGCACAACTGTTTTCCACTGCGATAATACTTCGGGTGCGATCATACCAGCGCTAAAGCACCGGATCCCATCAGAACTCCGCAGTTAAGCGTGCTTGGGCGAGAGTAGTACTAGGATGGGTGACCTCCTGGGAAGTCCTCGTGTTGCACCCCTTTTTTTTCAGCTTTGGCTGTCCATTTTCCTGCCACCCATCACATGACCGCTGTTGGAGCCGTCGGAGACCAAATTAATCATTTTGAAGCGTCGAAACCCAGGCTCCGTGCGAGACTTACTGGTTTTAGTTAGCCTTTAATTTGATTGCTTTGAAGGCTTTTTACTCCATCTCCGGTTCAATCTTTGCAGAAAGCCATATAAAGCAATATAGGAAAGGTTTAAAAGTTTCAATGGAAAATCTATTATATTTTACTGATTTTAGTAAGCTTACTGATTCGAGTAATCGAGGGTTTCCTGACTTTATAAAAGTGATGTAATACTTTTATTCAAGGAATAATACAGTTTCAGGTTGTTTATGGGTATCTAGGGTCGTAAACGGGTCGGTTCCGTTCCGGGTCCACGGCGTGCCCGGAACTGGAATCGTTAGTGAAGGGATGCACCCGGAAACCAAAACCGGAACCGATTCGGAACTAATTTCCTGGATCCGGAACCGGAACCATTACGGAGTGGATGGGCCCGGAACCGGAACCATTTCCTGGGCGGGTTCGGGTCCGGGTCCGGCCTATGTAGAGAATTTTTTAGAGAAAAGCAAACTTTTAGAAAAAAAATTTCTAAAATTGGGGTAATATTTTGGAGCTCGGGCCCACAGGCCAGAACCAAGGTCGAATTGGGCCCGGAACCATTTAGGTCGCGGGTCTAGAAATTGGAACCATACCCGGACCCGTTTACTTATCGGTTCCTAAAGATGGACCCAGACGCGATTATTAACGGGTCGGAACCTTCGGATAATCGGAGAATCGGATACCCATTTACAACCCTATGGGCATCACCCCATCACTTCCGTCTTGGCTCAGGGTGACGGTACGAGGTTAATGGAGATGACTTTCCTCTATGGTTTAGTAAGAGTGTTTCCGCAACGTTAATGTGGAAACAGAAATCAACGTAACAGAACAAATTTGAGACGGTAAAGCCGACCGGTCCCCAGGCACCACCGCTCGGTAAAGCAACGGGCTCGGCTGGTCCGACCCGGTCCAGGGCACCACCTCTCTGTAAAGCACAACTGTTTTCCACTGCGATAATACTTCTGGTGCGATCATACCAGCGCTAAAGCACCGGATCCCATCAGAACTCCGCAGTTAAGCGTGCTTGGGCGAGAGTAGTACTAGGATGGGTGACCTCCTGGGAAGTCCTCGTGTTGCACCCCTTTTTTTTCAGCTTTGGCTGTCCATTTTTCTGCCACCCATCACATGACCGCTGTTGGAGCCGTCGGAGACCAAATTAATCATTTTGAAGCGTCGAAACCCAGGCTCCGTGCGAGACTTACTGGTTTTAGTTAGCCTTTAATTTGATTGCTTTGAAGGCTTTCTACTCCATTTCCGGTTCAATCTTTGCGGAAAGCCATATAAAGCAATTTAGGAAAGGTTTAAAAGTTTCAATGGAAAATCTTTTATATTTTACTGATTTTAGTAAGCTTACTGATTCGAGTAATCGAGGGTTTCCTGACTCTATAAAAGCGAAGTAATACTTTTATTCACGGAATAATACAGTTTCAGGTTGTTTATGGGTATCTAGGGTCGTAAACGGGTCGGTTCCGTTCCGGGTCCACGGCGGGCCCGGAACTGGAATCGTTAGTGAGGGGATGCACCCGGAAACCAAAACCGGAACCGAGTCGGAACTAATTTCCTGGATCCGGAACCGGAACCATTACGGAGTGGATGGGCCCGGAACCGGAACCATTTCCTGGGCGGGTTCGGGTCCGGGTCCGGCCTATGTAGAGAATTTTTTAGAGAAAAGCAAACTTTTAGAAAAAAAATTTCTAAAATTGGGGTAATATTTTGGAGCTCGGGCCCACAGGCCAGAACCAAGGTCGAATTGGGCCCGGAACCATTTAGGTCGCGGGTCTAGAAATTGGAACCATACCCGGACCCGTTTACTTATCGGTTCCTAAAGATGGACCCAGAGCCGATTATTAACGGGTCGGAACCTTCGGATAATCGGAGAATCGGATACCCATTTACAACCCTATGGGCATCACCCCATCAGTTCCGTCTTGGCTCAGGGTGACGGTTCGAGGTTAAAGGAGATGACTTTCCACTATGGTTTACTAAGAGTGTTTCCGCAACGTTAATGTGGAAACAGAAATCAACGTAACAGAACAAATTTGAGACGGTAAAGCCGACCGGTCCCCAGGCACCACCGCTCGGTAAAGCAACGGGCTCGGCAGGTCCGACCCGGTCCAGGGCACCACCTCTCTGTAAAGCACAACTGTTTTCCACTGCGATAATACTTCGGGTGCGATCATACCAGCGCTAAAGCACCGGATCCCATCAGAACTCCGCAGTTAAGCGTGCTTGGGCGAGAGTAGTACTAGGATGGGTGACCTCCTGGGAAGTCCTCGTGTTGCACCCCTTTTTTTTCAGCTTTGGCTGTCCATTTTCCTGCCACCCATCACATGACCGCTGTTGGAGCCGTCGGAGACCAAATTAATCATTTTGAAGCGTCGAAACCCAGGCTCCGTGCGAGACTTACTGGTTTTAGTTAGCCTTTAATTGGATTGCTTTGAAGGCTTTTTACTCCATTTTCGGTTCAATCTTTGCGGAAAGCCATATAAAGCAATATAGGAAAGGTTTAAAAGTTTCAATGGAAAATCTTTTATATTTTACTGATTTTAGTAAGCTTACTGATTCGAGTAATCGAGGGTTTCCTGACTCTATAAAAGTGATGTAATACTTTTATTCAAGGAATAATACAGTTTCAGGTTGTTTATGGGTATCTAGGGTCGTAAACGGGTCGGTTCCGTTCCGGGTCCACGGCGTGCCCGGAACTGGAATCGTTAGTGAGGGGATGCACCCGGAAACCAAAACCGGAACCAATTCGGAACTAATTTCCTGGATCCGGAACCGGAACCATTACGGAGTGGATGGGCCCGGAACCGGAACCATTTCCTGGGCGGGCTCGGGTCCGGGCCCGGCCTATGTAGAGAATTTTTTAGAGAAAAGCAAACTTTTAGAAAAAAAATTTCTAAAATTGGGGTAATATATTGGAGCTCGGGCCCACAGGCCAGAACCAAGGTCGAATTGGGCCCGGAACCATTTAGGTCGCGGGTCTAGAAATTGGAACCGTACCCGGACCCGTTTACTTATCGGTTCCTAAAGATGGACCCAGAGCCGATTATTAACGGGTCGGAACCTTCGGATAATCGGAGAATCGGATACCCATTTACAACCCTATGGGCATCACCCCATCAGTTCCGTCTTGGCTCAGGGTGACGGTACGAGGTTAATGGAGATGACTTTCCTCTATGGTTTAGTAAGAGTGTTTCCGCAACGTTAATGTGGAAACAGAAATCAACGTAACAGAACAAATTTGAGACGGTAAAGCCGACCGGTCCCCAGGCACCACCGCTCGGTAAAGCAACGGGCTCGGCAGGTCCGACCCGGTCCAGGGCACCACCTCTCTGTAAAGCACAACTGTTTTCCACTGCGATAATACTTCGGGTGCGATCATACCAGCGCTAAAGCACCGGATCCCATCAGAACTCCGCAGTTAAGCGTGCTTGGGCGAGAGTAGTACTAGGATGGGTGACCTCCTGGGAAGTCCTCGTGTTGCACCCCTTTTTTTTCAGCTTTGGCTGTCCATTTTCCTGCCACCCATCACATGACCGCTGTTGGAGCCGTCGGAGACCAAATTAATCATTTTGAAGCGTCGAAACCCAGGCTCCGTGCGAGACTTACTGGTTTTAGTTAGCCTTTAATTTGATTGCTTTGAAGGCTTTCTACTCCATTTCCGGTTCAATCTTTGCGGAAAGCCATATAAAGCAATTTAGGAAAGGTTTAAAAGTTTCAATGGAAAATCTTTTATATTTTACTGATTTTAGTAAGCTTACTGATTCGAGTAATCGAGGGTTTCCTGACTCTATAAAAGTGAAGTAATACTTTTATTCACGGAATAATACAGTTTCAGGTTGTTTATGGGTATCTAGGGTCGTAAACGGGTCGGTTCCGTTCCGGGTCCACGGCGGGCCCGGAACTGGAATCGTTAGTGAGGGGATGCACCCGGAAACCAAAACCGGAACCGAGTCGGAACTAATTTCCTGGATCCGGAACCGGAACCATTACGGAGTGGATGGGCCCTGAACCGGAACCATTTCCTGGGCGGGTTCGGGTCCGGGTCCGGCCTATGTAGAGAATTTTTTAGAGAAAAGCAAACTTTTAGAAAAAAAATTTCTAAAATTGGGGTAATATTTTGGAGCTCGGGCCCACAGGCCAGAACCAAGGTCGAATTGGGCCCGGAACCATTTAGGTCGCGGGTCTAGAAATTGGAACCATACCCGGACCCGTTTACTTATCGGTTCCTAAAGATGGACCCAGAGCCGATTATTAACGGGTCGGAACCTTCGGATAATCGGAGAATCGGATACCCATTTACAACCCTATGGGCATCACCCCATCACTTCCGTCTTGGCTCAGGGTGACGGTTCGAGGTTAAAGGAGATGACTTTCCACTATGGTTTACTAAGAGTGTTTCCGCAACGTTAATGTGGAAACAGAAATCAACGTAACAGAACAAATTTGAGACGGTAAAGCCGACCGGTCCCCAGGCACCACCGCTCGGTAAAGCAACGGGCTCGGCAGGTCCGACCCGGTCCAGGGCACCACCTCTCTGTAAAGCACAACTGTTTTCCACTGCGATAATACTTCGGGTGCGATCATACCAGCGCTAAAGCACCGGATCCCATCAGAACTCCGCAGTTAAGCGTGCTTGGGCGAGAGTAGTACTAGGATGGGTGACCTCCTGGGAAGTCCTCGTGTTGCACCCCTTTTTTTTCAGCTTTGGCTGTCCATTTTCCTGCCACCCATCACATGACCGCTGTTGGAGCCGTCGGAGACCAAATTAATCATTTTGAAGCGTCGAAACCCAGGCTCCGTGCGAGACTTACTGGTTTTAGTTAGCCTTTAATTTGATTGCTTTGAAGGCTTTTTACTCCATTTCCGGTTCAATCTTTGCGGAAAGCCATATAAAGCAATATAGGAAAGGTTTAAAAGTTTCAATGGAAAATCTTTTATATTTTACTGATTTTAGTAAGCTTACTGATTCGAGTAATCGAGGGTTTCCTGACTCTATAAAAGTGATGTAATACTTTTATTCAAGGAATAATACAGTTTCAGGTTGTTTATGGGTATCTAGGGTCGTAAACGGGTCAGTTCCGTTCCGGGTCCACGGCGTGCCCGGAACTGGAATCGTTAGTGAGGGGATGCACCCGGAAACCAAAACCGGAACCGATTCGGAACTAATTTCCTGGATCCGGAACCGGAACCATTACGGAGTGGATGGGCCCGGAACCGGAACCATTTCCTGGGCGGGCTCGGGTCCGGGCCCGGCCTATGTAGAGAATTTTTTAGAGAAAAGCAAACTTTTAGAAAAAAAATTTCTAAAATTGGGGTAATATATTGGAGCTCGGGCCCACAGGCCAGAACCAAGGTCGAATTGGGCCCGGAACCATTTAGGTCGCGGGTCTAGAAATTGGAACCATACCCGGACCCGTTTACTTATCGGTTCCTAAAGATGGACCCAGACCCGATTATTAACGGGTCGGAACCTTCGGATAATCGGAGAATCGGATACCCATTTACAACCCTATGGGCATCACCCCATCAGTTCCGTCTTGGCTCAGGGTGACGGTACGAGGTTAATGGAGATGACTTTCCTCTATGGTTTAGTAAGAGTGTTTCCGCAACGTTAATGTGGAAACAGAAATCAACGTAACAGAACAACTTTGAGACGGTAAAGCCGACCGGTCCCCAGGCACCACCGCTCGGTAAAGCAACGGGCTCGGCAGGTCCGACCCGGTCCAGGGCACCACCTCTCTGTAAAGCACAACTGTTTTCCACTGCGATAATACTTCGGGTGCGATCATACCAGCGCTAAAGCACCGGATCCCATCAGAACTCCGCAGTTAAGCGTGCTTGGGCGAGAGTAGTACTAGGATGGGTGACCTCCTGGGAAGTCCTCGTGTTGCACCCCTTTTTTTTCAGCTTTGGCTGTCCATTTTCCTGCCACCCATCACATGACCGCTGTTGGAGCCGTCGGAGACCAAATTAATCATTTTGAAGCGTCGAAACCCAGGCTCCGTGCGAGACTTACTGGTTTTAGTTAGCCTTTAATTTGATTGCTTTGAAGGCTTTCTACTCCATTTCCGGTTCAATCTTTGCGGAAAGCCATATAAAGCAATTTAGGAAAGGTTTAAAAGTTTCAATGGAAAATCTTTTATATTTTACTGATTTTAGTAAGCTTACTGATTCGAGTAATCGAGGGTTTCCTGACTCTATAAAAGTGAAGTAATACTTTTATTCACGGAATAATACAGTTTCAGGTTGTTTATGGGTAGCTAGGGTCGTAAACGGGTCGGTTCCGTTCCGGGTCCACGGCGGGCCCGGAACTGGAATCGTTAGTGAGGGGATGCACCAGGAAACCAAAACCGGAACCGATTCGGAACTAATTTCCTGGATCCGGAACCGGAACCATTACGGAGTGGATGGGCCCGGAACCGGAACCATTTCCTGGGCGGGTTCGGGTCCGGGTCCGGCCTATGTAGAGAATTTTTTAGAGAAAAGCAAACTTTTAGAAAAAAAATTTCTAAAATTGGGGTAATATTTTGGAGCTCGGGCCCACAGGCCAGAACCAAGGTCGAATTGGGCCCGGAACCATTTAGGTCGCGGGTCTAGAAATTGTAACCATACCCGGACCCGTTTACTTATCGGTTCCTAAAGGTGGACCCAGAGCCGATTATTAACGGGTCGGAACCTTCGGATAATCGGAGAATCGGATACCCATTTACAACCCTATGGGCATCACCCCATCACTTCCGTCTTGGCTCAGGGTGACGGTTCGAGGTTAAAGGAGATGACTTTCCTCTATGGTTTACTAAGAGTGTTTCCGCAACGTTAATGTGGAAACCGAAATCAACGTAACAGAACAAATTTGAGACGGTAAAGCCGACCGGTCCCCAGGCACCACCGCTCGGTAAAGCAACGGGCTCGGCAGGTCCGACCCGGTCCAGGGCTCCACCTCTCTGTAAAGCACAACTGTTTTCCACTGCGATAATACTTCGGGTGCGATCATACCAGCGCTAAAGCACCGGATCCCATCAGAACTCCGCAGTTAAGCGTGCTTGGGCGAGAGTAGTACTAGGATGGGTGACCTCCTGGGAAGTCCTCGTGTTGCACCCCTTTTTTTTCAGCTTTGGCTGTCCATTTTCCTGCCACCCATCACATGACCGCTGTTGGAGCCGTCGGAGACCAAATTAATCATTTTGAAGCGTCGAAACCCAGGCTCCGTGCGAGACTTACTGGTTTTAGTTAGCCTTTAATTTGATTGCTTTGAAGGCTTTCTACTCCATTTCCGGTTCAATCTTTGCGGAAAGCCATATAAAGCAATTTAGGAAAGGTTTAAAAGTTTCAATGGAAAATCTTTTATATTTTACTGATTTTAGTAAGCTTACTGATTCGAGTAATCGAGGGTTTCCTGACTCTATAAAAGTGAAGTAATACTTTTATTCACGGAATAATACAGTTTCAGGTTGTTTATGGGTAGCTAGGGTCGTAAACGGGTCGGTTCCGTTCCGGGTCCACGGCGGGCCCGGAACTGGAATCGTTAGTGAGGGGATGCACCAGGAAACCAAAACCGGAACCGATTCGGAACTAATTTCCTGGATCCGGAACCGGAACCATTACGGAGTGGATGGGCCCGGAACCGGAACCATTTCCTGGGCGGGTTCGGGTCCGGGTCCGGCCTATGTAGAGAATTTTTTAGAGAAAAGCAAACTTTTAGAAAAAAAATTTCTAAAATTGGGGTAATATTTTGGAGCTCGGGCCCACAGGCCAGAACCAAGGTCGAATTGGGCCCGGAACCATTTAGGTCGCGGGTCTAGAAATTGTAACCATACCCGGACCCGTTTACTTATCGGTTCCTAAAGATGGACCCAGAGACGATTATTAACGGGTCGGAACCTTTGGATAATCGGAGAATCGGATACCCATTTACAACCCTATGGGCATCACCCCATCACTTCCGTCTTGGCTCAGGGTGACGGTTCGAGGTTAAAGGAGATGACTTTCCTCTATGGTTTACTAAGAGTGTTTCCGCAACGTTAATGTGGAAACAGAAATCAACGTAACAGAACAAATTTGAGACGGTAAAGCCGACCGGTCCCCAGGCACCACCGCTCGGTAAAGCAATGGGCTCGGCAGGTCCGACCCGGTCCAGGGCTCCACCTCTCTGTAAAGCACAACTGTTTTCCACTGCGATAATACTTCGGGTGCGATCATACCAGCGCTAAAGCACCGGATCCCATCAGAACTCCGCAATTAAGCGTGCTTGGGCGAGAGTAGTACTGGGATGGGTGACCTCCTGGGAAGTCCTCGTGTTGCACCCCTTTTTTTTCAGCTTTGGCTGTCCATTTTCCTGCCACCCATCACATGACCGCTGTTGGAGCCGTCGGAGACCAAATTAATCATTTTGAAGCGTCGAAACCCAGGCTCCGTGCGAGACTTACTGGTTTTAGTTAGCCTTTAATTTGATTGCTTTGAAGGCTTTCTACTCCATTTCCGGTTCAATCTTTGCGGAAAGCCATATAAAGCAATTTAGGAAAGGTTTAAAAGTTTCAATGGAAAATCTTTTATATTTTACTGATTTTAGTAAGCTTACTGATTCGAGTAATCGAGGGTTTCCTGACTCTATAAAAGTGAAGTAATACTTTTATTCACGGAATAATACAGTTTCAGGTTGTTTATGGGTATCTAGGGTCGTAAACGGGTCGGTTCCGTTCCGGGTCCACGGCGGGCCCGGAACTGGAATCGTTAGTGAGGGGATGCACCAGGAAACCAAAACCGGAACCGATTCGGAACTAATTTCCTGGATCCGGAACCGGAACCATTACGGAGTGGATGGGCCCGGAACCGGAACCATTTCCTGGGCGGGCTCGGGTCCGGGCCCGGCCTATGTAGAGAATTTTTTAGAGAAAAGCAAACTTTTAGAAAAAAAATTTCTAAAATTGGGGTAATATATTGGAGCTCGGGCCCACAGGCCAGAACCAAGGTCGAATTGGGCCCGGAACCATTTAGGTCGCGGGTCTAGAAATTGGAACCATACCCGGACCCGTTTACTTATCGGTTCCGAAAGATGGACCTAGACCCGATTATTAACGGGTCGGAACCTTCGGATAATCGGAGAATCGGATACCCATTTACAACCCTATGGGCATCACCCCATCAGTTCCGTCTTGGCTCAGGGTGACGGTACGAGGTTAATGGAGACGACTTTCCTCTATGGTTTAGTAAGAGTGTTTCCGCAACGTTAATGTGGAAACAGAAATCAACGTAACAGAACAAATTTGAGACGGTAAAGCCGACCGGTCCCCAGGCACCACCGCTCGGTAAAGCAACGGGCTCGGCAGGTCCGACCCGGTCCAGGGCACCACCTCTCTGTAAAGCACAGCTGTTTTCCACTGCGATAATACTTCGGGTGCGATCATACCAGCGCTAAAGCACCGGATCCCATCAGAACTCCGCAGTTAAGCGTGCTTGGGCGAGAGTAGTACTAGGATGGGTGACCTCCTGGGAAGTCCTCGTGTTGCACCCCTTTTTTTTCAGCTTTGGCTGTCCATTTTCCTGCCACCCATCACATGACCGCTGTTGGAGCCGTCGGAGACCAAATTAATCATTTTGAAGCGTCGAAACCCAGGCTCCGTGCGAGACTTACTGGTTTTAGTTAGCCTTTAATTTGATTGCTTTGAAGGCTTTCTACTCCATTTCCGGTTCAATCTTTGCGGAAAGCCATATAAAGCAATTTAGGAAAGGTTTAAAAGTTTCAATGGAAAATCTTTTATATTTTACTGATTTTAGTAAGCTTACTGATTCGAGTAATCGAGGGTTTCCTGACTCTATAAAAGCGAAGTAATACTTTTATTCACGGAATAATACAGTTTCAGGTTGTTTATGGGTATCTAGGGTCGTAAACGGGTCGGTTCCGTTCCGGGTCCACGGCGGGCCCGGAACTGGAATCGTTAGTGAGGGGATGCACCCGGAAACCAAAACCGGAACCGATTCGGAACTAATTTCCTGGATCCGGAACCGGAACCATTACGGAGTGGATGGGCCCGGAACCGGAACCATTTCCTGGGCGGGTTCGGGTCCGGGTCCGGCCTATGTAGAGAATTTTTTAGAGAAAAGCAAACTTTTAGAAAAAAAATTTCTAAAATTGGGGTAATATTTTGGAGCTCGGGCCCACAGGCCAGAACCAAGGTCGAATTGGGCCCGGAACCATTTAGGTCGCGGGTCTAGAAATTGGAACCATACCCGGACCCGTTTACTTATCGGTTCCTAAAGATGGACCCAGAGCCGATTATTAACGGGTCGGAACCTTCGGATAATCGGAGAATCGGATACCCATTTACAACCCTATGGGCATCACCCCATCACTTCCGTCTTGGCTCAGGGTGACGGTTCGAGGTTAAAGGAGATGACTTTCCACTATGGTTTACTAAGAGTGTTTCCGCAACGTTAATGTGGAAACAGAAATCAACGTAACAGAACAAATTTGAGACGGTAAAGCCGACCGGTCCCCAGGCACCACCGCTCGGTAAAGCAACGGGCTCGGCAGGTCCGACCCGGTCCAGGGCACCACCTCTCTGTAAAGCACAACTGTTTTCCACTGCGATAATACTTCGGGTGCGATCATACCAGCGCTAACGCACCGGATCCCATCAGAACTCCGCAGTTAAGCGTGCTTGGGCGAGAGTAGTACTAGGATGGGTGACCTCCTGGGAAGTCCTCGTGTTGCACCCCTTTTTTTTCAGATTTGGCTGTCCATTCTCCTGCCACCCATCACATGACCGCTGTTGGAGCCGTCGGAGACCAAATTAATCATTTTGAAGCGTCGAAACCCAGGCTCCGTGCGAGACTTACTGGTTTTAGTTAGCCTTTAATTTGATTGCTTTGAAGGCTTTCTACTCCATTTCCGGTTCAATCTTTGCGGAAAGCCATATAAAGCAATTTAGGAAAGGTTTAAAAGTTTCAATGGAAAATCTTTTATATTTTACTGATTTTAGTAAGCTTACTGATTCGAGTAATCGAGGGTTTCCTGACTCTATAAAAGCGAAGTAATACTTTTATTCACGGAATAATACAGTTTCAGGTTGTTTATGGGTATCTAGGGTCGTAAACGGGTCGGTTCCGTTCCGGGTCCACGGCGGGCCCGGAACTGGAATCGTTAGTGAGGGGATGCACCCGGAAACCAAAACCGGAACCGATTCGGAACTAATTTCCTGGATCCGGAACCGGAACCATTACGGAGTGGATGGGCCCGGAACCGGAACCATTTCCTGGGCGGGTTCGGGTCCGGGTCCGGCCTATGTAGAGAATTTTTTAGAGAAAAGCAAACTTTTAGAAAAAAAATTTCTAAAATTGGGGTAATATTTTGGAGCTCGGGCCCACAGGCCAGAACCAAGGTCGAATTGGGCCCGGAACCATTTAGGTCGCGGGTCTAGAAATTGGAACCATACCCGGACCCGTTTACTTATCGGTTCCTAAAGATGGACCCAGAGCCGATTATTAACGGGTCGGAACCTTCGGATAATCGGAGAATCGGATACCCATTTACAACCCTATGGGCATCACCCCATCACTTCCGTCTTGGCTCAGGGTGACGGATCGAGGTTAAAGGAGATGACTTTCCTCTATGGTTTACTAAGAGTGTTTCCGCAACGTTAATGTGGAAACAGAAATCAACGTAACAGAACAAATTTGAGACGGTAAAGCCGACCGGTCCCCAGGCACCACCGCTCGGTAAATCAACGGGCTCGGCAGGTCCGACCCGGTCCAGGGCTCCACCTCTCTGTAAAGCACAACTGTTTTCCACTGCGATAATACTTCGGGTGCGATCAAACCAGCGCTAAAGCACCGGATCCCATCAGAACTCCGCAGTTAAGCGTGCTTGGGCGAGAGTAGTACTAGGATTGGTGACCTCCTGGGAAGTCCTCGTGTTGCACCCCTTTTTTTTCAGCTTTGGCTGTCCATTTTCCTGCCACCCATCACATGACCGCTGTTGGAGCCGTCGGAGACCAAATTAATCATTTTGAAGCGTCGAAACCCAGGCTCCGTGCGAGACTTACTGGTTTTAGTTAGCCTTTAATTTGGTTGCTTTGAAGGCTTTTTACTCCATTTCCGGTTCAATCTTTGCGGAAAGCCATATAAAGCAATTTAGGAAAGGTTTAAAAGTTTCAATGGAAAATCTTTTATATTTTACTGATTTTAGTAAGCTTACTGATTCGAGTAATCGAGGGTTTCCTGACTCTATAAAAGTGATGCAATACTTTTATTCAAGGAATAATACAGTTTCAGGTTGTTTATGGGTATCTAGGGTCGTAAACGGGTCGGTTCCGTTCCGGGTCCACGGCGGGCCCGGAACTGGAATCGTTAGTGAGGGGATGCACCCGGAAACCAAAACCGGAACCGATTCGGAACTAATTTCCTGGATCCGGAACCGGAACCATTACGGAGTGGATGGGCCCGGAACCGGAACCATTTCCTGGGCGGGTTCGGGTCCGGGCCCGGCCTATGTAGAGAATTTTTTAGAGAAAAGCAAACTTTTAGAAAAAAAATTTCTAAAATTGGGGCAATATAGTGGAGCTCGGGCCCACAGGCCAGAACCAAGGTCGAATTGGGCCCGGAACCATTTAGGTCGCGGGTCTAGAAATTGGAACCGTACCCGGACCCGTTTACTTATCGGTTCCTAAAGATGGACCCAGACCCGATTATTAACGGGTCGGAACCTTCGGATAATCGGAGAATCGGATACCCATTTACAACCCTATGGGCATCACCCCATCACTTCCGTCTTGGCTCAGGGTGACGGTACGAGGTTAATGGAGATGACTTTCCTCTATGGTTTAGTAAGAGTGTTTCCGCAACGTTAATGTGGAAACAGAAATCAACGTAACAGAACAAATTTGAGACGGTAAAGCCGACCGGTCCCCAGGCACCACCGCTCGGTAAAGCAACGGGCTCGGCAGGTCCGACCCGGTCCAGGGCACCACCTCTCTGTAAAGCACAACTGTTTTCCACTGCGATAATACTTCGGGTGCGATCATACCAGCGCTAAAGCACCGGATCCCATTAGAACTCCGCAGTTATGCGTGCCTGGGCGAGAGTAGTACTAGGATGGGTGACCTCCTGGGAAGTCCTCGTGTTGCACCCCTTTTTTTACAGCTTTGGCTGTCAATTTTCCTGCCACCCATCACATGACCGCTGTTGGAGCCGTCGGAGACCAAATTAATCATTTTGAAGCGTCGAAACCCAGGCTCCGTGCGAGACTTACTCGTTTTAGTTAGCCTTTAATTTGATTGCTTTGAATGCTTTTTACTCCATTTCCGGTTCAATCTTTGCGGAAAGCCATATAAAGCAATATAGGAAAGGTTTAAAAGTTTCAATGGAAAATCTTTTATATTTTACTGATTTTAGTAAGCTTACTGATTCGAGTAATCGAGGGTTTCCTGACTCTATAAAAGTGATGTAATACTTTTATTCAAGGAATATTACAGTTTCAGGTTGTTTATGGGTATCTAGGGTCGTAAACGGGTCGGTTCCGTTCCGGGTCCACGGCGGGCCCGGAACTGGAATCGTTAGTGAGGGGATGCACCCGGAAACCAAAACCGGAACCGATTCGGAACTAATTTCCTGGATCCGGAACCGGAACCATTACGGAGTGGATGGGCCCGGAACCGGAACCATTTCCTGGGCGGGTTCGGGTCCGGGCCCGGCCTATGTAGAGAATTTTTTAGAGAAAAGCAAACTTTTAGAAAAAAAATTTCTAAAATTGGGGTAATATATTGTAGCTCGGGCCCACAGGCCAGAACCAAGGTCGAATTGGGCCCGGAACCATTTAGGTCGCGGGTCTAGAAATTGGAACCATACCCGGACCCGTTTACTTATCGGTTCCTAAAGATGGACCCAGACCCGATTATTAACGGGTCGGAACCTTCGGATAATCGGAGAATCGGATACCCATTTACAACCCTATGGGCATCACCCCATCACTTCCGTCTTGGCTCAGGGTGACGGTACGAGGTTAATGGAGATGACTTTCCTCTATGGTTTAGTAAGAGTGTTTCCGCAACGTTAATGTGGAAACAGAAATCAACGTAACAGAACAAATTTGAGACGGTAAAGCCGACCGGTCCCCAGGCACCACCGCTCGGTAAAGCAACGGGCTCGGCAGGTCCGACCCGGTCCAGGGCACCACCTCTCTGTAAAGCACAACTGTTTTCCACTGCGATAATACTTCGGGTGCGATCATACCAGCGCTAAAGCACCGGATCCCATCAGAACTCCGCAGTTAAGCGTGCTTGGGCGAGAGTTGTACTAGGATGGGTGACCTCCTGGGAAGTCCTCGTGTTGCACCCCTTTTTTTACAGCTTTGGCTGTCCATTTTCCTGCCACCCATCACATGACCGCCGTTGGAGCCGTCGGAGACCAAATTAATCATTTTGAAGCGTCGAAACTCAGGCTCCGTGCGAGACTTTCTGGTTTTAGTTAGCCTTTAATTTGATTGCTTTGAAGGCTTTTTACTCCATTTCCGGTTCAATCTTTGCGGAAAACCATATAAAGCAATATAGGAAAGGTTTAAAAGTTTCAATGGAAAATCTTTTATATTTTACTGATTTTAGTAAGCTTACTGATTCGAGTAATCGAGGGTTTCCTGACTCTATAAAAGTGATGTAATACTTTTATTCAAGGAATAATACAGTTTCAGGTTGTTTATGGGTATCTAGGGTCGTAAACGGGTCGGTTCCGTTCCGAGTCCACGGCGTGCCCGGAACTGGAATCGTTAGTGAGGGGATGCACCCGGAAACCAAAACCGGAACCGATTCGAACTAATTTCCTGGATCCGGAACCGGAACCATTACGGAGTGGATGGGCCCGGAACCGGAACCATTTCCTGGGCGGGTTCGGGTCCGGGTCCGGCCTATGTAGAGAATTTTTTAGAGAAAAGTAAACTTTTAGAAAAAAAATTTCTAAAATTGGGGTAATATTTTGGAGCTCGGGCCCACAGGACAGAACCAAGGTCGAATTGGGCCCGGAACCATTTAGGTCGCGGGTCTAGAAATTGGAACCATACCCGGACCCGTTTACTTATCGGTTCCTAAAGATGGACCCAGACCCGATTATTAACGGGTCGGAACCTTCGGATAATCGGAGAATCGGATACCCATTTACAACCCTATGGGCGTCACCCCATCACTTCCGTCTTGGCTCAGTGTGACGGTACGAGGTTAAAGGAGATGACTTTCCTCTATGGTTTACTAAGAGTGTTTCCGCAACGTTAATGTGGAAACAGAAATCAACGTAACAGAACAAATTTGAGACGGTAAAGCCGACCGGTCCCCAGGCACCACCGCTCGGTAAAGCAACGGGCTCGGCAGGTCCGACCAGGTCCAGGGCACCACCTCTCTGTAAAGCACAACTGTTTTCCACTGCGATAATACTTCGGGTGCGATCATACCAGCGCCAAAGCACCGGATCCCATCAGAACTCCGCAGTTACGCGTGCTTGGGCGAGAGTAGTACTAGGATGGGTGACCTCCTGGGAAGTCCTCGTGTTGCACCCCTTTTTTTTCAGCTTTGGCTGTCCATTTTCCTGCCACCCATCACATGACCGCTGTTGGAGCCGTCGGAGACCAAATTAATCATTTTGAAGCGTCGAAACCCAGGCTCCGTGCGAGACTTACTGGTTTTAGTTAGCCTTTAATTTGATTGCTTTGAAGGCTTTTTACTCCATTTCCGGTTCAATCTTTGCGGAAAGCCATATAAAGCAATTTAGGAAAGGTTTAAAAGTTTCAATGGAAAATCTTTTATATTTTACTGATTTTAGTAAGCTTACTGATTCGAGTAATCGAGGGTTTCCTGACTCTATAAAAGTGATGTAATACTTTTATTCAAGGAATAATACAGTTTCAGGTTGTTTATGGGTATCTAGGGTCGTAAACGGGTCGGTTCCGTTCCGGGTCCACGGCGGGCCCGGAACTGGAATCGTTAGTGAGGAGATGCACCCGGAAACCAAAACCGGAACCGATTCGGAACTAATTTCCTGGATCCGGAACCGGAACCATTACGGAGTGGATGGGCCCGGAACCGGAACCATTTCCGGGGCGGGTTCGGGTCCGGGCCCGGCCTATGTAGAGAATTTTTTAGAGAAAAGCAAACTTTTAGAAAAAAAATTTCTAAAATTGGGGTAATATATTGGAGCTCGGGCCCACAGGCCAGAACCAAGGTCGAATTGGGCCCGGAACCATTTAGGTCGCAGGTCTAGAAATTGGAACCATACCCGGACCCGTTTACTTATCGGTTCCTAAAGATGGACCCAGACCCGATTATTAACGGGTCGGAACCTTCGGATAATCGGAGAATCGGATACCCATTTACAACCCTATGGGCATCACCCCATCACTTCCGTCTTGGCTCAGGGTGACGGTACGAGGTTAATGGAGATGACTTTCCTCTATGGTTTAGTAAGAGTGTTTCCGCAACGTTAATGTGGAAACAGAAATCAACGTAACAGAACAAATTTGAGACGGTAAAGCCGACCGGTCCCCAGGTACCACCGCTCGGTAAAGCAACGGGCTCGGCAGGTCCGACCCGGTCCAGGGCACCACCTCTCTGTAAAGCACAACTGTTTTCCACAGCAATAATACATCGGGTGCGATCATAACAGCGCTAAAGCACCGGATCCCATCAGAACTCCGCAGTTAAGCGTGCTTGGGCGAGAGTAGTACTAGAATGGGTGACCTCCTGGGAAGTCCTCGTGTTGCACCCCTTTTTTTTCAGCTTTGGCTGTCCATTATCCGGCCACCCATCACATGACCGCTGTTGGAGCCGTCGGAGACCAAATTAATCATTTTGAAGCGTCGAAACCCAGGCTCCGTGCGAGACTTACTGGTTTTAGTTAGCCTTTAATTTGATTGCTTTGAAGGCTTTTTACTCCATTTCCGGTTCAATCTTTGCGGAAAGCCATATAAAGCAATTTAGGAAAGGTTTAAAAGTTTCAATGGAAAATCTTTTATATTTTACTGATTTTAGTAAGCTTACTGATTCGAGTAATCGAGGGTTTCCTGACTCTATAAAAGTGATGTAATACTTTTATTCAAGGAATAATACAGTTTCAGGTTGTTTATGGGTATCTAGGGTCGTAAACGGGTCGGTTCCGTTCCGGGTCCACGGCGGGCCCGGAACTGGAATCGTTAGTGAGGAGATGCACCCGGAAACCAAAACCGGAACCGATTCGGAACTAATTTCCTGGATCCGGAACCGGAACCATTACGGAGTGGATGGGCCCGGAACCGGAACCATTTCCTGGGCGGGCTCGGGTCCGGGCCCGGCCTATGTAGAGAATTTTTTAGAGAAAAGCAAACTTTTAGAAAAAAAATTTCTAAAATTGGGGTAATATATTGGAGCTCGGGCCCACAGGCCAGAACCAAGGTCGAATTGGGCCCGGAACCATTTAGGTCGCGGGTCTAGAAATTGGAACCGTACCCGGACCCGTTTACTTATCGGTTCCTAAAGATGGACCCAGAGCCGATTATTAACGGGTCGGAACCTTCGGATAATCGGAGAATCGGATACCCATTTACAACCCTATGGGCATCACCCCATCAGTTCCGTCTTGGCTCAGGGTGACGGTACGAGGTTAATGGAGATGACTTTCCTCTATGGTTTAGTAAGAGTGTTTCCGCAACGTTAATGTGGAAACAGAAATCAACGTAACAGAACAAATTTGAGACGGTAAAGCCGACCGGTCCCCAGGCACCACCGCTCGGTAAAGCAACGGGCTCGGCAGGTCCGACCCGGTCCAGGGCACCACCTCTCTGTAAAGCACAACTGTTTTCCACTGCGATAATACTTCGGGTGCGATCATACCAGCGCTAAAGCACCGGATCCCATCAGAACTCCGCAGTTAAGCGTGCTTGGGCGAGAGTAGTACTAGGATGGGTGACCTCCTGGGAAGTCCTCGTGTTGCACCCCTTTTTTTTCAGCTTTGGCTGTCCATTTTCCTGCCACCCATCACATGACCGCTGTTGGAGCCGTCGGAGACCAAATTAATCATTTTGAAGCGTCGAAACCCAGGCTCCGTGCGAGACTTACTGGTTTTAGTTAGCCTTTAATTTGATTGCTTTGAAGGCTTTTTACTCCATTTCCGGTTCAATCTTTGCGGAAAGCCATATAAAGCAATTTAGGAAAGGTTTAAAAGTTTCAATGGAAAATCTTTTATATTTTACTGATTTTAGTAAGCTTACTGATTCGAGTAATCGAGGGTTTCCTGACTCTATAAAAGTGATGTAATACTTTTATTCAAGGAATAATACAGTTTCAGGTTGTTTATGGGTATCTAGGGTCGTAAACGGGTCGGTTCCGTTCCGGGTCCACGGCGGGCCCGGAACTGGAATCGTTAGTGAGGAGATGCACCCGGAAACCAAAACCGGAACCGATTCGGAACTAATTTCCTGGATCCGGAACCGGAACCATTACGGAGTGGATGGGCCCGGAACCGGAACCATTTCCTGGGCGGGTTCGGGTCCGGGCCCGGCCTATGTAGAGAATTTTTTAGAGAAAAGCAAACTTTTAGAAAAAAAATTTCTAAAATTGGGGTAATATATTGGAGCTCGGGCCCACAGGCCAGAACCAAGGTCGAATTGGGCCCGGAACCATTTAGGTCGCGGGTCTAGAAATTGGAACCATACCCGGACCCGTTTACTTATCGGTTCCTAAAGATGGACCCAGACCCGATTATTAACGGGTCGGAACCTTCGGATAATCGGAGAATCGGATACCCATTTACAACCCTATGGGCATCACCCCATCACTTCCGTCTTGGCTCAGGGTGACGGTACGAGGTTAATGGAGATGACTTTCCTCTATGGTTTAGTAAGAGTGTTTCCGCAACGTTAATGTGGAAACAGAAATCAACGTAACAGAACAAATTTGAGACGGTAAAGCCGACCGGTCCCCAGGCACCACCGCTCGGTAAAGCAACGGGCTCGGCAGGTCCGACCCGGTCCAGGGCACCACCTCTCTGTAAAGCACAACTGTTTTCCACTGCAATAATACATCGGGTGCGATCATACCAGCGCTAAAGCACCGGATCCCATCAGAACTCCGCAGTTAAGCGTGCTTGGGCGAGAGTAGTACTAGGATGGGTGACCTCCTGGGAAGTCCTCGTGTTGCACCCCTTTTTTTTCAGCTTTGGCTGTCCATTATCCTGCCACCCATCACATGACCGCTGTTGGAGCCGTCGGAGACCAAATTAATCATTTTGAAGCGTCGAAACCCAGGCTCCGTGCGAGACTTACTGGTTTTAGTTAGCCTTTAATTTGATTGCTTTGAAGGCTTTTTACTCCATTTCCGGTTCAATCTTTGCGGAAAGCCATATAAAGCAATTTAGGAAAGGTTTAAAAGTTTCAATGGAAAATCTTTTATATTTTACTGATTTTAGTAAGCTTACTGATTCGAGTAATCGAGGGTTTCCTGACTCTATAAAAGTGATGTAATACTTTTATTCAAGGAATAATACAGTTTCAGGTTGTTTATGGGTATCTAGGGTCGTAAACGGGTCGGTTCCGTTCCGGGTCCACGGCGGGCCCGGAACTGGAATCGTTAGTGAGGAGATGCACCCGGAAACCAAAACCGGAACCGATTCGGAACTAATTTCCTGGATCCGGAACCGGAACCATTACGGAGTGGATGGGCCCGGAACCGGAACCATTTCCTGGGCGGGTTCGGGTCCGGGCCCGGCCTATGTAGAGAATTTTTTAGAGAAAAGCAAACTTTTAGAAAAAAAATTTCTAAAATTGGGGTAATATATTGGAGCTCGGGCCCACAGGCCAGAACCATGGTCGAATTGGGCCCGGAACCATTTAGGTCGCGGGTCTAGAAATTGGAACCATACCCGGACCCGTTTACTTATCGGTTCCTAAAGATGGACCCAGACCCGATTATTAACGGGTCGGAACCTTCGGATAATCGGAGAATCGGATACCCATTTACAACCCTATGGGCATCACCCCATCACTTCCGTCTTGGCTCAGGGTGACGGTACGAGGTTAATGGAGATGACTTTCCTCTATGGTTTAGTAAGAATGTTTCCGCAACGTTAATGTGGAAACAGAAATCAACGTAACAGAACAAATTTGAGACGGTAAAGCCGACCGGTCCCCAGGCACCACCGCTCGGTAAAGCAACGGGCTCGGCAGGTCCGACCCGGTCCAGGGCACCACCTCTCTGTAAAGCACAACTGTTTTCCACTGCAATAATACATCGGGTGCGATCATACCAGCGCTAAAGCACCGGATCCCATCAGAACTCCGCAGTTAAGCGTGCTTGGGCGAGAGTAGTACTAGGATGGGTGACCTCCTGGGAAGTCCTCGTGTTGCCCCCCTTTTTTTTCAGCTTTGGCTGTCCATTATCCTGCCACCCATCACATGACCGCTGTTGGAGCCGTCGGAGACCAAATTAATCATTTTGAAGCGTCGAAACCCAGGCTCCGTGCGAGACTTACTGGTTTTAGTTAGCCTTTAATTTGATTGCTTTGAAGGCTTTTTACTCCATTTCCGGTTCAATTTTTGCGGAAAGCCATATAAAGCAATTTAGGAAAGGTTTAAAAGTTTCAATGGAAAATCTTTTATATTTTACTGATTTTAGTAAGCTTACTGATTCGAGTAATCGAGGGTTTCCTGACTCTATAAAAGTGATGTAATACTTTTATTCAAGGAATAATACAGTTTCAGGTTGTTTATGGGTATCTAGGGTCGTAAACGGGTCGGTTCCGTTCCGGGTCCACGGCGGGCCCGGAACTGGAATCGTTAGTGAGGAGATGCACCCGGAAACCAAAACCGGAACCGATTCGGAACTAATTTCCTGGATCCGGAACCGGAACAATTACGGAGTGGATGGGCCCGAAACCGGAACCATTTCCTGGGCGGGTTCGGGTCCGGGCCCGGCCTATGTAGAGAATTTTTTAGAGAAAAGCAAACTTTTAGAAAAAAATTTTCTAAAATTGGGGTAATATATTGGAGCTCGGGCCCACAGGCCAGAACCAAGGTCGAATTGGGCCCGGAACCATTTAGGTCGCGGGTCTAGAAATTGGAACCATACCCGGACCCGTTTACTTATCGGTTCCTAAAGATGGACCCAGACCCGATTATTAACGGGTCGGAACCTTCGGATAATCGGAGAATCGGATACCCATTTACAACCCTATCGGCATCACCCCATCACTTCCGTCTTGGCTCAGGGTGACGGTACGAGGTTAATGGAGATGACTTTCCTCTATGGTTTAGTAAGAGTGTTTCCGCAACGTTAATGTGGAAACAGAAATCAACGTAACAGAACAAATTTGAGACGGTAAAGCCGACCGGTCCCCAGGCACCACCGCTCGGTAAAGCAACGGCCTCGGCAGGTCCGACCCGGTCCAGGGCACCACCTCTCTGTAAAGCACAACTGTTTTCCACTGCGATAATACTTCGGGTGCGATCATACCAGCGCTAAAGCACCGGATCCCATCAGAACTCCGCAGTTAAGCGTGCTTGGGCGAGAGTAGTACTAGGATGGGTGACCTCCTGGGAAGTCCTCGTGTTGCACCCCTTTTTTTTCAGCTTTGGCTGTCCATTTTCCTGCCACCCATCACATGACCGCTGTTGGAGCCGTCGGAGACCAAATTAATCATTTTGAAGCGTCGAAACCCAGGCTCCGTGCGAGACTTACTGGTTTTAGTTAGCCTTTAATTTGATTGCTTTGAAGGCTTTTTACTCCATTTCCGGTTCAATCTTTGCGGAAAGCCATATAAAGCAATATAGGAAAGGTTTAAAAGTTTCAATGGAAAATCATTTATATTTTACTGATTTTAGTAAGCTTACTGATTCGAGTAATCGAGGGTTTCCTGACTCTATAAAAGTGATGTAATACTTTTATTCAAGGAATAATACAGTTTCAGGTTGTTTATGGGTATCTAGGGTCGTAAACGGGTCGGTTCCGTTCCGGGTCCACGGCGGGCCCGGAACTGGAATCGTTAGTGAGGGGATGCACCCGGAAACCAAAACCGGAACCGATTCGGAACTAATTTCCTGGATCCGGAACCGGAACCATTACGGAGTGGATGGGCCCGGAACCGGAACCATTTCCTGGGCGGGTTCGGGTCCGGGCCCGGCCCATGTAGAGAATTTTTTAGAGAAAAGCAAACTTTTAGAAAAAAAATTTCTAAAATTGGGGTAATATATTGGAGCTCGGGCCCACAGGCCGGAACCAAGGTCGAATTGGGCCCGGAACCATTTAGGTCGCGGGTCTAGAAATTGGAACCATACCCGGACCCGTTTACTTATCGGTTCCTAAAGATGGACCCAGACCCGATTATTAACGGGTCGGAACCTTCGGATAATCGGAGAATCGGATACCCATTTACAACCCTATGGGCATCACCCCATCACTTCCGTCTTGGCTCAGGGTGACGGTACGAGGTTAATGGAGATGACTTTCCTCTATGGTTTAGTAAGAGTGTTTCCGCAACGTTAATGTGGAAACAGAAATCAACGTAACAGAACAAATTTGAGACGGTAAAGCCGACCGGTCCTCAGGCACCACCGCTCGGTAAAGCAACGGGCTCGGCGGGTCCGACCCGGTCCAGGGCACCACCTCTCTGTAAAGCACAACTGTTTTCCACTGCGATAATACTTCGGGTGCGATCATACCAGCGCTAAAGCACCGGATCCCATCAGAACTCCGCAGTTAAGCGTGCTTGGGCGAGAGTAGTACTAGGATGGGTGACCTCCTGGGAAGTCCTCGTGTTGCACCCCTTTTTTTACAGCTTTGGCTGTCCATTTTCCTGCCACCCATCACATGACCGCTGTTGGAGCCGTCGGAGACCAAATTAATCATTTTGAAGCGTCGAAACCCAGGCTCCGTGCGAGACTTACTGGTTTTAGTTAGCCTTTAATTTGATTGCTTTGAAGGCTTTTTACTCCATTTCCGGTTCAATCTTTGCGGAAAGCCATATAAAGCAATTTAGGAAAGGTTTAAAAGTTTCAATGGAAAATCTTTTATATTTTACTGATTTTAGTAAGCTTACTGATTCGAGTAATCGAGGGTTTCCTGACTCTATAAAAGTGATGTAATACTTTTATTCAAGGAATAATACAGTTTCAGGTTGTTTATGGGTATCTAGGGTCGTAAACGGGTCGGTTCCGTTCCGGGTCCACGGCGTGCCCGGAACTGGAATCGTTAGTGAGGGGATGCAACCGGAAACCAAAACCGGAACCGATTCGGAACTAATTTCCTGGATCCGGAACCGGAACCATTACGGAGTGGATGGGCCCGGAACCGGAACCATTTCCTGGGCGGGTTCGGGTCCGGGCCCGGCCTATGTAGAGAATTTTTTAGAGAAAAGCAAACTTTTAGAAAAAAGATTTCTAAAATTGGGGTAATATTTTGGAGCTCGGGCCCACAGGCCAGAACCAAGGTCGAATTGGGCCCGGAACCATTTAGGTCGCGGGTCTAGAAATTGGAACCATACCCGGACCCGCTTACTTATCGGTTCCTAAAGATGGACCCAGACCCGATTATTAACGGGTCGGAACCTTCGGATAATCGGAGAATCGGATACGCATTTACAACCCTATGGGCATCACCCCATCACTTCCGTCTTGGCTCAGGGTGACGGTACGAGGTTAAAGGAGATGACTTTCCTCTATGGTTTACTAAGCGTGTTTCCGCAACGTTAATGTGGAAACAGAAATCAACGTAACAGAACAAATTTGAGACGGTAAAGCCGACCGGTCCCCAGGCACCACCGCTCGGTAAAGCAACGGGCTCGGCAGGTCCGACCCGGTCCAGGGCACCACCTCTCTGTAAAGCACAACTGTTTTCCACTGCGATAATACTTCGGGTGCGATCATACCAGCGCTAAAGCACCGGATCCCATCAGAACTCCGCAGTTACGCGTGCTTGGGCGAGACTAGTACTAGGATGGGTGGCCTCCTGGGAAGTCCTCGTGTTGCACCCCTTTTTTTTCAGCTTTGGCTGTCCATTTTCCTGCCACCCATCACATGACCGCTGTTGGAGCCGTCGGAGACCAAATTAATCATTTTGAAGCGTCGAAACCCAGGCTCCGTGCGAGACTTACTGGTTTTAGTTAGCCTTTAATTTGATTGCTTTGAAGGCTTTTTACTCCATTTCCGGTTCAATCTTTGCGGAAAGCCATATAAAGCAATTTAGGAAAGGTTTAAAAGTTTCAATGGAAAATCTTTTATATTTTACTGATTTTAGTAAGTTTACTGATTCGAGTAATCGAGGGTTTCCTGACTCTATAAAAGTGGTGTAATACTTTTATTCAAGGAATAATACAGTTTCAGGTTGTTTATGGGTATCTAGGGTCGTAAACGGGTCGGTTCCGTTCCGGGTCCACGGCGGGCCCGGAACTGGAATCGTTAGTGAGGGGATGCACCCGGAAACCAAAACCGGAACCGATTCGGAACTAATTTCCTGGATCCGGAACCGGAACCATTACGGAGTGGATGGGCCCGGAACCGGAACCATTTCCTGGGCGGGTTCGGGTCCGGGCCCGGCCCATGTAGAGAATTTTTTAGAGAAAAGCAAACTTTTAGAAAAAAAATTTCTAAAATTGGGGTAATATATTGGAGCTCGGGCCCACAGGCCGGAACCAAGGTCGAATTGGGCCCGGAACCATTTAGGTCGCGGGTCTAGAAATTGGAACCATACCCGGACCCGTTTACTTATCGGTTCCTAAAGATGGACCCAGACCCGATTATTAACGGGTCGGAACCTTCGGATAATCGGAGAATCGGATACCCATTTACAACCCTATGGGCATCACCCCATCACTTCCGTCTTGGCTCAGGGTGACGGTACGAGGTTAATGGAGATGACTTTCCTCTATGGTTTAGTAAGAGTGTTTCCGCAACGTTAATGTGGAAACAGAAATCAACGTAACAGAACAAATTTGAGACGGTAAAGCCGACCGGTCCCCAGGCACCACCGCTCGGTAAAGCAACGGGCTCGGCGGGTCCGACCCGGTCCAGGGCACCACCTCTCTGTAAAGCACAACTGTTTTCCACTGCGATAATACTTCGGGTGCGATCATACCAGCGCTAAAGCACCGGATCCCATCAGAACTCCGCAGTTAAGCGTGCTTGGGCGAGAGTAGTACTAGGATGGGTGACCTCCTGGGAAGTCCTCGTGTTGCACCCCTTTTTTTACAGCTTTGGCTGTCCATTTTCCTGCCACCCATCACATGACCGCTGTTGGAGCCGTCGGAGACCAAATTAATCATTTTGAAGCGTCGAAACCCAGGCTCCGTGCGAGACTTACTGGTTTTAGTTAGCCTTTAATTTGATTGCTTTGAAGGCTTTTTACGCCATTTCCGGTTCAATCTTTGCGGAAAGCCATATAAAGCAATTTAGGAAAGGTTTAAAAGTTTCAATGGAAAATCTTTTATATTTTACTGATTTTAGTAAGCTTACTGATTCGAGTAATCGAGGGTTTCCTGACTCTATAAAAGTGATGTAATACTTTTATTCAAGGAATAATACAGTTTCAGGTTGTTTATGGGTATCTAGGGTCGTAAACGGGTCGGTTCCGTTCCGGGTCCACGGCGTGCCCGGAACTGGAATCGTTAGTGAGGGGATGCACCCGGAAACCAAAACCGGAACCGATTCGGAACTAATTTCCTGGATCCGGAACCGGAACCATTACGGAGTGGATGGGCCCGGAACCGGAACCATTTCCTGGGCGGGTTCGGGTCCGGGCCCGGCCTATGTAGAGAATTTTTTAGAGAAAAGCAAACTTTTAGAAAAAAAATTTCTAAAATTGGGGTAATATTTTGGAGCTCGGGCCCACAGGCCAGAACCAAGGTCGAATTGGGCCCGGAACCATTTAGGTCGCGGGTCTAGAAATTGGAACCATACCCGGACCCGTTTACTTATCGGTTCCTAAAGATGGACCCAGACCCGATTATTAACGGGTCGGAACCTTCGGATAATCGGAGAATCGGATACGCATTTACAACCCTATGGGCATCACCCCATCACTTCCGTCTTGGCTCAGGGTGACGGTACGAGGTTAAAGGAGATGACTTTCCTCTATGGTTTACTAAGAGTGTTTCCGCAACGTTAATGTGGAAACAGAAATCAACGTAACAGAACAAATTTGAGACGGTAAAGCCGACCGGTCCCCAGGCACCACCGCTCGGTAAAGCAACGGGCTCGGCAGGTCCGACCCGGTCCAGGGCACCACCTCTCTGTAAAGCACAACTGTTTTCCACTGCGATAATACTTCGGGTGCGATCATACCAGCGCTAAAGCACTGGATCCCATCAGAACTCCGCAGTTACGCGTGCTTGGGCGAGACTAGTACTAGGATGGGTGACCTCCTGGGAAGTCCTCGTGTTGCACCCCTTTTTTTTCAGCTTTGGCTGTCCATTTTCCTGCCACCCATCACATGACCGCTGTTGGAGCCGTCGGAGACCAAATTAATCATTTTGAAGCGTCGAAACCCAGGCTCCGTGCGAGACTTACTGGTTTTAATTAGCCTTTAATTTGATTGCTTTGAAGGCTTTTTACTCTATTTCCGGTTCAATCTTTGCGGAAAGCCATATAAAGCAATTTAGGAAAGGTTTAAAAGTTTCAATGGAAAATCTTTTATATTTTACTGATTTTAGTAAGCTTACTGATTCGAGTAATCGAGGGTTTCCTGACTCTATAAAAGTGATGTAATACTTTTATTCAAGGAATAATACAGTTTCAGGTTGTTTATGGGTATCTAGGGTCGTAAACGGGTCGGTTCCGTTCCGGGTCCACGGCGGGCCCGGAACTGGAATCGTTAGTGAGGGGATGCACCCGGAAACCAAAACCGGAACCGATTCGGAACTAATTTCCTGGATCCGGAACCGGAACCATTACGGAGTGGATGGGCCCCGGAACCGGAACCATTTCCTGGGCGGGTTCGGGTCCGGGCCCGGCCTATGTAGAGAATTTTTTAGAGAAAAGCAAACTTTTAGAAAAAAAATTTCTAAAATTGGGGTAATATTTTGGAGCTCGGGCCCACAGGCCAGAACCAAGGTCGAATTGGGCCCGGAACCATTTAGGTTGCGGGTCTAGAAATTGGAACCATACCCGGACCCGTTTACTTATCGGTTCCTAAAGATGGACCCAGACCCGATTATTAACGGGTCGGAGCCTTCGGATAATCGGAGAATCGGATACCCATTTACAACCCTATGGGCATCACCCCATCACTTCCGTCTTGGCTCAGGGTGACGGTACGAGGTTAATGGAGATGACTTTCCTCTATGGTTTAGTAAGAGTGTTTCCGCAACGTTAATGTGGAAACAGAAATCAACGTAACAGAACAAATTTGAGACGGTAAAGCCGACCGGTCCCCAGGCACCACCGCTCGGTAAAGCAACGGGCTCGGCAGGTCCGACCCGGTCCAGGGCACCACCTCTCTGTAAAGCACAACTGTTTTCCACTGCGATAATACTTCGGGTGCGATCATACCAGCGCTAAAGCACCGGATCCCATCAGAACTCCGCAGTTAAGCGTGCTTGGGCGAGAGTAGTACTAGGATGGGTGACCTCAAGTCCTCGTGTTGCACCCCTTTTTTTACAGCTTTGGCTGTCCATTTTCCTGCCACCCATCACATGACCGCTGTTGGAGCCGTCGGAGACCAAATTAATCATTTTGAAGCGTCGAAACCCAGGCTCCGTGCGAGACTTACTGGTTTTAGTTAGCCTTTAATTTGATTGCTTTGAAGGCTTTTTACTCCATTTCCGGTTCAATCTTTGCGGAAAGCCATATAAAGCAATTTAGGAAAGGTTTAAAAGTTTCAATGGAAAATCTTTTATATTTTACTGATTTTAGTAAGCTTACTGATTCGAGTAATCGAGGGTTTCCTGACTCTATAAAAGTGATGTAATACTTTTATTCAAGGAATAATACAGTTTCAGGTTGTTTATGGGTATCTAGGGTCGTAAACGGGTCGGTTCCGTTCCGGGTCCACGGCGTGCCCGGAACTGGAATCGTTAGTGAGGGGATGCACCCGGAAACCAAAACCGGAACCGATTCGGAACTAATTTCCTGGATCCGGAACCGGAACCATTACGGAGTGGATGGGCCCGGAACCGGAACCATTTGCTGGGCGGGTTCGGGTCCGGGCCCGGCCTATGTAGAGAATTTTTTAGAGAAAAGCAAACTTTTAGAAAAAAAATTTCTAAAATTGGGGTAATATTTTGGAGCTCGGGCCCACAGGCCAGAACCAAGGTCGAATTGGGCCCGGAACCATTTAGGTCGCGGGTCTAGAAATTGGAACCATACCCGGACCCGTTTACTTATCGGTTCCTAAAGATGGACCCAGACCCGATTATTAACGGGTCGGAACCTTCGGATAATCGGAGAATCGGATACGCATTTACAACCCTATGGGCATCACCCCATCACTTCCGTCTTGGCTCAGGGTGACGGTACGAGGTTAAAGGAGATGACTTTCCTCTATGGTTTACTAAGAGTGTTTCCGCAACGTTAATGTGGAAACAGAAATCAACGTAACAGAACAAATTTGAGACGGTAAAGCCGACCGGTCCCCAGGCACCACCGCTCGGTAAAGCAACGGGCTCGGCAGGTCCGACCCGGTCCAGGGCACCACCTCTCTGTAAAGCACAACTGTTTTCCACTGCGATAATACTTCGGGTGCGATCATACCAGCGCTAAAGCACTGGATCCCATCAGAACTCCGCAGTTACGCGTGCTTGGGCGAGACTAGTACTAGGATGGGTGACCTCCTGGGAAGTCCTCGTGTTGCACCCCTTTTTTTTCAGCTTTGGCTGTCCATTTTCCTGCCACCCATCACATGACCGCTGTTGGAGCCGTCGGAGACCAAATTAATCATTTTGAAGCGTCGAAACCCAGGCTCCGTGCGAGACTTACTGGTTTTAATTAGCCTTTAATTTGATTGCTTTGAAGGCTTTTTACTCCATTTCCGGTTCAATCTTTGCGGAAAGCCATATAAAGCAATTTAGGAAAGGTTTAAAAGTTTCAATGGAAAATCTTTTATATTTTACTGATTTTAGTAAGCTTACTGATTCGAGTAATCGAGGGTTTCCTGACTCTATAAAAGTGATGTAATACTTTTATTCAAGGAATAATACAGTTTCAGGTTGTTTATGGGTATCTAGGGTCGTAAACGGGTCGGTTCCGTTCCGGGTCCACGGCGGGCCCGGAACTGGAATCGTTAGTGAGGGGATGCACCCGGAAACCAAAACCGGAACCGATTCGGAACTAATTTCCTGGATCCGGAACCGGAACCATTACGGAGTGGATGGGCCCCGGAACCGGAACCATTTCCTGGGCGGGTTCGGGTCCGGGCCCGGCCTATGTAGAGAATTTTTTAGAGAAAAGCAAACTTTTAGAAAAAAAATTTCTAAAATTGGGGTAATATTTTGGAGCTCGGGCCCACAGGCCAGAACCAAGGTCGAATTGGGCCCGGAACCATTTAGGTCGCGGGTCTAGAAATTGGAACCATACCCGGACCCGTTTACTTATCGGTTCCTAAAGATGGACCCAGACCCGATTATTAACGGGTCGGAACCTTCGGATAATCGGAGAATCGGATACCCATTTACAACCCTATGGGCATCACCCCATCACTTCCGTCTTGGCTCAGGGTGACGGTACGAGGTTAATGGAGATGACTTTCCTCTATGGTTTAGTAAGAGTGTTTCCGCAACGTTAATGTGGAAACAGAAATCAACGTAACAGAACAAATTTGAGACGGTAAAGCCGACCGGTCCCCAGGCACCACCGCTCGGTAAAGCAACGGGCTCGGCAGGTCCGACCCGGTCCAGGGCACCACCTCTCTGTAAAGCACAACTGTTTTCCACTGCGATAATACTTCGGGTGCGATCATACCAGCGCTAAAGCACCGGATCCCATCAGAACTCCGCAGTTAAGCGTGCTTGGGCGAGAGTAGTACTAGGATGGGTGACCTCAAGTCCTCGTGTTGCACCCCTTTTTTTACAGCTTTGGCTGTCCATTTTCCTGCCACCCATCACATGACCGCTGTTGGAGCCGTCGGAGACCAAATTAATCATTTTGAAGCGTCGAAACCCAGGCTCCGTGCGAGACTTACTGGTTTTAGTTAGCCTTTAATTTGATTGCTTTGAAGGCTTTTTACTCCATTTCCGGTTCAATCTTTGCGGAAAGCCATATAAAGCAATTTAGGAAAGGTTTAAAAGTTTCAATGGAAAATCTTTTATATTTTACTGATTTTAGTAAGCTTACTGATTCGAGTAATCGAGGGTTTCCTGACTCTATAAAAGTGATGTAATACTTTTATTCAAGGAATAATACAGTTTCAGGTTGTTTATGGGTATCTAGGGTCGTAAACGGGTCGGTTCCGTTCCGGGTCCACGGCGTGCCCGGAACTGGAATCGTTAGTGAGGGGATGCACCCGGAAACCAAAACCGGAACCGATTCGGAACTAATTTCCTGGATCCGGAACCGGAACCATTACGGAGTGGATGGGCCCGGAACCGGAACCATTTCCTGGGCGGGTTCGGGTCCGGGCCCGGCCTATGTAGAGAATTTTTTAGAAAAAAGCAAAATTTTAGAAAAAAAATTTCTAAAATTGGGGTAATATATTGGAGCTCGGGCCCACAGGCCAGAACCAAGGTCGAATTGGGCCCGGAACCATTTAGGTCGCGGGTCTAGAAATTGGAACCATACCCGGACCCGTTTACTTATCGGTTCCTAAAGATGGACCCAGACCCGATTATTAACGGGTCGGAACCTTCGGATAATCGGAGAATCGGATACCCGTTTACAACCCTATGGGCAGCACCCCATCACTTCCGTCTTGGCTCAGGGTGACGGTACGAGGTTAATGGAGATGACTTTCCTCTATGGTTTAGTAAGAGTGTTTCCGCAACGTTAATGTGGAAACAGAAATCAACGTAACAGAACAAATTTGAGACGGTAAAGCCGACCGGTCCCCAGGCACCACCGCTCGGTAAAGCAACGGGCTCGGCAGGTCCGACCCGGTCCAGGGCACCACCTCTCTGTAAAGCACAACTGTTTTCCACTGCGATAATACTTCGGGTGCGATCATACCAGCGCTAAAGCACCGGATCCCATCAGAACTCCGCAGTTAAGCGTGCTTGGGCGAGAGTAGTACTAGGATGGGTGACCTCAAGTCCTCGTGTTGCACCCCTTTTTTTACAGCTTTGGCTGTCCATTTTCCTGCCACCCATCACATGACCGCTGTTGGAGCCGTCGGAGACCAAATTAATCATTTTGAAGCGTCGAAACCCAGGCTCCGTGCGAGACTTACTGGTTTTAGTTAGCCTTTAATTTGATTGCTTTGAAGGCTTTTTACTCCATTTCCGGTTCAATCTTTGCGGAAAGCCATATAAAGCAATTTAGGAAAGGTTTAAAAGTTTCAATGGAAAATCTTTTATATTTTACTGATTTTAGTAAGCTTACTGATTCGAGTAATCGAGGGTTTCCTGACTCTATAAAAGTGATGTAATACTTTTATTCAAGGAATAATACAGTTTCAGGTTGTTTATGGGTATCTAGGGTCGTAAACGGGTCGGTTCCGTTCCGGGTCCACGGCGTGCCCGGAACTGGAATCGTTAGTGAGGGGATGCACCCGGAAACCAAAACCGGAACCGATTCGGAACTAATTTCCTGGATCCGGAACCGGAACCATTACGGAGTGGATGGGCCCGGAACCGGAACCATTTCCTGGGCGGGTTCGGGTCCGGGCCCGGCCTATGTAGAGAATTTTTTAGAAAAAAGCAAAATTTTAGAAAAAAAATTTCTAAAATTGGGGTAATATATTGGAGCTCGGGCCCACAGGCCAGAACCAAGGTCGAATTGGGCCCGGAACCATTTAGGTCGCGGGTCTAGAAATTGGAACCATACCCGGACCCGTTTACTTATCGGTTCCTAAAGATGGACCCAGACCCGATTATTAACGGGTCGGAACCTTCGGATAATCGGAGAATCGGATACCCGTTTACAACCCTATGGGCAGCACCCCATCACTTCCGTCTTGGCTCAGGGTGACAGTACGAGGTTAATGGAGATGACTTTCCTCTATGGTTTACTAAGAGTGTTTCCGCAACGTTAATGTGGAAACAGAAATCAACGTAACAGAACAAATTTGAGACGGTAAAGCCGACCGGTCCCCAGGCACCACCGCTCGGTAAAGCAACGGGCTCGGCAGGTCCGACCCGGTCCAGGGCACCACCTCTCTGTAAAGCACAACTGTTTTCCACTGCGATAATACTTCGGGTGCGATCATACCAGCGCTAAAGCACCGGATCCCATCAGAACTCCGCAGTTAAGCGTGCTTGGGCGAGAGTAGTACTAGGATGGGTGACCTCCTGGGAAGTCCTCGTGTTGCACCCCTTTTTTTACAGCTTTGGCTGTCCATTTTCCTGCCACCCATCACATGACCGCTGTTGGAGCCGTCGGAGACCAAATTAATCATTTTGAAGCGTCGAAACCCAGGCTCCGTGCGAGACTTACTGGTTTTAGTTAGCCTTTAATTTGATTGCTTTGAAGGCTTTTTACTCCATTTCCGGTTCAATCTTTGCGGAAAGCCATATAAAGCAATTTAGGAAAGGTTTAAAAGTTTCAATGGAAAATCTTTTATATTTTACTGATTTTAGTAAGCTTACTGATTCGAGTAATCGAGGGTTTCCTGACTCTATAAAAGTGATGTAATACTTTTATTCAAGGAATAATACAGTTTCAGGTTGTTTATGGGTATCTAGGGTCGTAAACGGGTCGGTTCCGTTCCGGGTCCACGGCGTGCCCCGGAACTGGAATCGTTAGTGAGGGGATGCACCCGGAAACCAAAACCGGAACCGATTCGGAACTAATTTCCTGGATCCGGAACCGGAACCATTACGGAGTGGATGGGCCCGGAACCGGAACCATTTCCTGGGCGGGTTCGGGTCCGGGCCCGGCCTATGTAGAGAATTTTTTAGAAAAAAGCAAAATTTTAGAAAAAAAATTTCTAAAATTGGGGTAATATATTGGAGCTCGGGCCCACAGGCCAGAACCAAGGTCGAATTGGGCCCGGAACCATTTAGGTCGTGGGTCTAGAAATTGGAACCATACCCGGACCCGTTTACTTATCGGTTCCTAAAGATGGACCCAGACCCGATTATTAACGGGTCGGAACCTTCGGATAATCGGAGAATCGGATACCCGTTTACAACCCTATGGGCAGCACCCCATCACTTCCGTCTTGGCTCAGGGTGACAGTACGAGGTTAATGGAGATGACTTTCCTCTATGGTTTACTAAGAGTGTTTCCGCAACGTTAATGTGGAAACAGAAATCAACGTAACAGAACAAATTTGAGACGGTAAAGCCGACCGGTCCCCAGGCACCACCGCTCGGTAAAGCAACGGGCTCGGCAGGTCCGACCCGGTCCAGGGCACCACCTCTCTGTAAAGCACAACTGTTTTCCACTGCGATAATACTTCGGGTGCGATCATACCAGCGCTAAAGCACCGGATCCCATCAGGACTCCGCAGTTAAGCGTGCTTGGGCGAGAGTAGTACTAGGATGGGTGACCTCCTGGGAAGTCCTCGTGTTGCACCCCTTTTTTTACAGCTTTGGCTGTCCATTTTCCTGCCACCCATCACATGACCGCTGTTGGAGCCGTCGGAGACCAAATTAATCATTTTGAAGCGTCGAAACCCAGGCTCCGTGCGAGACTTACTGGTTTTAGTTAGCCTTTAATTTGATTGCTTTGAAGGCTTTTTACTCCATTTCCGGTTCAATCTTTGCGGAAAGCCATATAAAGCAATTTAGGAAAGGTTTAAAAGTTTCAATGGAAAATCTTTTATATTTTACTGATTTTAGTAAGCTTACTGATTCGAGTAATCGAGGGTTTCCTGACTCTATAAAAGTGATGTAATACTTTTATTCAAGGAATAATACAGTTTCAGGTTGTTTATGGGTATCTAGGGTCGTAAACGGGTCGGTTCCGTTCCGGGTCCACGGCGTGCCCGGAACTGGAATCGTTAGTGAGGGGATGCACCCGGAAACCAAAACCGGAACCGATTCGGAACTAATTTCCTGGATCCGGAACCGGAACCAATACGGAGTGGATGGGCCCGGAACCGGAACCATTTGCTGGGCGGGTTCGGGTCCGGGCCCGGCCTATGTAGAGAATTTTTTAGAGAAAAGCAAACTTTTAGAAAAAAAATTTCTAAAATTGGGGTAATATTTTGGAGCTCGGGCCCACAGGCCAGAACCAAGGTCGAATTGGGCCCGGAACCATTTAGGTCGCGGGTCTAGAAATTGGAACCATACCCGGACCCGTTTACTTATCGGTTCCTAAAGATGGACCCAGACCCGATTATTAACGGGTCGGAACCTTCGGATAATCGGAGAATCGGATACGCATTTACAACCCTATGGGCATCACCCCATCACTTCCGTCTTGGCTCAGGGTGACGGTACGAGGTTAAAGGAGATGACTTTCCTCTATGGTTTACTAAGAGTGTTTCCGCAACGTTAATGTGGAAACAGAAATCAACGTAACAGAACAAATTTGAGACGGTAAAGCCGACCGGTCCCCAGGCACCACCGCTCGGTAAAGCAACGGGCTCGGCAGGTCCGACCCGGTCCAGGGCACCACCTCTCTGTAAAGCACAACTGTTTTCCACTGCGATAATACTTCGGGTGCGATCATACCAGCGCTAAAGCACTGGATCCCATCAGAACTCCGCAGTTACGCGTGCTTGGGCGAGACTAGTACTAGGATGGGTGACCTCCTGGGAAGTCCTCGTGTTGCACCCCTTTTTTTTCAGCTTTGGCTGTCCATTTTCCTGCCACCCATCACATGACCGCTGTTGGAGCCGTCGGAGACCAAATTAATCATTTTGAAGCGTCGAAACCCAGGCTCCGTGCGAGACTTACTGGTTTTAATTAGCCTTTAATTTGATTGCTTTGAAGGCTTTTTACTCCATTTCCGGTTCAATCTTTGCGGAAAGCCATATAAAGCAATTTAGGAAAGGTTTAAAAGTTTCAATGGAAAATCTTTTATATTTTACTGATTTTAGTAAGCTTACTGATTCGAGTAATCGAGGGTTTCCTGACTCTATAAAAGTGATGTAATACTTTTATTCAAGGAATAATACAGTTTCAGGTTGTTTATGGGTATCTAGGGTCGTAAACGGGTCGGTTCCGTTCTGGGTCCACGGCGGGCCCGGAACTGGAATCGTTAGTGAGGGGATGCACCCGGAAACCAAAACCGGAACCGATTCGGAACTAATTTCCTGGATCCGGAACCGGAACCATTACGGAGTGGATGGGCCCCGGAACCGGAACCATTTCCTGGGCGGGTTCGGGTCCGGGCCCGGCCTATGTAGAGAATTTTTTAGAGAAAAGCAAACTTTTAGAAAAAAAATTTCTAAAATTGGGTTAATATTTTGGAGCTCGGGCCCACAGGCCAGAACCAAGGTCGAATTGGGCCCGGAACCATTTAGGTCGCGGGTCTAGAAATTGGAACCATACCCGGACCCGTTTACTTATCGGTTCCTAAAGATGGACCCAGACCCGATTATTAACGGGTCGGAACCTTCGGATAATCGGAGAATCGGATACCCATTTACAACCCTATGGGCATCACCCCATCACTTCCGTCTTGGCTCAGGGTGACGGTACGAGGTTAATGGAGATGACTTTCCTCTATGGTTTAGTAAGATTGTTTCCGCAACGTTAATGTGGAAACAGAAATCAACGTAACAGAACAAATTTGAGACGGTAAAGCCGACCGGTCCCCAGGCACCACCGCTCGGTAAAGCAACGGGCTCGGCAGGTCCGACCCGGTCCAGGGCACCACCTCTCTGTAAAGCACAACTGTTTTCCACTGCGATAATACTTCGGGTGCGATCATACCAGCGCTAAAGCACCGGATCCCATCAGAACTCCGCAGTTAAGCGTGCTTGGGCGAGAGTAGTACTAGGATGGGTGACCTCAAGTCCTCGTGTTGCACCCCTTTTTTTACAGCTTTGGCTGTCCATTTTCCTGCCACCCATCACATGACCGCTGTTGGAGCCGTCGGAGACCAAATTAATCATTTTGAAGCGTCGAAACCCAGGCTCCGTGCGAGACTTACTGGTTTTAGTTAGCCTTTAATTTGATTGCTTTGAAGGCTTTTTACTCCATTTCCGGTTCAATCTTTGCGGAAAGCCATATAAAGCAATTTAGGAAAGGTTTAAAAGTTTCAATGGAAAATCTTTTATATTTTACTGATTTTAGTAAGCTTACTGATTCGAGTAATCGAGGGTTTCCTGACTCTATAAAAGTGATGTAATACTTTTATTCAAGGAATAATACAGTTTCAGGTTGTTTATGGGTATCTAGGGTCGTAAACGGGTCGGTTCCGTTCCGGGTCCACGGCGTGCCCGGAACTGGAATCGTTAGTGAGGGGATGCACCCGGAAACCAAAACCGGAACCGATTCGGAACTAATTTCCTGGATCCGGAACCGGAACCATTACGGAGTGGATGGGCCCGGAACCGGAACCATTTCCTGGGCGGGTTCGGGTCCGGGCCCGGCCTATGTAGAGAATTTTTTAGAAAAAAGCAAACTTTTAGAAAAAAAATTTCTAAAATTGGGGTAATATATTGGAGCTCGGGCCCACAGGCCAGAACCAAGGTCGAATTGGGCCCGGAACCATTTAGGTCGCGGGTCTAGAAATTGGAACCATACCCGGACCCGTTTACTTATCGGTTCCTAAAGATGGACCCAGACCCGATTATTAACGGGTCGGAACCTTCGGATAATCGGAGAATCGGATACCCGTTTACAACCCTATGGGCAGCACCCCATCACTTCCGTCTTGGCTCAGGGTGACAGTACGAGGTTAATGGAGATGACTTTCCTCTATGGTTTACTAAGAGTGTTTCCGCAACGTTAATGTGGAAACAGAAATCAACGTAACAGAACAAATTTGAGACGGTAAAGCCGACCGGTCCCCAGGCACCACCGCTCGGTAAAGCAACGGGCTCGGCAGGTCCGACCCGGTCCAGGGCACCACCTCTCTGTAAAGCACAACTGTTTTCCACTGCGATAATACTTCGGGTGCGATCATACCAGCGCTAAAGCACCGGATCCCATCAGAACTCCGCAGTTAAGCGTGCTTGGGCGAGAGTAGTACTAGGACGGGTGACCTCCTGGGAAGTCCTCGTGTTGTACCCCTTTTTTTACAGCTTTGGCTGTCCATTTTCCTGCCACCCATCACATGACCGCTGTTGGAGCCGTCGGAGACCAAATTAATCATTTTGAAGCGTCGAAACCCAGGCTCCGTGCGAGACTTACTGGTTTTAGTTAGCCTTTAATTTGATTGCTTTGAAGGCTTTTTACTCCATTTCCGGTTCAATCTTTGCGGAAAGCCATATAAAGCAATTTAGGAAAGGTTTAAAAGTTTCAATGGAAAATCTTTTATATTTTACTGATTTTAGTAAGCTTACTGATTCGAGTAATCGAGGGTTTCCTGACTCTATAAAAGTGATGTAATACTTTTATTCAAGGAATAATACAGTTTCAGGTTGTTTATGGGTATCTAGGGTCGTAAACGGGTCGGTTCCGTTCCGGGTCCACGGCGTGCCCGGAACTGGAATCGTTAGTGAGGGGATGCACCCGGAAACCAAAACCGGAACCGATTCGGAACTAATTTCCTGGATCCGGAACCGGAACCATTACGGAGTGGATGGGCCCGGAACCGGAACCATTTCCTGGGCGGGTTCGGGTCCGGGCCCGGCCTATGTAGAGAATTTTTTAGAAAAAAGCAAACTTTTAGAAAAAAAATTTCTAAAATTGGGGTAATATATTGGAGCTCGGGCCCACAGGCCAGAACCAAGGTCGAATTGGGCCCGGAACCATTTAGGTCGCGGGTCTAGAAATTGGAACCATACCCGGACCCGTTTACTTATCGGTTCCTAAAGATGGACCCAGACCCGATTATTAACGGGTCGGAACCTTCGGATAATCGGAGAATCGGATACCCGTTTACAACCCTATGGGCAGCACCCCATCACTTCCGTCTTGGCTCAGGGTGACAGTACGAGGTTAATGGAGATGACTTTCCTCTATGGTTTACTAAGAGTGTTTCCGCAACGTTAATGTGGAAACAGAAATCAACGTAACAGAACAAATTTGAGACGGTAAAGCCGACCGGTCCCCAGGCACCACCGCTCGGTAAAGCAACGGGCTCGGCAGGTCCGACCCGGTCCAGGGCACCACATCTCTGTAAAGCACAACTGTTTTCCACTGCGATAATACTTCGGGTGCGATCATACCAGCGCTAAAGCACCGGATCCCATCAGAACTCCGCAGTTAAGCGTGCTTGGGCGAGAGTAGTACTAGGATGGGTGACCTCCTGGGAAGTCCTCGTGTTGCACCCCTTTTTTTACAGCTTTGGCTGTCCATTTTCCTGCCACCCATCACATGACCGCTGTTGGAGCCGTCGGAGACCAAATTAATCATTTTGAAGCGTCGAAACCCAGGCTCCGTGCGAGACTTACTGGTTTTAGTTAGCCTTTAATTTGATTGCTTTGAAGGCTTTTTACTCCATTTCCGGTTCAATCTTTGCGGAAAGCCATATAAAGCAATTTAGGAAAGGTTTAAAAGTTTCAATGGAAAATCTTTTATATTTTACTGATTTTAGTAAGCTTACTGATTCGAGTAATCGAGGGTTTCCTGACTCTATAAAAGTGATGTAATACTTTTATTCAAGGAATAATACAGTTTCAGGTTGTTTATGGGTATCTAGGGTCGTAAACGGGTCGGTTCCGTTCCGGGTCCACGGCGTGCCCGGAACTGGAATCGTTAGTGAGGGGATGCACCCGGAAACCAAAACCGGAACCGATTCGGAACTAATTTCCTGGATCCGGAACCGGAACCATTACGGAGTGGATGGGCCCGGAACCGGAACCATTTCCTGGGCGGGTTCGGGTCCGGGCCCGGCCTATGTAGAGAATTTTTTAGAAAAAAGCAAACTTTTAGAAAAAAAATTTCTAAAATTGGGGTAATATATTGGAGCTCGGGCCCACAGGCCAGAACCAAGGTCGAATTGGGCCCGGAACCATTTAGGTCGCGGGTCTAGAAATTGGAACCATACCCGGACCCGTTTACTTATCGGTTCCTAAAGATGGACCCAGACCCGATTATTAACGGGTCGGAACCTTCGGATAATCGGAGAATCGGATACCCATTTACAACCCTATGGGCATCACCCCATCACTTCCGTCTTGGCTCAGGGTGACGGTACGAGTTTAAAGGAGATGACTTTCCTCTATGGTTTACTAAGAGTGTTTCCGCAACGTTAATGTGGAAACAGAAATCAACGTAACAGAACAAATTTGAGACGGTAAAGCCGACCGGTCCCCAGGCACCACCGCTCGGTAAAGCAACGGGCTCGGCAGGTCCGACCCGGTCCAGGGCACCACCTCTCTGTAAAGCACAACTGTTTTCCACTGCGATAATACTTCGGGTGCGATCATACCAGCGCTAAAGCACCGGATCCCATCAGAACTCCGCAGTTACGCGTGCTTGGGCGAGACTAGTACTAGGATGGGTGACCTCCTGGGAAGTCCTCGTGTTGCACCCCTTTTTTTTCAGCTTTGGCTGTCCATTTTCCTGCCACCCATCACATGACCGCTGTTGGAGCCGTCGGAGACCAAATTAATCATTTTGAAGCGTCGAAACCCAGGCTCCGTGCGAGACTTACTGGTTTTAGTTAGCCTTTAATTTGATTGCTTTGAAGGCTTTTTACTCAATTTCCGGTTCAATCTTTGCGGAAAGCCATATAAAGCAATATAGGAAAGGTTTAAAAGTTTCAATGGAAAATCTTTTATATTTTACTGATTTTAGTAAGCTTACTGATTCGAGTAATCGAGGGTTTCCTGACTCTATAAAAGTGATGTAATACTTTTATTCAAGGAATAATACAGTTTCAGGTTGTTTATGGGTATCTAGGGTCGTAAACGGGTCGGTTCCGTTCCGGGTCCACGGCGGGCCCGGAACTGGAATCGTTAGTGAGGGGATGCACCCGGAAACCAAAACCGGAACCGATTCGGAACTAATTTCCTGGATCCGGAACCGGAACCATTACGGAGTGGATGGGCCCGGAACCGGAACCATTTCCTGGGCGGGTTCGGGTCCGGGCCCGGCCTATGTAGAGAATTTTTTAGAGAAAAGCAAACTTTTAGAAAAAAAATTTCTAAAATTGGGGTAATATATTGGAGCTCGGGCCCACAGGCCAGAACCAAGGTCGAATTGGGCCCGGAACCATTTAGGTCGCGGGTCTAGAAATTGGAACCATACCCGGACCCGTTTACTTATCGGTTCCTAAAGATGGACCCAGACCCGATTATTAACGGGTCGGAACCTTCGGATAATCGGAGAATCGGATACCCATTTACAACCCTATGGGCATCACCCCATCACTTCCGTCTTGGCTCAGGGTGACGGTACGAGGTTAATGGAGATGACTTTCCTCTATGGTTTAGTAGGAGTGTTTCCGCAACGTTAATGTGGAAACAGAAATCAACGTAACAGAACAAATTTGAGACGGTAAAGCCGACCGGTCCCCAGGCACCACCGCTCGGTAAAGCAACGGGCTCGGCAGGTCCGACCCGGTCCAGGGCACCACCTCTCTGTAAAGCACAACTGTTTTCCACTGCGATAATACTTCGGGTGCGATCATACCAGCGCTAAAGCACCGGATCCCATCAGAACTCCGCAGTTAAGCGTGCTTGGGCGAGAGTAGTACTAGGATGGGTGACCTCCTGGGAAGTCCTCGTGTTGCACCCCTTTTTTTACAGCTTTGGCTGTCCATTTTCCTGCCACCCATCACATGACCGCTGTTGGAGCCGTCGGAGACCAAATTAATCATTTTGAAGCGTCGAAACCCAGGCTCCGTGCGAGACTTACTGGTTTTAGTTAGCCTTTAATTTGATTGCTTTGAAGGCTTTTTACTCCATTTCCGGTTCAATCTTTGCGGAAAGCCATATAAAGCAATTTAGGAAAGGTTTAAAAGTTTCAATGGAAAATCTTTTATATTTTACTGATTTTAGTAAGCTTACTGATTCGAGTAATCGAGGGTTTCCTGACTCTATAAAAGTGATGTAATACTTTTATTCAAGGAATAATACAGTTTCAGGTTGTTTATGGGTATCTAGGGTCGTAAACGGGTCGGTTCCGTTCCGGGTCCACGGCGGGCCCGGAACTGGAATCGTTAGTGAGGGGATGCACCCGGAAACCAAAACCGGAACCGATTCGGAACTAATTTCCTGGATCCGGAACCGGAACCATTACGGAGTGGATGGGCCCGGAACCGGAACCATTTCCTGGGCGGGTTCGGGTCCGGGCCCGGCCTATGTAGAGAATTTTTTAGAGAAAAGCAAACTTTTAGAAAAAAAATTTCTAAAATTGGGGTAATATTTTGGAGCTCGGGCCCACAGGCCAGAACCAAGGTCGAATTGGGCCCGGAACCATTTAGGTCGCGGGTCTAGAAATTGGAACCATACCCGGACCCGTTTACTTATCGGTTCCTAAAGATGGACCCAGACCCGATTATTAACGGGTCGGAACCTTCGGATAATCGGAGAATCGGATACCCATTTACAACCCTATGGGCATCACCCCATCACTTCCGTCTTGGCTCAGGGTGACGGTACGAGTTTAAAGGAGATGACTTTCCTCTATGGGTTACTAAGAGTGTTTCCGCAACGTTAATGTGGAAACAGAAATCAACGTAACAGAACAAATTTGAGACGGTAAAGCCGACCGGTCCCCAGGCACCACCGCTCGGTAAAGCAACGGGCTCGGCAGGTCCGACCCGGTCCAGGGCACCACCTCTCTGTAAAGCACAACTGTTTTCCACTGCGATAATACTTCGGGTGCGATCATACCAGCGCTAAAGCACCGGATCCCATCAGAACTCTGCAGTTACGCGTGCTTGGGCGAGACTAGTACTAGGATGGGTGACCTCCTGGGAAGTCCTCGTGTTGCATCCCTTTTTTTTCAGCTTTGGCTGTCCATTTTCCTGCCACCCATCACATGACCGCTGTTGGAGCCGTCGGAGACCAAATTAATCATTTTGAAGCGTCGAATCCCAGGCTCCGTGCGAGACTTACTGGTTTTAGTTAGCCTTTAATTTGATTGCTTTGAAGGCTTTTTACTCAATTTCCGGTTCAATCTTTGCGGAAAGCCATATAAAGCAATATAGGAAAGGTTTAAAAGTTTCAATGGAAAATCTTTTATATTTTACTGATTTTAGTAAGCTTACTGATTCGAGTAATCGAGGGTTTCCTGACTCTATAAAAGTGATGTAATACTTTTATTCAAGGAATAATACAGTTTCAGGTTGTTTATGGGTATCTAGGGTCGTAAACGGGTCGGTTCCGTTCCGGGTCCACGGCGGGCCCGGAACTGGAATCGTTAGTGAGGGGATGCACCCGGAAACCAAAACCGGAACCGATTCGGAACTAATTTCCTGGATCCGGAACCGGAACCATTACGGAGTGGATGGGCCCGGAACCGGAACCATTTCCTGGGCGGGTTCGGGTCCGGGCCCGGCCTATGTAGAGAATTTTTTAGAGAAAAGCAAACTTTTAGAAAAAAAATTTCTAAAATTGGGGTAATATATTGGAGCTCGGGCCCACAGGCCAGAACCAAGGTCGAATTGGGCCCGGAACCATTTAGGTCGCGGGTCTAGAAATTGGAACCATACCCGGACCCGTTTACTTATCGGTTCCTAAAGATGGACCCAGACCCGATTATTAACGGGTCGGAACCTTCGGATAATCGGAGAATCGGATACCCATTTACAACCCTATGGGCATCACCCCATCACTTCCGTCTTGGCTCAGGGTGACGGTACGAGGTTAATGGAGATGACTTTCCTCTATGGTTTAGTAAGAGTGTTTCCGCAACGTTAATGTGGAAACAGAAATCAACGTAACAGAACAAATTTGAGACGGTAAAGCCGACCGGTCCCCAGGCACCACCGCTCGGTAAAGCAACGGGCTCGGCAGGTCCGACCCGGTCCAGGGCACCACCTCTCTGTAAAGCACAACTGTTTTCCACTGCGATAATACTTCGGGTGCGATCATACCAGCGCTAAAGCACCGGATCCCATCAGAACTCCGCAGTTAAGCGTGCTTGGGCGAGAGTAGTACTAGGATGGGTGACCTCCTGGGAAGTCCTCGTGTTGCACCCCTTTTTTTACAGCTTTGGCTGTCCATTTTCCTGCCACCCATCACATGACCGCTGTTGGAGCCGTCGGAGACCAAATTAATCATTTTGAAGCGTCGAAACCCAGGCTCCGTGCGAGACTTACTGGTTTTAGTTAGCCTTTAATTTGATTGCTTTGAAGGCTTTTTACTCCATTTCCGGTTCAATCTTTGCGGAAAGCCATATAAAGCAATTTAGGAAAGGTTTAAAAGTTTCAATGGAAAATCTTTTATATTTTACTGATTTTAGTAAGCTTACTGATTCGAGTAATCGAGGGTTTCCTGACTCTATAAAAGTGATGTAATACTTTTATTCAAGGAATAATACAGTTTCAGGTTGTTTATGGGTATCTAGGGTCGTAAACGGGTCGGTTCCGTTCCGGGTCCACGGCGTGCCCGGAACTGGAATCGTTAGTGAGGGGATGCACCCGGAAACCAAAACCGGAACCGATTCGGAACTAATTTCCTGGATCCGGAACCGGAACCATTACGGAGTGGATGGGCCCGGAACCGGAACCATTTCCAGGGCGGGTTCGGGTCCGGGCCCAGCCTATGTAGAGAATTTTTTAGAGAAAAGCAAACTTTTAGAAAAAAAAATTTCTAAAATTGGGGTAATATATTGGAGCTCGGGCCCACAGGCCAGAACCAAGGTCGAATTGGGCCCGGAACCATTTAGGTCGCGGGTCTAGAAATTGGAACCATACCCGGACCCGTTTACTTATCGGTTCCTAAAGATGGACCCAGACCCGATTATTAACGGGTCGGAACCTTCGGATAATCGGAGAATCGGATACCCATTTACAACCCTATGGGCATCACCCCATCACTTCCGTCTTGGCTCAGGGTGACGGTACGAGGTTAATGGAGATGACTTTCCTCTATGGTTTAGTACGAGTGTTTCCGCAACGTTAATGTGGAAACAGAAATCAACGTAACAGAACAAATTTGAGACGGTAAAGCCGACCGGTCCCCAGGCACCACCGCTCGGTAAAGCAACGGGCTCGGCAGGTCCGACCCGGTCCAGGGCACCACCTCTCTGTAAAGCACAACTGTTTTCCACTGCGATAATACTTCGGGTGCGATCATACCAGCGCTAAAGCACCGGATCCCATCAGGACTCCGCTGTTAAGCGTGCTTGGGCGAGAGTAGTACTAGGATGGGTGACCCCCTGGGAAGTCCTCGTGTTGCACCCCTTTTTTTAGAGCTTTGGCTGTCCATTTTCCTGCCACCCATCACATGACCGCTGTTGGAGCCGTCGGAGACCAAATTAATCATTTTGAAGCGTCGAAACCCAGGCTCCGTGCGAGACTTACTGGTTTTAGTTAGCCTTTAATTTGATTGCTTTGAAGGCTTTTTACTCCATTTCCGGTTCAATCTTTGCGGAAAGCCATATAAAGCAATATAGGAAAGGTTTAAAAGTTTCAATGGAAAATCTTTTATATTTTACTGATTTTAGTAAGCTTACTGTTTCGAGTAATCGAGGGTTTCCTGACTCAATAAAAGTGATGTAATACTTTTATTCAAGGAATAATACAGTTTCAGGTTGTTTATGGGTATCTAGGGTCGTAAACGGGTCGGTTCCGTTCCGGGTCCACGGCGGGCCCGGAACTGGAATCGTTAGTGAGGGGATGCACCCGGAAACCAAAACCGGAACCGATTCGGAACTAATTTCCTGGATCCGGAACCGGAACCATTACGGAGTGGATGGGCCCGGAACCGGAACCATTTCCTGGGCGGGTTCGGGTCCGGGCCCGGCCTATGTAGAGAATTTTTTAGAGAAAAGCAAACTTTTAGAAAAAAAATTTCTAAAATTGGGGTAATATATTGGAGCTCGGGCCCACAGGCCAGAACCAAGGTCGAATTGGGCCCGGAACCATTTAGGTCGCGGGTCTAGAAATTGGAACCATACCCGGACCCGTTTACTTATCGGTTCCTAAAGATGGACCCAGACCCGATTATTAACGGGTCGGAACCTTCGGATAATCGGAGAATCGGATACCCATTTACAACCCTATGGGCATCACCCCATCACTTCCGTCTTGGCTCAGGGTGACGGTACGAGGTTAAAGGAGATGACTTTCCTCTATGGTTTACTAAGAGTGTTTCCGCAACGTTAATGTGGAAACAGAAATCAACGTAACAGAACAAATTTGAGACGGTAAAGCCGACCGGTCCCCAGGCACCACCGCTCGGTAAAGCAAAGGGCTCGGCAGGTCCGACCCGGTCCAGGGCACCACCTCTCTGTAAAGCACAACTGTTTTCCACTGCGATAATACTTCGGGTGCGATCATACCAGCGCTAAAGCACCGGATCCCATCAGAACTCCGCAGTTACGCGTGCTTGGGCGCGACTAGTACTAGGATGGGTGACCTCCTGGGAAGTCCTCGTGTTGCACCCCTTTTTTTTCAGCTTTGGCTGTCCATTTTCCTGCCACCCATCACATGACCGCTGTTGGAGCCGTCGGAGACCAAATTAATCATTTTGAAGCGTCGAAACCCAGGCTCCGTGCGAGACTTACTGGTTTTAGTTAGCCTTTAATTTGATTGCTTTGAAGGCTTTTTACTCCATTTCCGGTTCAATCTTTGCGGAAAGCCATATAAAGCAATTTAGGAAAGGTTTAAAAGTTTCAATGGAAAATCTTTTATATTTTACTGATTTTAGTAAGCTTACTGATTCGAGTAATCGAGGGTTTCCTGACTCTATAAAAGTGATGTAATACTTTTATTCAAGGAATAATACAGTTTCAGGTTGTTTATGGGTATCTAGGGTCGTAAACGGGTCGGTTCCGTTCCGGGTCCACGGCGTGCCCGGAACTGGAATCGTTAGTGAGGGGATGCACCCGGAAACCAAAACCGGAACCGATTCGGAACTAATTTCCTGGATCCGGAACCGGAACCATTACGGAGTGGATGGGCCCGGAACCGGAACCATTTCCTGGGCGGGTTCGGGTCCGGGCCCGGCCTATGTAGAGAATTTTTTAGAGAAAAGCAAACTTTTAGAAAAAAAAATTTCTAAAATTGGGGTAATATATTGGAGCTCGGGCCCACAGGCCAGAACCAAGGTCGAATTGGGCCCAGAACCATTTAGGTCGCGGGTCTAGAAATTGGAACCATACCCGGACCCGTTTACTTATCGGTTCCTAAAGATGGACCCAGACCCGATTATTAACGGGTCGGAACCTTCGGATAATCGGAGAATCGGATACCCATTTACAACCCTATGGGCATCACCCCATCACTTCCGTCTTGGCTCAGGGTGACGGTACGAGGTTAAAGGAGATGACTTTCCTCTATGGTTTACTAAGAGTGTTTCCGCAACGTTAATGTGGAAACAGAAATCAACGTAACAGAACAAATTTGAGACGGTAAAGCCGACCGGTCCCCAGGCACCACCGCTCGGTAAAGCAAAGGGCTCGGCAGGTCCGACCCGGTCCAGGGCACCACCACTCTGTAAAGCACAACTGTTTTCCACAGCGATAATACTTCGGGTGCGATCATACCAGCGCTAAAGCACCGGATCCCATCAGAACTCCGCAGTTACGCGTGCTTGGGCGCGACTAATACTAGGATGGGTGACCTCCTGGGAAGTCCTCGTGTTGCACCCCTTTTTTTTCAGCTTTGGCTGTCCATTTTCCTGCCACCCATCACATGACCGCTGTTGGAGCCGTCGGAGACCAAATTAATCATTTTGAAGCGTCGAAACCCAGGCTCCGTGCGAGACTTACTGGTTTTAGTTAGCCTTTAATTTGATTGCTTTGAAGGCTTTTTACTCCATTTCCGGTTCAATCTTTGCGGAAAGCCATATAAAGCAATTTAGGAAAGGTTTAAAAGTTTCAATGGAAAATCTTTTATATTTTACTGATTTTAGTAAGCTTACTGTTTCGAGTAATCGAGGGTTTCCTGACTCTATAAAAGTGATGTAATACTTTTATTCAAGGAATAATACAGTTTCAGGTTGTTTATGGGTATCTAGGGTCGTAAACGGGTCGGTTCCGTTCCGGGTCCACGGCGGGCCCGGAACTGGAATCGTTAGTGAGGGGATGCACCCGGAAACCAAAACCGGAACCGATTCGGAACTAATTTCCTGGATCCGGAACCGGAACCATTACGGAGTGGATGGGCCCGGAACCGGAACCATTTCCTGGGCGGGTTCGGGTCCGGGCCCGGCCTATGTAGAGAATTTTTTAGAGAAAAGCAAACTTTTAGAAAAAAAATTTCTAAAATTGGGGTAATATATTGGAGCTCGGGCCCACAGGCCAGAACCAAGGTCGAATTGGGCCCGGAACCATTTAGGTCGCGGGTCTAGAAATTGGAACCATACCCGGACCCGTTTACTTATCGGTTCCTAAAGATGGACCCAGACCCGATTATTAACGGGTCGGAACCTTCGGATAATCGGAGAATCGGATACCCATTTACAACCCTATGGGCATCACCCCATCACTTCCGTCTTGGCTCAGGGTGACGGTACGAGGTTAAAGGAGATGACTTTCCTCTATGGTTTACGAAGAGTGTTTCCGCAACGTTAATGTGGAAACAGAAATCAACGTAACAGAACAAATTTGAGACGGTAAAGCCGACCGGTCCCCAGGCACCACCGCTCGGTAAAGCAAAGGGCTCGGCAGGTCCGACCCGGTCCAGGGCACCACCTCTCTGTAAAGCACAACTGTTTTCCACTGCGATAATACTTCGGGTGCGATCATACCAGCGCTAAAGCACCGGATCCCATCAGAACTCCGCAGTTACGCGTGCTTGGGCGCGACTAGTACTAGGATGGGTGACCTCCTGGAAGTCCTCGTGTTGCACCCCTTTTTTTTCAGCTTTGGCTGTCCATTTTCCTGCCACCCATCACATGACCGCTGTTGGAGCCGTCGGAGACCAAATTAATCATTTTGAAGCGTCGAAACCCAGGCTCCGTGCGAGACTTACTGGTTTTAGTTAGCCTTTAATTTGATTGCTTTGAAGGCTTTTTACTCCATTTCCGGTTCAATCTTTGCGGAAAGCCATATAAAGCAATATAGGAAAGGTTTAAAAGTTTCAATGGAAAATCTTTTATATTTTACTGATTTTAGTAAGCTTACTGTTTCGAGTAATCGAGGGTTTCCTGACTCTATAAAAGTGATGTAATACTTTTATTCAAGGAATAATACAGTTTCAGGTTGTTTATGGGTATCTAGGGTCGTAAACGGGTCGGTTCCGTTCCGGGTCCACGGCGGGCCCGGAACTGGAATCGTTAGTGAGGGGATGCACCCGGAAACCAAAACCGGAACCGATTCGGAACTAATTTCCTGGATCCGGAACCGGAACCATTACGGAGTGGATGGGCCCGGAACCGGAACCATTACCTGGGCGGGTTCGGGTCCGGGCCCGGCCTATGTAGAGAATTTTTTAGAGAAAAGCAAACTTTTAGAAAAAAAATTTCTAAAATTGGGGTAATATATTGAAGCTCGGGCCCACAGGCCAGAACCAAGGTCGAATTGGGCCCGGAACCATTTAGGTCGCGGGTCTAGAAATTGGAACCATACCCGGACCCGTTTACTTATCGGTTCCTAAAGATGGACCCAGACCCGATTATTAACGGGTCGGAACCTTCGGATAATCGGAGAATCGGATACCCATTTACAACCCTATGGGCATCACCCCATCACTTCCGTCTTGGCTCAGGGTGACGGTACGAGGTTAATGGAGATGACTTTCCTCTATGGTTTAGTAAGAGTGTTTCCGCAACGTTAATGTGGAAACAGAAATCAACGTAACAGAACAAATTTGAGACGGTAAAGCCGACCGGTCCCCAGGCACCACCGCTCGGTAAAGCAACGGGCTCGGCAGGTCCGACCCGGTCCAGGGCACCACCTCTCTGTAAAGCACAACTGTTTTCCACTGCGATAATACTTCGGGTGCGATCATACCAGCGCTAAAGCACCGGATCCCATCAGAACTCCGCAGTTAAGCGTGCTTGGGCGAGAGTAGTACTAGGATGGGTGACCTCCTGGAAGTCCTCGTGTTGCACCCCTTTTTTTACAGCTTTGGCTGTCCATTTTCCTGCCACCCATCACATGACCGCTGTTGGAGCCGTCGGAGACCAAATTAATCATTTTGAAGCGTCGAAACCCAGGCTCCGTGCGAGACTTACTGGTTTTAGTTAGCCTTTAATTTGATTGCTTTGAAGGCTTTTTACTCCATTTCCGGTTCAATCTTTGCGGAAAGCCATATAAAGCAATTTAGGAAAGGTTTAAAAGTTTCAATGGAAAATCTTTTATATTTTACTGATTTTAGTAAGCTTACTAATTCGAGTAATCGAGGGTCTCCTGACTCTATAAAAGTGATGTAATACTTTTATTCAAGGAATAATACAGTTTCAGGTTGTTTATGGGTATCTAGGGTCGTAAACGGGTCGGTTCCGTTCCGGGTCCACGGCGTGCCCGGAACTGGAATCGTTAGTGAGGGGATGCACCCGGAAACCAAAACCGGAACCGATTCGGAACTAATTTCCTGGATCCGGAACCGGAACCATTACGGAGTGGATGGGCCCGGAACCGGAACCATTTCCTGGGCGGGTTCGGGTCCGGGCCCGGCCTATGTAGAGAATTTTTTAGAGAAAAGCAAACTTTTAGAAAAAAAATTTCTAAAATTGGGGTAATATATTGGAGCTCGGGCCCACAGGCCTGAACCAAGGTCGAATTGGGCCCGGAACCATTTAGGTCGCGGGTCTAGAAATTGGAACCATACCCGGACCCGTTTACTTATCGGTTCCTAAAGATGGACCCAGACCCGATTATTAACGGGTCGGAACCTTCGGATAATCGGAGAATCGGATACCCATTTACAACCCTATGGGCATCACCCCATCACTTCCGTCTTGGCTCAGGGTGACGGTACGAGGTTAAAGGAGATGACTTTCCTCTATGGTTTACTAAGAGTGTTTCCGCAACGTTAATGTGGAAACAGAAATCAACGTAACAGAACAAATTTGAGACGGTAAAGCCGACCGGTCCCCAGGCACCACCGCTCGGTAAAGCAACGGGCTCGGCAGGTCCGACCCGGTCCAGGGCACCACCTCTCTGTAAAGCACAACTGTTTTCCACTGCGATAATACTTCGGGTGCGATCATACCAGCCCTAAAGCACCGGATCCCATCAGAACTCCGCAGTTACGCGTGCTTGGGCGAGACTAGTACTAGGATGGGTGACCTCCTAGGAAGTCCTCGTGTTGCACCCCTTTTTTTTCAGCTTTGGCTGTCCATTTTCCTGCCACCCATCACATGACCGCTGTTGGAGCCGTCGGAGACCAAATTAATCATTTTGAAGCGTCGAAACCCAGGCTCCGTGCGAGACTTACTGGTTTTAGTTAGCCTTTAATTTGATTGCTTTGAAGGCTTTTTACTCCATTTCCGGTTCAATCTTTGCGGAAAGCCATATAAAGCAATTTAGGAAAGTTTTAAAAGTTTCAATGGAAAATCTTTTATATTTTACTGATTTTAGTAAGCTTACTGATTCGAGTAATCGAGGGTTTCCTGACTCTATAAAAGTGATGTAATACTTTTATTCAAGGAATAATACAGTTTCAGGTTGTTTATGGGTATCTAGGGTCGTAAACGGGTCGGTTCCGTTCCGGGTCCATGGCGGGCCCGGAACTGGAATCGTTAGTGAGGGGATGCACCCGGAAACCAAAACCGGAACCGATTCGGAACTAATTTCCTGGATCCGGAACCGGAACCATTACGGAGTGGATGGGCCCGGAACCGGAACCATTTCCTGGGCGGGTTCGGGTCCGGGCCCGGCCTATGTAGAGAATTTTTTAGAGAAAAGCAAACTTTTAGAAAAAAAATTTCTAAAATTGGGGCAATATATAGGAGCTCGGGCCCACAGGCCAGAACCAAGGTCGAATTGGGCCCGGAACGATTTAGGTCGCGGGTCTAGAAATTGGAACCATACCCGGACCTGTTTACTTATCGGTTCCTAAAGATGGACTCAGACCCGATTATTAACGGGTCGGAACCTTCGGATAATCGGAGAATCGGATACCCATTTACAACCCTATGGGCATCACCCCATCACTTCCGTCTTGGCTCAGGGTGACGGTACGAGGTTAATGGAGATGACTTTCCTCTATGGTTTAGTAAGAGTGTTTCCGCAACGTTAATGTGGAAACAGAAATCAACGTAACAGAACAAATTTGAGACGGTAAAGCCGACCGGTCCCCAGGCACCACCGCTCGGTAAAGCAACGGGCTCGGCAGGTCCGACCCGGTCCAGGGCACCACCTCTCTGTAAAGCACAACTGTTTTCCACTGCGATAATACTTCGGGTGCGATCATACCAGCGCTAAAGCACCGGATCCCATCAGAACTCCGCAGTTAAGCGTGCTTGGGCGAGAGTAGTACTAGGATGGGTGACCTCCTGGGAAGTCCTCGTGCTGCACCCCTTTTTTTACAGCTTTGGCTGTCCATTTTCCTGCCACCCATCACATGACCGCTGTTGGAGCCGTCGGAGACCAAATTAATCATTTTGAAGCGTCGAAACCCAGGCTCCGTGCGAGACTTACTGGTTTTAGTTAGCCTTTAATTTGATTGCTTTGAAGGCTTTTTACTCCATTTCCGGTTCAATCTTTGCGGAAAGCCATATAAAGCAATTTAGGAAAGGTTTAAAAGTTTCAATGGAAAATCTTTTATATTTTACTGATTTTAGTAAGCTTACTGATTCGAGTAATCGAGGGTTTCCTGACTCTATAAAAGTGATGTAATACTTTTATTCAAGGAATAATACAGTTTCAGGTTGTTTATGGGTATCTAGGGTCGTAAACGGGTCGGTTCCGTTCCGGGTCCACGGCGGGCCCGGAACTGGAATCGTTAGTGAGGGGATGCACCCGGAAACCAAAACCGGAACCGATTCGGAACTAATTTCCTGGATCCGGAACCGGAACCATTACGGAGTGGATGGGCCCGGAACCGGAACCATTTCCTGGGCGGGTTCGGGTCCGGGCCCGGCCTATGTAGAGAATTTTTTAGAGAAAAGCAAACTTTTAGAAAAAAAATTTCTAAAATTGGGATAATATATTGGAGCTCGAGCCCACAGGCCAGAACCAAGGTCGAATTGGGCCCGGAACCATTTAGGTCGCGGGTCTAGAAATTGGAACCATACCCGGACCCGTTTACTTATCGGTTCCTAAAGATGGACCCAGACCCGATTATTAACGGGTCGGAACCTTCGGATAATCGGAGAATCGGATACCCATTTACAACCCTATGGGCATCACCCCATCACTTCCGTCTTGGCTCAGGGTGACGGTACGAGGTTAATGGAGATGACTTTCCTCTATGGTTTACTAAGAGTGTTTCCGCAACGTTAATGTGGAAACAGACATCAACGTAACAGAACAAATTTGAGACGGTAAAGCCGACCGGTCCCCAGGCACCACCGCTCGGTAAAGCAACGGGCTCGGCAGGTCCGACCCGGTCCAGGGCACCACCTCTCTGTAAAGCACAACTGTTTTCCACTGCGATAATACTTCGGGTGCGAACATACCTGCGCTAAAGCGCCGGATCCCATCAGAACTCCGCAGTTAAGCGTGCTTGGGCGAGAGTAGTACTAGGATGGGTGACCTCCTGGGAAGTCCTCGTGTTGCACCCCTTTTTTTTCAGCTTTGGCTGCCCATTTTCCTGCCACCCATCACATGACCGCTGTTGGAGCCGTCGGAGACCAAATTAATCATTTTGAAGCGTCGAAACCCAGGCTCCGTGCGAGACTTACTGGTTTTAGTTAGCCTTTAATTTGATTGCTTTGAAGGCTTTTTACTCCATTTCCGGTTCAATCTTTGCGGAAAGCCATATAAAGCAATTTAGGAAAGGTTTAAAAGTTTCAATGGAAAATCTTTTATATTTTACTGATTTTAGTAAGCTTACTGATTCGAGTAATCGAGGATTTCCTGACTCTATAAAAGTGATGTAATACCTTTATTCATGGAATAATACAGTTTCAGGTTGTTTATGGGTATCTAGGGTCGTAAACGGGTCGGTTCCGTTCCGGGTCCACGGCGGGCCCGGAACTGGAATCGTTAGTGAGGGGATGCACCCGGAAACCAAAACCGGAACCGATTCGGAACTAATTTCCTGGATCCGGAACTGGAACCATTACGGAGTGGATGGGCCCGGAACCGGAACCATTTGCTGGGCGGGTTCGGGTCCGGGCCCGGCCTATGTAGAGAATTTTTTAGAGAAAAGCAAACTTTTAGAAAAAAAATTTCTAAAATTGGGGTAATATATTGGAGCTCGGGCCCACAGGCCAGAACCAAGGTCGAATTGGGCCCGGAACCATTTAGGTCGCGGGTCTAGAAATTGGAACCATACCCGGACCCGTTTACTTATCGGTTCCTAAAGATGGACCCAGACCCGATTATTAACGGGTCGGAACCTTCGGATAATCGGAGCATCGGATACCCATTTACAACCCTATGGGCATCACCCCATCACTTCCGTCTTGGCTCAGGGTGACGGCACGAGGTTAATGGCGATGACTTTCCTCTATGGTTTAGTAAGAGTGTTTCCGCAACGTTAATGTGGAAACAGAAGTCAACGTAACAGAACAAATTTGAGACGGTAAAGCCGACCGGTCCTCAGGCACCACCGCTCGGCAAAGCAACGGGCTCGGCAGGTCCGACCCGGTCCAGGGCACCACCTCTCTGTAAAGCACAACTGTTTTCCACTGCGATAATACTTCGGGTGCGATCATACCAGCGCTAAAGCACCGGATCCCATCAGAACTCCGCAGTTAAGCGTGCTTGGGCGAGAGTAGTACTAGGATGGGTGACCTCCTGGGAAGTCCTCGTGTTGCACCCCTTTTTTTACAGCTTTGGCTGTCCATTTTCCTGCCACCCATCACATGACCGCTGTTGGAGCCGTCGGAGACCAAATTAATCATTTTGAAGCGTCGAAACCCAGGCTCCGTGCGAGACTTACTGGTTTTAGTTAGCCTTTAATTTGATTGCTTTGAAGGCTTTTTACTCCATTTCCGGTTCAATCTTTGCGGAAAGCCATATAAAGCAATTTAGGAAAGGTTTAAAAGTTTCAATGGAAAATCTTTTATATTTTACTGATTTTAGTAAGCTTACTGATTCGAGTAATCGAGGGTTTCCTGACTCTATAAAAGTGATGTAATACTTTTATTCAAGGAATAATACAGTTTCAGGTTGTTTATGGGTATCTAGGGTCGTAAACGGGTCGGTTCCGTTCCGGGTCCACGGCGTGCCCGGAACTGGAATCGTTAGTGAGGGGATGCACCCGGAAACCAAAACCGGAACCGATTCCGAACTAATTTCCTGGATCCGGAACCGGAACCATTACGGAGTGGATGGGCCCGGAACCGGAACCATTTCCTGGGCGGGTTCGGGTCCGGGCCCGGCCTATGTAGTGAATTTTTTAGAGAAAAGCAAACTTTTAGAAAAAAAATTTATAAAATTGGGGTAATATATTGGAGCTCGGGCCCACAGGCCAGAACCAAGGTCGAATTGGGCCCGGAACCATTTAGGTCGCGGGTCTAGAAATTGGAACCATACCCGGACCCGTTTACTTATCGGTTCCTAAAGATGGACCCAGACCCGATTATTAACGGGTCGGAACCTTCGGATAATCGGAGAATCGGATACCCGTTTACAACCCTATGGGCAGCACCCCATCACTTCCGTCTTGGGTCAGGGTGACAGTACGAGGTTAATGGAGATGACTTTCCTCTATGGTTTACTAAGAGTGTTTCCGCAACGTTAATGTGGAAACAGAAATCAACGTAACAGAACAAATTTGAGACGGTAAAGCCGACCGGTCCCCAGGCACCACCGCTCGGTAAAGCAACGGGCTCGGCAGGTCCGACCCGGTCCAGGGCACCACCTCTATGTAAAGCACAACTGTTTTCCACTGCGATAATACTTCGGGTGCGATCATACCAGCGCTAAAGCACCGGATCCCATCAGAACTCCGCAGTTAAGCGTGCTTGGGCGAGAGTAGTACTAGGATGGGTGACCTCCTGGGAAGTCCTCGTGTTGCACCCCTTTTTTTACAGCTTTGGCTGTCCATTTTCCTGCCACCCATCACATGACCGCTGTTGGAGCCGTCGGAGACCAAATTAATCATTTTGAAGCGTCGAAACCCAGGCTCCGTGCGAGACTTACTGGTTTTAGTTAGCCTTTAATTTGATTGCTTTGAAGGCTTTTTACTCCATTTCCGGTTCAATCTTTGCGGAAAGCCATATAAAGCAATTTAGGAAAGGTTTAAAAGTTTCAATGGAAAATCTTTTATATTTTACTGATTTTAGTAAGCTTACTGATTCGAGTAATCGAGGGTTTCCTGACTCTATAAAAGTGATGTAATACTTTTATTCAAGGAATAATACAGTTTCAGGTTGTTTATGGGTATCTAGGGTCGTAAACGGGTCGGTTCCGTTCCGGGTCCACGGCGGGCCCGGAACTGGAATCGTTAGTGAGGGGATGCACCCGGAAACCAAAACCGGAACCGATTCGGAACTAATTTCCTGGATCCGGAACCGGAACCATTACGGAGTGGATGGGCCCGGAACCGGAACCATTTCCTGGGCGGGTTCGGGTCCGGGCCCGGCCTATGTAGAGAATTTTTTAGAGAAAAGCAAACTTTTAGAAAAAAAATTTCTAAAATTGGGATAATATATTGGAGCTCGAGCCCACAGGCCAGAACCAAGGTCGAATTGGGCCCGGAACCATTTAGGTCGCGGGTCTAGAAATTGGAACCATACCCGGACCCGTTTACTTATCGGTTCCTAAAGATGGACCCAGACCCGATTATTAACGGGTCGGAACCTTCGGATAATCGGAGAATCGGATACCCATTTACAACCCTATGGGCATCACCCCATCACTTCCGTCTTGGCTCAGGGTGACGGTACGAGGTTAATGGAGATGACTTTCCTCTATGGTTTACTAAGAGTGTTTCCGCAACGTTAATGTGGAAACAGACATCAACGTAACAGAACAAATTTGAGACGGTAAAGCCGACCGGTCCCCAGGCACCACCGCTCGGTAAAGCAACGGGCTCGGCAGGTCCGACCCGGTCCAGGGCACCACCTCTCTGTAAAGCACAACTGTTTTCCACTGCGATAATACTTCGGGTGCGAACATACCTGCGCTAAAGCGCCGGATCCCATCAGAACTCCGCAGTTAAGCGTGCTTGGGCGAGAGTAGTACTAGGATGGGTGACCACCTGGGAAGTCCTCGTGTTGCACCCCTTTTTTTTCAGCTTTGGCTGTCCATTTTCCTGCCACCCATCACATGACCGCTGTTGGAGCCGTCGGAGACCAAATTAATCATTTTGAAGCGTCGAAACCCAGGCTCCGTGCGAGACTTACTGGTTTTAGTTAGCCTTTAATTTGATTGCTTTGAAGGCTTTTTACTCCATTTCCGGTTCAATCTTTGCGGAAAGCCATATAAAGCAATTTAGGAAAGGTTTAAAAGTTTCAATGGAAAATCTTTTATATTTTACTGATTTTAGTAAGCTTACTGATTCGAGTAATCGAGGATTTCCTGACTCTATAAAAGTGATGTAATACCTTTATTCGTGGAATAATACAGTTTCAGGTTGTTTATGGGTATCTAGGGTCGTAAACGGGTCGGTTCCGTTCCGGGTCCACGGCGGGCCCGGAACTGGAATCGTTAGTGAGGGGATGCACCCGGAAACCAAAACCGGAACCGATTCGGAACTAATTTCCTGGATCCGGAACTGGAACCATTACGGAGTGGATGGGCCCGGAACCGGAACCATTTGCTGGGCGGGTTCGGGTCCGGGCCCGGCCTATGTAGAGAATTTTTTAGAGAAAAGCAAACTTTTAGAAAAAAAATTTCTAAAATTGGGGTAATATATTGGAGCTCGGGCCCACAGGCCAGAACCAAGGTCGAATTGGGCCCGGAACCATTTAGGTCGCGGGTCTAGAAATTGGAACCATACCCGGACCCGTTTACTTATCGGTTCCTAAAGATGGACCCAGACCCGATTATTAACGGGTCGGAACCTTCGGATAATCGGAGCATCGGATACCCATTTACAACCCTATGGGCATCACCCCATCACTTCCGTCTTGGCTCAGGGTGACCGTACGAGGTTAATGGCGATGACTTTCCTCTATGGTTTAGTAAGAGTGTTTCCGCAACGTTAATGTGGAAACAGAAGTCAACGTAACAGAACAAATTTGAGACGGTAAAGCCGACCGGTCCTCAGGCACCACCGCTCGGCAAAGCAACGGGCTCGGCAGGTCCGACCCGGTCCAGGGCACCACCTCTCTGTAAAGCACAACTGTTTTCCACTGCGATAATACTTCGGGTGCGATCATACCAGCGCTAAAGCACCGGATCCCATCAGAACTCCGCAGTTAAGCGTGCTTGGGCGAGAGTAGTACTAGGATGGGTGACCTCCTGGGAAGTCCTCGTGTTGCACCCCTTTTTTTACAGCTTTGGCTGTCCATTTTCCTGCCACCCATCACATGACCGCTGTTGGAGCCGTCGGAGACCAAATTAATCATTTTGAAGCGTCGAAACCCAGGCTCCGTGCGAGACTTACTGGTTTTAGTTAGCCTTTAATTTGATTGCTTTGAAGGCTTTTTACTCCATTTCCGGTTCAATCTTTGCGGAAAGCCATATAAAGCAATTTAGGAAAGGTTTAAAAGTTTCAATGGAAAATCTTTTATATTTTACTGATTTTAGTAAGCTTACTGATTCGAGTAATCGAGGGTTTCCTGACTCTATAAAAGTGATGTAATACTTTTATTCAAGGAATAATACAGTTTCAGGTTGTTTATGGGTATCTAGGGTCGTAAACGGGTCGGTTCCGTTCCGGGTCCACGGCGGGCCCGGAACTGGAATCGTTAGTGAGGGGATGCACCCGGAAACCAAAACCGGAACCGATTCGGAACTAATTTCCTGGATCCGGAACCGGAACCATTACGGAGTGGATGGGCCCGGAACCGAAACCATTTCCTGGGCGGGTTCGGGTCCGGGCCCGGCCTATGTAGAGAATTTTTTAGAGAAAAGCAAACTTTTAGAAAAAAAATTTCTAAAATTGGGGTAATATATTGGAGCTCGGGCCCACAGGCCAGAACCAAGGTCGAATTGGGCCCGGAACCATTTAGGTCGCGGGTCTAGAAATTGGAACCAAACCCGGACCCGTTTACTTATCGGTTCCTAAAGATGGACCCAGACCCGATTATTAACGGGTCGGAACCTTCGGATAATCGGAGAATCGGATACCCATTTACAACCCTATGGGCATCACCCCATCACTTCCATCTTGGCTCAGGGTGACGGTACGAGGTTAATGGAGATGACTTTCCTCTATGGTTTAGTAAGAGTGTTTCCGCAACGTTAATGTGGAAACAGAAATCAACGTAACAGAACAAATTTGAGACGGTAAAGCCGACCGGTCCCCAGGCACCACCGCTCGGTAAAGCAACGGGCTCGGCAGGTCCGACCCGGTCCAGGGCACCACCTCTCTGTAAAGCACAACTGTTTTCCACTGCGATAATACTTCGGGTGCGATCATACCAGCGCTAAAGCACCGGATCCCATCAGAACCCCGCAGTTAAGCGTGCTTGGGCGAGAGTAGTACTAGGATGGGTGACCTCCTGGGAAGTCCTCGTGTTGCACCCCTTTTTTTACAGCTTTGGCTGTCCATTTTCCTGCCACCCATCACATGACCGCTGTTGGAGCCGTCGGAGACCAAATTAATCATTTTGAAGCGTCGAAACCCAGGCTCCGTGCGAGACTTACTGGTTTTAGTTAGCCTTTAATTTGATTGCTTTGAAGGCTTTTTGCTCCATTTCCGGTTCAATCTTTGTGGAAAGCCATATAAAGCAATTTAGGAAAGGTTTAAAAGTTTCAATGGAAAATCTTTTATATTTTACTGATTTTAGTAAGCTTACTGATTCGAGTAATCGAGGGTTTCCTGACTCTATAAAAGTGATGTAATACTTTTATTCAAGGAATAATACAGTTTCAGGTTGTTTATGGGTATCTAGGGTCGTAAACGGGTCGGTTCCGTTCCGGGTCCACGGCGGGCCCGGAACTGGAATCGTTAGTGAGGGGATGCACCCGGAAACCAAAACCGGAACCGATTCGGAACTAATTTCCTGGATCCGGAACTGGAACCATTACGGAGTGGATGGGCCCGGAACCGGAACCATTTCCTGGGCGGGTTCGGGTCCGGGCCCGGCCTATGTAGAGAATTTTTTAGAGAAAAGCAAACTTTTAGAAAAAAAATTTCTAAAATTGGGGTAATATATTGGAGCTCGGGCCCACAGGCCAGAACCAAGGTCGAATTGGGCCCGGAACCATTTAGGTCGCGGGTCTAGAAATTGGAACCATACCCGGACCCGTTTACTTATCGGTTCCTAAAGATGGACCCAGACCCGATTATTAACGGGTCGGAACCTTCGGATAATCGGAGAATCGGATACCCATTTACAACCCTATGGGCATCACCCCATCACTTCCGTCTTGGCTCAGGGTGACGGTACGAGGTTAATGGCGATGACTTTCCTCTATGGTTTAGTAAGAGTGTTTCCGCAACGTTAATGTGGAAACAGAAATCAACGTAACAGAACAAATTTGAGACGGTAAAGCCGACCGGTCCTCAGGCACCACCGCTCGGTAAAGCAACGGGCTCGGCAGGTCCGACCCGGTCCAGGGCACCACCTCTCTGTAAAGCACAACTGTTTTCCACTGCGATAATACTTCGGGTGCGATCATACCAGCGCTAAAGCACCGGATCCCATCAGAACTCCGCAGTTACGCGTGCTTGGGCGCGACTAGTACTAGGATGGGTGACCTCCTGGGAAGTCCTCGTGTTGCACCCCTTTTTTTTCAGCTTTGGCTGTCCATTTTCCTGCCACCCATCACATGACCGCTGTTGGAGCCGTCGGAGACCAAATTAATCATTTTGAAGCGTCGAAACCCAGGCTCCGTGCGAGACTTACTGGTTTTAGTTAGCCTTTAATTTGATTGCTTTGAAGGCTTTTTACTCCATTTCCGGTTCAATCTTTGCGGAAAGCCATATAAAGCAATATAGGAAAGGTTTAAAAGTTTCAATGGAAAATCTTTTATATTTTACTGATTTTAGTAAGCTTACTGTTTCGAGTAATCGAGGGTTTCCTGACTCTATAAAAGTGATGTAATACTTTTATTCAAGGAATAATACAGTTTCAGGTTGTTTATGGGTATCTAGGGTCGTAAACGGGTCGGTTCCGTTCCGGGTCCACGGCGGGCCCGGAACTGGAATCGTTAGTGAGGGGATGCACCCGGAAACCAAAACCGGAACCGATTCGGAACTAATTTCCTGGATCCGGAACCGGAACCATTACGGAGTGGATGGGCCCGGAACCGGAACCATTTCCTGGGCGGGTTCGGGTCCGGGCCCGGCCTATGTAGAGAATTTTTTAGAGAAAAGCAAACTTTTAGAAAAAAAATTTCTAAAATTGGGGTAATATATTGGAGCTCGGGCCCACAGGCCAGAACCAAGGTCGAATTGGGCCCGGAACCATTTAGGTCGCGGGTCTAGAAATTGGAACCATACCCGGACCCGTTTACTTATCGGTTCCTAAAGATGGACCCAGACCCGATTATTAACGGGTCGGAACCTTCGGATAATCGGAGAATCGGATACCCATTTACAACCCTATGGGCATCACCCCATCACTTCCGTCTTGGCTCAGGGTGACGGTACGAGGTTAATGGAGATGACTTTCCTCTATGGTTTAGTAAGAGTGTTTCCGCAACGTTAATGTGGAAACAGAAATCAACGTAACAGAACAAATTTGAGACGGTAAAGCCGACCGGTCCCCAGGCACCACCGCTCGGTAAAGCAACGGGCTCGGCAGGTCCGACCCGGTCCAGGGCACCACCTCTCTGTAAAGCACAACTGTTTTCCACTGCGATAATACTTCGGGTGCGATCATACCAGCGCTAAAGCACCGGATCCCATCAGAACTCCGCAGTTACGCGTGCTTGGGCGCGACTAGTACTAGGATGGGTGACCTCCTGGGAAGTCCTCGTGTTGCACCCCTTTTTTTTCAGCTTTGGCTGTCCATTTTCCTGCCACCCATCACATGACCGCTGTTGGAGCCGTCGGAGACCAAATTAATCATTTTGAAGCGTCGAAACCTAGGCTCCGTGCGAGACTTACTGGTTTTAGTTAGCCTTTAATTTGATTGCTTTGAAGGCTTTTTACTCCATTTCCGGTTCAATCTTTGCGGAAAGCCATATAAAGCAATATAGGAAAGGTTTAAAAGTTTCAATGGAAAATCTTTTATATTTTACTGATTTTAGTAAGCTTACTGTTTCGAGTAATCGAGGGTTTCCTGACTCTATAAAAGTGATGTAATACTTTTATTCAAGGAATAATACAGTTTCAGGTTGTTTATGGGTATCTAGGGTCGTAAACGGGTCGGTTCCGTTCCGGGTCCACGGCGTGCCCGGAACTGGAATCGTTAGTGAGGGGATGCACCCGGAAACCAAAACCGGAACCGATTCGGAACTAATTTCCTGGATCCGGAACCGGAACCATTACGGAGTGGATGGGCCCGGAACCGGAACCATTTCCTGGGCGGGTTCGGGTCCGGGCCCGGCCTATGTAGAGAATTTTTTAGAGAAAAGCAAACTTTTAGAAAAAAAATTTCTAAAATTGGGGTAATATATTGGAGCTCGGGCCCACAGGCCAGAACCAAGGTCGAATTGGGCCCGGAACCATTTAGGTCGCGGGTCTAGAAATTGGAACCATACCCGGACCCGTTTACTTATCGGTTCCTAAAGATGGACCCAGACCCGATTATTAACGGGTCGGAACCTTCGGATAATCGGAGAATCGGATACCCGTTTACAACCCTATGGGCAGCACCCCATCACTTCCGTCTTGGGTCAGGGTGACAGTACGAGGTTAATGGAGATGACTTTCCTCTATGGTTTACTAAGAGTGTTTCCGCAACGTTAATGTGGAAACAGAAATCAACGTAACAGAACAAATTTGAGACGGTAAAGCCGACCGGTCCCCAGGCACCACCGCTCGGTAAAGCAACGGGCTCGGCAGGTCCGACCCGGTCCAGGGCACAACCTCTCTGTAAAGCACAACTGTTTTCCGCTGCGATAATACTTCGGGTGCGATCATACCAGCGCTAAAGCACCGGATCCCATCAGAACTCCGCAGTTAAGCGTGCTTGGGCGAGAGTAGTACTAGGATGGGTGACCTCCTGGGAAGTCCTCGTGTTGCACCCCCTTTTTTTCAGCTTTGGCTGTCCATTTTCCTGCCACCCATCACATGACCGCTGTTGGAGCCGTCGGAGACCAAATTAATCATTTTGAAGCGTCGAAACCCAGGCTCCGTGCGAGACTTACTGGTTTTAGTTAGCCTTTAATTTGATTGCTTTGAAGGCTTTTTACTCCATTTCCGGTTCAATCTTTGCGGAAAGCCATATAAAGCAATTTAGGAAAGGTTTAAAAGTTTCAATGGAAAATCTTTTATATTTTACTGATTTTAGTAAGCTTACTGATTCGAGTAATCGAGGGTTTCCTGACTCTATAAAAGTGATGTAATACTTTTATTCAAGGAATAATACAGTTTCAGGTTGTTTATGGGTATCTAGGGTCGTAAACGGGTCGGTTCCGTTCCGGGTCCACGGCGGGCCCGGAACTGGAATCGTTAGTGAGGGGATGCACCCGGAAACCAAAACCGGAACCGATTCGGAACTAATTTCCTGGATCCGGAACCGGAACCATTACGGAGTGGATGGGCCCGGAACCGGAACCATTTCCTGGGCGGGTTCGGGTCCGGGCCCGGCCTATGTAGAGAATTTTTTAGAGAAAAGCAAACTTTTAGAAAAAAAATTTCTAAAATTGGGGTAATATATTGGAGCTCGGGCCCACAGGCCAGAACCAAGGTCGAATTGGGCCCGGAACCATTTAGGTCGCGGGTCTAGAAATTGGAACCATACCCGGACCCGTTTACTTATCGGTTCCTAAAGATGGACCCAGACCCGATTATTAACGGGTCGGAACCTTCGGATAATCGGAGAATCGGATACCCATTTACAACCCTATGGGCATCACCCCATCACTTCCGTCTTGGCTCAGGGTGACGGTACGAGGTTAATGGAGATGACTTTCCTCTATGGTTTAGTAAGAGTGTTTCCGCAACGTTAATGTGGAAACAGAAATCAACGTAACAGAACAAATTTGAGACGGTAAAGCCGACCGGTCCCCAGGCACCACCACTCGGTAAAGCAACGGGCTCGGCAGGTCCGACCCGGTCCAGGGCACCACCTCTCTGTAAAGCACAACTGTTTTCCACTGCGATAATACTTCGTGTGCGATCATACCAGCGCTAAAGCACCGGATCCCATCAGAACTCCGCAGTTAAGCGTGCTTGGGCGAGAGTAGTACTAGGATGGGTGACCTCTTGGGAAGTCCTCGTGTTGCACCCCTTTTTTTACAGCTTTGGCTGTCCATTTTCCTGCCACCCATCACATGACCGCTGTTGGAGCCGTCGGAGACCAAATTAATCATTTTGAAGCGTCGAAACCCAGGCTCCGTGCGAGACTTACTGGTTTTAGTTAGCCTTTAATTTGATTGCTTTGAAGGCTTTTTACTCCATTTCCGGTTCAATCTTTGCGGAAAGCCATATAAAGCAATTTAGGAAAGGTTTAAAAGTTTCAATGGAAAATCTTTTATATTTTACTGATTTTAGTAAGCTTACTGATTCGAGTAATCGAGGGTTTCCTGACTCTATAAAAGTGATGTAATACTTTTATTCAAGGAATAATACAGTTTCAGGTTGTTTATGGGTATCTAGGGTCGTAAACGGGTCGGTTCCGTTCCGGGTCCACGGCGTGCCCGGAACTGGAATCGTTAGTGAGGGGATGCACCCGGAAACCAAAACCGGAACCGATTCGGAACTAATTTCCTGGATCCGGAACCGGAACCATTACGGAGTGGATGGGCCCGGAACCGGAACCATTTCCTGGGCGGGTTCGGGTCCGGGCCCGGCCTATGTAGAGAATTTTTTAGAGAAAAGCAAACTTTTAGAAAAAAAATTTATAAAATTGGGGTAATATATTGGAGCTCGGGCCCACAGGCCAGAACCAAGGTCGAATTGGGCCCGGAACCATTTAGGTCGCGGGTCTAGAAATTGGAACCATACCCGGACCCGTTTACTTATCGGTTCCTAAAGATGGACCCAGACCCGATTATTAACGGGTCGGAACCTTCGGATAATCGGAGAATCGGATACCCGTTTACAACCCTATGGGCAGCACCCCATCACTTCCGTCTTGGGTCAGGGTGACAGTACGAGGTTAATGGAGATGACTTTCCTCTATGGTTTACTAAGAGTGTTTCCGCAACGTTAATGTGGAAACAGAAATCAACGTAACAGAACAAATTTGAGACGGTAAAGCCGACCGGTCCCCAGGCACCACCGCTCGGTAAAGCAACGGGCTCGGCAGGTCCGACCCGGTCCAGGGCACCACCTCTCTGTAAAGCACAACTGTTTTCCGCTGCGATAATACTTCGGGTGCGATCATACCAGCGCTAAAGCACCGGATCCCATCAGAACTCCGCAGTTAAGCGTGCTTGGGCGAGAGTAGTACTAGGATGGGTGACCTCCTGGGAAGTCCTCGTGTTGCACCCCCTTTTTTTCAGCTTTGGCTGTCCATTTTCCTGCCACCCATCACATGACCACTGTTGGAGCCGTCGGAGACCAAATTAATCATTTTGAAGCGTCGAAACCCAGGCTCCGTGCGAGACTTACTGGTTTTAGTTAGCCTTTAATTTGATTGCTTTGAAGGCTTTTTACTCCATTTCCGGTTCAATCTTTGCGAAAAGCCATATAAAGCAATTTAGGAAAGGTTTAAAAGTTTCAATGGAAAATCTTTTATATTTTACTGATTTTAGTAAGCTTACTGATTCGAGTAATCGAGGGTTTCCTGACTCTATAAAAGTGATGTAATACTTTTATTCAAGGAATAATACAGTTTCAGGTTGTTTATGGGTATCTAGGGTCGTAAACGGGTCGGTTCCGTTCCGGGTCCACGGCGGGCCCGGAACTGGAATCGTTAGTGAGGGGATGCACCCGGAAACCAAAACCGGAACCGATTCGGAACTAATTTCCTGGATCCGGAACCGGAACCATTACGGAGTGGATGGGCCCGGAACCGGAACCATTTCCTGGGCGGGTTCGGGTCCGGGCCCGGCCTATGTAGAGAATTTTTTAGAGAAAAGCAAACTTTTAGAAAAAAAATTTCTAAAATTGGGATAATATATTGGAGCTCGGGCCCACAGGCCAGAACCAAGGTCGAATTGGGCCCGGAACCATTTAGGTCGCGGGTCTAGAAATTGGAACCATACCCGGACCCGTTTACTTATCGGTTCCTAAAGATGGACCCTGACCCGATTATTAACGGGTCGGAACCTTCGGATAATCGGAGAATCGGATACCCATTTACAACCCTATGGGCATCACCCCATCACTTCCGTCTTGGCTCAGGGTGACGGTACGAGGTTAATGGAGATGACTTTCCTCTATGGTTTAGTAAGAGTGTTTCCGCAACGTTAATGTGGAAACAGAAATCAACGTAACAGAACAAATTTGAGACGGTAAAGCCGACCGGTCCCCAGGCACCACCGCTCGGTAAAGCAACGGGCTCGGCAGGTCCGACCCGGTCCAGGGCACCACCTCTCTGTAAAGCACAACTGTTTTCCACTGCGATAATACTTCGGGTGCGATCATACCAGCGCTAAAGCACCGGATCCCATCAGAACTCCGCAGTTACGCGTGCTTGGGCGCGACTAGTACTAGGATGGGTGACCTCCTGGGAAGTCCTCGTGTTGCACCCCTTTTTTTTCAGCTTTGGCTGTCCATTTTCCTGCCACCCATCACATGACCGCTGTTGGAGCCGTCGGAGACCAAATTAATCATTTTGAAGCGTCGAAACCTAGGCTCCGTGCGAGACTTACTGGTTTTAGTTAGCCTTTAATTTGATTGCTTTGAAGGCTTTTTACTCCATTTCCGGTTCAATCTTTGCGGAAAGCCATATAAAGCAATATAGGAAAGGTTTAAAAGTTTCAATGGAAAATCTTTTATATTTTACTGATTTTAGTAAGCTTACTGTTTCGAGTAATCGAGGGTTTCCTGACTCTATAAAAGTGATGTAATACTTTTATTCAAGGAATAATACAGTTTCAGGTTGTTTATGGGTATCTAGGGTCGTAAACGGGTCGGTTCCGTTCCGGGTCCACGGCGTGCCCGGAACTGGAATCGTTAGTGAGGGGATGCACCCGGAAACCAAAACCGGAACCGATTCGGAACTAATTTCCTGGATCCGGAACCGGAACCATTACGGAGTGGATGGGCCCGGAACCGGAACCATTTCCTGGGCGGGTTCGGGTCCGGGCCCGGCCTATGTAGAGAATTTTTTAGAGAAAAGCAAACTTTTAGAAAAAAAATTTCTAAAATTGGGGTAATATATTGGAGCTCGGGCCCACAGGCCAGAACCAAGGTCGAATTGGGCCCGGAACCATTTAGGTCGCGGGTCTAGAAATTGGAACCATACCCGGACCCGTTTACTTATCGGTTCCTAAAGATGGACCCAGACCCGATTATTAACGGGTCGGAACCTTCGGATAATCGGAGAATCGGATACCCGTTTACAACCCTATGGGCAGCACCCCATCACTTCCGTCTTGGGTCAGGGTGACAGTACGAGGTTAATGGAGATGACTTTCCTCTATGGTTTACTAAGAGTGTTTCCGCAACGTTAATGTGGAAACAGAAATCAACGTAACAGAACAAATTTGAGACGGTAAAGCCGACCGGTCCCCAGGCACCACCGCTCGGTAAAGCAACGGGCTCGGCAGGTCCGACCCGGTCCAGGGCACAACCTCTCTGTAAAGCACAACTGTTTTCCGCTGCGATAATACTTCGGGTGCGATCATACCAGCGCTAAAGCACCGGATCCCATCAGAACTCCGCAGTTAAGCGTGCTTGGGCGAGAGTAGTACTAGGATGGGTGACCTCCTGGGAAGTCCTCGTGTTGCACCCCCTTTTTTTCAGCTTTGGCTGTCCATTTTCCTGCCACCCATCACATGACCGCTGTTGGAGCCGTCGGAGACCAAATTAATCATTTTGAAGCGTCGAAACCCAGGCTCCGTGCGAGACTTACTGGTTTTAGTTAGCCTTTAATTTGATTGCTTTGAAGGCTTTTTACTCCATTTCCGGTTCAATCTTTGCGGAAAGCCATATAAAGCAATTTAGGAAAGGTTTAAAAGTTTCAATGGAAAATCTTTTATATTTTACTGATTTTAGTAAGCTTACTGATTCGAGTAATCGAGGGTTTCCTGACTCTATAAAAGTGATGTAATACTTTTATTCAAGGAATAATACAGTTTCAGGTTGTTTATGGGTATCTAGGGTCGTAAACGGGTCGGTTCCGTTCCGGGTCCACGGCGGGCCCGGAACTGGAATCGTTAGTGAGGGGATGCACCCGGAAACCAAAACCGGAACCGATTCGGAACTAATTTCCTGGATCCGGAACCGGAACCATTACGGAGTGGATGGGCCCGGAACCGGAACCATTTCCTGGGCGGGTTCGGGTCCGGGCCCGGCCTATGTAGAGAATTTTTTAGAGAAAAGCAAACTTTTAGAAAAAAAATTTCTAAAATTGGGGTAATATATTGGAGCTCGGGCCCACAGGCCAGAACCAAGGTCGAATTGGGCCCGGAACCATTTAGGTCGCGGGTCTAGAAATTGGAACCATACCCGGACCCGTTTACTTATCGGTTCCTAAAGATGGACCCAGACCCGATTATTAACGGGTCGGAACCTTCGGATAATCGGAGAATCGGATACCCATTTACAACCCTATGGGCATCACCCCATCACTTCCGTCTTGGCTCAGGGTGACGGTACGAGGTTAATGGAGATGACTTTCCTCTATGGTTTAGTAAGAGTGTTTCCGCAACGTTAATGTGGAAACAGAAATCAACGTAACAGAACAAATTTGAGACGGTAAAGCCGACCGGTCCCCAGGCACCACCGCTCGGTAAAGCAACGGGCTCGGCAGGTCCGACCCGGTCCAGGGCACCACCTCTCTGTAAAGCACAACTGTTTTCCACTGCGATAATACTTCGTGTGCGATCATACCAGCGCTAAAGCACCGGATCCCATCAGAACTCCGCAGTTAAGCGTGCTTGGGCGAGAGTAGTACTAGGATGGGTGACCTCTTGGGAAGTCCTCGTGTTGCACCCCTTTTTTTACAGCTTTGGCTGTCCATTTTCCTGCCACCCATCACATGACCGCTGTTGGAGCCGTCGGAGACCAAATTAATCATTTTGAAGCGTCGAAACCCAGGCTCCGTGCGAGACTTACTGGTTTTAGTTAGCCTTTAATTTGATTGCTTTGAAGGCTTTTTACTCCATTTCCGGTTCAATCTTTGCGGAAAGCCATATAAAGCAATTTAGGAAAGGTTTAAAAGTTTCAATGGAAAATCTTTTATATTTTACTGATTTTAGTAAGCTTACTGATTCGAGTAATCGAGGGTTTCCTGACTCTATAAAAGTGATGTAATACTTTTATTCAAGGAATAATACAGTTTCAGGTTGTTTATGGGTATCTAGGGTCGTAAACGGGTCGGTTCCGTTCCGGGTCCACGGCGTGCCCGGAACTGGAATCGTTAGTGAGGGGATGCACCCGGAAACCAAAACCGGAACCGATTCGGAACTAATTTCCTGGATCCGGAACCGGAACCATTACGGAGTGGATGGGCCCGGTACCGGAACCATTTCCTGGGCGGGTTCGGGTCCGGGCCCGGCCTATGTAGAGAATTTTTTAGAGAAAAGCAAACTTTTAGAAAAAAAATTTATAAAATTGGGGTAATATATTGGAGCTCGGGCCCACAGGCCAGAACCAAGGTCGAATTGGGCCCGGAACCATTTAGGTCGCGGGTCTAGAAATTGGAACCATACCCGGACCCGTTTACTTATCGGTTCCTAAAGATGGACCCAGACCCGATTATTAACGGGTCGGAACCTTCGGATAATCGGAGAATCGGATACCCGTTTACAACCCTATGGGCAGCACCCCATCACTTCCGTCTTGGGTCAGGGTGACAGTACGAGGTTAATGGAGATGACTTTCCTCTATGGTTTACTAAGAGTGTTTCCGCAACGTTAATGTGGAAACAGAAATCAACGTAACAGAACAAATTTGAGACGGTAAAGCCGACCGGTCCCCAGGCACCACCGCTCGGTAAAGCAACGGGCTCGGCAGGTCCGACCCGGTCCAGGGCACCACCTCTCTGTAAAGCACAACTGTTTTCCGCTGCGATAATACTTCGGGTGCGATCATACCAGCGCTAAAGCACCGGATCCCATCAGAACTCCGCAGTTAAGCGTGCTTGGGCGAGAGTAGTACTAGGATGGGTGACCTCCTGGGAAGTCCTCGTGTTGCACCCCCTTTTTTTCAGCTTTGGCTGTCCATTTTCCTGCCACCCATCACATGACCGCTGTTGGAGCCGTCGGAGACCAAATTAATCATTTTGAAGCGTCGAAACCCAGGCTCCGTGCGAGACTTACTGGTTTTAGTTAGCCTTTAATTTGATTGCTTTGAAGGCTTTTTACTCCATTTCCGGTTCAATCTTTGCGAAAAGCCATATAAAGCAATTTAGGAAAGGTTTAAAAGTTTCAATGGAAAATCTTTTATATTTTACTGATTTTAGTAAGCTTACTGATTCGAGTAATCGAGGGTTTCCTGACTCTATAAAAGTGATGTAATACTTTTATTCAAGGAATAATACAGTTTCAGGTTGTTTATGGGTATCTAGGGTCGTAAACGGGTCGGTTCCGTTCCGGGTCCACGGCGGGCCCGGAACTGGAATCGTTAGTGAGGGGATGCACCCGGAAACCAAAACCGGAACCGATTCGGAACTAATTTCCTGGATCCGGAACCGGAACCATTACGGAGTGGATGGGCCCGGAACCGGAACCATTTCCTGGGCGGGTTCGGGTCCGGGCCCGGCCTATGTAGAGAATTTTTTAGAGAAAAGCAAACTTTTAGAAAAAAAATTTCTAAAATTGGGATAATATATTGGAGCTCGGGCCCACAGGCCAGAACCAAGGTCGAATTGGGCCCGGAACCATTTAGGTCGCGGGTCTAGAAATTGGAACCATACCCGGACCCGTTTACTTATCGGTTCCTAAAGATGGACCCTGACCCGATTATTAACGGGTCGGAACCTTCGGATAATCGGAGAATCGGATACCCATTTACAACCCTATGGGCATCACCCCATCACTTCCGTCTTGGCTCAGGGTGACGGTACGAGGTTAATGGAGATGACTTTCCTCTATGGTTTAGTAAGAGTGTTTCCGCAACGTTAATGTGGAAACAGAAATCAACGTAACAGAACAAATTTGAGACGGTAAAGCCGACCGGTCCCCAGGCACCACCGCTCGGTAAAGCAACGGGCTCGGCAGGTCCGACCCGGTCCAGGGCACCACCTCTCTGTAAAGCACAACTATTTTCCACTGCGATAATACTTCGGGTGCGATCATACCAGCGCTAAAGCACCGGATCCCATCAGAACTCCGCAGTTAAGCGTGCTTGGGCGAGAGTAGTACTAGGATGGGTGACCTCCTGGGAAGTCCTCGTGTTGCACCCCTTTTTTTACAGCTTTGGCTGTCCATTTTCCTGCCACCCATCACACGACCGCTGTTGGAGCCGTCGGAGACCAAATTAATCATTTTGAAGCGTCGAAACCCAGGCTCCGTGCGAGACTTACTGGTTTTAGTTAGCCTTTAATTTGATTGCTTTGAAGGCTTTTTACTCCATTTCCGGTTCAATCTTTGCGGAAAGCCATATAAAGCAATTTAGGAAAGGTTTAAAAGTTTCAATGGAAAATCTTTTATATTTTACTGATTTTAGTAAGCTTACTGATTCGAGTAATCGAGGGTTTCCTGACTCTATAAAAGTGATGTAATACTTTTATTCAAGGAATAATACAGTTTCAGGTTGTTTATGGGTATCTAGGGTCGTAAACGGGTCGGTTCCGTTCCGGGTCCACGGCGTGCCCGGAACTGGAATCGTTAGTGAGGGGATGCACCCGGAAACCAAAACCGGAACCGATTCGGAACTAATTTCCTGGATCCGGAACCGGAACCATTACGGAGTGGATGGGCCCGGAACCGGAACCATTTCCTGGGCGGGTTCGGGTCCGGGCCCGGCCTATGTAGAGAATTTTTTAGAGAAAAGCAAACTTTTAGAAAAAAAATTTCTAAAATTGGGATAATATATTGGAGCTCGGGCCCACAGGCCAGAACCAAGGTCGAATTGGGCCCGGAACCATTTAGGTCGCGGGTCTAGAAATTGGAACCATACCCGAACCCGTTTACTTATCGGTTCCTAAAGATGGACCCAGACCCGATTATTAACGGGTCGGAACCTTCGGATAATTGGAGAATCGGATACCCGTTTACAACCCTATGGGCAGCACCCCATCACTTCCGTCTTGGCTCAGGGTGACAGTACGAGGTTAATGGAGATGACTTTCCTCTATGGTTTACTAAGAGTGTTTCCGCAACGTTAATGTGGAAACAGAAATCAACGTAACAGAACAAATTTGAGACGGTAAAGCCGACCGGTCCCCAGGCACCACCGCTCGGTAAAGCAACGGGCTCGGCAGGTCCGACCCGGTCCAGGGCACCACCTCTCTGTAAAGCACAACTGTTTTCCACTGCGATAATACTTTGGGTGCGATCATACCAGCGCTAAAGCACCGGATCCCATCAGAACTCCGCAGTTAAGCGTGCTTGGGCGAGAGTAGTACTAGGATGGGTGACCTCCTGGGAAGTCCTCGTGTTGCACCCCTTTTTTTTCAGCTTTGGCTGTCCATTTTCCTGCCACCCATCACATGACCGCTGTTGGAGCCGTCGGAGACCAAATTAATCATTTTGAAGCGTCGAAACCCAGGCTCCGTGCGAGACTTACTGGTTTTAGTTAGCCTTTAATTTGATTGCTTTGAAGGCTTTTTACTCCATTTCCGGTTCAATCTTTGCGGAAAGCCATATAAAGCAATTTAGGAAAGGTTTAAAAGTTTCAATGGAAAATCTTTTATATTTTACTGATTTTAGTAAGCTTACTGATTCGAGTAATCGAGGGTTTCCTGACTCTATAAAAGTGATGTAATACTTTTATTCAAGGAATAATACAGTTTCAGGTTGTTTATGGGTATCTAGGGTCGTAAACGGGTCGGTTCCGTTCCGGGTCCACGGCGGGCCCGGAACTGGAATCGTTAGTGAGGGGATGCACCCGGAAACCAAAACCGGAACCGATTCGGAACTAATTTCCTGGATCCGGAACCGGAACCATTACGGAGTGGATGGGCCCGGAACCGGAACCATTTCCTGGGCGGGTTCGGGTCCGGGCCCGGCCTATGTAGAGAATTTTTTAGAGAAAAGCAAACTTTTAGAAAAAAAATTTCTAAAATTGGGGTAATATATTGGAGCTCGGGCCCACAGGCCAGAACCAAGGTCGAATTGGGTCCGGAACCATTTAGGTCGCGGGTCTAGAAATTGGAACCATACCCGGACCCGTTTACTTATCGGTTCCTAAAGATGGACCCAGACCCGATTATTAACGGGTCGGAACCTTCGGATAATCGGAGAATCGGATACCCATTTACAACCCTATGGGCATCACCCCATCACTTCCGTCTTGGCTCAGGGTGACGGTACGAGGTTAATGGCGATGACTTTCCTCTATGGTTTAGTAAGAGTGTTTCCGCAACGTTAATGTGGAAACAGAAATCAACGTAACAGAACAAATTTGAGACGGTAAAGCCGACCGGTCCCCAGGGACCACCGCTCGGTAAAGCAACGGGCTCGGCAGGTCCGACCCGGTCCAGGGCACCACCTCTCTGTAAAGCACAACTGTTTTCCACTGCGATAATACTTCGGGTGCGAACATACCAGCGCTAAAGCACCGGATCCCATCAGAACTCCGCAGTTAAGCGTGCTTGGGCGGGAGTAGTACTAGGATGGGTGACCTCCTGGGAAGTCCTCGTGTTGCACCCCTTTTTTTTCAGCTTTGGCTGTCCATTTTCCTGCCACCCATCACATGACCGCTGTTGGAGCCGTCGGAGACCAAATTAATCATTTTGAAGCGTCGAAACCCAGGCTCCGTGCGAGACTTACTGGTTTTAGTTAGCCTTTAATTTGATTGCTTTGAAGGCTTTTTACTCCATTTCCGGTTCAATCTTTGCGGAAAGCCACCTAAAGCAATTTAGGACAGGTTTAAAAGTTTCAATGGAAAATCTTTTATATTTTACTGATTTTAGTTAGCTTACTGATTCGAGTAATCGAGGGTTTCCTGACTCTATAAAAGTGATGTAATACTTTTATTCAAGGAATAATACAGTTTCAGGTTGTTTATGGGTATCTAGGGTCGTAAACGGGTCGGTTCCGTTCCGGGTCCACGGCGGGCCCGGAACTGGAATCGTTAGTGAGGGGATGCACCCGGAAACCAAAACCGGAACCGATTCGGAACTAATTTCCTGGATCCGGAACCGGAACCATTACGGAGTGGATGGGCCCGGAACCGGAACCATTTCCTGGGCGGGTTCGGGTCCGGGCCCGGCCTATGTAGAGAATTTTTTAGAGAAAAGCAAACTTTTAGAAAAAAAATTTCTAAAATTTGGGTAATATATTGGAGCTCGGGCCTACAGGCCAGAACCAAGGTCGAATTGGGCCCGGAACCATTTAGGTCGCGGGTCTAGAAATTGGAACCATACCCGGACCCGTTTACTTATCGGTTCCTAAAGATGGACCCAGACCCGATTATTAACGGGTCGGAACCTTCGGATAATCGGAGCATCGGATACCCATTTACAACCCTATGGGCATCACCCCATCACTTCCGTCTTGGCTCAGGGTTACGGTACGAGGTTAATGGAGATGACTTTCCTCTATGGTTTACTAAGAGTGTTTCCGCAACGTTAATGTGGAAATAGAAATCAACGTAACAGAACAAATTTGAGACGGTAAAGCCGACCGGTCCCCAGGCACCACCGCTCGGTAAAGCAACGGGCTCGGCAGGTCCGACCCGGTCCAGGGCACCACCTCTCTGTAAAGCACAACAGTTTTCCACTGCGATAATACTTCGGGTGCGATCATACCAGCGCTAAAGCACGGGATCCCATCAGAAATCCGCAGTTACGCGTGCTTGGGCGAGAGTTGTACTAGGATGGGTGACCTCCTGGGAAGTCCTCGTGTTGCACCCCTTTTTTTACAGCTTTGGCTGTCCATTTTCCTGCCACCCATCACATGACCGCTGTTGGAGCCGTCGGATACCAAATTAATCATTTTGAAGCGTCGAAACCCAGGCTCCGTGCGAGACTTACTGGTTTTAGTTAGCCTTTAATTTGATTGCTTTGAAGGCTTTTTACTCCATTTCCGGTTCAATCTTTGCGGAAAGCCATATAAAGCAATATAGGAAAGGTTTAAAAGTTTCAATGGAAAATCTTTTATATTTTACTGATTTTAGTAAGCTTACTGATTCGAGTAATCGAGGGTTTCCTGACTCTATAAAAGTGATGTAATACTTTTATTCAAGGAATAATACAGTTTCAGGTTGTTTATGGGTATCTAGGGTCGTAAACGGGTCGGTTCCGTTCCGGGTCCACGGCGGGCCCGGAACTGGAATCGTTAGTGAGGGGATGCACCCGGAAACCAAAACCGGAACCGATTCGGAACTAATTTCCTGGATCCGGAACCGGAACCATTACGGAGTGGATGGTCCCGGAACCGGAACCATTTCCTGGGCGGGTTCGGGTCCGGGCCCGGCCTATGTAGAGAATTTTTTAGAGAAAAGCAAACTTTTAGAAAAAAAATTTCTAAAATTGGGATAATATATTGGAGCTCGGGCCCACACGCCAGAACCAAGGTCGAATTGGGCCCGGAACCATTTAGGTCGCGGGTCCAGAAATTGGAACCATACCCGGACCCGTTTACTTATCGGTTCCTAAAGATGGACCCAGACCCGATTATTAACGGGTCGGAACCTTCGGATAATCGGAGAATCGGATACCCATTTACAACCCTATGGGCATCACCCCAACACTTCCGTCTTGGCTCAGGGTGACGGTTCAAGGTTAAAGGAGATGACTTTCCTCTATGGTTTACTAAGAGTGTTTCCGCAACGTTAATGTGGAAACAGAAATCAACGTAACAGAACAAATTTGAGACGGTAAAGCCGACCGGTCCCCAGGCACCACCGCTCGGTAAAGCAACGGGCTCGGCAGGTCCGACCCGGTCCAGGGCACCACCTCTCTGTAAAGCACAACTGTTTTCCACTGCGATAATACTTCGGGTGCGATCATACCAGCGCTAAAACACCGGATCCCATCAGAATTCCGCAGTTAAGCGTGCTTGGGCGAGAGTAGTACTAGGATGGGTGACCTCCTGTGAAGTCCTCGTGTTGCACCCCTTTTTTTTCAGCTTTGGCTGTCCATTTTCCTGCCACCCATCACATGACCGCTGTTGGAGCCGTCGGAGACCAAATTAATCATTTTGAAGCGTCGAAACCCAGGCTCCGTGCGAGACTTACTGGTTTTAGTTAGCCTTTTATTTGATTGCTTTGAAGGCTTTTTACTCCATTTCCGGTTCAATCTTTGCGGAAAGCCATATAAAGCAATTTAGGAAAGGTTTAAAAGTTTCAATGGAAAATCTTTTATATTTTACTGATTTTAGTAAGCTTACTGATTCGAGTAATCGAGGGTTTCCTGACTCTATAAAAGTGATGTAATACTTTTATTCAAGGAATAATACAGTTTCAGGTTGTTTATGGGTATCTAGGGTCGTAAACGGGTCGGTTCCGTTCCGGGTCCACGGCGGGCCCGGAACTGGAATCGTTAGTGAGGGGATGCACCCGGAAACCAAAACCGGAACCGATTCGGAACTAATTTCCTGGATCCGGAACCGGAACCATTACGGAGTGGATGGGCCCGGAACCGGAACCATTTCCTGGGCGGGTTCGGGTCCGGGCCCGGCCTATGTAGAGAATTTTTTAGAGAAAAGCAAACTTTTAGAAAAAAAATTTATAAAATTGGGGTAATATATTGGAGCTCGGGCCCACAGGCCAGAACCAAGGTCGAATTGGGCCCGGAACCATTTAGGTCGCGGGTCTAGAAATTGGAACCATACCCGGACCCGTTTACTTATCGGTTCCTAAAGATGGACCCAGACCCGATTATTAACGGGTCGGAACCTTCGGATAATCGGAGAATCGGATACCCATTTACAACCCTATGGGCATCACCCCATCACTTCCGTCTTGGCTCAGGGTGACGGTACGAGGTTAATGGAGATGACTTTCCTCTATGGTTTAGTAAGAGTGTTTCCGCAACGTTAATGTGGAAACAGAAATCAACGTAACAGAACAAATTTGAGACGGTAAAGCCGACCGGTCCTCAGGCACCACCGCTCGGTAAAGCAACGGGCTCGGCAGGTCCGACCCGGTCCAGGGCACCACCTCTCTGTAAAGCACAACTGTTTTCCACTGTGATAATACTTCGGGTGCGATCATACCAGCGCTAAAGCACCGGATCCCATCAGAACTCCGCAGTTAAGCGTGCTTGGGCGAGAGTAGTACTAGAATGGGTGACCTCCTGGGAAGTCCTTGTGTTGCACCCCTTTTTTTTCAGCTTTGGCTGTCCATTTTCCTGCCACCCATCACATGACCGCTGTTGGAGCCGTCGGAGACCAAATTAATCATTTTGAAGCGTCGAAACCCAGGCTCCGTGCGAGACTTACTGGTTTTAGTTAGCCTTTAATTTGATTGCTTTGAAGGCTTTTTACTCCATTTCCGGTTCAATCTTTGCGGAAAGCCATCTAAAGCAATTTAGGAAAGGTTTAAAAGTTTCAATGGAAAATCTTTTATATTTTACTGATTTTAGTAAGCTTACTGATTCGAGTAATCGAGGGTTTCCTGACTCTATAAAAGTGATGTAATACTTTTATTCAAGGAATAATACAGTTTCAGGTTGTTTATGGGTATCTAGGGTCGTAAACGGGTCGGTTCCGTTCCGGGTCCACGGCGGGCCCGGAACTGGAATCGTTAGTGAGGGGATGCACCCGGAAACCAAAACCGGAACCGATTCGGAACTAATTTCCTGGATCCGGAACCGGAACCATTACGGAGTGGATGGGCCCGGAACCGGAACCATTTCCTGGGCGGGTTCGGGTCCGGGCCCGGCCTATGTAGAGAATTTTTTAGAGAAAAGCAAACTTTTAGAAAAAAAATTTCTAAAATTTGGGTAATATATTGGAGCTCGGGCCCACAGGCCAGAACCAAGGTCGAATTGGGCCCGGAACCATTTAGGTCGCGGGTCTAGAAATTGGAACCATACCCGGACCCGTTTACTTATCGGTTCCTAAAGATGGACCCAGACCCGATTATTAACGGGCCGGAACCTTCGGATAATCGGAGCATCGGATACCCATTTACAACCCTATGGGCATCACCCCATCACTTCCGTCTTGGCTCAGGGTTACGGTACGAGGTTAATGGAGATGACTTTCCTCTATGGTTTACTAAGAGTGTTTCCGCAACGTTAATGTGGAAACAGAAATCAACGTAACAGAACAAATTTGAGACGGTAAAGCCGACCGGTCCCCAGGCACCACCGCTCGGTAAAGCAACGGGCTCGGCAGGTCCGACCCGGTCCAGGGCACCACCTCTCTGTAAAGCACAACAGTTTTCCACTGCGATAATACTTCGGGTGCGGTCATACCAGCGCTAAAGCACCGGATCCCATCAGAACTCCGCAGTTACGCGTGCTTGGGCGAGAGTTGTACTAGGATGGGTGACCTCCTGGGAAGTCCTCGTGTTGCACCCTTTTTTTTACAGCTTTGGCTGTCCATTTTCCTGCCACCCATCACATGACCGCTGTTGGAGCCGTCGGATACCAAATTAATCATTTTGAAGCGTCGAAACCCAGGCTCCGTGCGAGACTTACTGGTTTTAGTTAGCCTTTAATTTGATTGCTTTGAAGGCTTTTTACTCCATTTCCGGTTCAATCTTTGCGGAAAGCCATCTAAAGCAATTTAGGAAAGGTTTAAAAGTTTCAATGGAAAATCTTTTATATTTTACTGATTTTAGTAAGCTTACTGATTCGAGTAATCGAGGGTTTCCTGACTCTATAAAAGTGATGTAATACTTTTATTCAAGGAATAATACAGTTTCAGGTTGTTTATGGGTATCTAGGGTCGTAAACGGGTCGGTTCCGTTCCGGGTCCACGGCGGGCCCGGAACTGGAATCGTTAGTGAGGGGATGCACCCGGAAACCAAAACCGGAACCGATTCGGAACTAATTTCCTGGATCCGGAACCGGAACCATTACGGAGTGGATGGGCCCGGAACCGGAACCATTTCCTGGGCGGGTTCGGGTCCGGGCCCGGCCTATGTAGAGAATTTTTTAGAGAAAAGCAAACTTTTAGAAAAAAAATTTCTAAAATTTGGGTAATATATTGGAGCTCGGGCCCACAGGCCAGAACCAAGGTCGAATTGGGCCCGGAACCATTTAGGTCGCGGGTCTAGAAATTGGAACCATACCCGGACCCGTTTACTTATCGGTTCCTAAAGATGGACCCAGACCCGATTATTAACGGGTCGGAACCTTCGGATAATCGGAGCATCGGATACCCATTTACAACCCTATGGGCATCACCCCATCACTTCCGTCTTGGCTCAGGGTTACGGTACGAGGTTAATGGAGATGACTTTCCTCTATGGTTTACTAAGAGTGTTTCCGCAACGTTAATGTGGAAACAGAAATCAACGTAACAGAACAAATTTGAGACGGTAAAGCCGACCGGTCCCCAGGCACCACCGCTCGGTAAAGCAACGGGCTCGGCAGGTCCGACCCGGTCCAGGGCACCACCTCTCTGTAAAGCACAACAGTTTTCCACTGCGATAATACTTCGGGTGCGGTCATACCAGCGCTAAAGCACCGGATCCCATCAGAACTCCGCAGTTACGCGTGCTTGGGCGAGAGTTGTACTAGGATGGGTGACCTCCTGGGAAGTCCTCGTGTTGCACCCTTTTTTTTACAGCTTTGGCTGTCCATTTTCCTGCCACCCATCACATGACCGCTGTTGGAGCCGTCGGATACCAAATTAATCATTTTGAAGCGTCGAAACCCAGGCTCCGTGCGAGACTTACTGGTTTTAGTTAGCCTTTAATTTGATTGCTTTCAAGGCTTTTTACTCCATTTCCGGTTCAATCTTTGCGGAAAGCCATATAAAGCAATATAGGAAAGGTTTAAAAGTTTCAATGGAAAATCTTTTATATTTTACTGATTTTAGTAAGCTTACTGATTCGAGTAATCGAGGGTTTCCTGACTCTATAAAAGTGATGTAATACTTTTATTCAAGGAATAATACAGTTTCAGGTTGTTTATGGGTATCTAGGGTCGTAAACGGGTCGGTTCCGTTCCGGGTCCACGGCGGGCCCGGAACTGGAATCGTTAGTGAGGGGATGCACCCGGAAACCAAAACCGGAACCGATTCGGAACTAATTTCCTGGATCCGGAACCGGAACCATTACGGAGTGGATGGTCCCGGAACCGGAACCATTTCCTGGGCGGGTTCGGGTCCGGGCCCGGCCTATGTAGAGAATTTTTTAGAGAAAAGCAAACTTTTAGAAAAAAAATTTCTAAAATTGGGATAATATATTGGAGCTCGGGCCCACAGGCCAGAACCAAGGTCGAATTGGGCCCGGAACCATTTAGGTCGCGGGTCTAGAAATTGGAACCATACCCGGACCCGTTTACTTATCGGTTCCTAAAGATGGACCCAGACCCGATTATTAACGGGTCGGAACCTTCGGATAATCGGAGAATCGGATACCCATTTACAACCCTATGGGCATCACCCCATCACTTCCGTCTTGGCTCAGGGTGACGGTACGAGGTTAATGGAGATGACTTTCCTCTATGGTTTAGTAAGAGTGTTTCCGCAACGTTAATGTGGAAACAGAAATCAACGTAACAGAACAAATTTGAGACGGTAAAGCCGACCGGTCCCCAGGCACCACCGCTCGGTAAAGCAACGGGCTCGGCAGGTCCGACCCGGTCCAGGGCACCACCTCTCTGTAAAGCACAACTGTTTTCCACTGCGATAATACTTCGGGTGCGATCATACCAGCGCTAAAGCACCGGATCCCATCAGAACTCCGCAGTTATGTGTGCTTGGGCGAGAGTAGTACTAGGATGGGTGACCTCCTGGGAAGTCCTCGTGTTGCACCCCTTTTTTTTCAGCTTTGGCTGTCCATTTTCCTGCCACCCATCACATGACCGCTGTTGGAGCCGTCGGAGACCAAATTAATCATTTTGAAGCGTCGAAACCCAGGCTCCGTGCGAGACTTACTGGTTTTAGTTAGCATTTAATTTGATTGCTTTGAAGGCTTTTCACTCCATTTCCGGTTCAATCTTTGCGGAAAGCCATATAAAGCAATTTAGGAAAGGTTTAAAAGTTTCAATGGAAAATCTTTTATATTTTACTGATTTTAGTAAGCTTACTGATTCGAGTAATCGAGGGTTTCCTGACTCTATAAAAGTGATGTAATACTTTTATTCAAGGAATAATACAGTTTCAGGTTGTTTATGGGTATCTAGGGTCGTAAACGGGTCGGTTCCGTTCCGGGTCCACGGCGGGCCCGGAACTGGAATCGTTAGTGAGGGGATGCACCCGGAAACCAAAACCGGAACAGATTCGGAACTAATTTCCTGGATCCGGAACCGGAACCATTACGGAGTGGATGGGCCCGGAACCGGAACCATTTCCTGGGCGGGTTCGGGTCCGGGCCCGGCCTATGTAGAGAATTTTTTAGAGAAAAGCAAACTTTTAGAAAAAAAATTTCTAAAATTGGGGTAATATATTGGAGCTCGGGCCCACAGGCCAGAACCAAGGTCGAATTGGGCCCGGAACCATTTAGGTCGCGGGTCTAGAAATTGGAACCATACCCGGACCCGTTTACTTATCGGTTCCTAAAGATGGACCCAGACCCGATTATTAACGGGTCGGAACCTTCGGATAATCGGAGAATCGGATACCCATTTACAACCCTATGGGCATCACCCCATCACTTCCGTCTTGGCTCAGGGTGACGGTTCAAGGTTAAAGGAGATGACTTTCCTCTATGGTTTAGTAAGAGTGTTTCCGCAACGTTAATGTGGAAACAGAAATCAACGTAACAGAACAAATTTGAGACGGTAAAGCCGACCGGTCCCCAGGCACCACCGCTCGGTAAAGCAACGGGCTCGGCAGGTCCGACCCGGTCCAGGGCACCACCTCTCTGTAAAGCACAACTGTTTTCCACTGCGATAATACTTCGGGTGCGATCATACCAGCGCTAAAGCACCGGATCCCATCAGAACTCCGCAGTTAAGCGTGCTTGGGCGATAGTAGTACTAGGATGGGTGACCTCCTGGGAAGTCCTCGTGTTGCACCCCTTTTTTTTCAGCTTTGGCTGTCCATTTTCCTGCCACCCATCACATGACCGCTGTTGGAGCCGTCGGAGACCAAATTAATCATCTTGAAGCGTCGAAACCCAGGCTCCGTGCGAGACTTACTGGTTTTAGTTAGCCTTTAATTTGATTGCTTTGAAGGCTTTTTACTCCATTTCCGGTTCAATCTTTGCGGAAAGCCATATAAAGCAATTTAGGAAAGGTTTAAAAGTTTCAATGGAAAATCTTTTATATTTTACTGATTTTAGTAAGCTTACTGATTCGAGTAATCGAGGGTTTCCTGACTCTATAAAAGTGATGTAATACTTTTATTCAAGGAATAATACAGTTTCAGGTTGTTTATGGGTATCTAGGGTCGTAAACGGGTCGGTTCCGTTCCGGGTCCACGGCGGGCCCAGAACTGGAATCGTTAGTGAGGGGATGCACCCGGAAACCAAAACCGGAACCGATTCGGAACTAATTTCCTGGATCCGGAACCGGAACCATTACGGAGTGGATGGGCCCGGAACCGGAACCATTTCCTGGGCGGGTTCGGGTCCGGGCCCGGCCTATGTAGAGAATTTTTTAGAGAAAAGCAAACTTTTAGAAAAAAAATTTATAAAATTGGGGTAATATATTGGAGCTCGGGCCACAGGCCAGAACCAAGGTCGAATTGGGCCCGGAACCATTTAGGTCGCGGGTCTAGAAATTGGAACCGTACCCGGACCCGTTTACTTATCGGTTCCTAAAGATGGACCCAGACCCGATTATTAACGGGTCGGAACCTTCGGATAATCGGAGGATCGGATACCCATTTACAACCCTATGGGCATCACCCCATCACTTCCGTCTTGGCTCAGGGAGACGGTACGAGGTTAATGGCGATGACTTTCCTCTATGGTTTAGTAAGAGTGTTTCCGCAACGTTAATGTGGAAACAGAAATCAACGTAACAGTACAAATTTGAGACGGTAAAGCCGACCGGTCCTCAGGCACCACCGCTCGGTAAAGCAACGGGCTCGGCAGGTCCGACCCGGTCCAGGGCACCACCTCTCTGTAAAGCACAACTGTTTTCCACTGCGATAATACTTCGGGTGCGATCATACCAGCGCTAAAGCACCGGATCCCATCAGAACTCCGCAGTTAAGCGTGCTTGGGCGAGAGTAGTACTAGAATGGGTGACCTCCTGGGAAGTCCTTGTGTTGCACCCCTTTTTTTTCAGCTTCGGCTGTCCATTTTCCTGCCACCCATCACATGACCGCTGTTGGAGCCGTCGGAGACCAAATTAATCATTTTGAAGCGTCGAAACCCAGGCTCCGTGCGAGACTTACTGGTTTTAGTTAGCCTTTAATTTGATTGCTTTGAAGGCTTTTTACTCCATTTCCGGTTCAATCTTTGCGGAAAGCCATCTAAAGCAATTTAGGAAAGGTTTAAAAGTTTCAATGGAAAATCTTTTATATTTTACTGATTTTAGTAAGCTTACTGATTCGAGTAATCGAGGGTTTCCTGACTCTATAAAAGTGATGTAATACTTTTATTCAAGGAATAATACAGTTTCAGGTTGTTTATGGGTATCTAGGGTCGTAAACGGGTCGGTTCCGTTCCGGGTCCACGGCGGGCCCGGAACTGGAATCGTTAGTGAGGGGATGCACCCGGAAACCAAAACCGGAACCGATTCGGAACTAATTTCCTGGATCCGGAACCGGAACCATTACGGAGTGGATGGGCCCGGAACCGAAACCATTTCCTGGGCGGGTTCGGGTCCGGGCCTGGCCTATGTAGAGAATTTTTTAGAGAAAAGCAAACTTTTAGAAAAAAAATTTCTAAAATTGGGGTAATATATTGGAGCTCGGGCCCACAGGCCAGAACCAAGGTCGAATTGGGCCCGGAACCATTTAGGTCGCGGGTCTAGAAATTGGAACCATACCCGGACCCGTTTACTTATCGGTTCCTAAAGATGGACCCAGACCCGATTATTAACGGGTCGGAACCTTCGGATAATCGGAGCATCGGATACCCATTTACAACCCTATGGGCATCACCCCATCACTTCCGTCTTGGCTCAGGGTTACGGTACGAGGTTAATGGAGATGACTTTCCTCTATGGTTTACTAAGAGTGTTTCCGCAACGTTAATGTGGAAACAGAAATCAACGTAACAGAACAAATTTGAGACGGTAAAGCCGACCGGTCCCCAGGCACCACCGCTCGGTAAAGCAACGGGCTCGGCAGGTCCGACCCGGTCCAGGGCACCACCTCTCTGTAAAGCACAACAGTTTTCCACTGCGATAATACTTCGGGTGCGATCATACCAGCGCTAAAGCACCGGATCCCATCAGAACTCCGCAGTTACGCGTGCTTGGGCGAGAGTTGTACTAGGATGGGTGACCTCCTGGGAAGTCCTCGTGTTGCACCCTTTTTTTTACAGCTTTGGCTGTCCATTTTCCTGCCACCCATCACATGACCGCTGTTGGAGCCGTCGGATACCAAATTAATCATTTTGAAGCGTCGAAACCCAGGCTCCGTGCGAGACTTACTGGTTTTAGTTAGCCTTTAATTTGATTGCTTTGAAGGCTTTTTACTCCATTTCCGGTTCAATCTTTGCGGAAAGCCATATAAAGCAATATAGGAAAGGTTTAAAAGTTTCAATGGAAAATCTTTTATATTTTACTGATTTTAGTAAGCTTACTGATTCGAGTAATCGTGGGTTTCCTGACTCTATAAAAGTGATGTAATACTTTTATTCAAGGAATAATACAGTTTCAGGTTGTTTATGGGTATCTAGGGTCGTAAACGGGTCGGTTCCGTTCCGGGTCCACGGCGGGCCTGGAACTGGAATCGTTAGTGAGGGGATGCACCCGGAAACCAAAACCGGAACCGATTCGGAACTAATTTCCTGGATCCGGAACCGGAACCATTACGGAGTGGATGGTCCCGGAACCGGAACCATTTCCTGGGCGGGTTCGGGTCCGGGCCCGGCCTATGTAGAGAATTTTTTAGAGAAAAGCAAACTTTTAGAAAAAAAATTTCTAAAATTGGGATAATATATTGGAGCTCGTGCCCACAGGCCAGAACCAAGGTCGAATTGGGCCCGGAACCATTTAGGTCGCGGGTCTAGAAATTGGAACCATACCCGGACCCGTTTACTTCTCGGTTCCTAAAGATGGACCCAGACCCGATTATTAACGGGTCGGAACCTTCGGATAATCGGAGAATCGGATACCCATTTACAACCCTATGGGCATCACCCCATCACTTCCGTCTTGGCTCAGGGTGACGGTACGAGGTTAATGGAGATGACTTTCCTCTATGGTTTAGTAAGAGTGTTTCCGCAACGTTAATGTGGAAACAGAAATCAACGTAACAGAACAAATTTGAGACGGTAAAGCCGACCGGTCCCCAGGAACCACCGCTCAGTAAAGCAACGGGCTCGGCAGGTCCAACCCGGTCCAGGGCACCACCACTCTGTAAAGCACAACTGTTTTCCACAACGATAATACTTCGGGTGCGATCATACCAGCGCTAAAGCACCGGATCCCATCAGAACTCCGCAGTTAAGCGTGCTTGGGCGAGAGTTGTACTAGGATGGGTGACCTCCTGGGAAGTCCTCGTTTTGCACCCTTTTTTTTCAGCTTTGGCTGTCCATTTTCCTGCCACCCATCACATGACCGCTGTTGGAGCCGTCGGAGACCAAATTAATCATTTTGAAGCGTCGAAACCCAGGCTCCGTGCGAGACTTACTGGTTTTAGTTAGCCTTTAATTTGATTGCTTTGAAGGCTTTTTACTCCATTTCCAGTTCAATCTTTGCGGAAAGCCACATAAAGCAATTTAGGAAAGGTTTAAAAGTTTCAATGGAAAATCTTTTATATTTTACTGATTTTAGTAAGCTTACTGATTCGAGTAATCGAGGGTTTCCTGACTCTATAAAAGTGATGTAATACTTTTATTCAAGGAATAATACAGTTTCAGGTTGTTTATGGGTATCTAGGGTCGTAAACGGGTCGGTTCCGTTCCGGGTCCACGGCGGGCCCGGAACTGGAATCGTTAGTGAGGGGATGCACCCGGAAACCAAAACCGGAACCGATTCGGAACTAATTTCCTGGATCCGGAACCGGAACCATTACGGAGTGGATGGGTCCGGAACCGGAACCATTTCCTGGGCGGGTTCGGGTCCGGGCCCGGCCTATGTAGAGAATTTTTTAGAGAAAAGCAAACTTTTAGAAAAAAAATTTCTAAAATTGGGGTAATATATTGGAGCTCGGGCCCACAGGCCAGAACCAAGGTCGAATTGGGCCCGGAACCATTTAGGTCGCGGGTCTAGAAATTGGAACCATACCCGGACCTGTTTACTTATCGGTTCCTAAAGATGGACCCAGACCCGATTATTAACGGGTCGGAACCTTCGGATAATCGAAGAATCGGATACCCATTTACAACCCTATGGGCATCACCCCATCACTTCCGTCTTGGCTCAGGGTGACGGTACGAGGTTAATGGAGATGACTTTCCTCTATGGTTTACTAAGAGTGTTTCCGGAACGTTAATGTGGAAACAGAAATCAACGTAACAGAACAAATTTGAGACGGTAAAGCCGACCGGTCCCCAGGAACCACCGCTCGGTAAAGCAACGGGCTCGGCAGGTCCGACCCGGTCCAGGGCACCACCACTCTGTAAAGCACAACTGTTTTCCACTGCGATAATACTTCGGGTGCGATCATACCAGCGCAAAAGCACCGGATCCCATCAGAACTCCGCAGTTAAGCGTGCTTGGGCGAGAGTAGTACTAGGATGGTTGACCTCCTGGGAAGTCCTCGTGTTGCACCCCTTTTTTTTCAGCTTTGGCTGTCCATTTTCCTGCCACCCATCACATGACCGCTGTTGGAGCCGTCGGAGACCAAATTAATCATTTTGAAGCGTCGAAACCCAGGCTCCGTGCGAGACTTACTGGTTTTAGTTAGCCTTTAATTTGATTGCTTTGAAGGCTTTTTACTCCATTTCCGGTTCAATCTTTGCGGAAAGCCATATAAAGCAATTTAGGAAAGGTTTAAAAGTTTCAATGGAAAATCTTTTATATTTTACTGATTTTAGTAAGCTTACTGATTCGAGTAATCGAGGGTTTCCTGACTCTATAAAAGTGATGTAATACTTTTATTCAAGGAATAATACAGTTTCAGGTTGTTTATGGGTATCTAAGGTCGTAAACGGGTCGGTTCCGTTCCGGGTCCACGGCGGGCCCGGAACTGGAATCGTTAGTGAGGGGATGCACCCGGAAACCAAAACCGGAACCGATTCGGAACTAATTTCCTGGATCCGGAACCGGAACCATTACGGAGTGGATGGGTCCGGAACCGGAACCATTTCCTGGGCGGGTTCGGGTCCGGGCCAGGCCTATGTAGAGAATTTTTTAGAGAAAAGCAAACTTTTAGAAAAAAAATTTCTAAAATTGGGGTAATATATTGGAGCTCGGGCCCACAGGCCAGAACCAAGGTCGAATTGGGCCCGGAACCATTTAGGTCGCGGGTCTAGAAATTGGAACCATACCCGGACCTGTTTACTTATCGGTTCCTAAAGATGGACCCAGACCCGATTATTAACGGGTCGGAACCTTCGGATAATCGAAGAATCGGATACCCATTTACAACCCTATGGGCATCACCCCATCACTTCCGTCTTGGCTCAGGGTGACGGTACGAGGTTAATGGAGATGACTTTCCTCTATGGTTTACTAAGAGTGTTTCCGCAACGTTAATGTGGAAACAGAAATCAACGTAACAGAACAAATTTGAGACGGTAAAGCCGACCGGTCCCCAGGAACCACCGCTCGGTAAAGCAACGGGCTCGGCAGGTCCGACCCGGTCCAGGGCACCACCACTCTGTAAAGCACAACTGTTTTCCACTGCGATAATACTTCGGGTGCGATCATACCAGCGCAAAAGCACCGGATCCCATCAGAACTCCGCAGTTAAGCGTGCTTGGGCGAGAGTAGTACTAGGATGGTTGACCTCCTGGGAAGTCCTCGTGTTGCACCCCTTTTTTTTCAGCTTTGGCTGTCCATTTTCCTGCCACCCATCACATGACCGCTGTTGGAGCCGTCGGAGACCAAATTAATCATTTTGAAGCGTCGAAACCCAGGCTCCGTGCGAGACTTACTGGTTTTAGTTAGCCTTTAATTTGATTGCTTTGAAGGCTTTTTACTCCATTTCCAGTTCAATCTTTGCGGAAAGCCATATAAAGCAATTTAGGAAAGGTTTAAAAGTTTCAATGGAAAATCTTTTATATTTTACTGATTTTAGTAAGCTTACTGATTCGAGTAATCGAGGGTTTCCTGACTCTATAAAAGTGATGTAATACTTTTATTCAAGGAATAATACAGTTTCAGGTTGTTTATGGGTATCTAAGGTCGTAAACGGGTCGGTTCCGTTCCGGGTCCACGGCGGGCCCGGAACTGGAATCGTTAGTGAGGGGATGCACCCGGAAACCAAAACCGGAACCGATTCGGAACTAATTTCCTGGATCCGGAACCGGAACCATTACGGAGTGGATGGGCCCGGAACCGGAACCATTTCCTGGGCGGGTTCGGGTCCGGGCCCGGCCTATGTAGAGAATTTTTTAGAGAAAAGCAAACTTTTAGAAAAAAAATTTCTAAAATTGGGGTAATATATTGGAGCTCGGGCCCACAGGCCAGAACCAAGGTCGAATTGGGCCCGGAACCATTTAGGTCGCGGGTCTAGAAATCGGAACCATACCCGGACCCGTTTACTTATCGGTTCCTAAAGATGGACCCAGACCCGATTATTAACGGGTCGGAACCTTCGGATAATCGGAGAATCGGATACCCATTTACAACCCTATGGGCATCACCCCATCACATCCGTCTTGGCTCAGGGTGACGGTACGAGGTTAATGGAGATGACTTTCCTCTATGGTTTACTAAGAGTGTTTCCGCAACGTTAATGTGGAAACAGAAAACAACGTAACAGAACAAATTTGAGACGGTAAAGCCGACCGGTCCCCAGGCACCACCGCTCGGTAATACAACGGGCTCGGCAGGTCCGACCCGGTCCAGGGCACCACCACTCTGTAAAGCACAACTGTTTTCCACTGCGATAAAACTTGGGGTGCGATCATACCAGCGCTAAAGCACCGGATCCCATCAGAACTCCGCAGTTAAGCGTGCTTGGGCGAGAGTAGTACTAGGATGGGTGACCTTCTGGGAAGTCCTCGTGTTGCATTCCTTTTTTTTCAGCTTTGGCTGTCCATTTTCCTGCCACCCATCACATGACCGCTGTTGGAGCCGTCGGAGACCAAATTAATCATTTTGAAGCGTCGAAACCCAGGCTCCGTGCGAGACTTACTGGTTTTAGTTAGCCTTTAATTTGATTGCTTTGAAGGCTTTTTACTCCATTTCCGGTTCAATCTTGGCGGAAAGCCATATAAAGCAATTTAAGAAAGGTTTAAAAGTTTCAATGGAAAATCTTTTATATTTTACTGATTTTAGTAAGCTTACTGATTCGAGTAATCGAGGGTTTCCTGACTCTATAGAAGTGATGTAATACTTTTATTCAAGGAATAATACAGTTTCAGGTTGTTTATGGGTATCTAGGGTCGTAAACGGGTCGGTTCCGTTCCGGGTCCATGGCGGGCCCGGAACTGGAATCGTTAGTCAGGGGATGCACCCGGAAACCAAAACCGGAACCGATTCGGAACTAATTTCCTGGATCCGGAACCGGAACCATTACGGAGTGGATGGGCCCGGAACCGGAACCATTTCCTGGGCGGGTTCGGGTCCGGGCCCAGCCTATGTAGAGAATTTTTTAGAGAAAAGCAAACTTTTAGAAAAAAAATTTCTACAATTGGGGTAATATATTGGAGCTCGGGCCCACAGGCCAGAACCAAGGTCGAATCGGGCCCGGAACCATTTAGGTCGCGGGTCTAGAAATTGGAACCATACCCGGACCCGTTTACTTATCGGTTCCTAAAGATGGACCCAGACCCGATTATTAACGGGTCGGAACCTTCAGATAATCAGAGAATCGGATACCCATTTACAACCCTATGGGCATCACCCCATCACTTCCGTCTTGGCTCAGGGTGACGGTACGAGGTTAATGGAGATGACTTTCCTCTATGGTTTACTAAGAGTGTTTCCGCAACGTTAATGTGGAAACAGAAATCAACGTAACAGAACAAATTTGAGACGGTAAAGCCGACCGGTCCCCAGGCACCTCCGCTCGGTAAAGCAACGGGCTCGGCAGGTCCGACCCGGTCCAGGGCACCACCTCTCTGTAAAGCACAACTGTTTTCCACTGCGATAATACTCCGGGTGCGATCATACCAGCGCTAAAGCACCGGATCCCATCAGAACTCCGCAGTTAAGCGTGCTTGGGCGAGAGTAGTACTAGGATGGGTGACCTCCTGGGAAGTCCTCGTGTTGCACCCCTTTTTTTTCAGCTTTGGCTGTCCATTTTCCTGCCACCCATCACATGACCGCTGTTGGAGCCGTCGGAGACCAAATTAATCATTTTGAAGCGTCGAAACCCAGGCTCCGTGCGAGACTTACTGGTTTTAGTTAGCCTTTAATTTGACTGCTTTGAAGGCTTTTTACTCCATTTCCGGTTCAATCTTTGCGGAAAGCCATATAAAGCAATATAGGAAAGGTTTAAAAGTTTCAATGGAAAATCTTTTATATTTTACTGATTTTAGTAAGCTTACTGATTCGAGTAATCGAGGGTTTCCTGACTCTATAAAAGTGATGTAATACTTTTATTCAAGGAATAATACAGTTTCAGGTTGTTTATGGGTATCTAGGGTCGTAAACGGGTCGGTTCCGTTCCGGGTCCACGGCGGGCCCGGAACTGGAATCGTTAGTGAGGGGATGCACCCGGAAACCAAAACCGGAACCGATTCGGAACTAATTTCCTGGATCCGGAACCGGAACCATTACGGAGTGGATGGGCCCGGAACCGGAACCATTTCCTGGGCGGGTTCGGGTCCGGGCCCGGCCTATGTAGAGAATTTTTTAGAGAAAAGCAAACTTTTAGAAAAAAAATTTCTAAAATTGGGGTAATATATTGGAGCTCGGGCCCACAGGCCAGAACCAAGGTCGAATTGGGCCCGGAACCATTTAGGTCGCGGGTCTAGAAATTGGAACCATACCCGGACCCGTTTACTTATCGGTTCCTAAAGATGGACCCAGACCCGATTATTAACGGGTCGGAACCTTCGGATAATCAGAGAATCAGATACCCATTTACAACCCTATGGGCATCACCCCATCACTTCCGTCTTGGCTCAGGGTGACGGTACGAGGTTAATGGAGATGACTTTCCTCTATGGTTTACTAAGAGTGTTTCCGCAACGTTAATGTGGAAACAGAAATCAACGTAACAGAACAAATTTGAGACGGTAAAGCCGACCGGTCCCCAGGCACCACCGCTCGGTAAAGCAACGGGCTCGGCAGGTCCGACCCGGTCCAGGGCACCACCTCTCTGTAAAGCACAACTGTTTTCCACTGCGATAATACTCCGGGTGCGATCATACCAGCGCTAAAGCACCGGATCCCATCAGAACTCCGCAGTTAAGCGTGCTTGGGCGAGAGTAGTACTAGGATGGGTGACCTCCTGGGAAGTCCTCGTGTTGCACCCCTTTTTTTTCAGCTTTGGCTGTCCATTTTCCTGCCACCCATCACATGACCGCTGTTGGAGCCGTCGGAGACCAAATTAATCATTTTGAAGCGTCGAAACCCAGGCTCCGTGCGAGACTTACTGGTTTTAGTTAGCCTTTAATTTGACTGCTTTGAAAGCTTTTTACTCCATTTCCGGTTCAATCTTTGCGGAAAGCCATATAAAACAATATAGGAAAGGTTTAAAAGTTTCAATGGAAAATCTTTTATATTTTACTGATTTTCGTAAGCTTACTGATTCGAGTAATCGAGGGTTTCCTGACTCTATAAAAGTGATGTAATACTTTTATTCAAGGAATAATACAGTTTCAGGTTGTTTATGGGTATCTAGGGTCGTAAACGGGTCGGTTCCGTTCCGGGTCCATGGCGGGCCCGGAACTGGAATCGTTAGTGAGGGGATGCACCCGGAAACCAAAACCGGAACCGATTCGGAACTAATTTCCTGGATCCGGAACCGGAACCATTACGGAGTGGATGGGCCCGGAACCGGAACCATTTCCTGGGCGGGTTCGGGTCCGGGCCCGGCCTATGTAGAGAATTTTTTAGAGAAAAGCAAACTTTTAGAAAAAAAATTTCTAAAATTGGGGTAATATATTGGAGCTCGGGCCCACAGGCCAGAACCAAGGTCGAATTGGGCCCGGAACCATTTAGGTCGCGGGTCTAGAAATTGGAACCATACCCGGACCCGTTTACTTATCGGTTCCTAAAGATGGACCCAGACCCGATTATTAACGGGTCGGAACCTTCGGATAATCAGAGAATCGGATACCCATTTACAACCCTATGGGCATCACCCCATCACTTCCGTCTTGGCTCAGGGTGACAGTACGAGGTTAATGGAGATGACTTTCCTCTATGGTTTACTAAGAGTGTTTCCGCAACGTTAATGTGGAAACAGAAATCAACGTAACAGAACAAATTTGAGAAGGTAAAGCCGACCGGTCCCCAGGAACCACCGCTCGGTAAAGCAACGGGCTCGGCAGGTCCGACCCGGTCCAGGGCACCACCACTCTGTAAAGCACAACAGTTTTCCACTGCGATAGTACTTCGGGTGCGATCATACCAGCGCTAAAGCACCGGATCCCATCAGAACTCCGCAGTTAAGCGTGCTTGGGCGAGAGTAGTACTAGGATGGTTGACCTCCTGGGAAGTCCTCGTGTTGCACCCCTTTTTTTTCAGCTTTGGCTGTCCATTTTCCTGCTACCCATCACATGACCGCTGTTGGAGCCGTCGGAGACCAAATTAATCATTTTGAAGGGTCGAAACCCAGGCTCCGTGCGAGACTTTCTGGTTTTAGTTAGCCTTTAATTTGATTGCTTTGACGGCTTTTTACTCCATTTCCAGTTCAATCTTTGCGGAAAGCCATATAAAGCAATTTAGGAAAAGTTTAAAAGTTTCAATGGAAAATCTTTTATATTTTACTGATTTTAGTAAGCTTACTGATTCGAGTAATCGAGGGTTTCCTGACTCTATAAAAGTGATGTAATACTTTTATTCAAGGAATAATACAGTTTCAGGTTGTTTATGGGTATCTAGGGTCGTAAACGGGTCGGTTCCGTTCCGGGTCCACGGCGGGCCCGGAACTGGAATCGTTAGTCAGGGGATGCACCCGGAAACCAAAACCGGAACCGATTCGGAACTAATTTCCTGGATCCGGAACCGGAACCATTACGGAGTGGATGGGCCCGGAACCGGAACCATTTCCTTGGCGGGTTCGGGTCCGGGCCCGGCCTATGTAGAGAATTTTTTAGAGAAAAGCAAACTTTTAGAAAAAAAATTTCTAAAATTGGGGTAATATATTGGAGCTCGGGCCCACAGGCCAGAACCAAGGTCGAATTGGGCCCGGAACCATTTAGGTCGCGGGTCTAGAAATTGGAACCATACCCGGACCCGTTTACTTATCGGTTCCTAAAGATGGACCCAGACCCGATTATTAACGGGTCGGAACCTCCGGATAATCAGAGAATCGGATACCCATTTACAACCCTATGGGCATCACCCCATCACTTCCGTCTTGGCTCAGGGTGACGGTACAAGGTTAATGGAGATGACTTTCCTCTATGGTTTACTAAGAGTGTTTCCGCAACGTTAATGTGGAAACAGAAATCAACGTAACAGAACAAATTTGAGACGGTAAAGCCGACCGGTCCCCAGGCACCACCGCTCGGTAAAGCAACGGGCTCGGCAGGTCCGACCCGGTCCAGGGCACCACCTCTCTGTAAAGCACAACTGTTTTCCACTGCGATAATACTCCGGGTGCGATCATACCAGCGCTAAAGCACCGGATCCCATCAGAACTCCGCAGTTAAGCGTGCTTGGGCGAGAGTAGTACTAGGATGGGTGACCTCCTGGGAAGTCCTCGTGTTGCACCCCTTTTTTTTCAGCTTTGGCTGTTCATTTTCCTGCCACCCATCACATGACCGCTGTTGGAGCCGTCGGAGACCAAATTAATCATTTTGAAGCGTCGAAACCCAGGCTCCGTGCGAGACTTACTGGTTTTAGTTAGCCTTTAATTTGACTGCTTTGAAGGCTTTTTACTCCATTTCCGGTTCAATCTTTGCGGAAAGCCATATAAAGCAATATAGGAAAGGTTTAAAAGTTTCAATGGAAAATCTTTTATATTTTACTGATTTTAGTAAGCTTACTGATTCGAGTAATCGAGGGTTTCCTGACTCTATAAAAGTGATGTAATACTTTTATTCAAGGAATAATACAGTTTCAGGTTGTTTATGGGTATCTAGGGTCGTAAACGGGTCGGTTCCGTTCCGGGTCCACGGCGGGCCCGGAACTGGAATCGTTAGTGAGGGGATGCACCCGGAAACCAAAACCGGAACCGATTCGGAACTAATTTCCTGGATCCGGAACCGGAACCATTACGGAGTGGATGGGCCCGGAACCGGAACCATTTCCTGGGCGGGTTCGGGTCCGGGCCCGGCCTATGTAGAGAATTTTTTAGAGAAAAGCAAACTTTTAGAAAAAAAATTTCTAAAATTGGGGTAATATATTGGAGCTCGGGCCCACAGGCCAGAACCAAGGTCGAATTGGGCCCGGAACCATTTAGGTCGCGGGTCTAGAAATTGGAACCATACCCGGACCCGTTTACTTATCGGTTCCTAAAGATGGACCCAGACCCGATTATTAACGGGTCGGAACCTTCGGATAATCAGAGAATCAGATACCCATTTACAACCCTATGGGCATCACCCCATCACTTCCGTCTTGGCTCAGGGTGACGGTACGAGGTTAATGGAGATGACTTTCCTCTATGGTTTACTAAGAGTGTTTCCGCAACGTTAATGTGGAAACAGAAATCAACGTAACAGAACAAATTTGAGACGGTAAAGCCGACCGGTCCCCAGGCACCACCGCTCGGTAAAGCAACGGGCTCGGCAGGTCCGACCCGGTCCAGGGCACCACCTCTCTGTAAAGCACAACTGTTTTCCACTGCGATAATACTCCGGGTGCGATCATACCAGCGCTAAAGCACCGGATCCCATCAGAACTCCGCAGTTAAGCGTGCTTGGGCGAGAGTAGTACTAGGATGGGTGACCTCCTGGGAAGTCCTCGTGTTGCACCCCTTTTTTTTCAGCTTTGGCTGTCCATTTTCCTGCCACCCATCACATGACCGCTGTTGGAGCCGTCGGAGACCAAATTAATCATTTTGAAGCGTCGAAACCCAGGCTCCGTGCGAGACTTACTGGTTTTAGTTAGCCTTTAATTTGACTGCTTTGAAGGCTTTTTACTCCATTTCCGGTTCAATCTTTGCGGAAAGCCATATAAAGCAATATAGGAAAGGTTTAAAAGTTTCAATGGAAAATCTTTTATATTTTACTGATTTTAGTAAGCTTACTGATTCGAGTAATCGAGGGTTTCCTGACTCTATAAAAGTGATGTAATACTTTTATTCAAGGAATAATACAGTTTCAGGTTGTTTATGGGTATCTAGGGTCGTAAACGGGTCGGTTCCGTTCCGGGTCCACGGCGGGCCCGGAACTGGAATCGTTAGTGAGGGGATGCACCCGGAAACCAAAACCGGAACCGATTCGGAACTAATTTCCTGGATCCGGAACCGGAACCATTACGGAGTGGATGGGCCCGGAACCGGAACCATTTCCTGGGCGGGTTCGGGTCCGGGCCCAGCTTATGTAGAGAATTTTTTAGAGAAAAGCAAACTTTTAGAAAAAAAATTTCTAAAATTGGGGTAATATATTGGAGCTCGGGCCCACAGGCCAGAACCAAGGTCGAATTGGGCCCGGAACCATTTAGGTCGCGGGTCTAGAAATTGGAACCATACCCGGACCCGTTTACTTATCGGTTCCTAAAGATGGACCAAGACCCGATTATTAACGGGTCGGAACCTTCGGATAATCGGAGAATCAGATACCCATTTACAACCCTATGGGCATCACCCCATCACTTCCGTCTTGGCTCAGGGTGACAGTACGAGGTTAATGGAGATGACTTTCCTCTATGGTTTAGTAAGAGTGTTTCCGCAACGTTAATGTGGAAACAGAAATCAACGTAACAGAACAAATTTGAGACGGTAAAGCCGACCGGTCCCCAGGAACCACCGCTCGGTAAAGCAACGGGCTCGGCAGGTCCGACCCGGTCCAGGGCACCACCACTCTGTAAAGCACAACAGTTTTCCACTGCGATAATACTTCGGGTGCGATCATACCAGCGCTAAAGCACCGGATCCCATCAGAACTCCGCAGTTAAGCGTGCTTGGGCGAGAGTAGTACTAGAATGGGTGACCTCCTGGGAAGTCCTCGTGTTGCACCCCTTTTTTTTCAGCTTTGGCTGTCCATTTTCCTGCCACCCATCACATGACCGCTGTTGGAGCCGTCGGAGACCAAATTAATCATTTTGAAGCGTCGAAACCCAGGCTCCGTGCGAGACTTACTGGTTTTAGTTAGCCTTTAATTTGATTGCTTCGAAGGCTTTTTACTCCATTTCCGGTTCAATCTTTGCGGAAAGCCATATAAAGCAATTTAGGAAAGGTTTAAAAGTTTCAATGGAAAATCTTTTATATTTTACTGATTTTAGTAAGCTTACTGATTCGAGTAATCGAGGGTTTCCTGACTCTATAAAAGTGATGTAATACTTTTATTCAAGGAATAATACAGTTTCAGGTTGTTTATGGGTATCTAGGGTCGTAAACGGGTCGGTTCCGTTCCGGGTTCACGGCGGGCCCGGAACTGGAATCGTTAGTGAGGGGATGCACCCGGAAACCAAAACCGGAACCGATTCGGAACTAATTTCCTGGATCCGGAACCGGAACCATTACGGAGTGGATGGGTCCGGAACCGGAACCATTTCCTGGGCGGGTTCGGGTCCGGGCCCGGCCTATGTAGAGAATTTTTTAGAGAAAAGCAAACTTTTAGAAAAAAATTTCTAAAATTGGGGTAATATATTGGAGCTCGGGCCTACAGGCCAGAACCAAGGTCGAATTGGGGCCCGGAACCATTTAGGTCGCGGGTCTAGAAATTGGAACCATACCCGGACCTGTTTACTTATCGGTTCCTAAAGATGGACCCAGACCCGATTATTAACGGGTCGGAACCTTCGGATAATCGGAGAATCAGATACCCATTTACAACCCTATGGGCATCACCCCATCACTTCCGTCTTGGCTCAGGGTGACGGTACGAGGTTAATGGAGATGACTTTCCTCTATGGTTTACTAAGAGTGTTTCCGCAACGTTAATGTGGAAACAGAAATCAACGTAACAGAACAAATTTGAGACGGTAAAGCCGACCGGTCCCCAGGCACCACCGCTCGGTAAAGCAACGGGCTCGGCAGGTCCGACCCGGTCCAGGGCACCACCACTCTGTAAAGCACAACTGTTTTCCACTGCGATAATACTTCGGGTGCGATCATACCAACGCTAAAGCACCGGATCCCATCAGAACTCCGCAGTTAAACGTGCTTGGGCGAGAGTAGTACTAGGATGGGTGACCTCCTGGGAAGTCCTCATGTTGCACCCCTTTTTTTTCAGCTTTGGCTGTCCATTTTCCTGCCACCCATCACATGACCGCTGTTGGAGCCGTCGGAGACCAAATTAATCATTTTGAAACGTCGAAACCCAGGCTCCGTGCGAGACTTACTGGTTTTAGTTAGCCTTTAATTTGATTGCTTTGAAGGCTTTTTACTCCATTTCCGGTTCAATCTTTGCAGAAAGCCATATAAAGCAATTTAGGAAAGGTTTAAATGTTTCAATGGAAAATCTTTTATATTTTACTGATTTTAGTAAGCTTACTGATTCGAGTAATCGAGGGTTTCCTGACTCTATAAAAGTGATGTAATACTTTTATTCAAGGAATAATACAGTTTCAGGTTGTTTATGGGTATCTAGGGTCGTAAACGGGTCGGTTCCGTTCCGGGTCCACGGCGGGCCCGGAACTGGAATCGTTAGTGAGGGGATGCACCCGGAAACCAAAACCGGAACCGATTCGGAACTAATTTCCTGGATCCGGAACCGGAACCATTACGGAGTCGATGGGTCCGGAGCCGGAACCATTTCCTGGGCAGGTTCGGGTCCGGGCCCGGCCTATGTAGAGAATTTTTTAGAGAAAAGCAAACTTTTAGAAAAAAATTTCTAAAATTGGGGTAATATATTGGAGCTCGGGCCCACAGGCCAGAACCAAGGTCGAATTGGGCCCGGAACCATTTAGGTCGCGGGTCTAGAAATTGGAACCATACCCGGACCTGTTTACTTATCGGTTCCTAAAGAAGGACCCAGACCCGATTATTAACGGGTCGGAACCTTCGGATAATCGGAGAATCGGATACCCATTTACAACCCTATGGGCATCACCCCATCACTTCCGTCTTGGCTCAGGGTGACGGTACGAGGTTAATGGAGATGACTTTCCTCTATGGTTTACTAAGAGTGTTTCCGCAACGTTAATGTGGAAACAGAAATCAACGTAACAGAACAAATTTGAGACGGTAAAGCCGACCGGTCCCCAGGCACCACCGCTCGGTAAAGCAACGGGCTCGGCAGGTCCGACCCGGTCCAGGGCACCACCTCTCTGTAAAGCACAACTGTTTTCCACTGCGATAATACTTCGGGTGCGATCATACCAGCGCTAAAGCACCGGATCCCATCAGAACTCCGCAGTTAAGCGTGCTTGGGCGAGAGTAGTACTAGGATGGGTGACCTCCTGGGAAGTCCTCGTGTCGCACCCCTTTTTTTTCAGCTTTGGCTGTCCATTTTCCTGCCACCCATCACATGACCGCTGTTGGAGCCGTCGGAGACCAAATTAATCATTTTGAAGCGTCGAAACCCAGGCTCCGTGCGAGACTTACTGGTTTTAGTTAGCCTTTAATTTGACTGCTTTGAAGGCTTTTTACTCCATTTCCGGTTCAATCTTTGCGGAAAGCCATATAAAGCAATATAGGAAAGGTTTAAAAGTTTCAATGGAAAATCTTTTATATTTTACTGATTTTAGTAAGCTTACTGATTCGAGTAATCGAGGGTTTCCTGACTCTATAAAAGTGATGTAATACTTTTATTCAAGGAATAATACAGTTTCAGGTTGTTTATGGGTATCTAGGGTCGTAAACGGGTCGGTTCCGTTCCGGGTCCACGGCGGGCCCGGAACTGGAATCGTTAGTGAGGGGATGCACCCGGAAACCAAAACCGGAACCGATTCGGAACTAATTTCCTGGATCCAGAACCGGAACCATTACGGAGTGGATGGGCCCGGAACCGGAACCATTTCCTGGGCGGGTTCGGGTCCGGGCCCGGCCTATGTAGAGAATTTTTTAGAGAAAAGCAAACTTTTAGAAAAAAAATTTCTAAAATTGGGGTAATATATTGGAGCTCGGGCCCACAGGCCAGAACCAAGGTCGAATTGGGCCCGGAACCATTTAGGTCGCGGGTCTAGAAATTGGAACCATACCCGGACCCGTTTACTTATCGGTTCCTAAAGATGGACCAAGACCCGATTATTAACGGGTCGGAACCTTCGGATAATCGGAGAATCGGATACCCATTTACAACCCTATGGGCATCACCCCATCACTTCCGTCTTGGCTCAGGGTGACAGTACGAGGTTAATGGAGATGACTTTCCTCTATGGTTTAGTAAGAGTGTTTCCGCAACGTTAATGTGGAAACAGAAATCAACGTAACAGAACAAATTTGAGACGGTAAAGCCGACCGGTCCCCAGGAACCACCGCTCGGTAAAGCAACGGGCTCGGCAGGTCCGACCCGGTCCAGGGCACCACCTCTCTGTAAAGCACAACTGTTTTCCACTGCGATAATACTCCGGGTGCGATCATACCAGCGCTAAAGCACCGGATCCCATCAGAACTCCGCAGTTAAGCGTGCTTGGGCGAGAGTAGTACTAGAATGGGTGACCTCCAGGGAAGTCCGCGTGTTGCACCCCTTTTTTTTCAGCTTTGGCTGTCCATTTTCCTGCCACCCATCACATGACCGCTGTTGGAGCCGTCGGAGACCAAATTAATCATTTTGAAGCGTCGAAACCCAGGCTCCGTGCGAGACTTACTGGTTTTAGTTAGCCTTTAATTTGATAGCTTTGAAGGCTTTTTACTGCATTTCCGGTTCAATCTTTGCGGAAAGCCATATAAAGCAATTTAGGAAAGGTTTAAAAGTTTCAATGGAAAATCTTTTATATTTTACTGATTTTAGTAAGCTTACTGATTCGAGTAATCGAGGGTTTCCTGACTCTATAAAAGTGATGTAATACTTTTATTCAAGGAATAATACAGTTTCAGGTTGTTTATGGGTATCTAGGGTCGTAAACGGGTCGGTTCCGTTCCGGGTCCACGGCGCGCCCGGAACTGGAATCGTTAGTGAGGGGATGCACCCGGAAACCAAAACCGGAACCGATTCGGAACTAATTTCCTGGATCCGGAACCGGAACCATTACGGAGTGGATGGGTCCGGAACCGGAACCATTTCCTGGGCGGGTTCGGGTCCGGGCCCGGCCTATGTAGAGAATTTTTTAGAGAAAAGCAAACTTTTAGAAAAAAATTTCTAAAATTGGGGTAATATATTGGAGCTCGGGCCCACAGGCCAGAACCAAGGTCGAATTGGGCCCGGAACCATTTAGGTCGCGGGTCTAGAAATTGGAACCATACCCGGACCTGTTTACTTATCGGTTCCTAAAGATGGACCCAGACCCGATTATTAACGGGTCGGAACCTTCGGATAATCGGAGAATCGGATACCCATTTACAACCCTATGGGCATCACCCCATCACTTCCGTCTTGGCTCAGGGTGACGGTACGAGGTTAATGGAGATGACTTTCCTCTATGGTTTACTAAGAGTGTTTCCGCAACGTTAATGTGGAAACAGAAATCAACGTAACAGAACAAATTTGAGACGGTAAAGCCGACCGGTCCCCAGGCACCACCGCTCGGTAAAGCAACGGGCTCGGCAGGTCCGACCCGGTCCAGGGCACCACCACTCTGTAAAGCACAACTGTTTTCCACTGCGATAATTCTTCGGGTGCGATCATACCAGCGCTAAAGCACCGGATCCCATCAGAACTCCGCAGTTAAGCGCGCTTGGGCGAGAGTAGTACTAGGATGGGTGACCTCCTGGGAAGTCCTCATGTTGCACCCCTTTTTTTTCAGCTTCGGCTGTCCATTTTCCTGCCACCCATCACATGACCGCTGTTGGAGCCGTCGGAGACCAAATTAATCATTTTGAAGCGTCGAAACCCAGGCTCCGTGCGAGACTTACTGGTTTTAGTTAGCCTTTAATTTGATTGCTTTGAAGGCTTTTTACTCCATTTCCGGTTCAATCTTTGCAGAAAGCCATATAAAGCAATTTAGGAATGGTTTAAAAGTTTCAATGGTAAATCTTTTATATTTTACTGATTTTAGTAAGCTTACTGATTCGAGTAATCGATGGTTTCCTGACTCTATAAAAGTGATGTAATACTTTTATTCAAGGAATAATACAGTTTCAGGTTGTTTATGGGTATCTAGGGTCGTAAACGGGTCGGTTCCGTTCCGGGTCCACGGCGGGCCCGGAACTGGAATCGTTAGTGAGGGGATGCACCCGGAAACCAAAACCGGAACCGATTCGGAACTAATTTCCTGGATCCGGAACCGGAACCATTACGGAGTGGATGGGTCCGGAACCGGAACCATTTCCTGGGCGGGTTCGGGTCCGGGCCCGGCCTATGCAGAGAATTTTTTAGAGAAAAGCAAACTTTTAGAAAAAAAATTTCTAAAATTGGGGTAATATATTGGAGCTCGGGCCCACAGGCCAGAACCAAGGTCGAATTGGGCCCGGAACCATTTAGGTCGCGGGTCTAGAAATTGGAACGATACCCGGACCCGTTTACTTATCGGTTCCTAAAGATGGACCCAGACCCGATTATTAACGGGTCGGAACCTTCGGATAATCGGAGAATCGGATACCCATTTACAACCCTATGGGCATCACCCCATCACTTCCGTCTTGGCTCAGGGTGACGGTACGAGGTTAATGGAGATGACTTTTCCTCTATGGTTTACTAAGAGTGTTTCCGCAACGTTAATGTGGAAACAGAAATCAACGTAACAGAACAAATTTGAGACGGTAAAGCCGACCGGTCCCCAGGCACCACCGCTCGGTAAAGCAACGGGCTCGGCAGGTCCGACCCGGTCCAGGGCACCACCACTCTGTAAAGCACAACTGTTTTCCACTGCGATAATACTTCGGGTGCGATCATACCAGCGCTAAAGCACCGGATCCCATCAGAACTCCGCAGTTAAGCGTGCTTGGGCGAGAGTAGTACTAGGATGGGTGACCTCCTGGGAAGCCCTCGTGTTTCACCCCTTTTTTTTCAGCTTCGGCTGTCCATTTTCCTGCCACCCATCACATGACCGCTGTTGGAGCCGTCGGAGACCAAATTAATCATTTTGAAGCGTCGAAACCCAGGCTCCGTGCGAGACTTACTGGTTTTAGTTAGCCTTTAATTTGATTGCTTTGAAGGCTTTTTACTCCATTTCCGGTTCAATCTTTGCGGAAAGCCATATAAAGCAATTTAGGAAAGGTTTAAAAGTTTCAATGGAAAATCTTTTATATTTTACTGATTTTAGTAAGCTTACTGATTCGAGTAATCGAGGGTTTCCTGACTCTATAGAAGTGATGTAATACTTTTATTCAAGGAATAATACAGTTTCAGGTTGTTTATGGGTATCTAGGGTCGTAAACGGGTCGGTTCCGTTCCGGGTCCACGGCGGGCCCGGAACTGGAATCGTTAGTGAGGGGATGCACCCGGAAACCAAAACCGGAACCGATTCGGAACTAATTTCCTGGATCCGGAACCGGAACCATTACGGAGTGGATGGGCCCGGAACCGGAACCATTTCCTGGGCGGGTTCGGGTCCGGGCCCGGCCTATGTAGAGAATTTTTTAGAGAAAAGCAAACTTTTAGAAAAAAAATTTCTAAAATTGGGGTAATATATTGGAGCTCGGGCCCACAGGCCAGAACCAAGGTCGAATTGGGCCCGGAACCATTTAGGTCGCGGGTCTAGAAATTGGAACCATACACGGACCCGTTTACTTATCGTTTCCTAAAGATGGACCCAGACCCGATTATTAACGGGTCGGAACCTTCGAATAATCGGAGAATCGGATACCCATTTACAACCCTATGGGCATCACCCCATCACTTCCGTCTTGGCTCAGGGTGACAGTACGAGGTTAATGGAGATGACTTTCCTCTATGGTTTACTAAGAGTGTTTCCGCAACGTTAATGTGGAAACAGAAATCAACGTAACAGAACAAATTTGAGACGGTAAAGCCGACCGGTCCCCAGGCACCACCGCTCGGTAAAGCAACGGGCTCGGCAGGTCCGACCCGGTCCAGGGCACCACCACTCTGTAAAGCACAACTGTTTTCCACTGCGATAATACTTCGGGTGCGATCATACCAGCGCTAAAGCACCGGATCCCATCAGAACTCCGCAGTTAAGCGTGCTTGGGCGAGAGTAGTACTAGGATGGGTGACCTCGTGGGAAGTCCTCGTGTTGGACCCCTTTTTTTTCAGCTTTGGCTGTCCATTTTCCTGCCACCCATCACATGACCACTGTTGGAGCCGTCGGAGACCAAATTAATCATTTTGAAGCGTCGAAACCCAGGCTCCGTGCGAGACTTACTGGTTTTAGTTAGCCTTTAATTTGATTGCTTTGAAGGCTTTTTACTCCATTTCCGGTTCAATCTTTGCGGAAAGCCATATAAAGCAATTTAGGAAAGGTTTAAAAGTTTCAATGGAAAATCTTTTATATTTTACTGATTTTAGTAAGCTTACTGATTCGAGTAATCGAGGGTTTCCTGACTCTATAGAAGTGATGTAATACTTTTATTCAAGGAATAATACAGTTTCAGGTTGTTTATGGGTATCTAGGGTCGTAAACGGGTCGGTTCCGTTCCGGGTCCACGGCGGGCCCGGAACTGGAATCGTTAGTCAGGGGATGCACCCGGAAACCAAAACCGGAACCGATTCGGAACTAATTTCCTGGATCTGGAACCGGAACCATTACGGAGTGGATGGGCCCGGAACCGGAACCATTTCCTGGGCGGGTTCGGGTCCGGGCCCGGCCTATGTAGAGAATTTTTTAGAGAAAAGCAAACTTTTAGAAAAAAAATTTCTAAAATTGGGGTAATATATTGGAGCTCGGGCCCACAGGCCAGAACCAAGGTCGAATTGGGCCCGGAACCATTTTGGTCACGGGTCTAGAAATTGGAACCATACACGGACCCGTTTACTTATTGGTTCCTAAAGATGGACCCAGACCCGATTATTAACGAGTCGGAACCTTCGGACAATCGGAGAATCGGATACCCATTTACAACCCTATGGGCATCACCCCATCACTTCCATCTTGGCTCAGGGTGACGGTAGGAGGTTAATGGAGATGACTTTCCTCTATGGTTTACTAAGAGTGTTTCCGCAACGTTAATGTGGAAACAGAAATCAACGTAACAAAACAAATTTGAGACGGTAAAGCGGACCGGTCCCCAGGCACCACCGCTCGGTAAAGCAACGGGCTCGGCAGGTCCGACCCGGTCCAGGGCACCACCACTCCGTAAAGCACAACTGTTTTCCACTGCGATAATACTTCGGGTGCGATCATACCAGCGCTAAAGCACCGGATCCCATCAGAACTCCGCAGTTAAGCGTGCTTGGGCGAGAGTAGTACTAGGATGGGTGACCTCCTGGGAAGTCCTCGTGTTGCACCCCTTTTTTTTCAGCTTTGGCTGTCCATTTTCCTGCCACCCATCACATGACCGCTGTTGGAGCCGTCGGAGACCAAATTAATCATTTTGAAGCGTCGAAACCCAGGCTCCGTGCGAGACTTACTGGTTTTAGTTAGCCTTTAATTTGATTGCTTTGAAGGCTTTTTACTCCATTTCCGGTTCAATCTTTGCGGAAAGCCATATAAAGCAATTTAGGAAAGGTTTAAAAGTTTCAATGGAAAATCTTTTATATTTTACTGATTTTAGTAAGCTTACTGATTCGAGTAATCGAGGGTTTCCTGACTCTATAAAAGTGATGTAATACTTTTATTCAAGGAATAATACAGTTTCAGGTTGTTTATGGGTATCTAGGGTCGTAAACGGGTCGGTTCCGTTCCGGGTCCACGGCGGGCCCGGAACTGGAATCGTTAGTGAGGGGATGCACCCGGAAACCAAAACCGGAACCGATTCGGAACTAATTTCCTGGATCCGGAACCGGAACCATTACGGAGTGGATGGGCCCGGAACCGGAACCATTTCCTGGGCGGGTTCGGGTCCGGGCCCGGCCTATGTAGAGAATTTTTTAGAGAAAAGCAAACTTTTAGAAAAAAAATTTCTAAAATTGAGGTAATATATTGGAGCTCGGGCCCACAGGCCAGAACCAGGGTCGAATTGGGCCCGGAACCATTTAGGTCGCGGGTCTAGAAATTGGAACCATACCCGGACCCGTTTACTTATCGGTTCCTAAAGATGGACCAAGACCCGATTATTAACGGGTCGGAACCTTCGGATAATCGGAGAATCGGATACCCATTTACAACCCTATGGGCATCACCCCATCACTTCCATCTTGGCTCAGGGTGACGGTACGAGGTTAATGGAGATGACTTTCCTCTATGGTTTACTAAGAGTGTTTCCGCAACGTTAATGTGGAAACAGAAATCAACGTAACAGAACAAATTTGAGACGGTAAAGCTGACCGGTCCCCAGGCACCACCGCTCGGTAAAGCAACGGGCTCGGCAGGTCCGACCCGGTCCAGGGCACCACCACTCTGTAAAGCACAACTGTTTTCCACTGCGATAATACTTCGGGTGCGATCATACCAGCGCTAAAGCACCGGATCCCATCAGAACTCCGCAGTTAAGCGTGCTTGGGCGAGAGTAGTACTAGGATGGGTGACCTCCTGGGAAGTCCTCGTGTTGCACCCCTTTTTTTTCAGCTTTGGCTGTCCATTTTCCTGCCACCCATCACATGACCGCTGTTGGAGCCGTCGGAGACCAAATTAATCATTTTGAAGCGTCGAAACCCAGGCTCCGTGCGAGACTTACTGGTTTTAGTTAGCCTTTAATTTGATTGCTTTGAAGGCTTTTTACTCCATTTCCGGTTCAATCTTTGCGGAAAGCCATATAAAGCAATTTAGGAAAGGTTTAAAAGTTTCAATGGAAAATCTTTTATATTTTACTGATTTTAGTAAGCTTACTGATTCGAGTAATCGAGGGTTTCCTGACTCTATAAAAGTGATGTAATACTTTTATTCAAGGAATAATACAGTTTCAGGTTGTTTATGGGTATCTAGGGTCGTAAACGGGTCGGTTCCGTTCCGGGTCCACGGCGGGCCCGGAACTGGAATCGTTAGTGAGGGGATGCACCCGGAAACCAAAACCGGAACCGATTCGGAACTAATTTCCTGGATCCGGAACCGGAACCATTACGGAGTGGATGGGCCCGGAACCGGAACCATTTCCTGGGCGGGTTCGGGTCCGGGCCCGGCCTATGTAGAGAATTTTTTAGAGAAAAGCAAACTTTTAGAAAAAAAATTTCTAAAATTGGGGTAATATATTGGAGCTCGGGCCCACAGGCCAGAACCAGGGTCGAATTGGGCCCGGAACCATTTAGGTCGCGGGTCTAGAAATTGGAACCATACCCGGACCCGTTTACTTATCGGTTCCTAAAGATGGACCAAGACCCGATTATTAACGGGTCGGAACCTTCGGATAATCGGAGAATCGGATACCCATTTATAACCGTATGGGCATCACCCCATCACTTCCGTCTTGGCTCAGGGTGACGGTACGAGGTTAATGGAGATGACTTTCCTCTATGGTTTACTAAGAGTGTTTCCGCAACGTTAATGTGGAAACAGAAATCAACGTAACAGAACAAATTTGAGACGGTAAAGCCGACCGGTCCCCAGGCACCACCGCTCGGTAAAGCAACGGGCTCGGCAGGTCCGACCCGGTCCAGGGCACCACCACTCTGTAAAGCACAACTGTTTTCCACTGCGATAATACTCCGGGTGCGATCATACCAGCGCTAAAGCACCGGATCCCATCAGAACTCCGCAGTTAAGCGTGCTTGGGCGAGAGTAGTACTAGGATGGGTGACCTCCTGGGAAGTCCTCGTGTTGCACCCCTTTTTTTTCAGCTTTGGCTGTCCATTTTCCTGCCACCCATCACATGACCGCTGTTGGAGCCGTCGGAGACCAAATTAATCATTTTGAAGCGTCGAAACCCAGGCTCCGTGCGAGACTTACTGGTTTTAGTTAGCCTTTAATTTGATTGCTTTGAAGGCTTTTTACTCCATTTCCGGTTCAATCTTTGCGGAAAGCCATATAAAGCAATTTAGGAAAGGTTTAAAAGTTTCAATGGAAAATCTTTTATATTTTACTGATTTTAGTAAGCTTACTGATTCGAGTAATCGAGGGTTTCCTGACTCTATAAAAGTGATGTAATACTTTTATTCAAGGAATAATACAGTTTCAGGTTGTTTATGGGTATCTAGGGTCGTAAACGGGTCGGTTCCGTTCCGGGTCCACGGCGGGCCCGGAACTGGAATCGTTAGTGAGGGGATGCACCCGGAAACCAAAACCGGAACCGATTCGGAACTAATTTCCTGGATCCGGAACCGGAACCATTACGGAGTGGATGGGCCCGGAACCGGAACCATTTCCTGGGCGGGTTCGGGTCCGGGCCCGGCCTATGTAGAGAATTTTTTAGAGAAAAGCAAACTTTTAGAAAAAAAATTTCTAAAATTGGGGTAATATATTGGAGCTCGGGCCCACAGGCCAGAACCAGGGTCGAATTGGGCCCGGAACCATTTAGGTCGCGGGTCTAGAAATTGGAACCATACCCGGACCCGTTTACTTATCGGTTCCTAAAGATGGACCAAGACCCGATTATTAACGGGTCGGAACCTTCGGATAATCGGAGAATCGGATACCCATTTACAACCCTATGGGCATCACCCCATCACTTCCGTCTTGGCTCAGGGTGACGGTACGAGGTTAATGGAGATGACTTTCCTCTATGGTTTACTAAGAGTGTTTCCGCAACGTTAATGTGGAAACAGAAATCAACGTAACAGAACAAATTTGAGACGGTAAAGCCGACCGGTCCCCAGGCACCACCGCTCGGTAAAGCAACGGGCTCGGCAGGTCCGACCCGGTCCAGGGCACCACCACTCTGTAAAGCACAACTGTTTTCCACTGCGATAATACTCCGGGTGCGATCATACCAACGCTAAAGCACCGGATCCCATCAGAACTCCGCAGTCAAGCGTGCTTGGGCGAGAGTAGTACTAGGATGGGTGACCTCCTGGGCAGTCCTCGTGTTGCACCCCTTTTTTTTCAGCTTTGGCTGTCCATTTTCCTGCCACCCATCACATGACCGCTGTTGGAGCCGTCGGAGACCAAATTAATCATTTTGAAGCGTCGAAACCCAGGCTCCGTGCGAGACTTACTGGTTTTAGTTAGCCTTTAATTTGATTGCTTTGAAGGCTTTTTACTCCATTTCCGGTTCAATCTTTGCGGAAAGCCATATAAAGCAATTTAGGAAAGGTTTAAAAGTTTCAATGGAAAATCTTTTATATTTTACTGATTTTAGTAAGCTTACTGATTCGAGTAATCGAGGGTTTCCTGACTCTATAAAAGTGATGTAATACTTTTATTCAAGGAATAATACAGTTTCAGGTTGTTTATGGGTATCTAGGGTCGTAAACGGGTCGGTTCCGTTCCGGGTCCACGGCGGGCCCGGAACTGGAATCGTTAGTGAGGGGATACACCCGGAAACCAAAACCGGAACCGATTCGGAACTAATTTCCTGGATCCGGAACCGGAACCATTACGGAGTGGATGGGCCCGGAACCGGAACCATTTCCTGGGCGGGTTCGGGTCCGGGCCCGGCCTATGTAGAGAATTTTTTAGAGAAAAGCAAACTTTTAGAAAAAAAATTTCTAAAATTGGGGTAATATATTGGAGCTCGGGCCCACAGGCCAGAACCAGGGTCGAATTGGGCCCGGAACCATTTAGGTCGCGGGTCTAGAAATTGGAACCATACCCGGACCCGTTTACTTATCGGTTCCTAAAGATGGACCAAGACCCGATTATTAACGGGTCGGAACCTTCGGATAATCGGAGAATCGGATACCCATTTACAACCCTATGGGCATCACCCCATCACTTCCGTCTTGGCTCAGGGTGACGGTACGAGGTTAATGGAGATGACTTTCCTCTATGGATTACTAAGAGTGTTTCCGCAACGTTAATGTGGAAACAGAAATCAACGTAACAGAACAAATTTGAGACGGTAAAGCCGACCGGTCCCCAGGCACCACCGCTCGGTAAAGCAACGGGCTCGGCAGGTCCGACCCGGTCCAGGGCACCACCACTCTGTAAAGCACAACTGTTTTCCACTGCGATAATACTTCGGGTGCGATCATACCAGCGCTAAAGCACCGGATCCCATCAGAACTCCGCAGTTAAGCGTGCTTGGGCGAGAGTAGTACTAGGATGGGTGACCTCCTGGGAAGTCCTCGTGTTGCACCCCTTTTTTTTCAGCTTTGGCTGTCCATTTTCCTGCCACCCATCACATGACCGCTGTTGGAGCCGTCGGAGACCAAATTAATCATTTTGAAGCGTCGAAACCCAGGCTCCGTGCGAGACTTACTGGTTTTAGTTAGCCTTTAATTTGATTGCTTTGAAGGCTTTTTACTCCATTTCCGGTTCAATCTTTGCGGAAAGCCATATAAAGCAATTTAGGAAAGGTTTAAAAGTTTCAATGGAAAATCTTTTATATTTTACTGATTTTAGTAAGCTTACTGATTCGAGTAATCGAGGGTTTCCTGACTCTATAAAAGTGATGTAATACTTTTATTCAAGGAATAATACAGTTTCAGGTTGTTTATGGGTATCTAGGGTCGTAAACGGGTCGGTTCCGTTCCGGGTCCACGGCGGGCCCGGAACTGGAATCGTTAGTGAGGGGATGCACCCGGAAACCAAAACCGGAACCGATTCGGAACTAATTTCCTGGATCCGGAACCGGAACCATTACGGAGTGGATGGGCCCGGAACCGGAACCATTTCCTGGGCGGGTTCGGGTCCGGGCCCGGCCAATGTAGAGAATTTTTTAGAGAAAAGCGAACTTTTAGAAAAAAAATTTCTAAAATTGGGGTAATATATTGGAGCTCGGGCCCACAGGCCAGAACCAGGGTCGAATTGGGCCCGGAACCATTTAGGTCGCGGGTCTAGAAATTGGAACCATACCCGGACCCGTTTACTTATCGGTTCCTAAAGATGGACCAAGACCCGATTATTAACGGGTCGGAACCTTCGGATAATCGGAGAATCGGATACCCATTTACAACCCTATGGGCATCACCCCATCACTTCCGTCTTGGCTCAGGGTGACGGTACGAGGTTAATGGAGATGACTTTCCTCTATGGTTTACTAAGAGTGTTTCCGCAACGTTAATGTGGAAACAGAAATCAACGTAACAGAACAAATTTGAGACGGTAAAGCCGACCGGTCCCCAGGCACCACCGCTCGGTAAAGCAACGGGCTCGGCAGGTCCGACCCGGTCCAGGGCACCACCACTCTGTAAAGCACAACTGTTTTCCACTGCGATAATACTTCGGGTGCGATCATACCAGCGCTAAAGCACCGGATCCCATCAGAACTCCGCAGTTAAGCATGCTTGGGCGAGAGTAGTACTAGGATGGGTGACCTCCTGGGCAGTCCTCGTGTTGCACCCCTTTTTTTTCAGCTTTGGCTGTCCATTTTCCTGCCACCCATCACATGACCGCTGTTGGAGCCGTCGGAGACCAAATTAATCATTTTGAAGCGTCGAAACCCAGGCTCCGTGCGAGACTTACTGGTTTTAGTTAGCCTTTAATTTGATTGCTTTGAAGGCTTTTTACTCCATTTCCGGTTCAATCTTTGCGGAAAGCCATATAAAGCAATTTAGGAAAGGTTTAAAAGTTTCAATGGAAAATCTTTTATATTTTACTGATTTTAGTAAGCTTACTGATTCCAGTAATCGAGGGTTTCCTGACTCTATAAAAGTGATGTAATACTTTTATTCAAGGAATAATACAGTTTCAGGTTGTTTATGGGTATCTAGGGTCGTAAACGGGTCGGTTCCGTTCCGGGTCCACGGCGGGCCCGGAACTGGAATCGTTAGTGAGGGGATACACCCGGAAACCAAAACCGGAACCGATTCGGAACTAATTTCCTGGATCCGGAACCGGAACCATTACGGAGTGGATGGGCCCGGAACCGGAACCATTTCCTGGGCGGGTTCGGGTCCGGGCCCGGCCTATGTAGAGAATTTTTTAGAGAAAAGCAAACTTTTAGAAAAAAAATTTCTAAAATTGGGGTAATATATTGGAGCTCGGGCCCACAGGCCAGAACCAGGGTCGAATTGGGCCCGGAACCATTTAGGTCGCGGGTCTAGAAATTGGAACCATACCCGGACCCGTTTACTTATCGGTTCCTAAAGATGGACCAAGACCCGATTATTAACGGGTCGGAACCTTCGGATAATCGGAGAATCGGATACCCATTTACAACCCTATGGGCATCACCCCATCACTTCCGTCTTGGCTCAGGGTGACGGTACGAGGTTAATGGAGATGACTTTCCTCTATGGTTTACTAAGAGTGTTTCCGCAACGTTAATTTGGAAACAGAAATCAACGTAACAGAACAAATTTGAGACGGTAAAGCCGACCGGTCCCCAGGCACCACCGCTCGGTAAAGCAACGGGCTCGGCAGGTCCGACCCGGTCCAGGGCACCACCACTCTGTAAAGCACAACTGTTTTCCACTGCGATAATACTTCGGGTGCGATCATACCAGCGCTAAAGCACCGGATCCCATCAGAACTCCGCAGTTAAGCGTGCTTGGGCGAGAGTAGTACTAGGATGGGTGACCTCCTGGGAAGTCCTCGTGTTGCACCCCTTTTTTTTCAGCTTTGGCTGTCCATTTTCCTGCCACCCATCACATGACCGCTGTTGGAGCCGTCGGAGACCAAATTAATCATTTTGAAGCGTCGAAACCCAGGCTCCGTGCGAGACTTACTGGTTTTAGTTAGCCTTTAATTTGATTGCTTTGAAGGCTTTTTACTCCATTTCCGGTTCAATCTTTGCGGAAAGCCATATAAAGCAATTTAGGAAAGGTTTAAAAGTTTCAATGGAAAATCTTTTATATTTTACTGATTTTAGTAAGCTTACTGATTCGAGTAATCGAGGGTTTCCTGACTCTATAAAAGTGATGTAATACTTTTATTCAAGGAATAATACAGTTTCAGGTTGTTTATGGGTATCTAGGGTCGTAAACGGGTCGGTTCCGTTCCGGGTCCACGGCGGGCCCGGAACTGGAATCGTTAGTGAGGGGATACACCCGGAAACCAAAACCGGAACCGATTCGGAACTAATTTCCTGGATCCGGAACCGGAACCATTACGGAGTGGATGGGCCCGGAACCGGAACCATTTCCTGGGCGGGTTCGGGTCCGGGCCCGGCCTATGTAGAGAATTTTTTAGAGAAAAGCAAACTTTTAGAAAAAAAATTTCTAAAATTGGGGTAATATATTGGAGCTCGGGCCCACAGGCCAGAACCAGGGTCGAATTGGGCCCGGAACCATTTAGGTCGCGGGTCTAGAAATTGGAACCATACCCGGACCCGTTTACTTATCGGTTCCTAAAGATGGACCAAGACCCGATTATTAACGGGTCGGAACCTTCGGATAATCGGAGAATCGGATACCCATTTACAACCCTATGGGCATCACCCCATCACTTCCGTCTTGGCTCAGGGTGACGGTACGAGGTTAATGGAGATGACTTTCCTCTATGGTTTACTAAGAGTGTTTCCGCAACGTTAATGTGGAAACAGAAATCAACGTAACAGAACAAATTTGAGACGGTAAAGCCGACCGGTCCCCAGGCACCACCGCTCGGTAAAGCAACGGGCTCGGCAGGTCCGACCCGGTCCAGGGCACCACCACTCTGTAAAGCACAACTGTTTTCCACTGCGATAATACTTCGGGTGCGATCATACCAGCGCTAAAGCACCGGATCCCATCAGAACTCCGCAGTTAAGCGTGCTTGGGCGAGAGTAGTACTAGGATGGGTGACCTCCTGGGAAGTCCTCGTGTTGCACCCCTTTTTTTTCAGCTTTGGCTGTCCATTTTCCTGCCACCCATCACATGACCGCTGTTGGAGCCGTCGGAGACCAAATTAATCATTTTGAAGCGTCGAAACCCAGGCTCCGTGCGAGACTTACTGGTTTTAGTTAGCCTTTAATTTGATTGCTTTGAAGGCTTTTTACTCCATTTCCGGTTCAATCTTTGCGGAAAGCCATATAAAGCAATTTAGGAAAGGTTTAAAAGTTTCAATGGAAAATCTTTTATATTTTACTGATTTTAGTAAGCTTACTGATTCGAGTAATCGAGGGTTTCCTGACTCTATAAAAGTGATGTAATACTTTTATTCAAGGAATAATACAGTTTCAGGTTGTTTATGGGTATCTAGGGTCGTAAACGGGTCGGTTCCGTTCCGGGTCCACGGCGGGCCCGGAACTGGAATCGTTAGTGAGGGGATGCACCCGGAAACCAAAACCGGAACCGATTCGGAACTAATTTCCTGGATCCGGAACCGGAACCATTACGGAGTGGATGGGCCCGGAACCGGAACCATTTCCTGGGCGGGTTCGGGTCCGGGCCCGGCCTATGTAGAGAATTTTTTAGAGAAAAGCAAACTTTTAGAAAAAAAATTTCTAAAATTGGGGTAATATATTGGAGCTCGGGCCCACAGGCCAGAACCAGGGTCGAATTGGGCCCGGAACCATTTAGGTCGCGGGTCTAGAAATTGGAACCATACCCGGACCCGTTTACTTATCGGTTCCTAAAGATGGACCAAGACCCGATTATTAACGGGTCGGAACCTTCGGATAATCGGAGAATCGGATACCCATTTACAACCCTATGGGCATCACCCCATCACTTCCGTCTTGGCTCAGGGTGACGGTACGAGGTTAATGGAGATGACTTTCCTCTATGGTTTACTAAGAGTGTTTCCGCAACGTTAATGTGGAAACAGAAATCAACGTAACAGAACAAATTTGAGACGGTAAAGCCGACCGGTCCCCAGGCACCACCGCTCGGTAAAGCAACGGGCTCGGCAGGTCCGACCCGGTCCAGGGCACCACCACTCTGTAAAGCACAACTGTTTTCCACTGCGATAATACTCCGGGTGCGATCATACCAGCGCTAAAGCACCGGATCCCATCAGAACTCCGCAGTTAAGCGTGCTTGGGCGAGAGTAGTACTAGGATGGGTGACCTCCTGGGAAGTCCTCGTGTTGCACCCCTTTTTTTTCAGCTTTGGCTGTCCATTTTCCTGCCACCCATCACATGACCGCTGTTGGAGCCGTCGGAGACCAAATTAATCATTTTGAAGCGTCGAAACCCAGGCTCCGTGCGAGACTTACTGGTTTTAGTTAGCCTTTAATTTGATTGCTTTGAAGGCTTTTTACTCCATTTCCGGTTCAATCTTTGCGGAAAGCCATATAAAGCAATTTAGGAAAGGTTTAAAAGTTTCAATGGAAAATCTTTTATATTTTACTGATTTTAGTAAGCTTACTGATTCCAGTAATCGAGGGTTTCCTGACTCTATAAAAGTGATGTAATACTTTTATTCAAGGAATAATACAGTTTCAGGTTGTTTATGGGTATCTAGGGTCGTAAACGGGTCGGTTCCGTTCCGGGTCCACGGCGGGCCCGGAACTGGAATCGTTAGGGAGGGGATACACCCGGAAACCAAAACCGGAACCGATTCGGAACTAATTTCCTGGATCCGGAACCGGAACCATTACGGAGTGGATGGGCCCGGAACCGGAACCATTTCCTGGGCGGGTTCGGGTCCGGGCCCGGCCTATGTAGAGAATTTTTTAGAGAAAAGCAAACTTTTAGAAAAAAAATTTCTAAAATTGGGGTATTATATTGGAGCTCGGGCCCACAGGCCAGAACCAGGGTCGAATTGGGCCCGGAACCATTTAGGTCGCGGGTCTAGAAATTGGAACCATACCCGGACCCGTTTACTTATCGGTTCCTAAAGATGGACCAAGACCCGATTATTAACGGGTCGGAACCTTCGGATAATCGGAGAATCGGATACCCATTTACAACCCTATGGGCATCACCCCATCACTTCCGTCTTGGCTCAGGGTGACGGTACGAGGTTAATGGAGATGACTTTCCTCTATGGTTTACTAAGAGTGTTTCCGCAACGTTAATGTGGAAACAGAAATCAACGTAACAGAACAAATTTGAGACGGTAAAGCCGACCGGTCCCCAGGCACCACCGCTCGGTAAAGCAACGGGCTCGGCAGGTCCGACCCGGTCCAGGGCACCACCACTCTGTAAAGCACAACTGTTTTCCACTGCGATAATACTTTGGGTGCGATCATACCAGCGCTAAAGCACCGGATCCCATCAGAACTCCGCAGTTAAGCGTGCTTGGGCGAGAGTAGTACTAGGATGGGTGACCTCCTGGGAAGTCCTCGTGTTGGACCCCTTTTTTTTCAGCTTTGGCTGTCCATTTTCCTGCCACCCATCACATGACCGCTGTTGGAGCCGTCGGAGACCAAATTAATCATTTTGAAGCGTCGAAACCCAGGCTCCGTGCGAGACTTACTGGTTTTAGTTAGCCTTTAATTTGATTGCTTTGAAGGCTTTTTACTCCATTTCCGGTTCAATCTTTGCGGAAAGCCATATAAAGCAATTTAGGAAAGGTTTAAAAGTTTCAATGGAAAATCTTTTATATTTTACTGATTTTAGTAAGCTTACTGATTCCAGTAATCGAGGGTTTCCTGACTCTATAAAAGTGATGTAATACTTTTATTCAAGGAATAATACAGTTTCAGGTTGTTTATGGGTATCTAGGGTCGTAAACGGGTCGGTTCCGTTCCGGGTCCACGGCGGGCCCGGAACTGGAATCGTTAGTGAGGGGATGCACCCGGAAACCAAAACCGGAACCGATTCGGAACTAATTTCCTGGATCCGGAACCGGAACCATTACGGAGTGGATGGGCCCGGAACCGGAACCATTTCCTGGGCGGGTTCGGGTCCGGGCCCGGCCTATGTAGAGAATTTTTTAGAGAAAAGCAAACTTTTAGAAAAAAAATTTCTAAAATTGGGGTAATATATTGGAGCTCGGGCCCACAGGCCAGAACCAGGGTCGAATTGGGCCCGGAACCATTTAGGTCGCGGGTCTAGAAATTGGAACCATACCCGGACCCGTTTACTTATCGGTTCCTAAAGATGGACCAAGACCCGATTATTAACGGGTCGGAACCTTCGGATAATCGGAGAATCGGATACCCATTTACAACCCTATGGGCATCACCCCATCACTTCCGTCTTGGCTCAGGGTGACGGTACGAGGTTAATGGAGATGACTTTCCTCTATGGTTTACTAAGAGTGTTTCCGCAACGTTAATGTGGAAACAGAAATCAACGTAACAGAACAAATTTGAGACGGTAAAGCCGACCGGTCCCCAGGCACCACCGCTCGGTAAAGCAACGGGCTCGGCAGGTCCGACCCGGTCCAGGGCACCACCACTCTGTAAAGCACAACTGTTTTCCACTGCGATAATACTTCGGGTGCGATCATACCAGCGCTAAAGCACCGGATCCTATCAGAACTCCGCAGTTAAGCGTGCTTGGGCGAGAGTAGTACTAGGATGGGTGACCTCCTGGGAAGTCCTCGTGTTGCACCCCTTTTTTTTCAGCTTTGGCTGTCCATTTTCCTGCCACCCATCACATGACCGCTGTTGGAGCCGTCGGAGACCAAATTAATCATTTTGAAGCGTCGAAACCCAGGCTCCGTGCGAGACTTACTGGTTTTAGTTAGCCTTTAATTTGATTGCTTTGAAGGCTTTTTACTCCATTTCCGGTTCAATCTTTGCGGAAAGCCATATAAAGCAATTTAGGAAAGGTTTAAAAGTTTCAATGGAAAATCTTTTATATTTTACTGATTTTAGTAAGCTTACTGATTCGAGTAATCGAGGGTTTCCTGACTCTATAAAAGTGATGTAATACTTTTATTCAAGGAATAATACAGTTTCAGGTTGTTTATGGGTATCTAGGGTCGTAAACGGGTCGGTTCCGTTCCGGGTCCACGGCGGGCCCGGAACTGGAATCGTTAGTGAGGGGATGCACCCGGAAACCAAAACCGGAACCGATTCGGAACTAATTTCCTGGATCCGGAACTGGAACCATTACGGAGTGGATGGGCCCGGAACCGGAACCATTTCCTGGGCGGGTTCGGGTCCGGGCCCGGCCTATGTAGAGAATTTTTTAGAGAAAAGCAAACTTTTAGAAAAAAAATTTCTAAAATTGGGGTAATATATTGGAGCTCGGGCCCACAGGCCAGAACCAGGGTCGAATTGGGCCCGGAACCATTTAGGTCGCGGGTCTAGAAATTGGAACCATACCCGGACCCGTTTACTTATCGGTTCCTAAAGATGGACCAAGACCAGATTATTAACGGGTCGGAACCTTCGGATAATCGGAGAATCGGATACCCATTTACAACCCTATGGGCATCACCCCATCACTTCCGTCTTGGCTCAGGGTGACGGTACGAGGTTAATGGAGATGACTTTCCTCTATGGTTTACTAAGAGTGTTTCCGCAACGTTAATGTGGAAACAGAAATCAACGTAACAGAACAAATTTGAGACGGTAAAGCCGACCGGTCCCCAGGCACCACCGCTCGGTAAAGCAACGGGCTCGGCAGGTCCGACCCGGTCCAGGGCACCACCTCTCTGTAAAGCACAACTGTTTTCCACTGCGATAATACTCCGGGTGCGATCATACCAGCGCTAAAGCACCGGATCCCATCAGAACTCCGCAGTTAAGCGTGCTTGGGCTCCTGGGAAGTCCTCGTGTTGCACCCCTTTTTTTTCAGCTTTGGCTGTCCATTTTCCTGCCACCCATCACATGACCGCTGTTGGAGCCGTCGGAGACCAAATTAATCATTTTGAAGCGTCGAAACCCAGGCTCCGTGCGAGACTTACTGGTTTTAGTTAGCCTTTAATTTGATTGCTTTGAAGGCTTTTTACTCCATTTCCGGTTCAATCTTTGCGGAAAGCCATATAAAGCAATTTAGGAAAGGTTTAAAAGTTTCAATGGAAAATCTTTTATATTTTACTGATTTTAGTAAGCTTACTGATTCGAGTAATCGAGGGTTTCCTGACTCTATAAAAGTGATGTAATACTTTTATTCAAGGAATAATACAGTTTCAGGTTGTTTATGGGTATCTAGGGTCGTAAACGGGTCGGTTCCGTTCCGGGTCCACGGCGGGCCCGGAACTGGAATCGTTAGTGAGGGGATGCACCCGGAAACCAAAACCGGAATCGATTCGGAACTAATTTCCTGGATCCGGAACCGGAACCATTACGGAGTGGATGGGCCCGGAACCGGAACCATTTCCTGGGCGGGTTCGGGTCCGGGCCCGGCCTATGTAGAGAATTTTTTAGAGAAAAGCAAACTTTTAGAAAAAAAATTTCTAAAATTGGGGTAATATATTGGAGCTCGGGCCCACAGGCCAGAACCAGGGTCGAATTGGGCCCGGAACCATTTAGGTCGCGGGTCTAGAAATTGGAACCATACCCGGACCCGTTTACTTATCGGTTCCTAAAGATGGACCAAGACCCGATTATTAACGGGTCGGAACCTTCGGATAATCGGAGAATCGGATACCCATTTACAACCCTATGGGCATCACCCCATCACTTCCGTCTTGGCTCAGGGTGACGGTACGACGTTAATGGAGATGACTTTCCTCTATGGTTTACTAAGAGTGTTTCCGCAACGTTAATGTGGAAACAGAAATCAACGTAACAGAACAAATTTGAGACGGTAAAGCCGACCGGTCCCCAGGCACCACCGCTCGGTAAAGCAACGGGCTCGGCAGGTCCGACCCGGTCCAGGGCACCACCACTCTGTAAAGCACAACTGTTTTCCACTGCGATAATACTTCGGGTGCGATCATACCAGCGCTAAAGCACCGGATCCCATCAGAACTCCGCAGTTAAGCGTGCTTGGGCGAGAGTAGTACTAGGATGGGTGACCTCCTGGGAAGTCCTCGTGTTGCACCCCTTTTTTTTCAGCTTTGGCTGTCCATCTTCCTGCCACCCATCACATGACCGCTGTTGGAGCCGTCGGAGACCAAATTAATCATTTTGAAGCGTCGAAACCCAGGCTCCGTGCGAGACTTACTGGTTTTAGTTAGCCTTTAATTTGATTGCTTTGAAGGCTTTTTACTCCATTTCCGGTTCAATCTTTGCGGAAAGCCATATAAAACAATTTAGGAAAGGTTTAAAAGTTTCAATGGAAAATCTTTTATATTTTACTGATTTTAGTAAGCTTACTGATTCGAGTAATCGAGGGTTTCCTGACTCTATAAAAGTGATGTAATACTTTTATTCAAGGAATAATACAGTTTCAGGTTGTTTATGGGTATCTAGGGTCGTAAACGGGTCGGTTCCGTTCCGGGTCCACGGCGGGCCCGGAACTGGAATCGTTAGTGAGGGGATGCACCCGGAAACCAAAACCGGAACCGATTCGGAACTAATTTCCTGGATCCGGAACCGGAACCATTTCCTGGGCGGGTTCGGGTCCGGGCCCGGCCTATGTAGAGAATTTTTTAGAGAAAAGCAAACTTTTAGAAAAAAAATTTCTAAAATTGGGGTAATATATTGGAGCTCGGGCCCACAAGCCAGAACCAGGGTCGAATTGGGCCCGGAACCATTTAGGTCGCGGGTCTAGAAATTGGAACCATACCCGGACCCGTTTACTTATCGGTTCCTAAAGATGGACCAAGACCCGATTATTAACGGGTCGGAACCTTCGGATAATCGGAGAATCGGATACCCATTTACAACCCTATGGGCATCACCCCATCACTTCCGTCTTGGCTCAGGGTGACGGTACGAGGTTAATGGAGATGACTTTCCTCTATGGTTTACTAAGAGTGTTTCCGCAACGTTAATGTGGAAACAGAAATCAACGTAACAGAACAAATTTGAGACGGTAAAGCCGACCGGTCCCCAGGCACCACCGCTCGGTAAAGCAACGGGCTCGGCAGGTCCGACCCGGTCCAGGGCACCACCTCTCTGTAAAGCACAACTGTTTTCCACTGCGATAATACTCCGGGTGCGATCATACCAGCGCTAAAGCACCGGATCCCATCAGAACTCCGCAGTTAAGCGTGTTTGGGCGAGAGTAGTACTAGGATGGGTGACCTCCTGGGAAGTCCTCGTGTTGCACCCCTTTTTTTTCAGCTTTGGCAGTCCATTTTCCTGCCACCCATCACATGACCGCTGTTGGAGCCGTCGGAGACCAAATTAATCATTTTGAAGCGTCGAAACCCAGGCTCCGTGCGAGACTTACTGGTTTTAGTTAGCCTTTAATTTGACTGCTTTGAAGGCTTTTTACTCCATTTCCGGTTCAATCTTTGCGGAAAGCCATATAAAGCAATATCGGAAAGGTTTAAAAGTTTCAATGGAAAATCTTTTATATTTTATTGATTTTAGTAAGCTTACTGATTCGAGTAATCGAGGGTTTCCTGACTCTATAAAAGTGATGTAATACTTTTATTCAAGGAATAATACAGTTTCAGGTTGTTTATGGGTATCTAGGGTCGTAAACGGGTCGGTTCCGTTCCGGGTCCACGGCGGGCCCGGAACTGGAATCGTTAGTGAGGGGATGCACCCGGAAACCAAAACCGGAACCGATTCGGAACTAATTTCCTGGATCCAGAACCGGAACCATTACGGAGTGGATGGGCCCGGAACCGGAACCATTTCCTGGGCGGGTTCAGGTCCGGGCCCGGCCTATGTAGAGAATTTTTTAGAGAAAAGCAAACTTTTAGAAAAAAAATTTCTAAAATTGGGGTAATATATTGGAGCTCGGGCCCACAGGCCAGAACCAAGGTCGAATTGGGCCCGGAACCATTTAGGTCGCGGGTCTAGAAATTGGAACCATACCCGGACCCGTTTACTTATCGGTTCCTAAAGATGGACCAAGACCCGATTATTAACGGGTCGGAACCTTCGGATAATCGGAGAATCGGATACCCATTTACAACCCTATGGGCATCACCCCATCACTTCCGTCTTGGCTCAGGGTGACAGTACGAGGTTAATGGAGATGACTTTCCTCTATGGTTTAGTAAGAGTGTTTCCGCAACATTAATGTGGAAACAGAAATCAATGTAACAGAACAAATTTGAGACGGTAAAGCCGACCGGTCCCCAGGAACCACCGCTCGGTAAAGCAACGGGCTCGGCAGGTCCGACCCGGTCCAGGGCACCACCACTCTGTAAAGCACAACAGTTTTCCACTGCGATAATACTTCGGGTGCGATCATACCAGCGCTAAGGCACCGGATCCCATCAGAACTCCGCAGTTAAGCGTGCTTGGGCGAGAGTAGTACTATGATGGGTGACCTCCTGGGAAGTCCTCGTGTTGCACCCCTTTTTTTTCAGCTTTGGCTGTCCATTTTCCTGCCACCCATCACATGACCGCTGTTGGAGCCGTCGGAGACCAAATTAATCATTTTGAAGCGTCGAAACCCAGGCTCCGTGCGAGACTTACTGGTTTTAGTTAGCCTTTAATTTGATTGCTTTGAAGGCTTTTTACTCCATTTCCAGTTCAATCATTGCGGAAAGCCATATAAAGCAATTTAGGAAAGGTTTAAAAGTTTCAATGGAAAATCTTTTATATTTTACTGATTTTAGTAAGCTTACTGATTCGAGTAATCGAGGGTTTCCTGACTCTATAAAAGTGATGTAATACTTTTATTCAAGGAATAATACAGTTTCAGGTTGTTTATGGGTATCTAGGGTCGTAAACGGGTCGGTTCCGTTCCGGGTCCACGGCGGGCCCGGAACTGGAATCGTTAGTGAGGGGATGCACCCGGAAACCAAAACCGGAACCGATTCGGAACTAATTTCCTGGATCCGGAACCGGAACCATTACGGAGTGGATGGGTCCGGAACCGGAACCATTTCCTGGGCGGGTTCGGGTCCGGGCCCGGCCTATGTAGAGAATTTTTTAGAGAAAAGCAAACTTTTAGAAAAAAATTTCTAAAATTGGGGTAATATATTGGAGCTCGGGCCCACAGGCCAGAACCAAGGTCGAATTGGGACCGGAACCATTTAGGTCGCGGGTCTAGAAATTGGAACCATACCCGGACCTATTTACTTATCGGTTCCTAAAGATGGACCCAGACCCGATAATTAACGGGTCGGAACCTTCGGATAATCGGAGAATCGGATACCCATTTACAACCCTATGGGCATCACCCCATCACTTCCGTCTTGGCTCAGGGTGACGGTACGAGGTTAATGGAGATGACTTTCCTCTATGGTTTACTAAGAGTGTTTCCGCAACGTTAATGTGGAAACAGAAATCAACGTAACAGAACAAATTTGAGACGGTAAAGCCGACCGGTCCCCAGGCACCACCGCTCGGTAAAGCAACGGGCTCGGCAGGTCCGACCCGGTCCAGGGCACCACCACTCTGTAAAGCACAACTGTTTTCCACTGCGATAATACTTCGGGTGCGAACATACCAGCGCTAAAGCACCGGATCCCATCAGAACTCCGCAGTTAAGCGTGCTTGGGCGAGAGTGGTACTAGGATGGGTGACCTCCTGGGAAGTCCTCGTGTTGCACCCCTTTTTTTTCAGCTTTGGCTGTCCATTTTCCTGCCACCCATCACATGACCGCTGTTGGAGCCGTCGGAGACCAAATTAATCATTTTGAAGCGTCGAAACCCAGGCTCCGTGCGAGACTTACTGGTTTTAGTTAGCCTTTAATTTGATTGCTTTGAAGGCTTTTTACTCCATTTCCGGTTCAATCTTTGCGGAAAGCCATATAAAGCAATTTAGGAAAGGTTTAAAAGTTTCAATGGAAAATCTTTTATATTTTACTGATTTTAGTAAGCATACTGATTCGAGTAATCGAGGGTTTCCTGACTCTATAAAAGTGATGTAATACTTTTATTCAAGGAATAATACAGTTTCAGGTTGTTTATGGGTATCTAAGGTCGTAAACGGGTCGGTTCCGTTCCGGGTCCACGGCGGGCCCGGAACTGGAATCGTTAGTGAGGGGATGCACCCGGAAACCAAAACCGGAACCGATTCGGAACTAATTTCCTGGATCCGGAACCGGAACCATTACGGAGTGGATGGGCCCGGAACCGGAACCATTTCCTGGGCGGGTTCGGGTCCGGGCCCGGCCTATGTAGAGAATTTTTTAGAGAAAAGCAAACTTTTAGAAAAAAAATTTCTAAAATTGGGGTAATATATTGGAGCTCGGGCCCACAGGCCAGAACCAAGGTCGAATTGGGCCCGGAACCATTTAGGTCGCGGGTCTAGAAATTGGAACCATACCCGGACCTATTTACTTATCGGTTCCTAAAGATGGACCCAGACCCGATAATTAACGGGTCGGAACCTTCGGATAATCGGAGAATCGGATACCCATTTACAACCCTATGGGCATCACCCCATCACTTCCGTCTTGGCTCAGGGTGACGGTACGAGGTTAATGGAGATGACTTTCCTCTATGGTTTACTAAGAGTGTTTCCGCAACGTTAATGTGGAAACAGAAATCAACGTAACAGAACAAATTTGAGACGGTAAAGCCGACCGGTCCCCAGGCACCACCGCTCGGTAAAGCAACGGGCTCGGCAGGTCCGACCCGGTCCAGGGCACCACCACTCTGTAAAGCACAACAGTTTTCCACTGCGATAATACTTCGGGTGCGATCATACCAGCGCTAAGGCACCGGATCCCATCAGAACTCCGCAGTTGAGCGTGCTTGGGCGAGAGTAGTACTATGATGGGTGACCTCCTGGGAAGTCCTCGTGTTGCACCCCTTTTTTTTCAGCTTTGGCTGTCCATTTTCCTGCCACCCATCACATGACCGCTGTTGGAGCCGTCGGAGACCAAATTAATCATTTTGAAGCGTCGAAACCCAGGCTCCGTGCGAGACGTACTGGTTTTAGTTAGCCTTTAATTTGATTGCTTTGAAGGCTTTTTACTCCATTTCCAGTTCAATCATTGCGGAAAGCCATATAAAGCAATTTAGGAAAGGTTTAAAAGTTTCAATGGAAAATCTTTTATATTTTACTGATTTTAGCAAGCTTACTGATTCGAGTAATCGAGGGTTTCCTGACTCTATAAAAGTGATGTAATACTTTTATTCAAGGAATAATACAGTTTCAGGTTGTTTATGGGTATCTAGGGTCGTAAACGGGTCGGTTCCGTTCCGGGTCCACGGCGGGCCCGGAACTGGAATCGTTAGTGAGGGGATGCACCCGGAAACCAAAACCGGAACCGATTCGGAACTAATTTCCTGGATCCGGAACCGGAACCATTACGGAGTGGATGGGTCCGGAACCGGAACCATTTCCTGGGCGGGTTCGGGTCCGGGCCCGGCCTATGTAGAGAATTTTTTAGAGAAAAGCAAACTTTTAGAAAAAAATTTCTAAAATTGGGGCAATATATTGGAGCTCGGGCCCACAGGCCAGAACCAAGGTCGAATTGGGACCGGAACCATTTAGGTCGCGGGTCTAGAAATTGGAACCATACCCAGACCTATTTACTTATCGGTTCCTAAAGATGGACCCAGACCCGATAATTAACGGGTCGGAACCTTCGGATAATCGGAGAATCGGATACCCATTTACAACCCTATGGGCATCACCCCATCACTTCCGTCTTGGCTCAGGGTGACGGTACGAGGTTAATGGAGATGACTTTCCTCTATGGTTTACTAAGAGTGTTTCCGCAACGTTAATGTGGAAACAGAATTCAACGTAACAGAACAAATTTGAGACGGTAAAGCCGACCGGTCCCCAGGCACCACCGCTCGGTAAAGCAACGGGCTCGGCAGGTCCGACCCGGTCCAGGGCACCACCACTCTGTAAAGCACAACTGTTTTCCACTGCGATAATACTTCGGGTGCGAACATACCAGCGCTAAAGCACCGGATCCCATCAGAACTCCGCAGTTAAGCGTGCTTGGGCGAGAGTGGTACTAGGATGGGTGACCTCCTGGGAAGTCCTCGTGTTGCACCCCTTTTTTTTCAGCTTTGGCTGTCCATTTTCCTGCCACCCATCACATGACCGCTGTTGGAGCCGTCGGAGACCAAATTAATCATTTTGAAGCGTCGAAACCCAGGCTCCGTGCGAGACTTACTGGTTTTAGTTAGCCTTTAATTTGATTGCTTTGAAGGCTTTTTACTCCATTTCCGGTTCAATCTTTGCGGAAAGCCATATAAAGCAATTTAGGAAAGGTTTAAAAGTTTCAATGGAAAATCTTTTATATTTTACTGATTTTAGTAAGCTTACTGATTCGAGTAATCGAGGGTTTCCTGACTCTATAAAAGTGATGTAATACTTTTATTCAAGGAATAATACAGTTTCAGGTTGTTTATGGGTATCTAAGGTCGTAAACGGGTCGGTTCCGTTCCGGGTCCACGGCGGGCCCGGAACTGGAATCGTTAGTGAGGGGATGCACCCGGAAACCAAAACCGGAACCGATTCGGAACTAATTTCCTGGATCCGGAACCGGAACCATTACGGAGTGGATGGGCCCGGAACCGGAACCATTTCCTGGGCGGGTTCGGGTCCGGGCCCGGCCTATGTAGAGAATTTTTTAGAGAAAAGCAAACTTTTAGAAAAAAAAATTTCTAAAATTGGGGTAATATATTGGAGCTCGGGCCCACAGGCCAGAACCAAGGTCGAATTGGGCCCGGAACCATTTAGGTCGCGGGTCTAGAAATTGGAACCATACCCGGACCCGTTTACTTATCGGTTCCTAAAGATGGACCCAGACCCGATTATTAACGGGTCGGAACCTTCGGATAATCGGAGAATCGGATACCCATTTACAACCCTATGGGCATCACCCCATCACTTCCGTCGTGGCTCAGGGTGACGGTACGAGGTTAATGGAGATGACTTTCCTCTATGGTTTACTAAGAGTGTTTCCGCAACGTTAATGTGGAAACAGAAATCAACGTAACAGAACAAATTTGAGACGGTAAAGCCGACCGGTCCCCAGGCACCACCGCTCGGTAATACAACGGGCTCGGCAGGTCCGACCCGGTCCAGGGCACCACCACTCAGTAAAGCACAACTGTTTTCCACTGCGATAATACTTCGGGTGCGATCATACCAGCGCTAAAGCACCGGATCCCATCAGAACTCCGCAGTTAAGCGTGCTTGGGCGAGAGTAGTACTAGGATGGGTGACCTTCTGGGAAGTCCCCGTGTTGCACCCCTTTTTTTTCAGCTTTGGCTGTCCATTTTCCTGCCACCCATCACATGACCGCTGTTGGAGCCGTCGGAGACCAAATTAATCATTTTGAAGCGTCGAAACCCAGGCTCCGTGCGAGACTTACTGGTTTTAGTTAGCCTTTAATTTGATTGCTTTGAAGGCTTTTTACTCCATTTCCGGTTCAATCTTTGCGGAAAGCCATATAAAGCAATTTAGGAAAGGTTTAAAAGTTTCCATGGAAAATCTTTTATATTTTACTGATTTTAGTAAGCTTACTGATTCGAGTAATCGAGGGTTTCCTGACTCTATAGAAGTGATGTAATACTTTTATTCAAGGAATAATACTGTTTCAGGTTGTTTATGGGTATCTAGGGTCGTAAACGGGTCGGTTCCGTTCCGGGTCCACGGCGGGCCCGGAACTGGAATCGTTAGTGAGGGGATGCACCCGGAAACCAAAACCGGAACCGATTCGGAACTAATTTCCTGGATCCGGAACCGGAACCATTACGGAGTGGATGGGCCCGGAACCGGAACCATTTCCTGGGCGGGTTCGGGTCCGGGCCCGGCCTATGTAGAGAATTTTTTAGAGAAAAGCAAACTTTTAGAAAAAAAATTTCTAAAATTGGGGTAATATATTGGTGCTCGGGCCCACAGGCTAGAAACAAGGTCGAATTGGGCCCGGAACCATTTAGGTCGCGGGTCTAGAAATTGGAACCATACCCGGACCCGTTTACTTATCGGTTCCTAAAGATGGACCCAGACCCGATTATTAACGGGTCGGAACCTTCGGATAATCGGAGAATCGGATACCCATTTACAACCCTATGGGCATCACCCCATCACTTCCGTCTTGGCTCAGGGTGACGGTACGAGGTTAATGGAGATGACTTTCCTCTATGGTTTACTAAGAGTGTTTCCGCAACGTTAATGTGGAAACAGAAATCAACGTAACAGAACAAATTTGAGACGGTAAAGCCGACCGGTCCCCAGGCACCACCGCTCGGTAAAGCAACGGGCTCGGCAGGTCCGTCCCGGTCCAGGGCACCACCACTCTGTAAAGCACAACTGTTTTCCACTGCGATAATACTTCGGGTGCGATCATACCAGCGCTAAAGCACCGGATCCCATCAGAACTCCGCAGTTAAGCGTGCTTGGGCGAGAGTAGTACTAGGATGGGTGACCTTCTGGGAAGTCCTCGTGTTGCACCCCTTTTTTTTCAGCTTTGGCTGTCCATTTTCCTGCCACCCATCACATGACCGCTGTTGGAGCCGTCGGAGACCAAATTAATCATTTTGAAGCGTCGGAACCCAGGCTCCGTGCGAGACTTACTGGTTTTAGTTAGCCTTTAATTTGATTGCTTTGAAGGCTTTTTACTCCATTTCCGGTTCAATCTTTGCGGAAAGCCATATAAAGCAATTTAGGAAAGGTTTAAAAGTTTCAATGGAAAATCTTTTATATTTTACTGATTTTAGTAAGCTTACTGATTCGAGTAATCGAGGGTTTCCTGACTCTATAAAAGTGATGTAATACTTTTATTCAAGGAATAATACAGTTTCAGGTTGTTTATGGGTATCTAGGGTCGTAAACGGGTCGGTTCCGTTCCGGGTCCACGGCGGGCCCGGAACTGGAATCGTTAGTGAGGGGATGCACCCGGAAACCAAAACCGGAACCGATTCGGAACTAATTTCCTGGATCCGGAACCGGAACCATTACGGAGTGGATGGGCCCGGAACTGGAACCATTTCCTGGGCGGGTTCGGGTCCGGGCCCGGCCTATGTAGAGAATTTTTTAGAGAAAAGCAAACTTTTAGAAAAAAAATTTCTAAAATTGGGGTAATATACTGGAGCTCGGGCCCACAGGCCAGAACCAAGGTCGAATTGGGCCCGGAATCATTTAGGTCGCGGGTCTAGAAATTGGAACCATACCCGGACCCGTTTACTTATCGGTTCCTTAAGATGGACCCAGACCCGATTATTAACGGGTCGGAACCTTCGGATAATCGGAGAATCGGATACCCATTTACAACCCTATGGGCATCACCCCATCACTTCCGTCTTGGCTCAGGGTGACGGTACGAGGTTAATGGAGACGACTTTCCTCTATGGTTTACTAAGAGTGTTTCCGCAACGTTAATGTGGAAACAGAAATCAACGTAACAGAACAAATTTGAGACGGCAAAGCCGACCGGTCCCCAGGCACCACCGCTCGGTAAAGCAACGGGCTCGGCAGGTCCGACCCGGTCCAGGGCACCACCTCTCTGTAAAGCACAACTGTTTTCCACTGCGATAATACTTCGGGTGCGATCATACCAGCGCTAAAGCACCGGATCCCATCAGAACTCCGCAGTTAAGCGTGCTTGGGCGGGAGTAGTACTAGGATGGGTGACCTTCTGGGAAGTCCTCGTGTTGCACCCTTTTTTTTTCAGCTTTGGCTGTCCATTTTCCTGCCACCCATCACATGACCGCTGTTGGAGCCGTCGGAGACCAAATTAATCATTTTGAAGCGTCGAAACCCAGGCTCCGTGCGAGACTTACTGGTTTTAGTTAGCCTTTAATTTGATTGCTTTGACGGCTTTTTACTCCATTTCCAGTTCAATCTTTGCGGAAAGCCATATAAAGCATTTTAGGAAAGGTTTAAAAGTTTCAATGGAAAATCTTTTATATTTTACTGATTTTAGTAAGCTTACTGATTCGAGTAATCGAGGGTTTCCTGACTCTATAAAAGTGATGTAATACTTTTATTCAAGGAATAATACAGTTTCAGGTTGTTTATGGGTATCTAGGGTCGTAAACGGGTCGGTTCCGTTCCGCGTCCACGGCGAGCCCGGAACTGGAATCGTTAGTGAGGGGATGCACCCGGAAACCAAAACCGGAACCGATTCGGAACTAATTTCCTGGATCCGGAACCGGAACCATTACGGAGTGGATGGGCCCGGAACCGGAACCATTTCCTGGGCGGGTTCGGGTCCGGGCCCGGCCTATGTAGAGAATTTTTTAGAGAAAAGCAAACTTTTAGGAAAAAAATTTCTAAAATTGGGGTAATATATTGGAGCTCGGGCCCACGGGCCAGAACCAAGGTCGAATTGGGCCCGGAACCATTTAGGTCGAGGGTCTAGAAATTGGAACTATACCCGGACCCGTTTACTTATCGGTTCCTAAAGATGGACCAAGACCCGATTATTAACGGGTCGGAACCTTCGGATAATCGGAGAATCGGATACCCATTTACAACCCTATGGGCATCACCCCATCACTTCCGTCTTGGCTCAGGGTGACGGTACGAGGTTAATGGAGATGACTTTCCTCTATGGTTTAGTAAGAGTGTTTCCGCAACGTTAATGTGGAAACAGAAATCAACGTAACAGAACAAATTTGCGACGGTAAAGCCGACCGGTCCCCAGGAACCACCGCTCGGTAAAGCAACGGGCTCGGCAGGTCCGACCCGGTCCAGGGCACCACCACTCTGTAAAGCACAACTGTTTTCCACTGCGATAATACTTCGGGTGCGATCATACCAGCGCTAAAGCACCGGATCCCATCAGAACTCCGCAGTTAAGCGTGCTTGGGAGAGGGTAGTACTAGGATGGGTGACCTCCTGGGAAGTCCTCGTGTTGCACCCCTTTTTTTTCAGCTTTGGCTGTCCATTTTCCTGCCACCCATCACATGACCGCTGTTGGAGCCGTCGGAGACCAAATTAATCATTTTGAAGAGTCGAAACCCAGGCTCCGTGCGAGACTTACTGGTTTTAGTTAGCCTTTAATTTGATTGCTTTGAAGGCTTTTTACTCCATTTCCAGTTCAATCTTTGCGGAAAGCCATATAAAGCAATTTAGGAAAGGTTTAAAAGTTTCAATGGAAAATCTTTTATATTTTACTGATTTTAGTAAGCTTACTGATTCGAGTAATCGAGGGTTTCCTGACTCTATAAAAGTGATGTAATACTTTTATTCAAGGAATAATACAGTTTCAGGTTGTTTATGGGTATCTAGGGTCGTAAACGGGTCGGTTCCGTTCCGGGTCCACGGCGGGCCCGGAACTGGAATCGTTAGTGAGGGGATGCACCCGGAAACTAAAACCGGAACCGATTCGAAACTAATTTCCTGGATCCGGAACCGGAACCATTACGGAGTGGATGGGTCCGGAACCGGAACCATTTCCTGGGCGGGTTCGGGTTCGGGCCCGGCCTATGTAGAGAATTTTTTAGAGAAAAGCAAACTTTTAGAAAAAAAATTTCTAAAATTGGGGTAATATATTGGAGCTCGGGCCCACAGGCCAGAACCAAGGTCGAATTGGGCCCGGAACCATTTAGGTCGCGGGTCTAGAAATTGGAACCATACCCGGACCCGTTTACTTATCGGTTCCTAAAGATGGACCCAGACCCGATTATTAACGGGTCGGAACCTTCGAATAATCGGAGAATCGGATACCCATTTACAACCCTATGGGCATCACCCCATCACTTCCGTCTTGGCTCAGGGTGACGGTACGAGGTTAATGGAGACGACTTTCCTCTATGGTTTACTAAGAGTGTTTCCGCAACGTTAATGTGGAAACAGAAATCAACGTAACAGAACAAATTTGAGACGGTAAAGCCGACCGGTCCCCAGGAACCACCGCTCGGTAAAGCAACGGGCTCGGTAGGTCCGACCCGGTCCAGGGCACCACCACTCAATAAAGCACAACTGTTTTCCGCTGCGATAATACTTCGGGTGCGATCATACCAGCGCTAAAGCACCGGATCGCATCAGAACTCCGCAGTTAAGCGTGCTTAGGCGAGAGTAGTACTAGGATGGGTGACCTCCTGGGAAGTCCTCGTGTTGCACCCCTTTTTTTTCAGCTTTGGCTGTCCATTTTCCTGCCACCCATCACATGACCGCTGTTGGAGCCGTCGGAGACCAAATTAATCATTTTGAAGCGTCGAAACGCAGGCTCCGTGCGAGACTTACTGGTTTTAGTTAGCCTTTAATTTGATTGCTTTGAAGGCTTTTTACTCCATTTCCAGTTCAATCTTTGCGGAAAGCCATATAAAGCAATTTAAGAAAGGTTTAAAAGTTTCAATGGAAAATCTTTTATATTTTACTGATTTTAGTAAGCTTACTGATTCGAGTAATCGAGGGTTTCCTGACTCTATAAAAGTGATGTAATACTTTTATTCAAGGAATAATACAGTTTCAGGTTGTTTATGGGTATCTAGGGTCGTAAACGGGTCGGTTCCGTTCCGGGTCCACGGCGGGCCCGGAACTGGAATCGTTAGTGAGGGGATGCACCCGGAAACCAAAACCGGAACCGATTCGGAACTAATTTCCTGGATCCGGAACCGGAACCATTACGGAGTGGATGGGTCCGGAACCGGAACCATTTCCTGGGCGGGTTCGGGTCCGCGCCCGGCCTGTGTAGAGAATTTTTTAGAGAAAAGCAAACTTTTAGAAAAAAAATTTCTAAAATTGGGGTAATATATTGGAGCTCGGGCCCACAGGCCAGAACCAAGGTCGAATTGGGCCGGGAACCATTTAGGTCGCGGGTCTAGAAATTGGAACCATACCCGGACCCGTTTACTTATCGGTTCCTAAAGATGGACCAAGACCCGATTATTAACGGGTCGGAACCTTCGGATAATCGGAGAATCGGATACCCATTTACAACCCTATGGGCATCACCCCATCACTTCCGTCTTGGCTCAGGGTGACGGTACGAGGTTAATGGAGACGACTTTCCTCTATGGTTTACTAAGAGTGTTTCCGCAACGTTAATGTGGAAACAGAATTCAACGTAACAGAACAAATTTGAGACGGTAAAGCCGACCGGTCCCCAGGAACCACCGCTCGGTAAAGCAACGGGCTCGGCAGGTCCGACCCGGTCCAGGGCACCACCACTCTATAAAGCACAACTGTTTTCCACTGCGATAATACTTCGGGTGCGATCATACCAGCGCTAAAGCACCGGATCCCATCAGAACTCCGCAGTTAAGCGTGCTTGGGCGAGAGTAGTACTAGGATGGGTGACCTCCTGGGAAGTCCTCGTGTTGCACCCCTTTTTTTCAGCTTTGGCTGTCCATTTTCCTGCCACCCATCACATGACCGCTGTTGGAGCCGTCGGAGACCAAATTAATCATTTTGAAGCGTCGAAACCCAGGCTCCGTGCGAGACTTACTGGTTTTAGTTAGCCTTTAATTTGATTGCTTTGAAGGCTTTTTACTCCATTTCCAGTTCAATCTTTGCGGAAAGCCATATAAAGCAATTTAGGAAAGGTTTAAAAGTTTCAATGGAAAATCTTTTATATTTTACTGATTTTAGTAAGCTTACTGATTCGAGTAATCGAGGGTTTCCTGACTCTATAAAAGTGATGTAATACTTTTATTCAAGGAATAATACAGTTTCAGGTTGTTTATGGGTATCTAGGGTCGTAAACGGGTCGGTTCCGTTCCGGGTCCACGGCGGGCCCGGAACTGGAATCGTTAGTGAGGGGATGCACCCGGAAACCAAAACCGGAACCGATTCGGAACTAATTTCCTGGATCCGGAACCGGAACCATTACGGAGTGGATGGGTCCGGAACCGGAACCATTTCCTGGGCGGGTTCGGGTCCGGGCCCGGCCTATGTAGAGAATTTTTTAGAGAAAAGCAAACTTTTAGAAAAAAAATTTCTAAAATTGGGGTAATATATTGGAGCTCGGGCCCACAGGCCAGAACCAAGGTCGAATTGGGCCCGGAACCATTTAGGTGGCGGGTCTAGAAATTGGAACCATACCCAGACCCGTTTACTTATCGGTTCCTAAAGATGGACCCAGACCCGATTATTAACGGGTCGGAACCTTCGGATAATCGGAGAATCGGATACCCATTTACAACCCTATGGGCATCACCCCATCACTTCCGTGTTGGCTCAGGGTGACGGTACGAGGTTAATGGAGACGACTCTCCTCTATGGTTTACTAAGAGTGTTTCCGCAACGTTAATGTGGAAACAGAAATCAACGTAACAGAACAAATTTGAGACGGTAAAGCCGACCGGTCCCCAGGCACCACCGCTCGGTAAAGCAACGGGCTCGGCAGGTCCGACCCGGTCCAGGGCACCACCTCTCTGTAAAGCACAACTGTTTTCCACTGCGATAATACTTCGGGTGCGATCATACCAGCGCTAAAGCACCGGATCCCATCAGAACTCCGCAGTTAAGCGTGCTTGGGCGAGAGTAGTACTAGGATGGGTGACCTCCTGGGAAGTCCTCGTGTTGCACCCCTTTTTTTTCAGCTTTGGCTGTCCATTTTCCTGCCACCCATCACATGACCGCTGTTGGAGCCGTCGGAGACCAAATTAATCATTTTGAAGAGTCGAAACCCAGGCTCCGTGCGAGACTTACTGGTTTTAGTTAGCCTTTAATTTGATTGCTTTGAAGGCTTTTTACTCCATTTCCAGTTCAATCTTTGCGGAAAGCCATATAAAGCAATTTAGGAAAGGTTTAAAAGTTTCAATGGAAAATCTTTTATATTTTACTGATTTTAGTAAGCTTACTGATTCGAGTAATCGAGGGTTTCCTGACTCTATAAAAGTGATGTAATACTTTTATTCAAGGAATAATACAGTTTCAGGTTGTTTATGGGTATCTAGGGTCGTAAACGGGTCGGTTCCGTTCCGGGTCCACGGCGGGCCCGGAACTGGAATCGTTAGTGAGGGGATGCACCCGGAAACTAAAACCGGAACCGATTCGAAACTAATTTCCTGGATCCGGAACCGGAACCATTACGGAGTGGATGGGTCCGGAACCGGAACCATTTCCTGGGCGGGTTCGGGTCCGGGCCCGGCCTATGTAGAGAATTTTTTAGAGAAAAGCAAACTTTTAGAAAAAAAATTTCTAAAATTGGGGTAATATATTGGAGCTCGGGCCCACAGGCCAGAACCAAGGTCGAATTGGGCCCGGAACCATTTAGGTCGCGGGTCTAGAAATTGGAACCATACCCGGACCCGTTTACTTATCGGTTCCTAAAGATGGACCCAGACCCGATTATTAACGGGTCGGAACCTTCGGATAATCGGAGAATCGGATACCCATTTACAACCCAATGGGCATCACCCCATCACTTCCGTCTTGGCTCAGGGTGACGGTACGAGGTTAATGGAGACGACTTTCCTCTATGGTTTACTAAGAGTGTTTCCGCAACGTTAATGTGGAAACAGAAATCAACGTAACAGAACAAATTTGAGACGGTAAAGCCGACCGGTCCCCAGGAACCACCGCTCGGTAAAGCAACGGGCTCGGTAGGTCCGACCCGGTCCAGGGCACCACCACTCTATAAAGCACAACTGTTTTCCGCTGCGATAATACTTCGGGTGCGATCATACCAGCGCTAAAGCACCGGATCGCATCAGAACTCCGCAGTTAAGCGTGCTTAGGTGAGAGTAGTACTAGGAGGTCTGGGAAGTCCTCGTGTTGCACCCCTTTTTTTTCAGCTTCGGCTGTCCATTTTCCTGCCACCCATCACATGACCGCTGTTGGAGCCGTCGGAGACCAAATTAATCATTTTGAAGCGTCGAAACCCAGGCTCCGTGCGAGACTTACTGGTTTTAGTTAGCCTTTAATTTGATTGCTTTGAAGGCTTTTTACTCCATTTCCAGTTCAATCTTTGCGGAAAGCCATATAAAGCAATTTAGGAAAGGTTTAAAAGTTTCAATGGAAAATCTTTTATATTTTACTGATTTTAGTAAGCTTACTGATTCGAGTAATCGAGGGTTTCCTGACTCTATAAAAGTGATGTAATACTTTTATTCAAGGAATAATACAGTTTCAGGTTGTTTATGGGTATCTAGGGTCGTAAACGGGTCGGTTCCGTTCCGGGTCCACGGCGGGCCCGGAACTGGAATCGTTAGTGAGTGGATGCACCCGGAAACCAAAACCGGAACCGATTCGGAACTAATTTCCTGGATCCGGAACCGGAACCATTACGGAGTGGATGGGTCCGGAACCGGAACCATTTCCTGGGCGGGTTCGGGTCCGGGCCTGGCCTATGTAGAGAATTTTTTAGAGAAAAGCAAACTTTTAGAAAAAAAATTTCTAAAATTGGGGTAATATATTGGAGCTCGGGCCCACAGGCCAGAACCAAGGTCGAATTGGGCCGGGAACCATTTAGGTCGCGGGTCTAGAAATTGGAACCATACCCGGACCCGTTTACTTATCGGTTCCTAAAGATGGACCCAGACCCGATTATTAACGGGTCGGAACCTTCGGATAATCGGAGAATCGGATACCCATTTACAACCCTATGGGCATCACCCCATCACTTCCGTCTTGGTTCAGGGTGACGGTACGAGGTTAATGGAGACGACTTTCCTCTATGGTTTACTAAGAGTGTTTCCGCAACGTTAATGTGGAAACAGAAATCAACGTAACAGAACAAATTTGAGACGGTAAAGCCGACCGGTCCCCAGGAACCACCGCTCGGTAAAGCAACGGGCTCGGCAGGTCCGACCCGGTCCAGGGCACCACCACTCTATAAAGCACAACTGTTTTCCACTGCGATAATACTTCGGGTGCGATCATACCAGCGCTAAAGCACCGGATCCCATCAGAACTCCGCAGTTAAGCGTGCTTGGGCGAGAGTAGTACTAGGATGGGTGACCTCCTGGGAAGTCCTCGTGTTGCACCCCTTTTTTTTCAGCTTTGGCTGTCCATTTTCCTGCCACCCATCACATGACCGCTGTTGGAGCCGTCGGAGACCAAATTAATCATTTTGAAGCGTCGAAACCCAGGCTCCGTGCGAGACTTACTGGTTTTAGTTAGCCTTTAATTTGATTGCTTTGACGGCTTTTTACTCCATTTCCAGTTCAATCTTTGCGGAAAGCCATATAAAGCAATTTAGGAAAGGTTTAAAAGTTTCAATGGAAAATCTTTTATATTTTACTGATTTTAGTAAGCTTACTGATTCGAGTAATCGAGGGTTTCCTGACTCTATAAAAGTGATGTAATACTTTTATTCAAGGAATAATACAGTTTCAGGTTGTTTATGGGAATCTATGGTGGTAAACGGGTCGGTTCCGTTCCGGGTCCACGGCGGGCCCGGAACTGGAATCGTTAGTGAGGGGATGCACCCGGAAACCAAAACCGGAACCGATTCGGAACTAATTTCCTGGATCCGGAACCGGAACCATTACGGAGTGGATGGGCCCGGAACCGGAACCATTTCCTGGGCGGGTTCGGGTCCGGGCCCGGCCTATGTAGAGAATTTTTTAGAGAAAAGCAAACTTTTAGAAAAAAAATTTCTAAAATTGGGGTAATATATTGGAGCTCGGGCCCACAGGCCAGAACCAAGGTCGAATTGGGCCCGGAACCATTTAGGTGGCGGGTCTAGAAATTGGAACCATACCCAGACCCGTTTACTTATCGGTTTCTAAAGATGGACCCAGACCCGATTATTAACGGGTCGGAACCTTCGGATAATCGGAGAATCGGATACCCATTTACAACCCTATGGGCATCACCCCATCACTTCCGCCTTGGCTCAGGGTGACGGTACGAGGTTAATGGAGACGACTTTCCTCTATGGTTTACTAAGAGTGTTTCCGCAACGTTAATGTGGAAACAGAAATCAACGTAACAGAACAAATTTGAGACGGTAAAGCCGACCGGTCCCCAGGCACCACCGCTCGGTAAAGCAACGGGCTCGGCAGGTCCGACCCGGTCCAGGGCACCACCTTTCTGTAAAGCACAACTGTTTTCCACTGCGATAATACTTCGGGTGCGATCATACCAGCGCTAAAGCACCGGATCCCATCAGAACTCCGCAGTTAAGCGTGCTTGGGCGAGAGTAGTACTAGGATGGGTGACCTCCTGGGAAGTCCTCGTGTTGCACCCCTTTTTTTTCAGCTTTGGCTGTCCATTTTCCTGCCACCCATCACATGACCGCGGTTGGAGCCGTCGGAGACCAAATTAATCATTTTGAAGCGTCGAAACCCAGGCTCCGTGCGAGACTTACTGGTTTTAGTTAGCCTTTAATTTGATTGCCTTGAAGGCTTTTTACTCCATTTCCAGTTCAATCTTTGCGGAAAGCCATATAAAGCAATTTAGGAAAGGTTTAAAAGTTTCAATGGAAAATCTTTTATATTTTACTGATTTTAGTAAGCTTACTGATTCGAGTAATCGAGGGTTTCCTGACTCTATAAAAGTGATGTAATACTTTTATTCAAGGAATAATACAGTTTCAGGTTGTTTATGGGTATCTAGGGTCGTAAACGGGTCGGTTCCGTTCCGGGTCCACGGCGGGCCCGGAACTGGAATCGTTAGTGAGGGGATGCACCCGGAAACTAAAACCGGAACCGATTCGGAACTAATTTCCTGGATCCGGAACCGGAACCATTACGGAGTGGATGGGTCCGGAACCGGAACCATTTCCTGGGCGGGTTCGGGTCCGGGCCCGGCCTATGTAGAGAATTTTTTAGAGAAAAGCAAACTTTTAGAAAAAAAATTTCTAAAATTGGGGTAATATATTGGAGCTCGGGCCCACAGGCCAGAACCAAGGTCGAATTGGGCCCGGAACCATTTAGGTCGCGGGTCTAGAAATTGGAACCATACCCGGACCCGTTTACTTATCGGTTCCTAAAGATGGACCCAGACCCGATTATTAACGGGTCGGAACCTTCGGATAATCGGAGAATCGGATACCCATTTACAACCCTATGGGCATCACCCCATCACTTCCGTCTTGGCTCAGGGTGACGGTACGAGGTTAATGGAGACGACTTTCCTCTATGGTTTACTAAGAGTGTTTCCGCAACGTTAATGTGGAAACAGAAATCAACGTAACAGAACAAATTTGAGACGGTAAAGCCGACCGGTCCCCAGGAACCACCGCTCGGTAAAGCAACGGGCTCGGCAGGTCCGACCCGGTCCAGGGCACCACCTCTCTATAAAGCACAACTGTTTTCCACTGCGATAATACTTCGGGTGCGATCATACCAGTGCTAAAGCACCGGATCCCATCAGAGCTCCGCAGTTAAGCGTGCTTGGGCGAGAGTAGTACTAGGATGGGTGACCTCCTGGGAAGTCCTCGTGTTGCACCCCTTTTTTTTCAGCTTTGGCTGTCCATTTTCCTGCCACCCATCACATGACCGCTGTTGGAGCCGTCGGAGACCAAATTAATCATTTTGAAGCGTCGAAACCCAGGCTCCGTGCGAGACTTACTGGTTTTAGTTAGCCTTTAATTTGATTGCTTTGAAGGCTTTTTACTCCATTTCCGGTTCAATCTTTGCGGAAAGCCATATAAAGCAATTTAGGAAAGGTTTAAAAGTTTCAATGGAAAATCTTTTATATTTTACTGATTTTAGTAAGCTTACTGATTCGAGTAATCGAGGGTTTCCTGACTCTATAAAAGTGATGTAATACTTTTATTCAAGGAATAATACAGTTTCAGGTTGTTTATGGGTATCTAGGGTGGTAAACGGGTCGGTTCCGTTCCGGGTGCACGGCGGGCCCGGAACTGGAATCGTTAGTGAGGGGATGCACCCGGAAACCAAAACCGGAACCGATTCGGAACTAATTTCCTGGATCCGGAACCGGAACCATTACGGAGTGGATGGGTCCGGAACCGGAACCATTTCCTGGGCGGGTTCGGGTCCGGGCCCGGCCTATGTAGAGAATTTTTTAGAGAAAAGCAAACTTTTAGAAAAAAAATTTCTAAAATTGGGGTAATATATTGGAGCTCGGGCCCACAGGCCAGAACCAAGGTCGAATTGGGCCCGGAACCATTTAGGTCGCGGGTCTAGAAATTGGAACCATACCCAGACCCGTTTACTTATCGGTTCCTAAAGATGGACCCAGACCCGATTATTAACGGGTCGGAACCTTCGGATAATAGGAGAATCGGATACCCATTTACAACCCTATGGGCATCACCCCATCACTTCCGTCTTGGCTCAGGGTGACGGTACGAGGTTAATGGAGACGACTTTCCTCTATGGTTTACTAAGAGTGTTTCCGCAACGTTAATGTGGAAACAGAAATCAACGTAACAGAACAAATTTGAGACGGTAAAGCCGACCGGTCCCCAGGCACCACCGCTCGGTAAAGCAACGGGCTCGGCAGGTCCAACCCGGTCCAGGGCACCACCTCTCTGTAAAGCACAACTGTTTTCCACTGCGATAATACTTCGGGTGCGATCATACCAGCGCTAAAGCACCGGATCCCATCAGAACTCCGCAGTTAAGCGTGCTTGGGCGAGAGTAGTACTAGGATGGGTGACCTCCTAGGAAGTCCTCGTGTTGCACCCCTTTTTTTTCAGCTTTGGCTGTCCATTTTCCTGCCACCCATCACATGACCGCTGTTGGAGCCGTCGGAGACCAAATTAATCATTTTGAAGCGTCGAAACCCAGGCTCCGTGCGAGACTTACTGGTTTTAGTTAGCCTTTAATTTGATTGCTTTGAAGGCTTTTTACTCCATTTCCAGTTCAATCTTTGCGGAAAGCCATATAAAGCAATTTAGGAAAGGTTTAAAAGTTTCAATGGAAAATCTTTTATATTTTACTGATTTTAGTAAGCTTACTGATTCGAGTAATCGAGGGTTTCCTGACTCTATAAAAGTGATGTAATACTTTTATTCAAGGAATAATACAGTTTCAGGTTGTTTATGGGTATCTAGGGTCGTAAACGGGTCGGTTCCGTTCCGGGTCCACGGCGGGCCCGGAACTGGAATCGTTAGTGAGGGGATGCACCCGGAAACTAAAACCGGAACCGATTCGGAACTAATTTCCTGGATCCGGAACCGGAACCATTACGGAGTGGATGGGTCCGGAACCGGAACCATTTCCTGGGCGGGTTCAGGTCCGGGCCCGGCCTATGTAGAGAATTTTTTAGAGAAAAGCAAACTTTTAGAAAAAAAATTTCTAAAATTGGGGTAATATATTGGAGCTCGGGCCCACAGGCCAGAACCAAGGTCGAATTGGGCCCGGAACCATTTAGGTCGCGGGTCTAGAAATTGGAACCATACCCGGACCCGTTTACTTATCGGTTCCTAAAGATGGACCCAGACCCGATTATTAACGGGTCGGAACCTTCGGATAATCGGAGAATCGGATACCCATTTACAACCCTATGGGCATCACCCCATCACTTCCGTCTTGGCTCAGGGTGACGGTACGAGGTTAATGGAGACGACTTTCCTCTATGGTTTACTAAGAGTGTTTCCGCAACGTTAATGTGGAAACAGAAATCAACGTAACAGAACAAATTTGAGACGGTAAAGCCGACCGGTCCCCAGGAACCACCGCTCGGTAAAGCAACGGGCTCGGCAGGTCCGACCCGGTCCAGGGCACCACCACTCTGTAAAGCACAACTGTTTTCCACTGCGATAATACTTCGGGTGCGATCATACCAGCGCTAAAGCACCGGATCCCATCAGAACTCCGCAGTTAAGCGTGCTTGGGCGAGAGTAGTACTAGGATGGGTGACCTCCTAGGAAGTCCTCGTGTTGCACCCCTTTTTTTTCAGCTTTGGCTGTCCATTTTCCTGCCACCCATCACATGACCGCTGTTGGAGCCGTCGGAGACCAAATTAATCATTTTGAAGCGTCGAAACCCAGGCTCCGTGCGAGACTTACTGGTTTTAGTTAGCCTTTAATTTGATTGCTTTGAAGGCTTTTTACTCCATTTCCAGTTCAATCTTTGCGGAAAGCCATATAAAGCAATTTAGGAAAGGTTTAAAAGTTTCAATGGAAAATCTTTTATATTTTACTGATTTTAGTAAGCTTACTGATTCGAGTAATCGAGGGTTTCCTGACTCTATAAAAGTGATGTAATACTTTTATTCAAGGAATAATACAGTTTCAGGTTGTTTATGGGTATCTAGGGTCGTAAACGGGTCGGTTCCGTTCCGGGTCCACGGCGGGCCCGGAACTGGAATCGTTAGTGAGGGGATGCACCCGGAAACTAAAACCGGAACCGATTCGGAACTAATTTCCTGGATCCGGAACCGGAACCATTACGGAGTGGATGGGTCCGGAACCGGAACCATTTCCTGGGCGGGTTCGGGTCCGGGCCCGGCCTATGTAGAGAATTTTTTAGAGAAAAGCAAACTTTTAGAAAAAAAATTTCTAAAATTGGGGTAATATATTGGAGCTCGGGCCCACAGGCCAGAACCAAGGTCGAATTGGGCCCGGAACCATTTAGGTCGCGGGTCTAGAAATTGGAACCATACCCGGACCCGTTTACTTATCGGTTCCTAAAGATGGACCCAGACCCGATTATTAACGGGTCGGAACCTTCGGATAATCGGAGAATCGGATACCCATTTACAACCCTATGGGCATCACCCCATCACTTCCGTCTTGGCTCAGGGTGACGGTACGAGGTTAATGGAGACGACTTTCCTCTATGGTTTACTAAGAGTGTTTCCGCAACGTTAATGTGGAAACAGAAATCAACGTAACAGAACAAATTTGAGACGGTAAAGCCGACCGGTCCCCAGGAACCACCGCTCGGTAAAGCAACGGGCTCGGCAGGTCCGACCCGGTCCAGGGCACCACCACTCTATAAAGCACAACTGTTTTCCACTGCGATAATACTTCGGGTGCGATCATACCAGCGCTAAAGCACCGGATCCCATCAGAACTCCGCAGTTAAGCGTGCTTGGGCGAGAGTAGTACTAGGATGGGTGACCTCCTGGGAAGTCCTCGCGTTGCACCCCTTTTTTTTCAGCTTTGGCTGTCCATTTTCCTGCCACCCATCACATGACCGCTGTTGGAGCCGTCGGAGACCAAATTAATCATTTTGAAGAGTCGAAACCCAGGCTCCGTGCGAGACTTACTGGTTTTAGTTAGCCTTTAATTTGATTGCATTGAAGGCTTTTTACTCCATTTCCAGTTCAATCTTTGCGGAAAGCCATATAAAGCAATTTAGGAAAGGTTTAAAAGTTTCAATGGAAAATCTTTTATATTTTACTGATTTTAGTAAGCTTACTGATTCGAGTAATCGAGGGTTTCCTGACTCTATAAAAGTGATGTAATACTTTTATTCAAGGAATAATACAGTTTCAGGTTGTTTATGGGTATCTAGGGTGGTAAACGGGTCGGTTCCGTTCCGGGTCCACGGCGGGCCCGGAACTGGAATCGTTAGTGAGGGGATGCACCCGGAAACCAAAACCGGAACCGATTCGGAACTAATTTCCTGGATCCGGAACCGGAACCATTACGGAGTGGATGGGTCCGGAACCGGAACCATTTCCTGGGCGGGTTCGGGTCCGGGCCCGGCCTATGTAGAGAATTTTTTAGAGAAAAGCAAACTTTTAGAAAAAAAATTTCTAAAATTGGGGTAATATATTGGAGCTCGGGCCCACAGGCCAGAACCAAGGTCGAATTGGGCCCGGAACCATTTAGGTCGCGGGTCTAGAAATTGGAACCATACCCGAACCCGTTTACTTATCGGTTCCTAAAGATGGACCCAGACCCGATTATTAACGGGTCGGAACCTTCGGATAATCGGAGAATCAGATACCCATTTACAACCCTATGGGCATCACCCCATCACTTCCGTCTTGGCTCAGGGTGACGGTACGAGGTTAATGGAGATGACTTTCCTCTATGGTTTACTAAGAGTGTTTCCGCAACGTTAATGTGGAAACAGAAATCAACGTAACAGAACAAATTTGAGACGGTAAAGCCGACCGGTCCCCAGGAACCACCGCTCGGTAAAGCAACGGGCTCGGCAGGTCCGACCCGGTCCAGGGCACCACCACTCTATAAAGCACAACTGTTTTCCACTGCGATAATACTTCGGGTGCTATCATACCAGCGCTAAAGCACCGGATCCCATCAGAACACCGCAGTTAAGCGTGCTTGGGCGAGAGTAGTACTAGGATGGGTGACCTCCTGGGAAGTCCTCGTGTTGCACCCCTTTTTTTTCAGCTTTGGCTGTCCATTTTCCTGCCACCCATCACATGACCGCTGTTGGAGCCGTCGGAGACCAAATTAATCATTTTGAAGCGTCGAAACCCAGGCTCCGTGCGAGACTTACTGGTTTTAGTTAGCCTTTAATTTGATTGCATTGAAGGCTTTTTACTCCATTTCCAGTTCAATCTTTGCGGAAAGCCATATAAAGCAATTTAGGAAAGGTTTAAAAGTTTCAATGGAAAATCTTTTATATTTTACTGATTTTAGTAAGCTTACTGATTCGAGTAATCGAGGGTTTCCTGACTCTATAAAAGTGATGTAATACTTTTATTCAAGGAATAATACAGTTTCAGGTTGTTTATGGGTATCTAGGGTGGTAAACGGGTCGGTTCCGTTCCGGGTCCACGGCGGGCCCGGAACTGGAATCGTTAGTGAGGGGATGCACCCGGAAACCAAAACCGGAACCGATTCGGAACTAATTTCCTGGATCCGGAACCGGAACCATTACGGAGTGGATGGGTCCGGAACCGGAACCATTTCCTGGGCGGGTTCGGGTCCGGGCCCGGCCTATGTAGAGAATTTTTTAGAGAAAAGCAAACTTTTAGAAAAAAAATTTCTAAAATTGGGGTAATATATTGGAGCTCGGGCCCACAGGCCAGAACCAAGGTCGAATTGGGCCCGGAACCATTTAGGTCGCGGGTCTAGAAATTGGAACCATACCCGAACCCGTTTACTTATCGGTTCCTAAAGATGGACCCAGACCCGATTATTAACGGGTCGGAACCTTCGGATAATCGGAGAATCAGATACCCATTTACAACCCTATGGGCATCACCCCATCACTTCCGTCTTGGCTCAGGGTGACGGTACGAGGTTAATGGAGATGACTTTCCTCTATGGTTTACTAAGAGTGTTTCCGCAACGTTAATGTGGAAACAGAAATCAACGTAACAGAACAAATTTGAGACGGTAAAGCCGACCGGTCCCCAGGAACCACCGCTCGGTAAAGCAACGGGCTCGGCAGGTCCGACCCGGTCCAGGGCACCACCACTCTATAAAGCACAACTGTTTTCCACTGCGATAATACTTCGGGTGCGATCATACCAGCGCTAAAGCACCGGATCCCATCAGAACTCCGCAGTTAAGCGTGCTTGGGCGAGAGTAGTACTAGGATGGGTGACCTCCTGGGAAGTCCTCGTGTTGCACCCTTTTTTTTCAGCTTTGGCTGTCCATTTTCCTGCCACCCATCACATGACCGCTGTTGGAGCCGTCGGAGACCAAATTAATCATTTTGAAGCGTCGAAACCCAGGCTCCGTGCGAGACTTACTGGTTTTAGTTAGCCTTTAATTTGATTGCTTTGAAGGCTTTTTACTCCATTTCCAGTTCAATCTTTGCGGAAAGCCATATAAAGCAATTTAGGAAAGGTTTAAAAGTTTCAATGGAAAATCTTTTATATTTTACTGATTTTAGTAAGCTTACTGATTCGAGTAATCGAGGGTTTCCTGACTCTATAAAAGTGATGTAATACTTTTATTCAAGGAATAATACAGTTTCAGGTTGTTTATGGGTATCTAGGGTCGTAAACGGGTCGGTTCCGTTCCGGGTCCACGGCGGGCCCGGAACTGGAATCGCTAGTGAGGGGATGCACCCGGAAACCAAAACCGGAACCGATTCGGAACTAATTTCCTGGATCCGGAACCGGAACCATTACGGAGTGGATGGGTCCGGAACCGGAACCATTTCCTGGGCGGGTTCGAGTCCGGGCCCGGCCTAGGTAGAGAATTTTTTAGAGAAAAGCAAACTTTTAGAAAAAAAATTTCTAAAATTGGGGTAATATATTGGAGCTCGGGCCCACAGGCCAGAACCAAGGTCGAATTGGGCCCGGAACCATTTAGGTCGCGGGTCTAGAAATTGGAACCATACCCGGACCCGTTTACTTATCGGTTCCTAAAGATGGACCCAGACCCGATTATTAACGGGTCGGAACCTTCGGATAATCGGAGAATCGGATACCCATTTACAACCCTATGGGCATCACCCCATCACTTCCGTCTTGGCTCAGGGTGACGGTACGAGGTTAATGGAGATGACTTTCCTCTATGGTTTACTAAGAGTGTTTCGGCAACGTTAATGTGGAAACAGAAATCAACGTAACAGAACAAATTTGAGACGGTAAAGCCGACCGGTCCCCAGGAACCACCGCTCGGTAAAGCAACGGGCTCGGCAGGTCCGACCCGGTCCAGGGCACCACCACTCTATAAAGCACAACTGTTTTCCACTGCGATAATACTTCGGGTGCGATCATACCAGCGCTAAAGAACCGGATCCCATCAGAACTCCGCAGTTAAGCGTGCTTGGGCGAGAGTAGTACTAGGATGGGTGACCTCCTGGGAAGTCCTCGTGTTGCACCCCTTTTTTTTCAGCTTTGGCTGTCCATTTTCTGCCACCCATCACATGACCGCTGTTGGAGCCGTCGGAGACCAAATTAATCATTTTGAAGCGTCGAAACCCAGGCTCCGTGCGAGACTTACTGGTTTTAGTTAGCCTTTAATTTGATTGCTTTGAAGGCTTTTTACTCCATTTCCAGTTCAATCTTTGCGGAAAGCCATATAAAGCAATTTAGGAAAGGTTTAAAAGTTTCAATGGAAAATCTTTTATATTTTACTGATTTTAGTAAGCTTACTGATTCGAGTAATCGAGGGTTTCCTGACTCTATAAAAGTGATGTAATACTTTTATTCAAGGAATAATACAGTTTCAGGTTGTTTATGGGTATCTAGGGTCGTAAACGGGTCGGTTCCGTTCCGGGTCCACGGCGGGCCCGGAACTGGAATCGTTAGTGAGGGGATGCACCCGGAAACCAAAACCGAAACCGATTCGGAACTAATTTCCTGGATCCGGAACCGGAACCATTACGGAGTGGATGGGTCCGGAACCGGAAGCATTTCCTGGGCGGGTTCGGGTCCGGGCCCGGCCTATGTAGAGAATTTTTTAGAGAAAAGCAAACTTTTAGAAAAAAAATTTCTAAAATTGGGGTAATATATTGGAGCTCGGGCCCACAGGCCAGAACCAAGGTCGAATTGGGCCCGGAACCATTTAGGTTGCGGGTCTAGAAATTGGAACCATACCCGGACCCGTTTACTTATCGGTTCCTAAAGATGGACCCAGACCCGATTATTAACGGGTCGGAACCTTCGGATAATCGGAGAATCGGATACCCATTTCCAACCCTATTGGCATCACCCCATCACTTCCGTCTTGGCTCAGGGTGACGGTACGAGGTTAATGGAGATGACTTTCCTCTATGGTTTACTAAGAGTGTTTCCGCAACGTTAATGTGGAAACAGAAATCAACGTAACAGAACAAATTTGAGACGGTAAAGCCGACCGGTCCCCAGGAACCACCGCTCGGTAAAGCAACGGGCTCGGCAGGTCCGACCCGGTCCAGGGCACCACCACTCTATAAAGCACAACTGTTTTCCACTGCGATAGTACTTCGGGTGCGATCATACCAGCGCTAAAGCACCGGATCCCATCAGAACTCCGCAGTTAAGCGTGCTTGGGCGAGAGTAGTACTAGGATGGGTGACCTCCTGGGAGGTCCTCGTGTTGCACCCTTTTTTTTTCAGCTTTGGCTGTCCATTTTCCTGCCACCCATCACATGACCGCTGTTGGAGCCGTCGGAGACCAAATTAATCATTTTGAAGCGTCGAAACCCAGGCTCCGTGCGAGACTTACTGGTTTTAGTTAGCCTTTAATTTGATTGCTTTGAAGGCTTTTTACTCCATTTCCAGTTCAATCTTTGCGGAAAGCCATATAAAGCAATTTAGGAAAGGTTTAAAAGTTTCAATGGAAAATCTTTTATATTTTACTGATTTTAGTAAGCTTACTGATTCGAGTAATCGAGGGTTTCCTGACTCTATAAAAGTGATGTAATACTTTTATTCAAGGAATAATACAGTTTCAGGTTGTTTATGGGTATCTAGGGTGGTAAACGGGTCGGTTCCGTTCCGGGTCCACGGCGGGCCCGGAACTGGAATCGTTAGTGAGGGGATGCACCCGGAAACCAAAACCGGAACCGATTCGGAACTAATTTCCTGGATCCGGAACCGGAACCATTACGGAGTGGATGGGTCCGGAACCGGAACCATTTCCTAGGCGGGTTCGGGTCCGGGCCCGGCCTATGTAGAGAATTTTTTAGAGAAAAGCAAACTTTTAGAAAAAAAATTTCTAAAATTGGGGTAATATATTGGAGCTCGGGCCCACAGGCTAGAACCAAGGTCGAATTGGGCCCGGAACCATTTAGGTCGCGGGTCTAGAAATTGGAACCATACCCGGACCCGTTTACTTATCGGTTCCTAAAGATGGACCCAGACCCGATTATTAACGGGTCGGAACCTTCGGATAATCGGAGAATCGGATACCCATTTACAACCCTATGGGCATCACCCCATCACTTCCGTCTTGGCTCAGGGTGACGGTACGAGGTTAATGGAGATGACTTTCCTCTATGGTTTACTAAGAGTGTTTCCGCAACGTTAATGTGGAAACAGAAATCAACGTAACAGAACAAATTTGAGACGGTAAAGCCGACCGGTCCCCAGGAACCACCGCTCGGTAAAGCAACGGGCTCGGCAGGTCCGACCCTGTCCAGGGCACCACCACTCTATAAAGCACAACTATTTTCCACTGCGATAATACTTCGGGTGCGATCATACCAGCGCTAAAGCACTGGATCCCATCAGAACTCCGCAGTTAAGCGTGCTTGGGCGAGAGTAGTACTAGGATGGGTGACCTCCTGGGAAGTCCTCGTGTTGCACCCCTTTTTTTTCAGCTTTGGCTGTCCATTTTCCTGCCACCCATCACATGACCGCTGTTGGAGCCGTCGGAGACCAAATTAATCATTTTGAAGCGTCGAAACCCAGGCTCCGTGCGAGACTTACCGGTTTTAGTTAGCCTTTAATTTGATTGCTTTGAAGGCTTTTTCCTCCATTTCCAGTTCAATCTTTGCGGAAAGCCATATAAAGCAATTTAGGAAAGGTTTAAAAGTTTCAATGGAAAATCTTTTATATTTTACTGATTTTAGTAAGCTTACTGATTCGAGTAATCGAGGGTTTCCTGACTCTATAAAAGTGATGTAATACTTTTATTCAAGGAATAATACAATTTCAGGTTGTTTATGGGTTTCTAGGGTCGTAAACGGGTCGGTTCCGTTCCGGGTCCACGGCGGGCCCGGAACTGGAATCGTTAGTGAGGGGATGCACCCGGAAACCAAAACCGGAACCGATTCGGAACTAATTTCCAGGATCCGGAACCGGAACCATTACGGAGTGGATGGGTCCGGAACCGGAACCATTTCCTGGGCGGGTTCGGGTCCGGGCCCGGCCTATGTAGAGAATTTTTTAGAGAAAAGCAAACTTTTAGAAAAAAAATTTCTAAAATTGGGGTAATATATTGGAGCTCGGGCCCACAGGCCAGAACCAAGGTCGAATTGGGCCCGGAACCATTTAGGTCGCGGGTCTAGAAATTGGAACCATACCCGGACCCGTTTACTTATCGGTTCCTAAAGATGGACCCAGACCCGATTATTAACGGGTCGGAACCTTCGGATAATCGGAGAATCGGATACCCATTTACAACCCTATGGGCATCACCCCATCACTTCCGTCTTGGCTCAGGGTGACGGTACGAGGTTAATGGAGATGACTTTCCTCTATGGTTTACTAAGAGTGTTTCCGCAACGTTAATGTGGAAACAGAAATCAACGTAACAGAACAAATTTGAGACGGTAAAGCCGACCGGTCCCCAGGAACCACCGCTCGGTAAAGCAACGGGCTCGGCAGGTCCGACCCGGTCCAGGGCACCACCACTCTATAAAGCACAACTGTTTTCCACTGCGATAATACTTCGGGTGCGATCATACCAGCGCTAAAGCACCGGATCCCATCAGAACTCCACAGTTAAGCGTGCTTGGGCGAGAGTAGTACTAGGATGGGTGACCTCCTGGGAAGTCCTCGTGTTGCACCCCTTTTTTTTCAGCTTTGGCTGTCCATTTTCCTGCCACCCATCACATGACCGCAGTTGGAGCCGTCGGAGACCAAATTAATCATTTTGAAGCGTCGAAACCCAGGCTCCGTGCGAGACTTACCGTTTTTAGTTAGCCTTAATTTGATTGCTTTGAAGGCTTTTTCCTCCATTTCCAGTTCAATCTTTGCGGAAAGCCATATAAAGCAATTTAGGAAAGGTTTAAAAGTTTCAATGGAAAATCTTTTATATTTTACTGATTTTAGTAAGCTTACTGATTCGAGTAATCGAGGGTTTCCTGACTCTATAAAAGTGATGTAATACTTTTATTCAAGGAATAATACAATTTCAGGTTGTTTATGGGTTTCTAGGGTCGTAAACGGGTCGGTTCCGTTCCGGGTCCAGGGCGGGCCCGGAACTGGAATCGTTAGTGAGGGGATGCACCCGGAAACTAAAACCGGAACCGATTCGGAACTAATTTCCTGGATCCGGAACCGGAACCATTACGGAGTGGATGGGTCCGGAACCGGAACCATTTCCTGGGCGGGTTCGGGTCCGGGCCCGGCCTATGTAGAGAATTTTTTAGAGAAAAGCAAACTTTTAGAAAAAAAATTTCTAAAATTGGGGTAATATATTGGAGCTCGGGCGCACAGGCCAGAACCAAGGTCGAATTGGGCCCGGAACCATTTAGGTCGCGGGTCTAGAAATTGGAACCATACCCGGACCCGTTTACTTATCGGTTCCTAAAGATGGACCCAGACCCGATTATTAACGGGTCGGAACCTTCGGATAATCGGAGAATCGGATACCCATTTACAACCCTATGGGCATCACCCCATCACTTCCGTCTTGGCTCAGGGTGACGGTACGAGGTTAATGGAGATGACTTTCCTCTATGGTTTACTAAGAGTGTTTCCGCAACGTTAATGTGGAAACAGAAATCAACGTAACAGAACAAATTTGAGACGGTAAAGCCGACCGGTCCCCAGGAACCACCGCTCGGTAAAGCAACGGGCTCGGCAGGTCCGACCCGGTCCAGGGCACCACCACTCTATAAAGCACAACTGTTTTCCACTGCGATAATACTTCGGGTGCGATCATACCAGCGCTAAAGCACCGGATCCTATCAGAACTCCGCAGTTAAGCGTGCTTGGGCGAGAGTAGTACTAGGATGGGTGACCTCCTGGGAAGTCCTCGTGTTGCACCCCTTTTTTTTCAGCTTTGGCTGTCCATTTTCCTGCCACCCATCACATGACCGCTGTTGGAGCCGTCGGAGACCAAATTAATCATTTTGAAGCGTCGAAACCCAGGCTCCGTGCGAGACTTACTGGTTTTAGTTAGCCTTTAATTTGATTGCTTTGAAGGCTTTTTACTCCATTTCCAGTTCAATCTTTGCGGAAAGCCATATAAAGCAATTTAGGAAAGGTTTAAAAGTTTCAATGGAAAATCTTTTAAATTTTACTGATTTTAGTAAGCTTACTGATTCGAGTAATCGAGGGTTTCCTGACTCTATAAAAGTGATGTAATACTTTTATTCAAGGAATAATACAATTTCAGGTTGTTTATGGGTTTCTAGGGTCGTAAACGGGTCGGTTCCGTTCCGGGTCCAGGGCGGGCCCGGAACTGGAATCGTTAGTGAGGGGATGCACCCGGAAACTAAAACCGGAACCGATTCGGAACTAATTTCCTGGATCCGGAACCGGAACCATTACGGAGTGGATGGGTCCGGAACCGGAACCATTTCCTGGGCGGGTTCGGGTCCGGGCCCGGCCTATGTAGAGAATTTTTTAGAGAAAAGCAAACTTTTAGAAAAAAAATTTCTAAAATTGGGGTAATATATTGGAGCTCGGGCGCACAGGCCAGAACCAAGGTCGAATTGGGCCCGGAACCATTTAGGTCGCGGGTCTAGAAATTGGAACCATACCCGGACCCGTTTACTTATCGGTTCCTAAAGATGGACCCAGACCCGATTATTAACGGGTCGGAACCTTCGGATAATCGGAGAATCGGATACCCATTTACAACCCTATGGGCATCACCCCATCACTTCCGTCTTGGCTCAGGGTGACGGTACGAGGTTAATGGAGATGACTTTCCTCTATGGTTTACTAAGAGTGTTTCCGCAACGTTAATGTGGAAACAGAAATCAACGTAACAGAACAAATTTGAGACGGTAAAGCCGACCGGTCCCCAGGAACCACCGCTCGGTAAAGCAACGGGCTCGGCAGGTCCGACCCGGTCCAGGGCACCACCACTCTATAAAGCACAACTGTTTTCCACTGCGATAATACTTCGGGTGCGATCATACCAGCGCTAAAGCACCGGATCCTATCAGAACTCCGCAGTTAAGCGTGCTTGGGCGAGAGTAGTACTAGGATGGGTGACCTCCTGGGAAGTCCTCGTGTTGCACCCCTTTTTTTTCAGCTTTGGCTGTCCATTTTCCTGCCACCCATCACATGACCGCTGTTGGAGCCGTCGGAGACCAAATTAATCATTTTGAAGCGTCGAAACCCAGGCTCCGTGCGAGACTTACTGGTTTTAGTTAGCCTTTAATTTGATTGCTTTGAAGGCTTTTTACTCCATTTCCAGTTCAATCTTTGCGGAAAGCCATATAAAGCAATTTAGGAAAGGTTTAAAAGTTTCAATGGAAAATCTTTTAAATTTTACTGATTTTAGTAAGCTTACTGATTCGAGTAATCGAGGGTTTCCTGACTCTATAAAAGTGATGTAATACTTTTATTCAAGGAATAATACAGTTTCAGGTTGTTTATGGGTATCTAGGGTCGTAAACGGGTCGGTTCCGTTCCGGGTCCACGGCGGGCCCGGAACTGGAATCGTTAGTGAGGGGATGCACCCGGAAACTAAAACCGGAACCGATTCGGAACTAATTTCCTGGATCCGGAACCGGAACCATTACGGAGTGGATGGGTCCGGAACCGGAACCATTTCCTGGGCGGGTTCGGGTCCGGGCCCGGCCTATGTAGAGAATTTTTTAGAGAAAAGCAAACTTTTAGAAAAAAAATTTCTAAAATTGGGGTAATATATTGGAGCTCGGGCCCACAGGCCAGAACCAAGGTCGAATTGGGCCCGGAACCATTTAGGTCGCGGGTCTAGAAATTGGAACCATACCCGGACCTGTTTACTTATCGGTTCCTAAAGATGGACCCAGACCCGATTATTAACGGGTCGGAACCTTCGGATAATCGGAGAATCGGATACCCATTTACAACCCTATGGGCATCACCCCATCACTTCCGTCTTGGCTCAGGGTGACGGTACGAGGTTAATGGAGATGACTTTCCTCTATGGTTTACTAAGAGTGTTTCCGCAACGTTAATGTGGAAACAGAAATCAACGTAACCGAACAAATTTGAGACGGTAAAGCCGACCGGTCCCCAGGCACCACCGCTCGGTAAAGCAACGGGCTCGGCAGGTCCGACCCGGTCCAGGGCACCACCACTCTGTAAAGCACAACTGTTTTCCACTGCGATAATACTTTGGGTGCGATCATACCCGCGCTAAAGCACCGGATCCCATCAGAACTCCGCAGTTAAGCGTGCTTGGGCGAGAGTAGTACTAGGATGGGTGACCTCCTGGGAAGTCCTCGTGTTGCACCCCTTTTTTTTCAGCTTTGGCTGTCCATTTTCCTGCCACCCATCCAATGACCGATGTTGGAGCTGTCGGAGACCAAATTAATCATTTTGAAGCGTCGAAACCCAGGCTCCGTGCGAGACTTACTGGTTTTAGTTAGCCTTTAATTTGATTGCTTTGAAGGCTTTTTACTCCATTTCCAGTTCAATCTTTGCGGAAAGCCATGTAAAGCAATTTAGGAAAGGTTTAAAAGTTTCAATGGAAAATCTTTTACATTTTACTGATTTTAGTAAGCTTACTGATTTGAGTAATCGAGGGTTTCCTGACTCTATAAAAGTGATGTAATACTTTTATTCAAGGAATAATACAGTTTCAGGTTGTTTATGGGTATCTAGGGTCGTAAACGGGTCGGTTCCGTTCCGGGTCCACGGCGGCCCCGGAACTGGAATCGTTAGTGAGGGGATGCACCCGGAAGCCAAAACCGGAACCGATTCGGAACTAATTTCCTGGATCCGGAACCGGAACCATTACGGAGTGGATGGGTCCGGAACCGGAACCATTTCCTGGGCGGGTTCGGGTCCGGGCCCAGCCTATGTAGAGAATTTTTTAGAGAAAAGCAAACTTTTAGAAAAAAAATTTCTAAAATTGGGGTAATAAATTGGAGCTCGGGCCCACAGGCCAGAACCAAGGTCGAACTGGGCCCGGAACCATTTAGGTCGCGGGTCTAGAAATTGGAACCATACCCGGACCCGTTTACTTATCGGTTCCTAAAGATGGACCCAGACCCGATTATTAACGGGTCGGAACCTTCGGATAATCGGAGAATCGGATACCCATTTACAACCCTATGGGCATCACCCCATCACTTCCGTCTTGGCTCAGGGTGACGGTACGAGGTTAATGGAGATGACTTTCCTCTATGGTTTACTAAGAGTGTTTCCGCAACGTTAATGTGGAAACAGAAATCAACGTAACAGAACAAATTTGAGACGGTAAAGCCGACCGGTCCCCAGGAACCACCGCTCGGTAAAGCAACGGGCTCGGCAGGTCCGACCCGGTCCAGGGCACCACCACTCTATAAAGCACAACTGTTTTCCACTGCGATAATACTTCGGGTGCGATCATACCAGCGCTAAAGCACCGGATCCCATCAGAACTCCGCAGTTAAGCGTGCTTGGGCGAGAGTAGTACAAGATGGGTGACCTCCTGGGAAGTCCTCGTGTTGCACCCCTTTTTTTTCAGCTTTGGCTGTCCATTTTCCTGCCACCCATCACATGACCGCTGTTGGAGCCGTCGGAGACCAAATTAATCATTTTGAAGCGTCGAAACCCAGGCTCCGTGCGAGACTTACTGGTTTTAGTTAGCCTTTAATTTGATTGCTTTGAAGGCTTTTTACTCCATTTCCAGTTCAATCTTTGCGGAAAGCCATATAAAGCAATTTAGGAAAGGTTTAAAAGTTTCAATGGAAAATCTTTTATATTTTACTGATTTTAGTAAGCTTACTGATTCGAGTAATCGAGGGTTTCCTGACTCTATAAAAGTGATGTAATACTTTTATTCAAGGAATAATACAGTTTCAGGTTGTTTATGGGTATCTAGGGTCGTAAACGGGTCGGTTCCGTTCCGGGTCCACGGCGGGCCCGGAACTGGAATCGTTAGTGAGGGGATGCACCCGGAAACCAAAACCGGAACCGATTCGGAACTAATTTCCTGGATCCGGAACCGGAACCATTACGGAGTGGATGGGTCCGGAACCGGAACCATTTCCTGGGCGGGTTCGGGTCCGGGCCCGGCCTATGTAGAGAATTTTTTAGAGAAAAGCAAACTTTTAGAAAAAAAATTTCTAAAATTGGGGTAATATATTGGAGCTCGGGCCCACAGGCCAGAACCAAGGTCGAATTGGGCCCGGAACCATTTAGGTCGCGGGTCTAGAAATTGGAACCATACCCGGACCCGTTTACTTATCGGTTCCTAAAGATGGACCCAGACCCGATTATTAACGGGTCGGAACCTTCGGATAATCGGAGAATCGGATACCCATTTACAACCCTATGGGCATCACCCCATCACTTCCGTCTTGGCTCAGGGTGACGGTACGAGGTTAATGGAGATGACTTTCCTCTATGGTTTACTAAGAGTGTTTCCGCAACGTTAATGTGGAAACAGAAATCAACGTAACAGAACAAATTTGAGACGGTAAAGCCGACCGGTCCCCAGGAACCCCCGCTCGGTAAAGCAACGGGCTCGGCAGGTCCGACCCGGTCCAGGGCACCACCACTCTATAAAGCACAACTGTTTTCCACTGCGATAATACTTCGGGTGCGATCATACCAGCGCTAAAGCACCGGATCCCATCAGAACTCCGCAGTTAAGCGTGCTTGGGCGAGAGTAGTACTAGGATGGGTGACCTCCTGGGAAGTCCTCGTGTTGCACCCCTTTTTTTTCAGCTTTGGCTGTCCATTTTCCTGCCACCCATCACATGACCGCTGTTGGAGCCGTCGGAGACCAAATTAATCATTTTGAAGCGTCGAAACCCAGGCTCCGTGCGAGACTTACTGGTTTTAGTTAGCCTTTAATTTGATTGCTTTGAAGGCTTTTTACTCCATTTCCAGTTCAATCTTTGCGGAAAGCCATATAAAGCAATTTAGGAAAGGTTTAAAAGTTTCAATGGAAAATCTTTTATATTTTACTGATTTTAGTAAGCTTACTGATTCGAGTAATCGAGGGTTTCCTGACTCTATAAAAGTGATGTAATACTTTTATTCAAGGAATAATACAGTTTCAGGTTGTTTATGGGTATCTAGGGTCGTAAACGGGTCGGTTCCGTTCCGGGTCCACGGCGGGCCCGGAACTGGAATCGTTAGTGAGGGGATGCACCCGGAAACTAAAACCAGAACCGATTCGGAACTAATTTCCTGGATCCGGAACCGGAACCATTACGGAGTGGACGGGTCCGGAACCGGAACCATTTCCTGGGCGGGTTCGGGTCCGGGCCCGGCCTATGTAGAGAATTTTTTAGAGAAAAGCAAACTTTTAGAAAAAAAATTTCTAAAATTGGGGTAATATATTGGAGCTCGGGCCCACAGGCCAGAACCAAGGTCGAATTGGGCCCGGAACCATTTAGGTCGCGGGTCTAGAAATTGGAACCATACCCGGACCTGTTTACTTATCGGTTCCTAAAGATGGACCCAAACCCGATTATTAACGGGTCGGAACCTTCGGATAATCGGAGAATCGGATACCCATTTACAACCCTATGGGCATCACCCCATCACTTCCGTCTTGGCTCAGGGTGACGGTACGAGGTTAATGGAGATGACTTTCGTCTATGGTTTACAAAGAGTGTTTCCGCAACGTTAATGTGGAAACAGAAATCAACGTAACAGAACAAATTTGAGACGGTAAAGCCGACCGGTCCCCAGGAACCACCGCTCGGTAAAGCAACGGGCTCGGCAGGTCCGACCCGGTCCAGGGCACCACCACTCTATAAAGCACAACTGTTTTCCACTGCGATAATACTTCGGGTGCGATCATACCAGCGCTAAAGCACCGGATCCCATCAGAACTCCGCAGTTAAGCGTGCTTGGGCGAGAGTAGTACTAGGATGGGTGACCTCCTGGGAAGTCCTCGTGTTGCACCCCTTTTTTTTCAGCTTTGGCTGTCCATTTTCCTGCCACCCATCACATGACCGCTGTTGGAGCCGTCGGAGACCAAATTAATCATTTTGAAGCGTCGAAACCCAGGCTCCGTGCGAGACTTACTGGTTTTAGTTAGCCTTTAATTTGATTGCTTTGAAGGCTTTTTACTCCATTTCCAGTTCAATCTTTGCGGAAAGCCATATAAAGCAATTTAGGAAAGGTTTAAAAGTTTCAATGGAAAATCTTTTATATTTTACTGATTTTAGTAAGCTTACTGATTCGAGTAATCGAGGGTTTCCTGACTCTATAAAAGTGATGTAATACTTTTATTCAAGGAATAATACAGTTTCAGGTTGTTTATGGGTATCTAGGGTCGTAAACGGGTCGGTTCCGTTCCGGGTCCACGGCGGGCCCGGAACTGGAATCGTTAGTGAGGGGATGCACCCGGAAACCAAAACCGGAACCGATTCGGAACTAATTTCCTGGATCCGGAACCGGAACCATTACGGAGTGGATGGGTCCGGAACCGGAACCATTTCCTGGGCGGGTTCGGGTCCGGGCCCGGCCTATGTAGAGAATTTTTTAGAGAAAAGCAAACTTTTAGAAAAAAAATTTCTAAAATTGGGGTAATATATTGGAGCTCGGGCCCACAGGCCAGAACCAAGGTCGAATTGGGCCCGGAACCATTTAGGTCGCGGGTCTAGAAATTGGAACCATACCCGGACCCGTTTACTTATCGGTTCCTAAAGATGGACCCAGACCCGATTATTAACGGGTCGGAACCTTCGGAAAATCGGAGAATCGGATACCCATTTACAACCCTATGGGCATCACCCCATCACTTCCGTCTTGGCTCAGGGTGACGGTACGAGGTTAATGGAGATGACTTTCCTCTATGGTTTACTAAGAGTGTTTCCGCAACGTTAATGTGGAAACAGAAATCAACATAACAGAACAAATTTGAGACGGTAAAGCCGACCGGTCCCCAGGAACCACCGCTCGGTAAAGCAACGGGCTCGGCAGGTCCGACCCGGTCCAAGGCACCACCACTCTATAAAGCACAACTGTTTTCCACTGCGATAATACTTCGGGTGCGATCATACCAGCGCTAAAGCACTGGATCCCATCAGAACTCCGCAGTTAAGCGTGCTTGGGCGAGAGTAGTACTAGGATGGGTGACCTCCTGGGAAGTCCTCGTGTTGCACCCCTTTTTTTTCAGCTTTGGCTGTCCATTTTCCTGCCACCCATCTCATGACCGCTGTTGGAGCCGTCGGAGACCAAATTAATCATTTTGAAGCGTCGAAACCCAGGCTCCGTGCGAGACTTACCGGTTTTAGTTAGCCTTTAATTTGATTGCTTTGAAGGCTTTTTCCTCCATTTCCAGTTCAATCTTTGCGGAAAGCCATATAAAGCAATTTAGGAAAGGTTTAAAAGTTTCAATGGAAAATCTTTTATATTTTACTGATTTTAGTGAGCTTACTGATTCGAGTAATCGAGGGTTTCCTGACTCTATAAAAGTGATGTAATACTTTTATTCAAGGAATAATACAATTTCAGGTTGTTTATGGGTTTCTAGGGTCGTAAACGGGTCGGTTCCGTTCCGGGTCCACGGCGGGCCCGGAACTGGAATCGTTAGTGAGGGGATGCACCCGGAAACTAAAACCGGAACCGATTCGGAACTAATTTCCTGGATCCGGAACCGGAACCATTACGGAGTGGATGGGTCCGGAACCGGAACCATTTCCTGGGCGGGTTCGGGTCCGGGCCCGGCCTATGTAGAGAATTTTTTAGAGAAAAGCAAACTTTTAGAAAAAAAATTTCTAAAATTGGGGTAATATATTGGAGCTCGGGCCCACAGGCCAGAACCAAGGTCGAATTGGGCCCGGAACCATTTAGGTCGCGGGTCTAGAAATTGGAACCATACCCGGACCCGTTTACATATCGGTTCCTAAAGATGGACCCAGACCCGATTATTAACGGGTCGGAGCCTTCGGAAAATCGGAGAATCGGATACCCATTTACAACCCTATGGGCATCACCCCATCACTTCCGTCTTGGCTCAGGGTGACGGTACGAGGTTAATGGAGATGACTTTCCTCTATGGTTTACTAAGAGTGTTTCCGCAACGTTATTGTGGAAACAGAAATCAACGTAACAGAACAAATTTGAGACGGTAAAGCCGACCGGTCCCCAGAAACCACCGCTCGGTAAAGCAACGGGCTCGGCAGGTCCGACCCGGTCCAGGGCACCACCACTCTATAAAGCACAACTGTTTTCCACTGCGGTAATACTTCGGGTGCGATCATACCAGCGCTAAAGCACCGGATCCCATCAGAACTCCGCAGTTAAGCGTGCTTGGGCGAGAGTAGTACTAGGATGGGTGACCTCCTAGGAAGTCCTTGTGTTGCACCCCTTTTTTTTCAGCTTTAGCTGTCCATTTTCCTGCCACCCATCACATGACCGCTGTTGGAGCCGTCGGAGACCAAATTAATCATTTTGAAGCGTCGAAACCCAGGCTCCGTGCGAGACTTACCGGTTTTAGTTAGCCTTTAATTTGATTGCTTTGAAGGCTTTTTACTCCATTTCCAGTTCAATCTTTGCGGAAAGCCATATAAAGCAATTTAGGAAAGGTTTAAAAGTTTCAATGGAAAATCTTTTATATTTTACTGATTTTAGTAAGCTTACTGATTCGAGTAATCGAGGGTTTCCTGACTCTATAAAAGTGATGTAATACTTTTATTCAAGGAATAATACAGTTTCAGGTAGTTTATGGGTATCTAGGGTCGTAAACGGGTCGGTTCCGTTCCGGGTCCACGGCGGGCCCGGAACTGGAATCGTTAGTGAGGGGATGCACCCGGAAACCAAAACCGGAACCGATTCGGAACTAATTTCCTGGATCCGGAACCGGAACCATTACGGAGTGGATGGGTCCGGAACCGGAACCATTTCCTGGGCGGGTTCGGGTCCGGGCCCGGCCTATGTAGAGAATTTTTTAGAGAAAAGCAAACTTTTAGAAAAAAAATTTCTAAAATTGGGGTAGTATATTGGAGCTCGGGCCCACAGGCCAGAACCAAGGTCGAATTGGGCCCGGAACCATTTAGGTCGCGGGTCTAGAAATTGGAACCATACCCGGACCCGTTTACTTATCGGTTCCTAAAGATGGACCCAGACCCGATTATTAACGGGTCGGAACCTTCGGATAATCGGAGAATCGGATACCCATTTACAACCCTATGGGCATCACCCCATCACTTCCGTCTTGGCTCAGGGTGACGGTACGAGGTTAATGGAGATGACTTTCCTCTATGGTTTACTAAGAGTGTTTCCGCAACGTTAATGTGGAAACAGAAATCAACGTAACAGAACAAATTTGAGACGGTAAAGCCGACCGGTCCCCAGGAACCACCGCTCGGTAAAGCAACGGGCTCGGCAGGTCCGACCCGGTCCAGGGCACCACCACTCTATAAAGCACAACTGTTTTCCACTGCGATAATACTTCGGGTGCGATCATACCAGCGCTAAAGCACCGGATCCCATCAGAACTCCGCAGTTAAGCGTGCTTGGGCGAGAGTAGTACTAGGATAGGTGACCTCCTGGGAAGTCCTCGTGTTGCACCCCTTTTTTTTCAGCTTTGGCTGTCCATTTTCCTGCCACCCATCACATGACCGCTGTTGGAGCCGTCGGAGACCAAATTAATCATTTTGAAGCGTCGAAACCCAGGCTCCGTGCGAGACTTACCGGTTTTAGTTAGCCTTTAATTTGATTGCTTTGAAGGCTTTTTCCTCCATTTCCAGTTCAATCTTTGCGGAAAGCCATATAAAGCAATTTAGGAAAGGTTTAAAAGTTTCAATGGAAAATCTTTTATATTTTACTGATTTTAGTAAGCTTACTGATTCGAGTAATCGAGGGTTTCCTGACTCTATAAATGTGATGTAATACTTTTATTCAAGGAATAATACAATTTCAGGTTGTTTATGGGTTTCTAGGGTCGTAAACGGGTCGGTTCCGTTCCGGGTCCACGGCGGGCCCGGAACTGGAATCGTTAGTGAGGGGATGCACCCGGAAACTAAAACCGGAACCGATTCGGAACTAATTTCCTGGATCCGGAACCGGAACCATTACGGAGTGGATGGGTCCGGAACCGGAACCATTTCCTGGGCGGGTTCGGGTCCGGGCCCGGCCTATGTAGAGAATTTTTTAGAGAAAAGCAAACTTTTAGAAAAAAAATTTCTAAAATTGGGGTAATATATTGGAGCTCCGGCCCACAGGCCAGAACCAAGGTCGAATTGGGCCCGGAACCATTTAGGTCGCGGGTCTAGAAATTGGAACCATACCCGGACCCGTTTACTTATCGGTTCCTAAAGATGGACCCAGACCCGATTATTAACGGGTCGGAACCTTCGGATAATCGGAGAATCGGATACCCATTTACAACCCTATGGGCATCACCCCATCACTTCCGTCTTGGCTCAGGGTGACGGTACGAGGTTAATGGAGATGACTTTCCTCTATGGTTTACTAAGAGTGTTTCCGCAACGTTAATGTGGAAACAGAAATCAACGTAACAGAACAAATTTGAGACGGTAAAGCCGACCGGTCCCCAGGAACCACCGCTCGGTAAAGCAACGGGCTCGGCAGGTCCGACCCGGTCCAGGGCACCACCACTCTATAAAGCACAACTGTTTTCCACTGCGATAATACTTCGGGTGCGATCATACCAGCGCTAAAGCACCGGATCCCATCAGAACTCCGCAGTTAAGCGTGCTTGGGCGAGAGTAGTACTAGGATGGGTGACCTCCTGGGAAGTCCTCGTGTTGCACCCCTTTTTTTTCAGCTTTGGCTGTCCATTTTCCTGCCACCCATCACATGACCGCTGTTGGAGCCGTCGGAGACCAAATTAATCATTTTGAAGCGTCGAAACCCAGGCTCCGTGCGAGACTTACTGGTTTTAGTTAGCCTTTAATTTGATTGCTTTGAAGGCTTTTTACTCCATTTCCAGTTCAATCTTTGCGGAAAGCCATATAAAGCAATTTAGGAAAGGTTTAAAAGTTTCAATGGAAAATCTTTTATATTTTACTGATTTTAGTAAGCTTACTGATTCGAGTAATCGAGGGTTTCCTGACTCTATAAAAGTGATGTAATACTTTTATTCAAGGAATAATACAGTTTCAGGTTGTTTATGGGTATCTAGGGTCGTAAACGGGTCGGTTCCGTTCCGGGTCCACGGCGGGCCCGGAACTGGAATCGTTAGTGAGGGGATGCACCCGGAAACTAAAACCGGAACCGATTCGGAACTAATTTCCTGGATCCAAAACCGGAACCATTACGGAGTGGATGGGTCCGGAACCGGAACCATTTCCTGGGCGGGTTCGGGTCCGGGCCCGGCCTATGTAGAGAATTTTTTAGAGAAAAGCAAACTTTTAGAAAAAAAATTTCTAAAATTGGGGTAATATATTGGAGCTCGGGCCCACAGGCCAGAACCAAGGTCGAATTGGGCCCGGAACCATTTAGGTCGCGGGTCTAGAAATTGGAACCATACCCGGACCTGTTTACTTATCGGTTCCTAAAGATGGACCCAGACCCGATTATTAACGGGTCGGAACCTTCGGATAATCGGAGAATCGGATACCCATTTACAACCCTATGGGCATCACCCCATCACTTCCGTCTTGGCTCAGGGTGACGGTACGAGGTTAATGGAGATGACTTTCCTCTATGGTTTACTAAGAGTGTTTCCGCAACGTTAATGTGGAAACAGAAATCAACGTAACCGAACAAATTTGAGACGGTAAAGCCGACCGGTCCCCAGGCACCACCGCTCGGTAAAGCAACGGGCTCGGCAGGTCCGACCCGGTCCAGGGCACCACCACTCTGTAAAGTACAACTGTTTTCCACTGCGATAATACTTTGGGTGCGATCATACCAGCGCTAAAGCACCGGATCCCATCAGAACTCCGCAGTTAAGCGTGCTTGGGCGAGAGTAGTACTAGGATGGGTGACCTCCTGGGAAGTCCTCGTGTTGCACCCCTTTTTTTTCAGCTTTGGCTGTCCATTTTCCTGCCACCCATCCAATGACCGATGTTGGAGCTGTCGGAGACCAAATTAATCATTTTGAAGCGTCGAAACCCAGGCTCCGTGCAAGACTTACTGGTTTTAGTTAGCCTTTAATTTGATTGCTTTGAAGGCTTTTTACTCCATTTCCAGTTCAATCTTTGCGGAAAGCCATGTAAAGCAATTTAGGAAAGGTTTAAAAGTTTCAATGGAAAATCTTTTATATTTTACTGATTTTAGTAAGCTTACTGATTTGAGTAATCGAGGGTTTCCTGACTCTATAAAAGTGATGTAATACTTTTATTCAAGGAATAATACAGTTTCAGGTTGTTTATGGGTATCTAGGGTCGTAAACGGGTCGGTTCCGTTCCGGGTCCACGGCGGCCCCGGAACTGGAATCGTTACTGAGGGGATGCACCCGGAAACCAAAACCGGAACCGATTCGGAACTAATTTCCTGGATCCGGAACCGGAACCATTACGGAGTGGATGGGTCCGGAACCGGAACCATTTCCTGGGCGGGTTCGGGTCCGGGCCCGGCCTATGTAGAGAATTTTTTAGAGAAAAGCAAACTTTTAGAAAAAAAATTTCTAAAATTGGGGTAATATATTGGAGCTCGGGCCCACAGGCCAGAACCAAGGTCGAATTGGGCCCGGAACCATTTAGGTCGCGGGTCTAGAAATTGGAACCATACCCGGACCCGTTTACTTATCGGTTCCTAAAGATGGACCCAGACCCGATTATTAACGGGTCGGAACCTTCGGATAATCGGAGAATCGGATACCCATTTACAACCCTATGGGCATCACCCCATCACTTCCGTCTTGGCTCAGGGTAACGGTACGAGGTTAATGGAGATGACTTTCCTCTATGGTTTACTAAGAGTGTTTCCGCAACGTTAATGTGGAAACAGAAATCAACGTAACAGAACAAATTTGAGACGGTAAAGCCGACCGGTCCCCAGGAACCACCGCTCGGTAAAGCAACGGGCTCGGCAGGTCCGACCCGGTCCGGGGCACCACCACTCTATAAAGCACAACTGTTTTCCACTGCGATAATACTTCGGGTGCGATCATACCAGCGCTAAAGCACCGGATCCCATCAGAACTCCGCAGTTAAGCGTGCTTGGGCGAGAGTAGTACTAGGATGGGTGACCTCCTGGGAAGTCCTCGTGTTGCACCCCTTTTTTTTCAGCTTTGGCTGTCCATTTTCCTGCCACCCATCACATGACCGCTGTTGGAGCCGTCGGAGACCAAACTAATCATTTTGAAGCGTCGAAACCCAGGCTCCGTGCGAGACTTACTGGTTTTAGTTAGCCTTTAATTTGATTGCTTTGAAGGCTTTTTACTCCATTTCCAGTTCAATCTTTGCGCAAAGCCATATAAAGCAATTTAGGAAAGGTTTAAAAGTTTCAATGGAAAATCTTTTATATTTTACTGATTTTAGTAAGCTTACTGATTCGAGTAATCGAGGGTTTCCTGACTCTATAAAAGTGATGTAATACTTTTATTCAAGGAATAATACAGTTTCAGGTTGTTTATGGGTATCTAGGGTCGTAAACGGGTCGGTTCCGTTCCGGGTCCACGGCGGCCCCGGAACTGGAATCGTTAGTGAGGGGATGCACCCGGAAACCAAAACCGGAACCGATTTGGAACTAATTTCCTGGATCCGGAACCGGAACCATTACGGAGTGGATGGGTCCGGAACCGGAACCATTTCCTGGGCGGGTTCGGGTCCGGGCCCGGCCTATGTAGAGAATTTTTTAGAGAAAAGCAAACTTTTAGACAAAAAATTTCTAAAATTGGGGTAATATATTGGAGCTCGGGCCCACAGGCCAGAACCAAGGTCGAATTGGGCCCGGAACCATTTAGGTCGCGGGTCTAGAAATTGGAACCATACCCGGACCCGTTTACTTATCGGTTCCTAAAGATGGACCCAGACCCGATTATTAACGGGTCGGAACCTTCGGATAATCGGAGAATCGGATACCCATTTACAACCCTATGGGCATCACCCCATCACTTCCGTCTTGGCTCAGGGTGACGGTACGAGGTTAATGGAGATGACTTTCCTCTATGGTTTACTAAGAGTGTTTCCGCAACGTTAATGTGGAAACAGAAATCAACGTAACAGAACAAATTTGAGACGGTAAAGCCGACCGGTCCCCAGGAACCACCGCTCGGTAAAGCAACGGGCTCGGCAGGTCCGACCCGGTCCAGGGCACCACCACTCTATAAAGCACAACTGTTTTCCACTGCGATAATACTTCGGGTGCGATCATACCAGCGCTAAAGCACCGGATCCAATCAGAACTCCGCAGTTAAGCGTGCTTGGGCGAGAGTAGTACTACGATGGGTGACCTCCTGGGAAGTCCTCGTGTTGCACCCCTTTTTTTTCAGCTTTGGCTGTCCATTTTCCTGCCACCCATCACATGACCGCTGTTGGAGCCGTCGGAGACCAAATTAATCATTTTTAAGCGTCGAAACCCAGGCTCCGTGCGAGACTTACTGGTTTTAGTTAGCCTTTAATTTGATTGCTTTGAAGGCTTTTTACTCCATTTCCAGTTCAATCTTTGCGGAATGCCATATAAAGCAATTTAGGAAAGGTTTAAAAGTTTCAATGGAAAATCTTTTATATTTTACTTATTTTAGTAAGCTTACTGATTCGAGTAATCGAGGGTTTCCTGACTCTATAAAAGTGATGTAATACTTTTATTCAAGGAATAATACAGTTTTAGGTTGTTTATGGGTATCTAGGGTCGTAAACGGGTCGGTTCCGTTCCGGGTCCACGGCGGGCCCGGAACTGGAATCGTTAGGGAGGGGATGCACCCGGAAACCAAAACCGGAACCGATTCGGAACTAATTTCCTGGATCCGGAACCGGAACCATTACGGAGTGGATGGGCCCGGAACCGGAACCATTTCATGGGCGGGTTCGGGTCCGGGCTCGGCCTATGTAGAGAATTTTTTCGAGAAAAGCAAACTTTTAGAAAAAAAATTTCTAAAATTGGGGCAATATATTGGAGCTCGGGCCCACAGGCCAGAACCAAGGTCGAATTGGGCCCGGAACCATTTAGGTCGCGGGTCTAGAAATTGGAACCATACCCGGACCCGTTTACTTATCGGTTCCTAAAGATGGACCCAGACCCGATTATTAACGGGTCGGAACCTTCGGATAATCGGAGAATCGGATACCCATTTACAACCCTATGGGCATCACCCCATCACTTCCGTCTTGGCTCAGGGTGACGGTACGAGGTTAATGGAGATGACTTTCCTCTATGGTTTACTAAGAGTGTTTCCGCAACGTTAATGTGGAAACAGAAATCAACATAACAGAACAAATTTGAGACGGTAAAGCCGACCGGTCCCCAGGCACCACCGCTCGGTAAAGCAACGGGCTAGGCAGGTCCGACCCGGTCCAGGGCACCACCTCTCTGTAAAGCACAACTGTTTTCCACTGCGATAATACTTCGGGTGCGATCATACCAGCGCTAATGCACCGGATCCCATCAGAACTCCTCAGTTAAGCGTGCTTGGGCGAGAGTAGTACTAGGATGGGTGACCTCCTGCGAAGTCCTCGTGCTACACCCCTTTTTTTTCAGCTTTGGCTGTCCATTTTCCTACCACCCATCACATGACCGCTGTTGGAGCCGTCGGAGACCAAATTAATCATTTTGAAGCGTCGAAACCCAGGCTCCGTGCGAGACTTACTGGTTTTAGTTAGCCTTTAATTTGATTGCTTTGAAGGCTTTTTACTCCATTTTCGGTTCAATCTTTGCGGAAAGCCATATGAAGCAATTTAGGAAAGGTTTAAAAGTTTCAATGGAAAATCTTTTATATTTTACTGATTTTAGTAAGCTTACTGATTCGAGTAATCGAGGGTTTCCTGACTCTATAAAAGTGATGTAATACTTTTATTCAAGGAATAATACAGTTTTAGGTTGTTTATGGGTATCTAGGGTCGTAAACGGGTCAGTTCCGTTCCGGGTCCACGGCGAGCCCGGAACTGGAATCGTTAGTGAGGGGATGCACCCGGAAACCAAAACCGGAACCGATACGGAACTAATTTCCTGGATCCGGAACCGGAACCATTACGGAGTGGATGGGTCCGGAACCGGAACCATTTCCTGGGCGGGTTCGGGTCCGGGCCCGGCCTATGTAGAGAATTTTTTAGAGAAAAGCAAACTTTTAGAAAAAAAATTTCTAAAATTGGGGTAATATATTGGAGCTCGGGCCCACAGGCCAGAACCAAGGTCGAATTGGGCCCGGAACCGTTTAGGTCGCGGGTCTAGAAATTGGAACCATACCCGGACCCGTTTACTTATCGGTTCCTAAAGATGGACCCAGACCCGATTATTAACGGGTCGGAACCTTCGGATAATCGGAGAATCGGATACCCATTTACAACCCTATGGGCATCACCCCATCACTTCCGTCTTGGCTCAGGGTGACGGTACGAGGTTAATGGAGATGACTTTCCTCTATGGTTTACTAAGAGTGTTTCCGCAACGCTAATGTGGAAACAGAAATCAACGTAACAGAACAAATTCGAGACGGTAAAGCCGACCGGTCCCCAGGCACCACCGCTCGGTAAAGCAACGGGCTCGGCAGGTCCGACCCGGTCCAGGGCACCACCTCTCTGTAAAGCACAACTGTTTTCCACTGCGATAATACTTCGGGTGCGATCATACCAGCGCTAAAGCACCGGATCCCATCAGAACTCCGCAGTTAAGCGTGCTTGGGCGAGAGTAGTACTAGGATGTGTGACCTCTTGGGAAGTCCTCGAGTTGCACCCCTTTTTTTTCAGCTTTGGCTGTCCATTTTCCTGCCACCCATCACATGACCGCTGTTGGAGCCGTCGGAGACCAAATTAATCATTTTGAAGCGTCGAAACCCAGGCTCCGTGCGAGATTTACTGGTTTTAGTTAGCCTTTAATTTGATTGCTTTGAAGGCTTTTTACTCCATTTCCGGTTCAATCTTTGCGGAAAGCCATATAAAGCAATTTAGGAAAGGCTTAAAAGTTTCAATGGAAAATCTTTTATATTTTACTGATTTTAGTAAGCTTACTGATTCGAGTAATCGAGGGTTTCCTGACTCTATAAAAGTGATGTAATACTTTTATTCAAGGAATAATACAGTTTCAGGTTGTTTATGGGTATCTAGGGTCGTAAACGGGTCGGTTCCGTTCCGGGTCCACGGCGGCCCCGGAACTGGAATCGTTAGTGAGGGGATGCACCCGGAAACCAAAACCGGAACCGATTCGGAACTAATTTCCTGGATCCGGAACCGGAACCATTACGGAGTGGATGGGTCCGGAACCGGAACCATTTCCTGGGCGGGTTCGGGTCCGGGCCCGGCCTATGTAGAGAATTTTTTAGAGAAAAGCAAACTTTTTGAAAAAAAATTTCTAAAATTGGGGTAATATATTGGAGCTCGGGCCCACAGGCCAGAACCAAGGTCGAATTGGGCCCGGAACCATTTAGGTCGCGGGTCTAGAAATTGGAACCATACCCGGACCCGTTTACTTATCGGTTCCTAAAGATGGACCCAGACCCGATTATTAACGGGTCGGAACCTTCGGATAATCGGAGAATCGGATACCCATTTACAACCCTATGGGCATCACCCCATCACTTCCGTCTTGGCTCAGGGTAACGGTACGAGGTTAATGGAGATGACTTTCCTCTATGGTTTACTAAGAGTGTTTCCGCAACGTTAATGTGGAAACAGAAATCAACGTAACAGAACAAATTTGAGACGGTAAAGCCGACCGGTCCCCAGGAACCACCGCTCGGTAAAGCAACGGGCTCGGCAGGTCCGACCCGGTCCGGGGCACCACCACTCTATAAAGCACAACTGTTTTCCACTGCGATAATACTTCGGGTGCGAACATACCAGCGCTAAAGCACCGGATCCCATCAGAACTCCGCAGTTAAGCGTGCTTGGGCGAGAGTAGTACTAGGATGGGTGACCTCCTGGGAAGTCCTCGTGTTGCACCCCTTTTTTTTCAGCTTTGGCTGTCCATTTTCCTGCCACCCATCACATGACCGCTGTAGGAGCCGTCGGAGACCAAATTAATCATTTTGAAGCGTCGAAACCCAGGCTCCGTGCGAGACTTACTGGTTTTAGTTAGCCTTTAATTTGATTGCTTTGAAGGCTTTTTACTCCATTTCCAGTTCAATCTTTGCGCAAAGCCATATAAAGCAATTTAGGAAAGGTTTAAAAGTTTCAATGGAAAATCTTTTATATTTTACTGATTTTAGTAAGCTTACTGATTCGAGTAATCGAGGGTTTCCTGACTCTATAAAAGTGATGTCATACTTTTATTCAAGGAATAATACAGTTTCAGGTTGTTTATGGGTATCTAGGGTCGTAAACGGGTCGGTTCCGTTCCGGGTCCACGGCGGGCCCGGAACTGGAATCGTTAGTGAGGGGATGCACCCGGAAACTAAAACCGGAACCGATTCGGAACTAATTTCCTGGATCCGGAACCGGAACCATTACGGAGTGGATGGGTCCGGAACCGGAACCATTTCCTGGGCGGGTTCGGGTCCGGGCCCGGCCTATGTAGAGAATTTTTTAGAGAAAAGCAAACTTTTTGAAAAAAAATTTCTAAAATTGGGGTAATATATTGGAGCTCGGGCCCACAGGCCAGAACCAAGGTCGAATTGGGCCCGGAACCATTTAGGTCGCGGGTCTAGAAATTGGAACCATACCCGGACCCGTTTACTTATCGGTTCCTAAAGATGGACCCAGACCCGATTATTAACGGGTCGGAACCTTCGGATAATCGGAGAATCGGATACCCATTTACAACCCTATGGGCATCACCCCATCACTTCCGTCTTGGCTCAGGGTAACGGTACGAGGTTAATGGAGATGACTTTCCTCTATGGTTTACTAAGAGTGTTTCCGCAACGTTAATGTGGAAACAGAAATCAACGTAACAGAACAAATTTGAGACGGTAAAGCCGACCGGTCCCCAGGAACCACCGCTCGGTAAAGCAACGGGCTCGGCAGGTCCGACCCGGTCCGGGGCACCACCACTCTATAAAGCACAACCGTTTTCCACTGCGATAATACTTCGGGTGCGATCATACCAGCGCTAAAGCACCGGATCCCATCAGAACTCCGCAGTTAAGCGTGCTTGGGCGAGAGTAGTACTAGGATGGGTGACCTCCTGGGAAGTCCTCGTGTTGCACCCCTTTTTTTTCAGCTTTGGCTGTCCATTTTCCTGCCACCCATCACATGACCGCTGTTGGAGCCGTCGGAGACCAAATTAATCATTTTGAAGCGTCGAAACCCAGGCTCCGTGCGAGACTTACTGGTTTTAGTTAGCCTTTAATTTGATTGCTTTGAAGGCTTTTTACTCCATTTCCAGTTCAATCTTTGCGGAATGCCATATAAAGCAATTTAGGAAAGGTTTAAAAGTTTCAATGGAAAATCTTTTATATTTTACTGATTTTAGTAAGCTTACTGATTCGAGTAATCGAGGGTTTCCTGACTCTATAAAAGTGATGTAATACTTTTATTCAAGGAATAATACAGTTTCAGGTTGTTTATGGGTATCTAGGGTCGTAAACGGGTCGGTTCCGTTCCGGGTCCACGGCGGGCCCGGAACTGGAATCGTTAGTGAGGGGATGCACCCGGAAACCAAAACCGGAACCGATTCGGAACTAATTTCCTGGATCCGGAACCGGAACCATTACGGAGTGGATGGGCCCGGAACCGGAACCATTTCATGGGCGGGTTCGGGTCCGGGCTCGGCCTATGTAGAGAATTTTTTAGAGAAAAGCAAACTTTTAGAAAAAAAATTTCTAAAATTGGGGCAATATATTGGAGCTCGGGCCCACAGGCCAGAACCAAGGTCGAATTGGGCCCGGAACCATTTAGGTCGCGGGTCTAGAAATTGGAACCATACCCGGACCCGTTTACTTATCGGTTCCTAAAGATGGACCCAGACCCGATTATTAACGGGTCGGAACCTTCGGATAATCGGAGAATCGGATACCCATTTACAACCCTATGGGCATCACCCCATCACTTCCGTCTTGGCTCAGGGTGACGGTACGAGGTTAATGGAGATGACTTTCCTCTATGGTTTACTAGGAGTGTTTCCGCAACGTTAATGTGGAAACAGAAATCAACATAACAGAACAAATTTGAGACGGTAAAGCCGACCGGTCCCCAGGCACCACCGCTCGGTAAAGCAACGGGCTAGGCAGGTCCGACCCGGTCCAGGGCACCACCTCTCTGTAAAGCACAACTGTTTTCCACTGCGATAATACTTCGGGTGCGATCATACCAGCGCTAATGCACCGGATCCCATCAGAACTCCTCAGTTAAGCGTGCTTGGGCGAGAGTAGTACTAGGATGGGTGACCTCCTGCGAAGTCCTCGCGCTACACCCCTTTTTTTTCAGCTTTGGCTGTCCATTTTCCTACCACCCTTCACATGACCGCTGTTGGAGCCGTCGGAGACCAAATTAATCATTTTGAAGCGTCGAAACCCAGGCTCCGTGCGAGACTTACTGGTTTTAGTTAACCTTTAATTTGATTGCTTTGAAGGCTTTTTACTCCATTTTCGGTTCAATCTTTGCGGAAAGCCATATGAAGCAATTTAGGAAAGGTTTAAAAGTTTCAATGGAAAATCTTTTATATTTTACTGATTTTAGTAAGCTTACTGATTCGTGTAATCGAGGGTTTCCTGACTCTATAAAAGTGATGTAATACTTTTATTCAAGGAATAATACAGTTTCAGGTTGTTTATGGGTATCTAGGGTCGTAAACGGGTCGGTTCCGTTCCGGGTCCACGGCGAGCCCGGAACTGGAATCGTTAGTGAGGGGATGCACCCGGAAACCAAAACCGGAACCGATACGGAACTAATTTCCTGGATCCGGAACCGGAACCATTACGGAGTGGATGGGTCCGGAACCGGAACCATTACGGAGTGGATGGGTCCGGAACCGGAACCATTTCCTGGGCGGGTTCGGGTCCGGGCCCGGCCTATGTAGAGAATTTTTTAGAGAAAAGCAAACTTTTAGAAAAAAAATTTCAAAAATTGGGGTAATATATTGGAGCTCGGGCCCACAGGCCAGAACCAAGGTCGAATTGGGCCCGGAACCGTTTAGGTCGCGGGTCTAGAAATTGGAACCATACCCGGACCCGTTTACTTATCGGTTCCTAAAGATGGACCCAGACCCGATTATTAACGGGTCGGAACCTTCGGATAATCGGAGAATCGGATACCCATTTACAACCCTATGGGCATCACCCCATCACTTCCGTCTTGGCTCAGGGTGACGGTACGAGGTTAATGGAGATGACTTTCCTCTATGGTTTACTAAGAGTGTTTCCGCAACGTTAATGTGGAAACAGAAATCAACGTAACAGAACAAATTTGAGACGGTAAAGCCGACCGGTCCCCAGGCACCACCGCTCGGTAAAGCAACGGGCTCGGCAGGTCCGACCCGGTCCAGGGCACCACCTCTCTGTAAAGCACAACTGTTTTCCACTGCGATAATACTTCGGGTGCGATCATACCAGCGCTGAAGCACCGGATCCCATCAGAACTCCGCAGTTAAGCGTGCTTGGGCGACAGTAGTACTAGGATGTGTGACCTCTTGGGAAGTCCTCGTGTTGCACCCCTTTTTTTTCAGCTTTGGCTGTCCATTTTCCTGCCACCCATCACATGACCGCTGTTGGAGCCGTCGGAGACCAAATTAATCATTTTGAAGCGTCGAAACCCAGGCTCCGTGCGAGATTTACTGGTTTTAGTTAGCCTTTAATTTGATTGCTTTGAAGGCTTTTTACTCCATTTCCGGTTCAATCTTTGCGGAAAGCCATATAAAGCAATTTAGGAAAGGCTTAAAAGTTTCAATGGAAAATCTTTTATATTTTACTGATTTTAGTAAGCTTACTGATTCGAGTAATCGAGGGTTTCCTGACTCTATAAAAGTGATGTAATACTTTTATTCAAGGAATAATACAGTTTCAGGTTGTTTATGGGTATCTAGGGTCGTAAACGGGTCGGTTCCGTTTCGGGTCCACGGCGGCCCCGGAACTGGAATCGTTAGTGAGGGGATGCACCCGGAAACCAAAACCGGAACCGATTCGGAACTAATTTCCTGGATCCGGAACCGGAACCATTACGGAGTGGATGGGTCCGGAACCGGAACCATTTCCTGGGCGCGTTCGGGTCCGGGCCCGGCCTATGTAGAGAATTTTTTAGAGAAAAGCAAACTTTTAGAAAAAAAATTTCTAAAATTGGGGTAATATATTGGAGCTCGGGCCCACAGGCCAGAACCAAGGTCGAATTGGGCCCGGAACCATTTAGGTCGCGGGTCTAGAAATTGGAACCATACCCGGACCCGTTTACTTATCGGTTCCTAAAGATGGACCCAGACCCGATTATTAACGTGTCGGAACCTTCGGATAATCGGAGAATCGGATACCCATTTACAACCCTATGGGCATCACCCCATCACTTCCGTCTTGGCTCAGGGTGACGGTACGAGGTTAATGGAGATGACTTTCCTCTATGGTTTACTAAGAGTGTTTCCGCAACGTTAATGTGGAAACAGAAATCAACGTAACAGAACAAATTTGAGACGGTAAAGCCGACCGGTCCCCAGGAACCACCGCTCGGTAAAGCAACGGGCTCGGCAGGTCCGACCCGGTCCAGGGCACCACCACTCTATAAAGCACAACTGTTTTCCACTGCGATAATACTTCGGGTGCGATCATACCAGCGCTAAAGCACCGGATCCCATCAGAACTCCGCAGTTAAGCGTGCTTGGGCGAGAGTAGTACTAGGATGGGTGACCTCCTGGGAAGTCCTCGTGTTGCACCCCTTTTTTTTCAGCTTTGGCTGTCCATTTTCCTGCCACCCATCACATCACCGCTGTTGGAGCCGTCGGAGACCAAATTAATCATTTTGAAGCGTCGAAACCCAGGCTCCGTGCGAGACTTACTGGTTTTAGTTAGCCTTTAATTTGATTGCTTTGAAGGCTTTTTACTCCATTTTCGGTTCAATCTTTGCGGAAAGCCATATGAAGCAATTTAGGAAAGGTTTAAAAGTTTCAATGGAAAATCTTTTATATTTTACTGATTTTAGTAAGCTTACTGATTCGAGTAATCGAGGGTTTCCTGACTCTATAAAAGTGATGTAATACTTTTATTCAAGGAATAATACAGTTTCAGGTTGTTTATGGGTATCTAGGGTCGTAAATGGGTCGGTTCCGTTCCGGGTCCACGGCGAGCCCGGAACTGGAATCGTTAGTGAGGGGATGCACCCGGAAACCAAAACCGGAACCGATACGGAACTAATTTCCTGGATCCGGAACCGGAACCATTACGGAGTGGATGGGTCCGGAACCGGAACCATTTCCTGGGCGGGTTCGGGTCCGGGCCCGGCCTATGTAGAGAATTTTTTAGAGAAAAGCAAACTTTTAGAAAAAAAATTTCTAAAATTGGGGTAATATATTGGAGCTCGGGCCCACAGGCCAGAACCAAGGTCGAATTGGGCCCGGAACCGTTTAGGTCGCGGGTCTAGAAATTGGAACCATACCCGGACCCGTTTACTTATCGGTTCCTAAAGATGGACCCAGACCCGATTATTAACGGGTCGGAACCTTCGGATAATCGGAGAATCGGATACCCATTTACAACCCTATGGGCATCACCCCATCACTTCCGTCTTGGCTCAGGGTGACGGTACGAGGTTAATGGAGATGACTTTCCTCTATGGTTTACTAAGAGTGTTTCCGCAACGTTAATGTGGAAACAGAAATCAACGTAACAGAACAAATTTGAGACGGTAAAGCCGACCGGTCCCCAGGCACCACCGCTCGGTAAAGCAACGGGCTCGGCAGGTCCGACCCGGTCCAGGGCACCACCTCTCTGTAAAGCACAACTGTTTTCCACTGCGATAATACTTCGGGTGCGATCATACCAGCGCTGAAGCACCGGATCCCATCAGAACTCCGCAGTTAAGCGTGCTTGGGCGACAGTAGTACTAGGATGTGTGACCTCTTGGGAAGTCCTCGTGTTGCACCCCTTTTTTTTCAGCTTTGGCTGTCCATTTTCCTGCCACCCATCACATGACCGCTGTTGGAGCCGTCGGAGACCAAATTAATCATTTTGAAGCGTCGAAACCCAGGCTCCGTGCGAGATTTACTGGTTTTAGTTAGCCTTTAATTTGATTGCTTTGAAGGCTTTTTACTCCATTTCCGGTTCAATCTTTGCGGAAAGCCATATAAAGCAATTTAGGAAAGGCTTAAAAGTTTCAATGGAAAATCTTTTATATTTTACTGATTTTAGTAAGCTTACTGATTCGAGTAATCGAGGGTTTCCTGACTCTATAAAAGTGATGTAATACTTTTATTCAAGGAATAATACAGTTTCAGGTTGTTTATGGGTATCTAGGGTCGTAAACGGGTCGGTTCCGTTTCGGGTCCACGGCGGCCCCGGAACTGGAATCGTTAGTGAGGGGATGCACCCGGAAACCAAAACCGGAACCGATTCGGAACTAATTTCCTGGATCCGGAACCGGAACCATTACGGAGTGGATGGGTCCGGAACCGGAACCATTTCCTGGGCGCGTTCGGGTCCGGGCCCGGCCTATGTAGAGAATTTTTTAGAGAAAAGCAAACTTTTAGAAAAAAAATTTCTAAAATTGGGGTAATATATTGGAGCTCGGGCCCACAGGCCAGAACCAAGGTCGAATTGGGCCCGGAACCATTTAGGTCGCGGGTCTAGAAATTGGAACCATACCCGGACCCGTTTACTTATCGGTTCCTAAAGATGGACCCAGACCCGATTATTAACGTGTCGGAACCTTCGGATAATCGGAGAATCGGATACCCATTTACAACCCTATGGGCATCACCCCATCACTTCCGTCTTGGCTCAGGGTGACGGTACGAGGTTAATGGAGATGACTTTCCTCTATGGTTTACTAAGAGTGTTTCCGCAACGTTAATGTGGAAACAGAAATCAACGTAACAGAACAAATTTGAGACGGTAAAGCCGACCGGTCCCCAGGAACCACCGCTCGGTAAAGCAACGGGCTCGGCAGGTCCGACCCGGTCCAGGGCACCACCACTCTATAAAGCACAACTGTTTTCCACTGCGATAATACTTCGGGTGCGATCATACCAGCGCTAAAGCACCGGATCCCATCAGAACTCCGCAGTTAAGCGTGCTTGGGCGAGAGTAGTACTAGGATGGGTGACCTCCTGGGAAGTCCTCGTGTTGCACCCCTTTTTTTTCAGCTTTGGCTGTCCATTTTCCTGCCACCCATCACATCACCGCTGTTGGAGCCGTCGGAGACCAAATTAATCATTTTGAAGCGTCGAAACCCAGGCTCCGTGCGAGACTTACTGGTTTTAGTTAGCCTTTAATTTGATTGCTTTGAAGGCTTTTTACTCCATTTTCGGTTCAATCTTTGCGGAAAGCCATATGAAGCAATTTAGGAAAGGTTTAAAAGTTTCAATGGAAAATCTTTTATATTTTACTGATTTTAGTAAGCTTACTGATTCGAGTAATCGAGGGTTTCCTGACTCTATAAAAGTGATGTAATACTTTTATTCAAGGAATAATACAGTTTCAGGTTGTTTATGGGTATCTAGGGTCGTAAATGGGTCGGTTCCGTTCCGGGTCCACGGCGAGCCCGGAACTGGAATCGTTAGTGAGGGGATGCACCCGGAAACCAAAACCGGAACCGATACGGAACTAATTTCCTGGATCCGGAACCGGAACCATTACGGAGTGGATGGGTCCGGAACCGGAACCATTTCCTGGGCGGGTTCGGGTCCGGGCCCGGCCTATGTAGAGAATTTTTTAGAGAAAAGCAAACTTTTAGAAAAAAAATTTCTAAAATTGGGGTAATATATTGGAGCTCGGGCCCACAGGCCAGAACCAAGGTCGAATTGGGCCCGGAACCGTTTAGGTCGCGGGTCTAGAAATTGGAACCCTACCCGGACCCGTTTACTTATCGGTTCCTAAAGATGGACCCAGACCCGATTATTAACGGGTCGGAACCTTCGGATAATCGGAGAATCGGATACCCATTTACAACCCTATGGGCATCACCCCATCACTTCCGTCTTGGCTCAGGGTGACGGTACGAGGTTAATGGAGATGACTTTCCTCTATGGTTTACTAAGAGTGTTTCCGCAACGTTAATGTGGAAACAGAAATCAACGTAACAGAACAAATTTGAGACGGTAAAGCCGAACGGTCCCCAGGCACCACCGCTCGGTAAAGCAACGGGCTCGGCAGGTCCGACCCGGTCCAGGGCACCACCTCTCTGTAAAGCACAACTGTTTTCCACTGCGATAATACTTCGGGTGCGATCATACCAGCGCTAAAGCACCGGATCCCATCAGAACTCCGCAGTTAAGCGTGCTTGGGCGAGAGTAGTACTAGGATGTGTGACCTCCTGGGAAGTCCTCGTGTTGCACCCCTTTTTTTTCAGCTTTGGCTGTCCATTTTCCTGCCACCCATCACATGACCGCTGTTGGAGCCGTCGGAGACCAAATTAATCATTTTGAAGCGTCGAAACCCAGGCTCCGTGCGAGATTTACTGGTTTTAGTTAGCCTTTAATTTGATTGCTTTGAAGGCTTTTTACTCCATTTCCGGTTCAATCTTTGCGGAAAGCCATATAAAGCAATTTAGGAAAGGCTTAAAAGTTTCAATGGAAAATCTTTTATATTTTACTGATTTTAGTAAGCTTACTGATTCGAGTAATCGAGGGTTTCCTGACTCTATAAAAGTGATGTAATACTTTTATTCAAGGAATAATACAGTTTCAGGTTGTTTATGGGTATCTAGGGTCGTAAACGGGTCGGTTCCGTTCCGGGTCCACGGCGGCCCCGGAACTGGAATCGTTAGTGAGGGGATGCACCCGGAAACCAAAACCGGAACCGATTCGGAACTAATTTCCTGGATCCGGAACCGGAACCATTACGGAGTGGATGGGTCCGGAACCGGAACCATTTCCTGGGCGGGTTCGGGTCCGGGCCCGGCCTATGTAGAGAATTTTTTAGAGAAAAGCAAACTTTTAGAAAAAAAATTTCTAAAATTGGGGTAATATATTGGAGCTCGGGCCCACAGGCCAGAACCAAGGTCGAATTGGGCCCGGAACCATTTAGGTCGCGGGTCTAGAAATTGGAACCATACCCGGACCTGTTTACTTATCGGTTCCTAAAGATGGACCCAGACCCGATTATTAACGTGTCGGAACCTTCGGATAATCGGAGAATCTGATACCCATTTACAACCCTATGGGCATCACCCCATCACTTCCGTCTTGGCTCAGGGTGACGGTACGAGGTTAATGGAGATGACTTTCCTCTATGGTTTACTAAGAGTGTTTCCGCAACGTTAATGTGGAAACAGAAATCAACGTAACAGAACAAATTTGAGACGGTAAAGCCGACCGGTCCCCAGGCACCACCGCTCGGTAAAGCAACGGGCTCGGCAGGTCCGACCCGGTCCAGGGCACCACCACTCTGTAAAGCACAACTGTTTTCCACTGCGATAATACTTTGGGTGCGATCATACCAGCGCTAAAGCACCGGATCCCATCAGAACTCCGCAGTTAAGCGTGCTTGGGCGAGAGTAGTACTAGGATGGGTGACCTCCTGGGAAGTCCTCGTGTTGCACCCCTTTTTTTTCAGCTTTGGCTGTCCATTTTCCTGCCACCCATCCAATGACCGCTGTTGGAGCTGTCGGAGACCAAATTAATCATTTTGAAGCGTCGAAACCCAGGCTCCGTGCGAGACTTACTGGTTTTAGTTAGCCTTTAATTTGATTGCTTTGAAGGCTTTTTACTCCATTTCCAGTTCAATCTTTGCGGATAGCCATGTAAAGCAATTTAGGAAAGGTTTAAAAGTTTCAATGGAAAATCTTTTATATTTTACTGATTTTAGTAAGCTTACTGATTTGAGTAATCGAGGGTTTCCTGACTTTATAAAAGTGATGTAATACTTTTATTCAAGGAATAATACAGTTTCAGGTTGTTTATGGGTATCTAGGGTCGTAAACGGGTCGGTTCCGTTCCGGGTCCACGGCGGCCCCGGAACTGGAATCGTTAGTGAGGGGATGCACCCGGAAACCAAAACCGGAACCGATTCGGAACTAATTTCCTGGATCCGGAACCGGAACCATTACGGAGTGGATGGGTCCGGAACCGGAACCATTTCCTGGGCGGGTGCGGGTCCGGGCCCGGCCTATGTAGAGAATTTTTTAGAGAAAAGCAAACTTTTAGACAAAAAATTTCTAAAATTGGGGTAATATATTGGAGCTCGGGCCCACAGGCCAGAACCAAGGTCGAATTGGGCCCGGAACCATTTAGGTCGCGGGTCTAGAAATTGGAACCATACCCGGACCCGTTTACTTATCGGTTCCTAAAGATGGACCCAGACCCGATTATTAACGGGTCGGAACCTTCGGATAATCGGAGAATCGGATACCCATTTACAACCCTATGGGCATCACCCCATCACTTCCGTCTTGGCTCAGGGTGACGGTACGAGGTTAATGGAGATGACTTTCCTCTATGGTTTACTAAGAGTGTTTCCGCAACGTTAATGTGGAAACAGAAATCAACGTAACAGAACAAATTTGAGACGGTAAAGCCGACCGGTCCCCAGGAACCACCGCTCGGTAAAGCAACGGGCTCGGCAGGTCCGACCCGGTCCAGGGCACCACCACTCTATAAAGCACAACTGTTTTCCACTGCGATAATACTTCGGGTGCGATCATACCAGCGCTAAAGCACCGGATCCAATCAGAACTCCGCAGTTAAGCGTGCTTGGGCGAGAGTAGTACTACGATGGGTGACCTCCTGGGAAGTCCTCGTGTTGCACCCCTTTTTTTTCAGCTTTGGCTGTCCATTTTCCTGCCACCCATCACATGACCGCTGTTGGAGCCGTCGGAGACCAAATTAATCATTTTTAAGCGTCGAAACCCAGGCTCCGTGCGAGACTTACTGGTTTTAGTTAGCCTTTAATTTGATTGCTTTGAAGGCTTTTTACTCCATTTCCAGTTCAATCTTTGCGGAATGCCATATAAAGCAATTTAGGAAAGGTTTAAAAGTTTCAATGGAAAATCTTTTATATTTTACTTATTTTAGTAAGCTTACTGATTCGAGTAATCGAGGGTTTCCTGACTCTATAAAAGTGATGTAATACTTTTATTCAAGGAATAATACAGTTTCAGGTTGTTTATGGGTATCTAGGGTCGTAAACGGGTCGGTTCCGTTCCGGGTCCACGGCGGGCCCGGAACTGGAATCGTTAGTGAGGGGATGCACCCGGAAACCAAAACCGGAACCGATTCGGAACTAATTTCCTGGATCCGGAACCGGAACCATTACGGAGTGGATTGGCCCGGAACCGGAACCATTTCATGGGCGGGTTCGGGTCCGGGCCCGGCCTATGTAGAGAATTTTTTAGAGAAAAGCAAACTTTTAGAAAAAAAATTTCTAAAATTGGGGCAATATATTGGAGCTCGGGCCCACAGGCCAGAACCAAGGTCGAATTGGGCCCGGAACCATTTAGGTCGCGGGTCTAGAAATTGGAACCATACCCGGACCCGTTTACTTATCGGTTCCTAAAGATGGACCCAGACCCGATTATTAACGGGTCGGAACCTTCGGATAATCGGAGAATCGGATACCCATTTACAACCCTATGGGCATCACCCCATCACTTCCGTCTTGGCTCAGGGTGACGGTACGAGGTTAATGGAGATGACTTTCCTCTATGGTTTACTAAGAGTGTTTCCGCAACGTTAATGTGGAAACAGAAATCAACATAACAGAACAAATTTGAGACGGTAAAGCCGACCGGTCCCCAGGCACCACCGCTCGGTAAAGCAACGGGCTAGGCAGGTCCGACCCGGTCCCGGGCACCACCTCTCTGTAAAGCACAACTGTTTTCCACTGCGATAATTGTTCGGGTGCGATCATACCAGCGCTAATGCACCGGATCCCATCAGAACTCCTCAGTTAAGCGTGCTTGGGCGAGAGTAGTACTAGGATGGGTGACCTCCTGCGAAGTCCTCGTGCTACACCCCTTTTTTTTCAGCTTTGGCTGTCCATTTTCCTACCACCCATCACATGACCGCTGTTGGAGCCGTCGGAGACCAAATTAATCATTTTGAAGCGTCGAAACCCAGGCTCCGTGCGAGACTTACTGGTTTTAGTTAGCCTTTAATTTGATTGCTTTGAAGGCTTTTTACTCCATTTTTGGTTCAATCTTTGCGGAAAGCCATATGATGCAATTTAGGAAAGGTTTAAAAGTTTCAATGGAAAATCTTTTATATTTTACTGATTTTAGTAAGCTTACTGATTCGAGTAATCGAGGGTTTCCTGACTCTATAAAAGTGATGTAATACTTTTATTCAAGGAATAATACAGTTTCAGGTTGTTTATGGGTATCTAGGGTCGTAAACGGGTCGGTTCCGTTCCGGGTCCACGGCGAGCCCGGAACTGGAATCGTTAGTGAGGGGATGCACCCGGAAACCAAAACCGGAACCGATACGGAACTAATTTCCTGGATCCGGAACCGGAACCATTACGGAGTGGATGGGTCCGGAACCGGAACCATTTCCTGGGCGCGTTCGGGTCCGGGCCCGGCCTATGTAGAGAATTTTTTAGAGAAAAGCAAACTTTTAGAAAAAAAATTTCTAAAATTGGGGTAATATATTGGAGCTCGGGCCCACAGGCCAGAACCAAGGTCGAATTGGGCCCGGAACCGTTTAGGTCGCGGGTCTAGAAATTGGAACCATACCCGGACCCGTTTACTTATCTGTTCCTAAAGATGGACCCAGACCCGATTATTAACGGGTCGGAACCTTCGGATAATCGGAGAATCGGATACCCATTTACAACCCTATGGGCATCACCCCATCACTTCCGTCTTGGCTCAGGGTGACGGTACGAGGTTAATGGAGATGACTTTCCTCTATGGTTTACTAAGAGTGTTTCCGCAACGTTAATGTGGAAACAGAAATCAACGTAACAGAACAAATTTGAGACGGTAAAGCCGACCGGTCCCCAGGCACCACCGCTCGGTAAAGCAACGGGCTCGGCAGGTCCGACCCGGTCCAGGGCACCACCTCTCTGTAAAGCACAACTGTTTTCCACTGCGATAATACTTCGGGTGCGATCATACCAGCGCTAAAGCACCGGATCCCATCAGAACTCCGCAGTTAAGCGTGCTTGGGCGAGAGTAGTACTAGGATGTGTGACCTCTTGGGAAGTCCTCGTGTTGCACCCCTTTTTTTTCAGCTTTGGCTGTCCATTTTCCTGCCACCCATCACATGACCGCTGTTGGAGCCGTCGGAGACCAAATTAATCATTTTGAAGCATCGAAACCCAGGCTCCGTGCGAGACTTACTGGTTTTAGTTAGCCTTTAATTTGATTGCTTTGAAGGCTTTTTACTCCATTTCCGGTTCAATCTTTGCGGAAAGCCATACAAAGCAATTTAGGAAAGGCTTAAAAGTTTCAATGGAAAATCTTTTATATTTTACTGATTTTAGTAAGCTTACTGATTCGAGTAATCGAGGGTTTCCTGACTCTATAAAAGTGATGTAATACTTTTATTCAAGGAATAATACAGTTTCAGGTTGTTTATGGGTATCTAGGGTCGTAAACGGGTCGGTTCCGTTCCGGGTCCACGGCGGGCCCGGAACTGGAATCGTTAGTGAGGGGATGCACCCGGAAACCAAAACCGGAACCGATTCGGAACTAATTTCCTGGATCCGGAACCGGAACCATTACGGAGTGGATGGGCCCGGAATCGGAACCATTTCCTGGGCGGGTTCGGGTCCGGGCCCGGCCTATGTAGAGAATTTTTTAGAGAAAAGCAAACTTTTAGAAAAAAAATTTCTAAAATTGGGGTAATATATTGGAGCTCGGGCCCACAGGCCAGAACCAAGGTCGAATTGGGCCCGGAACCATTTAGGTCGCGGGTCTAGAAATTGGAACCATACCCGGACCCATTTACTTATCGGTTCCTAAAGATGGACCCAGACCCGATTATTAACGGGTCGGAACCTTCGGATAATCGGAGAATCGGATACCCATTTACAACCCTATGGGCATCACCCCATCACTTCCGTCTTGGCTCAGGGTGACGGTACGAGGTTAATGGAGATGACTTTCCTCTATGGTTTACTAAGAGTGTTTCCGCAACGTTAATGTGGAAACAGAAATCAACGTAACAGAACAAATTTGAGACGGTAAAGCCGACCGGTCCCCAGGCACCACCGCTCAGTAAAGCAACGGGCTCGGCAGGTCCGACCCGGTCCAGGGCACCACCTCTCTGTAAAGCACAACTGTTTTCCACTGCGATAATACTTCTGGTGCGATCATACCAGCGCTAAAGCACCGGATCCCATCAGAACTCCGCAGTTAAGCGTGCTTGGGCGAGAGTAGTACTAGGATGTGTGACCTCCTGGGAAGTCCTCGTGTTGCACCCCTTTTTTTTCAGCTTTGGCTGTCCATTTTCCTGCCACCCATCACATGACCGCTGTTGGAGCCGTCGGAGACCAAATTAATCATTTTGAAGCGTCGAAACCCAGGCTCCGTGCGAGACTTACTGGTTTTAGTTAGCCTTTAATTTGATTGCTTTGAAGGCTTTTTACTCCATTTCCGGTTCAATCTTTGCGGAAAGCCATATAAAGCAATTTAGGAAAGGCTTAAAAGTTTCAATGGAAAATCTTTTATATTTTACTGATTTTAGTAAGCTTACTGATTCGAGTAATCGAGGGTTTCCTGACTCTATAAAAGTGATGTAATACTTTTATTCAAGGAATAATACAGTTTCAGGTTGTTTATGGGTATCTAGGGTCGTAAACGGGTCGGTTCCGTTCCGGGTCCACGGCGGGCCCGGAACTGGAATCGTTAGTGAGGGGATGCACCCGGAAACCAAAACCGGAACCGATTCGGAACTAATTTCTTGGATCCGGAACCGGAACCATTACGGAGTGGATGGGCCCGGAACCGGAACCATTTCCTGGGCGGGTTCGGGTCCGAGCCCGGCCTTTCTAGAGAATTTTTTAGAGAAAAGCAAACTTTTAGAAAAAAAATTTCTAAAATTGGGGTAATATATTGGAGCTCGGGCCCACAGGCCAGAACCAAGGTCGAATTGGGCCCGGAACCATTTAGGTCGCGGGTCTTGAAATTGGAACCATACCCGGACCCGTTTACTTATCGGTTCCTAAAGATGGACCCAGACCCGATTATTAACGGGTCGGAACCTTCGGATAATCGGAGAATCGGATACCCATTTACAACCCTATGGGCATCACCCCATCACTTCCGTCTTGGCTCAGGGTGACGGTACGCGGTTAATGGAGATGACTTTCCTCTATGGTTTACTAAGAGTGTTTCCGCAACGTTAATGTGGAAACAGAAATCAACGTAACAGAACAAATTTGAGACGGTAAAGCCGACCGGTCCCCAGGCACCACCGCTCGGTAAAGCAACGGGCTCGGCAGGTCCGACCCGGTCCAGGGCACCACCTCTCTGTAAAGCACAACTGTTTTCCACTGCGATAATACTTCGGGTGCGATCATACCAGCGCTAAAGCACCGGATCCCATCAGAACTCCGCAGTTAAGCGTGCTTGGGCGAGAGTAGTACTAGGATGTGTGACCTCCTGGGAAGTCCTCGTGTTGCACCCCTTTTTTTTCAGCTTTGGCTGTCCATTTTCCTGCCACCCATCACATGACCGCTGTTGGAGCCGTCGGAGACCAAATTAATCATTTTGAAGCGTCGAAACCCAGGCTCCGTGCGAGACTTACTGGTTTTAGTTAGCCTTTAATTTGATTGCTTTGAAGGCTTTTTACTCCATTTCCAGTTCAATCTTTGCGGAAAGCCATATAAAGCAATTTAGGAAAGGTTTAAAAGTTTCAATGGAAAATCTTTTATATTTTACTGATTTTAGTAAGCTTACTGATTCGAGTAATCGAGGGTTTCCTGACTCTATAAAAGTGATGTAATACTTTTATTCAAGGAATAATACAGTTTCAGGTAGTTTATGGGTATCTAGGGTCGTAAACGGGTCGGTTCCGTTCCGGGTCCACGGCGGGCCCGGAACTGGAATCGTTAGTGAGGGGATGCACCCGGAAACCAAAACCGGAACCGATTCGGAACTAATTTCCTGGATCCGGAACCGGAACCATTACGGAGTGGATGGGCCCGGAACCGGAACCATTTCCTGGGCGGGTTCGGGTCCGAGCCCGGCCTTTCTAGAGAATTTTTTAGAGAGAAGCAAACTTTTAGAAAAAAAATTTCTAAAATTGGGGTAATATATTGGAGCTCGGGCCCACAGGCCAGAACCAAGGTCGAATTGGGCCCGGAACCATTTAGGTCGCGGGTCTAGAAATTGGAACCATACCCGGACCCGTTTACTTATCGGTTCCTAAAGATGGACCCAGACCCGATTATTAACGGGTCGGAACCTTCGGAAAATCGGAGAATCGGATACCCATTTACAACCCTATGGGCATCACCCCATCACTTCCGTCTTGGCTCAGGGTGACGGTACGAGGTTAATGGAGATGACTTTCCTCTATGGTTTACTAAGAGTGTTTCCGCAACGTTAATGTGGAAACAGAAATCAACGTAACAGAACAAATTTGAGACGGTAAAGCCGACCGGTCCCCAGGCACCACCGCTCGGTAAAGCAATGGGCTCGGCAGGTCCGACCCGGTCCAGGGCACCACCTCTCTGTAAAGCACAACTGTTTTCCACTGCGATAATACTTCGGGTGCGATCATACCAGCGCTAAAGCACCGGATCCCATCAGAACTCCGCAGTTAAGCGTGCTTGGGCGAGAGTAGTACTAGGATGTGTGACCTCCTGGGAAGTCCTCGTGTTGCACCCCTTTTTTTTCAGCTTTGGCTGTCCATTTTCCTGCCACCCATCACATGACCGCTGTTGGAGCCGTCGGAGACCAAATTAATCATTTTGAAGCGTCGAAACCCAGGCTCCGTGCGAGACTTACTGGTTTTAGTTAGCCTTTAATTTGATTGCTTTGAAGGCTTTTTACTCCATTTCCGGTTCAATCTTTGCGGAAAGCCATATAAAGCAATTTAGGAAAGGCTTAAAAGTTTCAATGGAAAATCTTTTATATTTTACTGATTTTAGTAAGCTTACTGATTCGAGTAATCGAGGGTTTCCTGACTCTATAAAAGTGATGTAATACTTTTATTCAAGGAATAATACAGTTTCAGGTTGTTTATGGGTATCTAGGGTCGTAAACGGGTCGGTTCCGTTCCGGGTCCACGGCGGGCCCGGAACTGGAATCGTTAGTGAGGGGATGCACCCGGAAACCAAAACCGGAACCGATTCGGAACTAATTTCCTGGATCCGGAACCGGAACCATTACGGAGTGGATGGGCCCGGAACCGGAACCATTTCCTGGGCGGGTTCGGGTCCGGGCCCGGCCTATGTAGAGAATTTTTTAGAGAAAAGCAAACTTTTAGAAAAAAAATTTCTAAAATTGGGGTAATATATTGGAGCTCGGGCCCACAGGCCAGAACCAAGGTCGAATTGGGCCCGGAACCATTTAGGTCGCGGGTCTAGAAATTGGAACCATACCCGGACCCGTTTACTTATCGGATCCTAAAGATGGACCCAGACCCGATTATTAACGGGTCGGAACCTTCGGATAATCGGAGAATCGGATACCCATTTACAACCCTATGGGCATCACCCCATCACTTCCGTCTTGGCTCAGGGTGACAGTACGAGGTTAATGGAGATGACTTTCCTCTATGGTTTACTAAGAGTGTTTCCGCAACGTTAATGTGGAAACAGAAATCAACGTAACAGAACAAATTTGAGACGGTAAAGCCGACCGGTCCCCAGGCACCACCGCTCGGTAAAGCAACGGGCTCGGCAGGTCCAACCCGGTCCAGGGCACCACCACTCTGTAAAGCACAACTGTTTTCCACTGCGATAATACTTCGGGTGCGATCATACCAGCGCTAAAGCACCGGATCCCATCAGAACTCCGCAGTTAAGCGTGCTTGGGCGAGAGTAGTACTAGGATGGGTGACCTCCTGGGAAGTCCTCGTGTTGCACCCCTTTTTTTTCAGCTTTGGCTGTCCATTTTCCTGCCACCCATCACATGACCGCTGTTGGAGCCGTCGGAGACCAAATTAATCATTTTGAAGCGTCGAAACCCAGGCTCCGTGCGAGACTTACTGGTTTTAGTTAGCCTTTAATTTGATTGCTTTGAAGGCTTTTTACTCCATTTCCGGTTCAATCTTTGCGGAAAGCCATATAAAGCAATTTAGGAAAGGTTTAAAAGTTTCAATGGAAAATCTTTTATATTTTACTGATTTTAGTAAGCTTACTGATTCGAGTAATCGAGGGTTTCCTGACTCTATAAAAGTGATGTAATACTTTTATTCAAGGAATAATACAGTTTCAGGTTGTTTATGGGTATCTAGGGTCGTAAACGGGTCGGTTCCGTTCCGGGTCCACGGCGGGCCCGGAACTGGAATCGTTAGTGAGGGGATGCACCCGGAAACCAAAACCGGAACCGATTCGGAACTAATTTCCTGGATCCGGAACCGGAACCATTACGGAGTGGATGGGCCCGGAACCGGAACCATTTCCTGGGCGGGTTCGGGTCCGGGCCCGGCCTATGTAGAGAATTTTTTAGAGAAAAGCAAACTTTTAGAAAAAAAATTTCTAAAATTTGGGTAATATATTGGAGCTCGGGCCCACAGGCCAGAACCAAGGTCGAATTGGGCCCGGAACCATTTAGGTCGCGGGTCTAGAAATTGGAACCATACCCAGACCCGTTTACTTATCGGTTCCTAAAGATGGACCCAGACCCGATTATTAACGGGTCGGAACCTTCGGATAATCGGAGAATCGGATACCCATTTACAACCCTATGGGCATCACACCATCACTTCCGTCTTGGCTCAGGGTGACGGTACGAGGTTAATGGAGATGACTTTCCTCTATGGTTTAGTAAGAGTGTTTCCGCAACGTTGATGTGGAAACAGAAATCAACGTAACAGAACAAATTTGAGACGGTAAAGCCGACCGGTCCCCAGGCACCACCGCTCGGTAAAGCAACGGGCTCGGCAGGTCCGACCCGGTCCAGGGCACCACCTCTCTGTAAAGCACAACTGTTTTCCACTGCGATAATACATCGGGTGCGATCATACCAGCGCTAAAGCACCGGATCCCATCAGAACTCCGCAGTTAAGCGTGCTTGGGCGAGAGTAGTACTAGGATGTGTGACCTCCTGGGAAGTCCTCGTGTCGCACCCCTTTTTTTTCAGCTTTGGCTGTCCATTTTCCTGCCACCCATCACATGACCGCTGTTGGAGCCGTCGGAGACCAAATTAATCATTTTGAAGCGTCGAAACCCAGGCTCCGTGCGAGACTTGCTGGTTTTAGTTAGCCTTTAATTTGATTGCTTTGAAGGCTTTTTACTCCATTTCCGGTTCAATCTTTGCGGAAAGCCATATAAAGCAATTTAGGAAAGGCTTAAAAGTTTCAATGGAAAATCTTTTATATTTTACTGATTTTAGTAAGCTTACTGATTCGAGTAATCGAGGGTTTCCTGACTCTATAAAAGTGATGTAATACTTTTATTCAAGGAATAGTACAGTTTCAGGTTGTTTATGGGTATCTAGGGTCGTAAACGGGTCGGTTCCGTTCCGGGTCCACGGCGGGCCCGGAACTGGAATCGTTAGTGAGGGGATGCACCCGGAAACCAAAACCGGAACCGATTCGGAACTAATTTCCTGGATCCGGAACCGGAACCATTACGGAGTGGATGGGCCCGGAACCGGAACCATTTCCTGGGCGGGTTCGGGTCCGGGCCCGGCCTATGTAGAGAATTTTTTAGAGAAAAGCAAACTTTTAGAAAAAAAATTTCTAAAATTGGGGTAATATATTGGAGCTCGGGCCCACAGGCCAGAACCAAGGTCGAATTGGGCCCGGAACCATTTAGGTCGCGGGTCTAGAAATTGGAACCAAACCCGGACCCGTTTACTTATCGGTTCCTAAAGATGGACCCAGACCCGATTATTAACGGGTCGGAACCTTCGGATAATCGGAGAATCGGATACCCATTTACAACCCTATGGGCATCACCCCATCACTTCCGTCTTGGCTCAGGGTGACGGTACGAGGTTAATGGAGATGACTTTCCTCTATGGTTTAGTAAGAGTGTTTCCGCAACGTTAATGTGGAAACAGAAATCAACGTAACAGAACAAATTTGAGACGGTAAAGCCGACCGGTCCCCAGGCACCACCGCTCGGTAAAGCAACGGGCTCGGCAGGTCCGACCCGGTCCAGGGCACCACCTCTCTGTAAAGCACAACTGTTTTCCACTGCGATAATACTTCAGGTGCGATCATACCAGCGCTAAAGCACCGGATCCCATCAGAACTCCGCAGTTAAGCGTGCTTGGGCGAGAGTAGTACTAGGATGTGTGACCTCCTGGGAAGTCCTCGTGTCGCACCCCTTTTTTTTCAGCTTTGGCTGTCCATTTTCCTGCCACCCATCACATGACCGCTGTTGGAGCCGTCGGAGACCAAATTAATCATTTTGAAGCGTCGAAACCCAGGCTCCGTGCGAGACTTGCTGGTTTTAGTTAGCCTTTAATTTGATTGCTTTGAAGGCTTTTTACTCCATTTCCGGTTCAATCTTTGCGGAAAGCCATATAAAGCAATTTAGGAAAGGCTTAAAAGTTTCAATGGAAAATCTTTTATATTTTACTGATTTTAGTAAGCTTACTGATTCGAGTAATCGAGGGTTTCCTGACTCTATAAAAGTGATGTAATACTTTTATTCAAGGAATAATACAGTTTCAGGTTGTTTATGGGTATCTAGGGTCGTAAACGGGTCGGTTCCGTTCCGGGTCCACGGCGGGCCCGGAACTGGAATCGTTAGTGAGGGGATGCACCCGGAAACCAAAACCGGAACCGATTCGGAACTAATTTCCTGGATCCGGAACCGGAACCATTACGGAGTGGATGGGCCCGGAACCGGAACCATTTCCTGGGCGGGTTCGGGTCCGGGCCCGGCCTATGTAGAGAATTTTTTAGAGAAAAGCAAACTTTTAGAAAAAAAATTTCTAAAATTGGGGTAATATATTGGAGCTCGGGCCCACAGGCCAGAACCAAGGTCGAATTGGGCCCGGAACCATTTAGGTCGCGGGTCTAGAAATTGGAACCAAACCCGGACCCGTTTACTTATCGGTTCCTAAAGATGGACCCAGACCCGATTATTAACGGGTCGGAACCTTCGGATAATCGGAGAATCGGATACCCATTTACAACCCTATGGGCATCACCCCATCACTTCCGTCTTGGCTCAGGGTGACGGTACGAGGTTAATGGAGATGACTTTCCTCTATGGTTTAGTAAGAGTGTTTCCGCAACGTTAATGTGGAAACAGAAATCAACGTAACAGAACAAATTTGAGACGGTAAAGCCGACCGGTCCCCAGGCACCACCGCTCGGTAAAGCAACGGGCTCGGCAGGTCCGACCCGGTCCAGGGCACCACCTCTCTGTAAAGCACAACTGTTTTCCACTGCGATAATACTTCAGGTGCGATCATACCAGCGCTAAAGCACCGGATCCCATCAGAACTCCGCAGTTAAGCGTGCTTGGGCGAGAGTAGTACTAGGATGTGTGACCTCCTGGGAAGTCCTCGTGTCGCACCCCTTCTTTTTCAGCTTTGGCTGTCCATTTTCCTGCCACCCATCACATGACCGCTGTTGGAGCCGTCGGAGACCAAATTAATCATTTTGAAGCGTCGAAACCCAGGCTCCGTGCGAGACTTGCTGGTTTTAGTTAGCCTTCAATTTGATTGCTTTGAAGGCTTTTTACTCCATTTCCGGTTCAATCTTTGCGGAAAGCCATATAAAGCAATTTAGGAAAGGCTTAAAAGTTTCAATGGAAAATCTTTTATATTTTACTGATTTTAGTAAGCTTACTGATTCGAGTAATCGAGTGTTTCCTGACTCTATAAAAGTGATGTAATACTTTTATTCAAGGAATAATACAGTTTCAGGTTGTTTATGGGTATCTAGGGTCGTAAACGGGTCGGTTCCGTTCCGGGTCCACGGCGGGCCCGGAACTGGAATCGTTAGTGAGGGGATGTACCCGGAAACCAAAACCGGAACCGATTCGGAACTAATTTCCTGGATCCGGAACCGGAACCATTACGGAGTGGATGGGCCCGGAACCGGAACCATTTCCTGGGCGGGTTCGGGTCCGGGCCCGGCCTATGTAGAGAATTTTTTAGAGAAAAGCAAACTTTTAGAAAAAAAATTTCTAAAATTGGGGTAATATATTGGAGCTCGGGCCCACAGGCCAGAACCAAGGTCGAATTGGGCCCGGAACCATTTAGGTCGCGGGTCTAGAAATTGGAACCATACCCGGACCCGTTTACTTATCGGATCCTAAAGATGGACCCAGACCCGATTATTAACGGGTCGGAACCTTCGGATAATCGGAGAATCGGATACCCATTTACAACCCTATGGGCATCACCCCATCACTTCCGTCTTGGCTCAGGGTGACAGTACGAGGTTAATGGAGATGACTTTCCTCTATGGTTTACTAAGAGTGTTTCCGCAACGTTAATGTGGAAACAGAAATCAACGTAACAGAACAAATTTGAGACGGTAAAGGCGACCGGTCCCCAGGCACCACCGCTCGGTAAAGCAACGGGCTCGGCAGGTCCAACCCGGTCCAGGGCACCACCACTCTGTAAAGCACAACTGTTTTCCACTGCGATAATACTTCGGGTGCGATCATACCAGCGCTAAAGCACCGGATCCCATCAGAACTCCGCAGTTAAGCGTGCTTGGGCGAGAGTAGTACTAGGATGGGTGACCTCCTGGGAAGTCCTCGTGTTGCACCCCTTTTTTTTCAGCTTTGGCTGTCCATTTTCCTGCCACCCATCACATGACCGCTGTTGGAGCCGTCGGAGACCAAATTAATCATTTTGAAGCGTCGAAACCCAGGCTCCGTGCGAGACTTACTGGTTTTAGTTAGCCTTTAATTTGATTGCTTTGAAGGCTTTTTACTCAATTTCCGGTTCAATCTTTGCGGAAAGCCATATAAAGCAATTTAGGAAAGGTTTAAAAGTTTCAATGGAAAATCTTTTATATTTTACTGATTTTAGTAAGCTTACTGATTCGAGTAATCGAGGGTTTCCTGACTCTATAAAAGTGATGTAATACTTTTATTCAAGGAATAATACAGTTTCAGGTTGTTTATGGGTATCTAGGGTCGTAAACGGGTCGGTTCCGTTCCGGGTCCACGGCGGGCCCGGAACTGGAATCGTTAGTGAGGGGATGCACCCGGAAACCAAAACCGGAACCGATTCGGAACTAATTTCCTGGATCCGGAACCGGAACCATTACGGAGTGGATGGGCCCGGAACCGGAACCATTTCCTGGGCGGGTTCGGGTCCGGGCCCGGCCTATGTAGAGAATTTTTTAGAGAAAAGCAAACTTTTAGAAAAAAAATTTCTAAAATTTGGGTAATATATTGGAGCTCGGGCCCACAGGCCAGAACCAAGGTCGAATTGGGCCCGGAACCATTTAGGTCGCGGGTCTAGAAATTGGAACCATACCCAGACCCGTTTACTTATCGGTTCCTAAAGATGGACCCAGACCCGATTATTAACGGGTCGGAACCTTCGGATAATCGGAGAATCGGATACCCATTTACAACCCTATGGGCATCACCCCATCACTTCCGTCTTGGCTCAGGGTGACGGTACGAGGTTAATGGAGATGACTTTCCTCTATGGTTTAGTAAGAGTGTTTCCGCAACGTTAATGTGGAAACAGAAATCAACGTAACAGAACAAATTTGAGACGGTAAAGCCGACCGGTCCCCAGGCACCACCGCTCGGTAAAGCAACGGGCTCGGCAGGTCCGACCCGGTCCAGGGCACCACCTCTCTATAAAGCACAACTGTTTTCCACTGCGATAATACTTCGGGTGCGATCATACCAGCGCTAAAGCACCGGATCCCATCAGAACTCCGCAGTTAAGCGTGCTTGGGCGAGAGTAGTACTAGGATGTGTGACCTCCTGGGAAGTCCTCGTGTCGCACCCCTTTTTTTTCAGCTTTGGCTGTCCATTTTCCTGCCACCCATCACATGACCGCTGTTGGAGCCGTCGGAGACCAAATTAATCATTTTGAAGCGTCGAAACCCAGGCTCCGTGCGAGACTTGCTGGTTTTAGTTAGCCTTTAATTTGATTGCTTTGAAGGCTTTTTACTCCATTTCCGGTTCAATCTTTGCGGAAAGCCATATAAAGCAATTTAGGAAAGGCTTAAAAGTTTCAATGGAAAATCTTTTATATTTTACTGATTTTAGTAAGCTTACTGATTCGAGTAATCGAGGGTTTCCTGACTCTATAAAAGTGATGTAATACTTTTATTCAAGGAATAATACAGTTTCAGGTTGTTTATGGGTATCTAGGGTCGTAAACGGGTCGGTTCCGTTCCGGGTCCACGGCGGGCCCGAAACTGGAATCGTTAGTGAGGGGATGCACCCGGAAACCAAAACCGGAACCGATTCGGAACTAATTTCCTGGATCCGGAACCGGAACCATTACGGAGTGGATGGGCCCGGAACCGGAACCATTTCCTGGGCGGGTTCGGGTCCGGGCCCGGCCGATGTAGAGAATTTTTTAGAGAAAAGCAAACTTTTAGAAAAAAAATTTCTAAAATTGGGGTAATATATTGGAGCTCGGGCCCACAGGCCAGAACCAAGGTCGAATTGGGCCCGGAACCATTTAGGTCGCGGGTCTAGAAATTGGAACCAAACCCGGACCCGTTTACTTATCGGTTCCTAAAGATGGACCCAGACCCGATTATTAACGGGTCGGAACCTTCGGATAATCGGAGAATCGGATACCCATTTACAACCCTATGGGCATCACCCCATCACTTCCGTCTTGGCTCAGGGTGACGGTACGAGGTTAATGGAGATGACTTTCCTCTATGGTTTAGTAAGAGTGTTTCCGCAACGTTAATGTGGAAACAGAAATCAACGTAACAGAACAAATTTGAGACGGTAAAGCCGACCGGTCCCCAGGCACCACCGCTCGGTAAAGCAACGGGCTCGGCAGGTCCGACCAGGTCCAGGGCACCACCTCTCTGTAAAGCACAACTGTTTTCCACTGCGATAATACTTCGGGTGCGATCATACCAGCGCTAAAGCACCGGATCCCATCAGAACTCCGCAGTTAAGCGTGCTTGGGCGAGAGCAGTACTAGGATGTGTGACCCCCTGGGAAGTCCTCGTGTCGCACCCCTTTTTTTTCAGCTTTGGCTGTCCATTTTCCTGCCACCCATCACATGACCGCTGTTGGAGCCGTCGGAGACCAAATTAATCATTTTGAAGCGTCGAAACCCAGGCTCCGTGCGAGACTTGCTGGTTTTAGTTAGCCTTTAATTTGATTGCTTTGAAGGCTTTTTACTCCATTTCCGGTTCAATCTTTGCGGAAAGCCATATAAAGCAATTTAGGAAAGGCTTAAAAGTTTCAATGGAAAATCTTTTATATTTTACTGATTTTAGTAAGCTTACTGATTCGAGTAATCGAGGGTTTCCTGACTCTATAAAAGTGATGTAATACTTTTATTCAAGGAATAATACAGTTTCAGGTTGTTTATGGGTATCTAGGGTCGTAAACGGGTCGGTTCCGTTCCGGGTCCACGGCGGGCCCGGAACTGGAATCGTTAGTGAGGGGATGCACCCGGAAACCAAAACCGGAACCGATTCGGAACTAATTTCCTGGATCCGGAACCGGAACCATTACGGAGTGGATGGGCCCGGAACCGGAACCATTTCCTGGGCGGGTTCGGGTCCGGGCCCGGCCTATGTAGAGAATTTTTTAGAGAAAAGCAAACTTTTAGAAAAAAAATTTCTAAAATTGGGGTAATATATTGGAGCTCGGGCCCACAGGCCAGAACCAAGGTCGAATTGGGCCCGGAACCATTTAGGTCGCGGGTCTAGAAATTGGAACCATACCCGGACCCGTTTACTTATCGGTTCCTAAAGATGGACCCAGACCCGATTATTAACGGGTCGGAACCTTCGGATAATCGGAGAATCGGATACCCATTTACAACCCTATGGGCATCACCCCATCACTTCCGTCTTGGCTCAGGGTGACGGTACGAGGTTAATGGAGATGACTTTCCTCTATGGTTTACTAAGAGTGTTTCCGCAACGTTAATGTGGAAACAGAAATCAACGTAACAGAACAAATTTGAGACGGTAAAGCCGACCGGTCCCCAGGCACCACCGCTCGGTAAAGCAACGGGCTCGGCAGGTCCGACCCGGTCCAGGGCACCACCTCTCTGTAAAGCACAACTGTTTTCCACTGCGATAATACTTCGGGTGCGATCATACCAGCGCTAAAGCACCGGATCCCATCAGAACTCCGCAGTTAAGCGTGCTTGGGCGAGAGTAGTACTAGGATGGGTGACCTCCTGGGAAGTCCTCGTGTTGCACCCCTTTTTTTTCAGCTTTGGCTGTCCATTTTCCTGCCACCCATCACATGACCGCTGTAGGAGCCGTCGGAGACCAAATTAATCATTTTGAAGCGTCGAAACCCAGGCTCCGTGCGAGACTTACTGGTTTTAGTTAGCCTTTAATTTGATTGCTTTGAAGGCTTTTTACTCCATTTCCGGTTCAATCTTTGCGGAAAGCCATATAAAGCAATTTAGGAAAGGTTTAAAAGTTTCAATGGAAAATCTTTTATATTTTACTGATTTTAGTAAGCTTACTGATTCGAGTAATCGAGGGTTTCCTGACTCTATAAAAGTGATGTAATACTTTTATTCAAGGAACAATACAGTTTCAGGTAGTTTATGGGTATCTAGGGTCGTAAACGGGTCGGTTCCGTTCCGGGTCCACGGCGGGCCCGGAACTGGAATCGTTAGTGAGGGGATGCACCCGGAAACCAAAACCGGAACCGATTCGGAACTAATTTCCTGGATCCGGAACCGGAACCATTACGGAGTGGATGGGCCCGGAACCGGAACCATTTCCTGGGCGGGTTCGGGTCCGGGCCCGGCCTATCTAGAGAATTTTTTAGAGAAAAGCAAACTTTTAGAAAAAAAATTTCTAAAATTGGGGTAATATATTGGAGCTCGGGCCCACAGGCCAGAACCAAGGTCGAATTGGGCCCGGAACCATTTAGGTCGCGGGTCTAGAAATTGGAACCATACCCGGACCCGTTTACTTATCGGTTCCTAAAGATGGACCCAGACCCGATTATTAACGGGTCGGAACCTTCGGATAATCGGAGAATCGGATACCCATTTACAACCCTATGGGCATCACCCCATCACTTCCGTCTTGGCTCAGGGTGACGGTACGAGGTTAATGGAGATGACTTTCCTCTATGGTTTACTAAGAGTGTTTCCGCAACGTTAATGTGGAAACAGAAATCAACGTAACAGAACAAATTTGAGACGGTAAAGCCGACCGGTCCCCAGGCACCACCGCTCGGTAAAGCAACGGGCTCGGCAGGTCCGACCCGGTCCAGGGCACCACCTCTCTGTAAAGCACAACTGTTATCCACTGCGATAATACTTCGGGTGCGATCATACCAGCGCTAAAGCACCGGATCCCATCAGAACTCCGCAGTTAAGCGTGCTTGGGCGAGAGTAGTACTAGGATGGGTGACCTCCTGGGAAGTCCTCGTGTTGCACCCCTTTTTTTTCAGCTTTGGCTGTCCATTTTCCTGCCACCCATCACATGACCGCTGTTGGAGCCGTCGGAGACCAAATTAATCATTTTGAAGCGTCGAAACCCAGGCTCCGTGCGAGACTTACTGGTTTTAGTTAGCCCTTAATTTGATTGCTTTGAAGGCTTTTTACTCCATTTCCGGTTCAATCTTTGCGGAAAGCCATATAAAGCAATTTAGGAAAGGTTTAAAAGTTTCAATGGAAAATCTTTTATATTTTACTGATTTTAGTAAGCTTACTGATTCGAGTAATCGAGGGTTTCCTGACTCTATAAAAGTGATGTAATACTTTTATTCAAGGAATAATACAGTTTCAGGTTGTTTATGGGTATCAAGGGTCGTAAACGGGTCGGTTCCGTTCCGGGTCCACGGCGGGCCCGGAACTGGAATCGTTAGTGAGGGGATGCACCCGGAAACCAAAACCGGAACCGATTCGGAACTAATTTCCTGGATCCGGAACCGGAACCATTACGGAGTGGATGGGCCCGGAACCGGAACCATTTCCTGGGCGGGTTCGGGTCCGGGCCCGGCCTATGTAGAGAATTTTTTAGAGAAAAGCAAACTTTTAGAAAAAAAATTTCTAAAATTGGGGTAATATATTGGAGCTCGGGCCCACAGGCCAGAACCAAGGTCGAATTGGGCCCGGAACCATTTAGGTCGCGGGTCTAGAAATTGGAACCATACCCGGACCCGTTTACTTATCGGTTCCTAAAGATGGACCCAGACCCGATTATTAACGGGTCGGAACCTTCGGATAATCGGAGAATCGGATACCCATTTACAACCCTATGGGCATCACCCCATCACTTCCGTCTTCGCTCAGGGTGACGGTACGAGGTTAATGGAGATGACTTTCCTCCATGGTTTACTAAGAGTGTTTCCGCAACGTTAATGTGGAAACAGAAATCAACGTAACAGAAAAAATTTGAGACGGTAAAGCCGACCGGTCCCCAGGCACCACCGCTCGGTAAAGCAACGGGCTCGGCAGGTCCGACCCGGTCCAAGGCACCACCTCTCTGTAAAGCACAACTGTTTTCCACTGCGATAATACTTCGGGTGCGATCATACCAGCGCTAAAGCACCGGATCCCATCAGAACTCCGCAGTTAAGCGTGCTTGGGCGAGAGTAGTACTAGGATGGGTGACCTCCTGGGAAGTCCTCGTGTTGCACCCTTTTTTTTTCAGCTTTGGCTGTCCATTTTCCTGCCACCCATCACATGACCGCTGTTGGAGCCGTCGGAGACCAAATTAATCATTTTGAAGCGTCGAAACCCAGGCTCCGTGCGAGACTTACTGGTTTTAGTTAGCCTTTAATTTGATTGCTTTGAAGGCTTTTTACTCCATTTCCGGTTCAATCTTTGCGGAAAGCCATATAAAGCAATTTAGGAAAGGCTTAAAAGTTTCAATGGAAAATCTTTTATATTTCACTGATTTTAGTAAGCTTACTGATTCGAGTAATCGAGGGTTTCCTGACTCTATAAAAGTGATGTAATACTTTTATTCAAGGAATAATACAGTTTCAGGTTGTTTATGGGTATCTAGGGTCGTAAACGGGTCGGTTCCGTTCCGGGTCCACGGCGGGCCCGGAACTGGAATCGTTAGTGAGGGGATGCACCCGGAAACCAAAACCGGAACCGATTCGGAACTAAATTCCTGGATCCGGAACCGGAACCATTACGGAGTGGATGGGCCCGGAACCGGAACCATTTCCTGGGCGGGTTCGGGTCCGGGCCCGGCCTATGTAGAGAATTTTTTAGAGAAAAGCAAACTTTTAGAAAAAAAATTTCTAAAATTGGGGTAATATATTGGAGCTCGGGCCCACAGGCCAGAACCAAGGTCGAATTGGGCCCGGAACCATTTAGGTCGCGGGTCTAGAAATTGGAACCATACCCGGACCCGTTTACTTATCGGTTCCTAAAGATGGACCCAGACCCGATTATTAACGGGTCGGAACCTTCGGATAATCGGAGAATCGGACACCCATTTACAACCCTATGGGCATCACCCCATCACTTCCGTCTTGGCTCAGGGTGACGGTACGAGGTTAATGGAGATGACTTTCCTCTATGGTTTACTAAGAGTGTTTCCGCAACGTTAATGTGGAAACAGAAATCAACGTAACAGAACAAATTTGAGACGGTAAAGCCGACCGGTCCCCAGGCACCACCGCTCGGTAAAGCAACGGGCTCGGCAGGTCCGACCCGGTCCAGGGCACCACCTCTCTGTAAAGCACAACTGTTTTCCACTGCGATAATACTTCGGGTGCGATCATACCAGCGCTAAAGCACCGGATCCCATCAGAACTCCGCAGTTAAGCGTGCTTGGGCGAGAGTAGTACTAGGATGGGTGACCTCCTGGGAAGTCCTCGTGTTGCGCCCCTTTTTTTTCAGCTTTGGCTGTCCATTTTCCTGCCACCCATCACATGACCGCTGTTGGAGCCGTCGGAGACCAAATTAATCATTTTGAAGCGTCGAAACCCAGGCTCCGTGCGAGACTTACTGGTTTTAGTTAGCCTTTAATTTGATTGCTTTGAAGGCTTTTTACTCCATTTCCGGTTCAATCTTTGCGGAAAGCCATATAAAGCAATTTAGGAAAGGCTTAAAAGTTTCAATGGAAAATCTTTTATATTTTACTGATTTTAGTAAGCTTACTGATTCGAGTAATCGAGGGTTTCCTGACTCTATAAAAGTGATGTAATACTTTTATTCAAGGAATAATATAGTTTCAGGTTGTTTATGGGTATCTAGGGTCGTAAACGGGTCGGTTCCGTTCCGGGTCCACGGCGGGCCCGGAACTGGAATGGTAAGTGAGGGGATGCACCCGGAAACCAAAACCGGAACCGATTCGGAATTAATTTCCTGAATCCGGAACCGGAACCATTACGGAGTGGATGGGCCCGGAACCGGAACCATTTCCTGGGCGGGTTCGGGTCCGGGCCCGGCCTATCTAGAGAATTTTTTAGAGAAAAGCAAACTTTTAGAAAAAAAATTTCTAAAATTGGGGTAATATATTGGAGCTTGGGCCCACAGGCCAGAACCAAGGTCGAATTGGGCCCGGAACCATTTAGGTCGCGGGTCTAGAAATTGGAACCATACCCGGACCCGTTTACTTATCGGTTCCTAAAGATGGACCCAGACCCGATTATTAACGGGTCGGAACCTTCGGATAATCGGAGAATCGGATACCCACTTACAACCCTATGGGCATCACCCCATCACTTCCGTCTTGGCTCAGGGTGACAGTACGAGGTTAATGGAGATGACTTTCCTCTATGGTTTACTAAGAGTGCTTCCGCAACGTTAATGTGGAAACAGAAATCAACGTAACAGAACAAATTTGAGACGGTAAAGCCGACCGGTCCCCAGGCACCACCGCTCGGTAAAGCAACGGGCTCTGCAGGTCCGACCCGGTCCAGGGCACCACCACTCTGTAAAGCACAACTGTTTTCCACTGCGATAATACTTCGGGTGCGATCATACCAGCGCTAAAGCACCGGATCCCATCAGAACTCCGCAGTTAAGCGTGCTTGGGCGAGAGTAGTACTAGGATGTGTGACCTCCTGGGAAGTCCTCGTGTTGCGCCCCTTTTTTTTCAGCTTTGGCTGTCCATTTTCCTGCCACCCATCACATGACCGCTGTTGGAGCCGTCGGAGACCAAATTAATCATTTTGAAGCGTCGAAACCCAGGCTCCGTGCGAGACTTACTGGTTTTAGTTAGCCTTTAATTTGATTGCTTTGAAGGCTTTTTACTCCATTTCCGGTTCAATCTTTGCGGAAAGCCATATAAAGCAATTTAGGAAAGGCTTAAAAGTTTCAATGGAAAATCTTTTATATTTTACTGATTTTAGTAAGCTTACTGATTCGAGTAATCGAGGGTTTCCTGACTCTATAAAAGTGATGTAATACTTTTATTCAAGGAATAATACAGTTTCAGGTTGTTTATGGGTATCTAGGGTCGTAAACGGGTCGGTTCCGTTCCGGGTCCACGGCGGGCCCGGAACTGGAATCGTAAGTGAGGGGATGCACCCGGAAACCAAAACCGGAACCGATTCGGAACTAATTTCCTGGATCCAGAACCGGAACCATTACGGAGTGGATGGGCCCGGAACCGGAACCATTTCCTGGGCGGGTTCGGGTCCGGGCCCGGCCTATGTAGAGAATTTTTTAGAGAAAAGCAAACTTTTAGAAAAAAAATTTCTAAAATTGGGGTAATATATTGGAGCTCGGGCCCACAGGCCAGAACCAAGGTCGAATTGGGCCCGGAACCATTTAGGTCGCGGGTCTAGAAATTGGAACCATACCCGGACCCGTTTACTTATCGGTTCCTAAAGATGGACCCAGACCCGATTATTAACGGGTCGGAACCTTCGGATAATCGGAGAATCGGATACCCATTTACAACCCTATGGGCATCACCCCATCACTTCCGTCTTGGCTCAGCGTGACGGTACGAGGTTAATGGAGATGACTTTCCTCTATGGTTTACTAAGAGTGTTTCCGCAACGTTAATGTGGAAACAGAAATCAACATAACAGAACAAATTTGAGACGGTAAAGCCGACCGGTCCCCAGGCACCACCGCTCGGTAAAGCAACGGGCTCGGCAGGTCCGACCCGGTCCAGGGCACCACCTCTCTGTAAAGCACAACTGTTTTCCACTGCGATAATACTTCGGGTGCGATCATACCAGCGCTAAAGCACCGGATCCCATCAGAACTCTGCAGTTAAGCGTGATTGGGCGAGAGTAGTACTAAGATGGGTGACCTCCTGGGAAGTCCTCGTGTTGCACCCTTTTTTTTTCAGCTTTGGCTGTCCATTTTCCTGCCACCCATCACATGACCGCTGTTGGAGCCATCGGAGACAAAATTAATCATTTTGAAGCGTCGAAACCCAGGCTCCGTGCGAGACTTACTGGTTTTAGTTAGCCTTTAATTTGATTGCTTTGAAGGCTTTTTACTCCATTTCCGGTTCAATCTTTGCGGAAAGCCATATAAAGCAATTTAGGAAGGGCTTAAAAGTTTCAATGGAAAATCTTTTATATTTTACTGATTTTAGTAAGCTTACTGATTCGAGTAATCGAGGGTTTCCTGACTCTATAAAAGTGATGTAATACTTTTATTCAAGGAATAATACAGTTTCAGGTTGTTTATGGGTATCTAGGGTCGTAAACGGGTCGGTTCCGTTCCGGGTCCACGGCGGGCCCGGAACTGGAATCGTTAGTGAGGGGATGCACCCGGAAACCAAAACCGGAACCGATTCGGAATTAATTTCCTGGATCCGGAACCGGAACCATTACGGAGTGGATGGGCCCGGAACCGGAACCATTTCCTGGGCGGGTTCGGGTCCGGGCCCGGCCTATCTAGAGAATTTTTTAGAGAAAAGCAAACTTTTAGAAAAAAAATTTCTAAAATTGGGGTAATATATTGGAGCTCGGGCCCACAGGCCAGAACCAAGGTCGAATTGGGCCCGGAACCATTTAGGTCGCGGGTCAAGAAATTGGAACCATACCCGGACCCGTTTACTTATCGGTTCCTAAAGATGGACCCAGACCCGATTATTAACGGGTCGGAACCTTCGGATAATCGGAGAATCGGATACCCATTTACAACCCTATGGGCATCACCCCATCACTTCCGTCTTGGCTCAGCGTGACGGTACGAGGTTAATGGAGATGACTTTCCTCTATGGTTTACTAAGAGTGTTTCCGCAACGTTAATGTGGAAACAGAAATCAACATAACAGAACAAATTTGAGACGGTAAAGCCGACCGGTCCCCAGGCACCACCGCTCGGTAAAGCAACGGGCTCGGCAGGTCCGACCCGGTCCAGGGCACCACCTCTCTGTAAAGCACAACTGTTTTCCACTGCGATAATACTTCGGGTGCGATCATACCAGCGCTAAAGCACCGGATCCCATCAGAACTCCGCAGTTAAGCGTGATTGGGCGAGAGTAGTACTAAGATGGGTGACCTCCTGGGAAGTCCTCGTGTTGCACCCTTTTTTTTTCAGCTTTGGCTGTCCATTTTCCTGCCACCCATCACATGACCGCTGTTGGAGCCGTCGGAGACAAAATTAATCATTTTGAAGCGTCGAAACCCAGGCTCCGTGCGAGACTTACTGGTTTTAGTTAGCCTTTAATTTGATTGCTTTGAAGGCTTTTTACTCCATTTCCGGTTCAATCTTTGCGGAAAGCCATATAAAGCAATTTAGGAAGGGCTTAAAAGTTTCAATGGAAAATCTTTTATATTTTACTGATTTTAGTAAGCTTACTGATTCGAGTAATCGAGGGTTTCCTGACTCTATAAAAGTGATGTAATACTTTTATTCAAGGAATAATACAGTTTCAGGTTGTTTATGGGTATCTAGGGTCGTAAACGGGTCGGTTCCGTTCCGGGTCCACGGCGGGCCCGGAACTGGAATCGTTAGTGAGGGGATGCACCCGGAAACCAAAACCGGAACCGATTCGGAATTAATTTCCTGGATCCGGAACCGGAACCATTACGGAGTGGATGGGCCCGGAACCGGAACCATTTCCTGGGCGGGTTCGGGTCCGGGCCCGGCCTATCTAGAGAATTTTTTAGAGAAAAGCAAACTTTTAGAAAAAAAATTTCTAAAATTGGGGTAATATATTGGAGCTCGGGCCCACAGGCCAGAACCAAGGTCGAATTGGGCCCGGAACCATTTAGGTCGCGGGTCAAGAAATTGGAACCATACCCGGACCCGTTTACTTATCGGTTCCTAAAGATGGACCCAGACCCGATTATTAACGGGTCGGAACCTTCGGATAATCGGAGAATCGGATACCCATTTACAACCCTATGGGCATCACCCCATCACTTCCGTCTTGGCTCAGCGTGACGGTACGAGGTTAATGGAGATGACTTTCCTCTATGGTTTACTAAGAGTGTTTCCGCAACGTTAATGTGGAAACAGAAATCAACATAACAGAACAAATTTGAGACGGTAAAGCCGACCGGTCCCCAGGCACCACCGCTCGGTAAAGCAACGGGCTCGGCAGGTCCGACCCGGTCCAGGGCACCACCTCTCTGTAAAGCACAACTGTTTTCCACTGCGATAATACTTCGGGTGCGATCATACCAGCGCTAAAGCACCGGATCCCATCAGAACTCCGCAGTTAAGCGTGATTGGGCGAGAGTAGTACTAAGATGGGTGACCTCCTGGGAAGTCCTCGTGTTGCACCCTTTTTTTTTCAGCTTTGGCTGTCCATTTTCCTGCCACCCATCACATGACCGCTGTTGGAGCCGTCGGAGACAAAATTAATCATTTTGAAGCGTCGAAACCCAGGCTCCGTGCGAGACTTACTGGTTTTAGTTAGCCTTTAATTTGATTGCTTTGAAGGCTTTTTACTCCATTTCCGGTTCAACCTTTGCGGAAAGCCATATAAAGCAATTTAGGAAGGGCTTAAAAGTTTCAATGGAAAATCTTTTATATTTTACTGATTTTAGTAAGCTTACTGATTCGAGTAATCGAGGGTTTCCTGACTCTATAAAAGTGATGTAATACTTTTATTCAAGGAATAATACAGTTTCAGGTTGTTTATGGGTATCTAGGGTCGTAAACGGGTCGGTTCCGTTCCGGGTCCACGGCGGGCCCGGAACTGGAATCGTTAGTGAGGGGATGCACCCGGAAACCAAAACCGGAACCGATTCGGAATTAATTTCCTGGATCCGGAACCGGAACCATTACGGAGTGGATGGGCCCGGAACCGGAACCATTTCCTGGGCGGGTTCGGGTCCGGGCCCGGCCTATCTAGAGAATTTTTTAGAGAAAAGCAAACTTTTAGAAAAAAAATTTCTAAAATTGGGGTAATATATTGGAGCTCGGGCCCACAGGCCAGAACCAAGGTCGAATTGGGCCCGGAACCATTTAGGTCGCGGGTCAAGAAATTGGAACCATACCCGGACCCGTTTACTTATCGGTTCCTAAAGATGGACCCAGACCCGATTATTAACGGGTCGGAACCTTCGGATAATCGGAGAATCGGATACCCATTTACAACCCTATGGGCATCACCCCATCACTTCCGTCTTGGCTCAGCGTGACGGTACGAGGTTAATGGAGATGACTTTCCTCTATGGTTTACTAAGAGTGTTTCCGCAACGTTAATGTGGAAACAGAAATCAACATAACAGAACAAATTTGAGACGGTAAAGCCGACCGGTCCCCAGGCACCACCGCTCGGTAAAGCAACGGGCTCGGCAGGTCCGACCCGGTCCAGGGCACCACCTCTCTGTAAAGCACAACTGTTTTCCACTGCGATAATACTTCGGGTGCGATCATACCAGCGCTAAAGCACCGGATCCCATCAGAACTCCGCAGTTAAGCGTGCTTGGGCGAGAGTAGTACTAGGATGGGTGACCTCCTGGGAAGTCCTCGTGTTGCACCCTTTTTTTTTCAGCTTTGGCTGTCCATTTTCCTGCCACCCATCACATGACCGCTGTTGGAGCCGTCGGAGACCAAATTAATCATTTTGAAGCGTCGAAACCCAGGCTCCGTGCGAGACTTACTTGTTTTAGTTATCCATTAATTTGATTGCTTTGAAGGCTTTTTACTCCATCTCCGGTTCAATCTTTGCGGAAAGCCATATAAAGCAATTTAGGAAAGGTTTAAAAGTTTCAATGGAAAATCTTTTATATTTTACTGATTTTAGTAAGCTTACTGATTCGAGTAATTGAGGGTTTCCTGACTCTATAAAAGTGATGTAATACTTTTATTCAAGGAATAATACAGTTTCATGTTGTTTATGGGTATCTAGGGTCGTAAACGGGTCGGTTCCGTTCCGGGTCCACGGCGGGCCCGGAACTGGAATCGTTAGTGAGGGGATGCACCCGGAAACCAAAACCGGAATCGATTCGGAACTAATTTCCTGGATCCGGAACCGGAACCATTACGGAGTGGATGGGCCAGGAACCGGAACCATTTCCTGGGCGGGTTCGGGTCCGGGTCCGGCCTACGTAGAGAATTTTTTTGAGAAAAGCAAACTTTTGGAAAAAAAGTTTCTAAAATTGGGGTAATATATTGGAGCTCGGGCCCACAGGCCAGAACCAAGGTCGAATTGGGCCCGAAACCATTTAGGTCGCGGGTCTAGAAATTGGAACCATACCCGGACCCGTTTGCTTATCGGTTCCTAAAGATGGACCCAGACCCGATTATTAACGGGTCGGAACCTTCGGATAGTCGGAGAATCGGATACCCATTTACAACCCTATGGGCATTACCCCATCACTTCCGTCTTGGCTCAGGGTGACGGTACGAGGTTAAAGGAGATGACTTTCCTCTATGGTTTACTAAGAGTGTTTCCGCAACGTTAATGTGGAAACAGAAATCAACGTAACAGAACAAATTTGAGACGGTAAAGCCGACCGGTCCCCAGGCACCACCGCTCGGTAAAGCAACGGGCTCGGCTGGTCCGACCCGGTCCAGGGCACCACCTCTCTGTAAAGCACAACTGTTTTCCACTGCGATAATGCTTCGGGTGCGGTCATACCAGCGCTAAAGCACCGGATCCCATCAGAACTCCGCATTTAAGCGTGCTTGGGCGAGAGTAGTACTAGGATGGGTGACCTCCTGGGAAGTCCTCGTGTTGCACCCCTTTTTTTTCAGCTTTGGCTGTCCATTTTCCTGCCACCCATCACATGACCGCTGTTGGAGCCGTCGGAGACCAAATTAATCATTTTGAAGCGTCGAAACCCAGGCTCCGTGCGAGACTTACTGGTTTTAGTTAGCCTTTAATTTGATTGCTTTGAAGGCTTTTTACTCCATTTCCGGTTCAATCTTTGCGGAAAGCCATATAAAGCAATTTAGGAAAGGCTTAAAAGTTTCAATGGAAAATCTTTTATATTTTACTGATTTTAGTAAGCTTAATGATTCGAGTAATCGAGGGTTTCCTGACTCTATAAAAGTGATGTAATACTTTTATTCAAGGAATAATACAGTTTCAGGTTGTTTATGGGTATCTAGGGTCGTAAACGGGTCGGTTCCGTTCCGGGTCCACGGCGGGCCCGGAACTGGAATCGTTAGTGAGGGGATGCACCCGGAAACCAAAACCGGAACCGATTCGGAATTAATTTCCTGGATCCGGAACCGGAACCATTACGGAGTGGATGGGCCCGGAACCGGAACCATTTCCTGGCCGGGTTCGGGTCCGGGCCCGGCCTATCTAGAGAATTTTTTAGAGAAAAGCAAACTTTTAGAAAAAAAATTTCTAAAATTGGGGTAATATATTGGAGCTCGGGCCCACAGGCCAGAACCAAGGTCGAATTGGGCCCGGAACCATTTAGGTCGCGGGTCTAGAAATTGGAACCATACCCGGACCCATTTACTTATCGGTTCCTAAAGATGGACCCAGACCCGATTATTAACGGGTCGGAACCTTCGGATAATCGGAGAATCGGATACCCACTTACAACCCTATGGGCATCACCCCATCACTTCCGTCTTGGCTCAGGGTGACAGTACGAGGTTAATGGAGATGACTTTCCTCTATGGTTTACTAAGAGTGTTTCCGCAACGTTAATGTGGAAACAGAAATCAACGTAACAGAACAAATTTGAGACGGTAAAGCCGACCGGTCCCCACGCACCACCGCTCGGTAAAGCAACGGGCTCTGCAGGTCCGACCCGGTCCAGGGGACCACCACTCTGTAAAGCACAACTGTTTTCCACTGCGATAATACTTCGGGTGCGATCATACCAGCGCTAAAGCACCGGATCCCATCAGAACTCCGCAGTTAAGCGTGGTTGGGCGAGAGTAGTACTAGGATGTGTGACCTCCTGGGAAGTCCTCGTGTTGCACCCCTTTTTTTTCAGCTTTGGCTATCCATTTTCCTGCCACCCATCACATGACCGCTGTTGGAGCCGTCGGAGACCAAATTAATCATTTTGAAGCGTCGAAACCTAGGCTCCGTGCGAGACTTACTGGTTTTAGTTAGCCTTTAATTTGATTGCTTTGAAGGCTTTTTACTCCATTTCCGGTTCAATCTTTGCGGAAAGCCATATAAAGCAATTCAGGAAGGGCTTAAAAGTTTCAATGGAAAATCTTTTATATTTTACTGATTTTAGTAAGCTTACTGATTCGAGTAATCGAGGGTTTCCTGACCCTATAAAAGTGATGTAATACTTTTATTCAAGGAATAATACAGTTTCAGGTTGTTTATGGGTATCTAGGGTCGTAAACGGGTCGGTTCCGTTCCGGGTCCACGGCGGGCCCGGAACTGGAATCGTTAGTGAGGGGATGCACCCGGAAACCAAAACCGGAACCGATTCGGAACTAATTTCCTGGATCCGGAACCGGAAACATTACGGAGTGGATGGGCCCGGAACCGGAACCATTTCCTGGGCGGGTTCGGGTCCGGGCCCGGCCTATGTAGAGAATTTTTTAGAGAAAAGCAAACTTTTAGAAAAAAAATCTCTAAAATTGGGGTAATATATTGGAGCTCGGGCCCACAGGCCAGAACCAAGGTCGAATTGGGCCCGGAACCATTTAGGTCGCGGGTCTAGAAATTGGAACCATACCCGGACCCGTTTACTTATCGGTTCCTAAAGATGGACCCAGACCCGATTATTAACGGGTCGGAACCTTCGGATAATCGGAGAATCGGATACCCATTTACAACCCTATGGGCATCACCCCATCACTTCCGTCTTGGCTCAGGGTGACGGTACGAGGTTAATGGAGATGACTTTCCTCTATGGTTTACTAAGAGTGTTTCCGCAACGTTAATGTGGAAACAGAAATCAACATAACAGAACAAATTTGAGACGGTAAAGCCGACCGGTCCCCAGGCACCACCGCTCGGTAAAGCAACGGGCTCGGCAGGTCCGACCCGGTCCAGGGCACCACCTCTCTGTAAAGCACAACTGTTTTCCACTGCGATAATACTTCGGGTGCGATCATACCAGCGCTAAAGCACCGGATCCCATCAGAACTCCGCAGTTAAGCGTGCTTGGGCGAGAGTAGTACTAGGATGGGTGACCCCCTGGGAAGTCCTCGTGTTGCACCCTTTTTTTTTCAGCTTTGGCTGTCCATTTTCCTGCCACCCATCACATGACCGCTGTTGGAGCCGTCGGAGACCAAATTAATCATTTTGAAGCGTCGAAACCCAGGCTCCGTGCGAGACTTACTGGTTTTAGTTAGTCTTTAATTTGATTGCTTTGAAGGCTTTTTACTCCATTTTCGGTTCAATCTTTGCGGAAAGCCATATAAAGCAATTTAGGAAAGGTTTAAAAGTTTCAATGGAAAATCTTTTATATTTTACTGATTTTAGTAAGCTTACTGATTCGAGTAATCGAGGGTTTCCTGACTCTATAAAAGTGATGTAATACTTTTATTCAAGGAATAATACAGTTTCAGGTTGTTTATGGGTATCTAGGGTTGTAAACGGGTCGGTTCCGTTCCGGGTCCACGGCGGGCCCGGAACTGGAATCGTTAGTGAGGGGATGCACCCGGAAACCAAAACCGGAACCGATTCGGAACTAATTTCCTGGATCCGGAACCGGAACCATTACGGAGTGGATGGGCCCGGAACCGGAACCATTTCCTGGGCGGGTTCGGGTCCGGGCCCGGCCTATGTAGAGAATTTTTTAGAGAAAAGCAAACTTTTAGAAAAAAAATTTCTAAAATTGGGGTAATATATTGGAGCTCGGGCCCACAGGCCAGAACCAAGGTCGAATTGGGTCCGGAACCATTTAGGTCGCGGGTCTAGAAATTGGAACCATACCCGGACCCGTTTACTTATCGGTTCCTAAAGATGGACCCAGACCCGATTATTAACGGGTCGGAACCTTCGGATAATCGGAAAATCGGATACCCATTTACAACCCTATGGGCATCACCCCATCACTTCCGTCTTGGCTCAGGGTGACGGTACGAGGTTAATGGAGATGACTTTCCCCTATGGTTTACTAAGAGTGTTTCCGCAACGTTAATGTGGAAACAGAATTCAACGTAACAGAACAAATTTGAGACGGTAAAGCCGACCGGTCCCCAGGCACCACCGCTCGGTAAAGCAACGGGCTCGGCAGGTCCGACCCGGTCCAGGGCACCACCTCTCTGTAAAGCACAACTGTTTTCCACTGCGATAATACTTCGGGTGCGATCATACCAGCGCTAAAGCACCGGATCCCATCAGAACTCCGCAGTTAAGCGTGCTTGGGCGAGAGTAGTACTAGGATGGGTGACCTCTTGGGAAGTCCTAATCATTTTGAAGCGTCGAAACCCAGGCTCCGTGCGAGACTTACTGGTTTTAGTTAGCCTTTAATTTGATTGCTTTGAAGGCTTTTTACTCCATTTTCGGTTCAATCTTTGCGGAAAGCCATATAAAGCAATTTAGGAAAGGTTTAAAAGTTTCAATGGAAAATCTTTTATATTTTACTGATTTTAGTAAGCTTACTGATTCGAGTAATCGAGGGTTTCCTGACTCTATAAAAGTGATGTAATACTTTTATTCAAGGAATAATACAGTTTCAAGTTGTTTATGGGTATCTAGGGTTGTAAACGGGTCGGTTCCGTTCCGGGTCCACGGCGGGCCCGGAACTGGAATCGTTAGTGTGGGGATGCACCCGGAAACCAAAACCGGAACCGATTCGGAACTAATTTCCTGGATCCGGAACCGGAACCATTACGGAGTGGATGGGCCCGGAACCGGAACCATTTCCTGGGCGGGTTCGTGTCCGGGCCCGGCCTATGTAGAGAATTTTTTAGAGAAAAGCAAACTTTTAGAAAAAAAATTTCTAAAATTGGGGTAATATATTGGAGCTCGGGCCCACAGGCCAGAACCAAGGTCGAATTGGGCCCGGAACCATTTAGGTCGCGGGTCTAGAAATTGGAACCATACCCGGACCCGTTTACTTATCGGTTCCTAAAGATGGACCCAGACCCGATTATTAACGGGTCGGAACCTTCGGATAATCGGAGAATCGGATACCCATTTACAACCCTATGGGCATCACCCCATCACTTCCGTCTTGGCTCAGGGTGACGGTACGAGGTTAATGGAGATGACTTTCCTCTATGGTTTACTAAGAGTGTTTCCGCAACGTTATTGTGGAAACAGAATTCAACGTAACAGAACAAATTTGAGACGGTAAAGCCGACCGGTCCCCAGGCACCACCGCTCGGTAAAGCAACGGGCTCGGCAGGTCCGACCCGGTCCAGGGCACCACCTCTCTGTAAAGCACAACTGTTTTCCACTGCGATAATACTTCGGGTGCGATCATACCAGCGCTAAAGCACCGGATCCCATTAGAACTCCGCAGTTAAGCGTGCATGGGCAAGAGTAGTACTAGGATGGGTGACCTCCTGGGTAGTCCTAATCATTTTGAAGCGTCGAAACCCAGGCTCCGTGCGAGACTTACTGGTTTTAGTTAGCCTTTAATTTGATTGCTTTGAAGGCTTTTTACTCCATTTTCGGTTCAATCTTTGCGGAAAGCCATATAAAGCAATTTAGGAAAGGTTTAAAAGTTTCAATGGAAAATCTTTTATATTTTACTGATTTTAGTAAGCTTACTGATTCGAGTAATCGAGGGTTTCCTGACTCTATAAAAGTGATGTAATACTTTTATTCAAGGAATAATATAGTTTCAGGTTGTTTATGGGTATCTAGGGTCGTAAACGGGTCGGTTCCGTTCCGGGTCCACGGCGGGCCCGAAACTGGAATCGTTAGTGAGGGGATGCACCCGGAAACCAAAACCGGAACCGATTCGGAACTAATTTCCTGGATCCGGAACCGGAACCATTACGGAGTGGATGGGCCCGGAACCGGAACCATTTCCTGGGCGGGTTCGGGTCCGGGCCCGGCCTATGTAGAGAATTTTTTAGAGAAAAGCAAACTTTTAGAAAAAAAATTTCTAAAATTGGGGTAATATATCGGAGCTCGGGCCCACAGGCCAGAACCAAGGTCGAATTGGGCCCGGAACCATTTAGGTCGCGGGTCTAGAAATTGGAACCATACCCGGACCCGTTTACTTATCGGTTCCTAAAGATGGACCCAGACCCGATTATTAACGGGTCGGAACCTTCGGATAATCGGAGAAACGGATACCCATTTACAACCCTATGGGCATCACCCCATCACTTCCGTCTTGGCTCAGGGTGACGGTACGAGGTTAATGGAGATGACTTTCCTCTATGGTTTACTAAGAGTGTTTCCGCAACGTTAATGTGGAAACAGAAATCAACGTAACAGAACAAATTTGAGACGGTAAAGCCGACCGGTCCCCAGGCACCACCGCTCGGTAAAGCAACGGGCTCGGCAAGTCCGACCCGGTCCAGGGCACCACCTCTCTGTAAAGCACAACTGTTTTCCACTGCGATAATACTTCGGGTGCGATCATACCAGCGCTAAAGCACCGGATCCCATCAGAACTCCGCAGTTAAGCGTGCTTGGGCGAGAGTAGTACTAGGATGGGTGACCTCCTGGGAAGTCCTCGTGTTGCACCCTTTTTTTTTCAGCTTTGGCTGTCCATTTTCCTGCCACCCATCACATGACCGCTGTTGGAGCCGTCGGAGACCAAATTAATCATTTTGAAGCGTCGAAACCCAGGCTCCGTGCGAGACTTACTGGTTTTAGTTAGCCTTTAATTTGATTGCTTTGAAGGCTTTTTACTCCATTTCCGGTTCAATGTTTGCGGAAAGCCATATAAAGCAATTTAGGAAAGGTTTAAAAGTTTCAATGGAAAATCTTTTATATTTTACTGATTTTATTAAGCTTACTGATTCGAGTAATCGAGGGTTTCCTGACTCTATAAAAGTGATGTAATACTTTTATTCAAGGAATAATACAGTTTCAGGTAGTTTATGGGTATCTAGGGTCGTAAACGGGCCGGTTCCGTTCCGGGTCCACGGCGGGCCTGGAACTGGAATCGTTAGTGAGGGGATGCACCCGGAAACCAAAACCGGAACCGATTCGGAACTAATTTCCTGGATCCGGAACCGGAACCATTACGGAGTGGATGGGCCCGGAACCGGAACCATTTCCTGGGCGGGTTCGGGTCCGGGCCCGGCCTATGTAGAGAATTTTTTAGAGAAAAGCAAACTTTTAGAAAAAAAATTTCTAAAATTGGGGTAATATATTGGAGCTCGGGCCCACAGGCCAGAACCAAGGTCGAATTGGGCCCGGAACCATTTAGGTCGCGGGTCTAGAAATTGGAACCATACCCGGACCCGTTTACTTATCGGTTCCTAAAGATGGACCCAGACCCGATTATTAACGGGTCGGAACCTTCGGATAATCGGAGAATCGGATACCCATTTACAACCCTATGGGCATCACCCCATCACTTCCGTCTTGGCTCAGGGTGACGGTACGAGGTTAATGGAGATGACTTTCCTCTATGGTTTACTAAGAGTGTTTCCGCAACGTTAATGTGGAAACAGAAATCAACGTAACAGAACAAATTTGAGACGGTAAAGCCGACCGGTCCCCAGGCACCACCGCTCGGTAAAGCAACGGGCTCGGCAGGTCCGACCCGGTCCAGGGCACCACCTCTCTGTAAAGCACAACTGTTTTCCACTGCGATAATACTTCGGGTGCGATCATACCAGCGCTAAAGCACCGGATCCCATCAGAACTCCGCAGTTAAGCGTGCTTGGGCGAGAGTAGTACTAGGATGGGTGACCTCCTGGGAAGTCCTCGTGTTGCACCCTTTTTTTTTCAGCTTTGGCTGTCCATTTTCCTGCCACCCATCACATGACCGCTGTTGGAGCCGTCGGAGACCAAATTAATCATTTTGAAGCGTCGAAACCCAGGCTCCGTGCGAGACTTACTGGTTTTAGTTAGCCTTTAATTTGATTGCTTTGAAGGCTTTTTACTCCATTTCCGGTTCAATGTTTGCGGAAAGCCATATAAAGCAATTTAGGAAAGGTTTAAAAGTTTCAATGGAAAATCTTTTATATTTTACTGATTTTATTAAGCTTACTGATTCGAGTAATCGAGGGTTTCCTGACTCTATAAAAGTGATGTAATACTTTTATTCAAGGAATAATACAGTTTCAGGTAGTTTATGGGTATCTAGGGTCGTAAACGGGCCGGTTCCGTTCCGGGTCCACGGCGGGCCTGGAACTGGAATCGTTAGTGAGGGGATGCACCCGGAAACCAAAACCGGAACCGATTCGGAACTAATTTCCTGGATCCGGAACCGGAACCATTACGGAGTGGATGGGCCCGGAACCGGAACCATTTCCTGGGCGGGTTCGGGTCCGGGCCCGGCCTATGTAGAGAATTTTTTAGAGAAAAGCAAACTTTTAGAAAAAAAATTTCTAAAATTGGGGTAATATATTGGAGCTCGGGCCCACAGGCCAGAACCAAGGTCGAATTGGGCCCGGAACCATTTAGGTCGCGGGTCTAGAAATTGGAACCATACCCGGACCCGTTTACTTATCGGTTCCTAAAGATGGACCCAGACCCGATTATTAACGGGTCGGAACCTTCGGATAATCGGAGAATCGGATACCCATTTACAACCCTATGGGCATCACCCCATCACTTCCGTCTTGGCTCAGGGTGACGGTACGAGGTTAATGGAGATGACTTTCCTCTATGGTTTACTAAGAGTGTTTCCGCAACGTTAATGTGGAAACAGAAATCAACGTAACAGAACAAATTTGAGACGGTAAAGCCGACCGGTCCCCAGGCACCACCGCTCGGTAAAGCAACGGGCTCGGCAGGTCCGACCCGGTCCAGGGCACCACCTCTCTGTAAAGCACAACTGTTTTCCACTGCGATAATACTTCGGGTGCGATCATACCAGCGCTAAAGCACCGGATCCCATCAGAACTCCGCAGTTAAGCGTGCTTGGGCGAGAGTAGTACTAGGATGGGTGACCTCCTGGGAAGTCCTCGTGTTGCACCCCTTTTTTTTCAGCTTTGGCTGTCCATTTTCCTGCCACCCATCACATGACCGCTGTTGGAGCCGTCGGAGACCAAATTAATCATTTTGAAGCGTCGAAACCCAGGCTCCGTGCGAGACTTACTGGTTTTAGTTAGCCTTTAATTTGATTGCTTTGAAGGCTTTTTACTCCATTTCCGGTTCAATCTTTGCGGAAAGCCATATAAAGCAATTTAGGAAAGGTTTAAAAGTTTCAGTGGAAAATCTTTTATATTTTACTGATTTTAGTAAGCTTACTGATTCGAGTAATCGAGGGTTTCCTGACTCTATAAAAGTGATGTAATACTTTTATTCAAGGAATAATATAGTTTCAGGTTGTTTATGGGTATCTAGGGTCGTAAACGGGTCGGTTCCGTTCCGGGTCCACGGCGGGCCCGAAACTGGAATCGTTAGTGAGGGGATGCACCCGGAAACCAAAACCGGAACCGATTCGGAACTAATTTCCTGGATCCGGAACCGGAACCATTACGGAGTGGATGGGCCCGGAACCGGAACCATTTCCTGGGCGGGTTCGGGTCCGGGCCCGGCCTATGTAGAGAATTTTTTAGAGAAAAGCAAACTTTTAGAAAAAAAATTTCTAAAATTGGGGTAATATATTGGAGCTCGGGCCCACAGGCCAGAACCAAGGTCGAATTGGGCCCGGAACCATTTAGGTCGCGGGTCTAGAAATTGGAACCATACCCGGACCCGTTTACTTATCGGTTCCTAAAGATGGACCCAGACCCGATTATTAACGGGTCGGAACCTTCGGATAATCGGAGAATCGGATACCCATTTACAACCCTATGGGCATCACCCCATCACTTCCGTCTTGGCTCAGGGTGACGGTACGAGGTTAATGGAGATGACTTTCCTCTATGGTTTACTAAGAGTGTTTCCGCAACGTTAATGTGGAAACAGAAATCAACGTAACAGAACAAATTTGAGACGGTAAAGCCGACCGGTCCCCAGGCACCACCGCTCGGTAAAGCAACGGGCTCGGCAAGTCCGACCCGGTCTAGGGCACCACCTCTCTGTAAAGCACAACTGTTTTCCACTGCGATAATACTTCGGGTGCGATCATACCAGCGCTAAAGCACCGGATCCCATCAGAACTCCGCAGTTAAGCGTGCTTGGGCGAGAGTAGTACTAGGATGGGTGACCTCCTGGGAAGTCCTCGTGTTGCACCGTTTTTTTTTCAGCTTTGGCTGTCCATTTTCCTGCCACCCATCACATGACCGCTGTTGGAGCCGTCGGAGACCAAATTAATCATTTTGAAGCGTCGAAACCCAGGCTCCGTGCGAGACTTACTGGTTTTAGTTAGCCTTTAATTTGATTGCTTTGAAGGCTTTTTACTCCATTTCCGGTTCAATGTTTGCGGAAAGCCATATAAAGCAATTTAGGAAAGGTTTAAAAGTTTCAATGGAAAATCTTTTATATTTTACTGATTTTAGTAAGCTTACTGATTCGAGTAATCGAGGGTTTCCTGACTCTATAAAAGTGATGTAATACTTTTATTCAAGGAATAATACAGTTTCAGGTAGTTTATGGGTATCTAGGGTCGTAAACGGGCCGGTTCCGTTCCGGGTCCACGGCGGGCCCGGAACTGGAATCGTTAGTGAGGGGATGCACCCGGAAACCAAAACCGGAACCGATTCGGAACTAATTTCCTGGATCCGGAACCGGAACCATTACGGAGTGGATGGGCCCGGAACCGGAACCATTTCCTGGGCGGGTTCGGGTCCGGGCCCGGCCTATGTAGAGAATTTTTTAGAGAAAAGCAAACTTTTAGAAAAAAATTTCTAAAATTGGGGTAATATATTGGAGCACGGGCCCACAGGCCAGAACCAAGGTCGAATTGGGCCCGGAACCATTTAGGTCGCGGGTCTAGAAATTGGAACCATACCCGGACCCGTTTACTTATCGGTTCCTAAAGATGGACCCAGACCCGATTATTAACGGGTCGGAACCTTCGGATAATCGGAGAATCGGATACCCATTTACAACCCTATGGGCATCACCCCATCACTTCCGTCTTGGCTCAGGGTGACGGTACGAGGTTAATGGAGATGACTTTCCTCTATGGTTTACTAAGAGTGTTTCCGCAACGTTAATGTGGAAACAGAAATCAACGTAACAGAACAAATTTGAGACGGTAAAGCCGACCGGTCCCCAGGCACCACCGCTCGGTAAAGCAACGGGCTCGGCAGGTCCGACCCGGTCCAGGGCACCACCTCTCTGTAAAGCACAACTGTTTTCCACTGCGATAATACTTCGGGTGCGATCATACCAGCGCTAAAGCACCGGATCCCATCAGAACTCCGCAGTTAAGCGTGCTTGGGCGAGAGTAGTACTAGGATGGGTGACCTCCTGGGAAGTCCTCGTGTTGCACCCCTTTTTTTTCAGCTTTGGCTGTCCATTTTCCTGCCACCCATCACATGACCGCTGTTGGAGCCGTAGGAGACCAAATTAATCATTTTGAAGCGTCGAAACCCAGGCTCCGTGCGAGACTTACTGGTTTTAGTTAGCCTTTAATTTGATTGCTTTGAAGGCTTTTTACTCCATTTCCGGTTCAATCTTTGCGGAAAGCCATATAAAGCAATTTAGGAAAGGTTTAAAAGTTTCAATGGAAAATCTTTTATATTTTACTGATTTTAGTAAGCTTACTGATTCGAGTAATCGAGGGTTTCCTGACTCTATAAAAGTGATGTAATACTTTTATTCAAGGAATAATACTGTTTCAGGTTGTTTATGGGTATCAAGGGTCGTAAACGGGTCGGTTCCGTTCCGGGTCCACGGCGGGCCCGGAACTGGAATCGTTAGTGAGGGGATGCACCCGGAAACCAAAACCGGAACCGATTCGGAACTAATTTCCTGGATCCGGAACCGGAACCATTACGGAGTGGATGGGCCCGGAACCGGAACCATTTCCTGGGCGGGTTCGGGTCCGGGCCCGGCCTATGTAGAGAATTTTTTAGAGAAAAGCAAACTTTTAGAAAAAAAATTTCTAAAATTGGGGTAATATATTGGAGCTCGGGCCCACAGGCCAGAACCAAGGTCGAATTGGGCCCGGAACCATTTAGGTCGCGGGTCTAGAAATTGGAACCATACCCGGACCCGTTTACATATCGGTTCCTAAAGATGGACCCAGACCCGATTATTAACGGGTCGGAACCTTCGGATAATCGGAGAATCGGATACCCATTTACAACCCTATGGGCATCACCCCATCACTTCCGTCTTGGCTCAGGGTGACGGTACGAGGTTAATGGAGATGACTTTCCTCTATGGTTTACTAAGAGTGTTTCCGCAACGTTAAGGTGGAAACAGAAATCAACGTAACAGAACAAATTTGAGACGGTAAAGCCGACCGGTCCCCAGGCACCACCGCTCGGTAAAGCAACGGGCTCGGCTGGTCCGACGCGGTCCAGGGCACCACCTCTCTGTAAAGCACAACTGTTTTCCACTGCGATAATACTTCGGGTGCGATCATACCAGCGCTAAAGCACCGGATCCCATCAGAACTCCGCAGTTAAGCGTGCTTGGGCGAGAGTAGTACTAGGATGGGTGACCTCCTGGGAAGTCCTCGTGTTGCACCCCTTTTTTTTCAGCTTTGGCTGTCCATTTTCCTGCCACCCATCACATGACCGCTGTTGGAGCCGTCGGAGACCAAATTAATCATTTTGAAGCGTCGAAACCCAGGCTCCGTGCGAGACTTACTGGTTTTAGTTAGCCTTTAATTTGATTGCTTTGAAGGCTTTTTACTCCATTTCCGGTTCAATGTTTGCGGAAAGCCATATAAAGCAATTTAGGAAAGGTTTAAAAGTTTCAATGGAAAATCTTTTATATTTTACTGATTTTAGTAAGCTTACTGATTCGAGTAATCGAGGGTTTCCTGACTCTATAAAAGTGATGTAATACTTTTATTCAAGGAATAATATAGTTTCAGGTTGTTTATGGGTATCTAGGGTCGTAAACGGGTCGGTTCCGTTCCGGGTCCACGGCGGGCCCGGAACTGGAATCGTTAGTGAGGGGATGCACCCGGAAACCAAAACCGGAACCGATTCGGAACTAATTTCCTGGATCCGGAACCGGAACCATTACGGAGTGGATGGGCCCGGAACCGAAACCATTTCCTGGGCGGGTTCGGGTCCGGGCCCGGCCTATGTAGAGAATTTTTTAGAGAAAAGCAAACTTTTAGAAAAAAAATTTCTAAAATTGGGGTAATATATAGGAGCTCGGGCCCACAGGCCAGAACCAAGGTCGAATTGGGCCCGGAACCATTTCGGTCGCGGGTCTAGAAATTGGAACCATACCCGGACCCGTTTACTTATCGGTTCCTAAAGATGGACCCAGACCCGATTATTAACGGGTCGGAACCTTCGGATAATCGGAGAATCGGATACCCATTTACAACCCTATGGGCATCACCCCATCACTTCCGTCTTGGCTCAGGGTGACGGTACGAGGTTAATGGAGATGACTTTCCTCTATGGTTTACTAAGAGTGTTTCCGCAACGTTAATGTGGAAACAGAAATCAACGTAACAGAACAAATTTGAGACGGTAAAGCCGACCGGTCCCCAGGCACCACCGCTCGGTAAAGCAACGGGCTCGGCAGGTCCGACCCGGTCCAGTGCACCACCTCTCTGTAAAGCACAACTGTTTTCCACTGCGATAATACTTCGGGTGCGATCATACCAGCGCTAAAGCACCGGATCCCATCAGAACTCCGCAGTTAAGCGTGCTTCGGCGAGAGTAGTACTAGGGTGGGTGACCTCCTGGGAAGTCCTCGTGTTGCACCCCTTTTTTTTCAGCTTTGGCTGTCCATTTTCCTGCCACCCATCACATGACCGCTGTTGGAGCCGTCGGAGACCAAATTAATCATTTTGAAGCGTCGAAACCCAGGCTCCGTGCGAGACTTACTGGTTTTAGTTAGCCTTTAATTTGATTGCTTTGAAGGCTTTTTACTCCATTTCCGGTTCAATGTTTGCGGAAAGCCATATAAAGCAATTTAGGAAAGGTTTAAAAGTTTCAATGGAAAATCTTTTATATTTTACTGATTTTAGTAAGCTCACTGATTCGAGTAATCGAGGGTTTCCTGACTCTATAAAAGTGATGTAATACTTTTATTCAAGGAATAATATAGTTTTAGGTTGTTTATGGGTATCTAGGGTCGTAAACGGGTCGGTTCCGTTCCGGGTCCACGGCGGGCCCGGAACTGGAATCGTTAGTGAGGGGATGCACCCGGAAACCAAAACCGGAACCGATTCGGAACTAATTTCCTGGATCCGGAACCGGAACCATTACGGAGTGGATGGGCCCGGAACCGGAACCATTTCCTGGGCGGGTTCGGGTCCGGGCCCGGCCTATGTAGAGAATTTTTTAGAGAAAAGCAAACTTTTAGAAAAAAAATTTCTAAAATTGGGGTAATATATTGGAGCTCGGGCCCACAGGCCAGAACCAAGGTCGAATTGGGCCCGGAACCATTTAGGTCGCGGGTCTAGAAATTGGAACCATACCCGGACCCGTTTACTTATCGGTTCCTAAAGATGGACCCAGACCCGATTATTAACGGGTCGGAACCTTCGGATAATCGGAGAATCGGATTCCCATTTACAACCCTATGGGCATCACCCCATCACTTCCGTCTTGGCTCAGGGTGACGGTACGAGGTTAATGGAGATGACTTTCCTCTATGGTTTACTAAGAGTGTTTCCGCAACGTTAATGTGGAAACAGAAATCAACGTAACAGAACAAATTTGAGACGGTAAAGCCGACCGGTCCCCAGGCACCACCGCGCGGTAAAGCAACGGGCTCGGCAGGTCCGACCCGGTCCAGGGCACCACCTCTCTGTAAAGCACAACTGTTTTCCACTGCGATAATACTTCGGGTGCGATCATACCAGCGCTAAAGCACCGGATCCCATCAGAACTCCGCAGTTAAGCGTGCTTGGGCGAGAGTAGTACTAGGATGGGTGACCTCCTGGGAAGTCCTCGTGTTGCACCCCTTTTTTTTCAGCTTTGGCTGTCCATTTTCCTGCCACCCATCACATGACCGCTGTTGGAGCCGTCGGAGACCAAATTAATCATTTTGAAGCGTCGAAACCCAGGCTCCGTGCGAGACTTACTGGTTTTAGTTAGCCTTTAATTTGATTGCTTTGAAGGCTTTTTACTCCATTTCCAGTTCAATGTTTGCGGAAAGCCATATAAAGCAATTTAGGAAAGGTTTAAAAGTTTCGATGGAAAATCTTTTATATTTTACTGATTTTAGTAAGCTTACTGATTCGAGTAATCGAGGGTTTCCTGACTTTATAAAAGTGATGTAATACTTTTATTCAAGGAATAATATAGTTTCAGGTTGTTTATGGGTATCTAGGGTCGTAAACGGGTCGGTTCCGTTCCGGGTCCACGGCGGGCCCGGAACTGGAATCGTTAGTGAGGGGATGCACCCGGAAACCAAAACCGGAACCGATTCGGAACTAATTTCCTGGATCCGGAACCGGAACCATTACGGAGTGGATGGGCCCGGAACCGGAACCATTTCCTGGGCGGGTTCGGGTCCGGGCCCGGCCTATGTAGAGAATTTTTTAGAGAAAAGCAAACTTTTAGAAAAAAAATTTCTAAAATTGGGGTAATATATTGGAGCTCGGGCCCACAGGCCAGAACCAAGGTCGAATTGGGCCCGGAACCATTTAGGTCGCGGGTCTAGAAATTGGAACCATACCCGGACCCGTTTACTTATCGGTTCCTAAAGATGGACCCAGACCCGATTATTAACGGGTCGGAACCTTCGGATAATCGGAGAATCGGATTCCCATTTACAACCCTATGGGCATCACCCCATCACTTCCGTCTTGGCTCAGGGTGACGGTACGAGGTTAATGGAGATGACTTTCCTCTATGGTTTACTAAGAGTGTTTCCGCAACGTTAATGTGGAAACAGAAATCAACGTAACAGAACAAATTTGAGACGGTAAAGCCGACCGGTCCCCAGGCACCACCGCTCGGTAAAGCAACGGGCTCGGCAGGTCCGACCCGGTCCAGGGCACCACCTCTCTGTAAAGCACAACTGTTTTCCACTGCGATAATACTTCGGGTGCGATCATACCAGCGCTAAAGCACCGGATTCCATCAGAACTCCGCAGTTAAGCGTGCTTGGGCGAGAGTAGTACTAGGATGGGTGACCTCCTGGGAAGTCCTCGTGTTGCACCCCTTTTTTTTCAGCTTTGGCTGTCCATTTTCCTGCCACCCATCACATGACCGCTGTTGGAGCCGTCGGAGACCAAATTAATCATTTTGAAGCGTCGAAACCCAGGCTCCGTGCGAGACTTACTGGTTTTAGTTAGCCTTTAATTTGATTGCTTTGAAGGCTTTTTTCTCCATTTCCAGTTCAATGTTTGCGGAAAGCCATATAAAGCAATTTAGGAAAGGTTTAAAAGTTTCAATGGAAAATCTTTTATATTTTACTGATTTTAGTAAGCTTACTGATTCGAGTAATCGAGGGTTTCATGACTTTATAAAAGTGATGTAATACTTTTATTCAAGGAATAATATAGTTTCAGGTTGTTTATGGGTATCTAGGGTCGTAAACGGGTCGGTTCCGTTCCGGGTCCACGGCGGGCCCGGAACTGGAATCGTTAGTGAGGGGATGCACCCGGAAACCAAAACCGGAACCGATTCGGAACTAATTTCCTGGATCCGGAACCGGAACCATTACGGAGTGGATGGGCCCGGAACCGGAACCATTTCCTGGGCGGGTTCGGGTCCGGGCCCGGCCTATGTAGAGAATTTTTTAGAGAAAAGCAAACTTTTAGAAAAAAAATTTCTAAAATTGGGGTAATATATTGGAGCTCGGGCCCACAGGCCAGTACCAAGGTCGAATTGGGCCCGGAACCATTTAGGTCGCGGGTCTAGAAATTGGAACCATACCCGGACCCGTTTACTTATCGGTTCCTAAAGATGGACCCAGACCCGATTATTAACGGGTCGGAACCTTCGGATAATCGGAGAATCGGATACCCATTTACAACCCTATGGGCATCACCCCATCACTTCCGTCTTGGCTCAGGGTGACGGTACGAGGTTAATGGAGATGACTTTCCTCTATGGTTTACTAAGAGTGTTTCCGCAACGTTAATGTGGAAACAGAAATCAACGTAACAGAACAAATTTGAGACGGTAAAGCCGACCGGTCCCCAGGCACCACCGCTCGGTAAAGCAACGGGCTCGGCAGGTCCGACCCGGTCCAGGGCACCACCTCTCTGTAAAGCACAACTGTTTTCCACTGCGATAATACTTCGGGTGCGATCATACCAGCGCTAAAGCACCGGATCCCATCAGAACTCCGCAGTTAAGCGTGCTTGGGCGAGAGTAGTACTAGGATGGGTGACCTCCTGGGAAGTCCTCGTGTTGCACCCCTTTTCTTTCAGCTTTGGCTGTCCATTTTCCTGCCACCCATCACATGACCGCTGTTGGAGCCGTCGGAGACCAAATTAATCATTTTGAAGCGTCGAAACCCAGGCTCCGTGCGAGACTTACTGGTTTTAGTTAGCCTTTAATTTGATTGCTTTGAAGGCTTTTTACTCCATTTTCGGTTCAATCTTTGCGGAAAGCCATATAAAGCAATTTAGGAAAGGTTTAAAAGTTTCAATGGAAAATCTTTTATATTTTACTGATTTTAGTAAGCTTACTGATTCGAGTAATCGAGGGTTTCCTGACTCTATAAAAGTGATGTAATACTTTTATTCAAGGAATAATACAGTTTCAGGTTGTTTATGGGTATCTAGGGTCGTAAACGGGTCGGTTCCGTTCCGGGTCCACGGCGGGCCCAGAACTGGAATCGTTAGTGAGGGGATGCACCCGGAAACCAAAACCGGAACCGATTCGGAACTAATTTCCTGGATCCGGAACCGGAACCATTACGGAGTGGATGGGTCCGGAACCGGAACCATTTCCTGGGCGGGTTCGGGTCCGGGCCCGGCCTATGTAGAGAATTTTTTAGAGAAAAGCAAACTTTTAGAAAAAAAATTTCTAAAATTGGGGTAATATATTGGAGCTCGGGCCCACAGGCCAGAACCAAGGTCGAATTGGGCCCGGAACCATTTAGGTCGCGGGTCTAGAAATTGGAACCATACCCGGACCCGTTTACTTATCGGTTCCTAAAGATGGACCCAGACCCGATTATTAACGGGTCGGAACCTTCGGATAATCGGAGAATCGGATACCCATTTACAACCCTATGGGCATCACCCCATCACTTCCGTCTTGGCTCAGGGTGACGGTACGAGGTTAATGGAGATGACTTTCCTCTATGGTTTACTAAGAGTGTTTCCGCAACGTTAATGTGGAAACAGAAATCAACGTAACAGAACAAATTTGAGACGGTAAAGCCGACCGGTCCCCAGGCACCACCACTCGGTAAAGCAACGGGCTCGGCAGGTCCGACCCGGTCCAGGGCACCACCACTCTGTAAAGCACAACTGTTTTCCACTGCGATAATACTTCGGGTGCGATCATACCAGCGCTAAAGCACCGGACCCCATCAGAACTCCGCAGTTAAGCGTGCTTGGGCGAGAGTAGTACTAGGATGGGTGACCTCCTGGGAAGTCCTCGTGTTGCACCCCTTTTCTTTCAGCTTTGGCTGTCCATTTTCCTGCCACCCATCACATGACCGCTGTTGGAGCCGTCGGAGACCAAATTAATCATTTTGAAGCGTCGAAACCCAGGCTCCGTGCGAGACTTACTGGTTTTAGTTAGCCTTTAATTTGATTGCTTTGAAGGCTTTTTACTCCATTTCCAGTTCAATCTTTGCGGAAAGCCATATAAAGCAATTTAGGAAAGGTTTAAAAGTTTCAATGGAAAATCTTTTATATTTTACTGATTTTAGTAAGCTTACTGATTCGAGTAATCGAGGGTTTCCTGACTCTATAAAAGTGATGTAATACTTTTATTCAAGGAATAATACAGTTTCAGGTTGTTTATGGGTATCTAGGGTCGTAAACGGGTCGGTTCCGTTCCGGGTCCACGGCGGGCCCGGAACTGGAATCGTTAGTGAGGGGATGCACCCGGAAACCAAAACCGGAACCGATTCGGAACTAATTTCCTGGATCCGGAACCGGAACCATTACGGAGTGGATGGGCCCGGAACCGGAACCATTGACTGGGCGGGTTCGGGTCCGGGCCCGGCCTATGTAGAGAATTTTTTAGAGAAAAGCAAACTTTTAGAAAAAAAATATCTAAAATTGGGGTAATATAATGGAGCTCGGGCCCACCGGCCAGAACCAAGGTCGAATTGGGCCCAGAACCATTTAGGTCGCGGGTCTAGAAATTGGAACCATACCCGGACCCGTTTACTTATCGGTTCCTAAAGATGGACCCAGACCCGATTATTAACGGGTCGGAACCTTCGGATAATCGGAGAATCGGATACCCATTTACAACCCTATGGGCATCACCCCATCACTTCCGTCTTGGCTCAGGGTGACGGTACGAGGTTAATGGAGATTACTTTCCTCTATGGTTTACTAAGAGTGTTTCCGCAACGTTAATGTGGAAACAGAAATCAACATAACAGAACAAATTTGAGACGGTAAAGCCGACCGGTCCCCAGGCACCACCGCTCGGTAAAGCAACGGGCTCGGCAGGTCCGACCCGGTCCAGGGCACCACCTCTCAGTAAAGCACAACTGTTTTCCACTGCGATAATACTTCGGGTGCGATCATACCAGCGCTAAAGCACCGGATCCCATCAGAACTCCGCAGTTAAGCGTGCTTGGGCGAGAGTAGTACTAGGATGGGTGACCTCCTGGGAAGTCCTCGTGTTGCACCCCTTTTCTTTCAGCTTTGGCTGTCCATTTTCCTGCCACCCATCACATGACCGCTGTTGGAGCCGTCGGAGACCAAATTAATCATTTTGAAGCGTCGAAACCCAGGCTCCGTGCGAGACTTACTGGTTTTAGTTAGCCTTTAATTTGATTGCTTTGAAGGCTTTTTACTCCATTTCCAGTTCAATCTTTGCGGAAAGCCATATAAAGCAATTTAGGAAAGGTTTAAAAGTTTCAATGGAAAATCTTTTATATTTTACTGATTTTAATAAGCTTACTGATTCGAGTAATCGAGGGTTTCCTGACTCTATAAAAGTGATGTAATACTTTTATTCAAGGAATAATACAGTTTCAGGTTGTTTATGGGTATCTAGGGTCGTAAACGGGTCGGTTCCGTTCCGGGTCCACGGCGGGCCCGGAACTGGAATCGTTAGTGAGGGGATGCACCCGGAAACCAAAACCGGAACCGATTCGGAACTAATTTCCTGGATCCGGAACCGGAACCATTACGGAGTGGATGGGCCCGGAACCGGAACCATTGACTGGGCGGGTTCGGGTCCGGGCCCGGCCTATGTAGAGAATTTTTTAGAGAAAAGCAAACTTTTAGAAAAAAAATATCTAAAATTGGGGTAATATAATGGAGCTCGGGCCCACCGGCCAGAACCAAGGTCGAATTGGGCCCAGAACCATTTAGGTCGCGGGTCTAGAAATTGGAACCATACCCGGACCCGTTTACTTATCGGTTCCTAAAGATGGACCCAGACCCGATTATTAACGGGTCGGAACCTTCGGATAATCGGAGAATCGGATACCCATTTACAACCCTATGGGCATCACCCCATCACTTCCGTCTTGGCTCAGGGTGACGGTACGAGGTTAATGGAGATGACTTTCCTCTATGGTTTACTAAGAGTGTTTCCGCAACGTTAATGTGGAAACAGAAATCAACATAACAGAACAAATTTGAGACGGTAAAGCCGACCGGTCCCCAGGCACCACCGCTCGGTAAAGCAACGGGCTCGGCAGGTCCGACCCGGTCCAGGGCACCACCTCTCTGTAAAGCACAACTGTTTTCCACTGCGATAATACTTCGGGTGCGATCATACCAGCGCTAAAGCACCGGATCCCATCAGAACTCCGCAGTTAAGCGTGCTTGGGCGAGAGTAGTACTAGGATGGGTGACCTCCTGGGAAGTCCTCGAGTTGCACCCCTTTTTTTTCAGCTTTGGCTGTCCATTTTCCTGCCACCCATCACATGACCGCTTTTGGAGCCGTCGGAGACCAAATTAATCATTTTGAAGCGTCGAAACCCAGGCTCCGTGCGAGACTTACTGGTTTTAGTTAGCCTTTAATTTGATTGCTTTGAAGGCTTTTTACTCCATTTTCGGTTCAATCTTTGCGGAAAGCCATATAAAGCAATTTAGGAAAGGTTTAAAAGTTTCAATGGAAAATCTTTTATATTTTACTGATTTTAGTAAGCTTACTGATTCGAGTAATCGAGGGTTTCCTGACTCTATAAAAGTGATGTAATACTTTTATTCAAGGAATAATACAGTTTCAGGTTGTTTATGGGTATCTAGGGTCGTAAACGGGTCGGTTCCGTTCCGGGTCCACGGCGGGCCCGGAACTGGAATCGTTAGTGAGGGGATGCACCCGGAAACCAAAACCGGAACCGATTCGGAACTAATTTCCTGGATCCGGAACCGGAACCATTACGGAGTGGATGGGCCCGGAACCGGAACCATTTCCTGGGCGGGTTCGGGTCCGGGCCCGGCCTATGTAGAGAATTTTTTAGAGAAAAGCAAACTTTTAGAAAAAAAATTTCTAAAATTGGGGTAATATATTGGAGCTCGGGCCCACAGGCCAGAACCAAGGTCGAATTGGGCCCGGAACCATTTAGGTCGCGGGTCTAGAAATTGGAACCAAACCCGGACCCGTTTACTTATCGGTTCCTAAAGATGGACCCAGACCCGATTATTAACGGGTCGGAACCTTCGGATAATCGGAGAATCGGATACCCATTTACAACCCTATGGGCATCACCCCATCACTTTCGTCTTGGCTCAGGGTGACGGTACGAGGTTAATGGAGATGACTTTCCTCTATGGTTTACTAAGAGTGTTTCCGCAACGTTAATGTGGAAACAGAAATCAACGTAACAGAACAAATTTGAGACGGTAAAGCCGACCGGTCCCCAGGCACCACCGCTCGGTAAAGCAACGGGCTCGGCAGGTCCGACCGGTCCAGGGCACCACCTCTCTGTAAAGCACAACTGTTTTCCACTGCGATAATACTTCGGGTGCGATCATACCAGCGCTAAAGCACCGGATCCCATCAGAACTCCGCAGTTAAGCGTGCTTGGGCGAGAGTAGTACTAGGATGGGTGACCTCCTGGGAAGTCCTCGTGTTGCACCCCTTTTCTTTCAGCTTTGGCTGTCCATTTTCCTGCCACCCATCACATGACCGCTGTTGGAGCCGTCGGAGACCAAATTAATCATTTTGAAGCGTCGAAACCCAGGCTCCGGGCGAGACTTACTGGTTTTAGTTAGCCTTTAATTTGATTGCTTTGAGGGCTTTTTACTCCATTTCCAGTTCAATCTTTGCGGAAAGCCATATAAAGCAATTTAGGAAAGGTTTAAAAGTTTCAATGGAAAATCTTTTAAATTTTACTTATTTTAGTAAGCTTACTGATTCGAGTAATCGAGGGTTTCCTGACTCTATAAAAGTGATGTAATACTTTTATTCTAGGAATAATACAGTTTCAGGTTGTTTATGGGTATCTAGGGTCGTAAACGGGTCGGTTCCGTTCCGGGTCCACGGCGGGCCCGGAACTGGAATCGTTAGTGAGGGGATGCACCCGGAAACCAAAACCGGAACCGATTCGGTACTAATTTCCTGGATCCGGAACCGGAACCATTACGAAGTGGATGGGTCCGAAACCGGAACCATTTCCTGGGCGGGTTCGGGTTCGGGCCCGGCCTATGTAGAGAATTTTTTAGAGAAAAGCAAACTTTTAGAAAAAAAATTTCTAAAATTGGGGTAATATATTGGAGCTCGGGCCCACAGGCCAGAACCAAGGTCGAATTGGGCCCGGAACCATTTAGGTCGCGGGTCTAGAAATTGGAACCATACCCGGACCCGTTTACTTATCGGTTCCTAAAGATGGACCCAGACCCGATTATTAACGGGTCGGAACCTTCGGATAATCGGAGAATCGGATACCCATTTACAACCCTATGGGCATCACCCCATCACTTCCGTCTTGGCTCAGGGTGACGGTACGAGGTTAATGGAGATGACTTTCCTCTATGGTTTACTATGAGTGTTTCCGCAACGTTAATGTGGAAACAGAAATCAACGTAACAGAACAAATTTGAGACGGTAAAGCCGACCGGTCCCCAGGCACCACCGCTCGGTAAAGCAACGGGCTCGGCAGGTCCGACCCGGTCCAGGGCACCACCTCTCTGTAAAGCACAACTGTTTTCCACTGCGATAATACTTCGGGTGCGATCATACCAGCGCTAAAGCACCGGATCCCATCAGAACTCCGCAGTTAAGCGTGCTTGGGCGAGAGTAGTACTAGGATGGGTGACCTCCTGGGAAGTCCTCGTGTTGCACCCCTTTTTTTTCAGCTTTGGCTGTCCATTTTCCTGCCACCCAGCACATGACCGCTGTTGGAGCCGTCGGAGACCAAATTAATCATTTTGAAGCGTCGAAACCCAGGCTCCGTGCGAGACTTACTGGTTTTAGTTAGCCTTTAATTTGATTGCTTTGAAGGCTTTTTACTCCATTTCCAGTTCAATCTTTGCGGAAAGCCATATAAAGCAATTTAGGAAAGGTTTAAAAGTTTCAATGGAAAATCTTTTATATTTTACTGATTTTAGTAAGCTTACTGATTCGAGTAATCGAGGGTTTCCTGACTCTATAAAAGTGATGTAATACTTTTATTCAAGGAATAATACAGTTTCAGGTTGTTTATGGGTATCTAGGGTCGTAAACGGGTCGGTTCCGTTCCGGGTCCACGGCGGGCCCGGAACTGGAATCGTTAGTGAGGGGATGCACCCGGAAACCAAAACCGGAACCGATTCGGAACTAATTTCCTGGATCCGGAACCGGAACCATTACGGAGTGGATGGGCCCGGAACCGGAACCATTTCCTGGGCGGGTTCGGGTCCGGGCCCGGCCTATGTAGAGAATTTTTTAGAGAAAAGCAAACTTTTAGAAAAAAAATTTCTAAAATTGGGGTAATATATTGGAGCTCGGGCCCACTGGGCAGAACCAAGGTCGAATTGGGCCTAGAACCATTTAGGTCGCGGGTCTAGAAATTGGAACCATACCCGGACCCGTTTACTTATCGGTTCCTAAAGATGGACCCAGACCCGATTATGAACGGGTCGGAACCTTCGGATAATCGGAGAATCGGATACCCATTTACAACCCTATGGGCATCACCCCATCACTTCCGTCTTGGCTCAGGGTGACGGTACGAGGTTAATGGAGATGACTTTCCTCTATGGTTTACTAAGAGTGTTTCCGCAACGTTAATGTGGAAACAGAAATCAACATAACAGAACAAATTTGAGACGGTAAAGCCGACCGGTCCCCAGGCACCACCGCTCGGTAAAGCAACGGGCTCGGCAGGTCCGACCCGGTCCAGGGCACCACCTCTCTGTAAAGCACAACTGTTTTCCACTGCGATAATACTTCGGGTGCGATCATACCAGTGCTAAAGCACCGGATCCCATCAGAACTCCGCAGTTAAGCGTGCTTGGGCGAGAGTAGTACTAGGATGGGTGACCTCCTGGGAAGTCCTCGTGTTGCACCCCTTTTTTTTCAGCTTTGGCTGTCCATTTTCCTGCCACCCATCACATGACCGCTGTTGGAGCCGTCGGAGACCAAATTAATCATTTTGAAGCGTCGAAACCCAGGCTCCCTGCGAGACTTACTGGTTTTTGTTAGCCTTTAATTTGATTGCTTTGAAGGCTTTTTACTCCATTTTCGGTTCAATCTTTGCGGAAAGCCATATAAAGCAATTTAGGAATGGTTTAAAAGTTTCAATGGAATATCTTTTATATTTTACTGATTTTAGTAAGCTTACTGATTCGAGTAATCGAGGGTTTCCTGACTCTATAAAAGTGATGTAATACTTTTATTCAAGGAATAATACAGTTTCAGGTTGTTTATGGGTATCTAGGGTCGTACACGGGTCGGTTCCGTTCCGGGTCCACGGCGGGCCCGGAACTGGAATCGTTAGTGAGGGGATGCACCCGGAAACCAAAACCGGAACCGATTCGGAACTAATTTCCTGGATCCGGAACCGGAACCATTACGGAGTGGATGGGCCCGGAACCGGAACCATTTCCTGGGCGGGTTCGGGTCCGGGCCTGGCCTATGTAGAGAATTTTTTAGAGAAAAGCAAACTTTTAGAAAAAAAATTTCTAAAATTGGGGTAATATATTGGAGCTCGGGCCCACAGGCCAGAACCAAGGTCGAATTGGGCCCGGAACCATTTAGGTCGCGGGTCTAGAAATTGGAACCATACCCGGACCCGTTTACTTATCGGTTCCTAAAGATGGACCCAGACCCGATTATTAACGGGTCGGAACCTTCGGATAATCGGAGAATCGGATACCCATTTACAACCCTATGGGCATCACCCCATCACTTTCGTCTTGGCTCAGGGTGACGGTACGAGGTTAATGGAGATGACTTTCCTCTATGGTTTACTAAGAGTGTTTCCGCAACGTTAATGTGGAAACGGAAATCAACGTAACAGAACAAATTTGAGATGGTAAAGCCGACCGGTACCCAGGCACCACCGCTCGGTAAAGCAACGGGCTCGGCAGGTCCGACCCGGTCCAGGGCACCACCTCTCTGTAAAGCACAACTGTTTTCCACTGCGATAATACTTCGGGTGCGATCATACCAGCGCTAAAGCACCGGATCCCATCAGAACTCCGCAGTTAAGCGTGCTTGGGCGAGAGTAGTACTAGGATGGGTGACCTCCTGGGAAGTCCTCGTGTTGCACCCCTTTTCTTTCAGCTTTGGCTGTCCATTTTCCTGCCACCCATCACATGACCGCTGTTGGAGCCATCGGAGACCAAATTAATCATTTTGAAGCGTCGAAACCCAAGCTCCGTGCGAGACTTACTGGTTTTAGTTAACCTTTAATTTGATTGCTTTGAAGGCTTTTTACTCCATTTCCAGTTCAATCTTTGCGGAAAGCCATATAAAGCAATTTAGGAAAGGTTTAAAAGTTTCAATGGAAAATCTTTTATATTTTACTGATTTTAGTAAGCTTACTGATTCGAGTAATCGAGGGTTTCCTGACTCTATAAAAGTGATGTAATACTTTTATTCAAGGAATAATACAGTTTCAGGTTGTTTATGGGTATCTAGGGTCGTAAACGGGTCGGTTCCGTTCCGGGTCCACGGCGGGCCCGGAACTGGAATCGTTAGTGAGGGGATGCACCCGGAAACCAAAACCGGAACCGATTCGGAACTAATTTCCTGGATCCGGAACCGGAACCATTACGGAGTGGATGGGCCCGGAACCGGAACCATTGACTGGGCGGGTTCGGGTCAGGGCCCGGCCTATGTAGAGAATTTTTTAGAGAAAAGCAAACTTTTAGAAAAAAAATTTCTAAAATTGGGGTAATATAATGGAGCTCGGGCCCACCGGCCAGAACCAAGGTCGAATTGGGCCCAGAACCATTTAGGTCGCGGGTCTAGAAATTGGAACCATACCCGGACCCGTTTACTTATCGGTTCCTAAAGATGGACCCAGACCCGATTATTAACGGGTCGGAACCTTCGGATAATCGGAGAATCGGATACCCATTTACAACCCTATGGGCATCACCCCATCACTTCCGTCTTGGCTCAGGGTGACGGTACGAGGTTAATGGAGATTACTTTCCTCTATGGTTTACTAAAAGTGTTTCCGCAACGTTAATGTGGAAACAGAAATCAACATAACAGAACAAATTTGAGACGGTAAAGCCAACCGGTCCCCAGGCACCACCGCTCGGTAAAGCAACGGGCTCGGCAGGTCCGACCCGGTCCAGGGCACCTCCTCTCTGTAAAGCACAACTGTTTTCCACTGCGATAATACTTCGGGTGCGATCATAACAGCGCTAAAGCACCGGATCCCATCAGAACTCCGCAGTTAAGCGTGCTTGGGCGAGAGTAGTACTAGGATGGGTGACCTCCTGGGAAGTCCTCGTGTTGCACCCCTTTTTTTTCAGCTTTGGCTGTCCATTTTCCTGCCACCCATCACATGACCGCTTTTGGAGCCGTCGGAGACCAAATTAATCATTTTGAAGCGTCGAAACCCAGGCTCCGTGCGAGACTTACTGGTTTTAGTTAGCCTTTAATTTGATTGCTTTGAAGGCTTTTTACTCCATTTTCGGTTCAATCTTTGCGGAAAGCCATATAAAGCAATTTAGGAAAGGTTTAAAAGTTTCAATGGAAAATCTTTTATATTTTACTGATTTTAGTAAGCTTACTGATTCGAGTAATCGAGGGTTTCCTGACTCTATAAAAGTGATGTAATACTTTTATTCAAGGAATAATACAGTTTCAGGTTGTTTATGGGTATCTAGGGTCGTAAACGGGTCGGTTCCGTTCCGGGTCCACGGCGGGCCCGGAACTGGAATCGTTAGTGAGGGGATGCACCCGGAAACCAAAACCGGAACCGATTCGGAACTAATTTCCTGGATCCGGAACCGGAACCATTACGGAGTGGATGGGCCCGGAACCGGAACCATTTCCTGGGCGGGTTCGGGTCCGGGCCCGGCCTATGTAGAGAATTTTTTAGAGAAAAGCAAACTTTTAGAAAATAAATTTCTAAAATTGGGGTAATATATTGGAGCTCGGGCCCACGGCCAGAACCAAGGTCGAATTGGGCCCGGAACCATTTAGGTCGCGGGTCTAGAAATTGGAACCATACCCGGACCCGTTTACTTATCGGTTCCTAAAGATGGACCCAGACCCGATTATTAACGGGTCGGAACCTTCGGATAATCGGAGAATCGGATACCCATTTACAACCCTATGGGCATCACCCCATCACTTTCGTCTTGGCTCAGGGTGACGGTACGAGGTTAATGGAGATGACTTTCCTCTATGGTTTACTAAGAGTGTTTCCGCAACGTTAATGTGGAAACAGAAATCAACGTAACAGAACAAATTTGAGACGGTAAAGCCGACCGGTCCCCAGGCACCACCGCTCGGTAAAGCAACGGGCTCGGCAGGTCCGACCGGTCCAGGGCACCACCTCTCTGTAAAGCACAACTGTTTTCCACTGCGATAATACTTTGGGTGCGATCATACCAGCGCTAAAGCACCGGATCCCATCAGAACTCCGCAGTTAAGCGTGCTTGGGCGAGAGTAGTACTAGGATGGGTGACCTCCTGGGAAGTCCTCGTGTTGCACCCTTTTTCTTTCAGCTTTGGCTGTCCATTTTCCTGCCACCCATCACATGACCGCTGTTGGAGCCGTCGGAGACCAAATTAATCATTTTGAAGCGTCGAAACCCAGGCTCCGGGCGAGACTTACTGGTTTTAGTTAGCCTTTAATTTGATTGCTTTGAAGGCTTTTTACTCCATTTCCAGTTCAATCTTTGCGGAAAGCCATATAAAGCAATTTAGGAAAGGTTTAAAAGTTTCATTGGAAAATCTTTTAAATTTTACTTATTTTAGTAAGCTTACTGATTCGAGTAATCGAGGGTTTCCTGACTCTATAAAAGTGATGTAATACTTTTATTCTAGGAATAATACAGTTTCCGGTTGTTTATGGGTATCTAGGGTCGTAAACGGGTCGGTTCCGTTCCGGGTCCACGGCGGGCCCGGAACTGGAATCGTTAGTGAGGGGATGCACCCGGAAACCAAAACCGGAACCGATTCGGTACTAATTTCCTGGATCCGGAACCGGAACCATTACGGAGTGGATGGGTCCGGAACCGGAACCATTTCCTGGGCGGGTTCGGGTTCGGGCCCGGCCTATGTAGAGAATTTTTTAGAGAAAAGCAAACTTTTAGAAAAAAAATTTCTAAAATTGGGGTAATATATTGGAGCTCGGGCCCACTGGGCAGAACCAAGGTCGAATTGGGCCCAGAACCATTTAGGTCGCGGGTCTAGAAATTGGAACCATACCCGGACCCGTTTACTTATCGGTTCCTAAAGATGGACCCAGACCCGATTATGAACGGGTCGGAACCTTCGGATAATCGGAGAATCGGATACCCATTTACAACCCTATGGGCATCACCCCATCACTTCCGTCTTGGCTCAGGGTGACGGTACGAGGTTAATGGAGATGACTTTCCTCTATGGTTTACTAAGAGTGTTTCCGCAACGTTAATGTGGAAACAGAAATCAACATAACAGAACAAATTTGAGACGGTAAAGCCGACCGGTCCCCAGGCACCACCGCTCGGTAAAGCAACGGGCTCGGCAGGTCCGACCCGGTCCAGGGCACCACCTCTCTGTAAAGCACAACTGTTTTCCACTGCGATAATACTTCGGGTGCGATCATACCAGTGCTAAAGCACCGGATCCCATCAGAACTCCGCAGTTAAGCGTGCTTGGGCGAGAGTAGTACTAGGATGGGTGACCTCCTAGGAAGTCCTCGTGTTGCACCCCTTTTTTTTCAGCTTTGGCTGTCCATTTTCCTGCCACCCATCACATGATCGCTGTTGGAGCCGTCGGAGACCAAATTAATCATTTTGAAGCGTCGAAACCCAGGCTCCCTGCGAGACTTACTGGTTTTAGTTAGCCTTTAATTTGATTGCTTTGAAGGCTTTTTACTCCATTTTCGGTTCAATCTTTGCGGAAAGCCATATAAAGCAATTTAGGAATGGTTTAAAAGTTTCAATGGAATATCTTTTATATTTTACTGATTTTAGTAAGCTTACTGATTCGAGTAATCGAGGGTTTCCTGACTCTATAAAAGTGATGTAATACTTTTATTCAAGGAATAATACAGTTTCAGGTTGTTTATGGGTATCTAGGGTCGTACACGGGTCGGTTCCGTTCCGGGTCCACGGCGGGCCCGGAACTGGAATCGTTAGTGAGGGGATGCACACGGAAACCAAAACCGGAACCGATTCGGAACTAATTTCCTGGATCCGGAACCGGAACCATTACGGAGTGGATGGGCCCGGAACCGGAACCATTTCCTGGGCGGTTTCGGGTCCGGGCCTGGCCTATGTAGAGAATTTTTTAGAGAAAAGCAAACTTTTAGAAAAAAAATTTCTAAAATTGGGGTAATATATTGGAGCTCGGGCCCACAGGCCAGAACCAAGGTCGAATTGGGCCCGGAACCATTTAGGTCGCGGGTCTAGAAATTGGAACCATACCCGGACCCGTTTACTTATCGGTTCCTAAAGATGGACCCAGACCCGATTATTAACGGGTCGGAACCTTCGGATAATCGGAGAATCGGATACCCATTTACAACCCTATGGGCATCACCCCATCACTTTCGTGTTGGCTCAGGGTGACGGTACGAGGTTAATGGAGATGACTTTCCTCTATGGTTTACTAAGAGTGTTTCCGCAACGTTAATGTGGAAACAGAAATCAACGTAACAGAACAAATTTGAGACGGTAAAGCCGACCGGTCCCCAGGCACCACCGCTCGGTAAAGCAACGGGCTCGGCAGGTCCGACCCGGTCCAGGGCACCACCTCTCTGTAAAGCACAACTGTTTTCCACTGCGATAATACTTCGGGTGCGATCATACCAGCGCTAAAGCACCGGATCCCATCAGAACTCCGCAGTTAAGCGTGCTTGGGCGAGAGTAGTACTAGGATGGGTGACCTCCTGGGAAGTCCTCGTGTTGCACCCCTTTTCTTTCAGCTTTGGCTGTCCATTTTCCTGCCACCCATCACATGACCGCTGTTGGAGCCATCGGAGACCAAATTAATCATTTTGAAGCGTCGAAACCCAAGCTCCGTGCGAGACTTACTGGTTTTAGTTAACCTTTAATTTGATTGCTTTGAAGGCTTTTTACTCCATTTCCAGTTCAATCTTTGCGGAAAGCCATATAAAGCAATTTAGGAAAGGTTTAAAAGTTTCAATGGAAAATCTTTTATATTTTACTGATTTTAGTAAGCTTACTGATTCGAGTAATCGAGGGTTTCCTGACTCTATAAAAGTGATGTAATACTTTTATTCAAGGAATAATACAGTTTCAGGTTGTTTATGGGTATCTAGGGTCGTAAACGGGTCGGTTCCGTTCCGGGTCCACGGCGGGCCCGGAACTGGAATCGTTAGTGAGGGGATGCACCCGGAAACCAAAACCGGAACCGATTCGGAACTAATTTCCTGGATCCGGAACCGGAACCATTACGGAGTGGATGGGCCCGGAACCGGAACCATTGACTGGGCGGGTTCGGGTCCGGGCCCGGCCTATGTAGAGAATTTTTTAGAGAAAAGCAAACTTTTAGAAAAAAAATTTCTAAAATTGGGGTAATATAATGGAGCTCGGGCCCACCGGCCAGAACCAAGGTCGAATTGGGCCCAGAACCATTTAGGTCGCGGGTCTAGAAATTGGAACCATACCCGGACCCGTTTACTTATCGGTTCCTAAAGATGGACCCAGACCCGATTATTAACGGGTCGGAACCTTCGGATAATCGGAGAATCGGATACCCATTTACAACCCTATGGGCATCACCCCATCACTTCCGTCTTGGCTCAGGGTGACGGTACGAGGTTAATGGAGATTACTTTCCTCTATGGTTTACTAAGAGTGTTTCCGCAACGTTAATGTGGAAACAGAAATCAACATAACAGAACAAATTTGAGACGGTAAAGCCAACCGGTCCCCAGGCACCACCGCTCGGTAAAGCAACGGGCTCGGCAGGTCCGACCCGGTCCAGGGCACCTCCTCTCTGTAAAGCACAACTGTTTTCCACTGCGATAATACTTCGGGTGCGATCATAACAGCGCTAAAGCACCGGATCCCATCAGAACTCCGCAGTTAAGCGTGCTTGGGCGAGAGTAGTACTAGGATGGGTGACCTCCTGGGAAGTCCTCGTGTTGCACCCCTTTTTTTTCAGCTTTGGCTGTCCATTTTCCTGCCACCCATCACATGACCGCTTTTGGAGCCGTCGGAGACCAAATTAATCATTTTGAAGCGTCGAAACCCGGGCTCCGTGCGAGACTTACTGGTTTTAGTTAGCCTTTAATTTGATTGCTTTGAAGGCTTTTTACTCCATTTTCGGTTCAATCTTTGCGGAAAGCCATATAAAGCAATTTAGGAAAGGTTTAAAAGTTTCAATGGAAAATCTTTTATATTTTACTGATTTTAGTAAGCTTACTGATTCGAGTAATCGAGGGTTTCCTGACTCTATAAAAGTGATGTAATACTTTTATTCAAGGAATAATACAGTTTCAGGTTGTTTATGGGTATCTAGGGTCGTAAACGGGTCGGTTCCGTTCCGGGTCCACGGCGGGCCCGGAACTGGAATCGTTAGTGAGGGGATGCACCCGGAAACCAAAACCGGAACCGATTCGGAACTAATTTCCTGGATCCGGAACCGGAACCATTACGGAGTGGATGGGCCCGGAACCGGAACCATTTCCTGGGCGGGTTCGGGTCCGGGCCCGGCCTATGTAGAGAATTTTTTAGAGAAAAGCAAACTTTTAGAAAAAAAATTTCTAAAATTGGGGTAATATATTGGAGCTCGGGCCCACAGGCCAGAACCAAGGTCGAATTGGGCCCGGAACCATTTAGGTCGCGGGTCTAGAAATTGGAACCATACCCGGACCCGTTTACTTATCGGTTCCTAAAGATGGACCCAGACCCGATTATTAACGGGTCGGAATCTTCGGATAATCGGAGAATCGGATACCCATTTACAACCCTATGGGCATCACCCCATCACTTTCGTCTTGGCTCAGGGTGACGGTACGAGGTTAATGGAGATGACTTTCCTCTATGGTTTACTAAGAGTGTTTCCGCAACGTTAATGTGGAAACAGAAATCAACATAACAGAACAAATTTGAGACGGTAAAGCCGACCGGTCCCCAGGCACCACCGCTCGGTAAAGCAACGGGCTCGGCAGGTCCGACCGGTCCAGGGCACCACCTCTCTGTAAAGCACAACTGTTTTCCACTGCGATAATACTTTGGGTGCGATCATACCAGCGCTAAAGCACCGGATCCCATCAGAACTCCGCAGTTAAGCGTGCTTGGGCGAGAGTAGTACTAGGATGGGTGACCTCCTGGGATGTCCTCGTGTTGCACCCCTTTTCTTTCAGCTTTGGCTGTCCATTTTCCTGCCACCCATCACATGACCGCTGTTGGAGCCGTCGGAGACCAAATTAATCATTTTGAAGCGTCGAAACCCAGGCTCCGGGCGAGACTTACTGGTTTTAGTTAGCCTTTAATTTGATTGCTTTGAAGGCTTTTTACTCCATTTCCAGTTCAATCTTTGCGGAAAGCCATATAAAGCAATTTAGGAAAGGTTTAAAAGTTTCAATGGAAAATCTTTTAAATTTTACTTATTTTAGTAAGCTTACTGATTCGAGTAATCGAGGGTTTCCTGACTCTATAAAAGTGATGTAATACTTTTATTCTAGGAATAATACAGTTTCCGGTTGTTTATGGGTATCTAGGGTCGTAAACGGGTCGGTTCCGTTCCGGGTCCACGGCGGGCCCGGAACTGGAATCGTTAGTGAGGGGATGCACCCGGAAACCAAAACCGGAACCGATTCGGTACTAATTTCCTGGATCCGGAACCGGAACCATTACGGAGTGGATGGGTCCGGAACCGGAACCATTTCCTGGGCGGGTTCGGGTTCGGGCCCGGCCTATGTAGAGAATTTTTTAGAGAAAAGCAAACTTTTAGAAAAAAAATTTCTAAAATTGGGGTAATATATTGGAGCTCGGGCCCACAGGCCAGAACCAAGGTCGAATTGGGCCCGGAACCATTTAGGTCGCGGGTCTAGAAATTGGAACCATACCCGGACCCGTTTACTTATCGGTTCCTAAAGATGGACCCAGACCCGATTATTAACGGGTCGGAACCTTCGGATAATCGGAGAATCGGATACCCATTTACAACCCTATGGGCATCACCCCATCACTTCCGTCTTAGCTCAGGGTGACGGTACGAGGTAAATGGAGATGACTTTCCTCTATGGTTTACTATGAGTGTTTCCGCAACGTTAATGTGGAAACAGAAATCAACGTAACTGAACAAATTTGAGACGGTAAAGCCGACCGGTCCCCAGGCACCACCGCTCGGTAAAGTAACGGGCTCGGCAGGTCCGACCCGGTCCAGGGCACCACCTCTCTGTAAAGCACAACTGTTTTCCACTGCGATAATACTTCGGGTGCGATCATACCAGCGCTAAAGCACCGGATCCCATCAGAACTCCGCAGTTAAGCGTGCTTGGGCGAGAGTAGTACTAGGATGGGTGACCTCCTGGGAAGTCCTCGTGTTGCACCCCTTTTTTTTCAGCTTTGGCTGTCCATTTTCCTGCCACCCAGCACATGACCGCTGTTGGAGCCGTCGGAGACCAAATTAATCATTTTGAAGCGTCGAAACCCAGGCTCCGTGCGAGACTTACTGGTTTTAGTTAGCCTTTAATTTGATTGCTTTGAAGGCTTTTTACTCCATTTCCAGTTCAATCTTTGCGGAAAGCCATATAAAGCAATTTAGGAAAGGTTTAAAAGTTTCAATGGAAAATCTTTTATATTTTACTGATTTTAGTAAGCTTACTGATTCGAGTAATCGAGGGTTTCCTGACTCTATAAAAGTGATGTAATACTTTTATTCAAGGAATAATACAGTTTCAGGTTGTTTATGGGTATCTAGGGTCGTAAACGGGTCGGTTCCGTTCCGGGTCCACGGCGGGCCCGGAACTGGAATCGTTAGTGAGGGGATGCACCCGGAAACCAAAACCGGAACCGATTCGGAACTAATTTCCTGGATCCGGAACCGGAACCATTACGGAGTGGATGGGCCCGGAACCGGAACCATTTCCTGGGCGGGTTCGGGTCCGGGCCCGGCCTATGTAGAGAATTTTTTAGAGAAAAGCAAACTTTTAGAAAAAAAATTTCTAAAATTGGGGTAATATATTGGAGCTCGGGCCCACTGGCCAGAACCAAGGTCGAATTGGGCCCAGAACCATTTAGGTCGCGGGTCTAGAAATTGGAACCATACCCGGACCCGTTTACTTATCGGTTCCTAAAGATGGACCCAGACCCGATTATGAACGGGTCGGAACCTTCGGATAATCGGAGAATCGGATACCCATTTGCAACCCTATGGGCATCACCCCATCACTTCCGTCTTGGCTCAGGGTGACGGTACGAGGTTAATGGAGATGACTTTCCTCTATGGTTTACTAAGAGTGTTTCCGCAACGTTAATGTGGAAACAGAAATCAACATAACAGAACAAATTTGAGACGGTAAAGCCGACCGGTCCCCAGGCACCACCGCTCGGTAAAGCAACGGGCTCGGCAGGTCCGACCATGTCCAGGGCACCACCTCTCTGTAAAGCACAACTGTTTTCCACTGCGATAATACTTCGGGTGCGATCATACCAGTGCTAAAGCACCGGATCCCATCAGAACTCCGCAGTTAAGCGTGCTTGGGCGAGAGTAGTACTAGGATGGGTGACCTCCTGGGAAGTCCTCGTGTTGCACCCCTTTTTTTTCAGCTTTGGCTGTCCATTTTCCTGCCACCCATCACATGACCGCTGTTGGAGCCGTCGGAGACCAAATTAATCATTTTGAAGCGTCGAAACCCAGGCTCCCTGCGAGACTTACTGGTTTTAGTTAGCCTTTAATTTGATTGCTTTGAAGGCTTTTTACTCCATTTTCGGTTCAATCTTTGCGGAAAGCCATATAAAGCAATTTAGGAAAGGTTTAAAAGTTTCAATGGAATATCTTTTATATTTTACTTATTTTAGTAAGCTTACTGATTCGAGTAATCGAGGGTTTCCTGACTCTATAAAAGTGATGTAATACTTTTATTCAAGGAATAATACAGTTTCAGGTTGTTTATGGGTATCTAGGGTCGTAAACGGGTCGGTTCCGTTCCGGGTCCACGGCGGGCCCGGAACTGGAATCGTTAGTGAGGGGATGCACCCGGAAACCAAAACCGGAACCGATTCGGAACTAATTTCCTGGATCCGGAACCGGAACCATTACGGAGTGGATGGGCCCGGAACCGGAACCATTTCCTGGGCGGGTTCGGGTCCGGGCCTGGCCTATGTAGAGAATTTTTTAGAGAAAAGCAAACTTTTAGAAAAAAAATTTCTAAAATTGGGGTAATATATTGGAGCTCGGGCCCACAGGCCAGAACCAAGGTCGAATTGGGCCCGGAACCATTTAGGTCGCGGGTCTAGAAATTGGAACCATACCCGGACCCGTTTACTTATCGGTTCCTAAAGATGGACCCAGACCCGATTATTAACGGGTCGGAACCTTCGGATAATCGGAGAATCGGATACCCATTTACAACCCTATGGGCATCACCCCATCACTTTCGTGTTGGCTCAGGGTGACGGTACGAGGTTAATGGAGATGACTTTCCTCTATGGTTTACTAAGAGTGTTTCCGCAACGTTAATGTGGAAACAGAAATCAACGTAACAGAACAAATTTGAGACGGTAAAGCCGACCGGTCCCCAGGCACCACCGCTCGGTAAAGCAACGGGCTCGGCAGGTCCGACCCGGTCCAGGGCACCACCTCTCTGTAAAGCACAACTGTTTTCCACTGCGATAATACTTCGGGTGCGATCATACCAGCGCTAAAGCACCGGATCCCATCAGAACTCCGCAGTTAAGCGTGCTTGGGCGAGAGTAGTACTAGGATGGGTGACCTCCTGGGAAGTCCTCGTGTTGCACCCCTTTTCTTTCAGCTTTGGCTGTCCATTTTCCTGCCACCCATCACATGACCGCTGTTGGAGCCATCGGAGACCAAATTAATCATTTTGAAGCGTCGAAACCCAGGCTCCGTGCGAGACTTACTGGTTTTAGTTAACCTTTAATTTGATTGCTTTGAAGGCTTTTTACTCCATTTCCAGTTCAATCTTTGCGGAAAGCCATATAAAGCAATTTAGGAAAGGTTTAAAAGTTTCAATGGAAAATCTTTTATATTTTACTGATTTTAGTAAGCTTACTGATTCGAGTAATCGAGGGTTTCCTGACTCTATAAAAGTGATGTAATACTTTTATTCAAGGAATAATACAGTTTCGCGTAGTTTATGGGTATCTAGGGTCGTAAACGGGTCGGTTCCGTTCCGGGTCCACGGCGGGCCCGGAACTGGAATCGTTAGTGAGGGGATGCACCCGGAAACCAAAACCGGAACCGATTCGGAACTAATTTCCTGGATCCGGAACCGGAACCATTACGGAGTGGATGGGCCCGGAACCGGAACCATTTCCTGGGCGGGTTCGGGTCCGGGCGCGGCCTATGTAGAGAATTTTTTAGAGAAAAGCAAACTTTTAGAAAAAAATTTCTAAAATTGGGTAATATATTGGAGCTCGGGCCCACAGGCCAGAACCAAGGTCGAATTGGGCCCGGAACCATTTAGGTCGCGGGTCTAGAAATTGGAACCATACCCGGACCCGTTTACTTATCGGTTCCTAAAGATAGACCCAGACCCGATTATTAACGGGTCGGAACCTTCGGATAATCGGAGAATCGGATACCCATTTACAACCCTATGGGCATCACCCCATCACTTCCGTCTTGGCTCAGGGTGACGGTACGAGGTTAATGGAGATGACTTTCCTCTATGGTTTAGTAAGAGTGTTTCCGCAACGTTAATGTGGAAATAGAAATCAACGTAACAGAACAAATTTGAGACGGTAAAGCCGACCGGTCCCCAGGCACCACCGCTCGGTAAAGCAACGGGCTCGGCAGGTCCGACCCGGTCCAGGGCACCACCACTCTGTAAAGCACAACTGTTTTCAACTGCGATAATACTTCGGGTGCGATCATACCAGCGCTAAAGCACCGGATCCCATCAGAACTTCGCAGTTAAGCGTGCTTGGGTGAGAGTAGTACTAGGATGGGTGACCTCCTGGGATGTCCTCGTGTTGCTCCCCTTTTTTTTCAGCTTTGGCTGTCCATTTTCCTGCCACCCATCACATGACCGCTGTTGGAGCCGTCGGAGACCAAATTAATCATTTTGAAGCGTCGAAACCCAGGCTCCGTGCGAGACTTACTGGTTTTAGTTAGCCTTTAATTTGATTGCTTTGAAGGCTTTTTACTCCATTTCCAGTTCAATCTTTGCGGAAAGCCATATAAAGCAATTTAGGAAAGGTTTAAAAGTTTCAATGGAAAATCTTTTATATTTTACTGATTTTAGTAAGCTTACTGATTCGAGTAATCGAGGGTTTCCTGACTCTATAAAAGTGATGTAATACTTTTATTCAAGGAATAATACAGTTTCAGGTTGTTTATGGGTATCTAGGGTCGTAAACGGGTCGGTTCCGTTCCGGGTCCACGGCGGGCCCGGAACTGGAATCGTTAGTGAGGGATCAACTATCCATAAGACCAAAACCCAATCCAGGATGCGTTACCCTCAATCTCGTGACCATGTACAGTAAAAATTATACCAGCACTAAACATCCAAAATAATCTACGACATGGAAGAAGTAGATCATACCTTTGGAGACCCGCAGTGCTCTAATGGACTTCTTCAAGTCCTCTTAGCCTTCCACGCTATGACCCCCGATTTGGATTTCTTTTCTCAAGAAAAACGGTGGAATCTTCAGGAGAAAATCCCAACTCGAGACTCCAAGGAACGAGAAGAAAGGAGAGGAGAGTAACTCGGGCAACTCTTGCACGAAAGGGTTTTAGGCGTGAGAGGAACTCTTTTGGACGTCCAAGGATATTTTATAGACTTCCAAATCTCTCCCTTGTCTAATTGAAGTAGAAGTCTTACTTCCAAAGCAATTAGCAACTTTCTCCTTTCCAAACTCTTATTTCTAGAGTCCAAGTCGGATTAGTGTTTTCCAATATCTTGGGCTAGCGTGGGGACCACTAGGGATTCCTTAGAAAGCTGGCTCCAACTGGAACACCGCGACCCCACATCTCATGTGCAATCCGGGCCCACAGTTAATTGCAAATAACACCACTATATAAATGCAATTGCACTCCAGTCTTAGGAATAAATTACAATGAAGACCCTAAACTTCCCAATTACCACAAGTAGGCCCCTCTATCAATATCCGTGGATCAATTGGAATAAATCCGTCTCTTCCAATCTAAGTTCCACATCTTATTATCCTTGAGCCCCAATTAATCACAGTAGTCATCAGTACCATCCAATTAACTCTTAATTGAGATGGGTGCGCACTTATTAATGACAAATCCATTAATTGGCACAAGGGGATAATAGAGATAGATTCCATCTTGATCATTCAACGTTCCCACAGTTCTACTACCACATACCCAAGACACCGAGGTGTTAACCTATAGTCGGCCTCACTCATTGGTGACTCAAAGCAAATGAATAGATAGAAACTTGAGTTCGTCAATGTCTCAGGATTGAGAGCCTATTGCTAGGGAATTATGAGAGCATACCTTATTATTGAGATGGAATTCCATAAGGTGCATCTCATGGTCCTTCAATACATCCAATGTACCTGCACCGTGATCCAGAATCTTACATCCTGATGATCGAGATAAATCACACTATCTCATAGTGATCAAAGTGCTGCAACCTTATCAAATGAGATGCCCAATCTCATTACTGGTTGTGAAGCTATTTTAAGTATAAGATTTGTGACATATATCTCCTGCGCGTGGATCTCATCCATGCACATATATCACATCTAATATACTAATGGGATCCAGTTCAACTCATGAACCATTATGTCATACGTATTGGTCATGTGCATGAAGTAGTAAAATAACATTCATCTCATGAAAGCAAAGCATGATTTTATTGATAAATAAAGAAATTAATCAATTTATTACATCAACTGATGGATTGAGTCCACAAAAACTAACAATCTCCCACTTGGGCTCAATGCCAGTCAGGGTTGCATCTCATGCCCATCCCTTCTACGTGTTGCTCAAAGACTTTGGTAGTCAAAGGCTTAGTAAAGGGATCTGCCAAATTGTCTGCAGAGGCTATCTTGGTAATAGCAATATCACCTCTCTGCACAATCTCTCTGACTAAATGATACTTCCTCTGTACATGCTTTTGGCTTTTATGGCTTCTGGGTTCCTTTGACTGAGCGACTGCCCCGCTGCTATCACAGTAAACTGTGAGTGGCTGTCGTGCCAAAGGTACCACCCCAAGTTCCAAAAGGAATCTTTTAAGCCATACTGCTTCCTTAGCTGCTTCACAAGCTGCTACATATTCAGCTTCCGAGGTTGAATCAGCGGTACATTCTTGTTTTATACTCCTCCAGCTGATAGCTCCGCCTCCAAGCATAAATACATAACCAGAGGTGGATTTCCTAGAATCCTTATCTGACATAAAGTCAGAATCTGTGTATCCGACTGGAATCAACTCATCACTGCTATAAATCAACATGTAATCTCTAGTCCTTCTCAAGTATTTGAGAATACATTTTACAGCAGTCCAATGTTCAGGTCCTGGATTAGATTGATATCTGCTGACTAGGCCCACTGCATAACAGATATCTAGTCTAGTACATAACATAGCATACATGAGGCTACCAACAGCCGAAGCGTATGGTATCGACCTCATTTGCTCCTTTTCCTCGGGTGTCTTAGGACACTGATCCTTGGAAAGGTGCACTCCATGCCTGAAAGGTGTGATACCCTTCTTGGAGTCTTGCATTGCAAACCGTACTAGCACCTTATCTATGTATGTAGCTTGGGATAAGCCAATCATCCTATTTTTCCGGTCTCGATAGAGTTTGATCCCTAGGATGTAGCTAGCTTCTCCCAAGTCCTTCATATCAAAAGTCTTGGCTAACCAAACTTTTACCGTTGACAACATTCCTATGTCTTTCCCGAGGAGAAGGATGTCATCGACTTATAAAACCAGAAAAACTACCCTGTCACCTTCACTTTTCATGTACACACATGACTCATCCGGATTTTGACAAAAACCAAATGACTTGATTGCCTGGTCAAAACGGATATTCCAACTTCGGGATGCCTGCTTCAGTCCATAAATAGACTTCTGCAGCTTGCAAACTTTTTGCTCCTGGTTTTTAGCTACAAAACCGTCTGGCTGCACCATATAGATGTCTTCCTCAAGATGGCCGTTGAGAAAAGCCGTCTTGACATCCATTTGCCAAATCTCGTAATCGAGATGAGCCGCAATGGATAAGAGTATCCGGATGGATTTGAGCATGGCTACTGGCGAGAAGGTTTCCTCATAATCGATCCCCTCTTTCTGAGTATATCCTTTCGCAACAAGCCTAGCCTTATAAGTCTCCACTCTTCCATCTGGTCCTCTTTTTCTCTTGTAGACCCACTTGCACCCAATAGGTTTAATATTGGCAGGCAAGTCCACAAGTGTCCAGACCTGATTTGAGTACATAGACTCCATCTCAGCTTTCATAGCATCTTGCCAGCGTCCCGAGTCTAAGTCATTTATTGCTTCATCATAGTTAGAGGGATCTTGTTCTGGCTCTTCTGGGATTGCTTCATAAGACTCCCCCAAGAATGAGAACCTGTCAGGGGGTCTGACAATCCTCCCACTACGACGAGGTACTGGTGTAACTACTAGGTCAGGTAAGGGCGGTTCTTCCTCAAGTCCGGTCATACTTGGATTTGGAATTGATTGCTCCTGAATCTCTTCCAAGATCACCTTTTCTAAAAATTTCTGGTCCATCATATAATCTTCCTCCAGAAAAACCGCATTGGTGCTGACCAGCACTTTTTGCTCTCTCGGATTATAGAATAACCAACCTTTAGTTCCTTTAGGATATCCTACAAATGTGCATACTTCCGACTTCGCTTCCAACTTATCCGTCTTAACCTTGAGCACGTGTGCTGGACAACCCCAAATGTGTAAATGTTGTAGACTAGGCTTTCGTCCAGACCACAATTCCCGGGGAGTCTTAGGTATAGACTTAGATGGTACGAGGTTTAGTATATACATTGCAGTATCCAAAGCATATCCCCAAAAGGATATAGGTAATCTTGAGAAACTCAGCATAGACCTAATCATATCTAAAAGAGTCCGGTTCCTTCTTTCTGCTACTCCATTCTGTTGAGGCATACCAGGAGCAGACAACTGGGATAGAATCCCATTTTCTGATAAGTAACCCATAAAATCAGCAGAGAGATATTCCCCTCCTCGATCTGATCGAAGAGTCTTGATACTCTTACCTAATTGCTTTTCCGCTTCCGCTCGAAATTCTTTGAACTTTTCAAAAGCTTCGGACTTGCGGTGCATAAGGTATATGTAACCATATCTTGAGTAATCATCTGTGAAAGTGATGAAGTACTCATATCCTCCTCTGGCCCTGACATTAATGGGTCCGCAGACATCAGTATGCACTAATTCCAATAAATCTTTGGCCCTATTACCCTTAGCTGAAAAGGGTCTTTTAGTCATTTTACCTTCCAAACAGGACTCACAGATAGGCATTGGTTCTACCACCAATGAAGGTAAGATACCATCTTTCACTAGCCTCTCAATCCTGTTAAGGTTTATATGACCTAGCCTCAGGTGCCAAAGTTTTGTTGGATTAGATGAAGGTGACTTTCTCTTTAATGATGATCTACTAATTGTTTCAGTATCATGTATCTCATACATCGTGGGAGTTAACAAATAAAGTCCATTGGTTACCTTGCCAGAACATATGAAAGTACCATTCCTCTTTATGACAACTTCAGTACCAAAAGTAATAGAATAACCTTTATTCACCAAACTAGAAACTGAAATTAAATTCCGCCTTAAAGACGGTACATATAATGTTTCTGACAAAACCAATTTCTTATTTGAAAAACATAAAGTAATGACTCCTACTGAAACAGCCTCCGCCTTAGCGTCAGATCCTAGGTTGACAATGATTTCTCCATCACTTAGCCTCCTGGTTTCCTTGAACCCCTGCAACGTATTACATATGTGATTAGTTGCCCCGGAATCCACACACCAGGATTCTGAAGTACCAGTTGCAAAACTAACTTCAGATATAAGTGACTCAATCATACCTGGGGTCTTTTTCTTAGACAGATATTCTGGACAATTCCTCTTCCAATGTCCTGTCTTACCACAATGGAAACACTTTCCTTTTGTCCCTGAACCCTTAGCTTTAGCCACGCCACCAGTTGGACCATTTTCCACCTTAGGACCTTTTGGAATTGATTTCTTTTTGCCTTTCCGCCCTTTGCCTTTCGGCTTGGACTTGGCATCTGACTTCTCTGTCATTAAGGCAGTTGGTTTTTTCTTCATAATCCCTTCAGTTGCTACCAGCTGACTAGATAGCTCAGCCAGAGTCAGATTCATTTTATTCATATTATAATTGACCTTGAAATTGTTGAATGACTCTGGTAGTGACTCAAGGATTATGTCAATCTGCGATTCTGCATCAATCGCAGCTCCCAGTACATCTAACTCATTTAATGAGTCCATCATCTTCAACATGTGTTCCTGTACTGATGTACCTTCAGCCATCTTGGTGCTAATGAGCACCCTCATGGCTGCCTGCCTAGCAGGTCTACCTTGTTCTGCAAACATCTCCTTTAAATTTGATATCATATCATATGCAGTCTTATAAGATTGATGTTGATGTTGCAGCACACTAGACATGGATGCCAGAATGTAACATCGGGCCATCTCATCGTCTTTGGCCCATTTGGTGTAAAGGTCCTTTTCTGCTTCTGATGCATCTGGGCCAGGCTCTTCAAGGGGGTTTTTGGTAAGGACATATTTATATCCTGAAGCTGTCAGGACAATATCCAGATTCCGTTTCCAGTCTACATAGTTGGATCCCACCAACTTATTCTGGTTGAGGATGGTCGCAAGTGGATTGAAAGTATTCGAATTCATGCTTGTAATACTGTAGCACATAACCATACATTCAATTAATGAATTTAAATGACATTAGAGTTTAGTATTCTACCAAATTTATGTGGGAATCCTCATAACCACAAAATTCAGAATACATCGGAATCCCAATCCTGCGGGGTATGCCTCCTTGGGGAGTGCAAATACCTCCTAGACTGGTGCGGATCAAAAGTTGGTAAAAATTGGGATTAAGACTAACTATCTATGATCCCCTTCATACATTACTATCTAAGTATCTCATACCAAATAATGTATGACTCCCGATTAGCTTCGGTTTCTAAAATACATGAGGCAAATCCTTGGGGATACTGCATCATTATTTTAGTTAAGTGTGACCCACCAACTAGCATTGCATGACAACCGTTGCGGGCAGCTCCTCCTTGGGGAGTGGGCTCCCACTACGTCTCATCAACACTATCCATAGGAGATCCATATCCAGTATCCAGATAAATACAAGCCCTCCGTGGGGAATGGCCATTCTCAAAATGGCGCAAGGCTAATACTTTCCTTACAATGGACCTATGGTGGAAAACCATGGGGATTTTTATATATATAGAAATGCCCCGCTCCCACTTAATATTATAGAGTTGAGGATTTCCTTATAGGTGTATGGGTCCATCAAATATAGGTATATATTCATCTCATGATAAGACCAATGATTGGTTCCAAGTCAAGTTATTTTAAGGAAAGTTCAGTTTTTATAATTAGTGTTACCAATAGATCCATCTCATGGGCCCACCAACTCTAATTAGAATTCTTTCCAAAAATTAATTTGATTTGACCAATTTTGGAATTTGCTATGTTTGGATCAGATATGGAAATACTCTAAAACAAGCATTCATCCATAAATAGAAAGTGCTATAACAAAAGACTAGTCCTCTCCTCCACATGACCCAGGCGGAAAAGACTTCTTGGACTTCTAGACTTTCCAAAACTTTGGGATTCCTCAAACTCTTTGGGCATCTCCAAAACACCTTTTGGTAATCTTCAAACTCTTTGATTAGGAGTCCAACTTCTCTTTCCTTCTTTGTTTCGGACATCTCCAGAATTTACAAATTTTAAAAATACATAAATTCCTATGTCTCTATAATGAGACTTACATGGTAGTCTAAACATGGAAATAAAAGGGCTATAGGGAAATTCACCATGCCTTGCCCTTTCACGGGAAACCAAGGAGACCATGATGCCCTTTACACTTAGCCACGAATAAACCAGTAATTAAAAGGAAAGAAAAATATGTGGGTCATATGGAGAGGACATTATCACCTGCAAGTTAGTATCTCATACAACAATGCATCTCACAAAACCAGGTTGCCAAACCACAATAGAAAAACAAGATGCCAAATATTTTGCCACCACGATATAAGACCCCCTACGCAACGGGGGTCCGGGGGCAGCGCCCCCGGCGGGGGTCGAGCTGCCCGGTCAGCTCGCGGGGTTCCAAGGGGCAACGCCCCCGAAAAAAAAAAAAAAAAACAACAACAACTCAGACCAAGAACAAGATGATTCTGCCTAGGTTCGGCTAGCCGATCTGGTCCCTACGGTTAGCGAACAGACCTCTATAGCCATAGTGGTCACTTTGACTAACCGACCTGACGAACCCAGAAATTTGGGTTCTTTTCTGATTCGGCTCCTGCTGTACCCAATCACCTCTAATGATCTCAGTATGTTTTAATGGCATCTTATCATCCTCCTATTATGATTAAAACCTTTTGTGACTTTCCAAACATGTATCTACTACGAGAGCAAGCAAACCCAATAAACACTGATCCTATCATAGCCCTTGCTCTATCCTCTTCGCATCTCATACGAAGATTAGAACAAGATTACTGATCTAACATGATTAGAGATGAGGTATGGCTCTGATACCAATTGTAGGAAGTAGGTGGGTCTCGTGGATAGATTTTCAAAACTTTTGACCCACTTGACACAGGGATCAACTATCCATAAGACCAAAACCCAATCCAGGATGCGTTACCCTCAATCTCGTGACCATGTACAGTAAAAATTATACCAGCACTAAACATCCAAAATAATCTACGACATGGAAGAAGTAGATCATACCTTTGGAGACCCACAGTGCTCTAATGGACTTCTTCAAGACCTCTTAGCCTTCCACGCTATGACCCCCGATTTGGATTTCTTTTCTCAAGAAGAACGGTGGAATCTTCAGGAGAAAATCCCAACTCGAGACTCCAAGGAACGAGAAGAAAGGAGAGGAGAGTAACTCGGGCAACTCTTGCACGAAAGGGTTTTGGGCGTGAGAGGAACTCTTTTGGACGTCCAAGGATATTTTATAGACTTCCAAATCTCTCCCTTGTTTAATTGAAGTAGAAGTCTTACTTCCAAAGCAATTAGCAACTTTCTCCTTTCCAAACTCTTATTTCTAGAGTCCAAGTCGGATTAGTGTTTTCCAATATCTTGGGCTAGCGTGGGGACCACTAGGGATTCCTTAGAAAGCTGGCTCCAACTGGAACACCGCGACCCCACATCTCATGTGCAATCCGGGCCCACAGTTAATTGCAAATAACACCACTATATAAATGCAATTGCACTCCAGTCTTAGGAATAAATTACAATGAAGACCCTAAACTTCCCAATTACCACAAGTAGGCCCCTCTATCAATATCCGTGGATCAATTGGAATAAATCCGTCTCTTCCAATCTAAGTTCCACATCTTATTATCCTTGAGCCCCAATTAATCACAGTAGTCATCAGTACCATCCAATTAACTCTTAATTGAGATGGGTGCGCACTTATTAATGACAAATCCATTAATTGGCACAAGGGGATAATAGAGATAGATTCCATCTTGATCATTCAACGTTCCCACAGTTCTACTACCACATACCCAAGACACCGAGGTGTTAACCTATAGTCGGCCTCACTCATTGGTGACTCAAAGCAAATGAATAGTTAGAAACTTGAGTTCGTCAATGTCTCAGGATTGAGAGCCTATTGCTAGGGAATTATGAGAGCATACCTTATTATTGAGATGGAATTCCATAAGGTGCATCTCATGGTCCTTCAATACATCCAATGTACCAGCACCGTGATCCAGAATCTTACATCCTAATGATCGAGATAAAACACACTATCTCATAGTGATCAAAGTGCTGCAACCTTATCAAATGAGATGCCCAATCTCATTACTGGTTGTGAAGCTATTTTAAGTATAAGATTTGTGACATATATCTCCTGCGCGTGGATCTCATCCATGCACATATATCACATCTAATATACTAATGGGATCCGGTTCAACTCATGAACCATTATGTCATACGTATTGGTCATGTGCATGAAGTAGTAAAATAACATTCATCTCATGAAAGCAAAGCATGATTTTATTGATAAATAAAGAAATTAATCAATTTATTACATCAACTGATGGATTGAGTCCACAAAAACTAACACACATGACCGCTGTTGGAGCCGTCGGAGACCAAATTAATCATTTTGAAGCGTCGAAACCCAGGCTCCGTGCGAGACTTACTGGTTTTAGTTAGCCTTTAATTTGATTGCTTTGAAGGCTTTTTACTCCATTTCCAGTTCAATCTTTGTGGAAAGCCATATAAAGCAATTTAGGAAAGGTTTAAAAGTTTCAATGGAAAATCTTTTATATTTTACTGATTTTAGTAAGCTTACTGATTCGAGTAATCGAGGGTTTCCTGACTCTATAAAAGTGATGTAATACTTTTATTCAAGGAATAATACAGTTTCAGGTTGTTTATGGGTATCTAGGGTCGTAAACGGGTCGGTTCCGTTCCGGGTCCACGGCGGGCCCGGAACTGGAATCGTTAGTGAGGGGATGCACCCGGAAACCAAAACCGGAACCGATTCGGAACTAATTTCCTGGATCCGGAACCGGAACCATTACGGAGTGGATGGGCCCGGAACCGGAACCATTTCCTGGGCGGGTTCGGGTCCGGGCCCGGCCTATGTAGAGAATTTTTTAGAGAAAAGCAAACTTTTAGAAAAAAAATTTCTAAAATTGGGGTAATATATTGGAGCTCGGGCCCACAGGCCAGAACCAAGGTCGAATTGGGCCCTGAACCATTTAGGTCGCGGGTCTAGAAATTGGAACCATACCCGGACCCGTTTACTTATCGGTTCCTAAAGATGGACCCAGACCCGATTATTAACGGGTCGGAACCTTCGGATAATCGGAGAATCGGATACCCATTTACAACCCTATGGGCATCACCCCATCACTTCCGTCTTGGCTCAGGGTGACGGTACGAGGTTAATGGAGATGACTTTCCTCTATGGTTTACTAAGAGTGTTTCCGCAACGTTAATGTGGAAACAGAAATCAACATAACAGAACAAATTTGAGACGGTAAAGCCGACCGGTCCCCAGGCACCACCGCTCGGTAAAGCAACGGGCTCGGCAGGTCCGACCCGGTCCAGGGCACAACCTCTCTGTAAAGCACAACTGTTTTCCACTGCGATAATACTTCGGGTGCGATCATACCAGTGCTAAAGCACCGGATCCCATCAGAACTCCGCAGTTAAGCGTGCTTGGGCGAGAGTAGTACTAGGATGGGTGCACTCCTGGGAAGTCCTCGTGTTGCACCCCTTTTTTTTCAGCTTTGGCTGTCCATTTTCCTGCCACCCATCACATGACCGCTGTTGGAGCCGTCGGAAACCAAATTAATCATTTTGAAGCGTCGAAACCCAGGCTCCGTGCGAGACTTATTGGTTTTAGTTAGCCTTTAATTTGATTGCTTTGAAGGCATTTTACTCCATTTTCGGTTCAATCTTTGCGGAAAGCCATATAAAGCAATTTAGGAAAGGTTTAAAAGTTTCAATGGAAAATCTTTTAAATTTTACTGATTTTAGTAAGCTTACTGATTCGAGTAATCGAGGGTTTCCTGACTCTATAAAAGTGATGTAATACTTTTATTCAAGGAATAATACAGTTTCAGGTTGTTTATGGGTATCTAGGGTCGTAAACGGGTCGGTTCCGTTCCGGGTCCATGGCGGGCCCGGAACTGGAATCGTTAGTGAGGGGATGCACCCGGAAACCAAAACCGGAACCGATTCGGAACTAATTTCCTGGATCCGGAACCGGAACCATTACGGAGTGGATGGGCCCGGAACCGGAACCATTTCCTGGGCGGGTTCGGGTCCGGGCCCGGCCTATGTAGAGAATTTTTTAGAGAAAAGCAAACTTTTAGAAAAAAAATTTCTAAAATTGGGGTAATATATTGGAGCTCGGGCCCACAGGCCAGAACCAAGGTCGAATTGGGCCCTGAACCATTTAGGTCGCGGGTCTAGAAATTGGAACCATACCCGGACCCGTTTACTTATCGGTTCCTAAAGATGGACCCAGACCCGATTATTAACGGGTCGGAACCTTCGGATAATCGGAGAATCGGATACCCATTTACAACCCTATGGGCATCACCCCATCACTTCCGTCTTGGCTCAGGGTGACGGTACGAGGTTAATGGAGATGACTTTCCTCTATGGTTTACTAAGAATGTTTCCGCAACGTTAATGTGGAAACAGAAATCAACATAACAGAACAAATTTGAGACGGTAAAGCCGACCGGTCCCCAGGCACCACCGCTCGGTAAAGCAACGGGCTCGGCAGGTCCGACCCGGTCCAGGGCACAACCTCTCTGTAAAGCCCAACTGTTTTCCACTGCGATAATACTTCGGGTGCGATCATACCAGTGCTAAAGCACCGGATCCCATCAGAACTCCGCAGTTAAGCGTGCTTGGGCGAGAGTAGTACTAGGATGGGTGCACTCCTGGGAAGTCCTCGTGTTGCACCCCTTTTTTTTCAGCTTTGGCTGTCCATTTTCCTGCCACCCATCACATGACCGCTGTTGGAGCCGTCGGAAACCAAATTAATCATTTTGAAGCGTCGAAACCCAGGCTCCGTGCGAGACTTATTGGTTTTAGTTAGCCTTTAATTTGATTGCTTTGAAGGCTTTTTACTCCATTTTCGGTTCAATCTTTGCGGAAAGCCATATAAAGCAATTTAGGAAAGGTTTAAAAGTTTCAATGGAAAATCTTTTAAATTTTACTGATTTTAGTAAGCTTACTGATTCGAGTAATCGAGGGTTTCCTGACTCTATAAAAGTGATGTAATACTTTTATTCAAGGAATAATACAGTTTCAGGTTGTTTATGGGTATCTAGGGTCGTAAACGGGTCGGTTCCGTTCCGGGTCCATGGCGGGCCCGGAACTGGAATCGTTAGTGAGGGGATGCACCCGGAAACCAAAACCGGAACCGATTCGGAACTAATTTCCTGGATCCGGAACCGGAACCATTACGGAGTGGATGGGCCCGGAACCGGAACCATTTCCTGGGCGGGTTCGGGTCCGGGCCCGGCCTATGTAGAGAATTTTTTAGAGAAAAGCAAACTTTTAGAAAAAAAATTTCTAAAATTGGGGTAATATATTGGAGCTCGGGCCCACAGGCCAGAACCAAGGTCGAATTGGGCCCTGAACCATTTAGGTCGCGGGTCTAGAAATTGGAACCATACCCGGACCCGTTTACTTATCGGTTCCTAAAGATGGACCCAGACCCGATTATTAACGGGTCGGAACCTTCGGATAATCGGAGAATCGGATACCCATTTACAACCCTATGGGCATCACCCCATCACTTCCGTCTTGGCTCAGGGTGACGGTACGAGGTTAATGGAGATGACTTTCCTCTATGGTTTACTAAGAGTGTTTCCGCAACGTTAATGTGGAAACAGAAATCAACGTAACAGAACAAATTTGAGACGGTAAAGCCGACCGGTCCCCAGGCACCACCGCTCGGTAAAGCAACGGGCTCGGCAGGTCCGACCCGGTCCAGGGCACCACCTCTCTGTAAAGCACAACTGTTTTCCACTGCGATAATACTTCGGGTGCGATCATACCAGTGCTAAAGCACCGGATCCCATTAGAACTCCGCAGTTAAGCGTGCTTGGGCGAGAGTAGTACTAGGATGGGTGACCTCCTGGGAAGTCCTCGTGTTGCACCCCTTTTTTTTCAGCTTTGACTGTCCATTTTCCTGCCACCCATCACATGACCGCTGTTGGAGCCGTCGGAGACCAAATTAATCATTTTGAAGCGTCGAAACCCAGGCTCTGTGCGAGACTTACTGGTCTTAGTTAGCCTTTAATTTGATTGCTTTGAAGGCTTTTTACTACATTTCCGGTTCAATCTTTGCGGAAAGCCATATAAAGCAATTTACGAAAGGTTTAAAAGTTTCAATGGAAAATCTTTTATATTTTACTGATTTTAGTAAGCTTACTGATTCGAGTAATCGAGGGTTTCATGACTCTATAAAAGTGATGTAATACTTTTATTCAAGGAATAATACAGTTTCAGGTTGTTTATGGGTATCTAGGGTCGTAAACGGGTCGGTTCCGTTCCGGGTCCACGGCGGGCCCGGAACTGGAATCGTTAGTGAGGGGATGCACCCGGAAACCAAAACCGGAACCGATTCGGAACTAATTTCCTGGATCCGGAACCGGAACCATTACGGAGTGGATGGGCCCGGAACCGGAACCATTTCCTGGGCGGGTTCGGGTCCGGGCGCGGCCTATCTTGAGAATTTTTTAGAGAAAAGCAAACTTTTAGAAAAAAAATTTCTAAAATTGGGGTAATATATTGGAGCTCGGGCCCACAGGCCAGAACCAAGGTCGAACTGGGCCCGGAACCATTTAGGTCGCGGGTCTAGAAATTGGAACCATACCCGGACCCGTTTACTTATCGGTTCCTAAAGATGGACCCAGACCCGATTATTAACGGGTCGAAACCTTCGGATAATCGGAGAATCGGATACCCATTTACAACCCTATGGGCATCACCCCATCACTTCCGTCTTGGCTCAGGGTGACAGTACGAGGTTAATGGAGATGACTTTCCTCTATGGTTTACTAAGAGTGTTTCCGCAACGTTAATGTGGAAACAGAAATCAACGTAACAGAACAAATTTGAGACGGTAAAGCCGACCGGTCCCCAGGCACCACCGCTCGGTAAAGCAACGGGCTCGGCAGGTCCGACCCGGTCCAGGGCACCACCTCTCTGTAAAGCACAACTGTTTTCCAATGCGATAATACTTCGGGTGCGATCATACCAGTGCTAAAGCACCGGATCCCATTAGAACTCCGCAGTTAAGCGTGCTTGGGCGAGAGTAGTACTAGGATGGGTGACCTCCTGGGAAGTCCTCGTGTTGCACCCCTTTTTTTTCAGCTTTGACTGTCCATTTTCCTGCCACCCATCACATGACCGCTGTTGGAGCCGTCGGAGACCAAATTAATCATTTTGAAGCGTCGAAACCCAGGCTCTGTGCGAGACTTACTGGTCTTAGTTAGCCTTTAATTTGATTGCTTTGAAGGCTTTTTACTACATTTCCGGTTCAATCTTTGCGGAAAGCCATATAAAGCAATTTAGGAAAGGTTTAAAAGTTTCAATGGAAAATCTTTTATATTTTACTGATTTTAGTAAGCTTACTGATTCGAGTAATCGAGGGTTTCCTGACTCTATAAAAGTGATGTAATACTTTTATTCAAGGAATAATACAGTTTCAGGTTGTTTATGGGTATCTAGGGTCGTAAACGGGTCGGTTCCGTTCCGGGTCCACGGCGGGCCCGGAACTGGAATCGTTAGTGAGGGGATGCACCCGGAAACCAAAACCGGAACCGATTCGGAACTAATTTCCTGGATCCGGAACCGGAACCATTACGGAGTGGATGGGCCCGGAACCGGAACCATTTCCTGGGCGGGTTCGGATCTGGGCCCGGCCTATGTAGAGAATTTTTTAGAGAAAAGCAAACTTTTAGAAAAAAAATTTCTAAAATTGGGGTAATATATTGGAGCTCGGGCCCACAGGCCAGAACCAAGGTCGAATTGGGCCCGGAACCATTTAGGTCGCGGGTCTAGAAATTGGAACCATACCCGGACCCGTTTACTTATCGGTTCCTAAAGATGGACCCAGACCCGATTATTAACGGGTCGGAACCTTCGGATAATCGGAGAATCGGATACCCATTTACGACCCTATGGGCATCACCCCATCACTTCCGTCTTGGCTCAGGGTGACGGTACGAGGTTAATGGAGATGACTTTCCTCTATGGTTTACTAAGAGTGTTTCCGCAACGTTAATTTGGAAACAGAAATCAACGTAACAGAACAAATTTGAGACGGTAAAGCCGACCGGTCCCCAGGCACCACCGCTCGGCAAAGCAACGGGCTCGGCAGGTCCGACCCGGTCCAGGGCACCACCTCTCTGTAAAGCACAACTGTTTTCCACTGCGATAATACTTCGGGTGGGATCATACCAGCGCTAAAGCACCGGATCCCATCAGAACTCCGCAGTTAAGCGTGCTCGGGCGAGAGTAGTACTAGGATGGGTGACCTCCTGGGAAGTCCTCGTGTTGCACCCCTTTTCTTTCAGCTTTGGCTATCCATTTTCCTGCCACCCATCACATGACCGCTGTTGGAGCCGTCGGAGACCAAATTAATCATTTTGAAGCGTCGAAACCCAGGCTCCGTGCGAGACTTACTGGTTTTAGTTAGCCTTTAATTTGATTGCTTTGAAGGCTTTTTACTCCATTTTCGGTTCAATCTTTGCGGAAAGCCATATAAAGCAATTTAGGAAAGGTTTAAAAGTTTCAATGGAAAATCTTTTATATTTTACTGATTTTAGTAAGCTTACTGATTCGAGTAATCGAGGGTATCCTGACTCTATAAAAGTGATGTAATACTTTTATTCAAGGAATAATACAGTTTCAGGTTGTTTATGGGTATCTAGGGTCGTAAACGGTTCGGTTCCGTTCGGGGTCCACGGCAGGCCCGGAACTGGAATCGTTAGTGAGGGGATGCACCCGGAAACCAAAACCGGAACCGATTCGGAACTAATTTCCAGGATCCGGAACCGGAACCATTACGGAGTGGATGGGCCCGGAACCGGAACCATTTCCTGGGCGGGTTCGGGTCCGGGCCCGGCCTATGTAGAGAATTTTTTAGAGAAATGCCAACTTTTAGAAAAAAAATTTCTAAAATTGGGGTAATATATTGGAGCTCGGGCCCACAGGCCAGAACCAAGGTCGAATTGGGCCCGGAACCATTTAGGTCGCGGGTCTAGAAATTGGAACCATACCCGGACCCGTTTACTTATCGGTTCCTAAAGATGGACCCAGACCCGATTATTAACGGGTCGGAACCTTCGGATAATCGGAGAATCGGATACCCATTTACAACCCTATGGGCATCACCCCATCACTTCCGTCTTGGCTCAGGGTGACGGTACGAGGTTAATGGAGATGACTTTCCTCTATGGTTTACTAAGAGTGTTTCCGCAACGTTAATGTGGAAACAAAAATCAACGTAACAGAACAAATTTGAGACGGTAAAGCCGACCGGTCCCCAGGCACCACCGCTCGGTAAAGCAACGGGCTCGGCAGGTCCGACCCGGTCCAGGGCACCACCTCTCTGTAAAGCACAACTGTTTTCCACTGCGATAATACTTCGGGTGCGATCATACCAGCGCTAAAGCACTGGATCCCATCAGAACTCCGCAGTTAAGCGTGCTTGGGCGAGAGTAGTACTAGGATGGGTGACCTCCTGGGAAGTCCTCGTGTTGCACCCCTTTTCTTTCAGCTTTGGCTGTCCATTTTCCTGCCACCCATCACATGACCGCTGTTGGAGCCGTCGGAGACCAAATTAATCATTTTGAAGCGTCGAAACCCAGGCTCCGTGCGAGACTTACTGGTTTTAGTTTGCCTTTAATTTGATTCCTTTGAAGGCTTTTTACTCCATTTTCGGTTCAATCTTTGCGGAAAGCCATATAAAGCAATTTAGGAAAGGTTTAAAAGTTTCAATGGAAAATCTTTTATATTTTACTGATTTTAGTAAGCTTACTGATTCGAGTAATCGAGGGTTTCCTGACTCTATAAAAGTGATGTAATACTTTTATTCAAGGAATAATACAGTTTCAGGTTGTTTATAGGTATCTAGGGTCGTAAACGGGTCGGTTCCGTTCCGGGTCCACGGCGGGCCCGGAACTGGAATCGTTAGTGAGGGGATGCACCCGGAAACCAAAACCGGAACCGATTCGGAACTAATTTCCTGGATCCGGAACCGGAACCATTACGGAGTGGATGGGCCCGGAACCGGAACCATTTCCTGGGCGGGTTCGGGTCCGGGCCCGGCCTATGTAGAGAATTTTTTAGAGAAAAGCAAACTTTTAGAAAAAAAATTTCTAAAATTGGGGTAATATATTGGAGCTCGGGCCCACAGGCCAGAACCAACGTCGAATTGGGCCCGGAACCATTTAGGTCGCGGGTCTAGAAATTGGAACCATACCCGGACCCGTTTACTTATCGGTTCCTAAAGATGGACCCAGACCCGATTATTAACTGGTCGGAACCTTCGGATAATCGGAGAATCGGATACCCATTTACAACCCTATGGGCATCACCCCATCACTTCCGTCTTGGCTCAGGGTGACGGTACGAGGTTAATGGAGATGACTTTCCTCTATGGTTTACTAAGAGTGTTTCCGCAACGTTAATGTGGAAACAGAAATCAACGTAACAGAACAAATTTGAGACGGTAAAGCCGACCGGTCCCCAGGCACCACCGCTCGGCAAAGCAACGGGCTCGGCAGGTCCGACCAGGTCCAGGGCACCACCTCTCTGTAAAGCACAACTGTTTTCCACTGCGATAATACTTCGGGTGCGATCATACCAGCGCTAAAGCACCGGATCCCATCAGAATTCCGCAGTTAAGCGTGCTTGGGCGAGAGTAGTACTAGGATGGACTTCCTCCTGGGATGTCCTCGTGTTGCACCCCTTTTTTTTCAGCTTTGGCTGTCCATTTTCCTGCCACCCATCACATGACCGCTGTTGGAGCCGTCGGAGACCAAATTAATCATTTTGAAGAGTCGAAACCCAGGCTCCGTGCGAGACTTACTGGTTTTAGTTAGCCTTTAATTTGATTGCTTTGAAGGCTTTTTACTCCATTTCCAGTTCAATCTTTGCGGAAAGCCATATAAAGCAATTTAGGAAAGGTTTAAAAGTTTCAATGGAAAATCATTTATATTTTACTGATTTTAGTAAGCTTACTGATTCGAGTAATCGAGGGTTTCCTGACTCTATAAAAGTGATGTAATACTTTTATTCAAGGAATAATACAGTTTCAGGTTGTTTAGGGGTATCTAGGGTCGTAAACGGGTCGGTTCCGTTCCGGGTCCACGGCGGGCCCGGAACTGGAATCGTTAGTGAGGGGATGCACCCGGAAACCAAAACCGGAACCGATTCGGAACTAATTTCCTGGATCCGGAACCGGAACCATTACGGAGTGGATGGGCCCGGAACCGGAACCATTTCCTGGGCGGGTTCGGGTCCGGGCCCGGCCTATGTAGAGAATTTTTTAGAGAAAAGCAAACTTTTAGAAAAAAAATTTCTAAAATTCGGGTAATATTTTGGAGCTCGGGCCCACAGGCCAGAACCAAGGTCGAATTGGGCCCGGAACCATTTAGGTCGCGGGTCTAGAAATTGGAACCATACCCGGACCCGTTTACTTATCGGTTCCTAAAGATGGACCCAGACCCGATTATTAACGGGTCGGAACCTTCGGATAAACGGAGAATCGGATACCCATTTACAACCCTATGGGCATCACCCCATCACTTCCGTCTTGGCTCAGGGTGACAGTACGAGGTTAATGGTGATGACTTTCCTCTATGGTTTACTAAGAGTGTTTCCGCAACGTTAATGTGGAAACAGAAATCAACGTAACAGAACAAATTTGAGACGGTAAAGCCGACCGGTCCCCAGGCACCACCGCTCGGTAAAGCAACGGGCTCGGCAGGTCCGACCCGGACCAGGGCACCACCACTCTGTAAAGCACAACTGTTTTCCACTGCGATAATACTTCGGGTGCGATCATACCAGCGCTAAAGCAGAGGATCCCATCAGAACTCCGCAGTTAAGCGTGCTTGGGCGAGAGTAGTACTAGGATGGGTGACCTCCTGGGAAGTCCTCATGTTGCACCCCTTTTTTTTCAGCTTTGGCTGTCCATTTTCCTGCCACCCATCACATGACCGCTGTTGGAGCCGTCGGAGACCAAATTAATCATTTTGAAGCGTCGAAACCCAGGCTCCGTGCGAGACTTACTGGTTTTAGTTAGCCTTTAATTTGATTGCTTTGAAGGCTTTTTACTCCATTTCCAGTTCAATCTTTGCGGAAAGCCATATAAAGCAATTTAGGAAAGGTTTAAAAGTTTCAATGGAAAATCTTTTATATTTTACTGATTTTAGTAAGCTTACTGATTCGACTAATCGAGGGTTTCCTGACTCTATAAAAGTGATGTAATACTTTTATTCAAGGAATAATACAGTTTCACGTTGTTTATGGGTATCTAGGGTCGTAAACGGGTCGGTTCCGTTCCGGGTCCACGGCGGGCCCGGAACTGGAATCGTTAGTGAGGGGATGCACCCGGAAACCAAAACCGGAACCGATTCGGAACTAATTCCCTGGATCCGGAACCGGAACCATTACGGAGTGGATGGGCCCGGAACCGGAACCATTTCCTGGGCGGGTTCGGATCCGGGCCCGGCCTATGTAGAGAATTTTTTAGAGAAAAGCAAACTTTTAGAAAAAAAATTTCTAAAATTAGGGTAATATATTGGAGCTCGGGCCCACAGGCCAGAACCAAGGTCGAATTGGGCCCTGAACCATTTAGGTCGCGGGTCTAGAAATTGGAACCATACCCGGACCCGTTTACTTATCGGTTCCTAAAGATGGACCCAGACCCGATTATTAACGGGTCGGAACCTTCGGATAATCGGAGAATCGGATACCCATTACAACCCTATGGGCATCACCCCATCACTTCCGTCTTGGCTCAGGGTGACGGTACGAGGTTAGTGGAGATGACTTTCCTCTATGGTTTACTAAGAGTGTTTCCGCAACGTTAATGTGGAAACAGAAATCAACGTAACAGAACAAATTTGAGACGGTAAAGCCGACCGGTCCCCAAGCTCCACCGCTCGGTAAAGTAACGGGCTCGGCAGGTCCGACCCGGTCCAGGGCACCACCTCCCTGTAAAGCACAACTGTTTTCCACTGCGATAATACTTCGGGTGGGATCATACCAGCGCTAAAGCACCGGATCCCATCAGAACTCCGCAGTTAAGCGTGCTCGGGCGAGAGTAGTACTAGGATGGGTGACCTCCTGGGAAGTACTCGTGTTGCACCCCTTTTCTTTCAGCTTTGGCTATCCATTTTCCTGCCACCCATCACATGACCGCTGTTGGAGCCGTCGGAGACCAAATTAATCATTTTGAAGCGTCGAAACCCAGGCTCCGTGCGAGACTTACTGGTTTTAGTTAGCTTTTAATTTGATTGCTTTGAAGGCTTTTTACTCCATTTTCGGTTCAATCTTTGCGGAAAGCCATTTAAAGCAATTTAGGAAAGGTTTAAAAGTTTCAATGGAAAATCTTTTATATTTTACTGATTTTAGTAAGCTTACTGATTCGACTAATCGAGGGTTTCCTGACTCTATAAAAGTGATGTAATACTTTTATTCAAGGAATAATACAGTTTCAGGTTGTTTATGGGTATCTAGGGTCGTAAACGGGTCGGTTCCGTTCCGGGTCCACGGCGGGCCCGGAACTGGAATCGTTAGTGAGGGGATGCACCCGGAAACCAAAACCGGAACCGATTCGGAACTAATTTCCTGGATCCGGAACCGGAACCATTACGGAGTGGATGGGCCCGGAACCGGAACCATTTCCTGGGCGGGTTCGGATCCGGGCCCGGCCTATGTAGAGAATTTTTTAGAGAAAAGCAAACTTTTAGAAAAAAAATTTCTAAAATTGGGGTAATATATTGGAGCTCGGGCCCACAGGCCAGAACCAAGGTCGAATTGGGCCCGGAACCATTTAGGTCGCGGGTCTAGAAATTGGAACCATACCCGGACCCGTTTACTTATCGGTTCCTAAAGATGGACCCAGACCCGATTATTAACGCGTCGGAACCTTCGGATAATCGGAGAATCGGATACCCATTTACAACCCTATGGGCATCACCCCATCACTTCCGTCTTGGCTCAGGGTGACGGTACGAGGTTAATGGAGATGACTTTCCTCTTTGGTTTACTAAGAGTGTTTCCGCAACGTTAATGTGGAAACAAAAATCAACGTAACAGAACAAATTTGAGACGGTAAAGCCGACCGGTCCCCAGGCACCACCGCTCGGTAAAGCAACGGGCTCGGCAGGTCCGACCCGGTCCAGGGCACCACCTCTCTGTAAAGCACAACTGTTTTCCACTGCGATAATACTTCGGGTGCGATCATACCAGCGCTAAAGCACCGGATCCCATCAGAACTCCGCTGTTAAGCGTGCTCGGGCGAGAGAAGTACTAGGATGGGTGACCTCCTGGGAAGTCCTCGTGTTGCACCCCTTTTCTTTCAGCTTTGGCTGTCCATTTTCCTGCCACCCATCACATGACCGCTGTTGGAGCCGTCGGAGACCAAATTAATCATTTTGAAGCGTCGAAACCCAGGCTCCGTGCGAGACTTACTGGTTTTAGTTAGCCTTTAATTTGATTCCTTTGAAGGCTTTTTACTACATTTTCGGTTCAATCTTTGCGGAAAGCCATATAAAGCAATTTAGGAAAGGTTTAAAAGTTTCAATGGAAAATCTTTTATATTTTACTGATTTTAGTAAGCTTACTGATTCGAGTAATCGAGGGTTTCCTGACTCTATAAAAGTGATGTAATACTTTTATTCAAGGAATAATACAGTTTCAGGTTGTTTATGGGTATCTAGGGTCGTAAACAGGTCGGTTCCGTTCCGGGTCCACGGCGGGCCCGGAACTGGAATCGTTAGTGAGGGGATGCACCCGGAAACCAAAACCGGAACCGATTCGGAACTAATTTCCTGGATCCGGAACCGGAACCATTACGGAGTGGATGGGCCCGGAACCAGAACCATTTCCTGGGCGGGTTCGGGTCCGGGCCCGGCCTATGTAGAGAATTTTTTAGAGAAAAGCAAACTTTTAGAAAAAAAATTTCTAAAATTGGGGTAATATATTGGAGCTCGGGCCCACAGGCCAGAACCAAGGTCGAATTGGGCCCGGAACCATTTAGGTCGCGGGTCTAGAAATTGGAACCATACCCGGACCCGTTTACTTATCGGTTCCTAAAGATGGACCCAGACCCGATTATTAACGCGTCGGAACCTTCGGATAATCGGAGAATCGGATACCCATTTACAACCCTATGGGCATCACCCCATCACTTCCGTCTTGGCTCAGGGTGACGGTACGAGGTCAATGGAGATGACTTTCCTCTTTGGTTTACTAAGAGTGTTTCCGCAACGTTAATGTGGAAACAAAAATCAACGTAACAGAACAAATTTGAGACGGTAAAGCCGACCGGTCCCCAGGCACCACCGCTCGGTAAAGCAACGGGCTCGGCAGGTCCGACCCGGTCCAGGGCACCACCTCTCTGTAAAGCACAACTGTTTTCCACTGCGATAATACTTCGGGTGCGATCATACCAGCGCTAAAGCACTGGATCCCATCAGAACTCCGCTGTTAAGCGTGCTTGGGCGAGAGTAGTACTAGGATGGGTGACCTCCTGGGAAGTCCTCGTGTTGCACCCCTTTTCTTTCAGCTTTGGCTGTCCATTTTCCTGCCACCCATCACATGACCGCTGTTGGAGCCGTCGGAGACCAAATTAATCATTTTGAAGCGTCGAAACCCAGGCTCCGTGCGAGACTTACTGGTTTTAGTTAGCCTTTAATTTGATTCCTTTGAAGGCTTTTTACTCCATTTTCGGTTCAATCTTTGCGGAAAGCCATATAAAGCAATTTAGGAAAGGTTTAAAAGTTTCAATGGAAAATCTTTTATATTTTACTGATTTTAGTAAGCTTACTGATTCGAGTAATCGAGGGTTTCCTGACTCTATAAAAGTGATGTAATACTTTTATTCAAGGAATAATACAGTTTCAGGTTGTTTATGGGTATCTAGGGTCGTAAACGGGTCGGTTCCGTTCCGGGTCCACGGCGGGCCCGGAACTGGAATCGTTAGTGAGGGGATGCACCCGGAAACCAAAACCGGAACCGATTCGGAACTAATTTCCTGGATCCGGAACCGGAATCATTACGGAGTGGATGGGCCCGGAACCAGAACCATTTCCTGGGCGGGTTCGGGTCCGGGCCCGGCCTATGTAGAGAATTTTTTAGAGAAAAGCAAACTTTTAGAAAAAAAATTTCTAAAATTGGGGTAATATATTGGAGCTCGGGCCCACAGGCCAGAACCAACGTCGAATTGGGCCCGGAACCATTTAGGTCGCGGGTCTAGAAATTGGAACCATACCCGGACCCGTTTACTTATCGGTTCCTAAAGATGGACCCAGACCCGATTATTAACGGGTCGGAACCTTCGGATAATCGGAGAATCGGATACCCATTTACAACCCTATGGGCATCACCCCATCACTTCCGTCTTGGCTCAGGGTGACGGTACGAGGTTAATGGAGATGACTTTCCTCTAAGGTTTACTAAGAGTGTTTCCGCAGCGTTAATGTGGAAACAGAAATCAACGTAACAGAACAAATTTGAGACGGTAAAGCCGACCGGTCCCCAGGCACCACCGCTCGGCAAAGCAACGGGCTCGGCAGGTCCGACCCGGTCCAGGGCACCACCTCTCTGTAAAGCACAACTGTTTTCCACTGCGATAATACTTCGGGTGCGATCATACCAGCGCTAAAGCACCGGATCCCATCAGAACTCCGCAGTTAAGCGTGCTTGGGCGAGAGTAGTACTAGGATGGGTGACCTCCTGGGAAGTCCTCGTGTTGCACCCCTTTTCTTTCAGCTTTGGCTGTCCATTTTCCTGCCACCCATCACATGACCGCTGTTGGAGCCGTCGGAGACCAAATTAATCATTTTGAAGCGTCGAAACCCAGGCTCCGTGCGAGACTTACTGGTTTTGGTTAGCCTTTAATTTGATTCCTTTGAAGGCTTTTTACTCCATTTTCGGTTCAATCTTTGCGGAAAGCCATATAAAGCAATTTAGGAAAGGTTTAAAAGTTTCAATGGAAAATCTTTTATATTTTACTGATTTTAGTAAGCTTACTGATTCGAGTAATCGAGGGTTTCCTGACTCTATAAAAGTGATGTAATACTTTTATTCAAGGAATAATACAGTTTCAGGTTGTTTATGGGTATCTAGGGTCGTAAACGGGTCGGTTCCGTTCCGGGTCCACGGCGGGCCCGGAACTGGAATCGTTAGTGAGGGGATGCACCCGGAAACCAAAACCGGAACCGATTCGGAACTAATTTCCTGGATCCGGAACCGGAACCATTACGGAGTGGATGGGCCCGGAACCGGAACCATTTCCTGGGCGGGTTCGGGTCCGGGCCCGGCCTATGTAGAGAATTTTTTAGAGAAAAGCAAACTTTTAGAAAAAAAATTTCTAAAATTGGGGTAATATATTGGAGCTCGGGCCCACAGGCCAGAACCAAGGTCGAATTGGGCCCGGAACCATTTAGGTCGCGGGTCTAGAAATTGGAACCATACCCGGACCCGTTTACTTATCGGTTCCTAAAGATGGACCCAGACCCGATTATTAACGGGTCGGAACCTTCGGATAATCGGAGAATCGGATACCCATTTACAACCCTATGGGCATCACCCCATCACTTCCGTCTTGGCTCAGGGTGACGGTACGAGGTTAATGGAGATGACTTTCCTCTATGGTTTACTAAGAGTGTTTCCGCAACGTTAATGTGGAAACAGAAATCAACGTAACAGAACAAATTTGAGACGGTAAAGCCGACCGGTCCCCAGGCACCACCGCTCGGCAAAGCAACGGGCTCGGCAGGTCCGACCCGGTCCAGGGCACCACCTCTCTGTAAAGCACAACTGTTTTCCACTGCGATAATACTTCGGGTGCGATCATACCAGCGCTAAAGCACCGGATCCCATCAGAACTCCGCAGTTATGCGTGCTTGGGCGAGAGTAGTACTAGGATGGGTGACCTCCTGGGAAGTCCTCGTGTTGCACCCCTTTTTTTTCAGCTTTGGCTGTCCATTTTCCTGCCACCCATCACATGACCGCTGTTGGAGCCGTCGGAGACCAAATTAATCATTTTGAAGAGTCGAAACCCTGGCTCCGTGCGAGACTTACTGGTTTTAGTTAGCCTTTAATTTGATTGCTTTGAAGGCTTTTTACTCCATTTCCAGTTCAATCTTTGCGGAAAGCCATATAAAGCAATTTAGGAAAGGTTTAAAAGTTTCAATGGAAAATCTTTTATATTTTACTGATTTTAGTAAGCTTACTGATTCGAGTAATCGAGGGTTTCCTGACCCTATAAAAGTGATGTAATACTTTTATTCAAGGAATAATACAGTTTCAGGTTGTTTATGGGTATCTAGGGTCGTAAACGGGTCGGTTCCGTTCCGGGTCCACGGCGGGCCCGGAACTGGAATCGTTAGTGAGGGGATGCACCCGGAAACCAAAACCGGAACCGATTCGGAACTAATTTCCTGGATCCGGAACCGGAACCATTACGGAGTGGATGGGCCCGGAACCGGAACCATTTCCTGGGCGGGTTCGGGTCCGGGCCCGGCCTATGTAGAGAATTTTTTAGAGAAAAGCAAACTTTTAGAAAAAAAATTTCTAAAATTGGGGTAATATATTGGAGCTCGGGCCCACAGGCCGGAACCAAGGTCGAATTGGGCCCGGAACCATTTAGGTCGCGGGTCTAGAAATTGGAACCATACCTGGACCCGTTTACTTATCGGTTCCTAATGATGGACCCAGACCCGATTATTAACTGGCCGGAACCTTCGGATAATCGGAGAATCGGATACCCATTTACAACCCTATGGGCATCACCCCATCACTTCCGTCTTGGCTCAGGGTGACGGTACGAGGTTAATGGAGATGACTTTCCTCTATGGTTTACTAAGAGTGTTTCCGCAACGTTAATGTGGAAACAGAAATCAACGTAACAGAACAAATTTGAGACAGTAAAGCCGACCGATCCCCAGGCACCACCGCTCGGTAAAGCAACGGGCTCGGCAGGTCCGACCCGGTCCAGGGCACCACCTCTCTGTAAAGCACAACTGTTTTCCACTGCGATAATACTTTGGGTGCGATCATACCAGCGCTAAAGCACCGGATCCCATCAGAATTCCGCAGTTAAGCGTGCTTGGGCGAGAGTAGTACTAGGATGGGTGACCTCCTGGGAAGTCCTCGTGTTGCACCCCTTTTTTTTCAGCTTTGGCTGTCCATTTTCCTGCCACCCATCACATGACCGCTGTTGGAGCCGTCGGAGACCAAATTAATCATTTTGAAGCGTCGAAACCCAGGCTCCGTGCGAGACTTACTGGTTTTAGTTAGCCTTTAATTTGATTGCTTTGAAGGCTTTTTACTCCATTTCCAGTTCAATCTTTGCGGAAAGCCATATAAAGCAATTTAGGAAAGGTTTAAAAGTTTCAATGGAAAATCTTTTATATTTTACTGATTTTAGTAAGCTTACTGATTCGAGTAATCGAGGGTTTCCTGACTCTATAAAAGTGATGTAATACTTTTATTCAAGGAATAATACTGTTTCAGGTTGTTTATGGGTATCTAGGGTCGTAAACGGGTCGGTTCCGTTCCGGGTCCACGGCGGGCCCGGAACTGGAATCGTTAGTGAGGGGATGCACCCGGAAACCAAAACCGGAACCGATTCGGAACTAATTTCCTGGATCCGGAACCGGAACCATTACGGAGTGGATGGGCCCGGAACCGGAACCATTTCCTGGGCGGGTTCGGGTCCGGGCCCGGCCTATGTAGAGAATTTTTTAGAGAAAAGCAAACTTTTAGAAAAAAAATTTCTAAAATTGGGGTAATATATTGGTGCTCGGGCCCACAGGCCAGAACCAAGGTCGAATTGGGCCCGGAACCATTTAGGTCGCGGGTCTAGAAATTGGAACCATACCCGGACCCGTTTACTTATCGGTTCCTAAAGATGGACCCAGACCCGATTATTAACGGGTCGGAACCTTCGGATAATCGGAGAATCGGATACCCATTTACAACCCTATGGGCATCACCCCATCACTTCCGTCTTGGCTCAGGGTGACGGTATGAGGTTAATGGAGATGACTTTCCTCTATGGTTTACTAAGAGTGTTTCCGCAACGTTAATGTGGAAACAGAAATCAACGTAACAGAACAAATTTGAGACGGTAAAGCCGACCGGTCCCCAGGAACCACCGCTCGGTAAAGCAACGGGCTCGGCAGGTCCGACCCGGTCCAGGGCACCACCACTCTGTAAAGCACAACTGTTTTCCACTGCGATAATTCTTCGGGAGCGATCATACCAGCGCTAAAGCACCGGATCCCATCAGAACTCCGCAGTTAAGCGTGCTTGGGCGAGAGTAGTACTAGGATGGGTGACCTCCTGGGAAGTCCTCGTGTTGCACCCCTTTTTTTTCAGCTTTGGCTGTCCATTTTCCTGCCACCCATCACATGACCGCTGTTGGAGCCGTCGGAGACCAAATTAATCATTTTGAAGAGTCGAAACCCAGGCTCCGTGCGAGACTTACTGGTTTTAGTTAGCCTTTAATTTGATTGCTTTGAAGGCTTTTTACTCCATTTCCAGTTCAATCTTTGCGGAAAGCCATATAAAGCAATTTAGGAAAGGTTTAAAAGTTTCAATGGAAAATCTTTTATATTTTACTGATTTTAGTAAGCTTACTGATTCGAGTAATCGAGGGTTTCCTGACACTATAAAAGTGATGTAATACTTTTATTCAAGGAATAATACAGTTTCAGGTTGTTTATGGCTATCTAGGGTCGTAAACGGGTCGGTTCCGTTCCGGGTCCACGGCGGGCCCGGAACTGGAATCGTTAGTGAGGGGATGCACCCGGAAACCAAAACCGGAACCGATTCGGAACTAATTTCCTGGATCCGGAACCGGAACCATTACGGAGTGGATGGGCCCGGAACCGGAACCATTTCCTGGGCGGGTTCGGGTCCGGGCCCGGCCTATGTAGAGAATTTTTTAAAGAAAAGCAAACTTTTAGAAAAAAAATTTCTAAAATTGGGGTAATATATTGGAGCTCGGGCCCACAGGCCGGAACCAAGGTCGAATTGGGCCCGGAACCATTTAGGTCGCGGGTCTAGAAATTGGAACCATACCTGGACCCGTTTACTTATCGGTTCCTAATGATGGACCCAGACCCGATTATTAACTGGTCGGAACCTTCGGAGAATCGGAGAATCGGATACCCATTTACAACCCTATGGGCATCACCCCATCACTTCCGTCTTGGCTCAGGGTGACGGTACGAGGTTAATGGAGATGACTTTCCTCTATGGTTTACTAAGAGTGTTTCCGCAACGTTAATGTGGAAACAGAAATCAACGTAACAGAACAAATTTGAGATGGTAAAGCCGACCGGTCCCCAGGCACCACCGCTCGGTAAAGCAACGGGCTCGGCAGGTCCGACCCGGTCCAGGGCACCACCTCTCTGTAAAGCACAACTGTTTTCCACTGCGATAATACTTTGGGTGCGATCATACCAGCGCTAAAGCACCGGATCCCATCAGAATTCCGTAGTTAAGCGTGCTTGGGCGAGAGTAGTACTAGGATGGGTGACCTCCTGGGAAGTCCTCGTGTTGCACCCTTTTTTTTCAGCTTTGGCTGTCCATTTTCCTGCCACCCATCACATGACCGCTGTTGGAGCCGTCGGAGACCAAATTAATCATTTTGAAGCGTCGAAACCAAGGCTCCGTGCGAGACTTACTGGTTTTAGTTAGCCTTTAATTTGATTGCTTTGAAGGCTTTTTACTCCATTTCCAGTTCAATCTTTGCGGAAAGCCATATAAAGCAATTTAGGAAAGGTTTAAAAGTTTCAATGGAAAATCTTTTATATTTTACTGATTTTAGTAAGCTTACTGATTCGAGTAATCGAGGGTTTCCTGACTCTATAAAAGTGATGTAATACTTTTATTCAAGGAATAATACAGTTTCAGGTTGTTTATGGGTATCTAGGGTCGTAAACGGGTCGGTTCCGTTCCGAGTCCACGGCGGGCCCGAAACTGGAATCGTTAGTGAGGGGATGCACCCGGAAACCAAAACCGGAACCGATTCGGAACCAATTTCCTGGATCCGGAACCGGAACCATTACGGAGTGGATGGGCCCGGAACCGGAACCATTTCCTGGGCGGGTTCGGGTCCGGGCCCGGCCTATGTAGAGAATTTTTTAGAGAAAAGCAAACTTTTAGAAAAAAAATTTCTAAAATTGGGGTAATATATTGGAGCTCGGGCCCACGGGCCAGAACCAAGGTCGAATTGGGCCCGGAACCATTTAGGTCGCGGGTCTAGAAATTGGAACCATACCCGGACCCGTTTACTTATCGGTTCCTAAAGATGGACCCAGACCCGATTATTAACGGGTCGGAACCTTCGGATAATCGGAGAATCGGATACCCATATACAACCCTATGGGCATCACCCCATCACTTCCATCTTGGCTCAGGGTGACAGTACGATGTTAATGGTGATGACTTTCCTCTATGGTTTACTAAGAGTGTTTCCGCAACGTTAATGTGGAAACAGAAATCAACGTAACAGAACAAATTTGAGACGGTAAAGCCGACCGGTCCCCAGGCACCACCGCTCGGTAAAGCAACGGGCTCGGCAGGTCCGACCCGGACCAGGGCACCACCACTCCGAAAAGCACAACTGTTTTCCACTGCGATAATACTTCGGGTGCGATCATACCAGCGCTAAAGCACCGGATCCCATCAGAACTCCGCAGTTAAGCGTGCTTGGGCGAGAGTAGTACTAGGATGGGTGACCTCCTGGGAAGTCCTCGTGTTGCACCCATTTTTTTTCAGCTTTGGCTGTCCATTTTCCTGCCACCCATCACATGACCGCTGTTGGAGCCGTCGGAGACCAAATTAATCATTTTGAAGCGTCGAAACCCAGGCTCCGTGCGAGACTTACTGGTTTTAGTTAGCCTTTAATTTGATTGCTTTGAAGGCTTTTTACTCCATTTCCAGTTCAATGTTTGCGGAAAGCCATATAAAGCAATTTAGGAAAGGTTTAAAAGTTTCAATGGAAAATCTTTTATATTTTACTGATTTTAGTAAGCTTACTGATTCGAGTAATCGAGGGTTTCCTGACTCTATAAAAGTGATGTAATACTTTTATTCAAGGAATAATACAGTTTCAGGTTGTTTATGGGTATCTAGGGTCGTAAACGGGTCGGTTCCGTTCCGGGTCCACGGCGGGCCCGGAACTGGAATCGTTAGTGAGGGGATGCACCCGGAAACCAAAACCGGAACCGATTCGGAACTAATTTCCTGGATCCGGAACCATTACGGAGTGGATGGGCCCGGAACCGGAACCATTTCCTGCGCGGGTTCGGGTCCGGGCCCGGCCTATGTAGAGAATTTTTTAGAGAAAAGCAAACTTTTAGAAAAAAAATTTCTAAAATTGGGGTAATATATTGGAGCTCGGGCCCACAGGCTAGAACCAAGGTCGAATTGGGCCCGGAACCATTTAGGTCGCGGGTCTAGAAATTGGAACCATACCCGGACCCGTTTACTTATCGGTTCCTAAAGATGGACCCAGACCCGATTATTAACGGGTCGGAACCTTCGGATAATCGGAGAATCGGATACCCATTTACAACCCTATGGGCATCACCCCATCACTTCCGTCTTGGCTCAGGGTGACGGTACGAGGTTAATGGAGATGACTTTCCTCTATGGTTCACTAAGAGTGTTTCCGCAACGTTAATGTGGAAACAGAAATCAACGTAACAGAACAAATTTGAGACGGTAAAGCCGACCGGTCCCCAGGAACCACCGCTCGGTAAAGCAACGGGCTCGGCAGGTCCGACCCGGTCCAGGGCACCACCACTCTGTAAAGCACAACTGTTTTCCACTGCGATAATACTTCGGGAGCGATCATACCAGCGCTAAAGCACCGGATCCCATCAGAACTCCGCAGTTAAGCGTGCTTGGGCGAGAGTAGTACTAGGATGGGTGACCTCCTGGGAAGTCCTCGTGTTGCACCCCTTTTTTTTCAGCTTTGGCTGTCCATTTTCCTGCCACCCATCACATGACCGCTGTTGGAGCCGTCGGAGACCAAATTAATCATTTTGAAGAGTCGAAACCCAGGCTCCGTGCGAGACTTACTGGTTTTAGTTAGCCTTTAATTTGATTGCTTTGAAGGCTTTTTACTCCATTTCCAGTTCAATCTTTGCGGAAAGCCATATAAAGCAATTTAGGAAAGGTTTAAAAGTTTCAATGGAAAATCTTTTATATTTTACTGATTTTAGTAAGCTTACTGATTCGAGTAATCGAGGGTTTCCTGACACTATAAAAGTGATGTAATACTTTTATTCAAGGAATAATACAGTTTCAGGTTGTTTATGGGTATCTAGGGTCGTAAACGGGTCGGTTCCGTTCCGGGTCCACGGCGGGCCCGGAACTGGAATCGTTAGTGAGGGGATGCACCCGGAAACCAAAACCGGAACCGATTCGGAACTAATTTCCTGGATCCGGAACCGGAACCATTACGGAGTGGATGGGCCCGGAACCGGAACCATTTCCTGGGCGGGTTCGGGTCCGGGCCCGGCCTATGTAGAGAATTTTTTAAAGAAAAGCAAACTTTTAGAAAAAAAATTTCTAAAATTGGGGTAATATATTGGAGCTCGGGCCCACAGGCCGGAACCAAGGTCGAATTGGGCCCGGAACCATTTAGGTCGCGGGTCTAGAAATTGGAACCATACCCGGACCCGTTTACTTATCGGTTCCTAAAGATGGACCCAGACCCGATTATTAACGGGTCGGAACCTTCGGATAATCGGAGAATCGGATACCCATATACAACCCTATGGGCATCACCCCATCACTTCCATCTTGGCTCAGGGTGACAGTACGATGTTAATGGTGATGACTTTCCTCTATGGTTTACTAAGAGTGTTTCCGCAACGTTAATGTGGAAACAGAAATCAACGTAACAGAACAAATTTGAGACGGTAAAGCCGACCGGTCCCCAGGCACCACCGCTCGGTAAAGCAACGGGCTCGGCAGGTCCGACCCGGACCAGGGCACCACCACTCTGTAAAGCACAACTGTTTTCCACTGCGATAATACTTCGGGTGCGATCGTACCAGCGCTAAAGCACCGGATCCCATCAGAACTCCGCAGTTAAGCGTGCTTGGGCGAGAGTAGTACTAGGATGGGTGACCTCCTAGGAAGTCCTCGTGTTGCACCCATTTTTTTTCAGCTTTGGCTGTCCATTTTCCTGCCACCCATCACATGACCGCTGTTGGAGCCGTCGGAGACCAAATTAATCATTTTGAAGCGTCGAAACCCAGGCTCCGTGCGAGACTTACTGGTTTTAGTTAGCCTTTAATTTGATTGCTTTGAAGGCTTTTTACTCCATTTCCAGTTCAATCTTTGCGGAAAGCCATATAAAGCAATTTAGGAAAGGTTTAAAAGTTTCAATGGAAAATCTTTTATATTTTACTGATTTTAGTAAGCTTACTGATTCGAGTAATCGAGGGTTTCCTGACTCTATAAAAGTGATGTAATACTTTTATTCAAGGAATAATACAGTTTCAGGTTGTTTATGGGTATCTAGGGTCGTAAACGGGTCGGTTCCGTTCCGGGTCCACGGCGGGCCCGGAACTGGAATCGTTAGTGAGGGGATGCACCCGGAAACCAAAACCGGAACCGATTCGGAACTAATTTCCTGGATCCGGAACCATTACGGAGTGGATGGGCCCGGAACCGGAACCATTTCCTGGGCGGGTTCGGGTCCGGGCCCGGCCTATGTAGAGAATTTTTTAGAGAAAAGCAAACTTTTAGAAAAAAATTTTCTAAAATTGGGGTAATATATTGGAGCTCGGGCCCACAGGCTAGAACCAAGGTCGAATTGGGCCCGGAACCATTTAGGTCGCGGGTCTAGAAATTGGAACCATACCCGGACCCGTTTACTTATCGGTTCCTAAAGATGGACCCAGACCCGATTATTAACGGGTCGGAACCTTCGGATAATCGGAGAATCGGATACCCATTTACAACCCTATGGGCATCACCCCATCACTTCCGTCTTGGCTCAGGGTGACGGTACGAGGTTAATGGAGATGACTTTCCTCTATGGTTTACTAAGAGTGTTTCCGCAACGTTAATGTGGAAACAGAAATCAACGTAACAGAACAAATTTGAGACGATAAAGCCGACCGGTCCCCAGGCACCACCGCTCGGTAAAGCAACGGGCTCGGCAGGTCCGACCCGGTCCAGGGCACCACCTCTCTGTAAAGCACAACTGTTTTCCACTGCGATAATACTTCGGGTGCGATCATACCAGCGCTAAAGCACCGGATCCCATCAGAACTCTGCAGTTTAGCGTGCTTGGGCGAGAGTAGTACTAGGATGGGTGACCTCCTGGGAAGTCCTCGTGTTGCACCCCTTTTTTTACAGCTTTGGCCGTCCATTTTCCTGCCACCCATCACATGACCGCTGTTGGAGCCGTCGGAGACCAAATTAATCATTTTGAAGCGTCGAAACCCAGGCTCCATGCGAGACTTACTGGTTTTAGTTAGCCTTTAATTTGATTGCTTTGAAGGCTTTTTACTCCATTTTCGGTTCAATCTTTGCGGAAAGCCATATAAAGCAATTTAGGAAAGGTTTAAAAGTTTCAATGGAAAATCTTTTGTATTTTACTGATTTTAGTAAGCTTACTGATTCGAGTAATCGAGGGTTTCCTGACTCTATAAAAGTGATGTAATACTTTTATTCAAGGAATAATACAGTTTCAAGTTGTTTATGGGTATCTAGGGTCGTAAACGGGTCGGTTCCGTTCCGGGTCCACGGCGGGCCCGGAACTGGAATCGTTAGTGAGGGGATGCACCCGGAAACCAAAACCGGAACCGATTCGGAACTAATTTCCTGGATCCGGAACCGGAACCATTACGGAGTGGATGGGCCCGGAACCGGAACCATTTCCTGGGCGGGTTCGGGTCCGGGCCCGGCCTATGTAGAGAATTTTTTAGAGAAAAGCAAACTTTTAGAAAAAAAATTTCTAAAATTGGGGTAATATATTGGAGCTCGGGCCCACAGGCCGGAACCAAGGTCGAATTGGGCCCGGAACCATTTAGGTCGCGGGTCTAGAAATTGGAACCATACCCGGACCCGTTTACTTATCGGTTCCAAAAGATGGACCCAGACCCGATTATTAACGGGTCGGAACCTTCGGATAATCGGAGAATCGGATACCCATTTACAACCCTATGGGCATCACCCCATCACTTCCGTCTTGGCTCAGGGTGATGGTACGAGGTTAATGGAGATGACTTTCCTCTATGGTTTACTAAGAGTGTTTCCGCAACGTTAATGTGGAAACAGAAATCAACGTAACAGAACAAATTTGAGACGGTAAAGCCGACCGGTCCCCAGGCACCACCGCTCGGTAAAGCAACGGGCACGGCAGGTCCGACCCGGTCCAGGGCACCACCTCTCTGTAAAGCACAACTGTTTTCCTCTGCGATAATACTTTGGGTGTGATCATACCAGCGCTAACGCACCGGATCCCATCAGAACTCCGCAGTTAAGCGTGCTTGGGCGAGAGTAGTACTAGGATGGGTGACCTCCTGGGAAGTCCTCGTGTTGCACCCCTTTTTTTTCAGCTTTGGCTGTCCATTTTCCTGCCACCCATCACATGACCGCTGTTGGAGCCGTCGGAGACCAAATTAATCATTTTGAAGCGTCGAAACCCAGGCTCCGTGCGAGACTTACGGGTTTTAGTTAGCCTTTAATTTGATTGCTTTGAAGGCTTTTTACTCCATTTCCAGTTCAATCTTTGCGGAAAGCCATATAAAGCAATTTAGGAAAGGTTTAAAAGTTTCAATGGAAAATCTTTTATATTTTACTGATTTTAGTAAGCTTACTGATTCGAGTAATCGAGGGTTTCCTGACTCTATAAAAGTGATGTAATACTTTTATTCAAGGAATAATACAGTTTCAGGTTGTTTATGGGTATCTAGGGTCGTAAACGGGTCGGTTCCGTTCCGGGTCCACGGCGGGCCCGTAACTGGAATCGTTAGTGAGGGGATGCACCCGGAAACCAAAACCGGAACCGATTCGGAACTAATTTCCTGGATCCGGAACCGGAACCATTACGGAGTGGATGGGCCCGGAACCGGAACCATTTCCTGGGCGGGTTCGGGTCCGGGCCCGGCCTATGTAGAGAATTTTTTAGAGAAAAGCAAACTTTTAGAAAAAAAATTTCTAAAATTGGGGTAATATATTGGAGCTCGGGCCCACAGGCCAGAACCAAGGTCGAATTGGGCCCGGAACCATTTAGGTCGCGGGTCTAGAAATTGGAACCATACCCGGACCCGTTTACTTATCGGTTCCTAAAGATGGACCCAGACCCGATTATTAACGGGTCGGAACCTTCGGATAATCGGAGAATCGGATACCCATTTACAACCCTATGGGCATCACCCCATCACTTCCGTCTTGGCTCAGGGTGACGGTACGAGGTTAATGGAGATGACTTTCCTCTATGGTTTACTAAGAGTGTTTCCGCAACGTTAATGTGGAAATAGAAATCAACGTAACAGAACAAATTTGAGACGGTAAAGCCGACCGGTCCCCAGGCACCACCGCTCGGTAAAGCAACGGGCTCGGCAGGTCCGACCCGGTGCAGGGCACCACCTCTCTGTAAAGCACAACTGTTTTCCACTGCGATAATACTTCGGGTGCGATCATACCAGCGCTAAAGCACCGGATCCCATCAGAACTCCGCAGTTAAGCGTTAACCTCCTGGGAAGTCCTCGTGTTGCACCCCTTTTTTTTCAGCTTTGGCTGTCCATTTTCCTGCCGCCCATCACATGACCGCTGTTGGAGCCGTCGGAGACCAAATTAATCATTTTGAAGCGTCGAAACCCAGGCTCCGTGCGAGACTCACTGGTTTTAGTTAGCCTTTAATTTGATTGCTTTGAAGGCTTTTTACTCCATTTCCGATTCAATCTTTGCGGAAAGCCATATAAAGCAATTTAGGAAAGGTTTAAAAGTTTCAATGGAAAATCTTTTATATTTTACTGATTTTAGTAAGCTTACTGATTCGAGTAATCGAGGGTTTCCTGACTCTATAAAAGTGATGTAATACTTTTATTCAAGGAATAATACAGTTTCAGGTTGTTTATGGGTATCTAGGGTCGTAAACGGGTCGGTTCCGTTCCGGGTCCACGGCGGGCCCGGAACTGGAATCGTTAGTGAGGGGATGCACCCGGAAACCAAAACCGGAACCGATTCGGAACTAATTTCCTGGATCCGGAACCGGAACCATTACGGAGTGGATGGGCCCGGAACCGGAACCATTTCCTGGGCGGGTTCGGGTCCGGGCCCGGCCTATGTAGAGAATTTTTTAGAGAAAAGCAAACTTTTAGAAAAAAAATTTCTAAAATTGGGGTAATATATTGGAGCTCGGGCCCACAGGCCAGAACCAAGGTCGAATTGGGCCCGGAACCATTTAGGTCGCGGGTCTAGAAATTGGAACCATACCCGGAACCGTTTACTTATCGGTTCCTAAAGATGGACCCAGACCCGATTATTAACGGGTCGGAACCTTCGGATAATCGGAGAATCGGATACCCATTTACAACCCTATGGGCATCACCCCATCACTTCCGTCTTGGCTCAGGGTGACAGTACGAGGTTAATGGAGATGACTTTCCTCTATGGTTTACTAAGAGTGTTTCCGCAACGTTAATGTGGAAACAGAAATCAACGTAACAGAACAAATTTGAGACGGTAAAGCCGACCGGTCCCCAGGCACCACCGCTCGGTAAAGCAACGGGCTCGGCAAGTCCGACCCGGTCCAGGGCACCACCACTCTGTAAAGCACAACTGTTTTCCACAGCGATAATACTTCGGGTGCGATCATACCAGCGCTAAAGCACCGGATCCCATCAGAACTCCGCAGTTAAGCGTGCTTGGGCGAGAGTAGTACTAGGATGGGTGACCTCCTGGGAAGTCCTCGTGTTGCACCCCTTTTTTTTCAGCTTTGGCTGTCCATTTTCCTGCCACCCATCACATGACCGCTGTTGGAGCCGTCGGAGACCAAATTAATCATTTTGAAGCGTCGAAACCCAGGCTCCGTGCGAGACTTACTGGTTTTAGTTAGCCTTTAATTTGATTGCTTTGAAGGCTTTTTACTCCATTTCCGGTTCAATCTTTGCGGAAAGCCATATAAAGCAATTTAGGAAAGGTTTAAAAGTTTCAATGGAAAATCTTTTATATTTTACTGATTTTAGTAAGCTTACTGATTCGAGTAATCGAGGGTTTCCTGACTCTATAAAAGTGATGTAATACTTTTATTCAAGGAATAGTACAGTTTCAGGTTGTTTATGGGTATCCAGGGTCGTAAACGGGTCGGTTCCGTTCCGGGTCCACGGCGGGCCCGGAACTGGAATCGTTAGTGAGGGGATGCACCCGGAAACCAAAACCGGAACCGATTCGGAACTAATTTCCTGGATCCGGAACCGGAACCATTACGGAGTGGATGGGCCCGGAACCGGAACCATTTCCTGGGCGGGTTCGGGTCCGGGCCCGGCCTATGTAGAGAATTTTTTAGAGAAAAGCAAACTTTTAGAAAAAAAATTTCTAAAATTGGGGTAATATATTGGAGCTCGGGCCCACAGGCCAGAACCAAGGTCGAATTGGGCCCGGAACCATTTAGGTCGCGGGTCTAGAAATTGGAACCATACCCGGACCCGTTTACTTATCGGTTCCTAAAGATGGACCCAGACCCGATTATTAACGGGTCGGAACCTTCGGATAATCGGAGAATCGGATACCCATTTACAACCCTATGGGCATCACCCCATCACTTCCGTCTTGGCTCAGGGTGACGGTACGAGGTTAATGGAGATGACTTTCCTCTATGGTTTACTAAGAGTGTTTCTGCAACGTTAATGTGGAAACAGAAATCAACGTAACAGAACAAATTTGAGACGGTAAAGCCGACCGGTCCCCAGGCACCACCGCTCGGTAAAGCAACGGGCTCGGCAGGTCCGACCCGGTCCAGGGCACCACCACTCTGTAAAGCACAACTGTTTTCCACTGCGATAATACATCGGGTGCGATCATACCAGCACTAAAGCACCGGATCCCATCAGAACTCCTCCTGGGAAGTCCTCGTGTTGCACCCCTTTTTTTTCAGCTTTGGCTGTCCATTTTCCTGCCACCCATCACATGACCGCTGTTGGAGCCGTCGGAGACCAAATTAATCATTTTGAAGCGTCGAAACCCAGGCTCCGTGCGAGACTTACTGGTTTTAGTTAGCCTTTAATTTGATTGCTTTGAAGGCTTTTTACTCCATTTCCAGTTCAATCTTTGCGGAAAGCCATATAAAGCAATTTAGGAAAGGTTTAAAAGTTTCAATGGAAAATCTTTTATATTTTACTGATTTTAGTAAGCTTACTGATTCGAGTAATCGAGGGTTTCCTGACTCTATAAAAGTGATGTAATACTTTTATTCAAGGAATAATACAGTTTCAGGTTGTTTATGGGTATCTAGGGTCGTAAACGGGTCGGTTCCGTTCCGGGTCCACGGCGGGCCCGGAACTGGAATCGTTAGTGAGGGGATGCACCCGGAAACCAAAACCGGAACCGATTCGGAACTAATTTCCTGGATCCGGAACCGGAACCATTACGGAGTGGATGGGCCCGGAACCGGAACCATTTCCTGGGCGGGTTCGGGTCTGGGCCCGGCCTATGTAGAGAATTTTTTAGAGAAAAGCAAACTTTTAGAAAAAAAATTTCTAAAATTGGGGTAATATATTGGAGCTCGGGCCCACAGGCCAGAACCAAGGTCGAATTGGGCCCGGAACCATTTAGGTCGCGGGTCTAGAAATTGGAACCATACCCGGACCCGTTTACTTATCGGTTCCTAAAGATGGACCCAGACCCGATTATTAACGGGTCGGAACCTTCGGATAATCGGAGAATCGGATACCCATTTACAACCCTATGGGCATCACCCCATCACTTCCGTCTTGGCTCAGGGTGACGGTACGAGGTTAATGGAGATGACTTTCCTCTATGGTTTACTAAGAGTGTTTCCGCAACGTTAATGTGGAAACAGAAATCAACGTAACAGAACAAATTTGAGACGGTAAAGCCGACCGGTCCCCAGGCACCACCGCTCGGCAAAGCAACGGGCTCGGCAGGTCCGACCCGGTCCAGGGCACCACCTCTCTGTAAAGCACAACTGTTTTCCACTGCGATAATACTTCGGGTGCGATCATACCAGCGCTAAAGCACCGGATCCCATCAGAACTCCGCAGTTAAGCGTGCTCGGGCGAGAGTAGTACTAGGATGGGTGACCTCCTGGGAAGTCCTCGTGTTCCACCCCTTTTTTTTCAGCTTTGGCTGTCCATTTTCCTGCCACCCATCACATGACCGCTGTTGGAGCCGTCGGAGACCAAATTAATCATTTTGAAGCGTCGAAACCCAGGCTCCGTGCGAGACTTACTGGTTTTAGTTAGCCTTTAATTTGATTGCTTTGAAGGCTTTTTACTACATTTCCGATTCAATCTTTGCGGAAAGCCATATAAAGCAATTTAGGAAAGGTTTAAAAGTTTCAATGGAAAATCTTTTATATTTTACTGATTTTAGTAAGCTTACTGATTCGAGTAATCGAGGGTTTCCTGACTCTATAAAAGTGATGTATTACTTTTATTCAAGGAATAATACAGTTTCAGGTTGTTTATGGGTATCTAGGGTCGTAAACGGGTCGGTTCCGTTCCGGGTCCACGGCGGGCCCGGAACTGGAATCGTTAGTGAGGGGATGCACCCGGAAACCAAAACCGGAACCGATTCGGAACTAATTTCCTGGATCCGGAACCGGAACCATTACGGAGTGGATGGGCCCGGAACCGGAACCATTTCCTGGGCGGGTTCGGGTCCGGGCCCGGCCTATGTAGAGAATTTTTTAGAGAAAAGCAAACTTTTAGAAAAAAAATTTCTAAAATTGGGGTAATATATTGGAGCTCGGGCCCACAGGCCGGAACCAAGGTCGAATTGGGCCCGGAACCATTTAGGTCGCGGGTCTAGAAATTGGAACCATACCCGGACCCGTTTACTTATCGGTTCCTAAAGATGGACCCAGACCCGATTATTAACGGGTCGGAACCTTCGGATAATCGGAGAATCGGATACCCATTTACAACCCTATGGGCATCACCCCATCACTTCTGTCTTGGCTCAGGGTGACGGTACGAGGTTAACGGAGATGACTTTCCTCTATGGTTTACTAAGAGTGTTTCCGCAACGTTAATGTGGAAACAGAAATCAACGTAACAGAACAAATTTGAGACGGTAAAGCCGACCGGTCCCCAGGCACCACCGCTCGGTAAAGCAACGGGCTCGGCAGGTCCGACACGGTCCAGGGCACCACCACTCTGTAAAGCACAACTGTTTTCCACTGCGATAATACTTCGGGTGCGATCATACCAGCGCTAAAGCACCGGATCCCATCAGAACTCCGCAGTTAAGCGTGCTTGGGCGAGAGTAGTACTAGGATGGGTGACCTCCTGGGAAGTCCTCGTGTTGCACCCCTTTTTTTTCAGCTTTGGCTGTCCATTTTCCTGCCACCCATCACATGACCGCGGTTGGAGCCGTCGGAGACCAAATTAATCATTTTGAAGCGTCGAAACCCAGGCTCCGTGCGAGACTTACTAGTTTTAGTTAGCCTTTAATTTGATTGCTTTGAAGGCTTTTTACTCCATTTCCGGATCAATCTTTGCGGAAAGCCATATAAAGCAATTTAGGAAAGGTTTAAACGTTTCAATGGAAAATCTTTTTACATTTTACTGATTTTAGTAAGCTTACTGATTTGAGTAATCGAGGGTTTCCTGACTCTATAAAAGTGATGTAATACTTTTATTCAAGGAATAATACAGTTTCAGGTTGTTTATGGGTATCTAGGGTCGTAAACGGGTCGGTTCCGTTCCGGGTCCACGGCGGGCCCGGAACTGGAATCGTTAGTGAGGGGATGCACCAGAAAACCAAAACCGAAACCGATTCGGAACTAATTTCCTGGATCCGGAACCGGAACCATTACGGAGTGGATGGGCCCGGAACCGGAACCATTTCCTGGGCGGGTTCGGGTCCGGGCCCGGCCTATGTAGAGAATTTTTTAGAGAAAAGCAAACTTTTAGAAAAAAAATTTCTAAAATTGGGGTAATATATTGGAGCTCGGGACCACAGGCCAGAACCAAGGTCGAATTGGGCCCGGAACCATTTAGGTCGCGGGTCTAGAAATTGGAACCATACCCGGACTCGTTTACTTATCGGTTCCTAAAGATGGACCCAGACCCGATTATTAACGGGTCGGAACCTTCGGATAATCGGAGAATCGGATACCCATTTACAACCCTATGGGCATCACCCCATCACTTCCGTCTTGGCTCAGGGTGACGGTACGAGGTTAATGGAGATGACTTTCCTCTATGGTTTACTAAGAGTGTTTCCGCAACGTTAATGTGGAAACAGAAATCAACGTAACAGAACAAATTTGAGACGGTAAAGCCGACCGGTCCCCAGGCACCACCGCTCGGTAAAGCAACGGGCTCGGCAGGTCCGACCTGGTCCAGGGCACCACCTCTCTGTAAAGCACAACTGTTTTCCACTGCGATAATACTTCGGGTGCGATCATACCAGCGCTAAAGCACCGGATCCCATCAGAACTCCGCAGTTAAGCGTACCTGGGCGAGAGTAGTACTAGGATGGGTGACCTCCTGGGAAGTCCTCGTGTTGCACCCCTTTTTTTTCAGCTTTGGCTGTCCATTTTCCTGCCACCCATCACATGACCGCTGTTGGAGCCGTCGGAGACCAAATTAATCATTTTGAAGCGTCGAAACCCAGGCTCCGTGCGAGACTTACTGGTTTTAGTTAGCCTTTAATTTGATTGCTTTGAAGGCTTTTTACTCCATTTCCGGTTCAATCTTTGCGGAAAGCCATATAAAGCAATTTAGGAAAGGTTTAAAAGTTTCAATGGGAAATCTTTTATATTTTACTGATTTTAGTAAGCTTACTGATTCGAGTAATCGAGGGTTTCCTGACTCTATAAAAGTGATGTAATACTTTTATTCAAGGAATAATACAGTTTCAGGTTGTTAATGGGTATCTAGGGTCGTAAACGGGTCGGTTCCGTTCCGGGTCCACGGCGTGCCCGGAACTGGAATCGTTAGTGAGGGGATGCACCCGGAAACCAAAACCGGAACCGATTCGGAACTAATTTCCTGGATCCGGAACCGGAACCATTACGGAGTGGATGGGCCCGGAACCGGAACCATTTCCTGGGCGGGTTCGGGTCCGAGCCCGGCCTATGTAGAGAATTTTTTAGAGAAAAGCAAACTTTTAGAAAAAAAATTTCTAAAATTGGGGTAATATATTGGAGCTCGGGCCCACAGGCCAGAACCAAGGTCGAATTGGGCCCGGAACCATTTAGGTCGCGGGTCTAGAAATTGGAACCATACCCGGACCCGTTTACTTATCGGTTCCTAAAGATGGACCCAGACCCGATTATTAACGGGTCAGAACCTTCGGATAATCGGAGAATCGGATACCCATTTACAACCCTATGGGCATCACCCCATCACTTCCGTCTTGGCTCGGGGTGACAGTTCGAGGTTAAAGGAGATGACTTTCCTCTATGGTATACTAAGAGTGTTTCCGCAACGTTAATGTGGAAACAGAAATCAACGTAACAGAACAAATTTGAGACGGTAAAGCCGACCGGTCCCCAGGCACCACCGCTCGGTAAAGCAACGGGCTCGGCAGGTCCGACCCGGTCCAGGGCACGACCTCTCTGTAAAGCACAACTGTTTTCCACTGCGATAATAGTTCGGGTGCGATCATACCAGCGCTAAAGCACCGGATCCCATCAGAACTCCGCAGTTAAGCGTGCTTGGGCGGGAGTATTACTAGGATGGGTGACCTCCTGGGAAGTCCTCGTGTTTTTTTTTCAGCTTTGGCTGTCCATTTTCCTGCCACCCATCACATGACCACTGTTGGAGCCGTCGGAGACCAAATTAATCATTTTGAAGCGTCGAAACCCAGGCTCCGTGCGAGACTTACTGGTTTTAGTTAGCCTTTAATTTGATGGCTTTGAAGGCTTTTTACTCCATTTCCGGTTCAATCTTTGCGGAAAGCCATATAAAGCAATATAGGAAAGGTTTAAAAGTTTCAATGGAAAATCTTTTATATTTTACTGATTTTAGTAAGCTTACTGATTCGAGTAATCAAGGGTTTCCTGACTCTATAAATGTGATGTAATACTTTTATTCAAGGAATAATACAGTTTCAGGTTGTTTATGGGTATCTTGGGTCGTAAACGGGTCGGTTCCGTTCCGGGTCCACGGCGGGCCCGGAATTGGAATCGTTAGTGAGGGGATGCACCCGGAAACCAAAACCGGAACCGATTCGGAACTAATTTCCTGGATCCGGAACCGGAACCATTACGGAGTGGATGGGCCTGGAACCGGAACCATTTCCTGGGCGGGTTCGGGTCCGGGCCCGGCCTTTGTAGGGAATTTTTTAGAGAAAAGCAAACTTTTAGAGAAAAAATTTCTAAAATTCGGGTAATATAATGGAGCTCGGGCCCACAGGCCAGAACCAAGGTCGAATTGGGCCCGGAACCATTTAGGTCGCGGGTCTAGAAATTGGAACCATACCCGGACCCGTTTACTTATCGGTTCCTAAAGATGGACCCAGACCCGATTATTAACGGGTCGGAACCTTCGGATAATCGGAGAATCGGATACCCATTTACAACCCTATGGGCATCACCCCATCACTTCCGTCTTGGCTCAGGGTGACGGTACGAGGTTAATGGAGATGACTTTCCTCTATGGTTTACTAAGAGTGTTTCCGCAACGTTAATGTGGAAACAGAAATCAACGTAACAGAACAAATTTGAGACAGTAAAGCCGACCGGTCCACAGGCACCACCGCTCGGTAAAGCAACGGGCTCGGCAGGTCCGACCCGGTCCAGGGCACCACCTCTCTGTAAAGCACAACTGTTTTCCACTGCGATAATACTTCGGGTGCGATCATACCAGCGCTAAAGCACCCGATCCCATTAGAACTCCGCAGTTAAGCGTGCTTGGGCGAGAGTAGTACTAGGATGGGTGACCTCCTGGGAAGTCCTCGTGTTGCACCCCTTTTTTTTCAGCTTTGGCTGTCCATTTTCCTGCCACCCATCACATGACCGCTGTTGGAGCCGTCGGAGACCAAATTAATCATTTTGAAGCGTCGAAACCCAGGCTCCGTGCGAGACTTACTGGTTTTAGTTAGCCTTTAATTTGATTGCTTTGAAGGCTTTTTACTCCATTTCCGGTTCAATCTTTGCGGAAAGCCATATAAAGCAATTTAGGAAAGGTTTAAAAGTTTCAATGGAAAATCTTTTTATATTTTACTGATTTTAGTAAGCTTACTGATTTGAGTAATCGAGGGTTTCCTGACTCTATAAAAGTGATGTAATACTTTTATTCAAGGAATAATACAGTTTCAGGTTGTTTATGGGTATCTAGGGTCGTAAACGGGTCGGTTCCGTTCCGGGTCCACGGCGGGCCCGGAACTGGAATCGTTAGTGAGGGGATGCACCCGGAAACCAAAACCGGAACCGATTCGGAACTAATTTCCTGGATCCGGAACCGGAACCATTACGGAATGGATGGGCCCGGAACCGGAACCATTTCCTGGGCGGGTTCGGGTCCGGGCCCGGCCTATGTAGAGAATTTTTTAGAGAAAAGCAAACTTTTAGAAAAAAAATTTCTAAAATTGGGGTAATATATTGGAGCTCGGGCCCACAGGCCAGAACCATGGTCGAATTGGGCCCGGAACCATTTAGGTCGCGGGTCTAGAAATTGGAACCATACCCGGACCCGTTTACTTATCGGTTCCTAAAGATGGACCCAGACCCGATTATTAACGGGTCGGAACCTTCGGATAATCGGAGAATCGGATACCCATTTACAACCCTATGGGCATCACCCCATCACTTCCGTCTTGGCTCAGGGTGACGGTACGAGGTTAATGGAGATGACTTTCCTCTATGGTTTACTAAGAGTGTTTCTGCAACGTTAATGTGGAAACAGAAATCAACGTAACAGAACAAATTTGAGACGGTAAAGCCGACCGGTCCCCAGGCACCACCGCTCGGTAAAGCAACGGGCTCGGCAGGTCCGACCCGGTCCAGGGCACCACCACTCTGTAAAGCACAACTGTTTTCCACTGCGATAATACATCGGGTGCGATCATACCAGCACTAAAGCACCGGATCCCATCAGAACTCCGCAGTTAAGCGTGCTTGGGCGAGAGTAGTACTTGGATAGGTGACCTCCAGGGAAGTCCTCATGTTGCACCCCTTTTTTTTCAGCTTTGGCTGTCCATTTTCCTGCCACCCATCTCATGACCGCTATTGGAGCCGTCGGAGACCAAATTAATCATTTTGACGCGTCGAAACCCTGGCTCCGTGCGAGACTTACTGGTTTTAGTTAGCCTTTAATTTGATTGCTTTGAAGGCTTTTTACTCCATTTCCAGTTCAATCTTTGCGGAAAGCCATATAAAGCAATTTAGGAAAGGTTTAAAAGTTTCAATGGAAAATCTTTTATATTTTACTGATTTTAGTAAGCTTACTGATTCGAGTAATCGAGGGTTTCTTGACTCTATAAAAGTGATGTAATACTTTTATTCAAGGAATAGTACAGTTTCAGGTTGTTTATGGGTATCCAGGGTCGTAAACGGGTCGTTCCGTTCCGGGTCCACGGCGGGCCCGGAACTGGAATCGTTAGTGAGGGGATGCACCCGGAAACCAAAACCGGAACCGATTCGGAACTAATTTCCTGGATCCGGAACCGGAACCATTACGGAGTGGATGGGCCCGGAACCGGAACCATTTCCTGGGCGGGTTCGGGTCCGGGCCCGGCCTATGTAGAGAATTTTTTAGAGAAAAGCAAACTTTTAGAAAAAAAATTTCTAAAATTGGGGTAATATATTGGAGCTCGGGCCCACAGGCCAGAACCAAGGTCGAATTGGGCCCGGAACCATTTAGGTCGCGGGTCTAGAAATTGGAACCATACCCGGACCCGTTTACTTATCGGTTCCTAAAGATGGACCCAGACCCGATTATTAACGGCTCGGAACCTTCGAATAATCGGAGAATCGGATACCCATTTACAACCCTATGGGAATCACCCCATCACTTCCGTCTTGGCTCAGGGTGACAGTACGAGGTTAATGGAGATGACTTTCCTCTATGGTTTACTAAGAGTGTTTCCGCAACGTTAATGTGGAAACAGAAATCAACGTAACAGAACAAATTTGAGACGGTAAAGCAGACCGGTCCCCAGGCACCACCGCTCGGTAAAGCAACGGGCTCGGCAGGTCCGACCCGGTCTAGGGCACCACCACTCTGTAAAGCACAACTGTTTTCCACTGCGATAATGCTTCGGGTGCGATCAAACCAGCGCTAAAGCACCGGATCCCATCAGAACTCTGCAGTTAAGCGTGCTTGGGCGAGAGTAGAGCTAGGATGGGTGACCTCCTGGGAAGTCCTGGTGTTGCACCCCTTTTTTTTCAGCTTTGGCTGTCCATTTTCCTGCCACCCATCACATGACCGCTGTTGGAGCCGTCTGTTGCACCCCTTTTTTTTCAGCTTTGGCTGTCCATTTTCCTGCCACCCATCACATGACCGCTGTTGGAGCCGTCGGAGACCAAATTAATCATTTTGATGCGTCGAAACCCAGGCTCCGTGCGAGACTTACTGGTTTTAGTTAGCCTTTAATTTGATTGCTTTGAAGGCTTTTTACTCCATTTCCGGTTCAATCTTTGCGGAAAGCCATATAAAGCAATTTAGGAAAGGTTTAAAAGTTTCAATGGAAAATCTTTTATATTTTACTGATTTTAGTAAGCTTACTGATTCGAGTAATCGAGGGTTTTCTGACTCTATAAAAGTGATGTAATACTTTTATTCCAGGAATAATACGGTTTTAGGTTGTTTATGGGTATCTAGGGTCGTAAACGGGTCGGTTCCGTTCCGGGTCCACGGCGGGCCCGGAACTGGAATCGTTAGTGAGGGGATGCACCCGGAAACCAAAACCGGAACCGATTCGGAACTAATTTCCTGGATCCGGAACCGGAACCATTACGGAGTGGATGGGCCTGGAACCGGAACCATTTCCTGGGCGGGTTCGGGTCCGGGCCCGGCCTATGTAGGGAATTTTTCAGAGAAAAGCAAACTTTTAGAGAAAAAATTTCTAAAATTCGGGTAATATAATGGAGCTCGGGCCCACAGGCCAGAACCAAGGTCGAATTGGGCCCGGAACCATTTAGGTCGCGGGTCTAGAAATTGGAACCATACCCGGACCCGTTTACTTATCGGTTCCTAAAGATGGACCCAGACCCGATTATTAACGGGTCGGAACCTTCGGATAATCGGAGAATCGGATACCCATTTACAACCCTATGGGCATCACCCCATCACTTCCGTCTTGGCTCAGGGTGACGGTACGAGGTTAATGGAGATGACTTTCCTCTATGGTTTACTAAGAGTGTTTCCGCAACGTTAATGTGGAAACAGAAATCAACGTAACAGAACAAATTTGAGACGGTAAAGCCGACCGGTCCACAGGCACCACCGCTCGGTAAAGCAACGGGCTCGGCAGGTCCGACCCGGTCCAGGGCACCACCTCTCTGTAAAGCACAACTGTTTTCCACTGCGATAATACTTCGCGTGCGATCATACCAGCGCTAATGCACCGGATCCCATCAGAACTCCGCAGTTAAGCGTGCTTGGGCCAGAGTAGTACTAGGATGGGTGACCTCCTGGGAAGTCCTCGTGTTGCACCCCTTTTTTTTCAGCTTTGGCTGTCCATTTTCCTGCCACCCATCACATGACCGCTGTTGGAGCCGTCGGAGACCAAATTAATCATTTTGAAGCGTCGAAACCCAGGCTCCGTGCGAGACTTACTGGTTTTAGTTAGCCTTTAATTTGATTGCTTTGAAGGCTTTTTACTCCATTTCCGGTTCAATCTTTGCGGAAAGCCATATAAAGCAATTTAGGAAAGGTTTAAAAGTTTCAATGGAAAATCTTTTTATATTTTACTGATTTTAGTAAGCTTACTGATTTGAGTAATCGAGGGTTTCCTGACTCTATAAAAGTGATGTAATACTTTTATTCAAGGAATAATACAGTTTCAGGTTGTTTATGGGTATCTAGGGTCGTAAACGGGTCGGTTCCGTTCCGGGTCCACGGCGGGCCCGGAACTGGAATCGTTAGTGAGGGGATGCACCCGGAAACCAAAACCGGAACCGATTCGGAACTAATTTCCTGGATCCGGAACCGGAACCATTACGGAATGGATGGGCCCGGAACCGGAACCATTTCCTGGGCGGGTTCGGGTCCGGGCCCGGCCTATGTAGAGAATTTTTTAGAGAAAAGCAAACTTTTAGAAAAAAAATTTCTAAAATTGGGGTAATATATTGGAGCTCGGGCCCACAGGCCAGAACCAAGGTCGAATTGGGCCCGGAACCATTTAGGTCGCGGGTCTAGAAATTGGAACCATACCCGGACCCGTTTACTTATCGGTTCCTAAAGATGGACCCAGACCCGATTATTAACGGGTCGGAACCTTCGGATAATCGGAGAATCGGATACCCATTTACAACCCTATGGGCATCACCCCATCACTTCCGTCTTGGCTCAGGGTGACGGTACGAGGTTAATGGAGATGACTTTCCTCTATGGTTTACTAAGAGTGTTTCTGCAACGTTAATGTGGAAACAGAAATCAACGTAACAGAACAAATTTGAGACGGTAAAGCCGACCGGTCCCCAGGCACCACCGCTCGGTAAAGCAACGGGCTCGGCAGGTCCGACCCGGTCCAGGGCACCACCACTCTGTAAAGCACAACTGTTTTCCACTGCGATAATACATCGGGTGCGATCATACCAGCACTAAAGCACCGGATCCCATCAGAACTCCGCAGTTAAGCGTGCTTGGGCGAGAGTAGTACTTGGACAGGTGACCTCCAGGGAAGTCCTCATGTTGCACCCCTTTTTTTTCAGCTTTGGCTGTCCATTTTCCTGCCACCCATCTCATGACCGCTATTGGAGCCGTCGGAGACCAAATTAATCATTTTGACGCGTCGAAACCCTGGCTCCGTGCGAGACTTACTGGTTTTAGTTAGCCTTTAATTTGATTGCTTTGAAGGCTTTTTACTCCATTTCCAGTTCAATCTTTGCGGAAAGCCATATAAAGCAATTTAGGAAAGGTTTAAAAGTTTCAATGGAAAATCTTTTATATTTTACTGATTTTAGTAAGCTTACTGATTCGAGTAATCGAGGGTTTCTTGACTCTATAAAAGTGATGTAATACTTTTATTCAAGGAATAGTACAGTTTCAGGTTGTTTATGGGTATCCAGGGTCGTAAACGGGTCGTTCCGTTCCGGGTCCACGGCGGGCCCGGAACTGGAATCGTTAGTGAGGGGATGCACCCGGAAACCAAAACCGGAACCGATTCGGAACTAATTTCCTGGATCCGGAACCGGAACCATTACGGAGTGGATGGGCCCGGAACCGGAACCATTTCCTGGGCGGGTTCGGGTCCGGGCCCGGCCTATGTAGAGAATTTTTTAGAGAAAAGCAAACTTTTAGAAAAAAAATTTCTAAAATTGGGGTAATATATTGGAGCTCGGGCCCACAGGCCAGAACCAAGGTCGAATTGGGCCCGGAACCATTTAGGTCGCGGGTCTAGAAATTGGAACCATACCCGGACCCGTTTACTTATCGGTTCCTAAAGATGGACCCAGACCCGATTATTAACGGCTCGGAACCTTCGAATAATCGGAGAATCGGATACCCATTTACAACCCTATGGGAATCACCCCATCACTTCCGTCTTGGCTCAGGGTGACAGTACGAGGTTAATGGAGATGACTTTCCTCTATGGTTTACTAAGAGTGTTTCCGCAACGTTAATGTGGAAACAGAAATCAACGTAACAGAACAAATTTGAGACGGTAAAGCAGACCGGTCCCCAGGCACCACCGCTCGGTAAAGCAACGGGCTCGGCAGGTCCGACCCGGTCCAGGGCACCACCACTCTGTAAAGCACAACTGTTTTCCACTGCGATAATGCTTCGGGTGCGATCATACCAGCGCTAAAGCACCGGATCCCATCAGAACTCTGCAGTTAAGCGTGCTTGGGCGAGAGTAGTGCTAGGATGGGTGACCTCCTGGGAAGTCCTCGTGTTGCACCCCTTTTTTTTCAGCTTTGGCTGTCCATTTTCCTGCCACCCATCACATGACCGCTGTTGGAGCCGTCTGTTGCACCCCTTTTTTTTCAGCTTTGGCTGTCCATTTTCCTGCCACCCATCACATGACCGCTGTTGGAGCCGTCGGAGACCAAATTAATCATTTTGATGCGTCGAAACCCAGGCTCCGTGCGAGACTTACTGGTTTTAGTTAGCCTTTAATTTGATTGCTTTGAAGGCTTTTTACTCCATTTCCGGTTCAATCTTTGCGGAAAGCCATATAAAGCAATTTAGGAAAGGTTAAAAAGTTTCAATGGAAAATCTTTTATATTTTACTGATTTTAGTAAGCTTACTGATTCGAGTAATCGAGGGTTTTCTGACTCTATAAAAGTGATGTAATACTTTTATTCCAGGAATAATACGGTTTTAGGTTGTTTATGGGTATCTAGGGTCGTAAACGGGTCGGTTCCGTTCCGGGTCCACGGCGGGCCCGGAACTGGAATCGTTAGTGAGGGGATGCACCCGGAAACCAAAACCGGAACCGATTCGGAACTAATTTCCTGGATCCGGAACGGGAACCATTACGGAGTGGATGGGCCCGGAACCGGAACCATTTCCTGGGCGGGTTCGAGTCCGGGCCCGGCCTATCTAGAGAATTTTTTAGAGAAAAGCAAACTTTTAGAAAAAAAATTTCTAAAATTGGGGTAATATATTGGAGCTCGGGCCCACAGGCCAGAACCAAGGTCGAATTGGGCCCGGAACCATTTAGGTCGCGGGTCTAGAAATTGGAACCATACCCGGATGCGATTACTTGTCGGTTCCTAAAGATGGACCCAGACCCGATTATTAACGGGTCGGAACCTTCGGATAATTGGAGAATCGGATACCCATTTACAACCCTATGGGCATCACCCCATCACTTCCGTCTTGGCTCAGGGTGACCGTACGAGGTTAATGGAGATGACTTTCCTCTATGGTTTACTAAGAGTGTTTCCGCAACGTTAATGTGGAAACAGAAATCAACGTAACAGAACAAATTTGAGACGGTAAAGCCGACCGGTCCCCAGGCACCACCGCTCGGTAAAGCAATGGGCTCGGCAGGTCCGACCCGGTCCAGGGCACCACCACTCTGTAAAGCACAACTGTTTTCCACTGCGATAATACTTCGGGTGCGATCATACCAGCGCTCAAGCACCGGATCCCATCTGAACTCCGCAGTTAAGCGTACTTGGGCGAGAGTAGTACTAGGATGGGTGACCTCCTCGGAAGTCCTCGTGTTGCACCCCTTTTTTTCAGCTTTGGCTGTCCATTTTCCTGCCACCCATCACATGACCGCTGTTGGAGCCGTCGGAGACCAAATTAATCATTTTGAAGCGTCGAAACCCAGGCTCCGTGCGAGACTTACTGGTTGTAGTTAGCCTTTAATTTGATTGCTTTGAAGGCTTTTTACTCCATTTCCAGTTCAATCTTTGCGGAAAGCCATATAAAGCAATTTAGGAAAGGTTTAAAAGTTTCAATGGAAAATCTTTTATATTTTACTGATTTTAGTAAGCTTACTGATTCGAGTAATCGAGGGTTTCCTGACTCTATAAAAGTGATGTAATACTTTTATTGAAGGAATAATACAGTTTCAGGTTGTTTATGGGTATCTAGGGTCATAAACGGGTCGGTTCCGTTCCGGGCCCACGGCGGGCCCGGAACTGGAATCGTTAGTGAGGGGATGCACCCGGAAACCAAAACCGGAACCGATTCGGAACTAATTTCCTGGACCCGGAATCGGAACCATTACGGAGTGGATGGGCCCGGAACCGGAACCATTTCCGGGGCGGGTTCGGGTCCGGGCTCGGCCTATGTAGAGAATTTTTTAGAGAAAAGCAAACTTTTAGAAAAAAAATTTCTAAAATTGGGGTAATATATTGGAGCTCGGGCCCACCGGCCAGAACCAAGGTCGAATTGGGCCCGGAACCATTTAGGTCGCGGGTCTAGAAATTGGAACCATACCCGGACCCGTTTACTTATCGGTTCCTAAAGATGGACCCAGACCCGATTATTAACGGGTCGGAACCTTCGGATAATCGGAGAATCGGATACCCATTTACAACCCTATGGGCATCACCCCATCACTTCCGTCTTGGCTCTGGGTGACAGTACGAGGTTGATGGAGATGACTTTCCTCTATGGTTTACTAAGAGTGTTTCCGCAACGTTAATGTGGAAACAGAAATCAACGTAACAGAACAAATTTGAGACGGTAAAGCCGACCGGTCCCCAGGCACCACCGCTCGGTAAAGCAACGGGATCGGCAGGTCCGACCCGGTCCAGGGCACCACCACTCTGTAAAGCACAACTGTTTTCCACTGCGATAATACTTCGGGTGCGATCATACCAGCGCTGAAGCACCGGATCCCATCAGAACACCGCAGTTAAGCGTGCTTGGGCGAGAGTAGTGCTAGGATGGGTGACCTCCTGGGAAGTCCTCGTGTTGCACCCCTTTTTTTTTAGCTTTGGCTATCCATTTTCCTGCCACCCATCACATGACCGCTGTTGGAGCCGTCTGTTGCACCCCTTTTTTTTCAGCTTTGGCTGTCCATTTTCCTGCCACCCATCACATGACCGCTGTTGGAGCCGTCGGAGACCAAATTAATCATTTTGAAGCGTCGAAACCCAGGCTCCGTGCGAGACTTACTGGTTTTAGTTAGCCTTTAATTTGATTGCTTTGAAGGCTTTTTACTCCATTTCCGGTTCAATCTTTGCGGAAAGCCATATAAAGCAATTTAGGAAAGGTTTAAAAGTTTCAATGGAAAATCTTTTATATTTTACTGATTTTAGTAAGCTTACTGATTCGAGTAATCGAGGGTTTCCTGACTCTATAAAAGTGATGTAATACTTTTATTCAAGGAATAATACAGTTTCAAGTTGTTTATGGGTATCTAGGGTCGTAAACGGGTCGGTTCCGTTCCGGGTCCACGGCGGGCCCGGAACTGGAATCGTTAGTGAGGGGATGCACCCGGAAACCAAAACCGGAACCGATTCGGAACTAATTTCCTGGATCCGGAACCGGAACCATTACGGAGTGGATGGGCCCGGAACCGGAACCATTTCCTGGGCGGGTTCGGGTCCGGGCCCGGCCTATGTAGAGAATTTTTTAGAGAAAAGCAAACTTTTAGAAAAAAAATTTCTAAAATTGGGGTAATATATTGGAGCTCGGGCCCACAGGCCAGAACCAAGGTCGAATTGGGCCCGGAACCATTTAGGTCGCGGGTCTAGAAATTGGAACCATACCCGGACCCGATTACTTGTCGGTTCCTAAAGATGGACCCAGACCCGATTATTAACGGGTCGGAACCTTCGGATAATCGGAGAATCGGATACCCATTTACAACCCTATGGGCATCACCCCATCACTTCCGTCTTGGCTCAGGGTGACCGTACGAGGTTAATGGAGATGACTTTCCTCCATGGTTTACTAAGAGTGTTTCCGCAACGTTAATGTGGAAACAGAAATCAACGTAACAGAACAAATTTGAGACGGTAAAGCCGACCGGTCTCCAGGCACCACCGCTCGGTAAAGCAACGGGCTCGGCAGGTCCGACCCGGTCCAGGGCACCACCACTCTGTAAAGCACAACTGTTTTCCACTGCGATAATGCTTCGGGTGCGATCATACCAGCGCTAAAGCACCGGATCCCATCAGAACTCCGCAGTCAAGCGTGCTTGGGCGGGAGTAGTACTAGGATGAGTGACCTCCTGGGAAGTCCTCGTGTTGCACCCCTTTTTTTACAGCTTTGGCTGTCCATTTTCCTGCCACCCATCACATGGCCGCTGTTGGAGCCGTCTGTTGCACCCCTTTTTTTTCAGCTTTGGCTGTCCATTTTCCTGCCACCCATCACATGACCGCTGTTGGAGCCGTCGGAGACCAAATTAATCATTTTGATGCGTCGAAACCCAGGCTCCGTGCGAGACTTACTGGTTTTAGTTAGCCTTTAATTTGATTGCTTTGAAGGCTTTTTACTCCATTTCCGGTTCAATCTTTGCGGAAAGCCATATAAAGCAATTTAGGAAAGGTTTAAAAGTTTCAATGGAAAATCTTTTATATTTTACTGATTTTAGTAAGCTTACTGATTCGAGTAATCGAGGGTTTTCTGACTCTATAAAAGTGATGTAATACTTTTATTCCAGGAATAATACGGTTTTAGGTTGTTTATGGGTATCTAGGGTCGTAAACGGGTCGGTTCCGTTCCGGGTCCACGGCGGGCCCGGAACTGGAATCGTTAGTGAGGGGATGCACCCGGAAACCAAAACCGGAACCGATTCGGAACTAATTTCCTGGATCCGGAACCGGAACCATTACGGAGTGGATGGGCCCGGAACCGGAACCATTTCCTGGGCGGGTTCGGGTCCGGGCCCGGCCTATGTAGAGAATTTTTTAGAGAAAAGCAAACTTTTAGAAAAAAAATTTCTAAAATTGGGGTAATATATTGGAGCTCGGGCCCACAGGCCAGAACCAAGGTCGAATTGGGCCCGGAACCATTTAGGTCGCGGGTCTAGAAATTGGAACCATACCCGGACCCGATTACTTGTCGGTTCCTAAAGATGGACCCAGACCCGATTATTAACGGGTCGGAACCTTCGGATAATCGGAGAATCGGATACCCATTTACAACCCTATGGGCATCACCCCATCACTTCCGTCTTGGCTCAGGGTGACCGTACGAGGTTAATGGAGATGACTTTCCTCCATGGTTTACTAAGAGTGTTTCCGCAACGTTAATGTGGAAACAGAAATCAACGTAACAGAACAAATTTGAGACGGTAAAGCCGACCGGTCTCCAGGCACCACCGCTCGGTAAAGCAACGGGCTCGGCAGGTCCGACCCGGTCCAGGGCACCACCACTCTGTAAAGCACAACTGTTTTCCACTGCGATAATGCTTCGGGTGCGATCATACCAGCGCTAAAGCACCGGATCCCATCAGAACTCCGCAGTCAAGCGTGCTTGGGCGGGAGTAGTACTAGGATGAGTGACCTCCTGGGAAGTCCTCGTGTTGCACCCCTTTTTTTACAGCTTTGGCTGTCCATTTTCCTGCCACCCATCACATGGCCGCTGTTGGAGCCGTCTGTTGCACCCCTTTTTTTTCAGCTTTGGCTGTCCATTTTCCTGCCACCCATCACATGACCGCTGTTGGAGCCGTCGGAGACCAAATTAATCATTTTGATGCGTCGAAACCCAGGCTCCGTGCGAGACTTACTGGTTTTAGTTAGCCTTTAATTTGATTGCTTTGAAGGCTTTTTACTCCATTTCCGGTTCAATCTTTGCGGAAAGCCATATAAAGCAATTTAGGAAAGGTTTAAAAGTTTCAATGGAAAATCTTTTATATTTTACTGATTTTAGTAAGCTTACTGATTCGAGTAATCGAGGGTTTTCTGACTCTATAAAAGTGATGTAATACTTTTATTCCAGGAATAATACGGTTTTAGGTTGTTTATGGGTATCTAGGGTCGTAAACGGGTCGGTTCCGTTCCGGGTCCACGGCGGGCCCGGAACTGGAATCGTTAGTGAGGGGATGCACCCGGAAACCAAAACCGGAACCGATTCGGAACTAATTTCCTGGATCCGGAACGGGAACCATTACGGAGTGGATGGGCCCGGAACCGGAACCATTTCCTGGGCGGGTTCGAGTCCGGGCCCGGCCTATCTAGAGAATTTTTTAGAGAAAAGCAAACTTTTAGAAAAAAAATTTCTAAAATTGGGGTAATATATTGGAGCTCGGGCCCACAGGCCAGAACCAAGGTCGAATTGGGCCCGGAACCATTTAGGTCGCGGGTCTAGAAATTGGAACCATACCCGGACGCGATTACTTGTCGGTTCCTAAAGATGGACCCAGACCCGATTATTAACGGGTCGGAACCTTCGGATAATTGGAGAATCGGATACCCATTTACAACCCTATGGGCATCACCCCATCACTTCCGTCTTGGCTCAGGGTGACCGTACGAGGTTAATGGAGATGACTTTCCTCTATGGTTTACTAAGAGTGTTTCCGCAACGTTAATGTGGAAACAGAAATCAACGTAACAGAACAAATTTGAGACGGTAAAGCCGACCGGTCCCCAGGCACCACCGCTCGGTAAAGCAATGGGCTCGGCAGGTCCGACCCGGTCCAGGGCACCACCACTCTGTAAAGCACAACTGTTTTCCACTGCGATAATACTTCGGGTGCGATCATACCAGCGCTCAAGCACCGGATCCCATCTGAACTCCGCAGTTAAGCGTACTTGGGCGAGAGTAGTACTAGGATGGGTGACCTCCTCGGAAGTCCTCGTGTTGCACCCCTTTTTTTCAGCTTTGGCTGTCCATTTCCCTGCCACCCATCACATGACCGCTGTTGGAGCCGTCGGAGACCAAATTAATCATTTTGAAGCGTCGAAACCCAGGCTCCGTGCGAGACTTACTGGTTGTAGTTAGCCTTTAATTTGATTGCTTTGAAGGCTTTTTACTCCATTTCCAGTTCAATCTTTGCGGAAAGCCATATAAAGCAATTTAGGAAAGGTTTAAAAGTTTCAATGGAAAATCTTTTATATTTTACTGATTTTAGTAAGCTTACTGATTCGAGTAATCGAGGGTTTCCTGACTCTATAAAAGTGATGTAATACTTTTATTGAAGGAATAATACAGTTTCAGGTTGTTTATGGGTATCTAGGGTCATAAACGGGTCGGTTCCGTTCCGGGCCCACGGCGGGCCCGGAACTGGAATCGTTAGTGAGGGGATGCACCCGGAAACCAAAACCGGAACCGATTCGGAACTAATTTCCTGGACCCGGAACCGGAACCATTACGGAGTGGATGGGCCCGGAACCGGAACCATTTCCGGGGCGGGTTCGGGTCCGGGCTCGGCCTATGTAGAGAATTTTTTAGAGAAAAGCAAACTTTTAGAAAAAAAATTTCTAAAATTGGGGTAATATATTGGAGCTCGGGCCCACCGGCCAGAACCAAGGTCGAATTGGGCCCGGAACCATTTAGGTCGCGGGTCTAGAAATTGGAACCATACCCGGACCCGTTTACTTATCGGTTCCTAAAGATGGACCCAGACCCGATTATTAACGGGTCGGAACCTTCGGATAATCGGAGAATCGGATACCCATTTACAACCCTATGGGCATCACCCCATCACTTCCGTCTTGGCTCAGGGTGACAGTACGAGGTTGATGGAGATGACTTTCCTCTATGGTTTACTAAGAGTGTTTCCGCAACGTTAATGTGGAAACAGAAATCAACGTAACAGAACAAATTTGAGACGGTAAAGCCGACCGGTCCCCAGGCACCACCGCTCGGTAAAGCAACGGGATCGGCAGGTCCGACCCGGTCCAGGGCACCACCACTCTGTAAAGCACAACTGTTTTCCACTGCGATAATACTTCGGGTGCGATCATACCAGCGCTGAAGCACCGGATCCCATCAGAACACCGCAGTTAAGCGTGCTTGGGCGAGAGTAGTGCTAGGATGGGTGACCTCCTGGGAAGTCCTCGTGTTGCACCCCTTTTTTTTTAGCTTTGGCTATCCATTTTCCTGCCACCCAACACATGACCGCTGTTGGAGCCGTCTGTTGCACCCCTTTTTTTTCAGCTTTGGCTGTCCATTTTCCTGCCACCCATCACATGACCGCTGTTGGAGCCGTCGGAGACCAAATTAATCATTTTGAAGCGTCGAAACCCAGGCTCCGTGCGAGACTTACTGGTTTTAGTTAGCCTTTAATTTGATTGCTTTGAAGGCTTTTTACTCCATTTCCGGTTCAATCTTTGCGGAAAGCCATATAAAGCAATTTAGGAAAGGTTTAAAAGTTTCAATGGAAAATCTTTTATATTTTACTGATTTTAGTAAGCTTACTGATTCGAGTAATCGCGGGTTTTCTGACTCTATAAAAGTGATGTAATACTTTTATTCCAGGAATAATACAGTTTTAGGTTGTTTATGGGTATCTAGGGTCGTAAACGGGTCGGTTCCGTTCCGGGTCCACGGCGGGGCCGGAACTGGAATCGTTAGTGAGGGGATGCACCCGGAAACCAAAACCGGAACCGATTCGGAACTAATTTCCTGGATCCGGAACCGGAACCATTACGGAGTGGATGGGCCCGGAACCGGAACCATTTCCTGGGCGGGTTCGGGTCCGGGCCCGGCCTATCTAGAGAATTTTTTAGAGAAAAGCAAACTTTTAGAAAAAAAATTTCTAAAATTGGGGTAATATATTGGAGCTCGGGCCCACAGGCCAGAACCAAGGTCGAATTGGGCCCGGAACCATTTAGGTCGCGGGTCTAGAAATTGGAACCATACCCGGACCCGATTACTTGTCGGTTCCTAAAGATGGACCCAGACCCGATTATTAACGGGTCGGAACCTTCGGATAATCGGAGAATCGGATACCCATTTACAACCCAATGGGCATCACCCCATCACTTCCGTCTTGGCTCAGGGTGACCGTACGAGGTTAATGGAGACGACTTTCCTCCATGGTTTACTAAGAGTGTTTCCGCAACGTTAATGTGGAAATAGAAATCAACGTAACAGAACAAATTTGAGACGGTAAAGCCGACCGGTCTCCAGGCACTACCGCTCGGTAAAGCAACGGGCTCGGCAGGTCCGACCCGGTCCAGGGCACCACCTCTCTGTAAAGCACAACTGTTTTCCACTGCGATAATACTTCGGGTGCGATCATACCAGCGCTAAAGCACCGGATCCCATCAGAACTCCGCAGTCAAGCGTGCTTGGGCGGGAGTAGTACTAGGATGAGTGACCTCCTGGGAAGTCCTCGTGTTGCACCCCTTTTTTTACAGCTTTGGCTGTCCATTTTCCTGCCACCCATCACATGGCCGCTGTTGGAGCCGTCGGAGACCAAATTAATCATTCTGAAGCGTCGAAACCCAGGCTCCGTGCGAGACTTACTGGTTTTAGTTAGCCTTTAATTTGATTGCTTTGAAGGCTTTTTACTCCATTTCCGGTTCAATCTTTGCGGAAAGCCATATAAAGCAATTTAGGAAAGGTTTAAAAGTTTCAATGGAAAATCTTTTATATTTTACTGATTTTAGTAAGCTTACTGATTCGAGTAATCGCGGGTTTTCTGACTCTATAAAAGTGATGTAATACTTTTATTCAAGGAATAATACAGTTTCAGGTTGTTTATGGGTATCTAGGGTCGTAAACGGGTCGGTTCCGTTCCGGGTCCACGGCGGGGCCGGAACTGGAATCGTTAGTGAGGGGATGCACCCGGAAACCAAAACCGGAACCGATTCGGAACTAATTTCCTGGATCCGGAACCGGAACCATTACGGAGTGGATGGGCCCGGAACCGGAACCATTTCCTGGGCGGGTTCGGGTCCGGGCCCGGCCTATCTAGAGAATTTTTTAGAGAAAAGCAAACTTTTAGAAAAAAAATTTCTAAAATTGGGGTAATATATTGGAGCTCGGGCCCACAGGCCAGAACCAAGGTCGAATTGGGCCCGGAACCATTTAGGTCGCGGGTCTAGAAATTGGAACCATACCCGGACCCGATTACTTGTCGGTTCCTAAAGATGGACCCAGACCCGATTATTAACGGGTCGGAACCTTCGGATAATCGGAGAATCGGATACCCATTTACAACCCAATGGGCATCACCCCATCACTTCCGTCTTGGCTCAGGGTGACCGTACGAGGTTAATGGAGACGACTTTCCTCCATGGTTTACTAAGAGTGTTTCCGCAACGTTAATGTGGAAACAGAAATCAACGTAACAGAACAAATTTGAGACGGTAAAGCCGACCGGTCTCCAGGCACCACCGCTCGGTAAAGCAACGGGCTCGGCAGGTCCGACCCGGTCCAGGGCACCACCTCTCTGTAAAGCACAACTGTTTTCCACTGCGATAATACTTCGGGTGCGATCATACCAGCGCTAAAGCACCGGATCCCATCAGAACTCCGCAGTCAAGCGTGCTTGGGCGGGAGTAGTACTAGGATGAGTGACCTCCTGGGAAGTCCTCGTGTTGCACCCCTTTTTTTACAGCTTTGGCTGTCCATTTTCCTGCCACCCATCACATGGCCGCTGTTGGAGCCGTCGGAGACCAAATTAATCATTCTGAAGCGTCGAAACCCAGGCTCCGTGCGAGACTTACTGGTTTTAGTTAGCCTTTAATTTGATTGCTTTGAAGGCTTTTTACTCCATTTCCGGTTCAATCTTTGCGGAAAGCCATATAAAGCAATTTAGGAAAGGTTTAAAAGTTTCAATGGAAAATCTTTTATATTTTACTGATTTTAGTAAGCTTACTGATTCGAGTAATCGCGGGTTTTCTGACTCTATAAAAGTGATGTAATACTTTTATTCAAGGAATAATACAGTTTCAGGTTGTTTATGGGTATCTAGGGTCGTAAACGGGTCGGTTCCGTTCCGGGTCCACGGCGGGGCCGGAACTGGAATCGTTAGTGAGGGGATGCACCCGGAAACCAAAACCGGAACCGATTCGGAACTAATTTCCTGGATCCGGAACCGGAACCATTACGGAGTGGATGGGCCCGGAACCGGAACCATTTCCTGGGCGGGTTCGGGTCCGGGCCCGGCCTATCTAGAGAATTTTTTAGAGAAAAGCAAACTTTTAGAAAAAAAATTTCTAAAATTGGGGTAATATATTGGAGCTCGGGCCCACAGGCCAGAACCAAGGTCGAATTGGGCCCGGAACCATTTAGGTCGCGGGTCTAGAAATTGGAACCATACCCGGACCCGATTACTTGTCGGTTCCTAAAGATGGACCCAGACCCGATTATTAACGGGTCGGAACCTTCGGATAATCGGAGAATCGGATACCCATTTACAACCCAATGGGCATCACCCCATCACTTCCGTCTTGGCTCAGGGTGACCGTACGAGGTTAATGGAGACGACTTTCCTCCATGGTTTACTAAGAGTGTTTCCGCAACGTTAATGTGGAAACAGAAATCAACGTAACAGAACAAATTTGAGACGGTAAAGCCGACCGGTCTCCAGGCACCACCGCTCGGTAAAGCAACGGGCTCGGCAGGTCCGACCCGGTCCAGGGCACCACCTCTCTGTAAAGCACAACTGTTTTCCACTGCGATAATACTTCGGGTGCGATCATACCAGCGCTAAAGCACCGGATCCCATCAGAACTCCGCAGTCAAGCGTGCTTGGGCAGGAGTAGTACTAGGATGAGTGACCTCCTGGGAAGTCCTCGTGTTGCACCCCTTTTTTTACAGCTTTGGCTGTCCATTTTCCTGCCACCCATCACATGGCCGCTGTTGGAGCCGTCGGAGACCAAATTAATCATTCTGAAGCGTCGAAACCCAGGCTCCGTGCGAGACTTACTGGTTTTAGTTAGCCTTTAATTTGATTGCTTTGAAGGCTTTTTACTCCATTTCCGGTTCAATCTTTGCGGAAAGCCATATAAAGCAATTTAGGAAAGGTTTAAAAGTTTCAATGGAAAATCTTTTATATTTTACTGATTTTAGTAAGCTTACTGATTCGAGTAATCGAGGGTTTTCTGACTCTATAAAAGTGATGTAATACTTTTATTCAAGGAATAATACAGTTTCAGGTTGTTTATGGGTATCTAGGGTCGTAAACGGGTCGGTTCCGTTCCGGGTCCACGGCGGGCCCGGAACTGGAATCGTTAGTGAGGGGATGCACCCGGAAACCAAAACCGGAACCGATTCGGAACTAATTTCCTGGATCCGGAACCGGAACCATTACGGAGTGGATGGGCCCGGAACCGGAACCATTTCCTGGGCGGGTTCGGGTCCGGGCCCGGCCTATCTAGAGAATTTTTTAGAGAAAAGCAAACTTTTATAAAAAAAATTTCTAAAATTGGGGTAATATATTGGAGCTCGGGCCCACCGGCCAGAACCAAGGTCGAATTGGGCCCGGAACCATTTAGGTCGCGGGTCTAGAAATTGGAACCATACCCGGACCCGTTTACTTATCGGTTCCTAAAGATGGACCCAGACCCGATTATTAACGGGTCGGAACCTTCGGATAATCGGAGAATCGGATACCCATTTACAACCCTATGGGCATCACCCCATCACTTCCGTCTTGGCTCAGGGTGACGGTACGAGGTTAATGGAGATGACTTTCCTCTATGGTTTACTAAGAGTGTTTCCGCAACGTTAATGTGGAAACAGAAATCAACGTAACAGAACAAATTTGAGACGGTAAAGCCGACCGGTCCCCAGGCACCACCGCTCGGTAAAGCAACGGGCTCGGCAGGTCCGACCCGGTCCAGGGCACCACCACTCTGTAAAGCACAACTGTTTTCCACTGCTATAATACTTTGGGTGCGATCATACCAGCGCTAAAGCACCGGATCCCATCAGAACTCCGCAGTTAAGCGTACTTGGGCGAGAGTAGTACTAGGATGGGTGACCTCCTGGAAAGTCCTCGTGTTGCACCCCTTTTTTTTCAGCTTTGGCTGTCCATTTTCCTGCCACCCATCACATGACCGCTGTTGGAGCCGTCGGAGACCAAATTAATCATTCTGAAGCGTCGAAACCCAGGCTCCGTGCGAGACTTACTGGTTTTAGTTAGCCTTTAATTTGATTGCTTTGAAGGCTTTTTACTCCATTTCCGGTTCAATCTTTGCGGAAAGCCATATAAAGCAATTTAGGAAAGGTTTAAAAGTTTCAATGGAAAATCTTTTATATTTTACTGATTTTAGTAAGCTTACTGATTCGAGTAATCGCGGGTTTTCTGACTCTATAAAAGTGATGTAATACTTTTATTCCAGGAATAATACAGTTTTAGGTTGTTTATGGGTATCTAGGGTCGTAAACGGGTCGGTTCCGTTCCGGGTCCACGGCGGGGCCGGAACTGGAATCGTTAGTGAGGGGATGCACCCGGAAACCAAAACCGGAACCGATTCGGAACTAATTTCCTGGATCCGGAACCGGAACCATTACGGAGTGGATGGGCCCGGAACCGGAACCATTTCCTGGGCGGGTTCGGGTCCGGGCCCGGCCTATCTAGAGAATTTTTTAGAGAAAAGCAAACTTTTAGAAAAAAAATTTCTAAAATTGGGGTAATATATTGGAGCTCGGGCCCACAGGCCAGAACCAAGGTCGAATTGGGCCCGGAACCATTTAGGTCGCGGGTCTAGAAATTGGAACCATACCCGGACCCGATTACTTGTCGGTTCCTAAAGATGGACCCAGACCCGATTATTAACGGGTCGGAACCTTCGGATAATCGGAGAATCGGATACCCATTTACAACCCAATGGGCATCACCCCATCACTTCCGTCTTGGCTCAGGGTGACCGTACGAGGTTAATGGAGACGACTTTCCTCCATGGTTTACTAAGAGTGTTTCCGCAACGTTAATGTGGAAACAGAAATCAACGTAACAGAACAAATTTGAGACGGTAAAGCCGACCGGTCTCCAGGCACCACCGCTCGGTAAAGCAACGGGCTCGGCAGGTCCGACCCGGTCCAGGGCACCACCTCTCTGTAAAGCACAACTGTTTTCCACTGCGATAATACTTCGGGTGCGATCATACCAGCGCTAAAGCACCGGATCCCATCAGAACTCCGCAGTCAAGCGTGCTTGGGCGGGAGTAGTACTAGGATGAGTGACCTCCTGGGAAGTCCTCGTGTTGCACCCCTTTTTTTACAGCTTTGGCTGTCCATTTTCCTGCCACCCATCACATGGCCGCTGTTGGAGCCGTCGGAGACCAAATTAATCATTCTGAAGCGTCGAAACCCAGGCTCCGTGCGAGACTTACTGGTTTTAGTTAGCCTTTAATTTGATTGCTTTGAAGGCTTTTTACTCCATTTCCGGTTCAATCTTTGCGGAAAGCCATATAAAGCAATTTAGGAAAGGTTTAAAAGTTTCAATGGAAAATCTTTTATATTTTACTGATTTTAGTAAGCTTACTGATTCGAGTAATCGCGGGTTTTCTGACTCTATAAAAGTGATGTAATACTTTTATTCAAGGAATAATACAGTTTCAGGTTGTTTATGGGTATCTAGGGTCGTAAACGGGTCGGTTCCGTTCCGGGTCCACGGCGGGGCCGGAACTGGAATCGTTAGTGAGGGGATGCACCCGGAAACCAAAACCGGAACCGATTCGGAACTAATTTCCTGGATCCGGAACCGGAACCATTACGGAGTGGATGGGCCCGGAACCGGAACCATTTCCTGGGCGGGTTCGGGTCCGGGCCCGGCCTATCTAGAGAATTTTTTAGAGAAAAGCAAACTTTTAGAAAAAAAATTTCTAAAATTGGGGTAATATATTGGAGCTCGGGCCCACAGGCCAGAACCAAGGTCGAATTGGGCCCGGAACCATTTAGGTCGCGGGTCTAGAAATTGGAACCATACCCGGACCCGATTACTTGTCGGTTCCTAAAGATGGACCCAGACCCGATTATTAACGGGTCGGAACCTTCGGATAATCGGAGAATCGGATACCCATTTACAACCCAATGGGCATCACCCCATCACTTCCGTCTTGGCTCAGGGTGACCGTACGAGGTTAATGGAGACGACTTTCCTCCATGGTTTACTAAGAGTGTTTCCGCAACGTTAATGTGGAAACAGAAATCAACGTAACAGAACAAATTTGAGACGGTAAAGCCGACCGGTCTCCAGGCACCACCGCTCGGTAAAGCAACGGGCTCGGCAGGTCCGACCCGGTCCAGGGCACCACCTCTCTGTAAAGCACAACTGTTTTCCACTGCGATAATACTTCGGGTGCGATCATACCAGCGCTAAAGCACCGGATCCCATCAGAACTCCGCAGTCAAGCGTGCTTGGGCGGGAGTAGTACTAGGATGAGTGACCTCCTGGGAAGTCCTCGTGTTGCACCCCTTTTTTTACAGCTTTGGCTGTCCATTTTCCTGCCACCCATCACATGGCCGCTGTTGGAGCCGTCGGAGACCAAATTAATCATTCTGAAGCGTCGAAACCCAGGCTCCGTGCGAGACTTACTGGTTTTAGTTAGCCTTTAATTTGATTGCTTTGAAGGCTTTTTACTCCATTTCCGGTTCAATCTTTGCGGAAAGCCATATAAAGCAATTTAGGAAAGGTTTAAAAGTTTCAATGGAAAATCTTTTATATTTTACTGATTTTAGTAAGCTTACTGATTCGAGTAATCGAGGGTTTTCTGACTCTATAAAAGTGATGTAATACTTTTATTCAAGGAATAATACAGTTTCAGGTTGTTTATGGGTATCTAGGGTCGTAAACGGGTCGGTTCCGTTCCGGGTCCACGGCGGGCCCGGAACTGGAATCGTTAGTGAGGGGATGCACCCGGAAACCAAAACCGGAACCGATTCGGAACTAATTTCCTGGATCCGGAACCGGAACCATTACGGAGTGGATGGGCCCGGAACCGGAACCATTTCCTGGGCGGGTTCGGGTCCGGGCCCGGCCTATCTAGAGAATTTTTTAGAGAAAAGCAAACTTTTATAAAAAAAATTTCTAAAATTGGGGTAATATATTGGAGCTCGGGCCCACCGGCCAGAACCAAGGTCGAATTGGGCCCGGAACCATTTAGGTCGCGGGTCTAGAAATTGGAACCATACCCGGACCCGTTTACTTATCGGTTCCTAAAGATGGACCCAGACCCGATTATTAACGGGTCGGAACCTTCGGATAATCGGAGAATCGGATACCCATTTACAACCCTATGGGCATCACCCCATCACTTCCGTCTTGGCTCAGGGTGACGGTACGAGGTTAATGGAGATGACTTTCCTCTATGGTTTACTAAGAGTGTTTCCGCAACGTTAATGTGGAAACAGAAATCAACGTAACAGAACAAATTTGAGACGGTAAAGCCGACCGGTCCCCAGGCACCACCGCTCGGTAAAGCAACGGGCTCGGCAGGTCCGACCCGGTCCAGGGCACCACCACTCTGTAAAGCACAACTGTTTTCCACTGCTATAATACTTTGGGTGCGATCATACCAGCGCTAAAGCACCGGATCCCATCAGAACTCCGCAGTTAAGCGTACTTGGGCGAGAGTAGTACTAGGATGGGTGACCTCCTGGAAAGTCCTCGTGTTGCACCCCTTTTTTTTCAGCTTTGGCTGTCCATTTTCCTGCCACCCATCACATGACCGCTGTTGGAGCCGTCGGAGACCAAATTAATCATTTTGAAGCGTCGAAACCCAGGCTCCGTGCGAGACTTACTGGTTTTAGTTAGCCTTTAATTTGATTGCTTTGAAGGCTTTTTACTCCATTTCCGGTTCAATCTTTGCGGAAAGCCATATAAAGCAATTTAGGAAAGGTTTAAAAGTTTCAATGGAAAATCTTTTATATTTTACTGATTTTAGTAAGCTTACTGATTCGAGTAATCGAGGGTTTCCTGACTCTATAAAAGTGATGTAATACTTTTATTCAAGGAATAATACAGTTTCAGGTTGTTTATGGGTATCTAGGGTCGTAAACGGGTCGGTTCCGTTCCGGGCCCACGGCGGGCCCGGAACTGGAATCGTTAGTGAGGGGATGCACCCGGAAACCAAAACCGGAACCGATTCGGAACTAATTTCCTAGATCCGGAACCGGAACCATTACGGAGTGGATGGGCCCGGAACCGGAACCATTTCCTGGGCGGGTTCGGGTCCGGGCCCGGCCTATGTAGAGAATTTTTTAGAGAAAAGCAAACTTTTAGAAAAAAATTTCTAAAATTGGGGTAATATAATGGAGCTCGGGCCCACCGGCCAGAACCAAGGTCGAATTGGGCCCGGAACCATTTAGGTCGCGGGTCTAGAAATTGGAACCATACCCGGACCCGTTTACTTATCGGTTCCTAAAGATGGACCCAGACCCGATTATTAACGGGTCGGAACCTTCGGATAATCGGAGAATCGGATAGCCATTTACAACCCTATGGGCATCACCCCATCACATCCGTCTTGGCTCAGGGTGACGGTACGAGGTTAATGGAGATGACTTTCCTCTATGGTTTACTAAGAGTGTTTCCGCAACGTTAATGTGGAAACAGAAATCAACGTAACAGAACAAATTCGAGACGGTAAAGCCGACCGGTCCCCAGGCACCACCGCTCGGTAAAGCAACGGGCTCGGCAGGTCCGACCCGGTCCAGGGCACCACCTCTCTGTAAAGCACAACTGTTTTCCACTGCGATAATACTTCGGGTGCGTTCATACCAGCGCTAAAGCACCGGATCCCATCAGAACTCCGCAGTTAAGCGTGCTTGGGCGGGAGTCGTACTAGGATGGGTGACCTCCTGGGAAGTCCTCGTGTTGCACCCCTTTTTTTACAGCTTTGCCTGTCCATTTTCCTGCCACCCATCACATGTCCACTGTTGGAGCTGTCGGAGACCAAATTAATCATTTTGAAGCGTCGAAACCCAGGCTCCGTGCGAGACTTACTGGTTTTAGTTAACCTTTAACTTGATTGCTTTGAAGGCTTTTTACTCCATTTCCGGTTCAATCTTTGCGGAAAGCCATATAAAGCAATTTAGGAAAGGTTTAAAAGTTTCAATGGAAAATCTTTTATGTTTTACTGATTTTAGTAAGCTTACTGATTCGAGTAATCGAGGGTTTCCTGACTCTATAAAAGTGATGTAATACTTTTACTCAAGGAATAATACAGGTTCAGGTTGTTTATGGGTATCTATGGTCGTAAACGGGTCGGTTCCGTTCCGGGTCCACGGCGGGCCCGGAACTGGAATCGTTTGTGAGGGGATGCACCCGGAAACCAAAACCGGAACCGATTCGGAACTAATTTCCTGGATCCGGAACCGGAACCATTACGAAGTGGATGGGCCCGGAACCGGAACCATTTCCTGGGCGGGTTCGGGTCCGGGCCCGGCCTATGTAGAGAATTTTTTAGAGAAAAGCAAACTTTTAGAAAAAAAATTTCTAAAATTGGGGTAATATTTTGGAGCACGGGCCCACAGGCCAGAACCAAGGTCGAATTGGGCCCGGAACCATTTAGGTTGCGGGTCTAGAAATTGGAACCATACCCGGACCCGTTTACTTATCGGTTCCTAAAGATGGACCCAGACCCGATTATTAACGGGTCGGAACCTTCGGATAATCGGAGATTCGGATACCCATTTACAACCCTATGGGCATCACCCCATCACTTCCGTCTTGGCTCAGGGTGACGGTTCGAGGTTAAAGGAGATGACTTTCCTCTATGGTTTACTAAGAGTGTTTCCGCAACGTTAATGTGGAAACAGAAATCAACGTAACAGAACAAATTTGAGACGGTAAAGCCGACCGGTCCCCAGGCACCACCGCTCGGTAAAGCAACGGGCTCGGCAGGTCCGACCCGGTCCAGGGCACCACCTCCCTGTAAAGCACAACTGTTTTCCACTGCGATAATACTTCGGGTGCGATCAAACCAGCGCTAAAGCACCGGATCCATTCAGAACTCCGCAGTTAAGCGTGCATGGGCGAGAGTAGTACTAGGATGGGTGAGCTCCTGGGAAGTCCTCGTGTTGCACCCCTTTTTTTTCAGCTTTGGCTGTCCATTTTCCTGCCACCCATCACATGACCGCTGTTGGAGCCGTCGGAGACCAAGTTAATCATTTTGAAGCGTCGAAACCCAGGCTCCGTGCGAGACTTACTGGTTTTAGTTAACCTTTAATTTGATTGCTTTGAAGGCTTTTTACTCCATTTCCGGTTCAATCTTTGCGGAAAGCCATATAAAGCAATTTAGGAAAGGTTTAAAAGTTTCAATGGAAAATCTTTTATATTTTACTGATTTTAGTAAGCTTACTGATTCGAGTAATCGAGGGTTTCCTGACTCTATAAAAGTGATGTAATACTTTTATTCAAGGAATAATACAGTTTCAGGTTGTTTATGGGTATCTAGGGTCGTAAACGGGTCGGTTCCGTTCCGGGTCCACGGCGGGCCCGGAACTGGAATCGTTAGTGAGGGGATGCACCCGGAAACCAAAACCGGAACCGATTCGGAACTAATTTCCTGGATCCGGAACCGGAACCATTACGGAGTGGATGGGCCCAGAACCGGAACCATTTCCTGGGCGGGTTCGGGTCCGGGCCCGGCCTATCTAGAGAATTTTTTAGAGAAAAGCAAACTTTTAGAAAAAAAATTTCTAAAATTGGGGTAATATATTGGAGCTCGGGCCCACAGGCCAGAACCAAGGTCGAACTGGGCCCGGAACCATTTAGGTCGCGGGTCTAGAAACTGGAACCATACCCGGACCCGTTTACTTATCGGTTCCTAAAGATGGACCCAGACCCGATTATTAACGGGTCGGAACCTTCGGATAATCGGAGAATCGGATACCCATTTACAACCCTATGGGCATCACCCCATCACTTCCGTCTTGGCTCAGGGTGACGGTACGAGGTTAATGGAGATGACTTTCCTCTATGGTTTACTAAGAGTGTTTCCGCAACGTTAATGTGGAAACAGAAATCAACGTAACAGAACAAATTTGAGACGGTAAAGCCGACCGGTCCCCAGGCACCACCGCTCGGTAAAGCAACGGGCTCGGCAGGTCCGACCCGGTCTAGGGCACCACCACTCTGAAAAGCACAACTGTTTTCCACTGCGATAATACTTCGGGTGCGATCATACCAGCGCTAAAGCACCGGATCCCATCAGAACTCCGCAGTTAAGCGTACTTGGGCGAGAGTAGTACTAGGATGGGTGACCTCCTGGGAAGTCCTCGTGTTGCACCCCTTTTTTTTCAGCTTTGGCTGTCCATTTTCCTGCCACCCATCACATGACCGCTGTTGGAGCCGTCGGAGACCAAATTAATCATTTTGAAGCGTCGAAACCCAGGCTCCGTGCGAGACTTACTGGTTTTAGTTAGCCTTTAATTTGATTGCTTTGAAGGCTTTTTACTCCATTTCCAGTTCAATCTTTGCGGAAAGCCATATAAAGCAATTTAGGAAAGGTTTAAAAGTTTCAATGGAAAATCTTTTATATTTTACTGATTTTAGTAAGCTTACTGATTCGAGTAATCGAGGGTTTCCTGACTCTATAAAAGTGATGTAATACTTTTATTCAAGGAATAATACAGTTTCAGGTTGTTTATGGGTATCTAGGGTCATAAACGGGTCGGTTCCGTTCCGGGCCCACGGCGGGCCCGGAACTGGAATCGTTAGTGAGGGGATGCACCCGGAAACCAAAACCGGAACCGATTCGGAACTAATTTCCTGGATCCGGAACCGGAACCATTACGGAGTGGATGGGCCCGGAACCGGAACCATTTCCTGGGCGGGTTCGGGTCCGGGCCCGGCCTATGTAGAGAATTTTTTAGAGAAAAGCAAACTTTTAGAAAAAAAATTTCTAAAATTGGGGTAATATATTGGAGCTCGGGCCCACCGGCCAGAACCAAGGTCGAATTGGGCCCGGAACCATTTAGGTCGCGGGTCTAGAAATTGGAACCATACCCGGACCCGTTTACTTATCGGTTCTTAAAGATGGACCCAGACCCGATTATTAACGGGTCGGAACCTTCGGATAATCGGAGAATCGGATACCCATTTACAACCCTATGGGCATCACCCCATCACTTCCGTCTTGGCTCAGGGTGACGGTACGAGGTTGATGGAGATGACTTTCCTCTATGGTTTACTAAGAGTGTTTCCGCAACGTTAATGTGGAAACAGAAATCAACGTAACAGAACAAATTTGAGACGGTAAAGCCGACCGGTCCCCAGGCACCACCGCTCGGTAAAGCAACGGGCTCGGCAGGTCCGACCCGGTCCAGGGCACCCCCTCTATGTAAAGCACAACTGTTTTCCACTGCGATAATACTTCGGGTGCGATCACACCAGCGCTAAAGCACCGGATCCCATCAGAACTCCGCAGATAAGCGTGCTTGGGCGGGAGTCGTACTAGGATGGGTGACCTCCTGGGAAGTCCTCGTGTTGCACCCCTTTTTTTACAGCTTTGCCTGTCCATTTTCCGGCCACCCATCACATGGCCACTGTTGGAGCCGTCGGAGACCAAATTAATCATTTTGAAGCGTCGAAACCCAGGCTCCGTGCGAGACTTACTGGTTTTAGTTAGCCTTTAACTTGATTGCTTTGAAGGCTTTTTACTCCATTTCCGGTTCAATCTTTGCGGAAAGCCATATAAAGCAATTTAGGAAAGGTTTAAAAGTTTCAATGGAAAATCTTTTATATTTTACTGATTTTAGTAAGCTTACTGATTCGAGTAATCGAGGGTTTCCTGACTCTATAAAAGTGATGTAATACTTTTATTCAAGGAATAATACAGTTTCAGGTTGTTTATGGGTATCTAGGGTCGTAAACGGGTCGGTTCCGTTCCGGGTCCACGGCGGGCCCGGAACTGGAATCGTTAGTGAGGGGATGCACCCGGAAACCAAAACCGGAACCGATTCGGAACTAATTTCCTGGATCCGGAACCGGAACCATTACGGAGTGGATGGGCCCGGAACCGGAACCATTTCCTGGGCGGGTTCGGGTCCGGGCCCGGCCTATCTAGAGAATTTTTTAGAGAAAAGCAAACTTTTAGAAAAAAAATTTCTAAATTTGGGGTAATATTTTGGAGCACGGGCCCACAGGCCAGAACCAAGGACGAATTGGGCTCGGAACCATTTAGGTCGCGGGTCTAGAAATTGGAACCATACCCGGACCCGTTTACTTATCGGTTCCTAAAGATGGACCCAGACCCGATTATTAACGGGTCGGAACCTTCGGATAATCGGAGATTCGGATACCCATTTACAACCCTATGGGCATCACCCCATCACTTCCGTCTTGGCTCAGGGTGACGGTTCGAGGTTAAAGGAGATGACTTTCCTCTATGGTTTACTAAGAGTGTTTCCGCAACGTTAATGTGGAAACAGAAATCAACGTAACAGAACAAATTTGAGACAGCAAAGCCGACCGGTCCCCAGGCACCACCGCTCGGTAAAGCAACGGGCTCGGCAGGTCCGACCCGGTCCTGGGCACCACCTCCCTGTAAAGCACAACTGTTTTCCACTGCGATAATACTTCGGGTGCGATCACACCAGCGCTAAAGCACCGGATCCCATCAGAACTCCGCAGTTAAGCGTGCATGGGCGAGAGTAGTACTAGGATGGGTGACCTCCTGGGAAGTCCTCGTGTTGCACCCCTTTTTTTTCAGCTTTGGCTGTCCATTTTCCTGCCACCCATCACATGACCGCTGTTGGATCCGTCGGAGACCAAATTAATCATTTTGAAGCGTCGAAACCCAGGCTCCGTGCGAGACTTACTGGTTTTAGTTAGCCTTTAATTTGATTGCTTTGAAGGCTTTTTACTCCATTTCCGGTTCAATCTTTGCGGAAAGCCATATAAAGCAATTTAGGAAAGGTTTAAAAGTTTCAATGGAAAATCTTTTATATTTTACTGATTTTAGTAAGCTTACTGATTCGAGTAATCGAGGGTTTCCTGACTCTATAAAAGTGATGTAATACTTTTATTCAAGGAATAATACAGTTTCAGGTTGTTTATGGGTATCTAGGGTCGTAAACGGGTCGGTTCCGTTCCGGGTCCACGGCGGGCCCGGAACTGGAATCGTTAGTGAGGGGATGCACCCGGAAACCAAAACCGGAACCGATTCGGAACTAATTTCCTGGATCCGGAACCGGAACCATTACGGAGTGGATGGGCCCAGAACCGGAACCATTTCCTGGGCGGGTTCGGGTCCGGGCCCGGCCTATCTAGAGAATTTTTTAGAGAAAAGCAAACTTTTAGAAAAAAAATTTCTAAAATTGGGGTAATATATTGGAGCTCGGGCCCACAGGCCAGAACCAAGGTCGAATTGGGCCCGGAACCATTTAGGTCGCGGGTCTAGAAACTGGAACCATACTCGGACCCGTTTACTTATCGGTTCCTAAAGATGGACCCAGACCCGATTATTAACGGGTCGGAACCTTCGGATAATCGGAGAATCGGATACCCATTTACAACCCTATGGGCATCACCCCATCACTTCCGACTTGGCTCAGGGTGACGGTACGAGGTTAATGGAGATGACTTTCCTCTATGGTTTACTAAGAGTGTTTCCGCAACGTTAATGTGGAAACAGAAATCAACGTAACAGAACAAATTTGAGACGGCAAAGCCGACCGGTCCCCAGGCACCACCGCTCGGTAAAGCAACGGGCTCGGCAGGTCCGACCCGGTCCAGGGCACCACCTCCCTGTAAAGCACAACTGTTTTCCACTGCGATAATACTTCGGGTGCGATCATACCTGCGCTAAAGCACCGGATCCCATCAGAACTCCGCAGTTAAGCGTACTTGGGCGAGAGTAGTACTAGGATGGGTGACCTCCTGGGAAGTCCTCGTGTTGCACCCCTTTTTTTTCAGCTTTGGCTGTCGATTTTCCTGCCACCCATCACATGACCGCTGTTGGAGCCGTCGGAGACCAAATTAATCATTTTGAAGCGTCGAAACCCAGGCTCCGTGCGAGACTTACTGGTTTTAGTTAGCCTTTAATTTGATTGCTTTGAAGGCTTTTTACTCCATTTCCAGTTCAATCTTTGCGGAAAGCCATATAAAGCAATTTAGGAAAGGTTTAAAAGTTTCAATGGAAAATCTTTTATATTTTACTGATTTTAGTAAGCTTACTGATTCGAGTAATCGAGGGTTTCCTGACTCTATAAAAGTGATGTAATACTTTTATTCAAGGAATAATACAGTTTCAGGTTGTTTATGGGTATCTAGGGTCATAAACGGGTCGGTTCCGTTCCGGGCCCACGGCGGGCCCGGAACTGGAATCGTTAGTGAGGGGATGCACCCGGAAACCAAAACCGGAACCGATTCGGAACTAATTTCCTGGATCCGGAACCGGAACCAATACGGAGTGGATGGGCCCGGAACCGGAACCATTTCCTGGGCGGGTTCGGGTCCGGGCCCGGCCTATGTAGAGAATTTTTTAGAGAAAAGCAAACTTTTAGAAAAAAAATTTCTAAAATTGGGGTAATATATTGGAGCTCGGGCCCACCGGCCAGAACCAAGGTCGAATTGGGCCCGGAACCATTTAGGTCGCTGGTCTAGAAATTGGAACCATACCCGGACCCGTTTACTTATCGGTTCCTAAAGATGGACCCAGACCCGATTATTAACGGGTCGGAACCTTCGGATAATCGGAGAATCGGATACCCATTTACAACCCTATGGGCATCACCCCATCACTTCCGTCTTGGCTCAGGGTGACGGTACGAGGTTAATGGAGATGACTTTCCTCTATGGTTTACTAAGAGTGTTTCCGCAACGTTAATGTGGAAACAGAAATCAACGTAATAGAACAAATTTGAGACGGTAAAGCCGGCCGGTCCCCAGGCACCACCGCTCGGTAAAGCAACGGGCTCGGCAGGTCCGACCCGGTCCAGGGCACCACCTCTCTGTAAAGCACAACTGTTTTCCACTGCGATAATACTTCGGGTGCGATCACACCAGCGCTAAAGCACCGGATCCCATCAGAACTCTGCAGTTAAGCGTGCTTGGGCGGGAGTCGTACTAGGATGGGTGACCTCCTGGGAAGTCCTCGTGTTGCACCCCTTTTTTTACAGCTTTGCCTGTCCATTTTCCTGCCACCCATCACATGGCCACTGTTGGAGCCGTCGGAGACCAAATTAATCATTTTGAAGCGTCGAAACCCAGGCTCCGTGCGAGACTTACTGGTTTTAGTTAACCTTTAACTTGATTGCTTTGAAGGCTTTTTACTCCATTTCCGGTTCAATCTTTGCGGAAAGCCATATAAAGCAATTTAGGAAAGGTTTAAAAGTTTCAATGGAAAATCTTTTATATTTTACTGATTTTAGTAAGCTTACTGATTCGAGTAATCGAGGGTTTCCTGACTCTATAAAAGTGATGTAATACTTTTATTCAAGGAATAATACAGTTTCAGGTTGTTTATGGGTATCTAGGGTCGTAAACGGGTCGGTTCCGTTCCGGGTCCACGGCGGGCCCGGAACTGGAATCGTTAGTGAGGGGATGCACCCGGAAACCAAAACCGGAACCGATTCGGAACTAATTTCCTGGATCCGGAACCGGAACCATTACGGAGTGGATGGGCCCGGAACCGGAACCATTTCCTGGGCGGGTTCGGGTCCGGGCCCGGCCTATGTAGAGAATTTTTTAGAGAAAAGCAAACTTTTAGAAAAAAAATTTCTAAAATTGGGGTAATATATTGGAGCTCGGGCCCACCGGCCAGAACCAAGGTCGAATTGTGCCCGGAACCATTTAGGTCGCGGGTCTAGAAATTGGAACCATACCCGGACCCGTTTACTTATCGGTTCCTAAAGATGGACCCAGACCCGATTATTAACGGGTCGGAACCTTCGGATAATCGGAGAATCGGATACCCATTTACAACCCTATGGGCATCACCCCATCACTTCCGACTTGGCTCAGGGTGACGGTACGAGGTTAATGGAGATGACTTTCCTCTATGGTTTACTAAGAGTGTTTCCGCAACGTTAATGTGGAAACAGAAATCAACGTAACAGAACAAATTTGAGACGGCAAAGCCGACCGGTCCCCAGGCACCACCGCTCGGTAAAGCAACGGGCTCGGCAGGTCCGACCCGGTCCAGGGCACCACCTCCCAGTAAAGCACAACTGTTTTCCACTGCGATAATACTTCGGGTGCGATCATACCAGCGCTAAAGCACCGGATCCCATCAGAACTCCGCAGTTAAGCGTACTTGGGCGAGAGTAGTACTAGGATGGGTGACCTCCTGGGAAGTCCTCGTGTTGCACCCCTTTTTTTTCAGCTTTGGCTGTCGATTTTCCTGCCACCCATCACATGACCGCTGTTGGAGCCGTCGGGGACCAAATTAATCATTTTGAAGCGTCGAAACCCAGGCTCCGTGCGAGACTTACTGGTTTTAGTTAGCCTTTAATTTGATTGCTTTGAAGGCTTTTTACTCCATTTCCAGTTCAATCTTTGCGGAAAGCCATATAAAGCAATTTAGGAAAGGTTTAAAAGTTTCAATGGAAAATCTTTTATATTTTACTGATTTTAGTAAGCTTACTGATTCGAGTAATCGAGGGTTTCCTGACTCTATAAAAGTGATGTAATACTTTTATTCAAGGAATAATACAGTTTCAGGTTGTTTATGGGTATCTAGGGTCATAAACGGGTCGGTTCCGTTCCGGGCCCACGGCGGGCCCGGAACTGGAATCGTTAGTGAGGGGATGCACCCGGAAACCAAAACCGGAACCGATTCGGAACTAATTTCCTGGATCCGGAACCGGAACCAATACGGAGTGGATGGGCCCGGAACCGGAACCATTTCCTGGGCGGGTTCGGGTCCGGGCCCGGCCTATGTAGAGAATTTTTTAGAGAAAAGCAAACTTTTAGAAAAAAAATTTCTAAAATTGGGGTAATATATTGGAGCTCGGGCCCACCGGCCAGAACCAAGGTCAAATTGGGCCCGGAACCATTTAGGTCGCTGGTCTAGAAATTGGAACCATACCCGGACCCGTTTACTTATCGGTTCCTAAAGATGGACCCAGACCCGATTATTAACGGGTCGGAACCTTCGGATAATCGGAGAATCGGATACCCATTTACAACCCTATGGGCATCACCCCATCACTTCCGTCTTGGCTCAGGGTGACGGTACGAGGTTAATGGAGATGACTTTCCTCTATGGTTTACTAAGAGTGTTTCCGCAACGTTAATGTGGAAACAGAAATCAACGTAATAGAACAAATTTGAGACGGTAAAGCCGGCCGGTCCCCAGGCACCACCGCTCGGTAAAGCAACGGGCTCGGCAGGTCCGACCCGGTCCAGGGCACCACCTCTCTGTAAAGCACAACTGTTTTCCACTGCGATAATACTTCGGGTGCGATCACACCAGCGCTAAAGCACCGGATCCCATCAGAACTCCGCAGTTAAGCGTGCTTGGGCGGGAGTCGTACTAGGATGGGTGACCTCCTGGGAAGTCCTCGTGTTGCACCCCTTTTTTTACAGCTTTGCCTGTCCATTTTCCTGCCACCCATCACATGGCCACTGTTGGAGCCGTCGGAGACCAAATTAATCATTTTGAAGCGTCGAAACCCAGGCTCCGTGCGAGACTTACTGGTTTTAGTTAACCTTTAACTTGATTGCTTTGAAGGCTTTTTACTCCATTTCCGGTTCAATCTTTGCGGAAAGCCATATAAAGCAATTTAGGAAAGGTTTAAAAGTTTCAATGGAAAATCTTTTATATTTTACTGATTTTAGTAAGCTTACTGATTCGAGTAATCGAGGGTTTCCTGACTCTATAAAAGTGATGTAATACTTTTATTCAAGGAATAATACAGTTTCAGGTTGTTTATGGGTATCTAGGGTCGTAAACGGGTCGGTTCCGTTCCGGGTCCACGGCGGGCCCGGAACTGGAATCGTTAGTGAGGGGATGCACCCGGAAACCAAAACCGGAACCGATTCGGAACTAATTTCCTGGATCCGGAACCGGAACCATTACGGAGTGGATGGGCCCGGAACCGGAACCATTTCCTGGGCGGGTTCGGGTCCGGGCCCGGCCTATGTAGAGAATTTTTTAGAGAAAAGCAAACTTTTAGAAAAAAAATTTCTAAAATTGGGGTAATATATTGGAGCTCGGGCCCACCGGCCAGAACCAAGGTCGAATTGTGCCCGGAACCATTTAGGTCGCGGGTCTAGAAATTGGAACCATACCCGGACCCGTTTACTTATCGGTTCCTAAAGATGGACCCAGACCCGATTATTAACGGGTCGGAACCTTCGGATAATCGGAGAATCGGATACCCATTTACAACCCTATGGGCATCACCCCATCACTTCCGTCTTGGCTCAGGGTGACGGTACGAGGTTAATGGAGATGACTTTCCTCTATGGTTTACTAAGAGTGTTTCCGCAACGTTAATGTGGAAACAGAATTCAACGTAACAGAACAAATTTGAGACGGTAAAGCCGGCCGGTCCCCAGGCACCACCGCTCGGTAAAGCAACGGGCTCGGCAGGTCCGACCCGGTCCAGGGCACCACCTCTCTGTAAAGCACAACTGTTTTCCACTGCGATAATACTTCGGGTGCGATCACACCAGCGCTAAAGCACCGGATCCCATCAGAACTCCGCAGTTAAGCGTGCTTGGGCGGGAGTCGTACTAGGATGGGTGACCTCCAGGGAAGTCCTCGTGTTGCACCCCTTTTTTTACAGCTTTGCCTGTCCATTTTCCTGCCACCCATCACATGGCCACTGTTGGAGCCGTCGGAGACCAAATTAATCATTTTGAAGCGTCGAAACCCAGGCTCCGTGCGAGACTTACTGGTTTTAGTTAACCTTTAACTTGATTGCTTTGAAGGCTTTTTACTCCATTTCCGGTTCAATCTTTGCGGAAAGCCATATAAAGCAATTTAGGAAAGGTTTAAAAGTTTCAATGGAAAATCTTTTATATTTTACTGATTTTAGTAAGCTTACTGATTCGAGTAATCGAGGGTTTCCTGACTCTATAAAAGTGATGTAATACTTTTATTCAAGGAATAATACAGTTTCAGGTTGTTTATGGGTATCTAGGGTCGTAAACGGGTCGGTTCCGTTCCGGGTCCACGGCGGGCCCGGAACTGGAATCGTTAGTGAGGGGATGCACCCGGAAACCAAAACCGGAACCGATTCGGAACTAATTTCCTGGATCCGGAACCGGAACCATTACGGAGTGGATGGGCCCGGAACCGGAACCATTTCCTGGGCGGGTTCGGGTCCGGGCCCGGCCTATGTAGAGAATTTTTTAGAGAAAAGCAAACTTTTAGAAAAAAAATTTCTAAAATTGGGGTAATATATTGGAGCTCGGGCCCACCGGCCAGAACCAAGGTCGAATTGTGCCCGGAACCATTTAGGTCGCGGGTCTAGAAATTGGAACCATACCCGGACCCGTTTACTTATCGGTTCCTAAAGATGGACCCAGACCCGATTATTAACGGGTCGGAACCTTCGGATAATCGGAGAATCGGATACCCATTTACAACCCTATGGGCATCACCCCATCACTTCCGTCTTGGCTCAGGGTGACGGTACAAGGTTAATGGAGATGACTTTCCTCTATGGTTTACTAAGAGTGTTTCCGCAACGTTAATGTGGAAACAGAAATCAACGTAACAGAACAAATTTGAGACGGTAAAGCCGGCCGGTCCCCAGGCACCACCGCTCGGTAAAGCAACGGGCTCGGCAGGTCCGACCCGGTCCAGGGCACCACCTCTCTGTAATGCACAACTGTTTTCCACTGCGATAATACTTCGGGTGTGATCACACCAGCGCTAAAGCACCGGATCCCATCAGAACTCCGCAGTTAAGCGTGCTTGGGCGGGAGTCGTACTAGGATGGGTGACCTCCTGGGAAGTCCTCGTGTTGCACCCCTTTTTTTACAGTTTTGCCTGTCCATTTTCCTGCCACCCATCACATGGCCACTGTTGGAGCCGTCGAAGACCAAATTAATCATTTTGAAGCGTCGAAACCCAGGCTCCGTGCGAGACTTACTGGTTTTAGTTAACCTTTAACTTGATTGCTTTGAAGGCTTTTTACTCCATTTCCGGTTCAATCTTTGCGGAAAGCCATATAAAGCAATTTAGGAAAGGTTTAAAAGTTTCAATGGAAAATCTTTTATATTTTACTGATTTTAGTAAGCTTACTGATTCGAGTAATCGAGGGTTTCCTGACTCTATAAAAGTGATGTAATACTTTTATTCAAGGAATAATACAGTTTCAGGTTGTTTATGGGTATCTAGGGTCGTAAACGGGTCGGTTCCGTTCCGGGTCCACGGCGGGCCCGGAACTGGAATCGTTAGTGAGGGGATGCACCCGGAAACCAAAACCGGAACCGATTCGGAACTAATTTCCTGGATCCGGAACCGGAACCATTACGGAGTGGATGGGCCCGGAACCGGAACAATTTCCTGGGCGGGTTCGGGTCCGGGCCCGGCCTATCTAGAGAATTTTTTAGAGAAAAGCAAACTTTTAGAAAAAAAATTTCTAAAATTGGGGTAATATATTGGAGCACGGGCCCACAGGCCAGAACCAAGGTCGAATTGGGCCCGGAACCATTTAGGTCGCGGGTCTAGAAATTGGAACCATACCCGGACCCGTTTACTTATCGGTTCCTAAAGATGGACCCAGACCCGATTATTAACGGGTCGGAACCTTCGGATAATCGGAGATTCGGATACCCATTTGCAACCCTATGGGCATCACCCCAACACTTCCGTCTTGGCTCAGGGTGACGGTTCGAGGTTAAAGGAGATGACTTTCCTCTATGGTTTACTAAGAGTGTTTCCGCAACGTTAATGTGGAAACAGAAATCAACGTAACAGATTAAATTTGAGACGGTAAAGCCGACCGGTCCCCAGGCACCACCGCTCGGTAAAGCAACGGGCTCGGCAGGTCCGACCCGGTCCAGGGCACCACCTCCCTGTAAAGCACAACTCTTTTCCACTGCGATAATACTTCGGGTGCGATCATACCCGCGCTAAAGCACCGGATCCCATCAGAACTCCGCAGTCAAGCGTGCATGGGCGAGAGTAGTACTAGGATGGGTGACCTCCTGGGAAGTCCTCGTGTTGCACCCCTTTTTTTTCAGCTTTGGCTGTCCATTTTCCAGCCACCCATCACATGACCGCTGTTGGAGCCGTCGGAGACCAAATTAATCATTTTGAAGCGTCGAAACCCAGGCTCCGTGCGAGACTTACTGGTTTTAGTTAGCCTTTAATTTGATTGCTTTGAAGGCTTTTTACTCCATTTCCGGTTCAATCTTTGCGGAAAGCCATATAAAGCAATTTAGGAAAGGTTTAAAAGTTTCAATGGAAAATCTTTTATATTTTACTGATTTTAGTAAGCTTACTGATTCGAGTAATCGAGGGTTTCCTGACTCTATAAAAGTGATGTAATACTTTTATTCAAGGAATAATACAGTTTCAGGTTGTTTATGGGTATCTAGGGTCGTAAACGGGTCGGTTCCGTTCCGGGTCCACGGCGGGCCCGGAACTGGAATCGTTAGTGAGGGGATGCACCCGGAAACCAAAACCGGAACCGATTCGGAACTAATTTCCTGGATCCGGAACCGGAACCATTACGGAGTGGATGGGCCCGGAACCGGAACCATTTCCTGGGCGGGTTCGGGTCCGGGCCCGGCCTATCTAGAGAATTTTTTAGAGAAAAGCAAACTTTTAGAAAAAAAATTTCTAAAATTGGGGTAATATATTGGAGCTCGGGCCCACAGGCCAGAACCAAGGTCGAATTGGGCCCGGAACCATTTAGGTCGCGGGTCTAGAAATTGGAACCATACCCGGACCCGTTTACTTATCGGTTCCTAAAGATGGACCCAGACCCGATTATTAACGGGTCGGAACCTTCGGATAATCGGAGAATCGGATACCCATTTACAACCCTATGGGCAGCACCCCATCACTTCCGTCTTGGCTCTGGGTGACAGTACGAGGTTAATGGAGACGACTTTCCTCTATGGTTTACTAAGAGTGTTTCCGCAACGTTAATGTGGAAACAGAAATCAACGTAACAGAACAAATTTGAGACGGTAAAGCCGACCGGTCCCCGGGCACCACCGCTCGGTAAAGCAACGGGCTCGGCAGGTCCGACCCGGTCCAGGGCACCACCTCTCTGTAAAGCACAACTGTTTTCCACTGCGATAATACTTCGGGTGCGATCATACCAGCGCTAAAGCACCGGATCCCATCAGAACTCCGCAGTTAAGCTTGCTTTGGCGAGAGTAGTACTAGGATGGGTGACCTCCTGGGAAGTCCTCGTGTTGCACCCCTTTTTTTTCAGCTTTGGCTGTCCATTTTCCTGCCACCCATCACATGACCGCTGTTGGAGCCGTCGGAGACCAAATTAATCATTTTGAAGCGTCGAAACCCAGGCTCCGTGCGAGACTTACTGGTTTTACTTAGCCTTTCATTTGATTGCTTTGAAGGCTTTTTACTCCATTTCCGGTTCAATCTTTGCGGAAGGCCATATAAAGCAATTTAGGAAAGGTTTAAAAGTTTCAATGGAAAATCTTTTATATTTTACTGATTTTAGTAAGCTTACTGATTCGAGTAATCGAGGGTTTCCTGACTCTATAAAAGTGATGTAATACTTTTATTCAAGGAATAATACAGTTTCAGGTTGTTTATGGGTATCTAGGGTCGTAAACGGGTCGGTTCCGTTCCGGGTCCACGGCGGGCCCGGAACTGGAATCGTTAGTGAGGGGATGCACCCGGAAACCAAAACCAGAACCGATTCGGAACTAATTTCCTGGATCCGGAACCGGAACCATTACGGAGTGGATGGGCCCGGAACCGGAACCATTTCCTGGGCGGGTTCGGGTCCGGGCCCGGCCTATGTAGAGAATTTTTTAGAGAAAAGCAAACTTTTAGAAAAAAAATTTCTAAAATTGGGGTAATATATTGGAGCTCGGGCCCACAGGCCAGAACCAAGGTCGAATTGGGCCCGGAACCATTTAGGTCGCGGGTCTAGAAATTGGAACCATACCCGGACCCGTTTACTTATCGGTTCCTAAAGATGGACCCAGACCCGATTATTAACGGGTCGGAACCTTCGGATAATCGGAGAATCGGATACCCATTTACAACCCTATGGGCAGCACCCCATCACTTCCGTCTTGGCTCTGGGTGACAGTACGAGGTTAATGGAGACGACTTTCCTCTATGGTTTACTAAGAGTGTTTCCGCAACGTTAATGTGGAAACAGAAATCAACGTAACAGAACAAATTTGAGACGGTAAAGCCGACCGGTCCCCGGGCACCACCGCTCGGTAAAGCAACGGGCTCGGCAGGTCCGACCCGGTCCAGGGCACCACCTCTCTGTAAAGCACAACTGTTTTCCACTGCGATAATACTTCGGGTGCGATCATACCAGCGCTAAAGCACCGGATCCCATCAGAACTCCGCATTTAAGCGTGCTTGGGCGAGAGTAGTACTAGGATGGGTGACCTCCTGGGAAGTCCTCGTGTTGCACCCCTTTTTTTTCAGCTTTGGCTGTCCATTTTCCTGCCACCCATCACATGACCGCTGTTGGAGCCGTCGGAGACCAAATTAATCATTTTGAAGCGTCGAAACCCAGGCTCCGTGCGAGACTTACTGGTTTTAGTTAGCCTTTAATTTGATTGCTTTGAAGGCTTTTTACTCCATTTCCGGTTCAATCTTTGCGGAAAGCCATATAAAGCAATTTAGGAAAGGTTTAAAAGTTTCAATGGAAAATCTTTTATATTTTACTGATTTTAGTAAGCTTACTGATTCGAGTAATCGAGGGTTTCCTGACTCTATAAAAGTGATGTAATACTTTTATTCAAGGAATAATACAGTTTCAGGTTGTTTATGGGTATCTAGGGTCGTAAACGGGTCGGTTCCGTTCCGGGTCCACGGCGGGCCCGGAACTGGAATCGTTAGTGAGGGGATGCACCCGGAAACCAAAACCGGAACCGATTCGGAACTAATTTCCTGGATCCGGAACCGGAACCATTACGGAGTGGATGGGCCCGGAACCGGAACCATTTCCTGGGCGGGTTCGGGTCCGGGCCCGGCCTATGTAGAGAATTTTTTAGAGAAAAGCAAACTTTTAGAAAAAAAATTTCTAAAATTGGGGTACTATATTGGAGCTCGGGCCCACAGGCCAGAACCAAGGTCGAATTGGGCCCGGAACCATTTAGGTCGCGGGTCTAGAAATTGGAACCATACCCGGACCCGTTTACTTATCGGTTCCTAAAGATGGACCCAGACCCGATTATTAACGGGTCGGAACCTTCGGATAATCGGAGAATCGGATACCCATTTACAACCCTATGGGCATCACCCCATCACTTCCGTCTTGGCTCAGGGAGACGGTACGAGGTTAATGGAGACGACTTTCCTCTATGGTTTAGTAAGAGTGTTTCCGCAACGTTAATGTGGAAACAGAAATCAACGTAACAGAACAAATTTGTGACGATAAAGCCGACCGGTCCCCAGGCACCACCGCTCGGTAAAGCAACGGGCTCGGCAAGTCCGACCCGGTCCAGGGCACCACCTCTCTGTAAAGCACAACTGTTTTCCACTGCGATAATACTTCGGGTGCGATCATACCAGCGCTAAAGCACCGGATCCCATCAGAACTCCGCAGTTAAGCGTGCTTGGGCGAGAGTAGTACTAGGATGGGTGACCTCCTGGGAAGTCCTCGTGTTGCACCCCTTTTTTTTCAGCTTTGGCTGTCCATTTTCCTGCCACCCATCACTTGACCGCTGTTGGAGCCGTCGGAGACCAAATTAATCATTTTGAAGCGTCGAAACCCAGGCTCCGTGCGAGACTTACTGGTTTTAGTTAGCCTTTAATTTGATTGCTTTGAAGGCTTTTTACTCCATTTCCGGTTCAATCTTTGCGGAAAGCCATATAAAGCAATTTAGGAAAGGTTTAAAAGTTTCAATGGAAAATCTTTTATATTTTACTAATTTTAGTAAGCTTACTGATTCGAGTAATCGAGGGTTTCCTGACTCTATAAAAGTGATGTAATACTTTTATTCAAGGAATAATACAGTTTCAGGTTGTTTATGGGTATCTAGGGTCGTAAACAGGTCGGTTCCGTTCCTGGTCCACGGCGGGCCCGGAACTGGAATCGTTAGTGAGGGGATGCACCCGGAAACCAAAACCGGAACCGATTCGGAACTAATTTCCTGGATCCGGAACCGGAACCATTACGGAGTGGATGGGCCCGGAACCGGAACCATTTCCTGGGCGGGTTCGGGTCCGGGCCCGGCCTATGTAGAGAATTTTTTAGAGAAAAGCAAACTTTTAGAAAAAAAATTTCTAAAATTGGGGTACTATATTGGAGCTCGGGCCTACAGGCCAGAACCAAGGTCGAATTGGGCCCGGAACCATTTAGGTCGCGGGTCTAGAAATTGGAACCATACCCGGACCCGTTTACTTATCGGTTTCTAAAGATGGACCCAGACCCGATTATTAACGGGTCGGAACCTTCGGATAATCGGAGAATCGGATACCCATTTACAACCCTATGGGCAGCACCCCATCACTTCCGTCTTGGCTCTGGGTGACAGTACGAGGTTAATGGAGACGACTTTCCTCTATGGTTTACTAAGAGTGTTTCCGCAACGTTAATGTGGAAACAGAAATCAACGTAACAGAACAAATTTGAGACGGTAAAGCCGACCGGTCCCCGGGCACCACCGCTCGGTAAAGCAACGGGCTCGGCAGGTCCGACCCGGTCCAGGGCACCACCTCTCTGTAAAGCACAACTGTTTTCCACCGCGATAATACTTCGGGTGCGATCATACCAGCGCTAAAGCACCGGATCCCATCAGAACTCCGCAGTTAAGCGTGCTTGGGCGAGAGTAGTACTAGGATGGGTGACCTCCTGGGAAGTCCTCGTGTTGCACCCCTTTTTTTTCAGCTTTGGCTGTCCATTTTCCTGCCACCCATCACAGGACCGCTGTTGGAGCCGTCGGAGACCAAATTCATCATTTTGAAGCGTCGAAACCCAGGCTCCGTGCGAGACTTACTGGTTTTAGTTAGCCTTTAATTTGATTGCTTTGAAGGCTTTTTACTCCATTTCCGGTTCAATCTTTGCGGAAAGCCATATAAAGCAATTTAGGAAAGGTTTAAAAGTTTCAATGGAAAATCTTTTATATTTTACTGATTTTAGTAAGCATACTGATTCGAGTAATCGAGGGTTTCCTGACTCTATAAAAGTGATGTAATACTTTTATTCAAGGAATAATACAGTTTCAGGTTGTTTATGGGTATCTAGGGTCGTAAACGGGTCGGTTCCGTTCCGGGTCCACGGCGGGCCCGGAACTGGAATCGTTAGTGAGGGGATGCACCCGGAAACCAAAACCGGAACCGATTCGGAACTAATTTCCTGGATCCGGAACCGGAACCATTACGGAGTGGATGGGCCCGGAACCGGAACCATTTCCTGGGCGGGTTCGGGTCCGGGCCCGGCCTATCTAGAGAATTTTTTAGAGAAAAGCAAACTTTTAGAAAAAAAATTTCTAAAATTGGGGTAATATATTGGAGCTCGGGCCCACAGGCCAGAACCAAGGTCGAATTGGGCCCGGAACCATTTAGGTCGCGGGTCTAGAAATTGGAACCATACCCGGACCCGTTTACTTATCGGTTCCTAAAGATGGACCCAGACCCGATTATTAACGGGTCGGAACCATCGGATAATCGGAGAATCGGATACCCATTTACAACCCTATGGGCAGCACCCCATCACTTCCGTCTTGGCTCAGGGTGACGGTACGAGGTTAATGGAGACGACTTTCCTCTATGGTTTGCTAAGAGTGTTTCCGCAACGTTAATGTGGAAACAGAAATCAACGTAACAGAACAAATTTGAGACGGTAAAGCCGACCGGTCCCCAGGCACCACCGCTCGGTAAAGCAACGGGCTCGGCAGGTCTGACCCGGTCCAGGGCACCACCTCTCTGTAAAGCACAACTGTTTTCCACTGCGATAATACTTCGGGTGCGATCATACCAGCGCTAAAGCACCGGATCACATCAGAACTCCGCAGTTAAGCGTGCTTGGGCGAGAGTAGTACTAGGATGGGTGACCTCCTGGGAAGTCCTCGTGTTGCACTCCTTTTTTTTCAGCTTTGGCTGTCCATTTTCCTGCCACCCATCACATGACCGCTGTTGGAGCCGTCGGAGACCAAATTAATCATTTTGAAGCGTCGAAACCCAGGCTCCGTGCGAGACTTACTGGTTTTAGTTAACCTTTAATTTGATTGCTTTGAAGGCTTTTTACTCCATTTCCGGTTCAATCTTTGCGGAAAGCCATATAAAGCAATTTAGGAAAGGTTTAAAAGTTTCAATGGAAAATCTTTTATATTTTACTAATTTTAGTAAGCTTACTGATTCGAGTAATCGAGGGTTTCCTGACTCTATAAAAGTGATGTAATACTTTTATTCAAGGAATAATACAGTTTCAGGTTGTTTATGGGTATCTAGGGTCGTAAACAGGTCGGTTCCGTTCCTGGTCCACGGCGGGCCCGGAACTGGAATCGTTAGTGAGGGGATGCACCCGGAAACCAAAACCGGAACCGATTCGGAACTAATTTCCTGGATCCGGAACCGGAACCATTACGGAGTGGATGGGCCCGGAACCGGAACCATTTCCTGGGCGGGTTCGGGTCCGGGCCCGGCCTATGTAGAGAATTTTTTAGAGAAAAGCAAACTTTTAGAAAAAAAATTTCTAAAATTGGGGTACTATATTGGAGCTCGGGCCTACAGGCCAGAACCAAGGTCGAATTGGGCCCGGAACCATTTAGGTCGCGGGTCTAGAAATTGGAACCATACCCGGACCCGTTTACTTATCGGTTTCTAAAGATGGACCCAGACCCGATTATTAACGGGTCGGAACCTTCGGATAATCGGAGAATCGGATACCCATTTACAACCCTATGGGCAGCACCCCATCACTTCCGTCTTGGCTCTGGGTGACAGTACGAGGTTAATGGAGACGACTTTCCTCTATGGTTTACTAAGAGTGTTTCCGCAACGTTAATGTGGAAACAGAAATCAACGTAACAGAACAAATTTGAGACGGTAAAGCCGACCGGTCCCCGGGCACCACCGCTCGGTAAAGCAACGGGCTCGGCAGGTCCGACCCGGTCCAGGGCACCACCTCTCTGTAAAGCACAACTGTTTTCCACCGCGATAATACTTCGGGTGCGATCATACCAGCGCTAAAGCACCGGATCCCATCAGAACTCCGCAGTTAAGCGTGCTTGGGCGAGAGTAGTACTAGGATGGGTGACCTCCTGGGAAGTCCTCGTGTTGCACCCCTTTTTTTTCAGCTTTGGCTGTCCATTTTCCTGCCACCCATCACAGGACCGCTGTTGGAGCCGTCGGAGACCAAATTCATCATTTTGAAGCGTCGAAACCCAGGCTCCGTGCGAGACTTACTGGTTTTAGTTAGCCTTTAATTTGATTGCTTTGAAGGCTTTTTACTCCATTTCCGGTTCAATCTTTGCGGAAAGCCATATAAAGCAATTTAGGAAAGGTTTAAAAGTTTCAATGGAAAATCTTTTATATTTTACTGATTTTAGTAAGCATACTGATTCGAGTAATCGAGGGTTTCCTGACTCTATAAAAGTGATGTAATACTTTTATTCAAGGAATAATACAGTTTCAGGTTGTTTATGGGTATCTAGGGTCGTAAACGGGTCGGTTCCGTTCCGGGTCCACGGCGGGCCCGGAACTGGAATCGTTAGTGAGGGGATGCACCCGGAAACCAAAACCGGAACCGATTCGGAACTAATTTCCTGGATCCGGAACCGGAACCATTACGGAGTGGATGGGCCCGGAACCGGAACCATTTCCTGGGCGGGTTCGGGTCCGGGCCCGGCCTATCTAGAGAATTTTTTAGAGAAAAGCAAACTTTTAGAAAAAAAATTTCTAAAATTGGGGTAATATATTGGAGCTCGGGCCCACAGGCCAGAACCAAGGTCGAATTGGGCCCGGAACCATTTAGGTCGCGGGTCTAGAAATTGGAACCATACCCGGACCCGTTTACTTATCGGTTCCTAAAGATGGACCCAGACCCGATTATTAACGGGTCGGAACCATCGGATAATCGGAGAATCGGATACCCATTTACAACCCTATGGGCAGCACCCCATCACTTCCGTCTTGGCTCAGGGTGACGGTACGAGGTTAATGGAGACGACTTTCCTCTATGGTTTGCTAAGAGTGTTTCCGCAACGTTAATGTGGAAACAGAAATCAACGTAACAGAACAAATTTGAGACGGTAAAGCCGACCGGTCCCCAGGCACCACCGCTCGGTAAAGCAACGGGCTCGGCAGGTCTGACCCGGTCCAGGGCACCACCTCTCTGTAAAGCACAACTGTTTTCCACTGCGATAATACTTCGGGTGCGATCATACCAGCGCTAAAGCACCGGATCACATCAGAACTCCGCAGTTAAGCGTGCTTGGGCGAGAGTAGTACTAGGATGGGTGACCTCCTGGGAAGTCCTCGTGTTGCACTCCTTTTTTTTCAGCTTTGGCTGTCCATTTTCCTGCCACCCATCACATGACCGCTGTTGGAGCCGTCGGAGACCAAATTAATCATTTTGAAGCGTCGAAACCCAGGCTCCGTGCGAGACTTACTGGTTTTAGTTAACCTTTAATTTGATTGCTTTGAAGGCTTTTTACTCCATTTCCGGTTCAATCTTTGCGGAAAGCCATATAAAGCAATTTAGGAAAGGTTTAAAAGTTTCAATGGAAAATCTTTTATATTTTACTGATTTTAGTAAGCTTACTGATTCGAGTAATCGAGGGTTTCCTGACTCTATAAAAGTGATGTAATACTTTTATTCAAGGAATAATACAGTTTCAGGTTGTTTATTGGTATCTAGGGTCGTAAACGGGTCGGTTCCGTTCCGGGTCCACGGCGGGCCCGGAACTGGAATCGTTAGTGAGGGGATGCACCCGGAAACCAAAACCGGAACCGATTCGGAACTAATTTCCTGGATCCGGAACCGGAACCATTACGGAGTGGATGGGCCCGGAACCGGAACCATTTCCTGGGCGGGTTCGGGTCCGGGCCCGGCCTATCTAGAGAATTTTTTAGAGAAAAGCAAACTTTTAGAAAAAAAATTTCTAAAATTGGGGTAATATATTGGAGCTCGGGCCCACAGGCCAGAACCAAGGTCGAATTGGGCCCGGAACCATTTAGGTCGCGGGTCTAGAAATTGGAACCATACCCGGACCCGTTTACTTATCGGTTCCTAAAGATGGACCCAGACCCGATTATTAACGGGTCGGAACCTTCGGATAATCGGAGAATCGGATACCCATTTACAACCCTATGGGCAGCACCCCATCACTTCCGTCTTGGCTCTGGGTGACAGTACGAGGTTAATGGAGACGACTTTCCTCTATGGTTTACTAAGAGTGTTTCCGCAACGTTAATGTGGAAACAGAAATCAACGTAACAGAACAAATTTGAGACGGTAAAGCCGACCGGTCCCCGGGCACCACCGCTCGGTAAAGCAACGGGCTCGGCAGGTCCGACCCGGTCCAGGGCACCACCTCTCTGTAAAGCACAACTGTTTTCCACTGCGATAATACTTCGGGTGCGATCATACCAGCGCTAAAGCACCGGATCCCATCAGAACTCCGCAGTTAAGCGTGCTTGGGCGAGAGTAGTACTAGGATGGGTGAAGCGTGCTTGGGCGAGAGTAGTACTAGGATGGGTGACCTCCTGGGAAGTCCTCGTGTTGCACCCCTTTTTTTTCAGCTTTGGCTGTCCATTTTCCTGCCACCCATCACATGACCGCTGTTGGAGCCGTCGGAGACCAAATTAATCATTTTGAAGCGTCGAAACCCAGGCTCCGTGCGAGACTTACTGGTTTTAGTTAGCCTTTAATTTGATTGCTTTCAAGGCTTTTTACTCCATTTCCGGTTCAATCTTTGCGGAAAGCCATATAAAGCAATTTAGGAAAGGTTTAAAAGTTTCAATGGAAAATCTTTTATATTTTACTGATTTTAGTAAGCTTACTGATTCGAGTAATCGAGGGTTTCCTGACTCTATAAAAGTGATGTAATACTTTTATTCAAGGAATAATACAGTTTCAGGTTGTTTATGGGTATCTAGGGTCGTAAACGGGTCGGTTCCGTTCCGGGTCCACGGCGGGCCCGGAACTGGAATCGTTAGTGAGGGGATGCACCCGGAAACCAAAACCGGAACCGATTCGGAACTAATTTCCTGGATCCGGAACCGGAACCATTACGGAGTGGATGGGCCCGGAACCGGAACCATTTCCTGGGCGGGTTCGGGTCCGGGCCCGGCCTATGTAGAGAATTTTTTAGAGAAAAGCAAACTTTTAGAAAAAAAATTTCTAAAATTGGGGTACTATATTGGAGCTCGGGCCCACAGGCCAGAACCAAGGTCGAATTGGGCCCGGAACCATTTAGGTCGCGGGTCTAGAAATTGGAACCATACCCGGACCCGTTTACTTATCGGTTCCTAAAGATGGACCCAGACCCGATTATTAACGGGTCGGAACCTTCGGATAATCGGAGAATCGGATACCCATTTACAACCCTATGGGCATCACCCCATCACTTCCGTCTTGGCTCAGGGTGACGGTACGAGGTTAATGGAGACGACTTTCCTCTATGGTTTAGTAAGAGTGTTTCCGCAACGTTAATGTGGAAACAGAAATCAACGTAACAGAACAAATTTGTGACGATAAAGCCGACCGGTCCCCAGGCACCACCGCTCGGTAAAGCAACGGGCTCGGCAAGTCCGACCCGGTCCAGGGCACCACCTCTCTGTAAAGCACAACTGTTTTCCACTGCGATAATACTTCGGGTGCGATCATACCAGCGCTAAAGCACCGGATCCCATCAGAACTCCGCAGTTAAGCGTGCTTGGGCGAGAGTAGTACTAGGATGGGTGACCTCCTGGGAAGTCCTCGTGTTGCACCCCTTTTTTTTCAGCTTTGGCTGTCCATTTTCCTGCCACCCATCACTTGACCGCTGTTGGAGCCGTCGGAGACCAAATTAATCATTTTGAAGCGTCGAAACCCAGGCTCCGTGCGAGACTTACTGGTTTTAGTTAGCCTTTAATTTGATTGCTTTGAAGGCTTTTTACTCCATTTCCGGTTCAATCTTTGCGGAAAGCCATATAAAGCAATTTAGGAAAGGTTTAAAAGTTTCAATGGAAAATCTTTTATATTTTACTGATTTTAGTAAGCTTACTGATTCGAGTAATCGAGGGTTTCCTGACTCTATAAAAGTGATGTAATACTTTTATTCAAGGAATAATACAGTTTCAGGTTGTTTATGGGTATCTAGGGTCGTAAACGGGTCGGTTCCGTTCCGGGTCCACGGCGGGCCCGGAACTGGAATCGTTAGTGAGGGGATGCACCCGGAAACCAAAACCGGAACCGATTCGGAACTAATTTCCTGGATCCGGAACCGGAACCATTACGGAGTGGATGGGCCCGGAACCGGAACCATTTCCTGGGCGGGTTCGGGTCCGGGCCCGGCCTATGTAGAGAATTTTTTAGAGAAAAGCAAACTTTTAGAAAAAAAATTTCTAAAATTGGGGTACTATATTGGAGCTCGGGCCTACAGGCCAGAACCAAGGTCGAATTGGGCCCGGAACCATTTAGGTCGCGGGTCTAGAAATTGGAACCATACCCGGACCCGTTTACTTATCGGTTCCTAAAGATGGACCCAGACCCGATTATTAACGGGTCGGAACCTTCGGATAATCGGAGAATCGGATACCCATTTACAACCCTATGGGCAGCACCCCATCACTTCCGTCTTGGCTCTGGGTGACAGTACGAGGTTAATGGAGACGACTTTCCTCTATGGTTTACTAAGAGTGTTTCCGCAACGTTAATGTGGAAACAGAAATCAACGTAACAGAACAAATTTGAGACGGTAAAGCCGACCGGTCCCCGGGCACCACCGCTCGGTAAAGCAACGGGCTCGGCAGGTCCGACCCGGTCCAGGGCACCACCTCTCTGTATAGCACAACTGTTTTCCACTGCGATAATACTTCGGGTGCGATCATACCAGCGCTAAAGCACCGGATCCCATCAGAACTCCGCAGTTAAGCGTGCTTGGGCGAGAGTAGTACTAGGATGGGTGACCTCCTGGGAAGTCCTCGTGTTGCACCCCTTTTTTTTCAGCTTTGGCTGTCCATTTTCCTGCCACCCATCACAGGACCACTGTTGGAGCCGTCGGAGACCAAATTCATCATTTTGAAGCGTCGAAACCCAGGCTCCGTGCGAGACTTACTGGTTTTAGTTAGCCTTTAATTTGATTGCTTTGAAGGCTTTTTACTCCATTTCCGGTTCAATCTTTGCGGAAAGCCATATAAAGCAATTTAGGAAAGGTTTAAAAGTTTCAATGGAAAATCTTTTATATTTTACTGATTTTAGTAAGCTTACTGATTCGAGTAATCGAGGGTTTCCTGACTCTATAAAAGTGATGTAATACTTTTATTCAAGGAATAATACAGTTTCAGGTTGTTTATGGGTATCTAGGGTCGTAAACGGGTCGGTTCCGTTCCGGGTCCACGGCGGGCCCGGAACTGGAATCGTTAGTGAGGGGATGCACCCGGAAACCAAAACCGGAACCGATTCGGAACTAATTTCCTGGATCCGGAACCGGAACCATTACGGAGTGGATGGGCCCGGAACCGGAACCATTTCCTGGGCGGGTTCGGGTCCGGGCCCGGCCTATCTAGAGAATTTTTTAGAGAAAAGCAAACTTTTAGAAAAAAAATTTCTAAAATTGGGGTAATATATTGGAGCTCGGGCCCACAGGCCAGAACCAAGGTCGAATTGGGCCCGGAACCATTTAGGTCGCGGGTCTAGAAATTGGAACCATACCCGGACCCGTTTACTTATCGGTTCCTAAAGATGGACCCAGACCCGATTATTAACGGGTCGGAACCATCGGATAATCGGAGAATCGGATACCCATTTACAACCCTATGGGCAGCACCCCATCACTTCCGTCTTGGCTCAGGGTGACGGTACGAGGTTAATGGAGACGACTTTCCTCTATGGTTTGCTAAGAGTGTTTCCGCAACGTTAATGTGGAAACAGAAATCAACGTAACAGAACAAATTTGAGACGGTAAAGCCGACCGGTCCCCAGGCACCACCGCTCGGTAAAGCAACGGGCTCGGCAGGTCCGACCCGGTCCAGGGCACCACCTCTCTGTAAAGCACAACTGTTTTCCACTGCGATAATACTTCGGGTGCGATCATACCAGCGCTAAAGCACCGGATCACATCAGAACTCCGCAGTTAAGCGTGCTTGGGCGAGAGTAGTACTAGGATGGGTGACCTCCTGGGAAGTCCTCGTGTTGCACTCCTTTTTTTTCAGCTTTGGCTGTCCATTTTCCTGCCACCCATCACATGACCGCTGTTGGAGCCGTCGGAGACCAAATTAATCATTTTGAAGCGTCGAAACCCAGGCTCCGTGCGAGACTTACTGGTTTTAGTTAACCTTTAATTTGATTGCTTTGAAGGCTTTTTACTCCATTTCCGGTTCAATCTTTGCGGAAAGCCATATAAAGCAATTTAGGAAAGGTTTAAAAGTTTCAATGGAAAATCTTTTATATTTTACTGATTTTAGTAAGCTTACTGATTCGAGTAATCGAGGGTTTCCTGACTCTATAAAAGTGATGTAATACTTTTATTCAAGGAATAATACAGTTTCAGGTTGTTTATTGGTATCTAGGGTCGTAAACGGGTCGGTTCCGTTCCGGGTCCACGGCGGGCCCGGAACTGGAATCGTTAGTGAGGGGATGCACCCGGAAACCAAAACCGGAACCGATTCGGAACTAATTTCCTGGATCCGGAACCGGAACCATTACGGAGTGGATGGGCCCGGAACCGGAACCATTTCCTGGGCGGGTTCGGGTCCGGGCCCGGCCTATCTAGAGAATTTTTATGAGAAAAGCAAACTTTTAGAAAAAAAATTTCTAAAATTGGGGTAATATATTGGAGCTCGGGCCCACAGGCCAGAACCAAGGTCGAATTGGGCCCGGAACCATTTAGGTCGCGGGTCTAGAAATTGGAACCATACCCGGACCCGTTTACTTATCGGTTCCTAAAGATGGACCCAGACCCGATTATTAACGGGTCGGAACCTTCGGATAATCGGAGAATCGGATACCCATTTACAACCCTATGGGCAGCACCCCATCACTTCCGTCTTGGCTCTGGGTGACAGTACGAGGTTAATGGAGACGACTTTCCTCTATGGTTTACTAAGAGTGTTTCCGCAACGTTAATGTGGAAACAGAAATCAACGTAACAGAACAAATTTGAGACGGTAAAGCCGACCGGTCCCCGGGCACCACCGCTCGGTAAAGCAACGGGCTCGGCAGTTCCGACCCGGTCCAGGGCACCACCTCTCTGTAAAGCACAACTGTTTTCCACTGCGATAATACTTCGGGTGCGATCATACCAGCGCTAAAGCACCGGATCCCATCAGAACTCCGCAGTTAAGCGTGCTTGGGCGAGAGTAGTACTAGGATGGGTGAAGCGTGCTTGGGCGAGAGTAGTACTAGGATGGGTGACCTCCTGGGAAGTCCTCGTGTTGCACCCCTTTTTTTTCAGCTTTGGCTGTCCATTTTCCTGCCACCCATCACAGGACCACTGTTGGAGCCGTCGGAGACCAAATTCATCATTTTGAAGCGTCGAAACCCAGGCTCCGTGCGAGACTTACTGGTTTTAGTTAGCCTTTAATTTGATTGCTTTGAAGGCTTTTTACTCCATTTCCGGTTCAATCTTTGCGGAAAGCCATATAAAGCAATTTAGGAAAGGTTTAAAAGTTTCAATGGAAAATCTTTTATATTTTACTGATTTTAGTAAGCTTACTGATTCGAGTAATCGAGGGTTTCCTGACTCTATAAAAGTGATGTAATACTTTTATTCAAGGAATAATACAGTTTCAGGTTGTTTATGGGTATCTAGGGTCGTAAACGGGTCGGTTCCGTTCCGGGTCCACGGCGGGCCCGGAACTGGAATCGTTAGTGAGGGGATGCACCCGGAAACCAAAACCGGAACCGATTCGGAACTAATTTCCTGGATCCGGAATCGGAACCATTACGGAGTGGATGGGCCCGGAACCGGAACCATTTCCTGGGCGGGTTCGGGTCCGGGCCCGGCCTATCTAGAGAATTTTTTAGAGAAAAGCAAACTTTTAGAAAAAAAATTTCTAAAATTGGGGTAATATATTGGAGCTCGGGCCCACAGGCCAGAACCAAGGTCGAATTGGGCCCGGAACCATTTAGGTCGCGGGTCTAGAAATTGGAACCATACCCGGACCCGTTTACTTATCGGTTCCTAAAGATGGACCCAGACCCGATTATTAACGGGTCGGAACCATCGGATAATCGGAGAATCGGATACCCATTTACAACCCTATGGGCAGCACCCCATCACTTCCGTCTTGGCTCAGGGTGACGGTACGAGGTTAATGGAGACGACTTTCCTCTATGGTTTAGTAAGAGTGTTTCCGCAACGTTAATGTGGAAACAGAAATCAACGTAACAGAACAAATTTGTGACGATAAAGCCGACCGGTCCCCAGGCACCACCGCTCGGTAAAGCAACGGGCTCGGCAAGTCCGACCCGGTCCAGGGCACCACCTCTCTGTAAAGCACAACTGTTTTCCACTGCGATAATACTTCGGGTGCGATCATACCAGCGCTAAAGCACCGGATCCCATCAGAACTCCGCAGTTAAGCGTGCTTGGGCGAGAGTAGTACTAGGATGGGTGACCTCCTGGGAAGTCCTCGTGTTGCACCCCTTTTTTTTCAGCTTTGGCTGTCCATTTTCCTGCCACCCATCACTTGACCGCTGTTGGAGCCGTCGGAGACCAAATTAATCATTTTGAAGCGTCGAAACCCAGGCTCCGTGCGAGACTTACTGGTTTTAGTTAGCCTTTAATTTGATTGCTTTGAAGGCTTTTTACTCCATTTCCGGTTCAATCTTTGCGGAAAGCCATATAAAGCAATTTAGGAAAGGTTTAAAAGTTTCAATGGAAAATCTTTTATATTTTACTAATTTTAGTAAGCTTACTGATTCGAGTAATCGAGGGTTTCCTGACTCTATAAAAGTGATGTAATACTTTTATTCAAGGAATAATACAGTTTCAGGTTGTTTATGGGTATCTAGGGTCGTAAACAGGTCGGTTCCGTTCCTGGTCCACGGCGGGCCCGGAACTGGAATCGTTAGTGAGGGGATGCACCCGGAAACCAAAACCGGAACCGATTCGGAACTAATTTCCTGGATCCGGAACCGGAACCATTACGGAGTGGATGGGCCCGGAACCGGAACCATTTCCTGGGCGGGTTCGGGTCCGGGCCCGGCCTATGTAGAGAATTTTTTAGAGAAAAGCAAACTTTTAGAAAAAAAATTTCTAAAATTGGGGTACTATATTGGAGCTCGGGCCTACAGGCCAGAACCAAGGTCGAATTGGGCCCGGAACCATTTAGGTCGCGGGTCTAGAAATTGGAACCATACCCGGACCCGTTTACTTATCGGTTTCTAAAGATGGACCCAGACCCGATTATTAACGGGTCGGAACCTTCGGATAATCGGAGAATCGGATACCCATTTACAACCCTATGGGCAGCACCCCATCACTTCCGTCTTGGCTCTGGGTGACAGTACGAGGTTAATGGAGACGACTTTCCTCTATGGTTTACTAAGAGTGTTTCCGCAACGTTAATGTGGAAACAGAAATCAACGTAACAGAACAAATTTGAGACGGTAAAGCCGACCGGTCCCCGGGCACCACCGCTCGGTAAAGCAACGGGCTCGGCAGGTCCGACCCGGTCCAGGGCACCACCTCTCTGTAAAGCACAACTGTTTTCCACCGCGATAATACTTCGGGTGCGATCATACCAGCGCTAAAGCACCGGATCCCATCAGAACTCCGCAGTTAAGCGTGCTTGGGCGAGAGTAGTACTAGGATGGGTGACCTCCTGGGAAGTCCTCGTGTTGCACCCCTTTTTTTTCAGCTTTGGCTGTCCATTTTCCTGCCACCCATCACAGGACCGCTGTTGGAGCCGTCGGAGACCAAATTCATCATTTTGAAGCGTCGAAACCCAGGCTCCGTGCGAGACTTACTGGTTTTAGTTAGCCTTTAATTTGATTGCTTTGAAGGCTTTTTACTCCATTTCCGGTTCAATCTTTGCGGAAAGCCATATAAAGCAATTTAGGAAAGGTTTAAAAGTTTCAATGGAAAATCTTTTATATTTTACTGATTTTAGTAAGCATACTGATTCGAGTAATCGAGGGTTTCCTGACTCTATAAAAGTGATGTAATACTTTTATTCGAGGAATAATACAGTTTCAGGTTGTTTATGGGTATCTAGGGTCGTAAACGGGTCGGTTCCGTTCCGGGTCCACGGCGGGCCCGGAACTGGAATCGTTAGTGAGGGGATGCACCCGGAAACCAAAACCGGAACCGATTCGGAACTAATTTCCTGGATCCGGAACCGGAACCATTACGGAGTGGATGGGCCCGGAACCGGAACCATTTCCTGGGCGGGTTCGGGTCCGGGCCCGGCCTATCTAGAGAATTTTTTAGAGAAAAGCAAACTTTTAGAAAAAAAATTTCTAAAATTGGGGTAATATATTGGAGCTCGGGCCCACAGGCCAGAACCAAGGTCGAATTGGGCCCGGAACCATTTAGGTCGCGGGTCTAGAAATTGGAACCATACCCGGACCCGTTTACTTATCGGTTCCTAAAGATGGACCCAGACCCGATTATTAACGGGTCGGAACCATCGGATAATCGGAGAATCGGATACCCATTTACAACCCTATGGGCAGCACCCCATCACTTCCGTCTTGGCTCAGGGTGACGGTACGAGGTTAATGGAGACGACTTTCCTCTATGGTTTGCTAAGAGTGTTTCCGCAACGTTAATGTGGAAACAGAAATCAACGTAACAGAACAAATTTGAGACGGTAAAGCCGACCGGTCCCCAGGCACCACCGCTCGGTAAAGCAACGGGCTCGGCAGGTCTGACCCGGTCCAGGGCACCACCTCTCTGTAAAGCACAACTGTTTTCCACTGCGATAATACTTCGGGTGCGATCATACCAGCGCTAAAGCACCGGATCACATCAGAACTCCGCAGTTAAGCGTGCTTGGGCGAGAGTAGTACTAGGATGGGTGACCTCCTGGGAAGTCCTCGTGTTGCACTCCTTTTTTTTCAGCTTTGGCTGTCCATTTTCCTGCCACCCATCACATGACCGCTGTTGGAGCCGTCGGAGACCAAATTAATCATTTTGAAGCGTCGAAACCCAGGCTCCGTGCGAGACTTACTGGTTTTAGTTAACCTTTAATTTGATTGCTTTGAAGGCTTTTTACTCCATTTCCGGTTCAATCTTTGCGGAAAGCCATATAAAGCAATTTAGGAAAGGTTTAAAAGTTTCAATGGAAAATCTTTTATATTTTACTGATTTTAGTAAGCTTACTGATTCGAGTAATCGAGGGTTTCCTGACTCTATAAAAGTGATGTAATACTTTTATTCAAGGAATAATACAGTTTCAGGTTGTTTATTGGTATCTAGGGTCGTAAACGGGTCGGTTCCGTTCCGGGTCCACGGCGGGCCCGGAACTGGAATCGTTAGTGAGGGGATGCACCCGGAAACCAAAACCGGAACCGATTCGGAACTAATTTCCTGGATCCGGAACCGGAACCATTACGGAGTGGATGGGCCCGGAACCGGAACCATTTCCTGGGCGGGTTCGGGTCCGGGCCCGGCCTATCTAGAGAATTTTTATGAGAAAAGCAAACTTTTAGAAAAAAAATTTCTAAAATTGGGGTAATATATTGGAGCTCGGGCCCACAGGCCAGAACCAAGGTCGAATTGGGCCCGGAACCATTTAGGTCGCGGGTCTAGAAATTGGAACCATACCCGGACCCGTTTACTTATCGGTTCCTAAAGATGGACCCAGACCCGATTATTAACGGGTCGGAACCTTCGGATAATCGGAGAATCGGATACCCATTTACAACCCTATGGGCAGCACCCCATCACTTCCGTCTTGGCTCTGGGTGACAGTACGAGGTTAATGGAGACGACTTTCCTCTATGGTTTACTAAGAGTGTTTCCGCAACGTTAATGTGGAAACAGAAATCAACGTAACAGAACAAATTTGAGACGGTAAAGCCGACCGGTCCCCGGGCACCACCGCTCGGTAAAGCAACGGGCTCGGCAGGTCCGACCCGGTCCAGGGCACCACCTCTCTGTAAAGCACAACTGTTTTCCACTGCGATAATACTTCGGGTGCGATCATACCAGCGCTAAAGCACCGGATCCCATCAGAACTCCGCAGTTAAGCGTGCTTGGGCGAGAGTAGTACTAGGATGGGTGAAGCGTGCTTGGGCGAGAGTAGTACTAGGATGGGTGACCTCCTGGGAAGTCCTCGTGTTGCACCCCTTTTTTTTCAGCTTTGGCTGTCCATTTTCCTGCCACCCATCACATGACCGCTGTTGGAGCCGTCGGAGACCAAATTAATCATTTTGAAGCGTCGAAACCCAGGCTCCGTGCGAGACTTACTGGTTTTAGTTAGCCTTTAATTTGATTGCTTTCAAGGCTTTTTACTCCATTTCCGGTTCAATCTTTGCGGAAAGCCATATAAAGCAATTTAGGAAAGGTTTAAAAGTTTCAATGGAAAATCTTTTATATTTTACTGATTTTAGTAAGCTTACTGATTCGAGTAATCGAGGGTTTCCTGACTCTATAAAAGTGATGTAATACTTTTATTCAAGGAATAATACAGTTTCAGGTTGTTTATGGGTATCTAGGGTCGTAAACGGGTCGGTTCCGTTCCGGGTCCACGGCGGGCCCGGAACTGGAATCGTTAGTGAGGGGATGCACCCGGAAACCAAAACCGGAACCGATTCGGAACTAATTTCCTGGATCCGGAACCGGAACCATTACGGAGTGGATGGGCCCGGAACCGGAACCATTTCCTGGGCGGGTTCGGGTCCGGGCCCGGCCTATGTAGAGAATTTTTTAGAGAAAAGCAAACTTTTAGAAAAAAAATTTCTAAAATTGGGGTACTATATTGGAGCTCGGGCCCACAGGCCAGAACCAAGGTCGAATTGGGCCCGGAACCATTTAGGTCGCGGGTCTAGAAATTGGAACCATACCCGGACCCGTTTACTTATCGGTTCCTAAAGATGGACCCAGACCCGATTATTAACGGGTCGGAACCTTCGGATAATCGGAGAATCGGATACCCATTTACAACCCTATGGGCATCACCCCATCACTTCCGTCTTGGCTCAGGGTGACGGTACGAGGTTAATGGAGACGACTTTCCTCTATGGTTTAGTAAGAGTGTTTCCGCAACGTTAATGTGGAAACAGAAATCAACGTAACAGAACAAATTTGTGACGATAAAGCCGACCGGTCCCCAGGCACCACCGCTCGGTAAAGCAACGGGCTCGGCAAGTCCGACCCGGTCCAGGGCACCACCTCTCTGTAAAGCACAACTGTTTTCCACTGCGATAATACTTCGGGTGCGATCATACCAGCGCTAAAGCACCGGATCCCATCAGAACTCCGCAGTTAAGCGTGCTTGGGCGAGAGTAGTACTAGGATGGGTGACCTCCTGGGAAGTCCTCGTGTTGCACCCCTTTTTTTTCAGCTTTGGCTGTCCATTTTCCTGCCACCCATCACTTGACCGCTGTTGGAGCCGTCGGAGACCAAATTAATCATTTTGAAGCGTCGAAACCCAGGCTCCGTGCGAGACTTACTGGTTTTAGTTAGCCTTTAATTTGATTGCTTTGAAGGCTTTTTACTCCATTTCCGGTTCAATCTTTGCGGAAAGCCATATAAAGCAATTTAGGAAAGGTTTAAAAGTTTCAATGGAAAATCTTTTATATTTTACTGATTTTAGTAAGCTTACTGATTCGAGTAATCGAGGGTTTCCTGACTCTATAAAAGTGATGTAATACTTTTATTCAAGGAATAATACAGTTTCAGGTTGTTTATGGGTATCTAGGGTCGTAAACGGGTCGGTTCCGTTCCGGGTCCACGGCGGGCCCGGAACTGGAATCGTTAGTGAGGGGATGCACCCGGAAACCAAAACCGGAACCGATTCGGAACTAATTTCCTGGATCCGGAACCGGAACCATTACGGAGTGGATGGGCCCGGAACCGGAACCATTTCCTGGGCGGGTTCGGGTCCGGGCCCGGCCTATGTAGAGAATTTTTTAGAGAAAAGCAAACTTTTAGAAAAAAAATTTCTAAAATTGGGGTACTATATTGGAGCTCGGGCCTACAGGCCAGAACCAAGGTCGAATTGGGCCCGGAACCATTTAGGTCGCGGGTCTAGAAATTGGAACCATACCCGGACCCGTTTACTTATCGGTTCCTAAAGATGGACCCAGACCCGATTATTAACGGGTCGGAACCTTCGGATAATCGGAGAATCGGATACCCATTTACAACCCTATGGGCAGCACCCCATCACTTCCGTCTTGGCTCTGGGTGACAGTACGAGGTTAATGGAGACGACTTTCCTCTATGGTTTACTAAGAGTGTTTCCGCAACGTTAATGTGGAAACAGAAATCAACGTAACAGAACAAATTTGAGACGGTAAAGCCGACCGGTCCCCGGGCACCACCGCTCGGTAAAGCAACGGGCTCGGCAGGTCCGACCCGGTCCAGGGCACCACCTCTCTGTATAGCACAACTGTTTTCCACTGCGATAATACTTCGGGTGCGATCATACCAGCGCTAAAGCACCGGATCCCATCAGAACTCCGCAGTTAAGCGTGCTTGGGCGAGAGTAGTACTAGGATGGGTGACCTCCTGGGAAGTCCTCGTGTTGCACCCCTTTTTTTTCAGCTTTGGCTGTCCATTTTCCTGCCACCCATCACAGGACCACTGTTGGAGCCGTCGGAGACCAAATTCATCATTTTGAAGCGTCGAAACCCAGGCTCCGTGCGAGACTTACTGGTTTTAGTTAGCCTTTAATTTGATTGCTTTGAAGGCTTTTTACTCCATTTCCGGTTCAATCTTTGCGGAAAGCCATATAAAGCAATTTAGGAAAGGTTTAAAAGTTTCAATGGAAAATCTTTTATATTTTACTGATTTTAGTAAGCTTACTGATTCGAGTAATCGAGGGTTTCCTGACTCTATAAAAGTGATGTAATACTTTTATTCAAGGAATAATACAGTTTCAGGTTGTTTATGGGTATCTAGGGTCGTAAACGGGTCGGTTCCGTTCCGGGTCCACGGCGGGCCCGGAACTGGAATCGTTAGTGAGGGGATGCACCCGGAAACCAAAACCGGAACCGATTCGGAACTAATTTCCTGGATCCGGAACCGGAACCATTACGGAGTGGATGGGCCCGGAACCGGAACCATTTCCTGGGCGGGTTCGGGTCCGGGCCCGGCCTATCTAGAGAATTTTTTAGAGAAAAGCAAACTTTTAGAAAAAAAATTTCTAAAATTGGGGTAATATATTGGAGCTCGGGCCCACAGGCCAGAACCAAGGTCGAATTGGGCCCGGAACCATTTAGGTCGCGGGTCTAGAAATTGGAACCATACCCGGACCCGTTTACTTATCGGTTCCTAAAGATGGACCCAGACCCGATTATTAACGGGTCGGAACCATCGGATAATCGGAGAATCGGATACCCATTTACAACCCTATGGGCAGCACCCCATCACTTCCGTCTTGGCTCAGGGTGACGGTACGAGGTTAATGGAGACGACTTTCCTCTATGGTTTGCTAAGAGTGTTTCCGCAACGTTAATGTGGAAACAGAAATCAACGTAACAGAACAAATTTGAGACGGTAAAGCCGACCGGTCCCCAGGCACCACCGCTCGGTAAAGCAACGGGCTCGGCAGGTCCGACCCGGTCCAGGGCACCACCTCTCTGTAAAGCACAACTGTTTTCCACTGCGATAATACTTCGGGTGCGATCATACCAGCGCTAAAGCACCGGATCACATCAGAACTCCGCAGTTAAGCGTGCTTGGGCGAGAGTAGTACTAGGATGGGTGACCTCCTGGGAAGTCCTCGTGTTGCACTCCTTTTTTTTCAGCTTTGGCTGTCCATTTTCCTGCCACCCATCACATGACCGCTGTTGGAGCCGTCGGAGACCAAATTAATCATTTTGAAGCGTCGAAACCCAGGCTCCGTGCGAGACTTACTGGTTTTAGTTAACCTTTAATTTGATTGCTTTGAAGGCTTTTTACTCCATTTCCGGTTCAATCTTTGCGGAAAGCCATATAAAGCAATTTAGGAAAGGTTTAAAAGTTTCAATGGAAAATCTTTTATATTTTACTGATTTTAGTAAGCTTACTGATTCGAGTAATCGAGGGTTTCCTGACTCTATAAAAGTGATGTAATACTTTTATTCAAGGAATAATACAGTTTCAGGTTGTTTATTGGTATCTAGGGTCGTAAACGGGTCGGTTCCGTTCCGGGTCCACGGCGGGCCCGGAACTGGAATCGTTAGTGAGGGGATGCACCCGGAAACCAAAACCGGAACCGATTCGGAACTAATTTCCTGGATCCGGAACCGGAACCATTACGGAGTGGATGGGCCCGGAACCGGAACCATTTCCTGGGCGGGTTCGGGTCCGGGCCCGGCCTATCTAGAGAATTTTTATGAGAAAAGCAAACTTTTAGAAAAAAAATTTCTAAAATTGGGGTAATATATTGGAGCTCGGGCCCACAGGCCAGAACCAAGGTCGAATTGGGCCCGGAACCATTTAGGTCGCGGGTCTAGAAATTGGAACCATACCCGGACCCGTTTACTTATCGGTTCCTAAAGATGGACCCAGACCCGATTATTAACGGGTCGGAACCTTCGGATAATCGGAGAATCGGATACCCATTTACAACCCTATGGGCAGCACCCCATCACTTCCGTCTTGGCTCTGGGTGACAGTACGAGGTTAATGGAGACGACTTTCCTCTATGGTTTACTAAGAGTGTTTCCGCAACGTTAATGTGGAAACAGAAATCAACGTAACAGAACAAATTTGAGACGGTAAAGCCGACCGGTCCCCGGGCACCACCGCTCGGTAAAGCAACGGGCTCGGCAGTTCCGACCCGGTCCAGGGCACCACCTCTCTGTAAAGCACAACTGTTTTCCACTGCGATAATACTTCGGGTGCGATCATACCAGCGCTAAAGCACCGGATCCCATCAGAACTCCGCAGTTAAGCGTGCTTGGGCGAGAGTAGTACTAGGATGGGTGAAGCGTGCTTGGGCGAGAGTAGTACTAGGATGGGTGACCTCCTGGGAAGTCCTCGTGTTGCACCCCTTTTTTTTCAGCTTTGGCTGTCCATTTTCCTGCCACCCATCACAGGACCACTGTTGGAGCCGTCGGAGACCAAATTCATCATTTTGAAGCGTCGAAACCCAGGCTCCGTGCGAGACTTACTGGTTTTAGTTAGCCTTTAATTTGATTGCTTTGAAGGCTTTTTACTCCATTTCCGGTTCAATCTTTGCGGAAAGCCATATAAAGCAATTTAGGAAAGGTTTAAAAGTTTCAATGGAAAATCTTTTATATTTTACTGATTTTAGTAAGCTTACTGATTCGAGTAATCGAGGGTTTCCTGACTCTATAAAAGTGATGTAATACTTTTATTCAAGGAATAATACAGTTTCAGGTTGTTTATGGGTATCTAGGGTCGTAAACGGGTCGGTTCCGTTCCGGGTCCACGGCGGGCCCGGAACTGGAATCGTTAGTGAGGGGATGCACCCGGAAACCAAAACCGGAACCGATTCGGAACTAATTTCCTGGATCCGGAACCGGAACCATTACGGAGTGGATGGGCCCGGAACCGGAACCATTTCCTGGGCGGGTTCGGGTCCGGGCCCGGCCTATCTAGAGAATTTTTTAGAGAAAAGCAAACTTTTAGAAAAAAAATTTCTAAAATTGGGGTAATATATTGGAGCTCGGGCCCACAGGCCAGAACCAAGGTCGAATTGGGCCCGGAACCATTTAGGTCGCGGGTCTAGAAATTGGAACCATACCCGGACCCGTTTACTTATCGGTTCCTAAAGATGGACCCAGACCCGATTATTAACGGGTCGGAACCATCGGATAATCGGAGAATCGGATACCCATTTACAACCCTATGGGCAGCACCCCATCACTTCCGTCTTGGCTCAGGGTGACGGTACGAGGTTAATGGAGACGACTTTCCTCTATGGTTTGCTAAGAGTGTTTCCGCAACGTTAATGTGGAAACAGAAATCAACGTAACAGAACAAATTTGAGACGGTAAAGCCGACCGGTCCCCAGGCACCACCGCTCGGTAAAGCAACGGGCTCGGCAGGTCCGACCCGGTCCAGGGCACCACCTCTCTGTAAAGCACAACTGTTTTCCACTGCGATAATACTTCGGGTGCGATCATACCAGCGCTAAAGCACCGGATCACATCAGAACTCCGCAGTTAAGCGTGCTTGGGCGAGAGTAGTACTAGGATGGGTGACCTCCTGGGAAGTCCTCGTGTTGCACTCCTTTTTTTTCAGCTTTGGCTGTCCATTTTCCTGCCACCCATCACATGACCGCTGTTGGAGCCGTCGGAGACCAAATTAATCATTTTGAAGCGTCGAAACCCAGGCTCCGTGCGAGACTTACTGGTTTTAGTTAACCTTTAATTTGATTGCTTTGAAGGCTTTTTACTCCATTTCCGGTTCAATCTTTGCGGAAAGCCATATAAAGCAATTTAGGAAAGGTTTAAAAGTTTCAATGGAAAATCTTTTATATTTTACTGATTTTAGTAAGCTTACTGATTCGAGTAATCGAGGGTTTCCTGACTCTATAAAAGTGATGTAATACTTTTATTCAAGGAATAATACAGTTTCAGGTTGTTTATTGGTATCTAGGGTCGTAAACGGGTCGGTTCCGTTCCGTGTCCACGGCGGGCCCGGAACTGGAATCGTTAGTGAGGGGATGCACCCGGAAACCAAAACCGGAACCGATTCGGAACTAATTTCCTGGATCCGGAACCGGAACCATTACGGAGTGGATGGGCCCGGAACCGGAACCATTTCCTGGGCGGGTTCGGGTCCGGGCCCGGCCTATCTAGAGAATTTTTATGAGAAAAGCAAACTTTTAGAAAAAAAATTTCTAAAATTGGGGTAATATATTGGAGCTCGGGCCCACAGGCCAGAACCAAGGTCGAATTGGGCCCGGAACCATTTAGGTCGCGGGTCTAGAAATTGGAACCATACCCGGACCCGTTTACTTATCGGTTCCTAAAGATGGACCCAGACCCGATTATTAACGGGTCGGAACCTTCGGATAATCGGAGAATCGGATACCCATTTACAACCCTATGGGCAGCACCCCATCACTTCCGTCTTGGCTCTGGGTGACAGTACGAGGTTAATGGAGACGACTTTCCTCTATGGTTTACTAAGAGTGTTTCCGCAACGTTAATGTGGAAACAGAAATCAACGTAACAGAACAAATTTGAGACGGTAAAGCCGACCGGTCCCCGGGCACCACCGCTCGGTAAAGCAACGGGCTCGGCAGTTCCGACCCGGTCCAGGGCACCACCTCTCTGTAAAGCACAACTGTTTTCCACTGCGATAATACTTCGGGTGCGATCATACCAGCGCTAAAGCACCGGATCCCATCAGAACTCCGCAGTTAAGCGTGCTTGGGCGAGAGTAGTACTAGGATGGGTGAAGCGTGCTTGGGCGAGAGTAGTACTAGGATGGGTGACCTCCTGGGAAGTCCTCGTGTTGCACCCCTTTTTTTTAAGCTTTGGCTGTCCATTTTCCTGCCACCCATCACATGACCGCTGTTGGAGCCGTCGGAGACCAAATTAATCATTTTGAAGCGTCGAAACCCAGGCTCCGTGCGAGACTTACTGGTTTTAGTTAGCCTTTAATTTGATTGCTTTGAAGGCTTTTTACTCCATTTCCGGTTCAATCTTTGCGGAAAGCCATATAAAGCAATTTAGGAAAGGTTTAAAAGTTTCAATGGAAAATCTTTTATATTTTACTGATTTTAGTAAGCTTACTGATTCGAGTAATCGAGGGTTTCCTGACTCTATAAAAGTGATGTAATACTTTTATTCAAGGAATAATACAGTTTCAGGTTGTTTATGGGTATCTAGGGTCGTAAACGGGTCGGTTCCGTTCCGGGTCCACGGCGGGCCCGGAACTGGAATCGTTAGTGAGGGGATGCACCCGGAAACCAAAACCGGAACCGATTCGGAACTAATTTCCTGGATCCGGAACCGGAACCATTACGGAGTGGATGGGCCCGGAACCGGAACCATTTCCTGGGCGGGTTCGGGTCCGGGCCCGGCCTATCTAGAGAATTTTTTAGAGAAAAGCAAACTTTTAGAAAAAAAATTTCTAAAATTGGGGTAATATATTGGAGCTCGGGCCCACAGGCCAGAACCAAGGTCGAATTGGGCCCGGAACCATTTAGGTCGCGGGTCTAGAAATTGGAACCATACCCGGACCCGTCTACTTATCGGTTCCTAAAGATGGACCCAGACCCGATTATTAACGGGTCGGAACCTTCGGATAATCGGAGAATCGGATACCCATTTACAACCCTATGGGCAGCACCCCATCACTTCCGTCTTGGCTCAGGGTGACGGTACGAGGTTAATGGAGACGACTTTCCTCTATGGTTTGCTAGGAGTGTTTCCGCAACGTTAATGTGGAAACAGAAATCAACGTAACAGAACAAATTTGAGACGGTAAAGCCGACCGGTCCCCGGGCACCACCGCTCGGTAAAGCAACGGGCTCGGCAGGTCCGACCCGGTCCAGGGCACCACCTCTCTGTAAAGCACAACTGTTTTCCACTGCGATAATACTTCGGGTGCGATCGTACCAGCGCTAAAGCACCGGATCCCATCAGAACTCCGCAGTTAAGCGTGCTTGGGCGAGAGTAGTACTAGGATGGGTGACCTCCTGGGAAGTCCTCGTGTTGCACCCCTTTTTTTTCAGCTTTGGCTGTCCATTTTCCTGCCACCCATCACATGACCGCTGTTGGAGCCGTCGGAGACCAAATTAATCATTTTGAAGCGTCGAAACCCAGGCTCCGTGCGAGACTTACTGGTTTTAGTTAGCCTTTAATTTGATTGCTTTGAAGGCTTTTTACTCCATTTCCGGTTCAATCTTTGCGGAAAGCCATATAAAGCAATTTAGGAAAGGTTTAAAAGTTTCAATGGAAAATCTTTTATATTTTACTGATTTTAGTAAGCTTACTGATTCGAGTAATCGAGGGTTTCCTGACTCTATAAAAGTGATGTAATACTTTTATTCAAGGAATAATACAGTTTCAGGTTGTTTATGGGTATCTAGGGTCGTAAACGGGTCGGTTCCGTTCCGGGTCCACGGCGGGCCCGGAACTGGAATCGTTAGTGAGGGGATGCACCCGGAAACCAAAACCGGAACCGATTCGGAACTAATTTCCTGGATCCGGAACCGGAACCATTACGGAGTGGATGGGCCCGGAACCGGAACCATTTCCTGGGCGGGTTCGGGTCCGGGCCCGGCCTATCTAGAGAATTTTTTAGAGAAAAGCAAACTTTTAGAAAAAAAATTTCTAAAATTGGGGTACTATATTGGAGCTCGGGCCCACAGGCCAGAACCAAGGTCGAATTGGGCCCGGAACCATTTAGGTCGCGGGTCTAGAAATTGGAACCATACCCGGACCCGTTTACTTATCGGTTCCTAAAGATGGACCCAGACCCGATTATTAACGGGTCGGAACCTTCGGATAATCGGAGAATCGGATACCCATTTACAACCCTATGGGCAGCACCCCATCACTTCCGTCTTGGCTCAGGGTGACGGTACGAGGTTAATGGAAACGACTTTCCTCTATGGTTTACTATGAGTGTTTCCGCAACGTTAATGTGGAAACAGAAATCAACGTAACAGAACAAATTTGAGACGGTAAAGCCGACCGGTCCCCAGGCACCACCGCTCGGTAAAGCAACGGGCTCGGCAGGTCCGACCCGGTCCAGGGCACCACCTCTCTGTAAAGCACAACTGTTTTCCACTGCGATAATACTTCGGGTGCGATCATACCAGCGCTAAAGCACCGGATCCCATCAGAACTCCGCAGTTAAGCGTGCTTGGGCGAGAGTAGTACTAGGATGGGTGACCTCCTGGGAAGTCCTCGTGTTGCACCCCTTTTTTTTCAGCTTTGGCTGTCCATTTTCCTGCCACCCATCACTTGACCGCTGTTGGAGCCGTCGGAGACCAAATTAATCATTTTGAAGCGTCGAAACCCAGGCTCCGTGCGAGACTTACTGGTTTTAGTTAGCCTTTAATTTGATTGCTTTGAAGGCTTTTTACTCCATTTCCGGTTCAATCTTTGCGGAAAGCCATATAAAGCAATTTAGGAAAGGTTTAAAAGTTTCAATGGAAAATCTTTTATATTTTACTGATTTTAGTAAGCTTACTGATTCGAGTAATCGAGGGTTTCCTGACTCTATAAAAGTGATGTAATACTTTTATTCAAGGAATAATACAGTTTCAGGTTGTTTATGGGTATCTAGGGTCGTAAACGGGTCGGTTCCGTTCCGGGTCCACGGCGGGCCCGGAACTGGAATCGTTAGTGAGGGGATGCACCCGGAAACCAAAACCGGAACCGATTCGGAACTAATTTCCTGGATCCGGAACCGGAACCATTACGGAGTGGATGGGCCCGGAACCGGAACCATTTCCTGGGCGGGTTCGGGTCCGGGCCCGGCCTATGTAGAGAATTTTTTAGAGAAAAGCAAACTTTTAGAAAAAAAATTTCTAAAATTGGGGTACTATATTGGAGCTCGGGCCTACAGGCCAGAACCAAGGTCGAATTGGGCCCGGAACCATTTAGGTCGCGGGTCTAGAAATTGGAACCATACCCGGACCCGTTTACTTATCGGTTCCTAAAGATGGACCCAGACCCGATTATTAACGGGTCGGAACCTTCGGATAATCGGAGAATCGGATACCCATTTACAACCCTATGGGCAGCACCCCATCACTTCCGTCTTGGCTCTGGGTGACAGTACGAGGTTTATGGAGACGACTTTCCTCTATGGTTTACTAAGAGTGTTTCCGCAACGTTAATGTGGAAACAGAAATCAACGTAACAGAACAAATTTGAGACGGTAAAGCCGACCGGTCCCCGGGCACCACCGCTCGGTAAAGCAACGGGCTCGGCAGGTCCGACCCGGTCCAGGGCACCACCTCTCTGTAAAGCACAACTGTTTTCCACTGCGATAATACTTCGGGTGCGATCATACCAGCGCTAAAGCACCGGATCCCATCAGAACTCCGCAGTTAAGCGTGCTTGGGCGAGAGTAGTACTAGGATGGGTGACCTCCTGGGAAGTCCTCGTGTTGCACCCCTTTTTTTTCAGCTTTGGCTGTCCATTTTCCTGCCACCCATCACAGGACCGCTGTTGGAGCCGTCGGAGACCAAATTCATCATTTTGAAGCGTCGAAACCCAGGCTCCGTGCGAGACTTACTGGTTTTAGTTAGCCTTTAATTTGATTGCTTTGAAGGCTTTTTACTCCATTTCCGGTTCAATCTTTGCGGAAAGCCATATAAAGCAATTTAGGAAAGGTTTAAAAGTTTCAATGGAAAATCTTTTATATTTTACTGATTTTAGTAAGCTTACTGATTCGAGTAATCGAGGGTTTCCTGACTCTATAAAAGTGATGTAATACTTTTATTCAAGGAATAATACAGTTTCAGGTTGTTTATGGGTATCTAGGGTCGTAAACGGGTCGGTTCCGTTCCGGGTCCACGGCGGGCCCGGAACTGGAATCGTTAGTGAGGGGATGCACCCGGAAACCAAAACCGGAACCGATTCGGAACTAATTTCCTGGATCCGGAACCGGAACCATTACGGAGTGGATGGGCCCGGAACCGGAACCATTTCCTGGGCGGGTTCGGGTCCGGGCCCGGCCTATCTAGAGAATTTTTTAGAGAAAAGCAAACTTTTAGAAAAAAAATTTCTAAAATTGGGGTAATATATTGGAGCTCGGGCCCACAGGCCAGAACCAAGGTCGAATTGGGCCCGGAACCATTTAGGTCGCGGGTCTAGAAATTGGAACCATACCCGGACCCGTTTACTTATCGGTTCCTAAAGATGGACCCAGACCCGATTATTAACGGGTCGGAACCTTCGGATAATCGGAGAATCGGATACCCATTTACAACCCTATGGGCAGCACCCCATCACTTCCGTCTTGGCTCAGGGTGACGGTACGAGGTTAATGGAGACGACTTTCCTCTATGGTTTGCTAAGAGTGTTTCCGCAACGTTAATGTGGAAACAGAAATCAACGTAACAGAACAAATTTGAGACGGTAAAGCCGACCGGTCCCCAGGCACCACCGCTCGGTAAAGCAACGGGCTCGGCAGGTCCGACCCGGTCCAGGGCACCACCTCTCTGTAAAGCACAACTGTTTTCCACTGCGATAATACTTCGGGTGCGATCATACCAGCGCTAAAGCACCGGATCACATCAGAACTCCGCAGTTAAGCGTGCTTGGGCGAGAGTAGTACTAGGATGGGTGACCTCCTGGGAAGTCCTCGTGTTGCACTCCTTTTTTTTCAGCTTTGGCTGTCCATTTTCCTGCCACCCATCACATGACCGCTGTTGGAGCCGTCGGAGACCAAATTAATCATTTTGAAGCGTCGAAACCCAGGCTCCGTGCGAGACTTACTGGTTTTAGTTAACCTTTAATTTGATTGCTTTGAAGGCTTTTTACTCCATTTCCGGTTCAATCTTTGCGGAAACCCATATAAAGCAATTTAGGAAAGGTTTAAAAGTTTCAATGGAAAATCTTTTATATTTTACTGATTTTAGTAAGCTTACTGATTCGAGTAATCGAGGGTTTCCTGACTCTATAAAAGTGATGTAATACTTTTATTCAAGGAATAATACAGTTTCAGGTTGTTTATGGGTATCTAGGGTCGTAAACGGGTCGGTTCCGTTCCGGGTCCACGGCGGGCCCGGAACTGGAATCGTTAGTGAGGGGATGCACCCGGAAACCAAAACCGGAACCGATTCGGAACTAATTTCCTGGATCCGGAACCGGAACCATTACGGAGTGGATGGGCCCGGAACCGGAACCATTTCCTGGGCGGGTTCGGGTCCGGGCCCGGCCTATGTAGAGAATTTTTTAGAGAAAAGCAAACTTTTAGAAAAAAAATTTCTAAAATTGGGGTACTATATTGGAGCTCGGGCCCACAGGCCAGAACCAAGGTCGAATTGGGCCCGGAACCATTTAGGTCGCGGGTCTAGAAATTGGAACCATACCCGGACCCGTTTACTTATCGGTTCCTAAAGATGGACCCAGACCCGATTATTAACGGGTCGGAACCTTCGGATAATCGGAGAATCGGATACCCATTTACAACCCTATGGGCATCACCCCATCACTTCCGTCTTGGCTCAGGGAGACGGTACGAGGTTAATGGAGACGACTTTCCTCTATGGTTTAGTAAGAGTGTTTCCGCAACGTTAATGTGGAAACAGAAATCAACGTAACAGAACAAATTTGTGACGATAAAGCCGACCGGTCCCCAGGCACCACCGCTCGGTAAAGCAACGGGCTCGGCAAGTCCGACCCGGTCCAGGGCACCACCTCTCTGTAAAGCACAACTGTTTTCCACTGCGATAATACTTCGGGTGCGATCATACCAGCGCTAAAGCACCGGATCCCATCAGAACTCCGCAGTTAAGCGTGCTTGGGCGAGAGTAGTACTAGGATGGGTGACCTCCTGGGAAGTCCTCGTGTTGCACCCCTTTTTTTTCAGCTTTGGCTGTCCATTTTCCTGCCACCCATCACTTGACCGCTGTTGGAGCCGTCGGAGACCAAATTAATCATTTTGAAGCGTCGAAACCCAGGCTCCGTGCGAGACTTACTGGTTTTAGTTAGCCTTTAATTTGATTGCTTTGAAGGCTTTTTACTCCATTTCCGGTTCAATCTTTGCGGAAAGCCATATAAAGCAATTTAGGAAAGGTTTAAAAGTTTCAATGGAAAATCTTTTATATTTTACTAATTTTAGTAAGCTTACTGATTCGAGTAATCGAGGGTTTCCTGACTCTATAAAAGTGATGTAATACTTTTATTCAAGGAATAATACAGTTTCAGGTTGTTTATGGGTATCTAGGGTCGTAAACAGGTCGGTTCCGTTCCTGGTCCACGGCGGGCCCGGAACTGGAATCGTTAGTGAGGGGATGCACCCGGAAACCAAAACCGGAACCGATTCGGAACTAATTTCCTGGATCCGGAACCGGAACCATTACGGAGTGGATGGGCCCGGAACCGGAACCATTTCCTGGGCGGGTTCGGGTCCGGGCCCGGCCTATGTAGAGAATTTTTTAGAGAAAAGCAAACTTTTAGAAAAAAAATTTCTAAAATTGGGGTACTATATTGGAGCTCGGGCCTACAGGCCAGAACCAAGGTCGAATTGGGCCCGGAACCATTTAGGTCGCGGGTCTAGAAATTGGAACCATACCCGGACCCGTTTACTTATCGGTTTCTAAAGATGGACCCAGACCCGATTATTAACGGGTCGGAACCTTCGGATAATCGGAGAATCGGATACCCATTTACAACCCTATGGGCAGCACCCCATCACTTCCGTCTTGGCTCTGGGTGACAGTACGAGGTTAATGGAGACGACTTTCCTCTATGGTTTACTAAGAGTGTTTCCGCAACGTTAATGTGGAAACAGAAATCAACGTAACAGAACAAATTTGAGACGGTAAAGCCGACCGGTCCCCGGGCACCACCGCTCGGTAAAGCAACGGGCTCGGCAGGTCCGACCCGGTCCAGGGCACCACCTCTCTGTAAAGCACAACTGTTTTCCACCGCGATAATACTTCGGGTGCGATCATACCAGCGCTAAAGCACCGGATCCCATCAGAACTCCGCAGTTAAGCGTGCTTGGGCGAGAGTAGTACTAGGATGGGTGACCTCCTGGGAAGTCCTCGTGTTGCACCCCTTTTTTTTCAGCTTTGGCTGTCCATTTTCCTGCCACCCATCACAGGACCGCTGTTGGAGCCGTCGGAGACCAAATTCATCATTTTGAAGCGTCGAAACCCAGGCTCCGTGCGAGACTTACTGGTTTTAGTTAGCCTTTAATTTGATTGCTTTGAAGGCTTTTTACTCCATTTCCGGTTCAATCTTTGCGGAAAGCCATATAAAGCAATTTAGGAAAGGTTTAAAAGTTTCAATGGAAAATCTTTTATATTTTACTGATTTTAGTAAGCATACTGATTCGAGTAATCGAGGGTTTCCTGACTCTATAAAAGTGATGTAATACTTTTATTCAAGGAATAATACAGTTTCAGGTTGTTTATGGGTATCTAGGGTCGTAAACGGGTCGGTTCCGTTCCGGGTCCACGGCGGGCCCGGAACTGGAATCGTTAGTGAGGGGATGCACCCGGAAACCAAAACCGGAACCGATTCGGAACTAATTTCCTGGATCCGGAACCGGAACCATTACGGAGTGGATGGGCCCGGAACCGGAACCATTTCCTGGGCGGGTTCGGGTCCGGGCCCGGCCTATCTAGAGAATTTTTTAGAGAAAAGCAAACTTTTAGAAAAAAAATTTCTAAAATTGGGGTAATATATTGGAGCTCGGGCCCACAGGCCAGAACCAAGGTCGAATTGGGCCCGGAACCATTTAGGTCGCGGGTCTAGAAATTGGAACCATACCCGGACCCGTTTACTTATCGGTTCCTAAAGATGGACCCAGACCCGATTATTAACGGGTCGGAACCATCGGATAATCGGAGAATCGGATACCCATTTACAACCCTATGGGCAGCACCCCATCACTTCCGTCTTGGCTCAGGGTGACGGTACGAGGTTAATGGAGACGACTTTCCTCTATGGTTTGCTAAGAGTGTTTCCGCAACGTTAATGTGGAAACAGAAATCAACGTAACAGAACAAATTTGAGACGGTAAAGCCGACCGGTCCCCAGGCACCACCGCTCGGTAAAGCAACGGGCTCGGCAGGTCTGACCCGGTCCAGGGCACCACCTCTCTGTAAAGCACAACTGTTTTCCACTGCGATAATACTTCGGGTGCGATCATACCAGCGCTAAAGCACCGGATCACATCAGAACTCCGCAGTTAAGCGTGCTTGGGCGAGAGTAGTACTAGGATGGGTGACCTCCTGGGAAGTCCTCGTGTTGCACTCCTTTTTTTTCAGCTTTGGCTGTCCATTTTCCTGCCACCCATCACATGACCGCTGTTGGAGCCGTCGGAGACCAAATTAATCATTTTGAAGCGTCGAAACCCAGGCTCCGTGCGAGACTTACTGGTTTTAGTTAACCTTTAATTTGATTGCTTTGAAGGCTTTTTACTCCATTTCCGGTTCAATCTTTGCGGAAAGCCATATAAAGCAATTTAGGAAAGGTTTAAAAGTTTCAATGGAAAATCTTTTATATTTTACTGATTTTAGTAAGCTTACTGATTCGAGTAATCGAGGGTTTCCTGACTCTATAAAAGTGATGTAATACTTTTATTCAAGGAATAATACAGTTTCAGGTTGTTTATTGGTATCTAGGGTCGTAAACGGGTCGGTTCCGTTCCGGGTCCACGGCGGGCCCGGAACTGGAATCGTTAGTGAGGGGATGCACCCGGAAACCAAAACCGGAACCGATTCGGAACTAATTTCCTGGATCCGGAACCGGAACCATTACGGAGTGGATGGGCCCGGAACCGGAACCATTTCCTGGGCGGGTTCGGGTCCGGGCCCGGCCTATCTAGAGAATTTTTTAGAGAAAAGCAAACTTTTAGAAAAAAAATTTCTAAAATTGGGGTAATATATTGGAGCTCGGGCCCACAGGCCAGAACCAAGGTCGAATTGGGCCCGGAACCATTTAGGTCGCGGGTCTAGAAATTGGAACCATACCCGGACCCGTTTACTTATCGGTTCCTAAAGATGGACCCAGACCCGATTATTAACGGGTCGGAACCTTCGGATAATCGGAGAATCGGATACCCATTTACAACCCTATGGGCAGCACCCCATCACTTCCGTCTTGGCTCTGGGTGACAGTACGAGGTTAATGGAGACGACTTTCCTCTATGGTTTACTAAGAGTGTTTCCGCAACGTTAATGTGGAAACAGAAATCAACGTAACAGAACAAATTTGAGACGGTAAAGCCGACCGGTCCCCGGGCACCACCGCTCGGTAAAGCAACGGGCTCGGCAGGTCCGACCCGGTCCAGGGCACCACCTCTCTGTAAAGCACAACTGTTTTCCACTGCGATAATACTTCGGGTGCGATCATACCAGCGCTAAAGCACCGGATCCCATCAGAACTCCGCAGTTAAGCGTGCTTGGGCGAGAGTAGTACTAGGATGGGTGAAGCGTGCTTGGGCGAGAGTAGTACTAGGATGGGTGACCTCCTGGGAAGTCCTCGTGTTGCACCCCTTTTTTTTCAGCTTTGGCTGTCCATTTTCCTGCCACCCATCACATGACCGCTGTTGGAGCCGTCGGAGACCAAATTAATCATTTTGAAGCGTCGAAACCCAGGCTCCGTGCGAGACTTACTGGTTTTAGTTAGCCTTTAATTTGATTGCTTTCAAGGCTTTTTACTCCATTTCCGGTTCAATCTTTGCGGAAAGCCATATAAAGCAATTTAGGAAAGGTTTAAAAGTTTCAATGGAAAATCTTTTATATTTTACTGATTTTAGTAAGCTTACTGATTCGAGTAATCGAGGGTTTCCTGACTCTATAAAAGTGATGTAATACTTTTATTCAAGGAATAATACAGTTTCAGGTTGTTTATGGGTATCTAGGGTCGTAAACGGGTCGGTTCCGTTCCGGGTCCACGGCGGGCCCGGAACTGGAATCGTTAGTGAGGGGATGCACCCGGAAACCAAAACCGGAACCGATTCGGAACTAATTTCCTGGATCCGGAACCGGAACCATTACGGAGTGGATGGGCCCGGAACCGGAACCATTTCCTGGGCGGGTTCGGGTCCGGGCCCGGCCTATGTAGAGAATTTTTTAGAGAAAAGCAAACTTTTAGAAAAAAAATTTCTAAAATTGGGGTACTATATTGGAGCTCGGGCCCACAGGCCAGAACCAAGGTCGAATTGGGCCCGGAACCATTTAGGTCGCGGGTCTAGAAATTGGAACCATACCCGGACCCGTTTACTTATCGGTTCCTAAAGATGGACCCAGACCCGATTATTAACGGGTCGGAACCTTCGGATAATCGGAGAATCGGATACCCATTTACAACCCTATGGGCATCACCCCATCACTTCCGTCTTGGCTCAGGGTGACGGTACGAGGTTAATGGAGACGACTTTCCTCTATGGTTTAGTAAGAGTGTTTCCGCAACGTTAATGTGGAAACAGAAATCAACGTAACAGAACAAATTTGTGACGATAAAGCCGACCGGTCCCCAGGCACCACCGCTCGGTAAAGCAACGGGCTCGGCAAGTCCGACCCGGTCCAGGGCACCACCTCTCTGTAAAGCACAACTGTTTTCCACTGCGATAATACTTCGGGTGCGATCATACCAGCGCTAAAGCACCGGATCCCATCAGAACTCCGCAGTTAAGCGTGCTTGGGCGAGAGTAGTACTAGGATGGGTGACCTCCTGGGAAGTCCTCGTGTTGCACCCCTTTTTTTTCAGCTTTGGCTGTCCATTTTCCTGCCACCCATCACTTGACCGCTGTTGGAGCCGTCGGAGACCAAATTAATCATTTTGAAGCGTCGAAACCCAGGCTCCGTGCGAGACTTACTGGTTTTAGTTAGCCTTTAATTTGATTGCTTTGAAGGCTTTTTACTCCATTTCCGGTTCAATCTTTGCGGAAAGCCATATAAAGCAATTTAGGAAAGGTTTAAAAGTTTCAATGGAAAATCTTTTATATTTTACTGATTTTAGTAAGCTTACTGATTCGAGTAATCGAGGGTTTCCTGACTCTATAAAAGTGATGTAATACTTTTATTCAAGGAATAATACAGTTTCAGGTTGTTTATGGGTATCTAGGGTCGTAAACGGGTCGGTTCCGTTCCGGGTCCACGGCGGGCCCGGAACTGGAATCGTTAGTGAGGGGATGCACCCGGAAACCAAAACCGGAACCGATTCGGAACTAATTTCCTGGATCCGGAACCGGAACCATTACGGAGTGGATGGGCCCGGAACCGGAACCATTTCCTGGGCGGGTTCGGGTCCGGGCCCGGCCTATGTAGAGAATTTTTTAGAGAAAAGCAAACTTTTAGAAAAAAAATTTCTAAAATTGGGGTACTATATTGGAGCTCGGGCCTACAGGCCAGAACCAAGGTCGAATTGGGCCCGGAACCATTTAGGTCGCGGGTCTAGAAATTGGAACCATACCCGGACCCGTTTACTTATCGGTTCCTAAAGATGGACCCAGACCCGATTATTAACGGGTCGGAACCTTCGGATAATCGGAGAATCGGATACCCATTTACAACCCTATGGGCAGCACCCCATCACTTCCGTCTTGGCTCTGGGTGACAGTACGAGGTTAATGGAGACGACTTTCCTCTATGGTTTACTAAGAGTGTTTCCGCAACGTTAATGTGGAAACAGAAATCAACGTAACAGAACAAATTTGAGACGGTAAAGCCGACCGGTCCCCGGGCACCACCGCTCGGTAAAGCAACGGGCTCGGCAGGTCCGACCCGGTCCAGGGCACCACCTCTCTGTATAGCACAACTGTTTTCCACTGCGATAATACTTCGGGTGCGATCATACCAGCGCTAAAGCACCGGATCCCATCAGAACTCCGCAGTTAAGCGTGCTTGGGCGAGAGTAGTACTAGGATGGGTGACCTCCTGGGAAGTCCTCGTGTTGCACCCCTTTTTTTTCAGCTTTGGCTGTCCATTTTCCTGCCACCCATCACAGGACCACTGTTGGAGCCGTCGGAGACCAAATTCATCATTTTGAAGCGTCGAAACCCAGGCTCCGTGCGAGACTTACTGGTTTTAGTTAGCCTTTAATTTGATTGCTTTGAAGGCTTTTTACTCCATTTCCGGTTCAATCTTTGCGGAAAGCCATATAAAGCAATTTAGGAAAGGTTTAAAAGTTTCAATGGAAAATCTTTTATATTTTACTGATTTTAGTAAGCTTACTGATTCGAGTAATCGAGGGTTTCCTGACTCTATAAAAGTGATGTAATACTTTTATTCAAGGAATAATACAGTTTCAGGTTGTTTATGGGTATCTAGGGTCGTAAACGGGTCGGTTCCGTTCCGGGTCCACGGCGGGCCCGGAACTGGAATCGTTAGTGAGGGGATGCACCCGGAAACCAAAACCGGAACCGATTCGGAACTAATTTCCTGGATCCGGAACCGGAACCATTACGGAGTGGATGGGCCCGGAACCGGAACCATTTCCTGGGCGGGTTCGGGTCCGGGCCCGGCCTATCTAGAGAATTTTTTAGAGAAAAGCAAACTTTTAGAAAAAAAATTTCTAAAATTGGGGTAATATATTGGAGCTCGGGCCCACAGGCCAGAACCAAGGTCGAATTGGGCCCGGAACCATTTAGGTCGCGGGTCTAGAAATTGGAACCATACCCGGACCCGTTTACTTATCGGTTCCTAAAGATGGACCCAGACCCGATTATTAACGGGTCGGAACCATCGGATAATCGGAGAATCGGATACCCATTTACAACCCTATGGGCAGCACCCCATCACTTCCGTCTTGGCTCAGGGTGACGGTACGAGGTTAATGGAGACGACTTTCCTCTATGGTTTGCTAAGAGTGTTTCCGCAACGTTAATGTGGAAACAGAAATCAACGTAACAGAACAAATTTGAGACGGTAAAGCCGACCGGTCCCCAGGCACCACCGCTCGGTAAAGCAACGGGCTCGGCAGGTCCGACCCGGTCCAGGGCACCACCTCTCTGTAAAGCACAACTGTTTTCCACTGCGATAATACTTCGGGTGCGATCATACCAGCGCTAAAGCACCGGATCACATCAGAACTCCGCAGTTAAGCGTGCTTGGGCGAGAGTAGTACTAGGATGGGTGACCTCCTGGGAAGTCCTCGTGTTGCACTCCTTTTTTTTCAGCTTTGGCTGTCCATTTTCCTGCCACCCATCACATGACCGCTGTTGGAGCCGTCGGAGACCAAATTAATCATTTTGAAGCGTCGAAACCCAGGCTCCGTGCGAGACTTACTGGTTTTAGTTAACCTTTAATTTGATTGCTTTGAAGGCTTTTTACTCCATTTCCGGTTCAATCTTTGCGGAAAGCCATATAAAGCAATTTAGGAAAGGTTTAAAAGTTTCAATGGAAAATCTTTTATATTTTACTGATTTTAGTAAGCTTACTGATTCGAGTAATCGAGGGTTTCCTGACTCTATAAAAGTGATGTAATACTTTTATTCAAGGAATAATACAGTTTCAGGTTGTTTATTGGTATCTAGGGTCGTAAACGGGTCGGTTCCGTTCCGGGTCCACGGCGGGCCCGGAACTGGAATCGTTAGTGAGGGGATGCACCCGGAAACCAAAACCGGAACCGATTCGGAACTAATTTCCTGGATCCGGAACCGGAACCATTACGGAGTGGATGGGCCCGGAACCGGAACCATTTCCTGGGCGGGTTCGGGTCCGGGCCCGGCCTATCTAGAGAATTTTTATGAGAAAAGCAAACTTTTAGAAAAAAAATTTCTAAAATTGGGGTAATATATTGGAGCTCGGGCCCACAGGCCAGAACCAAGGTCGAATTGGGCCCGGAACCATTTAGGTCGCGGGTCTAGAAATTGGAACCATACCCGGACCCGTTTACTTATCGGTTCCTAAAGATGGACCCAGACCCGATTATTAACGGGTCGGAACCTTCGGATAATCGGAGAATCGGATACCCATTTACAACCCTATGGGCAGCACCCCATCACTTCCGTCTTGGCTCTGGGTGACAGTACGAGGTTAATGGAGACGACTTTCCTCTATGGTTTACTAAGAGTGTTTCCGCAACGTTAATGTGGAAACAGAAATCAACGTAACAGAACAAATTTGAGACGGTAAAGCCGACCGGTCCCCGGGCACCACCGCTCGGTAAAGCAACGGGCTCGGCAGTTCCGACCCGGTCCAGGGCACCACCTCTCTGTAAAGCACAACTGTTTTCCACTGCGATAATACTTCGGGTGCGATCATACCAGCGCTAAAGCACCGGATCCCATCAGAACTCCGCAGTTAAGCGTGCTTGGGCGAGAGTAGTACTAGGATGGGTGAAGCGTGCTTGGGCGAGAGTAGTACTAGGATGGGTGACCTCCTGGGAAGTCCTCGTGTTGCACCCCTTTTTTTTCAGCTTTGGCTGTCCATTTTCCTGCCACCCATCACAGGACCACTGTTGGAGCCGTCGGAGACCAAATTCATCATTTTGAAGCGTCGAAACCCAGGCTCCGTGCGAGACTTACTGGTTTTAGTTAGCCTTTAATTTGATTGCTTTGAAGGCTTTTTACTCCATTTCCGGTTCAATCTTTGCGGAAAGCCATATAAAGCAATTTAGGAAAGGTTTAAAAGTTTCAATGGAAAATCTTTTATATTTTACTGATTTTAGTAAGCTTACTGATTCGAGTAATCGAGGGTTTCCTGACTCTATAAAAGTGATGTAATACTTTTATTCAAGGAATAATACAGTTTCAGGTTGTTTATGGGTATCTAGGGTCGTAAACGGGTCGGTTCCGTTCCGGGTCCACGGCGGGCCCGGAACTGGAATCGTTAGTGAGGGGATGCACCCGGAAACCAAAACCGGAACCGATTCGGAACTAATTTCCTGGATCCGGAACCGGAACCATTACGGAGTGGATGGGCCCGGAACCGGAACCATTTCCTGGGCGGGTTCGGGTCCGGGCCCGGCCTATCTAGAGAATTTTTTAGAGAAAAGCAAACTTTTAGAAAAAAAATTTCTAAAATTGGGGTAATATATTGGAGCTCGGGCCCACAGGCCAGAACCAAGGTCGAATTGGGCCCGGAACCATTTAGGTCGCGGGTCTAGAAATTGGAACCATACCCGGACCCGTTTACTTATCGGTTCCTAAAGATGGACCCAGACCCGATTATTAACGGGTCGGAACCATCGGATAATCGGAGAATCGGATACCCATTTACAACCCTATGGGCAGCACCCCATCACTTCCGTCTTGGCTCAGGGTGACGGTACGAGGTTAATGGAGACGACTTTCCTCTATGGTTTGCTAAGAGTGTTTCCGCAACGTTAATGTGGAAACAGAAATCAACGTAACAGAACAAATTTGAGACGGTAAAGCCGACCGGTCCCCAGGCACCACCGCTCGGTAAAGCAACGGGCTCGGCAGGTCCGACCCGGTCCAGGGCACCACCTCTCTGTAAAGCACAACTGTTTTCCACTGCGATAATACTTCGGGTGCGATCATACCAGCGCTAAAGCACCGGATCACATCAGAACTCCGCAGTTAAGCGTGCTTGGGCGAGAGTAGTACTAGGATGGGTGACCTCCTGGGAAGTCCTCGTGTTGCACTCCTTTTTTTTCAGCTTTGGCTGTCCATTTTCCTGCCACCCATCACATGACCGCTGTTGGAGCCGTCGGAGACCAAATTAATCATTTTGAAGCGTCGAAACCCAGGCTCCGTGCGAGACTTACTGGTTTTAGTTAACCTTTAATTTGATTGCTTTGAAGGCTTTTTAGTCCATTTCCGGTTCAATCTTTGCGGAAAGCCATATAAAGCAATTTAGGAAAGGTTTAAAAGTTTCAATGGAAAATCTTTTATATTTTACTGATTTTAGTAAGCTTACTGATTCGAGTAATCGAGGGTTTCCTGACTCTATAAAAGTGATGTAATACTTTTATTCAAGGAATAATACAGTTTCAGGTTGTTTATTGGTATCTAGGGTCGTAAACGGGTCGGTTCCGTTCCGGGTCCACGGCGGGCCCGGAACTGGAATCGTTAGTGAGGGGATGCACCCGGAAACCAAAACCGGAACCGATTCGGAACTAATTTCCTGGATCCGGAACCGGAACCATTACGGAGTGGATGGGCCCGGAACCGGAACCATTTCCTGGGCGGGTTCGGGTCCGGGCCCGGCCTATCTAGAGAATTTTTATGAGAAAAGCAAACTTTTAGAAAAAAAATTTCTAAAATTGGGGTAATATATTGGAGCTCGGGCCCACAGGCCAGAACCAAGGTCGAATTGGGCCCGGAACCATTTAGGTCGCGGGTCTAGAAATTGGAACCATACCCGGACCCGTTTACTTATCGGTTCCTAAAGATGGACCCAGACCCGATTATTAACGGGTCGGAACCTTCGGATAATCGGAGAATCGGATACCCATTTACAACCCTATGGGCAGCACCCCATCACTTCCGTCTTGGCTCTGGGTGACAGTACGAGGTTAATGGAGACGACTTTCCTCTATGGTTTACTAAGAGTGTTTCCGCAACGTTAATGTGGAAACAGAAATCAACGTAACAGAACAAATTTGAGACGGTAAAGCCGACCGGTCCCCGGGCACCACCGCTCGGTAAAGCAACGGGCTCGGCAGTTCCGACCCGGTCCAGGGCACCACCTCTCTGTAAAGCACAACTGTTTTCCACTGCGATAATACTTCGGGTGCGATCATACCAGCGCTAAAGCACCGGATCCCATCAGAACTCCGCAGTTAAGCGTGCTTGGGCGAGAGTAGTACTAGGATGGGTGAAGCGTGCTTGGGCGAGAGTAGTACTAGGATGGGTGACCTCCTGGGAAGTCCTCGTGTTGCACCCCTTTTTTTTAAGCTTTGGCTGTCCATTTTCCTGCCACCCATCACATGACCGCTGTTGGAGCCGTCGGAGACCAAATTAATCATTTTGAAGCGTCGAAACCCAGGCTCCGTGCGAGACTTACTGGTTTTAGTTAGCCTTTAATTTGATTGCTTTGAAGGCTTTTTACTCCATTTCCGGTTCAATCTTTGCGGAAAGCCATATAAAGCAATTTAGGAAAGGTTTAAAAGTTTCAATGGAAAATCTTTTATATTTTACTGATTTTAGTAAGCTTACTGATTCGAGTAATCGAGGGTTTCCTGACTCTATAAAAGTGATGTAATACTTTTATTCAAGGAATAATACAGTTTCAGGTTGTTTATGGGTATCTAGGGTCGTAAACGGGTCGGTTCCGTTCCGGGTCCACGGCGGGCCCGGAACTGGAATCGTTAGTGAGGGGATGCACCCGGAAACCAAAACCGGAACCGATTCGGAACTAATTTCCTGGATCCGGAACCGGAACCATTACGGAGTGGATGGGCCCGGAACCGGAACCATTTCCTGGGCGGGTTCGGGTCCGGGCCCGGCCTATCTAGAGAATTTTTTAGAGAAAAGCAAACTTTTAGAAAAAAAATTTCTAAAATTGGGGTAATATATTGGAGCTCGGGCCCACAGGCCAGAACCAAGGTCGAATTGGGCCCGGAACCATTTAGGTCGCGGGTCTAGAAATTGGAACCATACCCGGACCCGTCTACTTATCGGTTCCTAAAGATGGACCCAGACCCGATTATTAACGGGTCGGAACCTTCGGATAATCGGAGAATCGGATACCCATTTACAACCCTATGGGCAGCACCCCATCACTTCCGTCTTGGCTCAGGGTGACGGTACGAGGTTAATGGAGACGACTTTCCTCTATGGTTTGCTAGGAGTGTTTCCGCAACGTTAATGTGGAAACAGAAATCAACGTAACAGAACAAATTTGAGACGGTAAAGCCGACCGGTCCCCGGGCACCACCGCTCGGTAAAGCAACGGGCTCGGCAGGTCCGACCCGGTCCAGGGCACCACCTCTCTGTAAAGCACAACTGTTTTCCACTGCGATAATACTTCGGGTGCGATCGTACCAGCGCTAAAGCACCGGATCCCATCAGAACTCCGCAGTTAAGCGTGCTTGGGCGAGAGTAGTACTAGGATGGGTGACCTCCTGGGAAGTCCTCGTGTTGCACCCCTTTTTTTTCAGCTTTGGCTGTCCATTTTCCTGCCACCCATCACATGACCGCTGTTGGAGCCGTCGGAGACCAAATTAATCATTTTGAAGCGTCGAAACCCAGGCTCCGTGCGAGACTTACTGGTTTTAGTTAGCCTTTAATTTGATTGCTTTGAAGGCTTTTTACTCCATTTCCGGTTCAATCTTTGCGGAAAGCCATATAAAGCAATTTAGGAAAGGTTTAAAAGTTTCAATGGAAAATCTTTTATATTTTACTGATTTTAGTAAGCTTACTGATTCGAGTAATCGAGGGTTTCCTGACTCTATAAAAGTGATGTAATACTTTTATTCAAGGAATAATACAGTTTCAGGTTGTTTATGGGTATCTAGGGTCGTAAACGGGTCGGTTCCGTTCCGGGTCCACGGCGGGCCCGGAACTGGAATCGTTAGTGAGGGGATGCACCCGGAAACCAAAACCGGAACCGATTCGGAACTAATTTCCTGGATCCGGAACCGGAACCATTACGGAGTGGATGGGCCCGGAACCGGAACCATTTCCTGGGCGGGTTCGGGTCCGGGCCCGGCCTATCTAGAGAATTTTTTAGAGAAAAGCAAACTTTTAGAAAAAAAATTTCTAAAATTGGGGTAATATATTGGAGCTCGGGCCCACAGGCCAGAACCAAGGTCGAATTGGGCCCGGAACCATTTAGGTCGCGGGTCTAGAAATTGGAACCATACCCGGACCCGTTTACTTATCGGTTCCTAAAGATGGACCCAGACCCGATTATTAACGGGTCGGAACCTTCGGATAATCGGAGAATCGGATACCCATTTACAACCCTATGGGCAGCACCCCATCACTTCCGTCTTGGCTCAGGGTGACGGTACGAGGTTAATGGAAACGACTTTCCTCTATGGTTTACTATGAGTGTTTCCGCAACGTTAATGTGGAAACAGAAATCAACGTAACAGAACAAATTTGAGACGGTAAAGCCGACCGGTCCCCAGGCACCACCGCTCGGTAAAGCAACGGGCTCGGCAGGTCCGACCCGGTCCAGGGCACCACCTCTCTGTAAAGCACAACTGTTTTCCACTGCGATAATACTTCGGGTGCGATCATACCAGCGCTAAAGCACCGGATCCCATCAGAACTCCGCAGTTAAGCGTGCTTGGGCGAGAGTAGTACTAGGATGGGTGACCTCCTGGGAAGTCCTCGTGTTGCACCCCTTTTTTTTCAGCTTTGGCTGTCCATTTTCCTGCCACCCATCACTTGACCGCTGTTGGAGCCGTCGGAGACCAAATTAATCATTTTGAAGCGTCGAAACCCAGGCTCCGTGCGAGACTTACTGGTTTTAGTTAGCCTTTAATTTGATTGCTTTGAAGGCTTTTTACTCCATTTCCGGTTCAATCTTTGCGGAAAGCCATATAAAGCAATTTAGGAAAGGTTTAAAAGTTTCAATGGAAAATCTTTTATATTTTACTGATTTTAGTAAGCTTACTGATTCGAGTAATCGAGGGTTTCCTGACTCTATAAAAGTGATGTAATACTTTTATTCAAGGAATAATACAGTTTCAGGTTGTTTATGGGTATCTAGGGTCGTAAACGGGTCGGTTCCGTTCCGGGTCCACGGCGGGCCCGGAACTGGAATCGTTAGTGAGGGGATGCACCCGGAAACCAAAACCGGAACCGATTCGGAACTAATTTCCTGGATCCGGAACCGGAACCATTACGGAGTGGATGGGCCCGGAACCGGAACCATTTCCTGGGCGGGTTCGGGTCCGGGCCCGGCCTATGTAGAGAATTTTTTAGAGAAAAGCAAACTTTTAGAAAAAAAATTTCTAAAATTGGGGTACTATATTGGAGCTCGGGCCTACAGGCCAGAACCAAGGTCGAATTGGGCCCGGAACCATTTAGGTCGCGGGTCTAGAAATTGGAACCATACCCGGACCCGTTTACTTATCGGTTCCTAAAGATGGACCCAGACCCGATTATTAACGGGTCGGAACCTTCGGATAATCGGAGAATCGGATACCCATTTACAACCCTATGGGCAGCACCCCATCACTTCCGTCTTGGCTCTGGGTGACAGTACGAGGTTTATGGAGACGACTTTCCTCTATGGTTTACTAAGAGTGTTTCCGCAACGTTAATGTGGAAACAGAAATCAACGTAACAGAACAAATTTGAGACGGTAAAGCCGACCGGTCCCCGGGCACCACCGCTCGGTAAAGCAACGGGCTCGGCAGGTCCGACCCGGTCCAGGGCACCACCTCTCTGTAAAGCACAACTGTTTTCCACTGCGATAATACTTCGGGTGCGATCATACCAGCGCTAAAGCACCGGATCCCATCAGAACTCCGCAGTTAAGCGTGCTTGGGCGAGAGTAGTACTAGGATGGGTGACCTCCTGGGAAGTCCTCGTGTTGCACCCCTTTTTTTTCAGCTTTGGCTGTCCATTTTCCTGCCACCCATCACAGGACCGCTGTTGGAGCCGTCGGAGACCAAATTCATCATTTTGAAGCGTCGAAACCCAGGCTCCGTGCGAGACTTACTGGTTTTAGTTAGCCTTTAATTTGATTGCTTTGAAGGCTTTTTACTCCATTTCCGGTTCAATCTTTGCGGAAAGCCATATAAAGCAATTTAGGAAAGGTTTAAAAGTTTCAATGGAAAATCTTTTATATTTTACTGATTTTAGTAAGCTTACTGATTCGAGTAATCGAGGGTTTCCTGACTCTATAAAAGTGATGTAATACTTTTATTCAAGGAATAATACAGTTTCAGGTTGTTTATGGGTATCTAGGGTCGTAAACGGGTCGGTTCCGTTCCGGGTCCACGGCGGGCCCGGAACTGGAATCGTTAGTGAGGGGATGCACCCGGAAACCAAAACCGGAACCGATTCGGAACTAATTTCCTGGATCCGGAACCGGAACCATTACGGAGTGGATGGGCCCGGAACCGGAACCATTTCCTGGGCGGGTTCGGGTCCGGGCCCGGCCTATCTAGAGAATTTTTTAGAGAAAAGCAAACTTTTAGAAAAAAAATTTCTAAAATTGGGGTAATATATTGGAGCTCGGGCCCACAGGCCAGAACCAAGGTCGAATTGGGCCCGGAACCATTTAGGTCGCGGGTCTAGAAATTGGAACCATACCCGGACCCGTTTACTTATCGGTTCCTAAAGATGGACCCAGACCCGATTATTAACGGGTCGGAACCTTCGGATAATCGGAGAATCGGATACCCATTTACAACCCTATGGGCAGCACCCCATCACTTCCGTCTTGGCTCAGGGTGACGGTACGAGGTTAATGGAGACGACTTTCCTCTATGGTTTGCTAAGAGTGTTTCCGCAACGTTAATGTGGAAACAGAAATCAACGTAACAGAACAAATTTGAGACGGTAAAGCCGACCGGTCCCCAGGCACCACCGCTCGGTAAAGCAACGGGCTCGGCAGGTCCGACCCGGTCCAGGGCACCACCTCTCTGTAAAGCACAACTGTTTTCCACTGCGATAATACTTCGGGTGCGATCATACCAGCGCTAAAGCACCGGATCACATCAGAACTCCGCAGTTAAGCGTGCTTGGGCGAGAGTAGTACTAGGATGGGTGACCTCCTGGGAAGTCCTCGTGTTGCACTCCTTTTTTTTCAGCTTTGGCTGTCCATTTTCCTGCCACCCATCACATGACCGCTGTTGGAGCCGTCGGAGACCAAATTAATCATTTTGAAGCGTCGAAACCCAGGCTCCGTGCGAGACTTACTGGTTTTAGTTAACCTTTAATTTGATTGCTTTGAAGGCTTTTTACTCCATTTCCGGTTCAATCTTTGCGGAAACCCATATAAAGCAATTTAGGAAAGGTTTAAAAGTTTCAATGGAAAATCTTTTATATTTTACTGATTTTAGTAAGCTTACTGATTCGAGTAATCGAGGGTTTCCTGACTCTATAAAAGTGATGTAATACTTTTATTCAAGGAATAATACAGTTTCAGGTTGTTTATGGGTATCTAGGGTCGTAAACGGGTCGGTTCCGTTCCGGGTCCACGGCGGGCCCGGAACTGGAATCGTTAGTGAGGGGATGCACCCGGAAACCAAAACCGGAACCGATTCGGAACTAATTTCCTGGATCCGGAACCGGAACCATTACGGAGTGGATGGGCCCGGAACCGGAACCATTTCCTGGGCGGGTTCGGGTCCGGGCCCGGCCTATCTAGAGAATTTTTTAGAGAAAAGCAAACTTTTAGAAAAAAAATTTCTAAAATTGGGGTAATATATTGGAGCTCGGGCCCACAGGCCAGAACCAAGGTCGAATTGGGCCCGGAACCATTTAGGTCGCGGGTCTAGAAATTGGAACCATACCCGGACCCGTTTACTTATCGGTTCCTAAAGATGGACCCAGACCCGATTATTAACGGGTCGGAACCTTCGGATAATCGGAGAATCGGATACCCATTTACAACCCTATGGGCAGCACCCCATCACTTCCGTCTTGGCTCTGGGTGACAGTACGAGGTTAATGGAGACGACTTTCCTCTATGGTTTACTAAGAGTGTTTCCGCAACGTTAATGTGGAAACAGAAATCAACGTAACAGAACAAATTTGAGACGGTAAAGCCGACCGGTCCCCGGGCACCACCGCTCGGTAAAGCAACGGGCTCGGCAGGTCCGACCCGGTCCAGGGCACCACCTCTCTGTAAAGCACAACAGTTTTCCACTGCGATAATACTTCGGGTGCGATCATACCAGCGCTAAAGCACCGGATCCCATCAGAACTCCGCAGTTAAGCGTGCTTGGGCGAGAGTAGTACTAGGATGGGTGACGCGTGCTTGGGCGAGAGTAGTACTAGGATGGGTGACCTCCTGGGAAGTCCTCGTGTTGCACCCCTTTTTTTTCAGCTTTGGCTGTCCATTTTCCTGCCACCCATCACATGACCGCTGTTGGAGCCGTCGGAGACCAAATTAATCATTTTGAAGCGTCGAAACCCAGGCTCCGTGCGAGAGTTACTGGTTTTAGTTAGCCTTTAATTTGATTGCTTTGAAGGCTTTTTACTCCATTTCCGGTTCAATCTTTGCGGAAAGCCATATAAAGCAATTTAGGAAAGGTTTAAAAGTTTCAATGGAAAATCTTTTATATTTTACTGATTTTAGTAAGCTTACTGATTCGAGTAATCGTGGGTTTCCTGACTCTATAAAAGTGATGTAATACTTTTATTCAAGGAATAATACAGTTTCAGGTTGTTTATGGGTATCTAGGGTCGTAAACGGGTCGGTTCCGTTCCGGGTCCACGGCGGGCCCGGAACTGGAATCGTTAGTGAGGGGATGCACCCGGAAACCAAAACCGGAACCGATTCGGAACTAATTTCCTGGATCCGGAACCGGAACCATTACGGAGTGGATGGGCCCGGAACCGGAACCATTTCCTGGGCGGGTCCGGGTCCGGGTCCGGGCCCGGCCTATCTAGAGAATTTTTTAGAGAAAAGCAAACTTTTAGAAAAAAAATTTCTAAAATTGGGGTAATATATTGGAGCTCGGGCCCACAGGCCAGAACCAAGGTCGAATTGGGCCCGGAACCATTTAGGTCGCGGGTCTAGAAATTGGAACCATACCCGGACCCGTTTACTTATCGGTTCCTAAAGATGGACCCAGACCCGATTATTCACGGGTCGGAACCTTCGGATAATCGGAGAATCGGATACCCATTTACAACCCTATGGGCAGCACCCCATCACTTCCGTCTTGGCTCAGGGTGACGGTACGAGGTTAATTGAGACGACTTTCCTCTATGGTTTGCTAGGAGTGTTTCCGCAACGTTAATGTGGAAACAGAAATCAACGTAACAGAACAAATTTGAGACGGTAAAGCCGACCGGTCCCCGGGCACCACCGCTCGGTAAAGCAACGGGCTCGGCAGGTCCGACCCGGTCCAGGGCACCACCTCTCTGTAAAGCACAACTGTTTTCCACTGCGATAATACTTCGGGTGCGATCATACCAGCGCTAAAGCACCGGATCCCATAAGAACTCCGCAGTTAAGCGTGCTTGAGCGAGAGTAGTACTAGGATGGGTGACCTCCTGGGAAGTCCTCGTGTTGCACCCCTTTTTTTTCAGCTTTGGCTGTCCATTTTCCTGCCACCCATCACATGACCGCTGTTGGAGCCGTCGGAGACCAAATTAATCATTTTGAAGCGTCGAAACCCAGGCTCCGTGCGAGACTTACTGGTTTTAGTTAGCCTTTAATTTGATTGCTTTGAAGGCTTTTTACTCCATTTCCGGTTCAATCTTTGCGGAAAGCCATATAAAGCAATTTAGGAAAGGTTTAAAAGTTTCAATGGAAAATCTTTTATATTTTACTGATTTTAGTAAGCTTACTGATTCGAGTAATCGAGGGTTTCCTGACTCTATAAAAGTGATGTAATACTTTTATTCAAGGAATAATACAGTTTCAGGTTGTTTATGGGTATCTAGGGTCGTAATCGGGTCGGTTCCGTTCCGGGTCCACGGCGGGCCCGGAACTGGAATCGTTAGTGAGGGGATGCACCCGGAAACCAAAACCGGAACCGATTCGGAACTAATTTCCTGGATCCGGAACCGGAACCATTACGGAGTGGATGGGCCCGGAACCGGAACCATTTCCTGGGCGGGTTCGGGTCCGGGCCCGGCCTATCTAGAGAATTTTTTAGAGAAAAGCAAACTTTTAGAAAAAAAATTTCTAAAATTGGGGTAATATATTGGAGCTCGGGCCCACAGGCCAGAACCAAGGTCGAATTGGGCCCAGAACCATTTAGGTCGCGGGTCTAGAAATTGGAACCATACCCGGACCCGTTTACTTATCGGTTCCTAAAGATGGACCCAGACCCGATTATTAACGGGTCGGAACCTTCGGATAATCGGAGAATCGGATACCCATTTACCACCCTATGGGCAGCACCCCATCACTTCCGTCTTGGCTCAGGGTGACGGTACGAGGTTAATGGAAACGACTTTCCTCTATGGTTTACTAAGAGTGTTTCCGCAACGTTAATGTGGAAACAGAAATCAACGTAACAGAACAAATTTGAGACGGTAAAGCCGACCGGTCCCCAGGCACCACCGCTCGGTAAAGCAACGGGCTCGGCAGGTCCGACCCGGTCCAGGGCACCACCTCTCTGTAAAGCACAACTGTTTTCCACTGCGATAATACTTCGGGTGCGATCAAACCAGCGCTAAAGCACCGGATCCCATCAGAACTCCGCAGTTAAGCGTGCTTGGGCGAGAGTAGTACTAGGATGGGTGACCTCCTGGGAAGTCCTCGTGTTGCACTCCTTTTTTTTCAGCTTTGGCTGTCCATTTTCCTGCCACCCATCACATGACCGCTGTTGGAGCCGTCGGAGACCAAATTAATCATTTTGAAGCGTCGAAACCCAGGCTCCGTGCGAGACTTACTGGTTTTAGTTAGCCTTTAATTTGATTGCTTTGAAGGCTTTTTACTCCATTTCCGGTTCAATCTTTGCGGAAAGCCATATAAAGCAATTTAGGAAAGGTTTAAAAGTTTCAATGGAAAATCTTTTATATTTTACTGATTTTAGTAAGCTTACTGATTCGAGTAATCGATGGTTTCCTGACTCTATAAAAGTGATGTAATACTTTTATTCAAGGAATAATACAGTTTCAGGTTGTTTATGGGTATCTAGGGTCGTAAACGGGTCGGTTCCGTTCCGGGTCCACGGCGGGCCCGGAACTGGAATCGTTAGTGAGGGGATGCACCCGGAAACCAAAACCGGAACCGATTCGGAACTAATTTCCTGGATCCGGAACCGGAACCATTACGGAGTGGATGGGCCCGGAACCGGAACCATTTCCTGGGCGGGTTCGGGTCCGGGCCCGGCCTATCTAGAGAATTTTTTAGAGAAAAGCAAACTTTTAGAAAAAAAATTTCTAAAATTGGGGTAATATATTGGAGCTCGGGCCCACAGGCCAGAACCAAGGTCGAATTGGGCCCGGAACCGTTTAGGTCGCGGGTCTGGAAATTGGAACCATACCCGGACCCGTTTACTTATCGGTTCCTAAAATGGACACAGACCCGATTATTAACGGGTCGGAACCTTCGGATAATCGGAGAATCGGATACCCATTTACAACCCTATGGGCAGCACCCCATCACTTCCGTCTTGGCTCAGGGTGACGGTACGAGGTTAATGGAGATGACTTTCCTTTATGGTTTAGTAAGAGTGTTTCCGCAACGTTAATGTGGAAACAGAAATCAACGTAACAGAACAAATTTGTGACGATAAAGCCGACCGGTCCCCAGGCACCACCGCTCGGTAAAGCAACGGGCTCGGCAGGTCCGACCCGGTCCAGGGCACCACCTCTCAGTAAAGCACAACTGTTTTCCACTGCAATAATACTTCGGGTGCGATCATACCAGCGCTAAAGCACCGGATCCCATCAGAACTCCGCAGTTAAGCGTGCTTGGGCGAGAGTAGTACTAGGATGGGTGACCTCCTGGGAAGTCCTCGTGTTGCACCCCATTTTTTTCAGCTTTGGCTGTCCATTTTCCTGCCACCCATCACATGACCGCTGTTGGAGCCGTCGGAGACCAAATTAATCATTTTGAAGCGTCGAAACCCTGGCTCCGTGCGAGACTTACTGGTTTTAGTTAGCCTTTAATTTGATTGCTTTGAAGGCTTTTTACTCCATTTCCGGTTCAATCTTTGCGGAAAGCCATATAAAGCAATTTAGGAAAGGTTTAAAAGTTTCAATGGAAAATCTTTTATATTTTACAGATTTTAGTAAGCTTACTGATTCGAGTAATCGAGGGTTTCCTGACTCTATAAAAGTGATGTAATACTTTTATTCAAGGAATAATACAGTTTCAGGTTGTTTATGGGTATCTAGGGTCGTAAACGGGTCGGTTCCGTTCCGGGTCCACGGCGAGCCCGGAACTGGAATCGTTAGTGAGGGGATGCACCCGGAAACCAAAACCGGAACCGATTCGGAACTAATTTCCTGGATCCGGAACCGGAACCATTACGGAGTGGATGGGCCCGGAACGGAACCATTTCCTGGGCGGGTTCGGGTCCGAGCCCGGCCTATCTAGAGAATTTTTTAGAGAAAAGCAAACTTTTAGAAAAAAATTTCTAAAATTGGGGTAATATATTGGAGCTCGGGCCCACAGGCCAGAACCAAGGTCGAATTGGGCTCCGAACCATTTAGGTCGCGGGTCTAGAAATTGGAACCATACCCGGACCCGTTTACTTATCGGTTCCTAAAGATGGACCCAGACCCGATTATTAACGGGTCGGAACCTTCGGATAATCGGAGAATCGGATACCCATTTACAACCCTATGGGCAGCACCCCATCACTTCCGTCTTGGCTCAGGGTGACGGTACGAGGTTAATGGAAACGACTTTCCTCTATGGTTTACTAAGAGTGTTTCCGCAACGTTAATGTGGAAACAGAAATCAACGTAACAGAACAAATTTGAGACGGTCAAGCCGACCGGTCCCCAGGCACCACCGCTCGGTAAAGCAACGGGCTCGGCAGGTCCGACCCGGTCCAGGGCACCACCTCTCTGTAAAGCACAACTATTTTCCACTGCGATAATACTTCGGGTGCGATCATACCAGCGCTAAAGCACCGGATCCCATCAGAACTCCGCAGTTAAGCGTGCTTGGGCGAGAGTAGTACTAGGATGGGTGACCTCCTGGGAAGTTCTCGTGTTGCACCCCTTTTTTTTCAGCTTTGGCTGTCCATTTTCCTGCCACCCATCACATGACCGCTGTTGGAGCCGTCGGAGACCAAATTAATCATTTTGAAGCGTCGAAACCCAGGCTCCGTGCGAGACTTACTGGTTTTAGTTAGCCTTTAATTTGATTGCTTTGAAGGCTTTTTACTCCATTTCCGGTTCAATCTTTGCGGAAAGCCATATAAAGCAATTTAGGAAAGGTTTAAAAGTTTCAATGGAAAATCTTTTATATTTTACTGATTTTAGTAAGCTTACTGATTCGAGTAATCGAGGGTTTCCTGACTCTATAAAAGTGATGTAATACTTTTATTCAAGGAATAATACAGTTTCAGGTTGTTTATGGGTATCTAGGGTCGTAAACGGGTCGGTTCCGTTCCGGGTCCACGGCGTGCCCGGAACTGGAATCGTTAGTGAGGGGATGCACCCGGAAACCAAAACCGGAACCGATTCGGAACTAATTTGCTGGATCCGGAACCGGAACCATTACGGAGTGGATGGGCCCGGAACCGGAACCATTTCCTGGGCGGGTTCGGGTCCGGGCCCGGCCTATCTAGAGAATTTTTTAGAGAAAAGCAAACTTTTAGAAAAAAAATTTCTAAAATTGGGGTAATATATTGGAGCTCGGGCCCACAGGCCAGAACCAAGGTCGAATTGGGCCCGGAACCGTTTAGGTCGCGGGTCTAGAAATTGGAACCATACCCGGACCCGTTTACTTATCGGTTCCTAAAATGGACCCAGACCCGATTATTAACGGGTCGGAACCTTCGGATAATCGGAGAATCGGATACCCATTTACAACCCTATGGGCAGCACCCCATCACTTCCGTCTTGGCTCAGGGTGACGGTATGAGGTTAATGGAGATGACTTTCCTCTATGGTTTAGTAAGAGTGTTTCCGCAACGTTAATGTGGAAACAGAAATCAACGTAACAGAACAAATTTGAGACGGTAAAGCCGACCGGTCCCCAGGCACCACCGCTCGGTAAAGCAACGGGCTCGGCAGGTCCGACCCGGTCCAGGGCACCACCTCTCAGTAAAGCACAACTGTTTTCCACTGCGATAATACTTCGGGTGCGATCATACCAGCGCTAAAGCACCGGATCCCATCAGAACTCCGCAGTTAAGCGTGCTTGGGCGAGAGTAGTACTAGGATGGGTCCTCGTGTTGCACCCCTTTTTTTTCAGCTTTGGCTGTCCATTTTCCTGCCACCCATCACATGACCGCTGTTGGAGCCGTCGGAGACCAAATTAATCATTTTGAAGCGTCGAAACCCTGGCTCCGTGCGAGACTTACTGGTTTTAGTTAGCCTTTAATTTGACTGCTTTGAAGGCTTTTTACTCCATTTCCGGTTCAATCTTTGCGGAAAGCCATATAAAGCAATTTAGGAAAGGTTTAAAAGTTTCAATGGAAAATCTTTTATATTTTACTGATTTTAGTAAGCTTACTGATTCGAGTAATCGAGGGTTTCCTGACTCTATAAAAGTGATGTAATACTTTTATTCAAGGAATAATACAGTTTCAGGTTGTTTATGGGTATCTAGGGTCGTAAACGGGTCGGTTCCGTTCCGGGTCCACGGCGGGCCCGGAACTGGAATCGTTAGTGAGGGGATGCACCCGGAAACCAAAACCGGAACCGATTCGGAACTAATTTCCTGGATCCGGAACCGGAACCATTACGGAGTGGATGGGCCCGGAACCGGAACCATTTCCTGGGCGGGTTCGGGTCCGGGCCCGGCCTATCTAGAGAATTTTTTAGAGAAAAGCAAACTTTTAGAAAAAAAATTTCTAAAATTGGGGTAATATATTGGAGCTCGGGCCCACAGGCCAGAACCAAGGTCGAATTGGGCCCGGAACCATTTAGGTCGCGGGTCTAGAAATTGGAACCATACCCGGACCCGTTTACTTATCGGTTCCTAAAGATGTACCCAGACCCGATTATTAACGGGTCGGAACCTTCGGATAATCGGAGAATCGGATACCCATTTACAACCCTATGGGCAGCACCCCATCACTTCCGTCTTGGCTCAGGGTGACGGTACGAGGTTAATGGAGACGACTTTCCTCTATGGTTTACTAAGAGTGTTTCCGCAACGTTAATGTGGAAACAGAAATCAACGTAACAGAACAAATTTGAGACGGTAAAGCCGACCGGTCCCCAGGCACCACCGCTCGGTAAAGCAACGGGCTCGGCAGGTCCGACCCGGTCCAGGGCACCACCTCTCTGTAAAGCACAACTGTTTTCCACTGCGATAATACTTCGGGTGCGATCATACCAGCGCTAAAGCACCGGATCCGATCAGAACTCCGCAGTTAAGCGTGCTTGGGCGAGAGTAGTACTAGGATGGGTGACCTCCTGGGAAGTCCTCGTGTTGCACCCCTTTTTTTTCAGCTTTGGCTGTCCATTTTCCTGCCACCCATCACATGACCGCTGTTGGAGCCGTCGGAGACCAAATTAATCATTTTGAAGCGTCGAAACCCAGGCTCCGTGCGAGACTTACTGGTTTTAGTTAGCCTTTAATTTGATTGCTTCGAAGGCTTTTTACTCCATTTCCGGTTCAATCTTTGCGGAAAGCCATATAAAGCAATTTAGGAAAGGTTTAAAAGTTTCAATGGAAAATCTTTTATATTTTACTGATTTTAGTAAGCTTACTGATTCGAGTAATCGAGGGTTTCCTGACTCTATAAAAGTGATGTAATACTTTTATTCAAGGAATAATACAGTTTCAGGTTGTTTATGGGTATCTAGGGTCGTAAACGGGTCGGTTCCGTTCCGGGTCCACGGCGGGCCCGGAACTGGAATCGTTAGTGAGGGGATGCACCCGGAAACCAAAACCGGAACCGATTCGGAACTAATTTCCTGGATCCGGAACCGGAACCATTACGGAGTGGATGGGCACGGAACCGGAACCATTTCCTGGGCGGGTTCGGGTCCGGGCCCGGCCTATGTAGAGAATTTTTTAGAGAAAAGCAAACTTTTAGAAAAAAAATTTCTAAAATTGGGGTAATATATTGGAGCTCGGGCCCACAGGCCAGAACCAAGGTCGAATTGGGCCCGGAACCATTTAGGTCGCGGGTCTAGAAATTGGAACCATACCCGGACCCGTTTACTTATCGGTTCCTAAAGATGGACCCAGACCCGATTATTAACGGGTCGGAACCTTCGGATAATCGGAGAATCGGATACCCATTTACAACCCTATGGGCGGCACCCCATCACTTCCGTCTTGGCTCAGGGTGACGGTACGAGGTTAATGGAGACGACTTTCCACTATGGTTTACTAAGAGTGTTTCCGCAACGTTAATGTGGAAACAGAAATCAACGTAACAGAACAAATTTGAGACGGTAAAGCCGACCGGTCCCCAGGCACCACCGCTCGGTAAAGCAACGGGCTCGGCAGGTCCAACCCGGTCCAGGGCACCACCTCTCTGTAAAGCACAACTGTTTTCCACTGCGATAATACTTCGGGTGCGATCATACCAGCGCTAAAGCACCGGATCCCATCAGAACTCCGCAGTTAAGCGTGCTTGGGCGAGAGTAGTACTAGGATGGGTGACCTCCTGGGAAGTCCTCGTGTTGCACTCCTTTTTTTTCAGCTTTGGCTGTCCATTTTCCTGCCACCCATCACATGACCGCTGTTGGAGCCGTCGGAGACCAAATTAATCATTTTGAAGCGTCGAAACCCAGGCTCCGTGCGAGACTTACTGGTTTTAGTTAGCCTTTAATTTGATTGCTTTGAAGGCTTTTTACTCCATTTCCGGTTCAATCTTTGCGGAAAGCCATATAAAGCAATTTAGAAAAGGTTTAAAAGTTTCAATGGAAAATCTTTTATATTTTACTGATTTTAGTAAGCTTACTGATTCGAGTAATCGAGGGTTTCCTGACTCTATAAAAGTGATGTAATACTTTTATTCAAGGAATAATACAGTTTCAGGTTGTTTATGGGTATCTAGGGTCGTAAACGGGTCGGTTCCGTTCCGGGTCCACGGCGGGCCCGGAACTGGAATCGTTAGTGAGGGGATGCACCCGGAAACCAAAACCGGAACCGATTCGGAACTAATTTCCTGGATCCGGAACCGGAACCATTACGGAGTGGATGGGCCCGGAACCGGAACCATTTCCTGGGCGGGTTCGGGTCCGGGCCCGGCCTATCTAGAGAATTTTTTAGAGAAAAGCAAACTTTTAGAAAAAAAATTTCTAAAATTGGGGTAATATATTGGAGCTCGGGCCCACAGGCCAGAACCAAGGTCGAATTGGGCCCGGAACCGTTTAGGTCGCGGGTCTAGAAATTGGAACCATACCCGGACCCGTTTACTTATCGGTTCCTAAAATGGACCCAGACCCGATTATTAACGGGTCGGAACCTTCGGATAATCGGAGAATCGGATACCCATTTACAACCCTATGGGCAGCACCCCATCACTTCCGTCTTGGCTCAGGGTGACGGTACGAGGTTAATGGAGATGACTTTCCTTTATGGTTTAGTGAGAGTGTTTCCGCAACGTTAATGTGGAAACAGAAATCAACGTAACAGAACAAATTTGAGACGGTAAAGCCGACCGGTCCCCAGGCACCACCGCTCGGTAAAGCAACGGGCTCGGCAGGTCCGACCCGGTCCAGGGCACCACCTCTCAGTAAAGCACAACTGTTTTCCACTGCGATAATACTTCGGGTGCGATCATACCAGCGCTAAAGCACCGGATCCCATCAGAACTCCGCAGTTAAGCGTGCTTGGGCGAGAGTAGTACTAGGATGGGTGACCTCCTGGGAAGTCCTCGTGTTGCACCCCTTTTTTTTCAGCTTTGGCTGTCCATTTTCCTGCCACCCATCACATGACCGCTGTTGGAGCCGTCAGAGACCAAATTAATCATTTTGAAGCGTCGAAACCCTGGCTCCGTGCGAGACTTACTGGTTTTAGTTAGCCTTTAATTTGATTGCTTTGAAGGCTTTTTACTCCATTTCCGGTTCAATCTTTGCGGAAAGCCATATAAAGCAATTTAGGAAAGGTTTAAAAGTTTCAATGGAAAATCTTTTATATTTTACTGATTTTAGTAAGCTTACTGATTCGAGTAATCGAGGGTTTCCTGACTCTATAAATGTGATGTAATACTTTTATTCAAGGAATAATACAGTTTCAGGTTGTTTATGGGTATCTAGGGTCGTAAACGGGTCGGTTCCGTTCCGGGTCCACGGCGGGCCCGGAACTGGAATCGTTAGTGAGGGGATGCACCCGGAAACCAAAACCGGAACCGATTCGGAACTAATTTCCTGGATCCGGAACCGGAACCATTACGGAGTGGATGGGCCCGGAACCGGAACCATTTCCTGGGCGGGTTCGGGTCCGGGCCCGGCCTATCTAGAGAATTTTTTAGAGAAAAGCAAACTTTTAGAAAAAAAATTTCTAAAATTGGGGTAATATATTGGAGCTCGGGCCCACAGGCCAGAACCAAGGTCGAATTGGGCCCGGAACCATTTAGGTCGCGGGTCTAGAAATTGGAACCATACCCGGACCCGTTTACTTATCGGTTCCTAAAGATGGACCCAGACCCGATTATTAACGGGTCGGAACCTTCGGATAATCGGAGAATCGGATACCCATTTACAACCCTATGGGCAGCACCCCATCACTTCCGTCTTGGCTCAGGGTGACGGTACGAGGTTAATGGAGACGACTTTCCTCTATGGTTTACTAAGAGTGTTTCCGCAACGTTAATGTGGAAACAGAAATCAACGTAACAGAACAAATTTGAGACGGTAAAGCCGACCGGTCCCCAGGCACCACCGCTCGGTAAAGCAACGGGCTCGGCAGGTCCGACCCGGTCCAGGGCACCACCTCTCTGTAAAGCACAACTGTTTTCCACTGCGATAATACTTCGGTTGCGATCATACCAGCGCTAAAGCACCGGATCCCATCAGAACTCCGCAGTTAAGCGTGCTTGGGCGAGAGTAGTACTAGGATGGGTGACCTCCTGGGAAGTCCTCGTGTTGCACCCCTTTTTTTTCAGCTTTGGCTGTCCATTTTCCTGCCACCCATCACATGACCGCTGTTGGAGCCGTCGGAGACCAAATTAATCATTTTGAAGCGTGGAAACCCAGGCTCCGTGCGAGACTTACTGGTTTTAGTTAGCCTTTAATTTGATTGCTTTGAAGGCTTTTTACTCCATTTCCGGTTCAATCTTTGCGGAAAGCCATATAAAGCAATTTAGGAAAGGTTTAAAAGTTTCAATGGAAAATCTTTTATATTTTACTGATTTTAGTAAGCTTACTGATTCGAGTAATCGAGGGTTTCCTGACTCTATAAATGTGATGTAATACTTTTATTCAAGGAATAATACAGTTTCAGGTTGTTTATGGGTATCTAGGGTCGTAAACGGGTCGGTTCCGTTCCGGGTCCACGGCGGGCCCGGAACTGGAATCGTTAGTGAGGGGATGCACCCGGAAACCAAAACCGGAACCGATTCGGAACTAATTTCCTGGATCCGGAACCGGAACCATTACGGAGTGGATGGGCCCGGAACCGGAACCATTTCCTGGGCGGGTTCGGGTCCGGGCCCGGCCTATGTAGAGAATTTTTTAGAGAAAAGCAAACTTTTAGAAAAAAAATTTCTAAAATTGGGGTAATATATTGGAGCTCGGGCCCACAGGCCAGAACCAAGGTCGAATTGGGCCCGGAACCATTTAGGTCGCGGGTCTAGAAATTGGAACCATACCCGGACCCGTTTACTTATCGGTTCCTAAAGATGGACCCAGACCCGATTATTAACGGGTCGGAACCTTCGGATAATCGGAGAATCGGATACCCATTTACAACCCTATGGGCAGCACCCCATCACTTCCGTCTTGGCTCAGGGTGACGGTACGAGGTTAATGGAGACGACTTTCCTCTATGGTTTACTAAGAGTGTTTCCGCAACGTTAATGTGGAAACAGAAATCAACGTAACAGAACAAATTTGAGACGGTAAAGCCGACCGGTCCCCAGGCACCACCGCTCGGTAAAGCAACGGGCTCGGCAGGTCCGACCCGGTCCAGGGCACCACCTCTCTGTAAAGCACAACTGTTTTCCACTGCGATAAAACTTCGGTTGCGATCATACCAGCGCTAAAGCACCGGATCACATTAGAACTCTGCAGTTAAGCGTGCTTGGGCGAGAGTAGTACTAGGATGGGTGACCTCCTGGGAAGTCCTCGTGTTGCACCCTTTTTTTTTCAGCTTTGGCTGTCCATTTTCCTGCCACCCATCACATGACCGCTGTTGGAGCCGTCGGAGACCAAATTAATCATTTTGAAGCGTCGAAACCCTGGCTCCGTGCGAGACTTACTGGTTTTAGTTAGCCTTTAATTTGATTGCTTTGAAGGCTTTTTACTCCATTTCCGGTTCAATCTTTGCGGAAAGCCATATAAAGCAGTTTAGGAAAGGTTTAAAAGTTTCAATGGAAAATCTTTTATATTTTACAGATTTTAGTAAGCTTACTGATTCGAGTAATCGAGGGTTTCCTGACTCTATAAAAGTGATGTAATACTTTTATTCAAGGAATAATACAGTTTCAGGTTGTTTATGGGTATCTAGGGTCGTAAACGGGTCGGTTCCGTTCCGGGTCCACGGCGGGCCCGGAACTGGAATCGTTAGTGAGGGGATGCACCCGGAAACCAAAACCGGAACCGATTCGGAACTAATTTCCTGGATCCGGAACCGGAACCATTACGGAGTGGATGGGCCCGGAACCGGAACCATTTCCTGGGCGGGTTCGGGTCCGGGCCCGGCCTATCTAGAGAATTTTTTAGAGAAAAGCAAACTTTTAGAAAAAAAATTTCTAAAATTGGGGTAATATATTGGAGCTCGGGCCCACAGGCCAGAACCAAGGTCGAATTGGGCCCGGAACCGTTTAGGTCGCGGGTCTAGAAATTGGAACCATACCCGGACCCGTTTACTTATCGGTTCCTAAAATGGACCCAGACCCGATTATTAACGGGTCGGAACCTTCGGATAATCGGAGAATCGGATACCCATTTACAACCCTATGGGCAGCACCCCATCACTTCCGTCTTGGCTCAGGGTGACGGTACGAGGTTAATGGAGATGACTTTCCTCTATGGTTTAGTAAGAGTGTTTCCGCAACGTTAATGTGGAAACAGAAATCAACGTAACAGAACAAATTTGAGACGGTAAAGCCGACCGGTCCCTAGGCACCACCGCTCGGTAAAGCAACGGGCTCGGCAGGTCCGACCCGGTCCAGGGCACCACCCCTCAGTAAAGCACAACTGTTTTCCACTGCGATAATACTTCGTGTGCGATCATACCAGCGCTAAAGCACCGGATCCCATCAGAACTCCGCAGTTAAGCGTGCTTGGGCGAGAGTAGTACTAGGATGGGTGACCTCTTGGGAAGTCCTCGTGTTGCACCCCTTTTTTTACAGCTTTGGCTGTCCATTTTCCTGCCACCCATCACATGACCGCTGTTGGAGCCGTCGGAGACCAAATTAATCATTTTGAAGCGTCGAAACCCAGGCTCCGTGCGAGACTTACTGGTTTTAGTTAGCCTTTAATTTGATTGCTTTGAAGGCTTTTTACTCTATTTCCGGTTCAATCTTTGCGGAAAGCCATATAAAGCAATTTAGGAAAGGTTTAAAAGTTTCAATGGAAAATCTTTTATATTTTACTGATTTTAGTAAGCTTACTGATTCGAGTAATCGAGGGTTTCCTGACTCTATAAAAGTGATGTAATACTTTTATTCAAGGAATAATACAGTTTCAGGTTGTTTATGGGTATCTAGGGTCGTAAACGGGTCGGTTCCGTTCCGGGTCCACGGCGTGCCCGGAACTGGAATCGTTAGTGAGGGGATGCACCCGGAAACCAAAACCGGAACCGATTCGGAACTAATTTCCTGGATCCGGAACCGGAACCATTACGGAGTGGATGGGCCCGGAACCGGAACCATTTCCTGGGCGGGTTCGGGTCCGGGCCCGGCCTATGTAGAGAATTTTTTAGAGAAAAGCAAACTTTTAGAAAAAAAATTTCTAAAATTGGGGTAATATATTGGAGCTCGGGCCCACAGGCCAGAACCAAGGTCGAATTGGGCCCGGAACCATTTAGGTCGCGGGTCTAGAAATTGGAACCATACCCGGACCCGTTTACTTATCGGTTCCTAAAGATGGACCCAGACCCGATTATTAACGGGTCGGAACCTTCGGATAAACGGAGAATCGGATACCCGTTTACAACCCTATGGGCAGCACCCCATCACTTCCGTCTTGGGTCAGGGTGACAGTACGAGGTTAATGGAGATGACTTTCCTCTATGGTTTACTAAGAGTGTTTCCGCAACGTTAATGTGGAAACAGAAATCAACGTAACAGAACAAATTTGAGACGGTAAAGCCGACCGGTCCCCAGGCACCACCGCTCGGTAAAGCAACGGGCTCGGCAGGTCCGACCCGGTCCAGGGCACCACCTCTCTGTAAAGCACAACTGTTTTCCGCTGCGATAATACTTCGGGTGCGATCATACCAGCGCTAAAGCTCCGGATCCCATCAGAACTCCGCAATTAAGCGTGCTTGGGCGAGAGTAGTACTAGGATGGGTGACCTCCTGGGAAGTCCTCGTGTTGCACCCCCTTTTTTTCAGCTTTGGCTGTCCATTTTCCAGCCACCCATCACATGACCGCTGTTGGAGCCGTCGGAGACCAAATTAATCATTTTGAAGCGTCGAAACCCAGGCTCCGTGCGAGACTTACTGGTTTTAGTTAGCCTTTAATTTGATTGCTTTGAAGGCTTTTTACTCCATTTCCGGTTCAATCTTTGCGGAAAGCCATATAAAGCAATTTAGGAAAGGTTTAAAAGTTTCAATGGAAAATCTTTTATATTTTACTGATTTTAGTAAGCTTACTGATTCGAGTAATCGAGGGTTTCCTGACTCTATAAAAGTGATGTAATACTTTTATTCAAGGAATAATACAGTTTCAGGTTGTTTATGGGTATCTAGGGTCGTAAACGGGTCGGTTCCGTTCCGGGTCCACGGCGGGCCCGGAACTGGAATCGTTAGTGAGGGGATGCACCCGGAAACCAAAACCGGACCCGATTCGGAACTAATTTCCTGGATCCGGAACCGGAACCATTACGGAGTGGATGGGCCCGGAACCGGAACCATTTCCTGGGCGGGTTCGGGTCCGGGCCCGGCCTATGTAGAGAATTTTTTAGAGAAAAGCAAACTTTTAGAAAAAAAATTTCTAAAATTGGGGTAATATATTGGAGCTCGGGCCCACAGGCCAGAACCAAGGTCGAATTGGGCCCGGAACCATTTAGGTCGCGGGTCTAGAAATTGGAACCATACCCGGACCCGTTTACTTATCGGTTCCTAAAGATGGACCCAGACCCGATTATTAACGGGTCGGAACCTTCGGATAATCGGAGAATCGGATACCCGTTTACAACCCTATGGGCAGCACCCCATCACTTCCGTCTTGGGTCAGGGTGACAGTACGAGGTTAATGGAGATGACTTTCCTCTATGGTTTACTAAGAGTGTTTCCGCAACGTTAATGTGGAAACAGAAATCAACGTAACAGAACAAATTTGAGACGGTAAAGCCGACCGGTCCCCAGGCACCACCGCTCGGTAAAGCAACGGGCTCGGCAGGTCCGACCCGGTCCAGGGCACCACCTCTCTGTAAAGCACAACTGTGTTCCGCTGCGATAATACTTCGGGTGCGATCATACCAGCGCTAAAGCACCGGATCCCATTAGAACTCCGCAGTTAAGCGTGCTTGGGCGAGAGTAGTACTAGGATGGGTGACCTCCTGGGAAGTCCTTGTGTTGCACCCTTTTTTTTTCAGCTTTGGCTGTCCATTTTCCTGCCACCCATCACATGACCGCTGTTGGAGCCGTCGGAGACCAAATTAATCATTTTGAAGCGTCGAAACCCAGGCTCCGTGCGAGACTTACTGGTTTTAGTTAACCTTTAATTTGATTGCTTTGAAGGCTTTTTACTCCATTTCCGGTTCAATCTTTGCGGAAAGCCATATAAAGCAATTTAGGAAAGGTTTAAAAGTTTCAATGGAAAATCTTTTATATTTTACTGATTTTAGTAAGCTTACTGATTCGAGTAATCGAGGGTTTCCTGACTCTATAAAAGTGATGTAATACTTTTATTCAAGGAATAATACAGTTTCAGGTTGTTTATTGGTATCTAGGGTCGTAAACGGGTCGGTTCCGTTCCGGGTCCACGGCGGGCCCGGAACTGGAATCGTTAGTGAGGGGATGCACCCGGAAACCAAAACCGGAACCGATTCGGAACTAATTTCCTGGATCCGGAACCGGAACCATTACGGAGTGGATGGGCCCGGAACCGGAACCATTTCCTGGGCGGGTTCGGGTCCGGGCCCGGCCTATCTAGAGAATTTTTATGAGAAAAGCAAACTTTTAGAAAAAAAATTTCTAAAATTGGGGTAATATATTGGAGCTCGGGCCCACAGGCCAGAACCAAGGTCGAATTGGGCCCGGAACCATTTAGGTCGCGGGTCTAGAAATTGGAACCATACCCGGACCCGTTTACTTATCGGTTCCTAAAGATGGACCCAGACCCGATTATTAACGGGTCGGAACCTTCGGATAATCGGAGAATCGGATACCCATTTACAACCCTATGGGCAGCACCCCATCACTTCCGTCTTGGCTCTGGGTGACAGTACGAGGTTAATGGAGACGACTTTCCTCTATGGTTTACTAAGAGTGTTTCCGCAACGTTAATGTGGAAACAGAAATCAACGTAACAGAACAAATTTGAGACGGTAAAGCCGACCGGTCCCCGGGCACCACCGCTCGGTAAAGCAACGGGCTCGGCAGTTCCGACCCGGTCCAGGGCACCACCTCTCTGTAAAGCACAACTGTTTTCCACTGCGATAATACTTCGGGTGCGATCATACCAGCGCTAAAGCACCGGATCCCATCAGAACTCCGCAGTTAAGCGTGCTTGGGCGAGAGTAGTACTAGGATGGGTGAAGCGTGCTTGGGCGAGAGTAGTACTAGGATGGGTGACCTCCTGGGAAGTCCTCGTGTTGCACCCCTTTTTTTTCAGCTTTGGCTGTCCATTTTCCTGCCACCCATCACAGGACCACTGTTGGAGCCGTCGGAGACCAAATTCATCATTTTGAAGCGTCGAAACCCAGGCTCCGTGCGAGACTTACTGGTTTTAGTTAGCCTTTAATTTGATTGCTTTGAAGGCTTTTTACTCCATTTCCGGTTCAATCTTTGCGGAAAGCCATATAAAGCAATTTAGGAAAGGTTTAAAAGTTTCAATGGAAAATCTTTTATATTTTACTGATTTTAGTAAGCTTACTGATTCGAGTAATCGAGGGTTTCCTGACTCTATAAAAGTGATGTAATACTTTTATTCAAGGAATAATACAGTTTCAGGTTGTTTATGGGTATCTAGGGTCGTAAACGGGTCGGTTCCGTTCCGGGTCCACGGCGGGCCCGGAACTGGAATCGTTAGTGAGGGGATGCACCCGGAAACCAAAACCGGAACCGATTCGGAACTAATTTCCTGGATCCGGAACCGGAACCATTACGGAGTGGATGGGCCCGGAACCGGAACCATTTCCTGGGCGGGTTCGGGTCCGGGCCCGGCCTATCTAGAGAATTTTTTAGAGAAAAGCAAACTTTTAGAAAAAAAATTTCTAAAATTGGGGTAATATATTGGAGCTCGGGCCCACAGGCCAGAACCAAGGTCGAATTGGGCCCGGAACCATTTAGGTCGCGGGTCTAGAAATTGGAACCATACCCGGACCCGTTTACTTATCGGTTCCTAAAGATGGACCCAGACCCGATTATTAACGGGTCGGAACCATCGGATAATCGGAGAATCGGATACCCATTTACAACCCTATGGGCAGCACCCCATCACTTCCGTCTTGGCTCAGGGTGACGGTACGAGGTTAATGGAGACGACTTTCCTCTATGGTTTGCTAAGAGTGTTTCCGCAACGTTAATGTGGAAACAGAAATCAACGTAACAGAACAAATTTGAGACGGTAAAGCCGACCGGTCCCCAGGCACCACCGCTCGGTAAAGCAACGGGCTCGGCAGGTCCGACCCGGTCCAGGGCACCACCTCTCTGTAAAGCACAACTGTTTTCCACTGCGATAATACTTCGGGTGCGATCATACCAGCGCTAAAGCACCGGATCACATCAGAACTCCGCAGTTAAGCGTGCTTGGCCGAGAGTAGTACTAGGATGGGTGACCTCCTGGGAAGTCCTCGTGTTGCACTCCTTTTTTTTCAGCTTTGGCTGTCCATTTTCCTGCCACCCATCACATGACCGCTGTTGGAGCCGTCGGAGACCAAATTAATCATTTTGAAGCGTCGAAACCCAGGCTCCGTGCGAGACTTACTGGTTTTAGTTAACCTTTAATTTGATTGCTTTGAAGGCTTTTTACTCCATTTCCGGTTCAATCTTTGCGGAAAGCCATATAAAGCAATTTAGGAAAGGTTTAAAAGTTTCAATGGAAAATCTTTTATATTTTACTGATTTTAGTAAGCTTACTGATTCGAGTAATCGAGGGTTTCCTGACTCTATAAAAGTGATGTAATACTTTTATTCAAGGAATAATACAGTTTCAGGTTGTTTATTGGTATCTAGGGTCGTAAACGGGTCGGTTCCGTTCCGGGTCCACGGCGGGCCCGGAACTGGAATCGTTAGTGAGGGGATGCACCCGGAAACCAAAACCGGAACCGATTCGGAACTAATTTCCTGGATCCGGAACCGGAACCATTACGGAGTGGATGGGCCCGGAACCGGAACCATTTCCTGGGCGGGTTCGGGTCCGGGCCCGGCCTATCTAGAGAATTTTTATGAGAAAAGCAAACTTTTAGAAAAAAAATTTCTAAAATTGGGGTAATATATTGGAGCTCGGGCCCACAGGCCAGAACCAAGGTCGAATTGGGCCCGGAACCATTTAGGTCGCGGGTCTAGAAATTGGAACCATACCCGGACCCGTTTACTTATCGGTTCCTAAAGATGGACCCAGACCCGATTATTAACGGGTCGGAACCTTCGGATAATCGGAGAATCGGATACCCATTTACAACCCTATGGGCAGCACCCCATCACTTCCGTCTTGGCTCTGGGTGACAGTACGAGGTTAATGGAGACGACTTTCCTCTATGGTTTACTAAGAGTGTTTCCGCAACGTTAATGTGGAAACAGAAATCAACGTAACAGAACAAATTTGAGACGGTAAAGCCGACCGGTCCCCGGGCACCACCGCTCGGTAAAGCAACGGGCTCGGCAGTTCCGACCCGGTCCAGGGCACCACCTCTCTGTAAAGCACAACTTTTTTCCACTGCGATAATACTTCGGGTGCGATCATACCAGCGCTAAAGCACCGGATCCCATCAGAACTCCGCAGTTAAGCGTGCTTGGGCGAGAGTAGTACTAGGATGGGTGAAGCGTGCTTGGGCGAGAGTAGTACTAGGATGGGTGACCTCCTGGGAAGTCCTCGTGTTGCACCCCTTTTTTTTAAGCTTTGGCTGTCCATTTTCCTGCCACCCATCACATGACCGCTGTTGGAGCCGTCGGAGACCAAATTAATCATTTTGAAGCGTCGAAACCCAGGCTCCGTGCGAGACTTACTGGTTTTAGTTAGCCTTTAATTTGATTGCTTTGAAGGCTTTTTACTCCATTTCCGGTTCAATCTTTGCGGAAAGCCATATAAAGCAATTTAGGAAAGGTTTAAAAGTTTCAATGGAAAATCTTTTATATTTTACTGATTTTAGTAAGCTTACTGATTCGAGTAATCGAGGGTTTCCTGACTCTATAAAAGTGATGTAATACTTTTATTCAAGGAATAATACAGTTTCAGGTTGTTTATGGGTATCTAGGGTCGTAAACGGGTCGGTTCCGTTCCGGGTCCACGGCGGGCCCGGAACTGGAATCGTTAGTGAGGGGATGCACCCGGAAACCAAAACCGGAACCGATTCGGAACTAATTTCCTGGATCCGGAACCGGAACCATTACGGAGTGGATGGGCCCGGAACCGGAACCATTTCCTGGGCGGGTTCGGGTCCGGGCCCGGCCTATCTAGAGAATTTTTTAGAGAAAAGCAAACTTTTAGAAAAAAAATTTCTAAAATTGGGGTAATATATTGGAGCTCGGGCCCACAGGCCAGAACCAAGGTCGAATTGGGCCCGGAACCATTTAGGTCGCGGGTCTAGAAATTGGAACCATACCCGGACCCGTCTACTTATCGGTTCCTAAAGATGGACCCAGACCCGATTATTAACGGGTCGGAACCTTCGGATAATCGGAGAATCGGATACCCATTTACAACCCTATGGGCAGCACCCCATCACTTCCGTCTTGGCTCAGGGTGACGGTACGAGGTTAATGGAGACGACTTTCCTCTATGGTTTGCTAGGAGTGTTTCCGCAACGTTAATGTGGAAACAGAAATCAACGTAACAGAACAAATTTGAGACGGTAAAGCCGACCGGTCCCCGGGCACCACCGCTCGGTAAAGCAACGGGCTCGGCAGGTCCGACCCGGTCCAGGGCACCACCTCTCTGTAAAGCACAACTGTTTTCCACTGCGATAATACTTCGGGTGCGATCGTACCAGCGCTAAAGCACCGGATCCCATCAGAACTCCGCAGTTAAGCGTGCTTGGGCGAGAGTAGTACTAGGATGGGTGACCTCCTGGGAAGTCCTCGTGTTGCACCCCTTTTTTTTCAGCTTTGGCTGTCCATTTTCCTGCCACCCATCACATGACCGCTGTTGGAGCCGTCGGAGACCAAATTAATCATTTTGAAGCGTCGAAACCCAGGCTCCGTGCGAGACTTACTGGTTTTAGTTAGCCTTTAATTTGATTGCTTTGAAGGCTTTTTACTCCATTTCCGGTTCAATCTTTGCGGAAAGCCATATAAAGCAATTTAGGAAAGGTTTAAAAGTTTCAATGGAAAATCTTTTATATTTTACTGATTTTAGTAAGCTTACTGATTCGAGTAATCGAGGGTTTCCTGACTCTATAAAAGTGATGTAATACTTTTATTCAAGGAATAATACAGTTTCAGGTTGTTTATGGGTATCTAGGGTCGTAAACGGGTCGGTTCCGTTCCGGGTCCACGGCGGGCCCGGAACTGGAATCGTTAGTGAGGGGATGCACCCGGAAACCAAAACCGGAACCGATTCGGAACTAATTTCCTGGATCCGGAACCGGAACCATTACGGAGTGGATGGGCCCGGAACCGGAACCATTTCCTGGGCGGGTTCGGGTCCGGGCCCGGCCTATCTAGAGAATTTTTTAGAGAAAAGCAAACTTTTAGAAAAAAAATTTCTAAAATTGGGGTAATATATTGGAGCTCGGGCCCACAGGCCAGAACCAAGGTCGAATTGGGCCCGGAACCATTTAGGTCGCGGGTCTAGAAATTGGAACCATACCCGGACCCGTTTACTTATCGGTTCCTAAAGATGGACCCAGACCCGATTATTAACGGGTCGGAACCTTCGGATAATCGGAGAATCGGATACCCATTTACAACCCTATGGGCAGCACCCCATCACTTCCGTCTTGGCTCAGGGTGACGGTACGAGGTTAATGGAAACGACTTTCCTCTATGGTTTACTATGAGTGTTTCCGCAACGTTAATGTGGAAACAGAAATCAACGTAACAGAACAAATTTGAGACGGTAAAGCCGACCGGTCCCCAGGCACCACCGCTCGGTAAAGCAACGGGCTCGGCAGGTCCGACCCGGTCCAGGGCACCACCTCTCTGTAAAGCACAACTGTTTTCCACTGCGATAATACTTCGGGTGCGATCATACCAGCGCTAAAGCACCGGATCCCATCAGAACTCCGCAGTTAAGCGTGCTTGGGCGAGAGTAGTACTAGGATGGGTGACCTCCTGGGAAGTCCTCGTGTTGCACCCCTTTTTTTTCAGCTTTGGCTGTCCATTTTCCTGCCACCCATCACTTGACCGCTGTTGGAGCCGTCGGAGACCAAATTAATCATTTTGAAGCGTCGAAACCCAGGCTCCGTGCGAGACTTACTGGTTTTAGTTAGCCTTTAATTTGATTGCTTTGAAGGCTTTTTACTCCATTTCCGGTTCAATCTTTGCGGAAAGCCATATAAAGCAATTTAGGAAAGGTTTAAAAGTTTCAATGGAAAATCTTTTATATTTTACTGATTTTAGTAAGCTTACTGATTCGAGTAATCGAGGGTTTCCTGACTCTATAAAAGTGATGTAATACTTTTATTCAAGGAATAATACAGTTTCAGGTTGTTTATGGGTATCTAGGGTCGTAAACGGGTCGGTTCCGTTCCGGGTCCACGGCGGGCCCGGAACTGGAATCGTTAGTGAGGGGATGCACCCGGAAACCAAAACCGGAACCGATTCGGAACTAATTTCCTGGATCCGGAACCGGAACCATTACGGAGTGGATGGGCCCGGAACCGGAACCATTTCCTGGGCGGGTTCGGGTCCGGGCCCGGCCTATGTAGAGAATTTTTTAGAGAAAAGCAAACTTTTAGAAAAAAAATTTCTAAAATTGGGGTACTATATTGGAGCTCGGGCCTACAGGCCAGAACCAAGGTCGAATTGGGCCCGGAACCATTTAGGTCGCGGGTCTAGAAATTGGAACCATACCCGGACCCGTTTACTTATCGGTTCCTAAAGATGGACCCAGACCCGATTATTAACGGGTCGGAACCTTCGGATAATCGGAGAATCGGATACCCATTTACAACCCTATGGGCAGCACCCCATCACTTCCGTCTTGGCTCTGGGTGACAGTACGAGGTTTATGGAGACGACTTTCCTCTATGGTTTACTAAGAGTGTTTCCGCAACGTTAATGTGGAAACAGAAATCAACGTAACAGAACAAATTTGAGACGGTAAAGCCGACCGGTCCCCGGGCACCACCGCTCGGTAAAGCAACGGGCTCGGCAGGTCCGACCCGGTCCAGGGCACCACCTCTCTGTAAAGCACAACTGTTTTCCACTGCGATAATACTTCGGGTGCGATCATACCAGCGCTAAAGCACCGGATCCCATCAGAACTCCGCAGTTAAGCGTGCTTGGGCGAGAGTAGTACTAGGATGGGTGACCTCCTGGGAAGTCCTCGTGTTGCACCCCTTTTTTTTCAGCTTTGGCTGTCCATTTTCCTGCCACCCATCACAGGACCGCTGTTGGAGCCGTCGGAGACCAAATTCATCATTTTGAAGCGTCGAAACCCAGGCTCCGTGCGAGACTTACTGGTTTTAGTTAGCCTTTAATTTGATTGCTTTGAAGGCTTTTTACTCCATTTCCGGTTCAATCTTTGCGGAAAGCCATATAAAGCAATTTAGGAAAGGTTTAAAAGTTTCAATGGAAAATCTTTTATATTTTACTGATTTTAGTAAGCTTACTGATTCGAGTAATCGAGGGTTTCCTGACTCTATAAAAGTGATGTAATACTTTTATTCAAGGAATAATACAGTTTCAGGTTGTTTATGGGTATCTAGGGTCGTAAACGGGTCGGTTCCGTTCCGGGTCCACGGCGGGCCCGGAACTGGAATCGTTAGTGAGGGGATGCACCCGGAAACCAAAACCGGAACCGATTCGGAACTAATTTCCTGGATCCGGAACCGGAACCATTACGGAGTGGATGGGCCCGGAACCGGAACCATTTCCTGGGCGGGTTCGGGTCCGGGCCCGGCCTATCTAGAGAATTTTTTAGAGAAAAGCAAACTTTTAGAAAAAAAATTTCTAAAATTGGGGTAATATATTGGAGCTCGGGCCCACAGGCCAGAACCAAGGTCGAATTGGGCCCGGAACCATTTAGGTCGCGGGTCTAGAAATTGGAACCATACCCGGACCCGTTTACTTATCGGTTCCTAAAGATGGACCCAGACCCGATTATTAACGGGTCGGAACCTTCGGATAATCGGAGAATCGGATACCCATTTACAACCCTATGGGCAGCACCCCATCACTTCCGTCTTGGCTCAGGGTGACGGTACGAGGTTAATGGAGACGACTTTCCTCTATGGTTTGCTAAGAGTGTTTCCGCAACGTTAATGTGGAAACAGAAATCAACGTAACAGAACAAATTTGAGACGGTAAAGCCGACCGGTCCCCAGGCACCACCGCTCGGTAAAGCAACGGGCTCGGCAGGTCCGACCCGGTCCAGGGCACCACCTCTCTGTAAAGCACAACTGTTTTCCACTGCGATAATACTTCGGGTGCGATCATACCAGCGCTAAAGCACCGGATCACATCAGAACTCCGCAGTTAAGCGTGCTTGGGCGAGAGTAGTACTAGGATGGGTGACCTCCTGGGAAGTCCTCGTGTTGCACTCCTTTTTTTTCAGCTTTGGCTGTCCATTTTCCTGCCACCCATCACATGACCGCTGTTGGAGCCGTCGGAGACCAAATTAATCATTTTGAAGCGTCGAAACCCAGGCTCCGTGCGAGACTTACTGGTTTTAGTTAACCTTTAATTTGATTGCTTTGAAGGCTTTTTACTCCATTTCCGGTTCAATCTTTGCGGAAACCCATATAAAGCAATTTAGGAAAGGTTTAAAAGTTTCAATGGAAAATCTTTTATATTTTACTGATTTTAGTAAGCTTACTGATTCGAGTAATCGAGGGTTTCCTGACTCTATAAAAGTGATGTAATACTTTTATTCAAGGAATAATACAGTTTCAGGTTGTTTATGGGTATCTAGGGTCGTAAACGGGTCGGTTCCGTTCCGGGTCCACGGCGGGCCCGGAACTGGAATCGTTAGTGAGGGGATGCACCCGGAAACCAAAACCGGAACCGATTCGGAACTAATTTCCTGGATCCGGAACCGGAACCATTACGGAGTGGATGGGCCCGGAACCGGAACCATTTCCTGGGCGGGTTCGGGTCCGGGCCCGGCCTATCTAGAGAATTTTTTAGAGAAAAGCAAACTTTTAGAAAAAAAATTTCTAAAATTGGGGTAATATATTGGAGCTCGGGCCCACAGGCCAGAACCAAGGTCGAATTGGGCCCGGAACCATTTAGGTCGCGGGTCTAGAAATTGGAACCATACCCGGACCCGTTTACTTATCGGTTCCTAAAGATGGACCCAGACCCGATTATTAACGGGTCGGAACCTTCGGATAATCGGAGAATCGGATACCCATTTACAACCCTATGGGCAGCACCCCATCACTTCCGTCTTGGCTCTGGGTGACAGTACGAGGTTAATGGAGACGACTTTCCTCTATGGTTTACTAAGAGTGTTTCCGCAACGTTAATGTGGAAACAGAAATCAACGTAACAGAACAAATTTGAGACGGTAAAGCCGACCGGTCCCCGGGCACCACCGCTCGGTAAAGCAACGGGCTCGGCAGGTCCGACCCGGTCCAGGGCACCACCTCTCTGTAAAGCACAACAGTTTTCCACTGCGATAATACTTCGGGTGCGATCATACCAGCGCTAAAGCACCGGATCCCATCAGAACTCCGCAGTTAAGCGTGCTTGGGCGAGAGTAGTACTAGGATGGGTGACGCGTGCTTGGGCGAGAGTAGTACTAGGATGGGTGACCTCCTGGGAAGTCCTCGTGTTGCACCCCTTTTTTTTCAGCTTTGGCTGTCCATTTTCCTGCCACCCATCACATGACCGCTGTTGGAGCCGTCGGAGACCAAATTAATCATTTTGAAGCGTCGAAACCCAGGCTCCGTGCGAGAGTTACTGGTTTTAGTTAGCCTTTAATTTGATTGCTTTGAAGGCTTTTTACTCCATTTCCGGTTCAATCTTTGCGGAAAGCCATATAAAGCAATTTAGGAAAGGTTTAAAAGTTTCAATGGAAAATCTTTTATATTTTACTGATTTTAGTAAGCTTACTGATTCGAGTAATCGTGGGTTTCCTGACTCTATAAAAGTGATGTAATACTTTTATTCAAGGAATAATACAGTTTCAGGTTGTTTAAGGGTATCTAGGGTCGTAAACGGGTCGGTTCCGTTCCGGGTCCACGGCGGGCCCGGAACTGGAATCGTTAGTGAGGGGATGCACCCGGAAACCAAAACCGGAACCGATTCGGAACTAATTTCCTGGATCCGGAACCGGAACCATTACGGAGTGGATGGGCCCGGAACCGGAACCATTTCCTGGGCGGGTCCGGGTCCGGGTCCGGGCCCGGCCTATCTAGAGAATTTTTTAGAGAAAAGCAAACTTTTAGAAAAAAAATTTCTAAAATTGGGGTAATATATTGGAGCTCGGGCCCACAGGCCAGAACCAAGGTCGAATTGGGCCCGGAACCATTTAGGTCGCGGGTCTAGAAATTGGAACCATACCCGGACCCGTTTACTTATCGGTTCCTAAAGATGGACCCAGACCCGATTATTCACGGGTCGGAACCTTCGGATAATCGGAGAATCGGATACCCATTTACAACCCTATGGGCAGCACCCCATCACTTCCGTCTTGGCTCAGGGTGACGGTACGAGGTTAATGGAGACGACTTTCCTCTATGGTTTGCTAGGAGTGTTTCCGCAACGTTAATGTGGAAACAGAAATCAACGTAACAGAACAAATTTGAGACGGTAAAGCCGACCGGTCCCCGGGCACCACCGCTCGGTAAAGCAACGGGCTCGGCAGGTCCGACCCGGTCCAGGGCACCACCTCTCTGTAAAGCACAACTGTTTTCCACTGCGATAATACTTCGGGTGCGATCATACCAGCGCTAAAGCACCGGATCCCATAAGAACTCCGCAGTTAAGCGTGCTTGAGCGAGAGTAGTACTAGGATGGGTGACCTCCTGGGAAGTCCTCGTGTTGCACCCCTTTTTTTTCAGCTTTGGCTGTCCATTTTCCTGCCACCCATCACATGACCGCTGTTGGAGCCGTCGGAGACCAAATTAATCATTTTGAAGCGTCGAAACCCAGGCTCCGTGCGAGACTTACTGGTTTTAGTTAGCCTTTAATTTGATTGCTTTGAAGGCTTTTTACTCCATTTCCGGTTCAATCTTTGCGGAAAGCCATATAAAGCAATTTAGGAAAGGTTTAAAAGTTTCAATGGAAAATCTTTTATATTTTACTGATTTTAGTAAGCTTACTGATTCGAGTAATCGAGGGTTTCCTGACTCTATAAAAGTGATGTAATACTTTTATTCAAGGAATAATACAGTTTCAGGTTGTTTATGGGTATCTAGGGTCGTAATCGGGTCGGTTCCGTTCCGGGTCCACGGCGGGCCCGGAACTGGAATCGTTAGTGAGGGGATGCACCCGGAAACCAAAACCGGAACCGATTCGGAACTAATTTCCTGGATCCGGAACCGGAACCATTACGGAGTGGATGGGCCCGGAACCGGAACCATTTCCTGGGCGGGTTCGGGTCCGGGCCCGGCCTATCTAGAGAATTTTTTAGAGAAAAGCAAACTTTTAGAAAAAAAATTTCTAAAATTGGGGTAATATATTGGAGCTCGGGCCCACAGGCCAGAACCAAGGTCGAATTGGGCCCAGAACCATTTAGGTCGCGGGTCTAGAAATTGGAACCATACCCGGACCCGTTTACTTATCGGTTCCTAAAGATGGACCCAGACCCGATTATTAACGGGTCGGAACCTTCGGATAATCGGAGAATCGGATACCCATTTACCACCCTATGGGCAGCACCCCATCACTTCCGTCTTGGCTCAGGGTGACGGTACGAGGTTAATGGAAACGACTTTCCTCTATGGTTTACTAAGAGTGTTTCCGCAACGTTAATGTGGAAACAGAAATCAACGTAACAGAACAAATTTGAGACGGTAAAGCCGACCGGTCCCCAGGCACCACCGCTCGGTAAAGCAACGGGCTCGGCAGGTCCGACCCGGTCCAGGGCACCACCTCTCTGTAAAGCACAACTGTTTTCCACTGCGATAATACTTCGGGTGCGATCAAACCAGCGCTAAAGCACCGGATCCCATCAGAACTCCGCAGTTAAGCGTGCTTGGGCGAGAGTAGTACTAGGATGGGTGACCTCCTGGGAAGTCCTCGTGTTGCACTCCTTTTTTTTCAGCTTTGGCTGTCCATTTTCCTGCCACCCATCACATGACCGCTGTTGGAGCCGTCGGAGACCAAATTAATCATTTTGAAGCGTCGAAACCCAGGCTCCGTGCGAGACTTACTGGTTTTAGTTAGCCTTTAATTTGATTGCTTTGAAGGCTTTTTACTCCATTTCCGGTTCAATCTTTGCGGAAAGCCATATAAAGCAATTTAGGAAAGGTTTAAAAGTTTCAATGGAAAATCTTTTATATTTTACTGATTTTAGTAAGCTTACTGATTCGAGTAATCGATGGTTTCCTGACTCTATAAAAGTGATGTAATACTTTTATTCAAGGAATAATACAGTTTCAGGTTGTTTATGGGTATCTAGGGTCGTAAACGGGTCGGTTCCGTTCCGGGTCCACGGCGGGCCCGGAACTGGAATCGTTAGTGAGGGGATGCACCCGGAAACCAAAACCGGAACCGATTCGGAACTAATTTCCTGGATCCGGAACCGGAACCATTACGGAGTGGATGGGCCCGGAACCGGAACCATTTCCTGGGCGGGTTCGGGTCCGGGCCCGGCCTATCTAGAGAATTTTTTAGAGAAAAGCAAACTTTTAGAAAAAAAATTTCTAAAATTGGGGTAATATATTGGAGCTCGGGCCCACAGGCCAGAACCAAGGTCGAATTGGGCCCGGAACCGTTTAGGTCGCGGGTCTGGAAATTGGAACCATACCCGGACCCGTTTACTTATCGGTTCCTAAAATGGACACAGACCCGATTATTAACGGGTCGGAACCTTCGGATAATCGGAGAATCGGATACCCATTTACAACCCTATGGGCAGCACCCCATCACTTCCGTCTTGGCTCAGGGTGACGGTACGAGGTTAATGGAGATGACTTTCCTTTATGGTTTAGTAAGAGTGTTTCCGCAACGTTAATGTGGAAACAGAAATCAACGTAACAGAACAAATTTGTGACGATAAAGCCGACCGGTCCCCAGGCACCACCGCTCGGTAAAGCAACGGGCTCGGCAGGTCCGACCCGGTCCAGGGCACCACCTCTCAGTAAAGCACAACTGTTTTCCACTGCAATAATACTTCGGGTGCGATCATACCAGCGCTAAAGCACCGGATCCCATCAGAACTCCGCAGTTAAGCGTGCTTGGGCGAGAGTAGTACTAGGATGGGTGACCTCCTGGGAAGTCCTCGTGTTGCACCCCTTTTTTTTCAGCTTTGGCTGTCCATTTTCCTGCCACCCATCACATGACCGCTGTTGGAGCCGTCGGAGACCAAATTAATCATTTTGAAGCGTCGAAACCCTGGCTCCGTGCGAGACTTACTGGTTTTAGTTAGCCTTTAATTTGATTGCTTTGAAGGCTTTTTACTCCATTTCCGGTTCAATCTTTGCGGAAAGCCATATAAAGCAATTTAGGAAAGGTTTAAAAGTTTCAATGGAAAATCTTTTATATTTTACAGATTTTAGTAAGCTTACTGATTCGAGTAATCGAGGGTTTCCTGACTCTATAAAAGTGATGTAATACTTTTATTCAAGGAATAATACAGTTTCAGGTTGTTTATGGGTATCTAGGGTCGTAAACGGGTCGGTTCCGTTCCGGGTCCACGGCGGGCCCGGAACTGGAATCGTTAGTGAGGGGATGCACCCGGAAACCAAAACCGGAACCGATTCGGAACTAATTTCCTGGATCCGGAACCGGAACCATTACGGAGTGGATGGGCCCGGAACGGAACCATTTCCTGGGCGGGTTCGGGTCCGGGCCCGGCCTATCTAGAGAATTTTTTAGAGAAAAGCAAACTTTTAGAAAAAAATTTCTAAAATTGGGGTAATATATTGGAGCTCGGGCCCACAGGCCAGAACCAAGGTCGAATTGGGCTCCGAACCATTTAGGTCGCGGGTCTAGAAATTGGAACCATACCCGGACCCGTTTACTTATCGGTTCCTAAAGATGGACCCAGACCCGATTATTAACGGGTCGGAACCTTCGGATAATCGGAGAATCGGATACCCATTTACAACCCTATGGGCAGCACCCCATCACTTCCGTCTTGGCTCAGGGTGACGGTACGAGGTTAATGGAAACGACTTTCCTCTATGGTTTACTAAGAGTGTTTCCGCAACGTTAATGTGGAAACAGAAATCAACGTAACAGAACAAATTTGAGACGGTCAAGCCGACCGGTCCCCAGGCACCACCGCTCGGTAAAGCAACGGGCTCGGCAGGTCCGACCCGGTCCAGGGCACCACCTCTCTGTAAAGCACAACTATTTTCCACTGCGATAATACTTCGGGTGCGATCATACCAGCGCTAAAGCACCGGATCCCATCAGAACTCCGCAGTTAAGCGTGCTTGGGCGAGAGTAGTACTAGGATGGGTGACCTCCTGGGAAGTTCTCGTGTTGCACCCCTTTTTTTTCAGCTTTGGCTGTCCATTTTCCTGCCACCCATCACATGACCGCTGTTGGAGCCGTCGGAGACCAAATTAATCATTTTGAAGCGTCGAAACCCAGGCTCCGTGCGAGACTTACTGGTTTTAGTTAGCCTTTAATTTGATTGCTTTGAAGGCTTTTTACTCCATTTCCGGTTCAATCTTTGCGGAAAGCCATATAAAGCAATTTAGGAAAGGTTTAAAAGTTTCAATGGAAAATCTTTTATATTTTACTGATTTTAGTAAGCTTACTGATTCGAGTAATCGAGGGTTTCCTGACTCTATAAAAGTGATGTAATACTTTTATTCAAGGAATAATACAGTTTCAGGTTGTTTATGGGTATCTAGGGTCGTAAACGGGTCGATTCCATTCCGGGTCCACGGCGGGCCCGGAACTGGAATCGTTAGTGAGGGGATGCACCCGGAAACCAAAACCGGAACCGATTCGGAACTAATTTGCTGGATCCGGAACCGGAACCATTACGGAGTGGATGGGCCCGGAACCGGAACCATTTCCTGGGCGGGTTCGGGTCCGGGCCCGGCCTATCTAGAGAATTTTTTAGAGAAAAGCAAACTTTTAGAAAAAAAATTTCTAAAATTGGGGTAATATATTGGAGCTCGGGCCCACAGGCCAGAACCAAGGTCGAATTGGGCCCGGAACCGTTTAGGTCGCGGGTCTAGAAATTGGAACCATACCCGGACCCGTTTACTTATCGGTTCCTAAAATGGACCCAGACCCGATTATTAACGGGTCGGAACCTTCGGATAATCGGAGAATCGGATACCCATTTACAACCCTATGGGCAGCACCCCATCACTTCCGTCTTGGCTCAGGGTGACGGTATGAGGTTAATGGAGATGACTTTCCTCTATGGTTTAGTAAGAGTGTTTCCGCAACGTTAATGTGGAAACAGAAATCAACGTAACAGAACAAATTTGAGACGGTAAAGCCGACCGGTCCCCAGGCACCACCGCTCGGTAAAGCAACGGGCTCGGCAGGTCCGACCCGGTCCAGGGCACCACCTCTCAGTAAAGCACAACTGTTTTCCACTGCGATAATACTTCGGGTGCGATCATACCAGCGCTAAAGCACCGGATCCCATCAGAACTCCGCAGTTAAGCGTGCTTGGGCGAGAGTAGTACTAGGATGGGTCCTCGTGTTGCACCCCTTTTTTTTCAGCTTTGGCTGTCCATTTTCCTGCCACCCATCACATGACCGCTGTTGGAGCCGTCGGAGACCAAATTAATCATTTTGAAGCGTCGAAACCCTGGCTCCGTGCGAGACTTACTGGTTTTAGTTAGCCTTTAATTTGACTGCTTTGAAGGCTTTTTACTCCATTTCCGGTTCAATCTTTGCGGAAAGCCATATAAAGCAATTTAGGAAAGGTTTAAAAGTTTCAATGGAAAATCTTTTATATTTTACTGATTTTAGTAAGCTTACTGATTCGAGTAATCGAGGGTTTCCTGACTCTATAAAAGTGATGTAATACTTTTATTCAAGGAATAATACAGTTTCAGGTTGTTTATGGGTATCTAGGGTCGTAAACGGGTCGGTTCCGTTCCGGGTCCACGGCGGGCCCGGAACTGGAATCGTTAGTGAGGGGATGCACCCGGAAACCAAAACCGGAACCGATTCGGAACTAATTTCCTGGATCCGGAACCGGAACCATTACGGAGTGGATGGGCCCGGAACCGGAACCATTTCCTGGGCGGGTTCGGGTCCGGGCCCGGCCTATCTAGAGAATTTTTTAGAGAAAAGCAAACTTTTAGAAAAAAAATTTCTAAAATTGGGGTAATATATTGGAGCTCGGGCCCACAGGCCAGAACCAAGGTCGAATTGGGCCCGGAACCATTTAGGTCGCGGGTCTAGAAATTGGAACCATACCCGGACCCGTTTACTTATCGGTTCCTAAAGATGTACCCAGACCCGATTATTAACGGGTCGGAACCTTCGGATAATCGGAGAATCGGATACCCATTTACAACCCTATGGGCAGCACCCCATCACTTCCGTCTTGGCTCAGGGTGACGGTACGAGGTTAATGGAGACGACTTTCCTCTATGGTTTACTAAGAGTGTTTCCGCAACGTTAATGTGGAAACAGAAATCAACGTAACAGAACAAATTTGAGACGGTAAAGCCGACCGGTCCCCAGGCACCACCGCTCGGTAAAGCAACGGGCTCGGCAGGTCCGACCCGGTCCAGGGCACCACCTCTCTGTAAAGCACAACTGTTTTCCACTGCGATAATACTTCGGGTGCGATCATACCAGCGCTAAAGCACCGGATCCGATCAGAACTCCGCAGTTAAGCGTGCTTGGGCGAGAGTAGTACTAGGATGGGTGACCTCCTGGGAAGTCCTCGTGTTGCACCCCTTTTTTTTCAGCTTTGGCTGTCCATTTTCCTGCCACCCATCACATGACCGCTGTTGGAGCCGTCGGAGACCAAATTAATCATTTTGAAGCGTCGAAACCCAGGCTCCGTGCGAGACTTACTGGTTTTAGTTAGCCTTTAATTTGATTGCTTCGAAGGCTTTTTACTCCATTTCCGGTTCAATCTTTGCGGAAAGCCATATAAAGCAATTTAGGAAAGGTTTAAAAGTTTCAATGGAAAATCTTTTATATTTTACTGATTTTAGTAAGCTTACTGATTCGAGTAATCGAGGGTTTCCTGACTCTATAAAAGTGATGTAATACTTTTATTCAAGGAATAATACAGTTTCAGGTTGTTTATGGGTATCTAGGGTCGTAAACGGGTCGGTTCCGTTCCGGGTCCACGGCGGGCCCGGAACTGGAATCGTTAGTGAGGGGATGCACCCGGAAACCAAAACCGGAACCGATTCGGAACTAATTTCCTGGATCCGGAACCGGAACCATTACGGAGTGGATGGGCACGGAACCGGAACCATTTCCTGGGCGGGTTCGGGTCCGGGCCCGGCCTATGTAGAGAATTTTTTAGAGAAAAGCAAACTTTTAGAAAAAAAATTTCTAAAATTGGGGTAATATATTGGAGCTCGGGCCCACAGGCCAGAACCAAGGTCGAATTGGGCCCGGAACCATTTAGGTCGCGGGTCTAGAAATTGGAACCATACCCGGACCCGTTTACTTATCGGTTCCTAAAGATGGACCCAGACCCGATTATTAACGGGTCGGAACCTTCGGATAATCGGAGAATCGGATACCCATTTACAACCCTATGGGCGGCACCCCATCACTTCCGTCTTGGCTCAGGGTGACGGTACGAGGTTAATGGAGACGACTTTCCACTATGGTTTACTAAGAGTGTTTCCGCAACGTTAATGTGGAAACAGAAATCAACGTAACAGAACAAATTTGAGACGGTAAAGCCGACCGGTCCCCAGGCACCACCGCTCGGTAAAGCAACGGGCTCGGCAGGTCCAACCCGGTCCAGGGCACCACCTCTCTGTAAAGCACAACTGTTTTCCACTGCGATAATACTTCGGGTGCGATCATACCAGCGCTAAAGCACCGGATCCCATCAGAACTCCGCAGTTAAGCGTGCTTGGGCGAGAGTAGTACTAGGATGGGTGACCTCCTGGGAAGTCCTCGTGTTGCACTCCTTTTTTTTCAGCTTTGGCTGTCCATTTTCCTGCCACCCATCACATGACCGCTGTTGGAGCCGTCGGAGACCAAATTAATCATTTTGAAGCGTCGAAACCCAGGCTCCGTGCGAGACTTACTGGTTTTAGTTAGCCTTTAATTTGATTGCTTTGAAGGCTTTTTACTCCATTTCCGGTTCAATCTTTGCGGAAAGCCATATAAAGCAATTTAGAAAAGGTTTAAAAGTTTCAATGGAAAATCTTTTATATTTTACTGATTTTAGTAAGCTTACTGATTCGAGTAATCGAGGGTTTCCTGACTCTATAAAAGTGATGTAATACTTTTATTCAAGGAATAATACAGTTTCAGGTTGTTTATGGGTATCTAGGGTCGTAAACGGGTCGGTTCCGTTCCGGGTCCACGGCGGGCCCGGAACTGGAATCGTTAGTGAGGGGATGCACCCGGAAACCAAAACCGGAACCGATTCGGAACTAATTTCCTGGATCCGGAACCGGAACCATTACGGAGTGGATGGGCCCGGAACCGGAACCATTTCCTGGGCGGGTTCGGGTCCGGGCCCGGCCTATCTAGAGAATTTTTTAGAGAAAAGCAAACTTTTAGAAAAAAAATTTCTAAAATTGGGGTAATATATTGGAGCTCGGGCCCACAGGCCAGAACCAAGGTCGAATTGGGCCCGGAACCGTTTAGGTCGCGGGTCTAGAAATTGGAACCATACCCGGACCCGTTTACTTATCGGTTCCTAAAATGGACCCAGACCCGATTATTAACGGGTCGGAACCTTCGGATAATCGGAGAATCGGATACCCATTTACAACCCTATGGGCAGCACCCCATCACTTCCGTCTTGGCTCAGGGTGACGGTACGAGGTTAATGGAGATGACTTTCCTTTATGGTTTAGTAAGAGTGTTTCCGCAACGTTAATGTGGAAACAGAAATCAACGTAACAGAACAAATTTGAGACGGTAAAGCCGACCGGTCCCCAGGCACCACCGCTCGGTAAAGCAACGGGCTCGGCAGGTCCGACCCGGTCCAGGGCACCACCTCTCAGTAAAGCACAACTGTTTTCCACTGCGATAATACTTCGGGTGCGATCATACCAGCGCTAAAGCACCGGATCCCATCAGAACTCCGCAGTTAAGCGTGCTTGGGCGAGAGTAGTACTAGGATGGGTGACCTCCTGGGAAGTCCTCGTGTTGCACCCCTTTTTTTTAAGCTTTGGCTGTCCATTTTCCTGCCACCCATCACATGACCGCTGTTGGAGCCGTCAGAGACCAAATTAATCATTTTGAAGCGTCGAAACCCTGGCTCCGTGCGAGACTTACTGGTTTTAGTTAGCCTTTAATTTGATTGCTTTGAAGGCTTTTTACTCCATTTCCGGTTCAATCTTTGCGGAAAGCCATATAAAGCAATTTAGGAAAGGTTTAAAAGTTTCAATGGAAAATCTTTTATATTTTACTGATTTTAGTAAGCTTACTGATTCGAGTAATCGAGGGTTTCCTGACTCTATAAATGTGATGTAATACTTTTATTCAAGGAATAATACAGTTTCAGGTTGTTTATGGGTATCTAGGGTCGTAAACGGGTCGGTTCCGTTCCGGGTCCACGGCGGGCCCGGAACTGGAATCGTTAGTGAGGGGATGCACCCGGAAACCAAAACCGGAACCGATTCGGAACTAATTTCCTGGATCCGGAACCGGAACCATTACGGAGTGGATGGGCCCGGAACCGGAACCATTTCCTGGGCGGGTTCGGGTCCGGGCCCGGCCTATCTAGAGAATTTTTTAGAGAAAAGCAAACTTTTAGAAAAAAAATTTCTAAAATTGGGGTAATATATTGGAGCTCGGGCCCACAGGCCAGAACCAAGGTCGAATTGGGCCCGGAACCATTTAGGTCGCGGGTCTAGAAATTGGAACCATACCCGGACCCGTTTACTTATCGGTTCCTAAAGATGGACCCAGACCCGATTATTAACGGGTCGGAACCTTCGGATAATCGGAGAATCGGATACCCATTTACAACCCTATGGGCAGCACCCCATCACTTCCGTCTTGGCTCAGGGTGACGGTACGAGGTTAATGGAGACGACTTTCCTCTATGGTTTACTAAGAGTGTTTCCGCAACGTTAATGTGGAAACAGAAATCAACGTAACAGAACAAATTTGAGACGGTAAAGCCGACCGGTCCCCAGGCACCACCGCTCGGTAAAGCAACGGGCTCGGCAGGTCCGACCCGGTCCAGGGCACCACCTCTCTGTAAAGCACAACTGTTTTCCACTGCGATAATACTTCGGTTGCGATCATACCAGCGCTAAAGCACCGGATCCCATCAGAACTCCGCAGTTAAGCGTGCTTGGGCGAGAGTAGTACTAGGATGGGTGACCTCCTGGGAAGTCCTCGTGTTGCACCCCTTTTTTTTCAGCTTTGGCTGTCCATTTTCCTGCCACCCATCACATGACCGCTGTTGGAGCCGTCGGAGACCAAATTAATCATTTTGAAGCGTGGAAACCCAGGCTCCGTGCGAGACTTACTGGTTTTAGTTAGCCTTTAATTTGATTGCTTTGAAGGCTTTTTACTCCATTTCCGGTTCAATCTTTGCGGAAAGCCATATAAAGCAATTTAGGAAAGGTTTAAAAGTTTCAATGGAAAATCTTTTATATTTTACTGATTTTAGTAAGCTTACTGATTCGAGTAATCGAGGGTTTCCTGACTCTATAAATGTGATGTAATACTTTTATTCAAGGAATAATACAGTTTCAGGTTGTTTATGGGTATCTAGGGTCGTAAACGGGTCGGTTCCGTTCCGGGTCCACGGCGGGCCCGGAACTGGAATCGTTAGTGAGGGGATGCACCCGGAAACCAAAACCGGAACCGATTCGGAACTAATTTCCTGGATCCGGAACCGGAACCATTACGGAGTGGATGGGCCCGGAACCGGAACCATTTCCTGGGCGGGTTCGGGTCCGGGCCCGGCCTATGTAGAGAATTTTTTAGAGAAAAGCAAACTTTTAGAAAAAAAATTTCTAAAATTGGGGTAATATATTGGAGCTCGGGCCCACAGGCCAGAACCAAGGTCGAATTGGGCCCGGAACCATTTAGGTCGCGGGTCTAGAAATTGGAACCATACCCGGACCCGTTTACTTATCGGTTCCTAAAGATGGACCCAGACCCGATTATTAACGGGTCGGAACCTTCGGATAATCGGAGAATCGGATACCCATTTACAACCCTATGGGCAGCACCCCATCACTTCCGTCTTGGCTCAGGGTGACGGTACGAGGTTAATGGAGACGACTTTCCTCTATGGTTTACTAAGAGTGTTTCCGCAACGTTAATGTGGAAACAGAAATCAACGTAACAGAACAAATTTGAGACGGTAAAGCCGACCGGTCCCCAGGCACCACCGCTCGGTAAAGCAACGGGCTCGGCAGGTCCGACCCGGTCCAGGGCACCACCTCTCTGTAAAGCACAACTGTTTTCCACTGCGATAAAACTTCGGTTGCGATCATACCAGCGCTAAAGCACCGGATCACATTAGAACTCTGCAGTTAAGCGTGCTTGGGCGAGAGTAGTACTAGGATGGGTGACCTCCTGGGAAGTCCTCGTGTTGCACCCTTTTTTTTTCAGCTTTGGCTGTCCATTTTCCTGCCACCCATCACATGACCGCTGTTGGAGCCGTCGGAGACCAAATTAATCATTTTGAAGCGTCGAAACCCTGGCTCCGTGCGAGACTTACTGGTTTTAGTTAGCCTTTAATTTGATTGCTTTGAAGGCTTTTTACTCCATTTCCGGTTCAATCTTTGCGGAAAGCCATATAAAGCAGTTTAGGAAAGGTTTAAAAGTTTCAATGGAAAATCTTTTATATTTTACAGATTTTAGTAAGCTTACTGATTCGAGTAATCGAGGGTTTCCTGACTCTATAAAAGTGATGTAATACTTTTATTCAAGGAATAATACAGTTTCAGGTTGTTTATGGGTATCTAGGGTCGTAAACGGGTCGGTTCCGTTCCGGGTCCACGGCGGGCCCGGAACTGGAATCGTTAGTGAGGGGATGCACCCGGAAACCAAAACCGGAACCGATTCGGAACTAATTTCCTGGATCCGGAACCGGAACCATTACGGAGTGGATGGGCCCGGAACCGGAACCATTTCCTGGGCGGGTTCGGGTCCGGGCCCGGCCTATCTAGAGAATTTTTTAGAGAAAAGCAAACTTTTAGAAAAAAAATTTCTAAAATTGGGGTAATATATTGGAGCTCGGGCCCACAGGCCAGAACCAAGGTCGAATTGGGCCCGGAACCGTTTAGGTCGCGGGTCTAGAAATTGGAACCATACCCGGACCCGTTTACTTATCGGTTCCTAAAATGGACCCAGACCCGATTATTAACGGGTCGGAACCTTCGGATAATCGGAGAATCGGATACCCATTTACAACCCTATGGGCAGCACCCCATCACTTCCGTCTTGGCTCAGGGTGACGGTACGAGGTTAATGGAGATGACTTTCCTCTATGGTTTAGTAAGAGTGTTTCCGCAACGTTAATGTGGAAACAGAAATCAACGTAACAGAACAAATTTGAGACGGTAAAGCCGACCGGTCCCTAGGCACCACCGCTCGGTAAAGCAACGGGCTCGGCAGGTCCGACCCGGTCCAGGGCACCACCCCTCAGTAAAGCACAACTGTTTTCCACTGCGATAATACTTCGTGTGCGATCATACCAGCGCTAAAGCACCGGATCCCATCAGAACTCCGCAGTTAAGCGTGCTTGGGCGAGAGTAGTACTAGGATGGGTGACCTCTTGGGAAGTCCTCGTGTTGCACCCCTTTTTTTACAGCTTTGGCTGTCCATTTTCCTGCCACCCATCACATGACCGCTGTTGGAGCCGTCGGAGACCAAATTAATCATTTTGAAGCGTCGAAACCCAGGCTCCGTGCGAGACTTACTGGTTTTAGTTAGCCTTTAATTTGATTGCTTTGAAGGCTTTTTACTCTATTTCCGGTTCAATCTTTGCGGAAAGCCATATAAAGCAATTTAGGAAAGGTTTAAAAGTTTCAATGGAAAATCTTTTATATTTTACTGATTTTAGTAAGCTTACTGATTCGAGTAATCGAGGGTTTCCTGACTCTATAAAAGTGATGTAATACTTTTATTCAAGGAATAATACAGTTTCAGGTTGTTTATGGGTATCTAGGGTCGTAAACGGGTCGGTTCCGTTCCGGGTCCACGGCGTGCCCGGAACTGGAATCGTTAGTGAGGGGATGCACCCGGAAACCAAAACCGGAACCGATTCGGAACTAATTTCCTGGATCCGGAACCGGAACCATTACGGAGTGGATGGGCCCGGAACCGGAACCATTTCCTGGGCGGGTTCGGGTCCGGGCCCGGCCTATGTAGAGAATTTTTTAGAGAAAAGCAAACTTTTAGAAAAAAAATTTCTAAAATTGGGGTAATATATTGGAGCTCGGGCCCACAGGCCAGAACCAAGGTCGAATTGGGCCCGGAACCATTTAGGTCGCGGGTCTAGAAATTGGAACCATACCCGGACCCGTTTACTTATCGGTTCCTAAAGATGGACCCAGACCCGATTATTAACGGGTCGGAACCTTCGGATAAACGGAGAATCGGATACCCGTTTACAACCCTATGGGCAGCACCCCATCACTTCCGTCTTGGGTCAGGGTGACAGTACGAGGTTAATGGAGATGACTTTCCTCTATGGTTTACTAAGAGTGTTTCCGCAACGTTAATGTGGAAACAGAAATCAACGTAACAGAACAAATTTGAGACGGTAAAGCCGACCGGTCCCCAGGCACCACCGCTCGGTAAAGCAACGGGCTCGGCAGGTCCGACCCGGTCCAGGGCACCACCTCTCTGTAAAGCACAACTGTTTTCCGCTGCGATAATACTTCGGGTGCGATCATACCAGCGCTAAAGCTCCGGATCCCATCAGAACTCCGCAATTAAGCGTGCTTGGGCGAGAGTAGTACTAGGATGGGTGACCTCCTGGGAAGTCCTCGTGTTGCACCCCCTTTTTTTCAGCTTTGGCTGTCCATTTTCCAGCCACCCATCACATGACCGCTGTTGGAGCCGTCGGAGACCAAATTAATCATTTTGAAGCGTCGAAACCCAGGCTCCGTGCGAGACTTACTGGTTTTAGTTAGCCTTTAATTTGATTGCTTTGAAGGCTTTTTACTCTATTTCCGGTTCAATCTTTGCGGAAAGCCATATAAAGCAATTTAGGAAAGGTTTAAAAGTTTCAATGGAAAATCTTTTATATTTTACTGATTTTAGTAAGCTTACTGATTCGAGTAATCGAGGGTTTCCTGACTCTATAAAAGTGATGTAATACTTTTATTCAAGGAATAATACAGTTTCAGGTTGTTTATGGGTATCTAGGGTCGTAAACGGGTCGGTTCCGTTCCGGGTCCACGGCGGGCCCGGAACTGGAATCGTTAGTGAGGGGATGCACCCGGAAACCAAAACCGGAACCGATTCGGAACTAATTTCCTGGATCCGGAACCGGAACCATTACGGAGTGGATGGGCCCGGAACCGGAACCATTTCCTGGGCGGGTTCGGGTCCGGGCCCGGCCTATGTAGAGAATTTTTTAGAGAAAAGCAAACTTTTAGAAAAAAAATTTCTAAAATTGGGGTAATATATTGGAGCTCGGGCCCACAGGCCAGAACCAAGGTCGAATTGGGCCCGGAACCATTTAGGTCGCGGGTCTAGAAATTGGAACCATACCCGGACCCGTTTACTTATCGGTTCCTAAAGATGGACCCAGACCCGATTATTAACGGGTCGGAACCTTCGGATAATCGGAGAATCGGATACCCATTTACAACCCTATGGGCATCACCCCATCACTTCCGTCTTGGCTCAGGGTGACGGTACGAGGTTAATGGCGATGACTTTCCTCTATGGTTTAGTAAGAGTGTTTCCGCAACGTTAATGTGGAAACAGAAATCAACGTAACAGAACAAATTTGAGACGGTAAAGCCGATCGGTCCTCAGGCACCACCGCTCGGTAAAGCAACGGGCTCGGCAGGTCCGACCCGGTCCTGGGCACCACCTCTCTGTAAAGCACAACTGTTTTCCACTGCGATAATACTTCGGGTGCGATCATACCAGCGCTAAAGCACCGGATCCCATTAGAACTCCGCAGTTAAGCGTGCTTGGGCGAGAGTAGTACTAGGATGGGTGACCTCCTGGGAAGTCCTTGTGTTGCACCCCTTTTTTTTCAGCTTTGGCTGTCCATTTTCCTGCCACCCATCACATGACCGCTGTTGGAGCCGTCGGAGACCAAATTAATCATTTTGAAGCGTCGAAACCCAGGCTCCGTGCGAGACTTACTGGTTTTAGTTAGCCTTTAATTTGATTGCTTTGAAGGCTTTTTACTCTATTTCCGGTTCAATCTTTGCGGAAAGCCATATAAAGCAATTTAGGAAAGGTTTAAAAGTTTCAATGGAAAATCTTTTATATTTTACTGATTTTAGTAAGCTTACTGATTCGAGTAATCGAGGGTTTCCTGACTCTATAAAAGTGATGTAATACTTTTATTCAAGGAATAATACAGTTTCAGGTTGTTTATGGGTATCTAGGGTCGTAAACGGGTCGGTTCCGTTCCGGGTCCACGGCGTGCCCGGAACTGGAATCGTTAGTGAGGGGATGCACCCGGAAACCAAAACCGGAACCGATTCGGAACTAATTTCCTGGATCCGGAACCGGAACCATTACGGAGTGGATGGGCCCGGAACCGGAACCATTTCCTGGGCGGGTTCGGGTCCGGGCCCGGCCTATGTAGAGAATTTTTTAGAGAAAAGCAAACTTTTAGAAAAAAAATTTCTAAAATTGGGGTACTATATTGGAGCTCGGGCCCACAGGCCAGAACCAAGGTCGAATTGGGCCCGGAACCATTTAGGTCGCGGGTCTAGAAATTGGAACCATACCCGGACCCGTTTACTTATCGGTTCCTAAAGATGGACCCAGACCCGATTATTAACGGGTCGGAACCTTCGGATAAACGGAGAATCGGATACCCGTTTACAACCCTATGGGCAGCACCCCATCACTTCCGTCTTGGGTCAGGGTGACAGTACGAGGTTAATGGAGATGACTTTCCTCTATGGTTTACTAAGAGTGTTTCCGCAACGTTAATGTGGAAACAGAAATCAACGTAACAGAACAAATTTGAGACGGTAAAGCCGACCGGTCCCCAGGCACCACCGCTCGGTAAAGCAACGGGCTCGGCAGGTCCGACCCGGTCCAGGGCACCACCTCTCTGTAAAGCACAACTGTTTTCCGCTGCGATAATACTTCGGGTGCGATCATACCAGCGCTAAAGCTCCGGATCCCATCAGAACTCCGCAATTAAGCGTGCTTGGGCGAGAGTAGTACTAGGATGGGTGACCTCCTGGGAAGTCCTCGTGTTGCACCCCCTTTTTTTCAGCTTTGGCTGTCCATTTTCCAGCCACCCATCACATGACCGCTGTTGGAGCCGTCGGAGACCAAATTAATCATTTTGAAGCGTCGAAACCCAGGCTCCGTGCGAGACTTACTGGTTTTAGTTAGCCTTTAATTTGATTGCTTTGAAGGCTTTTTACTCCATTTCCGGTTCAATCTTTGCGGAAAGCCATATAAAGCAATTTAGGAAAGGTTTAAAAGTTTCAATGGAAAATCTTTTATATTTTACTGATTTTAGTAAGCTTACTGATTCGAGTAATCGAGGGTTTCCTGACTCTATAAAAGTGATGTAATACTTTTATTCAAGGAATAATACAGTTTCAGGTTGTTTATGGGTATCTAGGGTCGTAAACGGGTCGGTTCCGTTCCGGGTCCACGGCGGGCCCGGAACTGGAATCGTTAGTGAGGGGATGCACCCGGAAACCAAAACCGGAACCGATTCGGAACTAATTTCCTGGATCCGGAACCGGAACCATTACGGAGTGGATGGGCCCGGAACCGGAACCATTTCCTGGGCGGGTTCGGGTCCGGGCCCGGCCTATGTAGAGAATTTTTTAGAGAAAAGCAAACTTTTAGAAAAAAAATTTCTAAAATTGGGGTAATATATTGGAGCTCGGGCCCACAGGCCAGAACCAAGGTCGAATTGGGCCTGGAACCATTTAGGTCGCGGGTCTAGAAATTGGAACCATACCCGGACCCGTTTACTTATCGGTTCCTAAAGATGGACCCAGACCCGATTATTAACGGGTCGGAACCTTCGGATAATCGGAGAATCGGATACCCATTTACAACCCTATGGGCATCACCCCATCACTTCCGTCTTGGCTCAGGGTGACGGTACGAGGTTAATGGCGATGACTTTCCTCTATGGTTTAGTAAGAGTGTTTCCGCAACGTTAATGTGGAAACAGAAATCAACGTAACAGAACAAATTTGAGACGGTAAAGCCGATCGGTCCTCAGGCACCACCGCTCGGTAAAGCAACGGGCTCGGCAGGTCCGACCCGGTCCTGGGCACCACCTCTCTGTAAAGCACAACTGTTTTCCACTGCGATAATACTTCGGGTGCGATCATACCAGCGCTAAAGCACCGGATCCCATTAGAACTCCGCAGTTAAGCGTGCTTGGGCGAGAGTAGTACTAGGATGGGTGACCTCCTGGGAAGTCCTTGTGTTGCACCCTTTTTTTTTCAGCTTTGGCTGTCCATTTTCCTGCCACCCATCACATGACCGCTGTTGGAGCCGTCGGAGACCAAATTAATCATTTTGAAGCGTCGAAACCCAGGCTCCGTGCGAGACTTACTGGTTTTAGTTAGCCTTTAATTTGATTGCTTTGAAGGCTTTTTACTCCATTTCCGGTTCAATCTTTGCGGAAAGCCATATAAAGCAATTTAGGAAAGGTTTAAAAGTTTCAATGGAAAATCTTTTATATTTTACTGATTTTAGTAAGCTTACTGATTCGAGTAATCGAGGGTTTCCTGACTCTATAAAAGTGATGTAATACTTTTATTCAAGGAATAATACAGTTTCAGGTTGTTTATGGGTATCTAGGGTCGTAAACGGGTCGGTTCCGTTCCGGGTCCACGGCGTGCCCGGAACTGGAATCGTTAGTGAGGGGATGCACCCGGAAACCAAAACCGGAACCGATTCGGAACTAATTTCCTGGATCCGGAACCGGAACCATTACGGAGTGGATGGGCCCGGAACCGGAACCATTTCCTGGGCGGGTTCGGGTCCGGGCCCGGCCTATGTAGAGAATTTTTTAGAGAAAAGCAAACTTTTAGAAAAAAAATTTCTAAAATTGGGGTAATATATTGGAGCTCGGGCCCACAGGCCAGAACCAAGGTCGAATTGGGCCCGGAACCATTTAGGTCGCGGGTCTAGAAATTGGAACCATACCCGGACCCGTTTACTTATCGGTTCCTAAAGATGGACCCAGACCCGATTATTAACGGGTCGGAACCTTCGGATAATCGGAGAATCGGATACCCATTTACAACCCTATGGGCATCACCCCATCACTTCCGTCTTGGCTCAGGGTGACGGTACGAGGTTAATGGCGATGACTTTCCTCTATGGTTTAGTAAGAGTGTTTCCGCAACGTTAATGTGGAAACAGAAATCAACGTAACAGAACAAATTTGAGACGGTAAAGCCGATCGGTCCTCAGGCACCACCGCTCGGTAAAGCAACGGGCTCGGCAGGTCCGACCCGGTCCTGGGCACCACCTCTCTGTAAAGCACAACTGTTTTCCACTGCGATAATACTTCGGGTGCGATCATACCAGCGCTAAAGCACCGGATCCCATTAGAACTCCGCAGTTAAGCGTGCTTGGGCGAGAGTAGTACTAGGATGGGTGACCTCCTGGGAAGTCCTTGTGTTGCACCCCTTTTTTTTCAGCTTTGGCTGTCCATTTTCCTGCCACCCATCACATGACCGCTGTTGGAGCCGTCGGAGACCAAATTAATCATTTTGAAGCGTCGAAACCCAGGCTCCGTGCGAGACTTACTGGTTTTAGTTAGCCTTTAATTTGATTGCTTTGAAGGCTTTTTACTCTATTTCCGGTTCAATCTTTGCGGAAAGCCATATAAAGCAATTTAGGAAAGGTTTAAAAGTTTCAATGGAAAATCTTTTATATTTTACTGATTTTAGTAAGCTTACTGATTCGAGTAATCGAGGGTTTCCTGACTCTATAAAAGTGATGTAATACTTTTATTCAAGGAATAATACAGTTTCAGGTTGTTTATGGGTATCTAGGGTCGTAAACGGGTCGGTTCCGTTCCGGGTCCACGGCGTGCCCGGAACTGGAATCGTTAGTGAGGGGATGCACCCGGAAACCAAAACCGGAACCGATTCGGAACTAATTTCCTGGATCCGGAACCGGAACCATTACGGAGTGGATGGGCCCGGAACCGGAACCATTTCCTGGGCGGGTTCGGGTCCGGGCCCGGCCTATGTAGAGAATTTTTTAGAGAAAAGCAAACTTTTAGAAAAAAAATTTCTAAAATTGGGGTACTATATTGGAGCTCGGGCCCACAGGCCAGAACCAAGGTCGAATTGGGCCCGGAACCATTTAGGTCGCGGGTCTAGAAATTGGAACCATACCCGGACCCGTTTACTTATCGGTTCCTAAAGATGGACCCAGACCCGATTATTAACGGGTCGGAACCTTCGGATAAACGGAGAATCGGATACCCGTTTACAACCCTATGGGCAGCACCCCATCACTTCCGTCTTGGGTCAGGGTGACAGTACGAGGTTAATGGAGATGACTTTCCTCTATGGTTTACTAAGAGTGTTTCCGCAACGTTAATGTGGAAACAGAAATCAACGTAACAGAACAAATTTGAGACGGTAAAGCCGACCGGTCCCCAGGCACCACCGCTCGGTAAAGCAACGGGCTCGGCAGGTCCGACCCGGTCCAGGGCACCACCTCTCTGTAAAGCACAACTGTTTTCCGCTGCGATAATACTTCGGGTGCGATCATACCAGCGCTAAAGCTCCGGATCCCATCAGAACTCCGCAATTAAGCGTGCTTGGGCGAGAGTAGTACTAGGATGGGTGACCTCCTGGGAAGTCCTCGTGTTGCACCCCCTTTTTTTCAGCTTTGGCTGTCCATTTTCCAGCCACCCATCACATGACCGCTGTTGGAGCCGTCGGAGACCAAATTAATCATTTTGAAGCGTCGAAACCCAGGCTCCGTGCGAGACTTACTGGTTTTAGTTAGCCTTTAATTTGATTGCTTTGAAGGCTTTTTACTCCATTTCCGGTTCAATCTTTGCGGAAAGCCATATAAAGCAATTTAGGAAAGGTTTAAAAGTTTCAATGGAAAATCTTTTATATTTTACTGATTTTAGTAAGCTTACTGATTCGAGTAATCGAGGGTTTCCTGACTCTATAAAAGTGATGTAATACTTTTATTCAAGGAATAATACAGTTTCAGGTTGTTTATGGGTATCTAGGGTCGTAAACGGGTCGGTTCCGTTCCGGGTCCACGGCGGGCCCGGAACTGGAATCGTTAGTGAGGGGATGCACCCGGAAACCAAAACCGGAACCGATTCGGAACTAATTTCCTGGATCCGGAACCGGAACCATTACGGAGTGGATGGGCCCGGAACCGGAACCATTTCCTGGGCGGGTTCGGGTCCGGGCCCGGCCTATGTAGAGAATTTTTTAGAGAAAAGCAAACTTTTAGAAAAAAAATTTCTAAAATTGGGGTAATATATTGGAGCTCGGGCCCACAGGCCAGAACCAAGGTCGAATTGGGCCCGGAACCATTTAGGTCGCGGGTCTAGAAATTGGAACCATACCCGGACCCGTTTACTTATCGGTTCCTAAAGATGGACCCAGACCCGATTATTAACGGGTCGGAACCTTCGGATAATCGGAGAATCGGATACCCATTTACAACCCTATGGGCATCACCCCATCACTTCCGTCTTGGCTCAGGGTGACGGTACGAGGTTAATGGCGATGACTTTCCTCTATGGTTTAGTAAGAGTGTTTCCGCAACGTTAATGTGGAAACAGAAATCAACGTAACAGAACAAATTTGAGACGGTAAAGCCGATCGGTCCTCAGGCACCACCGCTCGGTAAAGCAACGGGCTCGGCAGGTCCGACCCGGTCCTGGGCACCACCTCTCTGTAAAGCACAACTGTTTTCCACTGCGATAATACTTCGGGTGCGATCATACCAGCGCTAAAGCACCGGATCCCATTAGAACTCCGCAGTTAAGCGTGCTTGGGCGAGAGTAGTACTAGGATGGGTGACCTCCTGGGAAGTCCTTGTGTTGCACCCTTTTTTTTTCAGCTTTGGCTGTCCATTTTCCTGCCACCCATCACATGACCGCTGTTGGAGCCGTCGGAGACCAAATTAATCATTTTGAAGCGTCGAAACCCAGGCTCCGTGCGAGACTTACTGGTTTTAGTTAGCCTTTAATTTGATTGCTTTGAAGGCTTTTTACTCCATTTCCGGTTCAATCTTTGCGGAAAGCCATATAAAGCAATTTAGGAAAGGTTTAAAAGTTTCAATGGAAAATCTTTTATATTTTACTGATTTTAGTAAGCTTACTGATTCGAGTAATCGAGGGTTTCCTGACTCTATAAAAGTGATGTAATACTTTTATTCAAGGAATAATACAGTTTCAGGTTGTTTATGGGTATCTAGGGTCGTAAACGGGTCGGTTCCGTTCCGGGTCCACGGCGTGCCCGGAACTGGAATCGTTAGTGAGGGGATGCACCCGGAAACCAAAACCGGAACCGATTCGGAACTAATTTCCTGGATCCGGAACCGGAACCATTACGGAGTGGATGGGCCCGGAACCGGAACCATTTCCTGGGCGGGTTCGGGTCCGGGCCCGGCCTATGTAGAGAATTTTTTAGAGAAAAGCAAACTTTTAGAAAAAAAATTTCTAAAATTGGGGTAATATATTGGAGCTCGGGCCCACAGGCCAGAACCAAGGTCGAATTGGGCCCGGAACCATTTAGGTCGCGGGTCTAGAAATTGGAACCATACCCGGACCCGTTTACTTATCGGTTCCTAAAGATGGACCCAGACCCGATTATTAACGGGTCGGAACCTTCGGATAATCGGAGAATCGGATACCCGTTTACAACCCTATGGGCAGCACCCCATCACTTCCGTCTTGGGTCAGGGTGACAGTACGAGGTTAATGGAGATGACTTTCCTCTATGGTTTACTAAGAGTGTTTCCGCAACGTTAATGTGGAAACAGAAATCAACGTAACAGAACAAATTTGAGACGGTAAAGCCGACCGGTCCCCAGGCACCACCGCTCGGTAAAGCAACGGGCTCGGCAGGTCCGACCCGGTCCAGGGCACCACCTCTCTGTAAAGCACAACTGTTTTCCGCTGCGATAATACTTCGGGTGCGATCATACCAGCGCTAAAGCACCGGATCCCATCAGAACTCCGCAGTTAAGCGTGCTTGGGCGAGAGTAGTACTAGGATGGGTGACCTCCTGGGAAGTCCTCGTGTTGCACCCCCTTTTTTTCAGCTTTGGCTGTCCATTTTCCTGCCACCCATCACATGACCGCTGTTGGAGCCGTCGGAGACCAAATTAATCATTTTGAAGCGTCGAAACCCAGGCTCCGTGCGAGACTTACTGGTTTTAGTTAGCCTTTAATTTGATTGCTTTGAAGGCTTTTTACTCCATTTCCGGTTCAATCTTTGCGGAAAGCCATATAAAGCAATTTAGGAAAGGTTTAAAAGTTTCAATGGAAAATCTTTTATATTTTACTGATTTTAGTAAGCTTACTGATTCGAGTAATCGAGGGTTTCCTGACTCTATAAAAGTGATGTAATACTTTTATTCAAGGAATAATACAGTTTCAGGTTGTTTATGGGTATCTAGGGTCGTAAACGGGTCGGTTCCGTTCCGGTTCCACGGCGGGCCCGGAACTGGAATCGTTAGTGAGGGGATGCACCCGGAAACCAAAACCGGAACCGATTCGGAACTAATTTCCTGGATCCGGAACCGGAACCATTACGGAGTGGATGGGCCCGGAACCGGAACCATTTCCTGGGCGGGTTCGGGTCCGGGCCCGGCCTATGTAGAGAATTTTTTAGAGAAAAGCAAACTTTTAGAAAAAAAATTTCTAAAATTGGGATAATATATTGGAGCTCGGGCCCACAGGCCAGAACCAAGGTCGAATTGGGCCCGGAACCATTTAGGTCGCGGGTCTAGAAATTGGAACCATACCCGGACCCGTTTACTTATCGGTTCCTAAAGATGGACCCTGACCCGATTATTAACGGGTCGGAACCTTCGGATAATCGGAGAATCGGATACCCATTTACAACCCTATGGGCATCACCCCATCACTTCCGTCTTGGCTCAGGGTGACGGTACGAGGTTAATGGAGATGACTTTCCTCTATGGTTTAGTAAGAGTGTTTCCGCAACGTTAATGTGGAAACAGAAATCAACGTAACAGAACAAATTTGAGACGGTAAAGCCGACCGGTCCCCAGGCACCACCGCTCGGTAAAGCAACGGGCTCGGCAGGTCCGACCCGGTCCAGGGCACCACCTCTCTGTAAAGCACAACTGTTTTCCACTGCGATAATACTTCGGGTGCGATCATACCAGCGCTAAAGCACCGGATCCCATCAGAACTCCGCAGTTAAGCGTGCTTGGGCGAGAGTAGTACTAGGATGGGTGACCTCCTGGGAAGTCCTCGTGTTGCACCCCTTTTTTTACAGCTTTGGCTGTCCATTTTCCTGCCACCCATCACACGACCGCTGTTGGAGCCGTCGGAGACCAAATTAATCATTTTGAAGCGTCGAAACCCAGGCTCCGTGCGAGACTTACTGGTTTTAGTTAGCCTTTAATTTGATTGCTTTGAAGGCTTTTTACTCCATTTCCGGTTCAATCTTTGCGGAAAGCCATATAAAGCAATTTAGGAAAGGTTTAAAAGTTTCAATGGAAAATCTTTTATATTTTACTGATTTTAGTAAGCTTACTGATTCGAGTAATCGAGGGTTTCCTGACTCTATAAAAGTGATGTAATACTTTTATTCAAGGAATAATACAGTTTCAGGTTGTTTAAGGGTATCTAGGGTCGTAAACGGGTCGGTTCCGTTCCGGGTCCACGGCGTGCCCGGAACTGGAATCGTTAGTGAGGGGATGCACCCGGAAACCAAAACCGGAACCGATTCGGAACTAATTTCCTGGATCCGGAACCGGAACCATTACGGAGTGGATGGGCCCGGAACCGGAACCATTTCCTGGGCGGGTTCGGGTCCGGGCCCGGCCTATGTAGAGAATTTTTTAGAGAAAAGCAAACTTTTAGAAAAAAAATTTCTAAAATTGGGATAATATATTGGAGCTCGGGCCCACAGGCCAGAACCAAGGTCGAATTGGGCCCGGAACCATTTAGGTCGCGGGTCTAGAAATTGGAACCATACCCGAACCCGTTTACTTATCGGTTCCTAAAGATGGACCCAGACCCGATTATTAACGGGTCGGAACCTTCGGATAATTGGAGAATCGGATACCCGTTTACAACCCTATGGGCAGCACCCCATCACTTCCGTCTTGGCTCAGGGTGACAGTACGAGGTTAATGGAGATGACTTTCCTCTATGGTTTACTAAGAGTGTTTCCGCAACGTTAATGTGGAAACAGAAATCAACGTAACAGAACAAATTTGAGACGGTAAAGCCGACCGGTCCCCAGGCACCACCGCTCGGTAAAGCAACGGGCTCGGCAGGTCCGACCCGGTCCAGGGCACCACCTCTCTGTAAAGCACAACTGTTTTCCACTGCGATAATACTTTGGGTGCGATCATACCAGCGCTAAAGCACCGGATCCCATCAGAACTCCGCAGTTAAGCGTGCTTGGGCGAGAGTAGTACTAGGATGGGTGACCTCCTGGGAAGTCCTCGTGTTGCACCCCTTTTTTTTCAGCTTTGGCTGTCCATTTTCCTGCCACCCATCACATGACCGCTGTTGGAGCCGTCGGAGACCAAATTAATCATTTTGAAGCGTCGAAACCCAGGCTCCGTGCGAGACTTACTGGTTTTAGTTAGCCTTTAATTTGATTGCTTTGAAGGCTTTTTACTCCATTTCCGGTTCAATCTTTGCGGAAAGCCATATAAAGCAATTTAGGAAAGGTTTAAAAGTTTCAATGGAAAATCTTTTATATTTTACTGATTTTAGTAAGCTTACTGATTCGAGTAATCGAGGGTTTCCTGACTCTATAAAAGTGATGTAATACTTTTATTCAAGGAATAATACAGTTTCAGGTTGTTTATGGGTATCTAGGGTCGTAAACGGGTCGGTTCCGTTCCGGGTCCACGGCGGGCCCGGAACTGGAATCGTTAGTGAGGGGATGCACCCGGAAACCAAAACCGGAACCGATTCGGAACTAATTTCCTGGATCCGGAACCGGAACCATTACGGAGTGGATGGGCCCGGAACCGGAACCATTTCCTGGGCGGGTTCGGGTCCGGGCCCGGCCTATGTAGAGAATTTTTTAGAGAAAAGCAAACTTTTAGAAAAAAAATTTCTAAAATTGGGGTAATATATTGGAGCTCGGGCCCACAGGCCAGAACCAAGGTCGAATTGGGTCCGGAACCATTTAGGTCGCGGGTCTAGAAATTGGAACCATACCCGGACCCGTTTACTTATCGGTTCCTAAAGATGGACCCAGACCCGATTATTAACGGGTCGGAACCTTCGGATAATCGGAGAATCGGATACCCATTTACAACCCTATGGGCATCACCCCATCACTTCCGTCTTGGCTCAGGGTGACGGTACGAGGTTAATGGCGATGGCTTTCCTCTATGGTTTAGTAAGGGTGTTTCCGCAACGTTAATGTGGAAACAGAAATCAACGTAACAGAACAAATTTGAGACGGTAAAGCCGACCGGTCCCCAGGGACCACCGCTCGGTAAAGCAACGGGCTCGGCAGGTCCGACCCGGTCCAGGGCACCACCTCTCTGTAAAGCACAACTGTTTTCCACTGCGACAATACTTCGGGTGCGAACATACCAGCGCTAAAGCACCGGATCCCATCAGAACTCCGCAGTTAAGCGTGCTTGGGCGAGAGTAGTACTAGGATGGGTGACCTCCTGGGAAGTCCTCGTGTTGCACCCCTTTTTTTTCAGCTTTGGCTGTCCATTTTCCTGCCACCCATCACATGACCGCTGTTGGAGCCGTCGGAGACCAAATTAATCATTTTGAAGCGTCGAAACCCAGGCTCCGTGCGAGACTTACTGGTTTTAGTTAGCCTTTAATTTGATTGCTTTGAAGGCTTTTTACTCCATTTCCGGTTCAATCTTTGCGGAAAGCCACCTAAAGCAATTTAGGACAGGTTTAAAAGTTTCAATGGAAAATCTTTTATATTTTACTGATTTTAGTTAGCTTACTGATTCGAGTAATCGAGGGTTTCCTGACTCTATAAAAGTGATGTAATACTTTTATTCAAGGAATAATACAGTTTCAGGTTGTTTATGGGTATCTAGGGTCGTAAACGGGTCGGTTCCGTTCCGGGTCCACGGCGGGCCCGGAACTGGAATCGTTAGTGAGGGGATGCACCCGGAAACCAAAACCGGAACCGATTCGGAACTAATTTCCTGGATCCGGAACCGGAACCATTACGGAGTGGATGGGCCCGGAACCGGAACCATTTCCTGGGCGGGTTCGGGTCCGGGCCCGGCCTATGTAGAGAATTTTTTAGAGAAAAGCAAACTTTTAGAAAAAAAATTTCTAAAATTTGGGTAATATATTGGAGCTCGGGCCTACAGGCCAGAACCAAGGTCGAATTGGGCCCGGAACCATTTAGGTCGCGGGTCTAGAAATTGGAACCATACCCGGACCCGTTTACTTATCGGTTCCTAAAGATGGACCCAGACCCGATTATTAACGGGTCGGAACCTTCGGATAATCGGAGCATCGGATACCCATTTACAACCCTATGGGCATCACCCCATCACTTCCGTCTTGGCTCAGGGTTACGGTACGAGGTTAATGGAGATGACTTTCCTCTATGGTTTACTAAGAGTGTTTCCGCAACGTTAATGTGGAAATAGAAATCAACGTAACAGAACAAATTTGAGACGGTAAAGCCGACCGGTCCCCAGGCACCACCGCTCGGTAAAGCAACGGGCTCGGCAGGTCCGACCCGGTCCAGGGCACCACCTCTCTGTAAAGCACAACAGTTTTCCACTGCGATAATACTTCGGGTGCGATCATACCAGCGCTAAAGCACGGGATCCCATCAGAAATCCGCAGTTACGCGTGCTTGGGCGAGAGTTGTACTAGGATGGGTGACCTCCTGGGAAGTCCTCGTGTTGCACCCCTTTTTTTACAGCTTTGGCTGTCCATTTTCCTGCCACCCATCACATGACCGCTGTTGGAGCCGTCGGATACCAAATTAATCATTTTGAAGCGTCGAAACCCAGGCTCCGTGCGAGACTTACTGGTTTTAGTTAGCCTTTAATTTGATTGCTTTGAAGGCTTTTTACTCCATTTCCGGTTCAATCTTTGCGGAAAGCCATATAAAGCAATATAGGAAAGGTTTAAAAGTTTCAATGGAAAATCTTTTATATTTTACTGATTTTAGTAAGCTTACTGATTCGAGTAATCGAGGGTTTCCTGACTCTATAAAAGTGATGTAATACTTTTATTCAAGGAATAATACAGTTTCAGGTTGTTTATGGGTATCTAGGGTCGTAAACGGGTCGGTTCCGTTCCGGGTCCACGGCGGGCCCGGAACTGGAATCGTTAGTGAGGGGATGCACCCGGAAACCAAAACCGGAACCGATTCGGAACTAATTTCCTGGATCCGGAACCGGAACCATTACGGAGTGGATGGTCCCGGAACCGGAACCATTTCCTGGGCGGGTTCGGGTCCGGGCCCGGCCTATGTAGAGAATTTTTTAGAGAAAAGCAAACTTTTAGAAAAAAAATTTCTAAAATTGGGATAATATATTGGAGCTCGGGCCCACACGCCAGAACCAAGGTCGAATTGGGCCCGGAACCATTTAGGTCGCGGGTCTAGAAATTGGAACCATACCCGGACCCGTTTACTTATCGGTTCCTAAAGATGGACCCAGACCCGATTATTAACGGGTCGGAACCTTCGGATAATCGGAGAATCGGATACCCATTTACAACCCTATGGGCATCACCCCAACACTTCCGTCTTGGCTCAGGGTGACGGTTCAAGGGTAAAGGAGATGACTTTCCTCTATGGTTTACTAAGAGTGTTTCCGCAACGTTAATGTGGAAACAGAAATCAACGTAACAGAACAAATTTGAGACGGTAAAGCCGACCGGTCCCCAGGCACCACCGCTCGGTAAAGCAACGGGCTCGGCAGGTCCGACCCGGTCCAGGGCACCACCTCTCTGTAAAGCACAACTGTTTTCCACTGCGATAATACTTCGGGTGCGATCATACCAGCGCTAAAGCACCGGATCCCATCAGAATTCCGCAGTTAAGCGTGCTTGGGCGAGAGTAGTACTAGGATGGGTGACCTCCTGTGAAGTCCTCGTGTTGCACCCCTTTTTTTTCAGCTTTGGCTGTCCATTTTCCTGCCACCCATCACATGACCGCTGTTGGAGCCGTCGGAGACCAAATTAATCATTTTGAAGCGTCGAAACCCAGGCTCCGTGCGAGACTTACTGGTTTTAGTTAGCCTTTTATTTGATTGCTTTGAAGGCTTTTTACTCCATTTCCGGTTCAATCTTTACGGAAAGCCATATAAAGCAATTTAGGAAAGGTTTAAAAGTTTCAATGGAAAATCTTTTATATTTTACTGATTTTAGTAAGCTTACTGATTCGAGTAATCGAGGGTTTCCTGACTCTATAAAAGTGATGTAATACTTTTATTCAAGGAATAATACAGTTTCAGGTTGTTTATGGGTATCTAGGGTCGTAAACGGGTCGGTTCCGTTCCGGGTCCACGGCGGGCCCGGAACTGGAATCGTTAGTGAGGGGATGCACCCGGAAACCAAAACCGGAACCGATTCGGAACTAATTTCCTGGATCCGGAACCGGAACCATTACGGAGTGGATGGGCCCGGAACCGGAACCATTTCCTGGGCGGGTTCGGGTCCGGGCCCGGCCTATGTAGAGAATTTTTTAGAGAAAAGCAAACTTTTAGAAAAAAAATTTATAAAATTGGGGTAATATATTGGAGCTCGGGCCCACAGGCCAGAACCAAGGTCGAATTGGGCCCGGAACCATTTAGGTCGCGGGTCTAGAAATTGGAACCATACCCGGACCCGTTTACTTATCGGTTCCTAAAGATGGACCCAGACCCGATTATTAACGGGTCGGAACCTTCGGATAATCGGAGAATCGGATACCCATTTACAACCCTATGGGCATCACCCCATCACTTCCGTCTTGGCTCAGGGTGACGGTACGAGGTTAATGGAGATGACTTTCCTCTATGGTTTAGTAAGAGTGTTTCCGCAACGTTAATGTGGAAACAGAAATCAACGTAACAGAACAAATTTGAGACGGTAAAGCCGACCGGTCCTCAGGCACCACCGCTCGGTAAAGCAACGGGCTCGGCAGGTCCGACCCGGTCCAGGGCACCACCTCTCTGTAAAGCACAACTGTTTTCCACTGTGATAATACTTCGGGTGCGATCATACCAGCGCTAAAGCACCGGATCCCATCAGAACTCCGCAGTTAAGCGTGCTTGGGCGAGAGTAGTACTAGAATGGGTGACCTCCTGGGAAGTCCTTGTGTTGCACCCCTTTTTTTTCAGCTTTGGCTGTCCATTTTCCTGCCACCCATCACATGACCGCTGTTGGAGCCGTCGGAGACCAAATTAATCATTTTGAAGCGTCGAAACCCAGGCTCCGTGCGAGACTTACTGGTTTTAGTTAGCCTTTAATTTGATTGCTTTGAAGGCTTTTTACTCCATTTCCGGTTCAATCTTTGCGGAAAGCCATCTAAAGCAATTTAGGAAAGGTTTAAAAGTTTCAATGGAAAATCTTTTATATTTTACTGATTTTAGTTAGCTTACTGATTCGAGTAATCGAGGGTTTCCTGACTCTATAAAAGTGATGTAATACTTTTATTCAAGGAATAATACAGTTTCAGGTTGTTTATGGGTATCTAGGGTCGTAAACGGGTCGGTTCCGTTCCGGGTCCACGGCGGGCCCGGAACTGGAATCGTTAGTGAGGGGATGCACCCGGAAACCAAAACCGGAACCGATTCGGAACTAATTTCCTGGATCCGGAACCGGAACCATTACGGAGTGGATGGGCCCGGAACCGGAACCATTTCCTGGGCGGGTTCGGGTCCGGGCCCGGCCTATGTAGAGAATTTTTTAGAGAAAAGCAAACTTTTAGAAAAAAAATTTCTAAAATTTGGGTAATATATTGGAGCTCGGGCCCACAGGCCAGAACCAAGGTCGAATTGGGCCCGGAACCATTTAGGTCGCGGGTCTAGAAATTGGAACCATACCCGGACCCGTTTACTTATCGGTTCCTAAAGATGGACCCAGACCCGATTATTAACGGGTCGGAACCTTCGGATAATCGGAGCATCGGATACCCATTTACAAGCCTATGGGCATCACCCCATCACTTCCGTCTTGGCTCAGGGTTACGGTACGAGGTTAATGGAGATGACTTTCCTCTATGGTTTACTAAGAGTGTTTCCGCAACGTTAATGTGGAAACAGAAATCAACGTAACAGAACAAATTTGAGACGGTAAAGCCGACCGGTCCCCAGGCACCACCGCTCGGTAAAGCAACGGGCTCGGCAGGTCCGACCCGGTCCTGGGCACCACCTCTCTGTAAAGCACAACAGTTTTCCACTGCGATAATACTTCGGGTGCGGTCATACCAGCGCTAAAGCACCGGATCCCATCAGAACTCCGCAGTTACGCGTGCTTGGGCGAGAGTTGTACTAGGATGGGTGACCTCCTGGGAAGTCCTCGTGTTGCACCCTTTTTTTTACAGCTTTGGCTGTCCATTTTCCTGCCACCCATCACATGACCGCTGTTGGAGCCGTCGGATGCCAAATTAATCATTTTGAAGCGTCGAAACCCAGGCTCCGTGCGAGACATACTGGTTTTAGTTAGGCTTTAATTTGATTGCTTTGAAGGCTTTTTACTCCATTTCCGGTTCAATCTTTGCGGAAAGCCATATAAAGCAATATAGGAAAGGTTTAAAAGTTTCAATGGAAAATCTTTTATATTTTTCTGATTTTAGTAAGCTTACTGATTCGAGTAATCGAGGGTTTCCTGACTCTATAAAAGTGATGTAATACTTTTATTCAAGGAATAATACAGTTTCAGGTTGTTTATGGGTATCTAGGGTCGTAAACGGGTCGGTTCCGTTCCGGGTCCACGGCGGGCCCGGAACTGGAATCGTTAGTGAGGGGATGCACCCGGAAACCAAAACCGGAACCGATTCGGAACTAATTTCCTGGATCCGGAACCGGAACCATTACGGAGTGGATGGTCCCGGAACCGGAACCATTTCCTGGGCGGGTTCGGGTCCGGGCCCGGCCTATGTAGAGAATTTTTTAGAGAAAAGCAAACTTTTAGAAAAAAAATTTCTAAAATTGGGATAATATATTGGAGCTCGGGCCCACAGGCCAGAACCAAGGTCGAATTGGGCCCGGAACCATTTAGGTCGCGGGTCTAGAAATTGGAACCATACCCGGACCCGTTTACTTATCGGTTCCTAAAGATGGACCCAGACCCGATTATTAACGGGTCGGAACCTTCGGATAATCGGAGAATCGGATACCCATTTACAACCCTATGGGCATCACCCCATCACTTCCGTCTTGGCTCAGGGTGACGGTACGAGGTTAATGGAGATGACTTTCCTCTATGGTTTAGTAAGAGTGTTTCCGCAACGTTAATGTGGAAACAGAAATCAACGTAACAGAACAAATTTGAGACGGTAAAGCCGACCGGTCCCCAGGCACCACCGCTCGGTAAAGCAACGGGCTCGGCAGGTCCGACCCGGTCCAGGGCACCACCTCTCTGTAAAGCACAACTGTTTTCCACTGCGATAATACTTCGGGTGCGATCATACCAGCGCTAAAGCACCGGATCCCATCAGAACTCCGCAGTTATGTGTGCTTGGGCGAGAGTAGTACTAGGATGGGTGACCTCCTGGGAAGTCCTCGTGTTGCACCCCTTTTTTTTCAGCTTTGGCTGTCCATTTTCCTGCCACCCATCACATGACCGCTGTTGGAGCCGTCGGAGACCAAATTAATCATTTTGAAGCGTCGAAACCCAGGCTCCGTGCGAGACTTACTGGTTTTAGTTAGCCTTTAATTTGATTGCTTTGAAGGCTTTTTACTCCATTTCCGGTTCAATCTTTGCGGAAAGCCATATAAAGCAATTTAGGAAAGGTTTAAAAGTTTCAATGGAAAATCTTTTATATTTTACTGATTTTAGTAAGCTTACTGATTCGAGTAATCGAGGGTTTCCTGACTCTATAAAAGTGATGTAATACTTTTATTCAAGGAATAATACAGTTTCAGGTTGTTTATGGGTATCTAGGGTCGTAAACGGGTCGGTTCCGTTCCGGGTCCACGGCGCGCCCGGAACTGGAATCGTTAGTGAGGGGATGCACCCGGAAACCAAAACCGGAACCGATTCGGAACTAATTTCCTGGATCCGGAACCGGAACCATTACGGAGTGGATGGGCCCGGAACCGGAACCATTTCCTGGGCGGGTTCGGGTCCGGGCCCGGCCTATGTAGAGAATTTTTTAGAGAAAAGCAAACTTTTAGAAAAAAAATTTCTAAAATTGGGGTAATATATTGGAGCTCGGGCCCACAGGCCAGAACCAAGGTCGAATTGGGCCCGGAACCATTTAGGTCGCGGGTCTAGAAATTGGAACCATACCCGGACCCGTTTACTTATCGGTTCCTAAAGATGGACCCAGACCCGATTATTAACGGGTCGGAACCTTCGGATAATCGGAGAATCGGATACCCATTTACAACCCTATGGGCATCACCCCATCACTTCCGTCTTGGCTCAGGGTGACGGTTCAAGGTTAAAGGAGATGACTTTCCTCTATGGTTTACTAAGAGTGTTTCCGCAACGTTAATGTGGAAACAGAAATCAACGTAACAGAACAAATTTGAGACGGTAAAGCCGACCGGTCCCCAGGCACCACCGCTCGGTAAAGCAACGGGCTCGGCAGGTCCGACCCGGTCCAGGGCACCACCTCTCTGTAAAGCACAACTGTTTTCCACTGCGATAATACTTCGGGTGCGATCATACCAGCGCTAAAGCACCGGATCCCATCAGAACTCCGCAGTTAAGCGTGCTTGGGCGATAGTAGTACTAGGATGGGTGACCTCCTGGGAAGTCCTCGTGTTGCACCCCTTTTTTTTCAGCTTTGGCTGTCCATTTTCCTGCCACCCATCACATGACCGCTGTTGGAGCCGTCGGAGACCAAATTAATCATTTTGAAGCGTCGAAACCCAGGCTCCGTGCGAGACTTACTGGTTTTAGTTAGCCTTTAATTTGATTGCTTTGAAGGCTTTTTACTCCATTTCCGGTTCAATCTTTGCGGAAAGCCATATAAAGCAATTTAGGAAAGGTTTAAAAGTTTCAATGGAAAATCTTTTATATTTTACTGATTTTAGTAAGCTTACTGATTCGAGTAATCGAGGGTTTCCTGACTCTATAAAAGTGATGTAATACTTTTATTCAAGGAATAATACAGTTTCAGGTTGTTTATGGGTATCTAGGGTCGTAAACGGGTCGGTTCCGTTCCGGGTCCACGGCGGGCCCGGAACTGGAATCGTTAGTGAGGGGATGCACCCGGAAACCAAAACCGGAACCGATTCGGAACTAATTTCCTGGATCCGGAACCGGAACCATTACGGAGTGGATGGGCCCGGAACCGGAACCATTTCCTGGGCGGGTTCGGGTCCGGGCCCGGCCTATGTAGAGAATTTTTTAGAGAAAAGCAAACTTTTAGAAAAAAAATTTATAAAATTGGGGTAATATATTGGAGCTCGGGCCCACAGGCCAGAACCAAGGTCGAATTGGGCCCGGAACCATTTAGGTCGCGGGTCTAGAAATTGGAACCGTACCCGGACCCGTTTACTTATCGGTTCCTAAAGATGGACCCAGACCCGATTATTAACGGGTCGGAACCTTCGGATAATCGGAGAATCGGATACCCATTTACAACCCTATGGGCATCACCCCATCACTTCCGTCTTGGCTCAGGGAGACGGTACGAGGTTAATGGCGATGACTTTCCTCTATGGTTTAGTAAGAGTGTTTCCGCAACGTTAATGTGGAAACAGAAATCAACGTAACAGAACAAATTTGAGACGGTAAAGCCGACCGGTCCTCAGGCACCACCGCTCGGTAAAGCAACGGGCTCGGCAGGTCCGACCCGGTCCAGGGCACCACCTCTCTGTAAAGCACAACTGTTTTCCACTGCGATAATACTTCGGGTGCGATCATACCAGCGCTAAAGCACCGGATCCCATCAGAACTCCGCAGTTAAGCGTGCTTGGGCGAGAGTAGTACTAGAATGGGTGACCTCCTGGGAAGTCCTTGTGTTGCACCCCTTTTTTTTCAGCTTTGGCTGTCCATTTTCCTGCCACCCATCACATGACCGCTGTTGGAGCCGTCGGAGACCAAATTAATCATTTTGAAGCGTCGAAACCCAGGCTCCGTGCGAGACTTACTGGTTTTAGTTAGCCTTTAATTTGATTGCTTTGAAGGCTTTTTACTCCATTTCTGGTTCAATCTTTGCGGAAAGCCATCTAAAGCAATTTAGGAAAGGTTTAAAAGTTTCAATGGAAAATCTTTTATATTTTACTGATTTTAGTAAGCTTACTGATTCGAGTAATCGAGGGTTTCCTGACTCTATAAAAGTGATGTAATACTTTTATTCAAGGAATAATACAGTTTCAGGTTGTTTATGGGTATCTAGGGTCGTAAACGGGTCGGTTCCGTTCCGGGTCCACGGCGGGCCCGGAACTGGAATCGTTAGTGAGGGGATGCACCCGGAAACCAAAACCGGAACCGATTCGGAACTAATTTCCTGGATCCGGAACCGGAACCATTACGGAGTGGATGGGCCCGGAACCGGAACCATTTCCTGGGCGGGTTCGGGTCCGGGCCCGGCCTATGTAGAGAATTTTTTAGAGAAAAGCAAACTTTTAGAAAAAAAATTTCTAAAATTTGGGTAATATATTGGAGCTCGGGCCCACAGGCCAGAACCAAGGTCGAATTGGGCCCGGAACCATTTAGGTCGCGGGTCTAGAAATTGGAACCATACCCGGACCCGTTTACTTATCGGTTCCTAAAGATGGACCCAGACCCGATTATTAACGGGTCGGAACCTTCGGATAATCGGAGCATCGGATACCCATTTACAACCCTATGGGCATCACCCCATCAGTTCCGTCTTGGCTCAGGGTTACGGTACGAGGTTAATAGAGATGACTTTCCTCTATGGTTTACTAAGAGTGTTTCCGCAACGTTAATGTGGAAACAGAAATCAACGTAACAGAACAAATTTGAGACGGTAAAGCCGACCGGTCCCCAGGCACCACCGCTCGGTAAAGCAACGGGCTCGGCAGGTCCGACCCGGTCCAGGGCACCACCTCTCTGTAAAGCACAACAGTTTTCCACTGCGATAATACTTCGGGTGCGATCATACCAGCGCTAAAGCACCGGATCCCATCAGAACTCCGCAGTTACGCGTGCTTGGGCGAGAGTTGTACTAGGATGGGTGACCTCCTGGGAAGTCCTCGTGTTGCACCCTTTTTTTTACAGCTTTGGCTGTCCATTTTCCTGCCACCCATCACATGACCGCTGTTGGAGCCGTCGGATACCAAATTAATCATTTTGAAGCGTCGAAACCCAGGCTCCGTGCGAGACTTACTGGTTTTAGTTAGCCTTTAATTTGATTGCTTTGAAGGCTTTTTACTCCATTTCCGGTTCAATCTTTGCGGAAAGCCATATAAAGCAATATAGGAAAGGTTTAAAAGTTTCAATGGAAAATCTTTTATATTTTACTGATTTTAGTAAGCTTACTGATTCGAGTAATCGAGGGTTTCCTGACTCTATAAAAGTGATGTAATACTTTTATTCAAGGAATAATACAGTTTCAGGTTGTTTATGGGTATCTAGGGTCGTAAACGGGTCGGTTCCGTTCCGGGTCCACGGCGGGCCCGGAACTGGAATCGTTAGTGAGGGGATGCACCCGGAAACCAAAACCGGAACCGATTCGGAACTAATTTCCTGGATCCGGAACCGGAACCATTACGGAGTGGATGGGTCCGGAACCGGAACCATTTCCTGGGCGGGTTCGGGTCCGGGCCCGGCCTATGTAGAGAATTTTTTAGAGAAAAGCAAACTTTTAGAAAAAAAATTTCTAAAATTGGGATAATATATTGGAGCTCGGGCCCACAGGCCAGAACCAAGGTCGAATTGGGCCCTGAACCATTTAGGTCGCGGGTCTAGAAATTGGAACCATACCCAGACCCGTTTACTTATCGGTTCCTAAAGATGGACCCAGACCCGATTATTAACGGGTCGGAACCTTCGGATAATCGGAGAATCGGATACCCATTTACAACCCTATGGGCATCACCCCATCACTTCCGTCTTGGCTCAGGGTGACGGTACGAGGTTAATGGAGATGACTTTCCTCTATGGTTTAGTAAGAGTGTTTCCGCAACGTTAATGTGGAAACAGAAATCAACGTAACATAACAAATTTGAGACGGTAAAGCCGACCGGTCCCCAGGCACCACCGCTCGGTAAAGCAACGGGCTCGGCCGGTCCGACCCGGTCCAGGGCACCACCTCTCGGTAAAGCACAACTGTTTTCCACTGCGATAATACTTTGGGTGCGATCATACCAGCGCTAAAGCACCGGATCCCATCAGAACTCCGCAGTTATGCGTGCTTGGGCGAGAGTAGTACTAGGATGGGTGACCTCCTGGGAAGTCCTCGTGTTGCACCCCTTTTTTTTCAGCTTTGGCTGTCCATTTTCCTGCCACCCATCACATGACCGCTGTTGGAGCCGTCGGAGACCAAATTAATCATTTTGAAGCGTCGAAACCCAGGCTCCGTGCGAGACTTACTGGTTTTAGTTAGCCTTTAATTTGATTGCTTTGAAGGCTTTTTACTCCATTTCCGGTTCAATCTTTGCGGAAAGCCATATAAAGCAATTTAGGAAAGGTTTAAAAGTTTCAATGGAAAATCTTTTATATTTTACTGATTTTAGTAAGCTTACTGATTCGAGTAATCGAGGGTTTCCTGACTCTATAAAAGTGATGTAATACTTTTATTCAAGGAATAATACAGTTTCAGGTTGTTTATGGGTATCTAGGGTCGTAAACGGGTCGGTTCCGTTCCGGGTCCACGGCGGGCCCGGAACTGGAATCGTTAGTGAGGGGATGCACCCGGAAACCAAAACCGGAACCGATTCGGAACTAATTTCCTGGATCCGGAACCGGAACCATTACGGAGTGGATGGGCCCGGAACCGGAACCATTTCCTGGGCGGGTTCGGGTCCGGGCCCGGCCTATGTAGAGAATTTTTTAGAGAAAAGCAAACTTTTAGAAAAAAAATTTCTAAAATTGGGGTAATATATTAGAGCTCGGGCCCACAGGCCAGAACCAAGGTCGAATTGGGCCCGGAACCATTTAGGTCGCGGGTCTAGAAATTGGAACCATACCCGGACCCGTTTACTTATCGGTTCCTAAAGATGGACCCAGACCCGATTATTAACGGGTCGGAACCTTCGGATAATCGGAGAATCGGATACCCATTTACAAGCCTATGGGCATCACCCCATCACTTCCGTCTTGGCTCAGGGTGACGGTTCAAGGTTAAAGGAGATGACTTTCCTCTATGGTTTACTAAGAGTGTTTCCGCAACGTTAATGTGGAAACAGAAATCAACGTAACAGAACAAATTTGAGACGGTAAAGCCGACCGGTCCCCAGGCACCACCGCTCGGTAAAGCAACGGGCTCGGCAGGTCCGACCCGGTCCAGGGCACCACCTCTCTGTAAAGCACAACTGTTTTCCACTGCGATAATACTTCGGGTGCGATCATACCAGCGCTAAAGCACCGGATCCCATCAGAACTCCGCAGTTAAGCGTGCTTGGGCGAGAGTAGTACTAGGATGGGTGACCTCCTGGGAAGTCCTCGTGTTGCACCCCTTTTTTTTCAGCTTTGGCTGTCCATTTTCCTGCCACCCATCACATGACCGCTGTTGGAGCCGTCGGAGACCAAATTAATCATTTTGAAGCGTCGAAACCCAGGCTCCGTGCGAGACTTACTGGTTTTAGTTAGCCTTTAATTTGATTGCTTTGAAGGCTTTTTACTCCATTTCCGGTTCAATCTTTGCGGAAAGCCATATAAAGCAATTTAGGAACGGTTTAAAAGTTTCAATGGAAAATCTTTTATATTTTACTGATTTTAGTAAGCTTACTGATTTGAGTAATCGAGGGTTTCCTGACTCTATAAAAGTGATGTAATACTTTTATTCAAGGAATAATACAGTTTCAGGTTGTTTATGGGTATCTAGGGTCGTAAACGGGTCGGTTCCGTTCCGGGTCCACGGCGGGCCCGGAACTGGAATCGTTAGTGAGGGGATGCACCCGGAAACCAAAACCGGAACCGATTCGGAACTAATTTCCTGGATCCGGAACCGGAACCATTACGGAGTGGATGGGCCCGGAACCGGAACCATTTCCTGGGCGGGTTCGGGTCCGGGCCCGGCCTATGTAGAGAATTTTTTAGAGAAAAGCAAACTTTTAGAAAAAAAATTTATAAAATTGGGGTAATATATTGGAGCTCGGGCCACAGGCCAGAACCAAGGTCGAATTGGGCCCGGAACCATTTAGGTCGCGGGTCTAGAAATTGGAACCGTACCCGGACCCGTTTACTTATCGGTTCCTAAAGATGGACCCAGACCCGATTATTAACGGGTCGGAACCTTCGGATAATCGGAGAATCGGATACCCATTTACAACCCTATGGGCATCACCCCATCACTTCCGTCTTGGCTCAGGGAGACGGTACGAGGTTAATGGCGATGACTTTCCTCTATGGTTTAGTAAGAGTGTTTCCGCAACGTTAATGTGGAAACAGAAATCAACGTAACAGAACAAATTTGAGACGGTAAAGCCGACCGGTCCTCAGGCACCACCGCTCGGTAAAGCGACGGCCTCGGCAGGTCCGACCCGGTCCAGGGCACCACCTCTCTGTAAAGCACAACTGTTTTCCACTGCGATAATACTTCGGGTGCGATCATACCAGCGCTAAAGCACCGGATTCCATCAGAACTCCGCAGTTAAGCGTGCTTGGGCGAGAGTAGTACTAGAATGGGTGACCTCCTGGGAAGTCCTTGTGTTGCACCCCTTTTTTTTCAGCTTCGGCTGTCCATTTTCCTGCCACCCATCACATGACCGCTGTTGGAGCCGTCGGAGACCAAATTAATCATTTTGAAGCGTCGAAACCCAGGCTCCGTGCGAGACTTACTGGTTTTAGTTAGCCTTTAATTTGATTGCTTTGAAGGCTTTTTACTCCATTTCCGGTTCAATCTTTGCGGAAAGCCATCTAAAGCAAGTTAGGAAAGGTTTAAAAGTTTCAATGGAAAATCTTTTATATTTTACTGATTTTAGTAAGCTTACTGATTCGAGTAATCGAGGGTTTCCTGACTCTATAAAAGTGATGTAATACTTTTATTCAAGGAATAATACAGTTTCAGGTTGTTTATGGGTATCTAGGGTCGTAAACGGGTCGGTTCCGTTCCGGGTCCACGGCGGGCCCGGAACTGGAATCGTTAGTGAGGGGATGCACCCGGAAACCAAAACCGGAACCGATTCGGAACTAATTTCCTGGATCCGGAACCGGAACCATTACGGAGTGGATGGGCCCGGAACCGGAACCATTTCCTGGGCGGGTTCGGGTCCGGGCCTGGCCTATGTAGAGAATTTTTTAGAGAAAAGCAAACTTTTAGAAAAAAAATTTCTAAAATTTGGGTAATATATTGGAGCTCGGGCCCACAGGCCAGAACCAAGGTCGAATTGGGCCCGGAACCATTTAGGTCGCGGGTCTAGAAATTGGAACCATACCCGGACCCGTTTACTTATCGGTTCCTAAAGATGGACCCAGACCCGATTATTAACGGGTCGGAACCTTCGGATAATCGGAGCATCGGATACCCATTTACAACCCTATGGGCATCACCCCATCACTTCCGTCTTGGCTCAGGGTTACGGTACGAGGTTAATGGAGATGACTTTCCTCTATGGTTTACTAAGAGTGTTTCCGCAACGTTAATGTGGAAACAGAAATCAACGTAACAGAACAAATTTGAGACGGTAAAGCCGACCGGTCCCCAGGCACCACCGCTCGGTAAAGCAACGGGCTCGGCAGGTCCGACCCGGTCCAGGGCACCACCTCTCTGTAAAGCACAACAGTTTTCCACTGCGATAATACTTCGGGTGCGATCATACCAGCGCTAAAGCACCGGATCCCATCAGAACTCCGCAGTTACGCGTGCTTGGGCGAGAGTTGTACTAGGATGGGTGACCTCCTGGGAAGTCCTCGTGTTGCACCCTTTTTTTTACAGCTTTGGCTGTCCATTTTCCTGCCACCCATCACATGACCGCTGTTGGAGCCGTCGGATACCAAATTAATCATTTTGAAGCGTCGAAACCCAGGCTCCGTGCGAGACTTACTGGTTTTAGTTAGCCTTTAATTTGATTGCTTTGAAGGCTTTTTACTCCATTTCCGGTTCAATCTTTGCGGAAAGCCATATAAAGCAATATAGGAAAGGTTTAAAAGTTTCAATGGAAAATCTTTTATATTTTACTGATTTTAGTAAGCTTACTGATTCGAGTAATCGAGGGTTTCCTGACTCTATAAAAGTGATGTAATACTTTTATTCAAGGAATAATACAGTTTCAGGTTGTTTATGGGTATCTAGGGTCGTAAACGGGTCGGTTCCGTTCCGGGTCCACGGCGGGCCTGGAACCGGAATCGTTAGTGAGGGGATGCACCCGGAAACCAAAACCGGAACCGATTCGGAACTAATTTCCTGGATCCGGAACCGGAACCATTACGGAGTGGATGGTCCCGGAACCGGAACCATTTCCTGGGCGGGTTCGGGTCCGGGCCCGGCCTATGTAGAGAATTTTTTAGAGAAAAGCAAACTTTTAGAAAAAAAATTTCTAAAATTGGGATAATATATTGGAGCTCGGGCCCACAGGCCAGAACCAAGGTCGAATTGGGCCCGGAACCATTTAGGTCGCGGGTCTAGAAATTGGAACCATACCCGGACCCGTTTACTTCTCGGTTCCTAAAGATGGACCCAGACCCGATTATTAACGGGTCGGAACCTTCGGATAATCGGAGAATCGGATACCCATTTACAACCCTATGGGCATCACCCCATCACTTCCGTCTTGGCTCAGGGTGACGGTACGAGGTTAATGGAGATGACTTTCCTCTATGGTTTAGTAAGAGTGTTTCCGCAACGTTAATGTGGAAACAGAAATCAACGTAACAGAACAAATTTGAGACGGTAAAGCCGACCGGTCCCCAGGAACCACCGCTCGGTAAAGCAACGGGCTCGGCAGGTCCGACCCGGTCCAGGGCACCACCACTCTGTAAAGCACAACTGTTTTCCACTACGATAATACTTCGGGTGCGATCATACCAACGCTAAAGCACCGGATCCCATCAGAACTCCGCAGTTAAGCGTGCTTGGGCGAGAGTTGTACTAGGATGGGTGACCTCCTGGGAAGTCCTCGTTTTGCACCCTTTTTTTTCAGCTTTGGCTGTCCATTTTCCTGCCACCCATCACATGACCGCTGTTGGAGCCGTCGGAGACCAAATTAATCATTTTGAAGCGTCGAAACCCAGGCTCCGTGCGAGACTTACTGGTTTTAGTTAGCCTTTAATTTGATTGCTTTGAAGGCTTTTTACTCCATTTCCAGTTCAATCTTTGCGGAAAGCCACATAAAGCAATTTAGGAAAGGTTTAAAAGTTTCAATGGAAAATCTTTTATATTTTACTGATTTTAGTAAGCTTACTGATTCGAGTAATCGAGGGTTTCCTGACTCTATAAAAGTGATGTAATACTTTTATTCAAGGAATAATACAGTTTCAGGTTGTTTATGGGTATCTAGGGTCGTAAACGGGTCGGTTCCGTTCCGGGTCCACGGCGGGCCCGGAACTGGAATCGTTAGTGAGGGGATGCACCCGGAAACCAAAACCGGAACCGATTCGGAACTAATTTCCTGGATCCGGAACCGGAACCATTACGGAGTGGATGGGTCCGGAACCGGAACCATTTCCTGGGCGGGTTCGGGTCCGGGCCCGGCCTATGTAGAGAATTTTTTAGAGAAAAGCAAACTTTTAGAAAAAAAATTTCTAAAATTGGGGTAATATATTGGAGCTCGGGCCCACAGGCCAGAACCAAGGTCGAATTGGGCCCGGAACCATTTAGGTCGCGGGTCTAGAAATTGGAACCATACCCGGACCTGTTTACTTATCGGTTCCTAAAGATGGACCCAGACCCGATTATTAACGGGTCGGAACCTTCGGATAATCGAAGAACCGGATACCCATTTACAACCCTATGGGCATCACCCCATCACTTCCGTCTTGGCTCAGGGTGACGGTACGAGGTTAATGGAGATGACTTTCCTCTATGGTTTACTAAGAGTGTTTCCGCAACGTTAATGTGGAAACAGAAATCAACGTAACAGAACAAATTTGAGACGGTAAAGCCGACCGGTCCCCAGGAACCACCGCTCGGTAAAGCAACGGGCTCGGCAGGTCCGACCCGGTCCAGGGCACCACCACTCTGTAAAGCACAACTGTTTTCCACTGCGATAATACTTCGGGTGCGATCATACCAGCGCAAAAGCACCGGATCCCATCAGAACTCCGCAGTTAAGCGTGCTTGGGCGAGAGTAGTACTAGGATGGTTGACCTCCTGGGAAGTCCTCGTGTTGCACCCCTTTTTTTTCAGCTTTGGCTGTCCATTTTCCTGCCACCCATCACATGACCGCTGTTGGAGCCGTCGGAGACCAAATTAATCATTTTGAAGCGTCGAAACCCAGGCTCCGTGCGAGACTTACTGGTTTTAGTTAGCCTTTAATTTGATTGCTTTGAAGGCTTTTTACTCCATTTCCGGTTCAATCTTTGCGGAAAGCCATATAAAGCAATTTAGGAAAGGTTTAAAAGTTTCAATGGAAAATCTTTTATATTTTACTGATTTTAGTAAGCTTACTGATTCGAGTAATCGAGGGTTTCCTGACTCTATAAAAGTGATGTAATACTTTTATTCAAGGAATAATACAGTTTCAGGTTGTTTATGGGTATCTAAGGTCGTAAACGGGTCGGTTCCGTTCCGGGTCCACGGCGGGCCCGGAACTGGAATCGTTAGTGAGGGGATGCACCCGGAAACCAAAACCGGAACCGATTCGGAACTAATTTCCTGGATCCGGAACCGGAACCATTACGGAGTGGATGGGTCCGGAACCGGAACCATTTCCTGGGCGGGTTCGGGTCCGGGCCAGGCCTATGTAGAGAATTTTTTAGAGAAAAGCAAACTTTTAGAAAAAAAATTTCTAAAATTGGGGTAATATATTGGAGCTCGGGCCCACAGGCCAGAACCAAGGTCGAATTGGGCCCGGAACCATTTAGGTCGCGGGTCTAGAAATTGGAACCATACCCGGACCTGTTTACTTATCGGTTCCTAAAGATGGACCCAGACCCGATTATTAACGGGTCGGAACCTTCGGATAATCGAAGAATCGGATACCCATTTACAACCCTATGGGCATCACCCCATCACTTCCGTCTTGGCTCAGGGTGACGGTACGAGGTTAATGGAGATGACTTTCCTCTATGGTTTACTAAGAGTGTTTCCGCAACGTTAATGTGGAAACAGAAATCAACGTAACAGAACAAATTTGAGACGGTAAAGCCGACCGGTCCCCAGGAACCACCGCTCGGTAAAGCAACGGGCTCGGCAGGTCCGACCCGGTCCAGGGCACCACCACTCTGTAAAGCACAACTGTTTTCCACTGCGATAATACTTCGGGTGCGATCATACCAGCGCAAAAGCACCGGATCCCATCAGAACTCCGCAGTTAAGCGTGCTTGGGCGAGAGTAGTACTAGGATGGTTGACCTCCTGGGAAGTCCTCGTGTTGCACCCCTTTTTTTTCAGCTTTGGCTGTCCATTTTCCTGCCACCCATCACATGACCGCTGTTGGAGCCGTCGGAGACCAAATTAATCATTTTGAAGCGTCGAAACCCAGGCTCCGTGCGAGACTTACTGGTTTTAGTTAGCCTTTAATTTGATTGCTTTGAAGGCTTTTTACTCCATTTCCGGTTCAATCTTTGCGGAAAGCCATATAAAGCAATTTAGGAAAGGTTTAAAAGTTTCAATGGAAAATCTTTTATATTTTACTGATTTTAGTAAGCTTACTGATTCGAGTAATCGAGGGTTTCCTGACTCTATAAAAGTGATGTAATACTTTTATTCAAGGAATAATACAGTTTCAGGTTGTTTATGGGCATCTAAGGTCGTAAACGGGTCGGTTCCGTTCCGGGTCCACGGCGGGCCCGGAACTGGAATCGTTAGTGAGGGGATGCACCCGGAAACCAAAACCGGAACCGATTCGGAACTAATTTCCTGGATCCGGAACCGGAACCATTACGGAGTGGATGGGCCCGGAACCGGAACCATTTCCTGGGCGGGTTCGGGTCCGGGCCCGGCCTATGTAGAGAATTTTTTAGAGAAAAGCAAACTTTTAGAAAAAAAATTTCTAAAATTGGGGTAATATATTGGAGCTCGGGCCCACTGGCCAGAACCAAGGTCGAATTGGGCCCGGAACCATTTAGGTCGCGGGTCTAGAAATCGGAACCATACCCGGACCCGTTTACTTATCGGTTCCTAAAGATGGACCCAGACCCGATTATTAACGGGTCGGAACCTTCGGATAATCGGAGAATCGGATACCCATTTACAACCCTATGGGCATCACCCCATCACATCCGTCTTGGCTCAGGGTGACGGTACGAGGTTAATGGAGATGACTTTCCTCTATGGTTTACTAAGAGTGTTTCCGCAACGTTAATGTGGAAACAGAAAACAACGTAACAGAACAAATTTGAGACGGTAAAGCCGACCGGTCCCCAGGCACCACCGCTCGGTAATACAATGGGCTCGGCAGGTCCGACCCGGTCCAGGGCACCACCACTCTGTAAAGCACAACTGTTTTCCACTGCGATAAAACTTGGGGTGCGATCATACCAGCGCTAAAGCACCGGATCCCATCAGAACTCCGCAGTTAAGCGTGCTTGGGCGAGAGTAGTCCTAGGATGGGTGACCTTCTGGGAAGTCCTCGTGTTGCATTCCTTTTTTTTCAGCTTTGGCTGTCCATTTTCCTGCCACCCATCACATGACCGCTGTTGGAGCCGTCGGAGACCAAATTAATCATTTTGAAGCGTCGAAACCCAGGCTCCGTGCGAGACTTACTGGTTTTAGTTAGCCTTTAATTTGATTGCTTTGAAGGCTTTTTACTCCATTTCCGGTTCAATCTTGGCGGAAAGCCATATAAAGCAATTTAAGAAAGGTTTAAAAGTTTCAATGGAAAATCTTTTATATTTTACTGATTTTAGTAAGCTTACTGATTCGAGTAATCGAGGGTTTCCTGACTCTATAGAAGTGATGTAATACTTTTATTCAAGGAATAATACAGTTTCAGGTTGTTTATGGGTATCTAGGGTCGTAAACGGGTCGGTTCCGTTCCGGGTCCATGGCGGGCCCGGAACTGGAATCGTTAGTCAGGGGATGCACCCGGAAACCAAAACCGGAACCGATTCGGAACTAATTTCCTGGATCCGGAACCGGAACCATTACGGAGTGGATGGGCCCGGAACCGGAACCATTTCCTGGGCGGGTTCGGGTCCGGGCCCAGCCTATGTAGAGAATTTTTTAGAGAAAAGCAAACTTTTAGAAAAAAAATTTCTAAAATTGGGGTAATATATTGGAGCTCGGGCCCACAGGCCAGAACCAAGGTCGAATCGGGCCCGGAACCATTTAGGTCGCGGGTCTAGAAATTGGAACCATACCCGGACCCGTTTACTTATCGGTTCCTAAAGATGGACCCAGACCCGATTATTAACGGGTCGGAACCTTCAGATAATCAGAGAATCGGATACCCATTTACAACCCTATGGGCATCACCCCATCACTTCCGTCTTGGCTCAGGGTGACGGTACGAGGTTAATGGAGATGACTTTCCTCTATGGTTTACTAAGAGTGTTTCCGCAACGTTAATGTGGAAACAGAAATCAACGTAACAGAACAAATTTGAGACGGTAAAGCCGACCGGTCCCCAGGCACCTCCGCTCGGTAAAGCAACGGGCTCGGCAGGTCCGACCCGGTCCAGGGCACCACCTCTCTGTAAAGCACAACTGTTTTCCACTGCGATAATACTCCGGGTGCGATCATACCAGCGCTAAAGCACCGGATCCCATCAGAACTCCGCAGTTAAGCGTGCTTGGGCGAGAGTAGTACTAGGATGGGTGACCTCCTGGGAAGTCCTCGTGTTGCACCCCTTTTTTTTCAGCTTTGGCTGTCCATTTTCCTGCCACCCATCACATGACCGCTGTTGGAGCCGTCGGAGACCAAATTAATCATTTTGAATCGTCGAAACCCAGGCTCCGTGCGAGACTTACTGGTTTTAGTTAGCCTTTAATTTGACTGCTTTGAAGGCTTTTTACTCCATTTCCGGTTCAATCTTTGCGGAAAGCCATATAAAGCAATATAGGAAAGGTTTAAAAGTTTCAATGGAAAATCTTTTATATTTTACTGATTTTAGTAAGCTTACTGATTCGAGTAATCGAGGGTTTCCTGACTCTATAAAAGTGATGTAATACTTTTATTCAAGGAATAATACAGTTTCAGGTTGTTTATGGGTATCTAGGGTCGTAAACGGGTCGGTTCCGTTCCGGGTCCACGGCGGGCCCGGAACTGGAATCGTTAGTGAGGGGATGCACCCGGAAACCAAAACCGGAACCGATTCGGAACTAATTTCCTGGATCCGGAACCGGAACCATTACGGAGTGGATGGGCCCGGAACCGGAACCATTTCCTGGGCGGGTTCGGGTCCGGGCCCGGCCTATGTAGAGAATTTTTTAGAGAAAAGCAAACTTTTAGAAAAAAAATTTCTAAAATTGGGGTAATATATTGGAGCTCGGGCCCACAGGCCAGAACCAAGGTCGAATTGGGCCCGGAACCATTTAGGTCGCGGGTCTAGAAATTGGAACCATACCCGGACCCGTTTACTTATCGGTTCCTAAAGATGGACCCAGACCCGATTATTAACGGGTCGGAACCTTCGGATAATCAGAGAATCAGATACCCATTTACAACCCTATGGGCATCACCCCATCACTTCCGTCTTGGCTCAGGGTGACGGTACGAGGTTAATGGAGATGACTTTCCTCTATGGTTTACTAAGAGTGTTTCCGCAACGTTAATGTGGAAACAGAAATCAACGTAACAGAACAAATTTGAGACGGTAAAGCCGACCGGTCCCCAGGCACCACCGCTCGGTAAAGCAACGGGCTCGGCAGGTCCGACCCGGTCCAGGGCACCACCTCTCTGTAAAGCACAACTGTTTTCCACTGCGATAATACTCCGGGTGCGATCATACCAGCGCTAAAGCACCGGATCCCATCAGAACTCCGCAGTTAAGCGTGCTTGGGCGAGAGTAGTACTAGGATGGGTGACCTCCTGGGAAGTCCTCGTGTTGCACCCCTTTTTTTTCAGCTTTGGCTGTCCATTTTCCTGCCACCCATCACATGACCGCTGTTGGAGCCGTCGGAGACCAAATTAATCATTTTGAAGCGTCGAAACCCAGGCTCCGTGCGAGACTTACTGGTTTTAGTTAGCCTTTAATTTGACTGCTTTGAAGGCTTTTTACTCCATTTCCGGTTCAATCTTTGCGGAAAGCCATATAAAACAATATAGGAAAGGTTTAAAAGTTTCAATGGAAAATCTTTTATATTTTACTGATTTTCGTAAGCTTACTGATTCGAGTAATCGAGGGTTTCCTGACTCTATAAAAGTGATGTAATACTTTTATTCAAGGAATAATACAGTTTCAGGTTGTTTATGGGTATCTAGGGTCGTAAACGGGTCGGTTCCGTTCCGGGTCCATGGCGGGCCCGGAACTGGAATCGTTAGTGAGGGGATGCACCCGGAAACCAAAACCGGAACCGATTCGGAACTAATTTCCTGGATCCGGAACCGGAACCATTACGGAGTGGATGGGCCCGGAACCGGAACCATTTCCTGGGCGGGTTCGGGTCCGGGCCCGGCCTATGTAGAGAATTTTTTAGAGAAAAGCAAACTTTTAGAAAAAAAATTTCTAAAATTGGGGTAATATATTGGAGCTCGGGCCCACAGGCCAGAACCAAGGTCGAATTGGGCCCGGAACCATTTAGGTCGCGGGTCTAGAAATTGGAACCATACCCGGACCCGTTTACTTATCGGTTCCTAAAGATGGACCCAGACCCGATTATTAACGGGTCGGAACCTTCGGATAATCAGAGAATCGGATACCCATTTACAACCCTATGGGCATCACCCCATCACTTCCGTCTTGGCTCAGGGTGACAGTACGAGGTTAATGGAGATGACTTTCCTCTATGGTTTACTAAGAGTGTTTCCGCAACGTTAATGTGGAAACAGAAATCAACGTAACAGAACAAATTTGAGAAGGTAAAGCCGACCGGTCCCCAGGAACCACCGCTCGGTAAAGCAACGGGCTCGGCAGGTCCGACCCGGTCCAGGGCACCACCACTCTGTAAAGCACAACAGTTTTCCACTGCGATAGTACTTCGGGTGCGATCATACCAGCGCTAAAGCACCGGATCCCATCAGAACTCCGCAGTTAAGCGTGCTTGGGCGAGAGTAGTACTAGGATGGTTGACCTCCTGGGAAGTCCTCGTGTTGCACCCCTTTTTTTTCAGCTTTGGCTGTCCATTTTCCTGCTACCCATCACATGACCGCTGTTGGAGCCGTCGGAGACCAAATTAATCATTTTGAAGGGTCGAAACCCAGGCTCCGTGCGAGACTTTCTGGTTTTAGTTAGCCTTTAATTTGATTGCTTTGACGGCTTTTTACTCCATTTCCAGTTCAATCTTTGCGGAAAGCCATATAAAGCAATTTAGGAAAAGTTTAAAAGTTTCAATGGAAAATCTTTTATATTTTACTGATTTTAGTAAGCTTACTGATTCGAGTAATCGAGGGTTTCCTGACTCTATAAAAGTGATGTAATACTTTTATTCAAGGAATAATACAGTTTCAGGTTGTTTATGGGTATCTAGGGTCGTAAACGGGTCGGTTCCGTTCCGGGTCCACGGCGGGCCCGGAACTGGAATCGTTAGTGAGGGGATGCACCCGGAAACCAAAACCGGAACCGATTCGGAACTAATTTCCTGGATCCGGAACCGGAACCATTACGGAGTGGATGGGCCCGGAACCGGAACCATTTCCTGGGCGGGTTCGGGTCCGGGCCCGGCCTATGTAGAGAATTTTTTAGAGAAAAGCAAACTTTTAGAAAAAAAATTTCTAAAATTGGGGTAATATATTGGAGCTCGGGCCCACAGGCCAGAACCAAGGTCGAATTGGGCCCGGAACCATTTAGGTCGCGGGTCTAGAAATTGGAACCATACCCGGACCCGTTTACTTATCGGTTCCTAAAGATGGACCCAGACCCGATTATTAACGGGTCGGAACCTCCGGATAATCAGAGAATCGGATACCCATTTTCAACCCTATGGGCATCACCCCATCACTTCCGTCTTGGCTCAGGGTGACGGTACGAGGTTAATGGAGATGACTTTCCTCTATGGTTTACTAAGAGTGTTTCCGCAACGTTAATGTGGAAACAGAAATCAACGTAACAGAACAAATTTGAGACGGTAAAGCCGACCGGTCCCCAGGCACCACCGCTCGGTAAAGCAACGGGCTCGGCAGGTCCGACCCAGTCCAGGGCACCACCTCTCTGTAAAGCACAACTGTTTTCCACTGCGATAATACTCCGGGTGCGATCATACCAGCGCTAAAGCACCGGATCCCATCAGAACTCCGCAGTTAAGCGTGCTTGGGCGAGAGTAGTACTAGGATGGGTGACCTCCTGGGAAGTCCTCGTGTTGCACCCCTTTTTTTTCAGCTTTGGCTGTCCATTTTCCTGCCACCCATCACATGACCGCTGTTGGAGCCGTCGGAGACCAAATTAATCATTTTGAAGCGTCGAAACCCAGGCTCCGTGCGAGACTTACTGGTTTTAGTTAGCCTTTAATTTGACTGCTTTGAAGGCTTTTTACTCCATTTCCGGTTCAATCTTTGCGGAAAGCCATATAAAGCAATATAGGAAAGGTTTAAAAGTTTCAATGGAAAATCTTTTATATTTTACTGATTTTAGTAAGCTTACTGATTCGAGTAATCGAGGGTTTCCTGACTCTATAAAAGTGATGTAATACTTTTATTCAAGGAATAATACAGTTTCAGGTTGTTTATGGGTATCTAGGGTCGTAAACGGGTCGGTTCCGTTCCGGGTCCACGGCGGGCCCGGAACTGGAATCGTTAGTGAGGGGATGCACCCGGAAACCAAAACCGGAACCGATTCGGAACTAATTTCCTGGATCCGGAACCGGAACCATTACGGAGTGGATGGGCCCGGAACCGGAACCATTTCCTGGGCGGGTTCGGGTCCGGGCCCGGCCTATGTAGAGAATTTTTTAGAGAAAAGCAAACTTTTAGAAAAAAAATTTCTAAAATTGGGGTAATATATTGGAGCTCGGGCCCACAGGCCAGAACCAAGGTCGAATTGGGCCCGGAACCATTTAGGTCGCAGGTCTAGAAATTGGAACCATACCCGGACCCGTTTACTTATCGGTTCCTAAAGATGGACCCAGACCCGATTATTAACGGGTCGGAACCTTCGGATAATCAGAGAATCAGATACCCATTTACAACCCTATGGGCATCACCCCATCACTTCCGTCTTGGCTCAGGGTGACGGTACGAGGTTAATGGAGATGACTTTCCTCTATGGTTTACTAAGAGTGTTTCCGCAACGTTAATGTGGAAACAGAAATCAACGTAACAGAACAAATTTGAGACGGTAAAGCCGACCGGTCCCCAGGCACCACCGCTCGGTAAAGCAACGGGCTCGGCAGGTCCGACCCGGTCCAGGGCACCACCTCTCTGTAAAGCACAACTGTTTTCCACTGCGATAATACTCCGGGTGCGATCATACCAGCGCTAAAGCACCGGATCCCATCAGAACTCCGCAGTTAAGCGTGCTTGGGCGAGAGTAGTACTAGGATGGGTGACCTCCTGGGAAGTCCTCGTGTTGCACCCCTTTTTTTTCAGCTTTGGCTGTCCATTTTCCTGCCACCCATCACATGACCGCTGTTGGAGCCGTCGGAGACCAAATTAATCATTTTGAAGCGTCGAAACCCAGGCTCCGTGCGAGACTTACTGGTTTTAGTTAGCCTTTAATTTGACTGCTTTGAAGGCTTTTTACTCCATTTCCGGTTCAATCTTTGCGGAAAGCCATATAAAGCAATATAGGAAAGGTTTAAAAGTTTCAATGGAAAATCTTTTATATTTTACTGATTTTAGTAAGCTTACTGATTCGAGTAATCGAGGGTTTCCTGACTCTATAAAAGTGATGTAATACTTTTATTCAAGGAATAATACAGTTTCAGGTTGTTTATGGGTATCTAGGGTCGTAAACGGGTCGGTTCCGTTCCGGGTCCACGGCGGGCCCGGAACTGGAATCGTTAGTGAGGGGATGCACCCGGAAACCAAAACCGGAACCGATTCGGAACTAATTTCCTGGATCCGGAACCGGAACCATTACGGAGTGGATGGGCCCGGAACCGGAACCATTTCCTGGGCGGGTTCGGGTCCGGGCCCAGCTTGTGTAGAGAATTTTTTAGAGAAAAGCAAACTTTTAGAAAAAAAATTTCTAAAATTGGGGTAATATATTGGAGCTCGGGCCCACAGGCCAGAACCAAGGTCGAATTGGGCCCGGAACCATTTAGGTCGCGGGTCTAGAAATTGGAACCATACCCGGACCCGTTTACTTATCGGTTCCTAAAGATGGACCAAGACCCGATTATTAACGGGTCGGAACCTTCGGATAATCGGAGAATCAGATACCCATTTACAACCCTATGGGCATCACCCCATCACTTCCGTCTTGGCTCAGGGTGACAGTACGAGGTTAATGGAGATGACTTTCCTCTATGGTTTAGTAAGAGTGTTTCCGCAACGTTAATGTGGAAACAGAAATCAACGTAACAGAACAAATTTGAGACGGTAAAGCCGACCGGTCCCCAGGAACCACCGCTCGGTAAAGCAACGGGCTCGGCAGGTCCGACCCGGTCCAGGGCACCACCACTCTGTAAAGCACAACAGTTTTCCACTGCGATAATACTTCGGGTGCGATCATACCAGCGCTAAAGCACCGGATCCCATCAGAACTCCGCAGTTAAGCGTGCTTGGGCGAGAGTAGTACTAGAATGGGTGACCTCCTGGGAAGTCCTCGTGTTGCACCCCTTTTTTTTCAGCTTTGGCTGTCCATTTTCCTGCCACCCATCACATGACCGCTGTTGGAGCCGTCGGAGACCAAATTAATCATTTTGAAGCGTCGAAACCCAGGCTCCGTGCGAGACTTACTGGTTTTAGTTAGCCTTTAATTTGATTGCTTTGAAGGCTTTTTACTCCATTTCCGGTTCAATCTTTGCGGAAAGCCATATAAAGCAATTTAGGAAAGGTTTAAAAGTTTCAATGGAAAATCTTTTATATTTTACTGATTTTAGTAAGCTTACTGATTCGAGTAATCGAGGGTTTCCTGACTCTATAAAAGTGATGTAATACTTTTATTCAAGGAATAATACAGTTTCAGGTTGTTTATGGGTATCTAGGGTCGTAAACGGGTCGGTTCCGTTCCGGGTCCACGGCGGGCCCGGAACTGGAATCGTTAGTGAGGGGATGCACCCGGAAACCAAAACCGGAACCGATTCGGAACTAATTTCCTGGATCCGGAACCGGAACCATTACGGAGTGGATGGGTCCGGAACCGGAACCATTTCCTGGGCGGGTTCGGGTCCGGGCCCGGCCTATGTAGAGAATTTTTTAGAGAAAAGCAAACTTTTAGAAAAAAAATTTCTAAAATTGGGGTAATATATTGGAGCTCGGGCCCACAGGCCAGAACCAAGGTCGAATTGGGCCCGGAACCATTTAGGTCGCAGGTCTAGAAATTGGAACCATACCCGGACCCGTTTACTTATCGGTTCCTAAAGATGGACCCAGACCCGATTATTAACGGGTCGGAACCTTCGGATAATCGGAGAATCGGATACCCATTTACAACCCTATGGGCATCACCCCATCACTTCCGTCTTGGCTCAGGGTGACGGTACGAGGTTAATGGAGATGACTTTCCTCTATGGTTTACTAAGAGTGTTTCCGCAACGTTAATGTGGAAACAGAAATCAACGTAACAGAACAAATTTGAGACGGTAAAGCCGACCGGTCCCCAGGCACCACCGCTCGGTAAAGCAACGGGCTCGGCAGGTCCGACCCGGTCCAGGGCACCACCACTCTGTAAAGCACAACTGTTTTCCACTGCGATAATACTTTGGGTGCGATCATACCAACGCTAAAGCACCGGATCCCATCAGAACTCCGCAGTTAAACGTGCTTGGGCGAGAGTAGTACTAGGATGGGTGACCTCCTGGGAAGTCCTCATGTTGCACCCCTTTTTTTTCAGCTTTGGCTGTCCATTTTCCTGCCACCCATCACATGACCGCTGTTGGAGCCGTCGGAGACCAAATTAATCATTTTGAAACGTCGAAACCCAGGCTCCGTACGAGACTTACTGGTTTTAGTTAGCCTTTAATTTGATTGCTTTGAAGGCTTTTTACTCCATTTCCGGTTCAATCTTTGCAGAAAGCCATATAAAGCAATTTAGGAAAGGTTTAAAAGTTTCATTGGAAAATCTTTTATATTTTACTGATTTTAGTAAGCTTACTGATTCGAGTAATCGAGGGTTTCCTGACTCTATAAAAGTGATGTAATACTTTTATTCAAGGAATAATACAGTTTCAGGTTGTTTATGGGTATCTAGGGTCGTAAACGGGTCGGTTCCGTTCCGGGTCCACGGCGGGCCCGGAACTGGAATCGTTAGTGAGGGGATGCACCCGGAAACCAAAACCGGAACCGATTCGGAACTAATTTCCTGGATCCGGAACCGGAACCATTACGGAGTCGATGGGTCCGCAGCCGGAACCATTTCCTGGGCGGGTTCGGGTCCGGGCCCGGCCTATGTAGAGAATTTTTTAGAGAAAAGCAAACTTTTAGAAAAAAATTTCTAAAATTGGGGTAATATATTGGAGCTCGGGCCCACAGGCCAGAACCAAGGTCGAATTGGGCCCGGAACCATTTAGGTCGCGGGTCTAGAAATTGGAACCATACCCGGACCTGTTTACTTATCGGTTCCTAAAGAAGGACCCAGACCCGATTATTAACGGGTCGGAACCTTCGGATAATCGGAGAATCGGATACCCATTTACAACCCTATGGGCATCACCCCATCACTTCCGTCTTGGCTCAGGGTGACGGTACGAGGTTAATGGAGATGACTTTCCTCTATGGTTTACTAAGAGTGTTTCCGCAACGTTAATGTGGAAACAGAAATCAACGTAACAGAACAAATTTGAGACGGTAAAGCCGACCGGTCCCCAGGCACCACCGCTCGGTAAAGCAACGGGCTCGGCAGGTCCGACCCGGTCCAGGGCACCACCTCTCTGTAAAGCACAACTGTTTTCCACTGCGATAATACTTCGGGTGCGATCATACCAGCGCTAAAGCACCGGATCCCATCAGAACTCCGCAGTTAAGCGTGCTTGGGCGAGAGTAGTACTAGGATGGGTGACCTCCTGGGAAGTCCTCGTGTCGCACCCCTTTTTTTTCAGCTTTGGCTGTCCATTTTCCTGCCACCCATCACATGACCGCTGTTGGAGCCGTCGGAGACCAAATTAATCATTTTGAAGCGTCGAAACCCAGGCTCCGTGCGAGACTTACTGGTTTTAGTTAGCCTTTAATTTGACTGCTTTGAAGGCTTTTTACTCCATTTCCGGTTCAATCTTTGCGGAAAGCCATATAAAGCAATATAGGAAAGGTTTAAAAGTTTCAATGGAAAATCTTTTATATTTTACTGATTTTAGTAAGCTTACTGATTCGAGTAATCGAGGGTTTCCTGACTCTATAAAAGTGATGTAATACTTTTATTCAAGGAATAATACAGTTTCAGGTTGTTTATGGGTATCTAGGGTCGTAAACGGGTCGGTTCCGTTCCGGGTCCACGGCGGGCCCGGAACTGGAATCGTTAGTGAGGGGATGCACCCGGAAACCAAAACCGGAACCGATTCGGAACTAATTTCCTGGATCCAGAACCGGAACCATTACGGAGTGGATGGGCCCGGAACCGGAACCATTTCCTGGGCGGGTTCGGGTCCGGGCCCGGCCTATGTAGAGAATTTTTTAGAGAAAAGCAAACTTTTAGAAAAAAAATTTCTAAAATTGGGGTAATATATTGGAGCTCGGGCCCACAGGCCAGAACCAAGGTCGAATTGGGCCCGGAACCATTTAGGTCGCGGGTCTAGAAATTGGAACCATACCCGGACCCGTTTACTTATCGGTTCCTAAAGATGGACCAAGACCCGATTATTAACGGGTCGGAACCTTCGGATAATCGGAGAATCGGATACCCATTTACAACCCTATGGGCATCACCCCATCACTTCCGTCTTGGCTCAGGGTGACAGTACGAGGTTAATGGAGATGACTTTCCTCTATGGTTTAGTAAGAGTGTTTCCGCAACGTTAATGTGGAAACAGAAATCAACGTAACAGAACAAATTTGAGACGGTAAAGCCGACCGGTCCCCAGGAACCACCGCTCGGTAAAGCAACGGGCTCGGCAGGTCCGACCCGGTCCAGGGCACCACCTCTCTGTAAAGCACAACTGTTTTCCACTGCGATAATACTCCGGGTGCGATCATACCAGCGCTAAAGCACCGGATCCCATCAGAACTCCGCAGTTAAGCGTGCTTGGGCGAGAGTAGTACTAGAATGGGTGACCTCCTGGGAAGTCCGCGTGTTGCACCCCTTTTTTTTCAGCTTTGGCTGTCCATTTTCCTGCCACCCATCACATGACCGCTGTTGGAGCCGTCGGAGACCAAATTAATCATTTTGAAGCGTCGAAACCCAGGCTCCGTGCGAGACTTACTGGTTTTAGTTAGCCTTTAATTTGATAGCTTTGAAGGCTTTTTACTGCATTTCCGGTTCAATCTTTGCGGAAAGCCATATAAAGCAATTTAGGAAAGGTTTAAAAGTTTCAATGGAAAATCTTTTATATTTTACTGATTTTAGTAAGCTTACTGATTCGAGTAATCGAGGGTTTCCTGACTCTATAAAAGTGATGTAATACTTTTATTCAAGGAATAATACAGTTTCAGGTTGTTTATGGGTATCTAGGGTCGTAAACGGGTCGGTTCCGTTCCGGGTCCACGGCGCGCCCGGAACTGGAATCGTTAGTGAGGGGATGCACCCGGAAACCAAAACCGGAACCGATTCGGAACTAATTTCCTGGATCCGGAACCGGAACCATTACGGAGTGGATGGGTCCGGAACCGGAACCATTTCCTGGGCGGGTTCGGGTCCGGGCCCGGCCTATGTAGAGAATTTTTTAGAGAAAAGCAAACTTTTAGAAAAAAATTTCTAAAATTGGGGTAATATATTGGAGCTCGGGCCCACAGGCCAGAACCAAGGTCGAATTGGGCCCGGAACCATTTAGGTCGCGGGTCTAGAAATTGGAACCATACCCGGACCTGTTTACTTATCGGTTCCTAAAGATGGACCCAGACCCGATTATTAACGGGTCGGAACCTTCGGATAATCGGAGAATCGGATACCCATTTACAACCCTATGGGCATCACCCCATCACTTCCGTCTTGGCTCAGGGTGACGGTACGAGGTTAATGGAGATGACTTTCCTCTATGGTTTACTAAGAGTGTTTCCGCAACGTTAATGTGGAAACAGAAATCAACGTAACAGAACAAATTTGAGACGGTAAAGCCGACCGGTCCCCAGGCACCACCGCTCGGTAAAGCAACGGGCTCGGCAGGTCCGACCCGGTCCAGGGCACCACCACTCTGTAAAGCACAACTGTTTTCCACTGCGATAATACTTCGGGTGCGATCATACCAGCGCTAAAGCACCGGATCCCATCAGAACTCCGCAGTTAAGCGTGCTTGGGCGAGAGTAGTACTAGGATGGGTGACCTCCTGGGAAGTCCTCATGTTGCACCCCTTTTTTTTCAGCTTCGGCTGTCCATTTTCCTGCCACCCATCACATGACCGCTGTTGGAGCCGTCGGAGACCAAATTAATCATTTTGAAGCGTCGAAACCCAGGCTCCGTGCGAGACTTACTGGTTTTAGTTAGCCTTTAATTTGATTGCTTTGAAGGCTTTTTACTCCATTTCCGGTTCAATCTTTGCAGAAAGCCATATAAAGCAATTTAGGAAAGGTTTAAAAGTTTCAATGGAAAATCTTTTATATTTTACTGATTTTAGTAAGCTTACTGATTCGAGTAATCGATGGTTTCCTGACTCTATAAAAGTGATGTAATACTTTTATTCAAGGAATAATACAGTTTCAGGTTGTTTATGGGTATCTAGGGTCGTAAACGGGTCGGTTCCGTTCCGGGTCCACGGCGGGCCCGGAACTGGAATCGTTAGTGAGGGGATGCACCCGGAAACCAAAACCGGAACCGATTCGGAACTAATTTCCTGGATCCGGAACCGGAACCATTACGGAGTGGATGGGTCCGGAACCGGAACCATTTCCTGGGCGGGTTCGGGTCCGGGCCCGGCCTATGCAGAGAATTTTTTAGAGAAAAGCAAACTTTTAGAAAAAAAATTTCTAAAATTGGGGTAATATATTGGAGCTCGGGCCCACAGGCCAGAACCAAGGTCGAATTGGGCCCGGAACCATTTAGGTCGCGGGTCTAGAAATTGGAACCATACCCGGACCCGTTTACTTATCGGTTCCTAAAGATGGACCCAGACCCGATTATTAACGGGTCGGAACCTTCGGATAATCGGAGAATCGGATACCCATTTACAACCCTATGGGCATCACCCCATCACTTCCGTCTTGGCTCAGGGTGACGGTACGAGGTTAATGGAGATGACTTTTCCTCTATGGTTTACTAAGAGTGTTTCCGCAACGTTAATGTGGAAACAGAAATCAACGTAACAGAACAAATTTGAGACGGTAAAGCCGACCGGTCCCCAGGCACCACCGCTCGATTATACAACGGGCTCGGCAGGTCCGACCCGGTCCAGGGCACCACCACTCTGTAAAGCACAACTGTTTTCCACTGCGATAATACTTCGGGTGCGATCATACCAGCGCTAAAGCACCGGATCCCATCAGAACTCCGCAGTTAAGCGTGCTTGGGCGAGAGTAGTACTAGGATGGGTGACCTCCTGGGAAGCCCTCGTGTTTCACCCCTTTTTTTTCAGCTTCGGCTGTCCATTTTCCTGCCACCCATCACATGACCGCTGTTGGAGCCGTCGGAGACCAAATTAATCATTTTGAAGCGTCGAAACCCAGGCTCCGTGCGAGACTTACTGGTTTTAGTTAGCCTTTAATTTGATTGCTTTGAAGGCTTTTTACTCCATTTCCGGTTCAATCTTTGCGGAAAGCCATATAAAGCAATTTAGGAAAGGTTTAAAAGTTTCAATGGAAAATCTTTTATATTTTACTGATTTTAGTAAGCTTACTGATTCGAGTAATCGAGGGTTTCCTGACTCTATAGAAGTGATGTAATACTTTTATTCAAAGAATAATACAGTTTCAGGTTGTTTATGGGTATCTAGGGTCGTAAACGGGTCGGTTCCGTTCCGGGTCCACGGCGGGCCCGGAACTGGAATCGTTAGTCAGGGGATGCACCCGGAAACCAAAACCGGAACCGATTCGGAACTAATTTCCTGGATCTGGAACCGGAACCATTACGGAGTGGATGGGCCCGGAACCGGAACCATTTCCTGGGCGGGTTCGGGTCCGGGCCCGGCCTATGTAGAGAATTTTTTAGAGACAAGCAAACTTTTAGAAAAAAAATTTCTAAAATTGGGGTAATATATTGGAGCTCGGGCCCACAGGCCAGAACCAAGGTCGAATTGGGCCCGGAACCATTTTGGTCACGGGTCTAGAAATTGGAACCATACACGGACCCGTTTACTTATCGGTTCCTAAAGATGGACCCAGACCCGATTATTAACGAGTCGGAACCTTCGGACAATCGGAGAATCGGATACCCATTTACAACCCTATGGGCATCACCCCATCACTTCCATCTTGGCTCAGGGTGACGGTACGAGGTTAATGGAGATGACTTTCCTCTATGGTTTACTAAGAGTGTTTCCGCAACGTTAATGTGGAAACAGAAATCAACGTAACAAAACAAATTTGAGACGGTAAAGCGGACCGGTCCCCAGGCACCACTGCTCGGTAAAGCAACGGGCTCGGCAGGTCCGACCCGGTCCAGGGCACCACCACTCTGTAAAGCACAACTGTTTTCCACTGCGATAATACTTCGGGTGCGATCATACCAGCGCTAAAGCACCGGATCCCATCAGAACTCCGCAGTTAAGCGTGCTTGGGCGAGAGTAGTACTAGGATGGGTGACCTCCTGGGAAGTCCTCGTGTTGCACCCCTTTTTTTTCAGCTTTGGCTGTCCATTTTCCTGCCACCCATCACATGACCGCTGTTGGAGCCGTCGGAGACCAAATTAATCATTTTGAAGCGTCGAAACCCAGGCTCCGTGCGAGACTTACTGGTTTTAGTTAGCCTTTAATTTGATTGCTTTGAAGGCTTTTTACTCCATTTCCGGTTCAATCTTTGCGGAAAGCCATATAAAGCAATTTAGGAAAGGTTTAAAAGTTTCAATGGAAAATCTTTTATATTTTACTGATTTTAGTAAGCTTACTGATTCGAGTAATCGATGGTTTCCTGACTCTATAAAAGTGATGTAATACTTTTATTCAAGGAATAATACAGTTTCAGGTTGTTTATGGGTATCTAGGGTCGTAAACGGGTCGGTTCCGTTCCGGGTCCACGGCGGGCCCGGAACTGGAATCGTTAGTGAGGGGATGCACCCGGAAACCAAAACCGGAACCGATTCGGAACTAATTTCCTGGATCCGGAACCGGAACCATTACGGAGTGGATGGGTCCGGAACCGGAACCATTTCCTGGGCGGGTTCGGGTCCGGGCCCGGCCTATGCAGAGAATTTTTTAGAGAAAAGCAAACTTTTAGAAAAAAAATTTCTAAAATTGGGGTAATATATTGGAGCTCGGGCCCACAGGCCAGAACCAGGGTCGAATTGGGCCCGGAACCATTTTGGTCGCGGGTCTAGAAATTGGAACCATACCCGGACCCGTTTACTTATCGGTTCCTAAAGATGGACCAAGACCCGATTATTAACGGGTCGGAACCTTCGGATAATCGGAGAATCGGATACCCATTTATAACCCTATGGGCATCACCCCATCACTTCCGTCTTGGCTCAGGGTGACGGTACGAGGTTAATGGAGATGACTTTCCTCTATGGTTTACTAAGAGTGTTTCCGCAACGTTAATGTGGAAACAGAAATCAACGTAACAGAACAAATTTGAGACGGTAAAGCCGACCGGTCCCCAGGCACCACCGCTCGGTAAAGCAACGGGCTCGGCAGGTCCGACCCGGTCCAGGGCACCACCACTCTGTAAAGCACAACTGTTTTCCACTGCGATAATACTCCGGGTGCGATCATACCAGCGCTAAAGCACCGGATCCCATCAGAACTCCGCAGTTAAGCGTGCTTGGGCGAGAGTAGTACTAGGATGGGTGACCTCCTGGGAAGTCCTCGTGTTGCACCCCTTTTTTTTCAGCTTTGGCTGTCCATTTTCCTGCCACCCATCACATGACCGCTGTTGGAGCCGTCGGAGACCAAATTAATCATTTTGAAGCGTCGAAACCCAGGCTCCGTGCGAGACTTACTGGTTTTAGTTAGCCTTTAATTTGATTGCTTTGAAGGCTTTTTACTCCATTTCCGGTTCAATCTTTGCGGAAAGCCATATAAAGCAATTTAGGAAAGGTTTAAAAGTTTCAATGGAAAATCTTTTATATTTTACTGATTTTAGTAAGCTTACTGATTCGAGTAATCGAGGGTTTCCTGACTCTATAAAAGTGATGTAATACTTTTATTCAAGGAATAATACAGTTTCAGGTTGTTTATGGGTATCTAGGGTCGTAAACGGGTCGGTTCCGTTCCGGGTCCACGGCGGGCCCGGAACTGGAATCGTTAGTGAGGGGATGCACCCGGAAACCAAAACCGGAACCGATTCGGAACTAATTTCCTGGATCCGGAACCGGAACCATTACGGAGTGGATGGGCCCGGAACCGGAACCATTTCCTGGGCGGGTTCGGGTCCGGGCCCGGCCTATGTAGAGAATTTTTTAGAGAAAAGCAAACTTTTAGAAAAAAAATTTCTAAAATTGAGGTAATATATTGGAGCTCGGGCCCACAGGCCAGAACCAGGGTCGAATTGGGCCCGGAACCATTTTGGTCGCGGGTCTAGAAATTGGAACCATACCCGGACCCGTTTACTTATCGGTTCCTAAAGATGGACCAAGACCCGATTATTAACGGGTCGGAACCTTCGGATAATCGGAGAATCGGATACCCATTTACAACCCTATGGGCATCACCCCATCACTTCCATCTTGGCTCAGGGTGACGGTACGAGGTTAATGGAGATGACTTTCCTCTATGGTTTACTAAGAGTGTTTCCGCAACGTTAATGTGGAAACAGAAATCAACGTAACAGAACAAATTTGAGACGGTAAAGCTGACCGGTCCCCAGGCACCACCGCTCGGTAAAGCAACGGGCTCGGCAGGTCCGACCCGGTCCAGGGCACCACCACTCTGTAAAGCACAACTGTTTTCCACTGCGATAATACTTCGGGTGCGATCATACCAGCGCTAAAGCACCGGATCCCATCAGAACTCCGCAGTTAAGCGTGCTTGGGCGAGAGTAGTACTAGGATGGGTGACCTCCTGGGAAGTCCTCGTGTTGCACCCCTTTTTTTTCAGCTTTGGCTGTCCATTTTCCTGCCACCCATCACATGACCGCTGTTGGAGCCGTCGGAGACCAAATTAATCATTTTGAAGCGTCGAAACCCAGGCTCCGTGCGAGACTTACTGGTTTTAGTTAGCCTTTAATTTGATTGCTTTGAAGGCTTTTTACTCCATTTCCGGTTCAATCTTTGCGGAAAGCCATATAAAGCAATTTAGGAAAGGTTTAAAAGTTTCAATGGAAAATCTTTTATATTTTACTGATTTTAGTAAGCTTACTGATTCGAGTAATCGAGGGTTTCCTGACTCTATAAAAGTGATGTAATACTTTTATTCAAGGAATAATACAGTTTCAGGTTGTTTATGGGTATCTAGGGTCGTAAACGGGTCGGTTCCGTTCCGGGTCCACGGCGGGCCCGGAACTGGAATCGTTAGTGAGGGGATGCACCCGGAAACCAAAACCGGAACCGATTCGGAACTAATTTCCTGGATCCGGAACCGGAACCATTACGGAGTGGATGGGCCCGGAACCGGAACCATTTCCTGGGCGGGTTCGGGTCCGGGCCCGGCCTATGTAGAGAATTTTTTAGAGAAAAGCAAACTTTTAGAAAAAAAATTTCTAAAATTGGGGTAATATATTGGAGCTCGGGCCCACAGGCCAGAACCAGGGTCGAATTGGGCCCGGAACCATTTTGGTCGCGGGTCTAGAAATTGGAACCATACCCGGACCCGTTTACTTATCGGTTCCTAAAGATGGACCAAGACCCGATTATTAACGGGTCGGAACCTTCGGATAATCGGAGAATCGGATACCCATTTATAACCCTATGGGCATCACCCCATCACTTCCGTCTTGGCTCAGGGTGACGGTACGAGGTTAATGGAGATGACTTTCCTCTATGGTTTACTAAGAGTGTTTCCGCAACGTTAATGTGGAAACAGAAATCAACGTAACAGAACAAATTTGAGACGGTAAAGCCGACCGGTCCCCAGGCACCACCGCTCGGTAAAGCAACGGGCTCGGCAGGTCCGACCCGGTCCAGGGCACCACCACTCTGTAAAGCACAACTGTTTTCCACTGCGATAATACTCCGGGTGCGATCGTACCAGCGCTAAAGCACCGGATCCCATCAGAACTCCGCAGTTAAGCGTGCTTGGGCGAGAGTAGTACTAGGATGGGTGACCTCCTGGGAAGTCCTCGTGTTGCACCCCTTTTTTTTCAGCTTTGGCTGTCCATTTTCCTGCCACCCATCACATGACCGCTGTTGGAGCCGTCGGAGACCAAATTAATCATTTTGAAGCGTCGAAACCCAGGCTCCGTGCGAGACTTACTGGTTTTAGTTAGCCTTTAATTTGATTGCTTTGAAGGCTTTTTACTCCATTTCCGGTTCAATCTTTGCGGAAAGCCATATAAAGCAATTTAGGAAAGGTTTAAAAGTTTCAATGGAAAATCTTTTATATTTTACTGATTTTAGTAAGCTTACTGATTCGAGTAATCGAGGGTTTCCTGACTCTATAAAAGTGATGTAATACTTTTATTCAAGGAATAATACAGTTTCAGGTTGTTTATGGGTATCTAGGGTCGTAAACGGGTCGGTTCCGTTCCGGGTCCACGGCGGGCCCGGAACTGGAATCGTTAGTGAGGGGATGCACCCGGAAACCAAAACCGGAACCGATTCGGAACTAATTTCCTGGATCCGGAACCGGAACCATTACGGAGTGGATGGGCCCGGAACCGGAACCATTTCCTGGGCGGGTTCGGGTCCGGGCCCGGCCTATGTAGAGAATTTTTTAGAGAAAAGCAAACTTTTAGAAAAAAAATTTCTAAAATTGGGGTAATATATTGGAGCTCGGGCCCACAGGCCAGAACCAGGGTCGAATTGGGCCCGGAACCATTTAGGTCGCGGGTCTAGAAATTGGAACCATACCCGGACCCGTTTACTTATCGGTTCCTAAAGATGGACCAAGACCCAATTATTAACGGGTCGGAACCTTCGGATAATCGGAGAATCGGATACCCATTTACAACCCTATGGGCATCACCCCATCACTTCCGTCTTGGCTCAGGGTGACGGTACGAGGTTAATGGAGATGACTTTCCTCTATGGTTTACTAAGAGTGTTTCCGCAACGTTAATGTGGAAACAGAAATCAACGTAACAGAACAAATTTGAGACGGTAAAGCCGACCGGTCCCCAGGCACCACCGCTCGGTAAAGCAACGGGCTCGGCAGGTCCGACCCGGTCCAGGGCACCACCACTCTGTAAAGCACAACTGTTTTCCACTGCGATAATACTCCGGGTGCGATCATACCAGCGCTAAAGCACCGGATCCCATCAGAACTCCGCAGTTAAGCGTGCTTGGGCGAGAGTAGTACTAGGATGGGTGACCTCCTGGGCAGTCCTCGTGTTGCACCCCTTTTTTTTCAGCTTTGGCTGTCCATTTTCCTGCCACCCATCACATGACCGCTGTTGGAGCCGTCGGAGACCAAATTAATCATTTTGAAGCGTCGAAACCCAGGCTCCGTGCGAGACTTACTGGTTTTAGTTAGCCTTTAATTTGATTGCTTTGAAGGCTTTTTACTCCATTTCCGGTTCAATCTTTGCGGAAAGCCATATAAAGCAATTTAGGAAAGGTTTAAAAGTTTCAATGGAAAATCTTTTATATTTTACTGATTTTAGTAAGCTTACTGATTCGAGTAATCGAGGGTTTCCTGACTCTATAAAAGTGATGTAATACTTTTATTCAAGGAATAATACAGTTTCAGGTTGTTTATGGGTATCTAGGGTCGTAAACGGGTCGGTTCCGTTCCGGGTCCACGGCGGGCCCGGAACTGGAATCGTTAGGGAGGGGATACACCCGGAAACCAAAACCGGAACCGATTCGGAACTAATTTCCTGGATCCGGAACCGGAACCATTACGGAGTGGATGGGCCCGGAACCGGAACCATTTCCTGGGCGGGTTCGGGTCCGGGCCCGGCCTATGTAGAGAATTTTTTAGAGAAAAGCAAACTTTTAGAAAAAAAATTTCTAAAATTGGGGTATTATATTGGAGCTCGGGCCCACAGGCCAGAACCAGGGTCGAATTGGGCCCGGAACCATTTAGGTCGCGGGTCTAGAAATTGGAACCATACCCGGACCCGTTTACTTATCGGTTCCTAAAGATGGACCAAGACCCGATTATTAACGGGTCGGAACCTTCGGATAATCGGAGAATCGGATACCCATTTACAACCCTATGGGCATCACCCCATCACTTCCGTCTTGGCTCTGGGTGACGGTACGAGGTTAATGGAGATGACTTTCCTCTATGGTTTACTAAGAGTGTTTCCGCAACGTTAATGTGGAAACAGAAATCAACGTAACAGAACAAATTTGAGACGGTAAAGCCGACCGGTCCCCAGGCACCACCGCTCGGTAAAGCAACGGGCTCGGCAGGTCCGACCCGGTCCAGGGCACCACCACTCTGTAAAGCACAACTGTTTTCCACTGCGATAATACTTTGGGTGCGATCATACCAGCGCTAAAGCACCGGATCCCATCAGAACTCCGCAGTTAAGCGTGCTTGGGCGAGAGTAGTACTAGGATGGGTGACCTCCTGGGAAGTCCTCGTGTTGCACCCCTTTTTTTTCAGCTTTGGCTGTCCATTTTCCTGCCACCCATCACATGACCGCTGTTGGAGCCGTCGGAGACCAAATTAATCATTTTGAAGCGTCGAAACCCAGGCTCCGTGCGAGACTTACTGGTTTTAGTTAGCCTTTAATTTGATTGCTTTGAAGGCTTTTTACTCCATTTCCGGTTCAATCTTTGCGGAAAGCCATATAAAGCAATTTAGGAAAGGTTTAAAAGTTTCAATGGAAAATCTTTTATATTTTACTGATTTTAGTAAGCTTACTGATTCGAGTAATCGAGGGTTTCCTGACTCTATAAAAGTGATGTAATACTTTTATTCAAGGAATAATACAGTTTCAGGTTGTTTATGGGTATCTAGGGTCGTAAACGGGTCGGTTCCGTTCCGGGTCCACGGCGGGCCCGGAACTGGAATCGTTAGTGAGGGGATGCACCCGGAAACCAAAACCGGAACCGATTCGGAACTAATTTCCTGGATCCGGAACCGGAACCATTACGGAGTGGATGGGCCCGGAACCGGAACCATTTCCTGGGCGGGTTCGGGTCCGGGCCCGGCCTATGTAGAGAATTTTTTAGAGAAAAGCAAACTTTTAGAAAAAAAATTTCTAAAATTGGGGTAATATATTGGAGCTCGGGCCCACAGGCCAGAACCAGGGTCGAATTGGGCCCGGAACCATTTAGGTCGCGGGTCTAGAAATTGGAACCATACCCGGACCCGTTTACTTATCGGTTCCTAAAGATGGACCAAGACCCGATTATTAACGGGTCGGAACCTTCGGATAATCGGAGAATCGGATACCCATTTACAACCCTATGGGCATCACCCCATCACTTCCGTCTTGGCTCAGGGTGACGGTACGAGGTTAATGGAGATGACTTTCCTCTATGGTTTACTAAGAGTGTTTCCGCAACGTTAATGTGGAAACAGAAATCAACGTAACAGAACAAATTTGAGACGGTAAAGCCGACCGGTCCCCAGGCACCACCGCTCGGTAAAGCAACGGGCTCGGCAGGTCCGACCCGGTCCAGGGCACCACCACTCTGTAAAGCACAACTGTTTTCCACTGCGATAATACTTCGGGTGCGATCATACCAGCGCTAAAGCACCGGATCCTATCAGAACTCCGCAGTTAAGCGTGCTTGGGCGAGAGTAGTACTAGGATGGGTGACCTCCTGGGAAGTCCTCGTGTTGCACCCCTTTTTTTTCAGCTTTGGCTGTCCATTTTCCTGCCACCCATCACATGACCGCTGTTGGAGCCGTCGGAGACCAAATTAATCATTTTGAAGCGTCGAAACCCAGGCTCCGTGCGAGACTTACTGGTTTTAGTTAGCCTTTAATTTGATTGCTTTGAAGGCTTTTTACTCCATTTCCGGTTCAATCTTTGCGGAAAGCCATATAAAGCAATTTAGGAAAGGTTTAAAAGTTTCAATGGAAAATCTTTTATATTTTACTGATTTTAGTAAGCTTACTGATTCGAGTAATCGAGGGTTTCCTGACTCTATAAAAGTGATGTAATACTTTTATTCAAGGAATAATACAGTTTCAGGTTGTTTATGGGTATCTAGGGTCGTAAACGGGTCGGTTCCGTTCCGGGTCCACGGCGGGCCCGGAACTGGAATCGTTAGTGAGGGGATGCACCCGGAAACCAAAACCGGAACCGATTCGGAACTAATTTCCTGGATCCGGAACTGGAACCATTACGGAGTGGATTGGCCCGGAACCGGAACCATTTCCTGGGCGGGTTCGGGTCCGGGCCCGGCCTATGTAGAGAATTTTTTAGAGAAAAGCAAACTTTTAGAAAAAAAATTTCTAAAATTGGGGTAATATATTGGAGCTCGGGCCCACAGGCCAGAACCAGGGTCGAATTGGGCCCGGAACCATTTAGGTCGCGGGTCTAGAAATTGGAACCATACCCGGACCCGTTTACTTATCGGTTCCTAAAGATGGACCAAGACCAGATTATTAACGGGTCGGAACCTTCGGATAATCGGAGAATCGGATACCCATTTACAACCCTATGGGCATCACCCCATCACTTCCGTCTTGGCTCAGGGTGACGGTACGAGGTTAATGGAGATGACTTTCCTCTATGGTTTACTAAGAGTGTTTCCGCAACGTTAATGTGGAAACAGAAATCAACGTAACAGAACAAATTTGAGACGGTAAAGCCGACCGGTCCCCAGGCACCACCGCTCGGTAAAGCAACGGGCTCGGCAGGTCCGACCCGGTCCAGGGCACCACCTCTCTGTAAAGCACAACTGTTTTCCACTGCGATAATACTCCGGGTGCGATCATACCAGCGCTAAAGCACCGGATCCCATCAGAACTCCGCAGTTAAGCGTGCTTGGGCTCCTGGGAAGTCCTCGTGTTGCACCCCTTTTTTTTCAGCTTTGGCTGTCCATTTTCCTGCCACCCATCACATGACCGCTGTTGGAGCCGTCGGAGACCAAATTAATCATTTTGAAGCGTCGAAACCCAGGCTCCGTGCGAGACTTACTGGTTTTAGTTAGCCTTTAATTTGATTGCTTTGAAGGCTTTTTACTCCATTTCCGGTTCAATCTTTGCGGAAAGCCATATAAAGCAATTTAGGAAAGGTTTAAAAGTTTCAATGGAAAATCTTTTATATTTTACTGATTTTAGTAAGCTTACTGATTCGAGTAATCGAGGGTTTCCTGACTCTATAAAAGTGATGTAATACTTTTATTCAAGGAATAATACAGTTTCAGGTTGTTTATGGGTATCTAGGGTCGTAAACGGGTCGGTTCCGTTCCGGGTCCACGGCGGGCCCGGAACTGGAATCGTTAGTGAGGGGATGCACCCGGAAACCAAAACCGGAACCGATTCGGAACTAATTTCCTGGATCCGGAACTGGAACCATTACGGAGTGGATGGGCCCGGAACCGGAACCATTTCCTGGGCGGGTTCGGGTCCGGGCCCGGCCTATGTAGAGAATTTTTTAGAGAAAAGCAAACTTTTAGAAAAAAAATTTCTAAAATTGGGGTAATATATTGGAGCTCGGGCCCACAGGCCAGAACCAGGGTCGAATTGGGCCCGGAACCATTTAGGTCGCGGGTCTAGAAATTGGAACCATACCCGGACCCGTTTACTTATCGGTTCCTAAAGATGGACCAAGACCAGATTATTAACGGGTCGGAACCTTCGGATAATCGGAGAATCGGATACCCATTTACAACCCTATGGGCATCACCCCATCACTTCCGTCTTGGCTCAGGGTGACGGTACGAGGTTAATGGAGATGACTTTCCTCTATGGTTTACTAAGAGTGTTTCCGCAACGTTAATGTGGAAACAGAAATCAACGTAACAGAAAAAATTTGAGACGGTAAAGCCGACCGGTCCCCAGGCACCACCGCTCGGTAAAGCAACGGGCTCGGCAGGTCCGACCCGGTCCAGGGCACCACCTCTCTGTAAAGCACAACTGTTTTCCACTGCGATAATACTCCGGGTGCGATCATACCAGCGCTAAAGCACCGGATCCCATCAGAACTCCGCAGTTAAGCGTGCTTGGGCTCCTGGGAAGTCCTCGTGTTGCACCCCTTTTTTTTCAGCTTTGGCTGTCCATTTTCCTGCCACCCATCACATGACCGCTGTTGGAGCCGTCGGAGACCAAATTAATCATTTTGAAGCGTCGAAACCCAGGCTCCGTGCGAGACTAACTGGTTTTAGTTAGCCTTTAATTTGATTGCTTTGAAGGCTTTTTACTCCATTTCCGGTTCAATCTTTGCGGAAAGCCATATAAAGCAATTTAGGAAAGGTTTAAAAGTTTCAATGGAAAATCTTTTATATTTTACTGATTTTAGTAAGCTTACTGATTCGAGTAATCGAGGGTTTCCTGACTCTATAAAAGTGATGTAATACTTTTATTCAAGGAATAATACAGTTTCAGGTTGTTTATGGGTATCTAGGGTCGTAAACGGGTCGGTTCCGTTCCGGGTCCACGGCGGGCCCGGAACTGGAATCGTTAGTGAGGGGATGCACCCAGAAACCAAAACCGGAATCGATTCGGAACTAATTTCCTGGATCCGGAACCGGAACCATTACGGAGTGGATGGGCCCGGAACCGGAACCATTTCCTGGGCGGGTTCGGGTCCGGGCCCGGCCTATGTAGAGAATTTTTTAGAGAAAAGCAAACTTTTAGAAAAAAAATTTCTAAAATTGGGGTAATATATTGGAGCTCGGGCCCACAGGCCAGAACCAGGGTCGAATTGGGCCCGGAACCATTTAGGTCGCGGGTCTAGAAATTGGAACCATACCCGGACCCGTTTACTTATCGGTTCCTAAAGATGGACCAAGACCCGATTATTAACGGGTCGGAACCTTCGGATAATCGGAGAATCGGATACCCATTTACAACCCTATGGGCATCACCCCATCACTTCCGTCTTGGCTCAGGGTGACGGTACGACGTTAATGGAGATGACTTTCCTCTATGGTTTACTAAGAGTGTTTCCGCAACGTTAATGTGGAAACAGAAATCAACGTAACAGAACAAATTTGAGACGGTAAAGCCGACCGGTCCCCAGGCACCACCGCTCGGTAAAGCAACGGGCTCGGCAGGTCCGACCCGGTCCAGGGCACCACCACTCTGTAAAGCACAACTGTTTTCCACTGCGATAATACTTCGGGTGCGATCATACCAGCGCTAAAGCACCGGATCCCATCAGAACTCCGCAGTTAAGCGTGCTTGGGCGAGAGTAGTACTAGGATGGGTGACCTCCTGGGAAGTCCTCGTGTTGCACCCCTTTTTTTTCAGCTTTGGCTGTCCATCTTCCTGCCACCCATCACATGACCGCTGTTGGAGCCGTCGGAGACCAAATTAATCATTTTGAAGCGTCGAAACCCAGGCTCCGTGCGAGACTTACTGGTTTTAGTTAGCCTTTAATTTGATTGCTTTGAAGGCTTTTTACTCCATTTCCGGTTCAATCTTTGCGGAAAGCCATATAAAACAATTTAGGAAAGGTTTAAAGGTTTCAATGGAAAATCTTTTATATTTTACTGATTTTAGTAAGCTTACTGATTCGAGTAATCGAGGGTTTCCTGACTCTAGAAAAGTGATGTAATACTTTTATTCAAGGAATAATACAGTTTCAGGTTGTTTATGGGTATCTAGGGTCGTAAACGAGTCGGTTCCGTTCCGGGTCCACGGCGGGCCCGGAACTGGAATCGTTAGTGAGGGGATGCACCCGGAAACCAAAACCGGAACCGATTCGGAACTAATTTCCTGGATCCGGAACCGGAACCATTACGGAGTGGATGGGTCCGGAACCGGAACCATTTCCGGGGCGGGTTCGGGTCCGGGCCCGGCCTATGTAGAGAATTTTTTAGAGAAAAGCAAACTTTTAGAAAAAAAATTTCTAAAATTGGGGTAATATATTGGAGCTCGGGCCCACAAGCCAGAACCAGGGTCGAATTGGGCCCGGAACCATTTAGGTCGCGGGTCTAGAAATTGGAACCATACCCGGACCCGTTTACTTATCGGTTCCTAAAGATGGACCAAGACCCGATTATTAACGGGTCGGAACCTTCGGATAATCGGAGAATCGGATACCCATTTACAACCCTATGGGCATCACCCCATCACTTCCGTCTTGGCTCAGGGTGACGGTACGAGGTTAATGGAGATGACTTTCCTCTATGGTTTACTAAGAGTGTTTCCGCAACGTTAATGTGGAAACAGAAATCAACGTAACAGAACAAATTTGAGACGGTAAAGCCGACCGGTCCCCAGGCACCACCGCTCGGTAAAGCAACGGGCTCGGCAGGTCCGACCCGGTCCAGGGCACCACCACTCTGTAAAGCACAACTGTTTTCCACTGCGATAATACTTTGGGTGCGATCATACCAGCGCTAAAGCACCGGATCCCATCAGAACTCCGCAGTTAAGCGTGCTTGGGCGAGAGTAGTACTAGGATGGGTGACCTCCTGGGAAGTCCTCGTGTTGCACCCCTTTTTTTTCAGCTTTGGCTGTCCATTTTCCTGCCACCCATCACATGACCGCTGTTGGAGCCGTCGGAGACCAAATTAATCATTTTGAAGCGTCGAAACCCAGGCTCCGTGCGAGACTTACTGGTTTTAGTTAGCCTTTAATTTGATTGCTTTGAAGGCTTTTTACTCCATTTCCGGTTCAATCTTTGCGGAAAGCCATATAAAGCAATTTAGGAAAGGTTTAAAAGTTTCAATGGAAAATCTTTTATATTTTACTGATTTTAGTAAGCTTACTGATTCGAGTAATCGAGGGTTTCCTGACTCTATAAAAGTGATGTAATACTTTTATTCAAGGAATAATACAGTTTCAGGTTGTTTATGGGTATCTAGGGTCGTAAACGGGTCGGTTCCGTTCCGGGTCCACGGCGGGCCCGGAACTGGAATCGTTAGTGAGGGGATGCACCCGGAAACCAAAACCGGAACCGATTCGGAACTAATTTCCTGGATCCGGAACCGGAACCATTACGGAGTGGATGGGCCCGGAACCGGAACCATTTCCTGGGCGGGTTCGGGTCCGGGCCCGGCCTATGTAGAGAATTTTTTAGAGAAAAGCAAACTTTTAGAAAAAAAATTTCTAAAATTGGGGTAATATATTGGAGCTCGGGCCCACAGGCCAGAACCAGGGTCGAATTGGGCCCGGAACCATTTAGGTCGCGGGTCTAGAAATTGGAACCATACCCGGACCCGTTTACTTATCGGTTCCTAAAGATGGACCAAGACCCGATTATTAACGGGTCGGAACCTTCGGATAATCGGAGAATCGGATACCCATTTACAACCCTATGGGCATCACCCCATCACTTCCGTCTTGGCTCAGGGTGACGGTACGAGGTTAATGGAGATGACTTTCCTCTATGGTTTACTAAGAGTGTTTCCGCAACGTTAATGTGGAAACAGAAATCAACGTAACAGAACAAATTTGAGACGGTAAAGCCGACCGGTCCCCAGGCACCACCGCTCGGTAAAGCAACGGGCTCGGCAGGTCCGACCCGGTCCAGGGCACCACCACTCTGTAAAGCACAACTGTTTTCCACTGCGATAATACTTCGGGTGCGATCATACCAGCGCTAAAGCACCGGATCCTATCAGAACTCCGCAGTTAAGCGTGCTTGGGCGAGAGTAGTACTAGGATGGGTGACCTCCTGGGAAGTCCTCGTGTTGCACCCCTTTTTTTTCAGCTTTGGCTGTCCATTTTCCTGCCACCCATCACATGACCGCTGTTGGAGCCGTCGGAGACCAAATTAATCATTTTGAAGCGTCGAAACCCAGGCTCCGTGCGAGACTTACTGGTTTTAGTTAGCCTTTAATTTGATTGCTTTGAAGGCTTTTTACTCCATTTCCGGTTCAATCTTTGCGGAAAGCCATATAAAGCAATTTAGGAAAGGTTTAAAAGTTTCAATGGAAAATCTTTTATATTTTACTGATTTTAGTAAGCTTACTGATTCGAGTAATCGAGGGTTTCCTGACTCTATAAAAGTGATGTAATACTTTTATTCAAGGAATAATACAGTTTCAGGTTGTTTATGGGTATCTAGGGTCGTAAACGGGTCGGTTCCGTTCCGGGTCCACGGCGGGCCCGGAACTGGAATCGTTAGTGAGGGGATGCACCCGGAAACCAAAACCGGAACCGATTCGGAACTAATTTCCTGGATCCGGAACTGGAACCATTACGGAGTGGATTGGCCCGGAACCGGAACCATTTCCTGGGCGGGTTCGGGTCCGGGCCCGGCCTATGTAGAGAATTTTTTAGAGAAAAGCAAACTTTTAGAAAAAAAATTTCTAAAATTGGGGTAATATATTGGAGCTCGGGCCCACAGGCCAGAACCAGGGTCGAATTGGGCCCGGAACCATTTAGGTCGCGGGTCTAGAAATTGGAACCATACCCGGACCCGTTTACTTATCGGTTCCTAAAGATGGACCAAGACCAGATTATTAACGGGTCGGAACCTTCGGATAATCGGAGAATCGGATACCCATTTACAACCCTATGGGCATCACCCCATCACTTCCGTCTTGGCTCAGGGTGACGGTACGAGGTTAATGGAGATGACTTTCCTCTATGGTTTACTAAGAGTGTTTCCGCAACGTTAATGTGGAAACAGAAATCAACGTAACAGAACAAATTTGAGACGGTAAAGCCGACCGGTCCCCAGGCACCACCGCTCGGTAAAGCAACGGGCTCGGCAGGTCCGACCCGGTCCAGGGCACCACCTCTCTGTAAAGCACAACTGTTTTCCACTGCGATAATACTCCGGGTGCGATCATACCAGCGCTAAAGCACCGGATCCCATCAGAACTCCGCAGTTAAGCGTGCTTGGGCTCCTGGGAAGTCCTCGTGTTGCACCCCTTTTTTTTCAGCTTTGGCTGTCCATTTTCCTGCCACCCATCACATGACCGCTGTTGGAGCCGTCGGAGACCAAATTAATCATTTTGAAGCGTCGAAACCCAGGCTCCGTGCGAGACTTACTGGTTTTAGTTAGCCTTTAATTTGATTGCTTTGAAGGCTTTTTACTCCATTTCCGGTTCAATCTTTGCGGAAAGCCATATAAAGCAATTTAGGAAAGGTTTAAAAGTTTCAATGGAAAATCTTTTATATTTTACTGATTTTAGTAAGCTTACTGATTCGAGTAATCGAGGGTTTCCTGACTCTATAAAAGTGATGTAATACTTTTATTCAAGGAATAATACAGTTTCAGGTTGTTTATGGGTATCTAGGGTCGTAAACGGGTCGGTTCCGTTCCGGGTCCACGGCGGGCCCGGAACTGGAATCGTTAGTGAGGGGATGCACCCGGAAACCAAAACCGGAACCGATTCGGAACTAATTTCCTGGATCCGGAACTGGAACCATTACGGAGTGGATGGGCCCGGAACCGGAACCATTTCCTGGGCGGGTTCGGGTCCGGGCCCGGCCTATGTAGAGAATTTTTTAGAGAAAAGCAAACTTTTAGAAAAAAAATTTCTAAAATTGGGGTAATATATTGGAGCTCGGGCCCACAGGCCAGAACCAGGGTCGAATTGGGCCCGGAACCATTTAGGTCGCGGGTCTAGAAATTGGAACCATACCCGGACCCGTTTACTTATCGGTTCCTAAAGATGGACCAAGACCAGATTATTAACGGGTCGGAACCTTCGGATAATCGGAGAATCGGATACCCATTTACAACCCTATGGGCATCACCCCATCACTTCCGTCTTGGCTCAGGGTGACGGTACGAGGTTAATGGAGATGACTTTCCTCTATGGTTTACTAAGAGTGTTTCCGCAACGTTAATGTGGAAACAGAAATCAACGTAACAGAACAAATTTGAGACGGTAAAGCCGACCGGTCCCCAGGCACCACCGCTCGGTAAAGCAACGGGCTCGGCAGGTCCGACCCGGTCCAGGGCACCACCTCTCTGTAAAGCACAACTGTTTTCCACTGCGATAATACTCCGGGTGCGATCATACCAGCGCTAAAGCACCGGATCCCATCAGAACTCCGCAGTTAAGCGTGCTTGGGCTCCTGGGAAGTCCTCGTGTTGCACCCCTTTTTTTTCAGCTTTGGCTGTCCATTTTCCTGCCACCCATCACATGACCGCTGTTGGAGCCGTCGGAGACCAAATTAATCATTTTGAAGCGTCGAAACCCAGGCTCCGTGCGAGACTTACTGGTTTTAGTTAGCCTTTAATTTGATTGCTTTGAAGGCTTTTTACTCCATTTCCGGTTCAATCTTTGCGGAAAGCCATATAAAGCAATTTAGGAAAGGTTTAAAAGTTTCAATGGAAAATCTTTTATATTTTACTGATTTTAGTAAGCTTACTGATTCGAGTAATCGAGGGTTTCCTGACTCTATAAAAGTGATGTAATACTTTTATTCAAGGAATAATACAGTTTCAGGTTGTTTATGGGTATCTAGGGTCGTAAACGGGTCGGTTCCGTTCCGGGTCCACGGCGGGCCCGGAACTGGAATCGTTAGTGAGGGGATGCACCCGGAAACCAAAACCGGAACCAATTCGGAACTAATTTCCTGGATCCAGAACCGGAACCATTACGGAGTGGATGGGCCCGGAACCGGAACCATTTCCTGGGCGGGTTCGGGTCCGGGCCCGGCCTATGTAGAGAATTTTTTAGAGAAAAGCAAACTTTTAGAAAAAAAATTTCTAAAATTGGGGTAATATATTGGAGCTCGGGCCCACAGGCCAGAACCAAGGTCGAATTGGGCCCGGAACCATTTAGGTCGCGGGTCTAGAAATTGGAACCATACCCAGACCCGTTTACTTATCGGTTCCTAAAGATGGACCAAGACCCGATTATTAACGGGTCGGAACCTTCGGATAATCGGAGAATCGGATACCCATTTACAACCCTATGGGCATCACCCCATCACTTCCGTCTTGGCTCAGGGTGACGGTACGACGTTAATGGAGATGACTTTCCTCTATGGTTTACTAAGAGTGTTTCCGCAACGTTAATGTGGAAACAGAAATCAACGTAACAGAACAAATTTGAGACGGTAAAGCCGACCGGTCCCCAGGCACCACCGCTCGGTAAAGCAACGGGCTCGGCAGGTCCGACCCGGTCCAGGGCACCACCACTCTGTAAAGCACAACTGTTTTCCACTGCGATAATACTTCGGGTGCGATCATACCAGCGCTAAAGCACCGGATCCCATCAGAACTCCGCAGTTAAGCGTGCTTGGGCGAGAGTAGTACTAGGATGGGTGACCTCCTGGGAAGTCCTCGTGTTGCACCCCTTTTTTTTCAGCTTTGGCTGTCCATCTTCCTGCCACCCATCACATGACCGCTGTTGGAGCCGTCGGAGACCAAATTAATCATTTTGAAGCGTCGAAACCCAGGCTCCGTGCGAGACTTACTGGTTTTAGTTAGCCTTTAATTTGATTGCTTTGAAGGCTTTTTACTCCATTTCCGGTTCAATCTTTGCGGAAAGCCATATAAAACAATTTAGGAAAGGTTTAAAGGTTTCAATGGAAAATCTTTTATATTTTACTGATTTTAGTAAGCTTACTGATTCGAGTAATCGAGGGTTTCCTGACTCTATAAAAGTGATGTAATACTTTTATTCAAGGAATAATACAGTTTCAGGTTGTTTATGGGTATCTAGGGTCGTAAACGAGTCGGTTCCGTTCCGGGTCCACGGCGGGCCCGGAACTGGAATCGTTAGTGAGGGGATGCACCCGGAAACCAAAACCGGAACCGATTCGGAACTAATTTCCTGGATCCGGAACCGGAACCATTACGGAGTGGATGGGTCCGGAACCGGAACCATTTCCTGGGCGGGTTCGGGTCCGGGCCCGGCCTATGTAGAGAATTTTTTAGAGAAAAGCAAACTTTTAGAAAAAAAATTTCTAAAATTGGGGTAATATATTGGAGCTCGGGCCCACAAGCCAGAACCAGGGTCGAATTGGGCCCGGAACCATTTAGGTCGCGGGTCTAGAAATTGGAACCATACCCGGACCCGTTTACTTATCGGTTCCTAAAGATGGACCAAGACCCGATTATTAACGGGTCGGAACCTTCGGATAATCGGAGAATCGGATACCCATTTACAACCCTATGGGCATCACCCCATCACTTCCGTCTTGGCTCAGGGTGACGGTACGAGGTTAATGGAGATGACTTTCCTCTATGGTTTACTAAGAGTGTTTCCGCAACGTTAATGTGGAAACAGAAATCAACGTAACAGAACAAATTTGAGACGGTAAAGCCGACCGGTCCCCAGGCACCACCGCTCGGTAAAGCAACGGGCTCGGCAGGTCCGACCCGGTCCAGGGCACCACCTCTCTGTAAAGCACAACTGTTTTCCACTGCGATAATACTCCGGGTGCGATCATACCAGCGCTAAAGCACCGGATACCATCAGAACTCCGCAGTTAAGCGTGTTTGGGCGAGAGTAGTACTAGGATGGGTGACCTCCTGGGAAGTCCTCGTGTTGCACCCCTTTTTTTTCAGCTTTGGCAGTCCATTTTCCTGCCACCCATCACATGACCGCTGTTGGAGCCGTCGGAGACCAAATTAATCATTTTGAAGCGTCGAAACCCAGGCTCCGTGCGAGACTTACTGGTTTTAGTTAGCCTTTAATTTGACTGCTTTGAAGGCTTTTTACTCCATTTCCGGTTCAATCTTTGCGGAAAGCCATATAAAGCAATATCGGAAAGGTTTAAAAGTTTCAATGGAAAATCTTTTATATTTTATTGATTTTAGTAAGCTTACTGATTCGAGTAATCGAGGGTTTCCTGACTCTATAAAAGTGATGTAATACTTTTATTCAAGGAATAATACAGTTTCAGGTTGTTTATGGGTATCTAGGGTCGTAAACGGGTCGGTTCCGTTCCGGGTCCACGGCGGGCCCGGAACTGGAATCGTTAGTGAGGGGATGCACCCGGAAACCAAAACCGGAACCGATTCGGAACTAATTTCCTGGATCCAGAACCGGAACCATTACGGAGTGGATGGGCCCGGAACCGGAACCATTTCCTGGGCGGGTTCGGGTCCGGGCCCGGCCTATGTAGAGAATTTTTTAGAGAAAAGCAAACTTTTAGAAAAAAAATTTCTAAAATTGGGGTAATATATTGGAGCTCGGGCCCACAGGCCAGAACCAAGGTCGAATTGGGCCCGGAACCATTTAGGTCGCGGGTCTAGAAATTGGAACCATACCCAGACCCGTTTACTTATCGGTTCCTAAAGATGGACCAAGACCCGATTATTAACGGGTCGGAACCTTCGGATAATCGGAGAATCGGATACCCATTTACAACCCTATGGGCATCACCCCATCACTTCCGTCTTGGCTCAGGGTGACAGTACGAGGTTAATGGAGATGACTTTCCTCTATGGTTTAGTAAGAGTGTTTCCGCAACATTAATGTGGAAACAGAAATCAATGTAACAGAACAAATTTGAGACGGTAAAGCCGACCGGTCCCCAGGAACCACCGCTCGGTAAAGCAACGGGCTCGGCAGGTCCGACCCGGTCCAGGGCACCACCACTCTGTAAAGCACAACAGTTTTCCACTGCGATAATACTTCGGGTGCGATCATACCAGCGCTAAGGCACCGGATCCCATCAGAACTCCGCAGTTAAGCGTGCTTGGGCGAGAGTAGTACTATGATGGGTGACCTCCTGGGAAGTCCTCGTGTTGCACCCCTTTTTTTTCAGCTTTGGCTGTCCATTTTCCTGCCACCCATCACATGACCGCTGTTGGAGCCGTCGGAGACCAAATTAATCATTTTGAAGCGTCGAAACCCAGGCTCCGTGCGAGACTTACTGGTTTTAGTTAGCCTTTAATTTGATTGCTTTGAAGGCTTTTTACTCCATTTCCAGTTCAATCATTGCGGAAAGCCATATAAAGCAATTTAGGAAAGGTTTAAAAGTTTCAATGGAAAATCTTTTATATTTTACTGATTTTAGTAAGCTTACTGATTCGAGTAATCGAGGGTTTCCTGACTCTATAAAAGTGATGTAATACTTTTATTCAAGGAATAATACAGTTTCAGGTTGTTTATGGGTATCTAGGGTCGTAAACGGGTCGGTTCCGTTCCGGGTCCACGGCGGGCCCGGAACTGGAATCGTTAGTGAGGGGATGCACCCGGAAACCAAAACCGGAACCGATTCGGAACTAATTTCCTGGATCCGGAACCGGAACCATTACGGAGTGGATGGGTCCGGAACCGGAACCATTTCCTGGGCGGGTTCGGGTCCGGGCCCGGCCTATGTAGAGAATTTTTTAGAGAAAAGCAAACTTTTAGAAAAAAATTTCTAAAATTGGGGTAATATATTGGAGCTCGGGCCCACAGGCCAGAACCAAGGTCGAATTGGGACCGGAACCATTTAGGTCGCGGGTCTAGAAATTGGAACCATACCCGGACCTATTTACTTATCGGTTCCTAAAGATGGACCCAGACCCGATAATTAACGGGTCGGAACCTTCGGATAATCGGAGAATCGGATACCCATTTACAACCCTATGGGCATCACCCCATCACTTCCGTCTTGGCTCAGGGTGACGGTACGAGGTTAATGGAGATGACTTTCCTCTATGGTTTACTAAGAGTGTTTCCGCAACGTTAATGTGGAAACAGAAATCAACGTAACAGAACAAATTTGAGACGGTAAAGCCGACCGGTCCCCAGGCACCACCGCTCGGTAAAGCAACGGGCTCGGCAGGTCCGACCCGGTCCAGGGCACCACCACTCTGTAAAGCACAACTGTTTTCCACTGCGATAATACTTCGGGTGCGAACATACCAGCGCTAAAGCACCGGATCCCATCAGAACTCCGCAGTTAAGCGTGCTTGGGCGAGAGTGGTACTAGGATGGGTGACCTCCTGGGAAGTCCTCGTGTTGCACCCCTTTTTTTTCAGCTTTGGCTGTCCATTTTCCTGCCACCCATCACATGACCGCTGTTGGAGCCGTCGGAGACCAAATTAATCATTTTGAAGCGTCGAAACCCAGGCTCCGTGCGAGACTTACTGGTTTTAGTTAGCCTTTAATTTGATTGCTTTGAAGGCTTTTTACTCCATTTCCGGTTCAATCTTTGCGGAAAGCCATATAAAGCAATTTAGGAAAGGTTTAAAAGTTTCAATGGAAAATCTTTTATATTTTACTGATTTTAGTAAGCTTACTGATTCGAGTAATCGAGGGTTTCCTGACTCTATAAAAGTGATGTAATACTTTTATTCAAGGAATAATACAGTTTCAGGTTGTTTATGGGTATCTAAGGTCGTAAACGGGTCGGTTCCGTTCCGGGTCCACGGCGGGCCCGGAACTGGAATCGTTAGTGAGGGGATGCACCCGGAAACCAAAACCGGAACCGATTCGGAACTAATTTCCTGGATCCGGAACCGGAACCATTACGGAGTGGATGGGCCCGGAACCGGAACCATTTCCTGGGCGGGTTCGGGTCCGGGCCCGGCCTATGTAGAGAATTTTTTAGAGAAAAGCAAACTTTTAGAAAAAAAATTTCTAAAATTGGGGTAATATATTGGAGCTCGGGCCCACAGGCCAGAACCAAGGTCGAATTGGGCCCGGAACCATTTAGGTGGCGGGTCTAGAAATTGGAACCATACCCGGACCTATTTACTTATCGGTTCCTAAAGATGGACCCAGACCCGATAATTAACGGGTCGGAACCTTCGGATAATCGGAGAATCGGATACCCATTTACAACCCTATGGGCATCACCCCATCACTTCCGTCTTGGCTCAGGGTGACGGTACGAGGTTAATGGAGATGACTTTCCTCTATGGTTTACTAAGAGTGTTTCCGCAACGTTAATGTGGAAACAGAAATCAACGTAACAGAACAAATTTGAGACGGTAAAGCCGACCGGTCCCCAGGCACCACCGCTCGGTAAAGCAACGGGCTCGGCAGGTCCGACCCGGTCCAGGGCACCACCACTCTGTAAAGCACAACAGTTTTCCACTGCGATAATACTTCGGGTGCGATCATACCAGCGCTAAGGCACCGGATCCCATCAGAACTCCGCAGTTGAGGGTGCTTGGGCGAGAGTAGTACTATGATGGGTGACCTCCTGGGAAGTCCTCGTGTTGCACCCCTTTTTTTTCAGCTTTGGCTGTCCATTTTCCTGCCACCCATCACATGACCGCTGTTGGAGCCGTCGGAGACCAAATTAATCATTTTGAAGCGTCGAAACCCAGGCTCCGTGCGAGACTTACTGGTTTTAGTTAGCCTTTAATTTGATTGCTTTGAAGGCTTTTTACTCCATTTCCAGTTCAATCATTGCGGAAAGCCATATAAAGCAATTTAGGAAAGGTTTAAAAGTTTCAATGGAAAATCTTTTATATTTTACTGATTTTAGTAAGCTTACTGATTCGAGTAATCGAGGGTTTCCTGACTCTATAAAAGTGATGTAATACTTTTATTCAAGGAATAATACAGTTTCAGGTTGTTTATGGGTATCTAGGGTCGTAAACGGGTCGGTTCCGTTCCGGGTCCACGGCGGGCCCGGAACTGGAATCGTTAGTGAGGGGATGCACCCGGAAACCAAAACCGGAACCGATTCGGAACTAATTTCCTGGATCCGGAACCGGAACCATTACGGAGTGGATGGGTCCGGAACCGGAACCATTTCCTGGGCGGGTTCGGGTCCGGGCCCGGCCTATGTAGAGAATTTTTTAGAGAAAAGCAAACTTTTAGAAAAAAATTTCTAAAATTGGGGTAATATATTGGAGCTCGGGCCCACAGGCCAGAGCCAAGGTCGAATTGGGACCGGAACCATTTAGGTCGCGGGTCTAGAAATTGGAACCATACCCGGACCTATTTACTTATCGGTTCCTAAAGATGGACCCAGACCCGATAATTAACGGGTCGGAACCTTCGGATAATCGGAGAATCGGATACCCATTTACAACCCTATGGGCATCACCCCATCACTTCCGTCTTGGCTCAGGGTGACGGTACGAGGTTAATGGAGATGACTTTCCTCTATGGTTTACTAAGAGTGTTTCCGCAACGTTAATGTGGAAACAGAAATCAACGTAACAGAACAAATTTGAGACGGTAAAGCCGACCGGTCCCCAGGCACCACCGCTCGGTAAAGCAACGGGCTCGGCAGGTCCGACCCGGTCCAGGACACCACCACTCTGTAAAGCACAACTGTTTTCCACTGCGATAATACTTCGGGTGCGAACATACCAGCGCTAAAGCACCGGATCCCATCAGAACTCCGCAGTTAAGCGTGCTTGGGCGAGAGTGGTACTAGGATGGGTGACCTCCTGGGAAGTCCTCGTGTTGCACCCCTTTTTTTTCAGCTTTGGCTGTCCATTTTCCTGCCACCCATCACATGACCGCTGTTGGAGCCGTCGGAGACCAAATTAATCATTTTGAAGCGTCGAAACCCAGGCTCCGTGCGAGACTTACTGGTTTTAGTTAGCCTTTAATTTGATTGCTTTGAAGGCTTTTTACTCCATTTCCGGTTCAATCTTTGCGGAAAGCCATATAAAGCAATTTAGGAAAGGTTTAAAAGTTTCAATGGAAAATCTTTTATATTTTACTGATTTTAGTAAGCTTACTGATTCGAGTAATCGAGGGTTTCCTGACTCTATAAAAGTGATGTAATACTTTTATTCAAGGAATAATACAGTTTCAGGTTGTTTATGGGTATCTAAGGTCGTAAACGGGTCGGTTCCGTTCCGGGTCCACGGCGGGCCTGGAACTGGAATCGTTAGTGAGGGGATGCACCCGGAAACCAAAACCGGAACCGATTCGGAACTAATTTCCTGGATCCGGAACCGGAACCATTACGGAGTGGATGGGCCCGGAACCGGAACCATTTCCTGGGCGGGTTCGGGTCCGGGCCCGGCCTATGTAGAGAATTTTTTAGAGAAAAGCAAACTTTTAGAAAAAAAATTTCTAAAATTGGGGTAATATATTGGAGCTCGGGCCCACAGGCCAGAACCAAGGTCGAATTGGGCCCGGAACCATTTAGGTCGCGGGTCTAGAAATTGGAACCATACCCGGACCCGTTTACTTATCGGTTCCTAAAGATGGACCCAGACCCGATTATTAACGGGTCGGAACCTTCGGATAATCGGAGAATCGGATACCCATTTACAACCCTATGGGCATCACCCCATCACTTCCGTCTTGGCTCAGGGTGACGGTACGAGGTTAATGGAGATGACTTTCCTCTATGGTTTACTAAGAGTGTTTCCGCAACGTTAATGTGGAAACAGAAATCAACGTAACAGAACAAATTTGAGACGGTAAAGCCGACCGGTCCCCAGGCACCACCGCTCGGTAATACAACGGGCTCGGCAGGTCCGACCCGGTCCAGGGCACCACCACTCAGTAAAGCACAACTGTTTTCCACTGCGATAATACTTCGGGTGCGATCATACCAGCGCTAAAGCACCGGATCCCATCAGAACTCCGCAGTTAAGCGTGCTTGGGCGAGAGTAGTACTAGGATGGGTGACCTTCTGGGAAGTCCCCGTGTTGCACCCCTTTTTTTTCAGCTTTGGCTGTCCATTTTCCTGCCACCCATCACATGACCGCTGTTGGAGCCGTCGGAGACCAAATTAATCATTTTGAAGCGTCGAAACCCAGGCTCCGTGCGAGACTTACTGGTTTTAGTTAGCCTTTAATTTGATTGCTTTGAAGGCTTTTTACTCCATTTCCGGTTCAATCTTTGCGGAAAGCCATATAAAGCAATTTAGGAAAGGTTTAAAAGTTTCCATGGAAAATCTTTTATATTTTACTGATTTTAGTAAGCTTACTGATTCGAGTAATCGAGGGTTTCCTGACTCTATAGAAGTGATGTAATACTTTTATTCAAGGAATAATACTGTTTCAGGTTGTTTATGGGTATCTAGGGTCGTAAACGGGTCGGTTCCGTTCCGGGTCCACGGCGGGCCCGGAACTGGAATCGTTAGTGAGGGGATGCACCCGGAAACCAAAACCGGAACCGATTCGGAACTAATTTCCTGGATCCGGAACTGGAACCATTACGGAGTGGATGGGCCCGGAACCGGAACCATTTCCTGGGCGGGTTCGGGTCCGGGCCCGGCCTATGTAGAGAATTTTTTAGAGAAAAGCAAACTTTTAGAAAAAAAATTTCTAAAATTGGGGTAATATACTGGAGCTCGGGCCCACAGGCCAGAACCAAGGTCGAATTGGGCCCGGAACCATTTAGGTCGCGGGTCTAGAAATTGGAACCATACCCGGACCCGTTTACTTATCGGTTCCTTAAGATGGACCCAGACCCGATTATTAACGGGTCGGAACCTTCGGATAATCGGAGAATCGGATACCCATTTACAACCCTATGGGCATCACCCCATCACTTCCGTCTTGGCTCAGGGTGACGGTACGAGGTTAATGGAGACGACTTTCCTCTATGGTTTACTAAGAGTGTTTCCGCAACGTTAATGTGGAAACAGAAATCAACGTAACAGAACAAATTTGAGACGGCAAAGCCGACCGGTCCCCAGGCACCACCGCTCGGTAAAGCAACGGGCTCGGCAGGTCCGACCCGGTCCAGGGCACCACCTCTCTGTAAAGCACAACTGTTTTCCACTGCGATAATACTTCGGGTGCGATCATACCAGCGCTAAAGCACCGGATCCCATCAGAACTCCGCAGTTAAGCGTGCTTGGGCGGGAGTAGTACTAGGATGGGTGACCTTCTGGGAAGACCTCGTGTTGCACCCTTTTTTTTTCAGCTTTGGCTGTCCATTTTCCTGCCACCCATCACATGACCGCTGTTGGAGCCGTCGGAGACCAAATTAATCATTTTGAAGCGTCGAAACCCAGGCTCCGTGCGAGACTTACTGGTTTTAGTTAGCCTTTAATTTGATTGCTTTGACGGCTTTTTACTCCATTTCCAGTTCAATCTTTGCGGAAAGCCATATAAAGCAATTTAGGAAAGGTTTAAAAGTTTCAATGGAAAATCTTTTATATTTTACTGATTTTAGTAAGCTTACTGATTCGAGTAATCGAGGGTTTCCTGACTCTATAAAAGTGATGTAATACTTTTATTCAAGGAATAATACAGTTTCAGGTTGTTTATGGGTATCTAGGGTCGTAAACGGGTCGGTTCCGTTCCGCGTCCACGGCGGGCCCGGAACTGGAATCGTTAGTGAGGGGATGCACCCGGAAACCAAAACCGGAACCGATTCGGAACTAATTTCCTGGATCCGGAACCGGAACCATTACGGAGTGGATGGGCCCGGAACCGGAACCATTTCCTGGGCGGGTTCGGGTCCGGGCCCGGCCTATGTAGAGAATTTTTTAGAGAAAAGCAAACTTTTAGGAAAAAAATTTCTAAAATTGGGGTAATATATTGGAGCTCGGGCCCACGGGCCAGAACCAAGGTCGAATTGGGCCCGGAACCATTTAGGTCGAGGGTCTAGAAATTGGAACTATACCCGGACCCGTTTACTTATCGGTTCCTAAAGATGGACCAAGACCCGATTATTAACGGGTCGGAACCTTCGGATAATCGGAGAATCGGATACCCATTTACAACCCTATGGGCATCACCCCATCACTTCCGTCTTGGCTCAGGGTGACGGTACGAGGTTAATGGAGATGACTTTCCTCTATGGTTTAGTAAGAGTGTTTCCGCAACGTTAATGTGGAAACAGAAATCAACGTAACAGAACAAATTTGAGACGGTAAAGCCGACCGGTCCCCAGGAACCACCGCTCGGTAAAGCAACGGGCTCGGCAGGTCCGACCCGGTCCAGGGCACCACCACTCTGTAAAGCACAACTGTTTTCCACTGCGATAATACTTCGGGTGCGATCATACCAGCGCTAAAGCACCGGATCCCATCAGAACTCCGCAGTTAAGCGTGCTTGGGAGAGGGTAGTACTAGGATGGGTGACCTCCTGGGAAGTCCTCGTGTTGCACCCCTTTTTTTTCAGCTTTGGCTGTCCATTTTCCTGCCACCCATCACATGACCGCTGTTGGAGCCGTCGGAGACCAAATTAATCATTTTGAAGAGTCGAAACCCAGGCTCCGTGCGAGACTTACTGGTTTTAGTTAGCCTTTAATTTGATTGCTTTGAAGGCTTTTTACTCCATTTCCAGTTCAATCTTTGCGAAAAGCCATATAAAGCAATTTAGGAAAGGTTTAAAAGTTTCAATGGAAAATCTTTTATATTTTACTGATTTTAGTAAGCTTACTGATTCGAGTAATCGAGGGTTTCCTGACTCTATAAAAGTGATGTAATACTTTTATTCAAGGAATAATACAGTTTCAGGTTGTTTATGGGTATCTAGGGTCGTAAACGGGTCGGTTCCGTTCCGGGTCCACGGCGGGCCCGGAACTGGAATCGTTAGTGAGGGGATGCACCCGGAAACTAAAACCGGAACCGATTCGAAACTAATTTCCTGGATCCGGAACCGGAACCATTACGGAGTGGATGGGTCCGGAACCGGAACCATTTCCTGGGCGGGTTCGGGTTCGGGCCCGGCCTATGTAGAGAATTTTTTAGAGAAAAGCAAACTTTTAGAAAAAAAATTTCTAAAATTGGGGTAATATATTGGAGCTCGGGCCCACAGGCCAGAACCAAGGTCGAATTGGGCCCGGAACCATTTAGGTCGCGGGTCTAGAAATTGGAACCATACCCGGACCCGTTTACTTATCGGTTCCTAAAGATGGACAAAGACCCGATTATTAACGGGTCGGAACCTTCGGATAATCGGAGAATCGGATACCCATTTACAACCCTATGGGCATCACCCCATCACTTCCGTCTAGGCTCAGGGTGACGGTACGAGGTTAATGGAGACGACTTTCCTCTATGGTTTACTAAGAGTGTTTCCGCAACGTTAATGTGGAAACAGAAATCAACGTAACAGAACAAATTTGAGACGGTAAAGCCGACCGGTCCCCAGGAACCACCGCTCGGTAAAGCAACGGGCTCGGTAGGTCCGACCCGGTCCAGGGCACCACCACTCTATAAAGCACAACTGTTTTCCGCTGCGATAATACTTCGGGTGCGATCATACCAGCGCTAAAGCACCGGATCGCATCAGAACTCCGCAGTTAAGCGTGCTTAGGCGAGAGTAGTACTAGGATGGGTGACCTCCTGGGAAGTCCTCGTGTTGCACCCCTTTTTTTTCAGCTTTGGCTGTCCATTTTCCTGCCACCCATCACATGACCGCTGTTGGAGCCGTCGGAGACCAAATTAATCATTTTGAAGCGTCGAAACGCAGGCTCCGTGCGAGACTTACTGGTTTTAGTTAGCCTTTAATTTGATTGCTTTGAAGGCTTTTTACTCCATTTCCAGTTCAATCTTTGCGGAAAGCCATATAAAGCAATTTAGGAATGGTTTAAAAGTTTCAATGGAAAATCTTTTATATTTTACTGATTTTAGTAAGCTTACTGATTCGAGTAATCGAGGGTTTCCTGACTCTATAAAAGTGATGTAATACTTTTATTCAAGGAATAATACAGTTTCAGGTTGTTTATGGGTATCTAGGGTCGTAAACGGGTCGGTTCCGTTCCGGGTCCACGGCGGGCCCGGAACTGGAATCGTTAGTGAGGGGATGCACCCGGAAACCAAAACCGGAACCGATTCGGAACTAATTTCCTGGATCCGGAACCGGAACCATTACGGAGTGGATGGGTCCGGAACCGGAACCATTTCCTGGGCGGGTTCGGGTCCGGGCCCGGCCTATGTAGAGAATTTTTTAGAGAAAAGCAAACTTTTAGAAAAAAAATTTCTAAAATTGGGGTAATATATTGGAGCTCGGGCCCACAGGCCAGAACCAAGGTCGAATTGGGCCGGGAACCATTTAGGTCGCGGGTCTAGAAATTGGAACCATACCCGGACCCGTTTACTTATCGGTTCCTAAAGATGGACCAAGACCCGATTATTAACGGGTCGGAACCTTCGGATAATCGGAGAATCGGATACCCATTTACAACCCTATGGGCATCACCCCATCACTTCCGTCTTGGCTCAGGGTGACGGTACGAGGTTAATGGAGACGACTTTCCTCTATGGTTTACTAAGAGTGTTTCCGCAACGTTAATGTGGAAACAGAATTCAACGTAACAGAACAAATTTGAGACGGTAAAGCCGACCGGTCCCCAGGAACCACCGCTCGGTAAAGCAACGGGCTCGGCAGGTCCGACCCGGTCCAGGGCACCACCACTCTATAAAGCACAACTGTTTTCCACTGCGATAATACTTCGGGTGCGATCATACCAGCGCTAAAGCACCGGATCCCATCAGAACTCCGCAGTTAAGCGTGCTTGGGCGAGAGTAGTACTAGGATGGGTGACCTCGTGGGAAGTCCTCGTGTTGCACCCCTTTTTTTCAGCTTTGGCTGTCCATTTTCCTGCCACCCATCACATGACCGCTGTTGGAGCCGTCGGAGACCAAATTAATCATTTTGAAGCGTCGAAACCCAGGCTCCGTGCGAGACTTACTGGTTTTAGTTAGCCTTTAATTTGATTGCTTTGACGGCTTTTTACTCCATTTCCAGTTCAATCTTTGCGGAAAGCCATATAAAGCAATTTAGGAAAGGTTTAAAAGTTTCAATGGAAAATCTTTTATATTTTACTGATTTTAGTAAGCTTACTGATTCGAGTAATCGAGGGTTTCCTGACTCTATAAAAGTGATGTAATACTTTTATTCAAGGAATAATACAGTTTCAGGTTGTTTATGGGTATCTAGGGTCGTAAACGGGTCGGTTCCGTTCCGGGTCCACGGCGGGCCCGGAACTGGAATCGTTAGTGAGGGGATGCACCCGGAAACCAAAACCGGAACCGATTCGGAACTAATTTCCTGGATCCGGAACCGGAACCATTACGGAGTGGATGGGTCCGGAACCGGAACCATTTCCTGGGCGGGTTCGGGTCCGGGCCCGGCCTATGTAGAGAATTTTTTAGAGAAAAGCAAACTTTTAGAAAAAAAATTTCTAAAATTGGGGTAATATATTGGAGCTCGGGCCCACAGGCCAGAACCAAGGTCGAATTGGGCCCGGAACCATTTAGGTGGCGGGTCTAGAAATTGGAACCATACCCAGACCCGTTTACTTATCGGTTCCTAAAGATGGACCCAGACCCGATTATTAACGGGTCGGAACCTTCGGATAATCGGAGAATCGGATACCCATTTACAACCCTATGGGCATCACCCCATCACTTCCGTCTTGGCTCAGGGTGACGGTACGAGGTTAATGGAGACGACTTTCCTCTATGGTTTACTAAGAGTGTTTCCGCAACGTTAATGTGGAAACAGAAATCAACGTAACAGAACAAATTTGAGACGGTAAAGCCGACCGGTCCCCAGGCACCACCGCTCGGTAAAGCAACGGGCTCGGCAGGTCCGACCCGGTCCAGGGCACCACCTCTCTGTAAAGCACAACTGTTTTCCACTGCGATAATACTTCGGGTGCGATCATACCAGCGCTAAAGCACCGGATCCCATCAGAACTCCGCAGTTAAGCGTGCTTGGGCGAGAGTAGTACTAGGATGGGTGACCTCCTGGGAAGTCCTCGTGTTGCACCCCTTTTTTTTCAGCTTTGGCTGTCCATTTTCCTGCCACCCATCACATGACCGCTGTTGGAGCCGTCGGAGACCAAATTAATCATTTTGAAGAGTCGAAACCCAGGCTCCGTGCGAGACTTACTGGTTTTAGTTAGCCTTTAATTTGATTGCTTTGAAGGCTTTTTACTCCATTTCCAGTTCAATCTTTGCGGAAAGCCATATAAAGCAATTTAGGAAAGGTTTAAAAGTTTCAATGGAAAATCTTTTATATTTTACTGATTTTAGTAAGCTTACTGATTCGAGTAATCGAGGGTTTCCTGACTCTATAAAAGTGATGTAATACTTTTATTCAAGGAATAATACAGTTTCAGGTTGTTTATGGGTATCTAGGGTCGTAAACGGGTCGGTTCCGTTCCGGGTCCACGGCGGGCCCGGAACTGGAATCGTTAGTGAGGGGATGCACCCGGAAACTAAAACCGGAACCGATTCGAAACTAATTTCCTGGGTCCGGAACCGGAACCATTACGGAGTGGATGGGTCCGGAACCGGAACCATTTCCTGGGCGGGTTCGGGTCCGGGCCCGGCCTATGTAGAGAATTTTTTAGAGAAAAGCAAACTTTTAGAAAAAAAATTTCTAAAATTGGGGTAATATATTGGAGCTCGGGCCCACAGGCCAGAACCAAGGTCGAATTGGGCCCGGAACCATTTAGGTCGCGGGTCTAGAAATTGGAACCATACCCGGACCCGTTTACTTATCGGTTCCTAAAGATGGACCCAGACCCGATTATTAACGGGTCGGAACCTTCGGATAATCGGAGAATCGGATACCCATTTACAACCCTATGGGCATCACCCCATCACTTCCGTCTTGGCTCAGGGTGACGGTACGAGGTTAATGGAGACGACTTTCCTCTATGGTTTACTAAGAGTGTTTCCGCAACGTTAATGTGGAAACAGAAATCAACGTAACAGAACAAATTTGAGACGGTAAAGCCGACCGGTCCCCAGGAACCACCGCTCGGTAAAGCAACGGGCTCGGTAGGTCCGACCCGGTCCAGGGCACCACCACTCTATAAAGCACAACTGTTTTCCGCTGCGATAATACTTCGGGTGCGATCTTACCAGCGCTAAAGCACCGGATCGCATCAGAACTCCGCAGTTAAGCGTGCTTAGGTGAGAGTAGTACTAGGAGGTCTGGGAAGTCCTCGTGTTGCACCCCTTTTTTTTCAGCTTTGGCTGTCCATTTTCCTGCCACCCATCACATGACCGCTGTTGGAGCCGTCGGAGACCAAATTAATCATTTTGAAGCGTCGAAACCCAGGCTCCGTGCGAGACTTACTGGTTTTAGTTAGCCTTTAATTTGATTGCTTTGAAGGCTTTTTACTCCATTTCCAGTTCAATCTTTGCGGAAAGCCATATAAAGCAATTTAGGAAAGGTTTAAAAGTTTCAATGGAAAATCTTTTATATTTTACTGATTTTAGTAAGCTTACTGATTCGAGTAATCGAGGGTTTCCTGACTCTATAAAAGTGATGTAATACTTTTATTCAAGGAATAATACAGTTTCAGGTTGTTTATGGGTATCTAGGGTCGTAAACGGGTCGGTTCCGTTCCGGGTCCACGGCGGGCCCGGAACTGGAATCGTTAGTGAGTGGATGCACCCGGAAACCAAAACCGGAACCGATTCGGAACTAATTTCCTGGATCCGGAACCGGAGCCATTACGGAGTGAATGGGTCCGGAACCGGAACCATTTCCTGGGCGGGTTCGGGTCCGGGCCTGGCCTATGTAGAGAATTTTTTAGAGAAAAGCAAACTTTTAGAAAAAAAATTTCTAAAATTGGGGTAATATATTGGAGCTCGGGCCCACAGGCCAGAACCAAGGTCGAATTGGGCCGGGAACTATTTAGGTCGCGGGTCTAGAAATTGGAACCATACCCGGACCCGTTTACTTATCGGTTCCTAAAGATGGACCCAGACCCGATTATTAACGGGTCGGAACCTTCGGATAATCGGAGAATCGGATACCCATTTACAACCCTATGGGCATCACCCCATCACTTCCGTCTTGGTTCAGGGTGACGGTACGAGGTTAATGGAGACGACTTTCCTCTATGGTTTACTAAGAGTGTTTCCGCAACGTTAATGTGGAAACAGAAATCAACGTAACAGAACAAATTTGAGACGGTAAAGCCGACCGGTCCCCAGGAACCACCGCTCGGTAAAGCAACGGGCTCGGCAGGTCCGACCCGGTCCAGGGCACCACCACTCTATAAAGCACAACTGTTTTCCACTGCGATAATACTTCGGGTGCGATCATACCAGCGCTAAAGCACCGGATCCCATCAGAACTCCGCAGTTAAGCGTGCTTGGGCGAGAGTAGTACTAGGATGGGTGACCTCCTGGGAAGTCCTCGTGTTGCACCCCTTTTTTTTCAGCTTTGGCTGTCCATTTTCCTGCCACCCATCACATGACCGCTGTTGGAGCCGTCGGAGACCAAATTAATCATTTTGAAGCGTCGAAACCCAGGCTCCGTGCGAGACTTACTGGTTTTAGTTAGCCTTTAATTTGATTGCTTTGACGGCTTTTTACTCCATTTCCAGTTCAATCTTTGCGGAAAGCCATATAAAGCAATTTAGGAAAGGTTTAAAAGTTTCAATGGAAAATCTTTTATATTTTACTGATTTTAGTAAGCTTACTGATTCGAGTAATCGAGGGTTTCCTGACTCTATAAAAGTGATGTAATACTTTTATTCAAGGAATAATACAGTTTCAGGTTGTTTATGGGTATCTATGGTGGTAAACGGGTCGGTTCCGTTCCGGGTCCACGGCGGGCCCGGAACTGGAATCGTTAGTGAGGGGATGCACCCGGAAACCAAAACCGGAACCGATTCGGAACTAATTTCCTGGATCCGGAACCGGAACCATTACGGAGTGGATGGGTCCGGAACCGGAACCATTTCCTGGGCGGGTTCGGGTCCGGGCCCGGCCTATGTAGAGAATTTTTTAGAGAAAAGCGAACTTTTAGAAAAAAAATTTCTAAAATTGGGGTAATATATTGGAGCTCGGGCCCACAGGCCAGAACCAAGGTCGAATTGGGCCCGGAACCATTTAGGTGGCGGGTCTAGAAATTGGAACCATACCCAGACCCGTTTACTTATCGGTTTCTAAAGATGGACCCAGACCCGATTATTAACGGGTCGGAACCTTCGGATAATCGGAGAATCGGATACCCATTTACAACCCTATGGGCATCACCCCATCACTTCCGTCTTGGCTCAGGGTGACGGTACGAGGTTAATGGAGATGACTTTCCTCTATGGTTTACTAAGAGTGTTTCCGCAACGTTAATGTGGAAACAGAAATCAACGTAACAGAACAAATTTGAGACGGTAAAGCCGACCGGTCCCCAGGCACCACCGCTCGGTAAAGCAACGGGCTCGGCAGGTCCGACCCGGTCCAGGGCACCACCTCTCTATAAAGCACAACTGTTTTCCACTGCGATAATACTTCGGGTGCGATCATAACAGTGCTAAAGCACCGGATCCCATCAGAACTCCGCAGTTAAGCGTGCTTGGGCGAGAGTAGTACTAGGATGGGTGACCTCCTGGGAAGTCCTCGTGTTGCACCCCTTTTTTTTCAGCTTTGGCTGTCCATTTTCCTGCCACCCATCACATGACCGCTGTTGGAGCCGTCGGAGACCAAATTAATCATTTTGAAGCGTCGAAACCCAGGCTCCGTGCGAGACTTACTGGTTTTAGTTAGCCTTTAATTTGATTGCTTTGACGGCTTTTTACTCCATTTCCAGTTCAATCTTTGCGGAAAGCCATATAAAGCAATTTAGGAAAGGTTTAAAAGTTTCAATGGAAAATCTTTTATATTTTACTGATTTTAGTAAGCTTACTGATTCGAGTAATCGAGGGTTTCCTGACTCTATAAAAGTGATGTAATACTTTTATTCAAGGAATAATACAGTTTCAGGTTGTTTATGGGTATCTAGGGTCGTAAACGGGTCGGTTCCGTTCCGGGTCCACGGCGGGCCCGGAACTGGAATCGTTAGTGAGGGGATGCACCCGGAAACTAAAACCGGAACCGATTCGGAACTAATTTCCTGGATCCGGAACCGGAACCATTACGGAGTGGATGGGTCCGGAACCGGAACCATTTCCTGGGCGGGTTCGGGTCCGGGCCCGGCCTATGTAGAGAATTTTTTAGAGAAAAGCAAACTTTTAGAAAAAAAATTTCTAAAATTGGGGTAATATATTGGAGCTCGGGCCCACAGGCCAGAACCAAGGTCGAATTGGGCCCGGAACCATTTAGGTCGCGGGTCTAGAAATTGGAACCATACCCGGACCCGTTTACTTATCGGTTCCTAAAGATGGACCCAGACCCGATTATTAACGGGTCGGAACCTTCGGATAATCGGAGAATCGGATACCCATTTACAACCCTATGGGCATCACCCCATCACTTCCGTCTTGGCTCAGGGTGACGGTACGAGGTTAATGGAGACGACTTTCCTCTATGGTTTACTAAGAGTGTTTCCGCAACGTTAATGTGGAAACAGAAATCAACGTAACAGAACAAATTTGAGACGGTAAAGCCGACCGGTCCCCAGGAACCACCGCTCGGTAAAGCAACGGGCTCGGCAGGTCCGACCCGGTCCAGGGCACCACCTCTCTATAAAGCACAACTGTTTTCCACTGCGATAATACTTCGGGTGCGATCATAACAGTGCTAAAGCACCGGATCCCATCAGAACTCCGCAGTTAAGCGTGCTTGGGCGAGAGTAGTACTGGGATGGGTGACCTCCTGGGAAGTCCTCGTGTTGCACCCCTTTTTTTTCAGCTTTGGCTGTCCATTTTCCTGCCACCCATCACATGACCGCTGTTGGAGCCGTCGGAGACCAAATTAATCATTTTGAAGCGTCGAAACCCAGGCTCCGTGCGAGACTTACTGGTTTTAGTTAGCCTTTAATTTGATTGCTTTGAAGGCTTTTTACTCCATTTCCGGTTCAATCTTTGCGGAAAGCCATATAAAGCAATTTAGGAAAGGTTTAAAAGTTTCAATGGAAAATCTTTTATATTTTACTGATTTTAGTAAGCTTACTGATTCGAGTAATCGAGGGTTTCCTGACTCTATAAAAGTGATGTAATACTTTTATTCAAGGAATAATACAGTTTCAGGTTGTTTATGGGTATCTAGGGTGGTAAACGGGTCGGTTCCGTTCCGGGTGCACGGCGGGCCCGGAACTGGAATCGTTAGTGAGGGGATGCACCCGGAAACCAAAACCGGAACCGATTCGGAACTAATTTCCTGGATCCGGAACCGGAACCATTACGGAGTGGATGGGTCCGGAACCGGAACCATTTCCTGGGCGGGTTCGGGTCCGGGCCCGGCCTATGTAGAGAATTTTTTAGAGAAAAGCAAACTTTTAGAAAAAAAATTTCTAAAATTGGGGTAATATATTGGAGCTCGGGCCCACAGGCCAGAACCAAGGTCGAATTGGGCCCGGAACCATTTAGGTCGCGGGTCTAGAAATTGGAACCATACCCAGACCCGTTTACTTATCGGTTCCTAAAGATGGACCCAGACCCGATTATTAACGGGTCGGAACCTTCGGATAATCGGAGAATCGGATACCCATTTACAACCCTATGGGCATCACCCCATCACTTCCGTCTTGGCTCAGGGTGACGGTACGAGGTTAATGGAGACGACTTTCCTCTATGGTTTACTAAGAGTGTTTCCGCAACGTTAATGTGGAAACAGAAATCAACGTAACAGAACAAATTTGAGACGGTAAAGCCGACCGGTCCCCAGGCACCACCGCTCGGTAAAGCAACGGGCTCGGCAGGTCCGACCCGGTCCAGGGCACCACCTCTCTGTAAAGCACAACGGTTTTCCACTGCGATAATACTTCGGGTGCGATCATACCAGCGCTAAAGCACCGGATCCCATCAGAACTCCGCAGTTAAGCGTGCTTGGGCGAGAGTAGTACTAGGATGGGTGACCTCCTAGGAAGTCCTCGTGTTGCACCCCTTTTTTTTCAGCTTTGGCTGTCCATTTTCCTGCCACCCATCACATGACCGCTGTTGGAGCCGTCGGAGACCAAATTAATCATTTTGAAGCGTCGAAACCCAGGCTCCGTGCGAGACTTACTGGTTTTAGTTAGCCTTTAATTTGATTGCATTGAAGGCTTTTTACTCCATTTCCAGTTCAATCTTTGCGGAAAGCCATATAAAGCAATTTAGGAAAGGTTTAAAAGTTTCAATGGAAAATCTTTTATATTTTACTGATTTTAGTAAGCTTACTGATTCGAGTAATCGAGGGTTTCCTGACTCTATAAAAGTGATGTAATACTTTTATTCAAGGAATAATACAGTTTCAGGTTGTTTATGGGTATCTAGGGTCGTAAACGGGTCGGTTCCGTTCCGGGTCCACGGCGGGCCCGGAACTGGAATCGTTAGTGAGGGGATGCACCCGGAAACTAAAACCGGAACCGATTCGGAACTAATTTCCTGGATCCGGAACCGGAACCATTACGGAGAGGATGGGTCCGGAACCGGAACCATTTCCTGGGCGGGTTCAGGTCCGGGCCCGGCCTATGTAGAGAATTTTTTAGAGAAAAGCAAACTTTTAGAAAAAAAATTTCTAAAATTGGGGTAATATATTGGAGCTCGGGCCCACAGGCCAGAACCAAGGTCGAATTGGGCCCGGAACCATTTAGGTCGCGGGTCTAGAAATTGGAACCATACCCGGACCCGTTTACTTATCGGTTCCTAAAGATGGACCCAGACCCGATTATTAACGGGTCGGAACCTTCGGATAATCGGAGAATCGGATACCCATTTACAACCCTATGGGCATCACCCCATCACTTCCGTCTTGGCTCAGGGTGACGGTACGAGGTTAATGGAGACGACTTTCCTCTATGGTTTACTAAGAGTGTTTCCGCAACGTTAATGTGGAAACAGAAATCAACGTAACAGAACAAATTTGAGACGGTAAAGCCGACCGGTCCCCAGGAACCACCGCTCGGTAAAGCAACGGGCTCGGCAGGTCCGACCCGGTCCAGGGCACCACCACTCTGTAAAGCACAACTGTTTTCCACTGAGATAATACTTCGGGTGCGATCATACCAGCGCTAAAGCACCGGATCCCATCAGAACTCCGCAGTTAAGCGTGCTTGGGCGAGAGTAGTACTAGGATGGGTGACCTCCTGGGAAGTCCTCGTGTTGCACCCCTTTTTTTTCAGCTTTGGCTGTCCATTTTCCTGCCACCCATCACATGACCGCTGTTGGAGCCGTCGGAGACCAAATTAATCATTTTGAAGAGTCGAAACCCAGGCTCCGTGCGAGACTTACTGGTTTTAGTTAGCCTTTAATTTGATTGCTTTGAAGGCTTTTTACTCCATTTCCAGTTCAATCTTTGCGGAAAGCCATATAAAGCAATTTAGGAAAGGTTTAAAAGTTTCAATGGAAAATCTTTTATATTTTACTGATTTTAGTAAGCTTACTGATTCGAGTAATCGAGGGTTTCCTGACTCTATAAAAGTGATGTAATACTTTTATTCAAGGAATAATACAGTTTCAGGTTGTTTATGGGTATCTAGGGTCGTAAACGGGTCGGTTCCGTTCCGGGTCCACGGCGGGCCCGGAACTGGAATCGTTAGTGAGGGGATGCACCCGGAAACTAAAACCGGAACCGATTCGGAACTAATTTCCTGGATCCGGAACCGGAACCATTAGGGAGTGGATGGGTCCGGAACCGGAACCATTTCCTGGGCGGGTTCGGGTCCGGGCCCGGCCTATGTAGAGAATTTTTTAGAGAAAAGCAAACTTTTAGAAAAAAAATTTCTAAAATTGGGGTAATATATTGGAGCTCGGGCCCACAGGCCAGAACCAAGGTCGAATTGGGCCCGGAACCATTTAGGTCGCGGGTCTAGAAATTGGAACCATACCCGGACCCGTTTACTTATCGGTTCCTAAAGATGGACCCAGACCCGATTATTAACGGGTCGGAACCTTCGGATAATCGGAGAATCGGATACCCATTTACAACCCTATGGGCATCACCCCATCACTTCCGTCTTGGCTCAGGGTGACGGTACGAGGTTAATGGAGACGACTTTCCTCTATGGTTTACTAAGAGTGTTTCCGCAACGTTAATGTGGAAACAGAAATCAACGTAACAGAACAAATTTGAGACGGTAAAGCCGACCGGTCCCCAGGAACCACCGCTCGGTAAAGCAACGGGCTCGGCAGGTCCGACCCGGTCCAGGGCACCACCACTCTATAAAGCACAACTGTTTTCCACTGCGATAATACTTCGGGTGCGATCATACCAGCGCTAAAGCACCGGATCCCATCAGAACTCCGCAGTTAAGCGTGCTTGGGCGAGAGTAGTACTAGGATGGGTGACCTCCTGGGAAGTCCTCGTGTTGCACCCCTTTTTTTTCAGCTTTGGCTGTCCATTTTCCTGCCACCCATCACATGACCGCTGTTGGAGCCGTCGGAGACCAAATTAATCATTTTGAAGCGTCGAAACCCAGGCTCCGTGCGAGACTTACTGGTTTTAGTTAGCCTTTAATTTGATTGCTTTGAAGGCTTTTTACTCCATTTCCAGTTCAATCTTTGCGGAAAGCCATATAAAGCAATTTAGGAAAGGTTTAAAAGTTTCAATGGAAAATCTTTTATATTTTACTGATTTTAGTAAGCTTACTGATTCGAGTAATCGAGGGTTTCCTGACTCTATAAAAGTGATGTAATACTTTTATTCAAGGAATAATACAGTTTCAGGTTGTTTATGGGTATCTAGGGTCGTAAACGGGTCGGTTTCGTTCCGGGTCCACGGCGGGCCCGGAACTGGAATCGTTAGTGAGGGGATGCACCCGGAAACCAAAACCGGAACCGATTCGGAACTAATTTCCTGGATCCGGAACTGGAACCATTTCGGAGTGGATGGGTCCGGAACCGGAACCATTTCCTGGGCGGGTTCGGGTCCGGGCCCGGCCTATGTAGAGAATTTTTTAGAGAAAAGCAAACTTTTAGAAAAAAAATTTCTAAAATTGGGGTAATATATTGGAGCTCGGGCCCACAGGCCAGAACCAAGGTCGAATTGGGCCGGGAACCATTTAGGTCGCGGGTCTAGAAATTGGAACCATACCCGGACCCGTTTACTTATCGGTTCCTAAAGATGGACCCAGACCCGATTATTAACGGGTCGGAACCTTCGGATAATCGGAGAATCGGATACCCATTTACAACCCTATGGGCATCACCCCATCACTTCCGTCTTGGCTCAGGGTGACGGTACGAGGTTAATGGAGATGACTTTCCTCTATGGTTTTCTAAGAGTGTTTCCGCAACGTTAATGTGGCAACAGAAATCAACGTAACAGAACAAATTTGAGACGGTAAAGTCGACCGGTCCCCAGGAACCACCACTCGGTAAAGCAACGGGCTCGGCAGGTCCGACCCGGTCCAGGGCACCACCACTCTATAAAGCACAACTGTTTTCCACTGCGATAATACTTCGGGTGCTATCATACCAGCGCTAAAGCACCGGATCCCATCAGAACACCGCAGTTAAGCGTGCTTGGGCGAGAGTAGTACTAGGATGGGTGACCTCCTGGGAAGTCCTCGTGTTGCACCCCTTTTTTTTCAGCTTTGGCTGTCCATTTTCCTGCCACCCATCACATGACCGCTGTTGGAGCCGTCGGAGACCAAATTAATCATTTTGAAGCGTCGAAACCCAGGCTCCGTGCGAGACTTACTGGTTTTAGTTAGCCTTTAATTTGATTGCTTTGAAGGCTTTTTACTCCATTTCCAGTTCAATCTTTGCGGAAAGCCATATAAAGCAATTTAGGAAAGGTTTAAAAGTTTCAATGGAAAATCTTTTATATTTTACTGATTTTAGTAAGCTTACTGATTCGAGTAATCGAGGGTTTCCTGACTCTATAAAAGTGATGTAATGCTTTTATTCAAGGAATAATACAGTTTCAGGTTGTTTAAGGGTATCTAGGGTGGTAAACGGGTCGGTTCCGTTCCGGGTCCACGGCGGGCCCGGAACTGGAATCGTTAGTGAGGGGATGCACCCGGAAACCAAAACCGGAACCGATTCGGAACTAATTTCCTGGATCCGGAACCGGAACCATTACGGAGTGGATGGGTCCGGAACCGGAACCTTTTCCTGGGCGGGTTCGGGTCCGGGCCCGGCCTATGTAGAGAATTTTTTAGAGAAAAGCAAACTTTTAGAAAAAAAATTTCTAAAATTGGGGTAATATATTGGAGCTCAGGCCCACAGGCCAGAACCAAGGTCGAATTGGGCCCGGAACCATTTAGGTCGCGGGTCTAGAAATTGGAACCATACCCGAACCCGTTTACTTATCGGTTCCTAAAGATGGACCCAGACCCGATTATTAACGGGTCGGAACCTTCGGATAATCGGAGAATCAGATACCCATTTACAACCCTATGGGCGTCACCCCATCACTTCCGTCTTGGCTCAGGGTGACGGTACGAGGTTAATGGAGATGACTTTCCTCTATGGTTTACTAAGAGTGTTTCCGCAACGTTAATGTGGAAACAGAAATCAACGTAACAGAACAAATTTGAGACGGTAAAGCCGACCGGTCCCCAGGAACCACCGCTCGGTAAAGCAACGGGCTCGGCAGGTCCGACCCGGTCCAGGGCACCACCACTCTATAAAGCACAACTGTTTTCCACTGCGATAATACTTCGGGTGCGATCATACCAGCGCTAAAGCACCGGATCCCATCAGAACTCCGCAGTTAAGCGTGCTTGGGCGAGAGTAGTACTAGGATGGGTGACCTCCTGGGAAGTCCTCGTGTTGCACCCTTTTTTTTCAGCTTTGGCTGTCCATTTTCCTGCCACCCATCACATGACCGCTGTTGGAGCCGTCGGAGACCAAATTAATCATTTTGAAGCGTCGAAACCCAGGCTCCGTGCGAGACTTACTGGTTTTAGTTAGCCTTTAATTTGATTGCTTTGAAGGCTTTTTACTCCATTTCCAGTTCAATCTTTGCGGAAAGCCATATAAAGCAATTTAGGAAAGGTTTAAAAGTTTCAATGGAAAATCTTTTATATTTTACTGATTTTAGTAAGCTTACTGATTCGAGTAATCGAGGGTTTCCTGACTCTATAAAAGTGATGTAATACTTTTATTCAAGGAATAATACAGTTTCAGGTTGTTTATGGGTATCTAGGGTCGTAAACGGGTCGGTTCCGTTCCGGGTCCACGGCGGGCCCGGAACTGGAATCGTTAGTGAGGGGATGCACCCGGAAACCAAAACCGGAACCGGTTCGGAACTAATTTCCTGGATCCGGAACCGGAACCATTACGGAGTGGATGGGTCCGGAACCGGAACCATTTCCTGGGCGGGTTCGGGTCCGGGCCCGGCCTATGTAGAGAATTTTTTAGAGAAAAGCAAACTTTTAGAAAAAAAAATTTCTAAAATTGGGGTAATATATTGGAGCTCGGGCCCACAGGCCAGAACCAAGGTCGAATTGGGCCCGGAACCATTTAGGTCGCGGGTCTAGAAATTGGAACCATACCCGGACCCGTTTACTTATCGGTTCCTAAAGATGGACCCAGACCCGATTATTAACGGGTCGGAACCTTCGGATAATCGGAGAATCGGATACCCATTTACAACCCTATGGGCATCACCCCATCACTTCCGTCTTGGCTCAGGGTGACGGTACGAGGTTAATGGAGATGACTTTCCTCTATGGTTTACTAAGAGTGTTTCCGCAACGTTAATGTGGAAACAGAAATCAACGTAACAGAACAAATTTGAGACGGTAAAGCCGACCGGTCCCCAGGAACCACCGCTCGGTAAAGCAACGGGCTCGGCAGGTCCGACCCGGTCCAGGGCACCACCACTCTATAAAGCACAACTGTTTTCCACTGCGATAATACTTCGGGTGCGATCATACCAGCGCTAAAGCACCGGATCCCATCAGAACTCCGCAGTTAAGCGTGCTTGGGCGAGAGTAGTACTAGGATGGGTGACCTCCTGGGAAGTCCTCGTGTTGCACCCCTTTTTTTTCAGCTTTGGCTGTCCATTTTCCTGCCACCCATCACATGACCGCTGTTGGAGCCGTCAGAGACCAAATTAATCATTTTGAAGCGTCGAAACCCAGGCTCCGTGCGAGACTTACTGGTTTTAGTTAGCCTTTAATTTGATTGCTTTGAAGGCTTTTTACTCCATTTCCAGTTCAATCTTTGCGGAAAGCCATATAAAGCAATTTAGGAAAGGTTTAAAAGTTTCAATGGAAAATCTTTTATATTTTACTGATTTTAGTAAGCTTACTGATTCGAGTAATCGAGGGTTTCCTGACTCTATAAAAGTGATGTAATACTTTTATTCAAGGAATAATACAGTTTCAGGTTGTTTATGGGTATCTAGGGTCGTAAACGGGTCGGTTCCGTTCCGGGTCCACGGCGGGCCCGGAACTGGAATCGCTAGTGAGGGGATGCACCCGGAAACCAAAACCGGAACCGATTCGGAACTAATTTCCTGGATCCGGAACCGGAACCATTACGGAGTGGATGGGTCCGGAACCGGAACCATTTCCTGGGCGGGTTCGGGTCCGGGCCCGGCCTAGGTAGAGAATTTTTTAGAGAAAAGCAAACTTTTAGAAAAAAAATTTCTAAAATTGGGGTAATATATTGGAGCTCGGGCCCACAGGCCAGAACCAAGGTCGAATTGGGCCCGGAACCATTTAGGTCGCGGGTCTAGAAATTGGAACCATACCCGGACCCGTTTACTTATCGGTTCCTAAAGATGGACCCAGACCCGATTATTAACGGGTCGGAACCTTCGGATAATCGGAGAATCGGATACCCATTTACAACCCTATGGGCATCACCCCATCACTTCCGTCTTGGCTCAGGGTGACGGTACGAGGTTAATGGAGATGACTTTCCTCTATGGTTTACTAAGAGTGTTTCCGCAACGTTAATGTGGAAACAGAAATCAACGTAACAGAACAAATTTGAGACGGTAAAGCCGACCGGTCCCCAGGAACCACCGCTCGGTAAAGCAACGGGCTCGGCAGGTCCGACCCGGTCCAGGGCACCACCACTCTATAAAGCACAACTGTTTTCCACTGCGATAATACTTCGGGTGCGATCATACCAGCGCTAAAGAACCGGATCCCATCAGAACTCCGCAGTTAAGCGTGCTTGGGCGAGAGTAGTACTAGGATGGGTGACCTCCTGGGAAGTCCTCGTGTTGCACCCCTTTTTTTTCAGCTTTGGCTGTCCATTTTCTGCCACCCATCACATGACCGCTGTTGGAGCCGTCGGAGACCAAATTAATCATTTTGAAGCGTCGAAACCCAGGCTCCGTGCGAGACTTACTGGTTTTAGTTAGCCTTTAATTTGATTGCTTTGAAGGCTTTTTACTCCATTTCCAGTTCAATCTTTGCGGAAAGCCATATAAAGCAATTTAGGAAAGGTTTAAAAGTTTCAATGGAAAATCTTTTATATTTTACTGATTTTAGTAAGCTTACTGATTCGAGTAATCGAGGGTTTCCTGACTCTATAAAAGTGATGTAATACTTTTATTCAAGGAATAATACAGTTTCAGGTTGTTTATGGGTATCTAGGGTCGTAAACGGGTCGGTTCCGTTCCGGGTCCACGGCGGGCCCGGAACTGGAATCGCTAGTGAGGGGATGCACCCGGAAACCAAAACCGGAACCGATTCGGAACTAATTTCCTGGATCCGGAACCGGAACCATTACGGAGTGGATGGGTCCGGAACCGGAACCATTTCCTGGGCGGGTTCGGGTCCGGGCCCGGCCTAGGTAGAGAATTTTTTAGAGAAAAGCAAACTTTTAGAAAAAAAATTTCTAAAATTGGGGTAATATATTGGAGCTCGGGCCCACAGGCCAGAACCAAGGTCGAATTGGGCCCGGAACCATTTAGGTCGCGGGTCTAGAAATTGGAACCATACCCGGACCCGTTTACTTATCGGTTCCTAAAGATGGACCCAGACCCGATTATTAACGGGTCGGAACCTTCGGATAATCGGAGAATCGGATACCCATTTACAACCCTATGGGCATCACCCCATCACTTCCGTCTTGGCTCAGGGTGACGGTACGAGGTTAATGGAGATGACTTTCCTCTATGGTTTACTAAGAGTGTTTCCGCAACGTTAATGTGGAAACAGAAATCAACGTAACAGAACAAATTTGAGACGGTAAAGCCGACCGGTCCCCAGGAACCACCGCTCGGTAAAGCAACGGGCTCGGCAGGTCCGACCCGGTCCAGGGCACCACCACTCTATAAAGCACAACTGTTTTCCACTGCGATAATACTTCGGGTGCGATCATACCAGCGCTAAAGAACCGGATCCCATCAGAACTCCGCAGTTAAGCGTGCTTGGGCGAGAGTAGTACTAGGATGGGTGACCTCCTGGGAAGTCCTCGTGTTGCACCCCTTTTTTTTCAGCTTTGGCTGTCCATTTTCTGCCACCCATCACATGACCGCTGTTGGAGCCGTCGGAGACCAAATTAATCATTTTGAAGCGTCGAAACCCAGGCTCCGTGCGAGACTTACTGGTTTTAGTTAGCCTTTAATTTGATTGCTTTGAAGGCTTTTTACTCCATTTCCAGTTCAATCTTTGCGGAAAGCCATATAAAGCAATTTAGGAAAGGTTTAAAAGTTTCAATGGAAAATCTTTTATATTTTACTGATTTTAGTAAGCTTACTGATTCGAGTAATCGAGGGTTTCCTGACTCTATAAAAGTGATGTAATACTTTTATTCAAGGAATAATACAGTTTCAGGTTGTTTATGGGTATCTAGGGTCGTAAACGGGTCGGTTCCGTTCCGGGTCCACGGCGGGCCCGGAACTGGAATCGTTAGTGAGGGGATGCACCCGGAAACCAAAACCGAAACCGATTCGGAACTAATTTCCTGGATCCGGAACCGGAACCATTACGGAGAGGATGGGTCCGGAACCGGAACCATTTCCTGGGCGGGTTCAGGTCCGGGCCCGGCCTATGTAGAGAATTTTTTAGAGAAAAGCAAACTTTTAGAAAAAAAATTTCTAAAATTGGGGTAATATATTGGAGCTCGGGCCCACAGGCCAGAACCAAGGTCGAATTGGGCCCGGAACCATTTAGGTCGCGGGTCTAGAAATTGGAACCATACCCGGACCCGTTTACTTATCGGTTCCTAAAGATGGACCCAGACCCGATTATTAACGGGTCGGAACCTTCGGATAATCGGAGAATCGGATACCCATTTCCAACCCTATTGGCATCACCCCATCACTTCCGTCTTGGCTCAGGGTGACGGTACGAGGTTAATGGAGATGACTTTCCTCTATGGTTTACTAAGAGTGTTTCCGCAACGTTAATGTGGAAACAGAAATCAACGTAACAGAACAAATTTGAGACGGTAAAGCCGACCGGTCCCCAGGAACCACCGCTCGGTAAAGCAACGGGCTCGGCAGGTCCGACCCGGTCCAGGGCACCACCACTCTATAAAGCACAACTGTTTTCCACTGCGATAATACTTCGGGTGCGATCATACCAGCGCTAAAGCACCGGATCCCATCAGAACTCCGCAGTTAAGCGTGCTTGGGCGAGAGTAGTACTAGGATGGGTGACCTCCTGGGAAGTCCTCGTGTTGCACCCTTTTTTTTTCAGCTTTGGCTGTCCATTTTCCTGCCACCCATCACATGACCGCTGTTGGAGCCGTCGGAGACCAAATTAATCATTTTGAAGCGTCGAAACCCAGGCTCCGTGCGAGACTTACTGGTTTTAGTTAGCCTTTAATTTGATTGCTTTGAAGGCTTTTTACTCCATTTCCAGTTCAATCTTTGCGGAAAGCCATATAAAGCAATTTAGGAAAGGTTTAAAAGTTTCAATGGAAAATCTTTTATATTTTACTGATTTTAGTAAGCTTACTGATTCGAGTAATCGAGGGTTTCCTGACTCTATAAAAGTGATGTAATACTTTTATTCAAGGAATAATACAGTTTCAGGTTGTTTATGGGTATCTAGGGTGGTAAACGGGTCGGTTCCGTTCCGGGTCCACGGCGGGCCCGGAACTGGAATCGTTAGTGAGGGGATGCACCCGGAAACCAAAACCGGAACCGATTCGGAACTAATTTCCTGGATCCGGAACCGGAACCATTACGGAGTGGATGGGTCCGGAACCGGAACCATTTCCTGGGCGGGTTCGGGTCCGGGCCCGGCCTATGTAGAGAATTTTTTAGAGAAAAGCAAACTTTTAGAAAAAAAATTTCTAAAATTGGGGTAATATATTGGAGCTCGGGCCCACAGGCCAGAACCAAGGTCGAATTGGGCCCGGAACCATTTAGGCCGCGGGTCTAGAAATTGGAACCATACCCGGACCCGTTTACTTATCGGTTCCTAAAGATGGACCCAGACCCGATTATTAACGGGTCGGAACCTTCGGATAATCGGAGAATCGGATACCCATTTACAACCCTATGGGCATCACCCCATCACTTCCGTCTTGGCTCAGGGTGACGGTACGAGGTTAATGGAGATGACTTTCCTCTATGGTTTACTAAGAGTGTTTCCGCAACGTTAATGTGGAAACAGAAATCAACGTAACAGAACAAATTTGAGACGGTAAAGCCGACCGGTCCCCAGGAACCACCGCTCGGTAAAGCAACGGGCTCGGCAGGTCCGACCCGGTCCAGGGCACCACCACTCTATAAAGCACAACTATTTTCCACTGCGATAATACTTCGGGTGCGATCATACCAGCGCTAAAGCACTGGATCCCATCAGAACTCCGCAGTTAAGCGTGCTTGGGCGAGAGTAGTACTAGGATGGGTGACCTCCTGGGAAGTCCTCGTGTTGCACCCCTTTTTTTTCAGCTTTGGCTGTCCATTTTCCTGCCACCCATCACATGACCGCTGTTGGAGCCGTCGGAGACCAAATTAATCATTTTGAAGCGTCGAAACCCAGGCTCCGTGCGAGACTTACCGGTTTTAGTTAGCCTTTAATTTGATTGCTTTGAAGGCTTTTTCCTCCATTTCCAGTTCAATCTTTGCGGAAAGCCATATAAAGCAATTTAGGAAAGGTTTAAAAGTTTCAATGGAAAATCCTTTATATTTTACTGATTTTAGTAAGCTTACTGATTCGAGTAATCGAGGGTTTCCTGACTCTATAAAAGTGATGTAATACTTTTATTCAAGGAATAATACAATTTCAGGTTGTTTATGGGTTTCTAGGGTCGTAAACGGGTCGGTTCCGTTCCGGGTCCACGGCGGGCCCGGAACTGGAATCGTTAGTGAGGGGATGCACCCGGAAACCAAAACCGGAACCGATTCGGAACTAATTTCCAGGATCCGGAACCGGAACCATTACGGAGTGGATGGGTCCGGAACCGGAACCATTTCCTGGGCGGGTTCGGGTCCGGGCCCGGCCTATGTAGAGAATTTTTTAGAGAAAAGCAAACTTTTAGAAAAAAAATTTCTAAAATTGGGGTAATATATTGGAGCTCGGGCCCACAGGCCAGAACCAAGGTCGAATTGGGCCCGGAACCATTTAGGTCGCGGGTCTAGAAATTGGAACCATACCCGGACCCGTTTACTTATCGGTTCCTAAAGATGGACCCAGACCCGATTATTAACGGGTCGGAACCTTCGGATAATCGGAGAATCGGATACCCATTTACAACCCTATGGGCATCACCCCATCACTTCCGTCTTGGCTCAGGGTGACGGTACGAGGTTAATGGAGATGACTTTCCTCTATGGTTTACTAAGAGTGTTTCCGCAACGTTAATGTGGAAACAGAAATCAACGTAACAGAACAAATTTGAGACGGTAAAGCCGACCGGTCCCCAGGAACCACCGCTCGGTAAAGCAACGGGCTCGGCAGGTCCGACCCGGTCCAGGGCACCACCACTCTATAAAGCACAACTGTTTTCCACTGCGATAATACTTCGGGTGCGATCATACCAGCGCTAAAGCACCGGATCCCATCAGAACTCCACAGTTAAGCGTGCTTGGGCGAGAGTAGTACTAGGATGGGTGACCTCCTGGGAAGTCCTCGTGTTGCACCCCTTTTTTTTCAGCTTTGGCTGTCCATTTTCCTGCCACCCATCACATGACCGCAGTTGGAGCCGTCGGAGACCAAATTAATCATTTTGAAGCGTCGAAACCCAGGCTCCGTGCGAGACTTACCGTTTTTAGTTAGCCTTTAATTTGATTGCTTTGAAGGCTTTTTCCTCCATTTCCAGTTCAATCTTTGCGGAAAGCCATATAAAGCAATTTAGGAAAGGTTTAAAAGTTTCAATGGAAAATCTTTTATATTTTACTGATTTTAGTAAGCTTACTGATTCGAGTAATCGAGGGTTTCCTGACTCTATAAAAGTGATGTAATACTTTTATTCAAGGAATAATACAATTTCAGGTTGTTTATGGGTTTCTAGGGTCGTAAACGGGTCGGTTCCGTTCCGGGTCCAGGGCGGGCCCGGAACTGGAATCGTTAGTGAGGGGATGCACCCGGAAACTAAAACCGGAACCGATTCGGAACTAATTTCCTGGATCCGGAACCGGAACCATTACGGAGTGGATGGGTCCGGAACCGGAACCATTTCCTGGGCGGGTTCGGGTCCGGGCCCGGCCTATGTAGAGAATTTTTTAGAGAAAAGCAAACTTTTAGAAAAAAAATTTCTAAAATTGGGGTAATATATTGGAGCTCGGGCGCACAGGCCAGAACCAAGGTCGAATTGGGCCCGGAACCATTTAGGTCGCGGGTCTAGAAATTGGAACCATACCCGGACCCGTTTACTTATCGGTTCCTAAAGATGGACCCAGACCCGATTATTAACGGGTCGGAACCTTCGGATAATCGGAGAATCGGATACCCATTTACAACCCTATGGGCATCACCCCATCACTTCCGTCTTGGCTCAGGGTGACGGTACGAGGTTAATGGAGATGACTTTCCTCTATGGTTTACTAAGAGTGTTTCCGCAACGTTAATGTGGAAACAGAAATCAACGTAACAGAACAAATTTGAGACGGTAAAGCCGACCGGTCCCCAGGAACCACCGCTCGGTAAAGCAACGGGCTCGGCAGGTCCGACCCGGTCCAGGGCACCACCACTCTATAAAGCACAACTGTTTTCCACTGCGATAATACTTCGGGTGCGATCATACCAGCGCTAAAGCACCGGATCCCATCAGAACTCCGCAGTTAAGCGTGCTTGGGCGAGAGTAGTACTAGGATGGGTGACCTCCTGGGAAGTCCTCGTGTTGCACCCCTTTTTTTTCAGCTTTGGCTGTCCATTTTCCTGCCACCCATCACATGACCGCTGTTGGAGCCGTCGGAGACCAAATTAATCATTTTGAAGCGTCGAAACCCAGGCTCCGTGCGAGACTTACTGGTTTTAGTTAGCCTTTAATTTGATTGCTTTGAAGGCTTTTTACTCCATTTCCAGTTCAATCTTTGCGGAAAGCCATATAAAGCAATTTAGGAAAGGTTTAAAAGTTTCAATGGAAAATCTTTTATATTTTACTGATTTTAGTAAGCTTACTGATTCGAGTAATCGAGGGTTTCCTGACTCTATAAAAGTGATGTAATACTTTTATTCAAGGAATAATACAGTTTCAGGTTGTTTATGGGTATCTAGGGTCGTAAACGGGTCGGTTCCGTTCCGGGTCCACGGCGGGCCCGGAACTGGAATCGTTAGTGAGGGGATGCACCCGGAAACTAAAACCGGAACCGATTCGGAACTAATTTCCTGGATCCGGAACCGGAACCGGAACCATTACGGAGTGGATGGGTCCGGAACCGGAACCATTTCCTGGGCGGGTTCGGGTCCGGGCCCGGCCTATGTAGAGAATTTTTTAGAGAAAAGCAAACTTTTAGAAAAAAAATTTCTAAAATTGGGGTAATATATTGGAGCTCGGGCCCACAGGCCAGAACCAAGGTCGAATTGGGCCCGGAACCATTTAGGTCGCGGGTCTAGAAATTGGAACCATACCCGGACCTGTTTACTTATCGGTTCCTAAAGATGGACCCAGACCCGATTATTAACGGGTCGGAACCTTCGGATAATCGGAGAATCGGATACCCATTTACAACCCTATGGGCATCACCCCATCACTTCCGTCTTGGCTCAGGGTGACGGTACGAGGTTAATGGAGATGACTTTCCTCTATGGTTTACTAAGAGTGTTTCCGCAACGTTAATGTGGAAACAGAAATCAACGTAACCGAACAAATTTGAGACGGTAAAGCCGACCGGTCCCCAGGCACCTCCGCTCGGTAAAGCAACGGGCTCGGCAGGTCCGACCCGGTCCAGGGCACCACCACTCTGTAAAGCACAACTGTTTTCCACTGCGATAATACTTTGGGTGCGATCATACCAGCGCTAAAGCACCGGATCCCATCAGAACTCCGCAGTTAAGCGTGCTTGGGCGAGAGTAGTACTAGGATGGGTGACCTCCTGGGAAGTCCTCGTGTTGCACCCCTTTTTTTTCAGCTTTGGCTGTCCATTTTCCTGCCACCCATCCAATGACCGATGTTGGAGCTGTCGGAGACCAAATTAATCATTTTGAAGCGTCGAAACCCAGGCTCCGTGCGAGACTTACTGGTTTTAGTTAGCCTTTAATTTGATTGCTTTGAAGGCTTTTTACTCCATTTCCAGTTCAATCTTTGCGGAAAGCCATGTAAAGCAATTTAGGAAAGGTTTAAAAGTTTCAATGGAAAATCTTTTACATTTTACTGATTTTAGTAAGCTTACTGATTTGAGTAATCGAGGGTTTCCTGACTCTATAAAAGTGATGTAATACTTTTATTCAAGGAATAATACAGTTTCAGGTTGTTTATGGGTATCTAGGGTCGTAAACGGGTCGGTTCCGTTCCGGGTCCACGGCGGCCCCGGAACTGGAATCGTTAGTGAGGGGATGCACCCGGAAACCAAAACCGGAACCGATTCGGAACTAATTTCCTGGATCCGGAACCAGAACCATTACGGAGTGGATGGGTCCGGAACCGGAACCATTTCCTGGGCGGGTTCGGGTCCGGGCCCGGCCTATGTAGGGAATTTTTTAGAGAAAAGCAAACTTTTAGAAAAAAAATTTCTAAAATTGGGGTAATAAATTGGAGCTCGGGCCCACAGGCCAGAACCAAGGTCGAACTGGGCCCGGAACCATTTAGGTCGCGGGTCTAGAAATTGGAACCATACCCGGACCCGTTTACTTATCGGTTCCTAAAGATGGACCCAGACCCGATTATTAACGGGTCGGAACCTTCGGATAATCGGAGAATCGGATACCCATTTACAACCCTATGGGCATCACCCCATCACTTCCGTCTTGGCTCAGGGTGACGGTACGAGGTTAATGGAGATGACTTTCCTCTATGGTTTACTAAGAGTGTTTCCGCAACGTTAATGTGGAAACAGAAATCAACGTAACAGAACAAATTTGAGACGGTAAAGCCGACCGGTCCCCAGGAACCACCGCTCGGTAAAGCAACGGGCTCGGCAGGTCCGACCCGGTCCAGGGCACCACCACTCTATAAAGCACAACTGTTTTCCACTGCGATAATACTTCGGGTGCGATCATACCAGCGCTAAAGCACCGGATCCCATCAGAACTCCGCAGTTAAGCGTGCTTGGGCGAGAGTAGTACAAGATGGGTGACCTCCTGGGAAGTCCTCGTGTTGCACCCCTTTTTTTTCAGCTTTGGCTGTCCATTTTCCTGCCACCCATCACATGACCGCTGTTGGAGCCGTCGGAGACCAAATTAATCATTTTGAAGCGTCGAAACCCAGGCTCCGTGCGAGACTTACTGGTTTTAGTTAGCCTTTAATTTGATTGCTTTGAAGGCTTTTTACTCCATTTCCAGTTCAATCTTTGCGGAAAGCCATATAAAGCAATTTAGGAAAGGTTTAAAAGTTTCAATGGAAAATCTTTTATATTTTACTGATTTTAGTAAGCTTACTGATTCGAGTAATCGAGGGTTTCCTGACTCTATAAAAGTGATGTAATACTTTTATTCAAGGAATAATACAGTTTCAGGTTGTTTATGGGTATCTAGGGTCGTAAACGGGTCGGTTCCGTTCCGGGTCCACGGCGGGCCCGGAACTGGAATCGTTAGTGAGGGGATGCACCCGGAAACTAAAACCGGAACCGATTCGGAACTAATTTCCTGGATCCGGAACCGGAACCATTACGGAGTGGATGGGTCCGGAACCGGAACCATTTCCTGGGCGGGTTCGGGTCCGGGCCCGGCCTATGTAGAGAATTTTTTAGAGAAAAGCAAACTTTTAGAAAAAAAATTTCTAAAATTGGGGTAATATATTGGAGCTCGGGCCCACAGGCCAGAACCAAGGTCGAATTGGGCCCGGAACCATTTAGGTCGCGGGTCTAGAAATTGGAACCATACCCGGACCTGTTTACTTATCGGTTCCTAAAGATGGACCCAAACCCGATTATTAACGGGTCGGAACCTTCGGATAATCGGAGAATCGGATACCCATTTACAACCCTATGGGCATCACCCCATCACTTCCGTCTTGGCTCAGGGTGACGGTACGAGGTTAATGGAGATGACTTTCCTCTATGGTTTACTAAGAGTGTTTCCGCAACGTTAATGTGGAAACAGAAATCAACGTAACAGAACAAATTTGAGACGGTAAAGCCGACCGGTCCCCAGGAACCACCGCTCGGTAAAGCAACGGGCTCGGCAGGTCCGACCCGGTCCAGGGCACCACCACTCTATAAAGCACAACTGTTTTCCACTACGATAATACTTCGGGTGCGATCATACCAGCGCTAAAGCACCGGATCCCATCAGAACTCCGCAGTTAAGCGTGCTTGGGCGAGAGTAGTACTAGGATGGGTGACCTCCTGGGAAGTCCTCGTGTTGCACCCCTTTTTTTTCAGCTTTGGCTGTCCATTTTCCTGCCACCCATCACATGACCGCTGTTGGAGCCGTCGGAGACCAAATTAATCATTTTGAAGCGTCGAAACCCAGGCTCCGTGCGAGACTTACTGGTTTTAGTTAGCCTTTAATTTGATTGCTTTGAAGGCTTTTTACTCCATTTCCAGTTCAATCTTTGCGGAAAGCCATATAAAGCAATTTAGGAAAGGTTTAAAAGTTTCAATGGAAAATCTTTTATATTTTACTGATTTTAGTAAGCTTACTGATTCGAGTAATCGAGGGTTTCCTGACTCTATAAAAGTGATGTAATACTTTTATTCAAGGAATAATACAGTTTCAGGTTGTTTATGGGTATCTAGGGTCGTAAACGGGTCGGTTCCGTTCCGGGTCCACGGCGGGCCCGGAACTGGAATCGTTAGTGAGGGGATGCACCCGGAAACCAAAACCGGAACCGATTCGGAACTAATTTCCTGGATCCGGAACCGGAACCATTCCGGAGTGGATGGGTCCGGAACCGGAACCATTTCCTGGGCGGGTTCGGGTCCGGGCCCGGCCTATGTAGAGAATTTTTTAGAGAAAAGCAAACTTTTAGAAAAAAAATTTCTAAAATTGGGGTAATATATTGGAGCTCGGGCCCACAGGCCAGAACCAAGGTCGAATTGGGCCCGGAACCATTTAGGTCGCGGGTCTAGAAATTGGAACCATACCCGGACCCGTTTACTTATCGGTTCCTAAAGATGGACCCAGACCCGATTATTAACGGGTCGGAACCTTCGGATAATCGGAGAATCGGATACCCATTTACAACCCTATGGGCATCACCCCATCACTTCCGTCTTGGCTCAGGGTGACGGTACGAGGTTAATGGAGATGACTTTCGTCTATGGTTTACTAAGAGTGTTTCCGCAACGTTAATGTGGAAACAGAAATCAACGTAACAGAACAAATTTGAGACGGTAAAGCCGACCGGTCCCCAGGAACCACCGCTCGGTAAAGCAACGGGCTCGGCAGGTCCGACCCGATCCAGGGCACCACCACTCTATAAAGCACAACTGTTTTCCACTGCGATAATACTTCGGGTGCGATCATACCAGCGCTAAAGCACCGGATCCCATCAGAACTCCGCAGTTAAGCGTGCTTGGGCGAGAGTAGTACTAGGATTGGTGACCTCCTGGGAAGTCCTCGTGTTGCACCCCTTTTTTTTCAGCTTTGGCTGTCCATTTTCCTGCCACCCATCACATGACCGCTGTTGGAGCCGTCGGAGACCAAATTAATCATTTTGAAGCGTCGAAACCCAGGCTCCGTGCGAGACTTACTGGTTTTAGTTAGCCTTTAATTTGATTGCTTTGAAGGCTTTTTACTCCATTTCCAGTTCAATCTTTGCGGAAAGCCATATAAAGCAATTTAGGAAAGGTTTAAAAGTTTCAATGGAAAATCTTTTATATTTTACTGATTTTAGTAAGCTTACTGATTCGAGTAATCGAGGGTTTCCTGACTCTATAAAAGTGATGTAATACTTTTATTCAAGGAATAATACAGTTTCAGGTTGTTTATGGGTATCTAGGGTCGTAAACGGGTCGGTTCCGTTCCGGGTCCACGGCGGGCCCGGAACTGGAATCGTTAGTGAGGGGATGCACCCGGAAACTAAAACCGGAACCGATTCGGAACTAATTTCCTGGATCCGGAACCGGAACCATTACGGAGTGGATGGGTCCGGAACCGGAACCATTTCCTGGGCGGGTTCGGGTCCGGGCCCGGCCTATGTAGAGAATTTTTTAGAGAAAAGCAAACTTTTAGAAAAAAAATTTCTAAAATTGGGGTAATATATTGGAGCTCGGGCCCACAGGCCAGAACCAAGGTCGAATTGGGCCCGGAACCATTTAGGTCGCGGGTCTAGAAATTGGAACCATACCCGGACCTGTTTACTTATCGGTTCCTAAAGATGGACCCAGACCCGATTATTAACGGGTCGGAACCTTCGGATAATCGGAGAATCGGATACCCATTTACAACCCTATGGGCATCACCCCATCACTTCCGTCTTGGCTCAGGGTGACGGTACGAGGTTAATGGAGATGACTTTCCTCTATGGTTTACTAAGAGTGTTTCCGCAACGTTAATGTGGAAACAGAAATCAACGTAACCGAACAAATTTGAGACGGTAAAGCCGACCGGTCCCCAGGCACCACCGCTCGGTAAAGCAACGGGCTCGGCAGGTCCGACCCGGTCCAGGGCACCACCACTCTGTAAAGCACAACTGTTTTCCACTGCGATAATACTTTGGGTGCGATCATACCAGCGCTAAAGCACCGGATCCCATCAGAACTCCGCAGTTAAGCGTGCTTGGGCGAGAGTAGTACTAGGATGGGTGACCTCCTGGGAAGTCCTCGTGTTGCACCCCTTTTTTTTCAGCTTTGGCTGTCCATTTTCCTGCCACCCATCCAATGACCGATGTTGGAGCTGTCGGAGACCAAATTAATCATTTTGAAGCGTCGAAACCCAGGCTCCGTGCGAGACTTACTGGTTTTAGTTAGCCTTTAATTTGATTGCTTTGAAGGCTTTTTACTCCATTTCCAGTTCAATCTTTGCGGAAAGCCATGTAAAGCAATTTAGGAAAGGTTTAAAAGTTTCAATGGAAAATCTTTTACATTTTACTGATTTTAGTAAGCTTACTGATTTGAGTAATCGAGGGTTTCCTGACTCTATAAAAGTGATGTAATACTTTTATTCAAGGAATAATACAGTTTCAGGTTGTTTATGGGTATCTAGGGTCGTAAACGGGTCGGTTCCGTTCCGGGTCCACGGCGGCCCCGGAACTGGAATCGTTAGTGAGGGGATGCACCCGGAAACCAAAACCGGAACCGATTCGGAACTAATTTCCTGGATCCGGAACCAGAACCATTACGGAGTGGATGGGTCCGGAACCGGAACCATTTCCTGGGCGGGTTCGGGTCCGGGCCCGGCCTATGCAGAGAATTTTTTAGAGAAAAGCAAACTTTTAGAAAAAAAATTTCTAAAATTGGGGTAATAAATTGGAGCTCGGGCCCACAGGCCAGAACCAAGGTCGAACTGGGCCCGGAACCATTTAGGTCGCGGGTCTAGAAATTGGAACCATACCCGGACCCGTTTACTTATCGGTTCCTAAAGATGGACCCAGACCCGATTATTAACGGGTCGGAACCTTCGGATAATCGGAGAATCGGATACCCATTTACAACCCTATGGGCATCACCCCATCACTTCCGTCTTGGCTCAGGGTGACGGTACGAGGTTAATGGAGATGACTTTCCTCTATGGTTTACTAAGAGTGTTTCCGCAACGTTAATGTGGAAACAGAAATCAACGTAACAGAACAAATTTGAGACGGTAAAGCCGACCGGTCCCCAGGAACCACCGCTCGGTAAAGCAACGGGCTCGGCAGGTCCGACCCGGTCCAGGGCACCACCACTCTATAAAGCACAACTGTTTTCCACTGCGATAATACTTCGGGTGCGATCATACCAGCGCTAAAGCACCGGATCCCATCAGAACTCCGCAGTTAAGCGTGCTTGGGCGAGAGTAGTACAAGATGGGTGACCTCCTGGGAAGTCCTCGTGTTGCACCCCTTTTTTTTCAGCTTTGGCTGTCCATTTTCCTGCCACCCATCACATGACCGCTGTTGGAGCCGTCGGAGACCAAATTAATCATTTTGAAGCGTCGAAACCCAGGCTCCGTGCGAGACTTATTGGTTTTAGTTAGCCTTTAATTTGATTGCTTTGAAGGCTTTTTACTCCATTTCCAGTTCAATCTTTGCGGAAAGCCATATAAAGCAATTTAGGAAAGGTTTAAAAGTTTCAATGGAAAATCTTTTATATTTTACTGATTTTAGTAAGCTTACTGATTCGAGTAATCGAGGGTTTCCTGACTCTATAAAAGTGATGTAATACTTTTATTCAAGGAATAATACAGTTTCAGGTTGTTTATGGGTATCTAGGGTCGTAAACGGGTCGGTTCCGTTCCGGGTCCACGGCGGGCCCGGAACTGGAATCGTTAGTGAGGGGATGCACCCGGAAACTAAAACCGGAACCGATTCGGAACTAATTTCCTGGATCCGGAACCGGAACCATTACGGAGTGGATGGGTCCGGAACCGGAACCATTTCCTGGGCGGGTTCGGGTCCGGGCCCGGCCTATGTAGAGAATTTTTTAGAGAAAAGCAAACTTTTAGAAAAAAAATTTCTAAAATTGGGGTAATATATTGGAGCTCGGGCCCACAGGCCAGAACCAAGGTCGAATTGGGCCCGGAACCATTTAGGTCGCGGGTCTAGAAATTGGAACCATACCCGGACCTGTTTACTTATCGGTTCCTAAAGATGGACCCAAACCCGATTATTAACGGGTCGGAACCTTCGGATAATCGGAGAATCGGATACCCATTTACAACCCTATGGGCATCACCCCATCACTTCCGTCTTGGCTCAGGGTGACGGTACGAGGTTAATGGAGATGACTTTCCTCTATGGTTTACTAAGAGTGTTTCCGCAACGTTAATGTGGAAACAGAAATCAACGTAACAGAACAAATTTGAGACGGTAAAGCCGACCGGTCCCCAGGAACCACCGCTCGGTAAAGCAACGGGCTCGGCAGGTCCGACCCGGTCCAGGGCACCACCACTCTATAAAGCACAACTGTTTTCCACGGCGATAATACTTCGGGTGCGATCATACCAGCGCTAAAGCACCGGATCCCATCAGAACTCCGCAGTTAAGCGTGCTTGGGCGAGAGTAGTACTAGGATGGGTGACCTCCTGGGAAGTCCTCGTGTTGCACCCCTTTTTTTTCAGCTTTGGCTGTCCATTTTCCTGCCACCCATCACATGACCGCTGTTGGAGCCGTCGGAGACCAAATTAATCATTTTGAAGCGTCGAAACCCAGGCTCCGTGCGAGACTTACTGGTTTTAGTTAGCCTTTAATTTGATTGCTTTGAAGGCTTTTTACTCCATTTCCAGTTCAATCTTTGCGGAAAGCCATATAAAGCAATTTAGGAAAGGTTTAAAAGTTTCAATGGAAAATCTTTTATATTTTACTGATTTTAGTAAGCTTACTGATTCGAGTAATCGAGGGTTTCCTGACTCTATAAAAGTGATGTAATACTTTTATTCAAGGAATAATACAGTTTCAGGTTGTTTATGGGTATCTAGGGTCGTAAACGGGTCGGTTCCGTTCCGGGTCCACGGCGGGCCCGGAACTGGAATCGTTAGTGAGGGGATGCACCCGGAAACCAAAACCGGAACCGATTCGGAACTAATTTCCTGGATCCGGAACCGGAACCATTCCGGAGTGGATGGGTCCGGAACCGGAACCATTTCCTGGGCGGGTTCGGGTCCGGGCCCGGCCTATGTAGAGAATTTTTTAGAGAAAAGCAAACTTTTAGAAAAAAAATTTCTAAAATTGGGGTAATATATTGGAGCTCGGGCCCACAGGCCAGAACCAAGGTCGAATTGGGCCCGGAACCATTTAGGTCGCGGGTCTAGAAATTGGAACCATACCCGGACCCGTTTACTTATCGGTTCCTAAAGATGGACCCAGACCCGATTATTAACGGGTCGGAACCTTCGGATAATCGGAGAATCGGATACCCATTTACAACCCTATGGGCATCACCCCATCACTTCCGTCTTGGCTCAGGGTGACGGTACGAGGTTAATGGAGATGACTTTCGTCTATGGTTTACTAAGAGTGTTTCCGCAACGTTAATGTGGAAACAGAAATCAACGTAATAGAACAAATTTGAGACGGTAAAGCCGACCGGTCCCCAGGAACCACCGCTCGGTAAAGCAACGGGCTCGGCAGGTCCGACCCGGTCCAGGGCACCACCACTCTATAAAGCACAACTATTTTCCACTGCGATAATACTTCGGGTGCGATCATACCAGCGCTAAAGCACCGGATCCCATCAGAACTCCGCAATTAAGCGTGCTTGGGCGAGAGTAGTACTAGGATTGGTGACCTCCTGGGAAGTCCTCGTGTTGCACCCCTTTTTTTTCAGCTTTGGCTGTCCATTTTCCTGCCACCCATCACATGACCGCTGTTGGAGCCGTCGGAGACCAAATTAATCATTTTGAAGCGTCGAAACCCAGGCTCCGTGCGAGACTTACTGGTTTTAGTTAGCCTTTAATTTGATTGCTTTGAAGGCTTTTTACTCCATTTCCAGTTCAATCTTTGCGGAAAGCCATATAAAGCAATTTAGGAAAGGTTTAAAAGTTTCAATGGAAAATCTTTTATATTTTACTGATTTTAGTAAGCTTACTGATTCGAGTAATCGAGGGTTTCCTGACTCTATAAAAGTGATGTAATACTTTTATTCAAGGAATAATACAGTTTCAGGTTGTTTATGGGTATCTAGGGTCGTAAACGGGTCGGTTCCGTTCCGGGTCCACGGCGGGCCCGGAACTGGAATCGTTAGTGAGGGGATGCACCCGGAAACCAAAACCGGAACCGATTCGGAACTAATTTCCTGGATCCGGAACCGGAACCATTCCGGAGTGGATGGGTCCGGAACCGGAACCATTTCCTGGGCGGGTTCGGGTCCGGGCCCGGCCTATGTAGAGAATTTTTTAGAGAAAAGCAAACTTTTAGAAAAAAAATTTCTAAAATTGGGGTAATATATTGGAGCTCGGGCCCACAGGCCAGAACCAAGGTCGAATTGGGCCCGGAACCATTTAGGTCGCGGGTCTAGAAATTGGAACCATACCCGGACCCGTTTACTTATCGGTTCCTAAAGATGGATCCAGACCCGATTATTAACGGGTCGGAACCTTCGGATAATCGGAGAATCGGATACCCATTTACAACCCTATGGGCATCACCCCATCACTTCCGTCTTGGCTCAGGGTGACGGTACGAGGTTAATGGAGATGACTTTCGTCTATGGTTTACTAAGAGTGTTTCCGCAACGTTAATGTGGAAACAGAAATCAACGTAATAGAACAAATTTGAGACGGTAAAGCCGACCGGTCCCCAGGAACCACCGCTCGGTAAAGCAACGGGCTCGGCAGGTCCGACCCGGTCCAGGGCACCACCACTCTATAAAGCACAACTGTTTTCCACTGCGATAATACTTCGGGTGCGATCATACCAGCGCTAAAGCACCGGATCCCATCAGAACTCCGCAGTTAAGCGTGCTTGGGCGAGGGTAGTACTAGGATTGGTGACCTCCTGGGAAGTCCTCGTGTTGCACCCCTTTTTTTTCAGCTTTGGCTGTCCATTTTCCTGCCACCCATCACATGACCGCTGTTGGAGCCGTCGGAGACCAAATTAATCATTTTGAAGCGTCGAAACCCAGGCTCCGTGCGAGACTTACTGGTTTTAGTTAGCCTTTAATTTGATTGCTTTGAAGGCTTTTTACTCCATTTCCAGTTCAATCTTTGCGGAAAGCCATATAAAGCAATTTAGGAAAGGTTTAAAAGTTTCAATGGAAAATCTTTTATATTTTACTGATTTTAGTAAGCTTACTGATTCGAGTAATCGAGGGTTTCCTGACTCTATAAAAGTGATGTAATACTTTTATTCAAGGAATAATACAGTTTCAGGTTGTTTATGGGTATCGAGGGTCGTAAACGGGTCGGTTCCGTTCCGGGTCCACGGCGGGCCCGGAACTGGAATCGTTAGTGAGGGGATGCACCCGGAAACCAAAACCGGAACCGATTCGGAACTAATTTCCTGGATCCGGAACCGGAACCATTACGGAGTGGATGGGTCCGGAACCGGAACCATTTCCTGGGCGGGTTCGGGTCCGGGCCCGGCCTATGTAGAGAATTTTTTAGAGAAAAGCAAACTTTTAGAAAAAAAATTTCTAAAATTGGGGTAATATATTGGAGCTCGGGCCCACAGGCCAGAACCAAGGTCGAATTGGGCCCGGAACCATTTAGGTCGCGGGTCTAGAAATTGGAACCATACCCGGACCCGTTTACTTATCGGTTCCTAAAGATGGACCCAGACCCGATTATTAACGGGTCGGAACCTTCGGAAAATCGGAGAATCGGATACCCATTTACAACCCTATGGGCATCACCCCATCACTTCCGTCTTGGCTCAGGGTGACGGTACGAGGTTAATGGAGATGACTTTCCTCTATGGTTTACTAAGAGTGTTTCCGCAACGTTAATGTGGAAACAGAAATCAACATAACAGAACAAATTTGAGACGGTAAAGCCGACCGGTCCCCAGGAACCACCGCTCGGTAAAGCAACGGGCTCGGCAGGTCCGACCCGGTCCAAGGCACCACCACTCTATAAAGCACAACTGTTTTCCACTGCGATAATACTTCGGGTGTGATCATACCAGCGCTAAAGCACTGGATCCCATCAGAACTCCGCAGTTAAGCGTGCTTGGGCGAGAGTAGTACTAGGATGGGTGACCTCCTGGGAAGTCCTCGTGTTGCACCCCTTTTTTTTCAGCTTTGGCTGTCCATTTTCCTGCCACCCATCACATGACCGCTGTTGGAGCCGTCGGAGACCAAATTAATCATTTTGAAGCGTCGAAACCCAGGCTCCGTGCGAGACTTACCGGTTTTAGTTAGCCTTTAATTTGATTGCTTTGAAGGCTTTTTCCTCCATTTCCAGTTCAATCTTTGCGGAAAGCCATATAAAGCAATTTAGGAAAGGTTTAAAAGTTTCAATGGAAAATCTTTTATATTTTACTGATTTTAGTAAGCTTACTGATTCGAGTAATCGAGGGTTTCCTGACTCTATAAAAGTGATGTAATACTTTTATTCAAGGAATAATACAATTTCAGGTTGTTTATGGGTTTCTAGGGTCGTAAACGGGTCGGTTCCGTTCCGGGTCCACGGCGGGCCCGGAACTGGAATCGTTAGTGAGGGGATGCACCCGGAAACTAAAACCGGAACCGATTCGGAACTAATTTCCTGGATCCGGAACCGGAACCATTACGGAGTGGATGGGTCCGGAACCGGAACCATTTCCTGGGCGGGTTCGGGTCCGGGCCCGGCCTATGTAGAGAATTTTTTAGAGAAAAGCAAACTTTTAGAAAAAAAATTTCTAAAATTGGGGTAATATATTGGAGCTCGGGCCCACAGGCCAGAACCAAGGTCGAATTGGGCCCGGAACCATTTAGGTCGCGGGTCTAGAAATTGGAACCATACCCGGACCCGTTTACTTATCGGTTCCTAAAGATGGACCCAGACCCGATTATTAACGGGTCGGAACCTTCGGATAATCGGAGAATCGGATACCCATTTACAACCCTATGGGCATCACCCCATCACTTCCGTCTTGGCTCAGGGTGACGGTACGAGGTTAATGGAGATGACTTTCGTCTATGGTTTACTAAGAGTGTTTCCGCAACGTTAATGTGGAAACAGAAATCAACGTAACAGAACAAATTTGAGACGGTAAAGCCGACCGGTCCCCAGGAACCACCGCTCGGTAAAGCAACGGGCTCGGCAGGTCCGACCCGGTCCAGGGCACCACCACTCTATAAAGCACAACTGTTTTCCACTGCGATAATACTTCGGGTGCGATCATACCAGCGCTAAAGCACCGGATCCCATCAGAACTCCGCAGTTAAGCGTGCTTGGGCGAGAGTAGTACTAGGATTGGTGACCTCCTGGGAAGTCCTCGTGTTGCACCCCTTTTTTTTCAGCTTTGGCTGTCCATTTTCCTGCCACCCATCACATGACCGCTGTTGGAGCCGTCGGAGACCAAATTAATCATTTTGAAGCGTCGAAACCCAGGCTCCGTGCGAGACTTACTGGTTTTAGTTAGCCTTTAATTTGATTGCTTTGAAGGCTTTTTACTCCATTTCCAGTTCAATCTTTGCGGAAAGCCATATAAAGCAATTTAGGAAAGGTTTAAAAGTTTCAATGGAAAATCTTTTATATTTTACTGATTTTAGTAAGCTTACTGATTCGAGTAATCGAGGGTTTCCTGACTCTATAAAAGTGATGTAATACTTTTATTCAAGGAATAATACAGTTTCAGGTTGTTTATGGGTATCTAGGGTCGTAAACGGGTCGGTTCCGTTCCGGGTCCACGGCGGGCCCGGAACTGGAATCGTTAGTGAGGGGATGCACCCGGAAACCAAAACCGGAACCGATTCGGAACTAATTTCCTGGATCCGGAACCGGAACCATTACGGAGTGGATGGGTCCGGAACCGGAACCATTTCCTGGGCGGGTTCGGGTCCGGGCCCGGCCTATGTAGAGAATTTTTTAGAGAAAAGCAAACTTTTAGAAAAAAAATTTCTAAAATTGGGGTAATATATTGGAGCTCGGGCCCACAGGCCAGAACCAAGGTCGAATTGGGCCCGGAACCATTTAGGTCGCGGGTCTAGAAATTGGAACCATACCCGGACCCGTTTACTTATCGGTTCCTAAAGATGGACCCAGACCCGATTATTAACGGGTCGGAACCTTCGGAAAATCGGAGAATCGGATACCCATTTACAACCCTATGGGCATCACCCCATCACTTCCGTCTTGGCTCAGGGTGACGGTACGAGGTTAATGGAGATGACTTTCCTCTATGGTTTACTAAGAGTGTTTCCGCAACGTTAATGTGGAAACAGAAATCAACATAACAGAACAAATTTGAGACGGTAAAGCCGACCGGTCCCCAGGAACCACCGCTCGGTAAAGCAACGGGCTCGGCAGGTCCGACCCGGTCCAAGGCACCACCACTCTATAAAGCACAACTGTTTTCCACTGCGATAATACTTCGGGTGCGATCATACCAGCGCTAAAGCACTGGATCCCATCAGAACTCCGCAGTTAAGCGTGCTTGGGCGAGAGTAGTACTAGGATGGGTGACCTCCTGGGAAGTCCTCGTGTTGCACCCCTTTTTTTTCAGCTTTGGCTGTCCATTTTCCTGCCACCCATCACATGACCGCTGTTGGAGCCGTCGGAGACCAAATTAATCATTTTGAAGCGTCGAAACCCAGGCTCCGTGCGAGACTTACCGGTTTTAGTTAGCCTTTAATTTGATTGCTTTGAAGGCTTTTTCCTCCATTTCCAGTTCAATCTTTGCGGAAAGCCATATAAAGCAATTTAGGAAAGGTTTAAAAGTTTCAATGGAAAATCTTTTATATTTTACTGATTTTAGTAAGCTTACTGATTCGAGTAATCGAGGGTTTCCTGACTCTATAAAAGTGATGTAATACTTTTATTCAAGGAATAATACAATTTCAGGTTGTTTATGGGTTTCTAGGGTCGTAAACGGGTCGGTTCCGTTCCGGGTCCACGGCGGGCCCGGAACTGGAATCGTTAGTGAGGGGATGCACCCGGAAACTAAAACCGGAACCGATTCGGAACTAATTTCCTGGATCCGGAACCGGAACCATTACGGAGTGGATGGGTCCGGAACCGGAACCATTTCCTGGGCGGGTTCGGGTCCGGGCCCGGCCTATGTAGAGAATTTTTTAGAGAAAAGCAAACTTTTAGAAAAAAAATTTCTAAAATTGGGGTAATATATTGGAGCTCGGGCCCACAGGCCAGAACCAAGGTCGAATTGGGCCCGAAACCATTTAGGTCGCGGGTCTAGAAATTGGAACCATACCCGGACCCGTTTACATATCGGTTCCTAAAGATGGACCCAGACCCGATTATTAACGGGTCGGAGCCTTCGGAAAATCGGAGAATCGGATACCCATTTACAACCCTATGGGCATCACCCCATCACTTCCGTCTTGGCTCAGGGTGACGGTACGAGGTTAATGGAGATGACTTTCCTCTATGGTTTACTAAGAGTGTTTCCGCAACGTTAATGTGGAAACAGAAATCAACGTAACAGAACAAATTTGAGACGGTAAAGCCGACCGGTCCCCAGGAACCACCGCTCGGTAAAGCAACGGGCTCGGCAGGTCCGACCCGGTCCAGGGCACCACCACTCTATAAAGCACAACTGTTTTCCACTGCGGTAATACTTCGGGTGCGATCATACCAGCGCTAAAGCACCGGATCCCATCAGAACTCCGCAGTTAAGCGTGCTTGGGCGAGAGTAGTACTAGGATGGGTGACCTCCTGGGAAGTCCTTGTGTTGCACCCCTTTTTTTTCAGCTTTGGCTGTCCATTTTCCTGCCACCCATCACATGACCGCTGTTGGAGCCGTCGGAGACCAAATTAATCATTTTGAAGCGTCGAAACCCAGGCTCCGTGCGAGACTTACCGGTTTTAGTTAGCCTTTAATTTGATTGCTTTGAAGGCTTTTTACTCCATTTCCAGTTCAATCTTTGCGGAAAGCCATATAAAGCAATTTAGGAAAGGTTTAAAAGTTTCAATGGAAAATCTTTTATATTTTACTGATTTTAGTAAGCTTACTGATTCGAGTAATCGAGGGTTTCCTGACTCTATAAAAGTGATGTAATACTTTTATTCAAGGAATAATACAGTTTCAGGTTGTTTATGGGTATCTAGGGTCGTAAACGGGTCGGTTCCGTTCCGGGTCCACGGCGGGCCCGGAACTGGAATCGTTAGTGAGGGGATGCACCCGGAAACCAAAACCGGAACCGATTCGGAACTAATTTCCTGGATCCGGAACCGGAACCATTACGGAGTGGATGGGTCCGGAACCGGAACCATTTCCTTGGCGGGTTCGGGTCCGGGCCCGGCCTATGTAGAGAATTTTTTAGAGAAAAGCAAACTTTTGGAAAAAAAATTTCTAAAATTGGGGTAGTATATTGGAGCTCGGGCCCACAGGCCAGAACCAAGGTCGAATTGGGCCCGGAACCATTTAGGTCGCGGGTCTAGAAATTGGAACCATACCCGGACCCGTTTACTTATCGGTTCCTAAAGATGGACCCAGACCCGATTATTAACGGGTCGGAACCTTCGGATAATCGGAGAATCGGATACCCATTTACAACCCTATGGGCATCACCCCATCACTTCCGTCTTGGCTCAGGGTGACGGTACGAGGTTAATGGAGATGACTTTCCTCTATGGTTTACTAAGAGTGTTTCCGCAACGTTAATGTGGAAACAGAAATCAACGTAACAGAACAAATTTGAGACGGTAAAGCCGACCGGTCCCCAGGAACCACCGCTCGGTAAAGCAACGGGCTCGGCAGGTCCGACCCGGTCCAGGGCACCACCACTCTATAAAGCACAACTGTTTTCCACTGCGATAATACTTCGGGTGCGATCATACCAGCGCTAAAGCACCGGATCCCATCAGAACTCCGCAGTTAAGCGTGCTTGGGCGAGAGTAGTACTAGGATGGGTGACCTCCTGGGAAGTCCTCGTGTTGCACCCCTTTTTTTTCAGCTTTGGCTGTCCATTTTCCTGCCACCCATCACATGACCGCTGTTGGAGCCGTCGGAGACCAAATTAATCATTTTGAAGCGTCGAAACCCAGGCTCCGTGCGAGACTTACCGGTTTTAGTTAGCCTTTAATTTGATTGCTTTGAAGGCTTTTTCCTCCATTTCCAGTTCAATCTTTGCGGAAAGCCATATAAAGCAATTTAGGAAAGGTTTAAAAGTTTCAATGGAAAATCTTTTATATTTTACTGATTTTAGTAAGCTTACTGATTCGAGTAATCGAGGGTTTCCTGACTCTATAAATGTGATGTAATACTTTTATTCAAGGAATAATACAATTTCAGGTTGTTTATGGGTTTCTAGGGTCGTAAACGGGTCGGTTCCGTTCCGGGTCCACGGCGGGCCCGGAACTGGAATCGTTAGTGAGGGGATGCACCCGGAAACTAAAACCGGAACCGATTCGGAACTAATTTCCTGGATCCGGAACCGGAACCATTACGGAGTGGATGGGTCCGGAACCGGAACCATTTCCTGGGCGGGTTCGGGTCCGGGCCCGGCCTATGTAGAGAATTTTTTAGAGAAAAGCAAACTTTTAGAAAAAAAATTTCTAAAATTGGGGTAATATATTGGAGCTCCGGCCCACAGGCCAGAACCAAGGTCGAATTGGGCCCGGAACCATTTAGGTCGCGGGTCTAGAAATTGGAACCATACCCGGACCCGTTTACTTATCGGTTCCTAAAGATGGACCCAGACCCGATTATTAACGGGTCGGAACCTTCGGATAATCGGAGAATCGGATACCCATTTACAACCCTATGGGCATCACCCCATCACTTCCGTCTTGGCTCAGGGTGACGGTACGAGGTTAATGGAGATGACTTTCCTCTATGGTTTACTAAGAGTGTTTCCGCAACGTTAATGTGGAAACAGAAATCAACGTAACAGAACAAATTTGAGACGGTAAAGCCGACCGGTCCCCAGGAACCACCGCTCGGTAAAGCAACGGGCTCGGCAGGTCCGACCCGGTCCAGGGCACCACCACTCTATAAAGCACAACTGTTTTCCACTGCGATAATACTTCGGGTGCGATCATACCAGCGCTAAAGCACCGGATCCCATCAGAACTCCGCAGTTAAGCGTGCTTGGGCGAGAGTAGTACTAGGATGGGTGACCTCCTGGGAAGTCCTCGTGTTGCACCCCTTTTTTTTCAGCTTTGGCTGTCCATTTTCCTGCCACCCATCACATGACCGCTGTTGGAGCCGTCGGAGACCAAATTAATCATTTTGAAGCGTCGAAACCCAGGCTCCGTGCGAGACTTACTGGTTTTAGTTAGCCTTTAATTTGATTGCTTTGAAGGCTTTTTACTCCATTTCCAGTTCAATCTTTGCGGAAAGCCATATAAAGCAATTTAGGAAAGGTTTAAAAGTTTCAATGGAAAATCTTTTATATTTTACTGATTTTAGTAAGCTTACTGATTCGAGTAATCGAGGGTTTCCTGACTCTATAAAAGTGATGTAATACTTTTATTCAAGGAATAATACAGTTTCAGGTTGTTTATGGGTATCTAGGGTCGTAAACGGGTCGGTTCCGTTCCGGGTCCACGGCGGGCCCGGAACTGGAATCGTTAGTGAGGGGATGCACCCGGAAACTAAAACCGGAACCGATTCGGAACTAATTTCCTGGATCCAGAACCGGAACCATTACGGAGTGGATGGGTCCGGAACCGGAACCATTTCCTGGGCGGGTTCGGGTCCGGGCCCGGCCTATGTAGAGAATTTTTTAGAGAAAAGCAAACTTTTAGAAAAAAAATTTCTAAAATTGGGGTAATATATTGGAGCTCGGGCCCACAGGCCAGAACCAAGGTCGAATTGGGCCCGGAACCATTTAGGTCGCGGGTCTAGAAATTGGAACCATACCCGGACCTGTTTACTTATCGGTTCCTAAAGATGGACCCAGACCCGATTATTAACGGGTCGGAACCTTCGGATAATCGGAGAATCGGATACCCATTTACAACCCTATGGGCATCACCCCATCACTTCCGTCTTGGCTCAGGGTGACGGTACGAGGTTAATGGAGATGACTTTCCTCTATGGTTTACTAAGAGTGTTTCCGCAACGTTAATGTGGAAACAGAAATCAACGTAACCGAACAAATTTGAGACGGTAAAGCCGACCGGTCCCCAGGCACCACCGCTCGGTAAAGCAACGGGCTCGGCTGGTCCGACCCGGTCCAGGGCACCACCACTCTGTAAAGCACAACTGTTTTCCACTGCGATAATACTTTGGGTGCGATCATACCAGCGCTAAAGCACCGGATCCCATCAGAACTCCGCAGTTAAGCGTGCTTGGGCGAGAGTAGTACTAGGATGGGTGACCTCCTGGGAAGTCCTCGTGTTGCACCCCTTTTTTTTCAGCTTTGGCTGTCCATTTTCCTGCCACCCATCCAATGACCGATGTTGGAGCTGTCGGAGACCAAATTAATCATTTTGAAGCGTCGAAACCCAGGCTCCGTGCAAGACTTACTGGTTTTAGTTAGCCTTTAATTTGATTGCTTTGAAGGCTTTTTACTCCATTTCCAGTTCAATCTTTGCGGAAAGCCATGTAAAGCAATTTAGGAAAGGTTTAAAAGTTTCAATGGAAAATCTTTTATATTTTACTGATTTTAGTAAGCTTACTGATTTGAGTAATCGAGGGTTTCCTGACTCTATAAAAGTGATGTAATACTTTTATTCAAGGAATAATACAGTTTCAGGTTGTTTATGGGTATCTAGGGTCGTAAACGGGTCGGTTCCGTTCCGGGTCCACGGCGGCCCCGGAACTGGAATCGTTAGTGAGGGGATGCACCCGGAAACCAAAACCGGAACCGATTCGGAACTAATTTCCTGGATCCGGAACCGGAACCATTACGGAGTGGATGGGTCCGGAACCGGAACCATTTCCTGGGCGGGTTCGGGTCCGGGCCCGGCCTATGTAGAGAATTTTTTAGAGAAAAGCAAACATTTAGAAAAAAAATTTCTAAAATTGGGGTAATATATTGGAGCTCGGGCCCACAGGCCAGAACCAAGGTCGAATTGGGCCCGGAACCATTTAGGTCGCGGGTCTAGAAATTGGAACCATACCCGGACCCGTTTACTTATCGGTTCCTAAAGATGGACCCAGACCCGATTATTAACGGGTCGGAACCTTCGGATAATCGGAGAATCGGATACCCATTTACAACCCTATGGGCATCACCCCATCACTTCCGTCTTGGCTCAGGGTGACGGTACGAGGTTAATGGAGACGACTTTCCTCTATGGTTTACTAAGAGTGTTTCCGCAACGTTAATGTGGAAACAGAAATCAACGTAACAGAACAAATTTGAGACGGTAAAGCCGACCGGTCCCCAGGAACCACCGCTCGGTAAAGCAACGGGCTCGGCAGGTCCGACCCGGTCCAGGGCACCACCACTCTATAAAGCACAACTGTTTTCCACTGCGATAATACTTCGGGTGCGATCATACCAGCGCTAAAGCACCGGATCCCATCAGAACTCCGCAGTTAAGCGTGCTTGGGCGAGAGTAGTACTAGGATGGGTGACCTCCTGGGAAGTCCTCGTGTTGCACCCCTTTTTTTTCAGCTTTGGCTGTCCATTTTCCTGCCACCCATCACATGACCGCTGTTGGAGCCGTCGGAGACCAAATTAATCATTTTGAAGCGTCGAAACCCAGGCTCCGTGCGAGACTTACTGGTTTTAGTTAGCCTTTAATTTGATTGCTTTGAAGGCTTTTTACTCCATTTCCAGTTCAATCTTTGCGGAAAGCCATATAAAGCAATTTAGGAAAGGTTTAAAAGTTTCAATGGAAAATCTTTTATATTTTACTGATTTTAGTAAGCTTACTGATTCGAGTAATCGAGGGTTTCCTGACTCTATAAAAGTGATGTAATACTTTTATTCAAGGAATAATACAGTTTCAGGTTGTTTATGGGTATCTAGGGTGGTAAACGGGTCGGTTCCGTTCCGGGTCCACGGCGGGCCCGGAACTGGAATCGTTAGTGAGGGGATGCACCCGGAAACCAAAACCGGAACCGATTCGGAACTAATTTCCTGGATCCGGAACTGGAACCATTACGGAGTGGATGGGTCCGGAACTGGAACCATTTCCTGGGCGGGTTCGGGTCCGGGCCCGGCCTATGTAGAGAATTTTTTAGAGAAAAGCAAACTTTTAGAAAAAAAATTTCTAAAATTGGGGTAATATATTGGAGCTCGGGCCCACAGGCCAGAACCAAGGTCGAATTGGGCCGGGAACCATTTAGGTCGCGGGTCTAGAAATTGGAACCATACCCGGACCCGTTTACTTATCGGTTCCTAAAGATGGACCCAGACCCGATTATTAACGGGTCGGAACCTTCGGATAATCGGAGAATCGGATACCCATTTACAACCCTATGGGCATCACCCCATCACTTCCGTCTTGGCTCAGGGTGACGGTACGAGGTTAATGGAGATGACTTTCCTCTATGGTTTACTAAGAGTGTTTCCGCAACGTTAATGTGGAAACAGAAATCAACGTAACAGAACAAATTTGAGACGGTAAAGTCGACCGGTCCCCAGGAACCACCACTCGGTAAAGCAACGGGCTCGGCAGGTCCGACCCGGTCCAGGGCACCACCACTCTATAAAGCACAACTGTTTTCCACTGCGATAATACTTCGGGTGCTATCATACCAGCGCTAAAGCACCGGATCCCATCAGAACACCGCAGTTAAGCGTGCTTGGGCGAGAGTAGTATTAGGATGGGTGACCTCCTGGGAAGTCCTCGTGTTGCACCCCTTTTTTTTCAGCTTTGGCTGTCCATTTTCCTGCCACCCATCACATGACCGCTGTTGGAGCCGTCGGAGACCAAATTAATCATTTTGAAGCGTCGAAACCCAGGCTCCGTGCGAGACTTACTGGTTTTAGTTAGCCTTTAATTTGATTGCTTTGAAGGCTTTTTACTCCATTTCCAGTTCAATCTTTGCGGAAAGCCATATAAAGCAATTTAGGAAAGGTTTAAAAGTTTCAATGGAAAATCTTTTATATTTTACTGATTTTAGTAAGCTTACTGATTCGAGTAATCGAGGGTTTCCTGACTCTATAAAAGTGATGTAATACTTTTATTCAAGGAATAATACAGTTTCAGGTTGTTTAAGGGTATCTAGGGTGGTAAACGGGTCGGTTCCGTTCCGGGTCCACGGCGGGCCCGGAACTGGAATCGTTAGTGAGGGGATGCACCCGGAAACCAAAACCGGAACCGATTCGGAACTAATTTCCTGGATCCGGAACCGGAACCATTACGGAGTGGATGGGTCCGGAACCGGAACCATTTCCTGGGCGGGTTCGGGTCCGGGCCCGGCCTATGTAGAGAATTTTTTAGAGAAAAGCAAACTTTTAGAAAAAAAATTCCTAAAATTGGGGTAATATATTGGAGCTCGGGCCCACAGGCCAGAACCAAGGTCGAATTGGGCCCGGAACCATTTAGGTCGCGGGTCTAGAAATTGGAACCATACACGAACCCGTTTACTTATCGGTTCCTAAAGATGGACCCAGACCCGATTATTAACGGGTCGGAACCTTCGGATAATCGGAGAATCAGATACCCATTTACAACCCTATGGGCATCACCCCATCACTTCCGTCTTGGCTCAGGGTGACGGTACGAGGTTAATGGAGATGACTTTCCTCTATGGTTTACTAAGAGTGTTTCCGCAACGTTAATGTGGAAACAGAAATCAACGTAACAGAACAAATTTGAGACGGTAAAGCCGACCGGTCCCCAGGAACCACCGCTCGGTAAAGCAACGGGCTCGGCAGGTCCGACCCGGTCCAGGGCACCACCACTCTATAAAGCACAACTGTTTTCCACTGCGATAATACTTTGGGTGCGATCATACCAGCGCTAAAGCACCGGATCCCATCAGAACTCCGCAGTTAAGCGTGCTTGGGCGAGAGTAGTACTAGGATGGGTGACCTCCTGGGAAGTCCTCGTGTTGCACCCTTTTTTTTCAGCTTTGGCTGTCCATTTTCCTGCCACCCATCACATGACCACTGTTGGAGCCGTCGGAGACCAAATTAATCATTTTGAAGCGTCGAAACCCAGGCTCCGTGCGAGACTTACTGGTTTTAGTTAGCCTTTAATTTGATTGCTTTGAAGGCTTTTTACTCCATTTCCGGTTCAATCTTTGCGGAAAGCCATATAAAGCAATTTAGGAAAGGTTTAAAAGTTTCAATGGAAAATCTTTTATATTTTACTGATTTTAGTAAGCTTACTGATTCGAGTAATCGAGGGTTTCCTGACTCTATAAAAGTGATGTAATACTTTTATTCAAGGAATAATACAGTTTCAGGTTGTTTATGGGTATCTAGGGTCGTAAACGGGTCGGTTCCGTTCCGGGTCCACGGCGGGCCCGGAACTGGAATCGTTAGTGAGGGGATGCACCCGGAAACCAAAACCGGAACCGGTTCGGAACTAATTTCCTGGATCCGGAACCGGAACCATTACGGAGTGGATGGGTCCGGAACCGGAACCATTTCCTGGGCGGGTTCGGGTCCGGGCCCGGCCTATGTAGAGAATTTTTTAGAGAAAAGCAAACTTTTAGAAAAAAAATTTCTAAAATTGGGGTAATATATTGGAGCTCGGGCCCACAGGCCAGAACCAAGGTCGAATTGGGCCCGGAACCATTTAGGTCGCGGGTCTAGAAATTGGAACCATACCCGGACCTGTTTACTTATCGGTTCCTAAAGATGGACCCAGACCCGATTATTAACGGGTCGGAACCTTCGGATAATCGGAGAATCGGATACCCATTTACAACCCTATGGGCATCACCCCATCACTTCCGTCTTGGCTCAGGGTGACGGTACGAGGTTAATGGAGATGACTTTCCTCTATGGTTTACTAAGAGTGTTTCCGCAACGTTAATGTGGAAACAGAAATCAACGTAACCGAACAAATTTGAGACGGTAAAGCCGACCGGTCCCCAGGCACCACCGCTCGGTAAAGCAACGGGCTCGGCTGGTCCGACCCGGTCCAGGGCACCACCACTCTGTAAAGCACAACTGTTTTCCACTGCGATAATACTTTGGGTGCGATCATACCAGCGCTAAAGCACCGGATCCCATCAGAACTCCGCAGTTAAGCGTGCTTGGGCGAGAGTAGTACTAGGATGGGTGACCTCCTGGGAAGTCCTCGTGTTGCACCCCTTTTTTTTCAGCTTTGGCTGTCCATTTTCCTGCCACCCATCCAATGACCGATGTTGGAGCTGTCGGAGACCAAATTAATCATTTTGAAGCGTCGAAACCCAGGCTCCGTGCAAGACTTACTGGTTTTAGTTAGCCTTTAATTTGATTGCTTTGAAGGCTTTTTACTCCATTTCCAGTTCAATCTTTGCGGAAAGCCATGTAAAGCAATTTAGGAAAGGTTTAAAAGTTTCAATGGAAAATCTTTTATATTTTACTGATTTTAGTAAGCTTACTGATTTGAGTAATCGAGGGTTTCCTGACTCTATAAAAGTGATGTAATACTTTTATTCAAGGAATAATACAGTTTCAGGTTGTTTATGGGTATCTAGGGTCGTAAACGGGTCGGTTCCGTTCCGGGTCCACGGCGGCCCCGGAACTGGAATCGTTAGTGAGGGGATGCACCCGGAAACCAAAACCGGAACCGATTCGGAACTAATTTCCTGGATCCGGAACCGGAACCATTACGGAGTGGATGGGTCCGGAACCGGAACCATTTCCTGGGCGGGTTCGGGTCCGGGCCCGGCCTATGTAGAGAATTTTTTAGAGAAAAGCAAACATTTAGAAAAAAAATTTCTAAAATTGGGGTAATATATTGGAGCTCGGGCCCACAGGCCAGAACCAAGGTCGAATTGGGCCCGGAACCATTTAGGTCGCGGGTCTAGAAATTGGAACCATACCCGGACCCGTTTACTTATCGGTTCCTAAAGATGGACCCAGACCCGATTATTAACGGGTCGGAACCTTCGGATAATCGGAGAATCGGATACCCATTTACAACCCTATGGGCATCACCCCATCACTTCCGTCTTGGCTCAGGGTGACGGTACGAGGTTAATGGAGACGACTTTCCTCTATGGTTTACTAAGAGTGTTTCCGCAACGTTAATGTGGAAACAGAAATCAACGTAACAGAACAAATTTGAGACGGTAAAGCCGACCGGTCCCCAGGAACCACCGCTCGGTAAAGCAACGGGCTCGGCAGGTCCGACCCGGTCCAGGGCACCACCACTCTATAAAGCACAACTGTTTTCCACTGCGATAATACTTCGGGTGCGATCATACCAGCGCTAAAGCACCGGATCCCATCAGAACTCCGCAGTTAAGCGTGCTTGGGCGAGAGTAGTACTAGGATGGGTGACCTCCTGGGAAGTCCTCGTGTTGCACCCCTTTTTTTTCAGCTTTGGCTGTCCATTTTCCTGCCACCCATCACATGACCGCTGTTGGAGCCGTCGGAGACCAAATTAATCATTTTGAAGCGTCGAAACCCAGGCTCCGTGCGAGACTTACTGGTTTTAGTTAGCCTTTAATTTGATTGCTTTGAAGGCTTTTTACTCCATTTCCAGTTCAATCTTTGCGGAAAGCCATATAAAGCAATTTAGGAAAGGTTTAAAAGTTTCAATGGAAAATCTTTTATATTTTACTGATTTTAGTAAGCTTACTGATTCGAGTAATCGAGGGTTTCCTGACTCTATAAAAGTGATGTAATACTTTTATTCAAGGAATAATACAGTTTCAGGTTGTTTATGGGTATCTAGGGTGGTAAACGGGTCGGTTCCGTTCCGGGTCCACGGCGGGCCCGGAACTGGAATCGTTAGTGAGGGGATGCACCCGGAAACCAAAACCGGAACCGATTCGGAACTAATTTCCTGGATCCGGAACTGGAACCATTACGGAGTGGATGGGTCCGGAACTGGAACCATTTCCTGGGCGGGTTCGGGTCCGGGCCCGGCCTATGTAGAGAATTTTTTAGAGAAAAGCAAACTTTTAGAAAAAAAATTTCTAAAATTGGGGTAATATATTGGAGCTCGGGCCCACAGGCCAGAACCAAGGTCGAATTGGGCCGGGAACCATTTAGGTCGCGGGTCTAGAAATTGGAACCATACCCGGACCCGTTTACTTATCGGTTCCTAAAGATGGACCCAGACCCGATTATTAACGGGTCGGAACCTTCGGATAATCGGAGAATCGGATACCCATTTACAACCCTATGGGCATCACCCCATCACTTCCGTCTTGGCTCAGGGTGACGGTACGAGGTTAATGGAGATGACTTTCCTCTATGGTTTACTAAGAGTGTTTCCGCAACGTTAATGTGGAAACAGAAATCAACGTAACAGAACAAATTTGAGACGGTAAAGTCGACCGGTCCCCAGGAACCACCACTCGGTAAAGCAACGGGCTCGGCAGGTCCGACCCGGTCCAGGGCACCACCACTCTATAAAGCACAACTGTTTTCCACTGCGATAATACTTCGGGTGCTATCATACCAGCGCTAAAGCACCGGATCCCATCAGAACACCGCAGTTAAGCGTGCTTGGGCGAGAGTAGTATTAGGATGGGTGACCTCCTGGGAAGTCCTCGTGTTGCACCCCTTTTTTTTCAGCTTTGGCTGTCCATTTTCCTGCCACCCATCACATGACCGCTGTTGGAGCCGTCGGAGACCAAATTAATCATTTTGAAGCGTCGAAACCCAGGCTCCGTGCGAGACTTACTGGTTTTAGTTAGCCTTTAATTTGATTGCTTTGAAGGCTTTTTACTCCATTTCCGGTTCAATCTTTGCGGAAAGCCATATAAAGCAATTTAGGAAAGGTTTAAAAGTTTCAATGGAAAATCTTTTATATTTTACTGATTTTAGTAAGCTTACTGATTCGAGTAATCGAGGGTTTCCTGACTCTATAAAAGTGATGTAATACTTTTATTCAAGGAATAATACAGTTTCAGGTTGTTTATGGGTATCTAGGGTGGTAAACGGGTCGGTTCCGTTCCGGGTCCACGGCGGGCCCGGAACTGGAATCGTTAGTGAGGGGATGCACCCGGAAACCAAAACCGGAACCGATTCGGAACTAATTTCCTGGATCCGGAACCGGAACCATTACGGAGTGGATGGGTCCGGAACCGGAACCATTTCCTGGGCGGGTTCGGGTCCGGGCCCGGCCTATGTAGAGAATTTTTTAGAGAAAAGCAAACTTTTAGAAAAAAAATTCCTAAAATTGGGGTAATATATTGGAGCTCGGGCCCACAGGCCAGAACCAAGGTCGAATTGGGCCCGGAACCATTTAGGTCGCGGGTCTAGAAATTGGAACCATACACGAACCCGTTTACTTATCGGTTCCTAAAGATGGACCCAGACCCGATTATTAACGGGTCGGAACCTTCGGATAATCGGAGAATCAGATACCCATTTACAACCCTATGGGCATCACCCCATCACTTCCGTCTTGGCTCAGGGTGACGGTACGAGGTTAATGGAGATGACTTTCCTCTATGGTTTACTAAGAGTGTTTCCGCAACGTTAATGTGGAAACAGAAATCAACGTAACAGAACAAATTTGAGACGGTAAAGCCGACCGGTCCCCAGGAACCACCGCTCGGTAAAGCAACGGGCTCGGCAGGTCCGACCCGGTCCAGGGCACCACCACTCTATAAAGCACAACTGTTTTCCACTGCGATAATACTTTGGGTGCGATCATACCAGCGCTAAAGCACCGGATCCCATCAGAACTCCGCAGTTAAGCGTGCTTGGGCGAGAGTAGTACTAGGATGGGTGACCTCCTGGGAAGTCCTCGTGTTGCACCCTTTTTTTTCAGCTTTGGCTGTCCATTTTCCTGCCACCCATCACATGACCACTGTTGGAGCCGTCGGAGACCAAATTAATCATTTTGAAGCGTCGAAACCCAGGCTCCGTGCGAGACTTACTGGTTTTAGTTAGCCTTTAATTTGATTGCTTTGAAGGCTTTTTACTCCATTTCCGGTTCAATCTTTGCGGAAAGCCATATAAAGCAATTTAGGAAAGGTTTAAAAGTTTCAATGGAAAATCTTTTATATTTTACTGATTTTAGTAAGCTTACTGATTCGAGTAATCGAGGGTTTCCTGACTCTATAAAAGTGATGTAATACTTTTATTCAAGGAATAATACAGTTTCAGGTTGTTTATGGGTATCTAGGGTCGTAAACGGGTCGGTTCCGTTCCGGGTCCACGGCGGGCCCGGAACTGGAATCGTTAGTGAGGGGATGCACCCGGAAACCAAAACCGGAACCGGTTCGGAACTAATTTCCTGGATCCGGAACCGGAACCATTACGGAGTGGATGGGTCCGGAACCGGAACCATTTCCTGGGCGGGTTCGGGTCCGGGCCCGGCCTATGTAGAGAATTTTTTAGAGAAAAGCAAACTTTTAGAAAAAAAAATTTCTAAAATTGGGGTAATATATTGGAGCTCGGGCCCACAGGCCAGAACCAAGGTCGAATTGGGCCCGGAACCATTTAGGTCGCGGGTCTAGAAATTGGAACCATACCCGGACCCGTTTACTTATCGGTTCCTAAAGATGGACCCAGACCCGATTATTAACGGGTCGGAACCTTCGGATAATCGGAGAATCGGATACCCATTTACAACCCTATGGGCATCACCCCATCACTTCCGTCTTGGCTCAGGGTGACGGTACGAGGTTAATGGAGATGACTTTCCTCTATGGTTTACTAAGAGTGTTTCCGCAACGTTAATGTGGAAACAGAAATCAACGTAACAGAACAAATTTGAGACGGTAAAGCCGACCGGTCCCCAGGAACCACCGCTCGGTAAAGCAACGGGCTCGGCAGGTCCGACCCGGTCCAGGGCACCACCACTCTATAAAGCACAACTGTTTTCCACTGCGATAATACTTCGGGTGCGATCATACCAGCGCTAAAGCACCGGATCCCATCAGAACTCCGCAGTTAAGCGTGCTTGGGCGAGAGTAGTACTAGGATGGGTGACCTCCTGGGAAGTCCTCGTGTTGCACCCCTTTTTTTTCAGCTTTGGCTGTCCATTTTCCTGCCACCCATCACATGACCGCTGTTGGAGCCGTCGGAGACCAAATTAATCATTTTGAAGCGTCGAAACCCAGGCTCCGTGCGAGACTTACTGGTTTTAGTTAGCCTTTAATTTGATTGCTTTGAAGGCTTTTTACTCCATTTCCAGTTCAATCTTTGCGGAAAGCCATATAAAGCAATTTAGGAAAGGTTTAAAAGTTTCAATGGAAAATCTTTTATATTTTACTGATTTTAGTAAGCTTACTGATTCGAGTAATCGAGGGTTTCCTGACTCTATAAAAGTGATGTAATACTTTTATTCAAGGAATAATACAGTTTCAGGTTGTTTATGGGTGTCTAGGGTCGTAAACGGGTCGGTTCCGTTCCGGGTCCACGGCGGGCCCGGAACTGGAATCGCTAGTGAGGGGATGCACCCGGAAACCAAAACCGGAACCGATTCGGAACTAATTTCCTGGATCCGGAACCGGAACCATTACGGAGTGGATGGGTCCGGAACCGGAACCATTTCCTGGGCGGGTTCGGGTCCGGGCCCGGCCTAGGTAGAGAATTTTTTAGAGAAAAGCAAACTTTTAGAAAAAAAATTTCTAAAATTGGGGTAATATATTGGAGCTCGGGCCCACAGGCCAGAACCAAGGTCGAATTGGGCCCGGAACCATTTAGGTCGCGGGTCTAGAAATTGGAACCATACCCGGACCCGTTTACTTATCGGTTCCTAAAGATGGACCCAGACCCGATTATTAACGGGTCGGAACCTTCGGATAATCGGAGAATCGGATACCCATTTACAACCCTATGGGCATCACCCCATCACGTCCGTCTTGGCTCAGGGTGACGGTACGAGGTTAATGGAGATGACTTTCCTCTATGGTTTACTAAGAGTGTTTCCGCAACGTTAATGTGGAAACAGAAATCAACGTAACAGAACAAATTTGAGACGGTAAAGCCGACCGGTCCCCAGGAACCACCGCTCGGTAAAGCAACGGGCTCGGCAGGTCCGACCCGGTCCAGGGCACCACCACTCTATAAAGCACAACTGTTTTCCACTGCGATAATACTTCGGGTGCGATCATACCAGCGCTAAAGAACCGGATCCCATCAGAACTCCGCAGTTAAGCGTGCTTGGGCGAGAGTAGTACTAGGATGGGTGACCTCCTGGGAAGTCCTCGTGTTGCACCCCTTTTTTTTCAGCTTTGGCTGTCCATTTTCTGCCACCCATCACATGACCGCTGTTGGAGCCGTCGGAGACCAAATTAATCATTTTGAAGCGTCGAAACCCAGGCTCCGTGCGAGACTTACTGGTTTTAGTTAGCCTTTAATTTGATTGCTTTGAAGGCTTTTTACTCCATTTCCAGTTCAATCTTTGCGGAAAGCCATATAAAGCAATTTAGGAAAGGTTTAAAAGTTTCAATGGAAAATCTTTTATATTTTACTGATTTTAGTAAGCTTACTGATTCGAGTAATCGAGGGTTTCCTGACTCTATAAAAGTGATGTAATACTTTTATTCAAGGAATAATACAGTTTCAGGTTGTTTATGGGTATCTAGGGTCGTAAACGGGTCGGTTCCGTTCCGGGTCCACGGCGGGCCCGGAACTGGAATCGTTAGTGAGGGGATGCACCCGGAAACCAAAACCGAAACCGATTCGGAACTAATTTCCTGGATCCGGAACCGGAACCATTACGGAGTGGATGGGTCCGGAACCGGAAGCATTTCCTGGGCGGGTTCGGGTCCGGGCCCGGCCTATGTAGAGAATTTTTTAGAGAAAAGCAAACTTTTAGAAAAAAAATTTCTAAAATTGGGGTAATATATTGGAGCTCGGGCCCACAGGCCAGAACCAAGGTCGAATTGGGCCCGGAACCATTTAGGTCGCGGGTCTAGAAATTGGAACCATACCCAGACCCGTTTACTTATCGGTTCCTAAAGATGGACCCAGACCCGATTATTAACGGGTCGGAACCTTCGGATAATCGGAGAATCGGATACCCATTTCCAACCCTATTGGCATCACCCCATCACTTCCGTCTTGGCTCAGGGTGACGGTACGAGGTTAATGGAGATGACTTTCCTCTATGGTTTACTAAGAGTGTTTCCGCAACGTTAATGTGGAAACAGAAATCAACGTAACAGAACAAATTTGAGACGGTAAAGCCGACCGGTCCCCAGGAACCACCGCTCGGTAAAGCAACGGGCTCGGCAGGTCCGACCCGGTCCAGGGCACCACCACTCTATAAAGCACAACTGTTTTCCACTGCGATAATACTTCGGGTGCGATCATACCAGCGCTAAAGCACCGGATCCCATCAGAACTCCGCAGTTAAGCGTGCTTGGGCGAGAGTAGTACTAGGATGGGTGACCTCCTGGGAAGTCCTCGTGTTGCACCCTTTTTTTTTCAGCTTTGGCTGTCCATTTTCCTGCCACCCATCACATGACCGCTGTTGGAGCCGTCGGAGACCAAATTAATCATTTTGAAGCGTCGAAACCCAGGCTCCGTGCGAGACTTACTGGTTTTAGTTAGCCTTTAATTTGATTGCTTTGAAGGCTTTTTACTCCATTTCCAGTTCAATCTTTGCGGAAAGCCATATAAAGCAATTTAGGAAAGGTTTAAAAGTTTCAATGGAAAATCTTTTATATTTTACTGATTTTAGTAAGCTTACTGATTCGAGTAATCGAGGGTTTCCTGACTCTATAAAAGTGATGTAATACTTTTATTCAAGGAATAATACAGTTTCAGGTTGTTTATGGGTATCTAGGGTGGTAAACGGGTCGGTTCCGTTCCGGGTCCACGGCGGGCCCGGAACTGGAATCGTTAGTGAGGGGATGCACCCGGAAACCAAAACCGGAACCGATTCGGAACTAATTTCCTGGATCCGGAACCGGAACCATTACGGAGTGGATGGGTCCGGAACCGGAACCATTTCCTGGGCGGGTTCGGGTCCGGGCCCGGCCTATGTAGAGAATTTTTTAGAGAAAAGCAAACTTTTAGAAAAAAAATTTCTAAAATTGGGGTAATATATTGGAGCTCGGGCCCACAGGCCAGAACCAAGGTCGAATTGGGCCCGGAACCATTTAGGTCGCGGGTCTAGAAATTGGAACCATACCCGGACCCGTTTACTTATCGGTTCCTAAAGATGGACCCAGACCCGATTATTAACGGGTCGGAACCTTCGGATAATCGGAGAATCAGATACCCATTTACAACCCTATGGGCATCACCCCATCACTTCCGTCTTGGCTCAGGGTGACGGTACGAGGTTAATGGAGATGACTTTCCTCTATGGTTTACTAAGAGTGTTTCCGCAACGTTAATGTGGAAACAGAAATCAACGTAACAGAACAAATTTGAGACGGTAAAGCCGACCGGTCCCCAGGAACCACCGCTCGGTAAAGCAACGGGCTCGGCAGGTCCGACCCGGTCCAGGGCACCACCACTCTATAAAGCACAACTGTTTTCCACTGCGATAATACTTCGGGTGCGATCATACCAGCGCTAAAGAACCGGATCCCATCAGAACTCCGCAGTTAAGCGTGCTTGGGCGAGAGTAGTACTAGGATGGGTGACCTCCTGGGAAGTCCTCGTGTTGCACCCCTTTTTTTTCAGCTTTGGCTGTCCATTTTCTGCCACCCATCACATGACCGCTGTTGGAGCCGTCGGAGACCAAATTAATCATTTTGAAGCGTCGAAACCCAGGCTCCGTGCGAGACTTACTGGTTTTAGTTAGCCTTTAATTTGATTGCTTTGAAGGCTTTTTACTCCATTTCCAGTTCAATCTTTGCGGAAAGCCATATAAAGCAATTTAGGAAAGGTTTAAAAGTTTCAATGGAAAATCTTTTATATTTTACTGATTTTAGTAAGCTTACTGATTCGAGTAATCGAGGGTTTCCTGACTCTATAAAAGTGATGTAATACTTTTATTCAAGGAATAATACAGTTTCAGGTTGTTTATGGGTATCTAGGGTCGTAAACGGGTCGGTTCCGTTCCGGGTCCACGGCGGGCCCGGAACTGGAATCGTTAGTGAGGGGATGCACCCGGAAACCAAAACCGAAACCGATTCGGAACTAATTTCCTGGATCCGGAACCGGAACCATTACGGAGTGGATGGGTCCGGAACCGGAAGCATTTCCAGGGCGGGTTCGGGTCCGGGCCCGGCCTATGTAGAGAATTTTTTAGAGAAAAGCAAACTTTTAGAAAAAAAATTTCTAAAATTGGGGTAATATATTGGAGCTCGGGCCCACAGGCCAGAACCAAGGTCGAATTGGGCCCGGAACCATTTAGGTCGCGGGTCTAGAAATTGGAACCATACCCAGACCCGTTTACTTATCGGTTCCTAAAGATGGACCCAGACCCGATTATTAACGGGTCGGAACCTTCGGATAATCGGAGAATCGGATACCCATTTCCAACCCTATTGGCATCACCCCATCACTTCCGTCTTGGCTCAGGGTGACGGTACGAGGTTAATGGAGATGACTTTCCTCTATGGTTTACTAAGAGTGTTTCCGCAACGTTAATGTGGAAACAGAAATCAACGTAACAGAACAAATTTGAGACGGTAAAGCCGACCGGTCCCCAGGAACCACCGCTCGGTAAAGCAACGGGCTCGGCAGGTCCGACCCGGTCCAGGGCACCACCACTCTATAAAGCACAACTGTTTTCCACTGCGATAATACTTCGGGTGCGATCATACCAGCGCTAAAGCACCGGATCCCATCAGAACTCCGCAGTTAAGCGTGCTTGGGCGAGAGTAGTACTAGGATGGGTGACCTCCTGGGAAGTCCTCGTGTTGCACCCTTTTTTTTTCAGCTTTGGCTGTCCATTTTCCTGCCACCCATCACATGACCGCTGTTGGAGCCGTCGGAGACCAAATTAATCATTTTGAAGCGTCGAAACCCAGGCTCCGTGCGAGACTTACTGGTTTTAGTTAGCCTTTAATTTGATTGCTTTGAAGGCTTTTTACTCCATTTCCAGTTCAATCTTTGCGGAAAGCCATATAAAGCAATTTAGGAAAGGTTTAAAAGTTTCAATGGAAAATCTTTTATATTTTACTGATTTTAGTAAGCTTACTGATTCGAGTAATCGAGGGTTTCCTGACTCTATAAAAGTGATGTAATACTTTTATTCAAGGAATAATACAGTTTCAGGTTGTTTATGGGTATCTAGGGTGGTAAACGGGTCGGTTCCGTTCCGGGTCCACGGCGGGCCCGGAACTGGAATCGTTAGTGAGGGGATGCACCCGGAAACCAAAACCGGAACCGATTCGGAACTAATTTCCTGGATCCGGAACCGGAACCATTACGGAGTGGATGGGTCCGGAACCGGAACCATTTCCTGGGCGGGTTCGGGTCCGGGCCCGGCCTATGTAGAGAATTTTTTAGAGAAAAGCAAACTTTTAGAAAAAAAATTTCTAAAATTAGGGTAATATATTGGAGCTCGGGCCCACAGGCCAGAACCAAGGTCGAATTGGGCCCGGAACCATTTAGGTCGCGGGTCTAGAAATTGGAACCATACCCGGACCCGTTTACTTATCGGTTCCTAAAGATGGACCCAGACCCGATTATTAACGGGTCGGAACCTTCGGATAATCGGAGAATCGGATACCCATTTACAACCCTATGGGCATCACCCCATCACTTCCGTCTTGGCTCAGGGTGACGGTACGAGGTTAATGGAGATGACTTTCCTCTATGGTTTACTAAGAGTGTTTCCGCAACGTTAATGTGGAAACAGAAATCAACGTAACAGAACAAATTTGAGACGGTAAAGCCGACCGGTCCCCAGGAACCACCGCTCGGTAAAGCAACGGGCTCGGCAGGTCCGACCCGGTCTAGGGCACCACCACTCTATAAAGCACAACTATTTTCCACTGCGATAATACTTCGGGTGCGATCATACCAGCGCTAAAGCACTGGATCCCATCAGAACTCCGCAGTTAAGCGTGCTTGGGCGAGAGTAGTACTAGGATGGGTGACCTCCTGGGAAGTCCTCGTGTTGCACCCCTTTTTTTTCAGCTTTGGCTGTCCATTTTCCTGCCACCCATCACATGACCGCTGTTGGAGCCGTCGGAGACCAAATTAATCATTTTGAAGCGTCGAAACCCAGGCTCCGTGCGAGACTTACCGGTTTTAGTTAGCCATTAATTTGATTGCTTTGAAGGCTTTTTCCTCCATTTCCAGTTCAATCTTTGCGGAAAGCCATATAAAGCAATTTAGGAAAGGTTTAAAAGTTTCAATGGAAAATCTTTTATATTTTACTGATTTTAGTAAGCTTACTGATTCGAGTAATCGAGGGTTTCCTGACTCTATAAAAGTGATGTAATACTTTTATTCAAGGAATAATACAATTTCAGGTTGTTTATGGGTTTCTAGGGTCGTAAACAGGTCGGTTCCGTTCCGGGTCCACGGCGGGCCCGGAACTGGAATCGTTAGTGAGGGGATGCACCCGGAAACCAAAACCGGAACCGATTCGGAACTAATTTCCAGGATCCGGAACCGGAACCATTACGGAGTGGATGGGTCCGGAACCGGAACCATTTCCTGGGCGGGTTCGGGTCCGGGCCCGGCCTATGTAGAGAATTTTTTAGAGAAAAGCAAACTTTTAGAAAAAAAATTTCTAAAATTGGGGTAATATATTGGAGCTCGGGCCCACAGGCCAGAACCAAGGTCGAATTGGGCCCGGAACCATTTAGGTCGCGGGTCTAGAAATTGGAACCATACCCGGACCTGTTTACTTATCGGTTCCTAAAGATGGACCCAGACCCGATTATTAACGGGTCGGAACCTTCGGATAATCGGAGAATCGGATACCCATTTACAACCCTATGGGCATCACCCCATCACTTCCGTCTTGGCTCAGGGTGACGGTACGAGGTTAATGGAGATGACTTTCCTCTATGGTTTACTAAGAGTGTTTCCGCAACGTTAATGTGGAAACAGAAATCAACGTAACCGAACAAATTTGAGACGGTAAAGCCGACCGGTCCCCAGGCACCACCGCTCGGTAAAGCAACGGGCTCGGCAGGTCCGACCCGGTCCAGGGCACCACCACTCTGTAAAGCACAACTGTTTTCCACTGCGATAATACTTTGGGTGCGATCATACCAGCGCTAAAGCACCGGATCCCATCAGAACTCCGCAGTTAAGCGTGCTTGGGCGAGAGTAGTACTAGGATGGGTGACCTCCTGGGAAGTCCTCGTGTTGCACCCCTTTTTTTTCAGCTTTGGCTGTCCATTTTCTTGCCACCCATCCAATGACCGCAGTTGGAGCCGTCGGAGACCAAATTAATCATTTTGAAGCGTCGAAACCCAGGCTCCGTGCGAGACTTACTGGTTTTAGTTAGCCTTTAATTTGATTGCTTTGAAGGCTTTTTACTCCATTTCCAGTTCAATCTTTGCGGAAAGCCATGTAAAGCAATTTAGGAAAGGTTTAAAAGTTTCAATGGAAAATCTTTTACATTTTACTGATTTTAGTAAGCTTACTGATTTGAGTAATCGAGGGTTTCCTGACTCTATAAAAGTGATGTAATACTTTTATTCAAGGAATAATACAGTTTCAGGTTGTTTATGGGTATCTAGGGTCGTAAACGGGTCGGTTCCGTTCCGGGTCCACGGCGGCCCCGGAACTGGAATCGTTAGTGAGGGGATGCACCCGGAAACCAAAACCGGAACCGATTCGGAACTAATTTCCTGGATCCGGAACCGGAACCATTACGGAGTGGATGGGTCCGGAACCGGAACCATTTCCTGGGCGGGTTCGGGTCCGGGCCCGGCCTATGTAGAGAATTTTTTAGAGAAAAGCAAACTTTTAGAAAAAAAATTTCTAAAATTGGGGTAATATATTGGAGCTCGGGCCCACAGGCCAGAACCAAGGTCGAATTGGGCCCGGAACCATTTAGGTCGCGGGTCTAGAAATTGGAACCATACCCGGACCCGTTTACTTATCGGTTCCTAAAGATGGACCCAGACCCGATTATTAACGGGTCGGAACCTTCGGATAATCGGAGAATCGGATACCCATTTACAACCCTATGGGCATCACCCCATCACTTCCGTCTTGGCTCAGGGTGACGGTACGAGGTTAATGGAGATGACTTTCCTCTATGGTTTACTAAGAGTGTTTCCGCAACGTTAATGTGGAAACAGAAATCAACGTAACAGAACAAATTTGAGACGGTAAAGCCGACCGGTCCCCAGGAACCACCGCTCGGTAAAGCAACGGGCTCGGCAGGTCCGACCCGGTCCAGGGCACCACCACTCTATAAAGCACAACTGTTTTCCACTGCGATAATACTTCGGGTGCGATCATACAGCGCTAAAGCACCGGATCCCATCAGAACTCCGCAGTTAAGCGTGCTTGGGCGAGAGTAGTACTAGGATGGGTGACCTCCTGGGAAGTCCTCGTGTTGCACCCCTTTTTTTTCAGCTTTGGCTGTCCATTTTCCTGCCACCCATCACATGACCGCTGTTGGAGCCGTCGGAGACCAAATTAATCATTTTGAAGCGTCGAAACCCAGGCTCCGTGCGAGACTTACTGGTTTTAGTTAGCCTTTAATTTGATTGCTTTGAAGGCTTTTTACTCCATTTCCAGTTCAATCTTTGCGGAAAGCCATATAAAGCAATTTAGGAAAGGTTTAAAAGTTTCAATGGAAAATCTTTTATATTTTACTGATTTTAGTAAGCTTACTGATTCGAGTAATCGAGGGTTTCCTGACTCTATAAAAGTGATGTAATACTTTTATTCAAGGAATAATACAGTTTCAGGTTGTTTATGGGTATCTAGGGTCGTAAACGGGTCGGTTCCGTTCCGGGTCCACGGCGGCCCCGGAACTGGAATCGTTAGTGAGGGGATGCACCCGGAAACCAAAACCGGAACCGATTCGGAACTAATTTCCTGGATCCGGAACCGGAACCATTACGGAGTGGATGGGTCCGGAACCGGAACCATTTCCTGGGCGGGTTCGGGTCCGGGCCCGGCCTATGTAGAGAATTTTTTAGAGAAAAGCAAACTTTTAGAAAAAAAATTTCTAAAATTGGGGTAATATATTGGAGCTCGGGCCCACAGGCCAGAACCAAGGTCGAATTGGGCCCGGAACCATTTAGGTCGCGGGTCTAGAAATTGGAACCATACCCGGACCCGTTTACTTATCGGTTCCTAAAGATGGACCCAGACCCGATTATTAACGGGTCGGAACCTTCGGATAATCGGAGAATCGGATACCCATTTACAACCCTATGGGCATCACCCCATCACTTCCGTCTTGGCTCAGGGTGACGGTACGAGGTTAATGGAGATGACTTTCCTCTATGGTTTACTAAGAGTGTTTCCGCAACGTTAATGTGGAAACAGAAATCAACGTAACAGAACAAATTTGAGACGGTAAAGCCGACCGGTCCCCAGGAACCACCGCTCGGTAAAGCAACGGGCTCGGCAGGTCCGACCCGGTCCAGGGCACCACCACTCTATAAAGCACAACTGTTTTCCACTGCGATAATACTTCGGGTGCGATCATACAGCGCTAAAGCACCGGATCCCATCAGAACTCCGCAGTTAAGCGTGCTTGGGCGAGAGTAGTACTAGGATGGGTGACCTCCTGGGAAGTCCTCGTGTTGCACCCCTTTTTTTTCAGCTTTGGCTGTCCATTTTCCTGCCACCCATCACATGACCGCTGTTGGAGCCGTCGGAGACCAAATTAATCATTTTGAAGCGTCGAAACCCAGGCTCCGTGCGAGACTTACTGGTTTTAGTTAGCCTTTAATTTGATTGCTTTGAAGGCTTTTTACTCCATTTCCAGTTCAATCTTTGCGGAAAGCCATATAAAGCAATTTAGGAAAGGTTTAAAAGTTTCAATGGAAAATCTTTTATATTTTACTGATTTTAGTAAGCTTACTGATTCGAGTAATCGAGGGTTTCCTGACTCTATAAAAGTGATGTAATACTTTTATTCAAGGAATAATACAGTTTCAGGTTGTTTATGGGTATCTAGGGTCGTAAACGGGTCGGTTCCGTTCCGGGTCCACGGCGGGCCCGGAACTGGAATCGTTAGTGAGGGGATGCACCCGGAAACTAAAACCGGAACCGATTCGGAACTAATTTCCTGGATCCGGAACCGGAACCATTACGGAGTGGATGGGTCCGGAACCGGAACCATTTCCTGGGCGGGTTCGGGTCCGGGCCCGGCCTATGTAGAGAATTTTTTAGAGAAAAGCAAACTTTTAGAAAAAAAATTTCTAAAATTGGGGTAATATATTGGAGCTCGGGCCCACAGGCCAGAACCATGGTCGAATTGGGCCCGGAACCATTTAGGTCGCGGGTCTAGAAATTGGAACCATACCCGGACCTGTTTACTTATCGGTTCCTAAAGATGGACCCAAACCCGATTATTAACGGGTCGGAACCTTCGGATAATCGGAGAATCGGATACCCATTTACAACCCTATGGGCATCACCCCATCACTTCCGTCTTGGCTCAGGGTGACGGTACGAGGTTAATGGAGATGACTTTCCTCTATGGTTTACTAAGAGTGTTTCCGCAACGTTAATGTGGAAACAGAAATCAACGTAACAGAACAAATTTGAGACGGTAAAGCCGACCGGTCCCCAGGAACCACCGCTCGGTAAAGCAACGGGCTCGGCAGGTCCGACCCGGTCCAGGGCACCACCACTCTATAAAGCACAACTGTTTTCCACTGCGATAATACTTCGGGTGCGATCATACCAGCGCTAAAGCACCGGATCCCATCAGAACTCCGCAGTTAAGCGTGCTTGGGCGAGAGTAGTACTAGGATGGGTGACCTCCTGGGAAGTCCTCGTGTTGCACCCCTTTTTTTTCAGCTTTGGCTGTCCATTTTCCTGCCACCCATCACATGACCGCTGTTGGAGCCGTCGGAGACCAAATTAATCATTTTGAAGCGTCGAAACCCAGGCTCCGTGCGAGACTTACTGGTTTTAGTTAGCCTTTAATTTGATTGCTTTGAAGGCTTTTTACTCCATTTCCAGTTCAATCTTTGCGGAAAGCCATATAAAGCAATTTAGGAAAGGTTTAAAAGTTTCAATGGAAAATCTTTTATATTTTACTGATTTTAGTAAGCTTACTGATTCGAGTAATCGAGGGTTTCCTGACTCTATAAAAGTGATGTAATACTTTTATTCAAGGAATAATACAGTTTCAGGTTGTTTATGGGTATCTAGGGTCGTAAACGGGTCGGTTCCGTTCCGGGTCCACGGCGGGCCCGGAACTGGAATCGTTAGTGAGGGGATGCACCCGGAAACCAAAACCGGAACCGATTCGGAACTAATTTCCTGGATCCGGAACCGGAACCATTCCGGAGTGGATGGGTCCGGAACCGGAACCATTTCCTGGGCGGGTTCGGGTCCGGGCCCGGCCTATGTAGAGAATTTTTTAGAGAAAAGCAAACTTTTAGAAAAAAAATTTCTAAAATTGGGGTAATATATTGGAGCTCGGGCCCACAGGCCAGAACCAAGGTCGAATTGGGCCCGGAACCATTTAGGTCGCGGGTCTAGAAATTGGAACCATACCCGGACCCGTTTACTTATCGGTTCCTAAAGATGGACCCAGACCCGATTATTAACGGGTCGGAACCTTCGGATAATCGGAGAATCGGATACCCATTTACAACCCTATGGGCATCACCCCATCACTTCCGTCTTGGCTCAGGGTGACGGTACGAGGTTAATGGAGATGACTTTCGTCTATGGTTTACTAAGAGTGTTTCCGCAACGTTAATGTGGAAACAGAAATCAACGTAACAGAACAAATTTGAGACGGTAAAGCCGACCGGTCCCCAGGAACCACTGCTCGGTAAAGCAACGGGCTCGGCAGGTCCGACCCGGTCCAGGGCACCACCACTCTATAAAGCACAACTGTTTTCCACTGCGATAATACTTCGGGTGCGATCATACCAGCGCTAAAGCACCGGATCCCATCAGAACTCCGCAGTTAAGCGTGCTTGGGCGAGAGTAGTACTAGGATGGGTGACCTCCTGGGAAGTCCTCGTGTTGCACCCCTTTTTTTTCAGCTTTGGCTGTCCATTTTCCTGCCACCCATCACATGACCGCTGTTGGAGCCGTCGGAGACCAAATTAATCATTTTGAAGCGTCGAAACCCAGGCTCCGTGCGAGACTTACTGGTTTTAGTTAGCCTTTAATTTGATTGCTTTGAAGGCTTTTTACTCCATTTCCAGTTCAATCTTTGCGGAAAGCCATATAAAGCAATTTAGGAAAGGTTTAAAAGTTTCAATGGAAAATCTTTTATATTTTACTGATTTTAGTAAGCTTACTGATTCGAGTAATCGAGGGTTTCCTGACTCTATAAAAGTGATGTAATACTTTTATTCAAGGAATAATACAGTTTCAGGTTGTTTATGGGTATCTAGGGTCGTAAACGGGTCGGTTCCGTTCCGGGTCCACGGCGGGCCCGGAACTGGAATCGTTAGTGAGGGGATGCACCCGGAAACCAAAACCGGAACCGATTCGGAACTAATTTCCTGGATCCGGAACCGGAACCATTCCGGAGTGGATGGGTCCGGAACCGGAACCATTTCCTGGGCGGGTTCGGGTCCGGGCCCGGCCTATGTAGAGAATTTTTTAGAGAAAAGCAAACTTTTAGAAAAAAAATTTCTAAAATTGGGGTAATATATTGGAGCTCGGGCCCACAGGCCAGAACCAAGGTCGAATTGGGCCCGGAACCATTTAGGTCGCGGGTCTAGAAATTGGAACCATACCCGGACCCGTTTACTTATCGGTTCCTAAAGATGGACCCAGACCCGATTATTAACGGGTCGGAACCTTCGGATAATCGGAGAATCGGATACCCATTTACAACCCTATGGGCATCACCCCATCACTTCCGTCTTGGCTCAGGGTGACGGTACGAGGTTAATGGAGATGACTTTCGTCTATGGTTTACTAAGAGTGTTTCCGCAACGTTAATGTGGAAACAGAAATCAACGTAACAGAACAAATTTGAGACGGTAAAGCCGACCGGTCCCCAGGAACCACCGCTCGGTAAAGCAACGGGCTCGGCAGGTCCGACCCGGTCCAGGGCACCACCACTCTATAAAGCACAACTGTTTTCCACTGCGATAATACTTCGGGTGCGATCATACCAGCGCTAAAGCACCGGATCCCATCAGAACTCCGCAGTTAAGCGTGCTTGGGCGAGAGTAGTACTAGGATGGGTGACCTCCTGGGAAGTCCTCGTGTTGCACCCCTTTTTTTTCAGCTTTGGCTGTCCATTTTCCTGCCACCCATCACATGACCGCTGTTGGAGCCGTCGGAGACCAAATTAATCATTTTGAAGCGTCGAAACCCAGGCTCCGTGCGAGACTTACTGGTTTTAGTTAGCCTTTAATTTGATTGCTTTGAAGGCTTTTTACTCCATTTCCAGTTCAATCTTTGCGGAAAGCCATATAAAGCAATTTAGGAAAGGTTTAAAAGTTTCAATGGAAAATCTTTTATATTTTACTGATTTTAGTAAACTTACTGATTCGAGTAATCGAGGGTTTCCTGACTCTATAAAAGTGATGTAATACTTTTATTCAAGGAATAATACAGTTTCAGGTTGTTTATGGGTATCTAGGGTCGTAAACGGGTCGGTTCCGTTCCGGGTCCACGGCGGGCCCGGAACTGGAATCGTTAGTGAGGGGATGCACCCGGAAACCAAAACCGGAACCGATTCGGAACTAATTTCCTGGATCCGGAACCGGAACCATTACGGAGTGGATGGGTCCGGAACCGGAACCATTTCCTGGGCGGGTTCGGGTCCGGGCCCGGCCTATGTAGAGAATTTTTTAGAGAAAAGCAAACTTTTAGAAAAAAAATTTCTAAAATTGGGGTAATATATTGGAGCTCGGGCCCACAGGCCAGAACCAAGGTCGAATTGGGCCCGGAACCATTTAGGTCGCGGGTCTAGAAATTGGAACCATACCCGGACCCGTTTACTTATCGGTTCCTAAAGATGGACCCAGACCCGATTATTAACGGGTCGGAACCTTCGGAAAATCGGAGAATCGGATACCCATTTACAACCCTATGGGCATCACCCCATCACTTCCGTCTTGGCTCAGGGTGACGGTACGAGGTTAATGGAGATGACTTTCCTCTATGGTTTACTAAGAGTGTTTCCGCAACGTTAATGTGGAAACAGAAATCAACATAACAGGACAAATTTGAGACGGTAAAGCCGACCGGTCCCCAGGAACCACCGCTCGGTAAAGCAACGGGCTCGGCAGGTCCGACCCGGTCCAAGGCACCACCACTCTATAAAGCACAACTGTTTTCCACTGCGATAATACTTCGGGTGCGATCATACCAGCGCTAAAGCACTGGATCCCATCAGAACTCCGCAGTTAAGCGTGCTTGGGCGAGAGTAGTACTAGGATGGGTGACCTCCTGGGAAGTCCTCGTGTTGCACCCCTTTTTTTTCAGCTTTGGCTGTCCATTTTCCTGCCACCCATCACATGACCGCTGTTGGAGCCGTCGGAGACCAAATTAATCATTTTGAAGCGTCGAAACCCAGGCTCCGTGCGAGACTTACCGGTTTTAGTTAGCCTTTAATTTGATTGCTTTGAAGGCTTTTTCCTCCATTTCCAGTTCAATCTTTGCGGAAAGCCATATAAAGCAATTTAGGAAAGGTTTAAAAGTTTCAATGGAAAATCTTTTATATTTTACTGATTTTAGTAAGCTTACTGATTCGAGTAATCGATGGTTTCCTGACTCTATAAAAGTGATGTAATACTTTTATTCAAGGAATAATACAATTTCAGGTTGTTTATGGGTTTCTAGGGTCGTAAACGGGTCGGTTCCGTTCCGGGTCCACGGCGGGCCCGGAACTGGAATCGTTAGTGAGGGGATGCACCCGGAAACTAAAACCGGAACCGATTCGGAACTAATTTCCTGGATCCGGAACCGGAACCATTACGGAGTGGATGGGTCCGGAACCGGAACCATTTCCTGGGCGGGTTCGGGTCCGGGCCCGGCCTATGTAGAGAATTTTTTAGAGAAAAGCAAACTTTTAGAAAAAAAATTTCTAAAATTGGGGTAATATATTGGAGCTCGGGCCCACAGGCCAGAACCAAGGTCGAATTGGGCCCGGAACCATTTAGGTCGCGGGTCTAGAAATTGGAACCATACCCGGACCCGTTTACATATCGGTTCCTAAAGATGGACCCAGACCCGATTATTAACGGGTCGGAGCCTTCGGAAAATCGGAGAATCGGATACCCATTTACAACCCTATGGGCATCACCCCATCACTTCCGTCTTGGCTCAGGGTGACGGTACGAGGTTAATGGAGATGACTTTCCTCTATGGTTTACTAAGAGTGTTTCCGCAACGTTAATGTGGAAACAGAAATCAACGTAACAGAACAAATTTGAGACGGTAAAGCCGACCGGTCCCCAGGAACCACCGCTCGGTAAAGCAACGGGCTCGGCAGGTCCGACCCGGTCCAGGGCACCACCACTCTATAAAGCACAACTGTTTTCCACTGCGTTAATACTTCGGGTGCGATCATACCAGCGCTAAAGCACCGGATCCCATCAGAACTCCGCAGTTAAGCGTGCTTGGGCGAGAGTAGTACTAGGATGGGTGACCTCCTGGGAAGTCCTTGTGTTGCACCCCTTTTTTTTCAGCTTTGGCTGTCCATTTTCCTGCCACCCATCACATGACCGCTGTTGGAGCCGTCGGAGACCAAATTAATCATTTTGAAGCGTCGAAACCCAGGCTCCGTGCGAGACTTACCGGTTTTAGTTAGCCTTTAATTTGATTGCTTTGAAGGCTTTTTACTCCATTTCCAGTTCAATCTTTGCGGAAAGCCATATAAAGCAATTTAGGAAAGGTTTAAAAGTTTCAATGGAAAATCTTTTATATTTTACTGATTTTAGTAAGCTTACTGATTCGAGTAATCGAGGGTTTCCTGACTCTATAAAAGTGATGTAATACTTTTATTCAAGGAATAATACAGTTTCAGGTTGTTTATGGGTATCTAGGGTCGTAAACGGGTCGGTTCCGTTCCGGGTCCACGGCGGGCCCGGAACTGGAATCGTTAGTGAGGGGATGCACCCGGAAACCAAAACCGGAACCGATTCGGAACTAATTTCCTGGATCCGGAACCGGAACCATTACGGAGTGGATGGGTCCGGAACCGGAACCATTTCCTGGGCGGGTTCGGGTCCGGGCCCGGCCTATGTAGAGAATTTTTTAGAGAAAAGCAAACTTTTAGAAAAAAAATTTCTAAAATTGGGGTAGTATATTGGAGCTCGGGCCCACAGGCCAGAACCAAGGTCGAATTGGGCCCGGAACCATTTAGGTCGCGGGTCTAGAAATTGGAACCATACCCGGACCCGTTTACTTATCGGTTCCTAAAGATGGACCCAGACCCTATTATTAACGGGTCGGAACCTTCGGATAATCGGAGAATCGGATACCCATTTACAACCCTATGGGCATCACCCCATCACTTCCGTCTTGGCTCAGGGTGACGGTACGAGGTTAATGGAGATGACTTTCCTCTATGGTTTACTAAGAGTGTTTCCGCAACGTTAATGTGGAAACAGAAATCAACGTAACAGAACAAATTTGAGACGGTAAAGCCGACCGGTCCCCAGGAACCACCGCTCGGTAAAGCAACGGGCTCGGCAGGTCCGACCCGGTCCAGGGCACCACCACTCTATAAAGCACAACTGTTTTCCACTGCGATAATACTTCGGGTGCGATCATACCAGCGCTAAAGCACCGGATCCCATCAGAACTCCGCAGTTAAGCGTGCTTGGGCGAGAGTAGTACTAGGATGGGTGACCTCCTGGGAAGTCCTCGTGTTGCACCCCTTTTTTTTCAGCTTTGGCTGTCCATTTTCCTGCCACCCATCACATGACCGCTGTTGGAGCCGTCGGAGACCAAATTAATCATTTTGAAGCGTCGAAACCCAGGCTCCGTGCGAGACTTACCGGTTTTAGTTAGCCTTTAATTTGATTGCTTTGAAGGCTTTTTCCTCCATTTCCAGTTCAATCTTTGCGGAAAGCCATATAAAGCAATTTAGGAAAGGTTTAAAAGTTTCAATGGAAAATCTTTTATATTTTACTGATTTTAGTAAGCTTACTGATTCGAGTAATCGAGGGTTTCCTGACTCTATAAATGTGATGTAATACTTTTATTCAAGGAATAATACAATTTCAGGTTGTTTATGGGTTTCTAGGGTCGTAAACGGGTCGGTTCCGTTCCGGGTCCACGGCGGGCCCGGAACTGGAATCGTTAGTGAGGGGATGCACCCGGAAACTAAAACCGGAACCGATTCGGAACTAATTTCCTGGATCCGGAACCGGAACCATTACGGAGTGGATGGGTCCGGAACCGGAACCATTTCCTGGGCGGGTTCGGGTCCGGGCCCGGCCTATGTAGAGAATTTTTTAGAGAAAAGCAAACTTTTAGAAAAAAAATTTCTAAAATTGGGGTAATATATTGGAGCTCCGGCCCACAGGCCAGAACCAAGGTCGAATTGGGCCCGGAACCATTTAGGTCGCGGGTCTAGAAATTGGAACCATACCCGGACCCGTTTACTTATCGGTTCCTAAAGATGGACCCAGACCCGATTATTAACGGGTCGGAACCTTCGGATAATCGGAGAATCGGATACCCATTTACAACCCTATGGGCATCACCCCATCACTTCCGTCTTGGCTCAGGGTGACGGTACGAGGTTAATGGAGATGACTTTCCTCTATGGTTTACTAAGAGTGTTTCCGCAACGTTAATGTGGAAACAGAAATCAACGTAACAGAACAAATTTGAGACGGTAAAGCCGACCGGTCCCCAGGAACCACCGCTCGGTAAAGCAACGGGCTCGGCAGGTCCGACCCGGTCCAGGGCACCACCACTCTATAAAGCACAACTGTTTTCCACTGCGATAATACTTCGGGTGCGATCATACCAGCGCTAAAGCACTGGATCCCATCAGAACTCCGCAGTTAAGCGTGCTTGGGCGAGAGTAGTACTAGGATGGGTGACCTCCTGGGAAGTCCTCGTGTTGCACCCCTTTTTTTTCAGCTTTGGCTGTCCATTTTCCTGCCACCCATCACATGACCGCTGTTGGAGCCGTCGGAGACCAAATTAATCATTTTGAAGCGTCGAAACCCAGGCTCCGTGCGAGACTTACTGGTTTTAGTTAGCCTTTAATTTGATTGCTTTGAAGGCTTTTTACTCCATTTCCAGTTCAATCTTTGCGGAAAGCCATATAAAGCAATTTAGGAAAGGTTTAAAAGTTTCAATGGAAAATCTTTTATATTTTACTGATTTTAGTAAGCTTACTGATTCGAGTAATCGAGGGTTTCCTGACTCTATAAAAGTGATGTAATACTTTTACTCAAGGAATAATACAGTTTCAGGTTGTTTATGGGTATCTAGGGTCGTAAACGGGTCGGTTCCGTTCCGGGTCCACGGCGGGCCCGGAACTGGAATCGTTAGTGAGGGGATGCACCCGGAAACTAAAACCGGAACCGATTCGGAACTAATTTCCTGGATCCAGAACCGGAACCATTACGGAGTGGATGGGTCCGGAACCGGAACCATTTCCTGGGCGGGTTCGGGTCCGGGCCCGGCCTATGTAGAGAATTTTTTAGAGAAAAGCAAACTTTTAGAAAAAAAATTTCTAAAATTGGGGTAATATATTGGAGCTCGGGCCCACAGGCCAGAACCAAGGTCGAATTGGGCCCGGAACCATTTAGGTCGCGGGTCTAGAAATTGGAACCATACCCGGACCTGTTTACTTATCGGTTCCTAAAGATGGACCCAGACCCGATTATTAACGGGTCGGAACCTTCGGATAATCGGAGAATCGGATACCCATTTACAACCCTATGGGCATCACCCCATCACTTCCGTCTTGGCTCAGGGTGACGGTACGAGGTTAATGGAGATGACTTTCCTCTATGGTTTACTAAGAGTGTTTCCGCAACGTTAATGTGGAAACAGAAATCAACGTAACCGAACAAATTTGAGACGGTAAAGCCGACCGGTCCCCAGGCACCACCGCTCGGTAAAGCAACGGGCTCGGCAGGTCCGACCCGGTCCAGGGCACCACCACTCTGTAAAGCACAACTGTTTTCCACTGCGATAATACTTTGGGTGCGATCATACCAGCGCTAAAGCACCGGATCCCATCAGAACTCCGCAGTTAAGCGTGCTTGGGCGAGAGTAGTACTAGGATGGGTGACCTCCTGGGAAGTCCTCGTGTTGCACCCCTTTTTTTTCAGCTTTGGCTGTCCATTTTCCTGCCACCCATCCAATGACCGATGTTGGAGCTGTCGGAGACCAAATTAATCATTTTGAAGCGTCGAAACCCAGGCTCCGTGCAAGACTTACTGGTTTTAGTTAGCCTTTAATTTGATTGCTTTGAAGGCTTTTTACTCCATTTCCAGTTCAATCTTTGCGGAAAGCCATGTAAAGCAATTTAGGAAAGGTTTAAAAGTTTCAATGGAAAATCTTTTATATTTTACTGATTTTAGTAAGCTTACTGATTTGAGTAATCGAGGGTTTCCTGACTCTATAAAAGTGATGTAATACTTTTATTCAAGGAATAATACAGTTTCAGGTTGTTTATGGGTATCTAGGGTCGTAAACGGGTCGGTTCCGTTCCGGGTCCACGGCGGCCCCGGAACTGGAATCGTTAGTGAGGGGATGCACCCGGAAACCAAAACCGGAACCGATTCGGAACTAATTTCCTGGATCCGGAACCGGAACCATTACGGAGTGGATGGGTCCGGAACCGGAACCATTTCCTGGGCGGGTTCGGGTCCGGGCCCGGCCTATGTAGAGAATTTTTTAGAGAAAAGCAAACTTTTAGAAAAAAAATTTCTAAAATTGGGGTAATATATTGGAGCTCGGGCCCACAGGCCAGAACCAAGGTCGAATTGGGCCCGGAACCATTTAGGTCGCGGGTCTAGAAATTGGAACCATACCCGGACCCGTTTACTTATCGGTTCCTAAAGATGGACCCAGACCCGATTATTAACGGGTCGGAACCTTCGGATAATCGGAGAATCGGATACCCATTTACAACCCTATGGGCATCACCCCATCACTTCCGTCTTGGCTCAGGGTAACGGTACGAGGTTAATGGAGATGACTTTCCTCTATGGTTTACTAAGAGTGTTTCCGCAACGTTAATGTGGAAACAGAAATCAACGTAACAGAACAAATTTGAGACGGTAAAGCCGACCGGTCCCCAGGAACCACCGCTCGGTAAAGCAACGGGCTCGGCAGGTCCGACCCGGTCCGGGGCACCACCACTCTATAAAGCACAACTGTTTTCCACTGCGATAATACTTCGGGTGCGATCATACCAGCGCTAAAGCACCGGATCCCATCAGAACTCCGCAGTTAAGCGTGCTTGGGCGAGAGTAGTACTAGGATGGGTGACCTCCTGGGAAGTCCTCGTGTTGCACCCCTTTTTTTTCAGCTTTGGCTGTCCATTTTCCTGCCACCCATCACATGACCGCTGTTGGAGCCGTCGGAGACCAAATTAATCATTTTGAAGCGTCGAAACCCAGGCTCCGTGCGAGACTTACTGGTTTTAGTTAGCCTTTAATTTGATTGCTTTGAAGGCTTTTTACTCCATTTCCAGTTCAATCTTTGCGCAAAGCCATATAAAGCAATTTAGGAAAGGTTTAAAAGTTTCAATGGAAAATCTTTTATATTTTACTGATTTTAGTAAGCTTACTGATTCGAGTAATCGAGGGTTTCCTGACTCTATAAAAGTGATGTAATACTTTTATTCAAGGAATAATACAGTTTCGGGTTGTTTATGGGTATCTAGGGTCGTAAACGGGTCGGTTCCGTTCCGGGTCCACGGCGGGCCCGGAACTGGAATCGTTAGTGAGGGGATGCACCCGGAAACTAAAACCGGAACCGATTCGGAACTAATTTCCTGGATCCGGAACCGGAACCATTACGGAGTGGATGGGTCCGGAACCGGAACCATTTCCTGGGCGGGTTCGGGTCCGGGCCCGGCCTATGTAGAGAATTTTTTAGAGAAAAGCAAACTTTTTGAAAAAAAATTTCTAAAATTGGGGTAATATATTGGAGCTCCGGCCCACAGGCCAGAACCAAGGTCGAATTGGGCCCGGAACCGTTTAGGTCGCGGGTCTAGAAATTGGAACCATACCCGGACCCGTTTACTTATCGGTTCCTAAAGATGGACCCAGACCCGATTATTAACGGGTCGGAACCTTCGGATAATCGGAGAATCGGATACCCATTTACAACCCTATGGGCATCACCCCATCACTTCCGTCTTGGCTCAGGGTGACGGTACGAGGTTAATGGAGATGACTTTCCTCTATGGTTTACTAAGAGTGTTTCCGCAACGTTAATGTGGAAACAGAAATCAACGTAACAGAACAAATTTGAGACGGTAAAGCCGACCGGTCCCCAGGCACCACCGCTCGGTAAAGCAACGGGCTCGGCAGGTCCGACCCGGTCCAGGGCACCACCTCTCTGTAAAGCACAACTGTTTTCCACTGCGATAATACTTCGGGTGCGATCATACCAGCGCTGAAGCACCGGATCCAATCAGAACTCCGCAGTTAAGCGTGCTTGGGCGAGAGTAGTACTACGATGGGTGACCTCCTGGGAAGTCCTCGTGTTGCACCCCTTTTTTTTCAGCTTTGGCTGTCCATTTTCCTGCCACCCATCACATGACCGCTGTTGGAGCCGTCGGAGACCAAATTAATCATTTTGAAGCGTCGAAACCCAGGCTCCGTGCGAGACTTACTGGTTTTAGTTAGCCTTTAATTTGATTGCTTTGAAGGCTTTTTACTCCATTTCCGGTTCAATCTTTGCGGAATGCCATATAAAGCAATTTAGGAAAGGTTTAAAAGTTTCAATGGAAAATCTTTTATATTTTACTGATTTTAGTAAGCTTACTGATTCGAGTAATCGAGGGTTTCCTGACTCTATAAAAGTGATGTAATACTTTTATTCAAGGAATAATACAGTTTCAGGTTGTTTATGGGTATCTAGGGTCGTAAACGGGTCGGTTCCGTTCCGGGTCCACGGCGGGCCCGGAACTGGAATCGTTAGGGAGGGGATGCACCCAGAAACCAAAACCGGAACCGATTCGGAACTAATTTCCTGGATCCGGAACCGGAACCATTACGGAGTGGATGGGCCCGGAACCGGAACCATTTCATGGGCGGGTTCGGGTCCGGGCTCGGCCTATGTAGAGAATTTTTTAGAGAAAAGCAAACTTTTAGAAAAAAAATTTCTAAAATTGGGGCAATATATTGGAGCTCGGGCCCACAGGCCAGAACCAAGGTCGAATTGGGCCCGGAACCATTTAGGTCGCGGGTCTAGAAATTGGAACCATACCCGGACCCGTTTACTTATCGGTTCCTAAAGATGGACCCAGACCCGATTATTAACGGGTCGGAACCTTCGGATAATCGGAGAATCGGATACCCATTTACAACCCTATGGGCATCACCCCATCACTTCCGTCTTGGCTCAGGGTGACGGTACGAGGTTAATGGAGATGACTTTCCTCTATGGTTTACTAAGAGTGTTTCCGCAACGTTAATGTGGAAACAGAAATCAACATAACAGAACAAATTTGAGACGGTAAAGCCGACCGGTCCCCAGGCACCACCGCTCGGTAAAGCAACGGGCTAGGCAGGTCCGACCCGGTCCAGGGCACCACCTCTCTGTAAAGCACAACTGTTTTCCACTGCGATAATACTTCGGGTGCGATCATACCAGCGCTAATGCACCGGATCCCATCAGAACTCCTCAGTTAAGCGTGCTTGGGCGAGAGTAGTACTAGGATGGGTGACCTCCTGCGAAGTCCTCGTGCTACACCCCTTTTTTTTCAGCTTTGGCTGTCCATTTTCCTACCACCCATCACATGACCGCTGTTGGAGCCGTCGGAGACCAAATTAATCATTTTGAAGCGTCGAAACCCAGGCTCCGTGCGAGACTTACTGGTTTTAGTTAGCCTTTAATTTGATTGCTTTGAAGGCTTTTTACTCCATTTTCGGTTCAATCTTTGCGGAAAGCCATATGAAGCAATTTAGGAAAGGTTTAAAAGTTTCAATGGAAAATCTTTTATATTTTACTGATTTTAGTAAGCTTACTGATTCGAGTAATCGAGGGTTTCCTGACTCTATAAAAGTGATGTAATACTTTTATTCAAGGAATAATACAGTTTTAGGTTGTTTATGGGTATCTAGGGTCGTAAACGGGTCGGTTCCGTTCCGGGTCCACGGCGAGCCCGGAACTGGAATCGTTAGTGAGGGGATGCACCCGGAAACCAAAACCGGAACCGATACGGAACTAATTTCCTGGATCCGGAACCGGAACCATTACGGAGTGGATGGGTCCGGAACCGGAACCATTTCCTGGGCGGGTTCGGGTCCGGGCCCGGCCTATGTAGAGAATTTTTTAGAGAAAAGCAAACTTTTAGAAAAAAAATTTCTAAAATTGGGGTAATATATTGGAGCTCGGGCCCACAGGCCAGAACCAAGGTCGAATTGGGCCCGGAACCGTTTAGGTCGCGGGTCTAGAAATTGGAACCATACCCGGACCCGTTTACTTATCGGTTCCTAAAGATGGACCCAGACCCGATTATTAACGGGTCGGAACCTTCGGATAATCGGAGAATCGGATACCCATTTACAACCCTATGGGCATCACCCCATCACTTCCGTCTTGGCTCAGGGTGACGGTACGAGGTTAATGGAGATGACTTTCCTCTATGGTTTACTAAGAGTGTTTCCGCAACGTTAATGTGGAAACAGAAATCAACGTAACAGAACAAATTTGAGACGGTAAAGCCGACCGGTCCCCAGGCACCACCGCTCGGTAAAGCAACGGGCTCGGCAGGTCCGACCCGGTCCAGGGCACCACCTCTCTGTAAAGCACAACTGTTTTCCACTGCGATAATACTTCGGGTGCGATCATACCAGCGCTAAAGCACCGGATCCCATCAGAACTCCGCAGTTAAGCGTGCTTGGGCGAGAGTAGTACTAGGATGTGTGACCTCTTGGGAAGTCCTCGAGTTGCACCCCTTTTTTTTCAGCTTTGGCTGTCCATTTTCCTGCCACCCATCACATGACCGCTGTTGGAGCCGTCGGAGACCAAATTAATCATTTTGAAGCGTCGAAACCCAGGCTCCGTGCGAGATTTACTGGTTTTAGTTAGCCTTTAATTTGATTGCTTTGAAGGCTTTTTACTCCATTTCCGGTTCAATCTTTGCGGAAAGCCATATAAAGCAATTTAGGAAAGGCTTAAAAGTTTCAATGGAAAATCTTTTATATTTTACTGATTTTAGTAAGCTTACTGATTCGAGTAATCGAGGGTTTCCTGACTCTATAAAAGTGATGTAATACTTTTATTCAAGGAATAATACAGTTTCAGGTTGTTTATGGGTATCTAGGGTCGTAAACGGGTCGGTTCCGTTCCGGGTCCACGGCGGCCCCGGAACTGGAATCGTTAGTGAGGGGATGCACCCGGAAACCAAAACCGGAACCGATTCGGAACTAATTTCCTGGATCCGGAACCGGAACCATTACGGAGTGGATGGGTCCGGAACCGGAACCATTTCCTGGGCGGGTTCGGGTCCGGGCCCGGCCTATGTAGAGAATTTTTTAGAGAAAAGCAAACTTTTAGAAAAAAAATTTCTAAAATTGGGGTAATATATTGGAGCTCGGGCCCACAGGCCAGAACCAAGGTCGAATTGGGCCCGGAACCATTTAGGTCGCGGGTCTAGAAATTGGAACCATACCCGGACCCGTTTACTTATCGGTTCCTAAAGATGGACCCAGACCCGATTATTAACGGGTCGGAACCTTCGGATAATCGGAGAATCGGATACCCATTTACAACCCTATGGGCATCACCCCATCACTTCCGTCTTGGCTCAGGGTAACGGTACGAGGTTAATGGAGATGACTTTCCTCTATGGTTTACTAAGAGTGTTTCCGCAACGTTAATGTGGAAACAGAAATCAACGTAACAGAACAAATTTGAGACGGTAAAGCCGACCGGTCCCCAGGAACCACCGCTCGGTAAAGCAACGGGCTCGGCAGGTCCGACCCGGTCCGGGGCACCACCACTCTATAAAGCACAACTGTTTTCCACTGCGATAATACTTCGGGTGCGAACATACCAGCGCTAAAGCACCGGATCCCATCAGAACTCCGCAGTTAAGCGTGCTTGGGCGAGAGTAGTACTAGGATGGGTGACCTCCTGGGAAGTCCTCGTGTTGCACCCCTTTTTTTTCAGCTTTGGCTGTCCATTTTCCTGCCACCCATCACATGACCGCTGTTGGAGCCGTCGGAGACCAAATTAATCATTTTGAAGCGTCGAAACCCAGGCTCCGTGCGAGATTTACTGGTTTTAGTTAGCCTTTAATTTGATTGCTTTGAAGGCTTTTTACTCCATTTCCGGTTCAATCTTTGCGGAAAGCCATATAAAGCAATTTAGGAAAGGCTTAAAAGTTTCAATGGAAAATCTTTTATATTTTACTGATTTTAGTAAGCTTACTGATTCGAGTAATCGAGGGTTTCCTGACTCTATAAAAGTGATGTAATACTTTTATTCAAGGAATAATACAGTTTCAGGTTGTTTATGGGTATCTAGGGTCGTAAACGGGTCGGTTCCGTTCCGGGTCCACGGCGGCCCCGGAACTGGAATCGTTAGTGAGGGGATGCACCCGGAAACCAAAACCGGAACCGATTCGGAACTAATTTCCTGGATCCGGAACCGGAACCATTACGGAGTGGATGGGTCCGGAACCGGAACCATTTCCTGGGCGGGTTCGGGTCCGGGCCCGGCCTATGTAGAGAATTTTTTAGAGAAAAGCAAACTTTTAGAAAAAAAATTTCTAAAATTGGGGTAATATATTGGAGCTCGGGCCCACAGGCCAGAACCAAGGTCGAATTGGGCCCGGAACCATTTAGGTCGCGGGTCTAGAAATTGGAACCATACCCGGACCCGTTTACTTATCGGTTCCTAAAGATGGACCCAGACCCGATTATTAACGGGTCGGAACCTTCGGATAATCGGAGAATCGGATACCCATTTACAACCCTATGGGCATCACCCCATCACTTCCGTCTTGGCTCAGGGTAACGGTACGAGGTTAATGGAGATGACTTTCCTCTATGGTTTACTAAGAGTGTTTCCGCAACGTTAATGTGGAAACAGAAATCAACGTAACAGAACAAATTTGAGACGGTAAAGCCGACCGGTCCCCAGGAACCACCGCTCGGTAAAGCAACGGGCTCGGCAGGTCCGACCCGGTCCGGGGCACCACCACTCTATAAAGCACAACTGTTTTCCACTGCGATAATACTTCGGGTGCGATCATACCAGCGCTAAAGCACCGGATCCCATCAGAACTCCGCAGTTAAGCGTGCTTGGGCGAGAGTAGTACTAGGATGGGTGACCTCCTGGGATGTCCTCGTGTTGCACCCCTTTTTTTTCAGCTTTGGCTGTCCATTTTCCTGCCACCCATCACATGACCGCTGTTGGAGCCGTCGGAGACCAAATTAATCATTTTGAAGCGTCGAAACCCAGGCTCCGTGCGAGACTTACTGGTTTTAGTTAGCCTTTAATTTGATTGCTTTGAAGGCTTTTTACTCCATTTCCAGTTCAATCTTTGCGGAATGCCATATAAAGCAATTTAGGAAAGGTTTAAAAGTTTCAATGGAAAATCTTTTATATTTTACTGATTTTAGTAAGCTTACTGATTCGAGTAATCGAGGGTTTCCTGACTCTATAAAAGTGATGTAATACTTTTATTCAAGGAATAATACAGTTTCAGGTTGTTTATGGGTATCTAGGGTCGTAAACGGGTCGGTTCCGTTCCGGGTCCACGGCGGGCCCGGAACTGGAATCGTTAGTGAGGGGATGCACCCGGAAACCAAAACCGGAACCGATTCGGAACTAATTTCCTGGATCCGGAACCGGAACCATTACGGAGTGGATGGGCCCGGAACCGGAACCATTTCATGGGCGGGTTCGGGTCTGGGCTCGGCCTATGTAGAGAATTTTTTAGAGAAAAGCAAACTTTTAGAAAAAAAATTTCTAAAATTGGGGCAATATATTGGAGCTCGGGCCCACAGGCCAGAACCAAGGTCGAATTGGGCCCGGAACCATTTAGGTCGCGGGTCTAGAAATTGGAACCATACCCGGACCCGTTTACTTATCGGTTCCTAAAGATGGACCCAGACCCGATTATTAACGGGTCGGAACCTTCGGATAATCGGAGAATCGGATACCCATTTACAACCCTATGGGCATCACCCCATCACTTCCGTCTTGGCTCAGGGTGACGGTACGAGGTTAATGGAGATGACTTTCCTCTATGGTTTACTAAGAGTGTTTCCGCAACGTTAATGTGGAAACAGAAATCAACATAACAGAACAAATTTGAGACGGTAAAGCCGACCGGTCCCCAGGCACCACCGCTCGGTAAAGCAACGGGCTAGGCAGGTCCGACCCGGTCCAGGGCACCACCTCTCTGTAAAGCACAACTGTTTTCCACTGCGATAATACTTCGGGTGCGATCATACCAGCGCTAATGCACCGGATCCCATCAGAACTCCTCAGTTAAGCGTGGTTGGGCGAGAGTAGTACTAGGATGAGTGACCTCCTGCGAAGTCCTCGTGCTACACCCCTTTTTTTTCAGCTTTGGCTGTCCATTTTCCTACCACCCATCACATGACCGCTGTTGGAGCCGTCGGAGACCAAATTAATCATTTTGAAGCGTCGAAACCCAGGCTCCGTGCGAGACTTACTGGTTTTAGTTAGCCTTTAATTTGATTGCTTTGAAGGCTTTTTACTCCATTTTCGGTTCAATCTTTGCGGAAAGCCATATGAAGCAATTTAGGAAAGGTTTAAAAGTTTCAATGGAAAATCTTTTATATTTTACTGATTTTAGTAAGCTTACTGATTCGTGTAATCGAGGGTTTCCTGACTCTATAAAAGTGATGTAATACTTTTATTCAAGGAATAATACAGTTTCAGGTTGTTTATGGGTATCTAGGGTCGTAAACGGGTCGGTTCCGTTCCGGGTCCACGGCGAGCCCGGAACTGGAATCGTTAGTGAGGGGATGCACCCGGAAACCAAAACCGGAACCGATACGGAACTAATTTCCTGGATCCGGAACCGGAACCATTACGGAGTGGATGGGTCCGGAACCGGAACCATTTCCTGGGCGGGTTCGGGTCCGGGCCCGGCCTATGTAGAGAATTTTTTAGAGAAAAGCAAACTTTTAGAAAAAAAATTTCAAAAATTGGGGTAATATATTGGAGCTCGGGCCCACAGGCCAGAACCAAGGTCGAATTGGGCCCGGAACCGTTTAGGTCGCGGGTCTAGAAATTGGAACCATACCCGGACCCGTTTACTTATCGGTTCCTAAAGATGGACCCAGACCCGATTATTAACGGGTCGGAACCTTCGGATAATCGGAGAATCGGATACCCATTTACAACCCTATGGGCATCACCCCATCACTTCCGTCTTGGCTCAGGGTGACGGTACGAGGTTAATGGAGATGACTTTCCTCTATGGTTTACTAAGAGTGTTTCCGCAACGTTAATGTGGAAACAGAAATCAACGTAACAGAACAAATTTGAGACGGTAAAGCCGACCGGTCCCCAGGCACCACCGCTCGGTAAAGCAACGGGCTCGGCAGGTCCGACCCGGTCCAGGGCACCACCTCTCTGTAAAGCACAACTGTTTTCCACTGCGATAATACTTCGGGTGCGATCATACCAGCGCTGAAGCACCGGATCCCATCAGAACTCCGCAGTTAAGCGTGCTTGGGCGAGAGTAGTACTAGGATGTGTGACCTCTTGGGAAGTCCTCGTGTTGCACCCCTTTTTTTTCAGCTTTGGCTGTCCATTTTCCTGCCACCCATCACATGACCGCTGTTGGAGCCGTCGGAGACCAAATTAATCATTTTGAAGCGTCGAAACCCAGGCTCCGTGCGAGATTTACTGGTTTTAGTTAGCCTTTAATTTGATTGCTTTGAAGGCTTTTTACTCCATTTCCGGTTCAATCTTTGCGGAAAGCCATATAAAGCAATTTAGGAAAGGCTTAAAAGTTTCAATGGAAAATCTTTTATATTTTACTGATTTTAGTAAGCTTACTGATTCGAGTAATCGAGGGTTTCCTGACTCTATAAAAGTGATGTAATACTTTTATTCAAGGAATAATACAGTTTCAGGTTGTTTATGGGTATCTAGGGTCGTAAACGGGTCGGTTCCGTTCCGGGTCCACGGCGGCCCCGGAACTGGAATCGTTAGTGAGGGGATGCACCCGGAAACCAAAACCGGAACCGATTCGGAACTAATTTCCTGGATCCGGAACCGGAACCATTACGGAGTGGATGGGTCCGGAACCGGAACCATTTCCTGGGCGGGTTCGGGTCCGGGCCCGGCCTATGTAGAGAATTTTTTAGAGAAAAGCAAACTTTTAGAAAAAAAATTTCTAAAATTGGGGTAATATATTGGAGCTCGGGCCCACAGGCCAGAACCAAGGTCGAATTGGGCCCGGAACCATTTAGGTCGCGGGTCTAGAAATTGGAACCATACCCGGACCCGTTTACTTATCGGTTCCTAAAGATGGACCCAGACCCGATTATTAACGTGTCGGAACCTTCGGATAATCGGAGAATCGGATACCCATTTACAACCCTATGGGCATCACCCCATCACTTCCGTCTTGGCTCAGGGTGACGGTACGAGGTTAATGGAGATGACTTTCCTCTATGGTTTACTAAGAGTGTTTCCGCAACGTTAATGTGGAAACAGAAATCAACGTAACAGAACAAATTTGAGACGGTAAAGCCGACCGGTCCCCAGGAACCACCGCTCGGTAAAGCAACGGGCTCGGCAGGTCCGACCCGGTCCAGGGCACCACCACTCTATAAAGCACAACTGTTTTCCACTGCGATAATACTTCGGGTGCGATCATACCAGCGCTAAAGCACCGGATCCCATCAGAACTCCGCAGTTAAGCGTGCTTGGGCGAGAGTAGTACTAGGATGGGTGACCTCCTGGGAAGTCCTCGTGTTGCACCCCTTTTTTTTCAGCTTTGGCTGTCCATTTTCCTGCCACCCATCACATCACCGCTGTTGGAGCCGTCGGAGACCAAATTAATCATTTTGAAGCGTCGAAACCCAGGCTCCGTGCGAGACTTACTGGTTTTAGTTAGCCTTTAATTTGATTGCTTTGAAGGCTTTTTACTCCATTTCCAGTTCAATCTTTGCGCAAAGCCATATAAAGCAATTTAGGAAAGGTTTAAAAGTTTCAATGGAAAATCTTTTATATTTTACTGATTTTAGTAAGCTTACTGATTCGAGTAATCGAGGGTTTCCTGACTCTATAAAAGTGATGTAATACTTTTATTCAAGGAATAATACAGTTTCAGGTTGTTTATGGGTATCTAGGGTCGTAAACGGGTCGGTTCCGTTCCGGGTCCACGGCGGGCCCGGAACTGGAATCGTTAGTGAGGGGATGCACCCGGAAACTAAAACCGGAACCGATTCGGAACTAATTTCCTGGATCCGGAACCGGAACCATTACGGAGTGGATGGGTCCGGAACCGGAACCATTTCCTGGGCGGGTTCGGGTCCGGGCCCGGCCTATGTAGAGAATTTTTTAGAGAAAAGCAAACTTTTAGAAAAAAAATTTCTAAAATTGGGGTAATATATTGGAGCTCGGGCCCACAGGCCAGAACCAAGGTCGAATTGGGCCCGGAACCATTTAGGTCGCGGGTCTAGAAATTGGAACCATACCCGGACCTGTTTACTTATCGGTTCCTAAAGATGGACCCAGACCCGATTATTAACGGGTCGGAACCTTCGGATAATCGGAGAATCGGATACCCATTTACAACCCTATGGGCATCACCCCATCACTTCCGTCTTGGCTCAGGGTGACGGTACGAGGTTAATGGAGATGACTTTCCTCTATGGTTTACTAAGAGTGTTTCCGCAACGTTAATGTGGAAACAGAAATCAACGTAACAGAACAAATTTGAGACGGTAAAGCCGACCGGTCCCCAGGCACCACCGCTCGGTAAAGCAACGGGCTCGGCAGGTCCGACCCGGTCCAGGGCACCACCACTCTGTAAAGCACAACTGTTTTCCACTGCGATAATACTTTGAGTGCGATCATACCAGCGCTAAAGCACCGGATCCCATCAGAACTCCGCAGTTAAGCGTGCTTGGGCAAGAGTAGTACTAGGATGGGTGACCTCCTGGGAAGTCCTCGTGTTGCACCCCTTTTTTTTCAGCTTTGGCTGTCCATTTTCCTACCACCCATCACATGACCGCTGTTGGAGCCGTCGGAGACCAAATTAATCATTTTGAAGCGTCGAAACCCAGGCTCCGTGCGAGACTTACTGGTTTTAGTTAGCCTTTAATTTGATTGCTTTGAAGGCTTTTTACTCCATTTTCGGTTCAATCTTTGCGGAAAGCCATATGAAGCAATTTAGGAAAGGTTTAAAAGTGTCAATGGAAAATCTTTTATATTTTACTGATTTTAGTAAGCTTACTGATTCGTGTAATCGAGGGTTTCCTGACTCTATAAAAGTGATGTAATACTTTTATTCAAGGAATAATACAGTTTCAGGTTGTTTATGGGTATCTAGGGTCGTAAACGGGTCGGTTCCGTTCCGGGTCCACGGCGAGCCCGGAACTGGAATCGTTAGTGAGGGGATGCACCCGGAAACCAAAACCGGAACCGATACGGAACTAATTTCCTGGATCCGGAACCGGAACCATTACGGAGTGGATGGGTCCGGAACCGGAACCATTTCCTGGGCGGGTTCGGGTCCGGGCCCGGCCTATGTAGAGAATTTTTTAGAGAAAAGCAAACTTTTAGAAAAAAAATTTCAAAAATTGGGGTAATATATTGGAGCTCGGGCCCACAGGCCAGAACCAAGGTCGAATTGGGCCCGGAACCGTTTAGGTCGCGGGTCTAGAAATTGGAACCATACCCGGACCCGTTTACTTATCGGTTCCTAAAGATGGACCCAGACCCGATTATTAACGGGTCGGAACCTTCGGATAATCGGAGAATCGGATACCCATTTACAACCCTATGGGCATCACCCCATCACTTCCGTCTTGGCTCAGGGTGACGGTACGAGGTTAATGGAGATGACTTTCCTCTATGGTTTACTAAGAGTGTTTCCGCAACGTTAATGTGGAAACAGAAATCAACGTAACAGAACAAATTTGAGACGGTAAAGCCGACCGGTCCCCAGGCACCACCGCTCGGTAAAGCAACGGGCTCGGCAGGTCCGACCCGGTCCAGGGCACCACCTCTCTGTAAAGCACAACTGTTTTCCACTGCGATAATACTTCGGGTGCGATCATACCAGCGCTGAAGCACCGGATCCCATCAGAACTCCGCAGTTAAGCGTGCTTGGGCGAGAGTAGTACTAGGATGTGTGACCTCTTGGGAAGTCCTCGTGTTGCACCCCTTTTTTTTCAGCTTTGGCTGTCCATTTTCCTGCCACCCATCACATGACCGCTGTTGGAGCCGTCGGAGACCAAATTAATCATTTTGAAGCGTCGAAACCCAGGCTCCGTGCGAGATTTACTGGTTTTAGTTAGCCTTTAATTTGATTGCTTTGAAGGCTTTTTACTCCATTTCCGGTTCAATCTTTGCGGAAAGCCATATAAAGCAATTTAGGAAAGGCTTAAAAGTTTCAATGGAAAATCTTTTATATTTTACTGATTTTAGTAAGCTTACTGATTCGAGTAATCGAGGGTTTCCTGACTCTATAAAAGTGATGTAATACTTTTATTCAAGGAATAATACAGTTTCAGGTTGTTTATGGGTATCTAGGGTCGTAAACGGGTCGGTTCCGTTCCGGGTCCACGGCGGCCCCGGAACTGGAATCGTTAGTGAGGGGATGCACCCGGAAACCAAAACCGGAACCGATTCGGAACTAATTTCCTGGATCCGGAACCGGAACCATTACGGAGTGGATGGGTCCGGAACCGGAACCATTTCCTGGGCGGGTTCGGGTCCGGGCCCGGCCTATGTAGAGAATTTTTTAGAGAAAAGCAAACTTTTAGAAAAAAAATTTCTAAAATTGGGGTAATATATTGGAGCTCGGGCCCACAGGCCAGAACCAAGGTCGAATTGGGCCCGGAACCATTTAGGTCGCGGGTCTAGAAATTGGAACCATACCCGGACCCGTTTACTTATCGGTTCCTAAAGATGGACCCAGACCCGATTATTAACGTGTCGGAACCTTCGGATAATCGGAGAATCGGATACCCATTTACAACCCTATGGGCATCACCCCATCACTTCCGTCTTGGCTCAGGGTGACGGTACGAGGTTAATGGAGATGACTTTCCTCTATGGTTTACTAAGAGTGTTTCCGCAACGTTAATGTGGAAACAGAAATCAACGTAACAGAACAAATTTGAGACGGTAAAGCCGACCGGTCCCCAGGAACCACCGCTCGGTAAAGCAACGGGCTCGGCAGGTCCGACCCGGTCCAGGGCACCACCACTCTATAAAGCACAACTGTTTTCCACTGCGATAATACTTCGGGTGCGATCATACCAGCGCTAAAGCACCGGATCCCATCAGAACTCCGCAGTTAAGCGTGCTTGGGCGAGAGTAGTACTAGGATGGGTGACCTCCTGGGAAGTCCTCGTGTTGCACCCCTTTTTTTTCAGCTTTGGCTGTCCATTTTCCTGCCACCCATCACATCACCGCTGTTGGAGCCGTCGGAGACCAAATTAATCATTTTGAAGCGTCGAAACCCAGGCTCCGTGCGAGACTTACTGGTTTTAGTTAGCCTTTAATTTGATTGCTTTGAAGGCTTTTTACTCCATTTCCAGTTCAATCTTTGCGCAAAGCCATATAAAGCAATTTAGGAAAGGTTTAAAAGTTTCAATGGAAAATCTTTTATATTTTACTGATTTTAGTAAGCTTACTGATTCGAGTAATCGAGGGTTTCCTGACTCTATAAAAGTGATGTAATACTTTTATTCAAGGAATAATACAGTTTCAGGTTGTTTATGGGTATCTAGGGTCGTAAACGGGTCGGTTCCGTTCCGGGTCCACGGCGGGCCCGGAACTGGAATCGTTAGTGAGGGGATGCACCCGGAAACTAAAACCGGAACCGATTCGGAACTAATTTCCTGGATCCGGAACCGGAACCATTACGGAGTGGATGGGTCCGGAACCGGAACCATTTCCTGGGCGGGTTCGGGTCCGGGCCCGGCCTATGTAGAGAATTTTTTAGAGAAAAGCAAACTTTTAGAAAAAAAATTTCTAAAATTGGGGTAATATATTGGAGCTCGGGCCCACAGGCCAGAACCAAGGTCGAATTGGGCCCGGAACCATTTAGGTCGCGGGTCTAGAAATTGGAACCATACCCGGACCTGTTTACTTATCGGTTCCTAAAGATGGACCCAGACCCGATTATTAACGGGTCGGAACCTTCGGATAATCGGAGAATCGGATACCCATTTACAACCCTATGGGCATCACCCCATCACTTCCGTCTTGGCTCAGGGTGACGGTACGAGGTTAATGGAGATGACTTTCCTCTATGGTTTACTAAGAGTGTTTCCGCAACGTTAATGTGGAAACAGAAATCAACGTAACAGAACAAATTTGAGACGGTAAAGCCGACCGGTCCCCAGGCACCACCGCTCGGTAAAGCAACGGGCTCGGCAGGTCCGACCCGGTCCAGGGCACCACCACTCTGTAAAGCACAACTGTTTTCCACTGCGATAATACTTTGAGTGCGATCATACCAGCGCTAAAGCACCGGATCCCATCAGAACTCCGCAGTTAAGCGTGCTTGGGCGAGAGTAGTACTAGGATGGGTGACCTCCTGGGAAGTCCTCGTGTTGCACCCCTTTTTTTTCAGCTTTGGCTGTCCATTTTCCTGCCACCCATCCAATGACCGCTGTTGGAGCTGTCGGAGACCAAATTAATCATTTTGAAGCGTCGAAACCCAGGCTCCGTGCGAGACTTACTGGTTTTAGTTAGCCTTTAATTTGATTGCTTTGAAGGCTTTTTACTCCATTTCCAGTTCAATCTTTGCGGAAAGCCATGTAAAGCAATTTAGGAAAGGTTTAAAAGTTTCAATGGAAAATCTTTTATATTTTACTGATTTTAGTAAGCTTACTGATTTGAGTAATCGAGGGTTTCCTGACTCTATAAAAGTGATGTAATACTTTTATTCAAGGAATAATACAGTTTCAGGTTGTTTATGGGTATCTAGGGTCGTAAACGGGTCGGTTCCGTTCCGGGTCCACGGCGGGCCCGGAACTGGAATCGTTAGTGAGGGGATGCACCCGGAAACCAAAACCGGAACCGATTCGGAACTAATTTCCTGGATCCGGAACCGGAACCATTACGGAGTGGATGGGCCCGGAACCGGAACCATTTCATGGGCGGGTTCGGGTCCGGGCTCGGCCTATGTAGAGAATTTTTTAGAGAAAAGCAAACTTTTAGAAAAAAAATTTCTAAAATTGGGGCAATATATTGGAGCTCGGGCCCACAGGCCAGAACCAAGGTCGAATTGGGCCCGGAACCATTTAGGTCGCGGGTCTAGAAATTGGAACCATACCCGGACCCGTTTACTTATCGGTTCCTAAAGATGGACCCAGACCCGATTATTAACGGGTCGGAACCTTCGGATAATCGGAGAATCGGATACCCATTTACAACCCTATGGGCATCACCCCATCACTTCCGTCTTGGCTCAGGGTGACGGTACGAGGTTAATGGAGATGACTTTCCTCTATGGTTTACTAAGAGTGTTTCCGCAACGTTAATGTGGAAACAGAAATCAACGTAACAGAACAAATTTGAGACGGTAAAGCCGACCGGTCCCCAGGAACCACCGCTCGGTAAAGCAACGGGCTCGGCAGGTCCGACCCGGTCCAGGGCACCACCACTCTATAAAGCACAACTGTTTTCCACTGCGATAATACTTCGGGTGCGATCATACCAGCGCTAAAGCACCGGATCCAATCAGAACTCCGCAGTTAAGCGTGCTTGGGCGAGAGTAGTACTAGGATGGGTGACCTCCTGGGAAGTCCTCGTGTTGCACCCCTTTTTTTTCAGCTTTGGCTGTCCATTTTCCTGCCACCCATCCAATGACCGCTGTTGGAGCTGTCGGAGACCAAATTAATCATTTTGAAGCGTCGAAACCCAGGCTCCGTGCGAGACTTACTGGTTTTAGTTAGCCTTTAATTTGATTGCTTTGAAGGCTTTTTACTCCATTTCCAGTTCAATCTTTGCGGAAAGCCATGTAAAGCAATTTAGGAAAGGTTTAAAAGTTTCAATGGAAAATCTTTTATATTTTACTGATTTTAGTAAGCTTACTGATTTGAGTAATCGAGGGTTTCCTGACTCTATAAAAGTGATGTAATACTTTTATTCAAGGAATAATACAGTTTCAGGTTGTTTATGGGTATCTAGGGTCGTAAACGGGTCGGTTCCGTTCCGGGTCCACGGCGGGCCCGGAACTGGAATCGTTAGTGAGGGGATGCACCCGGAAACCAAAACCGGAACCGATTCGGAACTAATTTCCTGGATCCGGAACCGGAACCATTACGGAGTGGATGGGCCCGGAACCGGAACCATTTCATGGGCGGGTTCGGGTCCGGGCTCGGCCTATGTAGAGAATTTTTTAGAGAAAAGCAAACTTTTAGAAAAAAAATTTCTAAAATTGGGGCAATATATTGGAGCTCGGGCCCACAGGCCAGAACCAAGGTCGAATTGGGCCCGGAACCATTTAGGTCGCGGGTCTAGAAATTGGAACCATACCCGGACCCGTTTACTTATCGGTTCCTAAAGATGGACCCAGACCCGATTATTAACGGGTCGGAACCTTCGGATAATCGGAGAATCGGATACCCATTTACAACCCTATGGGCATCACCCCATCACTTCCGTCTTGGCTCAGGGTGACGGTACGAGGTTAATGGAGATGACTTTCCTCTATGGTTTACTAAGAGTGTTTCCGCAACGTTAATGTGGAAACAGAAATCAACATAACAGAACAAATTTGAGACGGTAAAGCCGACCGGTCCACAGGCACCACCGCTCGGTAAAGCAACGGGCTAGGCAGGTCCGACCCGGTCCAGGGCACCACCTCTCTGTAAAGCACAACTGTTTTCCACTGCGATAATACTTCGGGTGCGATCATACCAGCGCTAAAGCACCGGATCCCATCAGAACTCCGCAGTTAAGCATGCTTGGGCGAGAGTAGTACTAGGATGGGTGACCTCCTGGGAAGTCCTCGTGTTGCACCCCTTTTTTTTCAGCTTTGGCTGTCCATTTTCCTGCCACCCATCACATCACCGCTGTTGGAGCCGTCGGAGACCAAATTAATCATTTTGAAGCGTCGAAACCCAGGCTCCGTGCGAGACTTACTGGTTTTAGTTAGCCTTTAATTTGATTGCTTTGAAGGCTTTTTACTCCATTTCCAGTTCAATCTTTGCGCAAAGCCATATAAAGCAATTTAGGAAAGGTTTAAAAGTTTCAATGGAAAATCTTTTATATTTTACTGATTTTAGTAAGCTTACTGATTCGAGTAATCGAGGGTTTCCTGACTCTATAAAAGTGATGTAATACTTTTATTCAAGGAATAATACAGTTTCAGGTTGTTTATGGGTATCTAGGGTCGTAAACGGGTCGGTTCCGTTCCGGGTCCACGGCGGGCCCGGAACTGGAATCGTTAGTGAGGGGATGCACCCGGAAACTAAAACCGGAACCGATTCGGAACTAATTTCCTGGATCCGGAACCGGAACCATTACGGAGTGGATGGGTCCGGAACCGGAACCATTTCCTGGGCGGGTTCGGGTCCGGGCCCGGCCTATGTAGAGAATTTTTTAGAGAAAAGCAAACTTTTAGAAAAAAAATTTCTAAAATTGGGGTAATATATTGGAGCTCGGGCCCACAGGCCAGAACCAAGGTCGAATTGGGCCCGGAACCATTTAGGTCGCGGGTCTAGAAATTGGAACCATACCCGGACCTGTTTACTTATCGGTTCCTAAAGATGGACCCAGACCCGATTATTAACGGGTCGGAACCTTCGGATAATCGGAGAATCTGATACCCATTTACAACCCTATGGGCATCACCCCATCACTTCCGTCTTGGCTCAGGGTGACGGTACGAGGTTAATGGAGATGACTTTCCTCTATGGTTTACTAAGAGTGTTTCCGCAACGTTAATGTGGAAACAGAAATCAACGTAACAGAACAAATTTGAGACGGTAAAGCCGACCGGTCCCCAGGCACCACCGCTCGGTAAAGCAACGGGCTCGGCAGGTCCGACCCGGTCCAGGGCACCACCACTCTGTAAAGCACAACTGTTTTCCACTGCGATAATACTTTGGGTGCGATCATACCAGCGCTAAAGCACCGGATCCCATCAGAACTCCGCAGTTAAGCGTGCTTGGGCGAGAGTAGTACTAGGATGGGTGACCTCCTGGGAAGTCCTCGTGTTGCACCCCTTTTTTTTCAGCTTTGGCTGTCCATTTTCCTGCCACCCATCCAATGACCGCTGTTGGAGCTGTCGGAGACCAAATTAATCATTTTGAAGCGTCGAAACCCAGGCTCCGTGCGAGACTTACTGGTTTTAGTTAGCCTTTAATTTGATTGCTTTGAAGGCTTTTTACTCCATTTCCAGTTCAATCTTTGCGGAAAGCCATGTAAAGCAATTTAGGAAAGGTTTAAAAGTTTCAATGGAAAATCTTTTATATTTTACTGATTTTAGTAAGCTTACTGATTTGAGTAATCGAGGGTTTCCTGACTTTATAAAAGTGATGTAATACTTTTATTCAAGGAATAATACAGTTTCAGGTTGTTTATGGGTATCTAGGGTCGTAAACGGGTCGGTTCCGTTCCGGGTCCACGGCGGCCCCGGAACTGGAATCGTTAGTGAGGGGATGCACCCGGAAACCAAAACCGGAACCGATTCGGAACTAATTTCCTGGATCCGGAACCGGAACCATTACGGAGTGGATGGGTCCGGAACCGGAACCATTTCCTGGGCGGGTTCGGGTCCGGGCCCGGCCTATGTAGAGAATTTTTTAGAGAAAAGCAAACTTTTAGACAAAAAATTTCTAAAATTGGGGTAATATATTGGAGCTCGGGCCCACAGGCCAGAACCAAGGTCGAATTGGGCCCGGAACCATTTAGGTCGCGGGTCTAGAAATTGGAACCATACCCGGACCCGTTTACTTATCGGTTCCTAAAGATGGACCCAGACCCGATTATTAACGGGTCGGAACCTTCGGATAATCGGAGAATCGGATACCCATTTACAACCCTATGGGCATCACCCCATCACTTCCGTCTTGGCTCAGGGTGACGGTACGAGGTTAATGGAGATGACTTTCCTCTATGGTTTACTAAGAGTGTTTCCGCAACGTTAATGTGGAAACAGAAATCAACGTAACAGAACAAATTTGAGACGGTAAAGCCGACCGGTCCCCAGGAACCACCGCTCGGTAAAGCAACGGGCTCGGCAGGTCCGACCCGGTCCAGGGCACCACCACTCTATAAAGCACAACTGTTTTCCACTGCGATAATACTTCGGGTGCGATCATACCAGCGCTAAAGCACCGGATCCAATCAGAACTCCGCAGTTAAGCGTGCTTGGGCGAGAGTAGTACTACGATGGGTGACCTCCTGGGAAGTCCTCGTGTTGCACCCCTTTTTTTTCAGCTTTGGCTGTCCATTTTCCTGCCACCCATCACATGACCGCTGTTGGAGCCGTCGGAGACCAAATTAATCATTTTGAAGCGTCGAAACCCAGGCTCCGTGCGAGACTTACTGGTTTTAGTTAGCCTTTAATTTGATTGCTTTGAAGGCTTTTTACTCCATTTCCAGTTCAATCTTTGCGGAATGCCATATAAAGCAATTTAGGAAAGGTTTAAAAGTTTCAATGGAAAATCTTTTATATTTTACTTATTTTAGTAAGCTTACTGATTCGAGTAATCGAGGGTTTCCTGACTCTATAAAAGTGATGTAATACTTTTATTCAAGGAATAATACAGTTTCAGGTTGTTTATGGGTATCTAGGGTCGTAAACGGGTCGGTTCCGTTCCGGGTCCACGGCGGGCCCGGAACTGGAATCGTTAGTGAGGGGATGCACCCGGAAACCAAAACCGGAACCGATTCGGAACTAATTTCCTGGATCCGGAACCGGAACCATTACGGAGTGGATTGGCCCGGAACCGGAACCATTTCATGGGCGGGTTCGGGTCCGGGCCCGGCCTATGTAGAGAATTTTTTAGAGAAAAGCAAACTTTTAGAAAAAAAATTTCTAAAATTGGGGCAATATATTGGAGCTCGGGCCCACAGGCCAGAACCAAGGTCGAATTGGGCCCGGAACCATTTAGGTCGCGGGTCTAGAAATTGGAACCATACCCGGACCCGTTTACTTATCGGTTCCTAAAGATGGACCCAGACCCGATTATTAACGGGTCGGAACCTTCGGATAATCGGAGAATCGGATACCCATTTACAACCCTATGGGCATCACCCCATCACTTCCGTCTTGGCTCAGGGTGACGGTACGAGGTTAATGGAGATGACTTTCCTCTATGGTTTACTAAGAGTGTTTCCGCAACGTTAATGTGGAAACAGAAATCAACATAACAGAACAAATTTGAGACGGTAAAGCCGACCGGTCCCCAGGCACCACCGCTCGGTAAAGCAACGGGCTAGGCAGGTCCGACCCGGTCCCGGGCACCTCCTCTCTGTAAAGCACAACTGTTTTCCACTGCGATAATAGTTCGGGTGCGATCATACCAGCGCTAATGCACCGGATCCCATCAGAACTCCTCAGTTAAGCGTGCTTGGGCGAGAGTAGTACTAGGATGGGTGACCTCCTGCGAAGTCCTCGTGCTACACCCCTTTTTTTTCAGCTTTGGCTGTCCATTTTCCTACCACCCATCACATGACCGCTGTTGGAGCCGTCGGAGACCAAATTAATCATTTTGAAGCGTCGAAACCCAGGCTCCGTGCGAGACTTACTGGCTTTAGTTAGCCTTTAATTTGATTGCTTTGAAGGCTTTTTACTCCATTTTCGGTTCAATCTTTGCGGAAAGCCATATGATGCAATTTAGGAAAGGTTTAAAAGTTTCAATGGAAAATCTTTTATATTTTACTGATTTTAGTAAGCTTACTGATTCGAGTAATCGAGGGTTTCCTGACTCTATAAAAGTGATGTAATACTTTTATTCAAGGAATAATACAGTTTCAGGTTGTTTATGGGTATCTAGGGTCGTAAACGGGTCGGTTCCGTTCCGGGTCCACGGCGAGCCCGGAACTGGAATCGTTAGTGAGGGGATGCACCCGGAAACCAAAACCGGAACCGATACGGAACTAATTTCCTGGATCCGGAACCGGAACCATTACGGAGTGGATGGGTCCGGAACCGGAACCATTTCCTGGGCGCGTTCGGGTCCGGGCCCGGCCTATGTAGAGAATTTTTTAGAGAAAAGCAAACTTTTAGAAAAAAAATTTCTAAAATTGGGGTAATATATTGGTGCTCGGGCCCACAGGCCAGAACCAAGGTCGAATTGGGCCCGGAACCGTTTAGGTCGCGGGTCTAGAAATTGGAACCATACCCGGACCCGTTTACTTATCGGTTCCTAAAGATGGACCCAGACCCGATTATTAACGGGTCGGAACCTTCGGATAATCGGAGAATCGGATACCCATTTACAACCCTATGGGCATCACCCCATCACTTCCGTCTTGGCTCAGGGTGACGGTACGAGGTTAATGGAGATGACTTTCCTCTATGGTTTACTAAGAGTGTTTCCGCAACGTTAATGTGGAAACAGAAATCAACGTAACAGAACAAATTTGAGACGGTAAAGCCGACCGGTCCCCAGGCACCACCGCTCGGTAAAGCAACGGGCTCGGCAGGTCCGACCCGGTCCAGGGCACCACCTCTCTGTAAAGCACAACTGTTTTCCACTGCGATAATACTTCGGGTGCGATCATACCAGCGCTAAAGCACCGGATCCCATCAGAACTCCGCAGTTAAGCGTGCTTGGGCGAGAGTAGTACTAGGATGTGTGACCTCTTGGGAAGTCCTCGTGTTGCACCCCTTTTTTTTCAGATTTGGCTGTCCATTTTCCTGCCACCCATCACATGACCGCTGTTGGAGCCGTCGGAGACCAAATTAATCATTTTGAAGCATCGAAACCCAGGCTCCGTGCGAGACTTACTGGTTTTAGTTAGCCTTTAATTTGATTGCTTTGAAGGCTTTTTACTCCATTTCCGGTTCAATCTTTGCGGAAAGCCATATAAAGCAATTTAGGAAAGGCTTAAAAGTTTCAATGGAAAATCTTTTATATTTTACTGATTTTAGTAAGCTTACTGATTCGAGTAATCGAGGGTTTCCTGACTCTATAAACGTGATGTAATACTTTTATTCAAGGAATAATACAGTTTCAGGTTGTTTATGGGTATCTAGGGTCGTAAACGGGTCGGTTCCGTTCCGGGTCCACGGCGGGCCCGGAACTGGAATCGTTAGTGAGGGGATGCACCCGGAAACCAAAACCGGAACCGATTCGGAACTAATTTCCTGGATCCGGAACCGGAACCATTACGGAGTGGATGGGCCCGGAACCGGAACCATTTCCTGGGCGGGTTCGGGTCCGGGCCCGGCCTATGTAGAGAATTTTTTAGAGAAAAGCAAACTTTTAGAAAAAAAATTTCTAAAATTGGGGTAATATATTGGAGCTCGGGCCCACAGGCCAGAACCAAGGTCGAATTGGGCCCGGAACCATTTAGGTCGCGGGTCTAGAAATTGGAACCATACCCGGACCCATTTACTTATCGGTTCCTAAAGATGGACCCAGACCCGATTATTAACGGGTCGGAACCTTCGGATAATCGGAGAATCGGATACCCATTTACAACCCTATGGGCATCACCCCATCACTTCCGTCTTGGCTCAGGGTGACGGTACGAGGTTAATGGAGATGACTTTCCTCTATGGTTTACTAAGAGTGTTTCCGCAACGTTAATGTGGAAACAGAAATCAACGTAACAGAACAAATTTGAGACGGTAAAGCCGACCGGTCCCCAGGCACCACCGCTCAGTAAAGCAACGGGCTCGGCAGGTCCGACCCGGTCCAGGGCACCACCTCTCTGTAAAGCACAACTGTTTTCCACTGCGATAATACTTCTGGTGCGATCATACCAGCGCTAAAGCACCGGATCCCATCAGAACTCCGCAGTTAAGCGTGCTTGGGCGAGAGTAGTACTAGGATGTGTGACCTCCTGGGAAGTCCTCGTGTTGCACCCCTTTTTTTTCAGCTTTGGCTGTCCATTTTCCTGCCACCCATCACATGACCGCTGTTGGAGCCGTCGGAGACCAAATTAATCATTTTGAAGCGTCGAAACCCAGGCTCCGTGCGAGACTTACTGGTTTTAGTTAGCCTTTAATTTGATTGCTTTGAAGGCTTTTTACTCCATTTCCGGTTCAATCTTTGCGGAAAGCCATATAAAGCAATTTAGGAAAGGCTTAAAAGTTTCAATGGAAAATCTTTTATATTTTACTGATTTTAGTAAGCTTACTGATTCGAGTAATCGAGGGTTTCCTGACTCTATAAAAGTGATGTAATACTTTTATTCAAGGAATAATACAGTTTCAGGTTGTTTATGGGTATCTAGGGTCGTAAACGGGTCGGTTCCGTTCCGGGTCCACGGCGGGCCCGGAACTGGAATCGTTAGTGAGGGGATGCACCCGGAAACCAAAACCGGAACCGATTCGGAACTAATTTCTTGGATCCGGAACCGGAACCATTACGGAGTGGATGGGCCCGGAACCGGAACCATTTCCTGGGCGGGTTCGGGTCCGAGCCCGGCCTTTCTAGAGAATTTTTTAGAGAAAAGCAAACTTTTAGAAAAAAAATTTCTAAAATTGGGGTAATATATTGGAGCTCGGGCCCACAGGCCAGAACCAAGGTCGAATTGGGCCCGGAACCATTTAGGTCGCGGGTCTTGAAATTGGAACCATACCCGGACCCGTTTACTTATCGGTTCCTAAAGATGGACCCAGACCCGATTATTAACGGGTCGGAACCTTCGGATAATCGGAGAATCGGATACCCATTTACAACCCTATGGGCATCACCCCATCACTTCCGTCTTGGCTCAGGGTGACGGTACGCGGTTAATGGAGATGACTTTCCTCTATGGTTTACTAAGAGTGTTTCCGCAACGTTAATGTGGAAACAGAAATCAACGTAACAGAACAAATTTGAGACGGTAAAGCCGACCGGTCCCCAGGCACCACCGCTCGGTAAAGCAACGGGCTCGGCAGGTCCGACCCGGTCCAGGGCACCACCTCTCTGTAAAGCACAACTGTTTTCCACTGCGATAATACTTCGGGTGCGATCATACCAGCGCTAAAGCACCGGATCCCATCAGAACTCCGCAGTTAAGCGTGCTTGGGCGAGAGTAGTACTAGGATGTGTGACCTCCTGGGAAGTCCTCGTGTTGCACCCCTTTTTTTTCAGCTTTGGCTGTCCATTTTCCTGCCACCCATCACATGACCGCTGTTGGAGCCGTCGGAGACCAAATTAATCATTTTGAAGCGTCGAAACCCAGGCTCCGTGCGAGACTTACTGGTTTTAGTTAGCCTTTAATTTGATTGCTTTGAAGGCTTTTTACTCCATTTCCAGTTCAATCTTTGCGGAAAGCCATATAAAGCAATTTAGGAAAGGTTTAAAAGTTTCAATGGAAAATCTTTTATATTTTACTGATTTTAGTAAGCTTACTGATTCGAGTAATCGAGGGTTTCCTGACTCTATAAAAGTGATGTAATACTTTTATTCAAGGAATAATACAGTTTCAGGTAGTTTATGGGTATCTAGGGTCGTAAACGGGTCGGTTCCGTTCCGGGTCCACGGCGGGCCCGGAACTGGAATCGTTAGTGAGGGGATGCACCCGGAAACCAAAACCGGAACCGATTCGGAACTAATTTCCTGGATCCGGAACCGGAACCATTACGGAGTGGATGGGCCCGGAACCGGAACCATTTCCTGGGCGGGTTCGGGTCCGAGCCCGGCCTTTCTAGAGAATTTTTTAGAGAAAAGCAAACTTTTAGAAAAAAAATTTCTAAAATTGGGGTAATATATTGGAGCTCGGGCCCACAGGCCAGAACCAAGGTCGAATTGGGCCCGGAACCATTTAGGTCGCGGGTCTAGAAATTGGAACCATACCCGGACCCGTTTACTTATCGGTTCCTAAAGATGGACCCAGACCCGATTATTAACGGGTCGGAACCTTCGGAAAATCGGAGAATCGGATACCCATTTACAACCCTATGGGCATCACCCCATCACTTCCGTCTTGGCTCAGGGTGACGGTACGAGGTTAATGGAGATGACTTTCCTCTATGGTTTACTAAGAGTGTTTCCGCAACGTTAATGTGGAAACAGAAATCAACGTAACAGAACAAATTTGAGACGGTAAAGCCGACCGGTCCCCAGGCACCACCGCTCGGTAAAGCAATGGGCTCGGCAGGTCCGACCCGGTCCAGGGCACCACCTCTCTGTAAAGCACAACTGTTTTCCACTGCGATAATACTTCGGGTGCGATCATACCAGCGCTAAAGCACCGGATCCCATCAGAACTCCGCAGTTAAGCGTGCTTGGGCGAGAGTAGTACTAGGATGTGTGACCTCCTGGGAAGTCCTCGTGTTGCACCCCTTTTTTTTCAGCTTTGGCTGTCCATTTTCCTGCCACCCATCACATGACCGCTGTTGGAGCCGTCGGAGACCAAATTAATCATTTTGAAGCGTCGAAACCCAGGCTCCGTGCGAGACTTACTGGTTTTAGTTAGCCTTTAATTTGATTGCTTTGAAGGCTTTTTACTCCATTTCCGGTTCAATCTTTGCGGAAAGCCATATAAAGCAATTTAGGAAAGGCTTAAAAGTTTCAATGGAAAATCTTTTATATTTTACTGATTTTAGTAAGCTTACTGATTCGAGTAATCGAGGGTTTCCTGACTCTATAAAAGTGATGTAATACTTTTATTCAAGGAATAATACAGTTTCAGGTTGTTTATGGGTATCTAGGGTCGTAAACGGGTCGGTTCCGTTCCGGGTCCACGGCGGGCCCGGAACTGGAATCGTTAGTGAGGGGATGCACCCGGAAACCAAAACCGGAACCGATTCGGAACTAATTTCCTGGATCCGGAACCGGAACCATTACGGAGTGGATGGGCCCGGAACCGGAACCATTTCCTGGGCGGGTTCGGGTCCGGGCCCGGCCTATGTAGAGAATTTTTTAGAGAAAAGCAAACTTTTAGAAAAAAAATTTCTAAAATTGGGGTAATATATTGGAGCTCGGGCCCACAGGCCAGAACCAAGGTCGAATTGGGCCCGGAACCATTTAGGTCGCGGGTCTAGAAATTGGAACCATACCCGGACCCGTTTACTTATCGGATCCTAAAGATGGACCCAGACCCGATTATTAACGGGTCGGAACCTTCGGATAATCGGAGAATCGGATACCCATTTACAACCCTATGGGCATCACCCCATCACTTCCGTCTTGGCTCAGGGTGACAGTACGAGGTTAATGGAGATGACTTTCCTCTATGGTTTACTAAGAGTGTTTCCGCAACGTTAATGTGGAAACAGAAATCAACGTAACAGAACAAATTTGAGACGGTAAAGGCGACCGGTCCCCAGGCACCACCGCTCGGTAAAGCAACGGGCTCGGCAGGTCCAACCCGGTCCAGGGCACCACCACTCTGTAAAGCACAACTGTTTTCCACTGCGATAATACTTCTGGTGCGATCATACCAGCGCTAAAGCACCGGATCCCATCAGAACTCCGCAGTTAAGCGTGCTTGGGCGAGAGTAGTACTAGGATGTGTGACCTCCTGGGAAGTCCTCGTGTTGCACCCCTTTTTTTTCAGCTTTGGCTGTCCATTTTCCTGCCACCCATCACATGACCGCTGTTGGAGCCGTCGGAGACCAAATTAATCATTTTGAAGCGTCGAAACCCAGGCTCCGTGCGAGACTTACTGGTTTTAGTTAGCCTTTAATTTGATTGCTTTGAAGGCTTTTTACTCCATTTCCGGTTCAATCTTTGCGGAAAGCCATATAAAGCAATTTAGGAAAGGCTTAAAAGTTTCAATGGAAAATCTTTTATATTTTACTGATTTTAGTAAGCTTACTGATTCGAGTAATCGAGGGTTTCCTGACTCTATAAAAGTGATGTAATACTTTTATTCAAGGAATAATACAGTTTCAGGTAGTTTATGGGTATCTAGGGTCGTAAACGGGTCGGTTCCGTTCCGGGTCCACGGCGGGCCCGGAACTGGAATCGTTAGTGAGGGGATGCACCCGGAAACCAAAACCGGAACCGATTCGGAACTAATTTCTTGGATCCGGAACCGGAACCATTACGGAGTGGATGGGCCCGGAACCGGAACCATTTCCTGGGCGGGTTCGGGTCCGAGCCCGGCCTTTCTAGAGAATTTTTTAGAGAAAAGCAAACTTTTAGAAAAAAAATTTCTAAAATTGGGGTAATATATTGGAGCTCGGGCCCACAGGCCAGAACCAAGGTCGAATTGGGCCCGGAACCGTTTAGGTCGCGGGTCTTGAAATTGGAACCATACCCGGACCCGTTTACTTATCGGTTCCTAAAGATGGACCCAGACCCGATTATTAACGGGTCGGAACCTTCGGATAATCGGAGAATCGGATACCCATTTACAACCCTATGGGCATCACCCCATCACTTCCGTCTTGGCTCAGGGTGACGGTATGCGGTTAATGGAGATGACTTTCCTCTATGGTTTACTAAGAGTGTTTCCGCAACGTTAATGTGGAAACAGAAATCAACGTAACAGAACAAATTTGAGACGGTAAAGCCGACCGGTCCCCAGGCACCACCGCTCGGTAAAGCAACGGGCTCGGCAGGTCCGACCCGGTCCAGGGCACCACCTCTCTGTAAAGCACAACTGTTTTCCACTGCGATAATACTTCGGGTGCGATCATACCAGCGCTAAAGCACCGGATCCCATCAGAACTCCGCAGTTAAGCGTGCTTGGGCGAGAGTAGTACTAGGATGTGTGACCTCCTGGGAAGTCCTCGTGTTGCACCCCTTTTTTTTCAGCTTTGGCTGTCCATTTTCCTGCCACCCATCACATGACCGCTGTTGGAGCCGTCGGAGACCAAATTAATCATTTTGAAGCGTCGAAACCCAGGCTCCGTGCGAGACTTACTGGTTTTAGTTAGCCTTTAATTTGATTGCTTTGAAGGCTTTTTACTCCATTTCCAGTTCAATCTTTGCGGAAAGCCATATAAAGCAATTTAGGAAAGGCTTAAAAGTTTCAATGGAAAATCTTTTATATTTTACTGATTTTAGTAAGCTTACTGATTCGAGTAATCGAGGGTTTCCTGACTCTATAAAAGTGATGTAATACTTTTATTCAAGGAATAATACAGTTTCAGGTAGTTTATGGGTATCTAGGGTCGTAAACGGGTCGGTTCCGTTCCGGGTCCACGGCGGGCCCGGAACTGGAATCGTTAGTGAGGGGATGCACCCGGAAACCAAAACCGGAACCGATTCGGAACTAATTTCCTGGATCCGGAACCGGAACCATTACGGAGTGGATGGGCCCGGAACCGGAACCATTTCCTGGGCGGGTTCGGGTCCGAGCCCGGCCTTTCTAGAGAATTTTTTAGAGAAAAGCAAACTTTTAGAAAAAAAATTTCTAAAATTGGGGTAATATATTGGAGCTCGGGCCCACAGGCCAGAACCAAGGTCGAATTGGGCCCGGAACCATTTAGGTCGCGGGTCTAGAAATTGGAACCATACCCGGACCCGTTTACTTATCGGTTCCTAAAGATGGACCCAGACCCGATTATTAACGGGTCGGAACCTTCGGAAAATCGGAGAATCGGATACCCATTTACAACCCTATGGGCATCACCCCATCACTTCCGTCTTGGCTCAGGGTGACGGTACGAGGTTAATGGAGATGACTTTCCTCTATGGTTTACTAAGAGTGTTTCCGCAACGTTAATGTGGAAACAGAAATCAACGTAACAGAACAAATTTGAGACGGTAAAGCCGACCGGTCCCCAGGCACCACCGCTCGGTAAAGCAATGGGCTCGGCAGGTCCGACCCGGTCCAGGGCACCACCTCTCTGTAAAGCACAACTGTTTTCCACTGCGATAATACTTCGGGTGCGATCATACCAGCGCTAAAGCACCGGATCCCATCAGAACTCCGCAGTTAAGCGTGCTTGGGGGAGAGTAGTACTAGGATGTGTGACCTCCTGGGAAGTCCTCGTGTTGCACCCCTTTTTTTTCAGCTTTGGCTGTCCATTTTCCTGCCACCCATCACATGACCGCTGTTGGAGCCGTCGGAGACCAAATTAATCATTTTGAAGCGTCGAAACCCAGGCTCCGTGCGAGACTTACTGGTTTTAGTTAGCCTTTAATTTGATTGCTTTGAAGGCTTTTTACTCCATTTCCGTTTCAATCTTTGCGGAAAGCCATATAAAGCAATTTAGGAAAGGCTTAAAAGTTTCAATGGAAAATCTTTTATATTTTACTGATTTTAGTAAGCTTACTGATTCGAGTAATCGAGGGTTTCCTGACTCTATAAAAGTGATGTAATACTTTTATTCAAGGAATAATACAGTTTCAGGTTGTTTATGGGTATCTAGGGTCGTAAACGGGTCGGTTCCGTTCCGGGTCCACGGCGGGCCCGGAACTGGAATCGTTAGTGAGGGGATGCACCCGGAAACCAAAACCGGAACCGATTCGGAACTAATTTCCTGGATCCGGAACCGGAACCATTACGGAGTGGATGGGCCCGGAACCGGAACCATTTCCTGGGCGGGTTCGGGTCCGGGCCCGGCCTATGTAGAGAATTTTTTAGAGAAAAGCAAACTTTTAGAAAAAAAATTTCTAAAATTGGGGTAATATATTGGAGCTCGGGCCCACAGGCCAGAACCAAGGTCGAATTGGGCCCGGAACCATTTAGGTCGCGGGTCTAGAAATTGGAACCATACCCGGACCCGTTTACTTATCGGATCCTAAAGATGGACCCAGACCCGATTATTAACGGGTCGGAACCTTCGGATAATCGGAGAATCGGATACCCATTTACAACCCTATGGGCATCACCCCATCACTTCCGTCTTGGCTCAGGGTGACAGTACGAGGTTAATGGAGATGACTTTCCTCTATGGTTTACTAAGAGTGTTTCCGCAACGTTAATGTGGAAACAGAAATCAACGTAACAGAACAAATTTGAGACGGTAAAGGCGACCGGTCCCCAGGCACCACCGCTCGGTAAAGCAACGGGCTCGGCAGGTCCAACCCGGTCCAGGGCACCACCACTCTGTAAAGCACAACTGTTTTCCACTGCGATAATACTTCGGGTGCGATCATACCAGCGCTAAAGCACCGGATCCCATCAGAACTCCGCAGTTAAGCGTGCTTGGGCGAGAGTAGTACTAGGATGGGTGACCTCCTGGGAAGTCCTCGTGTTGCTCCCCTTTTTTTTCAGCTTTGGCTGTCCATTTTCCTGCCACCCATCACATGACCGCTGTTGGAGCCGTCGGAGACCAAATTAATCATTTTGAAGCGTCGAAACCCAGGCTCCGTGCGAGACTTACTGGTTTTAGTTAGCCTTTAATTTGATTGCTTTGAAGGCTTTTTACTCCATTTCCGGTTCAATCTTTGCGGAAAGCCATATAAAGCAATTTAGGAAAGGTTTAAAAGTTTCAATGGAAAATCTTTTATATTTTACTGATTTTAGTAAGCTTACTGATTCGAGTAATCGAGGGTTTCCTGACTCTATAAAAGTGATGTAATACTTTTATTCAAGGAATAATACAGTTTCAGGTTGTTTATGGGTATCTAGGGTCGTAAACGGGTCGGTTCCGTTCCGGGTCCACGGCGGGCCCGGAACTGGAATCGTTAGTGAGGGGATGCACCCGGAAACCAAAACCGGAACCGATTCGGAACTAATTTCCTGGATCCGGAACCGGAACCATTACGGAGTGGATGGGCCCGGAACCGGAACCATTTCCTGGGCGGGTTCGGGTCCGGGCCCGGCCTATGTAGAGAATTTTTTAGAGAAAAGCAAACTTTTAGAAAAAAAATTTCTAAAATTTGGGTAATATATTGGAGCTCGGGCCCACAGGCCAGAACCAAGGTCGAATTGGGCCCGGAACCATTTAGGTCGCGGGTCTAGAAATTGGAACCATACCCAGACCCGTTTACTTATCGGTTCCTAAAGATGGACCCAGACCCGATTATTAACGGGTCGGAACCTTCGGATAATCGGAGAATCGGATACCCATTTACAACCCTATGGGCATCACCCCATCACTTCCGTCTTGGCTCAGGGTGACGGTACGAGGTTAATGGAGATGACTTTCCTCTATGGTTTAGTAAGAGTGTTTCCGCAACGTTAATGTGGAAACAGAAATCAACGTAACAGAACAAATTTGAGACGGTAAAGCCGACCGGTCCCCAGGCACCACCGCTCGGTAAAGCAACGGGCTCGGCAGGTCCGACCCGGTCCAGGGCACCACCTCTCTGTAAAGCACAACTGTTTTCCACTGCGATAATACATCGGGTGCGATCATACCAGCGCTAAAGCACCGGATCCCATCAGAACTCCGCAGTTAAGCGTGCTTGGGCGAGAGTAGTACTAGGATGTGTGACCTCCTGGGAAGTCCTCGTGTCGCACCCCTTTTTTTTCAGCTTTGGCTGTCCATTTTCCTGCCACCCATCACATGACCGCTGTTGGAGCCGTCGGAGACCAAATTAATCATTTTGAAGCGTCGAAACCCAGGCTCCGTGCGAGACTTGCTGGTTTTAGTTAGCCTTTAATTTGATTGCTTTGAAGGCTTTTTACTCCATTTCCGGTTCAATCTTTGCGGAAAGCCATATAAAGCAATTTAGGAAAGGCTTAAAAGTTTCAATGGAAAATCTTTTATATTTTACTGATTTTAGTAAGCTTACTGATTCGAGTAATCGAGGGTTTCCTGACTCTATAAAAGTGATGTAATACTTTTATTCAAGGAATAATACAGTTTCAGGTTGTTTATGGGTATCTAGGGTCGTAAACGGGTCGGTTCCGTTCCGGGTCCACGGCGGGCCCGGAACTGGAATCGTTAGTGAGGGGATGCACCCGGAAACCAAAACCGGAACCGATTCGGAACTAATTTCCTGGATCCGGAACCGGAACCATTACGGAGTGGATGGGCCCGGAACCGGAACCATTTCCTGGGCGGGTTCGGGTCCGGGCCCGGCCTATGTAGAGAATTTTTTAGAGAAAAGCAAACTTTTAGAAAAAAAATTTCTAAAATTGGGGTAATATATTGGAGCTCGGGCCCACAGGCCAGAACCAAGGTCGAATTGGGCCCGGAACCATTTAGGTCGCGGGTCTAGAAATTGGAACCAAACCCGGACCCGTTTACTTATCGGTTCCTAAAGATGGACCCAGACCCGATTATTAACGGGTCGGAACCTTCGGATAATCGGTGAATCGGATACCCATTTACAACCCTATGGGCATCACCCCATCACTTCCGTCTTGGCTCAGGGTGACGGTACGAGGTTAATGGAGATGACTTTCCTCTATGGTTTAGTAAGAGTGTTTCCGCAACGTTAATGTGGAAACAGAAATCAACGTAACAGAACAAATTTGAGACGGTAAAGCCGACCGGTCCCCAGGCACCACCGCTCGGTAAAGCAACGGGCTCGGCAGGTCCGACCCGGTCCAGGGCACCACCTCTCTGTAAAGCACAACTGTTTTCCACTGCGATAATACTTCGGGTGCGATCATACCAGCGCTAAAGCACCGGATCCCATCAGAACTCCGCAGTTAAGCGTGCTTGGGCGAGAGTAGTACTAGGATGTGTGACCTCCTGGGAAGTCCTCGTGTCGCACCCCTTTTTTTTCAGCTTTGGCTGTCCATTTTCCTGCCACCCATCACATGACCGCTGTTGGAGCCGTCGGAGACCAAATTAATCATTTTGAAGCGTCGAAACCCAGGCTCCGTGCGAGACTTGCTGGTTTTAGTTAGCCTTTAATTTGATTGCTTTGAAGGCTTTTTACTCCATTTCCGGTTCAATCTTTGCGGAAAGCCATATAAAGCAATTTAGGAAAGGCTTAAAAGTTTCAATGGAAAATCTTTTATATTTTACTGATTTTAGTAAGCTTACTGATTCGAGTAATCGAGGGTTTCCTGACTCTATAAAAGTGATGTAATACTTTTATTCAAGGAATAATACAGTTTCAGGTTGTTTATGGGTATCTAGGGTCGTAAACGGGTCGGTTCCGTTCCGGGTCCACGGCGGGCCCGGAACTGGAATCGTTAGTGAGGGGATGCACCCGGAAACCAAAACCGGAACCGATTCGGAACTAATTTCCTGGATCCGGAACCGGAACCATTACGGAGTGGATGGGCCCGGAACCGGAACCATTTCCTGGGCGGGTTCGGGTCCGGGCCCGGCCTATGTAGAGAATTTTTTAGAGAAAAACAAACTTTTAGAAAAAAAATTTCTAAAATTGGGGTAATATATTGGAGCTCGGGCCCACAGGCCAGAACCAAGGTCGAATTGGGCCCGGAACCATTTAGGTCGCGGGTCTAGAAATTGGAACCATACCCGGACCCGTTTACTTATCGGATCCTAAAGATGGACCCAGACCCGATTATTAACGGGTCGGAACCTTCGGATAATCGGAGAATCGGATACCCATTTACAACCCTATGGGCATCACCCCATCACTTCCGTCTTGGCTCAGGGTGACAGTACGGGGTTAATGGAGATGACTTTCCTCTATGGTTTACTAAGAGTGTTTCCGCAACGTTAATGTGGAAACAGAAATCAACGTAACAGAACAAATTTGAGACGGTAAAGGCGACCGGTCCCCAGGCACCACCGCTCGGTAAAGCAACGGGCTCGGCAGGTCCAACCCGGTCCAGGGCACCACCACTCTGTAAAGCACAACTGTTTTCCACTGCGATAATACTTCGGGTGCGATCATACCAGCGCTAAAGCACCGGATCCCATCAGAACTCCGCAGTTAAGCGTGCTTGGGCGAGAGTAGTACTAGGATGGGTGACCTCCTGGGAAGTCCTCGTGTTGCACCCCTTTTTTTTCAGCTTTGGCTGTCCATTTTCCTGCCACCCATCACATGACCGCTGTTGGAGCCGTCGGAGACCAAATTAATCATTTTGAAGCGTCGAAACCCAGGCTCCGTGCGAGACTTACTGGTTTTAGTTAGCCTTTAATTTGATTGCTTTGAAGGCTTTTTACTCCATTTCCGGTTCAATCTTTGCGGAAAGCCATATAAAGCAATTTAGGAAAGGTTTAAAAGTTTCAATGGAAAATCTTTTATATTTTACTGATTTTAGTAAGCTTACTGATTCGAGTAATCGAGGGTTTCCTGACTCTATAAAAGTGATGTAATACTTTTATTCAAGGAATAATACAGTTTCAGGTTGTTTATGGGTATCTAGGGTCGTAAACGGGTCGGTTCCGTTCCGGGTCCACGGCGGGCCCGGAACTGGAATCGTTAGTGAGGGGATGCACCCGGAAACCAAAACCGGAACCGATTCGGAACTAATTTCCTGGATCCGGAACCGGAACCATTACGGAGTGGATGGGCCCGGAACCGGAACCATTTCCTGGGCGGGTTCGGGTCCGGGCCCGGCCTATGTAGAGAATTTTTTAGAGAAAAGCAAACTTTTAGAAAAAAAATTTCTAAAATTTGGGTAATATATTGGAGCTCGGGCCCACAGGCCAGAACCAAGGTCGAATTGGGCCCGGAACCATTTAGGTCGCGGGTCTAGAAATTGGAACTATACCCAGACCCGTTTACTTATCGGTTCCTAAAGATGGACCCAGACCCGATTATTAACGGGTCGGAACCTTCGGATAATCGGAGAATCGGATACCCATTTACAACCCTATGGGCATCACCCCATCACTTCCGTCTTGGCTCAGGGTGACGGTACGAGGTTAATGGAGATGACTTTCCTCTATGGTTTAGTAAGAGTGTTTCCGCAACGTTAATGTGGAAACAGAAATCAACGTAACAGAACAAATTTGAGACGGTAAAGCCGACCGGTCCCCAGGCACCACCGCTCGGTAAAGCAACGGGCTCGGCAGGTCCGACCCGGTCCAGGGCACCACTTCTCTATAAAGCACAACTGTTTTCCACTGCGATAATACTTCGGGTGCGATCATACCAGCGCTAAAGCACCGGATCCCATCAGAACTCCGCAGTTAAGCGTGCTTGGGCGAGAGTAGTACTAGGATGTGTGACCTCCTGGGAAGTCCTCGTGTCGCACCCCTTTTTTTTCAGCTTTGGCTGTCCATTTTCCTGCCACCCATCACATGACCGCTGTTGGAGCCGTCGGAGACCAAATTAATCATTTTGAAGCGTCGAAACCCAGGCTCCGTGCGAGACTTGCTGGTTTTAGTTAGCCTTTAATTTGATTGCTTTGAAGGCTTTTTACTCCATTTCCGGTTCAATCTTTGCGGAAAGCCATATAAAGCAATTTAGGAAAGGCTTAAAAGTTTCAATGGAAAATCTTTTATATTTTACTGATTTTAGTAAGCTTACAGATTCGAGTAATCGAGGGTTTCCTGACTCTATAAAAGTGATGTAATACTTTTATTCAAGGAATAATACAGTTTTAGGTTGTTTATGGGTATCTAGGGTCGTAAACGGGTCGGTTCCGTTCCGGGTCCACGGCGGGCCCGAAACTGGAATCGTTAGTGAGGGGATGCACCCGGAAACCAAAACCGGAACCGATTCGGAACTAATTTCCTGGATCCGGAACCGGAACCATTACGGAGTGGATGGGCCCGGAACCGGAACCATTTCCTGGGCGGGTTCGGGTCCGGGCCCGGCCTATGTAGAGAATTTTTTAGAGAAAAGCAAACTTTTAGAAAAAAAATTTCTAAAATTGGGGTAATATATTGGAGCTCGGGCCCACAGGCCAGAACCAAGGTCGAATTGGGCCCGGAACCATTTAGGTCGCGGGTCTAGAAATTGGAACCAAACCCGGACCCGTTTACTTATCGGTTCCTAAAGATGGACCCAGACCCGATTATTAACGGGTCGGAACCTTCGGATAATCGGAGAATCGGATACCCATTTACAACCCTATGGGCATCACCCCATCACTTCCGTCTTGGCTCAGGGTGACGGTACGAGGTTAATGGAGATGACTTTCCTCTATGGTTTAGTAAGAGTGTTTCCGCAACGTTAATGTGGAAACAGAAATCAACGTAACAGAACAAATTTGAGACGGTAAAGCCGACCGGTCCCCAGGCACCACCGCTCGGTAAAGCAACGGGCTCGGCAGGTCCGACCCGGTCCAGGGCACCACCTCTCTGTAAAGCACAACTGTTTTCCACTGCGATAATACTTCGGGTGCGATCATACCAGCGCTAAAGCACCGGATCCCATCAGAACTCCGCAGTTAAGCGTGCTTGGGCGAGAGTAGTACTAGGATGGGTGACCTCCTGGGAAGTCCTCGTGTTGCACCCCTTTTTTTTCAGCTTTGGCTGTCCATTTTCCTGCCACCCATCACATGACCGCTGTAGGAGCCGTCGGAGACCAAATTAATCATTTTGAAGCGTCGAAACCCAGGCTCCGTGCGAGACTTACTGGTTTTAGTTAGCCTTTAATTTGATTGCTTTGAAGGCTTTTTACTCCATTTCCGGTTCAATCTTTGCGGAAAGCCATATAAAGCAATTTAGGAAAGGTTTAAAAGTTTCAATGGAAAATCTTTTATATTTTACTGATTTTAGTAAGCTTACTGATTCGAGTAATCGAGGGTTTCCTGACTCTATAAAAGTGATGTAATACTTTTATTCAAGGAACAATACAGTTTCAGGTAGTTTATGGGTATCTAGGGTCGTAAACGGGTCGGTTCCGTTCCGGGTCCACGGCGGGCCCGGAACTGGAATCGTTAGTGAGGGGATGCACCCGGAAACCAAAACCGGAACCGATTCGGAACTAATTTCCTGGATCCGGAACCGGAACCATTACGGAGTGGATGGGCCCGGAACCGGAACCATTTCCTGGGCGGGTTCGGGTCCGGGCCCGGCCTATCTAGAGAATTTTTTAGAGAAAAGCAAACTTTTAGAAAAAAAATTTCTAAAATTGGGGTAATATATTGGAGCTCGGGCCCACAGGCCAGAACCAAGGTCGAATTGGGCCCGGAACCATTTAGGTCGCGGGTCTAGAAATTGGAACCATACCCGGACCCGTTTACTTATCGGTTCCTAAAGATGGACCCAGACCCGATTATTAACGGGTCGGAACCTTCGGATAATCGGAGAATCGGATACCCATTTACAACCCTATGGGCATCACCCCATCACTTCCGTCTTGGCTCAGGGTGACGGTACGAGGTTAATGGAGATGACTTTCCTCTATGGTTTACTAAGAGTGTTTCCGCAACGTTAATGTGGAAACAGAAATCAACGTAACAGAACAAATTTGAGACGGTAAAGCCGACCGGTCCCCAGGCACCACCGCTCGGTAAAGCAACGGGCTCGGCAGGTCCGACCCGGTCCAGGGCACCACCTCTCTGTAAAGCACAACTGTTTTCCACTGCGATAATACTTCGGGTGCGATCATACCAGCGCTAAAGCACCGGATCCCATCAGAACTCCGCAGTTAAGCGTGCTTGGGCGAGAGTAGTACTAGGATGGGTGACCTCCTGGGAAGTCCTCGTGTTGCACCCCTTTTTTTTCAGCTTTGGCTGTCCATTTTCCTGCCACCCATCACATGACCGCTGTTGGAGCCGTCGGAGACCAAATTAATCATTTTGAAGCGTCGAAACCCAGGCTCCGTGCGAGACTTACTGGTTTTAGTTAGCCTTTAATTTGATTGCTTTGAAGGCTTTTTACTCCATTTCCGGTTCAATCTTTGCGGAAAGTGTCACGGCCCGAGCCCAGAATTCGGGGGTTAGCGAAAAGCTAAACCGGTGACACACGTACTCCCGTGCACGTGCACCCAAACCCAGTCCAGATGCACGCACACAAGGGATCTAACACGTGCGAACTAAGCGTACGCGGAAGCTGTACATACCAAAGCAAGCAACAAAGGAAAAAAATAAAATAGCGGAAGCCAAAGTAAATACGAAACGGAAAAGACAAAGACAAATACACTGAGATAAAACCGAATACACACCAAAATCAATATACACAAAATATACAGAATACAAGTCCAAAGTCCAAAGTCCAAATACAAGCTCTCAAAACCCAAAATGCAAAATAAAAGCCACTGGTATGCATGCACGCACTTGGCAGAAGTGATCAGGCCCACTCTGCCAGACCGGAGGGTGCCTCTACACTCGCCCCTGCAGCCTCCTCGACCGCCGGGGAGCTGGGCAAGGTATCTGTGCCTGCAACACCACAGACAACACGAATGAATACAACGATCCAGCAATTATAAGTAACAGGAAAGAAACACGCATAGTATCAAAGCGAATGAAATAGGGACAGAAGATTAAATACAGAGTCCATCTTAGTATGCTAAGCAAATCGTGCATAGGAGTAAAACATGATAATGGAATCAAAACATAGAATACTGAACTAGTTGGCTACTACGTTAACCATGTTCTCTCCAAAAGAGAGCAGAGCAGAGCAGAGCAGAGAACACCGCTGTCCAGGCCAAAGGTACAAGCGGGTCTCGGTTTCCTGGGTTCCGGGGTCCCAAGACAAAGCAACACTGCAGTTAAAACAGAGATACAGAGATCTACGCCAGAGGTAACCCCGTCGGGTATCCTAGGGCTGAGGCTGAGTAGAGCCAGACTAATACCAATCAAATCAAATCCATAGAAAGGGGAGATTATCCGCTTTGGGCTCACCGATGACAAAGACCGGATCTCGTCCTCACGTATTAACCTCTGGGCAGAGCCACCAGGGAATACCCAAAAATCAGAGATATACAAAGCCAGAGAATATACAAAGCATAGCATAGATCAAAACATAGTACAGAGCGAAGAATAATACAGATATACAAAACGAAAGCAAAATGACTGAGGAAATGCATACATAGATTAACAGAGCAGAGGGCAAAACTATAAACAATATGAAATGCATCTTAGATTAATACGGAATCAAGGTTCATTACAAGCCAAGTCTAATCTAGTTGCATCACTATCACTAACCGTGCATGTTGATGTAGTTTTAAGTTATTCGATGCACCGTTGCCATCCTAGTGTTGCAATATAATCCTTATGTGCATCGAAGTCCCTTAAACCAACACCCATGGGGAGGTGCTTAACAATGAGCAACACTCACATGAATAAGTCACAGCCTAACAGACTATTCATGCGCTCCAAAGGATCCATTTGGGCCGGTTTACGGGTATGGTTAACCTGTATTTGAGCCCTACAAGGTCACACCATTAGCCTAAGTTTAACTGATATTTAACAGGTCTTACGGTTTAGCCATGGGTGACCTACGGCTTAGCCGTGGCATCCTACGGCGTAGCCGCAATATGCACTACGGCTTAGCCGTGGTTCCCTTCAGAACACGGCTAAACTGTCAGCTTTTCCACCTCTGATCTGATACATCTCACGGCTGAGCTACGGTGGAGTCCACGGCTTAGCCGTAAACCATCACGGCTTAGCCGTAGCCTCACCGTAAGAACACTGATATCAGAAAAGTTTCGACTGATCAGAGATTAAATCCACGGCTTAGATACGGTTTGGTTCACGGTTAGCTTACGGCTCAGCCGTAGGACAAATTACGGCTTAGCCGTAGCCTAGCCGTAGAACAAACTCGAATTTGTCACTCTCTGGAATCTAAGCCGTACAGGATTACGGCTTAGCCGTACAATACAGACGCGAATTCGGGAAGATTACAGAAACGAAATTTTGGTACAGAACTGAATAAAACAAGCTCAACTGATTCTCATAGCTTAGAAAATGGCTGTAACACATTTCTATACAGAGAATGAGAATGAATCCAAGCAATCAAACAACACCCATATGTGTTATCAAAACCTGTACTTATACTTGCCTCAAATCTGACAAAATCCTCTGAAATCAAGCTCCAAGCAACTAAAATCAAAACAAATCAAAGCAATCACACATGCATGAGATGAAGACAAAGCAACAGAGAATGGGGGAAGCAATTGGAGAGGGAATACAAAGAGTTGGGAAAGAACCCACTTACCTAAGGCAAGGACAGAGATGAGAGAATGGAGAAGAACCCAAATCAAACAAGGGAACCCAAATCCTACTCGAGTAAGAGAAGGAAAGAGAAGAGAGAGAGAGAGAGAGAGAGAACGAACGTGGCTTCTGAATTCTCCTTGCATGCAGTCGATCAAATGAAATGGGCAAGAGAGAGACATCTGTAAGATGACTCACTTATATAGGTTTGTAGTTTTAAAACAAGGTCTAATGGGTTTAAGCAATTTACAGATTAAGTCACACGAAGGTCCATCTTCCCCAATTGACTCCAAACGGATCTGACACAGTTACGGAATTTGTCGAGCTCAACGAAATACGCGTGCTGACACCAAGATGATGCAATTATGATATGAGCAAAGCAAAAGCGAAATTACGAAAAAGGGCTTAAACTACCTATCTCAGGTCAAAGGTTGCTCAACTACCTATCCAAGGCCCAAAACCAATTCCAAAAGAAATAAACAAAACAAAACACACACTAATAAGCCACTAATCCGGCTCAAAGGGGATCGGAGTGTTACAGAAAGCCATATAAAGCAATTTAGGAAAGGTTTAAAAGTTTCAATGGAAAATCTTTTATATTTTACTGATTTTAGTAAGCTTACTGATTCGAGTAATCGAGGGTTTCCTGACTCTATAAAAGTGATGTAATACTTTTATTCAAGGAATAATACAGTTTCAGGTTGTTTATGGGTATCAAGGGTCGTAAACGGGTCGGTTCCGTTCCGGGTCCACGGCGGGCCCGGAACTGGAATCGTTAGTGAGGGGATGCACCCGGAAACCAAAACCGGAACCGATTCGGAACTAATTTCCTGGATCCGGAACCGGAACCATTACGGAGTGGATGGGCCCGGAACCGGAACCATTTCCTGGGCGGGTTCGGGTCCGGGCCCGGCCTATGTAGAGAATTTTTTAGAGAAAAGCAAACTTTTAGAAAAAAAATTTCTAAAATTGGGGTAATATATTGGAGCTCGGGCCCACAGGCCAGAACCAAGGTCGAATTGGGCCCGGAACCATTTAGGTCGCGGGTCTAGAAATTGGAACCATACCCGGACCCGTTTACTTATCGGTTCCTAAAGATGGACCCAGACCCGATTATTAACGGGTCGGAACCTTCGGATAATCGGAGAATCGGATACCCATTTACAACCCTATGGGCATCACCCCATCACTTCCGTCTTCGCTCAGGGTGACGGTACGAGGTTAATGGAGATGACTTTCCTCCATGGTTTACTAAGAGTGTTTCCGCAACGTTAATGTGGAAACAGAAATCAACGTAACAGAAAAAATTTGAGACGGTAAAGCCGACCGGTCCCCAGGCACCACCGCTCGGTAAAGCAACGGGCTCGGCAGGTCCGACCCGGTCCAAGGCACCACCTCTCTGTAAAGCACAACTATTTTCCACTGCGATAATACTTCGGGTGCGATCATACCAGCGCTAAAGCACCGGATCCCATCAGAACTCCGCAGTTAAGCGTGCTTGGGCGAGAGCAGTACTAGGATGTGTGACCTCCTGGGAAGTCCTCGTGTCGCACCCCTTTTTTTTCAGCTTTGGCTGTCCATTTTCCTGCCACCCATCACATGACCGCTGTTGGAGCCGTCGGAGACCAAATTAATCATTTTGAAGCGTCGAAACCCAGGCTCCGTGCGAGACTTGCTGGTTTTAGTTAGCCTTTAATTTGATTGCTTTGAAGGCTTTTTACTCCATTTCCGGTTCAATCTTTGCGGAAAGCCATATAAAGCAATTTAGGAAAGGCTTAAAAGTTTCAATGGAAAATCTTTTATATTTTACTGATTTTAGTAAGCTTACTGATTCGAGTAATCGAGGGTTTCCTGACTCTATAAAAGTGATGTAATACTTTTATTCAAGGAATAATACAGTTTCAGGTTGTTTATGGGTATCTAGGGTCGTAAACGGGTCGGTTCCGTTCCGGGTCCACGGCGGGCCCGGAACTGGAATCGTTAGTGAGGGGATGCACCCGGAAACCAAAACCGGAACCGATTCGGAACTAATTTCCTGGATCCGGAACCGGAACCATTACGGAGTGGATGGGCCCGGAACCGGAACCATTTCCTGGGCGGGTTCGGGTCCGGGCCCGGCCTATCTAGAGAATTTTTTAGAGAAAAGCAAACTTTTAGAAAAAAAATTTCTAAAATTGGGGTAATATATTGGAGCTCGGGCCCACAGGCCAGAACCAAGGTCGAATTGGGCCCGGAACCATTTAGGTCGCGGGTCTAGAAATTGGAACCATACCCGGACCCGTTTACTTATCGGTTCCTAAAGATGGACCCAGACCCGATTATTAACGGGTCGGAACCTTCGGATAATCGGAGAATCGGATACCCATTTACAACCCTATGGGCATCACCCCATCACTTCCGTCTTGGCTCAGGGTGACGGTACGAGGTTAATGGAGATGACTTTCCTCTATGGTTTACTAAGAGTGTTTCCGCAACGTTAATGTGGAAACAGAAATCAACGTAACAGAACAAATTTGAGACGGTAAAGCCGACCGGTCCCCAGGCACCACCGCTCGGTAAAGCAACGGGCTCGGCAGGTCCGACCCGGTCCAGGGCACCACCTCTCTGTAAAGCACAACTGTTTTCCACTGCGATAATACTTCGGGTGCGATCATACCAGCGCTAAAGCACCGGATCCCATCAGAACTCCGCAGTTAAGCGTGCTTGGGCGAGAGTAGTACTAGGATGGGTGACCTCCTGGGAAGTCCTCGTGTTGCACCCCTTTTTTTTCAGCTTTGGCTGTCCATTTTCCTGCCACCCATCACATGACCGCTGTAGGAGCCGTCGGAGACCAAATTAATCATTTTGAAGCGTCGAAACCCAGGCTCCGTGCGAGACTTACTGGTTTTAGTTAGCCTTTAATTTGATTGCTTTGAAGGCTTTTTACTCCATTTCCGGTTCAATCTTTGCGGAAAGCCATATAAAGCAATTTAGGAAAGGTTTAAAAGTTTCAATGGAAAATCTTTTATATTTTACTGATTTTAGTAAGCTTACTGATTCGAGTAATCGAGGGTTTCCTGACTCTATAAAAGTGATGTAATACTTTTATTCAAGGAACAATACAGTTTCAGGTAGTTTATGGGTATCTAGGGTCGTAAACGGGTCGGTTCCGTTCCGGGTCCACGGCGGGCCCGGAACTGGAATCGTTAGTGAGGGGATGCACCCGGAAACCAAAACCGGAACCGATTCGGAACTAATTTCTTGGATCCGGAACCGGAACCATTACGGAGTGGATGGGCCCGGAACCGGAACCATTTCCTGGGCGGGTTCGGGTCCGGGCCCGGCCTATCTAGAGAATTTTTTAGAGAAAAGCAAACTTTTAGAAAAAAAATTTCTAAAATTGGGGTAATATATTGGAGCTCGGGCCCACAGGCCAGAACCAAGGTCGAATTGGGCCCGGAACCATTTAGGTCGCGGGTCTAGAAATTGGAACCATACCCGGACCCGTTTACTTATCGGTTCCTAAAGATGGACCCAGACCCGATTATTAACGGGTCGGAACCTTCGGATAATCGGAGAATCGGATACCCATTTACAACCCTATGGGCATCACCCCATCACTTCCGTCTTGGCTCAGGGTGACGGTACGAGGTTAATGGAGATGACTTTCCTCTATGGTTTACTAAGAGTGTTTCCGCAACGTTAATGTGGAAACAGAAATCAACGTAACAGAACAAATTTGAGACGGTAAAGCCGACCGGTCCCCAGGCACCACCGCTCGGTAAAGCAACGGGCTCGGCAGGTCCGACCCGGTCCAGGGCACCACCTCTCTGTAAAGCACAACTGTTTTCCACTGCGATAATACTTCGGGTGCGATCATACCAGCGCTAAAGCACCGGATCCCATCAGAACTCCGCAGTTAAGCGTGCTTGGGCGAGAGTAGTACTAGGATGGGTGACCTCCTGGGAAGTCCTCGTGTTGCACCCCTTTTTTTTCAGCTTTGGCTGTCCATTTTCCTGCCACCCATCACATGACCGCTGTTGGAGCCGTCGGAGACCAAATTAATCATTTTGAAGCGTCGAAACCCAGGCTCCGTGCGAGACTTACTGGTTTTAGTTAGCCTTTAATTTGATTGCTTTGAAGGCTTTTTACTCCATTTCCGGTTCAATCTTTGCGGAAAGCCATATAAAGCAATTTAGGAAAGGTTTAAAAGTTTCAATGGAAAATCTTTTATATTTTACTGATTTTAGTAAGCTTACTGATTCGAGTAATCGAGGGTTTCCTGACTCTATAAAAGTGATGTAATACTTTTATTCAAGGAATAATACAGTTTCAGGTTGTTTATGGGTATCAAGGGTCGTAAACGGGTCGGTTCCGTTCCGGGTCGACGGCGGGCCCGGAACTGGAATCGTTAGTGAGGGGATGCACCCGGAAACCAAAACCGGAACCGATTCGGAACTAATTTCCTGGATCCGGAACCGGAACCATTACGGAGTGGATGGGCCCGGAACCGGAACCATTTCCTGGGCGGGTTCGGGTCCGGGCCCGGCCTATGTAGAGAATTTTTTAGAGAAAAGCAAACTTTTAGAAAAAAAATTTCTAAAATTGGGGTAATATATTGGAGCTCGGGCCCACAGGCCAGAACCAAGGTCGAATTGGGCCCGGAACCATTTAGGTCGCGGGTCTAGAAATTGGAACCATACCCGGACCCGTTTACTTATCGGTTCCTAAAGATGGACCCAGACCCGATTATTAACGGGTCGGAACCTTCGGATAATCGGAGAATCGGATACCCATTTACAACCCTATGGGCATCACCCCATCACTTCCGTCTTCGCTCAGGGTGACGGTACGAGGTTAATGGAGATGACTTTCCTCCATGGTTTACTAAGAGTGTTTCCGCAACGTTAATGTGGAAACAGAAATCAACGTAACAGAAAAAATTTGAGACGGTAAAGCCGACCGGTCCCCAGGCACCACCGCTCGGTAAAGCAACGGGCTCGGCAGGTCCGACCCGGTCCAAGGCACCACCTCTCTGTAAAGCACAACTGTTTTCCACTGCGATAATACTTCGGGTGCGATCATACCAGCGCTAAAGCACCGGATCCCATCAGAACTCCGCAGTTAAGCGTGCTTTGGCGAGAGTAGTACTAGGATGGGTGACCTCCTGGGAAGTCCTCGTGTTGCACCCTTTTTTTTTCAGCTTTGGCTGTCCATTTTCCTGCCACCCATCACATGACCGCTGTTGGAGCCGTCGGAGACCAAATTAATCATTTTGAAGCGTCGAAACCCAGGCTCCGTGCGAGACTTACTGGTTTTAGTTAGCCTTTAATTTGATTGCTTTGAAGGCTTTTTACTCCATTTCCGGTTCAATCTTTGCGGAAAGCCATATAAAGCAATTTAGGAAAGGCTTAAAAGTTTCAATGGAAAATCTTTTATATTTCACTGATTTTAGTAAGCTTACTGATTCGAGTAATCGAGGGTTTCCTGACTCTATAAAAGTGATGTAATACTTTTATTCAAGGAATAATACAGTTTCAGGTTGTTTATGGGTATCTAGGGTCGTAAACGGGTCGGTTCCGTTCCGGGTCCACGGCGGGCCCGGAACTGGAATCGTTAGTGAGGGGATGCACCCGGAAACCAAAACCGGAACCGATTCGGAACTAAATTCCTGGATCCGGAACCGGAACCATTACGGAGTGGATGGGCCCGGAACCGGAACCATTTCCTGGGCGGGTTCGGGTCCGGGCCCGGCCTATGTAGAGAATTTTTTAGAGAAAAGCAAACTTTTAGAAAAAAAATTTCTAAAATTGGGGTAATATATTGGAGCTCGGGCCCACAGGCCAGAACCAAGGTCGAATTGGGCCCGGAACCATTTAGGTCGCGGGTCTAGAAATTGGAACCATACCCGGACCCGTTTACTTATCGGTTCCTAAAGATGGACCCAGACCCGATTATTAACGGGTCGGAACCTTCGGATAATCGGAGAATCGGACACCCATTTACAACCCTATGGGCATCACCCCATCACTTCCGTCTTGGCTCAGGGTGACGGTACGAGGTTAATGGAGATGACTTTCCTCTATGGTTTACTAAGAGTGTTTCCGCAACGTTAATGTGGAAACAGAAATCAACGTAACAGAACAAATTTGAGACGGTAAAGCCGACCGGTCCCCAGGCACCACCGCTCGGTAAAGCAACGGGCTCGGCAGGTCCGACCCGGTCCAGGGCACCACCTCTCTGTAAAGCACAACTGTTTTCCAGTGCGATAATACTTCGGGTGCGATCATACCAGCGCTAAAGCACCGGATCCCATCAGAACTCCGCAGTTAAGCGTGCTTGGGCGAGAGTAGTACTAGGATGGGTGACCTCCTGGGAAGTCCTCGTGTTGCGCCCCTTTTTTTTCAGCTTTGGCTGTCCATTTTCCTGCCACCCATCACATGACCGCTGTTGGAGCCGTCGGAGACCAAATTAATCATTTTGAAGCGTCGAAACCCAGGCTCCGTGCGAGACTTACTGGTTTTAGTTAGCCTTTAATTTGATTGCTTTGAAGGCTTTTTACTCCATTTCCGGTTCAATCTTTGCGGAAAGCCATATAAAGCAATTTAGGAAAGGCTTAAAAGTTTCAATGGAAAATCTTTTATATTTTACTGATTTTAGTAAGCTTACTGATTCGAGTAATCGAGGGTTTCCTGACTCTATAAAAGTGATGTAATACTTTTATTCAAGGAATAATATAGTTTCAGGTTGTTTATGGGTATCTAGGGTCGTAAACGGGTCGGTTCCGTTCCGGGTCCACGGCGGGCCCGGAACTGGAATCGTTAGTGAGGGGATGCACCCGGAAACCAAAACCGGAACCGATTCGGAATTAATTTCCTGAATCCGGAACCGGAACCATTACGGAGTGGATGGGCCCGGAACCGGAACCATTTCCTGGGCGGGTTCGGGTCCGGGCCCGGCCTATCAAGAGAATTTTTTAGAGAAAAGCAAACTTTTAGAAAAAAAATTTCTAAAATTGGGGTAATATATTGGAGCTGGGGCCCACAGGCCAGAACCAAGGTCGAATTGGGCCCGGAACCATTTAGGTCGCGGGTCTAGAAATTGGAACCATACCCGGACCCGTTTACTTATCGGTTCCTAAAGATGGACCCAGACCCGATTATTAACGGGTCGAAACCTTCGGATAATCGGAGAATCGGATACCCACTTACAACCCTATGGGCATCACCCCATCACTTCCGTCTTGGCTCAGGGTGACAGTACGAGGTTAATGGAGATGACTTTCCTCTATGGTTTACTAAGAGTGTTTCCGCAACGTTAATGTGGAAACAGAAATCAACGTAACAGAACAAATTTGAGACGGTAAAGCCGACCGGTCCCCAGGCACCACCGCTCGGTAAAGCAACGGGCTCTGCAGGTCCGACCCGGTCCAGGGCACCACCACTCTGTAAAGCACAACTGTTTTCCACTGCGATAATACTTCGGGTGCGATCATACCAGCGCTAAAGCACCGGATCCCATCAGAACTCCGCAGTTAAGCGTGCTTGGGCGAGAGTAGTACTAGGATGTGTGACCTCCTGGGAAGTCCTCGTGTTGCGCCCCTTTTTTTTCAGCTTTGGCTGTCCATTTTCCTGCCACCCATCACATGACCGCTGTTGGAGCCGTCGGAGACCAAATTAATCATTTTGAAGCGTCGAAACCCAGGCTCCGTGCGAGACTTACTGGTTTTAGTTAGCCTTTAATTTGATTGCTTTGAAGGCTTTTTACTCCATTTCCGGTTCAATCTTTGCGGAAAGCCATATAAAGCAATTTAGGAAAGGCTTAAAAGTTTCAATGGAAAATCTTTTATATTTTACTGATTTTAGTAAGCTTACTGATTCGAGTAATCGAGGGTTTCCTGACTCTATAAAAGTGATGTAATACTTTTATTCAAGGAATAATACAGTTTCAGGTTGTTTATGGGTATCTAGGGTCGTAAACGGGTCGGTTCCGTTCCGGGTCCACGGCGGGCCCGGAACTGGAATCGTAAGTGAGGGGATGCACCCGGAAACCAAAACCGGAACCGATTCGGAACTAATTTCCTGGATCCGGAACCGGAACCATTACGGAGTGGATGGGCCCGGAACCGGAACCATTTCCTGGGCGGGTTCGGGTCCGGGCCCGGCCTATGTAGAGAATTTTTTAGAGAAAAGCAAACTTTTAGAAAAAAAATTTCTAAAATTGGGGTAATATATTGGAGCTCGGGCCCACAGGCCAGAACCAAGGTCGAATTGGGCCCGGAACCATTTAGGTCGCGGGTCTAGAAATTGGAACCATACCCGGACCCGTTTACTTATCGGTTCCTAAAGATGGACCCAGACCCGATTATTAACGGGTCGGAACCTTCGGATAATCGGAGAATCGGATACCCATTTACAACCCTATGGGCATCACCCCATCACTTCCGTCTTGGCTCAGCGTGACGGTACGAGGTTAATGGAGATGACTTTCCTCTATGGTTTACTAAGAGTGTTTCCGCAACGTTAATGTGGAAACAGAAATCAACATAACAGAACAAATTTGAGACGGTAAAGCCGACCGGTCCCCAGGCACCACCGCTCGGTAAAGCAACGGGCTCGGCAGGTCCGACCCGGTCCAGGGCACCACCTCTCTGTAAAGCACAACTGTTTTCCACTGCGATAATACTTCGGGTGCGATCATACCAGCGCTAAAGCACCGGATCCCATCAGAACTCTGCAGTTAAGCGTGATTGGGCGAGAGTAGTACTAAGATGGGTGACCTCCTGGGAAGTCCTCGTGTTGCACCCTTTTTTTTTCAGCTTTGGCTGTCCATTTTCCTGCCACCCATCACATGACCGCTGTTGGAGCCGTCGGAGACAAAATTAATCATTTTGAAGCGTCGAAACCCAGGCTCCGTGCGAGACTTACTGGTTTTAGTTAGCCTTTAATTTGATTGCTTTGAAGGCTTTTTACTCCATTTCCGGTTCAATCTTTGCGGAAAGCCATATAAAGCAATTTAGGAAGGGCTTAAAAGTTTCAATGGAAAATCTTTTATATTTTACTGATTTTAGTAAGCTTACTGATTCGAGTAATCGAGGGTTTCCTGACTCTATAAAAGTGATGTAATACTTTTATTCAAGGAATAATACAGTTTCAGGTTGTTTATGGGTATCTAGGGTCGTAAACGGGTCGGTTCCGTTCCGGGTCCACGGCGGGCCCGGAACTGGAATCGTTAGTGAGGGGATGCACCCGGAAACCAAAACCGGAACCGATTCGGAATTAATTTCCTGGATCCGGAACCGGAACCATTACGGAGTGGATGGGCCCTGAACCGGAACCATTTCCTGGGCGGGTTCGGGTCCGGGCCCGGCCTATCTAGAGAATTTTTTAGAGAAAAGCAAACTTTTAGAAAAAAAATTTCTAAAATTGGGGTAATATATTGGAGCTCGGGCCCACAGGCCAGAACCAAGGTCGAATTGGGCCCGGAACCATTTAGGTCGCGGGTCAAGAAATTGGAACCATACCCGGACCCGTTTACTTATCGGTTCCTAAAGATGGACCCAGACCCGATTATTAACGGGTCGGAACCTTCGGATAATCGGAGAATCGGATACCCATTTACAACCCTATGGGCATCACCCCATCACTTCCGTCTTGGCTCAGCGTGACGGTACGAGGTTAATGGAGATGACTTTCCTCTATGGTTTACTAAGAGTGTTTCCGCAACGTTAATGTGGAAACAGAAATCAACATAACAGAACAAATTTGAGACGGTAAAGCCGACCGGTCCCCAGGCACCACCGCTCGGTAAAGCAACGGGCTCGGCAGGTCCGACCCGGTCCAGGGCACCACCTCTCTGTAAAGCACAACTGTTTTCCACTGCGATAATACTTCGGGTGCGATCATACCAGCGCTAAAGCACCGGATCCCATCAGAACTCCGCAGTTAAGCGTGATTGGGCGAGAGTAGTACTAAGATGGGTGACCTCCTGGGAAGTCCTCGTGTTGCACCCTTTTTTTTTCAGCTTTGGCTGTCCATTTTCCTGCCACCCATCACATGACCGCTGTTGGAGCCGTCGGAGACAAAATTAATCATTTTGAAGCGTCGAAACCCAGGCTCCGTGCGAGACTTACTGGTTTTAGTTAGCCTTTAATTTGATTGCTTTGAAGGCTTTTTACTCCATTTCCGGTTCAATCTTTGCGGAAAGCCATATAAAGCAATTTAGGAAGGGCTTAAAAGTTTCAATGGAAAATCTTTTATATTTTACTGATTTTAGTAAGCTTACTGATTCGAGTAATCGAGGGTTTCCTGACTCTATAAAAGTGATGTAATACTTTTATTCAAGGAATAATACAGTTTCAGGTTGTTTATGGGTATCTAGGGTCGTAAACGGGTCGGTTCCGTTCCGGGTCCACGGCGGGCCCGGAACTGGAATCGTTAGTGAGGGGATGCACCCGGAAACCAAAACCGGAACCGATTCGGAATTAATTTCCTGGATCCGGAACCGGAACCATTACGGAGTGGATGGGCCCGGAACCGGAACCATTTCCTGGGCGGGTTCGGGTCCGGGCCCGGCCTATCTAGAGAATTTTTTAGAGAAAAGCAAACTTTTAGAAAAAAAATTTCTAAAATTGGGGTAATATATTGGAGAGCGGGCCCACAGGCCAGAACCAAGGTCGAATTGGGCCCGGAACCATTTAGGTCGCGGGTCAAGAAATTGGAACCATACCCGGACCCGTTTACTTATCGGTTCCTAAAGATGGACCCAGACCCGATTATTAACGGGTCGGAACCTTCGGATAATCGGAGAATCGGATACCCATTTACAACCCTATGGGCATCACCCCATCACTTCCGTCTTGGCTCAGCGTGACGGTACGAGGTTAATGGAGATGACTTTCCTCTATGGTTTACTAAGAGTGTTTCCGCAACGTTAATGTGGAAACAGAAATCAACATAACAGAACAAATTTGAGACGGTAAAGCCGACCGGTCCCCAGGCACCACCGCTCGGTAAAGCAACGGGCTCGGCAGGTCCGACCCGGTCCAGGGCACCACCTCTCTGTAAAGCACAACTGTTTTCCACTGCGATAATACTTCGGGTGCGATCATACCAGCGCTAAAGCACCGGATCCCATCAGAACTCCGCAGTTAAGCGTGATTGGGCGAGAGTAGTACTAAGATGGGTGACCTCCTGGGAAGTCCTCGTGTTGCACCCTTTTTTTTTCAGCTTTGGCTGTCCATTTTCCTGCCACCCATCACATGACCGCTGTTGGAGCCGTCGGAGACAAAATTAATCATTTTGAAGCGTCGAAACCCAGGCTCCGTGCGAGACTTACTGGTTTTAGTTAGCCTTTAATTTGATTGCTTTGAAGGCTTTTTACTCAATTTCCGGTTCAATCTTTGCGGAAAGCCATATAAAGCAATTTAGGAAGGGCTTAAAAGTTTCAATGGATAATCTTTTATATTTTACTGATTTTAGTAAGCTTACTGATTCGAGTAATCGAGGGTTTCCTGACTCTATAAAAGTGATGTAATACTTTTATTCAAGGAATAATACAGTTTCAGGTTGTTTATGGGTATCTAGGGTCGTAAACGGGTCGGTTCCGTTCCGGGTCCACGGCGGGCCCGGAACTGGAATCGTTAGTGAGGGGATGCACCCGGAAACCAAAACCGGAACCGATTCGGAATTAATTTCCTGGATCCGGAACCGGAACCATTACGGAGTGGATGGGCCCGGAACCGGAACCATTTCCTGGGCGGGTTCGGGTCTGGGCCCGGCCTATCTAGAGAATTTTTTAGAGAAAAGCAAACTTTTAGAAAAAAAATTTCTAAAATTGGGGTAATATATTGGAGCTCGGGCCCACAGGCCAGAACCAAGGTCGAATTGGGCCAGGAACCATTTATGTCGCGGGTCTAGAAATTGGAACCATACCCGGACCCGTTTACTTATCGGTTCCTAAAGATGGACCCAGACCCGATTATTAACGGGTCGGAACCTTCGGATAATCGGAGAATCGGATACCCACTTACAACCCTACGGGCATCACCCCATCACTTCCGTCTTGGCTCAGGGTGACAGTACGAGGTTAATGGAGATGACTTTCCTCTATGGTTTACTAAGAGTGTTTCCGCAACGTTAATGTGGAAACAGAAATCAACGTAACAGAACAAATTTGAGACGGTAAAGCCGACCGGTCCCCAGGCACCACCGCTCGGTAAAGCAACGGGCTCTGCAGGTCCGACCCGGTCCAGGGCACCACCACTCTGTAAAGCACAACTGTTTTCCACTGCGATAATACTTCGGGTGCGATCATACCAGCGCTAAAGCACCGGATCCCATCAGAACTCCGCAGTTAAGCGTGCTTGGGCGAGAGTAGTACTAGGATGTGTGACCTCCTGGGAAGTCCTCGTGTTGCACCCCTTTTTTTTCAGCTTTGGCTGTCCATTTTCCTGCCACCCATCACATGACCGCCGTTGGAGCCGTCGGAGACCAAATTAATCATTTTGAAGCGTCGAAACCCAGGCTCCGTGCGAGACTTACTGGTTTTAGTTAGCCTTTAATTTGATTGCTTTGAAGGCTTTTTACTCCATTTCCGGTTCAATCTTTGCGGAAAGCCATATAAAGCAATTTAGGAAAGGCTTAAAAGTTTCAATGGAAAATCTTTTATATTTTTCTGATTTTAGTAAGCTTACTGATTCGAGTAATCGAGGGTTTCCTGACTCTATAAAAGTGATGTAATACTTTTATTCAAGGAATAATACAGCTTCAGGTTGTTTATGGGTATCTAGGGTCGTAAACGGGTCGGTTCCGTTCCGGGTCCACGGCGGGCCCGGAACTGGAATCGTTAGTGAGGGGATGCACCCGGAAACCAAAACCGGAACCGATTCGGAACTAATTTCCTGGATCCGGAACCGGAACCATTACGGAGTGGATGGGCCCGGAACCGGAACCATTTCCTGGGCGGGTTCGTGTCCGGGCCCGGCCTATGTAGAGAATTTTTTAGAGAAAAGCAAACTTTTAGAAAAAAAATTTCTAAAATTGGGGTAATATATTGGAGCTCGGGCCCACAGGCCAGAACCAAGGTCGAATTGGGCCCGGAACCATTTAGGTCGCGGGTCTAGAAATTGGAACCATACCCGGACCCGTTTACTTATCGGTTCCTAAAGATAGACCCAGACCCGATTATTAACGGGTCGGAACCTTCGGATAATCGGAGAATCGGATACCCATTTACAACCCTATGGGCATCACCCCATTACTTCCGTCTTGGCTCAGGGTGACGGTACGAGGTTAATGGAGATGACTTTCTTCTATGGTTTACTAAGAGTGTTTCCGCAACGTTAATGTGGAGACAGAAATCAACATAACAGAACAAATTTGAGACGGTAAAGCCGACCGGTCCCCAGGCACCACCGCTCGGTAAAGCAACGGGCTCGGCAGGTCCGACCCGGTCCAGGGCACCACCTCTCTGTAAAGCACAACTGTTTTCCACTGCGATAATACTTCGGGTGCGATCATACCAGCGCTAATGCACCGGATCCCATCAGAACTCCGCAGTTAAGCGTGCTTGGGCGAGAGTAGTACTAAGATGGGTGACCTCCTGGGAAGTCCTCGTGTTGCACCCTTTTTTTTTCAGCTTTGGCTGTCCATTTTCCTGCCACCCATCACATGACCGCTGTTGGAGCCGTCGGAGACCAAATTAATCTTTTTGAAGCGTCGAAACCCAGGCTCCGTGCGAGACTTACTGGTTTTAGTTAGCCTCTAATTTGATTGCTTTGAAGGCTTTTTACTCCATTTCCGGTTCAATCTTTGCGGAAAGCCATATAAAGCAATTTAGGAAAGGCTTAAAAGTTTCAATGGAAAATCTTTTATATTTTACTGATTTTAGTAAGCTTACTGATTCGAGTAATCGAGGGTTTCCTGACTCTATAAAAGTGATGTAATACTTTTATTCAAGGAATAATACAGTTTCAGGTTGTTTATGGGTATCTAGGGTCGTAAACGGGTCGGTTCCGTTCTGGGTCCACGGCGGGCCCGGAACTGGAATCGTTAGTGAGGGGATGCACCCGGAAACCAAAACCGGAACCGATTCGGAACTAATTTCCTGGATCCGGAACCGGAACCATTACGGAGTGGATGGGCCCGGAACCGGAACCATTTCCTGGGCGGGTTCGGGTCCGGGCCCGGCCGATGTAGAGAATTTTTTAGAGAAAAGCAAACTTTTAGAAAAAAAATTTCTAAAATTGGGGTAATATATTGGAGCTCGGGCCCACAGGCCAGAACCAAGGTCGAATTGGGCCCGGAACCATTTAGGTCGCGGGTCTAGAAATTGGAACCATACCCGGACCCGTTTAGTTATCGGTTCCTAAAGATGGACCCAGACCCGATTATTAACGGGTCGGAACCTTCGGATAATCGGAGAATCGGATACCCATTTACAACCCTATGGGCATCACCCCATCACTTCCGTCTTGGCTCAGGGTGACGGTACGAGGTTAATGGAGATGACTTTCCTCCATGGTTTACTAAGAGTGTTTCCGCAACGTTAATGTGGAAACAGAAATCAACATAACAGAACAAATTTGAGACGGTAAAGCCGACCGGTCCCCAGGCACCACCGCTCGGTAAAGCAACGGGCTCGGCAGGTCCGACCCGGTCCAGGGCACCTCCTCTCTGTAAAGCACAACTGTTTTCCACTGCGATAATACTTCGGGTGCGATCATACCAGCGCTAAAGCACCGGATCCCATCAGAACTCCGCAGTTAAGTGTGCTTGGGCGAGAGTAGTACTAAGATGGGTGACCTCCTGGGAAGTCCTCGTGTTGCACCCTTTTTTTTTCAGCTTTGGCTGTCCATTTTCCTGCCACCCATCACATGACCGCTGTTGGAGCCGTCGGAGACCAAATTAATCTTTTTGAAGCGTCGAAACCCAGGCTCCGTGCGAGACTTACTGGTTTTAGTTAGCCTCTAATTTGATTGCTTTGAAGGCTTTTTACTCCATTTCCGGTTCAATCTTTGCGGAAAGCCATATAAAGCAATTTAGGAAAGGTTTAAAAGTTTCAATGGAAAATCTTTTATATTTTACTGATTTTAGTAAGCTTACTGATTCGAGTAATCGAGGGTTTCCTGACTCTATAAAAGTGATGTAATACTTTTATTCAAGGAATAATACAGTTTCAGGTTGTTTATGGGTATCTAGGGTCGTAAACGGGTCGGTTCCGTTCCGGGTCCACGGCGGGCCCGGAACTGGAATCGTTAGTGAGGGGATGCACCCGGAAACCAAAACCGGAACCGATTCGGAACTAATTTCCTGGATCCGGAACCGGAACCATTACGGAGTGGATGGGCCCGGAACCGGAACCATTTCCTGGGTGGGTTCGGGTCCGGGCCCGGCCTATGTAGAGAATTTTTTAGAGAAAAGCAAACTTTTAGAAAAAAAATTTCTAAAATTGGGGTAATATATTAGAGCTCGGGCCCACAGGCCAGAACCAAGGTCGAATTGGGCCCGGAACCATTTAGGTCGCGGGTCTAGAAATTGGAACCATACCCGGACCCGTTTACTTATCGGTTCCTAAAGATGGACCCAGACCCGATTATTAACGGGTCGGAACCTTCGGATAATCGGAGAATCGGATACCCATTTACAACCCTATGGGCATCACCCCATCACTTCCGTCTTGGCTCAGGGTGACGGTACGAGGTTAATGGAGATGACTTTCCTCTATGGTTTACTAAGAGTGTTTCCGCAACGTTAATGTGGAAACAGAAATCAACGTAACAGAACAAATTTGAGACGGTAAAGCCGACCGGTCCCCAGGCACCACCGCTCGGTAAAGCAACGGGCTCGGCAGGTCCGACCCGGTCCAGGGCACCACCTCTCTGTAAAGCACAACTGTTTTCCACTGCGATAATACTTCGGGTGCGATCATACCAGCGCTAAAGCACCGGATCCCATCAGAACTCCGCAGTTAAGCGTGCTTGGGCGAGAGTAGTACTAGGATGGGTGACCTCCTGGGAAGTCCTCGTGTTGCACCCTTTTTTTTTCAGCTTTGGCTGTCCATTTTCCTGCCACGCATCACATGACCGCTGTTGGAGCCGTCGGAGACCAAATTAATCATTTTGAAGCGTCGAAACCCAGGCTCCGTGCGAGACTTACTTGTTTTAGTTATCCATTAATTTGATTGCTTTGAAGGCTTTTTACTCCATCTCCGGTTCAATCTTTGCGGAAAGCCATATAAAGCAATTTAGGAAAGGTTTAAAAGTTTCAATGGAAAATCTTTTATATTTTACTGATTTTAGTAAGCTTACTGATTCGAGTAATTGAGGGTTTCCTGACTCTATAAAAGTGATGTAATACTTTTATTCAAGGAATAATACAGTTTCATGTTGTTTATGGGTATCTAGGGTCGTAAACGGGTCGGTTCCGTTCCGGGTCCACGGCGGGCCCGGAACTGGAATCGTTGGTGAGGGGATGCACCCGGAAACCAAAACCGGAATCGATTCGGAACTAATTTCCTGGATCCGGAACCGGAACCATTACGGAGTGGATGGGCCAGGAACCGGAACCATTTCCTGGGCGGGTTCGGGTCCGGGTCCGGCCTACGTAGAGAATTTTTTTGAGAAAAGCAAACTTTTGGAAAAAAAGTTTCTAAAATTGGGGTAATATATTGGAGCTCGGGCCCACAGGCCAGAACCAAGGTCGAATTGGGCCCGAAACCATTTAGGTCGCGGGTCTAGAAATTGGAACCATACCCGGACCCGTTTGCTTATCGGTTCCTAAAGATGGACCCAGACCCGATTATTAACGGGTCGGAACCTTCGGATAGTCGGAGAATCGGATACCCATTTACAACCCTATGGGCATTACCCCATCACTTCCGTCTTGGCTCAGGGTGACGGTACGAGGTTAAAGGAGATGACTTTCCTCTATGGTTTACTAAGAGTGTTTCCGCAACGTTAATGTGGAAACAGAAATCAACGTAACAGAACAAATTTGAGACGGTAAAGCCGACCGGTCCCCAGGCACCACCGCTCGGTAAAGCAACGGGCTCGGCTGGTCCGACCCGGTCCAGGGCACCACCTCTCTGTAAAGCACAACTGTTTTCCACTGCGATAATGCTTCGGGTGCGGTCATACCAGCGCTAAAGCACCGGATCCCATCAGAACTCCGCATTTAAGCGTGCTTGGGCGAGAGTAGTACTAGGATGGGTGACCTCCTGGGAAGTCCTCGTGTTGCACCCCTTTTTTTTCAGCTTTGGCTGTCCATTTTCCTGCCACCCATCACATGACCGTTGTTGGAGCCGTCGGAGACCAAATTAATCATTTTGAAGCGTCGAAACCCAGGCTCCGTGCGAGACTTACTGGTTTTAGTTAGCCTTTAATTTGATTGCTTTGAAGGCTTTTTACTCCATTTCCGGTTCAATCTTTGCGGAAAGCCATATAAAGCAATTTAGGAAAGGCTTAAAAGTTTCAATGGAAAATCTTTTATATTTTACTGATTTTAGTAAGCTTACTGATTCGAGTAATCGAGGGTTTCCTGACTCTATAAAAGTGATGTAATACTTTTATTCAAGGAATAATACAGTTTCAGGTTGTTTATGGGTATCTAGGGTCGTAAACGGGTCGGTTCCGTTCCGGGTCCACGGCGGGCCCGGAACTGGAATCGTTAGTGAGGGGATGCACCCGGAAACCAAAACCGGAACCGATTCGGAATTAATTTCCTGGATCCGGAACCGGAACCATTACGGAGTGGATGGGCCCGGAACCGGAACCATTTCCTGGGCGGGTTCGGGTCCGGGCCCGGCCTATCTAGAGAATTTTTTAGAGAAAAGCAAACTTTTAGAAAAAAAATTTCTAAAATTGGGGTAATATATTGGAGCTCGGGCCCACAGGCCAGAACCAAGGTCGAATTGGGCCAGGAACCATTTATGTCGCGGGTCTAGAAATTGGAACCATACCCGGACCCGTTTACTTATCGGTTCCTAAAGATGGACCCAGACCCGATTATTAACGGGTCGGAACCTTCGGATAATCGGAGAATCGGATACCCACTTACAACCCTACGGGCATCACCCCATCACTTCCGTCTTGGCTCAGGGTGACAGTACGAGGTTAATGGAGATGACTTTCCTCTATGGTTTACTAAGAGTGTTTCCGCAACGTTAATGTGGAAACAGAAATCAACGTAACAGAACAAATTTGAGACGGTAAAGCCGACCGGTCCCCAGGCACCACCGCTCGGTAAAGCAACGGGCTCTGCAGGTCCGACCCGGTCCAGGGCACCACCACTCTGTAAAGCACAACTGTTTTCCACTGCGATAATACTTCGGGTGCGATCATACCAGCGCTAAAGCACCGGATCCCATCAGAACTCCGCAGTTAAGCGTGCTTGGGCGAGAGTAGTACTAGGATGTGTGACCTCCTGGGAAGTCCTCGTGTTGCACCCCTTTTTTTTCAGCTTTGGCTGTCCATTTTCCTGCCACCCATCACATGACCGCCGTTGGAGCCGTCGGAGACCAAATTAATCATTTTGAAGCGTCGAAACCCAGGCTCCGTGCGAGACTTACTGGTTTTAGTTAGCCTTTAATTTGATTGCTTTGAAGGCTTTTTACTCCATTTCCGGTTCAATCTTTGCGGAAAGCCATATAAAGCAATTTAGGAAAGGCTTAAAAGTTTCAATGGAAAATCTTTTATATTTTTCTGATTTTAGTAAGCTTACTGATTCGAGTAATCGAGGGTTTCCTGACTCTATAAAAGTGATGTAATACTTTTATTCAAGGAATAATACAGCTTCAGGTTGTTTATGGGTATCTAGGGTCGTAAACGGGTCGGTTCCGTTCCGGGTCCACGGCGGGCCCGGAACTGGAATCGTTAGTGAGGGGATGCACCCGGAAACCAAAACCGGAACCGATTCGGAACTAATTTCCTGGATCCGGAACCGGAACCATTACGGAGTGGATGGGCCCGGAACCGGAACCATTTCCTGGGCGGGTTCGTGTCCGGGCCCGGCCTATGTAGAGAATTTTTTAGAGAAAAGCAAACTTTTAGAAAAAAAATTTCTAAAATTGGGGTAATATATTGGAGCTCGGGCCCACAGGCCAGAACCAAGGTCGAATTGGGCCCGGAACCATTTAGGTCGCGGGTCTAGAAATTGGAACCATACCCGGACCCGTTTACTTATCGGTTCCTAAAGATAGACCCAGACCCGATTATTAACGGGTCGGAACCTTCGGATAATCGGAGAATCGGATACCCATTTACAACCCTATGGGCATCACCCCATTACTTCCGTCTTGGCTCAGGGTGACGGTACGAGGTTAATGGAGATGACTTTCTTCTATGGTTTACTAAGAGTGTTTCCGCAACGTTAATGTGGAGACAGAAATCAACATAACAGAACAAATTTGAGACGGTAAAGCCGACCGGTCCCCAGGCACCACCGCTCGGTAAAGCAACGGGCTCGGCAGGTCCGACCCGGTCCAGGGCACCACCTCTCTGTAAAGCACAACTGTTTTCCACTGCGATAATACTTCGGGTGCGGTCATACCAGCGCTAAAGCGCCGGATCCCATCAGAACTCCGCAGTTAAGCGTGCTTGGGCGAGAGTAGTACTAGGATGGGTGACCTCCTGGGAAGTCCTCGTGTTGCACCCCTTTTTTTTCAGCTTTGGCTGTCCATTTTCCTGCCACCCATCACATGACCGCTGTTGGAGCCGTCGGAGACCAAATTAATCATTTTGAAGCGTCGAAACCCAGGCTCCGTGCGAGACTTACTGGTTTTAGTTAGCCTCTAATTTGATTGCTTTGAAGGCTTTTTACTCCATTTCCGGTTCAATCTTTGCGGAAAGCCATATAAAGCAATTTAGGAAAGGCTTAAAAGTTTCAATGGAAAATCTTTTATATTTTACTGATTTTAGTAAGCTTACTGATTCGAGTAATCGAGGGTTTCCTGACTCTATAAAAGTGATGTAATACTTTTATTCAAGGAATAATACAGTTTCAGGTTGTTTATGGGTATCTAGGGTCGTAAACGGGTCGGTTCCGTTCCGGGTCCACGGCGGGCCCGGAACTGGAATCGTTAGTGAGGGGATGCACCCGGAAACCAAAACCGGAACCGATTCGGAACTAATTTCCTGGATCCGGAACCGGAACCATTACGGAGTGGATGGGCCCGGAACCGGAACCATTTCCTGGGCGGGTTCGGGTCCGGGCCCGGCCGATCTAGAGAATTTTTTAGAGAAAAGCAAACTTTTAGAAAAAAAATTTCTAAAATTGGGGTAATATATTGGAGCTCGGGCCCACAGGCCAGAACCAAGGTCGAATTGGGCCCGGAACCATTTAGGTCGCGGGTCTAGAAATTGGAACCACACCCGGACCCATTTACTTATCGGTTCCTAAAGATGGACCCAGACCCGATTATTAACGGGTCGGAACCTTCGGATAATCGGAGAATCGGATACCCACTTACAACCCTATGGGCATCACCCCATCACTTCCGTCTTGGCTCAGGGTGACAGTACGAGGTTAATGGAGATGACTTTCCTCTATGGTTTACTAAGAGTGTTTCCGCAACGTTAATGTGGAAACAGAAATCAACGTAACAGAACAAATTTGAGACGGTAAAGCCGACCGGTCCCCATGCACCACCGCTCGGTAAAGCAACGGGCTCTGCAGGTCCGACCCGGTCCAGGGGACCACCACTCTGTAAAGCACAACTGTTTTCCACTGCGATAATACTTCGGGTGCGATCATACCAGCGCTAAAGCACCGGATCCCATCAGAACTCCGCAGTTAAGCGTGGTTGGGCGAGAGTAGTACTAGGATGTGTGACCTCCTGGGAAGTCCTCGTGTTGCACCCCTTTTTTTTCTGTCCATTTTCCTGCCACCCATCACATGACCGCTGTTGGAGCCGTCGGAGACCAAATTAATCATTTTGAAGCGTCGAAACCTAGGCTCCGTGCGAGACTTACTGGTTTTAGTTAGCCTTTAATTTGATTGCTTTGAAGGCTTTTTACTCCATTTCCGGTTCAATCTTTGCGGAAAGCCATATAAAGCAATTCAGGAAGGGCTTAAAAGTTTCAATGGAAAATCTTTTATATTTTACTGATTTTAGTAAGCTTACTGATTCGAGTAATCGAGGGTTTCCTGACCCTATAAAAGTGATGTAATACTTTTATTCAAGGAATAATACAGTTTCAGGTTGTTTATGGGTATCTAGGGTCGTAAACGGGTCGGTTCCGTTCCGGGTCCACGGCGGGCCCGGAACTGGAATCGTTAGTGAGGGGATGCACCCGGAAACCAAAACCGGAACCGATTCGGAACTAATTTCCTGGATCCGGAACCGGAAACATTACGGAGTGGATGGGCCCGGAACCGAACCATTTCCTGGGCGGGTTCGGGTCCGGGCCCGGCCTATGTAGAGAATTTTTTAGAGAAAAGCAAACTTTTAGAAAAAAAATCTCTAAAATTGGGGTAATATATTGGAGCTCGGGCCCACAGGCCAGAACCAAGGTCGAATTGGGCCCGGAACCATTTAGGTCGCGGGTCTAGAAATTGGAACCATACCCGGACCCGTTTACTTATCGGTTCCTAAAGATGGACCCAGACCCGATTATTAACGGGTCGGAACCTTCGGATAATCGGAGAATCGGATACCCATTTACAACCCTATGGGCATCACCCCATCACTTCCGTCTTGGCTCAGGGTGACGGTACGAGGTTAATGGAGATGACTTTCCTCTATGGTTTACTAAGAGTGTTTCCGCAACGTTAATGTGGAAACAGAAATCAACATAACAGAACAAATTTGAGACGGTAAAGCCGACCGGTCCCCAGGCACCACCGCTCGGTAAAGCAACGGGCTCGGCAGGTCCGACCCGGTCCAGGGCACCACCTCTCTGTAAAGCACAACTGTTTTCCACTGCGATAATACTTCGGGTGCGATCATACCAGCGCTAAAGCACCGGATCCAATCAGAACTCCGCAGTTAAGCGTGCTTGGGCGAGAGTAGTACTAGGATGGGTGACCTCCTGGGAAGTCCTCGTGTTGCACCCTTTTTTTTTCAGCTTTGGCTGTCCATTTTCCTGCCACCCATCACATGACCGCTGTTGGAGCCGTCGGAGACCAAATTAATCATTTTGAAGCGTCGAAACCCAGGCTCCGTGCGAGACTTACTGGTTTTAGTTAGTCTTTAATTTGATTGCTTTGAAGGCTTTTTACTCCATTTTCGGTTCAATCTTTGCGGAAAGCCATATAAAGCAATTTAGGAAAGGTTTAAAAGTTTCAATGGAAAATCTTTTATATTTTACTGATTTTAGTAAGCTTACTGATTCGAGTAATCGAGGGTTTCCTGACTCTATAAAAGTGATGTAATACTTTTATTCAAGGAATAATACAGTTTCAGGTTGTTTATGGGTATCTAGGGTTGTAAACGGGTCGGTTCCGTTCCGGGTCCACGGCGGGCCCGGAACTGGAATCGTTAGTGAGGGGATGCACCCGGAAACCAAAACCGGAACCGATTCGGAACTAATTTCCTGGATCCGGAACCGGAACCATTACGGAGTGGATGGGCCCGGAACCGGAACCATTTCCTGGGCGGGTTCGGGTCCGGGCCCGGCCTATGTAGAGAATTTTTTAGAGAAAAGCAAACTTTTAGAAAAAAAATTTCTAAAATTGGGGTAATATATTGGAGCTCGGGCCCACAGGCCAGAACCAAGGTCGAATTGGGTCCGGAACCATTTAGGTCGCGGGTCTAGAAATTGGAACCATACCCGGACCCGTTTACTTATCGGTTCCTAAAGATGGACCCAGACCCGATTATTAACGGGTCGGAACCTTCGGATAATCGGAGAATCGGATACCCATTTACAACCCTATGGGCATCACCCCATCACTTCCGTCTTGGCTCAGGGTGACGGTACGAGGTTAATGGAGATGACTTTCCCCTATGGTTTACTAAGAGTGTTTCCGCAACGTTAATGTGGAAACAGAATTCAACGTAACAGAACAAATTTGAGACGGTAAAGCCGACCGGTCCCCAGGCACCACCGCTCGGTAAAGCAACGGGCTCGGCAGGTCCGACCCGGTCCAGGGCACCACCTCTCTGTAAAGCACAACTGTTTTCCACTGCGATAATACTTCGGGTGCGATCATACCAGCGCTAAAGCACCGGATCCCATCAGAACTCCGCAGTTAAGCGTGCTTGGGCGAGAGTAGTACTAGGATGGGTGACCTCTTGGGAAGTCCTAATCATTTTGAAGCGTCGAAACCCAGGCTCCGTGCGAGACTTACTGGTTTTAGTTAGCCTTTAATTTGATTGCTTTGAAGGCTTTTTACTCCATTTTCGGTTCAATCTTTGCGGAAAGCCATATAAAGCAATTTGGGAAAGGTTTAAAAGTTTCAATGGAAAATCTTTTATATTTTACTGATTTTAGTAAGCTTACTGATTCGAGTAATCGAGGGTTTCCTGACTCTATAAAAGTGATGTAATACTTTTATTCAAGGAATAATACAGTTTCAAGTTGTTTATGGGTATCTAGGGTTGTAAACGGGTCGGTTCCGTTCCGGGTCCACGGCGGGCCCGGAACTGGAATCGTTAGTGTGGGGATGCACCCGGAAACCAAAACCGGAACCGATTCGGAACTAATTTCCTGGATCCGGAACCGGAACCATTACGGAGTGGATGGGCCCGGAACCGGAACCATTTCCTGGGCGGGTTCGTGTCCGGGCCCGGCCTATGTAGAGAATTTTTTAGAGAAAAGCAAACTTTTAGAAAAAAAATTTCTAAAATTGGGGTAATATATTGGAGCTCGGGCCCACAGGCCAGAACCAAGGTCGAATTGGGCCCGGAACCATTTAGGTCGCGGGTCTAGAAATTGGAACCATACCCGGACCCGTTTACTTATCGGTTCCTAAAGATGGACCCAGACCCGATTATTAACGGGTCGGAACCTTCGGATAATCGGAGAATCGGATACCCATTTACAACCCTATGGGCATCACCCCATCACTTCCGTCTTGGCTCAGGGTGACGGTACGAGGTTAATGGAGATGACTTTCCTCTATGGTTTACTAAGAGTGTTTCCGCAACGTTATTGTGGAAACAGAATTCAACGTAACAGAACAAATTTGAGACGGTAAAGCCGACCGGTCCCCAGGCACCACCGCTCGGTAAAGCAACGGGCTCGGCAGGTCCGACCCGGTCCAGGGCACCACCTCTCTGTAAAGCACAACTGTTTTCCACTGCGATAATACTTCGGGTGCGATCATACCAGCGCTAAAGCACCGGATCCCATCAGAACTCCGCAGTTAAGCGTGCTTGGGCAAGAGTAGTACTAGGATGGGTGACCTCCTGGGATGTCCTAATCATTTTGAAGCGTCGAAACCCAGGCTCCGTGCGAGACTTACTGGTTTTAGTTAGCCTTTAATTTGATTGCTTTGAAGGCTTTTTACTCCATTTTCGGTTCAATCTTTGCGGAAAGCCATATAAAGCAATTTAGGAAAGGTTTAAAAGTTTCAATGGAAAATCTTTTATATTTTACTGATTTTAGTAAGCTTACTGATTCGAGTAATCGAGGGTTTCCTGACTCTATAAAAGTGATGTAATACTTTTATTCAAGGAATAATATAGTTTCAGGTTGTTTATGGGTATCTAGGGTCGTAAACGGGTCGGTTCCGTTCCGGGTCCACGGCGGGCCCGAAACTGGAATCGTTAGTGAGGGGATGCACCCGGAAACCAAAACCGGAACCGATTCGGAACTAATTTCCTGGATCCGGAACCGGAACCATTACGGAGTGGATGGGCCCGGAACCGGAACCATTTCCTGGGCGGGTTCGGGTCCGGGCCCGGCCTATGTAGAGAATTTTTTAGAGAAAAGCAAACTTTTAGAAAAAAAATTTCTAAAATTGGGGTAATATATCGGAGCTCGGGCCCACAGGCCAGAACCAAGGTCGAATTGGGCCCGGAACCATTTAGGTCGCGGGTCTAGAAATTGGAACCATACCCGGACCCGTTTACTTATCGGTTCCTAAAGATGGACCCAGACCCGATTATTAACGGGTCGGAACCTTCGGATAATCGGAGAATCGGATACCCATTTACAACCCTATGGGCATCACCCCATCACTTCCGTCTTGGCTCAGGGTGACGGTACGAGGTTAATGGAGATGACTTTCCTCTATGGTTTACTAAGAGTGTTTCCGCAACGTTAATGTGGAAACAGAAATCAACGTAACAGAACAAATTTGAGACGGTAAAGCCGACCGGTCCCCAGGCACCACCGCTCGGTAAAGCAACGGGCTCGGCAAGTCCGACCCGGTCCAGGGCACCACCTCTCTGTAAAGCACAACTGTTTTCCACTGCGATAATACTTCGGGTGCGATCATACCAGCGCTAAAGCACCGGATCCCATCAGAATTCCGCAGTTAAGCGTGCTTGGGCGAGAGTAGTACTAGGATGGGTGACCTCCTGGGAAGTCCTCGTGTTGCACCCTTTTTTTTTCAGCTTTGGCTGTCCATTTTCCTGCCACCCATCACATGACCGCTGTTGGAGCCGTCGGAGACCAAATTAATCATTTTGAAGCGTCGAAACCCAGGCTCCGTGCGAGACTTACTGGTTTTAGTTAGCCTTTAATTTGATTGCTTTGAAGGCTTTTTACTCCATTTCCGGTTCAATGTTTGCGGAAAGCCATATAAAGCAATTTAGGAAAGGTTTAAAAGTTTCAATGGAAAATCTTTTATATTTTACTGATTTTATTAAGCTTACTGATTCGAGTAATCGAGGGTTTCCTGACTCTATAAAAGTGATGTAATACTTTTATTCAAGGAATAATACAGTTTCAGGTAGTTTATGGGTATCTAGGGTCGTAAACGGGCCGGTTCCGTTCCGGGTCCACGGCGGGCCCGGAACTGGAATCGTTAGTGAGGGGATGCACCCGGAAACCAAAACCGGAACCGATTCGGAACTAATTTCCTGGATCCGGAACCGGAACCATTACGGAGTGGATGGGCCCGGAACCGGAACCATTTCCTGGGCGGGTTCGGGTCCGGGCCCGGCCTATGTAGAGAATTTTTTAGAGAAAAGCAAACTTTTAGAAAAAAAATTTCTAAAATTGGGGTAATATATTGGAGCTCGGGCCCACAGGCCAGAACCAAGGTCGAATTGGGCCCGGAACCATTTAGGTCGCGGGTCTAGAAATTGGAACCATACCCGGACCCGTTTACTTATCGGTTCCTAAAGATGGACCCAGACCCGATTATTAACGGGTCGGAACCTTCGGATAATCGGAGAATCGGATACCCATTTACAACCCTATGGGCATCACCCCATCACTTCCGTCTTGGCTCAGGGTGACGGTACGAGGTTAATGGAGATGACTTTCCTCTATGGTTTACTAAGAGTGTTTCCGCAACGTTAATGTGGAAACAGAAATCAACGTAACAGAACAAATTTGAGACGGTAAAGCCGACCGGTCCCCAGGCACCACCGCTCGGTAAAGCAACGGGCTCGGCAGGTCCGACCCGGTCCAGGGCACCACCTCTCTGTAAAGCACAACTGTTTTCCACTGCGATAATACTTCGGGTGCGATCATACCAGCGCTAAAGCACCGGATCCCATCAGAACTCCGCAGTTAAGCGTGCTTGGGCGAGAGTAGTACTAGGATGGGTGACCTCCTGGGAAGTCCTCGTGTTGCACCCCTTTTTTTTCAGCTTTGGCTGTCCATTTTCCTGCCACCCATCACATGACCGCTGTTGGAGCCGTCGGAGACCAAATTAATCATTTTGAAGCGTCGAAACCCAGGCTCCGTGCGAGACTTACTGGTTTTAGTTAGCCTTTAATTTGATTGCTTTGAAGGCTTTTTACTCCATTTCCGGTTCAATCTTTGTGGAAAGCCATATAAAGCAATTTAGGAAAGGTTTAAAAGTTTCAATGGAAAATCTTTTATATTTTACTGATTTTAGTAAGCTTACTGATTCGAGTAATCGAGGGTTTCCTGACTCTATAAAAGTGATGTAATACTTTTATTCAAGGAATAATATAGTTTCAGGTTGTTTATGGGTATCTAGGGTCGTAAACGGGTCGGTTCCGTTCCGGGTCCACGGCGGGCCCGAAACTGGAATCGTTAGTGAGGGGATGCACCCGGAAACCAAAACCGGAACCGATTCGGAACTAATTTCCTGGATCCGGAACCGGAACCATTACGGAGTGGATGGGCCCGGAACCGGAACCATTTCCTGGGCGGGTTCGGGTCCGGGCCCGGCCTATGTAGAGAATTTTTTAGAGAAAAGCAAACTTTTAGAAAAAAAATTTCTAAAATTGGGGTAATATATTGGAGCTCGGGCCCACAGGCCAGAACCAAGGTCGAATTGGGCCCGGAACCATTTAGGTCGCGGGTCTAGAAATTGGAACCATACCCGGACCCGTTTACTTATCGGTTCCTAAAGATGGACCCAGACCCGATTATTAACGGGTCGGAACCTTCGGATAATCGGAGAATCGGATACCCATTTACAACCCTATGGGCATCACCCCATCACTTCCGTCTTGGCTCAGGGTGACGGTACGAGGTTAATGGAGATGACTTTCCTCTATGGTTTACTAAGAGTGTTTCCGCAACGTTAATGTGGAAACAGAAATCAACGTAACAGAACAAATTTGAGACGGTAAAGCCGACCGGTCCCCTGGCACCACCGCTCGGTAAAGCAACGGGCTCGGCAAGTCCGACCCGGTCTAGGGCACCACCTCTCTGTAAAGCACAACTGTTTTCCACTGCGATAATACTTCGGGTGCGATCATACCAGCGCTAAAGCACCGGATCCCATCAGAACTCCGCAGTTAAGCGTGCTTGGGCGAGAGTAGTACTAGGATGGGTGACCTCCTGGGAAGTCCTCGTGTTGCACCGTTTTTTTTTCAGCTTTGGCTGTCCATTTTCCTGCCACCCATCACATGACCGCTGTTGGAGCCGTCGGAGACCAAATTAATCATTTTGAAGCGTCGAAACCCAGGCTCCGTGCGAGACTTACTGGTTTTAGTTAGCCTTTAATTTGATTGCTTTGAAGGCTTTTTACTCCATTTCCGGTTCAATGTTTGCGGAAAGCCATATAAAGCAATTTAGGAAAGGTTTAAAAGTTTCAATGGAAAATCTTTTATATTTTACTGATTTTAGTAAGCTTACTGATTCGAGTAATCGAGGGTTTCCTGACTCTATAAAAGTGATGTAATACTTTTATTCAAGGAATAATACAGTTTCAGGTAGTTTATGGGTATCTAGGGTCGTAAACGGGCCGGTTCCGTTCCGGGTCCACGGCGGGCCCGGAACTGGAATCGTTAGTGAGGGGATGCACCCGGAAACCAAAACCGGAACCGATTCGGAACTAATTTCCTGGATCCGGAACCGGAACCATTACGGAGTGGATGGGCCCGGAACCGGAACCATTTCCTGGGCGGGTTCGGGTCCGGGCCCGGCCTATGTAGAGAATTTTTTAGAGAAAAGCAAACTTTTAGAAAAAAAATTTCTAAAATTGGGGTAATATATTGGAGCACGGGCCCACAGGCCAGAACCAAGGTCGAATTGGGCCCGGAACCATTTAGGTCGCGGGTCTAGAAATTGGAACCATACCCGGACCCGTTTACTTATCGGTTCCTAAAGATGGACCCAGACCCGATTATTAACGGGTCGGAACCTTCGGATAATCGGAGAATCGGATACCCATTTACAACCCTATGGGCATCACCCCATCACTTCCGTCTTGGCTCAGGGTGACGGTACGAGGTTAATGGAGATGACTTTCCTCTATGGTTTACTAAGAGTGTTTCCGCAACGTTAATGTGGAAACAGAAATCAACGTAACAGAACAAATTTGAGACGGTAAAGCCGACCGGTCCCCAGGCACCACCGCTCGGTAAAGCAACGGGCTCGGCAGGTCCGACCCGGTCCAGGGCACCACCTCTCTGTAAAGCACAACTGTTTTCCACTGCGATAATACTTCGGGTGCGATCATACCAGCGCTAAAGCACCGGATCCCATCAGAACTCCGCAGTTAAGCGTGCTTCGGCGAGAGTAGTACTAGGATGGGTGACCTCCTGGGAAGTCCTCATGTTGCACCCCTTTTTTTTCAGCTTTGGCTGTCCATTTTCCTGCCACCCATCACATGACCGCTGTTGGAGCCGTAGGAGACCAAATTAATCATTTTGAAGCGTCGAAACCCAGGCTCCGTGCGAGACTTACTGGTTTTAGTTAGCCTTTAATTTGATTGCTTTGAAGGCTTTTTACTCCATTTCCGGTTCAATCTTTGCGGAAAGCCATATAAAGCAATTTAGGAAAGGTTTAAAAGTTTCAATGGAAAATCTTTTATATTTTACTGATTTTAGTAAGCTTACTGATTCGAGTAATCGAGGGTTTCCTGACTCTATAAAAGTGATGTAATACTTTTATTCAAGGAATAATACTGTTTCAGGTTGTTTATGGGTATCAAGGGTCGTAAACGGGTCGGTTCCGTTCCGGGTCCACGGCGGGCCCGGAACTGGAATCGTTAGTGAGGGGATGCACCCGGAAACCAAAACCGGAACCGATTCGGAACTAATTTCCTGGATCCGGAACCGGAACCATTACGGAGTGGATGGGCCCGGAACCGGAACCATTTCCTGGGCGGGTTCGGGTCCGGGCCCGGCCTATGTAGAGAATTTTTTAGAGAAAAGCAAACTTTTAGAAAAAAAATTTCTAAAATTGGGGTAATATATTGGAGCTCGGGCCCACAGGCCAGAACCAAGGTCGAATTGGGCCCGGAACCATTTAGGTCGCGGGTCTAGAAATTGGAACCATACCCGGACCCGTTTACATATCGGTTCCTAAAGATGGACCCAGACCCGATTATTAACGGGTCGGAACCTTCGGATAATCGGAGAATCGGATACCCATTTACAACCCTATGGGCATCACCCCATCACTTCCGTCTTGGCTCAGGGTGACGGTACGAGGTTAATGGAGATGACTTTCCTCTATGGTTTACTAAGAGTGTTTCCGCAACGTTAAGGTGGAAACAGAAATCAACGTAACAGAACAAATTTGAGACGGTAAAGCCGACCGGTCCCCAGGCACCACCGCTCGGTAAAGCAACGGGCTCGGCAGGTCCGACGCGGTCCAGGGCACCACCTCTCTGTAAAGCACAACTGTTTTCCACTGCGATAATACTTCGGGTGCGATCATACCAGCGCTAAAGCACCGGATCCCATCAGAACTCCGCAGTTAAGCGTGCTTGGGCGAGAGTAGTACTAGGATGGGTGACCTCCTGGGAAGTCCTCGTGTTGCACCCCTTTTTTTTCAGCTTTGGCTGTCCATTTTCCTGCCACCCATCACATGACCGCTGTTGGAGCCGTCGGAGACCAAATTAATCATTTTGAAGCGTCGAAACCCAGGCTCCGTGCGAGACTTACTGGTTTTAGTTAGCCTTTAATTTGATTGCTTTGAAGGCTTTTTACTCCATTTCCGGTTCAATGTTTGCGGAAAGCCATATAAAGCAATTTAGGAAAGGTTTAAAAGTTTCAATGGAAAATCTTTTATATTTTACTGATTTTAGTAAGCTTACTGATTCGAGTAATCGAGGGTTTCCTGACTCTATAAAAGTGATGTAATACTTTTATTCAAGGAATAATATAGTTTCAGGTTGTTTATGGGTATCTAGGGTCGTAAACGGGTCGGTTCCGTTCCGGGTCCACGGCGGGCCCGGAACTGGAATCGTTAGTGAGGGGATGCACCCGGAAACCAAAACCGGAACCGATTCGGAACTAATTTCTTGGATCCGGAACCGGAACCATAACGGAGTGGATGGGCCCGGAACCGGAACCATTTCCTGGGCGGGTTCGGGTCCGGGCCCGGCCTATGTAGAGAATTTTTTAGAGAAAAGCAAACTTTTAGAAAAAAAATTTCTAAAATTGGGGTAATATATAGGAGCTCGGGCCCACAGGCCAGAACCAAGGTCGAATTGGGCCCGGAACCATTTCGGTCGCGGGTCTAGAAATTGGAACCATACGCGGACCCGTTTACTTATCGGTTCCTAAAGATGGACCCAGACCCGATTATTAACGGGTCGGAACCTTCGGATAATCGGAGAATCGGATACCCATTTACAACCCTATGGGCATCACCCCATCACTTCCGTCTTGGCTCAGGGTGACGGTACGAGGTTAATGGAGATGACTTTCCTCTATGGTTTACTAAGAGTGTTTCCGCAACGTTAATGTGGAAACAGAAATCAACGTAACAGAACAAATTTGAGACGGTAAAGCCGACCGGTCCCCAGGCACCACCGCTCGGTAAAGCAACGGGCTCGGCAGGTCCGACCCGGTCCAGTGCACCACCTCTCTGTAAAGCACAACTGTTTTCCACTGCGATAATACTTCGGGTGCGATCATACCAGCGCTAAAGCACCGGATCCCATCAGAACTCCGCAGTTAAGCGTGCTTCGGCGAGAGTAGTACTAGGGTGGGTGACCTCCTGGGAAGTCCTCGTGTTGCACCCCTTTTTTTTCAGCTTTGGCTGTCCATTTTCCTGCCACCCATCACATGACCGCTGTTGGAGCCGTCGGAGACCAAATTAATCATTTTGAAGCGTCGAAACCCAGGCTCCGTGCGAGACTTACTGGTTTTAGTTAGCCTTTAATTTGATTGCTTTGAAGGCTTTTTACTCCATTTCCGGTTCAATGTTTGCGGAAAGCCATATAAAGCAATTTAGGAAAGGTTTAAAAGTTTCAATGGAAAATCTTTTATATTTTACTGATTTTAGTAAGCTTACTGATTCGAGTAATCGACGGTTTCCTGACTCTATAAAAGTGATGTAATACTTTTATTCAAGGAATAATATAGTTTTAGGTTGTTTATGGGTATCTAGGGTCGTAAACGGGTCGGTTCCGTTCCGGGTCCACGGCGGGCCCGGAACTGGAATCGTTAGTGAGGGGATGCACCCGGAAACCAAAACCGGAACCGATTCGGAACTAATTTCCTGGATCCGGAACCGGAACCATTACGGAGTGGATGGGCCCGGAACCGGAACCATTTCCTGGGCGGGTTCGGGTCCGGGCCCGGCCTATGTAGAGAATTTTTTAGAGAAAAGCAAACTTTTAGAAAAAAAATTTCTAAAATTGGGGTAATATATTGGAGCTCGGGCCCACAGGCCAGAACCAAGGTCGAATTGGGCCCGGAACCATTTAGGTCGCGGGTCTAGAAATTGGAACCATACCCGGACCCGTTTACTTATCGGTTCCTAAAGATGGACCCAGACCCGATTATTAACGGGTCGGAACCTTCGGATAATCGGAGAATCGGATTCCCATTTACAACCCTATGGGCATCACCCCATCACTTCCGTCTTGGCTCAGGGTGACGGTACGAGGTTAATGGAGATGACTTTCCTCTATGGTTTACTAAGAGTGTTTCCGCAACGTTAATGTGGAAACAGAAATCAACGTAACAGAACAAATTTGAGACGGTAAAGCCGACCGGTCCCCAGGCACCACCGCGCGGTAAAGCAACGGGCTCGGCAGGTCCGACCCGGTCCAGGGCACCACCTCTCTGTAAAGCACAACTGTTTTCCACTGCGATAATACTTCGGGTGCGATCATACCAGCGCTAAAGCACCGGATCCCATCAGAACTCCGCAGTTAAGCGTGCTTGGGCGAGAGTAGTACTAGGATGGGTGACCTCCTGGGAAGTCCTCGTGTTGCACCCCTTTTTTTTCAGCTTTGGCTGTCCATTTTCCTGCCACCCATCACATGACCGCTGTTGGAGCCGTCGGAGACCAAATTAATCATTTTGAAGCGTCGAAACCCAGGCTCCGTGCGAGACTTACTGGTTTTAGTTAGCCTTTAATTTGATTGCTTTGAAGGCTTTTTACTCCATTTCCAGTTCAATGTTTGCGGAAAGCCATATAAAGCAATTTAGGAAAGGTTTAAAAGTTTCAATGGAAAATCTTTTATATTTTACTGATTTTAGTAAGCTTACTGATTCGAGTAATCGAGGGTTTCCTGACTTTATAAAAGTGATGTAATACTTTTATTCAAGGAATAATATAGTTTCAGGTTGTTTATGGGTATCTAGGGTCGTAAACGGGTCGGTTCCGTTCCGGGTCCACGGCGGGCCCGGAACTGGAATCGTTAGTGAGGGGATGCACCCGGAAACCAAAACCGGAACCGATTCGGAACTAATTTCCTGGATCCGGAACCGGAACCATTACGGAGTGGATGGGCCCGGAACCGGAACCATTTCCTGGGCGGGTTCGGGTCCGGGCCCGGCCTATGTAGAGAATTTTTTAGAGAAAAGCAAACTTTTAGAAAAAAAATTTCTAAAATTGGGGTAATATATTGGAGCTCGGGCCCACAGGCCAGAACCAAGGTCGAATTGGGCCCGGAACCATTTAGGTCGCGGGTCTAGAAATTGGAACCATACCCGGACCCGTTTACTTATCGGTTCCTAAAGATGGACCCAGACCCGATTATTAACGGGTCGGAACCTTCGGATAATCGGAGAATCGGATTCCCATTTACAACCCTATGGGCATCACCCCATCACTTCCGTCTTGGCTCAGGGTGACGGTACGAGGTTAATGGAGATGACTTTCCTCTATGGTTTACTAAGAGTGTTTCCGCAACGTTAATGTGGAAACAGAAATCAACGTAACAGAACAAATTTGAGACGGTAAAGCCGACCGGTCCCCAGGCACCACCGCTCGGTAAAGCAACGGGCTCGGCAGGTCCGACCCGGTCCAGGGCACCACCTCTCTGTAAAGCACAACTGTTTTCCACTGCGATAATACTTCGGGTGCGATCATACCAGCGCTAAAGCACCGGATCCCATCAGAACTCCGCAGTTAAGCGTGCTTGGGCGAGAGTAGTACTAGGATGGGTGACCTCCTGGGAAGTCCTCGTGTTGCACCCCTTTTTTTTCAGCTTTGGCTGTCCATTTTCCTGCCACCCATCACATGACCGCTGTTGGAGCCGTCGGAGACCAAATTAATCATTTTGAAGCGTCGAAACCCAGGCTCCGTGCGAGACTTACTGGTTTTAGTTAGCCTTTAATTTGATTGCTTTGAAGGCTTTTTACTCCATTTCCAGTTCAATGTTTGCGGAAAGCCATATAAAGCAATTTAGGAAAGGTTTAAAAGTTTCAATGGAAAATCTTTTATATTTTACTGATTTTAGTAAGCTTACTGATTCGAGTAATCGAGGGTTTCATGACTTTATAAAAGTGATGTAATACTTTTATTCAAGGAATAATATAGTTTCAGGTTGTTTATGGGTATCTAGGGTCGTAAACGGGTCGGTTCCGTTCCGGGTCCACGGCGGGCCCGGAACTGGAATCGTTAGTGAGGGGATGCACCCGGAAACCAAAACCGGAACCGATTCGGAACTAATTTCCTGGATCCGGAACCGGAACCATTACGGAGTGGATGGGCCCGGAACCGGAACCATTTCCTGGGCGGGTTCGGGTCCGGGCCCGGCCTATGTAGAGAATTTTTTAGAGAAAAGCAAACTTTTAGAAAAAAAATTTCTAAAATTGGGGTAATATATTGGAGCTCGGGCCCACAGGCCAGAACCAAGGTCGAATTGGGCCCGGAACCATTTAGGTCGCGGGTCTAGAAATTGGAACCATACCCGGACCCGTTTACTTATCGGTTCCTAAAGATGGACCCAGACCCGATTATTAACGGGTCGGAACCTTCGGATAATCGGAGAATCGGATACCCATTTACAACCCTATGGGCATCACCCCATCACTTCCGTCTTGGCTCAGGGTGACGGTACGAGGTTAATGGAGATGACTTTCCTCTATGGTTTACTAAGAGTGTTTCCGCAACGTTAATGTGGAAACAGAAATCAACGTAACAGAACAAATTTGAGACGGTAAAGCCGACCGGTCCCCAGGCACCACCGCTCGGTAAAGCAACGGGCTCGGCAGGTCCGACCCGGTCCAGGGCACCACCTCTCTGTAAAGCACAACTGTTTTCCACTGCGATAATACTTCGGGTGCGATCATACCAGCGCTAAAGCACCGGATCCAATCAGAACTCCGCAGTTAAGCGTGCTTGGGCGAGAGTAGTACTAGGATGGGTGACCTCCTGGGAAGTCCTCGTGTTGCACCCCTTTTCTTTCAGCTTTGGCTGTCCATTTTCCTGCCACCCATCACATGACCGCTGTTGGAGCCGTCGGAGACCAAATTAATCATTTTGAAGCGTCGAAACCCAGGCTCCGTGCGAGACTTACTGGTTTTAGTTAGCCTTTAATTTGATTGCTTTGAAGGCTTTTTACTCCATTTTCGGTTCAATCTTTGCGGAAAGCCATATAAAGCAATTTAGGAAAGGTTTAAAAGTTTCAATTTAAAATCTTTTATATTTTACTGATTTTAGTAAGCTTACTGATTCGAGTAATCGAGGGTTTCCTGACTCTATAAAAGTGATGTAATACTTTTATTCAAGGAATAATACAGTTTCAGGTTGTTTATGGGTATCTAGGGTCGTAAACGGGTCGGTTCCGTTCCGGGTCCACGGCGGGCCCAGAACTGGAATCGTTAGTGAGGGGATGCACCCGGAAACCAAAACCGGAACCGATTCGGAACTAATTTCCTGGATCCGGAACCGGAACCATTACGGAGTGGATGGGTCCGGAACCGGAACCATTTCCTGGGCGGGTTCGGGTCCGGGCCCGGCCTATGTAGAGAATTTTTTAGAGAAAAGCAAACTTTTAGAAAAAAAATTTCTAAAATTGGGGTAATATATTGGAGCTCGGGCCCACAGGCCAGAACCAAGGTCGAATTGGGCCCGGAACCATTTAGGTCGCGGGTCTAGAAATTGGAACCATACCCGGACCCGTTTACTTATCGGTTCCTAAAGATGGACCCAGACCCGATTATTAACGGGTCGGAACCTTCGGATAATCGGAGAATCGGATACCCATTTACAACCCTATGGGCATCACCCCATCACTTCCGTCTTGGCTCAGGGTGACGGTACGAGGTTAATGGAGATGACTTTCCTCTATGGTTTACTAAGAGTGTTTCCGCAACGTTAATGTGGAAACAGAAATCAACGTAACAGAACAAATTTGAGACGGTAAAGCCGACCGGTCCCCAGGCACCACCACTCGGTAAAGCAACGGGCTCGGCAGGTCCGACCCGGTCCAGGGCACCACCACTCTGTAAAGCACAACTGTTTTCCACTGCGATAATACTTCGGGTGCGATCATACCAGCGCTAAAGCACCGGACCCCATCAGAACTCCGCAGTTAAGCGTGCTTGGGCGAGAGTAGTACTAGGATGGGTGACCTCCTGGGAAGTGCTCATGTTGCACCCCTTTTTTTTCAGCTTTGGCTGCCCATTTTCCTGCCACCCATCACATGACCGCTGTTGGAGCCGTCGGAGACCAAATTAATCATTTTGAAGCGTCGAAACCCAGGCTCCGTGCGAGACTTACTGGTTTTAGTTAGCCTTTAATTTGATTGCTTTGAAGGCTTTTTACTCCATTTCCAGTTCAATCTTTGCGGAAAGCCATATAAAGCAATTTAGGAAAGGTTTAAAAGTTTCAATGGAAAATCTTTTATATTTTACTGATTTTAGTAAGCTTACTGATTCGAGTAATCGAGGGTTTCCTGACTCTATAAAAGTGATGTAATACTTTTATTCAAGGAATAATACAGTTTCAGGTTGTTTATGGGTATCTAGGGTCGTAAACGGGTCGGTTCCGTTCCGGGTCCACGGCGGGCCCGGAACTGGAATCGTTAGTGAGGGGATGCACCCGGAAACCAAAAACGGAACCGATTCGGAACTAATTTCCTGGATCCGGAACCGGAACCATTACGGAGTGGATGGGCCCGGAACCGGAACCATTGACTGGGCGGGTTCGGGTCCGGGCCCGGCCTATGTAGAGAATTTTTTAGAGAAAAGCAAACTTTTAGAAAAAAAATTTCTAAAATTGGGGTAATATAATGGAGCTCGGGCCCACCGGCCAGAACCAAGGTCGAATTGGGCCCAGAACCATTTAGGTCGCGGGTCTAGAAATTGGAACCATACCCGGACCCGTTTACTTATCGGTTCCTAAAGATGGACCCAGACCCGATTATTAACGGGTCGGAACCTTCGGATAATCGGAGAATCGGATACCCATTTACAACCCTATGGGCATCACCCCATCACTTCCGTCTTGGCTCAGGGTGACGGTACGAGGTTAATGGAGATTACTTTCCTCTATGGTTTACTAAGAGTGTTTCCGCAACGTTAATGTGGAAACAGAAATCAACATAACAGAACAAATTTGAGACGGTAAAGCCGACCGGTCCCCAGGCACCACCGCTCGGTAAAGCAACGGGCTCGGCAGGTCCGACCCGGTCCAGGGCACCACCTCTCAGTAAAGCACAACTGTTTTCCACTGCGATAATACTTCGGGTGCGATCATACCAGCGCTAAAGCACCGGATCCCATCAGAACTCCGCAGTTAAGCGTGCTTGGGCGAGAGTAGTACTAGGATGGGTGACCTCCTGGGAAGTCCTCGTGTTGCACCCCTTTTCTTTCAGCTTTGGCTGTCCATTTTCCTGCCACCCATCACATGACCGCTGTTGGAGCCGTCGGAGACCAAATTAATCATTTTGAAGCGTCGAAACCCAGGCTCCGTGCGAGACTTACTGGTTTTAGTTAGCCTTTAATTTGATTGCTTTGAAGGCTTTTTACTCCATTTCCAGTTCAATCTTTGCGGAAAGCCATATAAAGCAATTTAGGAAAGGTTTAAAAGTTTCAATGGAAAATCTTTTATATTTTACTGATTTTAATAAGCTTACTGATTCGAGTAATCGAGGGTTTCCTGACTCTATAAAAGTGATGTAATACTTTTATTCAAGGAATAATACAGTTTCAGGTTGTTTATGGGTATCTAGGGTCGTAAACGGGTCGGTTCCGTTCCGGGTCCACGGCGGGCCCGGAACTGGAATCGTTAGTGAGGGGATGCACCCGGAAACCAAAACCGGAACCGATTCGGAACTAATTTCCTGGATCCGGAACCGGAACCATTACGGAGTGGATGGGCCCGGAACCGGAACCATTGACTGGGCGGGTTCGGGTCCGGGCCCGGCCTATGTAGAGAATTTTTTAGAGAAAAGCAAACTTTTAGAAAAAAAATATCTAAAATTGGGGTAATATAATGGAGCTCGGGCCCACCGGCCAGAACCAAGGTCGAATTGGGCCCAGAACCATTTAGGTCGCGGGTCTAGAAATTGGAACCATACCCGGACCCGTTTACTTATCGGTTCCTAAAGATGGACCCAGACCCGATTATTAACGTGTCGGAACCTTCGGATAATCGGAGAATCGGATACCCATTTACAACCCTATGGGCATCACCCCATCACTTCCGTCTTGGCTCAGGGTGACGGTACGAGGTTAATGGAGATGACTTTCCTCTATGGTTTACTAAGAGTGTTTCCGCAACGTTAATGTGGAAACAGAAATCAACATAACAGAACAAATTTGAGACGGTAAAGCCGACCGGTCCCCAGGCACCACCGCTCGGTAAAGCAACGGGCTCGGCAGGTCCGACCCGGTCCAGGGCACCACCTCTCTGTAAAGCACAACTGTTTTCCACTGCGATAATACTTCGGGTGCGATCATACCAGCGCTAAAGCACCGGATCCCATCAGAACTCCGCAGTTAAGCGTGCTTGGGCGAGAGTAGTACTAGGATGGGTGACCTCCTGGGAAGTCCTCGAGTTGCACCCCTTTTTTTTCAGCTTTGGCTGTCCATTTTCCTGCCACCCATCACATGACCGCTTTTGGAGCCGTCGGAGACCAAATTAATCATTTTGAAGCGTCGAAACCCAGGCTCCGTGCGAGACTTACTAGTTTTAGTTAGCCTTTAATTTGATTGCTTTGAAGGCTTTTTACTCCATTTTCGGTTCAATCTTTGCGGAAAGCCATATAAAGCAATTTAGGAAAGGTTTAAAAGTTTCAATGGAAAATCTTTTATATTTTACTGATTTTAGTAAGCTTACTGATTCGAGTAATCGAGGGTTTCCTGACTCTATAAAAGTGATGTAATACTTTTATTCAAGGAATAATACAGTTTCAGGTTGTTTATGGGTATCTAGGGTCGTAAACGGGTCGGTTCCGTTCCGGGTCCACGGCGGGCCCGGAACTGGAATCGTTAGTGAGGGGATGCACCCGGAAACCAAAACCGGAACCGATTCGGAACTAATTTCCTGGATCCGGAACCGGAACCATTACGGAGTGGATGGGCCCGGAACCGGAACCATTTCCTGGGCGGGTTCGGGTCCGGGCCCGGCCTATGTAGAGAATTTTTTAGAGAAAAGCAAACTTTTAGAAAAAAAATTTCTAAAATTGGGGTAATATATTGGAGCTCGGGCCCACAGGCCAGAACCAAGGTCGAATTGGGCCCGGAACCATTTAGGTCGCGGGTCTAGAAATTGGAACCAAACCCGGACCCGTTTACTTATCGGTTCCTAAAGATGGACCCAGACCCGATTATTAACGGGTCGGAACCTTCGGATAATCGGAGAATCGGATACCCATTTACAACCCTATGGGCATCACCCCATCACTTTCGTCTTGGCTCAGGGTGACGGTACGAGGTTAATGGAGATGACTTTCCTCTATGGTTTACTAAGAGTGTTTCCGCAACGTTAATGTGGAAACAGAAATCAACGTAACAGAACAAATTTGAGACGGTAAAGCCGACCGGTCCCCAGGCACCACCGCTCGGTAAAGCAACGGGCTCGGCAGGTCCGACCGGTCCAGGGCACCACCTCTCTGTAAAGCACAACTGTTTTCCACTGCGATAATACTTCGGGTGCGATCATACCAGCGCTAAAGCACCGGATCCCATCAGAACTCCGCAGTTAAGCGTGCTTGGGCGAGAGTAGTACTAGGATGGGTGACCTCCTGGGAAGTCCTCGTGTTGCACCCCTTTTCTTTCAGCTTTGGCTGTCCATTTTCCTGCCACCCATCACATGACCGCTGTTGGAGCCGTCGGAGACCAAATTAATCATTTTGAAGCGTCGAAACCCAGGCTCCGGGCGAGACTTACTGGTTTTAGTTAGCCTTTAATTTGATTGCTTTGAGGGCTTTTTACTCCATTTCCAGTTCAATCTTTGCGGAAAGCCATATAAAGCAATTTAGGAAAGGTTTAAAAGTTCCAATGGAAAATCTTTTAAATTTTACTTATTTTAGTAAGCTTACTGATTCGAGTAATCGAGGGTTTCCTGACTCTATAAAAGTGATGTAATACTTTTATTCTAGGAATAATACAGTTTCTGGTTGTTTATGGGTATCTAGGGTCGTAAACGGGTCGGTTCCGTTCCGGGTCCACGGCGGGCCCGGAACTGGAATCGTTAGTGAGGGGATGCACCCGGAAACCAAAACCGGAACCGATTCGGTACTAATTTCCTGGATCCGGAACCGGAACCATTACGGAGTGGATGGGTCCGGAACCGGAACCATTTCCTGGGCGGGTTCGGGTTCGGGCCCGGCCTATGTAGAGAATTTTTTAGAGAAAAGCAAACTTTTAGAAAAAAAATTTCTAAAATTGGGGTAATATATTGGAGCTCGGGCCCACAGGCCAGAACCAAGGTCGAATTGGGCCCGGAACCATTTAGGTCGCGGGTCTAGAAATTGGAACCATACCCGGACCCGTTTACTTATCGGTTCCTAAAGATGGACCCAGACCCGATTATTAACGGGTCGGAACCTTCGGATAATCGGAGAATCGGATACCCATTTACAACCCTATGGGCATCACCCCATCACTTCCGTCTTGGCTCAGGGTGACGGTACGAGGTTAATGGAGATGACTTTCCTCTATGGTTTACTATGAGTGTTTCCGCAACGTTAATGTGGAAACAGAAATCAACGTAACAGAACAAATTTGAGACGGTAAAGCCGACCGGTCCCCAGGCACCACCGCTCGGTAAAGCAACGGGCTCGGCAGGTCCGACCCGGTCCAGGGCACCACCTCTCTGTAAAGCACAACTGTTTTCCACTGCGATAATACTTCGGGTGCGATCATACCAGCGCTAAAGCACCGGATCCCATCAGAACTCCGCAGTTAAGCGTGCTTGGGCGAGAGTAGTACTAGGATGGGTGACCTCCTGGGAAGTCCTCGTGTTGCACCCCTTTTTTTTCAGCTTTGGCTGTCCATTTTCCTGCCACCCAGCACATGACCGCTGTTGGAGCCGTCGGAGACCAAATTAATCATTTTGAAGCGTCGAAACCCAGGCTCCGTGCGAGACTTACTGGTTTTAGTTAGCCTTTAATTTGATTGCTTTGAAGGCTTTTTACTCCATTTCCAGTTCAATCTTTGCGGAAAGCCATATAAAGCAATTTAGGAAAGGTTTAAAAGTTTCAATGGAAAATCTTTTATATTTTACTGATTTTAGTAAGCTTACTGATTCGAGTAATCGAGGGTTTCCTGACTCTATAAAAGTGATGTAATACTTTTATTCAAGGAATAATACAGTTTCAGGTTGTTTATGGGTATCTAGGGTCGTAAACGGGTCGGTTCCGTTCCGGGTCCACGGCGGGCCCGGAACTGGAATCGTTAGTGAGGGGATGCACCCGGAAACCAAAACCGGAACCGATTCGGAACTAATTTCCTGGATCCGGAACCGGAACCATTACGGAGTGGATGGGCCCGGAACCGGAACCATTTCCTGGGCGGGTTCGGGTCCGGGCCCGGCCTATGTAGAGAATTTTTTAGAGAAAAGCAAACTTTTAGAAAAAAAATTTCTAAAATTGGGGTAATATATTGGAGCTCGGGCCCACTGGGCAGAACCAAGGTCGAATTGGGCCCAGAACCATTTAGGTCGCGGGTCTAGAAATTGGAACCATACCCGGACCCGTTTACTTATCGGTTCCTAAAGATGGACCCAGACCCGATTATGAACGGGTCGGAACCTTCGGATAATCGGAGAATCGGATACCCATTTACAACCCTATGGGCATCACCCCATCACTTCCGTCTTGGCTCAGGGTGACGGTACGAGGTTAATGGAGATGACTTTCCTCTATGGTTTACTAAGAGTGTTTCCGCAACGTTAATGTGGAAACAGAAATCAACATAACAGAACAAATTTGAGACGGTAAAGCCGACCGGTCCCCAGGCACCACCGCTCGGTAAAGCAACGGGCTCGGCAGGTCCGACCCGGTCCAGGGCACCACCTCTCTGTAAAGCACAACTGTTTTCCACTGCGATAATACTTCGGGTGCGATCATACCAGTGCTAAAGCACCGGATCCCATCAGAACTCCGCAGTTAAGCGTGCTTGGGCGAGAGTAGTACTAGGATGGGTGACCTCCTGGGAAGTCCTCGTGTTGCACCCCTTTTTTTTCAGCTTTGGCTGTCCATTTTCCTGCCACCCATCACATGACCGCTGTTGGAGCCGTCGGAGACCAAATTAATCATTTTGAAGCGTCGAAACCCAGGCTCCCTGCGAGACTTACTGGTTTTAGTTAGCCTTTAATTTGATTGCTTTGAAGGCTTTTTACTCCATTTTCGGTTCAATCTTTGCGGAAAGCCATATAAAGCAATTTAGGAATGGTTTAAAAGTTTCAATGGAATATCTTTTATATTTTACTGATTTTAGTAAGCTTACTGATTCGAGTAATCGAGGGTTTCCTGACTCTATAAAAGTGATGTAATACTTTTATTCAAGGAATAATACAGTTTCAGGTTGTTTATGGGTATCTAGGGTCGTAAACGGGTCGGTTCCGTTCCGGGTCCACGGCGGGCCCGGAACTGGAATCGTTAGTGAGGGGATGCACCCGGAAACCAAAACCGGAACCGATTCGGAACTAATTTCCTGGATCCGGAACCGGAACCATTACGGAGTGGATGGGCCCGGAACCGGAACCATTGACTGGGCGGGTTCGGGTCCGGGCCCGGCCTATGTAGAGAATTTTTTAGAGAAAAGCAAACTTTTAGAAAAAAAATTTCTAAAATTGGGGTAATATAATGGAGCTCGGGCCCACCGGCCAGAACCAAGGTCGAATTGGGCCCAGAACCATTTAGGTCGCGGGTCTAGAAATTGGAACCATACCCGGACCCGTTTACTTATCGGTTCCTAAAGATGGACCCAGACCCGATTATTAACGGGTCGGAACCTTCGGATAATCGGAGAATCGGATACCCATTTACAACCCTATGGGCATCACCCCATCACTTCCGTCTTGGCTCAGGGTGACGGTACGAGGTTAATGGAGATTACTTTCCTCTATGGTTTACTAAGAGTGTTTCCGCAACGTTAATGTGGAAACAGAAATCAACATAACAGAACAAATTTGAGACGGTAAAGCCAACCGGTCCCCAGGCACCACCGCTCGGTAAAGCAATGGGCTCGGCAGGTCCGACCCGGTCCAGGGCACCTCCTCTCTGTAAAGCACAACTGTTTTCCACTGCGATAATACTTCGGGTGCGATCATAACAGCGCTAAAGCACCGGATCCCATCAGAACTCCGCAGTTAAGCGTGCTTGGGCGAGAGTAGTACTAGGATGGGTGACCTCCTGGGAAGTCCTCGTGTTGCACCCCTTTTTTTTCAGTTGCACCCCTTTTTTTTCAGCTTTGGCTGTCCATTTTCCTGCCACCCATCACATGACCGCTTTTGGAGCCGTCGGAGACCAAATTAATCATTTTGAAGCGTCGAAACCCAGGCTCCGTGCGAGACTTACTGGTTTTAGTTAGCCTTTAATTTGATTGCTTTGAAGGCTTTTTACTCCATTTTCGGTTCAATCTTTGCGGAAAGCTATATAAAGCAATTTAGGAAAGGTTTAAAAGTTTCAATTTAAAATCTTTTATATTTTACTGATTTTAGTAAGCTTACTGATTCGAGTAATCGAGGGTTTCCTGACTCTATAAAAGTGATGTAATACTTTTATTCAAGGAATAATACAGTTTCAGGTTGTTTATGGGTATCTAGGGTCGTAAACGGGTCGGTTCCGTTCCGGGTCCACGGCGGGCCCGGAACTGGAATCGTTAGTGAGGGGATGCACCCGGAAACCAAAACCGGAACCGATTCGGAACTAATTTCCTGGATCCGGAACCGGAACCATTACGGAGTGGATGGGCCCGGAACCGGAACCATTTCCTGGGCGGGTTCGGGTCCGGGCCCGGCCTATGTAGAGAATTTTTTAGAGAAAAGCAAACTTTTAGAAAAAAAATTTCTAAAATTGGGGTAATATATTGGAGCTCGGGCCCACAGGCCAGAACCAAGGTCGAATTGGGCCCGGAACCATTTAGGTCGCGGGTCTAGAAATTGGAACCATACCCGGACCCGTTTACTTATCGGTTCCTAAAGATGGACCCAGACCCGATTATTAACGGGTCGGAACCTTCGGATAATCGGAGAATCGGATACCCATTTACAACCCTATGGGCATCACCCCATCACTTTCGTCTTGGCTCAGGGTGACGGTACGAGGTTAATGGAGATGACTTTCCTCTATGGTTTACTAAGAGTGTTTCCGCAACGTTAATGTGGAAACAGAAATCAACGTAACAGAACAAATTTGAGACGGTAAAGCCGACCGGTCCCCAGGCACCACCGCTCGGTAAAGCAACGGGCTCGGCAGGTCCGACCGGTCCAGGGCACCACCTCTCTGTAAAGCACAACTGTTTTCCACTGCGATAATACTTTGGGTGCGATCATACCAGCGCTAAAGCACCGGATCCCATCAGAACTCCGCAGTTAAGCGTGCTTGGGCGAGAGTAGTACTAGGATGGGTGACCTCCTGGGAAGTCCTCGTGTTGCACCCCTTTTCTTTCAGCTTTGGCTGTCCATTTTCCTGCCACCCATCACATGACCGCTGTTGGAGCCGTCGGAGACCAAATTAATCATTTTGAAGCGTCGAAACCCAGGCTCCGGGCGAGACTTACTGGTTTTAGTTAGCCTTTAATTTGATTGCTTTGAAGGCTTTTTACTCCATTTCCAGTTCAATCTTTGCGGAAAGCCATATAAAGCAATTTAGGAAGGGTTTAAAAGTTTCAATGGAAAATCTTTTAAATTTTACTTATTTTAGTAAGCTTACTGATTCGAGTAATCGAGGGTTTCCTGACTCTATAAAAGTGATGTAATACTTTTATTCTAGGAATAATACAGTTTCCGGTTGTTTATGGGTATCTAGGGTCGTAAACGGGTCGGTTCCGTTCCGGGTCCACGGCGGGCCCGGAACTGGAATCGTTAGTGAGGGGATGCACCCGGAAACCAAAACCGGAACCGATTCGGTACTAATTTCCTGGATCCGGAACCGGAACCATTACGGAGTGGATGGGTCCGGAACCGGAACCATTTCCTGGGCGGGTTCGGGTTCGGGCCCGGCCTATGTAGAGAATTTTTTAGAGAAAAGCAAACTTTTAGAAAAAAAATTTCTAAAATTGGGGTAATATATTGGAGCTCGGGCCCACTGGGCAGAACCAAGGTCGAATTGGGCCCAGAACCATTTAGGTCGCGGGTCTAGAAATTGGAACCATACCCGGACCCGTTTACTTATCGGTTCCTAAAGATGGACCCAGACCCGATTATGAACGGGTCGGAACCTTCGGATAATCGGAGAATCGGATACCCATTTACAACCCTATGGGCATCACCCCATCACTTCCGTCTTGGCTCAGGGTGACGGTACGAGGTTAATGGAGATGACTTTCCTCTATGGTTTACTAAGAGTGTTTCCGCAACGTTAATGTGGAAACAGAAATCAACATAACAGAACAAATTTGAGACGGTAAAGCCGACCGGTCCCCAGGCACCACCGCTCGGTAAAGCAACGGGCTCGGCAGGTCCGACCCGGTCCAGGGCACCACCTCTCTGTAAAGCACAACTGTTTTCCACTGCGATAATACTTCGGGTGCGATCATACCAGTGCTAAAGCACCGGATCCCATCAGAACTCCCCAGTTAAGCGTGCTTGGGCGAGAGTAGTACTAGGATGGGTGACCTCCTAGGAAGTCCTCGTGTTGCACCCCTTTTTTTTCAGCTTTGGCTGTCCATTTTCCTGCCACCCATCACATGATCGCTGTTGGAGCCGTCGGAGACCAAATTAATCATTTTGAAGCGTCGAAACCCAGGCTCCCTGCGAGACTTACTGGTTTTAGTTAGCCTTTAATTTGATTGCTTTGAAGGCTTTTTACTCCATTTTCGGTTCAATCTTTGCGGAAAGCCATATAAAGCAATTTAGGAATGGTTTAAAAGTTTCAATGGAATATCTTTTATATTTTACTGATTTTAGTAAGCTTACTGATTCGAGTAATCGAGGGTTTCCTGACTCTATAAAAGTGATGTAATACTTTTATTCAAGGAATAATACAGTTTCAGGTTGTTTATGGGTATCTAGGGTCGTACACGGGTCGGTTCCGTTCCGGGTCCACGGCGGGCCCGGAACTGGAATCGTTAGTGAGGGGATGCACACGGAAACCAAAACCGGAACCGATTCAGAACTAATTTCCTGGATCCGGAACCGGAACCATTACGGAGTGGATGGGCCCGGAACCGGAACCATTTCCTGGGCGGGTTCGGGTCCGGGCCTGGCCTATGTAGAGAATTTTTTAGAGAAAAGCAAACTTTTAGAAAAAAAATTTCTAAAATTGGGGTAATATATTGGAGCTCGGGCCCACAGGCCAGAACCAAGGTCGAATTGGGCCCGGAACCATTTAGGTCGCGGGTCTAGAAATTGGAACCATACCCGGACCCGTTTACTTATCGGTTCCTAAAGATGGACCCAGACCCGATTATTAACGGGTCGGAACCTTCGGATAATCGGAGAATCGGATACCCATTTACAACCCTATGGGCATCACCCCATCACTTTCGTCTTGGCTCAGGGTGACGGTACGAGGTTAATGGAGATGACTTTCCTCTATGGTTTACTAAGAGTGTTTCCGCAACGTTAATGTGGAAACAGAAATCAACGTAACAGAACAAATTTGAGACGGTAAAGCCGACCGGTCCCCAGGCACCACCGCTCGGTAAAGCAACGGGCTCGGCAGGTCCGACCCGGTCCAGGGCACCACCTCTCTGTAAAGCACAACTGTTTTCCACTGCGATAATACTTCGGGTGCGATCATACCAGCGCTAAAGCACCGGATCCCATCAGAACTCCGCAGTTAAGCGTGCTTGGGCGAGAGTAGTACTAGGATGGGTGACCTCCTGGGAAGTCCTCGTGTTGCACCCCTTTTCTTTCAGCTTTGGCTGTCCATTTTCCTGCCACCCATCACATGACCGCTGTTGGAGCCATCGGAGACCAAATTAATCATTTTGAAGCGTCGAAACCCAAGCTCCGTGCGAGACTTACTGGTTTTAGTTAACCTTTAATTTGATTGCTTTGAAGGCTTTTTACTCCATTTCCAGTTCAATCTTTGCGGAAAGCCATATAAAGCAATTTAGGAAAGGTTTAAAAGTTTCAATGGAAATTCTTTTATATTTTACTGATTTTAGTAAGCTTACTGATTCGAGTAATCGAGGGTTTCCTGACTCTATAAAAGTGATGTAATACTTTTATTCAAGGAATAATACAGTTTCAGGTTGTTTATGGGTATCTAGGGTCGTAAACGGGTCGGTTCCGTTCCGGGTCCACGGCGGGCCCGGAACTGGAATCGTTAGTGAGGGGATGCACCCGGAAACCAAAACCGGAACCGATTCGGAACTAATTTCCTGGATCCGGAACCGGAACCATTACGGAGTGGATGGGCCCGGAACCGGAACCATTGACTGGGCGGGTTCGGGTCCGGGCCCGGCCTATGTAGAGAATTTTTTAGAGAAAAGCAAACTTTTAGAAAAAAAATTTCTAAAATTGGGGTAATATAATGGAGCTCGGGCCCACCGGCCAGAACCAAGGTCGAATTGGGCCCAGAACCATTTAGGTCGCGGGTCTAGAAATTGGAACCATACCCGGACCCGTTTACTTATCGGTTCCTAAAGATGGACCCAGACCCGATTATTAACGGGTCGGAACCTTCGGATAATCGGAGAATCGGATACCCATTTACAACCCTATGGGCATCACCCCATCACTTCCGTCTTGGCTCAGGGTGACGGTACGAGGTTAATGGAGATTACTTTCCTCTATGGTTTACTAAGAGTGTTTCCGCAACGTTAATGTGGAAACAGAAATCAACATAACAGAACAAATTTGAGACGGTAAAGCCAACCGGTCCCCAGGCACCACCGCTCGGTAAAGCAACGGGCTCGGCAGGTCCGACCCGGTCCAGGGCACCTCCTCTCTGTAAAGCACAACTGTTTTCCACTGCGATAATACTTCGGGTGCGATCATAACAGCGCTAAAGCACCGGATCCCATCAGAACTCCGCAGTTAAGCGTGCTTGGGCGAGAGTAGTACTAGGATGGGTGACCTCCTGGGAAGTCCTCGTGTTGCACCCCTTTTTTTTCAGCTTTGGCTGTCCATTTTCCTGCCACCCATCACATGACCGCTTTTGGAGCCGTCGGAGACCAAATTAATCATTTTGAAGCGTCGAAACCCAGGCTCCGGGCGAGACTTACTGGTTTTAGTTAGCCTTTAATTTGATTGCTTTGAAGGCTTTTTACTCCATTTCCAGTTCAATCTTTGCGGAAAGCCATATAAAGCAATTTAGGAAAGGTTTAAAAGTTTCAATGGAAAATCTTTTAAATTTTACTTATTTTAGTAAGCTTACTGATTCGAGTAATCGAGGGTTTCCTGACTCTATAAAAGTGATGTAATACTTTTATTCTAGGAATAATACAGTTTCCGGTTGTTTATGGGTATCTAGGGTCGTAAACGGGTCGGTTCCGTTCCGGGTCCACGGCGGGCCCGGAACTGGAATCGTTAGTGAGGGGATGCACCCGGAAACCAAAACCGGAACCGATTCGGTACTAATTTCCTGGATCCGGAACCGGAACCATTACGGAGTGGATGGGTCCGGAACCGGAACCATTTCCTGGGCGGGATCGGGTTCGGGCCCGGCCTATGTAGAGAATTTTTTAGAGAAAAGCAAACTTTTAGAAAAAAAATTTCTAAAATTGGGGTAATATATTGGAGCTCGGGCCCACAGGCCAGAACCAAGGTCGAATTGGGCCCGGAACCATTTAGGTCGCGGGTCTAGAAATTGGAACCATACCCGGACCCGTTTACTTATCGGTTCCTAAAGATGGACCCAGACCCGATTATTAACGGGTCGGAACCTTCGGATAATCGGAGAATCGGATACCCATTTACAACCCTATGGGCATCACCCCATCACTTCCGTCTTAGCTCAGGGTGACGGTACGAGGTTAATGGAGATGACTTTCCTCTATGGTTTACTATGAGTGTTTCCGCAACGTTAATGTGGAAACAGAAATCAACGTAACAGAACAAATTTGAGACGGTAAAGCCGACCGGTCCCCAGGCACCACCGCTCGGTAAAGTAACGGGCTCGGCAGGTCCGACCCGGTCCAGGGCACCACCTCTCTGTAAAGCACAACTGTTTTCCACTGCGATAATACTTTGGGTGCGATCATACCAGCGCTAAAGCACCGGATCCCATCAGAACTCCGCAGTTAAGCGTGCTTGGGCGAGAGTAGTACTAGGATGGGTGACCTCCTGGGAAGTCCTCGTGTTGCACCCCTTTTTTTTCAGCTTTGGCTGTCCATTTTCCTGCCACCCAGCACATGACCGCTGTTGGAGCCGTCGGAGACCAAATTAATCATTTTGAAGCGTCGAAACCCAGGCTCCGTGCGAGACTTACTGGTTTTAGTTAGCCTTTAATTTGATTGCTTTGAAGGCTTTTTACTCCATTTCCAGTTCAATCTTTGCGGAAAGCCATATAAAGCAATTTAGGAAAGGTTTAAAAGTTTCAATGGAAAATCTTTTATATTTTACTGATTTTAGTAAGCTTACTGATTCGAGTAATCGAGGGTTTCCTGACTCTATAAAAGTGATGTAATACTTTTATTCAAGGAATAATACAGTTTCAGGTTGTTTATGGGTATCTAGGGTCGTAAACGGGTCGGTTCCGTTCCGGGTCCACGGCGGGCCCGGAACTGGAATCGTTAGTGAGGGGATGCACCCGGAAACCAAAACCGGAACCGATTCGGAACTAATTTCCTGGATCCGGAACCGGAACCATTACGGAGTGGATGGGCCCGGAACCGGAACCATTTCCTGGGCGGGTTCGGGTCCGGGCCCGGCCTATGTAGAGAATTTTTTAGAGAAAAGCAAACTTTTAGAAAAAAAATTTCTAAAATTGGGGTAATATATTGGAGCTCGGGCCCACTGGCCAGAACCAAGGTCGAATTGGGCCCAGAACCATTTAGGTCGCGGGTCTAGAAATTGGAACCATACCCGGACCCGTTTACTTATCGGTTCCTAAAGATGGACCCAGACCCGATTATGAACGGGTCGGAACCTTCGGATAATCGGAGAATCGGATACCCATTTACAACCCTATGGGCATCACCCCATCACTTCCGTCTTGGCTCAGGGTGACGGTACGAGGTTAATGGAGATGACTTTCCTCTATGGTTTACTAAGAGTGTTTCCGCAACGTTAATGTGGAAACAGAAATCAACATAACAGAACAAATTTGAGACGGTAAAGCCGACCGGTCCCCAGGCACCACCGCTCGGTAAAGCAACGGGCTCGGCAGGTCCGACCCGGTCCAGGGCACCACCTCTCTGTAAAGCACAACTGTTTTCCACTGCGATAATACTTCGGGTGCGATCATACCAGTGCTAAAGCACCGGATCCCATCAGAACTCCGCAGTTAAGCGTGCTTGGGCGAGAGTAGTACTAGGATGGGTGACCTCCTGGGAAGTCCTCGTGTTGCACCCCTTTTTTTTCAGCTTTGGCTGTCCATTTTCCTGCCACCCATCACATGACCGCTGTTGGAGCCGTCGGAGACCAAATTAATCATTTTGAAGCGTCGAAACCCAGGCTCCCTGCGAGACTTACTGGTTTTAGTTAGCCTTTAATTTGATTGCTTTGAAGGCTTTTTACTCCATTTTCGGTTCAATCTTTGCGGAAAGCCATATAAAGCAATTTAGGAAAGGTTTAAAAGTTTCAATGGAATATCTTTTATATTTTACTGATTTTAGTAAGCTTACTGATTCGAGTAATCGAGGGTTTCCTGACTCTATAAAAGTGATGTAATACTTTTATTCAAGGAATAATACAGTTTCAGGTTGTTTATGGGTATCTAGGGTCGTAAACGGGTCGGTTCCGTTCCGGGTCCACGGCGGGCCCGGAACTGGAATCGTTAGTGAGGGGATGCACCCGGAAACCAAAACCGGAACCGATTCGGAACTAATTTCCTGGATCCGGAACCGGAACCATTACGGAGTGGATGGGCCCGGAACCGGAACCATTTCCTGGGCGGGTTCGGGTCCGGGCCTGGCCTATGTAGAGAATTTTTTAGAGAAAAGCAAACTTTTAGAAAAAAAATTTCTAAAATTGGGGTAATATATTGGAGCTCGGGCCCACAGGCCAGAACCAAGGTCGAATTGGGCCCGGAACCATTTAGGTCGCGGGTCTAGAAATTGGAACCATACCCGGACCCGTTTACTTATCGGTTCCTAAAGATGGACCCAGACCCGATTATTAACGGGTCGGAACCTTCGGATAATCGGAGAATCGGATACCCATTTACAACCCTATGGGCATCACCCCATCACTTTCGTGTTGGCTCAGGGTGACGGTACGAGGTTAATGGAGATGACTTTCCTCTATGGTTTACTAAGAGTGTTTCCGCAACGTTAATGTGGAAACAGAAATCAACGTAACAGAACAAATTTGAGACGGTAAAGCCGACCGGTCCCCAGGCACCACCGCTCGGTAAAGCAACGGGCTCGGCAGGTCCGACCCGGTCCAGGGCACCACCTCTCTGTAAAGCACAACTGTTTTCCACTGCGATAATACTTCGGGTGCGATCATACCAGCGCTAAAGCACCGGATCCCATCAGAACTCCGCAGTTAAGCGTGCTTGGGCGAGAGTAGTACTAGGATGGGTGACCTCCTGGGAAGTCCTCGTGTTGCACCCCTTTTCTTTCAGCTTTGGCTGTCCATTTTCCTGCCACCCATCACATGACCGCTGTTGGAGCCATCGGAGACCAAATTAATCATTTTGAAGCGTCGAAACCCAGGCTCCGTGCGAGACTTACTGGTTTTAGTTAACCTTTAATTTGATTGCTTTGAAGGCTTTTTACTCCATTTCCAGTTCAATCTTTGCGGAAAGCCATATAAAGCAATTTAGGAAAGGTTTAAAAGTTTCAATGGAAAATCTTTTATATTTTACTGATTTTAGTAAGCTTACTGATTCGAGTAATCGAGGGTTTCCTGACTCTATAAAAGTGATGTAATACTTTTATTCAAGGAATAATACAGTTTCACGTAGTTTATGGGTATCTAGGGTCGTAAACGGGTCGGTTCCGTTCCGGGTCCACGGCGGGCCCGGAACTGGAATCGTTAGTGAGGGGATGCACCCGGAAACCAAAACCGGAACCGATTCGGAACTAATTTCCTGGATCCGGAACCGGAACCATTACGGAGTGGATGGGCCCGGAACCGGAACCATTTCCTGGGCGGGTTCGGGTCCGGGCGCGGCCTATGTAGAGAATTTTTTAGAGAAAAGCAAACTTTTAGAAAAAAATTTCTAAAATTGGGTAATATATTGGAGCTCGGGCCCACAGGCCAGAACCAAGGTCGAATTGGGCCCGGAACCATTTAGGTCGCGGGTCTAGAAATTGGAACCATACCCGGACCCGTTTACTTATCGGTTCCTAAAGATAGACCCAGACCCGATTATTAACGGGTCGGAACCTTCGGATAATCGGAGAATCGGATACCCATTTACAACCCTATGGGCATCACCCCATCACTTCCGTCTTGGCTCAGGGTGACGGTACGAGGTTAATGGAGATGACTTTCCTCTATGGTTTAGTAAGAGTGTTTCCGCAACGTTAATGTGGAAATAGAAATCAACGTAACAGAACAAATTTGAGACGGTAAAGCCGACCGGTCCCCAGGCACCACCGCTCGGTAAAGCAACGGGCTCGGCAGGTCCGACCCGGTCCAGGGCACCACCACTCTGTAAAGCACAACTATTTTCAACTGCGATAATACTTCGGGTGCGATCATACCAGCGCTAAAGCACCGGATCCCATCAGAACTTCGCAGTTAAGCGTGCTTGGGTGAGAGTAGTACTAGGATGGGTGACCTTCTGGGATGTCCTCGTGTTGCTCCCCTTTTTTTTCAGCTTTGGCTGTCCATTTTCCTGCCACCCATCACATGACCGCTGTTGGAGCCGTCGGAGACCAAATTAATCATTTTGAAGCGTCGAAACCCAGGCTCCGTGCGAGACTTACTGGTTTTAGTTAGCCTTTAATTTGATTGCTTTGAAGGCTTTTTACTCCATTTCCAGTTCAATCTTTGCGGAAAGCCATATAAAGCAATTTAGGAAAGGTTTAAAAGTTTCAATGGAAAATCTTTTATATTTTACTGATTTTAGTAAGCTTACTGATTCGAGTAATCGAGGGTTTCCTGACTCTATAAAAGTGATGTAATACTTTTATTCAAGGAATAATACAGTTTCAGGTTGTTTATGGGTATCTAGGGTCGTAAACGGGTCGGTTCCGTTCCGGGTCCACGGCGGGCCCGGAACTGGAATCGTTAGTGAGGGATCAACTATCCATAAGACCAAAACCCAATCCAGGATGCGTTACCCTCAATCTCGTGACCATGTACAGTAAAAATTATACCAGCACTAAACATCCAAAATAATCTACGACATGGAAGAAGTAGATCATACCTTTGGAGACCCGCAGTGCTCTAATGGACTTCTTCAAGTCCTCTTAGCCTTCCACGCTATGACCCCCGATTTGGATTTCTTTTCTCAAGAAAAACGGTGGAATCTTCAGGAGAAAATCCCAACTCGAGACTCCAAGGAACGAGAAGAAAGGAGAGGAGAGTAACTCGGGCAACTCTTGCACGAAAGGGTTTTAGGCGTGAGAGGAACTCTTTTGGACGTCCAAGGATATTTTATAGACTTCCAAATCTCTCCCTTGTCTAATTGAAGTAGAAGTCTTACTTCCAAAGCAATTAGCAACTTTCTCCTTTCCAAACTCTTATTTCTAGAGTCCAAGTCGGATTAGTGTTTTCCAATATCTTGGGCTAGCGTGGGGACCACTAGGGATTCCTTAGAAAGCTGGCTCCAACTGGAACACCGCGACCCCACATCTCATGTGCAATCCGGGCCCACAGTTAATTGCAAATAACACCACTATATAAATGCAATTGCACTCCAGTCTTAGGAATAAATTACAATGAAGACCCTAAACTTCCCAATTACCACAAGTAGGCCCCTCTATCAATATCCGTGGATCAATTGGAATAAATCCGTCTCTTCCAATCTAAGTTCCACATCTTATTATCCTTGAGCCCCAATTAATCACAGTAGTCATCAGTACCATCCAATTAACTCTTAATTGAGATGGGTGCGCACTTATTAATGACAAATCCATTAATTGGCACAAGGGGATAATAGAGATAGATTCCATCTTGATCATTCAACGTTCCCACAGTTCTACTACCACATACCCAAGACACCGAGGTGTTAACCTATAGTCGGCCTCACTCATTGGTGACTCAAAGCAAATGAATAGATAGAAACTTGAGTTCGTCAATGTCTCAGGATTGAGAGCCTATTGCTAGGGAATTATGAGAGCATACCTTATTATTGAGATGGAATTCCATAAGGTGCATCTCATGGTCCTTCAATACATCCAATGTACCAGCACCGTGATCCAGAATCTTACATCCTGATGATCGAGATAAATCACACTATCTCATAGTGATCAAAGTGCTGCAACCTTATCAAATGAGATGCCCAATCTCATTACTGGTTGTGAAGCTATTTTAAGTATAAGATTTGTGACATATATCTCCTGCGCGTGGATCTCATCCATGCACATATATCACATCTAATATACTAATGGGATCCGGTTCAACTCATGAACCATTATGTCATACGTATTGGTCATGTGCATGAAGTAGTAAAATAACATTCATCTCATGAAAGCAAAGCATGATTTTATTGATAAATAAAGAAATTAATCAATTTATTACATCAACTGATGGATTGAGTCCACAAAAACTAACAATCTCCCACTTGGGCTCAATGCCAGTCAGGGTTGCATCTCATGCCCATCCCTTCTACGTGTTGCTCAAAGACTTTGGTAGTCAAAGGCTTAGTAAAGGGATCTGCCAAATTGTCTGCAGAGGCTATCTTGGTAATAGCAATATCACCTCTCTGCACAATCTCTCTGACTAAATGATACTTCCTCTGTACATGCTTTTGGCTTTTATGGCTTCTGGGTTCCTTTGACTGAGCGACTGCCCCGCTGCTATCACAGTAAACTGTGAGTGGCTGTCGTGCCAAAGGTACCACCCCAAGTTCCAAAAGGAATCTTTTAAGCCATACTGCTTCCTTAGCTGCTTCACAAGCTGCTACATATTCAGCTTCCGAGGTTGAATCAGCGGTACATTCTTGTTTTATACTCCTCCAGCTGATAGCTCCGCCTCCAAGCATAAATACATAACCAGAGGTGGATTTCCTAGAATCCTTATCTGACATAAAGTCAGAATCTGTGTATCCGACTGGAATCAACTCATCACTGCTATAAATCAACATGTAATCTCTAGTCCTTCTCAAGTATTTGAGAATACATTTTACAGCAGTCCAATGTTCAGGTCCTGGATTAGATTGATATCTGCTGACTAGGCCCACTGCATAACAGATATCTAGTCTAGTACATAACATAGCATACATGAGGCTACCAACAGCCGAAGCGTATGGTATCGACCTCATTTGCTCCTTTTCCTCGGGTGTCTTAGGACACTGATCCTTGGAAAGGTGCACTCCATGCCTGAAAGGTGTGATACCCTTCTTGGAGTCTTGCATTGCAAACCGTACTAGCACCTTATCTATGTATGTAGCTTGGGATAAGCCAATCATCCTATTTTTCCGGTCTCGATAGAGTTTGATCCCTAGGATGTAGCTAGCTTCTCCCAAGTCCTTCATATCAAAAGTCTTGGCTAACCAAACTTTTACCGTTGACAACATTCCTATGTCTTTCCCGAGGAGAAGGATGTCATCGACATATAAAACCAGAAAAACTACCCTGTCACCTTCACTTTTCATGTACACACATGACTCATCCGGATTTTGACAAAAACCAAATGACTTGATTGCCTGGTCAAAACGGATATTCCAACTTCGGGATGCCTGCTTCAGTCCATAAATAGACTTCTGCAGCTTGCAAACTTTTTGCTCCTGGTTTTTAGCTACAAAACCGTCTGGCTGCACCATATAGATGTCTTCCTCAAGATGGCCGTTGAGAAAAGCCGTCTTGACATCCATTTGCCAAATCTCGTAATCGAGATGAGCCGCAATGGATAAGAGTATCCGGATGGATTTGAGCATGGCTACTGGCGAGAAGGTTTCCTCATAATCGATCCCCTCTTTCTGAGTATATCCTTTCGCAACAAGCCTAGCCTTATAAGTCTCCACTCTTCCATCTGGTCCTCTTTTTCTCTTGTAGACCCACTTGCACCCAATAGGTTTAATATTGGCAGGCAAGTCCACAAGTGTCCAGACCTGATTTGAGTACATAGACTCCATCTCAGCTTTCATAGCATCTTGCCAGCGTCCCGAGTCTAAGTCATTTATTGCTTCATCATAGTTAGAGGGATCTTGTTCTGGCTCTTCTGGGATTGCTTCATAAGACTCCCCCAAGAATGAGAACCTGTCAGGGGGTCTGACAATCCTCCCACTACGACGAGGTACTGGTGTAACTACTAGGTCAGGTAAGGGTGGTTCTTCCTCAAGTCCGGTCATACTTGGATTTGGAATTGATTGCTCCTGAATCTCTTCCAAGATCACCTTTTCTAAAAATTTCTGGTCCATCATATAATCTTCCTCCAGAAAAACCGCATTGGTGCTGACCAGCACTTTTTGCTCTCTCGGATTATAGAATAACCAACCTTTAGTTCCTTTAGGATATCCTACAAATGTGCATACTTCCGACTTCGCTTCCAACTTATCCGTCTTAACCTTGAGCACGTGTGCTGGACAACCCCAAATGTGTAAATGTTGTAGACTAGGCTTTCGCCCAGACCACAATTCCCGGGGAGTCTTAGGTATAGACTTAGATGGTACGAGGTTTAGTATATACATTGCAGTATCCAAAGCATATCCCCAAAAGGATATAGGTAATCTTGAGAAACTCAGCATAGACCTAATCATATCTAAAAGAGTCCGGTTCCTTCTTTCTGCTACTCCATTCTGTTGAGGCATACCAGGAGCAGACAACTGGGATAGAATCCCATTTTCTGATAAGTAACCCATAAAATCAGCAGAGAGATATTCCCCTCCTCGATCTGATCGAAGAGTCTTGATACTCTTACCTAATTGCTTTTCCGCTTCCGCTCGAAATTCTTTGAACTTTTCAAAAGCTTCGGACTTGCGGTGCATAAGGTATATGTAACCATATCTTGAGTAATCATCTGTGAAAGTGATGAAGTACTCATATCCTCCTCTGGCCCTGACATTAATGGGTCCGCAGACATCAGTATGCACTAATTCCAATAAATCTTTGGCCCTATTACCCTTAGCTGAAAAGGGTCTTTTAGTCATTTTACCTTCCAAACAGGACTCACAGATAGGCATTGGTTCTACCACCAATGAAGGTAAGATACCATCTTTCACTAGCCTCTCAATCCTGTTAAGGTTTATATGACCTAGCCTCAGGTGCCAAAGTTTTGTTGGATTAGATGAAGGTGACTTTCTCTTTAATGATGATCTACTAATTGTTTCAGTATCATGTATCTCATACATCGTGGGAGTTAACAAATAAAGTCCATTGGTTACCTTGCCAGAACATATGAAAGTACCATTCCTCTTTATGACAACTTCAGTACCAAAAGTAATAGAATAACCTTTATTCACCAAACTAGAAACTGAAATTAAATTCCGCCTTAAAGACGGTACATATAATGTTTCTGACAAAACCAATTTCTTATTTGAAAAACATAAAGTAATGACTCCTACTGAAACAGCCTCCGCCTTAGCGTCAGATCCTAGGTTGACAATGATTTCTCCATCACTTAGCCTCCTGGTTTCCTTGAACCCCTGCAACGTATTACATATGTGATTAGTTGCCCCGGAATCCACACACCAGGATTCTGAAGTACCAGTTGCAAAACTAACTTCAGATATAAGTGACTCAATCATACCTGGGGTCTTTTTCTTAGACAGATATTCTGGACAATACCTCTTCCAATGTCCTGTCTTACCACAATGGAAACACTTTCCTTTTGTCCCTGAACCCTTAGCTTTAGCCACGCCACCAGTTGGACCATTTTCCACCTTAGGACCTTTTGGAATTGATTTCTTTTTGCCTTTCCGCCCTTTGCCTTTCGGCTTGGACTTGGCATCTGACTTTTCTGTCATTAAGGCAGTTGGTTTTTTCTTCATAATCCCTTCAGTTGCTACCAGCTGACTAGATAGCTCAGCCAGAGTCAGATTCATTTTATTCATATTATAATTGACCTTGAAATTGTTGAATGACTCTGGTAGTGACTCAAGGATTATGTCAATCTGCGATTCTGCATCAATCGCAGCTCCCAGTACATCTAACTCATTTAATGAGTCCATCATCTTCAACATGTGTTCCTGTACTGATGTACCTTCAGCCATCTTGGTGCTAATGAGCACCCTCATGGCTGCCTGCCTAGCAGGTCTACCTTGTTCTGAAAACATCTCCTTTAAATTTGATATCATATCATATGCAGTCTTATAAGATTGATGTTGATGTTGCAGCACACTAGACATGGATGCCAGAATGTAACATCGGGCCATCTCATCGTCTTTGGCCCATTTGGTGTAAAGGTCCTTTTCTGCTTCTGATGCATCTGGGCCAGGCTCTTCAAGGGGGTTTTTGGTAAGGACATATTTATATCCTGAAGCTGTCAGGACAATATCCAGATTCCGTTTCCAGTCTACATAGTTGGATCCCACCAACTTATTCTGGTTGAGGATGGTCGCAAGTGGATTGAAAGTATTCGAATTCATGCTTGTAATACTGTAGCACATAACCATACATTCAATTAATGAATTTAAATGACATTAGAGTTTAGTATTCTACCAAATTTATGTGGGAATCCTCATAACCACAAAATTCAGAATACATCGGAATCCCAATCCTGCGGGGTATGCCTCCTTGGGGAGTGCAAATACCTCCTAGACTGGTGCGGATCAAAAGTTGGTAAAAATTGGGATTAAGACTAACTATCTATGATCCCCTTCATACATTACTATCTAAGTATCTCATACCAAATAATGTATGACTCCCGATTAGCTTCGGTTTCTAAAATACATGAGGCAAATCCTTGGGGATACTGCATCATTATTTTAGTTAAGTGTGACCCACCAACTAGCATTGCATGACAACCGTTGCGGGCAGCTCCTCCTTGGGGAGTGGGCTCCCACTACGTCTCATCAACACTATCCATAGGAGATCCATATCCAGTATCCAGATAAATACAAGCCCTCCGTGGGGAATGGCCATTCTCAAAATGGCGCAAGGCTAATACTTTCCTTACAATGGACCTATGGTGGAAAACCATGGGGATTTTTATATATATAGAAATGCCCCGCTCCCACTTAATATTATAGAGTTGAGGATTTCCTTATAGGTGTATGGGTCCATCAAATATAGGTATATATTCATCTCATGATAAGACCAATGATTGGTTCCAAGTCAAGTTATTTTAAGGAAAGTTCAGTTTTTATAATTAGTGTTACCAATAGATCCATCTCATGGGCCCACCAACTCTAATTAGAATTCTTTCCAAAAATTAATTTGATTTGACCAATTTTGGAATTTGCTATGTTTGGATCAGATATGGAAATACTCTAAAACAAGCATTCATCCATAAATAGAAAGTGCTATAACAAAAGACTAGTCCTCTCCTCCACATGACCCAGGCGGAAAAGACTTCTTGGACTTCTAGACTTTCCAAAACTTTGGGATTCCTCAAACTCTTTGGGCATCTCCAAAACACCTTTTGGTAATCTTCAAACTCTTTGATTAGGAGTCCAACTTCTCTTTCCTTCTTTGTTTCGGACATCTCCAGAATTTACAAATTTTAAAAATACATAAATTCCTATGTCTCTATAATGAGACTTACATGGTAGTCTAAACATGGAAATAAAAGGGCTATAGGGAAATTCACCATGCCTTGCCCTTTCACGGGAAACCAAGGAGACCATGATGCCCTTTACACTTAGCCACGAATAAACCAGTAATTAAAAGGAAAGAAAAATATGTGGGTCATATGGAGAGGACATTATCACCTGCAAGTTAGTATCTCATACAACAATGCATCTCACAAAACCAGGTTGCCAAACCACAATAGAAAAACAAGATGCCAAATATTTTGCCACCACGATATAAGACCCCCTACGCAACGGGGGTCCGGGGGCAGCGCCCCCGGCGGGGGTCGAGCTGCCCGGTCAGCTCGCGGGGTTCCAAGGGGCAACGCCCCCGAAAAAAAAAAAAAAAAAAAACAACAACAACTCAGACCAAGAACAAGATGATTCTGCCTAGGTTCGGCTAGCCGATCTGGTCCCTACGGTTAGCGAACAGACCTCTATAGCCATAGTGGTCACTTTGACTAACCGACCTGACGAACCCAGAAATTTGGGTTCTTTTCTGATTCGGCTCCTGCTGTACCCAATCACCTCTAATGATCTCAGTATGTTTTAATGGCATCTTATCATCCTCCTATTATGATTAAAACCTTTTGTGACTTTCCAAACATGTATCTACTACGAGAGCAAGCAAACCCAATAAACACTGATCCTATCATAGCCCTTGCTCTATCCTCTTCGCATCTCATATGAAGATTAGAACAAGATTACTGATCTAACATGATTAGAGATGAGGTATGGCTCTGATACCAATTGTAGGAAGTAGGTGGGTCTCGTGGATAGATTTTCAAAACTTTTGACCCACTTGACACAGGGATCAACTATCCATAAGACCAAAACCCAATCCAGGATGCGTTACCCTCAATCTCGTGACCATGTACAGTAAAAATTATACCAGCACTAAACATCCAAAATAATCTACGACATGGAAGAAGTAGATCATACCTTTGGAGACCCACAGTGCTCTAATGGACTTCTTCAAGACCTCTTAGCCTTCCACGCTATGACCCCCGATTTGGATTTCTTTTCTCAAGAAGAACGGTGGAATCTTCAGGAGAAAATCCCAACTCGAGACTCCAAGGAACGAGAAGAAAGGAGAGGAGAGTAACTCGGGCAACTCTTGCACGAAAGGGTTTTGGGCGTGAGAGGAACTCTTTTGGACGTCCAAGGATATTTTATAGACTTCCAAATCTCTCCCTTGTTTAATTGAAGTAGAAGTCTTACTTCCAAAGCAATTAGCAACTTTCTCCTTTCCAAACTCTTATTTCTAGAGTCCAAGTCGGATTAGTGTTTTCCAATATCTTGGGCTAGCGTGGGGACCACTAGGGATTCCTTAGAAAGCTGGCTCCAACTGGAACACCGCGACCCCACATCTCATGTGCAATCCGGGCCCACAGTTAATTGCAAATAACACCACTATATAAATGCAATTGCACTCCAGTCTTAGGAATAAATTACAATGAAGACCCTAAACTTCCCAATTACCACAAGTAGGCCCCTCTATCAATATCCGTGGATCAATTGGAATAAATCCGTCTCTTCCAATCTAAGTTCCACATCTTATTATCCTTGAGCCCCAATTAATCACAGTAGTCATCAGTACCATCCAATTAACTCTTAATTGAGATGGGTGCGCACTTATTAATGACAAATCCATTAATTGGCACAAGGGGATAATAGAGATAGATTCCATCTTGATCATTCAACGTTCCCACAGTTCTACTACCACATACCCAAGACACCGAGGTGTTAACCTATAGTCGGCCTCACTCATTGGTGACTCAAAGCAAATGAATAGTTAGAAACTTGAGTTCGTCAATGTCTCAGGATTGAGAGCCTATTGCTAGGGAATTATGAGAGCATACCTTATTATTGAGATGGAATTCCATAAGGTGCATCTCATGGTCCTTCAATACATCTAATGTACCAGCACCGTGATCCAGAATCTTACATCCTGATGATCGAGATAAAACACACTATCTCATAGTGATCAAAGTGCTGCAACCTTATCAAATGAGATGCCCAATCTCATTACTGGTTGTGAAGCTATTTTAAGTATAAGATTTGTGACATATATCTCCTGCGCGTGGATCTCATCCATGCACATATATCACATCTAATATACTAATGGGATCCGGTTCAACTCATGAACCATTATGTCATACGTATTGGTCATGTGCATGAAGTAGTAAAATAACATTCATCTCATGAAAGCAAAGCATGATTTTATTGATAAATAAAGAAATTAATCAATTTATTACATCAACTGATGGATTGAGTCCACAAAAACTAACACACATGACCGCTGTTGGAGCCGTCGGAGACCAAATTAATCATTTTGAAGCGTCGAAACCCAGGCTCCGTGCGAGACTTACTGGTTTTAGTTAGCCTTTAATTTGATTGCTTTGAAGGCTTTTTACTCCATTTCCAGTTCAATCTTTGTGGAAAGCCATATAAAGCAATTTAGGAAAGGTTTAAAAGTTTCAATGGAAAATCTTTTATATTTTACTGATTTTAGTAAGCTTACTGATTCGAGTAATCGAGGGTTTCCTGACTCTATAAAAGTGATGTAATACTTTTATTCAAGGAATAATACAGTTTCAGGTTGTTTATGGGTATCTAGGGTCGTAAACGGGTCGGTTCCGTTCCGGGTCCACGGCGGGCCCGGAACTGGAATCGTTAGTGAGGGGATGCACCCGGAAACCAAAACCGGAACCGATTCGGAACTAATTTCCTGGATCCGGAACCGGAACCATTACGGAGTGGATGGGCCCGGAACCGGAACCATTTCCTGGGCGGGTTCGGGTCCGGGCCCGGCCTATGTAGAGAATTTTTTAGAGAAAAGCAAACTTTTAGAAAAAAAATTTCTAAAATTGGGGTAATATATTGGAGCTCGGGCCCACAGGCCAGAACCAAGGTCGAATTGGGCCCTGAACCATTTAGGTCGCGGGTCTAGAAATTGGAACCATACCCGGACCCGTTTACTTATCGGTTCCTAAAGATGGACCCAGACCCGATTATTAACGGGTCGGAACCTTCGGATAATCGGAGAATCGGATACCCATTTACAACCCTATGGGCATCACCCCATCACTTCCGTCTTGGCTCAGGGTGACGGTACGAGGTTAATGGAGATGACTTTCCTCTATGGTTTACTAAGAGTGTTTCCGCAACGTTAATGTGGAAACAGAAATCAACATAACAGAACAAATTTGAGACGGTAAAGCCGACCGGTCCCCAGGCACCACCGCTCGGTAAAGCAACGGGCTCGGCAGGTCCGACCCGGTCCAGGGCACAACCTCTCTGTAAAGCACAACTGTTTTCCACTGCGATAATACTTCGGGTGCGATCATACCAGTGCTAAAGCACCGGATCCCATCAGAACTCCGCAGTTAAGCGTGCTTGGGCGAGAGTAGTACTAGGATGGGTGCACTCCTGGGAAGTCCTCGTGTTGCACCCCTTTTTTTTCAGCTTTGGCTGTCCATTTTCCTGCCACCCATCACATGACCGCTGTTGGAGCCGTCGGAAACCAAATTAATCATTTTGAAGCGTCGAAACCCAGGCTCCGTGCGAGACTTATTGGTTTTAGTTAGCCTTTAATTTGATTGCTTTGAAGGCTTTTTACTCCATTTTCGGTTCAATCTTTGCGGAAAGCCATATAAAGCAATTTAGGAAAGGTTTAAAAGTTTCAATGGAAAATCTTTTAAATTTTACTGATTTTAGTAAGCTTACTGATTCGAGTAATCGAGGGTTTCCTGACTCTATAAAAGTGATGTAATACTTTTATTCAAGGAATAATACAGTTTCAGGTTGTTTATGGGTATCTAGGGTCGTAAACGGGTCGATTCCGTTCCGGGTCCATGGCGGGCCCGGAACTGGAATCGTTAGTGAGGGGATGCACCCGGAAACCAAAACCGGAACCGATTCGGAACTAATTTCCTGGATCCGGAACCAGAACCATTACGGAGTGGATGGGCCCGGAACCGGAACCATTTCCTGGGCGGGTTCGGGTCCGGGCCCGGCCTATGTAGAGAATTTTTTAGAGAAAATCAAACTTTTAGAAAAAAAATTTCTAAAATTGGGGTAATATATTGGAGCTCGGGCCCACAGGCCAGAACCAAGGTCGAATTGGGCCCTGAACCATTTAGGTCGCGGGTCTAGAAATTGGAACCATACCCGGACCCGTTTACTTATCGGTTCCTAAAGATGGACCCAGACCCGATTATTAACGGGTCGGAACCTTCGGATAATCGGAGAATCGGATACCCATTTACAACCCTATGGGCATCACCCCATCACTTCCGTCTTGGCTCAGGGTGACGGTACGAGGTTAATGGAGATGACTTTCCTCTATGGTTTACTAAGAGTGTTTCCGCAACGTTAATGTGGAAACAGAAATCAACATAACAGAACAAATTTGAGACGGTAAAGCCGACCGGTCCCCAGGCACCACCGCTCGGTAAAGCAACGGGCTCGGCAGGTCCGACCCGGTCCAGGGCACAACCTCTCTGTAAAGCACAACTGTTTTCCACTGCGATAATACTTCGGGTGCGATCATACCAGTGCTAAAGCACCGGATCCCATCAGAACTCCGCAGTTAAGCGTGCTTGGGCGAGAGTAGTACTAGGATGGGTGCACTCCTGGGAAGTCCTCGTGTTGCACCCCTTTTTTTTCAGCTTTGGCTGTCCATTTTCCTGCCACCCATCACATGACCGCTGTTGGAGCCGTCGGAAACCAAATTAATCATTTTGAAGCGTCGAAACCCAGGCTCCGTGCGAGACTTATTGGTTTTAGTTAGCCTTTAATTTGATTGCTTTGAAGGCTTTTTACTCCATTTTCGGTTCAATCTTTGCGGAAAGCCATATAAAGCAATTTAGGAAAGGTTTAAAAGTTTCAATGGAAAATCTTTTAAATTTTACTGATTTTAGTAAGCTTACTGATTCGAGTAATCGAGGGTTTCCTGACTCTATAAAAGTGATGTAATACTTTTATTCAAGGAATAATACAGTTTCAGGTTGTTTATGGGTATCTAGGGTCGTAAACGGGTCGGTTCCGTTCCGGGTCCATGGCGGGCCCGGAACTGGAATCGTTAGTGAGGGGATGCACCCGGAAACCAAAACCGGAACCGATTCGGAACTAATTTCCTGGATCCGGAACCGGAACCATTACGGAGTGGATGGGCCCGGAACCGGAACCATTTCCTGGGCGGGTTCGGGTCCGGGCCCGGCCTATGTAGAGAATTTTTTAGAGAAAAGCAAACTTTTAGAAAAAAAATTTCTAAAATTGGGGTAATATATTGGAGCTCGGGCCCACAGGCCAGAACCAAGGTCGAATTGGGCCCTGAACCATTTAGGTCGCGGGTCTAGAAATTGGAACCATACCCGGACCCGTTTACTTATCGGTTCCTAAAGATGGACCCAGACCCGATTATTAACGGGTCGGAACCTTCGGATAATCGGAGAATCGGATACCCATTTACAACCCTATGGGCATCACCCCATCACTTCCGTCTTGGCTCAGGGTGACGGTACGAGGTTAATGGAGATGACTTTCCTCTATGGTTTACTAAGAGTGTTTCCGCAACGTTAATGTGGAAACAGAAATCAACGTAACAGAACAAATTTGAGACGGTAAAGCCGACCGGTCCCCAGGCACCACCGCTCGGTAAAGCAACGGGCTCGGCAGGTCCGACCCGGTCCAGGGCACCACCTCTCTGTAAAGCACAACTGTTTTCCACTGCGATAATACTTCGGGTGCGATCATACCAGTGCTAAAGCACCGGATCCCATTAGAACTCCGCAGTTAAGCGTGCTTGGGCGAGAGTAGTACTAGGATGGGTGACCTCCTGGGAAGTCCTCGTGTTGCACTCCTTTTTTTTCAGCTTTGACTGTCCATTTTCCTGCCACCCATCACATGACCGCTGTTGGAGTCGTCGGAGACCAAATTAATCATTTTGAAGCGTCGAAACCCAGGCTCTGTGCGAGACTTACTGGTCTTAGTTAGCCTTTAATTTGATTGCTTTGAAGGCTTTTTACTACATTTCCGGTTCAATCTTTGCGGAAAGCCATATAAAGCAATTTAGGAAAGGTTTAAAAGTTTCAATGGAAAATCTTTTATATTTTACTGATTTTAGTAAGCTTACTGATTCGAGTAATCGAGGGTTTCCTGACTCTATAAAAGTGATGTAATACTTTTATTCAAGGAATAATACAGTTTCAGGTTGTTTATGGGTATCTAGGGTCGTAAACGGGTCGGTTCCGTTCCGGGTCCATGGCGGGCCCGGAACTGGAATCGTTAGTGAGGGGATGCACCCGGAAACCAAAACCGGAACCGATTCGGAACTAATTTCCTGGATCCGGAACCGGAACCATTACGGAGTGGATGGGCCCGGAACCGGAACCATTTCCTGGGTGGGTTCGGGTCCGGGCGCGGCCTATCTTGAGAATTTTTTAGAGAAAAGCAAACTTTTAGAAAAAAAATTTCTAAAATTGGGGTAATATATTGGAGCTCGGGCCCACAGGCCAGAACCAAGGTCAAACTGGGCCCGGAACCATTTAGGTCGCGGGTCTAGAAATTGGAACCATACCCGGACCCGTTTACTTATCGGTTCCTAAAGATGGACCCAGACCCGATTATTAACGGGTCGAAACCTTCGGATAATCGGAGAATCGGATACCCATTTACAACCCTATGGGCATCACCCCATCACTTCCGTCTTGGCTCAGGGTGACAGTACGAGGTTAATGGAGATGACTTTCCTCTATGGTTTACTAAGAGTGTTTCCGCAACGTTAATGTGGAAACAGAAATCAACGTAACAGAACAAATTTGAGACGGTAAAGCCGACCGGTCCCCAGGCACCACCGCTCGGTAAAGCAACGGGCTCGGCAGGTCCGACCCGGTCCAGGGCACCACCTCTCTGTAAAGCACAACTGTTTTCCACTGCGATAATACTTCGGGTGCGATCATACCAGTGCTAAAGCACCGGATCCCATTAGAACTCCGCAGTTAAGCGTGCTTGGGCGAGAGTAGTACTAGGATGGGTGACCTCCTGGGGAAGTCCTCGTGTTGCACCCCTTTTTTTTCAGCTTTGACTGTCCATTTTCCTGCCACCCATCACATGACCGCTGTTGGAGCCGTCGGAGACCAAATTAATCATTTTGAAGCGTCGAAACCCAGGCTCTGTGCGAGACTTACTGGTCTTAGTTAGCCTTTAATTTGATTGCTTTGAAGGCTTTTTACTACATTTCCGGTTCAATCTTTGCGGAAAGCCATATAAAGCAATTTAGGAAAGGTTTAAAAGTTTCAATGGAAAATCTTTTATATTTTACTGATTTTAGTAAGCTTACTGATTCGAGTAATCGAGGGTTTCCTGACTCTATAAAAGTGATGTAATACTTTTATTCAAGGAATAATACAGTTTCAGGTTGTTTATGGGTATCTAGGGTCGTAAACGGGTCGGTTCCGTTCCGGGTCCACGGCGGGCCCGGAACTGGAATCGTTAGTGAGGGGATGCACCCGGAAACCAAAACCGGAACCGATTCGGAACTAATTTCCTGGATCCGGAACCGGAACCATTACGGAGTGGATGGGCCCGGAACCGGAACCATTTCCTGGGCGGGTTCGGGTCCGGGCGCGGCCTATCTTGAGAATTTTTTAGAGAAAAGCAAACTTTTAGAAAAAAAATTTCTAAAATTGGGGTAATATATTGGAGCTCGGGCCCACAGGCCAGAACCAAGGTCGAACTGGGCCCGGAACCATTTAGGTCGCGGGTCTAGAAATTGGAACCATACCCGGACCCGTTTACTTATCGGTTCCTAAAGATGGACCCAGACCCGATTATTAACGGGTCGGAACCTTCGGATAATCGGAGAATCGGATACCCATTTACGACCCTATGGGCATCACCCCATCACTTCCGTCTTGGCTCAGGGTGACGGTACGAGGTTAATGGAGATGACTTTCCTCTATGGTTTACTAAGAGTGTTTCCGCAACGTTAATGTGGAAACAGAAATCAACGTAACAGAACAAATTTGAGACGGTAAAGCCGACCGGTCCCCAGGCACCACCGCTCGGCAAAGCAACGGGCTCGGCAGGTCCGACCCGGTCCAGGGCACCACCTCTCTGTAAAGCACAACTGTTTTCCACTGCGATAATACTTCGGGTGGGATCATACCAGCGCTAAAGCACCGGATCCCATCAGAACTCCGCAGTTAAGCGTGCTCGGGCGAGAGTAGTACTAGGATGGGTGACCTCCTGGGAAGTCCTCGTGTTGCACCCCTTTTCTTTCAGCTTTGGCTATCCATTTTCCTGCCACCCATCACATGACCGCTGTTGGAGCCGTCGGAGACCAAATTAATCATTTTGAAGCGTCGAAACCCAGGCTCCGTGCGAGACTTACTGGTTTTAGTTAGCCTTTAATTTGATTGCTTTGAAGGCTTTTTACTCCATTTTCGGTTCAATCTTTGCGGAAAGCCATATAAAGCAATTTAGGAAAGGTTTAAAAGTTTCAATGGAAAATCTTTTATATTTTACTGATTTTAGTAAGCTTACTGATTCGAGTAATCGAGGGTATCCTGACTCTATAAAAGTGATGTAATACTTTTATTCAAGGAATAATACAGTTTCAGGTTGTTTATGGGTATCTAGGGTCGTAAACGGGTCGGTTCCGTTCGGGGTCCACGGCAGGCCCGGAACTGGAATCGTTAGTGAGGGGATGCACCCGGAAACCAAAACCGGAACCGATTCGGAACTAATTTCCAGGATCCGGAACCGGAACCATTACGGAGTGGATGGGCCCGGAACCGGAACCATTTCCTGGGCGGGTTCGGGTCCGGGCCCGGCCTATGTAGAGAATTTTTTAGAGAAATGCCAACTTTTAGAAAAAAAATTTCTAAAATTGGGGTAATATATTGGAGCTCGGGCCCACAGGCCAGAACCAAGGTCGAATTGGGCCCGGAACCATTTAGGTCGCGGGTCTAGAAATTGGAACCATACCCGGACCCGTTTACTTATCGGTTCCTAAAGATGGACCCAGACCCGATTATTAACGGGTCGGAACCTTCGGATAATCGGAGAATCGGATACCCATTTACAACCCTATGGGCATCACCCCATCACTTCCGTCTTGGCTCAGGGTGACGGTACGAGGTTAATGGAGATGACTTTCCTCTATGGTTTACTAAGAGTGTTTCCGCAACGTTAATGTGGAAACAAAAATCAACGTAACAGAACAAATTTGAGACGGTAAAGCCGACCGGTCCCCAGGCACCACCGCTCGGTAAAGCAACGGGCTCGGCAGGTCCGACCCGGTCCAGGGCACCACCTCTCTGTAAAGCACAACTGTTTTCCACTGCGATAATACTTCGGGTGCGATCATACCAGCGCTAAAGCACTGGATCCCATCAGAACTCCGCAGTTAAGCGTGCTTGGGCGAGAGTAGTACTAGGATGGGTGACCTCCTGGGAAGTCCTCGTGTTGCACCCCTTTTCTTTCAGCTTTGGCTGTCCATTTTCCTGCCACCCATCACATGACCGCTGTTGGAGCCGTCGGAGACCAAATTAATCATTTTGAAGCGTCGAAACCCAGGCTCCGTGCGAGACTTACTGGTTTTAGTTAGCCTTTAATTTGATTCCTTTGAAGGCTTTTTACTCCATTTTCGGTTCAATCTTTGCGGAAAGCCATATAAAGCAATTTAGGAAAGGTTTAAAAGTTTCAATGGAAAATCTTTTATATTTTACTGATTTTAGTAAGCTTACTGATTCGAGTAATCGAGGGTTTCCTGACTCTATAAAAGTGATGTAATACTTTTATTCAAGGAATAATACAGTTTCAGGTTGTTTATAGGTATCTAGGGTCGTAAACGGCTCGGTTCCGTTCCGGGTCCACGGCGGGCCCGGAACTGGAATCGTTAGTTAGGGGATGCACCCGGAAACCAAAACCGGAACCGATTCGGAACTAATTTCCTGGATCCGGAACCGGAACCATTACGGAGTGGATGGGCCCGGAACCGGAACCATTTCCTGGGCGGGTTCGGGTCCGGGCCCGGCCTATGTAGAGAATTTTTTAGAGAAAAGCAAACTTTTAGAAAAAAAATTTCTAAAATTGGGGTAATATATTGGAGCTCGGGCCCACAGGCCAGAACCAACGTCGAATTGGGCCCGGAACCATTTAGGTCGCGGGTCTAGAAATTGGAACCATACCCGGACCCGTTTACTTATCGGTTCCTAAAGATGGACCCAGACCCGATTATTAACTGGTCGGAACCTTCGGATAATCGGAGAATCGGATACCCATTTACAACCCTATGGGCATCACCCCATCACTTCCGTCTTGGCTCAGGGTGACGGTACGAGGTTAATGGAGATGACTTTCCTCTATGGTTTACTAAGAGTGTTTCCGCAACGTTAATGTGGAAACAGAAATCAACGTAACAGAACAAATTTGAGACGGTAAAGCCGACCGGTCCCCAGGCACCACCGCTCGGCAAAGCAACGGGCTCGGCAGGTCCGACCAGGTCCAGGGCACCACCTCTCTGTAAAGCACAACTGTTTTCCACTGCGATAATACTTCGGGTGCGATCATACCAGCGCTAAAGCACCGGATCCCATCAGAATTCCGCAGTTAAGCGTGCTTGGGCGAGAGTAGTACTAGGATGGACTTCCTCCTGGGAAGTCCTCGTGTTGCACCCCTTTTTTTTCAGCTTTGGCTGTCCATTTTCCTGCCACCCATCACATGACCGCTGTTGGAGCCGTCGGAGACCAAATTAATCATTTTGAAGAGTCGAAACCCAGGCTCCGTGCGAGACTTACTGGTTTTAGTTAGCCTTTAATTTGATTGCTTTGAAGGCTTTTTACTCCATTTCCAGTTCAATCTTTGCGGAAAGCCATATAAAGCAATTTAGGAAAGGTTTAAAAGTTTCAATGGAAAATCATTTATATTTTACTGATTTTAGTAAGCTTACTGATTCGAGTAATCGAGGGTTTCCTGACTCTATAAAAGTGATGTAATACTTTTATTCAAGGAATAATACAGTTTCAGGTTGTTTATGGGTATCTAGGGTCGTAAACGGGTCGGTTCCGTTCCGGGTCCACGGCGGGCCCGGAACTGGAATCGTTAGTGAGGGGATGCACCCGGAAACCAAAACCGGAACCGATTCGGAACTAATTTCCTGGATCCGGAACCGGAACCATTACGGAGTGGATGGGCCCGGAACCGGAACCATTTCCTGGGCGGGTTCGGGTCCGGGCCCGGCCTATGTAGAGAATTTTTTAGAGAAAAGCAAACTTTTAGAAAAAAAATTTCTAAAATTCGGGTAATATTTTGGAGCTCGGGCCCACAGGCCAGAACCAAGGTCGAATTGGGCCCGGAACCATTTAGGTCGCGGGTCTAGAAATTGGAACCATACCCGGACCCGTTTACTTATCGGTTCCTAAAGATGGACCCAGACCCGATTATTAACGGGTCGGAACCTTCGGATAATCGGAGAATCGGATACCCATTTACAACCCTATGGGCATCACCCCATCACTTCCGTCTTGGCTCAGGGTGACAGTACGAGGTTAATGGTGATGACTTTCCTCTATGGTTTACTAAGAGTGTTTCCGCAACGTTAATGTGGAAACAGAAATCAACGTAACAGAACAAATTTGAGACGGTAAAGCCGACCGGTCCCCAGGCACCACCGCTCGGTAAAGCAACGGGCTCGGCAGGTCCGACCCGGACCAGGGCACCACCACTCTGTAAAGCACAACTGTTTTCCACTGCGATAATACTTCGGGTGCGATCATACCAGCGCTAAAGCACAGGATCCCATCAGAACTCCGCAGTTAAGCGTGCTTGGGCGAGAGTAGTACTAGGATGGGTGACCTCCTGGGAAGTCCTCATGTTGCACCCCTTTTTTTTCAGCTTTGGCTGTCCATTTTCCTGCCACCCATCACATGACCGCTGTTGGAGCCGTCGGAGACCAAATTAATCATTTTGAAGCGTCGAAACCCAGGCTCCGTGCGAGACTTACTGGTTTTAGTTAGCCTTTAATTTGATTGCTTTGAAGGCTTTTTACTCCATTTCCAGTTCAATCTTTGCGGAAAGCCATATAAAGCAATTTAGGAAAGGTTTAAAAGTTTCAATGGAAAATCTTTTATATTTTACTGATTTTAGTAAGCTTACTGATTCGACTAATCGAGGGTTTCCTGACTCTATAAAAGTGATGTAATACTTTTATTCAAGGAATAATACAGTTTCACGTTGTTTATGGGTATCTAGGGTCGTAAACGGGTCGGTTCCGTTCCGGGTCCACGGCGGGCCCGGAACTGGAATCGTTAGTGAGGGGATGCACCCGGAAACCAAAACCGGAACCGATTCGGAACTAATTCCCTGGATCCGGAACCGGAACCATTACGGAGTGGATGGGCCCGGAACCGGAACCATTTCCTGGGCGGGTTCGGATCCGGGCCCGGCCTATGTAGAGAATTTTTTAGAGAAAAGCAAACTTTTAGAAAAAAAATTTCTAAAATTAGGGTAATATATTGGAGCTCGGGCCCACAGGCCAGAACCAAGGTCGAATTGGGCCCGGAACCATTTAGGTCGCGGGTCTAGAAATTGGAACCATACCCGGACCCGTTTACTTATCGGTTCCTAAAGATGGACCCAGACCCGATTATTAACGGGTCGGAACCTTCGGATAATCGGAGAATCGGATACCCATTACAACCCTATGGGCATCACCCCATCACTTCCGTCTTGGCTCAGGGTGACGGTACGAGGTTAGTGGAGATGACTTTCCTCTATGGTTTACTAAGAGTGTTTCCGCAACGTTAATGTGGAAACAGAAATCAACGTAACAGAACAAATTTGAGACGGTAAAGCCGACCGGTCCCCAAGCTCCACCGCTCGGTAAAGTAACGGGCTCGGCAGGTCCGACCCGGTCCAGGGCACCACCTCCCTGTAAAGCACAACTGTTTTCCACTGCGATAATACTTCGGGTGGGATCATACCAGCGCTAAAGCACCGGATCCCATCAGAACTCCGCAGTTAAGCGTGCTCGGGCGAGAGTAGTACTAGGATGGGTGACCTCCTGGGAAGTCCTCGTGTTGCACCCCTTTTCTTTCAGCTTTGGCTATCCATTTTCCTGCCACCCATCACATGACCGCTGTTGGAGCCGTCGGAGACCAAATTAATCATTTTGAAGCGTCGAAACCCAGGCTCCGTGCGAGACTTACTGGTTTTAGTTAGCTTTTAATTTGATTGCTTTGAAGGCTTTTTACTCCATTTTCGGTTCAATCTTTGCGGAAAGCCATTTAAAGCAATTTAGGAAAGGTTTAAAAGTTTCAATGGAAAATCTTTTATATTTTACTGATTTTAGTAAGCTTACTGATTCGACTAATCGAGGGTTTCCTGACTCTATAAAAGTGATGTAATACTTTTATTCAAGGAATAATACAGTTTCAGGTTGTTTATGGGTATCTAGGGTCGTAAACGGGTCGGTTCCGTTCCGGGTCCACGGCGGGCCCGGAACTGGAATCGTTAGTGAGGGGATGCACCCGGAAACCAAAACCGGAACCGATTCGGAACTAATTTCCTGGATCCGGAACCGGAACCATTACGGAGTGGATGGGCCCGGAACCGGAACCATTTCCTGGGCGGGTTCGGATCCGGGCCCGGCCTATGTAGAGAATTTTTTAGAGAAAAGCAAACTTTTAGAAAAAAAATTTCTAAAATTGGGGTAATATATTGGAGCTCGGGCCCACAGGCCAGAACCAAGGTCGAATTGGGCCCGGAACCATTTAGGTCGCGGGTCTAGAAATTGGAACCATACCCGGACCCGTTTACTTATCGGTTCCTAAAGATGGACCCAGACCCGATTATTAACGCGTCGGAACCTTCGGATAATCGGAGAATCGGATACCCATTTACAACCCTATGGGCATCACCCCATCACTTCCGTCTTGGCTCAGGGTGACGGTACGAGGTTAATGGAGATGACTTTCCTCTTTGGTTTACTAAGAGTGTTTCCGCAACGTTAATGTGGAAACAAAAATCAACGTAACAGAACAAATTTGAGACGGTAAAGCCGACCGGTCCCCAGGCACCACCGCTCGGTAAAGCAACGGGCTCGGCAGGTCCGACCCGGTCCAGGGCACCACCTCTCTGTAAAGCACAACTGTTTTCCACTGCGATAATACTTCGGGTGCGATCATACCAGCGCTAAAGCACCGGATCCCATCAGAACTCCGCTGTTAAGCGTGCTCGGGCGAGAGTAGTACTAGGATGGGTGACCTCCTGGGAAGTCCTCGTGTTGCACCCCTTTTCTTTCAGCTTTGGCTGTCCATTTTCCTGCCACCCATCACATGACCGCTGTTGGAGCCGTCGGAGACCAAATTAATCATTTTGAAGCGTCGAAACCCAGGCTCCGTGCGAGACTTACTGGTTTTAGTTAGCCTTTAATTTGATTCCTTTGAAGGCTTTTTACTCCATTTTCGGTTCAATCTTTGCGGAAAGCCATATAAAGCAATTTAGGAAAGGTTTAAAAGTTTCAATGGAAAATCTTTTATATTTTACTGATTTTAGTAAGCTTACTGATTCGAGTAATCGAGGGTTTCCTGACACTATAAAAGTGATGTAATACTTTTATTCAAGGAATAATACAGTTTCAGGTTGTTTATGGGTATCTAGGGTCGTAAACGGGTCGGTTCCGTTCCGGGTCCACGGCGGGCCCGGAACTGGAATCGTTAGTGAGGGGATGCACCCGGAAACCAAAACCGGAACCGATTCGGAACTAATTTCCTGGATCCGGAACCGGAACCATTACGGAGTGGATGGGCCCGGAACCAGAACCATTTCCTGGGCGGGGTCGGGTCCGGGCCCGGCCTATGTAGAGAATTTTTTAGAGAAAAGCAAACTTTTAGAAAAAAAATTTCTAAAATTGGGGTAATATATTGGAGCTCGGGCCCACAGGCCAGAACCAACGTCGAATTGGGCCCGGAACCATTTAGGTCGCGGGTCTAGAAATTGGAACCATACCCGGACCCGTTTACTTATCGGTTCCTAAAGATGGACCCAGACCCGATTATTAACGGGTCGGAACCTTCGGATAATCGGAGAATCGGATACCCATTTACAACCCTATGGGCATCACCCCATCACTTCCGTCTTGGCTCAGGGTGACGGTACGAGGTTAATGGAGATGACTTTCCTCTATGGTTTACTAAGAGTGTTTCCGCAACGTTAATGTGGAAACAGAAATCAACGTAACAGAACAAATTTGAGACGGTAAAGCCGACCGGTCCCCAGGCTCCACCGCTCGGTAAAGTAACGGGCTCGGAAGGTCCGACCCGGTCCAGGGCACCACCTCCCTGTAAAGCACAACTGTTTTCCACTGCGACAATACTTCGGGTGCGTTCATACCAGCGCTAAAGCACCGGATCCCATCAGAACTCCGCAGTTAAGCGTGCTCGGGCGAGAGTAGTACTAGGATGGGTGACCTCCTGGGAAGTCCTCGTGTTGCACCCCTTTTCTTTCAGCTTTGGCTATCCATTTTCCTGCCACCCAGCACATGACCGCTGTTGGAGCCGTCGGAGACCAAATTAATCATTTTGAAGCGTCGAAACCCAGGCTCCGTGCGAGACTTACTGGTTTTAGTTAGCTTTTAATTTGATTGCTTTGAAGGCTTTTTACTCCATTTTCGGTTCAATCTTTGCGGAAAGCCATATAAAGCAATTTAGGAAAGGTTTAAAAGTTTCATTGGAAAATCATTTATATTTTACTGATTTTAGTAAGCTTACTGATTCGAGTAATCGAGGGTTTCCTGACTCTATAAAAGTGATGTAATACTTTTATTCAAGGAATAATACAGTTTCAGGTTGTTTATGGGTATCTAGGGTCGTAAACGGGTCGGTTCCGTTCCGGGTCCACGGCGGGCCCGGAACTGGAATCGTTAGTGAGGGGATGCACCCGGAAACCAAAACCGGAACCGATTCGGAACTAATTTCCTGGATCCGGAACCGGAACCATTACGGAGTGGATGGGCCCGGAACCGGAACCATTTCCTGGGCGGGTTCGGGTCCGGGCCCGGCCTATGTAGAGAATTTTTTAGAGAAAAGCAAACTTTTAGAAAAAAAATTTCTAAAATTCGGGTAATATTTTGGAGCTCGGGCCCACAGGCCAGAACCAAGGTCGAATTGGGCCCGGAACCATTTAGGTCGCGGGTCTAGAAATTGGAACCATACCCGGACCCGTTTACTTATCGGTTCCTAAAGATGGACCCAGACCCGATTATTAACGGGTCGGAACCTTCGGATAATCGGAGAATCGGATACCCATTTACAACCCTATGGGCATCACCCCATCACTTCCGTCTTGGCTCAGGGTGACAGTACGAGGTTAATGGTGATGACTTTCCTCTATGGTTTACTAAGAGTGTTTCCGCAACGTTAATGTGGAAACAGAAATCAACGTAACAGAACAAATTTGAGACGGTAAAGCCGACCGGTCCCCAGGCACCACCGCTCGGTAAAGCAACGGGCTCGGCAGGTCCGACCCGGACCAGGGCACCACCACTCTGTCAAGCACAACTGTTTTCCACTGCGATAATACTTCGGGTGCGATCATACCAGCGCTAAAGCACAGGATCCCATCAGAACTCCGCAGTTAAGCGTGCTTGGGCGAGAGTAGTACTAGGATGGGTGACCTCCTGGGAAGTCCTCATGTTGCACCCCTTTTTTTTCAGCTTTGGCTGTCCATTTTCCTGCCACCCATCACATGACCGCTGTTGGAGCCGTCGGAGACCAAATTAATCATTTTGAAGCGTCGAAACCCAGGCTCCGTGCGAGACTTACTGGTTTTAGTTAGCCTTTAATTTGATTGCTTTGAAGGCTTTTTACTCCATTTCCAGTTCAATCTTTGCGGAAAGCCATATAAAGCAATTTAGGAAAGGTTTAAAAGTTTCAATGGAAAATCTTTTATATTTTACTGATTTTAGTAAGCTTACTGATTCGAGTAATCGAGGGTTTCCTGACTCTATAAAAGTGATGTAATACTTTTATTCAAGGAATAATACAGTTTCAGGTTGTTTATGGGTATCTAGGGTCGTAAACGGGTCGGTTCCGTTCCGGGTCCACGGCGGGCCCGGAACTGGAATCGTTAGTGAGGGGATGCACCCGGAAACCAAAACCGGAACCGATTCGGAACTAATTTCCTGGATCCGGAACCGGAACCATTACGGAGTGGATGGGCCCGGAACCGGAACCATTTCCTGGGCGGGTTCGGGTCCGGGCCCGGCCTATGTAGAGAATTTTTTAGAGAAAAGCAAACTTTTAGAAAAAAAATTTCTAAAATTGGGGTAATATATTGGAGCTCGGGCCCACAGGCCAGAACCAAGGTCGAATTGGGCCCGGAACCATTTAGGTCGCGGGTCTAGAAATTGGAACCATACCCGGACCCGTTTACTTATCGGTTCCTAAAGATGGACCCAGACCCGATTATTAACGGGTCGGAACCTTCGGATAATCGGAGAATCGGATACCCATTTACAACCCTATGGGCATCACCCCATCACTTCCGTCTTGGCTCAGGGTGACGGTACGAGGTTAATGGAGATGACTTTCCTCTATGGTTTACTAAGAGTGTTTCCGCAACGTTAATGTGGAAACAGAAATCAACGTAACAGAACAAATTTGAGACGGTAAAGCCGACCGGTCCCCAGGCACCACCGCTCGGCAAAGCAACGGGCTCGGCAGGTCCGACCCGGTCCAGGGCACCACCTCTCTGTAAAGCACAACTGTTTTCCACTGCGATAATACTTCGGGTGCGATCATACCAGCGCTAAAGCACTGGATCCCATCAGAACTCCGCAGTTAAGCGTGCTTGGGCGAGAGTAGTACTAGGATGGGTGACCTCCTGGGAAGTCCTCGTGTTGCACCCCTTTTCTTTCAGCTTTGGCTGTCCATTTTCCTGCCACCCATCACATGACCGCTGTTGGAGCCGTCGGAGACCAAATTAATCATTTTGAAGCGTCGAAACCCAGGCTCCGTGCGAGACTTACTGGTTTTAGTTAGCCTTTAATTTGATTCCTTTGAAGGCTTTTTACTCCATTTTCGGTTCAATCTTTGCGGAAAGCCATATAAAGCAATATAGGAAAGGTTTAAAAGTTTCAATGGAAAATCTTTTATATTTTACTGATTTTAGTAAGCTTACTGATTCGAGTAATCGAGGGTTTCCTGACTCTATAAAAGTGATGTAATACTTTTATTCAAGGAATAATACAGTTTCAGGTTGTTTATGGGTATCTAGGGTCGTAAACGGGTCGGTTCCGTTCCGGGTCCACGGCGGGCCCGGAACTGGAATCGTTAGTGAGGGGATGCACCCGGAAACCAAAACCGGAACCGATTCGGAACTAATTTCCTGGATCCGGAACCGGAACCATTACGGAGTGGATGGGCCCGGAACCGGAACCATTTCCTGGGCGGGTTCGGGTCCGGGCCCGGCCTATGTAGAGAATTTTTTAGAGAAAAGCAAACTTTTAGAAAAAAAATTTCTAAAATTGGGGTAATATATTGGGGCTCGGGCCCACAGGCCAGAACCAACGTCGAATTGGGCCCGGAACCATTTAGGTCGCGGGTCTAGAAATTGGAACCATACCCGGACCCGTTTACTTATCGGTTCCTAAAGATGGACCCAGACCCGATTATTAACGGGTCGGAACCTTCGGATAATCGGAGAATCGGATACCCATTTACAACCCTATGGGCATCACCCCATCACTTCCGTCTTGGCTCAGGGTGACGGTACGAGGTTAATGGAGATGACTTTCCTCAATGGTTTACTAAGAGTGTTTCCGCAACGTTAATGTGGAAACAGAAATCAACGTAACAGAACAAATTTGAGACGGTAAAGCCGACCGGTCCCCAGGCTCCACCGCTCGGTAAAGTAACGGGCTCGGCGGGTCCGACCCGGTCCAGGGCACCACCTCCCTGTAAAGCACAACTGTTTTCCACTGCGATAATACTTCGGGTGCGATCATACCAGCGCTAAAGCACCGGATCCCATCAGAACTCCGCAGTTAAGCGTGCTCGTGCGAGAGTAGTACTAGGATGGGTGACCTCCTGGGAAGTCCTCGTGTTGCACCCCTTTTCTTTCAGCTTTGGCTATCCATTTTCCTGCCACCCATCACATGACCGCTGTTGGAGCTGTCGGAGACCAAATTAATCATTTTGAAGCGTCGAAACCCAGGCTCCGTGCGAGACTTACTGGTTTTAGTTAGCTTTTAATTTGATTGCTTTGAAGGCTTTTTACTCCATTTTCGGTTCAATCTTTGCGGAAAGCCATATAAAGCAATTTAGGAAAGGTTTAAAAGTTTCAATGGAAAATCATTTATATTTTACTGATTTTAGTAAGCTTACTGATTCGAGTAATCGAGGGTTTCCTGACTCTATAAAAGTGATGTAATACTTTTATTCAAGGAATAATACAGTTTCAGGTTGTTTATGGGTATCTAGGGTCGTAAACGGGTCGGTTCCGTTCCGGGTCCACGGCGGGCCCGGAACTGGAATCGTTAGTGAGGGGATGCACCCGGAAACCAAAACCGGAACCGATTCGGAACTAATTTCCTGGATCCGGAACCGGAACCATTACGGAGTGGATGGGCCCGGAACCGGAACCATTTCCTGGGCGGGTTCGGGTCCGGGCCCGGCCTATGTAGAGAATTTTTTAGAGAAAAGCAAACTTTTAGAAAAAAAATTTCTAAAATTGGGGTAATATTTTGGAGCTCGGGCCCACAGGCCAGAACCAAGGTCGAATTGGGCCCGGAACCATTTAGGTCGCGGGTCTAGAAATTGGAACCATACCCGGACCCGTTTACTTATCGGTTCCTAAAGATGGACCCAGACCCGATTATTAACGGGTCGGAACCTTCGGATAATCGGAGAATCGGATACCCATTTACAACCCTATGGGCATCACCCCATCACTTCCGTCTTGGCTCAGGGTGACAGTACGAGGTTAATGGTGATGACTTTCCTCTATGGTTTACTAAGAGTGTTTCCGCAACGTTAATGTGGAAACAGAAATCAACGTAACAGAACAAATTTGAGACGGTAAAGCCGACCGGTCCCCAGGCACCACCGCTCGGTAAAGCAACGGGCTCGGCAGGTCCGACCCGGACCAGGGCACCACCACTCTGTAAAGCACAACTGTTTTCTACTGCGATAATACTTCGGGTGCGATCATACCAGCGCTAAAGCACAGGATCCCATCAGAACTCCGCAGTTAAGCGTGCTTGGGCGAGAGTAGTACTAGGATGGGTGACCTCCTGGGAAGTCCTCATGTTGCACCCCTTTTTTTTCAGCTTTGGCTGTCCATTTTCCTGCCACCCATCACATGACCGCTGTTGGAGCCGTCGGAGACCAAATTAATCATTTTGAAGCGTCGAAACCCAGGCTCCGTGCGAGACTTACTGGTTTTAGTTAGCCTTTAATTTGATTGCTTTGAAGGCTTTTTACTCCATTTCCAGTTCAATCTTTGCGGAAAGCCATATAAAGCAATTTAGGAAAGGTTTAAAAGTTTCAATGGAAAATCTTTTATATTTTACTGATTTTAGTAAGCTTACTGATTCGAGTAATCGAGGGTTTCCTGACTCTATAAAAGTGATGTAATACTTTTATTCAAGGAATAATACAGTTTCAGGTTGTTTATGGGTATCTAGGGTCGTAAACGGGTCGGTTCCGTTCCGGGTCCACGGCGGGCCCGGAACTGGAATCGTTAGTGAGGGGATGCACCCGGAAACCAAAACCGGAACCGATTCGGAACTAATTTCCTGGATCCGGAACCGGAACCATTACGGAGTGGATGGGCCCGGAACCGGAACCATTTCCTGGGCGGGTTCGGGTCCGGGCCCGGCCTATGTAGAGAATTTTTTAGAGAAAAGCAAACTTTTAGAAAAAAAATTTCTAAAATTGGGGTAATATATTGGAGCTCGGGCCCACAGGCCAGAACCAAGGTCGAATTGGGCCCGGAACCATTTAGGTCGCGGGTCTAGAAATTGGAACCATACCCGGACCCGTTTACTTATCGGTTCCTAAAGATGGACCCAGACCCGATTATTAACGGGTCGGAACCTTCGGATAATCGGAGAATCGGATACCCATTTACAACCCTATGGGCATCACCCCATCACTTCCGTCTTGGCTCAGGGTGACGGTACGAGGTTAATGGAGATGACTTTCCTCTATGGTTTACTAAGAGTGTTTCCGCAGCGTTAATGTGGAAACAGAAATCAACGTAACAGAACAAATTTGAGACGGTAAAGCCGACCGGTCCCCAGGCACCACCGCTCGGCAAAGCAACGGGCTCGGCAGGTCCGACCCGGACCAGGGCACCACCTCTCTGTAAAGCACAACTGTTTTCCACTGCGATAATACTTCGGGTGCGATCATACCAGCGCTAAAGCACCGGATCCCATCAGAACTCCGCAGTTAAGCGTGCTTGGGCGAGAGTAGTACTAGGATGGGTGACCTCCTGGGAAGTCCTCGTGTTGCACCCGTTTTTTTTCAGCTTTGGCTGTCCATTTTCCTGCCACCCATCACACGACCGCTGTTGGAGCCGTCGGAGACCAAATTAATCATTTTGAAGAGTCGAAACCCTGGCTCCGTGCGAGACATACTGGTTTTAGTTAGCCTTTAATTTGATTGCTTTGAAGGCTTTTTACTCCATTTCCAGTTCAATCTTTGCGGAAAGCCATATAAAGCAATTTAGGAAAGGTTTAAAAGTTTCAATGGAAAATCTTTTATATTTTACTGATTTTAGTAAGCTTACTGATTCGAGTAATCGAGGGTTTCCTGACACTATAAAAGTGATGTAATACTTTTATTCAAGGAATAATACAGTTTCAGGTTGTTTATGGGTATCTAGGGTCGTAAACGGGTCGGTTCCGTTCCGGGTCCACGGCGGGCCCGGAACTGGAATCGTTAGTGAGGGGATGCACCCGGAAACCAAAACCGGAACCGATTCGGAACTAATTTCCTGGATCCGGAACCGGAACCATTACGGAGTGGATGGGCCCGGAACCGGAACCATTTCCTGGGCGGGTTCGGGTCCGGGCCCGGCCTATGTAGAGAATTTTTTAGAGAAAAGCAAACTTTTAGAAAAAAAATTTCTAAAATTGGGGTAATATATTGGAGCTCGGGCCCACAGGCCGGAACCAAGGTCGAATTGGGCCCGGAACCATTTAGGTCGCGGGTCTAGAAATTGGAACCATACCTGGACCCGTTTACTTATCGGTTCCTAATGATGGACCCAGACCCGATTATTAACTGGTCGGAACCTTCGGATAATCGGAGAATCGGATACCCATTTACAACCCTATGGGCATCACCCCATCACTTCCGTCTTGGCTCAGGGTGACGGTACGAGGTTAATGGAGATGACTTTCCTCTATGGTTTACTAAGAGTGTTTCCGCAACGTTAATGTGGAAACAGAAATCAACGTAACAGAACAAATTTGAGACGGTAAAGCCGACCGGTCCCCAGGCACCACCGCTCGGTAAAGCAACGGGCTCGGCAGGTCCGACCCGGTCCAGGGCACCACCTCTCTGTAAAGCACAACTGTTTTCCACTGCGATAATACTTTGGGTGCGATCATACCCGCGCTAAAGCACCGGATCCCATCAGAATTCCGCAGTTAAGCGTGCTTGGGCGAGAGTAGTACTAGGATGGGTGACCTCCTGGGAAGTCCTCGTGTTGCACCCCTTTTCTTTCAGCTTTGGCTGTCCATTTTCCTGCCACCCAACACATGACCGCTGTTGGAGCCGTCGGAGACCAAATTAATCATTTTGAAGCGTCGAAACCCAGGCTCCGTGCGAGACTTACTGGTTTTAGTTAGCCTTTAATTTGATTCCTTTGAAGGCTTTTTACTCCATTTTCGGTTCAATCTTTGCGGAAAGCCATATAAAGTAATTTAGGAAAGGTTTAAAAGTTTCAATGGAAAATCTTTTATATTTTACTGATTTTAGTAAGCTTACTGATTCGAGTAATCGAGGGTTTCCTGACTCTATAAAAGTGATGTAATACTTTTATTCAAGGAATAATACAGTTTCAGGTTGTTTATGGGTATCTAGGGTCGTAAACGGGTCGGTTCCGTTCCGGGTCCACGGCGGGCCCGGAACTGGAATCGTTAGTGAGGGGATGCACCCGGAAACCAAAACCGGAACCGATTCGGAACTAATTTCCTGGATCCGGAACCGGAACCATTACGGAGTGGATGGGCCCGGAACCGGAACCATTTCCTGGGCGGGTTCGGGTCCGGGCCCGGCCTATGTAGAGAATTTTTTAGAGAAAAGCAAACTTTTAGAAAAAAAATTTCTAAAATTGGGGTAATATATTGGAGCTCGGGCCCACAGGCCAGAACCAAGGTCGAATTGGGCCCGGAACCATTTAGGTCGCGGGTCTAGAAATTGGAACCATACCCGGACCCGTTTACTTATCGGTTCCTAAAGATGGACCCAGACCCGATTATTAACGGGTCGGAACCTTCGGATAATCGGAGAATCGGATACCCATTTACAACCCTATGGGCATCACCCCATCACTTCCGTCTTGGCTCAGGGTGACGGTACGAGGTTAATGGAGACGACTTTCCTCTATGGTTTACTAAGAGTGTTTCCGCAACGTTAATGTGGAAACAGAAATCAACGTAACAGAACAAATTTGAGACGGTAAAGCCGACCGGTCCCCAGGCACCACCGCTCGGCAAAGCAACGGGCTCGGCAGGTCCGACCCGGTCCAGGGCACCACCTCTCTGTAAAGCACAACTGTTTTCCACTGCGATAATACTTTGGGTGCGATCATACCAGCGCTAAAATACCGGATCCCATCAGAATTCCGCAGTTAAGCGTGCTTGGGCGAGAGTAGTACTAGGATGGGTGACCTCCTGGGAAGTCCTCGTGTTGCACCCCTTTTTTTTCAGCTTTGGCTGTCCATTTTCCTGCCACCCTGGTTTTAGTTAGCCTTTAATTTGATTGCTTTGAAGGCTTTTTACTCCATTTCCAGTTCAATCTTTGCGGAAAGCCATATAAAGCAATTTAGGAAAGGTTTAAAAGTTTCAATGGAAAATCTTTTATATTTTACTGATTTTAGTAAGCTTACTGATTCGAGTAATCGAGGGTTTCCTGACACTATAAAAGTGATGTAATACTTTTATTCAAGGAATAATACAGTTTCAGGTTGTTTATGGGTATCTAGGGTCGTAAACGGGTCGGTTCCGTTCCGGGTCCACGGCGGGCCCGGAACTGGAATCGTTAGTGAGGGGATGCACCCGGAAACCAAAACCGGAACCGATTCGGAACTAATTTCCTGGATCCGGAACCGGAACCATTACGGAGTGGATGGGCCCGGAACCGGAACCATTTCCTGGGCGGGTTCGGGTCCGGGCCCGGCCTATGTAGAGAATTTTTTAGAGAAAAGCAAACTTTTAGAAAAAAAATTTCTAAAATTGGGGTAATATATTGGAGCTCGGGCCCACAGGCCGGAACCAAGGTCGAATTGGGCCCGGAACCATTTAGGTCGCGGGTCTAGAAATTGGAACCATACCTGGACCCGTTTACTTATCGGTTCCTAATGATGGACCCAGACCCGATTATTAACTGGCCGGAACCTTCGGATAATCGGAGAATCGGATACCCATTTACAACCCTATGGGCATCACCCCATCACTTCCGTCTTGGCTCAGGGTGACGGTACGAGGTTAATGGAGCTGACTTTCCTCTATGGTTTACTAAGAGTGTTTCCGCAACGTTAATGTGGAAACAGAAATCAACGTAACAGAACAAATTTGAGACGGTAAAGCCGACCGATCCCCAGGCACCACCGCTCGGTAAAGCAACGGGCTCGGCAGGTCCGACCCGGTCCAGGGCACCACCTCTCTGTAAAGCACAACTGTTTTCCACTGCGATAATACTTTGGGTGCGATCATACCAGCGCTAAAATACCGGATCCCATCAGAATTCCGCAGTTAAGCGTGCTTGGGCGAGAGTAGTACTAGGATGGGTGACCTCCTGGGAAGTCCTCGTGTTGCACCCCTTTTTTTTCAGCTTTGGCTGTCCATTTTCCTGCCACCCATCACATGACCGCTGTTGGAGCCGTCGGAGACCAAATTAATCATTTTGAAGCGTCGAAACCCAGGCTCCGTGCGAGACTTACTGGTTTTAGTTAGCCTTTAATTTGATTGCTTTGAAGGCTTTTTACTCCATTTCCAGTTCAATCTTTGCGGAAAGCCATATAAAGCAATTTAGGAAAGGTTTAAAAGTTTCAATGGAAAATCTTTTATATTTTACTGATTTTAGTAAGCTTACTGATTCGAGTAATCGAGGGTTTCCTGACTCTATAAAAGTGATGTAATACTTTTATTCAAGGAATAATACTGTTTCAGGTTGTTTATGGGTATCTAGGGTCGTAAACGGGTCGGTTCCGTTCCGGGTCCACGGCGGGCCCGGAACTGGAATCGTTAGTGAGGGGATGCACCCGGAAACCAAAACCGGAACCGATTCGGAACTAATTTCCTGGATCCGGAACCGGAACCATTACGGAGTGGATGGGCCCGGAACCGGAACCATTTCCTGGGCGGGTTCGGGTCCGGGCCCGGCCTATGTAGAGAATTTTTTAGAGAAAAGCAAACTTTTAGAAAAAAAATTTCTAAAATTGGGGTAATATATTGGAGCTCGGGCCCACAGGCCAGAACCAAGGTCGAATTGGGCCCGGAACCATTTAGGTCGCGGGTCTAGAAATTGGAACCATACCCGGACCCGTTTACTTATCGGTTCCTAAAGATGGACCCAGACCCGATTATTAACGGGTCGGAACCTTCGGATAATCGGAGAATCGGATACCCATTTACAACCCTATGGGCATCACCCCATCACTTCCGTCTTGGCTCAGGGTGACGGTACGAGGTTAATGGAGATGACTTTCCTCTATGGTTTACTAAGAGTGTTTCCGCAACGTTAATGTGGAAACAGAAATCAACGTAACAGAACAAATTTGAGACGGTAAAGCCGACCGGTCCCCAGGAACCACCGCTCGGTAAAGCAACGGGCTCGGCAGGTCCGACCCGGTCCAGGGCACCACCACTCTGTAAAGCACAACTGTTTTCCACTGCGATAATACTTCGGGAGCGATCATACCAGCGCTAAAGCACCGGATCCCATCAGAACTCCGCAGTTAAGCGTGCTTGGGCGAGAGTAGTACTAGGATGGGTGACCTCCTGGGAAGTCCTCGTGTTGCACCCCTTTTTTTTCAGCTTTGGCTGTCCATTTTCCTGCCACCCATCACATGACCGCTGTTGGAGCCGTCGGAGACCAAATTAATCATTTTGAAGAGTCGAAACCCAGGCTCCGTGCGAGACTTACTGGTTTTAGTTAGCCTTTAATTTGATTGCTTTGAAGGCTTTTTACTCCATTTCCAGTTCAATCTTTGCGGAAAGCCATATAAAGCAATTTAGGAAAGGTTTAAAAGTTTCAATGGAAAATCTTTTATATTTTACTGATTTTAGTAAGCTTACTGATTCGAGTAATCGAGGGTTTCCTGACACTATAAAAGTGATGTAATACTTTTATTCAAGGAATAATACAGTTTCAGGTTGTTTATGGGTATCTAGGGTCGTAAACGGGTCGGTTCCGTTCCGGGTCCACGGCGGGCCCGGAACTGGAATCGTTAGTGAGGGGATGCACCCGGAAACCAAAACCGGAACCGATTCGGAACTAATTTCCTGGATCCGGAACCGGAACCATTACGGAGTGGATGGGCCCGGAACCGGAACCATTTCCTGGGCGGGTTCGGGTCCGGGCCCGGCCTATGTAGAGAATTTTTTAAAGAAAAGCAAACTTTTAGAAAAAAAATTTCTAAAATTGGGGTAATATATTGGAGCTCGGGCCCACAGGCCGGAACCAAGGTCGAATTGGGCCCGGAACCATTTAGGTCGCGGGTCTAGAAATTGGAACCATACCTGGACCCGTTTACTTATCGGTTCCTAATGATGGACCCAGACCCGATTATTAACTGGTCGGAACCTTCGGAGAATCGGAGAATCGGATACCCATTTACAACCCAATGGGCATCACCCCATCACTTCCGTCTTGGCTCAGGGTGACGGTACGAGGTTAATGGAGATGACTTTCCTCTATGGTTTACTAAGAGTGTTTCCGCAACGTTAATGTGGAAACAGAAATCAACGTAACAGAACAAATTTGAGACGGTAAAGCCGACCGGTCCCCAGGCACCACCGCTCGGTAAAGCAACGGGCTCGGCAGGTCCGACCCGGTCCAGGGCACCACCTCTCTGTAAAGCACAACTGTTTTCCACTGCGATAATACTTTGGGTGCGATCATACCAGCGCTAAAGCACCGGATCCCATCAGAATTCCGTAGTTAAGCGTGCTTGGGCGAGAGTAGTACTAGGATGGGTGACCTCCTGGGAAGTCCTCGTGTTGCACCCTTTTTTTTCAGCTTTGGCTGTCCATTTTCCTGCCACCCATCACATGACCGCTGTTGGAGCCGTCGGAGACCAAATTAATCATTTTGAAGCGTCGAAACCAAGGCTCCGTGCGAGACTTACTGGTTTTAGTTAGCCTTTAATTTGATTGCTTTGTAGGCTTTTTACTCCATTTCCAGTTCAATCTTTGCGGAAAGCCATATAAAGCAATTTAGGAAAGGTTTAAAAGTTTCAATGGAAAATCTTTTATATTTTACTGATTTTAGTAAGCTTACTGATTCGAGTAATCGAGGGTTTCCTGACTCTATAAAAGTGATGTAATACTTTTATTCAAGGAATAATACAGTTTCAGGTTGTTTATGGGTATCTAGGGTCGTAAACGGGTCGGTTCCGTTCCGAGTCCACGGCGGGCCCGAAACTGGAATCGTTAGTGAGGGGATGCACCCGGAAACCAAAACCGGAACCGATTCGGAACCAATTTCCTGGATCCGGAACCGGAACCATTACGGAGTGGATGGGCCCGGAACCGGAACCATTTCCTGGGCGGGTTCGGGTCCGGGCCCGGCCTATGTAGAGAATTTTTTAGAGAAAAGCAAACTTTTAGAAAAAAAATTTCTAAAATTGGGGTAATATATTGGAGCTCGGGCCCACAGGCCAGAACCAAGGTCGAATTGGGCCCGGAACCATTTAGGTCGCGGGTCTAGAAATTGGAACCATACCCGGACCCGTTTACTTATCGGTTCCTAAAGATGGACCCAGACCCGATTATTAACGGGTCGGAACCTTCGGATAATCGGAGAATCGGATACCCATATACAACCCTATGGGCATCACCCCATCACTTCCATCTTGGCTCAGGGTGACAGTACGATGTTAATGGTGATGACTTTCCTCTATGGTTTACTAAGAGTGTTTCCGCAACGTTAATGTGGAAACAGAAATCAACGTAACAGAACAAATTTGAGACGGTAAAGCCGACCGGTCCCCAGGCACCACCGCTCGGTAAAGCAACGGGCTCGGCAGGTCCGACCCGGACCAGGGCACCACCACTCTGTAAAGCACAACTGTTTTCCACTGCGATAATACTTCGGGTGCGATCATACCAGCGCTAAAGCACCGGATCCCATCAGAACTACGCAGTTAAGCGTGCTTGGGCGAGAGTAGTACTAGGATGGGTGACCTCCTGGGAAGTCCTCGTGTTGCACCCATTATTTTTCAGCTTTGGCTGTCCATTTTCCTGCCACCCATCACATGACCGCTGTTGGAGCCGTCGGAGACCAAATTAATCATTTTGAAGCGTCGAAACCCAGGCTCCGTGCGAGACTTACTGGTTTTAGTTAGCCTTTAATTTGATTGCTTTGAAGGCTTTTTACTCCATTTCCAGTTCAATCTTTGCGGAAAGCCATATAAAGCAATTTAGGAAAGGTTTAAAAGTTTCAATGGAAAATCTTTTATATTTTACTGATTTTAGTAAGCTTACTGATTCGAGTAATCGAGGGTTTCCTGACTCTATAAAAGTGATGTAATACTTTTATTCAAGGAATAATACAGTTTCAGGTTGTTTATGGGTATCTAGGGTCGTAAACGGGTCGGTTCCGTTCCGGGTCCACGGCGGGCCCGGAACTGGAATCGTTAGTGAGGGGATGCACCCGGAAACCAAAACCGGAACCGATTCGGAACTAATTTCCTGGATCCGGAACCATTACGGAGTGGATGGGCCCGGAACCGGAACCATTTCCTGGGCGGGTTCGGGTCCGGGCCCAGCCTATGTAGAGAATTTTTTAGAGAAAAGCAAACTTTTAGAAAAAAAATTTCTAAAATTGGGGTAATATATTGGAGCTCGGGCCCACAGGCTAGAACCAAGGTCGAATTGGGCCCGGAACCATTTAGGTCGCGGGTCTAGAAATTGGAACCATACCCGGACCCGTTTACTTATCGGTTCCTAAAGATGGACCCAGACCCGATTATTAACGGGTCGGAACCTTCGGATAATCGGAGAATCGGATACCCATTTACAACCCTATGGGCATCACCCCATCACTTCCGTCTTGGCTCAGGGTGACGGTACGAGGTTAATGGAGATGACTTTCCTCAATGGTTTACTAAGAGTGTTTCCGCAACGTTAATGTGGAAACAGAAATCAACGTAACAGAACAAATTTGAGACGGTAAAGCCGACCGGTCCCCAGGAACCACCGCTCGGTAAAGCAACGGGCTCGGCAGGTCCGACCCGGTCCAGGGCACCACCACTCTGTAAAGCACAACTGTTTTCCACTGCGATAATACTTCGGGAGCGATCATACCAGCGCTAAAGCACCGGATCCCATCAGAACTCCGCAGTTAAGCGTGCTTGGGCGAGAGTAGTACTAGGATGGGTGACCTCCTGGGAAGTCCTCGTGTTGCACCCCTTTTTTTTCAGCTTTGGCTGTCCATTTTCCTGCCACCCATCACATGACCGCTGTTGGAGCCGTCGGAGACCAAATTAATCATTTTGAAGAGTCGAAACCCAGGCTCCGTGCGAGACTTACTGGTTTTAGTTAGCCTTTAATTTGATTGCTTTGAAGGCTTTTTACTCCATTTCCAGTTCAATCTTTGCGGAAAGCCATATAAAGCAATTTAGGAAAGGTTTAAAAGTTTCAATGGAAAATCTTTTATATTTTACTGATTTTAGTAAGCTTACTGATTCGAGTAATCGAGGGTTTCCTGACACTATAAAAGTGATGTAATACTTTTATTCAAGGAATAATACAGTTTCAGGTTGTTTATGGGTATCTAGGGTCGTAAACGGGTCGGTTCCGTTCCGGGTCCACGGCGGGCCCGGAACTGGAATCGTTAGTGAGGGGATGCACCCGGAAACCAAAACCGGAACCGATTCGGAACTAATTTCCTGGATCCGGAACCGGAACCATTACGGAGTGGATGGGCCCGGAACCGGAACCATTTCCTGGGCGGGTTCGGGTCCGGGCCCGGCCTATGTAGAGAATTTTTTAAAGAAAAGCAAACTTTTAGAAAAAAAATTTCTAAAATTGGGGTAATATATTGGAGCTCGGGCCCACAGGCCGGAACCAAGGTCGAATTGGGCCCGGAACCATTTAGGTCGCGGGTCTAGAAATTGGAACCATACCCGGACCCGTTTACTTATCGGTTCCTAAAGATGGACCCAGACCCGATTATTAACGGGTCGGAACCTTCGGATAATCGGAGAATCGGATACCCATATACAACCCTATGGGCATCACCCCATCACTTCCATCTTGGCTCAGGGTGACAGTACGATGTTAATGGTGATGACTTTCCTCTATGGTTTACTAAGAGTGTTTCCGCAACGTTAATGTGGAAACAGAAATCAACGTAACAGAACAAATTTGAGACGGTAAAGCCGACCGGTCCCCAGGCACCACCGCTCGATAAAGCAACGGGCTCGGCAGGTCCGACCCGGACCAGGGCACCACCACTCTGTAAAGCACAACTGTTTTCCACTGCGATAATACTTCGGGTGCGATCGTACCAGCGCTAAAGCACCGGATCCCATCAGAACTCCGCAGTTAAGCGTGCTTGGGCGAGAGTAGTACTAGGATGGGTGACCTCCTGGGAAGTCCTCGTGTTGCACCCATTTTTTTTCAGCTTTGGCTGTCCATTTTCCTGCCACCCATCACATGACCGCTGTTGGAATCGTCGGAGACCAAATTAATCATTTTGAAGCGTCGAAACCCAGGCTCCGTGCGAGACTTACTGGTTTTAGTTAGCCTTTAATTTGATTGCTTTGAAGGCTTTTTACTCCATTTCCAGTTCAATCTTTGCGGAAAGCCATATAAAGCAATTTAGGAAAGGTTTAAAAGTTTCAATGGAAAATCTTTTATATTTTACTGATTTTAGTAAGCTTACTGATTCGAGTAATCGAGGGTTTCCTGACTCTATAAAAGTGATGTAATACTTTTATTCAAGGAATAATACAGTTTCAGGTTGTTTATGGGTATCTAGGGTCGTAAACGGGTCGGTTCCGTTCCGGGTCCACGGCGGGCCCGGAACTGGAATCGTTAGTGAGGGGATGCACCCGGAAACCAAAACCGGAACCGATTCGGAACTAATTTCCTGGATCCGGAACCATTACGGAGTGGATGGGCCCGGAACCGGAACCATTTCCTGGGCGGGTTCGGGTCCGGGCCCGGCCTATGTAGAGAATTTTTTAGAGAAAAGCAAACTTTTAGAAAAAAAATTTCTAAAATTGGGGTAATATATTGGAGCTCGGGCCCACAGGCTAGAACCAAGGTCGAATTGGGCCCGGAACCATTTAGGTCGCGGGTCTAGAAATTGGAACCATACCCGGACCCGTTTACTTATCGGTTCCTAAAGATGGACCCAGACCCGATTATTAACGGGTCGGAACCTTCGGATAATCGGAGAATCGGATACCCATTTACAACCCTATGGGCATCACCCCATCACTTCCGTCTTGGCTCAGGGTGACGGTACGAGGTTAATGGAGATGACTTTCCTCTATGGTTTACTAAGAGTGTTTCCGCAACGTTAATGTGGAAACAGAAATCAACGTAACAGAACAAATTTGAGACGATAAAGCCGACCGGTCCCCAGGCACCACCGCTCGGTAAAGCAACGGGCTCGGCAGGTCCGACCCGGTCCAGGGCACCACCTCTCTGTAAAGCACAACTGTTTTCCACTGCGATAATACTTCGGGTGCGATCATACCAGCGCTAAAGCACCGGATCCCATCAGAACTCTGCAGTTTAGCGTGCTTGGGCGAGAGTAGTACTAGGATGGGTGACCTCCTGGGAAGTCCTCGTGTTGCACCCCTTTTTTTACAGCTTTGGCCGTCCATTTTCCTGCCACCCATCACATGACCGCTGTTGGAGCCGTCGGAGACCAAATTAATCATTTTGAAGCGTCGAAACCCAGGCTCCATGCGAGACTTACTGGTTTTAGTTAGCCTTTAATTTGATTGCTTTGAAGGCTTTTTACTCCATTTTCGGTTCAATCTTTGCGGAAAGCCATATAAAGCAATTTAGGAAAGGTTTAAAAGTTTCAATGGAAAATCTTTTGTATTTTACTGATTTTAGTAAGCTTACTGATTCGAGTAATCGAGGGTTTCCTGACTCTATAAAAGTGATGTAATACTTTTATTCAAGGAATAATACAGTTTCAAGTTGTTTATGGGTATCTAGGGTCGTAAACGGGTCGGTTCCGTTCCGGGTCCACGGCGGGCCCGGAACTGGAATCGTTAGTGAGGGGATGCACCCGGAAACCAAAACCGGAACCGATTCGGAACTAATTTCCTGGATCCGGAACCGGAACCATTACGGAGTGGATGGGCCCGGAACCGGAACCATTTCCTGGGCGGGTTCGGGTCCGGGCCCGGCCTATGTAGAGAATTTTTTAGAGAAAAGCAAACTTTTAGAAAAAAAATTTCTAAAATTGGGGTAATATATTGGAGCTCGGGCCCACAGGCCGGAACCAAGGTCGAATTGGGCCCGGAACCATTTAGGTCGCGGGTCTAGAAATTGGAACCATACCCGGACCCGTTTACTTATCGGTTCCTAAAGATGGACCCAGACCCGATTATTAACGGGTCGGAACCTTCGGATAATCGGAGAATCGGATACCCATTTACAACCCTATGGGCATCACCCCATCACTTCCGTCTTGGCTCAGGGTGATGGTACGAGGTTAATGGAGATGACTTTCCTCTATGGTTTACTAAGAGTGTTTCCGCAACGTTAATGTGGAAACAGAAATCAACGTAACAGAACAAATTTGAGACGGTAAAGCCGACCGGTCCCCAGGCACCACCGCTCGGTAAAGCAACGGGCACGGCAGGTCCGACCCGGTCCAGGGCACCACCTCTCTGTAAAGCACAACTGTTTTCCTCTGCGATAATACTTTGGGTGTGATCATACCAGCGCTAAAGCACCGGATCCCATCAGAACTCCGCAGTTAAGCGTGCTTGGGCGAGAGTAGTACTAGGATGGGTGACCTCCTGGGAAGTCCTCGTGTTGCACCCCTTTTTTTTCAGCTTTGGCTGTCCATTTTCCTGCCACCCATCACATGACCGCTGTTGGAGCCGTCGGAGACCAAATTAATCATTTTGAAGCGTCGAAACCCAGGCTCCGTGCGAGACTTACGGGTTTTAGTTAGCCTTTAATTTGATTGCTTTGAAGGCTTTTTACTCCATTTCCAGTTCAATCTTTGCGGAAAGCCATATAAAGCAATTTAGGAAAGGTTTAAAAGTTTCAATGGAAAATCTTTTATATTTTACTGATTTTAGTAAGCTTACTGATTCGAGTAATCGAGGGTTTCCTGACTCTATAAAAGTGATGTAATACTTTTATTCAAGGAATAATACAGTTTCAGGTTGTTTATGGGTATCTAGGGTCGTAAACGGGTCGGTTCCGTTCCGGGTCCACGGCGGGCCCGTAACTGGAATCGTTAGTGAGGGGATGCACCCGGAAACCAAAACCGGAACCGATTCGGAACTAATTTCCTGGATCCGGAACCGGAACCATTACGGAGTGGATGGGCCCGGAACCGGAACCATTTCCTGGGCGGGTTCGGGTCCGGGCCCGGCCTATGTAGAGAATTTTTTAGAGAAAAGCAAACTTTTAGAAAAAAAATTTCTAAAATTGGGGTAATATATTGGAGCTCGGGCCCACAGGCCAGAACCAAGGTCGAATTGGGCCCGGAACCATTTAGGTCGCGGGTCTAGAAATTGGAACCATACCCGGACCCGTTTACTTATCGGTTCCTAAAGATGGACCCAGACCCGATTATTAACGGGTCGGAACCTTCGGATAATCGGAGAATCGGATACCCATTTACAACCCTATGGGCATCACCCCATCACTTCCGTCTTGGCTCAGGGTGACGGTACGAGGTTAATGGAGATGACTTTCCTCTATGGTTTACTAAGAGTGTTTCCGCAACGTTAATGTGGAAATAGAAATCAACGTAACAGAACAAATTTGAGACGGTAAAGCCGACCGGTCCCCAGGCACCACCGCTCGGTAAAGCAACGGGCTCGGCAGGTCCGACCCGGTGCAGGGCACCACCTCTCTGTAAAGCACAACTGTTTTCCACTGCGATAATACTTCGGGTGCGATCATACCAGCGCTAAAGCACCGGATCCCATCAGAACTCCGCAGTTAAGCGTTAACCTCCTGGGAAGTCCTCGTGTTGCACCCCTTTTTTTTCAGCTTTGGCTGTCCATTTTCCTGCCGCCCATCACATGACCGCTGTTGGAGCCGTCGGAGACCAAATTAATCATTTTGAAGCGTCGAAACCCAGGCTCCGTGCGAGACTCACTGGTTTTAGTTAGCCTTTAATTTGATTGCTTTGAAGGCTTTTTACTCCATTTCCGATTCAATCTTTGCGGAAAGCCATATAAAGCAATTTAGGAAAGGTTTAAAAGTTTCAATGGAAAATCTTTTATATTTTACTGATTTTAGTAAGCTTACTGATTCGAGTAATCAAGGGTTTCCTGACTCTATAAAAGTGATGTAATACTTTTATTCAAGGAATAATACAGTTTCAGGTTGTTTATGGGTATCTAGGGTCGTAAACGGGTCGGTTCCGTTCCGGGTCCACGGCGGGCCCGTAACTGGAATCGTTAGTGAGGGGATGCACCCGGAAACCAAAACCGGAACCGATTCGGAACTAATTTCCTGGATCCGGAACCGGAACCATTACGGAGTGGATGGGCCCGGAACCGGAACCATTTCCTGGGCGGGTTCGGGTCCGGGCCCGGCCTATGTAGAGAATTTTTTAGAGAAAAGCAAACTTTTAGAAAAAAAATTTCTAAAATTGGGGTAATATATTGGAGCTCGGGCCCACAGGCCAGAACCAAGGTCGAATTGGGCCCGGAACCATTTAGGTCGCGGGTCTAGAAATTGGAACCATACCCGGACCCGTTTACTTATCGGTTCCTAAAGATGGACCCAGACCCGATTATTAACGGGTCGGAACCTTCGGATAATCGGAGAATCGGATACCCATTTACAACCCTATGGGCATCACCCCATCACTTCCGTCTTGGCTCAGGGTGACGGTACGAGGTTAATGGAGATGACTTTCCTCTATGGTTTACTAAGAGTGTTTCCGCAACGTTAATGTGGAAATAGAAATCAACGTAACAGAACAAATTTGAGACGGTAAAGCCGACCGGTCCCCAGGCACCACCGCTCGGTAAAGCAACGGGCTCGGCAGGTCCGACCCGGTGCAGGGCACCACCTCTCTGTAAAGCACAACTGTTTTCCACTGCGATAATACTTCGGGTGCGATCATACCAGCGCTAAAGCACCGGATCCCATCAGAACTCCGCAGTTAAGCGTTAACCTCCTGGGAAGTCCTCGTGTTGCACCCCTTTTTTTTCAGCTTTGGCTGTCCATTTTCCTGCCGCCCATCACATGACCGCTGTTGGAGCCGTCGGAGACCAAATTAATCATTTTGAAGCGTCGAAACCCAGGCTCCGTGCGAGACTCACTGGTTTTAGTTAGCCTTTAATTTGATTGCTTTGAAGGCTTTTTACTCCATTTCCGATTCAATCTTTGCGGAAAGCCATATAAAGCAATTTAGGAAAGGTTTAAAAGTTTCAATGGAAAATCTTTTATATTTTACTGATTTTAGTAAGCTTACTGATTCGAGTAATCGAGGGTTTCCTGACTCTATAAAAGTGATGTAATACTTTTATTCAAGGAATAATACAGTTTCAGGTTGTTTATGGGTATCTAGGGTCGTAAACGGGTCGGTTCCGTTCCGGGTCCACGGCGGGCCCGGAACTGGAATCGTTAGTGAGGGGATGCACCCGGAAACCAAAACCGGAACCGATTCGGAACTAATTTCCTGGATCCGGAACCGGAACCATTACGGAGTGGATGGGACCGGAACCGGACCCATTTCCTGGGCGGGTTCGGGTCCGGGCCCGGCCTATGTAGAGAATTTTTTAGAGAAAAGCAAACTTTTAGAAAAAAAATTTCTAAAATTGGGGTAATATATTGGAGCTCGGGCCCACAGGCCAGAACCAAGGTCGAATTGGGCCCGGAACCATTTAGGTCGCGGGTCTAGAAATTGGAACCATACCCGGAACCGTTTACTTATCGGTTCCTAAAGATGGACCCAGACCCGATTATTAACGGGTCGGAACCTTCGGATAATCGGAGAATCGGATACCCATTTACAACCCTATGGGCATCACCCCATCACTTCCGTCTTGGCTCAGGGTGACAGTACGAGGTTAATGGAGATGACTTTCCTCTATGGTTTACTAAGAGTGTTTCCGCAACGTTAATGTGGAAACAGAAATCAACGTAACAGAACAAATTTGAGACGGTAAAGCCGACCGGTCCCCAGGCACCACCGCTCGGTAAAGCAACGGGCTCGGCAGGTCCGACCCGGTCCAGGGCACCACCACTCTGTAAAGCACAACTGTTTTCCACAGCGATAATACTTCGGGTGCGATCATACCAGCGCTAAAGCACCGGATCCCATCAGAACTCCGCAGTTAAGCGTGCTTGGGCGAGAGTAGTACTAGGATGGGTGACCTCCTGGGAAGTCCTCGTGTTGCACCCCTTTTTTTTCAGCTTTGGCTGTCCATTTTCCTGCCACCCATCACATGACCGCTGTTGGAGCCGTCGGAGACCAAATTAATCATTTTGAAGCGTCGAAACCCAGGCTCCGTGCGAGACTTACTGGTTTTAGTTAGCCTTTAATTTGATTGCTTTGAAGGCTTTTTACTCCATTTCCGGTTCAATCTTTGCGGAAAGCCATATAAAGCAATTTAGGAAAGGTTTAAAAGTTTCAATGGAAAATCTTTTATATTTTACTGATTTTAGTAAGCTTACTGATTCGAGTAATCGAGGGTTTCCTGACTCTATAAAAGTGATGTAATACTTTTATTCAAGGAATAATACAGTTTCAGGTTGTTTATGGGTATCTAGGGTCGTAAACGGGTCGGTTCCGTTCCGGGTCCACGGCGGGCCCGGAACTGGAATCGTTAGTGAGGGGATGCACCCGGAAACCAAAACCGGAACCGATTCGGAACTAATTTCCTGGATCCGGAACCGGAACCATTACGGAGTGGATGGGCCCGGAACCGGAACCATTTCCTGGGCGGGTTCGGGTCCGGGCCCGGCCTATGTAGAGAATTTTTTAGAGAAAAGTAAACTTTTAGAAAAAAAATTTCTAAAATTGGGGTAATATATTGGAGCTCGGGCCCACAGGCCAGAACCAAGGTCGAATTGGGCCCGGAACCATTTAGGTCGCGGGTCTAGAAATTGGAACCATACCCGGACCCGTTTACTTATCGGTTCCTAAAGATGGACCCAGACCCGATTATTAACGGGTCGGAACCTTCGGATAATCGGAGAATCGGATACCCATTTACAACCCTATGGGCATCACCCCATCACTTCCGTCTTGGCTCAGGGTGACGGTACGAGGTTAATGGAGATGACTTTCCTCTATGGTTTACTAAGAGTGTTTCTGCAACGTTAATGTGGAAACAGAAATCAACGTAACAGAACAAATTTGAGACGGTAAAGCCGACCGGTCCCCAGGCACCACCGCTCGGTAAAGCAACGGGCTCGGCAGGTCCGACCCGGTCCAGGGCACCACCACTCTGTAAAGCACAACTGTTTTCCACTGCGATAATACATCGGGTGCGATCATACCAGCACTAAAGCACCGGATCCCATCAGAACTCCTCCTAGGAAGTCCTCGTGTTGCACCCCTTTTTTTTCAGCTTTGGCTGTCCATTTTCCTGCCACCCATCACATGACCGCTGTTGGAGCCGTCGGAGACCAAATTAATCATTTTGAAGCGTCGAAACCCAGGCTCCGTGCGAGACTTACTGGTTTTAGTTAGCCTTTAATTTGATTGCTTTGAAGGCTTTTTACTCCATTTCCAGTTCAATCTTTGCGGAAAGCCATATAAAGCTATTTAGGAAAGGTTTAAAAGTTTCAATGGAAAATCTTTTATATTTTACTGATTTTAGTAAGCTTACTGATTCGAGTAATCGAGGGTTTCCTGACTCTATAAAAGTGATGTAATACTTTTATTCAAGGAATAATACAGTTTCAGGTTGTTTATGGGTATCTAGGGTCGTAAACGGGTCGGTTCCGTTCCGGGTCCACGGCGGGCCCGGAACTGGAATCGTTAGTGAGGGGATGCACCCGGAAACCAAAACCGGAACCGATTCGGAACTAATTTCCTGGATCCGGAACCGGAACCATTACGGAGTGGATGGGCCCGGAACCGGAACCATTTCCTGGGCGGGTTCGGGTCTGGGCCCGGCCTATGTAGAGAATTTTTTAGAGAAAAGCAAACTTTTAGAAAAAAAATTTCTAAAATTGGGGTAATATATTGGAGCTCGGGCCCACAGGCCAGAACCAAGGTCGAATTGGGCCCGGAACCATTTAGGTCGCGGGTCTAGAAATTGGAACCATACCCGGACCCGTTTACTTATCGGTTCCTAAAGATGGACCCAGACCCGATTATTAACGGGTCGGAACCTTCGGATAATCGGAGAATCGGATACCCATTTACAACCCTATGGGCATCACCCCATCACTTCCGTCTTGGCTCAGGGTGACGGTACGAGGTTAATGGAGATGACTTTCCTCTATGGTTTACTAAGAGTGTTTCCGCAACGTTAATGTGGAAACAGAAATCAACGTAACAGAACAAATTTGAGACGGTAAAGCCGACCGGTCCCCAGGCACCACCGCTCGGCAAAGCAACGGGCTCAGCAGGTCCGACCCGGTCCAGGGCACCACCTCTCTGTAAAGCACAACTGTTTTCCACTGCGATAATACTTCGGGTGCGATCATACCAGCGCTAAAGCACCGGATCCCATCAGAACTCCGCAGTTAAGCGTGCTCGGGCGAGAGTAGTACTAGGATGGGTGACCTCCTGGGAAGTCCTCGTGTTCCACCCCTTTTTTTTCAGCTTTGGCTGTCCATTTTCCTGCCACCCATCACATGACCGCTGTTGGAGCCGTCGGAGACCAAATTAATCATTTTGAAGCGTCGAAACCCAGGCTCCGTGCGAGACTTACTGGTTTTAGTTAGCCTTTAATTTGATTGCTTTGAAGGCTTTTTACTACATTTCCGATTCAATCTTTGCGGAATGCCATATAAAGCAATTTAGGAAAGGTTTAAAAGTTTCAATGGAAAATCTTTTATATTTTACTGATTTTAGTAAGCTTACTGATTCGAGTAATCGAGGGTTTCCTGACTCTATAAAAGTGATGTATTACTTTTATTCAAGGAATAATACAGTTTCAGGTTGTTTATGGGTATCTAGGGTCGTAAACGGGTCGGTTCCGTTCCGGGTCCACGGCGGGCCCGGAACTGGAATCGTTAGTGAGGGGATGCACCCGGAAACCAAAACCGGAACCGATTCGGAACTAATTTCCTGGATCCGGAACCGGAACCATTACGGAGTGGATGGGCCCGGAACCGGAACCATTTCCTGGGCGGGTTCGGGTCCGGGCCCGGCCTATGTAGAGAATTTTTTAGAGAAAAGCAAACTTTTAGAAAAAAAATTTCTAAAATTGGGGTAATATATTGGAGCTCGGGCCCACAGGCCGGAACCAAGGTCGAATTGGGCCCGGAACCATTTAGGTCGCGGGTCTAGAAATTGGAACCATACCCGGACCCGTTTACTTATCGGTTCCTAAAGATGGACCCAGACCCGATTATTAACGGGTCGGAACCTTCGGATAATCGGAGAATCGGATACCCATTTACAACCCTATGGGCATCACCCCATCACTTCTGTCTTGGCTCAGGGTGACGGTACGAGGTTAACGGAGATGACTTTCCTCTATGGTTTACTAAGAGTGTTTCCGCAACGTTAATGTGGAAACAGAAATCAACGTAACAGAACAAATTTGAGACGGTAAAGCCGACCGGTCCCCAGGCACCACCGCTCGGTAAAGCAACGGGCTCGGCAGGTCCGACCCGGTCCAGGGCACCACCACTCTGTAAAGCACAACTGTTTTCCACTGCGATAATACTTCGGGTGCGATCATACCAGCGCTAAAGCACCGGATCCCATCAGAACTCCGCAGTTAAGCGTGCTTGGGCGAGAGTAGTACTAGGATGGGTGACCTCCTGGGAAGTCCTCGTGTTGCACCCCTTTTTTTTCAGCTTTGGCTGTCCATTTTCCTGCCACCCATCACATGACCGCTGTTGGAGCCGTCGGAGACCAAATTAATCATTTTGAAGCGTCGAAACCCAGGCTCCGTGCGAGACTTACTAGTTTTAGTTAGCCTTTAATTTGATTGCTTTGAAGGCTTTTTACTCCATTTCCGGTTCAATCTTTGCGGAAAGCCATATAAAGCAATTTAGGAAAGGTTTAAACGTTTCAATGGAAAATCTTTTTACATTTTACTGATTTTAGTAAGCTTACTGATTTGAGTAATCGAGGGTTTCCTGACTCTATAAAAGTGATGTAATACTTTTATTCAAGGAATAATACAGTTTCAGGTTGTTTATGGGTATCTAGGGTCGTAAACGGGTCGGTTCCGTTCCGGGTCCACGGCGGGCCCGGAACTGGAATCGTTAGTGAGGGGATGCACCAGAAAACCAAAACCGAAACCGATTCGGAACTAATTTCCTGGATCCGGAACCGGAACCATTACGGAGTGGATGGGCCCGGAACCGGAACCATTTCCTGGGCGGGTTCGGGTCCGGGCCCGGCCTATGTAGAGAATTTTTTAGAGAAAAGCAAACTTTTAGAAAAAAAATTTCTAAAATTGGGGTAATATATTGGAGCTCGGGCCCACAGGCCAGAACCAAGGTCGAATTGGGCCCGGAACCATTTAGGTCGCGGGTCTAGAAATTGGAACCATACCCGGACCCGTTTACTTATCGGTTCCTAAAGATGGACCCAGACCCGATTATTAACGGGTCGGAACCTTCGGATAATCGGAGAATCGGATACCCATTTACAACCCTATGGGCATCACCCCATCACTTCCGTCTTGGCTCAGGGTGACGGTACGAGGTTAATGGAGATGACTTTCCTCTATGGTTTACTAAGAGTGTTTCCGCAACGTTAATGTGGAAACAGAAATCAACGTAACAGAACAAATTTGAGACGGTAAAGCCGACCGGTCCCCAGGCACCACCGCTCGGTAAAGCAACGGGCTCGGCAGGTCCGACCTGGTCCAGGGCACCACCTCTCTGTAAAGCACAACTGTTTTCCACTGCGATAATACTTCGGGTGCGATCATACCAGCGCTAAAGCACCGGATCCCATCAGAACTCCGCAGTTAAGCGTACCTGGGCGAGAGTAGTACTAGGATGGGTGACCTCCTGGGAAGTCCTCGTGTTGCACCCCTTTTTTTTCAGCTTTGGCTGTCCATTTTCCTGCCACCCATCACATGACCGCTGTTGGAGCCGTCGGAGACCAAATTAATCATTTTGAAGCGTCGAAACCCAGGCTCCGTGCGAGACTTACTGGTTTTAGTTAGCCTTTAATTTGATTGCTTTGAAGGCTTTTTACTCCATTTCCGGTTCAATCTTTGCGGAAAGCCATATAAAGCAATTTAGGAAAGGTTTAAAAGTTTCAATGGGAAATCTTTTATATTTTACTGATTTTAGTAAGCTTACTGATTCGAGTAATCGAGGGTTTCCTGACTCTATAAAAGTGATGTAATACTTTTATTCAAGGAATAATACAGTTTCAGGTTGTTAATGGGTATCTAGGGTCATAAACGGGTCGGTTCCGTTCCGGGTCCACGGCGTGCCCGGAACTGGAATCGTTAGTGAGGGGATGCACCCGGAAACCAAAACCGGAACCGATTCGGAACTAATTTCCTTGATCCGGAACCGGAACCATTACGGAGTGGATGGGCCCGGAACCGGAACCATTTCCTGGGCGGGTTCGGGTCCGAGCCCGGCCTATGTAGAGAATTTTTTAGAGAAAAGCAAACTTTTAGAAAAAAAATTTCTAAAATTGGGGTAATATATTGGAGCTCGGGCCCACAGGCCAGAACCAAGGTCGAATTGGGCCCGGAACCATTTAGGTCGCGGGTCTAGAAATTGGAACCATACCCGGACCCGTTTACTTATCGGTTCCTAAAGATGGACCCAGACCCGATTATTAACGGGTCAGAACCTTCGGATAATCGGAGAATCGGATACCCATTTACAACCCTATGGGCATCACCCCATCACTTCCGTCTTGGCTCGGGGTGACAGTTCGAGGTTAAAGGAGATGACTTTCCTCTATGGTATACTAAGAGTGTTTCCGCAACGTTAATGTGGAAACAGAAATCAACGTAACAGAACAAATTTGAGACGGTAAAGCCGACCGGTCCCCAGGCACCACCGCTCGGTAAAGCAACGGGCTCGGCAGGTCCGACCCGGTCCAGGGCACGACCTCTCTGTAAAGCACAACTGTTTTCCACTGCGATAATAGTTCGGGTGCGATCATACCAGCGCTAAAGCACCGGATCCCATCAGAACTCCGCAGTTAAGCGTGCTTGGGCGGGAGTAGTACTAGGATGGGTGACCTCCTGGGAAGTCCTCGTGTTTTTTTTTCAGCTTTGGCTGTCCATTTTCCTGCCACCCATCACATGACCACTGTTGGAGCCGTCGGAGACCAAATTAATCATTTTGAAGCGTCGAAACCCAGGCTCCGTGCGAGACTTACTGGTTTTAGTTAGCCTTTAATTTGATGGCTTTGAAGGCTTTTTACTCCATTTCCGGTTCAATCTTTGCGGAAAGCCATATAAAGCAATATAGGAAAGGTTTAAAAGTTTCAATGGAAAATCTTTTATATTTTACTGATTTTAGTAAGCTTACTGATTCGAGTAATCAAGGGTTTCCTGACTCTATAAATGTGATGTAATACTTTTATTCAAGGAATAATACAGTTTCAGGTTGTTTATGGGTATCTTGGGTCGTAAACGGGTCGGTTCCGTTCCGGGTCCACGGCGGGCCCGGAATTGGAATCGTTAGTGAGGGGATGCACACGGAAACCAAAACCGGAACCGATTCGGAACTAATTTCCTGGATCCGGAACCGGAACCATTACGGAGTGGATGGGCCTGGAACCGGAACCATTTCCTGGGCGGGTTCGGGTCCGGGCCCGGCCTATGTAGGGAATTTTTTAGAGAAAAGCAAACTTTTAGAGAAAAAATTTCTAAAATTCGGGTAATATAATGGAGCTCGGGCCCACAGGCCAGAACCAAGGTCGAATTGGGCCCGGAACCATTTAGGTCGCGGGTCTAGAAATTGGAACCATACCCGGACCCGTTTACTTATCGGTTCCTAAAGATGGACCCAGACCCGATTATTAACGGGTCGGAACCTTCGGATAATCGGAGAATCGGATACCCATTTACAACCCTATGGGCATCACCCCATCACTTCCGTCTTGGCTCAGGGTGACGGTACGAGGTTAATGGAGATGACTTTCCTCTATGGTTTACTAAGAGTGTTTCCGCAACGTTAATGTGGAAACAGAAATCAACGTAACAGAACAAATTTGAGACGGTAAAGCCGACCGGTCCACAGGCACCACCGCTCGGTAAAGCAACGGGCTCGGCAGGTCCGACCCGGTCCAGGGCACCACCTCTCTGTAAAGCACAACTGTTTTCCACTGCGATAATACTTCGGGTGCGATCATACCAGCGCTAAAGCACCGGATCTCATCAGAACTCCGCAGTTAAGCGTGCTTGGGCGAGAGTAGTACTAGGATGGGTGACCTCCTGGGAAGTCCTCGTGTTGCACCCCTTTTTTTTCAGCTTTGGCTGTCCATTTTCCTGCCACCCATCACATGACCGCTGTTGGAGCCGTCGGAGACCAAATTAATCATTTTGAAGCGTCGAAACCCAGGCTCCGTGCGAGACTTACTGGTTTTAGTTAGCCTTTAATTTGATTGCTTTGAAGGCTTTTTACTCCATTTCCGGTTCAATCTTTGCGGAAAGCCATATAAAGCGATTTAGGAAAGGTTTAAAAGTTTCAATGGAAAATCATTTTATATTTTACTGATTTTAGTAAGCTTACTGATTTGAGTAATCGAGGGTTTCCTGACTCTATAAAAGTGATGTAATACTTTTATTCAAGGAATAATACAGTTTCAGGTTGTTTATGGGTATCTAGGGTCGTAAACGGGTCGGTTCCGTTCCGGGTCCACGGCGGGCCCGGAACTGGAATCGTTAGTGAGGGGATGCACCCGGAAACCAAAACCGGAACCGATTCGGAGCTAATTTCCTGGATCCGGAACCGGAACCATTACGGAATGGATGGGCCCGGAACCGGAACCATTTCCTGGGCGGGTTCGGGTCCGGGCCCGGCCTATGTAGAGAATTTTTTAGAGAAAAGCAAACTTTTAGAAAAAAAATTTCTAAAATTGGGGTAATATATTGGAGCTCGGGCCCACAGGCCAGAACCAAGGTCGAATTGGGCCCGGAACCATTTAGGTCGCGGGTCTAGAAATTGGAACCATACCCGGACCCGTTTACTTATCGGTTCCTAAAGATGGACCCAGACCCGATTATTAACGGGTCGGAACCTTCGGATAATCGGAGAATCGGATACCCATTTACAACCCTATGGGCATCACCCCATCACTTCCGTCTTGGCTCAGGGTGACGGTACGAGGTTAATGGAGATGACTTTCCTCTATGGTTTACTAAGAGTGTTTCTGCAACGTTAATGTGGAAACAGAAATCAACGTAACAGAACAAATTTGAGACGGTAAAGCCGACCGGTCCCCAGGCACCACCGCTCGGTAAAGCAACGGGCTCGGCAGGTCCGACCCGGTCCAGGGCACCACCACTCTGTAAAGCAGAACTGTTTTCCGCTGCGATAATACATCGGGTGCGATCATACCAGCACTAAAGCACCGGATCCCATCAGAACTCCGCAGTTAAGCGTGCTTGGGCGAGAGTAGTACTTGGATAGGTGACCTCCAGGGAAGTCCTCATGTTGCACCCCTTTTTTTTCAGCTTTGGCTGTCCATTTTCCTGCCACCCATCTCATGACCGCTATTGGAGCCGTCGGAGACCAAATTAATCATTTTGACGCGTCGAAACCCTGGCTCCGTGCGAGACTTACTGGTTTTAGTTAGCCTTTAATTTGATTGCTTTGAAGGCTTTTTACTCCATTTCCAGTTCAATCTTTGCGGAAAGCCATATAAAGCAATTTAGGAAAGGTTTAAAAGTTTCAATGGAAAATCTTTTATATTTTACTGATTTTAGTGAGCTTACTGATTCGAGTAATCGAGGGTTTCTTGACTCTATAAAAGTGATGTAATACTTTTATTCAAGGAATAGTACAGTTTCAGGTTGTTTATGGGTATCCAGGGTCGTAAACGGGTCGTTCCGTTCCGGGTCCACGGCGGGCCCGGAACTGGAATCGTTAGTGAGGGGATGCACCCGGAAACCAAAACCGGAACCGATTCGGAACTAATTTCCTGGATCCGGAACCGGAACCATTACGGAGTGGATGGGCCCGGAACCGGAACCATTTCCTGGGCGGGTTCGGGTCCGGGCCCGGCCTATGTAGAGAATTTTTTAGAGAAAAGCAAACTTTTAGAAAAAAAATTTCTAAAATTGGGGTAATATATTGGAGCTCGGGCCCACAGGCCAGAACCAAGGTCGAATTGGGCCCGGAACCATTTAGGTCGCGGGTCTAGAAATTGGAACCATACCCGGACCCGTTTACTTATCGGTTCCTAAAGATGGACCCAGACCCGATTATTAACGGCTCGGAACCTTCGAATAATCGGAGAATCGGATACCCATTTACAACCCTATGGGAATCACCCCATCACTTCCGTCTTGGCTCAGGGTGACAGTACGAGGTTAATGGAGATGACTTTCCTCTATGGTTTACTAAGAGTGTTTCCGCAACGTTAATGTGGAAACAGAAATCAACGTAACAGAACAAATTTGAGACGGTAAAGCAGACCGGTCCCCAGGCACCACCGCTCGGTAAAGCAACGGGCTCGGCAGGTCCGACCCGGTCCAGGGCACCACCACTCTGTAAAGCACAACTGTTTTCCACTGCGATAATGCTTCGGGTACGATCATACCAGCGCTAAAGCACCGGATCCCATCAGAACTCTGCAGTTAAGCGTGCTTGGGCGAGAGTAGTGCTAGGATGGGTGACCTCCTGGGAAGTCCTCGTGTTGCACCCCTTTTTTTTCAGCTTTGGCTGTCCATTTTCCTGCCACCCATCACATGACCGCTGTTGGAGCCGTCTGTTGCACCCCTTTTTTTTCAGCTTTGGCTGTCCATTTTCCTGCCACCCATCACATGACCGCTGTTGGAGCCGTCGGAGACCAAATTAATCATTTTGATGCGTCGAAACCCAGGCTCCGTGCGAGACTTACTGGTTTTAGTTAGCCTTTAATTTGATTGCTTTGAAGGCTTTTTACTCCATTTCCGGTTCAATCTTTGCGGAAAGCCATATAAAGCAATTTAGGAAAGGTTTAAAAGTTTCAATGGAAAATCTTTTATATTTTACTGATTTTAGTAAGCTTACTGATTCGAGTAATCGAGGGTTTTCTGACTTTATAAAAGTGATGTAATACTTTTATTCCAGGAATAATACGGTTTTAGGTTGTTTATGGGTATCTAGGGTCGTAAACGGGTCGGTTCCGTTCCGGGTCCACGGCGGGCCCGGAACTGGAATCGTTAGTGAGGGGATGCACCCGGAAACCAAAACCGGAACCGATTCGTAACTAATTTCCTGGATCCGGAACCGGAACCATTACGGAGTGGATGGGCCTGGAACCGGAACCATTTCCTGGGCGGGTTCGGGTCCGGGCCCGGCCTATGTAGGGAATTTTTTAGAGAAAAGCAAACTTTTAGAGAAAAAATTTCTAAAATTCGGGTAATATAAAGGAGCTCGGGCCCACAGGCCAGAACCAAGGTCGAATTGGGCCCGGAACCATTTAGGTCGCGGGTCTAGAAATTGGAACCATACCCGGACCCGTTTACTTATCGGTTCCTAAAGATGGACCCAGACCCGATTATTAACGGGTCGGAACCTTCGGATAATCGGAGAATCGGATACCCATTTACAACCCTATGGGCATCACCCCATCACTTCCGTCTTGGCTCAGGGTGACGGTACGAGGTTAATGGAGATGACTTTCCTCTATGGTTTACTAAGAGTGTTTCCGCAACGTTAATGTGGAAACAGAAATCAACGTAACAGAACAAATTTGAGACGGTAAAGCCGACCGGTCCACAGGCACCACCGCTCGGTAAAGCAACGGGCTCGGCAGGTCCGACCCGGTCCAGGGCACCACCTCTCTGTAAAGCACAACTGTTTTCCACTGCGATAATACTTCGGGTGCGATCATACCAGCGCTAAAGCACCGGATCCCATCAGAACTCCGCAGTTAAGCGTGCTTGGGCGAGAGTAGTACTAGGATGGGTGACCTCCTGGGAAGTCCTCGTGTTGCACCCCTTTTTTTTCAGCTTTGGCTGTCCATTTTCCTGCCACCCATCACATGACCGCTGTTGGAGCCGTCGGAGACCAAATTAATCATTTTGAAGCGTCGAAACCCAGGCTCCGTGCGAGACTTACTGGTTTTAGTTAGCCTTTAATTTGATTGCTTTGAAGGCTTTTTACTCCATTTCCGGTTCAATCTTTGCGGAAAGCCATATAAAGCAATTTAGGAAAGGTTTAAAAGTTTCAATGGAAAATCTTTTTATATTTTACTGATTTTAGTAAGCTTACTGATTTGAGTAATCGAGGGTTTCCTGACTCTATAAAAGTGATGTAATACTTTTATTCAAGGAATAATACAGTTTCAGGTTGTTTATGGTTATCTAGGGTCGTAAACGGGTCGGTTCCGTTCCGGGTCCACGGCGGGCCCGGAACTGGAATCGTTAGTGAGGGGATGCACCCGGAAACCAAAACCGGAACCGATTCGGAACTAATTTCCTGGATCCGGAACCGGAACCATTACGGAATGGATGGGCCCGGAACCGGAACCATTTCCTGGGCGGGTTCGGGTCCGGGCCCGGCCTATGTAGAGAATTTTTTAGAGAAAAGCAAACTTTTAGAAAAAAAATTTCTAAAATTGGGGTAATATATTGGAGCTCGGGCCCACAGGCCAGAACCAAGGTCGAATTGGGCCCGGAACCATTTAGGTCGCGGGTCTAGAAATTGGAACCATACCCGGACCCGTTTACTTATCGGTTCCTAAAGATGGACCCAGACCCGATTATTAACGGGTCGGAACCTTCGGATAATCGGAGAATCGGATACCCATTTACAACCCTATGGGCATCACCCCATCACTTCCGTCTTGGCTCAGGGTGACGGTACGAGGTTAATGGAGATGACTTTCCTCTATGGTTTACTAAGAGTGTTTCTGCAACGTTAATGTGGAAACAGAAATCAACGTAACAGAACAAATTTGAGACGGTAAAGCCGACCGGTCCCCAGGCACCACCGCTCGGTAAAGCAACGGGCTCGGCAGGTCCGACCCGGTCCAGGGCACCACCACTCTGTAAAGCACAACTGTTTTCCACTGCGATAATACATCGGGTGCGATCATACCAGCACTAAAGCACCGGATCCCATCAGAACTCCGCAGTTAAGCGTGCTTGGGCGAGAGTAGTACTTGGATAGGTGACCTCCAGGGAAGTCCTCATGTTGCACCCCTTTTTTTTCAGCTTTGGCTGTCCATTTTCCTGCCACCCATCTCATGACCGCTATTGGAGCCGTCGGAGACCAAATTAATCATTTTGACGCGTCGAAACCCTGGCTCCGTGCGAGACTTACTGGTTTTAGTTAGCCTTTAATTTGATTGCTTTGAAGGCTTTTTACTCCATTTCCAGTTCAATCCTTGCGGAAAGCCATATAAAGCAATTTAGGAAAGGTTTAAAAGTTTCAATGGAAAATCTTTTATATTTTACTGATTTTAGTAAGCTTACTGATTCGAGTAATCGAGGGTTTCTTGACTCTATAAAAGTGATGTAATACTTTTATTCAAGGAATAGTACAGTTTCAGGTTGTTTATGGGTATCCAGGGTCGTAAACGGGTCGTTCCGTTCCGGGTCCACGGCGGGCTCGGAACTGGAATCGTTAGTGAGGGGATGCACCCGGAAACCAAAACCGGAACCGATTCGGAACTAATTTCCTGGATCCGGAACCGGAACCATTACGGAGTGGATGGGCCCGGAACCGGAACCATTTCCTGGGCGGGTTCGGGTCCGGGCCCGGCCTATGTAGAGAATTTTTTAGAGAAAAGCAAACTTTTAGAAAAAAAATTTCTAAAATTGGGGTAATATATTGGAGCTCGGGCCCACAGGCCAGAACCAAGGTCGAATTGGGCCCGGAACCATTTAGGTCGCGGGTCTAGAAATTGGAACCATACCCGGACCCGTTTACTTATCGGTTCCTAAAGATGGACCCAGACCCGATTATTAACGGCTCGGAACCTTCGAATAATCGGAGAATCGGATACCCATTTACAACCCTATGGGAATCACCCCATCACTTCCGTCTTGGCTCAGGGTGACAGTACGAGGTTAATGGAGATGACTTTCCTCTATGGTTTACTAAGAGTGTTTCCGCAACGTTAATGTGGAAACAGAAATCAACGTAACAGAACAAATTTGAGACGGTAAAGCAGACCGGTCCCCAGGCACCACCGCTCGGTAAAGCAACGGGCTCGGCAGGTCCGACCCGGTCCAGGGCACCACCACTCTGTAAAGCACAACTGTTTTCCACTGCGATAATGCTTCGGGTGCGATCATACCAGCGCTAAAGCACCGGATCCCATCAGAACTCTGCAGTTAAGCGTGCTTGGGCGAGAGTAGTGCTAGGATGGGTGACCTCCTGGGAAGTCCTCGTGTTGCACCCCTTTTTTTTCAGCTTTGGCTGTCCATTTTCCTGCCACCCATCACATGACCGCTGTTGGAGCCGTCTGTTGCACCCCTTTTTTTTCAGCTTTGGCTGTCCATTTTCCAGCCACCCATCACATGACCGCTGTTGGAGCCGTCGGAGACCAAATTAATCATTTTGATGCGTCGAAACCCAGGCTCCGTGCGAGACTTACTGGTTTTAGTTAGCCTTTAATTTGATTGCTTTGAAGGCTTTTTACTCCATTTCCGGTTCAATCTTTGCGGAAAGCCATATAAAGCAATTTAGGAAAGGTTTAAAAGTTTCAATGGAAAATCTTTTATATTTTACTGATTTTAGTAAGCTTACTGATTCGAGTAATCGAGGGTTTTCTGACTCTATAAAAGTGATGTAATACTTTTATTCCAGGAATAATACGGTTTTAGGTTGTTTATGGGTATCTAGGGTCGTAAACGGGTCGGTTCCGTTCCGGGTCCACGGCGGGCCCGGAACTGGAATCGTTAGTGAGGGGATGCACCCGGAAACCAAAACCGGAACCGATTCGTAACTAATTTCCTGGATCCGGAACCGGAACCATTACGGAGTGGATGGGCCTGGAACCGGAACCATTTCCTGGGCGGGTTCGGGTCCGGGCCCGGCCTATGTAGGGAATTTTTTAGAGAAAAGCAAACTTTTAGAGAAAAAATTCCTAAAATTCGGGTAATATAATGGAGCTCGGGCCCACAGGCCAGAACCAAGGTCGAATTGGGCCCGGAACCATTTAGGTCGCGGGTCTAGAAATTGGAACCATACCCGGACCCGTTTACTTATCGGTTCCTAAAGATGGACCCAGACCCGATTATTAACGGGTCGGAACCTTCGGATAATCGGAGAATCGGATACCCATTTACAACCCTATGGGCATCACCCCATCACTTCCGTCTTGGCTCAGGGTGACGGTACGAGGTTAATGGAGATGACTTTCCTCTATGGTTTACTAAGAGTGTTTCCGCAACGTTAATGTGGAAACAGAAATCAACGTAACAGAACAAATTTGAGACGGTAAAGCCGACCGGTCCACAGGCACCACCGCTCGGTAAAGCAACGGGCTCGGCAGGTCCGACCCGGTCCAGGGCACCACCTCTCTGTAAAGCACAACTGTTTTCCACTGCGATAATACTTCGGGTGCGATCATACCAGCGCTAAAGCACCGGATCCCATCAGAACTCCGCAGTTAAGCGTGCTTGGGCGAGAGTAGTACTAGGATGGGTGACCTCCTGGGAAGTCCTCGTGTTGCACCCCTTTTTTTTCAGCTTTGGCTGTCCATTTTCCTGCCACCCATCACATGACCGCTGTTGGAGCCGTCGGAGACCAAATTAATCATTTTGAAGCGTCGAAACCCAGGCTCCGTGCGAGACTTACTGGTTTTAGTTAGCCTTTAATTTGATTGCTTTGAAGGCTTTTTACTCCATTTCCGGTTCAATCTTTGCGGAAAGCCATATAAAGCAATTTAGGAAAGGTTTAAAAGTTTCAATGGAAAATCTTTTTATATTTTACTGATTTTAGTAAGCTTACTGATTTGAGTAATCGAGGGTTTCCTGACTCTATAAAAGTGATGTAATACTTTTATTCAAGGAATAATACAGTTTCAGGTTGTTTATGGTTATCTAGGGTCGTAAACGGGTCGGTTCCGTTCCGGGTCCACGGCGGGCCCGGAACTGGAATCGTTAGTGAGGGGATGCACCCGGAAACCAAAACCGGAACCGATTCGGAACTAATTTCCTGGATCCGGAACCGGAACCATTACGGAATGGATGGGCCCGGAACCGGAACCATTTCCTGGGCGGGTTCGGGTCCGGGCCCGGCCTATGTAGAGAATTTTTTAGAGAAAAGCAAACTTTTAGAAAAAAAATTTCTAAAATTGGGGTAATATATTGGAGCTCGGGCCCACAGGCCAGAACCAAGGTCGAATTGGGCCCGGAACCATTTAGGTCGCGGGTCTAGAAATTGGAACCATACCCGGACCCGTTTACTTATCGGTTCCTAAAGATGGACCCAGACCCGATTATTAACGGGTCGGAACCTTCGGATAATCGGAGAATCGGATACCCATTTACAACCCTATGGGCATCACCCCATCACTTCCGTCTTGGCTCAGGGTGACGGTACGAGGTTAATGGAGATGACTTTCCTCTATGGTTTACTAAGAGTGTTTCTGCAACGTTAATGTGGAAACAGAAATCAACGTAACAGAACAAATTTGAGACGGTAAAGCCGACCGGTCCCCAGGCACCACCGCTCGGTAAAGCAACGGGCTCGGCAGGTCCGACCCGGTCCAGGGCACCACCACTCTGTAAAGCACAACTGTTTTCCACTGCGATAATACATCGGGTGCGATCATACCAGCACTAAAGCACCGGATCCCATCAGAACTCCGCAGTTAAGCGTGCTTGGGCGAGAGTAGTACTTGGATAGGTGACCTCCAGGGAAGTCCTCATGTTGCACCCCTTTTTTTTCAGCTTTGGCTGTCCATTTTCCTGCCACCCATCTCATGACCGCTATTGGAGCCGTCGGAGACCAAATTAATCATTTTGACGCGTCGAAACCCTGGCTCCGTGCGAGACTTACTGGTTTTAGTTAGCCTTTAATTTGATTGCTTTGAAGGCTTTTTACTCCATTTCCAGTTCAATCCTTGCGGAAAGCCATATAAAGCAATTTAGGAAAGGTTTAAAAGTTTCAATGGAAAATCTTTTATATTTTACTGATTTTAGTAAGCTTACTGATTCGAGTAATCGAGGGTTTCTTGACTCTATAAAAGTGATGTAATACTTTTATTCAAGGAATAGTACAGTTTCAGGTTGTTTATGGGTATCCAGGGTCGTAAACGGGTCGTTCCGTTCCGGGTCCACGGCGGGCTCGGAACTGGAATCGTTAGTGAGGGGATGCACCCGGAAACCAAAACCGGAACCGATTCGGAACTAATTTCCTGGATCCGGAACCGGAACCATTACGGAGTGGATGGGCCCGGAACCGGAACCATTTCCTGGGCGGGTTCGGGTCCGGGCCCGGCCTATGTAGAGAATTTTTTAGAGAAAAGCAAACTTTTAGAAAAAAAATTTCTAAAATTGGGGTAATATATTGGAGCTCGGGCCCACAGGCCAGAACCAAGGTCGAATTGGGCCCGGAACCATTTAGGTCGCGGGTCTAGAAATTGGAACCATACCCGGACCCGTTTACTTATCGGTTCCTAAAGATGGACCCAGACCCGATTATTAACGGCTCGGAACCTTCGAATAATCGGAGAATCGGATACCCATTTACAACCCTATGGGAATCACCCCATCACTTCCGTCTTGGCTCAGGGTGACAGTACGAGGTTAATGGAGATGACTTTCCTCTATGGTTTACTAAGAGTGTTTCCGCAACGTTAATGTGGAAACAGAAATCAACGTAACAGAACAAATTTGAGACGGTAAAGCAGACCGGTCCCCAGGCACCACCGCTCGGTAAAGCAACGGGCTCGGCAGGTCCGACCCGGTCCAGGGCACCACCACTCTGTAAAGCACAACTGTTTTCCACTGCGATAATGCTTCGGGTGCGATCATACCAGCGCTAAAGCACCGGATCCCATCAGAACTCTGCAGTTAAGCGTGCTTGGGCGAGAGTAGTGCTAGGATGGGTGACCTCCTGGGAAGTCCTCGTGTTGCACCCCTTTTTTTTCAGCTTTGGCTGTCCATTTTCCTGCCACCCATCACATGACCGCTGTTGGAGCCGTCTGTTGCACCCCTTTTTTTTCAGCTTTGGCTGTCCATTTTCCAGCCACCCATCACATGACCGCTGTTGGAGCCGTCGGAGACCAAATTAATCATTTTGATGCGTCGAAACCCAGGCTCCGTGCGAGACTTACTGGTTTTAGTTAGCCTTTAATTTGATTGCTTTGAAGGCTTTTTACTCCATTTCCGGTTCAATCTTTGCGGAAAGCCATATAAAGCAATTTAGGAAAGGTTTAAAAGTTTCAATGGAAAATCTTTTATATTTTACTGATTTTAGTAAGCTTACTGATTCGAGTAATCGAGGGTTTTCTGACTCTATAAAAGTGATGTAATACTTTTATTCCAGGAATAATACGGTTTTAGGTTGTTTATGGGTATCTAGGGTCGTAAACGGGTCGGTTCCGTTCCGGGTCCACGGCGGGCCCGGAACTGGAATCGTTAGTGAGGGGATGCACCCGGAAACCAAAACCGGAACCGATTCGGAACTAATTTCCTGGATCCGGAACGGGAACCATTACGGAGTGGATGGGCCCGGAACCGGAACCATTTCCTGGGCGGGTTCGAGTCCGGGCCCGGCCTATCTAGAGAATTTTTTAGAGAAAAGCAAACTTTTAGAAAAAAAATTTCTAAAATTGGGGTAATATATTGGAGCTCGGGCCCACAGGCCAGAACCAAGGTCGAATTGGGCCCGGAACCATTTAGGTCGCGGGTCTAGAAATTGGAACCATACCCGGACGCGATTACTTGTCGGTTCCTAAAGATGGACCCAGACCCGATTATTAACGGGTCGGAACCTTCGGATAATTGGAGAATCGGATACCCATTTACAACCCTATGGGCATCACCCCATCACTTCCGTCTTGGCTCAGGGTGACCGTACGAGGTTAATGGAGATGACTTTCCTCTATGGTTTACTAAGAGTGTTTCCGCAACGTTAATGTGGAAACAGAAATCAACGTAACAGAACAAATTTGAGACGGTAAAGCCGACCGGTCCCCAGGCACCACCGCTCGGTAAAGCAATGGGCTCGGCAGGTCCGACCCGGTCCAGGGCACCACCACTCTGTAAAGCACAACTGTTTTCCACTGCGATAATACTTCGGGTGCGATCATACCAGCGCTCAAGCACCGGATCCCATCTGAACTCCGCAGTTAAGCGTACTTGGGCGAGAGTAGTACTAGGATGGGTGACCTCCTCGGAAGTCCTCGTGTTGCACCCCTTTTTTTCAGCTTTGGCTGTCCATTTTCCTGCCACCCATCACATGACCGCTGTTGGAGCCGTCGGAGACCAAATTAATCATTTTGAAGCGTCGAAACCCAGGCTCCGTGCGAGACTTACTGGTTTTAGTTAGCCTTTAATTTGATTGCTTTGAAGGCTTTTTACTCCATTTCCAGTTCAATCTTTGCGGAAAGCCATATAAAGCAATTTAGGAAAGGTTTAATAGTTTCAATGGAAAATCTTTTATATTTTACTGATTTTAGTAAGCTTACTGATTCGAGTAATCGAGGGTTTCCTGACTCTATAAAAGTGATGTAATACTTTTATTCAAGGAATAATACAGTTTCAGGTTGTTTATGGGTATCTAGGGTCATAAACGGGTCGGTTCCGTTCCGGGCCCACGGCGGGCCCGGAACTGGAATCGTTAGTGAGGGGATGCACCCGGAAACCAAAACCGGAACCGATTCGGAACTAATTTCCTGGACCCGGAACCGGAACCATTACGGAGTGGATGGGCCCGGAACCGGAACCATTTCCGGGGCGGGTTCGGGTCCGGGCTCGGCCTATGTAGAGAATTTTTTAGAGAAAAGCAAACTTTTAGAAAAAAAATTTCTAAAATTGGGGTAATATATTGGAGCTCGGGCCCACCGGCCAGAACCAAGGTCGAATTGGGCCCGGAACCATTTAGGTCGCGGGTCTAGAAATTGGAACCATACCCGGACCCGTTTACTTATCGGTTCCTAAAGATGGACCCAGACCCGATTATTAACGGGTCGGAACCTTCGGATAATCGGAGAATCGGATACCCATTTACAACCCTATGGGCATCACCCCATCACTTCCGTCTTGGCTCAGGGTGACAGTACGAGGTTAATGGAGATGACTTTCCTCTATGGTTTACTAAGAGTGTTTCCGCAACGTTAATGTGGAAACAGAAATCAACGTAACAGAACAAATTTGAGACGGTAAAGCCGACCGGTCCCCAGGCACCACCGCTCGGTAAAGCAACGGGATCGGCAGGTCCGACCCGGTCCAGGGCACCACCACTCTGTAAAGCACAACTGTTTTCCACTGCGATAATACTTCGGGTGCGATCATACCAGCGCTGAAGCACCGGATCCCATCAGAACACCGCAGTTAAGCGTGCTTGGGCGAGAGTAGTGCTGGGATGGGTGACCTCCTGGGAAGTCCTCGTGTTGCACCCCTTTTTTTTTAGCTTTGGCTATCCATTTTCCTGCCACCCATCACATGACCGCTGTTGGAGCCGTCTGTTGCACCCCTTTTTTTTCAGCTTTGGCTGTCCATTTTCCTGCCACCCATCACATGACCGCTGTTGGAGCCGTCGGAGACCAAATTAATCATTTTGAAGCGTCGAAACCCAGGCTCCGTGCGAGACTTACTGGTTTTAGTTAGCCTTTAATTTGATTGCTTTGAAGGCTTTTTACTCCATTTCCGGTTCAATCTTTGCGGAAAGCCATATAAAGCAATTTAGGAAAGGTTTAAAAGTTTCAATGGAAAATCTTTTATATTTTACTGATTTTAGTAAGCTTACTGATTCGAGTAATCGCGGGTTTTCTGACTCTATAAAAGTGATGTAATACTTTTATTCCAGGAATAATACAGTTTTAGGTTGTTTATGGGTATCTAGGGTCGTAAACGGGTCGGTTCCGTTCCGGGTCCACGGCGGGGCCGGAACTGGAATCGTTAGTGAGGGGATGCACCCGGAAACCAAAACCGGAACCGATTCGGAACTAATTTCCTGGATCCGGAACCGGAACCATTACGGAGTGGATGGGCCCGGAACCGGAACCATTTCCTGGGCGGGTTCGGGTCCGGGCCCGGCCTATGTAGAGAATTTTTTAGAGAAAAGCAAACTTTTAGAAAAAAAATTTCTAAAATTGGGGTAATATATTGGAGCTCGGGCCCACAGGCCAGAACCAAGGTCGAATTGGGCCCGGAACCATTTAGGTCGCGGGTCTAGAAATTGGAACCATACCCGGACCCGATTACTTGTCGGTTCCTAAAGATGGACCCAGACCCGATTATTAACGGGTCGGAACCTTCGGATAATCGGAGAATCGGATACCCATTTACAACCCTATGGGCATCACCCCATCACTTCCGTCTTGGCTCAGGGTGACCGTACGAGGTTAATGGAGACGACTTTCCTCCATGGTTTACTAAGAGTGTTTCCGCAACGTTAATGTGGAAACAGAAATCAACGTAACAGAACAAATTTGAGACGGTAAAGCCGACCGGTCTCCAGGCACCACCGCTCGGTAAAGCAACGGGCTCGGCAGGTCCGACCCGGTCCAGGGCACCACCTCTCTGTAAAGCACAACTGTTTTCCACTGCGATAATACTTCGGGTGCGATCATACCAGCGCTAAAGCACCGGATCCCATCAGAACTCCGCAGTCAAGCGTGCTTGGGCGGGAGTAGTACTAGGATGAGTGACCTCCTGGGAAGTCCTCGTGTTGCACCCCTTTTTTTACAGCTTTGGCTGTCCATTTTCCTGCCACCCATCACATGGCCGCTGTTGGAGCCGTCGGAGACCAAATTAATCATTCTGAAGCGTCGAAACCCAGGCTCCGTGCGAGACTTACTGGTTTTAGTTAGCCTTTAATTTGATTGCTTTGAAGGCTTTTTACTCCATTTCCGGTTCAATCTTTGCGGAAAGCCATATAAAGCAATTTAGGAAAGGTTTAAAAGTTTCAATGGAAAATCTTTTATATTTTACTGATTTTAGTAAGCTTACTGATTCGAGTAATCGAGGGTTTTCTGACTCTATAAAAGTGATGTAATACTTTTATTCAAGGAATAATACAGTTTCAGGTTGTTTATGGGTATCTAGGGTCGTAAACGGGTCGGTTCCGTTCCGGGTCCACGGCGGGCCCGGAACTGGAATCGTTAGTGAGGGGATGCACCCGGAAACCAAAACCGGAACCGATTCGGAACTAATTTCCTGGATCCGGAACCGGAACCATTACGGAGTGGATGGGCCCGGAACCGGAACCATTTCCTGGGCGGGTTCGGGTCCGGGCCCGGCCTATCTAGAGAATTTTTTAGAGAAAAGCAAACTTTTATAAAAAAAATTTCTAAAATTGGGGTAATATATTGGAGCTCGGGCCCACCGGCCAGAACCAAGGTCGAATTGGGCCCGGAACCATTTAGGTCGCGGGTCTAGAAATTGGAACCATACCCGGACCCGTTTACTTATCGGTTCCTAAAGATGGACCCAGACCCGATTATTAACGGGTCGGAACCTTCGGATAATCGGAGAATCGGATACCCATTTACAACCCTATGGGCATCACCCCATCACTTCCGTCTTGGTTCAGGGTGACGGTACGAGGTTAATGGAGATGACTTTCCTCTATGGTTTACTAAGAGTGTTTCCGCAACGTTAATGTGGAAACAGAAATCAACGTAACAGAACAAATTTGAGACGGTAAAGCCGACCGGTCCCCAGGCACCACCGCTCGGTAAAGCAACGGGCTCGGCAGGTCCGACCCGGTCCAGGGCACCACCACTCTGTAAAGCACAACTGTTTTCCACTGCTATAATACTTTGGGTGCGATCATACCAGCGCTAAAGCACCAGATCCCATCAGAACTCCGCAGTTAAGCGTACTTGGGCGAGAGTAGTACTAGGATGGGTGACCTCCTGGAAAGTCCTCGTGTTGCACCCCTTTTTTTTCAGCTTTGGCTGTCCATTTTCCTGCCACCCATCACATGACCGCTGTTGGAGCCGTCGGAGACCAAATTAATCATTTTGAAGCGTCGAAACCCAGGCTCCGTGCGAGACTTACTGGTTTTAGTTAGCCTTTAATTTGATTGCTTTGAAGGCTTTTTACTCCATTTCCGGTTCAATCTTTGCGGAAAGCCATATAAAGCAATTTAGGAAAGGTTTAAAAGTTTCAATGGAAAATCTTTTATATTTTACTGATTTTAGTAAGCTTACTGATTCGAGTAATCGAGGGTTTCCTGACTCTATAAAAGTGATGTAATACTTTTATTCAAGGAATAATACAGTTTCAGGTTGTTTACGGGTATCTAGGGTCGTAAACGGGTCGGTTCCGTTCCGGGCCCACGGCGGGCCCGGAACTGGAATCGTTAGTGAGGGGATGCACCCGGAAACCAAAACCGGAACCGATTCGGAACTAATTTCCTGGATCCGGAACCGGAACCATTACGGAGTGGATGGGCCCGGAACCGGAACCATTTCCTGGGCGGGTTCGGGTCCGGGCCCGGCCTATGTAGAGAATTTTTTAGAGAAAAGCAAACTTTTAGAAAAAAATTTCTAAAATTGGGGTAATATATTGGAGCTCGGGCCCACCGGCCAGAACCAAGGTCGAATTGGGCCCGGAACCATTTAGGTCGCGGGTCTAGAAATTGGAACCATACCCGGACCCGTTTACTTATCGGTTCCTAAAGATGGACCCAGACCCGATTATTAACGGGTCGGAACCTTCGGATAATCGGAGAATCGGATAGCCATTTACAACCCTATGGGCATCACCCCATCACATCCGTCTTGGCTCAGGGTGACGGTACGAGGTTAATGGAGATGACTTTCCTCTATGGTTTACTAAGAGTGTTTCCGCAACGTTAATGTGGAAACAGAAATCAACGTAACAGAACAAATTCGAGACGGTAAAGCCGACCGGTCCCCAGGCACCACCGCTCGGTAAAGCAACGGGCTCGGCAGGTCCGACCCGGTCCAGGGCACCACCTCTCTGTAAAGCACAACTGTTTTCCACTGCGATAATACTTCGGGTGCGTTCATACCAGCGCTAAAGCACCGGATCCCATCAGAACTCCGCAGTTAAGCGTGCTTGGGCGGGAGTCGTACTAGGATGGGTGACCTCCTGGGAAGTCCTCGTGTTGCACCCCTTTTTTTACAGCTTTGCCTGTCCATTTTCCTGCCACCCATCACATGGCCACTGTTGGAGCTGTCGGAGACCAAATTAATCATTTTGAAGCGTCGAAACCCAGGCTCCGTGCGAGACTTACTGGTTTTAGTTAACCTTTAACTTGATTGCTTTGAAGGCTTTTTACTCCATTTCCGGTTCAATCTTTGCGGAAAGCCATATAAAGCAATTTAGGAAAGGTTTAAAAGTTTCAATGGAAAATCTTTTATGTTTTACTGATTTTAGTAAGCTTACTGATTCGAGTAATCGAGGGTTTCCTGACTCTATAAAAGTGATGTAATACTTTTATTCAAGGAATAATACAGTTTCAGGTTGTTTATGGGTATCTATGGTCGTAAACGGGTCGGTTCCGTTCCGGGTCCACGGCGGGCCCGGAACTGGAATCGTTTGTGAGGGGATGCACCCGGAAACCAAAACCGGAACCGATTCGGAACTAATTTCCTGGATCCGGAACCGGAACCATTACGAAGTGGATGGGCCCGGAACCGGAACCATTTCCTGGGCGGGTTCGGGTCCGGGCCCGGCCTATGTAGAGAATTTTTTAGAGAAAAGCAAACTTTTAGAAAAAAAATTTCTAAAATTGGGGTAATATTTTGGAGCACGGGCCCGCAGGCCAGAACCAAGGTCGAATTGGGCCCGGAACCATTTAGGTTGCGGGTCTAGAAATTGGAACCATACCCGGACCCGTTTACTTATCGGTTCCTAAAGATGGACCCAGACCCGATTATTAACGGGTCGGAACCTTCGGATAATCGGAGATTCGGATACCCATTTACAACCCTATGGGCATCACCCCATCACTTCCGTCTTGGCTCAGGGTGACGGTTCGAGGTTAAAGGAGATGACATTCCTCTATGGTTTACTAAGAGTGTTTCCGCAACGTTAATGTGGAAACAGAAATCAACGTAACAGAACAAATTTGAGACGGTAAAGCCGACCGGTCCCCAGGCACCACCGCTCGGTAAAGCAACGGGCTCGGCAGGTCCGACCCGGTCCAGGGCACCACCTCCCTGTAAAGCACAACTGTTTTCCACTGCGATAATACTTCGGGTGCGATCAAACCAGCGCTAAAGCACCGGATCCATTCAGAACTCCGCAGTTAAGCGTGCATGGGCGAGACTAGTACTAGGATGGGTGAGCTCCTGGGAAGTCCTCGTGTTGCACCCCTTTTTTTTCAGCTTTGGCTGTCCATTTTCCTGCCACCCATCACATGACCGCTGTTGGAGCCGTCGGAGACCAAATTAATCATTTTGAAGCGTCGAAACCCAGGCTCCGTGCGAGACTTACTGGTTTTAGTTAGCCTTTAATTTGATTGCTTTGAAGGCTTTTTACTCCATTTCCGGTTCAATCTTTGCGGAAAGCCATATAAAGCAATTTAGGAAAGGTTTAAAAGTTTCAATGGAAAATCTTTTATATTTTACTGATTTTAGTAAGCTTACTGATTCGAGTAATCGAGGGTTTCCTGACTCTATAAAAGTGATGTAATACTTTTATTCAAGGAATAATACAGTTTCAGGTTGTTTATGGGTATCTAGGGTCGTAAACGGGTCGGTTCCGTTCCGGGCCCACGGCGGGCCCGGAACTGGAATCGTTAGTGAGGGGATGCACCCGGAAACCAAAACCGGAACCGATTCGGAACTAATTTCCTGGATCCGGAACCGGAACCATTACGGAGTGGATGGGCCCGGAACCGGAACCATTTCCTGGGCGGGTTCGGGTCCGGGCCCGGCCTATGTAGAGAATTTTTTAGAGAAAAGCAAACTTTTAGAAAAAAATTTCTAAAATTGGGGTAATATATTGGAGCTCGGGCCCACCGGCCAGAACCAAGGTCGAATTGGGCCCGGAACCATTTAGGTCGCGGGTCTAGAAATTGGAACCATACCCGGACCCGTTTACTTATCGGTTCCTAAAGATGGACCCAGACCCGATTATTAACGGGTCGGAACCTTCGGATAATCGGAGAATCGGATAGCCATTTACAACCCTATGGGCATCACCCCATCACATCCGTCTTGGCTCAGGGTGACGGTACGAGGTTAATGGAGATGACTTTCCTCTATGGTTTACTAAGAGTGTTTCCGCAACGTTAATGTGGAAACAGAAATCAACGTAACAGAACAAATTCGAGACGGTAAAGCCGACCGGTCCCCAGGCACCACCGCTCGGTAAAGCAACGGGCTCGGCAGGTCCGACCCGGTCCAGGGCACCACCTCTCTGTAAAGCACAACTGTTTTCCACTGCGATAATACTTCGGGTGCGTTCATACCAGCGCTAAAGCACCGGATCCCATCAGAACTCCGCAGTTAAGCGTGCTTGGGCGGGAGTCGTACTAGGATGGGTGACCTCCTGGGAAGTCCTCGTGTTGCACCCCTTTTTTTACAGCTTTGCCTGTCCATTTTCCTGCCACCCATCACATGGCCACTGTTGGAGCCGTCGGAGACCAAATTAATCATTTTGAAGCGTCGAAACCCAGGCACCGTGCGAGACTTACTGGTTTTAGTTAGCCTTTAATTTGATTGCTTTGAAGGCTTTTTACTCCATTTCCGGTTCAATCTTTGCGGAAAGCCATATAAAGCAATTTAGGAAAGGTTTAAAAGTTTCAATGGAAAATCTTTTATATTTTACTGATTTTAGTAAGCTTACTGATTCGAGTAATCGAGGGTTTCCTGACTCTATAAAAGTGATGTAATACTTTTATTCAAGGAATAATACAGTTTCAGGTTGTTTATGGGTATCTAGGGTCGTAAACGGGTCGGTTCCGTTCCGGGTCCACGGCGGGCCCGGAACTGGAATCGTTAGTGAGGGGATGCACCCGGAAACCAAAACCGGAACCGATTCGGAACTAATTTCCTGGATCCGGAACCGGAACCATTACGGAGTGGATGGGCCCAGAACCGGAACCATTTCCTGGGCGGGTTCGGGTCCGGGCCCGGCCTATCTAGAGAATTTTTTAGAGAAAAGCAAACTTTTAGAAAAAAAATTTCTAAAATTGGGGTAATATATTGGAGCTCGGGCCCACAGGCCAGAACCAAGGTCGAATTGGGCCCGGAACCATTTAGGTCGCGGGTCTAGAAACTGGAACCATACTCGGACCCGTTTACTTATCGGTTCCTAAAGATGGACCCAGACCCGATTATTAACGGGTCGGAACCTTCGGATAATCGGAGAATCGGATACCCATTTACAACCCTATGGGCATCACCCCATCACTTCCGACTTGGCTCAGGGTGACGGTACGAGGTTAATGGAGATGACTTTCCTCTATGGTTTACTAAGAGTGTTTCCGCAACGTTAATGTGGAAACAGAAATCAACGTAACAGAACAAATTTGAGACGGCAAAGCCGACCGGTCCCCAGGCACCACCGCTCGGTAAAGCAACGGGCTCGGCAGGTCCGACCCGGTCCAGGGCACCACCTCCCTGTAAAGCACAACTGTTTTCCACTGCGATAATACTTCGGGTGCGATCATACCAGCGCTAAAGCACCGGATCCCATCAGAACTCCGCAGTTAAGCGTACTTGGGCGAGAGTCGTACTAGGATGGGTGACCTCCTGGGAAGTCCTCGTGTTGCACCCCTTTTTTTTCAGCTTTGGCTGTCGATTTTCCTGCCACCCATCACATGACCGCTGTTGGAGCCGTCGGAGACCAAATTAATCATTTTGAAGCGTCGAAACCCAGGCTCCGTGCGAGACTTACTGGTTTTAGTTAGCCTTTAATTTGATTGCTTTGAAGGCTTTTTACTCCATTTCCAGTTCAATCTTTGCGGAAAGCCATATAAAGCAATTTAGGAAAGGTTTAAAAGTTTCAATGGAAAATCTTTTATATTTTACTGATTTTAGTGAGCTTACTGATTCGAGTAATCGAGGGTTTCCTGACTCTATAAAAGTGATGTAATACTTTTATTCAAGGAATAATACAGTTTCAGGTTGTTTATGGGTATCTAGGGTCATAAACGGGTCGGTTCCGTTCCGGGCCCACGGCGGGCCCGGAACTGGAATCGTTAGTGAGGGGATGCACCCGGAAACCAAAACCGGAACCGATTCGGAACTAATTTCCTGGATCCGGAACCGGAACCAATACGGAGTGGATGGGCCCGGAACCGGAACCATTTCCTGGGCGGGTTCGGGTCCGGGCCCGGCCTATGTAGAGAATTTTTTAGAGAAAAGCAAACTTTTAGAAAAAAAATTTCTAAAATTGGGGTAATATATTGGAGCTCGGGCCCACCGGCCAGAACCAAGGTCGAATTGGGCCCGGAACCATTTAGGTCGCTGGTCTAGAAATTGGAACCATACCCGGACCCGTTTACTTATCGGTTCCTAAAGATGGACCCAGACCCGATTATTAACGGGTCGGAACCTTCGGATAATCGGAGAATCGGATACCCATTTACAACCCTATGGGCATCACCCCATCACTTCCGTCTTGGCTCAGGGTGACGGTACGAGGTTAATGGAGATGACTTTCCTCTATGGTTTACTAAGAGTGTTTCCGCAACGTTAATGTGGAAACAGAAATCAACGTAATAGAACAAATTTGAGACGGTAAAGCCGGCCGGTCCCCAGGCACCACCGCTCGGTAAAGCAACGGGCTCGGCAGGTCCGACCCGGTCCAGGGCACCACCTCTCTGTAAAGCACAACTGTTTTCCACTGCGATAATACTTCGGGTGCGATCACACCAGCGCTAAAGCACCGGATCCCATCAGAACTCCGCAGTTAAGCGTGCTTGGGCGGGAGTCGTACTAGGATGGGTGACCTCCTGGGAAGTCCTCGTGTTGCACCCCTTTTTTTACAGCTTTGCCTGTCCATTTTCCTGCCACCCATCACATGGCCACTGTTGGAGCCGTCGGAGACCAAATTAATCATTTTGAAGCGTCGAAACCCAGGCTCCGTGCGAGACTTACTGGTTTTAGTTAACCTTTAACTTGATTGCTTTGAAGGCTTTTTACTCCATTTCCGGTTCAATCTTGGCGGAAAGCCATATAAAGCAATTTAGGAAAGGTTTAAAAGTTTCAATGGAAAATCTTTTATATTTTACTGATTTTAGTAAGCTTACTGATTCGAGTAATCGAGGGTTTCCTGACTCTATAAAAGTGATGTAAAACTTTTATTCAAGGAATAATACAGTTTCAGGTTGTTTATGGGTATCTAGGGTCGTAAACGGGTCGGTTCCGTTCCGGGTCCACGGCGGGCCCGGAACTGGAATCGTTAGTGAGGGGATGCACCCGGAAACCAAAACCGGAACCGATTCGGAACTAATTTCCTGGATCCGGAACCGGAACCATTACGGAGTGGATGGGCCCGGAACCGGAACCATTTCCTGGGCGGGTTCGGGTCCGGGCCCGGCCTATGTAGAGAATTTTTTAGAGAAAAGCAAACTTTTAGAAAAAAAATTTCTAAAATTGGGGTAATATATTGGAGCTCGGGCCCACCGGCCAGAACCAAGGTCGAATTGTGCCCGGAACCATTTAGGTCGCGGGTCTAGAAATTGGAACCATACCCGGACCCGTTTACTTATCGGTTCCTAAAGATGGACCCAGACCCGATTATTAACGGGTCGGAACCTTCGGATAATCGGAGAATCGGATACCCATTTACAACCCTATGGGCATCACCCCATCACTACCGTCTTGGCTCAGGGTGACGGTACGAGGTTAATGGAGATGACTTTCCTCTATGGTTTACTAAGAGTGTTTCCGCAACGTTAATGTGGAAACAGAAATCAACGTAACAGAATAAATTTGAGACGGTAAAGCCGGCCGGTCCCCAGGCACCACCGCTCGGTAAAGCAACGGGCTCGGCAGGTCCGACCCGGTCCAGGGCACCACCTCTCTGTAAAGCACAACTGTTTTCCACTGCGATAATACTTCGGGTGCGATCACACCAGCGCTAAAGCACCGGATCCCATCAGAACTCCGCAGTTAAGCGTGCTTGGGCGGGAGTCGTACTAGGATGGGTGACCTCCTGGGAAGTCCTCGTGTTGCACCCCTTTTTTTACAGTTTTGCCTGTCCATTTTCCTGCCACCCATCACATGGCGACTGTTGGAGCCGTCGGAGACCAAATTAATCATTTTGAAGCGTCGAAACCCAGGCTCCGTGCGAGACTTACTGGTTTTAGTTAACCTTTAACTTGATTGCTTTGAAGGCTTTTTACTCCATTTCCGGTTCAATCTTTGCGGAAAGCCATATAAAGCAATTTAGGAAAGGTTTAAAAGTTTCAATGGAAAATCTTTTATATTTTACTGATTTTAGTAAGCTTACTGATTCGAGTAATCGAGGGTTTCCTGACTCTATAAAAGTGATGTAATACTTTTATTCAAGGAATAATACAGTTTCAGGTTGTTTATGGGTATCTAGGGTCGTAAACGGGTCGGTTCCGTTCCGGGTCCACGGCGGGCCCGGAACTGGAATCGTTAGTGAGGGGATGCACCCGGAAACCAAAACCGGAACCGATTCGGAACTAATTTCCTGGATCCGGAACCGGAACCATTACGGAGTGGATGGGCCCGGAACCGGAACCATTTCCTGGGCGGGTTCGGGTCCGGGCCCGGCCTATCTAGAGAATTTTTTAGAGAAAAGCAAACTTTTAGAAAAAAAATTTCTAAAATTGGGGTAATATATTGGAGCACGGGCCCACAGGCCAGAACCAAGGTCGAATTGGGCCCGGAACCATTTAGGTCGCGGGTCTAGAAATTGGAACCATACCCGGACCCGTTTACTTATCGGTTCCTAAAGATGGACCCAGACCCGATTATTAACGGGTCGGAACCTTCGGATAATCGGAGATTCGGATACCCATTTGCAACCCTATGGGCATCACCCCAACACTTCCGTCTTGGCTCAGGGTGACGGTTCGAGGTTAAAGGAGATGACTTTCCTCTATGGTTTACTAAGAGTGTTTCCGCAACGTTAATGTGGAAACAGAAATCAACGTAACAGAACAAATTTGAGACGGTAAAGCCGACCGGTCCCCAGGCACCACCGCTCGGTAAAGCAACGGGCTCGGCAGGTCCGACCCGGTCCAGGGCACCACCTCCCTGTAAAGCACAACTCTTTTCCACTGCGATAATACTTCGGGTGCGATCATACCCGCGCTAAAGCACCGGATCCCATCAGAACTCCGCAGTCAAGCGTGCATGGGCGAGAGTAGTACTAGGATGGGTGACCTCCTGGGAAGTCCTCGTGTTGCACCCCTTTTTTTTCAGCTTTGGCTGTCCATTTTCCTGCCACCCATCACATGACCGCTGTTGGAGCCGTCGGAGACCAAATTAATCATTTTGAAGCGTCGAAACCCAGGCTCCGTGCGAGACTTACTGGTTTTAGTTAGCCTTTAATTTGATTGCTTTGAAGGCTTTTTACTCCATTTCCGGTTCAATCTTTGCGGAAAGCCATATAAAGCAATTTAGGAAAGGTTTAAAAGTTTCAATGGAAAATCTTTTATATTTTACTGATTTTAGTAAGCTTACTGATTCGAGTAATCGAGGGTTTCCTGACTCTATAAAAGTGATGTAATACTTTTATTCAAGGAATAATACAGTTTCAGGTTGTTTATGGGTATCTAGGGTCGTAAACGGGTCGGTTCCGTTCCGGGTCCACGGCGGGCCCGGAACTGGAATCGTTAGTGAGGGGATGCACCCGGAAACCAAAACCGGAACCGATTCGGAACTAATTTCCTGGATACGGAACCGGAACCATTACGGAGTGGATGGGCCCGGAACCGGAACCATTTCCTGGGCGGGTTCGGGTCCGGGCCCGGCCTATCTAGAGAATTTTTTAGAGAAAAGCAAACTTTTAGAAAAAAAATTTCTAAAATTGGGGTAATATATTGGAGCTCGGGCCCACAGGCCAGAACCAAGGTCGAATTGGGCCCGGAACCATTTAGGTCGCGGGTCTAGAAATTGGAACCATACCCGGACCCGTTTACTTATCGGTTCCTAAAGATGGACCCAGACCCGATTATTAACGGGTCGGAACCTTCGGATAATCGGAGAATCGGATACCCATTTACAACCCTATGGGCAGCACCCCATCACTTCCGTCTTGGCTCTGGGTGACAGTACGAGGTTAATGGAGACGACTTTCCTCTATGGTTTACTAAGAGTGTTTCCGCAACGTTAATGTGGAAACAGAAATCAACGTAACAGAACAAATTTGAGACGGTAAAGCCGACCGGTCCCTGGGCACCACCGCTCGGTAAAGCAACGGGCTCGGCAGGTCCGACCCGGTCCAGGGCACCACCTCTCTGTAAAGCACAACTGTTTTCCACTGCGATAATACTTCGGGTGCGATCATACCAGCGCTAAAGCACCGGATCCCATCAGAACTCCGCAGTTAAGCTTGCTTGGGCGAGAGTAGTACTAGGATGGGTGACCTCCTGGGAAGTCCTCGTGTTGCACCCCTTTTTTTTCAGCTTTGGCTGTCCATTTTCCTGCCACCCATCACATGACCGCTGTTGGAGCCGTCGGAGACCAAATTAATCATTTTGAAGCGTCGAAACCCAGGCTCCGTGCGAGACTTACTGGTTTTAGTTAGCCTTTCATTTGATTGCTTTGAAGGCTTTTTACTCCATTTCCGGTTCAATCTTTGCGGAAGGCCATATAAAGCAATTTAGGAAAGGTTTAAAAGTTTCAATGGAAAATCTTTTATATTTTACTGATTTTAGTAAGCTTACTGATTCGAGTAATCGAGGGTTTCCTGACTCTATAAAAGTGATGTAATACTTTTATTCAAGGAATAAAACAGTTTCAGGTTGTTTATGGGTATCTAGGGTCGTAAACGGGTCGGTTCCGTTCCGGGTCCACGGCGGGCCCGGAACTGGAATCGTTAGTGAGGGGATGCACCCGGAAACCAAAACCAGAACCGATTCGGAACTAATTTCCTGGATCCGGAACCGGAACCATTACGGAGTGGATGGGCCCGGAACCGGAACCATTTCCTGGGCGGGTTCGGGTCCGGGCCCGGCCTATGTAGAGAATTTTTTAGAGAAAAGCAAACTTTTAGAAAAAAAATTTCTAAAATTGGGGTAATATATTGGAGCTCGGGCCCACAGGCCAGAACCAAGGTCGAATTGGGCCCGGAACCATTTAGGTCGCGGGTCTAGAAATTGGAACCATACCCGGACCCGTTTACTTATCGGTTCCTAAAGATGGACCCAGACCCGATTATTAACGGGTCGGAACCTTCGGATAATCGGAGAATCGGATACCCATTTACAACCCTATGGGCAGCACCCCATCACTTCCGTCTTGGCTCTGGGTGACAGTACGAGGTTAATGGAGACGACTTTCCTCTATGGTTTACTAAGAGTGTTTCCGCAACGTTAATGTGGAAACAGAAATCAACGTAACAGAACAAATTTGAGACGGTAAAGCCGACCGGTCCCCGGGCACCACCGCTCGGTAAAGCAACGGGCTCGGCAGGTCCGACCCGGTCCAGGGCACCACCTCTCTGTAAAGCACAACTGTTTTCCACTGCGATAATACTTCGGGTGCGATCATACCAGCGCTAAAGCACCGGATCCCATCAGAACTCCGCATTTAAGCGTGCTTGGGCGAGAGTAGTACTAGGATGGGTGACCTCCTGGGAAGTCCTCGTGTTGCACCCCTTTTTTTTCAGCTTTGGCTGTCCATTTTCCTGCCACCCATCACATGACCGCTGTTGGAGCCGTCGGAGACCAAATTAATCATTTTGAAGCGTCGAAACCCAGGCTCCGTGCGAGACTTACTGGTTTTAGTTAGCCTTTAATTTGATTGCTTTGAAGGCTTTTTACTCCATTTCCGGTTCAATCTTTGCGGAAAGCCATATAAAGCAATTTAGGAAAGGTTTAAAAGTTTCAATGGAAAATCTTTTATATTTTACTGATTTTAGTAAGCTTACTGATTCGAGTAATCGAGGGTTTCCTGACTCTATAAAAGTGATGTAATACTTTTATTCAAGGAATAATACAGTTTCAGGTTGTTTATGGGTATCTAGGGTCGTAAACGGGTCGGTTCCGTTCCGGGTCCACGGCGGGCCCGGAACTGGAATCGTTAGTGAGGGGATGCACCCGGAAACCAAAACCGGAACCGATTCGGAACTAATTTCCTGGATCCGGAACCGGAACCATTACGGAGTGGATGGGCCCGGAACCGGAACCATTTCCTGGGCGGGTTCGGGTCCGGGCCCGGCCTATGTAGAGAATTTTTTAGAGAAAAGCAAACTTTTAGAAAAAAAATTTCTAAAATTGGGGTACTATATTGGAGCTCGGGCCCACAGGCCAGAACCAAGGTCGAATTGGGCCCGGAACCATTTAGGTCGCGGGTCTAGAAATTGGAACCATACCCGGACCCGTTTACTTATCGGTTCCTAAAGATGGACCCAGACCCGATTATTAACGGGTCGGAACCTTCGGATAATCGGAGAATCGGATACCCATTTACAACCCTATGGGCAGCACCCCATCACTTCCGTCTTGGCTCTGGGTGACAGTACGAGGTTAATGGAGACGACTTTCCTCTATGGTTTACTAAGAGTGTTTCCGCAACGTTAATGTGGAAACAGAAATCAACGTAACAGAACAAATTTGAGACGGTAAAGCCGACCGGTCCCCGGGCACCACCGCTCGGTAAAGCAACGGGCTCGGCAGGTCCGACCCGGTCCAGGGCACCACCTCTCTGTAAAGCACAACTGTTTTCCACCGCGATAATACTTCGGGTGCGATCATACCAGCGCTAAAGCACCGGATCCCATCAGAACTCTGCAGTTAAGCGTGCTTGGGCGAGAGTAGTACTAGGATGGGTGACCTCCAGGGAAGTCCTCGTGTTGCACCCCTTTTTTTTCAGCTTTGGCTGTCCATTTTCCTGCCACCCATCACAGGACCGCTGTTGGAGCCGTCGGAGACCAAATTCATCATTTTGAAGCGTCGAAACCCAGGCTCCGTGCGAGACTTACTGGTTTTAGTTAGCCTTTAATTTGATTGCTTTGAAGGCTTTTTACTCCATTTCCGGTTCAATCTTTGCGGAAAGCCATATAAAGCAATTTAGGAAAGGTTTAAAAGTTTCAATGGAAAATCTTTTATATTTTACTGATTTTAGTAAGCTTACTGATTCGAGTAATCGAGGGTTTCCTGACTCTATAAAAGTGATGTAATACTTTTATTCAAGGAATAATACAGTTTCAGGTTGTTTATGGGTATCTAGGGTCGTAAACGGGTCGGTTCCGTTCCGGGTCCACGGCGGGCCCGGAACTGGAATCGTTAGTGAGGGGATGCACCCGGAAACCAAAACCGGAACCGATTCGGAACTAATTTCCTGGATCCGGAACCGGAACCATTACGGAGTGGATGGGCCCGGAACCGGAACCATTTCCTGGGCGGGTTCGGGTCCGGGCCCGGCCTATCTAGAGAATTTTTTAGAGAAAAGCAAACTTTTAGAAAAAAAATTTCTAAAATTGGGGTAATATATTGGAGCTCGGGCCCACAGGCCAGAACCAAGGTCGAATTGGGCCCGGAACCATTTAGGTCGCGGGTCTAGAAATTGGAACCATACCCGGACCCGTTTACTTATCGGTTCCAAAAGATGGACCCAGACCCGATTATTAACGGGTCGGAACCATCGGATAATCGGAGAATCGGATACCCATTTACAACCCTATGGGCAGCACCCCATCACTTCCGTCTTGGCTCAGGGTGACGGTACGAGGTTAATGGAGACGACTTTCCTCTATGGTTTGCTAAGAGTGTTTCCGCAACGTTAATGTGGAAACAGAAATCAACGTAACAGAACAAATTTGAGACGGTAAAGCCGACCGGTCCCCAGGCACCACCGCTCGGTAAAGCAACGGGCTCGGCAGGTCCGACCCGGTCCAGGGCACCACCTCTCTGTAAAGCACAACTGTTTTCCACTGCGATAATACTTCGGGTGCGATCATACCAGCGCTAAAGCACCGGATCACATCAGAACTCCGCAGTTAAGCGTGCTTGGGCGAGAGTAGTACTAGGATGGGTGACCTCCTGGGAAGTCCTCGTGTTGCACTCCTTTTTTTTCAGCTTTGGCTGTCCATTTTCCTGCCACCCATCACCTGACCGCTGTTGGAGCCGTCGGAGACCAAATTAATCATTTTGAAGCGTCGAAACCCAGGCTCCGTGCGAGACTTACTGGTTTTAGTTAACCTTTAATTTGATTGCTTTGAAGGCTTTTTACTCCATTTCCGGTTCAATCTTTGCGGAAAGCCATTTAAAGCAATTTAGGAAAGGTTTAAAAGTTTCAATGGAAAATCTTTTATATTTTACTGATTTTAGTAAGCTTACTGATTCGAGTAATCGAGGGTTTCCTGACTCTATAAAAGTGATGTAATACTTTTATTCAAGGAATAATACAGTTTCAGGTTGTTTATTGGTATCTAGGGTCGTAAACGGGTCGGTTCCGTTCCGGGTCCACGGCGGGCCCGGAACTGGAATCGTTAGTGAGGGGATGCACCCGGAAACCAAAACCGGAACCGATTCGGAACTAATTTCCTGGATCCGGAACCGGAACCATTACGGAGTGGATGGGCCCGGAACCGGAACCATTTCCTGGGCGGGTTCGGGTCCGGGCCCGGCCTATCTAGAGAATTTTTTAGAGAAAAGCAAACTTTTAGAAAAAAAATTTCTAAAATTGGGGTAATATATTGGAGCTCGGGCCCACAGGCCAGAACCAAGGTCGAATTGGGCCCGGAACCATTTAGGTCGCGGGTCTAGAAATTGGAACCATACCCGGACCCGTTTACTTATCGGTTCCTAAAGATGGACCCAGACCCGATTATTAACGGGTCGGAACCTTCGGATAATCGGAGAATCGGATACCCATTTACAACCCTATGGGCAGCACCCCATCACTTCCGTCTTGGCTCTGGGTGACAGTACGAGGTTAATGGAGACGACTTTCCTCTATGGTTTACTAAGAGTGTTTCCGCAACGTTAATGTGGAAACAGAAATCAACGTAACCGAACAAATTTGAGACGGTAAAGCCGACCGGTCCCCGGGCACCACCGCTCGGTAAAGCAACGGGCTCGGCAGGTCCGACCCGGTCCAGGGCACCACCTCTCTGTAAAGCACAACTGTTTTCCACTGCGATAATACTTCGGGTGCGATCATACCAGCGCTAAAGCACCGGATCCCATCAGAACTCCGCAGTTAAGCGTGCTTGGGCGAGAGTAGTACTAGGATGGGTGACCTCCTGGGAAGTCCTCGTGTTGCACCCCTTTTTTTTCAGCTTTGGCTGTCCATTTTCCTGCCACCCATCACTTGACCGCTGTTGGAGCCGTCGGAGACCAAATTAATCATTTTGAAGCGTCGAAACCCAGGCTCCGTGCGAGACTTACTGGTTTTAGTTAGCCTTTAATTTGATTGCTTTGAAGGCTTTTTACTCCATTTCCGGTTCAATCTTTGCGGAAAGCCATATAAAGCAATTTAGGAAAGGTTTAAAAGTTTCAATGGAAAATCTTTTATATTTTACTGATTTTAGTAAGCTTACTGATTCGAGTAATCGAGGGTTTCCTGACTCTATAAAAGTGATGTAATACTTTTATTCAAGGAATAATACAGTTTCAGGTTGTTTATGGGTATCTAGGGTCGTAAACGGGTCGGTTCCGTTCCGGGTCCACGGCGGGCCCGGAACTGGAATCGTTAGTGAGGGGATGCACCCGGAAACCAAAACCGGAACCGATTCGGAACTAATTTCCTGGATCCGGAACCGGAACCATTACGGAGTGGATGGGCCCGGAACCGGAACCATTTCCTGGGCGGGTTCGGGTCCGGGCCCGGCCTATGTAGAGAATTTTTTAGAGAAAAGCAAACTTTTAGAAAAAAAATTTCTAAAATTGGGGTACTATATTGGAGCTCGGGCCCACAGGCCAGAACCAAGGTCGAATTGGGCCCGGAACCATTTAGGTCGCGGGTCTAGAAATTGGAACCATACCCGGACCCGTTTACTTATCGGTTCCTAAAGATGGACCCAGACCCGATTATTAACGGGTCGGAACCTTCGGATAATCGGAGAATCGGATACCCATTTACAACCCTATGGGCAGCACCCCATCACTTCCGTCTTGGCTCTGGGTGACAGTACGAGGTTAATGGAGACGACTTTCCTCTATGGTTTACTAAGAGTGTTTCCGCAACGTTAATGTGGAAACAGAAATCAACGTAACAGAACAAATTTGAGACGGTAAAGCCGACCGGTCCCCGGGCACCACCGCTCGGTAAAGCAACGGGCTCGGCAGGTCCGACCCGGTCCAGGGCACCACCTCTCTGTAAAGCACAACTGTTTTCCACCGCGATAATACTTCGGGTGCGATCATACCAGCGCTAAAGCACCGGATCCCATCAGAACTCTGCAGTTAAGCGTGCTTGGGCGAGAGTAGTACTAGGATGGGTGACCTCCAGGGAAGTCCTCGTGTTGCACCCCTTTTTTTTCAGCTTTGGCTGTCCATTTTCCTGCCACCCATCACAGGACCGCTGTTGGAGCCGTCGGAGACCAAATTCATCATTTTGAAGCGTCGAAACCCAGGCTCCGTGCGAGACTTACTGGTTTTAGTTAGCCTTTAATTTGATTGCTTTGAAGGCTTTTTACTCCATTTCCGGTTCAATCTTTGCGGAAAGCCATATAAAGCAATTTAGGAAAGGTTTAAAAGTTTCAATGGAAAATCTTTTATATTTTACTGATTTTAGTAAGCTTACTGATTCGAGTAATCGAGGGTTTCCTGACTCTATAAAAGTGATGTAATACTTTTATTCAAGGAATAATACAGTTTCAGGTTGTTTATGGGTATCTAGGGTCGTAAACGGGTCGGTTCCGTTCCGGGTCCACGGCGGGCCCGGAACTGGAATCGTTAGTGAGGGGATGCACCCGGAAACCAAAACCGGAACCGATTCGGAACTAATTTCCTGGATCCGGAACCGGAACCATTACGGAGTGGATGGGCCCGGAACCGGAACCATTTCCTGGGCGGGTTCGGGTCCGGGCCCGGCCTATCTAGAGAATTTTTTAGAGAAAAGCAAACTTTTAGAAAAAAAATTTCTAAAATTGGGGTAATATATTGGAGCTCGGGCCCACAGGCCAGAACCAAGGTCGAATTGGGCCCGGAACCATTTAGGTCGCGGGTCTAGAAATTGGAACCATACCCGGACCCGTTTACTTATCGGTTCCTAAAGATGGACCCAGACCCGATTATTAACGGGTCGGAACCATCGGATAATCGGAGAATCGGATACCCATTTACAACCCTATGGGCAGCACCCCATCACTTCCGTCTTGGCTCAGGGTGACGGTACGAGGTTAATGGAGACGACTTTCCTCTATGGTTTGCTAAGAGTGTTTCCGCAACGTTAATGTGGAAACAGAAATCAACGTAACAGAACAAATTTGAGACGGTAAAGCCGACCGGTCCCCAGGCACCACCGCTCGGTAAAGCAACGGGCTCGGCAGGTCCGACCCGGTCCAGGGCACCACCTCTCTGTAAAGCACAACTGTTTTCCACTGCGATAATACTTCGGGTGCGATCATACCAGCGCTAAAGCACCGGATCACATCAGAACTCCGCAGTTAAGCGTGCTTGGGCGAGAGTAGTACTAGGATGGGTGACCTCCTGGGAAGTCCTCGTGTTGCACTCCTTTTTTTTCAGCTTTGGCTGTCCATTTTCCTGCCACCCATCACCTGACCGCTGTTGGAGCCGTCGGAGACCAAATTAATCATTTTGAAGCGTCGAAACCCAGGCTCCGTGCGAGACTTACTGGTTTTAGTTAACCTTTAATTTGATTGCTTTGAAGGCTTTTTACTCCATTTCCGGTTCAATCTTTGCGGAAAGCCATTTAAAGCAATTTAGGAAAGGTTTAAAAGTTTCAATGGAAAATCTTTTATATTTTACTGATTTTAGTAAGCTTACTGATTCGAGTAATCGAGGGTTTCCTGACTCTATAAAAGTGATGTAATACTTTTATTCAAGGAATAATACAGTTTCAGGTTGTTTATTGGTATCTAGGGTCGTAAACGGGTCGGTTCCGTTCCGGGTCCACGGCGGGCCCGGAACTGGAATCGTTAGTGAGGGGATGCACCCGGAAACCAAAACCGGAACCGATTCGGAACTAATTTCCTGGATCCGGAACCGGAACCATTACGGAGTGGATGGGCCCGGAACCGGAACCATTTCCTGGGCGGGTTCGGGTCCGGGCCCGGCCTATCTAGAGAATTTTTTAGAGAAAAGCAAACTTTTAGAAAAAAAATTTCTAAAATTGGGGTAATATATTGGAGCTCGGGCCCACAGGCCAGAACCAAGGTCGAATTGGGCCCGGAACCATTTAGGTCGCGGGTCTAGAAATTGGAACCATACCCGGACCCGTTTACTTATCGGTTCCTAAAGATGGACCCAGACCCGATTATTAACGGGTCGGAACCTTCGGATAATCGGAGAATCGGATACCCATTTACAACCCTATGGGCAGCACCCCATCACTTCCGTCTTGGCTCTGGGTGACAGTACGAGGTTAATGGAGACGACTTTCCTCTATGGTTTACTAAGAGTGTTTCCGCAACGTTAATGTGGAAACAGAAATCAACGTAACCGAACAAATTTGAGACGGTAAAGCCGACCGGTCCCCGGGCACCACCGCTCGGTAAAGCAACGGGCTCGGCAGGTCCGACCCGGTCCAGGGCACCACCTCTCTGTAAAGCACAACTGTTTTCCACTGCGATAATACTTCGGGTGCGATCATACCAGCGCTAAAGCACCGGATCCCATCAGAACTCCGCAGTTAAGCGTGCTTGGGCGAGAGTAGTACTAGGATGGGTGACCTCCTGGGAAGTCCTCGTGTTGCACCCCTTTTTTTTCAGCTTTGGCTGTCCATTTTCCTGCCACCCATCACTTGACCGCTGTTGGAGCCGTCGGAGACCAAATTAATCATTTTGAAGCGTCGAAACCCAGGCTCCGTGCGAGACTTACTGGTTTTAGTTAGCCTTTAATTTGATTGCTTTGAAGGCTTTTTACTCCATTTCCGGTTCAATCTTTGCGGAAAGCCATATAAAGCAATTTAGGAAAGGTTTAAAAGTTTCAATGGAAAATCTTTTATATTTTACTGATTTTAGTAAGCTTACTGATTCGAGTAATCGAGGGTTTCCTGACTCTATAAAAGTGATGTAATACTTTTATTCAAGGAATAATACAGTTTCAGGTTGTTTATGGGTATCTAGGGTCGTAAACGGGTCGGTTCCGTTCCGGGTCCACGGCGGGCCCGGAACTGGAATCGTTAGTGAGGGGATGCACCCGGAAACCAAAACCGGAACCGATTCGGAACTAATTTCCTGGATCCGGAACCGGAACCATTACGGAGTGGATGGGCCCGGAACCGGAACCATTTCCTGGGCGGGTTCGGGTCCGGGCCCGGCCTATGTAGAGAATTTTTTAGAGAAAAGCAAACTTTTAGAAAAAAAATTTCTAAAATTGGGGTACTATATTGGAGCTCGGGCCCACAGGCCAGAACCAAGGTCGAATTGGGCCCGGAACCATTTAGGTCGCGGGTCTAGAAATTGGAACCATACCCGGACCCGTTTACTTATCGGTTCCTAAAGATGGACCCAGACCCGATTATTAACGGGTCGGAACCTTCGGATAATCGGAGAATCGGATACCCATTTACAACCCTATGGGCAGCACCCCATCACTTCCGTCTTGGCTCTGGGTGACAGTACGAGGTTAATGGAGACGACTTTCCTCTATGGTTTACTAAGAGTGTTTCCGCAACGTTAATGTGGAAACAGAAATCAACGTAACAGAACAAATTTGAGACGGTAAAGCCGACCGGTCCCCGGGCACCACCGCTCGGTAAAGCAACGGGCTCGGCAGGTCCGACCCGGTCCAGGGCACCACCTCTCTGTAAAGCACAACTGTTTTCCACCGCGATAATACTTCGGGTGCGATCATACCAGCGCTAAAGCACCGGATCCCATCAGAACTCTGCAGTTAAGCGTGCTTGGGCGAGAGTAGTACTAGGATGGGTGACCTCCAGGGAAGTCCTCGTGTTGCACCCCTTTTTTTTCAGCTTTGGCTGTCCATTTTCCTGCCACCCATCACAGGACCGCTGTTGGAGCCGTCGGAGACCAAATTCATCATTTTGAAGCGTCGAAACCCAGGCTCCGTGCGAGACTTACTGGTTTTAGTTAGCCTTTAATTTGATTGCTTTGAAGGCTTTTTACTCCATTTCCGGTTCAATCTTTGCGGAAAGCCATATAAAGCAATTTAGGAAAGGTTTAAAAGTTTCAATGGAAAATCTTTTATATTTTACTGATTTTAGTAAGCTTACTGATTCGAGTAATCGAGGGTTTCCTGACTCTATAAAAGTGATGTAATACTTTTATTCAAGGAATAATACAGTTTCAGGTTGTTTATGGGTATCTAGGGTCGTAAACGGGTCGGTTCCGTTCCGGGTCCACGGCGGGCCCGGAACTGGAATCGTTAGTGAGGGGATGCACCCGGAAACCAAAACCGGAACCGATTCGGAACTAATTTCCTGGATCCGGAACCGGAACCATTACGGAGTGGATGGGCCCGGAACCGGAACCATTTCCTGGGCGGGTTCGGGTCCGGGCCCGGCCTATCTAGAGAATTTTTTAGAGAAAAGCAAACTTTTAGAAAAAAAATTTCTAAAATTGGGGTAATATATTGGAGCTCGGGCCCACAGGCCAGAACCAAGGTCGAATTGGGCCCGGAACCATTTAGGTCGCGGGTCTAGAAATTGGAACCATACCCGGACCCGTTTACTTATCGGTTCCTAAAGATGGACCCAGACCCGATTATTAACGGGTCGGAACCATCGGATAATCGGAGAATCGGATACCCATTTACAACCCTATGGGCAGCACCCCATCACTTCCGTCTTGGCTCAGGGTGACGGTACGAGGTTAATGGAGACGACTTTCCTCTATGGTTTGCTAAGAGTGTTTCCGCAACGTTAATGTGGAAACAGAAATCAACGTAACAGAACAAATTTGAGACGGTAAAGCCGACCGGTCCCCAGGCACCACCGCTCGGTAAAGCAACGGGCTCGGCAGGTCCGACCCGGTCCAGGGCACCACCTCTCTGTAAAGCACAACTGTTTTCCACTGCGATAATACTTCGGGTGCGATCATACCAGCGCTAAAGCACCGGATCACATCAGAACTCCGCAGTTAAGCGTGCTTGGGCGAGAGTAGTACTAGGATGGGTGACCTCCTGGGAAGTCCTCGTGTTGCACTCCTTTTTTTTCAGCTTTGGCTGTCCATTTTCCTGCCACCCATCACCTGACCGCTGTTGGAGCCGTCGGAGACCAAATTAATCATTTTGAAGCGTCGAAACCCAGGCTCCGTGCGAGACTTACTGGTTTTAGTTAACCTTTAATTTGATTGCTTTGAAGGCTTTTTACTCCATTTCCGGTTCAATCTTTGCGGAAAGCCATTTAAAGCAATTTAGGAAAGGTTTAAAAGTTTCAATGGAAAATCTTTTATATTTTACTGATTTTAGTAAGCTTACTGATTCGAGTAATCGAGGGTTTCCTGACTCTATAAAAGTGATGTAATACTTTTATTCAAGGAATAATACAGTTTCAGGTTGTTTATTGGTATCTAGGGTCGTAAACGGGTCGGTTCCGTTCCGGGTCCACGGCGGGCCCGGAACTGGAATCGTTAGTGAGGGGATGCACCCGGAAACCAAAACCGGAACCGATTCGGAACTAATTTCCTGGATCCGGAACCGGAACCATTACGGAGTGGATGGGCCCGGAACCGGAACCATTTCCTGGGCGGGTTCGGGTCCGGGCCCGGCCTATCTAGAGAATTTTTTAGAGAAAAGCAAACTTTTAGAAAAAAAATTTCTAAAATTGGGGTAATATATTGGAGCTCGGGCCCACAGGCCAGAACCAAGGTCGAATTGGGCCCGGAACCATTTAGGTCGCGGGTCTAGAAATTGGAACCATACCCGGACCCGTTTACTTATCGGTTCCTAAAGATGGACCCAGACCCGATTATTAACGGGTCGGAACCTTCGGATAATCGGAGAATCGGATACCCATTTACAACCCTATGGGCAGCACCCCATCACTTCCGTCTTGGCTCTGGGTGACAGTACGAGGTTAATGGAGACGACTTTCCTCTATGGTTTACTAAGAGTGTTTCCGCAACGTTAATGTGGAAACAGAAATCAACGTAACCGAACAAATTTGAGACGGTAAAGCCGACCGGTCCCCGGGCACCACCGCTCGGTAAAGCAACGGGCTCGGCAGGTCCGACCCGGTCCAGGGCACCACCTCTCTGTAAAGCACAACTGTTTTCCACTGCGATAATACTTCGGGTGCGATCATACCAGCGCTAAAGCACCGGATCCCATCAGAACTCCGCAGTTAAGCGTGCTTGGGCGAGAGTAGTACTAGGATGGGTGAAGCGTGCTTGGGCGAGAGTAGTACTAGGATGGGTGACCTCCTGGGAAGTCCTCGTGTTGCACCCCTTTTTTTTCAGCTTTGGCTGTCCATTTTCCTGCCACCCATCACATGACCGCTGTTGGAGCCGTCGGAGACCAAATTAATCATTTTGAAGCGTCGAAACCCAGGCTCCGTGCGAGACTTACTGGTTTTAGTTAGCCTTTAATTTGATTGCTTTGAAGGCTTTTTACTCCATTTCCGGTTCAATCTTTGCGGAAAGCCATATAAAGCAATTTAGGAAAGGTTTAAAAGTTTCAATGGAAAATCTTTTATATTTTACTGATTTTAGTAAGCTTACTGATTCGAGTAATCGAGGGTTTCCTGACTCTATAAAAGTGATGTAATACTTTTATTCAAGGAATAATACAGTTTCAGGTTGTTTATGGGTATCTAGGGTCGTAAACGGGTCGGTTCCGTTCCGGGTCCACGGCGGGCCCGGAACTGGAATCGTTAGTGAGGGGATGCACCCGGAAACCAAAACCGGAACCGATTCGGAACTAATTTCCTGGATCCGGAACCGGAACCATTACGGAGTGGATGGGCCCGGAACCGGAACCATTTCCTGGGCGGGTTCGGGTCCGGGCCCGGCCTATGTAGAGAATTTTTTAGAGAAAAGCAAACTTTTAGAAAAAAAATTTCTAAAATTGGGGTACTATATTGGAGCTCGGGCCCACAGGCCAGAACCAAGGTCGAATTGGGCCCGGAACCATTTAGGTCGCGGGTCTAGAAATTGGAACCATACCCGGACCCGTTTACTTATCGGTTCCTAAAGATGGACCCAGACCCGATTATTAACGGGTCGGAACCTTCGGATAATCGGAGAATCGGATACCCATTTACAACCCTATGGGCATCACCCCATCACTTCCGTCTTGGCTCAGGGTGACGGTACGAGGTTAATGGAGACGACTTTCCTCTATGGTTTAGTAAGAGTGTTTCCGCAACGTTAATGTGGAAACAGAAATCAACGTAACAGAACAAATTTGTGACGATAAAGCCGACCGGTCCCCAGGCACCACCGCTCGGTAAAGCAACGGGCTCGGCAAGTCCGACCCGGTCCAGGGCACCACCTCTCTGTAAAGCACAACTGTTTTCCACTGCGATAATACTTCGGGTGCGATCATACCAGCGCTAAAGCACCGGATCCCATCAGAACTCCGCAGTTAAGCGTGCTTGGGCGAGAGTAGTACTAGGATGGGTGACCTCCTGGGAAGTCCTCGTGTTGCACCCCTTTTTTTTCAGCTTTGGCTGTCCATTTTCCTGCCACCCATCACTTGACCGCTGTTGGAGCCGTCGGAGACCAAATTAATCATTTTGAAGCGTCGAAACCCAGGCTCCGTGCGAGACTTACTGGTTTTAGTTAGCCTTTAATTTGATTGCTTTGAAGGCTTTTTACTCCATTTCCGGTTCAATCTTTGCGGAAAGCCATATAAAGCAATTTAGGAAAGGTTTAAAAGTTTCAATGGAAAATCTTTTATATTTTACTGATTTTAGTAAGCTTACTGATTCGAGTAATCGAGGATTTCCTGACTCTATAAAAGTGATGTAATACTTTTATTCAAGGAATAATACAGTTTCAGGTTGTTTATGGGTATCTAGGGTCGTAAACGGGTCGGTTCCGTTCCGGGTCCACGGCGGGCCCGGAACTGGAATCGTTAGTGAGGGGATGCACCCGGAAACCAAAACCGGAACCGATTCGGAACTAATTTCCTGGATCCGGAACCGGAACCATTACGGAGTGGATGGGCCCGGAACCGGAACCATTTCCTGGGCGGGTTCGGGTCCGGGCCCGGCCTATGTAGAGAATTTTTTAGAGAAAAGCAAACTTTTAGAAAAAAAATTTCTAAAATTGGGGTACTATATTGGAGCTCGGGCCTACAGGCCAGAACCAAGGTCGAATTGGGCCCGGAACCATTTAGGTCGCGGGTCTAGAAATTGGAACCATACCCGGACCCGTTTACTTATCGGTTCCTAAAGATGGACCCAGACCCGATTATTAACGGGTCGGAACCTTCGGATAATCGGAGAATCGGATACCCATTTACAACCCTATGGGCAGCACCCCATCACTTCCGTCTTGGCTCTGGGTGACAGTACGAGGTTAATGGAGACGACTTTCCTCTATGGTTTACTAAGAGTGTTTCCGCAACGTTAATGTGGAAACAGAAATCAACGTAACAGAACAAATTTGAGACGGTAAAGCCGACCGGTCCCCGGGCACCACCGCTCGGTAAAGCAACGGGCTCGGCAGGTCCGACCCGGTCCAGGGCACCACCTCTCTGTAAAGCACAACTGTTTTCCACTGCGATAATACTTCGGGTGCGATCATACCAGCGCTAAAGCACCGGATCCCATCAGAACTCCGCAGTTAAGCGTGCTTGGGCGAGAGTAGTACTAGGATGGGTGACCTCCTGGGAAGTCCTCGTGTTGCACCCCTTTTTTTTCAGCTTTGGCTGTCCATTTTCCTGCCACCCATCACAGGACCGCTGTTGGAGCCGTCGGAGACCAAATTCATCATTTTGAAGCGTCGAAACCCAGGCTCCGTGCGAGACTTACTGGTTTTAGTTAGCCTTTAATTTGATTGCTTTGAAGGCTTTTTACTCCATTTCCGGTTCAATCTTTGCGGAAAGCCATATAAAGCAATTTAGGAAAGGTTTAAAAGTTTCAATGGAAAATCTTTTATATTTTACTGATTTTAGTAAGCTTACTGATTCGAGTAATCGAGGGTTTCCTGACTCTATAAAAGTGATGTAATACTTTTATTCAAGGAATAATACAGTTTCAGGTTGTTTATGGGTATCTAGGGTCGTAAACGGGTCGGTTCCGTTCCGGGTCCACGGCGGGCCCGGAACTGGAATCGTTAGTGAGGGGATGCACCCGGAAACCAAAACCGGAACCGATTCGGAACTAATTTCCTGGATCCGGAACCGGAACCATTACGGAGTGGATGGGCCCGGAACCGGAACCATTTCCTGGGCGGGTTCGGGTCCGGGCCCGGCCTATCTAGAGAATTTTTTAGAGAAAAGCAAACTTTTAGAAAAAAAATTTCTAAAATTGGGGTAATATATTGGAGCTCGGGCCCACAGGCCAGAACCAAGGTCGAATTGGGCCCGGAACCATTTAGGTCGCGGGTCTAGAAATTGGAACCATACCCGGACCCGTTTACTTATCGGTTCCTAAAGATGGACCCAGACCCGATTATTAACGGGTCGGAACCATCGGATAATCGGAGAATCGGATACCCATTTACAACCCTATGGGCAGCACCCCATCACTTCCGTCTTGGCTCAGGGTGACGGTACGAGGTTAATGGAGACGACTTTCCTCTATGGTTTGCTAAGAGTGTTTCCGCAACGTTAATGTGGAAACAGAAATCAACGTAACAGAACAAATTTGAGACGGTAAAGCCGACCGGTCCCCAGGCACCACCGCTCGGTAAAGCAACGGGCTCGGCAGGTCCGACCCGGTCCAGGGCACCACCTCTCTGTAAAGCACAACTGTTTTCCACTGCGATAATACTTCGGGTGCGATCTTACCAGCGCTAAAGCACCGGATCACATCAGAACTCCGCAGTTAAGCGTGCTTGGGCGAGAGTAGTACTAGGATGGGTGACCTCCTGGGAAGTCCTCGTGTTGCACTCCTTTTTTTTCAGCTTTGGCTGTCCATTTTCCTGCCACCCATCACATGACCGCTGTTGGAGCCGTCGGAGACCAAATTAATCATTTTGAAGCGTCGAAACCCAGGCTCCGTGCGAGACTTACTGGTTTTAGTTAACCTTTAATTTGATTGCTTTGAAGGCTTTTTACTCCATTTCCGGTTCAATCTTTGCGGAAAGCCATATAAAGCAATTTAGGAAAGGTTTAAAAGTTTCAATGGAAAATCTTTTATATTTTACTGATTTTAGTAAGCTTACTGATTCGAGTAATCGAGGGTTTCCTGACTCTATAAAAGTGATGTAATACTTTTATTCAAGGAATAATACAGTTTCAGGTTGTTTATTGGTATCTAGGGTCGTAAACGGGTCGGTTCCGTTCCGGGTCCACGGCGGGCCCGGAACTGGAATCGTTAGTGAGGGGATGCACCCGGAAACCAAAACCGGAACCGATTCGGAACTAATTTCCTGGATCCGGAACCGGAACCATTACGGAGTGGATGGGCCCGGAACCGGAACCATTTCCTGGGCGGGTTCGGGTCCGGGCCCGGCCTATCTAGAGAATTTTTTAGAGAAAAGCAAACTTTTAGAAAAAAAATTTCTAAAATTGGGGTAATATATTGGAGCTCGGGCCCACAGGCCAGAACCAAGGTCGAATTGGGCCCGGAACCATTTAGGTCGCGGGTCTAGAAATTGGAACCATACCCGGACCCGTTTACTTATCGGTTCCTAAAGATGGACCCAGACCCGATTATTAACGGGTCGGAACCTTCGGATAATCGGAGAATCGGATACCCATTTACAACCCTATGGGCAGCACCCCATCACTTCCGTCTTGGCTCTGGGTGACAGTACGAGGTTAATGGAGACGACTTTCCTCTATGGTTTACTAAGAGTGTTTCCGCAACGTTAATGTGGAAACAGAAATCAACGTAACAGAACAAATTTGAGACGGTAAAGCCGACCGGTCCCCGGGCACCACCGCTCGGTAAAGCAACGGGCTCGGCAGGTCCGACCCGGTCCAGGGCACCACCTCTCTGTAAAGCACAACTGTTTTCCACTGCGATAATACTTCGGGTGCGATCATACCAGCGCTAAAGCACCGGATCCCATCAGAACTCCGCAGTTAAGCGTGCTTGGGCGAGAGTAGTACTAGGATGGGTGAAGCGTGCTTGGGCGAGAGTAGTACTAGGATGGGTGACCTCCTGGGAAGTCCTCGTGTTGCACCCCTTTTTTTTCAGCTTTGGCTGTCCATTTTCCTGCCACCCATCACATGACCGCTGTTGGAGCCGTCGGAGACCAAATTAATCATTTTGAAGCGTCGAAACCCAGGCTCCGTGCGAGACTTACTGGTTTTAGTTAGCCTTTAATTTGATTGCTTTGAAGGCTTTTTACTCCATTTCCGGTTCAATCTTTGCGGAAAGCCATATAAAGCAATTTAGGAAAGGTTTAAAAGTTTCAATGGAAAATCTTTTATATTTTACTGATTTTAGTAAGCTTACTGATTCGAGTAATCGAGGGTTTCCTGACTCTATAAAAGTGATGTAATACTTTTATTCAAGGAATAATACAGTTTCAGGTTGTTTATGGGTATCTAGGGTCGTAAACGGGTCGGTTCCGTTCCGGGTCCACGGCGGGCCCGGAACTGGAATCGTTAGTGAGGGGATGCACCCGGAAACCAAAACCGGAACCGATTCGGAACTAATTTCCTGGATCCGGAACCGGAACCATTACGGAGTGGATGGGCCCGGAACCGGAACCATTTCCTGGGCGGGTTCGGGTCCGGGCCCGGCCTATCTAGAGAATTTTTTAGAGAAAAGCAAACTTTTAGAAAAAAAATTTCTAAAATTGGGGTAATATATTGGAGCTCGGGCCCACAGGCCAGAACCAAGGTCGAATTGGGCCCGGAACCATTTAGGTCGCGGGTCTAGAAATTGGAACCATACCCGGACCCGTTTACTTATCGGTTCCTAAAGATGGACCCAGACCCGATTATTAACGGGTCGGAACCTTCGGATAATCGGAGAATCGGATACCCATTTACAACCCTATGGGCAGCACCCCATCACTTCCGTCTTGGCTCAGGGTGACGGTACGAGGTTAATGGAGACGACTTTCCTCTATGGTTTGCTAGGAGTGTTTCCGCAACGTTAATGTGGAAACAGAAATCAACGTAACAGAACAAATTTGAGACGGTAAAGCCGACCGGTCCCCGGGCACCACCGCTCGGTAAAGCAACGGGCTCGGCAGGTCCGACCCGGTCCAGGGCACCACCTCTCTGTAAAGCACAACTGTTTTCCACTGCGATAATACTTCGGGTGCGATCATACCAGCGCTAAAGCACCGGATCCCATCAGAACTCCGCAGTTAAGCGTGCTTGGGCGAGAGTAGTACTAGGATGGGTGACCTCCTGGGAAGTCCTCGTGTTGCACCCCTTTTTTTTCAGCTTTGGCTGTCCATTTTCCTGCCACCCATCACATGACCGCTGTTGGAGCCGTCGGAGACCAAATTAATCATTTTGAAGCGTCGAAACCCAGGCTCCGTGCGAGACTTACTGGTTTTAGTTAGCCTTTAATTTGATTGCTTTGAAGGCTTTTTACTCCATTTCCGGTTCAATCTTTGCGGAAAGCCATATAAAGCAATTTAGGAAAGGTTTAAAAGTTTCAATGGAAAATCTTTTATATTTCACTGATTTTAGTAAGCTTACTGATTCGAGTAATCGAGGGTTTCCTGACTCTATAAAAGTGATGTAATACTTTTATTCAAGGAATAATACAGTTTCAGGTTGTTTATGGGTATCTAGGGTCGTAAACGGGTCGGTTCCGTTCCGGGTCCACGGCGGGCCCGGAACTGGAATCGTTAGTGAGGGGATGCACCCGGAAACCAAAACCGGAACCGATTCGGAACTAATTTCCTGGATCCGGAACCGGAACCATTACGGAGTGGATGGGCCCGGAACCGGAACCATTTCCTGGGCGGGTTCGGGTCCGGGCCCGGCCTATCTAGAGAATTTTTTAGAGAAAAGCAAACTTTTAGAAAAAAAATTTCTAAAATTGGGGTAATATATTGGAGCTCGGGCCCACAGGCCAGAACCAAGGTCGAATTGGGCCCGGAACCATTTAGGTCGCGGGTCTAGAAATTGGAACCATACCCGGACCCGTTTACTTATCGGTTCCTAAAGATGGACCCAGACCCGATTATTAACGGGTCGGAACCTTCGGATAATCGGAGAATCGGATACCCATTTACAACCCTATGGGCAGCACCCCATCACTTCCGTCTTGGCTCAGGGTGACGGTCCGAGGTTAATGGAGACGACTTTCCTCTATGGTTTGCTAAGAGTGTTTCCGCAACGTTAATGTGGAAACAGAAATCAACGTAACAGAACAAATTTGAGACGGTAAAGCCGACCGGTCCCCAGGCACCACCGCTCGGTAAAGCAACGGGCTCGGCAGGTCCGACCCGGTCCAGGGCACCACCTCTCTGTAAAGCACAACTGTTTTCCACTGCGATAATACTTCGGGTGCGATCATACCAGCGCTAAAGCACCGGATCCCATCAGAACTCCGCAGTTAAGCGTGCTTGGGCGAGAGTAGTACTAGGATGGGTGACCTCCTGGGAAGTCCTCGTGTTGCACTCCTTTTTTTTCAGCTTTGGCTGTCCATTTTCCTGCCACCCATCACATGACCGCTGTTGGAGCCGTCGGAGACCAAATTAATCATTTTGAAGCGTCGAAACCCAGGCTCCTTGCGAGACTTACTGGTTTTAGTTAACCTTTAATTTGATTGCTTTGAAGGCTTTTTACTCCATTTCCGGTTCAATCTTTGCGGAAAGCCATATAAAGCAATTTAGGAAAGGTTTAAAAGTTTCAATGGAAAATCTTTTATATTTTACTGATTTTAGTAAGCTTACTGATTCGAGTAATCGAGGGTTTCCTGACTCTATAAAAGTGATGTAATACTTTTATTCAAGGAATAATACAGTTTCAGGTTGTTTATGGGTATCTAGGGTCGTAAACGGGTCGGTTCCGTTCCGGGTCCACGGCGGGCCCGGAACTGGAATCGTTAGTGAGGGGATGCACCCGGAAACCAAAACCGGAACCGATTCGGAACTAATTTCCTGGATCCGGAACCGGAACCATTACGGAGTGGATGGGCCCGGAACCGGAACCATTTCCTGGGCGGGTTCGGGTCCGGGCCCGGCCTATCTAGAGAATTTTTTAGAGAAAAGCAAACTTTTAGAAAAAAAATTTCTAAAATTGGGGTAATATATTGGAGCTCGGGCCCACAGGCCAGAACCAAGGTCGAATTGGGCCCGGAACCATTTAGGTCGCGGGTCTAGAAATTGGAACCATACCCGGACCCGTTTACTTATCGGTTCCTAAAGATGGACCCAGACCCGATTATTAACGGGTCGGAACCTTCGGATAATCGGAGAATCGGATACCCATTTACAACCCTATGGGCAGCACCCCATCACTTCCGTCTTGGCTCTGGGTGACAGTACGAGGTTAATGGAGACGACTTTCCTCTATGGTTTACTAAGAGTGTTTCCGCAACGTTAATGTGGAAACAGAAATCAACGTAACAGAACAAATTTGAGACGGTAAAGCCGACCGGTCCCCGGGCACCACCGCTCGGTAAAGCAACGGGCTCGGCAGGTCCGACCCGGTCCAGGGCACCACCTCTCTGTAAAGCACAACAGTTTTCCACTGCGATAATACTTCGGGTGCGATCATACCAGCGCTAAAGCACCGGATCCCATCAGAACTCCGCAGTTAAGCGTGCTTGGGCGAGAGTAGTACTAGGATGGGTGAAGCGTGCTTGGGCGAGAGTAGTACTAGGATGGGTGACCTCCTGGGAAGTCCTCGTGTTGCACCCCTTTTTTTTCATCTTTGGCTGTCCATTTTCCTGCCACCCATCACATGACCGCTGTTGGAGCCGTCGGAGACCAAATTAATCATTTTGAAGCGTCGAAACCCAGGCTCCGTGCGAGACTTACTGGTTTTAGTTAGCCTTTAATTTGATTGCTTTGAAGGCTTTTTACTCCATTTCCGGTTCAATCTTTGCGGAAAGCCATATAAAGCAATTTAGGAAAGGTTTAAAAGTTTCAATGGAAAATCTTTTATATTTTACTGATTTTAGTAAGCTTACTGATTCGAGTAATCGTGGGTTTCCTGACTCTATAAAAGTGATGTAATACTTTTATTCAAGGAATAATACAGTTTCAGGTTGTTTATGGGTATCTAGGGTCGTAAACGGGTCGGTTCCGTTCCGGGTCCACGGCGGGCCCGGAACTGGAATCGTTAGTGAGGGGATGCACCCGGAAACCAAAACCGGAACCGATTCGGAACTAATTTCCTGGATCCGGAACCGGAACCATTACGGAGTGGATGGGCCCGGAACCGGAACCATTTCCTGGGCGGGTCCGGGTCCGGGCCCGGCCTATCTAGAGAATTTTTTAGAGAAAAGCAAACTTTTAGAAAAAAAATTTCTAAAATTGGGGTAATATATTGGAGCTCGGGCCCACAGGCCAGAACCAAGGTCGAATTGGGCCCGGAACCATTTAGGTCGCGGGTCTAGAAATTGGAACCATACCCGGACCCGTTTACTTATCGGTTCCTAAAGATGGACCCAGACCCGATTATTCACGGGTCGGAACCTTCGGATAATCGGAGAATCGGATACCCATTTACAACCCTATGGGCAGCACCCCATCACTTCCGTCTTGGCTCAGGGTGACGGTACGAGGTTAATGGAGACGACTTTCCTCTATGGTTTGCTAGGAGTGTTTCCGCAACGTTAATGTGGAAACAGAAATCAACGTAACAGAACAAATTTGAGACGGTAAAGCCGACCGGTCCCCGGGCACCACCGCTCGGTAAAGCAACGGGCTCGGCAGGTCCGACCCGGTCCAGGGCACCACCTCTCTGTAAAGCACAACTGTTTTCCACTGCGATAATACTTCGGGTGCGATCATACCAGCGCTAAAGCACCGGATCCCATAAGAACTCCGCAGTTAAGCGTGCTTGAGCGAGAGTAGTACTAGGATGGGTGACCTCCTGGGAAGTCCTTGTGTTGCACCCCTTTTTTTTCAGCTTTGGCTGTCCATTTTCCTGCCACCCATCACATGACCGCTGTTGGAGCCGTCGGAGACCAAATTAATCATTTTGAAGCGTTGAAACCCTGGCTCCGTGCGAGACTTACTGGTTTTAGTTAGCCTTTAATTTGATTGCTTTGAAGGCTTTTTACTCCATTTCCGGTTCAATCTTTGCGGAAAGCCATATAAAGCAATTTAGGAAAGGTTTAAAAGTTTCAATGGAAAATCTTTTATATTTTACTGATTTTAGTAAGCTTACTGATTCGAGTAATCGAGGGTTTCCTGACTCTATAAATGTGATGTAATACTTTTATTCAAGGAATAATACAGTTTCAGGTTGTTTATGGGTATCTAGGGTCGTAAACGGGTCGGTTCCGTTCCGGGTCCACGGCGGGCCCGGAACTGGAATCGTTAGTGAGGGGATGCACCCGGAAACCAAAACCGGAACCGATTCGGAACTAATTTCCTGGATCCGGAACCGGAACCATTACGGAGTGGATGGGCCCGGAACCGGAACCATTTCCTGGGCGGGTTCGGGTCCGGGCCCGGCCTATCTAGAGAATTTTTTAGAGAAAAGCAAACTTTTTGAAAAAAAATTTCTAAAATTGGGGTAATATATTGGAGCTCGGGCCCACAGGCCAGAACCAAGGTCGAATTGGGCCCGGAACCATTTAGGTCGCGGGTCTAGAAATTGGAACCATACCCGGACCCGTTTACTTATCGGTTCCTAAAGATGGACCCAGACCCGATTATTAACGGGTCGGAACCTTCGGATAATCGGAGAATCGGATACCCATTTACAACCCTATGGGCAGCACCCCATCACTTCCGTCTTGGCTCAGGGTGACGGTACGAGGTTAATGGAGACGACTTTCCTCTATGGTTTACTAAGAGTGTTTCCGCAACGTTAATGTGGAAACAGAAATCAACGTAACAGAACAAATTTGAGACGGTAAAGCCGACCGGTCCCCAGGCACCACCGCTCGGTAAAGCAACGGGCTCGGCAGGTCCGACCCGGTCCAGGGCACCACCTCTCTGTAAAGCACAACTGTTTTCCACTGCGATAATACTTCGGTTGCGATCATACCAGCGCTAAAGCACCGGATCCCATCAGAACTCCGCAGTTAAGCGTGCTTGGGCGAGAGTAGTACTAGGATGGGTGACCTCCTGGGAAGTCCTCGTGTTGCACCCCTTTTTTTTCAGCTTTGGCTGTCCATTTTCCTGCCACCCATCACATGACCGCTGTTGGAGCCGTCGGAGACCAAATTAATCATTTTGAAGCGTCGAAACCCAGGCTCCGTGCGAGACTTACTGGTTTTAGTTAGCCTTTAATTTGATTGCTTTGAAGGCTTTTTACTCCATTTCCGGTTCAATCTTTGCGGAAAGCCATATAAAGCAATTTAGGAAAGGTTTAAAAGTTTCAATGGAAAATCTTTTATATTTTACTGATTTTAGTAAGCTTACTGATTCGAGTAATCGAGGGTTTCCTGACTCTATAAATGTGATGTAATACTTTTATTCAAGGAATAATACAGTTTCAGGTTGTTTATGGGTATCTAGGGTCGTAAACGGGTCGGTTCCGTTCCGGGTCCACGGCGGGCCCGGAACTGGAATCGTTAGTGAGGGGATGCACCCGGAAACCAAAACCGGAACCGATTCGGAACTAATTTCCTGGATCCGGAACCGGAACCATTACGGAGTGGATGGGCCCGGAACCGGAACCATTTCCTGGGCGGGTTCGGGTCCGGGCCCGGCCTATGTAGAGAATTTTTTAGAGAAAAGCAAACTTTTAGAAAAAAAATTTCTAAAATTGGGGTAATATATTGGAGCTCGGGCCCACAGGCCAGAACCAAGGTCGAATTGGGCCCGGAACCATTTAGGTCGCGGGTCTAGAAATTGGAACCATACCCGGACCCGTTTACTTATCGGTTCCTAAAGATGGACCCAGACCCGATTATTAACGGGTCGGAACCTTCGGATAATCGGAGAATCGGATACCCATTTACAACCCTATGGGCAGCACCCCATCACTTCCGTCTTGGCTCAGGGTGACGGTACGAGGTTAATGGAGACGACTTTCCTCTATGGTTTACTAAGAGTGTTTCCGCAACGTTAATGTGGAAACAGAAATCAACGTAACAGAACAAATTTGAGACGGTAAAGCCGACCGGTCCCCAGGCACCACCGCTCGGTAAAGCAACGGGCTCGGCAGGTCCGACCCGGTCCAGGGCACCACCTCTCTGTAAAGCACAACTGTTTTCCACTGCGATAATACTTCGGTTGCGATCATACCAGCGCTAAAGCACCGGATCCCATCAGAACTCTGCAGTTAAGCGTGCTTGGGCGAGAGTAGTACTAGGATGGGTGACCTCCTGGGAAGTCCTCGTGTTGCACCCCTTTTTTTTCAGCTTTGGCTGTCCATTTTCCTGCCACCCATCACATGACCGCTGTTGGAGCCGTCGGAGACCAAATTAATCATTTTGAAGCGTCGAAACCCAGGCTCCGTGCGAGACTTACTGGTTTTAGTTAGCCTTTAATTTGATGGCTTTGAAGGCTTTTTACTCCATTTCCGGTTCAATCTTTGCGGAAAGCCATATAAAGCAATTTAGGAAAGGTTTAAAAGTTTCAATGGAAAATCTTTTATATTTTACTGATTTTAGTAAGCTTACTGATTCGAGTAATCGAGGGTTTCCTGACTCTATAAAAGTGATGTAATACTTTTATTCAAGGAATAATACAGTTTCAGGTTGTTTATGGGTATCTAGGGTCGTAAACGGGTCGGTTCCGTTCCGGGTCCACGGCGGGCCCGGAACTGGAATCGTTAGTGAGGGGATGCACCCGGAAACCAAAACCGGAACCGATTCGGAACTAATTTCCTGGATCCGGAACCGGAACCATTACGGAGTGGATGGGCCCGGAACCGGAACCATTTCCTGGGCGGGTTCGGGTCCGGGCCCGGCCTATCTAGAGAATTTTTTAGAGAAAAGCAAACTTTTAGAAAAAAAATTTCTAAAATTGGGGTAATATATTGGAGCTCGGGCCCACAGGCCAGAACCAAGGTCGAATTGGGCCCGGAACCGTTTAGGTCGCGGGTCTAGAAATTGGAACCATACCCGGACCCGTTTACTTATCGGTTCCTAAAATGGACCCAGACCCGATTATTAACGGGTCGGAACCTTCGGATAATCGGAGAATCGGATACCCATTTACAACCCTATGGGCAGCACCCCATCACTTCCGTCTTGGCTCAGGGTGACGGTACGAGGTTAATGGAGATGACTTTCCCCTATGGTTTAGTAAGAGTGTTTCCGCAACGTTAATGTGGAAACAGAAATCAACGTAACAGAACAAATTTGAGACGGTAAAGCCGACCGGTCCCCAGGCACCACCGCTCGGTAAAGCAACGGGCTCGGCAGGTCCGACCCGGTCCAGGGCACCACCCCTCAGTAAAGCACAACTGTTTTCCACTGCGATAATACTTCGGGTGCGATCATACCAGCGCTAAAGCACCGGATCCCTTCAGAACTCCGCAGTTAAGCGTGCTTGGGCGAGAGTAGTACTAGGATGGGTGACCTCCTGGGAAGTCCTTGTGTTGCACCCCTTTTTTTTCAGCTTTGGCTGTCCATTTTCCTGCCACCCATCACATGACCGCTGTTGGAGCCGTCGGAGACCAAATTAATCATTTTGAAGCGTCGAAACCCTGGCTCCGTGCGAGACTTACTGGTTTTAGTTAGCCTTTAATTTGATTGCTTTGAAGGCTTTTTACTCCATTTCCGGTTCAATCTTTGCGGAAAGCCATATAAAGCAATTTAGGAAAGGTTTAAAAGTTTCAATGGAAAATCTTTTATATTTTATTGATTTTAGTAAGCTTACTGATTCGAGTAATCGAGGGTTTCCTGACTCTATAAAAGTGATGTAATACTTTTATTCAAGGAATAATACAGTTTCAGGTTGTTTATGGGTATCTAGGGTCGTAAACGGGTCGGTTCCGTTCCGGGTCCACGGCGGGCCCGGAACTGGAATCGTTAGTGAGGGGATGCACCCGGAAACCAAAACCGGAACCGATTCGGAACTAATTTCCTGGATCCGGAACCGGAACCATTACGGAGTGGATGGGCCCGGAACCGGAACCATTTCCTGGGCGGGTTCGGGTCCGGGCCCGGCCTATGTAGAGAATTTTTTAGAGAAAAGTAAACTTTTAGAAAAAAAATTTCTAAAATTGGGGTAATATATTGGAGCTCGGGCCCACAGGCCAGAACCAAGGTCGAATTGGGCCCGGAACCATTTAGGTCGCGGGTCTAAAAATTGGAACCATACCCGGACCCGTTTACTTATCGGTTCCTAAAGATTGACCCAGACCCGATTATTAACGGGTCGGAACCTTCGGATAATCGGAGAATCGGATACCCATTTACAACCCTATGGGCAGCACCCCATCACTTCCGTCTTGGCTCAGGGTGACGGTACGAGGTTAATGGAGACGACTTTCCTCTATGGTTTACTAAGAGTGTTTCCGCAACGTTAATGTGGAAACAGAAATCAACGTAACAGAACAAATTTGAGACGGTAAAGCCGACCGGTCCCCAGGCACCACCGCTCGGTAAAGCAACGGGCTCGGCAGGTCCGACCCGGTCCAGGGCACCACCTCTCTGTAAGGCACAACTGTTTTCCACTGCGATAATACTTCGGGTGCGATCATACCAGCGCTAAAGCACCGGATCCCATCAGAACTCCGCAGTTAAGCGTGCTTGGGCGAGAGTAGTACTAGGATGGGTGACCTCCAGGGAAGTCCTCGTGTTGCACCCCTTTTTTTTCAGCTTTGGCTGTCCATTTTCCTGCCACCCATCACATGACCGCTGTTGGAGCCGTCGGAGACCAAATTAATCATTTTGAAGCGTCGAAACCCAGGCTCCGTGCGAGACTTACTGGTTTTAGTTAGCCTTTAATTTGATTGCTTTGAAGGCTTTTTACTCCATTTCCGGTTCAATCTTTGCGGAAAGCCATATAAAGCAATTTAGGAAAGGTTTAAAAGTTTCAATGGAAAATCTTTTATATTTTACTGATTTTAGTAAGCTTACTGATTCGAGTAATCGAGGGTTTCCTGACTCTATAAAAGTGATGTAATACTTTTATTCAAGGAATAATACAGTTTCAGGTTGTTTATGGGTATCTAGGGTCGTAAACGGGTCGGTTCCGTTTCGGGTCCACGGCGGGCCCGGAACTGGAATCGTTAGTGAGGGGATGCACCCGGAAACCAAAACCGGAACCGATTCGGAACTAATTTCCTGGATCCGGAACCGGAACCATTACGGAGAGGATGGGCCCGGAACCGGAACCATTTCCTGGGCGGGTTCGGGTCCGGGCCCGGCCTATCTAGAGAATTTTTTAGAGAAAAGCAAACTTTTAGAAAAAAAATTTCTAAAATTGGGGTAATATATTGGAGCTCGGGCCCACAGGCCAGAACCAAGGTCGAATTGGGCCCGGAACCGTTTAGGTCGCGGGTCTAGAAATTGGAACCATACCCGGACCCGTTTGCTTATCGGTTCCTAAAATGGACCCAGACCCGATTATTAACGGGTCGGAACCTTCGGATAATCGGAGAATCGGATACCCATTTACAACCCTATGGGCAGCACCCCATCACTTCCGTCTTGGCTCAGGGTGACGGTACGAGGTTAATGGAGATGACTTTCCTCTATGGTTTAGTAAGAGTGTTTCCGCAACGTTAATGTGGAAACAGAAATCAACGTAACAGAACAAATTTGAGACGGTAAAGCCGACCGGTCCCCAGGCACCACCGCTCGGTAAAGCAACGGGCTCGGCAGGTCCGACCCGGTCCAGGGCACCACCTCTCCGTAAAGCACAACTGTTTTCCACTGCGATAACACTTCGGGTGCGATCATACCAGCGCACCTCCTGGGAAGTCCTTGTGTTGCACCCCTTTTTTTTCAGCTTTGGCTGTCCATTTTCCTGCCACCCATCACATGACCGCTGTTGGAGCCGTCGGAGACCAAATTAATCATTTTGAAGCGTCGAAACCCTGGCTCCGTGCGAGACTTACTGGTTTTAGTTAGCCTTTAATTTGATTGCTTTGAAGGCTTTTTACTCCATTTCCGGTTCAATCTTTGCGGAAAGCCATATAAAGCAATTTAGGAAAGGTTTAAAAGTTTCAATGGAAAATCTTTTATATTTTATTGATTTTAGTAAGCTTACTGATTCGAGTAATCGAGGGTTTCCTGACTCTATAAAAGTGATGTAATACTTTTATTCAAGGAATAATACAGTTTCAGGTTGTTTATGGGTATCTAGGGTCGTAAACGGGTCGGTTCCGTTCCGGGTCCACGGCGGGCCCGGAACTGGAATCGTTAGTGAGGGGATGCACCCGGAAACCAAAACCGGAACCGATTCGGAACTAATTTCCTGGATCCGGAACCGGAACCATTACGGAGTGGATGGGCCCGGAACCGGAACCATTTCCTGGGCGGGTTCGGGTCCGGGCCCGGCCTATGTAGAGAATTTTTTAGAGAAAAGTAAACTTTTAGAAAAAAAATTTCTAAAATTGGGGTAATATATTGGAGCTCGGGCCCACAGGCCAGAACCAAGGTCGAATTGGGCCCGGAACCATTTAGGTCGCGGGTCTAAAAATTGGAACCATACCCGGACCCGTTTACTTATCGGTTCCTAAAGATGGACCCAGACCCGATTATTAACGGGTCGGAACCTTCGGATAATCGGAGAATCGGATACCCATTTACAACCCTATGGGCAGCACCCCATCACTTCCGTCTTGGCTCAGGGTGACGGTACGAGGTTAATGGAGACGACTTTCCTCTATGGTTTACTAAGAGTGTTTCCGCAACGTTAATGTGGAAACAGAAATCAACGTAACAGAACAAATTTGAGACGGTAAAGCCGACCGGTCCCCAGGCACCACCGCTCGGTAAAGCAACGGGCTCGGCAGGTCCGACCCGGTCCAGGGCACCACCTCTCTGTAAAGCACAACTGTTTTCCACTGCGATAATACTTCGGGTGCGATCATACTAGCGCTAAAGCACCTGATCCCATCAGAACTCTGCAGTTAAGCGTGCTTGGGCGAGAGTAGTACTAGGATGGGTGACCTCCTGGGAAGTCCTCGTGTTGCACCCCTTTTTTTTCAGCTTTGGCTGTCCATTTTCCTGTGCGAGACTTACTGGTTTTAGTTAGCCTTTAATTTGATTGCTTTGAAGGCTTTTTACTCCATTTCCGGTTCAATCTTTACGGAAAGCCATATAAAGCAATTTAGGAAAGGTTTAAAAGTTTCAATGGAAAATCTTTTATATTTTACTGATTTTAGTAAGCTTACTGATTCGAGTAATCGAGGGTTTCCTGACTCTATAAAAGTGATGTAATACTTTTATTCAAGGAATAATACAGTTTCAGGTTGTTTATGGGTATCTAGGGTCGTAAACGGGTCGGTTCCGTTCCGGGTCCACGGCGGGCCCGGAACTGGAATCGATAGTGAGGGGATGCACCCGGAAACCAAAACCGGAACCGATTCGGAACTAATTTCCTGGATCCGGAACCGGAACCATTACGGAGTGGATGGGCCCGGAACCGAAACCATTTCCTGGGCGGGTTCGGGTCCGGGCCCGGCCTATCTAGAGAATTTTTTAGAGAAAAGCAAACTTTTAGAAAAAAAATTTCTAAAATTGGGGTAATATATTGGAGCTCGGGCCCACAGGCCAGAACCAAGGTCGAATTGGGCCCGGAACCGTTTAGGTCGCGGGTCTAGAAATTGGAACCATACCCGAACCCGTTTACTTATCGGTTCCTAAAATGGACCCAGACCCGATTATTAACGGGTCGGAACCTTCGGATAATCGGAGAATCGGATACCCATTTACAACCCTATGGGCAGCACCCCATCACTTCCGTCTTGGCTCAGGGTGACGGTACGAGGTTAATGGAGATGACTTTCCTCTATGGTTTTGTAAGAGTGTTTCCGCAACGTTAATGTGGAAACAGAAATCAACGTAACAGAACAAATTTGAGACGGTAAAGCCGACCGGTCCCCAGGCACCACCGCTCGGTAAAGCAACGGGCTCGGCAGGTCCGACCCGGTCCAGGGCACCACCTCTCAGTAAAGCACAACTGTTTTCCACTGCGATAATACTTCGGGTGCGATCATACCAGCGCTAAAGCACCGGATCCCATCAGAACTCCGCAGCTAAGCGTGCTTGGGCGAGAGTAGTACTAGGATGGGTGACCTCCTGGGAAGTCCTTGTGTTGCACCCCTTTTTTTTCAGCTTTGGCTGTCCATTTTCCTGCCACCCATCACATGACCGCTGTTGGAGCCGTCGGAGACCAAATTAATCATTTTGAAGCGTCGAAACCCTGGCTCCGTGCGAGACTTACTGGTTTTAGTTAGCCTTTAATTTGATTGCTTTGAAGGCTTTTTACTCCGTTTCCGGTTCAATCTTTGCGGAAAGCCATATAAAGCAATTTAGGAAAGGTTTAAAAGTTTCAATGGAAAATCTTTTATATTTTACTGATTTTAGTAAGCTTACTGATTCGAGTAATCGAGGGTTTCCTGACTCTATAAAAGTGATGTAATACTTTTATTCAAGGAATAATACAGTTTCAGGTTGTTTATGGGTATTTAGGGTCGTAAACGGGTCGGTTCCGTTCCGGGTCCACGGCGGGCCCGGAACTGGAATCGATAGTGAGGGGATGCACCCGGAAACCAAAACCGGAACCGATTCGGAACTAATTTCCTGGATCCGGAACCGGAACCATTACGGAGTGGATGGGCCCGGAACCGGAACCATTTCCTGGGCGGGTTCGGGTCCGGGCCCGGCCTATCTAGAGAATTTTTTAGAGAAAAGCAAACTTTTAGAAAAAAAATTTCTAAAATTGGGGTAATATATTGGAGCTCGGGCCCACAGGCCAGAACCAAGGTCGAATTGGGCCCGGAACCGTTTAGGTCGCGGGTCTAGAAATTGGAACCATACCCGGACCCATTTACTTATCGGTTCCTAAAATGGACCCAGACCCGATTATTAACGGGTCGGAACCTTCGGATAATCGGAGAATCGGATACCCATTTACAACCCTATGGGCAGCACCCCATCACTTCCGTCTTGGCTCAGGGTGACGGTACGAGGTTAATGGAGACGACTTTCCTCTATGGTTTACTAAGAGTGTTTCCGCAACGTTAATGTGGAAACAGAAATCAACGTAACAGAACAAATTTGAGACGGTAAAGCCGACCGGTCCCCAGGCACCACCGCTCGGTAAAGCAACGGGCTCGGCAGGTCCGACCCGGTCCAGGGCACCACCTCTCTGTAAAGCACAACTGTTTTCCACTGCGATAATACTTCGGGTGCGATCATACTAGCGCTAAAGCACCTGATCCCATCAGAACTCCGCAGTTAAGCGTGCTTGGGCGAGAGTAGTACTAGGATGGGTGACCTCCTGGGAAGTCCTCGTGTTGCACCCCTTTTTTTTCAGCTTTGGCTGTCCATTTTCCTGTGCGAGACTTACTGGTTTTAGTTAGCCTTTAATTTGATTGCTTTGAAGGCTTTTTACTCCATTTCCGGTTCAATCTTTACGGAAAGCCATATAAAGCAATTTAGGAAAGGTTTAAAAGTTTCAATGGAAAATCTTTTATATTTTACTGATTTTAGTAAGCTTACTGATTCGAGTAATCGAGGGTTTCCTGACTCTATAAAAGTGATGTAATACTTTTATTCAAGGAATAATACAGTTTCAGGTTGTTTATGGGTATCTAGGGTCGTAAACGGGTCGGTTCCGTTCCGGGTCCACGGCGGGCCCGGAACTGGAATCGATAGTGAGGGGATGCACCCGGAAACCAAAACCGGAACCGATTCGGAACTAATTTCCTGGATCCGGAACCGGAACCATTACGGAGTGGATGGGCCCGGAACCGAAACCATTTCCTGGGCGGGTTCGGGTCCGGGCCCGGCCTATCTAGAGAATTTTTTAGAGAAAAGCAAACTTTTAGAAAAAAAATTTCTAAAATTGGGGTAATATATTGGAGCTCGGGCCCACAGGCCAGAACCAAGGTCGAATTGGGCCCGGAACCGTTTAGGTCGCGGGTCTAGAAATTGGAACCATACCCGAACCCGTTTACTTATCGGTTCCTAAAATGGACCCCGACCCGATTATTAACGGGTCGGAACCTTCGGATAATCGGAGAATCGGATACCCATTTACAACCCTATGGGCAGCACCCCATCACTTCCGTCTTGGCTCAGGGTGACGGTACGAGGTTAATGGAGATGACTTTCCTCTATGGTTTTGTAAGAGTGTTTCCGCAACGTTAATGTGGAAACAGAAATCAACGTAACAGAACAAATTTGAGACGGTAAAGCCGACCGGTCCCCAGGCACCACCGCTCGGTAAAGCAACGGGCTCGGCAGGTCCGACCCGGTCCAGGGCACCACCTCTCAGTAAAGCACAACTGTTTTCCACTGCGATAATACTTCGGGTGCGATCATACCAGCGCTAAAGCACCGGATCCCATCAGAACTCCGCAGCTAAGCGTGCTTGGGCGAGAGTAGTACTAGGATGGGTGACCTCCTGGGAAGTCCTTGTGTTGCACCCCTTTTTTTTCAGCTTTGGCTGTCCATTTTCCTGCCACCCATCACATGACCGCTGTTGGAGCCGTCGGAGACCAAATTAATCATTTTGAAGCGTCGAAACCCTGGCTCCGTGCGAGACTTACTGGTTTTAGTTAGCCTTTAATTTGATTGCTTTGAAGGCTTTTTACTCCGTTTCCGGTTCAATCTTTGCGGAAAGCCATATAAAGCAATTTAGGAAAGGTTTAAAAGTTTCAATGGAAAATCTTTTATATTTTACTGATTTTAGTAAGCTTACTGATTCGAGTAATCGAGGGTTTCCTGACTCTATAAAAGTGATGTAATACTTTTATTCAAGGAATAATACAGTTTCAGGTTGTTTATGGGTATTTAGGGTCGTAAACGGGTCGGTTCCGTTCCGGGTCCACGGCGGGCCCGGAACTGGAATCGATAGTGAGGGGATGCACCCGGAAACCAAAACCGGAACCGATTCGGAACTAATTTCCTGGATCCGGAACCGGAACCATTACGGAGTGGATGGGCCCGGAACCGGAACCATTTCCTGGGCGGGTTCGGGTCCGGGCCCGGCCTATCTAGAGAATTTTTTAGAGAAAAGCAAACTTTTAGAAAAAAAATTTCTAAAATTGGGGTAATATATTGGAGCTCGGGCCCACAGGCCAGAACCAAGGTCGAATTGGGCCCGGAACCGTTTAGGTCGCGGGTCTAGAAATTGGAACCATACCCGGACCCGTTTACTTATCGGTTCCTAAAATGGACCCAGACCCGATTATTAACGGGTCGGAACCTTCGGATAATCGGAGAATCGGATACCCATTTACAACCCTATGGGCAGCACCCCATCACTTCCGTCTTGGCTCAGGGTGACGGTACGAGGTTAATGGAGATGACTTTCCTCTATGGTTTAGTAAGAGTGTTTCCGCAACGTTAATGTGGAAACAGAAATCAATGTAACAGAACAAATTTGAGACGGTAAAGCCGACCGGTCCCCAGGCACCACCGCTCGGTAAAGCAACGGGCTCGGCAGGTCCGACCCGGTCCAGGGCACCACCTCTCAGTAAAGCACAACTGTTTTCCACTGCGATAATACTTCGGGTGCGATCATACCAGCGCTAAAGCACCGGATCCCATCAGAACTCCACAGTTAAGCGTGCTTGGGCGAGAGTACTACTAGGATGGGTGACCTCCTGGGAAGTCCTTGTGTTGCACCCCTTTTTTTTCAGCTTTGGCTGTCCATTTTCCTGCCACCCATCACATGACCGCTGTTGGAGCCGTCGGAGACCAAATTAATCATTTTGAAGCGTCGAAACCCTGGCTCCGTGCGAGACTTACTGGTTTTAGTTAGCCTTTAATTTGATTGCTTTGAAGGCTTTTTACTCCATTTCCGGTTCAATCTTTGCGGAAAGCCATATAAAGCAATTTAGGAAAGGTGTAAAAGTTTCAATGGAAAATCTTTTATATTTTACTGATTTTAGTAAGCTTACTGATTCGAGTAATCGAGGGTTTCCTGACTCTATAAAGGTGATGTAATACTTTTATTCAAGGAATAATACAGTTTCAGGTTGTTTATGGGTATCTAGGGTCGTAAACGGGTCGGTTCCGTTCCGGGTCCACGGCGGGCCCGGAACTGGAATCGATAGTGAGGGGATGCACCCGGAAACCAAAACCGGAACCGATTCGGAACTAATTTCCTGGATCCGGAACCGGAACCATTACGGAGTGGATGGGCCCGGAACCGGAACCATTTCCTGGGCGGGTTCGGGTCCGGGCCCGGCCTATCTAGAGAATTTTTTAGAGAAAAGCAAACTTTTAGAAAAAAAATTTCTAAAATTGGGGTAATATATTGGAGCTCGGGCCCACAGGCCAGAACCAAGGTCGAATTGGGCCCGGAATCGTTTAGGTCGCGGGTCTAGAAATTGGAACCATACCCGGACCCGTTTACTTATCGGTTCCTAAAATGGACCCAGACCCGATTATTAACGGGTCGGAACCTTCGGATAATCGGAGAATCGGATACCCATTTACAACCCTATGGGCAGCACCCCATCACTTCCGTCTTGGCTCAGGGTGACGGTACGAGGTTAATGGAGACGACTTTCCTCTATGGTTTACTAAGAGTGTTTCCGCAACGTTAATGTGGAAACAGAAATCAACGTAACAGAACAAATTTGAGACGGTAAAGCCGACCGGTCCCCAGGCACCACCGCTCGGTAAAGCAACGGGCTCGGCAGGTCCGACCCGGTCCAGGGCACCACCTCTCTGTAAAGCACAACTGTTTTCCACTGCGATAATACTTCGGGTGCGATCATACTAGCGCTAAAGCACCTGATCCCATCAGAACTCCGCAGTTAAGCGTGCTTGGGCGAGAGTAGTACTAGGATGGGTGACCTCCTGGGAAGTCCTCGTGTTGCACCCCTTTGTTTTCAGCTTTGGCTGTCCATTTTCCTGTGCGAGACTTACTGGTTTTAGTTAGCCTTTAATTTGATTGCTTTGAAGGCTTTTTACTCCATTTCCGGTTCAATCTTTACGGAAAGCCATATAAAGCAATTTAGGAAAGGTTTAAAAGTTTCAATGGAAAATCTTTTATATTTTACTGATTTTAGTAAGCTTACTGATTCGAGTGATCGAGGGTTTCCTGACTCTATAAAAGTGATGTAATACTTTTATTCAAGGAATAATACAGTTTCAGGTTGTTTATGGGTATCTAGGGTCGTAAACGGGTCGGTTCCGTTCCGGGTCCACGGCGGGCCCGGAACTGGAATCGATAGTGAGGGGATGCACCCGGAAACCAAAACCGGAACCGATTCGGAACTAATTTCCTGGATCCGGAACCGGAACCATTACGGAGTGGATGGGCCCGGAACCGAAACCATTTCCTGGGCGGGTTCGGGTCCGGGCCCGGCCTATCTAGAGAATTTTTTAGAGAAAAGCAAACTTTTAGAAAAAAAATTTCTAAAATTGGGGTAATATATTGGAGCTCGGGCCCACAGGCCAGAACCAAGGTCGAATTGGGCCCGGAACCGTTTAGGTCGCGGGTCTAGAAATTGGAACCATACCCGAACCCGTTTACTTATCGGTTCCTAAAATGGACCCAGACCCGATTATTAACGGGTCGGAACCTTCGGATAATCGGAGAATCGGATACCCATTTACAACCCTATGGGCAGCACCCCATCACTTCCCTCTTGGCTCAGGGTGACGGTACGAGGTTAATGGAGATGACTTTCCTCTATGGTTTTGTAAGAGTGTTTCCGCAACGTTAATGTGGAAACAGAAATCAACGTAACAGAACAAATTTGAGACGGTAAAGCCGACCGGTCCCCAGGCACCACCGCTCGGTAAAGCAACGGGCTCGGCAGGTCCGACCCGGTCCAGGGCACCACCTCTCAGTAAAGCACAACTGTTTTCCACTGCGATAATACTTCGGGTGCGATCATACCAGCGCTAAAGCACCGGATCCCATCAGAACTCCGCAGCTAAGCGTGCTTGGGCGAGAGTAGTACTAGGATGGGTGACCTCCTGGGAAGTCCTTGTGTTGCACCCCTTTTTTTTCAGCTTTGGCTGTCCATTTTCCTGCCACCCATCACATGACCGCTGTTGGAGCCGTCGGAGACCAAATTAATCATTTTGAAGCGTCGAAACCCTGGCTCCGTGCGAGACTTACTGGTTTTAGTTAGCCTTTAATTTGATTGCTTTGAAGGCTTTTTACTCCGTTTCCGGTTCAATCTTTGCGGAAAGCCATATAAAGCAATTTAGGAAAGGTTTAAAAGTTTCAATGGAAAATCTTTTATATTTTACTGATTTTAGTAAGCTTACTGATTCGAGTAATCGAGGGTTTCCTGACTCTATAAAAGTGATGTAATACTTTTATTCAAGGAATAATACAGTTTCAGGTTGTTTATGGGTATTTAGGGTCGTAAACGGGTCGGTTCCGTTCCGGGTCCACGGCGGGCCCGGAACTGGAATCGATAGTGAGGGGATGCACCCGGAAACCAAAACCGGAACCGATTCGGAACTAATTTCCTGGATCCGGAACCGGAACCATTACGGAGTGGATGGGCCCGGAACCGGAACCATTTCCTGGGCGGGTTCGGGTCCGGGCCCGGCCTATCTAGAGAATTTTTTAGAGAAAAGCAAACTTTTAGAAAAAAAATTTCTAAAATTGGGGTAATATATTGGAGCTCGGGCCCACAGGCCAGAACCAAGGTCGAATTGGGCCCGGAACCGTTTAGGTCGCGGGTCTAGAAATTGGAACCATACCCGGACCCGTTTACTTATCGGTTCCTAAAATGGACCCAGACCCGATTATTAACGGGTCGGAACCTTCGGATAATCGGAGAATCGGATACCCATTTACAACCCTATGGGCAGCACCCCATCACTTCCGTCTTGGCTCAGGGTGACGGTACGAGGTTAATGGAGATGACTTTCCTCTATGGTTTAGTAAGAGTGTTTCCGCAACGTTAATGTGGAAACAGAAATCAATGTAACAGAACAAATTTGAGACGGTAAAGCCGACCGGTCCCCAGGCACCACCGCTCGGTAAAGCAACGGGCTCGGCAGGTCCGACCCGGTCCAGGGCACCACCCCTCAGTAAAGCACAACTGTTTTCCACTGCGATAATACTTCGGGTGCGATCATACCAGCGCTAAAGCACCGGATCCCTTCAGAACTCCGCAGTTAAGCGTGCTTGGGCGAGAGTAGTACTAGGATGGGTGACCTCCTGGGAAGTCCTTGTGTTGCACCCCTTTTTTTTCAGCTTTGGCTGTCCATTTTCCTGCCACCCATCACATGACCGCTGTTGGAGCCGTCGGAGACCAAATTAATCATTTTGAAGCGTCGAAACCCAGGCTCCGTGCGAGACTTACTGGTTTTAGTTAGCCTTTAATTTGATGGCTTTGAAGGCTTTTTACTCCATTTCCGGTTCAATCTTTGCGGAAAGCCATATAAAGCAATTTAGGAAAGGTTTAAAAGTTTCAATGGAAAATCTTTTATATTTTACTGATTTTAGTAAGCTTACTGATTCGAGTAATCGAGGGTTTCCTGACTCTATAAAAGTGATGTAATACTTTTATTCAAGGAATAATACAGTTTCAGGTTGTTTATGGGTATCTAGGGTCGTAAACGGGTCGGTTCCGTTCCGGGTCCACGGCGGGCCCGGAACTGGAATCGTTAGTGAGGGGATGCACCCGGAAACCAAAACCGGAACCGATTCGGAACTAATTTCCTGGATCCGGAACCGGAACCATTACGGAGTGGATGGGCCCGGAACCGGAACCATTTCCTGGGCGGGTTCGGGTCCGGGCCCGGCCTATCTAGAGAATTTTTTAGAGAAAAGCAAACTTTTAGAAAAAAAATTTCTAAAATTGGGGTAATATATTGGAGCTCGGGCCCACAGGCCAGAACCAAGGTCGAATTGGGCCCGGAACCGTTTAGGTCGCGGGTCTAGAAATTGGAACCATACCCGGACCCGTTTACTTATCGGTTCCTAAAATGGACCCAGACCCGATTATTAACGGGTCGGAACCTTCGGATAATCGGAGAATCGGATACCCATTTACAACCCTATGGGCAGCACCCCATCACTTCCGTCTTGGCTCAGGGTGACGGTACGAGGTTAATGGAGATGACTTTCCCCTATGGTTTAGTAAGAGTGTTTCCGCAACGTTAATGTGGAAACAGAAATCAACGTAACAGAACAAATTTGAGACGGTAAAGCCGACCGGTCCCCAGGCACCACCGCTCGGTAAAGCAACGGGCTCGGCAGGTCCGACCCGGTCCAGGGCACCACCTCTCAGTAAAGCACAACTGTTTTCCACTGCGATAATACTTCGGGTGCGATCATACCAGCGCTAAAGCACCGGATCCCATCAGAACTCCGCAGTTAAGCGTGCTTGGGCGAGAGTAGTACTAGGATGGGTGACCTCCTGGGAAGTCCTTGTGTTGCACCCCTCTTTTTTCAGCTTTGGCTGTCCATTTTCCTGCCACCCATCACATGACCGCTGTTGGAGCCGTCGGAGACCAAATTAATCATTTTGAAGCGTCGAAACCCTGGCTCCGTGCGAGACTTACTGGTTTTAGTTAGCCTTTAATTTGATTGCTTTGAAGGCTTTTTACTCCATTTCCGGTTCAATCTTTGCGGAAAGCCATATAAAGCAATTTAGGAAAGGTTTAAAAGTTTCAATGGAAAATCTTTTATATTTTACTGTTTTTAGTAAGCTTACTGATTCGAGTAATCGAGGGTTTCCTGACTCTATAAAAGTGATGTAATACTTTTATTCAAGGAATAATACAGTTTCAGGTTGTTTATGGGCATCTAGGGTCGTAAACGGGTCGGTTCCGTTCCGGGTCCACGGCGGGCCCGGAACTGGAATCGTTAGTGAGGGGATGCACCCGGAAACCAAAACCGGAACCGATTCGGAACTAATTTCCTGGATCCGGAACCGGAACCATTACGGTGTGGATGGGCCCGGAACCGGAACCATTTCCTGGGCGGGTTCGGGTCCGGGCCCGGCCTATGTAGAGAATTTTTTAGAGAAAAGTAAACTTTTAGAAAAAAAATTTCTAAAATTGGGGTAATATATTGGAGCTCGGGCCCACAGGCCAGAACCAAGGTCGAATTGGGCCCGGAACCATTTAGGTCGCGGGTCTAAAAATTGGAACCATACCCGGACCCGTTTACTTATCGGTTCCTAAAGATGGACCCAGACCCGATTATTAACGGGTCGGAACCTTCGGATAATCGGAGAATCGGATACCCATTTACAACCCTATGGGCAGCACCCCATCACTTCCGTCTTGGCTCAGGGTGACGGTACGAGGTTAATGGAGATGACTTTCCTCTATGGTTTAGTAAGAGTGTTTCCGCAACGTTAATGTGGAAACAGAAATCAACGTAACAGAACAAATTTGAGACGGTAAAGCCGACCGGTCCCCAGGCACCACCGCTCGGTAAAGCAACGGGCTCGGCAGGTCTGACCCGGTCCAGGGCACCACCACTCTGTAAAGCACAACTGTTTTCCACTGCGATAATACTTCGGGTGCGATCATACCAGCGCTAAAGCACCGGATCCCATCAGAACTCCGCAGTTAAGCGTGCTTGGGCGAGAGTTGTACTAGGATGGGTGACCTCCTGGGAAGTCCTCGTGTTGCACCCCGTTTTTTTCAGCTTTGGCTGTCCATTTTCCTGCCACCCATCACATGACCGCTGTTGGAGCCGTCGGAGACCAAATTAATCATTTTGAAGCGTCGAAACCCAGGCTCCGTGCGAGACTTACTGGTTTTAGTTAGCCTTTAATTTGATTGCTTTGAAGGCTTTTTACTCCATTTCCGGTTCAATCTTTGCGGAAAGCCATATAAAGCAATTTAGGAAAGGTTTAAAAGTTTCAATGGAAAATCTTTTTTATTTTACTGATTTTAGTAAGCTTACTGATTCGAGTAATCGAGGGTTTCCTGACTCTATAAAAGTGATGTAATACTTATATTCAAGGAATAATACAGTTTCAGGTTGTTTATGGGTATCTAGGGTCGTAAACGGGTCGGTTCCGTTCCGGGTCCACGGCGGGCCCGGAACTGGAATCGTTAGTGAGGGGATGCACCCGGAAACCAAAACCGGAACCGATCCGGAACTAATTTCCTGGATCCGGAACCGGAACCATTACGGAGTGGATGGGCCCAGAACCAGAACCATTTCCTGGGCGGGTCCGGGTCCGGGCCCGGCCTATGTAGAGAATTTTTTAGAGAAAAGCAAACTTTTAGAAAAAAAATTTCTAAAATTGGGTTAATATATTGGAGCTCGGGCCCACAGGCCAGAACCAAGGTCGAATTGGGCCCGGAACCATTTAGGTCGCGGGTCTAGAAATTGGAACCATACCCGGACCCGTTTACTTATCGGTTCCTAAAGATGGACCCAGACCCGATTATTAACGGGTCGGAACCTTCGGATAATCGGAGAATCGGATACCCATTTACAACCCTATGGGCAGCGCCCCATCACTTCCGTCTTGGCTCAGGGTGACGGTACGAGGTTAATGGAGATGACTTTCCTCTATGGTTTACTAAGAGTGTTTCCGCAACGTTAATGTGGAAACAGAAATCAACGTAACAGAACAAATTTGAGACGGTAAAGCCGACCGGTCCCCAGGCACCACCGCTCGGTAATGCAACGGGCTCGGCAGGTCCGACCCGGTCCAGGGCACCACCACTCTGTAAAGCACAACTGTTTTCCACTGCGATAATACTTCGGGTGCGATCATACCAACGCTAAAGCACCGGATCCCATCAGAACTCCGCAGTTAAGCGTGCTTGGGCGAGAGTAGTACTAGGATGGGTGACCTCCTGGGAAGTCCTCGTGTTGCACCCCTTTTTTTTCAGCTTTGGCTGTCCATTTTCCTGCCACCCATCACATGACCGCAGTTGGAGCCGTCGGAGACCAAATTAATCATTTTGAAGCGTCGAAACCCAGGCTCCGTGCGAGACTTACTGGTTTTAGTTAGCCTTTAATTTGATTGCTTTGAAGGCTTTTTACTCCATTTCCGGTTCAATCTTTGCGGAAAGCGATATAAAGCAATTTAGGAAAGGTTTAAAAGTTTCAATGGAAAATCTTTTATATTTTACGGATTTTAGTAAGCTTACTGATTCGAGTAATCGAGGGTTTCCTGACTCTATAGAAGTGATGTAATACTTTTATTCAAGGAATAATACAGTTTCAGGTTGTTTATGGGTATCTAGGGTCGTAAACGGGTCGGTTCCGTTCCGGGTCCACGGCGGGCCCGGAACTGGAATCGTTAGTGAGGGGATGCACCCGGAAACCAAAACCGGAACCGATTCGGAACTAATTTCCTGGATCCGGAACCGGAACCATTACGTAGTGGATGGGCCCGGAACCGGAACCATTTCCTGGGCGGGTTCGGGTCCGGGCCCGGCCTATGTAGAGAATTTTTTAGAGAAAAGCAAACTTTTAGAAAAAAAATTTCTAAAATTGGGGAAATATATTGGAGCTCGGGCCCACAGGCCGGAACCAAGGTCGAATTAGGCCCGGAACCGTTTAGGTCGCGGGTCTAGAAATTGGAACCATACCCGGACCCGTTTACTTATCGGTTCCTAAAGATGGACCCAGACCCGATTATTAACGGGTCGGAACCTTCGGATAATCGGAGAGTCGGACACCCATTTACAACCCAATGGCCATCACCCCATCACTTCCGTCTTGGCTCAGGGTGACGGTACGAGGTTAATGGAGATGACTTTCCTCTATGGTTTAGTAAGAGTGTTTCCGCAATGTTAATGTGGAAACAGAAATCAACGAAACAGAACAAATTTGAGCCGGTAAAGCCGACCGGTCCCCAGGCACCACCGCTCGGTAATGCAACGGGCTCGGCAGGTCCGACCCGGTCCAGGGCACCACCACTCTGTAAAGCACAACTGTTTTCCACTGCGATAATACTTCGGGTGCGATCATACCAGCGCTAAAGCAGCGGATCCCATCAGAACTCCGCAGTTAAGCGTGCTTGGGCGAGAGTTGTACTAGGATGGGTGACCTCCTGGGAAGTCCTCGTGTTGCACCCCTTTTTTTTCAGCTTTGGCTGTCCATTTTCCTGCCACCCATCACATGACCGCTATTGGAGCCGTCGGAGACCAAATTAATCATTTTGAAGTGTCGAAACCCAGGCTCCGTGCGAGACTTACTAGTTTTAGTTAGCCTTTAATTTGATTGCTTTGAAGGCTTTTTACTCCATTTCCGGTTCAATCTTTGCGGAAAGCCATATAAAGCAATTTAGGAAAGGTTTAAAAGTTTCAATGGAAAATCTTTTATATTTTACTGATTTTAGTAAGCTTACTGATTCGAGTAATCGAGGGTTTCCTGACTCTATAGAAGTGATGTAATACTTTTATTCAAGGAATAATACAGTTTCAGGTTGTTTATGGGTATCTAGGGTCGTAAACGGGTCGGTTCCGTTCCGGGTCCACGGCGGGCCCGGAACTGGAATCGTTAGTGAGGGGATGCACCCGGAAACCAAAACCGGAACCGATTCGGAACTAATTTCCTGGATCCGGAACCGGAACCATTACGGAGTGGATGGGCCCGGAACCGGAACCATTTCCTGGGCGGGTTCGGGTCCGGGCCCGGCCTATGTAGAGAATTTTTTAGAGAAAAGCAAACTTTTAGAAAAAAAATTTCTAAAATTGGGGTAATATATTGGAGCTCGGGCCCACAGGCCAGAACCAAGGTCGAATTGGGCCCGGAACCATTTAGGTCGCGGGTCTAGAAATTGGAACCATACCCGGACCCGTTCACTTATCGGTTCCTAAAGATGGACCCAGACTCGATTATTAACGGGTCGGAACCTTCGGATAATCGGAGAATCGGATACCCATTTACAACCCTATGGGCATCACCCCATCACTTCCGTCTTGGCTCAGGGTGACGGTACGAGGTTAATGGAGATGACTTTCCTCTATGGTTTACTAAGAGTGTTTCCGCAACGTTAATGTGGAAACAGAAATCAACGTAACAGAACAAATTTGAGACGGTAAAGCAGACCGGTCCCCAGGCACCACCGCTCAGTAATGCAACGGGCTCGGCAGGTCCGACCCGGTCCAGGGCACCACCACTCTGTAAAGCACAACTGTCTTCCACTGCGATAATACTTCGGGTGCGATCATACCAGCGCTAAAGCACCGGATCCCATCAGAACTTCGTAGTTAAGCGTGCTTGGGCGAGAGTAGTACTAGGATGGGTGACCTCCTGGGAAGTCCTCGTGTTGCACCCCTTTTTTTTCAGCTTTGGCTGTCCATTTTCCTGCCACCCATCACATGACCGCTGTTGGAGCCGTCGGAGACCAAATTAATCATTCTGAAGCGTCGAAGCCCAGGCTCCGTGCGAGACTTACTGGTTTTAGTTAGCCTTTAATTTGATTGCTTTGAAGGCTTTTTACTCCATTTCCGGTTCAATCTTTGCGGAAAGCCATATAAAGCAATTTAGGAAAGGTTTAAAAGTTTCAAAGGAAAATCTTTTATATTTTACTGATTTTAGTAAGCTTACTGATTCGAGTAATCGAGGGTTTCCTGACTCTATAAAAGTGATGTAATACTTTTATTCAAGGAATAATACAGTTTCAGGTTGTTTATGGGTATCTAGGGTCGTAAACGGGTCGGTTCCGTTCCGGGTCCACGGCGGGCCCGGAACTGGAATCGTTAGTGAGGGGATGCACCCGGAAACCAAAACCGGAACCGATTCGGAACTAATTTCCGGGATCCGGAACCGGAACCATTACGGAGTGGATGGGCCCGGAACCAGAACCATTTCCTGGGCGGGTCCGGGTCCGGGCCCGGCCTATGTAGAGAATTTTTTAGAGAAAAGCAAACTTTTAGAAAAAAAATTTCTAAAATTGGGGTAATATATTGGAGCTCGGGCCCACAGGCCAGAACCAAGGTCGAATTGGGCCCGGAACCATTTAGGTCGCGGGTCTAGAAATTGGAACCATACCCGGACCCGTTTACTTATCGGTTCCTAAAGATGGACCCAGACCCGATTATTAACGGGTCGGAACCTTCGGATAATCGGAGAATCGGATACCCATTTACAACCCTATGGGCAGCACCCCATCACTTCCGTCTTGGCTCAGGGTGACGGTACGAGGTTAATGGAGATGACTTTCCTCTATGGTTTACTAAGAGTGTTTCCGCAACGTTAATGTGGAAACAGAAATCAACGTAACAGAACAAATTTGAGACGGTAAAGCCGACCGGTCCCCAGGCACCACCGCTCGGTAATGCAACGGGCTCGGCAGGTCCGACCCGGTCCAGGGCACCACCACTCTGTAAAGCACAACTGTTTTCCACTGCGATAATACTTCGGGTGCGATCATACCAACGCTAAAGCACCGGATCCCATCAGAACTCCGCAGTTAAGCGTGCTTGGGCGAGAGTAGTACTAGGATGGGTGACCTCCTGGGAAGTCCTCGTGTTGCACCCCTTTTTTTTCAGCTTTGGCTGTCCATTTTCCTGCCACCCATCACATGACCGCAGTTGGAGCCGTCGGAGACCAAATTAATCATTTTGAAGCGTCGAAACCCAGGCTCCGTGCGAGACTTACTGGTTTTAGTTAGCCTTTAATTTGATTGCTTTGAAGGCTTTTTACTCCATTTCCGGTTCAATCTTTGCGGAAAGCGATATAAAGCAATTTAGGAAAGGTTTAAAAGTTTCAATGGAAAATCTTTTATATTTTACGGATTTTAGTAAGCTTACTGATTCGAGTAATCGAGGGTTTCCTGACTCTATAGAAGTGATGTAATACTTTTATTCAAGGAATAATACAGTTTCAGGTTGTTTATGGGTATCTAGGGTCGTAAACGGGTCGGTTCCGTTCCGGGTCCACGGCGGGCCCGGAACTGGAATCGTTAGTGAGGGGATGCACCCGGAAACCAAAACCGGAACCGATTCGGAACTAATTTCCTGGATCCGGAACCGGAACCATTACGTAGTGGATGGGCCCGGAACCGGAACCATTTCCTGGGCGGGTTCGGGTCCGGGCCCGGCCTATGTAGAGAATTTTTTAGAGAAAAGCAAACTTTTAGAAAAAAAATTTCTAAAATTGGGGAAATATATTGGAGCTCGGGCCCACAGGCCGGAACCAAGGTCGAATTAGGCCCGGAACCGTTTAGGTCGCGGGTCTAGAAATTGGAACCATACCCGGACCCGTTTACTTATCGGTTCCTAAAGATGGACCCAGACCCGATTATTAACGGGTCGGAACCTTCGGATAATCGGAGAGTCGGACACCCATTTACAACCCAATGGCCATCACCCCATCACTTCCGTCTTGGCTCAGGGTGACGGTACGAGGTTAATGGAGATGACTTTCCTCTATGGTTTAGTAAGAGTGTTTCCGCAATGTTAATGTGGAAACAGAAATCAACGAAACAGAACAAATTTGAGCCGGTAAAGCCGACCGGTCCCCAGGCACCACCGCTCGGTAATGCAACGGGCTCGGCAGGTCCGACCCGGTCCAGGGCACCACCACTCTGTAAAGCACAACTGTTTTCCACTGCGATAATACTTCGGGTGCGATCATACCAGCGCTAAAGCAGCGGATCCCATCAGAACTCCGCAGTTAAGCGTGCTTGGGCGAGAGTTGTACTAGGATGGGTGACCTCCTGGGAAGTCCTCGTGTTGCACCCCTTTTTTTTCAGCTTTGGCTGTCCATTTTCCTGCCACCCATCACATGACCGCTATTGGAGCCGTCGGAGACCAAATTAATCATTTTGAAGTGTCGAAACCCAGGCTCCGTGCGAGACTTACTGGTTTTAGTTAGCCTTTAATTTGATTGCTTTGAAGGCTTTTTACTCCATTTCCGGTTCAATCTTTGCGGAAAGCCATATAAAGCAATTTAGGAAAGGTTTAAAAGTTTCAATGGAAAATCTTTTATATTTTACTGATTTTAGTAAGCTTACTGATTCGAGTAATCGAGGGTTTCCTGACTCTATAAAAGTGATGTAATACTTTTATTCAAGGAATAATACAGTTTCAGGTTGTTTATGGGTATCTAGGGCCGTAAACGGGTCGGTTCCGTTCCGGGTCCACGGCGGGCCCGGAACTGGAATCGTTAGTGAGGGGATGCACCCGGAAACCAAAACCGGAACCGATTCGGAACTAATTTCCTGGATCCGGAACCGGAACCATTACGGAGTGGATGGGCCCGGAACCGGAACCATTTCCTGGGCGGGTTCGGGTCCGGGCCCGGCCTATGTAGAGAATTTTTTAGAGAAAAGCAAACTTTTAGAAAAAAAATTTCTAAAATTGGGGTAATATATTGGAGCTCGGGCCCACAGGCCAGAACCAAGGTCGAATTGGGCCCGGAACCATTTAGGTCGCGGGTCTAGAAATTGGAACCATACCCGGACCCGTTCACTTATCGGTTCCTAAAGATGGACCCAGACTCGATTATTAACGGGTCGGAACCTTCGGATAATCGGAGAATCGGATACCCATTTACAACCCTATGGGCATCACCCCATCACTTCCGTCTTGGCTCAGGGTGACGGTACGAGGTTAATGGAGATGACTTTCCTCTATGGTTTACTAAGAGTGTTTCCGCAACGTTAATGTGGAAACAGAAATCAACGTAACAGAACAAATTTGAGACGGTAAAGCAGACCGGTCCCCAGGCACCACCGCTCAGTAATGCAACGGGCTCGGCAGGTCCGACCCGGTCCAGGGCACCACCACTCTGTAAAGCACAACTGTCTTCCACTGCGATAATACTTCGGGTGCGATCATACCAGCGCTAAAGCACCGGATCCCATCAGAACTTCGTAGTTAAGCGTGCTTGGGCGAGAGTAGTACTAGGATGGGTGACCTCCTGGGAAGTCCTCGTGTTGCACCCCTTTTTTTTCAGCTTTGGCTGTCCATTTTCCTGCCACCCATCACATGACCGCTGTTGGAGCCGTCGGAGACCAAATTAATCATTCTGATGCGTCGAAGCCCAGGCTCCGTGCGAGACTTACTAGTTTTAGTTAGCCTTTAATTTGATTGCTTTGAAGGCTTTTTACTCCATTTCCGGTTCAATCTTTGCGGAAAGCCATATAAAGCAATTTAGGAAAGGTTTAAAAGTTTCAAAGGAAAATCTTTTATATTTTACTGATTTTAGTAAGCTTACTGATTCGAGTAATCGAGGGTTTCCTGACTCTATAAAAGTGATGTAATACTTTTATTCAAGGAATAATACAGTTTCAGGTTGTTTATGGGTATCTAGGGTCGTAAACGGGTCGGTTCCGTTCCGGGTCCACGGCGGGCCCGGAACTGGAATCGTTAGTGAGGGGATGCACCCGGAAACCAAAACCGGAACCGATTCGGAACTAATTTCCTGGATCCGGAACCGGAACCATTGCGGAGTGGATGGGCCCGGAACCGGAACCATTTCCTGGGCGGGTTCGGGTCCGGGCCCGGCCTATGTAGAGAATTTTTTAGAGAAAAGCAAACTTTTAGAAAAAAAATTTCTAAAATTGGGGTAATATATTGGAGCTCGGGCCCACGGCCAGAACCAAGGTCGAATTGGGCCCGGAACCATTTAGGTCGCGGGTCTAGAAATTGGAACCATACCCGGACCCGTTTACTTATCGGTTCCTAAAGATGGCCCCAGACCCGATTATTAACGGGTCGGAACCTTCGGATAATCGGAGAATCGGATACCCATTTACAACCCTATGGGCATCACCCCATCACTTCCGTCTTGGTTCAGGGTGACGGTACGAGGTTAATGGAGATGACTTTCCTCTATGGTTTACTAAGAGTGTTTCCGCAACGTTAATGTGGTAACAGAAATCAACGTAACAGAACAAATTTGAGACGGTAAAGCCGACCGGTCCCCAGGCACCACCGCTCGGTAAAGCAACGGGCTCGGCAGGTCCGACCCGGTCCAGGGCACCACCTCTCTGTAAAGCACAACTGTTTTCCACTGCAATAATACTTCGGGTGCGATCATACCAGCGCTAAAGCACCGGATCCCATCAGAACTCCGCAGTTAAGCGAGCTTGGGCGAGAGTAGTACTAGGATGGGTGACCTCCTGGGAAGTCCTCGTGTTGCACCCCTTTTTTTTCAGCTTTGGCTGTCCATTTTCCTGCCACCCATCACATGACCGCTGTTGGAGCCGTCGGAGACCAAATTAATCATTTTGAAGCGTCGAAACCCAGGCTCCGTGCGAGACTTACTGGTTTTAGTTAGCCTTTAATTTGATTGCTTTGAAGGCTTCTTACTCCATTTTCGGTTCAATCTTTGCGGAAAGCCATATAAAGCAATTTAGGAAAGGTTTAAAAGTTTCAATGGAAAATCTTTTATATTTTACTAATTTTAGTAAGCTTACTGATTCGAGTAATCGAGGGTTTCCAGACTCTATAAAAGTGATGCAATACTTTTATTCAAGGAATAATACAGTTTCAGGTTGTTTATGGGTATCTAGGGTCGTAAACGGGTCGGTTCCGTTCCGGGTCCACGGCGGGCCCGGAACTGGAATCGTTAGTGAGGGGATGCACCCGGAAACCAAAACCGGAACCGATTCGGAACTAATTTCCTGGATCCGGAACCGGAACCATTACGGAGTGGATGGGCCCGGAACCGGAACCATTTCCTGGGCGGGTTCGGGTCCGGGCCCGGCCTATGTAGAGAATTTTTTAGAGAAAAATAAACTTTTAGAAAAAAAATTTCTAAAATTGGGGTAATATATTGGAGCTCGGGCCCACAGGCCAGAACCAAGGTCGAATTGGGCCCGGAACCATTTAGGTCGTGGGTCTAAAAATTGGAACCATACCCGGTCCCGTTTACTTATCGGTTCCTAAAGATGGACCCAGACCCGATTATTAACGGGTCGGAACCTTCGGATAATCGGAGAATCGGATACCCATTTACAACCCTATGGGCAGCACCCCATCACTTCCGTCTTGGCTCAGGGTGACGGTACGAGGTTAATGGAGATGACTTTCCTCTATGGTTTACTAAGAGTGTTTCCGCAACGTTAATGTGGAAACAGAAATCAACGTAACAGAACAAATTTGAGACGGTAAAGCCGACCGGTCCCCAGGCACCACCGCTCGGTAATGCAACGGGCTCGGCAGGTCCGACCCGGTCCAGGGCACCACCACTCTGTAAAGCACAACTGTTTTCCACTGCGATAATACTTCGGGTGCGATCATACCAACGCTAAAGCACCGGATCCCATCAGAACTCCGCAGTTAAGCGTGCTTGGGCGAGAGTAGTACTAGGATGGGTGACCTCCTGGGAAGTCCTCGTGTTGCACCCCTTTTTTTTCAGCTTTGGCTGTCCATTTTCCTGCCACCCATCACATGACCGCTGTTGGAGCCGTCGGAGACCAAATTAATCATTTTGAAGCGTTGAAACCCAGGCTCCGTGCGAGACTTACTGGTTTTAGTTAGCCTTTAATTTGATTGCTTTGAAGGCTTCTTACTCCATTTTCGGTTCAATCTTTGCGGAAAGCCATATAAAGCAATTTAGGAAAGGTTTAAAAGTTTCAATGGAAAATCTTTTATATTTTACTAATTTTAGTAAGCTTACTGATTCGAGTAATCGAGGGTTTCCAGACTCTATAAAAGTGATGTAATACTTTTATTCAAGGAATAATACAGTTTCAGGTTGTTTATGGGTATCTAGGGTCGTAAACGGGTCGGTTCCGTTCCGGGTCCACGGCGGGCCCGGAACTGGAATCGTTAGTGAGGGGATGCACCCGGAAACCAAAACCGGAACCGATTCGGAACTAATTTCCTGGATCCGGAACCGGAACCATTACGGAGTGGATGGGCCCGGAACCGGAACCATTTCCTGGGCGGGTTCGGGTCCGGGCCCGGCCTATGTAGAGAATTTTTTAGAGAAAAATAAACTTTTAGAAAAAAAATTTCTAAAATTGGGGTAATATATTGGAGCTCGGGCCCACAGGCCAGAACCAAGGTCGAATTGGGCCCGGAACCATTTAGGTCGCGGGTCTAAAAATTGGAACCATACCCGGTCCCGTTTACTTATCGGTTCCTAAAGATGGACCCAGACCCGATTATTAACGGGTCGGAACCTTCGGATAATCGGAGAATCGGATACCCATTTACAACCCTATGGGCAGCACCCCATCACTTCCGTCTTGGCTCAGGGTGACGGTACGAGGTTAATGGAGATGACTTTCCTCTATGGTTTACTAAGAGTGTTTCCGCAACGTTAATGTGGAAACAGAAATCAACGTAACAGAACAAATTTGAGACGGTAAAGCCGACCGGTCCCCAGGCACCACCGCTCGGTAATGCAACGGGCTCGGCAGGTCCGACCCGGTCCAGGGCACCACCACTCTGTAAAGCACAACTGTTTTCCACTGCGATAATACTTCGGGTGCGATCATACCAACGCTAAAGCACCGGATCCCATCAGAACTCCGCAGTTAAGCGTGCTTGGGCGAGAATAGTACTAGGATGGGTGACCTCCTGGGAAGTCCTCGTGTTGCACCCCTTTTTTTTCAGCTTTGGCTGTCCATTTTCCTGCCACCCATCACATGACCGCTGTTGGAGCCGTCGGAGACCAAATTAATCATTTTGAAGCGTCGAAACCCAGGCTCCGTGCGAGACTTACTGGTTTTAGTTAGCCTTTAATTTGATTGCTTTGAAGGCTTTTTACTCCATTTCCGGTTCAATCTTTGCGGAAAGCGATATAAAGCAATTTAGGAAAGGTTTAAAAGTTTCAATGGAAAATCTTTTATATTTTACGGATTTTAGTAAGCTTACTGATTCGAGTAATCGAGGGTTTCCTGACTCTATAGAAGTGATGTAATACTTTTATTCAAGGAATAATACAGTTTCAGGTTGTTTATGGGTATCTAGGGTCGTAAACGGGTCGGTTCCGTTCCGGGTCCACGGCGGGCCCGGAACTGGAATCGTTAGTGAGGGGATGCACCCGGAAACCAAAACCGGAACCGATTCGGAACTAATTTCCTGGATCCGGAACCGGAACCATTACGTAGTGGATGGGCCCGGAACCGGAACCATTTCCTGGGCGGGTTCGGGTCCGGGCCCGGCCTATGTAGAGAATTTTTTAGAGAAAAGCAAACTTTTAGAAAAAAAATTTCTAAAATTGGGGAAATATATTGGAGCTCGGGCCCACAGGCCGGAACCAAGGTCGAATTAGGCCCGGAACCGTTTAGGTCGCGGGTCTAGAAATTGGAACCATACCCGGACCCGTTTACTTATCGGTTCCTAAAGATGGACCCAGACCCGATTATTAACGGGTCGGAACCTTCGGATAATCGGAGAGTCGGACACCCATTTACAACCCAATGGCCATCACCCCATCACTTCCGTCTTGGCTCAGGGTGACGGTACGAGGTTAATGGAGATGACTTTCCTCTATGGTTTAGTAAGAGTGTTTCCGCAATGTTAATGTGGAAACAGAAATCAACGAAACAGAACAAATTTGAGCCGGTAAAGCCGACCGGTCCCCAGGCACCACCGCTCGGTAATGCAACGGGCTCGGCAGGTCCGACCCGGTCCAGGGCACCACCACTCTGTAAAGCACAACTGTTTTCCACTGCGATAATACTTCGGGTGCGATCATACCAGCGCTAAAGCAGCGGATCCCATCAGAACTCCGCAGTTAAGCGTGCTTGGGCGAGAGTTGTACTAGGATGGGTGACCTCCTGGGAAGTCCTCGTGTTGCACCCCTTTTTTTTCAGCTTTGGCTGTCCATTTTCCTGCCACCCATCACATGACCGCTATTGGAGCCGTCGGAGACCAAATTAATCATTTTGAAGTGTCGAAACCCAGGCTCCGTGCGAGACTTACTGGTTTTAGTTAGCCTTTAATTTGATTGCTTTGAAGGCTTTTTACTCCATTTCCGGTTCAATCTTTGCGGAAAGCCATATAAAGCAATTTAGGAAAGGTTTAAAAGTTTCAATGGAAAATCTTTTATATTTTACTGATTTTAGTAAGCTTACTGATTCGAGTAATCGAGGGTTTCCTGACTCTATAAAAGTGATGTAATACTTTTATTCAAGGAATAATACAGTTTCAGGTTGTTTATGGGTATCTAGGGCCGTAAACGGGTCGGTTCCGTTCCGGGTCCACGGCGGGCCCGGAACTGGAATCGTTAGTGAGGGGATGCACCCGGAAACCAAAACCGGAACCGATTCGGAACTAATTTCCTGGATCCGGAACCGGAACCATTACGGAGTGGATGGGCCCGGAACCGGAACCATTTCCTGGGCGGGTTCGGGTCCGGGCCCGGCCTATGTAGAGAATTTTTTAGAGAAAAGCAAACTTTTAGAAAAAAAATTTCTAAAATTGGGGTAATATATTGGAGCTCGGGCCCACAGGCCAGAACCAAGGTCGAATTGGGCCCGGAACCATTTAGGTCGCGGGTCTAGAAATTGGAACCATACCCGGACCCGTTCACTTATCGGTTCCTAAAGATGGACCCAGACTCGATTATTAACGGGTCGGAACCTTCGGATAATCGGAGAATCGGATACCCATTTACAACCCTATGGGCATCACCCCATCACTTCCGTCTTGGCTCAGGGTGACGGTACGAGGTTAATGGAGATGACTTTCCTCTATGGTTTACTAAGAGTGTTTCCGCAACGTTAATGTGGAAACAGAAATCAACGTAACAGAACAAATTTGAGACGGTAAAGCAGACCGGTCCCCAGGCACCACCGCTCAGTAATGCAACGGGCTCGGCAGGTCCGACCCGGTCCAGGGCACCACCACTCTGTAAAGCACAACTGTCTTCCACTGCGATAATACTTCGGGTGCGATCATACCAGCGCTAAAGCACCGGATCCCATCAGAACTTCGCAGTTAAGCGTGCTTGGGCGAGAGTAGTACTAGGATGGGTGACCTCCTGGGAAGTCCTCGTGTTGCACCCCTTTTTTTTCAGCTTTGGCTGTCCATTTTCCTGCCACCCATCACATGACCGCTGTTGGAGCCGTCGGAGACCAAATTAATCATTCTGAAGCGTCGAAGCCCAGGCTCCGTGCGAGACTTACTGGTTTTAGTTAGCCTTTAATTTGATTGCTTTGAAGGCTTTTTACTCCATTTCCGGTTCAATCTTTGCGGAAAGCCATATAAAGCAATTTAGGAAAGGTTTAAAAGTTTCAAAGGAAAATCTTTTATATTTTACTGATTTTAGTAAGCTTACTGATTCGAGTAATCGAGGGTTTCCTGACTCTATAAAAGTGATGTAATACTTTTATTCAAGGAATAATACAGTTTCAGGTTGTTTATGGGTATCTAGGGTCGTAAACGGGTCGGTTCCGTTCCGGGTCCACGGCGGGCCCGGAACTGGAATCGTTAGTGAGGGGATGCACCCGGAAACCAAAACCGGAACCGATTCGGAACTAATTTCCTGGATCCGGAACCGGAACCATTGCGGAGTGGATGGGCCCGGAACCGGAACCATTTCCTGGGCGGGTTCGGGTCCGGGCCCGGCCTATGTAGAGAATTTTTTAGAGAAAAGCAAACTTTTAGAAAAAAAATTTCTAAAATTGGGGTAATATATTGGAGCTCGGGCCCACGGCCAGAACCAAGGTCGAATTGGGCCCGGAACCATTTAGGTCGCGGGTCTAGAAATTGGAACCATACCCGGACCCGTTTACTTATCGGTTCCTAAAGATGGCCCCAGACCCGATTATTAACGGGTCGGAACCTTCGGATAATCGGAGAATCGGATACCCATTTACAACCCTATGGGCATCACCCCATCACTTCCGTCTTGGTTCAGGGTGACGGTACGAGGTTAATGGAGATGACTTTCCTCTATAGTTTACTAAGAGTGTTTCCGCAACGTTAATGTGGTAACAGAAATCAACGTAACAGAACAAATTTGAGACGGTAAAGCCGACCGGTCCCCAGGCACCACCGCTCGGTAAAGCAACGGGCTCGGCAGGTCCGACCCGGTCCAGGGCACCACCTCTCTGTAAAGCACAACTGTTTTCCACTGCAATAATACTTCGGGTGCGATCATACCAGCGCTAAAGCACCGGATCCCATCAGAACTCCGCAGTTAAGCGAGCTTGGGCGAGAGTAGTACTAGGATGGGTGACCTCCTGGGAAGTCCTCGTGTTGCACCCCTTTTTTTTCAGCTTTGGCTGTCCATTTTCCTGCCACCCATCACATGACCGCTGTTGGAGCCGTCGGAGACCAAATTAATCATTTTGAAGCGTCGAAACCCAGGCTCCGTGCGAGACTTACTGGTTTTAGTTAGCCTTTAATTTGATTGCTTTGAAGGCTTCTTACTCCATTTTCGGTTCAATCTTTGCGGAAAGCCATATAAAGCAATTTAGGAAAGGTTTAAAAGTTTCAATGGAAAATCTTTTATATTTTACTAATTTTAGTAAGCTTACTGATTCGAGTAATCGAGGGTTTCCAGACTCTATAAAAGTGATGTAATACTTTTATTCAAGGAATAATACAGTTTCAGGCTGTTTATGGGTATCTAGGGTCGTAAACGGGTCGGTTCCGTTCCGGGTCCACGGCGGGCCCGGAACTGGAATCGTTAGTGAGGGGATGCACCCGGAAACCAAAACCGGAACCGATTCGGAACTAATTTCCTGGATCCGGAACCGGAACCATTACGGAGTGGATGGGCCCGGAACCGGAACCATTTCCTGGGCGGGTTCGGGTCCGGGCCCGGCCTATGTAGAGAATTTTTTAGAGAAAAGCAAACTTTTAGAAAAAAAATTTCTAAAATTGGGGTAATATATTGGAGCTCGGGCCCACAGGCCAGAACCAAGGTCGAATTGGGCCCGGAACCATTTAGGTCGCGGGTCTAGAAATTGGAACCATACCCGGACCCGTTTACTTATCGGTTGCTAAAGATGGACCCAGACCCGATTATTAACGGGTCGGAACCTTCGGATAATCGGAGAATCGGATACCCATTTACAACCCTATGGGCATCACCCCATCACTTCCGTCTTGGCACAGGGTGACGGTACGAGGTTAATGGAGATGACTTTCCTCTATGGTTTACTAAGAGTGTTTCCGCAACGTTAATGTGGAAACAGAAATCAACGTAACAGAACAAATTTGAGACGGTAAAGCCGACCGGTCCCCAGGCACCACCGCTCGGTAAAGCAACGGGCTCGGCAGGTCCGACCCGGTCCAGGGCACCACCTCTCTGTAAAGCACAACTGTTTTCCACTGCGATAATACTTCGGGTGCGATCATACCAGCGCTAAAGCACCGGATCCCATCAGAACTCCGCAGTTAAGCGTGCTTGGACGAGAGTAGTACTAGGATGGGTGACCTCCTGGGAAGTCCTCGTGTTGCACCCCTTTTTTTTCAGCTTTGGCTGTCCATTTTCCTGCCACCCATCACATGACCGCTGTTGGAGCCGTCGGAGACCAAATTAATCATTTTGAAGCGTCGAAACCCAGGCTCCGTGCGAGACTTACTGGTTTTAGTTAGCCTTTAATTTGATTGCTTTGAAGGCTTTTTACTCCATTTCCGGTTCAATCTTTGCGGAAAGCCATATAAAGCAATTTAGGAAAGGTTTAAAAGTTTCAATGGAAAATCTTTTATATTTTACTGATTTTAGTAAGCTTACTGATTCGAGTAATCGAGGGTTTCCTGACTCTATAAAAGTGATGTAATACTTTTATTCAATGAATAATACAGTTTCAGGTTGTTTATGGGTATCTAGGGTCGTAAACGGGTCGGTTCCGTTCCGGGTCCACGGCGGGCCCGGAACTGGAATCGTTAGTGAGGGGATGCCCCGGAAACCAAAACCGGAACCGATTCGGAACTAATTTCCTGGATCCGGAACCGGAACCATTACGGAGTGGATGGGCCCGGAACCGGAACCATTTCCTGGGCGGGTTCGGGTCCGGGCCCGGCCTATGTAGAGAATTTTTTAGAGAAAAGCAAACTTTTAGAAAAAAAATTTCTAAAATTGGGGTAATATATTGGAGCTCGGGCCCACAGGCCAGAACCAAGGTCGAATTGGGCCCGGAACCATTTAGGTCGCGGGTCTAGAAATTGGAACCATACCCGGACCCGTTTACTTATCGGTTGCTAAAGATGGACCCAGACCCGATTATTAACGGGTCGGAACCTTCGGATAATCGGAGAATCGGATACCCATTTACAACCCTATGGGCATCACCCCATCACTTCCGTCTTGGCACAGGGTGACGGTACGAGGTTAATGGAGATGACTTTCCTCTATGGTTTACTAAGAGTGTTTCCGCAACGTTAATGTGGAAACAGAAATCAACGTAACAGAACAAATTTGAGACGGTAAAGCCGACCGGTCCCCAGGCACCACCGCTCGGTAAAGCAACGGGCTCGGCAGGTCCGACCCGGTCCAGGGCACCACCTCTCTGTAAAGCACAACTGTTTTCCACTGCGATAATACTTCGGGTGCGATCATACCAGCGCTAAAGCACCGGATCCCATCAGAACTCCGCAGTTAAGCGTGCTTGGGCGAGAGTAGTACTAGGATGGGTGACCTCTTGGGAAGTCCTCGTGTTGCACCCCTATTTTTTCAGCTTTGGCTGTCCATTTTCCTGCCACCCATCACATGACCGCTGTTGGAGCCGTCGGAGACCAAATTAATCATTTTGAAGCGTCGAAACCCAGGCTCCGTGCGAGACTTACTGGTTTTAGTTAGCCTTTAATTTGATTGCTTTGAAGGCTTTTCACTCCATTTCCGGTTCAATCTTTGCGGAAAGCCATATAAAGCAATTTAGGAATGGTTTAAAAGTTTCAATGGAAAATCTTTTATATTTTACTGATTTTAGTAAGCTTACTGATTCGAGTAATCGATGGTTTCCTGACTCTATAAAAGTGATGTAATACTTTTATTCAAGGAATAATACAGTTTCAGGTTGTTTATGGGTATCTAGGGTCGTAAACGGGTCGGTTCCGTTCCGGGTCCACGGCGGGCCCGGAACTGGAATCGTTAGTGAGGGGATGCACCCGGAAACCAAAACCGGAACCGATTCGGAACTAATTTCCTGGATCCGGAACCGGAACCATTACGGAGTGGATGGGCCCGGAACCGGAACCATTTCCTGGGCGGGTTCGGGTCCGGGCCCGGCCTATGTAGAGAATTTTTTAGAGAAAAGCAAACTTTTAGAAAAAAAATTTCTAAAATTGGGGTAATATATTGGAGCTCGGGCCCACAGGCCAGAACCAAGGTCGAATTGGGCCCGGAACCATTTAGGTCGCGGGTCTAGAAATTGGAACCATACCCGGACCCGTTTACTTATCGGTTCCTAAAGATGGACCCAGACCCGATTATTAACGGGTCGGAACCATCGGATAATCGGAGAATCGGATACCCATTTACAACCCTATGGGCATCACCCCATCACTTCCGTCTTGGCTCAGGGTGACGGTACGAGGTTAATGGAGATGACTTTCCTCTATGGTTTACTAAGAGTGTTTCCGCAACGTTAATGTGGAAACAGAAATCAACATAACAGAACAAATTTGAGACGGTAAAGCCGACCGGTCCCCAGGCACCACCGCTCGGTAAAGCAACGGGCTCGACAGGTCCGACCCGGTCCAGGGCACCACCACTCTGTAAAGCACAACTGTTTTCCGCTGCGATAATACTTCGGGTGCGATCATACCAGCGCTAAAGCACCGGATCCCATCAGAACTCCGCAGTTAAGCGAGCTTGGGCGAGAGTAGTACTAGGATGGGTGACCTCCTGGGAAGTCCTCGTGTTGCACCCCTTTTTTTTCAGCTTTGGCTGTCCATTTTCCTGCCACCCATCACATGACCGTTGTTGGAGCCGTCGGAGACCAAATTAATCATTTTGAAGCGTCGAAACCCAGGCTCCGTGCGAGACTTACTGGTTTTAGTTAGCCTTTAATTTGATTGCTTTGAAGGCTTTTTACTCCATTTCCAGTTCAATCTTTGCGGAAAGCCATATAAAGCAATTTAGGAAAGGTTTAAAAGTTTCAATCGAAAATCTTATATATTTTACTGATTTCAGTAAGCTTACTGAATCGAGTAATCGAGGGTTTCCTGACTCTATAAAAGTGATGTAATACTTTTAATCAAGGAATAATACAGTTTCAGGTTGTTTATGGGTATCTAGGGTCGTAAACGGGTCGGTTCCGTTCCGGGTCCACGGCGGGGCCGGAACTGGAATCGTTAGTGAGGGGGTGCACCCGGAAACCAAAACCGGAACCGATTCGGAACTAATTTCCTGGATCCGGAACCGGAACCATTACGGAGTGGATGGGCCCGGAACCGGAACCATTTCCTGGGCGGGTTCGGGTCCGGGCCCGGCCTATGTAGAGAATTTTTTAGAGAAAAGCAAACTTTTAGAAAAAAAATTTCTAAAATTGGGGTAATATATTGGAGCTCGGGCCCACAGGCCAGAACCAAGGTCGAATTGGGCCCGGAACCATTTAGGTCGCGGGTCTAGAAATTGGAACCATACCCGGACCCGTTTACTTATCGGTTCCTAAAGATGGACCCAGACCCGATTATTAACGGGTCGGAACCTTCGGATAATCGGAGAATCGGATACCCATTTACAACCCTATGGGCATCACCCCATCACTTCCGTCTTGCCTCAGGGTGACGGTACGAGGTTAATGGAGATGACTTTCCTCTATGGTTTACTAAGAGTGTTTCCGCAACGTTAATGTGGAAACAGAAATCAACATAACAGAACAAATTTGAGACGGTAAAGCCGACCGGTCCCCAGGCACCACCGCTCGGTAAAGCAACGGGCTCGGCAGGTCCGACCCGGTCCAGGGCACCACCACTCTGTAAAGCACAACTGTTTTCCACTGCGATAACACTTCGGGTGCGATCATACCAGCGCTAAAGCACCGGATCCCATCAGAACTCCGCAGTTAAGCGTGCTTGGGCGAGAGTAGTACTAGGATGGGTGACCTCCTGGGAAGTCCTCGTGTTGCACCCCTTTTTTTTTCAGCTTTGGCTGTCCATTTTCCTGCCACCCATCACATGACCGCTGTTGGAGCCGTCGGAGACCAAATTAATCATTTTGAAGCGTCGAAACCCAGGCTCCGTGCGAGACTTACTGGTTTTAGTTAGCCTTTAATTTGATTGCTTTGAAGGCTTTTTACTCCATTTCCGGTTCAATCTTTGCGGAAAGCCATATAAAGCAATTTAGGAAAGGTTTAAAAGTTTCAATGGAAAATCTTTTATGTTTTACTGATTTTAGTAAGCTTACTGATTCGAGTAATCGAGGGTTTCCTGACTCTATAAAAGGGATGTAATACTTTTATTCAAGGAATAATACAGTTTCAGGTTGTTTATGGGTATCTAGGGTCGTAAACGGGTCGGTTCCGTTCCGGGTCCACGGCGGGCCCGGAACTGGAATCGTTAGTGAGGGGATGCACCCGGAAACCAAAACCGGAACCGATTCGGAACTAATTTCCTGGATCCGGAACCGGAACCATTACGGAGTGGATGGGCCCGGAACCGGAACCATTTCCTGGGCGGGTTCGGGTCCGGGCCCGGCCTATGTAGTGAATTTTTTAGAGAAAAGCAAACTTTTAGAAAAAAAATTTCTAAAATTGGGGTAATATATTGGAGCTCGGGCCCACAGGCCAGAACCAAGGTCGAATTGGGCCCGGAACCATTTAGGTCGCGGGTCTAGAAATTGGAACCATACCCGGACCCGTTTACTTATCGGTTCCTAAAGATGGACCCAGACCCGATTATTAACGGGTCGGAACCTTCGGATAATCGGAGAATCGGATACCCATTTACAACCCTATGGGCATCACCCCATCACTTCCGTCTTGCCTCAGGGTGACGGTACGAGGTTAATGGAGATGACTTTCCTCTATGGTTTACTAAGAGTGTTTCCGCAACGTTAATGTGGAAACAGAAATCAACATAACAGAACAAATTTGAGACGGTAAAGCCGACCGGTCCCCAGGCACCACCGCTCGGTAAAGCAACGGGCTCGGCAGGTCCGACCCGGTCCAGGGCACCACCACTCTGTAAAGCACAACTGTTTTCCACTGCGATAACACTTCGGGTGCGATCATACCAGCGCTAAAGCACCGGATCCCATCAGAACTCCGCAGTTAAGCGTGCTTGGGCGAGAGTAGTACTAGGATGGGTGACCTCTTGGGAAGTCCTCGTGTTGCACCCCTATTTTTTCAGCTTTGGCTGTCCATTTTCCTGCCACCCATCACATGACCGCTGTTGGAGCCGTCGGAGACCAAATTAATCATTTTGAAGCGTCGAAACCCAGGCTCCGTGCGAGACTTACTGGTTTTAGTTAGCCTTTAATTTGATTGCTTTGAAGGCTTTTCACTCCATTTCCGGTTCAATCTTTGAGGAAAGCCATATAAAGCAATTTAGGAAAGGTTTAAAAGTTTCAATGGAAAATTTTTTATATTTTACTGATTTTAGTAAGCTTACTGATTCGAGTAATCGAGGGTTTCCTGACTCTATAAAAGTGATGTAATACTTTTATTCAAGGAATAATACAGTTTCAGGTTGTTTATGGGTATCTAGGGTCGTAAACGGGTCGGTTCCGTTCCGGGTCCACGGCGGGCCCGGAACTGGAATCGTTAGTGAGGGGATGCACCCGGAAACCAAAACCGGAACCGATTCGGAACTAATTTCCTGGATCCGGAACCGGAACCATTACGGAGTGGATGGGCCCGGAACCGGAACCATTTCCTGGGCGGGTTCGGGTCCGGGCCCGGCCTATGTAGAGAATTTTTTAGAGAAAAGCAAACTTTTAGAAAAAAAATTTCTAAAATTGGGGTAATATATTGGAGCTCGGGCCCACAGGCCAGAACCAAGGTCGAATTGGGCCCGGAACCATTTAGGTCGCGGGTCTAGAAATTGGAACCATACCCGGACCCGTTTGCTTATCGGTTCCTAAAGATGGACCCAGACCCGATTATTAACGGGTAGGAACCATCGGATAATCGGAGAATCGGATACCCATTTACAACCCTATGGGCATCACCCCATCACTTCCGTCTTGGCTCAGGGTGACGGTACGAGGTTAATGGAGATGACTTTCCTCTATGGTTTACTAAGAGTGTTTCCGCAACGTTAATGTGGAAACAGAAATCAACATAACAGAACAAATTTGAGACGGTAAAGCCGACCGGTCCCCAGGCACCACCGCTCGGTAAAGCAACGGGCTCGGCAGGTCCGACCCGGTCCAGGGCACCACCACTCTGTAAAGCACAACTGTTTTCCGCTGCGATAATACTTCGGGTGCGATCATACCAGCGCTAAAGCACCGGATCCCATCAGAACTCCGCAGTTAAGCGAGCTTGGGCGAGAGTAGTACTAGGATGGGTGACCTCCTGGGAAGTCCTCGTGTTGCACCCCTATTTTTTCAGCTTTGGCTGTCCATTTTCCTGCCACCCATCACATGACCGCTGTTGGAGCCGTCGGAGACCAAATTAACCATTTTGAAGCGTCGAAACCCAGGCTCCGTGCGAGACTTACTGGTTTTAGTTAGCCTTTAATTTGATTGCTTTGAAGGCTTTTTACTCCATTTCCAGTTCAATCTTTGCGGAAAGCCATATAAAGCAATTTAGGAAAGGTTTAAAAGTTTCAATCGAAAATCTTATATATTTTACTGATTTTAGTAAGCTTACTGAATCGAGTAATCGAGGGTTTCCTGACTCTATAAAAGTGATGTAATACTTTTAATCAAGGAATAATACAGTTTCAGGTTGTTTATGGGTATCTAGGGTCGTAAACGGGTCGGTTCCGTTCCGGGTCCACGGCGGGGCCGGAACTGGAATCGTTAGTGAGGGGGTGCACCCGGAAACCAAAACCGGAACCGATTCGGAACTAATTTCCTGGATCCGGAACCGGAACCATTACGGAGTGGATGGGCCCGGAACCGGAACCATTTCCTGGGCGTGTTCGGGTCCGGGCCCGGCCTATGTAGAGAATTTTTTAGAGAAAAGCAAACTTTTAGAAAAAAAATTTCTAAAATTGAGGTAATATATTGGAGCTCGGGCCCACAGGCCAGAACCAAGGTCGAATTGGGCCCGGAACCATTTAGGTCGCGGGTCTAGAAATTGGAACCATACCCGGACCCGTTTACTTATCGGTTCCTAAAGATGGACCCAGACCCGATTATTAACGGGTCGGAACCTTCGGATAATCGGAGAATCGGATACCCATTTACAACCCTATGGGCATCACCCCATCACTTCCGTCTTGCCTCAGGGTGACGGTACGAGGTTAATGGAGATGACTTTCCTCTATGGTTTACTAAGAGTGTTTCCGCAACGTTAATGTGGAAACAGAAATCAACATAACAGAACAAATTTGAGACGGTAAAGCCGACCGGTCCCCAGGCACCACCGCTCGGTAAAGCAACGGGCTCGGCAGGTCCGACCCGGTCCAGGGCACCACCACTCTGTAAAGCACAACTGTTTTCCACTGCGATAATACTTCGGGTGCGATCATACCAGCGCTAAAGCACCGGATCCCATCAGAACTCCGCAGTTAAGCGTGCTTGGGCGAGAGTAGTACTAGGATGGGTGACCTCCTGGGAAGTCCTCGTGTTGCACCCCTTTTTTTTTCAGCTTTGGCTGTCCATTTTCCTGCCACCCATCACATGACTGCTGTTGGAGCCGTCGGAGACCAAATTAATCATTTTGAAGCATCGAAACCCAGGCTCCGTGCGAGACTTACTGGTTTTAGTTAGCCTTTAATTTGATTGCTTTGAAGGCTTTTTACTCCATTTCCGGTTCAATCTTTGCGGAAAGCCATATAAAGCAATTTAGGAAAGGTTTAAAAGTTTCAATGGAAAATCTTTTATGTTTTACTGATTTTAGTAAGCTTACTGATTCGAGTAATCGAGGGTTTCCTGACTCTATAAAAGTGATGTAATACTTTTATTCAAGGAATAATACAGTTTCAGGTTGTTTATGGGTATCTAGGGTCGTAAACGGGTCGGTTCCGTTCCGGGTCCACGGCGGGCCCGGAACTGGAATCGTTAGTGAGGGGATGCACCCGGAAACCAAAACCGGAACCGATTCGGAACTAATTTCCTGGATCCGGAATCGGAACCATTACGGAGTGGATGGGCCCGGAACCGGAACCATTTCCTGGGCGGGTTCGGGTCCGGGCCCGGCCTATGTAGAGAATTTTTTAGAGAAAAGCAAACTTTTAGAAAAAAAATTTCTAAAATTGGGGTAATATATTGGAGCTCGGGCCCACAGGCCAGAACCATGGTCGAATTGGGCCTGGAACCATTTAGGTCGCGGGTCTAGAAATTGGAACCATACCCGGACCCGTTTACTTATCGGTTCCTAAAGATGGACCCAGACCCGATTATTAACGAGTCGGAACCTTCGGATAATCGGAGAATCGGATACCCATTTACAACCCTATGGGCATCACCCCATCACTTCCGTCTTGGCTCAGGGAGACAGTACGAGGTTAATGGAGATGACTTTCCTCTATGGTTTACTAAGAGTGTTTCCGCAACGTTAATGTGGAAACAGAAATCAACGTAACAGAACAAATTTGAGACGGTAAAGCCGACCGGTCCCCAGGCACCACCGCTCGGTAAAGCAACGGGCTCGGCAGGTCCGACCCGGTCCAGGGCACCACCACTCTGTAAAGCACAACTGTTTTCCACTGCGATAATACTTCGGGTGCGATCATACCAGCGCTAAAGCACCGGATCCCATCAGAACTCCGCAGTTAAGCGTGCTTGGGCGAGAGTAGTACTAGGATGGGTGACCTCCTGGGAAGACCTCGTGTTGCACCCCTTTTTTTTCAGCTTTGGCTGTCCATTTTCCTGCCACCCATCACATGACCGCTGTTGGAGCCGTCGGAGACCAAATTAATCATTTTGAAGCGTCGAAACCCAGGCTCCGTGCGAGACTTACTGGTTTTAGTTAGCCTTTAATTTGATTGCTTTGAAGGCTTTTTACTCCATTTCCAGTTCAATCTTTGCGGAAAGCCATATAAAGCAATTTAGGAAAGGTTTAAAAGTTTCAATCGAAAATCTTTTATATTTTACTGATTCGAGTAATCGAGGGTTTCCTGACTCTATAAAAGTGATGTAATACTTTTATTCAAAGAATAATACAGTTTCAGGTTGTTTATGGGTATCTAGGGTCGTAAACGGGTCGGTTCCGTTCCGGGTCCACGGCAGGCCCGGAACTGGAATCGTTAGTGAGGGGATGCACCCGGAAACCAAAACCGGAACCGATTCGGAACTAATTTCCTGGATCCGGAACCGGAACCATTACGGAGTGGATGGGCCCGGAACCGGAACCATTTCCTGGGCGGGTTCGGGTCCGGGCCCGGCCTATGTAGAGAATTTTTTAGAGAAAAGCAAACTTTTAGAAAAAAAATTTCTAAAATTGGGGTAATATATTGGAGCTCGGGCCCACAGGCCAGAACCAAGGTCGAATTGGGCCCGGAACCATTTAGGTCGCGGGTCTAGAAATTGGAACCATACCCGGACCCGTTTACTTATCGGTTCCTAAAGATGGACCCAGACCCTATTCTTAACGGGTCGGAACCTTCGGATAATCGGAGAATCGGATACCCATTTACAACCCTATGGGTATCACCCCATCACTTCCGTCTTGGCTCAGGGAGACAGTACGAGGTTAATGGAGATGACTTTCCTCTATGGTTTACTAAGAGTGTTTCCGCAACGTTAATGTGGAAACAGAAATCAACGTAACAGAACAAATTTGAGACGGTAAAGCCGACCGGTCCCCAGGCACCACCGCTCGGTAAAGCAACGGGCTCGGCAGGTCCGACCCGGTCCAGGGCACCACCACTCTGTAAAGTACAACTGTTTTCCACTGCGATAATACTTCGGGTGCGATCATACCAGCGCTAAAGCACCGAATCCCATCAGAACTCCGCAGTCAAGCGTGCTTGGGCGAGAGTAGTACTAGGATGGGTGACCTCCTGGGAAGTCCTCGTGTTGCACCCCTTTTTTTTCAGCTTTGGCTGTCCATTTTCCTGCCACCCATCACATGACCGCTGTTGGAGCCGTCGGAGACCAAATTAATCATTTTGAAGCGTCGAAACCCAGGCTCCGTGCGAGACTTACTGGTTTTAGTTAGCCTTTAATTTGATTGCTTTGAAGGCTTTTTACTCCATTTCCAGTTCAATCTTTGCGGAAAGCCATATAAAGCAATTTAGGAAAGGTTTAAAAGTTTCAATCGAAAATCTTTTATATTTTACTGATTTTAGTAAGCTTACTGATTCGAGTAATCGAGGGTTTCCTGACTCTATAAAAGTGATGTAATACTTTTATTCAAGGAATAATACAGTTTCAGGTTGTTTATGGGTGTCTAGGGTCGTAAACGGGTCGGTTCCGTTCCGGGTCCACGGCGGGCCCGGAACTGGAATCGTTAGTGAGGGGATGCACCCGGAAACCAAAACCGGAACCGATTCGGAACTAATTTCCTGGATCCGGAACCGGAACCATTACGGAGTGGATGGGCCCGGAACCGGAACCATTTCCTGGGCGGGTTCGGGTACGGGCCCGGCCTATGTAGAGAACTTTTTAGAGAAAAGCAAACTTTTAGAAAAAAAATTTCTAAAATTGGGGTATTATATTGGAGCTCGGGCCCACAGGCCAGAACCAAGGTCGAATTGGGCCCGGAACCATTTAGGTCGCGGGTCTAGAAATTGGAACCATACCCGGACCCGTTTACTTATCGGTTCCTAAAGATGGACCCAGACCCGATTATTAACGGGTCGGAACCTTCGGATAATCGGAGAATCGGATACCCATTTACAACCCTATGGGCATCACCCCATCACTTCCGTCTTGGCTCAGGGTGACGGTACGAGGTTAATGGAGATGACTTTCCTCTATGGTTTACTAAGAGTGTTTCCGCAACGTTAATGTGGAAACAGAAATCAACGTTACAGAACAAATTTGAGACGGTAAAGCCGACCGGTCCCCAGGCACCACCGCTCGGTAAAGCAACGGGCTCGGCAGGTCCGACCCCGTCCAGGGCACCACCTCTCTGTAAAGCACAACTGTTTTCCACTGCGATAATACTTCGGGTGCGATCATACCAGCGCTAAAGCACCGGATCCCATCAGAACTCCGCAGTTAAGCGTGCTTGGGCGAGAGTAGTACTAGGATGGGTGACCTCCTGGGAAGTCCTCGTGTTGCACCCCTTTTTTTTCAGCTTTGGCTGTCCATTTTCCTGCCACCCATCACATGACCGCTGTTGGAGCCGTCGGAGACCAAATTAATCATTTTGAAGCGTCGAAACCCAGGCTCCGTGCGAGACTTACTGGTTTTAGTTAGCCTTTAATTTGATTGCTTTGAAGGCTTTTTACTCCATTTCCAGTTCAATCTTTGCGGAAAGCCATATAAAGCAATTTAGGAAAGGTTTAAAAGTTTCAATCGAAAATCTTTTATATTTTATTGATTTTAGTAAGCTTACTGATTCGAGTAATCAAGGGTTTCCTGACTCTATAAAAGTGATGTAATACTTTTATTCAAGGAATAATACAGTTTCAGGTTGTTTATGGGTATCTAGGGTCGTAAACGGGTCGGTTCCGTTCCGGGTCCACGGCGGGCCCGGAACTGGAATCGTTAGTGAGGGGATGCACCCGGAAACCAAAACCGGAACCGATTCGGAACTAATTTCCTGGATCCGGAACCGGAACCATTACGGAGTGGATGGGCCCGGAACCGGAACCATTTCCTGGGCGGGTTCGGGTACGGGCCCGGCCTATGTAGAGAACTTTTTAGAGAAAAGCAAACTTTTAGAAAAAAAATTTCTAAAATTGGGGTATTATATTGGAGCTCGGGCCCACAGGCCAGAACCAAGGTCGAATTGGGCCCGGAACCATTTAGGTCGCGGGTCTAGAAATTGGAACCATACCCGGACCCGTTTACTTATCGGTTCCTAAAGATGGACCCAGACCCGATTATTAACGGGTCGGAACCTTCGGATAATCGGAGAATCGGATACCCATTTACAACCCTATGGGCATCACCCCATCACTTCCGTCTTGGCTCAGGGTGACGGTACGAGGTTAATGGAGATGACTTTCCTCTATGGTTTACTAAGAGTGTTTCCGCAACGTTAATGTGGAAACAGAAATCAACGTTACAGAACAAATTTGAGACGGTAAAGCCGACCGGTCCCCAGGCACCACCGCTCGGTAAAGCAACGGGCTCGGCAGGTCCGACCCCGTCCAGGGCACCACCTCTCTGTAAAGCACAACTGTTTTCCACTGCGATAATACTTCGGGTGCGATCATACCAGCGCTAAAGCACCGGATCCCATCAGAACTCCGCAGTTAAGCGTGCTTGGGCGAGAGTAGTACTAGGATGGGTGACCTCCTGGGAAGTCCTCGTGTTGCACCCCTTTTTTTTCAGCTTTGGCTGTCCATTTTCCTGCCACCCATCACATGACCGCTGTTGGAGCCGTCGGAGACCAAATTAATCATTTTGAAGCGTCGAAACCCAGGCTCCGTGCGAGACTTACTGGTTTTAGTTAGCCTTTAATTTGATTGCTTTGAAGGCTTTTTACTCCATTTCCAGTTCAATCTTTGCGGAAAGCCATATAAAGCAATTTAGGAAAGGTTTAAAAGTTTCAATCGAAAATCTTTTATATTTTATTGATTTTAGTAAGCTTACTGATTCGAGTAATCGAGGGTTTCCTGACTCTATAAAAGTGATGTAATACTTTTATTCAAGGAATAATACAGTTTCAGGTTGTTTATGGGTATCTAGGGTCGTAAACGGGTCGGTTCCGTTCCGGGTCCACGGCGGGCCCGGAACTGGAATCGTTAGTGAGGGGATGCACCCGGAAACCAAAACCGGAACCGATTCGGAACTAATTTCCTGGATCCGGAACCGGAACCATTACGGAGTGGATGGGCCCGGAACCGGAACCATTTCCTGGGCGGGTTCGGGTACGGGCCCGGCCTATGTAGAGAACTTTTTAGAGAAAAGCAAACTTTTAGAAAAAAAATTTCTAAAATTGGGGTATTATATTGGAGCTCGGGCCCACAGGCCAGAACCAAGGTCGAATTGGGCCCGGAACCATTTAGGTCGCGGGTCTAGAAATTGGAACCATACCCGGACCCGTTTACTTATCGGTTCCTAAAGATGGACCCAGACCCGATTATTAACGGGTCGGAACCTTCGGATAATCGGAGAATCGGATACCCATTTACAACCCTATGGGCATCACCCCATCACTTCCGTCTTGGCTCAGGGTGACGGTACGAGGTTAATGGAGATGACTTTCCTCTATGGTTTACTAAGAGTGTTTCCGCAACGTTAATGTGGAAACAGAAATCAACGTTACAGAACAAATTTGAGACGGTAAAGCCGACCGGTCCCCAGGCACCACCGCTCGGTAAAGCAACGGGCTCGGCAGGTCCGACCCCGTCCAGGGCACCACCTCTCTGTAAAGCACAACTGTTTTCCACTGCGATAATACTTCGGGTGCGATCATACCAGCGCTAAAGCACCGGTTCCCATCAGAACTCCGCAGTTAAGCGAGCTTGGGCGAGAGTAGTACTAGGATGGGTGACCTCCTAGGAAGTCCTCGTGTTGCACCCCTTTTTTTTCAGCTTTGGCTGTCCATTTTCCTGCCACCCATCACATGACCGCTGTTGGAGCCGTCGGAGACCAAATTAATCATTTTGAAGCGTCGAAACCCAGGCTCCGTGCGAGACTTACTGGTTTTAGTTAGCCTTTAATTTGATTGCTTTGAAGGCTTTTTACTCCATTTCCAGTTCAATCCTTGCGGAAAGCCATATAAAGCAATTTAGGAAAGGTTTAAAAGTTTCAATGGAAAATCTTTTATATTTTACTGATTTTAGTAAGCTTACTGATTCGAGTAATCGAGGGTTTCCTGACTCTATAAAAGTGATGTAATACTTTTATTCAAGGAATAATACAGTTTCAGGTTGTTTATGGGTATCTAGGGTCGTAAACGGGTCGGTTCCGTTCCGGGTCCACGGCGGGCCCGGAACTGGAATCGTTAGTGAGGGGATGCACCCGGAAACCAAAACCGGAACCGATTCGGAACTAATTTCCTGGATCCGGAACCGGAACCATTACGGAGTGGATGGGCCCGGAACCGGAACCATTTCCTGGGCGGGTTCGGGTCCGGGCCCGGCCTATGTAGAGAATTTTTTAGAGAAAAGCAAACTTTTAGAAAAAAAATTTCTAAAATTGGGGTAATATATTGGAGCTCGGGCACACAGGCCAGAACCAAGGTCGAATTGGGCCCGGAACCATTTAGGTCGCGGGTCTAGAAATTGGAACCATACCCGGACCCGTTTACTTATCGGTTCCTAAAGATGGACCCATACCCGATTATTAACGGGTCGGAACCTTCGGATAATCGGAGAATCGGATACCCATTTACAACCCTATGGGCATCACCCCATCACTTCCGTCTTGGCTCAGGGTGACGGTACGAGGTTAATGGAGATGACTTTCCTCTATGGTTTACTAAGAGTGTTTCCGCAACGTTAATGTGGAAACAGAAATCAACATAACAGAACAAATTTGAGACGGTAAAGCCGACCGGTCCCCAGGCACCACCGCTCGGTAAAGCAACGGGCTCGGCAGGTCCGACCCGGTCCAGGGCACCACCTCTCTGTAAAGCACAACTGTTTTCCACTGCGATAATACTTCGGGTGCGATCATACCAGCGCTAAAGCACCGGATCCCATCAGAACTCCGCAGTTAAGCGTGCTTGGGCGAGAGTAGTACTAGGATGGGTGACCTCCTGGGAAGTCCTCGTGTTGCACCCCTTTTTTTTCAGCTTTGGCTGTCCATTTTCCTGCCACCCATCACATGACCGCTGTTGGAGCCGTCGGAGACCAAATTAATCATTTTGAAGCGTCGAAACCCAGGCTCCGTGCGAGACTTACTGGTTTTAGTTAGCCTTTTATTTGATTGCTTTGAAGGCTTTTTACTCCATTTTCGGTTCAATCTTTGCGGAAAGCCATATAAAGCAATTTAGGAAAGGTTTAAAAGTTTCAATGGAAAATCTTTTATATTTTACTGATTTTAGTAAGCTTATTGATTCGAGTAATCGAGGGTTTCCTGACTCTATAAAAGTGATGTAATACTTTTATTCAAGGAATAATACAGTTTCAGGTTGTTTATGGGTATCTAGGGTCGTAAACGGGTCGATTCCGTTCCGGGTCCACGGCGGGCCCGGAACTGGAATCGTTAGTGAGGGGATGCACCCGGAAACCAAAACCGGAACCGATTCGGAACTAATTTCCTGGATCCGGAACCGGAACCATTACGGAGTGGATGGGCCCGGAACCGGAACCATTTCCTGGGCGGGTTCGGGTCCGGGCCCGGCCTATGTAGAGAATTTTTTAGAGAAAAGCGAACTTTTAGAAAAAAAATTTCTAAAATTGGGGTAATATATTGGAGCTCGAGCCCACAGGCCAGAACCAAGGTCGAATTGGGCCCGGAACCATTTAGGTCGCGGGTCTAGAAATTGGAACCATACCCGGACCCGTTTACTTATCGGTTCCTAAAGATGGACCCAGACCCGATTATTAACGGGTCGGAACCTTCGGATAATCGGAGAATCGGATACCCATTTACAACCCTATGGGCATCACCCCATCACTTCCGTCTTGGCTCAGGGTGACAGTACGAGGTTAATGGAGATGACTTTCCTCTATGGTTTACTAAGAGTGTTTCCGCAACGTTAATGTGGAAACAGAAATCAACGTAACAGAACAAATTTGAGACGGTAAAGCCGACCGGTCCCCAGGCACCACCGCTCGGTAAAGCAACGGGCTCGGCAGGTCCGACCCGGTCCAGGGCACCACCTCTCTGTAAAGCACAACTGTTTTCCACTGCGATAATACTTCGGGTGCGATCATACCAGCGCTAAAGCACCGGATCCCATCAGAACTCCGCAGTTAAGCGTGCTTGGGCGAGAGTAGTACTAGGATAGGTGACCTCCTGGGAAGTCCTCGTGTTGCACCCCTTTTCTTTCAGCTTTGGCTGTCCATTTTCCTGCCACCCATCACATGACCGCTGTTGGAGCCGTCGGAGACCAAATTAATCATTTTGAAGCGTCGAAACCCAGGCTCCGTGCGAGACTTACTGGTTTTAGTTAGCCTTTAATTTGATTGCTTTGAAGGCTTTTTACTCCATTTCCAGTTCAATCTTTGCGGAAAGCCATATAAAGCAATTTAGGAAAGGTTTAAAAGTTTCAATGGAAAATCTTTTATATTTTACTGATTTTAGTAAGCTTACTGATTCGAGTAATCGAGGGTTTCCTGACTCTATAAAAGTGATGTAAAACTTTTATTCAAGGAATAATACAGTTTCAGGTTGTTTATGGGTATCTAGGGTCGTAAACGGGTCGGTTCCGTTCCGGGTCCACGGCGGGCCCGGAACTGGAATCGTTAGTGAGGGGATGCACCCGGAAACCAAAACCGGAACCGATTCGGAACTAATTTCCTGGATCCGGAACCGGAACCATTACGGAGTGGATGGGCCCGGAACCGGAACCATTTCCTGGGCGGGTTCGGGTACGGGCCCGGCCTATGTAGAGAATTTTTTAGAGAAAAGCAAACTTTTAGAAAAAAAATTTCTAAAATTGGGGTAATATATTGGAGCTCGGGCCCACAGGCCAGAACCAAGGTCGAATTGGGCCCGGAACCATTTAGGTCGCGGGTCTAGAAATTCGAACCATACCCGGACCCGTTTACTTATCGGTTCCTAAAGATGGACCCAGCCCCGATTATTAACGGGTCGGAACCTTCGGATAATCGGAGAATCGATACCCATTTACAACCCTATGGGCATCACCCCATCACTTCCGTCTTGGCTCAGGGTGACGGTACGAGGTTAATGGAGATGACTTTCCTCTATGGTTTACTAAGAGTGTTTCCGCAATGTTAATGTGGAAACAGAAATCAACGTAACAGAACAAATTTGAGACGGTAAAGCCGACCAGTCCCCAGGCACCACCGCTCGGTAAAGCAACGGGCTCGGCAGGTCCGACCCGGTCCAGGGCACCACCTCTCTGTAAAGCACAACTGTTTTCCACTGCGATAATACTTCGGGTGCGATCATACCAGCGCTAAAGCACCGGATCCCATCAGAACTCCGCAGTTAAGCGTGCTTGGGCGAGAGTAGTACTAGGATGGGTGACCTCCTGGGAAGTCCTCGTGTTGCACCCCTTTTCTTTCAGCTTTGGCTGTCCATTTTCCTGCCACCCATCACATGACCGCTGTTGGAGCCGTCGGAGACCAAATTAATCATTTTGAAGCGTCGAAACCCAGGCTCCGTGCGAGACTTACTGGTTTTAGTTAGCCTTTAATTTGATTGCTTTGAAGGCTTTTTACTCCATTTCCAGTTCAATCTTTGCGGAAAGCCATATAAAGCAATTTAGGAAAGGTTTAAAAGTTTCAATGGAAAATCTTTTATATTTTACTGATTTTAGTAAGCTTACTGATTCGAGTAATCGAGGGTTTCCTGACTCTATAAAAGTGATGTAATACTTTTATTCAAGGAATAATACAGTTTCAGGTTGTTTATGGGTATCTAGGGTCGTAAACGGGTCGGTTCCGTTCCGGGTCCACGGCGGGCCCGGAACTCGAATCGTTAGTGAGGGGATGCACCCGGAAACCAAAACCGGAACCGATTCGGAACTAATTTCCTGGATCCGGAACCGGAACCATTACGGAGTGGATGGGCCCGGAACCGGAACCATTTCCTGGGCGGGTTCGGGTCCGGGCCCGGCCTATGTAGAGAATTTTTTAGAGAAAAGCAAACTTTTAGAAAAAAAATTTCTAAAATTGGGGTAATATATTGGAGCTCGGGCCCACAGGCCAGAACCAAGGTCGAATTGGGCCCGGAACCATTTAGGTCGCGGGTCTAGAAATTGGAACCATACCCGGACCCGTTTACTTATCGGTACCTAAAGATGGACCCAGACCCGATTATTAACGGGTCGGAACCTTCGGATAATCGGAGAATCGGATACCCATTTACAACCCTATGGGCATCACCCCATCACTTCCGTCTTGGCTCAGGGTGACGGTACGAGGTTAATGGAGATGACTTTCCTCTATGGTTTACTAAGAGTGTTTCCGCAACGTTAATGTGGAAACAGAAATCAACGTAACAGAACAAATTTGAGACGGTAAAGCCGACCGGTCCCCAGGCACCACCGCTCGGTAAAGCAACGGGCTCGGCAGGTCCGACCCGGTCCAGGGCACCACCTCTCTGTAAAGCACAACTGTTTTCCACTGCGATAATACTTCGGGTGCGATCATACCAGCGCTAAAGCACCGGATCCCATCAGAACTCCGCAGTTAAGCGTGCTTGGGCGAGAGTAGTACTAGGATGGGTGACCTCCTGGGAAGTCCTCGTGTTGCACCCCTTTTTTTTCAGCTTTGGCTGTCCATTTTCCTGCCACCCATCACATGACCGCTGTTGGAGCCGTCGGAGACCAAATTAATCATTTTGAAGCGTCGAAACCCAGGCTCCGTGCGAGACTTACTGGTTTTAGTTAGCCTTTTATTTGATTGCTTTGAAGGCTTTTTACTCCATTTTCGGTTCAATCTTTGCGGAAAGCCATATAAAGCAATTTAGGAAAGGTTTAAAAGTTTCAATGGAAAATCTTTTATATTTTACTGATTTTAGTAAGCTTACTGATTCGAGTAATCGAGGGTTTCCTGACTCTATAAAAGTGATGTAATACTTTTATTCAAGGAATAATACAGTTTCAGGTTGTTTATGGGTATCTAGGGTCGTAAACGGGTCGGTTCCGTTCCGGGTCCACGGCGGGCCCGGAACTGGAATCGTTAGTGAGGGGATGCACCCGGAAACCAAAACCGGAACCGATTCGGAACTAATTTCCTGGATCCGGAACCGGAACCATTACGGAGTGGATGGGCCCGGAACCGGAACCATTTCCTGGGCGGGTTCGGGTCCGGGCCCGGCCTATGTAGAGAATTTTTTAGAGAAAAGCAAACTTTTAGAAAAAAAATTTCTAAAATTGGGGTAATATATTGGAGCTCGGGCCCACAGGCCAGAACCAAGGTCGAATTGGGCCCGGAACCATTTAGGTCGCGGGTCTAGAAATTGGAACCATACCCGGACCCGTTTACTTATCGGTTCCTAAAGATGGACCCAGACCCGATTATTAACGGGTCGGAACCTTCGGATAATCGGAGAATCGGATACCCATTTACAACCCTATGGGCATCACCCCATCACTTCCGTCTTGGCTCAGGGTGACAGTACGAGGTTAATGGAGATGACTTTCCTCTATGGTTTACTAAGAGTGTTTCCGCAACGTTAATGTGGAAACAGAAATCAACGTAACAGAACAAATTTGAGACGGTAAAGCCGACCGGTCCCCAGGCACCACCGCTCGGTAAAGCAACGGGCTCGGCAGGTCCGACCCGGTCCAGGGCACCACCTCTCTGTTAAGCACAACTGTTTTCCACTGCGATAATACTTCGTGGGCGATCATACCAGCGCTAAAGCACCGGATCCCATCAGAACTCCGCAGTTAAGCGTGCTTGGGCGAGAGTAGTACTAGGATGGGTGACCTCCTGGGAAGTCCTCGTGTTGCACCCCTTTTCTTTCAGCTTTGGCTGTCCATTTTCCTGCCACCCATCACATGACCGCTGTTGGAGCCGTCGGAGACCAAATTAATCATTTTGAAGCGTCGAAACCCAGGCTCCGTGCGAGACTTACTGGTTTTAGTTAGCCTTTAATTTGATTGCTTTGAAGGCTTTTTACTCCATTTCCAGTTCAATCTTTGCGGAAAGCCATATAAAGCAATTTAGGAAAGGTTTAAAAGTTTCAATCGAAAATCTTTTATATTTTACTGATTCGAGTAATCGAGGGTTTCCTGACTCTATAAAAGTGATGTAATACTTTTATTCAAAGAATAATACAGTTTCAGGTTGTTTATGGGTATCTAGGGTCGTAAACGGGTCGGTTCCGTTCCGGGTCCACGGCGGGCCCGGAACTGGAATCGTTAGTGAGGGGATGCACCCGGAAACCAAAACCGGAACCGATTCGGAACTAATTTCCTGGATCCGGAACCGGAACCATTACGGAGTGGATGGGCCCGGAACCGGAACCATTTCCTGGGCGGGTTCGGGTCCGGGGCCGGCCTATGTAGAGAATTTTTTAGAGAAAAGCAAACTTTTAGAAAAAAAATTTCTAAAATTGGGGTAATATATTGGAGCTCGGGCCCACAGGCCAGAACCAAGGTCGAATTGGGCCCGGAACCATTTAGGTCGCGGGTCTAGAAATTGGAACCATACCCGGACCCGTTTACTTATCGGTTCCTAAAGATGGACCCAGACCCGATTATTAACGGGTCGGAACCTTCGGATAATCGGAGAATCGGATACCCATTTACAACCCTATGGGCATCACCCCATCACTTCCGTCTTGGCTCAGGGTGACGGTACGAGGTTAATGGAGATGACTTTCCTCTATGGTTTACTAAGAGTGTTTCCGCAACGTTAATGTGGAAACAGAAATCAACGTAACAGAACAAATTTGAGACGGTAAAGCCGACCGGTCCCCAGGCACCACCGCTCGGTAAAGCAACGGGCTCGGCAGGTCCGACCCGGTCCAGGGCACCACCTCTCTGTAAAGCACAACTGTTTTCCACTGCGATAATACTTCGGGTGCGATCATACCAGCGCTAAAGCACCGGATCCCATCAGAACTCCGCAGTTAAGCGTGCTTGGGCGAGAGTAGTACTAGGATGGGTGACCTCTTGGGAAGTCCTCGTGTTGCACCCCTTTTCTTTCAGCTTTGGCTGTCCATTTTCCTGCCACCCATCACATGACCGCTGTTGGAGCCGTCGGAGACCAAATTAATCATTTTGAAGCGTCGAAACCCAGGCTCCGTGCGAGACTTACTGGTTTTAGTTAGCCTTTAATTTGATTGCTTTGAAGGCTTTTTACTCCATTTCCGGTTCAATCTTTGCGGAAAGCCATATAAAGCAATTTAGGAAAGGTTTAAAAGTTTCAATGGAAAATCTTTTATATTTTACTGATTTTAGTAAGCTTACTGATTCGAGTAATCGAGGGTTTCCTGACTCTATAAAAGTGATGTAATACTTTTATTCAAGGAATAATACAGTTTCAGGTTGTTTATGGGTATCTAGGGTCGTAAACGGGTCGGTTCCGTTCCGGGTCTGTCATGACCCGAGCCCAGAATTCGGGGGTTAGCGAAAAGCTAAACCGGTGACACACGTACTCCCGTGCACGTGCACCCAAACCCAGTCCAGATGCACGCACACAAGGGATCTAACACGTGCGAAACAGACGAACGCGGAAGCTGTAGATATCATAGCAAGCAACAAAGAAAATAGCGGAAGCCAAAGCAGAAACAAATACGGAAGCGACAAAGACAAATACACTGATATAAAACCAAATACACACCAAAACCATATACACAAAATATACAGAATACAAGTCCAAAGTCCAAAGTCCAAATACAGATCCCCTGAAACCAAAACTCAAAATCCCAAAACAAAAACCACTGGAAGTATGCATGAACGCACTCGGCAGAGATGATCAGGCCCACTCTGCCAAACCTGAGGGTGCCTCTACACTCGCCCCTGCAGCCTCCTCGACCGCCGGGGAGCTGGGCAAGGTATCTGTGCCTGCAACACCACAGACAACACTAATGAATACAACGATCCAGCAAATACAAGTAACAGGGGAGAAACACGCATAGTATCAAAGAGGATATAATAATGACAGAAGATTAAATACAGAGTTCCATATTAGGAAACTAAGCAAATCGTGCATAGAAGTAAAACATGATATGTGAATCAAAACATAGAATACTGAACTAATTGGCTACTACGTTAACCATGTTCTCTCCAATAGAGAGCAGAGCAGAGCAGAGGAGAACACCACTGACCGGGCCAGGGTACAAGTGGGTCTCAGGTTCCTGGGTTCCGGAGTCCCAAGACAAAGCGACACTGCAGTGAATACAGAGATACAAAGATCTAAGCCAGAGGTAACCCCGTCGGGCATCCTAGGGCTGAGGCTGAGTAGAGCCAGACTAATATCAATCAAATCAAATCCATAGAAAGGGAGATTATCCGCTTTGGACTCACCGATGGCAAGGACCGGATCTTATCCTCACGTATTAACCTCTGGGCAGAGCCACCAGGGAATACCCAAAATCAGAGATAGACAAAGCCAACAAAGCAGATATATAAAGCCAAAGCATAGCATAGATCAAGCTTAGTGCAGAACGAAGAATAAAACGGATATACAGAACGAAGCAAAAATAACTACGGAATGCATAACAAAGATTAACAGAACTGAGGGCAAAACTATAAACAATATGAAATGCATCTCAGATTAATACGGAGTCAAGGTTCATTACAAGCCAGTCCTAAGCTAGTTGGTTACTGTCACTAACCGTGCATGTTGATGTAGTTTTAAGTTAGTCAATGCACCGTTGCCATCAAAGTGTTGCGTAATCCTTGCGTGCACCGACGTCCCTTAAACCAACACCCATGGGGAGGTGCTTAACAGTGATCAACGCGCACATGAATGAGTCACAGCCTAATAGACTATTCATGCGATCCAAGAATCCATTGGGCAGGTTTACATGGGTGGTTAACCTGTATTTGAGCCCTACAAGTCTCACCATTATCCTAAGTTATAATTCAGAATTGCCATGCCTAACGGTTTAGCCATGAGGGACCTATGGTTGAGCCGAAGACATCTTACGCACTCGTCGCAATATGCACTAAGGCTTAACTTTGGTTCCATTAAAAACACAGCTAAACTGGTCTCCTTCCATCTCTGATCTAAGGCCTTTTTCGGCTGAGCTACAGTCAGTATACGGCTTAGCCGTAGACCAACCCACGGCTTAGCCGTAGCATCTCACGGCTTAGCCGTAGCCACACCGTAGGCACACTGTTTCTGGAAAGTTTCGACTGATCAGAGATTAAATCCACGGCTGGGATACGGTTTGGGTCACGGCTAGCTTACGGCTCAGCCGTAGGACAAATTACGGCTTAGCCGTAGCCTAGCCGTAGAACAAAAGTGAAATTTCAAGGCTCTGGAATGTGAGCCGTAGAAACTTACGGCTTAGCCGTACAATACAGAACACGAATTCGGGATAGTTACAGAAACTGAAATTCATTACAGAAGCTGAACAAAATGAGTTGCAGAGGTTCCAAATTCACAAAATGTGGCTGTAAAACATGCTAGACAAGGAATAAGAAGAAATCAAAGCCATCAACCAAAGCACCCATATGTGTTATCAAGCCTGTACTTATACTTGCCTCAAATCTGACAAATCCTCTGAATCAAGCTCCAAGGCAACTAAAACCAAAACAAATCAAAGAAATCACACATGCATGAGATGAAGACAAAGCAATCATAGAATGGGAGAAGAAATTGGAGAAGAAGAAGAAGGAGTTGGGAAAGAACCCACTTACCAACCCACAAAACATAAACAGAGAGGAGAGGGAGAGATTCCAACCGAACAGAGAGTAGCAACCCAACCGAGAGAGAGAGAGAGAAAATCGAAGTGAAGAGGAAGAAGAACGTGGAGAGGGCTTCTCCTGGAATTCTCTCTTGCATGCAACGTGGGAGAGAAAAGAGCAGAGAGAGAGACATCTGGAGCTGAGTTATATTTATATGTTTGGAAGTTTAAAACAAGGTCCGGTGAGTTTAGACTAATTACAGTTCAAGTCACACGAAGGTCTAACTTCCCCAATTGACTCCAAACGGATCTGACACAGTTATGGAATATAACGAGCTCAACAAAATACACGTGCTGACACCAAGATGATGCAAAGATGATATGAGCACAACAAAAGCAAAATTACGAAAAAGGGCTTAGAACTAACTATCTCAGGTCAAAGGTCACTCAACTACCTATCCCAGGCCCAAAACCAAGTCCGAAAGAAATAAAACAAAACAAAACACACTAATGAGCCACTAATCCGGCTCAAAGGGGATCGGAGTGTTACATCCTCCCCCACTAGGAATCATTCCGTCCTCGGAATGACTACCTACCTGCGCAAAGAGATGTGGGTACTGGCGCGCTAGCTGCTCCTCTAGCTCCCAAGTAGCCTCATCTGGACCGTGATGCTCCCACAACACTTTAACCCATCTGATAGTCCTGGTACGGAGAATCTGCTCTCGTGTCCCAACGATGCGAAGCGGACGCTCAACGTAAGTTGCATTAGGCTGAATCTGAATATCATCATAGCGAATCACATGGCTCGGATCTGGCACATACTTACGGAGCATCGACACATGGAACACATCGTGAACACCGGAGAACTCAACTGGAAGTGTCAACCGATAAGCTAAATCTCCAACTCGGCTCTTGACTTCAAACGGTCCTACATATCTCGGAGCTAACTTGCCCTTCTAACCAAATCGAACTGTGCCCTTCATAGGAGAAACTTTAAGAAATACCCAATCTCCGACTTGGAATGCCAAAGGTCTCCTCCGAGTATCCGCATAGCTCTTCTGTCTGGATCGTGAAATCTTCAGATTCTCTATCACCTTCTGTACTTTCTCTGTCGTCTCAGCAATGATCGTCGGACCATGGAAACTTCTTGTTCCAACTTCCTCCCAGCACACTGGAGTCCTGCACTTACGTCCGTAAAGTGCCTCATATGGTGCCATACCAATGCTCTCATGGAAGCTGTTGTTGTAGGCAAACTCACACAATGCCAGATGTGTATCCCATTCCTTCTCAAAGTTCAGCACACTAGCTCTGAGCATATCCTCCAATGTCTGAATGGTACGCTCCGACTGTCCATCGGTCTGGGGGTGGTATGCCGTACTAAAACTCAGCTTCGTGCCCATAGCTTCCTGAAATGCTCTCCAAAATGAAGACACAAAACGACTGTCTCGATCAGACACAATAGATACTGGGGTACCATGCAATCTGACTATCTCGTCAACAAACTTCCTGGCCATCTCCGTGAATGTCATCCCTTTCTTGAACGGAAGGAAATGCGCTGACTTGGTCAATCTGTCCACTATGACCCAGATCGCATTGTTCTTTCTACTGGTCGGCGGAAAACCGGAGACGAAATCCATCGTAATGTGCTCCCACTTCCACTGCGGAGTGTGCAATGGATGCAATGATCCTGGAGGTCGCTGATGGTCCGCTTTCACCCTCTGACAGGTCAAACATCGAGCTACGAACCCTGCGATCTCCCGCTTCATATTGTTCCACCAGAATCTATCTTTCAAATTCCTGTACATCTTCGTACTACCGGGGTGCATCGCATATCGGGCATCGTGCGCATCTGTCATCAACTTATCTTTCAGCTCATCCACAGCGGGAACACACAATCTATTCCTGAAGTACAAAACTCCATCTACCAAGCTGAAATCAGGTCGATCTGAAATCTGATCCCTGAACTTCACCAGGAGGGGGTCCTCAAACTGGCGATCCTTGATCTGCTGAATCACCTCAGGCTGAAACACGACGGTAGTAGCTAGTGTCATCAAGTCACCTACCATCTGAACCTCAACAGGCTGATCATGCACAAGCATATAGAATCCTGCCAACACCTGAAGACTGTCTGTCCTCCTGCTAAGTGCATCTGCAACTACATTACCTTTGCCTGGGTGGTACTTGATCGGAAAGTCGTAGTCTTTGATAAACTCCAACCACCTTCGTTGCCTCATATTCAAGTCATGCTGATCAAATAGGTACTGCAGACTGTGATGATCGGAAAGGACCTCGAACTTCACACCGTACAAGTAGTGCCGCCACAACTTCAACGCAAATACAATGGCTGCTAGCTCCAAGTCATGTGTGGCATAGTTCTTCTCATGTTCTTTCAGCTGTCTGGATCCATAGGCAATCACCTTCTGATTCTGCATCAGTACACAGCCTAGTCCAACTCTAGAGGCATCTGAGTAAATCATGAATCCCTCACTACCATCCGGGAGAGTCAACACTGGCGCCGTAGTGAGCTTTTCTTTCAACATCTGGAAACTACGCTCACATTTCTCTGTCCACTCATACGGGACCGTCTTCCGAGTCAACTGAGTCAGCGGTGCTGAAATCTTCGAAAAATCCTGCACAAACCTGCGGTAATATCCCGCCAATCCCAGAAAACTCCGAATCTCTGTCACTGATCTAGGACGGGGCCAATGGACTACTGCTTCAATCTTCGCCGGATCCACCATCAATCCATCTCGAGAAATCTTATGACCCAGAAATGTAACTTGCTCGAGCCAAAACTCACACTTGGACAACTTTGCATACAACTTGTGGTCCTTAAGCAGCTGCAATGCTTTCCTCAAATGGTCTGTATGTTCCTCCGCTGTCTTCGAATAAACCAAGATATCATCTATGAAAACCACAACGAACTGATCCAAGAAGGAAGTAAACACCCTATTCATCAAGGCCATGAAAGCTGCGGGTGCATTCGTCAAACCAAATGGCATGACAAGGAACTCGTAGTGTCCATACCGAGTCCTGAAAGCTGTCTTCGGAACATCCTCATCCTTCACCCTGAGCTGGTGATATCCTGACCTCAAGTCAATCTTCGAGAAGTAAGCTGCACCCTGAAGTTGATCGAACAACTCATCAATCCTAGGCAATGGATATTTGTTCTTGATGGTCACTTTGTTCAATTGCCTGTAGTCAATGCACATCCGGAAACTGCCATCCTTCTTCTTGACGAACAAAACAGGAGCTCCCCAAGGTGAAACACTTGGGCGTATGAACCCTTTATCCAACAGATCCTGCAACTGTTTCTTCAATTCCAACAACTCTGCAGGTGCCATACGATATGGAGCTCTACTGATGGGTGCTGTACCTGGCATCAAATCAATCGCAAACTCTATCTCTCTAGCTGGTGGTAACCCTGGCACATCCTCCGGAAAGACATCCGGGAACTCGCTGACTACTGGGATCTCACTGAGCTGTCGCTGATCTTTCTTCTCTGAAATGAATGCAAGAAATCCCTCACATCCCCTACGAAGCATCCTATCTGCCTTACAAGCAGATATCACACGCCTTGGGCACTTCGTCTGGCTACCCTCAAATCGAAAACCGCTGCCCAAATCGAAGTAGATAGCTTTGCTGTAGCAATTGATACACGCATGATATCTCGCAAGCCAGTCCATACCAAGAATCACATCAAAATCCAGTGTCGTGAGCAACACGAGGTCTACCGGGAGCTGATGACCAGCTATCCGCACAGCGCACTGAGGGTAGAAGACACTGCACTCCACCCGTTTACCAACCGGAGTGGACACTAGTAGCAAGTAGGGAAGTGGTGTAGGTCGCTGTCGAAGCTGCACAGCAAAATGGGGTGCTACGTACGAACGCGTAGACCCGGAGTCAAATAAAGCTAAAGCTTCTGCATCAGAAATTAAAATTTTACCTTCCACGACTGTGGCCTCCTCCGCGCCCTCATGCGTAGCAGCATAGGCTCGGGCTGTCTGGCGGTTCGGCTTCTGAGCCGGGCGAGCTGGCTGAGATCTGCCCTGCGCTGTAGGTCCTGCCTGTCTCGTCTGTGGAGAGGACTGAAACTTCAGGCATTGGGCCCGCCTGTGATCCGTAGAGCCACACCCGAAACAAGCCCCACTCTTCCTCCAACATCTGTCTGTGGGGTGATCCTTCCCACAGTGACCGCAAATCACCTGAGCACTGCTCGAACTGCCCTGCTTACCCTTGAACTTCTTCTGGAACTGACTTCTGCCACTGAAACCTGCTGCCCTCTTAGCCTCTGTTCGCTCCTCCTCAAAGATGGCCTCTGCATCATAAGCCCTGTCAATAGCGTCATCCAAGGTAGCCGGCCACATACAAGCAACCACGTGGCGTTTATGTCTCGGATTCAGGCCGTTGACGAAGCGAGTCACTTTCTTATGCTCTGTATTCACCATGTCCTCTGCGAAATGAGACAACTCTGTAAACCTGTGTACATAATCTGCAACTGACATCTGTCTCTGCTGGAGGTTGAAGAATTCCACTTCCTTAGCTCGCTGAATATGGAGAGGCATGAACTTCCGACGGAATTGCTGCTTGAAGGTCTCCCAAACTGTGACACTGGGCATAGTCTGGAATGAGTTCTTGACACTCCTCCACCATATCTTGGCTACACTCCGAAGCATAGAAGCTGTGAGAACTACCTTCTGCTTGTTACTGCACACAATCGTATCAAATAGCTCTTCAGTCTGCTCCAACCATTGCTCAGCCTGTAATGCATCTTCTATCCCATGAAACTCGGTCGCCCCTCGCTTACGGAACTTGTCGAAAAGAGCATTAGGATCTGATTCCTTAGGCTGGACAATCACCTGCTGATCTATACGAGGTGATGCAACTGCGGCAGCCTGACTCTGCCTATCTACCATGGATGCCATCTGTGCCTGTAATGACTGCATAGACTGCATCATCATCATCATCCGCTCCTCACTACTGATGTGTGGGGGTACTGATCCACTATCACCATTGTGGCCCTGTTGATTCTCATCTCGAGATCCTGATCCCGATGCCATCCTGCAAAAGGAAAAGAAACACAACACACAAATATAAAAGGCCCTGAGTTAGTCAAATCCCAAATCAACATATGAGACTCCGTGTCAGATAGTTGATAGCGTTACCTCACCACGATCTTAGATGCCTACATGCTTATACTAGCATGCTCTGATACCATACAATACGTATGTCACGACCCGAGCCCAGAATTCGGGGGTTAGCGAAAAGCTAAACCGGTGACACACGTACTCCCGTGCACGTGCACCCAAACCCAGTCCAGATGCACGCACACAAGGGATCTAACACGTGCGAAACAGACGAACGCGGAAGCTGTAGATATCATAGCAAGCAACAAAGAAAATAGCGGAAGCCAAAGCAGAAACAAATACGGAAGCGACAAAGACAAATACACTGATATAAAACCAAATACACACCAAAACCATATACACAAAATATACAGAATACAAGTCCAAAGTCCAAAGTCCAAATACAGATCCCCTGAAACCAAAACTCAAAATCCCAAAACAAAAACCACTGGAAGTATGCATGAACGCACTCGGCAGAGATGATCAGGCCCACTCTGTCAAACCTGAGGGTGCCTCTACACTCGCCCCTGCAGCCTCCTCGACCGCCGGGGAGCTGGGCAAGGTATCTGTGCCTGCAACACCACAGACAACACTAATGAATACAACGATCCAGCAAATACAAGTAACAGGGGAGAAACACGCATAGTATCAAAGAGGATATAATAATGACAGAAGATTAAATACAGAGTTCCATATTAGGAAACTAAGCAAATCGTGCATAGAAGTAAAACATGATATGTGAATCAAAACATAGAATACTGAACTAATTGGCTACTACGTTAACCATGTTCTCTCCAATAGAGAGCAGAGCAGAGCAGAGGAGAACACCACTGACCGGGCCAGGGTACAAGTGGGTCTTAGGTTCCTGGGTTCCGGAGTCCCAAGACAAAGCGACACTGCAGTGAATACAGAGATACAAAGATCTAAGCCAGAGGTAACCCCGTCGGGCATCCTAGGGCTGAGGCTGAGTAGAGCCAGACTAATATCAATCAAATCAAATCCATAGAAAGGGAGATTATCCGCTTTGGACTCACCGATGGCAAGGACCGGATCTTATCCTCACGTATTAACCTCTGGGCAGAGCCACCAGGGAATACCCAAAATCAGAGATAGACAAAGCCAACAAAGCAGATATATAAAGCCAAAGCATAGCATAGATCAAGCTTAGTGCAGAACGAAGAATAAAACGGATATACAGAACGAAGCAAAAATAACTACGGAATGCATAACAAAGATTAACAGAACTGAGGGCAAAACTATAAACAATATGAAATGCATCTCAGATTAATACGGAGTCAAGGTTCATTACAAGCCAGTCCTAAGCTAGTTGGTTACTGTCACTAACCGTGCATGTTGATGTAGTTTTAAGTTAGTCAATGCACCGTTGCCATCAAAGTGTTGCGTAATCCTTGCGTGCACCGACGTCCCTTAAACCAACACCCATGGGGAGGTGCTTAACAGTGATCAACGCGCACATGAATGAGTCACAGCCTAATAGACTATTCATGCGATCCAAGAATCCATTGGGCAGGTTTACATGGGTGGTTAACCTGTATTTGAGCCCTACAAGTCTCACCATTATCCTAAGTTATAATTCAGAATTGCCATGCCTAACGGTTTAGCCATGAGGGACCTATGGTTGAGCCGAAGACATCTTACGCACTCGTCGCAATATGCACTAAGGCTTAACTTTGGTTCCATTAAAAACACAGCTAAACTGGTCTCCTTCCATCTCTGATCTAAGGCCTTTTTCGGCTGAGCTACAGTCAGTATACGGCTTAGCCGTAGACCAACCCACGGCTTAGCCGTAGCATCTCACGGCTTAGCCGTAGCCACACCGTAGGCACACTGTTTCTGGAAAGTTTCGACTGATCAGAGATTAAATCCACGGCTGGGATACGGTTTGGGTCACGGCTAGCTTACGGCTCAGCCGTAGGACAAATTACGGCTTAGCCGTAGCCTAGCCGTAGAACAAAAGTGAAATTTCAAGGCTCTGGAATGTGAGCCGTAGAAACTTACGGCTTAGCCGTACAATACAGAACACGAATTCGGGATAGTTACAGAAACTGAAATTCATTACAGAAGCTGAACAAAATGAGTTGCAGAGGTTCCAAATTCACAAAATGTGGCTGTAAAACATGCTAGACAAGGAATAAGAAGAAATCAAAGCCATCAACCAAAGCACCCATATGTGTTATCAAGCCTGTACTTATACTTGCCTCAAATCTGACAAATCCTCTGAATCAAGCTCCAAGGCAACTAAAACCAAAACAAATCAAAGAAATCACACATGCATGAGATGAAGACAAAGCAATCATAGAATGGGAGAAGAAATTGGAGAAGAAGAAGAAGGAGTTGGGAAAGAACCCACTTACCAACCCACAAAACATAAACAGAGAGGAGAGGGAGAGATTCCAACCGAACAGAGAGTAGCAACCCAACCGAGAGAGAGAGAGAGAAAATCGAAGTGAAGAGGAAGAAGAACGTGGAGAGGGCTTCTCCTGGAATTCTCTCTTGCATGCAACGTGGGAGAGAAAAGAGCAGAGAGAGAGACATCTGGAGCTGAGTTATATTTATATGTTTGGAAGTTTAAAACAAGGTCCGGTGAGTTTAGACTAATTACAGTTCAAGTCACACGAAGGTCTAACTTCCCCAATTGACTCCAAACGGATCTGACACAGTTATGGAATATAACGAGCTCAACAAAATACACGTGCTGACACCAAGATGATGCAAAGATGATATGAGCACAACAAAAGCAAAATTACGAAAAAGGGCTTAGAACTAACTATCTCAGGTCAAAGGTCACTCAACTACCTATCCCAGGCCCAAAACCAAGTCCGAAAGAAATAAAACAAAACAAAACACACTAATGAGCCACTAATCCGGCTCAAAGGGGATCGGAGTGTTACAGGGTCCACGGCGGGCTCGGAACTGGAATCGTTAGTGAGGGGATGCACCCGGAAACCAAAACCGGAACCGATTCGGAACTAATTTCCTGGATCCGGAACCGGAACCATTACGGAGTGGATGGGCCCGGAACCGGAACCATTTCCTGGGCGGGTTCGGGTCCGGGCCCGGCCTATGTAGAGAATTTTTTAGAGAAAAGCAAACTTTTAGAAAAAAAATTTCTAAAATTGGGGTAATATATTGGAGCTCGGGCCCACAGGCCAGAACCAAGGTCGAATTGGGCCCGGAACCATTTAGGTCGCGGGTCTAGAAATTGGAACCATACCCGAACCCGTTTACTTATCGGTTCCTAAAGATGGACCCAGACCCGATTATTAACGGGTCGGAACCTTCGGATAATCGGAGAATCGGATACCCATTTACAACCCTATGGGCATCACCCCATCACTTCCGTCTTGGCTCAGGGTGACGGTACGAGGTTAATGGAGATGACTTTCCTCTATGGTTTACTAAGAGTGTTTCCGCAACGTTAATGTGGAAACAGAAATCAACGTAACAGAACAAATTTGAGACGGTAAAGCCGACCGGTCCCCAGGCACCACCGCTCGGTAAAGCAACGGGCTCGGCAGGTCCGACCCGGCCAAGGGCACCACCCCTCTGTAAAGCGCAACTGTTTTCCACTGCGATAATACTTCGTGGGCGATCATACCAGCGCTAAAGCACCGGATCCCATCAGAACTCCGCAGTTAAGCGTGCTTGGGCGAGAGTAGTACTAGGATGGGTGACCTCCTGGGAAGTCCTCGTGTTGCACCCCTTTTTTTTCAGCTTTGGCTGTCCATTTTCCTGCCACCCATCACATGACCGCTGTTGGAGCCGTCGGAGACCAAATTAATCATTTTGAAGCGTCGAAACCCAGGCTCCGTGCGAGACTTACTGGTTTTAGTTAGCCTTTAATTTGATTGCTTTGAAGGCTTTTTACTCCATTTCCGGTTCAATCTTTGCGGAAAGCCATATAACGCAATTTAGGAAAGGTTTAAAAGTTTCAATGGAAAATCTTTTATATTTTACTGATTTTAGTAAGCTTACTGATTCGAGTAATCGAGGGTTTCCTGACTCTATAAAAGTGATGTAATACTTTTATTCAAGGAATAATACAGTTTCAGGTTGTTTATGGGTATCTAGGGTCGTAAACGGGTCGGTTCCGTTCCGGGTCCACGGCGGGCCCGGAACTGGAATCGTTAGTGAGGGGATGCACCCGGAAACCAAAACCGGAACCGATTCGGAACTAATTTCCTGGATCCGGAACCGGAACCATTACTGAGTGGATGGGCCCGGAACCGGAACCATTTCCTGGGCGGGTTCGGGTCCGGGCCCGGCCTATGGAGAGAATTTTTTAGAGAAAAGCAAACTTTTAGAAAAAAAATTTCTAAAATTGGGGTAATATATTGGAGCTCGGGCCCACAGGCCAGAACCAAGGTCGAATTGGGCCCGGAACCATTTAGGTCGCGGGTCTAGAAATTGGAACCATACCCGGACCCGTTTACTTATCGGTTCCTAAAGATGGACCCAGACCCGATTATTAACGGGTCGGAACCTTCGGATAATCGGAGAATCGGATACCCATTTACAACCCTATGGGCATCACCCCATCACTTCCGTCTTGGCTCAGGGAGACAGTACGAGGTTAATGGAGATGACTTTCCTCTATGGTTTACAAAGAGTGTTTCCGCAACGTTAATGGGGAAACAGAAATCAACGTAACAGAACAAATATGAGACGGTAAAGCCGACCGGTCCCCAGGCACCACCGCTCGGTAAAGCAACGGGCTCGGCAGGTCCGACCCGGTCCAGGGCACCACCTCTCTGCAAAGCACAACTGTTTTCCACTGCGATAATACTTCGGGTGCGATCATACCAGCGCTAAAGCACCGGATCCCATCAGAACTCCGCAGTTAAGCGTGCTTGGGCGAGAGTAGTACTAGGATGGGTGACCTCCTGGGAAATCCTCGTGTTGCACCCCTTTTCTTTCTGCTTTGGCTGTCCATTTTCCTGCCACCCATCACATGACCGCTGTTGGAGCCGTCGGAGACCAAATTAATCATTTTGAAGCGTCGAAACCCAGGCTCCGTGCGAGGCTTACTGGATTTAGTTAGCCTTTAATTTGATTGCTTTGAAGGCTTTTTACTCCATTTCCAGTTCAATCTATGCGGAAAGCCATATAAAGCAATTTAGGAAAGGTTTAAAAGTTTCAATGGAAAATCTTTTATATTTTACTGATTTTAGTAAGCTTACTGATTCGAGTAATCGAGGGTTTCCTGACTCTATAAAAGTGATGTAATACTTTTATTCAAGGAATAATACAGTTTCAGGTTGTTTATGGGTATCTAGGGTCGTAAACGGGTCGGTTCCGTTCCGGGTCCACGGCGGGCCCGGAACTAGAATCGTTAGTGAGGGGATGCACCCGGAAACCAAAACCGGAACCGATTCGGAACTAATTTCCTGGATCCGGAACCGGAACCATTACGGAGTGGATGGGTCCGGAACCGGAACCATTTCCTGGGCGGGTTCGGGTCCGGGCCCGGCCTATGTAGAGAATTTTTTAGAGAAAAGCAAACTTTTAGAAAAAAAATTTCTAAAATTGGGGTAATATATTGGAGCTCGGGCCCACAGGCCAGAACCAAGGTCGAATTGGGCCCGGAACCATTTAGGTCGCGGGTCTAGAAATTGGAACCATACCCGGACCCGTTTACTTATCGGTTCCTAAAGATGGACCCAGACCCGATTATTAACGGGTCGGAACCTTCGGATAATCGGAGAATCGGATACCCATTTACAACCCTATGGGCATCACCCCATCACTTCCGTCTTGGCTCAGGGTGACGGTACGAGGTTAATGGAGATGACTTTCCTCTATGGTTTACTAAGAGTGTTTCCGCAACGTTAATGTGGAAACAGAAATCAACGTAACAGAACAAATTTGAGACGGTAAAGCCGACCGGTCCCCAGGCACCACCGCTCGGTAAAGCAACGGGCTCGGCAGGTCCGACCCGGTCCAGGGCACCACCCCTCTGTAAAGCACAACTGTTTTTCACTGCGATAATACTTCGGGTGCGATCATACCAGCGCTAAAGCACCGGATCCCATCAGAACTCCGCAGTTAAGCGTGCTTGGGCGAGAGTAGTACTAGGATGGGTGACCTCCTGGGAAGTCCTCGTGTTGCACCCCTTTTTTTTCAGCTTTGGCTGTCCATTTTCCTGCCACCCATCACATGACCGCTGTTGGAGCCGTCGGAGACCAAATTAATCATTTTGAAGCGTCGAAACCCAGGCTCCGTGCGAGACTTACTGGTTTTAGTTAGCCTTTAATTTGATTGCTTTGAAGGCTTTTTACTCCATTTCCGGTTCAATCTTTGCGGAAAGCCCTATAAAGCAATTTAGGAAAGGTTTAAAAGTTTCAATGGAAAATCTTTTATATTTTACTGATTTTAGTAAGCTTACTGATTCGAGTAATCGAGGGTTTCCTGACTCTATAAAAGTGATGTAATACTTTTATTCAAGGAATAATACAGTTTCAGGTTGTTTATGGGTATCTAGGGTCGTAAACGGGTCGGTTCCGTTCCGGGTCCACGGCGGGCCCGGAACTGGAATCGTTAGTGAGGGGATGCACCCGGAAACCAAAACCGGAACCGATTCGGAACTAATTTCCTGGATCCGGAACCGGAACCATTACGGAGTGGATGGGCCCGGAACCGGAACCATTTCCTGGGCGGGTTCGGGTCCGGGCCCGGCCTATGTAGAGAATTTTTTAGAGAAAAGCAAACTTTTAGAAAAAAAATTTCTAAAATTGGGGTAATATATTGGAGCTCGGGCCCACAGGCCAGAACCAAGGTCGAATTGGGCCCGGAACCATTTAGGTCGCGGGTCTAGAAATTGGAACCATACCCGGACCCGTTTACTTATCGGTTCCTGAAGATGGACCCAGACCCGATTATTAACGGGTCGGAACCTTCGGATAATCGGAGAATCGGATACCCATTTACAACCCTATGGGCATCACCCCATCACTTCCGTCTTGGCTCAGGGTGACGGTACGAGGTTAATGGAGATGACTTTCCTCTATGGTTTACTAAGAGTGTTTCCGCAACGTTAATGTGGAAACAGAAATCAACGTAACAGAACAAATTTGAGACGGTAAAGCCGACCGGTCCCCAGGCACCACCGCTCGGTAAAGCAACGGGCTCGGCAGGTCCGACCCGGTCCAGGGCACCACCCCTCTGTAAAGCACAACTGTTTTTCACTGCGATAATACTTCGGGTGCGATCATACCAGCGCTAAAGCACCGGATCCCATCAGAACTCCGCAGTTAAGCGTGCTTGGGCGAGAGTAGTACTAGGATGGGTGACCTCCTGGGAAGTCCTCGTGTTGCACCCCTTTTTTTTCAGCTTTGGCTGTCCATTTTCCTGCCACCCATCACATGACCGCTGTTGGAGCCGTCGGAGACCAAATTAATCATTTTGAAGCGTCGAAACCCAGGCTCCGTGCGAGACTTACTGGTTTTAGTTAGCCTTTAATTTGATTGCTTTGAAGGCTTTTTACTCCATTTCCGGTTCAATCTTTGCGGAAAGCCATATAAAGCAATTTAGGAAAGGTTTAAAAGTTTCAATGGAAAATCTTTTATATTTTACTGATTTTAGTAAGCTTACTGATTCGAGTAATCGAGGGTTTCCTGACTCTATAAAAGTGATGTAATACTTTTATTCAAGGAATAATACAGTTTCAGGTTGTTTATGGGTATCTAGGGTCGTAAACGGGTCGGTTCCGTTCCGGGTCCACGGCGGGCCCGGAACTGGAATCGTTAGTGAGGGGATGCACCCGGAAACCAAAACCGGAACCGATTCGGAACTAATTTCCTGGATCCGGAACCGGAACCATTACGGAGTGGATGGGCCCGGAACCGGAACCATTTCCTGGGCGGGTTCGGGTCCGGGCCCGGCCTATGTAGAGAATTTTTTAGAGAAAAGCAAACTTTTAGAAAAAAAATTTCTAAAATTGGGGTAATATATTGGAGCTCGGGCCCACAGGCCAGAACCAAGGTCGAATTGGGCCCGGAACCATTTAGGTCGCGGGTCTAGAAATTGGAACCATACCCGGACCCGTTTACTTATCGGTTCCTAAAGATGGACCCAGACCCGATTATTAACGGGTCGGAACCTTCGGATAATCGGAGAATCGGATACCCATTTACAACCCTATGGGCATCACCCCATCACTTCCGTCTTGGCTCAGGGTGACGGTACGAGGTTAATGGAGATGACTTTCCTCTATGGTTTACTAAGAGTGTTTCCGCAACGTTAATGTGGAAACAGAAATCAACGTAACAGAACAAATTTGAGACGGTAAAGCCGACCGGTCCCCAGGCACCACCGCTCGGTAAAGCAACGGGCTCGGCAGGTCCGACCCGGTCCAGGGCACCACCCCTCTGTAAAGCACAACTGTTTTTCACTGCGATAATACTTCGGGTGCGATCATACCAGCGCTAAAGCACCGGATCCCATCAGAACTCCGCAGTTAAGCGTGCTTGGGCGAGAGTAGTACTAGGATGGGTGACCTCCTGGGAAGTCCTCGTGTTGCACCCCTTTTTTTTCAGCTTTGGCTGTCCATTTTCCTGCCACCCATCACATGACCGCTGTTGGAGCCGTCGGAGACCAAATTAATCATTTTGAAGCGTCGAAACCCAGGCTCCGTGCGAGACTTACTGGTTTTAGTTAGCCTTTAATTTGATTGCTTTGAAGGCTTTTTACTCCATTTCCGGTTCAATCTTTGCGGAAAGCCATATAAAGCAATTTAGGAAAGGTTTAAAAGTTTCAATGGAAAATCTTTTATATTTTACTGATTTTAGTAAGCTTACTGATTCGAGTAATCGAGGGTTTCCTGACTCTATAAAAGTGATGTAATACTTTTATTCAAGGAATAATACAGTTTCAGGTTGTTTATGGGTATCTAGGGTCGTAAACGGGTCGGTTCCGTTCCGGGTCCACGGCGGGCCCGGAACTGGAATCGTTAGTGAGGGGATGCACCCGGAAACCAAAACCGGAACCGATTCGGAACTAATTTCCTGGATCCGGAACCGGAACCATTACGGAGTGGATGGGCCCGGAACCGGAACCATTTCCTGGGCGGGTTCGGGTCCGGGCCCGGCCTATGTAGAGAATTTTTTAGAGAAAAGCAAACTTCTAGAAAAAAAATTTCTAAAATTGGGGTAATATATTGGAGCTCGGGCCCACAGGCCAGAACCAAGGTCGAATTGGGCCCGGAACCATTTAGGTCGCGGGTCCAGAAATTGGAACCATACCCGGACCCGTTCACTTATCGGTTCCTAAAGATGGACCCAGACCCGATTATTAACGGGTCGGAACCTTCGGATAATCGGAGAATCGGATACCCATTTACAACCCTATGGGCATCACCCCATCACTTCCGTCTTGGCTCAGGGTGACGGTACGAGGTTAATGGAGATGACTTTCCTCTATGGTTTACTAAGAGTGTTTCCGCAACGTTAATGTGGAAGCAGAAATCAACGTAACAGAACAAATTTGAGACGGTAAAGCCGACCGGTCCCCAGGCACCACCGCTCGGTAAAGCAACGGGCTCGGCAGGTCCGACCCGGCCAAGGGCACCACCCCTCTGTAAAGCGCAACTGTTTTCCACAGCGATAATACTTCGTGGGCGATCATACCAGCGCTAAAGCACCGGATCCCATCAGAACTCCGCAGTTAAGCGTGCTTGGGCGAGAGTAGTACTAGGATGGGTGACCTCCTGGGAAGTCCTCGTGTTGCACCCCTTTTTTTTCAGCTTTGGCTGTCCATTTTCCTGCCACCCATCACATGACCGCTGTTGGAGCCGTCGGAGACCAAATTAATCATTTTGAAGCGTCGAAACCCAGGCTCCGTGCGAGACTTACTGGTTTTAGTTAGCCTTTAATTTGATTGCTTTGAAGGCTTTTTACTCCATTTCCGGTTCAATCTTTGCGGAAAGCCATATAAAGCAATTTAGGAAAGGTTTAAAAGTTTCAATGGAAAATCTTTTATATTTTACTGATTTTAGTAAGCTTACTGATTCGAGTAATCGAGGGTTTCCTGACTCTATAAAAGTGATGTAATACTTTTATTCAAGGAATAATACAGTTTCAGGTTGTTTATGGGTATCTAGGGTCGTAAACGGGTCGGTTCCGTTCCGGGTCCACGGCGGGCCCGGAACTGGAATCGTTAGTGAGGGGATGCACCCGGAAACCAAAACCGGAACCGATTCGGAACTAATTTCCTGGATCCGGAACCGGAACCATTACGGAGTGGATGGGCCCGGAACCGGAACCATTTCCTGGGCGGGTTCGGGTCCGGGCCCGGCCTATGTAGAGAATTTTTTAGAGAAAAGCAAACTTTTAGAAAAAAAATTTCTAAAATTGGGGTAATATATTGGAGCTCGGGCCCACAGGCCAGAACCAAGGTCGAATTGGGCCCGGAACCATTTAGGTCGCGGGTCTAGAAATTGGAACCATACCCGGACCCGTTCACTTATCGGTTCCTTAAGATGGACCCAGACCCGATTATTAACGGGTCGGAACCTTCGGATAATCGGAGAATCGGATACCCATTTACAACCCTATGGGCATCACCCCATCACTTCCGTCTTGGCTCAGGGTGACGGTACGAGGTTAATGGAGATGACTTTCCTCTATGGTTTACTAAGAGTGTTTCCGCAACGTTAATGTGGAAACAGAAATCAACGTAACAGAACAAATTTGAGACGGTAAAGCCGACCGGTCCCCAGGCACCACCGCTCGGTAAAGCAACGGGCTCGGCAGGTCCGACCCGGCCCAGGGCACCACCACTCTGTAAAGCACAACTGTTTTCCACTGCGATAATACTTCGGGTGCGATCATACCAGCGCTAAAGCCCCGGATCCCATCAGAACTCCGCAGTTAAGCGTGCTTGGGCGAGAGTAGTACTAGGGTGGGTGACCTCCTGGGAAGTCCTCGTGTTGCACCCCTTTTTTTTCAGCTTTGGCTGTCCATTTTCCTGCCACCCATCACATGACCGCTGTTGGAGCCGTCGGAGACCAAATTAATCATTTTGAAGCGTCGAAACCCAGGCTCCGTGCGAGACTTACTGGATTTAGTTAGCCTTTAATTTGATTGCTTTGAAGGCTTTTTACTCCATTTCCAGTTCAATCTTTGCGGAAAGCCATATAAAGCAATTTAGGAAAGGTTTAAAAGTTTCAATCGAAAATCTTTTATATTTTACTGATTTTAGTAAGCTTACTGATTCGAGTAATCGAGGGTTTCCTGACTCTATAAAAGTGATGTAATACTTTTATTCAAGGAATAATACAGTTTAAGGTTGTTTATGGGTATCTAGGGTCGTAAACGGGTCGGTTCCGTTCCGGGTCCACGGCGGGCCCGGAACTGGAATCGTTAGTGAGGGGATGCACCCGGAAACCAAAACCGGAACCGATTCGGAACTAATTTCCTGGATCCGGAACCAGAACCATTACGGAGTGGATGGGCCCGGAACCGGAACCATTTCCTGGGCGGGTTCGGGTCCGGGCCCGGCCTATGTAGAGAATTTTTTAGAGAAAAGCAAACTTTTAGAAAAAAAATTTCTAAAATTGGGGTAATATATTGGAGCTCGGGCCCACTAGCCAGAACCAAGGTCGAATTGGGCCCGGAACCATTTAGGTCGCGGGTCTAGAAATTGGAACCATACCCGGACCCGTTTACTTATCGGTTCCTAAAGATGGACCCAGACCCGATTATTAACGGGTCGGAACCTTCGGATAATCGGAGAATCGGATACCCATTTACAACCCTATGGGCATCACCCCATCACTTCCGTCTTGGCTCAGGGTGACGGTACGAGGTTAATGGAGATGACTTTCCTCTATGGTTTACTAAGAGTGTTTCCGCAACGTTAATGTGGAAACAGAAATCAACATAACAGAACAAATTTGAGACGGTAAAGCCGACCGGTCCCCAGGCACCACCGCTCGGTAAAGCAACGGGCTCGGCAGGTCCGACCCGGTCCAGGGCACCACCTTTCTGTAAAGCACAACTGTTTTCCACTGCGATAATACTTCGGGTGCGATCATACCAGCACTAAAGCACCGGATCCCATCAGAACTCCGCAGTTAAGCGTGCTTGGGCGAGAGTAGTACTAGGATGGGTGACCTCCTGGGAAGTCCTCGTGTTGCACCCCTTTTTTTTCAGCTTTGGCTGTCCATTTTCCTGCCACCCATCACATGACCGCTGTTGGAGCCGTCGGAGACCAAATTAATCATTTTGAAGCGTCGAAACCCAGGCTCCGTGCGAGACTTACTGGTTTTAGTTAGCCTTTTATTTGATTGCTTTGAAGGCTTTTTACTCCATTTCCGGTTCAATCTTTGCGGAAAGCCATATAAAGCAATTTAGGAAAGGTTTAAAAGTTTCAATGGAAAATCTTTTATATTTTACTGATTTTAGTAAGCTTACTGATTCGAGTAATCTAGGGTTTCCTGACTCTATAAAAGTGATATACTTTTATTCAAGGAATAATACAGTTTCAGGTTGTTTATGGGTATCTAGGGTCGTAAACGGGTCGGTTCCGTTCCGGGTCCACGGCGGGCCCGGAACTGGAATCGTTAGTGAGGGGATGCACCCGGAAACCAAAACCGGAACCGATTCGGAACTAATTTCCTGGATCCGGAACCGGAACCATTACGGAGTGGATGGGCCCGGAACCGGAACCATTTCCTGGGCGGGTTCGGGTCCGGGCCCGGCCTATGTAGAGAATTTTTTAGAGAAAAGCAAACTTTTAGAAAAAAAATTTCTAAAATTGGGGTAATATATTGGAGCTCGGGCCCACAGGCCAGAACCAAGGTCGAATTGGGCCCGGAACCATTTAGGTCGCGGGTCTAGAAATTGGAACCATACCCGGACCCGTTTACTTATCGGTTCCTAAAGATGGACCCAGACCCGATTATTAACGGGTCGGAACCTTCGGATAATCGGAGAATCGGATACCCATTTACAACCCTATGGGCATCACCCCATCACTTCCGTCTTGGCTCAGGGTGACGGTACGAGGTTAATGGAGATGACTTTCCTCTATGGTTTACTAAGAGTGTTTCCGCAACGTTAATGTGGAAACAGAAATCAACGTAACAGAAAAAATCTGAGACGGTAAAGCCGACCGGTCCCCAGGCACCACCGCTCGGTAAAGCAACGGGCTCGGCAGGTCCGACCCGGTCCAGGGCACCACCTCTCTGTAAAGCACAACTGTTTTCCACTGCGATAATACTTCGGGTGCGATCATACCAGCGCTAAAGCACCGGATCCCATCAGAACTCCGCAGTTAAGCGTGCTTGGGCGAGAGTAGTACTAGGATGGGTGACCTCCTGGGAAGTCCTCGTGTTGCACCCTTTTTTTTTCAGCTTTGGCTGTCCATTTTCCTGCCACCCATCACATGACCGCTGTTGGAGCCGTCGGAGACCAAATTAATCATTTTGAAGCGTCGAAACCCAGGCTCCGTGCGAGACTTACTGGTTTTAGTTAGCCTTTAATTTGATTGCTTTGAAGGCTTTTTACTCCATTTCCGGTTCAATCTTTGCGGAAAGCCATATAAAGCAATTTAGGAAAGGTTTAAAAGTTTCAATGGCAAATCTTTTATATTTTACTGATTTTAGTAAGCTTACTGATTCGAGTAATCGAGGGTTTCCAAACTCTATAAAAGTGATGTAATACTTTTATTCAAGGAATAATACAGTTTCAGGTTGTTTATGGGTATCTAGGGTCGTAAACGGGTCGGTTCCGTTCCGGGTCCACAGCGGGCCCGGAACTGGAATCGTTAGTGAGGGGATGCACCCGGAAACCAAAACCGGAACCGATTCGGAACTAATTTCCTGGATCCGGAGCCGGAACCATTACTGAGTGGATGGGCCCGGAACCGGAACCATTTCCTGGGCGGGTTCGGGTCCGGGCCCGGCCTATGGAGAGAATTTTTTAGAGAAAAGCAAACTTTTAGAAAAAAAATTTCTAAAATTGGGGTAATATATTGGAGCTCGGGCCCACAGGCCAGAACCAAGGTCGAATTGGGCCCGGAACCATTTAGGTCGCGGGTCTAGAAATTGGAACCATACCCGGACCCGTTTACTTATCGGTTCCTAAAGATGGACCCAGACCCGATTATTAACGGGTCGGAACCTTCGGATAATCGGAGAATCGGATACCCATTTACAACCCTATGGGCATCACCCCATCACTTCCGTCTTGGCTCAGGGAGACAGTACGAGGTTAATGGAGATGACTTTCCTCTATGGTTTACAAAGAGTGTTTCCGCAACGTTAATGGGGAAACAGAAATCAACGTAACAGAACAAATTTGAGACGGTAAAGCCGACCGGTCCCCAGGCACCACCGCTCGGTAAAGCAACGGGCTCGGCAGGTCCGACCCGGTCTAGGGCACCACCTCTCTGGAAACCACAACTGTTTTCCACTGCGATAATACTTCGGGTGCGATCATACCAGCGCTAAAGCACCGGATCCCATCAGAACTCCGCAGTTAAGCGTGTTTGGGCGAGAGTAGTACTAGGATGGGTGACCTCCTGGGAAGTCCTCGTGTTGCACCCCTTTTTTTTCAGCTTTGGCTGTCCATTTTCCTGCCACCCATCACATGACCGCTGTTGGAGCCGTCGGAGACCAAATTAATCATTTTGAAGCGTCGAAACCCAGGCTCCGTGCGAGACTTACTGGTTTTAGTTAGCCTTTAATTTGATTGCTTTGAAGGCTTTTTACTCCATTTCCAGTTCAATCTTTGCGGAAAGCCATATAAAGCAATTTAGGAAAGGTTTAAAAGTTTCAATGGAAAATCTTTTATATTTTACTGATTTTAGTAAGCTTACTGATTCGAGTAATCGAGGGTTTCCTGACTCTATAAAAGTGATGTAATACTTTTATTCAAGGAATAATACAGTTTCAGGTTGTTTATGGGTATCTAGGGTCGTAAACGGGTCGGTTCCGTTCCGGGTCCACGGCGGGCCCGGAACTGGAATCGTTAGTGAGGGGATGCACCCGGAAACCAAAACCGGAACCGATTCGGAACTAATTTCCTGGATCCGGAACCGGAACCATTACGGAGTGGATGGGTCCGGAACCGGAACCATTTCCTGGGCGGGTTCGGGTCCGGGCCCGGCCTATGTGGAGAATTTTTTAGAGAAAAGCAAACTTTTAGAAAAAAAATTTCTAAAATTGGGGTAATATATTGGAGCTCGGGCCCACAGGCCAGAACCAAGGTCGAATTGGGCCCGGAACCATTTAGGTCGCGGGTCTAGAAATTGGAACCATACCCGGACCCGTTCACTTATCGGTTCCTAAAGATGGACCCAGACCCGATTATTAACGGGTCGGAACCTTCGGATAATCGGAGAATCGGATACCCATTTACAACCCTATGGGCATCACCCCATCACTTCCGTCTTGGCTCAGGGTGACGGTACGAGGTTAATGGAGATGACTTTCCTCTATGGTTTACTAAGAGTGTTTCCGCAACGTTAATGTGGAAACAGAAATCAACGTAATAGAACAAATTTGAGACGGTAAAGCCGACCGGTCCCCAGGCACCACCGCTCGGTAAAGCAACGGGCTCGGCAGGTCCGACCCGGTCCAGGGCACCACCTCTCTGTAAAGCACAACTGTTTTCCACTGCGATAATACTTCGGGTGCGATCATACCATCGCTAAAGCACCGGATCCCATCAGAACTCCGCAGTTAAGCGTGCTTGGGCGAGAGTAGTACTAGGGTGGGTGACCTCCTGGGAAGTCCTCGTGTTGCACCCCTTTTTTTTCAGCTTTGGCTGTCCATTTTCCTGCCACCCATCACATGACCGCTGTTGGAGCCGTCGGAGACCAAATTAATCATTTTGAAGCGTCGAAACCCAGGCTCCGTGCGAGACTTACTGGTTTTAGTTAGCCTTTAATTTGATTGCTTTGAAGGCTTTTTACTCCATTTTCGGTTCAATCTTTGCGGAAAGCCATATAAAGCAATTTAGGAAAGGTTTAAAAGTTTCAATGGAAAATCTTTTATATTTTACTGATTTTAGTAAGCTTACTGATTCGAGTAATCGAGGGTTTCCTGACTCTATAAAAGTGATGTAATACTTTTATTCAAGGAATAATACAGTTTCAGGTTGTTTATGGGTATCTAGGGTCGTAAACGGGTCGGTTCCGTTCCGGGTCCACGACGGGCCCGGAACTGGAATCGTTAGTGAGGGGATGCACCCGGAAACCAAAACCGGAACCGATTCGGAACTAATTTCCTGGATCCGGAACCGGAACCATTACGGAGTGGATGGGCCCGGAACCGGAACCATTTCCTGGGCGGGTTCGGGTCCGGGCCCGGCCTATGTAGAGAATTTTTTAGAGAAAAGCAAACTTTTAGAAAAAAAATTTCTAAAATTGGGGTAATATATTGGAGCTCGGGCTCACAGGCCAGAACCAAGGTCGAATTGGGCCCGGAACCATTTAGGTCGCGGGTCTAGAAATTGGAACCATACCCGGACCCGTTTACTTTTCGGTTCCTAAAGATGGACCCAGACCCGATTATTAACGGGTCGGAACCTTCGGATAATCGGAGAATCGGATACCCATTTACAACCCTATGGGCATCACCCCATCACTTCCGTCTTGGCTCAGGGTGACGGTACGAGGTTAATGGAGATGGCTTTCCTCTATGGTTTACTAAGAGTGTTTCCGCAACGTTAATGTGGAAACAGAAATCAACATAACAGAACAAATTTGAGACGGTAAAGCCGACCGGTCCCCAGGCACCACCGCTCGGTAAAGCAACGGGCTCGGCAGGTCCGACCCGGTCCAGGGCACCACCTCTCTGTAAAGCACAACTGTTTTCCACTGCGATAATACTTCGGGTGCGATCATACCAGCGCTAAAGCACCGGATCCGATCAGAACTCCGCAGTTAAGCGTGCTTGGGCGAGAGTAGTACTAGGATGGGTGACCTCCTGGGAAGTCCTCGTGTTGCACCCCTTTTCTTTCAGCTTTGGCAGTCCATTTTCCTGCCACCCATCACATGACCGCTGTTGGAGCCGTCGGAGACCAAATTAATCATTTTGAAGCGTCGAAACCCAGGCTCCGTGCGAGACTTACTGGTTTTAGTTAGCCTTTAATTTGATTGCTTTGAAGGCTTTTTACTCCATTTCCGGTTCAATCTTTGCGGAAAGCCATATAAAGCAATTTAGGAAAGGTTTAAAAGTTTCAATGGAAAATCTTTTATATTTTACTGATTTTAGTAAGCTTACTGATTCGAGTAATCGAGGGTTTCCTGACTCTATAAAAGTGATGTAATACTTTTATTCAAGGAATAATACAGTTTCAGGTTGTTTATGGGTATCTAGGGTCGTAAACGGGTCGGTTCTGTTCCGGGTCCACGGCGGGCCCGGAACTGGAATCGTTAGTGAGGGGATGCACCCGGAAACCAAAACCGGAACCGATTCGGAACTAATTTCCTGGATCCGGAACCGGAACCATTACGGAGTGGATGGGCCCGGAACCGAAACCATTTCCTGGGCGGGTTCGGGTCCGGGCCCGGCCTATGTAGAGAATTTTTTAGAGAAAAGCAAACTTTTAGAAAAAAAATTTCTAAAATTGGGGTAATATATTGGAGCTCGGGCCCACAGGCCAGAACCAAGGTCGAATTGGGCCCGGAACCATTTAGGTCGCGGGTCTAGAAATTGGAACCATACCCGGACCCGTTTACTTATCGGTTCCTAAAGATGGACCCAGACCCGATTATTAACGGGTCGGAACCTTCGGATAATCGGAGAATCGGATACCCATTTACAACCCTATGGGCATCACCCCATCACTTCCGTCTTGGCTCAGGGTGACGGTACGAGGTTAATGGAGATGACTTTCCTCTATGGTTTACTAAGAGTGTTTCCGCAACGTTAATGTGGAAACAGAAATCAACGTAACAGAACAAATTTGAGACGGTAATGCCGACCGGTCCCCAGGCACCTCCGCTCGGTAAAGCAACGGGCTCGGCAGGTCCGACCCGGTCCAGGGCACCACCACTCTGTAAAGCACAACTGTTTACCACTGCGATAATACTTCGGGTGCGATCATACCAGCGCTAAAGCACCGGATCCCATCAGAACTCCGCAGATAAGCGTGCTTGGGCGAGAGTAGTACTAGGATGGGTGACCTCCTGGGAAATCCTCGTGTTGCACCCCTTTTTTTTCAGCTTTGGCTGTCCATTTTCCTGCCACCCATCACATGACCGCTGTTGGAGCCGTCGGAGACCAAATTAATCATTTTGAAGCGTCGAAACCCAGGCTCCGTGCGAGACTTACTGGTTTTAGTTAGCCTTTAATTTGATTGCTTTGAAGCCTTTTTACTCCATTTCCGGTTCAATCTTTGCGGAAAGCCATATAAAGCAATTTAGGAAAGGTTTAAAAGTTTCAATGGAAAATCTTTTATATTTTACTGATTTTAGTAAGCTTACTGATTCGAGTAATCTAGGGTTTCCTGACTCTATAAAAGTGATATACTTTTATTCAAGGAATAATACAGTTTCAGGTTGTTTATGGGTATCTAGGGTCGTAAACGGGTCGGTTCCGTGCCGAGTCCACGGCAGGCCCGGAACTGGAATCGTTAGTGAGGGGATGCACCCGGAAACCAAAACCGGAACCGATTCGGAACTAATTTCCTGGATCCGGAACCGGAACCATTACGGAGTGGATGGGCCCGGAACCGGAACCATTTCCTGGGCGGGTTCGGGTCCGGGCCCGGCCTATGTAGAGAATTTTTTAGAGAAAGGCAAACTTTTAGAAAAAAAATTTCTAAAATTGGGGTAATATATTGGAGCTCGGGCCCACAGGCCAGAACCAAGGTCGAATTGGGCCCGGAACCATTTAGGTCGCGGGTCTAGAAATTGGAACCATACCCGGACCCGTTTACTTATCGGTTCCTAAAGATGGACCCAGACCCGATTATTAACGGGTCGGAACCTTCGGATAATCGGAGAATCGGATACCCATTTACAACCCTATGGGCATCACCCCATCACTTCCGTCTTGGCTCAGGGTGACGGTACGAGGTTAATGGAGATGACTTTCCTCTATGGTTTACTAAGAGTGTTTCCGCAACGTTAATGTGGAAACAGAAATCAACGTAACAGAACAAATTTGAGACGGTAAAGCCGACCGGTCCCCAGGCACCACCGCTCGGTAAAGCAACGGGCTCGGCAGGTCCGACCCGGTCCAGGGCACCACCACTCTGTAAAGCACAACTGTTTTCCACTGCGATAATACTTTGGGTGCGATCATACCAGCGCTAAAGCACCGGATCCCATCAGAACTCCGCAGTTAAGCGTGCTTGGGCGAGAGTAGTACTAGGATGGGTGACCTCCTGGGAAGTCCTCGTGTTGCACCCCTTTTTTTTCAGCTTTGGCTGTCCATTTTCCTGCCACCCATCACATGACCGCTGTTGGAGCCGTCGGAGACCAAATTAATCATTTTGAAGCGTCGAAACCCAGGCTCCGGGCGAGACTTACTGGTTTTAGTTAGCCTTTAATTTGATTGCTTTGAAGGCTTTTTACTCCATTTCCAGTTCAATCTTTGCGGAAAGCCATATAAAGCAATTTAGGAAAGGTTTAAAAGTTTCAATGGAAAATCTTTTATATTTTACTGATTTTAGTAAGCTTACTGATTCGAGTAATCGAGGGTTTCCTGACTCTATAAAAGTGATGTAATACTTTTATTCAAGGAATAATACAGTTTCAGGTTGTTTATGGGTATCTAGGGTCGTAAACGGGTCGGTTCCGTTCCGGGTCCACGGCGGGCCCGGAACTGGAATCGTTAGTGAGGGGATGCACCTGGAAACCAAAACCGGAACCGATTCGGAACTAATTTCCTGGATCCGGAACCGGAACCATTTCGGAGTGGATGGGCCCGGAACCGGAACCATTTCCTGGGCGGGTTCGGGTCCGGGCCCGGCCTATGTAGAGAATTTTTTAGAGAAAAGCAAACTTTTAGAAAAAAAATTTCTAAAATTGGGGTAATATATTGGAGCTCGGGCCCACAGGCCAGAACCAAGGTCGAATTGGGCCCGGAACCATTTAGGTCGCGGGTCTAGAAATTGGAACCATACCCGGACCCGTTTACTTACCGGTTCCTAAAGATGGACCCAGACCCGATTATTAACGGGTCGGAACCTTCGGATAATCGGAGAATCGGATACCCATTTACAACCCTATGGGCATCACCCCATCACTTCCGTCTTGGCTCAGGGTGACGGTACGAGGTTAATGGAGATGACTTTCCTCTATGGTTTACTAAGAGTGTTTCCGCAACGTTAGTGTGGAAACAGAAATCAACATAACAGAACAAATTTGAGACGGTAAAGCCGACCGGTCCCCAGGCACCACCGCTCGGTAAAGCAACGGGCTCGGCAGGTCCGACCCGGTCCAGGGCACCACCTCTCTGTAAAGCACAACTGTTTTCCACTGCGATAATACTTCGGGTGCGATCATACCAGTGCTAAAGCACTGGATCCCATCAGAACTCCGCAGTAAAGCGTGCTTGGGTGAGAGTAGTACTAGGATGGGTGACCTCCTGGGAAGTCCTCGTGTTGCACCCCTTTTTTTTCAGCTTTGGCTGTCCATTTTCCTGCCACCCATCACATGACCGCTGTTGGAGCCGTCGGAGACCAAATTAATCATTTTGAAGCGTCGAAACCCAGGCTCCGTGCGAGACTTACTGGTTTTAGTTAGCCTTTTATTTGATTGCTTTGAAGGCTTTTTACTCCATTTCCGGTTCAATCTTTGCGGAAAGCCATATAAAGCAATTTAGGAAAGGTTTAAAAGTTTCAATGGAAAATCTTTTATATTTTACTGATTTTAGTAAGCTTACTGATTCGAGTAATCTAGGGTTTCCTGACTCTATAAAAGTGATATACTTTTATTCAAGGAATAATACAGTTTCAGGTTGTTTATGGGTATCTAGGGTCGTAAACGGGTCGGTTCCGTTCCGGGTCCACGGCGGGCCCGGAACTGGAATCGTTAGTGAGGGGATGCACCCGGAAACCAAAACCGGAACCGATTCGGAACTAATTTCCTGGATCCGGAACCGGAACCATTACGGAGTGGATGGGCCCGGAACCGGAACCATTTCCTGGGCGGGTTCGGGTCCGGGCCCGGCCTATGTAGAGAATTTTTTAGAGAAAAGCAAACTTTTAGAAAAAAAATTTCTAAAATTGGGGTAATATATTGGAGCTCGGGCCCACAGGCCAGAACCAAGGTCGAATTGGGCCCGGAACCATTTAGGTCGCGGGTCTAGAAATTGGAACCATACCCGGACCCGTTTACTTATCGGTTCCTAAAGATGGACCCAGACCCGATTATTAACGGGTCGGAACCTTCGGTTAATCGGAGAATCGGATACCCATTTACAACCCTATGGGCATCACCCCATCACTTCCGTCTTGGCTCAGGGTGACGGTACGAGGTTAATGGAGATGACTTTCCTCTATGGTTTACTAAGAGTGTTTCCGCAACGTTAATGTGGAAACAGAAATCAACGTAACAGAACAAATTTGAGACGGTAAAGCCGACCGGTCCCCAGGCACCACCGCTCGGTAAAGCAACGGGCTCGGCAGGTCCGACCCGGTCCAGGGCACCACCTCACAGTAAAGCACAACTGTTTTCCACTGCGATAATACTTCGGGTGCGATCATACCAGCGCTAAAGCACCGGATCCCATCAGAACTCCGCAGTTAAGCGTGCTTGGGCGAGAGTACTACTAGGATGGGTGACCTCCTGGGAAGTCCTCGTGTTGCACCCCTTTTTTTTCAGCTTTGGCTGTCCATTTTCCTGCCACCCATCACATGACCGCTGTTGGAGCCGTCGGAGACCAAATTAATCATTTTGAAGCGTCGAAACCCAGGCTCCGTGCGAGACGTACTGGTTTTAGTTAGCCTTTAATTTGATTGCTTTGAAGGCTTTTTACTCCATTTCCGGTTCAATCTTTGCGGAAAGCCATATAAAGCAATTGAGGAAAGGTTTAAAAGTTTCAATGGAAAATCTTTTATATTTTTCTGATTTTAGTAAGCTTACTGATTCGAGTAATCGAGGGTTTCCTGACTCTATAAAAGTGATGTAAAACTTTTATTCAAGGAATAATACAGTTTCAGGTTGTTTATGGGTATCTAGGGTCGTAAACGGGTCGGTTCCGTTCCGGGTCCACGGCGGGCCCGGAACTGGAATCGTTAGTGAGGGGATGCACCCGGAAACCAAAACCGGAACCGATTCGGAACTAATTTCCTGGATCCGGAACCGGAACCATTACGGAGTGGATGGGCCCGGAACCGGAACCATTTCCTGGGCGGGTTCGGGTCCGGGCCCGGCCTATGTAGAGAATTTTTTAGAGAAAAGCAAACTTTTAGAAAAAAAATTTCTAAAATTGGGGTAATATATTGGAGCTCGGGCCCACAGGCCAGAACCAAGGTCGAATCGGGCCCGGAACCATTTAAGTCGCGGGTCTATAAATTGGAACCATACCCGGACCCGTTTACTTATCGGTTCCTAAAGATGGACCCAGACCCGATTATAAACGGGTCGGAACCTTCGGATAATCGGAGAATCGGATACCCATTCACAACCCTATGGGCATCACCCCATCACTTCCGTCTTGGCTCAGGGTGACGGTACGAGGTTAATGGAGATGACCTTCCTCTATGGTTTACTAAGAGTGTTTCCGCAACGTTAATGTGGAAACTGAAATCAACGTAACAGAACAAATTTGAGACGGTAATGCCGACCGGTCCCCAGGCACCACCGCTCGGTAAAGCAACGGGCTCGGCAGGTCCGACCCGGTCCAGGGCACCACCTCTCTGTAAAGCACAACTGTTTTCCACTGCGATAATACTTCGGGTGCGATCATACCAGCGCTAAAGCACCGGATCCCATCAGAACTCCGCAGTTAAGCGTGCTTGGGCGAGAGTAGTACTAGGATGGGTGACCTCCTGGGAAGTCCTCGTGTTGCACCCCTTTTTTTTCAGCTTTGGCTGTCCATTTTCCTGCCACCCATCACATGACCGCTGTTGGAGCCGTCGGAGACCAAATTAATCATTTTGAAGCGTCGAAACCCAGGCTCCGTGCGAGACTTACTGGCTTTAGTTAGCCTTTAATTTGATTGCTTTGAAGGCTTTTTACTCCATTTCCAGTTCAATCTTTGCGGAAAGCCATATAAAGCAATTTAGGAAAGGTTTAAAAGTTTCAATGGAAAATCTTTTATATTTTACTGATTTTAGTAAGCTTACTGATTCGAGTAATCGAGGGTTTCCTGACTCTATAAAAGTGATGTAATACTTTTATTCAAGGAATAATACAGTTTCAGGTTGTTTATGGGTATCTAGGGTCGTAAACGGGTCGGTTCCGTTCCGGGTCCACGGCGGGCCCGGAACTGGAATCGTTAGTGAGGGGATGCACCCGGAAACCAAAACCGGAACCGATTCGGAACTAATTTCCTGGATCCGGAACCGGAACCATTACGGAGTGGATGCTCCCGGAACCGGAACCATTTCCTGGGCGGGTTCGGGTCCGGGCCCGGCCTATGTAGAGAATTTTTTAGAGAAAAGCAAACTTTTAGTAAAAAAATTTCTAAAATTGGGGTAATATATTGGAGCTCGGGCCCACAGGCCAGAACCAAGGTCGAATTGGGCCCGGAACCATTTAGGTCGCGGGTCTAGAAATTGGAACCATACCCGGACCCGTTTACTTATCGGTTCCTAAAGATGGACCCAGACCCGATTATTAACGGGTCGGAACCTCCGGATAATCGGAGAATCGGATACCCATTTACAACCCTATGGGCATCACCCCATCACTTCCGTCTTGGCTCAGGGTGACAGTACGAGGTTAATGGAGATGGCTTTCCTCTATGGTTTACTAAGAGTGTTTCCGGAACGTTAATGTGGAAACAGAAATCAACGTAACAGAACAAATTTGAGACGGTAAAGCCGACCGGTCCCCAGGCACCACCGCTCGGTAAAGCAACGGGCTCGGCAGGTCCGACCCGGTCCAGGGCACCACCACTCTGTAAAGCACAACTGTTTTCCACTGCGATAATACTTTGGGTGCGATCATACCAGCGCTAAAGCACCGGATCCCATCAGAACTCCGCAGTTAAGCGTGCTTGGGCGAGAGTAGTACTAGGATGGGTGACCTCCTGGGAAGTCCTCGTGTTGCACCCCTTTTTTTTCAGCTTTGGCTGTCCATTTTCCTGCCACCCATCACATGACCGCTGTTGGAGCCGTCGGAGACCAAATTAATCATTTTGAAGCGTCGAAACCCAGGCTCCGTGCGAGACTTACTGGTTTTAGTTAGCCTTTTATTTGATTGCTTTGAAGGCTTTTTACTCCATTTCTAGTTCAATCTTTGCGGAAAGCCATATAAAGCAATTTAGGAAAGGTTTAAAAGTTTCAATGGAAAATCTTTTATATTTTACTGATTTTAGTAAGCTTACTGATTCGAGTAATCGAGGGTTTCCTGACTCTATAAAAGTGATGTAATACTTTTATTCAAGGAATAATACAGTTTCAGGTTGTTTATGGGTATCTAGGGTCGTAAACGGGTCGGTTCCGTTCCGGGTCCACGGCGGGCCCGGAACTGGAATCGTTAGTGAGGGGATGCACCCGGAAACCAAAATCGGAACCGATTCGGAACTAATTTCCTGGATCCGGAACCGGAACCATTACGGAGTGGATGGGCCCGGAACCGGAACCATTTCCTGGGCGGGTTCGGGTCCGGGCCCGGCCTATGTAGAGAATTTTTTAGAGAAAAGCAAACTTTTAGAAAAAAAATTTCTAAAACTGGGGTAATATATTGGAGCTCGGGCCCACAGGCCAAAACCAAGGTCGAATTGGGCCCGGATCCATTTAGGTCGCGGGTCTAGAAATTGGAACCATACCCGGACCCGTTTACTTATCGGTTCCTAAAGATGGACCCAGACCCGATTATTAACGGGTCGGAACCTTCGGATAATCGGAGAATCGGATACCCATTTACAACCCTATAGGCATCACCCCATCACTTCCGTCTTGGCACAGGGTGACGGTACGAGGTTAATGGAGATGACTTTCCTCTATGGTTTACTAAGAGTGTTTCCGCAACGTTAATGTGGAAACAGAAATCAACGTAACAGAACAAATTTGAGACAGTAAAGCCGACCGGTCCCCAGGCACCACCGCTCGGTAAAGCAACGGGCTCGGCAGGTCCGACCCGGTCCAGGGCACCACCTCTCTGTAAAGCACACTGTTTTCCACTGCGATAATACTTCGGGTGCGATCATACCAGCGCTAAAGCACCGGATCCCATCAGAACTCCGCAGTTAAGCGTGCTTGGGCGAGAGTAGTACTAGGATGGGTGACCTCCTGGGAAGTCCTCGTGTTGCACCCCTTTTTTTTCAGCTTTGGCTGTCTATTTTCCTGCCACCCATCACATGACCACTGTTGGAGCCGTCGGAGACCAAATTAATCATTTTGAAGCGTCGAAACCCAGGCTCCGTGCGAGACTTACTGGTTTTAGTTAGCCTTTAATTTGATTGCTTTGAAGGCTTTTTACTCCATTTCCGGTTCAATCTTTGCGGAAAGCCATATAAAGCAATTTAGGAAAGGTTTAAAAGTTTCAATGGAAAATCTTTTATATTTTACTGATTTTAGTAAGCTTACTGATTCGAGTAATCGAGGGTTTCCTGACTCTATAAAAGTGATGTAATACTTTTATTCAAGGAATAATACAGTTTCAGGTTGTTTATGGGTATCTAGGGTCGTAAATGGGTCGGTTCCGTTCCGGGTCCACGGCGGGCCCGGAACTGGAATCGTTAGTGAGGGGATGCACCCGGAAACCAAAACCGGAACCGATTCGGAACTAATTTCCTGGATCCGGAACCGGAACCATTACGGAGTGGATGGGCCCGGTACCGGAACCATTTCCTGGGCGGGTTCGGGTCCGGGCCCGGCCTATCTAGAGAATTTTTTAGAGAAAATCAAACTTTTAGAAAAAAAATTTCTAAAATTGGGGTAATATATTGGAGCTCGGGCCCACAGGCCAGAACCAAGGTCGAATTGGGCCCGGAACCATTTAGGTAGCGGGTCTAGAAATTGGAACTATACCCGGACCCGTTTACTTATCGGTTCCTAAAGATGGACCCAGACCCGATTATTAACGGGTCGGAACCTTCGGATAATCGGAGAATCGGATACCCATTTACAACCCTATGGGCATCACCCCATCACTTCCGTCTTGGCTCAGGGTGACGGTACGAGGTTAATGGAGATGACTTTCCTCTATGGTTTACTAAGAGTGTTTCCGCAACGTTAATGTGGAAACAGAAATCAACGTAATAGAACAAATTTGAGACGGTAAAGCCGACCGGTCCCCAGGCACCACCGCTCGGTAAAGCAACGGGCTCGGCAGGTCCGACCCGGTCCAGGGCACCACCACTCTGTAAAGCACAACTGTTTTCCACTGCGATAATACTTTGGGTGCGATCATACCAGCGCTAAAGCACCGGATCCCATCAGAACTCCGCAGTTAAGCGTGCTTGGGCGAGAGTAGTACTAGGATGGGTGACCTCCTGGGAAGTCCTCGTGTTGCACCCCTTTTTTTTCAGCTTTGGCTGTCCATTTTCCTGCCACCCATCACATGACCGCTGTTGGAGCCGTCGGAGACCAAATTAATCATTTTGAAGCGTCGAAACCCAGGCTCCGTGCGAGACTTACTGGTTTTAGTTAGCCTTTTATTTGATTGCTTTGAAGGCTTTTTACTCCATTTCTAGTTCAATCTTTGCGGAAAGCCATATAAAGCAATTTAGGAAAGGTTTAAAAGTTTCAATGGAAAATCTTTTATATTTTACTGATTTTAGTAAGCTTACTGATTCGAGTAATCGAGGGTTTCCTGACTCTATAAAAGTGATGTAATACTTTTATTCAAGGAATAATACAGTTTCAGGTTGTTTATGGGTATCTAGGGTCGTAAACGGGTCGGTTCCGTTCCGGGTCCACGGCGGGCCCGGAACTGGAATCGTTAGTGAGGGGATGCACCCGGAAACCAAAATCGGAACCGATTCGGAACTAATTTCCTGGATCCGGAACCGGAACCATTACGGAGTGGATGGGCCCGGAACCGGAACCATTTCCTGGGCGGGTTCGGGTCCGGGCCCGGCCTATGTAGAGAATTTTTTAGAGAAAAGCAAACTTTTAGAAAAAAAATTTCTAAAACTGGGGTAATATATTGGAGCTCGGGCCCACAGGCCAAAACCAAGGTCGAATTGGGCCCGGATCCATTTAGGTCGCGGGTCTAGAAATTGGAACCATACCCGGACCCGTTTACTTATCGGTTCCTAAAGATGGACCCAGACCCGATTATTAACGGGTCGGAACCTTCGGATAATCGGAGAATCGGATACCCATTTACAACCCTATAGGCATCACCCCATCACTTCCGTCTTGGCACAGGGTGACGGTACGAGGTTAATGGAGATGACTTTCCTCTATGGTTTACTAAGAGTGTTTCCGCAACGTTAATGTGGAAACAGAAATCAACGTAACAGAACAAATTTGAGACAGTAAAGCCGACCGGTCCCCAGGCACCACCGCTCGGTAAAGCAACGGGCTCGGCAGGTCCGACCCGGTCCAGGGCACCACCTCTCTATAAAGCACACTGTTTTCCACTGCGATAATACTTCGGGTGCGATCATACCAGCGCTAAAGCACCGGATCCCATCAGAACTCCGCAGTTAAGCGTGCTTGGGCGAGAGTAGTACTAGGATGGGTGACCTCCTGGGAAGTCCTCGTGTTGCACCCCTTTTTTTTCAGCTTTGGCTGTCTATTTTCCTGCCACCCATCACATGACCACTGTTGGAGCCGTCGGAGACCAAATTAATCATTTTGAAGCGTCGAAACCCAGGCTCCGTGCGAGACTTACTGGTTTTAGTTAGCCTTTAATTTGATTGCTTTGAAGGCTTTTTACTCCATTTCCGGTTCAATCTTTGCGGAAAGCCATATAAAGCAATTTAGGAAAGGTTTAAAAGTTTCAATGGAAAATCTTTTATATTTTACTGATTTTAGTAAGCTTACTGATTCGAGTAATCGAGGGTTTCCTGACTCTATAAAAGTGATGTAATACTTTTATTCAAGGAATAATACAGTTTCAGGTTGTTTATGGGTATCTAGGGTCGTAAATGGGTCGGTTCCGTTCCGGGTCCACGGCGGGCCCGGAACTGGAATCGTTAGTGAGGGGATGCACCCGGAAACCAAAACCGGAACCGATTCGGAACTAATTTCCTGGATCCGGAACCGGAACCATTACGGAGTGGATGGGCCCGGTACCGGAACCATTTCCTGGGCGGGTTCGGGTCCGGGCCCGGCCTATCTAGAGAATTTTTTAGAGAAAATCAAACTTTTAGAAAAAAAATTTCTAAAATTGGGGTAATATATTGGAGCTCGGGCCCACAGGCCAGAACCAAGGTCGAATTGGGCCCGGAACCATTTAGGTAGCGGGTCTAGAAATTGGAACTATACCCGGACCCGTTTACTTATCGGTTCCTAAAGATGGACCCAGACCCGATTATTAACGGGTCGGAACCTTCGGATAATCGGAGAATCGGATACCCATTTACAACCCTATGGGCATCACCCCATCACTTCCGTCTTGGCTCAGGGTGACGGTACGAGGTTAATGGAGATGACTTTCCTCTATGGTTTACTAAGAGTGTTTCCGCAACGTTAATGTGGAAACAGAAATCAACGTAATAGAACAAATTTGAGACGGTAAAGCCGACCGGTCCCCAGGCACCACCGCTCGGTAAAGCAACGGGCTCGGCAGGTCCGACCCGGTCCAGGGCACCACCTCTCTGTAAAGCACAACTGTTTTCCACTGCGATAATACTTCGGGTGCGATCATACCAGCGCTAAAGCACCGGATCCCATCAGAACTCCGCAGTTAAGCGTGCTTGGGCGAGAGTAGTACTAGGGTGGGTGACCTCCTGGGAAGTCCTCGTGTTGCACCCCTTTTTTTTCAGCTTTGGCTGTCCATTTTCCTGCCACCCATCACATGACCGCTGTTGGAGCCGTCGGAGACCAAATTAATCATTTTGAAGCGTCGAAACCCAGGCTCCGTGCGAGACTTACTGGTTTTAGTTAGCCTTTAATTTGATTGCTTTGAAGGCTTTTTACTCCATTTTCGGTTCAATCTTTGCGGAAAGCCATATAAAGCAATTTAGGAAAGGTTTAAAAGTTTCAATGGAAAATCTTTTATATTTTACTGATTTTAGTAAGCTTACTGATTCGAGTAATCGAGGGTTTCCTGACTCTATAAAAGTGATGTAATACTTTTATTCAAGGAATAATACAGTTTCAGGTTGTTTATGGGTATCTAGGGTCGTAAACGGGTCGGTTCCGTTCCGGGTCCACGACGGGCCTGGAACTGGAATCGTTAGTGAGGGGATGCACCCGGAAACCAAAACCGGAACCGATTCGGAACTAATTTCCTGGATCCGGAACCGGAACCATTACGGAGTGGATGGGCCCGGAACCGGAACCATTTCCTGGGCGGGTTCGGGTCCGGGCCCGGCCTATGTAGAGAATTTTTTAGAGAAAAGCAAACTTTTAGAAAAAAAATTTCTAAAATTGGGGTAATATATTGGAGCTCGGGCTCACAGGCCAGAACCAAGGTCGAATTGGGCCCGGAACCATTTAGGTCGCGGGTCTAGAAATTGGAACCATACCCGGACCCGTTTACTTATCGGTTCCTAAAGATGGACCCAGACCCGATTATTAACGGGTCGGAACCTTCGGATAATCGGAGAATCGGATACCCATTTACAACCCTATGGGCATCACCCCATCACTTCCGTCTTGGCTCAGGGTGACGGTACGAGGTTAATGGAGATGGCTTTCCTCTATGGTTTACTAAGAGTGTTTCCGCAACGTTAATGTGGAAACAGAAATCAACATAACAGAACAAATTTGAGACGGTAAAGCCGACCGGTCCCCAGGCACCACCGCTCGGTAAAGCAACGGGCTCGGCAGGTCCGACCCGGTCCAGGGCACCACCTCTCTGTAAAGCACAACTGTTTTCCACTGCGATAATACTTCGGGTGCGATCATACCAGCGCTAAAGCACCGGATCCGATCAGAACTCCGCAGTTAAGCGTGCTTGGGCGAGAGTAGTACTAGGATGGGTGACCTCCTGGGAAGTCCTCGTGTTGCACCCCTTTTCTTTCAGCTTTGGCTGTCCATTTTCCTGCCACCCATTACATGACCGCTGTTGGAGCCGTCGGAGACCAAATTAATCATTTTGAAGCGTCGAAACCCAGGCTCCGTGCGAGACTTACTGGTTTTAGTTAGCCTTTAATTTGATTGCTTTGAAGGCTTTTTACTCCATTTCCGGTTCAATCTTTGCGGAAAGCCATATAAAGCAATTTAGGAAAGGTTTAAAAGTTTCAATGGAAAATCTTTTATATTTTACTGATTTTAGTAAGCTTACTGATTCGAGTAATCGAGGGTTTCCTGACTCTATAAAAGTGATGTAATACTTTTATTCAAGGAATAATACAGTTTCAGGTTGTTTATGGGTATCTAGGGTCGTAAACGGGTCGGTTCTGTTCCGGGTCCACGGCGGGCCCGGAACTGGAATCGTTAGTGAGGGGATGCACCCGGAAACCAAAACCGGAACCGATTCGGAACTAATTTCCTGGATCCGGAACCGGAACCATTACGGAGTGGATGGGCCCGGAACCGAAACCATTTCCTGGGCGGGTTCGGGTCCGGGCCCGGCCTATGTAGAGAATTTTTTAGAGAAAAGCAAACTTTTAGAAAAAAAATTTCTAAAATTGGGGTAATATATTGGAGCTCGGGCCCACAGGCCAGAACCAAGGTCGAATTGGGCCCGGAACCATTTAGGTCGCGGGTCTAGAAATTGGAACCATACCCGGACCCGTTTACTTATCGGTTCCTAAAGATGGACCCAGACCCGATTATTAACGGGTCGGAACCTTCGGATAATCGGAGAATCGGATACCCATTTACAACCCTATGGGCATCACCCCATCACTTCCGTCTTGGCTCAGGGTGACGGTACGAGGTTAATGGAGATGACTTTCCTCTATGGTTTACTAAGAGTGTTTCCGCAACGTTAATGTGGAAATAGAAATCAACGTAACAGAACAAATTTGAGACGGTAATGCCGACCGGTCCCCAGGCACCACCGCTCGGTAAAGCAACGGGCTCGGCAGGTCCGACCCGGTCCAGGGCACCACCACTCTGTAAAGCACAACTGTTTACCACTGCGATAATACTTCGGGTGCGATCATACCAGCGCTAAAGCACCGGATCCCATCAGAACTCCGCAGATAAGCGTGCTTGGGCGAGAGTAGTACTAGGATGGGTGACCTCCTGGGAAATCCTCGTGTTGCACCCCTTTTTTTTCAGCTTTGGCTGTCCATTTTCCTGCCACCCATCACATGACCGCTGTTGGAGCCGTCGGAGACCAAATTAATCATTTTGAAGCGTCGAAACCCAGGCTCCGTGCGAGACTTACTGGTTTTAGTTAGCCTTTAATTTGATTGCTTTGAAGCCTTTTTACTCCATTTCCGGTTCAATCTTTGCGGAAAGCCATATAAAGCAATTTAGGAAAGGTTTAAAAGTTTCAATGGAAAATCTTTTATATTTTACTGATTTTAGTAAGCTTACTGATTCGAGTAATCTATGGTTTCCTGACTCTATAAAAGTGATATACTTTTATTCAAGGAATAATACAGTTTCAGGTTGTTTATGGGTATCTAGGGTCGTAAACGGGTCGGTTCCGTTCCGAGTCCACGGCAGGCCCGGAACTGGAATCGTTAGTGAGGGGATGCACCCGGAAACCAAAACCGGAACCGATTCGGAACTAATTTCCTGGATCCGGAACCGGAACCATTACGGAGTGGATGGGCCCGGAACCGGAACCATTTCCTGGGCGGGTTCGGGTCCGGGCCCGGCCTATGTAGAGAATTTTTTAGAGAAAGGCAAACTTTTAGAAAAAAAATTTCTAAAATTGGGGTAATATATTGGAGCTCGGGCCCACAGGCCAGAACCAAGGTCGAATTGGGCCCGGAACCATTTAGGTCGCGGGTCTAGAAATTGGAACCATACCCGGACCCGTTTACTTATCGGTTCCTAAAGATGGACCCAGACCCGATTATTAACGGGTCGGAACCTTCGGATAATCGGAGAATCGGATACCCATTTACAACCCTATGGGCATCACCCCATCACTTCCGTCTTGGCTCAGGGTGACGGTACGAGGTTAATGGAGATGACTTTCCTCTATGGTTTACTAAGAGTGTTTCCGCAACGTTAATGTGGAAACAGAAATCAACGTAACAGAACAAATTTGAGACGGTAAAGCCGACCGGTCCCCAGGCACCACCGCTCGGTAAAGCAACGGGCTCGGCAGGTCCGACCCGGTCCAGGGCACCACCACTCTGTAAAGCACAACTGTTTTCCACTGCGATAATACTTTGGGTGCGATCATACCAGCGCTAAAGCACCGGATCCCATCAGAACTCCGCAGTTAAGCGCGCTTGGGCGAGAGTAGTACTAGGATGGGTGACCTCCTGGGAAGTCCTCGTGTTGCACCCCTTTTTTTTCAGCTTTGGCTGTCCATTTTCCTGCCACCCATCACATGACCGCTGTTGGAGCCGTCGGAGACCAAATTAATCATTTTGAAGCGTCGAAACCCAGGCTCCGGGCGAGACTTACTGGTTTTAGTTAGCCTTTAATTTGATTGCTTTGAAGGCTTTTTACTCCATTTCCAGTTCAATCTTTGCGGAAAGCCATATAAAGCAATTTAGGAAAGGTTTAAAAGTTTCAATGGAAAATCTTTTATATTTTACTGATTTTAGTAAGCTTACTGATTCGAGTAATCGAGGGTTTCCTGACTCTATAAAAGTGATGTAATACTTTTATTCAAGGAATAATACAGTTTCAGGTTGTTTATGGGTATCTAGGGTCGTAAACGGGTCGGTTCCGTTCCGGGTCCACGGCGGGCCCGGAACTGGAATCGTTAGTGAGGGGATGCACCTGGAAACCAAAACCGGAACCGATTCGGAACTAATTTCCTGGATCCGGAACCGGAACCATTTCGGAGTGGATGGGCCCGGAACCGGAACCATTTCCTGGGCGGGTTCGGGTCCGGGCCCGGCCTATGTAGAGAATTTTTTAGAGAAAAGCAAACTTTTAGAAAAAAAATTTCTAAAATTGGGGTAATATATTGGAGCTCGGGCCCACAGGCCAGAACCAAGGTCGAATTGGGCCCGGAACCATTTAGGTCGCGGGTCTAGAAATTGGAACCATACCCGGACCCGTTTACTTACCGGTTCCTAAAGATGGACCCAGACCCGATTATTAACGGGTCGGAACCTTCGGATAATCGGAGAATCGGATACCCATTTACAACCCTATCGGCATCACCCCATCACTTCCGTCTTGGCTCAGGGTGACGGTACGAGGTTAATGGAGATGACTTTCCTCTATGGTTTACTAAGAGTGTTTCCGCAACGTTAATGTGGAAACAGAAATCAACGTAACAGAACAAATTTGAGACGGTAAAGCCGACCGGTCCCCAGGCACCACCGCTCGGTAAAGCAACGGGCTCGGCAGGTCCGACCCGGTCCAGGGCACCACCTCACAGTAAAGCACAACTGTTTTCCACTGCGATAATACTTCGGGTGCGATCATACCAGCGCTAAAGCACCGGATCCCATCAGAACTCCGCAGTTAAGCGTGCTTGGGCGAGAGTAGTACTAGGATGGGTGACCTCCTGGGAAGTCCTCGTGTTGCACCCCTTTTTTTTCAGCTTTGGCTGTCCATTTTCCTGCCACCCATCACATGACCGCTGTTGGAGCCGTCGGAGACCAAATTAATCATTTTGAAGCGTCGAAACCCAGGCTCCGGGCGAGACTTACTGGTTTTAGTTAGCCTTTAATTTGATTGCTTTGAAGGCTTTTTACTCCATTTCCAGTTCAATCTTTGCGGAAAGCCATATAAAGCAATTTAGGAAAGGTTTAAAAGTTTCAATGGAAAATCTTTTATATTTTACTGATTTTAGTAAGCTTACTGATTCGAGTAATCGAGGGTTTCCTGACTCTATAAAAGTGATGTAATACTTTTATTCAAGGAATAATACAGTTTCAGGTTGTTTATGGGTATCTAGGGTCGTAAACGGGTCGGTTCCGTTCCGGGTCCACGGCGGGCCCGGAACTGGAATCGTTAGTGAGGGGATGCACCTGGAAACCAAAACCGGAACCGATTCGGAACTAATTTCCTGGATCCGGAACCGGAACCATTTCGGAGTGGATGGGCCCGGAACCGGAACCATTTCCTGGGCGGGTTCGGGTCCGGGCCCGGCCTATGTAGAGAATTTTTTAGAGAAAAGCAAACTTTTAGAAAAAAAATTTCTAAAATTGGGGTAATATATTGGAGCTCGGGCCCACAGGCCAGAACCAAGGTCGAATTGGGCCCGGAACCATTTAGGTCGCGGGTCTAGAAATTGGAACCATACCCGGACCCGTTTACTTACCGGTTCCTAAAGATGGACCCAGACCCGATTATTAACGGGTCGGAACCTTCGGATAATCGGAGAATCGGATACCCATTTACAACCCTATCGGCATCACCCCATCACTTCCGTCTTGGCTCAGGGTGACGGTACGAGGTTAATGGAGATGACTTTCCTCTATGGTTTACTAAGAGTGTTTCCGCAACGTTAATGTGGAAACAGAAATCAACGTAACAGAACAAATTTGAGACGGTAAAGCCGACCGGTCCCCAGGCACCACCGCTCGGTAAAGCAACGGGCTCGGCAGGTCCGACCCGGTCCAGGGCACCACCTCACAGTAAAGCACAACTGTTTTCCACTGCGATAATACTTCGGGTGCGATCATACCAGCGCTAAAGCACCGGATCCCATCAGAACTCCGCAGTTAAGCGTGCTTGGGCGAGAGTACTACTAGGATGGGTGACCTCCTGGGAAGTCCTCGTGTTGCACCCCTTTTTTTTCAGCTTTGGCTGTCCATTTTCCTGCCACCCATCACATGACCGCTGTTGGAGCCGTCGGAGACCAAATTAATCATTTTGAAGCGTCGAAACCCAGGCTCCGTGCGAGACTTACTGGCTTTAGTTAGCCTTTAATTTGATTGCTTTGAAGGCTTTTTACTCCATTTCCAGTTCAATCTTTGCGGAAAGCCATATAAAGCAATTGAGGAAAGGTTTAAAAGTTTCAATGGAAAATCTTTTATATTTTTCTGATTTTAGTAAGCTTACTGATTCGAGTAATCGAGGGTTTCCTGACTCTATAAAAGTGATGTAAAACTTTTATTCAAGGAATAATACAGTTTCAGGTTGTTTATGGGTATCTAGGGTCGTAAACGGGTCGGTTCCGTTCCGGGTCCACGGCGGGCCCGGAACTGGAATCGTTAGTGAGGGGATGCACCCGGAAACCAAAACCGGAACCGATTCGGAACTAATTTCCTGGATCCGGAACCGGAACCATTACGGAGTGGATGGGCCCGGAACCGGAACCATTTCCTGGGCGGGTTCGGGTCCGGGCCCGGCCTATGTAGAGAATTTTTTAGAGAAAAGCAAACTTTTAGAAAAAAAATTTCTAAAATTGGGGTAATATATTGGAGCTCGGGCCCACAGGCCAGAACCAAGGTCGAATCGGGCCCGGAACCATTTAAGTCGCGGGTCTATAAATTGGAACCATACCCGGACCCGTTTACTTATCGGTTCCTAAAGATGGACCCAGACCCGATTATAAACGGGTCGGAACCTTCGGATAATCGGAGAATCGGATACCCATTTACAACCCTATGGGCATCACCCCATCACTTCCGTCTTGGCTCAGGGTGACGGTACGAGGTTAATGGAGATGACCTTCCTCTATGGTTTACTAAGAGTGTTTCCGCAACGTTAATGTGGAAACTGAAATCAACGTAACAGAACAAATTTGAGACGGTAAAGCCGACCGGTCCCCAGGCACCACCGCTCGGTAAAGCAACGGGCTCGGCAGGTCCGACCCGGTCCAGGGCACCACCTCTCTGTAAAGCACAACTGTTTTCCACTGCGATAATACTTCGGGTGCGATCATACCAGCGCTAAAGCACCGGATCCCATCAGAACTCCGCAGTTAAGCGTGCTTGGGCGAGAGTAGTACTAGGATGGGTGACCTCCTGGGAAGCCCTCGTGTTGCACCCCTTTTTTTTCAGCTTTGGCTGTCCATTTTCCTGCCACCCATCACATGACCGCTGTTGGAGCCGTCGGAGACCAAATTAATCATTTTGAAGCGTCGAAACCCAGGCTCCGTGCGAGACTTACTGGCTTTAGTTAGCCTTTAATTTGATTGCTTTGAAGGCTTTTTACTCCATTTCCAGTTCAATCTTTGCGGAAAGCCATATAAAGCAATTTAGGAAAGGTTTAAAAGTTTCAATGGAAAATCTTTTATATTTTACTGATTTTAGTAAGCTTACTGATTCGAGTAATCGAGGGTTTCCTGACTCTATAAAAGTGATGTAATACTTTTATTCAAGGAATAATACAGTTTCAGGTTGTTTATGGGTATCTAGGGTCGTAAACGGGTCGGTTCCGTTCCGGGTCCACGGCGGGCCCGGAACTGGAATCGTTAGTGAGGGGATGCACCCGGAAACCAAAACCGGAACCGATTCGGAACTAATTTCCTGGATCCGGAACCGGAACCATTACGGAGTGGATGGGCCCGGAACCGGAACCATTTCCTGGGCGGGTTCGGGTCCGGGCCCGGCCTATGTAGAGAATTTTTTAGAGAAAAGCAAACTTTTAGAAAAAAAATTTCTAAAATTGGGGTAATATATTGGAGCTCGGGCCCACAGGCCAGAACCAAGGTCGAATTGGGCCCGGAACCATTTAGGTCGCGGGTCTAGAAATTGGAACCATACCCGGACCCGTTTACTTATCGGTTCCTAAAGATGGACCCAGACCCGATTATTAACGGGTCGGAACCTTCGGATAATCGGAGAATCGGATACCCATTTACAACCCTATGGGCATCACCCCATCACTTCCGTCTTGGCTCAGGGTGACAGTACGAGGTTAATGGAGATGGCTTTCCTCTATGGTTTACTAAGAGTGTTTCCGCAACGTTAATGTGGAAACAGAAATCAACGTAACAGAACAAATTTGAGACGGTAAAGCCGACCGGTCCCCAGGCACCACCGCTCGGTAAAGCAACGGGCTCGGCAGGTCCGACCCGGTCCAGGGCACCACCTCTCTGTAAAGCACAACTGTTTTCCACTGCGATAATACTTTGGGTGCGATCATACCAGCGCTAAAGCACCGGATCCCATCAGAACTCCGCAGTTAAGCGTGCTTGGGCGAGAGTAGTACTAAGATGGGTGACCTCCTGGGAAGTCCTCGTGTTGCACCCCTTTTTTTTCAGCTTTGGCTGTCCATTTTCCTGCCACCCATCACATGACCGCTGTTGGAGCCGTCGGAGACCAAATTAATCATTTTGAAGCGTCGAAACCCAGGCTCCGTGCGAGACTTACTGGTTTTAGTTAGCCTTTTATTTGATTGCTTTGAAGGCTTTTTACTCCATTTCTAGTTCAATCTTTGCGGAAAGCCATATAAAGCAATTTAGGAAAGGTTTAAAAGTTTCAATGGAAAATCTTTTATATTTTACTGATTTTAGTAAGCTTACTGATTCGAGTAATCGAGGGTTTCCTGACTCTATAAAAGTGATGTAATACTTTTATTCAAGGAATAATACAGTTTCAGGTTGTTTATGGGTATCTAGGGTCGTAAACGGGTCGGTTCCGTTCCGGGTCCACGGCGGGCCCGGAACTGGAATCGTTAGTGAGGGGATGCACCCGGAAACCAAAACCGGAACCGATTCGGAACTAATTTCCTGGATCCGGAACCGGAACCATTACGGAGTGGATGGGCCCGGAACCGGAACCATTTCCTGGGCGGGTTCGGGTCCGGGCCCGGCCTATGTAGAGAATTTTTTAGAGAAAAGCAAACTTTTAGAAAAAAAATTTCTAAAATTGGGGTAATATATTGGAGCTCGGGCCCACAGGCCAGAACCAAGGTCGAATTGGGCCCGGAACCATTTAGGTCGCGGGTCTAGAAATTGGAACCATACCCGGACCCGTTTACTTATCGGTTCCTAAAGATTGACCCAGACCCGATTATTAACGGGTCGGAACCTTCGGATAATCGGAGAATCGGATACCCATTTACAACCCTATGGGCATCACCCCATCACTTCCGTCTTGGCTCAGGGTGACGGTACGAGGTTAATGGAGATGACTTTCCTCTATGGTTTACTAAGAGTGTTTCCGCAACGTTAATGTGGAAACAGAAATCAACGTAACAGAAAAAATTTGAGACGGTAAAGCCGACCGGTCCCCAGGCACCACCGCTCGGTAAAGCAACGGGCTCGGCAGGTCCGACCCGGTCCAGGGCACCACCTCTCTGTAAAGCACAACTGTTTTCCACTGCGATAATACTTCGGGTGCGATCATACCAGCGCTAAAGCACCGGATCCCATCAGAACTCCGCAGTTAAGCGTGCTTGGGCGAGAGTAGTACTAGGATGGGTGACCTCCTGGGAAGTCCTCGTGTTGCACCCCTTTTTTTTCAGCTTTGGCTGTCCATTTTCCTGCCACCCATCACATGACCGCTGTTGGAGCCGTCGGAGACCAAATTAATCATTTTGAAGCGTCGAAACCCAGGCTCCGTGCGAGACTTACTGGCTTTAGTTAGCCTTTAATTTGATTGCTTTGAAGGCTTTTTACTCCATTTCCAGTTCAATCTTTGCGGAAAGCCATATAAAGCAATTTAGGAAAGGTTTAAAAGTTTCAATGGAAAATCTTTTATATTTTACTGATTTTAGTAAGCTTACTGATTCGAGTAATCGAGGGTTTCCTGACTCTATAAAAGTGATGTAATACTTTTATTCAAGGAATAATACAGTTTCAGGTTGTTTATGGGTATCTAGGGTCGTAAACGGGTCGGTTCCGTTCCGGGTCCACGGCGGGCCCGGAACTGGAATCGTTAGTGAGGGGATGCACCCGGAAACCAAAACCGGAACCGATTCGGAACTAATTTCCTGGATCCGGAACCGGAACCATTACGGAGTGGATGGGCCCGGAACCGGAACCATTTCCTGGGCGGGTTCGGGTCCGGGCCCGGCCTATGTAGAGAATTTTTTAGAGAAAAGCAAACTTTTAGAAAAAAAATTTCTAAAATTGGGGTAATATATTGGAGCTCGGGCCCACAGGCCAGAACCAAGGTCGAATTGGGCCCGGAACCATTTAGGTCGCGGGTCTAGAAATTGGAACCATACCCGGACCCGTTTACTTATCGGTTCCTAAAGATGGACCCAGACCCGATTATTAACGGGTCGGAACCTTCGGATAATCGGAGAATCGGATACCCATTTACAACCCTATGGGCATCACCCCATCACTTCCGTCTTGGCTCAGGGTGACAGTACGAGGTTAATGGAGATGGCTTTCCTCTATGGTTTACTAAGAGTGTTTCCGCAACGTTAATGTGGAAACAGAAATCAACGTAACAGAACAAATTTGAGACGGTAAAGCCGACCGGTCCCCAGGCACCACCGCTCGGTAAAGCAACGGGCTCGGCAGGTCCGACCCGGTCCAGGGCACCACCTCTCTGTAAAGCACAACTGTTTTCCACTGCGATAATACTTTGGGTGCGATCATACCAGCGCTAAAGCACCGGATCCCATCAGAACTCCGCAGTTAAGCGTGCTTGGGCGAGAGTAGTACTAAGATGGGTGACCTCCTGGGAAGTCCTCGTGTTGCACCCCTTTTTTTTCAGCTTTGGCTGTCCATTTTCTTGCCACCCATCACATGACCGCTGTTGGAGCCGTCGGAGACCAAATTAATCATTTTGAAGCGTCGAAACCCAGGCTCCGTGCGAGACTTACTGGTTTTAGTTAGCCTTTTATTTGATTGCTTTGAAGGCTTTTTACTCCATTTCTAGTTCAATCTTTGCGGAAAGCCATATAAAGCAATTTAGGAAAGGTTTAAAAGTTTCAATGGAAAATCTTTTATATTTTACTGATTTTAGTAAGCTTACTGATTCGAGTAATCGAGGGTTTCCTGACTCTATAAAAGTGATGTAATACTTTTATTCAAGGAATAATACAGTTTCAGGTTGTTTATGGGTATCTAGGGTCGTAAACGGGTCGGTTCCGTTCCGGGTCCACGGCGGGCCCGGAACTGGAATCGTTAGTGAGGGGATGCACCCGGAAACCAAAACCGGAACCGATTCGGAACTAATTTCCTGGATCCGGAACCGGAACCATTACGGAGTGGATGGGCCCGGAACCGGAACCATTTCCTGGGCGGGTTCGGGTCCGGGCCCGGCCTATGTAGAGAATTTTTTAGAGAAAAGCAAACTTTTAGAAAAAAAATTTCTAAAATTGGGGTAATATATTGGAGCTCGGGCCCACAGGCCAGAACCAAGGTCGAATTGGGCCCGGATACATTTAGGTCGCGGGTCTAGAAATTGGAACCATACCCGGACCCGTTTACTTATCGATTCCTAAAGATGGACCCAGACCCGATTATTAACGGGTCGGAACCTTCGGATAATCGTAGAATCGGATACCCATTTACAACCCTATGGGCATCACCCCATCACTTCCGTCTTGGCTCAGGGTGACGGTACGAGGTTAATGGAGATGACCTTCCTCTATGGTTTACTAAGAGTGTTTCCGCAACGTTAATGTGGAAACAGAAATCAACGTAACAGAACAAATTTGAGACGGTAAAGCCGACCGGTCCCCAGGCACCACCGCTCGGTAAAGCAACGGGCTCGGCAGGTCCGACCCGGTCCAGGGCACCACCTCTCAGTAAAGCACAACTGTTTTCCACTGCGATAATACTTCGGGTGCGATCATACCAGCGCTAAAGCACCGGATCCCATCAGAACTCCGCAGTTAAGCGTGCTTGGGCGAGAGTAGTACTAGGATGGGTGACCTCCTGGGAAGTCCTCGTGTTGCACCCCTTTTTTTTCAGCTTTGGCTGTCCATTTTCCTGCCACCCATCACATGACCGCTGTTGGAGCCGTCGGAGACCAAATTAATCATTTTGAAGCGTCGAAACCCAGGCTCCGTGCGAGACTTACTGGTTTTAGTTAGCCTTTAATTTGATTGCTTTGAAGGCTTTTTACTCCATTTCCAGTTCAATCTTTGCGGAAAGCCATATAAAGCAATTTAGGAAAGGTTTAAAAGTTTCAATGGAAAATCTTTTATATTTTACTGATTTTAGTAAGCTTACTGATTCGAGTAATCGAGGGTTTCCTGACTCTATAAAAGTGATGTAATACTTTTATTCAAGGAATAATACAGTTTCAGGTTGTTTATGGGTATCTAGGGTCGTAAACGGGTCGGTTCCGTTCCGGGTCCACGGCGGGCCCGGAACTGGAATCGTTAGTGAGGGGATGCACCCGGAAACGAAAACCGGAACCGATTCGGAACTAATTTCCTGGATCCGGAACCGGAACCATTACGGAGTGGATGGGCCCGGAACCGGAACCATTTCCTGGGCGGGTTCGAGTCCGGGCCCGGCCTATCTAGAGAATTTTTTAGAGAAAATCAAACTTTTAGAAAAAAAATTTCTAAAATTAGGGTAATATATTGGAGCTCAGGCCCACAGGCCAGAACCAAGGTCGAATTGGGCCCGGAACCATTTAGGTCGCGGGTCTAGAAATTGGAACCATACCCGGACCCGTTTACTTATCGGTTCCTAAAGATGGACCCAGACCCGATTATTAACGGGTCGGAACCTTCGGATAATCGGAGAATCGGATACCCATTTACAACCCTATGGGCATCACCCCATCACTTCCGCCTTGGCTCAGGGTGACAGTACGAGGTTAATGGAGATGACTTTCCTCTATGGTTTACTAAGAGTGTTTCCGCAACGTTAATGTGGAAACAGAAATCAACGTAACAGAACAAATTTGAGACGGTAAAGCCGACCGGTCCCCAGGCACCACCGCTCGGTAAAGCAACGGGCTCGGCAGGTCCGACCCGGTCCAGGGCACCACCACTCTGTAAAGCACAACTGTTTTCCACTGCGATAATACTTCGGGTACGATCACACCAGCGCTAAAGCACCGGATCCCATCAGAACTCCGCAGTTAAGCGTGCTTGGGCGAGAGTAGTACTAGGATGGGTGACCTCCTGGGAAGTCCTCGTGTTGCACCCCTTTTTTTTCAGCTTTGGCTGTCCATTTTCCTGCCACCCATCACATGACCGCTGTTGGAGCCGTCGGAGACCAAATTAATCATTTTGAAGCGTCGAAACCCAGGCTCCGTGCGAGACTTACTGGTTTTAGTTAGCCTTTAATTTGATTGCTTTGAAGGCTTTTTACTCCATTTCCAGTTCAATCTTTGCGGAAAGCCATATAAAGCAATTTAGGAAAGGTTTAAAAGTTTCAATGGAAAATCTTTTATATTTTACTGATTTTAGTAAGCTTACTGATTCGAGTAATAGAGGGTTTCCTGACTCTATAAAAGTGATGTAATACTTTTATTCAAGGAATAATACAGTTTCAGGTTGTTTATGGGTATCTAGGGTCGTAAACGGGTCGGTTCCGTTCCGGGTCCACGGCGGGCCCGGAACTGGAATCGTTACTGAGGGGATGCACCCGGAAACCAAAACCGGAACTGATTCGGAACTAATTTCCTGGATCCGGAACCGGAACCATTACGGAGTGGATGGGCCCGGTACCGGAACCATTTCCTGGGCGGGTTCGGGTCCGGGCTCGGCCTATGTAGAGAATTTTTTAGAGAAAAGCAAACTTTTAGAAAAAAAATTTCTAAAATTGGGGTAATATATTGGAGCTCGGGCCCACAGGCCAGAACCAAGGTCGAATTGGGCCCGGAACCATTTAGGTCGCGGGTCTAGAAATTGGAACCATACCCGGACCCGTTTACTTATCGGTTCCTAAAGATGGACCCAGACCCGATTATTAACGGGTCGGAACCTTCGGATAATCGTAGAATCGGATACCCATTTACAACCCTATGGGCATCACCCCATCACTTCCGTCTTGGCTCAGGGTGACGGTACGAGGTTAATGGAGATGACCTTCCTCTATGGTTTACTAAGAGTGTTTCCGCAACGTTAATGTGGAAACAGAAATCAACGTAACAGAACAAATTTGAGACGGTAAAGCCGACCGGTCCCCAGGCACCACCGCTCGGTAAAGCAACGGGCTCGGCAGGTCCGACCCGGTCCAGGGCACCACCTCTCAGTAAAGCACAACTGTTTTCCACTGCGATAATACTTCGGGTGCGATCATACCAGCTCTAAAGCACCGGATCCCATCAGAACTCCGCAGTTAAGCGTGCTTGGGCGAGAGTAGTACTAGGATGGGTGACCGACCTCCTGGGAAGTCCTCGTGTTGCACCCCTTTTTTTTCAGCTTTGGCTGTCCATTTTCCTGCCACCCATCACATGACCGCTGTTGGAGCCGTCGGAGACCAAATTAATCATTTTGAAGCGTCGAAACCCAGGCTCCGTGCGAGACTTACTGGTTTTAGTTAGCCTTTAATTTGATTGCTTTGAAGGCTTTTTACTCCATTTCCAGTTCAATCTTTGCGGAAAGCCATATAAAGCAATTTAGGAAAGGTTTAAAAGTTTCAATGGAAAATCTTTTATATTTTACTGATTTTAGTAAGCTTACTGATTCGAGTAATAGAGGGTTTCCTGACTCTATAAAAGTGATGTAATACTTTTATTCAAGGAATAATACAGTTTCAGGTTGTTTATGGGTATCTAGGGTCGTAAACGGGTCGGTTCCGTTCCGGGTCCACGGCGGGCCCGGAACTGGAATCGTTAGTGAGGGGATGCACCCGGAAACCAAAACCGGAACTGATTCGGAACTAATTTCCTGGATCCGGAACCGGAACCATTACGGAGTGGATGGGCCCGGTACCGGAACCATTTCCTGGGCGGGTTCGGGTCCGGGCTCGGCCTATGTAGAGAATTTTTTAGAGAAAAGCAAACTTTTAGAAAAAAAATTTCTAAAATTGGGGTAATATATTGGAGCTCGGGCCCACAGGCCAGAACCAAGGTCGAATTGGGCCCGGAACCATTTAGGTCGCGGGTCTAGAAATTGGAACCATACCCGGACCCGTTTACTTATCGGTTCCTAAAGATGGACCCAGACCCGATTATTAACGGGTCGGAACCTTCGGATAATCGTAGAATCGGATACCCATTTACAACCCTATGGGCATCACCCCATCACTTCCGTCTTGGCTCAGGGTGACGGTACGAGGTTAATGGAGATGACCTTCCTCTATGGTTTACTAAGAGTGTTTCCGCAACGTTAATGTGGAAACAGAAATCAACGTAACAGAACAAATTTGAGACGGTAAAGCCGACCGGTCCCCAGGCACCACCGCTCGGTAAAGCAACGGGCTCGGCAGGTCCGACCCGGTCCAGGGCACCACCTCTCAGTAAAGCACAACTGTTTTCCACTGCGATAATACTTCGGGTGCGATCATACCAGCTCTAAAGCACCGGATCCCATCAGAACTCCGCAGTTAAGCGTGCTTGGGCGAGAGTAGTACTAGGATGGGTGACCTCCTGGGAAGTCCTCGTGTTGCACCCCTTTTTTTTCAGCTTTGGCTGTCCATTTTCCTGCCACCCATCACATGACCGCTGTTGGAGCCGTCGGAGACCAAATTAATCATTTTGAAGCGTCGAAACCCAGGCTCCGTGCGAGACTTACTGGTTTTAGTTAGCCTTTAATTTGATTGCTTTGAAGGCTTTTTACTCCATTTCCAGTTCAATCTTTGCGGAAAGCCATATAAAGCAATTTAGGAAAGGTTTAAAAGTTTCAATGGAAAATCTTTTATATTTTACTGATTTTAGTAAGCTTACTGATTCGAGTAATCGAGGGTTTCCTGACTCTATAAAAGTGATGTAATACTTTTATTCAAGGAATAATACATTTTCAGGTTGTTTATGGGTATCTAGGGTCGTAAACGGGTCGGTTCCGTTCCGGGTCCACGGCGGGCCCGGAACTGGAATCGTTAGTGAGGGGATGCACCTGGAAACCAAAACCGGAACCGATTCAGAACTAATTTCCTGGATCCGGAACCGGAACCATTACGGAGTGGATGGGCCCGGAACCGGAACCATTTCCTGGGCGGGTTCGGGTCCGGGCCCGGCCTATGTAGAGAATTTTTTAGAGAAAAGCAAACTTTTAGAAAAAAAATTTCTAAAATTGGTGTAATATATTGGAGCTCGGGCCCACAGGCCAGAACCAAGGTCGAATTGGGCCCGGAACCATTTTGGTCGCGGGTCTAGAAATTGGAACCATACCCGGACCCGTTTACTTATCGGTTCCTAAAGATGGACCCAGACCCGATTATTAACGGGTCGGAACCTTCGGATAATCGTAGAATCGGATACCCATTTACAACCCTATGGGCATCACCCCATCACTTCCGTCTTGGCTCAGGGTGACGGTACGAGGTTAATGGAGATGACTTTCCTCTATGGTTTACTAAGAGTGTTTCCGCAACGTTAATGTGGAAACAGAAATCAACGTAACAGAACAAATTTGAGACGGTAAAGCCGACCGGTCCCCAGGCACCACCGCTCGGTAAAGCAACGGGCTCGGCAGGTCCGACCCGGTCCAGGGCACCACCTCTCTGTAAAGCACAACTGTTTTCCACTGCGATAATACTTCGGGTGCGATCATACCAGCGCTAAAGCACCGGATCCCATCAGAACTCTGCAGTTAAGCGTGCTTGGGCGAGAGTAGTACTAGGATGGGTGACCTCCTGGGAAGTCCTCGTGTTGCACCCCTTTTTTTTCAGCTTTGGCTGTCCATTTTCCTGCCACCCATCACATGACCGCTGTTGGAGCCGTCGGAGACCAAATTAATCATTTTGAAGCGTCGAAGCCCAGGCTCCGTGCGGGACTTACTGGTTTTAGTTAGCCTTTAATTTGATTGCTTTGAAGGCTTTTTACTCCATTTCCGGTTCAATCTTTGCGGAAAGCCGTATAAAGCAATTTAGGAAAGGTTTAAAAGTTTCAATGGAAAATCTTTAATATTTTACTGATTTTAGTAAGCTTACTGATTCGAGTAATCGAGGGTTTCCTGACTCTATAAAAGTGATGTAATACTTTTATTCAAGGAATAATACAGTTTCAGGTTGTTTATGGGTATCTAGGGTCGTAAACGGGTCGGTTCCGTTCCGGGTCCACGGCGGGCCCGGAACTGGAATCGTTAGTGAGGGGATGCACCTGGAAACCAAAACCGGAACCGATTCAGAACTAATTTCCTGGATCCGGAACCGGAACCATTACGGAGTGGATGGGCCCGGAACCGGAACCATTTCCTGGGCGGGTTCGGGTCCGGGCCCGGCCTATGTAGAGAATTTTTTAGAGAAAAGCAAACTTTTAGAAAAAAAATTTCTAAAATTGGGGTAATATATTGGAGCTCGGGCCCACAGGCCAGAACCAAGGTCGAATTGGGCCCGGAACCATTTAGGTCGCGGGTCTAGAAATTGGAACCATACCCGGACCCGTTTACTTATCGGTTCCTAAAGATGGACCCAGACCCGATTATTAACGGGTCGGAACCTTCGGATAATCGGAGAATCGGATACCCATTTACAACCCTATGGGCATCACCCCATCACTTCCGTCTTGGCTCAGGGTGACAGTACGAGGTTAATGGAGAAGATTTTCCTCTATGGTTTACTAAGAGTGTTTCCGCAACGTTAATGTGGAAACAGAATTCAACGTAACAGAACAAATTTGAGACGGTAAAGCCGACCGGTCCCCAGGCACCACCGCTCGGAAAAGCAACGGGCTCGGCAGGTCCGACCCGGTCCAGGGCACCACCTCTCTGTAAAGCACAACTGTTTTCCACTGCGATAATACTTCGGGTGCGATCATACCAGCGCTAAAGCACCGGATCCCATCAGAACTCCGCAATTAAGCGTGCTTGGGCGAGAGTAGTACTAGGATGGGTGACCTCCTGGGATGTCCTCGTGTTGCACCCCTTTTTTTTCAGCTTTGGCTGTCCATTTTCCTGCCACCCATCACATGACCGCTGTTGGAGCCGTCGGAGACCAAATTAATCATTTTGAAGCGTCGAAACCCAGGCTCCGTGCGAGACTTACTGGTTTTAGTTAGCCTTTAATTTGATTGCTTTGAAGGCTTTTTACTCCATTTCCGGTTCAATCTTTGCGGAAAGCCATATAAAGCAATTTAGGAAAGGTTTAAAAGTTTCAATGGAAAATCTTTTATATTTTACTGATTTTAGTAAGCTTACTGATTCGAGTAATCGAGGGTTTCCTGACTCTATAAAAGTGATGTAATACTTTTATTCAAGGAATAATACAGTTTCAGGTTGTTTATGGGTATCTAGGGTCGTAAACGGGTCGGTTCCGTTCCGGGTCCACGGCGTGCCCGGAACTGGAATCGTTAGTGAGGGGATCCACCCGGAAACCAAAACCGGAACCGATTCGGAACTAATTTCCTGGATCCGGAACCGGAACCATTACGGAGTGGATGGGCCCGGAACCGGAACCATTTCCTGGGCGGGTTCGGGTCCGGGTCCGGCCTATGTAGAGAATTTTTTAGAGAAAAGCAAACTTTTAGAAAAAAAATTTCTAAAATTGGGGTAATATTTTGGAGCTCGGGCCCACAGGCCAGAACCAATGTCGAATTGGGCCCGGAACCATTTAGGTCGCGGGTCTAGAAATTGGAACCATACCCGGACCCGTTTACTTATCGGTTCCTAAAGATGGACCCAGATCCGATTATTAACGGGTCGGAACCTTCGGATAATCGGAGAATCGGATACCCATTTACAACCCTATGGGCATCACCCCATCACTTCCGTCTTGGCTCAGGGTGACGGTTCGAGGTTAAAGGAGATGACTTTCCTCTATGGTTTACTAAGAGTGTTTCCGCAACATTAATGTGGAAACAGAAATCAACGTAACAGAACAAATTTGAGACGGTAAAGCCGACCGGTCCCCAGGCACCACCGCTCGGTAAAGCAACGGGCTCGGCAGGTCCGACCCGGTCCAGGGCACGACCTCTCTGTAAAGCACAACTGTTTTCCACTGCGATAATACTTCGGGTGCGATCATACCAGCGCTAAAGCACCGGATCCCATCAGAACTCCGCAGTTAAGCGTGCTTGGGCGAGAGTAGTACTAGGATGGGTGACCTCCTGGGAAGTCCTCGTGTTGCACCCCTTTTTTTTCAGCTTTGGCTGTCCATTTTCCTGCCACCCATCACATGACCGCTGTTGGAGCCGTCGGAGACCAAATTAATCATTTTGAAGCGTCGAAACCCAGGCTCCGTGCGAGACTTACTGGTTTTAGTTAGCCTTTAATTTGATTGCTTTGAAGGCTTTTTACTCCATTTCCAGTTCAATCTTTGCGGAAAGCCATATAAAGCAATTTAGGAAAGGTTTAAAAGTTTCAATGGAAAATCTTTTATATTTTACTGATTTTAGTAAGCTTACTGATTCGAGTAATCGAGGGTTTCCTGACTCTATAAAAGTGATGTAATACTTTTATTCAAGGAATAATACAGTTTCAGGTTGTTTATGGGTATCTAGGGTCGTAAACGGGTCGGTTCCGTTCCGGGTCCACGGCGGGCCCGGAACTGGAATCGTTAGTGAGGGGATGCACCCGGAAACCAAAACCGGAACTGATTCGGAACTAATTTCCTGGATCCGGAACCCGAACCATTACGGAGTGGATGGGCCCGGTACCGGAACCATTTCCTGGGCGGGTTCGGGTCCGGGCTCGGCCTATGTAGAGAATTTTTTAGAGAAAAGCAAACTTTTAGAAAAAAAATTTCTAAAATTGGGGTAATATATTGGAGCTCGGGCCCACAGGCCAGAACCAAGGTCGAATTGGGCCCGGAACCATTTAGGTCGCGGGTCTAGAAATTGGAACCATACCCGGACCCGTTTACTTATCGGTTCCTAAAGATGGACCCAGACCCGATTATTAACGGGTTGGAACCTTCGGATAATCGGAGAATCGGATACCCATTTACAACCCTATGGGCATCACCCCATCACTTCCGTCTTGGCTCTGGGTGACGGTACGAGGTTAATGGAGATGACTTTCCTCTATGGTTTACTAAGAGTGTTTCCACAACGTTAATGTGGAAACAGAAATCAACGTAACAGAACAAATTTGAGACGGTAAAGCCGACCGGTCCCCAGGCACCACCGCTCGGTAAAGCAACGGGCTCGGCAGGTCCGACCCGGTCCAGGGCACCACCACTCTGCAAAGCACAACTGTTTTCCACTGCGATAATACTTCGGGTGCGATCATACCAGCGCTAAAGCACCGGATCCCATCAGAACTCCGCAGTTAAGCGTGCTTGGGCGAGAGTAGTACTAGGATGGGTGACCTCCTGGGAAGTCCTCGTGTTGCACCCCTTTTTTTTCAGCTTTGGCTGTCCATTTTCCTGCCACCCATCACATGACCGCTGTTGGAGCCGTCGGAGACCAAATTAATCATTTTGAAGCGTCGAAACCCAGGCTCCGGGCGAGACTTACTGGTTTTAGTTAGCCTTTAATTTGATTGCTTTGAAGGCTTTTTACTCCATTTCCAGTTCAATCTTTGCGGAAAGCCATATAAAGCAATTTAGGAAAGGTTTAAAAGTTTCAATGGAAAATCTTTTATATTTTACTGATTTTAGTAAGCTTACTGATTCGAGTAATCGAGGGTTTCCTGACTCTATAAAAGTGATGTAATACTTTTATTCAAGGAATAATACAGTTTCAGGTTGTTTATGGGTATCTAGGGTCGTAAACGGGTCGGTTCCGTTCCGGGTCCACGGCGGGCCCGGAACTGGAATCGTTAGTGAGGGGATGCACCTGGAAACCAAAACCGGAACCGATTCGGAACTAATTTCCTGGATCCGGAACCGGAACCATTTCGGAGTGGATGGGCCCGGAACCGGAACCATTTCCTGGGCGGGTTCGGGTCCGGGCCCGGCCTATGTAGAGAATTTTTTAGAGAAAAGCAAACTTTTAGAAAAAAAATTTCTAAAATTGGGGTAATATATTGGAGCTCGGGCCCACAGGCCAGAACCAAGGTCGAATTGGGCCCGGAACCATTTAGGTCGCGGGTCTAGAAATTGGAACCATACCCGGACCCGTTTACTTACCGGTTCCTAAAGATGGACCCAGACCCGATTATTAACGGGTCGGAACCTTCGGATAATCGGAGAATCGGATACCCATTTACAACCCTATCGGCATCACCCCATCACTTCCGTCTTGGCTCAGGGTGACGGTACGAGGTTAATGGAGATGACTTTCCTCTATGGTTTACTAAGAGTGTTTCCGCAACGTTAATGTGGAAACAGAAATCAACGTAACAGAACAAATTTGAGACGGTAAAGCCGACCGGTCCCCAGGCACCACCGCTCGGTAAAGCAACGGGCTCGGCAGGTCCGACCCGGTCCAGGGCACCACCTCACAGTAAAGCACAACTGTTTTCCACTGCGATAATACTTCGGGTGCGATCATACCAGCGCTAAAGCACCGGATCCCATCAGAACTCCGCAGTTAAGCGTGCTTGGGCGAGAGTACTACTAGGATGGGTGACCTCCTGGGAAGTCCTCGTGTTGCACCCCTTTTTTTTCAGCTTTGGCTGTCCATTTTCCTGCCACCCATCACATGACCGCTGTTGGAGCCGTCGGAGACCAAATTAATCATTTTGAAGCGTCGAAACCCAGGCTCCGTGCGAGACTTACTGGCTTTAGTTAGCCTTTAATTTGATTGCTTTGAAGGCTTTTTACTCCATTTCCAGTTCAATCTTTGCGGAAAGCCATATAAAGCAATTGAGGAAAGGTTTAAAAGTTTCAATGGAAAATCTTTTATATTTTTCTGATTTTAGTAAGCTTACTGATTCGAGTAATCGAGGGTTTCCTGACTCTATAAAAGTGATGTAAAACTTTTATTCAAGGAATAATACAGTTTCAGGTTGTTTATGGGTATCTAGGGTCGTAAACGGGTCGGTTCCGTTCCGGGTCCACGGCGGGCCCGGAACTGGAATCGTTAGTGAGGGGATGCACCCGGAAACCAAAACCGGAACCGATTCGGAACTAATTTCCTGGATCCGGAACCGGAACCATTACGGAGTGGATGGGCCCGGAACCGGAACCATTTCCTGGGCGGGTTCGGGTCCGGGCCCGGCCTATGTAGAGAATTTTTTAGAGAAAAGCAAACTTTTAGAAAAAAAATTTCTAAAATTGGGGTAATATATTGGAGCTCGGGCCCACAGGCCAGAACCAAGGTCGAATCGGGCCCGGAACCATTTAAGTCGCGGGTCTATAAATTGGAACCATACCCGGACCCGTTTACTTATCGGTTCCTAAAGATGGACCCAGACCCGATTATAAACGGGTCGGAACCTTCGGATAATCGGAGAATCGGATACCCATTTACAACCCTATGGGCATCACCCCATCACTTCCGTCTTGGCTCAGGGTGACGGTACGAGGTTAATGGAGATGACCTTCCTCTATGGTTTACTAAGAGTGTTTCCGCAACGTTAATGTGGAAACTGAAATCAACGTAACAGAACAAATTTGAGACGGTAAAGCCGACCGGTCCCCAGGCACCACCGCTCGGTAAAGCAACGGGCTCGGCAGGTCCGACCCGGTCCAGGGCACCACCTCTCTGTAAAGCACAACTGTTTTCCACTGCGATAATACTTCGGGTGCGATCATACCAGCGCTAAAGCACCGGATCCCATCAGAACTCCGCAGTTAAGCGTGCTTGGGCGAGAGTAGTACTAGGATGGGTGACCTCCTGGGAAGCCCTCGTGTTGCACCCCTTTTTTTTCAGCTTTGGCTGTCCATTTTCCTGCCACCCATCACATGACCGCTGTTGGAGCCGTCGGAGACCAAATTAATCATTTTGAAGCGTCGAAACCCAGGCTCCGTGCGAGACTTACTGGCTTTAGTTAGCCTTTAATTTGATTGCTTTGAAGGCTTTTTACTCCATTTCCAGTTCAATCTTTGCGGAAAGCCATATAAAGCAATTTAGGAAAGGTTTAAAAGTTTCAATGGAAAATCTTTTATATTTTACTGATTTTAGTAAGCTTACTGATTCGAGTAATCGAGGGTTTCCTGACTCTATAAAAGTGATGTAATACTTTTATTCAAGGAATAATACAGTTTCAGGTTGTTTATGGGTATCTAGGGTCGTAAACGGGTCGGTTCCGTTCCGGGTCCACGGCGGGCCCGGAACTGGAATCGTTAGTGAGGGGATGCACCCGGAAACCAAAACCGGAACCGATTCGGAACTAATTTCCTGGATCCGGAACCGGAACCATTACGGAGTGGATGGGCCCGGAACCGGAACCATTTCCTGGGCGGGTTCGGGTCCGGGCCCGGCCTATGTAGAGAATTTTTTAGAGAAAAGCAAACTTTTAGAAAAAAAATTTCTAAAATTGGGGTAATATATTGGAGCTCGGGCCCACAGGCCAGAACCAAGGTCGAATTGGGCCCGGAACCATTTAGGTCGCGGGTCTAGAAATTGGAACCATACCCGGACCCGTTTACTTATCGGTTCCTAAAGATGGACCCAGACCCGATTATTAACGGGTCGGAACCTTCGGATAATCGGAGAATCGGATACCCATTTACAACCCTATGGGCATCACCCCATCACTTCCGTCTTGGCTCAGGGTGACAGTACGAGGTTAATGGAGATGGCTTTCCTCTATGGTTTACTAAGAGTGTTTCCGCAACGTTAATGTGGAAACAGAAATCAACGTAACAGAACAAATTTGAGACGGTAAAGCCGACCGGTCCCCAGGCACCACCGCTCGGTAAAGCAACGGGCTCGGCAGGTCCGACCCGGTCCAGGGCACCACCTCTCTGTAAAGCACAACTGTTTTCCACTGCGATAATACTTTGGGTGCGATCATACCAGCGCTAAAGCACCGGATCCCATCAGAACTCCGCAGTTAAGCGTGCTTGGGCGAGAGTAGTACTAAGATGGGTGACCTCCTGGGAAGTCCTCGTGTTGCACCCCTTTTTTTTCAGCTTTGGCTGTCCATTTTCCTGCCACCCATCACATGACCGCTGTTGGAGCCGTCGGAGACCAAATTAATCATTTTGAAGCGTCGAAACCCAGGCTCCGTGCGAGACTTACTGGTTTTAGTTAGCCTTTTATTTGATTGCTTTGAAGGCTTTTTACTCCATTTCTAGTTCAATCTTTGCGGAAAGCCATATAAAGCAATTTAGGAAAGGTTTAAAAGTTTCAATGGAAAATCTTTTATATTTTACTGATTTTAGTAAGCTTACTGATTCGAGTAATCGAGGGTTTCCTGACTCTATAAAAGTGATGTAATACTTTTATTCAAGGAATAATACAGTTTCAGGTTGTTTATGGGTATCTAGGGTCGTAAACGGGTCGGTTCCGTTCCGGGTCCACGGCGGGCCCGGAACTGGAATCGTTAGTGAGGGGATGCACCCGGAAACCAAAACCGGAACCGATTCGGAACTAATTTCCTGGATCCGGAACCGGAACCATTACGGAGTGGATGGGCCCGGAACCGGAACCATTTCCTGGGCGGGTTCGGGTCCGGGCCCGGCCTATGTAGAGAATTTTTTAGAGAAAAGCAAACTTTTAGAAAAAAAATTTCTAAAATTGGGGTAATATATTGGAGCTCGGGCCCACAGGCCAGAACCAAGGTCGAATTGGGCCCGGAACCATTTAGGTCGCGGGTCTAGAAATTGGAACCATACCCGGACCCGTTTACTTATCGGTTCCTAAAGATTGACCCAGACCCGATTATTAACGGGTCGGAACCTTCGGATAATCGGAGAATCGGATACCCATTTACAACCCTATGGGCATCACCCCATCACTTCCGTCTTGGCTCAGGGTGACGGTACGAGGTTAATGGAGATGACTTTCCTCTATGGTTTACTAAGAGTGTTTCCGCAACGTTAATGTGGAAACAGAAATCAACGTAACAGAAAAAATTTGAGACGGTAAAGCCGACCGGTCCCCAGGCACCACCGCTCGGTAAAGCAACGGGCTCGGCAGGTCCGACCCGGTCCAGGGCACCACCTCTCTGTAAAGCACAACTGTTTTCCACTGCGATAATACTTCGGGTGCGATCATACCAGCGCTAAAGCACCGGATCCCATCAGAACTCCGCAGTTAAGCGTGCTTGGGCGAGAGTAGTACTAGGATGGGTGACCTCCTGGGAAGTCCTCGTGTTGCACCCCTTTTTTTTCAGCTTTGGCTGTCCATTTTCCTGCCACCCATCACATGACCGCTGTTGGAGCCGTCGGAGACCAAATTAATCATTTTGAAGCGTCGAAACCCAGGCTCCGTGCGAGACTTACTGGCTTTAGTTAGCCTTTAATTTGATTGCTTTGAAGGCTTTTTACTCCATTTCCAGTTCAATCTTTGCGGAAAGCCATATAAAGCAATTTAGGAAAGGTTTAAAAGTTTCAATGGAAAATCTTTTATATTTTACTGATTTTAGTAAGCTTACTGATTCGAGTAATCGAGGGTTTCCTGACTCTATAAAAGTGATGTAATACTTTTATTCAAGGAATAATACAGTTTCAGGTTGTTTATGGGTATCTAGGGTCGTAAACGGGTCGGTTCCGTTCCGGGTCCACGGCGGGCCCGGAACTGGAATCGTTAGTGAGGGGATGCACCCGGAAACCAAAACCGGAACCGATTCGGAACTAATTTCCTGGATCCGGAACCGGAACCATTACGGAGTGGATGGGCCCGGAACCGGAACCATTTCCTGGGCGGGTTCGGGTCCGGGCCCGGCCTATGTAGAGAATTTTTTAGAGAAAAGCAAACTTTTAGAAAAAAAATTTCTAAAATTGGGGTAATATATTGGAGCTCGGGCCCACAGGCCAGAACCAAGGTCGAATTGGGCCCGGAACCATTTAGGTCGCGGGTCTAGAAATTGGAACCATACCCGGACCCGTTTACTTATCGGTTCCTAAAGATGGACCCAGACCCGATTATTAACGGGTCGGAACCTTCGGATAATCGGAGAATCGGATACCCATTTACAACCCTATGGGCATCACCCCATCACTTCCGTCTTGGCTCAGGGTGACAGTACGAGGTTAATGGAGATGGCTTTCCTCTATGGTTTACTAAGAGTGTTTCCGCAACGTTAATGTGGAAACAGAAATCAACGTAACAGAACAAATTTGAGACGGTAAAGCCGACCGGTCCCCAGGCACCACCGCTCGGTAAAGCAACGGGCTCGGCAGGTCCGACCCGGTCCAGGGCACCACCTCTCTGTAAAGCACAACTGTTTTCCACTGCGATAATACTTTGGGTGCGATCATACCAGCGCTAAAGCACCGGATCCCATCAGAACTCCGCAGTTAAGCGTGCTTGGGCGAGAGTAGTACTAAGATGGGTGACCTCCTGGGAAGTCCTCGTGTTGCACCCCTTTTTTTTCAGCTTTGGCTGTCCATTTTCTTGCCACCCATCACATGACCGCTGTTGGAGCCGTCGGAGACCAAATTAATCATTTTGAAGCGTCGAAACCCAGGCTCCGTGCGAGACTTACTGGTTTTAGTTAGCCTTTTATTTGATTGCTTTGAAGGCTTTTTACTCCATTTCTAGTTCAATCTTTGCGGAAAGCCATATAAAGCAATTTAGGAAAGGTTTAAAAGTTTCAATGGAAAATCTTTTATATTTTACTGATTTTAGTAAGCTTACTGATTCGAGTAATCGAGGGTTTCCTGACTCTATAAAAGTGATGTAATACTTTTATTCAAGGAATAATACAGTTTCAGGTTGTTTATGGGTATCTAGGGTCGTAAACGGGTCGGTTCCGTTCCGGGTCCACGGCGGGCCCGGAACTGGAATCGTTAGTGAGGGGATGCACCCGGAAACCAAAACCGGAACCGATTCGGAACTAATTTCCTGGATCCGGAACCGGAACCATTACGGAGTGGATGGGCCCGGAACCGGAACCATTTCCTGGGCGGGTTCGGGTCCGGGCCCGGCCTATGTAGAGAATTTTTTAGAGAAAAGCAAACTTTTAGAAAAAAAATTTCTAAAATTGGGGTAATATATTGGAGCTCGGGCCCACAGGCCAGAACCAAGGTCGAATTGGGCCCGGATACATTTAGGTCGCGGGTCTAGAAATTGGAACCATACCCGGACCCGTTTACTTATCGATTCCTAAAGATGGACCCAGACCCGATTATTAACGGGTCGGAACCTTCGGATAATCGTAGAATCGGATACCCATTTACAACCCTATGGGCATCACCCCATCACTTCCGTCTTGGCTCAGGGTGACGGTACGAGGTTAATGGAGATGACCTTCCTCTATGGTTTACTAAGAGTGTTTCCGCAACGTTAATGTGGAAACAGAAATCAACGTAACAGAACAAATTTGAGACGGTAAAGCCGACCGGTCCCCAGGCACCACCGCTCGGTAAAGCAACGGGCTCGGCAGGTCCGACCCGGTCCAGGGCACCACCTCTCAGTAAAGCACAACTGTTTTCCACTGCGATAATACTTCGGGTGCGATCATACCAGCGCTAAAGCACCGGATCCCATCAGAACTCCGCAGTTAAGCGTGCTTGGGCGAGAGTAGTACTAGGATGGGTGACCTCCTGGGAAGTCCTCGTGTTGCACCCCTTTTTTTTCAGCTTTGGCTGTCCATTTTCCTGCCACCCATCACATGACCGCTGTTGGAGCCGTCGGAGACCAAATTAATCATTTTGAAGCGTCGAAACCCAGGCTCCGTGCGAGACTTACTGGTTTTAGTTAGCCTTTAATTTGATTGCTTTGAAGGCTTTTTACTCCATTTCCAGTTCAATCTTTGCGGAAAGCCATATAAAGCAATTTAGGAAAGGTTTAAAAGTTTCAATGGAAAATCTTTTATATTTTACTGATTTTAGTAAGCTTACTGATTCGAGTAATCGAGGGTTTCCTGACTCTATAAAAGTGATGTAATACTTTTATTCAAGGAATAATACAGTTTCAGGTTGTTTATGGGTATCTAGGGTCGTAAACGGGTCGGTTCCGTTCCGGGTCCACGGCGGGCCCGGAACTGGAATCGTTAGTGAGGGGATGCACCCGGAAACGAAAACCGGAACCGATTCGGAACTAATTTCCTGGATCCGGAACCGGAACCATTACGGAGTGGATGGGCCCGGAACCGGAACCATTTCCTGGGCGGGTTCGAGTCCGGGCCCGGCCTATCTAGAGAATTTTTTAGAGAAAATCAAACTTTTAGAAAAAAAATTTCTAAAATTAGGGTAATATATTGGAGCTCAGGCCCACAGGCCAGAACCAAGGTCGAATTGGGCCCGGAACCATTTAGGTCGCGGGTCTAGAAATTGGAACCATACCCGGACCCGTTTACTTATCGGTTCCTAAAGATGGACCCAGACCCGATTATTAACGGGTCGGAACCTTCGGATAATCGGAGAATCGGATACCCATTTACAACCCTATGGGCATCACCCCATCACTTCCGCCTTGGCTCAGGGTGACAGTACGAGGTTAATGGAGATGACTTTCCTCTATGGTTTACTAAGAGTGTTTCCGCAACGTTAATGTGGAAACAGAAATCAACGTAACAGAACAAATTTGAGACGGTAAAGCCGACCGGTCCCCAGGCACCACCGCTCGGTAAAGCAACGGGCTCGGCAGGTCCGACCCGGTCCAGGGCACCACCACTCTGTAAAGCACAACTGTTTTCCACTGCGATAATACTTCGGGTACGATCACACCAGCGCTAAAGCACCGGATCCCATCAGAACTCCGCAGTTAAGCGTGCTTGGGCGAGAGTAGTACTAGGATGGGTGACCTCCTGGGAAGTCCTCGTGTTGCACCCCTTTTTTTTCAGCTTTGGCTGTCCATTTTCCTGCCACCCATCACATGACCGCTGTTGGAGCCGTCGGAGACCAAATTAATCATTTTGAAGCGTCGAAACCCAGGCTCCGTGCGAGACTTACTGGTTTTAGTTAGCCTTTAATTTGATTGCTTTGAAGGCTTTTTACTCCATTTCCAGTTCAATCTTTGCGGAAAGCCATATAAAGCAATTTAGGAAAGGTTTAAAAGTTTCAATGGAAAATCTTTTATATTTTACTGATTTTAGTAAGCTTACTGATTCGAGTAATAGAGGGTTTCCTGACTCTATAAAAGTGATGTAATACTTTTATTCAAGGAATAATACAGTTTCAGGTTGTTTATGGGTATCTAGGGTCGTAAACGGGTCGGTTCCGTTCCGGGTCCACGGCGGGCCCGGAACTGGAATCGTTACTGAGGGGATGCACCCGGAAACCAAAACCGGAACTGATTCGGAACTAATTTCCTGGATCCGGAACCGGAACCATTACGGAGTGGATGGGCCCGGTACCGGAACCATTTCCTGGGCGGGTTCGGGTCCGGGCTCGGCCTATGTAGAGAATTTTTTAGAGAAAAGCAAACTTTTAGAAAAAAAATTTCTAAAATTGGGGTAATATATTGGAGCTCGGGCCCACAGGCCAGAACCAAGGTCGAATTGGGCCCGGAACCATTTAGGTCGCGGGTCTAGAAATTGGAACCATACCCGGACCCGTTTACTTATCGGTTCCTAAAGATGGACCCAGACCCGATTATTAACGGGTCGGAACCTTCGGATAATCGTAGAATCGGATACCCATTTACAACCCTATGGGCATCACCCCATCACTTCCGTCTTGGCTCAGGGTGACGGTACGAGGTTAATGGAGATGACCTTCCTCTATGGTTTACTAAGAGTGTTTCCGCAACGTTAATGTGGAAACAGAAATCAACGTAACAGAACAAATTTGAGACGGTAAAGCCGACCGGTCCCCAGGCACCACCGCTCGGTAAAGCAACGGGCTCGGCAGGTCCGACCCGGTCCAGGGCACCACCTCTCAGTAAAGCACAACTGTTTTCCACTGCGATAATACTTCGGGTGCGATCATACCAGCTCTAAAGCACCGGATCCCATCAGAACTCCGCAGTTAAGCGTGCTTGGGCGAGAGTAGTACTAGGATGGGTGACCGACCTCCTGGGAAGTCCTCGTGTTGCACCCCTTTTTTTTCAGCTTTGGCTGTCCATTTTCCTGCCACCCATCACATGACCGCTGTTGGAGCCGTCGGAGACCAAATTAATCATTTTGAAGCGTCGAAACCCAGGCTCCGTGCGAGACTTACTGGTTTTAGTTAGCCTTTAATTTGATTGCTTTGAAGGCTTTTTACTCCATTTCCAGTTCAATCTTTGCGGAAAGCCATATAAAGCAATTTAGGAAAGGTTTAAAAGTTTCAATGGAAAATCTTTTATATTTTACTGATTTTAGTAAGCTTACTGATTCGAGTAATAGAGGGTTTCCTGACTCTATAAAAGTGATGTAATACTTTTATTCAAGGAATAATACAGTTTCAGGTTGTTTATGGGTATCTAGGGTCGTAAACGGGTCGGTTCCGTTCCGGGTCCACGGCGGGCCCGGAACTGGAATCGTTAGTGAGGGGATGCACCCGGAAACCAAAACCGGAACTGATTCGGAACTAATTTCCTGGATCCGGAACCGGAACCATTACGGAGTGGATGGGCCCGGTACCGGAACCATTTCCTGGGCGGGTTCGGGTCCGGGCTCGGCCTATGTAGAGAATTTTTTAGAGAAAAGCAAACTTTTAGAAAAAAAATTTCTAAAATTGGGGTAATATATTGGAGCTCGGGCCCACAGGCCAGAACCAAGGTCGAATTGGGCCCGGAACCATTTAGGTCGCGGGTCTAGAAATTGGAACCATACCCGGACCCGTTTACTTATCGGTTCCTAAAGATGGACCCAGACCCGATTATTAACGGGTCGGAACCTTCGGATAATCGTAGAATCGGATACCCATTTACAACCCTATGGGCATCACCCCATCACTTCCGTCTTGGCTCAGGGTGACGGTACGAGGTTAATGGAGATGACCTTCCTCTATGGTTTACTAAGAGTGTTTCCGCAACGTTAATGTGGAAACAGAAATCAACGTAACAGAACAAATTTGAGACGGTAAAGCCGACCGGTCCCCAGGCACCACCGCTCGGTAAAGCAACGGGCTCGGCAGGTCCGACCCGGTCCAGGGCACCACCTCTCAGTAAAGCACAACTGTTTTCCACTGCGATAATACTTCGGGTGCGATCATACCAGCTCTAAAGCACCGGATCCCATCAGAACTCCGCAGTTAAGCGTGCTTGGGCGAGAGTAGTACTAGGATGGGTGACCTCCTGGGAAGTCCTCGTGTTGCACCCCTTTTTTTTCAGCTTTGGCTGTCCATTTTCCTGCCACCCATCACATGACCGCTGTTGGAGCCGTCGGAGACCAAATTAATCATTTTGAAGCGTCGAAACCCAGGCTCCGTGCGAGACTTACTGGTTTTAGTTAGCCTTTAATTTGATTGCTTTGAAGGCTTTTTACTCCATTTCCAGTTCAATCTTTGCGGAAAGCCATATAAAGCAATTTAGGAAAGGTTTAAAAGTTTCAATGGAAAATCTTTTATATTTTACTGATTTTAGTAAGCTTACTGATTCGAGTAATCGAGGGTTTCCTGACTCTATAAAAGTGATGTAATACTTTTATTCAAGGAATAATACATTTTCAGGTTGTTTATGGGTATCTAGGGTCGTAAACGGGTCGGTTCCGTTCCGGGTCCACGGCGGGCCCGGAACTGGAATCGTTAGTGAGGGGATGCACCTGGAAACCAAAACCGGAACCGATTCAGAACTAATTTCCTGGATCCGGAACCGGAACCATTACGGAGTGGATGGGCCCGGAACCGGAACCATTTCCTGGGCGGGTTCGGGTCCGGGCCCGGCCTATGTAGAGAATTTTTTAGAGAAAAGCAAACTTTTAGAAAAAAAATTTCTAAAATTGGTGTAATATATTGGAGCTCGGGCCCACAGGCCAGAACCAAGGTCGAATTGGGCCCGGAACCATTTTGGTCGCGGGTCTAGAAATTGGAACCATACCCGGACCCGTTTACTTATCGGTTCCTAAAGATGGACCCAGACCCGATTATTAACGGGTCGGAACCTTCGGATAATCGTAGAATCGGATACCCATTTACAACCCTATGGGCATCACCCCATCACTTCCGTCTTGGCTCAGGGTGACGGTACGAGGTTAATGGAGATGACTTTCCTCTATGGTTTACTAAGAGTGTTTCCGCAACGTTAATGTGGAAACAGAAATCAACGTAACAGAACAAATTTGAGACGGTAAAGCCGACCGGTCCCCAGGCACCACCGCTCGGTAAAGCAACGGGCTCGGCAGGTCCGACCCGGTCCAGGGCACCACCTCTCTGTAAAGCACAACTGTTTTCCACTGCGATAATACTTCGGGTGCGATCATACCAGCGCTAAAGCACCGGATCCCATCAGAACTCTGCAGTTAAGCGTGCTTGGGCGAGAGTAGTACTAGGATGGGTGACCTCCTGGGAAGTCCTCGTGTTGCACCCCTTTTTTTTCAGCTTTGGCTGTCCATTTTCCTGCCACCCATCACATGACCGCTGTTGGAGCCGTCGGAGACCAAATTAATCATTTTGAAGCGTCGAAGCCCAGGCTCCGTGCGGGACTTACTGGTTTTAGTTAGCCTTTAATTTGATTGCTTTGAAGGCTTTTTACTCCATTTCCGGTTCAATCTTTGCGGAAAGCCGTATAAAGCAATTTAGGAAAGGTTTAAAAGTTTCAATGGAAAATCTTTAATATTTTACTGATTTTAGTAAGCTTACTGATTCGAGTAATCGAGGGTTTCCTGACTCTATAAAAGTGATGTAATACTTTTATTCAAGGAATAATACAGTTTCAGGTTGTTTATGGGTATCTAGGGTCGTAAACGGGTCGGTTCCGTTCCGGGTCCACGGCGGGCCCGGAACTGGAATCGTTAGTGAGGGGATGCACCTGGAAACCAAAACCGGAACCGATTCAGAACTAATTTCCTGGATCCGGAACCGGAACCATTACGGAGTGGATGGGCCCGGAACCGGAACCATTTCCTGGGCGGGTTCGGGTCCGGGCCCGGCCTATGTAGAGAATTTTTTAGAGAAAAGCAAACTTTTAGAAAAAAAATTTCTAAAATTGGGGTAATATATTGGAGCTCGGGCCCACAGGCCAGAACCAAGGTCGAATTGGGCCCGGAACCATTTAGGTCGCGGGTCTAGAAATTGGAACCATACCCGGACCCGTTTACTTATCGGTTCCTAAAGATGGACCCAGACCCGATTATTAACGGGTCGGAACCTTCGGATAATCGGAGAATCGGATACCCATTTACAACCCTATGGGCATCACCCCATCACTTCCGTCTTGGCTCAGGGTGACAGTACGAGGTTAATGGAGAAGATTTTCCTCTATGGTTTACTAAGAGTGTTTCCGCAACGTTAATGTGGAAACAGAATTCAACGTAACAGAACAAATTTGAGACGGTAAAGCCGACCGGTCCCCAGGCACCACCGCTCGGAAAAGCAACGGGCTCGGCAGGTCCGACCCGGTCCAGGGCACCACCTCTCTGTAAAGCACAACTGTTTTCCACTGCGATAATACTTCGGGTGCGATCATACCAGCGCTAAAGCACCGGATCCCATCAGAACTCCGCAATTAAGCGTGCTTGGGCGAGAGTAGTACTAGGATGGGTGACCTCCTGGGATGTCCTCGTGTTGCACCCCTTTTTTTTCAGCTTTGGCTGTCCATTTTCCTGCCACCCATCACATGACCGCTGTTGGAGCCGTCGGAGACCAAATTAATCATTTTGAAGCGTCGAAACCCAGGCTCCGTGCGAGACTTACTGGTTTTAGTTAGCCTTTAATTTGATTGCTTTGAAGGCTTTTTACTCCATTTCCGGTTCAATCTTTGCGGAAAGCCATATAAAGCAATTTAGGAAAGGTTTAAAAGTTTCAATGGAAAATCTTTTATATTTTACTGATTTTAGTAAGCTTACTGATTCGAGTAATCGAGGGTTTCCTGACTCTATAAAAGTGATGTAATACTTTTATTCAAGGAATAATACAGTTTCAGGTTGTTTATGGGTATCTAGGGTCGTAAACGGGTCGGTTCCGTTCCGGGTCCACGGCGTGCCCGGAACTGGAATCGTTAGTGAGGGGATCCACCCGGAAACCAAAACCGGAACCGATTCGGAACTAATTTCCTGGATCCGGAACCGGAACCATTACGGAGTGGATGGGCCCGGAACCGGAACCATTTCCTGGGCGGGTTCGGGTCCGGGTCCGGCCTATGTAGAGAATTTTTTAGAGAAAAGCAAACTTTTAGAAAAAAAATTTCTAAAATTGGGGTAATATTTTGGAGCTCGGGCCCACAGGCCAGAACCAATGTCGAATTGGGCCCGGAACCATTTAGGTCGCGGGTCTAGAAATTGGAACCATACCCGGACCCGTTTACTTATCGGTTCCTAAAGATGGACCCAGATCCGATTATTAACGGGTCGGAACCTTCGGATAATCGGAGAATCGGATACCCATTTACAACCCTATGGGCATCACCCCATCACTTCCGTCTTGGCTCAGGGTGACGGTTCGAGGTTAAAGGAGATGACTTTCCTCTATGGTTTACTAAGAGTGTTTCCGCAACATTAATGTGGAAACAGAAATCAACGTAACAGAACAAATTTGAGACGGTAAAGCCGACCGGTCCCCAGGCACCACCGCTCGGTAAAGCAACGGGCTCGGCAGGTCCGACCCGGTCCAGGGCACGACCTCTCTGTAAAGCACAACTGTTTTCCACTGCGATAATACTTCGGGTGCGATCATACCAGCGCTAAAGCACCGGATCCCATCAGAACTCCGCAGTTAAGCGTGCTTGGGCGAGAGTAGTACTAGGATGGGTGACCTCCTGGGAAGTCCTCGTGTTGCACCCCTTTTTTTTCAGCTTTGGCTGTCCATTTTCCTGCCACCCATCACATGACCGCTGTTGGAGCCGTCGGAGACCAAATTAATCATTTTGAAGCGTCGAAACCCAGGCTCCGTGCGAGACTTACTGGTTTTAGTTAGCCTTTAATTTGATTGCTTTGAAGGCTTTTTACTCCATTTCCAGTTCAATCTTTGCGGAAAGCCATATAAAGCAATTTAGGAAAGGTTTAAAAGTTTCAATGGAAAATCTTTTATATTTTACTGATTTTAGTAAGCTTACTGATTCGAGTAATCGAGGGTTTCCTGACTCTATAAAAGTGATGTAATACTTTTATTCAAGGAATAATACAGTTTCAGGTTGTTTATGGGTATCTAGGGTCGTAAACGGGTCGGTTCCGTTCCGGGTCCACGGCGGGCCCGGAACTGGAATCGTTAGTGAGGGGATGCACCCGGAAACCAAAACCGGAACTGATTCGGAACTAATTTCCTGGATCCGGAACCCGAACCATTACGGAGTGGATGGGCCCGGTACCGGAACCATTTCCTGGGCGGGTTCGGGTCCGGGCTCGGCCTATGTAGAGAATTTTTTAGAGAAAAGCAAACTTTTAGAAAAAAAATTTCTAAAATTGGGGTAATATATTGGAGCTCGGGCCCACAGGCCAGAACCAAGGTCGAATTGGGCCCGGAACCATTTAGGTCGCGGGTCTAGAAATTGGAACCATACCCGGACCCGTTTACTTATCGGTTCCTAAAGATGGACCCAGACCCGATTATTAACGGGTTGGAACCTTCGGATAATCGGAGAATCGGATACCCATTTACAACCCTATGGGCATCACCCCATCACTTCCGTCTTGGCTCTGGGTGACGGTACGAGGTTAATGGAGATGACTTTCCTCTATGGTTTACTAAGAGTGTTTCCACAACGTTAATGTGGAAACAGAAATCAACGTAACAGAACAAATTTGAGACGGTAAAGCCGACCGGTCCCCAGGCACCACCGCTCGGTAAAGCAACGGGCTCGGCAGGTCCGACCCGGTCCAGGGCACCACCACTCTGCAAAGCACAACTGTTTTCCACTGCGATAATACTTCGGGTGCGATCATACCAGCGCTAAAGCACCGGATCCCATCAGAACTCCGCAGTTAAGCGTGCTTGGGCGAGAGTAGTACTAGGATGGGTGACCTCCTGGGAAGTCCTCGTGTTGCACCCCTTTTTTTTCAGCTTTGGCTGTCCATTTTCCTGCCACCCATCACATGACCGCTGTTGGAGCCGTCGGAGACCAAATTAATCATTTTGAAGCGTCGAAACCCAGGCTCCGTGCGAGACTTACTGGTTTTAGTTAGCCTTTAATTTGATTGCTTTGAAGGCTTTTTACTCCATTTCCAGTTCAATCTTTGCGGAAAGCCATATAAAGCAATTTAGGAAAGGTTTAAAAGTTTCAATGGAAAATCTTTTATATTTTACTGATTTTAGTAAGCTTTCTGATTCGAGTAATCGAGGGTTTCCTGACTCTATAAAAGTGATGTAATACTTTTATTCAAGGAATAATACAGTTTCAGGTTGTTTATGGGTATCTAGGGTCGTAAACGGGTCTGTTCCGTTCCGGGTCCACGGCGGGCCCGGAACTGGAATCGTTAGTGAGGGGATGCACCCGGAAACCAAAACCGGAACTGATTCGGAACTAATTTCCTGGATCCGGAACCGGAACCATTACGGAGTGGATGGGCCCGGAACCGGAACCATTTCCTGGGCGGGTTCGTGTCCGGGCCCGGCCTATCTAGAGAATTTTTTAGAGAAAAGCAAACTTTTAGAAAAAAAATTTCTAAAATTGGGGTAATATATTGGAGCTCGGGCCCACAGGCCAGAACCAAGGTCGAATTGGGCCCGGAACCATTTAGGTCGCGGGTCTAGAAATTGGAACCATACCCGGACCCGTTTACTTATCGGTTCCTAAAGATGGACCCAGACCCGATTATTAACGGGTCGGAACCTTCGGATAATCGTAGAATCGGATACCCATTTACAACCCTATGGGCATCACCCCATCACTTCCGTCTTGGCTCAGGGTGACGGTACGAGGTTAATGGAGATGACTTTCCTCTATGGTTTACTAAGAGTGTTTCCGCAACGTTAATGTGGAAACAGAAATCAACGTAACAGAACAAATTAGAGACGGTAAAGCCGACCGGTCCCCAGGCACCACCGCTCGGTAAAGCAACGGGCTCGGCAGGTCCGACCCGGTCCAGGGCACCACCTCTCTGTAAAGCACAACTGTTTTCCACTGCGATAAAACTTCGGGTGCGATCATACCAGCGCTAAAGCACCGGATCCCATCAGAACTCCGCAGTTAAGCGTGCTTGGGCGAGAGTAGTACTAGGATGGGTGACCTCCTGGGAAGTCCTCGTGTTGCACCCCTTTTTTTTCAGCTTTGGCTGTCCATTTTCCTGCCACCCATCACATGACCGCTGTTGGAGCCGTCGGAGACCAAATTAATCATTTTGAAGCGTCGAAGCCCAGGCTCCGTGCGGGACTTACTGGTTTTAGTTAGCCTTTAATTTGATTGCTTTGAAGGCTTTTTACTCCATTTCCGGTTCAATCTTTGCGGAAAGCCGTGTAAAGCAATTTAGGAAAGGTTTAAAAGTTTCAATGGAAAATCTTTTATATTTTACTGATTTTAGTAAGCTTACTGATTCGAGTAATCGAGGGCTTCCTGACTCTATAAAAGTGATGTAATACTTTTATTCAAGGAATAATACAGTTTCAGGTTGTTTATGGGTATCTAGGGTCGTAAACGGGTCGGTTCCGTTCCGGGTCCACGGCGGGCCCGGAACTGGAATCGTTAGTGAGGGGATGCACCCGGAAACCAAAACCGGAACCGATTCAGAACTAATTTCCTGGATCCGGAACCGGAACCATTACGGAGTGGATGGGCCCGGAACCGGAACCATTTCCTGGGCGGGTTCGGGTCCGGGCCCGGCCTATGTAGAGAATTTTTTAGAGAAAAGCAAACTTTTAGAAAAAAAATTTCTAAAATTGGGGTAATATATTGGAGCTCGGGCCCACAGGCCAGAACCAAGGTCGAATTGGGCCCGGAACCATTTAGGTCGCGGGTCTAGAAATTGGAACCATACCCGGACCCGTTTACTTATCGGTTCCTAAAGATGGACCCAGACCCGATTATTAACGGGTCGGAACCTTCGGATAATCGGAGAATCGGATACCCATTTACAACCCTATGGGCATCACCCCATCACTTCCGTCTTGGCTCTGGGTGACGGTACGAGGTTAATGGAGATGACTTTCCTCTATGGTTTACTAAGAGTGTTTCCACAACTTTAATGTGGAAACAGAAATCAACGTAACAGAACAAATTTGAGACGGTAAAGCCGACCGGTCCCCAGGCACCACCGCTCGGTAAAGCAACGGGCTCGGCAGGTCCGACCCGGTCCAGGGCACCACCACTCTGCAAAGCACAACTGTTTTCCACTGCGATAATACTTCGGGTGCGATCATACCAGCGCTAAAGCACCGGATCCCATCAGAACTCCGCAATTAAGCGTGCTTGGGCGAGAGTAGTACTAGGATGGGTGACCTCCTGGGAAGTCCTCGTGTTGCACCCCTTTTTTTTCAGCTTTGGCTGTCCATTTTCCTGCCACCCATCACATGACCGCTGTTGGAGCCGTCGGAGACCAAATTAATCATTTTGAAGCGTCGAAACCCAGGCTCCGTGCGAGACTTACTGGTTTTAGTTAGCCTTTAATTTGATTGCTTTGAAGGCTTTTTACTCCATTTCCAGTTCAATCTTTGCGGAAAGCCATATAAAGCAATTTAGGAAAGGTTTAAAAGTTTCAATGGAAAATCTTTTATATTTTTCTGATTTTAGTAAGCTTTCTGATTCGAGTAATCGAGGGTTTCCTGACTCTATAAAAGTGATGTAATACTTTTATTCAAGGAATAATACAGTTTCAGGTTGTTTATGGGTATCTAGGGTCGTAAACGGGTCTGTTCCGTTCCGGGTCCACGGCGGGCCCGGAACTGGAATCGTTAGTGAGGGGATGCACCCGGAAACCAAAACCGGAACTGATTCGGAACTAATTTCCTGGATCCGGAACCGGAACCATTACGGAGTGGATGGGCCCGGAACCGGAACCATTTCCTGGGCGGGTTCGGGTCTGGGCCCGGCCTATCGAGAGAATTTTTTAGAGAAAAGCAAACTTTTAGAAAAAAAATTTCTAAAATTGGGGTAATATATTGGAGCTCGGGCCCACAGGCCAGAACCAAGGTCGAATTGGGCCCGGAACCATTTAGGTCGCGGGTCTAGAAATTGGTACCATACCCGGACCCGTTTACTTATCGGTTCCTAAAGATGGACCCAGACCCGATTATTAACGGGTCGGAACCTTCGGATAATCGTAGAATCGGATACCCATTTACAACCCTATGGGCATCACCCCATCACTTCCGTCTTGGCTCAGGGTGACGGTACGAGGTTAATGGAGATGACTTTCCTCTATGGTTTACTAAGAGTGTTTCCGCAACGTTAATGTGGAAACAGAAATCAACGTAACAGAACAAATTAGAGACGGTAAAGCCGACCGGTCCCCAGGCACCACCGCTCGGTAAAGCAACGGGCTCGGCAGGTCCGACCCGGTCCAGGGCACCACCTCTCTGTAAAGCACAACTGTTTTCCACTGCGATAAAACTTCGGGTGCGATCATACCAGCGCTAAAGCACCGGATCCCATCAGAACTCCGCAGTTAAGCGTGCTTGGGCGAGAGTAGTACTAGGATGGGTGACCTCCTGGGAAGTCCTCGTGTTGCACCCCTTTTTTTTCAGCTTTGGCTGTCCATTTTCCTGCCACCCATCACATGACCGCTGTTGGAGCCGTCGGAGACCAAATTAATCATTTTGAAGCGTCGAAGCCCAGGCTCCGTGCGGGACTTACTGGTTTTAGTTAGCCTTTAATTTGATTGCTTTGAAGGCTTTTTACTCCATTTCCGGTTCAATCTTTGCGGAAAGCCGTATAAAGCAATTTAGGAAAGGTTTAAAAGTTTCAATGGAAAATCTTTTATATTTTACTGATTTTAGTAAGCTTACTGATTCGAGTAATCGAGGGCTTCCTGACTCTATAAAAGTGATGTAATACTTTTATTCAAGGAATAATACAGTTTCAGGTTGTTTATGGGTATCTAGGGTCGTAAACGGGTCGGTTCCGTTCCGGGTCCACGGCGGGCCCGGAACTGGAATCGTTAGTGAGGGGATGCACCCGGAAACCAAAACCGGAACCGATTCAGAACTAATTTCCTGGATCCGGAACCGGAACCATTACGGAGTGGATGGGCCCGGAACCGGAACCATTTCCTGGGCGGGTTCGGGTCCGGGCCCGGCCTATGTAGAGAATTTTTTAGAGAAAAGCAAACTTTTAGAAAAAAAATTTCTAAAATTGGGGTAATATATTGGAGCTCGGGCCCACAGGCCAGAACCAAGGTCGAATTGGGCCCGGAACCATTTAGGTCGCGGGTCTAGAAATTGGAACCATACCCGGACCCGTTTACTTATCGGTTCCTAAAGATGGACCCAGACCCGATTATTAACGGGTCGGAACCTTCGGATAATCGGAGAATCGGATACCCATTTACAACCCTATGGGCATCACCCCATCACTTCCGTCTTGGCTCAGGGTGACAGTACGAGGTTAATGGAGAAGACTTTCCTCTATGGTTTACTAAGAGTGTTTCCGCAACGTTAATGTGGAAACAGAATTCAACGTAACAGAACAAATTTGAGACGGTAAAGCCGACCGGTCCCCAGGCACCACCGCTCGGAAAAGCAACGGGCTCGGCAGGTCCGACCCGGTCCAGGGCACCACCTCTCTGTAAAGCACAACTGTTTTCCACTGCGATAATACTTCGGGTGCGATCATACCAGCGCTAAAGCACCGGATCCCATCAGAACTCCGCAATTAAGCGTGCTTGGGCGAGAGTAGTACTAGGATGGGTGACCTCCTGGGATGTCCTCGTGTTGCACCCCTTTTTTTTTCAGCTTTGGCTGTCCATTTTCCTGCCACCCATCACATGACCGCTGTTGGAGCCGTCGGAGACCAAATTAATCATTTTGAAGCGTCGAAACCCAGGCTCCGTGCGAGACTTACTGGTTTTAGTTAGCCTTTAATTTGATTGCTTTGAAGGCTTTTTACTCCATTTCCGGTTCAATCTTTGCGGAAAGCCATATAAAGCAATTTAGGAAAGGTTTAAAAGTTTCAATGGAAAATCTTTTATATTTTACTGATTTTAGTAAGCTTACTGATTCGAGTAATCGAGGGTTTCCTGACTCTATAAAAGTGATGTAATACTTTTATTCAAGGAATAATACAGTTTCAGGTTGTTTATGGGTATCTAGGGTCGTAAACGGGTCGGTTCCGTTCCGGGTCCACGGCGTGCCCGGAACTGGAATCGTTAGTGAGGGGATCCACCCAGAAACCAAAACCGGAACCGATTCGGAACTAATTTCCTGGATCCGGAACCGGAACCATTACGGAGTGGATGGGCCCGGAACCGGAACCATTTCCTGGGCGGGTTCGGGTCCGGGTCCGGCCTATGTAGAGAATTTTTTAGAGAAAAGCAAACTTTTAGAAAAAAAATTTCTAAAATTGGGGTAATATTTTGGAGCTCGGGCCCACAGGCCAGAACCAATGTCGAATTGGGCCCGGAACCATTTAGGTCGCGGGTCTAGAAATTGGAACCATACCCGGACCCGTTTACTTATCGGTTCCTAAAGATGGACCCAGATCCGATTATTAACGGGTCGGAACCTTCGGCTAATCGGAGAATCGGATACCCATTTACAACCCTATGGGCATCACCCCATCACTTCCGTCTTGGCTCAGGGTGACGGTTCGAGGTTAAAGGAGATGACTTTCCTCTATGGTTTACTAAGAGTGTTTCCGCAACGTTAATGTGGAAACAGAAATCAACGTAACAGAACAAATTTGAGACGGTAAAGCCGACCGGTCCCCAGGCACCACCGCTCGGTAAAGCAACGGGCTCGGCAGGTCCGACCCGGTCCAGGGCACCACCTCTCTGTAAAGCACAACAGTTTTCCACTGCGATAATACTTTGGGTGCGATCATACCAGCGCTAAAGCACCGGATCCCATCAGAACTCCGTAGTTAAGCGTGCTTGGGCGAGAGTAGTACTAGGATGGGTGACCTCCTGGGAAGTCCTCGTATTGCACCCCTTTTTTTTCAGCTTTGGCTGTCCATTTTCCTGCCACCCATCACATGACCGCTGTTGGAGCCGTCGGAGACCAAATTAATCATTTTGAAGCGTCGAAACCCAGGCTCCGTGCGAGACTTACTGGTTTTAGTTAGCCTTTAATTTGATTGCTTTGAAGGCTTTTTACTCCATTTCCGGTTCAATCTTTGCAGAAAGCCATATAAAGCAATTTAGGAAAGGTTTAAAAGTTTCAATGGAAAATCTTTTATATTTTACTGATTTTAGTAAGCTTACTGATTCGAGTAATCGAGGGTTTCCTGACTCTACAAAAGTGATGTTATACTTTTATTCAAGGAATAATATAGTTTCAGGTTGTTTATGGGTATCTAGGGTAGTAAACGGGTCGGTTTCGTTCCGGGTCCACGGCGGGCCCGGAACTGGAATCGTTAGTGAGGGGATGCACCCGGAAACCAAAACCGGAACCGATTCGGAACTAATTTCCTGGATCCGGAACCGGAACCATTACGGAGTGGATGGGCCCGGAACCGGAACCATTTCCTGGGCGGGTTCGGGTCCGGGCCCGGCCTATGTAGAGAATTTTTTAGAGAAAAGCAAACTTTTAGAAAAAAAATTTCTAAAATTGGGGTAATATATTGGAGCTCGGGCCCACAGGCCAGAACCAAGGTCGAATTGGGCCCGGAACCATTTAGGTCGCGGGTCTAGAAATTGGAACCATACCCGGAACCGTTTACTTATCGGTACCTAAAGATGGACCCAGACCCGATTATTAACGGGTCGGAACCTTCGAATAATCGGAGAATCGGATACCCATTTACAACCCTATGGGCATCACCCCATCACTTCCGTCTTGGCTCAGGGTGACGGTACGAGGTTAATGGAGATGACTTTCCTCTATGGTTTACAAAGAGTGTTTCCGCAACGTTAATGTGGAAACAGAAATCAACGTAACAGAACAAATTTGAGACGGTAAAGCCGACCGGTCCCCAGGCACCACCGCTCGGTAAAGCAACGGGCTCGGCAGGTCCGACCCGGTCCAGGGCACCACCTCTCTGTAAAGCACAACTGTTTTCCACTGCGATTATACTTTGGGTGCGATCATACCAGCGCTAAAGCACCGGATCCCATCAGAACTCCGCAGTTAAGCGTGCTTGGGCGAGAGTAGTACTAGGATGGGTGACCTCCTGGGAAGTCCTCGTGTTGCACCCCTTTTTTTTCAGCTTTGGCTGTCCATTTTCCTGCCACCCATCACATGACCGCTGTTGGAGCCGTCGGAGACCAAATTAATCATTTTGAAGCGTCGAAACCCAGGCTCCGTGCGAGACTTACTGGTTTTAGTTAGCCTTTAATTTGATTGCTTTGAAGGCTTTTTACTCCATTTCCGGTTCAATCTTTGCAGAAAGCCATATAAAGCAATTTAGGAAAGGTTTAAAAGTTTCAATGGAAAATCTTTTATATTTTACTGATTTTAGTAAGCTTACTGATTCGAGTAATCGAGGGTTTCCTGACTCTATAAAAGTGATGTAATACTTTTATTCAAGGAATAATACAGTTTCAGGTTGTTTATGGGTATCTAGGGTCGTAAACGGGTCGGTTCCGTTCCGGGTCCACGGCGGGCCCGGAACTGGAATCGTTAGTGAGGGGATGCACCCGGAAACCAAAACCGGAACCGATTCGGAACTAATTTCCTGGATCCGGAACCGGAACCATTACGGAGTGGATGGGCCCGGAACCGGAACCATTTCCTGGGCGGGTTCGGGTCCGGGCCCGGCCTATGTGGAGAATTTTTTAGAGAAAAGCAAACTTTTAGAAAAAAAAATTTCTAAAATTGGGGTAATATATTGGAGCTCGGGCCCACAGGCCAGAACCAAGGTCGAATTGGGCCCGGAACCATTTAGGTCGCGGGTCTAGAAATTGGAACCATACCCGGACCCGATTACTTGTCGGTTCCTAAAGATGGACCCAGACCCGATTATTAACGGGTCGGAACCTTCGGATAATCGGAGAATCGGATACCCATTTACAACCCTATGGGCATCACCCCATCACTTCCATCTTGGCTCAGGGTGACAGTACGAGGTTAATGGAGATGACTTTCCTCTATGGTTTACTAAGAGTGTTTCCGCAACGTTAATGTGGAAACAGAAATCAACGTAACAGAACAAATTTGAGACGGTAAAGCCGACCGGTCCCCAGGCAACACCGCTCGGTAAAGCAACGGGATCGGCAGGTCCGACCCGGTCCAGGGCACCACCACTCTGTAAAGCACAACTGGTTTCCACTGCGATAATACTTCGGGTGCGATCATACCAGCGCTAAAGCACCGGATCCCATCAGAACTCCGCAGTTAAGCTACTTGGGCGAGAGTAGTACTAGGATGGGTGACCTCCTGGGAAGTCCTCGTGTTGCACCTTTTTTTTTCAGCTTTGGCTGTCCATTTTCCTGCCACCCATCACATGACCGCTGTTGGAGCCGTCGGAGACCAAATTAATCATTTTGAAGCGTCGAAACCCAGGCTCCGCGCGAGACTTACTGGTTTTAGTTAGCCTTTAATTTGATTGCTTTGAAGGCTTTTTACTCCATTTCCAGTTCAATCTTTGCGGAAAGCCATATAAAGCAATTTAGGAAAGGTTTAAAAGTTTCAATGGAAAATCTTTTATATTTTACTGATTTTAGTAAGCTTACAGATTCGAGTAATCGAGGGTTTCCTGACTCTATAAAAGTGATGTAATACTTTTATTCAAGGAATAATACAGTTTCAGGTTGTTTATGGGTATCTAGGGTCATAAACGGGTCGGTTCCGTTCCGGGCCCACGGCGGGCCCGGAACTGGAATCGTTAGTGAGGGGATGCACCCGGAAACCAAAACCGGAACCGATTCGGAACTAATTTCCTGGATCCGGAACCGGAACCGTTACGGAGTGCATGGGCCCGGAACCGGAACCATTTCCTGGGCGGGTTCGGGTCCGGGCCCGCCCTATAGAGAGAATTTTTTAGAGAAAAGCAAACTTTTAGAAAAAAAATTTCTAAAATTGTGGTAATATATTGGAGCTCGGGCCCACAGGCCAGAACCAAGGTCGAATTGGGCCCGGAACCATTTAGGGAGCGGGTCTAGAAATTGGAACCATACCCGGACCCGTTTACTTATCGGTTCCTAAAGATGGACCCAGACCCGATTATTAACGGGTCGGAACCTTCGGATAATCGGAGAATCGGATACCCATTTACAACCCTATGGGCATCACCCCATCACTTCCGTCTTGGCTCAGGGTGACGGTACGAGGTTAATGGAGATGACTTTCCTCTATGGTTTACTAAGAGTGTTTCCGCAACGTTAATGTGGAAACAGAAATCAACGTGACAGAACAAATTTGAGACGGTAAAGCCGACCGGTCCCCAGGCACCACCGCTCGGTAAAGCAACGGGCTCGGCAGGTCCGACCCGGTCCAGGGCACCACCTCTCTGTAAAGCACAACTGTTTTCCACTGCGATAATACTTCGGGTGCGATCATACCAGCGCTAAAGCACTGGATCCCATCAGAACTCCGCAGTTAAGCGCGCTTGGGCGGGAGTAGTACTAGGATGGGTGACCTCCTTAGAAGTCCTCGTGTTGCACCCCTATTTTTACAGCTTTGGCTGTCCATTTTCCTGCCACCCATCACATGTCCGCTGTTGGAGCCGTCGGAGACCAAATTAATCATTCCTATTTTTACAGCTTTGGCTGTCCATTTTCCTGCCACCCATCACATGGCCGCTGTTGGAGCCGTCGGAGACCAAATTAATCATTTTGAAGCGTCGAAACCCAGGCTCCGTGCGAGACTTACTGGTTTTAGTTAGCCTTTAATTTGATTGCTTTGAAGGCTTTTTACTCCATTTCCGGTTCAATCTTTGCGGAAAGCCATATAAAGCAATTTAGGAATGGTTTAAAAGTTTCAATGGAAAATCTTTTATATTTTACTGATTTTAGTAAGCTTACTGATTCGAGTAATCGAGGGTTTCCTGACTCTATAAAAGTGATGTAATACTTTTATTCAAGGAATAATACAGTTTCAGGTTGTTTATGGGTATCTAGGGTCGTAAACGGGTCGGTTCCGTTCCGGGTCCACGGCGTGCCCGGAGCTGGAATCGTTAGTGAGGGGATGCACTCGGAAACCAAAACCGGAACCGATTCGGAACTAATTTCCTGGATCCGGAACCGGAACCATTACGGAGTGGATGGGCCCGGAACCGGAACCATTTCCTGGGCGGGTTTGGGTCCGGGCCCGGCCTATGTAGAGAATTCTTTAGAGAAAAGCAAACTTTTAGAAAAAAAATTTCTAAAATTGGGGTAATATATTGGAGCTCGGGCCCACAGGCTAGAACCAAGGTCGAATTGGGCCCGGAACCATTTAGGTCGCGGGTCTAGAAATTGGAACCATACCCGGACCCGTTTACTTATCGGTTCCTAAAGATGGACCCAGACCCGATTATTAACGGGTCGGAACCTTCGGATAATCGGAGAATCGGATACCCATTTACAACCCTATGGGCATCACCCCATCACTTCCGTCTTGGCTCAGGGTGACAGTACGAGGTTAATGGAGATGACTTTCCTCTATGGTTTACTAAGAGTGTTTCCGCAACGTTAATGTGGAAACAGAAATCAAAGTAACAGAACAAATTTGAGACGGTAAAGCCGACCGGTCCCCAGGCACCACCGCTCGGTAAAGCAACGGGCTCGGCAGGTCCAACCCGGTCCAGGGCACCACCTCTCTGTAAAGCACACCTGTTTTCCAATGCGATAATACTTCGGGTGCGATCATACCAGCGCTAAAGCACTGGATCCCTTCAGAACTCCGTAGTTAATCGTGCTTGGGCGGGAGTAGTACTAGGATGGGGGACCTCCTGGGAAGTCCTCGTGTTGCACCCCTATTTTTACAGCTTTGGCTGTCCATTTTCCTGCCACCCATCACATGTCCGCTGTTGGAGCCGTCGGAGACCAAATTAATCATTCCTATTTTTACAGCTTTGGCTGTTCATTTTCCTGCCACCCATCACATGGCCGCTGTTGGAGCCGTCGGAGACCAAATTAATCATTTTGAAGCGTCGAAACCCAGGCTCCGTGCGAGACTTACTGGTTTTAGTTAGCCTTTAATTTGATTGCTTTGAAGGCTTTTTACTCCATTTCCGGTTCAATCTTTGCGGAAAGCCATATAAAGCAATTTAGGAAAGGTTTAAAAGTTTCAATGGAAAATCTTTTATATTTTACTGATTTTAGTAATCTTACTGATTCGAGTAATCGAGGGTTTCCTGACTCTATAAAAGTGATGTAATACTTTTATTCAAGGAATAATACAGTTTCAAGTTGTTTATGGGTATCTAGGGTCGTAAATGGGTCGGTTCCGTTCCGGGTCCACGGCGGGCCCGGAACTGGAATCGTTAGTGAGGGGATGCACCCGGAAACCAAAACCGGAACCGATTCGGAACTAATTTCCTGGATTCGGAACCGGAACCATTACGGAGTGGATGGGCCCGGAACCGGAACCATTTCCTGGGCGGGTTCGGGTCTGGGCCCGGCCTATGTAGAGAATTTTTTAGAGAAAAGCAAACTTTTAGAAAAAAAATTTCTAAAATTGGGGTAATATATTGGAGCTCGGGCCCACAGGCCAGAACCAAGGTCGAATTGGGCCCGGAACCATTTAGGTCGCGGGTCTAGAAATTGGAACCATACCCGGACCCGTTTACTTATCGGTTCCTAAAGATGGACCCAGACCCGATTATTAACGGGTCGGAACCTTCGGATAATCGGAGAATCGGATACCCATTTACAACCCTATGGGCATCACCCCATCACTTCCGTCTTGGCTCAGGGTGACAGTACGAGGTTAATGGAGATGACTTTCCTCTATGGTTTACTAAGAGTGTTTCCGCAACGTTAATGTGGAAACAGAAATCAAAGTAACAGAACAAATTTGAGACGGTAAAGCCGACCGGTCCCCAGGCACCACCGCTCGGTAAAGCAACGGGCTCGGCAGGTCCAACCCGGTCCAGGGCACCACCTCTCTGTAAAGCACACCTGTTTTCCAATGCGATAATACTTCGGGTGCGATCATACCAGCGCTAAAGCACTGGATCCCTTCAGAACTCCGTAGTTAATCGTGCTTGGGCGGGAGTAGTACTAGGATGGGGGACCTCCTGGGAAGTCCTCGTGTTGCACCCCTATTTTTACAGCTTTGGCTGTCCATTTTCCTGCCACCCATCACATGTCCGCTGTTGGAGCCGTCGGAGACCAAATTAATCATTCCTATTTTTACAGCTTTGGCTGTTCATTTTCCTGCCACCCATCACATGGCCGCTGTTGGAGCCGTCGGAGACCAAATTAATCATTTTGAAGCGTCGAAACCCAGGCTCCGTGCGAGACTTACTGGTTTTAGTTAGCCTTTAATTTGATTGCTTTGAAGGCTTTTTACTCCATTTCCGGTTCAATCTTTGCGGAAAGCCATATAAAGCAATTTAGGAAAGGTTTAAAAGTTTCAATGGAAAATCTTTTATATTTTACTGATTTTAGTAATCTTACTGATTCGAGTAATCGAGGGTTTCCTGACTCTATAAAAGTGATGTAATACTTTTATTCAAGGAATAATACAGTTTCAAGTTGTTTATGGGTATCTAGGGTCGTAAATGGGTCGGTTCCGTTCCGGGTCCACGGCGGGCCCGGAACTGGAATCGTTAGTGAGGGGATGCACCCGGAAACCAAAACCGGAACCGATTCGGAACTAATTTCCTGGATTCGGAACCGGAACCATTACGGAGTGGATGGGCCCGGAACCGGAACCATTTCCTGGGCGGGTTCGGGTCTGGGCCCGGCCTATGTAGAGAATTTTTTAGAGAAAAGCAAACTTTTAGAAAAAAAATTTCTAAAATTGGGGTAATATATTGGAGCTCGGGCCCACAGGCCAGAACCAAGGTCGAATTGGGCCCGGAACCATTTAGGTCGCGGGTCTAGAAATTGGAACCATACCCGGACCCGTTTACTTATCGGTTCCTAAAGATGGACCCAGACCCGATTATTAACGGGTCGGAACCTTCGGATAATCGGAGAATCGGATACCCATTTACAACCCTATGGGCATCACCCCATCACTTCCGTCTTGGCTCAGGGTGACGGTACGAGGTTAAAGGAGATGACTTTCCTCTATGGTTTACTAAGAGTGTTTCCGCAACATTAATGTGGAAACAGAAATCAACGTAACAGAACAAATTTGAGACGGTAAAGCCGACCGGTCACCAGGGACCACCGCTCGGTAAAGCAACAGGCTCGGCAGGTCCGACCCGGTCCAGGGCACCACCTCTCTGTAAAGCACAACTGTTTTCCACTGCGATAATACTTCGGGTGCGATCATACCAGCGCTAAAGCACCGGATCCCATCAGAACTCCGCAGTTAAGCGTGCTTGGGCAGGAGTAGTACTAGGATGGGTGACCTCCTGGGAAGTCCTCGTGTTGCACCCCTTTTTTTACAGCTTTGGCTGTCCATTTTCCTGCCACCCATCACATGGTCGCTGTTGGAGCCGTCGGAGAGCAAATTAATCATTTTGAAGCGTCGAAACCCAGGCTCCGTGCGAGACTTACTGGTTTTAGTTAGCCTTTAATTTGATTGCTTTGAAGGCTTTTTACTCCATTTCCGGTTCAATCTTTGCGGAAAGCCATATAAAGCAATTTAGGAAAGGTTTAAAAGTTTCAATGGAAAATCTTTTATATTTTACTGATTTTAGTAAGCTTACTGATTCGAGTAATCAAGGGTTTCCTGACTCTATAAAAGTGATGTAATACTTTTATTCAAGGAATAATACAGTTTCTGGTTGTTTATGGGTATCTAGGGTCGTAAACGGGTCGGTTCCGTTCCGGGTCCACGGCGGGCCCGGAACTGGAATCGTTAGTGAGGGGATGCACCCGGAAACCAAAACCGGAACCGATTCGGAACTAATTTCCTGGATCCGGAACCGGAACCATTACGGAGTGGATGGGCCCGGAACCGGAACCATTTCCTGGGCGGGTTCGGGTCCGGGCCCGGCCTATGTAGAGAATTTTTTAGAGAAAAGCAAACTTTTAGAAAAAAAATTTCTAAAATTGGGGTAATATATTGGAGCTCGGGCCCACAGGCCAGAACCAAGGTCGAATTGGGCCCGGAACCATTTAGGTCGCGGATCTAGAAATTGGAACCATACCCGGAACCGTTTACTTATCGGTTCCTAAAGATGGACCCAGACCCGATTATTAACGGGTCGGAACCTTCGAATAATCGGAGAATCGGATACCCATTTACAACCCTATGGGCATCACCCCATCACTTCCGTCTTGGCTCAGGGTGACGGTACGAGGTTAATGGAGATGACTTTCCTCTATGGTTTACTAAGAGTGTTTCCGCAACGTTAATGTGGAAACAGAAATCAACGTAACAGAACAAATTTGAGACGGTAAAGCCGACCGGTCCCCAGGCACCACCGCTGGGTAAAGCAACGGGCTCGGCAGGTCCGACCCGGTCCAGGGCACCACCTCTCTGTAAAGCACAACTGTTTTCCACTGCGATAATACTTTGGGTGCGATCATACCAGCGCTAAAGCACCGGATCCCATCAGAACTCCGCAGTTAAGCGTGCTTGGGCGAGAGTAGTACTAGGATGGGTGACCTCCTGGGAAGTCCTCGTGTTGCACCCCTTTTTTTTCAGCTTTGGCTGTCCATTTTCCTGCCACCCATCACATGACCGCTGTTGGAGCCGTCGGAGACCAAATTAATCATTTTGAAGCGTCGAAACCCAGGCTCCGTGCGAGACTTACTGGTTTTAGTTAGCCTTTAAATTGATTGCTTTGAAGGCTTTTTACTCCATTTCCGGTTCAATCTTTGCAGAAAGCCATATAAAGCAATTTAGGAAAGGTTTAAAAGTTTCAATGGAAAATCTTTTATATTTTACTGATTTTAGTAAGCTTACTGATTCGAGTAATCGAGGGTTTCCTGACTCTATAAAAGTGATGTAATACTTTTATTCAAAGAATAATACAGTTTCAGGTTGTTTATGGGTATCTAGGGTCGTAAACGGGTCGGTTCCGTTCCGGGTCCACGGCGGGCCCGGAACTGGAATCGTTAGTGAGGGGATGCACCCGGAAACCAAAACCGGAACCGATTCGGAACTAATTTCCTGGATCCGGAACCGGAACCATTACGGAGTGGATGGGCCCGGAACCGGAACCATTTCCTGGGCGGGTTCGGGTCCGGGCCCGGCCTATGTAGAGAATTTTTTAGAGAAAAGCAAACTTTTAGAAAAAAAAATTTCTAAAATTGGGGTAATATATTGGAGCTCGGGCCCACAGGCCAGAACCAAGGTCGAATTGGGCCCGGAACCATTTAGGTCGCGGGTCTAGAAATTGGAACCATACCCGGACCCGTTTACTTATCGGTTCCTAAAGATGGACCTAGACCCGATTATTAACGGGTCGGAACCTTCGGATAATCGGAGAATCGGATACCCATTTACAACCCTATGGGCATCACCCCATCACTTCCGTCTTGGCTCAGGGTGACGGTACGAGGTTAATGGAGATGACTTTCCTCTATGGTTTACTAAGAGTGTTTCCGCAACGTTAATGTGGAAACAGAAATCAACGTAACAGAACAAATTTGAGACGGTAAAGCCGACCGGTCCCCAGGCACCACCGCTCGGTAAAGCAACGGGCTCGGCAGGTCCGACCCGGTCCAGGGCACCACCACTCTGTAAAGCACAACTGGTTTCCACTGCGATAATACTTCGGGTGCGATCATACCAGCGCTAAAGCACCGGATCCCATCAGAACTCCGCAGTTAAGCTACTTGGGCGAGAGTAGCACTAGGATGGGTGACCTCCTGGGAAGTCCTCGTGTTGCACCCTTTTTTTTCAGCTTTGGCTGTCCATTTTCCTGCCACCCATCACATGACCGCTGTTGGAGCCGTCGGAGACCAAATTAATCATTTTGAAGCGTCGAAACCCAGGCTCCGTGCGAGACTTACTGGTTTTAGTTAGCCTTTAATTTGATTGCTTTGAAGGCTTTTTACTCCATTTCCAGTTCAATCTTTGCGGAAAGCCATATAAAGCAATTTAGGAAAGGTTTAAAAGTTTCAATGGAAAATCTTTTATATTTTACTGATTTTAGTAAGCTTACAGATTCGAGTAATCGAGGGTTTCCTGACTCTATAAAAGTGATGTAATACTTTTATTCAAGGAATAATACAGTTTCAGGTTGTTTATGGGTATCTAGGGTCATAAACGGGTCGGTTCCGTTCCGGGCCCACGGCGGGCCCGGAACTGGAATCGTTAGTGAGGGGATGCACCCGGAAACCAAAACCGGAACCGATTCGGAACTAATTTCCTGGATCCGGAACCGGAACCGTTACGGAGTGCATGGGCCCGGAACCGGAACCATTTCCTGGGCGGGTTCGGGTCCGGGCCCGGCCTATCGAGAGAATTTTTTAGAGAAAAGCAAACTTTTAGAAAAAAAATTTCTAAAATTTTGGCAATATATTGGAGCTCGGGCCCACAGGCCAGAACCAAGGTCGAATTGGGCCCGGAACCATTTAGGGAGCGGGTCTAGAAATTGGAACCATACCCGGACCCGTTTACTTATCGGTTCCTAAAGATGGACCCAGACCCGATTATTAACGGGTCGGAACCTTCGGATAATCGGAGAATCGGATACCCATTTACAACCCTATGGGCATCACCCCATCACTTCCGTCTTGGCTCAGGGTGACGGTACGAGGTTAATGGAGATGACTTTCCTCTATGGTTTACTAAGAGTGTTTCCGCAACGTTAATGTGGAAACAGAAATCAACGTGACAGAACAAATTTGAGACGGTAAAGCCGACCGGTCCCCAGGCACCACCGCTCGGTAAAGCAACGGGCTCGGCAGGTCCGACCCGGTCCAGGGCACCACCTCTCTGTAAAACACAACTGTTTTCCACTGCGATAATACTTCGGGTGCGATCATACCAGCGCTAAAGCTCTGGATCCCATCAGAACTCCGCAGTTAAGCGTGCTTGGGCGGGAGTAGTACTAGGATGGGTGACCTCCTGGGAAGTCCTCGTGTTGCACCCCTATTTTTACAGCTTTGGCTGTCCATTTTCCTGCCACCCATCACATGTCCGCTGTTGGAGCCGTCGGAGACCAAATTAATCATTCCTATTTTTACAGCTTTGGCTGTCCATTTTCCTGCCACCCATCACATGGCCGCTGTTGGAGCCGTCGGAGAGCAAATTAATCATTTTGAAGCGTCGAAACCCAGGCTCCGTGCGAGACTTACTGGTTTTAGTTAGCCTTTAATTTGATTGCTTTGAAGGCTTTTTACTCCATTTCCGGTTCAATCTTTGCGGAAAGCCATATAAAGCAATTTAGGAAAGGTTTAAAAGTTTCAATGGAAAATCTTTTATATTTTACTGATTTTAGTAAGCTTACTGATTCGAGTAATCAAGGGTTTCCTGACTCTATAAATGTGATGTAATACTTTTATTCAAGGAATAATACAGTTTCTGGTTGTTTATGGGTATCTAGGGTCGTAAACGGGTCGGTTCCGTTCCGGGTCCACGGCGGGCCCGGAACTGGAATCGTTAGTGAGGGGATGCACCCGGAAACCAAAACCGGAACCGATTCGGAACTAATTTCCTGGATCCGGAACCGGAACCATTACGGAGTGGATGGGCCCGGAACCGGAACCATTTCCTGGGCGGGTTCGGGTCCGGGCCCGGCCTATGTAGAGAATTTTTTAGAGAAAAGCAAACTTTTAGAAAAAAAATTTCTAAAATTGGGGTAATATATTGGAGCTCGGGCCCACAGGCCAGAACCAAGGTCGAATTGGGCCCGGAACCATTTAGGTCGCGGGTCTAGAAATTGGAACCATACCCGGAACCGTTTACTTATCGGTTCCTAAAGATGGACCCAGACCCGATTATTAACGGGTCGGAACCTTCGAATAATCGGAGAATCGGATACCCATTTACAACCCTATGGGCATCACCCCATCACTTCCGTCTTGGCTCAGGGTGACGGTACGAGGTTAATGGAGATGACTTTCCTCTATGGTTTACTAAGAGTGTTTCCGCAACGTTAATGTGGAAACAGAAATCAACGTAACAGAACAAATTTGAGACGGTAAAGCCGACCGGTCCCCAGGCACCACCGCTCGGTAAAGCAACGGGCTCGGCAGGTCCGACCCGGTCCAGGGCACCACCTCTCTGTAAAGCACAACTGTTTTCCACTGCGATAATACTTTGGGTGCGATCATACCAGCGCTAAAGCACCGGATCCCATCAGAACTCCGCAGTTAAGCGTGCTTGGGCGAGAGTAGTACTAGGATGGGTGACCTCCTGGGAAGTCCTCGTGTTGCACCCCTTTTTTTTCAGCTTTGGCTGTCCATTTTCCTGGCACCCATCACATGACCGCTGTTGGAGCCGTCGGAGACCAAATTAATCATTTTGAAGCGTCGAAACCCAGGCTCCGTGCGAGACTTACTGGTTTTAGTTAGCCTTTAAATTGATTGCTTTGAAGGCTTTTTACTCCATTTCCGGTTCAATCTTTGCAGAAAGCCATATAAAGCAATTTAGGAAAGGTTTAAAAGTTTCAATGGAAAATCTTTTATATTTTTCTGATTTTAGTAAGCTTACTGATTCGAGTAATCGAGGGTTTCCTGACTCTATAAAAGTGATGTAATACTTTTATTCAAAGAATAATACAGTTTCAGGTTGTTTATGGGTATCTAGGGTCGTAAACGGGTCGGTTCCGTTCCGGGTCCACGGCGGGCCCGGAACTGGAATCGTTAGTGAGGGGATGCACCCGGAAACCAAAACCGGAACCGATTCGGAACTAATTTCCTGGATCCGGAACCGGAACCATTACGGAGTGGATGGGCCCGGAACCGGAACCATTTCCTGGGCGGGTTCGGGTCCGGGCCCGGCCTATGTAGAGAATTTTTTAGAGAAAAGCAAACTTTTAGAAAAAAAAATTTCTAAAATTGGGGTAATATATTGGAGCTCGGGCCCACAGGCCAGAACCAAGGTCGAATTGGGCCCGGAACCATTTAGGTTGCGGGTCTAGAAATTGGAACCATACCCGGACCCGTTTACTTATCGGTTCCTAAAGATGGACCCAGACCCGATTATTAACGGGTCGGAACCTTCGGATAATCGGAGAATCGGATACCCATTTACAACCCTATGGGCATCACCCCATCACTTCCGTCTTGGCTCAGGGTGACGGTACGAGGTTAATGGAGATGACTTTCCTCTATGGTTTACTAAGAGTGTTTCCGCAACGTTAATGTGGAAACAGAAATCAACGTAACAGAACAAATTTGAGACGGTAAAGCCGACCGGTCCCCAGGCACCACCGCTCGGTAAAGCAACGGGCTCGGCAGGTCCGACCCGGTCCAGGGCACCACCACTCTGTAAAGCACAACTGGTTTCCACTGCGATAATACTTCGGGTGCGATCATACCAGCGCTAAAGCACCGGATCCCATCAGAACTCCGCAGTTAAGCTACTTGGGCGAGAGTAGCACTAGGATGGGTGACCTCCTGGGAAGTCCTCGTGTTGCACCCTTTTTTTTCAGCTTTGGCTGTCCATTTTCCTGCCACCCATCACATGACCGCTGTTGGAGCCGTCGGAGACCAAATTAATCATTTTGAAGCGTCGAAACCCAGGCTCCGTGCGAGACTTACTGGTTTTAGTTAGCCTTTAATTTGATTGCTTTGAAGACTTTTTACTCCATTTCCAGTTCAATCTTTGCGGAAAGCCATATAAAGCAATTTAGGAAAGGTTTAAAAGTTTCAATGGAAAATCTTTTATATTTTACTGATTTTAGTAAGCTTACAGATTCGAGTAATCGAGGGTTTCCTGACTCTATAAAAGTGATGTAATACTTTTATTCAAGGAATAATACAGTTTCAGGTTGTTTATGGGTATCTAGGGTCATAAACGGGTCGGTTCCGTTCCGGGCCCACGGCGGGCCCGGAACTGGAATCGTTAGTGAGGGGATGCACCCGGAAACCAAAACCGGAACCGATTCGGAACTAATTTCCTGGATCCGGAACCGGAACCGTTACGGAGTGCATGGGCCCGGAACCGGAACCATTTCCTGGGCGGGTTCGGGTCCGGGCCCGGCCTATCGAGAGAATTTTTTAGAGAAAAGCAAACTTTTAGAAAAAAAATTTCTAAAATTTTGGTAATATATTGGAGCTCGGGCCCACAGGCCAGAACCAAGGTCGAATTGGGCCCGGAACCATTTAGGGAGCGGGTCTAGAAATTGGAACCATACCCGGACCCGTTTACTTATCGGTTCCTAAAGATGGACCCAGACCCGATTATTAACGGGTCGGAACCTTCGGATAATCGGAGAATCGGATACCCATTTACAACCCTATGGGCATCACCCCATCACTTCCGTCTTGGCTCAGGGTGACGGTACGAGGTTAATGGAGATGACTTTCCTCTATGGTTTACTAAGAGTGTTTCCGCAACGTTAATGTGGAAACAGAAATCAACGTGACAGAACAAATTTGAGACGGTAAAGCCGACCGGTCCCCAGGCACCACCGCTCGGTAAAGCAACGGGCTCGGCAGGTCCGACCCGGTCCAGGGCACCACCTCTCTGTAAAACACAACTGTTTTCCACTGCGATAATACTTCGGGTGCGATCATACCAGCGCTAAAGCTCTGGATCCCATCAGAACTCCGCAGTTAAGCGTGCTTGGGCGGGAGTAGTACTAGGATGGGTGACCTCCTGGGAAGTCCTCGTGTTGCACCCCTATTTTTACAGCTTTGGCTGTCCATTTTCCTGCCACCCATCACATGTCCGCTGTTGGAGCCGTCGGAGACCAAATTAATCATTCCTATTTTTACAGCTTTGGCTGTCCATTTTCCTGCCACCCATCACATGGCCGCTGTTGGAGCCGTCGGAGACCAAATTAATCATTTTGAAGCGTCGAAACCCAGGCTCCGTGCGAGACTTACTGGTTTTAGTTAGCCTTTAATTTGATTGCTTTGAAGGCTTTTTACTCCATTTCCGGTTCAATCTTTGCGGAAAGCCATATAAAGCAATTTAGGAAAGGTTTAAAAGTTTCAATGGAAAATCTTTTATATTTTACTGATTTTAGTAAGCTTACTGATTCGAGTAATCGAGGGTTTCCTGACTCTATAAAAGTGATGTAATACTTTTATTCAAGGAATAATACAGTTTCAGGTTGTTTATGGGTATCTAGGGTCGTAAACGGGTCGGTTCCGTTCCGGGTCCACGGCGTGCCCGGAGCTGGAATCGTTAGTGAGGGGATGCACCCGGAAACCAAAACCGGAACCGATTCGGAACTAATTTCCTGGATCCGGAACCGGAACCATTACGGAGTGGATGGGCCCGGAACCGGAACCATTTCCTGGGCGGGTTTGGGTCCGGGCCCGGCCTATGTAGAGAATTTTTTAGAGAAAAGCAAACTTTTAGAAAAAAAATTTCTAAAATTGGGGTAATATATTGGAGCTCGGGTCCACAGGCCAGAACCAAGGTCGAATTGGGCCCGGAACCATTTAGGTCGCGGGTCTAGAAATTGGAACCATACCCGGACCCGTTTACTTATCGGTTCCTAAAGATGGACCCAGACCCGATTATTAACGGGTCGGAACCTTCGGATAATCGGAGAATCGGATACCCATTTACAACCCTATGGGCATCACCCCATCACTTCCGTCTTGGCTCAGGGTGACAGTACGAGGTTAATGGAGATGACTTTCCTCTATGGTTTACTAAGAGTGTTTCCGCAACGTTAATGTGGAAACAGAAATCAAAGTAACAGAACAAATTTGAGACGGTAAAGCCGACCGGTCCCCAGGCACCACCGCTCGGTAAAGCAACGGGCTCGGCAGGTCCGACCCGGTCCAGGGCACCACCTCTCTGTAAAGCACACCTGTTTTCCAATGCGATAATACTTCGGGTGCGATCATACCAGCGCTAAAGCACTGGATCCCATCAGAACTCCGCAGTTAAGCGTGCTTGGGCGGGAGTAGTACTAGGATGGGGGACCTCCTGGGAAGTCCTCGTGTTGCACCCCTATTTTTACAGCTTTGGCTGTCCATTTTCCTGCCACCCATCACATGTCCGCTGTTGGAGCCGTCGGAGACCAAATTAATCATTCCTATTTTTACAGCTTTGGCTGTTCATTTTCCTGCCACCCATCACATGGCCGCTGTTGGAGCCGTCGGAGTCCAAATTAATCATTTTGAAGCGTCGAAACCCAGGCTCCGTGCGAGACTTACTGGTTTTAGTTAGCCTTTAATTTGATTGCTTTGAAGGCTTTTTACTCCATTTCCGGTTCAATCTTTGCGGAAAGCCATATAAAGCAATTTAGGAAAGGTTTAAAAGTTTCAATGGAAAATCTTTTATATTTTACTGATTTTAGTAATCTTACTGATTCGAGTAATCGAGGGTTTCCTGACTCTATAAAAGTGATGTAATACTTTTATTCAAGGAATAATACAGTTTCAAGTTGTTTATGGTATCTAGGGTCGTAAACGGGTCGGTTCCGTTCCGGGTCCACGGCGGGCCCGGAACTGGAATCGTTAGTGAGGGGATGCACCCGGAAACCAAAACCGGAACCGATTCGGAACTAATTTCCTGGATTCGGAACCGGAACCATTTCGGAGTGGATGGGCCCGGAACCGGAACCATTTCCTGGGCGGGTTCGGGTCTAGGCCCGGCCTATGTAGAGAATTTTTTAGAGAAAAGCAAACTTTTAGAAAAAAAATTTCTAAAATTGGGGTAATATATTGGAGCTCGGGCCCACAGGCCAGAACCAAGGTCGAATTGGGCCCGGAACCATTTAGGTCGCGGGTCTAGAAATTGGAACCATACCCGGACCCGTTTACTTATCGGTTCCTAAAGATGGACCCAGACCCGATTATTAACGGGTCGGAACCTTCGGATAATCGGAGAATCGGATACCCATTTACAACCCTATGGGCATCACCCCATCACTTCCGTCTTGGCTCAGGGTGACGGTACGAGGTTAAAGGAGATGACTTTCCTCTATGGTTTACTAAGAGTGTTTCCGCAACATTAATGTGGAAACAGAAATCAACGTAACAGAACAAATTTGAGACGGTAAAGCCGACCGGTCACCAGGGACCACCGCTCGGTAAAGCAACGGGCTCGGCAGGTCCGACCCGGTCCAGGGCACCACCTCTCTGTAAAGCACAACTGTTTTCCACTGCGATAATACTTCGGGTGCGATCATACCAGCGCTAAAGCACCGGATCCCATCAGAACTCCGCAGTTAAGCGTGCTTGGGCAGGAGTAGTACTAGGATGGGTGACCTCCTGGGAAGTCCTCGTGTTGCACCCCTTTTTTTACAGCTTTGGCTGTCCATTTTCCTGCCACCCATCACATGGTCGCTGTTGGAGCCGTCGGAGACCAAATTAATCATTTTGAAGCGTCGAAACCCAGGCTCCGTGCGAGACTTACTGGTTTTAGTTAGCCTTTAATTTGATTGCTTTGAAGGCTTTTTACTCCATTTCCGGTTCAATCTTTGCGGAAAGCCATATAAAGCAATTTAGGAAAGGTTTAAACGTTTCAATGGAAAATCTTTTATATTTTACTGATTTTAGTAAGCTTACTGATTCGAGTAATCAAGGGTTTCCTGACTCTATAAAAGTGATGTAATACTTTTATTCAAGGAATAATACAGTTTCTGGTTGTTTATGGGTATCTAGGGTCGTAAACGGGTCGGTCCCGTTCCGGGTCCACGGCGGGCCCGGAACTGGAATCGTTAGTGAGGGGATGCACCCGGAAACCGAAACCGGAACCGATTCGGAACTAATTTCCTGGATCCGGAACCGGAACCATTACGGAGTGGATGGGCCCGGAACCGGAACCATTTCCTGGGCGGGTTCGGGTCCGGGCCCGGCCCATGTAGAGAATTTTTTAGAGAAAAGCAAACTTTTAGAAAAAAAATTTCTAAAATTGGGGTAATATATTGGAGCTCGGGCCCACAGGCCAGAACCAAGGTCGAATTGGGCCCGGAACCATTTAGGTCGCGGGTCTAGAAATTGGAACCATACCCAGACCCGATTACTTGTCGGTTCCTAAAGATGGACCCAGACCCGATTATTAACGGGTCGGAACCTTCGGATAATCGGAGAATCGGATACCCATTTGCAACCCTATGGGCATCACCCCATCACTTCTGTCTTGGCACAGGGTGACAGTACGAGGTTAATGGAGATGACTTTCCTCTATGGTTTACTAAGAGTGTTTCCGCAACGTTAATGTGGAAACAGAAATCAACGTAACAGAACAAATTTGAGACGGTAAAGCCGACCGGTCCCCAGGCACCACCGCTCGGTAAAGCAACGGGCTCGGCAGGTCCGACCCGGTCCAGGGCACCACCACTCTGTAAAGCACAACTGTTTTCCACTGCGATAATACTTCGGGTGCGATCATACAAGCGCTAAAGCACCGGATCCCATCAGAACTCCGCAGTTAAGCGTACTTGGGCGAGAGTAGTACTCGGATGGGTGACCTCCTGGGAAGTCCTCGAGTTGCACCCCTTTTTTTTCAGCTTTGGCTGTCCATTTTCCTGCCACCCATCACATGACCGCTGTTGGAGCCGTCGGAGACCAAATTAATCATTTTGAAGCGTCGAAACCCAGGCTCCGTGCGAGACTTACTGGTTTTAGTTAGCCTTTAATTTGATTGCTTTGAAGGCTTTTTACTCCATTTCCAGTTCAATCTTTGCGGAAAGCCATATAAAGCAATTTAGGAAAGGTTTAAAAGTTTCAATGGAAAATCTTTTATATTTTACTGATTTTAGTAAGCTTACTGATTCGAGTAATCGAGGGTTTCCTGACTCTATAAAAGTGATGTAATACTTTTATTCAAGGAATAATACAGTTTCAGGTTGTTTATGGGTATCTAGGGTCGTAAACGGGTCGGTTCCGTTCCGGGCCCACGGCGGGCCCGGAACTGGAATCGTTAGTGAGGGGATGCACCCGGAAACCAAAACCGGAACCGATTCGGAACTAATTTCCTGGATCCGGAACCGGAACCATTACGGAGTGGATGGGCCGGGAACCGGAACCATTTCCTGGGCGGGTTCGGGTCCGGGCCCAGCCTATGTAGAGAATTTTTTAGAGAAAAGCAAACTTTTAGAAAAAAAATTTCTAAAATTGGGGTAATATATTGGAGCTCGGGCCCACAGGCCAGAACCAAGGTCGAATTGGGACCGGAACCATTTAGGTCGCGGGTCTAGAAATTGGAACCATACCCGGACCCGTTTACTTATCGGTTCCTAAAGATAGACCCAGACCCGATTATTAACGGGTCGGAACCTTCGGATAATCGGAGAATCGGATACCCATTTACAACCCTATGGGCATCACCCCATCACTTCCGTCTTGGCTCAGGGTGACGGTACGAGGTTAAAGGAGATGACTTTCCTCTATGGTTTACTAAGAGTGTTTCCGCAACGTTAATGTGGAAACAGAAATCAATGTAACAGAACAAATTTGAGACGGTAAAGCCGACCGGTCCCCAGGGACCACCGCTCGGTAAAGCAACAGGCTCGGCAGGTCCGACCCGGTCCAGGGCACCACCTCTCTGTAAAGCACAACTGTTTTCCACTGCGATAATACTTTGGGTGCGATCATACCAGCGCTAAAGCACCGGATCCCATCAGAACCCCGCAGTTAAGCGTGCTTGGGCAGGAGTAGTACTAGGATGGGTGACCTCCTGGGAAGTCCTCGTGTTGCACCCCTTTTTTTACAGCTTTGGCTGTCCATTTTCCTGCCACCCATCACATGGTCGCTGTTGGAGCCGTCGGAGACCAAATTAATCATTTTGAAGCGTCGAAACCCAGGCTCCGTGCGAGATTTACTGGTTTTAGTTAGCCTTTAATTTGATTGCTTTGAAGGCTTTTTACTCCATTTCCGGTTCAATCTTTGCGGAAAGCCATATAAAGCAATTTAGGAAAGGTTTAAAAGTTTCAATGGAAAATCTTTTATATTTTACTGATTTTAGTAAGCTTACTGATTCGAGTAATCAAGGGTTTCCTGACTCTATAAAAGTGATGTAATACTTTTATTCAAGGAATAATACAGTTTCTGGTTGTTTATGGGTATCTAGGGTCGTAAACGGGTCGGTCCCGTTCCGGGTCCACGGCGGGCCCGGAACTGGAATCGTTAGTGAGGGGATGCACCCGGGAACCAAAACCGGAACCGATTCGGAACTAATTTCCTGGATCCGGAACCGGAACCATTACGGAGTGGATGGGCCCGGAACCGGAACCATTTCCTGGGCGGGTTCGGGTCCGGGCCCGGCCTATGTAGAGAATTTTTTAGAGAAAAGCAAACTTTTAGAAAAAAAATTTCTAAAATTGGGGTAATATATTGGAGCTCGGGCCCACAGGCCAGAAGCAAGGTCGAATTGGGCCCGGAACCATTTAGGTCGCGGGTCTAGAAATTGGAACCATACCCGGACCCGTTTACTTATCGGTTCCTAAAGATGGACCCAGACCCGATTATTAACGGGTCGGAACCTTCGGATAATCGGAGAATCGGATACCCATTTACAACCCTATGGGCATCACCCCAACACTTCCGTCTTGGCTCAGGGTGACAGTACGAGGTTAATGGAGAAGACTTTCCTCTATGGTTTACTAAGAGTGTTTCCGCAACGTTAATGTGGAAACAGAAATCAACGTAACAGAACAAATTTGTGACGGTAAAGCCGACCGGTCCCCAGGCACCACCGCTCGGTAAAGCAACGGGCTCGGCAGGTCCGACCCGGTCCAGGGCACCACCTCTCTGTAAAGCACAACCGTTTTCCACTGCGATAATACTTCGGGTGCGATCATACCAGCGCTAAAGCACCGGATCCCATCAGAACTCCGCAGTTAAGCGTGCTTGGGCGAGAGTAGTACTAGGATGGGTGACCTCCTGGGAAGTCCTCGTGTTGGACCCCTTTTTTTTCAGCTTTGGCTGTCCATTTTCCTGCCACCCATCACATGACCGCTGTTGGAGCCGTCGGAGACCAAATTAATCATTTTGAAGCGTCGAAACCCAGGCTCCGTGCGAGACTTACTGGTTCTAGTTAGCCTTTAATTTGATTGCTTTGAAGGCTTTTTACTCCATTTCCGGTTCAATCTTTGCGGAAAGCCATATAAAGCAATTTAGGAAAGGTTTAAAAGTTTCAATGGAAAATCTTTTATATTTTACTGATTTTAGTAAGCTTACTGATTCGAGTAATCGAGGGTTTCTGACTCTATAAAAGTGATGTAATACTTTTATTCAAGGAATAATACAGTTTCAGGTTGTTTATGGGTATCGAGGGTCGTAAACGGGTCGGTTCCGTTCTGGGTCCACGGCGGGCCCGGAACTGGAATCGTTAGTGAGGGGATGCACCCGGAAACCAAAACCGGAACCGATTCGGAACTAATTTCCTGGATCCGGAACCGGAACCATTACGGAGTGGATGGGCCCGGAACCGGAACCATTTCCTGGGCGGGTTCGGGTCCGGGCCCGGCCTATGTAGAGAATTTTTTAGAGAAAAGCAAACTTTTAGAAAAAAAATTTCTAAAATTGGGGTAATATATTGGTGCTCGGGCCCGTAGGCCAGAACCAAGGTCGAATTGGGCCCGGAACCATTTAGGTCGCGGGTCTAGAAATTGGAACCATACCCGGACCCGTTTACTTATCGGTTCCTAAAGATGGACCCAGACCCGATTATTAACGGGTCGGAACCTTCGGATAATCGGAGAATCGGATACCCATTTACAACCCTATGGGCATCACCCCATCACTTCCGTCTTGGCTCAGGGTGACGGTACGAGGTTAAAGGAGATGACTTTCCTCTATGGTTTACTAAGAGTGTTTCCGCAACGTTAATGTGGAAACAGAATTCAACGTAACAGAACAAATTTGAGACGGTAAAGCCGACCGGTCCCCAGGCACCACCGCTCGGTAAAGCAACGGGCTCGGCAGGTCCGACCCGGTCCAGGGCACCACCTCTCTGTAAAGCACAACTGTTTTCCACTGCGATAATACTTCGGGTGCGATCATACCGGCGCTAAAGCACCGGATCCCATCAGAACTCCGCAGTTAAGCGTGCTTGGGCGAGAGTAGTACTAGGATGGGTGACCTCCTCAGAAGTCCTCGTGTTGCACCCCTTTTTTTTCAGCTTTGGCTGTCCATTTTCCTGCCACCCATCACATGACCGCTGTTGGAGCCGTCGGAGACCAAATTAATCATTTTGAAGCGTCGAAACCCAGGCTCCGTGCGAGACTTACTGGTTTTAGATAGCCTTTAATTTGATTGCTTTGAAGGCTTTTTACTCCATTTCCGGTACAATCTTTGCGGAAAGCCTTATAAAGCAATTTAGGAAAGGTTTAAAAGTTTCAATGGAAAATCTTTTATATTTTACTGATTTTAGTAAGCTTACTGATTCGAGTAATCGAGGGTTTCCTGACTCTATAAAAGTGATGTAATACTTTTATTCAAGGAATAATACAGTTTCAGGTTGTTTGTGGGTATCTAGGGTCGTAAACGGGTCGGTTCCGTTCCGGGTCCACGGCGGGCCCGGAACTGGAATCGTTAGTGAGGGGATGCACCCGGAAACCAAAACCGGAACCGATTCGGAACTAATTTCCTGGATCCGGAGCCGGAACCATTACGGAGTGGATGGGCCCGGAACCGGAACCATTTCCTGGGCGGGTTCGGGGTCCGGGCCCGTCCTATGTAGAGAATTTTTTAGAGAAAAGCAAACTTTTAGAAAAAAAATTTCTAAAATTGGGGTAATATATTGGAGCTCGGGCCCACAGGCCAGAACCATGGTCGAATTGGGCCCGGAACCATTTAGGTCGCGGGTCTAGAAATTGGAACCATACCCGGACCCGTTTACTTATCGGTTCCTAAAGATGGACCCAGACCCGATTATTAACGGGTCGAAACCTTCGGATAATCGGAGAATCGGATACCCATTTACAACCCTATGGGCATCACCCCATCACTTCCGTGTTGGCTCAGGGTGACGGTACGAGGTTAAAGGAGATGACTTTCCTCTATGGTTTACTAAGAGTGTTTCCGCAACGTTAATGTGGAAACAAAAATCAACGTAACAGAACAAATCTGAGACGGTAAAGCCGACCGGTCCCCAGGCACCACCGCTCGGTAAAGCAACGGGCTCGGCAGGTTCGACCCGGTCCAGGGCACCACCTCTCTGTATAGCACAACTGTTTTCCACTGCGATAATACTTGGGGTGCGATCATACCAGCGCTAAAGCACCGGATCCCATCAGAACATCGCAGTTAAGCGTGCTTGGGCGAGAGTAGTACTAGGATGGGTGACCTCCTGGGAAGTCCTCGTGTTGCACCCCTTTTTTTTCAGCTTTGGCTGACCATTTTCCTGCCACCCATCACATGACCGCTGTTGGAGCCGTCGGAGACCAAATTAATCATTTTGAAGCGTCGAAACCCAGGCTCCGTGCGAGACTTACTGGTTTTAGATAGCCTTTAATTTGATTGCTTTGAAGGCTTTTTACTCCATTTCCGGTTCAATCTTTGCGGAAAGCCTTATAAAGCAATTTAGGAAAGGTTTAAAAGTTTCAATGGAAAATTTTTTATATTTTACTGACTTTAGTAAGCTTACTGATTCGAGTAATCGAGGGTTTCCTGACTCTATAAAAGTGATGTAATACTTTTATTCAAGGAATAATACAGTTTCAGGTTGTTTATGGGTATCTAGGGTCGTAAACGGGTCGGTTCCGTTCCGGGTCCACGGCGGGCCCAGAACTGGAATCGTTAGTGAGGGGATGCACCCAGAAACCAAAACCGGAACCGATTCGGAACTAATTTCCTGGATCCGGAGCCGGAACCATTACGGAGTGGATGGGCCCGGAACCGGAACCATTTCCTGGGCGGGTTCGGGTCCGGGCCAGACCTATGTAGAGAATTTTTTAGAGAAAAGCAAACTTTTAGAAAAAAAATTTCTAAAATTGGGGTAATATATTGGAGCTCGGGCCCACAGGCCAGAACCATGGTCGAATTGGGCCCGGAACCATTTAGGTCGCGGGTCTAGAAATTGGAACCATACCCGGACCCGTTTACTTATCGGTTCCTAAAGATGGAGCCAGACCCGATTATTAACGGGTCGGAACCTTCGGATAATCGGAGAATCGGATACCCATTTACAACCCTATAGGCATCACCCCATCACTTCCGTCTTGGCTCAGGGTGACGGTACGAGGTTAAAGGAGATGACTTTCCTCTATGGTTTACTAAGAGTGTTTCCGCAACGTTAATGTGGAAACAGAAATCAACGTAACAGAACAAATTTGAGACGGTAAAGCCGACCGGTCCCCAGGCACCACCGCTCGGTAAAGCAACGGGCTCGGCAGGTCCGACCCGGTCCAGGGCACCACCTCTCTGTAAAGCACAACTGTTTTCCACTGCGATAATACATGGGGTGCGATCATACCAGCGCTAAAGCACCGGATCCCATCAGAACTCCGTAGTTAAGCGTGCTTGGGCGAGAGTAGTACTAGGATGGGTGACCTCCTGGGAAGTCCTCGTGTTGCATCCCTTTTTTTTCAGCTTTGGCTGACCATTTTCCTGCCACCCATCACATGACCGCTGTTGGAGCCGTCGGAGACCAAATTAATCATTTTGAAGCGTCGAAACCCAGGCTCCGTGCGAGACTTACTGGTTTTAGTTAGCCTTTAATTTGATTGCTTTGAAGGCTTTTTACTCCATTTCCGGTTCAATCTTTGCGGAAAGCCATATAAAGCAATTTAGGAAAGGTTTAAAAGTTTCAATGGAAAATCTTTTATATTTTACTGATTTTAGTAAGCTTACTGATTCGAGTAATCGAGGGTTTCCTGACTCTATAAAAGTGATGTAATACTTTTATTCAAGGAATAAAACAGTTTCAGGTTGTTTATGGGTATCTAGGGTCGTAAACGGGTCGGTTCCGTTCCGGGTCCACGGCGGGCCCGGAACTGGAATCGTTAGTGAGGGGATGCACCCGGAAACCAAAACCGGAACCGATTCGGAACTAATTTCCTGGATCCGGAACCGGAACCATTACAGAGTGGATGGGCCCGGAACCGGAACCATTTCCTGGGCGGGTTCGGGTCCGGGCCCGGCCTATGTAGAGAATTTTTTAGAGAAAAGCAAACTTTTAGAAAAAAAATTTCTAAAATTGGGGTAATATATTGGAGCTCGGGCCCACAGGCCAGAACCATGGTCGAAATGGGCCCGGAACCATTTAGGTCGCGGGTCTAGAAATTGGAACCATACCCGGACCCGTTTACTTATCGGTTCTTAAAGATGGACCCAGACCCGATTATTAACGGGTCGGAACCTTCGGATAATCGGAGAATCGGATACCCATTTACAACCCTATAGGCATCACCCCATCACTTCCGTCTTGGCTCAGGGTGACGGTACGGGGTTAAAGGAGATGACTTTCCTCTATGGTTTACTAAGAGTGTTTCCGCAACGTTAATGTGGAAACAGAATTCAACGTAACAGAACAAATTTTAGACGGTAAAGCCGACCGGTCCCCAGGCACCACCGCTCGGTAAAGCAACGGGCTCGGCAGGTCCGACCCGGTCCAGGGCACCACCTCTCTGTAAAGCACAACTGTTTTCCACTGCGATAATACTTCGGGTGCGATCATACCATCGCTAAAGCACCGGATCCCATCAGAACTCCGCAGTTAGGCGTGTTTGGGCGAGAGTAGTACTAGGATGGGTGACCTCCTGGGAAGTCCTCGTGTTGCACCCCTTTTTTTTCAGCTTTGGCTGTCCATTTTCCTGCCACCCATCACATGACCGCTGTTGCAGCCGTCGGAGACCAAGTGAATCATTTTGAAGCGTCGAAACCCAGGCTCCGTGCGAGACTTACTGGTTTTACTTAGCCTTTAATTTGATTGCTTTGAAGGCTTTTTACTCCATTTCCGGTTCAATCTTTGCGGAAAGCCATATAAAGCAATTTAGGAAAGGTTTAAAAGTTTCAATGGAAAATCTTTTATATTTTACTGGTTTTAGTAAGCTTACTGATTCGAGTAATCGAGGGTTTCCTGACTCTATAAAAGTGATGTAATACTTTTATTCAAGGAATAATACAGTTTCAGGTTGTTTATGGGTATCTAGGGTCGTAAACGGGTCGGTTCCGTTCCAGGTCCACGGCGGGCCCGGAACTGGAATCGTTAGTGAGGGGATGCACCAGGAAACCAAAACCGGAACCGATTCGGAACTAATTTCCTGGATCCGGAACCGGAACCATTACGTAGTGGATGGGCCCGGAACCGGAACCATTTCCTGGGCGGGTTCGGGTCCGGGCCCGGCCTATCTAGAGAATTTTTTAGAGAAGTGCAAACTTTTAGAAAAAAATTTTCTAAAATTGGGGTAATATATTGGAGCTCGGGCCCACAGGCCAGAACCAAGGTCGAATTGGGCCCGGAACCATTTAGGTCGCGGGTCTTGAAATTGAAACCATACCCGGACCCGTTTACTTATCGGTTCCTAAAGATGGACCCAGACCCGATTATTAACGGGTCGGAACCTTCGTATAATCGGAGAATCGGATACCCAATTACAACCCTATGGGCATCACCCCATCACTTCCGTCTTCGCTCAGGGTGACGGTACGAGGTTAAAGGAGATGACTTTCCTCTATGGTTTACTAAGAGTGTTTTCGCAACGTTAATGTGGAAACAGAATTCAACGTAACAGAACAAATTTGAGACGGTAAAGCCGACCGGTCCCCAGGCACCACCGCTCGGTAAAGCAACGGGCTCGGCAGGTCCGACCCGGTCCAGGGCACCACCTCTCTATAAAGCACAACTGTTTTCCACGGCGATAATACTTCGGGTGCGATCATACCAGCGCTAAAGCACCAGATCCCATCAGAACTCCGCAATTAAGCGTGCTTGGGCGAGAGTAGTAGTAGGATGGGTGACCTCCTGGGAAGTCCTCGTGTTGCACCCTTTTTTTTTCAGCTTTGGCTGTCCATTTTCCTGCCACCCATCACATGACCGCTGTTGGAGCCGTCGGAGACCAAATTAATCATTTTGAAGCGTCGAAACCCAGGCTCCGTGCGAGACTTACTGGTTTTAGTTAGCCTTTAATTTGATTGCTTTGAAGGCTTTTTACTCCATTTCCGGTTCAATCTTTGCGGAAAGCCATATAAAGCAATTTAGGAAAGGTTTAAAAGTTTCAATGGAAAATCTTTTATATTTTACTGATTTTATTAAGCTTACTGATTCGAGTAATCGAGGGTTTCTGACTCTATAAAAGTGATGTAATACTTTTATTCAAGGAATAATACAGTTTCAGGTTGTTTATGGGTATCTAGGGTCGTAAACGGGTCGGTTCCGTTCCGGGTCCACGGCGGGCCCGGAACTGGAATCGTTAGTGAGGGGATGCACCCGGAAACCAAAACCGGAACCGATTCGGAACTAATTTCCTGGATCCGGAACCGGAACCATTACGGAGTGGATGGGCCCGGAACCGGAACCATTTCCTGGGCGGGTTCGGGTCCGGGCCCGGCCTATGTAGAGAATTTTTTAGAGAAGAGCAAACTTTTAGAAAAAAAATTTCTAAAATTGGGGTAATATATTGGAGCTCGGGCCCACAGGCCAGAACCAAGGTCGAATTGGGCCCGGAACCATTTAGGTCGCGGGTCTAGAAATTGGAACCATACCCGGACCCGTTTACTTATCGGTTCCTAAAGATGGACCCAGACCCGATTATTAACGGGTCGGAACCTTCGGATAATCGGAGAATCGGATACCCATTTACAACCCTATGGGCATCACCCCATTACTTCCGTCCTGGCTCAGGGTGACGGTACGAGGTTAAAGGAGATGACTTTCCTCTATGGTTTACTAAGAGTGTTTTCGCAACGTTAATGTGGTAATAAAATTCAACGTAACAGAACAAATTTGAGACGGTAAAGCCGACCGGTCCCCAGGCACCACCGCACGGTAAAGCAACGGGCTCGGCAGGTCCGACCCGGTCCAGGGCACCACCTCTCTGTAAAGCACAACTGTTTTCCACTGCGATAATACTTCGGGTGCGATCATACCAGCGCTAAAGCACCGGATCCCATCAGAACTCCGCAGTTAAGCGTGCTTGGGCGAGAGTAGTACTAGGATGGGTGACCTTTGGGAAGTCCTCGTGTTGCACCCCTTTTTTTTCAGCTTTGGCTGTCCATTTTCCTGCCACCCATCACATGACCGCTGTTGGAGCCGTCGGAGACCAAATTAATCATTTTGAAGCGTCGAAACCCAGGCACCGTGCGAGACTTACTGGTTTTAGTTAGCCTTTAACTTGATTGCTTGGAAGGCTTTTTACTCCATTTCCGGTTCAATCTTTGCGGAAAGCCATATAAAGCAATTTAGGAAAGATTTAAATGTTTCAATGGAAAATCTTTTATATTTTAATGATTTTAGTAAGCTTACTGATTCGAGTAATCGAGGGTTTCCTGACTCTATAAAAGTGATGTAATACTTTTATTCAAGGAATAATACAGTTTCAGGTTGTTTATGGGTATCGAGGGTCGTAAACGGGTCGGTTCCGTTCTGGGTCCACGGCGGGCCCGGAACGGGAATCGTTAGTGAGGGGATGCACCCGGAAACCAAGACCGGAACCGATTCGGAACTAATTTCCTGGATCCGGAACCGGAACCATTACGGAGTGGATGGGCCCGGAACCGGAACCATTTCCTGGGCGGGTTCGGGTCCGGGCCCGGCCAATGTAGAGAATTTTTTAGAGAAAAGCAAACTTTTAGAAAAAAAATTTCTAAAATTGGGGTAATATATTGGTGCTCGGGCCCGTAGGCCAGAACCAAGGTCGAATTGGGCCCGGAACCATTTAGGTCGCGGGTCTAGAAATTGGAACCATACCCGGACCCGTTTACTTATCGGTTCCTAAAGATGGACCCAGACCCGATTATTAACGGGTCGGAACCTTCGGATAATCGGAGAATCGGATACCCATTTACAACCCTATGGGCATCACCCCATTACTTCCGTCCTGGCTCAGGGTGACGGTACGAGGTTAAAGGAGATGACTTTCCTCTATGGTTTACTAAGAGTGTTTCCGCAACGTTAATGTGGTAATAAAATTCAACGTAACAGAACAAATTTGAGACGGTAAAGCCGACCGGTCCCCAGGCACCACCGCACGGTAAAGCAACGGGCTCGGCAGGTCCGACCCGGTCCAGGGCACCACCTCTCTGTAAAGCACAACTGTTTTCCACTGCGATAATACTTCGGGTGCGATCATACCAGCGCTAAAGCACCGGATCCCATCAGAACTCCGCAGTTAAGCGTGCTTGGGCGAGAGTAGTACTAGGATGGGTGACCTTTGGGAAGTCCTCGTGTTGCACCCCTTTTTTTTCAGCTTTGGCTGTCCATTTTCCTGCCACCCATCACATGACCGCTGTTGGAGCCGTCGGAGACCAAATTAATCATTTTGAAGCGTCGAAACCCAGGCTCCGTGCGAGACTTACTGGTTTTAGTTAGCCTTTAACTTGATTGCTTTGAAGGCTTTTTACTCCATTTCCGGTTCAATCTTTGCGGAAAGCCATATAAAGCAATTTAGGAAAGGTTTAAATGTTTCAATGGAAAATCTTTTATATTTTAATGATTTTAGTAAGCTTACTGATTCGAGTAATCGAGGGTTTCCTGACTCTATAAAAGTGATGTAATACTTTTATTCAAGGAATAATACAGTTTCAGGTTGTTTATGGGTATCGAGGGTCCTAAACGGGTCGGTTCCGTTCTGGGTCCACGGCGGGCCCGGAACGGGAATCGTTAGTGAGGGGATGCACTCGGAAACCAAAACCGGAACCGATTCGGAACTAATTTCCTGGATCCGGAACCGGAACCATTACGGAGTGGATGGGCCCGGAACCGGAACCATTTCCTGGGCGGGTTCGGGTCCGGGCCCGGCCTATGTAGAGAATTTTTTAGAGAAAAGCAAACTTTTAGAAAAAAAATTTCTAAAATTGGGGTAATATATTGGAGCTCGGGCCCGTAAGCCAGAACCATGGTCGAATTGGGCCCGGAACCATTTAGGTCGCGGGTCTAGAAATTGGAACCATACCCGGACCCGTTTACTTATCGGTTCCTAAAGATGGACCCAGACCCGATTATTAACGGGTCGGAACCTTCGGATAATCGGAGAATCGGATACCCATTTACAACCCTATGGGCATCACCCCATCACTTCCGTCTTGGCTCAGGGTGACGGTACGAGGTTAAAGGAGATGACTTTCCTCTATGGTTTACTAAGAGTGTTTCCGCAACGTTAATGTGGAAACAGAATTCAACGTAACAGAACAAATCTGAGACGGTAAAGCCGACCGGTCCCCAGGCACCACCGCTCGGTAAAGCAACGGGCTCGGCAGGTTCGACCCTGTCCAGGGCACCACCTCTCTGTAAAGCACAACTGTTTTCCACTGCGATAATACTTCGGGTGCGATCATACCAGCGCTAAAGCACCGGATCCCATCAGAACTCCGCAGTTAAGCGTGCTTGGGCGAGAGTAGTACTAGGATGGGTGACCTCCTCGGAAGTCCTCGTGTTGCACCCCTTTTTTTTCAGCTTTGGCTGTCCATTTTCCTGCCACCCATCACATGACCACTGTTGGAGCCGTCGGAGACCAAATTAATCATTTTGAAGCGTCGAAACCCAGGCTCCGTGCGAGACTTACTGGTTTTAGATAGCCTTTAATTTGATTTCTTTGATGGCTTTTTACTCCATTTCCGGTTCAATCTTTGCGGAAAGCCTTATAAAGCAATTTAGGAAAGGTTTAAAAGTTTCAATGGAAAATCTTTTATATTTTACTGATTTTAGTAAGCTTACTGATTCGAGTAACCGAGGGTTTCCTGACTCTATAAAAGTGATGTAATACTTTTATTCAAGGAATAATACAGTTTCAGGTTGTTTGTGGGTATCTAGGGTCGTAAACGGGTCGGTTCCGTTCCGGGTCCACGTCGGGCCCGGAACTGGAATCGTTAGTGAGGGGATGCACTCGGAAACCAAAACCGGAACCGATTCGGAACTAATTTCCTGGATCCGGAGCTGGAACCATTACGGAGTGGATGGGCCCGGAACCGGAACCATTTCCTGGGCGGGTTCGGGTCCGGGCCCGGCCTATGTAGAGAATTTTTTAGAGAAAAGCAAACTTTTAGAAAAAAAATTTCTAAAATTGGGGTAATATATTGGAGCTCGGGCCCACAGGCCAGAACCATGGTCGAATTGGGCCCGAAACCATTTAGGTCGCGGGTCTAGAAATTGGAACCATACCCGGACCCGTTTACTTATCGGTTCCTAAAGATGGACCCAGACCCGATTATTGACGGGTCGGAACCTTCGGATAATCGGAGAATCGGATACCCATTTAGAACCCTATGGGCATCACCCCATCACTTCCGTGTTGGCTCAGGGTGACGGTACGAGGTTAAAGGAGATGACTTTCCTCTATGGTTTACTAAGAGTGTTTCCGCAACGTTAATGTGGAAACAGAATTCAACGTAACAGAACAAATTTGAGACGGTAAAGCCGACCGGTCCCCAGGCACCACCGCTCGGTAAAGCAACGGGCTCGGCAGGTCCGACCCGGTCCAGGGCACCACCTCTCTGTAAAGCACAACTGTTTTCCACTGCGATAATACCTCGGGTGCGATCATACCAGCGCTAAAGCACCGGATCCCATCAGAACATCGCAGTTAAGCGTGCTTGGGCGAGAGTAGTACTAGGATGGGTGACCTCCTGGGAAGTCCTCGTGTTGCACCCCTTTTTTTTCAGCTTTGGCTGACCATTTTCCTGCCACCCATCACATGACCGCTGTTGGAGCCGTCGGAGACCAAATTAATCATTTTGAAGCGTCGAAACCCAGGCTCCGTGCGAGACTTACTGGTTTTAGATAGCCTTTAATTTGATTGCTTTGAAGGCTTTTTACTCCATTTCCGGTTCAATCTTTGCGGAAAGCCATATAAAGCAATTTAGGAAAGGTTTAAAAGTTTCAATGGAAAATTTTTTATATTTTACTGACTTTAGTAAGCTTACTGATTCGAGTAATCGAGGGTTTCCTGACTCTATAAAAGTGATGTAATACTTTTATTCAAGGAATAATACAGTTTCAGGTTGTTTGTGGGTATCTAGGGTCGTAAACGGGTCGGTTCCGTTCCGGGTCCACGGCGGGCCCGGAACTGGAATCGTTAGTGAGGGGATGCACCCGGAAACCAAAACCGGAACCGATTCGGAACTAATTTCCTGGATCCGGAACCGGAACCATTACGGAGTGGATGGGCCCGGAACCGGAACCATTTCCTGGGCGGGTTCGGGTCCGGGCCCGGCCTATGTAGAGAATTTTTTAGAGAAAAGCAAACTTTTAGAAAAAAAATTTCTAAAATTGGGGTAATATATTGGAGCTCGGGCCCACAGGCCAGAACCATGGTCGAATTGGGCCCGGAACCATTTAGGTCGCGGGTCTAGAAATTGGAACCATACCCGGACCCGTTTACTTATCGGTTCCTAAAGATGGACCCAGACCCGATTATTGACGGGTCGGAACCTTCGGATAATCGGAGAATCGGATACCCATTTACAACCCTATGGGCATCACCCCATCACTTCCGTGTTGGCTCAGGGTGACGGTACGAGGTTAAAGGAGATGACTTTCCTCTATGGTTTACTAAGAGTGTTTCCGCAACGTTAATGTGGAAACAGAATTCAACGTAACAGAACAAATTTGAGACGGTAAAGCCGACCGGTCCCCAGGCACCACCGCTCGGTAAAGCAACGGGCTCGGCAGGTCCGACCCGGTCCAGGGCACCACCTCTCTGTAAAGCACAACTGTTTTCCACTGCGATAATACCTCGGGTGCGATCATACCAGCGCTAAAGCACCGGATCCCATCAGAACTTCGCAGTTAAGCGTGCTTGGGCGAGAGTAGTACTAGGATGGGTGACCTCCTGGGAAGTCCTCGTGTTGCACCCCTTTTTTTTCAGCTTTGGCTGACCATTTTCCTGCCACCCATCACATGACCGCTGTTGGAGCCGTCGGAGACCAAATTAATCATTTTGAAGCGTCGAAACCCAGGCTCCGTGCGAGACTTACTGGTTTTAGATAGCATTTAATTTGATTGCTTTGAAGGCTTTTTACTCCATTTCCGGTTCAATCTTTGCGGAAAGCCATATAAAGCAATTTACGAAAGGTTTAAAAGTTTCAATGGAAAATCTTTTATATTTTACTGATTTTAGTAAGCTTACTGATTCGAGTAATCGAGGGTTTCCTAACTCTATAAAAGTGATGTAATACTTTTATTCAAGGAATAATACAGTTTCAGGTTGTTTGTGGGTATCTAGGGTCGTAAACGGGTCGGTTCCATTCCGGGTCCACGGCGGGCCCGGAACTGGAATCGTTAGTGAGGGGATACACCCGGAAACCAAAACCGGAACCGATTCGGAACTAATTTCCTGGATCCGGAACCGGAACCATTACGGAGTGGATGGGCCCGGAACCCGAACCATTTCCTGGGCGGGTTCGGGTCCGGGCCCGGCCTATGTAGAGAATTTTTTAGAGAAAAGCAAACTTTTAGAAAAAAAATTTCTAAAATTGGGGTAATATATTGGAGCTCGGGCCCACAGGCCAGAACCATGGTCGAATTGGGCCCGGAACCATTTAGGTCGCGGGTCTAGAAATTGGAACCATACCCGGACCCGTTTACTTATCGGTTCCTAAAGATGGACCCAGACCCGATTATTAACGGGTCGGAACCTTCGGATAATCGGAGAATCGGATACCCATTTACAACCCTATGGGCATCACCCCATCACTTCCGTGTTGGCTCAGGGTGACGGTACGAGGTTAAAGGAGATGACTTTCCTCTATGGTTTACTAAGAGTGTTTCCGCAACGTTAATGTGGAAACAGAATTCAACGTAACAGAACAAATTTGAGACGGTAAAGCCGACCGGTCCCCAGGCACCACCGCTCGGTAAAGCAACGGGCTCGGCAGGTCCGACCCGGTCCAGGGCACCACCTCTCTGTAAAGCACAACTGTTTTCCACTGCGATAATACCTCGGGTGCGATCATACCAGCGCTAAAGCACCGGATCCCATCAGAACTTCGCAGTTAAGCGTGCTTGGGCGAGAGTAGTACTAGGATGGGTGACCTCCTGGGAAGTCCTCGTGTTGCACCCCTTTTTTTTCAGCTTTGGCTGACCATTTTCCTGCCACCCATCACATGACCGCTGTTGGAGCCGTCGGAGACCAAATTAATCATTTTGAAGCGTCGAAACCCAGGCTCCGTGCGAGACTTACTGGTTTTAGATAGCATTTAATTTGATTGCTTTGAAGGCTTTTTACTCCATTTCCGGTTCAATCTTTGCGGAAAGCCATATAAAGCAATTTACGAAAGGTTTAAAAGTTTCAATGGAAAATCTTTTATATTTTACTGATTTTAGTAAGCTTACTGATTCGAGTAATCGAGGGTTTCCTAACTCTATAAAAGTGATGTAATACTTTTATTCAAGGAATAATACAGTTTCAGGTTGTTTGTGGGTATCTAGGGTCGTAAACGGGTCGGTTCCATTCCGGGTCCACGGCGGGCCCGGAACTGGAATCGTTAGTGAGGGGATACACCCGGAAACCAAAACCGGAACCGATTCGGAACTAATTTCCTGGATCCGGAACCGGAACCATTACGGAGTGGATGGGCCCGGAACCCGAACCATTTCCTGGGCGGGTTCGGGTCCGGGCCCGGCCTATGTAGAGAATTTTTTAGAGAAAAGCAAACTTTTAGAAAAAAAATTTCTAAAATTGGGGTAATATATTGGAGCTCGGGCCCACAGGCCAGAACCATGGTCGAATTGGGCCCGGAACCATTTAGGTCGCGGGTCTAGAAATTGGAACCATACCCGGACCCGTTTACTTATCGGTTCCTAAAGATGGACCCAGACCCGATTATTAACGGGTCGGAACCTTCGGATAATCGGAGAATCGGATACCCATTTACAACCCTATGGGCATCACCCCATCACTTCCGTGTTGGCTCAGGGTGACGGTACGAGGTTAAAGGAGATGACTTTCCTCTATGGTTTACTAAGAGTGTTTCCGCAACGTTAATGTGGAAACAGAATTCAACGTAACAGAACAAATTTTAGACGGTAAAGCCGACCGGTCCCCAGGCACCACCGCTCGGTAAAGCAACGGGCTCGGCAGGTCCGACCCGGTCCAGGGCACCACCTCTCTGTAAAGCACAACTGTTTTCCACTGCGATAATACCTCGGGTGCGATCATACCAGCGCTAAAGCACCGGATCCCATCAGAACTTCGCAGTTAAGCGTGCTTGGGCGAGAGTAGTACTAGGATGGGTGACCTCCTGGGAAGTCCTCGTGTTGCACCCCTTTTTTTTCAGCTTTGGCTGACCATTTTCCTGCCACCCATCACATGACCGCTGTTGGAGCCGTCGGAGACCAAATTAATCATTTTGAAGCGTCGAAACCCAGGCTCCGTGCGAGACTTACTGGTTTTAGATAGCATTTAATTTGATTGCTTTGAAGGCTTTTTACTCCATTTCCGGTTCAATCTTTGCGGAAAGCCATATAAAGCAATTTAGGAAAGGTTTAAAAGTTTCAATGGAAAATCTTTTATATTTTACTGATTTTAGTAAGCTTACTGATTCGAGTAATCGAGGGTTTCCTAACTCTATAAAAGTGATGTAATACTTTTATTCAAGGAATAATACAGTTTCAGGTTGTTTGTGGGTATCTAGGGTCGTAAATGGGTCGGTTCCATTCCGGGTCCACGGCGGGCCCGGAACTGGAATCGTTAGTGAGGGGATGCACCCGGAAACCAAAACCGAAACCGATTCGGAACTAATTTCATGGATCCGGAACCGGAACCATTACGGAGTGGATGGGCCCGGAACCGGAACCATTTCCTGGGCGGGTTCGGGTCCGGGCCCGGCCTATGTAGAGAATTTTTTAGAGAAAAGCAAACTTTTAGAAAAAAAATTTCTAAAATTGGGGTAATATATTGGAGCTCGGGCCCACAGGCCAGAACCATGGTCGAATTGGGCCCGGAACCATTTAGGTCGCGGGTCTAGAAATTGGAACCATACCCGGACCCGTTTACTTATCGGTTCCTAAAGATGGACCCAGACCCGATTATTAACGGGTCGGAACCTTCGGATAATCGGAGAATCGGATACCCATTTACAACCCTATGGGCATCACCCCATCACTTCCGTGTTGGCTCAGGGTGACGGTACGAGGTTAAAGGAGATGACTTTCCTCTATGGTTTACTAAGAGTGTTTCCGCAACGTTAATGTGAAAACAGAATTCAACGTAACAGAACAAATTTTAGACGGTAAAGCCGACCGGTCCCCAGGCACCACCGCTCGGTAAAGCAACGGGCTCGGCAGGTCCGACCCGGTCCAGGGCACCACCTCTCTGTAAAGCACAACTGTTTTCCACTGCGATAATACTTCGGGTGCGATCATACCAGCGCTAAAGCGCCGGATCCCATTAGAACTTGGCAGTTAAGCGTGCTTGGGCGAGAGTAGTACTAGGATGGGTGACCTCCTGACCTCCTGGGAAGTCCTCGTGTTGCACCCTTTTTTTTTCAGCTTTGGCTGACCATTTTCCTGCCACCCATCACATGACCGCTGTTGGAGCCGTCGGAGACCAAATTAATCATTTTGAAGCGTCGAAACCCAGGCTCCGTGCGAGACTTACTGGTTTTAGTTAGCCCTTAATTTGATTGCTTTGAAGGCTTTTTACTCCATTTCCGGTTCAATCTTTGCGGAAAGCCATATAAAGCAATTTAGGAAAGGTTTAAAAGTTTCAATGGAAAATCTTTTATATTTTACTGATTTTAGTAAGCTTGCTGCTTCGAGTAATCGAGGGTTTCCTGACTCTATAAAAGTGATGCAATACTTTTATTCAAGGAATAATACAGTTTCAGGTTGTTTATGGGTATCGAGGGTTGTAAACGGGTCGGTTCCGTTCCGGGTCCACGGCGGGCCCGGAACTGGAATTGTTAGTGAGGGGATGCACCCGGAAACCAAAGCCGGAACCGATTCGGAACTAATTTCCTGGATCCGGAACCGGAACCATTACGGAGTGGATGGGCCCGGAACCGGAACCATTTCCTGGGCGGGTTCGGGTCCGGGCCCGGCCTATCTAGAGAATTTTTTAGAGAAAAGCAAACTTTTAGAAAAAAAATTTCTAAAATTGGGGTAATATATTGGAGCTTGGGCCTATAGGCCAGAACCAAGGTCGAATTGGGCCCAGAACCATTTAGGTCGCGGGTCTAGAGATTGGAACCATACCCGGACCCGTTTACTTATCGGTTCCTAAAGATGGACCCAGACCCGATTATTAACGGGTCGGAACCTTCGGATAATCGGAGAATCGGATACCCATTTACAACCCTATGGGCATCACCCCATCACTTCCGTCTTGGCTCAGGGTGACGGTACGAGGTTAAAGGAGATGACTTTCCTCTATGGTTTACTAAGAGTGTTTCCGCAACGTTAATGTGGAAACAGAATTCAACGTAACAGAACAAATTTGAGACGGTAAAGCCGACCGGTCCCCAGGCACAACCGCTCGGTAAAGCAACGGGCTCGGCAGGTCCGGCCCGGTCCAGGGCACCACCTCTCTGTAAAGCACAACTGTTTTCCACTGCGATAATACCTCGGGTGCGATCATACCAGCGCTAAAGCACCGGATCCCATCAGAACTTCGCAGTTAAGCGTGCTTGGGCGAGAGTAGTACTAGGATGGGTGACCTCCTGGGAAGTCCTCGTGTTGCACCCCTTTTTTTTCAGCTTTGGCTGACCATTTTCCTGCCACCCATCACATGACCGCTGTTGGAGCCGTCGGAGACCAAATTAATCATTTTGAAGCGTCGAAACCCAGGCTCCGTGCGAGACTTACTGGTTTTAGATAGCATTTAATTTGATTGCTTTGAAGGCTTTTTACTCCATTTCCGGTTCAATCTTTGCGGAAAGCCATATAAAGCAATTTACGAAAGGTTTAAAAGTTTCAATGGAAAATCTTTTATATTTTACTGATTTTAGTAAGCTTACTGATTCGAGTAATCGAGGGTTTCCTAACTCTATAAAAGTGATGTAATACTTTTATTCAAGGAATAATACAGTTTCAGGTTGTTTGTGGGTATCTAGGGTCGTAAACGGGTCGGTTCCATTCCGGGTCCACGGCGGGCCCGGAACTGGAATCGTTAGTGAGGGGATACACCCGGAAACCAAAACCGGAACCGATTCGGAACTAATTTCCTGGATCCGAAACCGGAACCATTACGGAGTGGATGGGCCCGGAACCCGAACCATTTCCTGGGCGGGTTCGGGTCCGGGCCCGGCCTATGTAGAGAATTTTTTAGAGAAAAGCAAACTTTTAGAAAAAAAATTTCTAAAATTGGGGTAATATATTGGAGCTCGGGCCCACAGGCCAGAACCATGGTCGAATTGGGCCCGGAACCGTTTAGGTCGCGGGTCTAGAAATTGGAACCATACCCGGACCCGTTTACTTATCGGTTCCTAAAGATGGACCCAGACCCGATTATTAACGGGCCGGAACCTTCGGATAATCGGAGAATCGGATACCCATTTACAACCCTATGGGCATCACCCCATCACTTCCGTGTTGGCTCAGGGTGACGGTACGAGGTTAAAGGAGATGACTTTCCTCTATGGTTTACTAAGAGTGTTTCCGCAACGTTAATGTGGAAACAGAATTCAACGTAACAGAACAAATTTGAGACGGTAAAGCCGACCGGTCCCCAGGCACCACCGCTCGGTAAAGGAACGGGCTCGGCAGGTCCGACCCGGTCCAGGGCACCACCTCTCTGTAATGCACAACTGTTTTCCACTGCGATAATACTTCGGGTGCGATCATACCTGCGCTAAAGCACCGGATCCCATCAGAACTCCGCAGTTAAGCGAGCTTGGGTGAGAGTAGTACTAGGATGGGTGACCTCCTGGGAAGTCCTCGTGTTGCACCCCTTTTTTTTCAGCTTTGGCTGTCCATTTTCCTGCCACCCATCACATGACCGCTGTTGGAGCCGTCGGAGACCAAATTAATCATTTTGAAGCGTCGAAACCCAGGCTCCGTGCGAGACTTACTGGTTTTAGATAGCCTTTAATTTGATTGCTTTGAAGGCTTTTTACTCCATTTCCGGTTCAATCTTTGCGGAAAGCCATATAAAGCAATTTAGGAAAGGTTTAAAAGTTTCAATGGAAAATTTTTTATATTTTACTGACTTTAGTAAGCTTACTGATTCGAGTAATCGAGGGTTTCCTGACTCTATAAAAGTGATGTAATACTTTTATTCAAGGAATAATACAGTTTCAGGTTGTTTGTGGGTATCTAGGGTCGTAAACGGGTCGGTTCCGTTCCGGGTCCACGGCGGGCCCGGAACTGGAATCGTTAGTGAGGGGATGCACCCGGAAACCAAAACCGGAACCGATTCGGAACTAATTTCCTGGATTCGGAACCGGAACCATTACGGAGTGGATGGGCCCGGAACCGGAACCATTTCCTGGGCGGGTTCGGGGTCCGGGCCCGGCCTATGTAGAGAATTTTTTAGAGAAAAGAAAACTTTTAGAAAAAAAATTTCTAAAATTGGGGTAATATATTGGAGCTCGGGCCCACATGCCAGAACCATGGTCGAATTGGGCCCGGAACCATTTAGGTCGCGGGTCTAGAAATTGGAACCATACCCGGACCCGTTTACTTATCGGTTCCTAAAGATGGACCCAGACCCGATTATTAACGGGTCGGAACCTTCGGATAATCGGAGAATCGGATACCCATTTACAACCCTATGGGCATCACCCCATCACTTCCGTCTTGGCTCAGGGTGACGGTACGAGGTTAAAGGAGAAGACTTTCCTCTATGGTTCACTAAGAGTGTTTCCGCAACGTTAATGTGGAAACAGAATTCAAGGTAACAGAAGAAATTTGAGACGGTAAAGCCGACCAGTCCCCAGGCACCACCGCTCGGTAAAGCAACGGGCTCGGCAGGTCCGACCCGGTCCAGGGCACCACCTCTCTGTAAAGCACAACTGTTTTCCACTGCGATAATACTTGGGGTGCGATCATACCAGCGCTAAAGCACCGGATCCCATCAGAACTCCGCAGTTAAGCGTGCTTGGGCGAGAGTAGTACTAGGATGGGTGACCTCCTGGGAAGTCCTCGTGTTGCACCCCTTTTTTTTCAGCTTTGGCTGTCCATTTTCCTGCCACCCATCACATGACCGCTGTTGGAGCCGTCGGAGACCAAATTAATCATTTTGAAGCGTCGAAACCCAGGCTCCGTGCGAGACTTACTGGTTTTAGATAGCCTTTAATTTGATTGCTTTGAAGGCTTTTTACTCCATTTCCGGTTCAATCTTTGCGGAAAGCCATATAAAGCAATTTAGGAAAGGTTTAAAAGTTTCAATGGAAAATCTTTTATATTTTACTGATTTTAGTAAGCTTACTGATTCGAGTAATCGAGGGTTTCCTGACTCTATAAAAGTGAAGTAATACTTTTATTCAAGGAAAAATACAGTTTCAGGTTGTTTGTGGGTATCGAGGGTCGTAAACGGGTCGGTTCCGTTCCGGGTCCACGGCGGGCCCGGAACGGGAATCGTTAGTGAGGGGATGCACCCGGAAACCAAAACCGGAACCGATTCGGAACTAATTTCCTGGATCCGGAACCGGAACCATTACGGAGTGGATGGGCCCGGAACCGGAACCATTTCCTGGGCGGGTTCGGGTCCGGGCCCGGCCTATGTAGAGAATTTTTTAGAGAAAAGCAAACTTTTAGAAAAAAAATTTCTAAAATTGGGGTAATATATTGGAGCTCGGGCCCATAGGCCAGAACCAAGGTCGAATTGGGCCCGGAACCATTTAGGTCGCGGGTCTAGAAATTGGAACCATACCCGGACCCGTTTACTTATCGGTTCCTAAAGATGGACCCAGACCCGATTATTAACGGGTCGGAACCTTCGGATAATCGGAGAATCGGATACCCATTTACAACCCTATGGGCATCACCCCATCACTTCCGTCTTGGCTCAGGGTGACGGTACGAGGTTAAAGGAGATGACTTTCCTCTATGGTTTACTAAGAGTGTTTCCGCAACGTTAATGTGGAAACAGAATTCAACGTAACAGAACAAATTTTAGACGGTAAAGCTGACCGGTCCCCAGGCACCACCGCTCGGTAAAGCAACGGGCTCGGCAGGTCCGACCCGGTCCAGGGCACCACCTCTCTGTAAAGCACAACTGTTTTCCACTGCGACAATAATTCGGGTGCGATCATACCAGCGCTAAAGTACTGGATCCCATCAGAACTCCGCAGTTAAGCGTGCTTGGGCGAGAGTAGTACTAGGATGGGTGACCTCCTGGGAAGTCCTCGTGTTGCACCCCTTTTTTTTCAGCTTTGGCTGTCCATTTTCCTGCCACCCATCACATGACCGCTGTTGGAGCCGTCGGAGACCAAATTAATCATTTTGAAGCGTCGAAACCCAGGCTCCGTGCGAGACTTACTGGTTTTAGATAGCCTTTAATTTGATTGCTTTGAAGGCTTTTTACTCCATTTCCGGTTCAATCTTTGCGGAAAGCCATATAAAGCAATTTAGGAAAGGTTTAAAAGTTTCAATGGAAAATCTTTTATATTTTACTGATTTTAGTAAGCTTACTGATTCGAGTAATCGAGGGTTTCCTGACTCTATAAAAGTGATGTAATACTTTTATTCAAGGAATAATACAGTTTCAGGTTGTTTGTGGGTATCTAGGGTCGTAAACGGGTCGGTTCCGTTCCGGGTCCACGGCGGGCCCGGAACTGGAATCGTTAGTGAGGGGATGCACCCGGAAACCAAAACCGAAACCGATTCGGAACTAATTTCATGGATCCGGAACCGGAACCATTACGGAGTGGATGGGCCCGGAACCGGAACCATTTCCTGGGCGGGTTCGGGTCCGGGCCCGGCCTATGTAGAGAATTTTTTAGAGAAAAGCAAACTTTTAGAAAAAAAATTTCTAAAATTGGGGAAATATACTGGAGCTCGGGCCCACAGGCCAGAACCATGGTCGAATTGGGCCCGGAACCATTTAGGTCGCGGGTCTAGAAATTGGAACCATACCCGGACCCGTTTACTTATCGGTTCCTAAAGATGGACCCAGACCCGATTATTAACGGGTCGGAACCTTCGGATGAACGGAGAATCGGATACCCATTTACAACCCTATAGGCATCACCCCATCACTTCCGTCTTGGCTCAGGGTGACAGTACGCGGTTAATGGAGATGACTTTCCTCTATGGTTTACTAAGAGTGTTTCCGCAACGTTAATGTGGAAACAGAATTCAACGTAACAGAACAAATTTGAGACGGTAAAGCCGACCGGTCCCCAGGCACCACCGCTCGGTAAAGCAACGGGCTCGGCAGGTCCGACCCGGTCCAGGGCACCACCTCTCCGTAAAGCACAACTGTTTTCCACTGCGATAATACTTCGGGTGCGATCATACCAGCGCTAAAGCACCGGATCCCATCAGAACTCCGCAGTTAAGCGTGCTTGGGCGAGAGTAGTACTAGGATGGGTGACCTCCTGGGAAGTCCTCGTGTTGCACCCCTTTTTTTTCAGCTTTGGCTGTCCATTTTCCTGCCACCCATCACATGACCGCTGTTGGAGCCGTCGGAGACCAAATTAATCATTTTGAAGCGTCGAAACCCAGGCTCCGTGCGAGACTTACTGGTTTTAGTTAGCCTTTAATTTGATTGCTTTGAAGGCTTTTTACTCCATTTCCGGTTCAATCTTTGCGGAAAGCCATATAAAGCAATTTAGGAAAGGTTTAAAAGTTTCAATGGAAAATCTTTTATATTTTACTGATTTTAGTAAGCTTACTGATTCGAGTAATCGAGGGTTTCCTGACTCTATAAAAGTGATGTAATACTTTTATTCAAGGAATAATACAGTTTCAGGTTGTTTATGGGTATCTAGGGTCGTAAATGGGTCGGTTCCGTTCCGGGTCCACGGCGGGCCCGGAACTGGAATCGTTAGTGAGGGGATGCACCCGGAAACGAAAACCGGAACCGATTCGGAACTAATTTCCTGGATCCGGAACCGGAACCATTACGGAGTGGATGGGCCCGGAACCGGAACCATTTCCTGGGCGGGTTCGGGTCCGGGCCCGGCCTATGTAGAGAATTTTTTAGAGAAAAGCAAACTTTTAGAAAAGAAATTTCTAAAATTGGGGTAATATATTGGAGCTCGGGCCCACAGGCCAGAACCATGGTCGAATTGGGCCCGGAACCATTTAGGTCGCGGGTCTAGAAATTGGAACCATACCCGGACCCGTTTACTTATCGGTTCCTAAAGATGGACCCAGACCCGATTATTAACGGGTCGGAACCTTCGGATAATCGGAGAATCGGATACCCATTTACAACCCTATGGGCATCACCCCATCACTTCCGTCTTGGCTCAGGGTGACGGTACGAGGTTAAAGGAGATGACTTTCCTCTATGGTTTACTAAGAGTGTTTCAGCAACGTTAATGTGGAAACAGAATTCAACGTAACAGAACAAATTTGAGACGGTAAAGCCGACCGGTCCCCAGGCACCACCGCTCGGTAAAGCAACGGGCTCGGCAGGTCCGACCCGGTCCAGGGCACCACCTCTCTGTAAAGCACAACTGTTTTCCTCGGCGATAATACTTTGGGCGCGATCATACCAGCGCTAAAGCACCGGATCCCATCAGAACTCCGCAGTTAAGCGTGCTTGGGCGAGAGTAGTACTAGGATGGGTGACCTCCTGGGAAGTCCTCGTGTTGCACCCCTTTTTTTTCAGCTTTGCCTGTCCATTTTCCTGCCACCCATCACATGACCGCTGTTGGAGCCGTCGGAGACCAAATTAATCATTTTGAAGCGTCGAAACCCAGGGTCCGTGCGAGACTTACTGGTTTTAGATAGCCTTTAATTTGATTGCTTTGAAGGCTTTTTACTCCATTTCCGGTTCAATCTTTGCGGAAAGCCATATAAAGCAATTTAGGAAAGGTTTAGAAGTTTCAATGGAAAATCTTTTATATTTTACTGATTTTAGTAAGCTTACTGATTCGAGTAATCGAGGGTTTCCTGACTCTATAAAAGTGATGTAATACTTTTATTCAAGGAATAATACAGTTTCAGGTTGTTTGTGGGTATCTAGGGTCGTAAACGGGTCGGTTCCGTTCCGGGTCCACGGCGGGCCCGGAACTGGAATCGTTAGTGAGGGGATGCACCCGGAAACCAAAACCGGAACCGATTCGGAACTAATTTCCTGGATCCGGAACCGGAACCATTACGGAGTGGATGGGCCCGGAACCGGAACCATTTCCTGGGCGGGTTCGGGTCCGGGCCCGGCCTATGTAGAGAATTTTTTAGAGAAAAGCAAACTTTTAGAAAAAAAATTTCTAAAATTGGGGTAATATATTGGAGCTCGGGCCCACAGGCCAGTACCATGGTCGAATTGGGCCCGGAACCGTTTAGGTCGCGGGTCTAGAAATTGGAACCATACCCGGACCCGTTTACTTATCGGTTCCTAAAGATGGACCCAGACCCGATTATTAACGGGTCGGAACCTTCGGATAATCGGAGAATCGGATACCCATTTACAACCCTATGGGCATCACCCCATCACTTCCGTCTTGGCTCAGGGTGACGGTACGAGGTTAAAGGAGATGACTTTCCTCTATGGTTTACTAAGAGTGTTTCCGCAACGTTAATGTGGAAACAGAATTCAACGTAACAGAACAAATTTGAGACGGTAAAGCCGACCGGTCCCCAGGCACCACCGCTCGGTAAAGCAACGGGCTCGGCAGGTCCGACCCGGTCCAGGGCACCACCTCTCTGTAAAGCACAACTGTTTTCCACTGCGATAATACTTCGGGTGCGATCATACCAGCGCTAAAGCACCGGATCCCATCAGAACTCCGCAGTTAAGCGTGCTTGGGCGAGAGTAGTACTAGGATGGGTGACCTCCTCGGAAGTCCTCGTGTTGCACCCCTTTTTTTTCAGCTTTGGCTGTCCATTTTCCTGCCACCCATCACATGACCGCTGTTGGAGCCGTCGGAGACCAAATTAATCATTTTGAAGCGTCGAAACCCAGGCTCCGTGCGGGACTTACTGGTTTTTGTTAGCCTTTAATTTGATTGCTTTGAAGGCTTTTTACTCCATTTCCGGTTCAATCTTTGCGGAAAGCCATATAAAGCAATTTAGGAAAGGTTTAAAAGTTTCAATGGAAAATCTTTTATATTTTACTGATTTTAGTAAGCCTACTGATTCGAGTAATCGAGGGTTTCCTGACTCTATAAAAGTGATGTAATACTTTTATTCAAGGAATAATACAGTTTCAGGTTGTTTGTGGGTATCTAGGGTCGTAAACGGGTTGGTTCCGTTCCGGGTCCACGGTGGGCCCGGAACTGGAATCGTTAGTGAGGGGATGCACCCGGAAACTAAAACCGAAACCGATTCGGAACTAATTTCCTGGATCCGGAACCGGAACCATTACGGAGTGGATGGGCCCGGAACCGGAACCATTTCCTGGGCGGGTTCGGGTCCGGGCCCGGCCTATGTAGAGAATTTTTTAGAGAAAAGCAAACTTTTAGAAAAGAAATTTCTAAAATTGGGGTAATATATTGGAGCTCGGGCCCACAGGCCAGAACAATGGTCGAATTGGGCCCGGAACCATTTAGGTCGCGGGTCTAGAAATTGGAACCATACCCGGACCCGTTTACTTATCGGTTCCTAAAGATGGACCCGGACCCGATTATTAACGGGTCGGAACCTTCGGATAATCGGAGAATCGGATACCCATTTACAACCCTATGGGCATCACCCCATCACTTCCGTCTTGGCTCAGGGTGACGGTACGAGGTTAAAGGAGATGACTTTCCACTATGGTTTACTAAGAGTGTTTCCGCAACGTTAATGTGGAAACAAAATTCAACGTAACAGAAAAAATTTGAGACGGTAAAGCCGACCGGTCCCCAGGCACCACCGCTCGGTAAAGCAACGGGCTCGGCAGGTCCGACCCGGTCCAGGGCAGCACCTCTCTGTAAAGCACAACTGTTTTCCACTGCGATAATACTTCGGGTGCGATCATACCAGCGCTAAAGCACCGGATCCCATCAGAACTCCGCAGTTAAGCGTGCTTGGGCGAGAGTAGTACTAGGATGGGTGACCTCCTGGGAAGTCCTCGTGTTGCACCCCTTTGTTTTCAGCTTTGGCTGTCCATTTTCCTGCCTCCCATCACATGACCGCTGTTGGAGCCGTCGGAGACCAAATTAATCATTTTGAAGCGTCGAAACCCAGGCTCCGTGCGAGACTTACTGGTTTTAGATAGCCTTTAATTTGATTGCTTTGAAGGCTTTTTACTCCATTTCCGGTTCAATCTTTGCGGAAAGCCATATAAAGCAATTTAGGAAAGGTTTAAAAGTTTCAATGGAAAATCTTTTATATTTTACTGATTTTAGTAAGCTTACTGATTCGAGTAATCGAGGGTTTCCTGACTCTATAAAAGTGAGGTAATACTTTTATTCAAGGAATAATACAGTTTCAGGTTGTTTGTGGGTATCTAGGGTCGTAAACGGGTCGGTTCCGTTCCGGGTCCACGGCGGGCCCGGAACTGGAATCGTTAGTGAGGGGATGCACCCGGAAACCAAAACCGAAACCGATTCGGAACTAATTTCATGGATCCGGAACCGGAACCATTACGGAGTGGATGGGCCCGGAACCGGAACCATTTCCTGGGCGGGTTCGGGTCCGGGCCCGGCCCATGTAGAGAATTTTTTAGAGAAAAGCAAACTTTTAGAAAAAAAATTTCTAAAATTGGGGAAATATATTGGAGCTCGGGCCCACAGGCCAGAACCATGGTCGAATTGGGCCCGGAACCATTTAGGTCGCGGGTCTAGAAATTGGAACCATACCCGGACCCGTTTACTTATCGGTTCCTAAAGATGGACCCAGACCCGATTATTAACGGGTCGGAACCTTCGGATAAACGGAGAATCGGATACCCATTTACAACCCTATAGGCATCACCCCATCACTTCCGTCTTGGCTCAGGGTGACAGTACGCGGTTAATGGAGATGACTTTCCTCTATGGTTTACTAAGAGTGTTTCCGCAACGTTAATGTGGAAACAGAATTCAACGTAACAGAACAAATTTGAGACGGTAAAGCCGACCGGTCCCCAGGCACCACCGCTCGGTAAAGCAACGGGCTCGGCAGGTCCGACCCGGTCCAGGGCACCACCTCTCTGTAAAGCACAACTGTTTTCCACTGCGATAATACTTCGGGTGCGATCATACCAGCGCTAAAGCACCGGATCCCATCAGAACTCCGCAGTTAAGCGTGCTTGGGCGAGAGTAGTACTAGGATGGGTGACCTCCTGGGAAGTCCTCGTGTTGCACCCCTTTTTTTTCAGCTTTGGCTGTCCATTTTCCTGCCACCCGTCACATGACCGCTGTTGGAGCCGTCGGAGACCAAATTAATCATTTTGAAGCGTCGAAACCCAGGCTCCGTGCGAGACTTACTGGTTTTAGTTAGCCTTTAATTTGATTGCTTTGAAGGCTTTTTACTCCATTTCCGGTTCAATCTTTGCGGAAAGCCATATAAAGCAATTTAGGAAAGGTTTAAAAGTTTCAATGGAAAATCTTTTATATTTTACTGATTTTAGTAAGCTTACTGATTCGAGTAATCGAGGGTTTCCTGACTCTATAAAAGTGATGTAATACTTTTATTCACGGAATAATACAGTTTCAGGTTGTTTGTGGGTATCTAGGGTCGTAAACGGGTCGGTTCCGTTCCTGGTCCACGGCGGGCCCGGAACTGGAATCGTTAATGAGGGGATGCACCCGGAAACCAAAACCGGAACCGATTCGGAACTAATTTCCTGGATCCGGAACCGGAACCATTACAGAGTGGATGGGCTCGGAACCGGAACCATTTACTGGTCGGGTTCGGGTCCAGGCCCGGCCCATGTAGAGAATTTTTTAGAGAAAAGCAAACTTTTAGAAAAAAAATTTCTAAAATTGGGGAAATATATTGGAGCTCGGGCCCACAGGCCAGATCCATGGTCGAATTGGGCCCGGAACCATTTAGGTCGCGGGTCTAGAAATTGGAACCATACCCGGACCCGTTTACTTATCGGTTCCTAAAGATGGACCCAGACCCGATTATTAACGGGTCGGAACCTTCGGATAAACGGAGAATCGGATACCCATTTACAACCCTATAGGCATCACCCCATCACTTCCGTCTTGGCTCAGGGTGACCGTACGAGGTTAATGGAGATGACTTTCCTCTATGGTTTACTAAGAGTGTTTCCGCAACGTTAATGTGGAAACAGAAATCAACGTAACAGAACAAATTTGAGACGGTAAAGCCGACCGGTCCCCAGGCACCACCGCTCGGTAAAGCAACGGGCTCGGCAGGTCCGACCCGGTCCAGGGCACCACCTCTCTGTAAAGCACAACTGTTTTCCTCGGCGATAATACTTTGGGCGCGATCATACCAGCGCTAAAGCACCGGATCCCATCAGAACTCCGCAGTTAAGCGTGCTTGGGCGAGAGTAGTACTAGGATGGGTGACCTCCTGGGAAGTCCTCGTGTTGCACCCCTTTTTTTTCAGCTTTGGCTGTCCATTTTCCTGCCACCCATCACATGACCGCTGTTGGAGCCGTCGGAGACCAAATTAATCATTTTGAAGCGTCGAAACCCGGGCTCCGTGCGAGACTTACTGGTTTTAGTTAGCCTTTAATTTGATTGCTTTGAAGGCTTTTTACTCCATTTCCGGTTCAATCTTTGCGGAAAGCCATATAAAGCAATTTAGGAAAGGTTTAAAAGTTTCATTGGAAAATCTTTTATATTTTACTGATTTTAGTAAGCTTACTGATTCGAGTAATCGAGGGTTTCCTGACTCTATAAAAGTGATGTAATACTTTTATTCAAGGAATAATACAGTTTCAGGTTGTTTATGGGTATCTAGGGTCGTAAACGGGTCGGTTCCGTTCCGGGTCCACGGCGGGCCCGGAACTGGAATCGTTAGTGAGGGGATGCACCCGGAAACGAAAACCGGAACCGATTTGGAACTAATTTCCTGGATCCGGAACCGGAACCATTACGGAGTGGATGGGACCGGAACCGGAACCATTTCCTGGGCGGGTTCGGGTCCTGGCCCGGCCTATCTAGAGAATTTTTTAGAGAAAAGCAAACTTTTAGAAAAAAAATTTCTAAAATTGGGGTAATATATTGGAGCTCGGGCCCATAGGCCAGAACCAAGGTCGAATTGGGCCCGGAACCATTTAGGTCGCGGGTCTAGAAATTGGAACCATACCCGGACCCGTTTACTTATCGGTTCCTAAAGATGGACCCAGACCCGATTATTAACGGGTCGGAACCTTCGGATAATCGGAGAATCGGATACCCATTTACAACCCTATGGGCATCACCCCATCACTTCCGTCTTGGCTCAGGGTGACGGTACGAGGTTAAAGGAGATGACTTTCCTCTATGGTTTACTAAGAGTGTTTCAGCAACGTTAATGTGGAAACAGAATTCAACGTAACAGAACAAATTTGAGACGGTAAAGCCGACCGGTCCCCAGGCACCACCGCTCGGTAAAGCAACGGGCTCGGCAGGTCCGACCCGGTCCAGGGCACCACCTCTCTGTAAAGCACAACTGTTTTCCTCTGCGATAATACTTCGGGTGCGATCATACCAGCGCTAAAGCACCGGATCCCATCAGAACTCCGCAGTTAAGCGTGCTTGGGCGAGAGTAGTACTAGGATGGGTGACCTCCTGGGAAGACCTCGTGTTGCACCCCTTTTTTTTCAGCTTTGGCTGTCCATTTTCCTGCCACCCATCACATGACCGCTGTTGGAGCCGTCGGAGACCAAATTAATCATTTTGAAGCGTCGAAACCCAGGCTCCGTGCGAGACTTACTGGTTTTAGTTAGCCTTTAATTTGATTGCTTTGAAGGCTTTTTACTCCATTTCCGGTTCAATCTTTGCGGAAAGCCATATAAAGCAATTTAGGAAAGGTTTAAAAGTTTCAATGGAAAATCTTTTATATTTTACTGATTTTAGTAAGCTTACTGATTCGAGTAATCGAGGGTTTCCTGACTCTATAAAAGTGATGTAATACTTTTATTCAAGGAATAATACAGTTTCAGGTTGTTTGTGGGTATCTAGGGTCGTAAACGGGTCGGTTCCGTTCCGGGTCCACGGCGGGCCCGGAACTGGAATCGTTAGTGAGGGGATGCACCCGGAAACCAAAACCGAAACCGATTCGGAACTAATTTCCTGGATCCGGAACCGGAACCATTACGGAGTGGATGGGCCCGGAACCGGAACCTTTTCCTGGGCGGGTTCGGGTCCGGGCCCGGCCTATGTAGAGAATTTTTTAGAGAAAAGCAAACTTTTAGAAAAGAAATTTCTAAAATTTGGGTAATATATTGGAGCTCGGGCCCACAGGCCAGAACCATGGTCGAATTGGGCCCGGAACCATTTAGGTCGCGGGTCTAGAAATTGGAACCATACCCGGACCCGTTTACTTATCGGTTCCTAAAGATGGACCCAGACCCGATTATTAACGGGTCGGAACCTTCGGATAATCGGAGAATCGGATACCCATTTACAACCCTATGGGCATCACCCCATCACTTCCGTCTTGGCTCAGGGTGACGGTACGAGGTTAAAGGAGATGACTTTCCTCTATGGTTTACTAAGAGTGTTTCCGCAACGTTAATGTGGAAACAGAATTCAACGTAACAGAACAAATTTGAGACGGTAAAGCCGACCGGTCCCCAGGCACCACCGCTCGGTAAAGCAACGGGCTCGGCAGGTCCGACCCGGTCCAGGGCACCACCTCTCTGTAAAGCACAACTGTTTTCCACTGCGATAATACTTCGGGTGCGATCATACCAGCGCTAAAGCACCGGATCCCATCAGAACTCCGCAGTTAAGCGTGCTTGGGCGAGAGTAGTACTAGGATGGGTGACCTCCTGGGAAGTCCTCGTGTTGCACCCCTTTTTTTTCAGCTTTGGCTGTCCATTTTCCTGCCACCCATCACATGACTGCTGTTGGAGCCGTCGGAGACCAAATTAATCATTTTGAAGCGTCGAAACCCAGGCTCCGTGCGGGACTTACTGGTTTTTGTTAGCCTTTAATTTGATTGCTTTGAAGGCTTTTTACTCCATTTCCGGTTCAATCTTTGCGGAAAGCCATATAAAGCAATTTAGGAAAGGTTTAAAAGTTTCAATGGAAAATCTTTTATATTTTACTTATTTTAGTAAGCCTACTGATTCGAGTAATCGAGGGTTTCCTGACTCTATAAAAGTGATGTAATACTTTTATTCAAGGAATAATACAGTTTCAGGTTGTTTGTGGGTATCTAGGGTCGTAAACGGGTTGGTTCCGTTCCGGGTCCACGGTGGGCCCGGAACTGGAATCGTTAGTGAGGGGATGCACCCGGAAACTAAAACCGAAACCGATTCGGAACTAATTTCCTGGATCCGGAACCGGAACCATTACGGAGTGGATGGGCCCGGAACCGGAACCATTTCCTGGGCGGGTTCGGGTCCGGGCCCGGCCTATGTAGAGAATTTTTTAGAGAAAAGCAAACTTTTAGAAAAGAAATTTCTAAAATTGGGGTAATATATTGGAGCTCGGGCCCACAGGCCAGAACAATGGTCGAATTGGGCCCGGAACCATTTAGGTCGCGGGTCTAGAAATTGGAACCATACCCGGACCCGTTTACTTATCGGTTCCTAAAGATGGACCCGGACCCGATTATTAACGGGTCGGAACCTTCGGATAATCGGAGAATCGGATACCCATTTACAACCCTATGGGCATCACCCCATCACTTCCGTCTTGGCTCAGGGTGACGGTACGAGGTTAAAGGAGATGACTTTCCACTATGGTTTACTAAGAGTGTTTCCGCAACGTTAATGTGGAAACAAAATTCAACGTAACAGAACAAATTTGAGACGGTAAAGCCGACCGGTCCCCAGGCACCACCGCTCGGTAAAGCAACGGGCTCGGCAGGTCCGACCCGGTCCAGGGCAGCACCTCTCTGTAAAGCACAACTGTTTTCCACTGCGATAATACTTCGGGTGCGATCATACCAGCGCTAAAGCACCGGATCCCATCAGAACTCCGCAGTTAAGCGTGCTTGGGCGAGAGTAGTACTAGGATGGGTGACCTCCTGGGAAGTCCTCGTGTTGCACCCCTTTGTTTTCAGCTTTGGCTGTCCATTTTCCTGCCACCCATCACATGACCGCTGTTGGAGCCGTCGGAGACCAAATTAATCATTTTGAAGCGTCGAAACCCAGGCTCCGTGCGAGACTTACTGGTTTTAGATAGCCTTTAATTTGATTGCTTTGAAGGCTTTTTACTCCATTTCCGGTTCAATCTTTGCGGAAAGCCATATAAAGCAATTTAGGAAAGGTTTAAAAGTTTCAATGGAAAATCTTTTATATTTTACTGATTTTAGTAAGCTTACTGATTCGAGTAATCGAGGGTTTCCTGACTCTATAAAAGTGATGTAATACTTTTATTCAAGGAATAATACAGTTTCAGGTTGTTTGTGGGTATCTAGGGTCGTAAACGGGTTGGTTCCGTTCCGGGTCCACGGCGGGCCCGGAACTGGAATCGTTAGTGAGGGGATGCACCCGGAAACCAAAACCGAAACCGATTCGGAACTAATTTCCTGGATCCGGAACCGGAACCATTACGGAGTGGATGGGCCCGGAACCGGAACCATTTCCTGGGCGGGTTCGGGTCCGGGCCCGGCCCATGTAGAGAATTTTTTAGAGAAAAGCAAACTTTTAGAAAAAAAATTTCTAAAATTGGGGAAATATATTGGAGCTCGGGCCCACAGGCCAGAACCATGGTCGAATTGGGCCCGGAACCATTTAGGTCGCGGGTCTAGAAATTGGAACCATACCCGGACCCGTTTACTTATCGGTTCCTAAAGATGGACCCAGACCCGATTATTAACGGGTCGGAACCTTCGGATAAACGGAGAATCGGATACCCATTTACAACCCTATAGGCATCACCCCATCACTTCCGTCTTGGCTCAGGGTGACAGTACGAGGTTAATGGAGATGACTTTCCTCTATGGTTTACTAAGAGTGTTTCCGCAACGTTAATGTGGAAACAGAAATCAACGTAACAGAACAAATTTGAGACGGTAAAGCCGACCGGTCCCCAGGCACCACCGCTCGGTAAAGCAACGGGCTCGGCAGGTCCGACCCGGTCCAGGGCACCACCTCTCTGTAAAGCACAACTGTTTTCCACTGCGATAATACTTCGGGTGCGATCATACCAGCGCTAAAGCACCGGATCCCATCAGAACTCCGCAGTTAAGCGTGCTTGGGCGAGAGTAGTACTAGGATGGGTGACCTCCTGGGAAGTCCTCGTGTTGCACCCCTTTTTTTTCAGCTTTGGCTGTCCATTTTCCTGCCACCCGTCACATGACCGCTGTTGGAGCCGTCGGAGACCAAATTAATCATTTTGAAGCGTCGAAACCCAGGCTCCGTGCGAGACTTACTGGTTTTAGTTAGCCTTTAATTTGATTGCTTTGAAGGCTTTTTACTCCATTTCCGGTTCAATCTTTGCGGAAAGCCATATAAAGCAATTTAGGAAAGGTTTAAAAGTTTCAATGGAAAATCTTTTATATTTTACTGATTTTAGTAAGCTTACTGATTCGAGTAATCGAGGGTTTCCTGACTCTATAAAAGTGATGTAATACTTTTATTCACGGAATAATACAGTTTCAGGTTGTTTGTGGGTATCTAGGGTCGTAAACGGGTCGGTTCCGTTCCTGGTCCACGGCGGGCCCGGAACTGGAATCGTTAATGAGGGGATGCACCCGGAAACCAAAACCGGAACCGATTCGGAACTAATTTCCTGGATCCGGAACCGGAACCATTACAGAGTGGATGGTCTCGGAACCGGAACCATTTACTGGTCGGGTTCGGGTCCAGGCCCGGCCCATGTAGAGAATTTTTTAGAGAAAAGCAAACTTTTAGAAAAAAAATTTCTAAAATTGGGGAAATATATTGGAGCTCGGGCCCACAGGCCAGATCCATGGTCGAATTGGGCCCGGAACCATTTAGGTCGCGGGTCTAGAAATTGGAACCATACCCGGACCCGTTTACTTATCGGTTCCTAAAGATGGACCCAGACCCGATTATTAACGGGTCGGAACCTTCGGATAAACGGAGAATCGGATACCCATTTACAACCCTATAGGCATCACCCCATCACTTCCGTCTTGGCTCAGGGTGACCGTACGAGGTTAATGGAGATGACTTTCCTCTATGGTTTACTAAGAGTGTTTCCGCAACGTTAATGTGGAAACAGAAATCAACGTAACAGAACAAATTTGAGAGAGTAAAGCCGACCGGTCCCCAGGCACCACCGCTCGGTAAAGCAACGGGCTCGGCAGGTCCGACCCGGTCCAGGGCAGCACCTCTCTGTAAAGCACAACTGTTTTCCGCTGCGATAATACTTCGGGTGCGATCATACCAGCGCTAAAGCACCGGATCCCATCAGAACTCCGCAATTAAGCGTGCTTGGGCGAGAGTAGTACTAGGATGGGTGACCTCCTGGGAAGTCCTCGTGTTGCACCCCTTTTTGTTCAGCTTTGGCTGTCCATTTTCCTGCCACCCATCACATGACCGCTGTTGGAGCCGTCGGAGACCAAATTAATCATTTTGAAGAGTCGAAACCCAGGCTCCGTGCGAGACTTACTGGTTTTAGTTAGCCTTTAATTTGATTGCTTTGAAGGCTTTTTACTCCATTTCCGGTTCAATCTTTGCGGAAAGCCATATAAAGCAACTTAGGAAAGATTTAAAATTTTCAATGGAAAATCTTTTATATTTTACTGATTTTAGTAAGCTTACTGATTCGAGTAATCGAGGGTTTCCTGACTCTATGAAAGTGATGTAATACTTTTATTCAAGGAATAAAACAGTTTCAGGTTGTTTATGGGTATCTAGGGTCATGAACGGGTCGGTTCCGTTCCGGGTCCACGGCGGGCGCGGAACTGGAATCGTTAATGAGGGGATGCACCTGGAAACCAAAACCGGAACCGATTCGGAACTAATTTCCTGGATCCGGAACCGGAACCATTACGGAGTGGATGGGCCCGGAATCGGAACCATTTCCTGGGCGGGTTCGGGTCCGGGCCCGGCCTATGTAGAGAATTTTTTAGAGAAAAGCAAACTTTTAGAAAAGAAATTTCTAAAATTGGGGTAATATATTGGAGCTCGGGCCCACAGGCCAGAACCATGGTCGAATTGGGCCCGGAACCATTTAGGTCGCGGGTCTAGAAATTGGAACCATACCCGGACCCGTTTACTTATCGGTTCCTAAAGATGGACCCAGACCCGATTATTAACGGGTCGGAACCTTCGGATAATCGGAGAATCGGATACCCATTTACAACCCTATGGGCATCACCCCATCACTTCCGTCTTGGCTCAGGGTGACGGTACGAGGTTAAAGGAGATGACTTTCCTCTATGGTTTACTAAGAGTGTTTCCGCAACGTTAATGTGGAAACAGAATTCAACGTAACAGAACAAATTTTAGACGGTAAAGCCGACCGGTCCCCAGGCACCACCGCTCGGTAAAGCAACGGGCTCGGCAGGTCCGACCCGGTCCAGGGCACCACCTCTCTGTAAAGCACAACTATTTTCCACTGCGAAAATACTTCGGGTGCGATCATACCAGCGCTAAAGCACCGGATCCAATCAGAACTCCGCAGTTAAGCGTGCTTGGGCGAGAGTAGTACTAGGATGGGTGACCTCCTGGGAAGTCCTCGTGTTGCACCCCTTTTTTTTCAGCTTTGGCTGTCCATTTTCCTGCCACCCATCACATGACCGCTGTTGGAGCCGTCGGAGACCAAATTAATCATTTTGAAGCGTCGAAACCCAGGCTCCGTGCGAGACTTACTGGTTTTAGATAGCCTTTAATTTGATTGCTTTGAAGGCTTTTTACTCCATTTCCGGTTCAATCTTTGCGGAAAGCCATATAAAGCAATTTAGGAAAGGTTTAAAAGTTTCAATGGAAAATCTTTTATATTTTACTGATTTTAGTAAGCTTACTGATTCGAATAATCGAGGGTTTCCTGACTCTATAAAAGTGATGTAATACTTTTATTCAAGGAATAATACAGTTTCAGGTTGTTTGTGGGTATCTAGGGTCGTAAACGGGTCGGTTCCGTTCCGGGTCCACGGCGGGCCCGGAACTGGAATCGTTAGTGAGGGGATGCACCCGGAAACCAAAACCGATACCGATTCGGAACTAATTTCTTGGATCCGGAACCGGAACCATTACGGAGTGGATGGGCCCGGAACCGGAACCATTTCCTGGGCGGGTTCGGGTCCGGGCCCGGCCCATGTAGAGAATTTTTTAGAGAAAAGCAAACTTTTAGAAAAAAAATTTCTAAAATTGGGGAAATATATTGGAGCTCGGGCCCACAGGCCAGAACCATGGTCGAATTGGGCCCGGAACCATTTAGGTCGCGGGTCTAGAAATTGGAACCATACCCGGACCCGTTTACTTATCGGTTCCTAAAGATGGACCCAGACCCGATTATTAACGGGTCGGAACCTTCGGATAAACGGAGAATCGGATACCCATTTACAACCCTATAGGCATCACCCCATCACTTCCGTCTTGGCTCAGGGTGACAGTACGAGGTTAATGGAGATGACTTTCCTCTATGGTTTACTAAGAGTGTTTCCGCAACGTTAATGTGGAAACAGAAATCAACGTAACAGAACAAATTTGAGACGGTAAAGCCGACCGGTCCCCAGGCACCACCGCTCGGTAAAGCAACGGGCTCGGCAGGTCCGACCCGGTCCAGGGCACCACCTCTCTGTAAAGCACAACTGTTTTCCACTGCGATAATACTTCGGGTGCGATCATACCAGCGCTAAAGCACCGGATCCCATCAGAACTCCGCAGTTAAGCGTGCTTGGGCGAGAGTAGTACTAGGATGGGTGACCTCCTGGGAAGTCCTCGTGTTGCACCCCTTTTTTTTCAGCTTTGGCTGTCCATTTTCCTGCCACCCATCACATGACCGCTGTTGGAGCCGTCGGAGACCAAATTAATCATTTTGAAGCGTCGAAACCCAGGCTCCGTGCGAGACTTACTGGTTTTAGTTAGCCTTTAATTTGATTGCTTTGAAGGCTTTTTACTCCATTTCCGGTTCAATCTTTGCGGAAAGCCATATAAAGCAATTTAGGAAAGGTTTAAAAGTTTCAATGGAAAATCTTTTATATTTTACTGATTTTAGTAAGCTTACTGATTCGAGTAATCGAGGGTTTCCTGACTCTATAAAAGTGATGTAATACTTTTATTCACGGAATAATACAGTTTCAGGTTGTTTGTGGGTATCTAGGGTCGTAAACGGGTCGGTTCCGTTCCGGGTCCACGGCGGGCCCGGAACTGGAATCGTTAATGAGGGGATGCACCCGGAAACCAAAACCGGAACCGATTCGGAACTAATTTCCTGGATCCGGAACCGGAACCATTACAGAGTGGATGGGCTCGGAACCGGAACCATTTACTGGGCGGGTTCGGGTCCAGGCCCGGCCCATGTAGAGAATTTTTTAGAGAAAAGCAAACTTTTAGAAAAAAAATTTCTAAAATTGGGGAAATATATTGGAGCTCGGGCCCACAGGCCAGATCCATGGTCGAATTGGGCCCGGAACCATTTAGGTCGCGGGTCTAGAAATTGGAACCATACCCGGACCCGTTTACTTATCGGTTCCTAAAGATGGACCCAGACCCGATTATTAACGGGTCGGAACCTTCGGATAAACGGAGAATCGGATACCCATTTACAACCCTATAGGCATCACCCCATCACTTCCGTCTTGGCTCAGGGTGACCGTACGAGGTTAATGGAGATGACTTTCCTCTATGGTTTACTAAGAGTGTTTCCGCAACGTTAATGTGGAAACAGAAATCAACGTAACAGAACAAATTTGAGAGAGTAAAGCCGACCGGTCCCCAGGCACCACCGCTCGGTAAAGCAACGGGCTCGGCAGGTCCGACCCGGTCCAGGGCACCACCTCTCTGTAAAGCACAACTGTTTTCCACTGCGATAATACTTCGGGTGCGATCATACCAGCGCTAAAGCACCGGATCCCATCAGAACTCCGCAGTTAAGCGTGTTTGGGCGAGAGTAGTACTAGGATGGGTGACCTCCTGGGAAGTCCTCGTGTTGCACCCCTTTTTGTTCAGCTTTGGCTGTCCATTTTCCTGCCACCCATCACATGACCGCTGTTGGAGCCGTCGGAGACCAAATTAATCATTTTGAAGAGACGAAACCCAGGCTCCGTGCGAGACTTACTGGTTTTAGTTAGCCTTTAATTTGATTGCTTTGAAGGCTTTTTACTCCATTTCCGGTTCAATCTTTGCGGAAAGCCATATAAAGCAACTTAGGAAAGATTTAAAATTTTCAATGGAAAATCTTTTATATTTTACTGATTTTAGTAAGCTTACTGATTCGAGTAATCGAGGGTTTCCTGACTCTATAAAAGTGATGTAATACTTTTATTCAAGGAATAAAACAGTTTCAGGTTGTTTATGGGTATCTAGGGTCATGAACGGGTCGGTTCCGTTCCGGGTCCACGGCGGGCGCGGAACTGGAATCGTTAATGAGGGGATGCACCTGGAAACCAAAACCGGATCCGATTCGGAACTAATTTCCTGGATCCGGAACCGGAACCATTACGGAGTGGATGGGCCCGGAATCGGAACCATTTCCTGGGCGGGTTCGGGTCCGGGCCCGGCCTATGTAGAGAATTTTTTAGAGAAAAGCAAACTTTTAGAAAAGAAATTTCTAAAATTGGGGTAATATATTGGAGCTCGGGCCCACAGGCCAGAACCATGGTCGAATTGGGCCCGGAACCATTTAGGTCGCGGGTCTAGAAATTGGAACCATACCCGGACCCGTTTACTTATCGGTTCCTAAAGATGGACCCAGACCCGATTATTAACGGGTCGGAACCTTCGGATAATCGGAGAATCGGATACCCATTTACAACCCTATGGGCATCACCCCATCACTTCCGTCTTGGCTCAGGGTGACGGTACGAGGTTAAAGGAGATGACTTTCCTCTATGGTTTACTAAGAGTGTTTCCGCAACGTTAATGTGGAAACAGAATTCAACGTAACAGAACAAATTTTAGACGGTAAAGCCGACCGGTCCCCAGGCACCACCGCTCGGTAAAGCAACGGGCTCGGCAGGTCCGACCCGGTCCAGGGCACCACCTCTCTGTAAAGCACAACTATTTTCCACTGCGAAAATACTTCGGGTGCGATCATACCAGCGCTAAAGCACCGGATCCAATCAGAACTCCGCAGTTAAGCGTGCTTGGGCGAGAGTAGTACTAGGATGGGTGACCTCCTGGGAAGTCCTCGTGTTGCACCCCTTTTTTTTCAGCTTTGGCTGTCCATTTTCCTGCCACCCATCACATGACCGCTGTTGGAGCCGTCGGAGACCAAATTAATCATTTTGAAGCGTCGAAACCCAGGCTCCGTGCGAGACTTACTGGTTTTAGATAGCCTTTAATTTGATTGCTTTGAAGGCTTTTTACTCCATTTCCGGTTCAATCTTTGCGGAAAGCCATATAAAACAATTTAGGAAAGGTTTAAAAGTTTCAATGGAAAATCTTTTATATTTTACTGATTTTAGTAAGCTTACTGATTCGAGTAATCGAGGGTTTCCTGACTCTATAAAAGTGATGTAATACTTTTATTCAAGGAATAATACAGTTTCAGGTTGTTTGTGGGTATCTAGGGTCGTAAACGGGTCGGTTCCGTTCCGGGTCCACGGCGGGCCCGGAACTGGAATCGTTAGTGAGGGGATGCACCCGGAAACCAAAACCGAAACCGATTCGGAACTAATTTCTTGGATCCGGAACCGGAACCATTACGGAGTGGATGGGCCCGGAACCGGAACCATTTCCTGGGCGGGTTCGGGTCCGGGCCCGGCCCATGTAGAGAATTTTTTAGAGAAAAGCAAACTTTTAGAAAAAAAATTTCTAAAATTGGGGAAATATATTGGAGCTCGGGCCCACAGGCCAGAATCATGGTCGAATTGGGCCCGGAACCATTTAGGTCGCGGGTCTAGAAATTGGAACCATACCCGGACCCGTTTACTTATCGGTTCCTAAAGATGGACCCAGACCCGATTATTAACGGGTCGGAACCTTCGGATAAACGGAGAATCGGATACCCATTTACAACCCTATAGGCATCACCCCATCACTTCCGTCTTGGCTCAGGGTGACCGTACGAGGTTAATGGAGATGACTTTCCTCTATGGTTTACTAAGAGTGTTTCCGCAACGTTAATGTGGAAACAGAAATCAACGTAACAGAACAAATTTTAGACGGTAAAGCCGACCGGTCCCCAGGCACCACCGCTCGGTAAAGCAACGGGCTCGGCAGGTCCGACCCGGTCCAGGGCACCACCTCTCTGTAAAGCACAACTGTTTTCCACTGCGATAATACTTCGGGTGCGATCATACCAGCGCTAAAGCACCGGATCCCATCAGAACTCCGCAGTTAAGCGTGCTTGGGCGAGAGTAGTACTAGGATGGGTGACCTCCTGGGAAGTCCTCGTGTTGCACCCCTTTTTTTTCAGCTTTGGCTGTCCATTTTCCTGCCACCCATCACATGACCGCTGTTGGAGCCGTCGGAGACCAAATTAATCATTTTGAAGCGTCGAAACCCAGGCTCCGTGCGAGACTTACTGGTTTTAGATAGCCTTTAATTTGATTGCTTTGAAGGCTTTTTACTCCATTTCCGGTTCAATCTTTGCGGAAAGCCATATAAAGCAATTTAGGAAAGGTTTAAAAGTTTCAATGGAAAATCTTTTATATTTTACTGATTTTAGTAAGCTTACTGATTCGAGTAATCGAGGGTTTCCTGACTCTATAAAAGTGATGTAATACCTTTATTCAAGGAATAATACAGTTTCAGGTTGTTTGTGGGTATCTAGGGTCGTAAACGGGTCGGTTCCGTTCCGGGTCCACGGCGGGCCCGGAACTGGAATCGTTAGTGAGGGGATGCACCCGGAAACCAAAACCGAAACCGATTCGGAACTAATTTCCTGGATCCGGAACCGGAACCATTACGGAGTGGATGGGCCCGGAACCGGAACCATTTCCTGGGCGGGTTCGGGTCCGGGCCCGGCCCATGTAGAGAATTTTTTAGAGAAAAGCAAACTTTTAGAAAAAAAATTTCTAAAATTGGGGAAATATATTGGAGCTCGGGCCCACAGGCCAGAACCATGGTCGAATTGGGCCCGAAACCATTTAGGTCGCGGGTCTAGAAATTGGAACCATACCCGGACCCGTTTACTTATCGGTTCCTAAAGATGGACCCAGACCCGATTATTAACGGGTCGGAACCTTCGGATAAACGGAGAATCGGATACCCATTTACAACCCTATAGGCATCACCCCATCACTTCCGTCTTGGCTCAGGGTGACCGTACGAGGTTAATGGAGATGACTTTCCTCTATGGTTTACTAAGAGTGTTTCCGCAACGTTAATGTGGAAACAGAAATCAACGTAACAGAACAAATTTGAGACGGTAAAGCCGACCGGTCCCCAGGCACCACCGCTCGGTAAAGCAACGGGCTCGGCAGGTCCGACCCGGTCCAGGGCACCACCTCTCTGTAAAGCACAACTGTTTTCCACTGCGATAATACTTCGGGTGCGATCATACCAGCGCTAAAGCACCGGATCCCATCAGAACTCCGCAGTTAAGCGTGCTTGGGCGAGAGTAGTACTAGGATGGGTGACCTCCTGGGAAGTCCTCGTGTTGCACCCCTTTTTTTTCAGCTTTGGCTGTCCATTTTCCTGCCACCCATCACATGACCGCTGTTGGAGCCGTCGGAGACCAAATTAATCATTTTGAAGCGTCGAAACCCAGGCTCCGTGCGAGACTTACTGGTTTTAGTTAGCCTTTAATTTGATTGCTTTGAAGGCTTTTTACTCCATTTCCGGTTCAATCTTTGCGGAAAGCCATATAAAGCAACTTAGGAACGGTTTAAAAGTTTCAATGGAAAATCTTTTATATTTTACTGATTTTAGTAAGCTTACTAATTCGAGTAATCGAGGGTTTCATGACTCTATAAAAGTGATGTAATACTTTTATTCAAGGAATAATACAGTTTCAGGTTGTTTATGGGTATCTAGGGTCATAAACGGGTCGGTTCCGTTCCGGGTCCACGGCGGGCCCGGAACTGGAATCGTTAATGAGGGGATGCACCCGGAAACCAAAACCGGAACCGATTCGGAACTAATTTCCTGGATCCGGAACCGGAACCATTACGGAGTGGATGGGCCCGGAACCGGAACCATTTCCTGGGCGGGGTCGGGTCCGGCCCGGCCTATGTAGAGAATTTTTTAGAGAAAAGCAAACTTTTAGAAAAGAAATTTCTAAAATTGGGGTAATATATTGGAGCTCGGGCCCACAGGCCAGAACCATGGTCGAATTGGGCCCGGAACCATTTAGGTCGCGGGTCTAGAAATTGGAACCATACCCGGACCCGTTTACTTATCGGTTCCTAAAGATGGACCCAGACCCGATTATTAACGGGTCGGAACCTTCGGATAATCGGAGAATCGGATACCCATTTACAACCCTATAGGCATCACCCCATCACTTCCGTCTTGGCTCAGGGTGACAGTACGAGGTTAATGGAGATGACTTTCCTCTATGGTTTACTAAGAGTGTTTCCGCAACGTTAATGTGGAAACAGAAATCAACGTAACAGAACAAATTTGAGACGGTAAAGCCGACCGGTCCCCAGGCACCACCGCTCGGTAAAGCAACGGGCTCGGCAGGTCCGACCCGGTCCAGGGCACCACCTCTCTGTAAAGCACAACTGTTTTCCACTGCGATAATACTTCGGGTGCATTCATACCAGCGCTAAAGCACCGGATCCCATCAGAACTTCGCAGTTAAGCGTGCTTGGGCGAGAGTAGAACTAGGATGGGAGACCTCCTGGGAAGTCCTCGTGTTGCACCCCTTTTTTTTCAGCTTTGGCTGACCATTTTCCTGCCACCCATCACATGACCGCTGTTGGAGCCGTCGGAGACCAAATTAATCATTTTAAAGCGTCGAAACCCAGGCTCCGTGCGAGACTTACTGGTTTTAGTTAGCCTTTAATTTGATTGCTTTGAAGGGTTTTTACTCCATTTCCGATTCAATCTTTGCGGAAAGCCATATAAAGCAATTTAGGAAAGGTTTAAAAGTTTCAATGGAAAATCTTTTATATTTTACTGATTTTAGTAAGCTTACTGATTCGAGTAATCGAGGGTTTCCTGACTCTATAAAAGTGATGTAATACTTTTATTCAAGGAATAATACAGTTTCAGGTTGTTTATGGGTATCGAGGGTCGTAAACGGGTCGGTTCCGTTCCGGGTCCACGGCGGGCCCGGAACTGGAATTGTTAGTGAGGGGATGCACCCGGAAACCAAAACCGGAACCGATTCGGAACTAATTTCCTGGATCCGGAACCGGAACCATTACGGAGTGGATGGGCCCGGAACCGGAACCATTTCCTGGGCGGGTTCGGGTCCGGGCCCGGCCTATCTAGAGAATTTTTTAGAGAAAAGCAAACTTTTAGAAAAGAAATTTCTAAAATTGGGGTAATATATTGGAGCTCGGGCCCACAGGCCAGGACCATGGTCGAATTGGGCCCGGAACCATTTAGGTCGCGGGTCTAGAAATTGGAACCATACTCGGACCCGTTTACTTATCGGTTCCTAAAGATGGACCCAGACCCGATTATTAACGGGTCGGAACCTTCGGATAATCGGAGAATCGGATACCCATTTACAACCCGATGGGCATCACCCCATCACGTCCGTCTTGGCTCAGGGTGACGGTACGAGGTTAAAGGAGATGACTTTCCTTTATGGTTTACTAAGAGTGTTTCCGCAACGTTAATGTGGAAACAGAATTCAACGTAACAGAACAAATTTGAGACGGTAAAGCCGACCGGTCCCCAGGCACCACCGCTCGGTAAAGCAACGGGCTCGGCAGGTCCGACCTCGTCCAGGGCACCACCTCTCTGTAAAGCACAACTGTTTTCCACTGCGATAATACTTCGGGTGCGATCATACCAGCGCTAAAGCACCGGATCCCATCAAAACTCCGCAGTTAAGCGTGCTTGGGCGAGAGTAGTACTAGGATGGGTGACCTCCTGGGAAGTCCTCGTGTTGCACCCCTTTTTTCTCAGCTTTGGCTGTCCATTTTCCTGCCACCCATCACATGACCGCTGTTGGAGCCGTCGGAGACCAAATTAATCATTTTGAAGCGTCGAAACCCAGGCTCCGTGCGAGACCTACTGGTTTTAGTTAGCCTTTAATTTGATTGCTTTGAAGGCTTTTTACTCCATTTCCGGTTCAATCTTTGCGGAAAGCCATATAAATCAATTTAGGAAAGGTTTAAAAGTTTCAATGGAAAATCTTTTATATTTTACTGATTTTAGTAAGCTTACTGATTCGAGTAATCGAGGGTTTCCTGACTCTATAAAAGTGATGTAATACTTTTATTTAAGGAATAATACAGTTTCAGGTTGTTTGTGGGTATCTAGGGTCGTAAACGGGTCGGTTCCGTTCCGGGTCCACGGCGGGCCCGGAACTGGAATCGTTAGTGAGGGGATGCACCCGGAAGCCAAAACCGGAACCGATTCGGAACTAATTTCCTGGATCCGGAACCGGAACCATTACGGAGTGGATGGGCCCGGAACCGGAACCATTTCCTGGGCAGGTTCGGGTCCGGGCCCGGCCTATCTAGAGAATTTTTTAGAGAAAAGCAAACTTTTAGAAAAAAAATTTCTAAAATTGGGGTAATATATTGGAGCTCGGGCCCACAGGCCAGAACCAAGGTCGAATTGGGCCCGGAACCATTTAGGTCGCGGGTCTAGAAATTGGAACCATACCCGGACCCGTTTACTTATCGGTTCCTAAAGATGGACCCAGACCCAATTATTAACGGGTCGGAACCTTCGGATAATCGGAGAATCGGATACCCATTTACAACCCTATGGGCGTCACCCCATCACTTCCGTCTTGGCTCAGGGTGACGGTACGAGGTTAAAGGAGATGACTTTCCTCTATGGTTTACTAAGAGTGTTTCCGCAACGTTAATGTGGAAATAGAATTCAACGTAACAGAACAAATTTGAGACGGTAAAGCCGACCGGTCCCCAGGCACCACCGCTCGGTAAAGCAACGGGCTCGGCAGGTCCGACCCGGTCCAGGGCACCACCTCTCTGTAAAGCACAACTGTTTTCCACTACGATAATACTTCGGGTGCGATCATACCAGCGCTAAAGCACGGGATCCCATCAGAACTCCGCAGTTAAGCGTGCTTGGGCGAGAGTAGTACTGGGATGGGTGACCTCCTGGGAAGTCCTCGTGTTGCACCCCTTCTTTTTCAGCTTTGGCTGTCCATTTTCCTGCCACCCATCACATGACCGCTGTTGGAGCCGTCGGAGACCAAATTAATCATTTTGAAGCGTCGAAACCCAGGCTCCGTGCGAGACTTACTGGTTTTAGTTAGCCTTTAATTTGATTGCATTCAAGGCTTTTTACTCCATTTCCGGTTCAATCTTTGCGGAAAGGCATATAAAGCAATTTAGGAAAGGTTTAAAAGTTTCAATGGAAAATCTTTTACATTTTACTGATTTTAGTAAGCTTACTTATTCGAGTAATCGAGGGTTTCCTGACTCTATAAAAGTGATGTAATACTTTTATTGAAGGAATAATACAGTTTCAGGTTGTTTATGGGTATCGAGGGTCGTAAACGGGTCGGTTCCGTTCCGGGTCCACGGCGGGCCCGGAACTGGAATCGTTAGTGAGGGGATGCACCCGGAAACCAAAACCGGAACCGATTCGGAACTAATTTCCTGGATCCGGAACCGGAACCATTACGGAGTGGATGGGCCCGGAACCGGAACCATTTCCTGGGCGGGTTCGGGTCCGGGCCCGGCCTATGTAGAGAATTTTTTAGAGAAAAGCAAACTTTTAGAAAAAAAATTTCTAAAATTGGGGTAATATATTGGAGCTCGGGCCCATAGGCCAGAACCAAGGTCGAATTGGGCCCGGAACCATTTAGGTCGCGGGTCTAGAAATTGGAACCATACCCGGACCCGTTTACTTATTGGTTCCTAAAGAAGGACCCAGACCCGATTATTAACGGGTCGGAACCTTTGGATAATCGGAGAATCGGATACCCATTTAGAACCCTATGGGCATCACCCCATCACTTCCGTCTTGGCTCAGGGTGACCGTACGACGTTAATGGAGATGACTTTCCTCTATGGTTTACTAGGAGTGTTTCCGCAACGTTAATGTGGAAACAGAAATCAACGTAACAGAACAAATTTGAGACGGTAAAGCCGACCGGTCCCCAGGCACCACCGCTCGGAAAAGCAACGGGCTCGGCAGGTCCGACCCGGTCCTGGGCACCACCTCTCTGTAAACCACAACTGTTTTCCTCTGCGATAATACTTCGGGTGCGATCATACCAGCGCTAAAGCACCGGATCCCATCAGAACTCCGCAGTTAGGCGTGCTTGGGCGAGAGTAGTACTAAGATGGGTGACCTCCTGGGAAGTCCTCGTGTTGCACCCCTTTTTTTTCAGCTTTGGCTGTCCATTTTCCTGCCACCCATCACATGACCGCTGTTGGAGCCGTCGGAGACCAAATTAATCATTTTGAAGCGTCGAAACCCAGGCTCCGTGCGAGACTCACTGGTTTTAGTTAGCCTTTAATTTGATTGCTTTGAAGGCTTTTTACTCCATTTCCGGTTCAATCTTTGCGGAAAGGCATATAAAGCAATTTAGGAAAGGTTTAAAAGTTTCAATTGAAAATCTTTTATATTTTACTGATTTTAGTAAGCTTACTGATTCGAGTAATCGAGGGTTTCCTGACTCTATAAAAGTGATGTAATACTTTTATTCAAGGAATAATACAGTTTCAGGTTGTTTATGGGTATCTAGGGTCGTAAACGGGTCGGTTCCGTTCCGAGTCCACGGAGGGCCCGGAACTGGAATCGTTAGTGAGGGGATGCACCCGGAAATCAAAACCGGAACCGATTCGGAACTAATTTCCTGGATCCGGAACCGGAACCATTACGGAGTGGATGGGCCCGGAACCGGAACCATTTCCTGGGCGGGTTCGGGTCCGGGCCCAGCCTATGTAGAGAATTTTTTAGGGAAAAGCAAACTTTTAGAAAAAAAATTTCTAAAATTGGGGTAATATATTGGAGCTCGGGCCCGCAGGCCAGAACCAAGGTCGAATTGGGCCCGGAACCATTTAGGTCGCGGGTCTAGAAATTGGAACCATACCCGGACCCGTTTACTTATCGGTTCCTAAAGATGGACCCAGACCCGATTATTAACGGGTCGGAACCATCGGATAATCGGAGAATCGGATACCCATTTACAACCCTATGGGCATTACCCCATCACTTCCGTCATGGCTCAGGGTGACGGTACGAGGTTAATGGAGATGACTTTCCTCTATGGTTTACTAGGAGTGTTTCCGCAACGTTAATGTGGAAACAGAAATCAACGTAACAGAACAAATTTGAGACGGTAAAGCCGACCGGTCCCCAGGCACCACCGCTCGGTAAAGCAACGGGCTCGGCAGGTCCGACCCGGTCCAGGGCACCACCTCTCTGTAAAGCACAACTGTTTTCCACTGCGATAATACTTCGGGTGCGATCATACCAGCGCTAAAGCACCGGATCCCATCAGAACTCCGCAGTTAAGCGTGCTTGGGCGAGAGTAGTACTAGGATGGCTGACCTCCTGGGAAGTCCTCGTGTTGCACCCCTTTTTTTTCAGCTTTGGCTGTCCATTTTCCTGCCAGCCATCACATGACCGCTGTTGGAGCCGTCGGAGACCAAATTAATCATTTTGAAGGGTCGAAACCCAGGCTCCGTGCGAGACTTACTGGTTTTAGTTAGCCTTTAATTTGATTGCTTTGAAGGCTTTTTACTCCATTTCCGGTTCAATCTTTGCGGAAAGCCATATAAAGCAATTTAGGAAAGGTTTAAAAGTTTCAATGGAAAATCTTTTATATTTTACTGATTTTAGTAAGCTTACTGATTCGAGTAATCGAGGGTTTCCTGACTCTATAAAAGTGATGTAATACTTTTATTCAAGGAATAATACAGTTTCAGGTTGTTTATGGGTATCTAGGGTCGTAAACGGGTCGGTTCCGTTCCGGGTCCACGGAGGGCCCGGAACTGGAATCGTTAGTGAGGGGATGCACCCGGAAACCAAAACCGGAACCGATTCGGAACTAATTTCCTGGATCCGGAACCGGAACCATTACGGAGTGGATGGGCCCGGAACCGGAACCATTTCCTGGGCGGGTTCGGGTCCGGGCCCGGCCTATGTAGAGAATTTTTTAGAGAAAAACAAACTTTTAGAAAAAAAATTTCTAAAATTGGGGTAATATATTGGAGCTCGGGCCCACAGGCCAGAACCATGGTCGAATTGGGCCCAGAACCATTTAGGTCGCGGGTCTAGAAATTGGAACTATACCCGGACCCGTTTACTTATCGGTTCCTAAAGATGGACCCAGACCCGATTATTAACGGGTCGGAACCTTTGGATAATCGGAGAATCGGATACCCATTTACAACCCTATGAGCATCACCCCATCACTTCCGTCTTGGCTCAGGGTGACAGTACGACGTTAATGGAGATGACTTTCCTCTATGGTTTACTAGGAGTGTTTCCGCAACGTTAATGTGGAAACAGAAATCAACGTAACAGAACAAATTTGAGACGGTAAAGCCGACCGGTCCCCAGGCACCACCGCTCGGTAAAGCAACGGGCTCGGCAGGTCCGACCCGGTCCTGTGCACCACCTCTCTGTAAAGCACAACTGTTTTCCTCTGCGATAATACTTCGGGTGCGATCATACCAGCGCTAAAGCACCGGATCCCATCAGAACTCCGCAGTTAAGCGTGCTTGGGCGGGAGTAGTACTAGGATGGGTGACCTCCTGGGAATTCCTCGTGTTGCACCCCTTTTTTTTCAGCTTTGGCTGTCCATTTTCCTGCCAGCCATCACATGACCGCTGTTGGAGCCGTCGGAGACCAAATTAATCATTTTGAAGCGTCGAAACCCAGGCTCCGTGCGAGACTTACTGGTTTTAGTTAGCCTTTAATTTGATTGCTTTGAATGCTTTTTACTCCATTTCCGGTTCAATCTTTGCGGAAAGCCATATAAAGCAATTTAGGAAAGGTTTAAAAGTTTCAATGGAAAATCTTTTATATTTTACTGATTTTAGTAAGCTTACTGATTCGAGTAATCGAGGGTTTCCTGACTCTATAAAAGTGATGTAATACTTTTATTCAAGGAATAATACAGTTTCAGGTTGTTTACGGGTACCTAGGGTCGTAAACGGGTCGGTTCCGTTCCGGGTCCACGGCGGGCCCGGAACTGGAATCGTTAGTGAGGGGATGCACCCGGAAACCAAAACCGGAACCGATTCGGAACTAATTTTCTGGATCCGGAACTGGAACCATTACGGAGTGGATGGGCCCGGAACCGGAACCATTTCCTGGGCAGGTTCGGGTCCGGGCCCGGCCTATGTTGAGAATTTTTTAGAGAAAAACAAACTTTTAGAAAAAAAATTTCTAAAATTGGGGTAATATATTGGAGCTCGGGCCCACAGGCCAGAACCATGGTCGAATTGGGCCCGGAACCATTTAGGTCGCGGGTCTAGAAATTGGAACTATACCCGGACCCGTTTACTTATCGGTTCCTAAAGATGGACCCAGACCCGATTATTAACGGGTCGGAACCTTCGGATAATCGGAGAATCGGATACCCATTTAGAACCCTATGGGCATCACCCCATCACTTCCGTCTTGGCTCAGGGTGACAGTACGAGGTTAATGGAGATGACTTTCCTCTATGGTTTACTAGGAGTGTTTCCGCAACGTTAATGTGGAAACAGAAATCAACGTAACAGAACAAATTTGAGACGGTAAAGCCGACCGGTCCCCAGGCACCACCGCTCGGTAAAGCAACGGGCTCGGCAGGTCCGACCCGGTCCAGGGCACCACCTCTCTGTAAAGCACAACTGTTTTCCTCTGCGATAGTACTTCGGGCGCGATCATACCAGCGCTAAAGCACCGGATCCCTTCAGAACTCCGCAGTTAAGCGTGCATGGGCGAGAGTAGTACTAGGATGGGTGACCTCCTGGGAAGTCCTCGTGTTGCATCCCTTTTTTTTCAACTTTGGCTGTCCATTTTCCTGCCACCCATCACATGACCGCTGTTGGAGCCATCGTAGACCAAATTAATCATTTTGAAGCGTCGAAACCCAGGCTCCGTGCGAGACTTACTGGTATTAGTTAGCCTTTAATTTGATTGCTTTGAAGGCTTTTTACTCCATTTCCGGTTCAATCTTTGCGGAAAGCCATATAAAGCAATTTAGGAAAGGTTTAAAAGTTTCAATGGAAAATCTTTTATATTTTACTGATTTTAGTAAGCTTACTGATTCGAGTAATCGAGGGTTTCCTGACTCTATAAAAGTGATGTAATACTTTTATTCAAGGAGTAATACAGTTTCAGGTTGTTTATGGGTATCTAGGGTCGTAAACGGGTCGGTTCCGTTCCGGGTCCACGGCGGGCCCGGAACTGGAATCGTTAGTGAGGGGTTGCACCCGGAAACCAAAACCGGAATCGATTCGGAACTAATTTCCTGGATCCGGAACCGGAACCATTACGGAGTGGATGGGCCCGGAACCGGAACCATTTCCTGGGCGGGTTCGGGTCCGGGCCCGGCCTATGTAGAGAATTTTTTAGAGAAAAGCAAACTTCTAGAAAAAAAATTTCTAAAATTGGGGTAATATATTGGAGCTCGGGCCCACAGGCCAGAACCAAGGTCGAATTGGGCCCGGAACCATTTAGGTCGCGGGTCTAGAAATTGGAACCATACCCGGACCCGTTTACTTATCGGTTCCTAAAGATGGACCCAGACCCGATTATTAACGGGTCGGAACCTTTGGATAATCGGAGAATCGGATACCCATTTACAACCCTATGAGCATCACCCCATCACTTCCGTCTTGGCTCAGGGTGACCGTACGACGTTAATGGAGATGACTTTCCTCTATGGTTTACTAGGAGTGTTTCCGCAACGTTAATGTGGAAACAGAAATCAACGTAACAGAACAAATTTGAGACGGTAAAGCCGACCGGTCCCCAGGCACCACCGCTCGGTAAAGCAACGGGCTCGGCAGGTCCGACCCGGTCCAGGGCACCACCTCTCTGTAAAGCACAACTGTTTTCCACTGCGATAATACTTCGGGTGCATTCATACCAGCGCTAAAGCACCGGATCCCATCAGAACTTCGCAGTTAAGCGTGCTTGGGCGAGAGTAGAACTAGGATGGGAGACCTCCTGGGAAGTCCTCGTGTTGCACCCCTTTTTTTTCAGCTTTGGCTGACCATTTTCCTGCCACCCATCACATGACCGCTGTTGGAGCCGTCGGAGACCAAATTAATCATTTTAAAGCGTCGAAACCCAGGCTCCGTGCGAGACTTACTGGTTTTAGTTAGCCTTTAATTTGATTGCTTTGAAGGGTTTTTACTCCATTTCCGATTCAATCTTTGCGGAAAGCCATATAAAGCAATTTAGGAAAGGTTTAAAAGTTTCAATGGAAAATCTTTTATATTTTACTGATTTTAGTAAGCTTACTGATTCGAGTAATCGAGGGTTTCCTGACTCTATAAAAGTGATGTAATACTTTTATTCAAGGAATAATACAGTTTCAGGTTGTTTATGGGTATCGAGGGTCGTAAACGGGTCGGTTCCGTTCCGGGTCCACGGCGGGCCCGGAACTGGAATTGTTAGTGAGGGGATGCACCCGGAAACCAAAACCGGAACCGATTCGGAACTAATTTCCTGGATCCGGAACCGGAACCATTACGGAGTGGATGGGCCCGGAACCGGAACCATTTCCTGGGCGGGTTCGGGTCCGGGCCCGGCCTATCTAGAGAATTTTTTAGAGAAAAGCAAACTTTTAGAAAAGAAATTTCTAAAATTGGGGTAATATATTGGAGCTCGGGCCCACAGGCCAGGACCATGGTCGAATTGGGCCCGGAACCATTTAGGTCGCGGGTCTAGAAATTGGAACCATACTCGGACCCATTTACTTATCGGTTCCTAAAGATGGACCCAGACCCGATTATTAACGGGTCGGAACCTTCGGATAATCGGAGAATCGGATACCCATTTACAACCCGATGGGCATCACCCCATCACGTCCGTCTTGGCTCAGGGTGACGGTACGAGGTTAAAGGAGATGACTTTCCTTTATGGTTTACTAAGAGTGTTTCCGCAACGTTAATGTGGAAACAGAATTCAACGTAACAGAACAAATTTGAGACGGTAAAGCCGACCGGTCCCCAGGCACCACCGCTCGGTAAAGCAACGGGCTCGGCAGGTCCGACCTCGTCCAGGGCACCACCTCTCTGTAAAGCACAACTGTTTTCCACTGCGATAATACTTCGGGTGCGATCATACCAGCGCTAAAGCACCGGATCCCATCAAAACTCCGCAGTTAAGCGTGCTTGGGCGAGAGTAGTACTAGGATGGGTGACCTCCTGGGAAGTCCTCGTGTTGCACCCCTTTTTTCTCAGCTTTGGCTGTCCATTTTCCTGCCACCCATCACATGACCGCTGTTGGAGCCGTCGGAGACCAAATTAATCATTTTGAAGCGTCGAAACCCAGGCTCCGTGCGAGACCTACTGGTTTTAGTTAGCCTTTAATTTGATTGCTTTGAAGGCTTTTTACTCCATTTCCGGTTCAATCTTTGCGGAAAGCCATATAAATCAATTTAGGAAAGGTTTAAAAGTTTCAATGGAAAATCTTTTATATTTTACTGATTTTAGTAAGCTTACTGATTCGAGTAATCGAGGGTTTCCTGACTCTATAAAAGTGATGTAATACTTTTATTTAAGGAATAATACAGTTTCAGGTTGTTTGTGGGTATCTAGGGTCGTAAACGGGTCGGTTCCGTTCCGGGTCCACGGCGGGCCCGGAACTGGAATCGTTAGTGAGGGGATGCACCCGGAAGCCAAAACCGGAACCGATTCGGAACTAATTTCCTGGATCCGGAACCGGAACCATTACGGAGTGGATGGGCCCGGAACCGGAACCATTTCCTGGGCAGGTTCGGGTCCGGGCCCGGCCTATCTAGAGAATTTTTTAGAGAAAAGCAAACTTTTAGAAAAAAAATTTCTAAAATTGGGGTAATATATTGGAGCTCGGGCCCACAGGCCAGAACCAAGGTCGAATTGGGCCCGGAACCATTTAGGTCGCGGGTCTAGAAATTGGAACCATACCCGGACCCGTTTACTTATCGGTTCCTAAAGATGGACCCAGACCCAATTATTAACGGGTCGGAACCTTCGGATAATCGGAGAATCGGATACCCATTTACAACCCTATGGGCGTCACCCCATCACTTCCGTCTTGGCTCAGGGTGACGGTACGAGGTTAAAGGAGATGACTTTCCTCTATGGTTTACTAAGAGTGTTTCCGCAACGTTAATGTGGAAATAGAATTCAACGTAACAGAACAAATTTGAGACGGTAAAGCCGACCGGTCCCCAGGCACCACCGCTCGGTAAAGCAACGGGCTCGGCAGGTCCGACCCGGTCCAGGGCACCACCTCTCTGTAAAGCACAACTGTTTTCCACTACGATAATACTTCGGGTGCGATCATACCAGCGCTAAAGCACGGGATCCCATCAGAACTCCGCAGTTAAGCGTGCTTGGGCGAGAGTAGTACTGGGATGGGTGACCTCCTGGGAAGTCCTCGTGTTGCACCCCTTCTTTTTCAGCTTTGGCTGTCCATTTTCCTGCCACCCATCACATGACCGCTGTTGGAGCCGTCGGAGACCAAATTAATCATTTTGAAGCGTCGAAACCCAGGCTCCGTGCGAGACTTACTGGTTTTAGTTAGCCTTTAATTTGATTGCATTCAAGGCTTTTTACTCCATTTCCGGTTCAATCTTTGCGGAAAGGCATATAAAGCAATTTAGGAAAGGTTTAAAAGTTTCAATGGAAAATCTTTTACATTTTACTGATTTTAGTAAGCTTACTTATTCGAGTAATCGAGGGTTTCCTGACTCTATAAAAGTGATGTAATACTTTTATTGAAGGAATAATACAGTTTCAGGTTGTTTATGGGTATCGAGGGTCGTAAACGGGTCGGTTCCGTTCCGGGTCCACGGCGGGCCCGGAACTGGAATCGTTAGTGAGGGGATGCACCCGGAAACCAAAACCGGAACCGATTCGGAACTAATTTCCTGGATCCGGAACCGGAACCATTACGGAGTGGATGGGCCCGGAACCGGAACCATTTCCTGGGCGGGTTCGGGTCCGGGCCCGGCCTATGTAGAGAATTTTTTAGAGAAAAGCAAACTTTTAGAAAAAAAATTTCTAAAATTGGGGTAATATATTGGAGCTCGGGCCCATAGGCCAGAACCAAGGTCGAATTGGGCCCGGAACCATTTAGGTCGCGGGTCTAGAAATTGGAACCATACCCGGACCCGTTTACTTATTGGTTCCTAAAGAAGGACCCAGACCCGATTATTAACGGGTCGGAACCTTTGGATAATCGGAGAATCGGATACCCATTTAGAACCCTATGGGCATCACCCCATCACTTCCGTCTTGGCTCAGGGTGACCGTACGACGTTAATGGAGATGACTTTCCTCTATGGTTTACTAGGAGTGTTTCCGCAACGTTAATGTGGAAACAGAAATCAACGTAACAGAACAAATTTGAGACGGTAAAGCCGACCGGTCCCCAGGCACCACCGCTCGGAAAAGCAACGGGCTCGGCAGGTCCGACCCGGTCCTGGGCACCACCTCTCTGTAAACCACAACTGTTTTCCTCTGCGATAATACTTCGGGTGCGATCATACCAGCGCTAAAGCACCGGATCCCATCAGAACTCCGCAGTTAGGCGTGCTTGGGCGAGAGTAGTACTAAGATGGGTGACCTCCTGGGAAGTCCTCGTGTTGCACCCCTTTTTTTTCAGCTTTGGCTGTCCATTTTCCTGCCACCCATCACATGACCGCTGTTGGAGCCGTCGGAGACCAAATTAATCATTTTGAAGCGTCGAAACCCAGGCTCCGTGCGAGACTCACTGGTTTTAGTTAGCCTTTAATTTGATTGCTTTGAAGGCTTTTTACTCCATTTCCGGTTCAATCTTTGCGGAAAGGCATATAAAGCAATTTAGGAAAGGTTTAAAAGTTTCAATTGAAAATCTTTTATCTTTTACTGATTTTAGTAAGCTTACTGATTCGAGTAATCGAGGGTTTCCTGACTCTATAAAAGTGATGTAATACTTTTATTCAAGGAATAATACAGTTTCAGGTTGTTTATGGGTATCTAGGGTCGTAAACGGGTCGGTTCCGTTCCGAGTCCACGGAGGGCCCGGAACTGGAATCGTTAGTGAGGGGATGCACCCGGAAATCAAAACCGGAACCGATTCGGAACTAATTTCCTGGATCCGGAACCGGAACCATTACGGAGTGGATGGGCCCGGAACCGGAACCATTTCCTGGGCGGGTTCGGGTCCGGGCCCAGCCTATGTAGAGAATTTTTTAGGGAAAAGCAAACTTTTAGAAAAAAAATTTCTAAAATTGGGGTAATATATTGGAGCTCGGGCCCGCAGGCCAGAACCAAGGTCGAATTGGGCCCGGAACCATTTAGGTCGCGGGTCTAGAAATTGGAACCATACCCGGACCCGTTTACTTATCGGTTCCTAAAGATGGACCCAGACCCGATTATTAACGGGTCGGAACCATCGGATAATCGGAGAATCGGATACCCATTTACAACCCTATGGGCATTACCCCATCACTTCCGTCATGGCTCAGGGTGACGGTACGAGGTTAATGGAGATGACTTTCCTCTATGGTTTACTAGGAGTGTTTCCGCAACGTTAATGTGGAAACAGAAATCAACGTAACAGAACAAATTTGAGACGGTAAAGCCGACCGGTCCCCAGGCACCACCGCTCGGTAAAGCAACGGGCTCGGCAGGTCCGACCCGGTCCAGGGCACCACCTCTCTGTAAAGCACAACTGTTTTCCACTGCGATAATACTTCGGGTGCGATCATACCAGCGCTAAAGCACCGGATCCCATCAGAACTCCGCAGTTAAGCGTGCTTGGGCGAGAGTAGTACTAGGATGGCTGACCTCCTGGGAAGTCCTCGTGTTGCACCCCTTTTTTTTCAGCTTTGGCTGTCCATTTTCCTGCCAGCCATCACATGACCGCTGTTGGAGCCGTCGGAGACCAAATTAATCATTTTGAAGGGTCGAAACCCAGGCTCCGTGCGAGACTTACTGGTTTTAGTTAGCCTTTAATTTGATTGCTTTGAAGGCTTTTTACTCCATTTCCGGTTCAATCTTTGCGGAAAGCCATATAAAGCAATTTAGGAAAGGTTTAAAAGTTTCAATGGAAAATCTTTTATATTTTACTGATTTTAGTAAGCTTACTGATTCGAGTAATCGAGGGTTTCCTGACTCTATAAAAGTGATGTAATACTTTTATTCAAGGAATAATACAGTTTCAGGTTGTTTATGGGTATCTAGGGTCGTAAACGGGTCGGTTCCGTTCCGGGTCCACGGAGGGCCCGGAACTGGAATCGTTAGTGAGGGGATGCACCCGGAAACCAAAACCGGAACCGATTCGGAACTAATTTCCTGGATCCGGAACCGGAACCATTACGGAGTGGATGGGCCCGGAACCGGAACCATTTCCTGGGCGGGTTCGGGTCCGGGCCCGGCCTATGTAGAGAATTTTTTAGAGAAAAACAAACTTTTAGAAAAAAAATTTCTAAAATTGGGGTAATATATTGGAGCTCGGGCCCACAGGCCAGAACCATGGTCGAATTGGGCCCAGAACCATTTAGGTCGCGGGTCTAGAAATTGGAACTATACCCGGACCCGTTTACTTATCGGTTCCTAAAGATGGACCCAGACCCGATTATTAACGGGTCGGAACCTTTGGATAATCGGAGAATCGGATACCCATTTACAACCCTATGAGCATCACCCCATCACTTCCGTCTTGGCTCAGGGTGACAGTACGACGTTAATGGAGATGACTTTCCTCTATGGTTTACTAGGAGTGTTTCCGCAACGTTAATGTGGAAACAGAAATCAACGTAACAGAACAAATTTGAGACGGTAAAGCCGACCGGTCCCCAGGCACCACCGCTCGGTAAAGCAACGGGCTCGGCAGGTCCGACCCGGTCCTGTGCACCACCTCTCTGTAAAGCACAACTGTTTTCCTCTGCGATAATACTTCGGGTGCGATCATACCAGCGCTAAAGCACCGGATCCCATCAGAACTCCGCAGTTAAGCGTGCTTGGGCGGGAGTAGTACTAGGATGGGTGACCTCCTGGGAATTCCTCGTGTTGCACCCCTTTTTTTTCAGCTTTGGCTGTCCATTTTCCTGCCAGCCATCACATGACCGCTGTTGGAGCCGTCGGAGACCAAATTAATCATTTTGAAGCGTCGAAACCCAGGCTCCGTGCGAGACTTACTGGTTTTAGTTAGCCTTTAATTTGATTGCTTTGAATGCTTTTTACTCCATTTCCGGTTCAATCTTTGCGGAAAGCCATATAAAGCAATTTAGGAAAGGTTTAAAAGTTTCAATGGAAAATCTTTTATATTTTACTGATTTTAGTAAGCTTACTGATTCGAGTAATCGAGGGTTTCCTGACTCTATAAAAGTGATGTAATACTTTTATTCAAGGAATAATACAGTTTCAGGTTGTTTACGGGTACCTAGGGTCGTAAACGGGTCGGTTCCGTTCCGGGTCCACGGCGGGCCCGGAACTGGAATCGTTAGTGAGGGGATGCACCCGGAAACCAAAACCGGAACCGATTCGGAACTAATTTTCTGGATCCGGAACTGGAACCATTACGGAGTGGATGGGCCCGGAACCGGAACCATTTCCTGGGCAGGTTCGGGTCCGGGCCCGGCCTATGTTGAGAATTTTTTAGAGAAAAACAAACTTTTAGAAAAAAAATTTCTAAAATTGGGGTAATATATTGGAGCTCGGGCCCACAGGCCAGAACCATGGTCGAATTGGGCCCGGAACCATTTAGGTCGCGGGTCTAGAAATTGGAACTATACCCGGACCCGTTTACTTATCGGTTCCTAAAGATGGACCCAGACCCGATTATTAACGGGTCGGAACCTTCGGATAATCGGAGAATCGGATACCCATTTAGAACCCTATGGGCATCACCCCATCACTTCCGTCTTGGCTCAGGGTGACAGTACGAGGTTAATGGAGATGACTTTCCTCTATGGTTTACTAGGAGTGTTTCCGCAACGTTAATGTGGAAACAGAAATCAACGTAACAGAACAAATTTGAGACGGTAAAGCCGACCGGTCCCCAGGCACCACCGCTCGGTAAAGCAACGGGCTCGGCAGGTCCGACCCGGTCCAGGGCACCACCTCTCTGTAAAGCACAACTGTTTTCCTCTGCGATAGTACTTCGGGCGCGATCATACCAGCGCTAAAGCACCGGATCCCTTCAGAACTCCGCAGTTAAGCGTGCATGGGCGAGAGTAGTACTAGGATGGGTGACCTCCTGGGAAGTCCTCGTGTTGCATCCCTTTTTTTTCAACTTTGGCTGTCCATTTTCCTGCCACCCATCACATGACCGCTGTTGGAGCCATCGTAGACCAAATTAATCATTTTGAAGCGTCGAAACCCAGGCTCCGTGCGAGACTTACTGGTATTAGTTAGCCTTTAATTTGATTGCTTTGAAGGCTTTTTACTCCATTTCCGGTTCAATCTTTGCGGAAAGCCATATAAAGCAATTTAGGAAAGGTTTAAAAGTTTCAATGGAAAATCTTTTATATTTTACTGATTTTAGTAAGCTTACTGATTCGAGTAATCGAGGGTTTCCTGACTCTATAAAAGTGATGTAATACTTTTATTCAAGGAGTAATACAGTTTCAGGTTGTTTATGGGTATCTAGGGTCGTAAACGGGTCGGTTCCGTTCCGGGTCCACGGCGGGCCCGGAACTGGAATCGTTAGTGAGGGGTTGCACCCGGAAACCAAAACCGGAATCGATTCGGAACTAATTTCCTGGATCCGGAACCGGAACCATTACGGAGTGGATGGGCCCGGAACCGGAACCATTTCCTGGGCGGGTTCGGGTCCGGGCCCGGCCTATGTAGAGAATTTTTTAGAGAAAAGCAAACTTCTAGAAAAAAAATTTCTAAAATTGGGGTAATATATTGGAGCTCGGGCCCACAGGCCAGAACCAAGGTCGAATTGGGCCCGGAACCATTTAGGTCGCGGGTCTAGAAATTGGAACCATACCCGGACCCGTTTACTTATCGGTTCCTAAAGATGGACCCAGACCCGATTATTAACGGGTCGGAACCTTTGGATAATCGGAGAATCGGATACCCATTTACAACCCTATGAGCATCACCCCATCACTTCCGTCTTGGCTCAGGGTGACCGTACGACGTTAATGGAGATGACTTTCCTCTATGGTTTACTAGGAGTGTTTCCGCAACGTTAATGTGGAAACAGAAATCAACGTAACAGAACAAATTTGAGACGGTAAAGCCGACCGGTCCCCAGGCACCACCGCTCGGTAAAGCAACGGGCTCGGCAGGTCCGACCCGGTCCTGGGCACCACCTCTCTGTAAAGCACAACTGTTTTCCTCTGCGATAATACTTCGGGTGCGATCATACCAGCGCTGAAGCACCGGATCCCATCAGAACTCCGCAGTTAGGCGTGCTTGGGCGACAGTAGTACTAGGATGGGTGACCTCCTGGGAAGTCCTCGTGTTGCACCCCTTTTTTTTCAGCTTTGGCTGTCCATTTTCCTGCCACCCATCACATGACCGCTGTTGGAGCCGTCGGAGACCAAATTAATCATTTTGAAGCGTCGAAACCCAGGCTCCGTGCGAGACTCACTGGTTTTAGTTAGCCTTTAATTTGATTGCTTTGAAGGCTTTTTACTCCTTTTCCGGTTCAATCTTTGCGGAAAGGCATATAAAGCAATTTAGGAAAGGTTTAAAAGTTTCAATTGAAAATCTTTTATATTTTACTGATTTTAGTAAGCTTACTGATTCGAGTAATCGAGGGTTTCCTGACTCTATAAAAGTGATGTAATACTTTTATTCAAGGAATAATACAGTTTCAGGTTGTTTATGGGTATCTAGGGTCGTAAACGGGTCGGTTCCGTTCCGGGTCCACGGCGGGCCCGGAACTGGAATCGTTAGTGAGGGGATGCACCCGGAAATCAAAACCGGAACCGATTCGGAACTAATTTCCTGGATCCGGAACCGGAACCATTACGGAGTGGATGGGCCCGGAACCGGAACCATTTCCTGGGCGGGTTCGGGTCCGGGCCCGGCCTATGTAGAGAATTTTTTAGAGAAAAGCAAACTTTTAGAAAAAAAATTTCTAAAATTGGGGTAATATATTGGTGCTCGGGCCCACAGGCCAGAACCAAGGTCGAATTGGGCCCGGAACCATTTAGGTCGCGGGTCTAGAAATTGGAACCATACCCGGACCCGTTTACTTATCGGTTCCTAAAGATGGACCCAGACCCGATTATTAACGGGTCGGAACCTTCGGATAACCGGAGAATCGGATACCCATTTACAACCCTATGGGCATCACCCCATCACTTCCGTCTTGGCTCAGGGTGACGGTACGAGGTTAAAGGAGATGACTTTCCTCTATGGTTTACTAAGAGTGTTTCCGCAACGTTAATGTGGAAACAGAATTCAACGTAACAGAACAAATTTGAGACGGAAAAGCCGACCGGTCCCCAGGCACCACCGCTCGGTAAAGCAACGGGCTCGGCAGGTCCGACCCGGTCCAGGGCACCACCTCTCTGTAAAGCACAATTATTTTCCACTGTGATAATACTTTGGGTGCGATGTTACCAGCGCTAAAGCACCGGATCCTATCAGAACTCCGCAGTTAAGCGTGCTTGGGCGAGAGTAGTACTAGGATGGGTGACCTCCTGGGAAGTCCTCGTGTTGCACCCCTTTTTTTTCAGCTTTGGCTGTCCATTTTCCTGCCACCCATCACATGACCGCTGTTGGAGCCGTCGGAGACCAAATTAATCATTTTGAAGCGTCGAAACCCAGGCTCCGTGCGAGACTCACTGGTTTTAGTTAGCCTTTAATTTGATTGCTTTGAAGGCTTTTTACTCCTTTTCCGGTTCAATCTTTGCGGAAAGGCATATAAAGCAATTTAGGAAAGGTTTAAAAGTTTCAATTGAAAATCTTTTATATTTTACTGATTTTAGTAAGCTTACTGATTCGAGTAATCGAGGGTTTCCTGACTCTATAAAAGTGATGTAATACTTTTATTCAAGGAATAATACAGTTTCAGGTTGTTTATGGGTATCTAGGGTCGTAAACGGGTCGGTTCCGTTCCGGGTCCACGGCGGGCCCGGAACTGGAATCGTTAGTGAGGGGATGCACCCGGAAATCAAAACCGGAACCGATTCGGAACTAATTTCCTGGATCCGGAACCGGAACCATTACGGAGTGGATGGGCCCGGAACCGGAACCATTTCCTGGGCGGGTTCGGGTCCGGGCCCGGCCTATGTAGAGAATTTTTTAGAGAAAAGCAAACTTTTAGAAAAAAAATTTCTAAAATTGGGGTAATATATTGGTGCTCGGGCCCACAGGCCAGAACCAAGGTCGAATTGGGCCCGGAACCATTTAGGTCGCGGGTCTAGAAATTGGAACCATACCCGGACCCGTTTACATATCGGTTCCTAAAGATGGACCCAGACCCGATTATTAACGGGTCGGAACCTTCGGATAACCGGAGAATCGGATACCCATTTACAACCCTATGGGCATCACCCCATCACTTCCGTCTTGGCTCAGGGTGACGGTACGAGGTTAAAGGAGATGACTTTCCTCTATGGTTTACTAAGAGTGTTTCCGCAACGTTAATGTGGAAACAGAATTCAACGTAACAGAACAAATTTGAGACGGAAAAGCCGACCGGTCCCCAGGCACCACCGCTCGGTAAAGCAACGGGCTCGGCAGGTCCGACCCGGTCCAGGGCACCACCTCTCTGTAAAGCACAATTATTTTCCACTGTGATAATACTTTGGGTGCGATGTTACCAGCGCTAAAGCACCGGATCCTATCAGAACTCCGCAGTTAAGCGTGCTTGGGCGAGAGTAGTACTAGGATGGGTGACCTCCTGGGAAGTCCTCGTGTTGCACCCCTTTTTTTTCAGCTTTGGCTGTCCATTTTCCTGCCACCCATCACATGACCGCTGTTGGAGCCGTCGGAGACCAAATTAATCATTTTGAAGCGTCGAAACCCAGGCTCCGTGCGAGACTTACTGGTTTTAGTTAGCCTTTAATTTGATTGCTTTGAAGGCTTTTTACTCCATTTCCGGTTCAATCTTTGCGGAAAGCCATATAAAGCAATTTAGGAAAGGTTTAAAAGTTTCAATGGAAAATCTTTTATATTTTACTGATTTTAGTAAAATTACTGATTCGAGTAATCGAGGGTTTCCTGACTCTATAAAAGTGATGTAATACTTTTATTCAAGGAGTAATACAGTTTCAGGTTGTTTATGGGTATCTAGGGTCGTAAACGGGTCGGTTCCGTTCCGGGTCCACGGCGGGCCCGGAACTGGAATCGTTAGTGAGGGGATGCACCCGGAAACCAAAACCGGAATCGATTCGGAACTAATTTCCTGGATCCGGAACCGGAACCATTACGGAGTGGATGGGCCCGGAACCGGAACCATTTCCTGGGCGGGTTCGGGTCCGGGCCCGGCCTATGTAGAGAATTTTTTAGAGAAAAGCAAACTTCTAGAAAAAAAATTTCTAAAATTGGGGTAATATATTGGAGCTCGGGCCCACAGGCCAGAACCAAGGTCGAATTGGGCCCGGAACCATTTATGTCGCGGGTCTAGAAATTGGAACCATACCCGGACCCGTTTACTTATTGGTTCCTAAAGAAGGACCCAGACCCGATTATTAACGGGTCGGAACCTTTGGATAATCGGAGAATCGGATACCCATTTACAACCCTATGAGCATCACCCCATCACTTCCGTCTTGGCTCAGGGTGACCGTACGACGTTAATGGAGATGACTTTCCTCTATGGTTTACTAGGAGTGTTTCCGCAACGTTAATGTGGAAACAGAAATCAACGTAACAGAACAAATTCGAGACGGTAAAGCCGACCGGTCCCCAGGCACCACCGCTCGGTAAAGCAACGGGCTCGGCAGGTCCGACCCGGTCCTGGGCACCACCTCTCTGTAAAGCACAACTGTTTTCCTCTGCGATAATACTTCGGGTGCGATCATACCAGCGCTGAAGCACCGGATCCCATCAGAACTCCGCAGTTAGGCGTGCTTGGGCGAGAGTAGTACTAGGATGGGTGACCTCCTGGGAAGTCCTCGTGTTGCACCCCTTTTTTTTCAGCTTTGGCTGTCCATTTTCCTGCCACCCATCACATGACCGCTGTTGGAGCCGTCGGAGACCAAATTAATCATTTTGAAGCGTCGAAACCCAGGCTCCGTGCGAGACTCACTGGTTTTAGTTAGCCTTTAATTTGATTGCTTTGAAGGCTTTTTACTCCATTTCCGGTTCAATCTTTGCGGAAAGGCATATAAAGCAATTTAGGAAAGGTTTAAAAGTTTCAATTGAAAATCTTTTATATTTTACTGATTTTAGTAAGCTTACTGATTCGAGTAATCGAGGGTTTCCTGACTCTATAAAAGTGATGTAATACTTTTATTCAAGGAATAATACAGTTTCAGGTTGTTTATGGGTATCTAGGGTCGTAAACGGGTCGGTTCCGTTCCGGGTCCACGGCGGGCCCGGAACTGGAATCGTTAGTGAGGGGATGCACCCGGAAATCAAAACCGGAACCGATTCGGAACTAATTTCCTGGATCCGGAACCGGAACCATTACGGAGTGGATGGGCCCGGAACCGGAACCATTTCCTGGGCGGGTTCGGGTCCGGGCCCGGCCTATGTAGAGAATTTTTTAGAGAAAAGCAAACTTTTAGAAAAAAAATTTCTAAAATTGGGGTAATATATTGGTGCTCGGGCCCACAGGCCAGAACCAAGGTCGAATTGGGCCCGGAACCATTTAGGTCGCGGGTCTAGAAATTGGAACCATACCCGGACCCGTTTACTTATCGGTTCCTAAAGATGGACCCAGACCCGATTATTAACGGGTCGGAACCTTCGGATAATCGGAGAATCGGATACCCATTTACAACCCTATGGGCATCACCCCATCACTTCCGTCTTGGCTCAGGGAGACGGTACGAGGTTAAAGGAGATGACTTTCCTCTATGGTTTACTAAGAGTGTTTCCGCAACGTTAATGTGGAAACAGAATTCAACGTAACAGAACAAATTTGAGACGGTAAAGCCGACCGGTCCCCAGGAACCACCGCTCGGTAAAGCAACGGGCTCGGCAGGTCCGACCCGGTCCAGGGCACCACCTCTCTGTAAAGCACAACTGTTTTCCACTGCAATAATACCTCGGGTGCGATCATACCAGCGCTAAAGCACCGGATCCCTTCAGAACTCCGCAGTTAAGCGTGCTTGGGCGAGAGTAGTACTAGGATGGGTGACCTCCTGGGAAGTCCTCGTGTTGCACCCTTTTTTTTTCAGCTTTGGCTGTCCATTTTCCTGCCACCCATCACATGACCGCTGTTGGAGCCGTCGGAGACCAAATTAATCATTTTGAAGCGTCGAAACCCAGGCTCCGTGCGAGACTTACTTGTTTTAGTTAGCCTTTAATTTGATTGCTTTGAAGGCTTTTTACTCCATCTCCGGTTCAATCTTTGCGGAAAGCCATATAAAGCAATTTAGGAAAGGTTTAAAAGTTTCAATGGAAAATCTTTTATATTTTACTGATTTTAGTAAGCTTACTGATTCGAGTAATCGAGGGTTTCCTGACACTATAAAAGTGATGTAATACTTTTATTCAAGGAATAATACAGTTTCAGTTTGTTTATGGGTATCTAGGGTCGTAAACGGGTCGGTTCCGTTCCGGGTCCACGGCGGGCCCGGAACTGGAATCGTTAGTGAGGGGATGCACCCGGAAACCAAAACCGGAACCGATTCGGGACTAATTTCCTGGATCCGGAACCGGAACCATTACGGAGTGGATGGGCCCGGAACCGGAACCATTTCCTGGGCGGGTTCGGGTCCGGGCCCGTCCTATGTAGAGAATTTTTTAGACAAAAGCAAACTTTTAGAAAAAAAATTTCTAACATTGGGGTAATATATTGGAGCTCAGGCCCACAGGCCAGAACCAAGGGCGAATTGGGCCCGGAATCATTTAGGTCGCGGGTCTAGAAATTGGAACCATACCCTGACCCGTTTACTTATCGGTTCCTAAAGATGGACCCAGACCCGATTATTAACGGGTCGGAACCATCGGATAATCGGAGAATCGGATACCCATTTACAACCCTATGGGCATCACCCCATCACTTCCGTCTTGGCCCAGGGTGACGGTACGAGGTTAAAGGAGATGACTTTCCTCTATGGTTTACTAAGAGTGTTTCCGCAACGTTAATGTGGAAACAGAATTCAACGTAACAGAACAAATTTGAGACGGAAAAGCCGACCGATCCCCAGGCACCACCGCTCGGTAAAGCAACGGGCTCGGCAGGTCCGACCCGGTCCAGGGCACCACCTCTCTGTAAAGCACAACTGTTTTCCACTGCGATAATACTTCGGGTGTGATCATACCAGCGCTAAAGCACCGGATCCCATCAGAACTCCGCAGTTAAGCGTGCTTGGGCGAGAGTAGTACTAGGATGGCTGACCTCCTGGGAAGTCCTCGTGTTGCACCCCTTTTTTTTCAGCTTTGGCTGTCCATTTTCCTGCCAGCCATCACATGACCGCTGTTGGAGCCGTCGGAGACCAAATTAATCATTTTGAAGCGTCGAAACCCAGGCTCCGTGCGAGACTTACTGGTTTTAGTTAGCCTTTAATTTGATTGCTTTGAAGGCTTTTTACTCCATTTCCGGTTCAATCTTTGCGGAAAGCCATATAAAGCAATTTAGGAAAGGTTTAAAAGTTTCAATGGAAAATCTTTTATATTTTACTGATTTTAGTAAGCTTACTGATTCGAGTAATCGAGGGTTTCCTGACTCTATAAAAGTGATGTAATACTTTTATTCAAGGAATAATACAGTTTCAGGTTGTTTATGGGTATCTAGGGTCGTAAACGGGTCGGTTCCGTTCCGGGTCCACGGCGGGCCCGGAACTGGAATCGTTAGTGAGGGGATGCACCTGGAAACCAAAACCGGAACCGATTCGGAACTGATTTCCTGGATCCGGAACCGGAACCAATACGGAGTGGATGGGCCCGGAACCGGAACCATTTCATGGGCGGGTTCGGGTCCGGGCCCGGCCGATGTAGAGAATTTTTTAGAGAAAAACAAACTTTTAGAAAAAAAATTTCTAAAATTGGGGTAGTATATTGGAGCTCGGGCCCACAGGCCAGAACCATGGTCGAATTGGGCCCGGAACCATTTAGGTCGCGGGTCTAGAAATTGGAACCATACCCGGACCCGTTTACTTATCGGTTCCTAAAGATGGACCCAGACCCGATTATTAACGGGTCGGAACCTTCGGATAATCGGAGAATCGGATACCCATTTACAACCCTATGGGCATCACCCCATCACCTCCGTCTTGGCTCAGGGTGACAGTACGAGGTTAATGGAGATGACTTTCCTCTATGGTTTACTAGGAGTGTCGCCGCAACGTTAATGTGGAAACAGAAATCAACGTAACAGAACAAATTTGAGACGGTAAAGCCGACCGGTCCCCAGGCACCACCGCTCGGTAAAGCAACGGGCTCGGCAGGTCCGACCCGGTCCTGGGCACCACCTCTCTGTAAATCACAGCTGTTTTCCTCTGCGATAATACTTCGGGTGCGATCATACCAGCGCTAAAGCTCCGGATCCTATCAGAACTCCGCTGTTAAGCGTGCTTGGGCGAGAGTAGTACTTGGATGGGTGACCTCCTGGGAAGTCCTCGTGTTGCACCCCTTTTTTTTCAGCTTTGGCTGTCCATTTTCCTGCCACCCATCACATGACCGCTGTTGGCGCCGTCGGAGACCAAATTAACCATTTTGAAGCGTCGAAACCCAGGCTCCGTGCGAGACTTACTGGTTTTAGTTAGCCTTTAATTTGATTGCTTTGAAGGCTTTTTACTCCATTTCCGGTTCAACCTTTGCGGAAAGCCATATAAAGCAATTTAGGAAAGGTTTAAAAGTTTCAATGGAAAATCTTTTATATTTTACTGATTTTAGTAAGCTTACTGATTCGAGTAATCGAGGGTTTCCTGACTCTATAAAAGTGATGTAATACTTTTATTCAAGGAATAATACAGTTTCAGGTTGTTTATGGGTATCTAGGGTCGTAAACGGGACGGTTCCGTTCCGGGTCCACGGCGGGCCCTGAACTGGAATCGTTAGTGAGGGGATGCACCCGGAAACCAAAACCGGAACCGATTCGGAAATAATTTCCTGGATCCGGAACCGGAACCATTACGGAGTGGATGGGCCCGGAACCGGAACCATTTCCTGGGCGGGTTCGGGTCCGGGCCCGGCCTATGTAGAGAATTTTTTAGTGAAAAGCAAACTTTTAGAATAAAAATTTCTAAAATTGGGGTAATATATTGGAGCTCGGGCCCACAGGCCAGAACCAAGGTCGAATTGGGCCCGGAACCATTTAGGTCGCGGGTCTAGAAATTGGAACCATACCCAGACCCGTTTACGTATCGGTTCCTAAAGATGGACCCAGACCCGATTATTAACGGGTCGGAACCTTCGGATAATCGGAGAATCGGATACCCATTTACCACCCTATGGGCATCACCCCATCACTTCCGTCTTGGCTCAGGGTGACGGTACGAGGTTAAAGGAGATGACTTTCTTCTATGGTTTACTAAGAGTGTTTCCGCAACGTTAATGTGGAAACAGAATTCAACGTAACAGAACAAATTTGAGACGGAAAAGCCGACCGGTCCCCAGGCACCACCGCTCGGTAAAGCAACGGGCTCGGCAGGTCCGACCCGGTCCAGGGCACCTCCTCTCTGTAAAGCACAACTGTTTTCCACTGCGATAATACTTTGGGTGCGATCATACCAGCGCTAAAGCACCGGATCCTATCAGAACTCCGCAGTTAAGCGTGCTTGGGCGAGAGTAGTACTAGGATGGGTGACCTCCTGGGAAGTCCTCGTGTTGCACCCCTTTTTTTTCAGCTTTGGCTGTCCATTTTCCTGCCACCCATCACATGACCGCTGTTGGAGCCGTCGGAGACCAAATTAATCATTTTGAAGCGTCGAAACCCAGGCTCCGTGCGAGACTTACTGGTTTTAGTTAGCCTTTAATTTGATTGCTTTGAAGGCTTTTTACTCCATTTCCGGTTAAATCTTTGCGGAAAGCCATATAAAGCAATTTAGGAAAGGTTTAAAAGTTTCAATGGAAAATCTTTTATATTTTACTGATTTTAGTAAGTTTACTGATTCGAGTAATCGAGGGTTTCCAGACTCTATAAAAGTGATGTAATACTTTTATTCATGGAATAATACAGTTTCAGGTTGTTTATGGGTATCTAGGGTCGTAAACGGGTCGGTTCCGTTCCGGGTCCACGGCGGGCCCCGAACTGGAATCGTTAGTGAGGGGATGCACCCGGAAACCAAAACCGGAATCGATTCGGAACTAATTTCCTGGATCCGGAACCGGAACCATTACGGAGTGGATGGGCCCGGAACCGGAACCATTTCCTGGGCGGGTTCCGGTCCGGGCCCGGCCTATGTAGAGAATTTTTTAGAGAAAAGCAAACTTCTAGAAAAAATATATCTAAAATTGGGGTAATATATTGGAGCTCGGGCCCACAGGCCAGAACCAAGGTCGAATTGGGCCCGGAGCCATTTAGGTCGCGGGTCTAGAAATTGGAACCATACCCGGACCTGTTTACTTATCGGTTCCTAAAGATGGACCCAGACCCGATTATTAACGGGTCGGAACCTTCGGATAATCGGAGAATCGGATACCCATTTAGAACCCTATGGGCATCACCCCATCACTTCCGTCTTGGCTCAGGGTGACGGTACGAGGTTAAAGGAGATGACTTTCCTCTATGGTTTACTAAGAGTGTTTCCACAACGTTAATGTGGAACCAGAATTCAACGTAACAGAACAAATTTGAGACGGTAAAGCCGACCGGTCCCCAGGCACCACCGCTCGGAAAAGCAACGGGCTCGGCAGGTCCGACCCGGTCCAGGGCACCACCTCTCTGTAAAGTAAAACTGTTTTCCACTGCGATAATACTTCGGGTGCGATCATACCAGCGCTAAAGCACCGGATCCCATCAGAACTCCTCAGTTAAGCGTGCTTGGGCGAGAGAAGAACTAGGATGGGTGACCTCCTGGGAAGTCCTCGTGTTGCACCCCTTTTTTTTCAGCTTTGGCTGTCCATTTTCCTGCCAGCCATCACATGACCGCTGTTGGAGCCGTCGGAGACCAAATTAATCATTTTGAAGCGTCGAAACCCAGGCTCCGTGCGAGACTTACTTGTTTTAGTTAGCCTTTAATTTGATTGCTTTGAAGGCTTTTTACTCCATCTCCGGTTCAATCTTTGCGGAAAGCCATATAAAGCAATTTAGGAAAGGTTTAAAAGTTTCAATGGAAAATCTTTTATATTTTACTGATTTTAGTAAGCTTACTGATTCGAGTAATCGAGGGTTTCCTGACACTATAAAAATGATGTAATACTTTTATTCAAGGAATAATACAGTTTCAGTTTGTTTATGGGTATCTAGGGTCGTAAACGGGTCGGTTCCGTTCCGGGTCCACGGCGGGCCCGGAACTGGAATCGTTAGTGAGGGGATGCACCCGGAAACGAAAACCGGAACCGATTCGGAACTAATTTTCTGGATCCGGAACCGGAACCATTACGGAGTGGATGGGCCCGGAGCCGGAACCATTTCCTGGGCGGGTTCGGGTCCGGGCCCGTCCTATGTAGAGAATTTTTTAGACAAAAGCAAACTTTTAGAAAAAAAATTTCTAACATTGGGGTAATATATTGGAGCTCGGGCCCACAGGCCAGAACCAAGGGCGAATTGGGCCCGGAACCATTTAGGTCGCGGGTCTAGAAATTGGAACCATACCCTGACCCGTTTACTTATCGGTTCCTAAAGATGGACCCAGACCCGATTATTAACGGGTCGGAACCTTCGGATAATCGGAGAATCGGATACCCATTTACAACCCTATGGGCATGACCCCATCACTTCCGTCTTGGCTCAGGGTGACGGTACGAGGTTAAAGGAGATTACTTTCCTCAATGGTTTACTTAGAGTGTTTCCGCAACGTTAATGTGGAAACAGAATTCAACGTAACAGAACAAATTTGAGACGGAAAAGCCGACCGATCCCCAGGCACCACCGCTCGGTAAAGCAACGGGCTCGGCAGGTCCGACCCGGTCCAGGGCACCACCTCTCTGTAAAGCACAACTGTTTTCCACTGCGATAATACTTCGGGTGTGATCATACCAGCGCTAAAGCACCGGATCCCATCAGAACTCCGCAGTTAAGCGTGCTTGGGCGAGAGTAGTACTAGGATGGCTGACCTCCTGGGAAGTCCTCGTGTTGCACCCCTTTTTTTTCAGCTTTGGCTGTCCATTTTCCTGCCACCCATCACATGACCGCTGTTGGAGCCGTCGGAGACCAAATTAATCATTTTGAAGCGTCGAAACCCAGGCTCCGTGCGAGACTTACTGGTTTTAGTTAGCCTTTAATTTGATTGCTTTGAAGGCTTTTTACTCCATTTCCGGTTCAATCTTTGCGGAAAGCCATATAAAGCAATTTAGGAAAGGTTTAAAAGTTTCAATGGAAAATCTTTTATATTTTACTGATTTTAGTAAGCTTACTGATTCGAGTAATCGAGGGTTTCCTGACTCTATAAAAGTGATGTAATACTTTTATTCAAGGAATAATACAGTTTCAGGTTGTTTATGGGTATCTAGGGTCGTAAACGGGTCGGTTCCGTTCCGGGTCCACGGCGGGCCCGGAACTGGAATCGTTAGTGAGGGGATGCACCTGGAAACCAAAACCGGAACCGATTCGGAACTAATTTCCTGGATCCGGAACCGGAACCAATACGGAGTGGATGGGCCCGGAACCGGAACCATTTCCTGGGCGGGTTCGGGTCCGGGCCCGGCCTATGTAGAGAATTTTTTAGAGAAAAACAAACTTTTAGAAAAAAAATTTGTAAAATTGGGGTAATATATTGGAGCTCGGGCCCACAGGCCAGAACCATGGTCGAATTGGGCCCGGAACCATTTAGGTCGCGGGTCTAGAAATTGGAACCATACCCGGACCCGTTTACTTCTCGGTTCCTAAAGATGGACCCAAACCCGATTATTAACGGGTCGGAACCTTCGGATAATCGGAGAATCGGATACCCAATTACAACCCTATGGGCAATACCCCATCACCTCCGTCTTGGCTCAGGGTGACAGTACGAGGTTAATGGAGATGACTTTCCTCTATGGTTTACTAGGAGTGTTTCCGCAACGTTAATGTGGAAACAGAAATCAACGTAACAGAACAAATTTGAGACGGTAAAGCCGACCGGTCCCCAGGCACCACCGCTCGGAAAAGCAACGGGCTCGGCAGGTCCGACCCGGTCCTGGGCACCACCTCTCTGTAAATCACAGCTGTTTTCCTCTGCGATAATACTTCGGGTGCGATCATACCAGCGCTAAAGCTCCGGATCCTATCAGAACTCCGCTGTTAAGCGTGCTTGGGCGAGAGTAGTACTTGGATGGGTGACCTCCTGGGAAGTCCTCGTGTTGCACCCCTTTTTTTTCAGCTTTGGCTGTCCATTTTCCTGCCACCCATCACATGACCGCTGTTGGCGCCGTCGGAGACCAAATTAACCATTTTGAAGCGTCGAAACCCAGGCTCCGTGCGAGACTTACTGGTTTTAGTTAGCCTTTAATTTGATTGCTTTGAAGGCTTTTTACTCCATTTCCGGTTCAACCTTTGCGGAAAGCCATATAAAGCAATTTAGGAAAGGTTTAAAAGTTTCAATGGAAAATCTTTTATATTTTACTGATTTTAGTAAGCTTACTGATTCGAGTAATCGAGGGTTTCCTGACTCTATAAAAGTGATGTAATACTTTTATTCAAGGAATAATACAGTTTCAGGTTGTTTATGGGTATCTAGGGTCGTAAACGGGTCGGTTCCGTTTCGGGTCCACGGCGGGCCCTGAACTGGAATCGTTAGTGAGGGGATGCACCCGGAAACCAAAACCGGAACCGATTCGGAAATAATTTCCTGGATCCGGAACCGGAACCATTACGGAGTGGATGGGCCCGGAACCGGAACCATTTCCTGGGCGGGTTCGGGTCCGGGCCCGGCCTATGTAGAGAATTTTTTAGAGAAAAGCAAACTTTTAGAATAAAAATTTCTAAAATTGGGGTAATATATTGGAGCTCGGGCCCACAGGCCAGAACCAAGGTCGAATTGGGCCCGGAACCATTTAGGTCGCGGGTCTAGAAATTGGAACCATACCCAGACCCGTTTACGTATCGGTTCCTAAAGATGGACCCAGACCCGATTATTAACGGGTCGGAACCTTCGGATAATCGGAGAATCGGATACCCATTTACAACCCTATGGGCATCACCCCATCACTTCCGTCTTGGCTCAGGGTGACGGTACGAGGTTAAAGGAGATAACTTTCTTCTATGGTTTACTAAGAGTGTTTCCGCAACGTTAATGTGGAAACAGAATTCAACGTAACAGAACAAATTTGAGACGGAAAAGCCGACCGGTCCCCAGGCACCACCGCTCGGTAAAGCAACGGGCTCGGCAGGTCCGACCCGGTCCAGGGCACCACCTCTCTGTAAAGCACAACTGTTTTCCACTGCGGTAATACTTTGGGTGCGATCATACCAGCGCTAAAGCACCGGATCCTATCAGAACTCCGCAGTTAAGCGTGCTTGGGCGAGAGTAGTACTAGGATGGGTGACCTCCTGGGAAGTCCTCGTGTTGCACCCCTTTTTTTTCAGCTTTGGCTGTCCATTTTCCTGCCACCCATCACATGACCGCTGTTGGAGCCGTCGGAGACCAAATTAATCATTTTGAAGCGTCGAAACCCAGGCTCCGTGCGAGACTTACTGGTTTTAGTTAGCCTTTAATTTGATTGCTTTGAAGGCTTTTTACTCCATTTCCGGTTAAATCTTTGCGGAAAGCCATATAAAGCAATTTAGGAAAGGTTTAAAAGTTTCAATGGAAAATCTTTTATATTTTACTGATTTTAGTAAGTTTACTGATTCGAGTAATCGAGGGTTTCCAGACTCTATAAAAGTGATGTAATACTTTTATTCAAGGAATAATACAGTTTCAGGTTGTTTATGGGTATCTAGGGTCGTAAACGGGTCGGTTCCGTTCCGGGTCCACGGCTGGCCCGGAACTGGAATCGTTAGTGAGGGGATGCACCCGGAAACCAAAACCGGAATCGATTCGGAACTAATTTCCTGGATCCGGAACCGGAACCATTACGGAGTGGATGGGCCCGGAACCGGAACCATTTCCTGGGCGGGTTCGGGTCCGGGCCCGGCCTATGTAGAGAATTTTTTAGAGAAAAGCAAACTTCTCGAAAAAATATTTCTAAAATTGGGGTAATATATTGGAGCTCGGGCCCACAGGCCAGAACCAAGGTCGAATTGGGCCCGGAACCATTTAGGTCGCGGGTCTAGAAATTGGAACCATACCCGGACCTGTTTACTTATCGGTTCCTAAAGATGGACCCAGACCCGATTATTAACGGGTCGGAACCTTCGGATAATCGGAGAATCGGATACCCATTTAGAACCCTATGGGCATCACCCCATCACTTCCGTCTTGGCTCAGGGTGACGGTACGAGGTTAAAGGAGATGACTTTCCTCTATGGTTTACTAAGAGTGTTTCCACAACGTTAATGTGGAAACAGAATTCAACGTAACAGAACAAATTTGAGACGGTAAAGCCGACCGGTCCCCAGGCACCACCGCTCGGAAAAGCAACGGGCTCGGCAGGTCCGACCAGGTCCAGGGCACCACCTCTCTGTAAAGTAAAACTGTTTTCCACTGCGATAATACTTCGGGTGCGACCATACCAGCGCTAAAGCACCGGATCCCATCAGAACTCCTCAGTTAAGCGTGCTTGGGCGAGAGAAGAACTAGGATGGGTGACCTCCTGGGAAGTCCTCGTGTTGCACCCCTTTTTTTTCAGCTTTGGCTGTCCATTTTCCTGCCAGCCATCACATGACCGCTGTTGGAGCCGTCGGAGACCAAATTAATCATTTTGAAGCGTCGAAACACAGGCTCCGTGCGAGACTTACTGGTTTTAGTTAGCCTTTAATTTGATTGCTTTGAAGGCTTTTTACTCCATTTCCGGTTCAATCTTTGCGGAAAGCCATATAAAGCAATTTAGGAAAGGTTTAAAAGTTTCAATGGAAAATCTTTTATATTTTACTGATTTTAGTAAGCTTACTGATTCGAGTAATCGAGGGTTTCCTGACTCTATAAAAGTGATGTAATACTTTTATTCAACGAATAACGCTGTTTCAGGTTGTTTATGGGTATCTAGGGTCGTAAACGGGTCGGTTCCGTTCCGGGTCCACGGCGGGCCCGGAACTGGAATCGTTAGTGAGGGGATGCACCCGGAAACCAAAACCGGAACCGATTCGGAACTAATTTCCTGGATCCGGAACCGGAACCATTACGGAGTGGATGGGCCCGGAACCGGAACCATTTCCTGGGCGGGTTCGGGTCCGGGCCCGGCCTATGTAGAGAATTTTTTAGAGAAAAGCAAACTTTTAGAAAAAAAATTTCTAAAATTGGGGTAATATATTGGTGCTCGGGCCGACAGGCCAGAACCAAGGTCGAATTGGGCCCGGAACCATTTAGGTCGCGGGTCTAGAAATTGGAACCATACCCGGACCCGTTTACTTATCGGTTCCTAAAGATGGACCCAGACTCGATTATTAACGGGTCGGAACCTTCGGATAATCGGAGAATCGGATACCCATTTACAACCCTATGGGCATCACCCCATCACTTCCGTCTTGGCTAAGGGTGACGGTACGAGGTTAAAGGAGATGACTTTCCTCTATGGTTTACTAAGAGTGTTTCCACAACGTTAATGTGGAAACAGAATTCAACGTAACTGAACAAATTTGAGACGGTAAAGCCGACCGGTCCCCAGGCACCACCGCTCGGTAAAGCAACGGGCTCGGCAGGTCCGACCCGGTCCTGGGCACCACCTCTCTGTAAATCACAGCTGTTTTCCTCTGCGATAATACTTCGGGTGCGATCATACCAGGGCTAAAGCTCCGGATCCTATCAGAACTCCGCTGTTAAGCGTACTTGGGCGAGAGTAGTACTTGGATGGGTGACCTCCTGGGAAGTCCTCGTGTTGCACCCCTTTTTTTTCAGCTTTGGCTGTCCATTTTCCTGCCACCCATCACATGACCGCTGTTGGCGCCGTCGGAGACCAAATTAACCATTTTGAAGCGTCGAAACCCAGGCTCCGTGCGAGACTTACTGGTTTTAGTTAGCCTTTAATTTGATTGCTTTGAAGGCTTTTTACTCCATTTCCGGTTCAACCTTTGCGGAAAGCCATATAAAGCAATTTAGGAAAGGTTTAAAAGTTTCAATGGAAAATCTTTTATATTTTACTGATTTTAGTAAGCTTACTGATTCGAGTAATCGAGGGTTTCCTGACTCTATAAAAGTGATGTAATACTTTTATTCAAGGAATAATACAGTTTCAGGTTGTTTATGGGTATCTAGGGTCGTAAACGGGTCGGTTCCGTTTCGGGTCCACGGCGGGCCCTGAACTGGAATCGTTAGTGAGGGGATGCACCCGGAAACCAAAACCGGAACCGATTCGGAAATAATTTCCTGGATCCGGAACCGGAACCATTACGGAGTGGATGGGCCCGGAACCGGAACCATTTCCTGGGCGGGTTCGGGTCCGGGCCCGGCCTATGTAGAGAATTTTTTAGAGAAAAGCAAACTTTTAGAATAAAAATTTCTAAAATTGGGGTAATATATTGGAGCTTGGGCCCACAGGCCAGAACCAAGGTCGAATTGGGCCCGGAACCATTTAGGTCGCGGGTCTAGAAATTGGAACCATACCCAGACCCGTTTACGTATCGGTTCCTAAAGATGGACCCAGACCCGATTATTAACGGGTCGGAACCTTCGGATAATCGGAGAATCGGATACCCATTTACAACCCTATGGGCATCACCCCATCACTTCCGTCTTGGCTCAGGGTGACGGTACGAGGTTAAAGGAGATAACTTTCTTCTATGGTTTACTAAGAGTGTTTCCGCAACGTTAATGTGGAAACAGAATTCAACGTAACAGAACAAATTTGAGACGGAAAAGCCGACCGGTCCCCAGGCACCACCGCTCGGTAAAGCAACGGGCTCGGCAGGTCCGACCCGGTCCAGGGCACCACCTCTCTGTAAAGCACAACTGTTTTCCACTGCGGTAATACTTTGGGTGCGATCATACCAGCGCTAAAGCACCGGATCCTATCAGAACTCCGCAGTTAAGCGTGCTTGGGCGAGAGTAGTACTAGGATGGGTGACCTCCTGGGAAGTCCTCGTGTTGCACCCCTTTTTTTTCAGCTTTGGCTGTCCATTTTCCTGCCACCCATCACATGACCGCTGTTGGAGCCGTCGGAGACCAAATTAATCATTTTGAAGCGTCGAAACCCAGGCTCCGTGCGAGACTTACTGGTTTTAGTTAGCCTTTAATTTGATTGCTTTGAAGGCTTTTTACTCCATTTCCGGTTAAATCTTTGCGGAAAGCCATATAAAGCAATTTAGGAAAGGTTTAAAAGTTTCAATGGAAAATCTTTTATATTTTACTGATTTTAGTAAGTTTACTGATTCGAGTAATCGAGGGTTTCCAGACTCTATAAAAGTGATGTAATACTTTTATTCAAGGAATAATACAGTTTCAGGTTGTTTATGGGTATCTAGGGTCGTAAACGGGTCGGTTCCGTTCCGGGTCCACGGCGGGCCCGGAACTGGAATCGTTAGTGAGGGGATGCACCCGGAAACCAAAACCGGAATCGATTCGGAACTAATTTCCTGGATCCGGAACCGGAACCATTACGGAGTGGATGGGCCCGGAACCGGAACCATTTCCTGGGCGGGTTCGGGTCCGGGCCCGGCCTATGTAGAGAATTTTTTAGAGAAAAGCAAACTTCTAGAAAAAATATTTCTAAAATTGGGGTAATATATTGGAGCTCGGGCCCACAGGCCAGAACCAAGGTCGAATTGGGCCCGGAACCATTTAGGTCGCGGGTCTAGAAATTGGAACCATACCCGGACCTGTTTACTTATCGGTTCCTAAAGATGGACCCAGACCCGATTATTAACGGGTCGGAACCTTCGGATAATCGGAGAATCGGATACCCATTTAGAACCCTATGGGCATCACCCCATCACTTCCGTCTTGGCTCAGGGTGACGGTACGAGGTTAAAGGAGATGACTTTCCTCTATGGTTTACTAAGAGTGTTTCCACAACGTTAATGTGGAAACAGAATTCAACGTAACAGAACAAATTTGAGACGGTAAAGCCGACCGGTCCCCAGGCACCACCGCTCGGAAAAGCAACGGGCTCGGCAGGTCCGACCCGGTCCAGGGCACCACCTCTCTGTAAAGTAAAACTGTTTTCCACTGCGATAATACTTCCGGTGCGATCATACCAGCGCTAAAGCACCGGATCCCATCAGAACTCCTCAGTTAAGCGTGCTTGGGCGAGAGAAGAACTAGGATGGGTGACCTCCTGGGAAGTCCTCGTGTTGCACCCCTTTTTTTTCAGCTTTGGCTGTCCATTTTCCTGCCAGCCATCACATGACCGCTGTTGGAGCCGTCGGAGACCAAATTAATCATTTTGAAGCGTCGAAACACAGGCTCCGTGCGAGACTTACTGGTTTTAGTTAGCCTTTAATTTGATTGCTTTGAAGGCTTTTTACTCCATTTCCGGTTCAATCTTTGCGGAAAGCCATATAAAGCAATTTAGGAAAGGTTTAAAAGTTTCAATGGAAAATCTTTTATATTTTACTGATTTTAGTAAGCTTACTGATTCGAGTAATCGAGGGTTTCCTGACTCTATAAAAGTGATGTAATACTTTTATTCAAGGAATAACGCTGTTTCAGGTTGTTTATGGGTATCTAGGGTCGTAAACGGGTCGGTTCCGTTCCGGGTCCACGGCGGGCCCGGAACTGGAATCGTTAGTGAGGGGATGCACCCGGAAACCAAAACCGGAACCGATTCGGAACTAATTTCCTGGATCCGGAACCGGAACCATTACGGAGTGGATGGGCCCGGAACCGGAACCATTTCCTGGGCGGGTTCGGGTCCGGGCCCGGCCTATGTAGAGAATTTTTTAGAGAAAAGCAAACTTTTAGAAAAAAAATTTCTAAAATTGGGGTAATATATTGGTGCTCGGGCCGACAGGCCAGAACCAAGGTCGAATTGGGCCCGGAACCATTTAGGTCGCGGGTTTAGAAATTGGAACCATACCCGGACCCGTTTACTTATCGGTTCCTAAAGATGGACCCAGACTCGATTATTAACGGGTCGGAACCTTCGGATAATCGGAGAATCGGATACCCATTTACAACCCTATGGGCATCACCCCATCACTTCCGTCTTGGCTCAGGGTGACGGTACGAGGTTAAAGGAGATGACTTTCCTCTATGGTTTACTAAGAGTGTTTCCACAACGTTAATGTGGAAACAGAATTCAACGTAACAGAACAAATTTGAGACGGTAAAGCCGACCGGTCCCCAGGCACCACCGCTCGGTAAAGCAACGGGCTCGGCAGGTCCGACCCGGTCCAGGGCACCACCTCTCTGTAAAGTAAAACTGTTTTCCACTGCGATAATACTTCGGGTGCGATCATACCAGCGCTAAAGCACCGGATCCCATTAGAACTCCTCAGTTAAGCGTGCTTGGGCGAGAGTAGTACTAGGATGGGTGACCTCCTGGGAAGTCCTCGTGTTGCACCCCTTTTTTTTCAGCTTTGGCTGTCCATTTTCCTGCCAGCCATCACATGACCGCTGTTGGAGCCGTCGGAGACCAAATTAATCATTTGGAAGCGTCGAAACCCAGGCTCCATGCGAGACTTACTGGTCTTAGTTAGCCTTTAATTTGATTGCTTTGAAGGCTTTTTACTCCATTTCCGGTTCAATCTTTGCGGAAAGCCATATAAAGCAATTTAGGAAAGGTTTAAAAGTTTCAATAGAAAATCTTTTATATTTTACTGATTTTAGTAAGCTTACAGATTCAAGTAATCGAGGGTTTCCTGACTCTATAAAAGTGATGTAATACTTTTATTCAAGGAATAACACAGTTTCAGGTTGTTTATGGGTATCTAGGGTCGCAAACGGGTCGGTTCCGTTCCGGGTCCACGGCGGGCCCGGAACTGGAATCGTTAGTGAGGGGATGCACCCGGAAACCAAAACCGGAACCGATTCGGAACTAATTTCCTGGATCCGGAACCGGAACCATTACGGAGTGGATGGGCCCGGAACCGGAACCATTTCCTGGGCGGGTTCGGGTCCGGGCCCGGCCTATGTAGAGAATTTTTTAGAGAAAAGCAAACTTTTAGAAAAAAAATTTCTAAAATTGGGGTAATATATTGGAGCTCGGGCCCACAGGCCAGAACCAAGGTCGAATTGGGCCCGGAACCATTTAGGTCGCGGGTCTAGAAATTGGAACCATACCCGGACCCGTTTACTTATCGGTTCCTAAAGATGGACCCAGACCCGATTATTAACGGGTCGGAACCTTCGGATAAACGGAGAATCGGATACCCATTTACAACCCTATGGGCATCACCCCATCACTTCCGTCTTGGCTCAGGGTGACGGTACGAGGTTAAAGGAGATGACTTTCCTCTATGGTTTACTAAGAGTGTTTCCGCAACGTTAATGTGGAAACAGAAATCAACGTAACAGAACAAATTTGAGACGGTAAAGCCGACCGGTCCCCAGGCACCACCGCTCGGTAAAGCAACGGGCTCGGCAGGTCCGACCTGGTCCAGGGCACCACCTCTCTGTAAAGCACAACTGTTTTCCACTGCGATAATACTTCGGGTGCGATCATCGGATCCCATCAGAACTCCGCAGTTAAGCGTGCTTGGGCGAGAGTAGTACTAGGATGGGTGACCTCCTGGGAAGTCCTCGTGTTGCACCCCTTTTTTTTCAGCTTTGGCTGTCCATTTTCCTGCCACCCATCACATGACCGCTGTTGGAGCCGTCGGAGACCAAATTAATCATTTTGAAGCGTCGAAACCCAGGCTCCGTGCGAGACTTACTGGTTTTAGTTAGCCTTTAATTTGATTGCTTTGAAGGCTTTTTACTCCATCTCCGGTTCAATCTTTGCGGAAAGCCATATAAAGCAATTTAGGAAAGGTTTAAAAGTTTCAATGGAAAATCTTTTATATTTTACTAATTTTAGTAAGCTTACTGATTCGAGTAATCGAGGGTTTCCTGACTCTATAAAAGTGATGTAATACTTTTATTCAAGGAATAACACAGTTTCAGGTTGTTTATGGGTATCTAGGGTCGTAAACGGGTCGGTTCCGTTCCGGGTCCACGGCGGGCCCGGAACTGGAATCGTTAGTGAGGGGATGCACCCGGAAACCAAAACCGGAACCGATTCGGAACTAATTTCCTAGATCCGGAGCCGGAACCATTACGGAGTGGATGGGCCCGGAACCGGAACCATTTCCTGGGCGGGTTCGGGTCCGGGCCCGGCCTATGTAGAGAATTTTTTAGAGAAAAGCAAACTTTTAGAAAAAAAATTTCTAAAATTGGGGTAATATTTTGGAGCTCGGGCCCACAGGCCAGAACCAAGGTCAAATTGGGCCCGGAACCATTTAGGTCGCGGGTCTAGAAATTGGAACCATACCCGGACCCGTTTACTTATCGGTTCCTAAAGATGGACCCAGACCCGATTATTAACGGGTTGGAACCTTCGGATAATCGGAGAATCGGATACCCATTTACAACCCTATGGGCATCACCCCATCACTTCCGTCTTGGCTCAGGGTGACGGTACGAGGTTAAAGGAGATGACTTTCCTCTATGGTTTACTAAGAGTGTTTCCACGACGTTAATGTGGAAACAGAATTCAACGTAACAGAACAAATTTGAGACGGTAAAGCCGACCGGTCCCCAGGCACCACCGCTCGGTAAAGCAACGGGCTCGGCAGGTCCGACCCGGTCCAGGGCACCACCTCTCTGTAAAGCTCAACTGTTTTCCACTTCGCTAATACCTCGGGTGCGATCATACCAGCGCTAAAGCACCGGATCCCATCAGAACTCCGCAGTTAAACGTGCTTGTGCGAGAGTAGTACTAGGATGGGTGACCTCCTGGGAAGTCCTCGTGTTGCACCTTTTTTTTTTCAGCTTTGGCTGTCCATTTTCCTGCCACCCATCACATGACCGCTGTTGGAGCCGTCGGAGACCAAATTAATCATTTTGAAGCGTCGAAACCCAGGCTCCGTGCGAGACTTACTTGTTTTAGTTAGCCTTTAATTTGATTGCTTTGAAGGCTTTTTACTCCATCTCCGGTTCAATCTTTGCGGAAAGCCATATAAAGCAATTTAGGAAAGGTTTAAAAGTTTGAATGGAAAATCTTTTATATTTTACTGATTTTAGTAAGCTTACTGATTCGAGTAATCGAGGGTTTCCTGACACTATAAAAGTGATGTAATACTTTTATTCAAGGAAAAATACAGTTTCAGTTTGTTTATGGGTATCTAGGGTCGTAAACGGGTCGGTTCCGTTCCGGGTCCTCGGCGGGCCCGGAACTGGAATCGTTAGTGAGGGGATGCACACGGAAACCAAAACCGGAACCGATTCGGAACTAATTTCCTGGATCCGGAACCGGAACCATTACGGAGTGGATGGGCCCGGAACCGGAACCATTTCCTGGGCGGGTTCGGGTCCGGGCCCGGCCTATGTAGAGAATTTTTTAGAGAAAAGCAAACTTTTAGGAAAAAAATTTCTAAAATTGGGGTAATATATTGGTGCTCGGGCCCACAGGCCAGAACCAAGGTCGAATTGGGCCCGGAACCATTTAGGTCGCGGGTCTAGAAATTGGAACCATACCCGGACCCGTTTACTTATCGGTTCCTAAAGATGGACCCAGACCCGATTATTAACGGGTCGGAACCTTCGGATAATCGGAGAATCGGATACCCATTTACAACCCTATGGGCATCACCCCATCACTTCCGTCTTGGCTCAGGGTGATAGTACGAGGTTAATGGAGATGACTTTCCTCTATGGTTTACTAGGAGTGTTTCCGCAACGTTAATGTGGAAACGGAAATCAACGTAACAGAACAAATTTGAGGCGGTAAAGCCGACCGGTCCCCAGGCACCACCGCTCGGTAAAGCAACGGGCTCGGCAGGTCCGACCCGGTCCAGGGCACCACCTCTCTGTAAAGCACAACTGTTTTCCTCTGCGATACTACTTCGGGTGCGATCATACCAGCGCTAAAACACCGGATCCCATCAGAACTCCGCAGTTAAGCGAGCTTGGGCGAGAGTAGTACTAGGATGGGTGACCTCCTGGGAAGTCCTCATGTTGCACCCTTTTTTTTTCAGCTTTGGCTGTCCATTTTCCTGCCACCCATCACATGACCGCTGTTGGAGCCGTCGGAGACCAAATTAATCATTTTGAAGCGTCGAAACCCAGGCTCCGTGCGAGACTTACTGGTTTTAGTTAGCCTTTAATTTGATTGCTTTGAAGGCTTCTTACTCCATTTCCGGTTCAATCTTTGCGTAAAGCCATATAAAGCAATTTAGGAAAGGTTTAAAAGTTTCAATGGAAAATCTTTTATATTTTACTGATTTTAGTAAGCTTACTGATTCGAGTAATCGAGGGTTTCCTGACTCTATAAAAGTGATGTAATACTTTTATTCAAGGAATAATACAGTTTCAGGTTGTTTATGGGTATCTAGGGTCGTAAACGGGTCGGTTCCGTTCCGGGTCCACGGCGGGCCCGGAACTGGAATCGTTAGTGAGGGGATGCACCCGGAAACCAAAACCGGAACCGATTCGGAACTAATTTCCTGGATCCGGAACCGGAACCATTACGGAGTGGATGGGCCCGGAACCGGAACCATTTCCTGGGCGGGTTCGGGTCCGGGCCCGGCCTATGTAGAGAATTTTTTAGAGAAAAACAAACTTTTAGAAAAAAAGTTTCTAAAATTGGGGTAATATATTGGAGCTCGGGCCCACAGGCCAGAACCATGGGCGAATTGGGCCCGGAACCATTTAGGTCGCGGGTCTAGAAATTGGAACCATACCCTGACCCGTTTACTTATCGGTTCCTAAAGATGGACCCAGACCCGATTATTAACGGATCGGAACCTTCGGATAATCGGAGAATCGGATACCCATTTACAACCCTAAGGGCATCACCCCATCACTTCCGTCTTGGCTCAGGGAGACAGTACGAGGTTAATGGAGATGACTTTCCTCTATGGTTTACTAGGAGTGTTTCCGCAACGTTAATGTGGAAACAGAAATCAACGTAACAGAACAAATTTGAGACGGTAAAGCCGACCGGTCCCCAGGCACCACCGCTCGGTAAAACAACGGGCTCGGCAGGTCCGACCCGGTCCAGTGCACCACCTCTCTGTAAAGTAAAACTGTTTTCCACTGCGATAATACCTCGGGTGCGATCATACCAGCGCTAAAACACCGGATCCCATCAGAACTCCGCAGTTAAGCGTGCTTGGGCGAGAGTAGTACTAGGATGGGTGACCTCCTGGGAAGTCCTCGTGTTGCACCCCTTTTTTTGCAACTTTGGCTGTGCATTTTCCTGCCACCCATCACATGACCGCTGTTGGAGCCGTCGGAGACCAAATTAATCATTTTGAAGCGTCGAAACCCAGGCTCCGTGTAAGACTTACTGGTTTTAGTTAGCCTTTAATTTGATTGCTTTGAAGGCTTTTTACTCCATTTCCGAATCAATCTTTGCGGAAAGCCATATAAAGCAATTTAGGAAAGGTTTAAAAGTTTCAATGGAAAATCTTTTATATTTTACTGATTTTAGTAAGCTTACTGATTCGAGTAATCGAGGGTTTCCTGACTCTATAAAAGTGATGTAACACTTTTATTCAAGGAATAATACAGTTTCAGGTTGTTTATGGGTATCTAGGGTCGTAAACGGGTCGGTTCCGTTCCGGGTCCACGGCGGGCCCGGAACTGGAATCGTTAGTGAGGGGATGCGCCCGGAAACCAAAACCGTAACCGATTCGGAACTAATTTCCTGGATCCGGAACCGGAACCATTACGGAGTGGATGGGCCCGGAACCGGAACCATTTCCTGGGCGGGTTCGGGTCCGGGCCCGGCCTATGTAGAGAACTTTTTAGAGAAAAGCAAACTTTTAGAAAAAAAATTTCTAAAATTGGGGTAATATATTGGAGCTCGGGCCCACAGGCCAGAACCAAGGTCGAATTGGGCCCGGAACCATTTAGGTCGCGGGTCTAGAAATTGGAACCATACCCGGACCCGTTTACTTATCGGGTCCTAAAGATGGACCCAGACCCGATTATTAACGGGTCGGAACCTTCAGATAATCGGAGAATCGGATACCCATTTAGAACCCTATGGGCATCACCCCATCACTTCCGTCTTGGCTCAGGGTGACGGTACGAGGTTAATGGAGATGACTTTCCTCTATGGTTTACTAAGAGTGTTTCCGCAACGTTAATGTGGAAACAGAAATCAACGTAACAGAACAAATTTGAGACGGTAAAGCCGACCGGTCCCCAGGCACCACCGCTCGGTAAAGCAACGGGCTCGGCAGGTCCGACCCGGTCCAGGGCACCACCTCTCTGTAAAGTAAAACTGTTTTCCACTGCGATAATACTTCGGGTGCGATCATACCAGCGCTAAAGCATCGGATCCCATCAGAACTCCTCAGTTAAGCGTGCTTGGGCGAGAGTAGTACTAGGATGGGTGACCTCCTGGGAAGTCCTCGTGTTGCACCCCTTTTTTTTCAGCTTTGGCTGTCCATTTTCCTGCCACCCATCACATGACCGCTGTTGGAGCCGTCGGAGACCAAGTTAATCATTTTGAAGCGTCGAAACCCAGGCTCCATGCTAGACTTACTGGTTTTAGTTAGCCTTTAATTTGATTGCTTGGAAGGCTTCTTACTCCATTTCCGGTTCAATCTTTGCGGAAAGCCATATAAAGCAATTTAGGAAAGGTTTAAAAGTTTCAATGGAAAATCTTTTATATTTTACTGATTTTAGTAAGTTTACTGATTCGAGTAATCGATGGTTTCCTGACTCTATAAACGTGATGTAATACTTTTATTCAAGGAATAATACAGTTTCAGGTTGTTTATGGGTATCTAGGGTCGTAAACGGGTCGGTTCCGTTCCGGGTCCACGGCGGGCCCGGAACTGGAATCGTTAGTGAGGGGATGCACCCGGAAACCAAAACCGGAACCGATTCGGAACTAATTTCCTGGATCCAGAACCGGAACCATTACGGAGTGGATGGACCCGGAACCGGAACCATTTCCTGGGCGGGTTCGGGTCCGGGCCCGGCCTATGTAGAGAATTTTTTAGAGAAAAGCAAACTTTTAGAAAAAAAATTTCTAAAATTGGGGTAATATATTGGAGCTCGGGCCGACAGGCCAGAACCAAGGTCGAATTGGGCCCGGAACCATTTAGGTCGCGGGTCTAGAAATTGGAACTATACCCGGACCCGTTTACTTATCGGTTCCTAAAGATGGACCCAGACCCGATTATTAACGGATCGGAACCTTCGGATAATCGGAGAATCGGATACCCATTTACAACCCTATGGGCATCACCCCATCACTTCCGTCTTGGCTCAGGGAGACAGTACGAGGTTAATGGAGATGACTTTCCTCTATGGTTTACTAGGAGTGTTTCCGCAACGTTAATGTGGAAACAGAAATCAACGTAACAGAACAAATTTGAGACGGTAAAGCCGACCGGTCCCCAGGCACCACCGCTCGGTAAAGCAACGGGCTCGGCAGGTCCGACCCGGTCCAGGGCACCACCTCTCTGTAAAGCACAACTGTTTTCCTCTGCGATAATACTTCGGGCGCGATCATACCAGCGCTAAAGCACCGGATCCCTTCAGAACTCCGCAGTTAAGCGTGCTTGGGCGAGAGTAGAGTAGGATGGGTGACCTCCTGGGAAGTCCTCGTGTTGCACCCCTTTTTTTTCAACTTTGGCTGTCCATTTTCCTGCCACCCATCACATGACCGCTGTTGGAGCCGTCGGAGACCAAATTAATCATTTTGAAGCGTCGAAACCCAGGCTCCGTGCGAGACTTACTGGTTTTAGTTAGCCTTTAATTTGATTGCTTTGAAGGCCTTTTACTCCATTTCCGGTTCAATCTTTGCGGAAAGCCATATAAAGCAATTTAAGAAAGGTTTAAAAGTTTCAATGGAAAATCTTTTATATTTTACTGATTTTAGTAAGCATACTGATTCGAGTAATCGAGGGTTTCCTGACTCTATAAAAGTGATGTAACACTTTTATTCAAGGAATAATACAGTTTCAGGTTGTTTATGGGTATCTAGGGTCGTAAACGGGTCGGTTCCGTTCCGGGTCAACGGCGGGCCCGGAACTGGAATCGTTAGTGAGGGGATGCGCCCGGAAACCAAAACCGGAACCGATTCGGAACTAATTTCCTGGATCCGGAACCGGAACCATTACGGAGTGGATGGGCCCGGAACCGGAACCATTTCCTGGGCGGGTTCGGGTCCGGGCCCGGCCTATGTAGAGAATTTTTTAGAGAAAAGCAAACTTTTAGAAAAAAAATTTCTAAAATTGGGGTAATATATTGGAGCTCGGGCCCACAGGCCAGAACCAAGGTCGAATTGGGCCCGGAACCATTTAGGGCGCGGGTCTAGAAATTGGAACCATACCCGGACCCGTTTACTTATCGGTTCCGAAAGATGGACCCAGACCCGATTATTAACGGGTCGGAACCTTCGGATAATCGGAGAATCGGATACCCATTTACAACCCTATGGGCATCACCCCATCACTTCCGTCTTGGCTCAGGGGGACGGTACGAGGTTAAAGGAGATGACTTTCCCCTATGGTTTACTAAGAGTGTTTCCGCAACGTTAATGTGGAAACAGAGTTCAACGTAACAAAACAAATTTGAGACGGAAAAGCCGACCGGTCCCCAGGCACCACCGCTCGGTAAAGCAACGGGCTCGGCAGGTCCGACCAGGTCCAGGGCACCACCTCTCTGTAAAGCACAACTGTTTTCCACTGCGATAATACTACGGGTGCGATCATACCAGCGCTAAAGCACCGGATCCTATCAGAACTTCGCAGTTAAGCGTGATTGGGCGAGAGTAGTACTAGGATGGGTGACCTCCTGGGAAGTCCTCGTGTTGCACCCCTTTTTTTTCAGCTTTGGCTGTCCATTTTCCTGCCACCCATCACATGACCGCTGTTGGAGCCGTCGGAGACCAAATTAATCATTTTGAAGCGTCGAAACCCAGGCTCCGTGCGAGACTTACTGGTTTTAGTTAGCCTTTAATTTGATTGCTTTGAAGGCTTTTTACTCCATTTCCGGTTCAATCTTTGCGGAAAGCCGTATAAAGCAATTTAGGAAAGGTTTAAAAGTTTCAATGGAAAATCTTTTATATTTTACTGATTTTAGTAAGTTTACTGATTCGAGTAATCGAGGGTTTCCAGACTCTATAAAAGTGATGTAATACTTTTATTCAAGGAATAATACAGTTTCAGGTTGTTTATGGGTATCTAGGGTCGTAAACGGGTCGGTTCCGTTCCGGGTCCACGGCGGGCCCGGAACTGGAATCGTTAGTGAGGGGATGCACACGGAAACCAAAACCGGAACCGACTCGGAACTAATTTCCTGGATCCGAAACCGGAACCATTACGGAGTGGATGGGCCCGGAACCGGAACCATTTCCTGGGCGGGTTCGGGTCCGGGCCCGGCCTATGTAGAGAATTTTTTAGAGAAAAGCAAACTTTTAGAAAAAAAATTTCTAAAATTGGGGTAATATATTGGAGCTCGGGCCCACAGGCCAGAACCAAGGTCGAATTGGGCCCGGAACCATTTAGGTCGCGGGTCTAGAAATTGGAACCATACCCGGACCTGTTTACTTATCGGTTCCTAAAGATGGACCCAGACCCGATTATTAACGGGTCGGAACCTTCGGATAATCGGAGAATCGGATACCCATTTAGAACCCTATGGGCATCACCCCATCACTTCCGTCTTGGCTCAGGGTGACGGTACGAGGTTAATGGAGATGACTTTCCTCTATGGTTTACTAAGAGTGTTTCCGCAACGTTAATGTGGAAACAGAAATCAACGTAACAGAACAAATTTGAGACGGTAAAGCCGACCGGTCCCCAGGCACCACCGCTCGGAAAAGCAACGGGCTCGGCAGGTCCGACCCGGTCCAGGGCACCACCTCTCTGTAAAGTAAAACTGTTTTCCACTGCGATAATACTTCGGGTGCGATCATACCAGCGCTAAAGCACCGGCTTCCATCAGAACTCCTCAGTTAAGCGTGCTTGGGCGAGAGTAGTACTAGGATGGGTGACCTCCTGGGAAGTCCTCGTGTTGCACCCCTTTTTTTTCAGCTTTGGCTGTCCATTTTCCTGCCACCCATCACATGACCGCTGTTGGAGCCGTCGGAGACCAAATTAATCATTTTGAAGCGTCGAAACCCAGGCTCCGTGCGAGACTTACTGGTTTTAGTTAGCCTTTAATTTGATTGCTTTGAAGGCTTTTTACTCCATCTCCGGTTCAATCTTTGCGGAAAGCCATACAAAGCAATTTAGGAAAGGTTTAAAAGTTTCAATGGAAAATCTTTTATATTTTACTGATTTTAGTAAGCTTACTGATTCGAGTAATCGAGGGTTTCCTGACTCTATAAAAGTGATGTAATACTTTTATTCAAGGAATAATACAGTTTCAGGTTGTTTATGGGTATCTAGGGTCGTAAACGGGTCGGTTCCGTTCCGGGTCCACGGCGGGCCCGGAACTGGAATCATTAGTGAGGGGATGCACCCGGAAACCAAAACCGGAACCGACACGGAACTAATTTCCTGGATCCGGAACCGGAACCATTACGGAGTGGATGGGCCCGGAACCGGAACCATTTCCTGGGCGGGTTCGGGTCCGGGCCCGGCCTATGTAGAGAATTTTTTAGAGAAAAGCAAACTTTTAGAAAAAAAATTTGTAAAATTGGGGTAATATATTGGAGCTCGGGCCCACAGGCCAGAACCAAGGTCGAATTGGGCCCGGAACCATTTAGGTCGCGGGTCTAGAAATTGGAACCATACCCGGACCTGTTTACTTATCGGTTCCTAAAGATGGACTCAGACCCGATTATTAACGGGTCGGAACCTTCGGATAATCGGAGAATCGGATACCCATTTAGAACCCTATGGGCATCACCCCATCACTTCCGTCTTGGCTCAGAGTGACGGTACGAGGTTAATGGAGATGACTTTCCTCTATGGTTTACTAAGAGTGTTTCCGCAACGTTAATGTGGAAACAGAAATCAACGTGACAGAACAAATTTGAGACGGTAGAGCCGACCGGTCCCCAGGCACCACCGCTCGGTAAAGCAACGGGCTCGGCAGGTCCGACCCGGTCCAGGGCACCACCTCTCTGTAAAGTAAAACTGTTTTCCACTGCGATAATACTTCGGGTGCGATCATACCAGCGCTAAAGCACCGGATCCCATCAGAACTCCTCAGTAAGCGTGCTTGGGCGAGAGTAGTACTAGGATGGGTGACCTCCTGGGAAGTCCTCGTGTTGCACCCCTTTTTTTTCAGCTTTGGCTGTCCATTTTCCTGCCACCCATCACATGACCGCTGATGGAGCCGTCGGAGACCAAATTAATCATTTTGAAGCGTCGAAACCCAGGCTCCGTGCGAGACTTACTGGTTTTCGTTAGCCTTTAATTTGATTGCTTTGAAGGCTTCTTACTCCATTTCCGGTTCAATCTTTGCGGAAAGCCATATAAAGCAATTTAGGAAAGGTTTAAAAGTTTCAATGGAAAATCTTTTATATTTTACTGATTTTAGTAAGTTTACTGATTCGAGTAATCGAGGGTTTCCTGACTCTATAAACGTGATGTAATACTTTTATTCAAGGAATAATACAGTTTCAGGTTGTTTATGGGTATCTAGGGTCGTAAACGGGTCGGTTCCGTTCCGGGTCCACGGCGGGCCCGGAACTGGAATCGTTAGTGAGGGGATGCACCCGGAAACCAAAACCGGAACCGATTCGGAACTAATTTCCTGGATCCGGAACCGGAACCATTACGGAGTGGATGGGCCCGGAACCGGAACCATTTCCTGGGCGGGTTCGGGTTCGGGCCCGGCCTATGTAGAGAATTTTTTAGAGAAAAACAAACTTTTAGAAAAAAAATTTCTAAAATTGGGGTAATATATTGGAGCTCGGGCCCACAGGCCAGAACCATGGTCGAATTGGGCCCGGAACCATTTAGGTCGCGGGTCTAGAAATTGGAACTATACCCGGACCCGTTTACTTATCGGTTCCTAAAGATGGACCCAGACCCGATTATTAACGGATCGGAACCTTCGGATAATCGGAGAATCGGATACCCATTTACAACCCTATGGCCATCACCCCATCACTTCCGTCTTGGCTCAGGGAGACAGTACGAGGTTAATGGAGATGACTTTCCTCTATGGTTTACTAGGAGTGTTTCCGCAACGTTAATGTGGAAACAGAAATCAACGTAACAGAACAAATTTGAGACGGTAAAGCCGACCGGTCCCCAGGCTCCACCGCTCGGTAAAGCAACGGGCTCGGCAGGTCCGACCCGGTCCAGGGCACCACCTCTCTGTAAAGCACAACTGTTTTCCTCTGCGATAATACTTCGGGTGCGATCATACCAGCGCTAAAGCACCGGATCCCTTCAGAACTCCGCAGTTAAGCGTGCTTGGGCGAGAGTAGTAGTAGGATGGGTGACCTCCTGGGAAGTCCTCGTGTTGCACCCCTTTTTTTTCAACTTTGGCTGTCCATTTTCCTGCCACCCATCACATGACCGCTGTTGGAGCCGTCGGAGACCAAATTAATCATTTTGAAGCGTCGAAACCCAGGCTCCGTGCGAGACTTACTGGTTTTAGTTAGCCTTTAATTTGATTGCTTTGAAGGCTTTTTACTCCATTTCCGGTTCAATCTTTGCGGAAAGCCATATAAAGCAATTTAGGAAAGGTTTAAAAGTTTCAATGGAAAATCTTTTATATTTTACTGATTTTAGTAAGCTTACTGATTCGAGTAATCGAGGGTTTCCTGACTCTATAAAAGTGATGTAACACTTTTATTCAAGGAATAATACAGTTTCAGGTTGTTTATGGGTATCTAGGGTCGTAAACGGGTCGGTTCCGTTCCGGGTCCACGGCGGGCCCGGAACTGGAATCGTTAGTGAGGGGATGCGCCCGGAAACCAAAACCGGAACCGATTCGGAACTAATTTCCTGGATCCGGAACCGGAACCATTACGGAGTGGATGGGCCCGGAACCAGAACCATTTCCTGGGCGGGTTCGGGTCCGGGCCCGGCCTATGTAGAGAATTTTTTAGAGAAAAGCAAACTTTTAGAAAAAAAATTTCTAAAATTGGGGTAATATATTGGAGCTCGGGCCCACAGCCCAGAACCAAGGTCGAATTGGGCCCGGAACCATTTAGGTCGCGGGTTTAGAAATTGGAACCATACCCGGACCCGTTTACTTATCGGTTCCTAAAGATGGACCCAGACCCGATTATTAACGGGTCGGAACCTTCGGATAATCGGAGAATCGGATACCCATTTACAACCCTATGGGCATCACCCCATCACTTCCGTCTTGGCTCAGGGGGACGGTACGAGGTTAAAGGAGATGACTTTCCTCTATGGTTTACTAAGAGTGTTTCCGCAACGTTAATGTGGAAACAGAGTTCAACGTAACAAAACAAATTTGAGACGGAAAAGCCGACCGGTCCCCAGGCACCACCGCTCGGTAAAGCAACGGGCTCGGCAGGTCCGACCAGGTCCAGGGCACCACCTCTCTGTAAAGCACAACTGTTTTCCACTGCGATAATACTGCGGGTGCGATCATACCAGCGCTAAAGCACCGGATCCTATCAGAACTTCGCAGTTAAGTGTGCTTGGGCGAGAGTAGTACTAGGATGGGTGACCTCCTGGGAAGTCCTCGTGTTGCACCCCTTTTTTTTCAGCTTTGGCTGTCCATTTTCCGGCCACCCATCACATGACCGCTGTTGGAGCCGTCGGAGACCAAATTAATCATTTTGAAGCGTCGAAACTCAGGCTCCGTGCGAGACATACTGGTTTTAGTTAGCCTTTAATTTGATTGCTTTGAAGGCTTTTTACTCCATTTCTGGTTCAATCTTTGCGGAAAGCCATATAAAGCAATTTAGGAAAGGTTTAAAAGTTTCAGTGGAAAATCTTTTATATTTTACTGATTTTAGTAAGTTTACTGATTCGAGTAATCGAGGGTTTCCAGACTCTATAAAAGTGATGTAAAACTTTTATTCAAGGAATAATACAGTTTCAGGTTGTTTATGGGTATCTAGGGTCGTAAACGGGTTGGTTCCGTTCCGGGTCCACGGCGGGCCCGGAACAGGAATCGTTAGTGAGGGGATGCACCCGGAAACCAAAACCAGAACCGACTCGGAACTAATTTCCTGGATCCGGAACCGGAACCATTACGGAGTGGATGGGCCCGGAACCGGAACCATTTCCTGGGCGGGTTCGGGTCCGGGCCCGGCCTATGTAGAGAATTTTTTACAGAAAAGCAAACTTTTAGAAAAAAAATTTCTAAAATTGGGGTAATATATTGGAGCTCGGGCCCACAGGCCAGAACCAAGGTCGAATTGGGCCCGGAACCATTTAGGTCGCGGGTCTAGAAATTAGAACCATACCCGGACCTGTTTACTTATCGGTTCCTAAAGATGGACCCAGACCTGATTATTAACGGGTCGGAACCTTCGGATAATCGGAGAATCGGATACCCATTTAGAACCCTATGGGCATCACCCCATCACTTCCGTCTTGGCTCAGGGTGACGGTACGAGGTTAATGGAGATGACTTTCCTCTATGGTTTACTAAGAGTGTTTCCGCAACGTTAATGTGGAAACAGAATTCAACGTAACAGAACAAATTTGAGACGGTAAAGCCGACCGGTCCCCAGGCACCACCGCTCGGAAAAGCAACGGGCTCGGCAGGTCCGACCCGGTCCAGGGCACCACCTCTCTGTAAAGTAAAACTGTTTTCCACTGCGATAATACTTCGGGTGCGATCATACCAGCGCTAATGCACCGGATCCCATCAGAACTCCTCAGTTAAGCGTGCTTGGGCGAGAGTAGTAGTAGGATGGGTGACCTCCTGGGAAGTCCTCGTGTTGCACCCCTTTTTTTTCAGCTTTGGCTGTCCATTTTCCTGCCACCCATCACATGACCGCTGTTGGAGCCGTCGGAGACCAAATTAATCATTTTGAAGCGTCGAAACCCAGGCTCCGTGCGAGACTTACTGGTTTTAGTTAGCCTTTAATTTGATTGCTTTGAAGGCTTTTTACTCCATCTCCGGTTCAATCTTTGCGGAAAGCCATATAAAGCAATTTAGGAAAGGTTTAAAAGTTTCAATGGAAAATCTTTTATATTTTACTGATTTTAGTAAGCTTACTGATTCGAGTAATCGAGGGTTTCCTGACTCTATAAAAGTGATGTAATACTTTTATTCAAGGAATAATACAGTTTCAGGTTGTTTATGGGTATCTAGGGTCGTAAACGGGTCGGTTCCGTTCCGGGTCCACGGCGGGCCCGGAACTGGAATCGTTAGTGAGGGGATGCACCCGGAAACCAAAACCGGAACCGATTCGGAACTAATTTCTTGGATCCGGAACCGGAACCATTACGGAGTGGATGGGCCCGGAACCGGAACCATTTCCTGGGCGGGTTCGGGTCCGGGCCCGGCCTATGTAGAGAATTTTTTAGAGAAAAACAAACTTTTAGAAAAAAAATTTCTAAAATTGGGGTAATATATTGGAGCTCGGGCCCACAGGCCAGAACCATGGTCGAATTGGGCCCGGAACCATTTAGGTCGCGGGTCTAGAAATTGGAACTATACCCGAACCCGTTTACTTATCGGTTCCTAAAGATGGACCCAGACCCGATTATTAACGGGTCGGAACCTTCGGATAATCGGAGAATCGGATACCCATTTACAACCCTATGGGCATCACCCCATCACTTCCGTCTTGGCTCAGGGTGACAGTACGAGGTTAATGGAGATGACTTTCCTCTATGGTTTACTAGGAGTGTTTCCGCAACGTTAATGTGGAAACAGAAATCAACGTAACAGAACAAATTTGAGACGGTAAAGCCGACCGGTCCCCAGGCACCACCGCTCGGTAAAGCAACGGGCTCGGCAGGTCCGACCCGGTCCAGGGCACCACCTCTCTGTAAAGTAAAACTGTTTTCCTCTGCGATAATACTTCGGGTGCGATCATACCAGCGCTAAAGCCCCGGATCCCATCAGAACTCCGCAGTTAAGCGTGCTTTGGCGAGAGTAGTACTAGGATGGCTGACCTCCTGGGAAGTCCTCGTGTTGCACCCCTTTTTTTTCAGCTTTGGCTGTCCATTTTCCTGCCACCCATCACATGACCGCTGTTGGAGCCGTCGGAGACCAAATTAATCATTTTGAAGCGTCGAAACCCAGGCTCCGTGCGAGACTTACTGGTTTTAGTTAGCCATTTATTTGATTGCTTTGAAGGCTTTTTACTCCATTTCGGTTCAATCTTTGCGGAAAGCCATATAAAGCAATTTAGGAAAGGTTTAAAAGTTTCAATGGAAAATCGTTTATATTTTACTGATTTTAGTAAGTTTACTGATTCAAGTAATCGAGGGTTTCCAGACTCTATAAAAGTGATGTAATACTTTTATTCAAGGAATAATACAATTTCAGGTTGTTTATGGGTATCTAGGGTCGTAAACGGGTCGGTTCCGTTCCGGGTCCACGTCGGGCCCGGAACTGGAATCGTTAGTGAGGGGATGCACCCGGAAACCAAAACCGGAACCGATTCGGAACTAATTTCCTGGATCCGGAACCGGAACCATTACGGAGTGGATGGGCCCGGAACCGGAACCATTTCCTGGGCGGGTTCGGGTCCGGGCCCGGCCTATGTAGAGAATTTTTTAGAGAAAAACAAACTTTTAGAAAAAAAATTTCTAAAATTGGGGTAATATATTGGAGCTCGGGCCCACAGGCCAGAACCATGGTCGAATTGGGCCCGGAACCATTTAGGTCGCGGGTCTAGAAATTGGAACTATACCCGGACCCGTTTACTTATCGGTTCCTAAAGATGGACCCAGACCCGATTATTAACGGGTCGGAACCTTCGGATAATCGGAGAATCGGATACCCATTTACAACCCTATGGGCATCACCCCATCACTTCCGTCTTGGCTCAGGGTGACGGTACGAGGTTAAAGGAGATGACTTTCCTCTATGGTTTACTAAGAGTGTTTCCACAACGTTAATGTGGAAACAGAATTCAACGTAACAGAACAAATTTGAGACGGTAAACCCGACCGGTCCCCAGGCACCACCGCTCGGTAAAGCAACGGGCTCGGCAGGTCCGACCCGGTCCAGGGCACCACCTCTCTGTAAAGCACAACTGTTTTCCACTGCGCCAGTACCTCGGGTGCGATCATACCAGCGCTAAAGCACCGGATCCCATCAGAACTCCGCAGTTAAGCGTGCTTGGGCGAGAGTAGTACTAGGATGGGTGACCTCCTGGGAAGTCCTCGTGTTGCACCCCTTTTTTTTCAGCATTGGCTGTCCATTTTCCTGCCACCCATCACATGACCGCTGTTGGGGCCGTCGGAGACCAAATTAATCATTTTGAAGCGTCGAAACCCAGGCTCCGTGCGAGACTTACTGGTTTTAGTTAGCCTTTAATTTGATTGCTTTGAAGGCTTTTTACTCCATTTCCGGTTCAATCTTTGCGGAAAGCCATATAAAGCAATTTAAGAAAGGTTTAAAAGTTTCAATGGAAAATCTTTTATATTTTACTGATTTTAGTAAGCTTACTGATTCGAGTAATCGAGGGTTTCCTGACTCTATAAAAGTGATGTAATACTTTTATTCAAGGAATAATACAGTTTCAGGTTGTTTATGGGTATCTAGGGTCGTAAACGGGTCGGTTCCGTTCCGGGTCCACGGCGGGCCCGGAACTGGAATCGTTAGTGAGGGGATGCACCCGGAAACCAAAACCGGAACCGATTCGGAACTAATTTCCTGGATCCGGAACCGGAACCATTACGGAGTGGATGGGCCCGGAACCGGAACCATTTCCTGGGCGGGTTCGGGTCCGGGCCCGGCCTATGTAGAGAATTTTTTAGAGAAAAACAAACTTTTAGAAAAAAAATTTCTAAAATTGGGGTAATATATTGGAGCTCGGGCCCACAGGCCAGAACCATGGTCGAATTGGGCCCGGAACCATTTAGGTCGCGGGTCTAGAAATTGGAACTATACCCGGACCCGTTTACTTATCGGTTCCTAAAGATGGACCCAGACCCGATTATTAACGGGTCGGAACCTTCGGATAATCGGAGAATCGGATACCCATTTACAACCCTATGGGCATCACCCCATCACTTCCGTCTTGGCTCAGGGTGACGGTACGAGGTTAAAGGAGATGACTTTCCTCTATGGTTTACTAAGAGTGTTTCCACAACGTTAATGTGGAAACAGAATTCAACGTAACAGAACAAATTTGAGACGGTAAAGCCGACCGGTCCCCAGGCACCACCGCTCGGTAAAGCAACGGGCTCGGCAGGTCCGACCCGGTCCAGGGCACCACCTCTCTGTAAAGCACAACTGTTTTCCACTGCGATAATACCTCGGGTGCGATCATACCAGCGCTAAAGCACCGGATCCCATCAGAACTCCGTAGTTAAGCGTGCTTGGGCGAGAGTAGTAATAGGATGGGGGACCTCCTGGGAAGTCCTCGTGTTGCACCCCTTTTTTTTCAGCATTGGATGTCCATTTTCCTGCCACCCATCACATGACCGCTGTTGGGGCCGTCGGAGACCAAATTAATCATTTTGAAGCGTCGAAACCCAGGCTCCGTGCGAGACTTACTGGTTTTAGTTAGCCTTTAATTTGATTGCTTTGAAGGCTTTTTACTCCATTTCCGGTTCAATCTTTGCGGAAAGCCATATAAAGCAATTTAGGAAAGGTTTAAAAGTTTCAATGGAAAATCTTTTATATTTTACTGATTTTAGTAAGCTTACTGATTCGAGTAATCGAGGGTTTCCTGACTCTATAAAAGTGATGTAATACTTTTATTCAAGGAATAATACAGTTTCAGGTTGTTTATGGGTATCTAGGGTCGTAAACGGGTCGGTTCCGTTCCGGGTCCACGGCGGGCCCGGAACTGGAATCGTTAGTGAGGGGATGCACCCGGAAACCAAAACCGGAACCGATTCGGAACTAATTTCCTGGATCCGGAACCGGAACCATTACGGAGTGGATGAGCCCGGAATCGGAACCATTTCCTGGGCGGGTTCGGGTCCGGGCCCGGCCTATGTAGAGAATTTTTTAGAGAAAAACAAACTTTTAGAAAAAAAATTTCTAAAATTGGGGTAATATATTGGAGCTCGGGCCCACAGGCCAGAACCATGGTCGAATTGGGCCCGGAACCATTTAGGTCGCGGGTCTAGAAATTGGAACTATACCCGGACCCGTTTACTTATCGGTTCCTAAAGATGGACCCAGACCCGATTATTAACGGGTCGGACCCTTCGGATAATCGGAGAATCGGATACCCATTTACAACCCTATGGGCATCACCCCATCACTTCCGTCTTGGCTCAGGGTGACAGTACGAGGTTAATGGAGATGACATTCCTCTATGGTTTACTAGGAGTGTTTCCGCAACGTTAATGTGGAAACAGAAATCAACGTAACAGAACAAATTTGAGACGGTAAAGCCGACCGGTCCCCAGGCACCACCGCTCGGTAATGCAACGGGCTCGGCAGGTCCGACCCGGTCCAGGGCACCACCTCTCTGTAAAGCACAACTGTTTTCCTCTGCGATAATACTTCGGGTGCGATCATACCAGCGCTAAAGCACCGGATCCCATCAGAACTCCGCAGTTAAGCGTGCTTGGGCGAGAGTAGTACTAGGATGGCTGACCTCCTGGGAAGTCCTCGTGTTGCACCCCTTTTTTTTCAGCTTTGGCTGTCCATTTTCTTGCCACCCATCACATGACCGCTGTTGGAGCCGTCGGAGACCAAATTAATCATTTTGAAGCGTCGAAACCCAGGCTCCGTGCGAGACTTACTGGTTTTAGTTAGCCTTTAATTTGATTGCTTTGAAGGCTTTTTACTCCATTTCCGGTTCAATCTTTGCGGAAAGCCATATAAAGCAATTTAGGAAAGGTTTAAAAGTTTCAATGGAAAATCTTTTATATTTTACTGATTTTAGTAAGCTTACTGATTCGAGTAATCGAGGGTTTCCTGACTCTATAAAAGTGATGTAATACTTTTATTCAAGGAATAATACAGTTTCAGGTTGTTTATGGGTATCTAGGGTCGTAAACGGGTCGGTTCCGTTCCGGGTCCACGGCGGGCCCGGAACTGGAATCGTTAGTGAGGGGATGCGCCCGGAAACCAAAACCGGAACCGATTCGGAACTAATTTCCTGGATCCGGAACCGGAACCATTACGGAGTGGATGGGCCCGGAACCGGAACCATTTCCTGGGCGGGTTCGGGTCCGGGCCCGGCCTATGTAGAGAATTTTTTAGAGAAAAGCAAACTTTTAGAAAAAAAATTTCTAAAATTGGGGTAATATATTGGAGCTCGGGCCCACAGGCCAGAACCAAGGTCGAATTGGGCCCGGAACCATTTAGGTCGCGGGTCTAGAAATTGGAACCATACCCGGACCCGTTTACTTATCGGTTCCTAAAGATGGACCCAGACCCGATTATTAACGGGTCGGAACCTTCGGATAATCGGAGAATCGGATACCCATTTACAACCCTATGGGCATCACCCCATCACTTCCGTCTTGGCTCAGGGTGACGGTACGAGGTTAAAGGAGATGACTTTCCTCTATGGTTTACTAAGAGTGTTTCCGCAACGTTAATGTGGAAACAGAGTTCAACGTAACAGAACAAATTTGAGACGGAAAAGCCGACCGGTCCCCAGGCACCACCGCTCGGTAAAGCAACGGGCTCGGCAGGTCCGACCCGGTCCAGGGCACCACCTCTCTGTAAAGCACAACTGTTTTCCACTGCGATAATACCTCGGGTGCGATCATACCAGCGCTAAAGCACCGGATCCCATCAGAACTCCGTAGTTAAGCGTGCTTGGGCGAGAGTAGTAATAGGATGGGGGACCTCCTGGGAAGTCCTCGTGTTGCACCCCTTTTTTTTCAGCATTGGATGTCCATTTTCCTGCCACCCATCACATGACCGCTGTTGGGGCCGTCGGAGACCAAATTAATCATTTTGAAGCGTCGAAACCCAGGCTCCGTGCGAGACTTACTGGTTTTAGGTAGCCTTTAATTTGATTGCTTTGAAGGCTTTTTACTCCATTTCCGGTTCAATCTTTGCGGAAAGCCATATAAAGCAATTTAGGAAAGGTTTAAAAGTTTCAATGGAAAATCTTTTATATTTTACTGATTTTAGTAAGCTTACTGATTCGAGTAATCGAGGGTTTCCTGACTCTATAAAAGTGATGTAATACTTTTATTCAAGGAATAATACAGTTTCAGGTTGTTTATGGGTATCTAGGGTCGTAAACGGGTCGGTTCCGTTCCGGGTCCACGGCGGGCCCGGAACTGGAATCGTTAGTGAGGGGATGCACCCGGAAACCAAAACCGGAACCGATTCGGAACTAATTTCCTGGATCCGGAACCGGAACCATTACGGAGTGGATGGGCCCGGAACCGGAACCATTTCCTGGGCGGGTTCGGGTCCGGGCCCGGCCTATGTAGAGAATTTTTTAGAGAAAAACAAACTTTTAGAAAAAAAATTTCTAAAATTGGGGTAATATATTGGAGCTCGGGCCCACAGGCCAGAACCATGGTCGAATTGGGCCCGGAACCATTTAGGTCGCGGGTCTAGAAATTGGAACTATACCCGGACCCGTTTACTTATCGGTTCCTAAAGATGGACCCAGTCCCGATTATTAACGGGTCGGAACCTTCGGATAATCGGAGAATCGGATACCCATTTACAACCCTATGGGCATCACCCCATCACTTCCGTCTTGGCTCAGGGTGACGGTACGAGGTTAAAGGAGATGACTTTCCTCTATGGTTTACTAAGAGTGTTTCCACAACGTTAATGTGGAAACAGAATTCAACGTAACAGAACAAATTTGAGACGGTAAAGCCGACCGGTCCCCAGGCACCACCGCTCGGTAAAGCAACGGGCTCGGCAGGTCCGACCCGGTCCAGGGCACCACCTCTCTGTAAAGCACAACTGTTTTCCACTGCGATAATACCTCGGGTGCGATCATACCAGCGCTAAAGCACCGGATCCCATCAGGACTCCGCAGTTAAGCGTGCTTGGGCGAGAGTAGTACTAGGATGGGTGACCTCCTGGGAAGTCCTCGTGTTGCACCCCTTTTTTTTCAGCATTGGCTGTCCATTTTCCTGCCACCCATCACATGACCGCTGTTGGGGCCGTCGGAGACCAAATTAATCATTTTGAAGCGTCGAAACCCAGGCTCCGTGCGAGACTTACTGGTTTTAGTTGGCCTTTAATTTGATTGCTTTGAAGGCTTTTTACTCCATTTCCGGTTCAATCTTTGCGGAAAGCCATATAAAGCAATTTAGGAAAGGTTTAAAAGTTTCAATGGAAAATCTTTTATATTTTACTGATTTTAGTAAGCTTACTGATTCGAGTAATCGAGGGTTTCCTGACTCTATAAAAGTGATGTAATACTTTTATTCAAGGAATAATACAGTTTCAGGTTGTTTATGGGTATCTAGGGTCGTAAACGGGTCGGTTCCGTTCCGGGTCCACGGCGGGCCCGGAACTGGAATCGTTAGTGAGGGGATGCACCCGGAAACCAAAACCGGAACCGATTCGGAACTAATTTCCTGGATCCGGAACCGGAACCATTACGGAGTGGATGAGCCCGGAATCGGAACCATTTCTTGGGCGGGTTCGGGTCCGGGCCCGGCCTATGTAGAGAATTTTTTAGAGAAAAACAAACTTTTAGAAAAAAAATTTCTAAAATTGGGGTAATATATTGGAGCTCGGGCCCACAGGCCAGAACCATGGTCGAATTGGGCCCGGAACCATTTAGGTCGCGGGTCTAGAAATTGGAACTATACCCGGACCCGTTTACTTATCGGTTCCTAAAGATGGACCCAGACCCGATTATTAACGGGTCGGAACCTTCGGATAATCGGAGAATCGGATACCCATTTACAACCCTATGGGCATCACACCATCACTTCCGTCTTGGCTCAGGGTGACAGTACGAGGTTAATGGAGATGACTTTCCTCTATGGTTTACTAGGAGTGTTTCCGCAACGTTAATGTGGAAACAGAAATCAACGTAACAGAACAAATTTGAGACGGTAAAGCCGACCGGTCCCCAGGCACCACCGCTCGGTAATGCAACGGGCTCGGCAGGTCCGACCCGGTCCAGGGCACCACCTCTCTGTAAAGCACAACTGTTTTCCTCTGCGATAATACTTCGGGTGCGATCATACCAGCGCTAAAGCAACGGATCCCATCAGAACTCCGCAGTTAAGCGTGCTTGGGCGAGAGTAGTACTAGGATGGCTGACCTCCTGGGAAGTCCTCGTGTTGCACCCCTTTTTTTTCAGCTTTGGCTGTCCATTTTCCTGCCGCCCATCACATGACCGCTGTTGGAGCCGTCGGAGACCAAATTAATCATTTTGAAGCGTCGAAACCCAGGCTCCGTGCGAGACTTACTGGTTTTAGTTAGCCTTTAATTTGATTGCTTTGAAGGCTTTTTACTCCATTTCCGGTTCAATCTTTGCGGAAAGCCATATAAAGCAATTTAGGAAAGGTTTAAAAGTTTCAATGGAAAATCTTTTATATTTTACTGATTTTAGTAAGCTTACTGATTCGAGTAATCGAGGGTTTCCTGACTCTATAAAAGTGATGTAATACTTTTATTCAAGGAATAATACAGTTTCAGGTTGTTTATGGGTATCTAGGGTCGTAAACGGGTCGGTTCCCTTCCGGGTCCACGGCGGGCCCGGAACTGGAATCGTTAGTGAGGGGATGCACCTGGAAACCAAAACCGGAACCGATTCGGAACTAATTTCCTGGATCCGGAACCGGAACCATTACGGAGTGGATGGGCCCGGAACCGGAACCATTTCCTGGGCGGGTTCGGGTCCGGGCCCGGCCTATGTAGAGAATTTTTTAGAGAAAAACAAACTTTTAGAAAAAAAATTTCTAAAATTGGGGTAATATATTGGAGCTCGGGCCCACAGGCCAGAACCATGGTCGAATTGGGCCCGGAACCATTTAGGTCGCGGGTCTAGAAATTGGAACTATACCCGGACCCGTTTACTTATCGGTTCCTAAAGATGGACCCAGACCCGATTATTAACGGATCGGAACCTTCGGATAATCGGAGAATCGGATACCCATTTACAACCCTATGGGAATCACCCCATCACTTCCGTCTTGGCTCAGGGTGACAGTACGAGGTTAATGGAGATGACTTTCCTCTATGGTTTACTAGGAGTGTTTCCGCAACGTTAATGTGGAAACAGAAATCAACGTAACAGAACAAATTTGGGACGGTAAAGCCGACCGGTCCCCAGGCACCACCGCTCGGTAAAGCAACGGGCTGTGCAATTCCGACCCGGTCCAGGGCACCACCTCTCTGTAAAGCACAACTGTTTTCCTCTACGATAATACTTCGGGCGCGATCATACCAGCGCTAAAGCACCGGATCCCTTCAGAACTCCGCAGTTAAGCGTGCTTGGGAGAGAGTAGTACTAGGATGGGTGACCTCCTGGGAAGTCCTCTTGTTGCACCCCTTTTTTTTCAACTTTGGCTGTCCATTTTCCTGCCACCCATCACATGACCGCTGTTGGAGCCGTCGGAGACCAAATTAATCATTTTGAGGCGTCGAAACCCAGGCTCCGTGCGAGACTTACTGGTTTTAGTTAGCCTTTAATTTGATTGCTTTGAAGGCTTTTTACTCCATTTCCGGTTCAATCTTTGCGGAAAGCCATATAAAGCAATTTAGGAAAGGTTTAAAAGTTTCAATGGAAAATCTTTTATATTTTACTGATTTTAGTAAGCTTACTGATTCGAGTAATCGAGGGTTTCCTGACTCTATAAAAGTGATGTAATACTTTTATTCAAGGAATAATACAGTTTCAGGTTGTTTATGGGTATCTAGGGTCGTAAACGGGTCGGTTCCGTTCCGGGTCCACGGCGGGCCCGGAGCTGGAATCGTTAGTGAGGGGATGCGCCCGGACACCAAAACCGGAACCGATTCGGAACTAATTTCCTGGATCCGGAACCGGAACCATTACGGAGTGGATGGGCCCGGAACCGGAACCATTTCCTGGGCGGGTTCGGGTCCGGGCCCGGCCTATGTAGAGAATTTTTTAGAGAAAAGCAAACTTTTAGAAAAAAAATTTCTAAAATTGGGGTAATATATTGGAGCTCGGGCCCACAGGCCAGAACCAAGGTCGAATTGGGCCCGGAACCATTTAGGTCGCGGGTCTAGAAATTGGAACCATACCCGGACCCGTTTACTTATCGGTTCCTAAAGATGGACCCAGACCCGATTATTAACGGGTCGGAACCTTCGGATAATCGGAGAATCGGATACCCATTTACAACCCTATGGGCATCACCCCATCACTTCCGTCTTGGCTCAGGGTGACGGTACGAGGTTAAAGGAGATGACTTTCCTCTATGGTTTACTAAGAGTGTTTCCGCAACGTTAATGTGGAAATAGAGTTCAACGTAACAGAACAAATTTGTGACGGAAAAGCCGACCGGTCCCCAGGCACCACCGCTCGGTAAAGCAACGGGCTCGGCAGGTCCGACCCGGTCCAGGGCACCACCTCTCTGTAAAGCACAACCGTTTTCCACTGCGATAATACCTCGGGTGCGATCATACCAGCGCTAAAGCACCGGATCCTATCAGAACTTCGCAGTTAAGCGGGCTTGGGCGAGAGTAGTACTAGGATGGGTGACCTCCTGGGAAGTCCTCGTGTTGCACCCCTTTTTTTTCAGCTTTGGCTGTCCATTTTCCTGCCACCCATCACATGACCGCCGTTGGAGCCGTCGGAGACCAAATTAATCATTTTGAAGCGTCGAAACCCAGGCTCCGTGCGAGACTTACTGGTTTTAGTTAGCCTTTAATTTGATTGCTTTGAAGGCTTTTTACTCCATTTCCGGTTCAATCTTTGCGGAAAGCCATATAAAGCAATTTAGGAAAGGTTTAAAAGTTTCAATGGAAAATCGTTTATATTTTACTGATTTTAGTAAATTTACTGATTCAAGTAATCGAGGGTTTCCAGACTCTATAAAAGTGATGTAATACTTTTATTCAAGGAATAATACAGTTTCAGGTTGTTTATGGGTATCTAGGGTCGTAAACGGGTCGGTTCCGTTCCGGGTCCACGGCGGGCCCGGAACTGGAATCGTTAGTGAGGGGATGCACCCGGAAACCAAAACCGGAACCGATTCGGAACTAATTTCCTGGATCCGGAACCGGAACCATTACGGAGTGGATGGGCCCGGAACCGGAACCATTTCCTGGGCGGGTTCGGGTCCGGGCCCGGCCTATGTAGAGAATTTTTTAGAGAAAAACAAACTTTTAGAAAAAAAATTTCTAAAATTGGGGTAATATATTGGAGCTCGGGCGCACAGGCCAGAACCATGGTCGAATTGGGCCCGGAACCATTTAGGTCGCGGGTCTAGAAATTGGAACTATACCCGAACCCGTTTACTTATCGGTTCCTAAAGATGGACCCAGACCCGATTATTAACGGGTCGGAACCTTCGGATAATCGGAGAATCGGATACCCATTTACAACCCTATGGGCATCACCCCATCACTTCCGTCTTGGCTCAGGGTGACAGTACGAGGTTAATGGAGATGACTTTCCTCTATGGTTTACTAGGAGTGTTTCCGCAACGTTAATGTGGAAACAGAAATCAACGTAACAGAACAAATTTGAGACGGTAAAGCCGACCGGTCCCCAGGCACCACCGCTCGGTAAAGCAACGGGCTCGGCAGGTCCGACCCGGTCCAGGGCACCACCTCTCTGTAAAGCACAACTGTTTACCTCTGCGATAATACTTCGGGTGCGATCATACTAGCGCTAAAGCACCGGATCCCATCAGAACTCCGCAGTTAAGCGTGCTTGGGCGAGAGTAGTACTAGGATGGCTGACCTCCTGGGAAGTCCTCGTGTTGCACCCCTTTTTTTTCAGCTTTGGCTGTCCATTTTCCTGCCACCCATCACATGACCGCTGTTGGAGCCGTCGGAGACCAAATTAATCATTTTGAAGCGTCGAAACCCAGGCTCCGTGCGAGACTTACTGGTTTTAGTTAGCCTTTAATTTGATTGCTTTGAAGGCTTTTTACTCCATTTCCGGTTCAATCTTTGCGGAAAGCCATATAAAGCAATTTAGGAAAGGTTTAAAAGTTTCAATGGAAAATCTTTTATATTTTACTGATTTTAGTAAGCTTACTGATTCGAGTAATCGAGGGTTTCCTGACTCTATAAAAGTGATGTAATACTTTTATTCAAGGAATAATACAGTTTCAGGTTGTTTATGGGTATCTAGGGTCGTAAACGGGTCGGTTCCGTTCCGGGTCCACGGCGGGCCCGGAACTGGAATCGTTAGTGAGGGGATGCGCCCGGACACCAAAACCGGAACCGATTCGGAACTAATTTCCTGGATCCGGAACCGGAACCATTACGGAGTGGATGGGCCCGGAACCGGAACCATTTCCTGGGCGGGTTCGGGTCCGGGCCCGGCCTATGTAGAGAATTTTTTAGAGAAAAGCAAACTTTTAGAAAAAAAATTTCTAAAATTGGGGTAATATATTGGAGCTCGGGCCCACAGGCCAGAACCAAGGTCGAATTGGGCCCGGAACCATTTAGGTCGCGGGTCTAGAAATTGGAACCATACCCGGACCCGTTTACTTATCGGTTCCTAAAGATGGACCCAGACCCGATTATTAACGGGTCGGAACCTTCGGATAATCGGAGAATCGGATACCCATTTACAACCCTATGGGCATCACCCCATCACTTCCGTCTTGGCTCAGGGTGACGGTACGAGGTTAAAGGAGATGACTTTCCTCTATGGTTTACTAAGAGTGTTTCCGCAACGTTAATGTGGAAATAGAGTTCAACGTAACAGAACAAATTTGTGACGGAAAAGCCGACCGGTCCCCAGGCACCACCGCTCGGTAAAGCAACGGGCTCGGCAGGTCCGACCCGGTCCAGGGCACCACCTCTCTGTAAAGCACAACTGTTTTCCACTGCGATAATACCTCGGGTGCGATCATACCAGCGCTAAAGCACCGGATCCTATCAGAACTTCGCAGTTAAGCGGGCTTGGGCGAGAGTAGTACTAGGATGGGTGACCTCCTGGGAAGTCCTCGTGTTGCACCCCTTTTTTTTCAGCCTTGGCTGTCCATTTTCCTGCCACCCATCACATGACCGCCGTTGGAGCCGTCGGAGACCAAATTAATCATTTTGAAGCGTCGAAACCCAGGCTCCGTGCGAGACTTACTGGTTTTAGTTAGCCTTTAATTTGATTGCTTTGAAGGCTTTTTACTCCATTTCCGGTTCAATCTTTGCGGAAAGCCATATAAAGCAATTTAGGAAAGGTTTAAAAGTTTCAATGGAAAATCGTTTATATTTTACTGATTTTAGTAAATTTACTGATTCAAGTAATCGAGGGTTTCCAGACTCTATAAAAGTGATGTAATACTTTTATTCAAGGAATAATACAGTTTCAGGTTGTTTATGGGTATCTAGGGTCGTAAACGGGTCGGTTCCGTTCCGGGTCCACGGCGAGCCCGGAACTGGAATCGTTAGTGAGGGGATGCACCCGGAAACCAAAACCGGAACCGATTCGGAACTAATTTCCTGGATCCGGAACCGGAACCATTACGGAGTGGATGGGCCCGGAACCGGAACCATTTCCTGGGCGGGTTCGGGTCCGGGCCCGGCCTATGTAGAGAATTTTTTAGAGAAAAACAAACTTTTAGAAAAAAAATTTCTAAAATTGGGGTAATATATTGGAGCTCGGGCGCACAGGCCAGAACCATGGTCGAATTGGGCCCGGAACCATTTAGGTCGCGGGTCTAGAAATTGGAACTATACCCGAACCCGTTTACTTATCGGTTCCTAAAGATGGACCCAGACCCGATTATTAACGGGTCGGAACCTTCGGATAATCGGAGAATCGGATACCCATTTACAACCCTATGGGCATCACCCCATCACTTCCGTCTTGGCTCAGGGTGACAGTACGAGGTTAATGGAGATGACTTTCCTCTATGGTTTACTAGGAGTGTTTCCGCAACGTTAATGTGGAAACAGAAATCAACGTAACAGAACAAATTTGAGACGGTAAAGCCGACCGGTCCCCAGGCACCACCGCTCGGTAAAGCAACGGGCTCGGCAGGTCCGACCCGGTCCAGGGCACCACCTCTCTGTAAAGCACAACTGTTTTCCTCTGCGATAATACTTCGGGTGCGATCATACCAGCGCTAAAGCACCGGATCCCATCAGAACTCCGCAGTTAAGCGTGCTTGGGCGAGAGTAGTACTAGGATGGCTGACCTCCTGGGAAGTCCTCGTGTTGCACCCCTTTTTTTTCAGCTTTGGCTGTCCATTTTCCTGCCACCCATCACATGACCGCTGTTGGAGCCGTCGGAGACCAAATTAATCATTTTGAAGCGTCGAAACCCAGGCTCCGTGCGAGACTTACTGGTTTTAGTTAGCCTTTAATTTGATTGCTTTAAAGGCTTTTTACTCCATTTCCGGTTCAATCTTTGCGGAAAGCCATATAAAGCAATTTAGGAAAGGTTTAAAAGTTTCAATGGAAAATCTTTTATATTTTACTGATTTTAGTAAGCTTACTGATTCGAGTAATCGAGGGTTTCCTGACTCTATAAAAGTGATGTAATACTTTTATTCAAGGAATAATACAGTTTCAGGTTGTTTATGGGTATCTAGGGTCGTAAACGGGTCGGTTCCGTTCCGGGTCCACGGCGGGCCCGGAACTGGAATCGTTAGTGAGGGGATGCACCCGGAAACCAAAACCGGAACCGATTCGGAACTAATTTCCTGGATCCGGAACCGGAACCATTACGGAGTGGATGGGCCCGGAACCGGAACCATTTCCTGGGCGGGTTCGGGTCCGGGCCCGGCCTATGTAGAGAATTTTTTAGAGAAAAACAAACTTTTAGAAAAAAAATTTCTAAAATTGGGGTAATATATTGGAGCTCGGGCCCACAGGCCAGAACCATGGTCGAATTGGGCCCGGAACCATTTAGGTCGCGGGTCTAGAAATTGGAACTATACCCGGACCCGTTTACTTATCGGTTCCTAAAGATGGACCCAGACCCGATTATTAACGGATCGAAACCTTCGGATAATCGGAGAATCGGATACCCATTTACAACCCGATGGGAATCACCCCATCGCTTCCGTCTTGGCTCAGGGTGACAGTACGAGGTTAATGGAGATGACTTTCCTCTATGGTTTACTAGGAGTGTTTCCGCAACGTTAATGTGGAAACAGAAATCAACGTAACAGAACAAATTTGGGACGGTAAAGCCGACCGGTCCCCAGGCACCACCGCTCGGTAAAGCAACGGGCTCGGCAGTTCCGACCCGGTCCAGGGCACCAACTCTCTCTAAAGCACAACTGTTTTCCTCTACGATAATACTTCGGGCGCGATCATACCAGCGCTAAAGCACCGGATCCCTTCAGAACTCCGCAGTTAAGCGTGCTTGGGCGAGAGTAGTACTAGGATGGGTGACCTCCTGGGAAGTCCTCGTGTTGCACCCCTTTTTTTTCAGCTTTGGCTGTCCATTTTCCTGCCACCCATCACATGACCGCTGTTGGAGCCGTCGGAGACCAAATTAATCATTTTGAAGCGTCGAAACCCAGGCTCCGTGCGAGACTTACTGGTTTTAGTTAGCCTTTAATTTGATTGCTTTAAAGGCTTTTTACTCCATTTCCGGTTCAATCTTTGCGGAAAGCCATATAAAGCAATTTAGGAAAGGTTTAAAAGTTTCAATGGAAAATCTTTTATATTTTACTGATTTTAGTAAGTTTACTGATTCGAGTAATCGAGGGTTTCCAGACTCTATAAAAGTGATGTAATACTTTTATTCAAGGAATAATACAGTTTCAGGTTGTTTATGGGTATCTAGGGTCGTAAACGGGTCGGTTCCGTTCCGGGTCCACGGCGGGCCCGGAATTGGAATCGTTAGTGAGGGGATGCACCCGGAAACCAAAACCGGAACCGATTCGGAACTAATTTCCTGGATCCGGAACCGGAACCATTACGGAGTGGATGGGCCCGGAACCGGAACCATTTCCTGGGCGGGTTCGGGTCCGGGCCCGGCCTATGTAGAGAATTTTTTAGAGAAAAACAAACTTTTAGAAAAAAAATTTCTAAAATTGGGGTAATATATTGGAGCTCGGGCGCATAGGCCAGAACCATGGTCGAATTGGGCCCGGAACCATTTAGGTCGCGGGTCTAGAAATTGGAACTATACCCGGACCCGTTTACTTATCGGTTCCTAAAGATGGACCCAGTCCCGATTATTAACGGGTCGGAACCTTCGGATAATCGGAGAATCGGATACCCATTTACAACCCTATGGGCATCACCCCATCACTTCCGTCTTGGCTCAGGGTGACAGTACGAGGTTATTGGAGATGACTTTCCTCTATGGTTTACTAGGAGTGTTTCCGCAACGTTAATGGGAAACAGAAATCAACGTAACAGAACAAATTTGAGACGGTAAAGCCGACCGGTCCCCAGGCACCACCGCTCGGTAAAGCAACGGGCTCGGCAGGTCCGACCCGGTCCAGGGCACCACCTCTCTGTAAAGCACAACTGTTTTCCTCTGCGATAATACTTCGGGTGCGATCACCGGATCCCATCAGAACTCCGCAGTTAAGCGTGCTTGGGCGAGAGTAGTACTAGGATGGGTGACCTCCTGGGAAGTCCTCGCGTTGCACCCCTTTTTTTTCAGCTTTGTCTGTCCATTTTCCAGCCACCCATCACATGACCGCTGTTGGAGCCGTCGGAGACCAAATTAATCATTTTGAAGCGTCGAAACCCAGGCTCCGTGCGAGACTTACTGGTTTTAGTTAGCCTTTAATTTGATTGCTTTGAAGGCTTTTTACTCCATCTCCGGTTCAGTCTTCGCGGAAAGCCATATAAAGCAATTTAGGAAAGGTTTAAAAGTTTCAATGGAAAATCTTTTATATTTTACTGATTTTAGTGAGCTTACTGATTCGAGTAATCGAGGGTTTCCTGACTCTATAAAAGTGATGTAATACTTTTATTCAAGGAATAATACAGTTTCAGGTTGTTTATGGGTATCTAGGGTCGTAAACGGGTCGGTTCCGTTCCGGGTCCACGGCGGGCCCGGAATAGGAATCGTTAGTGAGGGGATGCACCCGGAAACCAAAACCGGAACCGATTCGGAACTAATTTCCTAGATCCGGAACCGGAACCATTACGGAGTGGATGGGCCCGGAACCGGAACCATTTCCTGGGCGGCTTCGGGTCCGGGCCCGGCCTATGTAGAGAATTTTTTAGAGAAAAGAAAACTTTTAGAAAAAAAATTTCTAAAATTGGGGTAATATTTTGGAGCTCGGGCCCACAGGCCAGAACCAAGGTCGAATTGGGCCCGGAACCATTTAGGTCGCGGGTCTAGAAATTGGAACCATACCCGGACCCGTTTACTTATCGGTTCCTAAAGATGGACCCAGACCCGATTATTAACGGGTTGGAACCTTCGGATAATCGGAGAATCGGATACCCATTTACAACCCTATGGGCATCACCCCATCACTTCCGTCTTGGCTCAGGGTGACGGTACGAGGTTAAAGGAGATGACTTTCCTTTATGGTTTACTAAGAGTGTTTCCACAACGTTAATGTGGAAACAGAATTCAACGTAACAGAACAAATTTGAGACGGTAAAGCCGACCGGTCCCCAGGCACCACCGCTCGGTAAAGCAACGGGCTCGGCAGGTCCGACCCGGTCCAGGGCACCACCTCTCTGTAAAGCACAACTATTTTCCACTGCGATAATACCTCGGGTGCGATCATACCAGCGCTAAAGCACCGGATCCCATCAGAACTCCGCAGGTAAGCGTGCTTGGGCGAGAGTAGTACTAGGATGGGTGACCTCCTGGGAAGTCTTCGTGTTGCAACCTTTTTTTTTCAGCTTTGGCTGTCCATTTTCCTGCCACCCATCACATGACCGCTGTTGGCGCCGTCGGAGACCAAATTAATCATTTTGAAGCGTCGAAACCCAGGCTCCGTGCGAGACTTACTGGTTTTAGTTAGCCTTTAATTTGATTGCTTTGAAGGCTTTTTACTCCATCTCCGGTTCAATCTTTGCGGAAAGCCATATAAAGCAATTTAGGAAAGGTTTAAAAGTTTCAATGGAAAATCTTTTATATTTTACTGATTTTAGTAAGCTTACTGATTCGAGTAATCGAGGGTTTCCTGACACTATAAAAGTGATGTAATACTTTTATTCAAGGAATAATACAGTTTCAGTTTGTTTATGGGTATCTAGGGTCGTAAACGGGTCGGTTCCGTTCCGGGTCCACGGCGGGCCCGGAACGGGAATCGTTAGTGAGGGGATGCACCCGGAAACCAAAACCGGAACCGATTCGAAACTAATTTCCTGGATCCGGAACCGGAACCATTACGGAGTGGATGGGCCCGGAACCGGAACCATTTCCTGGGCGGGTTCGGGTCCGGGCCCGGCCTATGTAGAGAATTTTTTAGAGAAAAGCAAACTTTTAGAAAAAAAATTTCTAAAATTGGGGTAATATATTGGAGCTCGGGCCCACAGGCCAGAACCAAGGTCGAATTGGGCCCGGAACCATTTAGGTCGCGGGTCTAGAAATTGGAACCATACCCGGACCCGTTTACTTATCGGTTCCTAAAGATGGACCCAGACCCGATTATTAACGGGTCGGAACCTTCGGATAATCGGAGAATCGGATACCCATTTACAACCCTATGGGCATCACCCCATCACTTCCGTCTTGGCTCAGGGTGACGGTACGAGGTTAAAGGAGATGACTTTCCTCTATGGTTTACTAAGAGTGTTTCCGCAACGTTAATGTGGAAACAGAAATCAACGTAACAGAACAAATTTGAGACGGTAAAGCCGACCGGTCCTCAGGCACCACCGCTCGGTAAAGCAACGGGCTCGGCAGGTCCGACCCGGTCCAGGGCACCACCTCTCTGTAAAGCACAACTGTTTTCCACTACGATAATACCTCGGGTGCGATCATACCAGCGCTAAAGCACCGGATCCCATCAGAACTCCGCAGTTAAGCGCGCTTGGGCGAGAGTAGTACTAGGATGGGTGACCTCCTGGGAAGTCCTCGTGTTGCACCATTTTTTTTTCAGCTTTGGCTGTCCATTTTCCTGCCACCCATCACATGACCGCTGTTGGAGCCGTCGGAGACCAAATTAATCATTTTGAAGCGTCGAAACCCAGGCTCCGTGCGAGACTTACTGGTTTTAGTTAGCCTTTAATTTGATTGCTTTGAAGGCTTTTTACTCCATCTCGGGTTCAATCTTTGCGGAAAGCCATATAAAGCAATTTAGGAAAGGTTTAAAAGTTTCAATGGAAAATCTTTTAGATTTTACTGATTTTAGTAAGCTTACTGATTCGAGTAATCGAGGGTTTCCTGACTCTATAAAAGTGATATAATATTTTTATTCAAGGAATAATACAGTTTCAGTTTGTTTATGGGTATCTAGGGTCGTAAACGGGTCGGTTCCGTTCCGGGTCCACGGCGGGCCCGGAACTGGAATCGTTAGTGAGGGGATGCACCCGGAAACCAAAACCGGAACCGATTCGGAACTAATTTCCTGGATCCGGAACTGGAACCATTACGGAGTGGATGGGCCCGGAACCGGAACCATTTCCTGGGCGGGTTCGGGTCCGGGCCCGGCTTATGTAGAGAATTTTTTAAAGAAAAGCAAACTTTTAGAAAAAAAATTTCTAAAATTGGGGTAATATTTTGGAGCTCGGGCCCACAGGCCAGAACAAAGGTCGAATTGGGCCCGGAACCATTTAGGTCGCGGGTCTAGAAATTGGAACCATACCCGGACCCGTTTACATATCGGTTCCTAAAGATGGACCCAGACCCGATTATTAACGGGTCGGAACCTTCGGATAATCGGAGAATCGGATACCCATTTACAACCCTATGGGCATCACCCCATCACTTCCGTCTTGGCTCAGGGTGACGGTACGAGGTTAAAGGAGATGACTTTCCTCTATGGTTTACTAAGAGTGTTTCCGCAACGTTAATGTGGAAACAGAAATCAACGTAACAGAACAAATTTGAGACGGTAAAGCCGACCGGTCCCCAGGCACCACCGCTCGGTAAAGCAACGGGCTCGGCAGGTCCGACCCGGTCCAGGGCACCACCTCTCTGTAAAGCACAACTGTTTTCCACTGCGATAATACCTCGGGTGCGATCATACCAGCGTTAAAGCACCGGATCCCATCAGAACTCCGCAGTTAAGCGTGATTGGGCGAGAGTAGTACTAGGATGGGTGACCTCCAGGGAAGTCCTCGTGTTGCACCCTTTTTTTTTCAGCTTTGGCTGTCCATTTTCCTGCCACCCATCACATGACCGCTGTTGGAGCCGTCGGAGACCAAATTAATCATTTTGAAGCGTCGAAACCCAGGCTCCGTGCGAGACTTACTTGTTTTAGTTAGCCTTTAATTTGATTGCTTTGGGGGCTTTTTACTCCATTTCCGGTTCAATCTTTGCGGAAAGCCATATAAAGCAATTTAGGAAAGGTTTAAAAGTTTCAATGGAAAATCTTTTACATTTTACTGATTTTAGTAAGCTTACTGATTCGAGTAATCGAGGGTTTCCTGACCCTATAAAAGTGATGTAATAGTTTTATTCAAGGAATAATACAGTTTCAGTTTGTTTATGGGTATCTAGGGTCGTAAACGGGTCGGTTCCGTTCCGGGTCCACGGCGGGCCCGGAACTGGAATCGTTAGTGAGGGGATGCACCCGGAAACCAAAACCGGAACCGATTCGGAACTAATTTCCTGGATCCGGAACCGGAACCATTACGGAGTGGATGGGCCCGGAACCGGAACCATTTCCTGGGCGGGTTCGGGTCCGGGCCCGGCTTATGTAGAGAATTTTTTAGAGAAAAGCAAACTTTTAGAAAAAAAATTTCTAAAATTGGGGTAATATTTTGGAGCTCGGGCCCACAGGCCAGAACCAAGGTCGAATTGGGCCCGGAACCATTTAGGTCGCGGGTCTAGAAATTGGAACCATACCCGGACCCGTTTACATATCGGTTCCTAAAGATGGACCCAGACCCGATTATTAACGGGTCGGAACCTTCGGATAATCGGAGAATCGGATACCCATTTACAACCCTATGGGCATCACCCCATCACTTCCGTCTTGGCTCAGGGTGACGGTACGAGGTTAAAGGAGATGACTTTCCTCTATGGTTTACTAAGAGTGTTTCCGCAACGTTAATGTGGAAACAGAAATCAACGTAACAGAACAAATTTGAGATGGTAAAGCCGACCGGTCCTCAGGCACCACCGCTCGGTAAAGCAACGGGCTCGGCAGGTCCGACCCGGTCCAGGGCACCACCTCTCTGTAAAGCACAACTGTTTTCCACTACGATAATACCTCGGGTGCGATCATACCAGCGCTAAAGCACCGGATCCCATCAGAACTCCGCAGTTAAGCGCGCTTGGGCGAGAGTAGTACTAGGATGGGTGACCTCCTGGGAAGTCCTCGTGTTGCACCATTTTTTTTTCAGCTTTGGCTGTCCATTTTCCTGCCACCCATCACATGACCGCTGTTGGAGCCGTCGGAGACCAAATTAATCATTTTGAAGCGTCGAAACCCAGGCTCCGTGCGAGACTTACTGGTTTTAGTTAGCCTTTAATTTGATTGCCTTGAAGGGTTTTTACTCCATCTCCGGTTCAACCTTTGCGGAAAGCCATATAAAGCAATTTAGGAAAGGTTTAAAAGTTTCAATGGAAAATCTTTAATATTTTACTGATTTTAGTAAGCTTACTGATTCGAGTAATCGAGGGTTTCCTGACTCTATAAAAGTGATGTAATACTTTTATTCAAGGAATAATACAGTTTCAGGTTGTTTATGGGTATCTAGGGTCGTAAACGGGTCGGTTCCGTTCCGGGTCCACGGCGGGCCCGGAACTGGAATCGTTAGTGAGGGGATGCACCCGGAAACCAAAACCGGAACCGATTCGGAACTAATTTCCAGGATTCGGAACCGGAACCATTACGGAGTGGATGGGCCCGGAACCGGAACCATTTCCTGGGCGGGTTCGGGTCCGGGCCCGGCCTATGTAGAGAATTTTTTAGAGAAAAGCAAACTTTTAGAAAAAAATTTTCTAAAATTGGGATAATTTATTGGAGCTCGGGCCCACAGGCTAGAACCAAGGTCGAATTGGGCCCGGAACCATTTAGGTCGCGGGTCTAGAAATTGGAACCATACCCGGACCCGTTTACTTATCGGTTCCTAAAGATGGACCCAGACCCGATTATTAACGGGTCAGAACCTTCGGATAATCGGAGAATCGGATACCCATTTACAACCCTATGGGCATCACCCCATCACTTCCGTCTTGGCTCAGGGTGATGGTACGAGGTTAAAGGAGATGACTTTCCTCTATGGTTTACTAAGAGTGTTTCCGCAACGTTAATGTGGAAACAGAAATCAACGTAACAGAACAAATTTGAGACGGTAAAGCCGACCGGTCCCCAGGCACCACCGCTCGGTAAAGCAACGAGCTCGGCAGGTCCGACCCGGTCCAGGGCACCACCTCTCCGTAAAGCACAACTGTTTTCCACTGCGATAATACCTCGGGTGCGATCATACCAGCGCTAAAGCACCGGATCCCATCAGAACTCCGCAGTTAAGCGTGCTTGGGCGAGAGTAGTACTAGTATGGGTGACCTCCTGGGAAGTCCTATTGTTGCACCCTTTTTTTTTCAGCTTTGGCTGTCCATTTTCCTGCCACCCATCACATGACCGCTGTTGGAGCCGTCGGAGACCAAATTAATCATTTTGAAGCGTCGAAACCCAGGCTCCGTGCGAGACTTACTTGTTTTAGTTAGCCTTTAATTTGATTGCTTCGAAGGCTTTTTACTCCATCTCCGGTTCAATCTTTGCGGAATGCCATATAAAGCAATTTAGGAAAGGTTTAAAAGTTTCAATGGAAAATCTTTTATATTTTACTGATTTTAGTAAGCTTACTGACTCGAGTAATCGAGGGTTTCCTGACTCTATAAAAGTGATGTAATACTTTTATTCAAGGAATAATACAGTTTCAGTTTGTTTATGGGTATCTAGGGTCGTAAACGGGTCGGTTCCGTTCCGGGTCCACGGCGGGCCCGGAACTGGAATCGTTAGTGAGGGGATGCACCCGGAAACCAAAACCGGAACCGATTCGGAACTAATTTCCTGGATCCGGAACCGGAACCATTACGGAGTGGATGGGCCCGGAACCGGAACCATTTCCTGGGCGGGTTCGGGTCCGGGCCCGGCCTATGTAGAGAATTTTTTGGAGAAAAGCAAACTTTTAGAAAAAAAATTTCTAAAATTGGGGTAATATATTGGAGCTCGGGCCCACAGGCCAGAACCAAGGTCGAATTGGGCCCGGAACCATTTAGGTCGCGGGTCTAGAAATTGGAACCATACCCGGACCCGTTTACTTATCGGTTCCTAAAGATGGACCCAGACCCGATTATTAACGGGTCGAAACCTTCGGATAATCGGAGAATCGGATACCCATTTACAACCCTATGGGCATCACCCCATCACTTCCGTCTTGGCTCAGGGTGACGGTACGAGGTTAAAGGAGATGACTTTCCTCTATGGTTTACTAAGAGTGTTTCCGCAACGTTAATGTGGAAACAGAAATCAACGTAACAGAACAAATTTGAGATGGTAAAGCCGTCCGGTCCCCAGGCACCACCGCTCGGTAAAGCAACGGGCTCGGCAGGTCCGACCCGGTCCAGGGCACCACCTCTCTGTAAAGCACAACTGTTTTCCACTGCGATAATACTTCGGGGGCGATCATACCAGCGCTAAAGCACCGGATCCCATCAGAACTCCGCAGTTAAGCGTGCTTGGGCGAGAGTAGTACTAGGATGGGTGACCTCCTGGGAAGTCCTCGTGTTGCACCTTTTTTTTTTCAGCTTTGGCTGTCCATTTTCCTGCCACCCATCACATGACCGCTGTTGGAGCCGTCGGAGACCAAATTAATCATTTTGAAGCGTCGAAACCCAGGCTCCGTGCGAGACTTACTGGTTTTAGTTAGCCTTTAATTTGATTGCTTTGAAGGCTTTTTACTCCATTTCCGGTTCAATCTTTGCGGAAAGCCAAATAAAGCCATTTAGGTAAGGTTTAAAAGTTTCAATGGAAAATCTTTTATATTTTACTGATTTTAGTAAGCTTACTGATTCGAGTAATCGAGGGTTTCCTGACTCTATAAAAGTGATGTAATACTTTTATTCAAGGAATAATACAGTTTCAGGTTGTTTATGGGTATCTAGGGTCGTAAACGGGTCGGTTCCGTTCCGGGTCCACGGCGGGCCAGGAACTGGAATCGTTAGTGAGGGGATGCACCCGGAAACCAAAACCGGAACCGATTCGGAACTAATTTCCTGGATCCGGAACCGGAACCATTACGGAGTGGCTGGGCCCGGAACCGGAACCATTTCCTGGGCGGGTTCGGGTCCGGGCCCGGGCTATGTAGAGAATTTTTTAGAGAAAAGCAAACTTTTAGAAAAAAAATTTCTAAAATTGGGGTAATATATTGGAGCTCGGGCCCACAGGCCAGAACCAAGGTCGAATTGGGCCCGGAACCATTTAGGTCGCGGGTCTAGAAATTGGAACCATACCCGGACCCGTTTACTTATCGGTTCCTAAAGATGGACCCAGACCCGATTATTAATGGGTCGGAACCTTCGGATAATCGGAGAATCGGATACCCATTTACAACCCTATGGGCATCACCCCGTCACTTCCGTCTTGGCTCAGGGTGACGGTACGAGGTTAAAGGAGATGACTTTCCTCTATGGTTTACTAAGAGTGTTTCCGCAACGTTAATGTGGAAACAGAAATCAACGTAACCGAACAAATTTGAGACGGTAAAGCCGACCGGTCCCCAGGCACCACCGCTCGGTAAAGCAACGGGCTCGGCAGGTCCGACCCGGTCCAGGGCACCACCTCTCTGTAAAGCACAACTGTTTTCCACTGCGATAATACCTCGGGTGCGATCATACCAGCGCTAAAGCACCGGATCCCATCAGAACTCCGCAGTTAAGTGTGCTTGGGCGAGAGTAGTACTAGGATGGGTGACCTCCTGGGAAGTCCGCCTGTTGCACCCTTTTTTTTTCAGCTTTGGCTGTCCATTTTCCTGCCACCCATCACATGACCGCTGTTGGAGCCGTCGGAGACCAAATTAATCATTTTGAAGCGTCGAAACCCAGGCTCCGTGCGAGACTTACTGGTTTTAGTTAGCCTTTAATTTGATTGCTTTGAAGGCTTTTTACTCCATTTCCGGTTCAATCTTTGCGGAAAGCCAAATAAAGCCGTTTAGGAAAGGTTTAAAAGTTTCAATGGAAAATCTTTTATATTTTACTGATTTTAGTAAGCTTACTGATTCGAGTAATCGAGGGTTTCCTGACTCTATAAAAGTGATGTAATACTTTTATTCAAGGAATAATACAGTTTCAGTTTGTTTATGGGTATCTAGGGTCGTAAACGGGTCGGTTCCGTTCCGGGTCCACGGCGGGCCCGGAACTGGAATCGTTAGTGAGGGGATGCACCTGGAAACCAAAACCGGAACCGATTCGGAACTAATTTCCTAGATCCGGAACCGGAACCATTACGGAGTGGATGGGCCCGGAACCGGAACCATTTCCTGGGCGGGTTCGGGTCCGGGCCCGGCCTATGTAGAGAATTTTTTAGAGAAAAGCAAACTTTTAGAAAAAAAATTTCTAAAATTGGGGTAATATATTGGAGCTCGGGCCCACAGGCCAGAACCAAGGTCGAATTGGGCCCGGAACCATTTAGGTCGCGGGTCTAGAAATTGGAACCATACCCGGACCCGTTTACTTATCGGTTCCTAAAGATGGACCCAGACCCGATTATTAACGGGTCGGAACCTTCGGATAATCGGAGAATCGGATACCCATATACAAACCTATGGGCATGACCCCATCACTTCCGTCTTGGCTCAGGGTGACGGTACGAGGTTAAAGGAGATGACTTTCCTCTATGGTTTACTAAGAGTGTTTCCGCAACGTTAATGTGGAAACAGAAATCAACGTAACAGAACAAATTTGAGACGGTAAAGCCGACCGATCCCCAGGCACCACCGCTCGGAAAAGCAACGGGCTCGGCAGGTCCGACCCGGTCCAGGGCACCACCTCTCTGTAAAGCACAACTGTTTTCCACTGCGATAATACCTCCGGTGCGATCATACCAGCGCTAAAGCACCGGATCCCATCAGAACTCCGCAGTTAAGCGTGCTTGGGCGAGAGTAGCACTAGGATGGGTGACCTCCTGGGAAGTCCGCCTGTTGCACCCTTTTTTTTTCAGCTTTGGCTGTCCATTTTCCTGCCACCCATCACATGACCGCTGTTGGAGCCGTCGGAGACCAAATTAATCATTTTGAAGCGTCGAAACCCAGGCTCCGTGCGAGACCTACTGGTTTTAGTTAGCCTTTAATTTGATTGCTTTGAAGGCTTCTTACTACATCTCCGGTTCAATCTTTGCGGAAAGCCATATAAAGCAATTTAGGAAAGGTTTAAAAGTTTCAATGGAAAATCTTTTATATTTTACTGATTTTATTAAGCTTACTGATTCGAGTAATCAAGGGTTTCCTGACTCTATAAAAGTGATGTAATACTTTTATTCAAGGAATAATACAGTTTCAGTTTGTTTATGGGTATCTAGGGTCGTAAACGGGTCGGTTCCGTTCCGGGTCCACGGCGGGCCCGGAACTGGAATCGTTAGTGAGGGGATGCACCCGGAAACCAAAACCGGAACCGATTCGCAACTAATTTCCTGGATCCGGAACCGGAACCATTACGGAGTGGATGGGCCCGGAACCGGAACCATTTCCTGGGCGGGTTCGGGTCCGGGCCCGGCCTATGTAGAGAATTTTTTAGAGAAAAGCAAACTTTTAGAAAAAAAATTTCTAAAATTGGGGTAATATATTGGAGCTCGGGCCCACAGGCCAGAACCAAGGTCGAATTGGGCCCGGAACCATTTAGGTCGCGGGTCTAGAAATTGGAACCATACCCGGACCCGTTTACTTATCGATTCCTAAAGATGGACCCAGAACCGATTATTAACGGGTCGGAACCTTCGGATAATCGGAGAATCGGATACCCATTTACAACCCTATGGGCATGACCCCATCACTTCCGTCTTGGCTCAGGGTGACGGTACGAGGTTAAAGGTGATGACTTTCCTCTATGGTTTACTAAGAGTGTTTCCGCAACGTTAATGTGGAAACAGAAATCAACGTAACAGAACAAATTTGAGACGGTAAAGCCGACCGGTCCCCAGGCACCACCGCTCGGTAAAGCAACGGGCTCGGCAGGTCCGACCCGGTCCAGGGCACCACCTCTCTGTAAAGCACAACTGTTTTCCACTGCGATAATGCCTCGGGTGCGATCATACCAGCGCTAAAGCACCGGATCCCATCAGAACACCGCAGTTAAGCGTGCTTGGGCGAGAGTGGTACTAGGATGGGTGACCTCCTGGGATGTCCTCGTGTTGCACCGTTTTTTTTTCAGCTTTGGCAGTCCATTTTCCTGCCACCCCATCACATGACCGTTGTTGGAGCCGTCGGAGACCAAATTAATCATTTTGAAGCGTCGAAACCCAGGCTCCGTGCGAAACTTACTGGTTTTAGTTAGCCTTTAATTTGATTGCTTTGAAGGCTTTTTACTCCATCTCCGGTTCAATCTTTGCGGAAAGCCATATAAAGCAATTTAGGAAAGGTTTAAAAGTTTCAATGGAAAATCTTTTATATTTTACGGATTTTAGTACGCTTACTGATTCGAGTAATCGAGGGTTTCCTGACACTATAAAAGTGATGTAATACTTTTATTCAAGGAATAATACAGTTTCAGTTTGTTTATGGGTATCTAGGGTCGTAAACGGGTTGGTTCCGTTCCGGGTCCACGGCGGGCCCGGAACTGGAATCGTTAGTAAGGGGATGCACCCGGAAACCAAAACCGGAACCGATTCGGAACTAATTTCCTGGATCCGGAACCGGAACCATTACGGAGTGGATGGGCCCGGAACCGGAACCATTTCCTGGGCGGGTTCGGGTCTGGGCCCGGCCTATGTAGAGAATTTTTTAGAGAAAAGCAAACTTTTAGAAAAAAAATTTCTAACATTGGGGTAATATATTGGAGCTCGGGCCCACAGGCCAGAACCAAGGTCGAATTGGGCCCCGAACCATTTAGGTCGCGGGTCTAGAAATTGGAACCATACCCGGACCCGTTTACTTATCGGTTCCTAAAGATGGACCCAGACCCGATTATTAACGGGTCGGAACCTTCGGATAATCGGAGAATCGGATACCCATATACAAACCTATGGGCATGACCCCATCACTTCCGTCTTGGCTCAGGGTGACGGTACGAGGTTAAAGGAGATGACTTTCCTCTATGGTTTACTAAGAGTGTTTCCGCAACGTTAATGTGGAAACAGAAATCAACGTAACAGAACAAATTTGAGACGGTAAAGCCGACCGATCCCCAGGCACCACCGCTCGGAAAAGCAACGGGCTCGGCAGGTCCGACCCGGTCCAGGGCACCACCTCTCTGTAAAGCACAACTGTTTTCCACTGCGATAATACCTCCGGTGCGATCATACCAGCGCTAAAGCACCGGATCCCATCAGAACTCCGCAGTTAAGCGTGCTTGGGCGAGAGTAGCACTAGGATGGGTGACCTCCTGGGAAGTCTGCCTGTTGCACCCTTTTTTTTTCAGCTTTGGCTGTCCATTTTCCTGCCACCCATCACATGACCGCTGTTGGAGCCGTCGGAGACCAAATTAATCATTTTGAAGCGTCGAAACCCAGGCTCCGTGTGAGACTTACTGGTTTTAGTTAGCCTTTAATTTGATTGCTTTGAAGGCTTCTTACTACATCTCCGGTTCAATCTTTGTGGAAAGCCATATAAAGCAATTTAGGAAAGGTTTAAAAGTTTCAATGGAAAATCTTTTATATTTTACTGATTTTAGTAAGCATACTAATTCGAGTAATCGAGGGTTTCCTGACTCTATAAAGGTGATGTAATACTTTTATTCGAGGAATAATACAGTTTCAGTTTGTTTATGGGTATCTAGGGTCGTAAACGGGTCGGTTCCGTTCCGGGTCCCCGGCGGGCCCGGAACTGGAATCGTTAGTGAGGGGATGCACCCGGAAACCAAAACCGGAACCGATTTGGAACTAATTTCCTGGATCCGGAACCGGAACCATTACGGAGTGGATGGGCCCGGAACCGGAACCATTTCCTGGGCGGGTTCGGGTCCGGGCCCGGCCTATGTAGAGAATTTTTTAGAGAAAAGCAAACTTTTAGAAAAAAAATTTCTAAAATTGGGGTAATATATTGGAGCTCGGGCCCACAGGCCAGAACCAAGGTCGAATTGGGCCCGGAACCATTTAGGTCGCGGGTCTAGAAATTGGAACCATACCCGGACCCGTTTACTTATCGGTTCCTAAAGATGGACCCAGACCCGATTATTAACGGGTCGGAACCTTCGGATAATCGGAGAATCGGATACCCATTTACAACCCTATGGGCATCACCCCATCACTTCCGTCTTGGCTCAGGGTGACGGTACGAGGTTAAAGGAGATGACTTTCCTCTATGGTTTACTAAGAGTGTTTCCGCAACGTTAAAGTGGAAACAGAAATCAACGTAACAGAACAAATTTGAGACGGTAAAGCCGACCGGTCCCCAGGCACCACCGCTCGGTAAAGCAACGGGCTCGGCAGGTCCGACCCGGTCCAGGGCACCACCTCTCTGTAAAGCCCAACTGTTTTCCACTGCGATAATGCCTCGGGTGCGATCATACCAGCGCTAAAGCACCGGATCCCATCAGAACTCCGCAGTTAAGCGTGCTTGGGCGAGAGTAATACTAGGATGGGTGACCTCCTGGGATGTCCTCGTGTTGCACCCTTTTTTTTCAGCTTTGGCTGTCCATTTTCCAGCCACCCCGACACATGACCGCTGTTGGAGCTGTCGGAGACCAAATTAATCATTTTGAAGCGTCGAAACCCAGGCTCCGTGCGAGACTTACTGGTTTTAGTTAGCCTTTAATTTGATTGCTTTGAAGGCTTTTTACTCCATCTCCGGTTCAATTTTTGCGGAAAGCCATATAAAGCAATTTCGGAAAGGTTTAAAAGTTTCAATGGAAAATCTTTTATATTTTACTGATTTTAGTAAGCTTACTGATTCGAGTAATCGAGGGTTTCCTGACTCTATAAAGGTGATGTAATACTTTTATTCGAGGAATAATACAGTTTCAGTTTGTTTATGGGTATCTAGGGTCGTAAACGGGTCGGTTCCGTTCCGGGTCCCCGGCGGGCCCGGAACTGGAATCGTTAGTGAGGGGATGCACCCGGAAACCAAAACCGGAACCGATTTGGAACTAATTTCCTGGATCCGGAACCGGAACCATTACGGAGTGGATGGGCCCGGAACCGGAACCATTTCCTGGGCCGGTTCGGGTCCGGGCCCGGCCTATGTAGAGAATTTTTTAGAGAAAAGCAAACTTTTATAAAAAAAATTTCTAAAATTGGGGTAATATATTGGAGCTCGGGCCCACAGGCCAGAACCAAGGTCGAATTGGGCCCGGAACCATTTAGGTCGCGGGTCTAGAAATTGGAACCATACCCGGACCCGTTTACTTATCGGTTCCTAAAGATGGACCCAGACCCGATTATTAACGGGTCGGAACCTTCGGATAATCGGAGAATCGGATACCCATTTACAACCCTATGGGCATGACCCCATCACTTCCGTCTTGGCTCAGGGTGACGGTACGAGGTTAAAGGTGATGACTTTCCTCTATGGTTTACTAAGAGTGTTTCCGCAACGTTAATGTGGAAACAGAAATCAACGTAACAGAACAAATTTGAGACGGTAAAGCCGACCGGTCCCCAGGCACCACCGCTCGGTAAAGCAACGGGCTCGGCAGGTCCGACCCGGTCCAGGGCACCACCTCTCTGTAAAGCCCAACTGTTTTCCACTGCGATAATGCCTCGGGTGCGATCATACCAGCGCTAAAGCACCGGATCCCATCAGAACTCCGCAGTTAAGCGTGCTTGGGCGAGAGTGGTACTAGGATGGGTGACCTCCTGGGATGTCCCCGTGTTGCACCGTTTTTTTTTCAGCTTTGGCAGTCCATTTTCCTGCCACCCCATCACGTGACCGTTGTTGGAGCCGTCGGAGACCAAATTAATCATTTTGAAGCGTCGAAACCCAGGCTCCGTGCGAGACTTACTGGTTTTAGTTAGCCTTTAATTTGATTGCTTTGAAGTCTTTTTACTCCATCTCCGGTTCAATCTTTGCGGAAAGCCATATAAAGCAATTTAGGAAAGGTTTAAAAGTTTCAATGGAAAATCTTTTATATTTTACTGATTTTAGTAAGCTTACTGATTCGAGTAATCGAGGGTTTCCTGACTCTATAAAAGTGATGTAATACTTTTATTCAAGGAATAATACAGTTTCAGTTTGTTTATGGGTATCTAGGGTCGTAAACGGGTCGGTTCCGTTCCGGGTCCACGGCGGGCCCGGAACTGGAATCGTTAGTGAGGGGATGCACCCGGAGCCCAAAACCGGAACCGATTCGGAACTAATTTCCTGGATCCGGAACCGGAACCATTACGGTGTGGATGGGCCCGGAACCGGAACCATTTCCTGGGCGGGTTCGGGTCGGGGCCCGGCCTATGTAGAGAATTTTTTAGAGAAAAGCAAACTTTTAGAAAAAAATTTTCAAAAATTGGGGTAATATATAGGAGCTCGGGCCCACAGGCCAGAACCAAGGTCGAATTGGGCCCGGAACCATTTAGGTCGCGGGTCTAGAAATTGGAACCATACCCGGACCCGTTTACTTATCGGTTCCTAAAGATGGACCCAGACCCGATTATTAACGGGTCGGAACCTTCGGATAATCGGAGAATCGGATACCCATTTACAACCCTATGGGCATCACCCCATCACTTCCGTCTTGGCTCAGGGTGACGGTACGTGGTTAAAGGAGATGACTTTCCTCTATGGTTTACTAAGAGTGTTTCCGCAACGTTAATGTGGAAACAGAATTCAACGTAACAGAACAAATTTGAGACGGTAAAGCCGACCGGTCCCCAGGCACCACCGCTCGGTAAAGCAACGGGCTTGGCAGGTCCGACCCGGTCCAGGGCACCACCTCTCTGTAAAGCACAACCGTTTTCCACTGCGATAATGCCTCGGGTGCGATCATACCAGCGCTAAAGCACCGGATCCCATTAGAACTCTGCAGTTAAGCGTGCTTTGGTGAGAGTAGTACTAGGATGGGTGACCTCCTGGGAAGTCCTCGTGTTGCACCCTTTTTTTTTCAGCTTTGGCTGTCCATTTTCCTGCCACCCATCACATGACCGCTGTTGGAGCCGTCGGAGACCAAATTAATCATTTTGAAGCGTCGAAACCCAGGCTCCGTGCGAGACTTACTGGTTTTAGTTAGCCTTTAATTTGATTGCTTTGAAGGCGTTTTACTCCATCTCCGGTTCAATCTTTGCGGAAAGCCATATAAAGCAATTTAGGAAAGGTTTAAAAGTTTCAATGGAAAATCTTTTATATTTTACTGATTTTAGTAAGCTTACTGATTCGAGTAATCGAGGGTTTCCTGACTCTATAAAGGTGATGTAATACTTTTATTCGAGGAATAATACAGTTTCAGTTTGTTTATGGGTATCTAGGGTCGTAAACGGGTCGGTTCTGTTCCGGGTCCCCGGCGGGCCCGGAACTGGAATCGTTAGTGAGGGGATGCACCCGGAAACCAAAACCGGAACCGATTCGGAACTAATTTCCTGGATCCGGAACCGGAACCATTACGGAGTGGATGGGCCCGGAACTAGAACCATTTCCTGGGCGGGTTCCGGTCCGGGCCCGGCCTATGTAGAGAATTTTTTAGAGAAAAGCAAACTTTTAGAAAAAAAATTTCTAAAATTGGGGTAATATATTGGAGCTCGGGCCCACAGGCCAGAACCAAGGTCGAATTGGGCCCGGAACCACTTAGTTCGCGGGTCTAGAAATTGGAACCATACCCGGACCCGTTTACTTATCGGTTCCTAAAGATGGACCCAGACCCGATTATTAACGGGTCGGAACCTTCGGATAATCGGAGAATCGGATACCCATTTACAACCCTATGGGCATCACCCCATCACTTCCGTCTTGGCTCAGGGTGACGGTACGAGGTTAAAGGAGATGACTTTCCTCTATGGTTTACTAAGAGTGTTTCCGCAACGTTAATGTGGAAACAGAAATCAACGTAACAGAACAAATTTGAGACGGTAAAGCCGACCGGTCCCCAGGCACCACAGCTCGGTAAAGTAACGGGCTCGGCAGGTCCGACCCGGTCCAGGGCACCACCTCTCTGTAAAGCACAACTGTTTTCCACTGCGATAATGCCTCGGGTGCGATCATACCAGCGCTAAAGCACCGGATCCCATCAGAACTCCGCAGTTAAGCGTGCTTGGGCGAGAGTAGTACTAGGATGGGTGACCTCCAGGGATGTCCTCGTGTTGCACCGTTTTTTTTTCAGCTTTGGCTGCCCATTTTCCTGCCACCCCATCACATGACCGCTGTTGGAGCCGTCGGAGACCAAATTAATCATTTTGAAGCGTCGAAACCCAGGCTCCGTGCGAGACTTACTGGTTTTAGTTAGCCTTTAATTTGATTGATTTGAAGGCTTTTTACTCCATCTCCGGTTCAATCTTTGCGGAAAGCCATATAAAGCAATTTAGGAAAGGTTTAAAAGTTTCAATGGAAAATCTTTTATATTTTACTGATTTTAGTAAGCTTACTGATTCGAGTAATCGAGGGTTTCCTGACTCTATAAAAGTGATGTAATACTTTTATTCAAGGAATAATACAGTTTCAGTTTGTTTATGGGTATCTAGGGTCGTAAACGGGTCGATTCCGTTCCGGGTCCACGGCGGGCCCGGAACTGGAATCGTTAGTGAGGGGATGCACCTGGAAACCAAAACCGGAACCGATTCGGGACTAATTTCTTGGATCCGGAACCGGAACCATTACGGAGTGGATGGGCCCGGAACCGGAACCATTTCCTGGGCGGGTTCGGGTCCGGGCCCGGCCTATGTAGAGAATTTTTTAGAGAAAAGCAAACTTTTAGAAAAAAAATTTCTAAAATTGGGGTAATATATTGGAGCTCGGGCCCACAGGCGAGAACCAAGGTCGAATTGGGCCCGGAACCATTTAGGTCGCGGGTCTAGAAATTGGAACCATACCCGGACCCGTTTACTTATCGGTTCCTAAAGATGGACCCAGACCCGATTATTAACGGGTCGGAACCTTCGGATAATCGGAGAATCGGATACCCATTTACAACCCTATGGGCATCACCCCAGCACTTCCGTCTTGGCTCAGGGTGACGGTACGAGGTTAAAGGAGATGACTTTCCTCTATGGTTTACTAAGAGTGTTTCCGCAACGTTAATGTGGAAACAGAAATCAACGTAACAGAACAAATTTGAGACGGTAAAGCCGACCGGTCCCCAGGCACCACCGCTCGGTAAAGCAACCGGCTCGGCAGGTCCGACCCGGTCCAGGGCACCACCTCTCTGTAAAGCACAACTGTTTTCCACTGCGATACTGCCTCGGGTGCGATCATACCAGCGCTAAAGCACCGGATCCCATTAGAACTCCGCAGTTAAGCGTGCTTGGGCGAGAGTAGTACTAGGATGGGTGACCTCCAGAGAAGTCCTCGTGTTGCACCCTTTTTTTTTCAGCTTTGGCTGTCCATTTTCCTGCCACCCATCACATGACCGCTGTTGGAGCCGTCGGAGACCAAATTAATCATTTTGAAGCGTCGAAACCCAGGCTCCGTGCGAGACTTACTTGTTTTAGTTAGGCTTTAATTTGATTGCTTTGAAGGCTTTTTACTCCATCTCCGGTTCAATCTTTGCGGAAAGCCATATAAAGCAATTTGGGAAAGGTTTAAAAGTTTCAATGGAAAATCTTTTATATTTTACTGATTTTAGTAAGCTTACTGATTCGAGTAATCGAGGGTTTCCTGACTCTATAAAGGTGATGTAATACTTTTATTCGAGGAATAATACAGTTTCAGTTTGTTTATGGGTATCTAGGGTCGTAAACGGGTCGGTTCCGTTCCGGGTCCCCGGCGGGCCCGGAACTGGAATCGTTAGTGAGGGGATGCACCCGGAAACCAAAACCGGAACCGATTCGGAACTAATTTCCTGGATCCGGAACCGGAACCATTACGGAGTGGATGGGCCCGGAACCAGAACCATTTCCTGGGCGGGTTCGGGTCCGGGCCCGGCCTATGTAGAGAATTTTTTAGAGAAAAGCAAACTTTTAGAAAAAAAATTTCTAAAATTGGGGTAATATATTGGAGCTCGGGCCCACAGGCCAGAACCAAGGTCGAATTGGGCCCGGAACCATTTAGGTCGCGGGTCTAGAAATTGGAACCAGACCCGGACCCGTTTACTTATCGATTCCTAAAGATGGACCCAGACCCGATTATTAACGGGTCGGAACCTTCGGATAATCGGAGAATCGGATACCCATTTACAACCCTATGGGCATCACCCCATCACTTCCGTCTTGGCTCAGGGTGACGGTACGAGGTTAAAGGAGATGACTTTCCTCTATGGTTTACTAAGAGTGTTTCCGCAACGTTAATGTGGAAACAGAAATCAACGTAACAGAACAAATTTGAGACGGTAAAGCCGACCGGTCCCCAGGCACCACCGCTCGGTAAAGCAACGGGCTCGGCAGGTCCGACCCGGTCCAGGGCACCACCTCTCTGTAAAGCACAACTGTTTTCCACTGCGATAATGCCTCGGGTGCGATCATACCAGCGCTAAAGCACCGGATCCCATCAGAACTCCGCAGTTAAGCGTGCTTGGGCGAGAGTAGTACTAGGATGGGTGACCTCCAGGGATGTCCTCGTGTTGCACCGTTTTTTTTTCAGCTTTGGCTGCCCATTTTCCTGCCACCCCATCACATGACCGCTGTTGGAGCCGTCGGAGACCAAATTAATCATTTTGAAGCGTCGAAACCCAGGCTCCGTGCGAGACTTACTGGTTTTAGTTAGCCTTTAATTTGATTGATTTGAAGGCTTTTTACTCCATCTCCGGTTCAATCTTTGCGGAAAGCCATATAAAGCAATTTAGGAAAGGTTTAAAAGTTTCAATGGAAAATCTTTTATATTTTACTGATTTTAGTAAGCTTACTGATTCGAGTAATCGAGGGTTTCCTGACTCTATAAAAGTGATGTAATACTTTTATTCAAGGAATAATACAGTTTCAGTTTGTTTATGGGTATCTAGGGTCGTAAACGGGTCGATTCCGTTCCGGGTCCACGGCGGGCCCGGAACTGGAATCGTTAGTGAGGGGATGCACCTGGAAACCAAAACCGGAACCGATTCGGGACTAATTTCTTGGATCCGGAACCGGAACCATTACGGAGTGGATGGGCCCGGAACCGGAACCATTTCCTGGGCGGGTTCGGGTCCGGGCCCGGCCTATGTAGAGAATTTTTTAGAGAAAAGCAAACTTTTAGAAAAAAAATTTCTAAAATTGGGGTAATATATTGGAGCTCGGGCGCACAGGCGAGAACCAAGGTCGAATTGGGCCCGGAACCATTTAGGTCGCGGGTCTAGAAATTGGAACCATACCCGGACCCGTTTACTTATCGGTTCCTAAAGATGGACCCAGACCCGATTATTAACGGGTCGGAACCTTCGGATAATCGGAGAATCGGATACCCATTTACAACCCTATGGGCATCACCCCAGCACTTCCGTCTTGGCTCAGGGTGACGGTACGAGGTTAAAGGAGATGACTTTCCTCTATGGTTTACTAAGAGTGTTTCCGCAACGTTAATGTGGAAACAGAAATCAACGTAACAGAACAAATTTGAGACGGTAAAGCCGACCGGTCCCCAGGCACCACCGCTCGGTAAAGCAACGGGCTCGGCAGGTCCGACCCGGTCCAGGGCACCACCTCTCTGTAAAGCACAACTGTTTTCCACTGCGATAATGCCTCGGGTGCGATCATACCAGCGCTAAAGCACCGGATTCCATTAGAACTCCGCAGTTAAGCGTGCTTGGGCGAGAGTAGTACTAGGATGGGTGACCTCCAGAGAAGTCCTCGTGTTGCACCCTTTTTTTTTCAGCTTTGGCTGTCCATTTTCCTGCCACCCATCACATGACCGCTGTTGGAGCCGTCGGAGACCAAATTAATCATTTTGAAGCGTCGAAACCCAGGCTCCGTGCGAGACTTACTTGTTTTAGTTAGGCTTTAATTTGATTGCTTTGAAGGCTTTTTACTCCATCTCCGGTTCAATCTTTGCGGAAAGCCATATAAAGCAATTTAGGAAAGGTTTAAAAGTTTCAATGGAAAATCTTTTATATTTTACTGATTTTAGTAAGCTTACTGATTCGAGTAATCGAGGGTTTCCTGACTCTATAAAGGTGATGTAATACTTTTATTCGAGGAATAATACAGTTTCAGTTTGTTTATGGGTATCTAGGGTCGTAAACGGGTCGGTTCCGTTCCGGGTCCCCGGCGGGCCCGGAACTGGAATCGTTAGTGAGGGGATGCACCCGGAAACCAAAACCGGAACCGATTCGGAACTAATTTCCTGGATCCGGAACCGGAACCATTACGGAGTGGATGGGCCCGGAACCAGAACCATTTCCTGGGCGGGTTCGGGTCCGGGCCCGGCCTATGTAGAGAATTTTTTAGAGAAAAGCAAACTTTTAGAAAAAAAATTTCTAAAATTGGGGTAATATATTGGAGCTCGGGCCCACAGGCGAGAACCAAGGTCGAATTGGGCCCGGAACCATTTAGGTCGCGGGTCTAGAAATTGGAACCATACCCGGACCCGTTTACTTATCGATTCCTAAAGATGGACCCAGAACCGATTATTAACGGGTCGGAACCTTCGGATAATCGGAGAATCGGATACCCATTTACAACCCTATGGGCATGACCCCATCACTTCCGTCTTGGCTCAGGGTGACGGTACGAGGTTAAAGGTGATGACTTTCCTCTATGGTTTACTAAGAGTGTTTCCGCAACGTTAATGTGGAAACAGAAATCAACGTAACAGAACAAATTTGAGACGGTAAAGCCGACCGGTCCCCAGGCACCACCGCTCGGTAAAGCAACGGGCTCGGCAGGTCCGACCCGGTCCAGGGCACCACCTCTCTGTAAAGCACAACTGTTTTCCACTGCGATAATGCCTCGGGTGCGATCATACCAGCGCTAAAGCACCGGATCCCATCAGAACTCCGCAGTTAAGCGTGCTTGGGCGAGAGTAGTACTAGGATGGGTGACCTCCAGGGATGTCCTCGTGTTGCACCGTTTTTTTTTCAGCTTTGGCTGCCCATTTTCCTGCCACCCCATCACATGACCGCTGTTGGAGCCGTCGGAGACCAAATTAATCATTTTGAAGCGACGAAACCCAGGCTCCGTGCGAGACTTACTGGTTTTAGTTAGCCTTTAATTTGATTGCTTTGAAGGCTTTTTACTCCAACTCCGGTTCAATCTTTGCGGAAAGCCATATAAAGCAATTTAGGAAAGGTTTAAAAGTTTCAATGGAAAATCTTTTATATTTTACTGATTTTAGTAAGCTTACTGATTCGAGTAATCGAGGGTTTCCTGACTCTATAAAAGTGATGTAATACTTTTATTCAAGGAATAATACAGTTTCAGTTTGTTTATGGGTATCTAGGGTCGTAAACGGGTCGATTCCTTTCCGGGTCCACGGCGGGCCCGGAACTGGAATCGTTAGTGAGGGGATGCACCTGGAAACCAAAACCGGAACCGATTCGGGACAAATTTCTTGGATGCGGAACCGGAACCATTACGGAGTGGATGGGCCCGGAACCGGAACCATTTCCTGGGCGGGTTCGGGTCCGGGCCCGGCCTATGTAGAGAATTTTTTAGAGAAAAGCAAACTTTTAGAAAAAAAATTTCTAAAATTGGGGTAATATATTGGAGCTCGGGCCCACAGGCCAGAACCAAGGTCGAATTGGGCCCGGAACCATTTAGGTCGCGGGTCTAGAAATTGGAACCATACCCGGACCCGTTTACTTATCGATTCCTAAAGATGGACCCAGACCCGATTATTAACGGGTCGGAACCTTCGGATAATCGGAGAATCGGATACCCATTTACAACCCTATGGGCATGACCCCATCACTTCCGTCTTGGCTCAGGGTGACGGTACGAGGTTAAAGGTGATGACTTTCCTCTATGGTTTACTAAGAGTGTTTCCGCAACGTTAATGTGGAAATAGAAATCAACGTAACAGAACAAGTTTGAGACGGTAAAGCCGACCGGTCCCCAGGCACCACCGCTCGGTAAAGCAACGGGCTCGGCAGGTCCGACCCGGTCCAGGGCACCACCTCTCTGTAAAGCACAACTGTTTTCCACTGCGATAATGCCTCGGGTGCGATCATACCAGCGTTAAAGCACCGGATCCCATCAGAACTCCGCAGTTAAGCTTGCTTGGGCGAGAGTGGTACTAGGATGGGTGACCTCCTGGGATGTCCTCGTGTTGCACCGTTTTTTTTTCAGCTTTGGCAGTCCATTTTCCTGCCACCCCATCACATGACCGTTGTTGGAGCCGTCGGAGACCAAATTAATCATTTTGAAGCGTCGAAACCCAGGCTCCGTGCGAGACTTACTGGTTTTAGTTAGCCTTTAATTTGATTGCTTTGAAGGCGTTTTACTCCATCTCCGGTTCAATCTTTGCGGAAAGCCATATAAAGCAATTTAGGAAAGGTTTAAAAGTTTCAATGGAAAATCTTTTATATTTTACTGATTTTAGTAAGCTTACTGATTCGAGTAATCGAGGGTTTCCTGACTCTATAAAGGTGATGTAATACTTTTATTCGAGGAATAATACAGTTTCAGTTTGTTTATGGGTATCTAGGGTCGTAAACGGGTCGGTTCTGTTCCGGGTCCCCGGCGGGCCCGGAACTGGAATCGTTAGTGAGGGGATGCACCCGGAAACCAAAACCGGAACCGATTCGGAACTAATTTCCTGGATCCGGAACCGGAACCATTACGGAGTGGATGGGCCCGGAACTGGAACCATTTCCTGGGCGGGTTCGGGTCCGGGCCCGGCCTATGTAGAGAATTTTTTGGAGAAAAGCAAACTTTTAGAAAAAAAATTTCTAAAATTGGGGTAATATATTGGAGCTCGGGCCCACAGGCCAGAACCAAGGTCGAATTGGGCCCGGAACCATTTAGGTCGCGGGTCTAGAAATTGGAACCATACCCGGACCCGTTTACTTATCGGTTCCTAAAGATGGACCCAGACCCGATTATTAACGGGTCGGAACCTTCGGATAATCGGAGAATCGGATACCCATTTACAACCCTATGGGCATCACCCCATCACTTCCGTCTTGGCTCAGGGTGACGGCACGAGGTTAAAGGAGATGACTTTCCTCCATGGTTTACTAAGAGTGTTTCCGCAACGTTAATGTGGAAACAGAATTCAACGTAACAGAACAAATTTGAGACGGTAAAGCCGACCGGTCCCCAGGCACCACCGCTCGGTAAAGCAACGGGCTCGGCAGGTCCGACCCGGTCCAGGGCACCACCTCTCTGTAAAGCACAACTGTTTTCCACTGCGATAATGCCTCGGGTGCGATCATACCAGCGCTAAAGCACCGGATCCCATTAGAACTCCGCCGTTAAGCGTGCTTTGGCGAGAGTAGTACTAGGATGGGTGACCTCCTGGGAAGTCCTCGTGTTGCACCCTTTTTTTTTCAGCTTTGGCTGTCCATTTTCCTGCCACCCATCACATGACCGCTGTTGGAGCCGTCGGAGACCAAATTAATCATTTTGAAGCGTCGAAACCCAGGCTCCGTGCGAGACTTACTGGTTTTAGTTAGCCTTTAGTTTGATTGCTTTGAAGGCTTTTTACTCCATCTCCGGTTCAATCTTTGCGGAAAGCCATATAAAGCAATTTAGGAAAGGTTTAAAAGTTTCAATGGAAAATCTTTTATATTTTACTGATTTTAGTAAGCTTACTGATTCGAGTAATCGAGGGTTTCCTGACTCTATAAAGGTGATGTAACACTTTTATTCGAGGAATAATACAGTTTCAGTTTGTTTATGGGTATCTAGGGTCGTAAACGGGTCGGTTCCGTTCCGGGTCCCCGGCGGGCCCGGAACTGGAATCGTTAGTGAGGGGATGCACCCGGAAACCAAAACCGGAACCGATTCGGAACTAATTTCCTGGATCCGGAACAGGAACCATTACGGAGTGGATGGGCCCGGAACCAGAACCATTTCCTGGGCGGGTTCGGGTCCGGGCCCGGCCTATGTAGAGAATTTTTTAGAGAAAAGCAAACTTTTAGAAAAAAAATTTCTAAAATTGGGGTAATATATTGGAGCTCGGGCCCACAGGCCAGAACCAAGGTCGAATTGGGCCCGGAACCACTTAGGTCGCGGGTCTAGAAATTGGAACCATACCCGGACCCGTTTACTTATCGGTTCCTAAAGATGGACCCAGACCCGATTATTAACGGGTCGGAACCTTCGGATAATCGGAGAATCGGATACCCATTTACAACCCTATGGGCATCACCCCATCACTTCTGTCTTGGCTCAGGGTGACGGTACGAGGTTAAAGGAGATGACTTTCCTCTAGGGTTTACTAAGAGTGTTTCCGCAACGTTAATGTGGAAACAGAAATCAACGTAACAGAACAAATTTGAGACGGTAAAGCCGACCGGTCCCCAGGCACCACCGCTCGGTAAAGCAACGGGCTCGGCAGGTCCGACCCGGTCCAGGGCACCACCTCTCTGTAAAGCACAACTGTTTTCCACTGCGATAATGCCTCGGGTGCAATCATACCAGCGCTAAAGCACCGGATCCCATCAGAACTCCGCAGTTAAGCGTGCTTGGGCGAGAGTAGTACTAGGATGGGTGACCTCCAGGGATGTCCTCGTGTTGCACCGTTTTTTTTTTAGCTTTGGCTGCCCATTTTCCTGCCACCCCATCACATGACCGCTGTTGGAGCCGTCGGAGACCAAATTAATCATTTTGAAGCGTCGAAACCCTGGCTCCGTGCGAGACTTACTGGTTTTAGTTAGCCTTTAATTTGATTGCTTTGAAGGCTTTTTACTCCATCTCCGGTTCAATCTTTGCGGAAAGCCATATAAAGCAATTTAGGAAAGGTTTAAAAGTTTCAATGGAAAATCTTTTATATTTTTCTGATTTTAGTAAGCTTACTGATTCGAGTAATCGAGGGTTTCCTGACTCTATAAAGGTGATGTAATACTTTTATTCGAGGAATAATACAGTTTCAGTTTGTTTATGGGTATCTAAGGTCGTAAACGGGTCGGTTCCGTTCCGGGTCCCCGGCGGGCCCGGAACTGGAATCATTAGTGAGGGGATGCACCCGGAAACCAAAACCGGAACCGATTCGGAACTAATTTCCTGGATCCGGAACCGGAAACATTACGGAGTGGATGGGCCCGGAACCAGAACCATTTCCTGGGCGGGTTCGGGTCCGGGCCCGGCCTATGTAGAGAATTTTTTAGAGAAAAGCAAACTTTTAGAAAAAAAATTTCTAAAATTGGGGTAATATATTGGAGCTCGGGCCCACAGGCCAGAACCAAGGTCGAATTGGGCCCGGAACCATTTAGGTCGCGGGTCTAGAAATTGGAACCATACCCGGACCCGTTTACTTATCGGTTCCTAAAGATGGACCCAGACCCGATTATTAACGGGTCGGAACCTTCGGATAATCGGAGAATCGGATACCCATTTACAACCCTATGGGCATCACCCCAGCACTTCCGTCTTGGCTCAGGGTGACGGTACGAGGTTAAAGGAGATGACTTTCCTCTATGGTTTACTAAGAGTGTTTCCGCAACGTTAATGTGGAAACAGAAATCAACGTAACAGAACAAATTTGAGACGGTAAAGCCGACCGGTCCCCAGGCACCACCGCTCGGTAAAGCAACCGGCTCGGCAGGTCCGACCCGGTCCAGGGCACCACCTCTCTGTAAAGCACAACTGTTTTCCACTGCGATAATGCCTCGGGTGCGATCATACCAGCGCTAATGCACCGGATCCCATTAGAACTCCGCAGTTAAGCGTGCTTGGGCGAGAGTAGTACTAGGATGGGTGACCTCCAGAGAAGTCCTCGTGTTGCACCCTTTTTTTTTCAGCTTTGGCTGTTCATTTTCCTGCCACCCATCACATGACCGCTGTTGGAGCCGTCGGAGACCAAATTAATCATTTTGAAGCGTCGAAACCCAGGCTCCGTGCGAGACTTACTTGTTTTAGTTAGCCTTTAATTTGATTGCTTTGAAGGCTTTTTACTCTATCTCCGGTTCAATCTTTGCGGAAAGCCATATAAAGCAATTTAGGAAAGGTTTAAAAGTTTCAATGGAAAATCTTTTATATTTTACTGATTTTAGTAAGCTTACTGATTCGAGTAATCGAGGGTTTCCTGACTCTATAAAGGTGATGTAATACTTTTATTCGAGGAATAATACAGTTTCAGTTTGTTTATCGGTATCTAGGGTCGTAAACGGGTCGGTTCCGTTCCGGGTCCCCGGCGGGCCCGGAACTGGAATCGTTAGTGAGGGGATGCACCCGGAAACCAAAACCGGAACCGATTCGGAACTAATTTCCTGGATCCGGAACCGGAACCATTACGGAGTGGATGGGCCCGGAACCAGAACCATTTCCTGGGCGGGTTCGGGTCCGGGCCCGGCCTATGTAGAGAATTTTTTAGAGAAAAGCAAACTTTTAGAAAAAAAATTTCTAAAATTGGGGTAATATATTGGAGCTCGGGCCCACAGGCCAGAACCAAGGTCGAATTGGGCCCGCAACCATTTAGGTCGCGGGTCTAGAAATTGGAACCATACCCGGACCCGTTTACTTATCGGTTCCTAAAGATGGACCCAGACCCGATTATTAACGGGTCGGAACCTTCGGATAATCGGAGAATTGGATACCCATTTACAACCCTATGGGCATCACCCCATCACTTCCGTCTTGGCTCAGGGTGACGGTACGAGGTTAAAGGAGATGACTTTCCTCTATGGTTTACTAAGAGTGTTTCCGCAACGTTAATGTGGAAACAGAAATCAACGTAACAGAACAAATTTGAGACGGTAAAGCTGACCGGTCCCCAGGCACCACCGCTCGGTAAAGCAACGGGCTCGGCAGGTCCGACCCGGTCCAGGGCACCACCTCTCTGTAAAGCACAACTGTTTTCCACTGCGATAATGCCTCGGGTGCGATCATACCAGCGCTAAAGCACCGGATCCCATCAGAACTCCGCAGTTAAGCGTGCTTGGGCGAGAGTAGTACTAGGATGGGTGACCTCCAGGGATGTCCTCGTGTTGCACCGTTTTTTTTTCAGCTTTGGCTGCCCATTTTCCTGCCACCCCATCACATGACCGCTGTTGGAGCCGTCGGAGACCAAATTAATCATTTTGAAGCGACGAAACCCAGGCTCCGTGCGAGACTTACTGGTTTTAGTTAGCCTTTAATTTGATTGCTTTGAAGGCTTTTTACTCCATCTCCGGTTCAATCTTTGCGGAATGCCATATAAAGCAATTTAGGAAAGGTTTAAAAGTTTCAATGGAAAATCTTTTATATTTTACTGATTTTAGTAAGCTTACTGATTCGAGTAATCGAGGGTTTCCTGACTCTATAAAAGTGATGTAATACTTTTATTCAAGGAATAATACAGTTTCAGTTTGTTTATGGGTATCTAGGGTCGTAAACGGGTCGATTCCGTTCCGGGTCCACGGCGGGCCCGGAACTGGAATCGTTAGTGAGGGGATGCACCTGGAAACCAAAACCGGAACCGATTCGGGACAAATTTCTTGGATCCGGAACCGGAACCATTACGGAGTGGATGGGCCCGGAACCGGAACCATTTCCTGGGCGGGTTCGGGTCCGGGCCCGGCCTATGTAGAGAATTTTTTAGAGAAAAGCGAACTTTTAGAAAAAAAATTTCTAAAATTGGGGTAATATATTGGAGCTCGGTCCCACAGGCCAGAACCAAGGTCGAATTGGGCCCGGAACCATTTAGGTCGCGGGTCTAGAAATTGGAACCATACCCGGACCCGTTTACTTATCGATTCCTAAAGATGGACCCAGACCCGATTATTAATGGGTCGGAACCTTCGGATAATCGGAGAATCGGATACCCATTTACAACCCTATGGGCATGACCCCATCACTTCCGTCTTGGCTCAGGGTGACGGTACGAGGTTAAAGGTGATGACTTTCCTCTATGGTTTACTAAGAGTGTTTCCGCAACGTTAATGTGGAAATAGAAATCAACGTAACAGAACAAGTTTGAGACGGTAAAGCCGACCGGTCCCCAGGCACCACCGCTCGGTAAAGCAACGGGCTCGGCAGGTTCGACCCGGTCCAGGGCACCACCTCTCTGTAAAGCACAACTGTTTTCCACTGCGATAATGCCTCGGGTGCGATCATACCAGCGTTAAAGCACCGGATCCCATCAGAACTCCGCAGTTAAGCTTGCTTGGGCGAGAGTGGTACTAGGATGGGTGACCTCCTGGGATGTCCTCGTGTTGCACCGTTTTTTTTTCAGCTTTGGCAGTCCATTTTCCTGCCACCCCATCACATGACCGTTGTTGGAGCCGTCGGAGACCAAATTAATCATTTTGAAGCGTCGAAACCCAAGCTCCGTGCGAGACTTACTGGTTTTAGTTAGCCTTTAATTTGATTGCTTTGAAGGCTTTTTACTCTATCTCCGGTTCAATCTTTGCGGAAAGCCATATAAAGCAATTTAGGAAAGGTTTAAAAGTTTCAATGGAAAATCTTTTATATTTTACTGATTTTAGTAAGCTTACTGATTCGAGTAATCGAGGGTTTCCTGACTCTATAAAGGTGATGTAATACTTTTATTCGAGGAATAATACAGTTTCAGTTTGTTTATCGGTATCTAGGGTCGTAAACGGGTCGGTTCCGTTCCGGGTCCCCGGCGGGCCCGGAACTGGAATCGTTAGTGAGGGGATGCACCCGGAAACCAAAACCGGAACCGATTCGGAACTAATTTCCTGGATCCGGAACCGGAACCATTACGGAGTGGATGGGCCCGGAACCAGAACCATTTCCTGGGCGGGTTCGGGTCCGGGCCCGGCCTATGTAGAGAATTTTTTAGAGAAAAGCAAACTTTTAGAAAAAAAATTTCTAAAATTGGGGTAATATATTGGAGCTCGGGCCCACAGGCCAGAACCAAGGTCGAATTGGGCCCGGAACCATTTAGGTCGCGGGTCTAGAAATTGGAACCATACCCGGACCCGTTTACTTATCGGTTCCTAAAGATGGACCCAGACCCGATTATTAACGGGTCGGAACCTTCGGATAATCGGAGAATCGGATACCCATTTACAACCCTATGGGCATCACCCCATCACTTCCGTCTTGGCTCAGGGTGACGGTACGAGGTTAAAGGAGATGACTTTCCTCTATGGTTTACTAAGAGTGTTTCCGCAACGTTAATGTGGAAACAGAAATCAACGTAACAGAACAAATTTGAGACGGTAAAGCCGACCGGTCCCCAGGCACCACCGCTCGGTAAAGCAACCGGCTCGGCAGGTCCGACCCGGTCCAGGGCACCACCTCTCTGTAAAGCACAACTGTTTTCCACTGCGATAATGCCTCGGGTGCGATCATACCAGCGCTAATGCACCGGATCCCATTAGAACTCCGCAGTTAAGCGTGCTTGGGCGAGAGTAGTACTAGGATGGGTGACCTCCAGAGAAGTCCTCGTGTTGCACCCTTTTTTTTTCAGCTTTGGCTGTTCATTTTCCTGCCACCCATCACATGACCGCTGTTGGAGCCGTCGGAGACCAAATTAATCATTTTGAAGCGTCGAAACCCAGGCTCCGTGCGAGACTTACTTGTTTTAGTTAGCCTTTAATTTGATTGCTTTGAAGGCTTTTTACTCTATCTCCGGTTCAATCTTTGCGGAAAGCCATATAAAGCAATTTAGGAAAGGTTTAAAAGTTTCAATGGAAAATCTTTTATATTTTACTGATTTTAGTAAGCTTACTGATTCGAGTAATCGAGGGTTTCCTGACTCTATAAAGGTGATGTAATACTTTTATTCGAGGAATAATACAGTTTCAGTTTGTTTATCGGTATCTAGGGTCGTAAACGGGTCGGTTCCGTTCCGGGTCCCCGGCGGGCCCGGAACTGGAATCGTTAGTGAGGGGATGCACCCGGAAACCAAAACCGGAACCGATTCGGAACTAATTTCCTGGATCCGGAACCGGAACCATTACGGAGTGGATGGGCCCGGAACCAGAACCATTTCCTGGGCGGGTTCGGGTCCGGGCCCGGCCTATGTAGAGAATTTTTTAGAGAAAAGCAAACTTTTAGAAAAAAAATTTCTAAAATTGGGGTAATATATTGGAGCTCGGGCCCACAGGCCAGAACCAAGGTCGAATTGGGCCCGGAACCATTTAGGTCGCGGGTCTAGAAATTGGAACCATACCCGGACCCGTTTACTTATCGGTTCCTAAAGATGGACCCAGACCCGATTATTAACGGGTCGGAACCTTCGGATAATCGGAGAATTGGATACCCATTTACAACCCTATGGGCATCACCCCATCACTTCCGTCTTGGCTCAGGGTGACGGTACGAGGTTAAAGGAGATGACTTTCCTCTATGGTTTACTAAGAGTGTTTCCGCAACGTTAATGTGGAAACAGAAATCAACGTAACAGAACAAATTTGAGACGGTAAAGCTGACCGGTCCCCAGGCACCACCGCTCGGTAAAGCAACGGGCTCGGCAGGTCCGACCCGGTCCAGGGCACCACCTCTCTGTAAAGCACAACTGTTTTCCACTGCGATAATGCCTCGGGTGCGATCATACCAGCGCTAAAGCACCGGATCCCATCAGAACTCCGCAGTTAAGCGTGCTTGGGCGAGAGTAGTACTAGGATGGGTGACCTCCAGGGATGTCCTCGTGTTGCACCGTTTTTTTTTCAGCTTTGGCTGCCCATTTTCCTGCCACCCCATCACATGACCGCTGTTGGAGCCGTCGGAGACCAAATTAATCATTTTGAAGCGACGAAACCCAGGCTCCGTGCGAGACTTACTGGTTTTAGTTAGCCTTTAATTTGATTGCTTTGAAGGCTTTTTACTCCATCTCCGGTTCAATCTTTGCGGAATGCCATATAAAGCAATTTAGGAAAGGTTTAAAAGTTTCAATGGAAAATCTTTTATATTTTACTGATTTTAGTAAGCTTACTGATTCGAGTAATCGAGGGTTTCCTGACTCTATAAAAGTGATGTAATACTTTTATTCAAGGAATAATACAGTTTCAGTTTGTTTATGGGTATCTAGGGTCGTAAACGGGTCGATTCCGTTCCGGGTCCACGGCGGGCCCGGAACTGGAATCGTTAGTGAGGGGATGCACCTGGAAACCAAAACCGGAACCGATTCGGGACAAATTTCTTGGATCCGGAACCGGAACCATTACGGAGTGGATGGGCCCGGAACCGGAACCATTTCCTGGGCGGGTTCGGGTCCGGGCCCGGCCTATGTAGAGAATTTTTTAGAGAAAAGCGAACTTTTAGAAAAAAAATTTCTAAAATTGGGGTAATATATTGGAGCTCGGTCCCACAGGCCAGAACCAAGGTCGAATTGGGCCCGGAACCATTTAGGTCGCGGGTCTAGAAATTGGAACCATACCCGGACCCGTTTACTTATCGATTCCTAAAGATGGACCCAGACCCGATTATTAATGGGTCGGAACCTTCGGATAATCGGAGAATCGGATACCCATTTACAACCCTATGGGCATGACCCCATCACTTCCGTCTTGGCTCAGGGTGACGGTACGAGGTTAAAGGTGATGACTTTCCTCTATGGTTTACTAAGAGTGTTTCCGCAACGTTAATGTGGAAATAGAAATCAACGTAACAGAACAAGTTTGAGACGGTAAAGCCGACCGGTCCCCAGGCACCACCGCTCGGTAAAGCAACGGGCTCGGCAGGTTCGACCCGGTCCAGGGCACCACCTCTCTGTAAAGCACAACTGTTTTCCACTGCGATAATGCCTCGGGTGCGATCATACCAGCGTTAAAGCACCGGATCCCATCAGAACTCCGCAGTTAAGCTTGCTTGGGCGAGAGTGGTACTAGGATGGGTGACCTCCTGGGATGTCCTCGTGTTGCACCGTTTTTTTTTCAGCTTTGGCAGTCCATTTTCCTGCCACCCCATCACATGACCGTTGTTGGAGCCGTCGGAGACCAAATTAATCATTTTGAAGCGTCGAAACCCAAGCTCCGTGCGAGACTTACTGGTTTTAGTTAGCCTTTAATTTGATTGCTTTGAAGGCTTTTTACTCTATCTCCGGTTCAATCTTTGCGGAAAGCCATATAAAGCAATTTAGGAAAGGTTTAAAAGTTTCAATGGAAAATCTTTTATATTTTACTGATTTTAGTAAGCTTACTGATTCGAGTAATCGAGGGTTTCCTGACTCTATAAAGGTGATGTAATACTTTTATTCGAGGAATAATACAGTTTCAGTTTGTTTATCGGTATCTAGGGTCGTAAACGGGTCGGTTCCGTTCCGGGTCCCCGGCGGGCCCGGAACTGGAATCGTTAGTGAGGGGATGCACCCGGAAACCAAAACCGGAACCGATTCGGAACTAATTTCCTGGATCCGGAACCGGAACCATTACGGAGTGGATGGGCCCGGAACCAGAACCATTTCCTGGGCGGGTTCGGGTCCGGGCCCGGCCTATGTAGAGAATTTTTTAGAGAAAAGCAAACTTTTAGAAAAAAAATTTCTAAAATTGGGGTAATATATTGGAGCTCGGGCCCACAGGCCAGAACCAAGGTCGAATTGGGCCCGGAACCATTTAGGTCGCGGGTCTAGAAATTGGAACCATACCCGGACCCGTTTACTTATCGGTTCCTAAAGATGGACCCAGACCCGATTATTAACGGGTCGGAACCTTCGGATAATCGGAGAATCGGATACCCATTTACAACCCTATGGGCATCACCCCATCACTTCCGTCTTGGCTCAGGGTGACGGTACGAGGTTAAAGGAGATGACTTTCCTCTATGGTTTACTAAGAGTGTTTCCGCAACGTTAATGTGGAAACAGAAATCAACGTAACAGAACAAATTTGAGACGGTAAAGCTGACCGGTCCCCAGGCACCACCGCTCGGTAAAGCAACGGGCTCGGCAGGTCCGACCCGGTCCAGGGCACCACCTCTCTGTAAAGCACAACTGTTTTCCACTGCGATAATGCCTCGGGTGCGATCATACCAGCGCTAAAGCACCGGATCCCATCAGAACTCCGCAGTTAAGCGTGCTTGGGCGAGAGTAGTACTAGGATGGGTGACCTCCAGGGATGTCCTCGTGTTGCACCGTTTTTTTTTCAGCTTTGGCTGCCCATTTTCCTGCCACCCCATCACATGACCGCTGTTGGAGCCGTCGGAGACCAAATTAATCATTTTGAAGCGACGAAACCCAGGCTCCGTGCGAGACTTACTGGTTTTAGTTAGCCTTTAATTTGATTGCTTTGAAGGCTTTTTACTCCATCTCCGGTTCAATCTTTGCGGAATGCCATATAAAGCAATTTAGGAAAGGTTTAAAAGTTTCAATGGAAAATCTTTTATATTTTACTGATTTTAGTAAGCTTACTGATTCGAGTAATCGAGGGTTTCCTGACTCTATAAAAGTGATGTAATACTTTTATTCAAGGAATAATACAGTTTCAGTTTGTTTATGGGTATCTAGGGTCGTAAACGGGTCGATTCCGTTCCGGGTCCACGGCGGGCCCGGAACTGGAATCGTTAGTGAGGGGATGCACCTGGAAACCAAAACCGGAACCGATTCGGGACAAATTTCTTGGATCCGGAACCGGAACCATTACGGAGTGGATGGGCCCGGAACCGGAACCATTTCCTGGGCGGGTTCGGGTCCGGGCCCGGCCTATGTAGAGAATTTTTTAGAGAAAAGCGAACTTTTAGAAAAAAAATTTCTAAAATTGGGGTAATATATTGGAGCTCGGTCCCACAGGCCAGAACCAAGGTCGAATTGGGCCCGGAACCATTTAGGTCGCGGGTCTAGAAATTGGAACCATACCCGGACCCGTTTACTTATCGATTCCTAAAGATGGACCCAGACCCGATTATTAATGGGTCGGAACCTTCGGATAATCGGAGAATCGGATACCCATTTACAACCCTATGGGCATGACCCCATCACTTCCGTCTTGGCTCAGGGTGACGGTACGAGGTTAAAGGTGATGACTTTCCTCTATGGTTTACTAAGAGTGTTTCCGCAACGTTAATGTGGAAATAGAAATCAACGTAACAGAACAAGTTTGAGACGGTAAAGCCGACCGGTCCCCAGGCACCACCGCTCGGTAAAGCAACGGGCTCGGCAGGTTCGACCCGGTCCAGGGCACCACCTCTCTGTAAAGCACAACTGTTTTCCACTGCGATAATGCCTCGGGTGCGATCATACCAGCGTTAAAGCACCGGATCCCATCAGAACTCCGCAGTTAAGCTTGCTTGGGCGAGAGTGGTACTAGGATGGGTGACCTCCTGGGATGTCCTCGTGTTGCACCGTTTTTTTTTCAGCTTTGGCAGTCCATTTTCCTGCCACCCCATCACATGACCGTTGTTGGAGCCGTCGGAGACCAAATTAATCATTTTGAAGCGTCGAAACCCAAGCTCCGTGCGAGACTTACTGGTTTTAGTTAGCCTTTAATTTGATTGCTTTGAAGGCTTTTTACTCCATCTCCGGTTCAATCTTTGCGGAAAGCCATATAAAGCAATTTAGGAAAGGTTTAAAAGTTTCAATGGAAAATCTTTTATATTTTACTGATTTTAGTAAGCTTACTGATTCGAGTAATCGAGGGTTTCCTGACTCTATAAAAGTGATGTAATACTTTTATTCAAGGAATAATACAGTTTCAGTTTGTTTATGGGTATTTAGGGTCGTAAACGGGTCGGTTCCGTTCCGGGTCCACGGCGGGCCCGGAACTGGAATCGTTAGTGAGGGGATGCACCCGGAAACCAAAACCGGAACCGATTCGGAACTAATTTCCTGGATCCGGAACCGGAACCATTACGGAGTGGATGGGCCCGGAACTGGAACCATTTCCTGGGCGGGTTCGGGTCCGGGCCCGGCCTATGTAGAGAATTTTTTGGAGAAAAGCAAACTTTTAGAAAAAAAATTTCTAAAATTGGGGTAATATATTGGAGCTCGGGCCCACAGGCCAGAACCAAGGTCGAATTGGGCCCGGAACCATTTAGGTCGCGGGTCTAGAAATTGGAACCATACCCGGACCCGTTTACTTATCGGTTCCTAAAGATGGACCCAGACCCGATTATTAACGGGTCGGAACCTTCGGATAATCGGAGAATCGGATACCCATTTACAACCCTATGGGCATCACCCCATCACTTCCGTCTTGGCTCAGGGTGACGGCACGAGGTTAAAGGAGATGACTTTCCTCCATGGTTTACTAAGAGTGTTTCCGCAACGTTAATGTGGAAACAGAATTCAACGTAACAGAACAAATTTGAGACGGTAAAGCCGACCGGTCCCCAGGCACCACCGCTCGGTAAAGCAACGGGCTCGGCAGGTCCGACCCGGTCCAGGGCACCACCTCTCTGTAAAGCACAACTGTTTTCCACTGCGATAATGCCTCGGGTGCGATCATACCAGCGCTAAAGCACCGGATCCCATTAGAACTCCGCCGTTAAGCGTGCTTTGGCGAGAGTAGTACTAGGATGGGTGACCTCCAGGGATGTCCTCGTGTTGCACCGTTTTTTTTTCAGCTTTGGCTGCCCATTTTCCTGCCACCCCATCACATGACCGCTGTTGGAGCGGTCGGAGACCAAATTAATCATTTTGAAGCGACGAAACCCAGGCTCCGTGCGAGACTTACTGGTTTTAGTTAGCCTTTACTTTGATTGCTTTGAAGGCTTTTTACTCCATCTCCGGTTCAATCTTTGCGGAAAGCCATATAAAGCAATTTAGGAAAGGTTTAAAAGTTTCAATGGAAAATCTTTTATATTTTACTGATTTTAGTAAGCTTACTGATTCGAGTAATCGAGGGTTTCCTGACTCTATAAAGGTGATGTAACACTTTTATTCGAGGAATAATACAGTTTCAGTTTGTTTATGGGTATCAAGGGTCGTAAACGGGTCGGTTCCGTTCCGGGTCCCCGGCGGGCCCGGAACTGGAATCGTTAGTGAGGGGATGCACCCGGAAACCAAAACCGGAACCGATTCGGAACTAATTTCCTGGATCCGGAACAGGAACCATTACGGACTGGATGGGCCCGGAACCAGAACCATTTCCTGGGCGGGTTCGGGTCCGGGCCCGGCCTATGTAGAGAATTTTTTAGAGAAAAGCAAACTTTTAGAAAAAAAATTTCTAAAATTGGGGTAATATATTGGAGCTCGGGCCCACAGGCCAGAACCAAGGTCGAATTGGGCCCGGAACCATTTAGGTCGCGGGTCTAGAAATTGGAACCATACCCGGACCCGTTTACCTATCGGTTCCTAAAGATGGACCCAGACCCGATTATTAACGGGTCGGAACCTTCGGATAATCGGAGAATCGGATACCCATTTACAACCCTATGGGCATCACCCAAGCACTTCCGTCTTGGCTCAGGGTGACGGGACGAGGTTAAAGGAGATGACTTTCCTCTATGGTTTACTAAGAGTGTTTCCGCAACGTTAATGTGGAAACAGAAATCAACGTAACAGAACAAATTTGAGACGGTAAAGCCGACCGGTCCCCAGGCACCACCGCTCAGTAAAGCAACCGGCTCGGCAGGTCCGACCCGGTCCCGGGCACCACCTCTCTGTAAAGCACAACTGTTTTCCACTGCGATAATGCCTCGGGTGCGATCATACCAGCGCTAAAGCACCGGATCCCATTAGAACTCCGCAGTTAAGCGTGCTTGGGCGAGAGTAGTACTAGGGTGGGTGACCTCCTGAGAAGTCCTCGTGTTGCACCCTTTTTTTTTCAGCTTTGGCTGTCCATTTTCCTGCCACCCATCACATGACCGCTGTTGGAGCCGTCGGAGACCAAATTAATCATTTTGAAGCGTCGAAACCCAGGCTCCGTGCGAGACTTACTTGTTTTAGTTAGCCTTTAATTTGATTGCTTTGAAGGCTTTTTACTCCATCTCCGGTTCAATCTTTGCGGAATGCCATATAAAGCAATTTAGGAAAGGTTTAAAAGTTTCAATGGAAAATCTTTTATATTTTACTGATTTTAGTAAGCTTACTGATTCGAGTAATCGAGGGTTTCCTGACTCTATAAAAGTGATGTAATACTTTTATTCAAGGAATAATACAGTTTCAGTTTGTTTATGGGTATCTAGGGTCGTAAACGGGTCGGTTCCGTTCCGGGTCCCCGGCGGGCCCGGAACTGGAATCGTTAGTGAGGGGATGCACCCGGAAACCAAAACCGGAACCGATTCGGAACTAATTTCCTGGATCCGGAACAGGAACCATTACGGAGTGGATGGGCCCGGAACCAGAACCATTTCCTGGGCGGGTTCGGGTCCGGGCCCGGCCTATGTAGAGAATTTTTTAGAGAAAAGCAAACTTTTAGAAAAAAAATTTCTAAAATTGGGGTAATATATTGGAGCTCGGGCCCACAGGCCAGAACCAAGGTCGAATTGGGCCCGGAACCACTTAGGTCGCGGGTCTAGAAATTGGAACCATACCCGGACCCGTTTACTTATCGGTTCCTAAAGATGGACCCAGACCCGATTATTAACGGGTCGGAACCTTCGGATAATCGGAGAATCGGATACCCATTTACAACCCTATGGGCATCACCCCATCACTTCTGTCTTGGCTCAGGGTGACGGTACGAGGTTAAAGGAGATGACTTTCCACTAGGGTTTACTAGGAGTGTTTCCGCAACGTTAATGTGGAAACAGAAATCAACGTAACAGAACAAATTTGAGACGGTAAAGCCGACCGGTCCCCAGGCACCACCGCTCGGTAAAGCAACGGGCTCGGCAGGTCCGACCCGGTCCAGGGCACCACCTCTCTGTAAAGCACAACTGTTTTCCACTGCGATAATGCCTCGGGTGCAATCATACCAGCGCTAAAGCACCGGATCCCATCAGAACTCCGCAGTTAAGCGTGCTTGGGCGAGAGTAGTACTAGGATGGGTGACCTCCAGGGATGTCCTCGTGTTGCACCGTTTTTTTTTTAGCTTTGGCTGCCCATTTTCCTGCCACCCCATCACATGACCGCTGTTGGAGCCGTCGGAGACCAAATTAATCATTTTGAAGCGTCGAAACCCTGGCTCCGTGCGAGACTTACTGGTTTTAGTTAGCCTTTAATTTGATTGCTTTGAAGGCTTTTTACTCCATCTCCGGTTCAATCTTTGCGGAAAGCCATATAAAGCAATTTAGGAAAGGTTTAAAAGTTTCAATGGAAAATCTTTTATATTTTACTGATTTTAGTAAGCTTACTGATTCGAGTAATCGAGGGTTTCCTGACTCTATAAAGGTGATGTAATACTTTTATTCGAGGAATAATACAGTTTCAGTTTGTTTATGGGTATCTAAGGTCGTAAACGGGTCGGTTCCGTTCCGGGTCCCCGGCGGGCCCGGAACTGGAATCGTTAGTGAGGGGATGCACCCGGAAACCAAAACCGGAACCGATTCGGAACTAATTTCCTGGATCCGGAACCGGAACCATTACGGAGTGGATGGGCCCGGAACCAGAACCATTTCCTGGGCGGGTTCGGGTCCGGGCCTGGCCTATGTAGAGAATTTTTTAGAGAAAAGCAAACTTTTAGAAAAAAAATTTCTAAAATTGGGGTAATATATTGGAGCTCGGGCCCACAGGCCAGAACCAAGGTCGAATTGGGCCCGGAACCATTTAGGTCGCGGGTCTAGAAATTGGAACCATACCCGGACCCGTTTACTTATCGGTTCCTAAAGATGGACCCAGACCCGATTATTAACGGGTCGGAACCTTCGGATAATCGGAGAATCGGATACCCATTTACAACCCTATGGGCATCACCCCAGCACTTCCGTCTTGGCTCAGGGTGACGGTACGAGGTTAAAGGAGATGACTTTCCTCTATGGTTTACTAAGAGTGTTTCCGCAACGTTAATGTGGAAACAGAAATCAACGTAACAGAACAAATTTGAGACGGTAAAGCCGACCGGTCCCCAGGCACCACCGCTCGGTAAAGCAACCGGCTCGGCAGGTCCGACCCGGTCCAGGGCACCACCTCTCTGTAAAGCACAACTGTTTTCCACTGCGATAATGCCTCGGGTGCGATCATACCAGCGCTAATGCACCGGATCCCATTAGAACTCCGCAGTTAAGCGTGCTTGGGCGAGAGTAGTACTAGGATGGGTGACCTCCAGAGAAGTCCTCGTGTTGCACCCTTTTTTTTTCAGCTTTGGCTGTCCATTTTCCTGCCACCCATCACATGACCGCTGTTGGAGCCGTCGGAGACCAAATTAATCATTTTGAAGCGTCGAAACCCAGGCTCCGTGCGAGACTTACTTGTTTTAGTTAGCCTTTAATTTGATTGCTTTGAAGGCTTTTTACTCTATCTCCGGTTCAATCTTTGCGGAAAGCCATATAAAGCAATTTAGGAAAGGTTTAAAAGTTTCAATGGAAAATCTTTTATATTTTACTGATTTTAGTAAGCTTACTGATTCGAGTAATCGAGGGTTTCCTGACTCTATAAAGGTGATGTAATACTTTTATTCGAGGAATAATACAGTTTCAGTTTGTTTATCGGTATCTAGGGTCGTAAACGGGTCGGTTCCGTTCCGGGTCCCCGGCGGGCCCGGAACTGGAATCGTTAGTGAGGGGATGCACCCGGAAACCAAAACCGGAACCGATTCGGAACTAATTTCCTGGATCCGGAACCGGAACCATTACGGAGTGGATGGGCCCGGAACCAGAACCATTTCCTGGGCGGGTTCGGGTCCGGGCCCGGCCTATGTAGAGAATTTTTTAGAGAAAAGCAAACTTTTAGAAAAAAAATTTCTAAAATTGGGGTAATATATTGGAGCTCGGGCCCACAGGCCAGAACCAAGGTCGAATTGGGCCCGGAACCATTTAGGTCGCGGGTCTAGAAATTGGAACCATACCCGGACCCGTTTACTTATCGGTTCCTAAAGATGGACCCAGACCCGATTATTAACGGGTCGGAACCTTCGGATAATCGGAGAATCGGATACCCATTTACAACCCTATGGGCATCACCCCATCACTTCCGTCTTGGCTCAGGGTGACGGTACGAGGTTAAAGGAGATGACTTTCCTCTATGGTTTACTAAGAGTGTTTCCGCAACGTTAATGTGGAAACAGAAATCAACGTAACAGAACAAATTTGAGACGGTAAAGCTGACCGGTCCCCAGGCACCACCGCTCGGTAAAGCAACGGGCGCGGCAGGTCCGACCCGGTCCAGGGCACCACCTCTCTGTAAAGCACAACTGTTTTCCACTGCGATAATGCCTCGGGTGCGATCATACCAGCGCTAAAGCACCGGATCCCATCAGAACTCCGCAGTTAAGCGTGCTTGGGCGAGAGTAGTACTAGGATGGGTGACCTCCAGGGATGTCCTCGTGTTGCACCGTTTTTTTTTCAGCTTTGGCTGCCCATTTTCCTGCCACCCCATCACATGACCGCTGTTGGAGCCGTCGGAGACCAAATTAATCATTTTGAAGCGACGAAACCCAGGCTCCGTGCGAGACTTACTGGTTTTAGTTAGCCTTTAATTTGATTGCTTTGAAGGCTTTTTACTCCATCTCCGGTTCAATCTTTGCGGAATGCCATATAAAGCAATTTAGGAAAGGTTTAAAAGTTTCAATGGAAAATCTTTTATATTTTACTGATTTTAGTAAGCTTACTGATTCGAGTAATCGAGGGTTTCCTGACTCTATAAAAGTGATGTAATACTTTTATTCAAGGAATAATACAGTTTCAGTTTGTTTATGGGTATCTAGGGTCGTAAACGGGTCGATTCCGTTCCGGGTCCACGGCGGGCCCGGAACTGGAATCGTTAGTGAGGGGATGCACCTGGAAACCAAAACCGGAACCGATTCGGGACAAATTTCTTGGATCCGGAACCGGAACCATTACGGAGTGGATGGGCCCGGAACCGGAACCATTTCCTGGGCGGGTTCGGGTCCGGGCCCGGCCTATGTAGAGAATTTTTTAGAGAAAAGCGAACTTTTAGAAAAAAAATTTCTAAAATTGGGGTAATATATTGGAGCTCGGTCCCACAGGCCAGAACCAAGGTCGAATTGGGCCCGGAACCATTTAGGTCGCGGGTCTAGAAATTGGAACCATACCCGGACCCGTTTACTTATCGATTCCTAAAGATGGACCCAGACCCGATTATTAATGGGTCGGAACCTTCGGATAATCGGAGAATCGGATACCCATTTACAACCCTATGGGCATGACCCCATCACTTCCGTCTTGGCTCAGGGTGACGGTACGAGGTTAAAGGTGATGACTTTCCTCTATGGTTTACTAAGAGTGTTTCCGCAACGTTAATGTGGAAATAGAAATCAACGTAACAGAACAAGTTTGAGACGGTAAAGCCGACCGGTCCCCAGGCACCACCGCTCGGTAAAGCAACGGGCTCGGCAGGTTCGACCCGGTCCAGGGCACCACCTCTCTGTAAAGCACAACTGTTTTCCACTGCGATAATGCCTCGGGTGCGATCATACCAGCGTTAAAGCACCGGATCCCATCAGAACTCCGCAGTTAAGCTTGCTTGGGCGAGAGTGGTACTAGGATGGGAGACCTCCTGGGATGTCCTCGTGTTGCACCGTTTTTTTTTCAGCTTTGGCAGTCCATTTTCCTGCCACCCCATCACATGACCGTTGTTGGAGCCGTCGGAGACCAAATTAATCATTTTGAAGCGTCGAAACCCAAGCTCCGTGCGAGACTTACTGGTTTTAGTTAGCCTTTAATTTGATTGCTTTGAAGGCTTTTTACTCCATCTCCGGTTCAATCTTTGCGGAAAGCCATATAAAGCAATTTAGGAAAGGTTTAAAAGTTTCAATGGAAAATCTTTTATATTTTACTGATTTTTGTAAGCTTACTGATTCGAGTAATCGAGGGTTTCCTGACTCTATAAAAGTGATGTAATACTTTTATTCAAGGAATAATACAGTTTCAGTTTGTTTATGGGTATTTAGGGTCGTAAACGGGTCGGTTCCGTTCCGGGTCCACGGCGGGCCCGGAACTGGAATCGTTAGTGAGGGGATGCACCCGGAAACCAAAACCGGAACCGATTCGGAACTAATTTCCTGGATCCGGAACCGGAACCATTACGGAGTGGATGGGCCCGGAACTGGAACCACTTCCTGGGCGGGTTCGGGTCCGGGCCCGGCCTATGTAGAGAATTTTTTGGAGAAAAGCAAACTTTTAGAAAAAAAATTTCTAAAATTGGGGTAATATATTGGAGCTCGGGCCCACAGGCCAGAACCAAGGTCGAATTGGGCCCGGAACCATTTAGGTCGCGGGTCTAGAAATTGGAACCATACCCGGACCCGTTTACTTATCGGTTCCTAAAGATGGACCCAGACCCGATTATTAACGGGTCGGAACCTTCGGATAATCGGAGAATCGGATACCCATTTACAACCCTATGGGCATCACCCCATCACTTCCGTCTTGGCTCAGGGTGACGGTACGAGGTTAAAGGAGATGACTTTCCTCTATGGTTTACTAAGAGTGTTTCCGCAACGTTAATGTGGAAACAGAATTCAACGTAACAGAACAAATTTGAGACGGTAAAGCCGACCGGTCCCCAGGCACCACCGCTCGGTAAAGCAACGGGCTCGGCAGGTCCGACCCGGTCCAGGGCACCACCTCTCTGTAAAGCACAACTGTTTTCCACTGCGATAATGCCTCGGGTGCGATCATACCAGCGCTAAAGCACCGGATCCCATTAGAACTCCGCCGTTAAGCGTGCTTTGGCGAGAGTAGTACTAGGATGGGTGACCTCCTGGGAAGTCCTCGTGTTGCACCCTTTTTTTTTCAGCTTTGGCTGTCCATTTTCCTGCCACCCATCACATGACCGCTGTTGGAGCCGTCGGAGACCAAATTAATCATTTTGAAGCGTCGAAACCCAGGCTCCGTGCGAGACTTACTGGTTTTAGTTAGCCTTTAGTTTGATTGCTTTGAAGGCTTTTTACTCCATCTCCGGTTCAATCTTTGCGGAAAGCCATATAAAGCAATTTAGGAAAGGTTTAAAAGTTTCAATGGAAAATCTTTTATATTTTACTGATTTTAGTAAGCTTACTGATTCGAGTAATCGAGGGTTTCCTGACTCTATAAAGGTGATGTAACACTTTTATTCGAGGAATAATACAGTTTCAGTTTGTTTATGGGTATCTAGGGTCGTAAACGGGTCGGTTCTGTTCCGGGTCCCCGGCGGGCCCGGAACTGGAATCGTTAGTGAGGGGATGCACCCGGAAACCAAAACCGGAACCGATTCGGAACTAATTTCCTGGATCCGGAACAGGAACCATTACGGAGTGGATGGGCCCGGAACCAGAACCATTTCCTGGGCGGGTTCGGGTCCGGGCCCGGCCTATGTAGAGTATTTTTTAGAGAAAAGCAAACTTTTAGAAAAAAAATTTCTAAAATTGGGGTAATATATTGGAGCTCGGGCCCACAGGCCAGAACCAAGGTCGAATTGGGCCCGGAACCACTTAGGTCGCGGGTCTAGAAATTGGAACCATACCCGGACCCGTTTACTTATCGGTTCCTAAAGATGGACCCAGACCCGATTATTAACGGGTCGGAACCTTCGGATAATCGGAGAATCGGATACCCATTTACAACCCTATGGGCATCTCCCCATCACTTCCGTCTTGGCTCAGGGTGACGGTACGAGGTTAAAGGAGATGACTTTCCTCTATGGTTTACTAAGAGTGTTTCCGCAACGTTAATGTGGAAACAGAAATCAACGTAACAGAACAAATTTGAGACGGTAAAGCCGACCGGTCCCCAGGCACCACCGCTCGGTAAAGCAACGGGCTCGGCAGGTCCGACCCGGTCCAGGGCACCACCTCTCTGTAAAGCACAACTGTTTTCCACTGCGATAATGCCTCGGGTGCGATCATACCAGCGCTAAAGCACCGGATCCCATCAGAACTCCGCAGTTAAGCGTGCTTGGGCGAGAGTAGTACTAGGATGGGTGACCTCCAGGGATGTCCTCGTGTTGCACCGTTTTTTTTTTAGCTTTGGCTGCCCATTTTCCTGCCACCCCATCACATGACCGCTGTTGGAGCCGTCGGAGACCAAATTAATCATTTTGAAGCGTCGAAACCCAGGCTCCGTGCGAGACTTACTGGTTTTAGTTAGCCTTTAATTTGATTGCTTTGAAGGCTTTTTACTCCATCTCCGGTTCAATCTTTGCGGAAAGCCATATAAAGCAATTTAGGAAAGGTTTAAAAGTTTCAATGGAAAATCTTTTATATTTTACTGATTTTAGTAAGCTTACTGATTCGAGTAATCGAGGGTTTCCTGACTCTATAAAAGTGATGTAATACTTTTATTCAAGGAATAATACAGTTTCAGTTTGTTTATGGGTATCTAGGGTCGTAAACGGGTCGATTCCGTTCCGGGTCCACGGCGGGCCCGGAACTGGAATCGTTAGTGAGGGGATGCACCCGGAAACCAAAACCGGAACCGATTCGGGACTAATTTCTTGGATCCGGAACCGGAACCATTACGGAGTGGATGGGCCCGGAACCGGAACCATTTCCTGGGCGGGTTCGGGTCCGGGCCCGGCCTATGTAGAGAATTTTTTAGAGAAAAGCAAACTTTTAGAAAAAAAATTTCTAAAATTGGGGTAATATATTGGAGCTCGGGCCCACAGGCCAGAACCAAGGTCGAATTGGGCCCGGAACCATTTAGGTCGCGGGTCTAGAAATTGGAACCATACCCGGACCCGTTTACTTATCGGTTCCTAAAGATGGACCCAGACCCGATTATTAACGGGTCGGAACCTTCGGATAATCGGAGAATCGGATACCCATTTACAACCCTATGGGCATCACCCCAGCACTTCCGTCTTGGCTCAGGGTGACGGGACGAGGTTAAAGGAGATGACTTTCCTCTATGGTTTACTAAGAGTGTTTCCGCAACGTTAATGTGGAAACAGAAATCAACGTAACAGAACAAATTTGAGACGGTAAAGCCGACCGGTCCCCAGGCACCACCGCTCGGTAAAGCAACCGGCTCGGCAGGTCCGACCCGGTCCAGGGCACCACCTCTCTGTAAAGCACAACTGTTTTCCACTGCGATAATGCCTCGGGTGCGATCATACCAGCGCTAAAGCACCGGATCCCATTTGAACTCCGCAGTTAAGCGTGCTTGGGCGAGAGTAGTACTAGGGTGGGTGACCTCCTGAGAAGTCCTCGTGTTGCACCCTTTTTTTTTCAGCTTTGGCTGTCCATTTTCCTGCCACCCATCACATGACCGCTGTTGGAGCCGTCGGAGACCAAATTAATCATTTTGAAGCGTCGAAACCCAGGCTCCGTGCGAGACTTACTTGTTTTAGTTGGCCTTTAATTTGATTGCTTTGAAGGCTTTTTACTCCATCTCCGGTTCAATCTTTGCGGAAAGCCATATAAAGCAATTTAGGAAAGGTTTAAAAGTTTCAATGGAAAATCTTTTATATTTTACTGATTTTAGTAAGCTTACTGATTCGAGTAATCGAGGGTTTCCTGACTCTATAAAGGTGATGTAATACTTTTATTCGAGGAATAATACAGTTTCAGTTTGTTTATGGGTATCTAGGGTCGTAAACGGGTCGGTTCCATTCCGGGTCCCCGGCGGGCCCGGAACTGGAATCGTTAGTGAGGGGATGCACCCGGAAACCAAAACCGGAACCGATTCGGAACTAATTTCCTGGATCCGGAACCGGAACCATTACGGAGTGGATGGGCCCGGAACCAGAACCATTTCCTGGGCGGGTTCGGGTCCGGGCCTGGCCTATGTAGAGAATTTTTTAGAGAAAAGCAAACTTTTAGAAAAAAAATTTCTAAAATTGGGGTAATATATTGGAGCTCGGGCCCACAGGCCAGAACCAAGGTCGAATTGGGCCCGGAACCATTTAGGTCGCGGGTCTAGAAATTGGAACCATACCCGGACCCGTTTACTTATCGGTTCCTAAAGATGGACCCAGACCCGATTATTAACGGGTCGGAACCTTCGGATAATCGGAGAATCGGATACCCATTTACAACCCTATGGGCATCACCCCATCACTTCCGTCTTGGCTCAGGGTGACGGTACGAGGTTAAAGGAGATGACTTTCCTCTATGGTTTACTAAGAGTGTTTCCGCAACGTTAATGTGGAAACAGAAATCAACGTAACAGAACAAATTTGAGACGGTAAAGCCGACCGGTCCCCAGGCACCACCGCTCGGTAAAGCAACGGGCTCGGCAGGTCCGACCCGGTCCAGGGCACCACCTCTCTGTAAAGCACAACTGTTTTCCACTGCGATAATGCCTCGGGTGCGATCATACCAGCGCTAAAGCACCGGATCCCATCAGAACTCCGCAGTTAAGCGTGCTTGGGCGAGAGTAGTACTAGGATGGGTGACCTCCAGGGATGTCCTCGTGTTGCACCGTTTTTTTTTCAGCTTTGGCTGCCCATTTTCCTGCCACCCCATCACATGACCGCTGTTGGAGCCGTCGGAGACCAAATTAATCATTTTGAAGCGTCGAAACCCAGGCTCCGTGCGAGACTTACTGGTTTTAGTTAGCCTTTAATTTGATTGCTTTGAAGGCTTTTTACTCCATCTCCGGTTCAATCTTTGCGGAAAGCCATATAAAGCAATTTAGGAAAGGTTTAAAAGTTTCAATGGAAAATCTTTTATATTTTACTGATTTTAGTAAGCTTACTGATTCGAGTAATCGAGGGTTTCCTGACTCTATAAAAGTGATGTAATACTTTTATTCAAGGAATAATACAGTTTCAGTTTGTTTATGGGTATCTAGGGTCGTAAACGGGTCGATTCCGTTCCGGGTCCACGGCGGGCCCGGAACTGGAATCGTTAGTGAGGGGATGCACCTGGAAACCAAAACCGGAACCGATTCGGGACTAATTTCTTGGATCCGGAACCGGAACCATTACGGAGTGGATGGGCCCGGAACCGGAACCATTTCCTGGGCGGGTTCGGGTCCGGGCCCGGCCTATGTAGAGAATTTTTTAGAGAAAAGCAAACTTTTAGAAAAAAAATTTCAAAAATTGGTGTAATATATTGGAGCTCGGGCCCACTGGCCAGAACCAAGGTCGAATTGGGCCCGGAACCATTTAGGTCGCGGGTCTAGAAATTGGAACCATACCCGGACCCGTTTACTTATCGGTTCCTAAAGATGGACCCAGACCCGATTATTAACGGGTCGGAACCTTCGGATAATCGGAGAATCGGATACCCATTTACAACCCTATAGGCATCACCCCAGCACTTCCGTCTTGGCTCAGGGTGACGGTACGAGGTTAAAGGAGATGACTTTCCTCTATGGTTTACTAAGAGTGTTTCCGCAACGTTAATGTGGAAACAGAAATCCACGTAACAGAACAAATTTGAGACGGTAAAGCCGACCGGTCCCCAGGCACCACCGCTCGGTAAAGCAACCGGCTCGGCAGGTCCGACCCGGTCCAGGGCACCACCTCTCTGTAAAGCACAACTGTTTTCCACTGCGATAATGCCTCGGGTGCGATCATACCCGCGCTAAAGCACCGGATCCCATTAGAACTCCGCAGTTAAGCGTGCTTGGCCGAGAGTAGTACTAGGATGGGTGACCTCCTGAGAAGTCCTCGTGTTGCACCCTTTTTTTTTCAGCTTTGGCTGTCCATTTTCCTGCCACCCATCACATGACCGCTGTTGGAGCCGTCGGAGACCAAATTAATCATTTTGAAGCGTCGAAACCCAGGCTCCGTGCGAGACTTACTTGTTTTAGTTAGCATTTAATTTGATTGCTTTGAAGGCTTTTTACTCCATCTCCGGTTCAATCTTTGCGGAAAGCCATATAAAGCAATTTAGGAAAGGTTTAAAAGTTTCAATGGAAAATCTTTTATATTTTACTGATTTTAGTAAGCTTACTGATTCGAGTAATCGAGGGTTTCCTGACTCTATAAAAGTGATGTAATACTTTTATTCAAGGAATAATACAGTTTCAGGTTGTTTATGGGTATCTAGGGTCGTAAACGGGTCGGTTCCGTTCCGGGCCCACGGCGGGCCCGGAACTGGAATCGTTAGTGAGGGGATGCACTCGGAAACCAAAACCGGAACCGATTCGGAACTAATTTCCTGGATCCGGAACCAGAACCATTACGGAGTGGATGGGCCCGGAACCAGAACCATTTCCTGGGCGGGTTCGGGTCCGGGTCCGGCCTATGTAGAGAATTTTTTTGAGAAAAGCAAACTTTTAGAAAAAAAATTTCTAAAATTGGGGTAATATATTGGAGCTCGGGCCCACAGGCCAGAACCAAGGTCGAATTGGGCCCGAAACCATTTAGGTCGCGGGTCTAGAAATTGGAACCATACCCGGACCCGTTTACTTATCGGTTCCTAAAGATGGACCCAGACCCGATTATTAACGGGTCGGAACCTTCGGATAATCGGAGAATCGGATACCCATTTACAACCCAATGGGCATCACCCCATCACTTCCGTCTTGGCTCAGGGTGACGGTACGAGGTTAAAGGAGATGACTTTCCTCTATGGTTTACTAAGAGTGTTTCCGCAACGTTAATGTGGAAACAGAAATCAACGTAACAGAACAAATTTGAGACGGTAAAGCCGACCGGTCCCCAGGCACCACCGCTCGGTAAAGCAACGGGCTCGGCAGGTCCGACCCGGTCCAGGGCACCACCTCTCTGTAAAGCACAACTGTTTTCCACTGCGATAATGCCTCGGGTGCGATCATACCAGCGCTAAAGCACCGGATCCCATCAGAACTCCGCAGTTAAGCGTGCTTGGGCGAGAGTGGTACTAGGATGGGTGACCTCCTGGGATGTCCTCGTGTTGCACCGTTTTTTTTTTCAGCTTTGGCTGTCCATTTTCCTGCCACCCCATCACATGACCGTTGTTGCAGCCGTTGGAGACCAAATTAATCATTTTGAAGCGTCGAAACCCAGGCTCCGTGCGAGACTTACTGGTTTTAGTTAGCCGTTAATTTGATTGCTTTGAAGGCTTTTTACTCCATCTCCGGTTCAATCTTTGCGGAAAGCCATATAAAGCAATTTAGGAAAGGTTTAAAAGTTTCAATGGAAAATCTTTTATATTTTACTGATTTTAGTAAGCTTACTGATTCGAGTAATCGAGGGTTTCCTGACTCTATAAAAGTGATGTAATACTTTTATTCAAGTAATAATACAGTTTCAGTTTGTTTATGGGTATCTAGGGTCGTAAACGGGTCGGTTCCGTTCCGGGTCCACGGCGGGCCCGGAACTGGAATCGTTAGTGAGGGGATGCACCCGGAAACCAAAACCGGAACCGATTCGGAACTAATTTCCTGGATCCGGAACCGGAACCATTACGGAGTGGATGGGCCCGGAACCGGAACCATTTCCTGGGTGGGTTCGGGTCCGGGCCCGGCCTATGTAGAGAATTTTTTAGAGAAAAGCAAACTTTTGGAAAAAAATTTTCTAAAATTGGTGTAATATATTGGAGCTCGGGCCCACAGGCCAGAACCAAGGTCGAATTGGGCCCGGAACCATTTACGTCGCGGGTCTAGAAATTGGAACCATACCCGGACCCGTTTACTTATCGGTTCCTAAAGATGGACCCAGACCCGATTATTAACGGGTCGGAACCTTCGGATTATCGGAGAATCGGATACCCATTTACAACCCTATGGGCATCACCCCATCACTTCCGTCTTGGCTCAGGGTGACGGTACGAGGTTAAAGGAGATGACTTTCCTCTATGGTTTACTAAGAGTGTTTCCGCAACGTTAATGTGGAAACAGAATTCAACGTAACAGAACAAATTTGAGACGGTAAAGCCGACCGGTCCCCAGGCACCACCGCTCGGTAAAGCAACGGGCTCGGCAGGTCCGACCCGGTCCAGGGCACCACCTCTCTGTAAAGCACAACTGTTTTCCACTGCGATAATGCCTCGGGTGCGATCATACCAGCGCTAAAGCACCGGATCCCATTAGAACTCCGCAGTTAAGCGTGCTTTGGCGAGAGTAGTACTAGGATGGGTGACCTCCTGGGAAGTCCTCGTGTTGCACCCTTTTTTTTTCAGCTTTGGCTGTCCATTTTCCTGCCACCCATGTAAGGACCCGAACCCTCACTAATCCTAATTACGTTAATTAATCCTGTTTCCTATTGATTAAGACTTGTTGAGGCCCAATTTAGTGTGAATTATTAGGTTTGGACCCCGCTTAAATAGCTAAGGGCTTTTTAGTAAATTTTCCTTATGCCTCTAGGTTATCCCGTCCATCTCCTTACGTGTAATTCATCGCGTAGATCATCTTTTGTGTTGAGCCCGAGCTGATCCGGACTCATCTTAAGCCAATTGAGGTCATTCCGGACTAAACTGAAATTTCCGGAAACAAGTGGGCTTGCATGTAACTTCAGGAAAAATTGTGTTTAAAAAGGGAATTCCACTGTTCTTCTCCTTCCTCTCTCGTTCGATCGGTTGGAGTCCTGTTCTCCTGGGTTCCTTCTTCCTTCTACTTGCATTGGAGTGCTTGGGGATTGTGGGAGTGTGCATGTGTAGGGAGTGGTCTCCACTCATCCTCTCCTTACTCTTTTGGGCATTCTTCCCTCTCTAAGTTGAAGAACCCATTTCAGATTTGAAGGTTTCTTCCAACCTCACGGCAATCTACAGTGGGAGAGGGTTAGTGTTGTTAGGAGAGGCAAGTACTTAAGCTTATATTCATTGCATGTGGGATTGTCATTGCATGTTAAGTTAGTTGTTTTCATTGCCATTTCTTCCTCCTTAATATGTATGAATGAATCAAGTAGGAATGATGGAGATGGGAATAGAAGGTGTGTGAGTATGGAATACTCTCCAGAAAACTTCAGTTGAGCTTCAGCATTTCCCTTATAAGTGAGTTCTGTAGTGATCCCGTACCGAAAATTGAGCTACAGAACTGTATGTAGATTTTCTGAAGCTTACGGCGAAGCTACGGCTAAGCCGTGAGCTCTTACGGCTCAATGTCCAGAGAGCAGTAAAATGAGGTTTTATACTACGGCTCACTTACGGCTACGCCGTGAAATCCACTACGGCTAAGCCGTATCCAGCCCGTAGCCGAGCCGTAGGTCTTTCTACGGCGAACTTTCCAGAGAGATCACAGAACCCAGTTCCTTCTACGGCTTGCATACGGCTGCACCGTGAAATGCCCTACGGCTAAGCCGTAACCTCCCCGTGACCTAGCCGTAGGCTTAGCTCGGCTAAGCCGTAGGCCAATATACGGTTGAACCGTAACCACACCGAAAATCCGGATGAACTGTGACCCCCTCTCGGCTAAGCCGTAGCCCTGTACACGGCTAAGCCGTAAGAACCAGTGAATGTAAGATGTTAGGAACCTTAATGATTGTAGGGCTTTAGTCATGGTACCTTTTATACCTCCACATTGGCCATTGGTAATTACACATTGGAATGAATGAAGGATTTCCCAATGGCAAGTCATGGATGTTGGCAAGAGAGGGGTGTTCCATATGCACACAATGTAATACCCAGACACGGTAACACAACGACACCGAACATCTCATGTGTACATCGTGCTGAATGTCATTGGGAATCAGGAGACTGCTTCATCTAAATGCAATCATATCATATTGATACATAACACTACCTTTGACATGACTATTATCGCATTCACTTCCTCTAACAAACCCCGAGGCAATTCAGACCTGAGCTTCTAATGAGTGCGTGTCTGACAAGCCAGAGCTTCTATTGAGTGTGTGCTTGCTAGCCAAGGGTGTAGCTGAGGTTCGGGCCTTGTAGCCTACCTGCATGTGCTTCGTTTTCGTTGTTTCATGGTTATCTATTCCTTATATATGTTATGATTTGTATGATTGACTCCGAGTCGGCACCACTTGGCTTCTGCCCTTTGGGTATTATATGTCACCACTGCAGTAGGTTTACGTAGGAGTTGTCGACGCTCCTAGGGAAGCTAGCTTGATCCCCTAGCGACCCATACGTTATGTATGCTCCCTTTGGGAGAATAGAGCATCGTGGTTGCCAATCAGTATGTATAACACTAAGTTTCACTCCTGCATCATGTTTAGTGATTGTTCTTGCTAATGTATTTTGTTATATTAATTCCTATGCTTAGTACTTGCTTAACCGTCGTGTTAACAGTGTTACCCTCGGTATTGCAGATTCAGCACCCGCTCCCGACACGAATACTGACGCGGCCCCGAAAGATACCCCAACGGTACCTCGGGGTGTAGGTGAATGGATGGATGGCGACGTTTACTACTAGCCATCCTACGGAGAGCGTCTCTTCGGGGAATATTATGTTGAAGACTTGTGTATCACCTTAAGGACTGATTTTGGGAACGTATTTTTAAGGACTATAACACTATTGTATGTAATTATGCTTTAATAGACTATGAACTTTATGTGCTCTTGATGATTATTGAGTATTTCACAGGTTCTCGATTATGATAGTTTATGTTGTACGTGTGTCAGCTTACCTCACACGTTCCTGTGGAATCTCCCTTGTAGGAATTCGTGCAAAATTCTTCAGGGCGCGGATTTCTACGGGATTACGTATCCACGCCCCGGGGGCCCACTCAAATCCCCAAATTCCCGGGATTGGGGCGTGACATACGTAAGTAATGGTATCAGAGCCATTTCAAGAAGTCACTTAAAAGACTTAGCAACATTAGGAAGCGTGGTGAGGTTCCGATAGATCCGTTTAAGTGGGTTTCTATTATAAATGATAACTATGGTATGACTGTAGTATGTATGTATGTTCATTTATTAAACATATATGATTAATGACCATTGTGACTGCAGAACCATGGCGTCTGGATCCGGTACGAACAACAGCTCCGGTGATAATAACCGTAATAATATTGAGTTGGACGGCGCTGATCCTCCACCACAACCTCCTCCTCAACCCACCTACAATACAGAGGAACGGTTTATGATGTTAATGCATCAATTGGTAGCTAGTAACGCCAATCAGGCCGCCATGCAGTTGCAGATGGCCGCCATGTTGAACCGACAGGATCAGCCAGGAGATCCCAACTCCTTGTATGAGAAGTTTCGAAAAAGGGGAGCAACAGAGTTTACTGGACATGAGGATCCGTTACAAGCAGATGAGTGGTTTGTCCACACGGAAAATGTTTTCGATACCTTGACTTGCACATCTAGACAGCAAGTGGTCCTCGCGGCATCCATGTTTAGAGACGTCGCGGATACATGGTGGAAGAGTATCCGGGACCACATGAGGACTATGCCGGATGCTACTGTTTGGGAAGCCTTTAAGAGGCAGTTTCGGAAGAAGTTCATCCCTGACCACGTTACTCGCAAAAAGAAGGCAGAGTTCCTTTCCCTGCAGCAGAACCTCATGACCGTTGCAGAATACGTGCATGTATTCAGTCAGCTTTCTCGGTTTGCTCTAGACTTAATTGATACTGAGGAGAAGAGGGTGGAAAGATTTCTGGAAGGGTTAAGGCCTGCTATCAAGGGACATGCCACTGCCTTTCAGCGTCCCGTTCAATATGATGATGCAGTAGCTAGGGCTTATGCAGCGGAAGAAATTGAGAAGAGCCTATTCTTGGGGGAGTCTAAGAAGAGTGCTCCACCTTCGGGGAAAGGTCAGCAGTACTCTAAGAAACAGAAGGGAGTTGCTAGCAGCACGTCCCGACCAGTTTGTGGTGCATGTGGGAAGGGTCACGAGACTAGTAAATGTTGGAGGGCTATGGGAGCCTGTTTTGGCTGTGGCTCCCTGGACCATCGCTTGTCCGAGTGCCCGAGAAGGAAGGAATTTAGCCAAGGCTATCAACAGCAGCAGTATCAGCAGCCCCCTCCTGCGCCTAACCGACAGCAACAGCAAGTGAGACAAGGCCAAGGGCAGACACGACAAGGCCAAGGGCAGACACGACAAGGCCAGGGACAACAGAGACAAGGACAGCAACACCGACCCCAAAGGCAAGGCCGCGCTTATGCATTGACACAAGAAGAGGCAGAAGCGGCAGAACATGCGGTTGTAGGTAAGGTTTCTGTTTGTGGTATTGAAGCTAAAGTGTTGTTTGATTCGGGATCTTCACACTCCTTCATCTCACCTCGGTTCTCTAGTAGGATACAGGAATCGCCAGCACAGTTGCCATATGTGCTGAGCGTTATCACTCCGGTTGGTAAACGGGTAACCTTTGATGACTATTACCCTGGTTGTCGAGTTCTCATCGGAGAAGTTCTTCTCCCAGCGGAACTTATTGTGCTACCCATGCACGACTTCGATGTAATCCTAGGCATGGACTGGCTGACCAAATATATGGCCTGTTTGGATTGCTACCGTAAGACCGTCACCGTAAAGGTGAGTGAAGATGGTCCAAGTGCGGTGTTCCAAGGTGACAAGAAGAGTTCGAACACCAGATTGATTTCAGCACTTCGAGCGGAACGATTAATACATAGTGGTTGTGAGGGCTATATTGCCTTCATCGTAGAAAAGAAATCACCTAAGAAGTTAGAAGAAATACCTGTGGTTTGCGAATTTCCGGACGTATTCCCGGATGAAGTACCCGGCCTTCCACCAATCAGGGAAGTGGATTTTACTATAGAGCTGGTACCCGGTACCGCTCCCATATCTAAGGCCCCATATAGAATGGCCCCGGCAGAGCTACGTGAACTGAAACTGCAGTTACAAGAATTATTGGATAAAGGGTTTATTCGCCCTAGCACATCTCCTTGGGGAGCCCCAGTTTTATTTGTGAAGAAGAAGGATGGCACCCTTAGAATGTGTATTGATTACCGGCAGTTGAATCAGGTGACAATTAAAAACAAATATCCACTGCCTAGAATTGATGAATTGTTTGATCAGCTACAGGGTGCAACTCATTTTTCGAAGATCGATCTTAGGTCTGGATATCATCAACTGCGAGTTAGGGACCAAGATGCATCGAAGACCGCTTTCAGGACAAGATATGGGCATTACGAATTCTTGGTTATGCCTTTTGGATTGACAAATGCCCCTGCAGTGTTTATGGCCTTAATGAACAAGATCTTCTCATCCTATCTTGATCAGTTCGTGGTAATTTTCATTGATGATGTTCTGGTGTATTCCAAGACCAAAGACGAGCATGTGGAGCATCTGAGGACCTCTCTACAATTGCTAAGGGACCACCGATTGTATGCCAAACTGGACAAATGTGAATTTTGGCTGGAACAAGTTGCCTTTCTAGGGCATATAATTTCTAAGGATGGGCTTGCAGTAGATCCAGCTAAGATTGAGGCTATAACTACTTGGCAGAGTCCCAAAACCGTTGCAGAAATTAGAAGTTTTGTTGGCTTGGCCGGTTATTATAGAAGGTTCGTGAAGGACTTTTCCAAAATAGTCGCCCCTTTGACTAAGTTGACACGAAAGAACGAACCATTTGTGTGGTCCGCAGAGTGTGAATCGAGTTTCCAACTGCTTAAGGAGAAGTTAACCTCAGCCCCGATCTTATCCCTGCCAGAAGGGAGTGGCGGATTTGTTATCTATACAGATGCTTCAGGGATTGGGCTAGGGTGTGTACTCATGCAGAATGGAAAGGTAATAGCATATGGATCTCGCCAATTGAAGGAACATGAGAAAAACTATGCCGTGCATGACTTGGAATTGGCTGCAGTAATTTTCGCGCTGAAGATGTGGAGACATTATTTATACGGAGAGAAATTTGAAGTCCATAGTGATCATCGCAGTCTCCAGTATCTGTTTTCGCAGCATGATCTTAACATGAGACAGCGCAGGTGGTTGGAATTCATAAAGGATTATGACTTTCCGATTAGATACTTCCCTGGAAAGGGGAATGTAGTAGCTGATGCTTTAAGCAGGAAATCCACCACCGAGTTGGCAGCCTTGTGCGGTGAATGGTCCCTAGTGGAGGAATTCCGAGATCTGGACGCGGAAGTTGAATTTGTAGACGATAAGGTCATGTTAGTGGCTATGTCAGTCTTCGAACCCACCCTGATTCAGCAGATCAAGGAGAGACAGTTTGAAGACCCGGAGTTTGCCAAGATTCGTGACCATATTTCTGAGAAACCGGACTTCAGGATTGTAGACGGTGTGTTATACTTCCGAGATCGGCTTTGTGTTCCAGGAGTTCAAAATCATAACCTAAAGAGGGCAATTATGACTGAAGCACACCATGCTCGGTATTCCATGCACCCAGGGAGTACAAAAATGTACCGGAATCTACATGGCAGGTTTTGGTGGAATAACATGAAGAGGGACATAGCGGGCTTTGTGGCCAAATGCCTTACCTGCCAACGAGTGAAGGCTGAACACAGGAAGCCTCCCGGTTTGTTACACCCTCTACAGATTCCTAAATGGAAATGGGAGAATCTGACGATGGATTTCGTTTCCGGACTACCTCGAACAAGTAGACATCATGATGTAGTGTGGGTGATTGTCGACCGACTAACAAAATCAGCCCACTTTATTCCCATCAAGAAAGGGATGAAATTTCAGGAAATGGCCAAGATCTTCATTGATGAGATTGTACGGCTACATGGTACCCCGGTCTCAATTGTGTCAGACCGAGATAGTAGGTTCGTGTCCTCCTTTTGGCAGTCTTTCCAGACGTCTTTAGGCACCAAACTCAGTTTTAGCACGGCTTACCATCCTCAAACAGATGGGCAATCGGAACGAACGATACAGACCCTGGAAGATATGCTACGAGCTAGCGTAATGGATTTCGGAAAGGAATGGGATGAGCACCTCTCCTTGTGCGAGTTTGCATATAATAACAGCTTTCACGCGAGCATCGGTATGGCCCCATTTGAAGCCTTGTATGGACGGAAGTGCCGTACGCCAGTCTGTTGGGAAGAAGTTGGAGTTAGGAGTTTCCATGGACCCACTCTGGTAGCGGATACAGCGGAGAAAGTACAAAAAGTGCAAGATAGGCTGAGAACTGCACGATCGCGCCAGAAAAGTTATGCAGATAACCGCCGCCGGCCCCTTGAGTTCCAAGTGGGGGACAGAGTTTTCCTAAAAGTTTCCCCAATGAAGGGTACTATCAGGTTTGGCCAGAAGGGTAAGCTTGCTCCTCGGTTCGTAGGGCCTTTTGAGATACAGAGTAGAGTGGGAGACTTAGCTTATCGGTTGGAGTTGCCACCCTCGCTTGCAGGAGTTCATAATGTGTTCCATGTATCAATGCTCCGGAAATACCTCCCAGATCCGTCACATGTTCTTGAGTTGGATGATGTACAGGTACGGCCTAATGTGAGCTACGAAGAAAGACCCCTTCGTATCGTTGACACTAAGGAACAGGTGCTGCGTACACGAACGATCAGATGGGTCAAGGTGTTATGGAATCACCATGGACAGGAAGAGGCCACTTGGGAACTTGAAGATCAAATCCGGGCGAAATATCCAGAGCTACTACCTAAGGTACGTGCATTCGGAGGACCGAATGATCTTAAGTGGGGGAGGATGTAAGGACCCGAACCCTCACTAATCCTAATTACGTTAATTAATCCTGTTTCCTATTGATTAAGACTTGTTGAGGCCCAATTTAGTGTGAATTATTAGGTTTGGACCCCGCTTAAATAGCTAAGGGCTTTTTAGTAAATTTTCCTTATGCCTCTAGGTTATCCCGTCCATCTCCTTACGTGTAATTCATCGCGTAGATCATCTTTTGTGTTGAGCCCGAGCTGATCCGGACTCATCTTAAGCCAATTGAGGTCATTCCGGACTAAACTGAAATTTCCGGAAACAAGTGGGCTTGCATGTAACTTCAGGAAAAATTGTGTTTAAAAAGGGAATTCCACTGTTCTTCTCCTTCCTCTCTCGTTCGATCGGTTGGAGTCCTGTTCTCCTGGGTTCCTTCTTCCTTCTACTTGCATTGGAGTGCTTGGGGATTGTGGGAGTGTGCATGTGTAGGGAGTGGTCTCCACTCATCCTCTCCTTACTCTTTTGGGCATTCTTCCCTCTCTAAGTTGAAGAACCCATTTCAGATTTGAAGGTTTCTTCCAACCTCACGGCAATCTACAGTGGGAGAGGGTTAGTGTTGTTAGGAGAGGCAAGTACTTAAGCTTATATTCATTGCATGTGGGATTGTCATTGCATGTTAAGTTAGTTGTTTTCATTGCCATTTCTTCCTCCTTAATATGTATGAATGAATCAAGTAGGAATGATGGAGATGGGAATAGAAGGTGTGTGAGTATGGAATACTCTCCAGAAAACTTCAGTTGAGCTTCAGCATTTCCCTTATAAGTGAGTTCTGTAGTGATCCCGTACCGAAAATTGAGCTACAGAACTGTATGTAGATTTTCTGAAGCTTACGGCGAAGCTACGGCTAAGCCGTGAGCTCTTACGGCTCAATGTCCAGAGAGCAGTAAAATGAGGTTTTATACTACGGCTCACTTACGGCTACGCCGTGAAATCCACTACGGCTAAGCCGTATCCAGCCCGTAGCCGAGCCGTAGGTCTTTCTACGGCGAACTTTCCAGAGAGATCACAGAACCCAGTTCCTTCTACGGCTTGCATACGGCTGCACCGTGAAATGCCCTACGGCTAAGCCGTAACCTCCCCGTGACCTAGCCGTAGGCTTAGCTCGGCTAAGCCGTAGGCCAATATACGGTTGAACCGTAACCACACCGAAAATCCGGATGAACTGTGACCCCCTCTCGGCTAAGCCGTAGCCCTGTACACGGCTAAGCCGTAAGAACCAGTGAATGTAAGATGTTAGGAACCTTAATGATTGTAGGGCTTTAGTCATGGTACCTTTTATACCTCCACATTGGCCATTGGTAATTACACATTGGAATGAATGAAGGATTTCCCAATGGCAAGTCATGGATGTTGGCAAGAGAGGGGTGTTCCATATGCACACAATGTAATACCCAGACACGGTAACACAACGACACCGAACATCTCATGTGTACATCGTGCTGAATGTCATTGGGAATCAGGAGACTGCTTCATCTAAATGCAATCATATCATATTGATACATAACACTACCTTTGACATGACTATTATCGCATTCACTTCCTCTAACAAACCCCGAGGCAATTCAGACCTGAGCTTCTAATGAGTGCGTGTCTGACAAGCCAGAGCTTCTATTGAGTGTGTGCTTGCTAGCCAAGGGTGTAGCTGAGGTTCGGGCCTTGTAGCCTACCTGCATGTGCTTCGTTTTCGTTGTTTCATGGTTATCTATTCCTTATATATGTTATGATTTGTATGATTGACTCCGAGTCGGCACCACTTGGCTTCTGCCCTTTGGGTATTATATGTCACCACTGCAGTAGGTTTACGTAGGAGTTGTCGACGCTCCTAGGGAAGCTAGCTTGATCCCCTAGCGACCCATACGTTATGTATGCTCCCTTTGGGAGAATAGAGCATCGTGGTTGCCAATCAGTATGTATAACACTAAGTTTCACTCCTGCATCATGTTTAGTGATTGTTCTTGCTAATGTATTTTGTTATATTAATTCCTATGCTTAGTACTTGCTTAACCGTCGTGTTAACAGTGTTACCCTCGGTATTGCAGATTCAGCACCCGCTCCCGACACGAATACTGACGCGGCCCCGAAAGATACCCCAACGGTACCTCGGGGTGTAGGTGAATGGATGGATGGCGACGTTTACTACTAGCCATCCTACGGAGAGCGTCTCTTCGGGGAATATTATGTTGAAGACTTGTGTATCACCTTAAGGACTGATTTTGGGAACGTATTTTTAAGGACTATAACACTATTGTATGTAATTATGCTTTAATAGACTATGAACTTTATGTGCTCTTGATGATTATTGAGTATTTCACAGGTTCTCGATTATGATAGTTTATGTTGTACGTGTGTCAGCTTACCTCACACGTTCCTGTGGAATCTCCCTTGTAGGAATTCGTGCAAAATTCTTCAGGGCGCGGATTTCTACGGGATTACGTATCCACGCCCCGGGGGCCCACTCAAATCCCCAAATTCCCGGGATTGGGGCGTGACAACCCATCACATGACCGCTGTTGGAGCCGTCGGAGACCAAATTAATCATTTTGAAGCGTCGAAACCCAGGCTCCGTGCGAGACTTACTGGTTTTAGTTAGCCTTTAATTTGATTGCTTTGAAGGCTTTTTACTCCATCTCCGGTTCAATCTTTGCGGAAAGCCATATAAAGCAATTTAGGAAAGGTTTAAAAGTTTCAATGGAAAATCTTTTATATTTTACTGATTTTAGTAAGCTTACTGATTCGAGTAATCGAGGGTTTCCTGACTCTATAAAGGTGATGTAATACTTTTATTCGAGGAATAATACAGTTTCAGTTTGTTTATGGGTATCTAGGGTCGTAAACGGGTCGGTTCCGTTCCGGGTCCCCGGCGGGCCCGGAACTGGAATCGTTAGTGTGGGGATGCACCTGGAAACCAAAACCGGAACCGATTCGGAACTAATTTCCTGGATCCGGAACCGGAACCATTACGGAGTGGATGGGCCCGGAACCGGAACCATTTCCTGGGCCGGTTCGGGTCCGGGCCCGGCCTATGTAGAGAATTTTTTAGAGAAAAGCAAACTTTTAGAAAAAAAATTTCTAAAATTGGTGTAATATATTGGAGCTCGGGCCCACAGGCCAGAACCAAGGTCGAATTGGGCCCGGAACCATTTAGGTCGCGGGTCTAGAAATTGGAACCATAACCGGACCCGTTTACTTATCGGTTCCTAAAGATGGACCCAGACCCGATTATTAACGGGTCGGAACCTTCGGATAATCGGAGAATCGGATACCCACTTACAACCCTATGGGCATCACCCCATCACTTCCGTCTTGGCTCAGGGTGACGGTACGAGGTTAAAGGAGATGACTTTCCTCTATGGTTTACTAAGAGTGTTTCCGCAACGTTAATGTGGAAACAGAAATCAACGTAACAGAACAAATTTGAGACGGTAAAGCCGACCGGTCACCAGGCACCACCGCTCGGTAAAGCAACGGGCTCGGCAGGTCCGACCCGGTCCAGGGCACCACCTCTCTGTAAAGCACAACTGTTTTCCACTGCGATAATGCCTCGGGTGCGATCATACCAGCGCTCAAGCACCGGACCCCATCAGAACTCCGCAGTTAAGCGTGCTTGGGCGAGAGTAGTACTAGGATGGGTGACCTCCAGGGATGTCCTCGTGTTGCTCCGTTTTTTTTTCAGCTTTGGCTGTCCATTTTCCTGCCACCCCATCACATGACCGCTGTTGGAGCCGTCGGAGACCAAATTAATCATTTTGAAGCGTCGAAACCCAGGCTCCGTGCGAGACTTACTGGTTTTAGTTAGCCTTTAATTTGATTGCTTTGAAGGCTTTTTACTCCATCTCCGGTTCAATCTTTGCGGAAAGCCATATAAAGCAATTTAGGAAAGGTTTAAAAGTTTCAATGGAAAATCTTTTATATTTTACTGATTTTAGTAAGCTTACTGATTCGAGTAATCGAGGGTTTCCTGACTCTATAAAAGTGATGTAATACTTTTATTCAAGGAATAATACAGTTTCAGTTTGTTTATGGGTATCTAGGGTCGTAAACGGGTCGATTCCGTTCCGGGTCCACGGCGGGCCCGGAACTGGAATCGTTAGTGAGGGGATGCACCTGGAAACCAAAACCGGAACCGATTCGGGACTAATTTCCTGGATCCGGAACCGGAACCATTACGGAGTGGATGGGCCCGGAACCGGAACCATTTCCTGGGCGGGTTCGGGTCCGGGCCCGGCCTATGTAGAGAATTTTTTAGAGAAAAGCAAACTTTTAGAAAAAAAATTTCTAAAATTGGGGTAATATATTGGAGCTCGGGCCCACAGGCCAGAACCAAGGTCGAATTGGGCCCGGAACCATTTAGGTCGCGGGTCTAGAAATTGGAACCATACCCGGACCCGTTTACTTATCGGTTCCTAAAGATGGACCCGGACCCGATTATTAACGGGTCGGAACCTTCGGATAATCGGAGAATCGGATACCCATTTACAACCCTATGGGCATCACCCCATCACTTCCGTCTTGGCTCAGGGTGACGGTTCGAGGTAAAAGGAGATGACTTTCCTCTATGGTTTACTAAGAGTGTTTCCGCAACGTTAATGTGGAAACAGAATTCAACGTAACAGAACAAATTTGAGACGGTAAAGCCGACCGGTCCCCAGGCACCACCGCTCGGTAAAACAACCGGCTCGGCAGGTCCGACCCGGTCCAGGGCACCACCTCTCTGTAAAGCACAACTGTTTTCCACTGCGATAATGCCTCGGGTGCGATCATACCAGCGCTAAAGCACCGGATCCCATTAGAACTCCGCAGTTAAGCGTGCTTGGGCGAGAGTAGTACTAGGATGGGTGACCTCCTGGGAAGTCCTCGTGTTGCACCCTTTTTTTTTCAGCTTTGGCTGTCCATTTTCCTGCCACCCATCACATGACCGCTGTTGGAGCCGTCGGAGACCAAATTAATCATTTTGAAGCGTCGAAACCCAGGCTCCGTGCGAGACTTACTTGTTTTAGTTAGCCTTTAATTTGATTGCTTTGAAAGCTTTTTACTCCATCTCCGGTTCAATCTTTGCGGAAAGCCATATAAAGCAATTTAGGAAAGGTTTAAAAGTTTCAATGGAAAATCTTTTATATTTTACTGATTTTAGTAAGCTTACTGATTCGAGTAATCGAGGGTTTCCTGACTCTATAAAAGTGATGTAATACTTTTATTCAAGGAATAATACAGTTTCAGGTTGTTTATGGGTATCTAGGGTCGTAAACGGGTCGGTTCCGTTCCGGGCCCACGGCGGGCCCGGAACTGGAATCGTTAGTGAGGGGATGCACCCGGAAACCAAAACCGGAACCGATTCGGAACTAATTTCCTGGATCCGGAACCGGAACCAATACGGAGTGGATGGGCCCGGAACCGGAACCATTTCCTGGGCGGGTTCGGGTCCGGGTCCGGCCTATGTAGAGAATTTTTTTGAGAAAAGCAAACTTTTAGAAAAAAAATTTCTAAAATTGGGGTAATATATTGGAGCTCGGGCCCACAGGCCAGAACCAAGGTCGAATTGGGCCCGAAACCATTTAGGTCGCGGGTCTAGAAATTGGAACCATACCCGGACCCGTTTACTTATCGATTCCTAAAGATGGACCCAGACCCGATTATTAACGGGTCGGAACCGTCGGATAATCGGAGAATCGGATACCCATTTACAACCCTATGGGCATCACCCCATCACTTCCGTCTTGGCTCAGGGTGACGGTACGAGGTTAAAGGAGATGACTTTCCTCTATGGTTTACTAAGAGTGTTTCCGCAACGTTAATGTGGAAGCAGAATTCAACGTAACAGAACAAATTTGAGACGGTAAAGCCGACCGGTCCCCAGGCACCACCGCTCGGTAAAGCAACGGGCTCGGCAGGTCCGACCCGGTCCAGGGCACCACCTCTCAGTAAAGCACAACGGTTTTCCACTGCGATAATGCTTCGGGTGCGGTCATTCCAGCGCTAAAGCACCGGATCCCATCAGAACTCCGCAGTTAAGCGTGCTTGGGCGAGAGTACTACTAGGATGGGTGACCTCCTGGGAAGTCCTCGTGTTGCACCCTTTTTTTTTCAGCTTTGGCTATCCATTTTCCTGCCACCCATCACATGACCGCTGTTGAAGCCGTCGAAGACCAAATGAATCATTTTGAAGCGTCGAAACCCAGGCTCCGTGCGAGACTTACTTGTTTTAGTTAGCCTTTAATTTGATTGCTTTGAAGGCTTTTTACTCCATCTCCGGTTCAATCTTTGCGGAAAGCCATATAAAGCAATTTAGGAAAGGTTTAAAAGTTTCAATGGAAAATCTTTTATATTTTACTGATTTTAGTAAGCTTACTGATTCGAGTAATCGAGGGTTTCCTGACTCTATAAAAGTGATGTAATACTTTTATTCAAGGAATAATACAGTTTCAGGTTGTTTATGGGTATCTAGGGTCGTAAACGGGTCGGTTCCGTTCCGGGTCCACGGCGGGCCCGGAACTGGAATCGTTAGTGAGGGGATGCACCCGGAAACCAAAACCGGAACCGATTCAGAACTAATTTCCTAGATCCGGAACCGGAACCATTACGGAGTGGATGGGCCCGGAACCGGAACCATTTCCTGGGCGGGATCGGGTCCGGGCCCGGCCTATGTAGAGAATTTTCTAGAGAAAAGCAAAGAAAAAAAATTTCTAAAATTGGGGTAATATTTTGGAGCTCGGGCCCACAGGCCAGAACCAAGGTCGAATTGGGCCCGGAACCATTTAGGTCGCGGGTCTAGAAATTGGAACCATACCCGGACCCGTTTACTTATCGGTTCCTAAAGATGGACCCAGACCCGTTTATTAACGGGTTGGAACCTTCGGATAATCGGAGAATCGGATACCCATTTACAACCCTATGGGCATCACCCCATCACTTCCGTCTTGGCTCAGGGTGACGGTACGAGGTTAAAGGAGATGACTTTCCTCTATGGTTTACTAAGAGTGTTTCCACAACGTTAATGTGGAAACAGAATTCAACGTAACAGAACAAATTTGAGACGGTAAAGCCGACCGGTCCCCAGGCACCACCGCTCGGTAAAGCAACGGGCTCGGCAGGTCCGACCCGGTCCAGGGCACCACCTCTCTGTAAAGCATAACTGTTTTCCACTGCGATAATACTTCGGGGGCGATCATACCAGCGCTAAAGCACCGGATCCCATCAGAACTCCACAGTTAAGCGTGCATGGGCGAGAGTAGTACTAGGATGGGTGACCTCCTGGGAAGTCCTTGTGTTGCACCCCTTTTTTTTCTGCTTTGGCTGTCCATTTTCCTGCCACCCATCACATGACCGCTGTTGGAGCCGTCGGAGACCAAATTAATCATTTTGAAGCGTCGAAACCCAGGCTCCGTGCGAGACTTACTGGTTTTAGTTAGCCTTTAATTTGATTGCTTTGAAGGCTTTTTACTCCATTTCCGGTTCAATCTTTGCGGAAAGCCATATAAAGCAATTTAGGAAAGGTTTAAAAGTTTCAATGGAAAATCTTTTATATTTTACTGATTTTAGTAAGCTTACTGATTCGAGTAATCGAGGGTTTCCTGACTCTATAAAAGTGATGTAATACTTTTATTCAAGGAATAATACAGTTTCAGGTTGTTTATGGGTAACTAGGGTCGTAAACGGGTTGGTTCCGTTCCGGGTCCACGGCGGGCCCGGAACTGGAATCGTTAGTAAGGGGATGCACCCGGAAACCAAAACCGGAACCGATTCGGAACTAATTTCCTGGAACCGGAACCGGAACCATTACGGAGTGGATGGGCCCGGAACCGGAACTATTTCCTGGGCGGGTTCGGGTCCGGGCCCGGCCTATGTAGAGAATTTTTTAGAGAAAAGCAAACTTTTAGAAAAAAAATTTCTAAAATTGGGGTAATATATTGGAGCTCGGGCCCACAGGCCAGAACCAAGGTCAAATTGGGCCCGGAACCATTTAGGTCGCGGGACTAGAAATTGGAACCATACCCGGACCCGTTTACTTATCGGTTCCTAAAGATGGACCCAGACCCGATTATTAACGGGTCGGAACCTTCGGTAATCGGAGAATCGGATACCCATTTACAACCCTATGGGCATCACCCCATCACTTCCGTCTTGGCTAAGGGTGACGGTACGAGGTTAAAGGAGATGACTTTCCTCTATGGTTTACTAAGAGTGTTTCCGCAACGTTAATGTTGAAACAGAAATCAACGTAACAGAACAAATTTAAGACGGTAAAGCCGACCGGTCCCCAGGCACCACCGCTCGGTAAAGCAACGGGCTCGGCAGGTCCGACCCGGTCCAGGGCACCACCTCTCTGTAAAGCACAACTGTTTTCTACTGCGATAATGCTTCGGGTGCAGTCATATCAGCGCTAAAGCACCGGATCTCATCAGAACTCCGCAGTTAAGCGTGCTTGGGCGAGAGTAGTACTAGGATGGGTGACCTCCTGGGAAGTCCCCGTGTTGCACCCCTTTTTTTTCAGCTTTGGCTGTCCATTTTCCTGCCACCCATCACATGACCGCTGTTGGAGCCGTCGGAGACCAAATTAACCATTTTGAAGCGTCGAAACCCAGGCTCCGTGCGAGACTTACTGGTTTTAGTTAGCCTTTAATTTGATTGCTTTGAAGGCTTTTTACTCCATTTCCGGTTCAATCTTTGCGGAAAGCCAAATAAAGCAATTTAGGAAAGGTTTAAAAGTTTCAATGGAAAATCTTTTATATTTTATTGATTTTAGTAAGCTTACTGATTCGAGTAATCGAGGGTTTCCTGACTCTATAAAAGTGATGTAATACTTTTATTCAAGGAATAATACAGTTTCAGGTTGTTTATGGGTATCTAGGGTCGTAAACGGGTCGGTTCCGTTCCGGGTCCACGGCGGGCCCGGAACTGGAATCGTTAGTGAGGGGATGCACCCGGAAACCAAAACCGGAACCGATACGGAACTAATTTCCAGGATCCGGAACCGGAACCTTTACAGAGTGGATGGGCCCGGAACCGGAACCATTTCCTGGGCGGGTTCGGGTCCGGGCCCGGCCTATGTAGAGAATTTTTTAGAGAAAAGCAAACTTTTAGAAAAAAAATTTCTAAAATTGGGGTAATATATTGGAGCTCGGGCCCACAGGCCAGAACCAAGGTCGAATTGGGCCCGGAACCATTTAGGTCCCGGGTTTAGAAATTGGAACCATACCCGGACCCGTTTACTTATCGGTTCCTAAAGATGGACCCAGACCCGATTATTAACGGGTCGGAACCTTCGGATAATCGGAGAATCGGATACACATTTACAACCCGATGGGCATCACCCCATCACTTCCGTCTTGGCTCAGGGTGACGGTACGAGGTTAAAGGAGATGACTTTCCTCTATGGTTTACTAAGAGTGTTTCCGGAACGTTAATGTGGAAACAGAATTCAACGTAACAGAACAAATTTGAGACGGTAAAGCCGACCGGTCCCCCGGCACCACCGCTCGGTAAAGCAACGGGCTCGGCTGGTCCGACCCGGTCCAGGGCACCACCTCTCTGTAAAGCACAACAGTTTTCCACTGCGAAAATGCTTCGGGTGCGGTCATATCAGCGCTAAAGCACCGGATCCCATCAGAACTCCGCAGTTAAGCGTGCTTGGGCGAGAGTAGTTCTAGGATGGGTGACCTCCTGGGAAGTCCTCGTGTTGCACCCCTTTTTTTTCTGCTTTGGCTGTCCATTTTCCTGCCACCCATCACATGACCGCTGTTGGAGCCGTCGGAGACCAAATTAATCATTTTGAAGCGTCGAAACCCAGGCTCCGAGCGAGACTTACTGGTTTTAGTTAGCCTTTAATTTGATTGCTTTGAAGGCTTTTTACTCCATTTCCGGCTCAATCTTTGCGGAAAGCCATATAAAGCAATTTAGGAAAGGTTTAAAAGTTTCAATGGAAAATCATTTATATTTTACTGATTTTAGTAAGCTTACCGATTCGAGTAATCGAGGGTTTCCTGACTCTATAAAAGTGATGTAATACTTTTATTCAAGGAATAATACAGTTTCAGGTTGTTTATGGGTATCTAGGGTCGTAAACGGGTCGGTTCCGTTCCGGGTCCACGGCGGGCCCGGAACTGGAATCGTTAGTAAGGGGATGCACCCGGAAACCAAAACCGGAACCGATTCGGAACTAATTTCCTGGATCCGGAACCGGAACCATTACGGAGTGGATGGTCCCGGAACCGGAACCATTTCCTGGGCGGGTTCGGGTCCGGGCCCGGCCTATGTTGAGAATTTTTTAGAGAAAAGCAAACTTTTAGAAAAAAAATTTCTAAAATTGGGGTAATATATTGGAGCTCGGGTCCACAGGCCAGAACCGAGGTCGAATTGGGCCCGAAGCCATTTAGGTCGCGGGTCTAGAAATTGGAACCATACCCGGACCCGTTTACTTATTGGTTCCTAAAGATGGACCCAGACCCGATTATTAGCGGGTCGGAACCTTCGGATAATCGGAGAATCAGATACCCATTTACAACCCTATGGGCATCACCCCATCACTTCCGTCTTGGCTCAGGGTGACGGTACGAGGTTAAAGGAGATGACTTTCCTCTATGGTTTACTAAGAGTGTTTCCGCGACGTTAATGTGGAAACAGAATTCAACGTAACAGAACAAATTTGAGACGGTAAAGCCGACCGGTCCCCAGGCACCACCGCTCGGTAAAGCAACGGGCTCGGCAGGTCCGACCCGGTCCAGGGCACCACCACTCTGTAAAGCACAACAGTTTTCCACTGCGATAATGCCTCGGGTGCGATCATACCAGCGCTAAAGCACCGGATCCCATCAGAACTCCGCAGTTAAGCGTACTTGGGCGAGAGTAGTACTAGGATGGGTGACCTCCTGGGAAGTCCTCGTGTTGCACCCCTTTTTTTTCAGCTTTGGCTGTCCATTTTCCTGCCACCCATCACATGACCGCTGTTGGAGCCGTCGGAGACCAAATTAATCATTTTGAAGCGTCGAAACACAGGCTCCGTGCGAGACTTACTTGTTTTAGTTAGCCTTTAATTTGATTGCTTTGAAGGCTTTTTACTCCATCTCCGGTTCAATCTTTGCGGAAAGCCATATAAAGCAATTTAGGAAAGGTTTAAAAGTTTCAATGGAAAATCTTTTATATTTTACTGATTTTAGTAAGCTTACTGATTCGAGTAATCGAGGGTTTCCTGACTCTATAAAAGTGATGTAATACTTTTATTCAAGGAATAATACAGTTTCAGGTTGTTTATGGGTATCTAGGGTCGTAAACGGGTCGGTTCGGTTCCGGGTCCACGGCGGGCCCGGAACTGGAATCGTTAGTGAGGGGATGCACCCGGAAACCAAAACCGGAACCGATTCGGAACTAATTTCCTGGATCCGGAACCGGAACCATTACGGAGTGGATGGGCCCGGAACCGGAACCATTTCCTGGGCGGGTTCGGGTCCGGGTCCGGCCTATGTACAGAATTTTTTTGAGAAAAGCAAACTTTTAGAAAAAAAATTTCTAAAATTGGGGTAATATATTGGAGCTCGGGCCCACAGGCCAGAACCAAGGTCGAATTGGGCCCGAAACCATTTAGGTCGCGGGTCTAGAAATTGGAACCATACCCGGACCCGTTTACTTATCGGTTCCTAAAGATGGACCCAGACCCGATTATTAACGGGTCGGAACCTTCGGATAATCGGAGAATCGGATACCCATTTACAACCCTATGGGCATGACCCCATCACTTCCGTCTTGGCTCAGGGTGACGGTACGAGGTTAAAGGAGATGACTTTCCTCTATGGTTTACTAAGAGTGTTTCCGCAACGTTAATGTGGAAACAGAAATCAACGTAACAGAACAAATTTGAGACGGTAAAGCCGACCGGTCCGCAGGCACCACCGCTCGGTAATGCAACGGGCTCGGCAGGTCCGACCCGGTCCAGGGCACCACCTCTCTGTAAAGCACAACTGTTTTCCACTGCGATAATGCTTCGGGTGCGGTCGTACCAGCGCTAAAGCACCGGATCCCATCAGAACTCCACAGATAAGCGTGCTTGGGCGAGAGTAGTACTAGGATGGGTGACCTCCTGGGAAGTCCTCGTGTTGCACCCCTTTTTTTTCAGCTTTCGCTGTCCATTTTCCTGCCACCCATCACATGACCGCTGTTGGAGCCGTCGGAGACCAAATTAATCATTTTGAAGCGTCGAAACCCAGGCTCCGTGCGAGACTTACTGGTTTTAGTTAGCCTTTAATTTGATTGCTTTGAAGGCTTTTTACTCCATTTCCGGTTCAATCTTTGCGGAAAGCCATATAAAGCAATTTAGGAAAGGTTTAAAAGTTTCAATGGAAAATCTTTTATATTTTACTGATTTTAGTAAGCTTACTGATTCGAGTAATCGAGGGTTTCCGGACTCTATAAAAGTGATGTAATACTTTTACTCAAGGAATAATACAGTTTCAGGTTGTTTATGGGTATCTAGGGTCGTAAACGGGTCGGTTCCGTTCCGGGTCCACGGCGGGCCCGGAACTGGAATCGTTAGTGAGGGGATGCACCCGGAAACCAAAACCGGAACCGATTCGGAACTATTTTCCTGGATCCGGAACCGGAACCATTACGGAGTGGATGGGCCCGGAACCGGAACTATTTCCTGGGCGGGTTCGGGTCCGGGCCCGGCCTATGTAGAGAATTTTTTAGAGAAAAGCAAACTTTTAGAAAAAAAATTTCTAAAATTGGGGTAATATATTAGAGCTCGGGCCCACAGGCCAGAACCAAGGTCGAATTGGGCCCGGAACCATTTAGGTCGCGGGTCTAGAAATTGGAACCATACCCGGACCCGTTTACTTATCGGTTCCTAAAGATGGACCCAGACCCGATTATTAACGGGTCGGAACCTTCGGATAATCGGAGAATCGGATACCCATTTACAACCCTATGGGCATCACCCCATCACTTCCGTCTTGGCTCAGGGTGACGGTACGAGGTTAAAGGAGATGACTTTCCTCTATGGTTTACTAAGAGTGTTTCCGCAACGTTAATGTGGAAACAGAAATCAACGTAACAGAACAAATTTGAGACGGTAAAGCCGACCGGTCCCCAGGCACCACCGCTCGGTAAAGCAACGGGCTCGGCAAGTCCGACCCGGTCCAGGGCACCACCCCTCTGTAAAGCACAACTGTTTTCCACTGCGACAATACTTCGGGTGCGATCATAGCAGCGCTAAAGCACCGGATCCCATCAGAACTCCGCAGTTAAGCGTGCTTGGGTGAGAGTAGTACTAGGATGGGCGACCTCCTGGGAAGTCCTCATGTTGCACCCCTTTTTTTTCAGCTTTGGCTGTACATTTTCCTGCCACCCATCACATGACCGCTGTTGGAGCCGTCGGAGACCAAATTAATCATTTTGAAGCGTCGAAACCCAGGCTCCGTGCGAGACATACTGGTTTTAGTTAGCTTTTAATTTGATTGCTTTGAAGGCTTTTTACTCCATTTCCGGTTCAATCTTTGCGGAAAGCCATATAAAGCAATTTAGGAAAGGTTTAAAAGTTTCAATGGAAAATCTTTTATATTTTACTGATTTTAGTAAGCTTGCTGATTCGAGTAATCGAGGGTTTCCTGACTCTATAAAAGTGATGTAATACTTTTATTCAAGGAATAATACATTTTCAGGTTGTTTATGGGTATCTAGGGTCGTAAACGGGTCGGTTCCGTTCCGGGTCCACGGCGGGCCCGGAACTGGAATCGTTAGTGAGGGGATGCACCCGGAAACCAAAACCGGAACCGATTCGGAACTAATTTCCTGGATCCGGAACCGGAACCATTACGGAGTGGATGGGCCCGGAACCGGAACCATTTCCTAGACGGGTTCGGGTCCGGGCCCGGCCTATGTAGAGAATTTTTTAGAGAAAAGCAAACTTTTAGAAAAAAAATTTCTAAAATTGGGGTAATATATTGGAGCTCGGGCCCACAGGCCAGAACCAAAGTCGAATTGGGCCCGGAGCCATTTAGGTCGCGGGTCTAGAAATTGGAACCATACCCGGACCCGTTTACTTATCGGTTCCTAAAGATGGACCCAGACCCGATTATTAACGGGTCGTAACCTTCGGATTATCGGAGAATCGGATACCCATTTACAACCCTATGGGCATCACCCCATCACTTACGCCTTGGCTCAGGGTGACGGTACGAGGTTAAAGGAGATGACTTTCCTCTATGGTTTACTAAGAGTGTTTCCGCAACGTTAATGTGGAAACAGAATTCAACGTAACAGAACAAATTTGAGACGGTAAAGCCGACCGGTCCCCAGGCACCACCGCTCGGTAAAGCAACGGGCTCGGCAGGTCCGACCCGGTCCAGGGCACCACCTCTCTGTAAAGCACAACTGTTTTCCACTGCAATCATACTTCGGGCGCGGTCATACCAGCTCTAAAGCACCGGATCCCATCAGAACTCCGTAGTTAAGCGTGCTTGGGCGAGAGTAGTACTAGGATGGGTGACCTCCTGGGAAGTCCTCGTGTTGCACCCCTTTTTTTTCAGCTTTGGCTGTCCATTTTCCTGCCACCCATCACATGACCGCTGTTGGAGCCGTCGAAGACCAAATTAATCATTTTGAAGCGTCGAAACCCAGGCTCCGTGCGAGACTTACTGGTTTTCGTTAGCCTTTAATTTGATTGCTTTGAAGGCTTTTTACTCCATTTCCGGTTCAATCTTTGCGGAAAGCCATATAAAGCAATTTAGGAAAGGTTTAAAAGTTTCAATGGAAAATCTTTTATATTTTACTGATTTTAGTAAGCTTACTGATTCGAGTAATCGAGGGTTTCCTGACTCTATAAAAGTGATGTAATACTTTTATTCAAGGAATAATACAGTTTCTGGTTGTTTATGGGTATCTAGGGTCGTAAACGGGTCGGTTCCGTTCCGGGTCCACGGCGGGCCCGGAACTGGAATCGTTAGTGAGGGGATGCACCCGGAAACCAAAACCGGAACCGATTCGGAACTAATTTCCTGGATCCGGAACCGGAACCATTACGGAGTGGATGGGCCCGGAACCGGAACTATTTCCTGGGCGGGTTCGGGTCCGGGCCCGGCCTATGTAGAGAATTTTTTAGAGAAAAGCAAACTTTTAGAAAAAAAATTTCTAAAATTGGGGTAATATATTGGAGCTCGGGCCCACAGGCGAGAACCAAGGTCGAATTGGGCCCGGAACCATTTAGTTCGCGGGTCTAGAAATTGGAACCATACCCGGACCCGTTTACTTATCGGTTCCTAAAGATGGACCCAGACCCGATTATTAACGGGTCGTAACCTTCGGATTATCGGAGAATCGGATACCCATTTACAACCCTATGGGCATCACCCCATCACTTACGTCTTGGCTCAGGGTGACGGTACGAGGTTAAAGGAGATGACTTTCCTCTATGGTTTACTAAGAGTGTTTCCGCAACGTTAATGTGGAAACAGAATTCAACGTAACAGAACAAATTTGAGACGGTAAAGCCGACCGGTCCCCAGGCACCACCGCTCGGTAAAGGAACGGGCTCGGCAGGTCCGACCCGGTCCAGGGCACCACCTCTCTGTAAAGCACAACTGTTTTCCACTGCGATAATACTTCGGGTGCGGTCATACCAGCTCTAAAGCACCCGATCCCATCAGAACTCCGCAATTAAGCGTGCTTGGGCGAGAGTAGTACTAGGATGGGTGACCTCCCGGGAAGTCCTCGTGTTGCACCCCTTTTTTTTCAGCTTTGGCTGTCCATTTTCCTGCCACCCATCACATGACCGCTGTTGGAGCCGTCGGAGACCAAATTAATCATTTTGAAGCGTCGAAACCCAGGCTCCGTGCGAGACTTACTTGTTTTAGTTAGCCTTTAATTTGATTGCTTTGAAGGCTTTTTACTCCATTTCCGGTTCAATCTTTGCGGAAAGCCATATAAAGCAATTTAGGAAAGGTTTAAAAGTTTCAATGGAAAATCTTTTATATTTTACTGATTTTAGTAAGCTTACTGATTCGAGTAATCGATGGTTTCCTGACTCTATAAAAGTAATGTAATACTTTTATTCAAGGAATAATACAGTTTCCGGTTGTTTATGGGTATCTAGGGTCGTAAACGGGTCGGTTCCGTTCCGGGTCCACGGCGGGCCCGGAACTGGAATCGTTAGTGAGGGGATGCACCCGGAAACCAAAACCGGAACCGATTCGGAACTAATTTCCTGGATCCGGAACCGGAACCATTACGGAGTGGATGGGCCCGGAACCGGAACCATTTCCTAGACGGGTTCGGGTCCGGGCCCGGCCTATGTAGAGAATTTTTTAGAGAAAAGCAAACTTTTAGAAAAAAAATTTCTAAAATTGGGGTAATATATTGGAGCTCGGGCCCACAGGCCAGAACCAAGGTCGAATTGGGCCCGGAGCCATTTAGGTCGCGGGTCTAGAAATTGGAACCATACCCGGACCCGTTTACTTATCGGTTCCTAAAGATGGACCCAGACCCGATTATTAACGGGTCGTAACCTTCGGATTATCGGAGAATCGGATACCCATTTACAACCCTATGGGCATCACCCCATCACTTACGTCTTGGCTCAGGGTGACGGTACGAGGTTAAAGGAGATGACTTTCCTTTATGGTTTACTAAGAGTGTTTCCGCAACGTTAATGTGGAAACAGAATTCAACGTAACAGAACAAATTTAAGACGGTAAAGCCGACCGGTCCCCAGGCACCACCGCTCGGTAAAGCAGCGGGCTCGGCAGGTCCGACCCGGTCCAGGGCACCACCTCTCTGTAAAGCACAACTGTTTTCCACTGCAATAATACTTCGGGCGCGGTCATACCAGCTCTAAAGCATCCGATCCCATCCGAACTCCGCAGTTAAGCGTGCTTGGGCGAGAGTAGTACTAGGATGGGTGACCTCCTGGGAAGTCCTCGTGTTGCACCCCTTTTTTTTCAGCTTTGGCTGTCCATTTTCCTGCCACCCATCACATGACCGCTGTTGGAGCCGTCGGAGACCAAATTAATCATTTTGAAGCGTCGAAACCCAGGCTCCGTGCGAGACTTACTGGTTTTAGTTAGCCTTTAATTTGATTGCTTTGAAGGCTTTTTACTCCATTTCCGATTCAATCTTTGCGGAAAGCCATATAAAGCAATTTAGGAAAGGTTTAAAAGTTTCAATGGAAAATCTTTTATATTTTACTGATTTTAGTAAGCTTACTGATTCGAGTAATCGAGGGTTTCCTGACTCTATAAAAGTAATGTAATACTTTTTTTCAAGGAATAATACAGTTTGCGGTTGTTTATGGGTATCTAGGGTCGTAAACGGGTCGGTTCCGTTCCGGGTCCACGGCGGGCCCGGAACTGGAATCGTTAGTGAGGGGATGCACCCGGAAACCAAAACCGGAACCGATTCGGAACTAATTTCCTGGATCCGGAACCGGAACCATTACGGAGTGGATGGGCCCGGAACCGGAACCATTTCCTGGGCGGGTTCGGGTCCGGGCCCGGCCTATGTAGAGAATTTCTTAGAGAAAAGCAAACTTTTAGAAAAAAAATTTCTAAAATTGGGGTAATATATTGGAGCTTGGGCCCACAGGCCAGAACCAAGGTCGAATTGGGCCCGGAACCATTTAGGTCGCGGGTCTAGAAATTGGAACCATACCCGGACCCGTTTACTTAACGGTTCCTAAAGATGGACCCAGACCCGATTATTAACGGGTCGGAACCTTCGGATAATCGGAGAATCGGATACCCATTTACAACCCTATGGGCATCACCCCATCACTTCCGTCTTGGCTCAGGGTGACGGTACGAGGTTAAAGGAGATGACTTTCCTCTATGGTTTACTAAGAGTGTTTCCGCAACGATAATGTGGAAACAGAAATCAACGTAACAGAACAAATTTGAGACGGTAAAGCCGACCGGTCCCCAGGCACCACCGCTCGGTAAAGCAACGGGCTCGGCAGGTCCGACCCGGTCCAGGGCACCACCTCTCTGTAAAGCACAACTGTTTTCCACTGCGATAATGCCTCGGGTGTGGTCATACCAGCGCTAAAGCACCGGATCCCATCAGAACTCCGCAGTTAAGCGTGCTTGGGCGAGAGTAGTACTAGGATGGGTGACCTCCTGGGAAGTCTTCGTGTTGCACCCCTTTTTTTTCAGCTTTGGCTGTCCATTTTCCTGCCACCCATCACATGACCGCTGTTGGAGCCGTCGGAGACCAAATTAATCATTTTGAAGCGTCGAAACCCAGGCTCCGTGCGAGACTTACTGGTTTTAGTTAGCCTTTAATTTGATTGCTTTGAAGGCTTTTTACTCCATTTCCGGTTCAATCTTCGCGGAAAGCCATATAAAGCAATTTAGGAAAGGTTTAAAAGTTTCAATGGAAAATCTTTTATATTTTACTGATTTTAGTAAGCTTACTGATTCGAGTAATCGAGGGTTTCCTGACTCTATAAAAGTGATGTAATACTTTTATTCAAGGAATACTACAGTTTCTGGTTGTTTATGGGTATCTAGGGTCGTAAACGGGTCGGTTCCGTTCCGGGTCCACGGCGGGCCCGGAACTGGAATCGTTAGTGAGGGGATGCACCCGGAAACCAAAACCGGAACCGATTCGGAACTAATTTCCTGGATCCGGAACCGGAACCATTACGGAGTGGATGGGCCCGGAACCGGAACTATTTCCTGGGCGGGTTCGGGTCCGGGCCCGGCCTATGTAGAGAATTTTTTAGAGAAAAGCAAACTTTTAGAAAAAAAATTTCTAAAATTGGGGTAATATATTGGAGCACGGGCCCACAGGCGAGAACCAAGGTCGAATTGGGCCCGGAACCATTTAGTTCGCGGGTCTAGAAATTGGAACCATACCCGGACCCGTTTACTTATCGGTTCCTAAAGATGGACCCAGACCCGATTATTAACGGGTCGTAACCTTCGGATTATCGGAGAATCGGATACCCATTTACAACCCTATGGGCATCACCCCATCACTTACGTCTTGGCTCAGGGTGACGGTACGAGGTTAAAGGAGATGACTTTCCTCTATGGTTTACTAAGAGTGTTTCCGCAACGTTAATGTGGAAACAGAATTCAACGTAACAGAACAAATTTGAGACGGTAAAGCCGACCGGTCCCCAGGCACCACCGCTCGGTAAAGGAACGGGCTCGGCAGGTCCGACCCGGTCCAGGGCACCACCTCTCTGTAAAGCACAACTGTTTTCCACTGCGATAATACTTCGGGTGCGGTCATACCAGCTCTAAAGCACCCGATCCCATCAGAACTCCGCAATTAAGCGTGCTTGGGCGAGAGTAGTACTAGGATGGGTGACCTCCCGGGAAGTCCTCGTGTTGCACCCCTTTTTTTTCAGCTTTGGCTGTCCATTTTCCTGCCACCCATCACATGACCGCTGTTGGAGCCGTCGGAGACCAAATTAATCATTTTGAAGCGTCGAAACCCAGGCTCCGTGCGAGACTTACTTGTTTTAGTTAGCCTTTAATTTGATTGCTTTGAAGGCTTTTTACTCCATTTCCGGTTCAATCTTTGCGGAAAGCCATATAAAGCAATTTAGGAAAGGTTTAAAAGTTTCAATGGAAAATCTTTTATATTTTACTGATTTTAGTAAGCTTACTGATTCGAGTAATCGATGGTTTCCTGACTCTATAAAAGTAATGTAATACTTTTATTCAAGGAATAATACAGTTTCCGGTTGTTTATGGGTATCTAGGGTCGTAAACGGGTCGGTTCCGTTCCGGGTCCACGGCGGGCCCGGAACTGGAATCGTTAGTGAGGGGATGCACCCGGAAACCAAAACCGGAACCGATTCGGAACTAATTTCCTGGATCCGGAACCGGAACCATTACGGAGTGGATGGGCCCGGAACCGGAACCATTTCCTAGACGGGTTCGGGTCCGGGCCCGGCCTATGTAGAGAATTTTTTAGAGAAAAGCAAACTTTTAGAAAAAAAATTTCTAAAATTGGGGTAATATATTGGAGCTCGGGCCCACAGGCCAGAACCAAGGTCGAATTGGGCCCGGAGCCATTTAGGTCGCGGGTCTAGAAATTGGAACCATACCCGGACCCGTTTACTTATCGGTTCCTAAAGATGGACCCAGACCCGATTATTAACGGGTCGTAACCTTCGGATTATCGGAGAATCGGATACCCATTTACAACCCTATGGGCATCACCCCATCACTTACGTCTTGGCTCAGGGTGACGGTACGAGGTTAAAGGAGATGACTTTCCTTTATGGTTTACTAAGAGTGTTTCCGCAACGTTAATGTGGAAACAGAATTCAACGTAACAGAACAAATTTAAGACGGTAAAGCCGACCGGTCCCCAGGCACCACCGCTCGGTAAAGCAGCGGGCTCGGCAGGTCCGACCCGGTCCAGGGCACCACCTCTCTGTAAAGCACAACTGTTTTCCACTGCAATAATACTTCGGGCGCGGTCATACCAGCTCTAAAGCATCCGATCCCATCCGAACTCCGCAGTTAAGCGTGCTTGGGCGAGAGTAGTACTAGGATGGGTGACCTCCTGGGAAGTCCTCGTGTTGCACCCCTTTTTTTTCAGCTTTGGCTGTCCATTTTCCTGCCACCCATCACATGACCGCTGTTGGAGCCGTCGGAGACCAAATTAATCATTTTGAAGCGTCGAAACCCAGGCTCCGTGCGAGACTTACTGGTTTTAGTTAGCCTTTAATTTGATTGCTTTGAAGGCTTTTTACTCCATTTCCGATTCAATCTTTGCGGAAAGCCATATAAAGCAATTTAGGAAAGGTTTAAAAGTTTCAATGGAAAATCTTTTATATTTTACTGATTTTAGTAAGCTTACTGATTCGAGTAATCGAGGGTTTCCTGACTCTATAAAAGTAATGTAATACTTTTTTTCAAGGAATAATACAGTTTGCGGTTGTTTATGGGTATCTAGGGTCGTAAACGGGTCGGTTCCGTTCCGGGTCCACGGCGGGCCCGGAACTGGAATCGTTAGTGAGGGGATGCACCCGGAAACCAAAACCGGAACCGATTCGGAACTAATTTCCTGGATCCGGAACCGGAACCATTACGGAGTGGATGGGCCCGGAACCGGAACCATTTCCTGGGCGGGTTCGGGTCCGGGCCCGGCCTATGTAGAGAATTTCTTAGAGAAAAGCAAACTTTTAGAAAAAAAATTTCTAAAATTGGGGTAATATATTGGAGCTTGGGCCCACAGGCCAGAACCAAGGTCGAATTGGGCCCGGAACCATTTAGGTCGCGGGTCTAGAAATTGGAACCATACCCGGACCCGTTTACTTAACGGTTCCTAAAGATGGACCCAGACCCGATTATTAACGGGTCGGAACCTTCGGATAATCGGAGAATCGGATACCCATTTACAACCCTATGGGCATCACCCCATCACTTCCGTCTTGGCTCAGGGTGACGGTACGAGGTTAAAGGAGATGACTTTCCTCTATGGTTTACTAAGAGTGTTTCCGCAACGATAATGTGGAAACAGAAATCAACGTAACAGAACAAATTTGAGACGGTAAAGCCGACCGGTCCCCAGGCACCACCGCTCGGTAAAGCAACGGGCTCGGCAGGTCCGACCCGGTCCAGGGCACCACCTCTCTGTAAAGCACAACTGTTTTCCACTGCGATAATGCCTCGGGTGTGGTCATACCAGCGCTAAAGCACCGGATCCCATCAGAACTCCGCAGTTAAGCGTGCTTGGGCGAGAGTAGTACTAGGATGGGTGACCTCCTGGGAAGTCCTCGTGTTGCACCCCTTTTTTTTCAGCTTTGGCTGTCCATTTTCCTGCCACCCATCACATGACCGCTGTTGGAGCCGTCGGAGACCAAATTAATCATTTTGAAGCGTCGAAACCCAGGCTCCGTGCGAGACTTACTGGTTTTAGTTAGCCTTTAATTTGATTGCTTTGAAGGCTTTTTACTCCATTTCCGGTTCAATCTTCGCGGAAAGCCATATAAAGCAATTTAGGAAAGGTTTAAAAGTTTCAATGGAAAATCTTTTATATTTTACTGATTTTAGTAAGCTTACTGATTCGAGTAATCGAGGGTTTCCTGACTCTATAAAAGTGATGTAATACTTTTATTCAAGGAATACTACAGTTTCTGGTTGTTTATGGGTATCTAGGGTCGTAAACGGGTCGGTTCCGTTCCGGGTCCACGGCGGGCCCGGAACTGGAATCGTTAGTGAGGGGATGCACCCGGAAACCAAAACCGGAACCGATTCGGAACTAATTTCCTGGATCCGGAACCGGAACCATTACGGAGTGGATGGGCCCGGAACCGGAACCATTTCTTGGGCGGGTTCGGGTCCGGGCCCGGCCTATGTAGAGAATTTCTTAGAGAAAAGCAAACTTTTAGAAAAAAAATTTCTAAAATTGGGGTAATATATTGGAGCTTGGGCCCACAGGCCAGAACCAAGGTCGAATTGGGCCCGGAACCATTTAGGTCGCGGGTCTAGAAATTGGAACCATACCCGGACCCGTTTACTTAACGGTTCCTAAAGATGGACCCAGACCCGATTATTAACGGGTCGGAACCTTCGGATAATCGGAGAATCGGATACCCATTTACAACCCTATGGGCATCACCCCATCACTTCCGTCTTGGCTCAGGGTGACGGTACGAGGTTAAAGGAGATGACTTTCCTCTATGGTTTACTAAGAGTGTTTCCGCAACGATAATGTGGAAACAGAAATCAACGTAACAGAACAAATTTGAGACGGTAAAGCCGACCGGTCCCCAGGCACCACCGCTCGGTAAAGCAACGGGCTCGGCAGGTCCGACCCGGTCCAGGGCACCACCTCTCTGTAAAGCACAACTGTTTTCCACTGCGATAATGCCTCGGGTGTGGTCATACCAGCGCTAAAGCACCGGATCCCATCAGAACTCCGCAGTTAAGCGTGCTTGGGCGAGAGTAGTACTAGGATGGGTGACCTCCTGGGAAGTCCTCGTGTTGCACCCCTTTTTTTTCAGCTTTGGCTGTCCATTTTCCTGCCACCCATCACATGACCGCTGTTGGAGCCGTCGGAGACCAAATTAATCATTTTGAAGCGTCGAAACCCAGGCTCCGTGCGAGACTTACTGGTTTTAGTTAGCCTTTAATTTGATTGCTTTGAAGGCTTTTTACTCCATTTCCGGTTCAATCTTCGCGGAAAGCCATATAAAGCAATTTAGGAAAGGTTTAAAAGTTTCAATGGAAAATCTTTTATATTTTACTGATTTTAGTAAGCTTACTGATTCGAGTAATCGAGGGTTTCCTGACTCTATAAAAGTGATGTAATACTTTTATTCAAGGAATACTACAGTTTCTGGTTGTTTATGGGTATCTAGGGTCGTAAACGGGTCGGTTCCGTTCCGGGTCCACGGCGGGCCCGGAACTGGAATCGTTAGTGAGGGGATGCACCAGGAAACCAAAACCGGAACCGATTCGGAACTAATTTCCTGGATCCGGAACCGGAACCATTACGGAGTGGATGGGCCCGGAACCGGAACCATTTCCTGGGCGGGTTCGGGTCCGGGCCCGGCCTATGTAGAGAATTTCTTAGAGAAAAGCAAACTTTTAGAAAAAAAATTTCTAAAATTGGGGTAATATATTGGAGCTTGGGCCCACAGGCCAGAACCAAGGTCGAATTGGGCCCGGAACCATTTAGGTCGCGGGTCTAGAAATTGGAACCATACCCGGACCCGTTTACTTAACGGTTCCTAAAGATGGACCCAGACCCGATTATTAACGGGTCGGAACCTTCGGATAATCGGAGAATCGGATACCCATTTACAACCGTATGGGCATCACCCCATCACTTCCGTCTCGGCTCAGGGTGACGGTACGAGGTTAAAGGAGATGACTTTCCTCTATGGTTTACTAAGAGTGTTTCCGCAACGATAATGTGGAAACAGAAATCAACGTAACAGAACAAATTTGAGACGGTAAAGCCGACCGGTCCCCAGGCACCACCGCTCGGTAAAGCAACGGGCTCGGCAGGTCCGACCCGGTCCAGGGCACCACCTCTCTGTAAAGCACAACTGTTTTCCACTGCGATAATGCCTCGGGTGCGGTCATACCAGCGCTAAAGCACCGGATCCCATCAGAACTCCATAGTTAAGCGTGCTTGGGCGAGAGTAGTACTAGGATGGGTGACCTCCTGGGAAGACCTCGTGTTGCACCCCTTTTTTTTCAGCTTTGGCTGTCCATTTTCCTGCCACCCATCACATGACCGCTGTTGGAGCCGTCGGAGACCAAATTAATCATTTTGAAGCGTCGAAACCCAGGCTCCGTGCGAGACTTACTGGTTTTAGTTAGCCTTTAATTTGATTGCTTTGAAGGCTTTTTACTCCATTTCCGGTTCAATCTTTGCGGAAAGCCATATAAAGCAATTTAGGAAAGGTTTAAAAGTTTCAATGGAAAATCTTTTATATTTTACTGATTTTAGTAAGCTTACTGATTCGAGTAATCGAGGGTTTCCTGACTCTATAAAAGTGATGTAATACTTTTATTCAAGGAATAATACAGTTTCTGGTTGTTTATGGGTATCTAGGGTCGTAAACGGGTCGGTTCCGTTCCGGGTCCACGGCGGGCCCGGAACTGGAATCGTTAGTGAGGGGATGCACCCGGAAACCAAAACCGGAACCGATTCGGAACTAATTTCCTGGATCCGGAACCGGAACCATTACGGAGTGGATGGGCCCGGAACCGGAACTATTTCCTGGGCGGGTTCGGGTCCGGGCCCGGCCTATGTAGAGAATTTTTTAGAGAAAAGGAAACTTTTAGAAAAAAAATTTCTAAAATTGGGGTAATATATTGGAGCTCGGGCCCACAGGCGAGAACCAAGGTCGAATTGGGCCCGGAACCATTTAGTTCGCGGGTCTAGAAATTGGAACCATACCCGGACCCGTTTACTTATCGGTTCCTAAAGATGGACCCAGACCCGATTATTAACGGGTCGTAACCTTCGGATTATCGGAGAATCGGATACCCATTTACAACCCTATGGGCATCACCCCATCACTTACGTCTTGGCTCAGGGTGACGGTACGAGGTTAAAGGAGATGACTTTCCTCTATGGTTTACTAAGAGTGTTTCTGCAACGTTAATGTGGAAACAGAATTCAACGTAACAGAACAAATTTGAGACGGTAAAGCCGACCGGTCCCCAGGCACCACCGCTCGGTAAAGCAACGGGCTCGGCAGGTCCGACCCGGTCCAGGGCACCACCTCTCCGTAAAGCACAACTGTTTTCCACTGCGATAACACTTCGGGTGCGGTCATACCAGCTCTAAAGCACCCGATCCCATCAGAACTCCGCAGTTAAGCGTGCTTGGGCGAAAGTAGCACTAGGATGGGTGACCTCCTGGGAAGTCCTCGTGTTCCACCTCTTTTTTTTCAGCTTTGGCTGTCCATTTTCCTGCCACCCATCACATGACCGCTGTTGGAGCCGTCGGAGACCAAATTAATCATTTTGAAGCGTCGAAACCCAAGCTCCGTGCGAGACTTACTGGTTTTAGTTAGCCTTTAATTTGATTGCTTTGAAGGCTTTTTACTCCATTTCCGGTTCAATCTTTGCGGAAAGCCATATAAAGCAATTTAGGAAAGGTTTAAAAGTTTCAATGGAAAATCTTTTATATTTTACTGATTTTAGTAAGCTTACTGATTCGAGTAATCGAGGGTTTCCTGACTCTATAAAAGTAATGTAATACTTTTATTCAAGGAATAATACAGTTTCCGGTTGTTTATGGGTATCTAGGGTCGTAAACGGGTCGGTTCCGTTCCGGGTCCACGGCGGGCCCGGAACTGGAATCGTTAGTGAGGGGATGCACCCGGAAACCAAAACCGGAACCGATTCGGAACTAATTTCCTGGATCCGGAACCGCAACCATTACGGAGTGGATGGGCCCGGAACCGGAACCATTTCCTGGGCGGGTTCGGGTCCGGGCCCGGCCTATGTAGAGAATTTCTTAGAGAAAAGCAAACTTTTAGAAAAAAAATTTCTAAAATTGGGGTAATATATTGGAGCTCGGGCCCACAGGCCAGAACCAAGGTCGAATTGGGACCGGAACCATTTAGGTCGCGGGTCTAGAAATTGGAACCATACCCGGACCCGTTTACTTAACGGTTCCTAAAGATGGACCCAGACCCGATTATTAACGGGTCGGAACCTTCGGATAATCGGAGAATCGGATACCCATTTACAACCCTATGGGCATCACCCCATCACTTCCGTCTTGGCTCAGGGTGACGGTACGAGGTTAAAGGAGATGACTTTCCTCTATGGTTTACAAAGAGTGTTTCCGCAACGATAATGTGGAAACAGAAATCAACGTCACAGAACAAATTTGAGACGGTAAAGCCGACCGGTCCCCAGGCACCACCGCTCGGAAAAGCAACGGGCTCGGCAGGTCCGACCCGGTCCAGGGCACCACCTCTCTGTAAAGCACAACTATTTTCCACTGCGATAATGCCCCGGGAGCGGTCATACCAGCGCTAAAGCACCGGATCCCATCAGAACTCCGCAGTTAAGCGTGCTTGGGCGAGAGTAGTACTAGGATGGGTGACCTCCTGGGAAGTCCTCGTGTTGCACCCCTTTTTTTTCAGCTTTGGCTGTCCATTTTCCTGCCACCCATCACATGACCGCTGTTGGAGCCGTCGGAGACCAAATTAATCATTTTGAAGCGTCGAAACCCAGGCTCCGTGCGAGACTTACTGGTTTTAGTTAGCCTTTAATTTGATTGCTTTGAAAGCATTTTACTCCATTTCCGGTTCAATCTTTGCGGAAAGCCATATAAAGCAATTTAGGAAAGGTTTAAAAGTTTCAATGGAAATTCTTTTATATTTTACTGATTTTAGTAAGCTTACTGATTCGAGTAATCGAGGGTTTCCTGACTCTATAAAAGTGATGTAATACTTTTATTCAAGGAATAATACAGTTTCTGGTTGTTTATGGGTATCTAGGGTCGTAAACGGGTCGGTTCCGTTCCGGGTCCACGGCGGGCCCGGAACTGGAATCGTTAGTGAGGGGATGCACCCGGAAACCAAAACCGGAACCGATTCGGAACTAATTTCCTGGATCCGGAACCGGAACCATTACGGAGTGGATGGGCCCGGAACCGGAACTATTTCCTGGGCGGGTTCGGGTCCGGGCCCGGCCTATGTAGAGAATTTTTTAGAGAAAAGCAAACTTTTAGAAAAAAAATTTCTAAAATTGGGGTAATATATTGGAGCTCGGGCCCACAGGCGAGAACCAAGGTCGAATTGGGCCCGGAACCATTTAGTTCGCGGGTCTAGAAATTGGAACCATACCCGGCCCCGTTTACTTATCGGTTCCTAAAGATGGACCCAGACCCGATTATTAACGGGTCGTAACCTTCAGATTATCGGAGAATCGGATACCCATTTACAACCCTATGGGCATCACCCCATCACTTACGTCTTGGCTCAGGGTGACGGTACGAGGTTAAAGGAGATGACTTTCCTCTATGGTTTACTAAGAGTGTTTCCGCAACGTTAATGTGGAAACAGAATTCAACGTAACAGAACAAATTTGAGACGGTAAAGCCGACCGGTCCCCAGGCACCACCGCTCGGTAAAGGAACGGGCTCGGCAGGTCCGACCCGGTCCAGGGCACCACCTCTCTGTAAAGCACAACTGTTTTCCACTGCGATAATACTTCGGGTGCGGTCATACCAGCTCTAAAGCACCCGATCCCATCAGAACTCCGCAGTTAAGCGTGCTTGGGCGAGAGTAGTACTAGGATGGGTGACCTCCCGGGAAGTCCTCGTGTTGCACCCCTTTTTTTTCAGCTTTGGCTGTCCATTTTCCTGCCACCCATCACATGACCGCTGTTGGAGCCGTCGGAGACCAAATTAATCATTTTGAAGCGTCGAAACCCAGGCTCCGTGCGAGACTTACTTGTTTTAGTTAGCCTTTAATTTGATTGCTTTGAAGGCTTTTTACTCCATTTCCGGTTCAATCTTTGCGGAAAGCCATATAAAGCAATTTAGGAAAGGTTTAAAAGTTTCAATGGAAAATCTTTTATATTTTACTGATTTTAGTAAGCTTACTGATTCGAGTAATCGATGGTTTCCTGACTCTATAAAAGTAATGTAATACTTTTATTCAAGGAATAATACAGTTTCCGGTTGTTTATGGGTATCTAGGGTCGTAAACGGGTCGGTTCCGTTCCGGGTCCACGGCGGGCCCGGAACTGGAATCGTTAGTGAGGGGATGCACCCGGAAACCAAAACCGGAACCGATTCGGAACTAATTTCCTGGATCCGGAACCGGAACCATTACGGAGTGGATGGGCCCGGAACCGGAACCATTTCCTGGGCGGGTTCGGGTCCGGGCCCGGCCTATGTAGAGAATTTCTTAGAGAAAAGCAAACTTTTAGAAAAAAAATTTCTAAAATTGGGGTAATATATTGGAGCTCGGGCCCACAGGCCAGAACCAAGGTCGAATTTGGCCCGGAACCATTTAGGTCGCGGGTCTAGAAATTGGAACCATACCCGGACCCGTTTACTTAACGGTTCCTAAAGATGGACCCAGACCCGATTATTAACGGGTCGGAACCTTCGGATAATCGGAGAATCGGATACCCATTTACAACCCTATGGGCATCACCCCATCACTTCCGTCTTGGCTCAGGGTGACGGTACGAGGTTAAAGGAGATGACTTTCCTCTATGGTTTACTAAGAGTGTTTCCGCAACGATAATGTGGAAACAGAAATCAACGTAACAGAACAAATTTGAGACGGTAAAGCCGACCGGTCCCCAGGCACCACCGCTCGGTAAAGCAACGGGCTCGGCAGGTCCGACCCGGTCCAGGGCACCACCTCTCTGTAAAGCACAACTGTTTTCCACTGCGATAATGCCTCGGGTGCGGTCATACCAGCGCTAAAGCACCGGATCCCATCAGAACTCCGCAGTTAAGCGTGCTTGGGCGAGAGTAGTACTAGCATGGGTGACCTCCTGGGAAGTCCTCGTGTTGCACCCCTTTTTTTTCAGCTTTGGCTGTCCATTTTCCTGCCACCCATCACATGACCGCTGTTGGAGCCGTCGGAGACCAAATTAATCATTTTGAAGCGTCGAAACCCAGGCTCCGTGCGAGACTTACTGGTTTTAGTTAGCCTTTAATTTGATTGCTTTGAAGGCTTTTTACTCCATTTCCGGTTCAATCTTTGCGGAAAGCCATATAAAGCAATTTAGGAAAGGTTTAAAAGTTTCAATGGAAAATCTTTTATATTTTACTGATTTTAGTAAGCTTACTGATTCGAGTAATCGAGGGTTTCCTGACTCTATAAAAGTAATGTAATACTTTTATTCAAGGAATAATACAGTTTCCGGTTGTTTATGGGTATCTAGGGTCGTAAACGGGTCGGTTCCGTTCCGGGTCCACGGCGGGCCCGGAACTGGAATCGTTAGTGAGGGGATGCACCCGGAAACCAAAACCGGAACCGATTCGGAACTAATTTCCTGGATCCGGAACCGGAACCATTACGGAGTGGATGGGCCCGGAACCGGAACCATTTCCTGGGCGGGTTCGGGTCCGGGCCCGGCCAATGTTGAGAATTTTTTTGAGAAAAGCAAACTATTAGAAAAAAAATTTCTAAAATTGGGGTAATATATTGGAGTTCGGGCCCACAGGCCAGAACCAAGGTCGAATTGGGCCCGGAACCATTTAGGTCGCGGGTCTAGAAATTGGAACCATACCCGGACCCGTTTACTTATCGGTTCCTAAAGATGAACCCAGACCCGATTATTAACGGGTCGGAACCTTCGGATAATCGGAGAATCGGATACCCATTTACAACCCTATGGGCATCACCCCATCACTTCCGTCTTGGCTCAGGGTGACGGTACGAGGTTAAAGGAGATGACTTTCCTCTATGGTTTACTAAGAGTGTTTCCGCAACGTTAATGTGGAAACAGAAATCAACGTAACAGAACAAATTTGAGACGGTAAAGCCGACCGGTCCCCAGGCACCACCGCTCGGTAAAGCAACGGGCTCGGCAGGTCCGACCCGGTCCAGGGCACCACCTCTCTGTAAAGCACAACTGTTTTCCACTGCGATAATACTTCGGGTGCGGTCATACCAGCGCTAAAGCACCCGATCCCATCAGAACTCCGCAGTTAAGCGTGCTTGGGCGAGAGTTGTACTAGGATGGGTGACCCCCTGGGAAGTCCCCGTGTTTCACCCTTTTTTTTTCAGCTTTGGCTGTCCATTTTCCTGCCACCCATCACATGACTGCTGTTGGAGCCGTCGGAGACCAAATTAATCATTTTGAAGCGTCGAAACCCAGGCTCCGTGCGAGACTTACTGGTTTTAGTTAGCCATTAATTTGATTGCTTTGAAGGCTTTTTACTCCATTTCCGGTTCAATCTTTGCGGAAAGCCATATAAAGCAATTTAGGAAAGGTTTAAAAGTTTCAATGGAAAATCTTTTATATTTTACTGATTTTAGTAAGCTTACTGATTCGAGTAATCCAGGGTTTCCTGACTCTATAAAAGTGATGTAATAATTTTATTCAAGGAATAATACATTTTCAGGTTGTTTATGGGTATCTAGGGTCGTAAACGGGTCGGTTCCGTTCCGGGTCCACGGCGGGCCCGGAACTGGAATCGTTAGTGAGGGGATGCACCCGGAAACCAAAACCGGAACCGGTTCGGAACTAATTTCCTGGATCCGGAACCGGAACCATTACGGAGTGGATGGGCCCGGAACCGGAACCATTTCCTCGGCGGGTTCGGGTCCGGGCCCGGCCTATGTAGAGAATTTTTTAGAGAAAAGCAAACTTTTAGAAAAAAAATTTCTAAAATTGGGGTAATATATTGGAGCTCGGGCCCACAGGCCAGAACCAAGGTCGAATTGGGCCCGGAGCCATTTAGGTCGCGGGTCTAGAAATTGGAACCATACCCGGACCCGTTTACTTATCGGTTCCTAAAGATGGACCCAGACCCGATTATTAACGGGTCGTAACCTTCGGATTATCGGAGAATCGGATACCCATTTACAACCCCATGGGCATCACCCCATCACTTACGTCTTGGCTCAGGGTGACGGTACGAGGTTAAAGGAGATGACTTTCCTCTATGGTTTACTAAGAGTGTTTCCGCAACGTTAATATGGAAACAGAATTCAACGTAACAGAACAAATTTGAGACGGTAAAGCCGACCGGTCCCCAGGCACCACCGCTCGGTAAAGCAACGGGCTCGGCAGGTCCGACCCGGTCCAGGGCACCACCTCTCTGTAAAGCACAACTGTTTTCCACTGCGATAATACTTCGGGTGCGGTCATACCAGCGCTAAAGCACCCGATCCCATCAGAACTCCGCAGTTAAGCGTGCTTGGGCGAGAGTTGTACTAGGATGGGTGACCCCCTGGGAAGTCCCCGTGTTTCACCCTTTTTTTTTCAGCTTTGGCTGTCCATTTTCCTGCCACCCATCACATGACTGCTGTTGGAGCCGTCGGAGACCAAATTAATCATTTTGAAGCGTCGAAACCCAGGCTCCGTGCGAGACTTACTGGTTTTAGTTAGCCATTAATTTGATTGCTTTGAAGGCTTTTTACTCCATTTCCGGTTCAATCTTTGCGGAAAGCCATATAAAGCAATTTAGGAAAGGTTTAAAAGTTTCAATGGAAAATCTTTTATATTTTACTGATTTTAGTAAGCTTACTGATTCGAGTAATCCAGGGTTTCCTGACTCTATAAAAGTGATGTAATAATTTTATTCAAGGAATAATACATTTTCAGGTTGTTTATGGGTATCTAGGGTCGTAAACGGGTCGGTTCCGTTCCGGGTCCACGGCGGGCCCGGAACTGGAATCGTTAGTGAGGGGATGCACCCGGAAACCAAAACCGGAACCGGTTCGGAACTAATTTCCTGGATCCGGAACCGGAACCATTACGGAGTGGATGGGCCCGGAACCGGAACCATTTCCTCGGCGGGTTCGGGTCCGGGCCCGGCCTATGTAGAGAATTTTTTAGAGAAAAGCAAACTTTTAGAAAAAAAATTTCTAAAATTGGGGTAATATATTGGAGCTCGGGCCCACAGGCCAGAACCAAGGTCGAATTGGGCCCGGAGCCATTTAGGTCGCGGGTCTAGAAATTGGAACCATACCCGGACCCGTTTACTTATCGGTTCCTAAAGATGGACCCAGACCCGATTATTAACGGGTCGTAACCTTCGGATTATCGGAGAATCGGATACCCATTTACAACCCCATGGGCATCACCCCATCACTTACGTCTTGGCTCAGGGTGACGGTACGAGGTTAAAGGAGATGACTTTCCTCTATGGTTTACTAAGAGTGTTTCCGCAACGTTAATATGGAAACAGAATTCAACGTAACAGAACAAATTTGAGACGGTAAAGCCGACCGGTCCCCAGGCACCACCGCTCGGTAAAGCAACGGGCTCGGCAGGTCCGACCCGGTCCAGGGCACCACCTCTCTGTAAAGCACAACTGTTTTCCACTGCGATAATACTTCGGGTGCGGTCATACCAGCTCTAAAGCACCCGATCCAATCAGAACTCCGCAGTTAAGCGTGCTTGGGCGAGATTAGTACTAGGATGGGTGACCTCCTGGGAAGTCCTCGTGTTGCACGCCTTTTTTTTCAGCTTTGGCTGTCCATTTTCCTGCCACCCATCACATGACCGTTGTTGGAGCCGTCGGAGACCAAATTAATCATTTTGAAGCGTCGAAACCCAGGCTCCGTGCGAGACATACTGGTTTTAGTTAGCTTTTAATTTGATTGCTTTGAAGGCTTTTTACTCCATTTCCGGTTCAATCTTTGCGGAAAGCCATATAAAGCAATTTAGGAAAGGTTTAAAAGTTTCAATGGAAAATCTTTTATGTTTTACTGATTTTAGTAAGCTTACTGATTCGAGTAATCGAGGGTTTCCTGACTCTATAAAAGTAATGTAATACTTTTATTCAAGGAATAATACAGTTTCCGGTTGTTTATGGGTATCTAGGGTCGTAAACGGGTCGGTTCCGTTCCGGGTCCACGGCGGGCCCGGAACTGGAATCGTTAGTGAGAGGATGCACCCGGAAACCAAAACCGGAACCGATTCGGAACTAATTTCCTGGATCCGGAACCGGAACCATTACGGAGTGGATGGGCCCGGAACCGAAACCATTTCCTGGGCGGGTTCGGGTCCGGGCCCGGCCTATGTAGAGAATTTCTTAGAGAAAAGCAAACTTTTAGAAAAAAAATTTCTAAAATTGGGGTAATATATTGGAGCTCGGGCCCACAGGCCAGAACCAAGGTCGAATTGGGCCCGGAACCATTTAGGTCGCGGGTCTAGAAATTGGAACCATACCCGGACCCGTTTACTTATCGGTTCCTAAAGATGGACCCAGACCCGATTATTAACGGGTCGGAACCTTCGGATAATCGGAGAATCGGATACCCATTTACAACCCTATGGGCATCACCCCATCACTTCCGTCTTGGCTCAGGGTGACGGTACGAGGTTAAAGGAGATGACTTTCCTCTATGGTTTACTAAGAGTGTTTCCGCAACGATAATGTGGAAACAGAAATCAACGTAACAGAACATATTTGAGACGGTAAAGCCGACCGGTCCCCAGGCACCACCGCTCGGTAAAGCAACGGGCTCGGCAGGTCCGACCCGGTCCAGGGCACCACCTCTCTGTAAAGCACAACTGTTTTCCACTGCGATAATGCCTCGGGTGCGGTCATACCAGCGCTAAAGCACCGGATCCCATCAGAACTCCGCAGTTAAGCGTGCTTGGGCGAGAGTAATTCTAGGATGGGTGACCTCCTGGGAAGTCCTCGTGTTGCACCCCTTTTTTTTCAGCTTTGGCTGTCCATTTTCCTGCCACCCATCACATGACCGCTGTTGGAGCCGTCGGAGACCAAATTAATCATTTTGAAGCGTCGAAACCCAGGATCCGTGCGAGACTTACTGGTTTTAGTTAGCCTTTAATTTGATTACTTTGAAGGCTTTTTACTCCTTTTCCGGTTCAATCTTTGCGGAAAGCCATATAAAGCAATTTAGGAAAGGTTTAAAAGTTTCAATGGAAAATCTTTTATATTTTACTGATTTTAGTAAGCTTACTGATTCGAGTTATCGAGGGTTTCCTGACTCTATAAAAGTGATGTAATACTTTTATTCAAGGAATAATACAGTTTCCGGTTGTTTATGGATATCTAGGGTCGTAAACGGGTCGGTTCCGTTCCGGGTCCACGGCGGGCCCGGAACTGGAATCGTTAGTGAGGGGATGCACCCGGAAACCAAAACCGGAACCGATTCGGAACTAATTTCCCGGATCCGGAACCGGAACCATTACGGAGTGGATGGGCCCGGAACCGGAACTATTTCCTGGGCGGGTTCGGGTCCGGGCCCGGCCTATGTAGAGAATTTTTTAGAGAAAAGCAAACTTTTAGAAAAAAAATTTCTAAAATTGGGGTAATATATTGGAGCTCGGGCCCACAGGCGAGAACCAAGGACGAATTGGGCCCGGAACCGTTTAGTTCGCGGGTCTAGAAATTGGAACCATACCCGGACCCGTTTACTTATCGGTTCCTAAAGATGGACCCAGACCCGATTATTAACGGGTCGGAACCTTCGGATAATCGGAGAATCGGATACCCATTTACAACCCTATGGGCATCACCCCATCACTTCCGTCTTGGCTCAGGGTGACGGTACGAGGTTAAAGGAGATGACTTTCCTCTATGGTTTACTAAGAGTGTTTCCGCAACGTTAATGTGGAAACAGAAATCAACGTAACAGAACAAATTTGAGACGGTAAAGCCGACCGGTCCCTAGGCACCACCGCTCGGTAAAGCAACGGGCTCGGCAGGTCCGACCAGGTCCAGGGCACCACCCCTCTGTAAAGCACAACTGTTTTCCACTGCGATAATGCTTCGGGTGCGGTCATACCAGCGCTAAAGCACCGGGTCCCATCAGAACTCCGCAGTTAAGCGTGCTTGGGCGAGAGTAGTACTAGGATGGGTGACCTCCTGGGAAGTCCTCGTGTTGCACCTCTTTTTTTTCAGCTTTGGCTGTCCATTTTCCTGCCACCCATCACATGACCGCTGTTGGAGCCGTCGGAGACCAAATTAATCATTTTGAAGCGTCGAAACCCAGGCTCCGTGCGAGACTTACTGGTTTTAGTTAGCCTTTAATTTGATTGCTTTGAAGGCTTTTTACTCCATTTCCGGTTCAATCTTTGCGGAATGCCATATAAAGCAATTTAGGAAAGGTTTAAAAGTTTCAATGGAAAATCTTTTATATTTTACTGATTTTAGTAAGCTTACTGATTCGAGTAATCGAGGGTTTCCTGACTCTATAAAAGTAATGTAATACTTTTATTCAAGGAATAATACAGTTTCTGGTTGTTTATGGGTATCTAGGGTCGTAAACGGGTCGGTTCCGTTCCGGGTCCACGGCGGGCCCGGAACTGGAATCGTTAGTGAGGGGATGCACCCGGAAACCAAAACCGGAACCGATTCGGAACTAATTTCCTGGATCCGGAACCGGAACCATTACGGAGTGGATGGGCCCGGAACCGAAACCATTTCCTGGGCGGGTTCGGGTCCGGGCCCGGCCAATGTTGAGAATTTTTTTGAGAAAAGCAAACTTTTAGAAAAAAAATTTCTAAAATTGGTATAATATATTGGAGTTCGGGCCCACAGGCCAGAACCAAGGTCGAATTGGGCCCGGAACCATTTAGGTCGCGGGTCTAGAAATTGGAACCATACCCGGACCCGTTTACTTATCGGTTCCTAAAGATGAACCCAGACCCGATTATTAACGGGTCGGAACCTTCGGATAATCGGAGAATCGGATACCCATTTACAACCCTATGGGCATCACCCCATCACTTCCGTCTTGGCTCAGGGTGACGGTACGAGGTTAAAGGAGATGACTTTCCTCTATGGTTTACTAAGAGTGTTTCCGCAACGTTAATGTGGAAACAGAAATCAACGTAACAGAACAAATTTGAGACGGTAAAGCCGACCGGTCCCCAGGCACCACCGCTCGGTAAAGCAACGGGCTCGGCAGGTCCGACCCGGTCCAGGGCACCACCTCTCTGTAAAGCACAACTGTTTTCCACTGCGATAATACTTCGGGTGCGGTCATACCAGCGCTAAAGCACCCGATCGCATCAGAACTCCACAGTTAAGCGTGCTTGGGCGAGAGTTGTACTAGGATGGGTGACCCCCTGGGAAGTCCTCGTGTTGCACCCTTTTTTTTTCAGCTTTGGCTGTCCATTTTCCTGCCACCCATCACATGACTGCTGTTGGAGCCGTCGGAGACCAAATTAATCATTTTGAAGCGTCGAAACCCAGGCTCCGTGCGAGACTTACTGGTTTTAGTTAGCCTTTAATTTGATTGCTTTGAAGGCTTTTTACTCCATTTCCGGTTCAATCTTTGCGGAAAGCCATATAAAGCAATTTAGGAAAGGTTTAAAAGCTTCAATGGAAAATCTTTTATATTTTACTGATTTTAGTAAGCTTACTGATTCGAGTAATCGAGGGTTTCCTGACTCTATAAAAGTGATGTAATACTTTAATTCAAGGATTAATACATTTTCAGGTTGTTTATGGGTATCTAGGGTCGTAAACGGGTCGGTTCCGTTCCGGGTTCACGGCGGGCCCGGAACTGGAATCGTTAGTGAGGGGATGCACCCGGAAACCAAAACCGGAACCGGTTCGGAACTAATTTCCTGGATCCGGAACCGGAACCATTACGGAGTGGATGGGCCCGGAACCGGAACCATTTCCTCGGCGGGTTCGGGTCCGGGCCCGGCCTATGTAGAGAATTTTTTAGAGAAAAGCAAACTTTTAGAAAAAAAATTTCTAAAATTGGGGTAATATATTGGAGCTCGGGCCCATAGGCCAGAACCAAGGTCGAATTGGGCCCGGAGCCATTTAGGTCGCGGGTCTAGAAATTGGAACCATACCCGGACCCGTTTACTTATCAGTTCCTAAAGATGGACCCAGACCCGATTATTAACGGGTCGTAACCTTCGGATTATCGGAGAATCGGATACCCATTTGCAACCCTATGGGCATCACCCCATCACTTACGTCTTGGCTCAGGGTGACGGTACGAGGTTAAAGGAGATGACTTTCCTCTATGGTTTACTAAGAGTGTTTCCGCAACGTTAATGTGGAAACAGAATTCAACGTAACAGAACAAATTTGAGACGGTAAAGCCGACCGGTCCCCAGGCACCACCGCTCGGTAAAGCAACGGGCTCGGCAGGTCCGACCCGGTCCAGGGCACCACCTCTCTGTAAAGCACAACTGTTTTCCACTGCGATAATACTTCGGGTGCGGTCATACCAGCTCTAATGCACCCGATCCCATCAGAACTCCGCAGTTAAGCGTGCTTGGGCGAGAGTAGTACTAGGATGGGTGACCTCCTGGGAAGTCCTCGTGTTGCACCCCTTTTTTTTCAGCTTTGGCTGTCCATTTTCCTGCCACCCATCACATGACCGCTGTTGGAGCCGTCGGAGACCAAATTAATCATTTTGAAGCGTCGAAACCCAGGCTCCGTGCGAGACTTACTGGTTTTAGTTAGCCTTTAATTTGATTGCTTTGAAGGCTTTTTACTCCATTTCCGGTTCAATCTTTGCGGAAAGCCATATAAAGCAATTTAGGAAAGGTTTAAAAGTTTCAATGGAAAATCTTTTATATTTTACTGATTTTAGTAAGCTTTCTGATTCGAGTAATCGAGGGTTTCCTGACTCTATAAAAGTAATGTAATACTTTTATTCAACGAATAATACAGTTTCCGGTTGTTTATGGGTATCTAGGGTCGTAAACGGGTCGGTTCCGTTCCGGGTCCACGGCGGGCCCGGAACTGGAATCGTTAGTGACGGGATGCACCCGGAAACCGAAACCGGAACCGATTCGGAACTAATTTCCTGGATCCGGAACCGGAACCATTACGGAGTGGATGGGCCCGGAACCGGAACCATTTCCTGGGCGGGTTCGGGTCCGGGCCCGGCCTATGTAGAGAATTTCTTAGAGAAAAGCAAACTTTTAGAAAAAAAATTTCTAAAATTGGGGTAATATATTGGAGCTCCGTCCCACAGGCCAGAACCAAGGTCGAATTGGGCCCGGAACCATTTAGGTCGCGGGTCTAGAAATTGGAACCATACCCGGACCCGTTTTCTTAACGGTTCCTAAAGATGGACCCAGACCCGATTATTAACGGGTCGGAACCTTCGGATAATCGGAGAATCGGATACCCATTTACAACCCTATGGGCATCACCCCATCACTTCCGTCTTGGCTCAGGGTGACGGTACGAGGTTAAAGGAGATGACTTTCCTCTATGGTTTACTAAGAGTGTTTCCGCAACGATAATGTGGAAACAGAAATCAACGTAACAGAACAAATTTGAGACGGTAAAGCCGACCGGTCCCCAGGCACCACCGCTCGGTAAAGCAACGGGCTCGGCAGGTCCGACCCGGTCCAGGGCACCACCTCTCTGTAAAGCACAACTGTTTTCCACTGCGATAATGCCTCGGGTGCGGTCATACCAGCGCTAAAGCACCGGATCCCATCAGAACTCCGCAGTTAAGCGTGCTTGGGCGAGAGTAGTACTAGCATGGGTGACCTCCTGGGAAGTCCTCGTGTTGCACCCCTTTTTTTTCAGCTTTGGCTGTCCATTTTCCTGCCACCCATCACATGACCGCTGTTGGAGCCGTCGGAGACCAAATTAATCATTTTGAAGCGTCGAAACCCAGGCTCCGTGCGAGACTTACTGGTTTTAGTTAGCCTTTAATTTGATTGCTTTGAAGGCTTTTTACTCCATTTCCGGTTCAATCTTTGCGGAAAGCCATATAAAGCAATTTAGGAAAGGTTTAAAGGTTTCATTGGAAAATCTTTTATATTTTACTGATTTTAGTAAGCTTACTGATTCGAGTAATCGAGGGTTTCCTGACTCTATAAAAGTAATGTAATACTTTTATTCAAGGAATAATACAGTTTCCGGTTGTTTATGGGTATCTAGGGTCGTAAACGGGTCGGTTCCGTTCCGGGTCCACGGCGGGCCCGGAACTGGAATTGTTAGTGAGGGGATGCACCCGGAAACCAAAACCGGAACCGATTCGGAACTAATTTCCTGGATCCGGAACCGGAACCATTACGGAGTGGATGGGCCCGGAACCGGAACCATTTCCTGGGCGGGTTCGGGTCCGGGCCCGGCCTATGTAGAGAATTTTTTAGAGAAAAGCAAACTTTTAGAAAAAAAATTTCTAAAATTGGGGTAATATATTGGAGCTCGGGCCCACAGGCCAGAACCAAGGTCAAATTGGGCCCGGAACCATTTAGGTCGCGGGTCTAGAAATTGGAACCATACCCGGACCCGTTTGCTTAACGGTTCCTAAAGATGGACCCAGACCCGATTATTAACGGGTCGGAACCTTCGGATAATCGGAGAATCGGATACCCATTTACAACCCTATGGGCATCACCCCATCACTTCCGTCTTGGCTCAGGGTGACGGTACGAGGTTAAAGGAGATGACTTTCCTCTATGGTTTACTAAGAGTGTTTCCGCAACGATAATGTGGAAACAGAAATCAACGTAACAGAACAAATTTGAGACGGTAAAGCCGACCGGTCCCCAGGCACCACCGCTCGGTAAAGCAACGGGCTCGGCAGGTCCGACCCGGTCCAGGGCACCACCTCTCTGTAAAGCACAACTGTTTTCCACAGCGATAATGCCTGGGGTGCGGTCATACCAGCGCTAAAGCACCAGATCCCATCAGAACTCCGCAGTTAAGCGTGCTTGGGCGAGAGTAGTGCTAGGATGGGTGACCTCCTGGGAAGTCCTCGTGTTGCACCCCTTTTTTTTCAGCTTTGGCTGTCCATTTTCCTGCCACCCATCACATGACCGCTGTTGGAGCCGTCGGAGACCAAATTAATCATTTTGAAGCGTCGAAACCCAGGCTCCGTGCGAGACTTACTGGTTTTAGTTAGCCTTTAATTTGATTGCTTTGAAGGCTTTTTACTCCATTTCCGGTTCAATCTTTGCGGAAAGCCATATAAAGCAATTTAGGAGAGGTTTAAAAGTTTCAATGGAAAATCTTTTATATTTTACTGATTTTAGTAAGCTTACTAATTCGAGTAGTCGAGGGTTTCCTGACTCTATAAAAGTGATGTAATACTTTTATTCAAGGAATAATACAGTTTCTGGTTGTTTATGGGTATCTAGGGTCGTAAACGGGTCGGTTCCGTTCCGGGTCCACGGCGGGCCCGGAACTGGAATCGTTAGTGAGGGGATGCACCCGGAAACCAAAACCGGAACCGATTCGGAACTAATTTCCTGGATCCGGAACCGGAACCATTACGGAGTGGATGGGCCCGGACCGGAACTATTTCCTGGGCGGGTTCGGGTCCAGGCCCGGCCTATGTAGAGAATTTTTTTCAGAAAAGCAAACTTTTAGAAAAAAAATTTCTAGAATTGGGGTAATATATTGGAGCTCGGGCCCACAGGCCAGAACCAAGGTCGAATTGGGCCCGGAACCATTTAGTTCGCGGGTCTAGAAATTGGAACCATACCCGGACCCGTTTACTTATCGGTTCCTAAAGATGAACCCAGACCCGATTATTAACGGGTCGGAACCTTCGGATAATCGGAGAATCGGATACCCATTTACAACCCTATGGGCATCACCCCATCACTTCCGTCTTGGCTCAGGGTGACGGTACGAGGTTAAAGGAGATGACTTTCCTCTATGGTTTACTAAGAGTGTTTCCGCAACGTTAATGTGGAAACAAAAATCAACGTAACAGAACAAATTTGAGACGGTAAAGCCGACCGGTCCCCAGGCACCCCCGCTCGGTAAAGCAACGGGCTCAGCAGGTCCGACCCGGTCCAGGGCACCACCCCTCTGTAAAGCACAACTGTTTTCCACTGCGATAATGCTTCGGGTGCGGTCATACCAGCGCTAAAGCACCGGATCCCATCAGAACTCCGCAGTTAAGCGTGCTTGGGCGAGAGTAGTACTAGGATGGGTGACCTCCTGGGAAGTCCTCGTGTTGCACCTCTTTTTTTTCAGCTTTGGCTGTCCATTTTCCTGCCACCCATCACATGACCGCTGTTGGAGCCGTCGGAGACCAAATTAATCATTTTGAAGCGTCGAAACCCAGGCTCCGTGCGAGACTTACTGGTTTTAGTTAGCCTTTAATTTGATTGCTTTGAAGGCTTTTTACTCCTTTTCCGGTTCAATCTTTGCGGAAAGCCATATAAAGCAATTTAGGAAAGGTTTAAAAGTTTCAATGGAAAATCTTTTATATTTTACTGATTTTAGTAAGCTTACTGATTCGAGTAATCGAGGGTTTCCTGACTCTATAAAAGTGATGTAATACTTTTATTCAAGGAATAATACATTTTCAGGTTGTTTATGGGTATCTAGGGTCGTAAACGGGTCGGTTCCGTTCCGGGTCCACGGCGGGCCCGGAACTGGAATCGTTAGTGAGGGGATGCACCCGGAAACCAAAACCGGAACCGATTCGGAACTAATTTCCTGGATCCGGAACCGGAACCATTACGGAGTGGATGGGCCCGGAACCGGAACCATTTCCTGGGCGGGTTCGGGTAAGGGCCCGGCCAATGTTGAGAATTTTTTTGAGAAAAGCAAACTTTTAGAAAAAAAATTTCTAAAATTGGGGTAATATATTGGAGCTCGGGCCCACAGGCCAGAACCAAGGTCGAATTGGGCCCGGAACCATTTAGGTCGCGGGTCTAGAAATTGGAACCATACCCGGACCCGTTTACTTATCGGTTCCTAAAGATGAACCCAGACCCGATTATTAACGGGTCAGAACCTTCGGATAATCGGAGAATCGGATACCCATTTACAACCCTATGGGCATCACCCCATCACTTCCGTCTTGGCTCAGGGTGACGGTACGAGGTTAAAGGAGATGACTTTCCTCTATGGTTTACTAAGAGTGTTTCCGCAACGTTAATGTGGAAACAGAAATCAACGTAACAGAACAAATTTGAGACGGTAAAGCCGACCGGTCCCCAGGCACCACCGCTCGGTAAAGCAACGGGCTCGGCAGGTCCGACCCGGTCCAGGGCACCACCTCTCTGTAAAGCACAACTGTTTTCCACTGCGATAATTCTTCGGGTGCGGTCATACCAGCGCTAAAGCACCCGATCCCATCAGAACTCCGCAGTTAAGCGTGCTTGGGCGAGAGTAGTACTAGGATGGGTGACCTCCTGGGAAGTCCTCGTGTTGCACCCCTTTTTTTTCAGCTTTGGCTGTCCATTTTCCTGCCACCCATCACATGACCGCTGTTGGAGCCGTCGGAGACCAAATTAATCATTTTGAAGCGTCGAAACCCAGGCTCCGTGCGAGACTTACTGGTTTTAGTTAGCCTTTAATTTGATTGCTTTGAAGGCTTTTTACTCCATTTCCGGTTCAATCTTTGCGGAAAGCCATATAAAGCAATTTAGGAAAGGTTTAAAGGTTTCAATGGAAAATCTTTTATATTTTACTGATTTTAGTAAGCTTACTGATTCGAGTAATCGAGGGTTTCCTGACTCTATAAAAGTAATGTAATACTTTTATTCAAGGAATAATACAGTTTCCGGTTGTTTATGGGTATCTAGGGTCGTAAACGGGTCGGTTCCGTTCCGGGTCCACGGCGGGCCCGGAACTGGAATCGTTAGTGAGGGGATGCACCCGGAAACCAAAACCGGAACCGATTCGGAACTAATTTCCTGGATCCGGAACCGGAACCATTACGGAGTGGATGGGCCCGGAACCGGAACCATTTCCTGGGCGGGTTCGGGTCCGGGCCCGGCCTATGTAGAGAATTTTTTAGAGAAAAGCAAACTTTTAGAAAAAAAATTTCTAAAATTGGGGTAATATATTGGAGCTCGGGCCCACAGGCCAGAACCAAGGTCGAATTGGGCCCGGAACCATTTAGGTCGCGGGTCTAGAAATTGGAACCATACCCGGACCCGTTTGCTTAACGGTTCCTAAAGATGGACCCAGACCCGATTATTAACGGGTCGGAACCTTCGGATAATCGGAGAATCGGATACCCATTTACAACCCTATGGGCATCACCCCATCACTTCCGTCTTGGCTCAGGGTGACGGTACGAGGTTAAAGGAGATGACTTTCCTCTATGGTTTACTAAGAGTGTTTCCGCAACGTTAATGTGGAAACAGAAATCAACGTAACAGAACAAATTTGAGACGGTAAAGCCGACCGGTCCCCAGGCACCACCGCTCGGTAAAGCAACGGGCTCGGCAGGTCCGACCCGGTCCAGGGCACCACCTCTCTGTAAAGCACAACTGTTTTCCACTGCGATAATGCCTGGGGTGCGGTCATACCAGCGCTAAAGCACCAGATCCCATCAGAACTCCGCAGTTAAGCGTGCTTGGGCGAGAGTAGTACTAGGATGGGTGACCTCCTGGGAAGTCCTCGTGTTGCACCCCTTTTTTTTCAGCTTTGGCTGTCCATTTTCCTGCCACCCATCACATGACCGCTGTTGGAGCCGTCGGAGACCAAATTAATCGTTTTGAAGCGTCGAAACCCAGGCTCCGTGCGAGACTTACTGGTTTTAGTTAGCCTTTAATTTGATTGCTTTGAAGGCTTTTTACTCCATTTCCGGTTCAATCTTTGCGGAAAGCCATATAAAGCAATTTAGGAAAGGTTTAAAAGTTTCAATGGAAAATCTTTTATATTTTACTGATTTTAGTAAGCTTACTAATTCGAGTAATCGAGGGTTTCCTGACTCTATAAAAGTGATGTAATACTTTTATTCAAGGAATAATACAGTTTCTGGTTGTTTATGGGTATCTAGGGTCGTAAACGGGTCGGTTCCGTTCCGGGTCCACGGCGGGCCCGGAACTGGAATCGTTAGTGAGGGGATGCACCCGGAAACCAAAACCGGAACCGATTCGGAACTAATTTCCTGGATCCGGAACCGGAACCATTACGGAGTGGATGGGCCCGGACCGGAACTATTTCCTGGGCGGGTTCGGGTCCGGGCCCGGCCTATGTAGAGAATTTTTTTGAGAAAAGCAAACTTTTAGAAAAAAAATTTCTAAAATTGGGGTAATATATTGGAGCTCGGGCCCACAGGCCAGAACCAAGGTCGAATTGGGCCCGGAACCATTTAGTTCGCGGGTCTAGAAATTGGAACCATACCCGGACCCGTTTACTTATCGGTTCCTAAAGATGGACCCAGACCCGATTATTAACGGGTCGGAACCTTCGGATAATCGGAGAATCGGATACCCATTTACAACCCTATGGGCATCACCCCATCACTTCCGTCTTGGCTCAGGGTGACGGTACGAGGTTAAAGGAGATGACTTTCCTCTATGGTTTACTAAGAGTGTTTCCGCAACGTTAATGTGGAAACAGAAATCAACGTAACAGAACAAATTTGAGACGGTAAAGCCGACCGGTCCCCAGGCACCCCCGCTCGTTAAAGCAACGGGCTCGGCAGGTCCGACCCGGTCCAGGGCACCACCCCTCTGTAAAGCACAACTGTTTTCCACTGCGATAATGCTTCGGGTGCGGTCATACCAGCGCTAAAGCACCGGATCCCATCAGAACTCCGCAGTTAAGCGAGCTTGGGCGAGAGTAGTACTAGGATGGGTGACCTCCTGGGAAGTCCTCGTGTTGCACCTCTTTTTTTTCAGCTTTGGCTGTCCATTTTCCTGCCACCCATCACATGACCGCTGTTGGAGCCGTCGGAGACCAAATTAATCATTTTGAAGAGTCGAAACCCAGGCTCCGTGCGAGACTTACTGGTTTTAGTTAGCCTTTAATTTGATTGCTTTGAAGGCTTTTTACTCCTTTTCCGGTTCAATCTTTGCGGAAAGCCATATAAAGCAATTTAGGAAAGGTTTAAAAGTTTCAATGGAAAATCTTTTATATTTTACTGATTTTAGTAAGCTTACTGATTCGAGTAATCGAGGGTTTCCTGACTCTATAAAAGTGATGTAATACTTTTATTCAAGGAATAATACATTTTCAGGTTGTTTATGGGTATCTAGGGTCGTAAACGGGTCGGTTCCGTTCCGGGTCCACGGCGGGCCCGGAACTGGAATCGTTAGTGAGGGGATGCACCCGGAAACCAAAACCGGAACCGATTCGGAACTAATTTCCTGGATCCGGAACCGGAACCATTACGGAGTGGATGGGCCCGGAACCGGAACCATTTCCTGGGCGGGTTCGGGTAAGGGCCCGGCCAATGTTGAGAATTTTTTTGAGAAAAGCAAACTTTTAGAAAAAAAATTTCTAAAATTGGGGTAATATATTGGAGCTCGGGCCCACAGGCCAGAACCAAGGTCGAATTGGGCCCGGAACCATTTAGGTCGCGGGTCTAGAAATTGGAACCATACCCGGACCCGTTTACTTATCGGTTCCTAAAGATGAACCCAGACCCGATTATTAACGGGTCAGAACCTTCGGATAATCGGAGAATCGGATACCCATTTACAACCCTATGGGCATCACCCCATCACTTCCGTCTTGGCTCAGGGTGACGGTACGAGGTTAAAGGAGATGACTTTCCTCTATGGTTTACTAAGAGTGTTTCCGCAACGTTAATGTGGAAACAGAAATCAACGTAACAGAACAAATTTGAGACGGTAAAGCCGACCGGTCCCCAGGCACCACCGCTCGGTAAAGCAACGGGCTCGGCAGGTCCGACCCAGTCCAGGGCACCACCTCTCTGTAAAGCACAACTGTTTTCCACTGCGATAATACTTCGGGTGCGGTCATACCAGCGCTAAAGCACCCGATCCCATCAGAACTCCGCAGTTAAGCGTGCTTGGGCGAGAGTAGTACTAGGATGGGTGACCCCCTGGGAAGTCCTCGTGTTGCACCCCTTTTTTTTCAGCTTTGGCTGTCCATTTTCCTGCCACCCATCACATGACCGCTGTTGGAGCCGTCGGAGACCAAATTAATCATTTTGAAGCGTCGAAACCCAGGCTCCGTGCGAGACATACTGGTTTTAGTTAGCCTTTAATTTGATTGCTTTGAAGGCTTTTTACTCCATTTCCGGTTCAATCTTTGCGGAAAGCCATATAAAGCAATTTAGGAAAGGTTTAAAAGTTTCAATGGAAAATCTTTTATATTTTACTGATTTTAGTAAGCTTACTGATTCGAGTAATCGAGGGTTTCCTGACTCTATAAAAGTGATGTAATACTTTTATTCAAGGAATAATACAGTTTCAGGTTGTTTATGGGTATCTAGGGTCGTAAACGGGGCGGTTCCGTTCCGGGTCCACGGCGGGCCCGGAACTGGAATCGTTAGTGAGGGGATGCACCCGGAAACCAAAACCGGAACCGATTCGAAACTAATTTCCTGGATCCGGAACCGAAACCATTACGGAGTGGATGGGCCCGGAATCGGAACCATTTCCTGGGCGGGTTCGGGTCCGGGCCCGGCCTATGTAGAGAATTTTTTTAGAGAAAAGCAAACTTTTAGAAAAAAAATTTCTAAAATTGGGGTAGTATATTGGAGCTCGGGCCCACAGGCCAGAACCAAGGTCGAATTGGGCCCGAAACCATTTAGGTCGCGGGTCTAGAAATTGGAACCATACCCGGACCCGTTTACTTATCGGTTCCTAAAGATGAACCCAGACCCGATTATTAACGGGTCGGAACCTTCGGATAATCGGAGAATCGGATACCCATTTACAACCCTATGGGCATCACCCCATCACTTCCGTCTTGGCTCAGGGTGACGGTACGAGGTTAAAGGAGATGACTTTCCTCTATGGTTTACTAAGAGTGTTTCCGCAACGTTAATGTGGAAACAGAAATCAACGTAACAGAACAAATTTGAGACGGTAAAGCCGACCGGTCCCCAGGCACCACCGCTCGGTAAAGCAACGGGCTCGGCAGGTCCGACCCGGTCCAGGGAACCACCTCTCTGAAAAGCACAACTGTTTTCCACTGCGATAATACTTCGGGTGCGATCATACCAGCGCTAAAGCACCGGATCCCATCAGAACTTCGCAGTCAAGCGTGCTTGGGCGAGAGTAGTACTAGGATGGGTGACCTCCTAGGAAGTCCTCGTGTTGCACCCCTTTTTTTTCTGCTTTGGCTGTCCATTTTCCAGCCACCCATCACATGACCGCTGTTGGAGCCGTCGGAGACCAAATTAATCATTTTGAAGCGTCGAAACCCAGGCTCCGTGCGAGACTTACTGGTTTTAGTTAGCCTTTAATTTGATTGCTTTGATGGCTTTTTACTCCATTTCCAGTTCAATCTTTGCGGAAAGCCATATAAAGCAATTTAGGAAAGGTTTAAAAGTTTCAATGGAAAATCTTTTATATTTTACTGATTTTAGTAAGCTTACTGATTCGAGTAATCGAGGGTTTCCTGACTCTATAAAAGTGATGTAATACTTTTATTCAAGGAAAAATACAGTTTCAGGTTGTTTATGGGTATCTAGGGTCGTAAACGGGGCGGTTCCGTTCCGGGTCCACGGCGGGCCCGGAACTGGAATCGTTAGTGAGGGGATGCACCCGGAAACCAAAACCGGAACCGATTCGAAACTAATTTCCTGGATCCGGAACCGGAACCATTACGGAGTGGATGGGCCCGAAATCGGAACCATTTCCTGGGCGGGTTCGGGTCCGGGCCCGGCCTATGTAGAGAATTTTTTAGAGAAAAGCAAACTTTTAGAAAAAAAATTTCTAAAATTGGGGTAATATATTGGAGCTCGGGCCCACAGGCCAGAACCAAGGTCGAATTGGGCCCGGAACCGTTTAGGTCGCGGGTCTAGAAATTGGAACCATACCCGGACCCGTTTACTTATCGGTTCCTAAAGATGGACCCAGACCCGATTATTAACGGGTCGGAACCGTCGGATAATCGGAGAATCGGATACCCACTTACAACCCTATGGGCATCACCCCATCACTTCCATCTTGGCTAAGGGTAACGGTACGAGGTTAAAGGAGATGACTTTCCTCTATGGTTTACTAAGAGTGTTTCCACAACGTTAATGTGGAAACAGAATTCAACGTAACAGAACAAATTTGAGACGGTAAAGCCGACCGGTCCCCAGGCACCACCGCTCGGTAAAGCAACGGGCTCGGCAGGTCCGACCCGGTCCAGGGCACCACCTCTCTGTAAAGCACAACTGTTTTCCACTGCGATAATACTTCGGGTGCGATCATACCCGCGCTAAAGCACCAGATCCCTTCAGAACTCCGCAGTTAGGCGGGCTTGGGCGAGAGTAGTACTAGGATGGGTGACCTCCTGGGAAGTCCTCGTGTTGCAGCCCTTTTTTTTCAGCTTTGGCTGTCCATTTTCCTGCCACCCATCACATGACCGCTGTTGGAGCCGTCGGAGACCAAATTAATCATTTTGAAGCGTCGAAACCCAGGCTTCGTGCGAGACTTACTGGTTTTAGTTAGCCTTTAATTTGATTGCTTTGAAGGCTTTTTACTCCATTTCCGGTTCAATCTTTGCGGAAAGCCATATAAAGCAATTTAGGAAAGGTTTAAAAGTTTCAATGGAAAATCTTTTATATTTTACTGATTTTAGTAAGCTTACTGATTCGAGTAATCGAGGGTTTCCGGACTCTATAAAAGTGATGTAATACTTTTACTCAAGGAATAATACAGTTTCAGGTTGTTTATGGGTATTTAGGGTCGTAAACGGGTCGGTTCCGTTCCGGGTCCACGGCGGGCCCGGAACTGGAATCGTTAGTGAGGGGATGCACCCGGAAACCAAAACCGGAACCGATTCGGAACCAATTTCCTGGATCCGGAACCGGAACCATTACGGAGTGGATGGGCCCGGAACCGGAACCATTTCCTGGGCGGGTTCGGGTCCGGGCCCGGCCTATGTAGAGAATTTTTTTGAGAAAAGCACACTTTTAGAAAAAAAATTTCTAAAATTGGGGTAATATATTGGAGCTCGGGCCCACAGGCCAGAACCAAGGTCGAATTGGGCCCGGAACCATTTAGGTCGCGGGTCTAGAAATTGGAACCATACCCGGACCCGTTTACTTATCGGTTCCTAAAGATGGACCCAGACCCGATTATTAATTGGTTGGAACCGTCGGATAATCGGAGAATCGGATACCCATTTACAACCCTATGGGCATCACCCCATCACTTCCGTCTTGGCTCAGGGTGACGGTACGAGGTTAAAGGAGATGACTTTCCTCTATGGTTTACTAAGAGTGTTTCCGCAACGTTGATGTGGAAACAGAAATCAACGTAACAGAACAAATTTGAGACGGTAAAGCCGACCGGTCCCCAGGCACCACCGCTCGGTAAAGCAACGGGCTCGGCAGGTCCGACCCAGTCCAGGGCACCACCTCTCTGTAAAGCACAACTGTTTTCCACTGCGATAATACCTTGGGTGCGATCATACCAGCGCTAAAGCACCAGATCCCATCAGAACTCCGCAGTTAAGCGCGCTTGGGCGAGAGTAGTACTAGGATGGGTGACCTCCTGGGAAGTCCTCGTGTTGCACCCTTTTTTTTTCAGCTTTGGCTGTCCATTTTCTTGCACCCTTTTTTTTTCAGCTTTGGCTGTCCATTTTCCTGCCACCTATCACATGACCGCTGTTGGAGCCGCCGGACACCAAATTAATCATTTTGAAGCGTCGAAACCCAGGCTCCGTGCGAGACTTACTTGTTTTAGTTAGCCTTTAATTTGATTGCTTTGAAGGCTTTTTACTCCATCTCCGGTTCAATCTTTGCGGAAAGCCATATAAAGCAATTTAGGAAAGGTTTAAAGGTTTCAATGGAAAATCTTTTATATTTTACTAATTTTAGTAAGCTTACTGATTCGAGTAATCGAGGGTTTCCTGACTCTATAAAAGTGATGTAATACTTTTATTCAAAGAATAATACAGTTTCAGGATGTTTATGGGTATCTAGGGTCGTAAACGGGTCGGTTCCGTTCCGGGTCCACGGCGGGCCCGGAACTGGAATCGTTAGTGTGGGGATGCACCCGGAAACCAAAACCGGAACCGATTCGGAGCTAATTTCCTGGATTCGGAACCGGAACCATTACGGAGTGGATGGGCCCGGAATTGGAACCATTTCCTGGGCGGGTTCGGGTCCGGGCCCGACCTATGTAGAGAATTTTTTAGAGAAAAGCAAACTTTTAGAAAAAAAATTTCTAAAATTGGGGTAATATATTGGAGCTCGGGCCCACAGGCCAGAACCCAGGTCGAATTGGGCCCGGAACCATTTAGGTCGCGGGTCTAGAAATTGGAACCATACCCGGACCCGTTTACTTATCGGTTCCTAAAGATGGACCCAAACCCGATTATTAACGGGTCGGAACCTTCGGATAATCGGAGAATCGGATACCCATTTACAACCCTATGGGCATCACCCCATCACTTCCGTCTTGGCTCAGGGTGACGGTACGAGGTTAAAGGAGATGACTTTCCTCTATGGTTTACTAAGAGTGTTTCCGCAACGTTAATGTGGAAACAGAAATCAACGTAACAGAACAAATTTGAGACGGTAAAGCCGACCGGTCCCCAGGCACCACCGCTCGGTAAAGCAACGGGCTCGGCAGGTCCGACCCGGTCCAGGGCACCACCTCTCTGTAAAGCACAACTGTTTTCCACTGCAATAGTACTTCGGGTGCGATCATACCAACGCTAAAGCACCGGATCCCATCAGAACTCCGCAGTTAAGCGTGCTTGGGCGAGAGTATTTCTAGGATGGGTGACCTCCTGGGAATTCCGCGTGTTGCACCCTTTTTTTTTCAGCTTTGGCTGTCCATTTTCCTGCCACCCATCACATGACCGCTGTTGGAGCCGTCGGAGACCAAATTAATCATTTTGAAGCGTCGAAACCCAGGCTCCGTGCGAGACTTACTGGTTTTAGTTAGCCTTTAATTTGATCGCTTTGAAGGCTTTTTACTCCATCTCCGGTTCAATCTTTGCGGAAAGCCATATAAAGCAATTTAGGAAAGGTTTAAAAGTTTCAATGGAAAATCTTTTATATTTTACTGATTTTAGTAAGCTTACTGATTCGAGTAATCGAGGGTTTCCTGACTCTATAAAAGTGATGTAATACTTTTATTCAAGGAATAATACAGTTTCAGGTTGTTTATGGGTATCTAGGGTCGTAAACGGGTCGGTTCCGTTCCGGGTCCACGGCGGGCCCGGAACTGGAATCGTTAGTGAGGGGATGCACCCGGAAACCAAAACCGGAACCGATTCGGAACTAATTTCCCGGATTCGGAACAGGAACCATTACGGAGTGGATGGGCCCGGAACCGGAACCATTTCCTGGGCGGGTTCGGGTCCGGGCCAGGCCTATGTTGAGAATTTTTTAGAGAAAAGCAAACTTTTAGAAAAAAAATTTCTAAAATTGGGGTAATATATTGGAGCTCGGGCCCACAGGCCAGAACCAAGGTCGAATTGGGCCCGGAACCATTTAGGTCGCGGGTCTAGAAATTGGAACCATACCCGGACCCGTTTACTTATCGGTTCCTAAAGATGGACCCAAACCCGATTATTAACGGGTCGGAACCTTCGGATAATCGGAGAATCGGATACCCATTTACAACCCTATGGGCATCACCCCATCACTTCCGTCTTGGTTCAGGGTGACGGTACGAGGTTAAAGGAGATGATTTTCCTCTATGGTTTACTAAGAGTGTTTCCGCAACGGTAATGTGGAAACAGAAATCAACGTACCAGAACAAATTTGAGATGGTAAAGCCGAACGGTCCCCAGGCACCACCGCTCGGTAAAGCAACGGGCTCGGCAGGTCCGACCCGGTCCAGGGCACCACCTCTCTGTAAAGCACAACTGCTTTCCACTGCGATAATACCTCGGGTGCGATCATACCAGCGCTAAAGCACCGGATCCCATCAGAACTCCGCAGTTAAGCGTGCTTGGGCGAGAGTAGTACTAGGATGGGTGACCTCCTGGGAAGTCCTCGTGTTGCACCCTTTTTTTTTCGGCTTTGGCTGTCCATTTTCCTGCCACCCATCACATGACCGCTGTTGGAGCCGTCGGAGACCAAATTAATCATTTTGAAGCGTCGAAACCCAGGCTCCGTGCGAGACTTACTGGTTTTAGTTAGCCTTTAATTTGATTGCTTTGAAGGCTTTTTACTCCATCTCCGGTTCAATCTTTGCGGAAAGCCATATAAAGCAATTTAGGAAAGGTTTAAAAGTTTCAATGGAAAATCTTTTATATTTTACTGATTTTAGTAAGCTTACTGATTCGAGTAATCGAGGGCTTCCTGACTCTATAAAAGTGATGTAATACTTTTATTCAAGGAATAATACAGTTTCAGTTTGTTTATGGGTATCTAGGGTCGTAAACGGGTCGGTTCCGTTCCGGGTCCGCGGCGGGCCCGGAACTGGAATCGTTAGTGAGGGGATGCACCCGGAAACCAAAACCGGAACCGATTCGGAACTAATTTCCTGGATCCGGAACCGGAACCATTACGGAGTGGATGGGCCCGGAACCGGAACCATTTCCTGGGCGGGTTCGGGTCCGGGCCCGGCCTATGTTGAGAATTTTTTAGAGAAAAGCAAACTTTTAGAAAAAAAATTTCTAAAATTGGGGTAATATATTGGAGCTCGGGCCCACAGGCCAGAACCAAGGTCGAATTGGGCCCGGAACCATTTAGGTCGCGGGTCTAGAAATTGGAACCATACCCGGACCCGTTTACTTATCGGTTCCTAAAGATTGACCCAGACCCGATTATTAACGGGTCGGAACCTTCGGATAATCGGAGAATCGGATATCCATTTACAACCCTATGGGCATCACCCCATCACTTCCGTCTTGGCTCAGGGTGACGGTACGAGGTTAAAGGAGATGACTTTCCTCTATGGTTTACTAAGAGTGTTTCCGCAACGTTAATGTGGAAACAGAAATCAACGTAACAGAACAAATTTGAGACGGTAAAGCCGACCGGTCCCCAGGCACCACCGCTCGGTAAAGCAACGGGCTCGGCAGGTCCGACCCGGTCCAGGGCACCACCTCTCTGTAAAGCACAACTGTTTTCCACTGCGATAATACCTCGGGTGCGATCATACCAGCGCTAAAGCACCGGATCCCATCAGAACTCCGCAGTTAAGCGTGCTTGGGCGAGAGTAGTACTAGGATGGGTGACCTCCTGGGAAGTCCTCGTGTTGCACCCTTTTTTTTTCAGCTTTGGCTGTCCATTTTCCTGCCACCCATCACATGACCGCTGTTGGGGCCGTCGGAGACCAAATTAATCATTTTGAAGCGTCGAAACCAGGCTCCGTGCGAGACTTACTGGTTTTAGTTAGCCTTTAATTTGATTGCTTTGAAGGCTTTTTACTCCATCTCCGGTTCAATCTTTGCGGAAAGCCATATAAAGCAATTTAGGAAAGGTTTAAAAGTTTCAATGGAAAATCTTTTATATTTTACTGATTTTAGTAAGCTTACTGATTTGATCACTATGAGATAGTGTGATTTGTCTCAATCTTCTGAGTGTAAGATTCTGTATCACGGTGCTGGTACATTGGATGTATTGAAGGACCATGAGATGCACCTTATGGAATTCCGTCTCAATAATAAGGTATGCTCTCATAATTCCCTAGCAATAGGCTCTCTATCCTGAGACATTGACGAACTCAAGTTTCTATCTATTCATTTGCTTTGAGTCACCAATGAGTGAGGCCGACTATAGGTTAACACCTCGGTGTCTTGGGTATATGGTAGTAGAACTGTGGGAACGTTGAATGATCAAGATGGAATCTATCTCTATTATCCCCTTGTGCCAATTAATGGATTTGTCATTAGTAAGTGCGCACCCATCTCAATTAAGAGTTAATTGGATGGTACTGATGATTACTGTGACTGATGATTACTGTGATTAATTGGGGCTCAAGGATAATAAGATGTGGAACTTAGATTGGAAGAGACGAGTTTTTTCCAATTGATCTACGGATATTGATAGAGGGGCCTACTTGTGGTAATTAGGAAGTTTAGGGTCTTCATTGTCATTTATTCCTAAGACTGGAGTTCAATTGCATTTATATAGTGGTGTTATTTACAATTAACTGTGGGCCCGGATTGCACATGAGATGTGGGGTCGCGGTGTTCCAGTTGGAGCCAGCTTTCTAAGGAATCCCTTGTGGTCCCCACGCTAGCCCAAGATATTGGAAAACACCAATCCGACTTGGACTCTAGAAATACGAGTTTGGAAAGGAGAAAGTTGCTAATTGTTGTGGAAGTAAGACTTCTATTTCAATTAGACAAGGGAGAGATTTGGAAGTCTATAAAATATCCTCGGACGCCCAAAAGAGTCTCTCTCACGCCCAAAACCCTTTCGTGCAAGAGTTGCACGAGTTACTCTCCTATCCTCTCTTCTAGTTCCTTGGAGTTTTGAGTTGGGAATTTTCTCCTGAAGATTCCACCATTCTTCTCGAGAAAAGTAATCCAATTCGGGTCATAGCGTGGAAGGCTAAGAGGTCTTGAAGAAATCCATTAGAGCACTGCGGATCTCCAAAGGTATGATCTACTTCTTCTATGTCGTAGATTATTTTGGATGTCTAGTGTTGGTAGAATTTTTTACTGTACATGGTCATGAGATTGAGGGTAACGCATCCTGGATTGGGTTTCGGTCTTATGTATAGTTGATCCCTGTGTCAAGTGGATCAAAAGTTTTGAAAATCTATCCACGAGACCCACCTACTTCCAACAACTGATTCGAGTAATCGAGGGTTTCTTGACTCTATAAAAGTGATGTAATACTTTTATTCAAGGAATAATACAGTTTCAGGTTGTTTATGGGTATCTAGGGTCGTAAACGGGTCGGTTCCGTTCCGGGTCCACGGCGGGCCCGGAACTGGAATCGTTAGTGAGGGGATGCACCCGGAAACCAAAACCGGAACCGATTCGGAACGAATTTCCTGGATTCGGAACCGGAACCATTACGGAGTGGATGGGCCCGGAACCGGAACAATTTCCTGGGCGGGTTCGGGTCCGGGCCCGGCCTATGTTGAGAATTTTTTAGAGAAAAGCAAACTTTTAGAAAAAAAATTTCTAAAATTGGGGTAATATATTGGAGCTCGGGCCCACAGGCCAGAACCAAGGTCGAATTGGGCCCGGAACCATTTAGGTCGCGGGTCTAGAAATTGGAACCATACCCGGACCCGTTTACTTATCGGTTCCTAAAGATGGACCCAGACCCGATTATTAACGGGTCGGAACCTTCGGATAATCGGAGAATCGGATACCCATTTACAACCCTATGGGCATCACCCCATCACTTCCGTCTTGGCTCAGGGTGACGGTACGAGGTTAAAGGAGATGATTTTCCTCTATGGTTTACTAAGAGTGTTTCCGCAACGGTAATGTGGAAACAGAAATCAACGTACCAGAACAAATTTGAGATGGTAAAGCCGAACGGTCCCCAGGCACCACCGCTCGGTAAAGCAACGGGCTCGGCAGGTCCGACCCGGTCCAGGGCACCACCTCTCTGTAAAGCACAACTGTTTTCCACTGCGATAATACCTCGGGTGCGATCATACCAGCGCTAAAGCACCGGATCCCATCAGAACTCCGCAGTTAAGCGTGCTTGGGCGAGAGTAGTACTAGGATGGGTGACCTCCTGGGAAGTCCTCGTGTTGCACCCTTTTTTTTCCGGCTTTGGCTGTCCATTTTCCTGCCACCCATCACATGACCGCTGTTGGAGCCGTCGGAGACCAAATTAATCATTTTGAAGCGTCGAAACCCAGGCTCCGTGCGAGACTTACTGGTTTTAGTTAGCCTTTAATTTGATTGCTTTGAAGGCTTTTTACTCCATCTCCGGTTCAATCTTTGCGGAAAGCCATATAAAGCAATTTAGGAAAGGTTTAAAAGTTTCAATGGAAAATCTTTTATATTTTACTGATTTTAGTAAGCTTACTGATTCGAGTAATCGAGGGCTTCCTGACTCTATAAAAGTGATGTAATACTTTTATTCAAGGAATAATACAGTTTCAGTTTGTTTATGGGTATCTAGGGTCGTAAACGGGTCGGTTCCGTTCCGGGTCCACGGCGGGCCTGGAACTGGAATCGTTAGTGAGGGGATGCACCCGGAAACCAAAACCGGAACCGATTCGGAACTAATTTCCTGGATCCGGAACCGGAACCATTACGGAGTGGATGGGCCCGGAACCGGAACCATTTCCTGGGCGGGTTCGGGTCCGGGCCCGGCCTATGTTGAGAATTTTTTAGAGAAAAGCAAACTTTTAGAAAAAAAATTTCTAAAATTGGGGTAATATATTGGAGCTCTGGCCCACAGGCCAGAACCAAGGTCGAATTGGGCCCGGAACCATTTAGGTCGCGGGTCTAGAAATTGGAACCATACCCGGACCCGTTTACTTATCGGTTCCTAAAGATGGACCCAGACCCGATTATTAACGGGTCGGAACCTTCGGATAATCGGAGAATCGGATATCCATTTACAACCCTATGGGCATCACCCCATCACTTCCGTCTTAGCTCAGGGTGACGGTACGAGGTTAAAGGAGATGACTTTCCTCTATGGTTTACTAAGAGTGTTTCCGCAACGTTAATGTGGAAACAGAAATCAACGTAACAGAACAAATTTGAGACGGTAAAGCCGACCGGTCCCCAGGCACCACCGCTCGGTAAAGCAACGGGCTCGGCAGGTCCGACCCGGTCCAGGGCACCACCTCTCTGTAAAGCACAACTGTTTTCCACTGCGATAATACTTCGGGTGCGATCATACTAGCGCTAAAGCACCGGATCTCATCAGAACTCCGCAGTTAAGCGTGCTTGGGCGAGAGTAGTACTAGGATGGGTGACCTCCTGGGAAGTCCTCGTGTTGCACCCTTTTTTTTTCAGCTTTGGCTGTCCATTTTCCTGCCACCCATCACATGACCGCTGTTGGGGCCGTCGGAGACCAAATTAATCATTTTGAAGCGTCGAAACCAGGCTCCGTGCGAGACTTACTGGTTTTAGTTAGCCTTTAATTTGATTGCTTTGAAGGCTTTTTACTCCATCTCCGGTTCAATCTTTGCGGAAAGCCATATAAAGCAATTTAGGAAAGGTTTAAAAGTTTCAATGGAAAATCTTTTATATTTTACTGATTTTAGTAAGCTTACTGATTTAATCACTATAAGATAGTGTGATTTGTCTCAATCATCAGAATGTAAGATTCTGGATCACGGTGCTGGTACATTGGATGTATTGAAGGACCATGAGATGCACCTTATGGAATTCCGTCTCAATAATAAGGTATGCTCTCATAATTCCCTAGCAATAGGCTCTCTATCCTGAGACATTGACGAACTCAAGTTTCTATCTATTCATTTGCTTTGAGTCACCAATGAGTGAGGCCGACTATAGGTTAACACCTCGGTGTCTTGGGTATATGGTAGTAGAACTGTGGGAACGTTGAATGATCAAGATGGAATCTATCTCTATTATCCCCTTGTGCCAATTAATGGATTTGTCATTAGTAAGTGCGCACCCATCTCAATTAAGAGTTAATTGGATGGTACTGATGATTACTGTGATTAATTGGGGCTCAAGGATAATAAGATGTGGAACTTAGATTGGAAGAGACGAGTTTTTTCCAATTGATCTACGGATATTGATAGAGGGGCCTACTTGTGGTAATTAGGAAGTTTAGGGTCTTCATTGTAATTTATTCCTAAGACTGGAGTTCAATTGCATTTATATAGTGGTGTTATTTGCAATTAACTGTGGGCCCGGATTGCACATGAGATGTGGGGTCTCGGTGTTCCAGTTGGAGCCAGCTTTTTAAGGAATCCCTAGTGGTCCCCACGCTAGCCCAAGATATTGGAAAACACCAATCCGACTTGGACTCTAGAAATACGAGTTTGGAAAGGAGAAAGTTGCTAATTGTTGTGGAAGTAAGACTTCTATTTCAATTAGACAAGGGAGAGATTTGGAAGTCTATAAAATATCCTTGGACGTCCAAAAGAGTCTCTCTCACGCCCAAAACCCTTTCGTGCAAGAGTTGCACGAGTTACTCTCCTATCCTCTCTTCTAGTTCCTTGGAGTTTTGAGTTGGGAATTTTCTCCTGAAGATTCCACCATTCTTCTCGAGAAAAGTAATCCAATTCGGGTCATAGCGTGGAAGGCTAAGAGGTCTTGAAGAAATCCATTAGAGCACTGCGGATCTCCAAAGGTATGATCTACTTCTTCTATGTCGTAGATTATTTTGGATGTCTAGTGTTGGTAGAATTTTTTACTGTACATGGTCATGAGATTGAGGGTAACGCATCCTGGATTGGGTTTCGGTCTTATGTATAGTTGATCCCTGTGTCAAGTGGATCAAAAGTTTTGAAAATCTATCCACGAGACCCACCTACTTCCAACAACTGATTCGAGTAATCGAGGGTTTCTTGACTCTATAAAAGTGATGTAATACTTTTATTCAAGGAATAATACAGTTTCAGGTTGTTTATGGGTATCTAGGGTCGTAAACGGGTCGGTTCCGTTCCGGGTCCACGGCGGGCCCGGAACTGGAATCGTTAGTGAGGGGATGCACCCGGAAACCAAAACCGGAACCGATTCGGAACGAATTTCCTGGATTCGGAACCGGAACCATTACGGAGTGGATGGGCCCGGAACCGGAACAATTTCCTGGGCGGGTTCGGGTCCGGGCCCGGCCTATGTTGAGAATTTTTTAGAGAAAAGCAAACTTTTAGAAAAAAAATTTCTAAAATTGGGGTAATATATTGGAGCTCGGGCCCACAGGCCAGAACCAAGGTCGAATTGGGCCCGGAACCATTTAGGTCGCGGGTCTAGAAATTGGAACCATACCCGGACCCGTTTACTTATCGGTTCCTAAAGATGGACCCAGACCCGATTATTAACGGGTCGGAACCTTCGGATAATCGGAGAATCGGATACCCATTTACAACCCTATGGGCATCACCCCATCACTTCCGTCTTGGCTCAGGGTGACGGTACGAGGTTAAAGGAGATGATTTTCCTCTATGGTTTACTAAGAGTGTTTCCGCAACGGTAATGTGGAAACAGAAATCAACGTACCAGAACAAATTTGAGATGGTAAAGCCGAACGGTCCCCAGGCACCACCGCTCGGTAAAGCAACGGGCTCGGCAGGTCCGACCCGGTCCAGGGCACCACCTCTCTGTAAAGCACAACTGTTTTCCACTGCGATAATACCTCGGGTGCGATCATACCAGCGCTAAAGCACCGGATCCCATCAGAACTCCGCAGTTAAGCGTGCTTGGGCGAGAGTAGTACTAGGATGGGTGACCTCCTGGGAAGTCCTCGTGTTGCACACTTTTTTTTCCGGCTTTGGCTGTCCATTTTCCTGCCACCCATCACATGACCGCTGTTGGAGCCGTCGGAGACCAAATTAATCATTTTGAAGCGTCGAAACCCAGGCTCCGTGCGAGACTTACTGGTTTTAGTTAGCCTTTAATTTGATTGCTTTGAAGGCTTTTTACTCCATCTCCGGTTCAATCTTTGCGGAAAGCCATATAAAGCAATTTAGGAAAGGTTTAAAAGTTTCAATGGAAAATCTTTTATATTTTACTGATTTTAGTAAGCTTACTGATTCGAGTAATCGAGGGCTTCCTGACTCTATAAAAGTGATGTAATACTTTTATTCAAGGAATAATACAGTTTCAGTTTGTTTATGGGTATCTAGGGTCGTAAACGGGTCGGTTCCGTTCCGGGTCCACGGCGGGCCTGGAACTGGAATCGTTAGTGAGGGGATGCACCCGGAAACCAAAACCGGAACCGATTCGGAACTAATTTCCTGGATCCGGAACCGGAACCATTACGGAGTGGATGGGCCCGGAACCGGAACCATTTCCTGGGCGGGTTCGGGTCCGGGCCCGGCCTATGTTGAGAATTTTTTAGAGAAAAGCAAACTTTTAGAAAAAAAATTTCTAAAATTGGGGTAATATATTGGAGCTCTGGCCCACAGGCCAGAACCAAGGTCGAATTGGGCCCGGAACCATTTAGGTCGCGGGTCTAGAAATTGGAACCATACCCGGACCCGTTTACTTATCGGTTCCTAAAGATGGACCCAGACCCGATTATTAACGGGTCGGAACCTTCGGATAATCGGAGAATCGGATATCCATTTACAACCCTATGGGCATCACCCCATCACTTCCGTCTTGGCTCAGGGTGACGGTACGAGGTTAAAGGAGATGACTTTCCTCTATGGTTTACTAAGAGTGTTTCCGCAACGTTAATGTGGAAACAGAAATCAACGTAACAGAACAAATTTGAGACGGTAAAGCCGACCGGTCCCCAGGCACCACCGCTCGGTAAAGCAACGGGCTCGGCAGGTCCGACCCGGTCCAGGGCACCACCTCTCTGTAAAGCACAACTGTTTTCCACTGCGATAATACTTCGGGTGCGATCATACTAGCGCTAAAGCACCGGATCTCATCAGAACTCCGCAGTTAAGCGTGCTTGGGCGAGAGTAGTACTAGGATGGGTGACCTCCTGGGAAGTCCTCGTGTTGCACCCTTTTTTTTTCAGCTTTGGCTGTCCATTTTCCTGCCACCCATCACATGACCGCTGTTAGGGCCGTCGGAGACCAAATTAATCATTTTGAAGCGTCGAAACCAGGCTCCGTGCGAGACTTACTGGTTTTAGTTAGCCTTTAATTTGATTGCTTTGAAGGCTTTTTACTCCATCTCCGGTTCAATCTTTGCGGAAAGCCATATAAAGCAATTTAGGAAAGGTTTAAAAGTTTCAATGGAAAATCTTTTATATTTTACTGATTTTAGTAAGCTTACTGATTTAATCACTATAAGATAGTGTGATTTGTCTCAATCATCAGAATGTAAGATTCTGGATCACGGTGCTGGTACATTGGATGTATTGAAGGACCATGAGATGCACCTTATGGAATTCCGTCTCAATAATAAGGTATGCTCTCATAATTCCCTAGCAATAGGCTCTCTATCCTGAGACATTGACGAACTCAAGTTTCTATCTATTCATTTGCTTTGAGTCACCAATGAGTGAGGCCGACTATAGGTTAACACCTCGGTGTCTTGGGTATATGGTAGTAGAACTGTGGGAACGTTGAATGATCAAGATGGAATCTATCTCTATTATCCCCTTGTGCCAATTAATGGATTTGTCATTAGTAAGTGCGCACCCATCTCAATTAAGAGTTAATTGGATGGTACTGATGATTACTGTGATTAATTGGGGCTCAAGGATAATAAGATGTGGAACTTAGATTGGAAGAGACGAGTTTTTTCCAATTGATCTACGGATATTGATAGAGGGGCCTACTTGTGGTAATTAGGAAGTTTAGGGTCTTCATTGTAATTTATTCCTAAGACTGGAGTTCAATTGCATTTATATAGTGGTGTTATTTGCAATTAACTGTGGGCCCGGATTGCACATGAGATGTGGGGTCTCGGTGTTCCAGTTGGAGCCAGCTTTTTAAGGAATCCCTAGTGGTCCCCACGCTAGCCCAAGATATTGGAAAACACCAATCCGACTTGGACTCTAGAAATACGAGTTTGGAAAGGAGAAAGTTGCTAATTGTTGTGGAAGTAAGACTTCTATTTCAATTAGACAAGGGAGAGATTTGGAAGTCTATAAAATATCCTTGGACGTCCAAAAGAGTCTCTCTCACGCCCAAAACCCTTTCGTGCAAGAGTTGCACGAGTTACTCTCCTATCCTCTCTTCTAGTTCCTTGGAGTTTTGAGTTGGGAATTTTCTCCTGAAGATTCCACCATTCTTCTCGAGAAAAGTAATCCAATTCGGGTCATAGCGTGGAAGGCTAAGAGGTCTTGAAGAAATCCATTAGAGCACTGCGGATCTCCAAAGGTATGATCTACTTCTTCTATGTCGTAGATTATTTTGGATGTCTAGTGTTGGTAGAATTTTTTACTGTACATGGTCATGAGATTGAGGGTAACGCATCCTGGATTGGGTTTCGGTCTTATGTATAGTTGATCCCTGTGTCAAGTGGATCAAAAGTTTTGAAAATCTATCCACGAGACCCACCTACTTCCAACAACTGATTCGAGTAATCGAGGGTTTCTTGACTCTATAAAAGTGATGTAATACTTTTATTCAAGGAATAATACAGTTTCAGGTTGTTTATGGGTATCTAGGGTCGTAAACGGGTCGGTTCCGTTCCGGGTCCACGGCGGGCCCGGAACTGGAATCGTTAGTGAGGGGATGCACCCGGAAACCAAAACCGGAACCGATTCGGAACGAATTTCCTGGATTCGGAACCGGAACCATTACGGAGTGGATGGGCCCGGAACCGGAACAATTTCCTGGGCGGGTTCGGGTCCGGGCCCGGCCTATGTTGAGAATTTTTTAGAGAAAAGCAAACTTTTAGAAAAAAAATTTCTAAAATTGGGGTAATATATTGGAGCTCGGGCCCACAGGCCAGAACCAAGGTCGAATTGGGCCCGGAACCATTTAGGTCGCGGGTCTAGAAATTGGAACCATACCCGGACCCGTTTACTTATCGGTTCCTAAAGATGGACCCAGACCCGATTATTAACGGGTCGGAACCTTCGGATAATCGGAGAATCGGATACCCATTTACAACCCTATGGGCATCACCCCATCACTTCCGTCTTGGCTCAGGGTGACGGTACGAGGTTAAAGGAGATGATTTTCCTCTATGGTTTACTAAGAGTGTTTCCGCAACGGTAATGTGGAAACAGAAATCAACGTACCAGAACAAATTTGAGATGGTAAAGCCGAACGGTCCCCAGGCACCACCGCTCGGTAAAGCAACGGGCTCGGCAGGTCCGACCCGGTCCAGGGCACCACCTCTCTGTAAAGCACAACTGTTTTCCACTGCGATAATACCTCGGGTGCGATCATACCAGCGCTAAAGCACCGGATCCCATCAGAACTCCGCAGTTAAGCGTGCTTGGGCGAGAGTAGTACTAGGATGGGTGACCTCCTGGGAAGTCCTCGTGTTGCACACTTTTTTTTCCGGCTTTGGCTGTCCATTTTCCTGCCACCCATCACATGACCGCTGTTGGAGCCGTCGGAGACCAAATTAATCATTTTGAAGCGTCGAAACCCAGGCTCCGTGCGAGACTTACTGGTTTTAGTTAGCCTTTAATTTGATTGCTTTGAAGGCTTTTTACTCCATCTCCGGTTCAATCTTTGCGGAAAGCCATATAAAGCAATTTAGGAAAGGTTTAAAAGTTTCAATGGAAAATCTTTTATATTTTACTGATTTTAGTAAGCTTACTGATTCGAGTAATCGAGGGCTTCCTGACTCTATAAAAGTGATGTAATACTTTTATTCAAGGAATAATACAGTTTCAGTTTGTTTATGGTTATCTAGGGTCGTAAACGGGTCGGTTCCGTTCCGGGTCCACGGCGGGCCTGGAACTGGAATCGTTAGTGAGGGGATGCACCCGGAAACCAAAACCGGAACCGATTCGGAACTAATTTCCTGGATCCGGAACCGGAACCATTACGGAGTGGATGGGCCCGGAACCGGAACCATTTCCTGGGCGGGTTCGGGTCCGGGCCCGGCCTATGTTGAGAATTTTTTAGAGAAAAGCAAACTTTTAGAAAAAAAATTTCTAAAATTGGGGTAATATATTGGAGCTCTGGCCCACAGGCCAGAACCAAGGTCGAATTGGGCCCGGAACCATTTAGGTCGCGGGTCTAGAAATTGGAACCATACCCGGACCCGTTTACTTATCGGTTCCTAAAGATGGACCCAGACCCGATTATTAACGGGTCGGAACCTTCGGATAATCGGAGAATCGGATATCCATTTACAACCCTATGGGCATCACCCCATCACTTCCGTCTTGGCTCAGGGTGACGGTACGAGGTTAAAGGAGATGACTTTCCTCTATGGTTTACTAAGAGTGTTTCCGCAACGTTAATGTGGAAACAGAAATCAACGTAACAGAACAAATTTGAGACGGTAAAGCCGACCGGTCCCCAGGCACCACCGCTCGGTAAAGCAACGGGCTCGGCAGGTCCGACCCGGTCCAGGGCACCACCTCTCTGTAAAGCACAACTGTTTTCCACTGCGATAATACTTCGGGTGCGATCATACTAGCGCTAAAGCACCGGATCTCATCAGAACTCCGCAGTTAAGCGTGCTTGGGCGAGTGTAGTACTAGGATGGGTGACCCTCTGGGAAGTCCTCGTGTTGCACCCTTTTTTTTTCAGCTTTGGCTGTCCATTTTCCTGCCACCCATCACATGACCGCTGTTGGGGCCGTCGGAGACCAAATTAATCATTTTGAAGCGTCGAAACCAGGCTCCGTGCGAGACTTACTGGTTTTAGTTAGCCTTTAATTTGATTGCTTTGAAGGCTTTTTACTCCATCTCCGGTTCAATCTTTGCGGAAAGCCATATAAAGCAATTTAGGAAAGGTTTAAAAGTTTCAATGGAAAATCTTTTATATTTTACTGATTTTAGTAAGCTTACTGATTTGATCACTATGAGATAGTGTGATTTGTCTCAATCATCAGAATGTAAGATTCTGGATCACGGTGCTGGTACATTGGATGTATTGAAGGACCATGAGATGCACCTTATGGAATTCCGTCTCAATAATAAGGTATGCTCTCATAATTCCCTAGCAATAGGCTCTCTATCCTGAGACATTGACGAACTCAAGTTTCTATCTATTCATTTGCTTTGAGTCACCAATGAGTGAGGCCGACTATAGGTTAACACCTCGGTGTCTTGGGTATATGGTAGTAGAACTGTGGGAACGTTGAATGATAAAGATGGAATCTATCTCTATTATCCCCTTGTGCCAATTAATGGATTTGTCATTAGTAAGTGCGCACCCATCTCAATTAAGAGTTAATTGGATGGTACTGATGATTACTGTGATTAATTGGGGCTCAAGGATAATAAGATGTGGAACTTAGATTGGAAGAGACGAGTTTTTTCCAATTGATCTACGGATATTGATAGAGGGGCCTACTTGTGGTAATTAGGAAGTTTAGGGTCTTCATTGTAATTTATTCCTAAGACTGGAGTTCAATTGCATTTATATAGTGGTGTTATTTGCAATTAACTGTGGGCCCGGATTGCACATGAGATGTGGGGTCTCGGTGTTCCAGTTGGAGCCAGCTTTTTAAGGAATCCCTAGTGGTCCCCACGCTAGCCCAAGATATTGGAAAACACCAATCCGACTTGGACTCTAGAAATACGAGTTTGGAAAGGAGAAAGTTGCTAATTGTTGTGGAAGTAAGACTTCTATTTCAATTAGACAAGGGAGAGATTTGGAAGTCTATAAAATATCCTTGGACGTCCAAAAGAGTCTCTCTCACGCCCAAAACCCTTTCGTGCAAGAGTTGCACGAGTTACTCTCCTATCCTCTCTTCTAGTTCCTTGGAGTTTTGAGTTGGGAATTTTCTCCTGAAGATTCCACCATTCTTCTCGAGAAAAGTAATCCAATTCGGGTCATAGCGTGGAAGGCTAAGAGGTCTTGAAGAAATCCATCAGAGCACTGCGGATCTCCAAAGGTATGATCTACTTCTTCTATGTCGTAGATTATTTTGGATGTCTAGTGTTGGTAGAATTTTTTACTGTACATGGTCATGAGATTGAGGGTAACGCATCCTGGATTGGGTTTCGGTCTTATGTATAGTTGATCCCTGTGTCAAGTGGATCAAAAGTTTTGAAAATCTATCCACGAGACCCACCTACTTCCAACAACTGATTCGAGTAATCGAGGGTTTCTTGACTCTATAAAAGTGATGTAATACTTTTATTCAAGGAATAATACAGTTTCAGGTTGTTTATGGGTATCTAGGGTTGTAAACGGGTCGGTTCCGTTCCGGGTCCACGGCGGGCCCGGAACTGGAATCGTTAGTGAGGGGATGCACCCGGAAACCAAAACCGGAACCGATTCGGAACGAATTTCCTGGATTCGGAACCGGAACCATTACGGAGTGGATGGGCCCGGAACCGGAACAATTTCCTGGGCGGGTTCGGGTCCGGGCCCGGCCTATGTTGAGAATTTTTTAGAGAAAAGCAAACTTTTAGAAAAAAAATTTCTAAAATTGGGGTAATATATTGGAGCTCGGGCCCACAGGCCAGAACCAAGGTCGAATTGGGCCCGGAACCATTTAGGTCGCGGGTCTAGTAATTGGAACCATACCCGGACCCGTTTACTTATCGGTTCCTAAGGATGGACCCAGACCCGATTATTAACGGGTCGGAACCTTCGGATAATCGGAGAATCGGATACCCATTTACAACCCTATGGGCATCACCCCATCACTTCCGTCTTGGCTCAGGGTGACGGTACGAGGTTAAAGGAGATGATTTTCCTCTATGGTTTACTAAGAGTGTTTCCGCAACGGTAATGTGGAAACAGAAATCAACGTACCAGAACAAATTTGAGATGGTAAAGCCGAACGGTCCCCAGGCACCACCGCTCGGTAAAGCAACGGGCTCGGCAGGTCCGACCCGGTCCAGGGCACCACCTCTCTGTAAAGCACAACTGTTTTCCACTGCGATAATACCTCGGGTGCGATCATACCAGCGCTAAAGCACCGGATCCCATCAGAACTCCGCAGTTAAGCGTGCTTGGGCGAGAGTAGTACTAGGATGGGTGACCTCCTGGGAAGTCCTCGTGTTGCACCCTTTTTTTTCCGGCTTTGGCTGTCCATTTTCCTGCCACCCATCACATGACCGCTGTTGGAGCCGTCGGAGACCAAATTAATCATTTTGAAGCGTCGAAACCCAGGCTCCGTGCGAGACTTACTGGTTTTAGTTAGCCTTTAATTTGATTGCTTTGAAGGCTTTTTACTCCATCTCCGGTTCAATCTTTGCGGAAAGCCATATAAAGCAATTTAGGAAAGGTTTAAAAGTTTCAATGGAAAATCTTTTATATTTTACTGATTTTAGTAAGCTTACTGATTCGAGTAATCGAGGGCTTCCTGACTCTATAAAAGTGATGTAATACTTTTATTCAAGGAATAATACAGTTTCAGTTTGTTTATGGTTATCTAGGGTCGTAAACGGGTCGGTTCCGTTCCGGGTCCACGGCGGGCCTGGAACTGGAATCGTTAGTGAGGGGATGCACCCGGAAACCAAAACCGGAACCGATTCGGAACTAATTTCCTGGATCCGGAACCGGAACCATTACGGAGTGGATGGGCCCGGAACCGGAACCATTTCCTGGGCGGGTTCGGGTCCGGGCCCGGCCTATGTTGAGAATTTTTTAGAGAAAAGCAAACTTTTAGAAAAAAAATTTCTAAAATTGGGGTAATATATTGGAGCTCTGGCCCACAGGCCAGAACCAAGGTCGAATTGGGCCCGGAACCATTTAGGTCGCGGGTCTAGAAATTGGAACCATACCCGGACCCGTTTACTTATCGGTTCCTAAAGATGGACCCAGACCCGATTATTAACGGGTCGGAACCTTCGGATAATCGGAGAATCGGATATCCATTTACAACCCTATGGGCATCACCCCATCACTTCCGTCTTGGCTCAGGGTGACGGTACGAGGTTAAAGGAGATGACTTTCCTCTATGGTTTACTAAGAGTGTTTCCGCAACGTTAATGTGGAAACAGAAATCAACGTAACAGAACAAATTTGAGACGGTAAAGCCGACCGGTCCCCAGGCACCACCGCTCGGTAAAGCAACGGGCTCGGCAGGTCCGACCCGGTCCAGGGCACCACCTCTCTGTAAAGCACAACTGTTTTCCACTGCGATAATACTTCGGGTGCGATCATACTAGCGCTAAAGCACCGGATCTCATCAGAACTCCGCAATTAAGCGTGCTTGGGCGAGAGTAGTACTAGGATGGGTGACCTCCTGGGAAGTCCTCGTGTTGCACCCTTTTTTTTTCAGCTTTGGCTGTCCATTTTCCTGCCACCCATCACATGACCGCTGTTGGGGCCGTCGGAGACCAAATTAATCATTTTGAAGCGTCGAAACCAGGCTCCGTGCGAGACTTACTGGTTTTAGTTAGCCTTTAATTTGATTGCTTTGAAGGCTTTTTACTCCATCTCCGGTTCAATCTTTGCGGAAAGCCATATAAAGAAATTTAGGAAAGGTTTAAAAGTTTCAATGGAAAATCTTTTATATTTTACTGATTTTAGTAAGCTTACTGATTTGATCACTATGAGATAGTGTGATTTGTCTCAATCATCAGAATGTAAGATTCTGGATCACGGTGCTGGTACATTGGATGTATTGAAGGACCATGAGATGCACCTTATGGAATTCCGTCTCAATAATAAGGTATGCTCTCATAATTCCCTAGCAATAGGCTCTCTATCCTGAGACATTGACGAACTCAAGTTTCTATCTATTCATTTGCTTTGAGTCACCAATGAGTGAGGCCGACTATAGGTTAACACCTCGGTGTCTTGGGTATATGGTAGTAGAACTGTGGGAACGTTGAATGATCAAGATGGAATCTATCTCTATTATCCCCTTGTGCCAATTAATGGATTTGTCATTAGTAAGTCCGCACCCATCTCAATTAAGAGTTAATTGGATGGTACTGATGATTACTGTGATTAATTGGGGCTCAAGGATAATAAGATGTGGAACTTAGATTGGAAGAGACGAGTTTTTTCCAATTGATCTACGGATATTGATAGAGGGGCCTACTTGTGGTAGGAAGTTTAGGGTCTTCATTGTAATTTATTCCTAAGACTGGAGTTCAATTGCATTTATATAGTGGTGTTATTTGCAATTAACTGTGGGCCCGGATTGCACATGAGATGTGGGGTCTCGGTGTTCCAGTTGGAGCCAGCTTTTTAAGGAATCCCTAGTGGTCCCCACGCTAGCCCAAGATATTGGAAAACACCAATCCGACTTGGACTCTAGAAATACGAGTTTGGAAAGGAGAAAGTTGCTAATTGTTGTGGAAGTGAGACTTCTATTTCAATTAGACAAGGGAGAGATTTGGAAGTCTATAAAATATCCTTGGACGTCCAAAAGAGTCTCTCTCACGCCCAAAACCCTTTCGTGCAAGAGTTGCACGAGTTACTCTCCTATCCTCTCTTCTAGTTCCTTGGAGTTTTGAGTTGGGAATTTTCTCCTGAAGATTCCACCATTCTTCTCGAGAAAAGTAATCCAATTCGGGTCATAGCGTGGAAGGCTAAGAGGTCTTGAAGAAATCCATTAGAGCACTGCGGATCTCAAAAGGTATGACCTACTTCTTCTATGTCGTAGATTATTTTGGATGTCTAGTGTTGGTAGAATTTTTTACTGTACATGGTCATGAGATTGAGGGTAACGCATCCTGGATTGGGTTTCGGTCTTATGTATAGTTGATCCCTGTGTCAAGTGGATCAAAAGTTTTGAAAATCTATCCACGAGACCCACCTACTTCCAACAACTGATTCGAGTAATCGAGGGTTTCTTGACTCTATAAAAGTGATGTAATACTTTTATTCAAGGAATAATACAGTGATGTAATACTGTAGGTCCTGTCTGTCTCGTCTGTGGAGAGGACTGAAACTTCGGGCATTGGGCCTGCCTGTGGTCCGTAGAGCCACACCCGAAACAAGCCCCACTCTTCCTCCAACATCTGTCGGTGGGGTGATCCTTCCCACAGTGACCGCAAACTATCTGAGAACTGCTCGAACTGCCCTGTTTACCCTTGAACTTCTTCTGGAACTGACTTCTGCCACTGAAACCTGCTGCCCTCTTAGCCTCTGTTCGCTCCTCCTCAAAGATGGCCTCTGCATCATAAGCCCTGTCAATAGCGTCATCCAATGTAACCAGCCACATACAAGCAACCACGTGGCGTTTGTGTCTCGGATTTAGGCCGTTGACGAAGCGAGTCACCTTCTTATGCTCCGTGTTCACCATATCCTCTGCGAAGTGGGACAACTCTGTAAACTTGTGTACATAATCTGCAACTGGCATCTGTCTCTGCTGAAGGTTGAAGAATTCCACTTCCTTGGCTCGCTGAATATGGAGAGGCATGAACTTACGACGGAATTGCTGCTTGAAGGTCTCCCAAACTGTGGCACTGGGCATAGTCTGAAATGAGGTCTTAACACTCCTCCACCATGTCTTAGCTACACTCCGAAGCATAGAGGCTGTGAGAACTACCTTCTGCTTGTTGCTGCACACAATCGTATCAAATAGCTCTTCAGTCTGCTCCAACCATTGCTCAGCCTGCAATGCATCTTCTATCCCATGAAACTCGGTCGCCCCTCGCTTACGGAACTTGTCGAAAAGAGCATTAGGATCTGATTCCTTGGGCTGGAAAATCACTTGCTGATCTATACGAGGTGATGCTACTGCGGCAGCCTGACTCTGTCTATCTACCATGGATGCCATCTGCGCCTGTAATGATTGCATAGACTGCATCATCATCATCATCCGCTCCTCACTACTGATGTGTGGGGGTACTGATCCACTATCACCGTTATGGCCCTGTTGATTCTCATCTCGAGATCCTGATCCTGATGCCATCCTGCAAAAAGGAAAAGAAACACAACACACAATATAAAAGGCCCTGAGTTAGTCAAACCCCAAATCAACATATGAGACCTCGAGTCAAATAGTTGATATCGTCATCTCACCACGATCTTAGATGCCTACATGCTTATAACTAGCATGCTTTGATACCATACAATACGTATGTCACGACCCGAGCCCAGAATTCGGGGGTTAGCGAAAAGCTAAACCGGTGACACACGTACTCCCGTGCACGTGCACCCAAACCCAGTCCAGATGCACGCACACAAGGGATCTAACACGTGCGAACTAAGCGTACGCGGAAGCTGTACATATCATAACAAGCAACAAAGGAAAATAAAATAGCGGAAGCCAAAGCAAATACGAAACGGAAAAGACAAAGACAAATACACTGAGATAAAACCGAATACACACCAAAATCAATATACACAAAATATACAGAATACAAGTCCAAAGTCCAAAGTCCAAATACAAGCTCTCAAAAACCAAACGCAAAATAAAAGCCACTGGTATGCATGCACGCACTTGGCAGAAGTGATCAGGCCCACTCTGCCAGACCGGAGGGTGCCTCTACACTCGCCCCTGCAGCCTCCTCGACCGCCGGGGAGCTGGGCAAGGTATCTGTGCCTGCAACACCACAGACAACACTAATGAATACAACGATCCAGCAAATATAAGTAACAGGAAAGAAACACGCATAGTATCAAAGCGAATGAAATAGGGACAGAAGATTAAATACAGAGTCCATCTTAGTATGCTAAGCAAATCGTGCATAGGAGTAAAACATGATAATGGAATCAAAACATAGAATACTGAACTAGTTGGCTACTACGTTAACCATGTTCTCTCCAAAAGAGAGCAGAGCAGAGCAGAGCAGAGGAGAACACCGCTGTCCAGGCCAAAGGTACAACGGGTCTCGGTTCCTGGGTTCCGGGGTCCCAAGACAAAGCAACACTGCAGTTAAAACAGAGATACAGAGATCTACGCCAGAGGTAACCCCGTCGGGTATCCTAGGGCTGAGGCTGAGTAGAGCCAGACTAATACCAATCAAATCAAATCCATAGAAAGGGAAGATTATCCGCTTTGGGCTCACCGATGACAAAGACCGGATCTCGTCCTCACGTTTAATCTCTGGGCAGAGCCACCGGGGAATACCCAATATACAAAGCCAGAGAATATACAAAGCATAGTCGAATTACAGATTAGAACATAGGTTAAATCAAAGCACAGCATAGATCAGAACTTAGTGCCGAACAAAGAATGATACAGATATACAGAACGAAAGCAAAATGACTGAGGAAATGCATACATAGATTAACAGAGCAGAGGGCAAAACTATAAACAATATGAAATGCATCTCAGATTAATACGGAATCAAGGTTAATTACAAGCCAAGCCTAATCTAGTTGCACCACTATCACTAACCGTGCATGATGATGTAGTTTTAAGTTATTCGATGCACCGTTGCCATCCTAGTGTTGCAATATAATCCTCAAGTGCATCGAAGTCCCTTAAACCAACACCCATGGGGGGGGTGCTTAACAATGAGCAACACTCACATGAATAAGTCACAGCCTAACAGACTATTCATGCGCTCCAAAGAATCCATTTGGGCCGGTTTACGGGTATGGTTAACCTGTATTTGAGCCCTACAAGGTCACACCATTAGCCTAAGTTAACTGATATTTAACAGGTCTTACGGTTTAGCCATGGGTGACCTACGGCTTAGCCGTGGCATCCTACGGCGTAGCCGCAATATGCACTACGGCTTAGCCGTGGTTCCCTTCAGAACACGGCTAAACTGTCAGCTTTTCCACCTCTGATCTGATACCTCTCACGGCTGAGCTACAGTCAGTATACGGCTTAGCCGTAGACCAATCCACGGCTTAGCCGTAGCCTCACCGTAGGAGTACTGATATCAGAAAAGTTTCGACTGATCAGAGAATTAATTCACGGCTGGGGTACGGTTGGGTCACGGCTAGCTTACGGCTCAGCCGTAGGACAATTTACGGCTTAGCCGTAGCCTAGCCGTAGAACAAAACTCAAATTTCGAGTCTCTGGAAACCAAGCCGTAGAAGTTCACGGCTTAGCCGTACAATACAGAATACGAGTTCGGGAAGATTACAGAAACGAAATTTTTGTACAGAAACTGAATAAAACAAGCTCAACTGATTCTCATAGCTTAGAAAATGGCTGTAAAACATTATATACTCTAAAGAAGATGGAAATCAAAGCATTCAAATAGAGCACCCATGTGTGTTCTCAAAGTCTGTACTTATACTTGCCTCAAATCTGACAAATCCTCTGAAATCAAGCTCCAAGCAACTAAAATCAAAACAAATCAAAGCAATCACACATGCATGAGATGAAGACAAAGCAACAGAGAATGGGAGATGTAATTTGGAGAAGAAATACAAAGAGTTGGGAAAGAACCCACTTACCTAAGGCAAGGACAGAGATGAGAGAATGGAGAAGAACCCAAGCCAAACAGAGGATCCAAATCCTCAATCGATCAAGAGAAGGAAAGAAGAGAGAGAGAGAGAGAGAACGAACGTGGAGAGCTTCCCTGGAATTCCTCTTGCATGCAACGATCAAATGAAATGGAGCAAGAGAGAGACACCTGGAGAGTGACTCATTTAAATAGGTTTTGTGGTTTAGGTCAAAGTCCGGTAAGTTTATACTAATTACAGTTCAAGTCACACGAAGGTCTAACTTCTCCAATTGACTCCAAACGGATCTGACACAGTTACGGAATTTGTCGAGCTCAACGAAATACGCGTGCTGACACCAAGATGATGCAAAGATGATATGAGCAAAGCAAAAGCAAAATTACGAAAAAGGGCTTAGAACTACCTATCTCAGGTCAAAGGTCACTCAACTACCTATCCATGACCCAAAACAAGTCCAAAAGAAATAAACAAAACAAAACACACACTAATGAGCCACTAATCCGGCTCAAAGGGGATCGGAGTGTTACATCCTCCCCCACTAGGAATCATTCCGTCCTCGGAATGACTACCTACCTGCGCAAAGAGCTGGGGGTACTGGCGCGCTAGCTGCTCCTCTAGCTCCCAAGTAGCCTCATCCGGACCGTGATGCTCCCACAACACTTTAACCCATCTGATAGTCCTGGTACGGAGAATCTGCTCTCGTGTCCCAACGATGCGAAGCGGACGCTCAACGTAAGTCGCATTAGGCTGAATCTGAATGTCATCATAGCGAATCACATGGCTCGGATCTGGCACATACTTACGGAGCATCGACACATGGAACACATCGTGAACACCGGAGAACTCAACTGGAAGTGTCAACCGATAGGCTAAATCTCCAACTCGGCTCTTGACTTCGAACGGTCCTACATATCTCGGAGCTAACTTGCCCTTCTGACCAAATCGAACTGTGCCCTTCATCGGAGAAACTTTAAGAAATACCCAATCTCCGACTTGGAATGCCAAAGGTCTCCTCCGAGTATCAGCATAGCTCTTCTGCCTGGACCGAGCAATCTTCAGATTCTCTATCACTTTCTGCACCTTCTCTGTCGTCTCAGCAATGATTGTCGGACCATGGAAACTTCTAGTTCCAACTTCCTCCCAGCACACTGGGGTCCTGCACTTGCGTCCGTATAGAGCCTCATAAGGTGCCATACCAATACTCTCATGGAAGCTGTTGTTGTAAGCAAACTCACACAATGCTAGATGCATATCCCATTCCTTCTCAAAGTTCAGCACGCTAGCTCGGAGCATGTCCTCCAATGTCTGAATGGTACGCTCCGACTGTCCATCAGTCTGGGGGTGGTATGCCGTACTAAAACTCAGCTTCGTGCCCATAGCTTCCTGAAATGCTCTCCAGAATGAAGATACAAAACGACTATCGCGATCTGACACAATCGATACTGGGGTACCATGCAATCTGACTATCTCGTCAACAAACTTCCTGGCCATCTCCGTGAATGTCATCCCTTTCTTGAACGGAAGGAAATGCGCTGACTTGGTCAATCTGTCCACTATGACCCAGATAGCATTGTTCTTTCTACTGGTCGGCGGAAAACCGGAAACAAAATCCATAGTAATGTGCTCCCACTTCCACTGCGGGGTGTGCAATGGATGCAATGATCCTGGAGGTCGCTGATGATCAGCTTTTACCCTCTGACAGGTCAAACATCGAGCTACGAACCCTGCGATCTCCCGCTTCATATTGTTCCACCAAAATCTATCCTTCAAGTTCCGGTACATCTTCGTACTCCCGGGATGCATCGCATATCGGGCATCGTGCGCATCTGTCATCAATTTCTCTCTCAACTCATCCACAGCGGGAACACACAATCTGTTCCTGAAGTACAAAACTCCATCCACCAAGCTGAAATCCGGTCGATCTGCAATCCGATCTCTGAACTTCACCAGGAGGGGGTCCTCAAACTGGCGATCCTTGATCTGCTGAATCACCTCAGGCTGAAACACGACGGTAGTAGCTAATGTCACCGAGTCTCCTACCATCTGAACCTCTACAGGCTGATCATGCACAAGCATATAGAATCCTGCTAACACCTGAAGACTGTCTGTCCTCCTGCTGAGTGCATCTGCAACTACATTGCCCTTGCCTGGGTGGTACTTGATCGGAAAGTCGTAGTCTTTGATGAACTCCAACCATCTTCGCTGCCTCATATTCAAGTCATGCTGATCAAACAAGTACTGCAGACTGTGATGATCGGAATGGACCTCGAACTTTACACCGTACAAGTAATGTCGCCACAACTTCAATGCAAATACAATGGCTGCTAACTCCAAGTCATGTGTGGCATAGTTCTTCTCATGCTCCTTCAGCTGTCTGGATCCATAGGCAATCACCTTCTGATTCTGCATCAGTACACAGCCTAGTCCAACTCGAGAAGCATCGGAATAAATCACGAATCCCGCACTACCATCCGGGAGAGTCAACACTGGCGCCGTAGTGAGCTTTTCTTTCAACATCTGGAAACTGCGCTCACACTTCTCTGTCCACTCATACGGGACCTTCTTCCGAGTCAACTGAGTCAGCGGGGCTGAAATCTTCGAGAAATCCTGCACAAACCTGCGGTAATATCCTGCTAATCCCAGAAAACTCCGAATCTCTGTCACTGATCTAGGACGGGGCCAATGGACTACTGCCTCAATCTTAGCTGGATCCACCATCAATCCATCTCTAGAAATCACATGTCCCAAAAATGCAACTTGCTCTAGCCAGAAATCACACTTGGACAACTTTGCATACAACTTGTGATCTCGAAGCAGCTGCAATGCCTTCCTCAGATGGTCTGTATGTTCCTCAGCAGTCTTCGAATAGACCAATATGTCATCTATAAAAACCACAACGAACTGGTCCAAGAAGGAAGTAAACACCCTGTTCATCAACGCCATAAAAGCTGCGGGTGCGTTCGTCAAACCAAACGGCATGACAAGGAACTCGTAGTGTCCATACCGAGTCCTGAAAGCTGTCTTCGGAACATCCTCATCCTTCACCCTGAGCTGGTGATATCCTGACCTCAAGTCAATCTTAGAGAAGTAAGCTGCACCCTGAAGTTGATCGAACAACTCATCAATCCTAGGCAATGGATATTTGTTCTTGATAGTCACTTTGTTCAATTGCCTGTAGTCAATGCACATCCGGAAACTGCCATCCTTCTTCTTGACGAACAAAACAGGTGCTCCCCAAGGTGAAACACTCGGGCGTATAAACCCCTTATCCGACAAATCCTGCAACTGTTTCTTCAATTCCAACAACTCTGCAAGTGCCATACGATATGGAGCTCTACTGATAGGTGCTGTACCTGGTACCACGTCAATAGCAAATTCTACCTCCCGAACTGGTGGCAACTCTGGCACATCCTCCGGAAAGACATCCGGAAACTCGCTGACTACTGGGATCTCACTGAGCTGTCGCTGATCTTTCTTCTCTGAAATGAATGCAAGAAATCCCTCACATCCCCTACGAAGCATCCTGTCTGCCTTACAAGCAGAGATCACACGTCTTGGGCACTTCATCTGGCTGCCCTCAAATCGGAATCCGCTGCCCAAATCAAAATAAATAGCCTTGCTGTAGCAATTGATACACGCATGATATCTCGCAAGCCAGTCCATACCAAGAATCACATCAAAATCCAGTGTCGTGAGCAACACGAGGTCTACTGGGAGCTGATGACCAGCTATCCGCACATCACACTGAGGGTAAAACACACTGCACTCCACCCGCTTACCAACCGGAGTGGATACTAGCAACAAGTATGGAAGTGGTGTGGGTCGCTGTCGAAGCTGCACAGCAAAATGGGGTGCTACGTACGAACGCGTAGACCCGGAGTCAAATAAAGCTAAAGCTTCTGCATCGGAAATTAAAATTTTACCTTCCACTACCGTGGCCTCCTCCGCGCCCTCATGCGTAGCAGCATAGGCTCGGGCTGTCTGGCGATTCGGCTTCTGACCTGGGCGAGCTGGCTGAGATCTGCCCTCTGCTGTAGGTCCTGTCTGTCTCGTCTGTGGAGAGGACTGAAACTTCGGGCATTGGGCCCGCCTGTGGTCCGTAGAGCCACACCCGAAACAAGCCCCACTCTTCCTCCAACATCTGTCGGTGGGGTGATCCTTCCCACAGTGACCGCAAACTATCTGAGAACTGCTCGAACTGCCCTGTTTACCCTTGAACTTCTTCTGGAACTAACTTCTGCCACTGAAACCTGCTGCCCTCTTAGCCTCTGTTCGCTCCTCCTCAAAGATGGCCTCTGCATCATAAGCCCTGTCAATAGCGTCATCCAATGTAACCAGCCACATACAAGCAACCACGTGGCGTTTGTGTCTCGGATTTAGGCCGTTGACGAAGCGAGTCACCTTCTTATGCTCCGTGTTCACCATATCCTCTGCGAAATGGGACAACTCTGTAAACTTGTGTACATAATCTGCAACTGGCATCTGTCTCTGCTGAAGGTTGAAGAATTCCACTTCCTTGGCTCGCTGAATATGGAGAGGCATGAACTTACGACGGAATTGCTGCTTGAAGGTCTCCCAAACTGTGGCACTGGGCATAGTCTGAAATGAGGTCTTAACACTCCTCCACCATGTCTTAGCTACACTCCGAAGCATAGAGGCTGTGAGAACTACCTTCTGCTTGTTGCTGCACACAATCGTATCAAATAGCTCTTCAGTCTGCTCCAACCATTGCTCAGCCTGCAATGCATCTTCTATCCCATGAAACTCGGTCGCCCCTCGCTTACGGAACTTGTCGAAAAGAGCATTAGGATCTGATTCCTTGGGCTGGAAAATCACTTGCTGATCTATACGAGGTGATGCTACTGCGGCAGCCTGACTCTGTCTATCTACCATGGATGCCATCTGCGCCTGTAATGATTGCATAGACTGCATCATCATCATCATCCGCTCCTCACTACTGATGTGTGGGGGTACTGATCCACTATCACCGTTATGGCCCTGTTGATTCTCATCTCGAGATCCTGATCCTGATGCCATCCTGCAAAAAGGAAAAGAAACACAACACACAATATAAAAGGCCCTGAGTTAGTCAAACCCCAAATCAACATATGAGACCTCGAGTCAAATAGTTGATATCGTCATCTCACCACGATCTTAGATGCCTACATGCTTATAACTAGCATGCTTTGATACCATACAATACGTATGTCACGACCCGAGCCCAGAATTCGGGGGTTAGCGAAAAGCTAAACCGGTGACACACGTACTCCCGTGCACGTGCACCCAAACCCAGTCCAGATGCACGCACACAAGGGATCTAACACGTGCGAACTAAGCGTACGCGGAAGCTGTACATATCATAACAAGCAACAAAGGAAAATAAAATAGCGGAAGCCAAAGCAAATACGAAACGGAAAAGACAAAGACAAATACACTGAGATAAAACCGAATACACACCAAAATCAATATACACAAAATATACAGAATACAAGTCCAAAGTCCAAAGTCCAAATACAAGCTCTCAAAAACCAAACGCAAAATAAAAGCCACTGGTATGCATGCACGCACTTGGCAGAAGTGATCAGGCCCACTCTGCCAGACCGGAGGGTGCCTCTACACTCGCCCCTGCAGCCTCCTCGACCGCCGGGGAGCTGGGCAAGGTATCTGTGCCTGCAACACCACAGACAACACTAATGAATACAACGATCCAGCAAATATAAGTAACAGGAAAGAAACACGCATAGTATCAAAGCGAATGAAATAGGGACAGAAGATTAAATACAGAGTCCATCTTAGTATGCTAAGCAAATCGTGCATAGGAGTAAAACATGATAATGGAATCAAAACATAGAATACTGAACTAGTTGGCTACTACGTTAACCATGTTCTCTCCAAAAGAGAGCAGAGCAGAGCAGAGCAGAGGAGAACACCGCTGTCCAGGCCAAAGGTACAACGGGTCTCGGTTCCTGGGTTCCGGGGTCCCAAGACAAAGCAACACTGCAGTTAAAACAGAGATACAGAGATCTACGCCAGAGGTAACCCCGTCGGGTATCCTAGGGCTGAGGCTGAGTAGAGCCAGACTAATACCAATCAAATCAAATCCATAGAAAGGGAAGATTATCCGCTTTGGGCTCACCGATGACAAAGACCGGATCTCGTCCTCACGTTTAATCTCTGGGCAGAGCCACCGGGGAATACCCAATATACAAAGCCAGAGAATATACAAAGCATAGTCGAATTACAGATTAGAACATAGGTTAAATCAAAGCACAGCATAGATCAGAACTTAGTGCCGAACAAAGAATGATACAGATATACAGAACGAAAGCAAAATGACTGAGGAAATGCATACATAGATTAACAGAGCAGAGGGCAAAACTATAAACAATATGAAATGCATCTCAGATTAATACGGAATCAAGGTTAATTACAAGCCAAGCCTAATCTAGTTGCACCACTATCACTAACCGTGCATGATGATGTAGTTTTAAGTTATTCGATGCACCGTTGCCATCCTAGTGTTGCAATATAATCCTCAAGTGCATCGAAGTCCCTTAAACCAACACCCATGGGGGGGGTGCTTAACAATGAGCAACACTCACATGAATAAGTCACAGCCTAACAGACTATTCATGCGCTCCAAAGAATCCATTTGGGCCGGTTTACGGGTATGGTTAACCTGTATTTGAGCCCTACAAGGTCACACCATTAGCCTAAGTTAACTGATATTTAACAGGTCTTACGGTTTAGCCATGGGTGACCTACGGCTTAGCCGTGGCATCCTACGGCGTAGCCGCAATATGCACTACGGCTTAGCCGTGGTTCCCTTCAGAACACGGCTAAACTGTCAGCTTTTCCACCTCTGATCTGATACCTCTCACGGCTGAGCTACAGTCAGTATACGGCTTAGCCGTAGACCAATCCACGGCTTAGCCGTAGCCTCACCGTAGGAGTACTGATATCAGAAAAGTTTCGACTGATCAGAGAATTAATTCACGGCTGGGGTACGGTTGGGTCACGGCTAGCTTACGGCTCAGCCGTAGGACAATTTACGGCTTAGCCGTAGCCTAGCCGTAGAACAAAACTCAAATTTCGAGTCTCTGGAAACCAAGCCGTAGAAGTTCACGGCTTAGCCGTACAATACAGAATACGAGTTCGGGAAGATTACAGAAACGAAATTTTTGTACAGAAACTGAATAAAACAAGCTCAACTGATTCTCATAGCTTAGAAAATGGCTGTAAAACATTATATACTCTAAAGAAGATGGAAATCAAAGCATTCAAATAGAGCACCCATGTGTGTTCTCAAAGTCTGTACTTATACTTGCCTCAAATCTGACAAATCCTCTGAAATCAAGCTCCAAGCAACTAAAATCAAAACAAATCAAAGCAATCACACATGCATGAGATGAAGACAAAGCAACAGAGAATGGGAGATGTAATTTGGAGAAGAAATACAAAGAGTTGGGAAAGAACCCACTTACCTAAGGCAAGGACAGAGATGAGAGAATGGAGAAGAACCCAAGCCAAACAGAGGATCCAAATCCTCAATCGATCAAGAGAAGGAAAGAAGAGAGAGAGAGAGAGAGAACGAACGTGGAGAGCTTCCCTGGAATTCCTCTTGCATGCAACGATCAAATGAAATGGAGCAAGAGAGAGACACCTGGAGAGTGACTCATTTAAATAGGTTTTGTGGTTTAGGTCAAAGTCCGGTAAGTTTATACTAATTACAGTTCAAGTCACACGAAGGTCTAACTTCTCCAATTGACTCCAAACGGATCTGACACAGTTACGGAATTTGTCGAGCTCAACGAAATACGCGTGCTGACACCAAGATGATGCAAAGATGATATGAGCAAAGCAAAAGCAAAATTATGAAAAAGGGCTTAGAACTACCTATCTCAGGTCAAAGGTCACTCAACTACCTATCCATGACCCAAAACAAGTCCAAAAGAAATAAACAAAACAAAACACACACTAATGAGCCACTAATCCGGCTCAAAGGGGATCGGAGTGTTACATAGTAGAACTGTGGGAACGTTGAATGATCAAGATGGAATCTATCTCTATTATCCCCTTGTGCCAATTAATGGATTTGTCCTTAGTAAGTGCGCACCCATCTCAATTAAGAGTTAATTGGATGGTACTGATGATTACTGTGATTAATTGGGGCTTAAGGATAATAAGATGTGGAACTTAGATTGGAAGAGACGAGTTTTTTCCAATTGATCTACGGATATTGATAGAGGGGCCTACTTGTGGTAATTAGGAAGTTTAGGGTCTTCATTGTAATTTATTCCTAAGACTGGAGTTCAATTGCATTTATATAGTGGTGTTATTTGCAATTAACTGTGGGCCCGGATTGCACATGAGATGTGGGGTCTCGGTGTTCCAGTTGGAGCCAGCTTTTTAAGGAATCCCTAGTGGTCCCCACGCTAGCCCAAGATATTGGAAAACACCAATCCGACTTGGACTCTAGAAATACGAGTTTGGAAAGGAGAAAGTTGCTAATTGTTGTGGAAGTAAGACTTCTATTTCAATTAGACAAGGGAGAGATTTGGAAGTCTATAAAATATCCTTGGACGTCCAAAAGAGTCTCTCTCACGCCCAAAACCCTTTCGTGCAAGAGTTGCACGAGTTACTCTCCTATCCTCTCTTCTAGTTCCTTGGAGTTTTGAGTTGGGAATTTTCTCCTGAAGATTCCACCATTCTTCTCGAGAAAAGTAATCTAATTCGGGTCATAGCGTGGAAGGCTAAGAGGTCTTGAAGAAATCCATTAGAGCACTGCGGATCTCCAAAGGTATGATCTACTTCTTCTATGTCGTAGATTATTTTGAATGTCTAGTGTTGGTAGAATTTTTTACTGTACATGGTCATGAGATTGAGGGTAACGCATCCTGGATTGGGTTTCGGTCTTATGTATAGTTGATCCCTGTGTCAAGTGGATCAAAAGTTTTGAAAATCTATCCACGAGACCCACCTACTTCCAACAACTGATTCGAGTAATCGAGGGTTTCTTGACTCTATAAAAGTGATGTAATACTTTTATTCAAGGAATAATACAGTTTCAGGTTGTTTATGGGTATCTAGGGTCGTAAACGGGTCGGTTCCGTTCCGGGTCCACGGCGGGCCCGGAACTGGAATCGTTAGTGAGGGGATGCACCCGGAAACCAAAACCGGAACCGATTCGGAACGAATTTCCTGGATTCGGAACCGGAACCATTACGGAGTGGATGGGCCCGGAACCGGAACAATTTCCTGGGCGGGTTCGGGTCCGGGCCCGGCCTATGTTGAGAATTTTTTAGAGAAAAGCAAACTTTTAGAAAAAAAATTTCTAAAATTGGGGTAATATATTGGAGCTCGGGCCCACAGGCCAGAACCAAGGTCGAATTGGGCCCGGAACCATTTAGGTCGCGGGTCTAGAAATTGGAACCATACCCGGACCCGTTTACTTATCGGTTCCTAAAGATGGACCCAGACCCGATTATTAACGGGTCGGAACCTTCGGATAATCGGAGAATCGGATACCCATTTACAACCCTATGGGCATCACCCCATCACTTCCGTCTTGGCTCAGGGTGACGGTACGAGGTTAAAGGAGATGATTTTCCTCTATGGTTTACTAAGAGTGTTTCCGCAACGGTAATGTGGAAACAGAAATCAACGTACCAGAACAAATTTGAGATGGTAAAGCCGAACGGTCCCCAGGCACCACGGCTCGGTAAAGCAACGGGCTCGGCAGGTCCGACCCGGTCCAGGGCACCACCTCTCTGTAAAGCACAACTGTTTTCCACTGCGATAATACCTCGGGTGCGATCATACCAGCGCTAAAGCACCGGATCCCATCAGAACTCCGCAGTTAAGCGTGCTTGGGCGAGAGTAGTACTAGGATGGGTGACCTCCTGGGAAGTCCTCGTGTTGCACCCTTTTTTTTCCGGCTTTGGCTGTCCATTTTCCTGCCACCCATCACATGACCGCTGTTGGAGCCGTCGGAGACCAAATTAATCATTTTGAAGCGTCGAAACCCAGGCTCCGTGCGAGACTTACTGGTTTTAGTTAGCCTTTAATTTGATTGCTTTGAAGGCTTTTTACTCCATCTCCGGTTCAATCTTTGCGGAAAGCCATATAAAGCAATTTAGGAAAGGTTTAAAAGTTTCAATGGAAAATCTTTTATATTTTACTGATTTTAGTAAGCTTACTGATTCGAGTAATCGAGGGCTTCCTGACTCTATAAAAGTGATGTAATACTTTTATTCAAGGAATAATACAGTTTCAGTTTGTTTATGGGTATCTAGGGTCGTAAACGGGTCGGTTCCGTTCCGGGTCCACGGCGGGCCTGGAACTGGAATCGTTAGTGAGGGGATGCACCCGGAAACCAAAACCGGAACCGATTCGGAACTAATTTCCTGGATCCGGAACCGGAACCATTACGGAGTGGATGGGCCCGGAACCGGAACCATTTCCTGGGCGGGTTCGGGTCCGGGCCCGGCCTATGTTGAGAATTTTTTAGAGAAAAGCAAACTTTTAGAAAAAAAATTTCTAAAATTGGGGTAATATATTGGAGCTCTGGCCCACAGGCCAGAACCAAGGTCGAATTGGGCCCGGAACCATTTAGGTCGCGGGTCTAGAAATTGGAACCATACCCGGACCCGTTTACTTATCGGTTCCTAAAGATGGACCCAGACCCGATTATTAACGGGTCGGAACCTTCGGATAATCGGAGAATCGGATATCCATTTACAACCCTATGGGCATCACCCCATCACTTCCGTCTTGGCTCAGGGTGACGGTACGAGGTTAAAGGAGATGACTTTCCTCTATGGTTTACTAAGAGTGTTTCCGCAACGTTAATGTGGAAACAGAAATCAACGTAACAGAACAAATTTGAGACGGTAAAGCCGACCGGTCCCCAGGCACCACCGCTCGGTAAAGCAACGGGCTCGGCAGGTCCGACCCGGTCCAGGGCACCACCTCTCTGTAAAGCACAACTGTTTTCCACTGCGATAATACTTCGGGTGCGATCATACTAGCGCTAAAGCACCGGATCTCATCAGAACTCCGCAGTTAAGCGTGCTTGGGCGAGAGTAGTACTAGGATGGGTGACCTCCTGGGAAGTCCTCGTGTTGCACCCTTTTTTTTTCAGCTTTGGCTGTCCATTTTCCTGCCACCCATCATATGACCGCTGTTGGGGCCGTCGGAGACCAAATTAATCATTTTGAAGCGTCGAAACCAGGCTCCGTGCGAGACTTACTGGTTTTAGTTAGCCTTTAATTTGATTGCTTTGAAGGCTTTTTACTCCATCTCCGGTTCAATCTTTGCGGAAAGCCATATAAAGCAATTTAGGAAAGGTTTAAAAGTTTCAATGGAAAATCTTTTATATTTTACTGATTTTAGTAAGCTTACTGATTTGATCACTATGAGATAGTGTGATTTGTCTCAATCATCAGAATGTAAGATTCTGGATCACGGTGCTGGTACATTGGATGTATTGAAGGACCATGAGATGCACCTTATGGAATTCCGTCTCAATAATAAGGTATGCTCTCATAATTCCCTAGCAATAGGCTCTCTATCCTGAGACATTGACGAACTCAAGTTTCTATCTATTCATTTGCTTTGAGTCACCAATGAGTGAGGCCGACTATAGGTTAACACCTCGGTGTCTTGGGTATATGGTAGTAGAACTGTGGGAACGTTGAATGATCAAGATGGAATCTATCTCTATTATCCCCTTGTGCCAATTAATGGATTTGTCATTAGTAAGTGCGCACCCATCTCAATTAAGAGTTAATTGGATGGTACTGATGATTACTGTGATTAATTGGGGCTCAAGGATAATAAGATGTGGAACTTAGATTGGAAGAGACGAGTTTTTTCCAATTGATCTACGGATATTGATAGAGGGGCCTACTTGTGGTAATTAGGAAGTTTAGGGTCTTCATTGTAATTTATTCCTAAGACTGGAGTTCAATTGCATTTATATAGTGGTGTTATTTGCAATTAACTGTGGGCCCGGATTGCACATGAGATGTGGGGTCTCGGTGTTCCAGTTGGAGCCAGCTTTTTAAGGAATCCCTAGTGGTCCCCACGCTAGCCCAAGATATTGGAAAACACCAATCCGACTTGGACTCTAGAAATACGAGTTTGGAAAGGAGAAAGTTGCTAATTGTTGTGGAAGTAAGACTTCTATTTCAATTAGACAAGGGAGAGATTTGGAAGTCTATAAAATATCCTTGGACGTCCAAAAGAGTCTCTCTCACGCCCAAAACCCTTTCGTGCAAGAGTTGCACGAGTTACTCTCCTATCCTCTCTTCTAGTTCCTTGGAGTTTTGAGTTGGGAATTTTCTCCTGAAGATTCCACCATTCTTCTCGAGAAAAGTAATCCAATTCGGGTCATAGCGTGGAAGGCTAAGAGGTCTTGAAGAAATCCATTAGAGCACTGCGGATCTCAAAAGGTATGACCTACTTCTTCTATGTCGTAGATTATTTTGGATGTCTAGTGTTGGTAGAATTTTTTACTGTACATGGTCATGAGATTGAGGGTAACGCATCCTGGATTGGGTTTCGGTCTTATGTATAGTTGATCCCTGTGTCAAGTGGATCAAAAGTTTTGAAAATCTATCCACGAGACCCACCTACTTCCAACAACTGAATCGAGTAATCGAGGGTTTCCTGACTCTATAAAAGTGATGTAATACTTTTATTCAAGGAATAATACAGTTTCAGGTTGTTTATGGGTATCTAGGGTCGTAAACGGGTCGGTTCCGTTCCGGGTCCACGGCGGGCCCGGAACTGGAATCGTTAGTGAGGGGATGCACCCGGAAACCAAAACCGGAACCGATTCGGAACGAATTTCCTGGATTTGGAACCGGAACCATTACGGAGTGGATGGGCCCGGAACCGGAACAATTTCCTGGGCGGGTTCGGGTCCGGGCCCGGCCTATGTAGAGAATTTTTTAGAGAAAAGCAAACTTTTAGAAAAAAAATTTCTAAAATTGGGGTAATATATTGGAGCTCGGGCCCACAGGCCAGAACCAAGGTCGAATTGGGCCCGGAACCATTTAGGTCGCGGGTCTAGAAATTGGAACCATACCCGGACCCGTTTACTTATCGGTTCCTAAAGATGGACCCAGACCCGATTATTAACGGGTCGGAACCTTCGGATAATCGGAGAATCGGATACCCATTTACAACCCTATGGGCATCACCCCATCACTTCCGTCTTGGCTCAGGGTGACGGTACGACGTCAAAGGAGATGACTTTCCTCTATGGTTTACTAAGAGTGTTTCCGCAACGTTAATGTGGAAACAGAAATCAACGTAACAGAACAAATTTGAGACGGTAAAGCGGACCGGTCCCCAGGCACCACCGCTCGGTAAAGCAACGGGCTCGGCAGGTCCGACCCGGTCCAGGGCACCACCTCTCTGTAAAGCACAACTGTTTTCCACTGCGATAATACCTCGGGTGCGATCATACCAGCGCTAAAGCACCAGATCCCATCAGAACTCCGCAGTTAAGCGCGCTTGGGCGAGAGTAGTACTAGGATGGGTGACCTCCTGGGAAGTCCTCGTGTTGCACCCTTTTTTTTTCAGCTTTGGCTGTCCATTTTCTTGCACCCTTTTTTTTTCAGCTTTGGCTGTCCATTTTCCTGCCGCCCATCACATGACCGCTGTTGGAGCCGTCGGAGACCAAATTAATCATTTTGAAGCGTCGAAACCCAGGCTCCGTGCGAGACTTACTTGTTTTAGTTAGCCTTTAATTTGATTGCTTTGAAGGCTTTTTACTCCATCTCCGGTTCAATCTTTGCGGAAAGCCATATAAAGCAATTTAAGAAAGGATTAAAAGTTTCAATGGAAAATCTTTTATATTTTACTGATTTTAGTAAGCTTACTGATTCGAGTAATCGAGGGTTTCCTGACTCTATAAAAGTGTTGAAATACTTTTATTCAAGGAATAATACAGTTTCAGGTTGTTTATGGGTATCTAGGGTCGTAAACGGGTCGGTTCCGTTCCGGGTCCACGGCGGGCCCGGAATTGGAATCGTTAGTGAGGGGATGCACCCGGAAACCAAAACCGGAACCGATTCGGAACTAATTTCCTGGATCCGGAACCGGAACCATTACGGAGTGGATGGGCCCGGAACCGGAACCATTTCCTAGGCGGGTTCGGGTCCGGGCCCGGCCTATGTAGAGAATTTTTTAGAGAAAAGCAAACTTTTAGAAAAAAAATTTCTAAAATTGGGGTAATATTTTGGAGCTCGGGCCCACAGGCCAGAACCAAGGTCGAATTGGGCCCGGAACCATTTAGGTCGCGGGTCTAGAAATTGGAACCATACCCGGACCCGTTTACTTATCGGTTCCTAAAGATGGACCCAGACCCTATTATTAACGGGTCGGAACCTTCGGATAATCGGAGAATCGGATACCCATTTACAACCCTATGGGCATCACCCCATCACTTCCGTCTTGGCTCAGGGTGACGGTACGAGGTTAAAGGAGATGACTTTCCTCTATGGTTTACTAAGAGTGTTTACGCAACGTTAATGTGGAAACAGAAATCAACGTAACAGAGCAAATTTGAGACGGTAAAGCCGACCGGTCCCCAGGCACCACCGCTCGGTAAAGCAACGGGCTCGGCAGGTCCGACCCGGTCCAGGGCACCACCTCCCTGTAAAGCACAACTGTTTTCCACTGCGATAATACTTAGGGTGCGATCATACCAGCGCTAAAGCACCGGATCTCATGAGAACTCCGCAGTTAAGCGTGCTTGGGCGAGAGTAGTACTAGGATGGGTGACCACCTGGGAAGTCCTCGTGTTGCACCCCTTTTTTTTCAGCTTTGGCTGTCCATTTTCCTGCCACCCATCACATGACCGCTGTTGGAGCCGTCGGAGACCAAATTAATCATTTTGAAGCGTCGAAACCCAGGCTCCGTGCGAGACTTAGTGGTTTTAGTTAGCCTTTAATTTGATTGCTTTGAAGGCTTTTTACTCCATTTCCGGTTCAATCTTTGCGGAAAGCCATATAAAGCAATTTAGGAAAGGTTTAAAAGTTTCAATGGAAAATCTTTTATATTTTACTGATTTTAGTAAGCTTACTGATTCGAGTAATCGAGGGTTTCCAGACTCTATAAAAGTGATGTAATACTTATATTCAAGGAATAATACAGTTTCAGGTTGTTTATTGGTATCTAGGGTCGTAAACAGGTCGGTTCCGTTCCGGGTCCACGGCGGGCCCGGAACTGGAATCGTTAGTGAGGGGTTGCACCCGGAAACCAAAACCGGAACCGATTCGGAACTAATTTCCTGGATCCGGAACCGGAACCATTACGGAGTGGATGGGCCCGGAACCGGAACCATTTCCTGGGCGGGTTCGGGTCCGGGCCCGGCCTATGTAGAGAATTTTTTTGAGAAAAGCAAACTTTTAGAAAAAAAATTTCTAAAATTGGGGTAATATATTGAAGCTTGAGCCCACAGGCCAGAACCAAGGTCGAATTGGGCCCGGAACCATTTAGGTCGCGGGTCTAGAAATTGGAACCGTACCCGGACCCGTTTACTTATCGGTTCCTAAAGATGGACCCAGACCCGATTATTAACGGGTCGGGACCTTCGGATAATCGGAGAATCAGATACCCATTTACAACCCTATGGGCATCACCCCATTACTTCCGTCTTGGCTCACGGTGACGGTACGAGGTTAAAGGAGATGACTTTCCTCTATGGTTTACTAAGAGTGTTTCCGCAACGTTAATGTATAAATCGAAATCAACGTAACAGAACAAATTTGAGACGGTAAAGCCGACCGGTCCCCAGGCACCACCGCTCGGTAAAGCAACGGGCTCGGCAGGTCCGACCCGGTCCAGGGCACGACCTCTCTGTAAAGCACAACTGTTTTCCACTGCGATAATACTTCGGGTGCGATCATACTAGCGCTAAAGCACCGGATCTCATCAGAACTCCGGAGTTAAGCGTGCTTGGGCGAGAGTAGTACTAGGATGGGTGACCTCCTGGGAAGTCCTCGTGTTGCACCCTTTTTTTTTCAGCTTTGGCTGTCCATTTTCCTGCCACCCATCATATGACCGCTGTTGGGGCCGTCGGAGACCAAATTAATCATTTTGAAGCGTCGAAACCAGGCTCCGTGCGAGACTTACTGGTTTTAGTTAGCCTTTAATTTGATTGCTTTGAAGGCTTTTTACTCCATCTCCGGTTCAATCTTTGCGGAAAGCCATATAAAGCAATTTAGGAAAGGTTTAAAAGTTTCAATGGAAAATCTTTTATATTTTACTGATTTTAGTAAGCTTACTGATTTGATCACTATGAGATAGTGTGATTTGTCTCAATCATCAGAATGTAAGATTCTGGATCACGGTGCTGGTACATTGGATGTATTGAAGGACCATGAGATGCACCTTATGGAATTCCGTCTCAATAATAAGGTATGCTCTCATAATTCCCTAGCAATAGGCTCTCTATCCTGAGACATTGACGAACTCAAGTTTCTATCTATTCATTTGCTTTGAGTCACCAATGAGTGAGGCCGACTATAGGTTAACACCTCGGTGTCTTGGGTATATGGTAGTAGAACTGTGGGAACGTTGAATGATCAAGATGGAATCTATCTCTATTATCCCCTTGTGCCAATTAATGGATTTGTCATTAGTAAGTGCGCACCCATCTCAATTAAGAGTTAATTGGATGGTACTGATGATTACTGTGATTAATTGGGGCTCAAGGATAATAAGATGTGGAACTTAGATTGGAAGAGACGAGTTTTTTCCAATTGATCTACGGATATTGATAGAGGGGCCTACTTGTGGTAATTAGGAAGTTTAAGGTCTTCATTGTAATTTATTCCTAAGACTGGAGTTCAATTGCATTTATATAGTGGTGTTATTTGCAATTAACTGTGGGCCCGGATTGCACATGAGATGTGGGGTCTCGGTGTTCCAGTTGGAGCCAGCTTTTTAAGGAATCCCTAGTGGTCCCCACGCTAGCCCAAGATATTGGAAAACACCAATCCGACTTGGACTCTAGAAATACGAGTTTGGAAAGGAGAAAGTTGCTAATTGTTGTGGAAGTAAGACTTCTATTTCAATTAGACAAGGGAGAGATTTGGAAGTCTATAAAATATCCTTGGACGTCCAAAAGAGTCTCTCTCACGCCCAAAACCCTTTCGTGCAAGAGTTGCACGAGTTACTCTCCTATCCTCTCTTCTAGTTCCTTGGAGTTTTGAGTTGGGAATTTTCTCCTGAAGATTCCACCATTCTTCTCGAGAAAAGTAATCCAATTCGGGTCATAGCGTGGAAGGCTAAGAGGTCTTGAAGAAATCCATTAGAGCACTGCGGATCTCAAAAGGTATGACCTACTTCTTCTATGTCGTAGATTATTTTGGATGTCTAGTGTTGGTAGAATTTTTTACTGTACATGGTCATGAGATTGAGGGTAACGCATCCTGGATTGGGTTTCGGTCTTATGTATAGTTGATCCCTGTGTCAAGTGGATCAAAAGTTTTGAAAATCTATCCACGAGACCCACCTACTTCCAACAACTGAATCGAGTAATCGAGGGTTTCCTGACTCTATAAAAGTGATGTAATACTTTTATTCAAGGAATAATACAGTTTCAGGTTGTTTATGGGTATCTAGGGTCGTAAACGGGTCGGTTCCGTTCCGGGTCCACGGCGGGCCCGGAACTGGAATCGTTAGTGAGGGGATGCACCCGGAAACCAAAACCGGAACCGATTCGGAACGAATTTCCTGGATTCGGAACCGGAACCATTACGGAGTGGATGGGCCCGGAACCGGAACAATTTCCTGGGCGGGTTCGGGTCCGGGCCCGGCCTATGTAGAGAATTTTTTAGAGAAAAGCAAACTTTTAGAAAAAAAATTTCTAAAATTGGGGTAATATATTGGAGCTCGGGCCCACAGGCCAGAACCAAGGTCGAATTGGGCCCGGAACCATTTAGGTCGCGGGTCTAGAAATTGGAACCATACCCGGACCCGTTTACTTATCGGTTCCTAAAGATGGACCCAGACCCTATTATTAACGGGTCGAAACCTTCGGATAATCGGAGAATCGGATACCCATTTACAACCCTATGGGCATCACCCCATCACTTCCGTCTTGGCTCAGGGTGACGGTACGACGTCAAAGGAGATGACTTTCCTCTATGGTTTACTAAGAGTGTTTCCGCAACGTTAATGTGGAAACAGAAATCAACGTAACAGAACAAATTTGAGACGGTAAAGCCGACCGGTCCCCAGGCACCACCGCTCGGTAAAGCAACGGGCTCGGCAGGTCCGACCCGGTCCAGGGCACCACCTCTCTGTAAAGCACAACTGTTTTCCACTGCGATAATACCTCGGGTGCGATCATACCAGCGCTAAAGCACCAGATCCCATCAGAACTCCGCAGTTAAGCGCGCTTGGGCGAGAGTAGTACTAGGATGGGTGACCTCCTGGGAAGTCCTCGTGTTGCACCCTTTTTTTTTCAGCTTTGGCTGTCCATTTTCTTGCACCCTTTTTTTTTCAGCTTTGGCTGTCCATTTTCCTGCCGCCCATCACATGACCGCTGTTGGAGCCGTCGGAGACCAAATTAATCATTTTGAAGCGTCGAAACCCAGGCTCCGTGCGAGACTTACTTGTTTTAGTTAGCCTTTAATTTGATTGCTTTGAAGGCTTTTTACTCCATCTCCGGTTCAATCTTTGCGGAAAGCCATATAAAGCAATTTAGGAAAGGATTAAAAGTTTCAATGGAAAATCTTTTATATTTTACTGATTTTAGTAAGCTTACTGATTCGAGTAATCGAGGGTTTCCTGACTCTATAAAAGTGTTGAAATACTTTTATTCAAGGAATAATACAGTTTCAGGTTGTATATGGGTATCTAGGGTCGTAAACGGGTCGGTTCCGTTCCGGGTCCACGGCGGGCCCGGAATTGGAATCGTTAGTGAGGGGATGCACCCGGAAACCAAAACCGGAACCGATTCGGAACTAATTTCCTGGATCCGGAACCGGAACCATTACGGAGTGGATGGGCCCGGAACCGGAACCATTTCCTAGGCGGGTTCGGGTCCGGGCCCGGCCTATGTAGAGAATTTTTTAGAGAAAAGCAAACTTTTAGAAAAAAAATTTCTAAAATTGGGGTAATATTTTGGAGCTCGGGCCCACAGGCCAGAACCAAGGTCGAATTGGGCCCGGAACCATTTAGGTCGCGGGTCTAGAAATTGGAACCATACCCGGACCCGTTTACTTATCGGTTCCTAAAGATGGACCCAGACCCTATTATTAACGGGTCGGAACCTTCGGATAATCGGAGAATCGGATACCCATTTACAACCCTATGGGCATCACCCCATCACTTCCGTCTTGGCTCAGGGTGACGGTACGAGGTTAAAGGAGATGACTTTCCTCTATGGTTTACTAAGAGTGTTTACGCAACGTTAATGTGGAAACAGAAATCAACGTAACAGAGCAAATTTGAGACGGTAAAGCCGACCGGTCCCCAGGCACCACCGCTCGGTAAAGCAACGGGCTCGGCAGGTCCGACCCGGTCCAGGGCACCACCTCCCTGTAAAGCACAACTGTTTTCCACTGCGATAATACTTAGGGTGCGATCATACCAGCGCTAAAGCACCGGATCTCATGAGAACTCCGCAGTTAAGCGTGCTTGGGCGAGAGTAGTACTAGGATGGGTGACCACCTGGGAAGTCCTCGTGTTGCACCCCTTTTTTTTCAGCTTTGGCTGTCCATTTTCCTGCCACCCATCACATGACCGCTGTTGGAGCCGTCGGAGACCAAATTAATCATTTTGAAGCGTCGAAACCCAGGCTCCGTGCGAGACTTAGTGGTTTTAGTTAGCCTTTAATTTGATTGCTTTGAAGGCTTTTTACTCCATTTCCGGTTCAATCTTTGCGGAAAGCCATATAACGCAATTTAGGAAAGGTTTAAAAGTTTCAATGGAAAATCTTTTATATTTTACTGATTTTAGTAAGCTTACTGATTCGAGTAATCGAGGGTTTCCAGACTCTATAAAAGTGATGTAATACTTATATTCAAGGAATAATACAGTTTCAGGTTGTTTATTGGTATCTAGGGTCGTAAACAGGTCGGTTCCGTTCCGGGTCCACGGCGGGCCCGGAACTGGAATCGTTAGTGAGGGGTTGCACCCGGAAACCAAAACCGGAACCGATTCGGAACTAATTTCCTGGATCCGGAACCGGAACCATTACGGAGTGGATGGGCCCGGAACCGGAACCATTTCCTGGGCGGGTTCGGGTCCGGGCCCGGCCTATGTTGAGAATTTTTTAGAGAAAAGCAAACTTTTAGAAAAAAAATTTCTAAAATTGGGGTAATATATTGGAGCTCTGGCCCACAGGCCAGAACCAAGGTCGAATTGGGCCCGGAACCATTTAGGTCGCGGGTCTAGAAATTGGAACCATACCCGGACCCGTTTACTTATCGGTTCCTAAAGATGGACCCAGACCCGATTATTAACGGGTCGGAACCTTCGGATAATCGGAGAATCGGATATCCATTTACAACCCTATGGGCATCACCCCATCACTTCCGTCTTGGCTCAGGGTGACGGTACGAGGTTAAAGGAGATGACTTTCCTCTATGGTTTACTAAGAGTGTTTCCGCAACGTTAATGTGGAAACTGAAATCAACGTAACAGAACAAATTTGAGACGGTAAAGCCGACCGGTCCCCAGGCACCACCGCTCGGTAAAGCAACGGGCTCGGCAGGTCCGACCCGGTCCAGGGCACGACCTCTCTGTAAAGCACAACTGTTTTCCACTGCGATAATACTTCGGGTGCGATCATACTAGCGCTAAAGCACCGGATCTCATCAGAACTCCGGAGTTAAGCGTGCTTGGGCGAGAGTAGTACTAGGATGGGTGACCTCCTGGGAAGTCCTCGTGTTGCACCCTTTTTTTTTCAGCTTTGGCTGTCCATTTTCCTGCCACCCATCATATGACCGCTGTTGGGGCCGTCGGAGACCAAATTAATCATTTTGAAGCGTCGAAACCAGGCTCCGTGCGAGACTTACTGGTTTTAGTTAGCCTTTAATTTGATTGCTTTGAAGGCTTTTTACTCCATCTCCGGTTCAATCTTTGCGGAAAGCCATATAAAGCAATTTAGGAAAGGTTTAAAAGTTTCAATGGAAAATCTTTTATATTTTACTGATTTTAGTAAGCTTACTGATTTGATCACTATGAGATAGTGTGATTTGTCTCAATCATCAGAATGTAAGATTCTGGATCACGGTGCTGGTACATTGGATGTATTGAAGGACCATGAGATGCACCTTATGGAATTCCGTCTCAATAATAAGGTATGCTCTCATAATTCCCTAGCAATAGGCTCTCTATCCTGAGACATTGACGAACTCAAGTTTCTATCTATTCATTTGCTTTGAGTCACCAATGAGTGAGGCCGACTATAGGTTAACACCTCGGTGTCTTGGGTATATGGTAGTAGAACTGTGGGAACGTTGAATGATCAAGATGGAATCTATCTCTATTATCCCCTTGTGCCAATTAATGGATTTGTCATTAGTAAGTGCGCACCCATCTCAATTAAGAGTTAATTGGATGGTACTGATGATTACTGTGATTAATTGGGGCTCAAGGATAATAAGATGTGGAACTTAGATTGGAAGAGACGAGTTTTTTCCAATTGATCTACGGATATTGATAGAGGGGCCTACTTGTGGTAATTAGGAAGTTTAAGGTCTTCATTGTAATTTATTCCTAAGACTGGAGTTCAATTGCATTTATATAGTGGTGTTATTTGCAATTAACTGTGGGCCCGGATTGCACATGAGATGTGGGGTCTCGGTGTTCCAGTTGGAGCCAGCTTTTTAAGGAATCCCTAGTGGTCCCCACGCTAGCCCAAGATATTGGAAAACACCAATCCGACTTGGACTCTAGAAATACGAGTTTGGAAAGGAGAAAGTTGCTAATTGTTGTGGAAGTAAGACTTCTATTTCAATTAGACAAGGGAGAGATTTGGAAGTCTATAAAATATCCTTGGACGTCCAAAAGAGTCTCTCTCACGCCCAAAACCCTTTCGTGCAAGAGTTGCACGAGTTACTCTCCTATCCTCTCTTCTAGTTCCTTGGAGTTTTGAGTTGGGAATTTTCTCCTGAAGATTCCACCATTCTTCTCGAGAAAAGTAATCCAATTCGGGTCATAGCGTGGAAGGCTAAGAGGTCTTGAAGAAATCCATTAGAGCACTGCGGATCTCAAAAGGTATGACCTACTTCTTCTATGTCGTAGATTATTTTGGATGTCTAGTGTTGGTAGAATTTTTTTCTGTACATGGTCATGAGATTGAGGGTAACGCATCCTGGATTGGGTTTCGGTCTTATGTATAGTTGATCCCTGTGTCAAGTGGATCAAAAGTTTTGAAAATCTATCCACGAGACCCACCTACTTCCAACAACTGAATCGAGTAATCGAGGGTTTCCTGACTCTATAAAAGTGATGTAATACTTTTATTCAAGGAATAATACAGTTTCAGGTTGTTTATGGGTATCTAGGGTCGTAAACGGGTCGGTTCCGTTCCGGGTCCACGGCGGGCCCGGAACTGGAATCGTTAGTGAGGGGATGCACCCGGAAACCAAAACCGGAACCGATTCGGAACGAATTTCCTGGATTCGGAACCGGAACCATTACGGAGTGGATGGGCCCGGAACCGGAACAATTTCCTGGGCGGGTTCGGGTCCGGGCCCGGCCTATGTAGAGAATTTTTTAGAGAAAAGCAAACTTTTAGAAAAAAAATTTCTAAAATTGGGGTAATATATTGGAGCTCGGGCCCACAGGCCAGAACCAAGGTCGAATTGGGCCCGGAACCATTTAGGTCGCGGGTCTAGAAATTGGAACCATACCCGGACCCGTTTACTTATCGGTTCCTAAAGATGGACCCAGACCCGATTATTAACGGGTCGGAACCTTCGGATAATCGGAGAATCGGATACCCATTTACAACCCTATGGGCATCACCCCATCACTTCCGTCTTGGCTCAGGGTGACGGTACGACGTTAAAGGAGATGACTTTCCTCTATGGTTTACTAAGAGTGTTTCCGCAACGTTAATGTGGAAACAGAAATCAACGTAACAGAACAAATTTGAGACGGTAAAGCCGACCGGTCCCCAGGCACCACCGCTCGGTAAAGCAACGGGCTCGGCAGGTCCGACCCGGTCCAGGGCACCACCTCTCTGTAAAGCACAACTGTTTTCCACTGCGATAATACCTCGGGTGCGATCATACCAGCGCTAAAGCACCAGATCCCATCAGAACTCCGCAGTTAAGCGCGCTTGGGCGAGAGTAGTACTAGGATGGGTGACCTCCTGGGAAGTCCTCGTGTTGCACCCTTTTTTTTTCAGCTTTGGCTGTCCATTTTCTTGCACCCTTTTTTTTTCAGCTTTGGCTGTCCATTTTCCTGCCGCCCATCACATGACCGCTGTTGGAGCCGTCGGAGACCAAATTAATCATTTTGAAGCGTCGAAACCCAGGCTCCGTGCGAGACTTACTTGTTTTAGTTAGCCTTTAATTTGATTGCTTTGAAGGCTTTTTACTCCATCTCCGGTTCAATCTTTGCGGAAAGCCATATAAAGCAATTTAGGAAAGGATTAAAAGTTTCAATGGAAAATCTTTTATATTTTACTGATTTTAGTAAGCTTACTGATTCGAGTAATCGAGGGTTTCCTGACTCTATAAAAGTGTTGAAATACTTTTATTCAAGGAATAATACAGTTTCAGGTTGTTTATGGGTATCTAGGGTCGTAAACGGGTCGGTTCCGTTCCGGGTCCACGGCGGGCCCGGAATTGGAATCGTTAGTGAGGGGATGCACCCGGAAACCAAAACCGGAACCGATTCGGAACTAATTTCCTGGATCCGGAACCGGAACCATTACGGAGTGGATGGGCCCGGAACCGGAACCATTTCCTAGGCGGGTTCGGGTCCGGGCCCGGCCTATGTAGAGAATTTTTTAGAGAAAAGCAAACTTTTAGAAAAAAAATTTCTAAAATTGGGGTAATATTTTGGAGCTCGGGCCCACAGGCCAGAACCAAGGTCGAATTGGGCCCGGAACCATTTAGGTCGCGGGTCTAGAAATTGGAACCATACCCGGACCCGTTTACTTATCGGTTCCTAAAGATGGACCCAGACCCTATTATTAACGGGTCGGAACCTTCGGATAATCGGAGAATCGGATACCCATTTACAACCCTATGGGCATCACCCCATCACTTCCGTCTTGGCTCAGGGTGACGGTACGAGGTTAAAGGAGATGACTTTCCTCTATGGTTTACTAAGAGTGTTTACGCAACGTTAATGTGGAAACAGAAATCAACGTAACAGAGCAAATTTGAGACGGTAAAGCCGACCGGTCCCCAGGCACCACCGCTCGGTAAAGCAACGGGCTCGGCAGGTCCGACCCGGTCCAGGGCACCGCCTCTCTGTAAAGCACAACTGTTTTCCACTGCGATAATACCTCGGGTGCGATCATACCAGCGCTAAAGCACCGGATCCCATCAGAACTCCGCAGTTAAGCGTGCTTGGGCGAGAGTAGTACTAGGATGGGTGACCTCCTGGGAAGTCCTCGTGTTGCACCCCTTTTTTTTCAGCTTTGGCTGTCCATTTTCCTGCCACCCATCACATGACCGCTGTTGGAGCCGTCGGAGACCAAATTAATCATTTTGAAGCGTCGAAACCCAGGCTCCGTGCGAGACTTACTGGTTTTAGTTAGCCTTTAATTTGATTGCTTTGAAGGCTTTTTACTCCATTTCCGGTTCAATCTTTGCGGAAAGCCATATAAAGCAATTTAGGAAAGGTTTAAAAGTTTCATTGGAAAATCATTTATATTTTACTGATTTTAGTAAGCTTACTGATTCGAGTAATCGAGGGTTTCCTGACTCTATAAAAGTGATGTAATACTTTTATTCAAGGAATAATACAGTTTCAGGTTGTTTATTGGTATCTAGGGTCGTAAACGGGTCGGTTCCGTTCCGGGTCCACGGCGGGCCCGGAACTGGAATCGTTAGTGAGGGGATGCACCCGGAAACCAAAACCGAAACCGATTCGGAACTAATTTCCTGGATCCGGAACCGGAACCATTACGGAGTGGATGGGCCCGGAACCGGAACCATTTCCTGGGCGGGTTCGGGTCCGGGCCCGGCCTATGTAGAGAATTTTTTTGAGAAAAGCAAACTTTTAGAAAAAAAATTTCTAAAATTGGGGTAATATATTGGAGCTCGAGCCCACAGGCCAGAACCAAGGTCGAATTGGGCCCGGAACCATTTAGGTCGCGGGTCTAGAAATTGGAACCATACCCGGACCCGTTTACTTATCGGTTCCTAAAGATGGACCCAGACCCGATTATTAACGGGTCGGGACCTTCGGATAATCGGAGAATCGGATACCCATTTACAACCCTATGGGCATCACCCCATTACTTCCGTCTTGGCTCACGGTGACGGTACGAGGTTAAAGGAGATGACTTTCCTCTATGGTTTACTAAGAGTGTTTCCGCAACGTTAATGTATAAACAGAAATCAACGTAACAGAACAAATTTGAGACGGTAAAGCCGACCGGTCCCCAGGCACCACCGCTCGGTAAAGCAACGGGCTCGGCAGGTCCGACCCGGTCCAGGGCACCACCTCTCTGTAAAGCACAACTGTTTTCCACTGCGATAATACCTCGGGTGCGATCATACCAGCGCTAAAGCACCGGATCCCATCAGAACTCCGCAGTTAAGCGTGCTTGGGCGAGAGTAGTACTAGGATGGGTGACCTCCTGGGAAGTCCTCGAGTTGCACCCCTTTTTTTCCAGCTTTGGCTGTCCATTTTCCTGCCACCCATCACATGACCGCTGTTGGAGCCGTCGGAGACCAAATTAATCATTTTGAAGCGTCGAAACCCAGGCTCCGTGCGAGACTTACTGGTTTTAGTTAGCCTTTAATTTGATTGCTTTGAAGGCTTTTTACTCCATTTCCGGTTCAATCTTAGCGGAAAGCCATATAAAGCAATTTAGGAAAGGTTTAAAAGTTTCATTGGAAAATCTTTTATATTTTACTGATTTTAGTAAGCGTACTGATTCGAGTAATCGAGGGTTTCCTGACTCTATAAAAGTGATGTAATACTTTTATTCAAGGAATAATACAGTTTCAGGTTGTTTATTGGTATCTAGGGTCGTAAACGGGTCGGTTCCGTTCCGGGTCCACGGCGGGCCCGGAACTGGAATCGTTAGTGAGGGGATGCACCCGGAAACCAAAACCGAAACCGATTCGGAACTAATTTCCTGGATCCGGAACCGGAACCATTACGGAGTGGATGGGCCCGGAACCGGAACCATTTCCTGGGCGGGTTCGGGTCCGGGCCCGGCCTATGTAGAGAATTTTTTTGAGAAAAGCAAACTTTTAGAAAAAAAATTTCTAAAATTGGGGTAATATATTGGAGCTCGAGCCCACAGGCCAGAACCAAGGTCGAATTGGGCCCGGAACCATTTAGGTCGCGGGTCTAGAAATTGGAACCATACCCGGACCCGTTTACTTATCGGTTCCTAAAGATGGACCCAGACCCGATTATTAACGGGTCGGGACCTTCGGATAATCGGAGAATCGGATACCCATTTACAACCCTATGGGCATCACCCCATTACTTCCGTCTTGGCTCACGGTGACGGTACGAGGTTAAAGGAGATGACTTTCCTCTATGGTTTACTAAGAGTGTTTCCGCAACGTTAATGTATAAACAGAAATCAACGTAACAGAACAAATTTGAGACGGTAAAGCCGACCGGTCCCCAGGCACCACCGCTCGGTAAAGCAACGGGCTCGGCAGGTCCGACCCGGTCCAGGGCACCACCTCTTTGTAAAGCACAACTGTTTTCCACTGCGATAATACCTCGGGTGCGATCATACCAGCGCTAAAGCACCGGATCCCATCAGAACTCCGCAGTTAAGCGTGCTTGGGCGAGAGTAGTACTAGGATGGGTGACCTCCTGGGAAGTCCTCGTGTTGCACCCCTTTTTTTTCAGCTTTGGCTGTCCATTTTCCTGCCACCCATCACATGACCGCTGTTGGAGCCGTCGGAGACCAAATTAATCATTTTGAAGCGTCGAAACCCAGGCTTCGTGCGAGACTTACTGGTTTTAGTTAGCCTTTAATTTGATTGCTTTGAAGGCTTTTTACTCCATCTCCGGTTCAATCTTTGCGGAAAGCCATATAAAGCAATTTAGGAAAGGTTTAAAAGTTTCAATGGAAAATCTTTTATATTTTACTGATTTTAGTAAGCTTACTGATTCGAGTAATCGAGGGTTTCCTGACTCTGTAAAAGTGATGTAATACTTTTATTCAAGGAATAATACAGTTTCAGGTTGTTTATGGGTATCTAGGGTCGTAAACGGGTCGGTTCCGTTCCGGGTCCACGGCGGGCCCGGAATTGGAATCGTTAGTGAGGGGATGCACCCGGAAACCAAAACCGGAACCGATTCGGAACTAATTTCCTGGATCCGGAACCGGAACCATTACGGAGTGGATGGGCCTGGAACCGGAACCATTTCCTGGGCGGGTTCGGGTCCGGGCCCGGCCTATGTAGAGAATTTTTTATAGAAAAGCAAACTTTTAGGAAAAAAATTTCTAAAATTGGGGAAATATATTGTTGCTCGGGCCCACAGGCCAGAACCAAGGTCGAATTGGGCCCGGAACCATTTAGGTCGCGGGTCTAGAAATTGGAACCATACCCGGACCCGTTTACTTATCGGTTCCTAAAGATGGACCCAGACCCGATTATTAACGGGTCGGAACCTTCGGATAATCGGAGAATCGGATACCCATTTACGACCCTATGGGCATCACCCCATCACTTCCGTCTTGGCCCATGGCGACGGTACGTGGTTAAAGGAGATGACTTTCCTCTATGGTTTACTAAGAGTGTTTCCGCAACGTTAATGTGGAAACAGAATTCAACGTAACAGAACAAATTTGAGACGGTAAAGCCGACCGGTCCCCAGGCACCACCGCTCGGTAAAGCAACGGGCTCGGCAGGTCCGACCCGGTCCAGGGCACCACCTCTCTGTAAAGCACAACTATTTTCCACTGCGATAATACCTCGGGTGCGATCATACTAGCGCTAAAGCACCGGATCCCATCAGAACTCCGCCGTTAAGCGTGCTTGGGCGAGAGTAGTACGAGGATGGGTGACCTCCTTGGGCGAGAGTAGTACTAGGATGGGTGACCTCCTGGGAAGTCCTCGTGTTGCACCCCTTTTTTTTCTGCTTTGGCTGTCCATTTCCCTGCCACCCATCACATGACCGCTGTTGGAGCCGTCGGAGACCAAATTAATCATTTTGAAGCGTCGAAACCCAGGCTCCGTGCGAGACTTACTGGTTTTATGTTAGCCTTTAATTTGATTGCTTTGAAGGGTTTTTACTCCATTTCCGGTTCAATCTTTGCGGAAAGCCATATAAAGCAATTTAGGAAAGGTTTAAAAGTTTCATTGGAAAATCTTTTATATTTAACTGATTTTAGTAAGCTTACTGATTCGAGTAATCGAGGGTTTCCTGACTCTATAAAAGTGATGTAATACTTTTATTCAAGGAATAATACAGTTTCAGGTTTTTTATGGGTATCTAGGGTCGTAAACGGGTCGGTTCCGTTCCGGGTCCACGGCGGGCCCGGAACTGGAATCGTTAGTGAGGGGATGCACCCGGAAACCAAAACCGGAACCGATTCGGAACTAATTTCCTGGATCCGGAACCGGAACCATTACGGAGTGGATGGGCCCGGAACCGGAACCATTTCCTGGGCGGGTTCGGGTCCGGGCCCGGCCTATGTAGAGAATTTTTTTGAGAAAAGCAAACTTTTAGAAAAAAAATTTCTAAAATTGGGGTAATATATTGGAGCTCGGGCCCACAGGCCAGAACCAAGGTCGAATTGGGCCCGGAACCATTTAGGTCGCGGGTCTAGAAATTGGAACCATACCCGGTCCCGTTTACTTATCGGTTCCTAAAGATGGACCCAGACCCGATTATTAACGGGTCGGAACCTTCGGATAATCGGAGAATCGGATACCCATTTACAACCCTATGGGCATCACCCCATCACTTCCGTCTTGGCTCACGGTGACGGTACGAGGTTAAAGGAGATGACTTTCCTCTATGGTTTACTAAGAGTGTTTCCGCAACGTTAATGTGGAAACAGAATTCAACGTAACAGAACAAATTTGAGCCGGTAAAGCCGACCGGTCCCCAGGCACCACCGCTCGGTAAAGCAACGGGCTCGGCAGGTCCGACCCGGTCCAGGGCACCACCTCTCTGTAAAGCACAACTATTTTCCACTGCGATATTACCTCGGGTGCGATCATACCAGCGCTAAAGCACCGGATCCCATCAGAACTCCGCAGTTAAGCGTGCGTGGGCGAGAGTAGTACTAGGATGGGTGACCTCCTGGGAAGTCCTCGTGTTGCACCTCTTTTTTTTCAGCTTTGGCTGTCCATTTTCCTGCCACCCATCACATGACCGCTGTTGGAGCCGTCGGAGACCAAATTAATCATTTTGAAGCGTCGAAACCCAGGCTCCGTGCGAGACTTACTGGTTTTAGTTAGCCTTTAATTTGATTGCTTTGAAGGCTTTTTACTCCATCTCCGGTTCAATCTTTGCGGAAAGCCATATAAAGCAATTTAGGAAAGGTTTAAAAGTTTCATTGGAAAATCTTTTATATTTTACTGATTTTAGTAAGCTTACTGATTCGAGTAATCGAGGGTTTCCTGACTCTATAAAAGTGATGTAATACTTTTATTCAAGGAATAATACAGTTTCAGGTTGTTTATGGGTATCTAGGGTCGTAAACGGGTCGGTTCCGTTCCGGGTCCACGGCGGGCCCGGAACTGGAATCGTTAGTGAGGGGATGCACCCGGAAACCAAAACCGGAACCGATTCGGAACTAATTTCCTGGATCCGGAACCGGAACCATTACGGAGTGGATGGGCCCGGAACCGGAACCATTTCCTGGGCGGGTTCGGGTCCGGGCCCAGCCTATGTAGAGAATTTTTTTGAGAAAAGCAAACTTTTAGAAAAAAAATTTCTAAAATTGGGGTAATATATTGGAGCTCGGGCCCACAGGCCAGAACCAAGGTCGAATTGGGCCCGGAACCATTTAGGTTGCGGGTCTAGAAATTGGAACCATACCCGGACCCGTTTACTTATCGGTTCCTAAAGATGGACCCAGACCCGATTATTAACGGGTCGGGACCTTCGGATAATCGGAGAATCAGATACCCATTTACAACCCTATGGGCATCACCCCATTACTTCCGTCTTGGCTCACGGTGACGGTACGAGGTTAAAGGAGATGACTTTCCTCTATGGTTTACTAAGAGTGTTTCCGCAACGTTAATGTATAAACAGAAATCAACGTAACAGAACAAATTTGAGACGGTAAAGCCGACCGGTCCCCAGGCACCACCGCTCGGTAAAGCAACGGGCTCGGCAGGTCCGACCCGGTCCAGGGCACCACCTCTCTGTAAAGCACAACTGTTTTCCACTGCGATAATACCTCGGGTGCGATCATACCAGCGCTAAAGCACCGGATCCCATCAGAACTCCGCAGTTAAGCGTGCTTGGGCGAGAGTAGTACTAGGATGGGTGACCTCCTGGGAAGTCCTCGTGTTGCACCCCTTTTTTTCCAGCTTTGGCTGTCCATTTTCCTGCCACCCATCACATGACCGCTGTTGGAGCCGTCGGAGACCAAATTAATCATTTTGAAGCGTCGAAACCCAGGCTCCGTGCGAGACTTACTGGTTTTAGTTAGCCTTTAATTTGATTGCTTTGAAGGCTTTTTACTCCATTTCCGGTTCAATCTTTGCGGAAAGCCATATAAAGCAATTTAGGAAAGGTTTAAAAGTTTCATTGGAAAATCTTTTATATTTTACTGATTTTAGTAAGCGTACTGATTCGAGTAATCGAGGGTTTCCTGACTCTATAAAAGTGATGTAATACTTTTATTCAAGGAATAATACAGTTTCAGGTTGTTTATTGGTATCTAGGGTCGTAAACGGGTCGGTTCCGTTCCGGGTCCACGGCGGGCCCGGAACTGGAATCGTTAGTGAGGGGATGCACCCGGAAACCAAAACCGAAACCGATTCGGAACTAATTTCCTGGATCCGGAACCGGAACCATTACGGAGTGGATGGGCCCGGAACCGGAACCATTTCCTGGGCGGGTTCGGGTCCGGGCCCGGCCTATGTAGAGAATTTTTTTGAGAAAAGCAAACTTTTAGAAAAAAAATTTCTAAAATTGGGGTAATATATTGGAGCTCGAGCCCACAGGCCAGAACCAAGGTCGAATTGGGCCCGGAACCATTTAGGTCGCGGGTCTAGAAATTGGAACCATACCCGGACCCGTTTACTTATCGGTTCCTAAAGATGGACCCAGACCCGATTATTAACGGGTCGGGACCTTCGGATAATCGGAGAATCGGATACCCATTTACAACCCTATGGGCATCACCCCATTACTTCCGTCTTGGCTCACGGTGACGGTACGAGGTTAAAGGAGATGACTTTCCTCTATGGTTTACTAAGAGTGTTTCCGCAACGTTAATGTATAAACAGAAATCAACGTAACAGAACAAATTTGAGACGGTAAAGCCGACCGGTCCCCAGGCACCACCGCTCGGTAAAGCAACGGGCTCGGCAGGTCCGACCCGGTCCAGGGCACCACCTCTTTGTAAAGCACAACTGTTTTCCACTGCGATAATACCTCGGGTGCGATCATACCAGCGCTAAAGCACCGGATCCCATCAGAACTCCGCAGTTAAGCGTGCTTGGGCGAGAGTAGTACTAGGATGGGTGACCTCCTGGGAAGTCCTCGTGTTGCACCCCTTTTTTTTCAGCTTTGGCTGTCCATTTTCCTGCCACCCATCACATGACCGCTGTTGGAGCCGTCGGAGACCAAATTAATCATTTTGAAGCGTCGAAACCCAGGCTTCGTGCGAGACTTACTGGTTTTAGTTAGCCTTTAATTTGATTGCTTTGAAGGCTTTTTACTCCATCTCCGGTTCAATCTTTGCGGAAAGCCATATAAAGCAATTTAGGAAAGGTTTAAAAGTTTCAATGGAAAATCTTTTATATTTTACTGATTTTAGTAAGCTTACTGATTCGAGTAATCGAGGGTTTCCTGACTCTGTAAAAGTGATGTAATACTTTTATTCAAGGAATAATACAGTTTCAGGTTGTTTATGGGTATCTAGGGTCGTAAACGGGTCGGTTCCGTTCCGGGTCCACGGCGGGCCCGGAATTGGAATCGTTAGTGAGGGGATGCACCCGGAAACCAAAACCGGAACCGATTCGGAACTAATTTCCTGGATCCGGAACCGGAACCATTACGGAGTGGATGGGCCTGGAACCGGAACCATTTCCTGGGCGGGTTCGGGTCCGGGCCCGGCCTATGTAGAGAATTTTTTATAGAAAAGCAAACTTTTAGGAAAAAAATTTCTAAAATTGGGGAAATATATTGTTGCTCGGGCCCACAGGCCAGAACCAAGGTCGAATTGGGCCCGGAACCATTTAGGTCGCGGGTCTAGAAATTGGAACCATACCCGGACCCGTTTACTTATCGGTTCCTAAAGATGGACCCAGACCCGATTATTAACGGGTCGGAACCTTCGGATAATCGGAGAATCGGATACCCATTTACGACCCTATGGGCATCACCCCATCACTTCCGTCTTGGCCCATGGCGACGGTACGTGGTTAAAGGAGATGACTTTCCTCTATGGTTTACTAAGAGTGTTTCCGCAACGTTAATGTGGAAACAGAATTCAACGTAACAGAACAAATTTGAGACGGTAAAGCCGACCGGTCCCCAGGCACCACCGCTCGGTAAAGCAACGGGCTCGGCAGGTCCGACCCGGTCCAGGGCACCACCTCTCTGTAAAGCACAACTATTTTCCACTGCGATAATACCTCGGGTGCGATCATACTAGCGCTAAAGCACCGGATCCCATCAGAACTCCGCCGTTAAGCGTGCTTGGGCGAGAGTAGTACGAGGATGGGTGACCTCCTTGGGCGAGAGTAGTACTAGGATGGGTGACCTCCTGGGAAGTCCTCGTGTTGCACCCCTTTTTTTTCTGCTTTGGCTGTCCATTTCCCTGCCACCCATCACATGACCGCTGTTGGAGCCGTCGGAGACCAAATTAATCATTTTGAAGCGTCGAAACCCAGGCTCCGTGCGAGACTTACTGGTTTTATGTTAGCCTTTAATTTGATTGCTTTGAAGGGTTTTTACTCCATTTCCGGTTCAATCTTTGCGGAAAGCCATATAAAGCAATTTAGGAAAGGTTTAAAAGTTTCATTGGAAAATCTTTTATATTTAACTGATTTTAGTAAGCTTACTGATTCGAGTAATCGAGGGTTTCCTGACTCTATAAAAGTGATGTAATACTTTTATTCAAGGAATAATACAGTTTCAGGTTTTTTATGGGTATCTAGGGTCGTAAACGGGTCGGTTCCGTTCCGGGTCCACGGCGGGCCCGGAACTGGAATCGTTAGTGAGGGGATGCACCCGGAAACCAAAACCGGAACCGATTCGGAACTAATTTCCTGGATCCGGAACCGGAACCATTACGGAGTGGATGGGCCCGGAACCGGAACCATTTCCTGGGCGGGTTCGGGTCCGGGCCCGGCCTATGTAGAGAATTTTTTTGAGAAAAGCAAACTTTTAGAAAAAAAATTTCTAAAATTGGGGTAATATATTGGAGCTCGGGCCCACAGGCCAGAACCAAGGTCGAATTGGGCCCGGAACCATTTAGGTCGCGGGTCTAGAAATTGGAACCATACCCGGTCCCGTTTACTTATCGGTTCCTAAAGATGGACCCAGACCCGATTATTAACGGGTCGGAACCTTCGGATAATCGGAGAATCGGATACCCATTTACAACCCTATGGGCATCACCCCATCACTTCCGTCTTGGCTCACGGTGACGGTACGAGGTTAAAGGAGATGACTTTCCTCTATGGTTTACTAAGAGTGTTTCCGCAACGTTAATGTGGAAACAGAATTCAACGTAACAGAACAAATTTGAGCCGGTAAAGCCGACCGGTCCCCAGGCACCACCGCTCGGTAAAGCAACGGGCTCGGCAGGTCCGACCCGGTCCAGGGCACCACCTCTCTGTAAAGCACAACTATTTTCCACTGCGATATTACCTCGGGTGCGATCATACCAGCGCTAAAGCACCGGATCCCATCAGAACTCCGCAGTTAAGCGTGCGTGGGCGAGAGTAGTACTAGGATGGGTGACCTCCTGGGAAGTCCTCGTGTTGCACCTCTTTTTTTTCAGCTTTGGCTGTCCATTTTCCTGCCACCCATCACATGACCGCTGTTGGAGCCGTCGGAGACCAAATTAATCATTTTGAAGCGTCGAAACCCAGGCTCCGTGCGAGACTTACTGGTTTTAGTTAGCCTTTAATTTGATTGCTTTGAAGGCTTTTTACTCCATCTCCGGTTCAATCTTTGCGGAAAGCCATATAAAGCAATTTAGGAAAGGTTTAAAAGTTTCATTGGAAAATCTTTTATATTTTACTGATTTTAGTAAGCTTACTGATTCGAGTAATCGAGGGTTTCCTGACTCTATAAAAGTGATGTAATACTTTTATTCAAGGAATAATACAGTTTCAGGTTGTTTATGGGTATCTAGGGTCGTAAACGGGTCGGTTCCGTTCCGGGTCCACGGCGGGCCCGGAACTGGAATCGTTAGTGAGGGGATGCACCCGGAAACCAAAACCGGAACCGATTCGGAACTAATTTCCTGGATCCGGAACCGGAACCATTACGGAGTGGATGGGCCCGGAACCGGAACCATTTCCTGGGCGGGTTCGGGTCCGGGCCCAGCCTATGTAGAGAATTTTTTTGAGAAAAGCAAACTTTTAGAAAAAAAATTTCTAAAATTGGGGTAATATATTGGAGCTCGGGCCCACAGGCCAGAACCAAGGTCGAATTGGGCCCGGAACCATTTAGGTTGCGGGTCTAGAAATTGGAACCATACCCGGACCCGTTTACTTATCGGTTCCTAAAGATGGACCCAGACCCGATTATTAACGGGTCGGGACCTTCGGATAATCGGAGAATCAGATACCCATTTACAACCCTATGGGCATCACCCCATTACTTCCGTCTTGGCTCACGGTGACGGTACGAGGTTAAAGGAGATGACTTTCCTCTATGGTTTACTAAGAGTGTTTCCGCAACGTTAATGTATAAACAGAAATCAACGTAACAGAACAAATTTGAGACGGTAAAGCCGACCGGTCCCCAGGCACCACCGCTCGGTAAAGCAACGGGCTCGGCAGGTCCGACCCGGTCCAGGGCACCACCTCTCTGTAAAGCACAACTGTTTTCCACTGCGATAATACCTCGGGTGCGATCATACCAGCGCTAAAGCACCGGATCCCATCAGAACTCCGCAGTTAAGCGTGCTTGGGCGAGAGTAGTACTAGGATGGGTGACCTCCTGGGAAGTCCTCGTGTTGCACCCCTTTTTTTTCAGCTTTGGCTGTCCATTTTCCTGCCACCCATCACATGACCGCTGTTGGAGCCGTCGGAGACCAAATTAATCATTTTGAAGCGTCGAAACCCAGGCTCCGTGCGAGACTTACTGGTTTTAGTTAGCCTTTAATTTGATTGCTTTGAAGGCTTTTTACTCCATTTCCGGTTCAATCTTTGCGGAAAGCCATATAAAGCAATTTAGGAAAGGTTTAAAAGTTTCATTGGAAAATCTTTTATATTTTACTGATTTTAGTAAGCTTACTGATTCGAGTAATCGAGGGTTTCCTGACTCTATAAAAGTGATGTAATACTTTTATTCAAGGAATAATACAGTTTCAGGTTGTTTATGGGTATCTAGGGTCGTAAACGGGTCGGTTCCGTTCCGGGTCCACGGCGGGCCCGGAACTGGAATCGTTAGTGAGGGGATGCACCCGGAAACCAAAACCGGAACCGATTCGGAACTAATTTCCTGGATCCGGAACCGGAACCATTACGGAGTGGATGGGCCCGGAACCGGAACCATTTCCTGGGCGGGTTCGGGTCCGGGCCCGGCCTATCTAGAGAATTTTTTTGAGAAAAGCAAACTTTTAGAAAAAAAATTTCTAAAATTGGGGTAATATATTGGAGCTTGAGCCCACAGGCCAGAACCAAGGTCGAATTGGGCCCGGAACCATTTAGGTCGCGGGTCTAGAAATTGGAACCGTACCCGGACCCGTTTACTTATCGGTTCCTAAAGATGGACCCAGACCCGATTATTAACGGGTCGGGACCTTCGGATAATCGGAGAATCAGATACCCATTTACAACCCTATGGGCATCACCCCATTACTTCCGTCTTGGCTCACGGTGACGGTACGAGGTTAAAGGAGATGACTTTCCTCTATGGTTTACTAAGAGTGTTTCCGCAACGTTAATGTATAAACAGAAATCAACGTAACAGAACAAATTTGAGACGGTAAAGCTGACCGGTCCCCAGGCACCACCGCTCGGTAAAGCAACGGGCTCGGCAGGTCCGACCCGGTCCAGGGCACCACCTCTCTGTAAAGCACAACTGTTTTCCACTGCGATAATACCTCGGGTGCGATCATACCAGCGCTAAAGCACCGGATCCCATCAGAACTCCGCAGTTAAGCGTGCTTGGGCGAGAGTAGTACTAGGATGGGTGACCTCCTGGGAAGTCCTCGTGTTGCACCCCTTTTTTTTCAGCTTTGGCTGTCCATTTTCCTGCCACCCATCACATGACCGCTGTTGGAGCCGTCGGAGACCAAATTAATCATTTTGAAGCGTCGAAACCCAGGCACCGTGCGAGACTTACTGGTTTTAGTTAGCCTTTAATTTGATTGCTTTGAAGGCTTTTTACTCCATTTCCGGTTCAATCTTTGCAGAAAGCCATATAAAGCAATTTAGGAAAGGTTTAAAAGTTTCATTGGAAAATCTTTTATATTTTACTGATTTTAGTAAGCTTACTGATTCGAGTAATCGAGGGTTTCCTGACTCTATAAAAGTGATGTAATACTTTTATTCAAGGAATAATACAGTTTCAGGTTGTTTATTGGTATCTAGGGTCGTAAACGGGTCGGTTCCGTTCCGGGTCCACGGCGGGCCTGGAACTGGAATCGTTAGTGAGGGGATGCACCCGGAAACCAAAACCGAAACCGATTCGGAACTAATTTCCTGGATCCGGAACCGGAACCATTACGGAGTGGATGGGCCCGGAACCGGAACCATTTCCTGGGCGGGTTCGGGTCCGGGCCCGGCCTATGTAGAGAATTTTTTTGAGAAAAGCAAACTTTTAGAAAAAAAATTTCTAAAATTGGGGTAATATATTGGAGCTCGAGCCCACAGGCCAGAACCAAGGTCGAATTGGGCCCGGAACCATTTAGGTCGCGGGTCTAGAAATTGGAACCATACCCGGACCCGTTTACTTATCGGTTCCTAAAGATGGACCCAGACCCGATTATTAACGGGTCGGGACCTTCGGATAATCGGAGAATCGGATACCCATTTACAACCCTATGGGCATCACCCCATTACTTCCGTCTTGGCTCACGGTGACGGTACGAGGTTAAAGGAGATGACTTTCCTCTATGGTTTACTAAGAGTGTTTCCGCAACGTTAATGTATAAACAGAAATCAACGTAACAGAACAAATTTGAGACGGTAAAGCCGACCGGTCCCCAGGCACCACCGCTCGGTAAAGCAACGGGCTCGGCAGGTCCGACCCGGTCCAGGGCACCACCTCTCTGTAAAGCACAACTGTTTTCCACTGCGATAATACCTCGGGTGCGATCATACCAGCGCTAAAGCACCGGATCCCATCAGAACTCCGCAGTTAAGCGTGCTTGGGCGAGAGTAGTACTAGGATGGGTGACCTCCTGGGAAGTCCTCGTGTTGCACCCCTTTTTTTTCAGCTTTGGCTGTCCATTTTCCTGCCACCCATCACATGACCGCTGTTGGAGCCGTCGGAGACCAAATTAATCATTTTGAAGCGTCGAAACCCAGGCTCCGTGCGAGACTTACTGGTTTTAGTTAGCCTTTAATTTGATTGCTTTGAAGGCTTTTTACTCCATTTCCGGTTCAATCTTTGCGGAAAGCCATATAAAGCAATTTAGGAAAGGTTTAAAAGTTTCATTGGAAAATCTTTTATATTTTACTGATTTTAGTAAGCTTACTGATTCGAGTAATCGAGGGTTTCCTGACTCTATAAAAGTGATGTAATACTTTTATTCAAGGAATAATACAGTTTCAGGTTGTTTATGGGTATCTAGGGTCGTAAACGGGTCGGTTCCGTTCCGGGTCCACGGCGGGCCCGGAATTGGAATCGTTAGTGAGGGGATGCACCCGGAAACCAAAACCGGAACCGATTCGGAACTAATTTCCTGGATCCGGAACCGGAACCGTTACGGAGTGGATGGGCCTGGAACCGGAACCATTTCCTGGGCGGGTTCGGGTCCGGGCCCGGCCTATGTAGAGAATTTTTTATAGAAAAGCAAACTTTTAGGAAAAAAATTTCTAAAATTGGGGAAATATATTGTTGCTCGGGCCCACAGGCCAGAACCAAGGTCGAATTGGGCCCGGAACCATTTAGGTCGCGGGTCTAGAAATTGGAACCATACCCGGACCCGTTTACTTATCGGTTCCTAAAGATGGACCCAGACCCGATTATTAACGGGTCGGAACCTTCGGATAATCGGAGAATCGGATACCCATTTACGACCCTATGGGCATCACCCCATCACTTCCGTCTTGGCTCATGGTGACGGTACGTGGTTAAAGGAGATGACTTTCCTCTATGGTTTACTAAGAGTGTTTCCGCAACGTTAATGTGGAAACAGAATTCAACGTAACAGAACAAATTTGAGACGGTAAAGCCGACCGGTCCCCAGGCACCACCGCTCGGTAAAGCAACGGGCTCGGCAGGTCCGACCCGGTCCAGGGCACCACCTCTCTGTAAAGCACAACTATTTTCCACTGCGATAATACCTCGGGTGCGATCATACTAGCGCTAAAGCACCGGATCCCATCAGAACTCCGCAGTTAAGCGTGCTTGGGCGAGAGTAGTACGAGGATGGGTGACCTCCTTGGGCGAGAGTAGTACTAGGATGGGTGACCTCCTGGGAAGTCCTCGTGTTGCACCCCTTTTTTTTCTGCTTTGGCTGTCCATTTCCCTGCCACCCATGACATGACCGCTGTTGGAGCCGTCGGAGACCAAATTAATCATTTTGAAGCGTCGAAACCCAGGCTCCGTGCGAGACTTACTGGTTTTAGTTAGCCTTTAATTTGATTGCTTTGAAGGGTTTTTACTCCATTTCCGGTTCAATCTTTGCGGAAAGCCATATAAAGCAATTTAGGAAAGGTTTAAAAGTTTCATTGGAAAATCTTTTATATTTAACTGATTTTAGTAAGCTTACTGATTCGAGTAATCGAGGGTTTCCTGACTCTATAAAAGTGATGTAATACTTTTATTCAAGGAATAATACAGTTTCAGGTTTTTTATGGGTATCTAGGGTCGTAAACGGGTCGGTTCCGTTCCGGGTCCACGGCGGGCCCGGAACTGGAATCGTTAGTGAGGGGATGCACCCGGAAACCAAAACCGGAACCGATTCGGAACTAATTTCCTGGATCTGGAACCGGAACCATTACGGAGTGGATGGGCCCGGAACCGGAACCATTTCCTGGGCGGGTTCGGGTCCGGGCCCGGCCTATGTAGAGAATTTTTTTGAGAAAAGCAAACTTTTAGAAAAAAAATTTCTAAAATTGGGGTAATATATTGGAGCTCGGGCCCACAGGCCAGAACCAAGGTCGAATTGGGCCCGGAACCATTTAGGTCGCGGGTCTAGAAATTGGAACCATACCCGGACCCGTTTACTTATCGGTTCCTAAAGATGGACCCAGACCCGATTATTAACGGGTCGGAACCTTCGGATAATCGGAGAATCGGATACCCATTTACAACCCTATGGGCATCACCCCATCACTTCCGTCTTGGCTCACGGTGACGGTACGAGGTTAAAGGAGATGACTTTCCTCTATGGTTTACTAAGAGTGTTTCCGCAACGTTAATGTGGAAACAGAATTCAACGTAACAGAACAAATTTGAGCCGGCAAAGCCGACCGGTCCCCAGGCACCACCGCTCGGTAAAGCAACGGGCTCGGCAGGTCCGACCCGGTCTAGGGCACCACCTCTCTGTAAAGCACAAGTATTTTCCACTGCGATATTACCTCGGGTGCGATCATACCAGCGCTAAAGCACCGGATCCCAACAGAACTCCGCAGTTAAGCGTGCGTGGGCGAGAGTAGTACTGGGATGGGTGACCTCCTGGGAAGTCCTCGTGTTGCACCTCTTTTTTTTCAGCTTTGGCTGTCCATTTTCCTGCCACCCATCACATGACCGCTGTTGGAGCCGTCGGAGACCAAATTAATCATTTTGAAGCGTCGAAACCCAGGCTCCGTGCGAGACTTACTGGTTTTAGTTAGCCTTTAATTTGATTGCTTTGAAGGCTTTTTACTCCATCTCCGGTTCAATCTTTGCGGAAAGCCATATAAAGCAATTTAGGAAAGGTTTAAAAGTTTCAATGGAAAATCTTTTATATTTTACTGATTTTAGTAAGCTTACTGATTCGAGTAATCGAGGGTTTCCTGACTCTATAAAAGTGATGTAATACTTTTATTCAAGGAATAATACAGTTTCAGGTTGTTTATGGGTATCTAGGGTCGTAAACGGGTCGGTTCCGTTCCGGGTCCACGGCGGGCCCGGAACTGGAATCGTTAGTGAGGGGATGCACCCGGAAACCAAAACCGGAACCGATTCGGAACTAATTTCCTGGATCCGGAACCGGAACCATTACGGAGTGGATGGGCCCGGAACCGGAACCATTTCCTGGGCGGGTTCGGGTCCGGGCCCGGCCTATGTAGAGAATTTTTTTGAGAAAAGCAAACTTTTAGAAAAAAAATTTCTAAAATTGGGGTAATATATTGGAGCTCGGGCCCACAGGCCAGAACCAAGGTCGAATTGGGCCCGGAACCATTTAGGTTGCGGGTCTAGAAATTGGAACCATACCCGGACCCGTTTACTTATCGGTTCCTAAAGATGGACCCAGACCCGATTATTAACGGGTCGGAACCTTCGGATAATCGGAGAATCGGATACCCATTTACAACCCTATGGGCATCACCCCATCACTTCCGTCTTGGCTCAGGGTGACAGTAGAGGTTAATGGAGATGACTTTCCTCTATGGTTTACTAAGAGTGTTTCCGCAACGTTAATGTGGAAACAGAATTCAACGTAACAGAACGAATTTGAGACGGTAAAGCCGACCGGTCCCCAGGCACCACCGCTCGGTAAAGCAACGGGCTCGGCAGGTCCGACCCGGTCCAGGGCACCACCTCTCTGTAAAGCACAACTGTTTTCCACTGCAATAATACTTCGGGTGCGATCATACCAGCGCTAAAGCACCGGATCTCATCAGAACTCCGCAATTAAGCGTGCTTGGGCGAGAGTAGTACTAGGATGGGTGACCTCCTGGGAAGTCCTCGTGTTGCACCCCTTTTTTTTCAGCTTTGGCTGTCCATTTTCCTGCCACCCATCACATGACCGCTGTTGGAGCCGTCGGAGACCAAATTAATCATTTTGAATCGTCGAAACCCAGGCTCCGTGCGAGATTTACTGGTTTTAGTTAGCCTTTAATTTGATTGCTTTGAAGGCTTTTTACTCCATTTCCGGTTCAATCTTTGCGGAAAGCCAAATAAAGCAATTTAGGAAAGGTTTAAAAGTTTCAATGGAAAATCTTTTATATTTTACTGATTTTAGTAAGCTTACTGATTCGAGTAATCGAGGGTTTCCTGACTCTATAAAACTGATGTAAAACTTTTATTCAAGGAATAATACAGTTTCAGGTTTTTTATGGGTATCTAGGGTCGTAAACGGGTCGGTTCCGTTCCGGGTCCACGGCGTGCCCGGAACTGGAATCGTTAGTGAGGGGATGCACCCGGAAACCAAAACCGGAACCGATTCGGAACTAATTTCCTGGATTCGGAACCGGAACCATTACGGAGTGGATGGGCCCGGAACCGGAACCATTTCCTGGGCGGGTTCGGGTCCGGGTCCGGCCTATGTAGAGAATTTTTTAGAGAAAAGCAAACTTTTAGAAAAAAAATTTCTAAAATTGGGGTAATATTTTGGAGCTCGGGCCCACAGGCCAGAACCAAGGTCGAATTGGGCCCGGAACCATTTAGGTCGCGGGTCTAGAAATTGGAACCATACCCGGACCCGTTAACTTATCGGTTCCAAAAGATGGACCCAGACCCGATTATTAACGGGTCGGAACCTTCGGATTATCGGAGAATCGGATACCCATTTACAACCCTATGGGCATCACCCCATCACTTCCGTCTTGGCTCAGGGTGGCGGTTCGAGGTTAAAGGAGATGACTTTCCTCTATGGTTTACTAAGAGTGTTTCCGCAACGTTAATGTGGAAACAGAAATCAACGTAACGGAACAAATTTGAGACAGTAGAGCCGACCGGTCCCCAGGCACCACTGCTCGGTAAAGCAACGGGCTCGGCAGGTCCGACCCGGTCTAGGGTACCACCTCTTTGTAAAGCACAACTGTTTTCCACTGCGATAATACTTCGGGTGCGATCATACCAGCGCTAAAGCACCGGATCCCATCTGAACTCCGCAGTTAAGCGTGCTTGGGCGAGAGTAGTACTAGGATGGGTGACCTCTTGGGAAGTCATCGTGTTGCACCCCTTTTTTTTCAGCTTTGGCTGTCCATTTTCCTGCCACCCATCACATGACCGCTGTTGGAGCCGTCGGAGACCAAATTAATCATTTTGAAGCGTCGAAACCCAGGCTCCGTGCGAGACTTACTGGTTTTAGTTAGCCTTTAATTTGATTGCTTTGAAGGCTTTTTACTCCATTTCCAGTTCAATCTTTGCTGAAAGCCATTTAAAGCAATTTAGGAAAGGTTTAAAAGTTTCAATGGAAAATCTTTTATATTTTACTGATTTTAGTAAGCTTACTGATTCGAGTAATCGAGGGTTTCCTGACTCTATAAAAGTGATGTAATACTCTTATTCAAAGAATAATACAGTTTCAGGTTGTTTATGGGTATTTAGGGTCGTAAACGGGTCGGTTCCGTTCCGGGTCCACGGCAGGCCCGGAACTGGAATCGTTAGTGAGGGGATGCACCCGGAAACCAAAACCGGAACCGATTCGGAACTAATTTCCTGGATCCGGAACCGGAACCATTACGGAGTGGATGGGCCCGGAACCGGAACCATTTCCTGGGCGGGTTCGGGTCCGGGTCCGGCCTATGTAGAGAATTTTTTAGAGAAAAGCAAACTTTTAGAAAAAAAATTTCTAAAATTGGGGTAATATTTTGGAGCTCGGGCCCACAGGCCAGAACCAAGGTCGAATTGGGCCCGGAACCATTTAGGTCGCGGGTCTAGAAATTGGAACCATACCCGGACCCGTTTACTTATCGGTTCCTAAAGATGGACCCAGACCCGATTATTAACGGGTCGGAACCTTCGGATTATCGGAGAATCGGATACCCATTTACAACCCTATGGGCATCACCCCATCACTTCCGTCTTGGCTCAGGGTGGCGGTTCGAGGTTAAAGGAGATGACTTTCCTCTATGGTTTACTAAGAGTGTTTCCGCAACGTTAATGTGGAAACAGAAATCAACGTAACGGAACAAATTTGAGACGGTAGAGCCGACCGGTCCCCAGGCACCACCGCTCGGTAAAGCAACGGGCTCGGCAGGTCCGACCCGGTCTAGGGCACCACCTCTTTGTAAAGCACAACTGTTTTCCACTGCGATAATACTTCGGGTGCGATCATACCAGCGCTAAAGCACCGAATCCCATCTGAACTCCGCAGTTAAGCGTGCTTGGGCGAGAGTAGTACTAGGATGGGTGACCTCCTGGGAAGTCATCGTGTTGCACCCCTTTTTTTTCAGCTTTGGCTGTCCATTTTCCTGCCACCCATCACATGACCGCTGTTGGAGCCGTCGGAGACCAAATTAATCATTTTGAAGCGTCGAAACCCAGGCTCCGTGCGAGACTTACTGGTTTTAGTTAGCCTTTAATTTGATTGCTTTGAAGGCTTTTTACTCCATTTCCGGTTCAATCTTTGCGGAAAGCCATATAAAGCCATTTAGGAAAGGTTTAAAAGTTTCATTGGAAAATCTTTTATATTTTACTGATTTTAGTAAGCTTACTGATTCGAGTAATCGAGGGTTTCCTGACTCTATAAAAGTGATGTAATACTTTTACTCAAAGAATAATACAGTTTCAGGTTGTTTATGGGTATCTAGGGTCGTAAACGGGTCGGTTCCGTTCCGGGTCCACGGCAGGCCCGGAACTGGAATCGTTAGTGAGGGGATGCACCCGGAAACCAAAACCGGAACCGATTCGGAACTAATTTCCTGGATCCGGAACCGGAACCATTACGGAGTGGATGGGCCCGGAACCGGAACCATTTCCTGGGCGGGTTCGGGTCCGGGTCCGGCCTATGTAGAGAATTTTTTAGAGAAAAGCAAACTTTTAGAAAAAAAATTTCTAAAATTGGGGTAATATTTTGGAGCTCGGGCCCACAGGCCAGAACCAAGGTCGAATTGGGCCCGGAACCATTTAGGTCGCGGGTCTAGAAATTGGAACCATACCCGGACCCGTTTACTTATCGGTTCCTAAAGATGGACCCAGACCCGATTATTAACGGGTCGGAACCTTCGGATTATCGGAGAATCGGATACCCATTTACAACCCTATGGGCATCACCCCATCACTTCCGTCTTGGCTCAGGGTGGCGGTTCGAGGTTAAAGGAGATGACTTTCCTCTATGGTTTACTAAGAGTGTTTCCGCAACGTTAATGTGGAAACAGAAATCAACGTAACGGAACAAATTTGAGACGGTAAAGCCGACCGGTCCCCAGGCACCACCGCTCGGTAAAGCAACGGGCTCGGCAGGTCCGACCCGGTCTAGGGCACCACCTCTTTGTAAAGCACAACTGTTTTCCACTGCGATAATACTTCGGGTGCGATCATACCAGCGCTAAAGCACCGGATCCCATCTGAACTCCGCAGTTAAGCGTGCTTGGGCGAGAGTAGTACTAGGATGGGTGACCTCCTGGGAAGTCATCGTGTTGCACCCCTTTTTTTTCAGCTTTGGCTGTCCATTTTCCTGCCACCCATCACATGACCGCTGTTGGAGCCGTCGGAGACCAAATTAATCATTTTGAAGCGTCGAAACCCAGGCTCCGTGCGAGACTTACTGGTTTTAGTTAGCCTTTAATTTGATTGCTTTTTAGGCTTTTTACTCCATTTCCAGTTCAATCTTTGCGGAAAGCCATTTAAAGCAATTTAGGAAAGGTTTAAAAGTTTCAATGGAAAATCTTTTATATTTTACTGATTTTAGTAAGCTTACTGATTCGAGTAATCGAGGGTTTCCTGACTCTATAAAAGTGATGTAATACTTTTATTCGAAGAATAATACAGTTTCAGGTTGTTTATGGGTATCTAGGGTCGTAAACGGGTCGGTTCCGTTCCGGGTCCACGGCAGGCCCGGAACTGGAATCGTTAGTGAGGGGATGCACCCGGAAACCAAAACCGGAACCGATTCGGAACTAATTTCCTGGATCCGGAACCGGAACCCTTACGGAGTGGATGGGCCCGGAACCGGAACCATTTGCTGGGCGAGTTTGGGTCCGGGTCTGGCCTATGTAGAGAATTTTTTAGAGAAAAGCAAACTTTTAGAAAAAAAATTTCTAAAATTGGGGTAATATTTTGGAGCTCGGGCCCACAGGCCAGAACCAAGGTCGAATTGGGCCCGGAACCATTTAGGTCGCGGGTCTAGAAATTGGAACCATACCCGGACCCGTTTACTTATCGGTTCCTAAAGATGGACCCAGACCCGATTATTAACGGGTCGGAACCTTCGGATTATCGGAGAATCGGATACCCATTTACAACCCTATGGGCATCACCCCATCACTTCCGTCTTGGCTCAGGGTGGCGGTTCGAGGTTAAAGGAGATGACTTTCCTCTATGGTTTACTAAGAGTGTTTCCGCAACGTTAATGTGGAAACAGAAATCAACGTAACGGAACAAATTTGAGACGGTAAAGCCGACCGGTCCCCAGGCACCACCGCTCGGTAAAGCAACGGGCTCGGCAGGTCCGACCCGGTCTAGGGCACCACCTCTTTGTAAAGCACAACTGTTTTCCACTGCGATAATACTTCGGGTGCGATCATACCAGCGCTAAAGCACCGGATCCCATCTGAACTCCGCAGTTAAACGTGCTTGGGCGAGAGTAGTACTAGGATGGGTGACCTCCTGGGAAGTCATCGTGTTGCACCCCTTTTTTTTCAGCTTTGGCTGTCCATTTTCCTGCCACCCATCACATGACCGCTGTTGGAGCCGTCGGAGACCAAATTAATCATTTTGAAGCGTCGAAACCCAGGCTCCGTGCGAGACTTACTGGTTTTAGTTAGCCTTTAATTTGATTCCTTTGAAGGCTTTTTACTCCATTTCCAGTTCAATCTTTGCGGAAAGCCATTTAAAGCAATTTAGGAAAGGTTTAAAAGTTTCAATGGAAAATCTTTTATATTTTACTGATTTTAGTAAGCTTACTGATTCGAGTAATCGAGGGTTTCCTGACTCTATAAAAGTGATGTAATACTTTTATTCAAAGAATAATACAGTTTCAGGTTGTTTATGGGTATCTAGGGTCGTAAACGGGTCGATTCCGTTCCGGGTCCACGGCAGGCCCGGAACTGGAATCGTTAGTGAGGGGATGCACCCGGAAACCAAAACCGGAACCGATTCGGAACTAATTTCCTGGATCCGGAACCGGAACCATTACGGAGTGGATGGGCCCGGAACCGGAACCATTTCCTGGGCGGGTTCGGGTCCGGGTCCGGCCTATGTAGAGAATTTTTTAGAGAAAAGCAAACTTTTAGAAAAAAAATTTTTAAAATTGGGGTAATATTTTGGAGCTCGGGCCCACAGGCCAGAACCAAGGTCGAATTGGGCCCGGAACCATTTAGGTCGCGGGTCTAGAAATTGGAACCATACCCGGACCCGTTTACTTATCGGTTCCTAAAGATGGACCCAGACCCGATTATTAACGGGTCGGAACCTTCGGATTATCGGAGAATCGGATACCCATTTACAACCCTATGGGCATCACCCCATCACTTCCGTCTCGGCTCAGGGTGGCGGTTCGAGGTTAAAGGAGATGACTTTCCTCTATGGTTTACTAAGAGTGTTTCCGCAACGTTAATGTGGAAACAGAAATCAACGTAACGGAACAAATTTGAGACGGTAAAGCCGACCGGTCCCCAGGCACCACCGCTCGGTAAAGCAACGGGCTCGGCAGGTCCGACCCGGTCTAGGGCACCACCTCTTTGTAAAGCACAACTGTTTTCCACTGCGATAATACTTCGGGTGCGATCATACCAGCGCTAAAGCACCGGATCCCATCTGAACTCCGCAGTTAAGCGTGCTTGGGCGAGAGTAGTACTAGGATGGGTGACCTCCTGGGAAGTCATCGTGTTGCACCCCTTTTTTTTCAGCTTTGGCTGTCCATTTTCCTGCCACCCATCACATGACCGCTGTTGGAGCCGTCGGAGACCAAATTAATCATTTTGAAGCGTCGAAACCCAGGCTCCGTGCGAGACTTACTGGTTTTAGTTAGCCTTTAATTTGATTGCTTTGAAGGCTTTTTACTCCATTTCCAGTTCAATCTTTGCGGAAAGCCATTTAAAGCAATTTAGGAAAGGTTTAAAAGTTTCAATGGAAAATCTTTTATATTTTACTGATTTTAGTAAGCTTACTGATTCGAGTAATCGAGGGTTTCCTGACTCTATAAAAGTGATGTAATACTTTTATTCAAAGAATAATACAGTTTCAGGTTGTTTATGGGTATCTAGGGTCGTAAACGGGTCGGTTCCGTTCCGGGTCCACGGCAGGCCCGGAACTGGAATCGTTAGTGAGGGGATGCACCCGGAAACCAAAACCGGAACCGATTCGGAACTAATTTCCTGGATCCGGAACCGGAACCATTACGGAGTGGATGGGCCCGGAACCGGAACCATTTCCTGGGCGGGTTCGGGTCCGGGTCCGGCCTATGTAGAGAATTTTTTAGAGAAAAGTAAACTTTTAGAAAAAAAATTTTTAAAATTGGGGTAATATTTTGGAGCTCGGGCCCACAGGCCAGAACCAAGGTCGAATTGGGCCCGGAACCATTTAGGTCGCGGGTCTAGAAATTGGAACCATACCCGGACCCGTTTACTTATCGGTTCCTAAAGATGGACCCAGACCCGATTATTAACGGGTCGGAACCTTCGGATTATCGGAGAATCGGATACCCATTTACAACCCTATGGGCATCACCCCATCACTTCCGTCTCGGCTCAGGGTGGCGGTTCGAGGTTAAAGGAGATGACTTTCCTCTATGGTTTACTAAGAGTGTTTCCGCAACGTTAATGTGGAAACAGAAATCAACGTAATGGAACAAATTTGAGACGGTAAAGCCGACCGGTCCCCAGGCACCACCGCTCGGTAAAGCAACGGGCTCGGCAGGTCCGACCCGGTCTAGGGCACCACCTCTTTGTAAAGCACAACTGTTTTCCACTGCGATAATACTTCGGGTGCGATCATACCAGCGCTAAAGCACCGGATCCCATCTGAACTCCGCAGTTAAGCGTGCTTGGGCGAGAGTAGTACTAGGATGGGTGACCTCCTGGGAAGTCATCGTGTTGCACCCCTTTTTTTTCAGCTTTGGCTGTCCATTTTCCTGCCACCCATCACATGACCGCTGTTGGAGCCGTCGGAGACCAAATTAATCATTTTGAAGCGTCGAAACCCAGGCTCCGTGCGAGACTTACTGGTTTTAGTTAGCCTTTAATTTGATTGCTTTGAAGGCTTTTTACTCCATTTCCAGTTCAATCTTTGCGGAAAGCCATTTAAAGCAATTTAGGAAAGGTTTAAAAGTTTCAATGGAAAATCTTTTATATTTTACTGATTTTAGTAAGCTTACTGATTCGAGTAATCGAGGGTTTCCTGACTCTATAAAAGTGATGTAATACTTTTATTCAAAGAATAATACAGTTTCAGGTTGTTTATGGGTATCTAGGGTCGTAAACGGGTCGGTTCCGTTCCGGGTCCACGGCTGGCCCGGAACTGGAATCGTTAGTGAGGGGATGCACCCGGAAACCAAAACCGGAACCGATTCGGAACTAATTTCCTGGATCCGGAACCGGAACCATTACGGAGTGGATGGGCCCGGAACCGGAACCATTTCCTGGGCGGGTTCGGGTCCGAGCCCGGCCTATGTATAGAATTTTTTAGAGAAAAGCAAACTTTTAGAAAAAAAATTCCTAAAATTGGGGTAATATATTGGAGCTCGGGCCCACAGGCCAAAACCAAGGTCGAATTGGGCCCGGAACCATTTAGGTCGCGGGTCTAGAAATTGGAACCATACCCGGACCCGTTTACGTATCGGTTCCTAAAGATGGACCCAGACCCGATTATTAACGGGTCGGAACCTTCGGATAATCGGAGAATCGGATACCCATTTACAACCCTATGGGCATCACCCCATCACTTCCGTCTTGGCTCAAGGTGACGGTACGAGGTTAAAGGAGATGACTTTCCTCCATGGTTTACTAAGAGTGTTTCCGCAACGTTAATGTGGAAACAGAATTCAACGTAACAGAACAAATTTGAGACGGTAAAGCCGACCGGTCCCCAGGCACCACCGCTCGGTAAAGCAATGGGCTCGGCAGGTCCGACCCGGTCCAGGGCACCACCTCTCTGTAAAGCACAACTGTTTTCCACTGCGATAATACTTCGGGTGCGACCATACCAGCGCTAAAGCACCGGATCCCATCAGAACTCCGCAGTTAAGCGTGCTTGGGCGAGAGTAGTACTAGGTTGGGTGACCTCCTGGGAAGTCCTCGTGTTGCACCCCTTTTTTTTCAGCTTTGGCTGTCCATTTTCCTGCCACCCATCACATGAGCGCTGTTGGAGCCGTCGGAGACCAAATTATTCATTTTGAAGCGTCGAAACCCAGGCTCCGTGCGAGACTTACTGGTTTTAGTTAGCCTTTAATTTGATTGCTTTGAAGGATTTTTACTCCATTTCCAGTTCAATCTTTGCGGAAAGCCATATAAAGCAATTTAGGAAAGGTTTAAAAGTTTCAATGGAAAATCTTTTATATTTTACTGATTTTAGTAAGCTTACTGATTCGAGTAATCGAGGGTCTCCTGACTCTATAAAAGTGATGTAATACTTTTATTCAAGGAATAATACAGTTTCAGAATGTTTATGGGTATCTAGGGTCGTAAACGGGTCGGTTCCATTCCGGGTCCACGGCGGGCTCGGAACTGGAATCGTTAGTGAGGGGATGCACCCGGAAACCAAAACCGGAACCGATTCGGAACTAATTTCCTGGATCCGGAACCGGAACCATTACGGAGTGGATGGGCCCGGAACCGGAACCATTTCCTGGGCGGGTTCGGTTCCGGGCCCGGCCTATGTAGAGAATTTTTTAGAGAAAAGCAAACTTTTAGAAAAAAAATTTCTAAAATTGGGGTAATATATTGGAGCTCGGGCCCACAGGCCAGAACCAAGGTCGAATTGGGCCCGGAACCATTTAGGTCGCGGGTCTAGAAATTGGAACCATACCCGGACCCGTTTACTTATCGGTTCCTAAAGATGGACCCAGACCCGATTATTAACGGGTTGGAACCTCCGGATAATCGGAGAATCGGATACCCATTTACAACCCTATGGGCATCACCCCATCACTTCCGTCTTGGCACAGGGTGACGGTACGAGGTTAAAGATGATGACTTTCCTCCATGGTTTACTAAGAGTGTTTCCGCGACGTTAATGTGGAAACAGAATTCAACGTAACAGAACAAATTTGAGACGGTAAAGCCGACCGGTCCCCAGGCACCACTGCTCGATAAAGCAACGGGCTCGGCAGGTCCGACCCGGCCTAGGGCACCACCTCTCTGTAAAGCACAACTGTTTTCCACTGCGATAATACTTCGGGTGCGATCATACCAGCGCTAAAGCACCGGATCCTATCAGAACTCCGCAGTTAAGCGTGCTTGGGCGAGAGTAGTACTAGGATGGGTGACCTCCTGGGAAGTCCTCATGTTGCACTCTTTCTTTTTCAACTTTGGCTGTCCATTTTCCTGCCACCCATCACATGACCGCTGTTGGAGCCGTCGGAGACCAAATTAATCATTTTGAAGCGTCGAAACCCAGGCTCCGTGCGAGACTTACTGGTTTTAGTTAGCCTTTAATCTGATTGCTTTGAAGGCTTTTTACTCCATTTCCAGTTCAATCTTTGCGGAAAGCCATATAAAGCAATTTAGGAAAGGTTTAAAAGTTTCAACGGAAAATCTTTTATATTTTACTGATTTTAGTAAGCTTACTGATTCGAGTAATCGAGGGTCTCCTGACTCTATAAAAGTGATGTAATACTTTTATTCAAGGAATAATACAGTTTCAGGTTGTTTATGGGTATCTAGGGTCGTAAACGGGTCGGTTCCGTTCCGGGTCCACGGCGGGCCCGGAACTGGAATCGTTAGTGAGGGGATGCACCCGGAAACCAAAACCGGAACCGATTCGGAACTAATTTCCTGTATCCGGAACCGGAACCATTACGGAGTGGATGGGCCCGGAACCGGAACCATTTCCTGGGCGGGTTCGGGTCCGGGCCCGGCCTATGTAGAGAATTTTTTAGAGAAAAGCAAACTTTTAGAAAAAAAATTTCTAAAATTGGGGTAATATATTGGAGCTCGGGCCCACAGGCCAGAACCAAGGTCGAAATGGGCCCGGAACCATTTAGGTCGCGGGTCTAGATATTGGAACCATACCCGGACCCGTTTACTTATCGGTTCCTAAAGATGGACCCAGACCCGATTATTAACGGGTCGGAACCTTCGGATAATCGGAGAATCGGATACCCATTTACAACCCTATGGGCATCACCCCATCACTTCCGTCTTGGCTCAGGGTGACGGTACGAGGTTAAAGGAGACGACTTTCCTCCATGGTTTACTAAGAGTGTTTCCGCAACATTAATGTGGAAACAGAATTCAACGTAACAGAACAAATTTGAGACGGTAAAGCCGACCGGTCCCCAGGCACCACCGCTCGGTAAAGCAATGGGCTCGGCAGGTCCGACCCGGTCCAGGGCACCACCTCTCTGTAAAGCACAACTGTTTTCCACTGCAATAATACTTCGGGTGCGATCATACCAGCGCTAAAGCACCGGATCCCATCAGAACTCCGCAGTTAAGCGTGCTTGGGCGAGAGTAGTACTAGGATGGGTGACCTCCTGGGAAGTCATCGTGTTGCACCCCTTTTTTTTCAGCTTTGGCTGTCCATTCTCCTGCCACCCATCACATGACCGCTGTTGGAGCCGTCGGAGACCAAATTAATCATTTTGAAGCGTCGAAACCCAGGCTCCATGCGAGACTTACTGGTTTTAGTTAGCCTTTAATTTGATTGCTTTGAAGGCTTTTTACTCCGTTTCCGGTTCAATCTTTGCGGAAAGCCATATAAAGCAATTTAGGAAAGGTTTAAAAGTTTCAATGGAAAATCTTTTATATTTTACTGATTTTAGTAAGCTTACTGATTCGAGTAATCGAGAGTCTCCTGACTCTATAAAAGTGATGTAATACTTTTATTCAAGGAATAATACAGTTTCAGGTTGTTTATGGGTATCTAGGGTCGTAAACGGGTCGGTTCCATTCCGGGTCCACGGCGGGCTCGGAACTGGAATCGTTAGTGAGGGGATGCACCCGGAAACCAAAACCGGAACCGATTCGGAACTAATTTCCTGGATCCGGAACCGGAACCATTACGGAGTGGATTGGCCCGGAACCGGAACCATTTCCTGGGCGGGTTCGGGTCCGGGCCCGGCCTACGTAGAGAATTTTTTAGAGAAAAGCAAACTTTTAGAAAAAAAATTTCTAAAATTGGGGTAATATATTGGAGCTCGGGCCCACAGGCCAGAACCAAGGTCGAATTGGGCCCGGAACCATTTAGGTCGCGGGTCTAGAAATTGGAACCATACCCGGACCCGTTTACTCATCGGTTCCTAAAGATGGACCCAGACCCGATTATTAACGGGTTGGAACCTTCGGATAATCGGAGAATCGGATACCCATTTACAACCCTATGGGCATCACCACATCACTTCCGTCTTGGCACAGGGTGACGGTACGAGGTTAAAGGAGATGACTTTCCTCCATGGTTTACTAAGAGTGTTTCCGCAACGTTAATGTGGAAACAGAATTCAACGTAACAGAACAAATTTGAGACGGTAAAGCCGACCGGTCCCCAGGCACCACCGCTCGGTAAAGCAACGGGCTCGGCAGGTCCGACCCGGTCCAGGGCACCACCTCTCTGTAAAGCACAACTGTTTTCCACTACGATAATACTTCGGGTGCGATCATACCAGTGCTAAAGCACCGGATCCCATCAGAACTCCGCAGTTAAGCGTGCTTGGGCGAGAGTAGTACTAGGATGGGTGACCTCCTGGGAAGTCCTCGTGTTGCTCTCTTTTTTTTTCAGCTTTGGCTGTCCATTTTCCTGCCACCCATCACATGAGCGCTGTTGGAGCCGTCGGAGACCAAATTAATCATTTTGAAGCGTCGAAACCCAGGCTCCGTGCGAGACTTACTGGTTTTAGTTAGCCTTTAATTTGATTGCTTTGAAGGCTTTTTGCACCATTTCCGGTTCAATCTTTGCGGAAAGCCATATAAAGCAATTTAGGAAAGGTTTAAAAGTTTCAATGGAAAATCTTTTATATTTTACTGATTTTAGTAAGCTTACTGATTCGAGTAATCGAGGGTTTCCTGACTCTATAAAAGTGATGTAATACTTTTATTCAAGGAATAATACAGTTTCAGGTTTTTTATGGGTATCTAGGGTCGTAAACGGGTCGGTTCCGTTCCGGGTCCACGGCGTGCCCGGAACTGGAATCGTTAGTGAGGGGATGCACCCGGAAACCAAAACCGGAACCGATTCGGAACTAATTTCCTGGATCCGGAACCGGAACCATTACGGAGTGGATGGGCCCGGAACTGGAACCATTTCCTGGGCGGGTTCGGGTCCGGGTCCGGCCTATGTAGAGAATTTTTTAGAGAAAAGCAAACTTTTAGAAAAAAAATTTCTAAAATTGGGGTAATTTTTTGGAGCTCGGGCCCACAGGCCAGAACCAAGGTCGAATTGGGCCCGGAACCAATTAGGTCGCGGGTCTAGAAATTGGAACCATACCCGGACCCGTTTACTTATCGGGTCCTAAAGATGGACCCAGACCCGATTATTAACGGGTCGGAACCTTCGGATAATCGGAGAATCGGATACCCATTTACAACCCTATGGGCATCACCCCATCACTTCCGTCTTGGCTCAGGGTGACGGTTCGAGGTTAAAGGAGATGACTTTCCTCTATGGTTTACTAAGAGTGTTTCCGCAACGTTAATGTGGAAACAGAAATCAACGTAACAAACAAATTTGAGACGGTAAAGCCGCCCGGTCCCCAGGCACCACCGCTCGGTAAAGCAACGGGCTCGGCAGGTCCGACCCGGTCCAGGCCACCACCTCTCTGTAAAGCACAACTGTTTTCCACTGTGATAATACGTCGGGTGCGATCATAGCAGCGCTAAAGCACCGGATCCCATCAGAACTCCGCAGTTAAGCGTGCTTGGGCAAGAGTAGTACTAGGATGGGTGACCTCCTGGGAAGTCCTCGTGTTGCACCCCTTTTTTTTCAGCTTTGGCTATCCATTTTCCTGCCACCCATCACATGAGCGCTGTTGGAGCCGTCGGAGACCAAATTAATCATTTTGAAGCGTCGAAACCCAGGCTCCGTGCGAGACTTACTGGTTTTAGTTAGCCTTTAATTTGATTGCTTTGAAGGCTTTTTACTCCATTTCCAGTTCAATCTTTGCGGAAAGCCATATAAAGCAATTTAGGAAAGGTTTAAAAGTTTCAATGGAAAATCTTTTATATTTTATTGATTTTAGTAAGCTTACTGATTCGAGTAATCGAGGGTCTCCTGACTATATAAAAGTGATGTAATACTTTTATTCATGGAATAATACAGTTTCAGGTTGTTTATGGGTATCTAGGGTCGTAAACGGGTCGGTTCCGTTCCGGGTCCACGGCGGGCCCGGAACTGGAATCGTTAGTCAGGCGATGCACCCGGAAACCAAAACCGGAACCGATTCGGAACTAATTTCCTGGATCTAGAACCGGAACCATTACGGAGTGGATAGGCCCGGAACCGGAACCATTTCCGGGGCGGGTTCGGGTCCGGGCCCTGCCTATGTAGAGAATTTTTTTGAGAAAAGCAAACTTTTAGAAAAAAAATTTCTAAAATTGGGGTAATATATTGGAGCTCGGGCCCACAGGCCAGAACCAAGGTCGAATTGGGCCCGGAACCATGTAGGTCGCGGGTCTAGAAATTGGAACCATACCCGGACCCGTTTACTTATCGGTTCCTAAAGATGGACCCAGACCCGATTATTAACGGGTCGGAACCTTCGGATAATCGAAGAATCGGATACCCATTTACAACCCTATGGGCATCACCCCATCACTTCCGTCTTGGCACAGGGTGACGGTACGAGGTTAAAGGAGATGACTTTCCTCCATGGTTTACTAAGAGTGTTTCCGCAACGTTAATGTGGAAACAGAATTCAACGTAACAGAACAAATTTGAGACGGTAAAGCCGACCGGTCCCCAGGCACCACCGCTCGGTAAAGCAACGGGCTCGGCAGGTCCGACCCGGTCCAGGGCACCACCTCTCTGTAAAGCACAACTGTTTTCCACTGCGATAATACTTCGGGTGCGATCATACCAGTGCTAAAGCACCGGATCCCATCAGAACTCCGCAGTTAAGCGTGCTTGGGCGAGAGTAGTACTAGGATGGGTGCCCTCCTGGAAAGTCCTCGTGTTGCACTCTTTGTTTTTCAACTTTGGCTGTCCATTTTCCTGCCACCCATCACATGACCGCTGTTGGAGCCGTCGGAGACCAAATTAATCATTTTGAAGCGTCGAAACCCAGGCTCCGTGCGAGACTTACTGGTTTTAGTTAGCCTTTAATTTGATTGCTTTGAAGGCTTTTTACTCCATTTCCAGTTCAATCTTTGCGGAAAGCCATATAAAGCAATTTAGGAAAGGTTTAAAAGTTTCAATGGAAAATCTTTTATATTTTACTGATTTTAGTAAGCTTACTGATTCGAGTAATCGAGGGTCTCCTGACTCTATAAAAGTGATGTAATACTTTTATTCAAGGAATAATGCAGTTTCAGGTTGTTTATGGGTATCTAGGGTCGTAAACGGGTCGGTTCCGTTCCGGGTCCACGGCGGGCCCGGAACTGGAATCGTTAGTGAGGGGATGCACCCGGAAACCAAAACCGGAACCGATTCGGAACTAATTTCCTGGATCCGGAACCGGAACCATTACGGAGTGGATGGGCCCGGAACCGGAACCATTTCCTGGGCGGGTTCGGGTCCGGGTCCGGCCTATGTAGAGAATAATTTTTTAGAGAAAAGCAAACTTTTAGAAAAAAAATTTCTAAAATTGGGGTAATATATCGGAGCTCGGGCCCACAGGCCAGAACCAAGGTCGAATTGGGCCCGGAACCATTTAGGTCGCGGGTCTAGAAATTGGAACCATACCCGGACCCGTTTACTTATCGGTTCCTAAAGATGGACCCAGACCCGATTATTAACGGGTCGGAACCTTCGGATAATCGGAGAATCGGATACCCATTTACAACCCTATGGGCCTCACCCCATCACTTCCGTCTTGGCTCAGGGTGACGGTACGAGGTTAAAGGAGATGACTTTCCTCCATGGTTTACTAAGAGTGTTTCCGCAACATTAATGTGGAAACAGAATTCAACGTAACAGAACAAATTTGAGACGGTAAAGCCGACCGGTCCCCAGGCACCACCGCTCGGTAAAGCAATGGGCTCGGCAGGTCCGACCCGGTCCAGGGCACCACCTCTCTGTAAAGCACAACTGTTTTCCACTGCGATAATACTTCGGGTGCGATCATACCAGCGCTAAAGCACCGGATCCCATCAGAACTCCGCAGTTAAGCGTGCTTGGGCGAGAGTAGTACTAGGATGGGTGACCTCCTGGGAAGTCCTCGTGTTGCACCCCTTTTTTTTCAGCTTTGGCTGTCCATTTTCCTGCCACCCATCACATGAGCGCTGTTGGAGCCGTCGGAGACCAAATTATTCATTTTGAAGCGTCGAAACCCAGGCTCCGTGCGAGACTTACTGGTTTTAGATAGCCTTTAATTTGATTGCTTTGAAGGCTTTTTACTCCGTTTCCAGTTCAATCTTTGCGGAAAGCCATATAAAGCAATTTAGGAAAGGTTTAAAAGTTTCAATGGAAAATATTTTATATTTTACTGATTTTAGTAAGCTTACTGATTCGAGTAATCGAGGGTCTCCTGACTCTATAAAAGTGATGTAATACTTTTATTCAAGGAATAATACAGTTTCAGGTTGTTTATGGGTATCTAGGGTCGTAAACGGGTCGGTTCCATTCCGGGTCCACGGCGGGCTCGGAACTGGAATCGTTAGTGAGGGGATGCACCCGGAAACCAAAACCGGAACCGATTCGGAACTAATTTCCTGGATCCGGAACCGGAACCATTACGGAGTGGATGGGCCCGGAACCGGAACCATTTCCTGGGCGGGTTCGGGTCCGGGCCCGGCCTATGTAGAGAATTTTTTAGAGAAAAGCAAACTTTTAGAAAAAAAAATTCTAAAATTGGGGTAATATATTGGAGCTCGGGCCCACAGGCCAGAACCAAGGTCGAATTGGGCCCGGAACCATTTAGGTCGCGGGTCTAGAAATTGGAACCATACCCGGACCCGTTTACTTATCGGTTCCTAAAGATGGACCCAGACCCGATTATTAACGGGTCGGAACCTTCGGATAATCGGAGAATCGGATACCCATTTACAACCCTATGGGCATCACCCCATCACTTCCGTCTTGGCTCAGGGTGACGGTACGAGGTTAAAGGAGATGACTTTCCTCCATGGTTTACTAAGAGTGTTTCCGCAACATTAATGTGGAAACAGAATTCAACGTAACAGAACAAATTTGAGACGGTAAAGCCGACCGGTCCCCAGGCACCACCGCTCGGTAAAGCAACGGGCTCGGCAGATCCGACCCAGTCCAGGGCACCACCTCTCTGTAAAGCACAACTGTTTTCCACAGCGATAATACTTCGGGTGCGAACATACCAGCGGTTAAGCACCGGATCCCATCAGAACTCCGCAGTTAAGTGTGCTTCGGCGAGAGTAGTACTAGGATGGGTGACCTCCTCGGAAGTCCTCGTGTTGCACCCTTTTTTTTTCAGCTTTGGCTGTCCATTTTCCTGCCACCCATCACTTGACCGCTGTTGGAGCCGTCGGAGACCAAATTAATCATTTTGAAGCGTCGAAACCAAGGCTCCGTGCGAGACTTACTGGTTTTAGATAGCCTTTAATTTGATTGCTTTGAAGGCTTTTTACTCCATTTCTGGTTCAATCTTTGCGGAAAGCCATATAAAGCAACTTAGGAAAGGTTTAAAAGTTTCAATGGAAAATCTTTTATATTTTACTGATTTTAGTAAGCTTACTGATTCGAGTAATCGAGGGTTTCCTGACTCTATAAAAGTGATGTAATACTTTTATTCAAGGAATAATACAGTTTCAGGTTGTTTATGGGTATCGAGGGTCGCAAACGGGTCGGGTCCGGGTCGAATTGGGCCCGGAACCATACCCGGACCCGTTTACTTATCGGTTCCTAAAGATAGTCCCAGACCCGATTATTAACGGGTCGGAACCTTCGGATAATCGGAGAATCGGATACCCATTTACAACCCTAGGGCATCACCCCATCACTTCCGTCTTGGCGCAGGGTGACAGTACGAGGTTAATGGAGATGACTTTCCTCTATGGTTTACTAAGAGTGTTTCCGCAACGTTAATGTGGAAACAGAAATCAACGTAACAGAACAAATTTGAGACGGGAAAGCCGACCGGTCCCCAGGCACCACCGCTCGGTAAAGCAACGGGCTCGGCAGGTCCGACCCGGTCCAGGGCACCACCTCTCTGTAAAGCACAACTGTTTTCCACTGCGATAGTACTTCGGGTGCGATCATACCAGCGCTAAAGCACCGGATCCCATTAGAACTCCGCAGTTAAGCGTGCCTGGGCGAGAGTAGTACTAGGATGGGTGACCTCCTGGGAAGTCCTCGTGTTGCACCTTTTTTTTTTTAGCTTTGGCTGTCCATTTTCCCGCCACCCATCACATGACCGCTGTTGGAGCCGTTGGAGACCAAATTAATCATTTTGAAGCGTCGAAACCCAGGCTCCGTGCGAGACTTACTGGTTTTAGATAGCCTTTAATTTGATTGCTTTGAAGGCTTTTTACTCCATTTCCGGTTCAATCTTTGCGGAAAGCCATATAAAGCAATTTAGGAAAGGTTTAAAAGTTTCAATGGAAAATTTTTTAAATTTTACTGATTTTAGTAAGCTTACTGATTCGAGTAATCGAGGGTTTCCTGACTCTATAAAAGTGATGTAATACTTTTATTCAAGGAATAATACAGTTTCAGGTTGTTTATGGGTATCGAGGGTCGTAAACGGGTCGGTTCCGTTCCGGGTCCACGGCGGGCCCGGAACTGGAATCGTTAGTGAGGGGATGCTCCCGGAAACCAAAACCGGAACCGATTCGGAACTAATTTCCTGGATCCGGAACCGGAACCATTACGGAGTGGATGGGCCCGGAACCGGAACCATTTCCTGGGCGGGTTCGGGTCCGGGCCCGGCCTATGTAGAGAATTTTTTAGAGAAAAGCAAACTTTTAGAAAAAAAATTTCTAAAATTGGGGTAATATATTGGAGCTCGGGCCCATAGGCCAGAACCAAGGTCGAATTGGGCCCGGAACCATTTAGGTCGCGGGTCTAGAAATTGGAACCATACCCGGACCCGTTCACTTATCGGTTCCTAAAGATGGTCCCAGACCCGATTATTAACGGGTCGGAACCTTCGGATTATCGGAGAATCGGATACCCATTTACAACCCAATGGGCATCACCCCATCACTTCCGTCTTGGCTCAGGGTGACGGTACGAGCTTAAAGGAGATGACTTTCCTCTATGGTTTACTAAGAGTGTTTCCGCAACGTTAATGTGGAAACAGAATTCAACGTAACAGAACAAGTTTGAGACGGTAAAGCCGACCGGTCCCCAGGCACTACCGCTCGGTAAAGCAACGGGCTCGGCAGGTCCGACCCGGTCCAGGGCACCACCTCTTTGTAAAGCACAACTGTTTTCCACTGCGACAACACTTCGGGTGCGATCATACCAGCGCTAAAGCACCGGATCCCATCAGAACTCCGCAGTTAAGCGTGCTTGGGCGGGAGTAGTACTAGGATGGGTGACCTCCTGGGAAGTCCTCGTGTTGCACCCCTTTTTTTTCAGCTTTGGCTGTCCACTTTCCTGCCACCCATCACATGACCGCTGTTGGAGCCGTCGGAGACCAAATTAATCATTTTGAAGCGTCGAAACCCAGGCTCCGTGCGAGACTTACTGGTTTTAGATAGCCTTTAATTTGAATGCATTGAAGGCTTTTTACTCCATTTCCGGTTCAATCTTTGCGGAAAGCCATATAAAGCAATTTAGGAAAGGTTTAAAAGTTTCAATGGAAAATCTTTTATATTTTACTGATTTTAGTAAGCTTACTGATTCGAGTAATCGAGGGTTTCCTGACTCTATAAAAGTGATGTAATACTTTTATTCAAGGAATAATACAGTTTCAGGTTGTTTGTGGGTATCTAGGGTCGTAAACGGGTCGGTTCCGTTCCGGGTCCACGGCGGGCCCGGAACTGGAATCGTTAGTGAGGGGATGCACCCGGAAACCAAAACCGGAACCGATTCGGAACTAATTTCCTGGATCCGGAACCGGAACCATTACGGAGTGGATGGGCCCGGAACCAGAACCATTTCCTGGGCGGGTTCGGGTCCGGGCCCGGCCTATGTAGAGAATTTTTTAGAGAAAAGCAAACTTTTAGAAAAAAAATTTCTAAAATTGGGGTAATATATTGGAGCTCGGGCCCATAGGCCAAAACCATGGTCGAATTGGGCCCGGAACCATTTAGGTCGCGGGTCTAGAAATTGGAACCATACCCGGACCCGTTTACTTATCGGTTCCTAAAGATGGACCCAGACCCGATTATTAACGGGTCGGAACCTTCGGATAATCGGAGAATCGGATACCCATTTTCAACCCTATGGGTATCACCCCATCACTTCCGTCTTGGCTCAGGGTGACGGTACGAGGTTAAAGGAGATGACTTTCCTCTATGGTTTACTAAGAGTGTTTCCGCAACGTTATTGTGGAAACAGAATTCAACGTAACAGAACAAATTTGAGACGGTAAAGCCGACCGGTCCCCAGGCACCACCGCTCGGTAAAGCAACGGGCTCGGCAGGTCCGACCCGGTCCAGGGCACCACCTCTCTGTAAAGCACAACAGTTTTCCACTGCGATAATACTTCGGGTGCGATCATACCAGCGCTAAAGCACCGGATCCCATCAGAACTCCGCAGTTAAGCGTGCTTGGGCGAGAGTAGTACTAGGATGGCTGACCTCCTGCGAAGTCCTCGTGTTGCACCCCTTTTTTTTCAGCTTTGGCTGTCCATTTTCCTGCCACCCATCACATGACCGCTGTTGGAGCCGTCGGAGACCAAATTAATCATTTTGAAGCGTCGAAACCCAGGCTCCGTGCGAGACTTACTGGTTTTAGATAGCCTTTAATTTGATTGCTTTGAAGGCTTTTTACTCCATTTCCGGTTCAATCTTTGCGGAAAGCCATATAAAGCAATTTAGGAAAGGTTTAAAAGTTTCAATGGAAAATCTTTTATATTTTACTGATTTTAGTAAGCTTACTGATTCGAGTAATCGAGGGTTTCCTGACTCTATAAAAGTGATGTAATACTTTTATTCAAGGAATAATACAGTTTCAGGTTGTTTGTGGGTATCTAGGGTCGTAAACGGGTCGGTTCCGTTCCGGGTCCACGGCGGGCCCGGAACTGGAATCGTTAGTGAGGGGATGCACCCGGAAGCCAAAACCGGAACCGATTCGGAACTAATTTCCTGGATCCGGAACCGGAACCATTACGGAGTGGATGGGCCCGGAACCGGAACCATTTCCTGGGCGGGTTCGGGTCCGGGCCCGGCCTATGTAGAGAATTTTTTAGAGAAAAGCAAACTTTTAGAAAAAAAATTTCGAAAATTGGGGTTATATATTGGAGCTCGGGCCCACAGGCCAGAACCATGGTCGAATTGGGCCCGGAACCATTTAGGTCGCGGGTCTAGAAATTGGAACCATACCCGGACCCGTTTACTTATCGGTTCCTAAAGATGGACCCAGACCCGATTATTAACGGGTCGGAACCTTCGGATAATCGGAGAATCGGATACCCATTTACAACCCTATGGGCATCACCCCATCACTTCCGTCTTGGCTCAGGGTGACAGTACGAGGTTAATGGAGATGACTTTCCTCTACGGTTTACTAAGAGTGTTTCCGCAACGTTAATGTGGAAACAGAAATCAACGTAACAGAACAAATTTGAGACGGTAAAGCCGACCGGTCCCCAGGCACCACCGCTCGGTAAAGCAACGGGCTCGGCAGGTCCGACCCGGTCCAGGGCTCCACCTCTCTGTAAAGCACAACTGTTTTCCACTGCGATAATACTTCGGGTGCGATCATACCAGCGCCAAAGCACCGGATCCCATCAGAACTCCGCAGTTAAGCGTGCTTGGGCGAGAGTAGTACTAGGATGGGTGACCTCCTGGGAAGTCCTCGTGTTGCACCCCTTTTTTTTCAGCTTTGGCTATCCATTTTCCTGCCACCCATCACATGACCGCTGTTGGAGCCGTCGGAGACCAAATTAATCATTTTGAAGCGTCGAAACCCAGGCTCCGTGCGAGACTTACTGGTTTTAGATAGCCTTTAATTTGATTGCTTTGCAGGCTTTTTACTCCATTTCCGGTTCAATCTTTGCGGAAAGCCATATAAAGCAATTTAGGAAAGGTTTAAAAGTTTCAATGGAAAATCTTTTATATTTTACTGATTTTAGTAAGCTTACCGATTCGAGTAATCGAGGGTTTCCTGACTCTATAAAAGTGATGTAATACTTTTATTCAAGGAATAATACAGTTTCAGGTTGTTTGTGGGTATCTAGGGCCGTAAACGGGTCGGTTCCGTTCTGGGTCCACGGCGGGCCCGGAACTGGAATCGTTAGTGAGGGGATGCACCCGGAAACCAAAACCGGAACCGATTCGGAACTAATTTCCTGGATCCGGAACCGGAACCATTACGGAGTGGATGGGCCCGGAACCGGAACCATTTCCTGGGCGGGTTCGGGTCCGGGCCCGGCCTATGTATAGAATTTTTTAGAGAAAAGCAAACTTTTAGAAAAAGAATTTCTAAAATTGGGGTAATATATTGGAGCTCGGGCCCATAGGCCAGAACCAAGGTCGAATTGGGCCCGAACCATTTAGGTCGCGGGTCTAGAAATTGGAACCATACCCGGACCCGTTCACTTATCGGTTCCTAAAGATGGTCCCAGACCCGATTATTAACGGGTCGGAACCTTCGGATTATCGGAGAATCGGATACCCATTTACAACCCTATGGGCATCACCCCATCACTTCCGTCTTGGCTCAGGGTGACGGTACGAGCTTAAAGGAGATGACTTTCCTCTATGGTTTACTAAGAGTGTTTCCGCAACGTTAATGTGGAAACAGAATTCAACGTAACAGAACAAATTTGAGACGGTAAAGCCGACCGGTCCCCAGGCACCACCGCTCGGTAAAGCAACGGGCTCGGCAGGTCCGACCCGGTCCAGGGCACCACCTCTCCGTAAAGCACAACTGTTTTCCACTGCGATAATACTTCGGGTGCGATCATACCAGCGCTAAAGCACCGGATCCCATCAGAACTCCGCAGTTAAGCGTGCTTGGGCGAGAGTAGTACTAGTATGGCTGACCTCCTGTGAAGTCCTCGTGTTGCACCCCTTTTTTTTCAGCTTTGGCTGTCCATTTTCCTGCCACCCATCACATGACCGCTGTTGGAGCCGTCGGAGACCAAATTAATCATTTTGAAGCGTCGAAACCCAGGCTCCGTGCGAGACTTACTGGTTTTAGATAGCCTTTAATTTGATTGCTTTGAAGGCTTTTTACTCCATTTCCGGTTCAATCTTTGCGGAAAGCCATATAAAGCAATTTAGGAAAGGTTTAAAAGTTTCAATGGAAAATCTTTTATATTTTACTGATTTTAGTAAGCTTACTGATTCGAGTAATCGAGGGTTTCCTGACTCTATAAAAGTGATGTAATACTTTTATTCAAGGAATAATACAGTTTCAGGTTGTTTGTGGGTATCAAGGGTCGTAAACGGGTCGGTTCCGTTCCGGGTCCACGGCGGGCCCGGAACTGGAATCGTTAGTGAGGGGATGCACCCGGAAGCCAAAACCGGAACCGATTCGGAACTAATTTCATGGATCCGGAACCGGAACCATTACGGAGTGGATGGGCCCGGAACCGGAACCATTTCGTGGGCGGGTTCGGGTCCGGGCCCGGCCTATGTAGAGAATTTTTTAGAGAAAAGCAAACTTTTAGAAAAAAAATTTCAAAAATTGGGGTAATATATTGGAGCTCAGGCCCACAGGCCAGAACCATGGTCGAATTGGGCCCGGAACCATTTAGGTCGCAGGCCTAGAAATTGGAACCATACCCGGACACGTTTACTTATCGGTTCCTAAAGGTGGACCCAGACCCGATTATTAACGGGTCGGAACCTTCGGATAATCGGAGAATCGGATACCCATTTACAACCCTATGGGCATCACCCCATCACTTCCGTCTTGGCTCAGGGTGACAGTACAAGGCTAATGGAGTTGACTTTCCTCTATGGTTTACTAAGACTGTTTCCGCAACGTTAATGTGGAAACAGAAATCAACGTAACAGAACAAATTTGAGACGGTAAAGCCGACCGGTCCCCAGGCACCACCGCTCGGTAAAGCAACGGGCTCGGCAGGTCCGACCCGGTCCAGGGCTCCACCTCTCTGTAAAGCACACCTGTTTTCCACTGCGATAATACTTCGGGTGCGATCATACCAGCGCCAAAGCACCGGATCCCATCAGAACTCCGCAGTTAAGCGTGCTTGGGCGAGAGTAGTACTAGGATGGGTGACCTCCTGGGAAGTCCTCGTGTTGCACCCCTTTTTTTTCAGCTTTGGCTGTCCATTTTCCTGCCACCCATCACATGACCGCTGTTGGAGCCGTCGGAGACCAAATTAATCATTTTGAAGCGTCGAAACCCAGGCTCCGTGCGAGACTTACTGGTTTTAGATAGCCTTTAATTTGATTGCTTTGAAGGCTTTTTACTCCATTTCTGGTTCAATCTTTGCGGAAAGCCATATAAAGCAACTTAGGAAAGGTTTAAAAGTTTCAATGGAAAATCTTTTATATTTTACTGATTTTAGTAAGCTTACTGATTCGAGTAATCGAGGGTTTCCTGACTCTATAAAAGTGATGTAATACTTTTATTCAAGGAATAATACAGTTTCAGGTTGTTTATGGGTATCGAGGGTCGCAAACGGGTCGGTTCCGTTTCGGGTCCACGGCGGGCCCGGAACTGGAATCGTTAGTGAGGGGATGCACCCGGAAACCAAAACCGGAACCGATTCGGAACTAATTTCATGGATCCGGAACCGGAACCATTACGGAGTGGATGGGCCCGGAACCGGAACCATTTCCTGGGCGGGTTCGGGTCCGGGCCCGGCCTATGTAGGGAATTTTTTAGACAAAAGCAAACTTTTAGAAAAAAAATTTCTAAAATTGGGGTAATATATTGGAGCTCGGGCCCACAGGCCAAAACCATGGTCGAATTGGGCCCGGAACCATTTAGGTCGCGGGTCTAGAAATTGGAACCATACCCGGACCCGTTTACTTATCGGTTCCTAAAGACGGACCCAGACCCGATTATTAACGGGTCGGAACCTTCGGATAATCGGAGAATCGGATACCCATTTACAACCCTATGGGCATCACCCCATCACTTCCGTCTTGGCTCAGGGTGACGGTACGAGGTTAAAGGAGATGACTTTCCTCTATGGTTTACTAAGAGTGTTTCCGCAACGTTAATGTGGAAACAGAATTCAACGTAACAGAACAAATTTGAGACGGTAAAGCCGACCGGTTTCCAGGCACCACCGCTCGGTAAAGCAACGGGCTCGGCAGGTCCGACCCGGTCCAGGGCACCACCTCTTTGTAAAGCACAACTGTTTTCCACTGCGATAATACTTCGGGTGCGATCATACCAGCGCTAAAGCACCGGATCCATCAGAACTCCGCAGTTAAGCGTGTTTGGGCGAGAGTAGTACTAGGATGGGTGACCTCCTGGGAAGTCCTCGTGTTGCACCCCTTTTTTTTCAGCTTTGGCTGTCCATTTTCCTGCCACCCATCACATGAGCGCTGTTGGAGCCGTCGGAGACCAAATTAATCATTTTGAAGCGTCGAAACCCAGGCTCCGTGCGAGACTTACTGGTTTTAGTTAGCCTTTAATTTGATTGCTTTGAAGGCTTTTTACTCCATTTCCGGTTCAATCTTTGCGGAAAGCCATATAAAGCAATTTAGGAAAGGTTTAAAAGTTTCAATGGAAAATCTTTTATATTTTACTGATTTTAGTAAGCTTACTGATTCGAGTAATCGAGGGTTTCCTTACTCTATAAAAGTGATGTAATACTTTTATTCAAGGAGTAATACAGATTCAGGTTGTTTGTGGGTTTCTAGGGTCGTAAACGGGTCGGTTCCGATCCGGGTCCACGGCGGGCCCGGAACTGGAATCGTTAGTGAGGGGATGCACCCGGAAACCAAAACCGGAACCGATTCGGAACTAATTTCCTGGATCCGGAACCGGAACCATTACGGAGTGCATGGGCCCGGAACCGGAACCATTTCTTGGGCGGGTTCGGGTCCGAGCCCGGCCTATCTAGAGAATTTTTTAGAGAAAAGCAAACTTTTAGAAAAAAAATTTCTAAAATTGGGGTAATGTATTGGAGCTCGGGCCCACAGGCCAGAACCAAGGTCGAATTGGGCCCGGAACCATTTAGGTCGCGGGTCTAGAAATTCGAACCATACCCGGGCCCGTTTACTTATCGGTTCCTAAAGATGGACCCAGTCCCGATTATTAACGGGTCGGAACCTTCGGATAATCGGAGAATCGGATACCCATTTACAACCCTATGGGCATCACCCCATCACTTCCGTCTTGGCTCAGGGTGACGGTACGAGGATAAAGGAGATGACTTTCCTCTATGGTTTACTAAGAGTGTTTCCGCAACGTTAATGTGGAAACAGAATTCAACGTAACAGAACAAATTTGAGACGGTAAAGCCGACCGGTCCCCAGGCACCACCGCTCGGTAAAGCAACGGGCTCGGCAGGTCCGACCCGGTCCAGGGCACCACCTCTCTGTAAAGCACAACTGTTTTCCACTGCGATAATACTTCGGGTGCGATCATACCAGCGCTAAAGCACCGGATCCCATCAGAACTCCGCAGTTAAGCATGCTTGGGCGAGAGTAGTACTAGGATGGGTGACCTCCTGGGAGGTCCTCGTGTTGCACCCCTTTTTTTTCAGCTTTGGCTGTCCATTTTCCTGCCACCCATCACATGACCGCTGTTGGAGCCGTCGGAGACCAAATTAATCATTTTGAAGCGTCGAAACCCAGGCTCCGTGCGAGACTTACTGGTTTTAGATAGCCTTTAATTTGATTGCTTTGAAGGCTTTTTACTCCATTTCCGGTTCAATCTTTGCGGAAAGCCATATAAAGCAATTTAGGAAAGGTTTAAAAGTTTCAAGGGAAAATCTTTTATATTTTACTGATTTTAGTAAGCTTACTGATTCGAGTAATCGAGGGTTTCCTGACTCTATAAAAGTGATGTAATACTTTTATTCAAGGAATAATACAGTTTCAGGTTGTTTATGGGTATCTAGGGTCGTAAACGGGTCGGTTCCGTTCCGGGTCCACGGCGGGCCCGGAACTGGAATCGTTAATGAGGGGATGCACCAGGAAACCAAAACCGGAACCGATTCGGAACTAATTTCCTGGATCCGGAACCGGAACCATTACGGAGTGGATGGGCCCGGAACCGGAACCATTTCCTGGGCGGGTTCGGGTCCAGGCCCGGCCTATCTAGAGAATTTTTTAGAGAAAAGCAAACTTTTAGAAAAAAAATTTCTAAAATTGGAGTAATATATTGGAGCTCGGGCCCACAGGGCAGAACCAATGTCGAATTGGGCCCGGAACCATTTAGGTCGCGGGTCTAGAAATTGGAACCATACCCGGACCCGTTTACTTATCGGTTCCTAAAGATGGACCCAGACCCGATTATTAACCGATCGGAACCTTCGGATAATCGGAGAATCGGATACCCATTTACAACCCTATGGGCATCACCCCATCACTTCCGTCTTGGCCCAGGGTGACGGTACGAGGTTAAAGGAGATGACTTTCCTCTATGGTTTACTAAGAGTGTTTCCGCAACGTTAATGTGGAAACAGAATTCAACGTAACAGAACAAATTTGAGACGGTAAAGCCGATCGGTCCCCAGGCACCACCGCTCAGTAAAGCAACGGGCTCGGCAGGTCCGACCCGGTCCAGGGCACCACCTCTCTGTAAAGCAAAACTGTTTTCCACTGCGATAATACTTCGGGTGCGATCATACCAGCGCTAAAGCACCGGATCCCATCAGAACTCCGCAGTTAAGCGTGCTTGGGCGAGAGTAGTACTAGGATGGGTGACCTCCTGGGAAGTCCTCGTGTTGCACCCCTTTTTTTTCAGCTTTGGCTGTCCATTTTCCTGCCACCCATCACATGAGCGCTGTTGGAGCCGTCGGAGACCAAATTAATCATTTTGAAGCGTCGAAACCCAGGCTCCGTGCGAGACTTACTGGTTTTAGTTAGCCTTTAATTTGATTGCTTTGAAGGCTTTTTACTCCATTTCCGGTTCAATCTTTGCGGAAAGCCATATAAAGCAACTTAGGAAAGGTTTAAAAGTTTCAATGGAAAATCTTTTATATTTTACTGATTTTAGTAAGCTTACTGATTCGAGTAATCGAGGGTTTCCTGACTCTATAAAAGTGATGTAATACTTTTATTCCAGGAATAATACAGTTTCAGGTTGTTTATGGGTATCGAGGGTCGTAAACGGGTCGGTTCCGTTCCGGGTCCACGGCGGTCCCGGAACTGGAATCGTTAGTGAGGGGATGCACCCGGAAACCAAAACCGGAACCGATTTAGAACTAATTTCCTGGATCCGGAACCGGAACCATTACGGAGTGGATGGGCCCGGAACCGGAACCATTTCCTGGGCGGGTTCGGGTCCGGGCCCGGCCTATGTAGAGAATTTTTTAGAGAAAAGCAAACTATTAGAAAAAAAATTTCTAAAATTGGGGTAATATATTGGAGCTCGGGCCCACAGGGCAGAACCAATGTCGAATTGGGCCCGAAACCATTTAGGTCGCGGGTCTAGAAATTGGAACCATACCCGGACCCGTTTACTTATCGGTTCCTAAAGATGGACCCAGACCCGATTATTAACGGGTCGGAACCTTCGGATAATCGGAGAATCGGATACCCATTTACAACCCTATGGGCATCACCCCATCACTTCCGTCTTGGCCCAGGGTGACGGTACGAGGTTAAAGGAGATGACTTTCCTCTATGGTTTACTAAGAGTGTTTCCGCAACGTTAATGTGGAAACAGAATTCAACGTAACAGAACAAATTTGAGACGGTAAAGCCCGCCGGTCCCCAGGCACCACCGCTCGGTAAAGCAACGGGCTCGGCAGGTCCGACCCGGTCCAGGGCACCACCTCTCTGTAAAGCACAACTGTTTTCCACTGCGATAATACTTCGGGTGCGATCATACCAGCGCTAAAGCACCGGATCCCATCAGAACTACGCAGTTAAGCGTGCATGGGCGAGAGTAGTACTAGGATGGGTGACCTCCTGGGAAGTCCTCGTGTTGCACCCATTTTTTTTCAGCTTTGGCTGTCCATTTTCCTGCCACCCATCACATGACCGCTGTTGGAGCCGTCGGAGACCAAATTAATCATTTTGAAGCGTCGAAACCCAGGCTCCGTGCGAGACTTACTGGTTTTAGATAGCCTTTAATTTGATTGCTTTGAAGGCTTTTTACTCCATTTCCGGTTCAATCTTTGCGGAAAGCCAAATAAAGCAATTTAGGAAAGGTTTAAAAGTTTCAAGGGAAAATCTTTTATATTTTACTGATTTTAGTAAGCTTACTGATTCGAGTAATCGAGGGTTTCCTGACTCTATAAAAGTGATGTAATACTTTTATTCAAGGAATAATACAGTTTCAGGTTGTTTATGGGTATCTAGGGTCGTAAACGGGTCGGTTCAGTTCCGGGTCCACGGCGGGCCCGGAACTGGAATCGTTAGTGAGGGGATGCACCCGGAAACCAAAACCGGAACCGATTCGGAACTAATTTCCTGGATCCGGAACCGGAACCATTACGGGGTGGATGGGCCCGGAACCGGAACCATTTCCTGGGCGGGTTCGGGTTCGGGCCCGGCCTATGTAGAGAATTTTTTAGAGAAAAGCAAACTTTTAGAAAAAAAATTTCTAAAATTGGGGTAATATATTGGAGCTCGGGCCCACAGGGCAGAACCAATGTCGAATTGGGCCCGGAACCATTTAGGTCGCGGGTCTAGAAATTGGAACCATACCCGGACCCGTTTACTTATCGGTTCCTAAAGATGGACCCAGACCCGATTATTAACCGGTCGGAACCTTCGGATAATCGGAGAATCGGATACCCATTTACAACCCTATGGGCATCACCCCATCACTTCCGTCTTGGCCCAGGGTGACGGTACGAGGTTAAAGGAGATGACTTTCCTCTATGGTTTACTAAGAGTGTTTCCGCAACGTTAATGTGGAAACAGAATTCAACGTAACAGAACAAATTTGAGACGGTAAAGCCGACCGGTCCCCAGGCACCACCGCTCGGTAAAGCAACGGGCTCGGCAGGTCCGACCCGGTCCAGGGCACCACCTCTCCGTAAAGCACAACTGTTTTCCACTGCGAAAGTACTTCGGGTGCGATCAAACCAGCGCTAAAGCACCGGATCCCATCAGAACTCCGCAGTTAAGCGTGCTTGGGCGAGAGTAGTACTAGGATGGGTGACCTCCTGGGAAGTCCTCGTGTTGCACCCCGTTGTTTTCAGCTTTGGCTGTCCATTTTCCTGCCGCCCATCACATGACCGCCGTTGGAGCCGTCGGAGACCAAATTAATCATTTTGAAGCGTCGAAACCCAGGCTCCGTGCGAGACTTACTGGTTTTAGTTAGCCTTTAATTTGATTGCTTTGAAGGCTTTTTACTCCATTTCTGGTTCAATCTTTGCGGAAAGCCATATAAAGCAATTTAGGAAAGGTTTAAAAGTTTCAATGGAAAATCTTTTATATTTTACTGATTTTAGTAAGCTTACTGATTCGAGTAATCGAGGGTTTCCTGACTCTATAAAAGTGATGTAATACTTTTATTCAAGGAATAACACTGTTTCAGGTTGTTTGTGGGTATCGAGGGTCGTAAACGGGTCGGTTCCGTTCCGGGTCCACGGCGGGCCCGGAACTGGAATCGTTAGTGAGGGGATGCACCCGGAAACCAAAACGGGAACCGATTCGGAACTAATTTCCTGGATCCGGAACCGGAACCATTACGGAGTGGATGGGCCCGGAACCGGAATCATTTCTTGGGCGGGTTCGGGTCCGAGCCCGGCCTATCTAGAGAATTTTTTAGAGAAAAGCAAACTTTTAGAAAAAAAATTTCTAAAATTGGGGTAATATATTGGAGCTCGGGCCCACAGGCCAGAACCATGGTCGAATTGGGCCCGGAACCATTTAGGTCGCGGGTCTAGAAATTGGAACTATACCCGGACCCGTTTACTTATCGGTTCCTAAAGATGGACCCAGACCCGATTATTAACGGGTCGGAACCTTCGGATAATCGGAGAATCGGATACCCATTTACAACCCTATGGGCATCACCCCATCACTTCCGTCTTGGCTCAGGGTGACAGTACGAGGTTAATGGTGATGACTTTCCTCTATGGTTTACTAGGAGTGTTTCCGCAACGTTAATGTGGAAACAGAAATCAACGTAACAGAACAAATTTGAGACGGTAAAGCCGACCGGTCCCCAGGCACCACCGCTCGGTAAAGCAACGGGCTCGGCAGGTCCGACCCGGTCCAGGGCACCACCTCTCTGTAAAGCACAACTGTTTTCCACAGCGGTAATACTTCGGGTGCGATCGTACCAGCGCTAAAGCACCGGATCCCATCAGAACTCCGCAGTTAAGCGTGCTTGGGCGAAAGTAGTCCTAGGATGGGTGACCTCCTGGGATGTCCTCGTGTTGCACCCCTTTTTTTTCAGCTTTGGCTGTCCATTTTCCTGCCACCCATCACATGACCGCTGTTGGAGCCGTCGGAGACCAAATTAATCATTTTGAAGCGTCGAAACCCAGGCTCCGTGTGAGACTTACTGGTTTTAGTTAGCCTTTAATTTGATTGCTTTGAAGGCTTTTTACTCCATTTCCGGTTCAATCTTTGCGGAAAGCCATATAAAGCAATTTAGGAAAGGTTTAAAAGTTTCAATGGAAAATCTTTTATATTTTACTGATTTTAGTAAGCTTACTGATTCGAGTAATCGAGGGTTTCCTAACTCTATAAAAGTGATGTAATACTTTTATTCAAGGAATAATACAGTTTCAGGTTGTTTATGGGTATCTAGGGTCGTAAACGGGTCGGTTCCGTTCCGGGTCCACGGCGGGCCCGGAACTGGAATCGTTAGTGAGGGGATGCACCCGGAAACCAAAACCGGAACCGATTCGGAACTAATTTCCTGGATCCGGTACCGGAACCATTACGGAGTGGATGGGCCCGGAACCGGAACCATTTCCTGGGCGGGTTCGGGTCCGGGCCTGGCCTATGTAGAGAATTTTTTAGAGAAAAACAAACTTTTAGAAAAAAAATTTCTAAAATTGGGGTAATATATTGGAGCTCGGGCCCACAGGACAGAACCATGGTCGAATTGGGCCCGGAACCATTTAGGTCGCGGGTCTAGAAATTGGAACAATACCCGGACCCGTTTACTTATCGGTTCCTAAAGATAGACCCAGACCCGATTATTAACGGGTCGGAACCTTCGGATAATCGGAGAATCGGATACCCATTTACAACCCTATGGGCATCACCCCATCACTTCCGTCTTGGCCCAGGGTGACGGTACGAGGTTAAAGGAGATGACTTTCCTCTATGGTTTACTAAGAGTGTTTCCGCAACGTTAATGTGGAAACAGAATTCAACGTAACAGAACAAATTTGAGACGGTAAAGCCGACCGGTCCCCAGGCACCACCGCTCGGTAAAGCAACGGGCTCGGCAGGTTCGACCCGGTCCAGGGCACCACCTCTCTGTAAAGCACAACTGTTTTCCTCTGCGTTAATACTTCGGGCGCGATCATACCAGCGCTAAAGCACCGGATCCCATCAGAACTCCGCAGTTAAGCGTGTTTGGGCGAGAGTAGTACTAGGATGGGTGACCTCCTGGGAAGTTCTCGTGCTGCGCCCCTTTTTTTTCAGCTTTGGCTGTCCATTTTCCTGCCACCCATCACATGACCGCTGTTGGAGCCGTCGGAGACCAAATTATTCATTTTGAAGCGTCGAAACCCAGGCTCCGTGCGAGACTTACTGGTTTTAGTTAGCCTTTAATTTGATTGCTTTGAAGGCTTTTTACTCCATTTCTGGTTCAATCTTTGCGGAAAGCCATATAAAGCAATTTAGGAAAGGTTTAAAAGTTTCAATGGAAAATCTTTTATATTTTACTGATTTTAGTAAGCTTACTGATTCGAGTAATTGAGGGTTTCCTGACTCTATAAAAGTGATGTAATACTTTTATTCAAGGAATAATACAGTTTCAGGTTGTTTCTGGGTATCTAGGGTCGTAAACGGGTCGGTTCCGTTCCGGGTCCACGGCGGGCCCGGAACTGGAATCGTTAGTGAGGGGATGCACCCGGAAACCAAAACCGGAACCGATTCGGAACTAATGTCCTGGATCCGGAACCGGAACCATTACGGAGTGGATGGGCCCGGAACCGGAACCATTTCCTGGGCGGGTTCGGGTCCGGGCCCGGCCTATGTAGAGAATTTTTTAGAGAAAAGCAAACTTTTAGAAAAAAAATTTCTAAAATTTGGGTAATATATTGGAGCTCGGGCCCACAGGCCAGAACCAAGGTCGAATTGGGCCCGGAACCATTTAGGTCGCGGGTTTAGAAATTGGAACCATACCCGGACCCGTTTACTTATCGGTTCTTAAAGATGGACCCAGACCCGATTATTAACGGGTCGGAACCTTCGGATAATCGGAGAATCGGATACCCATTTACAACCCTATGGGCATCACCCCATCACTTCCGTCTTGGCTCAGGGTGACAGTACGAGGTTAATGGAGATGACTTTCCTCTATGGTTTACTAAGAGTGTTTCCGCAACGTTAATGTGGAAACAGAAATCAACGTAACAGAACAAATTTGAGACGGTAAAGCCCGCCGGTCCCCAGGCACCACCGCTCGGTAAAGCAACGGGCTCGGCAGGTCCGACCCGGTCCAGGGCACCACCTCTCTGTAAAGCACAACTGTTTTCCACTGCGATAATACTTCGGGTGCGATCATACCAGCGCTAAAGCACCGGATCCCATCAGAACTCGGGAAGTCCTCGTGTTGCACCCCTTTTTTTTCAGCTTTGGCTGTCCATTTTCCTGCCAGCCATCACATGACCGCTGTTGGAGCCGTCGGAGACCAAATTAATCATTTTGAAGCGTCGAAACCCAGGCTCCGTGCGAGACTTACTGGTTTTAGTTAGCCTTTAATTTGATTGCTTTGAAGGCTTTTTACTCCATTTCCGGTTCAATCTTTGTGGAAAGCCATATAAAGCAATTTAGGAAAGGTTTAAAAGTTTCAATGGAAAATCTTTTATATTTTACTGGTTTTAGTAAGCTTACTGATTCGAGTAATCGAGGGTTTCCTGACTCTATAAAAGTGATGTAATACTTTTATTCAAGGAATAATACAGTTTCAGGTTGTTTTTGGGTATCTAGGGTCGTAAACGGGTCGGTTCCGTTCCGGGTCCACGGCGGGCCCGGAATTGGAATCGTTAGTGAGGGGATGCACCCGGAAACCAAAACCGGAACCGATTCGGAACTAATTTCCTGGATCCGGAACCGGATCCATTACGGAGTGGATGGGCCCGGAACCGGAACCATTTCCTGGGCGGGTTCGGGTCCGGGCCCGGCCTATCTAGAGAATTTTTTAGAGAAAAGCAAACTTTTAGAAAAACAATTTCTAAAATTGGGGTAATATATTGGAGCTCGAGCCCACAGGCCAGAACCAAGGTCGAATTGGGCCCGGAACCATTTAGGTCGCGGGTCTAGAAATTGGAACCATACCCGGACCCGTTTACTTATCGGTTCCTAAAGATGGACCCAGACCCGATTATTAACGGGTCGGAACCTTCGGATAATCGGAGAATCGGATACCCATTTACAACCCTATGGGCATCACCCCATCACTTCCGTCTTGGCTCAGGGTGACGGTACGAGGTTAAAGGAGATGACTTTCCTCTATGGTTTACTAAGAGTGTTTCCGCAACGTTAATGTGGAAACAGAATTCAACGTAACAGAACAAATTTGAGACGGTAAAGCCGACCGGTCCCCAAGCACCACCGCTCAGTAAAGCAACGGGCTCGGCAGGTCCGACCCGGTCCAGGGCACCACCTCTCTGTAAAGCAAAACTGTTTTCCACTGCGATGATACTTCGGGTGCGATCATACCAGCGCTAAAGCACCGGATCCCATCAGAACTCCGCAGTTAAGCGTGCTTGGGCGAGAGTAGTACTAGGATGGGTGACCTCCTGGGAAGTCCTCGTGTTGCACCCCTTTTTTTTCAGCTTTGGCTGTCCATTTTCCTGCCACCCATCACATGACCGCTGTTGGAGCCGTCGGAGACCAAATTAATCATTTTGAAGCGTCGAAACCCAGGCTGCGTGCGAGACTTACTGGTTTTAGTTAGCCTTTAATTTGATTGCTTTGAAGGCTTTTTACTCCATTTCCGGTTCAATCTTTGCGGAAAGCCATATAAAGCAATTTAGGAAAGGTTTAAAAGTTTCAATGGAAAATCTTTTATATTTTACTGGTTTTAGTAAGCTTACAGATTCGAGTAATCGAGGGTTTCCTGACTCCATAAAAGTGATGTAATACTTTTATTCAAGGAATAATACAGTTTCAGGTTGTTTATGGGTATCTAGGGTCGTAAACGGGTCGGTTCCGTTCCGGGTCCACGGCGGGCCCGGAACTGGAATCGTTAGTGAGGGGATGCACCCGGAAACCAAAACCGGAACCGATTCGGAACTAATTTCCTGGATCCGGAACCGGAACCATTACGGAGTGGATGGGCCCGGAACCGGAACCATTTCCTGGGCGGGTTCGGGTCCGGGCCCAGCCTATGTAGAGAATTTTTTAGAGAAAAGCAAACTTTTAGAAAAAAAATTTCTAAAATTGGGGTAATATATTGGAGCTCGGGCCCACAGGCCAGAACCAAGGTCGAATTGGGCCCGGAACCATTTAGGTCGCGGGTCTAGAAATTGGAACCATACCCGGATCCGTTTACTTATCGGTTCCTAAAGATGGACCCAGACCCGATTATTAACGGGTCGGAACCTTCGGATAATCGGAGAATTGGATACCCATTTACAACCCTATGGGCATCACCCCATCACTTCCGTCTTGGCTCAGGGTGACGGTACGAGGTCAAAGGAGATGACTTTCCTCTATGGTTTACTAAGAGTGTTTCCGCAACGTTAATGTGGAAACAGAATTCAACGTAACGGAACAAATTTGAGACGGTAAAGCCGACCGGTCCCCAGGCACCACCGCTCGGTAAAGCAACGGGCTCGGCAGGTCCGACCCGGTCCAGGGCACCACCTCTCTGTAAAGCACAACTGTTTTCCACTGCGATAATACTTCGGGTGCGATCATACCAGCGTTAAAGCACCGGATCCCATCAGAAGTCCGCAGTTAAGCGTACTTGGGCGAGAGTAGTACTAGGATGGGTGACCTCCTGGGAAGTCCTCGTGTTGCACACCTTTTTTTTTTCAGCTTTGGCTGTCCATTTTCCTGCCACCCATCACATGACCGCTGTTGGAGCCGTCGGAGACCAAATTAATCATTTTGAAGCGTCGAAACCCAGGCTCCGTGCGAGACTTACTGGTTTTAGTTAGCCTTTAATTTGATTGGTTTGAAGGCTTTTTACTCCATTTCCGGTTCAATCTTTGCGGAAAGCCATATAAAGAAATTTAGGAAAGGTTTAAAAGTTTCAATGGAAAATCTTTTATATTTTACTTATTTTAGTAAGCTTACTGATTCGAGTAATCGAGGGTTTCCTGACTCTATAAATGTGTTGTAATACTTTTATTCAAGGAATAATACAGTTTCAGGTTGTTTCTGGGTATCTAGGGTCGTAAACGGGTCGGTTCCGTTCCGGGTCCATGGCGGGCCCGGAACTGGAATCGTTAGTGAGGGGATGCACCCGGAAACCAAAACCGGAACCGATTCGAAACTAATTTCCTGGATCCGGAACCGGAACCATGACGGAGTGGATGGGCCCGGAACCAGAACCATTTCCTGGGCGGGTTCGGGTCCGGGCCCGGCCTATGTAGAGAATTTTTTAGAGAAAAGCAAACTTTTAGAAAAAAATTTCTAAAATTTGGGTAATATATTGGAGCTCGGGCCCACAGGCCAGAACCAAGGTCGAATTGGGCCCGGAACCATTTAGGTCGCGGGTCTAGAAATTGGAACCATACCCGGACCCGTTTACTTATCGGTTCCTAAAGATGGACCCAGACCCGATTATTAACGGGTCGGAACCTTCGGATAATCGGAGAATCGGATACCCATTTACAACCCTATGGGCATCACCCCATCACTTCCGTCTTGGCTCAGGGTGACTGTACGAGGTTAATGGAGATGACTTTCCTCTATGGTTTACTAAGAGTGTTTCCGCAACGTTAATGTGGAAACAGAAATCAACGTAACAGAACAAAATTGAGACGGTAAAGCCGACCGGTCCCCAGGCACCACCGCTCGGTAAAGCAACGGGCTCGGCAGGTCCGACCCGGTCCAGGGCACCACCTCTCTGTAAAGCACAACTGTTTTCCACTGCGATAATACTTCGGGTGCGATCATACCAGCGCTAAAGCACCGGATCCCATCAGAACTCCGCAGTTAAGCGTCCTTCGGCGGGAGTAGTACTAGGATGGGTGACCTCCTGGGAAGTCCTCGTGTTGCACCCCTTTTTTTTCAGCTTTGGCTATCCATTTTCCTGCCACCCATCACATGACCGCTGTTGCAGCCGTCGGAGACCAAGTTAATCATTTTGAAGCGTCGAAACCCAGGCTCCGTGCGAGACTTACTGGTTTTAGTTAGCCTTTAATTTGATTGCTTTGAAGGCTTTTTACTCCATTTCCAGTTCAATCTTTGCGGAAAGCCATATAAAGCAATTTAGGAAAGGTTTAAAAGTTTCAATGGAAAATCTTTTATATTTTACTGGTTTTAGTAAGCTTACTGATTCGAGTAATCGAGGGTTTCCTGACTCCATAAAAGTGTTGTCATACTTTTATTCAAGGAATAATACTGTTTCAGGTTGTTTCTGGGTATCTAGGGTCGTAAACGGGTCGGTTCCGTTCCGGGTCCACGGCGGGCCCGGAACTGGAATCGTTAGTGAGGGGATGCACCCGGAAACCAAAACCGGAACCGATTCGGAACTAATTTCCTGGATCCGGAACCGGAACCATTACGGAGTGGATGTGCCCGGAACCGGAACCATTTCCTGGGCGGGTTCGGGTCCGGGCCCGGCCTATGTAGAGAATTTTTTAGAGAAAAGCAAACTTTTAGAAAAAAAATTTCTAAAATTGGGGTAATATATTGGAGCTCGGGCCCACAGGCCAGAACCAAGGTCGAATTGGGCCCGGAACCATTTAGGTCGCGGGTCTAGAAATTGGAACCATACCCGGACCCGTTTACTTATCGGTTCCTAAAGATGGACCCAGACCCGATTATTAACGGGTCGGAACCTTCGGATAATCGGAGAATCGGATACCCATTTACAACCCTATGGGCATCACCCCATCACTTCCGTCTTGGCTCAGGGTGACGGTACGAGGTTAAAGGAGATGACTTTCCTCTATGGTTTACTAAGAGTGTTTCCGCAACGTTAATGTGGAAATAGAATTCAACGTAACAGAACAAATTTGAGACGGTAAAGCCGACCGGTCCCCAGGCACCACCGCTCGGTAAAGCAACGGGCTCGGCAGGTCCGACCCGGTCCAAGGCACCACCTCTCTGTAAAGCAAAACAGTTTTCCACTGCGATAATACTTCGGGTGCGATCATACCAGCGCTAAAGCACCGGATCCCATCAGAACTCCGCAGTTAAGCGTGCTTGGGCGAGAGTAGTACTAGGATGGATGACCTCCTGGGAAGTCCTCGTGTTGCACCCCTTTTTTTTCAGCTTTGGCTGTCCATTTTCCTGCCACCCATCACATGACCGCTGTTGGAGCCGTCGGAGACCAAATTAATCATTTTGAAGCGTCGAAACCCAGGCTTCGTGCGAGACTTACTGGTTTTAGTTAGCCTTTAATTTGATTGCTTTGAAGGCTTTTTACTCCATTTCCGGTTCAATCTTTGCGGAAAGCCATATAAAGCAATTTAGGAAGGGTTTAAAAGTTTCAATGGAAAATCTTTTATATTTTACTGGTTTTAGTAAGCTTACTGATTCGAGTAATCGAGGGTTTCCTGACTCTGTAAAAGTGATGTAATACTTTTATTCAAGGAATAATACAGTTTCAGGTTGTTTCTGGGTATCTAGGGTCGTAAACGGGTCGGTTCCGTTCCGGGTCCACGGCGGGCCCGGAACTGGAATCGTTAGTGAGGGGATGCACCCGGAAACCAAAACCGGAACCGATTCGAAACTAATGTCCTGGATCCGGAACCGGAACCATTACGGAGTGGATGGGCCCGGAACCGGAACCATTTCCTGGGCGGGTTCGGGTCCGGGCCCGGCCTATGTAGAGAATTTTTTAGAGAAAAGCAAACTTTTAGAAAAGAAATTTCTAAAATTTGGGTAATATATTGGAGCTCGGGCCCACAGGCCAGAACCAAGGTCGAATTGCCATTTAGGTCGCGGGTCTAGAAATTGGAACCATACCCGGACCCGTTTACTTATCGGTTCCTAAAGATGGACCCAGACCCGATTATTAACGGGTCGGAACCTTCGGATAATCGGAGAATCGGATACCCATTTACAACCCTATGGGCATCACCCCATCACTTCCGTCTTGGCTCAGGGTGACAGTACGAGGTTAATGGAGATGACTTTCCTCTATGGTTTACTAAGAGTGTTTCCGCAACGTTAATGTGGAAACAGAAATCAACGTAACAGAACAAATTTGAGACGGTAAAGCCGACCGGTCCCCAGGCACCACCGCTCGGTAAAGCAACGGGCTCGGCAGGTCCGACCCGGTCCAGGGCACCACCTCTCTGTAAAGCACAACTGTTTTCCACTGCGATAATACTTCGGGTGCGATCATACCAGCGCTAAAGCACCGGATCCCATCAGAACTCCGCAGTTAAGCGTGCTTGGGCGAGAGTAGTGCTAGGATGGGTGACCTCCTGGGAAGTCCTCGTGTTGCACCCTTTTTTTTCGGCTTTGGCTGTCCATTTTCCTGCCACCCATCACATGACCGCTGTTGCAGCCGTCGGAGACCAAGTTAATCATTTTGAAGCGTCGAAAACCAGGCTCCGTGCGAGACTTACTGGTTTTAGTTAGCCTTTAATTTGATTGCTTTGAAGGCTTTTTACTCCATTTCCAGTTCAATCTTTGCGGAAAGCCATATAAAGCAATTTAGGAAAGGTTTAAAAGTTTCAATGGAAAATCTTTTATATTTTACTGGTTTTAGTAAGCTTACTGATTCGAGTAATCGAGGGTTTCCTGACTCTATAAAAGTGATGTCATACATTTATTCAAGGAATAATACAGTTTCAGGTTGTTTCTGGGTATCTAGGGTCGTAAACGGGTCGGTTCCGTTCCGGGTCCACGGCGGGCCCGGAACTGGAATCGTTAGTGAGGGGATGCACCCGGAAACCAAAACCGGAACCGATTCGGAACTAATTTCCTGGATCCGGAACCGGAACCATTACGGAGTGGATGGGCCCGGAACCGGAACCATTTCCTGGGCGGGTTCGGGTCCGGGCCCGGCCTATCTAGAGAATTTTTTAGAGAAAAGCAAACTTTTAGAAAAAAAATTTCTAAAATTGGGGTAATATATTGGAGCTCGGGCCCACAGGCCAGAACCAAGGCCGAATTGGGCCCGGAACCATTTAGGTCGCGGGTCTAGAAATTGGAACCATACCCGGACCCGTTTACTTATCGGTTCCTAAAGATGGACCCAGACCCGATTATTAACGGGTCGGAACCTTCGGATAATCGGAGAATCGGATACCCATTTACAACCCTATGGGCATCACCCCATCACTTCCGTCTTGGCTCAGGGTGACAGTACGAGGTTAAAGGAGATGACTTTCCTCTATGGTTTACTAAGAGTGTTTCCGCAACGTTAATGTGGAAACAGAATTCAACGTAACAGAACAAATTTGAGACGGAAAAGCCGACCGGTCCCCAGGCACCACCGCTCGGTAAAGCAACGGGCTCGGCAGGTCCGACCCGGTCCAGGGCACCACCTCTCTGTAAAGTACAACTGTTTTCCACTGCGATAATACTTCGGGTGCGATCATACCAGCGCTAAAGGACCGGATCCTATCAGAACTCCGCAGTTAAGTGTGCTTGGGCGAGAGTAGTACTAGGATGGGTGACCTCCTGGGAAGTCCTCGTGTTGCACCCCTTTTTTTTCAGCTTTGGCTGTCCATTTTCCTGCCACCCATCACATGACCGCTGTTGGAGCCGTCGGAGACCAAATTAATCATTTTGAAGTGTCGAAACCCAGGCTCCGTGCGAGACTTACTGGTTTTAGTTAGCCTTTAATTTGATTGCTTTGAAGGCTTTTTACTCCATTTCCGGTTCAATCTTTTGCGGAAAGCCATATAAAGCAATTTAGGAAAGGTTTAAAAGTTTCAATGGAAAATCTTTTACATTTTACTGATTTTAGTAAGCTTACTGATTCGAGTAATCGAGGGTTTCCAGACTCTATAAAAGTGATGTAATACTTTCATTCAAGGAATAATACAGTTTCAGGTTGTTTATGGGTATCTAGGGTCGTAAACGGGTCGGTTCCGTTCCGGGTCCACGGCGGGTCCGGAACTGGAATCGTTAGTGAGGGGATGCACCCGGAAACCAAAACCGGAACCGATTCGAAACTAATTTCCTGCATCCGGAACCGGAACCATTACGGAGTGGATGGGCCCGGAACCGGAACAATTTCCTGGGCGGGTTCGGGTCCGGGCCCGGCCTATGTAGAGAATTTTTTAGAGAAAAGCAAACTTTTAGAAAAAAAATTTCTAAAATTGGGGTAATATATTGGAGCTCGGGCCCACAGGCCAGAACCAAGGTCGAATTGGGCCCGGAACCATTTAGGTCGCGGGTCTAGAAATTGGAACCATACCCGGACCCGTTTACTTATCGGTTCCTAAAGATGGACCCAGACCCGATTATTAACGGGTCGGAACCTTCGGATAATCGGAGAATCGGATACCCATTTACAACCCTATGGGCATCACCCCATCACTTCCGTCTTGGTTCAGGGTGACGGTACGATGTTAAAGGAGATGACTTTCCTCTATGGTTTACTAAGAGTGTTTCCGCAACGTTAATGTGGAAACAGAATTCAACGTAACAGAACAAATTTGAGACGGAAAAGCCGACCGGTCCCCAGGCACCACCGCTCGGTAAAGCAACGGGCTCGGCAGGTCCGACCCGGTCCAGGGCACCACCTCTCTGTAAAGTACAACTGTTTTCCACTGCGATAATACTTCGGGTGCGATCATACCAGCGCTAAAGGACCGGATCCTATCAGAACTCCGCAGTTAAGTGTGCTTGGGCGAGAGTAGTACTAGGATGGGTGACCTCCTGGGAAGTCCTCGTGTTGCACCCCTTTTTTTTCAGCTTTGGCTGTCCATTTTCCTGCCACCCATCACATGACCGCTGTTGGAGCCGTCGGAGACCAAATTAATCATTTTGAAGTGTCGAAACCCAGGCTCCGTGCGAGACTTACTGGTTTTAGTTAGCCTTTAATTTGATTGCTTTGAAGGCTTTTTACTCCATTTCCGGTTCAATCTTTTGCGGAAAGCCATATCAAGCAATTTAGGAAAGGTTTAAAAGTTTCAATGGAAAATCTTTTATATTTTACTGGTTTTAGTAAGCTTACTGATTCGAGTAATCGAGGGTTTCCTGACTCTATAAAAGTGATGTCATACATTTATTCAAGGAATAATACAGTTTCAGGTTGTTTCTGGGTATCTAGGGTCGTAAACGGGTCGGTTCCGTTCCGGGTCCACGGCGGGCCCGGAACTGGAATCGTTAGTGAGGGGATGCACCCGGAAACCAAAACCGGAACCGATTCGGAACTAATTTCCTGGATCCGGAACCGGAACCATTACGGAGTGGATGGGCCCGGAACCGGAACCATTTCCTGGGCGGGTTCGGGTCCGGGCCCGGCCTATCTAGAGAATTTTTTAGAGAAAAGCAAACTTTTAGAAAAAAAATTTCTAAAATTGGGGTAATATATTGGAGCTCGGGCCCACAGGCCAGAACCAAGGCCGAATTGGGCCCGGAACCATTTAGGTCGCGGGTCTAGAAATTGGAACCATACCCGGACCCGTTTACTTATCGGTTCCTAAAGATGGACCCAGACCCGATTATTAACGGGTCGGAACCTTCGGATAATCGGAGAATCGGATACCCATTTACAACCCTATGGGCATCACCCCATCACTTCCGTCTTGGCTCAGGGTGACAGTACGAGGTTAAAGGAGATGACTTTCCTCTATGGTTTACTAAGAGTGTTTCCGCAACGTTAATGTGGAAACAGAATTCAACGTAACAGAACAAATTTGAGACGGAAAAGCCGACCGGTCCCCAGGCACCACCGCTCGGTAAAGCAACGGGCTCGGCAGGTCCGACCCGGTCCAGGGCACCACCTCTCTGTAAAGTACAACTGTTTTCCACTGCGATAATACTTCGGGTGCGATCATACCAGCGCTAAAGGACCGGATCCTATCAGAACTCCGCAGTTAAGTGTGCTTGGGCGAGAGTAGTACTAGGATGGGTGACCTCCTGGGAAGTCCTCGTGTTGCACCCCTTTTTTTTCAGCTTTGGCTGTCCATTTTCCTGCCACCCATCACATGACCGCTGTTGGAGCCGTCGGAGACCAAATTAATCATTTTGAAGTGTCGAAACCCAGGCTCCGTGCGAGACTTACTGGTTTTAGTTAGCCTTTAATTTGATTGCTTTGAAGGCTTTTTACTCCATTTCCGGTTCAATCTTTTGCGGAAAGCCATATAAAGCAATTTAGGAAAGGTTTAAAAGTTTCAATGGAAAATCTTTTACATTTTACTGATTTTAGTAAGCTTACTGATTCGAGTAATCGAGGGTTTCCAGACTCTATAAAAGTGATGTAATACTTTCATTCAAGGAATAATACAGTTTCAGGTTGTTTATGGGTATCTAGGGTCGTAAACGGGTCGGTTCCGTTCCGGGTCCACGGCGGGCCCGGAACTGGAATCGTTAGTGAGGGGATGCACCCGGAAACCAAAACCGGAACCGATTCGAAACTAATTTCCTGCATCCGGAACCGGAACCATTACGGAGTGGATGGGCCCGGAACCGGAACAATTTCCTGGGCGGGTTCGGGTCCGGGCCCGGCCTATGTAGAGAATTTTTTAGAGAAAAGCAAACTTTTAGAAAAAAAATTTCTAAAATTGGGGTAATATATTGGAGCTCGGGCCCACAGGCCAGAACCAAGGTCGAATTGGGCCCGGAACCATTTAGGTCGCGGGTCTAGAAATTGGAACCATACCCGGACCCGTTTACTTATCGGTTCCTAAAGATGGACCCAGACCCGATTATTAACGGGTCGGAACCTTCGGATAATCGGAGAATCGGATACCCATTTACAACCCTATGGGCATCACCCCATCACTTCCGTCTTGGTTCAGGGTGACGGTACGATGTTAAAGGAGATTACTTTCCTCTATGGTTTACTAAGAGTGTTTCCGCAACGTTAATGTGGAAACAGAATTCAACGTAACAGAACAAATTTGAGACGGAAAAGCCGACCGGTCCCCAGGCACCACCGCTCGGTAAAGCAACGGGCTCGGCAGGTCCGACCCGGTCCAGGGCACCACCTCTCTGTAATGCAAAACTGTTTTCCACTGCGATAATACTTCGGGTGCGATCATACCAGCGCTAAAGCACCGGATCCCATCAGAACTCCGCAGTTAAGCGTGCTTGGGCGAGAGTAGTACTAGGATGGGTGACCTCCAGGGAAGTCCTCGTGTTGCACCCCTTTTTTTTTCAGCTTTGGCTGTCCATTTTCCTGCCACCCATCACATGACCGCTGTTGGAGCCGTCGGAGACCAAATTAATCATTTTGAAGCGTCGAAACCCAAGCTCCGTGCGAGACTTACTGGTTTTATTTAGCCTTTAATTTTATTGCTTTGAAGGCTTTTTACTCCATTTCCGGTTCAATCTTTGCGGAAAGCCATATCAAGCAATTTAGGAAAGGTTTAAAAGTTTCAATGGAAAATCTTTTATATTTTACTGATTTTAGTAAGCTTACTGATTCGAGTAATCGAGGGTTTCCAGACTCTATAAAAGTGATGTAATACTTTTATTCAAGGAATAATACAGTTTCAGGTTGTTTATGGGTATCTAGGGTCGTAAACGGGTCGGTTCCGTTCCGGGTCCACGGCGGGCCCGGAACTAGAATCGTTAGTGAGGGGATGCACCCGGAAACCAAAACCGGAACCGATTCGGAACTAATTTCCTGGATCCGGAACCGGAACCTTTACGGAGTGGATGGGCCCGGAACCGAAACAATTTCCTGGGCGGGTTCGGGTCCGGGCCCGGCCTATGTTGAGAATTTTTTAGAGAAAAGCAAACTTTTAGAAAAAAAATTTCTAAAATTGGGGTAATATATTGGAGCTCGGGCACACAGGCCAGAACCAAGGTCGGATCGGGCCCGGAACCATTTAGGTCGCGGGTCTAGAAATTGGAACCATACCCGGACCCGTTTACTTATCGGTTCCTAAAGATGGACCCAGACCCGATTATTAACGGGTCGGAACCTTCGGAACCTTCGGATAATCGGAGAAACGGATACCCATTTACAACCCTATGGGCATCACCCCATCACTTCCGTCTTGGCTCAGGGTGACGGTACGATGTTAAAGGAGATTACTTTCCTCTATGGTTTACTAAGAGTGTTTCCGCAACGTTAATGTGGAAACAGAATTCAACGTAACAGAGCAAATTTGAGACGGAAAAGCCGACCGGTCCCCAGGCACCACCGCTCGGTAAAGCAACGGGCTCGGCAGGTCCGACCCGGTCCAGGGCACCACCTCTCTGTAAAGCACAACTGTTTTCCACTGCGATAATACTTCGGGTGCGACCATACCAGCGCTAAAGCACCGGATCCCATCAGAACTCCGCAGTTAAGCGTGCTTGGGCGAGAGTAGTACTAGGATGGGTGACCTCCTGGGAAGTCCTCGTGTTGCACCCCTTTTTTTTTCAGCTTTGGCTGTCCATTTTCCTGCCACCCATCACATGACCGCTGTTGGAGCCGTCGGAGACCAAATTAATCATTTTGAAGCGTCGAAACCCAGGCTCCGTGCGAGACTTACTGGTTTTAGTTAGCCTTTAATTTGATTGCTTTGATGGCTTTTTACTCCATTTCCGGTTCAATCTTTGCGGAAAGCCATATAAAGCAATTTAGGAAAGGTTTAAAAGTTTCAATGGAAAATCTTTTATATTTTACTGATTTTAGTAAGCTTACTGATTCGAGTAATCGAGGGTTTCCTGACTCTATAAAAGTGATGTAATACTTTTATTCTAGGAATAATACAGTTTCTGGTTGTTTATGGGTATCTAGGGTCGTAAACGGGTTGGTTCCGTTCCGGGTCCACGGCGGGCCCGGAACTGGAATCGTTAGTGAGGGGATGCACCCGGAAACCAAAACCGGAACCGATTCGGAACTAATTTCCTGGATCCGGAACCGGAACCATTACGGAGTGGAAGGGCCCGGAACCGGAACCATTTCCTGGGCGGGTTCGGGTCCGGGCCCGGCCTATGTAGAGAATTTTTTAGAGAAAAGCAAACTTTTAGAAAAAAAATTTCTAAAATTGGGGTAATATATTGGAGCTCGGGCCCACAGGCCAGAACCAAGGTCGAATTGGGCCCGGAACCATTTAGGTCGCGGGTCTAGAAATTGGAACCATACCCGGACCCGTTTACTTATCGGTTCCTAAAGATGGACCCAGACCCGATTATTAACGGGTCGGAACCTTCGGATAATCGGAGAATCGGATACCCATTTACAACCCTATGGGCATCACCCCATCACTTCCGTCTTGGCTCAGGGTGACGGTACGAGGTCAAAGGAGATGACTTTCCTCTATGGTTTACTAAGAGTGTTTCCGCAACGTTAATGTGGAAACAGAATTCAACATAACAGAACAAATTTGAGACGGAAAAGCCGACCGGTCCCCAGGCACCACCGCTCGGTGAAGCAACGGGCTCGGCAGGTCCGACCCGGTCCAGGGCACCACCTCTCTGTAAAGCACAACTGTTTTAGACTGCGATAATACTTCGGGGGCGATCATACCAGCGCTAAAGCACCAGATCCCATCAGTACTCCGCAGTTAAGCGTGCTTGGGTGAGAGTAGTAGTCCTCGTGTTGCACGCCTTTTTTTTTTCAGCTTTGGCTGTCCATTTTCCTGCCACCCATCACATGACCGCTGTTGGAGCCGTCGGAGACCAAATTAATCATTTTGAAGCGTCGAAACCCAGGCTCCGTGCGAGACTTACTGGTTTTAGTTAGCCTTTAAATTGATTGCTTTGAAGGCTTTTTACTCCATTTCCGGTTCAATCTTTGCGGAAAGCCATATAAAGCAACTTAGGGAAGGTTTAAAAGTTTCAATGGAAAATCTTTTATATTTTACTGATTTTAGTAAGCTTACTGATTCGAGTAATCGAGGGTTTCCTGACTCTATAAAAGTGATGTAATACTTTTATTCAAGGAATAATACAGTTTCAGGTTGTTTCTGGGTATCTAGGGTCGTAAACGGGTCGGTTCCGTTCCGGGTCCACGGCGGGCCCGGAACTGGAATCGTTAGTGAGGGGATGCACCCGGAAACCAAAACCGGAATCGATTCGAAACTAATGTCCTGGATCCGGAACCGGAACCATTACGGAGTGGATGGGCCAGGAACCGGAACCATTTCCTGGGCGGGTTCGGGTCCGGGCCCGGCCTATGTGGAGAATTTTTTAGAGGAAAGCAAACTTTTAGAAAAAAAATTTCTAAAATTGGGGTAATATATTGGAGCTCGGGCCCACAGGCCAGAACCAAGGTCGAATTGGGCCCGGAACCATTTAGGTCGCGGGTCTAGAAATTGGAACCATACCCGGACCCGTTTACTTATCGGTTCCTAAAGATGGACCCAGACCCGATTATTAACGGGTCGGAACCTTCGCATAATCGGAAAATCGGATACCCATTTACAACCCTATGGGCATCACCCCATCACTTCCGTCTTGGCTCAGGGTGACAGTACGAGGTTAATGGAGATGACTTCCCTCTATGGTTTACTAAGAGTGTTTCCGCAACGTTAATGTGGAAACAGAAATCAACGTAACAAAACAAATTTGAGACGGTAAAGCCGACCGGTTCCCAGGCACCACCGCTCGGTAAAGCAACGGGCTCGGCAAGTCCGACCCGGTCCAGGGCACCACCTCTCTGTAAAGCACAACTGTTTTCCACTGCGATAATACTTCGTGTGCGATCATACCAGCGCTAAAGCACCGGATCCCATCAGAACTCCGTAGTTAAGCGTGCTTGGGCGAGAGTAGTACTAGGATGGGTGACCTCCTCGGAAGTCCTCGTGTTGCACCCCTTTTTTTTCAGCTTTGGCTGTCCATTTTCCTGCCACCCATCACATGACCGCTGTTGCAGCCGTCGGAGACCAAGTTAATCATTTTGAAGCGTCGAAACCCAGGCTCCGTGCGAGACTTACTGGTTTTAGTTAGCCTTTAATTTGATTGCTTTGAAGGCTTTTTACTCCATTTCCGGTTCAATCTTTGCGGAAAGCCATATAAAGCAATTTAGGAAAGGTTTAAAAGTTTCAATGGAAAATCTTTTATATTTTACTGGTTTTAGTAAGCTTACTGATTCGAGTAATCGAGGGTTTCCTGACTCTATAAAAGTGATGTCATACTATTATTCAAGGAATAATACAGTTTCAGGTTGTTTATGGGTATCTAGGGTCGTAAACGGGTCGGTTCCGTTCCGGGTCCACGGCGGGCCCGGAACTGGAATCATTAGTGAGGGGATGCACCCGGAAACCAAAACCGGAACCGATTCGGAACTAATTTCCTGGATCCGGAACCGGAACCGTTACGGAGTGGATGGGCCCGGAACCGGAACCATTTCCTGGGTGGGTTCGGGTCCGGGCCCGGCCTATGTAGAGAATTTTTTAGAGAAAAGCAAACTTTTAGAAAAAAAATTTCTAAAATTGGGGTAATATATTGGAGCTCGGGCCCACAGGCCAGAACCAAGGTCGAATTGGGCCCGGAACCATTTAGGTCGCGGGTCTAGAAATTGGAACCATACCCGGACCCGTTTACTTATCGGTTCCTAAAGATGGACCCAGACCCGATTATTAACGGGTCGGAACCTTCGGATAATTGGAGAATCGGATACCCATTTACAACCCTATGGGCATCACCCCATCACTTCCGTCTTGGCTCAGGGTGACGGTACGAGGTTAAAGGAGATGACTTTCCTCTATGGTTTACTAAGAGTGTTTCCGCAACGTTAATGTGGAAACAGAATTCAACGTAACAGAACAAATTTGAGACGGAAAAGCCGACCGGTCCCCAGGCACCACCGCTCGGTAAAGCAACGGGCTCGGCAGGTCCGACCCGGTCCAGGGCACCACCTCTCTGTAAAGCACAACTGTTTTCCACTGCGATAATACTTCGGGTGCGATCATACCAGCGCTAAAGCACCGGATCCCATCAGAACTCCGCAGTTAAGCGTGCTTGGGGGAGAGTAGTACTAGAGGAAGCCCTCGTGGTGCACCCCTTTTTTTTTCAGCTTTGGCTGTCCATTTTCCTGCCACCCATCACATGACCGCTGTTGGAGCCGTCGGAGACCAAATTAATCATTTTGAAGCGTCGAAACCCAGGCTCCGTGCGAGACTTACTGGTTTTAGTTAGCCTTTAATTTGATTGCTTTGAAGGCTTTTTACTCCATTTCCGGTTCAATCTTTGCGGAAAGCCATATAAAGCAATTTAGGAAAGGTTTAAAAGTTTCAATGGAAAATCTTTTATATTTTACTGATTTTAGTAAGCTTACTGATTCGAGTAATCGAGGGTTTCCTGACTCTATAAAAGTGATGTAATACTTTTATTCAAGGAATAATACAGTTTCAGGTTGTTTATGGGTATCTAGGGTCGTAAACGGGTCGGTTCCGTTCCGGGTCCACGGCGGGCCCGGAACTGGAATCGTTAGTGAGGGGATGCACCCGGAAACCAAAACCGGAACCGATTCGGAACTAATTTCCTGGATCCGGAACCGGAACCATTACAGAGTGGATGGGCCCGGAACCGGAACCATTTCCTGGGCGGGTTCGGGTCCGGGCCCGGCCTATCTAGAGAATTTTTTAGAGAAAAGCAAACTTTTAGAAAAAAAATTTCTAAAATTGGGGTAATATATTGGAGCTCGGGCCCACAGGCCAGAACCAAGGTCGAATTGGGCCCGGAACCATTTAGGTCGCGGGTCTAGAAATCGGAACCATACCCGGACCTGTTTACTTATCGGTTCCTAAAGATGGACCCAGACCCGATTATTAATGGGTCGGAACCTTCGGATAATCGGAGAATCGGATACCCATTTGCAACCCTATGGGCATCACTCCATCACTTCCGTCTTGGCTCAGGGTGACGGTACGAGGTTAATGGAGATGACTTTCCTCCAAGGTTTACTAAGAGTGTTTCCGCAACGTTAATGTGGAAACAGAAATCAACGTAACAGAACAAATTTGAGACGGTAAAGCCGACCGGTCCCCAGGCACCACCGCTCGGTAAAGCAACGGGCTCGGCAGGTCCGACCCGGTCCAGGGCACCACCTCTCTGTAAAGCAAAACTGTTTTCCACTGCGATAATACTTTGGGTGCGATCATACCAGCGCTAAAGCACCGGATCCCATCAGAACTCCGCAGTTAAGCGTGCTTGGGCGAGAGTAGTACTAGGATGGGTGACCTCCTGGGAAGTCCTCGTGTTGCACCCCTTTTTTGTCAGCTTTGGCTGTCCATTTTCCTGCCACCCATCACATGACCGCTGTTGGAGCCGTCGGAGACCAAATTAATCATTTTGAAGCGTCGAAACCCAGGTTTCGTGCGAGACTTACTGGTTTTAGTTAGCCTTTAATTTGATTGCTTTGAAGGCTTTTTACTCCATTTCCGGTTCAATCTTTGCGGAAAGCCATATAAAGCAATTTAGGAAAGGTTTAAAAGTTTCAATGGAAAATCTTTTATATTTTACTGATTTTAGTAAGCTTACTGATTCGAGTAATCGAGGGTTTCCTGACTCTATAAAAGTGATGTAATACTTTTATTCTAGGAATAACACAGTTTCAGGTTGTTTATGGGTGTCTAGGGTCGTAAACGGGTCGGTTCCGTTCCGGGTCCACGGCGGGCCCGGAACTGGAATCGTTAGTGAGGGGATGCACCCGGAAACCAAAACCGGAACCGATTCGGAATTAATTTCCTGGATCCGGAACCGGAACCATTACGGAGTGGATGGGCCCGGAACCGGAACCATTTCCTGGGCGGGTTCGGGTCCGGGCCCGGCCTATCTAGAGAATTTTTTAGAGAAAAGCAAACTTTTAGAAAAAAAATTTCTAAAATTGGGGTAATATATTGGAGCTCGGGCCCACAGGCCAGAACCAAGGTCGAATTGGGCCCGGAACCATTTAGGTCGCGGGTCTAGAAATTGGAACCATACCCGGACCCGTTTACTTATCGGTTCCTAAAGATGGACCCAGACCCGATTATTAACGGGTCGGAACCTTCGGATAATCGGAGAATCGGATACCCATTTACAAACCTATGGGCATCACCCCATCACTTCCGTCTTGGCTCAGGGTGACGGTACGATGTTAAAGGAGATGACTTTCCTCTATGGTTTACTAAGAGTGTTTCCGCAACGTTAATGTGGAAACAGAAATCAACGTAACAGAACAAATTTGAGACGGTAAAGCCGACCGGTCCCCAGGCACCACCGCTCGGTAAAGCAACGGGCTCGGCAGGTCCGACCCGGTCCAGGGCACCACCTCTCTGTAAAGCAAAACTGTTTTCCACTGCTATAATACTTCGGTTGCGATCAAACCAGCGCTAAAGCACCGGATCCCATCAGAACTCCGCAGTTAAGCGTGCTTGGGCGAGAGTAGTACTAGGATGGGTGACCTCCTGGCAAGTCCTCGTGTTGCACCCCTTTTTTTTCAGCTTTGGCTGTCCATTTTCCTGCCACCCATCACATGACCGCTGTTGGAGCCGTCGGAGACCAAATTAATCATTTTGAAGCGTCGAAACCCAGGCTCCGTGCGAGACTTACTGGTTTTAGTTAGCCTTTAATTTGATTGCTTTGAAGGCTTTTTACTCCATTTCCGGTTCAATCTTTGCGGAAAGCCATATAAAGCAATTTAGGAAAGGTTTAAAAGTTTCAATGGAAAATCTTTTATATTTTACTGATTTTAGTAAGTTTACTGATTCGAGTAATCGAGGGTTTCCAGACTCTATAAAAGTGATGTAATACTTTTATTCAAGGAATAATACAGTTTCAGGTTGTTTATGGGTATCTAGGGTCGTAAACGGGTCGGTTCCGTTCCGGGTCCACGGCGGGCCCGGAACTGGAATCGTTAGTGAGGGGATGCACCCGGAAACCAAAACCGGAACCGATTCGGAACTAATTTCCTGGATCCGGAACCGGAACCATTACGGAGTGGAAGGGCCCGGAACCGGAACCATTTCCTGGGCGGGTTCAGGTCCGGGCCCGGCCTATGTAGAGAATTTTCTAGAGAAAAGCAAACTTTTAGAAAAAAAATTTCTAAAATTGGGGTAATATATTGGAGCTCGGGCCCACAGGCCAGAACCAAGGTCGAATTGGGCCCGGAACCATTTAGGTCGCGGGTCTAGAAATTGGAACCATACCCGGACCTGTTTACTTATCGGTTCCTAAAGATGGACCCAGACCCGATTATTAATGGGTCGGAACCTTCGGATAATCGGAGAATCGGATACCCATTTGCAACCCTATGGGCATCACCCCATCACTTCCGTCTTGGCTCAGGGTGACGGTACGAGGTTAATGGAGATGACTTTCCTCTATGGTTTACTAAGAGTGTTTCCGCAACGTTAATGTGGAAACAGAAATCAACGTAACAGAACAAATTTGAGACGGTAAAGCCGACCGGTCCCCAGGCACCACCGCTCGGTAAAGCAACGGGCTCGGCAGGTCCGACCCGGTCCAGGGCACCACCTCTCTGTAAAGCAAAACTGTTTTCCACTACGATAATACTTTGGGTGCGATCATACCAGCGCTAAAGCACCGGATCCCATCAGAACTCCGCAGTTAAGCGTGCTTGGGCGAGAGTAGTACTAGGATGGGTGACCTCCTGGGAAGTCCTCGTGTTGCACCCCTTTTTTGTCAGCTTTGGCTGTCCATTTTCCTGCCACCCATCACATGACCGCTGTTGGAGCCGTCGGAGACCAAATTAATCATTTTGAAGCGTCGAAACCCAGGCTTCGTGCGAGACTTACTGGTTTTAGTTAGCCTTTAATTTGATTGCTTTGAAGGCTTTTTACTCCATTTCCGGTTCAATCTTTGCGGAAAGCCATATAAAGCAATTTAGGAAAGGTTTAAAAGTTTCAATGGAAAATCTTTTATATTTTACTGATTTTAGTAAGCTTACTGATTCGAGTAATCGAGGGTTTCCTGACTCTATAAAAGTGATGTAATACTTTTATTCAAGGAATAACACAGTTTCAGGTTGTTTATGGGTGTCTAGGGTCGTAAACGGGTCGGTTCCGTTCCGGGTCCACGGCGGGCCCGGAACTGGAATCGTTAGTGAGGGGATGCACCCGGAAACCAAAACCGGAACCGATTCGGAACTAATTTCCTGGATCCGGAACCGGAACCATTACGGAGTGGATGGGCCCGGAACCGGAACCATTTCCTCGGCGGGTTCGGGTCCGGGCCCCGCCTATCTAGAGAATTTTTTAGAGAAAAGCAAACTTTTAGAAAAAAAATTTCTAAAATTGGGGTAATATATTGGAGCTCGGGCCCACAGGCCAGAACCAAGGTCGAATTGGGCCCGGAACCATTTAGGTCGCGGGTCTAGAAATTGGAACCATACCCGGACCCGTTTACTTATCGGTTCCTAAAGATGGACACAGACCCGATTATTAACGGGTCGGAACCTTCGGATAATCGGAGAATCGGATACCCATTTACAACCCTATGGGCATCACCCCATCACTTCCGTCTTGGCTCAGGGTGACGGTACGATGTTAAAGGAGATGACTTTCCTCTATGGTTTACTAAGAGTGTTTCCGCAACGTTAATGTGGAAACAGAAATCAACGTAACAGAACAAATTTGAGACGGTAAAGCCGACCGGTCCCCAGGCACCACCGCTCGGTAAAGCAACGGGCTCGGCAGGTCCGACCCGGTCCAGGGCACCACCTCTCTGTAAAGCAAAACTGTTTTCCACTGCTATAATACTTCGGTTGCGATCAAACCAGCGCTAAAGCACCGGATCCCATCAGAACTCCGCAGTTAAGCGTGCTTGGGCGAGAGTAGTACTAGGATGGGTGACCTCCTGGCAAGTCCTCGTGTTGCACCCCTTTTTTTTCAGCTTTGGCTGTCCATTTTCCTGCCACCCATCACATGACCGCTGTTGGAGCCGTCGGAGACCAAATTAATCATTTTGAAGCGTCGAAACCCAGGCTCCGTGCGAGACTTACTGGTTTTAGTTAGCCTTTAATTTGATTGCTTTGAAGGCTTTTTACTCCATTTCCGGTTCAATCTTTGCGGAAAGCCATATAAAGCAATTTAGGAAAGGTTTAAAAGTTTCAATGGAAAATCTTTTATATTTTACTGATTTTAGTAAGCTTACTGATTCGAGTAATCGAGGGTTTCCAGACTCTATAAAAGTGATGTAATACTTTTATTCAAGGAATAATACAGTTTCAGGTTGTTTCTGGGTATCTAGGGTCGTAAACGGGTCGGTTCCGTTCCGGGTCCACGGCGGGCCCGGAACTGGAATCGTTAGTGAGGGGATGCACCCGGAAACCAAAACCGGAACCGATTCGAAACTAATGTCCTGGATCCGGAACCGGAACCATTACGGAGTGGATGGGCCAGGAACCGGAACCATTTCCTGGGCGGGTTCGGGTCCGGGCCCGGCCTATTTGGAGAATTTTTTAGAGAAAAGCAAACTTTTAGAAAAAAAATTTCTAAAATTTGGGTAATATATTGGAGCTCGGGCGCACAGGCCAGAACCAAGGTCGAATTGGGCCCGGAACCATTTAGGTCGCGGGTCTAGAAATTGGAACCATACCCGGACCCGTTTACTTATCGGTTCCTAAAGATGGACCCAGACCCGATTATTAACGGGTCGGAACCTTCGGATAATCGGAAAATCGGATACCCATTTACAACCCTATGGGCATCACCCCATCACTTCCGTCTTGGCTCACGGTGACAGTACGAGGTTAATGGAGATGACTTTCCTCTATGGTTTACTAAGAGTGTTTCCGCAACGTTAATGTGGAAACAGAATTCAACGTAACAGAACAAATTTGAGACGGTAAAGCCGACCGGTCCCCAGGCACCACCGCTCGGTAAAGCAACGGGCTCGGCAGGTCCGACCCGGTCCAGGGCACCACCTCTCTGTAAAGCACAACTGTTTTCCACTGCGATAATACTTCGGGTGCGATCATACCAGCGCTAAAGCACCGGATCCCATCAGAACTCGGGAAGTCCTCGTGTTGCACCCCTTTTTTTTCAGCTTTGGCTGTCCATTTTCCTGCCACCCATCACATGACCGCTGTTGGAGCCGTCGGAGACCAAATTAATCATTTTGAAGCGTCGAAACCCAGGCTCCGTGCGAGACTTACTGGTTTTAGTTAGCCTTTAATTTGATTGCTTTGAAGGCTTTTTACTCCATTTCCGGTTCAATCTTTGCGGAAAGCCATATAAAGCAATTTAGGAAAGGTTTAAAAGTTTCAATGGAAAATCTTTTATATTTTACTGATTTTAGTAAGCTTACTGATTCGAGTAATCGAGGGTTTCCTGACTCTATAAAAGTGATGTAATACTTTTATTCAAGGAATAATACAGTTTCAGGTTGTTTATGGGTATCTAGGGTCGTAAACGGGTCGGTTCCGTTCCGGGTCCACGGCGGGCCCGGAACTGGAATCGTTAGTGAGGGGATGCACCCGGAAACCAAAACCGGAACCGATTCGGAACTAATTTCCTGGATCCGGAACCGGAACCATTACAGAGTGGATGGGCCCGGAACCGGAACCATTTCCTGGGCGGGTTCGGGTCCGGGCCCGGCCTATCTAGAGAATTTTTTAGAGAAAAGCAAACTTTTAGAAAAAAAATTTCTAAAATTGGGGTAATATATTGGAGCTCGGGCCCACAGGCCAGAACCAAGGTCGAATTGGGCCCGGAACCATTTAGGTCGCGGGTCTAGAAATCGGAACCATACCCGGACCTGTTTACTTATCGGTTCCTAAAGATGGACCCAGACCCGATTATTAATGGGTCGGAACCTTCGGATAATCGGAGAATCGGATACCCATTTGCAACCCTATGGGCATCACTCCATCACTTCCGTCTTGGCTCAGGGTGACGGTACGAGGTTAATGGAGATGACTTTCCTCCAAGGTTTACTAAGAGTGTTTCCGCAACGTTAATGTGGAAACAGAAATCAACGTAACAGAACAAATTTGAGACGGTAAAGCCGACCGGTCCCCAGGCACCACCGCTCGGTAAAGCAACGGGCTCGGCAGGTCCGACCCGGTCCAGGGCACCACCTCTCTGTAAAGCAAAACTGTTTTCCACTGCGATAATACTTTGGGTGCGATCATACCAGCGCTAAAGCACCGGATCCCATCAGAACTCCGCAGTTAAGCGTGCTTGGGCGAGAGTAGTACTAGGATGGGTGACCTCCTGGGAAGTCCTCGTGTTGCACCCCTTTTTTGTCAGCTTTGGCTGTCCATTTTCCTGCCACCCATCACATGACCGCTGTTGGAGCCGTCGGAGACCAAATTAATCATTTTGAAGCGTCGAAACCCAGGTTTCGTGCGAGACTTACTGGTTTTAGTTAGCCTTTAATTTGATTGCTTTGAAGGCTTTTTACTCCATTTCCGGTTCAATCTTTGCGGAAAGCCATATAAAGCAATTTAGGAAAGGTTTAAAAGTTTCAATGGAAAATCTTTTATATTTTACTGATTTTAGTAAGCTTACTGATTCGAGTAATCGAGGGTTTCCTGACTCTATAAAAGTGATGTAATACTTTTATTCTAGGAATAACACAGTTTCAGGTTGTTTATGGGTGTCTAGGGTCGTAAACGGGTCGGTTCCGTTCCGGGTCCACGGCGGGCCCGGAACTGGAATCGTTAGTGAGGGGATGCACCCGGAAACCAAAACCGGAACCGATTCGGAATTAATTTCCTGGATCCGGAACCGGAACCATTACGGAGTGGATGGGCCCGGAACCGGAACCATTTCCTGGGCGGGTTCGGGTCCGGGCCCGGCCTATCTAGAGAATTTTTTAGAGAAAAGCAAACTTTTAGAAAAAAAATTTCTAAAATTGGGGTAATATATTGGAGCTCGGGCCCACAGGCCAGAACCAAGGTCGAATTGGGCCCGGAACCATTTAGGTCGCGGGTCTAGAAATTGGAACCATACCCGGACCCGTTTACTTATCGGTTCCTAAAGATGGACCCAGACCCGATTATTAACGGGTCGGAACCTTCGGATAATCGGAGAATCGGATACCCATTTACAAACCTATGGGCATCACCCCATCACTTCCGTCTTGGCTCAGGGTGACGGTACGATGTTAAAGGAGATGACTTTCCTCTATGGTTTACTAAGAGTGTTTCCGCAACGTTAATGTGGAAACAGAAATCAACGTAACAGAACAAATTTGAGACGGTAAAGCCGACCGGTCCCCAGGCACCACCGCTCGGTAAAGCAACGGGCTCGGCAGGTCCGACCCGGTCCAGGGCACCACCTCTCTGTAAAGCAAAACTGTTTTCCACTGCTATAATACTTCGGTTGCGATCAAACCAGCGCTAAAGCACCGGATCCCATCAGAACTCCGCAGTTAAGCGTGCTTGGGCGAGAGTAGTACTAGGATGGGTGACCTCCTGGCAAGTCCTCGTGTTGCACCCCTTTTTTTTCAGCTTTGGCTGTCCATTTTCCTGCCACCCATCACATGACCGCTGTTGGAGCCGTCGGAGACCAAATTAATCATTTTGAAGCGTCGAAACCCAGGCTCCGTGCGAGACTTACTGGTTTTAGTTAGCCTTTAATTTGATTGCTTTGAAGGCTTTTTACTCCATTTCCGGTTCAATCTTTGCGGAAAGCCATATAAAGCAATTTAGGAAAGGTTTAAAAGTTTCAATGGAAAATCTTTTATATTTTACTGATTTTAGTAAGTTTACTGATTCGAGTAATCGAGGGTTTCCAGACTCTATAAAAGTGATGTAATACTTTTATTCAAGGAATAATACAGTTTCAGGTTGTTTATGGGTATCTAGGGTCGTAAACGGGTCGGTTCCGTTCCGGGTCCACGGCGGGCCCGGAACTGGAATCGTTAGTGAGGGGATGCACCCGGAAACCAAAACCGGAACCGATTCGGAACTAATTTCCTGGATCCGGAACCGGAACCATTACGGAGTGGAAGGGCCCGGAACCGGAACCATTTCCTGGGCGGGTTCAGGTCCGGGCCCGGCCTATGTAGAGAATTTTCTAGAGAAAAGCAAACTTTTAGAAAAAAAATTTCTAAAATTGGGGTAATATATTGGAGCTCGGGCCCACAGGCCAGAACCAAGGTCGAATTGGGCCCGGAACCATTTAGGTCGCGGGTCTAGAAATTGGAACCATACCCGGACCTGTTTACTTATCGGTTCCTAAAGATGGACCCAGACCCGATTATTAATGGGTCGGAACCTTCGGATAATCGGAGAATCGGATACCCATTTGCAACCCTATGGGCATCACCCCATCACTTCCGTCTTGGCTCAGGGTGACGGTACGAGGTTAATGGAGATGACTTTCCTCTATGGTTTACTAAGAGTGTTTCCGCAACGTTAATGTGGAAACAGAAATCAACGTAACAGAACAAATTTGAGACGGTAAAGCCGACCGGTCCCCAGGCACCACCGCTCGGTAAAGCAACGGGCTCGGCAGGTCCGACCCGGTCCAGGGCACCACCTCTCTGTAAAGCAAAACTGTTTTCCACTACGATAATACTTTGGGTGCGATCATACCAGCGCTAAAGCACCGGATCCCATCAGAACTCCGCAGTTAAGCGTGCTTGGGCGAGAGTAGTACTAGGATGGGTGACCTCCTGGGAAGTCCTCGTGTTGCACCCCTTTTTTGTCAGCTTTGGCTGTCCATTTTCCTGCCACCCATCACATGACCGCTGTTGGAGCCGTCGGAGACCAAATTAATCATTTTGAAGCGTCGAAACCCAGGCTTCGTGCGAGACTTACTGGTTTTAGTTAGCCTTTAATTTGATTGCTTTGAAGGCTTTTTACTCCATTTCCGGTTCAATCTTTGCGGAAAGCCATATAAAGCAATTTAGGAAAGGTTTAAAAGTTTCAATGGAAAATCTTTTATATTTTACTGATTTTAGTAAGCTTACTGATTCGAGTAATCGAGGGTTTCCTGACTCTATAAAAGTGATGTAATACTTTTATTCAAGGAATAACACAGTTTCAGGTTGTTTATGGGTGTCTAGGGTCGTAAACGGGTCGGTTCCGTTCCGGGTCCACGGCGGGCCCGGAACTGGAATCGTTAGTGAGGGGATGCACCCGGAAACCAAAACCGGAACCGATTCGGAACTAATTTCCTGGATCCGGAACCGGAACCATTACGGAGTGGATGGGCCCGGAACCGGAACCATTTCCTCGGCGGGTTCGGGTCCGGGCCCCGCCTATCTAGAGAATTTTTTAGAGAAAAGCAAACTTTTAGAAAAAAAATTTCTAAAATTGGGGTAATATATTGGAGCTCGGGCCCACAGGCCAGAACCAAGGTCGAATTGGGCCCGGAACCATTTAGGTCGCGGGTCTAGAAATTGGAACCATACCCGGACCCGTTTACTTATCGGTTCCTAAAGATGGACACAGACCCGATTATTAACGGGTCGGAACCTTCGGATAATCGGAGAATCGGATACCCATTTACAACCCTATGGGCATCACCCCATCACTTCCGTCTTGGCTCAGGGTGACGGTACGATGTTAAAGGAGATGACTTTCCTCTATGGTTTACTAAGAGTGTTTCCGCAACGTTAATGTGGAAACAGAAATCAACGTAACAGAACAAATTTGAGACGGTAAAGCCGACCGGTCCCCAGGCACCACCGCTCGGTAAAGCAACGGGCTCGGTAGGTCCGACCCGGTCCAGGGCACCACCTCTCTGTAAAGCAAAACTGTTTTCCACTGCTATAATACTTCGGTTGCGATCAAACCAGCGCTAAAGCACCGGATCCCATCAGAACTCCGCAGTTAAGCGTGCTTGGGCGAGAGTAGTACTAGGATGGGTGACCTCCTGGCAAGTCCTCGTGTTGCACCCCTTTTTTTTCAGCTTTGGCTGTCCATTTTCCTGCCACCCATCACATGACCGCTGTTGGAGCCGTCGGAGACCAAATTAATCATTTTGAAGCGTCGAAACCCAGGCTCCGTGCGAGACTTACTGGTTTTAGTTAGCCTCTAATTTGATTGCTTTGAAGGCTTTTTACTCCATTTCCGGTTCAATCTTTGCGGAAAGCCATATAAAGCAATTTAGGAAAGGTTTAAAAGTTTCAATGGAAAATCTTTTATATTTTACTGATTTTAGTAAGCTTACTGATTCGAGTAATCGAGGGTTTCCAGACTCTATAAAAGTGATGTAATACTTTTATTCAAGGAATAATACAGTTTCAGGTTGTTTCTGGGTATCTAGGGTCGTAAACGGGTCGGTTCCGTTCCGGGTCCACGGCGGGCCCGGAACTGGAATCGTTAGTGAGGGGATGCACCCGGAAACCAAAACCGGAACCGATTCGAAACTAATGTCCTGGATCCGGAACCGGAACCATTACGGAGTGGATGGGCCAGGAACCGGAACCATTTCCTGGGCGGGTTCGGGTCCGGGCCCGGCCTATTTGGAGAATTTTTTAGAGAAAAGCAAACTTTTAGAAAAAAAATTTCTAAAATTTGGGTAATATATTGGAGCTCGGGCGCACAGGCCAGAACCAAGGTCGAATTGGGCCCGGAACCATTTAGGTCGCGGGTCTAGAAATTGGAACCATACCCGGACCCGTTTACTTATCGGTTCCTAAAGATGGACCCAGACCCGATTATTAACGGGTCGGAACCTTCGGATAATCGGAAAATCGGATACCCATTTACAACCCTATGGGCATCACCCCATCACTTCCGTCTTGGCTCAGGGTGACAGTACGAGGTTAATGGAGATGACTTTCCTCTATGGTTTACTAAGAGTGTTTCCGCAACGTTAATGTGGAAACAGAATTCAACGTAACAGAACAAATTTGAGACGGTAAAGCCGACCGGTCCCCAGGCACCACCGCTCGGTAAAGCAACGGGCTCGGCAGGTCCGACCCGGTCCAGGGCACCACCTCTCTGTAAAGCACAACTGTTTTCCACTGCGATAATACTTCGGGTGCGATCATACCAGCGCTAAAGCACCGGATCCCATCAGAACTCCGCAGTTAAGCGTGCTTGGGCGAGAGTAGTACTAGGATGGGTGACCTCCTGGGAAGTCCTCGTGTTGCACCCCTTTTTTTTCAGCTTTGGCTGTCCATTTTCCTGCCACCCATCACATGACCGCTGTTGCAGCCGTCGGAGACCAAGTTAATCATTTTGAAGCGTCGAAACCCAGGCTCCGTGCGAGACTTACTGGTTTTAGTTAGCCTTTAATTTGATTGCTTTGAAGGCTTTTTACTCCATTTCCGGTTCAATCTTTGCGGAAAGCCATATAAAGCAATTTAGGAAAGGTTTAAAAGTTTCAATGGAAAATCTTTTATATTTTACTGGTTTTAGTAAGCTTACTGATTCGAGTAATCGAGGGTTTCCTGACTCTATAAAAGTGATGTCATACTTTTATTCAAGGAATAATACAGTTTCAGGTTGTTTATGGGTATCTAGGGTCGTAAACGGGTCGGTTCCGTTCCGGGTCCACGGCGGGCCCGGAACTGGAATCGTTAGTGAGGGGATGCACCCGGAAACCAAAACCGGAACCGATTCGGAACTAATTTCCTGGATCCGGAACCGGAACCGTTACGGAGTGGATGGGCCCGGAACCGGAACCATTTCCTGGGTGGGTTCGGGTCCGGGCCCGGCCTATGTGGAGAATTTTTTAGAGAAAAGCAAACTTTTAGAAAAAAAATTTCTAAAATTGGGGTAATATATTGGAGCTCGGGCCCACAGGCCAGAACCAAGGTCGAATTGGGCCCGGAACCATTTAGGTCGCGGGTCTAGAAATTGGAACCATACCCGGACCCGTTTACTTATCGGTTCCTAAAGATGGACCCAGACCCGATTATTAACGGGTCGGAACCTTCGGATAATCGGAGAATCGGATACCCATTTACAACCCTATGGGCATCACCCCATCACTTCCGTCTTGGCTCAGGGTGACGGTACGAGGTTAAAGGAGATGACTTTCCTCTATGGTTTACTAAGAGTGTTTCCGCAACGTTAATGTGGAAACAGAATTCAACGTAACAGAACAAATTTGAGACGGAAAAGCCGACCGGTCCCCAGGCACCACCGCTCGGTAAAGCAACGGGCTCGGCAGGTCCGACCCGGTCCAGGGCACCACCTCTCTGTAAAGCACAACTGTTTTCCACTGCGATAATACTTCGGGTGCGATCATACCAGCGTTGAAGCATCGGATCCCATCAGAACTCCGCAGTTAAGCGTGCTTGGGCGAGAGTAGTACTAGGATGGGTGACCTCCTGGGAAGTCCTCGTGTTGCACCCCTTTTTTTTCAGCTTTGGCTGTCCATTTTCCTGCCACCCATCACATGACCGCTGTTGCAGCCGTCGGAGACCAAGTTAATCATTTTGAAGCGTCGAAACCCAGGCTCCGTGCGAGACTTACTGGTTTTAGTTAGCCTTTAATTTGATTGCTTTGAAGGCTTTTTACTCCATTTCCGGTTCAATCTTTGCGGAAAGCCATATAAAGCAATTTAGGAAAGGTTTAAAAGTTTCAATGGAAAATCTTTTATATTTTACTGGTTTTAGTAAGCTTACTGATTCGAGTAATCGAGGGTTTCCTGACTCTATAAAAGTGATGTCATACTTTTATTCAAGGAATAATACAGTTTCAGGTTGTTTATGGGTATCTAGGGTCGTAAACGGGTCGGTTCCGTTCCGGGTCCACGGCGGGCCCGGAACTGGAATCGTTAGTGAGGGGATGCACCCGGAAACCAAAACCGGAACCGATTCGGAACTAATTTCCTGGATCCGGAACCGGAACCGTTACGGAGTGGATGGGCCCGGAACCGGAACCATTTCCTGGGTGGGTTCGGGTCCGGGCCCGGCCTATGTGGAGAATTTTTTAGAGAAAAGCAAACTTTTAGAAAAAAAATTTCTAAAATTGGGGTAATATATTGGAGCTCGGGCCCACAGGCCAGAACCAAGGTCGAATTGGGCCCGGAACCATTTAGGTCGCGGGTCTAGAAATTGGAACCATACCCGGACCCGTTTACTTATCGGTTCCTAAAGATGGACCCAGACCCGATTATTAACGGGTCGGAACCTTCGGATAATCGGAGAATCGGATACCCATTTACAACCCTATGGGCATCACCCCATCACTTCCGTCTTGGCTCAGGGTGACGGTACGAGGTTAAAGGAGATGACTTTCCTCTATGGTTTACTAAGAGTGTTTCCGCAACGTTAATGTGGAAACAGAATTCAACGTAACAGAACAAATTTGAGACGGAAAAGCCGACCGGTCCCCAGGCACCACCGCTCGGTAAAGCAACGGGCTCGGCAGGTCCGACCCGGTCCAGGGCACCACCTCTCTGTAAAGCACAACTGTTTTCCACTGCGATAATACTTCGGGTGCGATCATACCAGCGTTGAAGCATCGGATCCCATCAGAACTCCGCAGTTAAGCGTGCTTGGGCGAGAGTAGTACTAGGATGGGTGACCTCCTGGGAAGTCCTCGTGGTGCACCCCTTTTTTTTTCAGCTTTGGCTGTCCATTTTCCTGCCACCCATCACATGACCGCTGTTGGAGCCGTCGGAGACCAAATTAATCATTTTGAAGCGTCGAAACCCAGGCTCCGTGCGAGACTTACTGGTTTTAGTTAGCCTTTAATTTGATTGCTTTGAAGGCTTTTTACTCCATTTCCGGTTCAATCTTTGCGGAAAGCCATATAAAGCAATTTAGGAAAGGTTTAAAAGTTTCAATGGAAAATCTTTTATATTTTACTGATTTTAGTAAGCTTACTGATTCGAGTAATCGAGGGTTTCCTGACTCTATAAAAGTGATGTAATACTTTTATTCAAGGAATAATACAGTTTCAGGTTGTTTATGGGTATCTAGGGTCGTAAACGGGTCGGTTCCGGTCCGGGTCCACGGCGGGCCCGAAACTGGAATCGTTAGTGAGGGGATGCACCCGGAAACCAAAACCGGAACCAATTCGGAACTAATTTCCTGGATCCGGAACCGGAACCATTACGGAGTGGATGGGCCCGGAACCGGAACCATTTCCTGGGCGGGTTCGGGTCTGGGCCCGGCCTATGTAGAGAGTTTTTTAGAGAAAAGCAAACTTTTAGAAAAAAAATTTCTAAAATTGGGGTATTATATTGGAGCTCGGTCCCACAGGCCAGAACTAAGGTCGAATTGGGCCCGGAACCATTTAGGTCGCGGGTCTAGAAATTGGAACCATACCCGGACCCGTTTACTTATCGGTTCCTAAAGATGGACACAGACCCGATTATTAACGGGTCGGAACCTTCGGATAATCGGAGAATCGGATACCCATTTACAACCCTATGGGCATCACCCCATCACTTCCGTCTTGGCTCAGGGTGACGGTACGATGTTAAAGGAGATTACTTTCCTCTATGGTTTACTAAGAGTGTTTCCACAACGTTAATGTGGAAACAGAATTCAGCGTAACAGAACAAATTTGAGACGGAAAAGCCGACCGGTCCCTAGGCACCACCGCTCGGTAAAGCAACGGGCTCGGCAGGTCCGACCCGGTCCAGGGCACCACCTCTCTGTAAAGCACAACTGTTTTCCACTGCGATAATACTTCGGGTGCGATCATACCAGCGCTAAAGCACCGGATCCTATCAGAACTCCGCAGTTAAGCGTGCTTGGGGGAGAGTAGTACTAGGATGGGTGACCTCCTGGGAAGTCCTCGTGTTGCACCCCTTTTTTTTCAGCTTTGGCTGTCCATTTTCCTGCCACCCATCACATGACCGCTGTTGGAGCCGTCGGAGACCAAATTAATCATTTTGAAGCGTCGAAACCCAGGCTTCGTGCGAGACTTACTGGTTTTAGTTAGCCTTTAATTTGATTGCTTTGAAGGCTTTTTACTCCATTTCCGGTTCAATCTTTGCGGAAAGCCATATAAAGCAATTTAGGAAAGGTTTAAAAGTTTCAATGGAAAATCTTTTATATTTTACTGATTTTAGTAAGCTTACTGATTCGAGTAATCGAGGGTTTCCTGACTCTATAAAAGTGATGTAGTACTTTTATTCAAGGAATAACACAGTTTCAGGTTGTTTATGGGTGTCTAGGGTCGTAAACGGGTCGGTTCCGTTCCGGGTCCACGGCGGGCCCGGAACTGGAATCGTTAGTGAGGGGATGCACCCGGAAACCAAAACCGGAACCGATTCGGAACTAATTTCCTGGATCCGGAACCGGAACCATTACGGAGTGGATGGGCCCGGAACCGGAACCATTTCCTGGGCGGGTTCGGGTCCGGGCCCGGCCTATGTAGAGAATTTTTTAGAGAAAAGCAAACTTTTAGAAAAAAAATTTCTAAAATTGGGGTAATATATTGGAGCTCGGGCCCACAGGCCAGAACCAAGGTCGAATTGGGCCCGGAACCATTTAGGTCGCGGGTCTAGTAATTGGAACCATACCCGGACCCGTTTACTTATCGGTTCCTAAAGATGGACCCAGACCCGATTATTAACGGGTCGGAACCTTCGGATAATCGGAGAATCGGATACCCATTTACAACCCTATGGGCATCACCCCATCACTTCCGTCTTGGCTCAGGGTGACGGTACGATGTTAAAGGAGATTACTTTCCTCTATGGTTTACTAAGAGTGTTTCCGCAACGTTAATGTGGAAACAGAATTCAACGTAACAGAACAAATTTGAGACGGAAAAGCCGACCGGTCCCCAGGCACCACCGCTCGGTAAAGCAACGGGCTCGGCAGGTCCGACCCGGTCCAGGGCACCACCTCTCTGTAAAGCACAACTGTTTTCCACTGCGATAATACTTCGGGTGCGATCATACCAGCGCTAAAGCACCGGATCCCATCAGAACTCCGCAGTTAAGCGTGCTTGGGCGAGAGTAGTACTAGGATGGATGACCTCCTGGGAAGTCCTCGTGTTGCACCCCTTTTTTTTCAGCTTTGGCTGTCCATTTTCCTGCCACCCATCACATGACCGCTGTTGGAGCCGTCGGAGACCAAATTAATCATTTTGAAGCGTCGAAACCCAGGCTTCGTGCGAGACTTACTGGTTTTAGTTAGCCTTTAATTTGATTGCTTTGAAGGCTTTTTACTCCATTTCCGGTTCAATCTTTGCGGAAAGCCATATAAAGCAATTTAGGAAAGGTTTAAAAGTTTCAATGGAAAATCTTTTATATTTTACTGATTTTAGTAAGCTTACTGATTCGAGTAATCGAGGGTTTCCTGACTCTATGAAAGTGATGTAATACTTTTATTCAAGGAATAACACAGTTTCTGGTTGATTATGGGTGTCTTGGGTCGTAAACGGGTCGGTTCCGTTCCGGGTCCACGGCGGGCCCGGAACTGGAATCGTTAGTGAGGGGATGCACCCGGAAACCAAAACAGGAACCGATTCGGAACTAATTTCCTGGATCCGGAACCGGAACCATTACGGAGTGGATGGGCTCGGAACCGGAACCATTTCCTGGGCGGGTTCGGGTCCGGGCCCGGCCTATCTAGAGAATTTTTTAGAGAAAAGCAAACTTTTAGAAAAAAAATTTCTAAAATTGGGGTAATATATTGGAGCTCGGGCCCACAGGCCAGAACCAAGGTCGAATTGGGCCCGGAACCATTTAGGTCGCGGGTCTAGAAATTGGAACCATACCCGGACCTGTTTACTTATCGGTTCCTAAAGATGGACCCAGACCCGATTATTAATGGGTCGGAACCTTCGGATAATCGGAGAATCGGATACCCATTTGCAACCCTATGGGCATCACTCCATCACTTCCGTCTTGGCTCAGGGTGACGGTACGAGGTTAATGGAGATGACTTTCCTCCATGGTTTACTAAGAGTGTTTCCGCAACGTTAATGTGGAAACAGAAATCAACGTAACAGAACAAATTTGAGACGGTAAAGCCGACCGGTCCCCAGGCACCACCGCTCGGTAAAGCAACGGGCTCGGCAGGTCCGACCCGGTCCAGGGCACCACCTCTCTGTAAAGCAAAACTGTTTTCCACTGCGATAATACTTCGGGTGCGATCATACCAGCGCTAAAGCACCGGATCCCATCAGAACTCCGCAGTTAAGCGTGCTTGGGCGAGAGTAGTACTAGGATGGGTGACCTCCTGGGAAGTCCTCGTGTTGCACCCCTTTTTTTTCAGCTTTGGCTGTCCATTTTCCTGCCACCCATCACATGACCGCTGTTGGAGCCGTCGGAGACCAAATTAATCATTTTGAAGCGTCGAAACCCAGGCTTCGTGCGAGACTTACTGGTTTTAGTTAGCCTTTAATTTGATTGCTTTGAAGGCTTTTTACTCCATTTCCGGTTCAATCTTTGCGGAAAGCCATATAAAGCAATTTAGGAAAGGTTTAAAAGTTTCAATGGAAAATCTTTTATATTTTACTGATTTTAGTAAGCTTACTGATTCGAGTAATCGAGGGTTTCCTGACTTTATAAAAGTGATGTAATACTTTTATTCAAGGAATAACACAGTTTCAGGTTGTTTATGGGTGTCTAGGGTCGTAAACGGGTCGGTTCCGTTCCGGGTCCACGGCGGGCCCGGAACTGGAATCGTTAGTGAGGGGATGCACCCGGAAACCAAAACCGGAACCGATTCGGAACTAATTTCCTGGATCCGGAACCGGAACCATTACGGAGTGGATGGGCCCGTGTAACACTCCGACCCGAGTTGATCCGGTTTAGTGTGTAATTGCGTGTGTTTTTATCGCTAAGTGTGTTTTGATTTTGTTTGTTTTGGTTTTGCCTCGTAGAGAGATCGTTTGGGTTGAGTTTGACTTGGTCTAAGTAGATCGAGCCCTTTTTCGTAATTTTGGCTTTTGATTGACTTTGTCAGTTTTGCGTCATTTTGACGTTAGCGCGTGTATTTCGTTGAGCTTGTCGTTTTTCGTAACTGTCTTGGATCCGAATGAGTTCGTTTGCTTTCGTTGGACCGGCATTTGACTCAAACTGATATTTGCATAAGCTATTTGGCCTTAAATGTAATTTCGACTCAAATTAAGTATAAATATCCCCCAACCACTCCCATTTCTCTCGATCGTCTCTCAGCTCACTCTCTCTCACGCTCCAGTTCGTCTCTCTCTCGTCAGCTCTCTTTCTCTCCTTCTCCTTCTCTGTTCGATTGCTTGAGGGAGGAAGAAAGGAGCTCGTTTGTGCGTGTGATTCCAGCGGACTGAGCCAAACCACGAAGTGATTCCATTTGTGAGGCAAGTATAAGCCCAAGATGTGTGAACACCGATTGATAGTGATTTGATTGTTTTGTTTTTATGCTTCATTGTGTTTCTCAGTGTTAGACAGCCCCATTGAGTTTGTTTTGCTGTTATATTGCTGTTTTCAGTCGTTTCCCTCAGTTTCCGTGTGACTGTAACAAGTTCAGAAAAATGATTCCGCGCACTCACGGCTAAGCCGTGAAATGTGCTACGGCTAAGCCGTAAAATGGCTTACGGCTAAGCCGAGACCCAACCGTAAACCAAACCGTAGGACAGTACAGACTGTTATCTGAAAATAACTGGATGTTGGCAATTTGACATTCTTCTACGGCCCAGCCTGATCTAAGCCGTACATTGTCTTACGGCTAAGCCGTGGACCAGGATACGGCTGAGCCGTAGAGTAAAAGACGGTTGAGCCGTAAATCCGGACGGATATTTGGGGAACCTCAGCTCAGCCGCTGTGCATAGTACGGCTAAGCCGTAAGATGCCACGGCTAAGCCGTAAGGTTACCTACGGCTGCACCGTGAGACCCTGAGAATTGAATGAAAAGGATTAGGTTTAAGCAAAAGACCGTATATGACTTTCATGTTAGAATGTAGCTAACCTGGACATGCCCAATGGAATGTTTGTATGACATGAATGACCTCATGGGCTGTGAATCATTCATGCTTGTTATCCAGCTGTTTAGCACCTCCCCATGGGTGTTGGTTTAAGGGACTTTGGTGCACATTCCAGACACTGCAACACTAGACAATGGTGCATCGGACAACTTAAAACTACATCAACATGCACGGTTAGAGACACTGGATAATTAGTGTAGGATTGGCTTGTGATTGACCTTGATTCGTAAAGGTATCATGATGTGTACAGCATATTGATTACGGTTATGCCCTCTTATGTGTTCTGCGCTGGACCTCTCGATTCTGTGGGACATGCAGCAACCCCAGAGCGAAGCCCGGGCGGAACCATTCTATTGTTATATTGGTATCAGTGTTATCATTGTTCTATTGGAGTACTTGCATCAGTTACGAGTCAGTGATTGTGATTGATACTCATGGTCAGCACTTCCTGTAATTGCTTATGTACATTCAGTATCAGTATATGCGATGCACTTCCCATTGTTTGTTCAGCATGATATGTGAGCTCTGTAAGTGATAAGTGATTGATTGATTGATTGAGGTGCATCATCCGATTGATTGTGATTGGTCTTGGCACTACTGAGCCTCAGCCTTAGGATACCCGACGGGGTTAACTTTGGTTTAGTTTAAGTGTTTACCTCTGCAGAGTGTCTTGTCCTGGGACTCCGGACCCCGGGAACTAGAGACCCATGCGTGCCCTGGCCCGGTCGCTGGTGTTCTCATCCTGATTGCTCTCGTAAGGGAGAAAATGGCCAATGTAGTAGCCACTTGATTGTTACCTGTTCATGATTCTGATAGCATGCCTATTCATTTGCATAATTGTTTAGTGTACAGACATCATTTCTATGGATATTGCGTTATGACTATTGTTCAGTATGCTTCAGTCCTAGACGCAATTCGTGTTATCTTCTTGTTGGCTTATACTTTGCTAAGTCGTCGTACTTATGTGTTTGTCTTGTGTGTTGCAGGCTCAGATCCCTCTTCCGATCCTGCGTCGGTCGACCCGACTGCAGGAGAGGCTCGCGAGGCCCCCTCCGTCCTAGAGGAGTGGACTTGATCCATCCTCCAGAGTACGGTTTGCATCATTTTGGTTTCCCCATTCCTTGAGTTGGAGTCTATTGTATTGAGGGGATTTTTCTGTAATTGTAAAGTGGGCATTGAGTGATACCTGTATTTTGATTTTGGGATTGTTGTAAGCCCGCTCTATTGTCATACGTTCATGTATTTGGTCTTATCATCAGTGTATATTGTTTTGTAATCTCCTATGTCTTTTGGTATATTTGTGGTATGCCTTGATACGTACAGCTTCCGCGTTCAGTCTTTTGCACGTGTGATTGATCCCTTGTGTGTGTATACTCGGACGGGGTCCAGGTGTGCACGCACGGGAGTACGTGTGTCAATGGTTAGACTTTCTCTGACCCCCGGTCCCTGGGCTCGGGTTGTGACAGCCCGGAACCGGAACCATTTCCTGGGCGGGTTCGGGTCCGGGCCCGGCCTATCTAGAGAATTTTTTAGAGAAAAGCAAACTTTTAGAAAAAAAATTTCTAAAATTGGGGTAATATATTGGAGCTCGGGCCCACAGGCCAGAACCAAGGTCGAATTGGGCCCGGAACCATTTAGGTCGCGGGTCTAGAAATTGGAACCATACCCGGACCCGTTTACTTATCGGTTCCTAAAGATGGACCCAGACCCGATTATTAACGGGTCGGAACCTTCGGAGAATCGGAGAATCAGATACCCATTTACAACCCTATGGGCATCACCCCATCACTTCCGTCTTGGCTCAGGGTGACGGTACGATGTTAAAGGAGATTACTTTCCTCTATGGTTTACTAAGAGTGTTTCCGCAATGTTAATGTGGAAACAGAAATCAACGTAACAGAACAAATTTGAGACGGTAAAGCCGACCGGTCCCCAGGCACCACCGCTCGGTAAAGCAACGGGCTCGGCAGGTCCGACCCGGTCCAGGGCACCACCTCTCTGTAAAGCAAAACTGTTTTCCACTGCGATAATACTTCGGTTGCGATCATACCAGCGCTAAAGCACCGGATCCCATCAGAACTCCGCAGTTAAGCGTGCTTGGGCGAGAGTAGTACTAGGATGGGTGACCTCCTGGGAAGTCCTCGTGTTGCACCCCTTTTTTTTCAGCTTTGGCTGTCCATTTTCCTGCCACCCATCACATGACCGCTGTTGGAGCCGTCGGAGACCAAATTAATCATTTTGAAGCGTCGAAACCCAGGCTCCGTGCGAGACTTACTGGTTTTAGTTAGCCTTCAATTTGATTGCTTTGAAGGCTTTTTTCTCCATTTCCGGTTCAATCTTTGCGGAAAGCCATATAAAGCAATTTAGGAAAGGTTTAAAAGTTTCAATGGAAAATCTTTTATATTTTACTGATTTTAGTAAGTTTACGGATTCGAGTAATCGAGGGTTTCCAGACTCTATAAAAGTGATGTAATACTTTTATTCAAGGAATAATACAGTTTCAGGTTGTTTATGGGTATCTAGGGTCGTAAACGGGTCGGTTCCGTTCCGGGTCCACGGCGGGCCCGGAACTGGAATCGTTAGTGAGGGGATGCACCCGGAAACCAAAACCGGAACCGATTCGGAACTAATTTCCTGGATCCGGAACCGGAACCATTACGGAGTGGATGGGCCCGGAACCGGAACCATTTCCTGGGCGGGTTCGGGTCCGGGCCCGGCCTATCTAGAGAATTTTTTAGAGAAAAGCAAACTTTTAGAAAAAAAATTTCTAAAATTGGGGTAATATATTGGAGCTCGGGCCCACAGGCCAGAACCAAGGTCGAATTGGGCCCGGAACCATTTAGGTCGTGGGTCTAGAAATTGGAACCATACCCGGACCTGTTTACTTATCGGTTCCTAAAGATGGACCCAGACCCGATTATTAATGGGTCGGAACCTTCGGATAATCGGAGAATCGGATACCCATTTGCAACCCTATGGGCATCACCCCATCACTTCCGTCTTGGCTCAGGGTGACGGTACGAGGTTAATGGAGATGACTTTCCTCTATGGTTTACTAAGAGTGTTTCCGCAACGTTAATGTGGAAACAGAAATCAACGTAACAGAACAAATTTGAGAGGGTAAAGCCGACCGGTCCCCAGGCACCACCGCTCGGTAAAGCAACGGGCTCGGCAGGTCCGACCCGGTCCAGGGCACCACCTCTCTGTAAAGCAAAACTGTTTTCCACTGCGATAATACTTCGGGTGCGATCATACCAGCGCTAAAGCACCGGATCCCATCAGAACTCCGCAGTTAAGCGTGCTTGGGCGAGAGTAGTACTAGGATGGGTGACCTCCTGGAAGTCCTCGTGTTGCACCCTTTTTTTTTCAGCTTTGGCTGTCCATTTTCCTGCCACCCATCACATGACCGCTGTTGGAGCCGTCGGAGACCAAATTAATCATTTTGAAGCGTCGAAACCCAGGCTCCGTGCGAGACTTACTGGTTTTAGTTAGCCTTTAATTTGATTGCTTTGAAGGCTTTTTACTCCATTTCCGGTTCAATCTTTGCGGAAAGCCATATAAAGCAATTTAGGAAAGGTTTAAAAGTTTCAATGGAAAATCTTTTATATTTTACTGATTTTAGTAAGCTTACTGATTCGAGTAATCGAGGGTTTCCTGACTCTATAAAAGTGATGTAATACTTTTATTCAAGGAATAACACAGTTTCAGGTTGTTTATGGGTATCTAGGGTCGTAAACGGGTCGGTTCCGTTCCGGGTCCACGGCGGGCCCGGAACTGGAATCGTTAGTGAGGGGATGCACCCGGAAACCAAAACCGGAACCGATTCGGAACTAATTTCCTGGATCCGGAACCGGAACAATTACGGAGTGGATGGGCCCGGAACCGGAACCATTTCCTGGGCGGGTTCGGGTCCGGGCCCGGCCTATGTAGAGAATTTTTTAGAGAAAAGCAAACTTTTAGAAAAAAAATTTCTAAAATTGGGGTAATATATTGGAGCTCGGGCCCCCAGGCCAGAACCAGGGTCGAATTGGGCCCGGAACCATTTAGGTCGCGGGTCTAGAAATTGGAACCATACCCGGACCCGTTTACTTATCGGTTCCTAAAGATGGACCCAGACCCGATTATTAACGGGTCGGAACCTTCGGATAATCGGAGAATCGGATACCCATTTACAACCCTATGGGCATCACCCCATCACTTCCGTCTTGGCTCAGGGTGACGGTACGAGGTTAAAGGAGATTACTTTCCTCTATGGTTTACTAAGAGTGTTTCCGCAACGTTAATGTGGAAACAGAATTCAACGTAACAGAACAAATTTGAGACGGAAAAGCCGACCGGCCCCAGGCACCACCGCTCGGTAAAGCAACGGGCTCGGCAGGTCCGACCCGGTCCAGGGCACCACCTCTCTGTAAAGCACAACTGTTTTCCACTGCGATAATACTTCGGGTGTGATCATACCAGCGCTAAAGCACCGGATCCCATCAGAACTCCGCAGTTAAGCGTGCTTGGGCGAGAGTAGTACTAGGATGGGTGACCTCCTGGGAAGTCCTCGTGTTGCACCCGTTTTTTTTCAGCTTTGGCTGTCCAGTTTCCTGCCACCCATCACATGACCGCTGTTGGAGCCGTCGGAGACCAAATTAATCATTTTGAAGCGTCGAAACCCAGGCTTCGTGCGAGACTTACTGGTTTTAGTTAGCCTTTAATTTGATTGCTTTGAAGGCTTTTTACTCCATTTCCGGTTCAATCTTTGCGGAAAGCCATATAAAGCAATTTAGGAAAGGTTTAAAAGTTTCAATGGAAAATCTTTTATATTTTACTGATTTTAGTAAGCTTACTGATTCGAGTAATCGAGGGTTTCCTGACTCTATGAAAGTGATGTAATACTTTTATTCATGGAATAACACAGTTTCAGGTTGATTAAGGGTGTCTAGGGTCGTAAACGGGTCGGTTCCGTTCCGGGTCCACGGCGGGCCCGGAACTGGAATCGTTAGTGAGGGGATGCACCCGGAAACCAAAACCGGAACCGATTCGGAACTAATTTCCTGGATCCGGAACCGGAACCATTACGGAGTGGATGGGCCCGGAACCGGAACCATTTCCTGGGCGGGTTCGGGTCCGGGCCCGGCCTATGTGGAGAATTTTTTAGAGAAAAGCAAACTTTTAGAAAAAAAATTTCTAAAATTGGGGTAATATATTGGAGCTCGTGCCCACAGGCCAGAACCATGGTCGAATTGGGCCCGGAACCATTTAAGTCGCGGGTCTAGAAATTGGAACCATACCCGGACCCGTTTACTTATCGGTTCCTAAAGATGGACCCAGACCCGATTATTAACGGGTCGGAACCTTCGGATAATCGGAGAATCGGATACCCATTTACAAACCTATGGGCATCACCCCATCACTTCCGTCCTGGCTCAGGGTGACGGTACGATGTTAAAGGAGATTACTTTCCTCTATGGTTTACTAAGAGTGTTTCCGCAACGTTAATATGGAAACAGAAATCAACGTAACAGAACAAATTTGAGACGGTAAAGCCGACCGGTCCCCGGGCACCACCGCTCGGTAAATCAACGGGCTCGGCAGGTCCGACCCGGTCCAGGGCACCACCTCTCTGTAAAGCACAACTGTTTTCCACTGCGATAATACTTCGGGTGCGATCATACCAGCGCTAAAGCACCGGATCCCATCAGAACTCCACAGTTAAGCGTGCTTGGGCGAGAGTAGTACTAGGATGGGTGACCTCCTGGGAAGTCCTCGTGTTGCACCCCTTTTTTTTCAGCTTTGGCTGTCCATTTTCCTGCCACCCATCACATGACCGCTGTTGGAGCCGTCGGAGACCAAATTAATCATTTTGAAGCGTCGAAACCTAGGCCTCGTGCGAGACTTACTGGTTTTAGTTAGCCTTTAATTTGATTGCTTTGAAGGCTTTTTACTCCATTTCCGGTTCAATCTTTGCGGAAAGCCATATAAAGCAATTTAGGAAAGGTTTAAAAGTTTCAATGGAAAATCTTTTATATTTTACTGATTTTAGTAAGCTTACTGATTCGAGTAATCGAGGGTTTCCTGACTCTATGAAAGTGATGTAATACTTTTATTCAAGGAATAACACAGTTTCAGGTTGATTAAGGGTGTCTAGGGTCGTAAACGGGTCGGTTCCGTTCCGGGTCCACGGCGGGCCCGGAACTGGAATCGTTAGTGAGGGGATGCACCCGGAAACCAAAACCGGAACCGATTCGGAACTAATTTCCTGGATCCGGAACCGGAACCATTACGGAGTGGATGGGCCCGGAACCGGAACCATTTCCTGGGCGGGTTCGGGTCCGGGCCCGGCCTATGTAGAGAATTTTTTAGAGAAAAGCAAACTTTTTGAAAAAAAATTTCTAAAATTGGGGTAATATATTGGAGCTCGGGCCCACAGGCCAGAATCATGGTCGAATTGGGCCCGGAACCATTTAAGTCGCGGGTCTAGAAATTGGAACCATACCCGGACCCGTTTACTTATCGGTTCCTAAAGATGGACCCAGACCCGATTATTAACGGGTCGGAACCTTCGGATAATCGGAGAATCGGATACCCATTTACAAACCTATGGGCATCACCCCATCACTTCCGTCCTGGCTCAGGGTGACGGTACGATGTTAAAGGAGATTACTTTCCTCTATGGTTTACTAAGAGTGTTTCCGCAACGTTAATATGGAAACAGAAATCAACGTAACAGAACAAATTTGAGACGGTAAAGCCGACCGGTCCCCAGGCACCACCGCTCGGTAAAGCAACGGGCTCGGCAGGTCCGACCCGGTCCAGGGCACCACCTCTCTGTAAAGCAAAACTGTTTTCCACTGCGATAATACTTCGGGTGCGATCATACCAGCGCTAAAGCACCGGATCCCATCAGAACTCCGCAGTTAAGCGTGCTTGGGCGAGAGTAGTACTAGGATGGGTGACCTCCTGGGAAGTCCTCGTGTTGCACCCCTTTTTTTTCAGCTTTGGCTGTCCATTTTCCTGCCACCCATCACATGACCGCTGTTGGAGCCGTCGGAGACCAAATTAATCATTTTGAAGCGTCGAAACCCAGGCTTCGTGCGAGACTTACTGGTTTTAGTTAGCCTTTAATTTGATTGCTTTGAAGGCTTTTTACTCCATTTCCGGTTCAATCTTTGCGGAAAGCCATATAAAGCAATTTAGGAAAGGTTTAAAAGTTTCAATGGAAAATCTTTTATATTTTACTGATTTTAGTAAGCTTACTGATTCGAGTAATCGAGGGTTTCCTGACTCTATAAAAGTGATGTAATACTTTTATTCAAGGAATAACACAGTTTCAGGTTGTTTATGGGTGTCTAGGGTCGTAAACGGGTCGGTTCCGTTCCGGGTCCACGGCGGGCCCGGAACTGGAATCGTTAGTGAGGGGATGCACCCGGAAACCAAAACCGGAACCGATTCGGAACTAATTTCCTGGATCCGGAACCGGAACCATTACGGAGTGGATGGGCCCGGAACCGGAACCATTTCCTGGGCGAGTTCGGGTCCGAGCCCGGCCTATCTAGAGAATTTTTTAGAGAAAAGCAAACTTTTAGAAAAAAAATTTCTAAAATTGGGGTAATATATTGGAGCTCGGGCCCACAGGCCAGAACCAAGGTCGAATTGGGCCCGGAACCATTTAGGTCGCGGGTCTAGAAATTGGAACCATACCCGGACCCGTTTACTTATCGGTTCCTAAAGATGGACCCAGACCCGATTATTAACGGGTCGGAACCTTCGGATAATCGGAGAATCGGATACCCATTTACAACCCTATGGGCATCACCCCATCACTTCCGTCTTGGCTCAGGGTGACGGTACGATGTTAAAGGAGACTACTTTCCTCTATGGTTTACTAAGAGTGTTTCCGCAATGTTAATGTGGAAACAGAGATCAACGTAACAGAACAAATTTGAGACGGTAAAGCCGACCGGTCCCCAGGCACCACCGCTCGGTAAAGCAACGGGCTCGGCAGGTCCGACCCGGTCCAGGGCACCACCTCTCTGTAAAGCAAAACTGTTTTCCACTGCGATAATACTTCGGTTGCGATCATACCAGCGCTAAAGCACCGGATCCCATCAGAACTCCGCAGTTAAGCGTGCTTGGGCGAGAGTAGTACTAGGATGGGTGACCTCCTGGGAAGTCCTCGCGTTGCACCCCTTTCTTTTCAGCTTTGGCTGTCCATTTTCCTGCCACCCATCACATGACCGCTGTTGGAGCCGTCGGAGACCAAATTAATCATTTTGAAGCGTCGAAACCCAGGCTCCGTGCGAGACTTACTGGTTTTAGTTAGCCTTTAATTTGATTGCTTTGAAGGCTTTTTACTCCATTTCCGGTTCAATCTTTGCGGAAAGCCATATAAAGCAATTTAGGAAAGGTTTAAAAGTTTCAATGGAAAATCTTTTATATTTTACTGATTTTAGTAAGTTTACTGATTCGAGTAATCGAGGGTTTCCAGACTCTATAAAAGTGATGTAATACTTTTATTCAAGGAATAATACAGTTTCAGGTTGTTTATGGGTATCTAGGGTCGTAAACGGGTCGGTTCCGTTCCGGGTCCACGGCGGGCCCGGAACTGGAATCGTTAGTGAGGGGATGCACCCGGAAACCAAAACCGGAACCGATTCGGAACTAATTTCCTGGATCCGGAACCGGAACCATTACGGAGTGGATGGGCCCGGAACCGGAACCATTTCCTGGGCGGGTTCGGGTCCGGGCCCGGCCTATCTAGAGAATTTTTTAGAGAAAAGCAAACTTTTAGAAAAAAAATTTCTAAAATTGGGGTAATATATTGGAGCTCGGGCCCACAGGCCAGAACCAAGGTCGAATTGGGCCCGGAACCATTTAGGTCGCGGGTCTAGAAATTGGAACCATACCCGGACCTGTTTACTTATCGGTTCCTAAAGATGGACCCAGACCCGATTATTAATGGGTCGGAACCTTCGGATAATCGGAGAATCGGATACCCATTTGCAACCCTATGGGCATCACCCCATCACTTCCGTCTTGGCTCAGGGTGACGGTACGAGGTTAATGGAGATGACTTTCCTCTATGGTTTACTAAGAGTGTTTCCGCAACGTTAATGTGGAAACAGAAATCAACGTAACAGAACAAATTTGAGACGGTAAAGCCGACCGGTCCCCAGGCACCACCGCTCGGTAAAGCAACGGGCTCGGCAGGTCCGACCCGGTCCAGGGCACCACCTCTCTGTAAAGCAAAACTGTTTTCCACTGCGATAATACTTCGGGTGCGATCATACCAGCGCTAAAGCACCGGATCCCATCAGAACTCCGCAGTTAAGCGTGCTTGGGCGAGAGTAGTACTAGGATGGGTGACCTCCTGGGAAGTCCTCGTGTTGCACCCCTTTTTTTTCAGCTTTGGCTGTCCATTTTCCTGCCACCCATCACATGACCGCTGTTGGAGCCGTCGGAGACCAAATTAATCATTTTGAAGCGTCGAAACCCAGGCTTCGTGCGAGACTTACTGGTTTTAGTTAGCCTTTAATTTGATTGCTTTGAAGGCTTTTTACTCCATTTCCGGTTCAATCTTTGCGGAAAGCCATATAAAGCAATTTAGGAAAGGTTTAAAAGTTTCAATGGAAAATCTTTTATATTTTACTGATTTTAGTAAGCTTACTGATTCGAGTAATCGAGGGTTTCCTGACTCTATGAAAGTGATGTAATACTTTTATTCAAGGAATAACACAGTTTCAGGTTGTTTATGGGTATCTAGGGTCGTAAACGGGTCGGTTCCGTTCCGGGTCCACGGCGGGCCCGGAACTGGAATCGTTAGTGAGGGGATGCACCCGGAAACCAAAACCGGAACCGATTCGGAACTAATTTCCTGGATCCGGTACCGGAACCATTACGGAGTGGATGGGCCCGGAACCGGAACCATTTCCTGGGCGGGTTCGGGTCCGGGCCCGGCCTATGTAGAGAATTTTTTAGAGAAAAGCAAACTTTTTGAAAAAAAATTTCTAAAATTGGGGTAATATTTTGGAGCTCGGGCCCACAGGCCAGAACCAAGGTCGAATTGGGCCCGGAACCATTTAGGTCGCGGGTCTAGAAATTGGAACCATACCCGGACCCGCTTACTTATCGGTTCCTAAAGATGGACCCAGACCCGATTATTAACGGGTCGGAACCTTCGGATAATCGGAGAATCGGATACGCATTTACAACCCTATGGGCATCACCCCATCACTTCCGTCTTGGCTCAGGGTGACGGTACGAGGTTAAAGGAGATGACTTTCCTCTATGGTTTACTAAGCGTGTTTCCGCAACGTTAATGTGGAAACAGAAATCAACGTAACAGAACAAATTTGAGACGGTAAAGCCGACCGGTCCCCAGGCACCACCGCTCGGTAAAGCAACGGGCTCGGCAGGTCCGACCCGGTCCAGGGCACCACCTCTCTGTAAAGCACAACTGTTTTCCACTGCGATAATACTTCGGGTGCGATCATACCAGCGCTAAAGCACCGGATCCCATCAGAACTCCGCAGTTACGCGTGCTTGGGCGAGAGTAGTACTAGGATGGGTGACCTCCTGGGAAGTCCTCGTGTTGCACCCCTTTTTTTTCAGCTTTGGCTGTCCATTTTCCTGCCACCCATCACATGACCGCTGTTGGAGCCGTCGGAGACCAAATTAATCTTTTTGAGGCGTCGAAACCCAGGCTCCGTGCGAGACTTACTGGTTTTAGTTAGCCTTTAATTTGATTGCTTTGAAGGCTTTTTACTCCATTTCCGGTTCAATCTTTGCGGAAAGCCATATAAAGCAATTTAGGAAAGGTTTAAAAGTTTCAATGGAAAATCTTTTATATTTTACTGATTTTAGTAAGTTTACTGATTCGAGTAATCGAGGGTTTCCAGACTCTATAAAAGTGATGTAATACTTTTATTCAAGGAATAATACAGTTTCAGGTTGTTTATGGGTATCTAGGGTCGTAAACGGGTCGGTTCCGTTCCGAGTCCACGGCGGGCCCGGAACTGGAATCGTTAGTGAGGGGATGCACCCGGAAACCAAAACCGGAACCGATTCGGAACTAATTTCCTGGATCCGGAACCGGAACCATTACGGAGTGGATGGGCCCGGAACCGGACCATTTCCTGGGCGGGTTCGGGTCCGGGCCCGGCCTATCTAGAGAATTTTTTAGAGAAAAGCAAACTTTTAGAAAAAATATTTCTAAAATTGGGGTAATATATTGGAGCTCGGGCCCACAGGCCAGAACCAAGGTCGAATTGGGCCCGGAACCATTTAGGTCACGGGTCTAGAAATTGGAACCATACCCGGACCTGTTTACTTATCGGTTCCTAAAGATGGACCCAGACCCGATTATTAACGGGTCGGAACCTTCGGAAAATCGGAGAATCGGATACCCATTTACAACCCTATGGGCATCACCCCATCACTTCCGTCTTGGCTCAGGGTGACGGTACGAGGTTAATGGTGATGACTTTCCTCTATGATTTACTAAGAGTGTTTCCGCAACGTTAATGTGGAAACAGAAATCAACGTAACAGAACAAATTTGAGACGGTAAAGCCGACCGGTCCCCAGGCACCACCGCTCGGTAAAGCAACGGGCTCGGCAGGTCCGACCCGGTCCAGGGCACCACCTCTCTGTAAAGCAAAACTGTTTTCCACTGCGATAATACTTCGGGTGCGATCATACCAGCGCTAAAGCACCGGATCCCATCAGAACTCCGCAGTTAAGCGTGCTTGGGCGAGAGTAGTACTAGGATGGGTGACCTCCTGGGAAGTCCTCGTGTTGCACCCCTTTTTTTTCAGCTTTGGCTGTCCATTTTCCTGCCACCCATCACATGACCGCTGTTGGAGCCGTCGGAGACCAAATTAATCATTTTGAAGCGTCGAAACCCAGGCTCCGTGCGAGACTTACTGGTTTTAGTTAGCCTTTAATTTGATTGCTTTGAAGGCTTTTTACTCCATTTCCGGTTCAATCTTTGCGGAAAGCCATATAAAGCAATTTAGGAAAGGTTTAAAAGTTTCAATGGGAAATCTTTTATATTTTACTGATTTTAGTAAGCTTACTGATTCGAGTAATCGAGGGTTTCCTGACTCTATAAAAGTGATGTAATACTTTTATTCAAGGAATAACACAGTTTCAGGTTGTTTATGGGTGTCTAGGGTCGTAAACGGGTCGGTTCCGTTCCGGGTCCACGGCGGGCCCGGAACTGGAATCGTTAGTGAGGGGATGCACCCGGAAACCAAAACCGAAACCGATTCGGAACTAATTTCCTGGATCCGGAACCGGAACCATTACGGAGTGGATGGGCCCGGAACCGGAACCATTTCCTGGGCGGGTTCGGGTCCGGGCCCGGCCTATGTAGAGAATTTTTTAGAGAAAAGCAAACTTTTAGAAAAAAAATTTCTAAAATTGGGGTAATATATTGGAGCTCGGGCCCACAGGCCAGAACCAGGGTCGAATTGGGCCCGGAACCATTTAGGTCGCGGGGCTAGAAATTGGAACCATACTCGGACCCGTTTACTTATCGGTTCCTAAAGATGGACCCAGACCCGATTATTAACGGGTCGGAACCTTCGGATAATCGGAGAATCGGATACCCATTTACAACCCAATGGGCATCACCCCATCACTTCCGTCTTGGCTCAGGGTGACGGTACGAGGTTAATGGAGATGAGTTTCCTCTATGGTTTACTAAGAGTGTTTCCGCAACGTTAATGTGGAAACAGAAATCAACGTAACAGAACAAATTTGAGACGGTAAAGCCGACCGGTCCCCAGGCACCACCGCTCGGTATAGCAACGGGCTCGGCAGGTCCGACCCGGTCCAGGGCACCACCTCTCTGTAAAGCAAAACTGTTTTCCACTGCGATAATACTTCGGTTGCGATCATACCAGCGCTAAAGCACCGGATCCCATCAGAACTCCGCAGTTAAGCGTGCTTGGGCGAGAGTAGTACTAGGATGGGTGACCTCCTGGGAAGTCCTCGTGTTGCACCCCTTTTTTTTCAGCTTTGGCTGTCCATTTTCCGGCCACCCATCACATGACCGCTGTTGGAGCCGTCGGAGACCAAATTAATCATTTTGAAGCGTCGAAACCCAGGCTCCGTGCGAGACTTACTGGTTTTCGTTAGCCTTTAATTTGATTGCTTTGAAGGCTTTTTACTCCATTTCCGGTTCAATCTTTGCGGAAAGCCATATAAAGCAATTTAGGAAAGGTTTAAAAGTTTCAATGGAAAATCTTTTATATTTTACTGATTTTAGTAAGTTTACTGATTCGAGTAATCGAGGGTTTCCAGACTCTATAAAAGTGATGTAATACTTTTATTCAAGGAATAATACAGTTTCAGGTTGTTTATGGGTATCTAGGGTCGTAAACGGGTCGGTTCCGTTCCGGGTCCACGGCGGGCCCGGAACTGGAATCGTTAGTGAGGGGATGCACCCGGTAACCAAAACCGGAACCGATTCGAAACTAATTTCCTGGATCCGGAACCGGAACCATTACGGAGTGGATGGGCCCGGAACCGGAACCATTTCCTGGGCGGGTTCGGGTCCGGGCCCGGCCTATGTAGAGAATTTTTTAGAGAAAAGCAAGCTTTTAGAAAAAAAATTTCTAAAATTGGGGTAATATATTGGAGCTCGGGCCCACAGGCCAGAACCAAGGTCGAATTGGGCCCGGAACCGTTTAGGTCGCGGGTCTAGAAATTGGAACCATACCCGGACCTGTTTACTTATCGGTTCCTAAAGATGGACCCAGACCCGATTATTAATGGGTCGGAAACTTCGGATAATCGGAGAATCGGATACCCATTTGCAACCCTATGGGCATCACCCCATCACTTCCGTCTTGGCTCAGGGTGACGGTACGAGGTTAATGGAGATGAGTTTCCTCTATGGTTTACTAAGAGTGTTTCCGCAACGTTAATGTGGAAACAGAAATCAACGTAACAGAACAAATTTGAGACGGTAAAGCCGACCGGTCCCCAGGCACCACCGCTCGGTAAAGCAACGGGCTCGGTAGGTCCGACCCGGTCCAGGGCACCACCTCTCTGTAAAGCAAAACTGTTTTCCACTGCGATAATACTTCGGGTGCGATCATACCAGCGCTAAAGCACCGGATCCCGTCAGAACTCCGCAGTTAAGCGTGCTTGGGCGAGAGTAGTACTAGGATGGGTGACCTCCTGGGAAGTCCTCGTGTTGCACCCCTTTTTTTTCAGCTTTGGCTGTCCATTTTCCTGCCACCCATCACATGACCGCTGTTGGAGCCGTCGGAGACCAAATTAATCATTTTGAAGCGTCGAAACCCAGGCTTCGTGCGAGACTTACTGGTTTTAGTTAGCTTTTAATTTGATTGCTTTGAAGGCTTTTTACTCCATTTCCGGTTCAATCTTTGCGGAAAGCCATATAAAGCAATTTAGGAAAGGTTTAAAAGTTTCAATGGAAAATCTTTTATATTTTACTGATTTTAGTAAGCTTACTGATTCGAGTAATCGAGGGTTTCCTGACTCTATAAAAGTGATGTAATACTTTTATTCAAGGAATAACACAGTTTCAGGTTGTTTATGGGTGTCTAGGGTCGTAAACGGGTCGGTTCCGTTCCGGGTCCACGGCGGGCCCGGAACTGGAATCGTTAGTGAGGGGATGCACCCGGAAACCAAAACCGGAACCGATTCGGAACTAATTTCCTGGATCCGGAACCGGAACCATTACGGAGTGGATGGGCCCGGAACCGGAACCATTTCCTGGGCGGGTTCGGGTCCGGGCCCGGCCTATCTAGAGAATTTTTTAGAGAAAAGCAAACTTTTAGAAAAAAAATTTCTAAAATTGGGGTAATATATTGGAGCTCGGGCCCACAGGCCAAAACCAAGGTCGAATTGGGCCCGGAACCATTTAGGTCGCGGGTCTAGAAATTGGAACCATACCCGGACCCGTTTACTTATCGGTTCCTAAAGATGGACCCAGACCCGATTATTAACGGGTCGGAACCTTCGGATAATCGGAGAATCGGATACCCATTTACAACCCTATGGGTATCACCCCATCACTTCCGTCTTGGCTCAGGGTGACGGTACGATGTTAAAGGAGATTACTTTCCTCTACGGTTTACTAAGAGTGTTTCCGCAACGTTAATGTGGAAACAGAATTCAACGTAACAGAACAAATTTGAGACGGAAAAGCCGACCGGCCCCCAGGCACCACCGCTCGGTAAAGCAACGGGCTCGGCAGGTCCGACCCGGTCCAGGGCACCACCTCTCTGTAAAGCACAACTGTTTTCCACTGCGATAATACTTCGGGTGCGATCATACCAGCGCTAAAGCACCGGATCCCATCAGAACTCCGCAGTTAAGCGTGCTTGGGCGAGACTAGTACTAGGATGGGTGACCTCCTGGGAAGTCCTCGTGTTGCACCCCTTTTTTTTCAGCTTTGGCTGTCCATTTTCCTGCCACCCATCACATGACCGCTGTTGGAGCCGTCGGAGACCAAATTAATCATTTTGAAGCGTCGAAACCCAGGCTCCGTGCGAGACTTACTGGTTTTAGTTAGCCTTTAATTTGATTGCTTTGAAGGCTTTTTACTCCATTTCCGGTTCAATCTTTGCGGAAAGCCATATAAAGCAATTTAGGAAAGGTTTAAAAGTTTCAATTGAAAATCTTTTATATTTTACTGATTTTAGTAAGTTTACTGATTCGAGTAATCGCGGGTTTCCAGACTCTATAAAAGTGATGTAATACTTTTATTCAAGGAATAATACAGTTTCAGGTTGTTTATGGGTATCTAGGGTCGTAAATGGGTCGGTTCCGTTCCGGGTCCACGGCGGGCCCGGAACTGGAATCGTTAGTGAGGGGATGCACCCGGAAACCAAAACCGGAACCGATTCGGAACTAATTTCCTGGATCCGGAACCGGAACCATTACGGAGTGGATGGGCCCGGAACCGGAACCATTTCCTGGGCGGGTTCGGGTCCGGGCCCGGCCTATGTAGAGAATTGTTTAGAGAAAAGCAAACTTTTAGAAAAAAAATTTCTAAAATTGGGGTAATATATTGGAGCTCGGGCCCACAGGCCAGAACCAAGGTCGAATTGGGCTCGGAACCATTTAGGTCGCGGGTCTAGAAATTGGAATCATACCCGGACCTGTTTACTTAACGGTTCCTAAAGACGGACCCAGACCCGATTATTAACGGGTCGGAACCTTCGGATAATCGGAGAATCGGATACCCATTTACAACGCTATGGGCATCACCCCATCACTTCCGTCTTGGCTCAGGGTGACGTTACGAGGTTAATGGAGATGACTTTCCTCTATGGTTTACTAAGAGTGTTTCCGCAACGTTAATGTGGAAACAGAAATCAACGTAACAGAACAAATTTGAGACGGTAAAGCCGACCGGTCCCCAGGCACCACCGCTCGGTAAAAAAAACGGGCTCGGCAGGTCCGACCCGGTCCAGGGCACCACCTCTCTGTAAAGCAAAACTGTTTTCCACTGCGATAATACTTCGGGTGCGATCATACCAGCGCTAAAGCACCGGATCCCATCAGAACTCCGCAGTTAACCGTGCTTGGGCGAGAGTAGTACTAAGATGGGTGACCTCCTGCGAAGTCCTCGTGTTGCACCCCTTTTTTTTTAGCTTTGGCTGTCCATTTTCCTGCCACCCATCACATGACCGCTGTTGGAGCCGTCGGAGACCAAATTAATCATTTTGAAGCGTCAAAACCCAGGCTTCGTGCGAGACTTACTGGTTTTAGTTAGCTTTTAATTTGATTGCTTTGAAGGCTTTTTACTCCATTTCCGGTTCAATCTTTGCGGAAAGCCATATAAAGCAATTTAGGAAAGGTTTAAAAGTTTCAATGGAAAATCTTTTATATTTTATTGATTTTAGTAAGCTTACTGATTCGAGTAATCGTGGGTTTCCTGACTCGAGTAATCGAGGGTTTCCTGACTCTATAAAAGTGATGTAATACTTTTATTCAAGGAATAACACAGTTTCAGGTTGTTTATGGGTGTCTAGGGTCGTAAACGGGTCGGTTCCGTTCCGGGTCCACGGCGGGCCCGGAACTGGAATCGTTAGTGAGGGGATGCACCCGGAAACCAAAACCGGAACCGATTCGGAACTAATTTCCTGGATCCGGAACCGGAACCATTACGGAGTGGATGGGCCCGGAACCGGAACCATTTCCTGGGCGGGTTCGGGTCCGGGCCCGGCCTATCTAGAGAATTTTTTAGAGAAAAGCAAACTTTTAGAAAAAAAATTTCTAAAATTGGGGTAATATATTGGAGCTCGGGCCCACAGGCCAGAACCAAGGTCGAATTGGGCCCGGAACCATTTAGGTCGCGGGTCTAGAAATTGGAATCATACCCGGACCTGTTTACTTAACGGTTCCTAAAGATGGACCCAGACCCGATTATTAACGGGTCGGAACCTTCGGATAATCGGAGAATCGGATACCCATTTACAACCCTATGGGCATCACCCCATCACTTCCATCTTGGCTCAAGGTGACGGTACGAGGTTAATGGAGATGACTTTCCTCTATGGTTTACTAAGAGTGTTTCCGCAACGTTAATGTGGAAACAGAAATCAACGTAACAGAACAAATTTGAGACGGTAAAGCCGACCGATCCCCAGGCACCACCGCTCGGTAAAGCAACGGGCTCGGCAGGTCCGACCCGGTCCAGGGCACCACCTCTTTGTAAAGCAAAACTGTTTTCCACTGCAATAATACTTCGGTTGCGATCATACCAGCGCTAAAGCACCGGATCCCATCAGAACTCCGCAGTTAAGCGTGCCTGGGCGAGAGTAGTACTAGGATGAGTGACCTCCTGGGAAGTCCTCGTGTTGCACCCCTTTTTTTTCAGCTTTGGCTGTCCATTTTCCTGCCACGCATCACATGACCGCTGTTGGAGCCGTCGGAGACCAAATTAATCTTTTTGAGGCGTCGAAACCCAGGCTCCGTGCGAGACTTACTGGTTTTAGTTAGCCTTTAATTTGATTGCTTTGAAGGCTTTTTACTCCATTTCCGGTTCAATCTTTGCAGAAAGCCATATAAAGCAATTTAGGAAAGGTTTAAAAGTTTCAATGGAAAATCTTTTATATTTTACTGATTTTAGTAAGCTTACTGATTCGAGTAATCGAGGGTTTCCTGACTCTATAAAAGTGATGTAATACTTTTATTCAAGGAATAACACAGTTTCAGGTTGTTTATGGGTATCTAGGGTCGTAAACGGGTCGGTTTCGTTCCGGGTCCACGGCGGGCCCGGAACTGGAATCGTTATTGAGGGGATGCACCCGGAAACCAAAACCGGAACCGATTCGGAACTAATTTCCTGGATCCGGAACCGGAACCATTACGGAGTGGATGGGCCCGGAACCGGGACCATTTCCTGGGCGGGTTCGGGTCCGGGCCCGGCCTATGTAGAGAATTTTTTAGAGAAAAGCAAACTTTTAGAAAAAAAATTTCTAAAATTAGGGTAATATATTGGAGCTCGGGCCCACAGGCCAGAACCAAGGTCGAATTGGGCCCGAAACCATTTAGGTTGCGGGTCTAGAAATTGGAACCATACCCGGACCCGTTTACTTATCGGTTCCTAAAGATGGACCCAGACCCGATTATTAACGGGTCGGAACCTTCGGATAATCGGAGAATCGGATACCCATTTACAACCCTATGGGCATCACCCCATCACTTCCGTCTTGGCTCAGGGTGACGGTACGAGGTTAAAGGAGATTACTTTCCTCTATGGTTTACTAAGAGTGTTTCCGCAACGTTAATGTGGAAACAGAATTCAACGTAACAGAACAAATTTGAGACGGAAAAGCCGACCGGTCCCCCGGCACCACCGCTCGGTAAAGCAACGGGCTCGGCAGGTCCGACCCGGTCCAGGGCACCACCTCTCTGTAAAGCACAACTGTTTTCCACTGCGATAATACTTCGGGTTCGATCATACCAGCGCTAAAGCACCGGATCCCATCAGAACTCCGCAGTTAAGCGTGCTTGGGCGAGAGTAGTACTAGGATGGGTGACCTCCTGGGAAGTCCTCGTGTTGCACCCCTTTTTTTTCAGCTTTGGCTGTCCATTTTCCTGCCACCCATCACATGACCGCTGTTGGAGCCGTCGGAGACCAAATTAATCATTTTGAAGCGTCGAAGCCCAGGCTCCGTGCGAGACTTACTGGTTTTAGTTAGCCTTTAATTTGATTGCTTTGAAGGCTTTTTACTCCATTTCCGGTTCAATCTTTGCGGAAAGCCATATAAAGCAATTTAGGAAAGGTTTAAAAGTTTCAATGGAAAATCTTTTATATTTTACTGATTTTAGTAAGCTTACTGATTCGAGTAATCGAGGGTTTCCTGACTCTATAAAAGTGATGTAATACTTTTATTCAAGGAATAATACAATTTCAGGTTGTTTATGGGTATCTAGGGTCGTAAATGGGTCGGTTCCGTTCCGGGTCCGCGGCGGGCCCGGAACTGGAATCGTTAGTGAGGGGATGCACCCGGAAACCAAAACCGGAACCGATTCGGAACTAATTTCCTGGATCCGGAACCGGAACCATTACGGAGTGGATGGGCCCGGAACCGGAACCATTTCCTGGGCGGGTTCGGGTCCGGGCCCGGCCTATGTAGAGAATTTTTTAGAGAAAAGCAAACTTTTAGAAAAAAAATTTCTAAAATTGGGGTAATATATTGGAGCTCGGGCCCACAGGCCAGAACCAAGGTCGAATTGGGCCCGGAACCATTTAGGTCGCGGGTCTAGAAATTGGAACCATACCCGGACCCGTTTACTTATCGGTTCCTAAAGATGGACCCAGACCCGATTATTAACGGGTCGGAACCTTCGGATAATCGGAGAATCGGATACCCATTTACAACCCTATGGGCATCACCCCATCACTTCCGTCTTGGCTCAGGGTGACGGTACGAGGTTAAAGGAGATGACTTTCCTCTATGGTTTACTAAGAGTGTTTCCGCAACGTTAATGTGGAAACAGAATTCAACGTAACAGAACAAATTTGAGACGGAAAAGCCGACCGGTCCCCAGGGACCACCGCTCGGTAAAGCAACGGGCTCGGCAGGTCCGACCCGGTCCAGGGCACCACCTCTCTGTAAAGCACAACTGTTTTACACTGCGATAATACTTCGGGTGCGATCATACCAGCGCTAAAGCACCGGATCCCATCAGAACTCCGCAGTTAAGCGTGCTTGGGCGAGAGTAGAACTAAGATGGGTGACCTCCTGGGAAGTCCTCGTGTTGCACACCTTTTTTTTTCAGCTTGGGCTGTCCATTTTCCTGCCACCCATCACATGACCGCTGTTGGAGCCATCGGAGACCAAATTAATCGTTTTGAAGCGTCGAAACCCAGGCTTCGTGCGAGACTTACTGGTTTTAGTTAGCCTTTAATTCGATTGCTTTGAAAGCTTTTTACTCCATTTCCGGTTCAATCTTTGCGGAAAGCCATATAAAGCAATTTAGGAAAGGTTTAAAAGTTTCAATGGAAAATCTTTTATATTTTACTGATTTTAGTAAGCTCACTGATTCGAGTAATCGAGGGTTTCCTGACTCTATAAAAGTGATGTAATACTTTTATTCAAGGAATAATATAGTTTCAGGTTGTTTCTGGGTATCAAGGGTCGTAAACGGGTCGGTTCCGTTCCGGGTCCACGGCGGGCCCGGAACTGGAATCGTTAGTGAGGGGATGCACCCGGAAACCAAAACCGGAACCGATTCGGAACTAATTTCCTGGATCCGGAACCGGAACCATTACGGAGTGGATGGGCCCGGAACCGGAACCATTTCCTGGGCGGGTTCGGGTCCGGGCCCGGCCTATGTAGAGAATTTTTTAGAGAAAAGCAAACTTTTAGAAAAAAAATTTCTAAAATTGGGGTAATATATTGGAGCTCGGGCCCACAGGCCAGAACCAAGGTCGAATTGGGCCCGGAACCATTTAGGTCGCGGGTCTAGAAATTGGAACCATACCCGGACCCGTTTACTTATCGGTTCCTAAAGATGGACCCAGACCCGATTATTAACGGGTCGGAACCTTCGGATAATCGGAGAATCGGATACCCATTTACAACCCTATGGGCATCACCCCATCACTTCCGTCTTGGCTCAGGGTGACGGTACGAGGTTAAAGGAGATGACTTTCCTCTATGGTTTACTAAGAGTGTTTCCGCAACGTTAATGTGGAAACAGAATTCAACGTAACAGAACAAATTTGAGACGGAAAAGCCGACCGGTCCCCAGGGACCACCGCTCGGTAAAGCAACGGGCTCGGCAGGTCCGACCCGGTCCAGGGCACCACCTCTCTGTAAAGCACAACTGTTTTACACTGCGATAATACTTCGGGTGCGATCATACCAGCGCTAAAGCACCGGATCCCATCAGAACTCCGCAGTTAAGCGTGCTTGGGCGAGAGTAGAACTAAAATGGGTGACCTCCTGGGAAGTCCTCGTGTTGCACACCTTTTTTTTTTCAGCTTGGGCTGTCCATTTTCCTGCCACCCATCACATGACCGCTGTTGGAGCCGTCGGAGACCAAATTAATCATTTTGAAGCGTCGAAACCCAGGCTCCGTGCGAGACTTACTGGTTTTAGTTAGCCTTTAATTTGATTGCTTTGAAGGCTTTTTACTCCATTTCCGGTTCAATCTTTGCGGAAAGCCATATAAAGCAATTTAGGAAAGGTTTAAAAGTTTCAATGGAAAATCTTTTATATTTTACTGATTTTAGTAAGCTTACTGATTCGAGTAATCGAGGGTTTCCTGACTCTATAAAAGTGATGTAATACTTTTATTCAAGGAATAACACAGTTTCAGGTTGTTTATGGGTATCTAGGGTCGTAAACGGGTCGGTTCCGTTCCGGGTCCACGGCGGGCCCGGAACTGGAATCGTTAGTGAGGGGATGCACCCGGAAACCAAAACCGGAACCGATTCGGAACTAATTTCCTGGATCCGGAACCGGAACCATTACGGAGTGGATGGGCCCGGAACCGGGACCATTTCCTGGGCGGGTTCGGGTCCGGGCCCGGCCTATGTAGAGAATTTTTTAGAGAAAAGCAAACTTTTAGAAAAAAAATTTCTAAAATTAGGGTAATATATTGGAGCTCGGGCCCACAGGCCAGAACCAAGGTCGAATTGGGCCCGAAACCATTTAGGTTGCGGGTCTAGAAATTGGAACCATACCCGGACCCGTTTACTTATCGGTTCCTAAAGATGGACCCAGACCCGATTATTAACGGGTCGGAACCTTCGGATAATCGGAGAATCGGATACCCATTTACAACCCTATGGGCATCACCCCATCACTTCCGTCTTGGCTCAGGGTGACGGTACGAGGTTAAAGGAGATTACTTTCCTCTATGGTTTACTAAGAGTGTTTCCGCAACGTTAATGTGGAAACAGAATTCAACGTAACAGAACAAATTTGAGACGGAAAAGCCGACCGGTCCCCAGGCACCACCGCTCGGTAAAGCAACGGGCTCGGCAGGTCCGACCCGGTCCAGGGCACCACCTCTCTGTAAAGCACAACTGTTTTCCACTGCGATAATACTTCGGGTTCGATCATACCAGCGCTAAAGCACCGGATCCCATCAGAACTCCGCAGTTAAGCGTGCTTGGGCGAGAGTAGTACTAGGATGGGTGACCTCCTGGGAAGTCCTCGTGTTGCACCCCTTTTTTTTCAGCTTTGGCTGTCCATTTTCCTGCCACCCATCACATGACCGCTGTTGGAGCCGTCGGAGACCAAATTAATCATTTTGAAGCGTCGAAGCCCAGGCTCCGTGCGAGACTTACTGGTTTTAGTTAGCCTTTAATTTGATTGCTTTGAAGGCTTTTTACTCCATTTCCGGTTCAATCTTTGCGGAAAGCCATATAAAGCAATTTAGGAAAGGTTTAAAAGTTTCAATGGAAAATCTTTTATATTTTACTGATTTTAGTAAGCTTACTGATTCGAGTAATCGAGGGTTTCCTGACTCTATAAAAGTGATGTAATACTTTTATTCAAGGAATAATACAGTTTCAGGTTGTTTATGGGTATCTAGGGTCGTAAATGGGACGGTTCCGTTCCGGGTCCACGGCGGGCCCGGAACTGGAATCGTTAGTGAGGGGATGCACCCGGAAACCAAAACCGGAACCGATTCGGAACTAATTTCCTGGATCCGGAACCGGAACCATTACGGAGTGGATGGGCCCGGAACCGGAACCATTTCCTGGGCGGGTTCGGGTCCGGGCCCGGCCTATGTAGAGAATTTTTTAGAGAAAAGCAAACTTTTAGAAAAAAAATTTCTAAAATTGGGGTAATATATTGGAGCTCGGGCCCACAGGCCAGAACCAAGGTCGAATTGGGCCCGGAACCATTTAGGTCGCGGGTCTAGAAATTGGAACCATACCCGGACCCGTTTACTTATCGGTTCCTAAAGATGGACCCAGACCCGATTATTAACGGGTCGGAACCTTCGGATAATCGGAGAATCGGATACCCATTTACAACCCTATGGGCATCACCCCATCACTTCCGTCTTGGCTCAGGGTGACGGTACGAGGTTAAAGGAGATGACTTTCCTCTATGGTTTACTAAGAGTGTTTCCGCAACGTTAATGTGGAAACAGAATTCAACGTAACAGAACAAATTTGAGACGGAAAAGCCGACCGGTCCCCAGGGACCACCGCTCGGTAAAGCAATGGGCTCGGCAGGTCCGACCCGGTCCAGGGCACCACCTCTCTGTAAAGCACAACTGTTTTACACTGCGATAATACTTCGGGTGCGATCATACCAGCGCTAAAGCACCGGATCCCATCAGAACTCCGCAGTTAAGCGTGCTTGGGCGAGAGTAGAACTAAGATGGGTGACCTCCTGGGAAGTCCTCGTGTTGCACACCTTTTTTTTTTCAGCTTGGGCTGTCCATTTTCCTGCCACCCATCACATGACCGCTGTTGGAGCCATCGGAGACCAAATTAATCGTTTTGAAGCGTCGAAACCCAGGCTTCGTGCGAGACTTACTGGTTTTAGTTAGCCTTTAATTCGATTGCTTTGAAAGCTTTTTACTCCATTTCCGGTTCAATCTTTGCGGAAAGCCATATAAAGCAATTTAGGAAAGGTTTAAAAGTTTCAATGGAAAATCTTTTATATTTTACTGATTTTAGTAAGCTCACTGATTCGAGTAATCGAGGGTTTCCTGACTCTATAAAAGTGATGTAATACTTTTATTCAAGGAATAATACAGTTTCAGGTTGTTTCGGGGTATCAAGGGTCGTAAACGGGTCGGTTCCGTTCCGGGTCCACGGCGGGCCCGGAACTGGAATCGTTAGTGAGGGGATGCACCCGGAAACCAAAACCGGAACCGATTCGGAACTAATTTCCTGGATCCGGAACCGGAACCATTACGGAGTGGATGGGCCCGGAACCGGAACCATTTCCTGGGCGGGTTCGGGTCCGGGCCCGGCCTATGTAGAGAATTTTTTAGAGAAAAGCAAACTTTTAGAAAAAAAAATTTCTAAAATTGGGGTAATATATTGGAGCTCGGGCCCACAGGCCAGAACCAAGGTCGAATTGGGCCCGAAACCATTTAGGTTGCGGGTCTAGAAATTGGAACCATACCCGGACCCGTTTACTTATCGGTTCCTAAAGATGGACCCAGACCCGATTATTAACGGGTCGGAACCTTCGGATAATCGGAGAATCGGATACCCATTTACAACCCTATGGGCATCACCCCATCACTTCCGTCTTGGCTCAGGGTGACGGTACGAGGTTAAAGGAGATTACTTTCCTCTATGGTTTACTAAGAGTGTTTCCGCAACGTTAATGTGGAAACAGAATTCAACGTAACAGAACAAATTTGAGACGGAAAAGCCGACCGGTCCCCAGGCACCACCGCTCGGTAAAGCAACGGGCTCGGCAGGTCCGACCCGGTCCAGGGCACCACCTCTCTGTAAAGCACAACTGTTTTCCACTGCGATAATACTTCGGGTTCGATCATACCAGCGCTAAAGCACCGGATCCCATCAGAACTCCGCAGTTAAGCGTGCTTGGGCGAGAGTAGTACTAGGATGGGTGACCTCCAGGGAAGTCCTCGTGTTGCACCCCTTTTTTTTCAGCTTTGGCTGTCCATTTTCCTGCCACCCATCACATGACCGCTGTTGGAGCCGTCGGAGACCAAATTAATCATTTTGAAGCGTCGAAGCCCAGGCTCCGTGCGAGACTTACTGGTTTTAGTTAGCCTTTAATTTGATTGCTTTGAAGGCTTTTTACTCCATTTCCGGTTCAATCTTTGCGGAAAGCCATATAAAGCAATTTAGGAAAGGTTTAAAAGTTTCAATGGAAAATCTTTTATATTTTACTGATTTTAGTAAGCTTACTGATTCGAGTAATCGAGGGTTTCCTGACTCTATAAAAGTGATGTAACACTTTTATTCAAGGAATAATACAGTTTCAGGTTGTTTATGGGTATCTAGGGTCGTAAATGGGTCGGTTCCGTTCCGGGTCCACGGCGGGCCCGGAACTGGAATCGTTAGTGAGGGGATGCACCCGGAAACCAAAACCGGAACCGATTCGGAACTAATTTCCTGGATCCGGAACCGGAACCATTACGGAGTGGATGGGCCCGGAACCGGAACCATTTCCTGGGCGGGTTCGGGTCCGGGCCCGGCCTATGTAGAGAATTTTTTAGAGAAAAGCAAACTTTTAGAAAAAAAATTTCTAAAATTGGGGTAATATATTGGAGCTCGGGCCCACAGGTCAGAACCAAGGTCGAATTGGGCCCGGAACCATTTAGGTCGCGGGTCTAGAAATTGGAACCATACCCGGACCCGTTTACTTATCGGTTCCTAAAGATGGACCCAGACCCGATTATTAACGGGTCGGAACCTTCGGATAATCGGAGAATCGGATACCCATTTACAACCCTATGGGCATCACCCCATCACTTCCGTCTTGGCTCAGGGTGACGGTACGAGGTTAAAGGAGATGACTTTCCTCTATGGTTTACTAAGAGTGTTTCCGCAACGTTAATGTGGAAACAGAATTCAACGTAACAGAACAAATTTGAGACGGAAAAGCCGACCGGTCCCCAGGGACCACCGCTCGGTAAAGCAACGGGCTCGGCAGGTCCGACCCGGTCCAGGGCACCACCTCTCTGTAAAGCACAACTGTTTTACACTGCGATAATACTTCGGGTGCGATCATACCAGCGCTAAAGCACCGGATCCCATCAGAACTCCGCAGTTAAGCGTGCTTGGGCGAGAGTAGAACTAAGATGGGTGACCTCCTGGGAAGTCCTCGTGTTGCACACCTTTTTTTTTTCAGCTTGGGCTGTCCATTTTCCTGCCACCCATCACATGACCGCTGTTGGAGCTATCGGAGACCAAATTAATCGTTTTGAAGCGTCGAAACCCAGGCTTCGTGCGAGACTTACTGGTTTTAGTTAGCCTTTAATTCGATTGCTTTGAAAGCTTTTTACTCCATTTCCGGTTCAATCTTTGCGGAAAGCCATATAAAGCAATTTAGGAAAGGTTTAAAAGTTTCAATGGAAAATCTTTTATATTTTACTGATTTTAGTAAGCTCACTGATTCGAGTAATCGAGGGTTTCCTGACTCTATAAAAGTGATGTAATACTTTTATTCAAGGAATAATACAGTTTCAGGTTGTTTCGGGGTATCAAGGGTCGTAAACGGGTCGGTTCCGTTCCGGGTCCACGGCGGGCCCGGAACTGGAATCGTTAGTGAGGGGATGCACCCGGAAACCAAAACCGGAACCGATTCGGAACTAATTTCCTGGATCCGGAACCGGAACCATTACGGAGTGGATGGGCCCGGAACCGGAACCATTTCCTGGGCGGGTTCGGGTCCGGGCCCGGCCTATGTAGAGAATTTTTTAGAGAAAAGCAAACTTTTAGAAAAAAAAATTTCTAAAATTGGGGTAATATATTGGAGCTCGGGCCCACAGGCCAGAACCAAGGTCGAATTGGGCCCGAAACCATTTAGGTTGCGGGTCTAGAAATTGGAACCATACCCGGACCCGTTTACTTATCGGTTCCTAAAGATGGACCCAGACCCGATTATTAACGGGTCGGAACCTTCGGATAATCGGAGAATCGGATACCCATTTACAACCCTATGGGCATCACCCCATCACTTCCGTCTTGGCTCAGGGTGACGGTACGAGGTTAAAGGAGATTACTTTCCTCTATGGTTTACTAAGAGTGTTTCCGCAACGTTAATGTGGAAACAGAATTCAACGTAACAGAACAAATTTGAGACGGAAAAGCCGACCGGTCCCCAGGCACCACCGCTCGGTAAAGCAACGGGCTCGGCAGGTCCGACCCGGTCCAGGGCACCACCTCTCTGTAAAGCACAACTGTTTTCCACTGCGATAATACTTCGGGTTCGATCATACCAGCGCTAAAGCACCGGATCCCATCAGAACTCCGCAGTTAAGCGTGCTTGGGCGAGAGTAGTACTAGGATGGGTGACCTCCAGGGAAGTCCTCGTGTTGCACCCCTTTTTTTTCAGCTTTGGCTGTCCATTTTCCTGCCACCCATCACATGACCGCTGTTGGAGCCGTCGGAGACCAAATTAATCATTTTGAAGCGTCGAAGCCCAGGCTCCGTGCGAGACTTACTGGTTTTAGTTAGCCTTTAATTTGATTGCTTTGAAGGCTTTTTACTCCATTTCCGGTTCAATCTTTGCGGAAAGCCATATAAAGCAATTTAGGAAAGGTTTAAAAGTTTCAATGGAAAATCTTTTATATTTTACTGATTTTAGTAAGCTTACTGATTCGAGTAATCGAGGGTTTCCTGACTCTATAAAAGTGATGTAACACTTTTATTCAAGGAATAATACAGTTTCAGGTTGTTTATGGGTATCTAGGGTCGTAAATGGGTCGGTTCCGTTCCGGGTCCACGGCGGGCCCGGAACTGGAATCGTTAGTGAGGGGATGCACCCGGAAACCAAAACCGGAACCGATTCGGAACTAATTTCCTGGATCCGGAACCGGAACCATTACGGAGTGGATGGGCCCGGAACCGGAACCATTTCCTGGGCGGGTTCGGGTCCGGGCCCGGCCTATGTAGAGAATTTTTTAGAGAAAAGCAAACTTTTAGAAAAAAAATTTCTAAAATTGGGGTAATATATTGGAGCTCGGGCCCACAGGTCAGAACCAAGGTCGAATTGGGCCCGGAACCATTTAGGTCGCGGGTCTAGAAATTGGAACCATACCCGGACCCGTTTACTTATCGGTTCCTAAAGATGGACCCAGACCCGATTATTAACGGGTCGGAACCTTCGGATAATCGGAGAATCGGATACCCATTTACAACCCTATGGGCATCACCCCATCACTTCCGTCTTGGCTCAGGGTGACGGTACGAGGTTAAAGGAGATGACTTTCCTCTATGGTTTACTAAGAGTGTTTCCGCAACGTTAATGTGGAAACAGAATTCAACGTAACAGAACAAATTTGAGACGGAAAAGCCGACCGGTCCCCAGGGACCACCGCTCGGTAAAGCAACGGGCTCGGCAGGTCCGACCCGGTCCAGGGCACCACCTCTCTGTAAAGCACAACTGTTTTACACTGCGATAATACTTCGGGTGCGATCATACCAGCGCTAAAGCACCGGATCCCATCAGAACTCCGCAGTTAAGCGTGCTTGGGCGAGAGTAGAACTAAGATGGGTGACCTCCTGGGAAGTCCTCGTGTTGCACACCTTTTTTTTTTCAGCTTGGGCTGTCCATTTTCCTGCCACCCATCACATGACCGCTGTTGGAGCCATCGGAGACCAAATTAATCGTTTTGAAGCGTCGAAACCCAGGCTTCGTGCGAGACTTACTGGTTTTAGTTAGCCTTTAATTCGATTGCTTTGAAAGCTTTTTACTCCATTTCCGGTTCAATCTTTGCGGAAAGCCATATAAAGCAATTTAGGAAAGGTTTAAAAGTTTCAATGGAAAATCTTTTATATTTTACTGATTTTAGTAAGCTCACTGATTCGAGTAATCGAGGGTTTCCTGACTCTATAAAAGTGATGTAATACTTTTATTCAAGGAATAATACAGTTTCAGGTTGTTTCTGGGTATCAAGGGTCGTAAACGGGTCGGTTCCGTTCCGGGTCCACGGCGGGCCCGGAACTGGAATCGTTAGTGAGGGGATGCACCCGGAAACCAAAACCGGAACCGATTCGGAACTAATTTCCTGGATCCGGAACCGGAACCATTACGGAGTGGATGGGCCCGGAACCGGAACCATTTCCTGGGCGGGTTCGGGTCCGGGCCCGGCCTATGTAGAGAATTTTTTAGAGAAAAGCAAACTTTTAGAAAAAAAAATTTCTAAAATTGGGGTAATATATTGGAGCTCGGGCCCACAGGCCAGAACCAAGGTCGAATTGGGCCCGAAACCATTTAGGTTGCGGGTCTAGAAATTGGAACCATACCCGGACCCGTTTACTTATCGGTTCCTAAAGATGGACCCAGACCCGATTATTAACGGGTCGGAACCTTCGGATAATCGGAGAATCGGATACCCATTTACAACCCTATGGGCATCACCCCATCACTTCCGTCTTGGCTCAGGGTGACGGTACGAGGTTAAAGGAGATTACTTTCCTCTATGGTTTACTAAGAGTGTTTCCGCAACGTTAATGTGGAAACAGAATTCAACGTAACAGAACAAATTTGAGACGGAAAAGCCGACCGGTCCCCAGGCACCACCGCTCGGTAAAGCAACGGGCTCGGCAGGTCCGACCCGGTCCAGGGCACCACCTCTCTGTAAAGCACAACTGTTTTCCACTGCGATAATACTTCGGGTTCGATCATACCAGCGCTAAAGCACCGGATCCCATCAGAACTCCGCAGTTAAGCGTGCTTGGGCGAGAGTAGTACTAGGATGGGTGACCTCCTGGGAAGTCCTCGTGTTGCACCCCTTTTTTTTCAGCTTTGGCTGTCCATTTTCCTGCCACCCATCACATGACCGCTGTTGGAGCCGTCGGAGACCAAATTAATCATTTTGAAGCGTCGAAGCCCAGGCTCCGTGCGAGACTTACTGGTTTTAGTTAGCCTTTAATTTGATTGCTTTGAAGGCTTTTTACTCCATTTCCGGTTCAATCTTTGCGGAAAGCCATATAAAGCAATTTAGGAAAGGTTTAAAAGTTTCAATGGAAAATCTTTTATATTTTACTGATTTTAGTAAGCATACTGATTCGAGTAATCGAGGGTTTCCTGACTCTATAAAAGTGATGTAATACTTTTATTCAAGGAATAATACAGTTTCAGGTTGTTTATGGGTATCTAGGGTCGTAAATGGGTCGGTTCCGTTCCGGGTCCACGGCGGGCCCGGAACTGGAATCGTTAGTGAGGGGATGCACCCGGAAACCAAAACCGGAACCGATTCGGAACTAATTTCCTGGATCCGGAACCGGAACCATTACGGAGTGGATGGGCCCGGAACCGGAACCATTTCCTGGGCGGGTTCGGGTCCGGGCCCGGCCTATGTAGAGAATTTTTTAGAGAAAAGCAAACTTTTAGAAAAAAAATTTCTAAAATTGGGGTAATATATTGGAGCTCGGGCCCACAGGCCAGAACCAAGGTCGAATTGGGCCCGGAACCATTTAGGTCGCGGGTCTAGAAATTGGAACCATACCCGGACCCGTTTACTTATCGGTTCCTAAAGATGGACCCAGACCCGATTATTAACGGGTCGGAACCTTCGGATAATCGGAGAATCGGATACCCATTTACAACCCTATGGGCATCACCCCATCACTTCCGTCTTGGCTCAGGGTGACGGTACGAGGTTAAAGGAGATGACTTTCCTCTATGGTTTACTAAGAGTGTTTCCGCAACGTTAATGTGGAAACAGAATTCAACGTAACAGAACAAATTTGAGACGGAAAAGCCGACCGGTCCCCAGGGACCACCGCTCGGTAAAGCAACGGGCTCGGCAGGTCCGACCCGGTCCAGGGCACCACCTCTCTGTAAAGCACAACTGTTTTACACTGCGATAATACTTCGGGTGCGATCATACCAGCGCTAAAGCACCGGATCCCATCAGAACTCCGCAGTTAAGCGTGCTTGGGCGAGAGTAGAACTAAGATGGGTGACCTCCTGGGAAGTCCTCGTGTTGCACACCTTTTTTTTTTCAGCTTGGGCTGTCCATTTTCCTGCCACCCATCACATGACCGCTGTTGGAGCCATCGGAGACCAAATTAATCGTTTTGAAGCGTCGAAACCCAGGCTTCGTGCGAGACTTACTGGTTTTAGTTAGCCTTTAATTCGATTGCTTTGAAAGCTTTTTACTCCATTTCCGGTTCAATCTTTGCGGAAAGCCATATAAAGCAATTTAGGAAAGGTTTAAAAGTTTCAATGGAAAATCTTTTATATTTTACTGATTTTAGTAAGCTCACTGATTCGAGTAATCGAGGGTTTCCTGACTCTATAAAAGTGATGTAATACTTTTATTCAAGGAATAATACAGTTTCAGGTTGTTTCGGGGTATCAAGGGTCGTAAACGGGTCGGTTCCGTTCCGGGTCCACGGCGGGCCCGGAACTGGAATCGTTAGTGAGGGGATGCACCCGGAAACCAAAACCGGAACCGATTCGGAACTAATTTCCTGGATCCGGAACCGGAACCATTACGGAGTGGATGGGCCCGGAACCGGAACCATTTCCTGGGCGGGTTCGGGTCCGGGCCCGGCCTATGTAGAGAATTTTTTAGAGAAAAGCAAACTTTTAGAAAAAAAAATTTCTAAAATTGGGGTAATATATTGGAGCTCGGGCCCACAGGCCAGAACCAAGGTCGAATTGGGCCCGAAACCATTTAGGTTGCGGGTCTAGAAATTGGAACCATACCCGGACCCGTTTACTTATCGGTTCCTAAAGATGGACCCAGACCCGATTATTAACGGGTCGGAACCTTCGGATAATCGGAGAATCGGATACCCATTTACAACCCTATGGGCATCACCCCATCACTTCCGTCTTGGCTCAGGGTGACGGTACGAGGTTAAAGGAGATTACTTTCCTCTATGGTTTACTAAGAGTGTTTCCGCAACGTTAATGTGGAAACAGAATTCAACGTAACAGAACAAATTTGAGACGGAAAAGCCGACCGGTCCCCAGGCACCACCGCTCGGTAAAGCAACGGGCTCGGCAGGTCCGACCCGGTCCAGGGCACCACCTCTCTGTAAAGCACAACTGTTTTCCACTGCGATAATACTTCGGGTTCGATCATACCAGCGCTAAAGCACCGGATCCCATCAGAACTCCGCAGTTAAGCGTGCTTGGGCGAGAGTAGTACTAGGATGGGTGACCTCCAGGGAAGTCCTCGTGTTGCACCCCTTTTTTTTCAGCTTTGGCTGTCCATTTTCCTGCCACCCATCACATGACCGCTGTTGGAGCCGTCGGAGACCAAATTAATCATTTTGAAGCGTCGAAGCCCAGGCTCCGTGCGAGACTTACTGGTTTTAGTTAGCCTTTAATTTGATTGCTTTGAAGGCTTTTTACTCCATTTCCGGTTCAATCTTTGCGGAAAGCCATATAAAGCAATTTAGGAAAGGTTTAAAAGTTTCAATGGAAAATCTTTTATATTTTACTGATTTTAGTAAGCTTACTGATTCGAGTAATCGAGGGTTTCCTGACTCTATAAAAGTGATGTAACACTTTTATTCAAGGAATAATACAGTTTCAGGTTGTTTATGGGTATCTAGGGTCGTAAATGGGTCGGTTCCGTTCCGGGTCCACGGCGGGCCCGGAACTGGAATCGTTAGTGAGGGGATGCACCCGGAAACCAAAACCGGAACCGATTCGGAACTAATTTCCTGGATCCGGAACCGGAACCATTACGGAGTGGATGGGCCCGGAACCGGAACCATTTCCTGGGCGGGTTCGGGTCCGGGCCCGGCCTATGTAGAGAATTTTTTAGAGAAAAGCAAACTTTTAGAAAAAAAATTTCTAAAATTGGGGTAATATATTGGAGCTCGGGCCCACAGGTCAGAACCAAGGTCGAATTGGGCCCGGAACCATTTAGGTCGCGGGTCTAGAAATTGGAACCATACCCGGACCCGTTTACTTATCGGTTCCTAAAGATGGACCCAGACCCGATTATTAACGGGTCGGAACCTTCGGATAATCGGAGAATCGGATACCCATTTACAACCCTATGGGCATCACCCCATCACTTCCGTCTTGGCTCAGGGTGACGGTACGAGGTTAAAGGAGATGACTTTCCTCTATGGTTTACTAAGAGTGTTTCCGCAACGTTAATGTGGAAACAGAATTCAACGTAACAGAACAAATTTGAGACGGAAAAGCCGACCGGTCCCCAGGGACCACCGCTCGGTAAAGCAACGGGCTCGGCAGGTCCGACCCGGTCCAGGGCACCACCTCTCTGTAAAGCACAACTGTTTTACACTGCGATAATACTTCGGGTGCGATCATACCAGCGCTAAAGCACCGGATCCCATCAGAACTCCGCAGTTAAGCGTGCTTGGGCGAGAGTAGAACTAAGATGGGTGACCTCCTGGGAAGTCCTCGTGTTGCACACCTTTTTTTTTTCAGCTTGGGCTGTCCATTTTCCTGCCACCCATCACATGACCGCTGTTGGAGCCATCGGAGACCAAATTAATCGTTTTGAAGCGTCGAAACCCAGGCTTCGTGCGAGACTTACTGGTTTTAGTTAGCCTTTAATTCGATTGCTTTGAAAGCTTTTTACTCCATTTCCGGTTCAATCTTTGCGGAAAGCCATATAAAGCAATTTAGGAAAGGTTTAAAAGTTTCAATGGAAAATCTTTTATATTTTACTGATTTTAGTAAGCTCACTGATTCGAGTAATCGAGGGTTTCCTGACTCTATAAAAGTGATGTAATACTTTTATTCAAGGAATAATACAGTTTCAGGTTGTTTCTGGGTATCAAGGGTCGTAAACGGGTCGGTTCCGTTCCGGGTCCACGGCGGGCCCGGAACTGGAATCGTTAGTGAGGGGATGCACCCGGAAACCAAAACCGGAACCGATTCGGAACTAATTTCCTGGATCCGGAACCGGAACCATTACGGAGTGGATGGGCCCGGAACCGGAACCATTTCCTGGGCGGGTTCGGGTCCGGGCCCGGCCTATGTAGAGAATTTTTTAGAGAAAAGCAAACTTTTAGAAAAAAAAATTTCTAAAATTGGGGTAATATATTGGAGCTCGGGCCCACAGGCCAGAACCAAGGTCGAATTGGGCCCGAAACCATTTAGGTTGCGGGTCTAGAAATTGGAACCATACCCGGACCCGTTTACTTATCGGTTCCTAAAGATGGACCCAGACCCGATTATTAACGGGTCGGAACCTTCGGATAATCGGAGAATCGGATACCCATTTACAACCCTATGGGCATCACCCCATCACTTCCGTCTTGGCTCAGGGTGACGGTACGAGGTTAAAGGAGATGACTTTCCTCTATGGTTTACTAAGAGTGTTTCCGCAACGTTAATGTGGAAACAGAATTCAACGTAACAGAACAAATTTGAGACGGAAAAGCCGACCGGTCCCCAGGGACCACCGCTCGGTAAAGCAACGGGCTCGGCAGGTCCGACCCGGTCCAGGGCACCACCTCTCTGTAAAGCACAACTGTTTTACACTGCGATAATACTTCGGGTGCGATCATACCAGCGCTAAAGCACCGGATCCCATCAGAACTCCGCAGTTAAGCGTGCTTGGGCGAGAGTAGAACTAAGATGGGTGACCTCCTGGGAAGTCCTCGTGTTGCACACCTTTTTTTTTTCAGCTTGGGCTGTCCATTTTCCTGCCACCCATCACATGACCGCTGTTGGAGCCATCGGAGACCAAATTAATCGTTTTGAAGCGTCGAAACCCAGGCTTCGTGCGAGACTTACTGGTTTTAGTTAGCCTTTAATTCGATTGCTTTGAAAGCTTTTTACTCCATTTCCGGTTCAATCTTTGCGGAAAGCCATATAAAGCAATTTAGGAAAGGTTTAAAAGTTTCAATGGAAAATCTTTTATATTTTACTGATTTTAGTAAGCTCACTGATTCGAGTAATCGAGGGTTTCCTGACTCTATAAAAGTGATGTAATACTTTTATTCAAGGAATAATACAGTTTCAGGTTGTTTCGGGGTATCAAGGGTCGTAAACGGGTCGGTTCCGTTCCGGGTCCACGGCGGGCCCGGAACTGGAATCGTTAGTGAGGGGATGCACCCGGAAACCAAAACCGGAACCGATTCGGAACTAATTTCCTGGATCCGGAACCGGAACCATTACGGAGTGGATGGGCCCGGAACCGGAACCATTTCCTGGGCGGGTTCGGGTCCGGGCCCGGCCTATGTAGAGAATTTTTTAGAGAAAAGCAAACTTTTAGAAAAAAAAATTTCTAAAATTGGGGTAATATATTGGAGCTCGGGCCCACAGGCCAGAACCAAGGTCGAATTGGGCCCGAAACCATTTAGGTTGCGGGTCTAGAAATTGGAACCATACCCGGACCCGTTTACTTATCGGTTCCTAAAGATGGACCCAGACCCGATTATTAACGGGTCGGAACCTTCGGATAATCGGAGAATCGGATACCCATTTACAACCCTATGGGCATCACCCCATCACTTCCGTCTTGGCTCAGGGTGACGGTACGAGGTTAAAGGAGATTACTTTCCTCTATGGTTTACTAAGAGTGTTTCCGCAACGTTAATGTGGAAACAGAATTCAACGTAACAGAACAAATTTGAGACGGAAAAGCCGACCGGTCCCCAGGCACCACCGCTCGGTAAAGCAACGGGCTCGGCAGGTCCGACCCGGTCCAGGGCACCACCTCTCTGTAAAGCACAACTGTTTTCCACTGCGATAATACTTCGGGTTCGATCATACCAGCGCTAAAGCACCGGATCCCATCAGAACTCCGCAGTTAAGCGTGCTTGGGCGAGAGTAGTACTAGGATGGGTGACCTCCAGGGAAGTCCTCGTGTTGCACCCCTTTTTTTTCAGCTTTGGCTGTCCATTTTCCTGCCACCCATCACATGACCGCTGTTGGAGCCGTCGGAGACCAAATTAATCATTTTGAAGCGTCGAAGCCCAGGCTCCGTGCGAGACTTACTGGTTTTAGTTAGCCTTTAATTTGATTGCTTTGAAGGCTTTTTACTCCATTTCCGGTTCAATCTTTGCGGAAAGCCATATAAAGCAATTTAGGAAAGGTTTAAAAGTTTCAATGGAAAATCTTTTATATTTTACTGATTTTAGTAAGCTTACTGATTCGAGTAATCGAGGGTTTCCTGACTCTATAAAAGTGATGTAACACTTTTATTCAAGGAATAATACAGTTTCAGGTTGTTTATGGGTATCTAGGGTCGTAAATGGGTCGGTTCCGTTCCGGGTCCACGGCGGGCCCGGAACTGGAATCGTTAGTGAGGGGATGCACCCGGAAACCAAAACCGGAACCGATTCGGAACTAATTTCCTGGATCCGGAACCGGAACCATTACGGAGTGGATGGGCCCGGAACCGGAACCATTTCCTGGGCGGGTTCGGGTCCGGGCCCGGCCTATGTAGAGAATTTTTTAGAGAAAAGCAAACTTTTAGAAAAAAAATTTCTAAAATTGGGGTAATATATTGGAGCTCGGGCCCACAGGTCAGAACCAAGGTCGAATTGGGCCCGGAACCATTTAGGTCGCGGGTCTAGAAATTGGAACCATACCCGGACCCGTTTACTTATCGGTTCCTAAAGATGGACCCAGACCCGATTATTAACGGGTCGGAACCTTCGGATAATCGGAGAATCGGATACCCATTTACAACCCTATGGGCATCACCCCATCACTTCCGTCTTGGCTCAGGGTGACGGTACGAGGTTAAAGGAGATGACTTTCCTCTATGGTTTACTAAGAGTGTTTCCGCAACGTTAATGTGGAAACAGAATTCAACGTAACAGAACAAATTTGAGACGGAAAAGCCGACCGGTCCCCAGGGACCACCGCTCGGTAAAGCAACGGGCTCGGCAGGTCCGACCCGGTCCAGGGCACCACCTCTCTGTAAAGCACAACTGTTTTACACTGCGATAATACTTCGGGTGCGATCATACCAGCGCTAAAGCACCGGATCCCATCAGAACTCCGCAGTTAAGCGTGCTTGGGCGAGAGTAGAACTAAGATGGGTGACCTCCTGGGAAGTCCTCGTGTTGCACACCTTTTTTTTTTCAGCTTGGGCTGTCCATTTTCCTGCCACCCATCACATGACCGCTGTTGGAGCCATCGGAGACCAAATTAATCGTTTTGAAGCGTCGAAACCCAGGCTTCGTGCGAGACTTACTGGTTTTAGTTAGCCTTTAATTCGATTGCTTTGAAAGCTTTTTACTCCATTTCCGGTTCAATCTTTGCGGAAAGCCATATAAAGCAATTTAGGAAAGGTTTAAAAGTTTCAATGGAAAATCTTTTATATTTTACTGATTTTAGTAAGCTCACTGATTCGAGTAATCGAGGGTTTCCTGACTCTATAAAAGTGATGTAATACTTTTATTCAAGGAATAATACAGTTTCAGGTTGTTTCTGGGTATCAAGGGTCGTAAACGGGTCGGTTCCGTTCCGGGTCCACGGCGGGCCCGGAACTGGAATCGTTAGTGAGGGGATGCACCCGGAAACCAAAACCGGAACCGATTCGGAACTAATTTCCTGGATCCGGAACCGGAACCATTACGGAGTGGATGGGCCCGGAACCGGAACCATTTCCTGGGCGGGTTCGGGTCCGGGCCCGGCCTATGTAGAGAATTTTTTAGAGAAAAGCAAACTTTTAGAAAAAAAAATTTCTAAAATTGGGGTAATATATTGGAGCTCGGGCCCACAGGCCAGAACCAAGGTCGAATTGGGCCCGAAACCATTTAGGTTGCGGGTCTAGAAATTGGAACCATACCCGGACCCGTTTACTTATCGGTTCCTAAAGATGGACCCAGACCCGATTATTAACGGGTCGGAACCTTCGGATAATCGGAGAATCGGATACCCATTTACAACCCTATGGGCATCACCCCATCACTTCCGTCTTGGCTCAGGGTGACGGTACGAGGTTAAAGGAGATTACTTTCCTCTATGGTTTACTAAGAGTGTTTCCGCAACGTTAATGTGGAAACAGAATTCAACGTAACAGAACAAATTTGAGACGGAAAAGCCGACCGGTCCCCAGGCACCACCGCTCGGTAAAGCAACGGGCTCGGCAGGTCCGACCCGGTCCAGGGCACCACCTCTCTGTAAAGCACAACTGTTTTCCACTGCGATAATACTTCGGGTTCGATCATACCAGCGCTAAAGCACCGGATCCCATCAGAACTCCGCAGTTAAGCGTGCTTGGGCGAGAGTAGTACTAGGATGGGTGACCTCCTGGGAAGTCCTCGTGTTGCACCCCTTTTTTTTCAGCTTTGGCTGTCCATTTTCCTGCCACCCATCACATGACCGCTGTTGGAGCCGTCGGAGACCAAATTAATCATTTTGAAGCGTCGAAGCCCAGGCTCCGTGCGAGACTTACTGGTTTTAGTTAGCCTTTAATTTGATTGCTTTGAAGGCTTTTTACTCCATTTCCGGTTCAATCTTTGCGGAAAGCCATATAAAGCAATTTAGGAAAGGTTTAAAAGTTTCAATGGAAAATCTTTTATATTTTACTGATTTTAGTAAGCTTACTGATTCGAGTAATCGAGGGTTTCCTGACTCTATAAAAGTGATGTAATACTTTTATTCAAGGAATAATACAGTTTCAGGTTGTTTATGGGTATCTAGGGTCGTAAATGGGTCGGTTCCGTTCCGGGTCCACGGCGGGCCCGGAACTGGAATCGTTAGTGAGGGGATGCACCCGGAAACCAAAACCGGAACCGATTCGGAACTAATTTCCTGGATCCGGAACCGGAACCATTACGGAGTGGATGGGCCCGGAACCGGAACCATTTCCTGGGCGGGTTCGGGTCCGGGCCCGGCCTATGTAGAGAATTTTTTAGAGAAAAGCAAACTTTTAGAAAAAAAATTTCTAAAATTGGGGTAATATATTGGAGCTCGGGCCCACAGGCCAGAACCAAGGTCGAATTGGGCCCGGAACCATTTAGGTCGCGGGTCTAGAAATTGGAACCATACCCGGACCCGTTTACTTATCGGTTCCTAAAGATGGACCCAGACCCGATTATTAACGGGTCGGAACCTTCGGATAATCGGAGAATCGGATACCCATTTACAACCCTATGGGCATCACCCCATCACTTCCGTCTTGGCTCAGGGTGACGGTACGAGGTTAAAGGAGATGACTTTCCTCTATGGTTTACTAAGAGTGTTTCCGCAACGTTAATGTGGAAACAGAATTCAACGTAACAGAACAAATTTGAGACGGAAAAGCCGACCGGTCCCCAGGGACCACCGCTCGGTAAAGCAACGGGCTCGGCAGGTCCGACCCGGTCCAGGGCACCACCTCTCTGTAAAGCACAACTGTTTTACACTGCGATAATACTTCGGGTGCGATCATACCAGCGCTAAAGCACCCGATCCCATCAGAACTCCGCAGTTAAGCGTGCTTGGGCGAGAGTAGAACTAAGATGGGTGACCTCCTGGGAAGTCCTCGTGTTGCACACCTTTTTTTTTTCAGCTTGGGCTGTCCATTTTCCTGCCACCCATCACATGACCGCTGTTGGAGCCATCGGAGACCAAATTAATCGTTTTGAAGCGTCGAAACCCAGGCTTCGTGCGAGACTTACTGGTTTTAGTTAGCCTTTAATTCGATGGCTTTGAAAGCTTTTTACTCCATTTCCGGTTCAATCTTTGCGGAAAGCCATATAAAGCAATTTAGGAAAGGTTTAAAAGTTTCAATGGAAAATCTTTTATATTTTACTGATTTTAGTAAGCTCACTGATTCGAGTAATCGAGGGTTTCCTGACTCTATAAAAGTGATGTAATACTTTTATTCAAGGAATAATACAGTTTCAGGTTGTTTCTGGGTATCAAGGGTCGTAAACGGGTCGGTTCCGTTCCGGGTCCACGGCGGGCCCGGAACTGGAATCGTTAGTGAGGGGATGCACCCGGAAACCAAAACCGGAACCGATTCGGAACTAATTTCCTGGATCCGGAACCGGAACCATTACGGAGTGGGTGGGCCCGGAACCGGAACCATTTCCTGGGCGGGTTCGGGTCCGGGCCCGGCCTATGTAGAGAATTTTTTAGAGAAAAGCAAACTTTTAGAAAAAAAATTTCTAAAATTGGGGTAATATATTGGAGCTCGGGCCCACAGGCCAGAACCAAGGTCGAATTGGGCCCGGAACCATTTAGGTCGCGGGTCTAGAAATTGGAACCATACCCGGACCCGTTTACTTATCGGTTCCTAAAGATGGACCCAGACCCGATTATTAACGGGTCGGAACCTTCGGATAATCGGAGAATCGGATACCCATTTACAACCCTATGGGCATCACCCCATCACTTCCGTCTTGGCTCAGGGTGACGGTACGAGGTTAAAGGAGATGACTTTCCTCTATGGTTTACTAAGAGTGTTTCCGCAACGTTAATGTGGAAACAGAATTCAACGTAACAGAACAAATTTGAGACGGAAAAGCCGACCGGTCCCCAGGGACCACCGCTCGGTAAAGCAACGGGCTCGGCAGGTCCGACCCGGTCCAGGGCACCACCTCTCTGTAAAGCACAACTGTTTTACACTGCGATAATACTTCGGGTGCGATCATACCAGCGCTAAAGCACCGGATCCCATCAGAACTCCGCAGTTAAGCGTGCTTGGGCGAGAGTAGAACTAAGATGGGTGACCTCCTGGGAAGTCCTCGTGTTGCACACCTTTTTTTTTTCAGCTTGGGCTGTCCATTTTCCTGCCACCCATCACATGACCGCTGTTGGAGCCATCGGAGACCAAATTAATCGTTTTGAAGCGTCGAAACCCAGGCTTCGTGCGAGACTTACTGGTTTTAGTTAGCCTTTAATTCGATTGCTTTGAAAGCTTTTTACTCCATTTCCGGTTCAATCTTTGCGGAAAGCCATATAAAGCAATTTAGGAAAGGTTTAAAAGTTTCAATGGAAAATCTTTTATATTTTACTGATTTTAGTAAGCTCACTGATTCGAGTAATCGAGGGTTTCCTGACTCTATAAAAGTGATGTAATACTTTTATTCAAGGAATAATACAGTTTCAGGTTGTTTCTGGGTATCAAGGGTCGTAAACGGGTCGGTTCCGTTCCGGGTCCACGGCGGGCCCGGAACTGGAATCGTTAGTGAGGGGATGCACCCGGAAACCAAAACCGGAACCGATTCGGAACTAATTTCCTGGATCCGGAACCGGAACCATTACGGAGTGGATGGGCCCGGAACCGGAACCATTTCCTGGGCGGGTTCGGGTCCGAGCCCGGCCTATGTAGAGAATTTTTTAGAGAAAAGCAAACTTTTAGAAAAAAAATTTCTAAAATTGGGGTAATATATTGGAGCTCGGGCCCACAGGCCAGAACCAAGGTCGAATTGGGCCCGGAACCATTTAGGTCGCGGGTCTAGAAATTGGAACCATACCCGGACCCGTTTACTTATCGGTTCCTAAAGATGGACCCAGACCCGATTATTAACGGGTCGGAACCTTCGGATAATCGGAGAATCGGATACCCATTTACAACCCTATGGGCATCACCCCATCACTTCCGTCTTGGCTCAGGGTGACGGTACGAGGTTAAAGGAGATGACTTTCCTCTATGGTTTACTAAGAGTGTTTCCGCAACGTTAATGTGGAAACAGAATTCAACGTAACAGAACAAATTTGAGACGGAAAAGCCGACCGGTCCCCAGGGACCACCGCTCGGTAAAGCAACGGGCTCGGCAGGTCCGACCCGGTCCAGGGCACCACCTCTCTGTAAAGCACAACTGTTTTACACTGCGATAATACTTCGGGTGCGATCATACCAGCGCTAAAGCACCGGATCCCATCAGAACTCCGCAGTTAAGCGTGCTTGGGCGAGAGTAGAACTAAGATGGGTGACCTCCTGGGAAGTCCTCGTGTTGCACACCTTTTTTTTTTCAGCTTGGGCTGTCCATTTTCCTGCCACCCATCACATGACCGCTGTTGGAGCCATCGGAGACCAAATTAATCGTTTTGAAGCGTCGAAACCCAGGCTTCGTGCGAGACTTACTGGTTTTAGTTAGCCTTTAATTCGATTGCTTTGAAAGCTTTTTACTCCATTTCCGGTTCAATCTTTGCGGAAAGCCATATAAAGCAATTTAGGAAAGGTTTAAAAGTTTCAATGGAAAATCTTTTATATTTTACTGATTTTAGTAAGCTCACTGATTCGAGTAATCGAGGGTTTCCTGACTCTATAAAAGTGATGTAATACTTTTATTCAAGGAATAATACAGTTTCAGGTTGTTTCTGGGTATCAAGGGTCGTAAACGGGTCGGTTCCGTTCCGGGTCCACGGCGGGCCCGGAACTGGAATCGTTAGTGAGGGGATGCACCCGGAAACCAAAACCGGAACCGATTCGGAACTAATTTCCTGGATCCGGAACCGGAACCATTACGGAGTGGATGGGCCCGGAACCGGAACCATTTCCTGGGCGGGTTCGGGTCCGGGCCCGGCCTATGTAGAGAATTTTTTAGAGAAAAGCAAACTTTTAGAAAAAAAATTTCTAAAATTGGGGTAATATATTGGAGCTCGGGCCCACAGGCCAGAACCAAGGTCGAATTGGGCCCGGAACCATTTAGGTCGCGGGTCTAGAAATTGGAACCATACCCGGACCCGTTTACTTATCGGTTCCTAAAGATGGACCCAGACCCGATTATTAACGGGTCGGAACCTTCGGATAATCGGAGAATCGGATACCCATTTACAACCCTATGGGCATCACCCCATCACTTCCGTCTTGGCTCAGGGTGACGGTACGAGGTTAAAGGAGATGACTTTCCTCTATGGTTTACTAAGAGTGTTTCCGCAACGTTAATGTGGAAACAGAATTCAACGTAACAGAACAAATTTGAGACGGAAAAGCCGACCGGTCCCCAGGGACCACCGCTCGGTAAAGCAACGGGCTCGGCAGGTCCGACCCGGTCCAGGGCACCACCTCTCTGTAAAGCACAACTGTTTTACACTGCGATAATACTTCGGGTGCGATCATACCAGCGCTAAAGCACCGGATCCCATCAGAACTCCGCAGTTAAGCGTGCTTGGGCGAGAGTAGAACTAAGATGGGTGACCTCCTGGGAAGTCCTCGTGTTGCACACCTTTTTTTTTTCAGCTTGGGCTGTCCATTTTCCTGCCACCCATCACATGACCGCTGTTGGAGCCATCGGAGACCAAATTAATCGTTTTGAAGCGTCGAAACCCAGGCTTCGTGCGAGACTTACTGGTTTTAGTTAGCCTTTAATTCAATTGCTTTGAAAGCTTTTTACTCCATTTCCGGTTCAATCTTTGCGGAAAGCCATATAAAGCAATTTAGGAAAGGTTTAAAAGTTTCAATGGAAAATCTTTTATATTTTACTGATTTTAGTAAGCTCACTGATTCGAGTAATCGAGGGTTTCCTGACTCTATAAAAGTGATGTAATACTTTTATTCAAGGAATAATACAGTTTCAGGTTGTTTCTGGGTATCAAGGGTCGTAAACGGGTCGGTTCCGTTCCGGGTCCACGGCGGGCCCGGAACTGGAATCGTTAGTGAGGGGATGCACCCGGAAACCAAAACCGGAACCGATTCGGAACTAATTTCCTGGATCCGGAACCGGAACCATTACGGAGTGGATGGGCCCGGAACCGGAACCATTTCCTGGGCGGGTTCGGGTCCGGGCCCGGCCTATGTAGAGAATTTTTTAGAGAAAAGCAAACTTTTAGAAAAAAAATTTCTAAAATTGGGGTAATATATTGGAGCTCGGGCCCACAGGCCAGAACCAAGGTCGAATTGGGCCCGGAACCATTTAGGTCGCGGGTCTAGAAATTGGAACCATACCCGGACCCGTTTACTTATCGGTTCCTAAAGATGGACCCAGACCCGATTATTAACGGGTCGGAACCTTCGGATAATCGGAGAATCGGATACCCATTTACAACCCTATGGGCATCACCCCATCACTTCCGTCTTGGCTCAGGGTGACGGTACGAGGTTAAAGGAGATGACTTTCCTCTATGGTTTACTAAGAGTGTTTCCGCAACGTTAATGTGGAAACAGAATTCAACGTAACAGAACAAATTTGAGACGGAAAAGCCGACCGGTCCCCAGGGACCACCGCTCGGTAAAGCAACGGGCTCGGCAGGTCCGACCCGGTCCAGGGCACCACCTCTCTGTAAAGCACAACTGTTTTACACTGCGATAATACTTCGGGTGCGATCATACCAGCGCTAAATCACCGGATCCCATCAGAACTCCGCAGTTAAGCGTGCTTGGGCGAGAGTAGAACTAAGATGGGTGACCTCCTGGGAAGTCCTCGTGTTGCACACCTTTTTTTTTTCAGCTTGGGCTGTCCATTTTCCTGCCACCCATCACATGACCGCTGTTGGAGCCATCGGAGACCAAATTAATCGTTTTGAAGCGTCGAAACCCAGGCTTCGTGCGAGACTTACTGGTTTTAGTTAGCCTTTAATTCGATTGCTTTGAAAGCTTTTTACTCCATTTCCGGTTCAATCTTTGCGGAAAGCCATATAAAGCAATTTAGGAAAGGTTTAAAAGTTTCAATGGAAAATCTTTTATATTTTACTGATTTTAGTAAGCTCACTGATTCGAGTAATCGAGGGTTTCCTGACTCTATAAAAGTGATGTAATACTTTTATTCAAGGAATAATACAGTTTCAGGTTGTTTCTGGGTATCAAGGGTCGTAAACGGGTCGGTTCCGTTCCGGGTCCACGGCGGGCCCGGAACTGGAATCGTTAGTGAGGGGATGCACCCGGAAACCAAAACCGGAACCGATTCGGAACTAATTTCCTGGATTCGGAACCGGAACCATTACGGAGTGGATGGGCCCGGAACCGGAACCATTTCCTGGGCGGGTTCGGGTCCGGGCCCGGCCTATCTAGAGAATTTTTTAGAGAAAAGCAAACTTTTAGAAAAAAACTTTCTAAAATTGGGGTAATATATTGGAGCTCGGGCCCACAGGCCAGAACCAAGGTCGAATTGGGCCCGAAACCATTTAGGTCGCGGGTCTAGAAATTGGAACCATACCCGGACCCGTTTACTTATCGGTTCCTAAGGATGGACCCAGACCCGATTTTTAACGGGTCGGAACCTTCGGATAATCGGAGAATCGGATACCCATTTACAACCCTATGGGCATCACCCCATCACTTCCGTCTTGGCTCAGGGTGACGGTACGAGGTTAAAGGAGATGACTTTCCTCTATGGTTTACTAAGAGTGTTTCCGCAACGTTAATGTGGAAACAGAATTCAACGTAACAGAACAAATTTGAGACGGAAAAGCCGACCGGTCCCTAGGCACCACCGCTCAGTAAAGCAACGGGCTCGGTAGGTCCGACCCGGGCCAGGGCACCACCTCTCTGTAAAGCACAACTGTTTTACACTGCGATAATACTTCGGGTGCGATCATACCAGCGCTAAAGCACCGGATCCCATCAGAACTCCGCTGTTAAGCGTGCTTGGGCGAAAGTAGTACTAGGATGGGTGACCTCCTGGGAAGTCCTCGTGTTGCACACCATTTTTTTTTCAGCTTTGGCTGTCCATTTCCCTGCCACCCATCACATGACCGCTGTTGGAGCCGTCGGAGACCAAATTAATCATTTTGAAGCGTCGAAACCCAGGCTCCGTGCGAGACTTACTGGTTTTAGTTAGCCTTTAATTTGATTGCTTTGAAGGCTTTTTACTCCATTTCCGGTTCAATCTTTGCGGAAAGCCATATAAAGCAATTTAGGAAAGGTTTAAAAGTTTCAATGGAAAATCTTTTATATTTTACTGATTTTAGTAAGCTTACTGATTCGAGTAATCGAGGGTTTCCTGACTCTATAAAAGTAATGTAATACTTTTATTCAAGGAATAATACAGTTTCAGGTTGTTTCTGGGTATCTAGGGTCGTAAACGGGTCGGTTCCGTTCCGGGTCCACGGCGGGCCCGGAACTGGAATCGTTAGTGAGGGGATGCACCCGGAAACCAAAACCGGAACCGATTCGGAACTAATTTCTTGGATCCGGAACCGGAACCATTACGGAGTGGATGGGCCCGGAACCGGAACCATTTCCTGGGCGGGTTCGGGTCCGGGCCCGGCCTATGTAGAGAATTTTTTAGAGAAAAGCAAACTTTTAGAAAAAAAATTTCTAAAATTGGGGTAATATATTGGAGCTCGGGCCCACAGGCCAGAACTAAGGTCGAATTGGGCCCGGAACCATTTAGGTCGCGGGTCTAGAAATTGGAACCATACCCGGACCCGTTTACTTATCGGTTCCTAAAGATGGACCTAGACCCGATTATTAACGGGTCGGAACCTTCGGATAATCGGAGAATCGGATACCCATTTACAACCCTATGGGCATCACCCCATCACTTCCGTCTTGGCTCAGGGTGACGGTACGAGGTTAAAGGAGATGACTTTCCTCTATGGTTTACTAAGAGTGTTTCCGCAACGTTAATGTGGAAACAGAATTCAACGTAACAGAACAAATTTGAGACGGAAAAGCCGACCGGTCCCCAGGCACCACCGCTCGGTAAAGCAACGGGCTCGGCAGGTCCGACCCGGTCCAGGGCACCACCTCTCTGTAAAGCACAACTGTTTTACACTGCGATAAAACTTCGGGTGCGATCATACCAGCGCTAAAGCACCGGATCCCATCAGAACTCCGCAGTTAAGCGTGCTTGGGCGAGAGTAGTACTAAGATGGGTGACCTCCTGGGAAGTCCTCGTCAGCACACCTTTTTTTTTTTCAGCTTTGGCTGTTCATTTTCCTGCCACCCATCACATGACCGCTGTTGGAGCCGTCGGAGACCAAATTAATCGTTTTGAAGCGTCGAAACCCAGGCTTCGTGCGAGACTTACTGGTTTTAGTTAGCCTTTAATTCGATTGCTTTGAAAGCTTTTTACTCCATTTCCGGTTCAATCTTTGCGGAAAGCCATATAAAGCAATTTAGGAAAGGTTTAAAAGTTTCAATGGAAAATCTTTTATATTTTACTGATTTTAGTAAGCTTACTGATTCGAGTAATCGAGGGTTTCCTGACTCTATAAAAGTAATGTAATACTTTTATTCAAGGAATAATACAGTTTCAGGTTGTTTCTGGGTATCTAGGGTCGTAAACGGGTCGGTTCCGTTCCGGGTCCACGGCGGGCCCGGAACTGGAATCGTTAGTGAGGGGATGCACCCGGAAACCAAAACCGGAACCGATTCGGAACTAATTTCTTGGATCCGGAACCGGAACCATTACGGAGTGGATGGGCCCGGAACCGGAACCATTTCCTGGGCGGGTTCGGGTCCGGGCCCGGCCTATGTAGAGAATTTTTTAGAGAAAAGCAAACTTTTAGAAAAAAAATTTCTAAAATTGGGGTAATATATTGGAGCTCGGGCCCACAGGCCAGAACTAAGGTCGAATTGGGCCCGGAACCATTTAGGTCGCGGGTCTAGAAATTGGAACCATACCCGGACCCGTTTACTTATCGGTTCCTAAAGATGGACCTAGACCCGATTATTAACGGGTCGGAACCTTCGGATAATCGGAGAATCGGATACCCATTTACAACCCTATGGGCATCACCCCATCACTTCCGTCTTGGCTCAGGGTGACGGTACGAGGTTAAAGGAGATGACTTTCCTCTATGGTTTACTAAGAGTGTTTCCGCAACGTTAATGTGGAAACAGAATTCAACGTAACAGAACAAATTTGAGACGGAAAAGCCGACCGGTCCCCAGGCACCACCGCTCGGTAAAGCAACGGGCTCGGCAGGTCCGACCCGGTCCAGGGCACCACCTCTCTGTAAAGCACAACTGTTTTACACTGCGATAAAACTTCGGGTGCGATCATACCAGCGCTAAAGCACCGGATCCCATCAGAACTCCGCAGTTAAGCGTGCTTGGGCGAGAGTAGTACTAAGATGGGTGACCTCCTGGGAAGTCCTCGTCAGCACACCTTTTTTTTTTTCAGCTTTGGCTGTTCATTTTCCTGCCACCCATCACATGACCGCTGTTGGAGCCGTCGGAGACCAAATTAATCGTTTTGAAGCGTCGAAACCCAGGCTTCGTGCGAGACTTACTGGTTTTAGTTAGCCTTTAATTTGATTGCTTTGAAGGCTTTTTACTCCATTTCCGGTTCAATCTTTGCGGAAAGCCATATAAAGCAATTTAGGAAAGGTTTAAAAGTTTCAATGGAAAATCTTTTATATTTTACTGATTTTAGTAAGCTTACTGATTCGAGTAATCGAGGCTTTCCTGACTCTATAAAAGTGATGTAATACTTTTATTCAAGGAATAATACAGTTTCAGGTTGTTTCTGGGTATCTAGGGTCGTAAACGGGTCGGTTCCGTTCCGGGTCCACGGCGGGCTCGGAACTGGAATCGTTAGTGAGGGGATGCACCCGGAAACCAAAACCGGAACCGATTCGGAACTAATGTCCTGGATCCGGAACCGGAACCATTACGGAGTGATGGGCCCGGAACCGGAACCATTTCCTGGGCGGGTTCGGGTCCGGGCCCGGCCTATGTAGAGAATTTTTTAGAGAAAAGCAAACTTTTAGAAAAAAAATTTCTAAAATTGGGGTAATATATTGGAGCTCGGGCCCACAGGCCAGAGCCAAGGTCGAATTGGGCCCGGAACCGTTTAGGTCGCGGGTCTGGAAATTGGAACCATACCCGGACCCGTTTACTTATCGGTTCCTAAAGATGGACCCAGACCCGATTATTAACGGGTCGGAACCTTCGGATAATCGGAGAATCGGATACCCATTTACAACCATATGGGCATCACCCCATCACTTCTGTCTTGGCTCAGGGTGACAGTACGAGGTTAATGGAGATGACTTTCCTCTATGGTTTACTAAGAGTGTTTCCGCAACGTTAATGTGGAAACAGAAATCAACGTAACAGAACAAATTTGAGACGGTAAAGCCGACCGGTCCCCAGGCACCACCGCTCGGTAAAGCAACGGGCTCGGCAGGTCCGACCCGGTCCAGGGCACCACCTCTCTGTAAAGCACAACTGTTTTCCACTGCGATAATACTTCGGGTGCGATCATACCAGCGCTAAAGCACCGGATCCCATCAGAACTCCGCAGTTAAGCGTGCTTGGGCGAGAGTCGTACTTGGTTGGGTGACCTCCTGCGAAGTCCTCGTGTTGCACACCTTTTTTTTCAGCTTTGGCTGTCCATTTTCCTGCCACCCATCACATGACCGCTGTTGGAGCCGTCGGAGACCAAATTAATCATTTTGAAGCGTCGAAACCCAGGCTCCGTGCGAGACTTACTGGTTTTAGTTAGCCTTTAATTTGATTGCTTTGAAGGCTTTTTACTCCATTTCCGGTTCAATCTTTGCGGAAAGCCATATAAAGCAATTTAGGAAAGGTTTAAAAGTTTCAATGGAAAATCTTTTATGTTTTACTGATTTTAGTAAGCTTACTGATTCGAGTAATCGAGGGTTTCCTGACTCTATAAAAGTGATGTAATACTTTTATTCAAGGAATAATACAGTTTCAGGTTGTTTATGGGTATCTAGGGTCGTAAACGGGTCGGTTCCGTTCCGGGTCCACGGCGGGCCCAGAACTGGAATCGTTAGTGAGGGGATGCACCCGGAAACCAAAACCGGAACCGATTCGGAACTAATTTCCTGGATCCGGGACCGGAACCATTACGGAGTGGATGGGCCCGGAACCGGAACCATTTCCTGGGCGGGTTCGGGTCCGGGCCCGGCCTATGTAGAGAATTTTTTAGAGAAAAGCAAACTTTTAGAAAAAAATTTTCTAAAATTGGGGTAATATATTGGAGCTCGGGCCCATAGGCCAGAACCATGGTCGAATTGGGCCCGGAACCATTTAGGTCGTGGGTCTAGAAATTGGAACCATACCCGGACCCGTTTACTTATCGGTTCCTAAAGATGGACCCAGACCCGATTATTAACGGGTCGGAACCTTCGGATAATCGGAGAATCGGATACCCATTTACAACCCTATGGGCATCACCCCATCACTTCCGTCTTGGCTCAGGGTGACGGTACGAGGTTAAAGGAGATGACTTTCCTCTATGGTTTACTAAGAGTGTTTCCGCAACGTTAATGTGGAAACAGAATTCAACGTAACAGAACAAATTTGAGACGGTAAAGCCGACCGGTCCCCAGGCACCACCGCTCGGTAAAGCAACGGGCTCGGCAGGTCCGACCCGGTCCAAGGCACCACCTCTCTGTAAAGCACAACTGTTTTCCACTGCAATAATACTTCGGGTGCGATCTTACCAGCGCTAAAGCACCGGATCCCATCAGAACTCCGCAGTTAAGCGTGCTTGGGCGAGAGTAGTACTAGGATGGGTGACCTCCTGGGAAGTCCTCGTGTTGCACCTTTTTTTTTTCAGCTTTGGCTGTCCATTTTCCTGCCACCCATCACATGACCGCTGTTGGAGCCGTCGGAGACCAAATTAATCATTTTGAAGCGTCGAAACCCAGGCTCCGTGCGAGACTTACTGGTTTCGGTTTCAGTTAGCCTTTAATTTGATTGCTTTGAAGGCTTTTTACTCCATTTCCGGTTCAATCTTTGCGGAAAGCCATATAAAGCAATTCAGGAAAGGTTTAAAAGTTTCAATGGAAAATCTTTTATATTTTACTGATTTTAGTAAGCTTACTGATTCGCGTAATCGAGGGTTTCCTGACCCTATAAAAGTGATGTAATACTTTTATTCAAGGAATAATACAGTTTCAGGTTGTTTATGGGTATCTAGGGTCGTAAACGGGTCGGTTCCGTTCCGGGTCCGCGGCGGGCCCGGAACTGGAATCGTTAGTGAGGGGATGCACCCGGAAACCAAAACCGGAACCGATTCGGAACTAATTTCCTGGATCCGGAACCGGAACCATTACGGAGTGGATGGGCCCGGAACCGGAACCATTTCCTGGGCGGGTTCGGGTCCGGGCCCGGCCTATGTAGAGAATTTTTTAGAGAAAATCAAACTTTTAGAAAAAAAATTTCTAAAATTGGGGTAATATATTGGAGCCCGGGCCCACAGGCCAGAACCAAGGTCGAATTGGGCCCGGAACCATTTAGGTCGCGGGTCTAGAAATTGGAACCATACCCGGACCCGTTTACTTATCGGTTCCTAAAGATGGACCCAGACCCGATTATTAACGGGTCGGAACCTTCGGATAATCGGAGAATCGGATACCCATTTACAACCCTATGGGCATCACCCCATCACTTCCGTCTTGGCTCAGGGTGACGGTACGACGTTAAAGGAGATGACTTTCCTCTATGGTTTACTAAGAGTGTTTCCGCAACGTTAATGTGGAAACAGAATTCAACGTAACAGAACAAATTTCAGACGGAAAAGCCGACCGGTCCCCAGGCACCACCGCTCGGTAAAGCAACGGGCTCGGCAGGTCCGACCCGGTCCAGGGCACCACCTCTCTGTAAAGCACAACTGTTTTACACTGCGATAATACTTCGGGTGCGATCATACCAGCGCTAAAGCACCGGATCCCATCAGAACTCCGCAGTTAAGCGTCCTTGGGCGAGAGTAGTACTAAGATGGGTGACCTCCTGGGAAGTCCTCGTGTTGCACACCTTTTTTTTTTCAGCTTTGGCTGTCCATTTTCCTGCCACCCATCACATGACCGCTGTTGGAGCCGTCGGAGACCAAATTAATCGTTTTGAAGCGTCGAAACCCAGGCTTCGTGCGAGACTTACTGGTTTTAGTTAGCCTTTAATTTGATTGCTTTGAAGGCTTTTTACACCATTTCCGGTTCAATCTTTGCGGAAATCCATATAAAGCAATTTAGGAAAGGTTTAAAAGTTTCAATGGAAAATCTTTTATATTTTACTGATTTTAGTAAGCTTACTGATTCGAGTAATCGAGGGTTTCCTGACTCTATAAAAGTGATGTAATACTTTTATTCAAGGAATAATACAGTTTCAGGTTGTTTATGGGTATCTAGGGTCGTAAACGGGTCGGTTCCGTTCCGGGTCCACGGCGGGCCCGGAACTGGAATCGTTAGTGAAGGGATGCACCCGGAAACCAAAACCGGAACCGATTCGGAACTAATGTCCTGGATCCGGAACCGGAACCATTACGGAGTGATGGGCCCGGAACCGGAACCATTTCCTGGGCGGGTTCGGGTCCGGGCCCGGCCTATGTAGAGAATTTTTTAGAGAAAAGCAAACTTTTAGAAAAAAAATTTCTAAAATTGGGGTAATATATTGGAGCTCGGGCCCACAGGCCAGAACCAAGGTCGAATTGGGCCCGGAACCGTTTAGGTCGCGGGTCTAGAAATTGGAACCATACCCGGACCCGTTTACTTATCGGTTCCTAAAGATGGACCCAGACCCGATTTTTAACGGGTCGGAACCTTCGGATAATCGGAGAATCGGATACACATTTACAACCATATGGGCATCACCCCATCACTTCCGTCTTGGCTCAGGGTGACAGTACGAGGTTAATGGAGATGACTTTCCTCTATGGTTTACTAAGAGTGTTTCCGCAACGTTAATGTGGAAACAGAAATCTACGTAACAGAACAAATTTGGGACGGTAAAGCCGACCGGTCCCCAGGCACCACCGCTCGGTAAAGCAACGGGCTCGGCAGGTCCGACCCGGTCCAGGGCACCACCTCTCTGTAAAGCAGAACTGTTTTCCACTGCGATAATACTTCGGGTGCGATCATACCAGCGCTAAAGCACCGGATCCCATCAGAACTCCGCAGTTAAGCGTGCTTGGGCGAGAGTCGTACTTGGTTGGGTGACCTCCTGGGAAGTCCTCGTGTTGCACACCTTTTTTTTCAGCTTTGGCTGTCCATTTTCCTGCCACCCATCACATGACCGCTGTTGGAGCCGTCGGAGACCAAATTAATCATTTTGAAGCGTCGAAACCCAGGCTCCGTGCGAGACTTACTGGTTTTAGTTAGCCTTTGATTTGATTGCTTTGAAGGTTTTTACTCCATTTCCGGTTCAATCTTTGCGGAAAGCCATATAAAGCAATTTAGGAAAGGTTTAAAAGTTTCAATGGAAAATCTTTTATGTTTTACTGATTTTAGTAAGCTTACTGATTCGAGTAATCGAGGGTTTCCTGACTCTATAAAAGTGATGTAATACTTTTATTCAAGGAATAATACAGTTTCAGGTTGTTTATGGGTATCTAGGGTCGTAAACGGGTCGGTTCCGTTCCGGGTCCACGGCGGGCCCAGAACTGGAATCGTTAGTGAGGGGATGCACCCGGAAACCAAAACCGGAACCGATTCGGAACTAATTTCCTGGATCCGGGACCGGAACCATTACGGAGTGGATGGGCCCGGAACCGGAACCATTTCCTGGGCGGGTTCGGGTCCGGGCCCGGCCTATGTAGAGAATTTTTTAGAGAAAAGCAAACTTTTAGAAAAAAAATTTCTAAAATTGGGGTAATATATTGGAGCTCGGGCCCACAGGCCAGAACCATGGTCGAATTGGGCCCGGAACCATTTAGGTCGCGGTTCTAGAAATTGGAACCATACCCGGACCCGTTTACTTATCGGTTCCTAAAGATGGACCCAGACCCGATTATTAACGGGTCGGAACCTTCGGATAATCGGAGAATCGGATACCCATTTACAACCCTATGGGCATCTCCCCATCACTTCCGTCTTGGCTCAGGGTGACGGTACGAGGTTAAAGGAGATGACTTTCCTCTATGGTTTACTAAGAGTGTTTCCGCAACGTTAATGTGGAAACAAAATTCAACGTAACAGAACAAATTTGAGACGGTAAAGCCGACCGGTCCCCAGGCACCACCGCTCGGTAAAGCAACGGGCTCGGCAGGTCCGACCCGGTCCAGGGCACCACCTCTCTGTAAAGCACAACTGTTTTCCACTGCGATAATACTTCGGGTGCGATCTTACCAGCGCTAAAGCACCGGATCCCATCAGAACTCCGCAGTTAAGCGTGCTTGGGCGAGAGTACTACTAGCATGGGTGACCTCCTGCGAAGTCCTCGTGTTGCACCCCTTTTTTTTCAGCTTTGGCTGTCCATTTTCCTGCTACCCATCACATGACCGCTGTTGGAGCCGTCGGAGACCAAATTAATCATTTTGAAGCGTCGAAACCCAGGCTCCGTGCGAGACTTACTGGTTTCAGTTAGCCTTTAATTTGATTGCTTTGAAGGCTTTTTACTCCATTTCCGGTTCAATCTTTGCGGAAAGCCATATAAAGCAATTCAGGAAAGGTTTAAAAGTTTCAATGGAAAATCTTTTATATTTTACTGATTTTAGTAAGCTTACTGATTCGCGTAATCGAGGGTTTCCTAACTCTATAAAAGTGATGTAATACTTTTATTCAAGGAATAATACAGTTTCAGGTTGTTTATGGGCATCTAGGGTCGTAAACGGGTCGGTTCCGTTCCTGGTCCGCGGCGGGCCCGGAACTGGAATCGTTAGTGAGGGGATGCACCCGGAAACCAAAATCGGAACCGATTCGGAACTAATTTCCTGGATCCGGAGTCGGAACCATTACGGAGTGGATGGGCCCGGAACCGGAACCATTTCCTGGGCGGGTTCGGGTCCGGGCCCGGCCTATGTAGAGAATTTTTTAGAGAAAAGCAAACTTTTAGAAAAAAAATTTCTAAAATTGGGGTAATATATTGGAGCTCGGGCCCACAGGCCAGAACCAAGGTCGAATTGGGCCCGGAACCATTTAGGTCGCGGGTCTAGAAATTGGAACCATACCCGGACCCGTTTACTTATCGGTTCCTAAAGATGGACCCAGACCCGATTATTAACGGGTCGGAACCTTCGGATAATCGGAGAATCGGATACCCATTTACAACCCTATGGGCATCACCCCATCACTTCCGTCTTGGCTCAGGGTGACGGTACGAGGTTAATGGAGATGACTTTCCTCTATGGTTTACGAAGAGTGTTTCCGCAACGTTAATGTGGAAACAGAAATCAACGTAACAGAACAAATTTGAGACGGTAAAGCCGACCGGTCCCCAGGCACCACCGCTCGGTAAAGCAACGGGCTCGGCAGGTCCGACCCGGTCCCGGGCACCACCTCTCTGTAAAGCACAACTGTTTTCTACTGCGATAATACTTCGGGTGCGATCATACCAGCGCTAAAGCACCGGATCCCATCAGAACTCCGCAGTTAAGCGTGCTTGGGCGAGAGTAGTACTAGGATGGGTGACCTCCTGGGAAGTCGTCGTGTTGCACCCCTTTTTTTTCAGCTTTGGCTGTCCATTTTCCTGCCACCCATCACATGACCGCTGTTGGAGCCGTCGGAGACCAAATTAATCATTTTGAAGCGTCGAAACCCAGGCTCCGTGCGAGACTTACTGGTTTTAGTTAGCCTTTAATTTGATTGCTTTGAAGGCTTTTTACTCCATTTCCGGTTCAATCTTTGCGGAAAGCCATATAAAGCAATTCAGGAAAGGTTTAAAAGTTTCAATGGAAAATCTTTTATATTTTACTGATTTTAGTAAGCTTACTGATTTGAGTAATCGAGGGTTTCCTGACTCTATAAAAGTGATGTAATACTTTTATTCTAGGAATAATACAGTTTCAGGTTGTTTATGGGTATCTAGGGTCGTAAACGGGTTGGTTCCGTTCCGGGTCCACGGCGGGCCCGGAACTGGAATCGTTAGTGAGGGGATGCACCCGGAAACCAAAACCGGAACCGATTCGGAACTAATTTCCTGGATCCGGAACCGGAACCAATACGGAGAGGATGGGCCCGGAACCGGAACCATTTCCTGGGCGGGTTCGGGTCCGGGCCCGGCCTATGTAGAGAATTTTTTAGAGAAAAGCAAACTTTTAGAAAAAAAATTTCTAAAATTGGGGTAATATATTGGAGCTCGGGCCCACAGGCCAGAACCATGGTCGAATTGGGCCCGGAACCATTTAGGTCGCGGGTCTAGAAATTGGAACCATACCCGGACCCGTTTACTTATCGGTTCCTAAAGATGGACCCAGACCCGATTATTAACGGGTCGGAACCTTCGGATAATCGGAGAATCGGATACCCATTTACAACCCTATGGGCATCACCCCATCACTTCCGTCTTGGCTCAGGGTGACGGTACGAGGTTAAAGGAGATGACTTTCCTCTATGGTTTACTAAGAGTGTTTCCGCAACGTTAATGTGGAAACAGAAATCAACGTAACAGAACAAATTTGAGACGGTAAAGCCGACCGGTCCCCAGGCACCACCGCTCGGTAAAGCAACGGGCTCGGCAGGTCCGACCCGGTCCAGGGCACCACCTCTCTGTAAAGCACAACTGTTTTCCACTGCGATAATACTTCGGGTGCGATCATACCAGCGCTAAAGCACCGGATCCCATCAGAACTCCGCAGTTAAGCGTGCTTGGGCGAGAGTCGTACTTGGTTGGGTGACCTCCTGGGAAGTCCTCGTGTTGCACACCTTTTTTTTCAGCTTTGGCTGTCCATTTTCCTGCCACCCATCACATGACCGCTGTTGGAGCCGTCGGAGACCAAACTAATCATTTTGAAACGTCGAAACCCAGGCTCCGTGCGAGACTTACTGGTTTTAGTTAGCCTTTAATTTGATTGCTTTGAAGGCTTTTTACTCCATTTCCGGTTCAATCTTTGCGGAAAGCCATATAAAGCAATTTAGGAAAGGTTTAAAAGTTTCAATGGAAAATCTTTTATGTTTTACTGATTTTAGTAAGCTTACTGATTCGAGTAATCGAGGGTTTCCTGACTCTATAAAAGTGATGTAATACTTTTATTCAAGGAATAATACAGTTTCAGGTTGTTTATGGGTATCTAGGGTCGTAAACGGGTCGGTTCCGTTCCGGGTCCACGGCGGGCCCAGAACTGGAATCGTTAGTGAGGGGATGCACCCGGAAACCAAAACCGGAACCGATTCGGAACTAATTTCCTGGATCCGGGACCGGAACCATTACGGAGTGGATGGGCCCGGAACCGGAACCATTTCCTGGTCGGGTTCGGGTCCGGGCCCGGCCTATGTAGAGAATTTTTTAGAGAAAAGCAAACTTTTAGAAAAAAAATTTCTAAAATTGGGGTAATATATTGGAGCTCGGGCCCACAGGCCAGAACCATGGTCGAATTGGGCCCGGAACCATTTAGGTCGCGGGTCTAGAAATTGGAACCATACCCGGACCCGTTTACTTATCGGTTCCTAAAGATGGACCCAGACCCGATTATTAACGGGTCGGAACCTTCGGATAATCGGAGAATCGGATACCCATTTACAACCCTATGGGCATCACCCCATCACTTCCGTCTTGGCTCAGGGTGACGGTACGAGGTTAAAGGAGATGACTTTCCTCTATGGTTTACTAAGAGTGTTTCCGCAACGTTAATGTGGAAACAAAATTCAACGTAACAGAACAAATTTGAGACGGTAAAGCCGACCGGTCCCCAGGCACCACCGCTCGGTAAAGCAACGGGCTCGGCAGGTCCGACCCGGTCCAGGGCACCACCTCTCTGTAAAGCACAACTGTTTTCCACTGCGATAATACTTCGGGTGCGATCTTACCAGCGCTAAAGCACCGGATCCCATCAGAACTCCGCAGTTAAGCGTGCTTGGGCGAGAGTAGTACTAGGATGGGTGACCTCCTGCGAAGTCCTCGTGTTGCACCCCTTTTTTTTCAGCTTTGGCTGTCCATTTTCCTGCCACCCATCACATGACCGCTGTTGGAGCCGTCGGAGACCAAATTAATCATTTTGAAGCGTCGAAACCCAGGCTCCGTGCGAGACTTACTGGTTTCAGTTAGCCTTTAATTTGATTGCTTTGAAGGCTTTTTACTCCATTTCCGGTTCAATCTTTGCGGAAAGCCATATAAAGCAATTCAGGAAAGGTTTAAAAGTTTCAATGGAAAATCTTTTATATTTTACTGATTTTAGTAAGCTTACTGATTCGAGTAATCGAGGGTTTCCTGACTCTATAAAAGTGATGTAATACTTTTATTCAAGGAAAAATACAGTTTCAGGTTGTTTATGGGTATCTAGGGTCGTAAACGGGTCGGTTCCGTTCCGGGTCCGCGGCGGGCCCGGAACTGGAATCGTTAGTGAGGGGATGCACCCGGAAACCAAAACCGGAACCGATTCGGAACTAATTTCCTGGATCCGGAACCGGAACCATTACGGAGCGGATGGGCCCGGAACCGGAACCATTTCCTGGGCGGGTTCGGGTCCGGGCCCGGCCTATGTAGAGAATTTTTTAGAGAAAAGCAAACTTTTAGAAAAAAAATTTCTAAAATTGGGGTAATATATTGGAGCTCGGGCCCACAGGCCAGAACCAAGGTCGAATTGGGCCCGGAACCATTTAGGTCGCGGGTCTAGAAATTGGAACCATACCCGGACCCGTTTACTTATCGGTTCCTAAAGATGGACCCAGACCCGATTATTAACGGGTCGGAACCTTCGGATAATCGGAGAATCGGATACCCATTTACAACCCTATGGGCATCACCCCATCACTTCCGTCTTGGCTCAGGGTGACGGTACGAGGTTAAAGGAGATGACTTTCCTCTATGGTTTACTAAGAGTGTTTCCGCAACGTTAATGTGGAAACAGAAATCAACGTAACAGAACAAATTTGAGACGGTAAAGCCGACCGGTCCCCAGGCACCACCGCTCGGTAAAGCAACGGGCTCGGCAGGTCCGACCCGGTCCAGGGCACCACCTCTCTGTAAAGCACAACTGTTTTCCACTGCGATAATACTTTGGGTGCGATCATACCAGCGCTAAAGCACCGGATCCCATCAGAACTCCGCAGTTAAGCGTGCTTGGGCGAGAGTCGTACTTGGTTGGGTGACCTCCTGGGAAGTCCTCGTGTTGCACACCTTTTTTTTCAGCTTTGGCTGTCCATTTTCCTGCCACCCATCACATGACCGCTGTTGGAGCCGTCGGAGACCAAATTAATCATTTTGAAGCGTCGAAACCCAGGCTCCGTGCGAGACTTACTGGTTTTAGTTAGCCTTTAATTTGATTGCTTTGAAGGCTTTTTACTCCATTTCCGGTTCAATCTTTGCGGAAAGCCATATAAAGCAATTTAGGAAAGGTTTAAAAGTTTCAATGGAAAATCTTTTATGTTTTACTGATTTTAGTAAGCTTACTGATTCGAGTAATCGAGGGTTTCCTGACTCTATAAAAGTGATGTAATACTTTTATTCAAGGAATAATACAGTTTCAGGTTGTTTATGGGTATCTAGGGTCGTAAACGGGTCGGTTCCGTTCCGGGTCCGCGGCGGGCCCGGAACTGGAATCGTTAGTGAGGGGATGCACCCGGAAACCAAAACCGGAACCGATTCGGAACTAATTTCATGGATCCGGAACCGGAACCATTACGGAGTGGATGGGCCCGGAACCGGAACCATTTCCTGGGCGGGTTCGGGTCCGGGCCCGGCCTATGTAGAGAATTTTTTAGAGAAAAGCAAACTTTTAGAAAAAAAATTTCTAAAATTGGGGTAATATATTGGAGCTCGGGCCCACAGGCCAGAACCATGGTCGAATTGGGCCCGGAACCATTTAGGTCGCGGGTCTAGAAATTGGAACCATACCCGGACCCGTTTACTTATCGGTTCCTAAAGATGGACCCAGACCCGATTATTAACGGGTCGGAACCTTCGGATAATCGGAGAATCGGATACCCATTTACAACCCTATGGGCATCACCCCATCACTTCCGTCTTGGCTCAGGGTGACGGTACGAGGTTAAAGGAGATGACTTTCCTCTATGGTTTACTAAGAGTGTTTCCGCAACGTTAATGTGGAAACAAAATTCAACGTAACAGAACAAATTTGAGACGGTAAAGCCGACCGGTCCCCAGGCACCACCGCTCGGTAAAGCAACGGGCTCGGCAGGTCCGACCCGGTCCAGGGCACCACCTCTCTGTAAAGCACAACTGTTTTCCACTGCGATAATACTTCGGGTGCGATCTTACCAGCGCTAAAGCACCGGATCCCATCAGAACTCCGCAGTTAAGCGTGCTTGGGCGAGAGTAGTACTAGGATGGGTGACCTCCTGGGAAGTCCTCGTGTTGCACCCCTTTTTTTTCAGCTTTGGCTGTCCATTTTCCTGCCACCCATCACATGACCGCTGTTGGAGCCGTCGGAGACCAAATTAATCATTTTGAAGCGTCGAAACCCAGGCTCCGTGCGAGACTTACTGGTTTCAGTTAGCCTTTAATTTGATTGCTTTGAAGGCTTTTTACTCCATTTCCGGTTCAATCTTTGCGGAAAGCCATATAAAGCAATTCAGGAAAGGTTTAAAAGTTTCAATGGAAAATCTTTTATATTTTACTGATTTTAGTAAGCTTACTGATTCGAGTAATCGAGGGTTTCCTGACTCTATAAAAGTGATGTAATACTTTTATTCAAGGAATAATACAGTTTCAGGTTGTTTATGGGTATCTAGGGTCGTAAACGGGTCGGTTCCGTTCCGGGTCCGCGGCGTGCCCGGAACTGGAATCGTTAGTGAGGGGATGCACCCGGAAACCAAAACCGGAACCGATTCGGAACTAATTTCCTGGATCCGGAACCGGAACCATTACGGAGTGGATGGGCCCGGAACCGGAACCATTTCCTGGGCGGGTTCGGGTCCGGGCCCGGCCTATGTAGAGAATTTTTTAGAGAAAAGCAAACTTTTAGAAAAAAAATTTCTAAAATTGGGGTAATATATTGGAGCTCGGGCCCACAGGCCAGAACCAAGGTCGAATTGGGCCCGGAACCATTTAGGTCGCGGGTCTAGAAATTGGAACCATACCCGGACCCGTTTACTTATCGGTTCCTAAAGATGGACCCAGACCCGATTATTAACGGGTCGGAACCTTCGGATAATCGGAGAATCGGATACCCATTTACAACCCTATGGGCATCACCCCATCACTTCCGTCTTGGCTCAGGGTGACGGTACGAGGTTAATGGAGATGACTTTCCTCTTTGGTTTACTAAGAGTGTTTCCGCAACGTTAATGTGGAAACAGAAATCAACGTAACAGAACAAATTTGAGACGGTAAAGCCGACCGGTCCCCAGGCACCACCGCTCGGTAAAGCAACGGGCTCGGCAGGTCCGACCCGGTCCCGGGCACCACCTCTCTGTAAAGCACAACTGTTTTCCACTGCGATAATACTTCGGGTGCGATCATACCAGCGCTAAAGCACCGGATCCCATCAGAACTCCGCAGTTAAGCGTGCTTGGGCGAGAGTAGTACTAGGATGGGTGACCTCTTGGGAAGTCCTTGTGTTGCACCCCTTTTTTTTCAGCTTTGGCTGTCCATTTTCCTGCCACCCATCACATGACCGCTGTTGGAGCCGTCGGAGACCAAATTAATCATTTTAAAGCGTCGAAACCCAGGCTCCGTGCGAGACTTACTGGTTTTAGTTAGCCTTTAATTTGATTGCTTTGAAGGCTTTTTACTCCATTTCCGGTTCAATCTTTGCGGAAAGCCGTATAACGCAATTTAGGAAAGGTTTAAAAGTTTCAATGGAAAATCTTTTATATTTTACTGATTTTAGTAAGCTTACGGATTCGATTAATCGAGGGTTTCCTGACTCTATAAAAGTGATGTAATACTTTTATTCTAGGAATAATACAGTTTCAGGTTGTTTATGGGTATCTAGGGTCATAAACGGGTCGGTTCCATTCCGGGTCCACGGTGGGCCCCGAACTGGAATCGTTAGTGAGGGGATGCACCCGGAAACCAAAACCGGAACCGATTCGGAACTAATTTCCTGGATCCGGAACCGGAACCATTACGGAGTGGATGGGCCCGGAACCGGAACCATTTCCTGGGCGGGTTCGGGTCCGGGCCCGGCCTATGTAGAGAATTTTTTAGAGAAAAGCAAACTTTTAGAAAAAAAATTTCTAAAATTGGGGTAATATATTGGAGCTCGGGCCCACAGGCCAGAACCAAGGTCGAATTGGGCCCGGAACCATTTAGGTCGCGGGTCTAGAAATTGGAACCATACCCGGACCCGTTTACTTATCGGTTCCTAAAGATGGACCCAGACCCGATTATTAACGGGTCGGAACCTTCGGATAATCGGAGAATCGGATACCCATTTACAACCCAATGGGCATCACCCCATCACTTCCGTCTTGGCTCAGGGTGACGGTACGTGGTTAATGGAGATAACTTTCCTCTATGGTTTACTAAGAGTGTTTCCGCAACGTTAATGTGGAAACAGAAATCAACGTAACAGAACAAATTTGAGACGGTAAAGCCGACCGGTCCCCAGGCACCACCGCTCGGTAAAGCAACGGGCTCGGCAGGTCCGACCCGGTCCCGGGCACCACCTCTCTGTAAAGCACAACTGTTTTCCACTGCGATAATACTTCGGGTGCGATCATTCCAGCGCTAAAGCACCGGATCCCATCAGAACTCCGCAGTTAAGCGTGCTTGGGCGAGAGTAGTACTAGGATGGGTGACCTCCTGGGAAGTCCTCGTGTTGCACCCCTTTTTTTTCAGCTTTGGCTGTCCATTTTCCTGCCACCCATCACATGACCGCTGTTGGAGCCGTCGGAGACCAAATTAATCATTTTGAAGCGTCGAAACCCAGGCTCCGTGCAAGACTTACTGGTTTTAGTTAGCCTTTAATTTGATTGCTTTGAAGGCTTTTTACTCCATTTCCGATTCAATCTTTGCGGAAAGCCATATAAAGCAATTTAGGAAAGGTTTAAAAGTTTCAATGGAAAATCTTTTATATTTTACTGATTTTAGTAAGCATACGGATTCGATTAATCGAGGGTTTCCTGACTCTATAAAAGTGATGTAATACTTTTATTCTAGGAATAATACAGTTTCAGGTTGTTTATGGGTATCTAGGGTCATAAACGGGTCGGTTCCGTTCCGGGTCCACGGTGGGCCCAGAACTGGAATCGTTAGTGAGGGGATGCACCCGGAAACCAAAACCGGAACCGATTCGGAACTAATTTCCTGGATCCGGAACCGGAACCATTACGGAGTGGATGGGCCCGGAACCGGAACCATTTCCTGGGCGGGTTCGGGTCCGGGCCCGGCCTATGTAGAGAATTTTTTAGAGAAAAGCAAACTTTTAGAAAAAAAATTTCTAAAATTGGGGTAATATATTGGAGCTCGGGCCCACAGGCCAGAACCAAGGTCGAATTGGGCCCGGAACCATTTAGGTCGCGGGTCTAGAAATTGGAACCATACCCGGACCCGTTTACTTATCGGTTCCTAAAGATGGACCCAGACCCGATTATTAACGGGTCGGAACCTTCGGATAATCGGAGAATCGGATACCCATTTACAACCCTATGGGCATCACCCCATCACTTCCGTCTTGGCTCAGGGTGACGGTACGAGGTTAATGGAGATGACTTTCCTCTATGGTTTACTAAGAGTGTTTCCGCAACGTTAATGTGGAAACAGAAATCAACGTAACAGAACAAATTTGAGACGGTAAAGCCGACCGGTCCCCAGGCACCACCGCTTGGTAAAGCAACGGGCTCGGCATGTCCGATCCGGTCCAGGGCACCACCTCTCTGTAAAGCACAACTGTTTTCCACTGCGATAATACTTCGGGTGCGATCATACCAGCGCTAAAGCACCGGATCCCATCAGAACTCCGCAGTTAAGCGTGCTTGGGCGGGAGTCGTACTTGGATGGGTGACCTCCTGGGAAGTCCTCGTGTTGCACCCCTTTTTTTTCAGCTTTGGCTGTCCATTTTCCTGCCACCCATCACATGACCGCTGTTGGAGCCGTCGGAGACCAAGTTAATCATTTTGAAGCGTCGAAACCCAGGCTCCGTGCGAGACTTACTGGTTTTAGTTAGCCTTTAATTTGATTGCTTTGAAGGCTTTTTACTCCATTTCCGGTTCAATCTTTGCGGAAAGCCATATAAAGCAATTTAGGAAAGGTTTAAAAGTTTCAATGGAAAATCTTTTATATTTTACTGATTTTAGTAAGCTTACTGATTCGACTAATCGAGGGTTTCCTGACTCTATAAAAGTGATGTAATACTTTTATTCTAGGAATAATACAGTTTCAGGTTGTTTATGGGTATCTAGGGTCGTAAACGGGTTGGTTCCGTTCCGGGTCCACGGCGGGCCCGGAACTGGAATCGTTAGTGAGGGGATGCACCCGGAAACCAAAACCGGAACCGATTCGGAACTAATTTCCTGGATCCGGAACCGGAACCATTACGGAGTGGATGGGCCCGGAACCGGAACCATTTCCTGGGCGGGTTCGGGTCCGGGCCCGGCCTATCTAGAGAATTTTTTAGAGAAAAGCAAACTTTTAGAAAAAAAATTTCTAAAATTGGGGTAATATATTGGAGCTCGGGCCCACTGGCCAGAACCATGGTCGAATTGGGCCCGGAACCATTTAGGTCGCGGGTCTAGAAATTGGAACCATACCCGGACCCGTTTACTTATCGGTTCCTAAAGATGGACCCAGACCCGATTATTAACGGGTCGGAACCTTCGGATAATCGGAGAATCGGATACCCATTTACAACCCTATGGGCATCACCCCATCACTTCCGTCTTGGCTCAGGGTGACGGTACGAGGTTAAAGGAGATGACTTTCCTCTATGGTTTACTAAGAGTGTTTCCGCAACGTTAATGTGGAAGCAGAATTCAACGTAACAGAACAAATTTGAGACGGTAAAGCCGACCGGTCCCCAGGCACCACCGCTCGGTAAAGCAACTGGCTCGGCAGGTCCGACCCGGTCCAGGGCACCACCTCTCTGTAAAGCACAACTGTTTTCCACTGCGATAATACTTCGGGTGCGATCATACCAGCGCTAAAGCGCCGGATCCCATCAGAACTCCGCAGTTAAACGTGCTTGGGCGAGAGTAGTACTAGGATGGGTGACCTCCTGGGAAGTCCTCGTGTTGCACCCCTTTTTTTTCAGCTTTGGCTGTCCATTTTCCTGCCACCCATCACATGACCACTGTTGGAGCCGTCGGAGACCAAATTAATCATTTTGAAGCGTCGAAACCCAGGCTCCGTGCGAGACTTACTGGTTTTAGTTAGCCTTTAATTTGATTGCTTTGAAGGCTTTTTACTCCATTTCCGGTTCAATCTTTGCGGAAAGCCTTATAAAGCAATTTAGGAAAGGTTTAAAAGTTTCAATGGAAAATCTTTTATATTTTACTGATTTTAGTAAGCTTACTGATTCGAGTAATCGAGGGTTTCCTGACTCTATAAAAGTGATGTAATACTTTTATTCTAGGAATAATACAGTTTCAGGTTGTTTATGGGTATCTAGGGTCGTAAACGGGTCGGTTCCGTTCCGGGTCCACGGTGGGCCCGGAACTGGAATCGTTAGTGAGGGGATGCACTCGGAAACCAGAACCGGAACCGATTCGGAACTAATTTCCTGGATCCGGAACCGGAACCATTACGGAGTGGATGGGCCCGGAACCGGAACCATTTCCTGGGCGGGTTCGGGTCCGGGCCCGGCCTATCAAGAGAATTTTTTATAGAAAAGCAAACTTTTAGAAAAAAAATTTCTAAAATTGAGGTAATATATTGGAGCTCGGGCCCACAGGCCAGAACCAAGGTCGAATTGGGCCCGGAACCATTTAGGTCGCGGGTCTAGAAATTGGAACCATACCCGGACCCGTTTACTTATCGGTTCCTAAAGATGGACCCAGACCCGATTATTAACGGGTCGGAACCTTCGGATAATCGGAGAATCGGATACCCATTTACAACCCTATGGGCATCACCCCATCACTTCCGTCTTGGCTCAGGGTGACGGTACGAGGTTAATGGAGATGACTTTCCTCTATGGTTTACTAAGAGTGTTTCCGCAACGTTAATGTGGAAACAGAAATCAACGTAACAGAACAAATTTGAGACGGTAAAGCCGACCGGTCCCCAGGCACCACCGCTCGGTAAAGCAACGGGCTCGGCAGGTCCGACCCGGTCCCGGGCACCACCTCTCTGTAAAGCACAACCGTTTTCCACTGCGATAATACTTCGGGTGCGATCATACCAGCGCTAAAGCACCGGATCCCATCAGAACTCCGCAGTTAAGCGTGCTTGGGCGAGAGTAGTACTAGGATGGGTGACCTCCTGGGAAGTCCTCGTGTTGCACCCCTTTTTTTTCAGCTTTGGCTGTCCATTTTCCTGCCACCCATCACATGACCGCTGTTGGAGCCGTCGGAGACCAAATTAATCATTTTGAAGCGGCGAAACCCAGGCTCCGTGCGAGACTTACTGGTTTTAGTTAGCCTTTAATTTGATTGCTTTGAAGGCTTTTTACTCCATTTCCGGTTCAATCTTTGCAGAAAGCCATATAAAGCAATTTAGGAAAGGTTTAAAAGTTTCAATGGAAAATCTTTTATATTTTACTGATTTTAGTAAGCTTACTGATTCGAGTAATCGAGGGTTTCCTGACTCTATAAAAGTGATGTAATACTTTTATTCTAGGAATAATACAGTTTCAGGTTGTTTATGGGTATCTAGGGTCGTAAACGGGTTGGTTCCGTTCCGGGTCCACGGCGGGCCCGGAACTGGAATCGTTAGTGAGGCGATGCACCCGGAAACCAAAACCGGAACCGATTCGGAACTAATTTCCTGGATCCGGAACCGGAACCATTACGGAGTGGATGGGCCCGGAACCGGAACCATTTCCTGGGCGGGTTTGGGTCCGGGCCCGGCCTAACTAGAGAATTTTTTAGAGAAAAGCAAACTTTTAGAAAAAAAATTTCTAAAATTGGGGTAATATATTGGAGCTCGGGCCCACAGGCCAGAACCATGGTCGAATTGGTCCCGGAACCATTTAGGTCGCGGGTCTAGAAATTGGAACCATACCCGGACCCGTTTACTTATCGGTTCCTAAAGATGGACCCAGACCCGATTATTAACGGGTCGGAACCTTCGGATAATCGGAGAATCGGATACCCATTTACAACCCTATGGGCATCACCCCATCACTTCCGTCTTGGCTTAGGGTGACGGTACGAGGTTAAAGGAGATGACTTTCCTCTATGGTTTACTAAGAGTGTTTCCGCAACGTTAATGTGGAAACAGAAATCAACGTAACAGAACAAATTTGAGACGGTAAAGCCGACCGGTCCCCAGGCACCACCGCTCGGTAAAGCAACGGGCTCGGCAGGTCCGACCCGGTCCAGGGCACCACCTCTCTGTAAAGCACAACTGTTTTCCACTGCGATAATACTTCGGGTGCGATCATACCAGCGCTAAAGCACCGGATCCCATCAGAACTCCGCAGTTAAGCGTGCTTGGGCGAGAGTCGTACTTGGTTGGGTGACCTTCTGGGAAGTCCTCGTGTTGCACACCTTTTTTTTCAGCTTTGGCTGTCCATTTTCCTGCCACCCATCACATGACCGCTGTTGGAGCCGTCGGAGACCAAATTAATCATTTTGAAGCGTCGAAACCCAGGCTCCGTGCGAGACTTACTGGTTTTAGTTAGCCTTTAATTTGATTGCTTTGAAGGCTTTTTACTCCATTTCCGGTTCAATCTTTGCGGAAAGCCATATAAAGCAATTTAGGAAAGGTTTAAAAGTTTCAATGGAAAATCTTTTATGTTTTACTGATTTTAGTAAGCTTACTGATTCGAGTAATCGAGGGTTTCCTGACTCTATAAAAGTGATGTAATACTTTTATTCAAGGAATAATACAGTTTCAGGTTGTTTATGGGTATCTAGGGTCGTAAACGGGTCGGTTCCGTTCCGGGTCCACGGCGGGCCCAGAACTGGAATCGTTAGTGAGGGGATGCACCCGGAAACCAAAACCGGAACCGATTCGGAACTAATTTCCTGGATCCGGGACCGGAACCATTACGGAGTGGATGGGCCCGGAACCGGAACCATTTCCTGGGCGGGTTCGGGTCCGGGCCCGGCCTATGTAGAGAATTTTTTAGAGAAAAGCAAACTTTTAGAAAAAAAATTTCTAAAATTGGGGTAATATATTGGAGCTCGGGCCCACAGGCCAGAACCATGGTCGAATTGGGCCCGGAACCATTTAGGTCGCGGGTCTAGAAATTGGAACCATACCCGGACCCGTTTACTTATCGGTTCCTAAAGATGGACCCAGACCCGATTATTAACGGGTCGGAACCTTCGGATAATCGGAGAATCGGATACCCATTTACAACCCTATGGGCATCACCCCATCACTTCCGTCTTGGCTCAGGGTGACGGTACGAGGTTAAAGGAGATGACTTTCCTCTATGGTTTACTAAGAGTGTTTCCGCAACGTTAATGTGGAAACAGAAATCAACGTAACAGAACAAATTTGAGACGGTAAAGCCGACCGGTCCCCAGGCACCACCGCTCGGTAAAGCAACGGGCTCGGCAGGTCCGACCCGGTCCCGGGCACCACCTCTCTGTAAAGCACAACTGTTTTCCACTGCGATAATACTTCGAGTGCGATCATACCAGCGCTAAAGCACCGGATCCCATCAGAACTCCGCAGTTAAGCCTGCTTGGGCGAGAGTAGTACTAGGATGGGTGACCTCCTGGGAAGTCCTCGTGTTGCACCCTTTTTTTTCAGCTTTGGCTGTCCATTTTCCTGCCACCCATCACATGACCGCTGTTGGAGCCGTTGGAGACCAAATTAATCATTTTGAAGCGTCGAAACCCAGGCTCCGTGCGAGACTTACTGGTTTTAGTTAGCCTTTAATTTGATTGCTTTGAAGGCTTTTTACTCCATTTCCGGTTCAATCTTTGCGGAAAGCCATATAAAGCAATTTAGGAAAGGTTTAAAAGTTTCAATGGAAAATCTTTTATATTTTACTGATTTTAGTAAGCTTACGGATTCGATTAATCGAGGGTTTCCTGACTCTATAAAAGTGATGTAATACTTTTATTCTAGGAATAATACAGTTTCAGGTTGTTTATGGGTATCTAGGGTCATAAACGGGTCGGTTCCGTTCCGGGTCCACGGTGGGCCCCGAACTGGAATCGTTAGTGAGGGGATGCACCCGGAAACCAAAACCGGAACCGATTCGGAACTAATTTCCTGGATCCGGAACCGGAACCATTACGGAGTGGATGGGCCCGGAACCGGAACCATTTCCTGGGCGGGTTCGGGTCCGGGCCCGGCCTATGTAGAGAATTTTTTAGAGAAAAGCAAACTTTTAGAAAAAAAATTTCTAAAATTGGGGTAATATATTGGAGCTCGGGCCCACAGGCCAGAACCAAGGTCGAATTGGGCCCGGAACCATTTAGGTCGCGGGTCTAGAAATTGGAACCATACCCGGACCCGTTTACTTATCGGTTCCTAAAGATGGACCCAGACCCGGTTATTAACGGGTCGGAACCTTCGGATAATCGGAGAATCGGATACCCATTTACAACCCTATGGGCATCACCCCATCACTTCCGTCTTGGCTCAGGGTGACGGTACGAGGTTAAAGGAGATGACTTTCCTCTATGGTTTACTAAGAGTGTTTCCGCAACGTTAATGTGGAAACAGAAATCAACGTAACAGAACAAATTTGAGACGGTAAAGCCGACCGGTCCCCAGGCACCACCGCTCGGTAAAGCAACGGGCTCGGCAGGTCCGACCCGGTCCCGGGCACCACCTCTCTGTAAAGCACAACTGTTTTCCACTGCGATAATACTTCGAGTGCGATCATACCAGCGCTAAAGCACCGGATCCCATCAGAACTCCGCAGTTAAGCCTGCTTGGGCGAGAGTAGTACTAGGATGGGTGACCTCCTGGGAAGTCCTCGTGTTGCACCCTTTTTTTTCAGCTTTGGCTGTCCATTTTCCTGCCACCCATCACATGACCGCTGTTGGAGCCGTTGGAGACCAAATTAATCATTTTGAAGCGTCGAAACCCAGGCTCCGTGCGAGACTTACTGGTTTTAGTTAGCCTTTAATTTGATTGCTTTGAAGGCTTTTTACTCCATTTCCGGTTCAATCTTTGCGGAAAGCCATATAAAGCAATTTAGGAAAGGTTTAAAAGTTTCAATGGAAAATCTTTTATATTTTACTGATTTTAGTAAGCTTACGGATTCGATTAATCGAGGGTTTCCTGACTCTATAAAAGTGATGTAATACTTTTATTCTAGGAATAATACAGTTTCAGGTTGTTTATGGGTATCTAGGGTCATAAACGGGTCGGTTCCGTTCCGGGTCCACGGTGGGCCCCGAACTGGAATCGTTAGTGAGGGGATGCACCCGGAAACCAAAACCGGAACCGATTCGGAACTAATTTCCTGGATCCGGAACCGGAACCATTACGGAGTGGATGGGCCCGGAACCGGAACCATTTCCTGGGCGGGTTCGGGTCCGGGCCCGGCCTATGTAGAGAATTTTTTAGAGAAAAGCAAACTTTTAGAAAAAAAATTTCTAAAATTGGGGTAATATATTGGAGCTCGGGCCCACAGGCCAGAACCAAGGTCGAATTGGGCCCGGAACCATTTAGGTCGCGGGTCTAGAAATTGGAACCATACCCGGACCCGTTTACTTATCGGTTCCTAAAGATGGACCCAGACCCGATTATTAACGGGTCGGAACCTTCGGATAATCGGAGAATCGGATACCCATTTACAACCCTATGGGCATCACCCCATCACTTCCGTATTGGCTCAGGGTGACGGTACGAGGTTAAAGGAGATGACTTTCCTCTATGGTTTACTAAGAGTGTTTCCGCAACGTTAATGTGGAAACAGAAATCAACGTAACAGAACAAATTTGAGACGGTAAAGCCGACCGGTCCCCAGGCACCACCGCTCGGTAAAGCAACGGGCTCGGCAGGTCCGACCCGGTCCCGGGCACCACCTCTCTGTAAAGCACAACTGTTTTCCACTGCGATAATACTTCGAGTGCGATCATACCAGCGCTAAAGCACCGGATCCCATCAGAACTCCGCAGTTAAGCCTGCTTGGGCGAGAGTAGTACTAGGATGGGTGACCTCCTGGGAAGTCCTCGTGTTGCACCCTTTTTTTTCAGCTTTGGCTGTCCATTTTCCTGCCACCCATCACATGACCGCTGTTGGAGCCGTCGGAGACCAAATTAATCATTTTGAAGCGTCGAAACCCAGGCTCCGTGCGAGACTTACTGGTTTTAGTTAGCCTTTAATTTGATTGCTTTGAAGGCTTTTTACTCCATTTCCGGTTCAATCTTTGCGGAAAGCCATATAAAGCAATTTAGGAAAGGTTTAAAAGTTTCAATGGAAAATCTTTTATATTTTACTGATTTTAGTAAGCTTACGGATTCGATTAATCGAGGGTTTCCTGACTCTATAAAAGTGATGTAATACTTTTATTCTAGGAATAATACAGTTTCAGGTTGTTTATGGGTATCTAGGGTCATAAACGGGTCGGTTCCGTTCCGGGTCCACGGTGGGCCCCGAACTGGAATCGTTAGTGAGGGGATGCACCCGGAAACCAAAACCGGAACCGATTCGGAACTAATTTCCTGGATCCGGAACCGGAACCATTACGGAGTGGATGGGCCCGGAACCGGAACCATTTCCTGGGCGGGTTCGGGTCCGGGCCCGGCCTATCTAGAGAATTTTTTAGAGAAAAGCAAACTTTTAGAAAAAAAATTTCTAAAATTGGGGTAATATATTGGAGCTCGGGCCCACTGGCCAGAACCATGGTCGAATTGGGCCCGGAACCATTTAGGTCGCGGGTCTAGAAATTGGAACCATACCCGGACCCGTTTACTTATCGGTTCCTAAAGATGGACCCAGACCCGATTATTAACGGGTCGGAACCTTCGGATAATCGGAGAATCGGATACCCATTTACAACCCAATGGGCATCACCCCATCACTTCCGTCTTGGCTCAGGGTGACGGTACGAGGTTAAAGGAGATGACATTCCTCTATGGTTTACTAAGAGTGTTTCCGCAACGTTAATGTGGAAGCAGAATTCAACGTAACAGAACAAATTTGTGACGGTAAAGCCGACCGGTCCCCAGGCACCACCGCTCGGTAAAGCAACTGGCTCGGCAGGTCCGACCCGGTCCAGGGCACCACCTCTCTGTAAAGCACAACTGTTTTCCACTGCGATAATACTTCGGGTGCGATCATACCAGCGCTAAAGCACCGGATCCCATCAGAACTCCGCAGTTAAACGTGCTTGGGCGAGAGTAGTACTAGGATGGGTGACCTCCTGGGAAGTCCTCGTGTTGCACCCCTTTTTTTTCAGCTTTGGCTGTCCATTTTCCAGCCACCCATCACATGACCGCTGTTGGAGCCGTCGGAGACCAAATTAATCATTTTGAAGCGTCGAAACCCAGGCTCCGTGCGAGACTTACTGGTTTTAGTTAGCCTTTAATTTGATTGCTTTGAAGGCTTTTTACTCCATTTCCGGTTCAATCTTTGCGGAAAGCCTTATAAAGCAATTTAAGAAAGGTTTAAAAGTTTCAATGGAAAATCTTTTATATTTTACTGATTTTAGTAAGCTTACTGATTCGAGTAATCGAGGGTTTCCTGACTCTATAAAAGTGATGTAATACTTTTATTCTAGGAATAATACAGTTTCAGGTTGTTTATGGGTATCTAGGGTCGTAAACGGGTCGGTTCCGTTCCGGGTCCACGGTGGGCCCGGAACTGGAATCGTTAGTGAGGGGATGCACTCGGAAACCAGAACCGGAACCGATTCGGAACTAATTTTCTGGATCCGGAACCGGAACCATTACGGAGTGGATGGGCCCGGAACCGGAACCATTTCCTGGGCGGGTTCGGGTCCGGGCCCGGCCTAACAAGAGAATTTTTTATAGAAAAGCAAACTTTTAGAAAAAAAATTTCTAAAATTGAGGTAATATATTGGAGCTCGGGCCCACAGGCCAGAACCAAGGTCGAATTGGGCCCGGAACCATTTAGGTCGCGGGTCTAGAAATTGGAACCATACCCGGACCCGTTTACTTATCGGTTCCTAAAGATGGACCCAGACCCGATTATTAACGGGTCGGAACCTTCGGATAATCGGAGAATCGGATACCCATTTACAACCCTATGGGCATCACCCCATCACTTCCGTCTTGGCTCAGGGTGACGGTACGAGGTTAATGGAGATGACTTTCCTCTATGGTTTACTAAGAGTGTTTCCGCAACGTTAATGTGGAAACAGAAATCAACGTAACAGAACAAATTTGAGACGGTAAAGCCGACCGGTCCCCAGGCACCACCGCTCGGTAAAGCAACGGGCTCGGCAGGTCCGACCCGGTCCCGGGCACCACCTCTCTGTAAAGCACAACTGTTTTCCACTGCGATAATACTTCGGGTGCGATCATACCAGCGCTAAAGCACCGGATCCCATCAGAACTCCGCAGTTAAGCGTGCTTGGGCGAGAGTAGTACTAGGATGGGTGAACTCCTGGGAAGTCCTCGTGTTGCACCCCTTTTTTTTCAGCTTTGGCTGTCCATTTTCCTGCCACCCATCACATGACCGCTGTTGGAGCCGTCGGAGACCAAATTAATCATTTTGAAGCGGCGAAACCCAGGCTCCGTGCGAGACTTACTGGTTTTAGTTAGCCTTTAATTTGATTGCTTTGAAGGCTTTTTACTCCATTTCCGGTTCAATCTTTGCAGAAAGCCATATAAAGCAATTTAGGAAAGGTTTAAAAGTTTCAATGGAAAATCTTTTACATTTTACTGATTTTAGTAAGCTTACTGATTCGAGTAATCGAGGGTTTCCTGACTCTATAAAAGTGATGTAATACTTTTATTCAAGGAATAATACAGTTTCAGGTTGTTTATGGGTATCTAGGGTCGTAAACGGGTTGGTTCCGTTCCGGGTCCACGGCGGGCCCGGAACTGGAATCGTTAGTGAGGCGATGCACCCGGAAACCAAAACCGGAACCGATTCGGAACTAATTTCCTGGATCCGGAACCGGAACCATTACGGAGTGGATGGGCCCGGAACCGGAACCATTTCCTGGGCGGGTTTGGGTCCGGGCCCGGCCTATCTAGAGAATTTTTTAGAGAAAAGCAAACTTTTAGAAAAAAAATTTCTAAAATTGGGGTAATATATTGGAGCTCGGGCCCACAGGCCAGAACCATGGTCGAATTGGGCCCGGAACCATTTAGGTCGCGGGTCCAGAAATTGGAACCATACCCGGACCCGTTTACTTATCGGTTCCTAAAGATGGACCCAGACCCGATTATTAACGGGTCGGAACCTTCGGATAATCGGAGAATCGGATACCCATTTACAACCCTATGGGCATCACCCCATCACTTCCGTCTTGGCTCAGGGTGACGGTACGAGGTTAAAGGAGATGACTTTCCTCTATGGTTTACTAAGAGTGTTTCCGCAACGTTAATGTGGAAACAGAAATCAACGTAACAGAACAAATTTGAGACGGTAAAGCCGACCGGTCCCCAGGCACCACCGCTCGGTAAAGCAACGGGCTCGGCAGGTCCGACCCGGTCCAGGGCACCACCTCTCTGTAAAGCACAACTGTTTTCCACTGCGATAATACTTCGGGTGCGATCATACCAGCGCTAAAGCACCGGATCCCATCAGAACTCCGCAGTTAAGCGTGCTTGGGCGAGACTCGTACTTGGTTGGGTGACCTTCTGGGAAGTCCTCGTGTTGCACACCTTTTTTTTCAGCTTTGGCTGTCCATTTTCCTGCCACCCATCACATGACCGCTGTTGGAGCCGTCGGAGACCAAATTAATCATTTTGAAGCGTCGAAACCCAGGCTCCGTGCGAGACTTACTGGTTTTAGTTAGCCTTTAATTTGATTGCTTTGAAGGCTTTTTACTCCATTTCCGGTTCAATCTTTGCGGAAAGCCATATAAAGCAATTTAGGAAAGGTTTAAAAGTTTCAATGGAAAATCTTTTATGTTTTACTGATTTTAGTAAGCTTACTGATTCGAGTAATCGAGGGTTTCCTGACTCTATAAAAGTGATGTAATACTTTTATTCAAGGAATAATACAGTTTCAGGCTGTTTATGGGTATCTAGGGTCGTAAACGGGTCGGTTCCGTTCCGGGTCCGCGGCGGGCCCGGAACTGGAATCGTTAGTGAGGGGATGCACCCGGAAACCAAAACCGGAACCGATTCGGAACTAATTTCCTGGATCCGGAACCGGAACCATTACGGAGTGGATGGGCCCGGAACCGGAACCATTTCCTGGGCGGGTTCGGGTCCGGGCCCGGCCTATGTAGAGAATTTTTTAGAGAAAAGCAAACTTTTAGAAAAAAAATTTCTAAAATTGGGGTAATATATTGGAGCTCGGGCCCACAAGCCAGAACCAAGGTCGAATTGGGCCCGGAACCATTTAGGTCGCGGGTCTAGAAATTGGAACCATACCCGGACCCGTTTACTTATCGGTTCCTAAAGATGGACCCAGACCCGATTATTAACGGGTCGGAACCTTCGGATAATCGGAGAATCGGATACCCATTTACAACCCTATGGGCATCACCCCATCACTTCCGTCTTGGCTCAGGGTGACGGTACGAGGTTAATGGAGATGACTTTCCTCTATGGTTTACTAAGAGTGTTTCCGCAACGTTAATGTGGAAACAGAAATCAACGTAACAGAACAAATTTGAGACGGTAAAGCCGACCGGTCCCCAGGCACCACCGCTCGGTAAAGCAACGGGCTCGGCAGGTCCGACCCGGTCCCGGGCACCACCTCTCTGTAAAGCGCAACTGTTTTCCACTGCGATAATACTTCGGGTGCGATCATACCAGCGCTAAAGCACCGGATCCCATCAGAACTCCGCAGTTAATCGTGCTTGGGCGAGAGTAGTACTAGGATGGGTGACCTCCAGGGAAGTCCTCGTGTTGCACCCCTTTTTTTTCAGCTTTGGCTGTCCATTTTCCTGCCACCCATCACATGACCGCTGTTGGAGCCGTCGGAGACCAAATTAATCATTTTGAAGCGTCGAAACCCAGGCTCCGTGCGAGACTTACTGGTTTTAGTTAGCCTTTAATTTGATTGCTTTGAAGGCTATTTACTCCATTTCCGGTTCAATCTTTGCGGAAAGCCATATAAAGCAATTCAGGAAAGGTTTAAAAGTTTCAATGGAAAATCTTTTATATTTTACTGATTTTAGTAAGCTTACTGATTCGAGTAATCGAGGGTTTCCTGACTCTATAAAAGTGATGTAATACTTTTATTCAAGGAATAATACAGTTTCAGGTTGTTTATGGGTATCTAGGGTCGTAAACGGGTCGGTTCCGTTCCGGGTCCGCGGCGGGCCCGGAACAGGAATCGTTAGTGAGGGGATGCACCCGGAAACCAAAACCGGAACCGATTCGGAACTAATTTCCTGGATCCGGAACCGGAACCATTACGGAGTGGATGGGCCCGGAACCGGAACCATTTCCTGGGCGGGTTCGGGTCCGGGCCTGGCCTATGTAGAGAATTTTTTAGAGAAAAGCAAACTTTTAGAAAAAAAATTTCTAAAATTGGGGTAATATATTGGAGCTCGGGCCCACAGGCCAGAACCAAGGTCGAATTGGGCCCGGAACCATTTAGGTCGCGGGTCTAGAAATTGGAACCATACCCGGACCCGTTTACTTATCGGTTCCTAAAGATGGACCCAGACCCGATTATTAACGGGTCGGAACCTTCGGATAATCGGAGAATCGGATACCCATTTACAACCCTATGGGCATCACCCCATCACTTCCGTCTTGGCTCAGGGTGACGGTACGAGGTTAATGGAGATGACTTTCCTCTATGGTTTACTAAGAGTGTTTCCGCAACGTTAATGTGGAAACAGAAATCAACGTAACAGAACAAATTTGAGACGGTAAAGCCGACCGGTCCCCAGGCACCACCGCTCGGTAAAGCAACGGGCTCGGCAGGTCCGACCCGGTCCCGGGCACCACCTCTCTGTAAAGCACAACTGTTTTCCACTGCGATAATACTTCGGGTGCGATCATACCAGCGCTAAAGCACCGGATCCCATCAGAACTCCGCAGTTAAGCGTGCTTGGGCGAGAGTAGTACTAGGATGGGTGACCTCCAGGGAAGTCCTCGTGTTGCACCCCTTTTTTTTCAGCTTTGGCTGTCCATTTTCCTGCCACCCATCACATGACCGCTGTTGGAGCCGTCGGAGACCAAATTAATCATTTTGAAGCGTCGAAACCCAGGCTCCGTGCGAGACTTACTGGTTTTAGTTAGCCATTAATTTGATTGCTTTGAAGGCTTTTTACTCCATTTCCGGTTCAATCTTTGCGGAAAGCCATATAAAGCAATTTAGGAAAGGTTTAAAAGTTTCAATGGAAAATCTTTTATATTTTACTGATTTTAGTAAGCTTACGGATTCGATTAATCGAGGGTTTCCTGACTCTATAAAAGTGATGTAATACTTTTATTCAAGGAATAATACAGTTTCAGGTTGTTTATGGGTATCTAGGGTCGTAAACGGGTCGGTTCCGTTCCGGGTCCGCGGCGGGCCCGGAACAGGAATCGTTAGTGAGGGGATGCACCCGGAAACCAAAACCGGAACCGATTCGGAACTAATTTCCTGGATCCGGAACCGGAACCATTACGGAGTGGATGGGCCCGGAACCGGAACCATTTCCTGGGCGGGTTCGGGTCCGGGCCCGGCCTATGTAGAGAATTTTTTAGAGAAAAGCAAACTTTTAGAAAAAAAATTTCTAAAATTGGGGTAATATATTGGAGCTCGGGCCCACAGGCCAGAACCAAGGTCGAATTGGGCCCGGAACCATTTAGGTCGCGGGTCTAGAAATTGGAACCATACCCGGACCCGTTTACTTATCGGTTCCTAAAGATGGACCCAGACCCGATTATTAACGGGTCGGAACCTTCGGATAATCGGAGAATCGGATACCCATTTACAACCCTATGGGCATCACCCCATCACTTCCGTCTTGGCTCAGGGTGACGGTACGAGGTTAATGGAGATGACTTTCCTCTATGGTTTACTAAGAGTGTTTCCGCAACGTTAATGTGGAAACAGAAATCAACGTAACAGAACAAATTTGAGACGGTAAAGCCGACCGGTCCCCAGGCACCACCGCTCGGTAAAGCAACGGGCTCGGCAGGTCCGACCCGGTCCCGGGCACCACCTCTCTGTAAAGCGCAACTGTTTTCCATTGCGATAATACTTCGGGTGCGATCATACCAGCGCTAAAGCACCGGATCCCATCAGAACTCCGCAGTTAATCGTGCTTGGGCGAGAGTAGTACTAGGATGGGTGACCTCCAGGGAAGTCCTCGTGTTGCACCCCTTTTTTTTCAGCTTTGGCTGTCCATTTTCCTGCCACCCATCACATGACCGCTGTTGGAGCCGTCGGAGACCAAATTAATCATTTTGAAGCGTCGAAACCCAGGCTCCGTGCGAGACTTACTGGTTCTAGTTAGCCTTTAATTTGATTGCTTTGAAGGCTATTTACTCCATTTCCGGTTCAATCTTTGCGGAAAGCCATATAAAGCAATTCAGGAAAGGTTTAAAAGTTTCAATGGAAAATCTTTTATATTTTACTGATTTTAGTAAGCTTACTGATTCGAGTAATCGAGGGTTTCCTGACTCTATAAAAGTGATGTAATACTTTTATTCAAGGAATAATACAGTTTCAGGTTGTTTATGGGTATCTAGGGTCGTAAACGGGTCGGTTCCGTTCCGGGTCCGCGGCGGGCCCGGAACTGGAATCGTTAGTGAGGGGATGCACCCGGAAACCAAAACCGGAACCGATTCGGAACTAATTTCCTGGATCCGGAACCGGAACCATTACGGAGTGGATGGGCCCGGAACCGGAACCATTTCCTGGGCGGGTTTGGGTCCGGGCCCGGCCTATGTAGAGAATTTTTTAGAGAAAAGCAAACTTTTAGAAAAAAAATTTCTAAAATTGGGGTAATATATTGGAGCTCGGGCCCACAGGCCAGAACCAAGGTCGAATTGGGCCCGGAACCATTTAGGTCGCGGGTCTAGAAATTGGAACCATACCCGGACCCGTTTACTTATCGGTTCCTAAAGATGGTCCCAGACCCGATTATTAACGGGTCGGAACCTTCGGATAATCGGAGAATCGGATACCCATTTACAACCCTATGGGCATCACCCCATCACTTCCGTCTTGGCTCAGGGTGACGGTACGAGGTTAATGGAGATGACTTTCCTCTATGGTTTACTAAGAGTGTTTCCGCAACGTTAATGTGGAAACAGAAATCAACGTAACAGAACAAATTTGAGACGGTAAAGCCGACCGGTCCCCAGGCACCACCGCTCGGTAAAGCAACGGGCTCGGCAGGTCCGACCCGGTCCCGGGCACCACCTCTCTGTAAAGCACAACTGTTTTCCACTGCGATAATACTTCGGGTGCGATCATACCAGCGCTAAAGCACCGGATCCCATCAGAACTCCGCAGTTAAGCGTGCTTGGGCGAGAGTAGTACTAGGATGGGTGACCTCCAGGGAAGTCCTCGTGTTGCACCCCTTTTTTTTCAGCTTTGGCTGTCCATTTTCCTGCCACCCATCACATGACCGCTGTTGGAGCCGTCGGAGACCAAATTAATCATTTTGAAGCGTCGAAACCCAGGCTCCGTGCGAGACTTACTGGTTTTAGTTAGCCATTAATTTGATTGCTTTGAAGGCTTTTTACTCCATTTCCGGTTCAATCTTTGCGGAAAGCCATATAAAGCAATTTAGGAAAGGTTTAAAAGTTTCAATGGAAAATCTTTTATATTTTACTGATTTTAGTAAGCTTACGGATTCGATTAATCGAGGGTTTCCTGACTCTATAAAAGTGATGTAATACTTTTATTCAAGGAATAATACAGTTTCAGGTTGTTTATGGGTATCTAGGGTCGTAAACGGGTCGGTTCCGTTCCGGGTCCGCGGCGGGCCCGGAACAGGAATCGTTAGTGAGGGGATGCACCCGGAAACCAAAACCGGAACCGATTCGGAACTAATTTCCTGGATCCGGAACCGGAACCATTACGGAGTGGATGGGCCCGGAACCGGAACCATTTCCTGGGCGGGTTCGGGTCCGGGCCCGGCCTATGTAGAGAATTTTTTAGAGAAAAGCAAACTTTTAGAAAAAAAATTTCTAAAATTGGGGTAATATATTGGAGCTCGGGCCCACAGGCCAGAACCAAGGTCGAATTGGGCCCGGAACCATTTAGGTCGCGGGTCTAGAAATTGGAACCATACCCGGACCCGTTTACTTATCGGTTCCTAAAGATGGACCCAGACCCGATTATTAACGGGTCGGAACCTTCGGATAATCGGAGAATCGGATACCCATTTACAACCCTATGGGCATCACCCCATCACTTCCGTCTTGGCTCAGGGTGACGGTACGAGGTTAATGGAGATGACTTTCCTCTATGGTTTACTAAGAGTGTTTCCGCAACGTTAATGTGGAAACAGAAATCAACGTAACAGAACAAATTTGAGACGGTAAAGCCGACCGGTCCCCAGGCACCACCGCTCGGTAAAGCAACGGGCTCGGCAGGTCCGACCCGGTCCCGGGCACCACCTCTCTGTAAAGCGCAACTGTTTTCCATTGCGATAATACTTCGGGTGCGATCATACCAGCGCTAAAGCACCGGATCCCATCAGAACTCCGCAGTTAATCGTGCTTGGGCGAGAGTAGTACTAGGATGGGTGACCTCCAGGGAAGTCCTCGTGTTGCACCCCTTTTTTTTCAGCTTTGGCTGTCCATTTTCCTGCCACCCATCACATGACCGCTGTTGGAGCCGTCGGAGACCAAATTAATCATTTTGAAGCGTCGAAACCCAGGCTCCGTGCGAGACTTACTGGTTCTAGTTAGCCTTTAATTTGATTGCTTTGAAGGCTATTTACTCCATTTCCGGTTCAATCTTTGCGGAAAGCCATATAAAGCAATTCAGGAAAGGTTTAAAAGTTTCAATGGAAAATCTTTTATATTTTACTGATTTTAGTAAGCTTACTGATTCGAGTAATCGAGGGTTTCCTGACTCTATAAAAGTGATGTAATACTTTTATTCAAGGAATAATACAGTTTCAGGTTGTTTATGGGTATCTAGGGTCGTAAACGGGTCGGTTCCGTTCCGGGTCCGCGGCGGGCCCGGAACTGGAATCGTTAGTGAGGGGATGCACCCGGAAACCAAAACCGGAACCGATTCGGAACTAATTTCCTGGATCCGGAACCGGAACCATTACGGAGTGGATGGGCCCGGAACCGGAACCATTTCCTGGGCGGGTTTGGGTCCGGGCCCGGCCTATGTAGAGAATTTTTTAGAGAAAAGCAAACTTTTAGAAAAAAAATTTCTAAAATTGGGGTAATATATTGGAGCTCGGGCCCACAGGCCAGAACCAAGGTCGAATTGGGCCCGGAACCATTTAGGTCGCGGGTCTAGAAATTGGAACCATACCCGGACCCGTTTACTTATCGGTTCCTAAAGATGGTCCCAGACCCGATTATTAACGGGTCGGAACCTTCGGATAATCGGAGAATCGGATACCCATTTACAACCCTATGGGCATCACCCCATCACTTCCGTCTTGGCTCAGGGTGACGGTACGAGGTTAATGGAGATGACTTTCCTCTATGGTTTACTAAGAGTGTTTCCGCAACGTTAATGTGGAAACAGAAATCAACGTAACAGAACAAATTTGAGACGGTAAAGCCGACCGGTCCCCAGGCACCACTGCTCGGTAAAGCAACGGGCTCGGCAGGTCCGACCCGGTCCCGGGCACCACCTCTCTGTAAAGCACAACTCTTTTCCACTGCGATAATACTTCGGGTGCGATCATACCAGCGCTAAAGCACCGGATCCCATCAGAACTCCGCAGTTAAGCGTGCTTGGGCGAGAGTAGTACTAGGATGGGTGACCTCCAGGGAAGTCCTCGTGTTGCACCCCTTTTTTTTCAGCTTTGGCTGTCCATTTTCCTGCCACCCATCACATGACCGCTGTTGGAGCCGTCGGAGACCAAGTTAATCATTTTGAAGCGTCGAAACCCAGGCTCCGTGCGAGACTTACTGGTTTTAGTTAGCCTTTAATTTGATTGCTTTGAAGGCTTTTTACTCCATTTCCGGTTCAATCTTTGCGGAAAGCCATATAAAGCAATTTAGGAAAGGTTTAAAAGTTTCAATGGAAAATCTTTTATATTTTACTGATTTTAGTAAGCTTACGGATTCGATTAATCGAGGGTTTCCTGACTCTATAAAAGTGATGTAATACTTTTATTCAAGGAATAATACAGTTTCAGGTTGTTTATGGGTATCTAGGGTCGTAAACGGGTCGGTTCCGTTCCGGGTCCGCGGCGGGCCCGGAACTGGAATCGTTAGTGAGGGGATGCACCCGGAAACCAAAACCGGAACCGATTCGGAACTAATTTCCTGGATCCGGAACCGGAACCATTACGGAGTGGATGGGCCCGGAACCGGAACCATTTCCTGGGCGGGTTCGGGTCGGGGCCCGGCCTATGTAGAGAATTTTTTAGAGAAAAGCAAACTTTTAGAAAAAAAATTTCTAAAATTGGGGTAATATATTGGAGCTCGGGCCCACAGGCCAGAACCAAGGTCGAATTGGGCCCGGAACCATTTAGGTCGCGGGTCTAGAAATTGGAACCATACCCGGACCCGTTTACTTATCGGTTCCTAAAGATGGACCCAGACCCGATTATTAACGGGTCGGAACCTTCGGATAATCGGAGAATCGGATACCCATTTACAACCCTATGGGCATCACCCCATCACTTCCGTCTTGGCTCAGGGTGACGGTACGAGGTTAATGGAGATGACTTTCCTCTATGGTTTACTAAGAGTGTTTCCGCAACGTTAATGTGGAAACAGAAATCAACGTAACAGAACAAATTTGAGACGGTAAAGCCGACCGGTCCCCAGGCACCACCGCTCGGTAAAGCAACGGGCTCGGCAGGTCCGACCCGGTCCCGGGCACCACCTCTCTGTAAAGCGCAACTGTTTTCCACTGCGATAATACTTCGGGTGCGATCATACCAGCGCTAAAGCACCGGATCCCATCAGAACTCCGCAGTTAAGCGTGCTTGGGCGAGAGTAGTACTAGGATGGGTGACCTCCAGGGAAGTCCTCGTGTTGCACCCCTTTTTTTTCAGCTTTGGCTGTCCATTTTCCTGCCACCCATCACATGACCGCTGTTGGAGGCGTCGGAGACCAAATTAATCATTTTGAAGCGTCGAAACCCAGGCTCCGTGCGAGACTTACTGGTTTTAGTTAGCCATTAATTTGATTGCTTTGAAGGCTTTTTACTCCATTTCCGGTTCAATCTTTGCGGAAAGCCATATAAAGCAATTTAGGAAAGGTTTAAAAGTTTCTATGGAAAATCTTTTATATTTTACTGATTTTAGTAAGCTTACGGATTCGATTAATCGAGGGTTTCCTGACTCTATAAAAGTGATGTAATACTTTTATTCAAGGAATAATACAGTTTCAGGTTGTTTATGGGTATCTAGGGTCATAAACGGGTCGGTTCCGTTCCGGGTCCACGGTGGGCCCCGAACTGGAATCGTTAGTGAGGGGATGCACCCGGAAACCAAAACCGGAACCGATTCGGAACTAATTTCCTGGATCCGGAACCGGAACCATTACGGAGTGGATGGGCCCGGAACCGGAACCATTTCCTGGGCGGGTTCGGGTCCGGGCCTGGCCTATCAAGAGAATTTTTTATAGAAAAGCAAACTTTTAGAAAAAAAATTTCTAAAATTGAGGTAATATATTGGAGCTCGGGCCCACAGGCCAGAACCAAGGTCGAATTGGGCCCGGAACCATTTAGGTCGCGGGTCTAGAAATTGGAACCATACCCGGACCCGTTTACTTATCGGTTCCTAAAGATGGACCCAGACCCGATTATTAACGGGTCGGAACCTTCGGATAATCGGAGAATCGGATACCCATTTACAACCCTATGGGCATCACCCCATCACTTCCGTCTTGGCTCAGGGTGACGGTACGAGGTTAATGGAGATGACTTTCCTCTATGGTTTACTAAGAGTGTTTCCGCAACGTTAATGTGGAAACAGAAATCAACGTAACAGAACAAATTTGAGACGGTAAAGCCGACCGGTCCCCAGGCACCACCGCTTGGTAAAGCAACGGGCTCGGCATGTCCGATCCGGTCCAGGGCACCACCTCTCTGTAAAGCACAACTGTTTTCCACTGCGATAATACTTCGGGTGCGATCATACCAGCGCTAAAGCACCGGATCCCATCAGAACTCCGCAGTTAAGCGTGCTTGGGCGAGAGTAGTACTAGGATGGGTGACCTCCAGGGAAGTCCTCGTGTTGCACCCCTTTTTTTTCAGCTTTGGCTGTCCATTTTCCTGCCACCCATCACATGACCGCTGTTGGAGCCGTCGGAGACCAAATTAATCATTTTGAAGCGTCGAAACCCAGGCTCCGTGCGAGACTTACTGGTTTTAGTTAGCCATTAATTTGATTGCTTTGAAGGCTTTTTACTCCATTTCCGGTTCAATCTTTGCGGAAAGCCATATAAAGCAATTTAGGAAAGGTTTAAAAGTTTCAATGGAAAATCTTTTATATTTTACTGATTTTAGTAAGCTTACGGATTCGATTAATCGAGGGTTTCCTGACTCTATAAAAGTGATGTAATACTTTTATTCAAGGAATAATACAGTTTCAGGTTGTTTATGGGTATCTAGGGTCGTAAACGGGTCGGTTCCGTTCCGGGTCCGCGGCGGGCCCGGAACAGGAATCGTTAGTGAGGGGATGCACCCGGAAACCAAAACCGGAACCGATTCGGAACTAATTTCCTGGATCCGGAACCGGAACCATTACGGAGTGGATGGGCCCGGAACCGGAACCATTTCCTGGGCGGGTTCGGGTCCGGGCCCGGCCTATGTAGAGAATTTTTTAGAGAAAAGCAAACTTTTAGAAAAAAAATTTCTAAAATTGGGGTAATATATTGGAGCTCGGGCCCACAGGCCAGAACCAAGGTCGAATTGGGCCCGGAACCATTTAGGTCGCGGGTCTAGAAATTGGAACCATACCCGGACCCGTTTACTTATCGGTTCCTAAAGATGGACCCAGACCCGATTATTAACGGGTCGGAACCTTCGGATAATCGGAGAATCGGATACCCATTTACAACCCTATGGGCATCACCCCATCACTTCCGTCTTGGCTCAGGGTGACGGTACGAGGTTAATGGAGATGACTTTCCTCTATGGTTTACTAAGAGTGTTTCCGCAACGTTAATGTGGAAACAGAAATCAACGTAACAGAACAAATTTGAGACGGTAAAGCCGACCGGTCCCCAGGCACCACCGCTCGGTAAAGCAACGGGCTCGGCAGGTCCGACCCGGTCCCGGGCACCACCTCTCTGTAAAGCGCAACTGTTTTCCATTGCGATAATACTTCGGGTGCGATCATACCAGCGCTAAAGCACCGGATCCCATCAGAACTCCGCAGTTAATCGTGCTTGGGCGAGAGTAGTACTAGGATGGGTGACCTCCAGGGAAGTCCTCGTGTTGCACCCCTTTTTTTTCAGCTTTGGCTGTCCATTTTCCTGCCACCCATCACATGACCGCTGTTGGAGCCGTCGGAGACCAAATTAATCATTTTGAAGCGTCGAAACCCAGGCTCCGTGCGAGACTTACTGGTTCTAGTTAGCCTTTAATTTGATTGCTTTGAAGGCTATTTACTCCATTTCCGGTTCAATCTTTGCGGAAAGCCATATAAAGCAATTCAGGAAAGGTTTAAAAGTTTCAATGGAAAATCTTTTATATTTTACTGATTTTAGTAAGCTTACTGATTCGAGTAATCGAGGGTTTCCTGACTCTATAAAAGTGATGTAATACTTTTATTCAAGGAATAATACAGTTTCAGGTTGTTTATGGGTATCTAGGGTCGTAAACGGGTCGGTTCCGTTCCGGGTCCGCGGCGGGCCCGGAACTGGAATCGTTAGTGAGGGGATGCACCCGGAAACCAAAACCGGAACCGATTCGGAACTAATTTCCTGGATCCGGAACCGGAACCATTACGGAGTGGATGGGCCCGGAACCGGAACCATTTCCTGGGCGGGTTTGGGTCCGGGCCCGGCCTATGTAGAGAATTTTTTAGAGAAAAGCAAACTTTTAGAAAAAAAATTTCTAAAATTGGGGTAATATATTGGAGCTCGGGCCCACAGGCCAGAACCAAGGTCGAATTGGGCCCGGAACCATTTAGGTCGCGGGTCTAGAAATTGGAACCATACCCGGACCCGTTTACTTATCGGTTCCTAAAGATGGTCCCAGACCCGATTATTAACGGGTCGGAACCTTCGGATAATCGGAGAATCGGATACCCATTTACAACCCTATGGGCATCACCCCATCACTTCCGTCTTGGCTCAGGGTGACGGTACGAGGTTAATGGAGATGACTTTCCTCTATGGTTTACTAAGAGTGTTTCCGCAACGTTAATGTGGAAACAGAAATCAACGTAACAGAACAAATTTGAGACGGTAAAGCCGACCGGTCCCCAGGCACCACTGCTCGGTAAAGCAACGGGCTCGGCAGGTCCGACCCGGTCCCGGGCACCACCTCTCTGTAAAGCACAACTCTTTTCCACTGCGATAATACTTCGGGTGCGATCATACCAGCGCTAAAGCACCGGATCCCATCAGAACTCCGCAGTTAAGCGTGCTTGGGCGAGAGTAGTACTAGGATGGGTGACCTCCAGGGAAGTCCTCGTGTTGCACCCCTTTTTTTTCAGCTTTGGCTGTCCATTTTCCTGCCACCCATCACATGACCGCTGTTGGAGCCGTCGGAGACCAAGTTAATCATTTTGAAGCGTCGAAACCCAGGCTCCGTGCGAGACTTACTGGTTTTAGTTAGCCTTTAATTTGATTGCTTTGAAGGCTTTTTACTCCATTTCCGGTTCAATCTTTGCGGAAAGCCATATAAAGCAATTTAGGAAAGGTTTAAAAGTTTCAATGGAAATTCTTTTATATTTTACTGATTTTAGTAAGCTTACGGATTCGATTAATCGAGGGTTTCCTGACTCTATAAAAGTGATGTAATACTTTTATTCAAGGAATAATACAGTTTCAGGTTGTTTATGGGTATCTAGGGTCGTAAACGGGTCGGTTCCGTTCCGGGTCCGCGGCGGGCCCGGAACTGGAATCGTTAGTGAGGGGATGCACCCGGAAACCAAAACCGGAACCGATTCGGAACTAATTTCCTGGATCCGGAACCGGAACCATTACGGAGTGGATGGGCCCGGAACCGGAACCATTTCCTGGGCGGGTTCGGGTCGGGGCCCGGCCTATGTAGAGAATTTTTTAGAGAAAAGCAAACTTTTAGAAAAAAAATTTCTAAAATTGGGGTAATATATTGGAGCTCGGGCCCACAGGCCAGAACCAAGGTCGAATTGGGCCCGGAACCATTTAGGTCGCGGGTCTAGAAATTGGAACCATACCCGGACCCGTTTACTTATCGGTTCCTAAAGATGGACCCAGACCCGATTATTAACGGGTCGGAACCTTCGGATAATCGGAGAATCGGATACCCATTTACAACCCTATGGGCATCACCCCATCACTTCCGTCTTGGCTCAGGGTGACGGTACGAGGTTAATGGAGATGACTTTCCTCTATGGTTTACTAAGAGTGTTTCCGCAACGTTAATGTGGAAACAGAAATCAACGTAACAGAACAAATTTGAGACGGTAAAGCCGACCGGTCCCCAGGCACCACCGCTCGGTAAAGCAACGGGCTCGGCAGGTCCGACCCGGTCCCGGGCACCACCTCTCTGTAAAGCGCAACTGTTTTCCACTGCGATAATACTTCGGGTGCGATCATACCAGCGCTAAAGCACCGGATCCCATCAGAACTCCGCAGTTAAGCGTGCTTGGGCGAGAGTAGTACTAGGATGGGTGACCTCCAGGGAAGTCCTCGTGTTGCACCCCTTTTTTTTCAGCTTTGGCTGTCCATTTTCCTGCCACCCATCACATGACCGCTGTTGGAGGCGTCGGAGACCAAATTAATCATTTTGAAGCGTCGAAACCCAGGCTCCGTGCGAGACTTACTGGTTTTAGTTAGCCATTAATTTGATTGCTTTGAAGGCTTTTTACTCCATTTCCGGTTCAATCTTTGCGGAAAGCCATATAAAGCAATTTAGGAAAGGTTTAAAAGTTTCTATGGAAAATCTTTTATATTTTACTGATTTTAGTAAGCTTACGGATTCGATTAATCGAGGGTTTCCTGACTCTATAAAAGTGATGTAATACTTTTATTCAAGGAATAATACAGTTTCAGGTTGTTTATGGGTATCTAGGGTCATAAACGGGTCGGTTCCGTTCCGGGTCCACGGTGGGCCCCGAACTGGAATCGTTAGTGAGGGGATGCACCCGGAAACCAAAACCGGAACCGATTCGGAACTAATTTCCTGGATCCGGAACCGGAACCATTACGGAGTGGATGGGCCCGGAACCGGAACCATTTCCTGGGCGGGTTCGGGTCCGGGCCTGGCCTATCAAGAGAATTTTTTATAGAAAAGCAAACTTTTAGAAAAAAAATTTCTAAAATTGAGGTAATATATTGGAGCTCGGGCCCACAGGCCAGAACCAAGGTCGAATTGGGCCCGGAACCATTTAGGTCGCGGGTCTAGAAATTGGAACCATACCCGGACCCGTTTACTTATCGGTTCCTAAAGATGGACCCAGACCCGATTATTAACGGGTCGGAACCTTCGGATAATCGGAGAATCGGATACCCATTTACAACCCTATGGGCATCACCCCATCACTTCCGTCTTGGCTCAGGGTGACGGTACGAGGTTAATGGAGATGACTTTCCTCTATGGTTTACTAAGAGTGTTTCCGCAACGTTAATGTGGAAACAGAAATCAACGTAACAGAACAAATTTGAGACGGTAAAGCCGACCGGTCCCCAGGCACCACCGCTTGGTAAAGCAACGGGCTCGGCATGTCCGATCCGGTCCAGGGCACCACCTCTCTGTAAAGCACAACTGTTTTCCACTGCGATAATACTTCGGGTGCGATCATACCAGCGCTAAAGCACCGGATCCCATCAGAACTCTGCAGTTAAGCGTGCTTGGGCGAGAGTAGTACTAGGATGGGTGACCTCCAGGGAAGTCCTCGTGTTGCACCCCTTTTTTTTCAGCTTTGGCTGTCCATTTTCCTGCCACCCATCACATGACCGCTGTTGGAGCCGTCGGAGACCAAGTTAATCATTTTGAAGCGTCGAAACCCAGGCTCCGTGCGAGACTTACTGGTTTTAGTTAGCCTTTAATTTGATTGCTTTGAAGGCTTTTTACTCCATTTCCGGTTCAATCTTTGCGGAAAGCCATATAAAGCAATTTAGGAAAGGTTTAAAAGTTTCCATGGAAAATCTTTTATATTTTACTGATTTTAGTAAGCTTACTGATTCGAGTAATCGAGGGTTTCCTGACTCTATAAAAGTGTTGTAATACTTTTATTCTAGGAATAATACAGTTTCAGGTTGTTTATGGGTATCTAGGGTCGTAAACGGGTTGGTTCCGTTCCGGGTCCACGGCGGGCCCGGAACTGGAATCGTTAGTGAGGGGATGCACCCGGAAACCAAAACCGGAACCGATTCGGAACTAATTTCCTGGATCCGGAACCGGAACCATTACGGAGTGGATGGGCCCGGAACCGGAACCATTTCCTGGGCGGGTTCGGGTCCGGGCCCAGCCTATCTAGAGAATTTTTTAGAGAAAAGCAAACTTTTAGAAAAAAAATTTCTAAAATTGGGGTAATATATTGGAGCTCGGGCCCACAGGCCAGAACCATGGTCGAATTGGGCCCGGAACCATTTAGGTCGCGGGTCTAGAAATTGGAACCATACCCGGACCCGTTTACTTATCGGTTCCTAAAGATGGACCCAGACCCGATTATTAACGGGTCGGAACTTTCGGATAATCGGAGAATCGGATACCCATTTACAACCCTATGGGCATCACCCCATCACTTCCGTCTTGGCTCAGGGTGACGGTACGAGGTTAAAGGAGATGACTTTCCTCTATGGTTTACTAAGAGTGTTTCCGCAACGTTAATGTGGAAACAGAAATCAACGTAACAGAACAAATTTGAGACGGTAAAGCCGACCGGTCCCCAGGCACCACCGCTCGGTAAAGCAACGGGCTCGGCAGGTCCGACCCGGTCCCGGGCACCACCTCTCTGTAAAGCACAACTGTTTTCCACTGCGATAATACTTCGGGTGCGATCATACCAGCGCTAAAGCACCGGATCCCATCAGAACTCTGCAGTTAAGCGTGCTTGGGCGAGAGTAGTACTAGGATGGGTGACCTCCAGGGAAGTCCTCGTGTTGCACCCCTTTTTTTTCAGCTTTGGCTGTCCATTTTCTTGCCACCCATCACATGACCGCTGTTGGAGCCGTCGGAGACCAAATTAATCATTTTGAAGCGTCGAAACCCAGGCTCCGTGCGAGACTTACTGGTTTTAGTTAGCCATTAATTTGATTGCTTTGAAGGCTTTTTACTCCATTTCCGGTTCAATCTTTGCGGAAAGCCATATAAAGCAATTTAGGAAAGGTTTAAAAGTTTCAATGGAAAATCTTTTATATTTTACTGATTTTAGAAAGCTTACGGATTCGATTAATCGAGGGTTTCCTGACTCTATAAAAGTGATGTAATACTTTTATTCAAGGAATAATACAGTTTCAGGTTGTTTACGGGTATCTAGGGTCATAAACGGGTTGGTTCCGTTCCGGGTCCACGGTGGGCCCCGAACTGGAATCGTTAGTGAGGGGATGCACCCGGAAACTAAAACCGGAACCGATTCGGAACTAATTTCCTGGATCCGGAACCGGAACCATTACGGAGTGGATGGGCCCGGAACCGGAACCATTTCCTGGGCGGGTTCGGGTCCGGGCCCGGCCTATGTAGAGAATTTTTTAGAGAAAAGCAAACTTTTAGAAAAAAAATTTCTAAAATTGGGGTAATATATTGGAGCTCGGGCCCACAGGCCAGAACCAAGGTCGAATTGGGCCCGGAACCATTTAGGTCGCGGGTCTAGAAATTGGAACCATACCCGGACCCGTTTACTTATCGGTTCCTAAAGATGGACCCAGACCCGATTATTAACGGGTCGGAACCTTCGGATAATCGGAGAATCGGATACCCATTTACAACCCTATGGGCATCACCCCATCACTTCCGTCTTGGCTCAGGGTGACGGTACGAGGTTAATGGAGATGACTTTCCTCTATGGTTTACTAAGAGTGTTTCCGCAACGTTAATGTGGAAACAGAAATCAACGTAACAGAACAAATTTGAGACGGTAAAGCCGACCGGTCCCCAGGCACCACCGCTTGGTAAAGCAACGGGCTCGGCATGTCCGATCCGGTCCAGGGCACCACCTCTCTGTAAAGCACAACTGTTTTCCACTGCGATAATACTTCGGGTGCGATCATACCAGCGCTAAAGCACCGGATCCCATCAGAACTCCGCAGTTAAGCGTGCTTGGGCGGGAGTCGTACTTGGATGGGTGACCTCCTGGGAAGTCCTCGTTTTGCACCCCTTTTTTTTCAGCTTTGGCTGTCCATTTTCCTGCCACCCATCACATGACCGCTGTTGGAGCCGTCGGAGACCAAGTTAATCATTTTGAAGCGTCGAAACCCAGGCTCCGTGCGAGACTTACTGGTTTTAGTTAGCCTTTAATTTGATTGCTTTGAAGGCTTTTTACTCCATTTCCGGTTCAATCTTTGCGGAAAGCCATATAAAGCAATTTAGGAAAGGTTTAAAAGTTTCAATGGAAAATCTTTTATATTTTACTGATTTTAGTAAGCTTACTGATTCGAGTAATCGAGGGTTTCCTGACTCTATAAAAGTGATGTAATACTTTTATTCTAGGAATAATACAGTTTCAGGTTGTTTATGGGTATCTAGGGTCGTAAACGGGATGGTTCCGTTCCGGGTCCACGGCGGGCCCGGAACTGGAATCGTTAGTGAGGGGATGCACCCGGAAACCAAAACCGGAACCGATTCGGAACTAATTTCCTGGATCCGGAACCGGAACCATTACGGAGTGGATGGGCCCGGAACCGGAACCATTTCCTGGGCGGGTTCGGGTCCGGGCCCGGCCTATGTAGAGAATTTTTTAGAGAAAAGCAAACTTTTAGAAAAAAAATTTCTAAAATTGGGGTAATATATTGGAGCTCGGGCCCACAGGCCAGAACCATGGTCGAATTGGGCCCGGAACCATTTAGGTCGCGGGTCTAGAAATTGGAACCATACCCGGACCCGTTTACTTATCGGTTCCTAAAGATGGACCCAGACCCGATTATTAACGGGTCGGAACCTTCGGATAATCGGAGAATCGGATACCCATTTACAACCCTATGGGCATCACCCCATCACTTCCGTCTTGGCTCAGGGTGACGGTACGAGGTTAATGGAGATGACTTTCCTCTATGGTTTACTAAGAGTGTTTCCGCAACGTTAATGTGGAAACAGAAATCAACGTAACAGAACAAATTTGAGACGGTAAAGCCGACCGGTCCCCAGGCACCACCGCTTGGTAAAGCAACGGGCTCGGCATGTCCGATCCGGTCCAGGGCACCACCTCTCTGTAAAGCACAACTGTTTTCCACTGCGATAATACTTCGGGTGCGATCATTCCAGCGCTAAAGCACCGGATCCCATCAGAATTCCGCAGTTAAACGTGCTTGGGCTCGAGTAGTACTAGGATGGGTGACCTCCAGGGAAGTCCTCGTGTTGCACCCCTTTTTTTTCAGCTTTGGCTGTCCATTTTCCTGCCACCCATCACATGACCGCTGTTGGAGCCGTCGGAGACCAAGTTAATCATTTTGAAGCGTCGAAACCCAGGCTCCGTGCGAGACTTACTGGTTTTAGTTAGCCTATAATTTGATTGCTTTGAAGGCTTTTTACTCCATTTCCGGTTCAATCTTTGCGGAAAGCCATATAAAGCAATTTAGGAAAGGTTTAAAAGTTTCAATGGAAAATCTTTTATATTTTACTGATTTTAGTAAGCTTACTGATTCGAGTAATCGAGGGTTTCCTGACTCTATAAAAGTGATGTAATACTTTTATTCTAGGAATAATACAGTTTCAGGTTGTTTATGGGTATCTAGGGTCGTAAACGGGTCGGTTCCGTTCCGGGTCCACGGTGGGCCCGGAACTGGAATCGTTAGTGAGGGGATGCACCCGGAAACCAGAACCGGAACCGATTCGGAACTAATTTCCTGGATCCGGAACCGGAACCATTACGGAGTGGATGGGCCCGGAACCGGAACCATTTCCTGGGCGGGTTCGGGTCCGGGCCTGGCCTATCAAGAGAATTTTTTATAGAAAAGCAAACTTTTAGAAAAAAAATTTCTAAAATTGAGGTAATATATTGGAGCTCGGGCCCACAGGCCAGAACCAAGGTCGAATTGGGCCCGGAACCATTTAGGTCGCGGGTCTAGAAATTGGAACCATACCCGGACCCGTTTACTTATCGGTTCCTAAAGATGGACCCAGACCCGATTATTAACGGGTCGGAACCTTCGGATAATCGGAGAATCGGATACCCATTTACAACCCTATGGGCATCACCCCATCACTTCCGTCTTGGCTCAGGGTGACGGTACGAGGTTAATGGAGATGACTTTCCTCTATGGTTTACTAAGAGTGTTTCCGCAACGTTAATGTGGAAATAGAAATCAACGTAACAGAACAAATTTGAGACGGTAAAGCCGACCGGTCCCCAGGCACCACCGCTTGGTAAAGCAACGGGCTCGGCATGTCCGATCCGGTCCAGGGCACCACCTCTCTGTAAAGCACAACTGTTTTCCACTGCGATAATACTTCGGGTGCGATCATACCAGCGCTAAAGCACCGGATCCCATCAGAACTCCGCAGTTAAGCGTGCTTGGGCGAGAGTCGTACTTGGATGGGTGACCTCCTGGGAAGTCCTCGTGTTGCACCCCTTTTTTTTCAGCTTTGGCTGTCCATTTTCCTGCCACCCATCACATGACCGCTGTTGGAGCCGTCGGAGACCAAGTTAATCATTTTGAAGCGTCGAAGCCCAGGCTCCGTGCGAGACTTACTGGTTTTAGTTAGCCTTTAATTTGATTGCTTTGAAGGCTTTCTACTCCATTTCCGGTTCAATCTTTGCGGAAAGCCATATAAAGCAATTTAGGAAAGGTTTAAAAGTTTCAATGGAAAATCTTTTATATTTTACTGATTTTAGTAAGCTTACTGATTCGAGTAATCGAGGGTTTCCTGACTCTATAAAAGTGATGTAATACTTTTATTCTAGGAATAATACAGTTTCAGGTTGTTTATGGGTATCTAGGGTCGTAAACGGGTCGGTTCCGTTCCGGGTACACGGCGGGCCCGGAACTGGAATCGTTAGTGAGGGGATGCACCCGGAAACCAAAACCGGAACCGATTCGGAACTAATTTCCTGGATCCGGAACCGGAACCGTTACGGAGTGGATGGGCCCGGAACCGGAACCATTTCCTGGGCGGGTTCGGGTCCGGGCCCGGCCTATCTAGAGAATTTTTTAGAGAAAAGCAAACTTTTAGAAAAAAAATTTCTAAAATTGGGGTAATATATTGGAGCTCGGGCCCACAGGCCAGAACCATGGTCGAATTGGGCCCGGAACCATTTAGGTCGCGGGTCTAGGAATTGGAACCATACCCGGACCCGTTTACTTATCGGTTCCTAAAGATGGACCCAGACCCGATTATTAACGGGTCGGAACCTTCGGATAGTCGGAGAATCGGATACCTATTTACACCCCTATGGGCATCACCCCATCACTTCCGTCTTGGCTCAGGGTGACGGTACGAGGTTAAAGGAGATGACTTTCCTCTATGGTTTACTAAGAGTGTTTCCGCAACGTTAATGTGGAAACAGAATTCAACGTAACAGAACAAATTTGAGACGGTAAAGCCGACCGGTCCCCAGGCACCACCGCTCGGTAAAGCAACGGGCTCGGCAGGTCCGACCAGGTCCAGGGCACCACCTCTCTGTAAAGCACAACTGTCTTCCACTGCGATAATACTTCGGGTGCGATCATACCAGCGCAAAAGCACCGGATCCCATCAGAACTCCGCAGTTAAGCGTGCTTGGGCGAGAGTAGTACTAGGTTGGGTGACCTCCTGGGAAGTCCTCGTGTTGCACCCCTTTTTTTTCAGCTTTGGCTGTCCATTTTCCTGCCACCCATCACATGACCGCTGTTGCAGCCGTCGGAGACCAAGTTAATCATTTTGAAGCATCGAAACCCAGGCTCCGTGCGAGACTTACTGGTTTTAGTTAGCCTTTAATTTGATTGCTTTGAAGGCTTTTTACTCCATTTCCGGTTCAAACTTTGCGGAAAGCCATATAAAGCAATTTAGGAAAGGTTTAAAAGTTTCAATGGAAAATCTTTTATATTTTACTGATTTTAGTAAGCTTACTGATTCGAGTAATCGAGGGTTTCCTGATTCTATAAAAGTGATGTAATACTTTTCTTCATGGAATAATACAGTTTCAGGTTGTTTATGGGTATCTAGGGTCGTAAACGGGTCGGTTCCGTTCCGGGTCCACGGTGGGCCCGGAACTGGAATCGTTAGTGAGGGGATGCACCCGGAAACCAAAACCGGAACCGATTCAGAACTAATTTCCTGGATCCGGAACCGGAACCATTACGGAGTGGATGGGCCCGGAACCGGAACCATTTCCTGGGCGGGTTCTGGTCCGGGCCCGGCCTATGTAGAGAATTTTTTAGAGAAAAGCAAACTTTTAGAAAAAAAATTTCTAAAATTGGGGTAATATATTGGAGCTCGGGCCCACAGGCCAGAACCAAGGTCGAATTGGGCCCGGAACCATTTAGGTCGCGGGTCTAGAAATTGGAACCATACCCGGACCCGTTTACTTATCGGTTCCTAAAGATGGACCCAGACCCGATTATTAACGGGTCGGAACCTTCGGATAATTGGAGAATCGGATACCCATTTACAACCCTATGGGCATCACCCCATCACTTCCGTCTTGGCTCAGGGTGACGGTACGAGGTTAATGGAGATGACTTTCCTCTATGGTTCACTAAGAGTGTTTCCGCAACGTTAATGTGGAAACAGAAATCAACGTAACAGAACAAATTTGAGACGGTAAAGCCGACCGGTCCCCAGGCACCACCGCTTGGAAAAGCAACGGGCTCGGCAGGTCCGACCCGGTCCAGGGCACCACCTCTCTGTAAAGCACAACTGTCTTCCACTGCGATAATACTTGGGGTGCGATCTTACTAGCGCTAAAGCACCGGATCCCATCAGAACTCCGCAGTTAAGCGTGCTTGGGCGAGAGTCGTACTTGGATGGGTGACCTCCTGGGAAGTCCTCGTGTTGCACCCCTTTTTTTTCAGCTTTGGCTGTCCATTTTCCTGCCACCCATCACATGACCGCTGTTGGAGCCGTCGGAGACCAAATTAATCATTTTGAAGCGTCGAAACCCAGGCTCCGTGCGAGACTTACTGGTTTTAGTTAGCCTTTAATTTGATTGCTTTGAAGGCTTTTTACTCCATTTCCGGTTCAATCTTTGCGGAAAGCCATATAAAGCAATTTAGGAAAGGTTTAAAAGTTTCAATGGAAAATCTTTTATATTTTACTGATTTTAGTAAGCTTACTGATTCGAGTAATCGAGGGTTTCCTGACTCTATAAAAGTGATGTAATACTCTTGTTCAAGGAATAATATAGTTTCAGGTTGTTTATGGGTATCTAGGGTCGTAAACGGGTTGGTTCCGTTCCGGGTCCACGGGGGGCCCGGAACTAGAATCGTTAGTGAGGGGATGCACTCGGAAACCAAAACCAGAACCGATTCGGAACTAATTTCCTGGATCCGGAACCGGAACCATTACGGAGTGGATGGGCCCGGAACCGGAACCATTTCCTGGGCGGGTTCGGGTCCGGGCCCGGCCTATCTAGAGAATTTTTTAGAGAAAAGCAAACTTTTAGAAAAAAAATTTCTAAAATTGGGGTAATATATTGGAGCTCGGGCCCACAGGCCAGAACCATGGTCGAATTGGGCCCGGAACCATTTAGGTCGCGGGTCTAGAAATTGGAACCATACCCGGACCCGTTTACTTATCGGTTCCTAAAGATGGACCCAGACCCGATTATTAACGCGTCGGAACCTTCGGATAATCGGAGAGTCGGATACCCATTTACAACCCTATGGGCATCACCCCATCACTTCCGTCTTGGCTCAGGGTGACGGTACGAGGTTAAAGGAGATGACTTTCCTCTATGGTTTACTAAGAGTGTTTCCGCAACGTTAATGTGGAAACAGAATTCAACGTAACAGAACAAATTTGAGACGGTAAAGCCGACCGGTCCCCAGGCACCACCGCTCGGTAAAGCAACGGGCTCGGCAGGTCCGACCCGGTCCAGGGCACCACCTCTCTGTAAAGCACAACTGTTTTCCACTGCGATAATACTTCGGGTGCGATCATACCAGCGCTAAAGCACCGGATCCCATCAGAGCTCCGCAGTTAAGCGTGCTTGGGCGAGAGTAGTACTAGGGTGGGTGACCTCCTGGGAAGTCCTCGTGTTGCACCCCTTTTTTTTCAGCTTTGGCTGTCCATTTTCCTGCCACCCATCACATGACCGCTGTTGGAGCCGTCGGAGACCAAATTAATCATTTTGAAGCGTCGAAACCCAGGCTCCGTGCGAGACTTACTGGTTTTAGTTAGCCTTTAATTTGATTGCTTTGAAGGCTTTTTACTCCATTTCCGGTTCAATCTTTGCGGAAAGCCATATAAAGCAATTTAGGAAAGGTTTAAAAGTTTCAATGGAAAATCTTTTATATTTTACTGATTTTAGTAAGCTTACTGATTCGAGTAATCGAGGGTTTCCTGACTCTATAAAAGTGATGTAATACTTTTATTCTAGGAATAATACAGTTTCAGGTTGTTTATGGGTATCTAGGGTCGTAAACGGGTCGGTTCCGTTCCGGGTCCACGGTGGGCCCGGAACTGGAATCGTTAGTGAGGGGATGCACCCGGAAACCAAAACCGGAACCGATTCGGAACTAATTTCCTGGATCCGGAACCGGAACCATTACGGAGTGGATGGGCCCGGAACCGGAACCATTTCCTGGGCGGGTTCGGGTCCGAGTCCGGCCTATGTAGAGAATTTTTTAGAGAAAAGCAAACTTTTAGAAAAAAAATTTCTAAAATTGGGGTAATATATTGGAGCTCGGGCCCACAGGCCAAAACCATGGTGGAATTGGGCCCGGAACCGTTTAGGTCGCGGGTCTTGAAATTGGAACCATACCCGGACCCGTTTACTTATCGGTTCCTAAAGATGGACCCAGACCCGATTATTAACGGGTCGGAACCTTCGGATAATCGGAGGATCGGATACCCATTTACAACCCTATGGGCATCACCCCATCACTTCCGTCTTGGCTCAGGGTGACGGTACGAGGTTAAAGGAGATGACTTTCCTCTATGGTTTACTAAGAGTGTTTCCGCAACGTTAATGTGGAAACAGAATTCAACGTAACAGAACAAATTTGAGACGGTAAAGCCGACCGGTCCCCAGGCACCACCGCTCGGTAAAACAACGGGCTCGGCAGGTCCGACCCCGTCCAGGGCACCACCTCTCTGTAAAGCACAACTGTTTTCCACTGCGATAATACTTTGGGTGCGATCATACCAGCGCTAAAGCACCGGATCCCATCAGAACTCCACAGTTAAGCGTGCTTGGGCGAGAGTAGTACTAGGATGGGTGACCTCCTGGGAAGTCCTCGTGTTGCACCCCTTTTTTTTCAGCTTTGGCTGTCCATTTTCCTGCCACCCATCACATGACCGCTGTTGGAGCCGTCGGAGACCAAATTAATCATTTTGAAGCGTCGAAACCCAGGCTCCGTGCGAGACTTACTGGTTTTAGTTAGCCTTTAATTTGATTGCTTTGAAGGTTTTTTACTTCATTTCCGGTTCAATCTTTGCGGAAAGCCATATAAAGCAATTTAGGAAAGGTTTAAAAGTTTCAATGGAAAAGCTTTTATATTTTACTGATTTTAGTAAGCTTACTGATTCGAGTAATCGAGGGTTTCCTGACTCTATAAAAGTGATGTAATACTTTTATTCAAGGAATAATACAATTTCAGGTTGTTTATGGGTATCTAGGGTCGTAAACGGGTCGGTTCCGTTCCGGGTCCACGGCGGGCCCGGAACTGGAATCGTTAGTGAGGGGATGCACCCGGAAACCAAAACCGGAACCCATTCGGAACTAATTTCCTGGATCCGGAACCGGAACCATTACGGAGTGGATGGGCCCGGAACCGGAACCATTTCCTGGGCGGGTTCGGGTCCGGGACCGGCCTACGTAGAGAATTTTTTAGAGAAAAGCAAACTTTTAGAAAAAAAATTTCTAAAATTGGGGTAATATTTTGGAGCTCAGGCCCACAGGCCAGAACCAAGGTCGATTTGGGCCCGGAACCATTTAGGTCGCGGGTCTAGAAATTGGAACCATACCCGGACCCGTTTACTTATCGGTTCCTAAAGATGGACCCAGACCCGATTATTAACGGGTCGGAACCTTCGGATAATCGGAGAATCGGATACCCATTTACAACCCTATGGGCATCACCCCATCACTTCCGTCTTGGCTCAGGGTGACGGTACGAGGTTAAAGGAGATGACTTTCCTCTATGGTTTACTAAGAGTGTTTCCGCAACGTTAATGTGGAAACAGAAATCAACGTAACAGAACAAATTTGAGACGGTAAAGCCGACCGGTCCCCAGGCACCACCGCTCGGTAAAGCAACTCGCTCGGCAGGTCCGACCCGGTCCGGGGCACCACCTCTCTGTAAAACACAACTGTTTTCCACTGCGATAATACTTCGGGTGCGATCATACCAGCGCTAAAGCTCCGGATCCCATCAGAACTCCGCAGTTAAGCGTGCTTGGGCGAGAGTAGTACTAGGATGGGTGACCTCCTGGGAAGTCCTCGTGTTGCACCCCTTTTTTTTCAGCTTTAGCTGTCCATTTTCCTGTCACCCATCACATGACCGCTGTTGGAGCCGTCGGAGACCAAATTAATCATTTTGAAGCGTCGAAACCCAGGCTCCGTGCGAGACTTACTGGTTTTAGTTAACCTTTAATTTGATTGCTTTGAAGGCTTTTTACTCCATTTCCGGTTCAATCTTTGCGGAAAGCCATATAAAGCAATTCAGGAAAGGTTTAAAAGTTTCAATGGAAAATCTTTTATATTTTACTGATTTTAGTAAGCTTACTGATTCGAGTAATCGAGGGTTTCCTGACTCTATAAAAGTGATGTAATACTTTTATTCAAGGAATAATACAGTTTCAGGTTGTTTATGGGTTTCTAGGGTCGTAAACGGGTCGGTTCCGTTCCGGGTCCGCGGCGGGCCTGGAACTGGAATCGTTAGTGAGGGGATGCACCCGGAAACCAAAACCGGAACCGACTCGGAACTAATTTCCTGGATCCGGAACCGGAACCATTACGGAGTGGATGGGCCCGGAACCGGAACCATTTCCTGGGCGGGTTCGGGTCCGGGTCCGGCCTACGTAGAGAATTTTTTAGAGAAAAGCAAACTTTTAGAAAAAAAATTTCTAAAATTGGGGTAATATTTTGGAGCTCGGGCCCACAGGCCAGAACCAAGGTCGATTTGGGCCCGGAACCATTTAGGTCGCGGGTCTAGAAATTGGAGCCATACCCGGACCCGTTTACTTATCGGTTCCTAAAGATGGACCCAGACCCGATTATTAACGGGTCGGAACCTTCGGATAATCGGAGAATCGGATACCCATTTACAACCCTATGGGCATCACCCCATCACTTCCGTCTTGGCTCAGGGTGACGGTACGAGGTTAAAGGAGATGACTTTCCTCTATGGTTTACTAAGAGTGTTTCCGCAACGTTAATGTGGAAACAGAAATCAACGTAACAGAACAAATTTGAGACGGTAAAGCCGACCGGTCCCCAGGCACCACCGCTCGGTAAAGCAACTGGCTCGGCAAGTCCGACCCGGTCCAGGGCACCACCTCTCTGTAAAGCACAACTGTTTTCCACTGCGATAATACTTCGGGTGCGATCTTACCAGCGCTAAAGCACCGGATCCCATCAGAACTCCGCAGTTAAGCGTGCTTGGGCGAGAGTAGTACTAGGATGGGTGACCTCCTGGGAAGTCCTCGTGTTGCACCCCTTTTCTTTCAGCTTTGGCTGTCCATTTTCCTGCCACCCATCACATGACCGCTGTTGGAGCCGTCGGAGACCAAATTAATCATTTTGAAGCGTCGAAACCCAGGCTCCGTGCGAGACTTACTGGTTTTAGTTAACCTTTAATTTGATTGCTTTGAAGGCTTTTTACTCCATTTCCGGTTCAATCTTTGCGGAAAGCCATATAAAGCAATTCAGGAAAGGTTTAAAAGTTTCAATGGAAAATCTTTTATATTTTACTGATTTTAGTAAGCTTACTGATTCGAGTAATCGAGGGTTTCCTGACTCTATAAAAGTGATGTAATACTTTTATTCAAGGAATAATACAGTTTCAGGTTGTTTATGGGTTTCTAGGGTCGTAAACGGGTCGGTTCCGTTCCGGGTCTGCGGCGGGCCCGGAACTGGAATCGTTAGTGAGGGGATGCACCCGGAAACCAAAACCGGAACCGATTCGGAACTAATTTCCTGGATCCGGAACCGGAACCATTACGGAGTGGATGGGCCCGGAACCGGAACCATTTCCTGGGCGGGTTCGGGTACGGGCCCGGCCTATGTAGAGAATTTTTTAGAGAAAAGCAAACGTTTAGAAAAAAAATTTCTAAAATTGGGGTAATATATTGGTGCTCGGGCCCACAGGCCAGAACCAAGGTCGAATTGGGCCTGGAACCATTTAGGTCGCGGGTCTAGAAATTGGAACCATACCCGGACCTGTTTACTTATCGGTTCCTAAAGATGGACTCAGACCCGATTATTAACGGGTCGGAACCTTCGGATAATCGGAGAATCGGATACCCATTTACAACCCTATGGGCATCACCCCATCACTTCCGTCTTGGCTCAGGGTGACGGTACGAGGTTAAAGGAGATGACTTTCCTCTATGGTTTACTAAGAGTGTTTCCGCAACGTTAATGTGGAAACAGAAATCAACGTAACAGAACAAATTTGAGACGGTAAAGCCGACCGGTCCCCAGGCACCACCGCTCGGTAAAGCAACGGGCTCGGCAGGTCCGACCCGGTCCAGGGCACCACCTCTCTGTAAAGCACAACTGTTTTCCACTGCGATAACACTTCGGGTGCGATCTTACCAGCGCTAAAGCACCGGATCCCATCAGAACTCCGCAGTTAAGCGTGCTTGGGCGAGAGTAGTACTAGGATGGGTGACCTCCTGGGAAGTCCTCGTGTTGCACCCCTTTTCTTTCAGCTTTGGCTGTCCATTTTCCTGCCACCCATCACATGACCGCTGTTGGAGCCGTCGGAGACCAAATTAATCATTTTGAAGCGTCGAAACCCAGGCTCCGTGCGAGACTTACTGGTTTTAGTTAGCCTTTAATTTGATTGCTTTGAAGGCTTTTTACTCCATTTCCGGTTCAATCTTTGCGAAAAGCCATATAAAGCAATTTAGGAAAGGTTTAAAAGTTTCAATGGAAAATCTTTTATATTTTACTGATTTTAGTAAGCTTACTGATTCGAGTAATCGAGGGTTTCCTGACTCTATAAAAGTGATGTAATACGAGTATTAGGGCAATCTACTTAATTAATATCAGCATATACCTGAGTTGTAGTAAAGAAGTGGTCGGATAAAACAATCCTCGTTCATAGGTGCCCTGGCGTAGTGAAGAATCCGGAAAACAGCTAGGGAGGATTGCTCATGAATTGGCTATTAGTATGAATAGCATGAGAGATATCTGGTCTTGTCATAGTCAAATAGAGTAAGCTATCAACCAACCATTTAAATAAGGTTGGGTCTTCAAGATGAGGCCCATCATCTTTGCTAAACTTAACATTGAGTTCAATGGATGTCACAAATGTTTTGGCATCACTAAGTCTAGCCGACTGAAGTAAATATCAGCATATTTTTCTTGTACCACCCAAATATCATCTTTGTTCCTTGAGACTTAAAGTCTTAAAAGGTAAGTGAAAGGACCCAAATCTTTCATCATAAAATAATTCATGAGATTAGTTTTGAGGTTGGAAATGCCAGCCACATCGTTGCCACTGATTATCATATCATCAACGTAGATCAAGAGAATGGTACATCCGAAGGAGGTTCTTTGAATAAAGAGAGAATTGTCATTTGGACTTTGATGAAAATTTTCTGCAAGAATGACAGAGCGAAACTTATCAAACCATGCACGGGGAGCGTGTTTGAGCCCATATAAAGATATTTTTAGTTTACATACATGTCGTGGCTGACGTGTAGATTCTGGTAGAGGATGCATATAGACAATCTACTTGAGGTCGCCATGCAAAAAAGCATTTTTTACATCCATTTGCCACAAAAACTAGTGTTGAGCTACTGCAACACCAAGAAGACATCGTGTTGTAGTCATTTTGGCAACAGGGGCAAATGTTTCTTCATAGGCAACGCCACACTAATGTTTATAATCTTGGGCAACCAGTCATGCTTTGTAGAGATTAATACTGCCATCAGGTCTAAATTTAAGGGAATAGACCCACTTGTTACCAATGAGAAAAGTATTGGAAGGAAGAAGCACCACCTCCCAAGTGTTGTTCATCTCGAGAGCTATCAATTCATCTATCATAGCATCTTTCCAACATGAAATGTTAGTAGCTTGAGAATAAAAAGTGGGAATAGGGGTAGGTTCTGAAAGAGTAAACAACACTAGGAAACCCTATCTAGATGGGGGAATGGATTCACAACTAGAGTGTCGCAAGATAGGGTTACTTCCAATGACAGTGTCATGTACTTAAAGAGCCATCCTGTATGGTGGATCGATAGTGTGAGTATTCGGAGGCAGGGCAATTGGAGGTGGTTGTTTGGGGCGCTACTTGTAAACTTGAGTAATCACTGGATAAGAGGTAGGTGTTTGGAATTGAGGCAGATAAGAGACTCAGATAGAAGGATGAGAATTGGATGAATAAAAACAGAATATGTTCCAGAAAGACAACATTCCATGAGATACATAGACGGCGGCCCTTGTGATCGTAACAAAGAAAGCCTCTGTGCTCATCATTGTAACCAAGAAATATGTGGCGAGCGGCCTATGGGGATAACTTATTTTGCTCAAGAGATGAGAGATTAACAAAACACAAATAGCCGAATACTCACAGATGTTTCTTTTCTGGCCTGCATGTACAATTAGAAATAACATGCCCATGTTGCTTGCAGTAGTTGCAAAACAATTTTCTTTGACAGTTGCGAGCCTCATGGTCATACTTATTACACTCAAAACATTGTGGTTTCTAACCACGAGTAATGAACATAGCATTCTTATTACCAAATGATGGAGCAGGTGGTGTTAGAAGTGCCATTGGTTCTTCATTGACAGAGTGAGTAGATAACAATCAAGTTTTTTTCGAGGAGAACCTCTTGAACACATATATCCAAAGTGGGAGAGAGTTCTCTATTCATAAGGGTAGCTCATACTGAATCAAATTTAGATCTTAGATTCATAAGAAACTAACTGACATGTTATTCCTCCTGTAATTCGAGGGCCTGAAGAAGAAAATCTGCTATAACAGATTGAAAGAGCATTTGATCTCATTTTTTCCACAGGGCTAGGAACCCATTGTAGTATTCTTGGACAAACTTATCATTTTGACAACATCACACTAACTTAGTATCCAAGTGGAATAATCGAGCTTTATTCTGTTGATGATAAATATCTTCATGTGGACCCATGTCACGCTCCGATCCCGGGAATTTGGGGATTTGAGTGGGCCCCCAGGGCGTGGATACGTAATCCCGTAGAAATCCGTGCCCTGAAGAATTATGCACGAATTCCTACAAGGGAGATTCCACAGGAACGTGTGAGGTATGCTGACACACGTGCAAACATAACTTATCATAAACGACATCCTGTGCAATACTCAGTAATTATCAAGAGCACATGCTTTCATAAGTAAACATACAAACATACGGTGGAGTTAAAGTCTTTAAGTACATTCCCAAAATGGTTCTTAAAAGTGTAATACAAAAGTCCCTAGCATAATATCCCATGAATAGACTGTCACGCCCCAATCCCGGGAATTTGGGGATTTGAGTGGGCCCCCGGGGCGTGGATACGTAATCCCGTAGAAATCCGTGCCCTGAAGAATTTTGCACGAATTCCTACAAGGGAGATTCCACAGGAACGTGTGAGGTAAGCTGACACACGTACAACATAAACTATCATAATCGAGAACCTGTGAAATACTCAATAATCATCAAGAGCACATAAAGTTCATAGTCTATTAAAGCATAATTACATACAATAGTGTTATAGTCCTTAAAAATACGTTCCCAAAATCAGTCCTTAAGGTGATACACAAGTCTTCAACATAATATTCCCCGAAGAGACGCTCTCCGTAGGATGGCTAGTAGTAAACGTCGCCATCCATCCATTCACCTACACCCCGAGGTACCGTTGGGGTATCTTTCGGGGCCGCGTCAGTATTCGTGTCGGGAGCGGGTGCTGAATCTGCAATACCGAGGGTAACACTGTTAACACGACGGTTAAGCAAGTACTAAGCATAGGAATTAATATAACAAAATACATTAGCAAGAACAATCACTAAACATGATGCATGAGTGAAACTTAGTGTTATACATACTGATTGGCAACCACGATGCTCTATTCTCCCAAAGGGAGCATACATAACGTATGGGTCGCTAGGGGATCAAGCTAGCTTCCCTAGGAGCGTCGACAACTCCTACGTAAACCTACTGCAGTGGTGACATATAATACCCAAAGGGCAGAAGCCAAGTGGTGCCGACTCGGAGTCAATCATACAAATCATAACATATATAAGGAATAGATAACCATGAAACAACGAAAACGAAGCACATGCAGGTAGGCTACAAGGCCCGAACCTCAGCTACACCCTTGGCTAGCAAGCACACACTCAATAGAAGCTCTGGCTTGTCAGACACGCACTCATTAGAAGCTCAGGTCTGAATTGCCTCGGGGTTTGTTAGAGGAAGTGAATGCGATAATAGTCATGTCAACGGTAGTGTTATGTATCAATATGATATGATTGCATTTAGATGAAGCAGTCTCCTGATTCCCAATGACATTCAGCACGATGTACACATGAGATGTTCGGTGTCGTTGTGTTACCGTGTCTGGGTATTACATTGTGTGCATATGGAACACCCCTCTCTTGCCAACATCCATGACTTGCCATTGGGAAATCCTTCATTCATTCCAATGTGTAATTACCAATGGCCAATGTGGAGGTATGAAAGGTACCATGACTAAAGCCCTACAATCATTAAGGTTCCTAACATCTTACATTCACTGGTTCTTACGGCTTAGCCGTGTACAGGGCTACGGCTTAGCCGAGAGGGGGTCACAGTTCATCCGGATTTTCGGTGTGGTTACGGTTCAACCGTATATTGGCCTACGGCTTAGCCGAGCTAAGCCTACGGCTAGGTCACGGGGAGGTTACGGCTTAGCCGTAGGGTATTTCACGGTGCAGCCGTATGCAAGCCGTAGAAGGAACTGGGTTCTGTGATCTCTCTGGAAAGTTCGCCGTAGAAAGACCTACGGCTCGGCTACGGGCTGGATACGGATTAGCCGTAGTGGATTTCACGGCGTAGCCGTAAGTGAGCCGTAGTATAAAACCTCATTTTACTGCTCTCTGGACATTGAGCCGTAAGAGCTCACGGCTTAGCCGTAGCTTCGCCGTAAGCTTCAGAAAATCTACATACAGTTCTGTAGCTCAATTTTCGGTACGGGATCACTACAGAACTCACTTATAAGGGAAATGCTGAAGCTCAACTGAAGTTTTCTGGAGAGTATTCCATACTCACACACCTTCTATTCCCATCTCCATCATTCCTACTTGATTCATTCATACATATTAAGGAGGAAGAAATGGCAATGAAAACAACTAACTTAACATGCAATGACAATCCCACATGCAATGAATATAAGCTTAAGTACTTGCCTCTCCTAACAACACTAACCCTCTCCCACTGTAGATTGCCGTGAGGTTGGAAGAAACCTTCAAATCTGAAATGGGTTCTTCAACTTAGAGAGGGAAGAATGCCCAAAAGAGTAAGGAGAGGATGAGTGGAGACCACTCCCTACACATGCACACTCCCACAATCCCCAAGCACTCCAATGCACGTAGAAGGAAGAAGGAACCCAGGAGAACAGGACTCCAACCGATCGAACGAGAGAGGAAGGAGAAGAACAGTGGAATTCCCTTTTTAAACACAATTTTTCCTGAAGTTACATGCAAGCCCACTTGTTTCCGGAAATTTCAGTTTAGTCCGGAATGACCTCAATTGGCTTAAGATGAGTCCGGATCAGCTCGGGCTCAACACAAAAGATGATCTACGCGATGAATTACACGTAAGGAGATGGACGGGATAACCTAGAGGCATAAGGAAAATTTACTAAAAAGCCCTTAGCTATTTAAGCGGGGTCCAAACCTAATAATTCACACTAAATTGGGCCTCAACAAGTCTTAATCAATAGGAAACAGGATTAATTAACGTAATTAGGATTAGTGAGGGTTCGGGTCCTTACATAGACGCTCTCCATAGGATGGCTAGTAATAGACGTCGCCATCCATCCATTCGCCTACACCCCGAGGTACCATTGGGGTACCCTCCGGGACCACATCATTGTCCGCGTCGGGACCGGGTGCTGGATCTGCAATACCAAGGGTAACATTGTTAACACGACGGTTAAGCAAGTAATAAGGCATATGAAACTAATACGACATTATATGTTAACAAGAATAATCACTAAACATGATGCATGAGTGAGGAATTGCAATGTAGATGTCATACATACTGATTGGTAACCACGATGCTCTATTCTCCCAAAAAGGGAGCATACATACCGTATGGGTCACTAGGGGATCAGGCTAGCTTCCCAAGGAGCGTCGACAACCCCTCCGTAAACCGACTGCAGTGGTGACATACATATACCCAAAAGGGGCAAAAGCTAAGTGGTGCCAACTCGGAATCAATCATACTAGTCATATCAGTCTAAGAATATAATTGTGACAACGACAATAATGAAATGAAACGTATACATAATGAAACGAAGCATATACATATGAGCTGCAAAGCTCGAACCTCGGCTATACCCTTGGTTAACAAGCACACACTCAGTAGAAGCTCTGGCTTGTCAGACACGCACTCATTAGAAGCTCAGGTCTGAATTGCCTCGGGTTTGCAAAAGGAAATGAATTTGATAATAATCATGCTGAAGGTGATATATCATAGCAATATGGATACATTCCACTTGAGTGAATACCCCCTTATATTAAGTACCTATAGTTCCCAAGGACATTCAACACGATGTACACATGAGACGTTTGGTGTCGTTGTGTTACCATGTCTTGGTATTACCTTGTGTGCATACGGTACACCCTTTCTCATGCTAACATTCATGACTTGCCATTGGGAGCTCATTCATAAATCATTCGTTTACTCCAACATGTAATTACCAGTGGCCAATGTGGAGGTATAGAAGGTACCAACACTAAAGCCCTACAAGATCATTGAGGTTCCTAACATCCTACATTCATTGGGTTCTTACGGCTTAGCCGTATGCAAGGCTACGGCTTAGCCGACTGGATCAAAAATTCATCCGGATTTTCGGCGCAGTTACGACCCAACCGTATGTTGGCCTTCGGCTTAGCCGAGCTAAGCCTATGGCTAGGGTACGGGGAGGTCACGGCTTAGTCGTAGCGTATTCCACGGTGCAGTCGTCTGCAAGCCGTAGAAGAAACTGGGTTTCATGAGCTTTCTGGAAAGCTCGCCGTAGGGAGACCTACGGCTAGGTTACGGGCTGGATACGGCGTAGCCGTAGTGAAGTTCACGGCGTCGCCGTAAGTGAGCCGTAGTACAAAATCCCATTTTACTGCTCTCTGGACTTTGAGCCGTAAGTGCTCACGACTTAGCCGTAGCTTCGTAGTCAGCTTCAGAAAATCTGAACACAGTTCTGTAGCTCAATCTTCTGTACGGGATCACTACAGAACTCACTTGCAAGGGAATTCTGAAGCTCAATTGAAGTGTCCTTGAGAGTATCCCATACTCACACACCTCTTATTTCCTTCTTATCATTCTATTCCGATTCACACCACATTTGTATCAATTAAAACAATAACAGAGAAATGGCTAGAATTGGGAAATGCAACAACTAGCTCAAAGTATCCATACTCAAGCATGCATGCAATACATACAACTTAATACTTGCCTTTTCTAGCAGTGTTAACCCTTCAACCCCCTTATCTTGGTGTGTGTTCAAGGAAAGTCTCTGTAATGAAATGGGTACTCTATAAGCCTCTACAAGTAAACATGAAATGTGGAAGGATTCACATGCATGTCAAATGATGGGGTTTTTAAGACCCTAATAAACCCAAAAGGATGAAATAGGAGCCCATTCCTCACCTTATTTGCTGTAGCTTAGAGGTAAGAACAATCTATACAAGGTATAAAAGAGAATGGGAGAACAAGCAAGAAGAAGATGGGAGGATGCCACTCTGTGTGCATGCACTCTCCCAAACTCCCCAACCACTTCGATTGCAAGAAGAAGATGAGAAGAATGCCAGAAGAAGGAGAACTCTAGCCAGTTGAATGAGAGAAGAGGGAGAATGTACGTGGGGTTTTCCTTTTAACATAACTTTTCTCTTGAGTTACATGCAAGCCCATAAGTTCTAAGTAATTTACAGTTTAGACCAAAGGGACCTCAATTGGCCCAGGATGAGTCCGGATTAACTCAGGCCTAACATGAAAGACAATCTACGCAAAAAGTTACACGAAAGGAAATGGACGAGGTGTCCAAAAGGTGCAAGGACAATTTACGAAAAAGCCCTTAACTACTAAAGTGGGGTCCAAACCCAATAGTTTCACACTAAATTAACCCTCAACAAGTCTTAATCAATATAAAACAAGATTAATTAACGTAACTAAGATTAGTGGGGGTTCGGGTCCTTACATCCTCCCCCACTTAAGATCATTCGGTCCTCCGAATGCAACGTACCTTAGGTAGTAGTTCCGGATATTTTGCTCGAATCTGATCTTCAAGCTCCCAAGTGGCCTCTTCCTGTCCATGGTGCTCCCATAACACCTTAACCCATTTGATTGTTCGTGTACGCAGCACCTGTTCCTTAGTGTCAACGATCCGAAGGGGTCTCTCTTCATAGCTTACGTCAGGCCTTACTTGCACGTCGTCCAACTCAAGGACTTGTGAAGGGTCTGGGAGGTACTTCCGGAGCATTGACACATGGAATGCATTATGAACTCCCGCAAGCAGGGGTGGTAGCTCCAACTGATAAGCTAAATCTCCCACTTTACTCTGTATCTCGAAGGGTCCCACAAACCGTGGAGCAAGCTTACCCTTTTGTCCAAACCTAATGGTACCCTTCATTGGGGAAACTTTCAAGAAGACTTTGTTCCCTACTTGGAACTCGAGGGGCCGACGGCTGTTATCTGCATAACTTTTCTGGCGTGATCGTGCAGTTTTCAATCTCTCTTGTACCTTTTGCACCATTTCCGCCGTATCCGCCACCAGGGTGGGTCCATGGAAACTCCTAACCCCAACTTCTTCCCAACAGATAGGCGTACAGCATTTACGTCCATATAAGGCTTCAAATGGAGCCATTCCGATGCTTGCGTGGAAGCTGTTGTTGTATGCAAACTCGCATAAGGGGAGGTGTTCATCCCACTCCTTTCCGAAGTCCATTACGCTAGCTCGTAGCATATCTTCCAGGGTCTATATCGTTCGCTCTGATTGCCCATCTGTCTGAGGATGGTAAGCCGTGCTGAAACTTAGTTTGGTGCCTAAGGACTTCTGAAAAGACTGCCAAAAGGAAGACACGAACCTACTGTCTCGATCAGACACAATGGAGACTGGAGTACCATGTAGCCGTACAATCTCATCAATGAAGATCTTGGCCATTTCCTGGAATTTCATCCCTTTCCTGATGGGAATAAAGTGGGCTGATTTCGTTAGTCGGTCGACAATCACCCACACTACATCATAGTGTCTACTTGTTCGGGGCAGTCAGGAAACAAAATCCATCGTGAGATTCTCCCATTTCCACTTAGGTATCTACAGGGGATGTAACAAACCGGGAGGCTTCCTATGTTCAGCCTTCACTCGTTGGCAGGTAAGGCATTTTGCCACAAAACCCGTTATATCTCTCTTTATGTTATTCCACCAAAATCTGCCACGTAAATTCCGGTACATTTTTGTACTCCCGGGGTGCATGGAATACCGAGCATGGTGTGCCTCAGTCATAATTGCCCTTTTTAGATTATGATTTTGAACCGCTGGAACACAAAGCCGATCTCGAAAGTACAACACACCGTCTACCATCCTGAAATCAGGTTTCTCAGATATGTAGTCACGGATCTTGACAAACTCCGGATCTTCAAACTGCCTCTCCTTGATTTGCTGAATCAAAGTGGGTTCGAAGACTGACATAGCCACTAACATGACCTTATCATCTATGAATTCAACTGCCACATCCAGGTCTCAGAATTCCTCTACTAGAGACCATTCACCACACAAGGCTGCCAACTCGGTGGTGGATTTGCTGCTTAAAGCATCAGCTACTACATTCCTTTTCCCAAGGAAGTATCTAATCGGGAAATGATAATCCTTTATGAACTCCAACCACCTGCCCTGTCTCATGTTAAGATCGTGCTACGAAAACAGATACTGGAGACTGCGATGATCACTATGGACTTCAAATTTCTCTCCATATAAATAATGTCTCCACATCTTCAGCGCGAAAACTACTGCAGCCAATTCTAAATCATGTGTGGCATAGTTTTTCTCATGTTCCTTCAATTGTCGAGATCTATATGCTATTACCTTTCCATTTTGCATGAGTACACATCCTAGCCCAATCCCCAAAGCATCTGTATAGATAACAAATCCGCCATTCCCTTCTGGTACAGATAGGATCGGGGCTGAGGTTAATTTCTCCTTAAGGAGTTGGAAACTCGACTCACATTCAGCTGTCCAAACAAATGGTTCGTTCTTCCGGGTCAGTTTGGTCAAAGGTGCAACTATTTTAGAAAAGTCCTTCACAAACCTCCTATAGTAACCTACCAGGCCAACAAAGCTTCTAACTTCTACAACGGTTTTGGGGCTCTGCCAAGTAGTTATAGCCTTGATTTTAGCTGGGTCTACTGCAAGCCCATCCTTTGAGATTATATATCCTAAGAAGGAAATTTGTTCCAACTAGAATTCACACTTGTCCAATTTAGCATACAGGCGGTGGTCCCTTAGCAATTGCAGAGAAGTCCTCAAATGTTCCACATGCTCGCCTTTGGTCTTAGAGTATACCAAAACATCATCAATGAAAATTACCACGAACTAATCAAGATATGCTGAGAAGATCTTGTTCATCAAGGCCATAAATACTGCGGGCGCATTTGTCAATCCAAAAGGCATAACCAAAAATTCATAATGCCCATATCTTGTCCTGAAAGCTGTTTTCGATGTATCTTGGTCCCTAACTCGCAGCTGATGATATCTGGACTTGAGATCAATCTTAGAAAAGTGTGTCGCACCCTGTAACTGATTAAACAATTCATCAATTCTAGGCAGTGGATATTTGTTTTTGATTGTCACCTGGTTCAACTACCGGTAATCAATACACATCCTGAGGGTGCCATCCTTCTTCTTCACAAATAAAACCGGGGCTCCCCATGGTGATGTGCTAGGACGAATGAACCCCTTATCCAATAAGTCTTGTAACTGTGCTTTCAACTCATGTAACTTTGTTGGGGCCATTCTGTATGGAGCCTTAGAGATGGGAGCAGTACCCGGCACTAGCTCTATAGTAAAATCCACTTCCCTAATAGGGGGAGGCCGGATACTTCATCCGGGAATACATCAGGGAATTCACAAACCACAGGTATTTCTTCCAGTTTCTTAGGGGCTTTCTTCTCCACAATGAAAGCAATATACCCTTCGCAACCACTATGGATTAGTCTTTCCGCTCGAAGTGCTGAAATCAATCTGGTGTTCAAACCCTTCTTATCACCTTGGAACACATCACCTGGACCACCTTCACTCACCTTTACGGTGATAGACTTACGGAAATAATCTAGACAGGCCATATATTTGGTCAACCAGTCCATGCCTAGGATTACATCGAAATCGTGCATGGGTAGCACAATAAGTTCCGCTGGGAGAAGAACTTCTCCGATGAGAACTCGACAACCAGGGTAATAGTCGTCACAGGTTACCCTCTTACCAACCGGAGTGATAACACTCAACACAAACGGCAATTGTGCTGTCGATTCCCGTATTCTACTAGAGAATCGAGGTGAGATGAAAGAATGTGAAGATCCTAAATCAAACAACACTTTAGCTTCCATACCACAAATAGAAACCTTACCTACAACCACATGTTCTGCTGCCTCTGCTTCTTCTTGTGTCAATGCATAAGCGCGGCCTTGCCTTTGGGGTCGGTGTTGCCGGCCTTGTCTCTGCGGTCCCTGACCTTGCCGTGTCTACCCTTGGCCTTGTCTCACTTGATGTTGCTGTTAGTTAGGCGTAGGAGGTGTCGCCCTAGAAGGCTGCTAATACTGCTGCAGCTGTGAGGCTTGACTAAATTCCTTCCTTCTCGGGCACTCGGACAAGCGGTGGTCCATGGAGCCACAGCCAAAACAGGCTCCCGTGGACCTCCAACATTTACTAGTCTCGTGACCCTTCCCGCGTGCACCGTAGACTGGTCGTGATGTGCCACTAGCAACTCCCTTCTGTTTCTTAGAGTATTGCTGACCTTTCCCGGAAGGTGGAACACTCTTCTTAGGCTCTCCCAAGAATAAGCTCTTCTCAATTTCTTCCGCTGCATAAGCCCTGGCTACTGCATCGTCATATTGAACAGGACGTTGAAAGACAGTGGCATGTCCCTTGATAGCAGGCCTTAACCCTTCCAGTAATCTTTCCACTCTCTTCTCCTCAGTATCAATCAAGTCTAGTGCAAACCGAGAGAGCTGGCTGAATACATGCACATATTCTGCAACGGTAATGAGGTTCTGCTGCAAGGTAAGGAACTCTGCCTTCTTCTTGCGAGTCACGTGGTCTGGCATGAACTTCTTCCGGAATTGCCTCTTAAAGGCTTCCCAAACAGTAGCATCCGGCATAGTTCTCGTGTGGTCCCGGATACTCTTCCACCATGTATCCGCGATGTCTCTGAACATGGATGCCGCGAGGACCACTTGCTGCCTGGGTGTACAAGTTAATGTATCAAAAACGTTCTCCGTGTGGACAAACCACTCATCTGCTTGTAACGGATCCTCATGTCCGGTGAACTAGGTTGCTCCCCTCTTACGGAACTTCTCATACAAGGAGTTGGGATCTCCTGGCTGATCTTGTTGATTCAACATAGCGGCCAATTGTAATTGCATGGCGGCCTGATTGGCATTGCTAGCAGCTAGTTGGTGCATTAGCATCATAAACCGTTCCTCCGTATTGTATGTGGGGCGAGGAGGAGGTGGTGGTGGAGGATCCGCACCCTCCAACTCAATGTTGTTGCGGTCGCTATCTCCAGAGCTATTGTTCGTCCGGATCCAGATGCCATGGCTCTGCAATCACAAGGGTCATTAATCATATATATCTAAATATATATACATACATACATACTACAGTCGTACCATAAGTTATCATTATAATAGAAATCCACCCAACGGACCTATCGGAACCTCACCACGCTTTTTAATGTTGCTAAGTCTTTTAAGCGACTTCTTAGAGTGTCTCTGACACCATTACTTACGTATGTCACGCCCCGATTCTGGGAATTTGGGGATTTGAGTGGGCCCCCAGGGCGTGGATATGTAATCCCATAGAAATCCGTGCCCTGAAGAATTATGCACGAATTCCTACAAGGGAGTTTCCACAGGAACGTGTGAGGTATGCTGACACACATGCAAACATAACTTATCATAAATGACATCTTGTGCAATGCTCAGTAATTATCAAGAGCACATGCTTTCATAAGTAAACGTATAAACATACGGTGGAGTTAAAGTCTTTAAGTACATTCCCAAAATGGTTCTTAAAAGTGTAATACAAAAGTCCCCAGCATAATATCCCACGAATAGACGCTCTCCGTAGGATGGCTAGTAATAGACGTCGCCATCCATCCATTCGCCTACACCCCGAGGTACCATTGGGGTACCCTCCGGGACCACGTCATTGTCCGCGTCGGGACTGGGTGCTGGATCTGCAATACCAAGGGTAACATTGTTAACACGACGGTTAAGCAAGTAATAAGGCATATGAAACTAATACGACATAATATGTTAACAAGAACAATCACTAAACATGATGCATGAGTGAGGAATTGCAACTTAGATGTCATACATACTGATTGGCAGCCACAATGCTCTATTCTCCCAAAAAGGGAGCATACATATCGTATGGGTCGCTAGGGGATCAGCTAGCTTCCCGAGGAGTGTTAAAAACCCCTCCGTAAACCGACTGCAGTGGTGACATACATATACCCAAAAGGGGCAAAAGCTAAGTGGTGCCGACTCGGAATCAATCATACTAGTCATATCAGTCTAAGAATATAATTGTGACAATGATAATGATGAAATGAAACATATACATAGTGAAACGAAGCATATACATATGAGCTGCAAAGCTCGAACCTCGGCTATACCCTTGGTTAACAAGCACACACTCAGTAGAAGCTCTGGCTTGTCAGACACGAACTCATTAGAAGCCCAGGTCTGAATTGCCTCGGGTTTGCTAGAGGAAATGAATTTGATAATAATCATGCTGAAGGTGAAATATCATAGCAATATGGATGCATTCCACTTGAGTGAATACCCCCTTATATTAAGTACCTATAGTTCCCAAGGACATTCAACACGATGTACACATAAGACGTTTGGTGTCGTTGTATTACCGTGTCTTGGTATTACCTTGTGTGCATACGGGACACCCCTTTCTCATGCCAACATCCATGACTTGCCATTGGGAGCTCATTCATAAATTATTCGTTCATTTCAACATGTAATTACCAGTGGCCAATGTGAAGGTATAGAAGGTACCAACACTAAAGCCCTACAAGATCATTGAGGTTCCTAACATCCTACATTCATTGGGTTCTTACGACTTAGCCGTATGCAAGGCTACGGCTTAGCCGAGTGGATCAGAAATTCATCCAGATTTTCGGCGCAGTTACGGCCCAACCGTATGTTGGCTAACGGCTTAGCCGAGCTAAGCCTATGGCTAGGGTACGGGGAGGTCACGGCTTAGCCGTAGCGTATTCCACGGTGCAGTCATCTGCAAGCCGTAGAAGAAACTGGGTTTCATGAGCTTTCTGGAAAGCTCGCCGTAGGGAGACCTACGGCTAGGTTACGGGCTGGATACGGCGTAGCCGTAGTGAAGTTCACGGCATAGCCGTAAGTGAGCCGTAGTACAAAATCCCATTTTACTACTCTCTGGACTTTGAGCCGTAAGTGCTCACGGCTTAGCCGTAGCTTCGTCGTAAGCTTCAGAAAATCTGAACACAGTTCTGTAGCTCAATCTTCTGTATGGGATCACTACAGAACTCACTTGCAAGGGAATTCTGAAGCTCAATTGAAGTGTCCTTGAGAGTATCCCATACTCACACACCTCCTATTCCCTTCTTATCATTCTATTCCGATTCACACCACATTTGTATCAATTAAAGTATCCATACTCAAGCATGCATGCAATACATACAACTTAATACTTGCCTTTTCTAGCAGTGTTAACCCTTCAACCCCCTTATCTTGGTGTGTGTTCAAGGAAAGTCTCTGTAATGAAATGGGTCCTCTACAAGCCTCTACAAGTAAACATGAAATGTGGAAGGATTCACATGCATGTCAAATGATGGAGTCTTTAAGACCCTAATAAACCCAAAAGGATGAAATAGGAGCCCATTCCTCACCTTATTTGCTGTAGCTTGGAGGTAAGAGCAATCTATACAAGGTATAAAGGAGAAAGGGAGAACAAGCAAGAAGAAGATGGGAGGATGCCACTCTGTGTACATGCACTCTCCCAAACTCCCTAACCACTTCGATTGCAAGAAAAAGATGAGAAGAACGCCAGAAGAAGGAGAACTCCAGCCAGTTGAACGAGAGAAGAGGGAGAATGTACGTGGGGTTTTCCTTTTAACATAACTTTTCTCTTGAGTTACATGCAAGCCCATAAGTTCTAAGTAATTTACAGTTTAGACCAAAGGGACCTCAATTGGCCCAGGATGAGTCCGGATTAACTCGGGCCCAACATGAAAGACGATCTACGCAAAAAGTTACACGAAAGGAAGTGGATGAGGTGTCCAAAAGGTGCAAGGACAATTTACAAAAAAGCCCTTGACTACTAAAGTGGGGTCCAAACCCAATAGTTTCACACTAAATTAACCCTCAACAAGTCTTAATCAATATAAAACAAGATTAATTAACGTAACTTAGATTAGTGGGGGTTCGGGTCCTTACAACCCACATGTCAAAGGCTTTTGTAAAAGCTTGGAGGGCCATTGAGAAAGAGGGACCCACCAAGTTAGGATCCACATGATGACTTTAGCATTATGCTGGCTCCATATGGCAATGGTATTATCATCCGTTTGGGATGTGCTAGTGGTATTTGTAGCTATTTTTGGAGTGGTTCCATCCAAATACCCCAGCATCCCTTGTCCTTCAATATAATTTTTAAGGAGAAAGGCCCAAGACATGTAATTGGTGCCATTAAACTTGACGGAAATTACTTCAACTTTGTCCACTTTATATCTAGCTATAAGCTAGACACTTTGTAGAGAACAGATGCAAGGAAGCTAACAATTTTTAGACAATTGCAAAAAAATACACAAAAAACGAGGCCTAGGAGTCCAAAAAAATTGCAATAGAATGAAGTGTACCTTACTGTAGTGAAGTGTATTTGGCTCAACCAAGATCCACGATCGAGAAGAATAGATCAATCTCCCGAAGGATTGATCGAACCCGCAATGGATTTCTACGCTAAGGCACAAGCATAACCAAGAACCACACCATGACTGGAGGGAAAATCCAATCTGAATTTTACTAATTATAAAAGCATAAGCAACTACAATGAAAGTCTCTTTTATTTATAAAGTAGCAACCTAGTTCTCGGCAAGTAAGACTCACTTTAGAATAAGCCTAAATAAAATAAGAACTGACTAATATTAAACATAATCAAACTAAACTACTTATAATATTCCTAAATAATTAGATGTCGTGTTGGGCTTATGATTGGGCCCAACGAGTTGGCCAACTTGTGGTCCGACTTTCACCAACTCTACATGGCTTGGAAAAACTCGACTCTAATGAGTTTACCAACTTGAGAATGCTGAGAGGAGCTTGACCTCAAGGTAAGAGAAACTTCCTTTGGGGTCAAAAATTAAGCGCACGAACTTTTATCTCTTATTCAAATCTGCATTTGCTTAACGTGGCTTAAAAACTTGCTGCATTCTTGTCCTCCATGTTAAAGTAGATCAGAATTTTCTCTACTGTTGATCTTTGCATGGAGCTTAGATATGACATTGAACCATTAGATACTACAATTGTTGTTTTTCAGATATCTATATTTGATCCCCCGAAGATGAAGTCAATGTGGGGAACTTTAACAATTTGATCTTCTTGTGAAACCACTAGAGCAATTAATTTGAATTCCGGTGACTTAATGTAAGTTGTGGGAAATAGAGTTACAATCAGATCTCTAGGATGTTTAATGTCCTTGGTAACCTGAGCAAATTTTTCAATGGCTGCTTGTTCCTGTTCTTCCACAACTCTTTGTGGCTCTTGATTATCATTATCTTGATAAGATTCTATGTGTGGTGAATTTTTCATGCGATCTGCATTGCCTTGACTTTGCGCCATTGTTGCATCGTGAATGTTAGCTGTAATACTCCGACCCGACTTAACCCGGTGTAGCCACCAATTAATGACGCTTTAGTTGTTAATTGTATTTTGCTTTTGTTTTGGTTTTGTTCCGGGTCATGGTTAGCAATTAGGTTGAGTTTAACCTTGATTAGGTAGATATAAGCTCTTTTTCGTAATTTTAGATTTTGTAAGACATCGTCAATTATGCATCATCTTGGCGTCACCACGTGTATTTCGTTGAGTTTGTTAACTTTCGTAACTGACTCGTATGCTAAAGATGTCTTTTACTTCCGTTGGACCGCCATTTGACTTGAATTGCAATTAGCTTTAATAGTAGGACTTGTCTGCAATTTCCTTTCATCCTTATCTTATGTAAGAAGGCAACCACCGACCTTCTTCTTCTCTCAACATCTTCTCTTTCTCTCTTCATTCCTTCTCTCTTTCTCTCATCTTCTTCTTCTCCACTTAAGCAAGAATGGAAAGAGCTTTCTCCAATTAAGCTTAAGGTAAGATTTGGGGGTTCTTAATCATTTTCCCTTTCTTCTTCATCATTTTCTTCTTCTCTCAACTATATGTCAGTTGGGTTTGCACTCACGCCCCTTTATTCATTTTTTATTCTGCACACATGGGGGGTTTAGAAGGTGTGTAATTTGTGATTTGAGCTCAAGGACAACCAATTTCATGTTAGACTTCATTTGAGGCAAATATAAGCATGATTTGATTAAGCACATGTTGGTATTATATGATTGTTTCTAGGCTTTTGTTCCTTGTGTATGTATGTAGTAAGAATTATAACCCTTTTCCCGTGAGATTGTTTTGTTCTTGGTTGTTTTCGCATTCACGAATGTTCAAGATAGCACACCCATTCTGTATCAGAACAAACTATCCGACCGATCGGGCTTCAGAGCCGACCGGTCGGGCACTCCCAGAACCGAAATTCGACCAGTCGGGCACTTCATCCGACCGATCGGTCCTGTAACAGTTGGCTTCATGAAATTCAGTTTGTGCACTGACAACTTTTGTGTTCCATTCTATTCTTCTATCTTCCACAACAACCAAGGAACCTTTTTGGCTATATTCTCGGGCCCCGTGGCTTGTGAACTCTATAAGGAAGTCTTCCAAGGACCTCCAATAAAAGGGTAGGTATGTATTAGACCTAAGAGCGCCTTCACATTAGAGGATGACTATGACCCTTGACCTACCCAATGGAATACGAGCATCGCATGAATGGTCTTGAGGGCTATGACACATTCATGTGTAAGTTGTTTAGTGTTAAGCACCTCCCCATGGGTGTGGGTTTAAGGGACTTCGATGCACGTTTACGATACAATGCAACACTAGACAACGGTGCATCAATAACTTAAAACTACATCATCATGCACAGTTAGAAACACTGAATAACTATAATAGGGTTGGCTAGTAAAAGACTGTGATTCCTGCAGAAATGATTTGCTTTGCATTGCATATTGACTTCGGTTTTGCCCTCTACATGTTCTGTGATGGGGCAAACGATTGGATAACCACTGAGGCTCTGTCCATGGTTAATCCCGGGCGGAAATAACGTTCATTTGATCTATGTAAATTGATAAGTCTTGACTATTGATTTCCTTTTTGGTTAGATTTGTCTAGTATTTGTATACTATTTGATTCAGTAAGTCTGATTATTTGTATGGCATATCGTAAGTAATATACTTCTCTTCATTTGAGTATGTACGCATGTATGTATGAACGGACCATATGCATGTATGATATATGTTCGATATGAGCTAATATGCATGATCCATTCAAAGTCTAGTATATGATTGACTCTATATTGTCGGGCACTACTCAGCCTCAGCCTTAGGATACCCGACGGGGTGACTTTGGTGTAGTTTATATGGCCTCTCTGCAATGAGTTTATGTATTGGGGCTTCCAGACCCTAGAAACCCAAGACCCATTCGTACCCTGGCCCGGTCGATGGTATTCTCAGTAAGTATGTAAGATCCCTTGTTAGGAGCACATGGCATATGTAGTAGCCACCTAGTTATGTATGTATCACATAAACCTTGAATCGGATAGCATGCTTCATTTAAACGCACGATTGCCTACCATACGAATGTGACCTCTATAAATTATCAGTTGTTACTTTATTCTGTTAAAGACAACATGCGTTAACTTGTTATTACTTATACTTTGCTGAATCGTTGTATTTGTTAGATTTTGTGGACTCAATCCATCAGTTGATGTAATAAATTGATTAATTTCTTTATTTATCAATAAAATCATGCTTTATTTTCATGAGATGAATGTTATTTTACTACTTCATGCACATGACCAATACATATGACATAATGGTTCATGAGTTAAACCGGATCCCATTAGTATATTAAATGTGATATATGTGCATGGATGAGATCCACATGCGGGAGATATATGTCACAAATCTTATATTTAAATAGCTTCACAACCAGTAATGAGACTGGGCATCTCATTTCATAAGGTTGTAGCACTTTGATCACTATGAGATAGTGTGATTTGTCTCGATCATCAAAATGTAAGATTTTGGATCACGGTGCTGGTACATTGGATGTATTGAAGGACCATGAGATGCACCTTATGAAATTCTGTCTCAATAATAAGGTATGCTCTCATAATTCTCTAGCAATAGGCTCTCAATCCTGAGATATTGATGAACTCAAGTTTCTATCTATTCATTTGCTTTGAGTCACCAATGAGTGAAGCCGACTGTAGGTTAACACCTCGGTGTCTTGGGTATGTGGTAGTAGAACTGTGGGAACATTGAATGATCAAGATGGAATCTATCTCTATTATCCCCTTGTGCCAATTAATGGATTTGTCATTAGTAAGTGCGCACCCATCTCAATTAAGAGTTAATTGGATGGTACTGATGATTACTGTGATTAATTGGGGCTCAAGGATAATAAGATGTGGAACTTAGATTGGAAGAGACGGATTTATTCCAATTGATCCACGGATATTGATAGAGGGGCCTACTTGTGGTAATTGGGAAGTTTAGGGTCCTCACTGTAATTTATTCCTAAGACTGAAGTGCAATTGCATTTATATAGTGGTGTTATTTGCAATTAACTGAGGGCCCGGATTGCACATGAGATGTGGGGTCGTGGTGTTCCAGTTGGAGCCAGCTTTTTAAGGAATCCCTAGTGGTCCCCACGTTAGCCCAAGTTATTGGAAAATACTAATCTAACTCGAACTCTAGAAAGAAAGGATAAGAAAGGAGAAAGTTGCTAATTGCTTTGGAAGTAAGACTTCTATTTCAATTAGGCAAGGACGAGATTTAAAAGTTTATAAAATCTCCTTGGACGTCCAAAAGAGTCTCTCTCACGCCCAAAACCCTATTCGTGCAAGAGTTGCACGAGTTTCTCTCTCCTTCTCTCTTTTAGTTCCTTGGAGTTTCGAGTTGGGATTTCTCCTGAAGATTCCACCACTCTTCTTGAGAAAAGAAATCCAATTCGGGTCATAGCGTGGAAGGCTAAGAGGTGTTGAAGAAATCCATTAGAGCACTGCGGATCTCCAAAGGTATAATCTACTTCTTGCATGTCGTAGATTATTATGGATGTTTAGTGCTGGTAGAATATTTAATGTACACGGTCACGAGATTGAGGGTAATGCATCCTGGATTGGGTTTTGGTCTTATGGATAGTTGATCCCTGTGTCAAGTGGGTGAAAAGTTTTGAAAATCTATCCACGAGACCCACCTACTTCCAACAATTGGTATCAGAGCCATACCTCATCTCTAATCATGGTAGATCAGTAATCTTGTTCTAATCTTTGCATGAGATGTGAAGAGGATAGAGCAAGGGCTATGATAGGATCAGTGTTTATTGGGTTTGCTTGCTTTTGTAGTCGATAGATGTTTGGAAAGTCATAAAAGGTTTTAATCATGATAAGAGGATGATAAGATGCCGTTAGAAGCATATTGAGATCATTAGAGGTGACTGGGGACAGCAGGAGCCGAATCTGAAAAAGAACCCAAATTTCTGGGTTCATCAGGTCGGTGAGTCAAATGGACCACATGGCTATAGAGGTCTGTTGGCTAATCGTAGGGACCAGATCGGCTATCCGAACCTAGGCAGAATCATCTTGTTCTTGGTCTGAATTGTAGAGCTCGACCCCCGCCGGGGCGCTGCCCCCGGACCCCCGTTGCGTAGGGGATCTTGTATCGTGCTGAAAAATATTTGGCTTCTTGTTTTTCCATTGTGGTTTGGCAACCTGGTTTTGTGAGATGTTTTGTTGTATGAGATACTAACTTGTAGGTGATAATGTCCTCTCCATATGGCCCACATGTTTTTCTTTCCTTTTAATTATTGGTTTATTTGTGGCTAAGTGTAAAGGGCATCATGGTTTCCTTGGTTTCCCATGAAAGTGCAAGGCATGGTGAATTTCCCTATAGCCCTTTTATTTCCATGTTTAGATTACCATGTAAGTCTCATTATAGAGACATCGGAATTTATGTTTTTTTTAAAAAAAAAACTTTGTAAATTCTGGAGATGTCCGAAACAAAGAAGGAAAGAGAAGCTGGACTCCTAATCAAAGAGTTTGAAGATTACCAAAAGGTGTTTTGGTGATGCCCAAAGAGTTTGAGGAATCCCAAAGTTTTGGAAAGTCTAGAAGTCCAAGAAGTCTTTTCCGCCTGGGTCATGTGGAGGAGAGGACTAGTCTTTTGTTATAGTACTTTCTATTTATGGATGAATGCTTATTTTAGAGTATTTCCATATCTGATCCAAACATTGCAAATTCCAAAATTGGTCAAATCAAATTAATTTTTGGAAAGAGTTCTAATTAGAGTTGGTGGGCCCATGAGATGGATCTATTGGTAACACTAATTTTAGAAACTGGACTTTCCTTAAAATAACTTCACTTGGAACCAATCATTGGTCTTATCATGAGATGAATATATACCTATATTTGATGGACCGATACACCTATAAGGAAATCCTCAACTCTAAAATATTAAGTGGGAGCGGGGCATTTCTATATATATAAAAATCCCCATGGTTTTTCACCACAGGTCCATTGTAAGGAAAGTATTAGCCTCGCGCCATTTTGAGAACGGCCATTCCCCACGGAGGGCTTGTATTTATCTGGATACTGGATATGGATCTCTTATGGATAGTGTTGATGAGATGGGGTGGGATCCCACTCCCCAAGGAGGAGCTGCCCGCAATGGTTGTCATGCAATGCTAGTTGGTGGGTCACACTTAACTAAAATAATGATGTAGTATCCCCAAGGATTTGCCTCATGTATTTTAGAAACCGAAGCTAATCGGGAGTCATACATTATTTGGTATGAGATACCTAGATAGTAATGAATGAAGGGGATCATGGATAGTTAGTCTTAATCCCAATTTTGACCAACTTTGATCAGCACCAGTCTAGGAGGTATTTGCACTCCCCAAGGAGGCATACCCCGCAGGATTGGGATTCCGATGTATTCTGAATTTTGTGGTTATGAGGATTCCCACATAAATTTGGTAGAATACTAAACCCTAATGTCATTTAAATTCATTAATTGAATGTATAGTTATGTGCTACAGTATTACAAGCATGAATTCGAATACTTTCAATCCACTTGCGACCATCCTCAACCAGAACAAGTTGGTGGGATCCAACTATATAGACTGGAAACGGAATCTGGATATTGTCCTGACAGCTTCAGGATATAAATTTGTCCTTACCAAAAACCCTATTGAAGAGCCTGGCCCAGATGCATCAGAAACAGAAAAGGACCTTTACACCAAATGGGCCAAAGACGATGAGATGGCCCGATGTTACATTCTGGCATCCATGTCTAGTATGCTGCAACATCAACGTCAATCTTATAAGACTGCATATGATATGATATCGAATTTAAAGGAGATTTTTGCAGAACAAGGCAGACCTGCTAGGCAGGCAGCCATGAGGGTGCTCATTAGCACCAAGATAGCTGAAGGGACATCAGTATAGGAACACATGTTGAAGATGATGGACTCATGAAATGAGTTAGATGTACTGGGAGCTGCGATTGATGCAAAATCGCAGATTGACATAATCCTTGAGTCACTACCAGAGTCATTCAACAATTTCAAGGTCAATTATAATATGAATAAAATGAATTTGACTCTGGCTGAGCTATCTAGTCAGCTGGTAGCAACTGAAGGGATTTTGAAGAAAAAACAAACTGCCTTAATGATAGAAAAGTTAGATGCCAAGTCCAAGCCGAAAGGCAAAGGGTGGAAAGGCAAAAAGAAATCAGTTCCAAAAGGTCTTAAGGTAGAGAATGGTCCAACTGGTGGCGTGGCTAAAGCTAAGGGTTCAGGGACAAAAGGAAAGTGTTTCCATTGTGGTAAGACAGGACATTGGGAGAGGAATTGTCCAGAATATCTGTCTAAGAAAAAGACCCCAGGTATGATTGAGTCACTTATATCTGAAGTTAGTTTTGCAACTGGTACTTCAGAATCCTGGTGTGTGGATTCCGGGGCAACTAATCACATATGTAATACGTTGCAGGGGTTCAGAGAAACCAGGAGGCTAAGTGATGGAGAAATCATTGTCAACTTAGGATCTGACGCTAAGGCGGAGGCTGTTTCAGTGGGAGTCATTACTTTATGTTTTTCAAATAATAAATTGGTTTTGTCAGAAACATTATATGTACCGTTTTTAAGGCGGAATTTAATTTCAGTTTCTAGTTTGGTGAGTAAAGGTTATTCTATTAATTTTGGTACTGAAGTTGTCATAAAGAGGAATGGTACTTTCATATGTTCTGGCAAGGTAACCAATGGACTTTATTTGTTAACTCCCACGATGTATGAGATACATGATACTGAAACAATTAATAGATCATCATTAAAGAGAAAGGAACCTTCATCTAATCCAACAAAACTTTGGCACCTGAGGCTAGGTCATATAAACCTTAACAGGATTGAGAGGCTAGTGAAAGATGGTGTCTTACCTTCATTGGTGGTAGAACCAATGCCTATCTGTGAGTCCTGTTTGGAAGGTAAAATGACCAAAAGACCCTTTTCAACTAAGGGTAATAGGGCCAAAGATTTATTGGAATTAATGCATACTGATGTTTGCGGACCCATTAATGTCAGGGCTAGAGGAGGATATAAGTACTTCATCACTTTCACAGATGATTACTGAAGATATGGTTACATATACCTTATGCACCGCAAGTCCGAAGCTTTTGAAAAGTTCAAAGAATTTCGAGCGGAAGCGGAAAAGCAATTAGGTAAGAGTATCAAGACTCTTCGATCAGATCGAGGAGGGGAATATCTCTCTGCTGATTTTATAGGTTACTTATCAGAAAATGGGATTCTATCCCAGTTGTCTGCTCCTAGTATGCCTCAACAGAATGGAGTAGCAGAAAGAAGGAACCGAACTCTTTTAGATATGATTAGGTCTATGCTGAGTTTCTCAAGATTACCTATATCCTTTTGGGGATACACTTTGGATACTGCAATGTACATACTAAACCTCGTACCATCTAAGTCTATACCTAAGACTCCCCGGGAATTGTGGTCTGGGCGAAAGCCTAGTCTACAACATTTACACATTTGGGGTTATCCAGCACACGTGCTCAAGGTTAAGACGGATAAGTTGGAAGCGAAGTCGGAAGTATGCACATTTGTAGGATATCCTAAAGGAACTAAAGGTTGGTTATTCTATAATCCCAGAGAGCAGAAAGTGCTAGTCAGCACCACTGCGGTTTTTCTGGAGGAAGATTATATGATGGACCGGAAATCTTTAGAAAAGGTGATCTTGGAAGAGATTCAGGAGCAATCAATTCCAAATCCAAGTATAACCGGACTTGAGGAAGAACCGCCCTTACCAGACCCAGTAGTTACACCAGTACCTCGTCGTAGTGGGAGGATTGTCGACCCTCTGACAGGTTCTCATTCTTGGGAGAGTCTTATGAAGCAATCCCAAAAGAGCCGGAACAAGATCCCTCTAACTATGATGAAGCAATCAATGACTTAGACTCGGGATGCTGGGAAGATGCTATGAAAGCTGAGATGGAGTCTATGTACTCAAATCAGGTCTGGACACTTGTGGACTTGCTTGCCAATATTAAACCTATTGGGTGCAAGTGGGTCTACAAGAGAAAAAGAGGACCAGATGGAAGAGTGGAGACCTATAAGGCTAGGCTTGTTGCGAAAGGATATACTCAGAAAGAGGGGATCGATTATGAGGAAACCTTCTCGCCGATAGCCATGCTCAAATCCATTCGGATACTCTTATCCATTGCGGCTCATCTCGATTACGAGATTTGGCAAATGGATGTCAAGACGGCGTTTCTCAACGGCCATCTTGAAGAAGACATCTATATGGTGCAGCCAAACGGTTTTGTAGCTAAAAACCAGGAGCAAAAAGTTTGCAAGCTGCAGAAGTCTATTTATGGACTGAAGCAGGCATCCCGAAGCTGGAATATCCGTTTTGACCAGGCAATCAAGTCATTTGGTTTTTATCAAAATCCGGATGAGTCATGTGTGTACATGAAAAGTGAAGGTGACAGGGTAGTTTTTCTGGTTTTATATGTCGATGACATCCTTCTCCTCGGGAAAGACATAGGAATGTTGTCAACAGTAAAAGTTTGGTTGGCCAAGACTTTTGATATAAAGGACTTGGGAGAAGCTAGTTACATCCTAGGGATCAAACTCTATCGAGACCGGAAAAATAGGATGATTGGCTTATCCCAAGCTGCATACATAGATAAGGTGCTAATACGGTTTGCAATGCAAGACTCCAAGAATGGTATCACACCTTTCAGGCATGGAGTGCACCTTTCCAAGGATCAGTGTCCTAAGACACCCGAGGAAAAGGAGCAAATGAGGTTGATACCATACACTTCGGCTGTTGGTAGCCTCGTGTATGCTATGTTATGTACTAGACCAGATATCTGTTATGTAGTGGGCCTAGTCAGCAGATATCAATCTAATCCAGGACCTGAACATTAGACTGCTGTAAAATGTATTCTCAAATACTTGAGAAGGACTAGAGATTACATGTTGATTTATAGCAGCGATGAGTTGATTCCAGTCGGATACACAGATTCTGACTTTATGTCAGATAAGGATTCTAGGAAATCCACCTCTGGTTATGTATTTATGCCTGGAGGTGGAGCTATCAGCTAGAGGAGTATAAAACAAGAATGTACCGCTGATTGAACCTCAGAGGCTGAATATGTAGCAGCTTGTGAAGCAGCTAAGGAAGCAGTATGGCTTAAAAGATTCCTTTTGGAACTTGGGGTGGTACCTTTGGCACAACAGCCACTCACAGTTTACTGTGACAGCAGCGGGGCAGTCGCTCAGTCAAAGGAACCTAGAAGCCATAAAAGCCAAAAGCATGTACAGATGAAGTATCACTTAGTTAGAGAGATTGTGCAGAGAGGTGATATTGCTATTACCAAGATAGCCTCTGCGGACAACTTAGCAGATCCCTTTACTAAGCCTTTGACTACCAAAGTCTTTGAGCAGCATGTAGAAGGGATGGGCATGAGATGCAACCCTAACTGGCATTGAGCCCAAGTGGGAGATTGTTAGATTTTGTGGACTTAATCCATCAATTGATGTAATAAATTGATTAATTTCTTTATTTATCAATAAAATCATGCTTTGCTTTCATGAGATGAGTGTTATTTTACTAATTCATGCACATGACCAATACATATGACATAATGGTTCATGAGTTAAACCGGGTCCCATTAGTATATTAGATGTGATATGTGCATGGATGCGATCCACACGCGGGAGATATATATCACAAATCTTATACTTAAATAGCTTCACAACCAGTAATGAGACTGGGCATCTCATTTGATAAGGTTGCAGCACTTTGATCACTATGAGATAGTGTGATTTGTCTCGATCATCAGAATGTAAGATTTTGGATCACAGTGCTGGTACATTGGATGTATTGAAGGACCATGAGATGCACCTTATGAAATTCCGTCTCAATAATAAGGTATGCTCTCATAATTCCCTAGCAATAGGCTCTCAATTTTGAGACATTGATGAACTTAAGTTTCTATCTATTCATTTGCTTTGAGTCACCAATGAGTGAAGCCGACTGTAGGTTAACACCTCGGTGTCTTGGGTATGTGGTAGTAGAACTGTGGGAACATTGAATGATCAAGATGGAATCTATCTCTATTATCCCCTTGTGCCAATTAATGGATTTGTCATTAGTAAGTGTGCACCCATCTCAATTAAGAGTTAATTGGATGGTACTGATGATTACTGTGATTAATTGGGGCTCAAGGATAATAAGATGTGGAACTTAGATTGGAAGAGACGGATTTATTCCAATTGATCCACGGATATTGATAGAGGGGCCTACTTGTGGTAATTGGGAAGTTTAGGGTCTTCACTGTAATTTATTCCTAAGACTGAAGTGCAATTGCATTTATATAGTGATGTTATTTGCAATTAACTGAGGGCCCGGATTGCACATGAGATGTGGGGTCGTGGTGTTCCAGTTGGAGCCAGCTTTTTAAGGAATCCCTAGTGGTCCCCACGTTAGCCCAAATTATTGGAAAATACTAATCTGACTCAAACTCTAGAAAGAAAGGATAAGAAAGGAGAAAGTTGCTAATTGCTTTGGAAGTAAGACTTCTATTTCAATTAGGCAAGGACGAGATTTGAAAGTTTATAAAATCTCCTTGGACGTCCAAAAGAGTCTCTCTCACACCCAAAACCCTTTCGTATAAGAGTTGCACGAGTTATTCTCTCCTTCTTTCTTCTATTTCCTTGGAGTTTCAAGTTGGGATTTCTCCTGAAGATTCCACCATTCTTCTTGAGAAAAGAAATCCAATTCGGGTCATAGCGTGGAAGGCTAAGAGGTGTTGAAGAAATCCATTAGAGCACTGCGGATCTCCAAAGGTATGATCTACTTCTTGCATGTCGTAGATTATTATGGATGTTTAGTGCTGGTAGAATATTTACTGTACATGGTCACGAGATTGAGGGTAATGCATCCTGGATTGGGTTTTGGTCTTATGGATAGTTGATCCCTGTGTCAAGTGGGTCAAAAGTTTTGAAAATCTATCCACGAGACCCACCTACTTCCAACAGATGTTAATTACTTCATTTGGCTCTTCATTTGATTCTATGATAGAAGATGATGATGTAAGAGAAATGGCTTGTGGTGATGAAAATGGAGTTTCTAGAGGCCGCCATTGAAATCGTCTTCCATTCCATGTAAAAGTGTAAGTATTATCTGCATGATCGGTGATGACCTTAAGATGATGGAGCCATCGATGACCAAGTAAGATGTGGGCAACATTCATTGGGATAACATCACACTTAACATTATCTTCATAAGAACCAAGCTAGATTGAAACAATACATTGATGCCTGACAGGAATAGTAGAATCATCTACCCATACAACTCAATAAGGCTTTGGATGCTTTGTTGTCGGCAATTGCAAATTATCAACTACTTATTTGGATATAACATTCATAGTACTGTTGTCATCAATAATAACATTATAACGTCTACCTTTGCAAATAACTTGTGTCCGAAAAATAGGGGGTAGATTCTCATCATCATCATTCTCTATATTATCCGCAACAAAAGGCACCGATGAAGGAACAACAAAGGACTTCAGTCAATAGGGTCTGAAGCTTAAAATCGTGTTTTGGACTCAAATTGCATACGAGAGCATCTAAACATATGCTCAACATGGATAGCTTCTTTATATACTTCTTAAATGGTTTCACAAAATTTTACTTTTGCTCGTATGTCTGGCCTTAAACGTTTGACATAACGTTCTCCATCAATTTTATCACACTCCCATAAACCACATAAGCTTTCCAACTCTTGATATTTGAGGGTATATTCATTAATAGTCAAATGAGATCGCTAGAAATTAATGTGTTGATCAAAGTATGACTCTTTTTCAAAATACTAATTCCCATAGCGAAATTGATACATAACACTTTCAATGTGTATCATGTTGAATTAAATGCAAGGATTTCAAAATTGAATTGCCCTTGAAGAATAATATTGCAACTTGAATTTGCACAAAGTATTATGATAAATAGGCTGGACTGAAGACTTGAGTTTTATTGGAAGCAAGCCCATTTAATCTTGAGTTTTCTCTCTCCCTCTTTTTTTTCCTCTTGTGGGTCCGGATTGGGGTCAGATCTAGCCCGGACTAAACCTAATTGGATTTGATATCAGGTTAGACTTAGGTTAGACCAAGATGAATCTGTGACCTAGCTGGATTTGGGCTTATGTCAGGTCAGACCAATGTGATTTAGATTTCAGGTCTAACTGAGGTCAGTAGTTTAGGCCCAACTGCTTAATAAAAGGTCACAGTGTTAGAAGTAGGTGGGTCTCGTGGATAGATTTTAAAAAAACTTTTGACCCACTTGACATAGGGATCAACTATCCATAAGACCAAAACCCAATCCAGGATGCATTACCCTCAATCTCGTGACCATGTACAGTAAAAATTCTACCAGCACTAAACATTCAAAATAATCTACGACATGCAAGAAGTAGATCATACCTTTGGAGATCCGCAGTGCTCTAATGGATTTCTTCAACACCTCTTAGCCTTCCACGCTATAACCCCCGAATTGGATTTCTTTTCTCAAGAAGAATGGTGGAATTTTCAGGAGAAAATCCCAACTCGAAACTCCAAGGAACTAGAAGAAAGGAGAGAGTAACTCGTGCAACTCTTGCACGAAAGGGTTTTGGGCGTGAGAGAGACTCTTTTGGACGTCCAAGGAGATTTTATAAACTTTCAAATCTCATCCTTGCTTAATTGAAATAGAAGTCTTACTTCCAAAGCAATTAGCAACTTTCTCCTTTCTTATCCCTTCTTTCTAGAGTTCGAGTTAGATTAGTATTTTCCAATAACTTGGGCTAGCGTGGGGACCACTAGGGATTCCTTAGAAAGCTGGCTCCAACTGGAACACCGCGACCCCACATCTCATGTGCAATCCGGGCCCTCAGTTAATTGTAAATAACACCACTATATCAATGCAATTGCACTCCAGTCTTAGGAATAAATTACAATGAAGATCCTAAACTTCCCAATTACCATAAGTAGGCCCCTCTATCAATATCCGTAGATCAATTGGAATAAATCCATCTCTTCCAATCTAAGTTCCACATCTTATTATCCTTGAGCCCCAATTAATCACAGTAATCATCAGTACCATCCAATTAACTCTTAATTGAGATGGGTGCGCACTTACTAATGACAAATCCATTAATTGGCACAAGGGGATAATAGAGATAGATTCCATCTTGATCATTCAACGTTCCCACAATTCTACTACCACATACCCAAGACACCGAGGTGTTAACCTACAGTCGGCCTCACTTATTGGTGACTCAAAGCAAATGAATAAATAGAAACTTGAGTTCATCAATGTCTCAGGATTGAGAGCCTATTGCTAGGGAATTATGAGAGCATACCTTATTATTGAGACGGAATTCTATAAGGTGCATCTCATGGTCCTTCAATACATCCAATGTACCAGCACCGTGATCCAGAATCTTACATTCTGATGATCGAGATAAATCACACTATTTCATAGTAATCAAAGTGCTGCAACCTTATCAAATGAGATGCCCGTCTTATTACTGGTTGTGAAGCTATTTAAGTATAAGATTTGTGACATATATCTCCTGCATGTGGATCTCATCCATGCACATATATCACATCTAATATATTAATGGGACCCGGTTCAACTCATGAACCATTATGTCATATGTAGTGGTCATGTACATGAATTAGTAAAATAACACTCTTCTCATGAAAGCAAAGCATGATTTTATTGATAAATAAAGAAATTAATCAATTTATTACGTCAACTGATGGATTGAGTCCACAAAATCTAACAATCTCCCACTTGGGCTCAATGCCAGTCAGGGTTGCATCTCATGCCCATCCCTTCTACATGCTGCTCAAAGACTTTGGTAGTCAAAGGTTTAGTAAAGGGATCTGCCAAATTGTCCGCAGAGGCTATCTTGGTAATAGCAATATCACCTCTCTGCACAATCTCTCTGACTAAGTGGTACTTCCTCTGTACATGCTTTTGGCTTTTATGGCTTTTGGGTTCCTTTGACTGAGCGACTGCCCCGCTGCTGTCACAGTAAACTGTGAGTGGCTGTCGTACCAAAGGTACCACCCCAAGTTCCAAAAGGAATCTTTTAAGCCATACTGCTTCCTTAGTTGCTTCACAAGCTGCTACATATTCAGCTTCCAAGGTTGAATCAGTGATACATTCTTGTTTTATACTCCTCTAGCTGATAGCTCCGCCTGTAACACTCCGATCCCCTTTGAGCCGGATTAGTGGCTCATTAGTGTGTGTTTTGTTTTGTTTATTTCTTTTGGACTTGTTTTGGGTCATGGATAGGTAGTTGAGTGACCTTTGACCTGGAATAGGTAGTTCTAAGCCTTTTTTCGTAATTTTGCTTTTGCTTTGCTCATATCATCTTTGTATCATCTTGGTGTCAGCATATGTATTTCGTTGAGCTCGACAATTTCCGTAACTGTGTCAGATCCGTTTGGAGTCAATTGGGGAAGATGTACCTTCGTGTGACTTGAACTGTAATTAGTCTTAACTCTCCGGACTTTGACTTAACTTCCAAACATATATAAATATAAGTTAGTTCCAGATGTCCAACTCCCTGCTCATTTGCTTGATCGTGCATGCAAGAGGAACTCCAGGAGAAGCTCTCCACGTTCTCTCTCTCTCTCTTCTTTCCTTCTCTTGATCGTTTGAGGATTGGGTCCTTTGTTTGATTTGGGTTCTTCTCCATTCTCTCATCCTTGTGTATTGCTTGAGGTAAGTGGGTCCTTTGTGTTTCTTCTCCCAATTGCACCTCTCATTCTCTGATTTCTGTGTTTCCATCTCATGCATGGTTTCTTGCTTTGATTTGTCTTGATTTTAGTGGATTTGGAGCTTGATTTCAGAGGATTTGTCAGATTTGAGGCAAGTATAAGTACAGGTTTTGATAACACATATGGGTATTGTTTGATTGCTTGGATTCATTCTCATTCTCTTTAGAGAAATGTTTTACAGCAATTTTCTAAGCTATGAGAATCAGTTGAGCTTGTTTTATTCAGTTTCTGTACAAAAATTTCGTTTCTGTAATCTTCCCGAACTCGTATTCTGTATTGTACGGCTAAGCCGTAAATTTCTACGGTTCGCTTTCCAGAGACTCGAAAATCTGAATTTGTTCTACGGCTAGGCTACGGCTAAGCCGTAATTTGTTCTACGGCTGAGCCGTAAGCTAGCCGTGACCCAACCGTACCCCAGCCGTGAATTAATTCTCTGATCAGTCGAAACTTTTCTGATATCAGTACTCCTACGGTGAGGCTACGGCTAAGCCGTGGATTGGTCTACGGCTAAGCCGTATACTGACTGTAGCTCAGCCGTGAGATGTATCAGATCAGAGGTGGAAAAGCTGACAGTTTAGCCGTGTTCTGAAGGGAACCACGGCTAAGCCGTAGTGCATATTGCGGCTACGCCGTAGGATGCCACGGCTAAGCCGTAGGTCACCCATGGCTAAACCGTAAGACCTGTTAAATATCAGTTAAACTTAGGCTAATGGTGTGACCTTGTAGGGCTCAAATACAGGTTAACCATACCCGTACACCGGCCCGATGGACTCTTTGGATCGCATGAATAATCTGTTAGGCTGTGACTTGTTCATGTGAGCGTTGATCACTGTTAAGCACCTCCCCATGGGTGTTGGTTTAAGGGACTTCGATGCACATAAGGATTATATTGCAACACTAGGATGGCAACGGTGCATCGAATAACTTAAAACTACATCAACATGCACGGTTAGTGACAGTGATGCAACTAGATTAGACTTGGCTTGTAATGAACCTTGATTCCGTATTAATCTGAGATGCATTGCATATTGTTTATGGTTTTGCCCTCTGTTCTGTTAATCTATGTTATGCATTCCTCAGTCATTTTGCTTTCGTTCTGTATATCTGTATTATTCTTCGCTCTGTACTCTGTTTTGATCTATGCTATGCTTTGTATATTCTCTGGCTTTGTATATCTCTGATTTTTGGGTATTCCCTGGTGGCTCTGCCCAGAGGTTAATACGTGAGGATAAGATCCGGTCCTTGTCATCGGTGAGTCCAAAGCGGATAATCTCCTTTCTTTAGCTTTGATTTGATTGGTATTAGTCTGGCTCTACTCAGCCTCAGCCCTAGGATACCCGACGGGGTTACCTCTGGCGTAGATCTCTGTATCTCTGTTTTAACTGCAGTGTTGCTTTGTCTTGGGACCCCGGAACCCAGGAACCGAGACCCGTTGTACCTTTGGCCTGGACAGCGGTGTTCTCCTCTGCTCTGCTCTGCTCTGCTCTGCTCTCTATTGGAGAGAACATGGTTAACGTAGTAGCCACTTAGTCAGTATTTCTATGTTTGATTCATATATCATGCTTTACGTCTATGCACGATTTGCTTAGCTTACTGAGATGAAATTCTGAAATCATTATTCTGTCATTTATTCAGCTTTGATACTATGAGTGTTTCATCTCTGTTACTTATATTTGCTGGATCGTTGTATTCATTTGTGTTGTCTGTGGTGTTGCAGGCACAGATACCTTGCCCAGCTCCCCGGCGGTCGAGGAGGCTGCAGGGGCGAGTGTAGAGGCACCCTCCGGTCTGGCAGAGTGGGCCTGATCACTTCTGCCAAGTGCGTGCATGCATACCAGTGGCTTTTATTTTGCGTTTTGGTTTTTGAGAGCTTGTGTTTGGACTTTGGACTTTGGACTTGTATTCTGTATATTTTGTGTATATTGATTTTGGTGTGTATTCAGTTTTATCTCAGTGTATTTGTCTTTGTCTTTTCCGTTTCGTATTTGCTTCGGCTTCCGCTATTTTATTTTCCTTTGTTGCTTGCTATGATATGTACAGCTTCCGCGTACGCTTAGTTCGCACGTGTTAGATCCCTTGTGTGCGTGCATCTGGACTGGGTTTGGGTGCACGTGCACGGGAGTACGTGTGTCACCGGTTTAGCTTTTCGCTAACCCCCGAATTCTGGGCTCGGGTCGTGACATACGTATTGTATGGTATCAGAGCATGCTAGTTATAAGCATGTAGGCATCTAAGATCGTGGTGAGATGACGATATCAACTATTTGACTCGAGGTCTCATATGTTGATTTGGGGTTTGACTAACTCAGGGCCTTTTATATTTGTGTGTTGTGTTTCTTTTCCTTTTTGCAGGATGGCATCAGGATCAGGATCTCGAGATGAGAATCAACAGGGCCATAACGGTGATAGTGGATCAGTACCCCCACACATCAGTAGTGAGGAGCGGATGATGATGATGATGCAGTCTATGCAATCATTACAGGCGCAGATGGCATCCATGGTAGATAGACAGAGTCAGGCTGCCGCAGTAGCATCACCTCGTATAGATCAGCAAGTGATTTTCCAGCCCAAGGAATCAGATCCTAATGCTCTTTTCGACAAGTTCCGTAAGCGAGGGGCGACCGAGTTTCATGGGATAGAAGATGCATTGCAGGCTGAGCAATGGTTGGAGCAGACTGAAGAGCTTTTTGATACGATCGTGTGCAGTAACAAGCAGAAGGTAGTTCTCACAGCCTCTATGCTTCGGAGTGTAGCCAAGACATGGTGGAGGAGTGTTAAGACCTCATTTCAGACTATGCCCAGTGCCACAGTTTGGGAGACCTTCAAGCAGCAATTCCGTCGTAAGTTCATGCCTCTCCATATTCAGCGAGCCAAGGAAGTGGAATTCTTCAACCTTCAGCAGAGACAGATGTCAGTTGCAGATTATGTACACAGGTTTACAGAGTTGTCTCATTTCGCAGAGGACATGGTGAACACAGAGCATAAGAAAGTGACTCGCTTCGTCAACGGCCTGAATCCGAGACATAAGCGCCACGTGGTTGCTTGTATGTGGCCGGCTACCTTGGATGACGCTATTGACAGAGCTTATGATGCAGAGGCCATCTTTGAGGAGGAGCGAACAGAGGCTAAGAGGGCAGCAGGTTTCAGTGGCAGAAGTCAGTTCCAGAAGAAGTTCAAGGGTAAACAGGGCAGTTCGAGCAGTTCTCAGATAGTTTGCGGTCACTGTGGGAAGGATCACCCCACAGACAGATGTTGGAGGAAGAGTGGGGCTTGTTTCGGGTGTGGCTCTACGGACCACAGGCGGGCCCAATGCCCGAAGTTTCAGTCCTCTCCACAGACGAGACAGACAGGACCTACCTCACAGGGCAGATCCCAGCCAGCTCGCCCAGGCCAGAAGCAGAACCGCCAGACAGCCCGAGCCTATGCTGCTACGCATGAGGGCGCGGAGGAGGCCACGGTAGTGGAAGGTAAAATTTTAATTTCCGATGCAGAAGCTTTAGCTTTATTTGACTCAGGGTCTACGCGTTCGTACGTAGCACCCCATTTTGCTGTGCAGCTTCGACAGCGACCTACACCACTTCCCTACTTGTTGTTAGTATCCACTCCGGTTGGTAAGCGGGTGGAGTGCAGTGTGTTTTACCCTCAGTGTGATGTGCGGATAGCTGGTCATCAGCTCCCAGTAGACCTCGTGTTGCTCACGACACTGGATTTTGATGTGATCCTTGGTATGGACTGGCTTGCGAGATATCATGCGTGTATCAATTGCTACAGTAAGGCTATCTACTTCGATTTGGGCAGCGGATTCCGATTTGAGGGCAGCCAGATGAAGTGCCCAAGACGTGTGATCTCTGCTTGTAAAGCAGACAGGATGCTTCGTAGGGGATGTGAGGGATTTCTTGCATTCATTTCAGAGAAGAAAGATCAGCGACAGCTCAGTGAGATTCCAGTAGTCAGCGAGTTTCCGGATGTCTTTCCGGAAGATGTGCCAGAGTTGCCACCAATTCGGGAGGTAGAATTTGCTATTGACGTGGTACCAGGTACAGCACCTATCAGTAGAGCTCCATATCGTATGGCACCTGCAGAGTTGTTGGAATTGAAGAAACAGTTGCAGGATTTGTTGGATAAGGGGTTTATACGCCCGAGTGTTTCACCTTGGGGAGCACCTGTTTTGTTCGTCAAGAAGAAGGATGGCAGTTTCCGGATGTGCATTGACTACAGGCAATTGAACAAAGTGACTATCAAGAACAAATATCCATTGCCTAGGATTGATGAGTTGTTCGATCAACTTCAGGGTGCAGCTTACTTCTCTAAGATTGACTTGAGGTCAGGATATCACCAGCTCAGGGTGAAGGATGAGGATGTTCCGAAGACAGCTTTCAGGACTCGGTATGGACACTACGAGTTCCTTGTCATGCCATTTGGTTTGACGAATGCACCCGCAGCTTTCATGGCATTGATGAATAGGGTGTTTACTTCCTTCTTGGACCAGTTTGTTGTGGTCTTCATAGATGACATATTGGTCTATTCGAAGACTGCTGAGGAACATACAGACCATCTGAGGAAGGCATTGCAGCTGCTTCGAGATCACAAGTTGTATGCAAAGTTGGCTAAATGTGATTTCTGGCTAGAGCAAGTTGCATTTTTGGGACATGTGATTTCTAGAGATGGATTGATGGTGGATCCAGCTAAGATTGAGGCAGTAGTCCATTGGCCCCGTCCTAGATCAGTGACAGAGATTCGGAGTTTTCTGGGTTTGGCGGGATATTACCGCAGGTTTGTGCAGGATTTCTCGAAGATTTCAGCTCCGCTGACTCAGTTGACTCGGAAGAAGGTCCCGTATGAGTGGACAGAGAAGTGTGAGCGCAGTTTCCAGATGTTGAAAGAAAAGCTCACTACGGCGCCAGTGTTGACTCTCCCGGATGGTAGTGCGGGATTCGTGATTTATTCCGATGCTTCTCGAGTTGGACTAGGCTGTGTACTGATGCAGAATCAGAAGGTGATTGCCTATGGATCCAGACAGCTGAAGGAGCATGAGAAGAACTATGCCACACATGACTTGGAGTTAGCAGCCATTGTATTTGCATTGAAGTTGTGGCGGCATTACTTGTACGGTGTAAAGTTCGAGGTCCATTCCGATCATCACAGTCTGCAGTACTTGTTTGATCAGCATGACTTGAATATGAGGCAGCGAAGATGGTTGGAGTTTATCAAAGACTACGACTTTCCGATCAAGTACCACCCAGGCAAGGGCAATGTAGTTGCAGATGCACTCAGCAGGAGGACAGACAGTCTTCAGGTGTTAGCAGGATTCTATATGCTTGTGCATGATCAGCCTGTAGAGGTTCAGATGGTAGGAGACTCGGTGACATTAGCTACTACCGTCGTGTTTCAGCCTGAGGTGATTCAGCAGATCAAGGATCGCCAGTTTGAGGACCCCCTCCTGGTGAAGTTCAGAGATCGGATTGCAGATCGACCGGATTTCAGCTTGGTGGATGGAGTTTTGTACTTCAGGAACAGATTGTGTGTTCCCGCTGTGGATGAGTTGAGAGAGAAATTGATGACAGATGCGCACGATGCCCGATATGCGATGCATCCAGGGAGTACGAAGATGTACCGGAACTTGAAGGACAGATTTTGGTGGAACAATATGAAGCGGGAGATCGCAGGGTTCGTAGCTCGATGTTTGACCTGTCAGAGGGTAAAAGCTGATCATCAGCGACCTCCAGGATCATTGCATCCATTGCACACTCCGCAGTGGAAGTGGGAGCACATTACTATGGATTTTGTTTCCGGTTTTCCGCCGACCAGTAGAAAGAACAATGCGATCTGGGTCATAGTGGACAGATTGACCAAGTCAGCGCATTTCCTTCCGTTCAAGAAAGGGATGACATTCACGGAGATGGCCAGGAAGTTTGTTGACGAGATAGTCAGATTGCATGGTACCCCAGTATCGATTGTGTCAGATCGCGATAGTCGTTTTGTATCTTCATTCTGGAGAGCATTTCAGGAAGCTATGGGCACGAAGTTGAGTTTTAGTACGGCATACCACCCCCAGACTGATGGACAGTCGGAGCGTACCATTCAGACATTGGAGGACATGCTCCGAGCTAGCGTGCTGAACTTTGAGAAGGAATGGGATACGCATCTAGCATTGTGTGAGTTTGCTTACAACAACAGCTTCCATGAGAGCATTGGTATGGCACCATATGAGGCACTTTACGGACGTAAGTGCAGGACTCCAGTGTGCTGGGAGGAAGTTGGAACTAGAAGTTTCTATGGTCCGACAATCATTGCTGAGACGACAGAGAAGGTGCAGAAAGTGATAGAGAATCTGAAGATTGCTCGGTCCAGGCAGAAGAGCTATGCTGATACTCGGAGGAGACCTTTGGCATTCCAAGTCGGAGATTGGGTGTTCCTTAAAGTTTCTCCGATGAAGGGCACAGTTCGATTTGGTCAGAAGGGCAAGTTAGCTCCGAGATATGTAGGACCGTTCGAAGTCAAGAGCCGAGTTGGAGATTTAGCCTATCGGTTGACACTTCCAGTTGAGTTCTCCGGTGTTCACGATGTGTTCCATGTGTCGATGCTCCGTAAGTATGTGCCAGATCCGAGCCATGTGATTCGCTATGATGACATTCAGATTCAGCCTAATGCGACTTACGTTGAGCGTCCGCTTCGCATCGTTGGGACACGAGAGCAGATTCTCCGTACCAGGACTATCAGATGGGTTAAAGTGTTGTGGGAGCATCACGGTCCGGATGAGGCTACTTGGGAGCTAGAGGAGCAGCTAGCGCGCCAGTACCCCCAGCTCTTTGCGCAGGTAGGTAGTCATTCCGAGGACGGAATGATTCCTAGTGGGGGAGGATGTAACACTCCGATCCCCTTTGAGCCGGATTAGTGGCTCATTAGTGTGTGTTTTGTTTTGTTTATTTCTTTTGGACTTGTTTTGGGTCATGGATAGGTAGTTGAGTGACCTTTGACCTGGAATAGGTAGTTCTAAGCCTTTTTTCGTAATTTTGCTTTTGCTTTGCTCATATCATCTTTGTATCATCTTGGTGTCAGCATATGTATTTCGTTGAGCTCGACAATTTCCGTAACTGTGTCAGATCCGTTTGGAGTCAATTGGGGAAGATGTACCTTCGTGTGACTTGAACTGTAATTAGTCTTAACTCTCCGGACTTTGACTTAACTTCCAAACATATATAAATATAAGTTAGTTCCAGATGTCCAACTCCCTGCTCATTTGCTTGATCGTGCATGCAAGAGGAACTCCAGGAGAAGCTCTCCACGTTCTCTCTCTCTCTCTTCTTTCCTTCTCTTGATCGTTTGAGGATTGGGTCCTTTGTTTGATTTGGGTTCTTCTCCATTCTCTCATCCTTGTGTATTGCTTGAGGTAAGTGGGTCCTTTGTGTTTCTTCTCCCAATTGCACCTCTCATTCTCTGATTTCTGTGTTTCCATCTCATGCATGGTTTCTTGCTTTGATTTGTCTTGATTTTAGTGGATTTGGAGCTTGATTTCAGAGGATTTGTCAGATTTGAGGCAAGTATAAGTACAGGTTTTGATAACACATGGGTATTGTTTGATTGCTTGGATTCATTCTCATTCTCTTTAGAGAAATGTTTTACAGCCATTTTCTAAGCTATGAGAATCAGTTGAGCTTGTTTTATTCAGTTTCTGTACAAAAATTTCATTTCTGTAATCTTCCCGAACTCGTATTCTGTATTGTACGGCTAAGCCGTAAATTTCTACGGTTCGCTTTCCAGAGACTCGAAAATCTGAATTTGTTCTACGGCTAGGCTACGGCTAAGCCGTAATTTGTTCTACGGCTGAGCCGTAAGCTAGCCGTGACCCAACCGTACCCCAGCCGTGAATTAATTCTGTGATCAGTCGAAACTTTTCTGATATCAGTACTCCTACGGTGAGGCTACGGCTAAGCCGTGGATTGGTCTACGGCTAAGCCGTATACTGACTGTAGCTCAGCCGTGAGATGTATCAGATCAGAGGTGGAAAAGCTGACAGTTTAGCCGTGTTCTGAAGGGAACCACGGCTAAGCCGTAGTGCATATTGCGGCTACGCCGTAGGATGCCACGGCTAAGCCGTAGGTCACCCATGGCTAAACCGTAAGACCTGTTAAATATCAGTTAAACTTAGGCTAATGGTGTGACCTTGTAGGGCTCAAATACAGGTTAACCATACCCGTACACCGGCCCGATGGACTCTTTGGATCGCATGAATAATCTGTTAGGCTGTGACTTGTTCATGTGAGCGTTGATCACTGTTAAGCACCTCCCCATGGGTGTTGGTTTAAGGGACTTCGATGCACATAAGGATTATATTGCAACACTAGGATGGCAACGGTGCATCGAATAACTTAAAACTACATCAACATGCACGGTTAGTGACAGTGATGCAACTAGATTAGACTTGGCTTGTAATGAACCTTGATTCCGTATTAATCTGAGATGCATTGCATATTGTTTATGGTTTTGCCCTCTGTTCTGTTAATCTATGTTATGCATTCCTCAGTCATTTTGCTTTCGTTCTGTATATCTGTATTATTCTTCGCTCTGTACTCTGTTTTGATCTATGCTATGCTTTGTATATTCTCTGGCTTTGTATATCTCTGATTTTTGGGTATTCCCTGGTGGCTCTGCCCAGAGGTTAATACGTGAGGATAAGATCCGGTCCTTGTCATCGGTGAGTCCAAAGCGGATAATCTCCTTTCTTTAGCTTTGATTTGATTGGTATTAGTCTGGCTCTACTCAGCCTCAGCCCTAGGATACCCGACGGGGTTACCTCTGGCGTAGATCTCTGTATCTCTGTTTTAACTGCAGTGTTGCTTTGTCTTGGGACCCCGGAACCCAGGAACCGAGACCCGTTGTACCTTTGGCCTGGACAGCGGTGTTCTCCTCTGCTCTGCTCTGCTCTGCTCTGCTCTCTATTGGAGAGAACATGGTTAACGTAGTAGCCACTTAGTCAGTATTTCTATGTTTGATTCATATATCATGCTTTACGTCTATGCACGATTTGCTTAGCTTACTGAGATGAAATTCTGAAATCATTATTCTGTCATTTATTCAGCTTTGATACTATGAGTGTTTCATCTCTGTTACTTATATTTGCTGGATCGTTGTATTCATTTGTGTTGTCTGTGGTGTTGCAGGCACAGATACCTTGCCCAGCTCCCCGGCGGTCGAGGAGGCTGCAGGGGCGAGTGTAGAGGCACCCTCCGGTCTGGCAGAGTGGGCCTGATCACTTCTGCCAAGTGCGTGCATGCATACCAGTGGCTTTTATTTTGCGTTTTGGTTTTTGAGAGCTTGTGTTTGGACTTTGGACTTTGGACTTGTATTCTGTATATTTTGTGTATATTGATTTTGGTGTGTATTCGGTTTTATCTCAGTGTATTTGTCTTTGTCTTTTCCGTTTCGTATTTGCTTCGGCTTCCGCTATTTTATTTTCCTTTGTTGCTTGCTATGATATGTACAGCTTCCGCGTACGCTTAGTTCGCACGTGTTAGATCCCTTGTGTGCGTGCATCTGGACTGGGTTTGGGTGCACGTGCACGGGAGTACGTGTGTCACCGGTTTAGCTTTTCGCTAACCCCCGAATTCTGGGCTCGGGTCGTGACACCGCCTCCAAGCATAAATACATAACCAGAGGTGGATTTCCTAGAATCCTTATCTAACATAAAGTCAGAATCTGTGTATCCGACTGGAATCAACTCATCACTGCTATAAATCAACATGTAATCTCTAGTCCTTCTCAAGTATTTGAGAATACATTTTACAGCAGTCCAATGTTCAGGTCCTGGATTAGATTGATATCTGCTGACTAGGCCCACTACATAACAGATATCTGGTCTAGTACATAACGTAGCATACATGAGGCTACCAACAGCCGAAGCGTATGGTATCGACCTCATTTGCTCCTTTTCCTCAGGTGTCTTAGGACACTGATCCTTGGAAAGGTGCACTCCATGCCTGAAAGGTGTGATACCCTTCTTGGAGTCTTGCATTGCAAACCGTACTAGCACCTTATCTATGTATGCAGCTTGGGATAAGCCAATCATCCTATTTTTCCGGTCTCGATAGAGTTTGATCCCTAGGATGTAACTAGCTTCTCCCAAGTCCTTCATATCAAAATTCTTGGCTAACCAAACTTTTACCATTGACAGCATTCCTATGTCTTTCCCGAGGAGAAGGATGTCATCGACATATAAAACCAGAAAAACTACCCTATCACCTTCACTTTTCATGTACACACATGACTCATCCGGATTTTGACAAAAACCAAATGACTTGATTGCCTGGTCAAAATGGATATTCCAGCTTCGGGATGCCTGCTTCAGTCCATAAATAGACTTCTACAGCTTGCAAACTTTTTGCTCCTGGTTTTTAGCTACAAAACCGTCTGGCTGCACCATATAGATGTCTTCCTCAAGATGGCCGTTGAGAAAAGCCGTCTTGACATCCATTTGCCAAATCTCGTAATTGAGATGAGCCGCAATGGATAAAAGTATCTGGATGGATTTGAGCATGGCTACTGGCGAAAAGGTTTCCTCATAATCGATCCCCTCTTTCTGAGTATATCCTTTCGCAACAAGCCTAGCCTTATAGGTCTCCACTCTTCCATCTGGTCCTCTTTTTCTCTTGTAGACCCACTTGCACCCAATAGGTTTAATATTGGCAGGCAAGTCCGCAAGTGTCCAGACCTGATTTGAGTACATAGACTCCATCTTAGCTTTCATAGCATCTTCCCAGCGTCCCGAGTCTAAGTCATTGATTGCTTCATCATAGTTAGAGGGATCTTGTTCCGGCTCTTTTGGGATTGCTTCATAAGACTCTCCCAAGAATGAGAACCTGTCAGGGGGTCTAACAATCCTCCCACTACGACGAGGTACTGGTGTAACTACTGGGTCTGGCAAGGGCGGTTCTTCCTCAAGTCCGGTCATACTTGGATTTGGAATTGATTGCTCCTGAATCTCTTCCAAGATCACCTTTTCTAAAAATTTCCGGTCCATCATATAATCTTCCTCCAGAAAAACCGCATTGGTGCTGACCAGCACTTTCTGCTCTCTGGGATTATAGAATAACCAACCTTTAGTTCCTTTAGGATATCCTACAAATGTGCATACTTCCGACTTCGCTTCCAACTTATCCGTCTTAACCTTGAGCACGTGTGCTGGACAACCCCAAATGTGTAAATGTTGTAGACTAGCCTTTCGCCCAGACCACAATTCCCGAGGAGTCTTAGGTATAGACTTAGATGGTACGAGGTTTAGTATGTACATTGCAGTATCCAAAGCGTATCCCCAAAAGGATATAGGTAATCTTGAGAAACTCAGCATAGACCTAATCATATCTAAAAGAGTCCGGTTCCTTCTTTCTGCTACTCCATTCTGTTGAGGCATACCAGGAGCAGACAACTGGGATAGAATCCCATTTTCTGATAAGTAACCCATAAAATCAGCAGAGAGATATTCCCCTCCTCGATATGATCGAAGAGTCTTGATACTCTTACCTAATTGCTTTTCTGCTTCCGCTCGAAATTCTTTGAACTTTTCAAAAGCTTCGGACTTGCAGTGCATAAGGTATATGTAACCATATCTTGAGTAATCATCTGTGAAAGTGATGAAGTACTCATATCCTCCTCTGGCCCTGACATTAATGGGTCCGCAGACATCATATGCACTAATTCCAATAAATCTTTGGCCTATTACCCTTAGTTGAAAAGGGTCTTTTGGTCATTTTACCTTCCAAACAGGACTCACATATAGGCATTGGTTCTACCACCAATGAAGGTAAGATACCATCTTTCACTAGCCTCTCAATCCTGTTAAGGTTTATATGACCTAGCCTTAGGTGCCAAAGTTTTGTTGGATTAGATGAAGGTGACTTTCTCTTTAATGATGATCTATTAATTGTTTCAGTATCATGTATCTCATACATCGTAGGAGTTAACAAATAAAGTCCATTGGTTACCTTGCCAGAACATATGAAAGTACCATTCCTCTTTATGACAACTTCAGTACCAAAATTAATAGAATAACCTTTACTCACCAAACTAGAAACTGAAATTAAATTCCGCCTTAAAGACGGTACATATAATGTTTCTGACAAAACCAATTTATTATTTGAAAAACATAAAGTAATGACTCCTACTGAAACAGCCTCCACCTTAGCGTCAGATCCTAGGTTGACAATGATTTCTCCATCACTTACCTCTTGGTTTCCCTGAACCCCTTCAACGTATTACATATGTGATTAGTTGCCCCGGAATCCACACACCAGGATTCTGAAGTACCAGTTGCAAAACTAACTTCAGATATAAGTGACTCAATCATACCTGGGGTCTTTTTCTTAGACAGATATTCTGGACAATTCCTCTTCCAATGTCCTGTCTTACCACAATGGAAACACTTTCCTTTTGTCCCTGAACCCTTAGCTTTAGCCACGCCACCAGTTGGACCATTCTCCACCTTAGGACCTTTTGGAATTGATTTCTTTTTGCCTTTCCGCCCTTTGCCTTTCGGCTTGGACTTGGCATCTGACTTTTCTGTCATTAAGGCAGTTGGTTTTTTCTTCATAATCCCTTCAGTTGCTACCAGCTGACTAGATAGCTCAGCCAGAGTCAGATTCATTATATTTATATTATAATTGACCTTGAAATTGTTGAATGACTTTGGTAGTGACTCAAGGATTATGTCAATCTGCGATTCTGCATCAATCGCAGCTCCCAGTACATCTAACTCATTTAATGAGTCCATCATCTTCAACATGTGTTCCTGTACTGATGTACCTTCAGCCATCTTGGTGCTAATGAGCACCCTCATGGCTGCCTGCCTAGCAGGTCTGCCTTGTTCTGCAAACATCTCCTTTAAATTCGATATCATATCATATGCAGTCTTATAAGATTGATGTTGTGGTTGCAGCACACTAGACATGGATGCCAGAATGTAACATCGGGCCATCTCATCGTCTTTGGCCCATTTGGTGTAAAGGTCCTTTTCTGCTTCTGATGCATCTGGGCTAGGCTCTTCAAGGGGGTTTTTGGTAAGGACATATTTATATCCTGAAGCTGTCAGGACAATATCCAAATTCCGTTTCCAGTCTACATAGTTGGATCCCACCAACTTATTCTGATTGAGGATGGTCGCAAGTGGATTGAAAATATTCGAATTCATGCTTGTAATACTGTAGCACATAACCATACATTCAATTAATGAATTTAAATGACATTAGGGTTTAGTATTCTACCAAATTTATGTGGGAATCCTCATAACCACAAAATTCAGAATACATCGGAATCCCAATCCTGCGGGGTATGCTTCCTTGGGGAGTGCAAATACCTCTTAGACTGGTGCGGATCAAAGTTGGTCAAAATTAGGATTAAGACTAACTATCCATGATCCCCTTCATTCATTACAATCTAGGTATCTCATACCAAATAATGTATGACTCCCGATTAGATTCGATTTCTAAAATACATGAGGCAAATCCTTGGGGATACTACATCATTATTTTAGTTAAGTGTGACCCACCAACTAGCATTACATGACAACCGTTGCGAGCAGCTCCTCCTTAGGGAGTAGGCTCCCACCTTGTCTCAGCAACACTATCCATAGGAGATCCATATCCAGTATTCAGATAAGTACAAGCCCTCCGTGGGGAATGGCCATTCTCAAAATGGCGCGAGGCTAATACTTTCCTTACAATGGACCTATGGTGGAAAACCATGGGGATTTTTATATATATAGAAATGCCCCGCTCCCACTTAATATTTTAGAGTTCAGGATTTCCTTATAGGTGTATAGGTCCATCAAATATAGGTATATATTCATCTCATGATAAGACCAATGATTGGTTCCAAGTGAAGTTATTTTAAGGAAAGTCCAGTTTCTAAAATTAGTGTTACCAATAGATCCATCTCATTGGCCCACCAACTCTAATTAGAACTCTTTCCAAAAATTAATTTGATTTGACCAATTTTGGAATTTGCTATATTTGGATCAGATATGGAAATACTCTAAAATAAGCATTCATCCATAAATAAAAAGTGCTATAATAAAAGACCAGTCCTCTCCTCCACATGACCCAGGCGGAAAAGACTTCTTGGACTTCTAGACTTTCCAAAACTTTGGGATTCTTCAAACTCTTTGGGCATCACCAAAACACCTTTTTGGTAATCTTCAAACTCTTTGATTAGGAGTCCTTTTCCTCTTTCCTTCTTTCTTTCGGACATCTCCAGAATTTACAAATTTTAAAAATAGATAAATTCCTATGTCTCTATAATGAGACTTACATGGTAGTCTAACATGGAAATAAAAGGGCTATAGGGAAATTCACCATGCCTTGCCCTTTCATGGGAAACCAAGGAAACCATGATGCCCTTTACACTTAGCCACAAATAAACCAATAAGTAAAAGGAAAGAAAAAACATGTGGGCCATATGGAGAGGACATTATCACTTGCAAGTTAGTATCTCATACAACAAAGCATCTCACAAAACCAGGTTGCCAAACCACAATGGAAAAACAAGATGCCAAATTTTTTCCACCACGATACAAGATCCCCTACGCAATGAGGGTCCGAGGGCAGCGCCCCCGGCAGGGTTCCAAGGGGCAGCGCCCCCAAAAAAAAAAAAAAAAAAAAAACAACTCAGACCAAGAACAAGATGATTCTGCCTAGGTTCGGCTAGCCGATCTGGTCCCTACGGTTAGCCAACAGACCTCTACAGCCATAGTGGTCCGTTTGACTAACCGACCTGACGAACCCAGAAATTTGGGTTCTTTTTCGGATTCGGCTGCTGCTGTACCCGGTCACCTCTAATGATCTCAGTATGCTTTTAATGGCATCTTATCATCCTCCTATCATGATTAAAACCTTTTGTGACTTTCCAAACATGTATCTACTACAAAAGCAAGCAAACCCAATAAACACTGATCCTATCATAGCCCTTGCTCTATCCTCTTCACATCTCATGCGAAGATTAGGACAAGATTACTGATCTAACATGATTAGAGATGAGGTATGTCTCTGATACCAATTGTTGGAAGTAGGTAGGCCTCGTGGATAAATTTTAAAAAACCTTTTGACCCACTTGACACAGGAATCAACTATCCATAAGACCAAAACCTAATCCAGGATGCATTACCCTCAATCTCGTGACCATGTACAATAAAAATTCTACCAGCACTAAACATCCAAAATAATCTACGACATGCAAGAAGTAGATCATACCTATGGAGATCCGCAGTGCTCTAATGGATTTCTTCAACACCTCTTAGCCTTCCATGCTATGACCCCCAAATTGGATTTCTTTTCTCAAGAAGAATGGTGGAATTTTCAGGAGAAAATCCCAACTCGAAACTCCAAGGAACTAGAAGAAAGGAGAGAGTAACTCGTGCAACTCTTGCACGAAAGGGTTTTGGGCGTGAGAGAGACTCTTTTGGACGTCCAAGGAGATTTTATAAACTTTCAAATCTCGTCCTTGCCTAATTGAAATAGAAGTCTTACTTCCAAAGCAATTAGCAACTTTCTCCTTTCTTATCCCTTCTTTCTAGAGTTCGAGTTAGATTAGTATTTTCCAATAACTTGGGCTAGCGTGGGGACCACTAGGGATTCCTTAGAAAGCTGGCTCCAACTGGAACACCGCGACCCCACATCTCATGTGCAATCCGGGCCCTCAGTTAATTGCAAATAACACCACTATATAAATGTAATTGCACTCCAGTCTTAAGAATAAATTACAATGAAGACCCTAAACTTCCCAATTACCACAAGTAGGCCCCTCTATCAATATCCGTGGATCAATTGGAATAAATCCGTCTCTTCCAATCTAAGTTCCACATCTTATTATCCTTGAGCCCCAATTAATCACAGTAATCATCAGTACCATCCAATTAACTCTTAATTGAGATGGGTGCATACTTACTAATGACAAATCCATTAATTGGCACAAAGGGATAATAGAGATAGATTCCATCTTGATCATTCAACGTTCCCACAGTTCTACTACCACATGCCCAAGACACCAAGGTGTTAACCTACAGTCGGCCTCACTCATTGGTGACTCAAAGCAAATGAATAGATAAAAACTTGAGTTCATCAATGTCTTAGGATTGAGAGCCTATTGCTAGGGAATTATGAGAGCATACCTTATTATTGAAACGGAATTCCATAAGGTGCATCTTATGGTCCTTCAATACATCCAATGTACCAGCACCGTGATCCAGAATCTTACATTCTGATGATCGAGACAAATCACACTATTTCATAGTGATCAAAGTGCTGCAACCTTATCAAATGAGATGCCCAGTCTCATTACTAGTTGTGAAGCTATTTAAGTATAAGATTTGTGACATATATCTCCTGCATGTGGATCTCATCCATGCACATATATCATATCTAATATATTAATGGGACCCGGTTCAACTCATGAACCATTATGTCATATGTAGTGGTCATGTGCATGAATTAGTAAAATAACACTCATCTCATGAAAGCAAAGCATGATTTTATTGATAAATAAAGAAATTAATCAATTTATTACATCAACTGATGGATTGAGTCCACAAAATCTAACACACAGATGCCCTGCCTCTTTTGTTGTCTAGAGTGTAATAAAAGAAAAAACAAAACAAAAAGAAGAGGAAAGGCTTATCTGCCTGAAGGTTGGAAACGACAGAGAGGGGTGGTGGAGGCTTTGTTGCTGGCGACGGCAAGTCGCTTGGAAAGCAAGGCAGCTGGCTGCACTAACGACCGTAGGATTTTGGCTTTGATACCAATTAGTACAACCAAGATCCACGATCAAGAAGAATAGATCAACCTTACGAAAGCTTGATCGAATCTACAATGGATTCCTACCCTAAGGCACAAACATAACTAAGAAATACACCATAACTGGAGGAAAACCCAATCTGAATTTCATTAATTATGAAAGCATAAGCAAGTACAATGAAAGTCTCTTATTTATAGAGTAGCAACCTAGTTCTTGGCAAGTAAGACTTACTAATATTAGAATAAGCCTAAATAAAATAAGAATTGACTAATATTAAATATAATCAAACTAAACTACTTATAATATCCCTAAATAATTGGATGTCTTGTTGGGCTTATGAATTAGGCCCAACGGGTTGGCCAACTTGTGGTCTAGCCTGCATCAGTATTTTCTGATCAGCCTGCCAAGTTAGTTTTTTGCGACTTTTGGAAGAGAAAACACTGATTTCCAACGCTTTGATCTGGTATTACAGCACCTAGACTAAGACTGTCTTGAAAACTGGTAAGACAAAGACGTAAGTAGAGCACTAACCTTTTGGAGTGAGAAAATGCCAGAAAAATATGCAATATTCTTAGGAATATTGGTCGACCAAAATGGAGGAATTTTTTGGAGACGCTGTGATCATGTTGTGGGGCCCACTGTTTGATCAGATAAGTAGATGACTGCCAACAGTCAATAAGCTGATTCAGAAGGTTCTATTAGCATAGAACAGATCGAATTTGCAGCTTGAATTGTTGATTTTCTAGTTTGCCGGTGTGTCTTCCTTGTTGTTGATGAATAGAACCAAGTTGGAGAGTCTTACTGTGATGATAATGCCTGCAAAATACTGGATGACAAAGGGAGGAAGAAGATGCAATGCAATCTTCCTGTATTTAGATGCTATGCTACTACCCAAGAGAGGATCTCAAAATTACTGAGGCTCTGATACCGAGATAGGATCTATAGATCCTTGTTTTGAGAAGAAGGAAGAAGCACAATAGAAAGCACTTGTGGAATATTGTCGTATCCTCAAAGAGGGATCGACTGTATCTTTATATTCACTATATGCTTTAATCAAAGATACAATTACAGCCTAATTATATGAGATTACAAGAGAAAATGGAATGTAAGGATATTTGACAATCTCTACAACTATGTATAAAGTTGACCATATCTTCTAGATACCCCTCATGTGGAGTATCTTTTATGAGCCTCGATCATGCGCTTTCCATGATAAGCCTGGATCATGGGGCTGGGCCTTTGTGTCTCTACATCAACCACCAAAAAATTATATATAAACATCACAGTTATTTCAATACTAATGAGGTTTATAAAAAAACCTACAGAACTTATTTCGTGCCTTCAAACAAACTTCATCCTTTTCCTTGCCCCCATCAACTCCATTTCCCTCGGTCTGCATTCAGTCATATTTGAACGTAGAGGTAATTTATTTGTATTCCTTTTCCCTTTTCTTTTTTACTTCTTTTTACCATGGGGATGTTAATATGCTGTCTCCAATGAGTGTGGCACAACTAGTACCATCCAACGAGTATAGCTGAAATGAGGCATATCTTGGTGGTATAGGAATACGAAAAATGAAAATTTTCACCAAGTGATTTCCCCAATCTGATTGTTTTAAAGTGACTGTGTCACGACCCCCCAATATTAACCTGGGGTTTCGTGAGATTAGGGCCAATAATTTTTTTTTTTTTGTAATCATCATGACACATGGCTCCTAATCAATTTACCACAGGATCTTTAGTCCGCGGTGAGTTTAACATTTCATAACAACACAAATACCTGCAGAAGCATTATCTAGCAGTTGGCATTATCAAAATAATCAGAGTATTGCACATAAAAAGGGGTGTAAAGTTTAGAGTTTGAGTTCAAAGTTTAAAAGTTTATACCAAATATGTTAAATGCAAGCCCACCAAAAACTTAGGCTGCCAAAAGAATAATAATGAAAAGCATTAAGATCTCAAAATATGTTAGTCACTCGCATGCCGGTCTAGATGGATCCATATCCATCATTTGCACCCCACTCGGACTCAGCACCTGGCTCAAGCGCTTGTAGCGCTTCACCCTCCTCCGTCGCCTCGGGGTGGTAGGACTCGGTACCTATGCACCAAATACTACAACATCAGTCTACAACGGTAGATGGCAAGTGAATAAACATAAACCACAATAATATACAATGTCAAAATGGAATAAAGACATATATGATCATAAGAGTGATGAACAATAAAGGCATAAGAAAGAATGGAATCCTAATCCATAGCTACACAATTATGCACAACCACATAAGCCAATATCCGAGTAAAACCCGGCCCAGAATACGGTGGCCCAAATCGTCTTCGGATGCTAGGCATCCTGTCCAGAACGGTGGATCAGTCCGCCATAGGGTGCATCACACCCAGTCCAGAGTCATAGAGCACAAGGCCCCGTCCAGAACGGTTGGTCAAGCCGCCATAGGGTGCATCACACCTAGTCCAGAATCAGAAAGTACATTTGTACCATACCAATATCGATCTGCAGTCGTCCAGAAAACCCCGATCCAACACAACCCACACATAGGCCGACTTAGTGGTGCGCGGACAAGGTTCCTAAGTCAAATGTGAAGGGCTGGCTAAATCCAAACATACCATACCATACAAATATTGAGGAACTACTCCACAACATAATCCGGTCCACAACCACAAATCCATACCCACAATGAGTAGTCCTCCGGTATCCCAAACACCAAGCCAAGCCTCAACACAGTCCATACAATACCAATACAGGGTACAATCGCTAAAAAGTCATAAACAATGTAATAACAATGCGAAGTATGCAAACCCGAAGGCCAAGGAAGATTTACAAGCCATGCCTAGGTCAATGATGGCAACTTATGTACCTAACAACTCTACTCGAACTCCAGGTGATGTATGGTTGGGTAATTAATTTCATTTAAGTCAAAAGGATGCATAGCCCAGGTCCAACATCAACTGGATTCGGTTAGTTTGTACATTATACACAAATCATACCATCTATGAAAGGTACATTTGCTCCCCAATGACCCTCATAATAAGTCCTCAATTTACCCTCCAATATGCATGTAGAATGTCCCTACAATCAGTCCCACAATTAGCCCACACCCGGGCCTCCATCACCATAGAACAATCCCATTAAAATGGGGTTTCAAGCCCTTAATTCTTCTCACACGTCTTCACCTGCAGAAAATGGGTATCCCACCCCTTCATTTAGCACATTTAAATCACCTCCAACATACCATCAAGCCCTTAATTCTTCTCACATCTTAACCTGCAGAAAATGGGTATCCCACCCCTTCATTTAGCACATTTAAATCACCTCCAACATACCAATCCATCACACACATTACCACACCTAAATCTAGCATTTTTAACATAAAACCCAAAATGAGCAAAATGGTGAACAATTGACAAATAGAATGCTAGAATCAATCAAATATACATGCACATCATTATTGAAATATGTTAATCCACTTGCCTTAGATGAAGAGGGTAAAATAGGGTATGCCTTGCTCACCAAAGAAACCCCAAAGAAGCTCAAACATAAGAAAATCCAAACCCAACTCAAATCAAACCTACAAAAATAATTAAGAGAAGCCAATGAGCATGCCAAAAACCTATTTTAGTTAAAACTCTAATGACCTAGTTTATGGGGGAGGAAAACCTTACCTAGGGTTGTTTGGTTTGGGGGAAAACTTGGAAAATGGGTTCCTTGGGAAGATGACACCTTGAGGAGGAAGATGGAAGGAGAAGGAGAAGCTCCGGTGGCGGCGGTAGGCGTGGATCCCGACGGTGGCAGCAAGAAGGAAATGGGAAAAGGGGGAAATAAGGAAAATAGAAAAAGATGGAAAGAAGGGAAGAGGGAGTGGGTGGCGGTGGTGGTTGCCGGACAAGGGGGAGTCCGGATCTTGGGTGGGTGGTCGAGATCGAGAGTGGAGAGGGGAGATGGGCTTGCTGTTTGGTGAGAGGGAGTGAGAGATCAGAGATGAGAGTGAAGAGAGAAAACAGAATGAAAAGAAAAGAAAGAACAGAGAAGAAAGAGATTCGTCTCTGGAATGGGGGGGGGGGGGGGGGGGGAGAGTGAAACGAGTGAGGGAGTGAAACGAGTGAGAAAGGAAATGGGTTGGGAATTTAAGGAAAATTACAAAACTGCCACTCATATTAATAACTTGGCTAAAACTTGTTTTGTCCATAACTTGTGAACCATAAGTCGGATTGAGTCACTGTCAGCGTCACTATTCATGAAATAAAATTAGCTTTCCAATGACTATACTATTGGCATGGTTTCGAGGAAGAGAAATTTTGTCCTATTTTAATGGGTTTTTGGGTATTTTTCCATAAAAAGGCTTAATTTTAGAAAATCAGGTATTTGGTAGACAAGATGGGTCTAAATCGGTTCAGATAAAAGGATAAGGCTAATGGAATTAGGAGAGCTACCCCATGAGCCCAAGCCTCACAATTTGCAAAAACTACGAAAAAGGCCTATACACTTCCTAAAATTGCTAACTACCCCCCTACGAAGTTTAGACAAACTCGAAACCCAATAAAACTGCGCACACACGATCCTAATGCTAAAACGGACACGCTTAGACTCTAACGGCTTATTTAGCTATAATACAGCTTAATCTATAATAATAGTATAATTAAGGTCCGGAACGTTACAGACTGTCTCACTGCATTTAACCCTTACTACCATATATAATGAGAACTGCATCATCTCCCTTTTCTCTGTCAAGTGTCTTTGCACACTAATTACTAATTATAGAAGGAAGGTGGCATCCTTTCTGAGTAACCCATATCTTTCATTTGTGGGAGAAGCTCTTCTTCTAACATTGCATATATCTTCTTCGTTTCAGAGTGTTCTCTATCACCCACAAAAAACACATGGTTTCTGTTCTTCACTTCAATCTGACTAAAACCAGGCACCTTTTTCACCTTCTTTTCTTTCATCATCTTCCTCACACTTGCAACGTCATCCCACTTTCCATGTGCTGCATATATGTTAGCTAGAAGTATGTATGCCCCTGATCCATGTGGGTTGGTCTCAATAAGATCCTGAGCGACTCGGCTAGCTACCTCATGACACCCATGCAAATTGCAAGCAGCAAGCAAGGTTCCTAAAACAGCTCTATCTCGTTCATCTGTTGGCATCTGATTCACCACCTTCTCAGCCTCCTCTATATGTCCAGCACGGCCCAGAAGGTCAACCAAGCATGAATAGTGCTCGGCCTTTGGCACTATGCCATAAGCATGCCTCATAGAACTGAACAGCCTTTGACCCTTCTGGAGAAGACCTGTGTGGCTACAAGCTGATAAAACCCCAACAAATGTGATCTCATCTGGCTCGGCGCCATCTCTTAGCATACGTGCAAAGACCTGCAATGCATGGACCCCGCAACCATGCATTGAGTATGCTAATATCATGGTAGTCCATGAGACAGCATCCTTTGCCACAAGTTTCTTAAATGCAAGACAAGATGAGTCCATATCCCCAGTTCGAGAATACATATTTATTAGCGCATTTGTTAGCAAAGTATCAGAGTCAAAACCAAGGGATATAATGAGCACGTGAAGTTGCATGACTTCAATTGCACTCTTGCACGCTGTCAAAATGCTAGTGAATGTAGTCTCATTTGGTCGGTTGCTCGTGTGAAGCATAAGGACTAAGTGCTTCAATGCCTCAATGCTGAGCCCACATTTCGCATACCCATCAATCAACGCATTCCAAGTAGCAATATTTCTCTCAGGCATATAATTAAAAAGCTCACATGCTTCAACCATGCGTTCATCCTCTGCATAAGCTGTGATCATCGCATTCCATGCTGCTATGTCTTTTTTGGGCATGTGATCAAAGAATTCCCGCGCCTTCTCCATTGATCCATTTCTAGCCAAACCCGTGACCATAGTTGTCCAAGAAATTGCATTCCTCTGAGGCATTAGTTGAAATAATTTGATAGCCTCACTCACTAGTCCCTTCTCTAAATAGGCATATATCATGATATTCCAAGAATATAAATTCCGCTGAGGCATTTCATCAAACAACTTCTGTGCCTCATCGATCCAATCATTTTCCACATATGCTTTGATCATAGCTGTCCACGAAACAACATTTCTCTCCGGCATTATATCGAAGAGTTCTCGAGCCTCGGCAATCAAACCATTCCGAGCATAACCTGACACCATCGTCGTCCAAGCAACGTTATTTTTAACAGGCATCCGATCAAATAACTGGCGGGCTTCTTTAACCCGCCCCATTCTCAAATACCCAGAAACCAAACACGTCCAAGAGAACACATTTCGCTCCGGCATTTCATCAAACATCCGGAGAGCTTCATCAATCCGCCCTGCCTTTGCATAACCATCAATCATGGCCGACTCAACTACGACATTCCTTTTGGGCATATCGAAAAAGAGGTTTTCAGCTCTAGGCAGATCACCATTCTTGAGATAGACATTGATCATTGCAGCATAAGTAACAACGTCTCGCTGACGCATTTCGTCGAACAGGTTTCTCGCTTCTTTGACTTTTCCGCCACGACCGAGGATTGAGATCTTTGAATTGAAGCTGTAGATTTCTGAAGAAACGGTTCGAGAATTGAAATCTAACCATCTGCAGTTTTGGGTGTTCTCTGATTTGGGAGTTTCAACAAGATTTGTAGGGAACGATGGACTTATGGAGCTGAAATTGGGAAATCTTTGGACAAGGTGATGAGCACGACGAACAGAATTCAGAATGGGCATGCTGTTTGGGGGGAACGATTTTCACGTGGAACGTTTCATGAATGATGTATCCAGTGTCCCTTTTATACTTAGAAGAAGGGAAAAAATTTCGAGTGTGGGTTAACAGTTTAAGCGTGGGTTCACATTTCAACCGCAAGGCAGGTCAGCGGTTCCCTTGTTACCAAAAGATTGAAAAAAAAAAAAGGGAAAAAAACCTCAAAACGGGGACTTAATTATCATCACATTTCAAAACAGGATAAAATAAAAACATTTCAAAATGGGCGTTTAAGTTTTCCAAATACAATTCAAATTATAACAAACCGCGGGTCTAGGTCTGCCCAAATTGTTTTAGGCTTTTAAATACACAAAAAAAAAATACTTTTCATGCACACTTTCTTTTTCACTCACTTTCTTTTTTAAAATTAGTGGTAATTTGCTCACGGGTTGCAGGTTAAGCTGTGCTACCACACTAAGACCATCTCTAATATACTAGCTAAAAACATTGGTTAGCTAAAGTAGCTAACAAAAACTCTTTTTTTTTTTTTAGCTCCAACGGACAAGCCAAATGGCTAGCTATTATAATTACCAAGTAAAAGGCTAGATAAATTTAACTAGCCACTTTTGACTAGCTAAATTTTAAAATAATTTTTTTTAAAAATTCTTTGCTTTTGATTGGATGGTAGAATTGTTTAATTGAGGTGATTGGATATTTAAAATAAATATTAAAAGAAATAAAGAAGAAATGGATAGCAATGTTGGGATGGTACTAGCTAAAATAGATAAAGACACTTTTTACACTAGCTATTTTAAATATTAAATAGAGAGCATTGCTGGAGATGCTCTAAGGCCTATTTGGTTAAAGAAATTTCTGATAAGAATTGAGTTTGTCAGGAATTTATGACATGCTTTTAGGCTTTATCCCTTAAGGATTTCAAATACTCTATTTGATACAAAAATTCAAAATTCATTCCTAAATGAAAACCCACTTTTAACCTTACAAATTCTCCAAATTTCAGCATTCCAAATGCTAAGGGGGGTTGAGCATTTGGAATTTTACTTTCGGGGAAAGTATTTGGATTTTCAGAATTCTCCTAGATAAGAATTCTGCAACCAAATAGGTCCTGAGGCTACCATAAAAAAAACAAGAGTTTTGTTGTATACACCATCCTAAGGTTTTTAATATTTTTAAATAAGGCCTTGTGGTTTTAACGTTTGTAAATAAGCCCCTACTTTGGTACTTTCATACCTTTCTTATCTCCAATTGCGTGGATTTGATAATTAAGAGGAGAGGTCATTAGGTTTTTACTGATTTATATGGTTTTGATGATATCTTTATTTATTATTAAAAAAACTCTTCTCTTTCAGAAGATTTTTTTTAAAACCTTTTTTTTATTGTACCTTTCTTTTTTTCAACTAAACCCACGAAGTTCTTCACGAACGGCGCCCGATGACATCCTCTCTTTAAACATTGAGATAATTTTTTTAGTTTTTTTTTTCTTGTGTCACAAAAATTTTTTTTGTTTTATTTTTGGAATCTTGGGGCCTCTTTGATATCAATTTTTTTTGAAACAATTTTCGTGAGAATAGAGACTAGAAATGGATTTGGGTGTTACTCTCATGGCCTCTCTTCATGCATAATGGTTTTAAGGGTTGGAAAGGTGCAGCTTGTCGATTGTAGAAATTTATGTTGGTTTTCTCTTTGCATAATAGTTAGTGTAAATTCATGTCTTTACAATATATTATTGTAGCAATTATCTTCAATTTCAAGCATTTGAAAAGGTGTTTCAAAAGACCTTTTTTTTTTACTAAAAGGAAAAACTTATATTAATAGGGGAGACAATGATTTGAGAAAAAGATTTTAAGTCTTAAGTCACCCAATTAAATCAATATATGATTTTTAGTGGACTATGATTAAATAAAATATCACTCAATCACTTACTCTACTAAATGGTCATAAATATAATTAATTCAAAATATAGTTTGCACTTGTGCTATTGATAGTAAATATATTAAAGACATCAATCAAAAATCAGAAAAACAAGAAAGGAACAAGTGAAAATTTATAGTATCGAGTTAATTTAATGGATCTATTATTCAACCCACATTAGGGGCCTATTAATGAATATTAAAAACCTTGAAGGGATATATACAAAAATTGGTTGAAGGGCAAAAGTGTTATTGTGATAAAAATTGAGTAGAATCCTCGTTCCTCATTATCATCAAATCCATGTGTTTGGAGATATAAGAGGTATTAAAATGCCAAAGCAGAAAATTATTTAAAAATATTGAAATAAAAAAGACCTATTTACAAATATTAAAAACCTTACGGGGTACATGGAAAGAACTAAAAAAAACTAAACACAAGGTGTTATAGGAGATTATCATTAGTGGATGCCCGCCTTGGGGCCCACATTAGATATGGAAAGCAGTTTGGATTAGAATCCTGTTATATTGGGTTGCTTGGAGAGGAAGCAATCTTATTCTATAAATAAGATCCCCCTCTCCCTTCATTATGTACACATCTCTTATTCAATAAGAAGATCTCTCTCTTTCTCCCTCTACTTTCTCTCTCTCTCTCTCTCTCTCTACTTTCTCTCTCTCTCTCTCTCTCTCTCTCTCTTTCTCTCCTTAAACACATTATCAGCACGAGCAAGGCCCCCCTCCTAACTCGCAAGGTGCGTGCAAGAAATCCAGCCCAATAGTCCCTTCCCTTTTTTTTATTCTCTTTTTTGCATTGTACAAGAAAGCACAGTACCGTACAATCTCTTTGCATCAACCCACATGCAATCTCTTTGCATCAACCCATGTACAAGAAACAAGTAGACTAGTCAACATCAACAAGGAGACAAAGAGCTTTTGCCTCAGTTTGCATGCAACAAGGTTATTTTTTTCTTCTTTTCTTTTGCCTTAGTTCACGAACAGCAAAGAGAAGGCTGTTTTTGCCTTGGTTCATGTGCAACAAAAAGGACACCAACATAAGTAAGAACACAACATCGTCAAAACTTTAGATCGCGATATCTCAATCGTACAAAGTCAGATTGATGATCGGTTAGAACCTACGGAAAGCTTGAAAGCAGATCTACACGTTGAAAATAAAAGAAAGAAGATCCAACGGTAAAATAATTTTTGTTATTTATAATCTTTTATTAGTTTAATAACTATATATATGCTCTTATTCTTATTACTCTTATTTGGAAATGAATGATTATTTATTATTATTTTTTTAACAAGGGGAGATAAAAAATGGATCATAAATAAGAACCTGAAGTTCCATATTAATACGAACCTACAGTTCTGTATAAATCAGAAGTTCCTTTTAAATCCGGACTAGAAGATCCATGGATTATTAAAATCTGAAACCAGAAGCTCTCAGATCCACAATATGAACTTGAAGATTCATATTCTTAATCAAACCTGAAGTTTGAAATTTAGATGCAGAAATGAAACCAATAGGCCATAATATCAAGCCCGAAGCCTTGATAGAATTTGAAGTTAAAAAATTAAAAAACCTAAAGTTCTAATTCATGAACCTGTAGTTCCAAATCAAGCAAGAAGCCTTGCCAAAACCAGTTGTTTTTGGATTACTAAAGTTGATAACCTGATGTTTTCAATTTTAAATTGGCCAACTTGATCTGACATAACTCACTCCTTAATTTATATTGAATGCTTTAAAAATTTTATTGTTTATCTTTCGTCTTTTTTTGCACATCAATGATCATGTATATTTTTCCTCTCCAGCTTTTGCATTATGTCGAATTTAGTCAAACTTGAATTTAAAGCCCTTAACATTACCAGGGACAACTACTTATCATAGTACTTAGATGCAAAATTACACTTGCAATCCAAGAAACTTTGAGAGACGATAAAAGATGGTAATAAATAGTTCCCGGAAAATAAGGCATTGGCACTTATCTTCTTACGTCATCATATACATGATGACCTCAAAAATGAATACCTCACTGAGGAGGACCCAGCAGGTCTTTGGAAATTCCTAAATGATAGATATGATCACCAAAAGATGGTCTTATTACCAACAGCTTAGAACGAATGGCTAAACTTGCAATTTCAGGACTACAAATCGGTATCTGAGTATAATTCTGCTCTTTTCAACATTGTTTCCTAGTTAAGATTATGTGGGGAAAAAGATTACATAAGAGCAGATGTTAAAGAAAACGCTGTCCACTTTCTACGCATCAAATGTAATCCTGCAACAGAAGTACCGTGAACGACGTTTCTCTAGATACTCAGAACTAATTTCTTGTCTCCTTGTTGCTGAGCAGAATACCAAAGTCTTGCTAAAGAATCATAAATCCAGACCAACTCGCAATGCTTGAAGCAAATGCCGATTTCAATAGTAGAAGCAGAGGAAGGGGGCATGGGAGAAACAACCCCTCCAGAAGATGTGGAAAAAGAAACTCCTTCCGACAAGGAGGATTTCGAGGTCCTCCCCCAAAATTCAAAAACCACCGGAAGTGGTCAAATCCTCAGAAACAACAAAATCCGAATCAACATCAGAATCCACCGAACAATTCTGCCCACCGTTCTGATGACCTTTGCTACAAATGTGGAAAGAATGAGCATTGGTCAAGCACTTGTTGTGCACCAAAAGACGTGGTGGAACGATATAAAGCATACAAGGCCTCTATTCATTCTGCAAATTCAAATGATCTAGAAGATTGGGATTGGGATACAATCTTACAAAATGATGATTACTAGTTGGATATTACAAATTTGGAGACTAGAGATTTTTTAAAGACGAAAATGGCCAACCTCTGAGCAATGAGACATTTAGTGCTAAGAACGGAACCCCTCCTAGAATGGTCTAGAAAACCAAATAAATATTTTTAGAATCTCTATTTAGAATTTTTTTTTTTAGATATTTACCTTTTCATGGATAGTTTATGCTGGATGATTTATTTTTCAGTTTATTAATTTGATAAACCTTTTTATAGATGTTTTTGTGATGGATGACTTCTTATAAATTTGATGAAATTTTTCTTATGAATCTTTTTTAATCATGTGATTGCTTAGTTACATTTTTCTTATTATTATATTATGTTTAAAGGTATGGACCACGACAATGGGGATACTCACTGTCTTATAGATAGTGCTACAACACATACCATTCTAAAAAACCAAAAGTTTTTCTCAGAATTGGTATTTGATCCACGAAAGGTATCCACCATACTTGGACCTGACAAATAATTGAAGGCTCCAGAAGAGCCCACTTAACGTTACCTAATGGTACTCATTTGTTCATTAAAGATGCATTGTTCTCCAATAATTTCTGAAGAAACTTGCTCAATTTCAAAGACATCAGAATAAATGGATACCATATTAAAACTGCTAGTAAGGTAACAAGGAAATGTTACTTATTGTTACTAGTATTGGAGGCTAGAAGCATATACTAGAAACATTAAGTGCACTTTCTTCTGGGTTATATTATATGACAATATTCATCGTCGAATCACATTCGATTTTGAACAAAACGATACAATTAAGCCCAAAGCTTAAACGAAGCCCAAAACTTAGCAACCCTCAGACTTTATTGCTTTTGCATGATAGGATAGGGCACCCCAGAGTTACCATGGTAAAGAAAATCATTAATAACTCTGTTGGGCACTCTTTAGAAAACCATAGATTGACCATACCTAATGGGTATCTATGTATCCCATGTTCACAGGGAAAGTTAATCACTTGACCTTCCTCTGTCAAGATTGATTAGAATCCCCATCCTTTCTGCAAAGGATATAAGGTGACATCTGTGGAATGATTAATCCACCTAATGGACCTTTTAGGTATTTCATTGTTCTGATTGATGCTTTTACCCGTTGGTCGGATGTTTGCCTACTTTCAACTAGAAATATAGCCTTGGCCTGCCTATTAACACAAATCATTAAACTTAGGGCCCATTTCCCTGATAATCTTATTAAGTCTATATGACTTGATAATACAAGTGAATTTACATCATAAGCCTTCGATGACTACTGTTTATCTCTGCATTGTTGTCGAACATCCTGTCCCTCATGTCCATACCCAGAATGGCTTAGCTGAATCTCTAATTAAGCGCATTCAACTTACTTCTACGACTCTGTTGCTATAGTCCAAATTACCTGTTAGTGCTTGGGGACATGCTGTGTTACATGCATCAATGCTCATTAGACTTTGACCAACAACCTACGATCAATACTTTCCTACACAGCTTATATCGAGACATCAACCTAATGTCTCCCATTTACGTAAGTTTGGTTGCACTACTCTAATCCCTATACCACACCCTCAGCGTACTAAGATGGGACCACAACGTTGGTTGGGAATCTATATCGGCTATGACTCTCTTTCGATTATTCGATTTTTAGAACCAATGACAGGAGATGTTTTTACTACTCATTTTGCTGATTATTAATTCGATGAAACAAAATTCCTGCTGTTTGGGGGAGATAAAGAATGAATTGTTCCTGCAGAACAACTCGTTCCTGAAGAACGGCGTGAACTAACGTGGAATGCTTCCACTTTGTCTCATTTAGACCCACATACTTCATAATGTAAAAATGATATCCGTAGAATTGTGCATTTACAAGAAATTACAAATAAATTACTTGATGCATTTAACGATGCAGTAAAAGTAACCAAGTCACATGTTCCAGTTATGACTGTACCCGCTCGACTTAATGTCCCTATAGGACAAAGCCAAAAAGTGGCAAAAAAAGAGTCTGTAATATGCCAGAAAAGCGACAGACCTATAGGTTCAAAGGATAGAGCTCCGCGAAAAAGGAGAAATGTACAATCATCATGTCCTCCCAAGAAACACTTAACACTCCTGAAGAGGTTCCTCCTAAAGAGGCTCATAACGCTCCCAAAGAAGCTATGAAAAAATCCACTCCCTATAGAATAACAAAAGTCTTTGATGAGACTATAAAAGCCCTCAAAGAGGCACTAATACCGGATAATGGAGAGATTTCTATATTTTACAATTAGTCAAAAGAGAGATGGGATAGACAAGGAATTATCATCAATGACGCATTTGCATATGCAGCAGCTACACAAATATCAATGGAATATGAGGATGATGATTAGGATACAAAACCACGTACTATAAATGAATGTCAACAAAGGAAAGATTGGCCAAAATGGGAAATTGCCGTTACAACAGAGTTAGAGTCTCTCAATAGATGTGGTGTATTCAGACTTATAGTACAAAACCCAAAAGGTATTAACCATGTAGGTTATAAGTGGGTGTTTGTAAGGAAAGGGAATGAAATGAATGAAATTATTAGATACAAGGCAAGATTTGTGGCATAAGGTTTCTTGCAGAGACCTGGGATTGATTATGGGGAAACATACTTCCCTGTTATGGATATAATGACATTCAGATATCTGATAAGTTTAGAAGTTTCTGAAATTTTGGATATGAGACTTATGGACGTTGTGACGACTTATTTATATGGCGACTTAGACACAGAAATTTATATGAAAATCTTGGAAGGATTTACTTTGCCTGATGCAAAGCCCAAGAGTATGTACTCATACAACTGAGATGATCATTGTATGGATTGAAGCAATCCGGAAGAATGTGGTACAATCGTCAGTAAGTATTTGTCTAAGGAAGGATATGAGAACAATCCTATTTGCCCATGTATCTTCATAAAAAAATCCTTAAAAGGATTTGCAATAGTGGCAGTTTATGTCGATGACATAAATCTAATTGGGACTCCAAAAGAGCTCAAAATAACTACTGATTATTTGAAAAGAGAGTTTGAGATGAGAAACCTTGGGAAAATAAAATTTTTTCTTGGCCTACAGATCGAGAGAAGTTCTAGTGAAATATTAGTCCATTAGTCTAATTATACCAAGAATATATTGAAACGCTTTGGTATGGACAAAGCACATCCACTGAGCACTCCCATGGTTGTTCGATCTTTAGATATAAAGAAAGATCCATATCGTCCAATTGAAGAAAATGAAAAGGTATTAGATCCAGAAGTACCATACCTGAGTGCCATTGGTGCTTTAATGTATTTAACAGAATGCACTTGATCGGACATTTCCTTCTCAGTAAATCTACTTGCTAGTTACAGTTTTGTGCCAACGCAACGGCATTATATTGATATTAAACATATCCTATGTTATTTACGTGGTACAATTGATTTAAGACTCTTTTATTGTAGAGATTCCAAGTTTATAGGATATGCAAATTCAGGATATCTCTTTGATCCTCATAAGGGTTGATCACAGATAGGTTATGTATTTCTTAGTGGTAATGTTGCCATTTCTTAGCGCTCTACTAAACAAACTTTGGTAGCTACTTCTTCTAACCATGTTGAGATTTTAGCCCTCTATGAAGCCAGTAGGGAATGTGTATGGCTAAAATCTTTAATTCAGCATATTCGTAGTTCTTATTAATTACCTCTTAATACAAGTACCCCGAGCATTATCTACAAAGAAAATGAGGCATGTATTCAACAAATTAAAGAAGGATACATTAAAGGTGACAAGACAAAGCACATTATACCAAAGTTCTTCTTCACACATGAGCTTCAGAAAAACAATGAGATCGAAGTTAAGCAAGTTCGTTCAAGCAACAACTTGGCTGATTTGTTTACCAAGTCATTACCAAAGTCAACACTCCAAAAGCTTGTATATGAGATCAGCATGCGTAAAGTTTATCATCAAAGAATGTAAAGGGTATTGTTGTTAGGGGGAGTAACAGATTAGAGATAGGCTTCCTAAAGCATGCTACTCAAGACATATGTGCTTTGTACTCTTTTTTCTTCTTTAGGTTTTATCTCACTGGGTTTTCCTAGTTAAGGTTTTAACGAGGCAGCATTATACACGTCCAAACACCACTTCAATAACTTTGTAGAATGCTGTACTCGTTTTCCTTCGCTTAGGTTTTTATCCCATTGGATTTTTCCTTTGCAAGGTTTTAATGAGACAACTGTTATTAAATAATGGTCATCCAAGGGGGAGTTTTATAAGAGATTATTATTAGTGGATGCCCACCTTAGGGCCCACATTAGATATGGAAGGTAGTTTGGATTAGCATCCTGCTATATTAAGTTGCTTGGGCAGGAAGCAATCTTATTTTATAAATAAGATCCCCCTCCCCCTTCATTATGTACACATCTTTCATTCGATAAGAGTATCTCTCTCTTTCTCCATCTACTCTCTCTATTCCTCTCTCTCTCTCTCCTTAAACACGAGGAACATATTTGTAATTATAAAGCCCTACATACAGATTTCTTGCTCGTTATACTGATTTAAATGATCTAAACCAGCCGTTGCTCAAATTGAAATGGCGGGAATAGTTGCGCCAACTTTTGGATATTGGTGGCCTTTTTAATCTCTTAAAGCCTAACGGTTCTCCTTCTCCCTCTTTTTTCCTCAATAGCCCTAACTCCTATTTCTCTGCACTGCAATGAAGATGTTAGTCGAATCAAATGCACATACCAGCTTTGAAATCAAAGAGCCCTCTCCAAAGATCCAGAAACTCCACCAGAATGGTGTTTCCAAACACCTTCCAAACCCCCACTCTCTTCTTAGAGCAAAGAAGCTCTCCCACAATGCTGTTTTGCCCCTCTAAAGCTTCTCCTCTATCTGCTGGTTACGATCTCTCCAGGTAATCAAGAAAAAAAGAATGTTTCTCTTCTATTCCTCTCCTTCATGGATTTTTTTTTTTTTTTTGTATTACCATCTGATGCCTTTATCTGGGTCTTTTTCTTTTTCTTTTTGAAGTGCAAGTGTAGCGACTATTCCTGCTTGAGGCAAAGCTCTTGTTCCTATGGATTTGAGCATTGGCATTCCTAAAGGAACATATGCTCCTATAGGCACACTTGCTTTTGGATTAACATTTTTCCTTGAAACATGTTGGGTCCTTTTTCTTGGTTGTTGAAGATATGTAGGTGTAGTCTGTGTTTCTTTTTTCATTTTCTCCAAATGGGACCCTTTTTTTTTTCTTTTTTCTTTTTGGGTTTCCCTCTTACTTTGAAGTGGGTCCAATGAAATCTTCTTGCTCTGTTATTGGGATTTTTCTTTTGGGAATTGAAATAGGTGTAGTTGCTCCTTTTTTTTGGGGATGATGAATGTATGGGGTTGTTGTTTCTCTTTCCTTCTTATTATATCTTGAAATGAGAGTTTGATTGGTAGTGCCTAGATCTATTTTGGCTTGGAAGCATTTGATCGATGTGGTTGCTGGTATTAGGTCTATATCTTGTATTTCAGTTTAGCTGGATTAGTTCATTAGTCTAACCAATGATCAGGTTAGGGTCAAGGGTAATTTGGTCTTTGTACTAAGGCTTTCTTGGGGGCCAAGAAAGCAAACATTATATATTCATATAATGTGACTCTTAGACTCTGTGTAGGAGATGTGACAGATCTCTTTCCCGTGGTGTAAACTACGTAGGGCTATGTAGGGTGTAGAGAGGTGTGATCTCTCTTCCCCATGGTGTTGACATACCACGTATGGCAGGGTGCTGTGAGAGCAAGATCAAGACCTATAAAGATTGAGAAGCTAAGTGTTAGAGGAGATGAAGTCCTTGTAACGAATTTGTTAGTATCTTTCATGATGAAATCGAGTAAGATGCTCATAACTCATGGAGGTAACCTTTATGGTGAACTTTGTAAAATCTGTGTCATAATTGTATGGTTTTCTTGTTCTTTATGTGTGCGATGATGTTGATTGCTTCCGCATGTGCACTACAGATGAAGTGATCAATGTAAACTATAGAGGCCCTGTTGGGGTCATTCTCTTCAATTATTTGAACCAAGCTTTTGAAGTAAAACTAGGAGATCGTATCGCTCAACTGATCCTTGAGAAGATCGTCATACCTTAGGTTTTGGAAGTGGATGATTTGGATTTGACTGAAAGGGGTGCTGGAGGCTTTGGATCTACTGGTGTTTGATCCATCCTACACTGTTTTATACAGATTGATCTTTTTCTTCTTTTCTTTTAGATGTCTTACAATGATGGGCTTTTGGATGAGTACTTGTGGGTAGATGTGTACCGGACTTTTGAAGTAGCAAAGATATGAGAGCTAAACTAAACTGCCTTGTTTTGTTCATATTATAATATATTAAATTCAAAGATTTTCACTTTATTAAAATGTTCCACCTTATCTCCCCACTACCATGTAACTATCTATTCATACCTTTACCTTATCAAAACTCTCTCTTTTGCTTTCCACTTATTTTATTTTATTTTTTATTTTTTTAACAACTATTATTTTACCCTATCTCTTCTACTCCCTTTTGTCCTAATTTTTCTATTTCCATTTTATTTCATGCAACTTGCTCTAAGGAGGGAGGTACTCTCATAACCTTGTTAGTAGCATGGGTTATTATGCTAGTATTTATGGTTTTTAAGCTTAATTATTGGTCTGTTTGTATGGTAACTTAAAAATGAAATAAAAATGAGTTTCAAATTAGTAGAAAAAGAAAGTGGACGATTAGGGAGTAAAATCACATTTTTATGTTTTTTAATAGTTCATTTTTGAGGATTTTACTAGAAAAATCCCCTTACATCAACTTTACATAAAAAAGGATCTAAAAGATATGTATCCATCATAGTAGTCCCAATGGCCCTTTTTAGTTCTTTTTTTTTTTTTTTTGTTGTTTGCCAAACGACGATATCCCAATTCACCTACATATACAAGCTGGGATATTTTTGTTCATTTTTTCTTCTTATTCACACTTAAGTGGCGATATCAAAGCCTAGGTTGAATTAAAAAAAATTAAAAAATTCTTTTGTGAATGATGCTTGCATCGAGATTAGATGGTGATGAGTGAAGTTGAAGATAGTAATGAAAGAAAAATGTGAATCGGATTGGTAGAGAAAGGAGATGAAGCGGGAATGCGATGAGATAATGTTGGGGGTAGAGGTAGTTTGGAAATGAGCACATGGGTTGTTCAGGAAGATGAAAATAAGATGCTGAGAAATGATATTGAGAAAGGCGGGTTATAGAGAATAAGAATGGAATAATGAAAAAAACAAAAATAAATAAAATAAAATGAAGAAAGATAGAGGAAAAAGATGGGTTCAAAAGACAGAGAAGGTGAATTTTCTAAGATGAGGGTGATGTTTCATTCATTTAGTTGAAAGAAGATGAATGTGTTCAAATAAATTTGATTAGGATGTGGGAAAAAAATAAATGAGGAAGATGATGAATTTAAGATGAGTACGTAATATTTGAGTGTTTTAGTAACAACCTCCCACATGCGCTCAAGTCTATGACCATTGAGGTGACTATATTATAAAAGAAAATGTTGTGTGTAAGGTTTAATTGGTAGAAGTGGAAAGAGTTGGAGGAAGGAGAAGGAGGAGAAGGAGAAAAAAGGAAGATGGGGAAGAAGGAGAAAAGGAGAGCGGGGATATTCCTGCTTGTATATGTGAGTGGTGGAGATATTGCCGCTTGGCAAAACAACAAAAAAAAAAAAAAAAACAAAAAAGGGCACCTGAGACTACTACGGTGGAAACATGAATTTTAGATTCGTTCTTTGTCTAAATGAAATCTAAGGGGATTTTTATGGCAAAATCCTCTTATTTTTTCATCATCATGTGCTTTTTAATAGTGTTTTTCTTATAATTTTTTGCAATTAAAAGATTAAAAATTATTTTTTTGTCATTTTGTGCTTTTACTATCAACTTTCTATTTTTAAATTTGAAAAACATTCTAGGGAGAACTTCCTTCACCATTTTTTTCCATTCAAAACAATGAGTGCATCCCATCTATAATCCAATTCAAACCTTAAAATGGACAGGGACCCCTTAACAATGGCACAGTTAGGAATTTTGGTCAATGGGGTCATTCAACAAATTATGGAAGGATTTTGCCATTAATTCAAATTTAAAGAAGTTTAACTTATCGAAGGTTTAAGCTCAAAATATAATGGAATAAAGAAACAGAATTCATGTAGCGGACTCCAACATGGTTGAGATAAGGCTTTGATAATGATGATGATGGGTCATTCAACAAATTACCATCAATACCAAATATTTTTATCAAAACCATTTTTCACAGGGTACCTTGTAGTATTATATATTTTTAATAACATCGAGAAAATTATTTCAAACTTATTAAATTACAAGGAAAAAGAATCCTCTAGGACATTGATATTATTGCTTATATTGATATTATTGTTTTTAATAAAAGTTTGAAATTATATTTGGACTCCTTATGAAGAAGTAAAAAAGAGAGTGCAATTTTAAATTGACCCCTTACATGTTTTTTTTTAACAATTCTGGTGGTCAATTTATGTATAGCCCCCAAAAATTTTTCATATTACTGCATAGGTATATAATCTTTTTACAAAATTTAGTGGGGTCAATTGAACCCATTGAGCTACCTATAGCTCTATGTCCGCTCGAACCCAAGGATTAGGAATTAATAGTGGATCCCAAGGCGTGACACACGTAACTCGTGACAATTTGTGCCATATCAAGATATGTATGAACTGTCACAAGGGTGATTCCACAGGTACATGTGAGGAAGATCCGTAAACACATATCAAACATTTCTAAATTTAAGCGGAAACCTGGAGAATTCACCGATACATATCATAGACATCAATAAAACATTCAAACATTCCATTAATATAAATAAAGTCTATTAATTTTTCCCAATCTACATGTAAATGATACAAAAGTTCCATAACACAAACAAAATGCAAATAACAAGTCCAACTACAAGCCAACTATGGCTACACAACAACCCCAAGGAACCCTGTTACGCGCTGTGAAGGATGACTAATAAAATACATCCTCCTCGCTCCACTCATTCACATCCTGAGATACCGTTGAGGTTCCCTCCAGGGGCGCTTCAATTGCCGTATTGGCACTGAGTTCCGTACCTGTAACACCAAGGGTAACACTGTTAACACAACGGTTAAACAAATATAAGAGTACATAAGCATATCACGATGTAACAATTGAAGTTAAACAACGTAAGGATTAAAAGAGAGCAAATTCGGAAACTAAGCAAGTTGTGCATGTTAATAAGCATGAATAAAGAATCATAAATAAAAGAAAACTTTACACTAATTGGCAACCATGTGGCTATTTTCTCTTTAATAAGAGAGCGTATCATACTGTAGGAAATCACTAGTGATTGGGCCAGGACCGTCTAACTACCCTAAGAGTGTCGACCAACTCTTCGTATAACTATTGCAGTAGGTAACATATAGAATACCCTCATTCGATCCCTTCGAACCTCTTATGGGTACAAGCTAAGTGGTGCCAACTCAATGTACCAAGACTGATCCAAATTCATACTTATCATACATAGCGATCGACTTGTACTTATACAGAAATGTATATCAATCTTGAGATCGTAACCAATCATAGAATCAAAATTAAATGAAGTATCTAATAATTCAACAATGCATACTCATGCACAGTACAAGCTTCGTCTCCGATTTTGCCTCAAGGTTCACTAAGAGGAATTTGTGCATGATTAAATCATATTGAAGGCAAAGTTTACTTACAATATGAATACATATAGATTGAGAGGTCAACAAGGAAATTTACTAGCCAACCCTATGCTAAGACATTCTGTGTTTCCTTAGTCATTCAATACAGAGTATTCATAAAATGTCCAGTGTCAATGTGTTACCAAAATCTTAGTATTACAATGTATAAGTGATAGACACCACTTCTTATGCCAACGCCCATGACGTGACGTCAAGAAATAACCAGAAGTCAAGAGGGAATGAGTGACAGTTTAACACTCTTCCTTCTTAGTATATTATTACCGTTGGGCTAATTGGATTGAGGTAAAGGTTCCACTTCTAAGGCCCAAAACAGTCTTTGATTATACTTACAATCCTAAGGTAGAATTAGCTTAAAACACTTCGGCTTCACCAAGGGTCAAACGTGTAGCCCCTCATGCCACACCATGGACTATGGAAGACCTATGGATAATCATGGAACTATATTTAAAATAGAATTTTTAATGCAAAATACTGGGTTACCCGACCGATCAGGTATGGTGTCCGACCGGTCGGCCCTGAAGCAATCTGCTCTAGGAGATTTAGTTTCAAAATGAATTCTCTTCTTGCTCATTCTATTTCCCTGCATTCAAATGCCAAAGGAGACCAACCCTACTACATATTGGGTCTCCCTGCCATCCATTTTCAACATTCATTCAACGATCCACTCGTTAATACTTAAATCAAATTTTACATAACCTCAATCGAAGATTAAAAGAGTTGTAATTTGGTACATGCAAAGAACTCATCAAGAATCAATAAACCAAGCATACATGTAGAGAATATGTACCCTTATACTTGCTTTAGGTTCAGTGCTTCACCTAAATCAATTTGCCCTTTGGTTAGATGGTGGAGAAGGCTTCACTAAAAAGGATCTAAAACATGCATTGAGAGAAGAATGAGAATGTGATGCATGCGTACTAATAGATTGGGTCTCTTGACCCTATTGAACCTTTAAAATGAAATGGGGATGGGGATTTTCTTACCTCAAGACTTCTACAATCACAAGGAGGAAATGAGGCCTTAGATTCCAAGAAAAGAACAAGAAGAGTGAAGAGGATGAAGAAGGGGCTCTATTCCTTTGCATGCAACACTCCAATCGCCCAAAAATGAAGTCTAGGAAGAAGAAGAGAACATGGGAGAAGGAGGGGAGTCTCTTGCTACAACAGAAATGAAGGAAAGGGGGAAGAGGAACGATGGGTTTTCTGGCTCTTTAAATGTGGGTTTCTGGAAATTGCAAACAAGCCCTCTAGTTTTGTATACTTTCAATTTGAGTCAATTGGGCTTTAAATGGGCCGAGATGAATCCGAATTGAGTTGGGCCAAACATGAAAAATGACCCTCAAGATGAGACACACTCAATGCAATTAATATGATGCCCTAATAATGAAAAAACATGAAATTCTACAATAAGACAAGGCCTTGCCTACCTAAGTAAGGTTCGAATCCGACCCAACTACCTATCCATGACCCAAACCCAAAGGGATTTGAGTTAAATTAACCTAATTACATATTAATTAAAGTAAAACAAAAGTAATTATTATAAATTATGATTAACTCGAGTCTGGACCTTACACTCTGCCCATGCCCCCTAATAGTCACACGGCCCAAGATTTGGCATACATTTGATGGAATAGACTATTGGATTAACTATGCACCCATCTAAATGGGTTGGACTTGTGGGCTATGGATGATCGGCTTAGGGACATGTTATTGGTGCCAAACTTGGTATCTAGGATGGTCCCTCATGGATCTTTTCATCCCCTTGATCTTATCTTTTGATGGGTTCCACAGTGTGCCCCACGGAAGAGTTCACACGAACTACCGACACAAGAAGGTCAGCCTTTAAATTTTATTTTTAATGTTATTTCATTTTAGTTTGGTCTTATCAATAAAGTTATAGGGAAAAAAATAAATTAACAATAAAATTAAGAAAAAAAAGTGGAGAAAGTTTGTTGTATAAGCATAAAAATGTACTTTTAATTCCCCTTGATCTTATCTTTTGATGGGGTCCACAGTGGGCCCCACAAAAGAGTTCACATGACCTACCAGCACAAGAAAATCAGCCTTTAAATCTTATTCTTAATGTTATTTCATTTTATCTTGTCTTATCTATAAAGTTGTAGGGAAAACAAAATAAATTAAGGATAAAATTAAGAAAAAGGTGGAGAGTTTGTTGTATAAGCATAAAAATGTACTTCTAATTGCACAAAATGACAAATAATACATTTTTAAAAGGTAAAAATGATAAAAAAATCCTCTCAAAAAGCACAAAATAACAAAAAGGTACTTTTACTCTTAACTTCATTTAATTTCTATTTCTTTTTTAATAAAATTTTCTAATGCTTGATTTTATTTCATTTTACTCAACATTACAAACAAATAGTCCATTTGGCAACACTAGACTTGACCCACCAACTTGACTTTCAGGTTGGCTTGAGTAGGTTTGGTAGATATTTTTGGGAGGATTTTATGAGAAAAGTCATTATAAGTGACCCTTTAATAGAAAAATAATATTAGGAGTGAGTGCACTGGAGTGGTCAAATATGATTACTCTAGTTTAATTTTTTAATGTTGTAGATGGACATTGGATCTAATGCTCATTTTCTTCTTCCAGCATTGGATTCGATACTCAATTATGCAACAAGAAGCCTCATCCTCCTTTTTCTCCAAAAATGATGGTTTCCTCCCTCTCCTATCCTGTAGAGGTACAAAAAACCCATTTGTTTTTCTATTCATAGGTATTTCACTTCCCCTTCTTCTCAATCTTTTTTCCTGACTATGACGGGAGACAGTTACGTGAGGTTGTGGTTGAGATGGTATGGGAATTGGGGGTTCGGCTAGGAGATTAGCGATTGGAAGGGTGGCAGTGTTTAGATCAGGGATGGTTCTAAATCTAGTTGGGTTCTCTGGACGCATGATGGTGTGGGAGGATGTGGATGGATTGGGCAGACGGCGGAGGATGAAAGGGCTTGGCTAGCTATGGGTTTTGGTAGTGGTGTGGGATTTGGGTTTTGCATAATTTTTCACCATCATCAGAAAGGGAGTAGTCTCTCATTGTTGGTGTCCACCGCTAGTCTCCCACCTTCAGTTGCTGCTGCCAAATAGGAGAGGGAGGAAACCATCATTTTTTTAGAGAAAGGAGGAAGAGGCTTCCTGTTGCAACAACGTTAAAAAAATAAACAGGAGTGGTCATATTTGACCACTCTAGTGCACACACTCCTAATATTATTTTTTCTGTTAAGGGGGCACTTATAATTACTTTTCTAGTAAAATCCTTTATTTTTGGATTCAGGCTGACCACATTGCAATTATTTAACCCACTAATTGCATCATGTCTATACCTAACATAAGCTTACCTAAGAATAAAATTAACATGGTTGATCCCAATGTTGTGGCCAAGCTATAATGATGCCAATGATCTATGATTTCTACGCATGATTGGATTTGGTTTGTGTTTCAGAGCCATGGGCCAGGCTTGCACATCGTTTTCTAGGGAAACCAATTCTATTCTTAAGAAACCAATCACGAGTAACTTCCTTATGGCTGAAAGAGGCAGTTTTCTTTTAAATTGCCATAACCAATCACAGCTAAGTAGAGCTGCGAGGCAATTAGATCATCTAAGGAAAAGTAAATCAGGTGTGGGCAACTAGGTCCAAAGATCCTAACAAAGCCCAAGGTCAACAAGTACAGACCAAATTTGCATTTAAATTAAGTGTGAGCCTATGGGTAGAGCAGTTGGTGAGGCACCTCTCTTTTAGAAAAGGATGATTAATCGATTTGTGGTGCTAATGATGAGGGTGAGCATGTGCAAGTGGGTGTCTGTACTTAATAAAGAAAAAATAAAAAAAAGGTGAGGGTGAGGATGTGTGTGTACTTAAATACATGTGAAATTGCAAAAACTTATGATTAACAATGAAACCACAAAAAAGAGAATGAGAGATTTATATAGTTTGGTGATGTGTGTACATTGAAGGATAAAGAAAAACCCAACATTAGTGATACCCGGGCCATTTCATTGGATTCTCCACTACAAAAGCATATAGTAGCTTTCTAAAGAGTCCTTTTATATGTGGCGCCTTGTATTTTTCCATAATTTCAAAATGATTCTTCAATTTATGTGTTTTCATTAAACTCTATGAAAACAAAAGATAGCAGACAAATTTTTGAACCAAGATACTTAAAAAAAAAAACTCAAATAACTTAATCTTTGAGTTGAATAGGTAATATTGACCCTTAAACTTTGAGGACTAAAATCCAAAGGCTAAGATTATTTTATGACTTTGATTTCATATTTCATAATCCACATTCAACTGAGGTCCTCCAAAAATTTTTAACCTATTATCCTAAAAAAAAAAGCCATACACTACTTGTCCCTTGAGTTTAAGAGATAATTTAACCCCTTAAACTTTGAGTACAAAATCAATTGAATGACTGGATGTTACATATTTCTAATCCACCTCCATGCCTTTCAATCATGCTCACTGATAGTCTTTATGCATCAAGTGGGCCATTGGATTGCTGAAAAGCCATTTATGCTCACTTACCCTCTTTATTGCTAAAAACCAATAGTCACAAGTTACACAACGTAACCTACTCAGTGCTCAACGATAGTAAATATCACTATTTTTGTGAGTAAATACTACATTAACTTGCTTGGGGGTGTTCGGATAACTGCAAAATATAATAGGACTACATTTGAATATTATAAGGTTTTATCATCAAAGAATAAAATAATATCATATTGTAATATCGTATCACTTATGGTGTTTGCCGATTTCTACAAATTTTAATATACTTTTGAAGTATTTGGTATATTATAAATTTTTGCTAGATGATGCACTAATTAGTAATCACACTAAAGTGATGTAATATCGGTAACCATGGTAGGGCTGATTGAATTAGAAAGTCATTGGACTAAATGCTCATGTTGTTTAATCAATTTGGATCCACCAAATGTTAATAATCATAATGCAATACATCTAATAGTGATTATAAAAGAGAGCCCTATTGAGTGTTAGACATCATTGTGAAATCCATCTTTAAAAAATTAATGTGGGACCCATTTGATGTTATTAGTCATATTAACCAAGCTAATTATAATAATCATTAGGTGACGTTAAACAATAAAACTCATTTAATGATGGTAAACCAATTATTAGTCACACAATCCCAATATTGGTAATTAGTATGGGACACATCCAATGCAGGAAGTATGGGACCCACTTAATGTTGGTAATCATGGTAGAAGTTATCTAATGTGACATTTATTGGACTATCTAATTTTCTGATCGTTTTAGTCAATGGCAAAGGGAAGGTGCAAATGGACCATCATAACCTAATGATGTGCCCTAAATACCAATGATGCACTTGTTTCAAGTTTCTCATACAAAAGGAATTGGGATGCATCATGCAGTTAGTAAATAGTAGAACATAAAAAATAATAGTTATTGTAACACTCTAACCCAATTTAAGTGTGTTTAGTAGTTGATTAAGCATGATTAGTAGCTAATTGATCTAATATTAATTTAAATAATTATGATTACTGTTGTTTGAGTTAGGATTAGTTTTCTTTTGCCCTATTTGAGTCTAATGGGTTGAGTTCAGATTGCGAATAGGTAGTTTGGGCCGGGTTTAACCTTAATTAGGTTGATGAAGCCCTTTTTTCATAATTTTAGATTTTAAGATTTCTTGTCATACATTCATCATATTGATATCATCGTGTTCGTCTCATCGAGCTCATTAACTTTCATGTTGGACCCTAATGTATTTAACTGCAATTGAGTCGTGTGGACCTCTAAATGACTTAAACTGGAACTACACAATAGGAGTTGGACTTTTCTGTAAATTTAGGAAATCTAAATGTAAAAAACAATTCAGATTTCAGTTCACTAAATCCTTCTTTAAAGAAATTTTGCTAGAGACTTTCTTCTTCCCCATCTTCACTCTCTCTTGGAAATCCAACTTGCCTTGCATGTAAGCTTGGAGAGAAAATTCCATCTTTCTACCACCTTCTTCACCTTCCTGACCTTGAATTACTACAGACTTCATCTTCTCTTATCTAAATTAGTCTTTGAGGTAAGAATTTCCACCCACTTACCAAATTATAATCTTAAGAGAATCAAGAAGACTCATCTCACTTGCATCCATCTTACTCTTTTCATTTAATGACATGAATTCATATTAGGTTTTAAAGAATTGGGTCTTTTCTTCTCAAATTGAGCCATAAGAAGGAAAATTCTAAGCAAGCTTGGAATTGAGGCAAGTATAAGCTCATTTTGTGTCTAATGCATGTTGGTAGAACTTGATTATGAAATTAGACTCAATTCTGTATACTCATTCAGCCTATATGTTAATTGTTAACTTGAGTTACATTCTTTCATTTCTATGGATAAAGTAGATGTGGGATTTTGGTGATGATATTGAAGGAGTGAAATGAATGAAATAAATGTTGAATTGTGAATGATGGATGGGGGAACAGGAGGTTCCTAATTTCAAGTATTGAAATGAAGTGAAGTAAAGAAGAAGCAGTGTGCTATAGATTTCGCAAATAGAATTTTGGAGCATGGCACTCGAGCGAGGGTGTAGAATGTCTGACGCAATTTCATCAGTTGAAACTTCTCAACATAGAAACAAAGGCGCTTGAGCATGCCTGGGGCTACGCTCAAGCAGGCCTTATAACTTTGAAGGGTTAATCTTAGACCACTTCTAATTTATTATAGGAGTTCCATATATACCAGTTGTTTCCAAACATTTCATAATTACCCCTAAAGTTAATTATGATATAAAGTAACTTGTAGGACCTAGGGCACCAAAAGATCTAATAGGTCTCTAGTTTTGGAATCCTTAACTTGGTAATTGTCCTAATAGTAATTAAATATGCATGAATAATTTTGGTTGGGATTTTTCACATATTGTCACTCGTATATTAGGCACTTAACCATGGATGTTGGTGTAGGATATTTTGGTACACATTTGATATAATGTAACACCAAGCAAAGATAGCAGTGTATCAGATAACCTAGAACTACTTTGAAATGGACGGTTAAAGGCTGCGGGTGATTAGTTTATGTTTGGCTAGTAAATTCCTTGATCTCGTAAATTGAATTACATATCATATTGTGAATTTGACTAATGATCTCTCTCTTTCTCTCTCTCTCTTAAAACGGTAACAACAAAATTCATTAAAAAAACCAAACAAGAAGGAGAACAAAGGAGCAAGAGAAAGGGGGGTGGGGAGTGTACAAGAAAGATGCATCACCCCAACCTCAAAAGAAAATAAAAATTTCCAATTATATAATCACACCCACCCAAGGAGAAGACCTATTAACCTCTTGCTTGGCCAATGCATTAGCCATGGAATTGGTGGATCTAATCTCATGGCAAAAAGAAACATCAATTTCGGCTAGCAATTTCAAGATTATGTTAAAGTGGGATTGAGATTCTCAGATTACATCAATTATGACTAATGATCTCTTTAATTGTTATTGAATCATCAGTTACAGTGATGATACATTGATTGATTAGCCTACAGTTTAATTGATACTAATTCTGAAATTAATTGAATAAGAACGACTGAACTAGGCTAGAATGGAAATTGATTGATAAAGTCTGAATTCTTACTCAAATTATATTAATTTATTGGAATTAGTCAAGAATTTGGGTAGAATGACTATTGCCACTACAAATGGTTTTGGAACACCGGACTCCAGAAACTAGGGACCTAGATGTAACCGAGTATAGACACTGATGTACACACTGATAGGATCACTGCTGAGAGGATTTAGCTATATGTAGTAGCCAATTGAATGTGTTTTCCTTATTGATTCGTATAGCATGATTTATTCAATGCTTAATGTTGTCTATTAGACTTACATTGATTTCTTATAATTATCTGTTTATTAATTCTATTAAACACTGCTTGTATTACTTTAATTATGCTTATGCTTGGCCGAATAGTATTATTCACAACTTCTATTTGGTGTTACCTGATCAGATCCCAATATCGGTCTTGTTACAGTCGAGTAGACTAAGAAGGAGAACCCAGAGGTTCCTTTAGGTCTTGATGAGTGCATAGCGGAGGCATTCTGACTGATCCATATGCCTGAGAGCGAAACATAGATATCTTAGGGATTTGTGTATTGGGTTTTTGGGACTTCTATCATTTCTCATAGTTGCATCCCTCTCGACTGCTACTTGTTTAGTATGATTCTAGACATGTATTTCTTTTGGTTACTTGTTCATAGAGTTTATATCATCTTTTGTATAGACCTATATAGATGTTCGTCCTTCGTTTAGATGCATACATGTTCATATCATAATTGGGATGTACAAATTATAGTTGAAATGATACAGATATCTTTTGTCCATTTTAATATTAGTAATGGACTGTTTTATGATGAATTTGATACTATTGAAATGTTTATTAAAAGGTTGAAAATTATAAGTGATATTGGTAGGCTTTCATCTATTGAATACTTGGATAGGTGTCCAATAAAGTACCTTACACGTGCTCAAATGTGAATATCCCTTATGGAATTCCGTTCAGACTTAGGTACAGGTAGAGATTTCGCGAGAGCACACATGTTATGCTTCAGAAACTATCCTAATCTATGGATTCTCGAGCCTGGGTCATGACAATTATGAAGAAACAAGTTTTTGGGATTCCTTTGTTTAGTGAATAGCAATTGAAATGCGGTACAGAAAAGGATAGGAAATTGAGAAAACTACTAATAGAAATTGAAATGCGGTATAGAAAAGGATAGGAAATTGAGAAAACTACTAATAGAAGATCAAGGGGAGTTCATCAAGAGGAAAGAGTATTGCAACATGTTGTATCTCTTACTACTGAATGTAAAATGCTTTAGCCATAGAAGTTAGTATAGCGAAATCAAGTGAGTTAAAAGCTTTTTCTTTTTCCAGTATCTAGCTACATTTTTGGTCCACGTCAAATATCTAGAGTACGTGAGAAACCAACATCCTTTCTTTAATCTTTTTTAGTTGAAAATTTTACTTATATTTTATCAATTATAATATACTAAAGCAGAGGGTTTGGATCCAATTTTGACCAATTTTTCTTCAATTTTGACTTGTTTATTGGGCCTTGGTAAAATGCTAAAATTTTATAGGTTGAAAGATTTGAAATTATGAACTCTTGACTTTTTAAATAAGTAACCTAACTACTACGGCACAATACTAATATGCACTTAATTATCAGAAAAATCTAAAAAAGATGTTAATTGAGCAGGGGCCCTAGACATGTGTGGATCATGCCTGTGCATAGCATCGGTTATTGTATGCTAGTCAGTTATTTGAAGTAAAGGAAAAAAAAGAAAGGAGAGAAGAAGAATAGACTTAAATCCTCATCACCATAATATGGTTGTCATTAGTTTTATTTAAATTCATGATATTCACTGTCTTAAAGGCTAAGTAATGTTGGCATTCTCTTGGCTAAAATAAATCTCAAACCATTCCACAATAAAATGCCTCCAAGCAGTCTCCACTTGAAACACAAAAGCGCACTTTACACAAACATAATTTATAAATTTATATTATTTTCAATGCTCCCTAAGCCTATGTTTGAGTACAATTCTATCGTAATTTACGAAAACTGTTCGTGTTAATATTATCAAAAGGGTCTTATCTTTGGATAGCTGCGATAAACCATTCTTAGTTCATTGTCATTCACCACTACACACATGGGATTAAACTATGTTAGTTGCTTGAGATGAACTGATTGTTAACCATAGAAAATTGAACTGATTGTTCACTGTCTGTCCAAATTTTGTTCCTTAAAAGGACAGTGAAAATTGAAACCAAGTTAATAACCCATATAAAGATGCAATAGAGGAAAGGGAGGTGTTTTGCATCAGATTCAATTCTCAGTCGGAGAGATATAGCATGTGACACACAGCATAGATAAGTTCTCCTAGTTCTCAGTGCCAATGAAAGTGGATCTCCCATTAATAAAAAAATTTACTTTGGCAAAATTCTAGTTATGCATAGATTGGACAATTTTCTTCTATGGACAGGGAGGAGGGCTTCTTCCGGTTTTGTGTGAACTGCCCTCACAAAGCAAGTATTATTAATTGATAATGGCTCAATTATTTTGGACCCAAAAGGGTCAATAGGGACCATGTCTTCCTCCATAGGATCCCAAGTGCCCAAATCAACCAAAAGTTCGATCCTATCTGAACTACTCTTTTCAAATAATATCCACATTGTTCATAATATTCATTTATGACCTAAAAAAACTCTTATAATTTAAAACATATCAAATTTTGCGTTGAACCCAGAAATGTTTATACTTTTTATTTCCATCAAAATCATTAGATCTTCCTCTCATATTGAAATCATTGCCATTACACCTAATTCTTTGACTTGATCTCTCCTCACTATCGCTTACACTTTCATCACTACAAATGTAATTATAAATGTAATTGCAACAATTAGAATGGCCAAAAATTGTTGGTCTGAGTTTTAGTTCAGGGGCAACCTTAATATATATCGCATAATAAATTTAATTTAATAAAGGAAAATTTTGGAGAATGGAATAAGGAGTTCATCTTATCAGAGGAGACAAATCAAATTGGTTGAGGAACTGGACTCTTAGGATTGAACCAAAGAAGACGAGAGAGTGGAGCCTTTAGAAAGAGAGGCGATGAGCCATTTAGAAGAAGATGTTTTTGGGATCTAAGTAGAATTAAAGAAGTTGCATGGAGATGCGTAAAAAAAAGGGAAAGAGGTGGTTTTAGCTAAAAGGCAATGGTGGAAGAAACCCAATGTTCTTTCACAAGGTTACAAATGTTAGGGGGAAATTTAAAGGAACAGTAGAACAGTGTTTGAGTAGTCAGACCTAAAGTAGGTACTGGCTTATCAATTTGAATTTCTCCATGGCAAGGACAATGTCCATAGACCACGAATGGATGATATTAAATTCCCATCCATTCCTTGTAATATGGTGTTGGGCTAATGTCTTATATTACGGGTTCATCAGATTGGTCCATAGGCTCGAATTCCGTAAAACTCGAGCCACTAGAAGAATAACCGGTAATGTCTTTAGCTCCACGTACTCCATTGAAAGGTACGTCCCTGTGCCCACTGTCACCGGGCACAATCTTCACTCTTTAATAATGAGTGACACAGATTAAGTCCAAGCAAGACTTGAACTTGTCCTTAACCAGTGTCATCATAAATGCCTGAAATCACTTGTATCATTGTCCAAAACCTTGCTTTGACCCGTACAATAATTTCTCTAAATTGCATGTATGATCAGCAATCTAAAACTTCACTCCACCTACATGGGGAGTTCCTTCCTTATCCTCATAGACTCACTTCCATCGAATGGCCTGATTGCCATCATTAAGAAACTCCATCTCTTCATCTATGATTGTTGCTTGTTGACCACTTTTCTGCCCTTCCACTGACTCCAGATAAGTGGATGGTTCAATCGTCAATGCTTATGCAATTACATCATATGTTACCAATGTATCCTCGAAACCGTATCTAACTGGCGGCTTCCTTACTTTCAGTGGTCTACATGTGTGCTGCTCAATCTAACTATCCTTAGTATCCCGAGAGGAGCTGGATGCACTCTCTTTCCAAACCGGGATGTCTAACGCCACCTGAACGATGCCACTACTGCTACTTACTTTTGTATACTCCACCTACTATCTCGCATCGGGCAAAGCATCCTCATGAAATGTAACATCCCTATTGTTGATGAATTTGGGTGAATCCTGATCGATACACCACAACTTGTATCCCTCCACCCCATAAGCATATCTAACCAAGATACACTTCACAGCCCTTGGTTCTAACTTATCCGTTTTCACATAAGCATATGCTGGACAACCGAAAACCCTCAAGTTAGAATAATTAGCTGGATTACCTGACCACATTTCTTCCAGTGTTTTGCAACCAATCCCTGAGTGTAGAGACTTATTAACCAAGTAGCCTGCAGCATGTACTACATCAGCATAAAAGTCTTTGGACAATCCTACAGCAAACAACATACAACGAGCTCTTTCTAAGATCGTTTTGTTTATCCTCTCTGTAACTCCATACTGCTTTGGAGTTCCTATGGTGGTGTAATGCTGAACTATGCCTTTATCCTTGCAATAGTTCTTAAACTCATTGGATCTGTACTCCTTTCCATTATCTGTCCTCAACTTTCTCACTTTCTTACTGGTCTGTTTTTCAACCATTTCCTCCCATCACTTGAATGTTTCAAAGTCTAATCCTTTGTCTTCAGTGTATAAATCCAAACTTCCCTTGAATAATTATCTATGAAAGTCAACATAAATCAGGACCCACCCTTGGAATAAACCTTAAAAGGACCCACACATCTAAATGAACGTAATCAAAGATACCTTTTGTACAATGAATACCCATTTTGAAATGACCTTGTGGTGTTTACCAAATATGCATTTCTCATAGAAATCCAACTTACCTGTCTTAGTGCCACATAGCAAATTCCACTTACCCAGCATTGTCAAGCCCTTCTCACTAACGTGACCCATACGCAAGTGCCATAAACGCATAAAAAAAAGATTCATAGTCATCTGATGAAGACACTATAGCTCCACCTGAAACAATATTTCCAAACAAAATATATAAGTTTCCAACTCTATTGCCTCTCATAAGAACAATAGCACCCTTCATAACCTTTATGACTCCACTTTCAGCCGAGAATCTTCAACCGCTAGAGTCCAAGGCACCCAAAGAAATAAGATTTTTTATCAGATCAAGGACACGCCGAACCTCTGCCAATGTTCTGACGATTCCATCATACATCTTTATTCTGATTGTTCCAATCCCAATCGTTTTACATGCAACATCGTTGTCCATCAAGACACTACCACTGTTGATCTCGCGATAAGTGATAAACTAGTACCTATTGGGACACATATGGTAGGAACATCCAGAATCAAGAATCCATTCATCCGGACAATGAATACCTTTTGATATCACAGAAAATGCACTATCGATATCAAAACTTGATATTCCCTCTACAACACTGACTGAATCATCAGAGGATGAATCTTCTATTTCTTTCCCTTTCCTCTATCTGTCAGATAGTCTTTTCGAATGTGCCCTTTCTTATGGCAATAATAACATTCAATGTTCTTCCTGTTGGATTTAGACTTGGATCTATGTTTGCCCCTTTTATTAGAGTCATTTGTTCTTCCTCTTGCAACCAAATCTTCACCCGAGTTATCATTGTTTTTAGGCATAACCTTTTTCTTCAACTCCTTAGAGTTCAAAGCTGCCTCTACATCTTCTTTTGAAAAAGTATCTCTATCATACATTATGGTATCAACAAAATGCTCATATGAGGGTGGTAAAGAACATAATAGCATAATAGCTTGGTCTCCATTAGCAATTAAAACATCAATATTTTCCAGATACATGATAGTTTTATCAAATGCATTAGGATGGGTATCAAGGGACATACCTTCCTACATCTAGAGAGAGAACAACTGTTTCTTCACGTATAAATGGCTCCTCAGAGACTTGGTCATGTACAAATTCTCTAATCTCAACCACAACCCAATAGCGGTTTTCTCTTGACTAACCTTTCGTAGCACTTCATCACTCAAGCATAACAAAATTGCTCCATATGCCTTCTCCAACATATCCTCCTTTTCATCTTCTGACATCGTAGCAGGAAGGGCATTCTTTCCCTTCAATGCTTTCTGCAACCCATTTTGAACTAAAAAAGCATTCATCTTCATGAGCTACAAGCTAAAATCATTCTTGCTGTTGAATTTTTCAACTTCAAATTTTACTTCCATTATGTAAAACTTTTGTACCACACTGTAGATCTCGTCACTACGAGCATACTGGAAGAAACAGATCTGAAATCTGAGTCCTGATGGCTCCGATATCGCAAAAACAAGTTTCTACGCTCCTATCAGTCAAACCTCCTCATTGATTGTCAAACAGCAAATGTCCCTCTTTCACTACATAGATCTGCTCAAAACAAGTCTATTGGTGCCAACGGATCTTCGATCAAACACCAGATGATCAAGATATCGTAGAAAGAAGTTTCTGTTATTGATTCATGGTCAAATTGCTTTGACCATACATGCTGACTCAGCTCCGCACTTGCTGGTGGGCTGGGCTCTGCACACAGATCAGGTCGACCTACCCCAACCCGACTTGCAACTTCGTTTGGATGGGTTGTTGGCAAACAGGTTAGGTTAACCTGACCTGGATCTGACCCAGATTGCCAGGTCCAAATCTCTCCTCTTCTTGTCCGTGATTCTCTACCAATTGGGTTCTGTAGCCAGAGGGAACGAAGAGCCTTTGTTGTCTTCCTCTTTGACTATGGTACGATAGACGATGGCCAGCACCAGCCGACTGACGGCAACCCTAGGAGATGATTTTGCGGGCGGCAACGAGGTTAACCCTATTAGAGGATCCCAATTCCTTCTCCGATGATGGTGCAGGAGAACAGCAATGAAGCAAAGAGAACAAAGAACGCAAGTTTCTCTGATCTTCCTCTCCAACGTTCTTCTTCTCAAATCTGGTAGAGATGACCAAATCCCATAACCCAAAAATCTGGAAAATCAATAGAGAATGAACTCTCTGTTTTCCAGCAACCAAAAGAACAAAACCCTCCCTTCTCTTCTGATATCCTTCAGCAACATGTGGCCCACCCAAAGAATACAACCGATCTCTGTTTTTCTGCAACAAATCTTGCAAAAAACTGGATCCTCCAAGAAGATTAACTCCATTGATTGCAACACCACAACCCAAGCTCTAATACCACTTGCTGTAAAAGTGCGGAAGTGCGTAACCTGCGATCAACAATCAAAGCCACACACAAAAAGAGATAAGCACACAAGAGCACACATAAGAGATTTTCGTTGTTCAGCGAGATGCATACGTCCACGGCAAAAGAGAACTTTTCTCTTTTGCTGCACTCTTTTACTTAGTCTAGAGTTACAACTTATATTATATATAACTCTCTCAAGTATAGTGTCACGCCCCGATCCCAGGAATTGGGGATTTGAGTGGGCCCCCAACGCGTGGATACGTAATCCCATAGTAATCTGTACCCTGAAGGATTGTGCACGAATTCCTACAAGGGAGATTCCATAAGAACGTGTGAGGTATGCCAACACACGTAGAAATATAATTCATCATAATGAACTCCTATGAAATACTCTGTAATGATCAAAAGAAAAACCAGAAAAGCTTGTCCTTAGATGTTCATTGATAGATACATATATATCAGTAGTTAAGTCTTTTATTACTTTCCTGCAATCCAACTACTACTTAACGAAGTTAAGTACAAAAGGTCCAAATTGCACATTCCTAAGGGGTAGACCAAAATTTCAACTGTAACACCTCCGTAACTGGCGCGCTCCGTAGGATAACTAATAGAAAACATTGCCATCCTTCCATTCATCTATACCCCGAGATACCATTGGGGTACTCTCCGGGGGCGCATCAACAACCGGGTTGGGATTTGGTTCCGTACCTGCAATACCAAGGGTAACACGGTTAACACGACGGTTAAGCAAGTATTGAGTATATGAAACTAGCATAATATATCAAATGAACTTATTACTATACATTGGATAGGAGCAATAATAGTCTACTAGACTTGATGTGCATGAGTAACAATAAGTGAGGAATCAAAATGAAGATATAGTACACACTAATTGGCATCCACGTGGCTCTACTCTCCCAAAAGGAAGCATACATACATATGAGTCGCTAGGAGATCAAGCTAGCTCCCCGAGGAGTGCCGACAACTCCTCCGTAAACTACTGCAGTAGTGACATAACAATAATACCCCAAAGGGCACAAGCTAAGCGGTGCCGACTCGGATTCACCTCTCTCATACTTCCAATCATACTTGCCATAACATAGATAGGAAATATCAATCTGGAAATAGAGTCAATCAAGAATACAGACGAACCATTAAACGAAGCAGATTTATATGAGCTACAAAGGCTCAAACCTCGATTATACCCCTTTTTGGATAGCAAGCACGCACTCATTAGAAGCTTTGGCTTCTCAGACACGCACTCATTAGAAGCTCAGTTCTGAATTGCCTCGGGGTTTGACTAGAGAGAGATTGAATGCATGAACAATCATGTTGGGGCAAGGTATTTAACAATATGAATGCATTCAGATTGAGTAGGGATCAAAGGAATCACCAGCCTCCCCTATAATAATTAATTCCATGATCCCAAGGTCATTCAACTCGATGTACTCATAAAACGTCTGGTGCCATTGTGTTACCGCATCTTGGTATTACCTTGTGTATATAATGGACACCCCTTCTTCTGCCAACATCCATGACTTGACATTGGGAGATCATCCGGGAATTTCTCATTCTCTTTAACGTGTACTTACCGTTAGCCAATGTGGTGGTAGGAAAGGTGCCAACACTAAGGTCCCCCAAGGTCAGTGAGAGTTTCTAATATCCTAGATTTCCCTGGGTTCTTACGACTTAGCCGTGTATAATGCTACGGCTTAGCCGAGTGCCTCAGGTTTCCTCTAAAAATTCAGGTGCATTTACGGCTTAGCCGTGCTAAGCCTACATAGCTCACATCAGGCTTAACTTGTATGTCATCGAACTCAAAAACATGTGAAGGATCCGAAACGTACTTCCTAAGCATTGACACATGGAATACATTATGAACTCTCATAAGCGGGGGTGGTAGCTTCAATCGATAAGCTAAATCTCCAACCTTGCCCGGTATCTCGAAAGGTCCTACAAACCACGGAGCTAGCTTGCCCTTCTGTCCAAAACTGATAGTACCCTACTTTGGGGAAACCTTCAAGAAAACTTTATCCCCACTTGGAACTCAAGGGGCCGTCGGCGGTTATTTGCATAACTCTTCTGGCGTGATCGTGTGACCTTCAATTTATCTTGCACCTTTTGCACTTTTTCCGATGTATCCGCAACCAGAGAGGGTCCATGGATACTTCTAACTCCAACGTCTTCCCAACAGATCGGAGTACGGCACTTACGTGCATACAAAGCTTCAAACGGGGCCATTCCGATGCTAGCGTGATAACTATTGTTGTACGCAAATTCACATAAGGAGAGGTGTTCATCCCACTCCTTCCCGAAGTCTAACATGCTAGCTTGTAGCATATCTTCAAGGGTTTGTATCGTTCGTTCCAATTGCCCGTCGGTCTGCGGATGATAAGTGGTGCTAAAACTGAGTTTAGTACCCAAGGATGTTTGAAAAAACTGCCAGAAGGTAGACACGAACCTCCTGTCTCGGTCAGATACAATCGAAACTGGAGTACTGTGTAGCCGCACAATCTCATCAATGAATATCTTGGCCATCTCATGAAATTTCATCCCTTTCCTAATAGGAATAAAGTGGGCTGACTTTGTCAGTCGGTCGACAATCACCCACACAACATCATGATGTTTACTAGTCCGGGGCAGTCCTAAAACAAAGTCCATTGTTAAATTCTCCCATTTCCACTTAGGAATCTATAAAGGATGTAGCAAACCGGGAGGCTTCCTATGTTCAACCTTTACACGTTGGCAGGTAAGACACCTTGCTACAAAACCTGTAATATCTCGCTTCATGTTATTCCACCAAAACCTACCATACAAGTTTCGGTGCATTTTTGTACTCCCGGGGTGCATGGAATATCGCGCATGACGTGCTTCAGTCATGATTGCCCTCTTTAAGTTATGATTTTGGACTGCTAGAACACAGAGCCGATCTCTGAAATATAGTACCCCATCTACTAACCTGAAATCGGGTCTCTCCGATATACGGTTACGAATCTTAACCAACTCTGGATCTTCAAACTGTCTTTCTTTAATTTGCTGAATTAAGGTGGGCTCAAAGACTGACATAGCTACTAACATAACCTTATCGCCCACAAATTTGACTTCCACATCCAAGTCTCGAAACTCTTCGACTAGGGACCTTTCGCCACACATTGCTGCCATCTCAACGGTGGATTTCCTGCTCAAAGCATCGGCTACTACATTCCCTTTCCCAGGGAAATATTTGATCGGAAAATCATAATCCTTTATGAATTCTAACCATCTACGCCGTCTCATGTTGAGGTCATGCTGAGAAAATAGATACTGGAGACTACGATGGTCACTATGGACTTCAAATCTCTCCCCATATAGATAGTGTCTCCACAACTTCAGCGCAAAGACCATTGCAGCCAATTCTAGAGCATGCATAGCATAATTTTGCTCATGTTCCTTCAATTGTCGAGATCCATATGCTATCATCTTTCCATTTTGCATGAGTACACATCCTAACCCAATCCTCGAAGCATCAGTATAGATGACAAATCCACCACTTCCCTCTAATAGAGACAAGATTGGAGCGGAGGTTAGTTTCTCCTTAAGGAGTTGAAAACTCGACTCGCATTCAGCTGACCAAATAAATGGCTCATTCTTCCCAGTCAATTTTGTCAAAGGTGCCACTATTTTAGAAAAGTCCTTCACAAACCTTCTATAATAACCTGCCGGGCAAACAAAGCTTCTAACCTCTGCAACTGTTTTGGGGCTTTGCCAATTGGTTATAGCCTCAACTTTAGCTGGATCAACTGCAAGCCCATCTTTAGAGATTATATGCCCCAAGAAGGCGACTTGTTCCAACCAGAACTCACACTTGTCTAGTTTAGCATACAGTTGCTGGTTCCTTAACAATTGCAGAGAAATCCTCAGATGCTCCGTATGCTCGTCTCGGGTCTCGGAGTACACCAACACATCATCAATGAAAATGACCACAAACCGATCAAGGTAGGGTGAAAAGATATTGTTCATCAAGGCCATAAATATCGCTGGGGCATTTCTTAACCCAAAAGGCATAACTAAGAATTCATAATGCCCATATCTTGTCCTGAAAGCTGTTTTTGATGTATCTTGATCCCTAACTCGCAGCTGATGATATCCGGACCTTAGATCAATCTTTGAAAAATGGGTTGCACCCTGTAATTGATCAAACAGTTCATCGATTCTGGGCAGTGGATATTTATTTTTGATTGTCACCTAATTTAACTGCCTGCAATCGATACACATTCTGAGGGTACCATCCTTCTTCTTCACGAATAAGACGGGGGCTCCCCATAGTGATGTGCTAGGACGAACAAACCCTTTATCCAATAAGTCCTGCAGCTGTACCTTTAGCTCACGTAACTCTGCTGGTGCTATTCTATACGGAGCCTTAGAAATGGGAGTGGTACCAAGTACTAACTCTATCGTAAAGTCCACTTCCCTAATCGGAGGAAGACCAGGTACTTCGTCAGGAAACACATCCGAGAACTCACAAACCATTGGTATTTCTTCTAACTTCTTAGGTGGTTTCTTCTCCACAATGAAGGCAATATACCCCTCACAACCACTATGAATAAGCCTTTCCACTCGAAGTGCCGAAATTAATCTAGTGTTCGAACTTTTCTTGTCACCTTGGAACACAACACTTGGGCCATCTTCACTCACCTTCACGGTGACCGTCTTACGGAAACAATCTAAACAGGCCATATACTTGGTCAACCAATCCATGCCTAAGATTACATCGAAATCGTGCATGGGCAAAACAATGAGTTCCGCTGGGAGAAGGACCTCTCCAATAAGAACTCGACAACTTGGGTAATAGTCATCACAAGCCACCGTCTTGCCAACGGGAGTGATAACACCCAACACATACGGTAACTGCGCTGGAGGCTCCCGTATCCTGCTAGAGAATCCGGGTGAAATGAAGGAGTGTGAAGATCCTGAATAAAATAACACTTTAGCTTCTATGTCACAAACAAAAACCTTACCTACAACCACATGCTCCGCTGCTTCTGCCTCTTCATGAGTCAACACATAGGCGCGGCCTTGCCTTTGAGGTCCGTTTTGTTGTCCTGGCTTCTGCTGTCCTTGACCCTACAGTGACTGCCCTTGGCCTTGCCTCACCACTGTTGTGGACGATTAGGCGCTGGTGGTGTTGCTTTGGAAGACTGCTGATACTGCTGCTGCGGTGGGGCTCGGCTAGGATTTTTCCTTCTTGGGCATTCTGACAAGCGATGGTCCATGGAGCCACAGCCAAAACAGGCTCCCGTGGACCTCCAACATTTACTAGTCTCATGACCCTTCCCGCACACACCGCAGATTAGTCGTGATGCTCCACTAACCACCCCTTTTTGCTTCTTGGAATATTACTGGCCTTTCATAGAAGGCGGGGTACTCTTCCTGGACTCTCCCAAAAATAGGCTTTTCTCAATTTCTTCAGCCGCATAGGCTCTGGCTACAGCATCATCGTATTGCACTGGCCGTTGGAAAGCTGTAGCATGACCCTTAATAGCAGGCCTCAACCCTTCAAGGAACTCTCTACTTTCTTCTCCTCAGCGTCAATCAGATCTAAAGCAAATTGAGAGAGCTGGCTGAATACGTGCACGTACTCTGCAACTGTCAGGGAGTGCTGCTGTAAGGCGAGGAACTCTGCCTTCTTCTTGTGGGTTACATTTTCGGGAATAAACTTCTTCCTAAACTACCTCTTAAAGGCTTCCCATACAGTAGCATCTGGCGAGGCCCTAATATGGTCCCGAATACTCTTCCACCATGTAACCGAAAAATCCTTGAACATGGATGCTGTGAGGACTACTTGCTACCTTGGTGTACGAGTTAGGGTATCGAAGACATTCTCAGTGTGAACAAGCCATTCGTCTGCTTGTAACGGATCCTCTTGTCCTGTAAACTCTGTGGCTCCCTTCTTTTGGAGCTTTTCATACAAAGAATTAGGATCTCCGGGTTGATCTTGCCTGTTCAATAGGGCGGCTAACTACAATTGCATGCCAGCTTGATTGGCATTACTAGCAGCTAATTGATGCATCAACATCATGAACCGTTCCTCCGTGTTGTACGTAGGAGGAGGAGGAGGTTGCGGTGGAGGGTCCGCACCTTCTAACTCCACATTATTGCGGTCATTATCACCCGAACTATTGTTTGTACCAAACCCTGACGCCCTGGATCTGCAATTACAATGGTTGTTAATCACATACATACACATATATATACTTACATATATACTACAACTCTACACAAGATGATAATACATAATAGAAAACCCAACCCTGAACGGACTTATCGAAACCTCACCACACTTCCTAATGTTGCTAAGTCTTTTAATTGATTTCTTAGTAGGCTCTGATACCATTACTTACGTTTGTCACGCCTCGATCCCGGGAATTGGGGATTTGAGTGGGCCCCCAGGCGTGCATACGTAATCCCGTAGTAATCCGTGCCCTGAAGGATTGTGCACGAATTCCTACAAGGGAGATTCCACAAGAACGTGTGAGGTATACCAACACACATAGAAATATAATTCACCATAACGAACTCCTGTGAAATACTCTGTAATGATCAAAAGCAAAACTAGAGAAGCTTGTCCTTAGATGTTCATTGATAGATACATATATATCAGTAGTTAAGTTTTTTATCACTTTCCTGCAATCCAACTGCTACTTAACGAAGTTAAGTACAAAAGGTCCAAATTGCACATTCCTAAGGGGTAGACCAAAATTTCGACTGTAACACCTCCGTAACTGGCGCGCTCTGTAGGATGATTAATAGAAAACATCGCCATCCTTCCATTCATCTATACCCCGAGATACCGTTGGAGTACTCTCCGGGGGCGCATCAACAACCGGGCTGGGTTTTGGTTCCGTACCTGCAATACCAAGGGTAACACGGTTAACACAACGGATAAGCAAGTATTGAGTATATGAAACTAGCATAATATATCAAATGAACTTATTACTATACATTGGATAGGAGCAATAATAGTCTACTAGACTTGATGTGCTTGAGTAACAATAAGTGAGGAATCAAAATCAAGATATAGTACACCCTAATTGGCCTCCACGAGGCTCTATTCTCCCAAAAGGAAGCATACATACATATTGGTCGCTAGGAGATCAAGCTAGCTCCCCGAAGAGTGCCGACAACTCCTCCGTAAACTACTACAGTAGTGACATAATCATAATACCCCAAAGGGCACAAGCTAAGTGGTGCCGACTCGGATTCACCTCTCTTATACTTCCAATCATACTTGCCATAACATAGATATGAAATATCAATCTGGAAATAGAGTCAATCAAGAATATAGACGAACCATTAAACAAAGCATATTTATATGAGCTACGAAGGCTCAATCCTCGGTTATATCCCTTTTTGGCTAGCAAGCACGCACTCATTAGAAGCTCTGGCTTCTCAGACACGCACTCATTAGAAGGTCAGGTCTGAATTGCCTTGCGGTTTGACTAGAGAGAGTGAATGCATGAACAATCATGTTGAGGCAAGGTATTTAACAATATGAATGCATTCGGATTGAGTAGGGGTCAAAGGAATCACCAGCCTCCCCTATAATAATTAATTCCATGATCCCAATGTCATTTAACTCGATGTACTCATAAAACGTCCGGTGCCATTGTGTTACCGCATCTTGGTATTACCTTGTGTATATAAAGGACACCCCTTCTTATGCCAACATCCATGACTTGACATTGGGAGATCATCCGGGAATTTCTCTCTCTTTAACGTGTACTTACCATTGGCCAATGTGGTGGTAGGAAAGGTGCCAATACTAAGGTCCCCCAAGGTCAGTGTGAGTTTCTAATATCCTAGATTTCGCTGGGTTCTTTCGGCTTAGCCGTGTATAATGCTACGGCTTAGCCGAGTGGCTCAGGTTTCCTCTAAAAATTCAGGCGCATTTACGGCTTAGCCGTATATTAGCCTACAGCTTAGCCGTGCTAAGCCTATGGCTAGGTTACGATGGGGTTACGGCTGAGCCGTAAGGCATTTCACGGTGTAGCCATGTGCAAGCCGTAGAAGGAATTGGGTTTTCATGCTTTCTGGAAAGTCCGCCGTAAGAAAGCTTACGGCTTGTGCACGGGCTGGGTAAGGCTTAGCCGTAGTACATTGCACGGTGCAGCCGTGGGTAAGCCACAGTACAAAAGCCAGTTTTATTGCTCTTAGGACTTTAAGCCATAAACACTCACGGCTTAGCCGTGGCTTCGTCGTACGATTCAGAAAACCTGAAGTTGGTTTTGTAGCTCAGTTTCAATATGGGATCCATACAGAACCTAATTTGGAGGGAGTTCCTAGGGCTTAATTGTAATGTCCTTGAAGGGGTTCATTACCCACACACCCTAACTCAATCCATACCACATTTGTACATAATTAAAACAATGAAAAATGGGCTGAAATTTAAGAATTGAAAGAACTATCCCAAGAATCAATACTTATTCATTCATACAGCACATATGAACTTTAATACTTGCCTCTTAACAGTATTTTCCCTTCCTAAGTCCTTTTTGTTGTGTCGTTAAGGAAAAACCTCCAAGGAGAAGTGGGTTCTCTACAAGTAGAACATGCAATGAAGAATGGGATTTAGATTTGCATGCATGTCATGTAATTGAATCCTTAACTCTCTAATAAACCCAAATGCATGAAATGGAGGTAAGTCTTCACCTTATGTAGCTGTAGCTTGGAGAAGGAAATACTCTAATGGGAGAGATGCACAAGGAAGGAGAAGAGGAAGAAGAAGAAGAGGAAAGTCTCTACCCATGCATGTAAGACCTTCCAAGCCTAGTAGCCCTCTAAATCATGAAGTGAAGATGAAGATTGAAGAGGAAAGAAACAACTCCAGTAGCCAACGTAAGGAGGAAAGAAGAGAAAGGAAGAAGGGACGTTGAGCTCTCTTTTAAACTCAAGTTTTCCCGCATTTCACATGCAAGTCCAAGCTTTTCATGAAATTACAGTTTAGGCCACATGGACCTCAATTGGCTCAAGACGAGTTCAGATCGAATCAAGCCCAACACGAAAGATGATCTACACGAAAATTACACAAGGAGTGATTGACGAGGTGCCCATAAGATGTAAGATCAATTTACAAAAAGGTCTTCAACTACTAAGGTAAAGTCCAAACTACGCTCAACTCCTTGTCCAAGACCCAAACCCAATCGTTTTTGAACTAAATTAAGCTTAACAAGTCTTAATTAACATAGAACACAATTAATAAACATAGATTAGGATTAGTGGGATTTAGAACCTTACATCCTCCCCCACTGAAGATCATTCGGTCCCCCGAATGTGACATACCTCAGGTAATAGCTCCGGATATTTTGCCCGAATTTGATCTTCAAGTTCCCAAGTGGCCTCTTCCTGTCCATGATGCTCCCATAGGACCTTAACCCATTTGATCGTTCGGGTACGTAGCACTTGTTCTTTAGTGTCAATGATGCGAAGTGGTCTTTCTTCATAGCTTACATCAGGCTTACCCTGTATGTCTTCGAACTAAAGAACATGTGAAGGATCCGGAAGGTACTTCCTAAGCATTGACACATGGAATACATTATGAACTCCCGTAAGCGGGGGTGGTAGCTCCAATCGATAAGCTAAATCTCCAACCCTGCCCAGTATCTCGAAAGGTCCTACAAACTACGGAGCTAGCTTGCCCTTCTGTCCAAACCTGATAGTACCCTTCAGTGGGGAAACCTTCAAGAAAATTTTATCCCCCACTTGGAACTCAAGGGGCCGTCAGCGGTTATTTGCATAACTCTTTTGGCGTGATCTTGCACCTTTTGCACTTTTTCCGACGTATCTGCAACTAGAGAGGGTCCATGGATACTTCTAACTCCAACTTCTTCCCAACAGATCGGAGTACGGCACTTACGTCCATACAAAGCTTCAAACGGGGCCATTCCGATGCTAGCGTGATAACTATTGTTGTACGCAAATTCACATAAGGAGAGGTGTTCATCCCACTCCTTCCCGAAGTCCAACACGCTAGCTCGTAGCATATCTTCAAGGGTTTGTATCGTTCGCTCCGATTGCCCGTCAGTCTGCGGATAATAAGTGGTGCAAAAACTGAGTTTAGTACCCAAGGATGTTTGAAAAGACTGCCAGAAGGTAGACACGAACCGGCTACCTCGGTTGGATACAATTGAAATTGGAGTACCGTGTAGCCGCACAATCTCATCAATGAATATCTTGGCCATCTCATGAAATTTCATCCCTTTCCTAATGGGAATAAAGTGGGCTGACTTTGTCAGTCGGTCGACAATCACCCACACAACATCATGATGTTTACTAGTCCGGGGCAGTCCTAAAACAAAGTCCATTGTTAAATTCTCCCATTTCCACTTAGGAATCTATAAAGGATGTAGCAAACCGGGAGGCTTCCTATGTTCAACCTTTACACGTTGGCAGGTAAGACACCTTGCTACAAAACCTGTAATATCTCGCTTCATGTTATTCCACCAAAACCTACCATACAAGTTTCGGTGCATTTTTGTACTCCCGGGGTGCATGGAATATCGCGCATGACGTGCTTCAGTCATGATTGCCCTCTTTAAGTTATGATTTTGGACTGCTGGAACACAGAGCCGATCTCTGAAATATAGTACCCCATCTACTAACCTGAAATCGGGTCTCTCCGATATACGGTCACGAATCTGAACCAACTCTGGATCTTCAAACTGTCTTTCTTTAATTTGCTGAATTAAGGTGGGCTCAAAGACTGTCACGACCCGAGCCCAGAATTCGGGGGTTAGCGAAAAGCTAAACCGGTGACACACGTACTCCCGTGCACGTGCACCCAAACCCAGTCCAGATGCACGCACACAAGGGATCTAACACGTGCGAAACAGACGAATGCGGAAGCTGTAGATATCATAGCAAGCAACAAAGAAAATAGCGGAAGCCAAAGCAGAAACAAATACGGAAGCGACAAAGACAAATACACTGATATAAAACCAAATACACACCAAAACCATATATACAAAATACACAGAATACAAGTCCAAAGTCCAAAGATCCACAGTCCAAATACAAGTCCCCTGAAACCAAAACTCAAAATCCCAAAACGAAAAGCCACTGGAAGTATGCATGAACGCACTCGGCAGAGATGATCAGGCCCACTCTGCCAAACCTGAGGGTGCCTCTACACTCGCCCCTGCAGCCTCCTCGACCGCCGGGGAGCTGGGCAAGGTATCTGTGCCTGCAACACCACAGACAACACAAATGAATACAACGATCCAGCAAATATAAGTAACAGGGGTGTAACACTCATAGTATCAAAGTGAATAAATGACAGAATAATGATTTCAGAGTTTCATCTTAGTAAGCTAAGCAAATCGTGCATAGAAGTAAAGCATGATATGTGAATCAAACATAGAAATACTGACTAAGTGGTTACTACGTTAACCATGTTCTCTCCAATAGAGAGCAGAGCAGAGCAGAGCAGATGAGAACACCACTGACCGGGCCAGGGTACAAGTGGGTCTCGGTTTCCTGGGTTCCGGGGTCCCAAGACAAAGCAACACTGCAGTTATACAGAGATACAGAGATCTAAGCCAAAGGTAACCCCGTCGGGCATCCTAGGGCTGAGGCTGAGTAGAGCCAGACTAATACCAATCAAATCAAATCCATAGAAAGGGAGATTATCCGCTTTGGACTCACCGATGACAAAGACCGGATCTTATCCTCACGTATTAACCTCTGGGCAGAGCCACCCGGGAATACCCAAACTCAGAGATAAACAAAGCCAGCAGAGCATAGATATAAATCCAAAGCACAGCATAGATCAAAGCATAGTGCAGAACGAAGCATAGAACAGAGATACAGGACGAAAACAAAAATGACTACGGAATGCATAAACTTAGATTAACAGAACAGAGGGCAAAATCATAAACAATATGCAATGCATCTCAGATTAATACGGAGTCAAGGTTCATTACAAGCCAGTCCTAAGCTAGTTGTTCACTGTCACTAACCGTGCATGTTGATGTAGTTTTAAGTTAGTCAATGCACCGTTGCCATCAAAGTGTTGCAATGTAATCTGTGCGTGCACCGACGTCCCTTAAACCAACACCCATGGGGAGGTGCTTAACAGTAAATCAACACTCACATGAATAAGTCACAGCCTAACAGACTATTCATGCGATCCAAGAATCCATTGGGCCGGTTTACATGGGTGGTTAACCTGTATTTGAGTCCTACCAGTCTCACCATTATCCTAAGTTATGTTTCAGAATTGCCATGCCTAACGGTTTAGCTATGGGGGACCTATGGTTGAGCCGAAGACATCTTACGCGCTTGTCGTACTATGCACTACGGCTTCACCTTGGTTCCATTCAAAACACAGCTAAACTGATCATCCTTCCATCTCTGATCTAATACCTTTTTACGGCTGAGCTACAGTCAGTATACGGCTTAGCCGTAGACCAATCCACGGCTTGGCCGTAGCATTCCACGGCTTAGCCGTAGCCTCACCGTAGGAGTACTGATATCAGAAAAGTTTCGACTGATCAGAGATTTAATTCACGGCTGGGGTACGGTTGGGTCACGGCTAGCTTACGGCTCAGCCGTAGGACAAATTACGGCTTAGCCGTAGCCTAGCCGTAGAACAAAAGTGAAATTTCAAGTCTCTGGATAGTGAGCCGTAGAAGTTCACGGCTTAGCCGTACAATACAGAGATGAATTCGGGCTGAGTACAGAAACTGAAATTTGACACAGAAATATCCCCAAACAAGCTACAGAGGTTCCAAATTCACAAGCATTGGCTGTAAACATCAAATACACTAAAGAAGATGGAAATCAAAGCATTCAAATAGAGCACCCATGTGTGTTATAAAAGTCTGTACTTATACTTGCCTCAAATCTGAAAAATCCTCTGAAATCAAGCTCCAATCCACTAAGAATCAAAACAAATCAAAGCAATAGCACATGCATGAGATGAGGGAAACACACATAGCTTGGAGAAGGAATCCAATCGAAGATGAAGAATGCAAAACCCACTTACCTAAGCAATTACAGAGAGGGGAGAAGAAAAGAACCCAATCGGTGGGTGCAAGCTCCCAACCCAACTTAGAACGAGAAGAGGATGAAGAGAAGGGAGAGAGAGAGAACGTGAGCTCCTGAATTCTCCTTGCATGCAACGTTGAGGAATGAAATGAGCAGGAGAGAGAGACATCTGGAGCTAACTTACTTATATAGGTTTGGAAGTTTAAGTCAAAGTCCAAAGAGTCTGGTTTATTTACAAATCAAGTCACATGAAGGTCCATCTTCCCCAATTGACTCCAAACGGATCTGACACAGTTACGGAAATTGTCGAGCTCAATGAAATACACGTGCTGACACCAAGATGATGCAAAGATGATATGAGCAAAACAAAAGCAAAATTACGAAAAAGGGCTTAGAACTACCTATTCCAGGTCAAAGGTTACTCAGCTACCTATCCAAGGCCCAAAACCAAGTCCAAAAGAATAAAACAAAACAAAACACACTAATGAGCCACTAATCCGGCTCAAAGGGGATCGGAGTGTTACATCCTCCCCCACTAGGAATCATTCCGTCCTCGGAATGACTACCTACCTGCGCAAAGAGCTGGGGGTACTGGCGCGCTAGCTGCTCCTCTAGCTCCCAAGTAGCCTCATCTGGACCGTGATGCTCCCACAACACTTTAACCCATCTGATAGTCCTGGTACGGAGAATCTGCTCTCGTGTGCCAACGATGCGAAGCGGGCGCTCAACGTAAGTTGCATTAGGCTGAATCTGGATATCATCGTAGCGAATCACATGGCTCGGATCTGGCACATACTTACGGAGCATCGACACATGGAAGACATCGTGCACACCGGAGAACTCAACTGGAAGCGTCAACCGATAAGCTAAATCTCCAACTCGGCTCTTGACTTCGAACGGTCCTACATATCTCGGAGCTAACTTACCCTTCTGACCAAATCGAACTGTGCCCTTCATCGGAGAAACTTTAAGGAACACCCAATCTCCGACTTGGAATGCCAAAGGTCTCCTCCGAGTATCAGCATAGCTCTTCTGCCTGGACCGAGCAATCTTCAAATTCTCTATCACTTTCTGCACTTTCTCCGTCGTCTCTGCTATGATCGTCGGACCATGAAAACTCCTTGCTCCTACCTCTTCCCAGCACACCGGGGTCCTGCACTTACGTCCGTAGAGAGCCTCATATGGTGCCATACCAATACTCTCGTGAAAGCTGTTGTTGTAAGCAAACTCACACAATGCCAAATGCATATCCCATTCCTTCTCAAAGTTCAGCACACTAGCTCTGAGCATATCCTCCAACGTCTGAATGGTACGCTCCGACTGTCCATCAGTCTGGGGGTGGTATGCCGTGCTAAAACTCAGCTTCGTGCCCATAGCTTCCTGAAATGCTCTCCAGAATGAAGATACAAAACGACTGTCTCGATCCGACACAATCGATACCGGGGTGCCATGCAATCTGACTACCTCGTCAACAAACTTCCTAGCCATCTCCGTGAATGTCATCCCCTTCTTGAACGGAAGGAAATGTGCTGACTTGGTCAATCTGTCCACTATTACCCAGATCGCATTGTTCTTTCTACTGGTCGGCGGAAAACCGGAGACGAAATCCATCGTAATGTGCTCCCACTTCCACTGCGGAGTGTGCAATGGATGTAATGATCCTGGAGGTCGCTGATGGTCAGCTTTCACCCTCTGACAGGTCAAACATCGAGCTACGAACCCTGCGATCTCCCGCTTCATATTGTTCCACCAAAATCTGTCTTTCAAGTTCCGGTACATCTTCGTACTCCCTGGGTGCATCGCATATCGGGCATCGTGCGCCTCTGTCATCAACTGATCTTTCAGCTCATCCACAGCGGGAACACACAATCGATTCCTGAAGTACAAAACTCCATCTACCAGGCTGAAATCCGGTCGATCTGCAATCCGATCTCTGAACTTCACCAGGAGGGGGTCCTCAAACTGGCGATCCTTGATCTGCTGAATCACTTCAGGCTGAAATACGACGGTAGTAGCTAATGTCACCAATTCACCTACCATCCGAACCTCTACAGGCTGATCATGCACAAGCATATAGAATCCTGCCAACGCCTGAAGACTGTCTGTCCTCCTGCTAAGTGCATCTGCAACCACATTCCCCTTGCCAGGGTGGTACTTGATCGGAAAGTCGTAGTCTTTGATAAACTCCAACCATCTACGCTGCCTCATATTCAAGTCATGCTGATCAAACAAGTACTGCAGACTGTGATGATCGGAATGGACCTCGAACTTTACACCGTACAAGTAATGTCGCCACAACTTCAATGCAAATACAATGGCTGCTAACTCCAAGTCATGAGTGGCATAGTTCTTCTCATGCTCCTTCAGCTGTCTGGATCCATAGGCAATCACTTTCTGATTCTGCATCAGTACACAGCCTAATCCAACTCGAGAAGCATCGGAATAAATCACGAATCCCTCACTACCATCCGGGAGAGTCAACACTGGCGCCGTAGTGAGCTTTTCTTTCAACATCTGGAAACTACGCTCACACTTCTCTGTCCACTCATATGGAACCTTCTTCCGAGTCAACTGAGTCAGCGGTGCTGAAATCTTCGAAAAGTCCTGCACAAACCTGCGGTAATATCCCGCCAAACCCAGAAAACTCCGAATCTCTGTCACTGATCTGGGACGGGGCCAATGGACTACTGCCTCAATCTTCGCCGGATCCACCATTAATCCATCTCTAGAAATCTTATGACCCAGAAATGCAACTTGCTCTAACCAGAAATCACACTTGGACAACTTGGCATACAACTTGTGATCCTTAAGCAGCTGCAATGCTTTCCTCAAATGGTCTGTATGTTCCTCAGCAGTCTTCGAATAGACCAATATGTCATCTATAAAAACCACAACGAACTGGTCCAAGAAGGAAGTAAACACCCTATTCATCAAGGCCATGAAAGCTGCGGGTGCATTAGTCAAACCAAATGGCATGACAAGGAACTCGTAGTGTCCATACCGAGTCCTGAAAGCTGTCTTAGGAACATCCTCATCCTTCACCCTGAGCTGGTGATATCCTGACCTCAAGTCAATCTTAGAGAAGTAAGCTGCACCCTGAAGTTGATCGAACAACTCATCAATCCTAGGCAATGGATATTTGTTCTTGATAGTCACTTTGTTCAACTGCCTGTAGTCAATGCACATCCGGAAACTGCCATCCTTCTTCTTGACAAACAATACAGGAGCTCCCCAAGATGAAACACTTGGGCGTATGAACCCTTTATCCAACAGATCCTGCAACTGTTTCTTCAATTCCAACAACTCTGCAGGTGCCATACGATATGGAGCTCTACTGATAGGTGCTGTACCTGGTACCACGTCAATAGCAAATTCTACCTCCCGAACTGGTGGCAACTCTGGCACATCCTCCGGGAAAACATCCGGAAACTCGCTGACTACTGGAATCTCACTGAGCTGTCGCCGATCTTTCTTTTCTGAAATGAATGCAAGAAATCCCTCACATCCCCTACGAAGCATCCTGTCTGCCTTACAAGCAGAGATCACACGTCTTGGGCACTTCATCTGGCTGCCCTCAAATCGGAATCCGCTGCCCAAATCAAAGTAGATAGCCTTGCTGTAGCAATTGATACACGCATGATATCTTGCAAGCCAGTCCATACCAAGGATCACATCAAAATCCAGTGTCGTGAGCAACACGAGGTCTACTGGGAGCTGATGACCAGCTATCCGCACATCACACTGAGGGTAAAACACACTGCACTCCACCCGCTTACCAACCGGAGTGGATACTAGCAACAAGTATGGAAGTGGTGTGGGTCGCTGTCGAAGCTGCACAGCAAAATGGGGTGCTACGTACGAACGCGTAGACCCGGAGTCAAATAAAGCTAAAGCTTCTGCATCAGAAATTAAAATTTTACCTTCCACTACCGTGGCCTCCTCCGCGCCCTCATGCGTAGCAGCATAGGCTCGGGCTGTCTGGCGGTTCGGCTTCTGAGCTGGGCGAGCTGGCTGAGATCTGCCCTGCGCTGTAGATCCTGCCTGTCTCGTCTGTGGAGAGGACTGAAACTTCGGGCATTGGGCCCGCCTGTGATCCGTAGAGCCACACCCGAAACAAGCCCCAATCTTCCTCCAACATCTGTCTGTTGGGTGATCCTTCCCACAGTGACCACATACCAACGGAGTACTGCTCGAACTGCCCTGCTTACCCTTGAACCTTTTCTGAAACTGACTTCTGCCACTGGAACCTGCCGCCCTCTTAGCTTCTGTTCGCTCCTCCTCAAAGATGGCCTCTGCATCGTAAGCCCTGTCAATAGCGTCATCCAATGTAGCCGGCCACATACAAGCAACCACATGGCGTTTGTGCCTCGGATTCAGGCCGTTGACGAAGCGAGTCACCTTCTTATGCTCAGTGTTCACCATGTCCTCTGCGAAGTGAGACAACTCTGTAAACTTGTGTACATAATCTGCAACTGACATCTGTCTCTGCTGAAGGTTGAAGAATTCCACTTCCTTGGCTCGCTGAATATGGAGAGGCATGAACTTCCGACGGAATTGCTGCTTGAAGGTCTCCCAAACTGTGGCACTGGGCATAGTCTGAAATGAAGTCTTAACACTCCTCCACCATGTCTTGGCTACACTCCGAAGCATAGAGGCTGTGAGAACTACCTTCTGCTTGTTACTGCACACAATCGTGTCAAATAGCTCTTCAGTTTGCTCCAACCATTGCTCCGCCTGCAATGCATCCTCTATCCCATGAAACTCGGTCGCCCCTCGCTTACGGAACTTGTCGAAAAGAGCATTAGGATCTGATTCCTTAGGCTGGAAAATCACCTGCTGATCTATACGAGGTGATGCTACTGCGGCAGCAGCCTGACTCTGTCTATCTACCATGGACGCCATCTGCGCCTGTAATGATTGCATAGACTGCATCATCATCATCATCCGCTCCTCACTACTGATGTGTGGGGGTACTGATCCACTATCACCGTTATGGCCCTGTTGATTCTCATCCCGAGATCCTGATCCTGATGCCATCCTGCAAAAAGAAAAGAAACACAACACACAAATATAAAATGCCCTGAGTTAGTCGAATCCCAAATCAACATATGAGACTTCGAGTCAAATAGTTGATATCGTTATCTCACCACGATCTTAGATGCCTACATGCTTATAACTAGCATGCTCTGATACCATACAATACGTATGTCACGACCCGAGCCCAGAATTCGGGGGTTAGCGAAAAGCTAAACCGGTGACACACGTACTCCCGTGCACGTGCACCCAAACCCAGTCCAGATGCACGCACACAAGGGATCTAACACGTGCGAAACAGACGAACGCGGAAGCTGTAGATATCATAGCAAGCAACAAAGAAAATAGCGGAAGCCAAAGCAGAAACAAATACGGAAGCGACAAAGACAAATACACTGATATAAAACCAAATACACAACAAAACCATATATACAAAATACACAGAATACAAGTCCAAAGTCCAAAGATCCACAGTCCAAATACAAGTCCCCTGAAACCAAAACTCAAAATCCCAAAACGAAAAGCCACTGGAAGTATGCATGAACGCACTCGGCAGAGATGATCAGGCCCACTCTGCCAAACCTGAGGGTGCCTCTACACTCGCCCCTGCAGCCTCCTCGACCGCCGGGGAGCTGGGCAAGGTATCTGTGCCTGCAACACCACAGACAACACAAATGAATACAACGATCCAGCAAATATAAGTAACAGGGGTGTAACACTCATAGTATCAAAGTGAATAAATGACAGAATAATGATTTCAGAGTTTCATCTTAGTAAGCTAAGCAAATCGTGCATAGAAGTAAAGCATGATATGTGAATCAAACATAGAAATACTGACTAAGTGGTTACTACGTTAACCATGTTCTCTCCAATAGAGAGCAGAGCAGAGCAGAGCAGATGAGAACACCACTGACCGGGCCAGGGTACAAGTGGGTCTCGGTTTCCTGGGTTCCGGGGTCCCAAGACAAAGCAACACTGCAGTTATACAGAGATACAGAGATCTAAGCCAAAGGTAACCCCGTCGGGCATCCTAGGGCTGAGGCTGAGTAGAGCCAGACTAATACCAATCAAATCAAATCCATAGAAAGGGAGATTATCCGCTTTGGACTCACCGATGACAAAGACCGGATCTTATCCTCACGTATTAACCTCTGGGCAGAGCCACCCGGGAATACCCAAACTCAGAGATAAACAAAGCCAGCAGAGCATAGATATAAATCCAAAGCACAGCATAGATCAAAGCATAGTGCAGAACGAAGCATAGAACAGAGATACAGGACGAAAACAAAAATGACTACGGAATGCATAAACTTAGATTAACAGAACAGAGGGCAAAATCATAAACAATATGCAATGCATCTCAGATTAATACGGAGTCAAGGTTCATTACAAGCCAGTCCTAAGCTAGTTGTTCACTGTCACTAACCGTGCATGTTGATGTAGTTTTAAGTTAGTCAATGCACCGTTGCCATCAAAGTGTTGCAATGTAATCTGTGCGTGCACCGACGTCCCTTAAACCAACACCCATGGGGAGGTGCTTAACAGTAAATCAACACTCACATGAATAAGTCACAGCCTAACAGACTATTCATGCGATCCAAGAATCCATTGGGCCGGTTTACATGGGTGGTTAACCTGTATTTGAGTCCTACCAGTCTCACCATTATCCTAAGTTATGTTTCAGAATTGCCATGCCTAACGGTTTAGCTATGGGGGACCTATGGTTGAGCCGAAGACATCTTACGCGCTTGTCGTACTATGCACTACGGCTTCACCTTGGTTCCATTCAAAACACAGCTAAACTGATCATCCTTCCATCTCTGATCTAATACCTTTTTACGGCTGAGCTACAGTCAGTATACGGCTTAGCCGTAGACCAATCCACGGCTTGGCCGTAGCATTCCACGGCTTAGCCGTAGCCTCACCGTAGGAGTACTGATATCAAAAAAGTTTCGACTGATCAGAGATTTAATTCACGGCTGGGGTACGGTTGGGTCACGGCTAGCTTACGGCTCAGCCGTAGGACAAATTACGGCTTAGCCGTAGCCTAGCCGTAGAACAAAAGTGAAATTTCAAGTCTCTGGATAGTGAGCCGTAGAAGTTCACGGCTTAGCCGTACAATACAGAGATGAATTCGGGCTGAGTACAGAAACTGAAATTTGACACAGAAACATCCCCAAACAAGCTACAGAGGTTCCAAATTCACAAGCATTGGCTGTAAACATCAAATACACTAAAGAAGATGGAAATCAAAGCATTCAAATAGAGCACCCATGTGTGTTATAAAAGTCTGTACTTATACTTGCCTCAAATCTGAAAAATCCTCTGAAATCAAGCTCCAATCCACTAAGAATCAAAACAAATCAAAGCAATAGCACATGCATGAGATGAGGGAAACACACATAGCTTGGAGAAGGAATCCAATCGAAGATGAAGAATGCAAAACCCACTTACCTAAGCAATTACAGAGAGGGGAGAAGAAAAGAACCCAATCGGTGGGTGCAAGCTCCCAACCCAACTTAGAACGAGAAGAGGATGAAGAGAAGGGAGAGAGAGAGAACGTGAGCTCCTGAATTCTCCTTGCATGCAACGTTGAGGAATGAAATGAGCAGGAGAGAGAGACATCTGGAGCTAACTTACTTATATAGGTTTGGAAGTTTAAGTCAAAGTCCAAAGAGTCTGGTTTATTTACAAATCAAGTCACATGAAGGTCCATCTTCCCCAATTGACTCCAAACGGATCTGACACAGTTACGGAAATTGTCGAGCTCAATGAAATACACGTGCTGACACCAAGATGATGCAAAGATGATATGAGCAAAACAAAAGCAAAATTACGAAAAAGGGCTTAGAACTACCTATTCCAGGTCAAAGGTTACTCAGCTACCTATCCAAGGCCCAAAACCAAGTCCAAAAGAATAAAACAAAACAAAACACACTAATGAGCCACTAATCCGGCTCAAAGGGGATCGGAGTGTTACAAAGACTGACATAGCTACCAACATGACCTTATCACCCACAAATTTGACTTCCACATCCACGTCTCGAAACTCTTAGACTAGGGACCTTTCGCCACACATTGCTGCCATCTCAATGGTGGATTTCCTGCTCAAAGCATCGGCTACTACATTCCCTTTCCTGGGGAAATATTTGATCGGAAAATCATAATCCTTTATGAATTCTAACCATCTACGCCGTCTCATGTTGATGTCATGCTGAGAAAATAGATACTGGAGACTACGATGGTCGCTATGGACTTCAAATCTCTCCCCGTACAGATAGTGTCCCCACAACTTCAGCGCAAAGACCACTGCAGCCAATTCTAGAGCATGCATAGCATAATTTTGCTCATGTTCCTTCAATTGTCTAGATCCATATGCTATCATCTTTCCATTCTGCATGAGTACACATCCTAACCCAATCCTCGAAGCATCAGTATAGATGACAAATCCACCACTTCCCTCTAGTAGAGACAAGATTGGAGTGGAGGTTAGTTTCTCCTTAAGGAGTTGAAAATTCGACTCGCATTTAGCTGACCAAACAAATGGCTCATTCTTCCCAGTCAATTTTGTCAAAGGTGCCACTATTTTAGAAAAGTCCTTCACAAACCTTCTATAATAACATGCCAAGCAAACAAAGCTTCTAACCTCTGCACCTGTGTTGGGGCTTTGCCAATTGGTTATAGCCTCAACTTTAGCTGGATCAACTGCAAGCCCATCTTTAGAGATTATATGCCCCAAGAAGGCCACTTGTTCTAACCAGAACTCACACTTGTCTAGTTTAGCATACAGTTGGTGATTCCTTAACAATTACAGAGAAATCCTCAGATGCTCCACATGCTCGTCTCAGGTCTTGGAGTACACCAACACATCATCAATGAAAATGACCACAAACCGATCAAGGTAGGGTGAAAAGATCTTGTTCATCAAGGCCATAAATACCGCTGGGGCATTTCTTAACCCAAAAGGCATAACTAAGAATTCATAATGCCCATATCTTGTCCTGAAAGCTGTTTTTGATATATCTTGATCCCTAACTCGCAGCTGATGATATCTGGACCTTAGATCAATCTTTGAAAAATGGGTTGCGCCCTGTAATTGATCAAACAGTTCATCGATTCTGGGCAGTGGATATTTATTTTTGATTGTCACCTAATTTAACTGCCTGTAATCGATACACATTCTGAGGGTACCATCCTTCTTCTTCACGAATAAGACTGGGGCTCCCCATGGTGATGTGCTAGGACGAACAAACCCTTTATCCAATAAGTCCTGCAGCTGTACCTTTAGCTCACGTAACTCTGCTGGTGCTATTCTATACGGAGCCTTAGAAATGGGAGTGGTACCAAGTACTAACTCTATCGTAAAGTCCACTTCCCTAATCGGAGGAAGACCAGGTACTTCGTCAGGAAACACATCCGAGAACTCACAAACCACTGGTATTTCTTCTAACTTCTTAGGTGGTTTCTTCTCCACAATGAAGGCAATATACCCCTCACAACCACTATGAATTAGCCTTTCCACTCGAAGTGCCGAAATTAATCTAGTGTTCAAACTATTCTTGTCACCTTGGAACACAACACTTGGGCCAACTTCACTCACCTTCACGGTGACCGTCTTACGGAAACAATCTAGACAGGCCATATACTTGGTCAACCAATCCATGCCTAAGATTACATCGAAATCGTGCATGGGCAAAACAATGAGTTCCGCTGGGAGATGGACCTCTCCAATAAGAACTCGACAACTTGGGTAATAGTTATCACAAGCCACCGTCTTGCCAACGGGAGTGATAACACTCAACACATACGGTAACTGCGCTGGAGGCTCCCGTATTCTGCTAGAGAATCCGGGTGAAATGAAGGAGTGCGAAGATCCTGAATCAAATAACACTTTAGCTTCTATGTCACAAACAAAAACCTTACCTACAACCACATGCTCCGCTGCTTCTGCCTCTTCATGAGTCAACACAGGCGCGGCCTTGCCTTTAAGGTCCGTTTTGTTGTCCTGGCTTCTGCTGTCCTTGACCCTACAGTGACTGCCCTTGGCCTTGCCTCACCGCTGTTGTGGACGATTAGGCGCTGGTGGTGTTACTTTGGAAGACTGTTGATACTGCTGCTGCGGTGGGGCTCGGCTAGGATTTTTCCTTCTTGGGCATTCTGACAAGCGATGGTCCATGGAGCCACAGCCAAAACAGGCTCCTGTGGACCTCCAGCATTTACTAGTCTCATGACCCTTCCCGCACACACCGCAGATTAGTCATGATGCTCCACTAACCACCCCTTTTTGCTTCTTGGAATATTACTGGCCTTTCATAGAAGGCGGGGTACCCTTCCTGGACTCTCCCAAAAATAGGCTTTTCTCAATTTCTTCAGCTGCATAGGCTCTAGCTACAGCATCATCGTATTGCACTGGTCATTGGAAAGCTGTAGCATGACCTTAATAACAGGCCTCAACCCTTCGAGGAACTCTCTACTTTCTTCTCCTCAGTGTCAATCAGATCTAAAACAAATTGAGAGAGCTGGCTGAATACGTGCACGTACTCTGCAACTGTCAGGGAGTGCTGCTGTAGGGCGAGGAACTCTGCCTTCTTCTTGCGGGTTACATTTTCGGGAATAAACTTCTTCCTAAACTGCCTCTTAAAGGATTGCCATACAGTAGCATCTGGCAAGGCCCTAATATGGTCCCGAATACTCTTCCACCATGTATCCACAAAATCCTTGAACATGGATGCTGTGAGGACAACCTGCTACCTCGGTGTACGAGTTAGGGTATCGAAGACATTCTCAGTGTGAACAAGCCATTCGTCTGCTTGCAACGGATCCTCTTGTCCTGTAAACTCTATGGCTCCCCTCTTTCGGAGCTTTTCATACAAAGAATTAGGATCTCCGGGTTGATCTTGCCTGATCAATAGGGCGGCTAACTACAATTACATGGCAGCTTGATTGGCATTACTAGCAGCTAATTGATGCATCAACATCATGAACCGTTCCTCCGTGTTGTACGTAGGACGAGGAGGAGGTTGCGGTGGAGGGTCCGCACCTTCCAACTCCACATTATTGCGGTTATTATCACCCGAACTATTGTTTGTACCAGACCCCGACGCCATGGATCTGCAATTACAATGGTTGTTAATCACATACATATACATATATATACATACATATATACTACAACTCTACACAAGATGATAATACATAATAGAAAACCTAACCCTGAACGGACCTATCGGAACCTCACCATGCTTCCTAATGTTGTTGAGTCTTTTAATTGACTTCTTAGTAGGCTCTGATACCATTACTTACGTATGTCACGCCCCGATCCCGGGAATTGGGGATTTGAGTAGGCCCCCAGGGCGTGGATACGTAATCCCGTAGTAATCCGTGCCCTGAAGGATTGTGCACGAGTTCCTACAAGGGAGATTCCACAAGAACGTGTGAGATATGCCAACGCACATAGAAATATAATTCACCATAACGAACTCCTGTGAAATACTCTGTAATGATCAAAAGCAAAACTAGAGAAGCTTCTCCTTAGATGTTCATTGATAGATACATATATATCAGTAGTTAAGTCTTTTATCACTTTCTTGCAATCCAACTTCTACTTAACGAAGTTAAGTACAAAAGGTCCAAATTGCACATTCCTAAGGGGTAGACCAAAATTTCGACTGTAACACCTCCGTAACTGGCGCGCTCTGTAGGATGATTAATAGAAAACATCGCCATCCTTCCATTCATCTATACCCCGAGATACCGTTGGGTTACTCTCCGGGGGCGCATCAACAACCGGGTTAGGATTTGGTTCCGTACCTACAATACCAAGGGTAACATGGTTAACACGATGGTTAAGCAAGTATTTAGTATATGAAACTAGCATAATATATCAAATGAACTTATTACTATACATTGGATAGGAGCAATAATAGTCTACTAGACTTGATGTGCATGAGTAACAATAAGTTAGGAATCAAAATCAAGATATAGTACACACTAATTAGCCTCCACGAGGCTCTATTCTCCCAAAAGGAAGCATACATACATATTGGTCGCTACGAGATCAAGCTAGCTCCCTGAGGAGTGCCGACAACTCCTCCGTAAACTACTGCAGTAGTGACATAATAATAATACCCCAAAGGGCACAAGCTAAGTGGTGCCGACTCGGATTCACCTCTCTCATACTTCCAATCATACTTGCCATAACATAGATAGGAAATATCAATATGGAAATAGAGTCAATCAAGAATACAGACGAACCATTAAACGAAGCATATTTATTTGAGCTACGAAGGCTCAAGCCTCGGTTATACCCATTTTTGGCTAGCAAGCACGCACTCATTAGAAGCTCTGTCTTGTCAGACATGCACTCATTAGAAGCTCAGGTCTGAATTGCCTCGGGGTTTGACTAGAGAGAGTGAATGCATGAACAATCATGTTGAGGCAAGGTATTTAACAATATGCACTGCATTCGGATTGAGTAGGGGTAAAAGGAATCACTAGCCTCCCCTATAATAATTAATTCCATGATCCCAAGGTCATTTAACTCGATGTACTCATAAAACATCCGGTGCCATTGTGTTACCGCATCTTGGTATTACCTTGTGTATATAAAGGACACCCCTTCTTATGCCAACATCCATGACTTGACATTGGGAGATCATCCGGGAATTTCTCACTCTCTTTAACGTGTACTTACCGTTGGCCAATGTGGTGGTAGGAAAGGTGCCAATACTAAGGTCCACCAAGGTTAGTGAGAGTTTCTAATATCCTAAATTTCGCTGGGTTCTTTCGGCTTAGCCATGTATAATGCTACGGCTTAGCCGAGTGGCTCAGGTTTCCTCTAAAAATTCAGGCGCATTTACAGCTTAGCCGTATATTAGCCTACGGCTTAGCCGTGCTAAACTACGGCTGGGTTATGATGGGGTTACGGCTGAGCCGTAAGGCATTTCACGGTGTAGCCGTGTGTAAGCAGTAAAAGGAATTGGGTTTTCAAGCTCTCTGGAAAGTCTGCCGTAAGAAAGCTTACGGCTTGGGCACAGGCTGGGTGCGGCTTAGCCGTAGTACATTTCACGGTGCAGCCGTGGGTAAGCCGCAGTACAAAAGCCAGTTTTATTGCTCTTGGGACTTTGATCCGTAAACACTCACGGCTTAGTCGTGGCTTCGTCGTACGCTTCAGAAAACCTAAAGTTGGTTCTGTAGCACAATTTCAATATGGGATCCATACAGAACCTATTTTGGGGGGAGTTCCTAGGGCTTAATTGTAATGTCCTTGAAGGGGTTCATTACCCACGCACCCTAACTCAATCCATACCACATTTGTACATAATTAAAACAATGAAAAATGGGCTGAAATTTAAGAATTGAAAGAACTATCCCAAGAATCAATACTTATTCATTCATACAGCACATATGAACTTTAATACTTGCCTCTTAACAGTATTTTCCCTTCCTAAGTCCTTCTTATTGTGTGGTTAGGGAAAAACCTCCAAGGAGAAGTGGGTTCTTTACAAGTAGAACATGCAATGAAGAATGGGATTTAGATTTGCATGCATGTCATGTAATTGAATCCTTAACTCTCTAATAAACCCAAATGCATGAAATGGAGGTAAGTCGCACCTTATGTAGCTGTAGCTTGGAGAAGGAAATACTCTAATGGGAGAGATGCACATGGAAGGAGAAGAGGAAGAAGAAGAAGAGGAAAGTCTCTACCCATGCATGCAAGACCTTCCAAGCCTAGTAGCCCTCTAAATCATGAAGTGAAGATGAAGATTGAAGAGGAAAGAAACAACTCCAGTAGCCAACGTAAGGAGGAAAGAAGAGAAAGGAAGAAGGGACGTTGAGCTTTCTTTTAAACTCAAGTTTTCCTGCATTTCACATGCAAGTCCAAGCTTTTCATGAAATTACAATTTAAGCCACATGGACCTCAATTGGCTCAAGACGAGTTCGGATCGAATCAAGCCCAACACGAAAGATGATCTACACGAAAATTACACAAGGAGTGATTGATGAGGTGCCCATAAGATGCAAGATCAATTTACAAAAAGGTCTTCAACTACTGAGGTAAAGTCCAAACTACGCTCAACTCCCTGTCCAAGACCCAAACCCAATCGTTTTTAAACTAAATTAAGCTTAACAAGTTTTAATTAACATAGAACGCGATTAATTAACGTAGGTTAGGATTAGTGGGATTCGGAACCTTACATTTAGCCCCTAAGAAAGCCCGGTACAAAGATCAAAATACCCCTGACCCAAAGCCTGATCCAATATTAACCCTATAGACCAATTCGGTGAACCCTAAATACAAGACATAAACCCAATATATGGCTTGAAAGAAATATTAAAAAGGATGAGGGCTTTATCCACATGTTATCAGAATTGCATGACATGAGCAAGCTCAATAGAGAACTAAATGCGACTTTAACAAGCTTTTCTAAAACAAGCTTATCTATCAATTCAAGAACGTGTTGTCCTTTATTGCTAGCCAGTTCAGGGTGGTTTAGTGAATAACAGGCAAATGTGTAAACAAGATCTTTGATTCTTGGTTTCGAATGAACTAATCAACTAGGAAGAAATATATGAAAGAGGGCACTCCCTTCAAGGTTTTTTGGAAAATGCGTATCATCATGTGGATTGGACCTTTGAGGAATATTCATTGGGCAGGGTGGGTTAAAAGCAGAGATAGGAAGGGTGGTTCACAGTGCATCTCATCAACACCTTTTTTTCCACTACGAGCCATTATTTGGACATATATAACAAATAAATGCAAGGGTTTGCGTTAAAGAAGGAAGTAGAGGACATCATGAAGGTGGTGATAAAGTAAAAGACTATGGAAAGAAAATAGTTCTTCGACTTCGCACCAAAAGATTTCTTATCTTCAAAATGAAAGGTAATTAACAGAGTCAAGTGAAATGCACCACCAACAAGTATATTGGAATTTAATGTTGAAGGATGATCATGTACAAACTAGGACAGGTAGGTGTTGGGGATTTTTTCTTGACAAAATGGGGAAAGTTCAGTGGCCTTCCCAGGGCCAAAATTGGCAAAGGTTTCAAAGATGAGATTTGGGCAAAGAGGGAAGCTCTAAAGATGCTCAAATTGTCTTTCTCATGGTGGAAAAAAGTTGTGCATGATTCTTTGAAATCCGTTAGTTGGGCCACAAAGTAAATGATATTCAAAGTTCATATTGAATTTTAAGGTCAGCTCTCATCACATTTTGAGGGGAACCAATAAGTACGGTGCCTTTTTGGCTAAAGCAGGAGTAGATAAGAGACATATCTATGCAAACCCTACGTCGTAGTTTTATTGTTTCAAACTTTTTAGCAAATGCCGTGGTCTTCATCCTTATATAGATTTATGTCTAAAGTTTAGTTTCTGGACGAGAAATGATACTGCTTAAATTTAAAAAAAGGAGAGAAAATCAAAATATAATTCAAAGGGCAATGTAGATATTAAACCAAAGATTTTCCTATCATTTTGTACTGGCCTAGTTAGTGGATAGTCTAGCCACAAATTCTATGAACAACAAGATGTATGGTGTTGAAGCTCCATTAACCAAAAGAAGCTCATTGCTGTTTCCATTTTCAGAATGTCCAACACAAGCTCTAATTTCTTACTTCACATTTTGTTTCTTTTACTGGTTACTTCACAGTTCACATTGTCCTATAATATCATGTCAGAATATACCTATGGCATCCCTGCCATCATGTATCAGAGTCGAACATATGATCTATTCCATTATGTAATTATGATATTAAAGGAAACAAATTTCATATTAGTAAAATTATAACCACACGCATATATCAGAAAAAAAGTACTGATACGAACACACAAATGAGAAGTATGATGTTCTAAGTCCGTAGTATGAAACAAACATTTGTATTGTCATTGCCATGGCACCATCTAATGTACAGATAAATTTAGTTAAGCACTAAAATTTAGCTAAGCACTTCCTTGCATCATGGAACTGTCGCATGTTTTTACAATTTTACTAAACACTGCAACTAGAAAACAGAAAAAGCAAATTGGTTCATTAAAAAAAAGCAACTAAAGTTCTACAAACATTTAGCTTGACATTCAACACTCATTTTACTCCGACTTTACAAGTAAATGTATTCGTAGCATTCTACATTTACAAATGAAATACTTGTAACAAAAGTAATAATCAGCCTTCAAAAAATTTTACCTTTTCTAGGAACGAAGTTAGAATCTGATCATCTCTGCAAAAACCAAGAATGCTGTGAGAATTATATTACCTAAGCAAAAGCTACAACACATATCCTAAGTTTTTCAAGAAGAATGATTAAAGAACTTATATAATAATCAATTATAAACTAATTTTCAGAAAGAAAACTAATTACATGCCTTCTTAGAGTCATAACAACTAGGAACTATATGCCTATCTGGTCTTATTTTGGCTGGCAACCCTAGACTAGGAAAAATTCATGGGTTGGACAAAAGTTTCGGTCAATTGAGTAGTAAATTTTTTATTTCTTTTAGAGTGGACTGATGTATGAGTCTCCAGATGCACTAAAGTAAAGAAATTGAGGAAAGACCGCTAATAAAAGTATTTTGAAGAGTTTTTCTGATGACAATATGGATTAAAAAGGTCATATCTCACAAACCAAGTATTGAATTGAGACAAGCTACCTACCATTGGAAATATTTTTTTGAGTAGCTATCCCTAGGTTCCAAGATTGTGTTAATAGGAACTAAAACAACAAAGTTATGATATCGAGTAGTTTCTAAAAAAGTACAAAGTTTACATGTGCGCTTGAGTGCCTGTGCACCATAGCTCGAGCACCCAAGGCAGAGTTTCCAACTAAAAACTAGTGAACTCGAGCGCTCTTTCAACTAGCTCGAGCTCCCGACTTGTAGAAAACCACTTTCCTATATAAAATTGTTACCTATTTGTGCTAGAACTACTAGTTTTTATTCTACAAGGATTCTAATCCTAAGACACGAATTATGGATTATAAATGGGATTTTCTCTCAACTCTAATGTAAGGATTTTATTGTTTTAAATTGAGAATTTACATTCGACATCAACCTACTTCTCTGGAGTTTTTATTTGAGAGATTGTGGTGAAGCTTTGTGTTAGAGAATATTGCTTCTACATTTCTTGTAAAAGATTGTCTTATCTCTCGGAGAAGATTTGTCCGTCTTGAGTGGCTTCAAGGCGTATTGGATCAAGCGCAGAGAGCAGTGAACAGCGAGGAGTCATGACAACAGGGATTATAGAAGAAGAACTACTATCTTTAGGTTGAGTTGCAACTGGAAAAGGACCTGTGAGTATATCTTATAATTATTCATTATTAGTGCTTGATTTTTATTGGTCTAAAGAGAACTAGTGTTTTTTTTTCGAGTAAGGTTTTCATATAAAAATTTGCGTGTCTTCTTCTTATGATACGTGATTGATTTATTTATTAGTTCTTTTATTATTTAGTTGTATATTTTTTGAAATGTAATATCGAAATCCGAATCCAATGCATTCTTTCATAAACCCTTTTGAATGAACAAAACATTGCATCAGAAACAATTCACTCGTGTGGAAGTCCCTGAATGGGTCGCGACCTATCAAAGCTATAATGCCACGCCGTTAATGACAAAAGGGGTTCGGATCCCTTTTTCTATTTTGGACTCCTAGTCCCATGGTTGTGAACAAGCAAATGAATAATAATGAGCAATGGCCTACTTAGTGTCATTGTAAGAATGCGTTGTCAATTTCGTAGCCCAAGTCTAGTTTAGCTCTAGAAAGACCTAGTTACATCTATGAAGTTCAAGATCAAGTTAGATCAAGGAAGCTCGAGGTCTATCAATGAAGATCAAGCAAGTTCAAGGAGATCAAGATCAATCAAGAAGACCCTCTATGAGTGCCAAGGGATAAGGTAACATTGACCCTTAATATCCGTAGAAATAGAATGGGAAAAAGGGTTTCTAAACACCGTCTTTGAACTACGGCTTAGACCATAGCTAAGTCGTAGATCCCACGGTTCACTGTCCAGAGAGTGCTCTTGGCTATATAATGCCTACGGTTGATCTTACGGCCAAGCCGTAAGGCCTTCACGGCTAAGCCATAGTATGATTCACGGCTAAGCCGTAAAGTTTACGGGCCACTTTCCAGAGAGCAGTTTTGGGAGATTTTAACTTACGACTGACCCACAGCTAGGCCGTAAGGTGCTCACGGCTAAGCCGTACAAGGATTTATGGCTAAGCCGTAAGCTTAACCGTAAGAAGAATAACGTTGAATCTGGGTCAAACTAGCCGTTGGATGCTATCAGAGCATATGGCTAAGCCATAGGCCATTTTGTTCTTAGCCGTAGATCTAACTGTTGGAGCTTCTCTGTATTTAAAGAGGACGTCTCCTTTCTTCCAGATTATTCAAAAAAAATAACTGAGTAAATTCCCAACATAGCTGAGCCTTGGCACCATTAGTAAAGCCATACTAAAAGCTCCCACAACCACCTCCTCTACAACTCTTAAAGTGCCATTATTGTCCTAAGAAGAGTAGTTGTGCATTTAGGAAAGGCTTCATTCAGTCTGAGAAAAATCTTAGCCTTCCAAACCTTTATAAAACCTCTTCCCTTGGCTGAACACTTATCTGAAGATCTTCATCACGAAACAGCAAGAACAAGAGGTCAAAGCTTGGAGGTAGTCTTTCAAGCATCAAGAGCACCACTCAAAACTAAGGTATACAATTCCTTGTTTGGGTGTTCTACTATATTTCAATTTTCTCTGCTGTAGTTGGTGGAAGACAAACCACCGCATCAAAAATTGTTGTAGTTGGTGGACTAGATCAAGGATCAACCACCTGATCAAAAAATCCAGTTGGTAGAAGACAAACCACCGGATCAAAAATTGTTGCAAGAGGTGTTTGTTATGTAAGTATCTCATATTTAGTGGAACCAAGAGAGATTGCTCTTGAGAGTGGATATAGGTCTAGGACCGAACCACTATAAATTACTGTGTTTAGTGCTTGTTGTGTGTGGTGGATGCCTTATATCTTTATTTACTTGTGTTGATCATCTCTTTAAGCTATATCTTCCTTATTTGAATAGCATTTCTATACACTGTCAGCACACACAACTTTGAGCATCTCTCTTGATCTTGCTTGTGGACTCTTAATGTTAATTATTGCACACTTATAAAACCTCTTTTCTGGAAAGAAATTTTTAATAGTCCTATTCATCACCCCCCCCCCTCTAGGACTTGGTGAGATCTAGCTGTTGCACTTTCAATTGGTATCAGAGCGGGTTACTTCTTAAGGGTGTTATAACCTGAAGTAGATCCTGTTGCTAGATTCACTATGAATCCTGAAGGAAGCTCAATTACCCGGCCTCCTTTCTTTGATGGAACAAACTACGCCTTCTGGAAAGCCCGTATGACAGCATTTTCGAAATCTATGGACTGGGCTGTTTGGGAGGCTGTAGAGAAAGGCTGGACAGAACCCACTGAAGAAGTGACTACAAATGGTGTCACAACCACTAGACCATTGGATCCAGCAAGATGGTCTTCTGCTCAGCTTCTTCTTAGACAAAACAATGCTAGAGCTTACAATGTTATAGTGTGTGCCATGAATCAAGAAGAGTTTAAAAAGATCATGACAACCACTAATGCAACACAAGCCTGGAGAATCCTTGAAGTTACTTATGAGGGTACCTCTATTGTCAAAAGATCTAAACTTCAGATGCTCAAAAGTCAGTTTGAAAACATTCGCATGGAAGAAAATGAAATGTTTACTAACTTTCATACTAAACTCATGAAAATTGTAAATGAAATGTGGGCTCTTGGGGAAACTCTTCTGAAAGGTAAAATTTGTAGTAAAATCTTGAGATCACTTTCGGAAAGATTCCATCCCAAGGTAACCTCTATAGAAGAACACAAGGATTCGGAACAAATGAAAATTGAAGATTTAGTGGGATCCCTTCAAACTTTTGAACTCAAATTTAACAATGACAAAAAGAAATCAATTGCACTAATCACTTCTCATAACACATCTTCCTCAAAAGATGACATAGGAATAACTAGTAATGACGAGGATGAAGATATGGCCCTTTTGGCTAAAAGATTCTTGAAACAATTTAAGAAAAAGAGAGTAAAAGATTATAAAAATGAAAACATTAATGATAAATACAAAGGTCGGTCAAGTTCCCTCTCGAGAAGTAAGCATAAGGAGCCCATGTGTTACAGGTGTAAGAAATTTGGACACATATCCACCGATTGTCCACGAAAAGGAAAATCCAAAAAGAAGAATCTAATAGCCACTTGGGATAATTCATCTGAATCAAATTTTGACTCAGATGAATCACATCAAAATGAATCAGACAAATATACAGTTCTGATGGCTACCACTACAACATTCAACCTCTCTGAGGAAATGATTAAATCTGAAATACCGAATGAAGAAATCTTAGGAAGTGAGTCAGAGAGTGAATATGAAAATTCAGGTGATGAGGATAATAACAACGCCACGGATTCCTATGAACTACTTTGTGAGGGAACCTGTAAACTCGTTGAAACTGTAAGCAAGCAACAAAACAAAATTAAGAATTTGAAAGAAAAGGTTGATAGTATTAATGCTGAGAAGGAGGAATTAATCAAAGAACTTGAAAGTATAAAAGCCCAGTTATCAACAGAAAGAGAAAATGTAATCAAATTAAGAGAAAATGAAAAATCACTTTGGAAAATAAAAGATGAAAATAATGTTCTCCACAATGAAGTAACTGTTCTGAAACGATATAAAGAAAAGTATGAGTACAGATTTACCCAAAATGATGAGAAATACATTAGACTATTCAAACTTGGGAAAGCTTATAAGGATATGACCGGTCTTGGATATGACAAAAATGTTAATCAGTTTCCCAGTTCCGGAACTGTCTTTGTCAAAAGTGCTCTAAAGAAAGAAGATACCAGTGTTAAAAACATTTTGGATAAGGCGTCTACTAGTACTCATACTATTTCATCAAATGTCATCTGTCATTATTGTGGAAAAAGAAGTCATTTCAAAATGGAGTGCAAGTTGAGAAAAATTCATCATAACATTAGTCTAAAAAATGAGAAAAACACCTCTAAGAAAGTCGAACTTGAAAACAAAATGCTGAAGTCTCAAATAAACCAGTTCCCCTTGAACCAAAAGATGAATAATCTGTTAAAAGAAGTCCAGAAGTTAAGAAAATAATTTGAAATATACAAAAGAGATGGAGCAAAAATTGGAGCAAACATTCTTATTCCCCAACATAAAACTTTTCAAGTGAAACATCAAAAGCCAATTATGATCCCCACTACTAGAGCACTTAAGTGGATACCTAAAAACAAGAATCTAGTGGTCCATACAGCTTTTAAAGCTGCAGATCAATCAAGTTGGTATCTGGATACTGGATGCTCAAAACATATGACTGGTGATAAATCATGTTTGTCTAAGATGACTGAATTCGATGGAGGCACAGTTACCTTTGGAGATGGCAGTACTGCCAAAATCATTAGTAAGGGAACTTTAAATATTCCAAACCTACCACCTTTTGAAATTGTTCTGTGTGTTGATGGGTTGAAACATAATTTAATTAGCATATCTCAAATCTGTGATAAAGACTATACTGTGAACTTTAGTAGTCATAGCTGTGAGATCTCAAGGAATGGAAAGATAATCTTGAGAGGTCTTAGAACTACCAACAATTGTTATGTGGTAGGAAAAATAAATACTTCATCCTCCACTTCTTGCTTACTAACTAATACTGATGAAGCTAAGTTATGGCATCAAAGACTTGGGCATGTAAACTATAGGGACTTATCCCATCTAAACAAATATATTGAAGGACTGCCCAAGATCAGTAGCCAAGAAAAGATGATCTGTGGAGAGTGCCTTCAAGGAAAACAAATTGGAAGTGCCCATAAAATGGTGAATGCTATGAAAACTTCTCGACCTCTAGAACTTATTCATATGGACCTGGTTGGACCAACTAAAAGAGAGAGTCGAGGTAAGAAAAGGTACTTTCTTGTCATGGTAGATGATTACTCTAGATGCACTTGGGTTGCATTCTTGCACTTGGGTTGCATTCTTGAGAGAAAAATCTAAAGCCTTTGGAGAATTTAAAAGGATTGTAAAACAAATTCAAATTGAAAAAGTCACGTCAATAGCCCGAATCAGAAGTGATCATGGTGGAGAATTTGAAAATGATCAATTTGACAAATTCTGTGAGAAATATGGGATTCATCATGAATATTCAGCACCTAAAACTCCACAACAAAATGGGGTAGCTGAAAGAAAGAATCGAGTTCTTCAAGACATGGCCACAGTCATGCTTCATAGTAAGAATCTTCCTAGAGACTTGTGAGCCGAAGCTGTTAATACCAGCTGCTACATTATCAACCGAGTTTATCTTAAGACTAGTACAAATCATACAGCTTATGAATTGTGGAATGAGAAGAAACCAAATGTGAAATATTTTAAGGTCTTTGGAAGTAAATGTTACATTTTGAAGGATAGAGAACAACTGAGTAAATTTGACTCAAAAAGTGATGAAGGTATATTCTTAGGCTATTCAACACGGAGTCGAGCCTATCGTGTTCTAAATATGAGAACCGGAGTCATCCAAGAGTCAATAAATGTTATTATAGATGATGAATCCACAATTTCCGATGATGTTGATGAAGTGGAAGTTCCCTCAATGACTGAACGCACATGATCCACAGTAAAAATTGATGTCCCTACTTCCACTGAAAATTTGGTGAATATAAAAGATCATCCTAGAGAGCAGATTATTGGTGATCCGTTAACAAGTGTAAAAACTAGGAAACAATTAGAGAACATTATGAGTCACTTGTGCTTTACTTTTGTTTTAGAACCTACCTGCGTTGATGATGTAGCAAGTAGGTGGGTCTCGTGGATAGATTTTCAAAACTTTTGACCCACTTGACACAGGGATCAACTATCCATAAGACCAAAACCCAATCCAGGATGCGTTACCCTCAATCTCGTGACCATGTACAGTAAAAATTATACCAGCACTAAACATCCAAAATAATCTACGACATGGAAGAAGTAGATCATACCTTTGGAGACCCGCAGTGCTCTAATGGACTTCCAAATCTCTCCCTTGTCTAATTGAAGTAGAAGTCTTACTTCCAAAGCAATTAGCAACTTTCTCCTTTCCAAACTCTTATTTCTAGAGTCCAAGTCGGATTAGTGTTTTCCAATATCTTGGGCTAGCGTGGGGACCACTAGGGATTCCTTAGAAAGCTGGCTCCAACTGGAACACCGCGACCCCACATCTCATGTGCAATCCGGGCCCACAGTTAATTGCAAATAACACCACTATATAAATGCAATTGCACTCCAGTCTTAGGAATAAATTACAATGAAGACCCTAAACTTCCCAATTACCACAAGTAGGCCCCTCTATCAATATCCGTGGATCAATTGGAATAAATCCGTCTCTTCCAATCTAAGTTCCACATCTTATTATCCTTGAGCCCCAATTAATCACAGTAGTCATCAGTACCATCCAATTAACTCTTAATTGAGATGGGTGCGCACTTATTAATGACAAATCCATTAATTGGCACAAGGGGATAATAGAGATAGATTCCATCTTGATCATTCAACGTTCCCACAGTTCTACTACCACATACCCAAGACACCGAGGTGTTAACCTATAGTCGGCCTCACTCATTGGTGACTCAAAGCAAATGAATAGATAGAAACTTGAGTTCGTCAATGTCTCAGGATTGAGAGCCTATTGCTAGGGAATTATGAGAGCATACCTTATTATTGAGATGGAATTCCATAAGGTGCATCTCATGGTCCTTCAATACATCCAATGTACCAGCACCGTGATCCAGAATCTTACATCCTGATGATCGAGATAAATCACACTATCTCATAGTGATCAAAGTGCTGCAACCTTATCAAATGAGATGCCCAATCTCATTACTGGTTGTGAAGCTATTTTAAGTATAAGATTTGTGACATATATCTGTTGGAAGTAGGTGGGTCTCGTGGATAGATTTTCAAAACTTTTGATCCACTTGACACAGGGATCAACTATCCATAAGACCAAAACCCAATCCAGGATGCGTTGCCCTCAATCTCGTGACCATGTACAGTAAAAATTATACCAGCACTAAACATCCAAAATAACCTACGACATGCAAAAAGTAGATCATACCTTTGGAGATCCGCAGTGCTCTAATGGATTTCTTCAAGACCTCTTAGCCTTCCACGCTATGACCCCCGAATTGGATTTCTTTTCTCAAGAAGAATGGTGGAATCTTCAGGAGAAATTCCACTCGAGACTCCAAGGAACTAGAAGAAAGGAGAGGAGAGTAACTCGCGCAACTCTTGCACGAAAGGGTTTTTGGCGTGAGGGGGACTCTTTTGGACGTCCAAGGATATTATATAGACTTCCAAATTTCTCCCTTGTCTAATTGAAATAGAAGTCTTACTTCCAAAGCAATTAGCAACTTTCTCCCTTCCAAACTCTTATTCTTAGAGTCCAAGTCGGATTAGTGTTTTCCAATATCTTGGGCTAGCGTGGGGACCACTAGGGATTCCTTAGAAAGCTGGCTCCAACTGGAACACCGCGACCCCACATCTCATGTGCAATCCGGGCCCACAGTTAATTGCAAATAACACCACTATATAAATGCAATTGCACTCCAGTCTTAGGATAAATTACAATGAAGACCCTAAACTTCCCAATTACCACAAGTAGGCCCCTCTATCAATATCCGTGGATCAATTGGAATAAATCCGTCTCTTCCAATCTAAGTTCCACATCTTATTATCCTTGAGCCCCAATTAATCACAGTAATCATCAGTACCATCCAATTAACTCTTAATTGAGATGGGTGCGCACTTACTAATGACAAATCCATTAATTGGCACAAGGGGATAATAGAGATAGATTCCATCTTGATCATTCAACGTTCCCACAGTTCTACTACCACATACCCAAGACACCGAGGTGTTAACCTATAGTCGGCCTCACTCATTGGTGACTCAAAGCAAATGAATAGATAGAAACTTGAGTTCGTCAATGTCTCAGGATTGAGAGCCTATTGCAAGGGAATTATGAGAGCATACCTTATTATTGAGACGGAATACCATAAGGTGCATCTCATGGTCCTTCAATACATCCAATGTACCAGCACCATTGATCCAGAATCTTACATTCTGATGATTGAGACAAATCACACTATCTCATAGTGATCAAAGTGCTGCAACCTTATCAAATGAGATACCCAATCTCATTACTGGTTGTGAAGCTATTTTAAGTATAAGATTTGTGACATATATCTCCCGCGTGTGGATCTCATCCATGCACATATATCACATCTAATATACTAATGGGACCCGGTTCAACTCATGAACCATTATGTCATACGTATTGGTCATGTGTATGAAGTAGTAGAATAACATTCATCTTATGAAAGTAAAGCATGATATTATTGATAAATAAAGAAATTAATCAATTTATTACATCAACTGATGGATTGAGTCCACAAAAACTAACAATATCTCCTGCGCGTGGATCTCATCCATGCACATATATCACATCTAATATACTAATGGGATCCGGTTCAACTCATGAACCATTATGTCATACGTATTGGTCATGTGCATGAAGTAGTAAAATAACATTCATCTCATGAAAGCAAAGCATGATTTTATTGATAAATAAAGAAATTAATCAATTTATTACATCAACTGATGGATTGAGTCCACAAAAACTAACAGATGAAGCCTTTTCAGACAGTGATTGGATAAAAGCAATGCAAGAAGAATTGAACCAATTTAAAAGAAGTGATGTTCGGTACCTAGTTCCAAGACCAAAGGATAAAAATGTGATAGGCACTAAATGGATTTTCAAAAATAAACTTAATGAAAATGGCATCATTGTTAGGAACAAAGTAAGGTTGGTAGCACAGGGATACTTTCAAATTTAAGGTATTGACTTTGATGAGACCCTTGCTCCAGTTGCCCATTTAGAATCAATTAGGATTTTGTTATCTATAGCTTGCTTTTTAAAGTTCAAATTGAATCAAATGGATGTTAAAAGTGCCTTCCTAAATGGAATTTTGAATGAGGAAGTTGAACAACCTAAAGGTTTTATAGACACAAAATTCACTAATCATGTGTTTAAATTAAAGAAAGCTCTGTATGGTCTTAAGCAAGCTCCACATGCTTGGTATGAAAGATTGACAAATTCTTGTTAGATAATGATTTTCAAAGAGGTAGTGTTGATAAAACTCTTTTCATCCAAAAAACAAGAGAGTCAGTTTTAATAGCGCAAATATATGTAGATGATATCATCTTTGGCTCCACGTGTAATGAATTGACTTTTCAGTTCGCTAATCTAATGCAATCTGAATTCGAAATGAGTATGGTTGGCGAACTGAATTTCTTCTTAGGTTTACAGGTCAAACAATTACGTGATGGTATCTTCATTTCCCAGTCCAAGTACGCAAAGGAATTGGTAAAACGATTTGGTCTAATGGCTGGGAAACATGTCAAAACCCCCATGAGTACAACCATCAAACTTACAAAGGATGCAAATGGTAAAGGGGTTGACTAAAGCTTATACAGAAGTATGATCGGTAGCTTGTTATACTTAACTGCTAGTAGGCCAGACATAGCATTTAGTGTGGGAGCTTGTGCCCGGTATCAATCAAATCCAAAAGAATCCCATCTGACTGCTGTAAAAAGGATTATCAAGTATATTGCAGATACAATTGAATATGGTCTGTGGTATCCTCATGACTCATCTTCTTCCATTGCTGGATACTCCGATGCTGATTGCGCAGAAAACTTAGATGATAAAAAATCCACAAGTGGTGGCTGCTTTTATGTTGGAAACTGTTTAGTAGCTTGGCATAGTAAAAAGCAAAATTCTATATCTCTTTCCACTGCAGAGGCTGAATATATTGCCGCCGGAAGCTGCTGTTCTCAACTCTTGTGGATGAAGCAGATGCTTATGAACTATGGCATTAAGCAAGGAACAATGAGCTTATATTGTGATAACACTAGTGCCATACATATTTCTAAAAATCCGGTCCAGCACTCTCGCACCAAACACATTGATATCCAACATCATTTCATTAGGGATTTGGTCGAAGAAGGAATCATTGAGCTTGAATATATTCAGACTGACCATCAACTTGTAGACATCTTGACCAAACCTCTTGATGTGTTAAAATTTGAAAATTTGAGGAAATCTATTGGTGTTTGCTATTTGGATTAAATTGTATTTTGCCCAGGACCTACAGCTAAGCCGTAATCTCTTTACGGTTAACCCGTATTTGCGAAAACTTTATCCTACGGCTCAACCGTCAGGGTTTACGGCTCAGCCGTAAAATACTCTACGGCTAAGCCGTACAGGGTTATTTTCATCCTCGTTCTGCGCGCCGATTTGTACTTAAGGCTGTCCCTTCGTTTTCTTTCCCTCTGCGCCTGGATCTATTTTTCTGCCCTAAGCTCTCTGGTTTTCTTTCTTTCTTTGCTCTTTCATCTTCTGGCCTTCTTCCTCAAGGTACTCTTCCCTTGCCTCCACCACTTTGATCTCCTCTTCCTCTTCTCTTATTTTCGTTTTGCTGTGCTCGGTTCTTCTGTGCTGGATATGTGCTTCTCCTTTTTGGGTTTTTGGCTTACGTTCCTTTTTGTGGATTGGTTTTACTCTTGTTGTCTAAATACATCTGCTCTGTCACTATGCCTCCATGGACCAAAAATGCTTACCCTGCCGGTAAGAGGCCTCGAGCCTCGGGAAGCTCCTTCAGACCTTGACAAAGCTCTCCACCCTCTCCCAGAGTTCTTTTTCCATGGGAACCCACTAGAGATAGGTCCTTTTTTTCTCGTCCGATTACTATGGAGCGAAGTGTTAATATCCTTGCTGTTGAAACCTATGGGGTTCATACCCTCCTCTCCACGGTTAGATGGGAAAATATACTCAAATGGGGTGGTCCTAGCTTCCCATCTATTGTGCGAACCATGTATGCATCCATCAAGGCAGCATCTTTAGACTCTCCCTCTTTTGAGTTTGAATTCACTGATGGGACCAATGTCATCACTCCTGCCATCCTTTCTGCCCTTCTGTGTGTTCCTCTCTCTGATGTGCCCCCTTCGGTCATCAAGGATTCTCTCTCCGATGAGGAAAAACAAACTGCTACTTTCGCTCTATGTGGAGAGACCATCCCTTGGAAGGACAAGGGCTTCCTCCCTACAGCTTCCTTACTTCCTCACTACCGGATCTTGCATGCCATATTCACGTGTAATGTCTATCCTAGGAGGGGCAATTTCTCTGACCTGACTCATTTCATGGTTAATATTCTCTATTCTGTCCATATGGGGGTCAAAGTGTGCCTTCCCTCTCTTATTTGTGCTTCCATCATTCGTTTCTGGCTATGTCCGGGTAGAGGCACCAATGCTTGCGTGTTTGGGTATCTCATGACTCGCCTTGCCTCTCATCGTGGGGTAAATTTACCATCTGATGAAGCTCCTGAGTCTCACCCCCCTTTGGGATTGTCAATATTCAAAACATATGCTTCTCCAAGCAACAAGCGGCTGGTCCCCGCTATCATGATTCTGGGGATGAAGAAGACTCACCGGACGGGCCTCCTCCTACAGCTCCCTCTACTGCTTCACCTGTTCCGGTTCCTCCCCTGGCTTCTTCCTCTACCTCTTTTAAGGCTCGGCTGGCATCACTCGAACAACGGCAAACAAAGATGGAGAAGCTATTGAAAAAATCATTTCAATACCTTTCAAAGATCTCCAAAAGCTGCCAGAGAGACGATGTGGCGATTCCTTCCCCCTTTCCTCCTTTCGATTGATGTTTTAGTTTTTTGTCATGTGTTTTGTTGACGATACATTCTTGAGAACCTTGCCTGTACTTTGTCTTATGATTATGCACTCTGTTTAGTTTAATCTTTTGTTTTTGGGCAATGCACTCTTTATGTACTTTGGCTCTTGCTTGTACCCTGTATTAACCATGTTCTCTTTACTAACACCCTGATTCTCTATGTATGCACTATTTTATGCGTATGTGTTAATGGCTTTGCTGGTTCTGGTGTTTTCCTCTCTCTTTGTCAATATTGTGCCAAAAAGGGGGAGAATTCTATTAATAACTTTAAGGGGAGCTTTCTAACCTCCCATCTTTCTAGTACATTGTGCATAAAAACTTTTGCAGGTCATGCAACATCAAAGGGGGAGTTCCAATCTGTTAAACTTTCAGGACTTTTGTAGAAGTGTTTGTTTAAGGTGTATTCTATATTTTAACACTTGTTGTATCTTATTGTTGAGTTAAAATGTTGTATCTTCTTCATTATATATATTGTTTTGTCACGAAATTGACAAAGGGGGAGATTGTTAGTGTCATTGTAAGAATGTGTTGTCAATTTCGTGACCCAAGTCTAGTTTAGCTCCAGAAAGACCTAGTTACATCTATGAAGTTCAAGATCAAGTTAGATAAAGGAAGCTCGAGGTCTATCAATGAAGATCAAGCAAGTTCAAGGAAGATCAAGATCAATCAAGAAGACCCTCTATGAGTGCCAAGGGATAAGGTAACATTGACCCTTAATATCCGTAAAAATAGAATGGGAAACAGGGTTTCTAAACACCCTGTCTTTAAACTACGGCTTGGACCACGGCTAAGCCGTAAATCCCACGGCTCACTCTCCAGAGAGTGCTCTTGGCCATATAATGCCTACGGTTGATCTTACGGCCAAGCCGTAAGGCCTTCACGGCTAAGCCGTAGTATGATTCACGGCTAAGTCGTAAAGTTTACGGGCCACTTTCCAGAGAGCATTTTTGGGAGATTTTAACTTACGGCTGACCCACGGCTAGGCCGTAAGGTGCTCACGGCTAAGCCGAGCTTAACCGTAAGAAGGAATAACGTTGAATCTAGGTCAAACTAGCCGTTGGATGCTGTCAGAGCATACGGCTAAGCCGTAGGCTGTTTTGTTCTTAGCCGTAGATCTAACCATTGGAGCTTCTCTGTATTTCAAGAGGACCTCTCCTTTATTCCAGATTATTCAAAAAAAAAAAACTAAGTAAATTCCCAACATAGCTGAGCCTTGGCACCATTCGTAAAACCATACTAAAAGCTCCCACAACCACCTACTCTACAACTCTTAAAGTGCCATCATTGTCCCAAGAAGAGTAGTTGTGCATTTAGGAAAGGCTTCATTCAATCTGAGAAAAATCTTAGCCTTCCAAACCTTTATAAAACCTCTTCCCTTGGCTGAACACTGATCTGAAGATCTTCATCACCAAGGAGCAAGAACAAGAGGTCAAAGCTTGGAGGTAGTCTTTCAAGCATCAAGAGCACCACTCAAAACTAAGGTATACAATTCCTTGTTTGGGTGTTCTACTATGTTTCAATTTTCTCTGCTGTAGTTGGTGGAAGACAAACCACCGCATCAAAAATTATTGTAGTTGGTGGACTAGATCAAGGATCAACCACCTGATCAAAAAATCCAGTTGGTGGAAGACAAACCACCGGATCAAAAATTGTTGCAAAAGGTGTTTGTTATGTAAGTACCTCATATTTAGTGGAACCAAGAGAGATTGCTCTTGAGAGTGGATGTAGGTCTAGGACCGAACCACTATAAATTACTGTGTTTATTACTTGTTGCGTGTGGTGGATGCCTTATATCCTTATTTACTTGTGTTGATCATCTCTTTAAGCTATATCTTCCTTATTTGAATAGCATTTCTATACACTGTCAGCACACACAACTTTGAGCATCTCTCTTGATCTTGCTTGTGGACTCTTAATTTTAATTATTGCACACTTATAAAACCTCTTTTCTGGAAAGAAATTTTTAATAGTCCTATTCACCACCCCCCCCTCTAGGACTTGGTGAGATCTAGCTGTTGCACTTTCAGCTTACACTTGTTTTAACCTTATCTAAGATTTAAAATAGTTCTTGTTTCTGTCAGCACAATTGTTGATTATCATTAACATTATATGGATTTATTGTCTTATATAACATCGTTGCCGATTATTTATTGGTTGAATGAGAGTCTTCTATTGAAGCTACACTGAAATCATCCTCTTATATGTTGGCATGGTCCAGAATTGATCCTTCTAGATTTTGCGGGATCAGTCCACTACCCAAGGATTAGGGATGATTAAAAAACCACTCTGGTGGGATGAAAAGAACTATCAATTCTCAGGCCTGAAAATTCAGATAGTACGGTTTTTACGTTTGAATTCGAAAGCGGATCCATTTTGGTTGGATGGATTTTTGGGTATGCCAATGCACCTGGGCTTATATTGGAATCATTGGTTCACATCAGCAAATGGCCATTGATTTGGCCTTCTCCATTCACAGCCACCCATGGACAGCATCATATTTCATTCAAAAATCATGATTCAAAATGGAAAAGCAATTGAGAAAAATGGAAGAGAAATTAAAAAACTCTCCTGAAAACCCTCTTTAACAATAGAGAAACTTGCGGAAACATCATCAATGGATAAATCTTCTTGAAAAGCTCGAGAAAGTCGCAGGATAAAAAGGGGTGGAAATGGAGAAAAGTTTAAGCTAGAAAACAATTTTTATGTGTTCGTTCGATATTGATCAAAAGGATATAATTAAAAAAAATGCAGCCCGCATTTGAGATATAATTTTGATCAACCATATTTTGAGAAAATTATATTTTATAATATTATAAAATATATAATATTATATTTTATAAGCTAGATTAACCAGCGACGTGGAAGAGACACGTGGTTCCTTGAAGTGCCATGTGTCACCTCCAAGCCTGTTGGCAGTGTTCACAAATTCTTAGAAACTTTATAATATCCTTCCAAGGGAAATTAGTGACGCCCCCAAACTCCGTCACTAGTACAAAAATCCAACAAAATCCAACTTTGGTAGAGTGGAAATCCAAGATCTTAGTCCATAGCAATGTCTAATTTAAAACTTTTTAACCACATAATTATTTGTGAAATATTTTATTCATCATCATCATCATCAAAGCTTCTTCTTAACCATGTTGGGTAGGTCACACAAGTTCTATTTCTCTTCATTCCAATATATCCTAAGCCAAAACCATGGATAGTGTGCACTGTTTTAGATCTACTATCTATTATTTCTATCCATGTCCTTTTTAGTCTACTCATTTTTCTTGGTGGACCATCAACGTGTGTGTAGAAAAAGTAGGGGGTTTCTAATCTGGGCTAGCCCCAGCCCGATCCAGGCCCTACCTGCTTTGGACTAGGCTTAGATATGAATTTAGGGCCATTTAATAATTGGGCCGGGTATGGATTGCATGATAGAAACCCCATAGCCGGCCAGACCCGCGCAAGGAATGCATGCGATTTAATTCAATTAGTTCAAACAATTTGCTTAATGCCCAAAAATTGATAGAAAGCTTGATTTGGTCAGGCTCGATTAATTAAATGGACAGGCTTAGGACTAACTTTTACGACCCATGTCGTGCTTGGGCCAATGTTTCTAAAGCCGGGCCGAGCTTAGATATGCCTTAGCCCAGCCATGAACACACCTAGGAAATACTCACAACCTCTTCATCTTTAAGTTTTTCAAAAAAAAAACAATGTACTTATTGTGTCAAATAAAATTTTTATAAATAACTCATTAAAAAAGGCCAAATGTAATTAGTAGACGGGGTGGCAACCTTGAACAAATAGGAGATAAAAGATCAAATTCATGTCACTATTGTTGTAAGGAAGTCTAGGCCATATTAATAGTAACGCTAAACACGATCCATGATGAGATCATGGATGATCAAATCGCCTAAAAATAATTGAACACAGGTGTTCTGCATTTAGAAAACCGTGTAAATGTTCGGATGCCCATATTTTTTTCATTGTTCTTCTCAAATTCCTTAAGCACCAAGATAAGCCTTATCATGAAGAGCTTCAATCTCCAGATTAACGATGGAGGATTGGAGCCCACAATTGATGGCAGTTGCAGATGTTGGGAGGCAAGTGCCAGGATCCCTAAATATTGTGCACAGATCTCTGCAGAAATATTTTTAGACAATGATTATTCAAAATCCATGCCTGCGAGATCTCTCTAATTTGATCTCATTTTTACAGCAGCTCGAAAGTCTTAAAACCTTCTATTGTATTCCTCTATACTCGAACTCGAATCGGTGTGTGGGCCTCTTCTGCAAATTCTCCTTGTTCTCAAAAACAAGATTTCTCCTTTTTTTTTTCTAGAGAGCAATAGAGCATATTTATAGACTACAATAGGGACCTTAAGAAGGAAATAAGGGATAGGCTTTTTATGGAAATGGGAAACCCTAATTCGACTCAAATTAAAATCCTAGATCCATAAATTACAATTCAGTCCACTAGAGAATTGTAATTACACTCCTGTTCTTATTCTCAAAATAATATTTTGAGCTTCTTATTGTTAAATGCTTATCAATCTCCTCACGTTAAGATTCCAAATATCCATTGATTAAATAATTATTGACACCTATATTTAATCGATATCTTTATAATTCCTTGAGATCTTACACTTAACTTATTTGATATGTTGGAGACAAAGTCCACCTGTAGGGTTTGATATAATCAAAACTTATAAGCTTCATTAAGAGGATATCATTAATCCCTATTATAGGATGTGGATTCCGTCAATAAACTAGTATGCCCCATACACATAGTGTAGTCATCCAATTTACTGAGATTATTGACCCATAAAAGGTCTCACTCCTTCGTAAATCAAAATGCCAAACACTAAATGCACGTTTTATATTTATATCGGGATTAAGAGTACAAGGACTCATAATAACCATTTGAATGTTAATCAACTTATATAGTCAGTATAAATACAATAACCTAAAAGTAGTCATGTTTAATATGCACAAAGCATATTAGCATAACGAGTTTAAACTATAACGTTTCCCGCAATTAAGACAAGCATACTAAAACATCATGCTACAATCGTACTGATGGTGTGTGCAGCTCCCTCTAGATTGTGAACAACAATAGCTTATATTCTATAAGAACCGACAAATAAGTCTTCCGTGTGTAAGCTGAACTCTACACACCAACTTGTCTACTTTATAAAATAAAAGACACACTTATGCATAATAAATAATAATGCAACCATTTGCACATACAAATTCTCATTAAGATGAAAAAATAAACTTTACTAATAAGTAAATCATTCAAAGATAAATACATAAAAGTATGCTTTTAGTATAAATTTTCAATAGTAGACCTAAGTACATCCATGTGGGAAGAATAACTCTTTACTGTAGAAGTAGGATTGTTGGTTCCTGCTAGCTCAGAGGTTCGGTTCAATCCTCACCTCCCCATCTTTGTATATATGAGTTCTATATAGTTGTATGTCTTAATCTTAGTTTCTGGATTAAGACATGCTATTGTTTAAATTTAAACAATAAAAAAAATCAAAATATAATTCAAAGGCCAAAGCAGATATTAAAACATAGATTTTCCAATCATTTTGTATTGGCCTAGTTATTAGTGGATCGTCTATCCACAAATTCTATGAACAACAAGATGTATAGTGTTGAAGCTCCATTAACCAAAAGAAGCTCATTGTTGTTTCCATTTTCAGAATGTCCAACCCAAGCTCTAATTTCTCACTTCACATTTTGTTTCTCTTATTGGTTACGTCACAGTTCACAATGTCCTATAATATCATATTGGAATATACATAGGGCATCCCTCACAATATGTATCGAGTCAAACATTTGATATATTCCATCAGTAGCTGACCCAAGATTTTCATTTGAGGGTGTGAACCCAAATAGAAGTGTGGTTTTGAGGGAAAACCAAAAAAATTCATTTGGATTTTGAGGATGGAGTGAAGGACCCATAATTTTTACTGGAGTTTTTAGGTAGACCCAGAATTTTTGTATGGGTTTAGGAAACGCACTGCGGTTTGACACACCCCGGTGCTTGTACCTGGGTCCATCCCTATATCCCTTTATGTAATTATGATATTTAAGGCAAAAAATTTCATATTAGTAAAATTATAGCCACACACACTAGAAGAAAACAAAACTAATATGAACACACAAATGATAAGAATGATGTCCTGTGTTCTAATTATGAAACAAACACTTGTAAGTTGATCAAAGTCTTATTATGAAACAAACATCATCTAAAGTACAACTAATAGTTAAGGACTTCCTTTCATGCAACCATCTCAAGTTTATATAAATTATACTAAACATTGCAACAAGAAAACAGAAAAAGTAAGTTGGTTCATTAAAAAAAAGCAACTAAAGTTCTACAGACATTTAGCTTGACATTTAACACTCATTTTACTCCGACTTTACAAGTAAATGTATTTGTAGCAATCTAAATTTACAAATGAAATACTTGTAACAAAAGTAATAATCAGCCTTTAAAAAATTTTGCCTCTTCCAGGAACGAAGTCGGAATCAGATCATCTCTGCAACAACCAATAATGCTGTCAAAATTATATTACCTTAGCAAAAGCTATAACACATATCCTAAGTTTTCAAGCAGCATGATTAAAGAACTTATATAATAATCAATTCTAAACTGATTGTCATAAAGAAAACTAATTACATACCTTCTCATAATCATAACAACTAGTAACTATATACCTATCCAGGTTTATTTTAGCCGACAACCCTAGACCAGAAAAAATTCCCTGCAATACTCACCAAGACTGCATCAGATTACACTAAACGGACAAAACCAAGAAATCCAACCAAAGATCAAAGTTGAAATTCCTTAAAACCAATTGTTGTTGGACTAACTTCTGCCTCTTCTTTGGCCTTCGTAGCCGCTTCGATCCTTTTATTGCAAGAAAATCCTCTTCTATCTCTTCCTTCGTCAATGAAAAAGAGAACCGCGGATGTCACTCTCTCTTCGCCGCGGCAGCAACTGCTCTACGTGAATGTTTCACGTGCTTCTGTTGCATGATCCGCATCAATCTTGTAGGAAGCGTCAATCTTGATGCTTCTTTTTTGCCATTCGAAGTCGAAATCTCCCTGACTGATACCGATTTCTTGCAGGGGATTGCGTGCAGTCAATGTTCTTCGGTTCACATAAGAGAAAGATAGGGTTGGGGATAGCGAAAAGGTGGTTCGGGAGAAGTTGAAGAAGTGATTTTGGTTTTGGGATCGAATTTCATGTGCGGTAAAATCTGCCGATCACCCCATCTTAAGCCCGAGAAGAAGAATTTATGGTTATGGGGAGGGTGGGGTTTCTTAGGCACCATGGAAGGTATTTTAGTTTCAAAGACGATTGACGAGAACACCATGAGAGGCAAATAGGGTGTGTTGATAGAGCTTATGTGGAAGAAGACAGAGAGAGAGAGAGAAAGAGAGAGTTTGTAAGTTGGCAAAGAGAGAAATTAGAAAGTTTGTTGTACATGCAAGAGAGGGAGAGGCCTATAAATAATGGTAGTGCGTGGTGCCCACACAAATCACAAAAATAAGAGTACCGTTGGTTTCTAATTTGGTTTGTTTATTTCCTACTGTACATGACATGCGAAGGATTTATTATTTACAATACCAAATTCCCCCTTGACAAATGCAAGCTGGGTGAAGATAAATACTCAATAAATTTTGTTTTAAAATATTATAATAAAAAGATAAATTTAAATATGAGAGACGGGATTGTAAGGACTGTCTTGTTGGGTTTGGCTCAAAAGGTCTTTATTGGGCTTATGAGTGGTTTACATTAGGGCCTAGTTAATTAGGGCTAATCTTACATATTCTCTTCGATGTTTTTTGTTATTTTGTAACTAAGCAAGAAAGCAGTAGGAAAAAGGAAACGCAAAGAGAATACTGTAACAGGGTGAGAGAGATTTCTTCATAGTGAAATCTTCGTGCCTGTGAACATAGGCAATCTGGTCGAATCACGTAAATCTTTGTGTCTTCTGTGTGTGATTGCTTGGTCTTCTTTTTGTGTAGTGTATGCTTGATGTGCTTAACTTAGATCCAGTTCTAACAATTGGTATCAGAGCCTTGGTGGAGTAGATCTTACTGGGGCAGAGTTGTGTTCACAATCATAGTTTATTGGAGAGATCGGATCAATGATCTCAGGGTGGGCCACGACTGTGCAGCATTCATTATTGCATTTGAGAGCACCACCGCCCCGGTGTACAATGACAAGCAGAAAAGGTGAGGAGATCATATTAGTTCCTAATTTGATCGAGGGCTGCGCTACGGATTGGTTATCGAATTGAAGCAGAACATCAAAATCAGAGAGGGACTTATGCTTCTCACCGTAACCATAAAAGAGGACGTTGGTCCTCATCATTGAACAGGGGTTCGCCAGATTACCTACCACCACTGCTGTAATGCTGTCTCGGGAGTGAGACGTTGTAACTTTCGTCATCAGTGTACTGGCCAGCGGTCGCTAAAGAGGAAAGATGTCCCTCATTTGGTTGCAGAGGACCTCGGTCTCTAACGCTTACCCTACCAACGAGGGAAAAAGAGGACTGCGTTTTTGAACCTAGGTCAATTCAAACTTGACTTGTGTAGTAGCAGCCCAGCGCAGCTTGGTCACAGGTCAAGTGAGGCGGACCTGATCCATAACAGCAACCCCAACCAATTTGAGATCAGTTCCAGGTCAGGTTCAGGTCAGGTGGACCTGACCCGCTTCTACAGTATAGCCCAGCCAAAGAACAGGTGCAGATTTTGGTTTGGGTCAGGCTAACCTAAACCTGTCTGCAGAAGCACCCAATTCAGCAACAGTGCTGACATCATCCAATGCCAGCAGGTTCGTATAGTCAATGCCAGTTTGACCAGATTCAATGGTTAGAATTTATTTGAATTTTTTTGGAGTCATCCAAACTCGAAATTGGGCTCCGTTTTTCTAGTGGACTTGTGGCGACGAGATCTACAAAATTAATGGAGTAGATTGGCAGTTTGACACGCAGATATTTGGGTGAGTTTTTTTAAATATTTTCAGATTGATAATGGCCACAAAGGGAACTTCTACTACACGAGGTATCAATTTTGAAATTGAAAATTTTAATGGAAGAATAAACTTTGGTTTATGGCAGCGGAAGATGACAAATATCTTAATTCAACAAGGTATTAAGGTGACATTATTAGGCAAATAAAAGAAGCCTAAAAAGATAAAAGATGATGATTAGGCAGACATTGATGAAAAAACAATAAGCTTTATTCAATTCTATCTCTCTGACGAAGTCATATACAACGTCATAGAAGAGGAGACTGTAAAGGGTCTATGGGAGAAGTTTGAGAGTCTTTATATGGGAAAGAATCTCACAAATAAGCTGCATCTCAAGAAATAGTTATATGGGTTGAAAATGGAGGAAGGTTGTGATGTATTGGAGCACGTGAACACTTTTAACAGGATGATTAATGACTTGTTAAGGCTCGATGTGAAGTTCGATGATAAAGACAAGTCCCTGCTATTGTTGAACTCTTTTCCTAACTCATATGATCATTTTGTGACTACCCTGCTTTATGGAAAGGGCATACTTAATTTTGAAGATGTGAGGCAAGACATCATCTGCAATGCTGCAAGGAAAAAGGCCATTAAAATTAGTTCACATGCAGAAGGACTTCTAGTAAAGGAAGGCTCTAATGAACGTGGCAGGTCCAATGATAGAAGCAAATCAAGAACAAACAACTTCGGTCAAAATCACGAAGAAAGAAAAACTCAGAGTGCTTCTTTTGCAAAAAGAAAGGACACTGGAGGAAAGATTGCAGAGAATTCAAGGCGACTAAAGATAGGAATAACAAAGCTGGGAATAAAGTTGACAACAGTGACTCCGCGAGCGTTGCTTGAGAAAGTGAAGTGGAACTTCTATCTGTCTCGCAAGGTAATCATTTATCTGATGTCTGGATTTTAGATTCTGGTTGTTCTTATCATATGTGCCCTAATCGTGATTGGTTTGATACCTATGAGCAATGTAATGGTGGTAGTGTTCGAAGAGGTAATGATGCACCTTGTAAGACTATTGGAATTGACACCATTAACATTAAAATGACAGATGGAGTTGTGAGAACCCTACGTGATGTGAGGCATGTGCCAACACTTAAGAAAAACCTAATCTCTCTAGACTTACTTGAATCCAAAAGGTGCACATTCATGGCAAAGGATGGTGTGCTTAAAGTGACTAAAGGTGTTCTGGTATTAATGAAAGATACCAAAGTGGGAACAACCTTTATATCAAATGTTTTTGGAAAGCAGAAAAAGGTGTCATTCAAAATTGCAAGCAATAGTTGTTGAAGTAGTAGTATTCTGGATTACATTCACTCCGATGTGTGGGGACCAGCCCCGGTTATGTCAAAAGGTGGACCATACTACCTTGTGACATTCACTGATGATTTTTCAAGAAAGGTTTAGGTCTACTTTATGAAAGAAAAATCTAAAGTCTTCACCAAATTCAAAGAGTGGAAGGCAAAAGTAGAAAAACAAATAGGTAGAAAAGTCAGGTATCTGAGATTAGATAATGAGGGTGAATACAAAAATGGCAGGTTTCTATAGTTTTGCAGTAATGAAGGTATCACAAGGCATTTCACTGTTCCAAAGAATCCTTAGCAAAACGGAGTTGCAGAAAAAATAAACCGGACACTTTTAGAAAGAGCAAGGCGTATGAGACTTCATGTAGAGTTCTCTAAAATATTTTGGGCAAAATCGGTTAATCACGCATGTTATGTGGTAATCAGCACCAGCAAGACCCTTTGACTGTAAAGTTGCAAAAGAAGTGTGGACAGGTAAAAAGGTGGACTATTCTTCATTGAAGGTATTCGGTTGTCCAGCGTATGCACACATTCCTAGTGATGAGCAATCCAAGCTAGACTCCAAGTAACTCAAATGCATATTCCTCGGCTTTGAGAAAGGTGAAATGGGTACAAACTATGGGATCCAAAAAACAGGAAAAAGATCTGCAGCATAGATGTTGTGTTTGATGAAGCTTCTATGTTGAATGGGGAACATAACAATGAATTCAAAGGGCATGGTGCTAAAAAAGTAGTTACAGAAGTTATTCCTCTTGCAGAGAATACAACCAAGGAACAAGTTCAAAGTTCATCAGAGGTTGGTACATCTGGAGATGAGGAATAACATGAGGTTTAGCAGGAACCTTCAAGTCTATCATAGGGAAGGGCAAAGAGAACCATCAAGCCACCTCAAAGGTTTGGATGGGAAAAGGATGAAGTACCTTTTGCTCTTATCAGTTGCAGTGGTTATCCAATCTCATTTCAAGAAACTATGGAAAGCAGTAAAAGACAAGGTTGGATGGGTGTGATAATGGATGAGATGGAATCTCTCCAAAAGAACTCACTCTAAGAGTTAGTTACTAAACCCAAAGACAAAACAATAGTTGGCTGCAAATGGGTGTTTAGGAGAGAGGAAGCTTTGCAAGAGAATAAAGAACCAAGGTTCAAGACACGTCTAGTAGCAAAGGGGTACTCACAAAAGGAAAAGGTTGATTATGATGAGATCTTTTCTCCAGTTGTGAAACACACTTCTATCAGGGTGTTGTTGGCATTGGTAGCACATTTCGACATGGAGTTCAAACAACTAGATGTAAATACGGCTTTCCTTCATGGTGACTTAGAGGAAATAATTTACATAGGGCAACTTGAAGGGTTCAAAGAAGTTGGAAGAGATGACCATGTGTGTAGATTGAAGAGATCATTGTATGGGCTAAAACATTCTCCAAGACAATGGTACAAGCGCTTCGACTCCTACATGTTACAGATTAGCCACCGTCGATGTCAGTATGATTGTTGTGTTTATTACAAAATTCTAGATGATAATTCTATTATTATTTTAGTGCTTTTATGTGGATGATATGCTAATTGCGTGTAATGATATGTCAAAAGTAGATGAACTTAAATCACAATTGAGAAAAGAATTTGAAATGAAAGACCTTGGGGCAGCCACAAAAATGTTGGGCATGGAAATTAGGAGAGACAGAAAGGCCGAAAAGCTGTGGTTATCACAGAAAAAGTACATCTCAAAGGTACTTAAAAAAATTCAACATGTTAAATGCTAAGCCTATGTCTACTCTACTTGCAAGTTACTTTAGTTTAAGTGCCAAACAATGTCCTAGTGCTGATGAGAAAATTAAAGAAATGTCTAGGATACTGTAAGCAAATGTGGTGGGATGTTTGATCTATGCCATGGTTTGCACAAGACCAGATATAGCTCAAGCAATGGGTGTAGTGAGTAAGTACATGGCAAATCAAGGAAAAGTGTATTGGAATGACACAAAGTGGATTCTAAGGTACTTGAAGGGCACTAGAGACTTGAGATTTTGTTTGAAAGAAAATAGGGGTCAGAGTTTATTGTTGGATATGTAGATCCTGATTTTACAGGGGACCTAGATAAGAAAAGATCCATTACAAGATATGTTTATACACTTAATAAAAGACCAATAAGCTGGAGATCGGTACTTCAATCTACAACTGCATTATCCACTATAGAGGTAAAATACATGGCAACTTCATAGGCTTCAAAGGAAGCTATCTGGTTAAAAGGTTTGGTAAATGACATGGGTATCAAGTAGAAATCAACCTTGCTACGCTGTGACAGTTAGAGTGCAATATGCCCATCAAAGAATTAGGTATAACATGCAAGGACAAAACACATAGCTATTATCTATCACAGAATTTGAGATTGGGTTGCTATAGGTGAGATCTCCATTCAGAATATTCACACAGATGAGAATCTAGTTGACATGCTTACCAAACCAGTTATTATAGAGAAGTCCAAGCATTACTTGGACTTGCTCAATCTCTCCTCTTATTAAAGGGTAAATGTGCACTTCATCTACATTAGGGTGCAATCATGGTGGGATGAGGTTCTTATAAGGTATATGTATTATAAACACATTTCAACAATTCTTCAAAGGGTCGGACATCTTTTTGCCAAGGTAGAGATTGTTGGGTTTGGCTCAAAAGGTCCTTATTAGGCCTATGAATGGTTTACATTAAGGCCCAGTTAATTAGGGCTAGTCTTACATATTCTCTTTGATATTTTTTGTTTTTTTATAACCAAGTAAGAATGCAATAGGAAAAAAGGAACACAGAGAGAATACTGTAAGGGGGTGAGAGAGATTTCTTCGCAGTGAAATCTTCCTGCCCGTGGACGTAGGCAATCTGGCTGACCCACGTAAATCTTTATGTCTTCTGTCTGTAATTGCTTGTTCTTCTTCTTATGTGGTGTGTGCTTGATGTGCTAAGCCTACATCTAGATCTAACACGTCTCTCATAATGGGCGCCACTGATGGACCACACACACGATCCTCTTGAATTTTTCCTGTCACCCAAATTTGGGTCCCATCCAAATAGACTTGACCGTTGGACCAACTATACATATAAAGCCCATTTGAATGGATTTGCATAGATCTAATGGCCCAATTTATTCGGATGGGATCCAAAATTGAGTGATGGGGCAACCCAAGCGGGTTGTGTGTGTGGTCCATTTGGATGGACCACACAGTGAGCCCCACTACGAGAAATGGTTCATGCGAATTATGTGGACGGTCCTTTCTCTTTAAATATATCTAAGAGGATTTGATCTTATAACTCTTCACTTTTTTTTATAGTTTTTAAGAAGCCACTGAAACTCAACATTTATATGTTAAAACTAATAAAACGTTTATCTAAAATGGGCCCTTTCCTCACACAGAAGCTCTGTGAAAGGATGCTAGATGGGGCCCCAAAGATGATGGGGCGACAGTGGTTGGAACAATTCTAATGGATAAGGTATAGATATCAGATTATGCATCAATCTTACACTTATAACCCCTTGATTTGTGGTCTACAGGGTAAAAGGCTCTATGTAATTTTTTTCCCAACCCTCGTTGGATCTGTCTAATCCATTTAGATAGATGCAAAACTCAATGATTTGTGACTATACGTCCACCCGCAACATTGGCCATCTAAAATAGTTATAAAAAATGCTGGCTGGACCGAGTAAAATGTGAATCAATCCACCCATACTATGTTAAAAAGTAAAGTGATTAACTTGTATAAAAACATAATATAAATAAAATCTTCCCAATTTATATATATATATATGGAACCTGTTTGTTAAGCACCAGCAGTCTTAAATAACAGATAGTGCCACATTATGTTACATTTGAGCAAACCATAAAATAGGGACCCCCAATGATAGTCATGGGTCCTGGAGTTTGGTATCCAATGAAATAGATTAGACAATTGGATTGATTTTGTTTTCATTTCAGAAGGTGAAAGCTTATTAGTCGTTCATTAAGTCATGATGATCCAAGCCTCCATCACCATACATAGGGCCATGGGGAGATCTTTCATCCCCCATTCCCATCCATAACTGGGGCCCAAGGCAGGCCACACAAGCGTTGGTGCATAGCAGATGGTCTCCCATACACACACATAATTATGAGGTAATTCTCTAAAATGCCCCTCTTTCCTGCCATTTTTTTTTTGTCATGGGGTCCACCTTGAGTCATTTTAATCTTTTCACATACCCTTCAGTGAATAGTTACAAGTCCAAATTTGACACTCATTTAACTTTTCCTCACTATTTGATTGAAATCATAAGAAAATGATGTCTCTATAACCATTAAATTTTAGGGCCATGTATCAAAGGGTTAGGATGATCTTATAGTATCAAGAATTTTCACTTAAGGAGGTCTTATAAAATTTTTCTTTCAAATGGACTTCCATGATCATCATGCATTCTAATGGACCTAACTAGGACAGACATTTTTCTTATAAAAACCACATGGAATTGTTTTGTATTACTTATACACACACAAATATATATATGTATATATATGTTATATTACATTATATTATATAAGCTAGATTAACTTGCGACCTCGAAGCAACACGTGCCTCCTCGAAGTGCCACATGTCACCTCCAAGTCTTCTAGCAGTCCACAAATCATTAGAGACTTTCATTGATTTTAGGAATTTACTAATATCCTTCCAAGCACCTCCCAAACTCAGTCACCAAATAGCGGACATCCAATATCTTAGTCTTTAACAAGGTCTAACTTAAACCTTTTCAAGCACATAATTATATGTGAAATATTTTAGTCATCATCATCATCTTCAAAGCTTCATCTTACTATGTTGGGAAGGCCACACAAGTTCTATTTCTCCACATTCCAATACATCCAAGGCCAAAACCTTGGATAGTGTGCACTATTTTAGTTCTATCATTTATTATTTCCATTCATGTCCTCTTGAGTTTACTCCTTTTTCTTGGTGGACCATCAACGTGTGTGGAAAAACTAGGGGTGGCATGGGTTGGGCCAGCCTGAGCCTGATCCAAGCCCATCTTGCTTTGGGCTGGGCTTGGATATGTATTTAGGCCCAATTTAAGAATTGGACTGGGCTTGGATTAAGTGATAAGAAGCCCAAAGCTCAACTTGGTTTGTGTAAGAAAAGAAAATTTAATTCAATTAGTCCAAATAATTTGCTTAAATGCCCACAAAATTGATCGATAGCCTGATTTGGCCTGGCCCAATTGATTAAATAGGTGAGCTCATGTCAAACTTTTACGACACATGTCAGGCTTGGGCCAACCCTAGCCAGTGTTTTTAAAGTCGGACCGGGCCTGGATAAGCCGTAGCTTGGCCATGAACAGCCCTAGGAAAAACTCACAACCTCTTCATCTTTAAGTATTTAAAGAAAAAAATTTAGCTATTGTATCACATAAAATGTTTATAGAATAACTCATTAAAAAAGGCCAAACGTAGTAGTAGATGGGGTGGCAACCTTGAACAAATAGGAGATGAAAGACTCAATTCATGTCACTATTGCTACAAGGAAGTATGGGCCATTTTCATATAGATACTAATAGTAAAGCTAAACACGATTCATGATGAGATCATGGATGATCAAATTGCCCAAAAATAACTGAACTTGTGCTTTGCATTTAGAAAACCACGTATATGTTCGGATGCCCATATTTTTTTCATTGTTCTTCTCAAATTCCTTATGCACCAAGATAGGCCTTATCATGAAGCTCTCCACTCTCCAATTTAACGATGGAGGATTGTGGCCCACAATTGATGGCAGTGGCAGACCCAAGTACATCCACTTAGGAAAAACAACTCTTTATCGTAGAGTTAAGGATTGTTGGTTTCTACTCAGAGATCTCATGTTCAACCCTCACCTCCCCCCTTAAAGGATTCTAACCTTAACATTGGTTAAGGTCTTAACACAGATTTCTTATATATAGTACTTAAACAAACAATTAACCTAAGTTCAAAAGCAATGAACCACAAGAGATAGAGACACGATTTTTATGCGGAAAACCCAAATGGAAAAAAACTATGAATGGTCCAAACTTTGATCAAGCACTATGAATGAAATGTTACAATATTTGCTTATTATCATTGTCAGGTTTAATACAACCTAAAAGACTGAAGTTCTTCTTGTTGAAGCATATGCCGCTCACCTCCTTCACGTTTGATCCAACATGCCTTGAAGCTACTCAAGATGAACGACCTTCTACAAGAGAGAAGATAATATTTTACAAGAGAGTAAAAGCAATATTCTCTAGAACGCAACAACTTTAGCATAGCCTCTCAATATATGCTATAGAGAAGAAAGGAATCTTTAATGTAAAATCTCAACTTATAATATGGAGATGAATACCTTAGACTTAAGAGAGAATATCTTTTTATAGCCCCAATTTCGTTCCTCATAATAATAATCCAATTAGGATAGGAATTGCCCCAATTTCGTTCCTCATAATAATAATCCAATTAGGATAGGAATTGCCCCAATTTCGTTCCTCATAATAATAATCCAATTAAGATAGGAATTGACATAAATGAGGATAGTCCCACTAAAAATAAAAATAAAAGTTCATGCAATGGCAATTTAATAATTTCAGATAGCACAATTTTTAAAAATTTCTCGAGGCCATTACTTTGTAGTTTTAGCTCCGATTGATATAATCTCGGAACGTACAGATATCTACTCGAAACTAACTTTCCAACAGAAGACCGTTTGCCTTTATTCGATGCTCGGTTTGTGAATATGACCTTTTTAATCCAAATACCTTCATTCCTGCTCTTCTAGGACTCTTTAACCTCTTCAAACTCTTAGTTTTAAATAAATAGAAATACAACTTTGACTAGGACTAGAGTTTTGTAAAATCCATGAATTTAGCCAGCATACTAAAATCCTTACATCCCTCTTTGTATATGTGAGTCTTGTATAGTTGTATGTCTTAATTTTAGTTTTCAAATAAAGACATGCTACTACTTAAACTTAAACAAAAAGGAAAAGAAAGACAATCAAAATATAATTCAGAGTCCAAAGTAGATATAAAAACACATATTTTCCAATCATTTTGTATTGGCCTAGTTAGTGTATAGTCTATCCACAAATTCTATGAACAACAACATTTATAGTGTTGAAGCTCCATTAACCAAAACAAGCTCACTGTTGTTTCCATTTTCAGAATGTCCAACACAAACTCTAATTTCTTACTTTACATTTTGTTTCTTTTATTGGTTACTTCACAGTTCACATTGCCCTATAATATCATGTTAGAATATATCTATGGCTTCCCTATGATCAATTCCATTATGTAATTATCATATTTAAGGAAAACAATTTCATTTTAGTAAAATTATAACCACACAAATTTATAAGAAAAAATGTAATACGAAAACAAAAGATGAGAAGTATGATGTTCTAAGTTAGTAGTATGAAACAAACATTTGTATTGTCACTGCCCTTGCACCATCTAATGTATAGATAAATTTAGTTATGCACTTCCTTGCATCATGGAACTATCTCATGTTTATATAATTTTACTAAACATTGCAACCAAAATACAAAAAAAGTAAATTGGTTCATTAAAAAATAAGCAACTAAAGTTGTACAAACATTTGGCTCGACATTCAACACTCATTTTACTCTAACTTAACAAGTAAATGTAATCGTAGCATTCTACATTTACAATTGAAATTTTCTAAAAACAGTAATAATTAGCCTTTAAATTTTTTTGCCTCTTCCAGGAATGATGTAGGAATCAGAGCATCTCTGCAAAAACCAAGAATGTCATTAGAATTATATCATTTTTATAAAAGCTACAACATATGAAGGATTGTATTCTTGACACAGGTTAAGTTCTCAACACATATTTGTTATATGTAGTTAAACAAACAATTAACCTAAGTTAAAAAACAATGAACCACAAGAGAAGTACATGCAATTTTTACGTAAAAATCCAGATGGAAAATAACCATGGGACCTTACACCGGTCCACACTTTGATCAAGCACTATACAAGAGAGGTTACAAGATCTATTTACTACCCTTGTACAGTTGAACACAACCTAAATGGCTAAAGTTCTTCTTACTAATGCACACACCGTTTGTGAGGTCCTAATCCTAACTACCTCGATTTATACTAATTAATCTTATTTTACATTGATTAAAATGTGATTAGGCTAATTTAACTCAATCTTTTGGGCTTGGGTAATGGATAGGTAGTTGGGTCGGGTTCGGTCTTTAACTAGGTAGTCAAGGACCCTATTGTAATTTATCCATGCATCATATTGACACCTCATTAGTTGCATCTGGTGTAATTCTTTGTGTAGATCATCTTTCATGTTGGGCTCAACTTGATTCGGACCCAACTTGGACTAATTAAGGTCTATTTAACCTAAATTGTAATTATTTAAAAACCTTGGGCTTGCATGCAAAAAGTTCTATTTAAAAGGGAGAGAACTCAACGTTTCTCTCTTTCTCTCCTCCTTCTCACTGTGCTTGTCTTCCCCTTCACTTTCTTCATCCTCACCTCACTTAATGGTTGGCAACCGAGATTTGAAGCTTGCATGTGAGATAGACAGCCTCCATTCCTCTTTTATTCATCTTCCCTTTTGTGTTTTCTCTTTGGAAGGCACCTTCTCCTACAAGCTACAGCCCATTAAGGTGAAGAATCTACTTCCATTTCACATTTTGGGTTTGTTAGAGTCAAGGGGACTCAATCATGCAACATGCATGCATTTTAACACTATATTCATCAATTGCATGTTTTTATATAGAGAACCCACATTTTCATTGAGGATTTCCCTTAATCATACACTAAGAAAGAGTCGAGTAGGGCAAGCACTATGTTGAGGCAAGTATTGGAGTATATATGGTACTACATGTATGTTTAATGGTTGGCTCTTAGATTGATTATTCCAATTCCTAAGCTACAGCTCTTTCCTTGTCAATTTAAGCATGTATATATGTCAATTGAATGAATTAGAGAGTGAGTAGATAATGTGGGTGTTGTGTGAGCCTTGAACAACCCTTAATGACATTTTGAAAGTCATAGGAAGTTCCTTAACGTTCACACCTCAAAGTTCTGTATTGAACTCAAGTTTCAAAATTAGCTTTAGAAATTTTGAAGCTTATGGTGAAGCTACGGCTGAGCCGTAAATGTGTGTGGCTTAAAGTCCTAAGAGCACTAAAACCTATCTTGTACTACGGCTAACCCACAGTTGCACTGTGGAATTAACTACGGCTAACCCGTACCCATCCCGTGACCAAGTCGTAAGCCATTTTACGGTGAGCTTTCCCAAGAGCCTGAAATTTCAACTTCCTTCCACGACTTACCCATAGCTATACTGTGGAATGTACTATGGCTAAACCGTACCTAGCCACAACCTTAGCTGTAGGCTTAGCATAGCTAAGCCCTAGGCCAACATACAATTGACCCGTAAATACGTATGAAGTTAGAGAGAAAACCTGAGCCACTCGGCTAAACCATAAGAACACTGTGAACTGAGGATATTAGGGTTTCTAATAACTTTGTAGGGCTCTAGATATGGCACATTTTCCAAACTAAATTAGCCTAATGGTGGTTAAATGATAAGGGGGATGAGTATAGAGCTGTCACTTATTCCCTTTGATTTTCTGGATGAATTCCCAATGTCACGGCAAGGATGTTAGCATAAGAAGAGGTGTTTTTCTGTACACAATGTAATACCAAGATATGGTAACGCAATGACACTGGATGTTTTATGAATGCATCGTGTTGAATGACCTCAAGATCACGAATTATTTAGCATAGGATTGGCTAGTAAGTTCCCTTGATACATTTGATTCAAGTGCATTCATATTGTTAAGAAACCTTGTCCTTAACATGACTTGGTCAAGTGCCCACTCTCCCGACAAACCTTGAGACAAATCAGACATGAGCTTCTACTGAGTGCGTGTCTATCGAGACTGAGCTTCTACTGAGTGTGTGCCTGTTGTCAAATGGGTGTAACTAAGATTGAGAGGGTTCAAGCTCTTTTAGCTCATATAGGTATGCATTGTTCAGTTACCCTATTAATTTTGATTTTTATGATTGAATATGATTTCAAGACCTATACTCCCTTATGTACGATATGATAAGTATGACTAAATTATATGAAATATGTGAATCTGAGTTGGTCTTGATCGTTGAGTCGGCACCACTTAGTTTGTGCCCTTTGGGTATCTTTATGTCGCTATTGCAGTAGTCTACAGAGGAGTTGTCGACGCTCTTTGAGAAGCTAGTCTGATCCCTTAGTAACCCATATGAATGTACGCTCCCTCTAGATGATATGCTCTCTCTTGGGAGAATATAGCCTCGTAGTTGCCAATTAGTCTGTATAACATATGTTTATGATTCATCACTTATGTTTACTCATGCGCAACATGCTTAGTGGACTGTTATTGCCTTCTTAAATTTGTGTATGTTTCAAATTCACTTGATACATTATGCTAGTTTCATATATCTCTGTATTTGCTTAACCGTTATGTTAACAATGCTACCCTTGGTGTTACAGGTACAAAACCAAACTCCAACTCGGTTATTGATGCATCCCTGGAGGGTGCCCTAACGGTACCTGGGGTTATAAAAGACTGGAAGGATGACGATGTCTTTTACTAGTCATCCTACGGAGAGCATCCAGTGATTTAGTTGGGTGAACCAGTTGTGGCTATGGTCTTTTGCATGGAGATATTTAAAATGAACTTTGTGTACAAGACATGTTTTAGGTTTTTTGGATATGTATGTGATGGGAATGTTTAATTGAAAGACTTAAGTTACATATGATGGTATGATATACTCTTTTATATTTTTCTTATTATCATTACCAATGTATTTCACAGGTGCTCATTTTGTGTTGACTTTTAATTTACATGTTGTTGGTCATACCTCACACGTTCTTCTGGAATCTCCCTTGTAGGAATTCGTACATATCTTCTTATGGCACGGATTACTACGGGATTACGTATTCACACCCTAGGGGCCCACTCTAATCCCCAATTCCTAGGATTAGGGCGTGACACCATTCACATTCTTCAAACTTGATCTAACACTCCTTGAAGCCACTTAAGATGAACAACCTTCTATAAGAGAGAAAACAATCTTCTACAAGAGAATAGAAGTAACATTCTATAAAACTCAACATCTTTAGCATAGCCTCTCAATGAATGCTCTAAAAAAGAAAGGAATCTCCAATGCTCTAAAGATTCACGCAATAGCAGTTTTTTAATTTTAGATAACACAATTTCTGCAAACTTCCTGAGGCCATAACTTTGTCGTTTTAGCTCTGATTGACGAATCTTAGAACCAATGGATATCTACTTGAAATGAGCTTTCCAACGGTAGGTCACTCCAATTTAGCTCTTCTAAAAATCTTTAATTTCTTTAAACTCTTAGTCTAAAATAAATAGAAATACAACTTTGGCTAAAAATAACGTTTTGTCCAATCCATGGATTAGACAAAAAACATAAGTCCTTACAATCTCCCCATTTGGTAATTCATGGATAAAACTCCTTATACATTTAATCTACCTAAAAATAAAACCAAATTTACATTGAGTGGTAAAAGAAATAAAATATTTGTACCATCAACACTGTACCTTACCAATTGAATACCATCTATCTTCAACAGCTCTGAATATTCAAATATTCATATTTCCCCCTAAACTCCTTATTCTTTATCTTTTTATCCATAACTGACACAAATAATGTTGTTAACATGTAGCATATCTGTCAATCAGGATTTACCAGTAGCTCTCCCTCAGTTGTGACTCCCCTTATTGTCATCTTATTTTCAGCACTGGGGGTGAGAGCTTGATTTTCTTAATTAGGGTTTTTTTAGATTTTTGGTACGCACACTTGAAAATTTGAAACTTTAAGCATAGTGTATGCCAATTCAATAAGCAAGTCAGACTTTCTCACGCAAACAACTCTTTTCTTGATCTTGGGTGGAGACCATTGCTTCTTCCATTGCCTGTTTTTTGATAAACACCTCAATTTGTTACAATAAGGATGAATGTGTCCTTTAATCCCACAATGATGACATATGGGTATAGATTTAGGATGTGACACATTCCTCTTATTTGCAGTATATTTAGCACAAACATATTTTAAAACATTAGGACTTTTCACAAAAATAATTTTACTTTTAGCTTTTGAAATAGTTGCACCATGATCATAATGAAGACCTCATTTGTCATTTGACAACTTCTAACTATATAAGATGTCTTCATGTTTCTCTGGTTCAGTGTTCATCTTGCTCAGTGAAGCTTTTGTAATTGTGAGTTCTGACATAGCCATCTTTAATTTTCCATTCAAGTCATCTTTCTCCTTTTTGCAACTATTCAGCTATTCTTTCAAGGACTCTATCTCTTGTTTAGACTTATTAACATCATTGTTCAATAATTTAAAGATTGTATCAGCCATAGTATTTTTTTGACATTTCAAGAGACATACCTTAGTAAATGCTTCGTTCAATTCTTTCTTGAGAGAAGTGATCTCCTTTGCAGCAGACTCATTTTTGTTCCAGAGTATCATTTACCAATGCCATTCTCTTTGGGTCTTTCCGCAATTGATCTTGTACTTTCAATAATTCCTTTTCAGATTGAGGTAAATCATCAAAAGAGACATCAATATCATTATTAATATTTAGAATTGTTGTCAAATGTGATTTGTGAAGATCTAGCCATGAACACAACATACTTGGCACTAGCAGTGTCGAGAAAAGAATTTTCTACATATTCAGAATCATCATCCCACATTACTGTAATAACTTTAACCCTTTTTTCAACTTTCTATTTACACATTTAAAAGCAACATGACTATACCCTTGGCATTTAAAACATTAAACAAATCTATGATTATTCTTTGTAGAGTTTTCCTCATTGCATAATCAAGCTAGATTTTTCATCTTTCAAAATAGATGACTTAATGTTTGATGTGCCTTCATGGTTGACTTCTATTCTAGAAATCCTTTGATTGATTCACACAACAGATTAGTATGACACGCTTTAATACCACTTGAAAGGATTCTAATCTTGACACAGGTTAAGGTCCCAACATAGATTTCTTATATGTAGTTAAATAAATAATTAACCTAAGTTAAAAAACAATCAACTACAAGAAAAGGATGCGCGATTTTTATGTGGAAAACCCAAATAGGAAAAAACTATGAAACCTAATATCGGTTCACACTTAGATTAAGCATTATGCAAGAGAGGTTACAAGATCTACTTACTACCCTTGTCCAATTAAACAAAACCTAAAGGATTGAAGTTCTTCTTACTGATACACATGCCGTTCACCTTTTTCAAAATTTGATCCAACACACTTTGAAGCCACTCAAGACGAATAGCGTCCTATAAGAGAGAAGACAATCTTCTACAAGAGAGCAGAAGCAATATTCTCTAGAACTCAAAAACTTCAGCACAGCCTGTCAATGAATGCTCTAGTGAAAAAGGAAATCTCCAATGACAAATCTCAATTCAGAAATAGTGGTGGATGCTTCAAGATTGAGAGAAACATCCTTTAAATAACCCCAATTTCATACTCATAGTGGTGATCCAACTAGGAAAGAATTTGGCACAAAATAGGAAAGTCCCACTTAAAATAGAAATAGAAATTCACGTAATGACAGTTTTGTAATTTCGGACAACATAATGTCTATAAACTTCTCGAGGCCTTAACTTTCTCATTTTAGCTATGATTGACGTAGTCTTGGAATCTGTGGATATCTACTCAAAACGAGCTTTCCAGCGATGGTTGCTTGCCCATATCCAATATTTAGTTTGTAAGATATAACATTTTTAATCCATGTTATCCTTAAAAAAACATTTTAATTTAGCTCTTCTAGGACTCTTTAGCCTCTTCAAACTTATAGTCTAAAATAAATAAAATTACAACTTTGACTAGAACTAGAGTTTTGCCTAATCCATGAATTAGCCAACAAACATAAATCTTTACAGGATATATCCTAAGTTTCTCAAGCAAAATGGTTAAAGAACTTATATAATAATCAAAATCCAAACAAACTGTCTTAAAGAAAATTAATTACCTTTTCATAATCATAACAACTAGCGACTCTATACCTATTCGTTATTATTTTGGCCAGCAACCCCAAACCAGGAAAAGTTTCTTGCAATCATCACCAAGACTACATCATATTACACAAGACAAAAGCAAGAAATCCAACCAAAGATCAAAGGTAAAATTCCTTACATCCAGTTGTTACTGGACCACTTTCTGCCTCTTCTTCGGTCTTCTCAGCAGCTTCTATCTTTTCGTTGCAGGAAAATTCTCTTTTATCTCTTCCTTCATTAATGACACAGAGAACTGTCATCGTTCTTTCTTCACCAACGCCGCAACTACTCTACATGAATGTTTGACATGTTTCCATTCGAGGATCGACATAAATCTTGTAGAATTGCACGACGCCAATGATATTGATGCTTCTTCTTTTTCATTCAAAGCTAAAATCTCCTTAACTAATACCTATTTCTTACAAATTTTAAAGGGGATTGCGTGCAGTTGATGAGCTTCATTTCAGGTAATAGAAGGATTAGGTTGGGGATAGAGAAGAGGTGATTTGGGAGAAGTTGAATAAGCCATTTTGGTTATGGGATCAAATTTCATGGGTTGTAAAATCTAATTGCCCCATCTTAGGCCCTGGAAGTATAAATTATGGTTGTGGGGAGGGTGGGGTTTTTTGGTTACCATGGATGGTAGCATTTCAATTATGGAGATGATTGATGACAACTGATGGATCTAGATGGCGAACTTCGACACATGATCGCAGATCTATGTGCAGTTCAGTGATTGGGAAGTTTTGCGGATCAATGGAGTGTACATAGATCTCCAAATGCATGTCAGAGTCTCCCCATCCAGATCCATCAATTGGTATCAAAGGCTAGCACAGTGTGTCCCTTTCGTCGGTTTGAATTTTGGAGAAAGAACATGGATGTTAGTAGATCTAGTTTTTTTAACTAGCCCATATTCGTTTGTCTGCTATAACTCAAACAAAGGAAGAAGATGAGTAGGATTTCTTTGTTTTAATGCAAAAATAGAGGCTTCCTAACTCAAATCTAACCAAAATAAAGGAGAGAGGGATCACGTGGTGGTAGTCTTGTTGTTGTTGTTGTTGTTGTTGTTTTTTTTTAACATGTCGTGAAATATAAGTCAAACATGAGACTCTCTTTTCCGTAAGATAAAAGAGAGAGACATGTGAATAAGCACATCATCACACGTGAGGAAGGGGATTGGCTAAAGCTAAGCCAATCTAGAAGCCGCTAACGATGTCATTAGTGACAACACAATAGACGTCATTCCCTATAGTGCCTCAACACGCGTGCAACATAGGGTGCACCTTGCTGCCTCTCCCATTCGGTTTATGTAGGTTGGGTCAGGTAGATCCAACACGACCTGACCTAGTCTAGGACTCTGACATAGAAGGCGATGGTAAGAGCTAACAACGAGTGACTGATGCGGCATTAGTGATGATGCAGGCAAAGTACAGACTACCGTCCATTTTTCAAATTGTGATATCTTGATCATTCGGAGTCTAATCGATGATCCATTTATGCTGGCAGAGTCTTTGCAAGGAGATCTACATAGTGAAAAAGAAAGAAAGACAATCTAATGATTCAAAAAGGGTTTGCTCAGCGAGAAAGGTCAGCATATCTAAACTTTTCCTTTCTTATTTAAATTATGGATGTCTTACGAAGTTGCACCACATGACCTTGCAAGAGACAAGATTTTCAACAGGAGGACCCCTTTTAGCGGATGTAACGCTCCGATCCCAATTAAACATGATTAACAACTAATTAAATAAATTATTAGCTAATTAGCATAGCATTGATCTAAATAATGATGTTCAACATCTAATTGGGTTAGACTTAGTTCATGTTTGTCACATGGAGTCTAATGGGTTAAGTTCTGGTCAAGAATAGATAGTTGGGTTGGGTTTGTCTTAATTAGATAAATGAAAACCCTTTGTTGTTGTTTTAGATTTCATGATTTTACATCATACATGCATCATATTGCTATCATCGCATTTGTCTTCTTGAGCTCATTAACTTTTGTGCTTGACTTGAATACATTTGACTCATTTGAATTAATTAGACTGTCATTTAACTTAAATTGAAAATCTAAATGGGAGATGAAGACTTTCTTATAGTTCTGTAAAACTTTGTTTTAAAAGAACTAAGAACCCTCCTAATCGGCTCTTCCTCATTTTCCTATTTTCCAACCACTGTAGTTCTCCTTCCCTCTCCCATTCTTCTTCCTTCTAATCACCATAAGCAAGGATCATCTTGCATGCATGTTCTAAGACTTCCTTCCCATCATTCTATCTCTTCTCTAGCTTCCTTTACTAATGGAAATCAAAGATTATGGCTTACATCTCTCCTTACAACTCTCTAGTTACTGTATAAGGTAAGATCTCCTTCCATTCATATATTTCTTGCTATAATAGAGCCAAGGACACTTTATCACAAGCATGCACTCGTGCCCTCCATCCCTTCTTCATGCATGTCATGTTAGGGTCAGGAAACAGTGGGTTCTGCTTCTCAATTGAGCATAGAGAAGGAGTAATAGTTAGAACTCTGAATCAAAGGCAAGTATAAGCTAATTAATATTAAATGCATGTTGGTAAAACTGTGACTCTTGTAAATCTATTAAATGCTAAAGGAAATTGTTAATTTTCAGCCCTTATATCAGTATGTATTCTAAATTCTAATGCATGATGAAATCTTTTCATGAATAATGAAATGTGAACTTGGAAATGTAGAATGACTGATGGAGTAGGAAAAGCATAGTGGAAACCAAGTTGGAAAAAGTTTTGTAATGAATCGAACTCCGTACTGAAACACTTCAACAATTATGAAGCCTACGGTTAAGTCGTAAGTACAATACGAATAGCTTTCTAGAGACCCAAATTCTGACTTTCTTCTGCAGCTAACCTCACAGCTAAACTATAAAATGCGCTATGGCTACGCCGTAGCCTAGCATGTCTAAACCATAGGACACTTTATGGCCAATCCGAGAATGCTTGAAAATTCTGTATCCCACGGCCAAGCCGAGATATACCCATGGCTAAGCAGTGAGACCTCCACGGCTAAGCCGAGATACACACGGCTAAGGCATAAGAACCCTGAAAATTTAGAAAAGTTAGGGACATTTGTAAGACCTTGCAGGGCCCTAGTTCTTGGTCCCTTAACCTAATTATTTGGCCCAATAGAAAATTACTTAACATAAAGTGTCTTGAGGGCTGACACTCATTCATGTAATTTTGTCCATTTGTTAAGCACCTCCCCATGGGTATTGATTTAAGGGACTTTGATGCACTCTCTTTTACACAAAGTGACACCAAATAAAGACAAAATGTATCAGATAACTTAAAACTACTTCATCATGCACGGTTTGAAACAACAGATGACCAGATTAGGGTTGACTCGTAAATTACCTTGATTCCATTAATTGAATTGCATAGCATATTGAACCTTATGGTTGCCTTCCATCATTGAACTGCTTATTCTATCATTAGAATGATTATGAGATGATCACGATACGAAGTGATTGTAGTTTAGTGTTCCTTGATATACGGTTTTCCATTTATTCGTATTGAATTGAGTAATAATGAATTGAATATCTAATGAATTGTTCATAATGAAACGTGTTGCACAATTCACTCAATTTCAGTTATATGACTCGTAATGGTTGGGCTTTACTCAGCTTCAACCTTGTGATACCCGATGGAGATAACTTTGGTGTTGTAGATTGTTTTGGTGCCATTGTAGTGTGCCTTTGGAGCTTTTGAACTCCATGTACGTAGAGACCCAATCATACCTTTAACCAGGGAATTGGTGTTCTCAATACAAAGATCTCTAAAGGAAGGATATAGCAAATACAGTAGCCAAATAGAAAAGTATTTCTCTTAATTAATTCATATATCATGCTTTATTCACTGCAAACATGCCTAGTATACCAAATTGACTTTTATTGATCAACTATTAATGATTCTTGTAAACATAATGCATGTTACTTTAATTATGATTATACTTTGCTGAATAGTCTTATTCATAAGTTGTCAATGCTGTTACTGGCTCATATCTCAGTCCCGATCTTGCAAAGATCAAGGAAACTCTAGAGGAGGTCTACGGGGTCCCTTTAGGCCTTAATGAGTGGATGGCAGTAGAAATCTGACTAATCCACCTATGCTGTGCAATGCGATATTCTTAGAGCCATTTTATTTTGGGATTGTGAATGCATTACGGTTTCATGGCATTGCTCTAGTTTTTATTTTTTCATGCATAGTCTATGATCCCTTGTATTTTGGGATATATGTATCATTTTGTTATTGTCCAGAAACCTTAGGTTACTCTTAAGCATGTTAAGACTTGTACATATCATGTCATGTAGTTATGCACCTCACACGTGTAAAATATGTGAATGTCCTTTGTGTAATTCTGCTTAGACTCCAGTCAATGTGTGGATTACACAGGAGTACGCATGTCACGCTTAGGGATTAACCATAATCTCCGAATTCTTAGGCTCGGGTTGTGACATACGTATTAATATGGTATCAAAGCATGAAATAATCATTTAAAGGACTAAGAAGTTTAGGAACTAGTAAGGAAACGATAGTATTAATGCGAATATTATTTTAATAAAAACAGAAGAATAAAAGGAGGAAGAGAGAGAGCTCTTATTAATGATGTGTATGTATATAATAAGGGAGAGGAGGATCTTATTTATAGAATAAGATTGCTTTCTCCCCAATCAACCTAATAGGGAAAGACTCTAACCCTAAGTAATCCCCTTATCTCATGTGGGTCCCAATGTGGGCATCCACCTATGATAATACATCTTATAACACTCCCCCTTGGATGACCACCATTCAATGATAGTTGCCTCATTAAAACCTTGCAAAGGAAAAACCAAATGGGAGAAAAACCAAAGCGAAGGAAAAAGAGTACAACATTCTATAGGATCATTGACTTGGTGTTGGACGTGCATAATACTGCCTCGTTAAAACCTTAACTAGGAAAACCCAGTGGGATAAAACCTAGAAAAGGAAAAAGAGTACAGCGCACAGATGTCCTGGGTAGCATACTTCAGGATGCCTCTCCCTAATTGACTACTCCCCCTGATGATAACAACCTTTCACATAGCTAGGCATTTTAATCTCTTATACAAGTGTTTAGAATACTAATTGTGGCAAAAAACTTCGTAAACTGATTAGCCAGGTTATTGCTTGAATGAACTTGCTTGACTTCAATCTTGCTATTTGTTCTGAAGCTCATGAGTGAAGAAGAACTTTGGTGTAATGTGCTTCGTCTTGTCATCTTTAATGTATCATTCTTTAATCTATTGAATACGCCCCATTGTCTTTGCAAATAATGCTCGGGGTACCTGTACGAAGAGGTAATTGACAAGAACTACATATATGTTGAGTTAAATATTTTAGCCACACACATTCCCCACTGGCTTCATAGAGGGCTAAAATCTCAACATGGTTAGCATAAGTAACTACCAAAGTCTATTTAGTCAAATACCAATCCAAAGCCTTGGTGCAAAACTATATATGGGAAGTATATTTATAAAGAATGAAAATCTCATTAGAACTTCTCTCGATCTGCGAGTCGAGATAAAATAGTCAATAGTTTTCTCGAGCTCTTCTGGAGTCCTGATCAGATTTATAAACTTCTACTATTATAAATCCATTTAAGGATTTTATAAAGATAAACGGACAAATGGAATTGTTTTCATACCTTTCCTTAGATAATTATCCACTAAGACGATTGTACCATATTCTTCTGGAATGCTTCAGGCTGCACAATGAATGTCTTACTTATATTGAGTATGTACTCTCTGACTTTTCTTCAGGCAAAGCAAATCCTTCTGGGATTTTCATATATATGTCTATGTATGTTTTTAATCCCAAGTTTCTGCAGGAAAGCTTGTATCACAAGTCATGCCTTCTATCTAATAATTTCATTCATTTTCCTTACAAACACCCTTTGTAACCTACAAGGTTAACACCTTTTGGGGTTTGTACTATACGTTCAGATATACCACGTCTATTGAGAGACTGTAATTCCTTAATGGCATCTCTCTATTTGGCCAATTTGTTCTTTGTCGACATTCATTTATAGAACGTGGTTTTGTATCCCAATCATCATTCTCCCTTGATATTTGTGTAGCTACCGCATATGCAAATGCATCATCAATGATAATTTCATTTCTATCCCATCTCTCTCTTTAACAATTACAAAGTATAGAGATCTCTTTATTTATTAGGTACCCACTGCCTCTTCAGGGGCTTCCAGAGTCTCTTCCGGGACTCATGTCACTTCCAGGACATCAATTTCTTCAGGAATTTTAAAGAGAGTGGATTTTGTCATAAACTCTTCGGGAGTATACCTCTTTTGGAGTATTATTGAGATATGATTACTCATTTCTCCTCTTCTAGAGAACTGAGTCCTTGAAACCTATAAGTCTATCATGCTTCGGGTGTGTAGAGATTCAATTGCTGCCATATTTGGACTTTGTATCCTATAGGGACACTAATTCGTGCTTGTCCTATAAGGACATTAATTCGTGCTTATGTGTTCATAGCCGGTACATGTGACCTAGTCACTTTTGCTGTATCATGAAAAGCATCAGGGAATTCGTTTGTAATTAAGTGCACAATTCTTCGTACTTCATTCTCACATTGTGAAGTACATAGATGAGACAGAGTGAAAGTATTCCACGCTAATTCTAGCCGTTCTTCGGGAATGCATTGTTCTACAGGAACAAGCCATTCTTCAGGAACTCTCTTATCTCCCTTAACAGCGAGAAGACTATCTCATCAAGATGACAATCAGCAAAACGAGCAAGAATACATCTCCTGTCATTGGGTCTAGATATCTAATAATTAGGGTGAATAATAACCAACATAGATTTCCAATCTACGTTGTGGTTTCATGCAAGTCACGAACCTACTATATCAAGCCTTATAAATTTAAAAACATGCTCAAGGAAGTGGACCCTAGGTTTAATAATTTGTGCTAATGGGCGGGATTTGATGGGTTCACAAATGTCACACTATATCCTTTGCAGAAAGGATGGTCAATGGATGATACTCTAAGGAGTACATAACAGAATTATCAATAATTTGCCTTAACATAGTACCCCTAGGGTGACCTAACCGATCATGCCAAAGCATGAAAGCCTTAGGGTCACTAATTTTAGGGCTTAGTGTGAGCTTTGGGCTTGACTTTGTCGTTTTGCTCATAATCGAATGTGATTCGGTTTTGAAGATTGTCTTGTAATATAGCCCTGCGGCCTGATGAGAATGCACATAGCTTTTCTAGTATCAACTTCTGGCTGTCAATACTAGTAATGATGTACAAATATTTTGGTGTGGACTCTTCTGGAGCATTCAAGTATTTGTACTAATCCAGCTATGATTGATGCCGTGCATGAGTTAAACACTAACTCTAAGAAAAACTTCTGATTTTTTCAATGTAGTGTGTTTTGTTGCACTGTTTACCGGATAGATATTATTCTCAGTGTCATGCATTCCATGATCCATACAATAACTAATGATAAACTTACATAACTAGTCAATTACATCACAAAAAATAAATAAATAAAACTTGAGAACAGCTAAACAATTTACCATTCAAAACAAATATAGCATGCAAACACAAGATACGGGGAATAAAAGAATAAGTCTAACATCAAACAAAATATCAAAAATTGAACTCAATCTTTAAACTCATAAAAGTAGTTGTTGGTCTTCTAAACCATGCTTGGTGGTTCTCCCAATTTCTAAACAAAATGCCTTCTCAAACACCTCTCCTAGGGTAGTTATTTTCATCTCTACTAGAGAACATATTATATCTACCTCTTCTGGAGGGATTTTGATTTACTAATCTGGCATTTATTTTAAGCATTGGATGTATGACCATCTGCTGGTGATCATCCCTGTCTAACAGGGATATAATGACGCAGAAAATAAGAGCATATTGCATATCCTCCAAGGATATCTTATTTTCGACTTTGATAGGATCACCAAGCCTTTTAGAATGTGTAAAGATCGATTGACCAATAATAGTCAAACAAAAATAGAACTTCGGGTTCTTAATATCCAATGACAAAGTATAATGAAGAATTGGCCAATTAAAAAGTTAGAACTTCGGGTTCTTAACTGACGAATCAGAACTTCTAGTTCTGTTAAGGCTTCAGGCTAGAGATGGAACTTCAGGTTCTCAGAATTACTGGTTTTATCAAAGCTTCAGGTTTGAATCACAACTTTTGGTTCTGTCAAAACTTTAGGTTTGATTCCATGGCCTTCGTATCGATCTACACTACTTTGAATCAAAACTCCAAGTTTGATTATGAATATAAATCTTCAGGTTCATATTCCAAATCTTAGAACTTCTGATTCCAGATAATTTATGGATCTTTAGGTCCAGGTTATTGAGTTGATATAGAACTTCAGGTTCTATTATATACAACTATTGCTTCTGGCAATAACAAATTCATTAAAACTAAAGTTTAATATAATCATATAGTAATAATTATACCGAAGTAATTATATCAAGCATGCAGTACAATGTTATAGAATATATAAAAATAAATGTGTGTGAGAAATAGAAATAAAAGGTAGAACTTCAGGTTTTTAACATCCAATCAAAGATAATAACAAAAATGTGATGAAGAATTGAGAAATTGAAGTTTAGAACATTGGGTTCTCAACTTAAGAATCAGAACTTCTAGTTCTAAATTAGAGTAGTTCATGGATCTTTCAGTACAAATTAGAACTTCAGGTTCTAGATTAGGACAATTCATGGATCTTCAGGCCCGGGTTAGAACTTCTGATTCTAAATTAAAATAACATACAGAACTGCAGGTTCAGGTTATTTATTTGATATAAAACTTCTAGTTCTAAGTATCATATGAAACTTCGAGTACATATTGTGGATTTGAAAACTTCTAGTTTCAGAGTAAAATAACCAACGGGTCTTCTGGTCCAAATTTAAACAAACTTCTGGATCATAGGCTAAAATAATTTATGGAATCTCGAGTCCGAGTTATTGATTCTATATAGAACTTTTAGTTCTAAATATCATATGAAACTTCGGGTTCCAATTACTTGTATAAAACTTCTGGTTCTATTTATGATCCATGATTTTCAATTTTATCATGATCTTTTTTTGATGAGAAATAATAAATTATTTATCACTCGAATTAAAATTATAAATACTTGCAGATCGAAAAAGAATAATAATAAATGTAGGTGTATGATTTTCAAACTAATAAAAGATCATAAAATAAGGATAAATTACTTAACCTTTGAATCATCCTCCTTTTGGTGCTAATGTGTAGATCTGCTCGCGAGCTTTCCGTAGGCGCAAACGGATCTCAAATCGGACTCCAGATTGTCAAGATATCACAAAAACAATTTTCTGCCATCGATCCGGGTCAAACTTGCTCTGACCGTACGATCCTACTGACGCTACTGTTTGCGTCAGCGGCTAACGTCTCTACAGGCTGGGCTGGGTTCGGAAGACCCGTTAGGTTGACTGACCTAAACCCAAGTCCAACCTGTATACCTTTTTCTGTTTTGTTTTTTTTTTTTTTTTTTTTTTTGTTAAAGGGAACCCAACCCTCTCCTTCCTCGTCCCTTCTGCAATAGGGACGAGAGCCCTATTCTCCAGCCCGGCCTCTCTCTTCCTCAGCAGCAGTGTATTGCTAGAGTTGGCACTGGCGGCCGGATCATAGCGGTGGGGCACAGCGACGACGGCACCGATCCGCGCAGGTGCTCCTTAAGGATAGGGATACGATCCCTTCTTCTTCTCTGCCGGCTTCTCAAATGTCCTGAAAACCAAATCAACCTTCTCAAATGCAGACTTGGTCCAGATGATGAACCGCCCTAGTTGCCCGCCGGGAGCGAACTTCAGGAGATTCAGGCGCTCCACAGACGCCACATCAACGCTGAGAGACATAGCGACGATTGCTCATCTTGCCCTTACCCGCACGGATCGCCTGGCTGTCCTTGGCCTTCTCGGCATCCGGGAAACTGCCAACCTGCTTGAGGACCTTGATGGCCGCAGAGGTCTTCTCCACGGATTCAGCGGGGTCAGAGATCACCAGCGGGATCTCGGGGATCGAGTCGATGCGGTGGCCGCGAGCGAGCCGTTGATTTCGATCTGCACCAGCTGATCGAGAAGCCGATCGAAGCTGGATCCCATCAGGAATTCCGAGATGATATTTGCAGCCACGAAGAAGTGTGATTCCACTGCCACCGTAGCACTGGTTCCACATCCCATCAAACGTGATGACTGGCATCGCTAGTGGGTTCCCCAAAAACGTAACGAATGGCCTCGATCGATCCACTAGAACCTTCTCCCTGCAACACCAGGACCAATTTTTAGGAACGTCGACCATCCCATTTCTAAATTTTCACAATCGCCGATTTATCCAACGTTCCAGATCGGTGGAGATGGTGCGGCTAGGGAGATTGTCTCTCTGCGTCTTCTCTTTGTTTGAGAAGATTTGAAAGACCTGGTTGAACAAACCTGTAGCAGGTCTTTGTTCTATCTTTTCGGTCAGGGAAGATCGTGATACTGAGATCAAAACCATTTCGATCTCTTCTCTGTATCCAGAAAGTGAGATCGGTCTCGCCTCGTTAATGAAAAAAAAATCTAAGTTGATCACACGAGCAGCAACTTCAATCTGAGCTCTTCATGCTAATAACGTGTTTTAATGCAAAACAGAAGAATAGAGGGAGGAAGAGAGAGATCTTATTAATGATGTGTATGTATATAATAGGGGGGAGGAGGATCTTATTTATAGAATAAGATTGCTTTCTCCACAACAACCTAATAGGGAAAGACTCTAACCTTAAGTAATCCCCTTATCTCATGTGGGTCCCAATGTGGGCATCCACCTATGATAATATATTTTATAACAAATATCAAATATTTAACTCTATAGCCTAATTATTTGATTTGTTATGGGGGACTAAATGGGCAATCCTAAATTAGGATTGAATTCATTTTGTAGGAAATGGTTTCATGATAAGGTACGAACAACAGTCACGAGGTTAATATGAACCCACTTATAAAGACTACTGGATCTGCTCCTCCATGGCCACCCAAGAATACTGATCGGTTTATGATTGTCATCCAAGCCATACAAGCATAGTCCCAGTCTATGCAAGCACAAATGCAAGCTATGAATACTCTACAAGCACATATGATTGCTATTATTGAAAGATAGGGTCAGACCCAAATTCAGCCTCATGTAGAATGCCAAGTGTTATTTCAACTGAAAGAAAATGATCCAAATGCTCTATACGAAAAGTTCACTAATCATGGAGTTATAGAGTTTCATGGCAAGGCAGATGCTATGCAAGTAGACGAATGGTTGAGTATATAGATGATATGTTTGGTACAATGGTTTGCATTAACAGGTAGAAGACCTTGCTCATCGCTTCCATGTTTCATGGAGTGGCTAAACCTTGGTGAAAAGCGTGAGAGACTCTTATATGGATATGCCTGGAGCTATTATTTAGGACACATTCGGTTTGGAAGGACGTTTATTCTTACACATGTTCAGAGGGAAAAAAAGTTGTGTTTATGGTATTACAACAACAATAGATGTTTGTGATGGAAGTAGGTGGGTCTCGTGGATAGATTTTCAAAACTTTTGATCCACTTGACACAGGGATCAACTATCCATAAGACCAAAACCCAATCCAGGATGCGTTACCCTCAATCTCGTGACCATGTACAGTAAAATTCTACCAGCACTAAGCATCCAAAATAACCTACGACATGCAAGAAGTAGATCATACCTTTGGAGACCCGCAGTGCTCTAATGGACTTCTTTAAGACCTCTTAGCCTTCCACGCTATGACCCCCGAATTGGATTTCTTTTCTCAAGAAGAACGGTGGAATCTTCAGGAGAAAATCCCAACTCGAGACTCCAAGGAACTAGAAGAAAAGAGAGGAGAGTAACTCGCGCAACTCTTGCACGAAAGGGTTTTGGGCGTGAGGGGGCTCTTTTGGACGTCCAAGGATATTTTATAGACTTCCAAATCTCTCCCTTGTCTAATTGAAATAGAAGTCTTACTTCCAAAGCAATTAGCAACTTTCTCCTTTCCAAACTCTTATTTCTAGAGCCCAAGTCGGATTAGTGTTTTCCAATATCTTAGGCTAGCGTGGGGACCACTAGGGATTCCTTAGAAAGCTGGCTCCAACTGGAACACCGCGACCCCACATCTCATGTGCAATCCGGGCCCACAGTTAATTGCAAATAACACCACTATATAAATGCAATTGCACTCCAGTCTTAGGAATAAATTACAATGAAGACCCTAAACTTCCCAATTACCACAAGTAGGCCCCTCTATCAATATCCGTGGATCAATTGGAATAAATCCGTCTCTTCCAATCTAAGTTCCACATCTTATTATCCTTGAGCCCCAATTAATCACAGTAATCATCAGTACCATCCAATTAACTCTTAATTGAGATGGGTGCGCACTTACTAATGACAAATCCATTAATTGGCACAAGGGGATAATAGAGATTGATTCCATCTTGATCATTCAACGTTCCCACAGTTCTACTACCATATACCCAAGACACTGAGGTGTTAACCTATAGTCGGCCTCACTCATTGGTGACTCAAAGCAAATGAATAGATAGAAACTTGAGTTCGTCAATGTCTCAGGATTGAGGGCCTATTGCTAGGGAATTATGAAAGCATACCTTATTATTGAGACGGAATACCATAAGGTGCATCTCATGGTCCTTCAATACATCCAATGTACCGGCACTATTGATCCAGAATCTTACATTCTGATGATCGAGACAAATCACACTATCTCATAGTGATCAAAGTGCTGCAACCTTATCAAATGAGATGCCCAGTCTCATTACTGGTTGTGAAGCTATTTAAGTATAAGATTTGTGACATATATCTCCCGCGTGTGGATCTCATCCATGCACATATATCACATCTAATATACTAATGGGACCCGGTTCAACTCATGAACCATTATGTCATACGTATTGGTCATGCGCATAAAGTAGTAAAATAACATTCATCTCATGAAAGTAAAGCATGATTTTATTGATAAATAAAGAAATTAATCAATTTATTACATCAACTGATGGATTGAGTCCACAAAAACTAACAATCTCCCACTTGGGCTCAATGCCAGTCAGGGTTGCATCTCATGCCCATCCCTTCTACGTGTTGCTCAAAGACTTTGGTAGTCAAAGGCTTAGTAAAGGGATCTGCCAAATTGTCTGCAGAGGCTATCTTGGTAATAGCAATATCACCTCTCTGCACAATCTCTCTGACTAAGTGATACTTCCTCTGTACATGCTTTTGGCTTTTATGGCTTCTGGGTTCCTTTGACTGAGCGACTACCCCGCTGCTGTCACAGTAAACTGTGAGCGGCTGTCGTGCCAAAGGTACCACCCCAAGTTCCAAAAGGAATCTTTTAAGCCATACTGTTTCCTTAGCTGCTTCACAAGCTGCTACATATTCAGCTTCCGAGGTTGAATCAGCGGTACATTCTTGTTTTATACTCCTCCAGCTGATAGCTCCGCCTCCAAGCATAAATACATAACCAGAGGTGGATTTCCTAGAATCCTTATCTGACATAAAGTCAGAATCTGTGTATCCGACTGGAATCAACTCATCACTGCTATAAATCAACATGTAATCTCTAGTCCTTCTCAAGTATTTGAGAATACATTTTACAGCAGTCCAATGTTCAGGTCCTGGATTAGATTGATATCTGCTGACTAGGCCCACTACATAACAGATATCTGGTCTAGTACATAACATAGCATACATGAGGCTACCAACAGCCGAGGCGTATGGTATCGACCTCATCTGCTCCTTTTCCTCGGGTGTCTTAGGACACTGATCCTTGGAAAGGTGCACTCCATGCCTGAAAGGTGTGATACCCTTCTTGGAGTCTTGCATTGCAAACCGTACTAGCACCTTATCTATGTATGCAGCTTGAGACAAGCCAATCATCCTATTTTTACGGTCTCGATAGAGTTTGATCCCTAGGATGTAACTAGCTTCTCCCAAGTCCTTCATATCAAAAGTCTTGGCTAACCAAACTTTTACCGTTGACAACATTCCTATGTCTTTCCCTAGGAGAAGGATGTCATCGACATATAAAACCAGAAAAACTACCCTGTCACCTTCACTTTTCATGTACACACATGACTCATCCGGATTTTGACAAAAACCAAATGACTTGATTGCCTGGTCAAAACGGATATTCCAGCTTCGGGATGCCTGCTTCAGTCCATAAATAGACTTCTGCAGTTTGCAAACTTTTTGCTCCTGGTTTTTAGCTACAAAACCGTCTGGCTGCACCATATAGATGTCTTCCTCAAGATGGCCGTTGAGAAAAGCCGTCTTGACATCCATTTGCCAAATCTCGTAATCGAGATGAGCCGCAATGGATAAGAGTATCCGGATGGATTTGAGCATGGCTACTGGCGAGAAGGTTTCCTCATAATCGATCCCCTCTTTCTGAGTATATCCTTTCGCAACAAGCCTAGCCTTATAGGTCTCCACTCTTCCATCTGGTCCTCTTTTTCTCTTGTAGACCCACTTGCACCCAATAGGTTTAATATTGGCAGGCATGTCCACAAGTGTCCAGACCTGATTTGAGTACATAGACTCCATCTCAGCTTTCATAGCATCTTGCCAGCGTCCCGAGTCTAAGTCATTTATTGCTTCATCATAGTTAGAGGGATCTTATTCTGGCTCTTCTGGGATTGCTTCATAAGACTCTCCCAAGAATGAGAACCTGTCAGGGGGTCTGACAATCCTCCCACTACGACGAGGTACTGGTGTAACTACTAGGTCTGGTAAGGGCGGTTCTTCCTCAAGTCCGGTCATACTTGGATTTGGAATTGATTGCTCCTGAATCTCTTCCAAGATCACCTTTTCTAAAAATTTCTGGTCCATCATATAATCTTCCCCCAGAAAAACCGCATTGGTGCTAACCAGCACTTTCTGCTCTCTGGGATTATAGAATAACCAACATTTAGTTCCTTTAGGATATCCTACAAATGTGCATACTTCCGACTTCGCTTCCAACTTATCCGTCTTAACCTTGAGCACGTGTGCTGGACAACCCCAAATGTGTAAATGTTGTAGACTAGGCTTTCGCCCAGACCACAATTCCCGGGGAGTCTTAGGTATAGACTTAGATGGTACGAGGTTTAGTAGGTACATTGCAGTATCCAAAGCATATCCCCAAAAGGATATAGGTAATCTTGAGAAACTTAGCATAGACCTAATCATATCTAAAAGAGTCCGGTTCCTTCTTTCTGCTACTCCATTCTGTTGAGGCATACCAGGAGCAGACAACTGGGATAGAATCCCATTTTCTGATAAGTAACCCATAAAATCAGCAGAGAGATATTCCCCTCCTCGATCTGATCGAAGAGTCTTGATACTCTTACCTAATTGCTTTTCCGCTTCCGCTCGAAATTCTTTGAACTTTTCAAAAGCTTCGGACTTGCGGTGCATAAGGTATATGTAACCATATCTTGAGTAATCATCTGTGAAAGTGATGAAGTACTCATATCCTCCTCTGGCCCTGACATTAATGGGTCCGCAGACATCAGTATGCACTAATTCCAATAAATCTTTGGCCCTATTACCCTTAGCTGAAAAGGGTCTTTTAGTCATTTTACCTTCCAAACAGGACTCACAGATAGGCATTGGTTCTACCACCAATGAAGGTAAGATACCATCTTTCACTAGCCTCTCAATCCTGTTAAGGTTTATATGACCTAGCCTCAGGTGCCAAAGTTTTGTTGGATTAGATGAAGGTGACTTTCTCTTTAATGATGATCTACTAATTGTTTCAGTATCATGTATCTCATACATCGTGGGAGTTAACAAATAAAGTCCATTGGTTACCTTGCCAGAACATATGAAAGTACCATTCCTCTTTATGACAACTTCAGTACCAAAAGTAATAGAATAACCTTTATTCACCAAACTAGAGACTGAAATTAAATTCCGCCTTAAAGACGATACATATAATGTTTCTGACAAAACCAATTTCTTATTTGAAAAACATAAAGTAATGACTCCTACTGAAACAGCCTCCGCCTTAGCGTCAGATCCTAGGTTGACAATGATTTCTCCATCACTTAGCCTCCTGGTTTCCCTGAACCCCTGCAACGTATTACATATGTGATTAGTTGCCCCGGAATCCACACACCAGGATTCTGAAGTACCAGTTGCAAAACTAACTTCAGATATAAGTGACTCAATCATACCTGGGGTCTTTTTCTTAGACAGATATTCTGGACAATTCCTCTTCCAATGTCCTGTCTTACCACAATGGAAACACTTTCCTTTTGTCCCTGAACCCTTAGCTTTAGCCACACCACCAGTTGGACCATTCTCCACCTTAGGACCCTTTGGAACTGATTTCTTTTTGCCTTTCCGCCCTTTGCCTTTCGGCTTGGACTTGGCATCTGACTTTTCTGTCATTAAGGCAGTTGGTTTCTTCTTCATAATCCCTTCAGTTGCTACCAGCTGACTAGATAGCTCAGCTAGAGTCTGATTCATTTTATTCATATTATAATTGACCTTGAAATTGTTGAATGACTCTGGTAGTGACTCAAGGATTATGTCAATCTGCGATTCTGCATCAATCGCAGCTCCCAGTACATCTAACTCATTTAATGAGTCCATCATTTTCAACATGTGTTCCTGTACTGATGTACCTTCAGCCATCTTGGTGCTAATGAGCACCCTCATGGCTGCCTGCCTAGCAGGTCTGCCTTGTTCTGCAAACATCTCCTTTAAGTTCGATATCATATCATATGCAGTCTTATAAGATTGATGTTGATGTTGCAGCACACTAGACATGGATGCCAGAATGTAACATCGGGCTATCTCATCGTCTTTGGCCCATTTGGTGTAAAGGTCCTTTTCTGCTTCTGATGCATCTGGGGCAGGCTCTTCAAGGGGGTTTTTGGTAAGGACATATTTGTATCCTGAAGCTGTCAGGACAATATCCAGATTCCGTTTCCAGTCTACATAGTTGGATCCCACCAACTTATTCTGGTTGAGGATGGTCGCAAGTGGATTGAAAGTATTCGAATTCATGCTTGTAATACTGTAGCACATAACCATACATTCAATTAATAAATTTAAATGACATTAGGGTTTAGTATTCTACCAAATTTATGTGGGAATCCTCATAACCACAAAATTCAGAATACATCGGAATCCCAATTCTGCGGGGTATGCCTCCTTGGGGAGTGCATATACCTCCTAGACTGGTGCGGATCAAAGTTGGTCAAAATTTGGATTAAGACTAACTATCCATGATCCCCTTCATTCATTACAATCTAGGTATCTCATACCAAAGAATGTATGACTCCCGATTAGCTTTGGTTTCTAAAATACATGAGGCAAATCCTTAGGGATACTACATCATTATTTTAGTTAAGTGTGACCCACCAACTAGCATTGCATGACAACCGTTGTGGGTAGCTCCTCCTTGGGGAGTGGGCTCCCACCCCGTCTCATCAACACTATCCATAGGAGATCCATATCCAGTATCCAGATAAATACAAGCCCTCCGTGGGGAATGGCCATTCGTAAAATGGCACAAGGCTAATACTTTCCTTACAATGGACCTATGGTGGAAAACCATGGGGATTTTTATATGTATAGAAAAGCCCCGCTCCCACTTAATATTTTAGAGTTGAGGATTTCCTTATAGGTGTATGGGTCCATCAAATATAGGTATATATTCATCTCATGATAAGACCAATGATTGGTTTCAAGTCAAGTTATTTTAAGGAAAGCCCAGTTTCTAAAATTAGTGTTACCAATAGATCCATCTCATGGGCCTACCAACTCTAATTAGAACTCTTTCCAAAAATTAATTTGATTTGACCAATTTTGGAATTTGCTATGTTTGGAACAAATATGGAAATACTCTAAAATAAGCATTCATCCATAAATAGAAAGTGCTGTAATAAAAGACTAGTCCTCTCCTCCACATGGCCCAGGCGGAAAAGACTTCTTGGACTTCTAGACTTTCCAAAACTTTGGGATTCCTCAAACTCTTTGGGCATCTCCAAAGCACCTTTTGGTAATCTTCAAACTCTTTGATTAGGAGTCCAGCTTCTCTTTCCTTCTTTGTTTCGGACATCTCCAGAATTTACAAATTTTAAAAAAATACATAAATTCCTATGTCTCTATAATGAGACTTACATGGTAGTCTAAACATGGAAATAAAAGGGCTATAGGGAAATTCACCATGCCTTGCCCTTTCACGGGAAACCAAGGAGACCATGATGCCCTTTACACTTAGCCACAAAAAACCAATAATTAAAAGGAAAGAAAAACATGTGGGCCATATGGAGAGGACATTATCACCTGCAAGTTAGTATCTCATACAACAAAGCATCTCACAAAACCAGGTTGCCAAACCACAATAGAAAAACAAGATGCCAAATATTTTGCCACCACGATACAAGACCCCCTACGCAACGGGGGTCCGGGGGCAGCGCCCCCGGCGGGGGTCGAGCTGCCCGGTCAGCTCGCGGGGTTCCAAGGGGCAGCGCCCCTGGCGGGGGCTCGGGGGCAGCGCCTAGATTCGGCTAGCCGATCTGGTCCCTACGGTTAGCCAACAGACCTCTATAGCCATAGTGGTCACTTTCACTAACCGACTTGACGAACCTAGAAATTTGGGTTCTTTTCTGATTCGGCTCCTGCTGTACCCAACCACCTCTAATGATCTCAGTATGTTTTAATGGCATCTTATCATCCTCCTATCATGATTAAAACCTTTTGTGACTTTCCAAACATGTATCTACTACAGAAGCATGCAAACCCAATAAACACTGATCCTATAATAGCCCTTGCTCTATCCTCTTCGCATCTCATGCGAAGATTAGAACAAGATTACTGATCTAACATGATTAGAGATGAGGTATGGCTCTGATACCAATTGATGGAAGTAGGTGGGTCTCGTGGATAGATTTTCAAAACTTTTGATCCACTTGACACAGGGATCAACTATCCATAAGACCAAAACCCAATCCAGGATGCGTTACCCTCAATCTCGTGACCATGTACAGTAAAATTCTACCAGCACTAAGCATCCAAAATAACCTACGACATGCAAGAAGTAGATCATACCTTTGGAGACCCGCAGTGCTCTAATGGACTTCTTCAAGACCTCTTAGCCTTCCACGCTATGACCCCCGAATTGGATTTCTTTTCTCAAGAAGAACGGTGGAATCTTCAGGAGAAAATCCCAACTCGAGACTCCAAGGAACTAGAAGAAAAGAGAGGAGAGTAACTCGCGCAACTCTTGCACGAAAGGGTTTTGGGCGTGAGGGGGCTCTTTTGGACGTCCAAGGATATTTTATAGACTTCCAAATCTCTCCCTTGTCTAATTGAAATAGAAGTCTTACTTCCAAAGCAATTAGCAACTTTCTCCTTTCCAAACTCTTATTTCTAGAGTCCAAGTCGGATTAGTGTTTTCCAATATCTTAGGCTAGCGTGGGGACCACTAGGGATTCCTTAGAAAGCTGGCTCCAACTGGAACACCGCGACCCCACATCTCATGTGCAATCCGGGCCCACAGTTAATTGCAAATAACACCACTATATAAATGCAATTGCACTCCAGTCTTAGGAATAAATTACAATGAAGACCCTAAACTTCCCAATTACCACAAGTAGGCCCCTCTATCAATATCCGTGGATCAATTGGAATAAATCCGTCTCTTCCAATCTAAGTTCCACATCTTATTATCCTTGAGCCCCAATTAATCACAGTAATCATCAGTACCATCCAATTAACTCTTAATTGAGATGGGTGCGCACTTACTAATGACAAATCCATTAATTGGCACAAGGGGATAATAGAGATAGATTCCATCTTGATCATTCAACGTTCCCACAGTTCTACTACCATATACCCAAGACACCGAGGTGTTAACCTATAGTCGGCCTCACTCATTGGTGACTCAAAGCAAATGAATAGATAGAAACTTGAGTTCGTCAATGTCTCAGGATTGAGGGCCTATTGCTAGGGAATTATGAAAGCATACCTTATTATTGAGACGGAATACCATAAGGTGCATCTCATGGTCCTTCAATACATCCAATGTACCGGCACTATTGATCCAGAATCTTACATTCTGATGATCGAGACAAATCACACTATCTCATAGTGATCAAAGTGCTGCAACCTTATCAAATGAGATGCCCAGTCTCATTACTGGTTGTGAAGCTATTTAAGTATAAGATTTGTGACATATATCTCCCGCGTGTGGATCTCATCCATGCACATATATCACATCTAATATACTAATGGGACCCGGTTCAACTCATGAACCATTATGTCATACGTATTGGTCATGCGCATAAAGTAGTAAAATAACATTCATCTCATGAAAGTAAAGCATGATTTTATTGATAAATAAAGAAATTAATCAATTTATTACATCAACTGATGGATTGAGTCCACAAAAACTAACAGTTTGTGGCATCATGTGTACACACTTTTACCCAATTATCCTAGTATGCTGCAGATATGATCAATACAGAAGAGAATAATGTCAACAGATGTATCATTGGCCTTAATCCGATGAACAAGGATTATGTTGCAACTTTTCAAAGGCCAGCTACTTTTGATGATGCAGCTGATAGAACTTACTTCACGAAGGCTAATGCTCACGAGAAGAGAGCCATGGACCCTAAAAGAAGCACATCTTTCAGTGCCAAGGGGCGAGCACAAAAGAAGATGAAAGGTGGCCAAAGTAGTCTGGGTAGATCGAATGTAAAGTGCGGTTCTTATGGGAAGCCTAATAGGACTGAGGCATGATGGAGAAACACAGGGGCTTGTCTGATTTATGGCTCCATGGAGCATCAGATGGCCCAATGTCCAAGATACAAGTCTAATCAATAGCAGCGGTCCACTCCACCCACTTCCCAAGGCAAACAGAAGCAGCCACGTCAAGGCCAAAAACAAAATCGTCAAAATGCTCGTGCTTATGCCACTACTCATAAAAGTGCTGAGGATGTGGATGTAGTAAAAGGTTTTATTTTTATAACTAATGATGAAGCACAAGCATTATTTGATTCGAGGTTTACGCATTCGTACGTAGTACCTCATTCCACCGTTAAGTTAAGAAAGCAGCCTAAGCAACTACGGTATGTGTTGATAGTGTCTACTCCTGTAGGCAAGAGGGTAGAATGTAGCCTGTACTACCCACGGTGTGATGTTTGAATTGAGGGTCGTCAACTTCCAGTTGACTTGATTCTACTGACTATGCTAGATTTCGTCGTCATCCTTGATATGGATTGGCTAGCGAGATATCGTGCCTGTGTGGATTGTTACAATAGGATGATTAACTTCAATCTGAGTAATGGGTTCCATTTTGAGGGAATTAAGAAAAAAACGTCTAAGCAAGTCATCTCCGCATTTAAAGCGGATAGAATGATATGCAAGGGATGTGAAGGCTTCATTGCTAGCTAAAGAAACTCAAGGAAATCCCCTTTGTTCGTAAATTCCCAGACGTATTTCCTAATGCAGTCCCTAGTTTTACCTCCTGTTAGAGAGGATGACTTCTCTATGGAGCTGATGCCTGGTATAGCTTCAATTAGCAAAGCTCTATATAGGATAGCTCTTACAGAATAACAAGAACTGAAGAAACAGGTGCAAACTTTGATTGATAAGGGTTTCGTATACCCTAGTGTGTCACTATGGGGAGCCTCAGTTTTGTATGTGAAGGAGAAAAATAGCACCCTTAGGATGTGTATCAATGACCAGCAGTTAAACAAGCTGACCATCAAGAATAAATACCCACTGCCGCGTCTTGATGAGCTGTTTGATTAACTCTAAGGCGCTGCGTATTTCTCGAAAATAGATTTGAGATCTAGTTACCACTAGTTGAGGGTTAAGGAAGACGATATTGTTAAAACAACCTTTAGACCAAGGTATGGCCATTATGAATTTCTCGTAATACCTTTTGGTTTGACTAATGCACCTACTGTGTTTTTGGCTTTGATGAATAGGGTCTTCCCTCCTTTCTTGGATCAATTTGTTGTGGCTTTTATTGATGATATCTTAGTATATTCTAAGACAGCAGAGGAACATGTAAACTATTTGAGAAAGTCACTATAGTTATTGAGAGAACATCGATGATATGCAAAATTGAAGAAATGTGATTTCTGGCTTGAGCAGGTAGCTTTTTTAGGTCATATTATTTCATGAGATGGTCTAGCAGTTATCCAACAAAGGTTGAGGCAGTTATTAATTGGCATAGTATGAAAAATGTGATAGAGATTAGAAGTTTTCTTGGACTTGCAGGTTATTATAAAAGATTTGTGCAAGATTTCTCCAAAATATCTACCCCATTGACAAAGCTGACTCGAAAAAATGTGTGTTTGCAGTGAAGAATGTGAGTCAAGCTTCAAAACCTTAAACAAGAAACTAACAACTACCCTAGTGCTAACACTACCTAATGGTAGTGAAGAATTTGTTATTTATTCAGAAACTTCTAGAGTTGGATTGGGTTGTGTGTTGATGCAAAATGATAAAGTGATTGCGTATGGCTCTAGACAACTAAAAGAGCATGAAAAAAATTATGCCACGAATGATTTGGAGTTAGCAGCTGTTGTGTTCACTTTGAAACTTTGGCGACATTACCTATATGGTGAAAAGTTTGAGGTTCATTCAGATCATCATAGTTTACAGTATCTTTTTTTGAACAGCATGATTTGATTATGAGGCAACAAAAATGGTTTGAATTCATTAAATATTATGACTTCCCTATCAAATATCATCTAAGAAAAAGGAATGTTGTGGCAGATACCTTAAGCCGGAAGATAGTAAATCTAAATGCCTTGTTAGGTACAACACTATTCATACAAGATGAATTTAAAGAAATGCCTATTGAGGTAAAATTAGTGGATGATTTGGTGATATTTGCAAGTACGATTACTTTTTAGCCTAAAATAATTCAAGCAATAAAAAAATAAACAATTTGAGAATCCTAATCTAGTGAGAATTAAAGATCATATCACCGAAAGACCAGATTTTCATTTGAAAAATGGTGTGCTTTACTTTAGGAATAGATTATGTGTACGAGCTCATGATAGTATGAAAAAGAGCATTATGACCGATGCACACTATACTAGATATGTGATGCATCCTGGTAGCACAAAGATGTACTATAATTTAAAAGAACATTTTTGGTGGAACAATATGAAGAGAAAGATAGTGGGGTTTGTAGTTAGGTGCCTCACATGTTAGAAAGTGAAAGCTGATCATCAAAACCCTTCTGGTTTCTTGCATCCATTGCATATACCTCAATGAAAATGAGAACATATCACTTTGGATTTTATGTTCGAATTACTAGCAACTAGCAAAAAAAAATAAAATAAAATTTGGGTGATCGTTGATAGACTAACAAAGTCAGCTCACTTTATCCCTTTCAAGAAGAGCATGACTTTCTCTAAGATGGCTACAAAGTTTGTGGATGAAATTATAAGGTTACATGGTATGCTAGTATCTATAGTTTTAGACCATAACAATAGATTTGTATCATCATTTTGGAAGGCTTTTCAAAAAGCTATGGGTACCAAACTTAGTTTCAGTGCCACATACCATTCGTAGACTGATAAACAGTCCGAACGCACTATTCAGACATTGGAAGATATGCTACGTGCTAGTATCCTAAATTTTGATAAAGAATGGGATAACCACCTATCATTTTGTGAAATTGCATACAACAACAATTTTTATGAAAGCATTAGCATGGCTCCATTTGAAGTATTATATGAACAGAAAAGTCGGAGCCTAGTTTCTTGGGAAGAAGTAGGCACTAGAAGTTTCCATGGACCAACTATCATCACTGAAACTATTGAAAAAGTGCAAAAAGTGATTGAAAACTTGAAAGTTGCCCATTCAAGGCAAAAGAGTTATGCAGATACTCGTGGAAGAGACTTGGAATTTCATATTGGTAATTGGGTGTTTATAAAAGTCTATCTTATGAAAAGCACTATCCGTTTTAGCCAGAAGGGTAAGTTGGCTCCAAGGTATGTAGGCCCATTTAAGATTACGAGCAAAGTTGGCGATTTAGCCTACTGACTAGCACTTGTTGTAAAGTTCTTCGAAATTCATGACGTATTCCATGTCTCCATGCTTCGTAAGTATGTTAGAGATTCTACCCATGTCATTCGATACAATGATATTCAGATTTAGCTGAATGCGACATACATTGAGTGTCTACTTCGTATCGTAGGTATGAGAGACCAAATACTGCGTACAAGGACCATACGATGGGTTAAAGTCCTTTGGGAGCACCATGGTCCCGATAAAGCTACTTAAAAGCTTGAGGAATAGATGGCTTGGCAATAATGTGACCTCTTCAGGTAAGTATGTTCAGTCAGAGGACTGAATGATTTCTACGTGGGGGAGGATGTAACACTCCAATCCCAATTAAGCATGATTAACGACTAATTAAATAAGTTATTAGTTAATTAGTATAGCAATAATCTAAATAATGCTATTCAACATCTAATTAGGTTTGATTTAGTTCATTTTTGTCACATGGAGTATAATGGGTAAAGTTCTGGTCATGGATAGATAGTTGAGTCGGGTTTGGCCTTAAGTAGGTAGATGAAGCCCTTTTTCTTAGTTTTAGATTTCATGATTTTACATATATACGCATCATATTGATATCATCGCGTTTGTCTTATTGAGTTCATCAACTTTTGTGCTTACCATGAATACATTCGACTTCATTTGAATTAATTGGACCCTTATTTGACTCAAATTGAAAATGCAATTGAGAGATGAGGACTTTCTTGTAGTTCTGTAAAACTTTGTTTTAAAAGAGCTGAGAACCCTCCCAATTAGTTCTTCCTCATTTTTCTTTTTTCCAACCACTATGGTTCTCTTTCCCTCCCCATTCTTCTTCCTTCTAATCACCATAAGCAAGGATCATCTTGCATGTATGTTCTAAGACTTCCTTCCTGTCATTCTATCTCTTCTCTAGCTTCCTTTACTAATGGAAATCAAAGATCATGGCTTACATCTCTTCTTACAACTCTCTAGTTACTGTATAAGGTAAGATCTCCTTCCATTCATATATTTCTTGTTGTAATAGAGCCAAGGAGACTCTTATCACAAGCATGCACTCGCGCTCTCCATCCCTTCTTCATACATGTCATGTTAGGGTCAGGAAACAGTGGGTTCTTCTTCTCAATTGAGCCTAGAGAAGGAGCAATAGTTAGGACTCTGAATCAAAGGCAAGTATAAGCTAATTAACGTTGAATGCATGTTGGTAAAACTGTGACTCTTGTAAATCTATTGAATGCCAAAGGAAATTGTTATTTTTTAACCCTTATATCAGTACTTCTTCTAAATTCTAATGCATAATGAGATCTTCTCAATGAATGATGAAATGTGAACTTAGAAATGTAGAATGACTGAATAGAGTAGGGAAACCATAGTGGAAACTAAGTTGGAAAAAGTTCTGTAATGAATTGAACTTTGTACTGAAACACTTCAGCAATTATGAAGCTTACGGCTAAACCGTATGTATATTACGGCTAGCTTTCCAAAGACCCAAATTCTGACTTTCTTCTGCTTCTAACCTCACGGCTAAACCATGAAATACGCTATGACCACGCTGTAGCCTAGCCTTGTCTAAGTTGTAGGCCATTTATGGCTAAGTTGTAGGACACTTTACGGCCAAGCTGAGAATGCGGGAAAATTCTGTATCCCATGGCTAAGCCCAGTATGCCCACAGCTAAGCCGTGAGACTTCCACTGCTAAGCCGAAAGACACATGGCTAAGCCATAAGAACTCCGAAAATTTAGAAAAGTTAGGGACATTTGTGCAGACCATGTTGGGCTCTAGTCCTTAGATCCCTTAACCTAATCATTTAGCCCAATGGAAAATTACTTAACATAAAGTGTCTTGAGGGCTGACACTCATTCATGTAATATTATCCATTTGTTAAGCACCTCCCCATGGGTATTGGTTTAAGGGACTTTGATACACTCTCATTAACACAAAGTGATACCAAATAAAGACAACGTGTATCAGATAACTTAAAACTACATTATCATGCACAGTTAGAAACAATAGATGACCAAATTAGGGTTGGCTTGTAAATTACCTTGATTCCACTAATTGAATTGCATAGCATATTGAATTCTTATGGTTGCCTTCCATCATTGAAATGGTTATTCCATCATTAGAATGATTATGAAATGATCACGATACGAATTGACTTTGGTTTAATGTTCCTTGATATGCGATTTTCCAATTATTCATATTGAATTGCGTAAAAATGAATTGAATGTCTAATTAATTGTTCACAATGAAACGTGTTGCACAGTTCACTCAATTTCAATTATATGACTCGTAATGGTCGGGCTCTACTCAACTTCAACCTCATAATACCTGGCAGGGATAACTTTGGTGTAGTAGATTGTTATGGTACCACTGTAGTGTGCCTTTGGAACTTCCAGACTCAATGTATGTAGAAACCCAATCGTAGTTTTGGCGGGGGGCACTGGTGTTTTCAATGGACAGATCCCTAGAGGAAGGATATAGCAAATGTAGTAGCCAAATAGAAAAGTATTTCTCTTAATTGATTCATATATCATGCTTTATTCAATGCACAATATGCCTAGTATACCAAATTGACTTCTATTGATCAACTGTTAATGATTTGCAGAGAGCGATGCGATATTCATAAGCCCATCTTTTTTGGGAATTGTGAATGCATTTGGGTTTCATGGCATGGCACTAGTTTTTATTTTGTCATGTATATTCCACGATCTCTTGTATTTTGGGACTTGTGTGTCATTTGGTTATTGTCCAGAAACCTTAGGTTATTCTTAAGCATGTTAAGACTTGCACGTATCATGTCATGTAGTTATGTTCTTTTATTATTTATGGTTTAGTATGGACTATTTCTTGAGTTAATATTTTGGGAAATGTTTATTATTAGGCAAAGGAAAATTTATAGGTGATATTAACAAGCATCCACGTGATTAATGCTTGGACGGATGTCCATTAAATGCACCTCACACATATAAGAAATGTGAATTTCCCTTATGTAATTTCACTTATATTCTGATCCTGGTGTGGATTACACGGGAGTAAGTGTGTCATACTTGGGGATTAACCTTAATCCCCAAATTCTTGGGCTCGAGTTGTGACAGTGGATATGTGCAATATTATACCGGTAAAATATAACTAAACTTTTTTAAACCTTGAGACTCATTGCAAAATTATTTAATTATTAATTGATAGAATGATTTGATATATAATAAACATTAAGGGTGAATGAAAAGTTTGCAGGATAGTAAATGTAATATAATGTGTGGAACAATGATTAAGGATTTGAATCAAAGGATCAATTATTAACCTCAGTTTTTCATTTGAAAAGGGGGCGACCCAAATACGTAGTTGGTTTTTGTGGACTATTTGAAATCTTTAAATGCGAACTTTAAAGTGGATCCAAGTCTAGTGGGGGTGATTGAACGATTGCACTCATATATTCCAATGAAATAATGTATGCAAAATCCACAAGCACAAGAAGTTAGTGAATCTTGGTAAAAAAACAATCTAAGATGCATACGAGGAAATTACCTAGTCAACTCTTTATTGGAAACTAGGTTGATTGATATTTTTTTTTAACAATGTGTTGGCTATGGTGGTAAAATCAATGGATCATTGTTTTCAAGTTCTGTGTCTACTGTCAAGTAATTCTACTTTTGTGGGAATGTGACTCTTAATTCCCAGGCCTCTTACAAAATTAAAATCAAAGAATTTTAAGGTATGCAATGATTTGTTTAAATCATGAGATAAGAGAATATGACTAAATAGATAATCTCATGGATCGAATATAGCGATTTTAATTACCGATCTGGGAGAGGCAAGTGAATAGAATTGGTGGTGCCATTATGGGTTTTCCATGTAATCTCCGGGATAAAGATAAAAATCCGGAGATGTGAGCATCTTTTGGAGTGTAATCTTAGGTGAAAAGAATGACCAATATATGGGTCCATTACATTATGCAAATAATTTCTTTTGGTAGATGCTCTAATAATATCCAATTTGGGAAATGCAAAAATTATGTGGGCAACTAGTATTAAATGAACTTGATCAGAGGCAATAAATGTATAAATTTGTATGCATAAGGGACTATTATTCTTTTGAATATCCCAGATAATTTGTAATGGCCAAGGGAGCCTATTTGATGAAATCTTCTAGTTGTGATTATTCTATGTGTGTTGGATATCTGGTTTGGCATAACTATGAATTTAAAATAAGACACATCCACAAGGACAGAATAAATAGACTAGTTAAATACGACTCATGCCAGCCCTTAGTATGAGAAAGATCCCATATGTGAGCCATGTTTAAATGGAAAAAAGGCTTAGAGACAGTCTCTTCTGCCTAAACTAAAATTGGGGAGATGAGATATCATTCACCTAGGTGAATGCTGACCGTTTTAGAAAGTCCATAACTTATAACAGGTGGAAATTGTTACCTATACTAGTAGCTTCAATAGATACATACGGTTTGTCTGATTGGTATAAAATCGAGGTTTTTAAAAATATTTGAATGGTATACTATTAAAGTACAGAACCATAAAGGGCAAGAAATGAACGAATTTGATCTGAGTGGGGAAATGTGTGGATTACTTATATGGATCAAATAAGATTGAATATTGTGCAGTTATGCATTTACTAGATTTTTTTATACACCCCACAAAAATTTGTATGGCTAAAAATGAAGCATTTCTTATTGATCATGCTACATCCATATTTAGCCATACAAGTCTTTTGCCGTGTTAGTGAGTACAAAAGATTAATTGCATGATATATAGTGATCCAGGTACCCTCCAAATTTGTACCCGAGTTCCTTTATAAGAAGTTATAGGACTTGTGTGACCATTGCAGCAACAAGAAAATATAAATTAGAAACAAGAATAAAGAGAGTCTTCTCGTTAGAATTTTCCAAAGGAATGTCAAGTTTGTAATCACTATAATTCGATGATGAATGAATGTTGGAATGATTACTTCCAAATTGAACCCAAAGCAATCATTGAGATAAGCCACAATATCTAAGAAAGACGATGGTTGTTAAATTCAGTGGGAGTTTTCGACATAAATGACATTGAATGTGTAAGTCCTGGCCAAGGCCCACTTGATAAGAGACCACAACATCAATATGTTAGTGCCATATAGTAAGAGTGTGTTGTCAATTCCGTGTCCAAAAGTCAAATCATCAAAGAAGATCTCGCATGATCAAGGAAGATCAAGTTCAATCAAGCTCCTCATCCTGAATATCCTCAGTGAGTGCTAAGGTAATATTGACCCTTAGTAACATATTAGAGAGACCCAGAAAAAGGATGGAAAATGCTTCTCAAATTGTTTTTGTACATAACCACGGCTTGGATCACAGCTAAGAAAAAACTCACGGCTAACAATCCAGAGAATATTTTTTAAGTTTTTGACCTACGGCTAGCCTTACGGCCACGCCGTAAAGTGCTTACAGACAAGCTGTAGAGTTTACAGGCTATCTTCCAAAGAGAAAATTTTTGTCCATTTTACCTACGGTAAACCTTATGGCTAAGCCATCAAATCACACGGCCAAGCCATAGAATAATTTACTGCTAAGCTGTAGCATCTATGAGCTACTTTCTAGAGAGCATTTTTTGCCAAATTTTAGCTTACAGCTAACCTACGACTAAGCCATAAGGTCCTCACTGCTAAGCCGTATAAGGGTTTACAGCTAAGCTATAAGCTTAACTATAAAAAGGAAAATAGTGAATCTATGTCAAACTAGCCGTTGTATTTTATCCGAGCATATGGCTAAGACGTAGGCCAACTTTTTCCTAGCCATAGATCTAACTGTTGGAATTTCTTTCTATTTAAGAGAAGCATTTTTCCTCCCAGTGTAAGAACTTCTTGAGGAAAATATTTCTATAACAATTGAGCTCTTGTGCCCTTAGTAAAATTTGTACCAAGCTCCAACTATCATCCTCTTTTCCAAATTAAAGTGGCATTAACGTTCTAAGAAGAGTAGGTAATCATCTAGGAAAGCCTGAAATTTCAATCTAGGAAAACTCTAACTTTCCTTGACCCAACAAACCTCTTCCCTTGGCTGTGCACTCATTGGAAAATCATCATCACCAAGGAGAAAGCTCAAGAGGTCAAAGCTTAGAGGTCTTCTTTCAAGCTTCAAAAGCACCATTCAAAGCTAAGGTAATTAGATTTATGTTTCAATGCTCTTTTCATTTTCATTTCTTGGTTGTATATGGTGGAAGACGAACCACCACATAAAAAAATGCTGTGGTTGGTGGAATAGATCTAGGATCAACCACCTGATCCAAAATCTCGTTGGTGGAAGACAAACCACTAGATCAAAAATTGTTGTAGGATGTGTACTTGTGTAGTTACCTCATCTTTAGTGAAACTAAGAGTGTTTGCTCTTGAGAGTAGACGTAGGTCTGGGACCAAACCACTATAAATTCTCTGTCTAGTGGATTGCTTTATTTTTGTGATGGATGTTTGATAATCTTATTCTCATGTGTTGATCATATCTCTTGTGATAAGTCATCTTTGTACAATTAGAGTTTCTACATATTGTAAGCACACACATTCTAAGAACTTTTCTAGACCAAACTTGTGCCTCTATATCATTGATTGAATCGTTGGTTTGGATTCTAAATTAGTCTCATAATTGGAAAGAATTTTGAATAGTCCTATTCACTTCCCCCCCCCCCCCCCCCCCCCCCTTTCCCTTCTCTAGGACTTGGTAAGATATAGTTATTGTACTTTCAATTGGTATCAGAGACAAGTTACTTCTTAAAGGTGTAACAGCACTAAGTAGATCCTACAACTAGATTCACCATGAATCTTTATGGAAGCTCAGTTACTAGGCCCCTTCTCTTTGATGGAACAAACTATGCCTTCTGGAAAGCCCGTATGACAGCCTTTTTGAAATCATTGGACTAAGTTATCTAGGAGGCTATAGAGAATGGCTAGACAGAACCTATTGAAGGAGTGACGTAAATGGTGTCAAAACTACTAGACTATTGGATCCAACAAAATGGTCTACTGATCACAAAACTCTTAGGCAAAACAATGCCAAGGCTTACAATGGTATTATGTGTGCCATGAATCAAGAAGAGTTCAAAAAGATCATGACAACCACTACAACAAAACAAGCCTGGAGAATTCTTGAAGTTACTTATGAAAGTACCTCTATAGTCAAAAAATCTAAACTTCAGATGCTTACAAGTCAGTTTGAAAATATTTGTATGGAAAAAAATGAGATGTTTACAGACTTTCATATGAGGCTTATGAAAAAAATAAATGAAATATGGGCTCTGGGTAAAACGCTTCTGGAAGGAGAAATTTGTAGTAAAATCTTGAGATCACCAAAAAAATTCCGTCCTAGGGTAACCTCAATAGAAGAACACAAAGATTCTGAACAAATGAAAATAGAAGATTTAGTGGGATCCATTTAGACTTTTGAACTAAAATTCAATAATGATAAAAAGAAATCAATTACTCTAATCACTTCTTACACCACCTCTTCTTCTAAAGAAGAAATTAAACTAACTAGTGATGATGATAGTGAAGATGTGGCTCTTTTAGCTAAAAGATTTTTGAAACAATTCAAGAAAAAGAGAGTCAAAGATTACAAAAATGAGTTTAATATGATACACATAAAGGTAGATCAAGTTCCTTCCTAGAAGCAAGTCTAAGGAGCCCATGTGTTGCAAGTGTAAGAAATATGGACACATATCTACAGACTGTCCAAAAAAAGTGGAACACAAAAAGAAGAATCTAATAGCCACTTGGGGTGATTCATTTGAATCAGATTTAGACCCAGATGAATCACGTCAAAATGAATTAGACAAATATATAGTTTTGATGGCTACTACTATTGCATTCAACTCCTCTGAGGAAATGATTAAATCTGAAATGATACATGAAGAAATCTCAGGAAGTGAGTCAAAAAATGAATATGAAAATTTAGATGATGAGGATAATGACAACACAACAGATTCCTATGGATTGCTCTATGAGGGAACATGTAAACTAAATAAAATTGTAAGTAAGCAACAAAACAAAATTAAAAACTTAAAAGAAAAGTTTGACATTATCAAAGTTGAAAAGGAAACATTAATCAAAGAACTTAAAATAGTAAAAGCCCAGTTAAAAATAGAAACAAAAAATCTAATCAAATTAAAAGAAAATGAAAAAGAACTTTATAGGTTAAAAGATGAAAATAATGTGCTCCGAAATGAAGTTACTTAACTAAGACGATATTAAGAAAAGTATGAGTATAATGTCACAACCCGAGCTCAAAAATTTGAGTATTAGGATCATAACCTAAAAAGTGACACACGTACTCTCGTATAATTCATATCTGGACCTGAGTTTAAGCTGAATTACACAAGGGATAGTCATCTTACTTACACATGCAAGATGCAATTAGTAGACATTTGTCCAAACGTTTAATATACAGAAATTGTCAATATCAATCACGGAACAAGTTATCACAATCTCAGACTAAAATACATCTATATATAAGAGTTAAAAGGAACATGTCTTTACAAAATGGAAGAAAGTTTTAAAACAAAGAGGAGGAGTTACACCATTTCAAACTACAAAGGGGTCATGATTCATGCATATCAAAATAAAATTGATGTAGTCATGAACCCCAGCTGCAATCATATCCCAAAATGAGGCCTAAACTTTAATCGTTGATGCTCTCTGTGGTTGGATCGATCAACAATGATCCACTATCCACTCATTTAGGCCAAAGGGATTCTTGAAGGCCTCCTCTAAGTTCTTAATCTTCTCAAGATCAAAAGCTGGATGCGGGCTTGTAATACCAAAAACAACTAGTGAATAAAATTATTCAGCAAAGCATAAGCATAATTAAGGTAATACGCATTGTATCTACAAGAATCATTAACATGTAATTAAAGAGGTCAAATTAGTATACTAGGCAAGTTGTGCAATTAAATAATCATGCCATGAGAGTGATTTAATAAAAATACTTTTCGAAGTGGCTACTACATTTGCCGTATCTTCCCTCTAGGGATCTTTACGTTAAGAACACTATCAACAAGACCAAGGTATGAATGAGTCTTTTCATATATGGAGTCCAAAAGCTCCAAAGTATATTGCAAGGCCATTGTTCGTTACTACACCACAGGCAACCCCGCAAGGTATCATAAGACTAAGGCTAAGTAGAACCAGACCATTTTGATTAAGTTAATTGAACTTATAATAATGTGTGCAATTTATTCATTAAGAACAATACAAGACAACATACAGTCAATTCATTCGTATACTTTTATTCATTATCAATTCAAGTCAATGTCAATGTAAATGTGAAACGTCTGTTAAGAAACCATTCAAATAGAATCAACTCATACGTGATCATTTCCATTCAAAATTAATATTGGAACAATAGAAGTCAATAATTGTAATCCAATTTGCTATGCTTAAAAGGAATCAAGGTAGTTTTACTAATCAACCCTAATCTAGTCATCCATCGTTTCTAACCGTACATGATAATGTAGTTTTAAGTTATTTGATATATAGTTGTTTTTCTATTGGTATTCCATTGTGTCAGAAATGTGTATCGAAATCCCTTAAACTAATACCCATGGGGAGGTGCTAAACAAATGAACAACACCACAAAAAAGAGTCTCAGCCCTCAAGACCCTTTTATGATGTTCAATCATTTTTTTAGGCTAGTTAATAGGGTATAGGAATCCAAAAGCTAAGGCCCTACAAGGTCTCACAATAGTACCTATTTAATCCTAGTTTTTAGTGGCTTCACGGCTTAGCCGTGGGTGACTTACGGCTTAGTCGTGGGCATCTTACGGGTTAACCATAGTTACTTAGAATCTCCCTCGCATTCACGGTTAAACCGTGTTTTGTCTTACGGCTTAGCTATATGTGGTCTACGGCTAAGGCACAGTTTGGCTATGGTTTAGCCGTAGCACATTATTCGGCTTAGCTGTAAAAGTATTTTTGATTTGTATGCTTTCTGGATTTCAAGCAATAAAATACTTACGGTTAGGACACGGCTTGGTTATGGCTTAGCCGTAGCTTGGCCGTAGTATAATTCACCAAATTATTGCCCTCTGGAATTTGAACTGTAACTCTCCTCCGGCTTAGCTGTAAGCTTCAAATTCTCTGAAGCAAGTCCAGTTCATTTTAGAACTTGTTACCTTAACATGCATTTCCAAAGTAGTAGGATAAAAGTACAACTAAGGGCTATAAAACACATTATAATTGATAGATTTATAAGAATCATGATATATTAACATGCAATCAACCAAAATTTGTTTATACTTGCCTTAGATTAAGCTTTCGACTAACTATTCTTCTTTTGTCTCACCTTGTAGAGGAATACTTAATTCTTGGACCTAAATGCCATGCATGCAAGAAATGAGGAAAGAAATAAATGCTTGTGTTAGAATAAAAGTCCTCTAAACTCAAGAGAGCTGTAATGGAATTCAATCCTACCTTGGAGATTGATCAGAAGAAAAAAAATACTCAAGTCTTTCACTTCAAGGACTGAGAAGAGCTAATCAAGGATGGAAAAGGAAGGTGAGGACCTTAGATCTCACTTCTAATCCTCTATTCTCTTGCTTTGATGATAAATGGTGGTGAAGAGATATAAGGAAGAAGACGAAAAACGTTGGAGCAAAGAGAACCCAGAAAAAAGAAGTTCGAATGGTAACAGTTGGGCTTTTATATATGAAATACTTTTTTGAAGTTATAAGGAGGTCCACATTCCTTACAGTAATTTCAGTTTAAGTCAACTGAGTATTCAACTATCACAAACAAAGTCAAATACGTTCGAGTCAAGTACAAATGTTGACGAGCTTAACGTGACACATGTGATGGTATCAATATGATGCATGAATGACGTAAACTTATAAAGTCCAAAATTATGAAAAAGGGATTATATCTACCTAATCGAGGTTAAACTCAACCCAACTATCTATCCAGGACCAAAACGTGACCCCGTAGACAGACTAAGTTAAATCATCCTAATAGCATGTTAAACATCATTAATTAGGCTAATTCTAAAATCATTAGCTAATAACTTAATTAATTGCTAAATGTGCTAAATTGGGGACGGAGTGTTACATATAGGTTTACCCAAAATGATGAGAAATACATAAAACTATTCAAACTTGGGAAATCTTATAAGGACATAACCAGCGTTGGATATGACAAAATGTTAATTAGTCTCCAAGTCCTACAACTGTATTTTTCAAAAGTGTACTAGATAATAATGATACACATGTCAAAAGCATTTTGGATAGAGCTTCTAATAGTACTCATACTTTTTCATCAAATATCATCTATCACTATTGTGGAGAAAAAGGTCATTTCAAAGTAGAGTGCAAATTGAGAAAAATTCATCATAATACAATACCATATAGTGAGAAAAACACTACAAAGAAAAGTGAACCTAAAAACAGAATGATAAAGTCAAGAATAAAGAATAAAGCAAATTACTATAACAAGTTTCCTTTGTACCAAAAGATAAATATCTTGTTAAAAGAAGTTGAAAAGTTAATGAAACAATTTGAAAGATACAAAGGAGAAGAAACTAAAAGGGCTAAAATAAAAATTGAATCTAAAATTCCCCTTCACCAATGTAAAGTATATCAAGTGAAACAACAAACGTCTATTGGAACTTCCATTTCTTGAACATCGAAGTGGATACCTAAGAAAAGAATCTAGTGGTCCACATAGCCTTTAAAGTGGGAGATCAATCAAGATGGTATCTGGATAGTGGTTGTTCAAGATATATGATTGATTGACTGGTGATAGAACATACTTTTCTGAGATGACTAATTTTGATGGTGGTACTGTTATATTTGGTGATGACAGTACTACTAAAATTATTGGTAAAGGAACGTTGAATGTTCCAAACCTACCTGCTTTTGAGAATGTGTTGTGTGTTGATGGCTTGAAACATAACTTAGCATATCTCAAATTTGTGATAAAAATTATATTGTTAACTTCAGTAGTCATGGTTGTGAGATCTCAAAGGATAGAAAGATAATCTTGAGAGGTCTTAGAACTATCGACAACTGCTCTGTGGTAAGTAAATTAAAGTCTTCAACCTCCTCATCTTCCTCTTCCTCTTCCTGCTTAATGACCAATACTGATGAAGCTAAGTTGTGGCATCGAAAACTTGGGCATGTAAACTATAAGGACTTGTCCCAGCTTAACAATATATTGAAGGACTGTCCAAGATTAATAGACAAGAAAAGACAATTTGCGGGGAATGCAAACAAGGAAAACAAATTAAAAGTGCCCATAAAAATGTGAATGCTATAAACACTTCCCAACTTCTAGAACTTATTCATATGGACCTAGTTGGACCAACTAAAAGATAGAGTCGAGGTAAGAAAAGAAATTTTCTTGTTACGGTAGATGACTACTCCAGATTCACTTGGGTTGCATTTGTGAGAGAAAAATCTGATGCCTTTGGAGAAATTAAAAGGATAATGAAACAAATTCAAATCGAAAAAGGCACTTCAGTAGCTCGAATCTTGAGTGATCATAGTGGAGGATTCGAAAATGATACGTTTGACAAATTCTACGAAAAATATGGCATTCATCATGAATCTTCAGCCCCTAAAACTCCTTAGCAAAATGGAGTGGCTAAAAGGAAAAATTGAGTTCTCCAAGACATTGTCACATTTATGCTCTATAGTAAAAATCTTCCTAGAGAATTATGAGCTGAAGCAGTCAATAGCAGCTGCTACATCATTAACCAAGTCTATCTTAGGACTGGTAAAAATCAGACAGCCTATGAACTGTGGTATGGAAAGAAACCAAATGTCAAATATTATAAGATCTTTGGAAGCAAATTTTATATTCTAAAAGATAGAGAATAATTGAGTAAATTTGACTCAAAAAGTGATGAAAGAATATTCTTAGGCTATTCAACATGCAGTTAAGTTTATCGGGTTCTAAATCTGAGAACTGGAGTCATTCAAGAATCAATAAATGTTACTATAGATGATGAATCCACAGTGTCTGATGAAGTTGACGATATAGAAGCTCCTTTGGTGACTGAACCCATAAAATCCATAGTAAAAACTGATACACCTACTTCCACTGAAAATCTGGTTAATATAAAGGACCATCTTATAGACCAGATTATTGGTGATCCCTTAACAGGTGTAAAAACGAGGAAACAATTGGAGAATATTATGAGTCATCTATGCTTTACCGCTATATTAAAACCAACTTGCATTGACAAAGCTTTTTCTAACAATGATTGGATAAACGCTAAGCAAGAAGAAATGAACCAATTTACAAGAAATGATGTTTGGTACCTAGTTCCAAAACCAGAGGATAAAAATGTGATAGGTACTAAATGGATCTACAAAAATAAACTAGATGAAAATGTTGTTGTTGTTAGAAACAAAGCAAGATTGGTAGCGTAAAGATACTCTCAAATTGAAGGTATTGACTTTGATGAAACCTTTGCTCCAAATGCTCGTTTGGAATCTATTAGAATTTTGTTATCTATTGCTTGTTTCTTAAAGTTTAAATTGTATCAAATGGATGTCAAAAGCGCCTTTTTGAATGGAATTTTAAATGAAAAAGTCTATGTTGAACAACGCAAATGTTTTGTGAACCCAAAATTCCCTCATTATGTATTTAGATTAAAGAAAGCTCTCCATGGTCTTAAGCAAGCACTTCGTGCTTGGTATGAAAGACTAACAAAGTTTTTGCTAAAATATGATTTTCAAAGAGGTAGTGTTGATAAAACAATGTTCATCCTAAAGACAATGGATTCTATCTTAATAGCTCAAATATATGTCGATGATATCATATTTGGTTCTACATGTGATGAGTCTACTACTCAGTTCGCCAACCTAATGCAACCTAAATTTGAAATGAATATGGTTGGGGAACTGAACTTTTTCTTAGGTCCTCAAGTCAAACAACTACATGATGGAATCTTCATTTCTCAGTCTAAGTATGCCAAGGAATTAGTAAAACGATTTGATCTAAATACTGGCGAACATGTCAACACCCCTATGAGTATAATAATCAAATTGACTAAAAATGCCATTGGTAAAGGGGTTGACCCGAGTCTGTGTTGAACTATGGTTGGTAGCTTGCTCTACTTGACTACAAATAGGCCAGACATAGCCTTTAATTTGGGAGCTTATGCTAGGTATCAATTTGAACCAAAAGACTCTTATCTGACTGATGTGAAATGACTTATCAAGTATATTGCAAATATAACTGAATATGATCTTTGGTATCCTTATGACTCATCATCCTCCATTGCTGGATACTCAGATATAAATTGGGCTGGAAACTTAGATGACTGAAAATCCACTAATGGTGATTGTTTTTATATTGGAAATTGTTTAGTGACTTAGCATAGTAAAAAGCAAAATTCCACATCTCTTTCCATTGCAGAAGCTATATATATTATAGCTGGAAGTTGTTGTTCTCAACTTATGTGGATGAAGCAGATGCTTATGGACTATGGTATTAAACAAGGAACAAAGAGCTTATATTGTTATAACACTAGCGCCATACATATTTCTAAAAATCCGGTCTAGCATTTTCCCACAAAACATATTTATATTCGACATCACTTCATTAGGGAATTGGTAGAAGAAGAAACCATTGTGCTTGAATATATTTACACTGAAAATCAACTAACAGACATCTTGACCAAGCCCCTAGATGCCTTAAAATTTGAAGATTTGAGAAAATCTATTGGTGTTTGCTGCTTGCAATAAGTTGATTCTTTCATATGGTTAAAATGTGTATTGATTGTTGATTTTTTTTTAAAATGCTCTTTGTTTTAGTTTTGTGCATTGAACAGGGCCTACGGCTAAGCTGTAATTCATATTACAGTGGTAGTATTTCTTACGGTTGGACTATCTCTATGCAAGGTTTTACCCTACGGCTCAACCGTAAAGCCTTTACAACTAAGCCGCAACACACCTTACGGCTAAGCTGTACAACCAATTTCAGAATACCTAGTTATGAGTGCACTTACTTTTATTTCCCATTCTGCGTTTTGGTTGTATGAGTCGGGGCTAAGGTTTCTTCTCTTCATTCTTTCCTCTGACTGTCTGAATCAAGGTAATACTCTCTCTTTCCTTGCATCTCACATGAATGTGTTTCTGTTTCTTCTTCTCCGAGTGGTTCTTCCTGTTCATCTGATTCGCTGCTATTGTAGTTCTTGTGCACTTGATTGTTCGCTCAACCTCGTTGCTTTGTTTTTCTTTTTGTTATAATGAAATCATAATTTTATAATACAATCATCTTGTAGTTATTTGTCATCTCCTCTCTTCTCTCTTGGCATTTTGGTTGGCATTTTGGTGTGATTACGATTCCCATTTCATATACTTGATTTTTGTTCTGTCATTATGTTTGCTAAGACCAAAAATGCATATCCTCCTGGTAAGAGACCTAAATCCACTAGTGGTTCATCTAGACCTAGGTAGGACTCTCCATCATCTCCTAGAGTTTTGGTTCCAAGGCAACCTACTAGAAATAAATCGTTTGCTACACTTCTCATTATAGTGTAGGATGGGAAAATATCTTCAAATGGGGAGGTCCTACTTATCCTTCCATTGTCCGGACCATGTATGCATCTATCAAGGAAGCATCTCTAGACAATCTCTCTTTTGAAGTTGAACTCACTAACAGTACAAATGTCATCACTCCTGCTATCATCTCTGCTCTTTAGTGGATTCCTTTGTTCAATGTGCCTAATTCTGTCATCAAGGATTCACTTTCAAAGGATGACAAAAGGACTGCTACTATCACTCTATGCGGGCAGGAAAGTCTTTAAAAGGATAAGGGCTTTCTCCCTAGAGCTTCTCTACTTCCCCCATACCGGATTTTGCATGCTTTCTTCACTTGTAATCTCTACCCCTGCAAGGGCAATTTCTCTGACTTGACCCCTTTTATGACTAACGTACTCTACTGTGTGCATATGGGTGTCAGGGTGTATCTTCCCTCTCTCATTTGTGCTTCTATCATTCGCTTTTAGTACTTTTCGGGTCGAAGCACCAATGCTTGTTTGTTTGGGCATCTCATGACACATCTTGCATCTCAATGTGGGGTTTCATTGCCTTTAATGAAGCCCCTGAGTCTCATCTGATATTTGGTGCAATTAATATTCAAAATATACAACTCTCAAAGCAGAAGGCATCTAGCCCCAGTTATCTTGATTTTGGAGATGGAGAAGACTCTCTGGGAGAAATTGCTCGCCCAGCTCAACCTCATGGATCACAAGTCCTGTTGCCTCCTCTGACTTCTTCCTCAGCCTCGCTTGAAACCCTACTGGCAGCTCTTGAACAATGGCAAACAAAAATGGAGAAACTCATGAAGAAGACCTTTCTGTACGTCTCTAAGATCTCCAAAAGCTGCCGACGAGATGATGTCGAGATTCCCTCTCCCTCTCCTCCATTAGACTAATGTTTTCTTTGCTTTTAGTACTATCTTTTATGTTTGTAGGAGCTGCATTCCTTGTTTTTCCTTTTGCTTTAATGTGCATGTGTAGTCTTTCTCGATCTTCCTCTAGTTGACTGTGTGCTTAGCACATAACTTATTTTCTCTACTGCTTAGTTGCCACCTATGTGTGCCTTCTCTTTCCTGAATCTTTCACTATAGTTCTTGGCATGTGTATTATTCTTTGTTTTGTTATTTTTTTGTCAATTTTGTGCTAAAAGGGGGAGACCTACTAACGTTAGGGGGAATTTACAACAATCTCACCTTTATAGTGCATGGTGCTTAAAGTTTTTTTGCAGGCAACCTAGTTTTACAGGATTATGCAACATCTAAGGGGGAGCTATAAGCATTGATATTTCCGTATAGTGTATTACTTGTTTGTTTAAGGATTATTCAGTTATGTAAAATGGGAATTGTGTAAAGTGTATTGATTTAAAATGTTGTACTTCATTGTATATATTTTGTCACAAAATTGACAAAAGGGGAGATTGTTAGTGCCATATAATAAGAGTATGTTGTCAATTCCATGTCCAGAAGTCAAGTCATCAAGGAAGATCAGCAAGGAAGATCTCACACGATCAAGGAGGATCAAGTTCAATCAAGCTCCTCATCCTGAAGATCCTTAACGAGTACTAACGTAATATTAACCCTCAGTAACATATTAGAAAAACCCTAGAAAAAGGATGGAAAACACTTCTCAAATTGTGTTTGTATATAACTACGGCTTGGATCATGGCTAAGCCAAAAAACTCACGGCTCACAATCCAAAGAACATTTTTTTTTGTGTTTGACCTTGGCTGGCCTTACGGCTAAGCCGTAAAGTGCTTACGACTGCACCGTAAAGTGCTTACGACTAAGCCATAGCATGATTTACGGTTAAGTCGTAAAGTTTACGGGGCATCTTCCAGAGAGAAAATTTTTTGCCATTTTGCTTACGGTTAACCTTACAGCTAAGCCGTAGAATAATTTACGACTAAGTCATAGCATCTACGCACCACTTTCCAGATAACATTTTTTGGCAAATTTTAGCTTACGGCTAACCTATGGCTAAGCTGCAAGGTCCTCACGGCTAAGCCGTATAATGATTTACAGCTAAGCTGTAAGTTTAACCGTAAGAAGGAAAATAATGAATCTAGGTCAAACTAGCTATTGTATTTTGTCTGGGTATACGACTAAGTCGTAGACCAACTTTTTCTTAGCCGTAGATCCGACCGTCGGAGTTTCTCTCTATTTAAGAGAAGCACTTTTTCCTCCCGGTATAAGAACTTCTTGAGGAAAATATTTCTATAGCAACTGAGCTCTTGTGCCCTTAGTAAAATCTGTACCAAGTTCCAATTATCATCCTCTTTTCCAAATTAAAGTGGCATTAACATTCTGAGAAGAGTAGGTAATCATCTAGGAAAACCTGAAATTTCAATCTAGGAAAACTCTAACTTTCATTGACCCAAAAAAACTCTTCCCTTAGCTGTACACTCATTGGAAGATCATCATCACCAAGGAGAAAGCTCAAGAGGTCAAAGCTTGGAGGTCTTCTTTCAAGCTTCAAGAGCACCATTCAAAGCTAAGGTAATTAGATTTGTGTTTCAGTGCTCTCTTGATTTTCATTTCTTGGTTGTATATGTTGGAAGACGAACCACCGCATAAAAAAAAACTGTGGTTGGTGGAATAGATCTGGGATCAACCATCTGATCAAAAATCTTATTGGTGGAAGACAAGCCACTAGATTAAAAATTGTTGTAGGAGGTGTACTTATGTAGTTACCTCATCTTTAGTGGAACTAAGAGTGTTTGCTCTTGAGAGTGAACGTAGGTCTAAAACCAAACCACTATAAATTCTCTGTCCAGTGGATTGCTTTATTTTTTTGATGGATGTTTGATAATCTTATTCTCGTGTGTTGATCATATCTCTTGTGATAAGTCATCTTTGTTCAATTAGAGTTTCTACATACTGTAAGCACACACATTCTAAGAACCTTTGTAGACCAAACTTGTGCCTCTATATCATTGATTGAAATATTGGCTTGGATTCTAAATTAGTCTCATAATTGGAAAGAATTTTAAATAGTCCTATTCAACCCCCCCTCTAGGACTTAGTGAGATCTAGTTATTGCACTTTCACAAAATCCATGAAAAACGACGGCCTTGGGTTGGCATTTTCTATGGAAACTGCCAACCATTGGCTGTGATATTTTTTGAAGTCTTTTTTTTTGAAAAAATGACGGCCTATGGGGGTTGGGTAACACGCAAAAAAAAAAAAACGTATGATGGACTTGAGACATAAGAAATGACTCCCCATGGCTATCATCTTTTATGAAATTAATGCACTGGACAACCTGTATGTTCAGGGAATCCTAGGAATGATAAAATTTGAAAACAGTGGCAAACTGTTTTAATATTATGAAAATCATGAAGGAATTGGATCTGACACCGTACTTTCAAACAGTCAGTGTGTAGTTTGCGTAGAACTGACTAGAGGCTATAAGAGGGGAAATAGAATAATTGATAAGAACCATGAATGATTGGTGATCGGTCTAGTACAAGATTGAGGATATAGGTTCTCAAGTGGAGGGAACTTGAATCAGTTGGATCATTGAAGAAATACAAAACACGGTTGGCAGTTAAAGGATTCATAAGCAAAAGGGATAGATCATGAGGAAATATTTATTCTAGTCGCAGGATTTGTATCCATAGTAATCCTAGTGGCAATGGTATTTGATGATGACCAGTAGTTGCACCGTATGAATGTAAGCGCGACATTCTTCCTAAAATGATGATTTGGAAGAGCTTTACAAATAACCTATAGGTTTTATGGTGCAAGGTCACAATGATGGAAATGTACAATTTTTTTTTTTTTTGTGACATTGCATGTATTTTCAGAATTCACGAGGCAGTGCCATGACAATGTCATGAAGTAATGTGTAATAATTATTTAATCCCCAAACATAATGACACGTGTTTAAGTCAATGTGGTGAGAGTAGTTTTGTTATTGTCATTGAATGATGTGTTGATGTAGTTTTGTTATCGTCATTGAATGACGTGTTACTTGTTGGTGATGAATTGAAAGCCATCAATGAAATTGAATAGTAGATAAAGTTGAGATTTGAGTTGTAAGACATGTGTACAACACAATGTGTGATTGGCATAAAGGTAACCCATGATCTGTCAAATCAGTTATTGATTTTATCACAAGGGATCTTGTTAGAAATATATGAAAACTGTTTGATAATGCTAATGGCAAGCAAATCGACTCTCCCATTTGCATTTGCATATATAGAAAATTGTTCAACAATTATCTTCTCACTAGTGCAAAAAGGGTAAGCTGTTGGCAATATATAGGCCCTGCATGAAGATCGTGAGAGAAACATCCTGTATGAGATGCTATGTGACCAGATTTATGAGACTAGTATCTGAAATCACTGTGGATCTCGTATCAGATCCCTAACTAATCCAAATGTGACAATTTGGCGCTAGTCTGGTAGTCGAATAAGAAAAATAAGTAAATAAAGAGGAATATGATGTACATCAAAACATTTGCCTTTGTGGCTTAATTGTTAACTTGGAACTGCATGGTTGTAAGAATACCAGTTGAGGTAGAATCCTAGACAAGGGAAGTCCATGTCCTCAGGCAAGTACTGTTTTTCCAAGTTAAAAATGATATAGATCTTGGAAGCCCTATTATAAGCAGAAGTTGCGTACACAACAAAGAAATGCAGTAATAGTGCAAGTGGGCATTTGGTTGAAACTTTTCATTAATAATCGAAGTTGATAAGAACCGATGAGCCCGTATAAATGTTAAAATCCACCATCACATGAGTAAAGTGAAACATTAACTCCACTGTCCTTCCAATTGAACTAAGATCTTAGAGTATATGAGATGTGGGCTAGAAATAATGAGATTATAATCTTAGGTGTTCCACTTGTGGAATTGATTGTTTGTTTATACTGAGTTATTGCCTAAATAGTTAGGCATGTGATTGGTATGGGGACAAATGAAGAATAGTTAATGTACGTGGCATTCGTGCCAAGTGGGTGATTGTAAGAAATCATGTGGCCCACATGCCATGGGTCCCACATTAGATCAAGTAGGGCAGATACTAATAGAGAATATAATCCCACTTAATGTAAGGCTTGATCTGGACCCACGTATGACCCTAGTAGGATCAGTGGATGTGGGTTTCTAATGAAAGAAGTCTCCAGTAAATGTGACTCTTTGGGAATTGTTTATATAAGCATAAGGGAGCCCTAGGGTTGGTATATTCCATTGATCTGCAGAACTTTCCACTCACTGGAATGCACATAGATCTCTGCCTGTGTGTTGGAGTCTCCCCACCTAGAGCCATCAAGAACACCATTGAGAGGCAAAAAGGGTGTGCTGACAAAGCTAATGTGGAAGAAGCAAGAGAGAGGGACTGAGAGAGAAAGAGAGTTTGTAACTTGGAAAAGAAAGAGAAATTAGAAAATTCGTTGTTCATGTGGGAGAGGGATAGGTCTATAGATAAAGGTAGTGCGTGGTGCCCATGCAAATCACAAAAAAGTACCGTTGGTTTCAAATTTGGTTTAAGTTTATTTCCTAGTATGCATGACTTGCACTACACAAGACTTCGATAGATTTATAATTTACAATACCAAATTCACCCCTTGGTAAATGTGTCACACCTCGAACCCGAGAATTGAGAATTAGGGTGGATCTCAAGGTGCGGCACATGTAACCCGTGGCAATCCATGCTATGTTAAGCCACGAACGAACTTCCACAAGGGCGATTCCAAAGGTACTTGTGATAAAGATCCATAAACACGTATCAATTGTTTTGATAATGAAGTGGAAACCTATGAAGTAAACCTGTATTCATCATAGACACTAATAAATGCATTCATTCATTAACTTAAACTAAGGTTGTTGAGTGGTCCTTCCACATGTACATGATATACAAAAGATACCTAACATATACAAACCCAAAATACATGCCCATCAATCAATGACTTCAAAAACTGTATGATAATGATGGCATGAGCTAGATACAAGTCGAGCATGGCTAAATCATAAACAAGTTCAAAACGAATCCCCATGATGCACTGCGTAGGATGATTAGTAGTAGATGTCATCCTCGTTTTATTCGTCTACACCCCGAGGTACCATTGGGGTTTCCTCCTGGGCCACGTCGACTGCCGTGTTGGCAGTGGGTTCTGTACCTATAACAACAAGGGTGGCACAATTAATATGACGGTTAAAAAAATATAAGTGTACATAAGACTATCACGATGTATCAATTAAATTAGAAAACATATTGATTAAAAGAGAGCAATAACGGAAACTAGGCATGTTGTGCATGTGAAAAGCATGAATAGAGAATCATATATGGAAACACAATAACATACTAGTTATAATCCACATGGCTATCTTCTCTCTAAAAAGAGCACATATCATATTGTGGGAAATCACTAGCGGTCAGGCCAAGATCCGTCTAGTTTCCTGAAGAGCGTCGACCAACTTTTCATAGAACTACTGCAATAGGTAACAGATGGAACACTGTAAGTTGGTCTTGTTGAACTCCTTATGGGTATAAGCTAAGTGGCGTCAACTCAATGTATCAAGACCGATCGAAATTCGTAACTTTCATACTTATCATACATAGTGATCGCCTCTTACTTACACAAAAGTGTATCTCGTCTTTGAGATCGTATACAATCATAGATCGGAATTGAACAGAGAAACTGAAAATCAAATGATACATACTTAAATGAGCTAATAGTGCTCAAATCCTCTCAGCCTTGGTTACCCCTCTCTTTGCTCACGGGGTCACACTTAGTAAAAACTCTATCTTTAATTTTGCCTCAAGGTTCACCCAGGAAGAATGGGTACGTAATTTAATCATGTTGAGGGCAAGGTTTACTTAAACTATAAATGCATTTGAATCAAGAGGTTAACAAGGATATTTACTACCCAACCCTAGTTAAGATAATCTATGTTTCCTTAGTCATTCAATATGGCGTATTCATAAAACGTCCGGTGCCAGTGTACTACCAAATCTTAGTGTTACATTGTATAAATGATGGACACCACTTCTTATACCAACATCCATGACTTGGAGTTGGAAACTGACTAAAAAATCAGGAGGGAATGAATGACAACTCTACACTCTTCCTTCATAGCACTTAATTACCGTTAGGCTAAGTTCTTTAAGGTAAATGTACCAATTCTAAGGCCCTACTTGGTCTTTGATTAAACTTAATGTCCTAAGGGTAAGATTAACTCTAACATATTTCTAGGGTCTTGATAGAATGCTAAAATAACCCCTAATTTATCCTCATTTAAAATAAAAATAATTAAAGTTTATTACAAAAAGGGGTGTACCCGATCGATCGGACCCTATCTAATCGATTGAATTCCATCCAACCAAAATCTGATTGATCAGACCTCTTTCCGGTCAATCGACCCAGGAGCTTTGAGCTCCAGACAAAATTAGTTCTAAACTGATTCCTCCCTTCTTCCCTTGGCTTCTTCCATTTCAATTCATCAATTTATCCACTTCAACACATTCTAACACCCTTCTATTCCACAGTTGGGTTTCTCCTTCATCCATGATCATCATTCATTCTTAATTACATTCATTATCACATAAATCAGCTCACACTATTGAAATTAAGGAGTAAAAGGGCTATAACCAAGCATTGGTATGGAATTCTTAAAGAATCAACATAACTAAACATACATACAACAAATATAAACTTATACTTGCCTTAAGTTCATTGCTTCACCCAATCTAAACTTCCTTTGGCTGAATGGTAGAGAGGACCTCAATAAGAACAGTCCTAAGACATGTAATTGATAAAATGGGTATAAAATGAATGCATGTTATAGATTTGAGTCTCCTTGGCTCTATTGAACCCAAAGAGACTCATGGAGGTGAGAAGGAAGCTTCTCCTTACCTTCTAGAGCTGTAGAGAAGAGCAAGAAATGCAATTGGAGGTTCCAAAAGAAGAAAATGACTACAAAGAGTGTGGGGAAGAAAATTCTCCGCTCCAAAAGGCCATGCAAGGTCCTTTGGGGCTTGAGTTAATGAGAGAGTGAGAAAAATAAAGAGCTATTCTAGCAGCTCTTGAAGAAGGAGGGATGGGAAATTTGCTGCAATGGGAGTTTTAAATCAAAGTTTCTAGAAATTGCAAACAAGTCTAGTTTACTTATAAGATTTATAGTTTGAGTCAAGTGGACTCTAGTTGGGCTAAGATGAATTCAAATTGGTTTGGGCCAAACACGAAAGACAACCCATATGATTAAATACACATGATGCAATTAATATGAGTCTAATATGATACAAAACCATACAGCTCTAAATTACGATAAGGCTCTTGACTATCTAAGTAAGGTTCGAACTTGACCCAACTACCTATCCAAGACTCAAACCAAGGTATTTTGGGTTGTATTAGCCTAATTATGCATTAATTAAGGTAAAACAAGATTAGTTTAGTAAATCATGATTAGTTTGGGTTTGGACCTGACAAAATACAAGTTGGGTCAAGATAAATACTCAATAATTTTTATTTTAAAATATTAAAATAGGAAGATACATTTAAATGTATGTGAGAGGATTTGATCTTATAATTCTTTACTTTTTTTAGAGGATTTTACTGAGAAAATCCATTAGATGTACGCTAATCACAATCAGCCCCAATTTTTAATGTGCACTGATCAGGTCCATGGAGCCTAATCGTGTGCAATTTTTGTTCTTTTTTTTTTCTGAATGTGTGGATGAGTGACGCTACATATGAAAAAAAATCTAGAGAAGAAAGGAAGAAGAGAGGAAAAATGGAAGAAGAAGAGAGGAGAAAGAAGAAAAGAAGAGAGTTTGGAAGAAAGGAAGGAACAAAAGAAGAAGAAAAAGAGACAAAGAAAGGAAGGGATTAAAATTTTTTTTCTCTTCTTTCTCCTCCTTTCTTCTCTACTTTCTCCTCTCTTCCTCTCTTCTTCTTCCCTTTCTTCCTTCTCCTCTCTTCTTCCTTTCTTCTTTCTCCTCTTCTTCCTTTCTTCTCTACAATTCTTTTTTCATATGTAGGCATCACTCAGCCCTACATATGAAAATTAAAAACAAAAACGTAGAAAAAAAAGGAAGAAGAAAGGAGAAAGCAAGGAGAAGAGAAGAAAGAATAAAAAACCTTAATCCCTTCCTTTCTTATTCTCTTATTATTCCTTTCTTCCTTTTTTTTTCCTCCTTTCTTCTTCTTTTCTTCTTTGAGGTTTTTTTTTTCCTTTTTTTTGGTATGTAGGACTAAGTGACGCACACATTCAAAAAAAAAAATTTTTTTTGGCACACAATCAAGCCTCATGGACCCATTCAGTGTATACTAAAAATTGCCGCCCGATCGTGATTAGTGTACATCTAAGAGGTTTTTTCTGGCAAAATCCTGCTTTTTTTTAAGAAAAAAAAAGCTATTGCAACGACACACTTATATGTTAAAACTCATAAAAAAAATTATCTACAATGGGTCCTTTTCCGATACATATATGTTAGTGAAAATTTGGAGGGAGTTCAAGTTCCACATGACAAGATTCAAAATATAGAAAAATGAGAGAAACATGTGGTTTTTTTTTTATTCCTCTCTTTCATTTTACATGGGTTCACGCTCTTGCCCTGTGGATGTAGGCTCTTTACATTGGGTTTGACTCACAACCCCTCTATCTAGCTTTAGATTGATTTCAAATTTAACGAAAATACAGAAATAATACACAAAATGGAAAAAAACTAAGAGAATCTAATTCTATGGGGGCCATGTTTGAAAATCACTATTCTTTCGGACATGGCCTCATGATGCGTAGATATGGCCTTCCAATGTCCCTACAATTGCTTCTTCACTTCTATGTTTTCCCACATAATAGACCAGTACATGTATGCCTCTGCTTTGGACTTAGGGGTGGTTTTACCATGGTTTTGAGTGTATGGCATGTTTCTTGAATCACAGCATTCTTTGTTTAACAAGGACCATTTTATATAGTCCAAGGGAATTTACTGGTTTTGATTCCAGAGGGAAACCAAAGGTTGGGTCATTCTAAGAATAGAGTCAAAAGCGGTCTTACCTGTTAGTTTTTGTGGACTCAATCCATCAGTTGATGTAATAAATTGATTAATTTCTTTATTTATCAATAAAATCATGCTTTACTTTCATGAGATGAATGTTATTTTACTACTTCATGCACATGACCAATACGTATGACATAATGGTTCATGAGTTGAACCGGATCCCATTAGTATATTAGATGTGATATATGCGCATGGATGAGATCCACACGCGGGAGATATATGTCACAAATCTTATACTTAAAATAGCTTCACAACTAGTAATGAGATTGGGCATCTCATTTGATAAGGTTGCAGCACTTTGATCACTATGAGATAGTGTGATTTATCTCAATCATCAGAATGTAAGATTCTCGATCATGGTGCTGGTACATTGGATGTATTGAAGGACCATGAGATGCACCTTATGGAATTCCGTCTCAATAATAAGGTATGCTCTCATAATTCCCTTGCAATAGGCTCTCAATCCTGAGACATTGACGAACTCAAGTTTCTATTTATTCATTTGCTTTGAGTCACCAATGAGTGAGGCCGACTATAGGTTAACACCTCGGTGTCTTGGGTATGTGGTAGTAGAACTGTGGGAACGTTGAATGATCAAGATGAAATCTATCTCTATTATCCCCTTGTGCCAATTAATGGATATGTCATTAGTAAGTGCGCACCCATCTCAATTAAGAGTTAATTGGATGGTACTGATGATTACTGCGATTAATTGGGGCTCAAGGATAATAAGATGTGGAACTTAGATTGGAAGAGACGGATTTATTCCAATTGATCCACGGATATTGATAGAGGGGCCTACTTGTGGTAATTGGGAAGTTTAGGGTCTTCATTGTAATTTATTCCTAAGACTGGAGTGCAATTGCATTTATATAGTGGTGTTATTTGCAATTAACTGTGGGCCCGGATTGCACATGAGATGTGGGGTCGCGGTGTTCCAGTTGGAGCCAGCTTTCTAAGGAATCCCTAGTGGTCCCCACGTTAGCCCAAGATATTGGAAAACACTAATCCGACTTGAACTCTAGAAATAAGAGTTTGGAAAGGAGAAAGCTGCTAATTGCTTTGGAAGTAAGACTTCTATTTCAATTAGACAAGGGAGAGATTTGAAAGTTTATAAAATCTCTTGGACGTCCAATAAGACTCTCCCTCACGCCCAAAACCCTTTCGTGCAAGAGTTGCACGAGTTACTCTCTCCTCCTTTCTTCTTGTTCCTTGGAGTTTCGAGTTAGGATTTTCTCCTGAAGATTCCACCATTCTTCTTGAGAAAAGAAATCCAATTCGGGGGTCATAGCGTGTAAGGCTAAGAGATGTTGAAGAAATCCATTAGAGCACTGCGGATCTCCAAAGGTATGATCTACTTCTTGCATGTCGTAGATTATTTTGGATGTTTAGTGCTGGTAGAATTTTTACTGTACATGGTCACGAGATTGAGGGTAACGCATCCTGGATTGGGTTTTGGTCTTATGAATAGTTGATCCCTGTGTCAAGTGGGTCAAAAGTTCTGAAAATCTATCCACGAGACCCACCTACTTCCAACATTACCAACTAGAGCTATCCACATTCTTTTGAATGTGAGAGACAAAGAAACGTTGTTTCATCATAGATTTTCTTGGATTTTGGTTAAGGTAAGAACCATTAACACTTGGATTTCATCCTTGAAGGAGTATTTTTAGAGGATGAAACACCAAGGTTCAGGAGTTTTGGTAGCTTGGTTCAGGAGGATTTGAATGAAGGAAATGAATGTTAGATGCCTTAGGAGTGAGGTTGTCTTTTGCAGAGTGGGTGATGAGTGTGTTTTTTATATGTCCTCCTTCAAATGGTCGACCAAGAGCCCTTTTATAGACCAAAGACGTAGTTGGGGAAGTTTCTTGGCATTTGAATTTGAATTTGGAGAGGGAAGGAATTGCCATTAACTACATGAGGCCCACGACCGAAAAATAGTGTCATTTTCGATCATGGGGCCATATGTCACCTATTTGATGCCCAAATGGATTCCAATCAGCATGAAACTTAAGGGGGGTTGTCTTTAGGCTTGACTTGAACACTGTGAAGGATAATTTTAGCTTCAATTAACCCATGTAGATGGCGTAAATCAGCCCCTTAAACATTATTTATAAACACATGTAAAGCGCCCAAGAGTGGACCTTACTTGTATCTGGCTCAAACGGTATCCAATTGCTTTAAAACTTTGGTGAATCATTTTTGGGATCATCTTGTCACTTTCCATTAAGTTTCATCATGTTTGGTCTTCCAAAAGTGGCATTTGAATTCTGTGTCCAAAAGAAACCATATTCTTGTGTTTATGGGTCAAATTGCGCTCAATTGGTTTAAAACTTGGAACCATGTCTTCAAAAGCTATTCTTGACCTTCTTGTGCAATTTCATCCATTTTGAGACCTGCTGCAATTGTATCCAATTTGGCCTTATAGAGATGGATTCATTGAAAAACCTTCATCCATTCCTAAAAGCTTGGAAGGGGTTTACATCGGACTTATGATCAATTAACCTCAGATTGCACTAAAATTTTAGGGAAATCAATGCTCGCCTTCATACCCAATTTCACCCCATTTGGACCACTGTAGCTGGGTCAAAGGTAGCGAAAAGGGGTCCATATCAAAAACCACTTAGAACAAGCTGATCTTGGGCCCGTTTGGTATTAGATTGACCTGAGACTTTGAGGGAGTGCTGGAATTTGTATTATAAGACCTACGGTGAAGTTTCATCTTAATTTGACCCTTGGAACTCTATCGGACGCAGTTCTTAGCGCTCGTTCCCAAACAGTTTGAATATTGAGAACATAAAGCTTATTCACTTCTTTGAGCTTTTTTTCATTATTTGGACTTCTTGACTTGTGTCAAGTGAGCTAAGAGTCATCAAATTCACTTCAACTGAGCCCAGAGGCTCTTACAATATTCTTTCAACTGAATGAGCACCTTTCGGGAGTGGATTTTTTTCTTGCATTGTATACGTGCATTGTTATAAGGAACATATGGGATTTTTTATGTGCTAACAATGTACCTCACATAGAAGCTTTATGAGAATTAGCTCTCACAATGATGATGGGGTTTGGAAAGATTCTAATGGGTAAGGCATAGATCTCAAATGATGTGTCACTCTCATGCCCATGCTTGATTCGTGGCCTACAGGAGGCCCACAATAATTTCTTTCTAACCATAAATTTGATAGTCTAATCCATTTAGATAGATGCAAAAAACTCAAGGATTTATGACAATTAGTCCACCTGCAACATTGGCCATCTAAAATAGTTATGAAAAAAGCTAGCTGGACAGACTAAAACTCGAATCAGTCCACCCATACTATGCTAAAAAGTAAATTGATTAACTACCATAAAACATAATTTCAATAAAATCTTAATAATATATATGGTGAACCCCTCACGTGAGTGCCAACAGTCCTAAATAAGAGGCGTGGCCCATGTTATGTTCCATTTGAGCGGACCATAAAATAGGGACCCAAAATGATAGTCATGGGTCTTGGGGTTTGGCAACCATATGAATTAATTAGACAATTGGATCGATTGTGTACTTATTTTGGATAGTGAAAACTTATTGATTGTCGATCAAATTCTTAAGATTATGATTCAAGCTTCCATCACCATACACAAGGCCATGGGGAGATCTTTCATCCCCCCATTCCCATCCATAATTGTGGCCTGGGTGGGCCCCGCAAGCAATGATGCTTAGCAAATGCACACACACACACACACATAATTAAAGGGTAATTCTCCAAATGCCTCCACTTTAAAAATGTCTCTTTTCGAGGCTCTTTATTTTTTTTCATGGTGCCTACCTTTAGTTAATCTAATCTAATCTACAATAAGACATGATCTCTTACTAAGCTTGAAGTGATTGGGCAAAGGCATGCTAACTAGCTTAGTATTCTTCATGTTGAATTGTTCAAACACCTGTTCAACATATTTCTCCTGTTATAGTTAACCACGTCTTCTTGGTACTCTAGTCACGACGTATTTGCAATCCCCATGGAATAGTTACAAGTTCAAATTTGACACTCTTCTACCTTTTCCTACCATTTGATTGAATCATAAGAAAATAATGCTTTTAAAATTATTAAATTTTAGGGCTATGGACCAAATGGTTAAGCTGATTTTATGGTGTCGAAATTTTGCACATAAAAGTCTCATATAGATTTCTCTATCAAACAAACTTTCATGATCAGTATACATCTCAGTGGACCCGACTAAAAGGTATGTTTTTGTTATAAAAAATACCCAAGCACTATCTTGTGTTGCCTATACATACATATATTATATTATATAAGCAAGATCAACTCACGATGTGGAAGCAACACATGGCTCCTTGAAGCCTCTTCAGAGTGCCATGTGTCTCCTCCAAGCTTTCCGGGGGGGTCCACAAATTCTTGGAAACTTTCCTTAATTTTAGAAATTTACTAATGTCCTTCCAGGGAAAGTTGTCACGCCACCAAACTCAGTTCCCAAAAAGTATGAAAGCCAAACTTTGGCGGAGCGGACATCCAGGATCTTAGTCCAAATAAGAGCTAATTTAAGACTTTTCAATCACATAATTGCTTGAGAAATATTTTAGTCATCATCATCATCAAGACTTCATCTTAATTCTATGTTGGGAAGGCCACAAAAGTTCCGGGCCTGTTTTGTGTTGTTCTCATGTTATTCCCAATTTTGTACTCAGATCTAGTTGTACTGAAAGCGGGTTGTGCTAAGACTAAACTCTGTAGAATTTGTTTGGCAATCTTATATTAAAGTACTCTACTGAGAATATGCCATATGGAACTTGTTTGGTAAAGGTGTAAAAATTTCTCCAACAAACAAATGTAATAGAATCATAAGATATAAAATGTGAGACCCATCTTTTAATGTTTGCAGTACTTTATTATTGGTGTACATCGGATCCACCTATAAAAGTTATAATGTAGTACAAACCTTTAAAAATTAGAACATGAGGCCCATATTCATAGGACTTATGGGCCAACCTTTTTAAGAATTATAATGTGGGTCTTTCTTTTTTAATGTAAATATGGGAACCATCTTTATAAATTACAGCATGGTACATACCTTCAAAAATTAGTATATGGGCCCACATATATAAGATTTATAATATAGGTCTACCTTTTGTGATTGTGATTACGCGACCTACATTTAGAAATTACAAATTGAAGCCACACTTTTTGTGATTTTGTACAAATGACCCACATTTAGAAATTACAATGTGGTGCCCACCCTTGGAAATTATAATATATTGCCATCTTGTTTGTTGATTGTGAACACATGACCCACTATAAACATTATGTGGTACCCACCTTTAAAAATTAGAACATGGGGCCACATTCATAGGAACTACAATATGGCTACACCTTTTGTCATTTTTTTTAAAAGATTAAATATTTTTTTGGAAGATTAATATTTTTTTGGAAGATTAAATAATTTTTTTATGAGATTAAGTATTTTTTAAAAAATTAAATATTTTTTTTGAAAGATTAAATATTTTTTGAAAGATTAAATATTTTTTGAGAGATTAAATATTTTTTTGAAAGCTTAAATTTTTTTGAAGGATTAGATTTTTTTTTGAAAGACTACACATTTTTTTTTGAAAGATTAAATTTTTTTTTTAAGATTTGATAATGTTTTTAAAAGATTAAATATTTTTTTAAACGATGAAAATTTTTTTTTGAAAGATTAGATTCTTTTTAAAGATTAAATTTTTTTTGAAACATTAAATGTTTTTTTTTGAAAGATACCTTTTTTCTACTATAGAACCTACATTTAGAAATTAGAACATGTGGCCCACACTCAAAGGATTTATAATGTTGTCTTATCGTTATAAAAAATTAGAAATTATAATATGGGCCTACCTTTTGTAATTATTACCATGTGATCCACTTTAGAAATTAGGTAATAGAGACATGACTTTGAGATAAGTAGAAAACAACTTGGGCAACACTGATTTGCATATAACAAATACGTTTTCTACAGATGTATCTCATGGGAACATGGGAATATCAAAATGGCACGATGCCAAACTCACCCTCTACTTCTCTCCATTCTAGTATATCATGTGCCAAAACCTTCGATGGTATATATTGTTTCATATCTATCTTTTATTAGTTACATCTATGTCCTCTTTAGTCTACCCCTTTTTCTTAGTGGACCATCAAACGTATGTGGGAATTAAAAACTCACAACCTCTCACTTCTTAAGTTTTTGAAACAACAATTTACTTTATTGAATCATATAAATCTTTTCTAAAATACCTCATTAAAAAAGCCAAATGAATTATAGATGGGGTGGCAACCTTGAGCAAATAGGAGATGAAAGATTCAAGTCATGTCACTATTTGCTATAAGGAAAAATGGGCTATTTTCATATAGATACTTTCTGTTATAAGAAAAATAAAGATATTATTAATGGGAGATCAACATGAAATCAATGATTACATATTATTTAATTAGATCTAGAGATGAAAACCACTAGACTGACATCTCTTCCACAAACTGAGCATGCTTTGCAAGCAAATGGGCCATTGCATTCCCATCCCTACCCACATATAAAACTTCCAAACTCATGAAGGAATTTAGCAAAACTCTTATCTCGTCAACCAAATGGCCATGTCTAGATAGAATTGGAGAAAATTATTTCAAAGCATCTAATATATGTAAAGAATCACTTTCAAGAATAATATCACTTACCCCAATATGATAAATCATCTAAAGACCCCTTAGGACTGCCAAAGCTTCAATTTAGATACTCTACACACGATCCATGATGAAATCATTGACGATTCAAATAGCCTAAAAATAACTGAATTTAGGTGGTCTGCATTTAGAAAACCGAGTAAATGTTTGGATGCCCATATTTTGTTTCCATGGTTCTTCTAAAATTCGTTAAGGCACAAAGATGGGCCTTGTCATGAAGCTCTCCAATATTCAGATAAATGATGGAGGATTGGGGCCCACAATTGATGGAGATGATGGTCCGTGGCTTAGATCACTGTGATGAACCAAGGGAGTGATGTGGCTTTTATGGGGCATGATAAGGCGACGTCAGGAGGGGCCTCTAAAACATGAAGTTGGGTTGGCTGTTGGACGATATATGGCGTTTGAGTGGGTTGATGTGTGAACTCAATTGGGCTGGATCAATTTTTCTTCAGCCTCAAAGGTTTACTAAAAAACAAAAGCAAAAAAAAAAAAAAAAAAAAGTATGAGTTCGTAATTTCAAAGGCCAGTCCAAATTAGATTCCAGATGGACAAAGTTGATCTGTGATGGGTGGTGGAGATCCAGCAATGAAGGAGGTGAACTTTTTTTTTTTTTTTTTTACCCCAGCCAAGGAGGTTGGGTCACAGGAGAGAGCCTGCACACGTGGGAGTAGAAGTCCATACATGTCGAAAAGGAAGCTCGCAGGCATACTAAACAACCGAGTGAGAAGAGCCGCTCCTTACCACTTGGGTAAGGAGCCATTCTGGAAGGAGGTGAGCAATAATGGCACAAATGACAACTAATTGCTAGAATTAAACACATGCTAGATCTGATGGCAACTATTGCTGTCTTGGTGGTTGATAATAGTGAGAAGAGCCATTCTCATGTTGTTCCTAATTTTGTGCTCATATAAGGTTGTACAGAGATCGGATTGTGACTAAACTTTGTAGAACTTGTTTGACAACATTATACTAAAATACTCTACTGAAAATATGTCATGCAAAACTTGTTTGATAATAGTATAGAAAATTCTCTCTAATAAACAAAAATAAGAGAATCATAGGATCTAAAATGTGGGACCCACCTTTTAATGTTTGTAGCACTCTATTATTATCATACATGGAATACACTTATAGAAGTTACAACGTAGTACCCACCTTTAAAAATTAGAACATAGGGCTCATAATCATAGGATTTATAAGGTGGACCTACCTTTGTATGAATTATAATGTAAGGCCACTGGGTCCCCTTTTTTTAATGTAAATATAGGATCTCTTTTTATAAATTACAGTATAGTATACACCTTTAGAAATTAAAATATGGTCCCACATTCATAGGATTTATAATCTAGTTCTACCTTTTATGATTGTGACTCTGTGACCCACATTTAGGAATTACAAAGTAGAGCCATATTTTCTGTAATTTTGTACATAGGACCCCAATTTAGAAATTATAATGTGGTGTTCAGCTTTAGTAGTTATAATAGATTATAATGTGGGCAATCTTGTTTGTTGATTGTTAGCACGGGACTCACCTTAAAAATTATATATGTGGTATCTACCATTAGAAATTAGAACATAGGCGACATTCATAGGAATTCCAATGTAGCTCTACCTTTTTTTATTGTGTCCATATAACCCACATTTAAAAATTAAAACATGTGACCCACATTCAAAGGATTTATAAAGTGGTCCCTCGACATTATGATTTATAATATGGGCCCGCTGTTTGTGATGTTACTATGTGACACACTTTAAGAATTAGACAGTGAAATCACTTTTTTTTGAGGAAAAAGATAAGTAGGAAACAACTATGACAGCAAGTTGTTTCTTTGTTTCTTAAAAAAAATAAAATTTTTTTGTTCGAGTTTCTTATGCCAGCAGATTAAGATTTTGAGATTCCTTTCAGCTAAACCAAAATTCGAAATAGTGATTTTCACATACAAAACATATGTTTTGGCCCTTTATCTCTGTGTGAACATGGGAACCTCCGATGGCATGATGCCAAACGCACCCTTAGGTGCTCACTCATCATATTCTCTCTTGAAAATAATTATTCTCTAATCCAAAAATACAATGAAGTAGATATCCTTATTTGAGTTTGGATCCTCTCCATATCTCACTCATGTTCCCTTCGTGTGAAGGGAGTGGAACTCCAATAATGGAGAATGTTCCCCTCCATGATATGGAGCTCGCTTTGGCCCATCTTTGACCAGTTCAATCCCTTGGATACTCTTCTCATCGTAAGATCTATCATTAGATCCAATTTTATATATACATTGGACCTCCACTCATATTTGGATTGCCTCCTATTAATGAGATGTAAAACAGGCCGTGCGTGCCGGCACGGTGCGAATGGACCAAGGGTCTGGCCCAACACAGCACAGCCCCGTGCTGTGTGTCGTGTTGTGCCTCGTTTGGCATGGTAGTGTTTTTTTTATTATTTTATTTGTTCTTCTTTTTCATGTCTTTTACATATTATGCACACAACGTAGACCTAAAAAATTGGACGAGAAGACAGAGAATGAGAGGGATAGTAGAATTTGAGAGAGTTAGAGAGCTTGAAGTATAAGTAGAATTTGAGAGCGTTAGAAAGCTTGTACTATGAGAGAATGAAAGTAGTGAGTAAGTTGTGATTGTGAGAATGAGAGGGAGATGATATTTATAGAAATTTGAAAGGTCAAAATAACCTCAAATGCAAAAAAAAACTAGCCATTTATGGCTGTTGAGGGAGGGAAAAATACTCAAAACAACCCAACTAGCCGTTTTTCGGCTGTTGCGGTGGTGGTTTAAAATAAAGCCATTGGGTTGTGCCCTCGCACCTCGGCCTAGCACGGCTTAGGTCTCTAGCCCGTGCCTATTGTTCCCTGCCAGGCTATGCCAGGCCCCGTTGACTCTCGTGCCAGGCCGTGCCAGCCTAACTCATTTTACATCTCTACCTCCTAATGAGAGCAACCATCTGCTAAATATTTGACCCGCTAAAATGAACCTCCTCAATTCCATTATGGTGTGCCAGATTTTCCATTGAATGGAATGTCTTTAAAATTTACTCTAATAATAGCTGGCCAGATGGAAAAATGCCAAGGAGAAGAAGGATATGAAACTAAGTTGGATTGAGAAATTCTATCCAAGACAAAGAAAAATTCTCAGCCCGAATAGATATTATGATCAAATAAAAAAAGATCACCCAAAACAAGACATTAAAAAAGTGCATAAAAAATTAAACAGAATTAAGATTATATGAGTGTTTGGCCCACAGTGACCCTATGGTGATGTGGTAGACCATGAGTGGGCTACCCATGGTCACCGTAGGGCCAACACTCAGGGGATCCGGACTCAATTTAGACATACCGCCTGTTCAAAAGCTTGTTCCTAATATTTTATTGATTAATTGAGAGCGAACTTTATTATATGGGCACAATTGAAAAATATATGGAAATTTTTGTAGGCTCTACAATAGGACTTATATGTTGTAAATGCAAGCATCTCAAAAGTACATGGTCCCCAATTTTATGGGCTTTGACCAACTGAGGTTTAATAAGAGATGTAACCTGATCAATCTGACAATCGCCTATCTCTCAAAACTCAATCAATCCCATGTACCGACAACACCTCTCGTGCTAAAGTAGAGAAAAGATATGAGCCGTTGGATCAAGCGCTAAGTCAACGGCCAGTAAGCTTTAAGAGAGCTTGAAAAAAACACAAGACAAACAAAAGCAGGAAAGGATCCCCCGCCAGACTCTTCGTCTCCCGCGTGTGAACCTCAGCCCCCTCTCTTCTGCAATTAAAGGTTAGTATCTCTCATTTCACCGAAACAACCCAAAACACAGATCTTTTTCCCTTAATCCCCAAACCCAAAACCTTAATCTCTAATTAGTGATTATTAATACAATTTCCCGAAATCCTGATCCCCAACCAATTAATTTTTTTTTAATATCAGTTTCATGGATCTTATCAGATTAAAACTTGATTCAAAAAATTTTTTTTTGAGATAAAAAACTTGATTCAAATTAATGAGGGAGATAGAGAGAGAATGAAAGGTGGGTTCGTCTGGGAGGCAAAGGGAGATCGGCTGGGAGTGAGAGATAGTAAACGAAGGGAGTCTTTTCACAAAATGTACTTTTTCTCCAAGTTATCACCTTTGGTTGTTATTAAAATTTGTAATAGAAATTGGAATTTGCTATATAAAAGCAAAAATGATCTTAGTACACTTACAAATGATAATAATAATAATAAATAATGCCTAAACTTCTCACACCTTCTTCTCTCCCCACTCACTTTTTCCACCTCCCCCTCCTCTCTCCTCCCCTTCCCCACGTCCCCCTCCGACGACGGTTGGCAACTTCGATGGAGGGAGCCACTAGATCTCCCTCCCCTCCCTTTCCTTCCTCCCCTCCCTCTCCCTCTTGCTTTCTCTCCCTCTCCCTCCCCTCCCTCTTCCTTTCCTCTTTTCTCCTCCCCCTCTTCCTATCCTCTCCCTATTCTATTTTTGACGTGTAAGGCCCTGTGCAAGGCCGAACATTACACTTTTGTTCGGCCAGTCTTGGCCGAATAGGTGGGGGGGGCACTGTGAAGGGGGTGGGGAGCCAGGATCTCCTTGTTGCAGGGAGATCAAGGAGAGGAGGAAAAGTGGGGAAAGGGAGAGAAATGGGGAGGAAGAGGAAGAGGAAGAGGGAGGGAGAGGGAGAGAAAGGAAGATAGAGAGGGAGGGAGATCCGACCGCTGCTGGAGCTGCCGATAGTGGCCGGGGGTGGGGGTGGGGGGTCAAAGGGTTCTTTTTAACCTTTTAGAATTCTTGTTGAAAAAGAATGATTTTGGAATTTCACACTGAGGGACAATTTTTGGAGAAATCAAAATTCTACAACATGAAATCTTCAAGTTCTTGGAGTTCTAAAAAAGAAACATGCCCTAGTTAAAAAGCTAGGCAAGGGACGAGTGAAAGGTTAGTTGGAATTCAACTTTTACTCCTCCCTTATTGCTACTTTTGCATTTTGAGAATCCATTAACTTAGGGATAGCAATGTCGTGGTCGTGGTTTGGTCTGCCTAGACCTGAACCTGAACTAATTGGTGCTCTTATTGTAACATATTCTCCTTATCCCCCTGCTAGGTTTGATGATTGTCATACCAAACCAGCTTCATGATAGTTATGGGTTAGGTTGGATTTATTAGTGGTTTATTTAATGTGTTAAAAAAATATGAAAAAATGCATGTTCTAAAGGAGATCTTGAGAAAACTATTAATCCTCATTACCACTTACACCATTGAGCTCCAGGGTTGCCCTAAGATTTTCGAGGGCTAAAGCGAAATTCTATGATGGAGTCCCTATATATATTCATATAAAATTATAGATGTAACGGTAAGTACTCAAAATGTTACGTTATTTGTTAGTATCGACACAAAATTTGAATATACCAATTCACATACATAATTATTAAAATTTGCTTAGATAGAATGAAGGAAAAACTATTATACATAATCTATAGCTACAATACCAAAAAAATTGAACAAACTACAAAAAGTATCACTTCATGCAATTTTTAAAGTAAAATTACAAATTATACTTGCATAGTCCAGTTTCTCTACCAAATGCCTTAGTTTTTACGATATACCATCAGGTCCATCAATTTAACCTATTTTCTTTGTATAATTTTGAGTTGATTTGCTATCTCCATTTAGATTTAAGATTAGTCAATTTTATGTTTTTACTTTTGGATCTAGGCTACCAGGCCTCTTATTTAGGATTGGGCTTTTATTCCTTAGACCTAATATAAAGAATTAGATAAATATGGGGCCCATATTTTTTTGTTAAATTAGGGGCCCCAAAGAAGTGGCTTTGCCACACTTTGCTCTGGCCAACCTTGTTGAGCTTTTCATGTGATGAATTATATGAAGTAAAGCCATGCAGGGCAACTTACCCCGAATTCCACTAGGGCATTCCACTTGGGCTAAAGCATAAAAAAATTATATCTGACCACAACATTACCAACATGCTACCAAAACCCAACCCATCGGCATCTGTAAAAATGTGGATAGTTTTTGTTGTCAACTTTATCAAAAGACTTACATTGCCCTTGTCATATTAAAACTTCTAAGACAATTGGCGCCAAATTCTTGTCATTGGCGGGTTTTCTTTTAAAATCCAACAGTTCCCGTACTCTTCACGCTTCCTCAGCAAGCCCCAAGACTCTCATTTCACCATTCTGCAACGAAAATGGCTGTTGAAGGAAAAGCACAGACTAGCCCTCAAGTGAAGAAGCCCTCTCCAAAGATCCAGGAACTCCACCGGAACGGTGTTTTCAAAGACCCTCCAAATCTTCTCTCTCTTCTTAGGGTGAAAAAGTTCTCAGAAAATGCCGTTTTACCCTCTAGGGCCTCTCCTCTATCGGCTGGTCACGATCTTTCTAGGTAATCAACAAAAAAATTTCTTCTCTGTTGCTTTCCTTTTTGGGCTTTCTGTATTTCTATCTAATCCCTCCAATTGTGTCTTACTATCATCTTCAAGCGCGGCTGCAGTGACTGTTCCAGCTCGAGGAAAGGCTCTTTTTCCTACGGATTTGAGCATTGGCATACCTGAAGGAACGTATGCTCGTATAGGTACACTTGCTTTTGGATTAACTTTCTCCTTGAAATGTGTTGAAATCACTTTGCATTGGGACTTTTCTTAATCTTTGATGTGGGTCTAGTGGGATTCTCCCATTACGTTCCTGGGGTTTTCATTTTTTTTTTTCTTTTGAAGCCAATGGTGGACCAGAATTTTCGTTTGAGGGGTGCGGACCCAAACATACAACTAGGTTTTGGGAATAAACCCAGGATTTCATGTGGATTTTGGGCAGACGCAAAATGTTTATGTGAATTTTTGTGGCTAAAGACGTGTAGCATTCATTCTCTCTGTCTCTTTATTTCATTTTCTTGAAATGGGTCTGGTTTTCTTTTTGTTTTTCTCCGAATTTGAAATGGGTCTAATGAAATCTTCACGTTCTCTTTGATTTGTATTTGGGAAAGATGGGGCATTCTCTGAATTTTCTTATTTTATCGAAATAGGGGGTTTTCTCCTCTAAGCATTGTATCTGGTAACTACCACTGAAGCTTTTGGTTTGGGAAATTAATATATGGTTTTGTTATCTGTTTTCCATCTTATTATATCTTGAAATGGGTGCTTGATTGGCAGTGCCTCAATCTGTTTTGACTTGGAAGCATTCGATTGACGTGGGTGCTGGAGTGATCGATGCGGACTACAGAGGTCCCATTGGGGTCATTATCTTCAACAATCCAGATGAAGCTTTTGAAGTGAAAGCCGGTGATCGGATTGCACAGCTGATACTTCAAAAGATCGTTACACCTGCTGTTTTGGAAGTGGATGATTTGGATTTTACTGTAAGGGGCGGTGGTGGCTTTGGATCAACAAGCCCTAATCTCTCATTTCTCTGCTCTCTTCTTAGGGTGAAGAAGCTCTCTGAAAATGCCATTTTGCCTTCTAGAGCCGCTCATCTATCAGCTGGTTATGATCTCTCAAGGTAATCAGGAAATCTCTCTGTTGCTATGTCCCTTCATTGGTTTTCTGTATTTCCGTCTAATGCCTCCATCTGTGTGTTTGTGTGTGTTTTTTAAGCGGGACTGCAGTAACTGTTCCTGCACGAGGAAAAGCTCTTGTTGTTGGAAGTAGGTGGGTCTCGTGGATAGATTTTCAAAACTTTTGACCCACTTGACACAGGGATCAACTATCCATAAGACCAAAACCCAATCCAGGATGCGTTACCCTCAATCTCGTGACCATGTACAGTAAAATTATACCAGCACTAAACATCCAAAATAACCTACGACATGCAAGAAGTAGATCATACCTTTGGAGACCCGCAGTGCTCTAATGGACTTCTTCAAGACCTCTTAGCCTTCGACGCTATGACCCCCGAATTGGATTTCTTTTCTCAAGAAGAACGGTGGAATCTTCAGGAGAAAATCCCAACTCGAGACTCCAAGGAACTAGAAGAAAGGAGAGGAGAGTAACTCGCGCAACTCTTGCACGAAAGGGTTTTGGGCGTGAGAGGAACTCTTTTGGACGTCCAAGGATATTTTATAGACTTCCAAATCTCTCCCTTGTCTAATTGAAATAGAAGTCTTACTTCCAAAGCAATTAGCAACTTTCTCCTTTCCAAACTCTTATTTCTAGAGTCCAAGTCGGATTAGTGTTTTCCAATATCTTGGGCTAGCGTGGGGACCACTAGGGATTCCTTAGAAAGCTGGCTCCAACTGGAACACCGCGACCCCACATCTCATGTGCAATCCGGGCCCACAGTTAATTGCAAATAACACCACTATATAAATGCAATTGCACTCCAGTCTTAGGAATAAATTACAATGAAGACCCTAAACTTCCCAATTACCACAAGTAGGCCCCTCTATCAATATCCGTGGATCAATTGGAATAAATCCGTCTCTTCCAATCTAAGTTCCACATCTTATTATCCTTGAGCCCCAATCAATCACAGTAATCATCAGTACCATCCAATTAACTCTTAATTGAGATGGGTGCGCACTTACTAATGACAAATCCATTAATTGGCACAAGGGGATAATAGAGATAGATTCCATCTTGATCATTCAACGTTCCCACAGTTCTACTACCATATACCCAAGACACCGAGGTGTTAACCTATAGTCGGTCTCACTCATTGGTGACTCAAAGCAAATGAATAGATAGAAACTTGAGTTCGTCAATGTCTCAGGATTGAGGGCCTATTGCTAGGGAATTATGAAAGCATACCTTATTATTGAGACGGAATACCATAAGGTGCATCTCATGGTCCTTCAATACATCCAATGTACCGGCACTATTGATCCAGAATCTTACATTCTGATGATCGAGACAAATCACACTATCTCATAGTGATCAAAGTGCTGCAACCTTATCAAATGAGATGCCCAGTCTCATTACTGGTTGTGAAGCTATTTAAGTATAAGATTTGTGACATATATCTCCCGCGTGTGGATCTCATCCATGCACATATATCACATCTAATATACTAATGGGACCCGGTTCAACTCATGAACCATTATGTCATACGTATTGGTCATGTGCATAAAGTAGTAAAATAACATTCATCTCATGAAAGTAAAGCATGATTTTATTGATAAATAAAGAAATTAATCAATTTATTACATCAACTGATGGATTGAGTCCACAAAAACTAACAATCTCCCACTTGGGCTCAATGCCAGTCAGGGTTGCATCTCATGCCCATCCCTTCTACGTGTTGCTCAAAGACTTTGGTAGTCAAAGGCTTAGTAAAGGGATCTGCCAAATTGTCTGCAGAGGCTATCTTGGTAATAGCAATATCACCTCTCTGCACAATCTCTCTGACTAAGTGATACTTCCTCTGTACATGCTTTTGGCTTTTATGGCTTCTGGGTTCCTTTGACTGAGCGACTGCCCCGCTGCTGTCACAGTAAACTGTGAGTGGCTGTCGTGCCAAAGGTACCACCCCAAGTTCCAAAAGGAATCTTTTAAGCCATACTGCTTCCTTAGCTGCTTCACAAGCTGCTACATATTCAGCCTCCGAGGTTGAATCAGCGGTACATTCTTGTTTTATACTCCTCCAGCTTATAGCTCCGCCTCCAAGCATAAATACATAACCAGAGGTGGATTTCCTAGAATCCTTATCTGACATAAAGTCAGAATCTGTGTATCCGACTGGAATCAACTCATCACTGCTATAAATCAACATGTAATCTCTAGTCCTTCTCAAGTATTTGAGAATACATTTTACAGCAGTCCAATGTTCAGGTCCTGGATTAGATTGATATCTGCTGACTAGGCCCACTACATAACAGATATCTGGTCTAGTACATAACATAGCATACATGAGGCTACCAACAGCCGAAGCGTATGGTATCGACCTCATTTGCTCCTTTTCCTCGGGTGTCTTTGTTGGAAGTAGGTGGGTCTCGTGGATAGATTTTCAAAACTTTTGATCCACTTGACACAGGGATCAACTATCCATAAGACCAAAACCCAATCCAGGATGCGTTACCCTCAATCTCGTGACCATGTACAGTAAAATTATACCAGCACTAAACATCCAAAATAACCTACGACATGCAAGAAGTAGATCATACCTTTGGAGACCCGCAGTGCTCTAATGGACTTCTTCAAGACCTTTTAGCCTTCCACGCTATGACCCCCGAATTGGATTTCTTTTCTCAAGAAGAACGGTGGAATCTTCAGGAGAAAATCCCAACTCGAGACTCCAAGGAACTAGAAGAAAGGAGAGGAGAGTAACTCGCGCAACTCTTGCACGAAAGGGTTTTGGGCGTGAGAGGAACTCTTTTGGACGTCCAAGGATATTTTATAGACTTCCAAATCTCTCCCTTGTCTAATTGAAATAGAAGTCTTACTTCCAAAACAATTAGCAACTTTCTCCTTTCCAAACTCTTATTTCTAGAGTCCAAGTCGGATTAGTGTTTTCCAATATCTTGGGCTAGCGTGGGGACCACTAGGGATTCCTTAGAAAGCTGGCTCCAACTGGAACACCGCGACCCCACATCTCATGTGCGATCCGGGCCCACAGTTAATTGCAAATAACACCACTATATAAATGCAATTGCACTCCAGTCTTAGGAATAAATTACAATGAAGACCCTAAACTTCCCAATTACCACAAGTAGGCCCCTCTATCAATATCCGTGGATCAATTGGAATAAATCCGTCTCTTCCAATCTAAGTTCCACATCTTATTATCCTTGAGCCCCAATTAATCACAGTAATCATCAGTACCATCCAATTAACTCTTAATTGAGATGGGTGCGCACTTACTAATGACAAATCCATTAATTGGCACAAGGGGATAATAGAGATAGATTCCATCTTGATCATTCAACGTTCCCACAGTTCTACTACCATATACCCAAGACACCGAGGTGTTAACCTATAGTCGGCCTCACTCATTGGTGACTCAAAGCAAATGAATAGATAGAAACTTGAGTTCGTCAATGTCTCAGGATTGAGAGCCTATTGCAAGGGAATTATGAGAGCATACCTTATTATTGAGACGGAATACCATAAGGTGCATCTCATGGTCCTTCAATACATCCAATGTACCAGCACCATTGATCCAGAATCTTACATTCTGATGATTGAGACAAATCACACTATCTCATAGTGATCAAAGTGCTGCAACCTTATCAAATGAGATGCCCAATCTCATTACTGGTTGTGAAGCTATTTTAAGTATAAGATTTGTGACATATATCTCCCGCGTGTGGATCTCATCCATGCACATATATCACATCTAATATACTAATGGGACCCGGTTCAACTCATGAACCATTATGTCATACGTATTGGTCATGTGCATGAAGTAGTAGAATAACATTCATCTTATGAAAGTAAAGCATGATATTATTGATAAATAAAGAAATTAATCAATTTATTACATCAACTGATTGATTGAGTCCACAAAAACTAACAATCTCCCACTTGGGCTCAATGCCAGTCAGGGTTGCATCTCATGCCCATCCCTTCCACATGTTGCTCAAAGACTTTGGTAGTCAAAGGCTTAGTAAAGGGATCTGCTAAATTGTCTGCAGAGGCTATCTTGGTAATAGCAATATCGCCTCTCTGCACAATCTCTCTGACTAAGTGATACTTCCTCTGTACATGCTTTTGGCTTTTATGGCTTCTGGGTTCCTTTGACTGAGCGACTGCCCCGCTGCTGTCACAGTAAACTGTGAGTGGCTGTCGTGCCAAAGGTACCACCCCAAGTTCCAAAAGGAATCTTTTAAGCCATACTGCTTCCTTAGCTGCTTCACAAGCTGCTACATATTCAGCCTCCGAGGTTGAATCAGCGGTACATTCTTGTTTTATACTCCTCCAGCTGATAGCTCCGCCTCCAAGCATAAATATATAACCAGAGGTGGATTTCCTAGAATCCTTATCTGACATAAAGTCAGAATCTGTGTATCCGACTGGAATCAACTCATCACTGCTATAAATCAACATGTAATCTCTAGTCCTTCTCAAGTATTTGAGAATACATTTTACAGCAGTCCAATGTTCAGGTCCTGGATTGGATTGATATCTGCTGACTAGGCCCACTACATAACAGATATCTGGTCTAGTACATAACATAGCATACATGAGGCTACCAACAGCCGAAGCGTATGGTATCGACCTCATTTGCTCCTTTTCCTCGGGTGTCTTAGGACACTGATCCTTGGAAAGGTGCACTCCATGCCTGAAAGGTGTGATACCCTTCTTGGAGTCTTGCATTGCAAATCGTACTAGCACCTTATCTATGTATGCAGCTTGGGATAAGCCAATCATCCTATTTTTCCGGTCTCGATAGAGTTTGATCCCTAGGATGTAACTAGCTTCTCCCAAGTCCTTCATATCAAAAGTCTTGGCTAACCAAACTTTTACCGTTGACAACATTCCTATGTCTTTCCCAAGGAGAAGGATGTCATCGACATATAAAACCAGAAAAACTACCCTGTCACCTTCACTTTTCATGTACACACATGACTCATCCGGATTTTGACAAAAACCAAATGACTTGATTGCCTGGTCAAAACGGATATTCCAGCTTCGGGATGCCTGCTTCAGTCCATAAATAGACTTCTGCAGTTTGCAAACTTTTTGCTCCTGGTTTTTAGCTACAAAACCGTCTGGCTGCACCATATAGATGTCTTCCTCAAGATGGCCGTTGAGAAAAGCCGTCTTGACATCCATTTGCCAAATCTCGTAATCGAGATGAGCCGCAATGGATAAGAGTATCCGGATGGATTTGAGCATGGCTACTGGCGAGAAGGTTTCCTCATAATCGATCCCCTCTTTCTGAGTATATCCTTTCGCAACAAGCCTAGCCTTATAGGTCTCCACTCTTCCATCTGGTCCTCTTTTTCTCTTGTAGACCCACTTGCACCCAATAGGTTTAATATTGGCAGGCAAGTCCACAAGTGTCCAGACCTGATTTGAGTACATAGACTCCATCTCAGCTTTCATAGCATCTTGCCAGCGTCCCGAGTCTAAGTCATTTATTGCTTCATCATAGTTAGAGGGATCTTGTTCTGGCTCTTCTGGGATTGCTTCATAAGACTCTCCCAAGAATGAGAACCTGTCAGGGGGTCTGACAATCCTCCCACTACGACGAGGTACTGGTGTAACTACTAGGTCTGGTAAGGGCGGTTCTTCCTCAAGTCCGGTCATACTTGGATTTGGAATTGATTGCTCCTAAATCTCTTCCAAGATCACCTTTTCTAAAAATTTCTGGTCCATCATATAATCTTCCTCCAGAAAAACCGCATTGGTGCTGACCAGCACTTTCTGCTCTCTGGGATTATAGAATAACCAACCTTTAGTTCCTTTAGGATATCCTACAAATGTGCATACTTCCGACTTCGCTTCCAACTTATCCGTCTTAACCTTGAGCACGTGTGCTGGACAACCCCAAATGTTGCAGACTAGGCTTTCGCCCAGACCACAATTCTCGGGGAGTCTTGGGTATAGACTTAAATGGTACGAGGTTTAGTATGTACATTGCAGTATCCAAAGCATATCCCCAAAAGGATATAGGTAATCTTGAGAAACTCAGCATAGACCTAATCATATCTAAAAGAGTCCGGTTCCTTCTTTCTGCTACTCCATTCTGTTGAGGCATACCAGGAGCAGACAACTGGGATAGAATCCCATTTTCTGATAAGTAACCCATAAAATCAGCAGAGAGATATTCCCCTCCTCGATCTGATCGAAGAGTCTTGATACTCTTACCTAATTGCTTTTCCGCTTCCGCTCGAAATTCTTTGAACTTTTCAAAAGCTTCGGACTTGCGGTGCATAAGGTATATGTAACCATATCTTGAGTAATCATCTGTGAAAGTGATGAAGTACTCATATCCTCCTCTGGCCCTGACATTAATGGGTCCACAGACATCAGTATGCACTAATTCCAATAAATCTTTGGCCATATTACCCTTAGCTGAAAAGGGTCTTTTAGTCATTTTACCTTCCAAACAGGACTCACAGATAGGCATTGGTTCTACCACCAATGAAGGTAAGATACCATCTTTCACTAACCTCTCAATCCTGTTAAGGTTTATATGACCTAGCCTCAGGTGCCAAAGTTTTGTTGGATTAGATGAAGGTGACTTTCTCTTTAATGATGATCTACTAATTGTTTCAGTATCATGTATCTCATACATCGTGGGAGTTAACAAATAAAGTCCATTGGTTACCTTGCCAGAACATATGAAAGTACCATTCCTCTTTATGACAACTTCAGTACCAAAAGTAATAGAATAACCTTTATTCACCAAACTAGAGACTGAAATTAAATTCCGCCTTAAAGACGGTACATATAATGTTTCTGACAAAACCAATTTCTTATTTGAAAAACATAAAGTAATGACTCCTACTGAAACAGCCTCCGCCTTAGCGTCAGATCCTAGGTTGACAATGATTTCTCCATCACTTAGCCTCCTGGTTTCCCTGAACCCCTGCAACGTATTACATATGTGATTAGTTGCCCCGGAATCCACACACCAGGATTCTGAAGTACCAGTTGCAAAACTAACTTCAGATATAAGTGACTCAATCATACCTGGGGTCTTTTTCTTAGACAGATATTCTGGACAATTCCTCTTCCAATGTCCTGTCTTACCACAATGGAAACACTTTCCTTTTATCCCTGAACCCTTAGCTTTAGCCACGCCACCAGTTGGACCATTCTCCACCTTAGGACCCTTTGGAACTGATTTCTTTTTGCCTTTCCGCCCTTTGCCTTTCGGCTTGGACTTGGCATCTGACTTTTCTGTCATTAAGGCAGTTGGTTTCTTCTTCATAATCCCTTCAGTTGCTACCAGCTGACTAGATAGCTCAGCTAGAGTCAGATTCATTTTATTCATATTATAATTGACCTTGAAATTGTTGAATGACTCTGGTAGTGACTCAAGGATTATGTCAATCTGCGATTCTGCATCAATCGCAGCTCCCAGTACATCTAACTCATTTAATGAGTCCATCATTTTCAACATGTGTTCCTGTACTGATGTACCTTCAGCCATCTTGGTGCTAATGAGCACTCTCATGGCTGCCTGCCTAGCAGGTCTGCCTTGTTCTGCAAACATCTCCTTTAAGTTCGATATCATATCATATGCAGTCTTATAAGATTGATGTTGATGTTGCAGCACACTAGACATGGATGCCAGAATGTAACATCGGGCCATCTCATCGTCTTTGGCCCATTTGGTGGAAAGGTCCTTTTCTGCTTCTGATGCATCTGGGCCAGGCTCTTCAAGGGGGTTTTTGGTAAGGACATATTTATATCCTGAAGCTGTCAGGACAATATCCAGATTCCGTTTCCAGTCTACATAGTTGGATCCCACCAACTTATTCTGGTTGAGGATGGTCGCAAGTGGATTGAAAGTATTCGAATTCATGCTTGTAATACTGTAGCACATAACCATACATTCAATTAATGAATTTAAATGACATTAGGGTTTAGTATTCTACCAAATTTATGTGGGAATCCTCATAACCACAAAATTCAGAATACATCGGAATCCCAATTCTGCGGGGTATGCCTCCTTGGGGAGTGCATATACCTCCTAGACTGGTGCGGATCAAAGTTGGTCAAAATTTGGATTAAGACTAACTATCCATGATCCCCTTCATTCATTATAATCTAGGTATCTCATACCAAATAATGTATGACTCCCAATTAGCTTTGGTTTCTAAAATACATGAGGCAAATCCTTAGGGATACTACATCATTATTTTAGTTAAGTGTGACCCACCAACTAGCATTGCATGACAACCGTTGTGGGTAGCTCCTCCTTGGGGAGTGGGCTCCCACCCCGTCTCATCAACACTATCCATAGGAGATCCATATCCAGTATCTAGATAAATACAAGCCCTCCGTGGGGAATGGCCATTCGCAAAATGGCGCAAGGCTAATACTTTCCTTACAATGGACTTATGGTGGAAAACCATGGGGATTTTTATATGTATAGAAAAGCCCCGCTCCCACTTAATATTTTAGAGTTGAGGATTTCCTTATAGGTGTATGGGTCCATCAAATATAGGTATATATTCATCTCATGATAAGACCAATGATTGGTTCCAAGTCAAGTTATTTTAAGGAAAGCCCAGTTTCTAAAATTAGTGTTACCAATAGATCCATCTCATGGGCCTACCAACTCTAATTAGAACTCTTTCCAAAAATTAATTTGATTTGACCAATTTTGGAATTTGCTATGTTTGGAACAAATATGGAAATACTCTAAAATAAGCATTCATCCATAAATAGAAAGTGCTGTAATAAAAGACTAGTCCTCTCCTCCACATGGCCCAGGCGAAAAAGACTTCTTGGACTTCTAGACTTTCCAAAACTTTGGGATTCCTCAAACTCTTTGGGCATCTCCAAAGCACCTTTTGGTAATCTTCAAACTCTTTGATTAGGAGTCCAGCTTCTCTTTCCTTCTTTGTTTCGGACATCTCCAGAATTTACAAATTTTAAAAAAAAATACATAAATTCCTATGTCTCTATAATGAGACTTACATGGTAGTCTAAACATGGAAATAAAAGGGCTATAGGGAAATTCACCATGCCTTGCCCTTTCACGGGAAACCAAGGAGACCATGATGCCCTTTACACTTAGCCACAAATAAACCAATAATTAAAAGGAAAGAAAAACATGTGGGCCATATGGAGAGGACATTATCACCTGCAAGTTAGTATCTCATACAACAAAGCATCTCACAAAACCAGGTTGCCAAACCACAATAGGAAAAACAAGATGCCAAATATTTTGCCACCACGATACAAGACCCCCTACGCAACGGGGGTCCGGGGGCAGCGCCCCCGGCGGGGGTCGAGCTGCCCGGTCAGCTCGCGGGGTTCCAAGGGGCAGCGCCCCTGGCGGGGGCTCGGGGCAGCGCCCCCGAAAAAAAAAAAAAAAAAAAAAAAACAACAACAGCTCAGACCAAGAACAAGATGATTCTGCCTAGGTTCGGCTAGCCGATCTGGTCTCTACGGTTAGCCAACAGACCTCTATAGCCATAGTGGTCCGTTTGGCTAACCGACCTGATGAACCCAGAAATTTGGGTTCTTTTTCAGATTCGACTCCTGCTGTACCCAATCACCTCTAATGATCTCAGTATGTTTTAATGGCATCTTATCATCCTCCTATCAAGATTACTGATCTAACATGATTAGAGATGAGGTATGGCTCTGATACCAATTGTTGGAAGTAGGTGGGTCTCGTGGATAGATTTTCAAAACTTTTGATCCACTTGACACAGGGATCAACTATCCATAAGACCAAAACCCAATCCAGGATGCGTTACCCTCAATCTCGTGACCATGTACAGTAAAATTATACCAGCACTAAACATCCAAAATAACCTACGACATGCAAGAAGTAGATCATACCTTTGGAGACCCGCAGTGCTCTAATGGACTTCTTCAAGACCTCTTAGCCTTCCACGCTATGACCCCCGAATTGGATTTCTTTTCTCAAGAAGAACGGTGGAATCTTCAGGAGAAAATCCCAACTCGAGACTCCAAGGAACTAGAAGAAAGGAGAGGAGAGTAACTCGCGCAACTCTTGCACGAAAGGGTTTTGGGCGTGAGAGGAACTCTTTTGGACGTCCAAGGATATTTTATAGACTTCCAAATCTCTCCCTTGTCTAATTGAAATAGAAGTCTTACTTCCAAAACAATTAGCAACTTTCTCCTTTCCAAACTCTTATTTCTAGAGTCCAAGTCGGATTAGTGTTTTCCAATATCTTGGGCTAGCGTGGGGACCACTAGGGATTCCTTAGAAAGCTGGCTCCAACTGGAACACCGCGACCCCACATCTCATGTGCAATCCGGGCCCACAGTTAATTGCAAATAACACCACTATATAAATGCAATTGCACTCCAGTCTTAGGAATAAATTACAATGAAGACCCTAAACTTCCCAATTACCACAAGTAGGCCCCTCTATCAATATCCGTGGATCAATTGGAATAAATCCGTCTCTTCCAATCTAAGTTCCACATCTTATTATCCTTGAGCCCCAATTAATCACAGTAATCATCAGTACCATCCAATTAACTCTTAATTGAGATGGGTGCGCACTTACTAATGACAAATCCATTAATTGGCAGAAGGGGATAATAGAGATAGAGTCCATCTTGATCATTCAACGTTCCCACAGTTCTACTACCATATACCCAAGACACCGAGGTGTTAACCTATAGTCGGCCTCACTCATTGGTGACTCAAAGCAAATGAATAGATAGAAACTTGAGTTCGTCAATGTCTCAGGATTGAGAGCCTATTGCAAGGGAATTATGAGAGCATACCTTATTATTGAGACGGAATACCATAAGGTGCATTTCATGGTCCTTCAATACATCCAATGTACCAGCACCATTGATCCAGAATCTTACATTTTGATGATTGAGACAAATCACACTATCTCATAGTGATCAAAGTGCTGCAACCTTATCAAATGAGATGCCCAATCTCATTACTGGTTGTGAAGCTATTTTAAGTATAAGATTTGTGACATATATCTCCCGCGTGTGGATCTCATCCATGCACATATATCACATCTAATATACTAATGGGACCCGGTTCAACTCATGAACCATTATGTCATTCGTATTGGTCATGTGCATGAAGTAGTAGAATAACATTCATCTTATGAAAGTAAAGCATGATATTATTGATAAATAAAGAAATTAATCAATTTATTACATCAACTGATTGATTGAGTCCACAAAAACTAACAGTCTTAGGACACTGATCCTTGGAAAGGTGCACTCCATGCCTGAAAGGTGTGATACCCTTCTTGGAGTCTTGCATTGCAAACCGTACTAGCACCTTATCTATGTATGCAGCTTGGGATAAGCCAATCATCCTATTTTTCCGGTCTCGATAGAGTTTGATCCCTAGGATGTAGCTAGCTTCTCCCAAGTCCTTCATATCAAAAGTCTTGGCTAACCAAACTTTTACCGTTGATAACATTCCTATGTCTTTCCCGAGGAGAAGGATGTCATCGACATATAAAACCAGAAAAACTACCCTGTCACCTTCACTTTTCATGTACACACATGACTCATCCGGATTTTAACAAAAACCAAATGACTTGATTGCCTGGTCAAAACGGATATTCCAGCTTCGGGATGCCTGCTTCAGTCCATAAATAGACTTCTGCAACTTGCAAACTTTTTGCTCCTGGTTTTTAGCTATAAAACCGTCTGGCTGCACCATATAGATGTCTTCCTCAAGATGGCCGTTGAGAAAAGCCGTCTTGACATCCATTTGCCAAATCTCGTAATCGAGATGAGCCGCAATGGATAAGAGTATCCGGATGGATTTGAGCATGGCTACTGGCGAGAAGGTTTCCTCATAATCGATCCCTTCTTTCTGAGTATATCCTTTCGCAACAAGCCTAGCCTTATAGGTCTCCACTCTTCCATCTGGTCCTCTTTTTCTCTTGTAGACCCACTTGCACCCAATAGGTTTAATATTGGCAGGCAAGTCCACAAGTGTCCAGACCTGATTTGAGTACATAGACTCCATCTCAGCTTTCATAGCATCTTGCCAGCGTCCCGAGTCTAAGTCATTTATTGCTTCATCATAGTTAGAGGGATCTTGTTCTGGCTCTTCTGGGATTGCTTCATAAGATTCTCCCAAGAATGAGAACCTGTCAGGGGGTCTGACAATCCTCCCACTACGACGAGGTACTGGTGTAACTACTAGGTCTGGTAAGGGCGGTTCTTCCTCAAGTCCGGTCATACTTGGATTTGGAATTGATTGCTCCTGAATCTCTTCCAAGATCACCTTTTCTAAAAATTTCTGGTCCATCATATAATCTTCCTCCAGAAAAACCGCATTGGTGCTGACCAGCACTTTCTGCTCTCTGGGATTATAGAATAACCAACCTTTAGTTCCTTTAGGATATCCTACAAATGTGCATACTTCCGACTTCGCTTCCAACTTATCCGTCTTAACCTTGAGCACGTGTGCTGGACAACCCCAAATGTTGCAGACTAGGCTTTCGCCCAGACCACAATTCTCGGGGAGTCTTGGGTATAGACTTAGATGGTACGAGGTTTAGTATGTACATTGCAGTATCCAAAGCATATCCCCAAAAGGATATAGGTAATCTTGAGAAACTCAGCATAGACCTAATCATATCTAAAAGAGTCTGGTTCCTTCTTTCTGCTAATCCATTCTGTTGAGGCATACCAGGAGCAGACAACTGGGATAGAATCCCATTTTCTGATAAGTAACCCATAAAATCAGCAGAGAGATATTCCCCTCCTCGATCTGATCGAAGAGTCTTGATACTCTTACCTAATTGCTTTTCCGCTTCCGCTCGAAATTCTTTGAACTTTTCAAAAGCTTCGGACTTGCGGTGCATAAGGTATATGTAACCATATCTTGAGTAATCATCTGTGAAAGTGATGAAGTACTCATATCCTCCTCTGGCCCTGACATTAATGGGTCCGCAGACATCAGTATGCACTAATTCCAATAAATCTTTGGCCCTATTACCCTTAGCTGAAAAGGGTCTTTTAGTCATTTTACCTTCCAAACAGGACTCACAGATAGGCATTGGTTCTACCACCAATGAAGGTAAGATACCATCTTTCACTAACCTCTCAATCCTGTTAAGGTTTATATGACCTAGCCTCAGGTGCCAAAGTTTTGTTGGATTAGATGAAGGTGACTTTCTCTTTAATGATGATCTACTAATTGTTTCAGTATCATGTATCTCATACATCGTGGGAGTTAACAAATAAAGTCCATTGGTTACCTTGCCAGAACATATGAAAGTACCATTCCTCTTTATGACAACTTCAGTACCAAAAGTAATAGAATAACCTTTATTCACCAAACTAGAGACTGAAATTAAATTCCGCCTTAAAGACGGTACATATAATGTTTCTGACAAAACCAATTTCTTATTTGAAAAACATAAAGTAATGACTCCTACTGAAACAGCCTCCGCCTTAGCGTCAGATCCTAGGTTGACAATGATTTCTCCATCACTTAGCCTCCTGGTTTCCCTGAACCCCTGCAACGTATTACATATGTGATTAGTTGCCCCGGAATCCACACACCAGGATTCTGAAGTACCAGTTGCAAAACTAACTTCAGATATAAGTGACTCAATCATACCTGGGGTCTTTTTCTTAGACAGATATTCTGGACAATTCCTCTTCCAATGTCCTGTCTTACCACAATGGAAACACTTTCCTTTTATCCCTGAACCCTTAGCTTTAGCCACGCCACCAGTTGGACCATTCTCCACCTTAGGACCCTTTGGAACTGATTTCTTTTTGCCTTTCCGCCCTTTGCCTTTCGGCTTGGACTTGGCATCTGACTTTTCTGTCATTAAGGCAGTTGGTTTCTTCTTCATAATCCCTTCAGTTGCTACCAGCTGACTAGATAGCTCAGCTAGAGTCAGATTCATTTTATTCATATTATAATTGACCTTGAAATTGTTGAATGACTCTGGTAGTGACTCAAGGATTATGTCAATCTGCGATTCTGCATCAATCGCAGCTCCCAGTACATCTAACTCATTTAATGAGTCCATCATTTTCAACATGTGTTCCTGTACTGATGTACCTTCAGCCATCTTGGTGCTAATAAGCACCCTCATGGCTGCCTGCCTAGCAGGTCTGCCTTGTTCTGCAAACATCTCCTTTAAGTTCGATATCATATCATATGCAGTCTTATAAGATTGATGTTGATGTTGCAGCACACTAGACATGGATGCCAGAATGTAACATCGGGCCATCTCATCGTCTTTGGCCCATTTGGTGCAAAGGTCCTTTTCTGCTTCTGATGCATCTGGGCCAGGCTCTTCAAGGGGGTTTTTGGTAAGGACATATTTATATCCTGAAGCTGTCAGGACAATATCCAGATTCCGTTTCCAGTCTACATAGTTGGATCCCACCAACTTATTCTGGTTGAGGATGGTCGCAAGTGGATTGAAAGTATTCGAATTCATGCTTGTAATACTGTAGCACATAACCATACATTCAATTAATGAATTTAAATAACATTAGGGTTTAGTATTCTACCAAATTTATGTGGGAATCCTCATAACCACAAAATTCAGAATACATCGGAATCCCAATCCTGCGGGGTATGCCTCCTTGGGGAGTGCAAATACCTCCTAGACTGGTGCGGATCAAAGTTGGTCAAAATTTGGATTAAGACTAACTATCCATGATCCCCTTCATTCATTACAATCTAGGTATCTCATACCAAATAATGTATGACTCCCGATTAGCTTTGGTTTCTAAAATACATGAGGCAAATCCTTAGGGATACTACATCATTATTTTAGTTAAGTGTGACCCACCAACTAGCATTGCATGACAACCGTTGTGGGTAGCTCCTCCTTGGGGAGTGGGCTCCCACCCCGTCTCATCAACACTATCCATAGGAGATCCATATCCAGTATCCAGATAAATACAAGCCCTCCGTGGGGAATGGCCATTCTCAAAATAGCGCAAGGCTAATACTTTCCTTACAATGGACCTATGGTGGAAAACCATGGGGATTTTTATATATATAGAAATGCCCCGCTCCCACTTAATATTTTAGAGTTGAGGATTTCCTTATAGGTGTATGGGTCCATCAAATATAGGTATATATTCATCTCATGATAAGACCAATGATTGGTTCCAAGTCAAGTTATTTTAAGGAAAGTTCAGTTTCTATAATTAGTGTTACCAATAGATCCATCTCATGGGCCCACCAACTCTAATTAGAATTCTTTCCAAAAATTAATTTGATTTGACCAATTTTGGAATTTGCTATGTTTGGATCAGATATGGAAATACTCTAAAATAAGCATTCATCCATAAATAGAAAGTGCTATAACAATAAGACTAGTCCTCTCCTCCACATGACCCAGGCGGAAAAGACTTCTTGGACTTCTAGACTTTCCAAAACTTTGGGATTCCTCAAACTCTTTGGGCATCTCCAAAACACCTTTTGGTAATCTTCAAACTCTTTGATTAGGAGTCCAACTTCTCTTTCCTTCTTTGTTTCGGACATCTCCAGAATTTACAAATTTTAAAATTACATAAATTCCTATGTCTCTATAATGAGACTTACATGGTAGTCTAAACATGGAAATAAAAGGGCTATAGGGAAATTCACCATGCCTTGCCCTTTCACGGGAAACCAAGGAGACCATGATGCCCTTTACACTTAGCCACGAATAAACCAATAATTAAAAGGAAAGAAAAACATGTGGGTCATATGGAGAGGACATTATCACCTGCAAGTTAGTATCTCATACAACAAAGCATCTCACAAAACCAGGTTGCCAAACCACAATAGAAAAACAAGATGCCAAATATTTTGCCACCACGATACAAGACCCCCTACGCAACGGGGGTCCGGGGGCAGCGCCCCCGGCGGGGGTCGAGCTGCCCGGTCAGCTCGCGGGGTTCCAAGGGGCAGCGCCCCTGGCGGGGGCTCGGGGCAGCGCCCCCGAAAAAAAAAAAAAAAAAAAAAAAAAAAAAAACAACAACAACTCAGACCAAGAACAAGATGATTCTGCCTAGGTTCGGCTAGCTGATCTGGTCCCTACGGTTAGCCAACAGACCTCTATAGCCATAGTGGTCACTTTGACTAACCGACCTGACGAACCCAGAAATTTGGGTTCTTTTCTGATTCGGCTCCTGCTGTACCCAATCACCTCTAATGATCTCAGTATGTTTTAATGGCATCTTATCATCCACCTATTATGATTAAAACCTTTTGTGACTTTCCAAACATGTATCTACTACGAGAGCAAGCAAACCCAATAAACACTGATCCTATCATAGCCCTTGCTCTATCCTCTTCGCATCTCATGCGAAGATTAGAACAAGATTACTGATCTAACATGATTAGAGATGAGGTATGGCTCTGATACCAATTGTTGGAAGTAGGTGGGTCTCGTGGATAGATTTTCAAAACTTTTGACCCACTTGACACAGGGATCAACTATCCATAAGACCAAAACCCAATCCAGGATGCGTTACCCTCAATCTCGTGACCATGTACAGTAAAATTATACCAGCACTAAACATCCAAAATAACCTACGACATGCAAGAAGTAGATCATACCTTTGGAGACCCGCAGTGCTCTAATGGACTTCTTCAAGACCTCTTAGCCTTCGACGCTATGACCCCCGAATTGGATTTCTTTTCTCAAGAAGAACGGTGGAATCTTCAGGAGAAAATCCCAACTCGAGACTCCAAGGAACTAGAAGAAAGGAGAGGAGAGTAACTCGCGCAACTCTTGCACGAAAGGGTTTTGGGCGTGAGAGGAACTCTTTTGGACGTCCAAGGATATTTTATAGACTTCCAAATCTCTCCCTTGTCTAATGAAATAGAAGTCTTACTTCCAAAGCAATTAGCAACTTTCTCCTTTCCAAACTCTTATTTCTAGAGTCCAAGTCGGATTAGTGTTTTCCAATATCTTGGGCTAGCGTGGGGACCACTAGGGATTCCTTAGAAAGCTGGCTCCAACTGGAACACCGCGACCCCACATCTCATGTGCAATCCGGGCCCACAGTTAATTGCAAATAACACCACTATATAAATGCAATTGCACTCCAGTCTTAGGAATAAATTACAATGAAGACCCTAAACTTCCCAATTACCACAAGTAGGCCCCTCTATCAATATCCGTGGATCAATTGGAATAAATCCGTCTCTTCCAATCTAAGTTCCACATCTTATTATCCTTGAGCCCCAATCAATCACAGTAATCATCAGTACCATCCAATTAACTCTTAATTGAGATGGGTGCGCACTTACTAATGACAAATCCATTAATTGGCACAAGGGGATAATAGAGATAGATTCCATCTTGATCATTCAACGTTCCCACAGTTCTACTACCATATACCCAAGACACCGAGGTGTTAACCTATAGTCGGTCTCACTCATTGGTGACTCAAAGCAAATGAATAGATAGAAACTTGAGTTCGTCAATGTCTCAGGATTGAGGGCCTATTGCTAGGGAATTATGAAAGCATACCTTATTATTGAGACGGAATACCATAAGGTGCATCTCATGGTCCTTCAATACATCCAATGTACCGGCACTATTGATCCAGAATCTTACATTCTGATGATCGAGACAAATCACACTATCTCATAGTGATCAAAGTGCTGCAACCTTATCAAATGAGATGCCCAGTCTCATTACTGGTTGTGAAGCTATTTAAGTATAAGATTTGTGACATATATCTCCCGCGTGTGGATCTCATCCATGCACATATATCACATCTAATATACTAATGGGACCCGGTTCAACTCATGAACCATTATGTCATACGTATTGGTCATGTGCATAAAGTAGTAAAATAACATTCATCTCATGAAAGTAAAGCATGATTTTATTGATAAATAAAGAAATTAATCAATTTATTACATCAACTGATGGATTGAGTCCACAAAAACTAACACTTGTTCCTGCGGATTTGAGCATTGGCATTCCTAAAGGAACATATGCTCGCACAGGTATGTTTTCTCTGTTGGTGTTGGTTTCACTTCATCAGGTGTTCTCATTACGAAATAAGTTTTGTGGTTTGGGTTGTCTGCGTTCCATCTTCAATTTTCAAATGGGTGTTTTGGGTAGCAGCACCTCGATCTGGTTTGGCTTGGAAGCGTTCGATCCACGTGGGCGCTGGAGTGATCGATGCAGACTACAGTGGTCCTGTTGGGGTCTTCCTCTTAAACCATTCGGACAAAGCTTTTGAAGTGAAGCCCAGTGATCGAATTGCTCAGCTGATACTAGAGAAGATTGCCACACCTGATGTTTTGGAAGTGGATGATTTGGATTTGAACATAAGGAGCTGTCTTCTTAGGGTGATGAAGCTTTCTGAATATGCTGTTTTGCCTTCTAGACACTCTTCTCAATCGGCTGGTTACCATTTATACAGGTAGTTAGGAAATCTCTTTCTGCTGCTTTATTCTTCATGGGCTTTCTATATTGCCATATAATGCCTGCATCTGGATCTTCTTTTTCTTCTTAAAGCGCGGCTGCAGTGACTGTTCCTGCTCGAGGAGAAGCTCTTGTTCCTACAGATTTGAGCATCGGCATACCTGAAGGAACATGTGGTCGTATAGGTATGAGCTTTTGAGATCCAAGGGGTCATGCTTATGGATGTGGGTCATTTGTTGGTGTCAAAACCAAAAAATAAAAAATAAAAAATAAAATAAAATAAACCACTCTAGTGTGAAATGGTCTATCATTTTAGGTGTGATGTGGACAATTCACCCTTTCTAAATGGTGGTACTAGAGTGGAAGTGAGATGGCAACATTTCCTCTCTTGGGGCCCATAAAAACATCATCTTTTTCAATCCCGTGGTCTTCTAATCACAAGCTGAACTGTTCATCTTTCCTAGAATCCTAAAAAGGGTTTGGGTTTTTCATGTCTTAAATCTTTATAGATTTGAAAAATTTGTGAAAAAGTTCATACCATTGATTTGATTTTCTAGACTTAGTTGGCTAATCCATGATCCGAACCCTACATCTTCTTTAGAAGTCTAAAGACGGGTAAGAGGTCAAATCTTATCTTAATTTTTCATGGATTTTGAGAAATTTGTGACAAACTCCAAATGAAAATATAAAGAATTGTTGGATGTTCTTAGATTCACATGTGAAGATAGCGATTTTCACGAACATGGGAATTTGTTTCATGTGTGTATCATTTACATATTTCAATAATTCATTTGTGTCATTTACATGGATAACATTTGCTTATGTAAATGACAAATGACCCTTAGGGCCTGTTTGGATATATGAGGAATGGACTAGAGTGAAATAGATTTTACATGAACAGTACAGTGGAGGTGAAGTGAAATTTAGAAATATTATGGAGTAGAATTGACTTTTACTCAAGGAAATTGAAGTATTTAGGGTTGAAGTGAAATGAAGTATACATGGGCTGACAACAATACTTTATCTTTGAGTAAGACTCATCCAAAGAGGGTAGAGTTAAAATTTTAAGCTGTTAGGGCCCATTTAACTTCACTCCACTCTATTTTTTGCTTATCTAAACAGGCCTTTAAGGTATTTTCCTCATTTCCTTGAAATGCGTTGGGTTTCTTTTGAGATTTTTCTCAATTTTTAATATGAGTTTAATGAATTCTCCCTCCCATTATGTCAAGTGGGTTTTTCCCTTTTGCTGATGATATGTAGGTATTCTCTGTATTTCTTCTTCATTTTCTTGAAATGAGTCTTCTTTTCTTTTAAGCTTTTTGTTTTAGGAGAGCGAAAACAACCTGCAGATGTGACATCATTCATGGATGTTTGGATAGAAGAAATAAAAAGAGAATAAAGCTAATGTAATAAACATTTTACTTCATGAGTATGTTGATGGAAAAAGGGGAGGGTAGAGTAATAACACAAAGTTGGGTCTTTACCCACCCCGATTTTTACCATCCACAATTTGGATAAATTGGGGAGAAAAAAAATTCTGTCATCCAACAATTTCATTCATGATTAGACCATTATTCCTCTCATGTCAGCAAACAGTTCTTACACTTTTAAATGGTTTATAAATTATATTATAATCTCATACTGCTATTGGGGTTTTTTGGTTCCAATGGAGACCTCTCTTTATGAATTGAAGTTTCCGGTTTGGGATGACTATATTGGGGTTGTCGGTTTTCCCTCTTATATCTTGGTATGGGTGTTTTATTGGTAGAGCCTCTACTTGATTTGGCTTGGAAGAATATCCATGTGGGTGATGCTCCTGATAGAGTGATCAATGCAAACCACAGAGGCCCTGTTGGGGTCATTCTTTCCAACCATTCAGATGAAGCTTTTGAAGTAAAAGCCGGTGATCGGATCGCTCTGCTTATACTTCCGGAGATAGTTACACCTGATGTTTTGAAAGTGGATGATTTGGATTCAACCTCAAGGGGAGCTGGAGGCTTTGGATCTACTGGCGTTTGATAGATGCTGTTAGTCTAATGGAAAATTTACCCCCAGTTACAGAAGATCATAGCAAAAAAGAAAAAGAGATGTTTTGACTAAAGCGCATTTTATGGTGATCAGTAGAAGCATTCATAGTGAAAGCACTGAATTTGGCGAGGATAGGACTTTGTACATATGCACTTATGCCTATATTATTAATTGTGTTGTATCAATCTCATATGTCAATGAATAGATTATCATCTTTCCAGAAAAAAAAAAAAAGGATTATGCTGTCAGGCCTTTCTGTTGTTTTCATGTAGTTGAGGATATCCCTGTTCTGGGCAATGCCTGAACCCAAACTGGCGGCTGACCGGGTAAGTTTGGGTTGACATTTTCAGATTTGGAATGAGTCCATTCTTACCATTTCAGCTGTCAACCTAACCTGAACAGCAACCTGACTAAAAAACCCTGACCCCTTGAGGTTCAAATTGATCATGTCAACTCAGGGTTGGGTTTGGGTTGTGATTTGCGTATGGGGTCAGGGCCTCAGCATCGTTTTATGGGATGATGATAAATGGGTTGGGTTGAGTTCCATACCTGAAAGCCTGGCTATTTGGATTTGGGTTTATTAACTGTGTTGGGTCTTATTTCACTTATCAAATGTAGTTCCACCATTAATGAATTATGATTATGTCTTTTTTTTTATCATACTCTTTATGATCCTGTTTGTGTAATTAGGAGAAATTATATTTAAAATATAATCTATTGTTAAATATTTAAAGTTTATTCTAATAGAGTCATGGGAAACCTGAAATAAAACTAAAACCTTAATACTTTATTAAACGATACAAAAAGAGATAAAACATAAAATTACATAAATTTGACTAATTTAAGAAAAAAGGATAGCTAAATCATACAATGGGCAAGAGTCCTGTGGGCCCACCAATAAGATCACTCTTGCACACAATGCTCACTTTATAGAGTCAGTTATAATCATGTCATTAGGCGCAGGGTGATTTCAAAATTTCTGTAATAACATTTTTTTTTTAAATGTAATAATGTTAGGAATGAAAGTCCCGCACAGCTTATTCTCAGGGGAACAATTTGACACCATGTTCAAAACAAGTTCTGCAAGGCCCAATCTCAGCACAATTTAATCTTAGAACAACACAAACAATGCCAAATTGGCCCAGGATTTCCACCTTCCCAATTTAATACATTTATCCTTTTTAGTCATTGATTTTAAGAGACCCACATCTCTATCATTTTAGCTCCCTTGGATATTCAGATTTGGTGAGGTCCCTGTAGATTAAAGGGCATCTCTATGTCTATTTAAATGAGAATGAGCCAAAAACTTGCGTTCAATTTTTAAGAGCATCCCCTACATTTGGATGGGCACACCAGATGCATGAAAAGAACAAGACAGGGAATACGAAGGGCATGAGAATGGGAAGAGTTGAATACACTGGGCATGAGAATTAAAAGAGGAAAGGAACACAGGATGCTGTGTCGAATACACTGGGCATGAGAATTAAAAGAGGAAAGGAACACAGGATGCTGTGTTGCAAATATAGGAGCTGTTTTCAAAATATCTCAAATATTGCAACAAAATCATTGTAATATCGGAATAAAAGTGGGAATCTGGACATATATATGAAAGTGATTTTACATTTTATATCATTTTTATTATTTAAATACATTTATTTACCATGAAAATTTCATAAATATCCCAAGGAAAACCACACTAGAAAATGTCTTGGCATTTTCTTTAGGACAATATTTGTGACAATTTTAGGGTTAGGGCAACGATCTCTTGAAGTCACCATTTGGAAAAAGAAAAAATACATCAAAGTTAAATGGTATTTTAAATGCATCTTTATCATGCCCTACTTAAACAGAGATGATGTTTGAATCAAATATCAAATTGGAAGGAGTGAGAAACATAGGTAGGTGCATGTGGGGAAGGGTTTGGACTTTGGATTGATCATATAAGTGATAGCACGTGTTATTGTTTATGCACATACTCTGATTAGATTCTCCATGCCCAAAGATAGCTATTTGACAAAGGACCAATCAAACGGATAGGATCTTTCACTGGGGAAAGGACCAACTAACAAAAGCTTAAAACTAGAGTGAACAAAAGTTCAGGTAGAGAATCACATCTCTCTTCATTTGCTCATTTGGCCACTAACCTCATTTCTACAATTCTATCCGATAAAACCTGAAGATAACATTTTTTTTTCTTTTTTGATAACCCAGCCAAGGGCGTTGGGACCCAAGAGAAAATCCGCCACACCTGGGAAGAAAGCCCACCACATGTGAGAAAAAAGCCAACTACACACGGGAAGAAAGCTCACATAAGTGGGAAGGCAACCCGCACCTGAAGATAACATTAAAAATAACAAAACCACGCCGTGCATCTTTCCTTCTACCCATGTTGGCCCATTTTGATCTTTGAAAACCAAGTGTAGGCAACTCAGTTTACACATAAGTGTTAATGAGTTTCAATAACCTGACCAAACTTAGAAGAACAGTTATCTTTTTAATTGGCATTTTTCCATAAGCAAACACAGGTAAGGGCAATTAGATCTGTAGGCACGGCAAACTAAGTGCGAGCGAGGCAACTGGGTCCAAGGATCCTTTCTACCAGAGCCTAATGTCACGATTAGCTAGATTGCCCCACTTTTTGGGTCAAATGAAGGCTTAATCATGGCTAAGATGGATCTTATGAGCCAGACCAATCCCATGACTCGTGACCAAGGGCCCATTATCTAGAAGTTTCTACAATTCTCTACAACTTTGGAATAATGCAGAAGCTTAGAGATATTTGTAAAGAGTAGTGTAGAACATTTTAGAGAGAGTTCTAAAAGATTCTCAACCAATATATAATTGACACGTGGCACATTCTAAGCCACACTTTGTAAGGCCAAAGTGTATATAAAGGGGTGGCCTCCCTTATTTGTAACCAACCAAGAGTTGTAAGAAACTCTCTTGTTCTCTTTGCATTCTTCAAGTATTCTTCTCTTATGAGTATAGTGTTAGCCTTATAGTTGGGTGAGTTCCAATTAGCTTGGGAGGAAAGGTTGACTTGCTAAGTGCACGGAGCATTAGTCGAATGCCGCACGAGCTACAAATCGTGGGTGAGACGATTAGTCCGTGACACTAAGGTCAACAAATAGTGGCCAACTATGCTCTTAAGCAAAAGAGCCTTGAACCCCACATACAGCCAATCATCACGAGCCAAGAAACACAATATCAACTGAATGCTTTGAAAGAATTAAACATCCTATCATTAACATGTATAATATTGACGCAAAGTGTTCATAGAATTAAGGATACAGTGGTTGATTTGGTCAGCCCCAATCTCTTAATATTTAGTTTTTTAATTTGTTCCCCCACATCTGCTGGTGCCAAGCCCCTCTAGCATCTTGTTTTCTGAGACCGTCGAGTGGCATTCAGTATAAAAATCATCCAATTCAAATGTTGGTTACCTCTACTTTGAGGCAAGTAAAGTAGCACTCTCATCCCCTTTTGACAGGATATGTTTTATGAAAATGATGATTGACACATATCTGTGTGTGCACCAGTCTCATGATGTACAAACCATCCATTGACGAACAAAATGGAGAACTTAAAAAGACCATTTCATCAATATTTAAGAAACAGATTGACAATCTTTAGTATACAATTAAAACAAAATTTCAATCTGTAAGATTGGTGCACAGGTTGTGATTACCATGATTTCTTGATAGATAGCTGACATGAATATAAAATATGAAGAAATAAGTTTAAAAAAATGAGGAGAAATGATAGAAAAAGGGAAAAAAAAAGAAGAATTTTAACATCCAAGTGGGCTCTCTCTAGATTGGCAACAAATTGGATCATATCGCACTATTGTTAGAAATAGAAGAAACATCTGAAAAAAAAGGGAAGTGCATCAGGAGGAAAATAAAAAGGGAAAGCACCAATTTCCTGATCATTTTTAATCATGGACAAATGGAATGTGTAAATGCACCATCATTAGGTAATGGTCATGAATACTAAAGATGTGCCTCTTCAAGTTATTTCATAAAAGATGGAATGAGAGGCATCACTGCAGATTGTAGAACACTAATAATAATTATGGAGAAACAAGTTCTCAGATTCCTTTGTTTAATGAATACCAATTGAAATGCAGAACAGAAAAGGATAGGAAACAAGAAAATACTAAAAAAAGATCAAGGGAAGTGCAAGAAGAGAAAAGACTGTTGCAACATGGTGAATCTCTTACTACAGAATATGAATCACTTACAGAAACAGAAATACGAAATCAAGCGAGTTAAAAGGTATATTTCCATCATCTAGCTATGCTATGGTCAATGCCAAATACCTAGAGAAGAGTACATGAGAAACCAACATCCTTTCTCCAATCCTTTTTTAGCTGGAAGTTTTACTTCTATTCTATCAATCAGTCATTAAAAGCAAAGGAAAAGGGGATGGAGAAAAAGAGACTTGACTTGATTCATATCCTTGTCACCTTAATAAGGTCATTTGTTTTATTTACATTCAAGATACTGACTGCATTAGAAACCAAGTTATGTTAGCACCGTCATAGTCTATAGAGATAATGGATTAACCAAACAACTAAAAGAGAACTCAAATAATTCAATAAGAAAATGCCTTCAGGTGGTCTCCACCTGATACACAAAAGCACAATTTACAAATACATAATTTATAAATTATATTAATTTCATAGCACCTTAAGTCTGTTTGTCAGTTGTTCGAGATGGGCTGATTGGATTGATTGATAACCATAGAAAATTGAACTGATTGTTCACCGGCTGTTCAAATTTTGTTCCTCAGAATAAAAACAGAAAGCAACTTAATAACCCATATAAAGATTCACTAGAGGCAAGGGAGGTGATTTGAATGAGATCCAGTTCCCAGTCAGAGAGAGATACCAAGTGACACACAGCATTTATGAGTTCTCAAGAGTTCATCAGTGCCAACGAAAGTGAATCTCATATTGGTAGGATTTTATTTAGGGTAACATTTGGTAAATACTAGTCGTGTAAATTGGACTGTTTTTTTTCTGTGAATGGAGAGGAGCACTTCACAGTGGTTTTGCAAGTGCCCTCCCAAAACATATACTGGATCATGGCTCAACTGTTTCTGGACACAAAAGAGGTCAATTAGTATGGATAGAACTTGGTGGTCTGAATTCCAATTTGAGGGCAAGCTGGGTATAGGGTGCATAAGAAACTCTATTTATTCAAGGAAAATCGAGAAAATGGAAGGAGCAGTTTCACATTATTGATGAGACAAAGCAAATTGACGGCTAAACTTGTTAGACTTTGTGGACTCAATCCATCAGTTGATGTAATAAATTGATTAACTTCTTTATTTATCAGTAAAATCAAGCTTTGCTTTCATGAGATGAGTGTTATTTTACTAATTCATGCACATGACCAATACGTATGATATAATGGTTCATGCGTTGAACTGGATCCCATTAGTATATTAGATGTGATATATGTGCATGGATGAGATCCACACGCGGGAGATATATGTCACAAATCTTATGCTTAAAATAGCTTCACAACCAGTAATGAGATTGGGCATCTCATTTGATAAGGTTGCAGCACTTTGATCACTATGAGATAGTGTGATTTGTCTCGATCATCAGAATGCAAGATTCTGGATCACGGTGCTAGTACATTGGATGTATTGAAGGACCATGAGATGCACCTTATGGAATTCCGTCTCAATAATAAGGTATGCTCTCATAATTCCCTAGCAATAGGCTCTCAATCCTGAGACATTAACGAACTCAAGTTTCCATCTATTCATTTGCTTTGAGTCACCAATGAGTGAGGCCGATTATAGGTTAACACCTCGGTGTCTTGGGTATATGGTAGTAGAACTGTGGGAACGTTGAATGATCAATATGGAATCTATCTCTATTATCCCCTTGTGCCAATTAATGGATTTGTCATTAGTAAGTGCGCACCTATTTCAATTAAGAGTTAATTGGATGGTACTGATGATTACTGTGATTAATTGGGGCTCAAGGATAATAAGATGTGGAACTTAGATTGGAAGAGACGGATTTATTCCAATTGATCCACGGATATTGATAGAGGGGCCTACTTGTGGTAATTGGGAAGTTTAGGGTCTTCATTGTAATTTATTCCTAAGACTGGAGTGTAATTGCATTTATATAGTGGTGTTATTTGCAATTAACTGTGGGCCCGGATTGCACATGAGATGTGGGGTCGCGGTGTTCCAGTTGGAGCCAGCTTTCTAAGGAATCCCTAGTGGTCCCCACGCTAGCCCAAGATATTGGAAAACACTAATCCGACTTGGACTCTAGAAATAAGAGTTTGGAAAGGAGAAAGCCGCTAATTGCTTTGGAAGTAAGACTTCTATTTCAATTAGACAAGGGAGAGATTTGGAAGTTTATAAAATCTCTTGGACGTCCAATAAGACTCCCCCTCACGCCCAAAACCCTTTCGTGCAAGAGTTGCACGAGTTACTCTCTCCTTCTTTCTTCTAGTTCCTTAGAGTTTCGAGTTGGGATTTCTCCTGAAGATTCCACCATTCTTCTTGAGAAAAGAAATCCTATTCGGGGGTCATAGCGTGGAAGGCTAAGAGGTGTTGAAGAAATCCATTAGAGCACTGCGGATCTCCAAAGGTATGATCTACTTCTTGCATGTCATAGATTATTTTGGATGTTTAGTGCTGGTAGAATTTTTACTGTACATGGTCATGAGATTGAGGGTAACGCATCCTGGATTGGGTTTTGGTCTTATGGATAGTTGATCCCTGTGTCAAGTGGGTCAAAAGTTTTGAAAATCTATCCACGAGACCCACCTACTTCCATCAATTGGTATCAGAGCGATACCTCATCTCTAATCATGTTAGATCAGTAATCTTCTTTTAATCTTTGCATGAGATGTGAAGAGGATAGAGCAAGGGCTATGATAGGATCAGTGTTTATTGGGTTTGCTTGCTTTTGTAGTAGATACATGTTTGGAAAGTCACAAAAGGTTTTAATCATGATAGGAGGATGATAAGATGCCATTAGAAGCATACTGAGATCATTAGAGGTGACTGGGGACAGCAGGAGTCGAATCTGGAAAAGAACCCAAATTTCTGGGTTCGTCGGGTCGGTTAGTCAAACGGGCCACTATGGCTATAGAGGTCTGTTGGCTAACCGTAGGGACCAGATCGGCTAGCCGAACCTAGGTAGAATCATCTTGTTCTTGGTCTGAGTTGTTGTTGTTGTTTTTTTTTTTTTTTTTTTCGGGGGCGCTACCCCCTAGCCCCCGCCAAGGGCGCTGCCCCTTGGAACCCCGCGAGCTGACCGGGCAGCTCGACCCCCGCCGGGGGCGCTACCCTCGGACCCCGCTGCGTAGGGGGTCTTGTATCGTGGTGGCAAAATATTTGGCATCTTGTTTTTCCATTGTGGTTTGGCAACCTGGTTTTGTGAGATGCTTTGTTGTATGAGATACTAACTTGCAGGTGATAATGTCCTCTCCATATGGCCCACATGTTTTTCTTTCTTTTTAATTATTGGTTTATTTGTGGCTAAGTGTAGAGGGCATCATGGTTTCCTTGGTTTCCCGTGAAAGGGCAAGGCATGGTGAATTTCCCTATAGCCCTTTTATTTCCATATTTAGACTACCATGTAAGTCTCATTATAGAGACATAGGAATTTATGTATTTTTAAAATTTGTAAATTCTGGAGATGTCCGAAACAAAGAAGGAAAGAGAAGCTGGACTCCTAATCAAAGAGTTTGAAGATTACCAAAAGGTGTTTTGGAGATGCCCAAAGAGTTTGAGGAATCCTAAAGTTTTGGAAAGTCTAGAAGTCCAAGAAGTCTTTTCCGCCTGGGTCATGTGGAGGAGAGGACTAGTCTTTTGTTATAGCACTTTCTATTTATGGATGAATGCTTATTTTAGAGTATTTCCATATCTGATCCAAACATATCAAATTCGCAAATTGGTCAAATCAAATTAACTTTTGGAAAGAATTCTAATTAGAGTTGGTGGGCCCATGAGATGGATCTATTGGTAACACTAATTTTAGAAACTGGACTTTCCTTAAAATAACTTGACTTGGAACCAATCATTGGTCTTATCATGAGATGAATATATACCTATATTTGATGGACTCATACACCTATAAGGAAATCCTCAACTCTAAAAAATTAAGTGGGAGCGGGGCATTTATATATATACAAATCCCCATGGTTTTCCACCATAGCTCCTTTGTAAGGAAAGTATTAGCCTCGCGCCATTTTGAGAATGGCCATTCCCCACGGAGGGCTTGTATTTATCTGGATACTGGATATGGATCTCCTATGGATAGTGTTGATGAGACGGGGTGGGAGCCCACTCCCCAAGGAGGAGTTGCCCGCAACGGTTGTCATGCAATGCTAGTTGGTGGGTCACACTTAACTAAAATAATGATGTAGTATCCCTAAGGATTTGCCTCATGTATTTTAGAAACCGAAGCTAATCGGGAGTCATACATTATTTGGTATGAGATACCTAGATTGTAATGAATGAAGGGGATCATGGATAGTTAGTCTTAATCCCAATTTTGACCAACTTTGATCCGCACCAGTCTAGGAGGTATTTGCACTCCCCAAGGAGGCATACCCCGCAGGATTGGGATTCCGATGTATTCTGAATTTTGTGGTTATGAGGATTTTCACATAAATTTGGTAGAATACTAAACCCTAATGTCATTTAAATTTATTAATTGAATGTATGGTTATGTGTTACAGTATTACAAGCATGAATTCGAATACTTTCAATCCACTTGCGACCATCCTCAACCAGAATAAGTCGGTGGGATCCACCTATGTAGACTGGAAACGGAATCTGGATATTGTCCTGACAGCTTCAGGATATAAATATGTCCTTACCAAAAACCCCCTTGAAGAGCCTGGCCCAGATGCATCAGAAGCAGAAAAGGACCTTTGCACCAAATGGGCCAAAGACGATGAGATGGCCCGATGTTACATTCTGGCATCCATGTCTAGTGTGCTGCAACATCAACATCAATCTTATAAGACTGCATATGATGTGATATCGAATTTAAAGGAGATGTTTGCAGAACAAGGCAGACCTGCTAGGCAGGCAGCCATGAGGGTGCTCATTAGCACCAAGATGGCTGAAGGTACATCAGTACAGGAACACATGTTGAAGATGATGGACTCATTAAATGAGTTAAATGTACTGGGAGCTGCGATTGATGAAGAATCACAGATTGACATAATCCTTGAGTCACTACCATAGTCATTCAACAATTTCAAGGTCAATTATAATATGAATAAAATGAATCTGACTCTGACTGAGCTATCTAGTCAGCTGGTAGCAACTGAAGGGATTATGAAGAAAAAACCAACTGCCTTAATGACAGAAAAGTCAGATGCCAAGTCCAAGCCGAAAGGCAAAGGGCGGAAAGGCAAAAAGAAATCAGTTCCAAAAAGTCCTAAGGTGGAGAATGGTCCAACTGGTGGCGTGGCTAAAGCTAAGGGTTCAGGGACAAAAGGAAAGTGTTTCCATTGTAGTAAGACAGGACATTGGAAGAGGAATTGTCCAGAATATCTGTCTAAGAAAAAGACTCCAGGTATGATTGAGTCACTTATATCTGAAGTTAGTTTTGCAACTGGTACTTCAGAATCCTGGTGTGTGGATTCCGGGGGAACTAATTACATATGTAATACGTTGCAGGGGTTCAGTGAAACCAGGAGGCTAAGTGATGGAGAAATCATTGTCAACCTAGGATCTGACGCTAAGGCGGAAGCTGTTTCAGTGGGAGTCATTACTTTATGTTTTTCAAATAATAAATTGGTTTTGTCAGAAACATTATATGTACTGTCTTTAAGGCGGAATTTAATTTCAGTTTCTAGTTTGGTGAATAAAGATTATTCTATTACTTTTGGTACTGAAGTTGTCATAAAGAGGAATGGTACTTTCATATGTTCTGGCAAGGTAACCAATGGACTTTATTTGTTAACTCCCACGATGTATGAGATACATGATACTGAAACAATTAATAGACCATCATTAAAGAGAAAGTCACCTTCATCTAATCCAACAAAACTTTGGCACCTAAGGTTAGGTCATATAAACCTTAACAGGATTGAGAGGCTAGTGAAAGATGGTATCTTACCTTCATTGGTGGTAGAACCAATGCCTGTCTGTGAGTCCTGTTTGGAAGGTAAAATGACTAAAAGACCCTTTTCAGCTAAGGGTAATAGGGCCAAAGATTTATTGGAATTAGTGCATACTGATGTCTGCGGACCCATTAATGTCAGGGCCAGAGGAGGATATGAGTACTTCATTACTTTGACAGATGATTACTCAAGATATGGTTACATATACCTTATGCACCGCAAGTCTGAAGTTTTTGAAAAGTTCAAAGACTTTCGAGCGGAAGCGGAAAAGCAATTAGGTAAGAGTATCAAGACTCTTCGATCAGATCGAGGAGGGGAATATCTCTCTGCTGATTTTATGGGTTACTTATCAGAAAATGGGATTCTATCCCAATTGTCTGCTCCTGGTATGCCTCAACAGAATGGAGTAGCAGAAAGAAGGAACCAGACTTTTTTAGATATGATTAGGTCTATGCTGAGTTTCTCAAGATTACCTATATCCTTTTGGGGATACGCTTTGGATACTACAATGTACATACTAAACCTCGTACCATCTAAGTCTATACCTAAGACTCCCCGAGAATTGTGGTCTGGGCGAAAGCCTAGTCTACAACATTTACACATTTGGGGTTGTCCAGCACACGTGCTCAAGGTTAAGACGGATAAGTTGGAAGCGAAGTCGGAAGTATGCACATTTGTAGGATATCCTAAAGAAACTAAAGGTTGGTTATTCTATAATCCTAGAGAGCAGAAAGTGCTGGTCAGCACCAATGCGGTTTTTCTGGAGGAAGATTATATGATGGACCGAAAATTTTTAGAAAAGGTGATCTTGGAAGAGATTCAAGAGCAATCAATTCCAAATCCAAGTATGACCGGACTTGAGGAAAAACCGCCCTTACCAGACCCAGTAGTTACACCAGTACCTCGTCGTAGTGAGAGGATTGTCAGACCCCCTGACAGGTTCTCATTCTTAGGAGAGTCTTATGAGGCATACCCAAAAAAGCAGGAACAAGATCCCTCTAACTATGATGAAGCAATCAATGACTTAGACTCGGGACGCTGGCAAGATGCTATGAAAGCTGAGATGGAGTCTATGTACTCAAATCAGGTCTGGACACTTGTGGACTTGCCTGCCAATATTAAACCTATTGGGTGCAAGTGGGTCTACAAGAGAAAAAGAGGACCAGATGGAAGAGTGGAGACCTATAAGGCTAGGCTTGTTGCGAAAGGATATACTCAGAAAGAGGGGATCGATTATGAGGAAACCTTCTCGCCAGTAGCCATGCTCAAATCCATCCGGATACTCTTATCCATTGCGGCTCATCTCGATTACGAGATTTGGCAAATGGATGTCAAGACGGCTTTTCTCAACGGCCATCTTGAGGAAGACATCTATATGGTGCAGCCAGACGGTTTTGTAGCTAAAAACCAAGAGTAAAAAGTTTGCAAGCTGCAGAAGTCTATTTATGGACTGAAGCAGGCATCCCGAAACTGGAATATCCGTTTTGATTAGGCAATCAAGTCATTTGGTTTTTGTCAAAATCCGGATGAGTCATGTGTGTACATGAAAAGTGAAGGTGACAGGGTAGTTTTTCTGGTTTTATATGTCGATGACATCCTTCTCCTCGGGAAAGACATAGGAATGTTGTCAACGGTAAAAGTTTGGTTAGCCAAGACTTTTGATATGAAGGACTTGGGAGAAGCTAGTTACATCCTAGGGATCAAACTTTATCGAGACCGGAAAAATAGGATGATTGGCTTATCCCAAGCTGCATACATAGATAAGGTGCTAGTACGGTTTGCAATGCAAGACTCCAAGAAGGGTATCACACCTTTCAGGCATGGAGTGCACCTTTCCAAGGATCAGTGTCCTAAGACACCCGAGGAAAAGGAGCAGATGAGGTCGATACCATACGCTTCGGCTGTTGGTAGCCTCATGTATGCTATGTTATGTACTAGACCAGATATCTGTTATGTAGTGGGCCTAGTCAGCAGATATCAATCTAATCCAAGACCTCAACATTGGACTGCTGTAAAATGTATTCTAAAATACTTGAGAAGGACTAGAGATTACATGTTGATTTATAGCAGTGATGAGTTGATTCTAGTCGGATACACAGATTCTGACTTTATGTCAGATAAGGATTCTAGGAAATCCACCTCTAGTTATGTATTTATGCTTGGAGGCGGAACTATCAGCTGGAGGAGTATAAAACAAGAATGTACTGCTGATTCAACCTCGGAGGCTGAATATGTAGCAGCTTGTGAAGCAGTTAAGGAAGCAGTATGGCTTAAAAGATTCCTTTTGGAACTTGGGGTGGTACCTTTGGCATGACAGCCACTCACAGTTTACTGTGACAGCAGCGGGGCAGTCGCTCAGTCAAAGGAACCCAGAAGCCATAAAAGCCAAAAGCATGTACAGAGGAAGTATCACTTAGTCAGAGAGATTGTGCAGAGAGGTGATATTGCTATTACCAAGATAGCCTCTGCAGACAATTTCGCAGATCCCTTTACTAAGCCTTTGACTACCAAAGTCTTTGAGCAGCATGTAGATGGGATGGGCATGAGATGCAACCCTGACTGGAATTGAGCCCAAGTGGGAGATTGTTAGATTTTGTGGACTCAATCCATCAGTTGATGTAATAAATTGATTAATTTCTTTATTTATCAATAAAATCATGCTTTACTTTCATGAGATGAATGTTATTTTACTACTTCATGCACATGACCAATACGTATGACATAATGGTTCATGCGTTGAACTGGATCCCATTAGTATATTAGATGTGATATATGTGCATGGATGAGATCCACACACGGGAGATATATGTCACAAATCTTATGCTTAAAATAGCTTCACAACCAGTAATGAGATTGGGCATCTCATTTGATAAGGTTGCAGCACTTTGATCACTATGAGATAGTGTGATTTGTCTCGATCATCAGAATGCAAGATTCTGGATCACGGTGCTGGTACATTGGATGTATTGAAGGACCATGAGATTCACCTTATGGAATTCCGTCTCAATAATAAGGTATGCTCTCATAATTCTCTAGAAATAGGCTCTCAATCCTGAGACATTGACGAACTCAAGTTTCTATCTATTCATTTGCTTTGAGTCACCAATGAGTGACGCCGATTATAGGTTAACACCTCGGTATCTTGGGTATATGGTAGTAGAACTGTGGGAATGTTGAATGATCAATATGGAATCTATCTCTATTATCCCCTTGTGCCAATTAATGGGTTTGTTATTAGTAAGTGCGCACCCATCTCAATTAAGAGTTAATTGAATGGTACTGATGATTACTGTGATTAATTGGGGCTCAAGGATAATAAGATGTGGAACTTAGATTGGAAGAGACGGATTTATTCCAATTGATCCACGGATATTGATAGAGGGGCCTACTTGTGGTAATTGGAAAGTTTAGGGTCTTCATTGTAATTTATTCCTAAGACTGGAGTGCAATTGCATTTATATAGTGGTGTTATTTGCAATTAACTGTGGGCCCGGATTGCACATGAGATGTGGGGTCGCGGTGTTCCAGTTGGAGCCAGCTTTCTAAGGAATCGCTAGTGGTCCTCACGCTAGCCCAAGATATTGGAAAACACTAATCCGACTTGGACTCTAGAAATAAGATTTGAAAAGGAGAAAGCCGCTAATTGCTTTGGAAGTAAGACTTCTATTTCAATTAGACAAGGGAGAGACTTGGAAGTTTATAAAATCTCTTGGACGTCCAATAAGACTCTCCCTCACGCCCAAAACCCTTTCGTGCAAGAGTTGCACGAGTTACTCTCTCCTTCTTTCTTCTAGTTCCTTAGAGTTTCGAGTTGGGATTTCTCCTGAAGATTCCACCATTCTTCTTGAGAAAAGAAATCCTATTCGGGGGTCATAGCGTGGAAGGCTAAGAGGTGTTGAAGAAATCCATTAGAGCACTGCGGATCTCCAAAGGTATGATCTACTTCTTGCATGTCGTAGATTATTTTGGATGTTTAGTGCTGGTAGAATTTTTACTGTACATGGTCACGAGATTGAGGGTAACGCATCCTGGATTGGGTTTTGGTCTTATGGATAGTTGATCCCTGTGTCAAGTGGGTCAAAAGTTTTGAAAATCTATCCACGAGACCCACCTACTTCCATCAAGGACATCATGAAGGTGATGATAAAGTACAAGCTATGGAAAAGAAACGAGTTCATTGTTTGCACACAAAATGATTTCATATCTTATTGGGAAAGCCTGCGCGTGGTGTGGAAATGAAAGGTAATTAATTAAAAGAGTAAAATAGAGTCCACTACTAACATGTACAATGGAATTTAATGTTTAAGGGTAATTATGGGCATCCTAGGAGATGTAGGTGCTGGTGGTTTTTACTTGACAAAATAAGAAAAGGTCAGTGATCTTCTCAGGGCCAATATTGGTAAAGGTTTCAGAGCTGAGTTTGGGCAATGAGGGAAGCTTTAAGGATGCTCAAGCCTCAAACTGTCTTTTTTGGTGGCAAACAGTGGAATAAGATTCTTCAAAAGCTGTTAGTTGGCCACAAAGTAATGAAATTAAAATTCTACATTGAATTTTTAATGATATTAAAGATCTGTGCAACTCGACAGAGAAGAAGTTCTACCATACTTTGAAGGGAGCCAACGAGTTCAGGTGACTCTAAGGCAAACCGGGAGTAGATAGAAACATTTTATATATGTAAATCCTGCATTGTAGTTTTATCGTTTCATGCTTTTTAGCCAATGTTGTGGTCTTCATCAATTTACACCTTTATACCAGCGGATCATAGTGGCCATTTTATGTCTTGATTTTCCTTTTTGGGTTGAGATATGCTACTGCTTTGGATAAGAAAATATATAGAAACAACGGACTAAAAATATTCAAAGGGCAATGCAGATCACAACAAAGATTTTCCAATCAATTTTGTAATGGCCTAGGCAATAAATAGTCCTCAGCAGTAGTTCAGCCGGTTAGGGACAAGGACGTGCGAGTGAAAGTGCATGAGTTCGACTCAGCTGTCTTTGGAAAAATTTTAAAAAATGGAAATTCTATATCCACTGATTCCGTGAACAGAAGGATGTATACTGTTGAATCTTGATTGACCAAAACAAGCTCATTGCTGCTTGCATTTTCAGAATGTCCAACTCAAGCTCTAATTCTTCACATTTTGCTATAATTTCATAGAAGAATATATATATATATATATATTTATGGCATCTCTCACAATCTATGATACCTAGATACCTCATTTGATCTGAGGTATCCGTGTTAATACGGTCCGATATAGATACGGGTACGGGATATTGCAAGATACGTCTGGGATACGGCTCACTATTTTAGGATATAACTGTCTTGTATTTTACGAAAAGAAAAAGACAAAATTAGGGGAATTTTTCCAAAATTGAGCTAGGCAACGAATCTCGTCTGAAATTTTTGGTTTTAACTTCAAAAGAGTACTTTCATTTTTATATTTAAGCCCTTTTGTTTTATTTTAATATTGCAAAACTTAAAATCTATTGCATATTTGATGGTTGTTTTCCTCCTTTCACTCTTATATTTAAAATTCTGTCATTTTATTTATATTTTTTTATTGGATGGGGAAGTGGCCTTGCTTGTCATGTCTTCAATGTCCTTCCTTTCTCAATTTAAATTATATTTTCCTCTCCTTGAAAAGTTGAAACTTCTTTCCCTCCTTCCATTTTAATTTTGAGCTGTAATTTTTTAAGATTATAAATTTGACTATATCACCCCACTTTAGACTGAGATTTCTAGGGAGCCACTCCTAGTAATTAGTCACGTATGATGTATCACATACTACTAAAATGTGAATTCGTACTAATATCCGTCTCTTATCCCGTGTCCATATCGTATTTTAAGTGATACCATACTTGTATCCGTGTCTTAAATTTTTAGAGTTGTCGTGTCGAATCCTCGTTCCCCGTACCGGTATCCGTATCCTTGTCCGTATTTAGGCATCATAGCTCACAATATGTATCATAACAAAGCCAAACATTTGATATATTCTATTCAAGGAAAATAATTTCATATTAGTAAAATTACAATAAAACACATGCATCATAATACAGTGTTGATATGAACAAACAAATGATATGTACGATGTTTTAAGTTCATATCATGAAACAGGCATTTGTATTATAATTGCCCAGGCATCATGTAATGTACAAATAGAATTAGTTAAGCACTTCCTTACATGCAACCATCTCATTTTTATATAAATTCTACAAAACATTGCAACCAAAAAGAGAACAAAAGCAAATTATATGTCATAAAAAATAAGCAACTAAACTTGTACAACCACTTAGCTTGAAATTCAGCACCTATTTTATTCCACTTTACAATTAAATGTATTAGTGGTCTTCTACCTTTACAATTGGAATAACTGCAACAACAGTAATAATCAGCCTCCAAAAATTTTGAAACCTCCAGGAATGATGTCATATCTTCTCTGCAAAAACCGAAAATAATGTCAGAATCATATTATATCTCCAAAAACTATAACAAATATCAATATTAAGATTTAAGGGCCAATTTGGATCAGGAGAAAATGGCCATTTGGGAATCTCCACTAGGAGGGAGAAATAAAAATAAAACTGGATGTGAGGATTCACCATTTTTATAGTGATTCTCCTCAATGTTTGGATTTGTATGGAAAAGGCTATGGAGGAGAAAACCCTTCTGAATCTTTTTTCCTTGTTCTACAAAAAAAAATTATTTTTTTAAGTATTCATTCTAAAAACAAAAACTTTTAATATCACTTCAGAGAAAGGTGGCTTCTTCACCCATTAAGCAAATATATAGTAACCAGAAGAATTCCTATACTCCTTTTCTCATCATCCAAACCAAATGGGTCCTAAGTTTCTCAACCAGAAGGATCAAATAAATTACAAACTAATCAAAACCCAAACTAATTTTGTCAAAGAAAGCTAATTACCTTCTCAGAATCATGGCAATCATCAACTTTATACTTATCCCCTATTATTCCAGACAACCCCAAACCAGGAAAAATCCCCTGCAATCAATCCCAAAACTGCATCAGATTCCACCTCCAAAAAAAGATAGAAATAATGCCAAAGATCAAAGGTGGAAATCCTTACATCCAATTGCTGCTAGATCACCTTGGGCCTCTTCTTCGGTCTCCGTGGCGGCTTCGATCCCGCCACTACAGGAAAATCCTCCTCTATCTCTTCTCCCCTCAATGATACAGAGAACTTCCTCGGCGTCTCTGCAACAACACCTCTACTACGCTGATGATTCAGCTGAAACTTGGGGGAATTGCAGAAAGCTTTTCTCGACCTTACGGCCCCGTAGAATTCACAGCGTCTCTTTCTTTGTCATTCGCAGCTGAAATTTCATTGATTGGTACCGTTTTCTTGCAGCTTTCGTAACGGATTGCTTGAGGGCGTTGATGTTCGTTTTGGGTAATGGAAGGATCGGAATTGGGATCTATTTTCATGCATTGTAGCGCCCGTTGAATGCCCCATCTCAAGCCTGGTAAGTGGAAGTTGTGGAGGGGGTGGTGGGGTTTTTCGGTTTCCATGGATGGTACCGTTTCGGTTTCCGGTACGAACGAAAACACCATGAGAGATGAACAGAGAGACCTTGAATGTTGCCAGGGATAAAAAGGCCGGGAACGAATTGGTTCACATGTAGGAGACGGTGACGTCTATTATTAACGGTAGTGTGCAGTGCGCACCTAAATAACAAAAAGCTACCGTTGGTTTCGGATTCGGGTCAGCTTTATTTAATTATATATATATTTATTATTATTATTTTTTTGAAAATCTCCACAGACGCCCTAAGGGGCCCACTATAGTGATCGATCTCAACTTTGGCATCTATCTTAATGGATTAATGGATTCGCTTGTTGGGTGGACTGTATACTCATTTAAATCGTGAAAACTGGTGTGCCATTATTTAAGTGGTTAGGATGATGATCCAACTTATCGAGACCTCCATCACCATATTGTAAATCCAACTTATTGAGGCCTCCATCACCATATTGTAATCTTGATATATATTATTACACAGTTATATATTAGCTTGAGTTTTTAGAGAAAGCGGTTGTTAACCTGGAATCAAAGTAAGAGACTATTATCATTGTATTATGCTACGGAGGATATGTTTTCCGTGCACGGCTATAGTAATCTCCCAGAGACGGTCGTGGCCCCTAGGTGGAGACCTCGGTGGGCCCCACAAAGACCTGTGCTCAACATATGGTAAACACCAGCCACCAGTGGAACTGTTTTTATATATCACGCTAGATTTCTAAGCTGTAGTTTTGGTTTTCATTTTTCAAAGCTTGGATGGGTTATAGGTGGAAGAGTGATGCTCAAGCTTGAGGACCTAAACATCCCACTGCATGTGTATGGGACCAATTTGTCAACAATACTCAACTATGAGTGTGTTGGCACTGTAGCTTTGGTATTTAGTAATGCATCTTTGCTTTGTTATTTTAATACATTCCATTTGACATAATCACTTACCTTGACGTAAATAACAATGAATCCGTTTTTGCTTAATGGATGTAAGAATAGACTTTTCTTTTCATAAGTAATTCGACATAAAGTTAATCACGGTGGTTGTTCATTACACTTAAGTTTAATGAATTTGAGAAAAATGATAAAGTAGGGGCCTATTTCTAAATTGTAGAGATATTAGGATGCATATACAAAATGCTCTTTTCTCTTTCTTATCTTTTTTTCCCTTTTAAAGAAGAAATACTCTTACAGTTAGGTAACAGGATTAAAATTCTTATCTTCTTTGCATAGATCTTAATCTAGTCCTATGCCAAGGCTACATCGCAGTATTCGGGTCCATTTCTTTGAATGGAATTGGAATTGAAGAAACTCATGGTAAAATGAGCTATCACAAAAGATTATTAACATTAGGGGTGAAGGAGTAAGGTTGAGATGGAGATAGGAGATTGACTTACTCGTAATTTAATTTGTGAGGTTGATGATTGGGTATTTACTTTTATCTCCACTTAATTCATTTTCAATATTAAGAGGCTTCTAAGTTTAATTAATTTTAAATATTAAGATGCTTCTAAGTTTATTTTTTAGTTATGACTTACGCCCTTAACACTACAAACATGATACAAGGAGTTGCTCAATTGGTTCGCAATCCGGTATATTACTCATCCTTTCAATTTTTACCAATCATTTAAATTTTTTTTATCTATAAAAATCAAATTGCACAACAAAAGATAGAATGCCACAACCTAAATAAGACATTTTTAACATTTGAAGAGAGTTGAATCCAATTGAGAAACCAGCCTCATTTGAATCCCAATTGATATCAATTAATTTTGATCCTCCCTAAATAATCTTGACTCACAAAACGTCTCTTCATGTCCCCAACCTCCCGACATTAATTAAAACTTAATTACAATTAAGTTAATTGATATAAATGGTAAGTTAATAGAGAAAAAAATAAATTTATATTAATTGTATAACTCCTCAAGTTTTTCAGTATGGTAACCTCTAGGGGTTAATTTTGCAATTCCCTTACCAAAGATTGGCTATGTACTCACAGGTTTTCTCATGGCTCTCGTATAGAGAGGTACTTGTTACAAGAAAGGTGGTCGAAAGACTTTGTAAAATAGCAAGGTTATTTTATGCTGTGATTTCTTTTCTTTTTATGTTTTTCCTTTAAACATTCCCAACCCCATTGATGGAATGAAAATATAAACAGGAAGGCCCTCATTGACTTCTTAAGAAATCAATTTGTGATATCACAAAAAAAGTAACTTCTTAGACCATTCATGTATATTGTCAGTATCAAAATGTGGGAGAACATAGTGTAGGTAAATAGCTCAAATTTGGTGAGAGCATGGGAAAAATCACCCCTAAAGGTGACCATACGGAAAAAAAAACCCAAATGATTATGCAAACCTCTCTCTCTCTCTCTTTCTCTCTCTATTTTACCACCCTTGGTGTTTTCCCCTCGCTGTCGTACTCACTTCAATAACATAAAAAATGCCAAATAGATCTTGATTTCCATATTCCTCTTTGCACGTCGCTTGGGTTTTTTGTTTTTTATTTTTTATTTAATGGTAATTGTATTAAGAGATAAGAGAGAAAATACATGAGCATCGAAAGATCCCAAAGGTGGAACATCAAAATATAATATGAGCGCCAAAAGTGAAATTTACAAGCATATCAAAAAGAGGAAATAGAAAGAATCATCTAGAGAGCCTTTGACTCAAGTTTGTTGGCATGCCCAAAGAAAGAATCATCTTCAATTAGTTTTGATATAATAGCAATAATTCGGGTTAAACTGAGTGTTTAGAAAAATCTAAATTAAAAGCAAATGGCACTTGCTCTAGCCGATGCTCAACCCTCAAATTAAAAAAAAGGCCACGTAGTGGATGGGAATGATATGCATTGCCTATCACCACCAGTGCTACTGTAATTTTGCATTTAGAAAATTAATAAGTTATATATATAATAAAAATAAATGTAACCACACCCAAAACCCAAATCCAAGTCGTTCAAAGTCTAAAAACTATTACCAACTTTGAACCTCATAACAACTCACTGCCAAACTCACCTCCAACACGGAAATAACGTATTTTAAATTTCTTATAAATTATTCCTTCTCAATATAATATATAAAAATATCATATTTTTAATTCATTTAAAAATTTGAACCTCTCATATATTTTCTACATTATGTGTTGTATTGCCTGTGCTAACGACGGCCGTGTTTTGCTAGTACTAGCTAAGTACCAGTTGTACTAGAGAACTTTTCAGCGTAAAGTTTTATTGGTCAAATATGTAATTTTTCATGACAAACAGAAAATCACATGTCAAGGACAAGTAAAATCTGAACCGTCTCCAAATCTGACTTGGGTAAAAATCTATGGATCTAATTCCTAGCAACTGTTACCAAATCTACCTTTACTAGAAGTTGGTTCGATTGGATCGTGTTGGGTCCAATTTAACGTTGTCATTCCTACTACTATTTGTCCATCGGGCAACACTGTCTTTCTTTACTATGACATGCCACTTTGAATATTATTCCAGTTTGATCTATGACTCAAACACAATGTTTAACTTATGAAAAAAGCGTACGATCTTCTTTGATTTTTATGCGAAGCCACTAGCAAGTAATCTAATGCTGTCTTCATTTACCAGTTCTACTTTTGATTTTTTTAGTTTTAGTATTTACTATTTAAGCCTTTTTAGAGCAGCCTAATACCAACTGAAAATAAAATTTGCCAAGTCCAATGCACCAAGCAATTATTTTGGGTGGTTTAACTTTTTCCTTATTCTTTTCTTTTAAAAGCTACATCATTTCTTTTCCTATATAGCATGTTTGTGTATTACTACTTTCACAAAAAAAAGTTTTATTTTTCATGAAGAAAAACTAACAGAAGGCAATTAACTTTTCTATGGTGCCACCAAAAATTATTTCGACTGAGGAGTCAAAATCCACATAGACACTTCCCATTGACATTACATAAACATTTCCTTTAGGGCATGTTTGTGTGCATACCATTTTAGTAGAAAGAGGAAATTACCACATTAGTAATTTTTATGGTAAAGGAATACCTCAAAAAAGGAGTTCCGCGGAAGTGCAAAATTTGCATTTGGTGTGAATTATTTTTCCTTGATTAAATGTGCAAATGTTTTTTTGTGTGGTTGTGGATCTGTTATTGAAAAGTAGGGTTGTGCTTTGTACATGAGAAATGAAATAGGAAATGAGTTGATAAAGAGGGTCAAGTTTTCTATAGAAATGGAATTCCGATTGTCCCCCATACGAACTCCATTTTCAGCTTTACTAAAGAAAATGCTGACATGGCAAAAAAGTAGTTCCATGGAAATGTGTTGCATTAAACATATGGGTTTTTTGCAAAAAAGTATCAACTTTTCTATCAAAAAGTGTTACACAAGTATGCTTTTAGTATTTTAAGTTTTATACATATGGTTGTAACAATAGTCATAGACCTTTAATTCTATTCAAAATATAATTTTTTGTAAAGAAATAAAAGAACCAAATAGAGAAGAATAAAGAGGAATCAAGAGAAATCTTGTTCTTATTGAGAAATGTGTACATAATAAGAGAGGAGGAAGGTCTTATTTATAGAATAAGATTGCTTCCTCCCCAAGCAACCCAATATGACAAGACTCAAACCTTAAATGCTCTCCTTATTTCATGTGAGCCCCAATGTGGGCATCCACTTATGATAATATATCTTATAACACTGCCCCATAGATGACTACCATTCAATTACAGTTGTCTCATTAAAACCTTGCAAAGGAAAAAGCCAATGGGATAAAAACCAATGCAAAGGAAAATGAATACAATGTTCTACAGTATCATTGAATTGATGTTGGACGTGCATAATTTTGCCTCGTTAAAACCTTAACTAGGAAAACCCAATGGGAAAAATCTAGAAAAGAAAAAAAAGATTACAACGCACATATATCTTGGGTGGCATGCTTCAGGATGCCTACCTCTGATTAGTTGCTCCCTTTGACAATAATGACCTCTATATTGTTTGGTAATAGACTTTACGCATGCCTGTCTCATATACAAGCTTTTAGAATATTGATTTTGGTAATGACTTGGTAAACAAAACAACTAGGTTATTACTTAAACAAATTTGCTTGACTTCAATCTTATTGTTCTTCTAAAGCTCATGTGTGAAGAAGAACTTTGGTGCAATATGCTTCGTTTGTCACCTTTAATGTACCATTCTTTAATATGTTGAATACATGCCTCATTGTTTTCATAGATAATACTTGGGATACCTTTACTAAGAAGTAATTGACAAGAGTTACGAATATGTTGAATCAAAGATTTTAGCCACACATATTCCTTATTGGCTTCATAAAGGGCTAAAATCTCAACATGCTTAGAAAAAGTAGCTAATAAAGTCTGTTTAGTAGAACGCCAAAAAATAGCGGTATTACCACTAAAAAGTGCATAACCTATTTGTGATTGACCGCTATGAGGATTAGAGAGATATTCTGAATTTGTATATCCTACGAACTTGGAATCTTTACAATAAAAGAGCCCCAAATTAATTGTTCAACATAAAATATTATAGGTTATGTTTGGTACTAGTCCAGTGCCTTTGTGTTGGCATAGAACTGTATCTAGCAAGCATATTTACTAAGAATAAAATGTCCAGTTTAGTACATTATAGTAAATACATTAAAGCACCAATAACACTTAGGTATAGTACTTCAGGACCTAATACCTTTTTATTTTCCACAATGGGATAATATGGATCTTTGTTTGTATCTAAAGATCGGACAACCATGGAGGTATTCAGTGGATGTGCTTTGTTCATACCAAAACATTTCAAAACTTTCTTTATATAATTAGACTGATAGACTAATATTCCACTAGCACTTTTTTTGATCTATAAGCCAAGACAGAATTTTGTTCTCCCAAGGTCTTTTATATCAAACTCTCTTTTCAAATAATCAGTAGTTTTCTCAAGCTATTCTGGAGTCTCGATTAAATCTATGTCATCAACATAAACTACCACTATTGTAAATCCTTTTAAGGATTTCTTTGTGAAGATACATAGGCAAATGAGATTATTTTCATAACTTTCCTTAGATAGGTATTTACTAAGATGATTGTCCACATTCTTCGAGATTGTTTCAGGCCGTACAATGATCATCTTAGTTTTATTGAGTATAGACTCTTGGACTTTGCATTAGACAAAGTAAACCTTTTGGGATTTTCATGTAAATATCTATATCTAAGTCCCCATACAAGTAAGTGATTATAACATCCATGAGTCTCATATCTAAATTTTTATATACTGCTAAATTTATCAGATATCTAAATGTTGTTGTCTTCATGATGGGGGAGTATGTTTCCTCATAATCAATCTTAAGTTTCTATAGGAAACCTTATGCCACAAGTCTTACTTTGTATCTAGTAATTTCATTCATTTTCCTTACAAACACCTACTCGTAACCTACAGAGTTGACACCTTTCAAGGTTTGTACCTTCAAAAACACCTCATCTATTGAGAGACTTTAACTCTGCCTTAATAGTACTTACCCATTTTGGCTAATCTTTCCTTTGTTGATATTCATTTACAGTACTTGGTTTTGTATCCCAATCATCATTCTCATTTTTCCTTGATATTTGTGTAGCCACAGCATATGCAAATGCGTCATCAATGACAATTTTCTTTCCATCTCTCTTAAATAATTCTAAAGTATAGAGATCCCTTCATTATCTGGTATCGGTGCCTCTTTAGGGGCTTCCATAGTCTTATTAGGGACTTCTGTTATTCTAGATAAAGTGGATTTTACCATAACCTCTTCAGGAGCGTTATGTGCCTTTTTAGGAGTGTTGTGTATCTTTTTGGGAGAACATGATGATGATTGCACATTTCTCCTTTTCCACGAATCTGTCTCCTTTGAACTTATTAATGTGAATTTTAATTCTAATCCAACAATATCTGCAAGTGAACAGTTGTCCACTTGAGACAATGGCAAATACAAGGCGATACCACAAGGAGCTCCACTAAATTTAAAATAACAATAATCTGAACTTTTCTAATGAAGTAATAAAAATTATAGAGATTGATTTTTAATAAGTGACAAAAATATCAGAAACATTCACTATGTAAAGTGTAGAAAAATCAATAATAAAACACAGACCAGAACAGCCAGAAATTCATTAAGCGAATTAATTAACCAGTTCTAAATCAAATTAGAAATAACTTAATGTTTCTGATCTAGAGGATCTTTTTTTTTGTGAAAATCAGTTTTTATTTTAAAAAAAATTTAAGAACTCCTTCACCTCATAAATACAAAAATTATCCTAAGCATCATTTATCAGATTAAGGATGAACTATCAAAGGTACACAAACCTAATTAAGAAAAATTTATCAAAATAAGCATAAATGATTAAAAGTAATTTAGTAAGAATATAAATCAAAGGTTTACCTAAGGCATGAAGATAGATCTATTATTCTAAGCATGTAATCAAAGAGACAAAAAAAAATAAATTAACTATTTAAACTGAAAATTAATGTATTTAACTTCATCCTAGTGCTTTGATATAAAATTTTACTCCTCCATTGAATTAAACTTCAGCAATTTCTTCATAAAAGTTATTAGATCTTATAGATAGTTTTCTCAAAAGTTCTCTTCTATGCCTAATTTCTGAAAAATGGCTCTAGAATACCAAGAAATTATTCAAGAAATATAAAAAATAGAGAGAGAAGAGAGGGGAGAAGAGTTGCACGTCCAGATGCTTTTATGCCCCCTTGTGCCATGGGATCATCTTTTATTTAAAATAATGTGTGACATAAGTTGGATGGAATTGAAATTCCTTCACATGTAGATCCTCTTTGGCCCATTGGATTTGCATAGTTGGCTTTGGATAAGGAATAGGCTAGAGTGTTTGTACCATAATGCACCTTCTTCATACAATTTCATGCAATGGCCCCACCTATAATTCAATATCCATGACGAGGCCCACTTTTATCTTCAGTTTTCTTCAAATGTTAAGGAAGGTAAGGCCGACATAATATGGATGGTTAGAACATGCACGTTGCTGGTTGGATTTGCAATGTCCCATACATGCATGAATTTCTCCACTTGTTAAGCTATTGATAATGCATGATCACTTCTCTTCCTTTATCTCCTTGTTATCCACCATATAAGAACAAATGAGATTGGTGCTTAAAAAATTTAAAATACTTCATCTACACCCACGCACATATCCATCGACTCGGCCCCCCTTGTGTGGAGTTTCAATCTTCCTGACATTCGTTTTTTAAAACTTCAATTTTCTTCAATTTTGGAGAAGTGGGGTCCACCAAGAGGGTTGGCCTTAATGTCCATACACAGATGGCTTTTATTCTTAGAAATCCTCCTTTATACAACCTCTTGACTTAAAAAAAAAAACTTGTGCCTTATAAAGCATGGATAAGTGATGAGAATGAAGTTCCTTCCAATCCACTTTCTTTAGGGTGGATTCAAATAGAGAGTGGGTTGGAGTCATGCACATGAATCAAACTTAGACTTGGAAGTGAGTGGGCCATTTTCCCTTGTATTTCAAATTTTGCATATATTTTTTTGATAAGTATGTGCATGAGGCTCTTAGAGATAAAGAGATAAGGAGTTCTGGAATCATCTGAGGATGAGAGAGAAAGAGTGTGGGCCATCCCATAAAGATGTCTGGGTCCCATCTATAAGTCCTTAAAAATACATCATTTTATATTCTTTTTTGGGAATGTTAAGGACTTATTCATTAAAAATCTCTTCATTTAGTTGAAAATCATGGCATTATGAATTTGAGCAGTATTTTCATGCAAAAATCATTTAAAAATCACGAATTTTCCATAAAATCATAAAACTTTCCATTGTTGGCTTTTCAATTTTTTGAAAAGATTTTCAAATTCATACTTTTACATGAAATGATATAATTTTTTTTTATCATCATTAGTTAATTTAAGTCAAACAAGAATAATGATGTGGTTTAAGGTTATCATTTTTTGTGAATTGGGCTTACATTAGTGCATTTATGACTTTTAGTCAAAGTTGTTATTTTAATAAAAAAAGTTATTTTGGGTATAGGTGAATTGAAGGAAATGGACCCACATTGAAGATTTAAAGTCAAGAAATAAAATGCAAAGAAAGAAATAAAGAAGAAAATGAGCATGATAAGACCCCACACACGTGCACATGTGCACACAAGCTTGGAGTTCAAAGGAGGGTTCCACTCTTTAATTGTTGTATGAATCTAAGTTTGGATTTCAAGAACTCAAATTAGAATGAAGAAACAAGAAAGCCATCATAGAGAAAATTCAAGAAAAGGAAAGTCAAAGAAGAAGAGATAAAAAATGGAAAGTCAATCCTATTTTTTATTTGGATAACATGGATTAAAACAGTCATAACTCTTAAACCAAGTGTTGGACCGGGGCAATATATGTACCTTTGGAAAGCTCTTTTTGAGTAGATATCCAAGGAACCCAAGATTGCAGCACTCGGAACCAAAACAAAAAAAGTTATGGCTTTGGAAAGTTGGTTGTGTATTTTTAGGTGGGATTGCATAAAATTGGAGTTTCGCTTTGTTTATGATGCGCATTTATTTGTGGGGTCCACTCTATTCCAACTAAAGAAAATTGAAGTTCAAGTTGGGTCCTACCATGGGTCCTACCATGTACAATAACATTGCATCAAAGGTGGGTCCATTCCATAAAGATTTGTATAAAATCTAATTTTGGAAGGTGGGTGTAGAAAGAAATTTGCACAAAAAAAGTAACCAAGAATCTTTTTACTTCTTATATATTTGCTAACTTGGGGCTAAAGAAAGATACCTTTCCAATTTGAAGAATTTGCTAGCTATAAAAGAAGGAACAAATAAAGCAATAAGGGAACCAAAAAGTAAGGAATAAATAAAGCAATAAGGGGACCAAGAAGTTAAAAAAAGCCATGCTAAGGGGGAGATGCATGTCCATGCTCCCATAGTTTTCTTTCCACTCTCCATATACCACACCACCACCCAATTTCATATACTCCTAGCCTTCCTTCATCTCTACTCTATATTCTCCACCTCTCTTTTCCTTAGTGAAAGTTTGTTAAGATTTCAAGAGATGATGTACTTTGCGATGCAGATGCTCTATTGACTTAGTGTTCCATATATCTAGAGTAAAAGTGAGTTTATTTGGATTTTATTTTTCTACTTTCTTGTTTATGATTCTTAGTGATGTGCAAAGGAATAAATAAGGATTTGTGAGTCATAATAATTTATTTTATTAGATTAATACAGTGTGTTTATATGGAGTGACAAACCATATTTGGCATTGTAATTCTAAGTTGTCCTTTGACCCTAAGCATGGAGTTTGGAAGTGGAAATTGAAATTCTAAAGATCATCTTTCTTTCTTTTATTTTTCGATTATTTATTTATTTATTTCTCTTTATTACATTGGTGGTCTGATGCTTTTATTTGTGGTTGTAGTTTTTCGTTTAGATTGCTTTTAGATTACAAATTTTAGATTAGGTTTGAAATCCAATTTGTAATTTTAATTTCAGACATTGGTGTTTAATTTTAATTTAATTTTTAGTTTGCTAGAACATTATTTGTATAGATTTTCCTAGGATAGTGCTAGTTTTTCAAATGACAAGTTTGTTTAACTCATAGCACCCTGTGGATTTAATCTCGACTCACTCGGTAAAGCTACCATTGAAGCCTTGCACTTGGGGCTTTTAATCATATAGCTTTCTTGTAGTACAATGATTGAACTTTCTTGGGATTTTGCAAATCCTACACTTCTTGCACATTCTAATTAAATGCATCAAATACTGAAGAGCCTACATTGAAGCGGGACCCGTCCGAATAAAGTTTTACTCTAATTGGGACTCTTCGGAGAAAAATTGTAAACATTCTTAATTAATGCAGAAAATGTGTATCAATTGTGCAAATTCCAATTTCTATCTAAAAATGCATAAAATGATGTAATTAAATGAATAATTGATACATTAACATAATTAAGTCCCTAATTCATCCTAAAATGATGCATAATTGTGCGAATTTATGAACTTAACACCTATAAGTTTGCCGTGCTTCTGGCGTATTGCAGATTCTTTGTTGCCATTTTCTGGCTTTGTCCTACAGGGACATTAATCCTAGCAGTGCATTCATAGTTGGCACATGTGACTTAGTTACCTTTGTAGAATTGTTGAATGAATCAGGTAATCTGTTTACAATTTTTTGTAAGTGCACAATTCTACATATTTTATTTTCACATTGTGAAGTACATGGGTCTAGATGAGATAAAGTAGGAGTATTTTATGTTAATTTAGGTCATTTTTCAGGAACGGATCATTTTGCAGGAACAATATGTTCTTCAGGAACAATCTTATCTCCCCCTAGCGGTGGGAATTTTGTCTTATCAAATTAACAATTGGCAAAATGAGCAGTGATGACATCTCTTGTCATTGATTCTAAAAATCGAAAAATCAAATGAGAGTCATAACTTACATATATTCACAACCTACATTGTGATCCTATTTTAGTACACTGAGGGGATGGAATAGGGACTAGAGCTGCACGACTAAACTTGAGCAAGTGAGAGATATTTGATTAATGTCCTGATATAAGTTATATAGGAGAGTATTAATGATAGGCTGTGGGTCGAAGTCTAATTAACATTGACCATGCAACACAGCATATCCCCAAGCACTAACTGGTAATTTAGATTGCATAGTATTGTCTTAGAAATGAGTTAAATGCACTTAATCATAGATTTAGCTAAGCGATTCTGGGTGTAGACATGTGGGACATAATGTTGAACTACAATTCCTAGAGATGAATAATAGTCATCAAAAGCTTGTGATGTAAATTCACCTACATTATCAAGTCTTATAGACTAAATAGGATAATCAGGGAAGTGGGCCCTAAGTTTAATGATTTGAATAAATAGGTGGGCAAAAGCTATATTCTTACTTTAAAGTAGGCAAATATCTGACCAACGAGTGGAGGCATCAGTCAATATCATAAAATGCCTAAAAGGTCCACTAGAGGGATTTATAGGTCCACAAATGTCACCTTTTATAATGTATAAAGAGGATGAGGATTCTGATGCAATCTCAGCAAAAAACAGTTGGGCAATTAGTTTTCTTTATGAACATGGGATACATAGGTACCCATTAGGTATGTTCAATTTGTGATTTTCTACAGAGTGTCCAAAAGAGTTATCAACAATTTTCTTTAACATGGTAGCCTCAAGGTGACTTAACCTATTATGTCAAAGCAATAAAGCTTTAGGATTATTAAGCTTCGAGCTTAATGATGTCGTTTTGCTCGTAAGCGAATGTGACTCAATGATAGATATTCACTACAACATTTTGCATATTTAGCTATGAAAATTTTCATCACTAAATGACATAAAAACGTTGGCAATAATATTTACCGACGAAAATATTTCTGTCGGCTGATTGTCGGTAATAATTTGTCAACTAGAACTTTTACCGATGGAATTAAATTACATCGGCCAAAATTAGGTCATCACCGATGAAAAAGTATAGAATTACCAACAATATTTAAAGTCAGTAAACAATTTATCAAATTAATTAAAACTTTGAATTACTTTTACCACAGTTTGATTTACGTCGGTAAATCATTTAACGGTTTTATACAATTTTGAATTTCATTTTACCGACATTAAAAAAACGTCGGTACATTCATTTAACTCATTTTTAAAATTTTCATTTTGATTTTACCGATGTTTAATAAACGTCAAGAAATTCATTTGAAAGTTTTTTTTACTTTTACCGATGAAAAAGAACGTCAGCAAAAACCTTTATATTATTTAGAAACTTTCAATTCAGTTTTTACTGACATTTAAAAATGTCGGTAAATTAACAGCTAGAAATTCATTTAAATTTTTTTTAATTTTATCGATGAAAAAAAATTCAGTAAAATCATTATTTTTCTTAAAAAGTTTCAATTCAGTTTTTACCGACGTTAAAAAATGCCAATAAATATTATATAATTTTAAAAAAATGCGATAAATAATTACCGACATTTTGCAAAATGTTGGTAATTATATTTATAATTTGATAATAAATACTTACCGATGTTTTGAGACATCAGTAAATCCTCATTTTTGTTGGCAAAAGCCTTTTAATATTAAATCTGTACTATTAATTTTTCTCAAAATAATTTTCCTATAAAACTGTTCATACATTTGTATCAAATAAAAACATGTTCATGTACCTGTGTCCAATGTAACAAATGCATACATACAAGAATCACTAAATAAACAAATAACCATCACTATTTTTCATCAAATTATCCATCTCATATAACAAATATTACAATTAATAATACAGTCCTATACAAATGTCCGACATACAAATACAAATAAATAAAGAAAATAATAAAACACCCCATCAAGTCTACTATTAACCCCAAAGCATCCATCAATCAGCAATGACAAGAACAACATTAGAATCTTTTCAATGAATTAAATTAGAAATGTAAGATAAAAATGTATATATATTGATTCTTTTCCTAGGTTATTTCGACAGACTATTTTGCATCTAATTATCTAACCGAGAATCCAATTTGCAAAACGTCAGTTCCTACAAGTTACTTTGGCCTCAAGCGAAATGATCGTGCCAGTTTCTAATTCTTTTGGGAGCCGTTTCCTGTTTTAGACCTCTGGCGGGCGATTTCTAAGCCTAAGTGTTGAAAAATTCTAGGTTTCTATATCTAATTCTCTAACCAGGAGTCCAATTTGTGAACCATTGGTTCCTACAAGTTACTTTGGCCTCGAGCGAGGTGCTTGTATTGGTTTCTGATTTGTTTGGGGGCCATTTTCTGTTTTGGACCTCCGACGGCCAATTTTAGAGCCGACGTATTGAAAATCTTAGGTTTTAGCGTCTAATTCTCTAACCGGGAGTCCCATTTGTGAACCATCAGTTCCAACAAGTTACTATACCCTAAAGTGAAGTGCTCGTACCAGTTTTCAATTTTTTTAAGGGCCGTTTCCCATTTTGGACCCCCAATGGGTGGTTTTTTAGCTTAATCGGTGTTGAAAAATCCTAGATTTCTATGCCTAATTTTTTAACCAGGAGTCCGATTTGCGAATTTTCAGTTCTTACTCTACCATCAGTTGAGTGATTGTGAAGGTTCTTGATTTTTCCAAGGGCCATTTCCCACTCTGGATCCTCGGCGGGCAATTTTAGAGCTAAGTATTGGAAAATCCTAGGTTTTCACTTCTAATTCTCTAACTGGGAGTCTTATTCAATGAACCGTCAGTTCCTACAAGTTATTCTACCCTAAAGCGAATTACTCTTATAGGTTTTCAAATTTTTTGGGACTTGTTTTGTAAGGTCCCAATCCTAACTAACCTTGATTTATGTTAATAAATCTTATTTTATGCTAATTAAAATTTGTTTAGGCTAATTTAACTCAAGCCTTTTGGGCTTAGGTCATGGATAGGTAGTTGGGTCGTGTTTGAACTTTACCTAGGTGGTAAGGGCCCTCTTGTAATTTAAAGTCCTTGCATCATATTGACACCTCATTAGTTGCATCTTGTATAATCCATCGTGTAGACCATCTTCCATGTTAGGCTCAACTTAATTCGAATCCATTTTGGCCCAATTGAGGTTCATCTAAATTGTAATTTTCTTAGAGATGTTGGACTTGCATGTAAATTTCAAGGAAAATTGAGTTAAAAGAGGAGCCAACAGACTCTCTCTTCCCTCTTACTCTTATGATCTTCGCTAGAACCCTTCTACTCCTCACTTTTCTTCACCTTCACTTCACTTTGGAGTTAAAAACAAGGTCTTGAAGCCTTGCATGCAAGAGTGATAGTCTCCATTCATCATCTTCTTCTTTGTTTGCGCATCTCTTTCGTTAGAATCACCATATTCTCCAAGCTACAGCTCCTTAAGGTAAAACCTCTACCCCCATTTCAATTCTTTAGGCTCAATAAAGTCAAGGAGACTCAAATATACAATATGCATACATTCTACATTAGATTCATCATTTGCATGTCTTTCATGTAAAGAACCCATCTTTTATCAAGGCTTTCTCTAACTATACACCAAAGAGAAGTTGGAGGGGTCAAGTACTGTGTTAAAGGCAAGTATTAGAGTATATATAACACTACATGTATGTCTAAATTGTTGATTTATAAACTAATCACTCTAATTTCAAGTTCCAACTCTTTTCTCTTTGATTTAAGTATATACGTGTTGAATCAAATGAATTAGAGTATGATTAAGTAATGTGGGTGATATGTGAATATTGTAAAATCCATAATGGTCTCTTGAGGCAATAAGAAGCTCATTGTAGCCTTAAATTGAGAGTTTTGTACTAAACTCTAGCTTCCGAGCTATTTCTAGAATTTTTGAAGCTTACGGCAAAGCCATGGCTAAGCCGTAAGTGTATACGGCTCAAAATCTAGATAGCACAAAAACCCATTTTTGAAATACGGCTAACTTTTGGCTAAGCCATGGAATGAACTACAGCTAAGCCGTAACCATCCCGTGACCAAGCCATAAGTCATTTTACGGCGAGCTTTTTTGAGAACCTAAAATTCTATTTTTTTTCTACGGCTCACCCATAGCTAAGCCTTGGATTTTACTATGGCTAAGCTGTAGCCTAACTGTAGGCTTAGCATGGTTAAGTCGTAGGCCAGTATACAGCTAAGCCGTAACTGCGTATGGAATTAAGGAAAAAACTAAGCCATTTGGCTAAGCTGTAACATATATATTGCTAAGCCGTAAGAACATTGTGAACTTAGGGTATTAGGGATTTCAAATGACTTTGTAGGGCTTTAAACATGGCACCTTTTTCTGAACCAAATTAGCCTAATGGTAATTAAATGATAAGGAGGATAAGTACAGAGCTGTCACTTATCCCCTTCGATTTTCTAGACGAATTCTCGCCGTCACATTATGGATGTTGGCATAAGAAGAGGTGTCCCTTGCACACACAATGTAATGCCAAGATTGGCAACACAATGACACCGCACATTATATGGATACATTGTGTTGAATAACCTCGGGGATTATCTAGCATAGGGTTGGCTAGTAAGTCTCCTTGATATCTTCTCAATTTAAATGCATTCATATTGTAAGAAACTTTGCTCTCAACATGATGTAGTCATATTCCTATTCTTCCTAGTGAACTTTGAGGCAGTCGGTCTGGAGCTTCTACTGAGTATATGTCTGTAAGCCAAAATGGGTGTAGCTCAGCTGGTCTGAGCTCTATTAGCTCAATTAAGTATGTATTAATTGATTATTAAATACTTGTAAATTCCGATTTCTATGATTGAACCTGAACTCAAGACCAAAACTCTCTCCTGTATGATATGATAAGTATGAATAAATATGAGACAAACATTATGATTGATCATAAGTAAGAAGGATATGAATTTGAATCGGACTTAATACATTGAGTCAGCACCACTTAGCTTGTACCTTTATTAGGTTCGACGGGATCAATTTGGGTATCCCTTAAGTCACTGCTACAGTAGTTTTTGGAGGAGTTGTTGGCACTCCTTGAGAATCTATCCTGATCCCTTAGCGTAATTCCCTTATGTATGTTATACACTTTCTTTAGATAATTCGCTCTCTTTTGGGAGAATATTGCCTTGTGGATGCCAACTAGTATGTTTGATATTCCGTATTGACTTTCTACTCATGTTTACTCATGCACAACATGCCTAGCTTATGGTTATTGCTTTCTTTAATCAATATTTTCCTTAATTCATTTGATACATTATAATTGTCTTATATATCTCTATATTTGCATAACCGTCGTATTAACAGTACTACCCTTTATATTACAAGTACGGAACCGAATCCTAACAAGAATATCGACTCGTCCTCGGAGGGCACCCTAACGGTACCTAGGGGTATAGAAGAGTGGAAAAAAGACGGTGTCTTTTATTAGTTGTCTTACGAAGAGTGTCAAAAAGCGGTTTTGTTGGATTATTAAGTTAGTAATGTTTGGACTAGTGTTTAACATGCTTCCCTGTTTTGCTGGGACTTGTTTGATGGACATTGTATGATTGATGTGTTTAAGTGATTGTGGATCGTGTGTGTTTTTTGGAATGGATAACTGAAAGACTTTAAGTTTATTGTATGATGATATAATATCCCTTCTATGGCTTATGATCATTACATGTGGGTTTCACAGGTTTTCACTTTATTTTTGCAATTTAATCTACGTGTTGTTGGACATTCCTCATGTGTTCCTGTGGAATCTCCCTAGTAGTGATTCATGCGTGTCTTCACATGGCATGGGTTGTTACAGGATTACGTATCCACACCCTGGAGGCCCATTTTAATCCCTAATTCTCGGGATAGGGATGTGACACGTTTCTCGTTTTGGACATGCGGCGGGCGGTTTTTGAGCCTAAGTATTTGAAAATCCTAGGTTTTCGCTTCTAATTCTCTAACTGGGAGTCCGATTTGCGAACCGTTAGTTCCTACAAGTTACTCTATCCTCGACCAATGTCCTTGTATAGGTTTTCAATTTTTTTGAGGGCCATTTTCTATTCTGAACCCCCGGTAGGCGGTTTTCGAGCCTAAGTATTGGAAAATCCTAGGTTTTTACTTCTAATTCTCTAATCGGGAGTCCGATTTGCGAACCGTCAATTCCTATAAGTTACTCTACCCTAGAGCGATGTGGTCACACAAGTTTTCAACTTTTTTGGGGGCTGTTTCTTCTTATGGACCCTCGGCGGGCAGTTTTCAAGCCTAAGTATTAGCAAAATTGTAGGTTTTCACTTCCAGTACTCTAATTGAGAGTCTTATTCATGAACCATCAATTCCTACAAGTTATTCTACCCTAGAGTGAAGTGCTCATACAAGTTTTCAATTTTTTCGGTGGCCGTTTCCCATTTTAGACCCCAGCAAGTGGTTTTTGAGCCTAAGTATTAGAAAATCCTAGGTTTTTGCTTTTAATTCTCTAACCAAGAGTACTATTCATGAACTGTCTATTCTTATAAGTTACTCTACCCTAGGTCGAAGTGCTCGTATAGGTTTTCAATTTTTTAGGGCTTGTTTCCGGTTCTGGACCCTAGGTGGGCGGTTTTCGAGCCTAAGTATTGGAAAATCCTAGATTTTCACTTCTAATTCTCTAACTGGGAGTCCTATTCATGAACCGTCAATTCCTACAGGTTACTCTACCCTAGAGCAAAGTGCTTTACAAGTTTCTAATTTTTTGGAGGTTGTTTCCCCATTCTGGACCCCTGGTGGGCGGTTTCTGAGCCTAAGTTTTGGAAAATCCTAGATTTTTGCTTCTAATTCGCTTATATTCCTAGCTTTTGATATATATAAATAAGCATAAAATGTGGAATATAAAAATGTTTTATCCATATATGAACAAATCACAACAGAAAATGAAATTGAAAACAATGTCATTCTGTAGGGCAAGATCTTTATTAAATTACTTAATCGTTATATGTGTAAAACTTGAAACAAACACTACAAGTCATATTCCATGTCAGAGTCAAACTGACCATGTACATCACTGTCTTCTTCATCTTCATACTCCGCTAGAATTTCATCCTCATCTTGGCCGTCATCGTCTACTGACTCATCACTGAGAATGATTTCAGGATCTATATCATCCATAGAGTATTGGACACTAGTACCATCGATGAGGACTGGGATAACAAATGCCGTTTCATCCTGCTAAAATGTATCATTAGGTGCATCATTATCATTATCATCATCATCCCGCTTAGCAGGCACATCCCATACTCCCCAAGGCTTGACCCGTTCTATGACTCTCTAATGTTTTCCTCTACTGATGTCATTGACGTAGAAGACTTGTATCACCTGACTTGGTAGGACAAATGGATCATTGTTATACTAACAACCCGTGATATCAATGCTCGTAACATGTTTTTCGATATTTATCTTGTGCTTGGTACTAGTGTTGTACCATTCATATTCAAATAAGACCACTTTACTCCTCTGCCAATAGGACAATTCCCAGATTTTGCAGATGTATCCATAGTAGTCATGTTTCTCCCCTTCATATTCCCCTTCTACAATCAAGCCGCTACTTTGTCTCTTATGGCATTTCTCACGATCTACAATGTGGTATCGAGCGCAATTGCAATCACACCCCTGATAAAGATTCATGAGGAATCGTGGGCCATTTGCTAATGACCACATCTCATCAGTAGCTTCTGGTGACCCTTGAGTTTGCAATTGATTCATCTATACAAGCAATTAAAATGTATTACGCTAATGTCATTTAAAGTGTAATTCAATAATGCCTAGCAATTAAAATAATAATGTTTTGCATGTTTTACACGTTGTTTGAATCATTTTGCAAATTCTTTTCATTGCATTTGCCTGATTTCTCCACCCCTTTGATTTTGCACTAAATTCTTGTGTCCCCTACTCAAGGCAACTTTTAATGAATAAGTAGAAGTAGAGAATGAATCATCGAGTTAACAAGCAATGCATAAATATGGTTAGATTGAAGCACAAACTATAGATATAGCTCCACCTTGGGGCTATTATTTGTCACAAACCAATGGGCCATGTCACGCTTTTTTTGAGAAGGATCATTTGCCTTTACCTTCAGTCCGATGGGATGAACAATTTGTGTGAAGACAGACATTCCCGGGCCACGTTCGCCGCTATCATCATAGCGTCCTACTTGATCAGTCTGCCTTAGATACATTGAACAAAAAATAAGATACTTTTTGACAATGTAAGCCTCGGCAATTGAACCTTCTAGGCGAGCTCGGTTGCCAACGTACTCTTTTAGGGTCTTCAAAAACCGTTAAATAACCAATGATAACAATTACGATTATCAATGTAAGGCAATTGTACTAATACATAAATAATTAATCAATGGTCATTAACTATTATCTTTCTATTAGATACATCCACTGATATTGCACCGATCCACCAAGCATTGCTTCGCATCGCAACTGAACTGATAGATGAACCATCACATTAAAGAAAGCAGGAGGAAAAATCCTCTCTAACTTGCACAATATTAAAACTATACGCTCCTCCAATTTTTTCAAATCATCGTGTCTCAGTGTTTTCGAGTAGAGGTCTTGAAAAAAGTTGCCTAACTCAAACAATGTTGTACATATATCCTTATTTAGAAAACCGTGCGTGCCAATTGGAAGGATGCGTTGGATAAGGATGTGGCAATCATTGCTCTTTAGACTAGATAATTTATCATTTCTCAAGGTTGCACACCTCGAAAGGTTCGCCGTATAGCCGTCTGGGTATTTGTTCGACTTTAAGAATTCATAGAATCAATCTCTATGCTTCGGCACCAATGTGTAGGATACATGGGGCTTCAAACTAGATCTATCGCCCTTCTCCACTAGATGCAACTCTGGTCTGATGCCTATATTTTTCAAATCCTTATGCGCTTTCTCGATGTCCTTGTTTTTGCCCTTTATGAACAAAATTGTTCCAACCAAAGCTACATAGATATTCTTCTCAATGTGCATAGGATTAAGGTTGTGTTGGAGTTTTCTGCACTTCCGGTAGGGCCATTTAAATAGAATGCTTTTCTTTGTCCAATTCAATTCTCTAGAGTCATGCAATCTTTTCTTATTCTTGCCAAACTTGACCGGCGGAAGTTCTTTTAACTGATCTAGCACCTTTTGCCCCGATAAATCCAAAGAATTTTTTTCACACTCAGGCTGACCGTTGAAGGCCTTGCTTCTACGTCATTGGTGGTTCTCTTCCAAGTATTTTCATTGGCCAATGTACCTAATCTTATCTTTCAACTTCACCCCAACGAACTGTCGTTACATGCGGGGTAAGTGTTATAACCTTTTGTACTTCACCTAGACAAGTTACCATACGCAGGAAAGTCATTTATAGTTCACATCACAACCGCATGCATCTAAAAGGTCTGTTTAGTATAGGCATGATAAGTCAATACACCATCATCCAGCAACTACTTCAACTCATCAACCAAGGGCCTTAGATATACATCGATCTCGTTTCTCGGTGAGTTTGGTCCTGGAATAAGTAATGACATAATTAAAAATGGCTTCTTCATGCACATCCATGGTGGCAAATTGTAGGGCATAAGTATGATAAACCACATGCTATAGGAGGTGCTCATGTTACCGAAAGGATTGAATCTATCGGTGGCTAACCCAGCCTCACATTACGTGTTTCTTGGACAAACTCTAGATATTTTTTTTTATCAAATTCTTTCCATTCCACGGAGTTAGCCGGATGCCTCACTATCCCATCATCAACATACTTATCACAGTGCCATCTCATCTTTATGGCTTTTTTCCTTGACATATACAATCTACGCAACCTCGGTGTCAATGGGAAATACAAAGCACCTTTTGAGGGATCTTCTTTCACTTGCCATGTTGACCTTGTATCTAGGCTCTTCACATTCTGGACATTTATCCAATTGCGCATTTTCCTTCCAAAACAACAGTCAATCATGTTTGCAGGCATCTATGTTCTTATATCCCATGCCCAAGTCACATAATAATTTCTTTGTCTCGTAAATTGAGGCCGGCACTACATGACCTTCGGGTAAAAAGTCCTTAAAAATCTGCATAACCTTGTTGAACGACTTATTACTACACCCACTTTCTACCTTCACATGTGATATCTTTATGACAAACGGTAACAGAGTATTTGAGCTTTTGTAGCCTGGGTACATACCACGCTGGAAAGCCTTTAATAAATTTTCAAAATCCTACACATCATCCCTCTCGTGAGTATCTTCCTCTATGTAAGTTCCCCTGGATGGTTCTCTATTAACTCATCGTATTCATCTTGATTCTCTTCTTATTCATCTTCACTCTCATCCGAACCATCGAGTTGAACTATAGGTTCCCCGTGATGTATCTACTGTTGGTATGAAACCATCGTTCCTTGAATGTGCAAATGATTTCTCATGGTTCCATAGTTATGCTTCCAATGGTTATAGTAATTGTTACATGGGCTCCTAATCATTGCTGTCCCGCCCGAATTCGGCTTTGCACTCCGCTATGCACTCCGCACTAAATCGGTTTTGATAATGTAATATCCAACTCCTGTCCATATCTAACCTAATCACAAGCAATTAGAAATATTTGGGATAGAACTCTCAATAGGTACTAAAAACCACGATGTGATAATGTTATCATTCTTGACAAAAACCTACAGGATTGATATATGGCAATAGGTTTTAATTGAATGCAACACTAATTAGACACAAAATGAGAGAGAGAAAGTGTGTTGTGCGTGTAGGTGGAATCAAAAACCTATAATTGACAATCAAGCCATATAAAAATAGACAAACAAACAAACAAAAAAAAAGTGAAAAATCACACAAGCGATTTACGTGATCTGTGGAGTGCCTACATCCATGACCGAAGAGAAACCTCTTTCCTCTAGGATTTAGAAGTTACATCCTATTTGTATGGTCCACTAACAACAAGGGTGCCAAAGGTGAAAAAAGAGGTCACAATCATGTCAGGGCCAAAATAATCACTCATACAATTTGTCAACTAGGAATAAAAGGTGCAGTTACTGAAAGTAGGGTAAAAAAATGAATCCAACTAGAGATATTCCTTTAAAAAATAAAAAATAAAAACATGGGAGACAGAGATTACAATGGGATTAATTGCTACAAGGAAAGGGACCAAATCCAACCTACCAATGGTTCTAATAAAAAAGAGACATGACACAATTGCACAAGGTGATTCAATCATGATATTTTGATTCCATAAGTTCTCATGGAACCTGACATGCAAAAACCCCTTGCAACAGCAAAAACTAAAGAAAATCATCCATGGAGATGGATGCCAACCTCTAAAACAATTAAAGCATTTTTCCCTATATAAGGTGATGGTCAACATGAGTGTTTTGTCCTATTTTGTTGCTTGGTTGTCAGAATGAAGTTTCATTGAATTAGAAATAGTAAATGTCAAGTTTGTGATGCAAATCCAACCAGAATGAGCAACTGCGCATGCTTCTTGTTTTTATCACATGACAGCGTTGCCTCTAGTCATCATATAGTGTCCTCTACTAGACCATTAGTCACTGGGTGATCTGGCCCAATCAACAACACAGTATCATGCAATGTCTAAGTTTCCATTAGTTTTATACAACAATCATTTCCAGGCCAGAGCTTCAAACATAGTAATTTGCAACAAGATTGCATCACTATTATGAGAACAGGGTGCATGCTTAAATCTACCAACCATATTTACAGCAAATGCAAATTCCAATCTAGCAATTGTTTAAGTATACAAGTTTTCCTAGTAGACATTGATACTTCAGTGAATAAGTGGGAGTTTAGATTTTCTATCATGTGGTTGACTTCTATAGGAATTTCTAACACATATGGACCTAACATTTTTTATTTTTTTTTTTTGATAATGAGATATGGACCTATCATCCTGGTACCTGTTAATAGATATTTGGTTTGTTGTATGAGCATTCCTTCTTTTGATTATGTGCATCTTCAATCCCTAAAAATACTTCAACAGTCTAAAAGGTCTTTGATGTCAAAGACAATTTTAAGCACTCTTTCATTATTTTCAGATAGCAAACGTCGTCAACATATACCACAAGAATTGTGGTAGCAGTTGCAATTATTGTCCTTAAAAAGGACAAAGTGATTAGAGACACTTCTTCCATATCCAAAACTCTCTCAACCTTTCAAACTAGGCATGATGGGACTACTTTGGACTATAGATAGCCTTTCTCAATCTACAAACCTTACCTAGTGGATGTGTGTGTGGGTTTTGAGCATGGACTAAGGGGAATTGTCATGTCAGGTTATATATTCTAGTGATTTCTGCAATCGGTGACTTCAAAACCATACCTTTGCTATGGTGATTTAGGCCAAGTCAGATAAAAATTAAAGCAAAAAAATTTACGAGAATTCCTAGTCCTACATAATACAAATGTGAGCTCTCTAATTTCATAAAAAAGTAGAAAGATTTTCACAAACCTGACAAAATGTAAGCTGGATTTTTGCAGAGGCAACGTCCAATTCTTTTTCTCCCTTCTTTTCTCCTTCCCTCCTCCTGGCCAGCAGATGCAAAGGTACCGGCAGCGGCGGTGGAAGGCAAAGGAAGCAGTAGCAGATCCCAGAGCAAAAAAGAGATGAGTAGAGTGAGCCTTGAAGGATTGCAGCGGCAGCAGTAGCAGATTGCAGAGGGGGCGACAGTGGGTCGCAGATCGGAGAGAGCGAGAGAGAGAGAAATAGATGAGCATGGAGATCGGAGAGAGCGAGAGAACGAGAGAGCAAGAGAGAGAGCAGAAAGATAGCAAGAGAGCAGAGAGAGATCGGAGAGAGCGAGAGACCGGAGAGACCAAGAGATCGAAGAGAGCGAGAAAGAGAGAGAGAGCGAGAGATCAAAGAGAGTAAGAGAGAGAGAGCAGAGCGAGAGAGCTAGGGCAGATCGGAGAAAGTGAGAAGAAAAGAAATTGGGTGCGAGGGAGTGAAAAAGGAAACTGGTGTGGCGCGAACTTCGATTATACTTTTATCAATGATTAATTTTCGACGGAAAAAGTCAATTTTCATTGGTAAATGTTCAAAAACTTTTTCTAAATATACAGGTTATATATTCTAGTGATTTCTGCAATCGGTGACTTCAAAACCATACCTTTGTTATGGTGATTTAGGCCAAGTCAGATAAAAATTAAAGCAAAAGAATTTATGAGAATTCCTAGTCCTACATAATACAAATGTGAGCTCTCCAATTTCATAAAAAAGTAGAAAGATTTTCATAAACCTGACAAAATGTAAGCTGGATTTTTGCAGAGGCAACGTCCAATTCTCTTTCTCTCTTCTTTTCTCCTTCCCTCCTCTTGGTCAGTAGATGCAAAGGTATTGGCAGCGGCGGTGGAAAGCAAAGGAAGCGGCAGCAGATCGCAGAGCAAAAAAGAGATGAGTAGAGTGAGCCTTGAAGGATTGCAGGGGCAGCAGATTGTAGAGGGGGCGACAGCGGGTCGCAGATCGGAGAGAGCGAGAGAGAGAGAAATAGATGAGCATGGAGATCGAAGAGAGCGAGACAACGAAAGAAAGCGAGAGATAGAGCAGAAAGATAGCAAGAGAGCAGAGAGAGATCGGAGAGAGCGAGAGACCGGAGAGACCAAGAGCTCGAAGAGAGCGAGAAAGAGAGAGAGAGCGAGAGATCAAAGAGAGTAAGAGAGAGAGAGCAGAGCGAGAGAGCTAGGGCAGATCGGAAAAAGTGAGAAGAAAAGAAATTGGGTGTAAGGGAGTGAAAAAGGAAACTGGTGTGGCGCGAACTTCGATTATACTTTTACCGACGATTAATTTTCGATGCAAAAAGTCAATTTTCATTGGTAAATGTTCAAAAACTTTTTCTAAATATACAAGTAAAAAATTATGTAACTTGAGCGGTAAAACTGATTTTTACTGATAATTTAAATTAAACATCGATCAAAATAAATTCTACTAATGCTTAATTTCGTTAGTAAAATAACTTTTTTTTCATTTTTTCAAAAATAAGTAAAAAAATATGTAACTTTACTGACGTAAACCGACATCCTTCAATTTTACAACGGTAAAATTATACTTTCATCGACATTTTATAATAAACATTGGTAAAAACTGTTCTTTAATTTTTCAGGCCGACGTTATATTTTTTATGTCGGTAAAATAAAAAATTACCAACAGAAATATAAAAAACATTGGCAAAAGTGCTGGCCTTTTAGATTTATCGACAGTGATTTTCGTCGCTCAAACTAAAAAATTTGTTGACAATAATTCAGTTTATTTTAATTCTTCAAGAATTGAAGTTGACAAATTATCAACCTTTGCTGACGAAATTCTAATTTGCGTCGGTAAAATTGGACTTTTACCAATGTTTTATATTAAATGTCAATAACGGTCTATGTTTCACCAATGAAATTATATGCGTCGATCAATTATCGTGAAAGCTTTATCTTTACCGACGAAATTAGAAAAGCATCGCTAGGAACGTCGTCAAAAGTGCTGCTTATTGTAGTGATTGTTGTATAATATAACATTGAGAAGAGTTCACTTAATGTTTCTAGTATTTGCTTTTTGCTACCAACACTAGAAATGATAAATAATATTTTCATATTACATTGACTTCAGTCTCAATATGATATCTATTTATTCTGATATCTTTGAAACTAAGCAAGTTTCTTTGGAAACTACTTTAGAACAATGCATTCTTAATGAATAAATGGGTACTATTGTGTAACGTTATATGGGCTCTTCTGGATCCTTCAATAATTTTCACAAGTCCAACTATGGTGGATACCTTGCGTTGATCGAATACCAATTCTGAGAAAAGCTTCTGGTTTTTGAGAATGGTATGTGTTGTGGCACTATCTACAAGATAGTGAATATCCCCAGTTCCATGATCCATACCTTAAACAAAGATAATAAAGAAACATAACTAAGCAATCATATGAAAAAAATTTAAATATCCATGAAATTTACATCAAACTAATAAACTAAAAATAATCAAATCATTCATCATTAAAGAAAAATTTCCATGAAAAATAAATACCTTAAAACATCCTTTTAAAGTAAATTAAAATTATGCAAAAAAACAAAAAACAAAAAACAAAAAACAAAACAAAAAACAAAAAAAAAAATTGTTTGGTCTTCTAGACCATGCCAAGGGGGTTCTTAACTTAGAATGGAAAGCCTCATTGCTCAGAGGTTGGCCATTATCTTTTTAAAGAAGTCTCAAGTCTCCAAGTTTGCAATATCGAACTGAAAATCATCATTTTATAGGATTATATCCTAATCCCAGTCTTCCAGATCATCTGACTCTGCAGAATAAATATAGACCTTGTTTGCTTTATATTGTTTTACCACTTCCTTTGGTGTACAACAATTGCGTGACCAATGCCCACTCTTTCCACATCTGTGGCAAGGGTCATCAGAACAATAAGTGGATTTATTTGGTGGATTTGATTATGATTCTCATTGTGTGCTTTTTCTGAGGACCAAACCACTTCTAGTGATTTTTCTTTTTTTTTTTTTTTTTGTTGTTTGGGGGGGGGGGGGGGGGGGGGAGGGAAATGAAGGAGTTGTTTCTTCTCCCTCTATTGAAGGGATGGTATCTGCAAGCCCCCTTCCTCGACCTTTGTTTAAATTGAAATTAGCACTTGCTTCAGGCATTGCCGTAGATCTAGTTGGTCTAGAATTATGATTTTTTTTATCAAAATTTTGTTGCTTTGCTCAACAACAAGGAGACAAGAAATGAGTTCTAAGTATCTAGAGAAATGTCGTTCACGATACTACTGCTGCAAGATTATATTTGATGCGTGCAAAGTGGACACTGTTTTCTTCAACATCTGCTATTTGGTAACTTTTCCCCACACAATCTTAACTTGGAGACAATGTTAAAAAGAGTAGAGTTGTACTTATATACTATTTTGTAATCATGAAATCTCAGGTTTAGCCATTCATTCTGAACAGCTGGTAATATGACCATCTTTTGGTGAACATATCTATCTTTCCAGGATTTCCATAGACTTGTTGGGTTCTCCTCAATGAGGTATTCATTCTTGATGTCATCTTGTATATGATGACGCAAGAAGATAAGTGCTAACACCTTACTTTTTGGGGCCTCCTTATTACCTTCTACTATGGTCCTTCCAAGTTTTTTGGATTGCAAGTGGGTTTTTGCATCTAAACACTATGATAAGTAGTTATCCCCGGTAATATTAAGTGCTTTAAATTCAAGTTTAGCGAAGTTCGACATCATGCAAGAACTATAAAAGATATATATAATCATTGGAATGCAGAGAATTATAAAAGATAAAATAATGAAACTTTAAAGCATTCAAAGTAAAGTAAATGGTAAGTCATGTCAGATCAAGTTGGCCGGTTTAAAGTTGAAACATCAGGTTATCAACTTTAATAATCACAATAGCTTCGGGCAAGACTTCTAGCTTAATTTAGATCTTCAGGTTCATGAATTAGAACTTTAGGTTCTATCAAAACTTTAGGCTTAATTTTATGGCCTAATATTGATTAATTTTATTTCTAGATCTAAACATTAAACTTCTTGCTTGATTAGGAATATGAATCTCTGGGTGCATATTGTGAATCAGAAAACTTTTGGATTCAGATTTGAATAACCCACATATCTTCCAATCCGAATTAGAAAGAACTTTTGGTTCTTATGTTAACGTACAGAACTTCAGATCCAAGTTAATATAGAACTTCTAGTTCTATTCATGCTTCATTGATCCTATCTTGATTTCTCTCGGATAAGAGACATAAACCATTCATCTCCAAATAATATTCTAATTATATGCATATCTAGAAAGAAATAAAGATAAAGGCATATGAATAATTATTAAATAAAGAAAGATCATAAAGAACGAAAATTACTTCACTATTGGATCTTCCTCCTTTCACTTCCGAAGCGTAGATCTATCCGTGAGCTTTCTACGGGTTCAAACGAATTGTTGATTGGACTCCGGACTTCCAAGATATCACAATTTGAAGTTTGATAATTGAAAAAGAAAAATCTACTTGCGTCAGTGCCCTAGGGTACATGCACATCGAGGCATGCGCTAGCAGCTGCTGTCATGTACTGGCAACTGCTGGTGATGGCTAGCTTAAGTTTTTTTTTTAACTAGAATAAGAAGGGGGAGGAGTAGCTTTCATGCTGATAACATATTAAGAAGTGAGAGAATCAAAGAAAGAGGAATAAAGATGAATGGAGAGAGAGATTTTCTTATTGAGAGATGTGTACATAATAAGAGAAGAGGAGGGTCTTATTTTTAAAATAAGATTGCTTATTCCTTAAGCAACCCAATATGGCGGGACTCTAACTCTAAGTGCTTTCCTCATCTCATGTGGGTCCCTATGTGGGTATCCACCTGTGATAATACGTCTTATAGCAATTTTCATCTTTTTCGCTTCATCATTTGGACCTATCATGACTTGAGCTCCTTCTCCTTTGCCTCTACTGTTCAATTGGTGACCTCTTTCTCAAATCTCCTTGATGTTCAATGGGCTCATTTCGTCTAGTTCTAGGGCACATCCCGAAGCACTCAATCTGTGCCTGGATGTGCCTATGGGGTAAGTTAAAAACAAGAGCCTTCTTTAGATCCAGAGGGATCCAATGTGAAGCAAACTGTGTTCTCTATAATGGGGATGAGAGGAACTTGAGTACTTAATTGTCCACTATCCCTTCTCTCAAGAGATTTGATGCAGGCTTATGGCAAAAGTGGGGCTCCCCCCTCCTTACCCCTTCCCTCTTCCTTCTGCTTTAGCATGTCAGCCATACTATTTTTGCCCTGTAAGGAATTTTGGTAAGTGTGGATTGCTTAGCTCATCTCATTTTCCCTGCCTTCATGTGGAATCTTTGGAAAAAAAGGACCAGAAGGATTTTTCACCATCAACTACGAAGGCCACAGCACATCCTTAACGACATAATTCAACAAATTCAGTGGTGAATCATCTACCTGCACTCCAATCTCCAACCCCCCTCCCCCGTTTCAGCAATGGTGGAATGTCCCTCTGGCCGTTAAAGACACCCCCCCCCTCGCGCTTACACCACCATAGACAATTTACCAGCCACCACAAATAGCCTACCATGGCCTCGGGGTGGCAAATTTCTCTTTTTCAAGTTTCAGACTGTGGCATGGGATCCTTTGGCATCATTCTAGACGGCTATTAGCAGCCTTCATTTAGCTGGAGGCGCACTTCCTTCACAGCATTATGGAGTTCCTCAAGATTGCTCTGTATCTCTCATCAAACCAAGTTTGCCTTGAGGTGGAAGGAGGTTAGCTGAAGCTCTTCGATATCCTGATCGATCCCCATGACGATCTCAATTAGCTCACAGAAAGATTTTGAAGATTCTTCAGGAGTTCCAATATCACTCCTTCACTAGGATTTCATACCCAACAAAGAAGCTTAGGAAAAAGATCAAGTTGTGTCATTCCCCCACTAAAAGCCTAGATTCTAATGATTGTGCTTCTCTGATAGATCATTGACATCTTTTCCAGTTGGGGTCTCCTCCGAGCTCTGGCCCTGTATAGTGGGGGATGGGCTTTCTTGTTTTCTTTTTTTTCTTTAGTCTCTTCCTTTTGTTCTTTTTGGGACGTTTGGGCCTTTTCTTTTGTATAGTTTTTCTTTCTTTGTGTTAAATGGAATCTAATCTTTCCAAAAAAAAAAAAAAAAAAAATGGAACGCCTACTATTATTGAGAGTTGAGAAAAAAAGAATTTCTTTTCTAACTTTTGGTATAAATTCTCAAATATATATCTTTATACTATTTCTTTTAATTTAGGCGACATCCACCTTAAGTTTTGTTTTATTTTTTTTATCCTAGCTAAGGGGCACATGCGAGAAGAGACAACTCACAGACAATAACGAAGCTAGGATTTTCTTTCAATCAGGGCAAGCAATAGTTGACTAATAGTTATAGAGCTAAATTTATTTTTTTAAACGGGATTGATAATATTTTTATATTTACAATTTTTTACTTATCATTTTAATAGACATATTTCATATTTTTTCAATAATATCCCAAGAAATAAGATCCTATTTTAAAATACCTAAATTCCTTTAAAGACATGATTTTTTAAAAACTTTAAGGATAGTTAAAATACAAAAGTAATATGACTCATCATAACAAATCCAAACTACCCAAAATAATCATTTACTTATTTTGGACTAAGAATTGTATCTCATTCGAATTAAAGTAAAGGCCCATGCAAGATCGATCATTGGTAAATGGATCCATCCATAATTTATTAATAAATATATTGGTTAATTTTGGTTATTTAATGTGCCACAATGCTAGTTCTAGATGTGATTGATTGAAAATCCACTGATTAATTGCCTGTAATTTTTTGATGGGCCACAATGCTTGCAATAGTATAGATAATTAAAAGCATACCATTGATAGTCATTTACTAATATTATAAAAATGAAGAATAATCAAGGTGTAATATCCATACTACTCAGAATAAACACCATCTCCTTTAGTGGCTTTTCCAAATTTTCCTCTAATAAGAGTTAGCCTCAACCCACCATAAAATTGAGCACATAATATTTTTAATCATATGCTCAATGAGGTGGTACTCACTCCTATTTGAGTAATATTTGGGGACAACTAAACTAAAAAAAGTGACTGAATTTTTAATGGCTTGGATTTCTATTAAGAGTATATTGCTAGCAATTGATTTAATAACCACACAATCTAGAAGTCCTTTAACAATAAACTTCTCTGTGATTTAATTGTGGATAAGGTTTTGAAATTTGATTCAAAGAAAAAGCCACAATAGCCAAATCTATTTTCAATAAAAGACTTCTCCAAAATTGTCATGAAGGAAAATTATTTGGGAGAGAAAGAGGGAGGAAAATAATTAGCCGATTGATTGCAAGTTGCAACCAATTCGGACTTGGAGAATAATTTACTTACTCTTTTTGTAACCAAGTGATAGAGGAAAGTATCCTCAAGTCCTTTTTATGTTCTCTCATCGTGCCAAAGAAAAACTAAAAGAGTGGGGGAAAATTTGTAAGGGACCAAAAAACTTTTTAAACTACGTACTCACTTGACTTCAAATGAGCATCCCAAAGTTGAGTGGGGGAAATTGCCTCCACTTGACCCTACCTCCCTCTGCCTCTACTCACAAATGCAATCCTAGTTAATTTTTAAATATTGATAATTAATTCAATGTTATACGAATTAAAATTTTAATTTTGTATGTTGAATCCTTTGTTTTTTTGCCCAATTAGAGGAAGACAAACAAGATAAAAAATGATAAAATAAGAAAATCATCTCACTTTTACACTGCTTTCATTTTCTTAAAATGAGATATCTTTAATTATTCTTTCTAACTTCTTATTTTTTCTAACTTCTAATGTATTATGATATATGAAAAATGAAGAGTCTTTTTACGAGAGTAGATGAAACAACATATGACATCTTTTGTAAAGACGCCTTCATCTTTAAAATGTAGAAAAAGGAGATCTCAATAGAGAACTCAAGATATTGTGAATTAAGAGTGATTTTATAAATAAAAATCATTCCTTTTACAATCCCTTTTTTTTTTCTTCCAATATCTCAATATTTCTCTATTGATGTTTTGTATTTATTTGTTATATGGCTATTACAAAAATTTTAAACAAATATTTGTGAATATAAGAGGGAATGAGAGATGTATTTATATAATGTTCTACTATCACTCATATATCATGCATGTGAATTAGTCTACCCACAAAAAATTTATGATTGTCTTGATTGAATGTGATTTTCCTAACAGCGACAAATTTATGACACTTTCAATATCATATGAACTCATTTATAATTTCTAAGTTGTCCATTTTACTTAAAAAATAATTAGAGAAAAAAAAAAGACAGAGGATCCCTATCGCTTGTGTCAGAAACGATGCGTTGGTTGGGATGATGCAGAGATGTCGTTGTCGCCTTAGAAGAGTGTCATAGTCGTTGCTGTTAGAAACTGCTACGAGTTTCACCAAGACTTGAAGGCAAGTGATAAATCTTTAAAAATGCATCATTTCATGGTCATTTTAGGAAATCTTAAGCATTTATTCATTGAAAATCTCTTCATTTAGTTGAAAATCATGTTTTTATAATTTTAGAGTTCATTTTAGAATTTTCATGCGAAAATCATTGAAAATTCACATTTTTCCATAAATTCATGAAGCATTCCAATTTTGGATTTTCATTTTAAAAGGTTTTTAAATTATTAAATTTTACATAAATTGATATAATCATTAGTGAATACATGTTAAATCATGGTCAATGATGTGAATTTATGTTGTCATTTTATGTGAATTAGGCTCACATTAGTGCAATTATGACTTTTGTTCATAATTATTATTTTTAATAAAAATCACTTTTGTTGGTAAGGAATTGAAGAAAGGGACCCACAATCAAGATTTGAAGCCAATGAATTATTTGTGAGAAATACAAGAAAGAAGGAAAGTTGGAAAGTTTTGAAGTCCAAGCCAAACATAGAGGAAAGAAACTTTGATGATGCTTACATGTCAAGATGAAGGCCCAAGATTAAAGCAAAGAAAGAGAGGAAAGAATTAGGAAGTGGAATGACTGGTTGGAATACCAAAAAATATAATAAGGCAACTGAATGCATGTGGCCTGCTAAAAACAAGGCAAAACGTATGCCACTCTCTACCTCTCCTTTATGGCCCACCAAAATTAAAAAGTATGATATGATAAAAGGAAAGTAAGGGGCTGCCATGTTTAAAAAACAAGACCTCTACACCCTCTCTCTCACATCCCAGATTCCATCTCCCATCACCACCCATCTCCGTCCCACGCACAGAACTCCACAACCATAACACCAACACCAGAAGCCCTCTCTCTTTCTCCATCTCTCCTCTACCCCAAGATGAGTTAGGCCAACCCTCTTAGGTCTCATCCACTCCATCCACTCCACTATCTTCCTCACCTTTGATGCTTGACTTGAAGAGAAAACTAGTTGAAGAGTTAGGCAAGCAACTCTATTTTCTTGAAGTTCATGATCTTAGGGTAGTTTTTGATGTAATTGTTCAATTCAATAAATCTGAAATTATTTCTTATTTGGATTGAGTTTTTCATTGTTAAACAAAGTTATTGATGCTATAGGTCTCATCATAGAGTCAAATCAATGTTTATGCGTAGTGACTGTGCGTATTTGGTACGGCGGATCTAAGTTTATTTTGATTCCATCAAATAAAGTTTTAAATTCAAATTTAAAGAATTGAAATCCATCTTTTTTTTATTATATTTTATTTCATTCTATTTCCATTTTTAGATTTATTTTATTCGCTTTTAATATCATTTAATTGGTGGTTTGATTATTTTCTTTATTTTGCAGTAATTAGTTTAGATTGCTTTTTTTAAATTAGGATTTTTAGATTAGATTTTTATTTGGGATTGTAACTTAAATATAATTTTCAGATTTGGTAGTTGTGTATTTGTGTAAATTTTTTATAGGCTAGTATTAGTTTTCCAATGAAGACAGATTTTCTACGAAAATTAGCTCCATGTATATTCAATCCTAGACTCACAGGGTAAAATTACAATCATCAACTTGATTACCAAGGCCTGGTCGGGTTTAATGAAGCAGACAACAGCATTACCTCCCGATAGTTGAATAGAAGCAGGCCGTTTTTTTCTTCCCCAGGGTTGAATTTGAGGCTGGTTTCTACCCATTTTATAAAAAACTAAAGTGGTCCCATGGGACCACTGTGGAGGGTATGAAGTTAAGGAACCTTTTTAGGGTCACTATTCACCTAAGGGGGTTTTTCAAGGAAAATCCTCTTTTATGTTAATTTTTATCTATATTTGTTTAATTACTTAAAAATTAATTTATCTTATCTAGAATTTCTGCAATTATATAGAGATATATATATATATATCAAAATGGAGCAATTAAGGGGTTCCTTTTTGTCATATTTGACTTTCAGCCAAGGATAGCAATGGGTTTGGGTAACCCAACGGCACCGTGAATCATACCTGCCACACCTCATAAACTGCAATGCTAAACTTGCAGTGTCCGACTGGGGATAGCGTTTAATACTAGAATTTTTATTTAAAACATATTACCATAAAAATTAATTTAAATACATGTGAATGCATCTTAGAGGGTTTTAATGCGCAACTGGCCCCTCTAACTTTTCATGATATGTTTTAGTAATCACTATCAGCATCAACATCAAAGCTCCTGCCTAACATTAATATTGGGGTCAGCCACATAATTTTGCTTCCCATCCTATCTATCATGAGTTAGCCAAAAATCTTTCATATTTATCTCTTTTTTATTTCTCTTGGTGGGCCATCAGTCTGTATGAAGAAACTCATAACCTCACACCTTTTGAAGTTCCAAAGATAATCTATCCACTGCATGATATAAAAATTTATAGAATAACTCCTTTTGTTTTTGAAAATTTTTAGTAAATACTCATACACTTGTGTAAGCTCAACACACTTAGCACTATAGCCAAGGATTGATCATCAGTTATTTCTAATTGGATAGAATAACTCAATTAAAAAATGTCAAAATAGTTATAGACTGGGTGTAGCCTTGATCAGATAGAAGATGAAAGGTCGAGAACTCAGCTCACAGTTGCTCTATAAGGGAATATGCACTATATTACTCACATGATTTCTTGTATTAAATCTTATTAATATATTCCTGGTAATGATCAATAATAGACAATAATAATGGAAAAATTGAACATGATCTGTGAACCTTGTTTAGCACTTCAGCATTAAGAAAACCAACTAAAATTTTCGATGCCCATATTTTTCTCATGGTTCTTCTCAAATTCCTTGAGCAAATGTGAAGATGGGCCTTGTCACCAAGCTCTCTCTTCTCTAGATTGGCGATGGTGGATTGGGCCCTGCAAGTGAATGGATGTGGGTCATAGGATTTTCGGCTTAGAGGACAATGGTGAACCAAGTGTAAGGAATGTAATGTAGGATAATTCATTGGTTAGACAAAACTCGGGCTTAAATGAGTTGTGATTTTACTTTCTAGTATGATTAAAGTGCCTACCAAAGTTGTAGATCCAGAATTACGATTTAAAGTCTAAAACCAGTCGTTTTCAATACCGGATCGGTTGGATTAATGACCGACCGATCGGATTGACTACAACAATATACATCTAGACAGAAGAGGAATCCAACTGGTCGGATGGGTGCTTGACCAATCGGACCCATGCCCGATCAGTTGGACATCCGTCTGATTGGTCGGCTGGGTGGTAGAATGGTATTCGAATTTCCTGATTTGTTTCCCTTGTGAACTAAACTTCCTTAATTCTATTGGAAACTGTCTCTAAGAACATCGCACGAATATTGGGTTATATATTAACCTCTTTGCCCAAAATACCTGTCTTACAATTGTAAACCCTAAAAAATCTTTAAGAGATCCTTTCTTCTTCTCTAGAGCTTCTCTTCCACTGCTGTTCTGCATATTGAGTTCCTAAGATTCATCTTCTCCTTCCTTCCTGGAGATTCATCTTGAGGGGCTTCAAGACATATAGATCAAGCGTGAAGAAGGCTAACAACGTATGTGTCTGCAAGAAGAACTTCTAGTCCTTTAGGTTGTGTGCAACTGAGAAAATGATGGTAAATAGATTTTGTAACCTCTCTTGCATAGTGCTTGTTCTTGGTAGACTAGTGGTTGGTCTCGTGGTTTTTTTCCTTCTAGGTTTTCCATGTAAAAATCGTATGTCTATCTCTTGTGGTGATTATTTTTTAAATTAAATTAATTGATTGTTAATCTACATACTAGAAATCTGAGTTGAAACCTTAACTTGTATCAAGGTTTGAATCTTTTACCAAGGATAGTAATCATGTCGCACTTATGGGCATGATAATGCTAGATTGGAATGGGCCTTTAAAATATGAAGTTGAGTTTAGTGTTGGATCATTTATTTGGCCTTTACTTCAAGTAGGTTGATGTGTGAACTCGATGAAGCCGTATCAATTATTCAAGCCTCATGGGTCCAAAAAAAAATGGTTTGGGTTTGTAAATTCAAACGCCAGCCAAATTAGCTTCCACATGAAAATGTTTCATGCATCAGCATGAAAGAGGGCCTCCCTGATGGGTGGTATAGAGATCCAGCGGTGAAAGCTGTGAGTTATAATGGTCCAAATGACAATCCAAAGATGTCATGAGAATGCTTCTCAAATGGATTCCAAACATCTTTGGCTGTAGACAAGCCAATGACCTTGGTATGAGCACTTTTAGCTGAGAGAGGTAATAAGCAAACTCAAAAGGCGTGGATCCTGTTTTTCCCAACCGATGTTGGCAGGATTTGGTTTGTTTTACCAATAGATTTAGGATCTTGAAATATTTTTGGCAGGTAGAGCTTTGTCCCATAAATGTAGGCAAAGTGTTCATATCCTCAAAGAATGACTATGTAAGGATTTTTGTATTAGTGAATTCATGGGTTAGACTGAGTTTGTTGGTATTTTATTATATATATATATATTTTAGTATGGACTGTGATATAAGTCGCCAAATGCACTGAAGTAAAGAAATAAAAGAATGAGCAACAAATTGAAGTGTTTTTCTAAGGAAAATATGGTTTAAAAATGTCATATCTCATAAACTAAGCTTTAAATATGGGCAAGCTATCTACCGTTAGAAAGCTCATTTTGAGTAGATATTCCATAGAGCCCAAAATTGAGTCAATCGGAGCTACAATGATAAAGTTATTGCATCAAGAAGTTTGCAGAAATTTGTGATAAATTTTATCCGATCAATCTGGCAGACATCCGATCGATCCAACCTGAGACAGTAGTTTAATCCTATTGATCCGACCTTCGACTGATCAATCAAGCATTGTGTAGAAATCCTCTGATTTGCACAAAAACCTCTCTATTTATCCAAGAGTGCATGTTTTGTTTCTACTTGGACTCTAACACTAAAGCACAAATTGTGGGTTATAAAAAGAGGGGTTTTCTCTCAACTCTAAGCACTGATCTCATTGTTCTAAATAGAGGTTATTTATTTGGAGATCATCTTCTTTAGAAACTTTCATTGGAAAGTTGAAGAGCTGAAGATCTGCTCTAGAGATTATTGTCTTCTATATCTTTTTGTAGAATATTGTCTTCTAAGCATAAAATATTATTCTTGGAAGTCAAGTACAACATCTAGAAGGAGTCTAGGTGCTTGGATCTGTAACAAAGGACGAAAGGGAGTTGTTGCAGTGAGATGCTGTGCAAAAAGATTACAAGTCCTTATAGCTTGCACGAGAACTGAATAAGGATTGCAAGTATATCTCTTGTAACTGTGGTATGATTCTTTGTACTTGAATTTTTATCTTAGTTTTTTTTTTTTTCGGTTTTGGTTTCCATATAAAAATCATGTTTTTTTGTGGTATATACTTTTGTTTGATTTATTTCCATCGCGTACTTAATTTTTTGCGCACATAGTATTGAGATTGATTGTGTTAATCTATTCAAGAAGGCCCCCGAAAATCCTTTAGACTACAAGTAAGATTTCCATAGTAAATAGGTGGTGAGAAAATGTTGAAGGTTTGCTGATGGGGAGGAGGAAGAAGAAGATGGGTTGATTACAGCCACTGGGGCTAAAAGGATGCAAGTCTCAATGCTCTATCCTAGTGGTAGACCTAAGTAGAGACATGTGGGTGCGCTCATACCCATCACACGGCACTATACTTCCAAATCTTATATAAAAATTCTGGGTCCATTATTAAAATTTCAATAAAAATTATAGATCCACCCACAAAATCCACATAAAATTTTTAGATTTAACCCCAAAACCAAACTACTCTGCACCCATCAAGCAAAAATCCTGGGTCTACCAATAATACCATAAAGGTTTTGACTACGTCCGCGATAACAAGTCTCCCACATGCACACAATGTGCGGATTTTGCTCTTATTTATACAAGAGTTGACACAAGGAAGAAGTTTCAAAGAGATAATGATACAGGCTGTGATAGATATGATTGCAGCTGTGGTTGGGATGAGTGAGATTCTTTACTAGTCCAAGAGAAATACTTGCTGCAGTCGACCTCTTCACTTACTTACCCAAAACCCACTCTTAAAAGCACGTAATCTGCAAAACTTCACTCTACATGCTCATAGTGATTCTTCATGCCAATCTTGAGTAGGATTCTTAAACTTTTTAGATTTCTGTTCTGAGCAAATTGCCTTATTTGCCACTAGGACCGTGTCAAACAGTTTTATTCTCTTGATGACATTTCTCCTTGAAACAGACCAAGCACCAAATGCATATTAGCCAAAACCTTCGACACAAGCTTATATATGCACCAAGTTGAACTAATAGGTTTAAAATGCGTTACTTTTGGGAGGCCATCCCCCTCTGGGATTAAACCATAAATAGTATTAAGCTCCTTACTTTGCTTCTACTATGGAATTCATTAAGCATATATACAAAATATATATATGCCCTGTGTAAAGTGTCATGCATGCTACACTACCGTAAAATGTTGAGACATAGTTATTCAAGAGCGGGATCACCTCCAGATCCTCCTCCATGCTGGTTTTAGGGTACACACACATCTTGTGCAATCGTGTTGATCTTACTCGTTGTTGCGGATTTATATAACCTTATATGCACTTTTAGACTAATGACTCCAGGTGACTGCTTGAATTTAGGTTCCAACCTTACATTTAACTGTTGCGTGATGGTCCTTTAGGACAGATTGATGGTCTCTATTCTGAATGTATGAATTCCAACCTGCATTCTGATCAGATAAGCATGATTCTTGTTCTTAGATGTTACTTAATTTATTCCAAGTGTCACTACAGAGTAATGGTGCAAGTTCAGGATAGGACTTTGTCTAGTGGAAATGAACATTTATTTAGTCTGTTTATGCGTATTTTCTGTATGTTTCTATTGACCATGTAGCTGCTATCACAACTGCCAAAAATCCTACTGCAAAGAGTTGGTTAAAATCAATAAGATATCATTTTGACTATGTCTTTCTTCTTCTACGATCAACTCGTTAACTTGTTCCCATGTTTGTTCCTGCAAATGGAGCACAAGCAGTTAGCAGCTCGATTTGGAAATGAATGATTTTTGAAGCAATGTGGATTAATTGAGGTGCAGCTTGTGATTCTTAGAGGAGAACCATTTTGATTAATGTGAGATCATTCCTCTTTTTAATTGCAGTGCAGCTTGGGCTGGTTGGGTCGGTCATAACTCAACCCAGCTCAGCCTGAATTGCATGTGTACATGAATCAACCTCAGAGCCAGACCTGTTCTTGTTTCACTTATGGAAAGACAAAATCTAGAGGATGTATACTTTTTTATAGATTGTAATATTTATGTTATGTATTATATGAGATGATACATATATTTACCAGGAAGTCAGGTACCTGGGTCAAATTTGGATACCTAAGCCCAACCCAAGGCCGACCCCATCTCTATGCTGGTTTTAGATTTCAGGGCCAAGTCTGACTCAAACCTTTTACATTCCATTGGGTCGGATGTGCAGGCTCAGGTGTGGCTCGGCGGCCAAGTGCTCTGGTGATCCACCTGAGACGCACCCCCAGTGGATGAAAATATCGGCAACATTGCAAATATCATAGTGGGGATAACTTCACACTTGTTCATATTTATTGGGGACAGTCAATGCAAATAAAGTAAGTATTTGAATATTGAAAATGAGAATATAATCAAGAAACTAATAGTCTATGCTTGTATTTAAATTACCATGCATGTTGAGTTTTATCGCATTCTATCATGACAAAACCCTAACCAACTCATTTCTAGAATGGCTCCTTACCCTAGTGGTAAGGAGTGATTGTTCTTACTGGGCCATTTATTTATTTATTTATTTTGAAAAAAATACACCCATCACTTTGGTTCTAATTCTAAAATTAATGACTAGGTCTTTGTTTAGTGAGGACACACTTGGAAGCTCTAGGCTAATCTAATATGAGTAGATTAGGTCTAGAATAAATAGCTCAGATTTTTAAGTTTCTAATTTACATTTATTTGTTTACTAAATTTTAAAGAAAAGCATTAATCTTTTTATAATCTAATAGTAATTTCAATTAGGCTTAATTTTGGATTAGGATTGCTTAGAAAGTCGTGTGTGTGAGAGAGAGAGAGACAAGGGGGTAAAGTATTTACCTGTTTTATCAGGACCATTTTTGTTTAAAACTTAATCGACCCATTCTGCCCTTATTTTGAGCGTTTTCTTTATTTTTAATTCAATTAGAAATATAGTAAAATATTTACTGAACACCCAAAATGGTAATAAGCTCTTAAAATTAGAGTTTGAGAGGCAGCAGTCAGCCAGAGATTTGAAACGAAGTTTGTAGAACGGCTACTTTGCACCGTTTAATGTATCGAATCATGTGGGTTGTTCGAGCCCAGAAAGAAGGAATGACAGATTCATCAATCTAATGATGTAAACACAGTGTTCCCTATGATAATGCTTTGTCAAAAGTTGTGGAAGAATTGGATAAAGAAAGTGAGAATCAAGAGTTACGTCCTGAAGAGATCTCTGCTAAGCAACAGGCTATTAAGAGGATTTGGGATCTAAACCGGATGAAGGAAATATTTTAGAGGCAAAAATCTAGAGTGAATTGGCTCAAGGAGAGTGATAAAAATACTATATTTTTTTCATCAAATGGATACTGTGAGGAGCAAGGTAAATTTTTTTAGGAAGGATTAGTTATGGTAGAAGAGCTCTTGAGAGTCTTCAAGACGTTAAGGAGGAGGTGATTCGCTTCTTTGAAGAACTTTATAAGGGGGAGGATTTCATCAGGCCGAAGCTCAAGAGGGTTTCCTTTCCAATGATCTCGTAGGAACTCCAAATTTAGTTGGAAAGGAACTATGAGGGGGAGGAGGTGAATGCAGCATTGGAGGAGTGTGGTGGGGATAAGGCTTTAGGTCCAGATAACTTCAACTTCAATTTCATAAAGCAGAATGCAAATTTCTCAAGAAGGATTTTGGTGATGCACTTTCTACGTTTCATAGGAGAGGCAGAATTAACAGAGAGATGCATACAACTTTTCTAACTCTCGCACCTAAAGTGCATAACCTAGTGGAATTACACAACTACAAGCATATTAGTCTAGTGGGGTTGGCTAAAATTCTAGCAAACAGATTGAAACATGCCCTCCCTCTTTCCTCCCTCTTTATTAGTCCTTTTTAAGGGGCTTTTGTGGTGGATAGGCAAATTCTTGATGGTGTGTTGATAGCTAATGAGCACATTGATTATAGGAAAAGTCTAAAAAAGAAGGGATTATCTTTAAAATTGGCTTGGAGAAAGCCTATGATCATGTGGAATGGAGCTTTATAGACTATATGTTGGGGATATCTAGCGTGGGTGGATTCGTGAGTGTATCTCTACTACTTCTTTCTTTGTTTTGGTGAATGGCTCTCCCTCTAAGCTCTTTAAAGCCTCTAGGGGTATTCGGCAAGGGGATCCTCTTTCTATTTTTTTGTAGAATCATGGTGGAGGCTTTGAGCTCTTTTCTAGTTAAAGCAAGAGAGTTGGGGTGTTGGGGGGGGGGGGGGGGGGGGGGGGGGGGGGGGGGTGTGTGTGATAAATGGTTTTAAAGCTATTCGGAGTATGAGGTTATTACTCACTTGTACTTTGTAGATGACACCATTCTTTTCAACTCAACTAAAACAGAAGAAATTTTAGCCCTCAAGAGAATTCTACGCTGTTTTTAGGTAGTTTTGGGCCCAAAGGTTAACATTTCTAAGTGCTTGTTGGTGGGGGTAGGGTGCACAGAGGAGACCACTCAATCATTGGCTGCTTTTATTCATTGCAAACTTGGGAGACTTCCTATTACTTACCTTGGCCTTCCTATTGGTGCGAAGCCAAGGTTTATATCGCTGTGGAATTCAGTTATCGAAAAATTTGTGAAGAAATTGTCTTCTTGGAAAAAGCAATATTTATCATTAGGTGGGAGGATAATGTTGATCAGAGTGTGTCTATCTCATTAATCCTCTAGTGTATTGTATGTCACTATTCAAAATGCCAAAGGCTGTAAAGGAAAGTTGGATTGCATCCGTAGGAATTTCTTGGTGTTGCATTGTTTGCTGCTGCCCACAAACTATTGTGGTAGTGGCAAAGTCTTAGTTGGGAGGACGTTTTGTTGGCTGAGGGCTTATTCTTTGAAGGATGATTCCATTTGCTATTTTATAGTCTGTTTAGATGGAAATGTGTTGTATACATGCGGAAACGCGTAACTAGCAATCGACAAACAAGCCACACATAATAAGAAAGACAAGCACATAAGAGCACATATGAGAGATTTACGTGGTTCGGCAATGTACCTAAATCCACGGCCAAAAAGAACTCCACTCTTTTAAACATACTATTTTGTTTAAATCTAGAGTTACAGGTTAGATGATATATATATATATTTATTTAACACTCTCTTTCGTGGGTCATGCTATAAAACTGGCTGGACCTTTTTTACTGAAAAAAAGGCCCCTTTTTTAGTCTATGAGATTTTAACATGCGTCATAACATCTCTTTAAAGTTAGCCATCCGTTTTTTTTTTCCATTTGTGAGGTGGCAGATTTTTATTGGATATGTTGAAAGGGGTATAACTCCCCTTTTTTAAATAGGGAGTTTTTACGAATTCCTCTTCTTTTTTAGGCCTTAAGAAATCTTGGTACAAAGACCAAAATACCCCTAAACTAAAGCCTAGTCCATAGTTAACCTAATGGACCAATTCGATGAAACCGGAATACAAGCATAAACCAACAATCTTTACCTTGGCTTGAATTCTATAACACTCGAGCCACCAAATGAATAACCAGCAATGTCTTCAACTCCACATACCTCGCTGAAAGATACATCCCTGCACCCACTATCACTGGGCATAGTCTTCACTCTTCAATAATGAGTGACATGGATAAACTCCAAGCAAGATTTGAACTTGTCTTTAATCATTTTCATCATGAATGGCCCAAATTGCTTGTACCATTATCCAGAAGCTTGCTTCAACCCGTACAATGATTTTTACAATATAATTAAGAATTTAAAACTTCACTCCACCTGCATAAAAAGTTCATTCCTTATCCTTGTAGACCCACTTGCATCTAATGGCTAGATTTTCATCATCAAGAAACTCCATCTCTTTATCTATAGTTATTGCCTGTTGACCACTTTTTTGCCCTTCCACTGACTCCGGATACATGGATGGCTCAACCATTAATGCATGTATCACCACATCATATGTCACCAACATATCCTCAAAATCGTTTCTGACTGGTAGTTTCCTTACTCTCTAGGGTCTTCCAGTGTGATGCTTAGTTTGACTATCTTTGGTATCCTGGAAGGAGTCGGATGTACCTCCTTCTAATCTAGGATATCTAACTCCACCTAAATGGTGCCACTACTATTACTTTCCTTGGACTTCTCCACCTGCTTTCTTGCATCGACCAAAATATCCTCATGAAATGTAATATCCCTGCTGATGATAAATCCGGGTGAATCCCGATCAGTACATCAAAACCTATATCCCTTCACCCTAGAAGCATATCCAACTAAGATGCACTTCACAGTTCGACATCCCAGTTTGGAAGGAGAGCTCATTTGATCCCTCCTGAGATATTGAGGATAGTTTGACTGCGCAACACAGTGGAGACCCTAAAAAGTGAGAAAACCACCAGTCAGATATGGTTTCGAGGATATGTTGGCGACATATGATGTAGTTACATATGCATTAATGGTTGAACCATCTACGTTTCCAGAGTTAGTGGAAAGGCAGAAAAGTAGTCAACAGGCAGCAATTGTAGATGAAGAGATAGAGTCTCTTAATAATAGAAATCCAGCCGTTAGTCATAAGCAAGTTTACGTGGATAAGGAAGGAAATTACCATGCAGGTGGAGTGAAGTTTTAGGTTTCTGATCATGTATGCAATTCAGAGAAATCATTATTCAGGTCGAAGCAAGCTTCTGGACAATAGTACAAGCGATTTAGGGCATTCATGATGAAACTAGTTAAGGACAAGTTCAAGTCTTGCTTGGACTTGATCTGTGTCACTCATCATTGAGGAATGAAGATTGTGCCCAGTGACAGTGGGCATAGGGACGTACCTTTCAATGAAGTACATGGAGCTAATGAATTGTTGGTTATGCTTTTGGTGGCTTAAGTTTTACAGAATTCACGCAAAGGTGGAGATTTTTGAGTTTGTGTCTCTTATTCTGGGTTCACCAAATTGGTCCATTATGTTAGCTATGAACTAGGCTTTGTGTCAAGGGTATTTTGGACTTTGTATCGAGCTTTTTTAGGGGCTCAGAAAGGGAGTGTTATCTATATATCATGTAACCTGTAATCCTAAATTTAAGTAGAAAAATATAGTAAAAGAGTAGAGTTCTTTTTTGGTCGTGAATGTAGGCACATCGCTGAATCACATAAATCTCCCGTGTGTGCTTTTATGTACTTGTCTCTCTTTTTGTGTGTGGTTTTTTCTTTTTTAAATGATTTCTAAATGAAACCAACACTATTGCTAACTGCTAACTTGTCTCTGTGCAACGATCCGAAACCTAAAAGAAAGATCCCTCCTTGTCTTGAAGTTGCAACTGAGCCTAGACCTCTCAAGATCGATACGAAGAACTCTATTAATCGTGTGGCACAACCCAAGCTTTGATACCATTAGTTGTGCACGTGCAGAAGCATGTAACCGGAAATCGACAGACAAGCCACAGACGAGAAGAGAGACAAGTGCACAAGAGTACACACGAGAAATTTACGTGATTCGGCGATGTGCCTATATCCCCTATAGCCATGACCAAAAGAGAACTCCACTCCTTTACAACACTCTTCTGTTATAGGTTACATGATATATATATATATATAACACTCTTTTACATGATATACATATATTATATTCTTTCTTAGCCCCTAAGAAAGCTTAGTGCAAAGACCAAATTACCCCTGACCTAAAGCCTGGTCCATAGCAAACCTAATGGACCAATTCGGTGAAATTGGAATACAAGACATAAACCCAACAAAAGGAATGACAAAATCTTTAAGGCCTTTTTGTCTTCTATGATAGATTTGATTTTTTTGATTGGCATGAGGATCGTAAAGTGGGCTTTGGTCAGGAATGAGTTTTCTAATTTTACTCTAAATGATATCTTTGTTAATTGGGAAGCTTGTATAGAGTGTGGCCCAATTAAGTTGAGGAGATTTGTTGTTTGGTCCCCATGCCCTGTTAGTGTGCTTAAATTTAAAGTTGATGGTGCTGCAAGAAGTAAGCCAAAACTAGCTTGTATTGGAGGTGTGCTTCGTAACTATAACGGTGAGGTTTTATTTATGTTTCTTAAAATACAAGTATTTATTATTCAAATGAAGTAGAAGTTTAGCTATTCTAGAATCTCTTCGATGTTCTTTTAAAAGTTTTAACCGTAACTTTATTGTGGAGAACGATTCCTCTAATGGAATCGCTTGGGTATCCAACCAAAAAGTATACCCTTAGAAATTTCAATTCATTTTTAATGAGATTCAGGCTTTATTTTCCAGCATTAATATAGTATTTCATTATGAGTTAAGATCGGCAAATTTTATGGCAGATGCTTTAGCTAAACAATGGGTTGATAAATTGTTTCCTTGGGAAGGAATCATTAGGTAGTTTTATTTCTGAGGTATAATGCTCTTATATCTCTTGATGCTTTTCTTTCTTCTCATTATATTTGTTCCCTTTTTAATGGAAATTTCATTATTGATAAAAAAAAAGAAAAAAAAAAAGATAACTCATTCACTTGCAACACCACACTCCTTCCATGTCTACTGCCAGTCCATGGTTAAGGAACATAGGAGACCATTTTAGAAATAATATTCAATATTAGAGACTTCAAATTAGAATAAAAATTGGACAAGTAAAAGTTAATGCACTTAGCATTGGAATGGAAAAGGGAATACATTTTCGTCAACCCATCATTCTGTTCCACTTCTAACATTTAAACAACTTATAACATTTAAACCTTGAATTTGTATAAGAACTCTTTACTCTAGTAGTAAGGAGTGTTGGTTCTTACTAGAAGGTCCACAAACCTCACCTCCCTCTTCTTTGCATGTGTGAGTTGAGTGTGCGTACCTCACATGTGTGAGTGCCCAATGCCTTCTGTAGTAGATAAAGAAGAGAGATGCCACACATATGGACTATATAGAGTCACTGGTTTTGTGGAAAACCTCTGTCAGTTTCTTCCAAAAACCATGTTCTACCATATGCTTGTGTAGTCTATGTAAAATCATTTCTGTGGATTTTCATATTTTGCAAAAACTAAAACTTTCTCACCACCCCATGAGAAAAACTCTCTATAGAATTGTAGAAAATTTAGCTCATTTTCGCAAGTAAAATTGGCTACATCAAGCATAGATTTTATTGTGGTGCGGAAAAACATTTCCATAATCCTCATTTTTTATTTTTTTTTTGAAAAATTGGGCGCACAAATGCACTTTAAATTTTCCTGGGATCACAAAAAGATTTTGATTATTTTTCCATTTTCAAAATAAAAGCGATCACACTAAATGTGGAACTTTCAATGCATGTTATGGAAAAAATTTTTCCCTTTCCATGCCTTTTTCATAGAAAAGCAGCTACTGAAACATGCCCTTACAAAATTTCCAAGTTGAAGGAGAAAAACTTCGTGGTGGATTCACTAGATGAAAATTTGTGTTGCTCAAAATTAATCAATTCTCTCACCATGTATGGTATGTCTTCAGATTTAACTCTAAAATGAGTTAGCTTCGCCATAAAATTGATCATACAATGAACAATGTGATAACACAATCTTGTGCATTATTAATCACACTGTTATCTTTTGGGTTGATCATTCGGCGGGACCAACTTCAATTTGAGTAAAATGTGAAAAAATCTTTACATATGTTAAGTGTGTTAACTTTGAGCGGCTTTGCTTTGGAATAGTTGGGCCCCTTGGTGGCGTGCGACTCCATCAGTTGAGGAATTAAAACAAGTCAGACTGAGAGGACCTAGGCTATTGGGAGATTCCTTGAGCACCGACCATCTTATAGAGGCTGGAATGTGGTGGACCGTGAGTGATTTCACCCACGGTCACAGACTGACAATCACTAAAATGGTACCCAATGGCAAAATAATGGGTGAGTTTGTCTTGAAGTTAGTTATATTGATGTGAAGAGAATCTATTAACAATTTGGAAAATGATGGGGGTACTTTGGAAAAATAAAAGATCCATTTCCCCATTTGCAGCTCCGAGGCCATTCCAATAGTCCTTCATTCTATAGTCAAAACTAGAAATTTGTGGGCTTTAAAGCTTGCCTTATTAAAATCTAACTCCATCGAGATAAATGTGTATATTTTGATATTTTTGATATGAGATACTAAATCTCACTCTAATGCATGTTCATATTATTGTGATGTCATATATAATGCATTTAAATAAAATACAAATAATTATTAAAAAAAAGGGGCCTCAAGCATCCGAAAAACCTCAAAAAGAGTCCTACAAATTGGAAAACCTTTAAAGTGATCCTCATACAATATTTCACACACACACACACACACACACACACACATATATATATATATATATGAGGAATTCTCAAAAACTCTCCATTTAAAAAAGGAGAGTTTTTGCCCTTTTTGACATATTCAATGAAAATCTGCCACCTTACAAGTGTAAAAAAAAAAAAATGAATAGAGGATAGCTCATTTTAATGAGATTAGATGACATATGTTAAAATTTCATAGGCTAAAAAAGGGGTGTTTAGTGTTACCTTATATTATATTATATTATATTATATTATATTATATTATAGGCACATTAGAAATTGTCTTAGGTGTTTTTATATGAAAAACACCCATTTTTTTATTGGCTAATGTGTTCCTCTTGTGCTATTGTTTAAGAAATCAAACTATTTAAACATTCCTATTTTTGCTCTCTTAATATGAATTCACATGTAAATGTGATGTGCAGGGGCGGCTCTGCACATTGGTGACAGTGGTCAAATGAACATCCTGAACTTTGGGGAAATTAAATATTTATACTAATAATTTTCTAATGAGGTAATTGCAATCCTGAAATTTTATTTTGTACACCATGAACCCTAATATGACTTGACTCTTTAGTCTGAACTCAATCAACTTTAGAACTATGTTGTTGATATGCGCTCTAGTAAAAAAATGGAATTGTTGAGCTTGCTAGAAAGTTGGTGGAGACCAGGAAGGATCTCACATATCAATTAGTTTATTTGCTTGTGAAAATTAGCATTGACTCTACCAATCGCAACTGCATTTGTAGAAAGATCTTTTTTAGCAATGAAATACATAAAGAATTGACTAGCAAAACATGCCAGTGCTTAGCATGGGGCAATATAGAATTTATAATAGTAAAAGTAGTAAAAATTATAAATGATTTTTAATATAAACATGAGATACAAATTCAAGTAAAATTAAGTCATTTTTTTTATAAAGTTTACATATATATAATAAATAATTAGATTGGCTTCAACATTGGTTATACGGTTAGATCTTATGAATGTTTTTCTTTTAGTTTATCATGAAGTTTTTTGGGATGAACTATTTGCTATTTTATTCTATAACTTATTTTTCTGCTGTATTATTAATTTTTTATTGGCTAAATTTTTGTATTACCTTAATTTTGGGTCATGAAGTTGCCTAGGTGCCCATACGCTACCAAGCATGAACAACATAAAGACCTCAAGCTCTAGCAATGTGACCATGTAAAAAAAAAGAAAAAAAGACTTGAAATGAGCGGGCTTGATTTACAATTGTTATAGATAGAAATATAAAGAAAGGCACCTTTATTTCTTAATATTTTTATTTTTAATTATTTTATATTCTTCATTGGTTTGAATATCTACTTTTTTATTCTCTTAGTATTTCATATACTTTTTTGTGCCATTCTCATTCACACATGAATATATAGATTTTATTTATTTATTTTCAGTTCATTTTCTACTTTTTCCTCAAAATTAATATTTTTTATTGATTTGAATATTTCTTATTAATAAAAATATTGTTCATTATTATTTTCTACATGAATATCATTCTTTTACCATAAATATTTAAGCTCTTTTTTCATCTTATCTTCTTCTAAAAATTCTTAAAAAAAAATACCAATAGTAAATTTTTTTTCCCAATTTTAACTATTGTATTAATTTAAAATGTCTTTGCTTTGGCCCGTCTCAGCATGCCCTTGTTTCTATTAGAAAAGAAAACCAAATTAAGTAGTTTTGATGATGGTTGCATTATATGAAAAATTGCAAACCATTAGGTTTAATTGGAACTAATGAATGCTTTTAAAGTATTAGAAAAACAATTTCTTGACGATAGGGGCATTTCCTAATGGAGAAGAAGAATGGTACTGATGTGGCTCATGGGGTCAAAACATATTAGTGAGGGTCAAAATCAATTGAGGTTGAATCCTCAATTTGAATTAGTCTCTTTCATCTATGAAAACAAGAAGTACAATCACCATATAAACACATGAGAAACAAATTTGGCTAAAATGAAATTTACCAAGAGACTTGCCATTAGGAAAGTGTGCCTACTGGACCAGTTTTGTAGAAATCTCTGGCTTAGAGGAATGGACTAAATCTATTGAAAACAATGGTTGTCACTAGTATCACTTAAAAAGCTCTTCTGAAAACCCATAGTCTCTCTCAATTGTCAAATAAAGAAGAAAGTGGAAGCATACACCTACAAGTTTCTTGGACCACACAACCATGTTGCATTATGGAGAAGTTGCATTATAGAGAAGGAAGAGACCGCTTTAAAAAGGTCTTATAAAACGTAGGAATCTAAAAGGGGTAAAACAAAGAGACAGAATCTCCACTTTGATGAATGGAGACCGTTGTGCTCGAGATATGATCCGTTTTGATTGGAGGTGTAATCATAGAAGAGAGAGAAGAATTATAGGATTTGCAAAGAGCAATTAAGAAGAACGAAGAATTATGGTTCTCTATGGAATATCAAGGGACAATTAAAATAACTTCTAGAAAGTCAAAATCAATTGAACAAATTGAGGTTGATTTTTAAATGAGCTCAACCAACTTAATATATAATTACTTAATCAAATGGGAGACCAGTGGATGAATGATTGTTTAGTTACATACGTTGAAATAGATGTATTTGATAGTATTCGGAATGAAGTTATTATGCAACAATTTCAAATTTTGAGAATTCATCGAGGGCAATTGTAAAAATTTATGTATTTGCATGGTTTTGTTTGTCAAGACAATAGTACTAATATATTAAAATTCTCCTTTTTTTTATGATTTGAGAAGTTTAAATTAGTTTTCTTGATTAATTGGAAATATAAGATACATATTAATAAGTGTAAAATTGTTTTTTTAGAGTTTATAGATGTTAAGTTTTCGAGTGGCCGCCTTGATAAAAATTCCGAGACCTACCACTGGTGATGTGGTATGATCTCATTGGACAAATTAAGAGGGACACAAACTCCCATTTTAAAATTGAGAGTTTTAAGAATCCTTATATATATATATATAAGAATGTTTGTATGTATCCATCCCTCACCATAGGGTGAAGGATGCTTACATGGCTTTTCTTATTTGTACTTGAGCGCTCCTCTTTTCGTAAGATTTTTGTCTTTTGCACATTAATATATCAAATAATGGAAGTGTCCGTCACCATATGGTGAGGGATGGATGCACACTAATATTTTTCATATATATATATATTCTTTTGTACTCACATGCACAAGTATCTCGTGTACCAGTTGCACGCACTCTTGTACCATGATTACAATATATTTCGACAAGTCGGACATGTGCAAATGTACACACAACAATGAGTATGAAAGAAAATGATTGTACAAAATTTAGTGCGATGAATGCTTTGGAAGTTTTCCATTTTGTAGGACTCTTTTAGACGTTTCTAGATATTTGAAGATTTTTTTGGTAATTATCGCAATAAAATTTATATGAAATTCATGTATAGTATGGCCATAGGCCGATCTGTACTTAAAATAGAGAAAATTTTTTTAGTTGTATAGGATTTTGCTAGGTAAATCACACTATAGTGCCCCATAAGTTTCTCGTGTGTTTGAGCCTTAAAAGATTTAGAGGATTTTATCGGAAAAATCACTTTAGATGGGCACTATAAAAAAAAGCCCTTTTGAAAGTCCCCTAATTGAAAAGGCCTTCCCCAAAATAATGCTTTTTTTTTTAGTTTTCTCAAGCATTGAATTTGAAGCTCAGAACAAAGGATAAGTGTCGAATTTGACACTGGTATTGCTTTTTTTTTTTCCGGCATAAGTTACGAATTCGACCCTCATTATTATTTCTTACGATTGAATTTGACCCTCATTATAATTCCTCAGGGTTGATTTTGATGCATGTTTTAGGTCTCTGTTTGGATTAAAGGTCAAATTCAACCATGGTATCCTTCTCTCTTTTGGCCTTAGCGTTGAACTCGACCCTAGTATCACATATTTTTACGGTCATTTTGAACTTTTCATCACTTAGGCAATCTATACAATTGAACATCCATCTCAACATCCATTCATTTCAACAACTGTTCACTTAAACAATTGAACACTTTATTAACAATTAAACATTGTTACAATTGAACACCCATTCTTACATAATTCCATCCTTTTAAAATTACGTTCTCAACATCTATTCCATTCAACTCTTGAACATCCAACATACATTCTTACAAACTTACATTTTGGTTTGTGGGAATTGAATATCCATTGTCCCATAACAAAATAGCTTCAGGGATCACCCTACAACCATTCTTGTATAAGTTCAAATCTGTGAACAATGAATCGCATTGACATATTATAGTAAGATTTTTTAATATTAACAAAACCAAATCATTGTACATAGTTTAAGTACATCCATGGAACAGTCAAGTTCAAAATGAGCTTCCAAATGAGCTTCTCAACAAAAGTATGACATTGATAGGAGAAATTACTAATCTATATGTCGCACACATTGAATTTAAACAAGGAGGAAAATCCAGTAATGTTTTACATTCTCTATTTCACGTGATTAGAAGAATATTATGTTTAGACAATGGTTTGCAATTTGATATCGCATGATGTTTGACGAGATAGGAAAAAAAACAGAAACCAAACAATGGGTCACATGGGGCATTTAAAGAAAAGGATGAAAAGGGGGAAAACATTATCTTGACTAGCTAGTGCTTCAATAAAGAAAAGGAAGATTCTTGTGGGGACCAAACACTTGTAACCACTTGGAAGATTTAGGAGTTGGGAATGTAAACAGGTCGAAATCGTCATCAAAGGATGGAAAACAAGGAAGAAGATAAGGTTTCGATGATGTAAAGCAAAACAAGACAGGGTCCCTGTTTAAATGAGGGTTGAACTTAACCCTCATCCCCTCTAAATAAAAATAAAAAAATAAAAAACACAGAAGTGGTACAAGGTGACCACTTCCGAACCCAATAAACTAAAGGTGCCTTTTTGGTGTAGTACCTATCTTGAGTGATTTTTCTAATAAGATCCTCAAATATTTAATTGCACAATTACAACGTCTATTAACCTAATGGTCTGTTTGTTTAGAGGCATAGGATTTCAAATGTTAATAATTTCTAAGGTTGATATCAAATTGTGTCTCAAGAGCATTCGGAAATCTCTGTTTGATTACTAGAATTTTAGAAAGGGAGGGGCTATTTGAACTAAAAAAAGAGCTCAGTACGCTCATCTTTTTTTAAAAAATATATATATAATTACCCAAATGCCCTCTCCCTCTTCCTCTTCCTTTCCTTCCTTTCTCTATCTCTCTCTCCCCTTCGCTGCCTCCCCTTTGGTTTTTTTTTTCTCTCCCTCATCCCCTCCCTCTTCTTCTTTCTCCCTTTTCTTCTTAGGTGATGGCAACACTCCCAGTCGCATTCAACTAGTCACCCCGACGGGAGATTGGGTAGCCAGGTGACCAATCGATAGAGACTGGGAATTGCCATAGATTGGGAAGGAGAAAGAGAGGGAAAGGAAGAGAGAAGAATAAGGAGGGGATGGGGAGAGAAAAAAATAGAGGGGAAGGAAATGAAAAGAAAGAGAAAGGAGAAGGGAAGGGAGGGAGAGGAAGAGGAAGACAAAGGAAAAAGGAGAGGGAGCGGACCGTCCCCCTTCGTTATCGCATGGATGGGAAGGTAGGGAATGGGAGAGGGACAAAGAAATGAAGGAGAGGGAGGAAGAGGGAGAGGGGGGCATTTGGGTAATTATATATATTTAAAAAAGGGGGTGATTAGGTAATTATATATATTTAAAAAAAAGGGTGAGTGTACTGAGCTCTTTTTAGTTCAAATAGCACCTCCCTTCTAGAAATTAACCTCTTTGCAAAATTCTGGATGTTGAATTGAAGTTGGGAGGCAACATTCCTTACCTCTTTTCTATGTTTGCTTTGATCGACTCATGAGAAACTCATGCAGCTTTAAAGTGGGGCCACCTATATAAAATTTGAGTCGTGCTAAAGAAATGCCTTTTACTTGTATAGAATATAGAAACTTTACACTACAAACTATTTTAGTCCCACTGTAATTCTAATCGTGATAATAAACTTGAATAAACTTAAAAATTTTATGTATTTTATGCATAATCAATCCAACAATTAGTCTATCTCCTATTAGAGTTAAAAAAATTATTTATGTAAATTACCCCTCTTTTTTCAAAAAACAAAATCTATTAAAAATCTCTCATATACTTACTTAATACAACTGATGAATATAGCAAAGTAGCTATTATTTTGCTATTAGACGCTTCACCAGAAGTATGTGTGATGCCCCACTCCACACGCATGATATTATTCGCTTTAGCCCATGGGCATCAATGTTTTACTTTCAGTAGGCCTCAACCCACTAAAAGGCCTTATGTAAGGTAAGAGTGTGTAAGCTCTACATATAAGCCCCTCCACAATCGATGTGGGACTCCAAGACATGACAATACACTACAACACGCTGCACTTTTGGCGAAGTTATTTGGCAACGCTTTTATAATTTTGTCACTAAAGACTATTATTTACCGACGCATATAATTTTGTCGGTGAAAATTAGGCATTTACCAACGTTTTAAACAAAATGTCGATAAAAGTCAAGCTTTTAGCAATGTTTTATTTAAAACGTCAGTAAATGCCTAATTTTCACCAATGAAATTTGAGTATTCGTCGGCAAAGGTTGATAGTGAATTATCTTCATTTTTAAAAAAATAAAATAAAATAAATTATATCTGATGATTTTTTTTTTGTTTTAGTGGCGCAAATAAGCATCGCTAAATCTCAAGAGTTGACTTTTTCCAACGTTTTTAATTTTTGTTGTTAATAATCCATTTTACCAACGTAAAAAATAACGTCGGCACGAAACATGAATCACTGTTACCGATGTAAAATTAAAAGACGTCGGTAAATTTACATATTTTTTTACTTATTTGTAGAAAAAAGGAAAAATTTTAACTGACATATAAATTCATTGGTAAAAATTTGTAAAACACCGGTAAAAGTTAATTTTATTGAGGTAAAATTATTATACGTTAATAAAGTTTTAATGATTTTCAAAGATCATTTTTCGACGAAATCCATACTTTTGGCGATGAAAATTTATCATCGGTAAAAATTTTATAAAACTTCGCGCCACCCTCTTTCCCTTTTTTCATTCCCCCGCCCCCATTTCATTTCTCTCTCTCACTTTGTCTGATCTCTCGCTCTCTCTGATCTCTCTGCTCTCTCTCTCGTTGCTCTTTCTTTCTTGCTCTCTCTGATCTCTCGACTCTCTCTCTCGCTCGCTCTCTCGATCTCTCGGCTCTCTCTCTTTCTTGCTTGCTCTCTCGGCTCTCTCTTTCTCGCTCTCTCTCTGTGATCCCTCTGCTCTCTCTCAGTTGCTTTCTCTCTGTCGCTCTCTTCAATCTCACCCTCTCTGATCTCTCCTTCTCTCAGTCTCTCTCTGCTCTCTCTTTCACTCTCTCCGATCTCTCGATCTCTCTCATGTCTCTCTCTCACACTCTCTCCAATCTCTCTACTCTCGCTTTCTCCGTGCTCTCCCTCTGCCGGTGAAGAGGAAGGAGAGAAGAAGTAATAAAGAGAAAGGACTGGTGTCCCCTCCTTTCCAAGAGGAAGCATTAATCCGGCCTCCAATCCAAGTACCGGTGTCCCCTCTCTACTCTCTCCTCTCCCCTCCCCCCTCAAACCCCTCTCTGCCTTTGTTGCCAAGGTGAGGCTTTTCTGGTTTTTTTTTTAACCCTTACAATTATTGGAGTCAACATAGAAGTAATGGAACTATGAATATGAGAATTTGCGAGAATTTCTAAGTAAGACTGAAATTTTGAGAAAAATACCAATTTTAATTTCAGTTCAATACTTTTATTTCAGTTGTTTACCACTATTATTTTCAGTTATACTACTACCTTTATGCTTCTGCAATCCTACTTTTATTTTATTGTTTTATTGTAATGACTGCGTGAGCTATTGTTGGAATAATTTTGCATATTATCTTGGCTAGTTTAGATTAGGAATTTCATAGTTTTATGGGTGTCTAAGTTAAGATTAAGATTTGCAAAATTCAGTTCCAAACCTCAACGTTTAAAGGTTTTTTACACTTATGTTAAAATTCTGCACAAGTTGAAAATCTGCAACTTTCAGCAAATTTTGTCAAAAAGTTTCTGATTCAAAACCTGATCAAACAATTTTATTTTTATTTGAAATTATGAGACTTGGAGTTTAATGAAAGATATTTCAACCGTCTAAATTTCAGCAAGAAATAATTTCAGGAAGTATGATTTTTAAGGGTTGAAATAAAGTGGCCTAGATAAGAAAAAGTGCAAATGTCAAGGGCCACACAGTTTACGGCTAATAGAGAAGAAACCTAAACAAGATGTCCAGCAAGAGCAAGTTTGCAACAATAGGTTATTTAGTAATTGATGTCAATGTATGATTCTAAAGTCATGAGTCCTCTTTAAGTAATAGGTAATTATTGAGGTGATTACTAGCTGTTATAAAATGCCTTTTATGTAGCCAACCCAAAACACATTTTATGTGTCTCATCCACCTAGTTTCTAACAAATAAAAGAAGACAACCCTCTGTCAGTAGGTGGAGAATGAAGAAAACCACTGAGAGAGAGAGAGAGAGGGAGAGAGAGCTAACAAATAAAAGAAAACAACCCTTTGTCAGTAGGTGGAGAATAAAGAAAACCACTGACTCACTGAGAGAAAGAGAGAGAGAGAGAAAGAGAGGAGGGGTTGGCTTAAGCACAAGTGGAAAGCCCTCTACAAATAAGGAAAAGATGAACACTGCACATACATGAAATGCTAGGATATTAATATAAATCTAAGGAGTAGATACCGTAAGACGGGATAAATGAAGAAAAGAAAAGATATTCTAAAATACTTAAAGCATGTCTGGTATGAAGGTACTGGCCATATTGAGTGAAGAAAAGCAAGAAGATAGAACAGTGATAGTTCTTTTATCAGGTAGGATGGGTCATAGGATGCAGTAGACGTCCAGACTGCACATATCTCCTTTGTGTAGGTGCCTTTCTCTAAACAGGCTCTTGCATCTGCTCATGAAACAGTATGTGAAATACCTGGCTGCTCTAGAGATATCCCCTTCCTTTGTGCGCCATCTTTTTTTCTAGTCAATCACTTCTTTAAGAAAAAAAGCTAGGAATTTAATGGATTTGTAATGAATTGAGCTAGTTTTGTATATTTTAGTAGCATATTACCCTTAAATTCGTAAAATTCAATTAAATTTTCGGGCGAAAAAATTTAGTGGCCTGTGTTTGATGCAACTGGTTTTATAATTGGATCACATTTTGGAAAAGACTAATGATGCAAAGTGTTTTAATAATAAAGTTACTTTAATATCATCAAGTTGGTTTGAATCTAAAAAAGAAGGTGAAACAAGTGCAAGATTAGGGCATTAAGGATTGGAAGAGTGAGTCATTAGAATCATACTCAAAGAGGACTCATTACTTTAGAATCATACATTCACAGCAATTATTGAATAACCTATTGTTGCAAACTTGCTGTTGCTGGACAACTTGTTTAGGTTTCTTCTCTATTAGTCTAGTTTTTAGGAGTCCATAACTTTTTCATTTCTTAATACTTTTCAGTCCTCTTTTTTTTTTTTTTTGGTTAGTTTCTCATGCGTTAGGACTTTAAAATCCATAAGTTATATTTAGATTTATGGTGTCATAGGTCAATTGAACAGAACCATGAAAAAGAGTTTGTACACTAGTTTTCATACTTCGAAAATCTTCAGCTTATGTCATAAAGTCAAATTGTTAGGAATGTGTCTTTCATACGAATGTGTCTTTCATGCATTAATTCATACATATCATGCACTTTTGAATTGTTTTGAGCATTGATTTAGGTTCTGAAATAATTTTGATTTATCTATTTTTATTGTTGAAAGAGTACTATCTTATTTTCTTTTTGCTCTCTATGGATCGACCCAGTAGTCACTGGAATTTATTACTACATTGGGGGCGCTACACTTGGAGTTTCACAAACAAATTTGTGGTACCTTTTCTTGGGAGCGCTTAGTAAGGTCATTTTCTAACTTTCTTGGAATAGGTTAGTTTGCATTTTTAGATTTAGTAGGTGTATGCATAAATGGATTACCAACCAAATTGGAATTAGGATTTTTCATGGAATGTTAGAAACTCACATGTTTTTTAATTAATTCTGAAAGGGTATTAGTTTTCCAAAATTTTCTTTTCCTTTTTCTTTGAAAATTAGTTTAGGTAAACTCTTTAGGAAAAACAGTACAGCCAAGGTTAAAAACTACGTTCTTTGGTTGAGCTTAATGTCTGAAGAAAAGCCTTTGTCCATGGAAGGGTGATAACTTGTCTGTTCAGGGAATTGGTCCTTCAAACGGGTCGAGACTTTCGTAAGTACGGGTTGCTAGTCTAGGTGTAACTCTTGACTTCCGGTTCTGAGGAATAGACATTTCTTTCTTGTAGGTTGGACCATGGTAATGCATTTAATTAAAACCTATTGCCACATATCAATCTTATAGATTTTTGTCAATGATGCTAAACATTATCACACCATGGTTATTAGTACCTATTGAGAGTCTTGTTCTTAATATTTCTAATTACTTGTGATTAGGTCAGATATGGCAGGAGTTGGATAGTACATTATCAGAACCAATTTAGTGCGGAGTACACGACCAGGGTGAACTCATTTATTGATTTTGCAAAGGTGAATTTGAACGAGGCAGCGGTCATTAGGTGCCCATGTAATGATTGCTGTAACCATCGGACGCATGACTATGGAATCGTGAGAAGTCATTTGCATATTCATGAAATGATGGTCTCATACCAACAGTGGATAGCTCATGGGGAACCTATAGTTCAACCCGATAACTCGGATGAGAGTGAGGATGAATCAGAACAGAATCAAGATGAATATGATGAGTTGATAGAGGACCATCGTAGGAGAACTTACTTAGAGAAAGATACTCAAGAGAGGGACGATGTGCAGGATTTTTAAAGATTGTTATAGGCTTCTCAGCGTGGCCTGTACCCAAGATGCAAGAGCTCAGATACTCTGTTAGCATTTGTTATCAGGATATTGCATGTGAAAGTCGAAAGTGGGTGTAGCAATAAGTTGTTCGACAAGGTCTTGTAGATTTTTAAGGATTTCTTACCTGAAGGTCATGTGGTGCCAGCCTCAGTTTACGAGGCGAAGAAACTATTACATGACTTGGGCGTGAGATATAAGAATATAGATGCCTACAAACACGATTGTGTGTTGTATTAGAAGGAAAATGCTCAATTGATAAATGTCCAGAATGTCAAGGGCCTAAGTACAAGGTCAATGTTGGCAAGCAAAAGAAGATCCCTCATAAGGTGCTCTATTACTTCCCATTGACATTGAGGTTGTGAGATTGTATATGTCAAGGAAGACAGCCACAGATATGAGATGGCAGAGTGAGAAACACATTAATGATGGGATAGTGAGGTATTCGGCTGACTCTGTGGAATGGAAAGAATTTGATAAGAAATTCCAGAGTTTGCCCGAGAGACACGTAATGTGAGGCTGGGGTTAACCACCGATGGATTTAACTCTTTCGGTAACATTAGCACCTCCTTTAACATGTGGCTTGTCATACTTATGCCTTGTAATTTGCCACCATGGATGTGCATGAAGGAGCCATTTTTTATGATGTCATTACTTATTCCTGGACCAAGCTCACTAGAAAACGAGATCAATGTATATCTGAGGTCCTTGGTTGATGAGTTGAAGGACTTGTTGGATAAGGGTGTATCCACATTTGATGCCTAAACTAAACAGACCTTTCAGATGCATGCGGTTGTGATGTGGACCATAAATGACTTTACTGCATATGGCAACTTGTCTAGGTGGAGTACAAAAGATTATAACGCTTGCCCCTCATATAACGACAACTCATTAGGGCTGAAGTTGAAAGATAAGATTGGGTATATTGGCCATCGGAAATACTTAGAACCGAACCACCAATGGTGTAAAAGCAAGGCCTTCAATGGTCAGCCCGAGCATAAAAAGAATTCTTTGGATTTACCGGTGTAGAAGGTATTAGACCAATTAGAAGAACTAGCGCTAGTCAAGTTTGGTAAGAATAAGAAAAGACCACGTGACTTTGGAGAACTGAATTGGACAAAGAAAAGCATCCTATTTGAATGGCCCTACTGGAGGTGCAAAAAACTTCAACACAACCTTGATCCTATGCACATTGAGAAGAACATTTGTGTAGCTTTAGTTGGAACAATTTTGGACATAAAGGGTAAAAACAAGGACACGGAGAAAGCGTGTAAAGATTTGAAAAATATGGACATCAGGCTAGAGTTACATTTAATGGAGAGGGGCGATGGACCTAGCTTGAAGCTGCATGCCTTTTACACTTTGGAATCAAAACAGAGAGATGAATATTATGAATTCTTAAAGTCGATCAAATACCCAGATGGCTATACGGTGAACCTCTCGAGGTGTATAACCTTGAAAAATGGTAAATTATATAGTTTAAAGAGCCATGATTACCACATCCTTACCCAACGCATTCTTCTTATTGGTATTCGTGGCTTTTTGAATAAGGATATTTGTACAACATTGTTTGAGTTAGGCTCTTTTTTCCAAGACCTCTGTTCGAAAACACAAGAAACAATGATTTGAAAAAATTGAAGGAGCAGATAGTTTTAAATTGTGCAAGCTGGAGAGGATTTGTCCTCCTACTTTCTTTGATGTAATGGTTCATCTGTTGGTTCACTTACTGTGCGAGGCCATGCTTGGTGGACTGGTGCAATATCGGTGGATGTATCCTATAGAAAGGTAATAGTTAATGATCATTGATTAATTATTTATTTATTAGTGCAATTGCCTTGCATTGAAAATCATATTTATTATCATTGGTTGTTTAAAGGTTTCTAAAGACCCTAAAAGGGTACGTTCGCAACCAAGCTCGGCCAGAAGGTTCGATCGCTGAGGCTTACATTGTTGAAGAGTGCCTTACTTTTTGTTCATTGTATTTAAGGCAGACTGATCGAGTTGAACGTTATGATAATGGTGGCAAACGTGGCCTAGGGATGTCAGTATTCACATAAACTATCTGCCTAATCGGATTGATGGTAAGGGCGCATGATCCTTCACAGGCAGAGCATGACATGGCTCATTAGTTTGTGCTGAATAATACCCCCGAGGTGGAGCCATATCTACATTATGTGCTTCAATCTAACCATATTTATGCATTGCTTGTTAACTCTTTGATTTATTCTTTACTTTTACTTATTCACTAAAAGCTGCCTTGAGTAGGGTACACAAGAATTTAGTACAAAATCAAAGAGGTGGAGAAATCGGGTAGGTATAGCGAAAAGAATTTACCAAATGGTTCAAACAACATGTAAAATTTATAAAACATTATCATTTTAATTGCTATACATTATTAGATTACACTTCAAATGACATTAGCGCAATACATTTGTCTTAATTTGCTTATGTAGATGAATCAATTGCAAACTAGTGGGTCAGCTGAAGCTATTGATGAGATTTGGTCATTACCAAATGGCCCTAGATCACTAGTGAATCTGTATTAGGGGTGTGATTGCAATGGTGCCTGATATCACACTAAAGACCGTGAGAATTGTAGTAGAAGTCAGAGTAGTGGCTTGGTTGTGAACGGGGAATACGAAGGAGAGAAACATGATTACTATGGATACATCCACAAAATCTGGGAATTGTCCTATTTGCATGGGGGTAAAGTGGTTTTATTTGAATGTGAATGGTACAACACTAGTACCAAGCATAAGATAAACATCGAAGAACATGTTACAAGCATTGATATCACGGGTCGTTGGTGTAAGGATGATCCATTTGCACTACCAAGTCAAGTGACACAAGTCTTCTACGTCAATGACACCATTAGAGGAAAAAATTGGAGAGTTGTAGAACGGGTCAAGCCTCGGAGAGTATGGGATGTACCCGTTAAGCGAGATGATGATAACGATGATGATGCGCCTAATGATGCATTTCAGCAGGACCAAACGACATTTGTTGTCCCGGTCCTCGTCGATGGTACTAGTATCCAATACTCTAGGGATGATATAGATCCTGCGATCGTTCTCAGTGATGAGTCAGAAGACGAGGAGGGCCAAGACGAGAATGAAAGACTAGCGAAGTACGAAGATGAAAAAGACAACAATGTACTTAGTCAGTCTGACTCTGACATGGAATATGACATGTAGTGTTTGTTTCGGGTTTTGCACATATAATGATTAAGTAAATTAATAAAGTTCTTACCTTATAGAATGACATTGTCTTCAATTTCATTTTCTCTTGTGAATTTTTTATATATGGATAAAACATTTCTATATTTTACCTTTTATGCTTATTTATATATATTATAGTTGCAAATGATGGCAAACAGAGGGAAAAAATGGGTCAAACTAGGAGAGCTATCCCATCACGTGCAAGCATTCAATTATTTATTAAAGAGAAAAAAGACAATTAAGCAAAATGCAGATAAACTTGCATCTCTAGGGCTCTTGCCTACCACACGTGTTATATTTGGTTCGGTTAAAGGGACAAACGATAACAAAAAGAAAAAGGTTAGTAGGAATGATAACGACGAAAGCTACAGTCCCCCACAAGATGATGATGTAAATGACTAGACATCTTCGTCTAAATCAGATGAGGTAATCTTTCTGTGAATGTCTATGACATGCGCTTTAAAATATTAGTTTTTTATAGTGACACTCATGCTAAAATGATTTTCATTTCCATTGAATGTAAATTGCTAACATTCACTTTACTAATATTATTGATTTTTGTTAATAATTATTTATTTTCCTTGTCACTTTGCTCTAAGCTAGATTACAGATATGCCTCGGGAGAAGAGGGTTAGGCATGCTCGGAGTGTCGTAGCTACACTTGGATTAGCTCGTGCAGAGAGCACACTAGAGGCTGCGACACAGCCTTTACCGATACAGTCTATGACCACACAGCCCTCGCCGACCCAGCCTCTTACCACACAGCCCTCACCAACCCAGCCTCCGCCTTCCCTGCCTCTGCCAAGTCCTTATACAGTTGGTAGCAGTGTTGGTGAGAAAATTATGACTTTTTAAAATCTTGAATTTACTTCAATTTAATGATTTGTGTTTACTAACTCATTTAGCACTGTCATCTTAACAGTTCAGCCCCAGTCTTGGAGGTTCAAAGCCATGTAAAGGGCGCTACCTAAGGGAAGAAGGCCCCAAAACTGAGGAGAGAGGTGGGTCATAACATCCCAGTTCCGATCCCTATCTCAAACCATAGGCCAGATGGGGAACATGTACTATCATTGATTAACGATCTTGGGTTAGCCATTAGAGAGATGGCCCTAGTCTGACCCCATGGCTGGAAGAAGCTTGATAGTACAATCAAGCTTGCTGTCATTGGTTTAGTTCAGGTAATATATGTCCAGAATTATCAACCAAATTGATTATAGTTGTGCTTGTCATTACAAGACATAGATTATATTTTATTATTACTAATCTTTATATGGCTCTCTCGTAATTCCAGCAAATATTTGATATCAGGGACTACGAGGGCGATATGCAGCTCAGGGCGGACTATCTCTAGCTGTTGGAGCAGGGAGTTCCATGACCCTAGGACCACCTTGCAGATGGCTATGATCCAGCCAACTAGCAGTTGATGATCTCGCAGTGCTGGAAATCACCACAGTGGAGGGTAACATTTGGATGTTATTTATAACAATTAATTATATTCCAACGTAATCTTATTAGTCATGATTTGTTGAAAAAAGCTATTGTATTATTGCTCTTCTATGTAGGCAAAGTCGAAGAAGGCTCAAGAGATTCGAGCCAAGCTGCCATACAATCATACTAGTGGCTTCAGGTCATTTGCATCAAGAAAGTCTCTAATGGTACTAATTATATTCATATAAAGAAACTTGATTAATTTTATTAATTTATGAATATGCAGGTTCATATCTAAAACAAAATAATTTCAAATGACAGATGGCACAGAATGCTGGTCTGGCATCGCTTATTACTCAATTCTTCCATGACACCCACTATAGGCAAAAGAGTAATGAGTGGGTAAATGACGTGGCTCGGCAGAGACATGTATGTTTGCTCTTCGATTTAACTTTGATCAATAATGCCACAAAAGCACTCTAAATCCTTTATTGATTTAAATGGCATGAGGCCTTTGTGCAGCAAACTGAGGAGCAGTCGCAGCCCTTTGTCACAGCTCTAATGACTGATGAACAAATTGTTGTTCATGTGCTTGGGAAGAGGTCAAGTTACTTGAATGGGTATGGTATATACACGAGGACCTCTTCATCTTCCACACAGTCTCAGGCGGCGCATCCTGAGGTGATCGCCCTGCACGAGCTGCTAACTGAGCAGGCTAGGGGCAGGCTGAGCAAGATAGGAGGACAGCTGTACTCGAGGCCCTCGTTCAATAGCTGGCAGCTACGACAAAGATAGATCCGACGATCTGCTTCAACATCTCTAGAGAGACCAGTTCTGTTGGTGATAGCACCGCTATTGAAGAGCATGATGCAACCCCTTGGTTAGTATATTATTCTCTTGAAATTTTAACATAATAACTTGTTGAAATTTATAAACACTAAAAATGTAAGATTTTTAACACCTACAATTAAAGATATGGCCCTTGAAACTAATTGAGGGTAGAGTAACTTGTAGGAACTGATGGTCCGTAAATCGGACTCCCGGTTAGAGAATTAGAAATAAAAACTTACGATTTCCAAGACTTATGCTAGAAAATTGCTCACCAGGGGGTCAAAAATAGGAAACGGCCCCGAAAAAATCAAAGACTGGCACGAGCACTTCACTCGAGGGTAGAGTAACTTGTAAGAACTGACGGTCCGAAAATTAGACTCCCGGTTAGAAAATTAGATGCAAAAACCTACAATTTTCCAAGACTTATACTCGAAAACCGCCCACCAAGGGGTCAAAAATGGGAAACGGCCCAGAGAAATTAGACCGGCATGAGCACTTTGCTCAAGGGTAGAGTAACTTATACGAATTGATGGTCTATACATCAGACTCTCGGTTAGAGAATTAGAAGCAAAAACTTACGATTTCCAAGACTTAGGCTCAAAAACTGCCAACTGAGGGGTTAAAAATGGGAAACGGCCCTGGAAAAATCAAAGACCAGCACGAGCACTTCGCTTGAGAGTAGAGTAACTTGTAGGAATTGATAGTCCGCAAATCGGACTCCCGGTTACAAAATTAGAAGCAAAAACCTATGATTTCCAAGACTTAGGCTCGAAAACCGCCCACTGGGGGGTAAAAAAGGAGAAACAGCCTAGGAAAAATCAAAGACTAGCACGAGCACTTCGCTCAAGGGTAGGGTAATTTGTAGGAATTGACCGTCCACAAATCGGACTCCCGGTTAGAAAATTAGAAGCAAAAACCTATGATTTTCCAAAACTTAGGCTCGAAAACCACCCACTGGGGGGTAAAAAATGGGAAATGACCCTGGAAAAATCAAAGACTGGCACAAGCACTTTGCTCAAGGGTAAAGTAACTTATAGGAACTGACGGTCTAAAAATCAAACTCCCAGTTAGAGAATTAGAAGCAAAAGCCTACTATTTCCAAGACTTAGGCTCGAAAACAGCCAACCAGGGGTTCAAAAATGGGAAACGGCCCCAGAAAAATCAAAAACTAGCATGAGCACTTCGTTCAAGGGTAGAATAACTAGTAGGAACTGACGGTCAGTAAATTGAACTCCCGATTAGAGAATTAGAAGCAAAAGACTATAATTTCCAAGACTTAGGGTTGAAAACTGCTGATCAGGGGGTCTAAAATGGGAAATGGCCCCGAAAAAATAAAAAACTAGCATGAGCACTTTGCTTAAGGGTAGAGTAAGTTGTAAGAACTGATGGTCCATAAATCGAACTCCCGATTACAAAATTAGAAGCAAAAACCTAAGATTTCTAAGACTTAGGCTCGAAAACTGCCCGTGGGGAGGTCAAAAATGGGAAATAGCCCTGGAAAAATAAAAAACTAGCATGAGCACTTTGCTTGATGGTAGAGTAACTTGTAGGAACTGACGGTCTGCAAATTGGACTCCCATTTAGAGAATTAAAAGCAAAAACCTATGATTTCGAGACTTAGGCTTGAAATCCACCAATCGGGCATTCAAAAACAGGAGATGGCCTCGAAAAAATCAAAGACCAGCATAAGCACTTCACTTGGGGGTAAGACTAACTTATAGGAAGTGACGGTCGGCAAATCGGACTCCCAATTAGAGAATTAGAGCAAAAACCTATGATTTCCAAGACTTACGCTTAAAAACCGCCCACCAGGGGGTCAAAAAGGGGAAACGGCCCCCTAAAAAATAAAAAACTGGCATGAGCACTTCGCTCAAGGGTAGAACAACTTGTAAGAACTGACAGTCCGCAAATCGGACTCCCGATTAAAGAATTAGAAGCAAAAACCTATGATTTCTAAGACTTAGGCTCGAAAACCGCCCACTGGGGTGTCAGAAATGGGAAACGACCCCGGAAAAATCAAAGACCAGCACAAGCACTTCGCTAAAAAGTAGAGTAACTTGTGAAAACTGACAGTCTACAAATCGAACTCCCGGTTACAGAATTAGAAGCAAAAACCTACGATTTTCCAAGACTTAGGCTTGAAAACCACCCACCGGGGGGGGGGGGGTAAAAAATGGGAAACGGCCTTTACAAAATCAAAGACTGGCACGAACACTTTGCTCAAGGATAGAGTAACTTGTAGGAACTGACGGTCTACAATTCAGACTTTTGGTTATAAAATTAGAAGCAAAAAGCTATGATTTTCCAAGACTTAGGCTCGAAAACTGCCCATCAGGGGGTAAAAAATGGGAAACGACCCCAGAAAAATTAAAGACTAGCATGAGCACTTTGCTCAAGGGTAGAGTAACTTGTAGGAACTGACGATCCACAAATTGAACTCTCGGTTAGAGAATTAGAAGCAAAAGCTTACAATTTACAAGACTTAGGCTTGAAAACCACCAACCAAGGGCTCAAAAATGGGAAACGGCCCTAAAAAAATAAGAAACTGGCACAACCACTTCGCTTGAGGGTAGGGTAACTTGTAGGAGCTAACAGTTTGTAAATCAGACTCCCGGTTAGAGAATTAGAAGCAAAAACTTATGATTCCGAGACTCAGGCTCGAAAACTGCCTATTAGAGGGTAAAAAACAGGAAACGGCCCTGGAAAAATAAAAAACTGGCATGAGCACTTTGCTCGAGGGTAGAGTAACTTGTAGGAACTAATGGTTTGCAAATCAAACTCCTAGTTAGAGAATTAGAAGTAAAAACCTATGATTTCCAAGACTTAGGCTCGAAAACTGCCCATTGGGGGGTCAAAAACGGGAAAGGCCCCTGAAAAATAAAAAACCAACACGATCACTTTGCTTGAAGGGTAAATTAACTTGTAGGAATTGATGGTCCACAAATCAGACTACCGGTTAGAGAATTAGAAGGAAAAGCCTACGATTTCCAAGACTTAGGCTCAAAAACCGCCCATCGGGTGGTCGAAAACGGGAAACGGCCCTGGTACTCGAGGGTAAAGTAAGTTGTATGAACTAACAGTTTGCAAATAGGACTCCGGTTAGAGAATTAGAAGTACAAACATATGATTTTCAAGACTTAGGCTCGAAAATCGTCTACCGGGGGGGTCAAAAAAGGGAAACGGCCCCGGAAAAATAAAAAACCAGCACAAGCACTTCGTTCGATGGTAGAGTAACTTGTAAGAACTGATGGTCTATAAATTGGACTCCCAGTTAGAGAATTAGAAGCAAAAACCTATGATTTTTCAAGTCTTAGGCTTGAAAACCGCCCACCGAGGGGTCAAAAATAGGAAACGGCCCCAAAAAAATCAAAAACCGGCATGAGTACTTCACTAGATGGTAGAGTAACTTGTAGGAACTGACGGTTCAGTTCTTGAACTCCCGATTAGGGAATTAGACCTAAAAATGTTGGATTCCGAACACTTAGGCTCAAACATAAGCCGCCGAAGGTCCAAAACAAGAAATGGCCATCGAGCAGCCTGGAAACCGGCATGAGTACCTCGCTCGATGCAAAATTAACTTGTTCGAATTGATGGCTCATGAATCAGACTCCCGGTTAACAAATTAGACATAATAACCACTTAATTCTCAATACTTAGGTCGAAAAACAAGCCACCGAAAACTTAGGAAAATATTATATATATGCATGTTTATCTTACATTTGTAATTTAATTCATTAAAAAGGTTCTAATGTTATTTTTGTCATTACAGATTGATGGACGATTTGGGTTCGGTTACAAACTTGGAGGAGTGTTTTATTTTCATTTTAGTCTATTTGTATTTGTATATTGGATATTTATATGGGACTGTATCATTGTAATATTTATTAAATGGGATGAATGACTTAATGAAAAATGGTGATGGTTGTTTGTTTATTTAGCAATTCTTGTATGGATGGATTTCTTATGTTAAATATAGGTACATGAATAGGTTTATATTTGATACGGATGTATAAATAGGTTTATTGAAAGACTATAATGAAAAAACAGTCATTATAATTTAAAAAAAAAACTATTGCCGATGAAAAATAATATTTGCTGACATTTTTTAACATCGGCAAAAGTAAATTAAAATTTTAAAAAATAAATAATTTGCTGACATTTTTTAACGTTGGCAAAATGGTATTGTAAATTTTAAAAATAAGGATAAATGTTACCGACGTTAAAAAACATTAGTAAAAGAAAAAAAATTAAAATTAAAAAATGAATGAGTTTACCGAAGTTAGAAAAAGTCAGAAAAAGTAAAATAAAAATTAAAAAAATTGAAATTAATTTCTTGACATTTTTGTAACGTCGGCAAAATGGGATTTTAAAATTTTGTGTAATTTTTTTACCAACGTTTTAAAATGTCAGTAAAATGAGATTTTAAATTTTAAAAATACCAAAATTAAAATGGAAAAATGAATGAGTTTACCGATGTTAGCAAACATCGAGAAAAGTAAAAGAAATATTTAAAAATTTGAATTAATTTGCCGACGTTTTTTGAACGTCAGCAAAATGGAAGTTTAAAGTTTGTGTAATTTTTTTACTGACATTTTGAAACGTCGGTAAAATGAGATTTTAAATTTTTAAAAATACAAAAATTTTGTACCGACATTAAAATATCGTCGGTAAAAGTGAAATTAAAATTGAAAATGAATGAGATAATTTTTTCTGACGTTTTTTAACGTTGGTATATGTCCAATTTATCGTCGGTAAATATTGTTTTCGCCGACAAAATTTGATTCCGTCGGTAAAATATTTTGCTGACCTTTTTTTGGTGATGTTCGGACGATGAAAATATTTTCGTCGGTAAATGTATATACTGACGTTTTGTTATCTTTTGGTGATGAAAACTTTCGTAACTAAGAATGTGAATTCTTGTAGTGATAATTCCTAAACAACCCCAGCGCCCCCCACCCCCCCCCCCCCCGAATGTGAAGCCAACCAGCCATCTTGGCCTTCCCACAGGGAAACCCACCACACTTGAACTAGTTGAAAGTCGTACACTTATATGATATTGTCCGCTTTGGCCTATAGGCCTCAAGGTTTTGCTTCTGGTAGGGCTCAACCTACCAAAAGGCCTCATGCAAGGTAATGGTGCAAGCTCTATATATAAGCCCAGTCACTATCCTCTTTATAGTTGACGTGGGACTCTAGGACGTCATAACATGAGTATGGAACTCTAATAATATAGAATCGGATTGGTAGGTAGGCCAACCCCCCATCAACTGATCATAGGCCTTAGGTTTAGGTGGTAATGGCTAAGGTCATGCTGATCATTGTAGGCTAAGTGGATATTTCCCATTGGAACTGAATCCATTTATTAATCAGTAAAAAAATGCCAATTCTAACCATTTTTCACACAAAAGATAAAGGATTAAAACCCCACCCTTAATCATCAGGTCTTCTTCAGAATGGGTTAGCAAGTTTTTTTTTTTATCAAAAGGAAATAATTTGATTAAAAAATTTAAGACAATGAGTCACTGATTACATGTTGAATAATCAAGTTTGGGGTAATACCACCAAACACTCACATCCGTCACCATGCAAGCATATCTTGCTAACGTATGAGCAGCCATATTCCCTTCTCTACCAACATGAGATATTTCATAGCAACGAAAAGACTTCAACAAATTCTGATTTCATCCAAAACAAACCGTTGTTTGTAAAGATTTGGAGAGTTAGAGTTCATATCATCCATAAAGAATTGCTTTCAAGCATAATTTCTCGAACTCCCATATGACAAATCATCTAGATACCTCTCAAAGTTGTTATGGCTTCTATATCATTGACCTCATCGACCCCATGCTCAATTTTACTCATAGCCATCACCACATTGCCATTTTCATCTCTAAGAATAACTCCAACACTTGCCCTCCAAATATCTACGAACGTAGCACCGTCAACATTCAACTTCAAAACACCAATAGGAGGGGGCTGCCATATTAGGATTTTCTCCTTGTTAGGACATAAAATTTGGGATATGATTTTGTTAAAATTCTGTACCATTATAATAGCTCTTTCCACTACCTTTCTTGGGTCCAAGTTTTGGCCATTGTGAGAGCACGAATTTCTTCTATACCACAAACCCCATGCTATGGTGCATAATAAATGCATGTCAACCTTTGGGGCAAGATCTTTCACTGTCCTAGCTATAAAACCAAAACTTTGTTGGCTAGCCTAGCTAAAGTCCAAAATGGGGTAACACCCTCTCCAAACCTGTTGCACATGGGGACAAGAACAAAAGGCGTGAAAACAGCCGTCTACCATAGTTCTAAAAAGTCACAAGTGTTAGTACTTAAAACATTTCTTTTCACCAGATTATCCTTTGTCGGTAGGATCTCATTACAAGCTCTACAAACAAAGTTATTATTTTTTTTTTTTTGTACTTTATTAGGCACCTTTAGATTCTAAATACATTGCCAAAAGTTTTTCATTGCCCCCATGCTTGAATTTTCCCTCATATAATGAGATTCTTTCAACTTTAACGCCACCAAATAGGCACTTCTAATTGTGAACTCCCCTGTCGTATCACATGGCATTAACAGACTCAAAGGCATCTTCAAAATTACACCAGCCTCATTCAGGAGAAAACTCCTCCGCGCTCTTTCCACATCTCACCCTCTCATATTTTGGTCTATAAGATTTTTAACTGTTGCATCTCCATGTAAAACTTTGCGTGGTGAAGTAACCTTAAAAGTTGACGGAGTGAGAAGCCACCTCCCAAGTTTTTGTATCTTGACCATTCCCCACCCTCCATCTGCACCATTTTTGTAGAATCTTCTTTGCTTCAGAAATATTTTTCCATATATAGGAGGAATTTCTACCAATGGATGAATTTAGGAAGGAACCATTTGAAAAATATTTTGCCTAGGAAATCTTATAAAAAAGAGATTCCTAGTTTTGCATAAGTCGCCATCCCTATTTTGCCAAGAGAGCTAGATTAACACCCTCCAAGTGTCCTGATTTTTTTTTTCTTATCCTAGCCAAGGTGGCTGGGACTCATGAGAGAGCCCTAGACCCACACACTACAAGAGGTCACCCACACGTTATAACAGAGCTGCACACATTGAAAAATGTGACCCACACATGTGAAAAGAGGACAACATATATATCCAAAACTGAAACCCTGACCCTTTTATTGACTGGAGGGACATGAGATTAACTGTAGGGCCACGAGAGAGAGAGAGAGAGAGAGAGAGAGAGAGAGAGAGAGAGAGAGTCCCCCTGGGTACAAAGGGCCAATCCATAATGAAGGATTGGTTGAGCAGTGGAGAGGCCCCTAAACAGAGGATTAGTTGGCAGAGCGCCCCCCAGCTACAAATAGGTGTTCAGATGTATCGCTTCAAACTGTTTCTTCAATGCAAACTTTGCTACTTCTTTTCAAGGTAATTAACATAGGATGGTAAGGAATAATGCTCAGATGTACTTTGTTCACCGAATATGCTACTAACTTAGGATGCACATCCTTCAGATGATAATGATGTACTGGAAGTAAGTCTCCAGACGTCAGATAGCCTTGTCCACTGCTACTGTCATGCCTTCCGCTGCTATAAGTGGGAGTGAATTGCGAAACATACAAGTAAAGGTGGGTCCTGGGTGCACATTGGCATCTATCCATCTATGCTTTTCAAGACAAAGTTAGACTGATGAGAGGAGCCTGTCAGGAAAAAGAAAAGAGTAAAACAAAAGTTACTCCAATTCCTAGAGGAAAAGCAACACCACCACCACCACCTTTCCTTTCATGAGCATCAAACGTTTTTAGGAGACGGCAAGTTTTGAGATGCTTGAGAGACATAGATCTTTCAAGTTTGAGACACTTGAGGGACAGAGATCTTTCGGCCCCTTCTTTCTGTTCCCATATGATATGGCTACTTTAAGGGATACCTAGGGAGACTACTCATTAAAAGCGGGTAGGAAAAATCACTGCTATGGTAGAAAAAACTGACCATATCCTCTTCTTTTTTGTCTATAAAGATGAGTTCATCGATGGGCCCATGAAAGGGACATGGCATCTCGAGGAGGATCACCCAATTGCTTTCAGACATCAGTCAACACAGCTCAATTGTTTTTTGAAATGAAGTGTTGGACATGCCAAAATGATGCCTAATTCACATTTGTATCATGAAACATTTTATAATGGCTCTTAAATGAGCTATCCCCTCACCCTTCTTTTTTTTTTTTTTTTTTTTTTTTTTGCGTTTTAAGTATAGGGGTATTGACCATACATATAGTCGTAAATCGACCCTACAATGTACTTTTGAACAAAAAATTACAAATTTAAGGAGCGGAGAAAGAGGTGTTTCTCAGTCTACAGGTGACTATTAGGTCAAAACCCCAAAAGATCTGGATGAATAGGCTGATGTTGATGTTTGAATTTATGGTTGCAGCTATAGCGCACTGTGGAGAGTAACTGAAGGATTTACAATCCAATTAGCTTAACCTGCACTGTATATCTGGACCATTCCCAAAAAAAAAAAAAAAGGAAGAAGAAGATTTATTGTGGTAGCTCAATAGGTGGGCCATAAATATGAGCAATGGAGACACATTGATTTCTGTTTCTTTTTATTTTCGTATACAACAGCTGTTGCTTCTCTAATGGGCAGACCACATTGATTTCCTTAATCTGGGATACAATGCACACATTGTAGTGTGACCTTGAAGGTTGGATCTTGCCCACATGTGGCAAATTGACACTTGAGTAGTTCTGACTTCAACAAAGCATATAGCAAGTAAAATTCATTGGATGGGAAGGGACCACCTTGATTGATTGATGAGATAGAGATGAGCATCTCTCCTACTTTGAAGGATGCTTTTGCTTAATTTGGCCGCAATTACACCTGCAACCCACTTTTCTACTAAAAGTAAAAGAGCAAGTTCCCAACAAAGGGATATACACCTTATCTGAGATTCTCATCTCTATGAAACCATAAATTTTATGTATTATTTTCCTCATTGTACCTACCAGAAAACAAAATAGTTTTCATTGTTTTGGTAACTAGCCAATCTATCATATTCTATTGTTTATATGCTTGGACCATTGGGCCTCACCTATAAAAAAAAAAAGCTTGTTTCTATCCTTACCATCCGACCCTTGTGGTTCCTGACATGAAGTTAATAACATTTAATGAGTTTTCTTTAATATATAAATTGATTATTTTCTCTTTTATATTTCAGGATTAGGTCTTCCCACCTACCTGCCATGTGTCTTGTATAAATCATACTATTATTACCCAAAGCAATGAAAGCCATCCTAGGTGTTTGTTTGATAAGTAGAATCCCTGAAGGAAATCCACCCTTTTCGAGAATTTTCATTTCAGGTCATGTCTTCTTAAATCATTTGAAATCTTGAACTAAAGAGATTTCCAATAAAAACAACATGATAACTTGCTACATTAACATGTCTACGAACAATATGATAAGTTGAATTTCTAATGGGATTTCAGCTTGTTGGATATTTCAAATTCGAATTGAGGATGTCCCCTTTAATTCTGTTAAGAGGAGTTTTGAAAGTTTTTGGGGTCCTGAATTTTTAAATTAAAGTTCGACATATGTATCTGCAGCGGAAAAATAAACGAACTAGCAAACAAAAGCAATCAATTACACAAGAAGAAGACATGCAGAATTTTAACGCACGAAACACGAACGGAAAAAACCACGAGCCCTTTTGAACTAGCAAAACCAAACATTAATTTCTAATAGTTATAAGATATACTCACAACCCTTTGCTAGTTAGTCGTTCGACCTAAGGATGTAGCTCTTCTTGCATAATTTCTTGCTACAACACTGTTTTCCACACTTGATCTAATCACCTTGAGTCCACAAGATGAATAATTTTCTACAAAAAAGTATAAGCAGCAAACTCTAGAACTTAAAGCTTCAGCAGAGTCTCTCCAATGGAAGCTCTAGAGAAGAAGGTAATCTCCAAAGTATAATCTATACTTAGAATAATGTGATCTATCTTTTAGGGTTTAGAGAGGAACACTTTAATTAACTTACAATTCATGCCTCATAAGAATAGTTCTTGTAGAACTCAACTTACCAATCTTAGCACAAATAAGAAATAATTTCGTAATAGGAATGTGGGTTTTTACTGCTTATGCGCTCAAGTGCAGATGAGCGCCCGCTTGAGCGCGTCCTTGTGCATCGAATTATTTTTTGACCCATTTATCAGGCTTGAGTGCTATTTTCAAGAGTTTGAGCACAGTTGCTTCTGTCTAGGCTTAATCAAGCGCATGAGCATGCTTACTCAAGCACGTGCTCTGTTTTCTGTTTTTTTAATTCAGCTCTTCTTACGACGCAAACCACAGTTCATTCTAAAAAATATAAAATACAACTTAATGGACCCAAGTTTTGTCCAACTCATGAATTAGGCAATTACAAAAATCCTTACAATCTCCCCATTTTGAAATTCAAAGACAACATACATTCAATCTTTTTAAAAATAAAACCAAAATTACATTGAGTACATTGATGTGCAAATGCAAAAAAAAATAATAATAAATAATATATGTACTATCAACTCTGATGAATACATAAATCTTTAGCTTTGTCTGTTTTCATATATGACTCCCCCTGAATTTCTAAATCTTCTCCCCCTTAATTCTACATATTTCCCCCTTTTTTGTCCATAATTGACAAACTTATGATTTGATTGTTCAATATAACTGTCAACTAGGATTCAATAGTAGCGCCCCCCCCCCCTCAATTTTGACTCTCCCTTAATGATATCTCCGTAGCAGCTGGAGGCAAGATCTTGATCTTCTTGATCAGGGTTTTTGGATTTTTGGTACCTACACTTGAGAATTTAATTTTCAGCATATATAGTGTGTACCAACACATTAGGTAAAGCATTTTTCTTGAGCCAGATGGCTTTAGTCTTGATCTTCGATTTAGAAAATTGCTTCCTCCATTGTTTATTCTTTGGTAAATCTCTCAGCTTATAGCAATAGGGTCGAATGTGTCCTTTAATTCTACAATGATGACTTGTGGGTGTGACTTTAGGAGTTGACATATTCTTCTTCTTTGTGCTACTCCCAATATTATTTGTGCATGCAGCATTTAAAGCAGTTGGTGCCAAATGATTAAAAGTAAAACTTTTAACAAAAGTAGTTTTATATTTAATTTTGAAATAGATATATCATGGTCAAAACCAATATCGTGTTTGTCATTAGGCTTTGTCTGATTTCACCAGGCGTCATTGAGTATTACAGAACCAGCATTGATCTTGCCTAGCAATTCATTTGATGCAGTCAATTCTGACATTATCATCTTCCACTTACTATTCAAGGCAACATTTTTAGTTTGACAAGTTTGCAGCTTTGTCTTTAACTCTTTCATCTCTTGTGTAAACTTTTCATAATCAGCAATTAGCAACTCATACTTTTAATCTACAACAATCAACTTGTTAACCAAATCATTCTTATGATTATCGAAGAGTCTTACCTTATCATGAGCTTTAACTAATTTAACCTTTAGTTAAGAAATTCATTCTTCTGTAGTTTGCCAATTTATTGCAACCCTATAATTCATCTAGGCTATCTTCATAGTTTTGTCATAAAAAGTTTGATATTCTACCTTCCAATTAGGTTCAACCTCTAACTCACTATTATCATTATCAGAATCGGCTTTAAAGGAGACAAGTGAAGACATAGAATTAGTCCCGGCTATAAAAGGTATAAAAATTCCATTAGCATCGATGGAAGTGGTAGTAGCTTCATTTTCAGATTTTTCTTTCTCTTCATCAAAAGAATCATAATCCCAAGTTGTATTGATAGCCTTTTGATGCATTTTCTTTTTCTTGTTACGTCAATAATTTGCAATATGTCCATAGCTTTGACATTTAAAACACTGAATCCATTTAAAAGACTTCTTCTTTATAGATTTAGATATCTTAAAATAAGTTTTCTTCCCTTTCATAAATCACATTAATTGCATCATAAATTGGACAGCCACTTGGGGATCAATTTTCTCAGAATCAGAATCATAATCGCTTTCAACTTCCTTTTGACTTTACTATCCGATCACAAATGAAGTTTGCCTCAAAAGTCTGAAGGTTTCCTATCAAGTCATCGACCTTGAAAGTCTTCAATCTATTACTTTCAGCAATAGCTACTACCTTGGCATGATAACTACTTATGAGAGATCGGAGAATTTTCCTAATAATCTTATCTTAAGGGATTTGCTCTCCCAAATTGAAACATGAATTCACAATATTACTTAGCTTGGTATAAACGTTATTAAACCTTTCATCATCAACCATTTTAAGAGTTTCAAAGGCAGAAGTGAGGCTTTATAATTTAGTCTCTTTAACCAAATCAGTTCCCTCATCAGCTCTTTACAAGATGTTCCATGCCTCTTTTGCAGTCGTACAAGTAGAGATCCTACAAAATTCAGATTGTGATATACCACTGTAGATAGAACTGATAGCATTATTATTGCAATTACAGGCATGTTTTTGCTCTTTAGACCACTCCCCAATCGGTTTTTCACAATATTTCAGCAGCAACAACCATGGTAAAGAGTAGCCATTAACAATAATACGCCAAATATCTTCAACTATGGATCTAAGAAAATCAGTCACTTTGACCTTCTAGTATACGTAATTACTAAATCCATCAAAAAGATGAAGATTCGTTGTAGATGTACCTTTCTGATTGAATTCCATTTTAGAAATCACAATAGATCTATATACAGTAAGTTAGTGTGATCTACTTTGATACCAATTGAAAGTTTTTAGGGTTGTGAATTTCTAGATTGCAATTCAATTTACGTATATGCAACGAAAAATAAATGAACTAGCAAACAAAAGCAATCAACCACACAAAAATGGATTGTCCAAGTTATGTCCAACCTATGAATTTTCTAATTACAAAAATCCTTACAAGTTTGTTTGCAAGGATATCTGATGGAGATTCGCAGTGTTGGTAATATTTTTATAGCAGTGTCAATTCCTATTTATGAAATTCCTAAAATTTTTTATTTGATTATGTTACGAGATGTTGGTTTTTGGCCTTTCAGTTCTTCAAAATTTTAACAAACCTAAATGTTAGGTTGTATGGGGACAATATAGAATACCTATTGAGGGGCAGCCATTTGAATAATTTATAATTCTACCCAATAGGATTTATCTAAGCTCCAACAAATGAAACAACTCTCCACCCAAGAAAAAAAATAAAAAATTCATCAAAATAGTTGGACACATTTGTGCAATGCTTAAATTTTGCGGTACTATGGTTCTTTTTCCTATATAGAAAAGCAATTCAAACCCATACTCCATGGGAAATGATTTTTTGTATTGTCAAGAAAAATAGATCAAATTTTCAAGTGAAGTGCTACACCAAGCAAAGAAAAATAGCAAACATGAAGATTTAAAGTTTTTTTTAAACCTGAGACGACCCTCAGGACCAATTTAGTGTAGTTAGAACAATAAGGTCCTTTTCAGTGTAGGACCCACCAAAGGGATTTTTTTGTGTGAGAAAAAAAAACCAGCAACAACAATGCATGGGCAAAATTTTCTCATTAGTTTCCTCCATGCACTTTTCCGCATCCAAATAGCTGTTTAATTCTTTTTCCTTCAAGAGAATTCAAGTAAAACTCTAGAGTTGGTTTGAGATAAATGGTTTTCAAAACTTCTAAATTTTCGATAACTTATAAATGCCCTATAGAAATTTGAATTCATTGAAACTTTAGACATAGTGGTTAGAAATAATGGTGGAACCTTTGCCAACATGAATAATTCAAGCTCTTGCCATCAGATAAGAGAATGCTGTGATGTACTCCTTCCTACATCCACACCCATGAAACAAGGGCATGCTATTCACGAGCCAATGGGATAGGATCGCCCACCCACTGCCGCCAGGCTTGGACAAATTTGCATCCTGTGTGAGTAAGTCCCTTTGTCAATGAATGGTCCACCTGGAGAACTTGTCGTGGCAGCGTAGATCTTTGGACCGATAATTGTGTAAAGTGTCAGAACCTGCTCTGTTCACATGGCCAGAAATCATGTATGGCCTACTACCACAGGGAAAGGATATAATTCACATAAATCACCCTCTTGTTTGATTATTGTAACCCTCCAGAATTTTAAATTGTGTAAAATTTTATCTTATATGGGCCTTTTGCATATTGGCAAAATGGGGAGGGGACTGGGGAGACACCCAACTAGGCGGAGAAATTAGAAGAGAAATAAAAACTGCAAGTCATTTCATAAAGAATCATCTCTTTTAACCACTAGTGATGTTTTTTGTATTTGAATTTGAATTTGAATTTAGGAAACCATGTTGGAAAAAGCTTTTTAAAAATATTTTATGAATGAAAAATATTTATTAGAAAGTTAATTGCCGATTTCTTTTCGTAAAATATTCAATGTGCCTTAGTGAAGGGTGTTTCTTAATTTCTTTGAAGAGAGATATTTTTCTTCTGAATCTTGCAAAAATTAAGAGGAAAATTACCTTTCTCTGTGAAATAGATCTTAGACAAGAAAAATATATTTTCGTTAAGGCCCCTTAGGATTTGCTTTTTTTTTTTTTTTTGTGGGTGGGGGTGGGGGCGAAATTTCCATCAAGAACCTGTTGGATGTAAAGAAAGGCAGGAAGGAGAAAAAAAACCCTTAGTAAAATACATTTTTCTATGTTTGGAGCTACTTTCAGGGAGAAAAGTAATTCTCCTATAAATATAAAAATAAAAGTAGTTCTTCTTTTACCAAAAAAAAAAAAAAAAAAAACAATCAGCAAGGCTTTTCTGTGGAAGAAAACTCCCTTTTTCTCCTATATGGATTTATTCATTCAACACAATGGAAGACAACTTCTAAAGAATCATTCCCCCATTATTATATATCCAACTGAAAACACTTCTAGAGACTGCCCATGTTGGTTTCTCTATATCTAAATGAACCCTTAAATTTAGCCCCTTTTTTTTTTTCCTTTTTTCTGATGTGGGTCCTTGGTTTCATGCGCCAAAACTCACAAAATCCCAACAATCAGTAGGTTTTGTTCGTATATTGGGACAGTTAAAAATGTTGATTATCATCTAGCCTTTCCCTATCAATAGTAAAAGGGTAGGCCGTAGGTTTAAGTTTAACGCATGCAATCTAAAAATAACAATGTAGTATTGCCCTTGTACATTATCAGCTTATGCATTCTTCTTATATATATATAAAAACGTTAATGCAATCATATGGTTAAACAAATTCAGAAATGCACATGCGGATCAGCCACAAATGAAAATTTTTACCACAGCACAAAAAGAAAACCCATAAGTTCAGTCATCTGTCTATTTAGTGTGCATGTACTTATCATATTCCATAGTTTTGCTGATTATTAGAAAAATCTTTTATTGTACTTGCCAGTTTAGATCTAGAATTTGGAATTAAAAAAAACAAGAAAGTCCCAAAAAAGAAGGGTTGTCTAGGCCCCAGAGAGATGGGTCATGTGCAGATATGTTGGATCCACTTCATTTAATTCATATAAGATCTTCCTTGGGCCTTGATAGTTGGATCCCTGAAAATAAAGTGAGTAGTGGGCACCAGTTTTACAAAGATCGAAGCCCAATTTCTAGCCTTTATATAACTTAAATTATCTAGCAAGAGGGATTTTTTCCATGGTCAGTTCATAAGGAAAGAGATGGAGCCTATAGACATTCCAACCATCATTTGTGACATGACTGTTGATTCTTTGGGCAATCCTAAGGAAAGCCAAGGTCCCCTAAGCCCTCTCCAGGATTGCAGCCTGAGGATTTCTAAAGGCACGGCCCATGTGTTCACATGTGCTGCCTTTGGAGTTGAATATTGAAAATCAGGTTTTGACCTCGCTAATTGGCTTTATGGCCTTTGGGTGCGTGCAGGTTCAGTTGATGAAGCCAAGGTTTCTTCTCCATAAGAGGTTGAGGTAAAGATCATCCTATGCGAACTCAAAGAAGCTTCTTCGCGGGGATTCCACAAGGTCTATGATTATTGGTTGCTCGTAAAGTAGTTCGAGCCATTTCAGGGGCAATGGATTGGTCTATCCATTCTATTTGATTGGATATCAAAGATAAGAGCTATTTGAGTTTGAAGACACTTCTTTCTCTCATATTCCAAAAAATTTTTAATGATTTCTGCTCTTGAACTCTCCAAGAAAACTTATGGGTTCGGTTTTTTTGTGAGATGTGAGAGGCTTTAACCCCTTTGTAGCTTGGTTGCTTTCATTTGTTCTATGTTATTCCTTTGTTATTCCTCTCCCAATGAATTCCTGATTTTAAAAAAAAATTTAAAGAAAAAACGGTCATATTGTTTTGAGTACTATTCAAAGGTAGACTGTCAATGCCATGGTAAATGTCCACATGTGCATACGGATGGCTAAAACTATCCTAGAACAGAGACTCTAATGGGGCTAAAGCTACCCCAGCAGCTGAAACAGCATTTTATCACATTACACAGCTTCTGGTACTTAATTCAAAAGTGGATGAGCAGTTCCTACTTTTTGACATTTCAAGGAATCAAATTGACAGTGGGTTCATGTCACAATTTTCATGGCCATTTTCCCGTTTTATATAAGTATTAGCCAATTCAAAGTCTTATAGAAACTCAATTCGCTGTATAGATTAAGTATATCTAAAAATAGCATATCAGAGAGTATTGAGTTGGGAGTCTAACCAAGGGAGGAGCCAGGATTTTGTCCCGCTGGTAGACCTATGCGTTAAAAAAAAATCAATTGTGGGGTCCACCTTATCAAATTGTTTAAAATATGAATTGGGGCGAGGAGGCATGGGCCATGCTCTCTCTCTCTCTCTTTCTCTCTCTCTCTCTCTCTTGATTATGCCTCATTGCAGACAAAATCTTCCATTTTCTTTGGCAGTTTTTTCTGGACTTGTTTTTCCTTTCCTCTTATCCAATAAGCTTGTAGCTGGATTGCATATTACGGCCAAACTAAAGTATGGAATATGTTTCGGAATTAATTGAGATTGAGGATTTAAAAAACACATACAATTCTGGCAATAAAACAAGAGTTTTTTTTTTATAGAAAGGCCCCTTTGTGTTTGCAAAACCTTAAAACGGTGCCTATTTTGTATATTTTTACTAAAATCTCCCTTAACTAACTGTTCAACTGTATAAAAAGTAACTTGACAGTTTAATTTTTTATTTTTGACTAATTTAACCTACGAAAAGCTCAAATGACTCAGCACTTGAGTTAAAAGATTAAAAAGAAAATTTTGTCCCTCAAACTTTTAAGACCTAAAATTAAAGGATAGGTTCATTTGAATAGGTTGACATTACCTACCCATGCCTTTCCTTTTTCATTCCTTTCTTGGTCATCATGCATTCAGATAGGTCATGCTATAACTAACTTGAGTTAGTGACATTTGATAAGCTTAAGTAAAAAATGTTTTCATCATTTTATCTCCCCAACCCCCCCACCAAAAAAAAAAAAAAACTAACAGCCATGTTACAATGTTACACAATCAAACTAGGAGCTATTTTGTTAAAACATGAAAGACATGAGGTTTTTTGTAAAACCCTCGAAAATAATTGCAAAAAAGTTAGGAAAGAAAGCATTCTAGTACTTCTGTGGAACATTAGGAACCAAAAGTCAGCATATTTGTTGATGGTGATTTTGTCCATGGATGAAATTGTAGTATATATATATTTTTTATGAATAGTACACGCGAAACCCTTTTGCACCTAAACACACTATTTTCCATAGTAAATACTTAACTTATGTACCTACACATACTACAAAGTTTCATCATCATTATCTCAGCATTCATATTTGGGTTGTGAAAAGTTTTACGCTGGCTGTCAACCTACCAAACGCAACCCTTCTCTTTTATCTGGGCTTGGAACCGGTAGCAAAAAATAGCGGAGTTTTTACAAAAATCTAACTAATAAAAAAAAAGAAAAACACAAAAGTGATCCCTAATAATCCTTGTAAAAAGGGATGTGCCTTACGAGTGATCTATTAGTGGATTTACATACTTAATATCATTGTAAGGGGAGGGTTGTGTGCATGTCTATAAGTTCATTTTGTGAATAGTGTTTTATATTAATTTTTTAAGACACTTATTTAATTAAGCATATTAACTAATTTTTTATCCAAAGCTTTTTCCTATTTTTTGAAAGGTCTTCTTGAATTTTTTTTTGTTGTTTTTCTTTTCCCAAAATAGCTCCATAATATGTTTTATTCTTATAGCTACATTATTCTTTTGTATTATAGTTTGATTCTAAAATTTTAGTATTTAATCTGTATCTTATAAAAGATGTATGGCGTCATTTACCTTTTACACATAGAATAAGAAAATGGCTTTTTGATATGTAGTTGATTCATATATAACTTTGTTTGGTTTTATGTCTTGTATTTCTTGTTAACCGGATTGGTCCATTAGATTAGCAAGGGATTGGGCTTTAAGGTCAAGGCTATTTTGGTAATTGTATCGTAACTTTCTTAGGAGCTAAAAAAACAGAGATTATGTAATGATGTAATAACCTTTGATCTTATGGAAGAGAGTGTCCTTTCTTGCCCGTGGTGTCCAACACAACGTAGGAAACGATGAGAGAGTGATTGTTTCTGTATGCCTTTGCTTGTGATAGTGAAGACGATATCGTTTCTGTGCCTGTGGACGTAGCCCTATTTTGGATGAACCACGTAAATCTCGGACGTAGCCCTATTTTGGATGAACCACGTAAATCTCTCTTGTGTGCTTCTTATGTGTGGCTTTATTATCAATTGTAGGTTTTCATGCTTCCACTCGTACTCAACAAACTTTTCACATGCAAATGCCGATATGTCAAGTGCAATGCCATGTTTGTCAAGACCACCATTTAACATGAGTAAAAGAGTGCATCCAATGATTTTAGAGGTTCCAATGCTTTTAGAGGTACTGAATGTGTTTGTGTTTTCACAAAGCTTAAAATCCATCAAGCTGTGATATGAAACTAAACATCTTGATGCTTTCTCATTAATATAAGAGCATTGAATGGCTCAGGTCATGAATTTAGGACCCACAAAAATGCAAAAAATAAGATTGATAAGTTAGGATCTTTTGAACTTTTTTACAAATTTTTTAAATTTTATGAAATTTTAAGATATTTCTCTATAAAGAAGATGATCAACTTGGATTACTAAAGTGGGCCCACAAAAGTACAAATAAAAAGTTGTTGAAGGGATTCAAACTGGGAACCTATACTTATACTTGAGAGATGCCTTATTATCGTTGTACTAGCATGTTTTCTCTATTAGCAAGCATAATCATTTAACCTCCTTTTTGCATTAAATAATTCACTGAGAAGGGCCTTATTTATACATCATTTTCCAAGTCATTTATAAATAAGTTCATATTATGAGATGTATTATCATAGGTGGATGCCCACATTGGGACTCGCATGAGATAAGGAGATCACTCGGGTTAGAATCCTGCTATATTAAGTTGTTTAAGGAGGAAGCAAGTTTATTCTATAAATAAGACTCTCATCTCCCTTCATTATGTACACAACTCTCAATAATAAAAAGATCTCCCTCTCTTCCTCTCTGTTGGTCTCTTATTTTATAACATGTTATTAGCACGAAGGCTCTTTTTCTTCTTCTTTTTTTCTCTTCTAGTTGAGAAAAAAAAAACCCCCATTAAAAGCCATGAGCCGCTAGCCTCACTACATCATTGACATAGGCAGAAAGATTTTCGTTTATAAAAAACTTTAAATTAGGATATCTTGGATATCCGAAGTCTGATTGACGATCCATTTGAACCTACGAAAAGCTCGCAAGCAAATCTACATGTTAGAAGTGAAAGGACGAAGATTTAACGGTCAAGTAATTTTTCATTATTTTATGATCTTTCTTAGTTTAATAACTATTCATATACTTTTATTTTTATTTCTTTTTAGATCTGCATATAGTTAGAATTTTATTTGTAGATGAATGGTTTATGTCTCTTGTCAAAGGGAGATTAAGATATGATCGATGGATCATAAATAGAACCAGAAATTCTATATTAATTCGAACCAAAAGATCCAAGGGTTATTCTAATTCGAAACGAAAAGCTTTCAAATTCACAATATAAACCCGGAGACTCATATTCCTAATAAAACTTGAAGTTTTGATGTTTATATCCACAAATAAAATCAATTAATATTAGGCTACAAAATTCAGCCTAAACTCTTGACAAAACCAGAAGTTTTTATTCATGAACCTGATGTTCTAAATCAAGCCAAAAGTCTTAATAGAACTAGCAATTCTGATTCTTAAGTTGAGAGCCTGACATTTTAACTTCAATTGACTCATTCTTTATTACATTTATTCTCAATTATCTTCAATTAGATGTTAAGAACTTGAAGTTCTACCTCTTGTTTTTGTTTCTTTACATACTTTAAATTTTATATATTTTACTACATTACACTGCATGCTTGACATAATTACTTTGATAAAGTTATAACTATATGGCTATATGAAGCTTTAATTTTTTTTTAATCGATTGCTAAAAGCAATAGTTGCATATAATAGGACCAGAAGTTCTATATAAGTAATTGAAACCCGAAGTTCCAGACAATAGTTAGAAGCAAAAGTTCTATATCGAATAAGTAACCTGGACTTGAAGTTTTATACATTATTTTAATCTAGAACTAGAAGTTCTAATCTGCACCCGAAGATCCGTGAGTTATTCTAATTTGGATTCAGAAGTTCTAATATTTGGAATATGAATTCGAAGATTCATATTCATAATCAAACATGAAGCTTTAATTTTTAAAGATTCAAAGTAGTGTAAATCGATACTAAGGCCATGAAATCAAACTTGAAGTTTTGGCAGAATCAAAATTTTGATTTAAACATGAAGCTTTGATAGAACTAGTAGTTCTAAAAACCTGAAGTTCTATCTTAAGTCTGAAGTCTTAATAGAACTAGAAGTTTTGATTCCTCAGTTAAGAACCCAAAGTTTTAAATTTTAATTGGCCAATTCTTAGTTATATCTTGTTATTGAATATTAAGAATTGAATATTAAGAACCCGAAGTTCTACTTTTTATGATTATTATTTTTAAATTGTTATATACAATTCGAAAAAGTTTGGTGATGTCATCAAGGAGGTAAACATAATAGTTCCTCCAGTATAGATGAAAAAAAATCACCCCAGGAGAAGTGATTAACAAGGTATTTTGATTCTAAATTAGGAGAACCACCAAGTATATCTAGAAGACCTATAGCTATTATTATTAGCTTGGATATTGAGTTAAGTTTTTAAATATTTTGTTGGACGTTAGTTTATCCCTCGATATTTGTTTCTGAACATTATATTTGATTTTGAATGGTGATTGGTTTAGTTGTTTTTAATTTCATTTTTTTATGAGACTGAATAGTTATGTTAGTTTATTATTTCTTACGATCTGGATCATGGAATATATGAAACTTACAATAATATATGATATACATGTAACAACACACACTATATTGAAAACATCAGAAGTTTTTCTTAGAGTTGGTGTTTAAATTCGCGCAAAGTATCAAACATAGCTAGACCTCTACAAATAATTGAATACACTAAAAGAGTTCACATAATATTTTCAAATGGCACACACATATGCATTAAGGGTGCATTAGCATTTTTAGTGGTTTTTAAAGAAACTTACTTTGTTTTAAAGGCATTAGGATGAATGGGTACCGCATATAGAAACTATAAGTGAAGTAACTAAAGATATTAATGCATCATTACTATTATTGATACCCAGTGGTTGATATTAGAAAAACTAATTGCATTCTCTTCAGGGTTATATTACACGACAATCTTCAATTTCGAATCATATTTAATTATGAGAAAAATGATAAAATCAAACCAAAAGCTTAAACTAAGGTCGAAGCTTAGTAATCCTAAGACTTTATTACTTTGACATGATAGGTTAGGTCACGCTGGTCGCTGGAGTTACTGTGTTAAGGCAAATTATTAATTACTCTTTTGGGTACTCCTTAGAAAACCATCAATTAACTATTCTTTCTGCAGAAGATACAAGGTGACATTTGTGAACTTATAAATCCCACTAATGGATCTTTTAGGTATTTTTATGGTTTTAATTGATACCTCCACCCGTTGGTTGGATGTTTACCTACTTTTATAACTTTTACTCGCCTATTAGCACAAATTATTAAACATAGGGTACACTTTCTTAAGCATCCTATTAAGTATATAAGACTTGATAACTCAGATTCGCGACTTGCATGAACCACAATGTAGATTAGGAATCTATATTGGTTATGATTCACCCCCAACTTATTTGATATCTAGAACCAATGATAGGAGATGTTTTTACTGCTTGTTTTGCCAATTGTCATTTTGATGAGACAGTCTTCTTGCAGATAGGGTGAGATAAAAGAATTCTTGAAGAACGTATTGTTCATAGAGAATAACTTGTTCTTGAATAATTGTGAGAATTAATGTGGAATACTCTTACTTTGTCTCATCTAGATCTATGTACTTCACAATGTGAGGAAAAAGAACGTAGAATTGTACACTTAAAAGAAATTACAAACGAATTACTTGATGCCTTTTAATGATGTAGCAAAAGTAAATAGGTCACATGTACTAGCTATGAATACATCTACACGAATTACTGTCTCTGTAGGATAGGCATGAGTTAACGTGCTTGTAGGGCAAAATTCAAATATGGCAGACTATAGGTTCTAAGGACTCAGCCCCTCGAAGAGGAGAAATGAGCAATCATATTCCAATAATACTCTAAAAGAGGTATACTCTCGAAAATGTTATGAAAAATCGTAAACTCCTCAAGAGGTATGCCATTTCACTCAAGAAGATATTATCGCAAAATCCACTCTCTAAAATTTTCAAAGAAATTAATGTTCTGGAAGAAACTCCGAAAGCCCCTGAAGAGGCAAGGGTACCTAATAATGAAGAGATCTTTATACTGTACACTGATTGAAGAGAGATATGGAATAGAAAAGAAATGGTCATCAATGACATATCTGAATATGTGATAGCTACACATATATTAAGGGAAATTGATGATTGGGATATAGAACCACGTAATATAAATGAATGTCGACAAAGAAAAAATTAGGCAAAATGAAAAAGTGCTATCAAAGCAAAGTTAAAGCAATAAACGTTGTGTGTTCATATCTATAGTACAAACCCCACAAGGTGTTAAGCCTATAGGTCACAAACAGGTGTTTATAAGAAAAATGAATAAAATTACCAGATATAAGTCACAACTAGTGGCACAAGTATTCCTATAGAAATCTATGATTGAAAACATATACAAACATATATATAAAAATCGAAAAAGGATTTAGTTTGCCTAAAGCAAAGTCAAATAGTATGTACTCAATCAAATCAAAATTTCATTACAGTTTGAAATATTCTAGGAGAATATGGTATAATTGTCTTAGTGAATGTTTGTCTAAGGAAGGATATGAAAACAATCTCATTTGCCTATGCACCTTTATAAAATCCTTGAAAAGATTTGCAATAGTAGTTGTTTGTTTAGATGACATAATTTTAATTAAGACTCCAGAAAGCTCAAGGAAACTGCTAACTATTTGAAAAGAGAATTTGAAATGAAATACCCTAAGAAAACAAGATTTTTTCTCAGCTTGTAGATCAAGAGAAAGTTTTTTTAAGTTTTAATATAGACAAAGCACATCCATTAAATACTCCCATAATCATCCAGTCATTAAATATAAAGAAATATTCATAACGTCGTAAGGAGAAAAATGAAGAAGTATTGGGTTCTAAAGTTCCATACTTGAGTGCTATCAATACTCTAATGTATTTGCACAATGCTCTAGACCGGATATTTCATTGTTAGTGACTCTACTTGCCAGATGTAGTTTTACGCCAACCCAAAGGCATTAGATTGTTATTAATTATATCCTATGATTTTTATGTAAAACAATTTATTTAGGTTTGTTTTATTCTTATGATTATAAAGATTTCAAGTTTGTAAGTTATGTAGATTCGGGTTATCTTTCTGATCCTCATAAGGGTTGATTATAGACAGGTTATGTATTTCTTAGTAGTAATATTATCATTTTTTGGCATTCTACTAAACAAACTTTAGTAACCACTTATTCTAGCCATGTTGAAATTTTAACCTTCTATGAAACCAATAGAAAATGTGCATACCTAAAATCTTTGATTTAGTATATTTGCAATTATTACCAATTGCTTGCTAGTATACGTACTCCAATTATTATCTATAAAGACAATAAGGCATGTATTCAACAAATTAAAGAATGGTATATTAAATTAAAGGTGACAAAATGAAGCATATTGCACCAAAGTTCTTCATACATGAGCTTTAGAAAAACAATAAAATTGAAGTCAAGCAACAACCAAATTGATTTGTTTACCAAGTCATTACCAAAATCAATATTCCAAAAGCTTGTAAATGAGACCGGCATACGTAAAGCCTATCATCAAACAATGTAAAGGCTATTGTTGTTAGGGGAAGTAACTGATCAGGGATATGCATCCCGAAGCATGCTACCCAAGACATATATGTACTGTACTTATTTTCCTTTTCTAAATTTTATTCCACTGGATTTCCCTAGTTAAGATTTTAACGAGGCTACATTATGCACGTTCAACTCCAATTCAATGGTAATGTAGAACATTGTACTCTTTTTCATTTGCTTTGGTTTTTATCTTCTTGGGTTTTTTCTTTGTAAGCTTTTAATAAGACAACTATTATTAAATGGTGGTCATCCAAGGAAGAGTGTTATGAGATGTATTATTATAAGTGGATACCCACATTGTGACCCACATGAGATAACAATATCACTTAGGGTTAGAATCATGCTATATTAGATTGCTTGGGGAAAAAGCAATCTTAATATATAAATAAGACTCTCATCCCCCTTCATTATATACACAACTCTCAATAATAAGAAAATCTCCCTCTCTTTCTCTCTATTGGTTCTTTTATTTTATAACAATTCAAATAAATCCGGTCAGATATATGTGTTACGCACATGAATTATTTACATTTGTAATGCAAACAAAATACCCAAATATTGATGTATGTGTTTTACACTGGTTGATTGAATCAACCCAAATTTGGAATATAAATAGAAATCCAAAAGGAAGAGTACTTGATGGAGTCCCAAGTATAGATCCAACGGATCAGTAAAAAGTTTAGAGGGATGGATTCGAGTCAGATATAAAAACAACAATACAATCAGCTGGGGTTGGCTGAGTGCTATTTTTCTCAAACTAATTTATTAAAATATTTAAAAAAATTCATATGGGACTTTCAGTCTAACAGAATCAACTGCTCTTTCTAGATTTGGAACGAGCACACGTAGAGGCATCACACATGAAAAAGAATAAATAAAAGTGGATCAATTGAGCAGGTCCCAGTGCTGCTACAATTGAGATTCCCTTAAATTCTTATTGAAATGTTTCTTAAAAATGGGGTCATTAATAAGGAACCATGAAAAAATAAGCCATTGTTACATAAGGCCATCGAGGGATCATGGTCAATTTATTTATGTGTGACTACTTAGATGATATATTAAAGCAATACACTTTTTAAATATTTACTTAATGTATCACTTACAGTAGTTGGACGTCAGCTTGATCTAAGCAGTTTAGGTAGAGAAGCTGGGATTGGGACTAGATTGGAGTTTAATTGTTAAAAAGGGAAAATGAAGGCCTGCTGCATGTAGTTATATATTAAAACTCAAGTCACATGACCTCATAAAATCACATTTTCTAGAAATATGAGATAGAGCCCTGTGTTAGTCTTCAACACGTAAAAACTCTGGGGACTTACTCATCAAAGGTACAGAAATGTGTGAAGTGTGTCAATTTTTCTTCTTCTTCTTCTTCTTTCAACAGTAAGTATCCTGACCCTTTGGTCCCGACGAATCCCTTCGGCCAATAGAACTTGAATAAATCCCCTATGGCATTAATGTGATAATGCAGCTAAAATGCGTGCTAATCGATTATCTATAATCCTTGTTGGCCCAACAAAAGCCTATCTAATTCCAAACTATTTAGTTATTAAGCCAAAAATTCAAAATTGGATCCAACCGTAGGCGTAACTCACGCTCCCTGTAAGAACATTTTCGAATATATTGTACATTATATTCTGTTAAATATGTTTTATTGGGCCTCCAATTCCCCGGCACAGCTTACATTCAGGATGGTCGAGTGCTATTTTCCTACAAATTAGATTAATTTTCTTTTAATCTGTGGCCGACACATGTTAAGACTAATATTACATTTGAACGGGATAGCATAAAAGGTAGAGCATGCCAGCTGCAATGACAATTTTCACACATTATATCTCGTTTTTATATTTTACTAATCAAGGGGGTTCTAACCTTGAGAATGTTGACTAATGCAGGACCAAACCCAAGAGCAAATAATTAGAGGACCACTTGTGCAAACTCCAAGGATCAACCTCTACGCAATTAATTGGGTGAGAATTAAACTTCATTCGCATGGTTATCTCTTTCTACTCATCTTCTCACATTACTTGCTCAACAGAACGAGCCACTTCCATTTTATCAATAACAAGACTCGAATCCAAAGCGAATGCTGGAACTCGGGAGGGGCAGGGTTGGGACCATAAAGTTTTGAGAACCGTTTGGTAAATGGAAAATTATATATATGGCCCCCAAATTTTCATAAAACCAAGTATGTAAAAAGGGCATGCAATTTTTTATATGTTGCCACTGGAAAGATTCCCTAGTTTCATCTAGGGGTAGACCCAAATACAAGCACATGGGTGTGATTGCACCCATAAAACTATAAGTTCATGTAAAAATCCTCAATTTACCCCGTAGAGCAAAACTACCTGTTGAGGCCCGTTCCCTTGAAATGAAAATCATGAGTTGGCCACCTCACCGCCATCCCTCCAACAGCTCAAAAAAGTATATCTTAAAATGACAAAAATGTCCTTAAATAGTCAAATCAACTATGGTCAATCCATTAATCAGTATGATTATTTACTCTAAAAATTTGTTTTCCATGGAGTTAAAAGATCAGAATCCAGCCTATATAAATATTTCATAAAGGAGAAAAAGACACAGATCATCTCCCACCAAACGGCATTAATCCATTATATATCAGCGGTGCCCTCCTAACCCCCGTGACTTATTTTCTTCCTTTTAACATCCCTTGAATCCTCTCTCTCTCTCTCTCTCTCTCTCTAACCCCCGTGACTTATTTCTTCCTTTGACATCCCTTGAATCCTCTCTCTCTCTCTCTCTCTCTCTCTCTCTCGTTTCTCTTCCTTTCCTCGTTTTGCATTTGGATTTGTACCCTTCTCTTTTTCTCTTCCTCTCATTCCTTCCTAGTTTTGCAGGGATTTCTCCAACTGTACTACCCTTTTCGTCTGTTCACCAGACTGTCAAAGATATTCGACAATCTCTCCTTTTTTTCCACTCTCTTTGGCACCAAAATTCAAACGAGTTTGAACTTCTCCTTGAAAGATTTCCACGCCCATCAAATTCAAACACCCAAATCTGTCTCCCTCATTTTGTCATTTTCTTTCCCTCAAACGCACTTGAAGACAAGAAAATCCCTCTTCAACTTCTCTGAAATGTGACTTTTCCCTCACTGATTGCGATTTCTCAATACCAATGGCTGTGGAGCTTTGTTTGGATAACCCAAGTTGGAACACCATCAGCCCCAGAATCTCATTCTCCCATGATCTTAAACAATCTGATTGCGTTCCAATCGATTCTCCAAGACGATTGGATTCGACCCTTTTGGAGCTGGCTCCAGATTTCGACTTCTGCGTCGGATTGAGATGCGAGAAAGAGCTTGTGTCGACGGCAGACGAGCTGTTCTCGAATGGGAAGATCCTCCCTCTTCAATTCAAGAACCCAGTTCCTGCTCGCTCGAATTCAAATCCGGAAAAGCCCCAACAGAAACCGTCGCAACCTGCCTCTGACCCACGAATTCTTTCCGCGAAAGCAACCCAACAAGATCAGAAAAAAGAGAGCTTGAGAGAGATTTTGGCGAATCCCGAATCCGACGACAAGCCGATATCCACGAAATCGTTCTGGAGATTCAACAGAAGCAGCAGTCTCAATTGCAGCAGCAATTACAAGAAGAGCTTGATCTTCTCCTTGCCGCTCCTCTCAAGAAGCAATTCGACTGGCTCCACGAACCCGAATCCGAGACGGCCGCCGTTACAGAAGCAGTTCGAGAAGCCGTTACAGAAGCCTCCATCGAACCCAAATCCGAAATCCCAATTTTCAGGTTCTGGGTCTTCCTTGCAGAGGCCTCCATTGAAGAAGAACAACTCTGGTGGAAGGACCCATTTCGGATCTCACTCCAATGGAGTCCGAATCAGCCCCGTTTTGAATGTGCCACCTTGCATTTCCAAAGGAAGTAGCAGTCTTTTCGGGTTTGGGTACTTGTTCTGTAACGGGAAAGATTACAAGAGCAAGAAGAAATCACCCCAGTCTCTTGTAAAATCAAGATCTGCCTCTGTTTAGAAAAATTCAGAAATCGCATTCATTTGGATGCTGCTTCCACAATGCCATACTTTCTGCGGCAGAATTGTGATGATAAAGCCTGAAAAATCAGTATCTGAGGCAATGGCGTTTCAAACAGATTGTGATTTGAGTTACATCCAAACGCATGAAGTGAAAGCTGTAACTGTGTAGTGGAATCTACGGTGAAGGGGACGACATTTCAGTGAATTTGTAAAATGTCGTTGGATTGGGAGACAGAGGAATGGGGGTAGCTCCATTCAGGGATGTATGATCTGGGGATGGATGATTTGGAATTTACTCTTTCATTTTGCTTAATGTTTAAGGCCTTCTTGTTTGTGTATAGTCTAGATTTTATTTATTTTTATTTTTATTTTTTTGCTTATGCTCTCTTTCTAAGTAGCAAAACAGAACAAAATTGGGGTGATGTATTTTTCAAGTGGGGTTTAAGGAAGAAAGAATATGACAGGTGGGGTTTTGGGTTATAAATTTGTATCTAATATGGAAGAAAATGATGTGATCTCTTCTTATATGGTCTCTTTTTCCAACCTGTTTGTAAATAAATAAACTAACTTCTTTGTGAAAGTGAAATTTCATGAAAGGGGATTTTTAATCTCTACCATCCACAAGATGGACCCCTTCATTTAATTTTCTAAGTCTCAGTGTTTGGCACTTTTAACCATTAGACTAAGGATGGCGCCAGCTCTAGCCCATGGGCCTCAAAGGTAAAGCACAATGTGCATTTGGCCCTGTGTAGCCTAAGCCTTGGATATGACTCAAGATCACCCTATTCATATGACCCCTGTTTATCTTTAGAATGCTATGCATGTCTTCTTGTGCATATATAGACACCTTGCATGTGCTGGCTCCAAGCTAAGAGAAAGGAGGTTTGGCAATGGTAATATGGCATCTCATAAAATTGGTTAGACAGATCTGTAGTGGCAAAATTTGAGCCTGTTTTTATATGAAATTAGCATGGCATTACTTGATATTAGCGTTATACTTGCCTGACATTCTCGGGCATAATATTATAGCCATCTTAAATGAAGTTGAAAATTTTGAAGAAGGAATAGCATGATTGAGGTAAATCAGATGCAAATGTTTACAGTGTGCAGTGCTAAGATTGAAAGAAATTGAATGGATAGGCTCAACAAATAGCCAACTGTTTGACAGCTATAACTTTCTATTAAACCATTAAGTTCCCAGCTATTATTATTGATGACAAGCTCCCAACGAGATCCATGTTGGAAAACGCAAAAGTGATTTGAGGTCTTTCCATGGAGAATTTATCATTATTTAGATGGTAAAATCCCAATTTTTAAGTGGAGCTGCAGTAAATCAACCTCTATTCATCAGTAAAAACTTTTTTTAACAATTTTTACATGGGTGGTGTCAAGGCAGTGGCTCACTTGGCTTGAGACTTAGGTTACTCCCCAATTCTCAAGTTCAACTCTTGTCCCTTATGTTATTCGGATACTATGTTTGCGGCAACATATGTACCTCTTAGGGTATAGTCATTGCCCGGAGGCCAAAAGTCCAAAAGTTGGGCTAGCAAAAGATACACTGGGTCATAAAAAAAATGTTAGGTCGGTCTTTGCAAGGAACTTGTTTGTGTATTTTTTAGTTAAATGATATTTTGCTCACTTGAAAGGCTTTTATGGTATGTGGAGTAGCATTGAAAGGAGGGCAGTCTTGGGTCTTATCCTTTGCCCATTATTTCAAAATATAATGTGTAACGAGCAGATAGTGGAAAGCTGTCTTACACATATTAGAGGATTATTGTGTATGCTCTCCCGAGGTGTCAATGATTTATTATTATTATTATTATTATTATTATTATTATTATTAACCTTGGGTGAGATAAGAGAGCCCAAGTAGACTTAGGTGAGACAGAAGAGCCCTCGAGTGAGAAAAGATGATTATGCAGTTCGAACCCTAAATATTTAGGTAAGAACTGATGCATCTTACCGGGATGAATGGTCGTTCATATGAGGTGTTAATGTTAAAGAATTAAATAAAGAGGTTCTTCATAATGATAGGGGCAAAATATTGTTTTTGTTCTCCCGAGGTGTCAAAGTTTAAGACTCAAATAAAGCAAATTTGGTTTTAGCGATTTTAAAGGCATTGCATATCTTTATTTCTTTTCAAAGCTTCATACTCGTATAATGCTATTATATGGGATGCTTATACAAAATCCAAGCCATGCAAGCATCACTTTTGCTTTAAGGAGATTGAGGCTTTATCTTCCCATCATCATACAGTTTTTAGTCATGTTCTTTGGGCAACTAATAGGTCAGTCGTTGCTTTAACAAAAAGTGCAGATGGGTATGTCTTTTCCTCAGTGATTTCCTGTGTAATATTCTTATTTCTAGTTTCCATCTTTTTACTAGTTTATATATGTTGTATTATAAAAGGTATTATCATAGGTGGATAACTACGTTAAAGGCCATATTAGATAAGAAAAGCACTTAGGATTAGAGTCATATCATATTATGTTGCTTGGGGATCCTATCATATTATGTTGCTTGGGGATGAAGCAATCTTAGTCAATAGATAAGATCCTCCTCTCCATTGTTATGCACACATCTGATTCTAATAACAATCTCTCTCTCTCTCTCTCTCTCTCTCTCTCTCTCTCTCTCATTTAACATGTTGGTTGTTTAATGGTGGAAGAGCGGAGGGTTAGTCCTTTTCATGGTTGTGGTTTAATTTTGTGGAGGATTATTCACTCTCCAATTTTATGATTTCTTTGAAAGGAAAAAAATGACAAGATTTTTAGGAGATTTTCATCACCGTCGAAAAATCATATTTCACTAGTTAAGTTTAGGGTAGCAAAATGGGCTCTTTTGAGACGTGAATTTATTGGAATCAATTTAAATTGTATTCATCAGAATTGGGAATCTTGTACGTCATGTGGTCCATCCAAGGAAAGGATAGTGGTGTGCTAGTGTCCTTCTCCATCGGGTTGGTTAAAATTCAATGCTGATGGTCTAGCAAGAGTGTTACACTCCGCGCCCAAGATTAGGTTAATACGGCTAGGCCCATTATGTGGCACGCATAATCCCATAGAAATTTGTATCATACTAAGGCAAACAAAGACCACTACAAGAGAATTTGTACAAATCTTTCATGTGCAGAACATCTAAAAACGCATACATATTTAAATCTAATTGCAGAACTTCATGCTCAGTACAACCATTGAACACCCTATGATAGTATAAGAGCCTAAACAAATATCTTGTTTAAACATTCCATAATAACCTACTTAGTTAAATTACTAAATTAAACATGATCTCATGAATGTCTACATATCCAAAGCATAATCTAATTAAAGTATACATAAGATACGTCACAAAATGTATAAGTGCATAAACATAATCAAATGGTCTAAAGACAGAATAAACATGAAAACAGCATGTAATATCAAAAGTCTCAACAATATGACATGATGGAATAAAGGGACCGCCCCAAGGCCCAAGTCTTACATGCTTAAGCGACCTATGGTGCTCTAGCGAAGACAACTAATTGAGTAAGCCGTCGAAAGTCCACTCATCCATTCCTGCTGGTACTTACATGGTACTTTCCTTGAGCATTTCAAGGATTGGGTCATCGTTGGGTCCTACAATGCCAAAGGTAACACTCTAAATATAACAACTCAACATGAACTAAGTAAGTAGTAAATCACATGCTGTACCAAACAGAGTTAGTACATGATAATTGAAGAGGGCAAAAGCATAACTAAGCATGTTAGCATTTAATGAAGCATCTGTATGAGAACCATTTATGACAGAAATACTTGCAATTTGGCAATTCATGTAGTTAATATCCTCCCTACAAGTGGGAGCAAGAATATACGGGATGATAATCAGGTAGAGATCCTGATTACCCATAAGAGCATCGACAAACTCCTATCGAGAACCAACTGCAGTGGTGACATATTTGAAACTCATACTCAACCCCGTAGATCCTCATAAAGTCAAGCTCAATGGTACTGATTTTATGAATCAATAATATGATGAAATATATCGGACAATTGTTCATATCGTACTTACTGGTCATAACTTACTTGCATATCATGTGAAAGTAACTGAAACATGTAGTTACCAAATATGTATGAACATAAACAAGAACATTGTAATGAAAATGAAGGGCATACCAAACACAACTGAACATAACTGAATAGTTAAGATAAAGCAGGTAATGAATAAGAAGATCATAACAGTATGTATAAGTTTTCAATTTAATCAATAGACAAGGATGCTTACGAGCCAAACTATTCTAAGATGCTTGTGTCCTTAGCCTTCCCTTATGGTGTGATCATAAGCCACCCAATATCAGTGTTACTGAAGGTCTTGATATCGCATTGTGTATGAATTAGACATTAGACTCTTATATCCACACTTGAGGGTATGACATTAGAATCAACCAAAACATCTAACAAAGATTGCATGACAACTAGCATGTTTGATGTGGAGCAATGTACCAGGCATAGTGCAGGCAAAGATGGAGAGAACAGAGATGGAGGATGGAAGGCATAGGTCAACCTTTTGCTTGAAAATTGGCTTCACGCCAAACTCCCCATCGCTGGCTAAAAGAAGAAACTCTAGAAAACCCAAAATCACTTGAGTGTTTTATTCATCAATAACTGAATAGCCAAGGAGGCTTTATACTACTTAAGTAAAGAAAGCAAACTTATACCTTGGAACTAATCTTAGTCATTAAAACAACATACAGTTCAGATTAAACAACTTAGCTGCAATAAATTAAAAGATATAAACATTTAAAAAACTTTGAATAAAATAAAATAAGCACAAATTAAATGGAGAGGGCCTAATGGCTTGGTTGAGACTAATGGCCTGGGCCCATTGGCAAGTTGACCCATGAGGCCATAGGTCTGTCCTGCATCAACTCTCCACTTGTTGGAGAGAACTCGACCTTAAGTTCTACTAAAGTCATTTGTGACCAAATATCAATCGGACAAACTTTTGATGGGCCACTTTACCGCTGCTTTGTTGGCATAGTGTGGAGGCTTCATGTGATTTGTTCCTCCAACTCAAAGTAGATCGGAGGCATTGCTTCTGCTGGTATCTGAATTTGGCTTGGAGTTGCGATCATTAGGTATATCAAATTTTGAATTTCAACGGGCATATGATCTTCAAATATTAATACACAATCCCCGAAGATGAAATCGATATGGCAAATCTCTATGACTTGACAATCATTTTCAACCTTCGAAATAACAACTTTTTTTTTCCGATGATTTATCTTCTCTTCAGGAAGTGCACTTATGATAAGATCCACCAAATGATTAGACCCCTTGTTGTTTTCTTCATTGGTTGTTACCTTATGTTCCACCTGCTGATCAACATTGTCAAAATGGTATTTGGGTTTTTTTTCTCCCATATCATTTACAGTTAAAGTCGAATCAACTGTTCCTAGCTTTCATTCGTCATTTTCCACAATTTGTTCCATAACATGGGCTTCTATGGTTTGCAGAAATTTCCCTTTTTGCATCTTAGCCCTTCGGAGGTAATAGCATTTTATCAAGCACTCAACATGGATTGCTTCCTGATATCCTTTAAAAATGTCTTTGCAATCTCTCATATTTTCCAAAATGTCAGGTCGTAGACCTCTGAGGAAGTAATCAAAGTCATAATTCTCACTCTTCAATTTACATGCACAGTGTAGCCTTGAGAATTAATAAATATATTCATCCACGATCAATTTTTTTTGCCTTAAATTAAGGAATTGGTCAAAGTAAACTTTATCTCATAAAAGCATGTTCCATATTTAATGGCATATGCAAGCCTTTTCAGTTGATCATGGAGGTTACTGATTTTGAATGTTGATTTGAATGCATGAATTGAAATTAAATGCTCTTCAAAATTGAAACAGGTTGACTTGATTTGATGATCTCCTCTTTACAAACACGCTAGCGAAGATGGATTTGATATATGACTTCAAATGACCCCAAAATCTATGGAAAAATTTTCTACCTTAGATCGGAGGAATTTGTTAATTATCCTCTTCTGATGATAGTAGCAATGGTGTTGGGACATGCTGGGCTTCAAATTACAAATGGGTCCGCACTACAAATTACAAATGGATCAAAACTGAAATGACCTGCTAGCAGGGCCTGGACTTAACCCGAGCTTAAGTCCACAAGGTTGGCCCACTTGGAGTAGATCAAGCACGTGTGATGGTCTCTTTAATCGATGCACAAAAGAAAAGTAAGGACTCCTCTTCCTTCCTTGCATTGTAGATTCAAGGAGAAAAGACGAGTGGAGGGAGGCAACCAGTTCGGATTGTAAATAGGCAAGCAGTGGCCCTTTGAAGTCTTCTCCTTTTTCCTTTCTCTTTTGCCTTTTTTTTTTTTTTTTTTTTTTTTTTTTTTTTTGCTGTTTGGAAAGGGTGTTGCTGTGGAAGGAGATGGAGTTCAGGGTTTTGATCTCGTAGATGGGTTTCCGGTTTAGGAATATGGAGGGGATGATTGGCTGGGGAAGATGATTTTGGCGATGGTGGTTTTGGACAGCTTCGGTAATGCTGGTGCCACAACTAACTAAAAGAGGGGTAAAGCAGGGAACCTATGTTATGGTGCAACATCAATGAAGGAAGAAGCTTAAAGGGTTCAAGGCTGCTGCAGTCTGCTCATGGTGCCAGGTAATGTAACACTCCAACCCTAATTAAGTACACTTAGTGACTAATTAAAAGAATTATTGGCTAACTACCTTAGAATTAGCCTAAATAATAATGTTTAACATGCCATTAGGATGGACTTAACTTCTTTTGTCTTAGTGGGTCATGTTTAGGTCCTGGATAGGTAGCTGGGTTGAATTTAACCTAGATTAGGTATATACAAGCCCTTTTTCATAATTTTAGACTTTATAAGTTTACGTTATTCATGCATTATATTGGCGTCATCATATGTGTCTCGTCAAGCTTGTTGACCTCCGTACTTGACTCGAACACAAACGCATTCGTTTGTATTAGTTGGATGCTCATTTGACTTAAACTGAAATTTCCTTTAGGAAATTGGATTTAAACTTAAAGTTCTATATATATTACAATGGGTTTCAGTGCCCATTTGTTTTAGCTGTTTCTCTTCAACGTTCTCTCCTCCTTCCATTCCTTTTTATTTTTCTGCATCAAAGGGAACAAGATCATTCTTGCATGTGAGTTTGCAAGCACCCATTCCACCAGTCCATTCTCTTTAGTGTGATTTAAGGTGAGAGCAATTCCAATTTCAGCTCTTTTGAGTTAGACAGACTCTCATTCTACTACATACACTCATCTCCTTTCTTTTTCCTTGCATGCATGTCATTTAGGTTAAAAAATTAGGTGATTCTACTCAAGTTGAGCCAGAAAGAAGGATTAATAGTTCGAAAACGTAATCCAAGGCAAATATAAGTAAATTTTGATCAAATACATGTTGGTATAACATGATTCTTTTGGTTCTTGCAATTCTTTCAATTTTATGTGTTTTACAGTGTTGACACATAAAAAAATTACAAATATTGCAGCGAAGACATTACAAGCAAATTCCAAACCAAGGATACATAAACCTTGAGATTGTGGAATGGTAAGTCAAGCACTGTATGTAGATACTCAGGGCTGGTGTAATCCATTCGAAGACTTTAGATGAGCTCAAAATGCAGCATTTTAAACTTCATAGTTAGTGGGCTTCGTTTCGCCACTTAACACACCAAATACCAAATTCATGGTTCATTGATTTAAAAACTAGGGGTTACTGAACACACTTATGGCTCTGGATCACCAAAGTAGATGAAAGTCATATGGCAACTCTAAGGCATGCTTGGGAATGATGTTTCAAAGTTTCAAAGCATTTGGACTTCATCTCAACTCAAACTAAGCTTCAATGACTGTTTGCCAGCTCTTTCGGGGTCACTACGGAAATTGAAATTGTTACATGTCAAAACAAGATCAAACTCAGGGGAATGCACCCAAAGACTATCCTTCAAAATTTCAGAGCATTTGGACATCATTTGGATCCAAGCTCAGTCCAAATGGTTATATACTATGCTCGGTGGGGTCACTGTGTAAAGTGACACCTCGTGATGGTCAAATCAGTTGAAACTTTTCGATGAAGCTCAAATTATACTTAAGGGAGGTTCTACAAAGTTTTAGGTCAAACGAACATCAATTAACCCAAAATCTAAAAATATGTCAACTTTAGGTCAGTGACCCCCAAGTCATGGGATCACTGACCAAAGTCCTGCTTCCTAACGCCCAAAATTGATGAAAATTAAGCACAGAGCTTCAGTCATGCTCCAAGGGGCTTTTGCAAATTTTCAAGTTAAGCAGATTTCGTCTGATCCCATTTCCATTGCATGTCAGCTCAAAAATCAATGACCCCCGAGTCATGGAGGTCACTGATCAAAATCCTACTTCCAGGAGGGCAAAGCTGACAGAATTCGGAACAGAGATTCAAACTATGTTCAAAGTGAGTTCTCAAAAGTTTCAAGTCAATTGAACGCCGCTCGAGTAAAAAACAAACTTACTACCCACAGTGTGAGGTGAATAATGACTAAGAACATGCAATAACTGGGTCATTGTTTGAAATCCTACTTCCCCAAATCTAAACTACTTGAAATTTAGATTAACACTCCAAGATACCCCTAACATCACTCCCTCCAAGTTTCAAATCAAACTGAGGTCATTTGGGCCTTAAACAGCTGAAACAAAGGCCCCTTTTCATGAAAAGTCAATGGGGGAGTTGACCAACTTTAGAAGGTCATAACGGGCTGAAACTTCTATGACACACTCAAAATAGTGTCAAGAAACATCTCCAAGTTTCGTGAAGATCAGACATCGTTCGGGCCCCAAACAGGCAAAAACGGGTCACATACATAAAAGTCCAAAAAGGGCCCTGGCAGTGACCACGGCTACGGTCGCTAACTTCCATCGAGCAGTTTTTGTGGTTTCAGGTAGTTTTCTCACTTCTTTTCGAAAGTCAACCTCCCATAACCTCTCTTTAACCTCCTGAAACTCCCTAAAAACTATCAAGGCAATCTATAAGAGGGGTGGCATTTGAAAAAAAAGAAGGAGGGGACACACAGAGGCAAGAGAATTTCTGCAAAAATCTTCAAGAAAAGCATCCTCAGACACTTAAACCCACTTTTTCTTTTTCTTCTCAGTCACTTAAGTGAGGAATGATTCAGAGAAGGAAGGAGGGTGTGGGAATTATTTAAAAAGAAAACTATTGCAAGTCTTCGAAGGATGACATCGTTTCTTTTGTTTTTCTCACTGAGGGGGTTTTCTAGCTATCATAGAAGTTGTGAACAAACCTCTTTAGGCTTCATTCTATTCCTTGAAAATCATAGGTTCAGAATGATACAACTTTGGCTTCATACAGCACCCTTTTTCGGACTTGTACAAAAAATGGTCCATAAACAACGGTGATTATCAACAAAGGTTTCGATCGATTCCACGGTTGAATTTAATCCTCTCGATGGTCATTCAACACCCTAAAGATAAAAAAGCAAGCTTTAGCACCTCGGAGAAGTCACAGAGATGAAATAGTGCAAATCACAAGGCAAAACAGTGGCCTTACGGCCATTGTCTGCTAATGACTGTGACCCACGGTCACTCCTCTTTTTTTTTTCTTGTTCATATTTTTTCCACTTTTTGTACACTTTTTTGTATTTTCTAAATTTGGATCACATCTGAGACTTGAGGGAGGGGTTGTAAACTTTTTAAAACTATGAAAACAACCTACATCCTTGCAGTCAGAGCATTTGAACCCATATAAATAAAAGGAAAATTAATGATGAACTGTAGTTAATTCTCATTCTTTTTAAACGCTTGGAGTGCGTGAATCTTGGACTTGAATCCATTACACATTTTTGGCCATTTTTTCAAGCATGATCAAAAGATTAGCACTGTCTGTGAGAATTTATTTGCCCTAATTTGTGATCAAATTTGGCCACAAGACATGAATATTATCTAAAACTGCTGCTGTTGTGTTGAAAAGTGCTACTGTTGTGCAGAAAAGTACTGCCGTTATGTTGAAAAGTGTTGCTGAAAGCCTGTGACTACGGGGAACTATGTAAAAAGTTGTGACCACGGGAATAAATGGAAAATGGGCAGTGACTGACCTATTTTGTTACTAAAAATGGCTTGTTTGACCTTTGAAGACACCCATGCAAGACCTTGATATCTACGATGAGTTTGGAAACATTAATGAAGCAACTTTGCACCTCGAAATGCACCCTTTAATCACACAAATGAAGGCATTAGGCACCTCAAAGTGCATACTTTTGCCATTTAATTGAAGGAACTTTACACCTTGATATGCATGGGCCAAATCAATACCCTTTTATACAATAGGAAAGTGGTGATTCAGTCCAAAATGGTTCAAACCAAATAACTATTTGTCCCAAATTAGTAATAAGACCAACGGCATTGCAATTATCCATTGTCCAGCGTCATACACTGATGGATTCTGTATGATCATTGTGGTAGTGGTGCAGGCTCGATCCTGTGGGCCTTATTCCTTTATTAGATCCAACCCTCTCTTACTTACAAGTCTGACACAAATGTCCCTAAAATGCTGCCAAAATTGTGGTAGCCAGGTTTAGTCAGCTTACCATGCTTTTAAGTCTGACTATATAGTTCCAAAATGCTGCAGAAATTTTGATAGCTAGGACAGTCAGCATAGCACAATGAGATTGGATTTATACCTATATCTAACCATTCCGATTCAAAACCATGTTGGTATAGATGGCATTTATAAACCATTCCAGCTAGCCCAAGAGGCAGCCATGTTGGTTATACCACTAATATAGTCCATTGGGCTTACTTTTTGTAGAGATATCATGGGTTTCCTAATCATCACTTTTAATGATGCCAAAGAGAGGCTCTTTAAAATCTCCATGACCCAAAACAAACCAACTGCAAGAGCACCGAAAAAAGCTCAAATGGATTCTATGCCCCTATGTCGAGAGTCTCAGTCTTCTAAAGACTCTTTATTCCAACAGGCTCCATGACTTCTGCTGATCCAAATGGGTCATCAGTGACCCTTAAATCCATCAAGAAGACTGAAACTCCCAAATCCTGGGTTTCCAAATATGCGCAGAATCAGTTTGGAGTTTTCAAGAAGGTTCAGGAGGAACCAAATCACAAGCTGAAGTTAAAAGAGAGCAATCTTCATATCACCAAGCCTCGTCTGGGGCAAGGCAGGTCCGGTTCACGGATCATAAGTCAGTGACACTTGGCAAGTCACATTCAGTGACTGCTCAATGCTTAAAGTAATCACCTACTCGGGCCCAAACAGTAGGTCATTACCAAGCAAGCACCAGAGGACCTCCAACAATTCCTGATTCACAAGAAGGCCCAGATAGGTGCATCCATCCCAAGATACAGCAAGTGGTCACCTCAACCACACACTCCAAATCCAATAAGGATGCTTGGCATTACTTGAAGAGAATACTTTTGGCCCTCTAACTCAAAAAGAGGGACGTAGGTTTGGCAGGAGGCGTCTACCCTCCATCGTTGTAGCACCATCCCTGCCATCTTCACCCCAGCGCTTATTACATGGCGGTAAAGACAAAAAACAAGCTAAGAGATTGGTCATCAATAATTCAACCGATCTCGCTCGTTTCAAGGATTCGCTTCATCAGAAAGAGCAAAAGAAAAAGAACAAGAGGGGTGCTATTGACATCTTTTCACTTCGACTTCCGATTCCATGGATTGGAAATGAGTTGCTAGCACTTCCAGGCCGCTGGTTGCCAGGTTCAAAGATCAAACCTTAGTAACCAGGCTAGTCAACCAAATTAAGAAGAAAGCTTTAGCCCCTTACGAGGACCAAACTCAGAAGCTATTACAATGCAAGATCACTCGAAAATGGGTGATTAAGGAAGATTATCTAGACTTGACCTCATCTTGCATGGTCGGGCTAGGCTCAGTTCGAAGAGTTACTCAGAGTATGACTTGGACTGAATCACAAGGGTCTGATTTAAGCTCCCATTCAAGCAGTACTTCTGAAGGTCATGTCAAAATTGATTCTGATGATGATCCTATCACTATCTTGAATGCAAAAGATAGTTAATCCACTCCTCGGGCATTAACATCATCTGATCCCAATCGGTACACTGTGTTTATGGCTGAGGGGAGTGAACTAGCAAGGATGAAAATGACGATGCTAGTGGAAGTAAAGATGTTGATGAAGAAGATGCTGGTAAAAATAAAGATGACAATGTCAGTGATGCTGTCAAACAACAAGGAGCTATGATCGACCACTTGACTGCCCAATTGAAATCTTAACAGATAAGCTAGATGGTTCAGTTGAAGCTCAAATAAATCCTCTGTTTACCAACAGAAGAGAACAAGCAATGATCATGAAGAATGCCACTAAAATTGACCTTCTCACAGGTCAATTTAAGTCCCTAACAAATAAGGTGATGGTTCCATGTTTTACTGGTGGTGATCATTCATCAATCCTTGGTCTTCATGCAGATCTTTAAAAACATATAACCTTTAAAGAAGTTGAAAAGATACTGATAAAATCAAAAGTGAAGACTAGGATGAAAAAGAAAGGTATTACACCTAAGTATCCTCTGGAATTTGATTTAGTACCATTTCCACCATATTATAAACTTCTGACTTTCTAACGATACCTTGGGAAGGGGTCAGCATATTGTGCATTTCAAATCACTCCCTGGAAGCCTGCCAGAGTTAGATGCACTAAAAATAAGACTATTCATCGGTACATTGAAAGGAATTGCCTTCGATTGATACAAGTAGTTACCAGAACTTTCCTTCATGACATGGCTAATCATAGAAGAGAAGTTCTTACTCCATTTCCAGGAGGAGGATCAAACAATCACCTTTGCTATGCTCAACAATACAAGGCAGGGAGACAATAAAACTGCACAAGCCTTTATCAATAGATTGAGAGCATATCCTATAAAAGCTTGGAACAACCATCTCAGAGGGCAACGATCAAAATGTGCAAAACCAATTTGCAACCAGAAATTAAGGTTATCATACTTAGTCATATAACTAAGTCTCTAGCCCGATTGGTTGAAGTTGCCACTGATGCAGAACTGATCCTCAAAGAAATCAGTCAAAGTCAAAGCTATATTGAAGATACATTCTCTGAGAACTCTTAAATAACTCAAGAGATTGTAGGGCAGATTGCCTACATTTGCCAGTTCATCTCAAACTTATCTAGGAAAGGTAGAGCATTATCCAAACTCATGAAGAAAGGGATTGAATTTGTGTGCGATAAATCTTGTGAAGATATCAAATGGTGTCTCATAAACCCACTGATCATTTTAGCTCCAATTCCAAGCAAACCTCTCATCCTCTACATTCGAGCTCTTGATCACTCTCTGGGGGCATTACTAGCTCAAAAGAACAATGAGGAAACTACATCACTATATTATTTCTAATGTAACATACTTGGTTTCTAACACAATCCACTGAAGGCACTTGTGACAAAGGCTGGGCACTGAGTGATCGTCTAGTCAAATAGTCTATTATTTTCTCTCAATATGACATTAGATATACTGCTATAAAGGTAGTGAAAGGATAAGCTCTTGCTGACTTTCTAGTAGAACATCCACTTTCAGAGAATTCTGAATTCAGGGACAATCTCCCTGATGAACCAATCTTCTTCATTGAACAAATATGGAAACCCATTATTGATTCAAACTTACATTGGATCATGCACTTTGATGGAGCTTCCTAGACAAATGAATTTGGAGATCCAGTTTCCGAGGTCGAGATTATTTTCTACAACCCAGAAAGATTTCATGTCCCTCACTCCTTCTCATTAATCTAGCCATGTGCAAATAAGGTGGCAGAATATACGGCATTGATTATGGGTCTCGAGTTAGCCTTGGAATCTGGTATAAATATGCTTGGAGTTCATGGAGATTCGCAACTTGTAATTAAACAAATGAATGTCGAATATGAAGTGAAGAAATCAGACATGCTTTTTTCTTCAACAAATCTTGTGGAATCAATGAGAGATTTGTGCTTATCGAATTTCACCACATTCCAAGACATCAAAATGTCAAAACAGATACAGTCCTCTACTTCTAGAAGACTCACATCATCTGTCATTTTGGGGTACCTAAATGTCTACATCTTGACAATGGTTCTCAGTTCAAAAACGACAAATTCTACTTATTCTATGACAAATGTGGAATCCAATGCTGTCCTTCTACTACATATAATACTATAGCTAATGGACTTACTGAAGCTTTCAATAATATCAGTTGCAACATTCTAAAGAAAATGGTCTCTAACAACAAAAAAAGTTGGAGAACCAAACTTCCCAAAGCATTGTGGGCATACAGAACTACTGTTTGTGGTCCAACCAAATCAACACCATATTACTTGATTTATGGCTGTGAAGCTATGATACCCTTAGAAATTCAACTTCTTTCTCTTTGGGTAGCTGTGATGAACAAATACACTAGAGAAAAGAATGTTAAGCCTAGACTTTAAGAGTTGGAAAATGTTGATGAAAAGAGGCTTGCTGCTTGACAAAGCATCAAGCTCTATCAAGCTCGTATGACTGGATCTTTCAATAAGAAGGTCAAAATACAGAGCTTACAAGAAAGGAAACTTAGTCCTTGCAATCAAAAGGCCAATGTTCTCCACACACATGTCAAAAAGCTTACTCCAATAGGAAGGACCTTTTGTTGTCAACAAGGTTTACTCCAATGGTTCACACGCACTCCTCACACTCGGAAGAGACAGATGCATGATGCTTATCAATGGAAAACTTCTCAAGAAATACTATACTTGAATGTCATTGGTATACCCAAACTATGTACAATGTACCTAAACTATGTATAGTGTATATTCTCACTCCTAACCAAAATCAAAATCCTCTGGTTTTGAGCCTCACAACCTATGACTCCAACCAAAATCAAAATCCTCTAGTTTCGAGCCTCCTAACCTATGACTACTAACCAAAATCAAAATCCTCTGGTTTCAAGCCTCATAACCTATGACTCTTAACCAAAATCCCTCAAACTTGTGTAAAATGACTGCGAGGATAAAATCCTTCGACCCCTCTAGTCAAACTTTCGTTACTTGGATAATATCCTTACAAAACCCCTTGTAACATCCTGCTATATAGATTAAGCTTTTTTGCAGACCTTCTATAGCAAAACTTAATCTTTAGTTGTATAGAACAAGTCTTTTTGCAAACCCTATATGATTATCTTCATTTATATAAAACAAGTCTTTTTGCAGACCCTATATAACTAAAATCTAAACAAAAACCAAAACTAAATCTTTGTCCTAAGGAATAAGTCAAGGATCCCAGGGAAAGCCTCACACATGGGCACTGGATAAAATCCACTTTGTTTGACCTCTTTCGACACCAAAAGGATCAAGTCATGGACCCTAGGGAAAGCCTCACACATGGGCATTGGATAAGATCCACCTACATGACTCCCTTATTTTCGATTTGTAGATCCAAAAGATCGCAAATCACACCGTTATAAAAGTCTGAGAAAACCAAACCAAACAAACCATCCATACAAATCACATTAAATATTCACAAAAAATCAAACCAAACACCCATACCAATGACAAAATGGCAGAAAAGAAAAGTTTTTTCATTAATATTCATTTGAAGTTTAAGTACAAAGAATGAAGTCAATGTATACATGGCCACCCAGGCTAATCAAGATAAAAGAGTCAAATAAGAAGCTGTGGCAATGAAACCTAGTCCAAGAACTTCTCAAGTCGCCTCCTTGCATTCAGAATTTCTTCCCTCAGGATGTGCCCTTTATAGCTTAGATAAACTGGGACAACAGCATCAATGTCAATTTCATTCAGTTTGATACTCATTTCACTTTTAAGGGATTGAACAAAGTCATTCAAGGTTGTCTGCTTTGCCTTTACTTTGGCGAGAATGCACTCTTCGTAAGCCTGGTTCTTTGAACTAGACTTATCTAAGCCATTTATGGTGCTTCAAAGCTTCAGAATATCATCTTTCAAAGATGAAAACTATTGCTACATTGTGATGATCTATGGTTGCAATGTTCCTCATGGTCAAATTTCTAGTTCTATCTCAAGACACAACATGGTGAACTCACTTTGGGTATTTTGCCCCAAACAAAAATGTGTGTTTTCTTGAAAGCCAACCTAATCTAAATTTTAAGTCCATCTTGGGACAAATCCAATTTTGAGCCAAATTTGTCATCTCAAATTGCTTTGGATCAGAATCCACAAAAGCCAAAAGCCAATCTCCTTCAAAATTGCATCTCATTGTGAATCATGTCAAGCCAAGTTAAAATCTAAACTTATGATTTTTGAAAATGAACCAAAAATCTGTGAAAATCCAAACCCAAATCCATTTTAAACCAAACATTTGATTTTCTTAAAACCTTAGAGATTCTTTTTTGCGGGTGTTCCCCACATCCCCACAGAGATGCCACTCTGGATATCTGTGACAAATAAGTCAAAATAAAATTAAATCCATAAATTTCTAATCTCTCTTAAAACCTCAGGGATTTCTTTCGTGGGTGTTCCCTGTAGTTCCCACAGAGATGCCACTTTGGATATCTGTGATAAATTGGTCATGAGAAAATAAAATCCATTTCTAGAATCCAAACAAAATTAATAAACTTCTGAATTTTCTAAAAGCCTAAGGGATTCTTTTGTGGGTGTTCCCCACAATCCCTATAGAGATGCTACTTTTGATATCTGTGAAAATAGGGCAACGAAATTCAGAATTCTTATGTTTTTGCCAAATTCTATCATCAAACCATTCATGGTTTTTATCAAAATTTTTAAAATCCCAAGTTTAGGCCTACAACCTATCTTGACAAACTGTATTTTCATCAAGCCATCCATCATTCCCACAGATTGGCTCTTTCGAGGCACAATGATTATTACACTATAATCATTGCACCTCGAGGGGGCACTTGTTGACACATAAAAATTACAAATGTTGCGGCGAAGATATTACAAGCAAATTCTAAACCAAAGATACATAAACCTTGGGATTGTGGAATAGTAAGTCAAGCATTGTATTTAGATACTTAGAGCTGGTGTAATCCATTCAAAAGACTTCAGATGAGCTCAGAATGCCGCATTTCAAACTTTAGAGTTAGTGGACTTCATTTCATCACTCAACTCACAAAATACCAAATTCATAGTTCATTGACTCAAAAACTAGGAGTCACTGAACACACTCAAGGTTCTAGATCACCGAAGTAGATGAAAGTCGCATGCAACTCTAAGGAATGCTTGGGAATGATGTTTCAAAGTTTCAAAGCATTTGGACTTCATCTCAGCTTAAACCAAGCTTCAGTGACTGTTTACTAGCTCCTTGAGGTTCACTGTAGAAATTGACACTGATGATGTCAAAACAAGATCAAACTCAGGAAATGCGCCCAAAGACTATCCTTCAAAATTTTAGAGCATTTGGACATCATTTGGATCCAAACTCAGTATAGATGGTTTTATACTATGTTCGATGGGGTCACTGTGCAAAGTGACACCTCGTGATGGCCAAATCAACTGAAACTTTTTAGGAAGGTCAAATTATACTCAAGGGAAGTTCTACAAAATTTCAGGTCAAATGGACATCAATTGACCCAAAATCTACAAACATGTCAACTTTAGGTTAATGACCCCCAAGTCATGGGGTTACTGACCAAAGTCCTGCTTCCTGACGCCCAAAATCGATGAAAATTAGGCACAGAGCTTCAGTCATGCTCCAAGGAGCTTTTGCAAATTTTCAAGTCAAGCGGATTTCGTCTGATCCCACTTCCACTGGATGTCAGCTCAAAAGTCAATGACCCCCGAGTCATGAAGGTCACTTATCAAAATACTACTTCTAGGAGGGCAAAGCTGACCGAATTCGAAACAGAGATTCAAAATATGTTCTGTAACGACCTAAGTAGCCCACTGGCCCAATAACTCAGTGAGCCTTTAACGTGGCCCAAAATGCTTAAGCCCAAGTTATTAGTAGTAACCCACATGTTCATTATATATTGACTCATATTTCATTCATAAGCGATATGAGATGGGGTGTTATGGGGGTGTTACAATCTACCCTCTTAAGGCCACACATCCCCGTGTGAATCGATCTAACTACGCCAGGCGATGTGGGACCGAAGCATTCCACACCCGTGTCCCCTGCGGATTCTCCTATATTGATTCACAGGCTCGCACACCCTAGGTCTATCCTGATCTTGCCTCAAGGGCTTTCCCAGCGGGATTGGGGGTCCCACATTTTCTGCTAGTTATAGGCTCTGATACCATTTGTAATGACCCAAGTAACCCATTGGCCCAATAACTCGGTGAGCTGTTCACATGGCCCCAAAATGCTTAAGCCCAAGTTATTAGTAGTAACCTATATGGTTCATCATATATTAGACTCATATTTCATTCATAAGCGATGTGGGATGGGTGTTATAGGGTGTTACATGTTCAAAGTTAATTTCCAAAAGCTTCAAGTCAATTAAACCCCGCTCGGGTGGAAAACAAGCTTACTACCCACAGTGTGAGGTGAATAGTGACTTAGAACATGCAATAACTAGATCATTGTTTGAAATCCTACTTCCCGAAATCCAAACTATATGAAATTTGGATGAACAGTCTAAGATACCCCTAACATCAGTCCCTCTAAGTTTCAAATCAAACCGAGCTCATTTGGGCCTCAAATAGCTGAAATAAAGGCCTATTTTCATGAAAAGGCAACAAGAGAATTGACCAACTTCAGAAGGTCAAAATGGGCTGAAACTTATATGACACACTCAAAATAATGTCAAGAAGTATACTCCCAAGTTTCGTGAAGATCAGACATCGTTCAGACTCCAAATAGGCAAAAACGGTTCACATACACAAAAGTTCAAAAAAGGGCACTGGCAGTGACCACGACTGCGGTCACTGACTTCCATCGAGCAGCTTTTGTGGTTTTAGGTAGTTTTCTCACTTCTTTTCTAAAGTCAACCTCCCATAACCTCTCTTTAACCTCTTGAAACTCCCTAAAAACTACTGGGGCAGTCTATAAGAGGGGTGGCATTTGAAAAAAAAGGAAGGAAGGGACACACGGAGTAAAAAAGGCAAGAGAATTTCTACAAAAAGCTTCAAGAAAAGTGTCCTCAGGCACTCCAACCCACTTTTTCTTTTTCTTCTCAGTCACTCAAGGTGAGGAATGATTCAGAGAAGGAAGGAGGGTGTGGGAATTATTTAAAACGAAAACAATGGCAAGTCTTTGAAGGATGACATTGTTTCCTTTGTTTTTCTCACTTGAGGGGTTTTCTAACTATCATAAAAGTTGTAAACAAGCCTCTTTAGGCTTCATTTTGTTACTTGAAAATCATAGGTTCAGAATGACACAACTTTGGCTTCATACAGCACCCTTTCGGACTTGTACAAAAAATGGTCCGTAAACAACGGTGATGATTAACAAAGGTTTCGATCGATTCCACAGTTGAATTTAATCCTCTTGATGGTCATTCAACACCCTAAAGATCAAAAAAGCAAGCTTCAGCAACTCGGAAAAGCCACAGAGATGGAACAGTGCAAATCACAAGGCAAAATAGTGGCCTTACGACTACTGTCTGCCAGTGACTGTGACCCACGGTCACTCCCCATTTTTTTTTTCTTATTTGTATTTTTTCCACTTTTTGTACACTTTCTTGTATTTTCCAAATTTGGATCACATCTGAGACTTAAGGGAGGGGTTGTAAACTTTTCAAAACTACGTAAACAACCTGCATCCCCGCAGTCAGAGCATTTGAACTCATGTAAACAAAAGGGAAATTAATGATGAACTGTAGTTAACTCCCATTCTTCTTAAACGCTTGGAGTGCGTAAATGTTGGACTCGAATCCATTATACATTTTCACCATTTTTTCAAGCGCAATCATGCATCCTTTTATTTGTACGTCTATTTCATTGTTTTGAAGATGCATGCTAAGCTACCAAATTCTGAAATGAACTGAACTTGCTCCAGAAAATCTAAAGTTTACGGCTAGGCCGTAAGTTTTCTACGGCTTAACTTCCAGAGAACAACAAATTTGAAATTTCTTTCATGGCCAAGCTACGGCTAAGCCATAGGATATACTGTAACTAAGCTGTAGCCAAGCCGTGGCTCAGCCGTAGGCTAAATATGACCAAGCCGGAAATCAAAACACAGTTCAACCGTGTGAACGGGGTAAATGATGGGTAACTACGGCTCATTCGTAGTGCATTTACGGTTAAGTCGTAAGATGTGTACAACTAAACCATAAGTCACCTACGGCTAAGTCATAAGTCCATTGAGAATTAGGATTTAAGTTGATAGTTTTAGGAAGACCTCGTAGGGCCCTAGCTTTTGGATCCCTATACCCCATTAATTGGCCCAGAGGAATGACTGTACATCATTAAGAGTCTTGAGGGTTGAGACTCATTCATGTGGTGTTGTTTATTCATTAAGCACCTCTCCATGGGTGTTGGTTTAAGGGATTTCAATGCACATTCTTGATACAATACAATACCAAAAGAAGGACAACAATGTATCGAATAACTTAAAACTACATCATCATGCAAGGTTAGAAACAATCGATGACTAGATTATGGTTGATTTGTAAAACTGCCTTCATTCTATCAAATCGAATTGCATAGCATATTGGGTTACTATTGTTGCCTTTTTTTTATTCCATTACTAATTCTAAATTGCAATGATCAAGTCCACATTGATTCCATTTGAGTGGTTTTGAGTTGAGAAACATTTGGTATTGTATTGATATTGGTATTGAATTGCTTGCATGAATTAATTGAATGTATATGCAATGAATAAATTGTACACTTATTCAAAATTCAATTGAATGAATTGAATCAGTCTGGCTCTACTCAGCTTTAGCCTTATGATACCCGACGGGGTTGACTTTGGTGTAGCATGAATTATGCTGCTGTAGTGTGCTTTCTTAGAGCTTTCGGACTCCATGTACAAGAGACCCATTTGTACTTTAGTCCGGTCAATGGTGTTTTTAACACTTAGATCCCTAGAAGGAGGAAGTGTCAAAATGTAGTAGCCACATAGTAAAGTATTTTTATTAATTGATTCTTATAGTAGACTTTATTCAAATGCACAACTTGCCTAATATACTAATTTGACATTTGTTTATGATCACTTGTTATTGATTCTTATAGATATAACGCGTATTACCTTAATTATGCTTATACTTTGTTGAATGGTCTTAATCACTTATTGTCCATTGGTGTTGTCGGTTCAGGTCCTCTTCCAATCCCTCAAAGATCAATGAGACTTTGGAGGAGACCTCCAAAGTCCCATCGGGATGAGAGAAGTGGACAGTAGATCATCTCTGACCGGTGCACCTGCAAAGTGCGGCTTGGGCTAGTATAGGCCTTATTTTGGGTTGTGGTTGTATTAGTTTCATTTTGTTAAGTATGGGCTATGACTCTATGTATTTTGTACACTATATAAAACTTCCCATCTTTTTGGAAACTTTCTTCCATTTTATAAAGACACAGTTCTTTGTAACTTTATTACATATAAAAGTGTTTTTAGTAATTGGGTGTCCTCTTGTTTCTAGGAATGATATTAACAGCTTCCGTGTATGTATGCTTGGACAAATGTCCATTAATGGCAGTTATACATATAAATTTCCCTTATCTGATTACACTTAGACTTGGGTCCTGGTGTGTATTACACAGGAGTACATGTGTTACTATTTTAAGTTTAATCATAATACCAAATTCTTGGGCCTGAGATGTGATAGGTAATCTTTTCAAAACTCAATCTCCTCCCCCTTCATTCTTCTACTCTATCTTTTTTTTTTTTTTACTCTGGTTCTGAGGTTTGACGAGCAAAAAGGGTTTTGTGGATGGATTTCTTGGAAAGTGCCTCATTCTAGATTAGGGCAATTTGGGGAAATGATGGAATGTCAGAAGGGGATTTGGAGTTTTAGGGATCTCGCACTAAAAGGGCCTTGTCGAGGAAGTAGGGTTCGGATAAGATGGAAAACGGATTTGGTTTTTTTTTTTTATTTTTTTCAGATGGGTGTAAGGAAGATAGGTTATGACATGGGCTCCATTTAGGGTTGATGAAGGGTGAATGGGGTCGTGGGTGTAGTCGACTATGTCTAGATAGGTAGGGCTTTTGTACTTGGTGCTTGGTTTGCATAGGGCTCTGATTGATGGATTAGGGGCCTTGGAGTGAAATGACTTAGTTTGAGTTTGGGAAATAGCGGCTTGGGGAGGCAATGGAATGAGAGTTTTAGGTATTTTGCGGCACAATCTAGGGATTGGGAGGTTTTGCTTTTGATAGAGATGGATTTAGGGTTTGGCAGTCATGGAGATTAGGAGTTTGGAAGATCTGGGTTTAGGGTTATGGGAGATCCATGGGGATGACAGAGATGGATATTTGCTGAACTTGATTTGGGGTGAATAACGATAGTGGTATTGAAAGGATGAAGAAGGTAGTGAGGAAATACCTAGGCCAATCTTGCCAACGTGAGGCGATGATGAACGATGAATCTGAAAGGAATGATGGATTACTAATTATTGAATCCGGAAAGATCAATCTTCTACTCTGATACCAAATGATGTAGAGCGGGATACCACAAGCGGTGTGGGCAAAGATGGAGAGATAAAAGATGGAGGCTGAAAGGGATAGATCATTCTTCCACCTAAAAGATTGGCTTCATGCCATACTCTCCATCATGGGCGAGAAGGAGAAACTCTGGGAAACCCCAAAATCACTCATAATTTTTTTATTCATTAATAGCTAAATAGCTAAGGAGGCTTTACAATGCTTAAATAAAGAAAACATACTACTCCAGAACTAATCTTAGCCATTAAAACAAGTTGAGGCTAAGATTAAACAACTTAAAAGGAGTAATATTAAAAACATAAACATTTAAATAACTCTAAATAAAATAAAATAAGCACAAATTAAATGGACTGGGCCCAATGGCTTGGTTGAGATGGATGGGCTGGGCCCATTGGCAGGTTAACCCATGAGGCCATGGGTCCGTCATGCATCAATGTTCCCTATTTACTTCATTTGATTTTGTTGGTCACGTGTAAGGTGTAAGAATTTCAAAAGTTAAAGTCTTATAAAGTCATAAGGTCTGCCTAATAAGGATTCTAAAAGTTAAAAGTCCTACACAGTTATAAGATCTACCTAATATTTTAATGTAATACTTGAATTCATGATTCAGCTTAATATTTCCTAAGTATGCCTGACATCATCAAGTTAAGTTATATTAGTCTTAAAAAGAAACTTATAAAAGAGGCATTTAAGTAAAATAGAATAATTAAATAAATAAATATTTTTTTTTGAAAAACAGGGTCTGACTGATCGGTCGGGCCAAGACCTGATCAATTGGACCCAACTCAAAGAAGTAATTTAATTGATCAGACACCTGTCCATTGATTGGACTTAATGCATTTTCATGCTTGAAACGTGATGTAAAATGTAAAGGATTCGAGTCCGACATTCACACACTTCAAGCATTAAGAAGAATGGAAAACAATTACAGTTCATCATGATTATTATTATTATTTTGTTTATATGGATTCAAACGCTCTGACCGTGGGGATGCAGGTTGTTAACAAGTTTTGAGATTTTACAACCCCTTCCTATAATCTCGATGTGATCCAAATTAGAAATTACAAGAAAATACATGAAAAAATGGAAAAAAACTACAACAAAAGAAAAAAAGAAAAAAAGACAGGGAAGTGGAGACTGTGATCCACTGTCGCTGATAGACAATGGCCCAAATGGCCACTGTTTGTCCCGTTTCTTCTCTATTTCGCTTCTATGATGCCTTCAGAGTGTTGGAGTTTGTGTTTTGCAACTTTTAGAGTGTTGAATGACCACCGAGAGTAGTTAATTTGGCCATGGAATTGACTAAAACCTTTGATAATGATCACTTTTTGGTTACGGACTATTTTTGTATAAATCCAAAAAGTGTGTTTTATACAAGCAAAATGAAGCCAAAATTATATCATTCTGAACCTATGATTCTCATGGGACAGAATGAAGCCTAAAGAGGCTTTTTCAATACTTCTCATATTGCTCAAAACCCTCCTAAGCGAGAAAACCAAAGGAATTGGTTTCATCCTTTGTAAACTTGATGACACTTACACCCATCTTCTCTAAGTGATACACATACTTCTTTTCTTTTTTTCAACCATTTCTCACCTTAAGTTAGTGAGAAGAAGAAGAAAAGCTAGACTTAAATGCTTGAAATGCCTTGGGAGCCTTGTGAATTCTTGGAACAATGCCTTGAATCTTGTTGAACTTCCTTGAATTTGCTTGGAACTAGTGTGTAACCATCTCCCAAGTGCCAAACTTTCCTTTTATAGACTCCAAAGGTAGTTCATGGAGTTATTGGAGGTTGAAGTTTGAATTAAAGTGAAGAAAACCATTAAAAACCACTGGGAACCACTTCACAGGTATCAGTGACCGTTGCCACAGTCACTGACAGGTCCAATCTCGAGTTTTCTCATATGCGACCTGTTTTTACTTGTTTGGGGCACAAGCAATATCCGATCTTCACGAAAGTTGGAGAGATGCTTTTTAACAGTATTTTAAGGGTGTCGTAGAAATTTCAGCCCATTTTGATGCTCTGAAATTGGTCAACCCCCCGTTGATGTTTCTTGAAAATGAGCTTTTGTTTTAGTTGTTTGAGTCCTAAATGACCTCGGATTGATTTGAAACTTGGAGGGACTAATGTCATGGGTATCTTGAAGTGTCTATAAGATTTTCATATGGTTTGGATTTATGAAAGCAGGATTTTGAATAATGACCCACTTGTTGCATGTTCTAAGTCAATATTCTCTTGTGTCGCAGGCAGTCAACTTGTTTTCTACCCGAATAATGTTCAATTGATTTAAAACATTGCGAAATTAACTTTAAACACATTTTGAGTCTAAATAATCCAAATCTCTTCAGCTTTGGCCTCCCAAAAGTAGGATTTTTAATCAGTAACCCTTATGACTTGGAAGTCATAGTAGGATTTTTAATCAATGACCCCTCTGACTTGGAAGTCATAGACTCATAGCTAACATGTCATTGAACTAGAGTCAGACAAAATCCTTTTGGCTTGAAAATTTTCAAAACCACTTTTAAGTATGACTTAAGCTTTTTGTCCAAATTTCGTCAACTTCGATCATTAGGAAGCAGGACTTTGGTCAATGTCCCCATGCCTTGGGGGTCACTGACCCAAAGTTGACATGTTTGTTGACTTTGGGTCAAATGACATCCACTTGACCTGAAATTTTACAAAATCTCTCTTAAATATAATTTGAGCTTTTTCTAGAAGTTTCAGATAGTTCTAACTTGTAGAAGTGGTTGTTGTCACAATAACCCCAAGGAGCAGGAAAATAATCATTGAAGCTTGAATTTGAACTGAAATGAAGTCCAAATGCTTTGAATTTTTGAAACATCATCCCTAAGCATAGTTTGGAGTTTTCATGAGATTTTCAACCACTTTGATAACTCAGAAGCTTAAGTGTGTTCAATGACCCCTAGACTTTAGGCCAATGAACCTTAAATTTAAACTTTGATGAGTCAAGTGACCAAATGAAATCTATTAACTTTGAAAATTGAGCTGCTATGTTTTGAGCTCATCTGAAGTCATTTAAGTGGATTGCATCAACTTTGAATGTTTAGATACAATATTGACTTTGTATTCCACAATCCCATGGCATATGTGCCCTTGATTTAGAATTTGCTTTTAATATCTTCACTGCAACATTTTTAATTTTTTATGGGTCAACAAGTGCCCCATCGAGGTGCAATTATTACAATATAATAATCATTGTGCCTCGAAATAGCTAATCCGTGGGAATGACGAATGGCTTGATGAAAAAAAGGTAGTTTGTCAAGGTAGATTGTAGGCCTAAACATGAAAACTTTGAAACTTTGATTAAAAAAAACCATGAAAGGTTTGGAGTTTGGTAAAAACATAAGGAATTTGAATTTCTTTGTTCTATTTTCACAGATATTAAAAATAGCATCTTTGTGGGAACTGTGGGGAACACCCACAAAAAGAAATCCTTAAGTGTTTTTTTTTTAAAGAAAAGTTAAGGTTTGGGTTTGAAATAGATTTGGGTTTAGATTTTCATGGATTTTTTTATTTATTTTTCAAAAATCAAAGTTTAAGTTTAGACTTGGCTTGAAATGAGTCAAACTGAGATGAAAATTTGAAGGAGATTGGCTTTGTTGGGTTTTGATTCAAAACAATTTGAGATGATGGCTTAAAATAGATTTGACCCAAGATAAACATGAAGTTTAGGCTATTTTTGAAAGAACGCGCGCCCCCCCCCCCCCCCCCCCACTTTTTTTTAAAGAAATACCTTAAAGTGGGTTCACTCTGTTATGTGAAAACTTTCCTTTTTTTTTCTTTTTTTTTTGTTTGGGCAAAATATTCAAAGTGGGTTCACCATGCTATAGGAAATCATTTTCTTTTTCTTTTTTTTGTTTTGGGTGAAATCCCTAAAGTGAATTTGCCAAATGCTGTGGGAACTTGAGAGATCTCATTTGAGAAAGTAGGCCACTAAGTAATGGGTCCCACTACTCAAAATCACAGTGGCGTGATGGTAGCGGCAGTGACTGTGGACTTGGCCAGGGCATGGACTCATCACTTTACCAAAGTTGTGTCTGTTGGAAAGAGGGTGAGGGCATCAGGCCATGGGTTCTAGTGTTCAACTCAGCAGTCTCCGTGAGCAAAGGGAAGGCCAGCAATGACTGTGGACCAAAGAGTAAAGTTGTGGACCCCCGCTGCCCCACACAGCAGTCTGTGGGAAGTAAAGAAGGAAGTGACCACGGAAGAAGGTGCGACTGCTTGATCACGCTGTGACCGTGAGCTTGCGAAAAGCCAAGTAATAGGCTCCACTGTTTCAAGACTACAGTGACCGTGGGGGAGGGAAGAAGTTTCGGAGGGTGGACCATTAAACAGTGGCCCCCACTGCCCAATCAGGCAGCGTCCATGGCCTGGGAAGGCAACACAGGCTACATAAAAACCACTGAGTCTTATGCTCGTCTTCACATTGCCGCTTTTTTTGAATTGTTTAAGAGAAACCAAAGGCAGCAGAGTATGAAGCCTTTCCCCCTCTTGATTTCCTCTTTCTAGCTTGTGAGTTTTTTTCAATTCCAGACAGCTGCCATGGCTGGTAAGTCCCTCCACCTCAGCTCTATCGAATTGTGTCTCGGCCGAATGTGGATTCTGCCTTTTCATTCCTTCTTCTTTTTCGGCGAATATATAGTTCGATCTGTGTGTTGTTTCTCATCTTCTCCGAGAGTTTTCATTAGCCAACCCCTCCTCATTTGACTGATTTGATGCTAGATGGTCCTCGGTTTAGGACCCACAGTGAGATGAGGCTTAGCTCATGGCGAAGTGGAATGAAGGCTCGGCCTTCCGCCTTCTTCTTTTTCTCCTTTTTTTTTATGCAAGGATGTTGCCTCGCCTTCTTTTATAGTGGTATGCTCGAACTGAGCATAGTTCAAACAGGTCCCAGCTATTACCTGCACTGTCTGTGGGAACTCACTGTCACCACTTGTTTGACGAAATGCATGAACTTTTTTTTTTCTCTTTTATCTTGATTTCCTTTCCATGTCTCTGGCTCACTGTTGATGCAAGAGTCATGCTTGAGCACTTTTCTTCTCTTCTTGCTTCTGTTTTTTCTTTTTTTCTTTTTTTTTTTTTTTTTGGCAATCTGCTCGAATTGGGTGTCATCCAAGCAAATCCATGGTTATAGCCACACTGCCCGGGGAGATCCCACAGTCGCGACCCTGAGTGGTCCCACCCCACCCCCCCACCCCCACCCTTTTCGTTTTCTTTTGGTTTGTTTGTTTGATGTGCTTGATTCAATCCAGGATCTTGATGAAATGTGATTTCTCAGACACTAATCCAACTGTGCTTGACATGGTTGAGAATAGAATTTCATAGAGTTCTTAAAGCTTGGGTACTATCCTAGCCTCTTCACGGTCATGGCCACTCTTGACTATTTGCATCTTCTTCTTCTTCTTCTTCTTCTTCTTCTTCTTCTTTTTGGTTTAAGATGCTGAATCCATTTTTGAGATGCTTCCTCCAATCAATAATTTTGATACAGAATTGCTCTCTAGACATCACCTTTAATTGAGAGTAGAGTGCACGAAGTTTTACTTTATCAAAGCACCATTTGAGCACAACCACAGTTACGGTCTTTACTATCCGGGGTAGACTTACAATCATAGCCAATTTTTTACTTTGTAAAACAAAAATCACATTGCCAAGATGAACTGCCCCTGACATATTTTAGGTACCCATGGAAGTACACGAGACCTTGAGTTTCAAGAGGGTATTGAACATCTATTCTTTAGGAGAATTGACGTGAATAACTTACGTCTGGGGGAATGTAGAACTTTGGTAGAACATGAGGCTTCTCTATTTCACTATTGAACCTGGTGAAAGCACATCTACCCGTTTTGCTTGAACGTTAACACAATATGAACACACACTTGGCTCTTCGGACTGTGGCAAGTGTAGTGGGGTTGAGAAGTGACAATCGACCCGTTCCTTTTCATATTGTAACCACAAATCGAGTCATCACAGCCTCTGTGGGAATTGCTGGGGATTAGTTTGTAGTAATTTGCCCGTTCATAAGCACAAGGTGAACACAGATTTGACCATTGTGGCTTCTGTGGGAATTCATTTGTGGTCATCAAATCGAGTATGCCTATGACACACTTCCTTTTGCTTTTGATGTGAATGTTACTCCCCTTAAATTACAATACACATGAGAAGTATAAACCACCTGAATATGAGCGGCCAATTAAAGAAACCGATGAAGATAGGATGAACCTCTGATTGAGTGGTTAGATGTAGCTTTGATTAAGCTTTTTACATTATCTTTTTCAACTACAACTTCCAAGGCTAGTTCATCTTTCCTTGTCTTTTCCGATGCCAACTCGAAGTCAATTTGGTGATGCCGACCATCTTTGTGGCAAGCTAACGGACATAATATTACCTTCCGATCACTGATGACAATTGATGATCTTTATTTTGAAATTAACTTTATAGAGCAATATTTCCTTCATTAGCTCTATAGTCACTGAGAATAGTGTATTTTCGAAATGCCACAAGAATGTCTAATGGTCCCATCATAGCAAATCACTACACAAAACTCTGTTTGCCGGGATTTGTTAGAGATGCCATTATGGGAATGTAGAGATCTTTTGCTCAGCTTCGGATTTGAGTATGGAGAGTAAAATAGTCTTCAATAGTTGCAAGTAAGTCTAATGAAACCATGGGGAGTAATCGAAAGTGGTTGCTAACGGACCGATAGCACTTACTTTTGTTTTCAATGCTTTAAAATTAATATTGCTCTTTGTTGACTTTGTTGAAAACATGTCATATACTTTCACATGCTATACTTTCATATATGTTGAGCTTGTTGATACTTTGCGCTGTATTAGTTGTTGTCATGCTTTGCTTGTATTATGCATGCATTTCTTGGATTGGATCTAAACTTCGTGCTTGAACACGAATCAAACTGCCCCCTGAAAGGTCTTAAGGTGCTCAAACACCTGTTTGGACCGGGAGCCTTAGTTCTGGGACTTAAGGGTGCCTTTATGCAAATTCTTGGTCTCAGAACTGAGTATTGTTTTTCTCCTTTCGGCCTTTTGCTAAGGAGAGATTCTACTGAAATTTCGGTAAAATTCCATGCCTTAGTTATTTTTGCTGTTACTAATATTTTCTTCTCATTCTTTGTTTTGCAGATAGAAAAGGCAAAACACCTACAACTTCAACTACCAGGGCATCAAAGAGCCGTGCAAAGGGCAAGCCTGCAAGTGATTCTGATCCAAAAGATCCAAATGAAATATTTGCAGCTACTTTGCAAAATCAAATAACCAAATCTCTAACAAGAAAGAACCGGTACACATATTGGTGTCTAACGAATAAGACCGATTGGGAGAATAATGACAAAGTGAGCTTTGAGAAGCTACACTATATATTCAGGGATGTCACAAAAGAGATCATGAAACAACCTGCTGACAGCATACAGTATTGCTATGTAGACGCAGCGGGAGTTTCTCATGAAGTGACCATCGTTCGGTCTATCAAGCGGTAAACAAGAATAATGACAATGGCTCCATCTTTCCCAGCAAGAAATGATCTATTCCATGAATAAAGCATCATATCCATTTCAAAACTGGAAAATTCATGCACCAGCCTCCATATTACTTTACGGAGATCCCAAGGTCGGAGATAAAGGCGATAGAATCGTGTACCCTAAACCTTGCTATGGGTACCATGATTTCACAATTGAGGACAATCAGGCTTGGTATTCATATTGAAGATGGGATTACCTGGCTTGGCGAAAGACACCAGTCTCATGGATGGTTTAACTGCATTGGAGATTGGCAAGGTTGGGTGACTCTGATCAAGCACCATTATGAAGAGGATTTGAGAGCGATCGACATCTTCGACACTGTAAATGCCACCACACTGAAAGTCTTTTCGAAAACAAGAAAATATACAGGCTATTTTAGAATTGTTTTGCCCGGCAACTGGTACCTTCATTACTCACATGGAGCTGGGGTTTTCTTTATGGAAATAAAGAAAATATTTGGTTTAGCACTATATGGTGAAGTTTATGATGAAATCAATCCAGCCAATGAAGAGTTAGCCACTATTAGGGGCGAATTCCGAGCTGCATATTATCTCCTTTTTGCTCTCCAAGATTCAATCCAAACGATCAACCAGAGTCGAGGCAAAGTTGTCCAATAGACGAGTCGGGTGAAGACCATTACCAGCCCTTTCTTTGTGAATGAGGGTGGATATTTGAAGTGGATAGAAATTATCCCCAACAAGGACCCTAAGGAGGAGCCAACGATCATTTATCATGAGGATCCAGATTTCATACCATGTGTTTTTACCAAGTATCCAGATTTGAAGAGGAAGTGCTGGCTTGTTATATTTTTTACGGCATGGTTGTTAGATATTCTTTTTCCGTGTTCCGGGGGTGACCTTAGGCTTGATTGCATATATCCGGCAATCAAAATGGCATTTGGACACAATCTTGTCCTAGGCCCTGCCTTCATAGCATATATGTTAATTGAATTGAAGTTGTTTGGTTTCACTATCAGAGAAGGGAAAGCCTTCAACCAAGATTATGCCGAACACTTGTTGTATACCTGGTTCACATACCACTACAATGGGCTTCAATCATACAATGGTGCACCAAGGAGCATCTACATGGAGGGTGTGGTGGGTGGCAATTGTATGATTAATACCCATTCCATGACTGAATTATGCCAACAGTTGTGTAATTTTCATAACTATGTCACTTCTTGCAACACTATGCCTAACATTGAAGTTTCAACTCGCATGAGAAATGCCATAAAACCACCAATTGACAAAGTTGAAGAGGGTGGTCGGGATGTTCGCTTATCCGATGAAGAGAAGAGTTGGTTCTTAAGCTTGAGACTTGCGGACTTGGTATATAGGAAGAATTCATACATTAACATTCAACCTTATATACTTACCAGATTCTGCAAGCAATTGGACTTCCATCAAGCCGTTGTGGGAACACCCGTTTGGATTCGAGGCACTCTTGGTTCCTTGCAAGATGCTCGAAATGCTTGTGAATTCTATTAAGCGCTTGGCACTAGCATTTATTTTGGTTACCCTAGTCTCCCAAATCCTAGATGCACAAGTGGTTTCGCACAAGGGTATGCAAAAAGTACCACTGCCATTGTAAAAACATATACAAGCAATCCCTACGTCAAATGGCGCACTTCAATTATTTCCAAAAAAGGAGAAAAGGTGGAAAAAGATCATTTCATCTTGACCAACTTTGAAAATTGGTTATACAATGGAAATAAATGGTGCATTGGCTTAGTGGCTGAGTCTGATGTCTACAAAGCTCACTGCTCTTTGAGGTGAAGAGGATGAGGAATGCTTGCCTCTTCCCAATGTGACTACAAAAAGGATGCGGCAGGCTATGAATGAGAACATGCAGGAGAGGGAGAGTCTCACTGAGGTCGGGCGAGCTGGTAGAGCTGCACTAGACTTTGTATCTACTTCTTGCTCTGCTGGAACCAAACTTTGGTTGGCGAGCAAACAAAGGAATTTTAATAAGAGCAGGTCATTATCACTCGGCTGCAGAGGCAGACTTTGCTCATCGAAATTTACCAAAGACTACTATTGCTGCTCCAGTACCAACAAAGGCACAAACAGTTCTAAGTCTAGTAAAAGTAGCTCAATCGATAGAGGGAACTACTAGATAAAGGCCACTAGTTACATCATCAACAAAACCTCCGGCTCGCCCGATTCTTCATAAGAAACTCCAAGCAATTCGTTCAAAAAGCATAGCTAGATCTCCAAGTCGCAAAGTGGCTTCTTCGAAGAAAAGAAAGGATAAAAGCCCTGGAACTCATCATTCTCAAAGGGTAAAATCTAGTGACATTTTTTTTATTTCTTTGTATGACATTATCATTTGATTTTCTTTCTCTTTTTTTTTTTTTTTTTTGATGTATACATTTTCTCTTGCAACTTTATTAGCTCAAACTTCGACCATCGAAGGAGTAGTGCAAAAGGTGGCTGAGATTGTTGAAGAGTATGCTTTTGATGAAGGTGATGAGAGAGAGAGTGGCTTCGATACTCCCACTACGGAAGAACGAACCAATAGTGATATTAATATTGAGTTTGATTTTGAAAAAGACATGTTTGACCAGGTCATGATTGTTAGATTTTGTGAACTCAATCCATCAGTTAATGTAATAAATTGATTAATTTCTTCATTTATCAATAATATCGTGCTTTACTTTCATGAGATGAATGTTATTTTACTACTTCATGCAATGACCAATACATATGACATAATGGTTCATGAGTTGAACCGGGTCCCATTAGTATATTAGATGTGATATATGTGTATGGATGAGATCCACACGCGGGAGATATATGTCACAAATCTTATACTTAAATAGCTTCACAGCCAGTAATGAGACTGGGCATCTCATTTGATAAGGTTACAGCACTTTGATCACTATGAGATAGTGTGATTTGTCTAGATCATCAAAATGTAAGATTCTGGATCACGGTGCCGGTACATTGGATGTATTGAAGGACCATGAGATGCACCTTATGGAATTCTGTCTCAATAATAAGGTATGCTCTCATAATTCCCTAGCAATAAGATCTCAATCCTGAGACATTGATGAACTTAAGTTTCTATCTGTTCATTTGCTTTGAGTCACCAATGAGTGAGGTCGACTGTAGGTTAACTCCTCGGTGTCTTAGATATGTGGTAGTAGAACTGTGGGAACGTTGAATGATCAAGATGGAATCTATCTCTATTATCCCCTTGTGCCAACTAATGGATTTGTCATTAGTAAGTGTGCACCCATCTCAATTAAGAGTTAATTAGATGGTACTGATGATTACTATGATTAATTGGGGCTCAAGGATAATAACATGTGGAACTTATATTGGAAGAGACAGATTTATTCCAATTGATCCACGGATATTGATAGAGGGGCCTACTTGTGGTAATTGGGAAGTTTAGAGTCTTCATTGTAATTTATTCCTAAGACTGGAGTGCAATTGCATTTATATAGTGGTGATATTTGCAATTAACTGTGGGGCCGGATTGCACATGAGATGCGGGGTCGCGGTATTCCAGTTAGAGCCAGCTTTATAAGGAATCCCTAATGGTCCCCACGCTAGCCCAAGTTATTGGAAAATACTAATCCGACTTGAACTCAAGAAAGAAGGTTTTAGAAAAGAGAAAGTTGCTAATTGCTTTGGAAGTAAGACTTCTATTTCAATTCAGCAAGGAAGAGATTCAAAAATATATAAAAACATCTCTTGGACGTCCAATGAGTCTCTCTCACGCCCAAAACCCTATTTGTGTAAGAGTTGCACCAGTTTCTTTCTCTTTCTCTCTTCTGGTTCTTTGGAGTTTCGAGTTGGGATTTCTCCTGAAGATTCCACCAATCTTCTTGAGAAAAGAAATCCAATTCGGGTCACAACGTGAAAGGCTAAGAGGTGTTGAAGATTCTCATCATCAAGCAGAGTCGCAACTTCTCCATTAGAGCACTACAGATCTCCAAATGTGTGATCTACTTCTTGCATATCGTAGATTTTTATGGATGTTTAGTGCTGTTGATTCTATCTTTTAGATAGAATGTTTACTGTACATGGTCACGAGCTTGAAGGTAATGCATCCTGGATTGGATTTTTTGGTCTTATGGATAGTTGATCCCTGTGTCAAATGGGTCAAAAGTTTTGAAAATCTATCCACGAGACCTACCTACTTCCAACAATGACAACTGAGCCTGGAAGAAAAGTTGTAATGGATATGCCAACAGAGTTCATTGCTATAGAGAGATCTGGTGATGATGCGCGTGCTAGTACTATTGTTGACAAATCAACCAGTAGCGATGAACCCACGGAGCCAGTTTTGAAGCAAATGAGTAGCGGCAGAGTTCAGACTGTTGCTGTTGCTGTCTCTCAACCCGAACAACAAAAGATTCCCCCTGAAATTTCTGAGGGACCAATTGCCAAAGTCTCGATGGAAGAGGGAGAAATCCCCAGTACTACTAAGGGAATTACGATAAATCAACTCCTGAAGGTAACTTTTGACTTGAAGAATTGGAAATTGAAAATTTTGTTCCAACATTGTAGTTTGATCTCATTCATTCCTTCTTAGGTAACTAAGTGGATGAGAATTCTCCTCTGGTGCCCTGCGTTTCAACGAGAAAGCCTTTTGGGTCACCAATTGAAAAGCCAAGAAGGAGAGAGAGTTTTGAAGCTTCGATTAATTTAGGCAATATTTCCATCCATAGCGGATATTTCGAGGCATCTTCAAAAAGTACTTTAAAGAGCAACTTGCGAAGGTTCGTGGAAGACTGTTCCTTAAACTCACTGACCAAAAGTGTCAACAATGATCCAAAGTTATCATTAGCACTCATTATACCGCCCATCAACGTTAAGCTTACATTTATATCAAGTGTGATTCCCCTAGTGAGTTTGGATTTAAATTCAGGATCTGATGCGAGTGAACCTTCTGCAGCTACTGATAGGCAAAAGATTGATGAAGTACCAAGGGCCGATGAAGTTTTGAATGTTTAGACAGAACCAAGCATAGAACCCATTGGCGTAGTAGAAAAAAGAAGTTGATATTAAGATGGTCCCAATTGAGGAGGCTGTCATGACAAAGCAGATCATAACAAATACTAGCCCTCTTACTTAGAGGAAGTTGATTCTTGAAGATGAGACTACAGAATCTATGGAAGACGATACTCCTGCAATGCCAGTTGTTAGTGACCTGCCTCCAGTTTCTAGCAGCTTCACACCACCAAGGCTATGATACCTTCAAGAGTTCATTTCAAGGTCGATCAATCATCACCTATGAAGGTGATTGAAGATCCAGCTATGCAAAAGATATCAATTGAAGCTTTTGCTGCTGAAAGTGAAGGATCCTGGAAAAAATTATTAAATATTACAGTAAAACCGCACACAAATAGGGATCTTTCTGCCACTTTGTCTTTGCAAGGGTCGCATGACTCTCCTTCTATCCGTGAAGAAGCGTTGGCTACTCATCGGGGTGAGGGTACAAATGTTGAGAAGGAAGGAGATGGCTGCCCAAGTTCTCAGACTCAATCAAATTCGCAAGAGCTAGAGTCAAATCTTTCCAACCCTAAGGAGCCCAATTTGTTTGGCGATGCTCCGAAGCCTCAATCTACCATAAACTTTTCCATGAAGATGGCGATTCATAACATCTTGACTACACTCTTCCAAGGAGATCTCTCTACTGATAAGATCTAGGGTGCCAAAGCATTAGCTGATATGTTAATATATTCTAGTGCTGGAACCAATTTAAGTGGTCTTCGCAATGCTTTTGTCATCTTCTTTCGAAAGTTTGAAGAAAAGGACATCTAGGATAGAAGTGTTGATATGCCAAACCTTTTCAAAATGAAGTGCTAAAGCATAAAATCCACCTAGCTGCAGAGATTAAGAGCACTGAAGAAGAGATACAGATAGCAAATGCAATACAGGCCAAGAAAACACAAGAGATAACTGTGTGTATGACTGAGCATGAACATTTACAACAACAGATCACCGTGTTGTAGCAACAACTCTCTTTTTTGGAAACTAACATTGATGACTTAAAAAGATCCATCTCAGAGTGCAATTAACGCAGAAATGATCTACTTGCGCGTGCGGAGTCAATATATATGGCTTTGGATGATTTTGTTCAATCTCTGGAGAGTGAGATGAACATCAAACTGGATGAGATTGACATAAATACTGCCATACCCATGGATAAAAATCACGGTATTAGTCGCGGTATCAGTCGATCCAAAAAACAGATACGGTATCGGTATTAGTCGCGGTTCGTGGTTTGTCATGGTCACCGCAGTGTAAATTTTTTTTAATCCAAAAAAATTGAAAAAATATCCAAAAAATCCAAAATATTAGAAATGCTGGAAAACAATGTTTTTTTTTCATTAGTAACACATATAAATCAAAATATCAGTCCCCCTAAGTTATGATATCCTATATCGCTGTCTTGTCTGAAATTGTGATTTTTTTTTATAAAAACCATAATTTTGACTTATGAAATATGAACTATCTATTAGTTGGAAATTTTAGATAATACAACTTATTTTAAATTTATAGTATAGTGGTTGTACACTTGTAAGTTGTACTTGTATCTTATTTAGTATATAAATCATTATTCATCATTCATCAACCATCAATTCATCACTCAATTATCAAGCAAGTTGTAAAATTCAAGAACATGAATATTAACACAGCATATGACATAATGACAGTAAAATAAATTATAAAGCAATTCGAGAGAATGAATACATACCCTAATTCCAAGTGGAGTGCCTTCCAAGCTCGATATCATCGTTATCATCATTTCTTCTTCTTTGGTATGGGTTATAATAATATGATCCAAACTCTTCCGTTACACTCCCATACCCTTGGCAATATTGATATTGTTGCTGAGGAGCGAAGATCCATTCATAATATGATGAGCTCTCCTCAGTAGATTGAGATGACTGGGAGCCCAAATCTAAATTAAAAATTTCATGAGGAACAAAAATAGCTTGTTAGGGTTCACGTTGGATCATTCCTTGTCTTTGCTCATACCACAATTGTAACGGTGGAACTAGAAGCAGTTGAGTTGGCCAATGAGGGTTGTATCCATACGGACTATACCTAGCCTACTGTTATCCAACATTGCCTGCAGAAGTACCTTCCCCCTTCCTTGACCGATGCTACTACCAATCTTTGTCTCAGTTTGTGAGACATATCTTGCATAACCACGATGGGAATCTAAGTCTGTAGCACCAGGAAAATGTTCAACTATCTCGTACATTGGTGGCTCATCATCTCCATAGTGGCTGCCAGTCCCAAGAGAATCAGGAGGAATTCCTGCTAATGAGGAAGATGTAGAGATACTTGACTCACTATCCTCACCCACCTCATTTCTTCTTGCTTTTGTAAGCTCAACCGTAGTACCCCTCTGTTGTTGTGTCAAATTAATCTCTTGTAATCTTTCAAAGGCTTTCATTAGCTCAAATTTATTCCCAATCAAGTCTTCAACCATTTATGCTAGCTCTGGATCTCCATCTAATAATGGCTCTTCTGTCTCCTCTAGCAACTCACCTAACAAATCATCTTTTGCTGAAAATATATAGTCTAAATTAATTGGGCAGAAGTAATCTTATTGATCTTCAAATGCTCTTCTTCTTCGATTTCGACTGTGAAGCTTGAGGTTATAGTGAATGTAGACCAGTTTGTTCAAATTATCCATCATGATTTTATTTCTCACTTTTGTATGGATAAAAGCAAAGGTGCTCCAATTTCTTTCGTAGTTTGACGAAGATGTAGTTTGACTAAGAACTTTAATTGCAATCGTCCTTAATGCTGGAGCACTCTCTCCATAATTCAACCACCATTCAATTGAAAATAAAAGAAAATAAGATTAAACATTCATTTTTTAAATTTTTGAATACTGAAAATATAATTTACTATTTATATTTTACAATCCTTACAAGGATATGTTTGCGTGACAGCTCTTCGAGCAATGGTGGTGCTAAAACTTTCCACACCTTCATTATATACATCGATCTAATGGCATTAAACAAGAAAAAGAATTATCAATATCAATTGTTATGAATGAATAATGATATATATTAAATTGAAGAAGACATAATACATTATATAAGATCTCTACTTTTTAATTTACTTACTTAGTTTGTTACCTTAATAGCCTCATCGGCGTCATTTGCTAGTATTTCAATAACATTTTTCATGCCCACTCGAATTTCATCAATGATATTTTGATCCAAAGATTCATATTGAAATTGTGGATTGAGAAAGTAACCTATTAAATGCAAAAATTTAAGTGAGTAATTTATTAAAAATAATTTAATATAATAATGAAAGTCAATAAGAAATCAATCTCCACTTACCAGCAGTGTGTAAGTCATGATACAATTGACACTCCCAACGGCTGTCGATTATTTTCTAATGTTTAGTATAATATCTACAATTTGCTCTAATAGCCATCTTTGCTCTCTCCATGGCCTCATATAAAAAGCCCATAGTTGGCTTATCATCACCATCAACTAATCGAAGAACTTTTATTAAAGGTTCAAGAACATTTAAGTAATTTTTAACATGAGGCCAAATCTTATTGGACTTAATGGTCTTGCATACTTCTTCTGCTAGGGGAGTTGGCTGCTTTCTCCACTTAGAATTCAGCCATTCATCTGATTTGATGAGTTGGAGAAACCTCCTCTATATTTGTAAATACTCTCGATAGCTATAAAGTGGGTGGCAAATCAAGTAATGCCAGGCCGTAGTAGTTCATGATTGTTTGTAAATTTCTTCATCATTGAAACAAGTCTATAAGACTAGTAGAAAAAATTAATGATTTTCTTCATCTTTTCAATCACTTGTTTCATGACTTTTCTTTTGGAAATTTCTTTAAGCATTAAGTCTATGCAATGTGTTGCACATGGTGACAAAAAAATATTTGGCCTCTGCTGCATAAGCATTAGTCCTGCTTTCTTCATGTTTGTAGCATTATCGGTGACAACTTGAACTGTACAATCTGCCCCAATATCATTAATCACTTTATTAAACAACTTATTGATGTATCTAGTATCTTGAACATAATCAGTTGCATCAACTGATTTGATAAAAACTCTTCCCAAAAGGCAATAAACTAGAAAATTCAAGAGATGACATTTTGTGCTGGTCGTCCACCCATCACACATTAGTGTGTAACCCCTTTCTCTCCAAATCCTTCTAAAAGTCTCCACCCAGAGCTATAACTCCTCATATTCTTTTTTAACACAGAGATGACCAATCTCATATGGGGTGGGTGCCTCTATACCGGGACCATGTTCCGCTGCTGCATCTAACATAGTGGTAAAATAAGGAGAGTTTGCCTTATGTGGTGGAATGGCTGCATCTAAAATGAACTTTCCAATAGCTCTTATCAAATTATCTCTTGCTTTATTAAATTTTCCTTTCAGTGCTTTTACAATGATGGGTTGCTTGGCTATTGGTTTTCTATATGCAAATGGGTCCATTGGACCCACCACACCTGGCCTACGAGGTGCATGTATAGGAGGTTCATCATCATCCTCAATATCTACTAGGCGGGGTTGTCTTTGACTAAATGCTCGACGCAAACCCCCTCTCCTAGATCCAGATGAGCCACCCTCATCATATTGGCCACCTTTTATAGTTGCCTCATATTGCATTCTTCTTCTTTCCTTTTCCTCCTGAAGTGACATCAAACTTTCTTTTCTAGCCCTCCTTAAATTTGGATTCTCATCATCTTCGGAGGAAATAATATCTCCCTCCCTAGACCCAAAAACTTCTTCCCTACATGCTTCAAATTCCTCCTCTCTTCTTTTCTCTTTGACAATCTTTTTCTGTTTTTCTGCATCCAACAACTCTTGCATTTCTTTTTTCACATTAGGTGGCACTTGAAGACACTTTGCTACTTAGCCTTGCTTATGAGCCAAGTGTTGCTTCAATCTAGTTATCCCTCCATTTATGACTTTTTTGGTAATAATTACATTTAATCTTATGTTTACTTCCAGCTTCTTCACAATGGTTCCATACCAGATCAATGTCACACACCATTTTAATCTAGCTTCTTCAAAACAAAAAAATACATTGGCACAATTTATAACATTTAAACTAAGACCCAAAATATAATTAAAACAAAGAAATTAATACATTCATATAAAAGCATTTGGAATCTCAAAATGGGACATTTTAAATGATACATTAATTATTTAATTTTTCTAATTTCATGTTTTAACAATCCAAAAATAAATTCAGAAATATAAAAAATATTGACATGTTACATATTCACATAAATGAGGAGACAATCATAAAAAAAATTAGCATATGTAAAGTATACAATGATTATATAAAATTAGAAAATCATACTTATAATGAAAATCTAAATATATAATAGTTTAATATAAAATTAATAGAAAATCCAAAAATAAATTAAAAAATATAAAACTAATTACAATAAAAAACAATAAAAAAAAGTAATCTTACATGAAGTTTACAAAGATTATGCTTACTTAAAAAAATTATAGTGAAATCCTCAAAATATTCGTTTTAAATATTAAATTATTATTTCATACAAGAAAATAAAATTTGAAAATATAAAACTATTTACATAATATTTTGAAAAAAATGAAAACTTACCATATTCATATCATACATGAAGTATACAATATAATAACAAATTTGTGATTAAATCCTTAAAAAATCTTATTTTAATATTAAAATATTTAAAAATCCGAAAATAAATAAACATAAAATGTCCACATCTTGTAGATCTATGTCTTCTACTACTAAATCTATAAAACTTGCTTCACAAAATTATGTTTTTGCATACTAATGAAATTAAAAATAATACTTAACATTAAAAGACTCTAAATCTTAACAAAAGTTAAAATCTTAAAATTTTAAAAAACCAAATAATAGATCCACACTCATAAATCACAATATGTAAATCCATAACATAAAACAAGTGGAATCATCATCATGGATCACTTGTAAGCTCTTACTAAACAAATATTTAAGAAAAAAATAAAAGAAATTTAATATACTTGTCTTGTAAATGTATTTTCTTTACTTTTATAAGCTAAATCCACAAAAAAAATTGATTTTATGATGCTTTTGGAAGTTAACGGAAGAGGAGTAGCAAGTTGGCTGTCTTTGGATAGGGGAGGATGAGTAGAGAAGGAGAAAGAGGGAAAAATTTAGGGTTTGGGACTTTATATATAATATTGGCCAATATTTTTAAAATATTGGCCGATATATCGTTTCTGCCGATATTTTGAAATACCGGCTGATATATCGCAATATTTTGGTGATATTTTGCAAGACCGACGTTGAGGCCAACACATACCTATTTATCGTATCGGTACCAGCCGATATGAACTGGTATCAGCCGATTTTTTTATCCATGGCCATACCTCTTTATGCAAGCTACAAAGGGCGCCCCCTAATGGAAGGTGTTTTGAATATGAGAAGGCAACTGGAGAAATTCTTGGACTGAGTCTCCCTACTGCAGCTTTTGCTTGGCTCTTTTATCTTTTTCTTTTCATTGTGATTAGCCCGGATGGCCATGTACACTAACTTCATTTTTGTATTGAACTCGAAATGAATATCAATGGAAATTTCTTCTTATTTTGCTCCTTTGTCATTGGCATGGAATGTTTAGTTTAATTTTTGTATGGATGTTTGTTTGGTTTGTATGGATTAATTGGTTGTATGGATAATTTGGATATGTGTATGGTTTGGACGTTTTGTTTTGGTTTTTGTTTTGTTAGACTTTTTTAAGGTGTGACTTGCATTCTTTTAAATCTACAAATCAACAAAGAAAATGAGTCATATTGGTGGACATTATCCGGTGCCCATGTGCGAGGCTTTCTCCAAGGTCCATAACTTAATCCTTTTGGACAGAATTTTGATTTTTAGGTTTTGTTTGGGTTTTGGTTATATGGGGTCTATAAAAAGACTTATTCCATATAAAGAATGGTAACTATAAAGGGTCTACAAAAAGACTTGTTTTATACAGCTGAAGGTTAGCCACATGGGGTCTACGAAAAGCCTTATTTTATATAACTGAGCTTTGCTATAGAGGGTCTGCAAAAGGACTTATTTATGCAGCAAGATGTTACAAGGCATCTTATAAGGACATAATCCAAGTAACGAAAGTTGACTAGAGGGGTCGAAGGACTTTGTCCTCGTAGTCATTTTGTACAAGTTTGAGGAATTTTGGTTAAGAGTTATAGGTTGTGAGGCTCGAAACCAAAGGTTTTAAGGGTAAGAATGTACACTATAGATGGTTTAAGTATGCCAATAACATTCAAGCATAGTATTTTTTTAGAAGTTTTTCATTGATAGGCATTATGCATCTATCTCCTTCAAGTGTGAGGAGTGCGTAGGAGCCATTAGAGTAAACCTTGACGATGAAAGGTTCTTCCCATTTGGATTCAAGCTAGGCTTTTGATAAGTGTGTGGAGAACATGGGCCTCTAAACTGCAAGGACCAAGTCTCCTTTCTTGTAAGCTCTATATTTGACCTTTTTGTCAAACCCAACCACACGAGCTTGATATAACTCAATGCTTTGCTGAGCAGCAACCCTCTTTTCATCAAGGCTTTCTAACTCTTAAAGTCTGAGCTTGGCATTCTTTTTTTGAATATATTTGTTAATCATGGCTACCCAAAGAGAAAGGAGTTGGATTTTCAAGGGTATCACAGCTTTATAACTATAAACTAAGGAATCTGGTGATGATTTTGTTGGGGGGTTCTATAAGCCCATAAAGCTTCAGGAAGTTTGGTACTTCAACTCTTTTTGTTGTCAAAGACCATTTTCTTCAGAATTTTGCAAATAGTTTTGTTGAAAGCTTCAACAAGTTCATTAGCTACAGGGTTATATGCCATGGAATGACAGCATCGGATTCCATACTTGTCAAAAATCTATAAAATTTGTCGTCGTTGAACTAAAGGCCATTGTCATGATGCATACGTTTAGGTATCCCAAAATGATAAATGATATAAATCTTCAAGAAACTGAGGACCGTATCGATTTTGACTTTTGCAAAGGGCACTGTTTCTGCCCATTTGGAGAAGTAATCCGTTGCAGCCAAAATGAATTGATGACCACGTTCTAATGATGAATTGATTTTTCTAACTATATCCAATCCCCAAGACTCAAACGGCTAAGAGGTGGATATAGGATATAGATACTCCGGCGGTTGATTGACGTAATCACCATGAATTTGGCATTCATTACATCTTTTTGCAAAACTGACAGCATCAAATACCATGGTAGGCCAATAATAGCCTAACCTTCGAACCTAATTGTGAAGTTTTGGTCTAGCCTGGCGAGCACCACATAAGCTAGAATGAACTTCTTTAAGTACTTGATCCACTTCTTTTGGTGACAAGCAATGGAAAAGAACTCCATCATATGATTTGTGATAAAAAGTCTTTGAAGGTAAATCGAAGTGAAACTTTAGAGCTCATCTTTAAATTCCGGTTCTATTTTTAACATTTTCTGGCAAGACTCTATAAAGAATGTAATCAATAAAACGGTCTCTCCAATCTCTAAATGAATTTAAAAAGATGAAATTCAATTCTTGATCACATTGAAACAATCTGTTACTGCTTTATGGGTATCGAGTGGAGGTAGAAGTTTTCTTTCGATTACTTCTAGTGCCATTTTGTTATTTTCAGGAATTGACATTGAGGCTACTAGTCCCACCAGTGCATCTGTTTTGACATTTTGATGTCTTAGAATATGATGAAACTCAATTAGCATAAATCTTTTCTCGAGTCACAAGCTTTGTTGAAAAAGGGAATCAAGTATGGTTTCTTTATTTCGTATTTGAGATTCATTTGTTGGATCACACGTTGCAAATCTCCATAGACTCCAAGCATATTAATGCCTAATTCCAAGGCCAGTTCAAGACGCATAAGCTATATATTCTATCAGATTGTTTGAACATGGCTTGATTAATGAGAAAGAGTGAGGGACATAGAATTTTTCTGGCTACATAAAATGATTCTAAGCCTCGAAACTGGTTCTCCTAGCTCATTAGTTCCAAGAGCTCCATCAAAATACATGATCCAATGAAGGTTTGGATCAATGGTGGGTTTCCATAGTTGTTCTATGAAAAAGACTGGTTCGTCAGGGAGATTGCCTCTAAATTCAGAATCTTTAAAGAGTGGATGTTCTGCTAGAAAATCAGCAAGTGCTTGTCCTTTTACTACCTTTGCGAGGGTATATCTAATGCCGTACTGAGAGAGAAGAATAGACCATCTGGCTAGATGATCACTCAGTGCTCTAGCTTTTGTTATAAGTGTCTTCAGTGGGTTGATATTGGAAACTGAGTACACTACATTGGAGAGGATATATTGATATAGTTTTTGTATTACGAGCATCAATGCAAGACATTTTTTTTTCCACTGGATGATAATTATGCTTAGCACCAACCAGCATTCGTGACAAATAATAAAGAGCTACTTCGTTACCTTTGTTATTCTTTTGAGCTAATAATGCCCCCAACGAGTGATCAAGAGCTCGAATATAAAGGATGAAAGTTTGCCTGGAATTGGAGCTAAAAGAACCGGTGGGTTTGTGAGATACCGTTTGATATCTTGAAAGGCATTTTCACAAGTTTTATCCTATAGAAAGTCTATTCCTTTCTTCATCAATTTGGAGAATGCTTTGCACTTTTTAGATAAATTCCTATGAAACCAAGCAAGTTTGCCTTGTAATCCCTTAAGTTCTTTAAGAGTTCTTGGAAACGGCATCTCCAATATAGCTTTGACTTTGACTGGATCTAGTTCGATGCCACCTTTTCGAACCACAAATCCTAGGAATTTTCCAAAAGAGACCCCAAAAAAACACTTCAAAGGGTTTATTTGGATGTTGGATTTTCGTAACCTCTTGAAGACTATACAAAGATTAACTAGATGGTCTGACTTCTGTTTGCTCTTGACTGTCAAGTCATCAACATAGCATTTGACAAACTTGTGCTGCATTTTTTTGAAAATTTTCGTAATCGCCCTTTGGTATATGGCTCCAGCATTCTTGAAACCAAAAGGCATGACAGTGTAGCAGTACACAACAAAGGAGGTTCTAAAAGATGTGTGCTTCTCGTCCTCCTTGTACTTTTTGATTTGATTATATCCCAAAAAACCCATCCATGAACGACATCCTTTCAAATCAGAAAGTATTGTCAATCATGATTTCTGGTATGGGTAATGGGAATTCATCTTCAGGACAAGCTTTGTTCAGATCTCTAAAGTCGATGTAGACAGCGATCAACCCATTCTTTTTGGTGACTAGCGCTATGTTAGCCAATCAGTCAAGGTGTTGCTCTTTTAGAATAAAGTGAACGTCTCTGAGTTTCTGGACTTCTTTTTCCATTTTATCCATGTTTTCTGGTCTTATCCTTCTTTTATCGTGCTTTAAGGGCTTAGCATCATCTGTTATATTCAATTTGTGCATGGAAACTTCTGGATCTAGACCGGGCATTTCTGCATAAGTCCATGCAAAACAATCCATGAACTCTCACAAGAAACTCAAACACATCAAGTTCTTTCCATTGATTTTCTAGGGTTTCCAAGTTTATTTCTTGTATTTAGTCCTCAATTGGAGGTTCAAGAGGAGGTTCTTCCACAGTATTTTTGGAAGCTTTCAACTCTGCAAAACTTTCTGGGGTTTCATTTAGGGGTTTAAGCTAAGGCCTGATCCCTTTCCATGGATTTGGTTTTTTAGGCTCTCTAGCTTTTACATCAAGGGCTAGACATTTCCAATGAGTGTGTTGAGATGAATCTATTTATTGGGTTCAAGTAGCCAATATTCAGTGATTTGTGACATGGTGTCATCATTATCACTTGCCCCCTTGGGATGCTGAAAAGTAGCATAATTAGCAGGATCTTGGAAGATAGCAGCCTCTTAAGAGTCATCAGAGTCATATCCTTTGGTGAAGCCACAGATCTTGCCCTAAGATTTTGATTTAATTGAGAAACATTACTATAAGGAGCATATCCTAGGCAATGCCACGGCTGCTCAATTCTGCGTCCCTTTTTAAGGTCTTCTTTCATTTCTGGAGTGAAGACATCAAAAAGGATTTGAACCCCATTCATACTCAATCCAAGGCCGGTGGGCTTCTTGAGATTGTGTCACATGTTTTCCATCATGTTGCAGACCACAAGATTGTAAATGTTAAGCCTTATTCTCCCATCGTTGGTGATCTTATCGATATGACATGAAGCACCAGCATCTTCGGCTCAATGAAAGACTATTGAGTGGTTGTGTTGCTTTGATGGAAGCACAAAGAAGCAAGAACCTCCAAAATCATAAATTTGGGATGAAATGGACCACAGTAAAAGTGGAGGATCCCAATCTACGATATAGTGCACAGAGGTGTCCATCTTTTCAGAATCCTAAGAATTTGACTCAAAATCTAAATCTCTGACCACTGAGATGACATGCACTGGGCGCATCCATTTAGACCTTCCGTGGAGACGATAGGGTGCCACTTCGAGAGATGAAACAATTCGAGACATCTCATCAAAGGTTTAAAACTCCATTGCTATTGTCAAGTTGCAAAGGGTTGGCCGGAAACCTATGTAGCACAGCTACATCCATGCTGAGTAGTGTGGAGGATTATCACATCTTTCAGCCAAGCGAAGCTATCTATCAATGTATCTGTAAGATAGTCCACCCTTTCGTTGTGATATTAGCACGAGTTGACAGAAAGTGACAGGAGAATCAAGCCTCATTAGTGACATTCCCCTAATAAGAGGAGGTACATCATTGCTTTCTTGATCAGAATTTGAGTTACCAACCAAGGAAATCACATTTTCTAAATATGAGAGCCTTCGATATCTTGCAGCAGGTGGCTCACCATTCTGAGCAGGCATTATATACATAGCCAGACTACATGTCTTGCTTGTATGGATATCAATGCCTGTTTGCTTTATCCTTGACGGTTTTGTGGATATGACCAAAGGTTGATCTGATTGTTTGATTTTAAATTTAATTTTGATCACCAAAGGAGCTTTAGTATTAACAAACTTGACTCTTGGCTCTTTTGTAAATTGTAACTTCCTAACGGGGTCAAATCTTTTGCCAAACCCCGGATAGATTTTCTTTTCTACTGAGATTATGGAGAGCTCTATAGGATTATCATCCACTGGAGAGTTATTTGTGTCTGGCTTAGACTTTGCAGGTCTTTCTTAATACATGGCTACATCGGTGAAGTAAACCTCTTTGCCTTTGAATGACTTTTCATCCGCAAAGACTCGATACACCTTACCCTCATCATTAATATACTTGAGGCATTGATAGAGAGTAGAAGGTACTATAGAGTAATCATAAAGCCATCGCCTTCCCGAAAGGATATTGTAGCAAGCACGCGTCTTTACCACATGCAAAGTAGCTTTGAAGTTAGATCACCCAGCCGGAACCAAGTCTGAATCTTACCAATCGGATCCTGGACTTCCCTATCATAGCCTTCAATCGAGGTTTTTCTAGTAGATATCTTGTTCATCGAGATACCAAGTTCTTAAAGAGCTGTAATTGTGATGAGATTCAAAGCCGACCCTAGGTTAACCTAAACTCTTGGAATAGGTATGTCATTGATGTAGGCTATGCTACATGTTGCCTAAAAGGAGATCATATTTTGCGAAGGAAATGGTGGCTCTAAAAGCATTGTGAATAAAAGACATTCCATACACTGCTTCTAAGGCTTCTTGGATTTTGTTTTCAAATTGTTCTTCTTTATCTGATGAACTTGTACAATATGAGTTTGATTGTTTGTATTCAAAGCCTGTAGAGCTTGTATAAAGTTGTTACGAGTCTCTTCAGACATCTGTAAAAGATAAAAAATATGAAGTCATGCAGGTATGTGCTTGATGTGTTCAACAACATCATATGTGAATGGTTCTAGTGGCCTTGTATTAGCAGTTACATCTGAAGAAGTTATATTTACATTTGTGCTATTCCTCGAAGGGTTTACATAGGAAGAAAAAGAAGACGGTCTATTATAGTTGACTATATAGTTACGACCGGAACGAGTGCGTCGTTGACTATGTTGTTTCGATCAACTTCTGGATGAATATCTTTTTTTATTGCATTGACTTATTAGGGTTCAGCAAAAAGTTGATTGACTTCTTCCAAGTCTACTTTTTTTATCTGAATTGTTAAGTGCGGCTTAAGATGTTTGAGGTTTATCAGTAGAAATGCTAATAACTACCAAAGCAGGAGCCAATGGCCTCTCTTGTTCTAAATCAGAGAGGTTATCCCAAACTTGGAAGACTTCTTAAGGTATGGTAGGATTGCCAATGCTAAGTTCATTGTGCTCTTCTTGCAACTCAAGCGTATTAGTTGAATCAGGAACAATAAGCTAAGTGCTTAACTCAAAATCTCACTTCAAAGAGGTTAACTCAATAATTGGTTCAAGAAAAACATCTGGCATAAAGATTACTACATATGAACAAAAGACGATGCTTATTGTTGTTGCGCTTCATCAGATTCAACCAATGGCAAAGGATTCGGATGAAGTTATGGAGGTAGTGGAAAAATAGGAGGATCATTCAACCAACCACTTACGCTCAGTCTGTGTATATCATAAAGAGCTGCCCACAGTGTATTGAGACCATGCTTGATATTGAGAGTACCCGTTTCAAGATCAAAAGCTTGTTCAAAACTCTCACACTCATCAGAAGTGTATTCATCATCAAAGTAGTCATCAATCCACTAATCATCTTCGAAATTGGAATAGTCTAACCAATCGTCCTCATCATCTAAATTAGGAGGTGTGCCATCCCATGATATCTTGTTGCAACTAAATATTAGTGGCTCTTCCTCATCCTTTGGAATTGGAATGATAAAGTCAACCAAAGTAAAGTGACCTCTGATTGGTTTGAGAGGTTCTTCTGAGACTGGAGCATTGACCACTTTTTCCTTCTTCTTTTTAGTCTATTTTTCTTGTTTGATCAAGTGGTTCTGGGCAGCTCTTTAAAGGTTCTTAAGTTGTTTTTTTACCTTTCTTCTTTCTACAAGTGTGGATTTGGTTTTAACCTCCTTCGGCCCTTCATCATTCACCAGGTTCTGGTGAACCCACATTTCTTGTCTTGAAGAAGTCTTAGTTGGTATCAAACCTTGTTCGTCATATACTGCATTAATGACATGGAATTCCACCGTCATTGGATTTGGTGGAGCCAATCCCGCTCCAGGTGCAAATTTTCCAAAGGAGATGTTGACTGGAGCAGAATCATACTTTCGATCGAAAGTTATTACTCCATTTTTCCACATCTCATTAACCTTCTCTTTCAAAATGAAGCAACCATTGAGAGGATATGACACCATCCGATGGTATGCACAGTAGTTTGGGTCATTGACGCGACCCGCTTGTTCAGGCATCTTCATTGGTGGAAGTTCAATCTTTTTGTTATCTATCAATGACCGAAAGATTACTTTAATATCCCTATCAAAAGGATATTTAGTTTTCTTCCTTTTTTCATACTCCTCTTTCTTGGTTTGATAAGTTTTTGTATTCTAAGGCTTTGAGGAGGTTTGGAGGTTTGCACATTGAAGACCTCATGTTTCTTTTTCAGTTTCGGAGCAGAAGATGAAGACGACTCTGCTTTTTGAAAACTTGACTTTTTCTAACTGATCTCCTTCAGGGTTAGCTCTGCATCAGTGGCCACCTCAAGCAATCGGGCCAGAGACTTAGTTTTATGACTAAATATGATAGCCTTGATCTCTGGTCGTAAATTGGTTTTGTACATTTCAATGGTTTCCATTTGAGATGATTGTTCCAAGCATATGTAGGATAATACTCTCAATCTGTTGATAAAGGACTGTGAAGTTTCATTGTCTTCTTGTCTTATACTGCTAAGAATGCAAAGGTGACTGTTTGATCCTCCTCTTAGAGGTGAAGTAAAAACTTCTCTTCCCTGATAGGCTATGTTATGAAAGTGAGTTCTGATAATTGCTTGTACAAATAGAAGGCAACTTCTTTTAATGTGTCGACGAACAGCCTTATCTTTAATACATCTAACTTTGGCAAGCTTCTGGGGAGTGATTTGAAATGCATAATATGTTGATATGCTGACCTCTTCCCAAGGTAGGGCTGGAAAGTCAGAAGTTTATAATCTGGTAGAAATGGAACTATATCGAATTCAGGAGGATACTTGGGTATAATATTTTTCTTTTTCATCCTAGTCTCCATTTTTTATTTTGTTAGTATTTCTTCAACTTCCATGAAGATTATATGTTTTTCAAGATTTGTTTGAAGACTAAGAATCGATGAATGATCACCACCAAAGAAACCTACAGCTATCACCTTGTTTGTCAGGGATTTGATTTGTCCATGAGTAGGTCAATTTTAGTGGCATTTCTCCTGATCAGTACCCATTCTCTCTGTCAGCAAACAGAGGATTTATAGGAGCTTCAATTAGACCACCTAACTTATCTGCCAAGATTTTCAACTGGGCACTCAAGTGATCGACTTTAGCTCCTTGTTGCTAGACAATGTCACTGACGTCGTCCTCTTGATTTTTACCAGCATCTTCTTCGCAGGCATCTTTGCTCCCATTAGCATCATCATTCCCATCCTTACTAGTCCCACTCCCTTCAGCCATGAACACGGTGTGCTGACAGGAGTAAGAGGATGTTAATGTAAAAGGAGTGGATTGACTTCTGTGTTTAAGATGGTGATAGGATCCTCGTCGGTGATAGTTTCAACATAACCTTCAGAAGTGCTGCTTGAATGGGAGTTCGAGTCAAACTCTTCGGATTAAGTCCAAGACATACTCCAAGTAATCCTCGAAGCTGAACCTGGTCCAACCATACATGAAGAGGTTAAGTTCAGATCATCTTCTTAGTCACCTATTTTTGAGTGATTTTACGCTATGACAGCTTTTGGGCTTGATCCCTATAGCGAGCCAAAGCTTTCTTTTTTATTTGATTAGCCAGTCTAACTAACTGCCAAGGTTTGATCTTTGAACCTGGCAACCATTAGCCTGGAAGTGCTAGCAACTTGTTCCCAATCCATAGAATTGGAAGTGGGAAGCGAAATAATGTCAACAGCACATCTCTTATTTTTTTTCTTTTGCTTTTTTTTTGGTTGTATTGAGTCCTTGAAGCTAGTAAGATCGATCGAATTGTTATGACCAATTGCTCAGCTTTCTTTTTGTTTTTAATGGCATGTGATAGACGCTGGAGTAAAGATGGCGGAGCCGATGCTACAATGATAGAAGGTAGATGCCTCCTGCCGAACCTTCGTCCTTCTTTCTAAGTCAAAGGGTAGAAAGTATTGTCTTCAAATAAGACTAAGAGTTTGTTCTCAGCCTTGTTAGATTTTGAGGTACGTGGCTGAGGTGGCCACATACTGCATCAAGGAATGGACACATGCTTTTGAGCCTTCTTGCGAGTTCAGAGCTATGAAAGGTCCTTTGGTACTTACGTGTTAATGACCCGTTACTTGGGTTGACTAGATGATGATTTTAAGCCTTGGCAGCCACTGAACGTGACTTACCAAGTGCTATCGGCTTATGATCCGTAAACTGGACCTGTCTTGCCCACAAACGAGGTTTGATGATATGAAAGCTGTTGCCTCTTTACTTCAATTTATGTTTAGGTTCCTCCTGAGCCTTGTTGAAACCTCCAAATGGATTTTGGGTGTATTTAGAGACCCAAGGTTTGAGAACCTCAATTTTCTTGACGGACTTAGGGGTCACTAATGACCCGTTTAGATCGGAAGAAATCATGGAACCCATAGGAGTGGAGAGTCTCTGGAAGATTGAGACTCTCAAATTAGGGGTAGCAGAGTCAGTTCGAGCTCTCTTTGGTGCTCTTGCAGATGATTTGTTCTGGGTCATGGAGATTTTAAAAAGCCTTTCCTTGGCTTTATTGAAAGTGATGGTCAAATAACCCATGATATTTTCTGCAAAACAGTAAACCAAAAGGATTATGTTAGTGTCATAACCAACATGGCTACTTCTTGGGCTAGCCAAATTGGTATATGAATGCCTTCTGAACCAACATGATTTCGAACAGAACTGGTCAGTCATAGGCATAAACCCATCTCATTGTGCTATGATGACCGTCTTAGTTGCCAGAATTTCTGCAGCACTTCGGGACTATATAGTCAGGCTTAAAAGCCTACTAAGCTTATTAGACTTGGCTACCAAAATTTTGACAGTATTACGGGGTTATCTATGTCAAACTTATAGCCAAGAGAGGGTTAGATCCAATTAAAAAGATAGAGCCTACAAGATCGAGCTTGCACCACTACCACAATGATCACATGTGATCCATCAGTGCAAGACGACAGATAGTGCATGACTATAATATTATTGTTTTTATGACTAATTTGATATAAATATTTGTTTAGGTCCTATAAAAGAACTGGTGATTATAGCCAGTAACATAAAGCCTTCTAGATTGAATAAACACTCTTCCATTTCATAAAAGGGTGTTGATTTGGTCCATGTACTTCTAGGTGCAAAGTTCCTTCATTTAAGTGGTAAGAGTATGCATTTCAAGGTGCCTAATACCTTCCTTTGAATGATAAAAGGATGCACTTTGAGGTACAAAGTTCCTTTAGTAATGCTGCCAAACCTATCATAGACATCAAGGTCTTGCATGAAGGTCTTCAGAAGTCGCACAAGTCAATTTAGAGGCAAAACAGATCAACGACCGCAGGTTCACGGTCATTTTTCATTTTACATTGTTTCCTACAGTCATAACACTTTTTACATAGTCTTTTACAGCCACAGGCCATTTTAAACATCACCCCACGGTCATAGGCCATTTTAAATAGCACACTGTAACACTTGGACCCAACGTAATTGAGTTTAGCGACTAATTAATGATGAATTAGTTGTTAATTGTGTTTTACCTTTGTTTTGGTTTCATTTCGGGTCATGGATAGGTAGTTCGGTTGCGTTTAACCTTTATTAGGGAGGCATGAGCCTTTTTTCGTAATTTTAGATTTTGTAAGACGTTGTCCAACATGCATCATCTTGGCGTCAACATGTGTATTTCGTTGAGCTCGTCAACTTCTGTAACTGCCTCGTAGGCAATGGACTTCGTTTGCTTCCATTGGACCCTTATTTGACTTGAACTATAATTAGTATAAATCATTGAACTTTTCTCCAAATTACCTCATCCTTATCCTTATATAAGTCACCGAACTTTAGCTCCTTCTTCATCTCAACATCTTCTCATTCTCTTGTTCATTTCTTCCGTTCGTTTCTTCTTTTCTTCCTCGATTCAGCCAAGAGGAAAAGGGGGTTTTGTGCCATCTGTCTTCACCTCTTTCTCGTGTTGTTTAAGGTAAGCTTGGGATCTTGGTTTTCTTCTTCTCCTCCTCCTTCTTCATGTTAGGTACTGCACTTGCACTCATGTTCTTCTCTCTTTTGTCCTTCTTTCGCATGCATGGGTGTTAGAGCAGTGTATAGTCAGTAGATTTGAGCCCAAGGACAACCGATTTCGTGTTAGACTTCCTTTGAGGCAAGTATAAGCATAATTTGGATAAACTCATGTTGGTATACGTGATTTTTATGAGTTTCCTTTAATCTCACAAGTATATAGTGAATTACAGCCCTTGTGATGTAATTTTTGCTTGGGTTTCGTCGTTCACTACAAGTTACACTCCAATTATTCTGTAACAGAACAAACAATTCGACCGATCGGGCTTCAAAGCCGACCGATCGGACACTCCCAGAATCAATGTAACAGAACAGACTGTCCGACTGATCGGGCTTCAGCCGACTGAACGGACACAGCCAGAACCGAAATTTGACCGTTCGGGCTTCTTGACCGACTGATCGGCCCTAAAGTGCTCTGCTTCAGGAGATTAAGTCTGTACACTGAAAACTTTTGTATTCGTTTCCATTCTCCGACATTTCACACAAACCAAGGAACCTTTTAGGCTATATTCTGGGCCCCATGGCTCGTGAATTATGTAAGGAAGTCTTTCCAGAGACCTCCAATAAAAAGTAGTTATGAATTGGATCTGATATGGACTTCACAGTAGCGTATTGGTGACCCTTAATGTACCCAATGGAATATGAGAATCGCATGAATAGTCTTGAGGGCTTTGACTCATTCATGTGTGTCGTTCAATGTTAAGCACCTACCCATGGGTGTTAGTTTAGGGGACTTTGATACACTTTCCTAAGTACAATGCAACACTTATAAAAGACAACTGTGTATCGGATAATTTAAAACTACATCATCATGCACAGTTAGAAACACTGGATGACTAGATTAGGGTTGGCTAGTAAATGCCCTTAATTTGGGACAATTTGAGTTGTATGACATCTTGATTTACGTTTATTGGCCTCCACTCTTCTGTATAGTTTGTCTAGCTTTGATCTGCTCATTTGCTATAATAAATATGATTTGTTTGATATGTTCACTAGGTTTCCGTTATGTTAGATCCGTTGTGTCTGGCATGCCTAGTACGATACCTTAAGTTTTGTATGTATGAGTTGAATGTATGTGTGTGGGACGTATGATATATGTTTGATATAATACGCATGGTCTACTCAAGTGTTAGTATATAATTGACTCTACATGGTCTGGCACTACTCAGCCTCAGCCTTAGGATACCCGACGGGGTTGAATTTGGCGTAGTATGTATGGCACGACTACAGTGAGTATATGTCTTAGGGCTTCCGGACCCCAGGAACCTGAGACCCAATCGTACCCTGGCCCGGTCGATGGTGTTCTCAGTATGTGTGTAAGATCCCTTTTTGGGAGCATATGGCACATGCAGTAGCCTCTTAGTTATGTATATGACATGTCTATCTTGATTCTTTAACATGCTTTATCCGTTTGCACAACTTGCCTAGCATACGAAATTGGAGATTTATGATTTGATTTATCCATTGTATTTATTCTGCTGAATACAACATGCGTTAACTTGTCATTACTTATACTTTGCTGAATCATTGTATTTATGAGTTGTTCTTGGTGTTGTCGGCTCAGATCCCTCAACCGACCCCTCGTCGGTCAACCAAACTTCAAGGGAGACCCCCAATGTCCCATCAGGACTAGAGGAGTAGATGTGATCATTCCATCGGAGTGCGACAATGTCCTACATGCATATAGGTCTTTCTTATTTTGGGATCTCAGTGGAATTTTGAGTTTAGTCATGATTTTCATACTGTGTAGTTTGACCCCGTTTGTATTACTCTGAACTTTATGTAATCTTTGTATATACGTTCTTTTGTTCTAATGTATGTCTTTTTTTATGGTTTGATACCTACAGCTTCCGCGTACATATATTGGTACGTGTGAAATTCCCTTGTGCGTGTGCACTTAGACTGGGTCTAAGTATATACGCACAAGAGTACGTGTGTCGCTGGTTAGGGTTAGTCTCAACCCCCGATCTCTTGGGCTCAAGTTGTGACATACGTATTGTATGGTATCAAAGCATTGTTGCTCTAACTGATAAGTATGTAGGCATGTAAGAACCTGGTGAGGGTACGATGTCACGGAGTGGACTTAGTAGTATGCTCGTGCTTTGTTGGGAATGTTTATGGTGGGGAACGCCTTGTATGTGAGTCTTTCCCTTTTGCATTTTTCAGGATATAGCTTCTGGCTCAGGTACCAATAACAATCACGAGGACAATGAGAGTGGGTCAGCTCCTCTACAACAACCACAGAATGTTGACGACCGATTTTTTGCAATGTTACACGCGATCCACTCCTTGCAGGCACAAGTTGTCTCCTTAGTTGACAGGCAGAGTTAAGCATCCGTTCCACCCCATGTGGAGCAGCAAGTGGTCTTCCAGCCGAAAGAAAGTGATCCCAATGTGCTCTACGACAAGTTTGGAAAGAAAGGAGCCATCGAATTCTATGGAAGCGAAGACGCACTAAAGCCGAATCAATGGATAGAGCATACGGAGGATCTATTTGAGACAGTAGTATGTACTAATAGACAGAAGGTGGGACTGACGGCTTCAATGTTTCACGATGTTGCGAAGACTTGGTCGAAGAGTGTGAAGGAGTCTTATAAGGACCTACCGAATACGACTGTCTAGGAGACATTCAAAAAGCAATTCAAAAGGAAATTCATTCTAGCCCATGTACACCGAGCCAAGAAAGTTAAGATCTTAGCCTTGCACCAGCAGCAGATGACAGTGGTAGAGTATGTGTATAAATTCACGCAGCTATCATATTTCGCTAAAGATATAATTAATACAGAAGAAAAGAAGGTTAATCAATTTATTGATGGCCTGTATCCGTAATACAAGAATCATGTGACAGCCTTCCAACAGCCAGCTACTTTCAATGATGCCGTGGACCGTGCTTACGTGGCATAGGCCAACATTCAAGAGGAAAGAGCTCTAGATTCCAAGAGGCACGCTCATTTTGTTGCAAGGGGACAAGCATAGAAAAAGATGAAGGGTAGACAAGGCATCTCCAGTTCCACCGGTGTGACGTGTGAGCATTATGGCAAGGGCCACAAGTCGGAGTAATGCTGGAGAAAGACAGGAGCTTGTTTTATTTACGACTCCATGGATCATTTGATGGCTAACTGCCCAAAGTACAAGTCTTCCTAATCCCAATCCCAACAATCCATGCCAACTGCTTCAACAGGTTCAAGCAGATCTAATACTTCGACAGCTCTAAGCAAACCCCAGCAATATCGTCCAGGCCCGAAACCGCAATGCCAGACTGCTCGTGTTTACGCAGCTACCCACGAGAGTGCCGAGGAGGCGAACTTTGTGGAAGGTACTATCTTGATTTCGCAAGCTAAAGCTATCACATTATTTGATTCGGGGTTTATGCGTTAGTACGTAGCACCTCATTTTGTCGAGCAGTTATGACAGCCGCCTAAGCCACTATCGTATGTGTCAGCGGTGTCCACTCCGGTTGGTAAGAGGGTGAAGTGTAGTGTATACTACCCCCAATGCGAAGTGCGAATCGAAGGCCATCAACTCCCAGTTGACCTCATTTTGTTGTCGATGCTGGATTTCGACGTGATCCTTGTAATGGATTGGCTTGAGCGATACGTGCTTGTGTCATTTGTTACAACAGGACGATTTACTTCTATCTTGGAAATGGGTTCCGTTTCGAAGGCAGTCAAAAGAAATGCCCAAGGCATGTTATCTCCGCAATCAAGGTAAATCGATTGATACGCAAAGGGTATAAAGGCTTCATTGCCTTTATCTTAGAGAAGAAAGATTCAAAATAGCTTGCAAAGATTCCAGTGGTATGTGATTTTCCAGATGTCTTTCCAAATGACATCCCAAAGTTACCTCCTGTGCGAGAAGTAAAATTTTCCATCAATCTTGTTCCAGGCACGGCACCAATTAGTAAAGCTCCATATCAAATGGCCCCAGCAGAATTGTTAGAATTGAAGAAGCAATTGTAAGAGCTTTTGGATAAAAGCTTCATATGCCCGAGTGTATCACCGTGGGGAGCACCGGTGTTGTTTGTCAAGAAGAAATACGGCACCTTTCGGATGTGTATCGACTATCGGCAGTTGAATAAGGTGACAATAAAGAACAAGTATCCTCTACCGAGGATTGATGAGTTGTTTGATTAACTTCAAGGTACAGCTTATTTTTCTAAGAATGATTTGAGGTCTGGGTATCACCAGCTAAGGGTGAAAGAAGATGACATTCCCAAAACTGCCTTTAGGACATGGTATGGACATTATGAATTCCTCGTGATGCCTTTTGGATTAACCAATGCACCTGTAGCTTTCATGGCTTTGATGAATCGGATCTTTGCTCCTTTCTTGGACCAGTTTGTTGTGGTATTCATCGATGACATTTTGGTGTACTCTAAGATAGTACAGGAGCATAAAGAGCATATGAGGAAAGCCTTGACCTTGTTGAGAGAACATCGATTATATGCCAAGTTGACAAAATGTGATTTTTGGCTTGAGCAGGTAGCATTTCTTGGTCATATCATTTCACGAGAAGGACTGGCAGTCGATCCAACTAAAGTAGAGGCAGTGGTTAATTGGCCCACTCCAAAAACTGTGATAGAAATTCGAAGTTTTCTTGGACTTGTAGGATATTACCGATGTTTTGTTCAAGATTTTGCTAAGATCCCCGCTCCTTTGATTAAGCTGACTTGGAAGAATGTGCCTTTTCATTGGACTGAGGAATGTGAAGCAAGTTTTCAAACTTTAAAAGAAAAGTTAACTACCGCTCCGGTCCTGACTTTACCTGATGGAGGTGAAGGATTCGTAATCTATTCAGCTACTTCTCGAGTTGGTTTGGGCTGTGTTTTGATGTAGCATGGCAAGGTAATCGCATATGAATCGAGGCAACTCCGAGAGCATGAAAAGAATTATGCCACCCATGACTTAGAACTGGTAGCTATCCTGTTTGCCTCTGGAGACATTATTTATATGGCATGAAATTTAAGGTACATTCAGATCAGCACAGTTTGCAATATCTATTCACACTGCACGAGTTAAATATGAGGTAAGGGAGATGGTTAGAATTTATCAAGGATTATGATTTTCCAATCAAGTACCAACCAAGAAAAGGCAATGTGGTGGCATATGCACTTAGTAGGAAATCGGAGACTTTAAATGTGTTAGACAATTTCCTTTCGATGATGCATGACAAGCCTATCGAAATGAGATTGGTAGACAATTATGTAACGTTGGTAAGTACTGTGACACTCCGACCCAACTTAATCTGGTTTAGTGACTAATTATTGATGAATTGGTTGCTAATTGTGTTTGTCTTTGTTTTTGCTTTGTTCCGGGTTATGGATAGGTCGTTGGATTGAGTTTGACCTGGTTTAGGTACGCATAAGCCCTTTTTCGTAATTTTAGATTTTGTTAAATGTCGTCACTCATGCATCATCTTGACATTAACGCGTGTCTTTTGTTATGCTTATTGATTCTCGTAACTACGTCGCTTGTTCAATATGTCGTTTGTTTCCGTTGGACCCGTAAATGACTTGAACTGTAAATTGCCTTAATGCCTGGACTTTCTCACAAGTTGTCTTAATCCTTATCTTATAAATCAAGCACTGACTCTCTCCCTCATCAGTTCCTCACTTGGGTTTCTCTCTTGCTTCTTCTTTTTTTGTTTCTCAATTTTTCTTGTCGATCAGGCCAGAGAAGGAGCATTTGTGCATGTCTACTCCTGCTTCTTCACTCGTGTGTGGTTGAAGGTGAGCCGTGGGTTTTGCTTTTTTTTCTTTTCTTCGTGATGCCTACTATTACATGCACTCATGCCTCTCGTTCTTTCTTCTTTTACATGCATGGGTGTTAGATCATTGCCAAGAAGTGTGAATGAGCCCAAGGACAACAAAAAGCGTATTAGAACTCAATTGAGGCCAGTATAAGCATAATTTGTATGAACCATGTGGGTAGATGTTTGACTGTGATTGATCGCATTATCTTGCATATGAAGTATAGTTACAGCCCATCTTGTATGAGTTTCCATCTATTTCACGTGATTTTGCCATTTTGGTACACATGCAGTTGTTTCTGTAACAGGTTCAGAATATAACCCCGAGCAATCTACGTCTAAACCGTAAACTGCCTACGGCTCATAGTCCAGAGAGTTAAAAACCCAGATTTCTTCTACGGCCAGGTCACAGTTAAGCCATGTAATGGACTATGGCTGAGCCGTAGCTCAGCCGTGACCCAGCTGTAGATCAGTACTGAGTGGCTTTTCTGAATCAACTGGGAGTAAGCATTTGACAGACCTTCTACGCCCCAACCATGTCTAAGCCGTCAAATGTGCTACAGCTGGGCCGTAGAACAGAATACGGCTAAGCCGTAGAACGAAATACGGTTGAACCGTAAATGCGGATGAATAGTAAAGGGAACCGCGGCTGAACCGCAGTGCATATTACGCCTAAGCCATAAAATGCCTATGGCTAAGCCGTACCACCCCTGAGAAATGAATAAAAGGATAGGATTAAAGAAGAGACCTAATATGGCCCTTATGCTAGAATGTAGATAATCTGAACTTGGCTAATGGAATGTACGAATGACATGAATGATCTCGAGGGCTGAGACTCATTCATGTACGTTATCCGGTTGTTTAGCACATTCCCATGGGTATTGGTTTAAAGGACTTCGGTGCACATTCCAGATACACTGCAACACTAGACAACAGTGCATCGGATAACTTAAAACTACATCATCATGTACGATTAGAAACAGTGGATAACTAAAATAGGATTGGCTAGTAAAAGATCGTGATTCTCGTAAGATAATCTGACTTGCATTGCATCTTGGCTTCAGTCTTTGCCTTCTTTTATGCGTTCTGTGCTGGGGCAACGATTGAATATTTCCTAGCTATGTCCATGGTTAATCCCGGGTGGAACAGCAGTCCTGCATGTTTGATACTATCAGTTTGATTCATGTGAATGAATAAGCCTTTATCTTCTTGTTATCTTGCTTCCGTATGCTCGAGTTGATATTCATTCTATCTTATACTCTGTTAAGATTGATGTGCTTATTCTATTCAATTGGTATGCTCAGTCTAACTCGTATGACCTCTTGCTTTGTATAATACACACCTGACAAGACATGCACGCCACGTTCTGATAAGATATACACGTTATGCTATGCACTCGTTATGATATGGACGTTATGATAGTATGATAAGGTATGCATGTTCTTATGTTTGTTTGACCCCATATGGTCCGGCACTACTAAGCCTCAGCCTTAGGATCCCGACGGGGTGAATTTGGTGTAGTTTATATGGCCTTGCTGTAGTGAGGATATGTCTTGGGGATTCCGCACCCCAGGAAACCGAGACCCATCTGGCCCATGGTGTTCTCAGTACGGATATAAGATCCCTCTTTTGAGAGCATATGGCATATGTAGTAGCCACCTAGTATGTACATGTCATGTATACAGTGATTATGAGAGCATGTTTTAATTTGAATGCACAATTACCTAGAATATGAAATGGAAATGATATGATTTATCTAATGTCTCTATTCTAATAAATACCATATGTGTTAACTTGTTATGGCTTATACTTTGCTGAATCGTTGTATTCATGAGTTGTCATTGGTGTTGCAAGCTCAGACCCCGTGACCGAGTTCTGGTCGGTCCTTCAGATTGTAGAGGAGACTCCAGCGGTCTCCTCAAGTTTGCGGAGTGTGTGAAATCACTCCATCGGAGTACGACTTTATCATATTTGCATATTGTCTTTTTTTTATGTCATTGGTTATATTCATGTTATGTATATTTGTGATTGGATTCAGTTGTATATCTCCAACCTTTATGTAAGCTTTTGGATATCCTTTCTTTTGATCTCCTGTATTGTTTTCGTGCTACGATTTGATACTTGCAGCTTCCGCGTACATGTTTGCACGTGTGATATTCCCTTGTGCGTGTGCATCTAGACTGGGTCTAAGTGCATATGCACAGGAGTACGTGTGTCGCTGGTTAGATTTGTGCTAACCTCCGATCTCCTAGGCTCGGGTTGTGACAAGTACTCTAGTCTTCCAACCCGAAGTGATTCAACAAATTAAGGACAAGCAATTTGAAGACTTAACCCTGAAGCGCATCCGTGATCACCTCCGAGATCGACCCGACTTCCGACTAGAGGATGATGTACTGTATTTTCGGAACAAATTGTGTGTACAAGCCATCGATGATTTGAAGGAGAAGTTGATGACAGAAGCACACTATACGCGATATGCGATGCAGCCGGGAAGTACGAAGATGATGGAGAAGTTGATGACAGAAGCACACTATACGCGATATGTGATGCACCCGGGAAGTATGAAGATGTACCGGAACATCAAAGATCGATTTTGGTGGAATAACATGAAAAGAGAAATAGCAGAGTTCATCGCTAGATGCCTAACTTACCAGAAGGTGAAAGTAGATCATCAGAGACCTCCAGGTTTGTTACACCCATTGCACATACCGCAGTGGAAATGAGAGCATATTACCATGGACTTTATTTCCGAGTTACCTCCGACGAGTAAAAAGAACAATGCCATTTGGGTGGTTGTGCACAGATTAACAAAGTCCGCCCATTTCATTCCATTCAAGAAAGGTATGACGTTTTCAAAAATGGTGAAGAAGTTTGTGGATGGGATCGTCAGACTCCATGGTACGCCTGTGTCAATTGTATCGGATCATGACAGCCATTTCATTTCATCGTTCTGGAAAGCCTTCTAAGAAGCTATGAGTACCAAACTAAGTTTCAACATAGCGTATCACCCGTAAATGGATAGACAATCGGAACGGACGATTCAGACTTTAGAAGACATGTTATGGGCCAGTGTGTTAAATTTCGAAAATGAATGGGATGCACATCTCTCACTGTGCGAGTTCACATATAACAACAATTTCCATGAGAGTATTGGAATGGCTCCGTACGAAGCCTTGTATGGGCGCAAATGCCGAAGCCCCGTATGCTGGGAAGAAGTTGGAACTCGAAGTTTTCACAGGCCGACGATTATTGCCGAAACTATGGAGAAAGTATAGAAAGCAATAAAGAACTTGAAAGTTGCTAGGTCGAAATAGAAGAGTTACCCAGACACTCGCAGAAGACCTTTGGAATTTCAAGTTGGAGAATGGGTTTTTCTAAAGGTCTCACCAATGAAGGGTATAATACGTTTCATCCAGAAGGGAAAGTTAGCTCCGAGGTACGTTGGCCCATTCGAGATCAAGAGCCGAATTGGTGATTTAGCATATAGATTAGCTCTTCCAGTAGAGTTTTCAGGAGTACATGATGTATTCCATGTGTCGATGCTTCGCAAGTATGTTTGTGATCCTAATCACGTAATTCGCTATGACGATGTACAAATCCAACCCAACGCGGCATACGTTAAGTGATCGCTCCGTATCGTGGGAACCCGAGAACAGATCTTACGTACCAGCACGATTCGATGGGTCAAAGTGTTATGAAAGCATCACAGTTTGGATGAAGCCACTTGGGAATTGGAAGAACAGATGGCGAGTCAGTATCCCCATTTTGTCATGCAGGTACGAATTCATTCCATGTGAGTTCATTCCAAGGAATGAATGATGCTTAAGTGGGGGAGGATGTAACACTCCGACTCAACTTAATTGAGTTTAGCAACTAATTAATAACGAATAAATTGTTAATTGTGTTTTATCTTTGTTTTGGTTTCATTCCGGGTCATGGATAGGTAGTTCAGTTGCGTTTAACCTTTACTAGGTAGGCATGAGCCATTTTTCGTGATTTTAGATTTTATAAGATGTTGTCAAACATGCATCATCTTGGCGTCAACATGTGTATTTCGTTGAGCTCATCAACTTCCATAACTGCCTCGTAGGCAATGGACTTCATTTGCTTCCGTTGGACCCTTATTTGACTTGAACTATAATTAGTATAAATCATTGAACTTTTCTCCAAATTACCTCATCCTTATCCTTATATAAGTCACCGACCTTCAGCTCTTTCTTCAACTCAACGTATTCTCCTTCTCCTATTCATTTCTTCCTTTTGTTTCTTCTTCTCTTCTTCGATTCAGCCAAGAGGAAAGGGGGACTTTGTGCCCTCTGTCTTCACCTCTTTCTCGTGTGGTTTAAGGTGAGCTTAGGATCTTGGTTTTCTTCTTTTTCTCCTTCTTCTTCATGTTAGCTATGACACTTGCACTCATGTTCTTCTCTCTTTCGTCCTTCTTTCGCATGCATAGGTGTTAGAGTAGTGTATAGTCAGCGGATTTAAGCCCAAGGACAACCGATTTCGTGTTAGACTTCTTTTGAGGCAAGTATAAGTATGATTTGGATGAACTCATGTTGGTATACGTGATTGTTATGAGTTTCCTTTAATCTCACAAGTATGTAGTGAATTACAGCCCTTGTGATGTAATTTTTGCTTGGGTTTCGTCGTGCACTGCAGGTTTCACTCCAATGATTCTGTAACAAAACAAACAGTCCAACCGATCGGGCTTCAGAGCTGACCGATCGGACACTCCCAAAATCGATGTAACAGAACAGACTGTCGGACTGATCAGGCTTCAGAGCCGACCGAACGGACACAGTCAGAATCGAAATTCGACCGGTCGAGCTTTCTGACCGACTGATCGGCCCTGAAGTGCTCTGCTTCAGGAGATTAAGTCTATACACTGAAAACTGTTGTATTCATTTCCATTCTCTGACATTTCACACAAACCAAGGAACCTTTTAGGCTATATTCCAGGCCCCATGGCTTGTGAATTATGTAAGGAAGTCTTTTCAGAGACCTTCAATAAAAAGTAGTTATGAATTGGACCTAATAGGGCCTTCACAGTAGCGTATTGGTGACCCTTAATGTGCCCAATGGAATATGAGAATCGCATGAATGGTCTTGAGGGTTGTCACTCATTCATGTGTGTCGTTCAGTGTTAAGCACCTCCCCATGGGTGTTAATTTAAGGGACTTCGATACACTTTCTTGAGTATAATGCAACACTTATAAAAGACAACTGTGTATCGGATAACTTAAAACTACATCATCATGCACAGTTAGAAATACTGCATGACTAGATTAGGGTTGGCTAGTAAATGTCCTTGATTTGGGACAATTTGAGTTGTATGACATCTTGATTTACGTTTATTGGCCTCCACTCTTCTGTATAATTTGTCTAGCTTTGATCTGCTCATTTGCTATAATAAATTCGATTTGTTTGATATGTTCACTAGGTTTCCGTTATGTTAGATCCGTTGTGTTTAGCATGCCCAGTATGGTACTTTGAATTTTGTATGTATGAGTTGAATGTATTTGTGTGGGACGTATGATATATGTTTGATATAATACGCATGGTCTACTCAAGTGTTAGTATATGATTGACTCCACATGGTCTGGTACTACTCAGCCTTAGCCTTAAGATACCCGACGAGGTTGAATTTGGCGTAGTATGTATGGATCAACTACAGTGAGTATATGTCTTAGGGCTTCCGGACCCCAGGAACCCGAGACTCATTCGTACCCTGGCCTGGTCGATGGTGTTCTCAGTATGTGTGTAAGATCCCTTTTTGGGAGCATATGACACATATAGTAACCTCTTAGTTATGTATATGACATGTCTATCTTGATTCTTTAGCATGCTTTATCCGTTTGCACGACTTGCCTAGTATACTAAATTGGAGCTCTATGATTTGATTTATCCATTGTATTTATTCTACTAGATACAACATGCGTTAACTTGTCGTTACTTATACTTTGCTGAATCGTTGTATTCATGAGTTGTTTTTGGCGTTGCATGCTCAGATCCCTCGACCGACCCCTCGTTGGTCAACCAAACTCCAAGGAAGACCCCCAATGTCCCATTAGGACTAGAGGAGTGGATGTAATCACTCCATTGGAGTGCGATAATGTCCTACACGCATATAGGTCTTCCTTATTTTGGGATCTCAGTGGAATTTTGAGTTTGGTCATGATTTGCATACTTTGTAGTTTGACACTGTTTGTATAACTCTGAACTTTATGTAATCTTTGTATATACATTCTTTTGTTCTAATGTATGTCTCTTTTTATGGTTTGATACCTACAGCTTCCGCGTAAATATATTGGTACGTGTGAAATTCCCTTATGCGTGTGCACTTAAACCGGGTCTAAGTGTATATGCATGAGAGTACGTGTGTCACTGGTTAGGGTTAGTCTTAACCCCCGATCTCCTGGGCTCGGGTTGTAACACACCCCATGGTCACAGGCTATTTTGAACAGCACCCCATGGTCAGAGGCCATTTTACACAGCACCCCACGGCCACTGGCTCATAACAACACATTTCAACATTTGTTTTTAGCAATTTCCATGTAGTTTGGCACTTTTTCCTATCTTTTTGGCCAAATTTGATTACAAATTAGAGCAAAAAGATTTCGACAGACTGTGCCAATCTTTTATTCATGCTCGAAATGTAATGTCAAATGCAATGGATTCGAGTCCAATATTCAAATACTTCAAGCATTATAAAGAATAGGAAATAATTACAGTTCATCATTAATTTCTCTTTATTTACATGGGTTCAAACACTCTGACCATGGGGATATAGGTTGTTTACAAATTATGAAAATTTACAACCTCTCCCTCTGGTCTCAGATGTGATCAAAACTTGAAAACTACAAGAAAATACATGCAAGAAATGGAAAAAACTGAAAAAAAAAAGTAAAAAGAAAGACAAGGAAGTGGTGACCCTAGCCCACGGTCACTAGCCCTCTGCCAGAATGTCACTGACAGACAGTAGCTGAATAGCCACTATTTCTCCTGTTTCTTCTCTATTTCGCTTTTGTGATGCCTTCACAGTGCTCAAGTTCGTGTTTTTCAACTTTTAGAGTGTTAAATGACCACCAAGAGTACTTAATTTGGCTGTGGAATTAACTAAAACCTTTGGTAATCATCACTTTTAGGTGACGAACTATTTTTGTACAAATCTGAAAAGAGTGCTTAAATGAAGCCCTAGTTGTATCATTCTCAACCTATGATTTTCAAGTGAAAGAATGAAGCCTAAAGAGGCTTATTCACAACTTCCAAGATGGCTCAAGACCCACCCAAATGAGAAAACCAAAGGAATTAGTTTCATCCTTTGTATACTTGATGACACTTGCACCCATCTTCTCTAAGTGATATACATACTTCTCCTTCTCTGAATCATTTATCACCTTAAGTTAGTGAGAAGAAGAAGAAGAACTAGACTTGGAGTGCTTGAAGTGCCTTGAGAGCCCTGTGAATTCTTGGAACAATGCCTTGAATCTTGTTGAACTTCCTTGAATTTGTTTAAGACTAATGTGTAACCCTCTCCCAAGTGCCAGACCTTCCATTAATAGACTCCAGAGGTGGTTTAGGGAGTTAATGGAGGTTGGAGTTTGAAAAGAGGAGAAAACCACTAAAAACCATCAGGAACAGCTTCACAGGTCTCAGTGACTGTGGTCACAATCACTGACAAGTCCAATTTCAAGTTTTTTGCATGTGTGACTTGTTTTCACCTGTTTGGTGCCCGAACAATATCTGAACTTCATGAGACTTGGAGGGATACCTTTTAACACTATTTTGAGTATATCACCAAAATTTCAGGCCATTTTGATGCTTTGAAGTTGGTCAAACCCCTTGTTGACTTTTCATGAAAATAGACCCTTGTTTCAGCTATTTAAGGCCCAAATAAATTTACATTGATTTGAAACTTAGAGGGACTCATGTTAGGGGCAACTTGAAGTGTCTATAAAAATTTCATGTGGTTTTAATTTGTGGAAGCAGGATTTCGAACAGTAATCCACTTGTTGCATGTTCTAAGTTAATATTCTCTTGTGTTGCAGGCAATCAGCTTGTTTTATACCTGAATGATGTTCAATTGATTTGAAACTTTGTGGAATTGACTTTAAATAGATTTTAAGTCTTCAATCCAAATTCCATCAGCTTTGGCCTCCCAAAAGTAGGATTTTTAATCAGTGACCCCCATGACTTGGAAGTCACGGACTCTTAACTAACATGTCATTGAAGTAGGGTCAGATGAAGTCCTTTTGACTTGAAAATTTTCAGAACCACTTTTGAGTATAGCTTAAGCTTTGTGTCCAAATTTCATCGATTTTGGTCATCTAAAAGCCGGACTTTGGTTAGTGACCCCATGCCTTGGGGGTCATTAACTTAAAGTTGACATGTTTGTTGACTTGAGGTCAAATGACATCCACTTGACCTAAAATTTTGCAGAGCCCCTCTTGGATATAATTTGAGGTTCCTCTAGGAGTTTTAGCTGGTTCTAATAGGTAGAAGTGTCTGTTGTCACATTGACCCCAAGGAGCTAGAAGATAGTCACTAAAGTTTGAATTTGAACTGAAATAAAGTCCAAATGCTTTGAAATTTTGAAATATCATTCTTAAGCACAATTTGGAGTTTTCATAAGATTTTTAGCCACTTTAGCAACCCAAAAGCTTGAGTGTGTTCAATCACCCTTAGACTTTGTGCCAATGAACCTAAAATTTGAAGTTTGATTAGTCAAATAACCAAATGAAATCCACTAACTCTCAAATTTGAGTTGCTACACTCTGAGCTCATTTGAAATCGTTTGAATGGATTGCATCAGCTTTGAGTATCTAGATGCAATATTTGACTTGGTATTCCACAATCTCAAGGTATATATGCCTTTGGTTTGGAATTTGCTTGTAATATCTTCATTGCAACATTTGTAATTTTTTATGTGTCAACAATGCAGGTGTTGGCCTTTCAAGTTGTTTGGCGTCCAAACCTCCCTTATTCATTCTCAATCTTCACTTAAATGAAACTCATCATATATTACACCTAATCTAACATATATTACGGTCATTTCTGCTTCCATTCCTTGCCATTCACTCAAACCCACATTTAAAATATAAACATTCATTTTTAAACCCAAAAAACATCTTCCATTAAAGAAATATGGAGCAGATGAGCTGTAATCATGAATTAAAGTAGAAATTAACCAAAGAATCAATAACATAACCCATCATGTCATTATCCACGTACTTAAACTTGCCTTAATCGGTGCCTTAGACTTAAAGCTCAAACAAATGCCCTATTTATGATAATGGAATAAGAAGAAAATAAAGATAATGAGATGCATGACATATCATGGACTTTGGTTTTCTTTATTCAAATGAACTCGAAATCCAAGAATGAGTAGAATGCTTTTACCTTGAGAAGTTGTAGAGTAGAGCATGCAAGATATGCGAGATTCTAATAGCTCTAAGCTCCAAGATGGCAGAAAGAAAGGTGGAAGAAAGAAGATGATGGACCTAGTTGTGGGAGAAAAAAGATGATGGACCAAGCTTCTCTTTACTAGTGGTAAGGCCATTTCTAGTTTTAAAAGAGGAAAATGAGGGTTTCTAGCTCACAAGTTATAGAGTAGAGAACAAAGCTTCCCAAGTAAACAAGCTTACATATGGTGAAATGGGTGATAGGTAGGAAGAGAGTAGTGGAAAAGGTGTGGTAAAGCAAAGCTCTCTCTCTAATGGAGGAAAAAGGCAAGGGAGGTGGAGGCAGGAGATAGAGGTAAAGAGATGGAGACTAAGATTTTGACTCAAACGAGGGGGTTTGCTTTTATACTTAGGTTCCTTATAAAATTACAAGCAACTCCATTTCTTCGGACATATCACAAAATGGGTCAAAATGATTTCCTTGAGATGTCATAGCTTAAGTTATATTGCAAATGAAATGGAATACTTATGATAAATGAGAAAATAATGGAATAATGCATAAACCATGAACTAATACAAGGGCCATCTAAACTACTTAATAGAGGTTAAGGCCCAACCCAATTAACATAAAATCATCAGTTTAGGCTAAAATATCATTAATTAATATAAAATATAATTAATTAGCAAATAGACCCTAATATGTGGAATAGGACCTTACAAAAAGGCAAGCCCACTCTAGCAAGTATAGGTGGAGTTCTTCGGAATAGCAAGGGTGAAGTTTTGTTTATATTCTCCAAGAATGCTGGTATAAAATAATCTAATGAAGCATAAGTGCTTGTCATTTTGAAAGCCTTAAGGATTTTTTCTTCTACTTCTAAGGAAAGCTTAATTGCAGAAAGTGATTCCTTTAATGATATTAGGTGAGTGTCTATGGTGGAGAGGGCTCCTTGGAGACTTCAATCCTATCTAAATGAGATCAGGTTTCAGTTTCTTCAATTAAGGTTTCCTTTTCCCATGTTCGTAGGTCAATGAATGGTATGACAGACTCTCTAGCCATGCAAGGGGTGCCTAGAGTTTTTTCACTTGTGGCCCCTATCAATTAGTTTATTGGTTTTTGGTGTTCATATATGACTTTGGTACCAATTCTTTCCTTGGTCGTCGCTTTTTATTGAAACTTTCTTGTACCGTTGTCCTCCCCTTAATTTAATTTACCATTACTGATATAAAAAAAAAAAACCACGTTGGTTGTTCTTTCAATAAAACATGACAAGCTACTAATAAAAGAAAATGGTCATTATAGGATTTCTTTTAGTTTTTTGAGCATATTGAAATCTATATAACTTTATTTATTTATTTTCATTAGTTTGGACTCTATTAGCCAATTTCGGCATTGGTTTAAGCCCATAACTAAGGTGAATTTAGGAGCCTTCATTTTTCATATAAAATATTATAGGTAAAAATTAAACACAAGTTATTCATTCTTTCTATCGACATAATCTTTTTCCAATTTATGAAAATTTCTTAAATGACTCCTTTCAGGCTTGTTGCTTTAACAGAATCCTTACTATGACAATGATGTCATGATGGTTACCCCTTGAGATTTTTGAATGCATTATTATTATTATTATTATTATTATTATTATTATTATTATTTTGGCTAGAATTGTAAGTTTCAATCACTTAAAAAGTAAACAACGAATCTTTAGAATTTTCAGAATTCCACTCTCATTGGCATTCTTGCATGTCGGATGCAAAGGAGGATTCCAGGATCCTACTAAGAAGACAACTCTTTTACAGTTTACAAATTCTCAAGACATAAATTGTTGGAACTCCTCAGCAAAAATAAGCCCTTTGGTTCAAATTAATGAAGCTAATACGTCTTGGATGTGTGAGTCGAGGATATGGTTGCAAGCATTCAATGATACCGGGGTTAGAGAATTTGGAGAATTTCAAATGTTGCATTCTCAATTAGATTTCTGGAATATTGGAATGCTAATTGGTCTAGAGCATTTTGAATTTTAGAATTTCAATATTTTAACTGAACAAAAATTAGTTTTCACTTGGTCAGCTGCTCTGCAAATTCCCACCTTAAAAACTCTTATCAAATAGGAAATTTAGATGCCCTTGGGTCATGAACTACACCCCATTGGAAATTTCTAGACGGTGAATTCCTAGAAGAAATACTGGCAATCGGGTCCATGTTGTCATCACGACATGGTACGGGGATATAACAGATTAATGGCTTGGATGAATGGATGGGTCCCACATTTATCCTCCTGAGGGTTTGGATCGTGGCAGGATGTACATGTGGATGAGACGTGGGCCACTAATCAAACGGTTGGCCCTCAAATGTGACTGTCATTCCTTTGTGTTTCCAATCATATTGTCCCATCACAGGACCTCTGTCTGTCCACTTTGGACCACACTTTTGTGTCTTGGAAAGCCACCGATTGAATGACAAGGATCGCCATTTAGTGCATCCTTCTGCTGTGGGTGGGCCCCACCAGAGGAACAGTTCTGATCTCTATCATAACACATGCAACGTGATGGACACTAGATTCCGGGGACAGCCACAGTACCAAACACACTTTTTCTTCTGTTCTGTTTAATCTTTTGGAAGGTGACAGCTACATGCATGTTTCATATAAAATAAAATCCAAGACATAAGGCTATTCATCAAAATGTCTCTGATGATAGTCATCCACTTCTTATAATTCTGCCGTTACTGATCTAATAATACACGTGGCAGCATAAGGGCACCTTACTCTGTAGTTGTTGGCCTCATCCAGATGGTAAGAATGCCCCAGAAATGCTGGCCCACACAATTTGCACGGGGAGGATTCATGGGGAACTGTCTCCACTGAGTGAGATTATACAATGGGGCCCACCACTTTGCATCCAAACCGTTGATTCCACTGAAGTGTGAATCATTTTGATTGTCAGCCCTAATTGTCCAATCCCAAGAGCTCATTTTTCTGATCACCTTAGGGCATGTTAAACCCGTCCTGTTTATCAATTGGGTTGAAAGTAACTAGGGGACTCAGTCGAGAGAACTCGGGCGGGCCTTCCTATGACCAGAAAGCATCTGCCAAAGTTTGAATCTGATTAAGATGGTAATAACTGTCCACTCTTGCCAGTGAGGGAAGCGGCACTTCTGGACTCCACAAAAAGTGTTTGTGACTAAATTGGAGACAAGTGGAGATATCATCACCATGTTGTAGGATTATTGCAAGACCCGTGACATTTGATGGACCGAAATGTTTGACTCTCAGACAAGAAATGAACTTACAAATTTCATGCTAGCAGGAATTGCAAAGCCGATGTCAGCAAGGGATTCAACCCTAGCAATGGAGCTCCCTATTCTTACTCTTTCGCCCGTTTTGAGGATGAACTACACTCCTACGCCACTTTCTTTCTATCTAGTGATGGGACAATCAAAAGTAGTTGACATAGAGGGGTTTTTTTTTTCTTAGAGAAGGATAATGCTATCCAAACATAAAACCCATGCACACAAAGAAAGCCCACTTAGATGGAAAAAAAAAAAAAAAAAAAAAGCTTGCACATACGAGAATAAAAGACATACATGCAAAAGGAGATGACATATCCAAAGTTTGAACCGTTGGCTTTTAAATAAGAACACACACCTCTTACTACTATAGTAAGAGTGCAGTTCTTAATTGATATAAAGTTATAACTCTGGAAATCTTTTATATGACTCCATTTCCTCCTGAAATTCTATTAGGTAAGAAACTTTCATAAATTACCCAAGATACTCTAATAAGGGGCCTTAAAAGTGTTTTGGGCATCAAAAGGGGTACTACATCTGGGTGTGTGGTTTTTTTTTTTTTTTTTGGGTAATTATTTGGGTGTGTAGTCATTGGAGCACACTTAAGTCCAATTCATCTCTTACCCAAGAAAAAAAAAAAAAACCAAGTCTAATTCATTTGACAAGACATTCATTATATGTGAGTCTGGTTGAGTTTGAACTTACCCTGACCCATATTAAGCCTGATTATTGACATCCCCAGCCACAGACATCAGCAGGACTTTGGATTGAGGGTGGTCCCGAAAGGTCTCATGAGAGCACTAAGCATGTCTGGATGTCTAATGTGGCGCCACAGGAACACATGTGCCCATCTCTATCACACATGTGAGACAGGTTTTGAACTGGGCCATATCCTCCAAACAGCATGTGCCATAGGTTCATTAGCTGTATCCTCGGAAGAACACAGATACCACATAGACATCTATGACCCAAAAAAATCCAATTGGTCCCTTTGATGTAAATGGGTAGGAGTTAGAATCATCCAATGTGGCAAATATCGCCGATATTTCAAAAAGAACAAAAAAAAAAAGAAAATATCGCCCATATTTCAAAAAAAAAAAATGATTGTGCTCCTGTGACTGTGCTAGACAGCAAGCATGTGGAGCCCACCTTACGATCAATCTAAATAGACCATCCAAACCACAACACCCGCACACCCCATAAAAAAAATAAACAATACATCACAGATTCCATGTTCTTTTTTGCTACTCAAATGGATTGGACAATTGCATCTGAGTGTGAATGTATTTTTCTTATTTTAAACCGTTAAAGTTGTTAGTTAACCCCAATATAGTTAATATAAGACTTTGATGATAATGAAAATACTTAAACTTCTAGGCCACAAATCAAGAGGTCAGATCATTTGAAAGACTTAAAATTACATATATGGGATGGTTCCACTTGGATCTTTCTATATCCACCTCCCTTATGATCTGTGTGGCCCATTTGATCACAGCAGCTGTCTCACATGGTGCCCTATCCATACCCTTAAATCGGTGTTTTTTCTCCACAATAGTTACGAAAGATTGCCAAAAATTGAAGATATCACTAACGATCCCAACTTTTTATTTTTGTTGTATGGTTTTAGGCCTGATTTTTAAACTAGGGGTTGGATTCTTGTCCAAAATATTAAGCTTGATGACTAAACGGGCTGGCCTGGACTAACATCTATGTATCCCTGTCCATGTGCAACCAAAGATTTTGCTGCATTCTAAGCCCACATGGTGTAGGTTCTGATGAGTACGAGTCCTAAAAGTTTTCTCTGCCTGCTAAGTAGACAGCAAACTTTTATAATTATCTTTTCATGGGCCTTTGATCAATGGTCAGAAGCATCTTACTATTACAATATTTGAGCTACAAGCTATCCATATCAAGTCTCCCTATCTACCCAATCATAAACACCATAGGTAGACCCATCTGGAGATATGGCACGGGGCCGGGTCAAATGTGTAACAGCCCCACCCTCCCCGACTGCAGCAGGATTGGTAGTATTTGCGAGGGGTTTTATGAGAGTGCCCGTTTTACATGAGGGTATTTATGGCCAGTTCAAGCCGTGCCCCAAGTTTTTCCAAGTCCGGTCCATTTAGTTATTAGGCCTAGTATTTTCAAAGATCCAGACATGAGCTAAAGTCGGGCCCACCCCCCGTGCTTCATACTCAATTTGACAAAGTCATTAACCTTTGTTCCCAATCGCAGAAGGAAATGCAATTATAGAACCAATAAAATTTAAGGCTTTAGAATTGAGGGGTTTTATTATCAGATTAGAGTCAACTTGGACCTCCCTCGATCCTATTTGCCCCCAAGCATGCAACTTAGCCCCTTGGAATCGAGCCAGCTTTATTCTGGTCATCAGTACAGGTCCCGGGCACATCTCGTGAGCTTATGAAGGAGAGCTAACTCAACTTAGGTGGCTTGGGCTTGAAACTTAGCTCAGCTTGTATGAGCCCAAGCCCAACCTCGGCTTGTTAATCTGGATGGATTATATATATATATATATATATATATATGAGAAGAAAAGCTATTCCTAAGCCCAGGTCCTTCTTTTGGTGGGAAAAACGAGGCTCCTTTATAGTCTTGATGTCAATGAAGTCCGAACAAACCAGTCTCAAGCTAGGCAGAGATTGTCTCCACTCGGCTCACTTGGTTACACTTTTATGAATAGCATCCAGACTAACATTCCTACAGAACTGAGTGCTGTCTATTATTGACCCAGCTAAAGCAAAGTCCGTGGAAGGCCAATCCAGTTGAAGATCAGCTCCAGTTCATGATTCTATTTATCCGACCCACAGGCACAGAGTGCAGCCCCACCTATTGGCAAAATACCGGGTCAGCCTTGTTGTATCTAAGAACTTGTGCACTTAATGACGTTTATGTAAACACGAGACCTGCTAGAAACCACGGCCTGACCTCGGACTCAGCACATGGGCTAAACAGTCTGTTCTTGTCTCTATTTTCAAACTGAGTATGGCCTTTAGAAGTTGAGAAATTCATGTCAAACACTTTTCTAGACCTTTCAAAGCGCCTACCTTGACGAGTTCTAGTGCATGCATGCACCTCTACTTTTTCGTCCCCCGTAAACTTTTCCATCCTCAGAACTATGAGAGAGAGGTCAAAACTATTGGTTCTCAGTCTCAATTGGCAATCCATACACCTCAATGCTCAAGGAAATCCAATTTAAAACACAGTTATACGAAGAACAAGAAAGAACTATATGTTGGGTTTTGTCTTGTATTCCGGTTTAGCCGGATCGGTCGTCTGGTTTAGCCAGAACCGAAACTCAGGGTTAAGGATATTTTAGTCATTATATATGGATTTTCTTGGTGGCCAAGAAAGCGGGAACTATATATTGATGTACTGTAACCCTAGATCCTGAGGGGATTGAGATGGGATTATAGTAGATGAGTTCTCTCCTCCCGTGGACGTAGGCATGGTTGCCGAACCACGTAAAACTGTTATGTCATGTGTGTGATTGCTTGATGATGTGATTGCTGGCGTAGATCATGGTAGATCCATTGATCGCGGGTAGTTTCAGTTACGCCGCTTTTCCCAATAAGTGATATCAGAGCGAGGTTGAGATCGCTTGAGGTTTTGTGATTAATGGATCGGATAGCAAGCGAAGAAGAGGATCAACAATTGATCGGTAGCTTTGCTCGGATCCATCTTCCCGTTGAAGATCAAAGTTGTGATCAACAAGGTGGGCCTATACTCGATTTGTAGACCCTTCTCCTGCCTCTGTTACAGAACAAAGATCGAAGGAAAGGAGAAAGATTTCTCGGTTTTGGTTCTCTGAGTTGCTCGAGAAAAAAAGGAATGTCAGAGAACATGCCATCGCCGTCCGTCGTCCTGGGCATCGTTGGAAGCTCCTGTCCCGCCGCTGCACCGCTTCTGCGATCACCGGACTCTGCGTCACGTCGCTGCTGCTGTCGTAACCGTCGCCGGGGGCAGCCATCACCAGTCGTCATTAGTTCGCCGATCCCCGAGCAGTCCGCCAGAGCCGCAGCAAAGGGCGGTCTGCAAGGGCCTTCTACAACTCTGTTCGATTGTAGAGGACAGACACAGCGGTTGAAGACGCCCAGGTTCCAGGTCAGCCGGGTTTGGGTCGGGTCCGCTTAACCTACCCCGCCGAGCAGCATAAGCCCTGCATCAAGTTTCAGGTCCGGCTTGGGTTCCGGGTTGGCTCAGTTCAACCCGACCCGTGAGGAGAAGCCCAGCAGAGCGAGCAGTTCAGTTCAGCTCGGGTCAGGTGAACCCGACCCGGATCCATTCCAGAAGCCCAGTTTGCCAGCAATCCGTGACGTCAGCAGTGACATCGGCTCGGTCAACAGGCAGGTTTGACCAGATTTGTTGCTGAAATTGTTTCTGCAATATCTTAATCGTCTGATGCCCGATCGGAGATCCGTTTGCTCCTACGGACTCGTTGTGAGTAGATCTACGCGTATATGGAAGAAGATGGGCTGGTCAACGGTCAACATGGATGTTTGACCAATGGAGTGTAGAGAATTAATTCTGCGATATCGAAGCCATCCGGAGTCGGATTTCAGATCTGTTTCTTCCAGCGTGCTCACGGTGACGAGATCTATGAGGTAGATAAAAGATATTAGCAGTTTGATGGGCAGAAAATTGGGAGATTGAAGAAACTGACAGATTCACGATGATAGCAATGGATTCAAGCATCACGGGCCAGATTGAAGTGTTTGATGGAGAAACGACTTCAGGGATTGGCAGGATAGAGTGTTAGACTCCGTGACACAACAATGATTGAAAAGTATTACTTGATGTCAAGAATGGTAGATTGCTCCAAGTACTTTGATGATAAGCTCAGATCTGCGTCGACGGGATTAGGAAAGAGCGACATGCCAAAGTGGAAGAAAAAGCAAAAGGAATCAGAATCAGAAAGAGGTAGTGTGCAACAAAGTTCGGATTCGGTTGACAAGGAATCAATTTTGGTCGCTACAGGTATGGATCCGGTTGTTGATTCATGGTATTGGGATTCAGATTCTGTCTATTATATGTTCGCGTAGAGATTAGTTTGATGCAAATAACTCTCATGGTTGATGGATTTATTCTTATGGGGGAGAATGCAAATTGATGAGCATTTGAGATAAGAACGGAAGAGATCCAGGTGTATGATGATGTTATTCAAACCCTAACGGCTGTGATATATGTTTTGGGTTGACGAAGAAGGGAACATTGGTCATCATGGAGGGTGAGCTGGTTAGAAATCTCTACAAGTTGATAAGGGATGCTTTTTCAGGTGGAGCAGTGAAGGAGACATCAAATAACAGGGGAGGAAATCTGTGGTTCAGGTGGAGTTAGATGCGACGGATCATCGGAAGATGGATTGATGGAGCTTCGATGATATCATCTAGCAGAAATCCAGGAAGCCCTGAATGGAGATGATTTTCTCGGGAAAAGGTAGTCTTGTTTAGGTCTGAGTAAGCCGGTTCAAGCATCGGGTCATACTTAACCCGCATGTACTGTGCCCAACCCACTAGAATAGGCTAGAATAGGACAGTTGCAGGTTTGACGGAAAGAACACCGGGATGGAGACAGAAGGAAGGATTCACAAAGTCCAGTGAGATCTGGATTCAGGGAGGTCTTCAGTTTTGTCTTGACGGATGGAAGATGGGTTCATTGTGTTGCACGGATGCATGCATGTGCCAACAAATGGAGAGCACTTCAGAGGTTCAAGACGGTGGTGTTGAGGTCAAAGGAGGCAACTGTTGCCATGCTAGGTCGTAGCGTGTGCGGAGACGTACCTTCAGCAAGGTGCGTGAAGACATTACCAGGTATCTCAAGGTAGCTCTAAGGATTTACGGAATCCAAGCCAAGGTGGAGATTGTTGGGTTTTGTCTTGTATTCCGGTTTAGCCGGATCGGTCGTATGGTTTAGCCAGAACCGAAACTCAGGGTTAGGGGTATTTTAGTCATTATGTATGGGTTTTCTTGGTGGCCAAGAAAGCGGGAACTATCTATTGATGTACTGTAACCCTAGATCCTGAGGGGATTGAGATGGGATCATAGTAAATGAGTTCTCTCCTCCCGTGGACGTAAGCATAGTTGCCGAACCACGTAAAACTGTTGTGTCATGTGTGTGATTGCTTGATGGTGTGATTGCTGACGTAGATCATGGTAGATTTGTTGATGGCGGGTAGTTTCCGTTACGCCGCTTTTCCCAACACTATATAGTTCGAGAACATGCCTAAATATCATCAATTCTTTTCTCTTTTTTTTTATATAAAGAAACTATCACAAGAACAGTGAAGGAAATGACCAAGAAAAACAACCAAGATGACGACATAAAAAGAAAAACAGTTAAATTAGGACCCAAAGAACGCCGTGCTAAAATCCCCTATATAAGTTTTCTCCGCACAACTATGCGCAACTGAAGGTTTAGGGCATCCCAAAATTTAACCCAGATTTCTAGACTGCAGTTCAATTTACAAACTAATCCAGTGGAAATTAAAGGAACTTACAAGTAAATCAACCCACATAAGCAAGAAGACATGCAAATTTTTTATGTAGGAAAAAGCACTATGAATCACCTGGTTACAAGAGATTCATTTTTTAAGGACTATGATTCTCAATGCACAGATGTTACACACTACAATGACACCATGCCACTCACTACACTAGATTCACCTTGCACTTGACCCCTTTGACGATCTTCTACAAGTGATTTAGAAACAGCAATAGTCTAGAACAAAACTTTAACCCAATCTTTCCAATGTAAACTCTAGAGAAAAATGACCTCCAATGTGTAACCTCTATTTAGAATAATAAGATCTGTACTTTAGGGTTAAAAGAGGAACCATTTTTATAACCCACAATCCATGCCCTAAAGGATACTCCTTGTAGAATAAAAACTATTAATTCTGTCTCAAACAGGAATGAATTTCACCCTAAGGTCAGTGCAGTTTTTTCCATCATCCGATCGATCGAACAGAAACTCGATCAATCGAACATCGCTTTCGTCTCCAAATTGATCGATCAGGCAACCTTGTTTTCTAATTTCTTCACTTCAACTCTTATGGCGATGTGAACCACAGTCCATTCTATAAGAAATATAAAATACAAATTAATGGACCCAAAGTTTGTCCAACCCATGAATTAGCCAATTACAAAATCCTTAAAGCAACCATATTCAATGCTTAAGGATGTGAAAGACGCCAAAGAGTTCAAAAGATATCGCCAAAGAGAGAATATCTTGTAAAATGGGATTAATGCACCAATATGGGTTCCCTTTAATTGCCTGAACAACTTCAAAAGCATCAGTCAAAAGGTGGACTTTTGAAAAACCCCTCATTTTAGCTTCGTCTATAAAATAGCCCTCACCTTAGCTTCTTTTGAAGAAGATACAATTTTGACCCATCAAATGAGCATGCAACTACAAAGGATCCATCCTTATAAAACCCAAAGATGAGGATTACATATTCTCCCTTGTAGAGTTAGGATTACATATTTTATCATATATATGTAAGCTAAAATGGCTCCTTAGGAAAAACTTTAACGGATTAGATTTGCATTCTGACGGATTGATTTGTATTATGAAAGACAACCAATTTAGGTTATACCTGAATCCATTGCGAAACGGAGAATAGATCCACAACCTTAACTCTCTCAGTCTTCTCGTAATGCCTACTGATTGATGGGTATGCCAAGCCGTAATTTATGTGTATGAAGATGAGAGAGTTCCCAAGCCATTTATAGACTGCGTTAATGCTTTCCTCCCCATCAACGGAAAGCTTTCCATTATCGCACGACTGGAATGTTTCCAAGAACGTGGCTTTAATGAGAAGATGTCGTTTTTGAGCAAATCAATATAAGTGGTGGTCATGTGGGCCACCACCCATGATCTCCAACAATCTCCCACTTGGTCCATATGACCACCATTCATTCCTTTTTATTTTATAAAACTTTTTTGCAAATATAAGGAAAAACTTTGAAAGAAATAACTCCAACTGATGTGCATCATTTGAAAAATACAGGTTTTCATGTAACTTTAATATTAAGATCTTTTAATCTGTGATAAGGTTAGTCTATTAATGCGAACTGTATCAGTTACACATCTTAAGTGATATGCTTCCTTTCACAATCATAACATTAATATTCTCGCCTAATTCAACACTTAATGAGTATCTTTAATATGACTTACTTTAATGAGAACTATAATGTCATAATACTTTTATATTCTTACTTTATTTCACAATTACCACATGTGAGTGCACAACAAAGCAAGAATGGTAAAATCGTTTCTTTATTTGATTAATAGATGTAGTGTCATACATCATTGACTTTTACAAGGCATTTCATTCAAGTCCATATTTATTACATGGTCTTTAAAATCCTTTGGCGCCAATGCCTTTGTCAATGGATCAGCAATCATGAGCTTCGATGGAGCTCCAACAGCTGACACTAAACGATCTCGCACTTTCTCTTTGAGTACAAGATACTTTACTTACAGGTACTTTGATTTACTGGAACACTTGTCATTTTGAGCAAAGCACCTAGCAGCGTCATTGTCGCAGTAAATCTTTATTGGTTCAGACATACTGCCCATAATTTTAAGTCCCATGATGTAGTTACGCATCTATAATGCGTGACCTGTGGCTTCAAAACATGCCACATACTCTGCATCAAATGTAGATGGAGTGATTAGCGTCTGCTTTGCACTTCTCCATGATACTGCCCCGCCAGCCAACAGAAAAATGTAACCTGATGTTGACCTTCTTGTATCGAGACATCCAGCAAAGTCTGAATCTGAATATCCAATGACCTCTAGTTGATTGGATCTTTGATATGTGAGCATATATCTTCTTGTTCCATTAAGGTAACGCATCACTTTCTTGACAGTTACCCAATGAGGCAAGCCGGGATTACTTTGATATCTACTGAGCATTCCGACTGCAAAGCTAATGTCTAGCCTCATGCAAGTCTGTAGGTACATTAGACATCTTACTGCTGCTGCATAGCGATATTTATTCATTTCTAACTTTTCTAAGTCAGTCATGGGGCATTGTTCCTTACTAAACTTGTCTCCCTTAGTAATAGGTGCATTTTGTGGTTTGCTACTTTTCATTCGGAAACGTTTGAAAATAATTTTGACATAGGCTTCTTGACACAACCCAAGTAATCCTCGAGATCAATCTCTAAATATCTCGATTCCTAATACAAAAGTTGCTTCACCCATATCTTTCTTATCAAAATTATTCTCAAGGTATGTTTTAGTTTCTCGAATCATACTAGGTCATTACTAGCTAGTAAAATATCATCTACATACAGGACTAAAATAAAAAACTTGCTCCCACTGACCTTGAGATATATACAATGGTCAACTGGATTTTCGGTAAAACCGAAAGATGTAATAACATGATTAAATTTTAAGTACCACTGTCTGGAAGCTTGTTTTAGTTCGTATATCGATTTCTTTAATTTACAAATCAGTTTCCTTTTATTACCTCGTTGAACAAATCCTTCCGGTTGTTCCATATACACTTCTTCATCTAGATTCCCATTTAAGAAGGCAGTTTTTACATCCATCTGATATAGCTCTAGGTCATAATGAGCTACAAGTGCCATAACAATTCTAAATGAATCTTTCTTAAACACTGGAGAATAGGTTTCATGATAATCGATACCTTCTTTCTGAGTGAATTCTTTAGCTACAAGTCAGGCCTTAAATCGTTCAACTTTCCCTTTAGAGTCCATTTTGATCTTAAAGACCCATTTACAACCAACTGTTTTGGACCCTTCAGGTAGTTCAATGAGATCCCAAACTTCGTTGATAGACATGGATTCTAACTCTTCATTCATAGCGTCTGACCACTTATCTGAATCTTTACTTTCTACTGCCTCTCTAAAAGTCTTTGGATCTTCTTTAATATCAATATAATCATCTGAAATAGCTGGTCTTCTCATACGAGTTAACCTTCTCAATTCCTCCAGATGTTGTTCAATAACAGGTGATTGTATTTCAAAAGTTGGTTATATATCTTGAGGAATCGGAATAACAGATCGTTCTGGGAAAACCTCTATATCAAGTGGAATCATTAATCCACCTTGAGAAGAGGATTGAAGCCCATCTCCAATCTCCTTGTATTCAATATTTCTAGCCTTAGAACTCCCACTGTTTTCATGATTCTCCAAAAACTTAGCATTATTGGACTCAACTATTCTCATTGAATGATTAGGACAGTAAAATCGATACCTTTTAGACGTCTCTGGATATCCAATAAAATATCCACTTACTGTTCTAGGGTCTAACTTCTTTTCTTATGGATTATAAACCCGCACTTCAGATGGACATCCCCAGACTCGAAAATGGTTTAAGCTGGGTTTCCTACCGATCCATAACTCAAAAGGAGCTTTAGGAACTGCTTTAGTAGGAACTCTGTTTAAAATATACATGGCCATCTTTAGTGCGTCACCCCACATAAACGTAGGTAACGATGTATTGTTAACCATACTCCTAACCATATCTAAAAAAGTCATATTCCTTCTTTCAGCCACTCCATTCTGCTGAAGTGTTCCAAGCATTATATATTGGGCAACAATACCTTCGGATTCAAGGAATCTAGCAAACGGGCCTGGATTACAACCTATTTTAGTGTACCTGCCATAATACTCACCACCTCGATCTGATCTCACGATTTTGATGTTTCTATCTAATTGTTTTTCCACTTCTGCTTTAAATATTTTGAACATAGTCAAAGCATCAGACTTTTCTTTAATGAGATAGACATAACCAAAGCGTGAGTAGTCATCTATAAAGGTGATGAAATATTGTTCTCCTATAAGACAAGGTATATTCATTTTTCCACAAACGTCCGTATGGATTAACTACAGGAGTTCAGAACCTTGTGTGGCAGTTTTCTTGATTGTTTGAGTCTGTTTTCCTTTAATACAGTCAACACAGACACCGAAATTAGTGAAATCAATGGTTGGTAATAACTCGTCTTTTACCAATCTCAATATCCTCTCTTTCGAGATGTGTCCTAACCGTTTATGCCACAACTTAGGAGAGTTCTCTTTTATTAGTCCTCTCTTCATGCCAACATTCATCCCACAAGTAACATAGTGTGTATTTAGTGATTGTGCATATAAAGCATCTAACCTTAACTTATATAAGCCATCACATAATAAACCACTACCAATCATTATATTATTGTGCAAAAGTTTCAAAGATCCTCAATCAAAGTTAAATACATATCCTTTTACATCTAACTTTGAAATAGAAACCAAATTTCGAGAAATATCCGGAACATAAAAGGTGTTTGGTAGATCCAGAACGAATCCTATATCTAGCACCAACCTATACATGCCTACTGCCTCGACTCTTGACTCCTTCCGGTTTCCCATAACGATGGCTCTTTCCCCATCACTTGGCCTCCGGGTTGAAAGGAATCCCTAGATACAACCAGAAATGTGAACGGTTGCACCTGAGTCGACCTACCATGTATTAGATGGGACATCAATAATATTGGTTTCAAATACAAGAGATAAATTTATTTGCTTACCTCTTTTCTCAAACCAATTCTTCCTTTTAAGGCAGTCCTTCTTGAAATATCCTTTCTTGCCACAAAAGTGACATTTTTCAGATCCTTTCTTTCCCTTACTCTTCACCAGTTTTTTACCTTTCGGATCTACCTTGGGCATGTTGACATTAGTCCTGAATTTCTAGGACCTTTCCTGCCCTTAGCATGGGAGACAAAGTTTACTTGAAATTGCCCCTCAGCTTTAAGCCTCCTCTCTTCTTGATCACATCTTCTGATCAACTCAGTTATGGTCCACCGACTAGAGCTCTGATTATATGTTACTTTAAATGGGCCAAATGCAGGGGGAAGGGAGTCCAGAATGAATTGGATCAAATATCCATCGGAAATACTCATGTCTACATCCTTTAACTTTGATGCTAGGTTGGACATGGGTAGGATATGTTCCCTAACTTCCTTCATCCCATCGTACTGCATGTTAGTTAATTTATTCATTAAGGTGACACCTAATGCCTTGTCGGTCACTTCAAATTGTGACTTAATTTCTTCTAAGAGTTCCTTGACGTGTTTTCCTTGATCAAGCGATCCCCTAATACTCTTAGAAACTGAAGTCATAATAATCTTTTGGCATTTTTTATCACATCTTTACCACTGATCATATTTGGCCCTTTCATATTCAGAGCGCTGTTCGGTAGGCTCAGGAGGCATGAGCTCATCTAAAGCCATTTCTAAGTCTAGAAAAGTTATGGTTAATGACAGCATATCTAACCGGTCAGGGTAGTTTGATCAGTCTAATGAAGGAATAGTTCCTAAGCACGAGGGAAGAGACAAAAATCTAGAAGAAGATGCTGAAAAAAGAAGAGATAAACTATTATTCTCACAATTCTATAATACTTCGAATTTAAAAGGGAGTCTGACAACAGAAATAATAGTTTTACATCATTACAAATAACCTTTGGGTCAAATGTAACATATTAATTTATTATTCTCGTTTATTTGATAAAACCACAATTTATTAAGTGAATAAGTGAGATCCTACCTTTGGGCATAGATCAGCACGAATTCACAAAACATCTTTAATGTGTTTTATCCCAATCTTCAAATAATCGAAAGATAAACTCCTTTGGGTTGATTATCTATCTTTTAAGTGAAGTTGCGATTTTAGTGTCATTTATGGTATCTCTAATTCAATAATTGAAACATGAGTTTCATCATAACTGGGCCACTTTGGTGACTCCGTAGTTAACTCATAATTGCAAATTGAAACCTATGACACTAATTTTTAGTCTCCTTATGATTTAAACGATTCTGATGCTCTATTTCTACTTTAATTGAGCATTTGTTATTTTAAATCTAAACATTTAGGAAAGACCTAACTTTAACAATTATTATGTTATTGTGAAAATGAGATTTTCTAAAATCAGTTGTCCAGATGAACATTAATCGAACTATTGATATCTCATCACAACAATAATTTTCTTTAATCAATCTATCATAAGTTTCAAATTAACCTAATTTATCCATTGATTCGTACTAATTTATTATCAAGCATGCATGCATATAACTCAAAATAACATTGATCATGTAAACGATAAGCGGAAACAGGCATTTCAATGAGTGAAACATTCATGATATCAACATTGAATCATTGGATTAGGAATTAAATTCAGTAATATGATAGATCTCATTATAAGGGATACAACGAAAGAAATGGATCGAAAATCCGATATCATATATGTCCGAAATGATCAAAATACGATTTCGATCGTTCATTTTTCCTTGATCTGGCCTTGATCTGATGATATTTAAATTATCCAATCCTATCAAAATGGTTACTGCATTTAAATGTATCAATTGGATGGTTCTGATCGGAACGGATCACTTTCATAATAACCCAATTATTCAAAACACATAAATATCAAAATTAATAATAATTTATTCAAACCAGGCCAGGCCAGTGGGTCGGGTCAGACCCAGGCCAGTAATTGGACTGTTCAGTCCAGTGAATTCGAGTACAGGTAAAAGCCCAGTCCATTTTTATTTTATTTATTAACTAAATCGGGTTGGGTCAGTTAATTCAATCTGCATTTTAAATGGACTGGGTCAGTTCGAGTCTGATAAGCTGGGTCAGGTCAGGTCTACTAACCCGTTCTTTTATTTATTGAACTAGATCAGGTCGGGTCAGGCCAGGTCGAACTGACCTAACCACACAGAACACAGACCGGATCAGTCGGGTCAGGTCGGGTCGAATCCGTTAACCCAGTCCCTTTTCTTTAATAAACCTAATCGGGTCAGGTTGGGTCAGGTCAGGTCCAACCGACCTGCCCTTATAAAAATGAAACGGGTTCATTCGGGTCGAGTCAGGTCAGGTCGAACTGATTTGACCCGATTAGATCATCTTCAACCTCCCGAAAACAGGGGCAATCGGTTAAAACCGATTGCCCCTTTCTCCGCCTCATCCCTCCTCCGATGCCAATAGTTCTGGCCACAACAAACGGCCGGCGCTCGGACGACGCCGTCAGCATCTATCGCTGGCTGTACCTATTCCCGGCGGGAATAGAAAAAAAATTCTTTTTTTATCTTCTGCCACTGCGGCCGGAAAGACCAACGCCCTGTTGCACCACTGCAATGCAGTGCCCACCGTAAAACTGGGCGCTGCGCTACAGTTCTGCTTCGCCGAAAAACGATCGTCGCCCCAGGCGACGGTCGACTGTTTTTTTTTTTTTTATTCGCCGGGCAGCTCCAGATTGCGCCGCCGCCGCGCAGCGCCTAGTTGGGCTCTACAGTTCGGCCTTGCCTAAAACTGCTGTCACCGGCCGACAGTTTCTTTTTTTTTTTTTTTTCTGTAAACAGTGACCCCTCTTCCTGGCCAAATGCAAATCCAACCTTATCAATGAAAACCAATGGCTCTAATATCAATTGTAAGCTAAAATGGCCCCTAAGGAAAAACTTTAACGGATTATATTTGCATTCTGACGGATTAATTTGTATTATGAAAGACAACCAATTTAGGGCATACCTGAATCCATTGCGAAATGGAAAGGAGATCCACAACCTTAACTCTTTCAGTCTTCTCGTAATGCCTGCTGATTGATGGATATGCCAAGCCGTAATCTCTGTGTGTGAAGATAAGAGAGTTCCCAAGCCATTTATATACTGCGTTAATGCTTTCCTCCCCATCAACGAAAAGCTTTCCATTATCGCACGACTGGAGTGTTTCCAAGAATATGGCTTTAATGGGAAGATGTCGTTTTTAAATGAATCAATATAAGTGGCGGTCATGTGGGCCACCACCCATGATATCCAACAATATATTCCATGCTTATGCCCAAAGACGGTCTAATACAAAAATAAAATCTACTCTCAAACCCTAAACCCAAGCCCTAGTTAAACCAAATGATAAATCCCGTCAACAAAAATACACAACATAACCCAACAAAAACTGCATCCACCTTGTGGTGGTGTTTGATAGATGTGGCCTACGTACAAGAAGGTCAAGTTTCATATGGATCAAGCTAAGCTGTGCAACAAAAATCCATATAAGTGTTCCTAATTTTGTGACTTTTTAGGAGAGTGGGTGTTCCTAATTTTGAATAGGATGCATAGAAATTTAAAATGCTAAGGAACAATCTTCATATCAATGTCAGAAATTTCAAAAATATCTCTAAAAAAACAGCATTCTTATATCAAGTGGGTGACACACTATCCTAAGGGTGCTTTTTTTTTTTTTGTGTGTTGTGTGGGGGGGGGGGGGGGGGGGGGGGGGGGGGGTGGTTTTGTTTTAATTTGTTATGAAACATGATTGATTGTATTTGTGTAGCAATATCCCCTAGCATCCAAAGTGGTCCCATTTTCTACCAAGGTTTCATATTTAGCAGCTCATAAAGTTTTAGCTTCATTTTGGCTTATCCAATATGGTGATGGCTTCCTTAGTTTTCACTTGATCACTTTCACGGCCCTCCCATCTTAAGTTAAACCTTTCATAATAGCTAATCTACTAGATAATCATTAATATGATGACACCCATGGATCAAACCTATAGCAAGAAAAATTCCCCCACAAATTTAATAATTCACAAATTTGAAGCTTTGATAATAGCCACAATCCTTTTTTTTTTTTGTATGTATAAGAAAATTTTCATCATCAAATGCAAAACACATGAAAAGCAAAATAGGTCTCCACCAATCACACAACTAGAGGATCTACTACAAAATCAGCCCTATGGTTCGACACATTGTCCGACTTGGCAAATTCATGAGCGACTTTGTAATGTGCAATTCCCCAATTAAGCGTTTGATTGCTAATTTTTCGTGATTTATACTAATTGATTTATTTAGTGTTAACTGTTAAGTAGAATTGGTAGGACCCTAACTTAGATTAGGCAGTTCATGGACCAATTTGTAATTTTAATTAAGTTAATCATGCAACATTTCATAACATCATGTGCATTTATCATGGGCATCATGAATCTAGAGTGGAACCTATCCACTTAAGACAAGCTACCTATGTAAGACCATTATGACCTTTGTTGTAAATAACCCCATCTAGAGAACTTGCTAGCAAATACCCAAAATATCTAAACAACCCTCGCTCTATATAAAGGCACACATCACATAGCTATGAGCTCTTGTACCTCCTTGAGAAAACCTTAGCCCGCAAACTAATCTCTACCCCATCTCCTATACCTCCTAAGCCAAGAGTGAATGATTGAAAAACTCTTAACCCCATTTAAGAGTATTTGCATCTTCTTCTCCGCATCTTCTTCACCCATTGAGTTTTTTGTTAGAAGGAAAGCTCCATTTCACCATTGGCACATTTTCCAAGATGAGCAACTTAATTTTTATTAAAGTTTGAGGCATTAAATAGTGTAGAAATAGATTTCTCCTAAGTTTAGCCTCATTTATTTATCCTTTCATGGCATTCATCCCATGTTTTCTTATTCTTTTCATTTCATTTCATTAATAGAGTGTGGTTTGAGCTAAGAGATTGGGAATTTCTCCAATTTTGGCCCTGGATTTGGATTAAGAGCAACCTAAGGCAAGTTTAAGGCAGTAGATAATAGCACGATGGGCTATATTATTTATTCCTTTGCTAATCTCTATCCTAATGCATGATTAGAATTCATCTTTTCCATGTTTCTTTAATGATACATGTCTTTTGGTTTGAAAATGAATGTTTATGTTTTAAATATGGGTTTGAATGCATGGGAATGAATGGAAGTGGAAATGACCCTAAAAATGTTGGATTTGGTATAATGTATGATAGATTTCATTTAAGAAGAGTTTGGGAATGAAAAGGGGAAGTTCAGACCCAAACAGCCTGAAAAAGGCAAAACCTGCACCAGGTCCAATCAATCAAATTATATCTCTGGGTTGTGTCTGGTAGATCGAACCTATGCCCGAACGATAGGGCAGACTTGTTTTTCATAAAATAATTATTTATTTAATTATTTTATTTTACATAGAAAACCCCTTTTTCTATGCTTCTTTTTAAGACTAATGTAATTGAACTTGATGATGTCAAGTATACCTTATAGAACGTTGAACTTAATCATGGGATCAAGTATTACATTAGAATACTAGGTAGACGTTATAATGACTGTATAGGCCTTAACTGTTGGAATCATTACACCTTATATGTGACCAAGGAAATCAAATGAGATAAACAAAGAACATGCTAGCTATCATGAAATCTTTGTTAGATGTTCTGGTTGATTATAATATCATACTCTCAATTATAGGTATAAGTATCTAATGTTCATATTCATATACAATACAACACTAAGAACTTCAATAACACCAACGTTGGGCAGCTTATGGTCACACCGAAAAGGGACGCTTAAGACACAGACATCTTAAAATAATTTAGCTCATAAGCATCTTTGTCTTGTAATTAAATTGGAAACTTATGCATACTATTATACATTATCCTCTCTTATCTTAACTGTTCAATTATGTTCAATTATGTTCAATTTGTTCAGTAAATCCTTCATTTTTGTTACATTGTTCTTATTTATTGTTATTTGTATTTGATAACAATATACCTTAGTTACTTTCACATGACAAGTAAGTTATGACCAGTAAATATAATATGCACGATTATATGGTATATTTCATCATGTTATTGATTCATAGAGTTGACACCACTGAACTTGACTCTATGAGGCCCAGCAAGACTACATATAAGTTTGATATTAAAAACTACTACAATTGGACCCTAATAGAGTATTTCGACACTTCACTGGGTAATTAGGCTCGCTATCTGATTCTCATCTCGTTTTACCGCTCCCTATGTTGGGAGGATGCTAGTGGCGTGGATGGCCAATTTTCAAGTATATTTCCTGTTATATATGATTCTCATACACATGTTTCATTATATGCTAGCATGCGTACATACGCTTTATGACTTCTATTTGAATTATCATGTCCTAACTCTATTTAGTACACCGTGTGATTTACTACTTACTTTGTTCTTGTTGAGTTGTCATTGTAGGATGTGACTTTCGAGCCCGGTAAAGGGGTGGAAACATAGTGTCGTATGTAGTGATACTTTAAAGTACTAACCAATTCCAATGATTCCCAGTCATGGGAAACGGCCATGACTCCATTCGATTGCTTCCATTTGTGAAATTCTGGGTTCCACTCATCACAACACTGCTGGTGATGCATGATGGCCTCATCATTATCATTTTGGGTCATTTTAAAGGGTCAGTCCATCTTGAGTGTGTTGAGATTAATGAATGAGATTAAGTTCCATGCATTTTGGGGAAAAGGAAACTTAAACAAAGTAAATGAAGCAAATAGTACAATTCAGGATTTTGGGTTTTGAACTAGGTATAGTACCGAAATTTTTTGTAATTTTTATATGGGCCCCATTGATCTAAAATTTTTATTGGAGTTAATAGACCCAAGGGGGAGACTTCTCTAATTTTCATGAGTTTTGACGAAGCAAAGCACTCTGAGATCCTGCATGCAAAACTGGGCAGATTTGCTGGATTCTCTGCACTGTAGAATTTGGTTTATTGCACAATCCTGCCCTCCAAATTTTAATGATTTTCAGGAAAATTAAATTCAGTTGAAACCAAGTCTCAGGAGATTTTATACATATTAGAGTGTTCAGAAAAATTTATAAATTTTATTTCAATCTGAAAGGCTTCAGAATTGGGATTTGAAGAGAGTGAAACGATTTTAAAAATCTGATGCAGTGCTGTCTAATTATTTTGACTGATTGAGTCCAGGATTTTTAGAATGTTCATTTTGAGTCTGAATTTGGCCAAACCAAAACCATTTTAATTTCAACTCATAGTGTTATCAAGGAGAAAATTAAATTGACCTTGGGCCTTAGCTAAATCCAGGAAATTGAACTGCAAACATAGGGTTTACCTTGCTGGAAATTTATACTACAGGATTTTGTAATTTGCAATCTGATGGTAATAGATTTTTAATAAATTCCAATCTTCCATGACCTCACCCTATATTTTTCTTTAGCACTTTTATAACTATACATCATGCTCCAGAAAAATCAAGAAAGAGTTTTAATAAGAGTTGATCAACAAATAAATTAATGGAACATGGTGAATTAAACCTAGAAACCTCATTTTAGGAATTTTCTCATTTGGATCAGTTTTAGTTAGAAAATTCCAGTAAATCACACAAAGTTCAGATTAAGATGATTCTTGATTTTTTTTTTAATAGAGTCAACTCATGTGTTCAATTAGGAGAAAATACTACCAAATCTCCCAGGCATTCATACCCTTTTGAGAGATGCATACAAAAGTTCAGGTATGCACAAAATCAGCAGTTCTTCATAAAAATCAATTTTGTTTTATGTTAAAAATTGATTTTAGTACCCAATCACCTTTTAGTCATGACACATACTACCCTACTCCCAATGGTCTTAAATGTAATTAAAACATCAACCATTGAATCAAAACCCATGATTTCTGAGTTGCATATTCACTTCAAAGAAGGAAAATAGACAACGTGAAAGTAAGAAAAATAAATAAATAAAAAGGTGTTGGTGCCAATATCTTGTTGAAGGGGATCAAATCTGTATTACCGGATACCCACTTCAAATCCCCTGGCAAAGAATGGTAGGCTTATTTTAGAAAAAAGACTCCTAAAATGATGCTTAAATGTATTTAAAAAATTTGTGCAACATTAGAGCACAAATATGAAAGCTGAAGGGTCCAAAGGCTATCTTGGACTAAAGATGGGTGGACGGTGCCGCAATCAATCATAGGGAGTCCTAGGAGGCCATTGCCACAAGGTTTAGGGAGCTACGTAGAAAGAGGGCCGATGTCACTATTAAATCCTTAAAACAAGGGTCGCTTAGGTCTCGGAAGAATCAACGATTTGTTTGAGATAATAGTGGGTGCTTTTAAGAAAACATACATGCTTTTTTAAATATTTGAAAGGATCAAATTGACATGTTTTAAAGAAAATAAGTCCACCCTATTTGCTAGAGATACGACAAAACATTGGCACACCTTTCTGGGTTTTTTTTATAATTTTTTATATTTTTTTAGTTTTTCCTTTAAAAAATGGGTTGGAAGAGCCTAAACTAGGTTGTGAATGCAAGAGAGAAAACAAAGTCTTATTATTATGATTATTATTATTATTATTATTATTATTATTATTATTATTATTTTGAGATTTATGAAAACAATGATAGCAATCCCTAATTTATAATTGGATGCACGAGAAGAAATCTAAAATCCTTTTTTTTTTGTTATTAATAGTTTTTTTCTTAATGGGGGCTAGAAGGGCCTAATTAAGGGTGTAAATGGAATCTAATCTAGCCAATCATCTCATTCGACGTTGTAGCACATGGGTGAACTGACCCCATAAAAGGGTCAGCCCATCAACCGGCGCTCCTAGTCCCTAATGGACTAGACTAAACAAAAAAAAAAAAAGGGAAAAAAGAAAGAAAAAAAAGTGAGAAAAAATAAAAATGAAAAGTGAGATGTGAAACTAGATTTGATGCACACCAGGATAAGGCAAGCTAGTTATAGATTAATGAATGAGATGAATATAGTAAATGTGATGAATGAAAGTACATTAATCAAATGGCCCTAAATCAAATAATGGATGGCTGGAGTGTAGGAGTGTGATAGCAAAATGAAAACCTAAAACATTTGCAGCTAAGAAAATTAACAAAATTATAGGCAGAATGGAATGATCTTACCAATAGTTCGCTAAAATCCAGATTCCAGATCTGTATCATCTAGACCTTGATTCGCCTATGTTCTTTTTCCCTTGATGCCATGATCTTTCTCAAGCGTTGGATCTCCCTTTCTCGTAGGTCCCCGAGACGGATGGAGAAATGTATAGAGGGTGATGATGGAATAGGTTGAGTTTTGGATTGAGTTGGTTTCATTGGGTTGGTCTAGATTTGGATCAAGTAATCTTAGTTTGTAAATGTGGGAATGGCTCAACGTGAGTTGCTATGATGGTTGAAGTTCTTGGTATAAGTTTGCAAAAGAAAAGTGGCCGTTTGGTATGGTGATGATTGTGAGCTCGTAATGGAAGAGGGTTTTGATGTCGAAAAGTTGCAGGAGGGGGTGCTAGCAGTGAAGGGAGATGGCAACAGTGATGATGGGTTGGTGAAGGTGTGGGCTGGTGACACAAGAGAGAATAGATAGAAATGGTTGTAATGTTGGTGATTGTGGGCTGTGAAAGTTGGTGAGAAGCGTGGTGAGAGTGATGAAGTTGTTGGATGATGGAAGAGTTGGTGGTGTTGGATGTGGGTGATGAGTCTAGTTTCGGTGACTGGTTATGGGTTGTGACAATGTTTAGGGCGGGGATGAAGGTGGCTGTGATTGATGAGTGATGGTATCAAGTGGTTGTGAAGAAGGTGTCAAATCCCAAATTTTTATATTGGGTCATACCGGTTTGTCGGGTTTGAGTTGGGTTAAGAGGGTCAAATGGATTGAATTAACATAATTGGGCCTGAGTTATTGGACCCTTTTAGGCCAAAGGACTCTTTTTCGAACTTCTTAAAACACACTAGAAAGCAAGGAGCCCTTCCTTGTAATTTGGAAAAACCATCTCTCTATATAAACTCTACTCTTATGGTTTTTTTCCCCATTCTCCAACCCTCTTCCTTTCTTCTTCAACCAAAACCCTAGAAGCTCTCTAAGGGGGAAACCAAGGTGGGGTCTTCCAAGTTTTGACCTTCAGATCTACTTTGGCTTCAAGATCCAGACAAGTGGATAACTGCAAACAATATCTTCTTCGTTGCTTTGTTTAATCATATATTCTAATCATGATCTCTTTGTTTGGTTAATGTTTTGGGTTAAGAGATTAATAATGAAGACTGATTTTTATTAAAACCAAGTAAGCACATATGATTTAAGGTTTAGTGTCTTTGAATCAAGATTTGTTTTTCTTTATATACATATATAAATCAGTTTATATAAAACAAAAAGAAAAAGAGAAAAAAATTTGCCAGCAGCAGCGCTGCCTGCGCATGCCAGGCGGCAGCGCTGCCTGGCATGCCCAGGCAGTGGGCCTGCTGCCTGGGCCGGCTGCCTGGCGGGCCTGGGTGCGGGTCTGGGCCAATCAACCCATTTTTTTAAATATATATATATACATATATTTATATATAAATAGAGATGATTAGAATTGTTGAATATTAATTATAATGTTTAGAGGGTTATAGTTTGGTTAAAGGTTCTATTATGCTAATAAAGATTTGATTCCGTTAAATTAATTTTTATCTCGATGTTATTTGAAATTTAGCTTGGATTATTTATAAATTTAATTGAGAATTATGTAATTTTGATTAATGTTTATTTAGATTGATTTGAAATTAATTAAGATGTATTTGATAATTAATAAACCTTATAAAGATTGTATTTATGATTCTAATTTGGATTTTTAATCTGAGTTTGATTTTAAAGTGGGGTCCGAGATTTGTACCTTTTGTTTCATATAAAATAATAAGGTGTATTTATATACAATAATGATATTAAAGAATTAATTATTCCCCTTTCCCTTTTGATCATGACTTTATTTAACTTTGGATTTGGAAGTTGAACATATTTACCCAATTTGTAAAGCACACTGAATATACATAATTAGATTAGATGAAGCATGGCTTTTAGAAAAGTTAATTTAATGTTCAGATGAGAATTGGACTACATGCAGAATGGGAATGTGAGATTTGGGATGCACCACATGATAGGCACCAAAAGTAGTATATCGGCATCATGGACTCACATTTTTATTGTGAAAGAGGGCTGGTTCTCATGTGTATATTTAATTAACTATGACCGCTAGGTGGTTTAGTGCTTACCCTTGGAAAAACTAGAATTGACACGTGTACATAATACATTCTCAATTATAAAAGTTTACGTACCCAAATTGTTAATGGTATGAATATTGGGATTAAGGGTGTCATATCATGATTCATTCTGCATCGATATATATATATATATGCATTTGTAAATATATATATATGTATATATATATCTGACCGACTGCAGTTCGGAGGTGGACATACGCCATCGGGTCAGCGTGTACTGTGGATTATAGTATATAGCTGTGCCTTCTATTATTATCTGTGGAAATACCTGATTCTGTTATTATTTGTGGGATTAGCCGATTCTGTTATCTGTATGCGGGACTACCTGTTTCTGTTATCTGTATGCGGAATTACCTGTTTCTATATATTTATCCGCGGGAATACCCGTTTCTATGCATTCATGCCATTGGGGTTTGCATCTGATTTATTTTGATTCATAATGAATATATTATTTAATTCAGTTGATTAATCCATTGCTTGCAGTTTACCCTCTTGCCAGATTACGTCAATCTGACCCACTACTTTTGGTGTCTAGGTTCCGTTACCGGTGCCGAACCAGAGGGTCAAGCTACTTAGGAAATTCCGCCAGATGGCGGAGTTGTTGAGTGGAGCACCGATGACATTATCTGAGGTGTCCTAGTGCGGTGCAGAGTTCGAAAACTTTAGGTTATGTAATAAGGTCATGTTTGGACCATTAGTTTTTTTATTAAATTTATTTGTTTTGAAATTATAACTTTAATTGTTATGTTTCGAAGCACTTGACCTTGATTTTATTATAAAATGAGATTTGTTACATGGTTGTTATATGATATCCTTCTGCAATGACTATGGATTTTAGTTCTGTGTGTAATTATGGTTGCTTGATCACCAAGCATAGCCTCACGAAGGACTTCGATCCACCCAGAATTGGGGCTCGTATTATTTATGTTAGAAAAATTTTAATTAGCCCCAATTCTCACACCCCTGGAACCGGGTTTGGATCCAGCCCAGTTTTGGGGGCGTGACAGATGGTGATGGTTCGATGTGGGCCAGTTGTCAATGGAAAGAAGGTGAGGAGACGTGGATGGACGGTGATGGAGAGAGAGAGAGAGAGTGAGAGAGAGAGATGATGTTACCCTAATGGGAATCCCCTCGTGTAGTTTCTTCTCTTTCCTTTCTTTTCTGTGTTTCTTCTTCTTCATCCTTTCTTCCTTCTTTCATTTTTTTCCTCCTTTGTTCTGTTTTCCTTTTATTTTTTTTTCGTATTCTCTTTCTGTTTCCAAATTCCAAGTTATGGGGGTGCAATCAGGACTTGAACAATTTAAAAAATTCGACACGTCTCGGGAATGGGTTGGTTTGTGGTTTGATTTGGGTTAAGGATGAAATTGGATGGGGTTTGGATGGCTAGGGTCGAGTTTGATGGCTAGGATGGGGGATGATGATGAGATGAAGATAAAGAGAGGGACAAGGTGATGATGAGGTGGGAGTTAGATGAGGAGGCATGGTGGTAACTATGAGGGAGATGAGATTAGCTTAGATTTTTATTTATAATTTGAATGATTTGATGAGCTAATGGGCCAAAGGGTTGGGCATGGATCATGGACTAGAATTTGGATTGAGTTAGGTTAATGGGTCAATGCTTCGGGTTGAGGTTTAGAGCTAGGTTGACCAGTCATGGAACCAAGCTTGGTTTGGAGTTCGATTGGTGAGTCTTGGACTCAAATCAGATTTAGAGTTGAGTTGGGTTAAGGTTTGAGGTTGGGCTAGATTCCAATGGGTCAATCCTATGAGTGGATCCAAGCGGGCTAGTCATGCCTATGCATTCCATGGTGAATGACTAGGGCCCATATGATAAAGATGATTGTGATAGTAAAAATACTAATGATGAAATGAAGGGTCCTCACCATGTGGCCTGGGCTAGACCCGAGATTCAAAAAGTGAGTCATTCCTAGGTCATAAAATTATGGGGTGTACCATGTGCAGTTGAGAAAAGGGATCTCTCATGCTCAATTTTAGGTATAGGAGTTCAATTTTGGCGTTTGCAAGGGAAATTAGATTAAAAAAAAAAAAAGAAGACTTTCTACGAGTGGCCCCATAGTGTTCAAGTTAGGTGTGGAGAACCCCTGCCTTGTCAATTTAGGTCTATCTATTGGATTTCAAAGTTCCATATACCGTTTGAAAGCCTTTGGCAAGTGGATTATTATGGTATATGTAGTTGGGCCATTTGGAGATATAATAAAAATATGACTTTTTAGAGGACCTCATTTCTTGTTTTCTATATACTATCACATGTGATTTATGGGTGTGCTTAGCACCCAAGCTTTTTGCAAGTTATCTTAAATGTTTCGTGCTAATGGATCTTCCTTGCACTTTGAAATGTAAGAAATTCCCTTGTAAAATTCATATTTACCTTAGTGCTACACAGGTTACTATGGGATTATGCAGTGCCGCGCCACAAGTCCAGCCGAATTACACTAATCTCGGTCTCGAGGCATGACATACATAATTAAACATTAGATTTTAAGTACGAAAAGGTTCATTGGTTATACATGCAATTATAAACAATGAAGACTTATGGGCCCTTGATGGTTATGATCATCAAATGGTACTAATATATGGCTTAAATGTAATCCATATATAGAGCTTGCAAGGCCACCCAAATCTTTATGAACATAAGTAGTTTGACCTACTAAAAAATGTTCAAAGTTGTTAACCATTTGCACCCCAACTTTTTCCCACACAGGGTCTCTCAATTCCCTTTTCATGGTACTAGTAAACAGTGCTCACAGACTTGCTTTACAGGTTGGGTCTAGGTTGGTTGTAGAACCTTGCTCGGTGTAAGGTCTGAGTAAGATGGTATATTCATAGGAATGGACAAAACTCAAGTTTTGAATTGATGTAGTTTTTTTTTCTCTCTCTTCTTTAGAATGGACTATATGTTCCTCTTCAAGAAGAAGTGAAGATTGATTCAGTGAGTTTGATGTAAGTATTCAAGGAGAGTTCAATGATGCAAGTATTCAAGGAGAGTTCAAACACACATTTGAATGTGGAGTTTGATGATTGTAAAGTCTTCCTCAAGAGAGGCCCAACGGTCAAACTCATGTTATGCACAATCGAACGTGATAATGCGTTGAGACAAGTGTACTTCTAAAGAGGCTCAATGGTCGAACTTATGTTATGTATGGTACAACATGACAATGAGTTGAGACAAGTCTACTTCTAGAGAGCTTCAATGGTCAAACGCATATAGAGCACGGTCGAACGATGACACTGCATCGAAAGAAGTCTGATTCTAAAGAGCTTCAACGGTCAAACATAGACGGTGTACGGTCAAACGTTGTAGCAAGGCTTTTCCAAGTCAGTCATCCAGAGAGCTCCAAAGGTCGATCGTGCACTTCAGAGTTCAAACGTCATTATGACAAAAGGTGAAGAAAAGAAATGTAATTGAATGGTCGAACGCAAATAGCACATGTTAGACCGCTTGGTGGATCTTTTTAATCCAAGCTCTTTTCCTTCACTTGGTCTCTTTCTCTTACCCTAATTAGCTCTTCAGCCACACAAGAATAAAAACAGCAAAAGAGGAAAAGATTCAAATCCCATGAGAGCAACCTCTCTTCTTCTCTAGAGTTTTCTTTGTACTGAGATGAGCTAAAAGCTTCTTTAGAGATCCATCTTTAAATTCCGTTTCATTGGTAGACTCGTCTTAAAGTTGCTTCAAGTGGAACATTGTGTCTCAAGCACAGGAGAAGATCAATGACTTGCGGTCAGCAAGAGGTTCTATAATCCCTTAGGTTGAGATGCAGCTGGGGAAGGGTTGTAAGATACTCTTATAAATCTTCGATTATAGTGCTTAGTTCTTCCCTGGACAGAGTTCCAGGATCCGTGGTTTTTCCCCTTGATAGGTTTTTCCACATATATGATTGTGTTTTTATTTGTGGGTGTGTGATAAGTCCTTAATAATGCGTATTTTCATATACATTGTTAGACTATTTTAAGGACTCATCAATCCAAAAGAGCCTCATTTAGTGTAAAATCATGTTTTTTATGCATTTTGGATTCATTATAGTGTTTTCCTACACAATTTGCTCAAAAATTACAGTTTTTGTATAAATTCATGAAACCTACTATTTTTGGAAAGTCTTGTGAAAATTATTTTTCGTATGAAATTAATTGAGCTTTCATCATCATTATTTAATTCAAGTAAAACAATGCATAATGATGTATATTTTCACTATCATTTCATGTGAGATGAGCCCACTATAATGCATTTGTAACTTTTATTCAAAATTATTATTTTATAGGAAATCTCACTTTTTGCCCGCAGGAAAGTGTTAAAATGGGTCCTTCAACCTTGGCACGGGATAAAGAAAATTGGAAAAGACATTCACAAGAAAATTTCGAAAATTGGCACATAAGAACTCCACACGTGCACATGTGTGAATTCACACATGTGGGATGACCAAAAGGGTGGTCCAGCACCTCCTCTGCACACTTGCAATAAATCTCAAGAGATTTCCAAGAAAGAGCATGGAAGGAAGGCTAAGTGATGAAGATTTTGCACATGACAAGAGAATTTTCAAGATATGGGAAGTCTCCAAAGGCATGAGTTGGACGTTGACATGAAGATAGATTTTGGTTCAGAATTTTGCAAGAGAATCAAACAAATCCCATCTTTAAATCATATCTCAAAGTCGAAGTCAACAAAGAAAATTAAAAGAAAGGAAGGTGGCATACGATTACAAGAAAGGAGGGTGGCATACGAAGCATTAAATTGAATGAAGTTTTCAAAGCCAAGGACTTTGATATCCAACATTGCCACCACACGTCCAACTCAAGCCATGCATAATAACTTAAGGTCACCCATGATTCTTGGAGTCCACCTCATACAAGATGAAGGCAAAGAAGGGTATTCTATAAAAAAAAAAAATTGTGCAAAAAGAGAAAAAATTGGAAGACTTAATGCAAAAAAGGCAATGGATGCTCCAACTTAACCATGTGCGTCTTGTAACACTCCGATCCCAATTAAGAATATTTAGTGACTAATTTAGCAAGTTATTAGCTAATTAATATAGAATTATTCTAAATAATTATGTTTTAGCATCTAATTAGGTTAGACTAAGTTTATTTTTGTCTTATTAAGTATAGTGTGTTAAGTTCGGGTCATAGATAGGTAGTTCGGGTCAGGTTTAACCTCAATTAGGTAGATGAAAGTCCTTTTCCATAATTTTAGATTTCATGGTCTTACATCACAGTGATATCATCGCATTCGCCTCGTCGAGCACAGCAACTTTTATGTTGAACCTAAACTCATTTAACCTCAATTGGGCCAAGTTGACCCTTCAAAGACTTAAATTGGAAATATCATAGAGAATCAGGACTTTCCTGTAATTTTGTAAAACTCTGTTTAAAAAGAACCAAAGAATCCTTTTAATCGATTCTCTCCTATTTTGCAACTATAGCAGCATTCTTCCTTTCCATTCTTCTTCCTTTTCGTCACCTTGAGCGAGGTGAATGTTACATGCATGATCTAAGGCTTCCACTCCCTCATCCCATCTCTTCTCTGCCTTCATTTCCTATTGGAATCGAAGATAGTGGTTTATATCTCTCCCTACAGCTCTCTAGTTGTTGTCTTGGTAAGATCTCATATCCATTTATAGATTTCTTGGTTTAATGGAGTCAATGAAGTCAAGGAGACTATTATCTAAAGCATGCACTCATTCTTTATTCTTTCTTACATGCATGGCATTTTAGAGCCTAGAACAAAGTGTTCTTCTTCTCATTTTGAGCTAAGAGGAAAAATAGTAGTTGAATACAAAATCTAAGGCAAGTATAATTTAATTAGTATTAAATGCATGTTGGTAGCTTGTGATTCTTATAAATCTATTAAAATTTGGATTTGATTTGTCAACCCTTACATCTTTATTTCAAATGCATAATGAGATTGCTTAAGTAAATGAATGAAATGTGGAATTTAGAATTGAGTGGAAATGACTGGTTTGGATTAGCGAAGAGATCATGGGTTGAAGAAGAGAAATTTTGTAACTGCCCAAGTCCAGGAATTCTGAAGCTTAGCCGAACTGCCTTATGGCTGAGCTGTATAATCACAGAGTCTGATGAAAAAGAAAAGTCGAAACTTTTCTTCTACGGTTAAGCTTACAGCTAGGCTATAAAATGCATTATGGCTAAGTCGTAGCCAAGCCATAGGCCATTTAAGGGCTAAGTCGTAGGCTATCCATGGCTAAACTGTAGATGCAAGACAAAATTCCATACAAGCCTCAGCTAAGCCGTGGGATATCCACAACTAAGCCGTAGGAACCGAGAAAACTTAAGCAAAATTAAGAACATTCATAAGACCTTGTATGGCCTTAGTTCCTTGTATCTTTTAACCTAATCATTTGGCCCAATGGAAAACCACTTTGCATGAAGTATTTTGAGGGCTAGGACTCATTCATGTGATGTTGTTCATCAATTTAATACCTACCCATGGGTATTGGTTTAAGGGACTTTAACATACCTTCCTTACACAATGTGACACCAAATAGAAACAACTATATATCAAAAAACTTAAAACTATATCATTATGCACAATATGAAACAATGAATGACTAGATTAGGACTAGCTTGTAAATGACCTTGATTTTATTAAATTAAATTGCATTGCATATTGAAATCTTTATAATTGTCCTCTATTATTGAAAATGCTTATGAAATGGTCATGATATGAATTGATTCTAGTCTAAACTTTCCATAATATACGGTTTTCTTATTGTCAACATTGAATTGAGTAAGAATGAATTAAATGCATAGTAAATTGTGTCTCAATGTAATGAATTGAACAATTTACTCAAGTTCAATCATACGATTCGAAATGGTCTGACTCTACTTAGCTTCAGCGTTATGATACTCGGTGGTGGGGCATTGGTGTTCTCAATGCAAAGATCCTTATTGAGAGGATATAGCAAATGTAATAGTCAAATAAAAAGTATTTCTCTTAATTGATTTTTATATCATGCTTTATTCAATACACAACATGCTTAGTATACTAAATTGAATTCTATAATCAACTATTAATGATTCTCTCAGATATAACGCGTATTACCTTAATTATGCTTATACTTTGCTGAATAATCTTATTCATAGTTATTTTATGGTATTACAATCTCAGATCCCAGTCCTGGTCTTGCAAGGACCGAGGAGGCTCCAAAGGAGCCCTTCGAAGTCCTTTTAGGCCTTGATGAGTGGACAACAGAAGCAATCTAACTAATCCTCTTACAGAGCGTGACATGATCACATTAAAACCTTCTATTTTGGGATTTTGAAGACAATAGGATTTCTTGACATTTGCACTAGTTCTTCCATGCATAGTTCATAATTTCTCATATTTTTGGGACAATATATATTTTTGTTATTGTCCATAACTTTTATACCTCTTTTGCATAGCATGTGTTTAGTGTACATGTTATTGTATAGACTTGCTTATATGGATTTCAGATATAGTAAGGTAGTTGTGTTTATGTTAGTGTGTGTTGTTTTCATGAATTGATATATTAGAAATATTTAACTATGGGAGAAAATTTTATAGGTGATATTAACAGGCTCCCGCATGTTAAATACTTATATAGACATCCGTTAAAAGTACCTCACACATGTAAGGACGTAAAAATCTCTTGTGTCATTCCACTTTGACTTCGATCCGAGTGTAAATTATACAGGAGTACGTGTGTCATGTCTCGAGGTTAACCCTAATATACAAGGATTCTTGGGCTCGAGTCGTGATACATCTCATGGCCATCCCAATCAAATGGGCCCCACTTCTCTCAAATCCAACTAAATTGAAGATCTCATCAAGGGAAGAAGAAAGGAAATTTTGGGCTTGAAGAAATATAAATTGCCCACTCCAAGGACATCCAAGGCATAAAAAAAAGACCTACCTCCTCCAACCAATCTCCTCCGCTCTCTCTCTCTCTCTCTCTCTTCTCTCAATTCCTTCTCTCTCTTCAGGAAGGGCTCTCCCTGCAACTTGAAGCATCATCTAAGAAGAGGTTCTTCATCTTAGATGTAAATGTTTCTCTTGTTTAAATCTTTATCTTTTATGTATGTTTATCTTTATCTTTTATGTATGTTTAAATCTTTATCTTTTATGTAAAGAACTTTACAATCTATTAAAACTGTCATTGTTTTGTTTTCATTATTTTCTTCTTCTTATTCTTGTGATGATGGATACTTGTTTTGTTTTTATCCTTGTTCCTCTTGGATTGATAACCCAATGAGCTTAAAAACATTGTTTAAGTAGGTTTGAGTCCAGTTTAAGAAAACAGTCTTGAAAAAAAATAATACACTTCCATACTTCTATTTTCTAGTTTTCCATACATTTAAATTTATTTGTCTTGCCGCACATTTTTTTTTATTGCAAATTCACACATTCGGTTTCCTACAATCCGAACATTTAAGTTCCCAACACTCTTTTTATTTATTATTTTTTTCTATGCTCATGATGTTTCTTATTTCTTTTTGTTTATAGTTTATGCATAGTTTGGTGGTTGAATGTACATATGGCATGCAGTAGTTGTAGGTTTTTGTTTAAATATGTTTAAGGTATCAAAATAAATAAGTTTCACATATATTGTGTTAGTTTGAAAAATCAAATTTCACACTTGAGTATTGATGTCCCTAACAGTCTTGATATAGAAATTTTCAATTTAAAAATCTGTGCACATTGATGTATGTTTCGACTGTTACTGTTCACGGAATGATTTGGTGCAATTGGGAGCATTAAGAGTAGTTGGAAAACATAATTTGGATGAGTTTTTTTTAGTGTAACTGAGTTCGAATCTCAGTTCTGATGTGCACAGGTGGACATCTCATACAGTCCACATTGCCGGAATTTTTAGTACAGAAATTAGATCATACACAGTGCAGATATTTGTGATTTATTCAAAGCAAGTAAAGGATCAATTGAGATGGGTCAAGTGCACTAAAAAAGATGGATTTTAATGAGGTTTTAAATCTGATATAAATTTAAAATCTGAAGTTTATGGCAACAAAACAGAAAAATCTGCACCATAATTTTGCACTTAAGCATGCTAGTCTCTCGTGCAATCACATGTAGATGGGTTGAAAAGTTGGACGACAATAATTATTGATGAAAACACGTTTTGAAACTCTGTTTTTTTAATTTCTCTCAATTGTACTCAATAACACCTCAGCTTCTGGCGTACAACAGTGCCAAGAACAGCCCACATGCACAGTAAAATTCTGCATTGCAAAATTTTTGTAACTAGCCTCATTCATTCATGCATATCTTTCTTGGTTTTCAAACTTTTTTTTCTATTATTATTATTATTATTGAATTCATGCATTCATTAAATGTGTTTTTCAGCCATCAAATTAGAATTTGGGTTGCATTAGGTTAGATTCATATTTTCATTAAAGCTTGCATCTCATTTAAATTTCTGTATTTTTTTTTCTCATGGTAGGCATTATGTCACATTGTTAATTTTTTCGAACTTTCTAATTTTAGAATTGATTGCTAACTTTAATTTAGGAATTTGACTTAGGAAAGTTTCTAATTTAGGTTTTTAATTTTAGTAAGTAAATTGATTGGTTTAGATTGTTTCTTAAATCAATTTTTTTCTAACTTAGATTTGTTTGATGATTTGTTTCTACTTTTAGTTTGTTAACTTGATTTGAATGTTATATTTTTTTTTTTCATAGGTTTAAATTATAGAATGTTTCTAATTTGTGCATTCTTTTGCAGTTAATTTAAGATTCTTTTTCAGGTTAGGAAATTTTTAATTTTTGAAATGTATGTAATTTCAAAGTAGGAGTGATGAATGTAATTCTCTAGTTTTTAGGTTAGTTATAAATTTTCATTTAGGGTAGGTACCAAGCTGGAAAGCCTTATTTTAATAGCTCCTTAAAGAGCGACCTAGTCTTACAAATTTATTACTACAATCAAAGCTCTACACTTGGAGTGATGATCAAGTTTTTAGCGTCGTTGTCGAGTAGCGCCATATAAGGTGACTTTTTTAACTTTCCTCATTTATATCGCTTTGTGGGTGTGATATTTTTTGCATCTTTCTAGATGTAGGAGGTGCATGCATTGAATGATGTGCCCTCCTAATTTGGCATTGGAAAGTGCATAGACTGTTAGAAAATACACATCACTCTAATTTTTAGAAACTTTTCTAAAATTAAAAAAAGTTACATTTTTTCAACTAGTCATAACTCCTTCTAAAAGAAAGTAAATCAAAAGTGACTTAATCGCTGTCCTTAATCATCTTAGTGCTAAAAAAAGCCCTTGCACTTGTAATGCACGATAGCTTGTCTGTTCGGAAAACTAGTTCTTCAAACAAGCCCATCTGTGACTCTACCACTTCCCAGTGGCTAATCTGGCCAAGTTGGTTTTATAGGACCGGATTGGAGAACTTAGGGAAACTTTTTGATCTTAGGGATTTACTCAGTTGCTACTTGTGTAGTCTAGGTTTTTCTTATCTGCTTTTCAAAAAAATAAAAATAAAAATTCTGAAAGGAAAGAACAGACCCTCTCAACCAAGTTGGCAAAGAGACTCAGCACATAGTTTGAAAAAAGAAAAAAAGAATCTCCTAGATCTTTGAATCATTTGAGGTCATCTCTAATGACGAGTAGGTCCGGTAACAATGATAACCAATTCAGAAATGGGAATAATAACGGGGACCATAATTGTGTGAAAGTTTATCAATCACCTAGGACTTTACGTGACTACTTAAACCTCGCACAGGAAACCACACCATCGTGTATAGTGGTGCCCACAATTACAAGCCAATTTGAAATCAAGCCTAGTATGATCCGACTTCTACTTAAGTTCATAGGCTTGACTCTGAAAGTGCATACTTGCACTTAAAATAATTTGATGAAGTATGTGCAATGCTTTAATTACAAAATGCAATATCGGATGTAATCAAACTCAGTTTATTTCCATTTTATCTAAAAGACAAAGCAAAGGCTTGGCTCCACTCTCTTTGACCAAGTTCAATTAATACTTTGAATGGCCTTCAGACTAGATTTTTAAAAAAATTCTTCCCACAACACAAAACCAACATTTCGATGAAGGAGATCATAATGTTCAAACAAAATCTCAAGAAACCCTATTATAAGCAATAAGAAAGTTTTAACGAATTGATACTTGCATGTCCACACCATGGATATGAAATATATGGTCTCATCAAAATTTTTGTTGAAGGTTTAACTCTTGATACCCATCATTTTATTGAGATAATGTGCAATGGTCAATTTGATTAAAAATAACATGCTTGGAATTAATGGCCAAAAATGCGCAAAAATGGGCCTCGTCAGATGGAGCAGATCAATCCAATCATTGAATCAGTCTAAGGGAGAAGGGTTATATCAATTGAACAATGAAATTGAAATCCAAGCCAAGCTTGCACTACTTGCAAAAGAAATTCAAACGCGAAAACTTGGAAAGAATAAAGATACAGTCATGATTTGTAGTATTTGTACTTTTGAAAATCACATGTCGGCAGACTATCCAACTGGACCTCCATTCCAGGAAGTGATTCAAGAAGAGGTTAACTCTTTGAACTCTTACCAAAAGCCATTCAATACAAATACCATGTGGAATACGTATATTCCATCGTGGCGGAACCACCTAAATTTCAATTGTAGGAACAAACCAAATGGTACACCTGAGCATAATCCCCACGTACCATCAAATTCTAGTGCATACATGCCCCCACAACATAATACATCTTATACACTGCGAGCTCAAAATAGGTCAATGGAAGAATCACTCGGTATGCTAGTACTATCTCAGCAATAGTTTATGCAAAGCTACATAATAATCAACCAATTATTTAGAATTACCAGTAAGCTTTTCAAGAAATTTAATAGGCTATCCAAAGATTAGAAACTTCTGTCGAGCAAATCAAACATAGCCTTCAAGTTCAAGGGAAAGGAACTTTTCCAGCTCAACCTCTCCCAAACTCAAAAGGCCAGTTTGAAGTGAACGACGTGACTAACCCAAACTATCAAGAGCATGTTCAGGCTATCACTCTACTAAGTGGAGCTTCGAGAGAATCCAGATATCGCTAATGTAAAAACTACTGCTGAAACTAAGAAAGGCCCTAAACCCACGATTATCAAGCCAATTGCCCACTTTCCTCTAAGGTTGACCCATCCAAGATAGAAGATTCCAAACCAAGAGATTTTGGATGTTTTCAAAGAAATTAGGATCAACATCCCTCTACTAAATGCCATTAAATAGGTCCCCACCTACTTTAAATTTTTGAAAGATCTTTGCACTACTAAGCATTGGGTTCATTTTCCAAAGAAAGCATTTCTTAGTGAATAGGTAAGTGCATACCTGACTCAGACCATTCCTTCCAAGTACAAAGATCCAGAATGCCCCACCATCTCATGTGTCATTGGAAACCACCATACAAGTCAAGTTTTGCAAGACATGGGAGCTAGTGTAAATCTATTACCCTACTCAGTTTATGAACAACTGGGGATTGGCAAGTTGAAACCAACCAGAACTACTCTTCAACTCACTGATTGATTTGTTAGAAAACTGAGAGTGATAATAAAGGATGTTTTGTTACAAATTTAGCACTTTTTCTTCCTAATGGATTTCTATGTCATGGATATTGAATTAGTACGAAATGATAATGGTCGAATTTTAGTCATTCTGGGAAGACCATTCTTAGCTACTTCCAATACACTGATTAATTGCCGGAGTGGAAAGCTAAAACTTTATTTTGGGAACACGACCTTGGACCTCAATATCTTTTACATATACAAACAACCGAGAGATTGCAAGACTGACTATCATGATGTAGACTTGATTGATACTTTGGTTGAGGATGATCTTGAGGAGTGCATTAACTCCCATGTTGCACTGATTTTGGCTAGAGAAGATGTGGGCTATCTTGAGGAATTTCTAGATAACATTGTTGGAGAAGCCCATGCAGTAAGGAAACCTCATTTTGAGGAGCTTGTACCATCTAGTATGCCTCATCCATCTCAGGTCAAATCACCTAAACTTGAGTTGAAACCCCTCCCATCAAACTTGCAATACACTTACCTTAGGGATGATGAAATGTATCCTGTGGTTATTTCTTCACTACTTACTGAGGACCAAGAGGTCCAACTATTGAAAATACTCAAATTGCACAAAGGTGCAATAGCTTAGAATGTGGCTGATATTAAAGGATTCAACCCTTTAGTGTGTACGCATCACATTTCCTCGAAGAAGATGCTAAACCATGTAGGCAAATGCAACACTAACTAAATCCTACCATGCAAGAAGTGGTTAGGGCTGAGGTGTTAAACTTCTAGACGTGGATATAATCTATCCAATCTCAGAAAGTCGGTGGGTTAGGCCTACACAAGTTGTTCCAAATAAAGCCGATGTTTCTATAGGCAAGAATTCCCAGGATGAGCATGTCCCAACACGAGTACCCATGGGATGGAGAGTATGCATTGACTACAGAAAACTAAGTGCACACGTTAAGGATCATTTCCCCTTACCTTTCATGAATCAAATTTTGGAAAGGGTAACTGGCCACCCACTCTATTGGTTTCTTGATAAATATTATGGGTACAACTAGATCAAAATCACATCGGAAGATCAGGAAAAGACCACATTCACATGTCCCTTTGGCACCTTCGCTTATCGGCAAATGCCTTTTGGGTTATGCAACGCTTCCGCCACCTTTCAACATTGTATGCTTAGCACTTTTAGTGATATAGTCGAGCATATTCTTAAGGTCTTCATAGATGATCTCTCTATGTTTCATAATACATTTGAGATACATTTGAGGACTATTTAAGCAATCTAGAAAAGGTTTTCACTAGATGTTGTGAAGAAAAGAACCTTATGTTGAAAATTGTCATTTTATGGTTCGCTAGGGAATTGTCCTTAGCTGCATTGTGTTGGAAAGGGGATTGGAAGTTGACAAGTCCAAAATAGATTTGATCGCCGACTTACCCACATCCAAAACCACAAAAGATATTAGATAATTCTTAAGGCATGCAGGTTTTTACAAGAAGTTTATCAAAGATTTCAGTTCCATATATAGACTTCTTGTAACGACTCGAATTTTTATTTTTAATTTGAATTAATCTTGACCCTTGATTTAATCTTAATGGACCCCACATGTGATTATTATTTTTTTTATAATTTTATGCTATTTAAATTTGGATAGTTACTTAGTTGCTATGTGGGTCCCATAAGTTACTAGAGTTTGAGAGTCTTAGAGTCGTGCTCAAATTGGAGTTTTATTTGAATTAAACCTCCTCAATTGTGTTGATTTATCCCAACTCTATTTTGGATGGAATTCAATTCAAATTGAGCTTCTTTGGCTAAGTTTATTTGGACTAGAACTTCTTTTAGGACTCTTGCTTTTATTTTTATATAAATAGAGAACCCTCCTTCTTCCTTGAATTACATCTACGAATCTCTCTCTTTTATTAGAGTTTTCTCTTTCCTCTTAACATATGTTCTCCTTTTCTCTCTCTCTCCTTCTTTTACTGGTTGCTAAAATAGTAGGTTACTTCAATAGCTTCTCATGGTAGCATAAAATTTTCTTTTTATTATGTTGCTCCACTCCTATCAAGGTATCAAACCTCTTGTCACTGAATTTGCCACCACCATGAGCATTATCATCGTCATCATTACCATTAGCCACACATCTTACCGGGCCACCATATGCCACAGCCCAGCCAGGCTAACCCAGCAACCCATGGAGCACCTCTGATGAGCCAGGCACCACCATAGTCGAGCCATGTCCAGCGAACCAATCATAGTTATCTTTGCTGCAATAAGTCAAGCCCATCCTTTGTTTCTTGTTTCCCTCTCTACCACTTTCTTCTTCTTTCTTCTTCAGATTGTTTTTTACAACCTCTCGACGCCAGCATTGTCCTCCAACTCTCCATCGTCTACTCCTCTTCTCGTTGCTGTTCTCCTCCCTTCACCGCGTCAGCTCATCTCTCTCTCTTTCTTTTCCACTGTTCATCGTCTTCTTCATCTTCTCCTTCTGTTTTTGTCTGATTTTCTCTCCCTTGTTTCTCCTTTCTGTACTCCCCCTCTCTGACTGCATCAGTGTGCAGCCACCATCTTCACCCCCGCCTTTTCTTTCCTTTCTTCTTGCTTTCTTTTTCTTCTTTTATCTACTCATCGCCGAACCCATCACCCGTGTAACCCATCTTCTCCATTCTCGTTCTTCTTTTTCTCACAGTCAATGTTCCTCTGCAATTTTTCCTTTTCTTCTTCTTTCTTCTTCAATTTGTTTTCTTTAACCTCTCGACCATCACCATGTCCTCCCCCGTCCTAGACCATTCTTCATTTTCTCCTTCCTTTCTTCTTTTCTCCATTGCAACCCAGTCACTCAATGCTCAACCCATCTCAGCAATCTTCTGTTCTTTTTTCCTTCTTTTATTTTTCTTTTCTTCTCTTCTTCCCTCGGTCTTGCGTTCTCTGCCGTTACTGCTTCTCCATTCTTTTCTTCTTCTTCCTGTTTTCTGTTTCTCCGTTTGTCTTTTTTCATCTGATTCCGTTTCTCCCTCTCTGCATCTTTCTTCATCTTCTACTTCTCCTCGCCCAGACTGAACCCATATCGCCTGGGCTTCCGTCTCTCCTCTCTCTCTTCTGCTTTTCTTTTCTTCTTCTTCCTTTCTTCACCTTCCTCTGCTACTAAACCCAGCCAAACCTCCGATCTATAGCACCCTCTCTGCTGCTTCTTCCTCGTGCCCATCTTTGCGATTATTCCTCTCTCTGTTTCCCATTTATTTCCCTCTCATCTCTTTATTTTCTTTTCTGTCCTTTTGTTTCAGTCTTCTTCTTCTTTTGGCCATCTTCTTCTTATATTCTCCTTCCTCTTTGCTTTCTCTTTCTTCTCTCTTTCTTCCTGTTCTGGTTCACCTTTTCTGTTCTTCTTCCTTCCTTGTTTCTTCTCTCCTTACTTCCTTTTTCACCTTCTTTTTTTTCTCTTTTGTTTCTATTTCTTCATTCCTAGTTTCTTTCTTTTTCCTTCTCTGTTCCATCTTGTTTTCCTTCATTCTCTTACTCTCTTTTCTTCTCTGTTTTTTCTTCTTTTAACTCTGCAACTCGCCTTCTTTCCATCCCAACTTCAATCAACTTGAAACCAAAACTTATATCCAAATCATTAGTCGAAGAACAACACTGAATCAACCCATAGTCCTGGCCCATCTGAGGAATTGTCGACTAGAAAACTATTTAAGCCCATTACCCTGACTCATCTAGTGTATAGGCTTCATTCATAAGGAGCAGGCCCAAGATTTATGGCCCAATAATTTGGGCCCACTCAATAACCAATTAAGCAATCACTTGGCCCAAGTCCTAACCACTCAGTCTACAAGCATGCATGAATTCATTTATTCAAACCACTTGGAATATCCAAACCAGACTCAAATCTATAGTTGTCAATTTTTCCCATTTAAATCTATACCGAAGCTTGACTTACTAAACCACATATATACTTGAACCATCGCTCATCCGCTGGTGTTCCATGACCCGAATTGGAACCACCAATCCCGCTCATTGACACAGCCCAAACTCATATAATTCCATGAGAATATTTAATCTAATTTAGTCATTTGCATATGATTCTATATTATTCTATCTTAATAGGAACACACACCGAACTTCCAAACCAAGTCAAGCTAAATTCTTCGATCGCTAACAATCTAGGCAAGTAGTATTACCATGGTTCCTTAGCTATAGAGTTTTCAAGCCTTGTCTCATTTTGATTTAAATACATAATATTATAAACTATTGAAATAATCCTAGATTATTAAGATACCTTGTTACCTTTGACATACTTATACATGATGGTTATGCTAGACTTAGTCTTGTTTCCTTACCACTATCATGCTACAATTAATTTTTATGAAATTTATTACTGATCATTAATTATCATTTGATTTAAAATGTTGAGAAATGTGAAAAATCTGGATAATATGTTATTCCATTGTAATCTCAACCCTTGGCTATGAAAAAGGCTTGGAATTTTTGAAATTACTATGTGTACTCTTAAGGCATTCTCTAAAGTATGGGCAACACAATATGGATATGCTAACACACGGATTTTAGCCTCTTTTTTGGGTATGATATTGGGATTGGTACCCCTTTGTGTGATATTACTAGTCTGCAGCCTGTTCCCACTTTGTTTTGGAAATTACCGGTATTCTCGGGCCTCTGCCAACTTTGGATATGAAAACAATTTGTATCTAGTAGGTGCCTTGTGCTTGGTTCAGGCCTAACTCTGGCAAGCACACTTTGATATTTTTTTTACTGCAGAAATGCTTTTTCTTTTTTGTTTGTTGATTTGGTCATTTGCCTGCTTACTTGAAATAAGTTGAATTTTGGTCACATTACCTTCTTATCGCTTTCAAGATATTGCACTTACCTTGCTTGATATACCTTGTATATGCGAACCATGACTTTAAATTTATTTTTGTTAGATTGTTATCTGTTTACTAAGTTTTATGGTTCGTATTACTTGTTGAGTTTTACTCACCCTTGTTTTTCCCCCACATTTCGAGGTTGAATCGAAACCTGAGGAAACTTAACCTGTTTTACAAATTTGAGGACTGAGAGAAGAGCTGCAAAACTCTAGATTTAGATTCGGAAGATTGAATTAGGAATTTATTTGCATTTGAGAAGTTGATTATTATGTTTTGAGAATTACTCTCGCTTCGAATCTATTTAGTGGATTGATTTATTATAGGATATTAATCAAATGATTCCATTTGGATTATTTTAATAAAGTTTGAAATTTATTTAATTTAATTGTTATGAACCCATCATGCCTCGTGATTTTGGGGTTCCAAGGATCTCAGATTTCAGGGCGTAACAGTTTACAACTCAAATTAGAGTTTTATTTGGATCAAACCTCCTTAATTGTGTTGATTTATCCCAACTCTACTTTGGATGGAATTCAATTCAAATTAAAAATAAAAATTTAGGTCATTACATCTCTCTACAACCTGCTCTCCAAAAAGGTAGAATTTGAATGGACTAAGGCATACCAAGAATCATTTGATAAATGCTGACATCTATACCAATTATGTAGCCTCCCAATTGAACTTTGCCCTTTGAGATCATGTGTGATGCCACCGAGGTTGGGGCAATGTTGGGGCAGTATAAGGTTAAGAAACCTTACTTGATTTATTATGCAAGTAGGAGCTTAAATAGTGCACAAATAACTATTTACTGAGAAAGAATTACTGGGAGTGGTCTTTTCACATGACAAGTTAAGAACCTACTTGATCGGATCCAAGATCGTGGTTTTCATCGATCATTCTGTGCTCAAGTGCCTTCTTTGTAAGAAAGATGCAAAGCTTAGACTTATCCTCTGGATACTTCTACTTTAAGAATTTAACTTAGAGATCAAGGAAAAAAAAGGAGGAGAGAATATCGTGGCCGATCATCTATCTAGGTTAGTCCTTTCTGACACCACTGAACTGACACCGATCCAGGATAATTTCTTAGATGAACATTTATTTGCTATGTCTCAATCCCCTCGGTATGCTGATATCTCAAACTATCTTGCCACAGGTAACATTCCTAATCATTGGAACAAGCAAGATAATGATTCTTTTTTTTCTCAAGTTTAACATTTTTTCTCGAATGATCCATATCTATTTAAATACTGCCCAAGCCAGATAGTTAGGAGATGTGTACATGATAATGAAATACACAATGTCATCTCTTTCTATCACACACAGGCATGTGGGGACCACTTTTTGAGCAAAAAGATATTTCAAAAAATTCTTCAAAGTGCTTTTTATTGGCCCACACTCTACAAAGATGTTTACGATGCTTGCAAAGCCTGTGAATGCTACTGGATTTTGGGTAGGATTCAAAGAGGAATATGATGCCATTAAACCCCATTCTGATTGTGGAGCTTTTTTATGTATGGGATATTGATTTTATGGGTCCATTTCCTTCCTGTTTTGGCTATATCTTAATGGTTGTGAACTATGTGTCCAAGTGGATAGAAGTTATTCCCTACCAGGAAAATGATGCAAAAATGGTCCAAAAAATCTTTAAGGGAAAATATCTTTTCCTGCTTTGGTACTCCACAAACCATCATTAGTGATGGAGGTTTGTACTTTTGCAATCAAGCATTTGAGGCCCTAATGAAACGATATGGGATCACCCATAAAGTGACCACCCCTTATCACCCACAAACCAACAAGCAAGTAGAAGTGTCTAATCGGGAAATTAAGAGAATATTGGAGACAACGGTAAGCCCTAATCGGAAAGATTCGTCCACATGATTGAATGATTCTTTATGGGCTTACTAAATTGCTTTCAAAACTCCAATTGAAATTTCTCCATACTTGCTCATTTATGGAAAACCATGCCACCTTCTAGTGGAGCTAGAACACAAAGCTTACTGGATCATAAAATAGTTTAACTTTGATACAAATAAGGCTGGGACTAAGAGGAAATTGCAATTAAATGAATTAGATGAGTTAAGCGGGGAAACCTATGCAAACTCAAGAATTTATAAAGAAAGGACCAAGATCTTCCACGACAAAAACATTCTATAAAAATCCTTTCAAGTTGAGCAGAAGGTCCTCCTTTATAATTCTAGGATTCATCTATTTCCTAGCAAACTGAGCTCCTATTGGACTGGACCCTTCATTGTGCAGGAAGTGTTTCCATATGGTGCTGTGAGAATTTATGATCCGAAGGATGGCTAGACGTTCAAAGTTAATGGCTAAAGATTGAAGCCGTTCTTGGAGTTAGTACCACCGACAAGAGAGAAATTCCTTTTGATAAACCTGTTTATTAGGATTGATTGGCCCTAGATCTGACAAAGGCCCCTTTTATATATTCTGTATATTATTAGTGTAGAGTTTCTTTTGTTATTTTTTATATTTGCCTAACTTGGATAAGGAGCAGCACAGATGCATTTTTAGGTGACTTGATTCCATTATCCTCCTTTACATTTATGTTTTGCATGTACATTTACATTTTTGCATTACATGCATAAACATCGAGGACGATATTCATCTTAGATTGGGGGGTGGAACAAGCACACTTGTCCTATTTTAAGAAAAACCTTTTTCAAGTTTTCTGCTATTTTTTATCTTTTAGTTAAATTTTCAAATTCCTAGGCTCTCATTTTGGATTCTTTTCTTTCTCAATTAAAAAAAAAATTTTCTTAAGAAAGTTTTCGAAGGAATTGAGATGATTTGACATATTTCGAAATCCGGAATATCAAGATTTTTGGAAAGAAGTAAAATGAAGGTTCGCCTTTTTCTAAGGGATTGAATCTATCTAAAGATTACCAAGATTCACTTTTCATGAAAAACATCTGTGTCTTTCAAAAATTTGGGTAGAAAGCTTTGATGTCATTTTCAAATTTTTCTGGAAAAATAGGATGGCTTTTTCAAAATTTAGACTTATAAGTTTTGGCACACTTGTTGAACTTGAACTTGTAAACCTTTGTGAGTCAATTCGGGTAAAATGAAGGAGGCTACCTATTGTTTGCTCTTATTTAATATATATATATAAGAATAATATTTTGTAATTAGTTTGAATTTGTAGCATTTTTTACTCGAGCTAGTAAACCTGTAAGGGTATGTCCATACCTAATGCCCTAAAGCCATCTAGTTTGGGAGTCATGGCCTAACCCTCATTACATGGGTTAATTAGAAAGCTTAAGGGACCTAAACACTACACAGTCACAAAATGATGAATTATGACTCAATGAGTATCCGTAGAAATTTTCAAGGGGTATGTGCGGGAATGCATAAGAATTAGGTTTGCTCCCTAGATCCCAACTTTTGTTAAATCATATGAACTTAAAAATTTCTTCGTAGAAAAAAGCGAGTGAGAGAGGAGTGTCCTCAGGAGTTTACGGGGGAATATGGGTGGGGATAAACAATGACTAGGTTTGCTCTCTAGATCCTAACTTTCCTCATATCATAAGAACTTGAAAACTCTTGTGTCGAAAAACAGAGAGTGAGGGAGATTTTGAATCGAACTAGAGGAAAAGGCTACCTAAGAGTATGTAAGCTACCTTTGAAAAGGCTACCAGACCTAATAGTGTAAAAGCTACCAGTGAATGTTTGATTTTCAAAATTAAAAAAGGTATTTCTGAGTAAACAATAGCATAGAAGCCGTTATACTAACTAGGCATACAATCACCTAAATTTAGGGAGGTCTAAATATTTAAACAAAAATTCTGTTCTCAACATTATTGTGAAATATTTGAAGGATTGATTTGATGCACATACTTACACAAGGCACAAAAAGCTTAGTATGAGTTATGAGAAAGTTTTGAAATTAGAAGAGTCAGCCCGATTTTGAAAAGTTTGAGATTTTGATTGTTCTAGAAATCAAAGATTTGACTTGATGTGTTTTTGCAAAAATTTTCTTAAAGTTTTTGTTTTTCTTTTATTTTTAGGATATATGAATTTTGTAAGTATATTCATTGCAAACCCTCACGAAGCACAACTCGTCCACTAAAGGGAACTAGGGGTTTAAGGGCTTGCTGCATATGCTAAATGCAGTTGAGAGTACCAGCAAAAGTGGCATTGTATTCATAGTTTTTTCACTTCATTAGTTCAAGGTTAGATTATATCTAGATGGAAGCCTCATATTTTTTGTAGTTTTTACTAAGGACTACCAAAACGTTGGTTGGGGGGTGTGATAAGTCCTTAATAATACATATTTTTAATAGATTTTAGATTATTTTAAGGACTTATCGATCCAAAAGAGCCTCATTTAGTTTGAAATTGTGCTTTTATGCATTTTGGATTCATTCTAGTGTTTTCCTACACAATTACTGGAAAATCACAGTTTTTGTATAAAGTCATAGACCCTGCCATTTTTAAAACCCTATATTTAGAAAGTTTTGTAATGATTGTTTTTCTTATTAAATGAATTGAGTGAGAGGGGCCCACTATAAACAATGAACAATGAAGTACATTTTCACTATCATTTCAAGTGAGATGGGCCCACTATAATGCATTTGTGACTTTTATTCAAAATTATTATTTTACATGAAATCTCACTTTTTGCCTACATGAAAGTGTTGAAATGGGTCCTTTAACCTTGGGGTGAGACAAAGAAAATAATTTTGAAAGAAAGAAAAAAAAGACATTTGCAAGAAAATTTGGAAATTTGGTACATGAGGACCCCACACATGCACATGTGTGAATTCACATATGTGGGATGACCAAAGGGGGGGTCCACCAGCTCATCTGCACACTCTCAATCTATCCCAAGAGATTTCCAAGGGAGAGCAAAGAAGGAAGGCTAAGTAATGAAGATTTTGCACATGGGGAGAGAATTTTCAAAATATGGGCAGTCTCCAAAGGCATGAGTTGGGCATTGACATGAGGATAGATTTTGGTTTAGAATTTTGAAAGAAAATCAAAGAAATCGAATCTTCAAATCATATCTCAAAGTCCTAGTCAACAAAGAAAATTAAAAGAAAGGAAGGTGGCATATGAAGTCTGGGATAGTGTTAGAGATGGATACACCAAACTCACGGATTTTGTAGATGGCAAATTTTTCCTAAACCAAAAGGACAATGGACACTTGAGGAAAAGAGGGCCTCAAATTGAATTAACAAGGCAATCAAGTTTAATTTTAATGGTGTTTTTGCCTCTAGATTTTGTCGAATCTCCACTTGCACCACTAGAAAGGATGCTTGGGACATTTTTTAAATAGTCTGGTGGAACAGACACAATAAAACAAACCAAACTCTAAAATCTCACGATTGCATTTGAAACTATCAAAATGAAGGATTCTGAGACTTTCAATGATTTTCATGCGAAACTAAGTGACATTGTCAACTCTAGTTTCAATTTGAGTGAACTTATTCTAGAGAACAAAAATGTTAAGAGAATTATGCGATCATTACCTGAAAGACTTCATGCTAAAGTGGTGGTGATTGAGGAGAATAGAGATCTGAACACCCTTAGAGTTGATCAGTTAGTTGGAAATTTACAAACATTTAAATCTAATCATCATCCAACTACAAAGTCTAAGGGAATTACTCTTGTATCCACAAAATCTGCTGAGGCAGATTCTAATGAGGGGTCAGCAAATAATTCTGATAAAAAAGAATTTGAAGCCTTGTTTATTAAAAAAACTTTGAAAAAAAAATTGAGAAAGAAAAAAGGTTGATTCAAAAATGATTTTTAGAAAAATAGGACTCAAAACAGAGGCAACTATGTACCTAGACCTGAGAAAACTAGTGGAAAAAGCACTTCTAAGCAAATTTAGTGCTTCAAATGTCAAGGTTATGGTCACACAGCTGCTAAGTGTGCTAACCGAGTTGATAAACGGATAAGCAAAGCCATGAATGTCACTTGGGATGACAATGTTGAATCTAAGTCTCCCACGGATGGCTCTGGAAAATTCATGGCCTTTATGTCAAGAAAATATGATACTCTTTCTATGCAAGGATCGTCTAAAAATGATTCGAAGTCAGCTGAGAATCATAGTGTCGCTGAATTATCTGGTGAAGAACAAGAACTTGAAAACAACTACAAAAAAATTGCTGAAAAACTCCTTCCGTTTGAGTGAAGTAAATGATAGGATGGGAATTGAGATCAATGTATTAAAATTTCAAAATTTATCCTTACAATTAGACTTGGACAACTCTTGCTTTATGGTAAAACTTTTGGAAACAAGATGTACCGAGTTATCTAACCAACTTATTCATGTAGGTGCCAAGACCTCTCTTTCTGCTAAGCATAGTGAAGAAGTAAGAACTAAACTAGAGATGCTTAGGATAAAACTACTAAATCTTAAGGGTCAAACGTCTAAGGTTGGAGGAAAATTAGAAGTGATTCATGGTGATCTTATTGTTACTAAAGCCTCCTTGAACCACACGAACACAAGGTCAAAGAAGTTAAATGAAATACTAGGGTGTCAAATGATGAGTCATTCAAAAGTTGGAATAGGTATTGATCATAATGCTTCATCTTCCAATACCAAAGCTAAACATATTTTTGTTCAGGGTTCCACTGTGTACATCATGACACTTATTGTGCCTACTACTACACATGCAAAATTAGTGGGCAGTGCTATAAAAAGGGATGTGTATCTTTCTAAGTTTATTCCTATTTGTCACTTCTATGGAATGAAAAGACACATCCAACCACAGTTTTCAGAAAGAAATATTATCTTGGTAAACAAAAGAGAAAAAAATGTTTTTCTCTTCCAAATATCAAAAAAAGGTCTTTACGGATTCACAAATTTGAATTGTGATGTAACGTTGTTCTTTCAATACTCAAGGCACAAAATTTTCATTATGGCATTTAGACAGTGAATGCTCTAGGCATATGACTGGCGACAAGTCATTATTTACCTCTCTTGAAAAATATGATGGGGGAAGTGTTCAATTTGAAGATGGAGGGATGTGTAAGATCATAGGAAAAGGATCAATCTTACTTTCCGGCATGTCGAATCTGTCTTATGTTCATCTTGTTGATGGTTTAAAAGTCAATTTACTAAGTGCCAATTAGCCATGTGATACTCAAAATACAGTACATTTCTCTCTTCAAAAGTGCTCTATTGTTGATAAAAAAAAACAAGGCTTGAATGTACTTCACAAAAACAAGACTTCTGATACTTGTTATACCATTCACACGAGAAGTGAATTGTCTTGTCACTCTACTACCTTAAGTGACATAGACGTATGGCATCAACCGTTGGGTCACTTAAATCACAATGATCTTAAAAAATTTATCTACGCTGGAGTTGATAATTAGGGGGCTTCCAAAATTGCAAAAGCCTTCTAACATTGTTTATGGACCATGTAAAAAGGGGAAATAGATGAGATCATCACACAGAAAGATTGATAGTAAAATAACAACAAAACTTTTAGAGTTATTACAAATGGACTTGATGGGTCCTACTCAAATTGAAAGCATTGAAACTGAGTTTGGTAGAGTAGTTTGAATTCATTCAGATCATGAAACTAAGTTTAAAATTCAAATTTCGATACTTTTTGTTTAGAACATGGCATTAAACATGAATACTTAGCACCAAAGACTCCACAATAAAATGCTCAATGTTTCTAAGCTGAGGCAGTAAACACGTCAATTTATATCATAAATCATATGTACCTCAGACCTGGAACCTTAACTACTCCATTTGAGATTTGGAATTCTAAGAAACCCAATATGAAATATTTTCATACATTTGGGAGTTAAGTGCTACAATCTTAGGGATCGTAGCACTTAGGCAAATTTGACTCCCACAGTGACGAAGGGATTTTCTTAAGATATTCCCTAAACAATAGAGCATATCAAGTTTTAAACTGTAAATCTTCTACTGTTATGGAATCCATAAATGTTGTGGTAGATGATCTTGGAGTGTAACACTCTGACCCAATTTAATCCAGTTTAGCAACTAATTAGTGATGAATTAGTTGTTGTCTGTGTTTTGACTTTGTTTTTGTTTCATTTCCGGTCATGGATAAGTAGTTGAGTTGAGTTTAACCTGGATTAGGTAGACATGAGCCCTTTTTTGTAATTTTATCTTTTGTGAGATTGCATCATTCATGCATCATCTTAGTGTCATCACATGTATTTTGTCGAGCTTGTCAATTTCCATAGGTACCTCGTATGCAAAAGACATCGTTTGCTTCCATTGGACTATTAGTTGACTCGAACTAAAATTCCCCTGAACCTTTGGACTTTTCTATAAAATTTTCAATACTTATCTTATATAAACTTCATATGCATGCACTGACCTGGACGTTCCTCTCTCTATCAACGTTGGTTTCTTCTTTTTCTCTTCGTTTTTTCTTTTCTTGTTTTTCTTCTTCTCGATCAAGCTAAGAAAAAAGGGAAATTCTTGTGCATCTAGTCTACACATCACCTCCTTGTGCATTCTAAGGTACGATTTGGGCTCATATTCATCTCTACGAGTCTCAATTCTCTACTGCATCACTCAACATCTCTCTTTCTTTCTCTTCTTCTTACATGCACGATCATTAGGGTCGCGTTTTGTCGAATTTGAACCAAGGGACAACGATTCACGTAATAAAGCTCATTTGAGGCAAGTATAAGCATAATATGGATAAACACTTGTTAATAATGATTTGATTGCTTTACTCTCATCACTATTGCATGATTTGGTGTTTTATAGCCCCTTTGGATCAGACTTTATGTGTTTGTCATCTTGGTTTTCATGTTTGTTCAATTCCAGATGATTCTATAACACATTCATAAAATAACACCGTACAGCTTACGGCTAAGCCGTAACTGCCTACGGTTCAGATTTTAGAGAGCTACAGAAACTGGTTTTCTTCTACGGTTAGGCTATGGCTAAGCCGTAACCCAACCATAGGTCAAGCTACGGCTTGATTCCCAGAAAGCAGAAAATTGAGAGAACCTTCTATGGTCCAGCCACGGCTAAGCCGTGAGGTGTGCTACGGCTAAGCCATACCCTCACCATGGCTAAGCCGTAGAACAAACAGAGCAAAGCTGTGAATGCGGACAAACAGTAAAGGAAACCACGGCTAAACCGCAGTGCATATTACAGCTAAGCCGTAAGATATCTACGGCTAAGCCGTAGGTCACCCACGGCGAAATCGTAAAACCAGAGAAAGGTAAGAAAGGTAGGTGATGAAAAGACCTTGTAGAGCCTTTGAGTTAGAATGTAGGCAACCTTAACTTATCCAATGGAATAGAAGAGACTTGCATGAATGATCTCAAGGGCTGCGACTCATTCATGTACGTTATCCAGCTGTTAAGCACCTCGCCACGGGTGTTGGTTTAAGGGACTCTGATACAATATCATAATACAATGCAACATAATAAGAAAGACAATTGTGTATCGAATAACTTAAAACTACATCATCATGCACGGTTAGAAACAATGGATAATTAGATTAGGGCTAGCTAGTAAACTATCTTGATTCCATCAACTATTCAGTCGCATGGCATCTTGAATGACAATTATTGTCCTCTATTCTTCTGTATGGCTTGTCTAGTCCTCGTTATGCCCTTTTCGAAAATATATATATATATTCGATTTGTTGATATGCTTACTATGTTTCCCTTAACTTGAGTATTGTATGAATTGAATGTACGGTAATATGTTTGCTAGGAATGCATGGTTTACTCAAGTTCCAGCATATGATTGATTCCATATGGTCAAGCACTACTTAACCTCAGCCTTAAGATACCCGACGGGGTGGAATTTGGTATAGTATGTATGGCACCGCTGCAATGAGTTTATGTCTTTGGGCTTCTGGACCCCGAGGAACCCGAGATCCATTCGTACATTGGCCCGGTCAATGGTGTTCTCAGTATATAAGATCCCACTTAGGGAGCATATGGCACATGTAGTAGCCACCTAGTAAAGTACATGACATGTATATCTTGATTCTTTAGCATGCTTTATTTGACTGCACAATTTGCCTAGTGTATGAACTTGGAATTCTATGAATTATCAATTGTTCCTTATTCTGCTAGATATAATATGTGTTAACTTATTGTTGCTTATGCTTTGCTGAATCATTGTATTCATGAGTTGTCCTTGATGTTGCAGGCTCAGATCCTGGTACCGACCCCTTATCGGTTAGCCAAACTCCAGGGGAGACCGTAGACGCCTCCTCAGGGCTAGAGGAGTGGATGTGAGCACTCCACCGGAGAGCAATTTGTCATGCATATAGGTCTTCCTTGGTGTGGGTTGTACTTGGATTTGTTTTGTTTTGTTAATGGTCTCTACATTTTGTAATTGGCTTCCTTTTGTATTTGGCTCACCTTTGTATAACTCTAAACTTTATATACTCTTTTGTAGATATGATTTTGTTTATTTTCTCTTGTTATGGTTATGATACTTACAACTTCCGCATACATGTAGCGGCACATGTGAAATTCCCTTGTGTGTGTCCATTTAGACGTGTCTAAATGTATATGCACGGAAGTACGTGTGTCACCAGTTAGTTTTAAACTAATCCCTAATTCTCTGGGCTTGGGTTGCGACATGGAGTATCTGAGAATTTCTCTAAAGATGATGAGGATTTAATTCCTATTTTCTTGCAGGTGAATGAATCAAGGAATGAAAATGTAGAGAATGATGGATCTCCAATATCATTAGATGTGGAATTAGAGTCGTCTAGTAGTGACAAAGACAAGAGTCTTGTGCATCCAAGGTCTCAAAAAAGTCATGTCATGAAGGATCATCCTCTTGACAAAGTCGTCGGAGATGTCACAAAACCTATGAAGACTCCAAAGCAAGTACGTGATGAGATAAGCCACATATGTTATGTTTCAATTTTTGAACCAAAGAATGTAAAAGAAGCTTTAGAAGATGACTCTTAGATAAATGCCACTCATGAAGAACTTGAACGGTTTGAGAGGAACTCCGTCTGGAAGCTTGTTTTAAGACCCACTCATATGAATGTGATCGGTACAAAATGGATATTTAAAAACAAGTCGGATGAGTTGGGTCAGGTTATTCGGAACAAAGAACGTTTGGTTATTCAATGATACACCTAAATAGAAGGTATTGATTTTTAGGAAACCTTTACACCTGTAGCCAAACTGGAGTCCATTTGCATTCTCCTTGCTATCTTGTGTCATCTAAAGATTAAATTATGGAAATGGATGTGAAAAGCACATTTTTGAATGGTTTTCAAACTAAAGAAGTCTACGTAGAGCAACCTAAAGGTTTTGAGGATCCACAGCATTCATATCATGTTTACAAGTTGGAAAAGGCTTAGTATGGTCTCAAACAAGCATCATGTGCTTCATATGAGAGATTGACAAGTTTTCTTCTTGATAATAGGTTCATTACTGGAAGTGTGGACATGACGTTGTTCATAAAAAGACAAAAAGGTCACATTTTGATAGCTCAGATCTCTGAGAATGACATTGTGTTTGGTTCAAACTCAAAAGATTTTGCACAAAAATTTTCTACAAGCATGGCTAGCGAATTTGAGATGAGTATGGTGGGTGAGCTATCATTCCTTGTGGGATTACAAATCAAACAGTCCACGAATGGAATTTTCATTTCTCTAACTAAGTATGCCAGGAGTTTGTTAAAAAAGATTAGTCTAACCTCTCTTAAACACTCCAGGACCCCTATGAGTACCAATGCAAAGATTAGCATTGATTCAGAAGGAAAAGATGCAAACAGTACCTTGTATCGTAGTATGATTGGGAGCCTTCTGTATCTCACTACCAATAGACTCAATATTTCTTTTAGTATTGATGTTTGTGCTCCATATCAATCCAAGCCCAAAGAGTCACATATTCATGTCATTAAGAGGCTCCTTAAGTACATAAGTGGCACAATCAAATATGGCATTTGGATGACTCATGAAAAAAACAAAAGCATTGTTGGGTATTCATATGCAGATTGGGCTGAATGTGTTTATGAAAGAAAAATCACTTCAGGTGAGTGTTTCTACATTGGAAACAATCTGGTAGCTTGGCACAGCAAAAAACAGACATATACTTCTCTATCCACAGCTCAAGCAGAATATATAGCTGTAGGGAGCTATTGCACGCAACTCCTTCAGATGAAGCAAATGTTGTCTGATTATAACATATCTCAAGGGATTATGAATGTTTTTTGTGACAAAAAAAGTGCCATTGATTTATCCAAAAATCTTGTTCAACACTCTAGAACTAAACATATAGACATAAGATATCACTTCATTCACAAATTAGTTGGAGAAAAAGTTTTTACCTCAGAGCATATCATGACTAACCACCAGTTGGTAGACATTCTTACCAAGCCTCTTGATCCAACAAGATTTGAATCCCTTAGAAAATCTTTGGGGATTTGTTTGCTTCCATGATTTCTTATCCTATTGTTTAAATGCTTTTCATGTTACTTTCATGTTCATAATTGCACCACTCTTTTTGTGTGCAGCATGTTTCTTTAAAATTTGTGAACCAATTGTCAAACTACACATTACAGGGTATTTGATTATGTTTGTTATGATGAATTTACTTAGTCCAATTGAAACTTAAAGCTATTAAGAATTCAGTTTTCTTCATGATGATTGATCTTAGTATGCTTGCTATTTTTAGAACATGGATGATTGGTTTGCCCATTCCTTATGCTTCCTCCTTAATGTTCATTTAAAAATCATGGCTTCTTGGATTCATGCTTCTTAAGTTTTGTATCTCTAAGTTTCAAGTTGGCTTCATTGGTTGCAAAAGCTTCAAGTTGGTCTCTCTAAAATCATTCTTCTCAATTCATCTAAGTTACAATGTTAGTCAAGTCTTCAAGTTATGTCGTTTCCTTTGTTGAAATTCTACATCATGCTCTCATTATTTTCAAAAGGTCATGAGCTTCTACATCTAGCCAATGGTATCTCATGTTGCTAATCTAGATGTCATTGCTAAAGTTTTCTCTCATAGAAGCTACTTCTAAGAACTATTCAAGAAAAAAAAAAGGTTGGCTTATTGGATTCCAAATTGGTTTCTTATTGCTTCATTGTTTTTAGGAGTTAAGTTCGTTTCTCATTTTACTAGACTTGTTTCTCTTCAAAAGGTTCTATTGTCACTAATGCGAGAGTCAAAGTGCTGCTGTTCCTCAAAAGATTCAAGTTTTATCATTATGAATGCTTAGTGTTGCTACTCTCCCAAACATCTTCAAATGATACTTGTATGAATTTCAAATACTGCTTTATTCTTCACCTCCTACAGAAGACATTTCCAAGGCCATTTTAACAAAGAATTAAGTGACATTAAGGGGGAGCTTCCCATCATTTCAACCTCATCATTTGTCTCTAATATGTGTGAATATCGTTTTGATTAGATTGTCTATTGAATTTTTTTGGAAGGTAGTCCCTTTTGTGATATTCCACCTAAGTAACTATCAACACATGTCGGATTTCCTAACATATATTATATCTTGAACATTTGGTTTTAATTTTGCAGGTAAATGTTAATTGTCAATTTTTGACTTGATTAAACTCCTTGCATCTATTCCTTGTAGCCAAAATTGTTGAAATTGCCTGAATTTTTCACATTGTTTTCACTATTCAACAAAGAGGTTGAATAGTCAAATGCACATTAGTGTCCAATTGACCACATGATGAGGTTTCTATTTTTATAAAACCTAATTTGTTTCCCTTCTTCATATTTGTTCTTGCAACCCTAGCCACCCCTTTTGCTTCCAAAGCCATTTTTCTTCATCTTTCAACCTCTCAAGGAATGTTCTCTTCCAAAAATCTATGATTTTTCCTTGTCACTCTTCTCTCCAATCTAGTTTGCATCTCTTATCATGTGTGTTTATGTGAGATGTTCGAGAGATTTTAGATTTAGTGATATATTTTTTGATATAACTTGTTGGGCATTTATCTTCTCTTTGCATTTTTCCCATATTAATCATATCATTCATGCATAGTGCAAGCTTTGGAGGTTGTGTTGCTTTCTTCATGGTGTATTGGCTTATGGAAGTTAGTTTTAGATGAGATTTTTGTTGAATAAGTTCTTCTATGATCTATTTGTTTTGATTTGAATTAAAGATACTTTGATGGTGCTAATGGATTTTTTTTAAGTGGTCTTTTCTAAAAAGCTTTGCTTTTATTTTGAATGGATGGAAGTTGTTCACACACCTAGTGTTTAGTTAAATGCCATTGTGAAATAGACAGATGACATTGTGTTATTCTCTCTTCTTGAAGAGTTAAGGGCTCCCTCCTCCATTTCTAATGTTGATTAAAATTCTTTTCCTTATGGCTTTTAGATGTGTTTCGGTGTTTGCTCTTCAACAGTCAAAATGCCTCCTAAAACAAAGCGCACCTTAGTTTGTGCTTCATCGTCAGTTGCATCTTTTAACACTCATTGTTCTCTCAATGAAGATGGTCATAATAAGTTTACCAAAAAATATCAATCAAGATAGGTTGTTTCAGAACGTAGAATTATGTTTAATGAACTGACAAGCACTGACTTCACTAGGTGGTTATTACCTAGGAGACGGCTTTCTCCCTATAACATTAGAGGAGAAATTGTGTACAATTGGGTGAGAGAATTTTACACCAACATGCATGAAGTCTCAATGGAATCTTTCAAGACTTTGTTTGTGGTCACTACATTATCATCTCTCCAAAATATCTAAGTGCTCTTCTGAAGATTCCTCGCACTTCGAATGCAGAGTATCCATTTCTTGAGGATGTTGATGATGTGGACGAAGTTGCACTGATTGATTATGATGAAGTTGCAACTAAATTGGAAGACCATACAAGTGGCCTTCGCATGCTTTGAAGCATAACAAGATAACTGATTCCTATAGATTATTCAATGTCTTTGTTGCTTACAATGTGGACCCAAAGAAACACAAATCAATTGTTCCTAAGGAATTTGCCTACATCATGTACTGCATTGGTAGAGAGAAATTAATTGATCTTCCTCTGGTGATATTTCGATCTATGTCTAAGATAATCTCTATTCCTAGCAATACAACCCATCCTTTCCTTGTTATGATCTGTTAGATGCTCATTGGTTTGGGTCTTTCTACTATACTACATGAAGATTCCATTATGACTTCTCAAAGGATTGATTTGAACACTTTGAAGGCATCCAGGTCTCATGTTTATTTGCTAAACTCAAATGATGACAATGGAGGAGAAATAGAAAGAGGTTGTGCTAGCCCTTCCTCCCATCATTAGGCTAGTCAATCTACTCAAGGTGTTGCAAGTTCATCTTCTCAGAAGGAGCTTAGTGTGTCTGAAAGTTGACCCGGTTGGAGCTGCGAGTTGATAACAGTTTTTAGGAAATCTCAAATGACATCAAAACCCGTTTTGAAGGCTAAGAAGCAAAGATAGACTATTTTATGGACTACTTTCGTCAACACTGAGATCCTCTTTTGCATAACCTACTTGCATAGTATTTTCTCTACATCATCATGTACGGTCAAACATTGTGGCAGGGCTTTTCTAAATCAATCACGCAGAAAGCTTTGGAGGTCGAATGTCCACTTAAGAGTTCAAGCGTTCGACCACTTGGTGGATTTTTTTAATTTGAACTCTTTTCCTTCATTGGGTCAATTCCCATTTAGGAGGCCCACAAAACATATCATATATATACTCGTTTTCTGTTACCCTAATTAGCTCTTTAGCCACCCAAGAATTGAAACAGCAAAAGAGAAAAAGATTTAAATCCCATGAGAGTGACCTATTTTCTTCTCTAGAGTTTTCTTTGTACTAAGATGAGCGAAAAGCTTCTTTAGAGATTCGTCTTTAAATTCCGTTTTATTGGTAGACTCATCTTGAAGTGGAATCAAGAGGAGCATTCGGTTTCAAGCACAGGAGAAGATCAACGACAAGCAGTCAACAAGAGGTTCTACAGTCTCTTAGGTTTAGATGCAATTGGAGAAGGATTGTAAGTAACTCTTGTAATCTTTGATTATAGTGCTTGCTTATTCCCTAGACAAGGTTTAAGGATCCATGGTTTTTTCCCTTGATAGGGTTTCTACGTATATGATTATGAAAGGCATGTAATGTTGGCAAATTCATGGGATGGATAAAACTTGGGTTTTAAGAATTGTAATTTTATTTTTTAGAAGGACTGAAGCTGTTGACCCATACAAATTTACAAGTAATGCAGTGAAGATAGTACAAGCTTTAGATTGTGAAATGACAAGATTCCAAGGTTCAAAAAAATTAGGGTCTAGATCACCCTAGATCACCAAAGAGGATGAAAGTTACATGGTAACTCTAAGGCATGCTTAGGAGCCATGTTCCAAATTTTCCAAGTATTTGGACTCCATCTCAGCTCAAATTAAGCTTCGGTGACTGTTTGCCAGCCCCTTGGGAGCCACTGTGAGACCTGGCATTTCTACATGTCAAATCAATCTCAAATTCAGTGAAATGCTTTCAAGTATCTTTCAAGGATTCAGAGTATTCGGACATCATTTGGATACAAACTCAGTCCAAATGATTATATACTATGCTCTGTGGGGGCCACTATGCAAAGCGACCCCCTTGTGAAGTTCAAATCAGTTGAAACTCTTGGAGGAAGCCCAAGTTATGTTCAAAGGGAGATTCTGCAAAATTTCAGAATAAACGGACATCATTTGACCCAAAGTCTATAAGCATGTTAACTAAGGGTTGGTGACCTTTAAGCTGTGAAGTCTCTAATCAAATTCCTGCTTCTCGAGGTCCAAAATTGATGAGACTTGAATACAAAGCTTCAGTCATGCTCAAAAGCTATTCTACAAGTTTTCAAGTCAAAAGGACTTCGTTTGATCTTACTTCCATTGCATATCAACTTAGAAGATAATGACCCCCAAGCCATGGAGATCACTAACCAAAATCCTGCTTCCAGGTAATCAGAGCTGATGAAATTCAGAACAAGTACTCAAAATATGTTCAAAGTCACTCTCCCAATATTTTGAGTCGATTGGACACCGTTCGGGTAGAAAACAAGCTGACTACCTGCAGTGTGAAGTGAATAGTGACTTAAAACATGCAATAAATGGGTTATTGTTCGAAATCCTGCTTCCCCAAATTCAAAATGAATGAAATTTGGATGAACACTCCAAGATGCCTCTGATGTCAATCCCTACAAGTTTCAAACTAAACTGAGGTCATTTGGGCCCCAAACAGCTGAAACAGGTTCTCATTTTCATGAAAAGTCAATAGGAGAGTTGACCAACTTCAAAAAGTCAAAACAGGTTGAAACTTCTATGACACACTCAAAATAGTTTCAAGAAGCATCCTTTCGAGTTTGTGAAGATCGAACATCATTAGGGCCCTAAACAAGCGAAAACAGGTCACAAATGGAAAAGTCCAAAAACGGGCCCTGTCCGTGACCGCGGCCCAATCAACAAAGGAGTTGACCAACTTCCGAAGGTCAAACTAGGTTAAAACTTTTATGACACACTCAAGATAATGTCAAGAGGCATCCCTCCGAGTTTCGTGGCTATTGGACATCATTCGGGCTCCAAACAAGCGAAAATGAGTCACAAATGCAAAAGCTCAAAATGGGGCCTTGTCCGTGACCATGGCTACAGTCATGAACCTCCAGAGAGCACTCATTGCAGTTTTGAGTGGTTTCTCTCCACTTTTTCTTGAGATGCAACTACCCACAACTCCTCTTAAATCCCTGGAACCACTAAAAACCACCTGAAGACTCTATAAAAAGGATAATGTTTGAACAAAATATAGAGGGAGAGAATCTTAAAGGAAATTGGAAGGCAAAGCACACTTCAGCACTTGAACGACCCTTTTGCTTCTTCTTTTTTTAGTCACTCAAGGTGAGAAAGAAGGTTAAAAGAAGATTCAAAGAAGGAGAATGATGTGGGGTTGCTTAAGAACAAATTATATTTATGTATTGGCGATTATTTAAAGGATGACTTCGTTCCCTTTATTTTTCTTATTCGGAGGATTTTTTGCCATCACAAGAGTTGTGAACAAGCCTCTTTAGGCTTCATTCTGTTTCTTGAAAGTTATAGGTTCAAAATAACACAACTTTAGCTTCATATGACATCCTTTTCGGACTTGTACAAAAACAGTCCGTAAAGGGCAATGATGAATCACAAAGGTTTCGATCGATTCCATGGTTAAATTCAATCTTCTTAGTGGCCATTCAACACTCAAGATTCAAAGGAAACGAGCTTCAACACTTTGGAGAAACTGTAGACAGAAAACAGCACGAAACAGTGGGCAAAATAATGACCTCATGGTCACTCCCCATTTTTCCCTCTTTTTGCATTCTTTTCCACTCTTGTGTACATTTTCTTGTATTTTCCAAATTGAGATCACATCTAAGACTTAAAAGAGGGGTTGTAAACCTTTTAAAACTTATGTAGAATACCTGCATCCTCGCAGTCAGAGCATTTAAACCCATGTAAACAAAAGGGAAGTTAATGATAAACTGTAGTTAATTCCTATCCTTCTTTAATGCTTGAAGTGTGTGAATGTTGGACTCGAATCCATTACAAATTTTCACCCATTTTTCAAGCGTGATCAGAAGATTGGCGCCATCTGTGGGAAGATCTTGCCCTAATTTGTGATTAAATTTGATTAAAACGCATGAAAAGTGCTGAAAATTACTGAAAAGTGCTACTGTTGTGCTGAAAGTGCTGCTAAAAGCCTATGACCGCGGGAAAGTATGTAAAAAGTGCTGTGACCATGGGAATTAAGGGAAAATGGGCAGTGACCGTGGGTCACAGTCACTGACCTATTTTATTGCTAAAAATGGCTTATTTGACCTTTGAAGGCACCCATGCAAGACCTTGATATCTACGATGGGTTTGGAGACATAATTGAAGGAATTTTGCACCTTGAAGTGCATCCTTTTATCATGTAAATGAAGGCATTAAGCACCTCGAAGTGCAAATTTTTGCCATTTAATTGGAGGACTCAATTGAAGGAACTTGCGCCTTGATGCGCATGTACCAAATCACACCCTTGGAAGAGTAATGATTCAATCCAAAGGGCTTTGGCCCTAACAAATGTTTTATTAAATCAATGATAAGACCAACGACATTGCAGTCATGCACTGTCCGGCGTCAAGCACTGATGGATCCTGTATGATCATTGTGCTAGTGGTGCAAGCTCGATCCTGTGGGCCCTATATGTCAAAACCCGAGCCCAGGAGATCGGGGATTAAGACTAGACTTAACCAGTGATACATGTACTCCTGTGCATATAAACCTAGACCTTGTCTAAATGCACACGCACAAGGGAATTTCACACGTGCCAATACATTTACACGGAAGCTGTAGGTATCAAACCATAACAAAAGAAGATATACGAAAACCAGAATAATTTATAAAAAAGATTACATGACGTTCAGAGTCATACAAAATGAATCAAAAGACAAAAGATAAAGGTTTTTAACAAACAAAACAACTCGATCCCAACCAAAGAAGACTGATATGCGTCCATGCCAATGTCGCGCTCCAACAAAGTGATTACATCTACTCTTCTAGCCCTGATGGGGCATCTAGGGTCTCCCTTGGAGTCTGATTAACCGACGAGGAGTCGGTTGAGGGATCTGAGCCAGCAACACCAAGGACAACTCATGAATATAATGATTCAGCAAAGTATAAGCAATAATAAGTTAACGCATGTTGTATCTAGCTGATTAAGTCACAACGGATAATCATAAAATTACAATTTCGTGTACTAGGTAAGTTGTGCAATCAAATAAAGCATGCTAAAGAATCAAGATAGACGTGTCATATACATAACTAGGAGGCTACTACATGTGCCATATGCTCCCAAAAAAGGGACCTTATATACATGCTGAGAACACCATCAACCGGGCCAGGGTACGGATGAGTCTCGGGTTCTTAGGGTCCGGAAGCCCTAAGATATAAACTCATTGTAGCGGTGCCATATATACTACGCCAAATTCAACCCCGTCGAGTATCCTAAGGCTGAGGCTGACTAATGCCTGACCATATGGAGTCAATGAACTACTAAAACTTGAATAAAGCATGCATATCATATCAAGCATAAATCATTCGTTCCAAGCACACATTCAACTCATATGTACAAAGCTCAAGATGTCATACTGGACATATCAAACATAACAGAAGTAATGAGCATGTCAAACAAATTGAATTACTCACAGCAAATGGGCATATCGAAGCTAGACAAACTATACAGAATAGTGGAGGCCAATAAACATGAATCAAGATGTCATGCAACTCATTTTTGCTTGAATCATGAACATTTATTAGCCAATCCTAATCTAGTCATCCAATGTTTTTAACCATGCATGATGATGTAGTTTTAAGTTATTCGATACACAATTGTCTTTCACAAGTGTTGCATTGTGTTCAAGAAAGTGTATCAAAGTCCCTTAAACTAACACCCATGGGCAGGTACTTAACACTGAACAATACACATAAATGAGTCACAGCTCTCAAGACCATTCATGCGATTCTCGTATTACATTAGCAAGTTAAGGTCACCAATATTCTAATGTGAAGGCCCTATTAGGTCCAATTCATACCTACCTTTTCTGGAGGCCTCTGGAAAGACTTCCTTACATAATTCACGAGCCACGGGGCCCGGAAATATAACCTAAAAGGTTCCTTGGTGGGTGTGAAAGGTAGGAGGACAGAAATGAGCACAAAGGTTTTTAGTATACAGACTTAATCTCCTAAAGCAGAACACTTCAGGGCCGATCGGTCAGTTAGGCAGCCCGACCGGTCGAATTTCGGTTTTGGGAGTGTCCAATTGGTCGGCTCTAAAGCCCTATTGGTCCGCCAGTCCATCCTGTTACAGAATAACTGAAATGAAACTGCAATACACCATGACAATCAAGCCATTTAATTTACAAACATAAGGGCTATAAACCACGACACACTTGTGAGAGTGAAGAAATTCATAACAAGCACAATGTACCAACATATGTTCATCTAAATCATGCTTATACTTACCTCAAAACAAACTTTTTATGTGAATTCATTGTCTTTTGGCTCAATTTACCCGTCAAGATGCAATCTTAACACCATGCATGCCAAGATAAGAGCCAAAAGAGGGACGTTGAGTGCATGCAATGAGAAAATGAAAAGAATTTGAGACGTAGAGATGAGCATGAAGACAAAGCTTACCTTATTGTACACAAAAGCTAGACAAAAAGGTTTCTCCCTTTTCTTGGCTTGATCATGGGAAAAAGAGAAGAGGAGAAATGAAAAGGAAGCAGCAAGATTGAGAGGAAAAAAAAAGATGAAGGTCGGTGGAGGTTATCTCTTTATATAAGATAAGGATGAAAGAAATTTGTAAAGAAGTCCAAAAGCTTAAGCTAATTACAGTTTGAGTCAAATAAGGGTCCAACGGAAACCAACGACGTCGTTCACATACGAGTCAGTTACGGAAGTTAACAAGCTCGACAAAAGACATGTGCTGACACCAAAATGATGCATGAATGACAACATCTTATAACATCTAAAATTACGAAAAATGGCTCATACCTACCTAAACCAGGTTAAACTTAACCCAACTACCTATCCATGACCTGGAACGAAACCAAAACAAAGGCAAAACATAAACAACAACAAATTCATCATTCATTAGTCACTAAACCCGATTAAATTAGGTCAGAGTGTTACACTATCCCTTTGATTAGATCCAACCCTCTCTTGCTTATAAGACTGACACAGATGGCCTTAAAATGCTGCCAAAATTTTGGTAGCCAGGTCTAGTCAGCTTAGCATGCTTTTAAGTCCGACTATATGATTCCGAACTGCTACAAAAATTCTGACAGCTAAGACAGTCAGCATAGCACAATGAGATGGGACTTGTGCCTCTGTTTAACCATTTTGGTCCAAAATTATGTTGGTTCAGATGGCATTTACAAACCATTCTGGCTAGCTAAAAAAGCGGCCATGTTGGTTGTTACACTAATATAGTCCTGTGAATTTGCTTTTTGCAGAATATCATGGGTTTCTTAATCATCACCTTTGACGAAGCCAAGGAGAGGCTTTTCAAAATCTCTATAACACAGAACAAGCCATTTGCAAAAGCATAGAAAAGGGCTCAAATGGATACTTTTAGTCCTACATTAAGAGTTTTAGTTTTCCAAAGGTTCTCTACTCCAACAGGCTCCACCACTTCAGCTTAGAATAAGTCATCAGTGACCCCAAAAATCATTAAGAAAGTTGAAACTCCTCAACCTTGGGTTTGCAAATATGCTCAAAACCCATTTGGAGTTTTCCACAAAGGTCAAGAAGACCCAAAATACAAACCAAAGTCAGGAGGCAGCAGTCTTCGTGTCATCAAGCCTCTACGAGGGGCAAGGCAGGTCCATTACACGGACCACAAATCAATGGCGCTTGACAAGTCACATCAAGCAGCTACCCAAGCTCCAAAAACATCATCTGTTCAGCCCAAACAAGGGGCTGTGACAAAGGACTTTCGACAGACCCCCAGAAAGGTCCAAAAACATGCTACCATCCCAAGCTGCAACACGTGCTCACCATAGCCACATACGTAAAATTTCAAGAAGGCTGAGAACAAATCCTTGGCATCACTCGAAGAGAATACCTTCTACCTTTTGACTCAAAAAGAGGGGTGGAGGTTTGGAAGGAGATGTCTACCTTCAGTCATTGTAGCACCCCAGCATCCATCATATAGTACTAAAAACAAAAAGCAAGCTGAACGGTTGGTCATCAATGATTCGATCAATCTTATTCATTTCAAAGATTAGCTCCAACACAAGAAGGAACAAAAGAAGAAAAATAAAAGAAGTACTGTCAATGTTCTTTCATTTCCCACTTCCAACCCTATGGATTGGAATTAACTCGCCAGCACTTCTAAGCCACTAATTGCCAGATTCAAAGATCAAACTTTGATGGCCAAATTGGCTAATCAAATTAAGGAAAAGGCTTTGGCTCGTTATAAAAGCCATGCTCGAAAGCAGTCTCGGCATACATTCACTAAAAAATGGGTGGTTAAAGAAAATGAGCCAGACCTAACCTCCTCATGTATAGTTGGAACATGCCCAACCGAAGGGTCACTCAGAGCATGGCTCGGACTCAGTCGCAAGAATCTGACTCCAATTCTCATTCAAGCAGAACCTCTGAAGGACATATTGAAACAGATTCTAACGAAGACCTAATTACTCTCCTGGACACGGAAGATAGTTAGTCCACTCTTCCTACATCTTCCTACCCCAGACAGTACACTGTATTTATGGCTGAAGGGAGTGGAATTGCTTATGAGGGAAATGAGGGTACTAGTGAGAGTAAAGATGCCAGTGAAGAAAATGCTGGTGAAAATCAAGAAGATGATGTCAGTGATGTCGCGTCACACCCCGAACCCAAGAAGTAGGAATTTATTATGGATTCCGAGGCATAACACCCGTACCCGTGATAATTCGTGCCATAACAAGATACGTACGAACTGTCACAAGGGTGATCCCATAGGTATGTGTAAGGAAGATCTGTAAACACATATTAACAAGTATAATTTAATTAAGCGGAAACCTGGAGAATTTACCTGTACATATCATAGGCATCAATAAAACATTCACTTCAGTTCATTAATAAAACAAAGTCTGTTACCTATCCCGACTATATATATAAGGTATGAAAATCCATAAATAATACAAAATATCAAATGTCAAAATAAACCATAAGCCAATCCATGGCTAAGCTAAGTCAACCCAAAATAACCCTGTTTTGCGCTGTTGTGGAAGATCAAGAAAAGATATCTTCCTCGTTCCACTCGTTCACATTCTGAGGTATTGCTAGGGTTCCCTCTGGGGACGCGCTGAGTGCTGAACTGGCAACGGGTTCCATACATGTAACACCAAGATAACCTTGTTAACACAATAGTTAAGCAAAGATAAGGATATACAAGCTTAACATGATATAATAATGGAATTAAAATGACGTAATGATTAAGAGAGTAATGATATCAAAATCTAGGCACTTATGCATATGAGTAAGTATGACTAAGGAATCAAGAATAATGAGTATATCATTGCTATCTTCTCTCTAATAAGAGAGTATACTGATACGTGAGAAATCACCAGCGATCGGGCCAAGACCGATTAGCTACCCTAAGAGCATCAACTTACTCTTCTGATAACTACTGCACTAGATAACTGATAAAATACTCCCATTCGATCTTGTCGAACCTTCTATGGGGTATAAGCTAAGGGGTGCCAACTCCAAATATATCGGAATTAATCTGAAACCCATACTCATCGTATACTGATCTGTTTATACTCATACAAAAATGTATTTAGTCTTGATGAAAATATCAATCATAGAATCACAACTAAGTAGGATACTGATCATCAATAATGCATACTGATATGAACTATCATGTTGAGGTCAAGGTTACTATCAATATGAATGCAATTAAATTGAGAGGTTATCAAGGATAGTTACTAGCCAACCCTATGCTAGATAATCTAGGTTTCCAAGGTCATTCAATATGGTATATTCATAAGACGTTCGGCGTCATTCTGTTACTATTCTCAGCGTCACTTTATATATATAAAGGACACTTCATCTTATGCCAACACCCATAACGTGACATTGAAAACTAACCAAAGAATCAAAAGGGGAGGAGTGACAGCTCAACACTCTTCCTTCTCTATGTTGAATTACCGCTGCACTAGTTTGGTGTAGCAAAGGATCCCACTTCTATGGTTGTAAATGGTCTTGGGTTAAACCTACAACCTATAATAAGGGGGGGTAGATACCTCGGTCTTTTTCTAAGGTTAAAGGGGTGTAACCTATCACTAGGCTATTCTGTAGACTAAAGAAAGTCCATAGTCAAGCATGAAATTCATTTTTTGAAACACATTTCTATAAGCTACAGGTTAGGCTTACCCGACCGACCGGGTATTGGTCCGACCGATCGAACTGTGTCTGAAACGAAATTCGACCGGTCGGCCATATGCCGACTGGTTGAACTACCCAAAGAGGCAATTCGACCGATCAAGCTTCAGGACCGACCGGCCGGCCCTGAAGCACTCTGTTACGGGTGTGTTCAGTTTCCCAACTGGCTTTCTCTTCCATTCTTCTATTTCACCTGCTTTCAAACCAAAATAAAGGCTTTCATTCCACATTCTTAGATTCCCTAAATGACCACTATCATTTGATTCATTCCAAAATAATTAAAATCATGAATCAATTCCATACATTATACATTAAAGTTTTAGAGGAACTGTAAAAAGGGCAAATTACAAGAATATATCAAGGATCAAGAAATCAGCCATGCATTTAAAGAAAACATATCCTTATACTCGCCTTAAGTGCAATGCTTCACTCAAATCAATTTACTTATTGGTGTAGAGGTACAAAAAGCTCTCCTAGGAAGAAGAGCTAGAACATGCACGGAAATACAAAAGCATAAGATGCATGGATGCCAAACCCTTGGGTTTCCTTGCCCCCAGTGAATCCAATGACTCAAGTGGAGATGGGATTTTCTTACCTCAATTCTTCTACAAGCAAGAGGAAGGAGATGAGGCTTTAGTTTTTAGAGAAGAGGGCAAGAAGAGTGATGAGGAAGAAGAAGAACCTCAGATTCGTTGCATGCAATCCTCTACTGCTCAAGAATGGCGGCAAAATGAGGAAGAGAGTGGTGGTGGAAGAGAAGAGAAGGAGTCCTCGTTGCAGCCGAATGAAAGAAGGAGAAGAGGGAAGGAAACGATGGGTTTGAGTATTTAAATGGGTTGGGGTTTTCTGGAATTACAAATAGGCCCTATTGGTTTCTTGGATTTTTAAGTTAAGTCAGTTGGGCTTAAATGGGCTGGAATGAATCCAAATGAAGTTGGGCCAAACATGAAAAATGACCCTCGAGATGAAATGCACTCAATGCAATCATTATGATGCCCAAATAATGCAAAACCAAAAAATTCAAAAATAAGAAAAGGCCTTGACTACCTAAGGTTCGAACCCGATCCAACTACCTATCCATGACCCGAACCTCTGGAGATTTGGGCTCAATTAGCCTAATTAAGACAAAACAAGATTAATTAGGGTAAATCGAGATTAGCTCGGGTTTGGACCTTACATCCTCCCCCTCTAAAAGAATATTCGGTCCTCCGAATGCAACTTACCTCTGATAAAAGTCCCGGATACTTTTCACAAACTTGCTTCTCGAGCTCCTAAGTAGCTTATTCGGGTCCATGATGCTCCCAAAGGATCTTGACCCACTTGATCATTTGGGTACGAAGCACTTAGTCTTTGGTGTCAATGACACGAAGAGGTCACTCTTCATAGCTTGCATCTGACTTCACTTGGATGTCATCCATCTCAAGAACATGAGAGGGGTCCGGAAGATATTTCCTTAGCATCGATACGTGGAACACGTTATGGACTCCCGCAAGTTAAGGTGGTAGCTACAATCGATATGCCAAATCTCTAACTCTACCTTGAATCTCAAATGAACCAATAAATCGTGGAGCAAGCTTGCCTTTCTGACCAACCCTGAAAGTGCCTATCATTGGAGAAACTTTCAGAAAGACCTTATCTCCCACCTGGAACTCGAGAGGTCTTCGACGGTTGTCTGCATAGCTCTTCTAACGAGACCTTGCGATCTTCAATCCGTCTTGAACTTTTGGCACCTTCTCCGCTATATCTGTAACAATAGAAGGTCCATGAAAACTTCTAACTCCAACTTCCTCCCAACACACCGATGCACAACACCTACGCCCATATAAAGCTTCAAATTGAGCCATTCCAATGCTCACATGATAGTCATCATTATGTGCAAATTCGCTCAAAGAGAGGTGTTCATCCCATTCCTTTCCAAAGTCTAGCACACTGGCTCGAAGCATATCCTCCAGAGTCTGTATCATACACTCCAACTGTCCATCGGTCTGAGGATGGTACGCTGTGCTGAAGTTGAGCTGGGTGCCCATGGATTCTTGAAAAGATCGCCAAAAGGAGGAAACGAACCTACTATCTCAGTCTAAACCTACAAATATTGGGGTGCCATGCAATCGCATAACCTCATCAACGAATATCTTGGCCTTCTTATGAAATTTCATCCCCTTTCTAAAAGGAATAAAATGGGCTAATTTCATCAATCGGTCAACAATCACCCAAATAGTATCATAATGTCTACTCATCTGAGGCAGCCCTAAGACAAAATCCATCGAAATGTTCTCCCATTTCCACTAAAGGATATGTAGGGGATGTAACAAATCGGGAGGCTTCTTATGTTCAGCCTTCACATGCTGGCAGCTAAGATATCTAGCCATAAAACCTACAATGTCTCTCTTCATATTATTCCACCAAAACCTACCATTCAAATCTCGATACATCTTAGTACTCTCGGGATGCATAGAATATCTAGAATGATGTACTTCGGCCATGATTGCTTCTTTTAGATTTTGGACTGCTGGAACACATAATCTATCCCGGAAATACAGCACACCCTCAACCAACCTGAAATCTAGCCTTAGAGTTATATGTTCTCGCATCTTGACAAATTCTAGGTGCTCAAACTATCTCTCCTTAATCTGTTGAATCAAAGTTGGTTCAAAGACAAACAAGGCTACTAGCATAATCTTATCATCCACAAATTCAACTTCTGTATCCAAATCTCGAAATTCTTCTACTAAAGACCACTCACCAAACAATGCTGCCATCTCAACCGTCGATTTCCTACTCAGAGCATCAGCCACCACGTTGCCCCCTCCTCGGAAGGTACTTGATCAGAAATTCATAGTCCTTTATAAACTCTAGCCACCGACGCTGTCTCATATTAAGATCATGTTGAGAGAATAAGTATTAAAGACTACGATGGTCACTATGAACCTTAAATGTCTCTCCATACAAGTAATGTCTCCATAACTTCAAAGCAAAGACAACAGTGGCTAACTCCAAATCATGGGTGGCATAGTTCTTTTCATGCTCCCTTAGCTGCCAAGATCCATATGTTATAACATTTCCATTCTGCATCAACACACATCCCAATCCAATCCTAGCAGCATCCGTGTAAATAACGAATCCACCACAACCTTCTAGTAAGGACAGGATTGGGGTTGAGATCAACTTCTCCTTAAGCAATCGGAAACTTGACTCGTATTCATCCGACCAAACAAATGGTTCATTCTTCCGAGTTAATTTAGTCAATGGTGCCACTATCCTAGAAAAGCTTTAACAAATCTCCAATAATAACCTGCAAGACCGATAAAACTTCTGACTTCAGCAACTGTCTTTTGACTTGGCCAACTGGTTATCGCCTTAATCTTGGTTGGGTCTACTGCAAGTCCCTCTTTTGAAATAATATGTCCTAAGAAAACAACTTGTCTCAGCCAGAAATCGCACTTGTCCAATTTGGCGTAGAATCGATGGTCTCTCAATAACTGAAGTAAAGTCCTCAAATGCCCAGCATGTTCATCTCTGCTCTTGGAATATACCAATATATCATCAATGAAAATCACCACAAATCGATCAAGATAGGGAGAAAAGATTCTGTTCATCAAAGCCATGAATGCAACAGGGGCATTGCTTAACCCAAATGGCATAACTAAGAACTCATAATGCCCATATCTAGTTTTGACAGCTGTCTTAGGTGTATCTTGATCTTTAGCTCGCAGCTGGTGATATCTAGACCTTAAGTCATTCTTAGAGAGATTACACCCTGCAATTAATCAAACAACTCATCTATTCGAGGCAGTGGATATTTGTTCTTGATTGTCACCTGGTTCAACTGCCTGTAATCAATACACATCCTAAAGGTGCCATCTTTCTTATTCACAAATAGAACTAGAGCTCCCCATGGCGATGTACTAGGACGAATAAATCCCTTGTCCAACAAATCTTGCAACTGTACCTTAAGCTGACGTAGTTCTGCACGCGCCATTCTATACGGGGCTCTAGAGATCGGGGCTGTACTGGGTACAAGCACTACAGAGAAATCTACTTCCCTAATTGGAGGAAGACTGGGAATTTTACCTGGAAACACATTCGGAAACTCACAGACTACTGGAATCTCCACTAAATTCATAGGTGGCCTCTTCTCAACAATAAAAGCAATGTATCTCTCACAGCCACTCTGAATTAACATTTTTGCTCGAACTGAGGAAATTATCCTGGTGTTTGAACTCTTCTTCTCACCTTGAAAAACAGCACTTGGTCCGGCTTCATCAATCCTCACGGTGATAGCCTTATGGAAACAATCCAAATAGGCCATATACTTATTTAACCAGTCCATGCCAAGATCACATCGAAATCATGCATAGGTAACACAATCAGTTCTGCTGGAAATGACATCTCACCAATCAAGACCTTACAACTAGTATAGTACACATCACAAATCAACTTCTTGTCTACAGGGGTGAAAACATGCAATACATACGGTAGCTGTGCTGGTAGCTCCCGTATTCTAATAGAAAACTGAGGTGAAATAAATGAATGCAATGATCCTGAATCAAACAGCACCTTAGCTTCTAAACCACAGACAGAGATCTTACCTACAACCATGTGATCTGTCATTTCTGCTTCCTCTAAAGTTACCACATATGTGCGGCCCTGTCGTTGAGGTCGGTTAAGTTGTCCTTGCTTCGATTGACTTGGTCTCGATTGGCTATGTCGTGATCGCAGTGGCCCTTGGCTCTTCTTTGCAGGTTCTTGCTGGCGTGAAGGAGCAGGTGGTTCGGTCCAAGAAGATTGCGAAAACTGCTGCTGTTGTGAGGCTTGTCCTGCACTCCTCTTCTTTGGGCATTCGGATCTTTGATGACCCATAGAGCCACAAATGAAACATGCTCCTGTCACTCTCCAACACTTGTTGGTTTCATGGTTCTTCCCACACATATCACAAACTGGCCTTAAAGGACCGTTGACAGCTCCTTTCTGCTTCTTGGAGTATTGCTGGTTCTTTCCCGAGGACGGGGCACTCTTCCTTGGTTCACTTAAGAACAAGCTCCTTTCAATCTCTTCCGCTGCATAGGCCCTCTCCACAGCATCATCATATTCTACCGGGCGCTGGAAGGCCGTAGTGACGCAGCCCTGGATCTTGGATCGATAGTAGAACAATCTCCCGAGGGATTGTTCGAATCCGAGGATTCAATGACAGTCACGATGAAGATCTAGAACGAGAAATTCTGGGAAAACTGAAATTTTTATTGATAAAAAGCATACCTTTACAATGACGAACTGCTCTTTATATAGGAGAGATTAATTCTAAACTAGAAGGCTTAATTGTACACAGACATAGACTACTAAAAATAAAAATAGGAAGTAAATAAAGATAAAGAAGGATAGGGATCCTTGAAAAAGCCAAGGATCAATCGGATGTCCTTCGGGCCTGTGATCTGGGCCGGACTTGGGTTCGGCCTGCATCAGCTCTCCCCGACTTGGAAAAACTCGACTCCGGTGAGTTAAGCGCTTGATATCTCTCATAAAGATCAGGATTGATGCGCTGGAAGTCAGTAGCTGTAATCCATGTAGCATCAGCGATAGGACGATTCCGCCAGCATACATAAAACTTCTGATAACCTCCTTGACGTGTAGAAACAATTTGATCATCAAGGACATCAATAATTTCATCAGGAGGTGGAGAATTAACTGGTCAAGAAATAAGCTGCTCTTTATTTTCTCCTTCAGTATCATGGCCACGATAGAGAGTAAGATCCTCGACATTAAATTAAGAACTGACGCCAGAATCAGTAGGGATATCAGAAATATAGGTGTTGGGATTAATCTTCCGGAGAATCTTGAAAGGACCTGAGTTACGAGGATGTAATTTCTTGTTAGCTCCAGGTGGCAATCTCTCAGGTCGAATACGCACCATAACCATATTGCCTGCATTAAATTCAACAAATCGACGATGTTTGTCAACTTGCTGCTCATAAACATCGTTGTTGGCCAACATATGACGACGTACTTCATTATGGACTTGCTGCATGTGTTGGAAGAAATTTTCAGCATCAGCACTCACTCTGGCATCAACTGGTAATGGAACAAGATCAACAAGGAGTCGTGGACGAACGCCTGTAACAGCTTCAAATGGTGAAAGTCCAGTTGATCGGTTGACAGTATTATTGTAAGAAAGGTTGATTCCATCTTCGTTGTCGTTGATCGCTTTTCAAAGATGGCACACTTCATTCCTTGCACTGCAACTGCTGATGCTTATAAGGTAACCTTCAAAGAAATTGTTCGGCTACATGGGCTTCCAAAGACTATTGTTTCTGATCAAGATACGAAGTTTATGAGCTACTTCTGGAAGACAATATGGATGTTGTCTAACACCAAGCTTAATTTCTCTACTGCTTATCACCCTCAATCTGATGGACAAACAGAGGTGGTAAACCTAAGTCTTGGACAGTTGTTACATTGTCTTGTATGTGACCGAATTACAAACTGGGATCAAGTGCTCCCTAACCGAGCACAAAATCCACGCTAATGTCTTCCCAAGCAGTATGTGGAACAGGCAAAGGCTGATATAATCCAGTGTTCTTCTTGTTTCCTTTTGCAATCTGGCATGTTCGGCATCTTTCACAAATATGAATCACATTGGTCTTCATGCGAGGCCAATAATATCTGTCACTGACAAGAGCAAGTGTTTTGTCGCGACCCAAATGTCCGCTACATCCACCTGCATGCAACTCTCGCACAACATATTCACGAATAGAAGTGGCCGGAAGACAGAGGTGCGTACCTTTGAATAGGAAGCCATCATGAAGACTATAATGAGGATGTTGAATATGACTACCGTTAAGGAGATCCACATAACTAGAACCAAAATCTTTGTCGGCTGCATAATCTTGTTTGAGTTGCTCAAAATCAGGCACATTAATAGACATGGCAATCAAAAGATGTTTTCTTCGACTTAATGCATCCGCAATCAGGTTATCCTTTCCAGCTTTATGACGAATGCTAAATTTGAATTCTTGTATATATGCACTCCACTTAGCTCGGTTAGCGCTGATCTTCTGCTGAGATTGTAGATGTTGTACCGCATCATTATCAGAATAAAGTACAAACTCATTACCAATCAAATAATGTCTCCAGTGACGAAGTGTTTGGACAAGTGCATAGAATTCCAAATCATAGGCAGTATACTTTCGCTTGGCATCAGAAAGCTTCTCACTGAAGAATGCAATAGGATGTCCTTCCTGGCTAAGGACACCGCCAATGCCAACGTTTGAGGCATCGCAAGCAATTTCAAATAGCTTGCTAAAATCAGGAACTTGCAGAATGGGCGCTTTAGTAATCTTTTGTTTGATCTTCTCAAAAGCCCTGGTGGCTGCATTGGTCCACTTGAAGTCACCTTTCCTCATACAATCGGTAATAGGAGCCATAATAGTACTGAAGTTTCTGATAAACCTTTTGTAAAAATTGGCAAGACCATGAAAACTGCAAACTTCAGTAAAGGTAGTAGGAATTGGCCAATCAAGAATAGCGCTTACTTTTGCAGGATCCATCTTAATTCCTTGTGCAGATACTACATATCCCAAGAAAACAACAGAATCACTCATGAAAGTGCATTTCTTGAGATTGATATAGAAACGCTCCCGGCGGAAAAGTTGGCAGACTTTATCTAAATGCTGAAGGTGATCTTCTGTTGACTTGCTGTAAATAAGAATATCGTCGAAGTAGACGACAACAAATTTTCCAATATAAGGCTGCAATAATTGTGTCATAACCCGCATAAAAGTACTAGGAGCATTGGTTAAACCGAAAGGCATAACCATCCATTCAAAGAGACCATCTTTTGTTTTAAAGGCAGTTTTCCATTCATCTCCTCGTCTTATGCGAATTTGATGATATCCGCTCCGCAGGTCAATTTTGGAAAATATACATGCACCAGTCATCATATCTAATATATCATCCAAATGAGGGATAGGGAAGCGATATTTTACTGTGATTTTGTTGATTGCACGGCTATCTACACACATTCGCCAGCTTCCATCCTTCTTCGGAGTGAGAAGTACTGGAACACCACATGGACTGAGACTTTCCTTTATATAACCTTTCTGAAGCAAATCATCAACTTGCCTTTTTAACTCTGCATGTTCTGCTGGACTCATCCGATAAACAGGTAAGTTAGGCAAAGAAACTCCGAGAACAAGATCAATAGCATGCTGAATGTTCCTTAGTGGAGGTAGTTCCTTGGGTAACTCATCAGGAACTAAGTCGGCAAATTTATCTAATAATGGCTTCACTTCCTGGGGAATAGCATGAGAATCATTAGCAACTTGCTTAGTAACTAAGGCATACATGACACCTTACTCTTTGTTTTCAACTTCAAATTTCCGCATGGTTAAAATATGCGATGTAGGAGAAGCTGCAGCGGCGGCGGGAGAAGAGGTAGGAGAGGATGGCGGAGTTTGCAATGGACGCAGCACGATACGTCTACCTTTTTAATTAAAAGCATAGGTATTGTGTTCATGATCTGTGATCACTTTAAGCTTCTGTAACCATGGCCACCCAAAAAGAATATGTGTAACGTTCATTGGTATGACGTCACAGAGAAGAGTATCCTCATAATTGCCAATCTTAAAAGGCACACAGCATTGCTGACGAACAGGAATGGAATAATTATCAACTCATGCAACTTTATATGGCCTTGGATGCTTTACCGTGGAAAGTTTAAGCTTATCAACTGCTTCTTGGGAAATAACATTCATAACACTTCCACCATCAGTAATCATATTACATGCTCTGCCCATACATCTGACACGAGACCAAAAAATAGAAGCATGATTCCAATCTTCTTCCTCTTTAGCATCTGCTACTAGTAAACGACGATCTAGTAAAAGAAGTGAAATACCATCATCAGCGTCTGCATAATCTATCTGATCTGCTTGATCTTCATAAGGAGGATTTATGTCAGCTTGCCCTGATTCGACATGCTCATCATGCTGAATATCAATATCAGGCTCATTGGAAGTGTATAAATTGCGATGAGGGCATTCATTGGCATAATGTCCTCGTTGCTTACAGGCATGACAAACAATATCCCTCCGGTCTGTTCTTCCATAAGCACGATTATCAGGCGGGTTCTGTGGAAACCTCTGATTCTGTTGGGGATTCATCTGTCTTTGTTGCATCCCTGGCCGAGGATTCTGAGGAGTTTGTTGAACTTGACGCTGAGGAGGAGGCCCATAAACTGTTGCTTGATTGCGATTATAAGTAGGATCAGGACCTCTTTTTGTGGAAGACTCCCCGGCTTGAAAAATATTACGCTTCCGCAACTGAATTTCATGTTGCGCTTTGTGGGCTTTATTGAATATTTCATCCACTGTGGCATAATCAAACATTGTCACCTCTCGTTTGATATCGGCACGCAGATTATCTTTGTACCTAGTGATAGTCAGACGATCATCAGTCCTCAAGTTACAGCGAACAATGTATTCGCGAAACTTGTTAGTATATTCTTCCACAATCATAGTGCCTTGCTGGAGACTCAAATATTCTTGGTGAAGTGGATCCATATAATCAGAAGGAAGAAAATTGCCTTTGAGCTTTTCTTTCATGGTATTCCACCGGAGAATCGGCTGGCCTACTGCAAGCTCATTGTTTTCAACACCATACCACCAAATACGAGCAGGACCTTTTAGTTTAACCTTGGTAAAGGCTATCCTCTGTGCATCATTCATACCATACCAAGCAAAATAATCCTCCAAAGAATTAAGCCAATCAACAAAGACTTTCAGGCTCGCATCACCACTAAAGTCAGCAATTTCAATTTTGACTTTCCTAGTGATGTCATCAGGAGGAGGTACAACATGGTGAGCTTGATGATCTCGTTCAGCCAGAAGGCGCTGCATAAAATCACAAATGGGTTCATGATTTTCAGGTCTTTCTGGTTGGACGGGCGTGTAAATCATAAACGCATTGGAGGATCCTTCTTGATTAACAAATTGCTTTGTTTGTAGCTCAGCAATGGCCGTTTCTGCAATTTTAAGACGTCCCATGACATCTTCTAATTCTTGACTTAGTTTAAGGATGGTTTCATCCCTCTGCCGGTCAGTTATCCAATACTGAAGATCATCACCACGCCTAGGCATGATTGCTGGTGTTTTTTTTTTAATAACCAAAAACGGGTCGGTCGGGCCGAATCTACTCAAGTCCGTATGCAGACCCGAATCCACACGAGAGGATCAAAGAGCTGATCCTCACCTGCTGCGTCTCGATTTACGTGCACAGAAGAAAATAAAACAGGGAAAGGAGCGACTTATCTGATGATTGCAAGAGGAGGAAAGAACGGAGAGGCTGGCGATGCAGGCTGACGATGGAAACGGTCGTCGACAGTGTGCTCGGCCGCTGCGATTACGGTGACAACGAAACGGCTGGAGGCCGCCGCCGCTGCTGACAGTGACGACGAGGCCGACGTTAGAAGTCACCAGTGCCAGGTACTTTGTCTTTCCCCTTGCTGCTGCTCTCTCGCTCCGGCTGCTCTCTGTCTTTCTGTTTTTTTTTTTCACTCTGGGTTGGGGAGGGGGAAGATTTGGCCAAAAAGTGGGATTTTGCAGGGTCTGGGGTTTCTTGGTGGCGGATCGGGGTTACGAGCAGGGGGTTTGAAGAAAAGTTCTAGGTGTTACGGCGAGGTCGGCCAGTGGGATCTGGGGTTTCGGTAGTGGAACAGGGTGAGGGTTATTGATGGGGGGATTAGGGTTTCGGCTTGGTGCGGGGAGTTAGGGCTTTGGTACGGAAGGGTTCCGGCGAATGGGTTTTAACAGAGGCGTGGGATTAGGGTTTCGGCTTAGTGCGGGGATTAGGGTTTTAACAGAGGCAGGGGTTAGGAGTTGTTGATTTAGAAAGGGACAGGGAGATGGTGTCGGCAGGATGGTAAGCAGTATAGGATTGGGTTTGTCCGAAGAGGATTTGGGCTGCTGTAGTGCTTCGGTGTTGGCAGTGGAGAGGGTAACCGGTGAGCAGAGTGGATGGATGGATGAATTCCAGAAAAGACAGAAGATTCCGGCACCGGATCTAGTCTCTGATACCAATCTGGCGTAGCCCTGGATCTTGGATTAATAGTAGAACAATCTCCCGAGGGATTGTTCGAATCCGAGGGTTCAATGACAGTCACGATGAAAATCTAGAACGAGAAATTCTGGGAAAACTGAAATTTTTATTGATAAAAAGCATACCTTTACAATGACGAACTACTCTTTATATAGGAGAGATTAATTCTAAAATAGAAGGCCTAATTGTACACAGACATAAACTACTAAAAATAAAAACAGGAAGTAAATAAAGATAAAGAAGGATAGGGATCCTTGAAAAAGCCAAGGATCAATCGGATGTCCTTCGGGCCTGTGATCTGGGCGGGACTTGGGTTCGGCCTGCATCACGTAGCGTGTCCCCTAATAGCTGGCCTCAAACCTTCGAAAAATCTTTCAACTCTTTTTCCCTCGATATCAACCAAATCTGTAGCAAACCAAGAAAGCTGACTAAAGGTGTGTACATAATCTGCTACGGTCATGGTACCTTGTTGTAGAGTAAGGAATTCTGCCTTTTTCTTGCAGTTGACATGCTCCACTAACAGAGTGAGTTAACAGATTCATACCGTCTACTCAATATATTTGTGAAGAACAATATTGAGCCCCGCGGACATCATGCGGAGATTTATCATGAGGCGAGTTATCTCATGAGGCAGGTTATCTTCTTTATGTTATTGTTAGCGATCTTCCAATCGATCTTCCTCATGTCATCTTCGACACAATTTATCGAGCTCATTCTGCTGCAAAGAATGCTTCACTACCTTTCGGTGTACTCCTCTCCAAATTTCTTATCACACAAGGTGTGATGCCAAATATGACCGACGTTTCGGTTCCAATTCCAATCGCTATCTCTATGAGCACCTTGATGTAGTCTAAGTCTCAAGTCCATCAGTCTGTTCCACGTAGACCCATTCCAACACCTGCTGCTGAGGAGGACATTCCCGATGCTACTACCATACATGCTCGGCTTTCAGAATTCGAGGATACCCTATCTGACCAGCTGCCTATCTTGATATTGTTACTAGCAACGTTTAGACACTTTGTGGTGATGTTCAAACACTTTGTGGTGAAGTTCAATCATTCCGTGGTGCGGTTCAAACTCTTAAGTTTGATACTCTTGAGTCTACGCTTGACTCTATTTTGGATCATCTTCGTCGGCACTGATAGTCTGTGTTTTGGATGTTTTTGTTGCCCTCCTTCTCAATTCATGACCAAAAAGGGGGAGATAGAGTTCTAACCATGTGTTTACTGAACTAATTGATAATGAATAGTTTTTATTGATGACATGTGTTGATATGTTGAGTTTCTCTTTTGATTCTAATCTGATCTACTGTGTGCCTAGAAAGGTTGTCTGTGTTTGCAGGTTTCAAATTCAAGCGACACCTCATCTTCATGTCTATATTTTTGGGGATTTAATGGGTAGATTGTTCAATATATGAAGTTTTGTCCATGAGTTGCCAAAGGGAGAGATTTAAAGGCATGTAATGTTGGCAAATTCATGGGGTGGATAAAACTTGGGTTTTAAGAGTTGTAATTTTATTTTTTAGAAGGATTGAAGCCTCTACAATAATTTCAAAAAAAGGTCTTTCACTATAAAGAAGGAATGCAGGTGATCTATTTAATTATATAGACAACCCGACGAATTACTTGCATACAGACACCTGCAGACATAATTGAAGGCCGACCGGTCAGTTGAGGTACCCGATCGGTCGGACCCCATGCCCGATCGGTCGAATAGGGTATCCGATCGATCGGCTGGGTTGGCTGTCGCGAATCAAAAAACTCTGATTTTTTGGATCTACAGCGTGTGCGATAATATCCTTCCAAATCCTGAGTGAAAAGGTCTCTATCCTCAATATCTATATAGGAAGCATCTCGTCCTTGAAGAAAATACCTCTCTCCAGGTCAAAACCCTTGTAATCTTATTGAGAGATCATATTTTTAGAAGCGTCTTTGTTCTGTATGTGCTGCAAGTTGTGCTTCTAAGCATCAAGTTCTTTCTCCATCTTGGTGATTCGTCTTAAGAGGCATCAAGACGTGAAGATCAAGCCTGAAGAAGGTGAACGACGTATGCGTTGACAAGAAGGAATGCTTCAGGGCCCTTAGGTTGTATTCAATTGGGTAAAGGGTAGTAAGTAGTCTTGTAACCTCTCTTTAATAGTGTTTGATCTTGGTGGACCGGTGGTTGGTCCCGTGGTTTTTCCCGTTTGGGTTTTCCACGTAAAAAATCCTTGTGTCCATCTTATTTGTGATGTTTGGTTTGTATTAAAATCATTGGTTTTGAGTATCTTCATACCTAGATCTGACTGGGACCTAAACCTGTGTTAAGGTTTAAATCCTCTCAGATTGTGTTTTTGTTTGTGGGTGTGTTTGATTGTTATTATTATTGATTGTGGCTTGTTAAATTGCTTATAGAATATTTGGTCTGAATTCTTAATCCTTGTAAAGGGGTTTAAAAACTTCACCTAGCCTTCTAAAGGAACTCACTAGACCAGACATGATTATGAAATCAACTCATAACCGAAGTACATAATATAAATACAATAACAATATTCTAGAGTTAATTTTAAGAATAGACAGACGGTTGCTAATTGAGGAACACCCAACGTATGGGGCGCACTTGGTAGAACGACAATTATAAGAGAAGTAGATGTTTGAAAAGCCTCCTAACATGTGTGCAAGAAATGAGAAATATCTGATCATGATCACGTATTAGTCATTAGATAAACCTAAACGGGTATCAAATTTTGCATGAACAATAGATGTCCAAATCGACATATTGTTTAATCTGATTGATTTTGATGCCAAATGACAATGGCTGTGTTTATGACACCATTCTCAATATTCAAACAATTTTCAAATGCCATCATAGAAAGATTACACGTTAAAACAACATTGACTTGAGCTCAAGTTCAGTTTTATGCACAAAATTAAGACCCATGGTCGTGCTCCTGTTGGCTCTTGACGCAAGCTTCAAATCCGTTTAAACTAAAGCTGAGCACAAGCTCAAATTAAATACGTTTAATAGAGCTTAGGGACCTAATCCGAACATTGACCCCATCCAATCCTGTCCTACTAACTTAGGATTTGAATGCCTTTAATATTTTTCTAGTTGAGCTGCATGTGGTTGACATTTTGGACTAATTAGGATGTTTCTAAACAATATATATATATAACAAAAAAAAAGGCTAATTAGGATTTGAATTGAATCCATCACACGACTGAAATGACATCTTCCACATAATTGTAAATAAATTATAAATAGATTATTGGTTCAGATTCTATATAGAGAGAGAGAGAGAGAGAGAGAGAGAGAGACAGCCTACCAAATGCATTGACATTCCTAGGTCTTGATGTGCCCAGGTTTTTAATTTTGCAGTGGACCATTCAATGAAAATGAGACTTTTCTTCAAGAAACGTTGTATAGATGAGAGTTCGAGAATGGATTGATTTTGTTTTTAACCTCTAAGAAAGATTATGTTATAGAGCTTTTGGTGCATTTTCCTGGTAATAGCCTCAGAAGACCCAAGATTTGAAAACCTTCCTTTTTGGGGGTCTGTAAGACTAAACCAGAAAACAAAGAAACAACAAAGAAAGCCAAACAATAAAAACAGAGAACCGCCACCAGAACAACACCAAACCCAATGACAAACTTCAAATAAAAAAAATAAATAATGGGGAAGCAACAGAAGAATTAGTCCTTAAACCACAAGAAGGAACGGCCAAATAACCCAAATTTAGCGAGGTAGTGGCCCAAAGTGTTCTTGCCCTTGAAATATGCAAGCTTTAGGAAAAAGAACTAACGCCTCTGCAGCACTCCAACATAACATAGATTATTGAAAAAGAATCTGCCAATCAAAATCTCCCTTAATTGACTTGATCATCTCCATCTTTTTCAAACAGAAAATGATCCTAGGTAAACCACTTCTTTTAATAATATTTTTTTTTATGACCTAGAGTATTCCTCGCCAATTGTATCTACAAACAGAGATAGACTCATATGGCCTAGAGGGCAACCCCCCCCCCCCCCCCAAACAAGATTTTACAAAGCCTCTTAAAGTTTTTAATATTTTTTACTTTTTTTACATATGGCCTCCTGTGATTTTACAAAACCTTTTAAGTTTTTAATAAATTTTAATATTTTTTTATATGCCCCCCCCCCCTCCGAAAAAAAAAAAAGAAAAGAAAACTTCCTACATATTTTGAAAATTATATTTAGCTTTTAAATGTACCCCTCTCAAAAGAAACTTTAGATAGTGTCTCTTCCAAGAAAAAATTATGTGTCCGCCCCTACCCATAGACCTTTGGCCCTTAGCCCGCAAGTTAACCAATTCTGACAAGTAAAAACTATTTTCTAAGATACATATATATATATATATATGCAAAGCAACTTTTAATAACACTTTGTCCTTAAAACCGTCCAGTTGACAACTCCAGGCAGAGGTAATAGGTTTTGATTCCTGTACGGATCCTTCAATTTTTTATTAGATTAAGTTCCAACCCTTGTTTGACCGAAGACCATTGTGTTTTACAACCCTGAACCTAATAATGCTAAAAAACCTGAGATGACCCGGGCCTGATTCACATCCAAATACTCATTAATTACATAAGTCTGAATGGGAAAGAAACATTATGAGATGCGTATGTGGGTCGGGTCAGGTATGACTCATCATCCAATACAAAATCAGCCTCAACCTGCGGGGCCGACCTATTCATGACAAATCCAATCGGTACATGTCTGCATCCTACACGCATCTTACGTGGATTAGTTAAACGGTTCATGAGCGGTTGGGCTCATAACTCTTAGCTGATCGACCCATTTGGCATCCCCATTTTGTGAATCTGGACCTTGCCGAAACGAGGGGCGTTATTGTTTTGGGGTTATTACCTACGAACACTGTAGCAGAGGTAAGTGTTCTCAGCAGGGGGGCATGAGTTGCATTGTGAAAAAAAAAATCCTTGTGGGCCGTTGCTAATAATGGCTTAAGATTTTAATTTATCTAAAGATGGTTTTTGCAATTTGGAGGGGGGAGAATTGTGAAAAGAAAAAAAAAATCCTTGGACGCCACGCTAAAAACGGCTTAAAATTTTACTTTACTGCAATGCATGGAAGACCCGTGTGACCCCTGAGTTGATAGATTAGGCTAGTTTATGACTACGATAATTTACCATTCTCTCTCATGTAAGGTAAAAAGACATTGCAAAAGAATAATATAAATTAATAATAAAAAACATATTGAAAATAGCAAAAATTCACCACTTTAGAAACACTTAAAGTTTAAAAATCTCAAAAACTGTGATGTTATTTTTCATAATTCAATTCCACACATTTTCACAAATACAAGGCGTATCCCATGGTGTTTTCAGAATATTGGCAATATCGATAAATGGGGCTTCTAAATAGTTGGGAACCCGCCTCTCATTTGGATGACCAACGATCAATCCATGGGTCACTCCCTCCATGCATGTTTGAGACTCTCTTAATGTATGCAAGCCTTTGTGCCCCTGGGTGGGTGTCCTCTTGTCCATTGTGCATATCCCCTCTCTCTACATGTGTAGGTGTTATCATTCCATGTATAAAGTGATCTTACCTAGTGGTGGGGATCCTGGATCTACTCCCCTTGGCTGGAGGACCACCAATTAAAAGGTACAGGCATATTGATGATAGGACAAGGAAATGACAATAACGGTGGAGACATTGATAAAAAGGGTGGAAGCATGTCAGGTCACAAACAAGTTGTTCCAAGGCAAAACTACAGGGATTATTGCCGTACCATGTCGTTTGTACCATTCAATTGCCTCGGAACAATTAAGAAAAAGATAATTTTTGGCACTGTTAGTATGAGAAAAGATGCCTTGCAAATGACAATTTCATCCTTAAACCTTATGAAATCCTTCAACAACGTGATATCCTAAAATTGTAGAAAATCGAATACATTGCAATTGGTTTTCTTTATTTACCGAAAAGTAACAATAATGTTTTCCCCTCTTTTAAGTAAAAAGGAAGACAGTGAGAAAAATCTAGATTCTGTACGATATCCAATAGCACTAAGATATGATATAATTTGATATCTGAGAGCTTGCTTTAAGATATTAGAAGATTTAAGGGTAAAAACTATCACTTATATGCATCATTTCTTGTACGAACAGTTTTGCAAAAATTATCTTTTTCTCAACCGTTTTGGGGAAATTGTTGGGTAGAAGAGCAACTGTAGGGTCATTATTCCAAAACTATATAGCATCTAGATCCCGTTCTATTTGTCAAACATGGCTCAGGATGCGGAATTGACCCGGGGGGGGGATATGGCTTCGTTGGTCAAAAAAACAAAAAATGAAAATGAAAGATCTCATTTCAATTTTGAATCCATGTAACAAATAATATTTTATCATTCTGATTCCGATTCTGACGACCTCCACGATTTATAATCGGAACATGAAAGCATATTTTAACATATTCTTTAGCAATGGACCCAAGTCCACATCTATTGTTGAAATAATCAAATATATTTTTTAATCAAAACCAAACTTTAGTTTCAAACTCAACTCTTTCTTGGATTTAAAGATGACTTGATATCCTTTGCGGTAGAACAACCACACTTGTTCGATCTTAGCCAACTCCAAGTTAGTAGAGTGGCATAAGCTGTAGATTTGATGTTTCTTCGTCACAACTTGTGTTTAAAACCACTTTAAATTTCCCTAACTATTTTAAGATGAAGAGAAGAGAGAGTAGAGGGAGAAAGAGAGATGTTCTTCTTATTGAATAAAAGATGTGTATATAAAAAAAGAGGAGAGGGAAATCTTATTTATAAAATAAAATTGTTTCCTCCCCAAACAAAACAATATAGCAGGACTCTTAATTTTCATATCTAATGTTAGCCTTAAGTGGGCATCCACTAATAATAATGTTTTATAACACTGACATCTTTTATGCGGATTTAATAGACACCACAAGGATGAGTCCTATAGGCATAATGGATATCCACATTATAAAAATTTTAAAAGGAAAACAATGCCGGCCGTGGCAAACGCACAATGGCACAGCAACGCGGTCTTGACTGTGCTCCCCACCAATTGACCTGCCACTCTGGCACACGTCAATCAGTATATAAGTTTCGAAACCAATGAACTAACCGAACCCCAGATCCCATCTCCATAGGCCATCAAAATTCGACTGCACATTTCTCAGGATCAGACGGCCAGGATTCGCTGATTGATTTGATGTGGGTTGGCCGCTGCTGTTGCTGCTGCAAAAGATGGAAATGGAAGAGCCGACCCCCTGAAGAAGAAGAAGAGGAAGATAAAGATGGCTGGAGCTTCTTCATGGACCTCGGGACATTGGAAACAGCTACCGATAATTTCTCCGAGGAAAATCGGCTCGGCCACGGAGGATTCGGACCCGTTTACAAGGTAATTTTCGTGATTCCAATGATTTCTTTGGTTCTAGTTTTCTGTGTATGAATCGGGGAATTGGGTTTCCTGCTTTTGATTCGATTGCGGGAATTGCGTTTTCCGAGTCTCGGGATTTGATTTTCCGTGGCCAGATGAGGGAATGAGGGACTAAATTTGGTACGGTGGCCCGCGGGTTATTACCATGTTGAGGGTGAATGTATTTGCCTGTTAGAAAATGGCTGTCCTGTTTTTGAGCTGAGGTGCTCACAATTTTATGAGCAACACATGCCAAAACACCTGGGTAGGCCTAATTTATCTCATGGATTATAAAATAGGGAACCTCTTATAGTCATTGATCTTAAAGATGATCCGTCTAAATAGACTCGTTTATTATATTGACTTGCACTCATTTAAGATTGGAAAGAGTTGTCACCCATTAATTAATTGATTAGAATGATGATTTAAGCCTCCGTTATTATATTAAGGTACATGAGTATTAGACTCGGTGGGGTCCACCTTATAATCCATTCAATGGATCACTGATCCGAGCATGGCCCTCATCTGAATGGAATGAATTATAGAATTGATTTGCACTCATTTTCAATAGTAAAAACTTGCCAACCATTTATTAAGTGATTAGGATAACGATTCTATCATCCTCCACCAAACTGGTAGTTGATGAGCATCTATGCTCAAAAGAGGAGGGCCATTAAAAATGTATATAGGTTTTAAGAGCATCGTAGCTTCAGTTATATTTGATAGTCTACTATACTCTTAATTATATATCACTAATGGCTTCAAAATATTATATTTTAAAATTATATTTCTAAGCTAATTTTTCCCATTATATTAATGCACTTCACTTCTTATCTCGGGTTTAGCCCAAAATCAAATTCATTTTTTCAACTTAAACCTAATCTAGATGCAACTCATAGATTTTATATAGGATCAAAATTCAGATTTATAAGGATTCATTTCTTGGCTAGAATTCAAAAAAATGTTTAATGAGAAATTTATGAATTTTAAAATATAACTCCTTTTTACTTGAGCATCTAGAAATTTTAACAAAACCGCGAGAAAAATTTGAAACTGTAATTTGACCCCTTTCAACCCGTTGGAATTCATAAAAATTTTAGGACAAACCATCAATCACCCCACGGGCTACGAAAAAAGACAACCATAAAAAATTCTTGTAAAGAGACGATCCCTAGACACCAGTTTCTGCTCTACTACCTACTTTTTTTGTATTCCTTTTAAAACTTCACTGTCTCCAGTGGTACGGAGCAAAATCAGGCCGTTGGATTGGGACGTTTACAATTGCGTCTGAACTGAGGCGAAGCTTTTCAAGGGCATGGTGTGACTCCTGAGCGTGATGTTGGACCCCGCGAATGGACCACATCTATGGTGAGAGTCGGAGAAGCCTAACTTTTCATACATGTATATAGGCGTTCGTCAGCGAATGCACGTGCGGGTCCCACAGCACTTGCTGTGGTCAAAGTAGGATATGCCTTTGACCAGAACGAAGATGGTTTTCGATCGTCGATTGTCAGCAGGTGCACTGCATCAGGGCCCTTCGCTGTGCCTCCATGACTACGACGTGGTCCCTGTCAGATAGTTTGGAGACCTGACTATAGTAGTTGGCGAATTTGGCAGGTTCTCTTTGGGTGGGACCCACTACCAACAAAGCCGGTTCAGGTCAAACCCATCAATTTATTCCTGCATAGAAAATCAGTAATGCTTGACAGTTAAATTATTGCTCAGGAATTCCTCACTAGTTTTTTCACAAATAAAGAATCCCTACTTGTGAATCTCCTAGGACTTCAGCTAGTGAAACCCTCCTTTTTTTTTTTTTCTTTTTAAATCTTAAGGTCTAGCTAAGTAGGATTTGGAAATCCTCATTTTTACATATTTACAGAATGAGATCAATTTTTATTAGTTATACAATATTGGCACCAATGTCAATGTGGTATACAAACAAACCTTCAGTGAGGAATCCCTGTTTTTCAAAGGCAGCATAGAATCCTTAAATCTACGGGGTCCTTACAGATACCTCGCCTCTTACCAAATATGTCCTAAGGAATTTAAATTTTAAGAGTAATATAACAATACAAATCCGCAGGGTCGACTGCTCAAATTTAATCTGCTCAAATCATTATACCCAATGAATTGGGGTTGTTCTAGAAAAAAAAAATAGAAGTCAAGTCAAGGAAATCGCTTGTTTCCCACACAATCAGTTTCATTAGCTTAAGGGTTAGCTTGAGTGGCAGAGAAATCACAGGTTTTACACATGGTTAGCTTAAGGGTGAAACCATTTGCATTATAGAGCGAACAGTTTTCTTATATACCCTATAAGGTTTTTAATATTTGTAAATAGCTTTATGTGGTTTTAACATTTATAAATAGCCCTTGGTTATACCTTTCATATCTCTAATTAAGTAAATTCCATAATAAAAAGAAGAGTTCATTAGGTTTTTGCTAATTTTGATAGTTTTGCTCATATTTTTTCATTACCTTTTTCACTTTAGCTTTTTTTTTTACTTAACTAAACTCATGAAGTTTTTCACGGTAGGAAGCTAGAGACATCCTCTCTTTTGACATTAAGATAATATTTTTCCTTTTTTGTTTTTTTTTCTTCACATTATTAATTTTTCTAGAATCTTAGGGCCTTTTTGGCATTAAAAAAAAATGAACCGTTCTCGTGAGAATGGAGACTAGAAATGGGTTTGGATGTTACCGTCATAGGGTCTCTCTCTCTCTCTCTCTCTCTCTGTATATATATATATCTGTATAATGGTTCTAACTACTGGGAAGGTGCACCTTGTGAATTTTTAGAATTTATGTTGGCCAATGCTCTACATAATGGTTTTCTAAATTCACGTCTTTATAGTCTATTCTTGTATCGATTATCTCGAATTTCAAACATTTGAAAATATTATTTTCAAGAGCCTTTTTTTCTAAAAGGAAAAAATTATATTAATAAGCGAGACAATGATTTGAAAAAATATAGTTTAAGGGGCCCTACTATTGAGCCACCCAATTAAATGAGTATATGATTTTTTTAGTGGACATATTAGATTAAATAAAACCTCACTCAATCACTTGCGCTGCTAAAATAATCTTAGATATAATTAATTCAAAACATGGTAAAAGTTTTAAGGCCCTGTATTTATTTTAGATTGCAGTTCGGTTACTACTTCTATGCAGTGAAAAAATAAAAACAATTAACCACACAAAGAAAACAAAACAGAATTTAATGTGGAAACCGAAACGGAAAAAAATCACGAGTCCAAAGTCAACAAAATCAAATACTAACTTCCGTAATTACAATCAGTCTTTCGACATAAGGCGTTGTAGTTATTCTTGCTAGAATTCTCAACAGGCAGTCTCTCGGTGCCCTGTTATTATCCATTTGATTTTCACCACAAACGAATCTCTACAGCAAGAGAGCAATCTCCTACAAATATATAAAAGCCACAAATTTCCTACGAAGAAGTAGAAGCACCAACTCTAAAACTTAAAGCCTTTAACTCCAATCTCTCATAGAAACTCTAGATAGAAATCTCCAATGAGCAATCTCAACTTAGATTGTAAAGGTGTTTTTTTAGGATTGAGAGAAACACCCTATTTATAGCTCATAATTCATGCATTTGAATTAGAGTCCAAATCTAAACAAAACAAAACTCTGGCACAAACAAGAAAGAAATATGTGCAGGTCGATAGGCTTCTACCGCATGCATGCTCGAGCGCAAGTAAGCGCCCACTCAAGCACATGCTTCGCTTATCCATTATTTGCAATCCATCTATCAGGCTTGAGCACGATCTTCATGGGCTTAAGTGCAGTCGCCTATCTAAGCCCGCTTAAGTGCGTGAGCATGTTCACTCGAGCGTGTATTTTATTTTCTAATTTCTTCAATTTCGCACTTCTTGTGATGTAATCAACAGTCCATACTAAAGAATATGAAATGCAGATCGATGGACTCAACTTTTGTCCAATAAATGAATTAGCCAATACAAAAATCCCAATACATGGGTTGTGCTCGTGTTATTAATAAAGAAATAGATTAAAGACATCAATTAAAATAGAGAGAAACAAGAGAGGCATAGGTGACATATTTATTGCATTGAGTTAATTTGACGGATTTATTATTCAACCCACATTGGGTGCCTATTAATAAATATTAGAAACCTTAGAAGAGGTATATACAAAAATAGTTGTAAGGGCAAAAATGTTACTTTAAAAATAAAAAAAATTGAGCAAAATTCTTATGGTGGATGCTCATTACCATCAATCCACATGTTTTGGAATATGAGAGGTATTAAAAAGCCAAAGCGAAGGCCTATTTATAAATACCGAAACCAAAGATACCTATTTACAAATATTAAAAATCTTAGAGGATATATAAAATAAATAAATAAATAAAAACTCTAGAATGAAACTAGCACACCTTCAATTCGGAGATAGGCATCATTGACAGTGTGGATTCTACCTTGGCGGCTAATGCACGGACCATTGTGCCACATGTTAGCTTTGAATATAATTGTCAAGTCTGGTCTGCTTTAAAATTTTCTTTATTGGGAATTTTAGATTAGTTTTTTCTTCAACTTGAAATAACCATCTGCCCTTTTAATTTATACAAATGATCACCTCTATTAGTATAGAAATCTTGATAAAATTCAAAAAATCTTGCCATAAAGTGATAAGAATTTCTTAGAAAAGGCTGATAAATGTGAGTTAGTTTAATCATGCTTATTGCCTTCAATTTAATTTGTCTCAAGTTGGGTCTAAAAGAATTTTCAAAGTTGCATTGCATTGCAGTTCATCAACTTGAAAAAAAAAAAAATTAGACTTTGACCATAAGACAAGGCAGCTATGATGATACTCTGGTTAGGTGCTGGTGGTCATTTCAACCTGTCGAAAAATTTTACCTTTTCTATCTTGTCTTCATTCTCTCTTTGGTTGTATTATCTGACCTATTCAAATTGCATGTGGAGTGTAAAAAAGTTGCATTTTGCGTGCAGCAACTTCTCACTTGAGGGTCCTATCCAGGAAAGTCTGACTTACATCTCAAACATGCATAAAAAACAATCTCAAACTTACTGCGGACCGGGCCCTGTTGAAGGTGGGCCATTGCTTAAACTGCCTACCCCACTTCCAGTGGTTCTGATCCATTCTGATCAAACTAACAGTGCCCATATTTACAGGAGTCTAACATGTGTCACGATGAAAAGGTGGAAAGAACATTCAAATTGTGATTTTAATTGGGCCCATGTTTTTCATGGCCTGCAATGAATACATATATATATATATGGTGACATAAGAAAAAAATGGGCCAAGTTTGGAGCTTCTCCATAATTAGAAAAAGATTTTGGGTTTTCCTCAGGATATTATCAGGAAAAACTATTACAAAATAATTTTTCCATATCTTCTCATTTTCTCAAGTTTTTATTCTATTTTATTATTCTAATTTTATCATGATTCTGTTTTGATATTTTCAATTTTTATGATTAGTTTAGAGATATCATGATATTATCAGGAAATTACCGCGTAGGTAAATATTGCTATATTATTGGTATATTGCCAAAAATCAGTGGTATTTGTGAGTGTTTTGCGTCATATGGCTACAAATATTCAGTAGATTTATTTTAGGCTGCTGATTAATTAAAAAACATACTGCATGTCCAATTTAATGCCACAGTTAACTTCTCTCCATCTAGCAGAAGAAGAGGGCTTACATGGGGTTACTGGCACAAATAGCTTCCCAGGAGATCATCTTGCAAGGAACATGTCATGAAATCTTTAGACTTGGGGGTTTCCATAGGACATCATTGATTAAAAAAATATGAAGCAGAAAACAAATAAACTATAACGATTAAAAATATAGAAATAATTACTGTAAAAAATAAGTCAAAGTCTTTTAGTTGTAGGATGATTTATATGAATTTATTACCATTCTTAGGGCTGTTATGTAGTTTCTAAAATAAGCAGGGTCTTATAAGTAAATATTCACAAGCGTCTTAATAAAAACAGACAAGTAAAATAGACAATACTAATAAAAACTAGTTTTACAGGTTTTTCCCGAGTGCTTTCATTTTTATCCCAAAATTACCCTGATTTCCATAAAATATTTTCAATTTTGACAATATTGTGAAAGTATCATGATGTTATCAGGATAAGCTAATTTTAGGTGGATATTGAGTAATCGAGATATTGTTGATATTTATGGCACTGGTGGGGTGTATTAGTCTGTGTGTTACGTTCACATCCGAGTTGAAAAGGCCATTAGTCACTTCTAGAAATAACTAAAGGGCAGCTTTCACAGTATCTTCTTTGAAAGTATTGGCCCATTACACTAATAATAATTATTGTCACTATTAACTTCTATTAGTACAAAAATGATAATAGATATCAAAATAGCCAAAACATTGGATACGACGATCTAAATTTTTTTTATTAAACTTGGGATTTGGGAATATTTTAAATAATAGAATATAAATAAAAACTAATGATATTAGAAAATAATGTATGATAAGTTTATAAACTTTTACAAGAGGATAGATATTCTGAAATGTTCTTTAGCCGCTAAAATCAGTCAGATTTGTATTATTTAGTATATAAATGCAGCCTGTTAGTGCTACATTGTAGTAATTAGAGCATAAAAAGGTTAAAGAGATATCAGAACAAAAAGGTTGAAGATGTACCCATTCCAAGACCTGCATGTAGGAGAATCATCTTCTTCTCCATCTCAAGTTCCTCCCATCCTACAAAGAACAAACTATACACAGTTTAGTAAACCAATAATGTGTACAACACTTGATGTTGAAAATTAATGAATCTGAGAAAAGACTAGCAGAAAATTTTCTATTCAGATGAATTAGTTTCTAAAGCATTAGTATCAATTGAGATGTATTGCTCTAAGAAACATAAAATTTGGACCGAGTATTAATGAGTCATGAGATTCCATTAGATTTATTGATACTTTCATTGCAACTGCCAGTAAACATTGTGCTGAGAAATTTGGAGAAGTACTTGCTTGATTATGTACTCTGTCCATGGTAGAACAGCAGTGCTTAATCTTATGTCCATTTGATGTTCTTCTGAGCTTAGATTGTAGATTTGCAAGATGCCTTTGACAATATTCTTTTATAATTTCGATTGATTCATCTTCACCATCACCATTATTGTAGTACCATCTAGTGTAGTTGGGGTTGGGTAAGAGATCATCTTAATTTGATTAAACCATGATTTTGCAGGGGAGGTTGCCAGATGGGCAGGAAATAGCAGTGAAGAGGTTATCACTGAATTCAAGACAAGGAATCAGGGAGTTTAAGAATGAGGTGATATTGCTAAGGAGAATTCAGCACAAGAACTTGGTTTCATTGTTGGGGTGCTGTATTGAAGGAAATGAAAAGACATTGGTTTACGAGTACTTGCCCAATAAGAGCCTTGACAACTTCCTTTTTGGTAATTTCTGTCCCTGATGTCTCAATCTTATCGTTCATATTTTTTTGAGGGAATCACTGAATCAGTTTGTCCCTGCCTTACATTGGTGAAAATGATGAAATCTACCTAAAAATTTATACAAGTATTCCCTCAGAAAAATGCCTGAAACAATGCAAGTTCAAAAGACTGATATAAATATGATCTCTGAACAGCTAAGGAATGTCATTTTTATGTCATTTTACAGCTCCTTATTAAACTGAAAAGAGTAGAAATGAAAATTGAAGATGAAAAAATTGAGTCTCACGAGTCCTTGGACATAATCTTGGTTCTCATTGTGTGTACAATTACGATCCAATTTTTTTTTATCAGTCTATAATTATGATACTTGCAATGCATTCTGTATAATAATAGCATTTTCCCCAGTAGAATTATCTTTTTTATTGGTTAGAATTACCTTTTTACAAATGTAAAGACCGCTAGATTATGTAATGTTTGCATATTCTTGCATACCTACGGCCATTAGTTATTCAAGAGACAATAATGTACTTTTATTTTGATAATGATGGTCATTATTTCAATAACAATGGGGATTGCACCAGCTTTTTACTTTGTGGAAAATAATGGACAGTCAGTCTTTCTGTAGCAGCATGTTGATTAGGCACCTTCCACCAGAGTAATAGTGATTTGTGAACAGGGTTGAGTTCGTGAAATGGGATTGGAGTGTTATCTATCTTGCCTGGACTAATAATTAAAAAATAAACAAATAATAAAAGCAAAGTCACAACTGAGTCTTTTTACTAACCATGGTCTGACTCTAAACTGATGGACCATGACATTGTTTTGTTTTGTTCTTTAAGTTAGAGAACAGATCAGATTTGTCATGCTGATATCCATTAGGTTTGTTGCTACTGACCATCAAACACCGGGTTGTTGATGGTCAGTGAGTCCACTTTGTCCTATAAAAATCTATTGTCCTATAAAAATCTATAAACCAGATTACTATTGTTGTTGAATGGATAGCAGTTGTCTGTCTTGACCCATCTATGCAGAATATATCATCGGTAGTCCCAATTCATCTATTGCAGAGCTCTTTCCGGTTTTCTGTAGATTTTTTATTCAAGACATCAGCCCATTTCCCATCCAGAATTAATCCTGAATGGAACAACTCTTTCATGTTTTCTCATCAGATAACTGATAGGCCTCCTTTAATGGGGTAGCTCTCACTTTTTAATGTGTTTATAATGATTATTATTAGAAGTATCTGACTATTTTGTTGTTGGATTTTGTGGCCATTACGTACTCATAAACTCTAAATGCATGTGATTGTTGCAGATAAGAGCAAGAGTGTGTCTTTGGATTGGCCAAAACGTTTAGAGATAATTGTAGGTGTGGCAAAGGGCCTTCTTTATCTACATGAAGAATCTCCTGTGAAGATTATTCATAGAGACATCAAGGCCAGCAATATCCTGCTAGATGACCAGCTGAATCCTAAGATCTCAGATTTTGGTTTGGCAAGGCTTTTCTCTGAGGATGATACCCATGTCAACACATTCAGGATTTCGGGTACTCGGTGAGTTTCTTGACTCGAGATCCATCTATTGCATAATGTTTTATTGGTTTTCCTGGAAGCACATCTATTGTTTTACAATTTACTTGAGCTGTTTTCTTTCACGCCATTGTTAAAACGAATTATATACAGCTCTTCAAAAATTTCTTTGTAAAAAATCTTCTTTTTATCATTTGTATGATTTTATGTGTGCGCATCCATGAGTGGGAGGGTGGGGCTCTTTATCCAATATATCACTCTCTATCTCTGCACACCACTACACCTTGCACAGAGATACAAATGGACTAATCATGAAAGTTCTTCAATGGATGGCTAGATCTACAGAGTACTAACCACTATGATGGCGGGCCATTTGATGCAGGTTTAGTTTTTGGAAAGTGTTCAGGGCACTTTCTGCCTGTTGATTTGGAGGAGGATGAGCATAACTTTTTGTGGTTGATTGCTTTTGAGGGCAAAACAATCCCCACCAAAGGGCTTTTTTGAACAGGACATCTAACCTTGGTTCCAGCTGACATTTCAATATACCTTGTAGCTGTTGAAAGTTTTGGTACGATTGGTTAGCAGAAAAAATTTAATATGGTATCTGAGCGAACCCGTCATAAGTTCTTGTCCTAGGAGGAACAACTAGGCACTGAAATATACCTGGCTGGGTTCCACCCGAGGAGGAGTGTTGAAAAGTTTTTCTCCGCCTTTACTAACACCTTATGGTTTTGGTAGGATTGGTTAGCAAAGGAAATTTAATATAACATCTCAAGGTTTTAAGATATGATCTCAGTAAGCTTTTATTACGAAGTGTCAAAAATATGTTTAGCGATCTAGAGAACCTAAAAGTTTTAAAGAGCGCTTGTAACTTTTCCCTCTTTATTATATACCTTATATCCAAGTTTTTTCCTCGTTTTTCCCTCCTCTCTATATTAAGTCATGCCATCTGCTAACACCACCTCCTTCCATGTACCCAAGAAATGCTTCGATTTCTAGTACTATGTTAAGATACTTAGCACAATATGTTTCAGAATATTTGAAGCTCGAGGTTTTGGGTGTGTGTGGAATATGAATCTGTATAAATTATGCAATTTTTCATGACAAAGGTTGACCATTGACAAGTTAAAACGGCTCAATGTCATTCTGCCTGTTTTGGTTTAACCTATGAAAAGAACAAAAGGTGAGTATTATCTTATCCACCTTAACCAAAGTTCATGCAATGAGAACGCAAAAAAGAGCTTAGACCGTATCACATTATTCCAATACCAAATATGCCATAGAAGTCCTTTGTGTTTGGGAAGAACTGAAGTCATTTTTATTTATTATGGTTAGTAATAGTTTGAATTGGTTTTCTTCTTTGTATCATCATCATTATCCTTGTTATTGTTATCATCACCTAAGGGCATTTTCAAATGGAAAGTAATTTCTTTTCAAGCAAAGAGCAAAATGTGGTTTTAATAGTCATCCTCTTTTTTCCTGCGATTTTTTATATGCAGGTTTTCTCCTGCAATTTTTTATATGGAGAAGATTATGTTGAGCTTTGTGTAGATGATATCTTTTGAAATTGAATTTATAAAAAATATATATATGCATTTCTTTTCTTTTGAAACTATCATGAAGAAGAATTAATTTGAATCTCAACCCCCTAAGTAAGCTTGATTAAGTACATAGGATAAGACAGGTAAGAGTGTATTTGCACAAGTTTAAATATATTGCGTATGATTATGATGAAAAACTAAAACCAAGTCTAATGAATGTGTTTTACAGTGGTTATATGGCACCTGAGTATGCACTGCATGGCTACTTGTCTGTGAAAACTGACGTCTTTAGCTATGGGGTGTTAGTGTTAGAGATTGTTAGCGGGAGAAAAAATCATGATCGGCATTTGGAAGATGAGAGTGGAGACCTTTTGAGCTATGTAAGTAAAATGCATCCTAGGGAACTTTGTTACACTTACTTCCCATGTTCTTGGGTATATCTTTATTCATGCTTACATACAAGCAATTTCATTTTCTCTTAACCCTTTCGCAGACATGGAGGCTCTGGGAAGAAGGCAGGGTTTTGGAGGTTGTTGACCCCTGTCTTTCCAATTGGGATCAAGTTCAGGCTCTGTTGTGCATTCAACTAGGCTTACTTTGTTGTCAATCTAGTGTCCCGGATAGACCAGACATGTATAATGTTCATTTGATGCTCTCAAGCGATTCATTTGAATTGCCAAAACCTGGAAAACCTGGACTCCAAGGCCGAAGAGGACGTTGGAATACAACTGAGTCTTTAGGCCCTGGTAAAAAAACTAGTTCAAGCATTGATCCTTCAACTAGTAAGACAGCCGCAAGTAAATCTTCCCTCATTAGTTTAGCTGAAGATTATTCTAGAAATTCTATCTCTGTTTCCTTTACAGAAGAAGGCAGGTGATGTCTCATAATTCTTTCTAAAACGGTTTCTATTATGCTGCTTCTCATGGTTGTGAGATATATTTCTTTGTAATTAGCATTTGTTTGTAATGGGGCTAATTTATTTTTAATGGGAGAGACACAAGTGTACATTGCAGAAAAATCAAAGGTATATCATCGCATTTGGCACCTTACTATTCTGGGGGCAGAGAAACATCCACCTGATTTCAGGATTTTTTGGGGGAAGAATTTAAACTCCTATCCCAAAATGTTAGAGGGCCCAAATTCGGCCTGAAAACACTAAAACTTCCTTCAATAAAATAAACAACCATTCTTCTTCATGTTGATACTGAATTTTTTGTAACACTTACAAATAAAAAGACAATTAGTTATCTTTGAGGCATATTCTCTTTATGATTTTGGGTTCTTTGATGTACACTGGAATATATTGAACTACTGCAATGAGCCAACAACTGTCCAATTTGTATGGATATCTTTTCTTTTGCCTTTAATTTTTTATAAGCTATACAAAGAGGAATATTTATGTAAATATATTCACTACCTTGAATGATTTCTGAGAAATTCTAAGAAATGCATTTCTGTAAGTGGTTGTTTTTGAAGGAAAAAAAAGCTGAGCATCAATAGTCCTGATTGATTGTGCTTTTTAAAAGTGAATCCAAGATAGATTTACTAAAATCAAAACTAAAAGGGGAAAGTATATTAAATTAGTGGACTTAAGCACGTGAGGCCCAAATAATGTTAGACATGTGGTCATGATGACCACTCATGTCTACTAGAAGATCCATAAATAGCCATCAAAAGGTCTGCCTGTTGTTGGGAAATGAATAAGGGAAGATGGAAAATGAGTACTCTATCACCCTAGTAAATCAAATTCAAGTAAAGTTTGCATCCCACCTATATCTCCACCTCATGTGCTTCTCCCTTCGCCACTATAATATATCTTTACCAAAATCCATTTCACCATGAATTTTTAGGAATTCAATTTCATACAAATGAAAGACACAAAGGATTTATTTAGAAGTAATTCAATAACATTTTTGAGATGTGTTAGATAGTGAATAATGAAACCCCTTTTATATTAGGCCAATTCTAAGCGAGCATTTTCAATTTTTTCTATGTATCTAAATAAACAAAAAGGATGTGCATTTAAATAAACAAATTGTAACATATTTAGAGGGCCCTTTGTCTGGGCCTCAAATATATGCTTATAATCTGTATGGTACCTGTAGCTGCTGGTCTCAACTCACAACATGTAAAGACACAACAGCAATCGAGTGCATGATTTGAAGTTTGAATTTCATCTTCCAAGGCCTCTGACAAATGTTTTAAAAAAAAATTGAACTTTTCACAAAACAAGAAGATAATACATGTTAAGGCGCCCACTGATAGGTGAGCCATTGGCAAGCAAAGTCACCTATTTTATGATGTGATGGGTACATGTTTCCTCTTCATTTTGGTAAGGTAGAAAAGATGGCAAGTGAATTGTGTTCAGCTGCAAGTAGTTTTGGTTGTGGTTGAATGGAAAAAATGGAAAGGTTGTAACCGGTTTGAGTACTCCAACTTGCTTGCTTTTTTATGACTTGTTTCTTTTCTTATTTTTAATGAAAAGAATGTTTATTAATTATTAAAAAGGGAATTGTTATCAACTTCAAATTGATGGGACAAAGTTTTACTGGTGAATGATGATGATGATTACAAAAAAATCATTTGGTTAAGATGTTTAAAATTTTCCTCACTTCGAAAGTCATACTTGACCTGTTATATGGAAAACCAAAATGTTTTTCTTTTAGTTTTTTAAACAATTACTATTGGTGATAAAACTTATTGCCGGTTTGTAGCATTTTTGAGTCAGATGATGATGTTTCTATTGATGAAAATAAAGGGTGCTAGAGACCCACCTGATCCGAACCGGTGGGTCCCACCAAAGTAGTTGTAAAGTTAATGAAAATATTGGTCATTCAAATTGAGGGTATAAAGCTAAGAAGATGATGATGCCGGTAGTGATATTGTGTCCATCCACAACTCATTGTTGATGCACGTCATTTGTCAACATAAGAGTGCTTTGAAGGTTAAATAGTGATTTGATTTTCTTTCTTTCTCTGGCTGCTGAGAGAGCTCGAGCCAGCGTACTCTTAAGAGAGATGGTGATACCCAGCAAAGTGCAAGATATCAAAAAGGATCAACAGTGTTAAATTTTTTTAATTTAATTACAAAATAGCAGCAATGTTCTTAATACGGTGGCTCAGTTGATTTGAGCATTTTATTTGCTCCACAAGATCTCAAGTTCGACTCTTGCCCTTGCATTATCTACGTACTTTATGTGCAGCTATATATGTACCCCCTTAGAAACTAATCTTTGCTCGTCGAAATTGAGTAACCTTGGGCCGGAAGCCAAATGTCCGAAGGCTAAGCTAGTGAGGGAGTCATAAAAAAAAAATGGCAGCATCTTTTCCTTACATATCAGATTGGTTTGAGATGAGGGATCTTTAACAATTATCTAGTGCACAACTCACACTCTGCACACCTCATAATGGGGCTCACCTGATGACATATTTGTATGGAATACACATAGGACCCCTACCGATTATATTGGTCACTTTCTTTCTTATTCTTACAGCAAACAATGTGTCAATATTTTAAGAGGTGAAACACTGAAACTTGATGGTCATTGACGAAGGGGATATGATGATTAAATGGGGCTCCTTTTTGGAACTGGATAAGCCCCTTGGGAATCTTACCATAGGCTTTTGTAGAAAGTAGTAGTTGAAATTGATATCACTCCTTGGATGCACCTCCCGGGTAATTCATTGCAACAGTATTCTATGAGAGGGTTTTATAAAAATAGGCAAAATTACAGGGAAGCAAACGCAGAAACAGAAGCTTTTGGAACAAAACAAACAAACAATAATAGAAGACACGCTTTGGTGGCTGCGATTGGTTGGACTTTTGGTTTGTAAGAGTCGTCGCTCCTTTAAACAAATCACAAACCCCTCTCTCTCTCTCTCTCTCTCTCTCTCTCTCTCTCTCTGTCATTTACATTATCAAATTCAAAATTTGAAGTGTTCAACACCACCCCATTTCCTCCAACATTCATTCATTCATTCTTCTTCTTCTTCTTCTTTCTCTCAGATCCCATCTTCCAAAAGGCACAAACCCACCACCCCTTTGAGACAACCCCTTCATTGCTTCTCTTTCACCTTCATTATCATTTTCACTTCTCATTTCAGGAGTCTGCGAGCGGAGAGATGGTGAATTGGGAACTCAAGAACTGCTGCGACCACGAGCAGGTCGTCTTCCTCGTTACTGTCGGGGTCTTCACCGTCGTAATACTCGCCGTAAGATCCTCCTTTAGCCTTGTGTTTAGTAAATTATTTTTGGGTGCTTAAAAAAGAGAATGATTGGATGTGTTTGGTGGATCTTACATATGAGATTTTGGTTGAATGGAGTGAGTTTGGTGATTGGTGATCTGGGTTTTCCCTCTTTTGGTTTTCTGGTTCATGGGTCTGTTGAAATCAGCAATTTTGTTTAAAAAAGGCACTTCCTTTTATTGCAAAGAGGTCTGTGTGGAACCCAGGCCATCAAATTGGATGGTCAGTGGGCTATCTTTGTGGTTTTAACTGGATGCAAGCCATTTCAGTTGGGGTTCTAGAGATCATCTAATTTGGTGGGCCAATTGTGGTTTTTCCAATCTAAGAAATCGGGAGGGTCCGATGATTTTATGGAATCAGGTCATGGATGCTGATTTGTTGCTTTGGTGAGAGTGTACTGGAACTTGTACCCACGAGCTAAAAACAGCATCCTATTTCTCCAAACAGGTCAAACTGTTACTATCACAACTATGGTTGGATATTGTTGAGAATCATTGGTGAGGCTGCATCTGGATGCATATCCAGTATGGTTGGTCTTTTCCTGTATACGTTTTAGTAACAGATAAGCTGTTTTGTTTGTGTGCAGAGAAAGGAAAAGATTTATAATAGGTTCCATGCAAATCTTTTTAATTTGAAAATTCTCCATCTTCTTTTGCTTCTTGTGATTACTTTTTTTTTTCTGGCCATGTGCTTGCCATTGTGCTTGTGTGAGTTTTGTGCATTCAATTTGCAATCTCAACTTTGAGATTCAATTCCACGTTCCTACATAGGAAAACCAGAAGCATGCTTTAGAATGTGATTGTAGGAGACTCTGGTGTCATGGTGGTGCCCTCTGGCTCCACTTCATGTAAGAAATTCTGTGTTTGTTTCTTGGGTTGAGTATACTTTTGGACTCTGACAACCATTGAACTGATGAGCTTGATGAGTAGGAATATTTCTAGCATAAGCAAGCAATGAAGGAATGTGAACTGTTTAGAATCATTGCTTAGTAATTCTCCTCGGGTTGGTTTTTACCATTTAGGAAATTTCTATTAATTGGTCGAACAACATTATAGTTCCTTTATCCCTTATCCATTGACATTACTTTTAAGTTATTTATCTCTAGACACAGATTTGCTATTAGATACATGAAGTTACTACGTTTACCACAGAGAGAGAGAGAGAGAGAGAGAGAGAGAGAGAGAGAGAGGGAGGGAGGGAGAGAGGGAGAGAGAGAGATGCCCCGGGCCTGAGATTAGGGAAATTCTATTAGGCCCGTGACGTGGCATGTGTAATCCCATGGTAATCCATACCGCACTTAGGCAAATACAGATTTCTACAAGGGAATTTTCTCAAATCAAATGCCTTAATGTACAAGGAACTTCTATGCGCACATAAATATTTATCAATCTGTAGAAACATTAGTGCATTACGCACCCAATCACACCACTTGTGATAGTAGAGAGCATGAATACTTGTTTAAACATTCCCGTCATAACCCATTTAAATGAGTAATCAAAATAACATGAATTCCAAGATAAACATACCACATGTTTGCATGCATGCTAAATAAACATAAGTCTGTGAAGTGATAATGGTCAAAGACCGGTAATAAGATACACGCCATCAAATATGCAATAATCACGAGTATCTCAAATCAAGTATGATGGCATGATGAAAAGAAAGAGCTGGTCCAAGTTGAAGATCCTAAAGTGCCAAAATCCTATGAATCGTTCTAATGGATATGTCTAATAGAAGACGTCATCTGGTCCCTACTCAACTAGTCCGGAAGAAATCATCATGAAATCCTCCGGGATTGTGTCAATAAACGTATCGAGACTGGGGTCTGCTCCTGCAACACTAAGGGTAGCTCCCTAAGTATGACAGCTTAACAAAAATAGGTAAGTAGTATTCTAAAAACATGGTTTCCAATAAGGAAATAGGGACATAATCACTATATAAGAGGTCAATAATAGTTCACTAAGCATGTTAGCATTTAAAATGAACATATGGATAAGAGAATCAATGTAATAGAAATATACTTGTAAATTTGTCAACCACACTACTAGTATCCTCTCCAAAGGAAAGCATTTATCAGAAGGGGTAGGAAACCAGGTAGCTAATCCGATTACTTAAAAGCAGCGTCGACTCACTTCATGGGAAAAACCAAATGCAGCGGTACATATCTCAAGCTGATACTTAGCTCCGCCTGGCCTTATAGAGTCAAGCCCAGTGGTGCTGACTCTATAAATCAATAAGGATAACATAAATAGCACAACCGTGCGTTCTCACTTGCTTGCTTATTAGAACTTGCTTTTGTATCTTTTACATTAACTTAAGGTACCATGATATCAAATAAGGATAACAACAGCAACAATAAACACAAAGGAGATAGAAAGATCATAATTGAGTTAATAACATAAGAGTAAGTGAAGAAATAAAAAAGTCATGGCAATATACATAAGCTTTCAAATTTCAGAGATAGGATGATTTACAAGCCAAACTATTTTAAGATGTCCATGTCCTTAGCTTTCAATTTCGATGTGACCATAGTTCATCCAATGTCATGTGTTACCAAATTTCTTGATGTCGCATTGTGTATAAATACAGACATTGGACTCTTATACCAACATGCGAAGAGTATAACATTAAGACTAACTGGAATATCCAACAAGGATGAATGACAGCCAGCATTTTCCTTGTGTACCCAATTTGATTTCGTTGGGTTGATACTAAGGTATAGGGTCCCAAGGGTCAAAATCCTACACGGTCATAAGGTTCACCTAGTGTTCTAAGGTATCACTTGACCTCATGATCAAGTTCAATGCTCCCTAAGGTAAGTTTGACTTAATCCAGTCACATAAGCTATGTATTTTCAATTTTCCAAATATAATTATAATATCATAGTTTAGAAAAAAGACTATGACAAAATTCTACAGAAATCACTTCATGTACTTTGTAACATAATAAATACTTATCATACCTTTAATTATAAAATTTTTCAACAAAAATAAAGGAGTTAAATCTATAATTCTAATGACATGCAGTACCATTATCAAAGTTATTGGACTTTACACAATTCTCGAGTCCATAAAATGTTAACTTGCCATATGTGAAAAAGGAACCCAGGCTTACACATGGCTTAAGCAATTTATGTACAACCAAAAAGACCTTTCTTGGGAAGGTTATAATATTAGGAACTACTCCCAGACCTTCCATCAGGATGGGTTTTTGGTTTCTCGCCATACCAATCTTGGAGCTCTCGGATGTGGAGCTCCAACGGATGGAAGTACAAGGGACCCCAGCACAGCAGTCGCCCATCAAGCCCCTCCTAGATGTGGGGTCTTGATCTATAATCAGGTGGCCCTCCTGGTCTCACTATGCATGTCGACCCTGGGTGGCTCTTACTGACCTTTTTACAGAGATTCGCTTTCTAGTTTGATTATTCCCCATGGAAACATTAGCTAAAGCTTGGACTCACCATAGAATTTCAATAAATCTAATTCTAGCAAAGATACATTGATATCTATGCCACAAATTGCCAAATAGGGTGTCGACAGTGATGTTCCAACACTACTGCCTTCTGATGTTTGTATAACCTTAAACTCAGAGCAATTAGGTCGGCTTTCAACACTTATCTGCCCCTTTATTTGTTGTTGATCGCTCACCTATATCTAGGGTGGATTAATAGTATGCCAATAGAATGAGAAATTATACTCCAAGACATCCTCCATTAACGAGATGTGAAGAGGATAGGCTGTACAATGCAATAGAGTATAGAATAGTCAAAGAATCAAAACACACATGTATGTTACTACTTGCTTATATGCTAAGAAGCACGGACACTTCTAAGAAAGTGACGTGTCCGTGTCGGACACGTGTCGGACACCGACACTCCTCGAACACTCTCGGACACGTGTCCGATACCATTTAGCCGTGTCCATAATTGAGAACTAAAAATTTTAATTTCGGACACTTGTTTGACACTCTTTTTGCAACGTATCCTACAATTCCTAACCTATGTCTATGACCAAAAAATAAATATGTGGCTAATATCTCTTGGACACTTTGTTAACATGTGGTTATTAAAACTTATAAACTTGATATATGACAATTTTATACTATGAAAAAATATATGATTGTAAATATCAATTATATCACAAGCAAAAGACAAATAAATATTTCACTCAAGAATAGGCCTCAAGATTGGCTTCTTTTCTATTTTTGTTTTTTTTTAGGAGGGGAAAGAGATGATCCGCCCTTTTCTTTATATGGATTTTATGGAACTATGAATATTTCATGTTTAATGATTATGAATTATATTTTAGTGTTGTATTGATATTTGATAATTTGATATGTCTGTTAGTTAGTACTTGAATTTTTATTTTTTGATTGCTAAATTGATTAAGAAAGTTAAAATGATATTATTTTTTTAGTAGATGATTACATATATATAAATTAATATATATTATTAACGTGTCCCCAACGTGTCCGTGTCCTACTTTTTTGACAAATGTCGTGTCGGCGTGTCCGTGTCGTGTCGTATCTATGTCCCGTGTCCGTGTCCATGCTTCTTAGCTTATATGTGCCTTAAGGTGCTTCAAAAATCAATACTAAAGCCAAAATAGTAAAAATCCCTAAATAGATGCTCAAACAAAATCCTGCACATGGAAATGACTTGAAAACAAATGAAATGGTGAGATGAATGTCAGGAAGCTCATACTAAGGTGTATGAATGGCACAACTCCAAAATAGGTTGAGTTTCTCACCTAGGATTTTGTGCAAAAGATGAAACGAAGCTTTCCTTCCAACCAAACACCCAACTGGTAAAGGAGATATAGAAACGAAGGTGGTGGCAAGCTTAAATGGGGTTTAGGGATCTCTCACTCACATACTCTTAGCTTGGTAGAGGTAGGGAAGGGGGTAGAGATGAGCTTGGGGGCTAGGGTTTTCTCTAGGAGAAACAAGAGCTCATAGTTATGGGATGGGTGTATTTATATAGAACTAGGGTTGTTAGCAAGCCCTTAGGTTTAGGGTACTTACCAAAAGGTCATATAAGGCTATTATTTAGCCAACTTAAGTTCAATGGGTAACACCAATATGGGATAAGATTAGAGAAACCCGTTTCAAATTGTTTGGGCATGTTGAGCGTAGGCCAGTAATGACACCGGTGAAAAAAAGTTTGGCTATACAGGTGGATGGTTCATTAAGAGGTAGGAGTAGGCCGAAGAAAACATTTATAGAGGTCATTGAATTAGATTCGAAGAAGTGTAACTTATCTAAAGATTTGGCTCAAAATAGAATGGAATGGAGAAACAAAATTCATATAGCCTACCCCAACATGGGTGGGATAAGACTTTGATGATGATGATGATGATGATGATGATGAAGTCCAATGGGTAGGGTCCACTTCATGACTTGGATGTCCATGATAAAATGCACATAATGTAATGAATGAATGTGTGATGTTGCATGATTTACTTAATTAAAATCATCATTAGTCCTTGAACTACATAATCTAAATTAGTGTCCCACCAATTCTACTTAACAAAGACCCAATTAACACTAAAACACAATCAATTAGCACAAATACTGAAAAATTAGCAAATCACCCTAAATCGGGGAATGAGATCTTACATCCTCCCCCACTTAGGATCATTTGGTCCTCCGAATAAAATATACCTGCGAAACCTCGGGAAGTAAACCTGTATATTTCTTCCGAACCTGCTTCCCGAGCTCCCAAGTGGCCTCATTTAGACCATGGTGCTCCCAAAGAAGCTTAACCCACCGAATCGTTCGAGTCCACAAAACCTGCATTTTCTCTTTGATCACTCAAACTGGGCACTCAACGTAAGATGCATCAGGATGCACTTAAATCTCCTCGAGCTCAATGATGTGAGACGGGTCTCAAATGTACCTCTGGATTATCAACAACACATGGAAGACATCATGTACTCCTGCAAACTCTGACGGTAAACTAAGTCGATAAGCAAAATCACCAATTTTGCTCTTGATCTCAAACAATCCCACATATTTCAAAGCTAGCTTGCCTTTCAGCTCGAGTCTAATGGTGTCTTTCATCGGAGAAACCTTCAAGAACACCATGTCTCCAACCTAAAACTCAAGATTTATGCGGCACTTGTCGGCATAACTTTTCTAACGAGAACGAGCAACTCTCGATCTTTTTTGAACCTTCTACACTTTCTTTGCCATATCTCCGATGACAGAGGGTCCATGTAAGCTTCTAGCTCTTACTTTTTCCCATGAAATTGGAGAATGACAACGGCAATCATATAGAGCTTCGAATGAAGCCATCCCAATACTCACATGATAACTGTTGTTGTAGGCAAATTCACACAAGGCTAGATGTTTGTCCCATTCTTTTTCGAAGTCCAAAACACTGGCTCGCAGCATATCCACAAGAGTTTGAATAGTGCGCTTTGACTGTTCGTCAGTTTGCGGATGATAAGCTGTGCTGAAACTGAGCTTAATCCCCATAGTCTTCTGGAATGTTTGTCAGAACGACAAGACGAATTGGGTATCTCTATAAAAAACAATCGAACCTGGCATGCCATGCAAACACGTAACCTCACAGATGAAGATCTTTGTCATATCATTGAATCTCATGCCTTTCCTGAATGGAATGAAATAGGTTGACTTGGTCAAACGGTCCACAATTACCCAAATAGCATTGAATTGTTTGTTGGTCATCGGAAATCCTGACACAAAATCCATCGAAATGTGCTTCCATTTCCACTTGGGAATCTGCAAGGGATGCAGTATTCCTGGAAGGGTTTTATGCTCTACCTTTACTCTTCGACATGTGAAGCATCTAGACACGAATCCTACAATGTCTCGTTTCATGTTGTTCCACCAGAATCGGTCCTTTAAGCTCTTGTATATCTTTGTAGCTCCTAGTTGTATGGAATATCTAGCATGATGTGCTTCTATCATAATCGCTTCCTTGATTCCATTAAACACTGGCACACATAGTCGGTCACTGAAGTACAACACATTCTCAACCAATCTGAAATCTAGTCTCTGAGGTATTTGATCTCCGGCCTTAACCAATTCCAGATCTTCAAACTATCTATCCTTGATTTGCTGGATAAGCTTGCACTGAAAGACTGACATCAATGTTATCATCACTCTATCATTGACGAACTCAATCTCTGCATCCAAGTCTCTGAACTCCTCAAGAATTTATCTCTCACCAAACATAGCTACAAGCTCTACTAAAGACTTCCTACTCAAAGCATCTGCCACCACATTATTAGCTTTTTCGGGGAAATATCTGATAGGAAAGTCATAATCTTTGATGAGCTCTAACCATTTGCGCTACCTCATGTTGAAATCTTGTTGAGAGAAGAGGTACTGCAAACTCCGGTGGTCCGAATGAACTTTGAATTTTTCTCCATACAGATTGTGCCTCTACTTCTTCAGTGCAAGTACAACCACCGCTAACTCCAGATCATGTGTGGCATAGTTCTTCTCGTGTTCCTTTAACTGCCGGTACCCATAAGCTATTACTTTACTGTTCTGCATCAAAACACAGCCAAAACCAACTCCTAAAGCATCAGAATAAATCACAAATCCACTGGCCCTCTAGTAAAGATAGAACTAGAGCTGTGGTCAACTTTTCTTTGATCAACTAAAAGCTAGGCTCACACTCATTCGTCCACTAGAATGGCACATTCTTTTGAATCAGCTTAGTGAACAAAGCCGAAATCTTTGAGAAGTCCTAAACAAATCAGCAATAGTATCCTATGTGGCCAAGAAAACTCCGAATTCCTGCAACCGATCTTGGACTTTGCCCCTTGGTAATTGCCTCAATCTTAGACGGATCCACTAAAAGTCCATCTCTCGATATGATGTGGCCCAAAAATGCTACTTGTCCTAACCAGAATTCACACTTCTCTAACCTTGCGTGCAGGTGATTGTTCCTCAGAAGCTGAAGGGATGTCCTCAAATGCTCTACATGATCATCCACTGTCTTTGAATACACCAAGATGTCATCAACGAATACTATGAAGAACTGGTTAAGGAAAGGGGCAAAAACCCTGTTCATCAGCGCCATGAATACTGCTAGGGCATTTGTTAGTCCGAAGGGCATACCCAAGAACTCATAGTGGCCATATCTAGACCTAAAAGATGTCTTGGAAACATCTGATTCTTTGATCCTCAACTGGTGATAGCCTGACATCAGGTAGATCTTAGAGGAGTAAGCTGCACCTTGAAATTGGTCAAACAGTTCATCAATTCTGGGTAAGGGATACTTGTTCTTGATGGTCACTTAGTTCAATTGCCTGTAATCAATGCACATACGCAAACTGCCATCCTTTTTCTTAACAAGCAGCATTGGAGCTCCCAATGGTGAAATGCTCGGATGAATGAAACCTTTGTCCAATAGATCTTGCAGCTAAATCTTCAACTCATGAAACTCTAATGGCACCATTCTGTATGGGACTCTGGAAATTGGTGTTATAGCCGATATAAGCTCAATCATGAAGTCTAGTTCTTTGACTGGCGGCAAACCGGGAACTTCATCTAGAAAAACATTAGGAAATTCGCAAGCTACTAAGATCTCTTCAAGCTTCGGAGACTGCTTTTGCTCTGAGATGAAGGCAATATAACCCTCACAGCCATTACAGATCAATTGCTTTGCTCTAAGGCTTGAAACTATATGAGTCTCCACACGCTTCTTCTCATGTTCGAAAACAATGCTAGGAGTGGCTTCATCCACCTTAAAGGTGACTGTCTTGTGGAAGCAGTCCATGCAGGCCCTGTACTGTGACAGCCAATCCATGCCTAAAATCATGTTGCAGTCATGCATAGCCAATACGATCAAATCCGCTTGCAGCTGCGACTCGCCCACTAGGATTCTACAACCAAGGTAGAAGTCCTCGCAACCTACCCTCTTACCAATAGGGGTAGTGACGAACAATACAAAGGGTAGCTGTGCTAGCTGCTTCCGAAAACCATTCGCAAAATGTGGTGCAATAAAGGAGTGTGTCAATCCAGAATAGAATAACACTCTAGCAACAACATCACAAACAGAAATTGTACCTTCTAATAAGTTGCCTACTCTTGAGTCAATGCATAAGCTCTCTTGGTCTATTGGGGCCTATGCTGACCCTGTCGGGGCTATCCCTGGCGCTGCCTACCTGGCTACTATCTTGGGAGGGGCTGACAATGCTGGTCGTGCGGGTGGTGCTGGCAATGCTGCTCCCATAGGCTGTTGATATTGTGGTTGTTGATATGATTGCTGCTGTGGAGCTTTGGAATCGGGCTTCTTCTTGGGCCATTCTGACAATCGGTAGTCCATAGAACCACACCTAAAACATGCTCCTGTCGCTTTCCAGCAAGTCTGCGTTGGGTGGCCTTAGCCACAATGTCCACACACCAACTTCCTTGAGCCACTACTGCGACCACTATTCTTCTGCTTCTTAGCTTGATGCTGGAATTTTCCGGAGGGCTACATGTGTCTCTTAGGCTCATTGATAGATACTCTTTGCTCTAGCACCTCCACTGCATAAGCTCTCTCCATGGCATCCTCATAAGTTGTCAACCTCTGAAAAGCAGTAACGTGACCCAAAATCAATGGGCTCAACCCTTAGATGAACCTTTTGGCTTCTTTTCGTTAGTATCGATGAGATCTGCTGCGAATCTAGAGAGCTAGGTGAAGGTATGGATGTAATCAGCCACGATCATCGTCAGCTGCTGAAGGGTAAGGAACTCTTCCTTCTTTTGTCGACTGACATGCTCTAGGATGAATTTCCTCCTAAACTGAGCCTTAAAAGTCTGCCAAACTGTAGCCTCTGGCATGGTGCAATATGCCAAGCGGATACTCTTTCACCAAGTGCCTGCAACACTCTTGAACATTGATGCTGTGAGCATGACCTGTTGTCTCCTAGTGCAGATGATTGAATCAAAGCAATTCTTGATATGTTCAATCCATTCATAAGCTACAATCAGATCCTCTATACCTGTGAACTCCGTTCTCCTCTTTTGCAGAACTTATCATACAGACTATTCAGATCATTCTCTTTGGTCTGGAGGATCACTTGCGTTGCTATGGGTGCTACTAACGGTGCTTGGCCTTGTCTTTCTATCACCGTAGCAGTTTGAGTTTAGATGGTCTGCACTGCTTGCATCATCATCAAGAATCTGTCATCAGCAGTCGGTCCTAGAGGAGGTCGGGAGGCAGATCATCCCTGTGTTCCTCGACATGCACATCCTCTCCCTCTACATTGCGGTAGAGCTAGATAGACCCTAACGCTCATTTTAAACTCGTGCCATTTATCTGTAAGAAAGTTCCTTAATCAACTCATGACAAGACATTACTTAGACCCAACATACTATTAACACATAATCCAATGTACCTATCGTATTCTCACCACGTATCCTAAGGTTTCTAGATCTTTTGCCCATGGTTCATTCTTGCCCAATACTATCACTTAACACAAGAACATAATCTCTGATACCACTACTTACATATGTTACGCCCTAGGCCTGAGATTAGGGAAATTCTATTAGGCCAGTGACGTGGCATGCATAATCCCATGGTAACCCGTATAGCACTTAGGCAAATACAGATTTCCACCAAAGAATTTTCTCAAATCAAATGCTTTAATGTGCAAGGAAGATCCATGTGCATATAAATATTTATCAATCTGCAGAAACATTGTGCATTATCACGCACCCAATCACACCACTTGTGATGGTAGAGAGTATGAATACTTGTTTAAACATTCCTGTCATAACATATTTAAATGAGTTATCAAAATAACATGAATCCCAAGATAAACATACTACAGTCTACATGCACGCTAAATAAACATAAGTCTGTGAAGTGATAACGGTCAAAGACTGGTAATAAGATACATGTCCATCAAATATGCAATAATCATGAGTATCTCAATGGAAGTATGATGGCATGATGAAAAGAAAGAGTTGATCCAACTTAAAGATCCTAGTGTGCCAAAATCCCATGAATCGTTCTAACAGATACATCTAATAGAAAATGTCATCTGGTACCCACTCAATTAGTTCGGAAGGAACCAGCATGGAATTCTTTAGGATTGCATCGATAACCATATCGGGACTGGGGTCTGCTCTTGCAACACCAAGAGTAGCACTCTAATCATGACAGCTCAAGAAAAATAGGCGAGTAGTACTCTAAATACATGGTTTCCAATAAGGAAATAAGGACATAATCAATATATAAGAGGCCAATAACAGTTCACTAAGCTTGTTAGCAGTTAAAATGAACATATGTATAAGAGAATCAATGTAACAGAAATATACTTGCAAATTTGGCAACTACATTACTAGTATCCTCTCCTAAAGAGAGCGCTTATTGGGACAGGTAGGGAACCAGGTTGCTAATCCGGTTACCCAAGGGAGCGTCGACTCACTCCACAGGAAAAGTCAACTACAACGGTACATATCTCGAACTCATACTTAGCCCCACTGGGCCTTATAGAGTCAAGCTCAGTGGTACTAATTCTATAAATCAATAAGGATAACATAAATAGCACAATTGTGCATTCTCACTTGCTTGCTTATCAGAACTTGCATACATATCTTTTGCATTAACTTAAGGTACATGATATCAAATAAGGATAATAGCAACAACAATAAATGCAAAAGAGATAGAAGGATCATAACCGAGCTAGTGACTGAAGTGTAAGTGAAGAAATAAAGAAAACGTGGCAATATGCATAAGCTTTCAATTTATTCAGAGACAAAGATGATTTACAAGCCAAACTATTCTAAGATGTCCGTGTCCCTAACTTTTCACGTCGGTGTAACCATAGGTCATTCAATGTCATGCGTTACCGAATTTTTTGGTGTCGCATTATATATGAATACGGACATTAGACTCTTATACTCACATACGAAGAGTATAACATTAAGACTAACTGGAACATCTAACAAAGAAGAATGACAGCCAACATTTTCCTTATGTGCCTAATTTGATTTCGTTCGGCTGGTATTAAGGGATATAGGGGTCCCAAGGGTCAAAGGCCTACACGGTCTTAAGGTTCACCTAGTATTCTAAGGTTCCACTTGACCTCATGATCAAGCTCAAGGTTCCCTAAGGTAAGTTTGACATAATCCAATCACATAAGCTATGTATTTCCAGTTTTCCAAATATAATTAGAATATCATAGTTTAGAAAAAAGACTATGACAAGAATCTACAGAAAACAGTTCATGTAGTTTGTAACATAATAAATACTTATCATACCTTTGATTATAAAATTTTGCAAAAAAAAAAAAAAAAGGAGTTAAATCTATAAGTCTAATGTCATGAAGTACCATTATCAAAGTTATCAGCCTTACACAATTCTCGAGTCCATAAATCTTAACTTTCCATATGTGAAAAGGAACCCAGGCCTACACACGTCTTAACCAATTTATATACAACCAAAAAGACCTTTCCTGGAAAGGTTATAATATTAGGAACAACACCCAAACCTTCTATCAGGATGGGTTTTTGGTTTCTCGCCGTACCAATCTTGGAGCTCTCGAATGCGGAGCTCCCCTCCAAGATGTGGGGTCCTAATCTATAATCTGGCGGCCCACCTTGTCTCACTATCCATGTTGACCCAGGGTGGTTCTTACCATCTGTTTACAGAGATTCGCTTTCTGGTTTTATTTTTCCCCATGAAAACATTAGCTAAAACTTGGACTCACCATTGAATTTCAATAAATCTAATTCTATCAAAGATACATTGATATCTATGCCACAAATTGCCAAATAGGGTGTCGACAGTGATGTTCCAACACTATTGCCTTCTGATGTTTGTATAACCTTAAACTAAGAGCAATTAGGTTGGCTTTCAACACTTATCTGCCCCTTTATTTGTTGTTGATCGCTCACCTATATCTAGGGTGGATTAATAGTATGCCAATAGAATGAGAAATTCTACTCCAAGACATCCTCCATTAACAAGATGTGAAAAGGATAGGCTATACAATGCAATAGAGTATAGAATAGTCAAAGAATCAAAACACACATGCATGTTACTACTTGCTTATATGTGCCTTAAGGTGCTCCAAAAATCAATACAAAAGCCAAAATAGTAAAAGTCCCTAAATAGATGCTCAACCAAAATCCTACACATGGAAATGACTTGAAAACAAATGAAATGGTGAGATGAATGCCAGGAAGCTCATACTAAGGTGTATGAATGGCACAACTCAAAATAGGTTGAGTTTCTCTCCTAGGATTTTGTACAAAAGATGAAATGAAGCTTTTCCTTCCAACCAAACACCCAACTGGTAAAGGAGATATAGAAACGAAGGTGGTGGCAAGCTTGAATGGGGTTTAGGGATCTCTCACTCACATACTCTTTGCTTGGTAGAGGTAGGGAAGTGGGTAGAGATGAGCTTGGGGGCTAGGGTTTTGTCTAGGATTTCAATAAATCTAATTCTAGCAAAGATACATTGATATCTATGCCATAAATCGCCAAATAGGGTGCCGACAATGATGTTCCAACACTAGTGCCTTCTAATGTTTGTATAACCTTACACTAAGAGCAATTAGGTAGACTTGCAACACTTATCTGCCCCTTTATTTGTTGTTGATCACGCACCTATCTCTAGGGTGGATTAATAGTATGCAAATAGAATGAGAAATTCTACTCCCAAGACATCCTCCATTAATGAGACATGAAGAGGATGGGCTGTACAATGCAACAGAGTATAAAATAGTCAAAGAATCAACCATAACAACACTATGCATGTTACTACTTGCTTATACTTGCCTTAAGGTGTTCCAAAAATCAATACCAAAGCCAAAATAGTAAAAATCCCCAAATAGATGCTCAACCAAAACCGTACACAGGGAAATGACATGAAAAGAAATGAGATGATGAGATGAATGCCATGAAGCTCATACTAAGGCGTTTGAATGGCACAACTCCAAAATACGTTGAGTTTCTCACCTAGGATTTTGTGCAAAAGATAAAATGAAGCTTTTCCTTTCAACCAAACACCCAATGGGTAAAGGAGATCTGGAAAAGATGATGGTTGCAGGCTTGAATGGGGTTTAGGGATCTCTTTGCTTGGTAGAGGTAGAGAAGAGGGTAGAGATGAGCTTAGGGGCTAGGTTTTTGTCTAAGAGGCACAAGAGCTCATAGCTATGCGATGTGTGCCTTTTTATAGAACTAATGTTGTTTGGATATTTTGGGTATTTGCTAGCAAGTCCTTAGGTTTACGGTATTTACAAAAAAGTCATATGAGGGTCTTATTTAGCTAACTTAAGTCCACTGGGTAGGGTCCACTTTATGACTTGGATGTCCATGATAAAATGCACATAATGTAATTGATAAATGTGTGATGTTGCATGATTAACTTAATTAAAATCATCATTAGTCTATAAACTACCTTGTTAGGGTCCCACCAATTCTACTTACCAAAGACCCAAGTAACACTAAAACTCTATCAAGTAGCAAAAATCACGAAAAATTAGCGAATCAACCCTAAATTGGGGAATGGGATCTTACACACACACACACACACACACACACACACACACACACACACAGAGTGGTTGGGGATGTGTTCTAAGAATGTGCTGCATTTGAATTGTTGCAGTTGTGGAGGACAGTGCTGCTGACACCCTTCAAGCTCATCACTGTTTTCCTTCATGAAACAAGCCATGCACTCGCTTGCAAACTGACATGCGGACAGGTGAGAGCTTCCCATGCTTCTTCATAAACTTACATTTTGTTTTCTTCTGCACATTAAATCTCAAGGCACAGCTTTGCATTACTTCATATAAGTTACATGTTTTGCAAAAAGTGATTGTTATCCTGAGAGAAACATTGTTTTTCTAACATTCTTGTTTATCTCATTGTTATCCTATTCCTTACAATGAGATACAATTTTATCTATTTAACATTCTTGTTTAGAATGTATGGTTTCTGCTGCCTATTTTCCCTTCTTGTGCTTAATCTGATTCAACATGCAGGTTGAGGGGATTCAGGTTCATGCAAATGAGGGTGGTGTCACGCAAACACGTGGTGGCATATACTGGGTGATTTTGCCTGCTGGATGTAATATGCTTTCATCCTTGATCTTTGCATTCTCATATTATGGTGTGCAATTCCAATTTGAAGTGCAGTCAATGAACTAGCTCTTTGATTCTGTAAAGGATGTCAATGGACCTCCACTGACATGGTTACCTGAAACCTGGACCTGAAAAATCTCGGTCTGGACCCTTTTCTGGGATCTGATTGTAATTGGATATGGGTCTAGCTCCACATTTCACCCTGATTTATGATCAAGTCTGGACCTGAGCATGAATACCAGAGTATATAGTCACTATAGTGTATATAATATACAAAATATATGCATATATCATTGTATATTTTATGCAAGGTTCATAGACATATTAGGTTGGAAGTATCTATATAATATAACAAACTACATATAATACATAATAGTAATGAACTTTGGTTTGGGACCTTGGATCCTTATATTCATCCTTGACGCCAGTTTCGGGTACATTGATGGAACAGTAGGTGGGGCCCTGTCCCTTCAAACCTGATTCATTTACATCCCTAGAAGCCGTGCACATCTTTTGAATTGTTATTGTTTTCATGCTGCTTCCTCTTTTGACAAGAAAGGAAATATACATCCAATTAGCCCTAAATGTAATCAGTGGTAAATTAGAACTTACAAAGCCAAACCTAGGTAAAATGGATCAGGCTTTGATGGTGGTGGTGATGATGAACAATATCGGAGCATTTACTTGGGCCATCAAACTGTAGATGAGATTCACACCCAGGACATGAAAATCATCTGTGTTGGCCCTGATACTGGTTGGTAGATCCCCAAAAAATCTCTACCTAATCTGATACCATGGCATTTAATGTCAGTCAAAACCCCGGCCTAATGTTCACCAGATGGCTAGGATCTTAAAATTGGAAGGTGTTGGGGTATGGTTCCACCTGTTGAACAGCTTATGTTACCAACAGTTGGTTCCCACTTGTACCTTTGCCACATTGAGCAAAAGAAAGGGACTTTCCTTCATTACCATATCATCCCTCTTTAACTGTCATCTTGAATATATATAATTCTTAAGGTGTTTAGTAGTGACCTATGCAAACATAATAATGCCTTTTTTGCATCTAGATCTCGGGTCATCATTTTGGGGAATGGTTTTAATACTTTCATCTACAAATCTTCTTACTGCAAGAATCGCTGCTGGTTGTTTCGCTGTTGCTTTGCTTATTGTTCTCTTTGTTGCCAAGAATGTAAGTAGCAATCACATGACTTAATCTTATGATGTTTACTGATTTTCTTCCATGTTTCCTACATTCTACACATTATTAGTAACGTTTATATAGAAGTTACACAGAAGATTTTGCTTCTCTTTGGAAGCATTGTTTGTAGGCTCATGTGATTATCCTTTTTTTTTTCCTTTTTTTTCATACAGTGGTTGCTTCGGGGACTTTGTATCGGTAAGACATTCATGTCATGCTTAGTCCTCTCGGTACTCATGATGCAATGTTTTTATGAGCCTGTAACTGATTCTCTAAAGTTTGAATTCCTTAGGTTTTATTATTTTTCTTGCAATAGTTTGGGTTTTGCAAGAAACAACAAAGGTTCATATACTACGGTACATCATTTTGTTCATAGGTAAGAATTATCTGCTTCATCTTTTTCCGGTTTTGAGAAAATCGACACCATTCAATATTACTGCATCAACAGAAAAGAAAAGGGAATCTTTGACATGGTGGCGCATAATTTGTTTGGCCTTATGAATGATATCCATGGCGTCACCCAGTGGTGATTCGCTTATAGATCTGTCCCACCACATGGTGGATACCTAATAATCTCTCACTTTTTTCATCATCTTCTACTTCATCAAAGCCTTGTCTCAACTATGTTGGAGTCAACTTCATGACTTTTGTCTCTCAATTCCAGTCTATCTTGGGCCAAATCTTCAATCAAGTAGGTTGCACGTCTTTAGATCTATCCTTACTACTCAGAATTCATGTTAAAGTGATTAAAGTTTTACACTAGTTGTCAACCCTCCCGCCCTATCTGGGCTTTACGACTGTCAGAAAATCGCTCTTATTTAGTGATCCCAATCCCAACATTTATGATTGTTTCCCTGCTACAATCTAAACCCTTGGCTAAAATTTTCCATTTGCACTTGTAATAGCATGATCATACCAAAGGAGTGATGAGAGGGCCCTTCAGACCACTGAAAAGTGCGCCACACCTGTGCCATTTGTGGTTGTTTGTCTCATTTTAGGATCATGCATCTTCATCAGTTTGCTTATTTGTTATTTGTTTTTTTTGTTTTTTTCAATGACGCAGGTGTAATGAACAGCTTGTTTTCAGTTTATGGTATGATCTAGGGTTGCTATTGTGGTCGGCTTCTTTTTTCTTTTACGTTCTGAAACTAACAAATTATCATCATATCCTGGTTATGAAAGTTGTCTGCCTGGATTGTTTTCCTTTAATGGGCATATATTTATGCAGATATCTATGATGATACTATTTCGCGGAGAGTCCATTCCAGTGATGCTGAGAAGTTTGCTGAAATTTGTCCTTGCCCTTGTAATGGTGTTGGATGGGGAGTCATTTGGTGAGACTTAGGCAGAAGTGATTGTGCCTTTTAATTCCTTTGCCTTGAATAGATCGATATTTTTTATATTAGCTGACCACTGTTTTGCGTCTTCTGTGTGGAACTCATTCATCATACACATGGTTGCTTACAGACACTAATCCAGGCCATCCATATCAAGGGCCCTGATGTGGATGACTTGTTGCCTAAGATCACTTCTTTTGAGCAATCCCAACAATTCTGTTTTTGTAAATCAATTGGACATATATGGTTCAAAAAAATTAAGTAGGCCCCATCTTCCACGAACCTGATTTTACTGATCTGGCTTGGCACACATGGATAATGTACAGTGGAAGAGTTCCCTCAGGTGGAAGACTGACATTGCAATTTACTGTTCCCTACTTGTTTTTATTTATCCAATGCACTTTTCTTGCAGGGGTCTAATATCACTTTTATTTCTGTGTGGATCCGTGTACCTTGGTCTTGTCATCTTGTCTTGAGGTAGAATCCATCTCTGTTGTTGCTATTTCTCTTCATCTTTGTAGGAAATGCTATCAACTCAGTGCATCATGCATGTTGCCTGCAGGCAGAGGATTGATTAGTGGTAGTACAATCCATCAACTAGACATAAAAAAATGTGTGAATGCCCCACATTATTTATAAAATATCTGTTGTAATTGTTCATCAAATTGCCTGGGTCATCTCTTCAGCATGACTTGTGAAGCACAGCCTGTCTCCATGGTAATGCCTATGAGATGAATAGATCCAATTAGAAGATCTCTTTATTCACTTACAGAATGATATGGCCATCAATTAGTTAATAAAATTAGAACTGTGCCTATGAAATTTGATAGAGTTGGACCCTACTTTCTGCTCAATCAGTTGGATTGCTAGGGCACAATCTAGTTGATGCTCTAGCCAGAAATAGGCCAGAAACTCATCAAGTGGGCCATGGTGTGTGAAAATGAAAGTTGAATGATATCAAGCTTTGGCCAACTGTCCACATCTGATTTACATGTAATTCCCATTTAATGTGGACAAAGCAAATGGAAGCTATATTTGTGTTATTTTTGCAGCTTTTTTTTGGGAAAAAAAAAAGCACTCAGTGTTTCTGGGCCCAATTCCTGGAATTTCATCCTTGTGATTGTCACTTTGCAGGGGGTACCTGCAAAACCCCTGTTCTTTATTTAGTTCCCAAGATGTGAGTTCGGTTTTTCTTTTCACCCTAATCTAAAAGATCCTTTCACTAATTAAGGTGTCTAGAACTACTAATGTTAATCCTTCTAGTTTCAGAGTAAGACAACTGCTATCCGTACATCTAATCCTTCTATTTTTCATCTCATCTATTCAGGTTAAGCATTGGAGTTTGGATTGTTGATGTCTGGTGCAATTGTACTCATTTTTTGTGTACATTATTTATGGGAAGGTGACGACCACCTTTCTTGATTTTATAGCATTCTTTTTCAGATCTATTGCAACTCATGTAGCATTTCTAAACGTTGGCCCAATTTCTGTGTAGCAAATTTTCAGTGGTTTGTTTTATCAATTTCATTTTAGCCTTTAGTGCAGTTGGAAGGTGCTCAGTTTCATGTACCTAACAGAGAAAAATGGCACCAATCAGAATTTTTTCTCCATTTTGCTAACAATGTAGTTAGAAGAGTGTTAGAAACAAAAAAAAAAAAAAATCAAAGTGAGTTCAGATTGCCCATGATTGTTGGCTTAGTGAGGCCCTCCATCAACTAGTTTGTTTTATTTTGGTTGCCACCAATCTCAAAATCAAGCCTGTAACTTGGTTATCCAAAACTCTAGAGCTAATCAAATTTAGAGGAGATCCAGACAACATTACTCCTGACCTATAAGTCTGTTACTGAGTTACAGGTATTTCGTATTTACTGGGTTGTGAGTGCCACTGGGGTCCAAACTGGCCCATCTCTGAACATCTTGGTTTCCCAGATGAACTTGTTCCATTTATGCTGTTTACTGGTTACCTTTTTGAACCATACCATTGGTCATAGATTGAAATTTGTATTAATGGGTGAAAGGCTGATATCTGGGGGTATTTGGAATTGCTGAAATCTTGCTTGGCTAGCAGAATTCTGTCATCATGTGGGGCAGTGCAGGCTGTGAATTATGCCTCCTAATTGGACCAAAATTTGGCTCAATGGATTTTTATGGTTGATTGCCTGTCCAGCACCAATGAATTGTCATGTGTAACACGTAAGACGTTAAAGTATCTTTCTTTATTAGCAGGCCCGCAGTGGGGTATCTGTCCCTCTTAAAGACACTATTCCCAGCTGCGTTATTATTCAACTAGAATCATAGGATTCAAGTTACCAAGCAAAGGAGATTGAGTTCAATCCAAGGGTGAATGTCACACTAATCAGACTCTTATTTTTGGGCCCATTGCGGATGCATTTCAATGGTAGAAGGGTTGATCCAGGAATTGATTAGAATGGACGCCACAAATAAGACTCACATGCCCGCATCCAAACGTCTGTATGACACTACTTGAGAGAAGAGTGTGCAATGCATAGAATGTGGAAAATGACCAATGCATCATTGGGGAATTCTGGGGTACAACACAAGCATCATATATATATATATATACATGGTCCAGCTTGTGAGGCCCATCTGGATGCAATGCTTATATGCGGGTTAGTAGGATGGATGTGTCACATTATAATTATGGATTTGGGCAAAAAGTCCACCCATGCTGCTAAGTTGGTGGCTCAGTTGGTTTGAGCCTTGAGTTTACTCCCCAAGGTCTCAAGTTCAACTCCCACCTCCTTGGGTTATCCGGGTAATATGTGTGCGGTCATAGACATACCTCCTAAAGATTAGTCTTTGCTCGTCAGAATCAGGTAACCCTCCGGCTGGAGGCCAAAGATCTAAAAGTTGTGTTGCCGAGGGATACCTTAGGTTATAAAACAAAAAGTCAGCCCATCAAATTATACTAACCTACATGACCGTAAAACTGGGCCTGCTGCATCCCCAGCATTTGCTTTGTTGGCTGAGGACATTAGAGTAATGTCTCAGTTCGAGTCTTCTGTGAAGAAGAAGAAGAAGGAATAGGGCTGTCAAAGGGTAGGACCCAGGTAGTACCCTTAACATATGGAGGCAGAATGAAACTCTCAGGAACCCTACAGTATCTAATGAGAGTGCTTCTTTGCATGTGGATATTTGTTTGCACTTCCCAGAACAACTCGATCTCCCAGGTAGATAGGTTTGCTGTGGTAGTTTTTTACCCTTCTATTAAATGGGCTCTTTTTGTTTTTTGTTTTCCTTAGGGAATTCAAAGGAGGCTGTTTGTGTCCATGGAATTGGATACATGAGGATTTAGGCCCCAAACAGTTTCAAAGTGGGGACCTCCAACTCATTGCTAGACTTCCTAACCACTCGAACAGTGTAACTGTGGGTGTGTGGGTTTACAGTTTAAGTGTAGCTTTTACAATTTAACTATGTTACAATTTAAGCGTAGATTACAATTGTCTGCATGAAATTGGCATATATGGGAATTCATTGTCAAATGGGCTTATTTGTTTACGTGGAATTGGATTGCGTAGGAATATATTGTCATATGGGGAGATGGAGCCTCGAGGTGCTCTATATGGAATCATGGGATTGTTTGTATGTAAGAATTGGAATACATTAGAATTCAATGAAGGCATGTACCTGTTCGTTTTCATGGAATTGGAATAGATAGGAAGTAATTGATTGTTTGTTTGTTTGGATGAAAGGAATACATAGACATAATTGAAAAGTGTTTATATGTATTTTATATAATTACTAAAATTAATTTTATATATTTACACACATATTTATGTCATATATAATGCACAATTAGCACGTACACACAAATTTATCAGGCAGCGCTCAAAAATGCCCAGGGCATTTTTTCACAAAAAAAAGAAAAAAAGAAAAAAAGAACCCATCCCAGTAGAGCCCACTATGAATTCAAAAAAAAAAAAAAAAACACCTAGATGAGACCTACCTACGAGCAAAATCTCAACTTCATTAGATCATTGTAAACCATTGATCTATGGCTCTAAAATTTAATTGTGTTAGAAGCTTCATTTTCTTGGAATTTCAATCAAACATTTAATAAAAATTGGATGAGTTTCAAATTTGGCTTGTGACAATTCATGAAAATAGTGTATTTGAAAGAACAGGAGTAGCTCAAGGTATGCTTAATGTCCTAAAAAAACAAGTGCGCAAAAGGAGGTATTTTTACATGGGGCCTTTAAAGGATTTCTCTTGTTTATAATATATATGTTATTATATTAACGGACAAAGGCTCAGGCCAAGCTAGGTCTTTTGATCTTTTCAAAATCAAGCTCTGCCCTACCTTTATGCTTTAGGACAAGCAAAGAAGCCCCTGTATTTTTTTTCATGTGCTCTAGAAGCATAAGTAGGTTTTTTTGGTTTTTTTTTTTTTAACCTCTTCAAACATTTGGTTTTTCTTGGCAAGTTAGAAATGAAAGTCAAAAGCACCCCTTCCCCTCTGAAAACCGTTTCGGGGCACGTCTTCTATGACTTTACACAAAATTGTCTAAAGGGGATCTAGAGTGCACATGAGCCTACTCTTAAGCTAGCTCTAGCAAGACAAAATTTCCTCTTGTATCATTGCTCATCCAATAAAATTGGAGGTAAAGACAGTGGAGAGTAGTTTAGGGATTTTCCCCCAAGGGGGCAGAGAAAACACTCTTATCTCCACTATAACTAATTTTTTTATTAATAAGATTTTACATTTAACTATTTAATAACTAATTTTTTATATTTTTTTCATTTCTCCATCTAAGGGTATGTTATGTTGTTGTTTTTCTCCACCTTGTGGTAGGGAGTAAAGTAAATATGATTTATCTCATTTAGGTAACTTCCATTTCCGTTAGCAAATAAAAGCAGGGTGTGAGGGTGTAAAGAAGAATCAAGTGTTAACGCACTTTGTTCGTCTAAACAGAATCTATAGACTTCTTTTTCACACTGTATTTTCTAGCCAACACCCCTTACAATCACTTTTCAATACATTTGCAGAGTATTACAGTGCTTTTAATACCTTTTCTTGAGGGCTCACACCAAACAATGAAAAAGATATTTTTCCAAAAAAAAAAAAAAAACTTCACACCTTTTCTTTTCATTTTTCATTAAAGTGTGCCTTTAGTGTAAAAAATATTTTTGATGTGATGTTTTCTCAATAGTGAGGAAATCAAACTCTGTAGAGATGGATGCGGTGAACTGTGAACAACAGATCCTTTGCCCACATGAAAAGGTAAATTTGTGCAGTAAGAGATAGATCATCAAGTTAAATGAGCACACTGCTATGCTTAAAAGTGATTGTTTCATTATTATCAAATAATCTTTTTTAATTGGGAAAAGGATGTGACACAAAAAATAAATATACAGCAATCACCTAAGTAATTCAAATTTTAAACAATGGCCCTAGTTATTTAAATTCTAGTAAGTCAAGTACTCGTATGCATCTCCAACTTAGATCTTTTTACCTCTTTTAATAGTTCTTTATTGTAATTCAAATGACTGCAATTTTTTATGCTATTAAATTCCCTGCCAAGAAGGACGGTTTCACTGGAATGAAAAGGTCCATGACATTCCATGGAAAATGGTTTCCCCACTTGCAAGAACCGTTGGGTTTTGTCTTGTATTCCGGTTTAGCCGGATCGGTCGTCTGGTTTAGCCAGAACCGAGACTCAGGGTTAGGGGTATTTTAGTCATTATGTATGGATTTTCTTGGTGGCCAAGAAAGCGAGAACTATATATATTGATGTATTGTAACCCTAGATCCTAAGGGGATCGAGATGGATCATAGTAGATGAGTTCTCTCCTCCCGTGGACGTAGGCAAAATTGCCGAACCACGTAAAACTGTTGTGTCATGTGTGTGATTGCTTGATAGGTGTGATTGCTGTGTGTTCATCGTGGTAGATCCATTAATCGCGGGTAGTTTCCGTTGCGCCACTTTTCCCAACAAGAACCCACTAACTTCTTGGTAGGAAAATCTGAGAAGAAGCGCTGGAATCACTGGATGGTTCTTTCTGTGATTTCCAGTGATTCTATAGGCTTTGGTAGTATTTAAAAAATAAAAAAATAAAAATAAAAATAATCAAAGATAATCATAATGGAACGATTCAACCAAGGTTCCTTTCCTTGAAAATGACAAAGTACCCTGTGCAGTGCTGGGTATCATCCAAGTCAAAGGGCACATGCTGATCGTTGCAGCCACGTAAAGGGGCATTGTTTAAAGCATTTTATAATAGTTCTTCAGGCCAAATTGCTTTTGTACACAAGTCTAGGGTCACTTTTCCAATTTTTATATGTTGCATTCATTTGTGTTGAATTCACCTGCCTGAAAGTCTCAACAGATATCATACATGATTCCCTGCTAGACGGGTTGGGTTCTAGTCTTCTAGAGGTTTGAATAACTTGTGCTGCAAATGGTCAATTCAACCGAATAGATTGTTCTTATTAATGTAAAATAAAATAAATAAAATACCGCTTGCTTAGGGGTGTCAATGGATTATATTCAACCAGGTTTAAGCATATATTTTTTTTTTATTTTTATGATTTAAGGTATTCCTCGTCAAGTCAGTATTTACATCTTTGACCTCCGATTAAAGGATTTTTTTATTCTAACAAGCAATGACTACTCTCTAAAATATACATACGTGACCACACATATAGTACTCAGATAAGGTAAAGGTTTAGAGACATTCAAGCCTCGCTTAACTTAAAAATATATGAAATATATGGCCAACAAGCTCAACAGGGGCCATAGTGTCAGGAAAAACCAGATGTTTATTAAGAAGAGGGGAGAGAAAGAAAGTAGAGGGAGAAAAGGAGAGCTTTTCTTATTGAATTAGATGTGTACATAAAAGGGGGGAGGAGGATCTTATTTATAGAAGAAGATTGCTTCCTCCCCAAGCAAACCAATATAGCAAGACTCTAGCTTTCCATATCTAATGTGGGTCCCATGGTGGGCATCCACTAATAACAATAGTTTATAACACTCCCCCTTGGATGACCACCATTCAATAACAGTTGCCTCATTAAAACCTTGCAAAGGAAAAACCCAATGGGATAAAAACCTAAGCGAAGGAAAAAGAGTACAACATTTTTACAAAGTTATTGAAATGGTGTTGGACGTGCATAATGCTGCCTCGTTAAAACCTTAACTAGGAAAACCCAGTGGGATAAAACCTAGAGAAGGAAAAAGAGTACAGCGCACATATGTCCTAATTGATAGGCTTCAAAGTATCTATCCAAAATCTGTTACTCCCCCTGACGATAATACCCTTTACATTGTTTGATGATACACTTTCCGCATGCCGATCTCATATACAAGCCTTTGAAATGTTGACTTTGGTAATGACTTTGTGAACAAATCAGCCAAGTTGTTGTTTGAACGAACTTGCTTGACTTCGATCTCATTGTTCTTCTGAAGCTCATGTGTGAAGAAGAACTTTGGTGCAATGTGCTTTGTCTTGTCACCTTTAATGTACCCTTCTTTAATTTGTTGAATACATGCCTCATTGTCTTCGTAGATAATACTCGGGGTACCTGTACTGAGAGGCAATTGACAAGAACTACGAATATGCTGAATTAAAGATTGTAGCCATACACATTCCCTACTAGCTTCATAGAGCGCTAAAATTTCAGCATGGTTAGAAGAAGTAGCTACCAAAGTTTGCTTACTAGAGCGCCAAGAAATAGCAGCATTACCATTGAGAAATACATAACCTGTCTGTGATCGACCCTTATGAGGATCAGATAGATATCCTGAATCTGCATATCCTACAAACTTGGAATCTTTACAATAAAAGAGTCCTAAATCAATTGTACCACGCAAATAGCGTAGGATATGTTTGATACCAGTCTAATGCCTTTGCGTTGGCGCAGAACTATATCTAGCAAGTAAATTCACTGAAAAGGAAATATCCGGTCTAGTACATTGTGCTAAATACATTAAAGCACCAATAGCACTCAGGTATGGTACTTCTGGACTCAATACCTTCTCGTTTTCTTCAATTGGACGATATGGATCCTTGTTTATGTCTAAAGACCGAACAACCATGGGAGTGCTTAGTGGATGTGCTTTATCCATACCAAAGCGTTTCAGTATATTCTTGGTATAATTAGATTGATGGACTAATATTCCACTAGAACTTCTCTCGATCTGCAGGCCGAGACAAAATTTTGTTTTCCCAAGGTCTTTCATCTCAAATTCCCTTTTCAAATAATCAGCAGTTATTTCGAGCTCTTCTGGAGTCCCGATTAAATTTATGTCATCGACATAAACTGCCACTATTGCAAAACCTTTTGAGGATTTCTTTATGAAGATACATGGGCAAATGGGATTGTTTTCATATCCTTCCTTAGACAAATATTCACAGAGACGATTGTACCACATTCTTCCGGATTGCTTCAATCCATACAATGATCGTCTCAATTGTATTGAGTACGTGCTCTTGGGCTTTGCTTCAGGCAAAGTAAATCCTTCTGGGATTTTCATATGAATTTCTGTGTCTAAGTCCCCGTACAGATAAGTGGCCACAACATCCATGAGTCTCATATCTAAATTTTCAGAAACCGCTAAACTTATCAGATATCTGAATGTCGTTATATCCATAACAGAGGAGTATGTTTCCTCATAATCAATCCCAGGTTTCTGCAGGAAACCTTGTGCCACAAGTCTTGCCTTGTATCTAATGATTTCATTCATTTCATTCCTTTTCCTTACAAACACCCACTTATAACCTACAGGGTTAATACCTTTTGGGGTTTGTACTATAGGTCCAAATACACCACGTCTATTGAGAGACTCTAACTCTGCTGTAATAGCAGTTTCCCATTTTGGCCAATCTTTTCTTTGTCGACATTCATTTATAGTACGTGGTTCTGTATCATCATCCTCATGTTCCATTGATATATGTGTAGCTACCACATATGCAAATGCGTCATCGATGACAATTCTTTTTCGATCCCATCTCTCTCTTGAATAATTGTAAAATATAGAGATCTCTTCATTATCCGGTACTGGTGCCACTTCAGGGGCTTTTATAGTCTCATCAAGGACTTTCGTCATTCTAGAGAGAGTGGATTTTTCCATAGCTTCTTCGGGAGCGTTATGACCCTCTTCAGGAGGAAACTCTTCAGGAGTGTTATGTGTATCTTTGGGAGGATATGATGATTGTATATTTCTCCTTTTCCGCGGAGCTATATCTTTTGAACCTACAGGTCTGCCACGCTTCTGGCGTATTACAGACTCTTTTGTTGCCACTTTTTGACTTTGTCCTACAGGGACATTAAGTCTAGCAGGTGCATTCACAGCTGGAATATGTGACTTAGTTACCTTTGCTGCATCGTTAAATGCATCAGGTAATTTATTTGCAATTTCTTGTAAGTGCACAATTCTACGGACTTCATATTCACATTGTGAAGTACGTGGGTCTAAATGAGACAAAGTGGAAGCATTCCACGTTAGTTCACGCCGTTCTTCAGGAACGGGTTGTTCTGCAGGAACAATACGTTCTTTATCTCCCCCTAACGGTGGGAATTTTGTCTCATCGAATTGACAATCAGCAAAACGAGCAGTAAAAACATCTCCTGTCATTGGTTCCAAAAAGCGAATAATAGAAGGAGAGTCATAGTCGATATAGATGCCCAACCTACGTTGTGGTCCCATTTTAGTACGTTGAGAGGGTGGTATAGGGACTAAAACAGCACAACCAAACTTGCGCAAATGGGAGATATTAGGTTGATGTCCCGTTATAAGCTGTGCGGGAGAGTATTGATGGTAGGCTGTGGGTCGAAGTCGAATGAGCATTGATGCATGTAATACAGCATGTCCCCAAGCACTAACTGGTAATTTAGACTGCATCAACAGGGTCCTAGAAATAAGTTGAATGCGCTTAATCAGGGATTCAGCTAAGCCATTCTGGGTATGGACATGAGGGACAGGATGTTCGACAACAATGCCTAGAGATGAACAGTAGTCATCAAAGGCTTGTGATGTAAACTCACCCGCATTATCAAGTCGTATAGACTTAATAGGATTATCAGGGAAATGGGCTCTAAGTTTAATGATTTGTGCTAATAGACGGGCAAAGGCTATATTCCTAGTTGAAAGTAGGCAAACATCAGACCAACGGGTGGAAGCGTCAATTAAAACCATGAAATACCTAAATGGTCCACTAGGTGGATTGATCGGTCCACAGATGTCGCCTTGTATCCTTTGCAGAAAGGATGGGGATTCTAATGCAATCTTAACGAAGGAAGGTCGAGTGATTAACTTTCCCTGTGAGCATGGGACACATAGATACCCATTTGGTATGGTCAAACTATGGTTGTCTAAAGGGTGTCCAACAGAGTTATCAATGATTTTCTTCAACATGGTAACTCCGGGGTGCCCTAATCTATCATGCCAAAGCAATAAGGCTTGAGGGTTGCTAAACTTTGGGGTTGGTTTAAGCTTCGGGCTTAACTGTCTCGTTTTACTCAGAACCGAATGTGATTCGACGATGGATATCGTTGTATAATATAACCCAGACGAAAGTGCATTTAATGTTTCTAGTATTTGCTTTCGGCCTCCAATACTAGTAACGATAAGTAACATTTCCTTGTTACCTTCATTAGCAGTCTCAACATGGTATCCATTTATTCTGATGTCTTTAAAACTGAGCAAGTTTCTTCGGGAACTGCTGGAGAACAATGCATCTTTAATGAATAAATGAGTACCATTAGGTAACGTTATGTGGGCTCTTCCGGAGCCTTCAATTATTTGCACAGGTCCAGCTATGGTGGATACCTTTCGTGAATTCAATACCAATTCTGAGAAAAACTTCTGGTTTTTCAGAATGGTATGTGTTGTAGCACTATCTACAAGACAGTGAGTATCCCCATTGTTGTGATCCATACCTTTAAACAAAAGATAAAAAAAAAATGTAACTAAACAATCACATGATTAAGAAAACTTCATAAAAGAAATTTCATCAAAATGATAAAAAAAATCACTCATCACAAAACATCCATAAAATGTTTATCAAAATTTAGAAACTGAAAACTAAATCATCCAATCATAAAATATCCATAAAAAGGTAAATAGCTGAAAAAATATTCTAAATGGAAACTCTGAAAAATGTTTGTTTGGTCTTCTAGAACATTTCAGGAGGAGTTCCGATTTTAGCACTAAATGCCTCATTGCTCAGAGGTTGGCCATTTTCGTCTTCAAAAAAATCTTTAGTTTCTAAATTTGTAATGTCCAACTGGTAATTGTCATTTTGTAGGTCAGTATCCCAATCTTCCAGATCATTTGATTCTGTAGAATGAATAGAGGCTTTGTATGCTTTGTATCATTCCACCACGTCTTTTGGTGCACGACAAGAGCGTGACCAATGCCCAATCCTTCCACATCTGTAGCAAGGGTTATCAGAACGGTGGGTAGAAGTATTTGGTGGATTTTGAGGTTGATCTGGATTTTGTTGCTTCTGAGGATCAGACCACTTCTGGTGGTTTTTGAATTTTTTATTGGGAGGACCTCGAAATCCTCCTCGTCGGGAGGAGTTTCTTTTTTCACCTCTTCTGGAGGGATTATTTCTCCCACGCCCCCTTCCTCTGCCTCTGTTGGAATTGAAATTTGCATTTGCTTCAGGCAGTGCCATAGATCCAGTTGGTCTGGAGTTATGATTCTTCAACAAGACTTTACTGTTCTGCTCAGCAACAAGGAGACAAGAGATTAGTTCTGAGTATTTGGAGAAACGCCGTTCACGGTACTGCTGTTGCAGGATTACATTTGTTGCATGGAAAGTGGACAGCGTTTTCTCTAACATCTGCTCTTCTGTAATCGTTTCCCCACACAATCTTAATCGGGAAACAATGTTGAAAAGAGCAGAGTTATACTCAGATACCGATTTGTAGTCCTGAAATCGCAGGTTTAGCCATTCATTCTGAGCTGTTGGTAATAAGACCATCTTCTGGTGATCATATCTATCCTTCAGGGATTTCCAAAGACCTGCTGGGTCATCCTCTGTGAGGTATTCATTCTTAAGGTCATCATGTATATGATGACGTAAGAAGATAAGTGCCAATGCCCTATTCTCCGGGGACTCTTTATTGCCTTCTATTATCGTCTCTCCAAGCTTATTGGATTGTAAATATAATTTTGCATCCAAGTGCCAGGATAAGTAGTTGTCCCCGGTAATGTTAAGGGCTTTGAAATCAAGTTTGGTTAAGTTCGACATTATGCAAGAGCTGGAAAAAATATATATATATGATCATTGGTATGCAAAAGATAAAATACAAATAAAAAAAATTGTAAGGCATTCAGAATAAATTAAGGGGTGAGCCATGTTAGATCAAGTTTGCCAATTCAAAATTGAATAACATCATGTTATCAATTTTTAATAATCCAAAAACAAACAGTTTAAACAAGGCTTCTGGCTTGATTTGGAACTGCAGGTTCCTGATTAGAACTTCAGGTTCTTTAATTTTTTTTTGTTGAACTTCAGGTTCTATCAAGGCTTCGGGCTTGATGTTATGGCATATTACTTTTATTTCTAGATCGAAATATCAAACTTTAGGTTTGATTAGGAATGAATCTGCAAGTCCATATTGTGGATCTGAGAACTTCTGGTTTTAGATTTGAATAATCCACGGAACTTCTGGTCCGGATTTAGAAAAGAACTTCTGGTTCTTACGGAACTGCAGGCCCGTACTAATATAGAACTTCAGGATCTGAGAACTTCTGGTTTCAGATTTGAATAATCCACGGAACTTCTGGTCCGGATTTAGAAAAGAACTTCTGGTTCTTAACTGCAGGCCCGTATTAATATAGAACTTCAGGATCTGAGAACTTCTGGTTTCAGATTTGAATAATCCATGGAACTTCTGGTCCGGATTTGGAAAAAAAACTTTTGGTTCTTACGGAACTGCAGGCCCGTACTAATATAGAACTTCAGGATCTGAGAACTTCTGGTTTCAGATTTGAATAATCCATGGAACTTCTGGTCCGGATTTAGAAAAGAACTTCTGGTTCTTACGGAACTGCAGGCCCGTACTAATATAGAACTTCAGGTTCTTATTTATGAACTATTCTTGATCTCCCTTTATTAAAGATAATGATAATAATGAATAAATAAATAATCATAACATAAACAATTATTAAACAAATAAAGGAATATAAATAATGGAAATTATGTTACCGTTAGATCTGCCTTCTTTCACTTGTATCGTATAGATTTGCTTCTGGACTTTCCGCAGCTTCTACTGGATCGTTGATCTGATGTCGAACAGCCAAGATGTTGTAGTTTGAAGTGGAATTGCTTCTGAATACTATAACTGATAACTTCTTATCGTCGTGTAACGTAACACTCGCAACGTTACAAAAGAAAAGAAAAAAAAACGATCTGAAACTGTGTGTCTAAAGACCAGATCTGAAGCACGTTACCTTTTGCACGATAACGTTACCCTTTTGCACGTTACCTTTTGCACGTTGAAATTGGGACTGTATGCACGTTGCCTTTTGTACGTTGAAACTGAAACTGTATGCACGTTGCCTTTTGCTCGTTGAAACTGAAACTATATGCACGTTGGTTAGAGCATCGTGCTGATAACGTATTAAGAAGAGGGGAGAGAAAGAGAGTAGAGGGAGAAAAGGAGAGCTTTTCTTATTGAATGAGATGTGTACATAAAAGGGGGGAGGAGGATCTTATTTATAGAAGAAGATTGTTTCCTCCCCAAGCAAACCAATATAGCAAGACTCTAGCTTTCCATATCTAATGTGGGTCCCATGATGGGCATCCACTAATAACAATAGTTTATAACAATGTTATATTAGTTGTACGGACTTTCTAACAATTATTTAAAAGATTTCGGTAGGTGGGTGGGTGGGTGGCTCTATGCGTCATAAAAAAGACTAGGGTTCAACCCTCGTCCTTATTTTTGATCAAGATGATGTTATTTTTTCCAATGTTCTAAAAGCTCATTACCTACTATAGTGTCCGCCAAGATCAACTATGATCATTTGACGCCTCTTCATCAAATTGGCACGCATATCCAAGGTATTACCATATAGGATCCGTTTATTGCATAGAATTCAAAATGTAGGTCATTATGGTTAATATGGGCTCCAAAATGGATATTAAGGGCTTATTTCTTTAATAAAAATTCGAACAAAAATTTGTCATATTGGAGAATTTTAAATTGAAATAGGGATTTTTATGAGAAATAAGCTTGCAACACCAATTAAATAAATTTTATGCAAAAACATAAAATTGATGAATTAAGGTGCACTGCATTTTTCTTGGACATAATTATTATCATGACGATATCATTATCAGTTAACGATGTAACGATGTCGTTATCCACCCAACACTTGAGTTGCATGTATCTTTCATAGCCAGAATCGACCTTTAATTTCTCCATCTTGTTTTTTAATAAAGTTTCTTCGAATATTGAGGACTAAAAGAAAATATATATGTTTAAAATGGATGAACGCATCAACAAAACTAACTTTTTTTTTTTTGGAAGAAAAAAAACAGAAAAGCCTAAAAGAAGGAGAAAGAACAAAATGAAGAGAAGAAAGGCTAAGAGGCAATTAACTTCAACAATACCATTGGCCAAACCCATTATGGATTAGTTAATCTCAATCTTAATAACCATTAAATGGTTAATTTGCTAATATGATAATCATTTATCATGTTGGAAAATCTTAACATTGATAATATGATCATATATTTATAGATCTTTGTAATAGTTCTTTTCTTGTCATGGAACTATTATGTTAATTAGGATTATCCCTCTTATTAATTATCTAAGTAGAAAACAACTGATAGTTTTCAAATCTAATAAAACTTTTAAATACCAGAAAAAAAAAAGAGTTGTTAATTGCTTTAGACTCTAAAGGTAGGATCGATGCATGGGTGTACAGTTAAGTAGACTACACATCCAATGTTATCAATTGCTTGATGTTCGTATTTAAGTTTTTACTTCTATTTTTTCATTTTTAACGGCTTCTTAAAAATGAAGTCTACTGGAAATCACACTGAAAAAGTACCATTACACTCATAAGCCATACCAAGTGCCTATGGGGCAGTTTGGGTAATTAGCATGATAAATGGGAATCCGAATCCGAATCCAAATCCACATCATATTGTTAATTGGCATTGGCATGAATTTAATGCAAGTGGAAGTTTAACACGTCTTGTATACCTCCATGACAATAGATTAAAGCCCAATGAAAAAAAGTGCCCACATGATCAATGTGGCACTAATCTGATTTAGACTCACCGACCATTCATGTGGCCGCAGCGGAGTACACATACACTCTACAATCTTTATCTTGTGGGGCCCACCAACTGTAGTGTGCCGGCATTATTCTCTGACATCAAGAGATAGGAAATAATTCATTTGACATGGACACTTTTAGCAGGTCCACGACCCTGAGACCAACTTGACAGGCTTCATTTCAAAAACAAAGAAAGCCTGCTCCGTGCACCAACTACCAAGTGGTCTTTTTCATGTGATCACAGAGAGCTCATTGCAGAATTTAGTATCAATTTTAAGGTGGGCCACACCTTCATAAGGTGGGCCAGCCCCACTTGGTGATAACATTCAGCTCGAATCAGGATCCCCCGAGGCTATGGAGAAATCCAAAGTTAGAAATGAGGGGAAGTATACGGTGGCGCCCATCAAAGGTAAATCTAAAATTTTTATTTGAGTAGCCACTGGCCTGGCAAAACTAGGGGAAGAAGTCAAATATTAAAATTAATTTTTAACAATTTAATTTAATTTTTTTTAAATCACATAGATGCAACTGTTTTTGTACACTAGCACCTAAGTTTGTCAATGCATCGGGGTATCTTTATATTTTACTTAATTTTTCTTTTTTTCCACCCTTGAATTGGTTATTTGATAGAATGCAATTAACACAATCTATGCATGTTCATCCTTGCGATTTTTTTTTTCCTTCAAAAAATCAATTCAACTTAGCAAATGTGATTATCACAATTTATGCAGATTCATTCACACATTTTTCCATCAAACAATCAATTCATTGGTGAAACAAACTAAAATTAACAAATACCCATATTGCTAGAGGTCAATTGTTTTGAATAATTTGGCTTTTAATAGTTGGGCTCTGGTGTGGATTTCTATTTCTTTTTACTCAGAAATTATCAAGGTTAGAGGTTCTTAACAAAGCTCAGCTATGAATCACACACATTAACATGGTTGTGATTGTATGATTAATGTGTTAAATCCATTGTGGCCAGCTGGAATGGGTCTTCTGAGCTGCGAGATTTCTGGGGTGGGTTAAGTTGATAAACGGCCCTTGACGTTCTGACGTTATCTGCGTATCTGGCACTGAAAACCATTTGTCGGTTATCCATTAATGGGTCTAGTAATTTTGGTGAAGGTAAGGGTTGTTTATAACATTTTTGAGTCAAATATTGCTTTGGAGACAAGTTGGCAGTTTGGACCATAGCCAATGAGCGTAGATGACTCCAATGGCATACAAATTACAAAACCGTGTCCATCACTTTTCCCGATATGTTTCTCAGCGGATTCAACTCCGCTCGGCTAGACTCGGCTCTTGGCTTCTCTGCATTTTTAATTTTTATGAAAAGTGTCTATCCATAAAATATATTCAAGGGATCATCTCATCTGCATGTGTTGTTTTTAATTGAATAATATCTTTCTATTCAAAAAAGAAAAAAGCTGGTTCCAGCCTCCCTTTGAACGTTTAGGCGCTTATCCTACGTGCGCTTATCCCACGTGCTAGTAGGTAATACTGCGTATCAAAAATTTTACCAATAATCAATCGTCAGTGAGCTCCTTATCTTTAAAAAAAAAATACACACATATATATTCTACTAAGGGAATCTCCATATGCATCCGTTCCTCACTAAATTTTTCGTGAGAACTCTAGTGGAGCTCATCTATCTCTTAATCCAAATCTTACAATACACAGGGAACCCCTTGATAAGTACACGCCTCAAGTTTCAGTTAGATATAAATTTACTGGACTGTTGGATCGACTGTATACCAATATGATTGGAATGGATATATGGGCCGTGGATGAAGGGAATTAGGGACATATGATTAGGGCCAGTTGAGTAGTCTTGTACGAATCTTTCCAGCCTCCCTCCCACGGTCTCATGCCTTAGTGGGGTCCACAGTGGGCTCTCCGAAGGAATGTGCATGAAAGTCCGTAAGGGACAGATGCATTGCAAGAGGCCCCATTCTACTCTATGTCATATTGATCTAGCCATTATTTTGGAAAAAAATTTCTAGAATCTTATTGGTAAGTACCCACCACACGTATTGCAAAAGTAGGTCTTCATTTGCGCCATCTTACTCTTATCTTAAGTTGGACATCCTGCTTAATTATAAATTTTTTAGTTTATTATAACTACATTATGAACTTATATATAGGACTAATTTTGTTTTGGATAAACAACTGATGTAAATCTTTCATCACAACTACAACATGAATTTTGAGACATTCGAAATGTTCGGTTTTTTTTTTAAATCATTGTTTTGAAATTTTTTTCAAAACATGATTTATATTTTCGATAACCAATTGTCTCGCTATAAAATTCATATATATCTCCTTGTATTAGCTCCATACCAAACTTAACTCAAATTAGATTGCAACCACCATTAAATTCTCAATTATAGAAGCATGATTAAAGTAGAGGAAGAAAATCTAAAGTGTGAATTTATGTGCTTCTATTCGTAGTCATTCTAACATTAGAGCCAAATTAATTAAAATCATGTATATGATCATTTTAGTGTAAAATCAAGATTAAGTGAGGAAAACCCTCACGGTGACCATAGCGGGACTAATCAGGTCTCGCTACATCACCAGTGAGCAGCCTAGTATACACTGCCCGCATACATGGTAGGCTGCCCACTAGTGACTTGGTGGGACCTAATTGGTCATGCCACGGTCACCACGGAGCTTTTAATCAGAGGTTCCAGACTTTTTAGTGCAAAATAGCATGCAATACATGCCAAGCTGTCGGCTAGTGACATGTCCAGCCACGGTTACAATGGGGTTTTTTATCTGTGTGCATGGTAAGTTGCCTGTTGATGATAATCAGGTCCCGCCACGGTCACCATGGAGTTTTCAATCAGAAGATCCAGACTCTTTAGTGCAAGATCCAACAACTAACAGAGCAAAATTTAAGGCAAATATAATGGAAGATAAGAAAGGGATTTTACAATTTTGGTTTTGGATTAAAAAAAAACCCCCCATGATGAATTTCATACAAACGAACTCAAAAAATTATTCTAATCACACCCACCCCCCACCCGCCCTCCTCAAAGCCAAAATCATTAGGCAAATCCTAACAGCAAAAGGGAAAATGATTATGGTAATACAAGCTCACATATGATTTTTCATGAGAGAGGTGCATTGTTATATGTAACATTTTGGGTTAAAAATAATGAAGTTATGTGAAAGAAGATTTGCAAAATCTGTAGATATTTATTGATACACTAATAAAAAAAATGGTATATAATTAAAATTACTTACAAAATAAAATTAGAAAAATACTTTTTGTAGAAAAACATAAACTCTTGGTTAAACAAGCAAAACACATGAACCATGGAATTTTTTTTTATTTTTTTGTTAGGTAAAAAAAATTCAACTAAACTGTTATATTTTCTTAATAGCAACTTTTATAAAATTTTAATCACCTAAAACCACTATGTCATGTATTCTTCTTAAAATGTTATCTCAACAAATTGTCTTATCATGAAACAATTGATTTATTTATTTTTCTACATCTAAACATCATCATTTTTCGAAGCAAGTACACCTAAGATAATATTCATGAAGAAAATAACATAGTTATCAATAATCACATCGCTTTGAGATATTTGGAAAATTGATATATATTTACAAATGTCCGCAGCAAATTCACTTGTGAAAAATCAGTTGAGGTGGAACTCACTTTCATATGTAAGATTTTTGTCATAGACAATTTCATAACATGAGTTAGTCCCTTTAGCATAAGAGGAGAGTCATTTTCACATGTGAAATTTGTTGCAGACATTCGTAAGAGAAAAATATCATATATCTATATTTTTTTTATTAAAATAAGAGAATTTTACCCAAAATCTATGTAAGAAGACTTCCAAATCATAAACTTCACTCAAAGTGTGGGTGCATGGCAGTGGTCACGTATAACCACTACAGTATTTTTTTTTTCATTTAATTGGGGAGCATCGGACTCACCACTCAAATTCGAGTTCGATGCGTCTGTTAGAGATAAAAGAGAAAAAAAATGTTGCTTACCAAGGTCAAGAAGCGAGGTACCTTTTCCAGGCTCATCGCCACCAAATCCATCCCCAGGAGCCTCCAATGCATCCCCATGCGCATCATGGAGGAGCGGATCGCTCACCCTAACTGCTACATCGATGCCAGAACCGACCCCGAGCTCGAGGACCCCGGCCTCTACCACTACACCATCTTCTCTAACAGCGTCATCACAGCCTCCATTGTCATGAATTCCACTGCGAATAACTGCAAGGAGCCCTAGAAGCACGTCTTCCACGCCACCGACCGGATGAACCTTGGCACGATGCAGGTCATGTTCAAAAAGGACTATGGGGGCGCCTATGTGGATTAGGTGAAGGCCGTGGAGGACTACAAATTCCTCAACTCCTCCTACGTCCCCATGCTCCGCAGCTCGAGTCTGCAAATTTGCAGAGGGTCGACTCTGAGAACAAGTTCGAAAACACAACTAAAGATACTACAAACATAAAGTTGAGAAACCCAAAGTATCTCTCAATGTTGAATCATTTCTGATTCTATTTGCTGTGCTGAGCGGAAGAAAGGTTTGGAGATGAATAGTTGCATAGCAACTTTTTTTTTAACCACTAACAGAAGTATCAAACTCGCTTTAGATGCAAAAAAAAAAAAAAAAAAAAAAAAAGTGGGCCCTGCCATACACCCACACCTTAGATGAGATTTATGGTTTGAAGGCTTCTTTACATGAATTTTTTTGGTAAAATACTTTTGAAATGATCATACTATTATTTGTGATTTCTTTTATATATAGTTTGAAGTGGTGGGTTTTTATATATGGAGAATCTTCATACGTATCCGTCTCTCACCATTTTTTTCATGAGAACTCTAGGTGGGACCCATCTATCACTCAATCCAAACCTTGCAACACACATGGGACCCCATGATAATAACTTACTCCAACTTTTGATCAGATTTGGATTTATTGGACCGTTGGATCAACTATACACCAATTTGAACGGAATGAATTTGTGAGCCATGAATGAAGGAGTTAGGGATATGTGATTGGGATCAAATTTGATATGTAAGGTGCTTTCATATAGATCTTTTCAACCCTCTCAGTCTCATTCTTTGGTGGGGTCTATAGTGGGCCGCATAAAAAAATGTGTACGAAAAGTCCATGAAGGACGTATATACAGGGAAAAGGCCCCTTTATATATATATATATATATATATCGTTTGCAGTGGTGGATCCCACTTTGCTTGAACCAACCCCTACCCATCCGAGCTGGCTACCTTAAGCCGCCAACTTCACACACCAACTCATTCCCACCCCAACTGACCTTTTTCTCTCCTCTATCTTCTCCTTCTCTTCCCTCTTTCACTTTCCGTTTTAAATCCAACTCCTTCCCAACCAAACCATAACAGAAACGCAACCTTACAGACTCCCCCTCCCTAATCTCCAAAACCCCATCCTCCTCCTCTTCAAGGGTTTTCAATTCATCCCTTCTCACCACCACCACCACCACCACCACCACCACAAGCACAAACACAAACACACAAGCATTCGTTCATGGCGCCTATGAAGCCCCTTCGACTCAGATGCTCGGTCCAAAACTACGACTGGGGCAGAATCGGCGAAGAATCCAAGGTCTCCAAGCTCTTCTCCCTCAACTCTCACTCCGAAATCGACCCCAGAAAGCCGTACGCCGAGCTGTGGATGGGGACCCACCCATCCGGCCCGTCCTTCGTCGTTGGAAGTGGAACTGACGGCTCGGATTGCGACCTGAAGTCGTGGGTCGGTGAGAATCATGGGGCGGTTGGGGAAAAGGTGGTTGAGCGGTGGGGGAGAGATTTGCCTTTCTTGTTCAAGGTATGTTGTGTATGCATTCGTGATTACAAGCTTCTTTTACATCATCTGTTGGTAGTTTTACTTGATTTCTGTTCGTTGGTGACGGAAAGATTTGATTTTTTTCAATCTATGTTGATGGTTTTCAACTGACTGGAAATGGGTTTTGGTGCATTTGATTTGAGAAGGCAAAAGAGTTTTTCTTTTTGGGCATGTTTGGGTGTACTTGGAATTGAAAGCGGTGTGGGTGTGGATGTGGATGTGGATGTTTTGGGTTGGCGGGTTTTGGATGATGGTGAATTAAGAAATGACATTCAGTGATTATTCTTGTCATGATGATTTGGAATTGTAAGGGAGTAAGAACAGTACCCCACTTTGTGTGACTGCCCCATATATGATTTGGAATGTCTAATCATCTGTTCTCTCAAAGTATTTGAGGCATTCGCAGTTTGATTCCAAAAGGGGTGGCAAAAATCCTCTCTTGGTTTTCAGGAATTCAGTGTTATATTCACATGGATTTCAATCTTGCTTTCAAATGGGTTCCTTTTGTATTTTACCCGAGTGATTAAAATTTGATGTTGGTGGCAGGTCCTTTCAGTTGCAAAAGCTCTATCCATACAGGCTCACCCAGACAAGGAATTGGCTCGGGTTTTGCATAAGATGCACCCAAGCATTTATAAGGACTCTAATCATAAGCCGGAGATGGCTGTGGCGCTGACGGAGTTCGAGGCCTTGTGTGGGTTTGTCAGTCTTGAGGTGATGCACCCTTGCTTTGTTTTGAACTTGACTGAATTTCTTTGTGTTCATGCTGTAGTCGCTTCTTATGGAGACTTACGCACTGCTAAATAATCCTGGCTGTGAATAGAAGGCCAATATAAACTTCAATGAATGGATGACTTTGTCTATTTCAATAGATGTGGATAACAATTTAAATGATGTTACTGCTGCATGTTGCATAACAATACATGTGGATGTGCAAAAGCTGTAAATTGCTTCTAAGAAAGACTGATCTTGCTGACCAAACAATTCTGAATTTTTATGGTAATGGATTATCCAACAATTTGGTAAGTATCTTATAGATGAAAGCATATCATCAAACAATGGTTGCACAGTTGGAACAGCCAATTTCTCCTAAAGAATACGAAGACAAGGATGGCAAGGTGCTGGTCTCTGCCCTCTTTTGCTTTGGAATCTTGCCCATGCTTCTACTAATAACCGACACTTTTTAGTATTGCCTGTTGTCCATTCTTCGGTTAAAGTGAGCACATACACACGAAAAAAAAGATAGAAAGAAAGCGCACACACACACATGCATGGAAAGTTTTTTTTTTTTTTTTTTAATTTATCCTGCTTAAGTGCTATATTGGGGTTAGAATGATATTATAAGATCTAAAATTTCTCCATAATGGAAGTGTATGCCTAATGGCATGTGAGTGTACCTTTTCTTTTCTGGGGAAAAATTTGCCTTTCTAAGCCCCTTTCCCCAGCCCCCCTTCTGCCTAAAATTGGAAACACTTCTTTGCGGGTTCATGCAAATAGCAATGCTTTTGATGCCTTCCCTTGCAGAAAAGAATTCACACCAAATTGTGAAAAGATTTTTCCTTAGAAAACATCCCACTTATCCTAATTCTTCTAGAATATATGAACAAAATGTTTTATAAATTACTTGATCAATATTTTGTTTGGAGGTCATTGAATTAGATTTGAAGTTTAATTTATCAAAGGATTTGGCTCAAAATAGAACGAAATGGAGAAACAGAATTTATGTAGCCGACCCCAACATGGTTGGGATAAGGCTTTGATGATGATGATGATAAATATTTTGAGCAATCTGATCACCGGTCTACAAATCCATCATATCTAGATATTTGGCACTGGAACAGCACAATATTAGGTTCATTGGACAACTATCCAATAGGCTATCCAGCAACATCAATTTCCTAGCATTTGCATGTTGCTTAATGCCCAAAATTGGACCTTCCATATGAATATCTGAAGTAGGCCCATGTTTGCATGCATAGACATCTCTTCAGTTATAAACTTGCGCTTGAGTTTGTTGATGGCTTGATGCTGATATTACATCTCTTCCCATATGGATGAAAGATCACACAAAACTCTATGACAGTCTATGAACACATAATGTCTCAGTTCTTTGTTTTGCACATGATGGATGATGGTTCACCTTCTCATCAGCCATGTATAACTAACAATGGATTCAATTGAATGGTTCAGTTGTGTTATGGCCATCTTATATACTATAGAAGCAAAAGGAAAGCAAACTTCAATCCCCTTAATTTTGTGGAGTGTATATACAGGTGGGCCTCTTATATGTTGAAGTTGGACTGGGTTTACCTCTCTAGAAACACTCTATATAGAAACTACTTTACAAAATAGGAGCTTACTTTCGTATTTGATTTAGTTTCCTATAGATTACACATTTCCTATTAGAACAAATTTCTTCTTTAAATAAATCTCTTGTAGCAACCGAGATTATTAACACTTACACCTTAGTGACACATGTATTTCCAAATAGAAAATACATTACATGACAGGAACTTCGTGTCCTACTTGATTTAGTTTCTTGTAGACTTGCATGTTCCGCTAAGGCATGTTCTGTTAAGGCATTAACAACTAAGTGCTTTCTTTAAATGAATATATTATAGCAACTGTGGTTTATCCCAGTTGAACCTCGAAGTCAAATGTTGGATTGTGCATCGCATTGCTTCTATACTTAGCAAGACGTTCTTTGCTAATGGAAGCATGGTGAGAGGTAGTCATTATTGATTAACAAGAGGGTTCTGGCTATGGGAAGCTTGGTGAGAGATGTTGTCATCATAGTTGTAAGTTGTGACCTATGTCCTGCTTCAAGAAATTGCTTGGCAGATAGATGATCAGTTACTTTCTCTAAAAGAAACTGCTTCATCTGCTTCAGTGGCAAGAGTGAATTTTATCAGGAGCCAGAGTGGGCTCCTGACTTGTGGTTTTCAATGATCTCATAGGCATGTCTAAGATGTGAAGTCAAGTGCTAGAAGGTGCTTCAAGGTCCATCACTGCCTTATTGCTGCATGATTCTCTTGTCTATTATCACATATTTCCTTTCGCCTTCAAGCTCCACCACTGCATGTTTGACTTGGTTACAGAGTTATTGTAATGCTGTGGTTACAATGTTTACTTTATCCACAAACATGTCCAGACTTGGCACCATATCCATCTTAGTGTCTATAGAGATGTTTTACTGTTTGTTCATGTGAACTTGTGAAACTCTGTTGCCCAAAAACTCTATTGCCATGAATTATAACATAATCTGATAAAATTTCTACTACCAAACAGAAACTACAAAACTAGATCTATATTGCCCAGAAAATGCCAAGCAAACAAAGCCTGAAATCTCCTCAGCAGGGAAGCAAGTATTGTTCCCAAACAGGTTATGAAATCTGAAGTGTGAAGTCAAAGTCCCCAAACTGTTGTATGGATTCATTGTTTCGACTTCTGTAGAGGTTCACAGAGCCATGTCTCTGATCTTCCCATTCTTTACAGTTAAGCATGGGTATTCCAGCCTTTGCTCTGGGTCAAAGAGTACACACTTGAACCGCAGGCTGAGACCTCGTTATAGTACATTAATCCAATATATATATGTATAGTGTGTTGAGAAATGATTATATCATATTTCTCTGGCTGAACTACGGTTTTTTTGTAAGCCTGGTTTCCACTCTGCAAGCTTCGGTTTGCAAGCACTACTCTGATACTGTTCCTCTCTCCTCCGTAGCAAAGTCTCAGGAGCAGTCAATCAAGGAAGTCGTGATTTCTGTTTCTCTTTACGTTTTTGGACCTCACCCTGACTGTGGATTTTATAGGTTCGGTTTTCAATACCAATTTGTGGGCTTAGCCATCTGCCTTTTTAAGTCTTGTCCTTGGGTTTGCTTCTCTCAGCTTGAGTAAAGCAAATGATTCGAGCATTCCCCCATCCTTTTGTATTATCTTCTTTGCCTTTATGGATTATACTTTGTTAAGTATGGCTAGCCAATACAACCCAAAAGCTTATTTAGAAAGCGGAAGACAAATGTGCTTGAATTTTTTAATTGAATGAAGAAAAACTAGTTTGGCAAGCATTTTGTGAGAGAAATTTAGTGAGATGAGGGAGATAGAGAGGGAGAGATTGTATCAATGTGCAGGGGGGCTGAGAGGGAGGCCAAACACATTTTTCTTCATTCATTCTTTGAATGAAACATTCCTAGAATGATGCTAAATAGACTCCAATTTTCTTAATTTTCTCATCATATTTTGGACTCCTTTGTCGCATACTCGCACCAGTTCAGTAAATGGTTAAGGAGCATGCTTATCTTTGGAAAGTGTGTCCTTTTTCCCTTTATGGAATTAATTGTGTTCATTTTGCTGGATAAATCTGCATGATATATGGATTGTAGTTGCCAATAACCTGCTTGATGTTCACATCTAAAATATTATAGGTAAGAAATTATATGAGGTTGCTTTAAGGCAAGTGTCCGAGCCCAATATTTTAAACTATTTTCCTGGCTATGTTAACCCTGCATCAACAAGCAGCAAGTTGATTGTTGATGTGAGTATGCAACAGGGCCCACTAGATCAAGAAACATCAAAAAAAACTTCTTTAGAAGTGTTGAATATCTGGAAAGAATATTATTTAATGTAGAACCAAATAGTGTGTAATTGTTTCTGTTAAATCGGCTTTCATGATGCATAAGTTCTGACATTCATGCAGGAGCTCAAGGGTGTCATCAATAGTGTGCCTGAGATTGTAGAACTGGTGGGTCATGTGGAAGCAGGTCAAGTGATGAATATCAAAGAGAATGATGGTGAGGAAAAAGTGAAAGCTGTCTTAAAGTCAATCTTCACCCAACTTATGTCAGCTAGCAAGGATGCAGTCTCAGGGATGGTGTCCAAACTGAAAAACCGTCTGAACATAGAAAATAAGGTAATTTGGAAATATTGATCAACTATTCTTCGAATTTTTGATGGTTTATATCCATGTATCTGGATGAGAAGCCATAAAAATTTCTGTAAATGCAACTATATATTTATATATAATCAAAATCTGCATGCTTGGATTGGCCCAAAACACAGTCCAACGTGCTTGAGTTGCACCCATACTTACGTGCTACGTTGGTGCCCAATAGCTGAGAGCTTATTCTTTAAACGATTCTCCTTTCATGTCCTCAAAACTGCCCCGACTGAATGTAAATTCCTACCCTGGACCTTTACACACTTATTTCCATACTGTGCTCAAATTAGTGCAGGTAATAGGTTTGACTCTCCTCACCTTTCTGTTTCTCGACATGCATACTTGCAGACTCCTCAAATACTCCTATTACACTAATGGAAAAAATAAAGAAGAAGAAAATTTGCTGCCTAGAAATTGGTTGTTTTACAGGTCCATGTATCCAACGCATGTTAATTAGTATACAGTCTTTGTTATGGACTCTCATAGCCCCAAGACAGTGTTAAGGATACTTCCTATTTTTTGTTCTATTCATCTGTTCAAATCTAATAGTTAAGGACATCCTGTCGGTGGGATTATTGGGCCAGGGTACACTGGACCCACTGGTTAATTTATTCCATTTCCCATACTTTCCAACTTATAACAGTTGAGATTAGGACTCCAGGCCAATTTAGGTGGTGTAAAGGCTACTGAGCTTTTTAATGTATATTTATTGCTTCTCTTGGGACTTGGGAGATTACATGGCATCTTCTTAGTGATATATTATTAATACTATCGCGTTCTTCATTAGAAAAAACTATGACATGATGTAAGTAGTAAATATTATGACATGATCATTGCTAATATACTACATTTGTGACAGTTGAATATTTTAATTTTTTTCACTAGGATTGCCAATTCTTTTCTAGTTTTAAAATTGTCAGTTTCTTTTTTTCAAAGTTGGACATTGACTGTGGATGCAGCATTGAACCAAAATAAGTGTTGCTGACCTAAGAAGTACGGATACGGACACAAGACACGAATACGACACAACACAGACATGGCGATATAGCAAATCCTAAAAAAGTAGGATACGGACATGGTTAGGACACGGCAAATAATAAATATATATATTTTTATATATAATAAAAAAATTAAAGAATATTTTTATTTTTGGCCAAATTAAGCATAATGTCACAATTAATAGAAAAGAAAAACATAACTAATATTGGAAAAGTAAAAAAAGATGAAACTAGCAAAAAAGAAAACAAAAAGAGTTAGAATAGAGGGTAGTAAAAAAAAAAACCAGAGATTGTTTGGAAAATTTCATTTTTGGTCTAAAATTGTTTTTGAATTATTTATGAACTTTTAAAACTACATTTAATACTCTTTTTTTCCTCTTTGTTTTTGATAACATGCTTTGGTTACACTCAATGATTAAAAAAAAAAAAGAAAAAAAAGAGGGATTCAAAAATTTAAAATAACTCCATTGTGTCCTGCCGTGTCCATCCATGTCCCTACCACGCTCCTGTTGTGTTTAAATTTAAAAAATTTTTTTAAAAAAAGCAGACATGTTTCTTGGCGTGTCGGACGTGTCAGAGTTGTATCGGTGTCCAAAACGGATGCGGGGACCCTGGGCGCGTGTCCGTGCTTCCTAGCTATTGATCTATTTGCCTCATCATGCTATAACATTTTCTCTGTCATTATTGATGTGGATGTCCTGGTTTTCAGGTGAGAGCATTGACAGAAAAGGAGCAGCTGGCATTGCGGTTAGAGAAGCAATATCCTGCAGATGTTGGAGTGATATCATCTTTTTTCTTCAACTATGTGAAACTCAAACCTGGGGAAGCTTTGTATCTTGGAGCAAATGAGCCCCACGCATACCTATGCGGTGAATGCATTGAATGCATGGCCACTTCAGATAATGTTGTGCGGGCTGGCCTCACTCCGAAATTTCGGGATGTCCAAACTCTCTGCTCAATGCTTACATACAAACAGGTGAAGATTAGTCCAACTTTCTCCTTTTAAGCCTTCGTGGTATTTTTACTTTTTGCGCCCAACCCCCACCCCCCCGGGCGCCCTTGCGCTCCTGCACCTACCTCCTAACCAATGTATGGTCACAAGTCCAAATTTGATATTCATTCAACTTTTCCTTACCATTGGATTGAAATCATAATAAAATGATGCCCCCAAATCATTAGATTTTAGGGTCATAGATTAAAAGGTTAGGATGATCTTATGGACTCAAGATTTTGCATATAGGTAGGCCTCTTATATGCAAAATCTTGAGTCCGTAAGATCATCCTAACCTTTTGATCCATAATCCTAAAATCTAATGGTTTAGAGGCATCATTTTATTATGATTTCAATCTAATGGTGAGGAAAAGTTGGATGAATATCAAATTTGGACTTGTAACCATACATGGAGGGGTCGTGTGTGTGAAAAGACTAGATTGACTCAACATGAGCCCCATGACAAAAAAAGAAAAAGGAGAAAGGGGGGGGGGGGGGGGGGGGGGGGGGGGGTGGCGTTTTGAGAATTTCCTATACATATATATATATATATAGACCACACCTCATGATACTTTTTAAACCTTTTTAGGTCTAAAAAAGGAAGTGTCCTTCACCAAAATGGTGAGGGATGTATGCACATGAATACTTCCTAGATATATATTATCCATGTAAGTTGAAAGAGTTAATGCATGCATGAAACTATGGACAATGCCAAATACATAGTATATTAAGTGAACTTACATGTGCCACAATAAAAGGTACAGGTTAAAACTTCCATAAACTTATCAACTTTACATGTGGTTGGGGGTGGCGTTTTGAGAATTTCCTATATATATATATATATATTATTCATGTTAACTTGAAAGAGTCAATAAATGCATGAGTCCATAGACAGTTCCAAATACATAGTATATTAAGTGAACTTACACGTGCCACAATAAAAGGTACAGGTTAAAATGTCCATAAACTTTTCAACTTTACATGTTGTGGGGGGGCAACCTTAAATTACTAAGGACATGCTCATGTGTCTTCGACCTGGTTTCCACTGGAAAGAGGGGTGTTGCTTGCTGCTGAGATTTAAAGAGTCATTTTGCAGCTAAATATTTCAGTGGCTGGTCAGTTTTGTGCCGAAACTAGATATGTACACTCCCCCTATGAAAATGAGATCAGATCCATGTTTTCCATCCTCGAGCATTCATCCTTCTCTCCCTTAATTTAAGCTTTCACCTCTTCCCTTTCCGTGGAAATGGGGATGAAAACAGAACAAACACGCCCTAAGCGTCTGTTTGGTTGAGGAGAAAAGGTAGAGAAAATTGTCCACAGTATGTGCTGTGGGCAATAGGAAGTGGAGAAAACTGTCCAGCATTCAAATTTGGACTGTGGCAGTTTTCTCCACTTCAAGACAGCCCCTTAGGTTGTTTTGTTTTTTCTTATTTTTTCACACTGTTAGCATCTCTACTGCTCATTCTATTTATCGAACTGTCACCTGCTTTTCATCTGAAATAGCAACTAGGGAGGCTGTATCCAACATCTGTTGCTTGCCTTGATGGCTTAAGTAGGAATGGCTCTATGTTTTGAAATCTTTTCTTAAGTAGGAAGGGGTAACTGGGTAAGTTCACCAATGGATTTTAATTATTGAAAAGGATGGAATCTCTGGGTTTTTATTTGATTTTAGAGGGAAGTGATGGTTTTCTGTGATTTATGTATTTTTGTGAATGCATGGAAATTGGAAATGTAATTAGGTAGAGTACTTGTTTTGTGCCTTCCCTGCAAATCATCATTGATTTTTACAAAATTTATGTGGAAGAAAAGTTGGAAAAGCATTTCATATAACCCATGAATTTTCTGTTTTTCTTTCTGAAAATGAGAATTGTATGATACCTCATGAGGGCATACTAACACACTCTATACAGGCATTTTTGTTAATTGTCATGAACTGTAACTCGGTGGAATTCTTGCAGGGCTTTCCAGAGATTTTGCGAGGAATTCCCTTAAACCCATACGTGAAAAGATACATGCCGCCATACGATGAATTCGAAGTTGACAGGTGCTGCCTTCCTTTGGGAGTCTCTGTGGTGTTCCCTGCTGTCCCAGGGTCATCCATCTTCATTGTCATGGCTGGAGATGGGTCCATGCATACAGACTCAACAGGAGAAGACATTACTGAGGGCGATGTGTTTTTTGTGCCTGCCAAGACCATGATCAGCATAACTGCTGCCTTCGTGGGTAACGGTAATGTTGATGCATCTGGGGCACTGGAACTATTCAGAGCTGGGGTGAACAGTAGGTGCTTGGCATAGTATGAACTCATGTATCTGAATCATCAGTGGTCCTAGCCATAATGGAAGAGCGTTGATGACTTACACATTCGTTATATATGATGCATAGCTGTGAAGAGAAATGTTTTTCACGTTTAGGTATGTTAATTTATCTCCTGTTATATGGACTGTTTAGTAGAATTAAAATATAGGTGCTTTGAATAGTTTGACTCAGTGTCATCAGTGGTTCTGGACATTGCACAGTTGATGGCTTGCACATTCATTATATATATACAGGTTTAGGAGGAATGTTTTCCATGTTTGCATATGTCAATTTATCTACTGTTATATTGAAAATTGAGTAAACGTAAAACAAGGCAAAAAGGTCCCTTTATTCCAACATTCCTATTTGATGTCACTATTCAGCAGGTGTTAAATGACTAAGAAGTAATTGCCCCCTAGTACGTTCCCATTTGATATGGCCAGCTTGCAGGTGTGAAATGATAGAAATAACCACCCTCGATGCTCCATATTCGCTTGAGTTACCGCATTTATCTGAGTAACCCACAAAAGATGATGTTTGCTGTCACCTGATATATCCCATAATACATAGATCAATTAAATGCTCTAGCGTAGCTGGTTTTGGACATGGTTGTGTGTGACTTGAAATACCATATGTAGCAAAAAATAAAAAAAGTCCCTGTTTGGATATACTTCTGGTCAGAGGAACTTCTTTTCTTGACTAACAATTGCACAGAAAGTAAGAGAAGATTTTTCTCAAGGTTTGTGCACATCCTTTTCTTAAAAAATAATAATAATAAATTCTTAGGTGGCCATTTTTTTTGTTTATAGTTGTTTTTAGAAAGTCTTCTGATATAGCTTCTCCAAAGTAGAGGCTGACTATTATGAAGATGTGGTAAATCTCTACCAGAGGGTTCTGTGCGTCCAGATTTCTTTAGTAAACATTTTCACTTGATGCCTTTAAAAGGAACTTTTGAAAGTCGGGAAAGCAGGTACAAATAGTTGCCCAGCATCAGATTTTAGTCGTGGGGAGATTTTCTCCCCTTTCCTCGTCGGTCATATAAGCACTAAGATTGATGGGAGAGAAAACTATAGTACGGGCTGACTGCTAGATATAGAGGTTGTGAATTAGCAGTTTTTACCTCCATTGTCTCTACCCTTTTTTTTTGTTTCCTTCAAAGCAGGCCATGGACCACCCTCCCCCTCTTTTTTTTTTGAAAAGTAGCCCTATGATTAAATGAGAATTTAATGCTTTATTTAGCAATTGCCTCCTAAGAATTTTTTTTTTCACAGTAAAGTGGAGTGAAGTCACTTTTCAGTTGTGATTTGATGTGCCTATCATAAGTACAAAATTTCAAAATTTCCCCTTCTTTTTAAAAAGAAGTCAAAAAATAACAATTAACAGACCACAAAAAAAAAAAAAAAAACCAACAACAACACTTCACTTCACCTCGTATGCAAATGAACCCTAAAGTCTTATATCCTAGTTCCACCCTGGAGTCCAAGACATGAACTCTTTGTTTACTCAGTCTTTTGGTCCATAGCACAATATACCTGTATGTCTTGCCTCCCTGTTTCTCGGTGTTGTCTCATTTCCTCATAATTCAAACCAAATGCTTCAGATACTCAAACCAATTTCTCCTGCCATGATAGAGTGGAGCGAACTAGAATGTAATGCAGTCAGGTCATTGAAACATGTAGTTGTATAGACCCCTCTTAATGAAGTGATGGCCGCTGGTGATCAATGCTTCCATATATGCATCTTCAATTAGTTAACAAGACTTATTTTACTAGAGAGAGAGAGAGAGAGAGAGAATAATTTAAACAAGTACTGGTTTCTCATTAAAGTCCATGTAAACTGAGGTTTAGATATCCTTCCATATTATGTTCCTACGGAAAACAAAACCATACATAGAGGAGGCAATGGAACTAGAAAAATGAAGAGAAGAAACGAAGAGATTGAAGAAAAGTGAATTCCTAGTTTCCTACCAGCAAGTCTTTTTTTTTTTTTTTTAATTTTCTTTGTGTGTGTGTGTGTGTGTGTATCGCGGGCCCGGGGGGGGGGGGGGGGGGGGGGGTGGTGCGGTGTTGTCCACAGCCGTAAAAATGATTAAGACATACTATTAAGAAGAAATATGTTAATACCTCTCTACTTATCTCCTTTACTGACATTTGAAAAAAAGGAAAAAAGAAGAAAAAAGCTCCAATTTTCCCAGTGGAGAGGATTTCAATTTCCTAAGCCTGTGAGAACAGAATTATTCTCTCTCGTTGACAACTGTAATAATTCGAGGTTCCTCTAGTGCTTTCCACCTGAGCATGGGATGGGCCCACTAAATCCACCGGAGGCCCCATTTGTTGCACGAGTCCAATGTAATGTATTCTACGCAGCTAAAATTAAGAATGTGGACTGGTGAAGATCTATAAATGAGTATGAAATAATCTTCTCTTTCAATGGAAAATGAATTTAAGGGCATGCTTGTGGCTCGGTTCGTAGAAAACTTGTTCGGCTTTTCATTAAAAAACCAGTCCACTACCCTTTCCCTCAAACTAATTGGAAACGGTTTTCTATGAAATTGCTCAAAAAAAAAATCCCTTTTCCTCAAAGAAAATTGGCCACACAAAATGTGGAACTTTAAAGAAAAAGCGACATAATAAAAACTACACACGATCGACAAATCAATCACGATGAACAAGCACAATCACACTATATTAAGGTCCACGACCACGGAGGAGAGAACTCATTTATTATGATTTCATCTCAATCCCCTAGAATTTAAGATTACTATAGTTCCTGCTTTCTTAGCCAACAAAAAAATATAGACATAAATAACTAAAATACCCCAACCCTAAACCTCAGCTCTAGATAACCAAATAACCGATCTAACTAAACCAAAATACAAACAAAACGCAACAATCTCCACTTTAATTTGAATTCTATAAATCCCTAAAACCACCTTGGGCTACCTGGTAACATTTTCACGTACCTTGTTGAATGATACTTCTCTACACTGATAGCCTAATCTTCTATAAAAAGCCACTTTCATATTTCCTGATTTTTCCACCCAAAAGCCGCCGCACGTGTGAAATGAAGGTGCAAAATAATACCAGCCATTACCTAGTAACTCCTTTTTTCCTTCTGTTTTGGTAAAGCAGAGTAATTCAAATCATAGTACTACCAGCATGAGTCATGAAGTTTTTTGGAACAGGTACTCAGGAGGTTATTCGCATCAGTAGTTTTCACAAATAAAAAAAAAGTCTATAGGCCTTCGATGATGCCAAGCCACTCAAATTTAATATCACAATGTGTACTCGTAGTCAAGTTACCTCTTAATTCTTTTAGTAAAATTAGAAACAAATATCCCTAATGAAAGCATCTAACCCTGGGGCATCATCACCTTACAAAAGACAACCAGTTGCATACGCCCAACAAATAAAATGAGTACTGAGTAATCAAGAAGCAGCCTGCCTTGTCGCACACAAGAAAATATCCAATTCAAAGTAATAAGAAATAGTACTACAGAAAACCATCATTGCATCCATGCAAACCCAAAACACTGTTCTTAACCCGTTCAAAACTCGGAAACAGTAAACTCATAGTCACATTTGTAAGAGCAGGGAAAGGGGAAAGACTACACTACAAAACAACCATATCAATAAGAATGATTTCAAGCCTCGGTCATGGGATACTCAAACACCACATCCTTCCCAGAAAGCTTCCTGTAAACACCTGCAAAGACATCCAGCTTGTACTCGGTGTTGTTTCTCTCCTTCGGGTCCAAGAAAACCTGCCATGAGAGGTAGAATTATTGATCAAGTAAAAACAAATGTAAAAAAAGAATCTCCTCCAGTAACTGAATTATAGAAAAATTACATAAATACAACCAGAAATATAAATTCGTTTTCAAAACTTCCATGTAAGATTTTTGTTTGCTTTTCCTATTATGTAATGATAAAACTGCAGCAAGAAAGCCCAGTCAACTTGGAAGATCAAGATGAGTCAAGCCAAGTCATGAATCAAGTATGCAGGTCAACTGAGTGTTAACCAAAACTCGTCAAAAACAAATTCAACCCGACCCAGTCAACATAATATGTGACAGGGTTGAGTCAACTTGGACAGATTACTAATTGATCCAGTAGGAGTGTTTTCTCACCTTCATGATCTTCGACCCATCAAGCCGGTATCTAACACGTTTTCCAACAATTTCAGCAGGATAGACCACGTCCTCCAACATTGCTTCATGCACAGCAGTAAGGGTGCGGCTACGAGGTCGCACTGCAGCAGAGCCTTTCTTTGGAGGCCTCAATTTCCTTCGGGTAGCAATGAAAATAACATCCTGTAAATGGTAAGAAGAAGAACATATGAATCACAAAGATTCAAAATACATCACTTGAAAAAGACAGAACCAGTGATTTTTTCCCTTCATTAACAAATAACAACTTGCTTTTGATAAATCATTAACATTGTTATCGGCTGGGACTGTTTCAAACCAAACCAGGGTTGGTCAAGTACTACTTTCCTCAAAGTAGACTAAAACAAGGTTTGGTTTGACAAGTTAAGCCATATCACTTTCTTTCTGCCCATTGCCCCATTCAAAATCTAAACTCAGGTGCACATCAGGAATTTATGTTCAGCAAACCGCATGCTCTTTGAACTAACAATTCAAAACTAGTGGATTCACAGACTTCCTGATTTAAACATGACATTCTTTGCTCTCCACATCATCCCATATGCAAATTGGGAGATAACATATATGAGAAGGGGATCGCTACTTAGACAGCTCCACCCATATTTTAATGGACCCATGACTTGAGGATGAGGTGATTAGGGGGCAAGAGCAATTTGTGGTTCTGGTACCATAGTCCAGGGCCCAAAAGCAACACAGAATGTTGTTTCAACTTCATACAACAGCAAATTTCAAGTAAACTTGGCAGCTTAAAACTTCAACTATATTAACTAATCAAGAAAATCAGATCATAACAGGAAGAATTGATTATGACAAACCTTGCCACCAAATTTTTTCTCAATTTCCCTCCCAAGCCTCACGTGAATTTTTCGGAAACCTTTCCTCAGGCGGTATGGAACATGGATAACAATAGCCTTTCGATTCCCAGACACATCCATCTGACTGATAGGTAGACAAGCAGTTAAATTCTATTGCCATAAGAAGGCCGAAAATATCAAATATAAATCACGCTTTGACATAGCCAGTCCTTACACTGCTGAATTTATGTATAGGTCCTTCAAATCACTTTTCAGCTCCTGATTGGTATTCTCCAAATCAAATAATGCCTGCCAAGAACAAAGAATTAGAGCTGAAAATTGAACCCAAAGCATGTAAATATAAAGTTAGATGATTCAACCTGTGCCACTGACTCCTCAAACTCGGATGGTTCAGCATCCTTGTCTTTGTGGATTTTCCTCAATGCTGTATACATTTTGCTGGCCTAGCTGACACATAACCATGTTATTTAAAGACCAGCACACACACATTCACGCATGCATATGCACACCAAAATAATAATAATAATAATAATAATAATAATAATAATAGCAATGCATATTGTCACAACACAAAGAGCCTCTAATGTCTTTGACAAAATAAGTTCCTTTCATGACTGAAATCTGCATTTGAATAAAGAGGGAGAAGCAAGGAAAAAAAAAGCAGCAGCTATGAGAAGGAGTCCTGAAAGAGGAATTTTTCATGAGAGCTTCATTCACGGTCCCTAAGCATCATTTATTATCATTGTTCTTCAGTGACGTTTTTTTTTACCTGATTTCAATGTTTTTAACAAGTATAGCTAAAAGAAAAGGTTCCAAGATCCCGTTAAAGAAGATACTCCTCAGTTCCCATGCTTTTCGAGCATCAGTTAAGAGTTAAGACCTTTTCTAGACATGCTTGAATAAGCCGTCCACAATACCTTAAAAACTTTTCTATTCTCCTGAAAGATACTAAGATAAAAAATTTATTGAAGGACAAAAATGGAATACCTTTCAAGAATTATACTAAGGTTCATATAAAGCTCGAAGTTCAAGGCAGTTAAAACTTTGGTAATGCATCAAAGTAGTAAAATGAAGAGTCTGACCAATTAGGTTGATTGCGAACTACATGAAACTTCAAAACCATAACTTCAAAACCATAGCCAGAATCTTATAATTCACAATTTAACCAGTGATACTCAAAATTTTAGGATGTCTAGGAAAGATATGTGTCAAGAGATTTTGGTAAAAGATTGTAGCTAACATAATTCCTAAAGATGAATCCTTAAAAAAAAAATTAAGAAACAGAAAGGAAAAAGTACTCTTGTATGACCAATCCACGCCTTTCAAAAACCCTCTCATGAATTAGCACTATTCACCCAAAAAAAAAAAAAAAGGACGACCAAATTCCTCATTGAATTAGGCGCCTTTTTTAAGGGCACACCTAAAATCCCTTCATTCTGGGGCTATGATCATCGGGCTGCAGTGATATTGGATCCACACTTCATCTAGATGGGTACAGTTGTAAGTCTTCACCTCCCTTACCATCCCAAAATCCTATAGAATCACATTACGGCTTACACCCATGCAAGTCTATACAGATACACTTCAAAAAAGAAGAAGAAGAAGAAGAAGAAAAATAACAGAACCCATGCGGTTCATCAATACAGATTCCAGAACATACCGTTTATTACTTACAGCAATCATAAAGCAATGATAAATATATCCTCATTTTAAATTAAGTCAGAAGTTAGAAGGTGAAAATTAGAAATTAAAACCAATAAAAGAAACATATGAATATGTCAGATTAGTATGAACATAAAATTCCAAAAAAAAAAAAACTTACATCTTAAATGTTAAAATTTTGTCTTTGATTTTCTGTTCTGAACCTATTTTAACATAGCTTAACAGCTCATCCCATGTTCCCAAAAAGCTAAAAACCACCCAAATCTAAGAGGGTTACATACAATCTATCAAAATTCAAGTCATTAAACATTAGAATGAAACAAATATTCATAACCCAATGCTTCTAGAAATCAGTTGTTGCCAAATCTCATGGCTTGCTTTCAGGGTTCCTTCCACTCACTTGGATTCAGTTCCAATAACGTGATTGGGAAGATTATAGTAACAAAATCCTATTAGAACTTGCATTTTGTACATCAGAAGCACCCATTTCGTGATCAATCAACCAGAAAACAAGAACGCTAATGAAAGCTGAGATTTAGCGGCGCATCCAAACGGATCATCAAATCGCAAACGTGTCTGAACAAATCAAAAGAATGAACAACATAAACGAATTCAAAGACTAACTACGTATCATTGGATCGTATGAACATTCTCCGATTGCATGACAAAAACAAAACCCTAAAAGGGTATGACATCTACGAGCAAACAGATCATGATAAAGCCCTAGAAATGGAGGAGGAGATTCTTGAAGAGAACAATACCTTGGCAGCGGCAGAAAGAGGAAGAGAGATTCAAGGCAGAGAGAGAGAGAGAGAAGAGCGCAGTCGAAAACCCTAATTATATAAAGAGCGTTGGGAGGGCAGAGTAAAAACCCTAGACTGATAATCCGACGGTCAGGATCATTAGTTGGGGTAGCCCCCGGATAGGGAGAGATTGATGGGCTTGGGCTTTTAATTCAAGGCCTTATAAGGAAGATCCAAGCCTCGTCATTTGTGTTATTATCATGTATCTGTCAATTATGGGAGCCAATTTCATTGAACTTACAATTGAGGATGTATCGAATGGTCCGAATTATCTCTCTCCGTAGGCCCTACAATGAGAATTGCAGCTTCTAACACAGATCATGTGTACTGGCTATGGAAGACTCGAGATTTACCACAAGACTCTCTCAATTTACCACTTGGGCGATAGAACACAATGAATTATGGTGTTCACCCTGTTTGAAACTCGTAGTCTGATGGCCACTAATGTTTAATTCATTTTTTTTTTAAATCGTTGCTCGGTTTTAAATGCACTTTTGTAAGTGATCGGTTTCCAATTTTACATGTGATGTGAGAATGATTTACATATATAATTTATATGTGCAAATGAGTCCCATGTGAAACACAATTTATTTTTTCATTTTCATACCTTTTCAAGTATGAATCCAATTACATCCAACTCTTCATATGTCTTTTATCATTTTTCATATATTGTGAAAAATACATGATGAATCAGTTGCTGGGATTCAACACAATAAGCATTGTTGGCTTTCTAAAGAGGAATAACAATTTTTAAAAAAAGGGTCCACAGAAATTAGAATTGAAGATCAAATGATTTAATATATATTTTTTTTCAAATATTTCACCATCTATGAAGCATCAATAGTTGGAATTTGAGATGTTTATGGCCTTGTCATTGTGAAGAGGTTCTATAGCTCCGATCTTGCATTAGAGGTCCAAATGATCCAAAATTTTGGAAAAAAATCGGCTTCAAATTGCGGAATTCTCTCTAGCAACAGAGCAAGCATCCCATAATTGATATGTTTTTTTGGAGACAATTCAATATCCATATTGAATCAGCCCCTACATTTTGACCTCCAAATTGAAAATGGTCTTTTGAAGAAGATTAATGGTTTAGATCATGAAAGTGGGCTCCACAAAAGTGAAGATTAATGGTGTATATTTTGTCATAAATATCTCACAATTTATGATATTCGGAGAGTTGAAATTGGATACCATATCCATTTTGGCCTTTCTAAGATGTTTAACTGTTTGGTTCATAATTCAAGGGCTCACAAAAAAATAAAAAATAAAAAATAAAAAAGGCATGATGGATGTGATGTTACCATAGCTTCCCAGAAGCAAATGGGGAGTGAAACTGTTTGTAAGGGCTCTTTTGCACATAATTTACACAACCAAAATCACAAGTAATTTATACACATTACATGTGTAACATTTGCCAACAACTTAAATGGTGTGAAACTATTTCATATGTGGAATGTTTATACATGTAAATGGGTACTAGAGGGCTGTCCTGATAGATAAGACACCTGTTTCCATGATCCTTGGTGGGTGCCCTGTCCCTTCATACTCTTGGCCACTGGGCCAAATCATTGAAAAAAAAAAGAAAACCCTTAATTATTTCCATTGTTGATCCTTGGAAATGGCTCTTGAATATTGATTGATGCATTCTCGAGATTTGATTCAACTAAACCCATCTCAAATGACCTGGTGGTAAAATTTCTTTATAGTCATGTACAATGGAGGATTTAAGAATTCTACCATGAGAATTTCAAAATCTTTTAGATAAAAAATCTATGAACTTCATAAGAAATAAGCCCTTAGGGTTGCGGATTTGGAAGGGGAAGAAAAAGTAAATAAAAAGCCGCAAATTGTGCAAAGGAGTTGTATGTTTTGGAAGGGAGTTGTAGGTTTTTGTAAGAAACGGGTGAAGTCTAACAATATCAATCCTATGTTAGTGATGTTGTTGTTGAGTGTATCTCTGTAAAAAAGAATAAAAAAATTTTGACGTCATGTATGAATTACTCTATCATTGATTTCTAAAATTACTTGTTCTACCATCGATTAAGAGTTTATGGTTTTTTTATTTATATTAGAATCCTTTAAAGTTAATACTAGCAATAAAGGCCCATGCTAAGCTAGACCAAAAATAAAAATAAAATATATTCAAAATTAGTATTTTAATTTAAACTAATAATAATAGTAATTATTATTATTATTAACACCAAAATCAACAAGAGTTACATCGCCATAAGGTCCCACTTAGAGAGTTACATTGGCCAAATCTGTTGAGTTCCGTGTAACAGGAATGATGATGACAAGATTGATGGTGGAAAGATTGACGGATGACAATTGTATGAACTAAAGGTTCAAACTATTTATTGAATTTAGAGATGTTTGCACAACAGTCGCATGATCAGGTGGATTCCATTCTTTGATTTCATGTAACGGTCTTGTAATGAGCTGAATTTTGATTTTTAATTAGAATAAATCTGGACCTTTGTTTTAATCTTTGATAGACCTCACATGCATTTAATTTTTTTTCTCTTTTAGTTTTATTGATTTAAGTTTTGATAAATTAATTTTTAAGAATTGTTTTTGATGAAAAGTTGAAAGCATTTCATTAAAAGATAGGAGTTACATCAATATCAAGTTAATTCATAATAAAACTAAGAGGATCTTCAATTCAATATACTAGACTATTCCCCTCAAGTGTACTTTTAGCAAATAAATGAGCAACTATGTTCCCTTCCCTCTTAGTATATGAGATCATTGTTATTTGAAAAGATCAAAATTGGCCCTTTGCCTTTTCAATAATATGGTGGGTCTCATGTGCGCTAGAATTTAAGGTTTTTAGAAAGTTTTAAAACCCAACCCAAACTACACTGGGGTAATCTTAGTATGGGTTTCTAGGCCCTTTAGGACTCTTTCTTTTTCGTATGAAAGGCACTCACTCCAAGTCAAGGTTGGGCCTAGGTATGGCGATGTGGGGTTAGTCACATTCGACGGCTTTTGTCTGCTTTTAAAATTATATGATGAAAATCTTGTCTTCGTTTTAAAATTTTATATTAAAATCCTATAAAGCAGCAGCATTGAAAACAGATCATTCTGATGACTCATTCCCCAATTTGCATTGTGCTTTTCTTTCCTCCATTTCATCTCTAAAAAAACTTAAAGGCACAAAGCAAAATATTGTGGATAAGAAGATGCTGGAAAGTATTGCTAAGATTGGCACCATCGGTTTTTAGTCTGTTAAGTTAATGTAATATGTATTAAATAAAAACAAATCAGTAGTTTAATAAATTCATAGTCTCATAAATTATTTCGCATGAGCAGGTTCATTCAAACCTTTAGCCCACTAACTCTACAACTGTATTCATCCGATAAGGATGGGTTTTTACTCAAATAGTCAAACCTCATCATGCTACAACAGCCCTCCTCCTAGTATAGACAACTAGTGTATATACAAATATAAGTAAGCCCTCTGGCCCTGCATTGAAACACCAGTGTCATACACACCAGCAACATCTTGAAATTTTAAGCTGTTTCATAATAGAAAATTCAATATCTTGCTACGAATTCGAAGAAACAGGGTTTTCTTTTTCCACCTTAAGTCTTTAAGGATTCAGCCAAAGAGTCGTCGCTCTGATAGGACGTTGGTCAGACAAGGCTCTGATACCATATGAAAATAGAGTACTTAGATTGGTAAACTCTCTTGCACACTGTCTGCAAGAGTTGATTCATGCATTTATTTCTTGTAGAAGTAGATAAGCATGACTAGTTACAAAACAGAGTTCATCACGTCTGATCTTCAACAACAGTAAATTACTATCCCAGTCTCAAATTCAGTCTTTACCCAATAACAAACATTTTCACTTAAACAAATCAAGTTGGAAAGCTAAATAACAGAGGCGAAGCTGTAAATCTCTTCTATCAATCTCAAACCACTAAGAAGATACAAAGGCAAATATATTCTAGCAAAATTGAAAAAAACAAGAACATGATTCCAATTAACACTAAAATTAGCTCTGACAAATTCATCTATACAAATATCCTGTAAACATATCCATCCAAATTAAGACTAAAACAAGAAAGGAAAAAAGAAGGCTGCCATTTGCAGTCCATCCTTACAATCATATGAACCCTAACAAAAAAATGGAACCTTGTAACAGAAAAAATGGAACAATGTCAATCTCGAATCCTAAATCGACAAATGGGGCAAAAATTACTTTGTCTCAGCCACTTCTGTACACATTCTCCATGGAAAATGTGAAGGCACGGCAATTGGTTAACTTGGGTGTCCTCCACAAATGCCTCCATGCAAATAATACACGTCTCTTGTGATCCTTCCATCTCTTTTTTGAATGTCTTTCTTGACAGTGCCGATACGATTGCAGTTTCCGTTGCCGGAACTGCCCCAAAGCCCATTGCCGGAGCTGCCTCAAAGCCCAACACATGCCAGGTTTCCAACTCAATTAGGACGGCGATGGCGAGATTCCTGAATTTTCTTTCCTTGGCTTCCCCTGTGTGCTTGCTGTCCACATGGGTTAATATCTGCACCCTTATGCTGTAGGCATATTCATTTGGAATTCCCAGTAGCAAAATTACCCTGTGAACAAACTCGTCAAATCTCTGCAGCGACCATGGATCAGGAATGGATGTGGTAAAAACCCGCCATGGCCTAACTGTCTCTCTTTGGTCAACCACAATAGTCGAAGCTCCATCGATAGAACAAGCAACACAGGATTCTCTCTCGACCACCTTGAATCCCAATTCCACGTCAATTCCTTCTTCGTCTACTTTCTTCATTCCGATCGACGCTTCCGTCAATCCTGGCGATTGGGTGTGTATGTCGAGCTTACAAAATTGACGAGATTCCATGGTTGGGCTCTTGTGAAGAACAACGCCAACAACGAAAGAAGGGGGAAGAAAAGAGACCAAGAATCAAGAATGCCAGAGAAAACAGAGAACAAGAAGCTCCTAACGATAATAACAACAAAGAAAGAGAGAGAGAGAGAGAGAGAGAGAGAGAGAGAGAGAGAAGAAGAAGAAGAAGAAGAAGAAGAAGAAGAAGCTGCGAGAAAGTTTCTATTTCGAGAACATTTATATAGGCTTTGGGGACTTTCCCGCTCGAACAAGCCTCCTCTCGCTTTCCCAAACTACCGTTGGTGGATTTCAAATTTTCTAAATAACGGCTAGGAGAGGACAGCTGTACACGGTCAAAGTTAGGAGAGGACAGCTGTACACGGTCAAACTTTCTAAATAAATTGAGAGAGCCCATGTGGATTTTAGGGGAATCAGATTAACGGCCTGGATAGTCTAATCGGGAGGTCACTTTGCACAAAAAATATCGGCCGTTACATTTCATAACGGCGGTTATGAAACGGTAACGACCCTTGCCGTTATGATTTGGGAGGGAGAGAGGGAGAGAGGAGGGGAAGAGAGAAGACTAGTAAAGTTCCGGGAACCTTTATAGAGTGGTGTTGCAACTTTTGTGTCATTGTCACACGTGTGTCCAAGTCCCTGGGCACAACACAAGTTTTGGTCGGGTTTAAGATTCAGGCCCACTTCCATATTTATCACTATGGCCCAACTCTGATTGCAGTAAAATTCTTTAAAAAGCTAATATAGAAGGTGATTGTTTTTTTGGCAAATAAGGTGATGATTATTTTTAATGGGTTGGATTTTAGATGTAGACTGTCTTAATGGATTTATAAACTTTATTGGATACAAAGATTAGACATTAAAACTCAACATATTTAATGGTTATAAAGTAAACAAGGATTTTCTTTTTTATGACCCACCGTATCATTCGGCAGTGCAGTCTTTAGATCTTTAACTTTTGATCGGTTATCCAATTTTGATGAGCAATAACTATTTCTTGGAGCGTATATATATGGCTACACACGTATAACCTAGATAATGTAAGCGGCAGAAGTTGATCTCGAGACCTTGGGATGCAAACGCAAGGCTCAAACCAACTAAGCCACTCCTTTTACGGCTAGAGTAAACTATGATATAGGATCTTATAACTTATGAGGACCGATATTCTGGTTTATACTCCTTACTAATGGGAAAAAAATATTATTTTTTAGCTTTTTACAACATTTTGGATATTTTCAACATTTTTTTAAATTTTTTTTAAGATAAAAACCACACTACGATGGACTATGGTGACCGTGAACCACTAGTCATACAGCAGCATTTAGCTTTTAGAAGCACTAAAAAAACTACACCAAAGAAAAGAAGAAAAAAAAAAAGGGCCGTCCCCATCATGCAACCCTTCAACAGTTGACCCGGATTCCACCTTCAAAGATGACGACAGGTTCCTAATTTTATTCAAAAAGTAATGAAGCTTGCAAAATACAAAGTCCCCAGCAACCCCTAAAGCCCAAAAACACTGCATTTGCAAAATCACTTTAATTTATCAAGATCTTTTGGAACAAAGGCGCATACACCCTCAAAGTTTTCTAAAATAGACACATTTTCAACTTCATTGGAATCTCCAAACTCCACTGAACTTAGTGAATCAAAGCAAAACTTGACATTTGCAAAACTCCACCACGGCTGGCCATGCCTAGCTCTGCTTATCCGCATTCAATTTCAATGAACCCACAGGAGAAAGACGCTACTTTTCATGATTACTTTGCTTTGAAGAACAACAATTCAAAGAAGCTGGTGGTAGTTACTGTTTGGAGTAGCTTCATTGCAAGGTGCAGTCTTGTTTGGTGTAATTCAAATAATATTGTAGTTGTGGCAATATCTTAGTTCGGTGCAAATTTTATTGGGTGTGGTCATATCCTATGGAGAATGGTGCATTTAGCTATCTTGTGGTCCATTTGAAAGGAAAGGAATGAGAGGATTTTTTCATGCTCTTCATCTTTTAATCTCTATTGTTGCATTTAGAATTGCGAAATGGGCTTCGATTCGAAAGGAGTTCTCCAACTTTAACATTGATGATACCATTTAGAATTGTAAAGTGTGTATGCAGTGTTGCCGCATTAAGGTGAGCAGATCAATTCCTTGGTCTCCCCTTTCCTTTGGGGCATTAAAGTTGATTGTGCTCGAAATGATGATGAATTCAGCGGAATCAAGTCCAATATTCACACATTCAAGCACATAGAATAATGGAAAAATAATTACGATTCATCATTAAATTCTCTTTAATTACATAGGATTATGTTGGGTTTTATCTTGTATTCCGGTTTAGCCAGATCGGTCGTTTGGATTAGCCAGAACCGGAGTCCAGGGTTAGGAGTAATTTAGACATAATGTATGGGTTTTCTTGGTGGTCAAGAAAACGGGATCTATATATTAATGTATTGTGTAATCCTAAACCCTAAGGAGGTGAAGTGCTTTTCTCCATGGACGCAGGGAAGGTTGCCGAACCACGTAATTGCTTGTGTATCATCTTCTTCATGATTGCTTGATTGTGTGTTTTGTGTGTGCCGTGGTTAATTGCAGATTCTGAGCTATATTTCCCTACAAGTGGTATCAGAGCTTAGGATTTGGTAGTTCGGTGCTTGTGTGGCGAGAGGATTGTGCTTGGGTTATCTGGACCAAAAGGTTGGTTCAGACTGCTGCTCGCCGCGGATCTGGGTTTCGTGTTTTTCTCTGTTCTGGGCTTACCAAATAGAAAACACAGGAAACATCATCGCTTCTGCCTTGCCTGATTGGATGAAGAGCGTGACGAGGGCTACCGACCGCATATTTAACTGCACCGTCGCCGCTGTGACCGACCGGATTTCTTGTTGCCGCCGCCGCCGTTACTGCGCTGTCACCATCCGTTGCAGTCGCCGTCCTGTGTTGTCGCCCCGCTGCATCGCCGGAGTCATTGCCGTGCCGCCGTGCTCCGACCGTTGTCACGGACCATCCACCATCGGCCGATCAACGTCAAGGAAGACGAGGCCTGGGTAGTCGTCCCCTGTTGCAGAACCAGAACAATCGGGGAAGAAGGTCGCATTTTTTTTTTAGGCGTTGGGTCAGGTTCGGGTTAGGTTAAGCCCTAACCCGTGAAGTCCGATCTACGAGAAGCAGGTTCAGTTCCGGGTCAAGTCGGATCCGGACCCGGTTCGGCAGAGAAGCCCAGTTTACAGCAGAGCAGGTCGGTTTCGGGTCAGGTCGGATCCGGACCCGGTTCGATAGAGCAGGAACAGCCCGCCAGCACATCGTTGACGTTAGTCGATGTCAGCAGAAGTACAGTCAAAGGACAGATTTGACCGGATCGACGGCCAGAATTGTTTTGCGAATTTCGGAGTCATCCGGACTCAGATTCGCGCCCTGTTTTGTTCTGTGAGCTCGTTTCGAGGAGATCAACGCGTCTGTGGAAGAAGATTGGTAGTTTGACAGTCAACAGGGACGGTTGACTAATCGGAGTGCAGAAAATTATTTCTGCGATATCTGAGCCATCCGGAGTCAGATTTCAGATCCGTTTCTTCTAGTGTGCTCGTGGTGACGAGATCTACGAGAGAGACAGAGGAGGTTGGCTGTTTGACAGGCAGAAAACAAGGAGGAATTCATGAGACACAAATTGGGATACACAATGACTTCAAGCAATGAGTATAAGATTGAGATGTTCACTGGGTTAAACAATTTCAGTCTTTGGCAACGGAGAATGAATGATGTCTTGATTCAGAAGGGTCTGAAGAAGGCTTTAAATGGTAAGTCGAAGAAACCAGAAAAGATGTCCGAAGATGATTGGGAGGATTTAGACGAAACGGCTGAAGTGCAATTCGTCTTACCCTCCACGATGACGTTCTCTATAACATCATGGGGATTAACACTGCTCTGGAATTATGGAAAGAGTTGGAGAGCCTGTACATGTCTAAGTCCTTGACAAATAAACTGTTTTTGAATAAACAGTTGTATTCTCTGAAGATGGCAGAAGGATCACGGCTGTCAAAGCATCTCAATGAATTCAATAAGCTTCTGGTACAACTATTGAGCATTGAGGTCAAGCTTGAGGAAGAAGACAAAGCACTGTTGTTTTTGTCTTCACTGCCCCAGTCGTACGAGTACTTAGTGACAACGCTGAGTGCGGGAACGATACTTTGAGTATGAATGATGTTACTGCAGCTCTTCTCTCAAATGAGATCATGAAAGGTGACAGTGAAAAATCTAGCGGAGAAAGTATTAATGTAGCATCAGGTTCAAACCGGAGAAGGGGGAGATCTAGATCGAGGAATAAAGGATCAGGAGATCAGAATCGCTCGAAGTCGAAGGGCAAAGGTGTAACACTCCGACCCAGCTTGACCTCGTTTAGTGGCTAGTTAATTTTGTTTTCGTTGCTAATCATGTTTTGTTTGTGTTTTATTTTCGTTACGGGTCATGGATAGGTAGTTGGGTTGAGTTTGACCTGGATTAAGTAGACCAAGCCCTTTTTCGTAATTTTAGCTTTTCTAAGACATGGTCATTTTTGCATCGTCTTGATGTCAACACGTGTCTTTCGTTGAGCTCGTTAACTTTCGTAACTACCTCGTTTGTAACCGATGTCGTGTGATTCGATTGGACCCAGATTTGACTCAAACTGAAAATACACTTCTAACTTGGACTCTCTTGTAATTTGAAAAACCCATTAACTTATATATACTTCATCCATCGACACAAGCACGTTCTCTCTCATTTTCTTCTTCACTGTGCACGTGGAAATTCTTCTCTCTCTCTCTTGAATTCTCTCCTCCATCGACCTCCATCGATCAAGCTCAATCAAGATCAAGTTTGGTTCTTGCATGTGAGGTGAGTGGAATTCTTTCCATTCCTCTCATCTCCTTTCTCTATCTCTTCTCCTTCTTGTTTCTCATTGCATGGTGTGTCTGTGATTCCAATTCTCATGCATGCATGTTGTTTGATTTGTGTTAAGTTGTGTTTGGGCTTTAGGACAACAAATTGTGCAATTGAATTCCAATCAAGGCAAGTATAACCATAACTTGGAAGAACCCATGTTGGTATGCATTTGATTTGGTTAGTTTACATGAATTGATATGGAAAAATGTGTTTACAGCCCATTTGATTACTCATTGATTCAGTACTTGTCCATCTCCATTGGAGAATTGCAATTTTGATGGTGTTACAGGAATTCTGTAAATGCTTCAGAACTTTGACTTCGTGCAGGTACGGCTAAGCCGTATGCCACTTACGGCTTAAAGTCCAAAGAGGATAAAAACCCAGTTTTCCTCTACGGCTAGGGCACGGCTAAGCCGTGAATTGCCCTACGGCTAAGCCGAAGCTCAGCCGTGGCCCAGCCGTAGATCAATACAGGGTGCATTTTCTGGATTTAACTGAGAGTACTCAACTTGACAGACCTTCTACGGCCCAGCCACGGCTAAGCCGTAGACCACACACGGCTAAGCCGTAGCACACACACGGCTGAGCCATATCCACACTAGACCTGCCCAACGAAATGTGATACAACGCGTGAATGATCTCGAGGGCTGCGAATCATTCATGTTCGTTATCCGGATGTTAAACACCTCCCCATAGGTGTTGGTTTAAGGGACTTCGTGCACCGCCCGATTCAATGCAACACTAGACAACGGTGCATCGATAACTTAAAACTACATCATCATGCACGGTTAGAAACACCGGATAATTAGATTAGAATTGGTTTGTAAATAAAGATGATTCGATTTCGCATGATTTGTTGCATAACATGTTGCATTCGATCATTGATCTCAATGCTCTGACATGATTACTTGTATTCCGTTACCTTCACATTGTGATTCCTTACCTTGAGTATGCATGTATGATATGTTCACTCACAGATATGCACGTATGATATGTTGTCACGATCTACTCAGGGTTTCATGATTGACTCTGTATGGTCAGGCACTACTTAGCCTCAGTCTTAGGATCCCGACGGGGTGAATTTGGTATAGTTATACGGACTTGCTGCAGTAAGGATACGTCTTGGGGAACCGGACCCCAGGAAACCGAGACCCATTGTACCCTGGCCCGGACAATGGTGTTCTTTGCATGTTATAAGATCCCTCTTTTGGGAGCATATGGTAATGTAGTAGCCACTAGTTTTGTACACAGCATGTATTCATTGATTCACTTAGCATATTTCTTTCTTGCATGACAGCCTAGTATACGAAATTGCCTTATTTAATTACATGACGTTCTTTATTCTATAAGACACAGCGTGTGTTAACTTGCTATGGTTTATACTTTGCTGAATCTTCGTATTCACAGTTGTTTTTGGTGTTGCAGGCCCAGATCCCCCTGCCGAACCCTCGCCGGTCGACCAGACTCCAGATGAGACCCCCGAGGCCCCATCAGGCCTAGAGGAGTGGATGTGATCACTCCACGGGAGAGCGTTCTTGGCATGCATCATTGGAGTCTTGTTTTGAGGATTTGCTCACTTGTGTATATGTCATGACTGTATATGTTATTTTGTTCTTTTTGTAAGACTTTCTTATGTAATTATGTCAGTCCTTTCTTCGTATTCTCTTCTTGTACTGTTAGTTTAATGTTTCTGATATTTACAGCTTCCGCGTACATGTTTGGCACGTGTGAATGTTCCCTTGTGAATGTGCATTTAGACTTGGTCTACGTGTACAGGCACGGGAGTACGTGTGTCATTAGGTTTGGCTTTTGCTAACCCCCGAACCCTGGGCTCGGGTTGTGACAAAAGGCAAGATCATCACTTGCTATTACTGTGATAAAGAAGGCCATATCAAGAAAGATTGTCCAAAGCGGAAAAAGGACTTGGAGAAGGAAGCAGAATCTGATTCAGATAGTACGAGTGTGACAGAAAGTTCAGATGACTGCGAGGTTGCATGTTTGGTCGAATCTGCTTCGATCATCAAAGGTATGGATCACACTGAAGGTTCTTGGATTTTAGATTCTGGTTGTAACTGTCATATGTGTTATAGTAGAGATCTGTTTGACACCTATACATCTTGTGAGGGTAAATTTGTTTTCATGGCAAACAATGCAGAATCCAAGTGCATTGGAGTTGGAACTGTGAAAGTCAAGATGTTTGATGGGATGATACGGACCTTGACGAATGTGCTGCATGTTCCGGATTTACGAAGAAATTTTATTTCTTTGGGGGCCTTAGACTCCAAGGGCTGCAAGTGTATTGTAGCAGGTGGAGTTATGAAGGTGGTTAACGGAGCAATGGTCGTCATGAAGGGTGATTTGGTCAACGGTCTCTACAGGTTAGCAGGAGGTACAGTTACAGGTGGAGCAGCTGTAAAGGAAAAGGAAAAGTCAGTTGAGGTGGAGTTAGGTGGAAAATTGGAAGATGGTACAACAGACATTCCAAGAAGGCCATTAACAGAGAACCGAAACTGCAGGAACACCAGGTTAAAGGCAAAGTGTGGCAGATCCTCAATTTACTGCTGGCCCAAAGAAAAGTACAGTCGAAAGGAGGGTTACTTTTGCTTTACCTAATGAAGGTGAGAAGTCATCGTGTTGCAAGGATGCTAGCAAGGAAGGCAACAGATGGACTGGATCACTTCAGAAACCTAAGATGGTGTTTGGAAAGTCGACGAAGGAGAAGTTCAAGCCACGCTTGGACTTGATCGTCACACCACATTGATAAGAATGTGGGTGCACCCCTAGCCAAAGGGGTGCCAGAACTGCACTTGATCATAGCGAGTGTAGAGGCGTACCTTTCAACAAGGTACGTGAAGACGAAGACATTACCGGGATCTCAAGGTGGCTCTGAGGATTTGCGGAATCCAAGCCAAGGTGGAGATTGTTGGGTTTTGTCTTGTATTCCGGTTTAGCTGGATCGGTCGTCTGGGTTAGCCAGAACCGGAGTTCAGGGTTAGGAGTATTTTAAACATTATGTATGGGTTTTCTTGGTGGCCAAGAAAACGAGATCTATATATTAATGTGTTGTGTAATCCTAAACCCTAAGGAGGTGAAGTGCTTTTCTCCGTGGACGTAGGCAAGGTTGCCGAACCATGTAATTACTTATGTGTCATCTTCTTCATGATTGCTTGATTGTGTGTTTTGTGTGTGCAGTGGTTAATCCCAAATTCTGAGCTATATTTCCCTACAGATTAATGCTCGGTCTTCGAGGATGCATGTTGTTTATAAGTATTAGAAAGTTACAAGCCCTCCCTTTGGTATCAGATGTGATACAAACTAGGAAAATTTAAGAAATTACATGAAAAAAAGAAAATAGGGAGACAGACAGTGGTTGTTTTGGCAACTGTTTGCCCTTATTTTGCCTTTGTTTGCTTCTGTAGTGCCTTCAGAGTGCTGAAACTTATGTTTTCTAGTTTTGGGAGTGATGAATGATCCCCTAAGAGTGATAAATTCGATCTTAAAATCATGTGTGATCTTTGGTAGTCACCACTTTGATTTTACAAATCGCGTTTGTGTGAATCCAAAAGGTTTGCTTTTGTTCAAATAATTGTGGCCGGAGTTGTGTCATTTTGACCCTATTGTTTTCAAGGAGCAGAATGAAGCCTAAAAAGGTCTATTTGCAACTTGAAAGATGGCCTAAGAACCTTTAAGTGGGAGAACCAAAGAAGATAACTTCATCCCATCGAACTTCTTTGACACTTGGTAACCTTGAAGTTTAATTTCCACAAGCATTGGCAAGATGTATCTTCTTCCCTTGAACCATCTCTCAACTTAGGTCTGTGAGAGGAAGAAGAACAGAGAGAGCTTGGATGCTTATGGAGTGTAAATACCTGCCTAATGCTTGTGAGAAGCATATAGAGCCTTTGAATCTTTGTTGAAAACTTGGAAACCTTGGTCGAACCCTTTTTCATAGCCTAAATATGCCTTTTATAGGCTTCAAAGGAAGTTGGGACAGTTCTTAGTAGTTGTGAGGGAGTTATACTTCCAAATAAAGTGGAATAACCTCCAAAAACCATCCATGGTCACTTTACAGGTATCCGTGACCATGGCCACTGTCACAGACAGATCCATTTGTGGCCACTGTCACAGACAGATCCATTTGTGGCCACTTTGCCTATGTGACTCATTTTCATTAGTTTAGGGTCCGAACGATGTCCAATCTTCACGAAACTTGGAGGGGTATTTTTTAACACCATTTTGAGTGTTTCATATAAATTTCAAAATGTTTTGATGTTCTGAAGTTGGTTAACTCTCCCTTTGACTTTTCATGGAAATGGGCCATTATTTTAGCTGTTTGAGGCCCAAATGACCTCGGATTGACTTGAAGCTTACAAGGATTGAAGTCAAGAGCATCTTAAAGTATCATCCAAATTTCACATGATTTGGATTTGTCGGAGTAGGATTTTGACTAGTGGCCAATTTGTTGCATATTCTAAGTCAATGTCCCTTTTGCATTGTAGGCAGCCAGCTTTTTTTCTACCTGAATGATGTTAAATTGATTTGAAACTTTGAGAAGTTGCCTTTGAGCACATTTTGAGTCTCTGATCAAAATTTCATCAGCTTTGGCCTCCTAGGAGTAGGATTTGGTCAATGATTGGGGGCACTAACGCAAAGTTGACAAGTTTACTAGACTTTGAGTCAAGCGATGTCTAGTTAACTTAAAATTTTGTAGAGCTACCCCTAAATATAATTTGAACTTCCTCCAGAAGTTTTAGCTTATTTTGATATGTAGAAGTGTCTGTTGCTACAGTGACCCTAAGGAAATAATAAACAACCACTGAAACTTGAGTTTGAGCAGAAATGAAGTGCATATGCTTTGAAACTTTGAAACATCATTCTTAGGCATGTGTTGGAGTTGTTATGTGATTTTCACCCACTTTGGTAATCCAGAAGCTTGAATGTGTTCAGTGACCTATGGTTTTGAGTGAATGAACCTTGAATTTGGTGTTTTGCGAGTTAAGTGACCAAATGAAGTACTAACCCTAAAATTTGAATTGCTGCATTCTGAGCTTATCTGAAGTCTCCTAAGCGAGTTGCATCAGCTCTAAACACTTGGTTGTAGTACTTGACCTAGCATTCTACATTCCTAGGGTTTATGTGCCATTGGCTTGGAACTTGCTTGCGATGTCTTCACTGTAACACTTGTAATGTTTATGATTTTTTATGGGTCAACAAGTGCCCTCTTGAGGTGTAATGATGAAGGCATGACTTTAAAATCATCATGCCTCGAAATAGCCAATCTATGGGAATGTTGAATGGCTTGATGAAAGTGTAGTTTTGTCAAGTTAGGTTGTAGGCCTAGACTTGAAGTTTTGAAATTTGTTTAAAAAACCACGAGAGGCTTAGTGATGGATTTTGGTAAAAACATAAGTAATTTGATTTTCTTTGCCCTATTTTTATAGATATTAAATAGCATCTTTGTGAGAATTATGGGGATCACCCATAAAAAGAAATCCCTGAGGTATTGAAAAATTTAGAAGTTTATGAATTTGGTTTGGATTTTGAAAAGTGGATTTGATTTTCTTACGACCTATTCGTCATAAATATCTAAAGTAGCATCTCTGTGGGGACTGTGGGAAACACCCATCCAATGAATCCTTGAGGTTTTAAAAAAAATCACGGTTTAGATTTGAAATGCATTTGGGTTTGAAATTTCATGGATTTTGGTTTATTTTCAAAAATCAAGATTAGGTTTTGACTTGGCTTGACACTGGTCAAAATGAGGTGGAATTTAGAAGGAAATTGGCTTTGGTGGAATTTGATCCAAAAGCAATTCGAGATGACAAATTTTAGTTCAAAATTGGGTTTGACCCAAGATGAATTTGAAATTTGGCTTGGGTTGACTTTGAAGAAAACACACATTTTTGTTTTGAACAAAATACCCAAAATGGATTCACCATGCTGTGGGAAACCATAAATATATATATTTTTATCTTGAGTAAGACACCAAGAATGGGTCCACCATGTGTTGTGGGAATTTGGATATTCATATTTGAGAGAGCGGGCCACTAGCAGTGGGTCCCACTGCTCAAAGTAATAGTGACCAAAGGTAAAAGGTTCACCATGTGTTGAGAGGGTTGAATCACTGCACAAGATGACTTCAGCCACCAAACCGTGGACCCCTTGTTGAAACACATTGCTTCTGTGGGAAAAAGAGTGAAACAGTGACCACGGACTTGAGAGGGCAGCTGTAATGTTCCTAACCCAGTTATTATTTTAATTAATTTAAATATAATTTTATTTAATTGTTTGTATTTTAGTTAATTATGGTTATTATAATTATTTAATTTTCTTTTGGGTTTTGGGTTAAGCGGATAGTAAGTTTAGGACCATGAGTATCCATCTTTTGACCCGGCCCAATTCGGACCTATTTTTGGCCCATTAAATCAAACCAGGCCCATATTTATAAATTAGCCTAAACAATAGGGTTCTTTTTATAAAAACCCAAAACTTTTCCCAAACCCTAAGCCTACTTATATATCATCGATGGGTACTCTTTTCCCCTCATCTCTACAGTGGCTCTTCCTCCATCTCCTTCTCCTCTTGATCGGCCAAGGGGGGCAAGCCCAAATCCAAGCCCAATCGGTGGATATCTTCATCTTCTTCATCATCTCTTCTTCCTTTTCTCCTTCTTCTTCATCTTCTTAGTTGGGGTTGGCAGCGTGATCGAGGGAGAGATAGAGATCTAGATCAGCCCATCCATTAATCTTCATCAAAGGCAAGTGAAATATTCATTTTTTTTCAATGATCTACACTATTTTCTTTGAATCTTTGATGATTAGTAGTATTCATGAAATGCCCATTTAAATCTGTAAATGATGATGTTGATGATAGGTATAGGAGTAGATGGATTGCATGGATCGGATTGATGATGTGATGGAGAGAGACCCACTTTGATGTTTAAAAAAAAAAAATAGAGAGGGATGAGTGTGTCTGGGAATGAACCCAGACATACCCTCTGTTTCTACCATGGACAGGTGGGATTTCCAACTCTTATAAGGTGGTGGGCCGCCACCTACAGATGGGCCCATTGCTGTAGTATGGACCCTTAGTTATTGGATGATAGTGGGCCATCATCATTTGTATAAAAAAAAAAAAACAGAAAGATGATCGTGTCTGGGAATGAACCCAGACACGTTGCTTCATTTGGCACAAGTCAGGGTGTTTGCTGTGATGGGCCACCAATGTTAAAAAAAAAAAAAAAGAGTGATGAAAACGTCTGGGAATCAATCCCAGACGTTATGTGCTGTGTGCAGGGTGGGAGCCTGTGCACTACTGCATAGGCGCACAATGCGCCTGTGCAGTAATGCACAGGTGGGTCACCCACCTGCACATGATGGCGGGTGGCCCCCCTTAATCACCAGCATTTAAAAAAAATGATGAGATTTCATCATGTCTGGGACCAGTCTAGTGACAGGAATTTCCTGCACATGTTGCTGTTTGGCAGCAGCATGTGCAGGTTTTCACTTGAAAATTAATGTGGGTCTGCCACCTACAGGTGGGCCCCATGACTGTAATTTGGACCTTGATTGGTGGGGTTCGACAGGTGGGACCCTAGCAGAGGGTGGGCCGCTTTGATCCCACGTCTGGAAACATGATTGCTGCGTGGACCCCAGGATGGTTGGGTGATGGTGGACCATTGGCAGTGATCAATTATGTAAACCCCACTTGTGAAATGCCATATGATGTTCAAAACAACAAGCCCATAAGCCCATAAAGAAAACAAAAAAAAAAAAAAAAAAAAAAACCTGGGAGTCTTACTCCGAGATTTTGGCTGGGCACATATGATGGAGTCAATTCCAACCTAGGTGTAACAAACCAGGTGATATATCACAAATCACACACATATATTTATATGTATGTATATATATATATAAATATATATATATATATATAAAGAAAGAATGAAGATGGTGTCTGAGATAACTCTGTTTGGTTGTTCACAACAGGTAATCTTGATCTCTATGGATGGTATAGTACAGGTGGGGCCATTACCTTGTGGGTTCTTGGTATATATGTGGATTTATAATGAGTGAACAGGTGGGCCATCCCTTGTGTGAGATCATGAGAATGATAAATTCGAGCCTGATAATTTATTTTAATGATTATTTAACCATTCATTTATTATTTTCTTTGAATGGTTTACATACTCCGGAGGACCCTTGTGTTGGTCTTGGAACCCAATGAATTTAATTTAATAAAATGGAACCCATCACATCATCAAAGTAAGGGGTTATGCGGGCAGATTTCCCCTTACTGATTTCACGGTTTGCACATGATGGTACAAACCGCCCGCACTCAGATGAAGTGAGAATTGGATTATGCATCACCACGGTTTTCAAAAAAATTCCCGACCTTACTTCATCTTGGTTCGTGTGGAATTGTCGCATGCATGAATTGTGATCACAGTGTTAGGAATATTTGTGGAGTTATTTCTTGATCATCATGTTGTATTTATTTACCTTGTTGCATATATGTTAGAATTTATACCCGTTATATCATGATGACTTGGACCGTGTTGTGGCTTGGACTATACAGTGTTCATTGATGAGGTATTCATGTATGTTGAAAACTATTGGGTTGGTATAATGTTTTATTATATGGTGTTGAATATCGATCATGGCCAGCCCTTCACACTACCATAGGATGTGTCTGTCGAACAATCACTGAGCCATGTTTATAAGTCTCGACACAGGAAGGGGCAGGGCTGTGTGAGATTATTATGCGGATCTGGTCATTGGACGACTGTAGTCGGTTCACAGATGTACACTGTGATGATGTTTACCGGACTTAGGGCCGAAGACGAGCTTACCACTCGTGCACGGTTGGTTTCACCGTGATTTTGGACAGGATGCCAGGCATCCGAAGACGGATTTGATCCACCGTTTCTGGACAGGATGCGAGGCATCCGAAGACAGTATAAATTCCGTAAGGGCATCAGCTGATGCGATGCTCGGCGAAAGTGATATTGTTCATTTGATGTAGAGTCGGATGTAGGATCCGTTCTTTCTATGTTGCATGACATTCTTTTATTTATATTGTTTACATATTCTTATGATTTTTGTGTCTTAATCTCACATTGATAGTGTACTTCATTTTGAGTTATGTGTATTTTACTTGCCGCCAATTATGGTTGACCCCTGTTTTCTAAAATTGATGCATAGGTACCGAGCCCGGCTTTGCCGATGAGGAGGCGCAGGCTGAAGCGTTTCAAACGCTTGAGCCAACTGATGTTCCCGAGTGGGGTGCAAACGATGGCTTCGAGGCCGTCTAACCAAGCACAGGAGTGACTCGTTAAATTTGCAATCAATTTAAATAAATCATTCTTTAGAGACTTGATCTTTCAGTGGGACATTGTAATAAATTTTTATTTATTGCTTTTGCAACTTGAAATATTATTATTATTATCTGGTGATATGCAAACTTGTTTTTCTCTCTTGGTACCTATTGGTTGAAATTACTTCCGCAGATTGGGAATGAATGTGAATGGTTTAAACTCACCACGGCCTAAGATCCTGTGAAAAAGAAATAGGAGTCAATGGTTTTGTTTAAAGAAGAATTTAAAAAAAAATTGACTCCTAATTTCACGTAACCCTATATTTCCTTTTTTTTTTTGGGGACGTGACAGTAGCAGTGTCCATGAGCAAGAGGGAAAACACGTTGTGGACACCACTGCTTCAACCGAGCTGGGTTGTTAGTGTTCGGATGTGGAGAGAACTTCGTGATCGAGAGAAAGCCCAAGCTTATAAAGTTGTGACTTCCTTTTTTTTCTTCTCTTCATTGTTTGAAGAACACACAGTAAGACATAGAAAGAGAAAGACAGAAGTTTAGGCTCCTCTGTTCTTCTATTCCAATATTCGAGCTAGAGTTGAACTCCTTCTTTCCCAAGATTCATCAATGGCTGGTAAGCGTTTCAACATTTCCCTCTTTGTGTTTCATCCATGGTCGAATGTATGATATAGGCTTCTTTTGCAGTGCTCTGCTCAACTTGAGCATAGTTCAAACAAGTCTCAACCATGGCCTGCACTGTTTCGCGGTCACCACCGTCTTGATGAAAAGCTTGATTTTTTTTATATTTCTTTGATTTGCATCTTTGCTTTCACATTTTGATTTATGCCAAGAGTCTCACACACTTTACTCGCGAATTGGCACAAACACAGATCACACACACACACTTTACTCGCGAATTGGCACAAACATAGACCCCAGAATTCCAAGTGTTGTTCATGGTTTTCAAGTGCCTGTGCATGGCACGATGGAGCCTTACCTCTTGCTTACAGCATTGATGGTCTTGTGCACGACAAGTTGGGATTTGGGTTAAAACCCTTCTTGCATTGATTTATTCCCATACTTCTAATTTGCTTTTGATCTTTTGATGTGAGAGCTATTTTGGAGCTTTTTCTATGGTTGCTTGCTCAGGTTGGGCACTGCCTGAGTGCATCCACGGTCACGGTTAGAATTTTTCTTTTGTTGCCACTACTTTTTTTTTTTTTTTTGCTTGATTAATCAAAGACACCATTGCAAAACTACTTTTTAGGAACTATCCAAAGCTCATGGTATGACTTGGAGTCAAATTCCATGAAGTTTCACCCTATCAGAGCACTGTTCGGGGAAGTCCCATAGTCATGACCCTTGTGAAAATTTTTGTTTGCTTTGCTTTGTGTTTGACCAAAAATTCTAATGTAGATTGGCTTTTTAGGCACCCTTTTAAGCTTATGACCAAGAGTTGAATTTCTTTGAGGATTCACTTGTTCACGTAGTGTCCAAGCATACCTACGGTCACTGTTTTCACTGTTCAAGGAAGTCCCACAATATTGGCCAACTTTTGACCCCTTTTCTCTCTTTTTTTTTTGTAAAAAAAAATAAATTGCCAAAATGAACTTCACATGACCTATTTGAGGTACCCAGGGCAGCACGTGAGGCCTTGAATTTTAAAAGGGTCTTGGATATCCATTCTTTAAGAGATTTGAAGTGAATAAGCTCCGTCTGGTGGAATGTATGCCCTTGATAGAGCATTAGGCTTCACCCCCTCACTTTGGACTTAGTAAAGGTACACCCTTCTATTCTGCTTGACCACTGATATAGCTGAGCATACACTTGGCCTTTGCAGGTTGAGAAATGTAGGGGGTTGAGAAGTGACAGTTCACTTGATTCTTAGTATAGTGTAAACACAAGTTAGGTCACCACAGCCTTTGTGGGAATTTTACATGGCCATAAACTGAGCACACCTAAGACACATTTCTTTTGTTTTTAATGAAAAGATTACTCCCTTTAAATCTCAAGAAACATGAGAAGTAAAAATCTCACGAATATGAGTGGCCGGTAAAAAAATCGATGATAATAGGATTAGCCTTCAGTCTAGTGATCACATGTAGATTTGAGCATGATTACTAATAAGCTTTTTTACAGTGTTCTTTTTCAACCACAACTTCCAAGGCTAATTCACCCTTCCTTGTCTTTCCTGGCTCCACGTGAGTCCAGGTAATGCCTACTGCATTTGTGGGAAGCCAACAAATACAATATCACCTTCTGATCATTAATGACAGTTGATGATCTTGTTTTAAAATAACTTTGTATAGCAATATTTCCTTTGTTAGCTCTATATGTGCTAAGAATAGTATGTAACGCCGTGTTTTTGTTTATGAGATATTCATTCTGAATTTGAGTGCACATCTGGATGTGAAACCTGTATGACGAATAGCATTCAACTTGCACTTTTGAACTTCTACAAGAATGTCTAATGGCCCCATCATAGCAAAACACCACATGGGATTTTGGTTACCGAGATAACAACCGGCTAAAGTACATGTTTGAGTACTATATTTGTGTTTGTTGAAGAAGCCGACGTAGGAATGTTGAGATCCTTTTGTTAGCTTAAAATTTGAGTGTGGAGAATGAAGCAGTCTCCAATAGTTACTGGAAGTCTAATGAAACCACGGCAAATGACCGAAGATGATTGCCATCAAAATAATGGCATTTACTTTTTGTCTTCAAGGCTTTAAATTGATGTTGTTCTCTTGTTGAAAACCTGCCATCTGTCTTCACATACTGTATTTTCATAATATTGAGCTTATTTGTGCTTTCTGATGTGTGTAGATGTTGTCATGCTTTATTTGTGTTGTGCATGCATTCCATGCATTGGATATTGCATCTCTTGTATTAGAGTGTACATTAAATTGCCCCCTAAAAAGGTCTAAGGTGTTCGAACATCTGTTTGGATCGGGAGCCTTAGGTTTGGGACTTAAGTGTGCCTCGATGCTAATTCTTGGTCTTAGAACTAAGTATTCTTTCCTCCTTTTGGTCATTTGCTATGGAGAGATACTGCTAAAATTTTGGTAGAAATTGATGCCTTAGCCATTTTTGTTGTTTTGACTATTCTCCTTTTTTTTTTTGTTTTGTTTTGTTTTTTTTTTGTTTTGTTTTTAGATTAAAAAGGCAAGGCACGCACAACTTCAACTTCCGACTTATCAAAGAGCTGTTTTAAGGGTAGAACATAAAGTAGCCTTGATGTTAAAGATCCGAATGAAGTGTTTGCTGCCACTTTGAAGAATCAAAGAACTAGGGCCCTAGCCGTGAGAAATTGGTACACCTATTGGTGTTTGGTCAACAACACTGATTAGGTGAATAACAACAAAGTGAGCTTCGACAAACCTCGCTAAATATTTTGTGATGAGATGCGGGTGTCTATGAAACAGCCAAGGGAGAGCATAAAATACCATTATGTGGACACAGTTTGAGCTTCTCATGTGGTGATCACTGCTCGATCTGTTAAAAGATATTCGAGGGTAATGACAATGACCCCGATCATCCCTGCAAAGACAGAACTCTTTTGAAGGAGGGCAAACGACCTACTGTTGGAAAGCTCATTTCAAGTAGATATCCGTAGGTTTTAAAATTGCATCAATTAGAGCTAAAACGACAAAGTTATGACTTCCAAAAGTTTAAAAAAAATTATGCTATTCAAAATTACGAAACTGCCATTGCTCAAATTTCTATTTCTATTTTGAGTGGGAATTTCCTGTTTTGTCCCAATTCCTATTTTGGTTGGATTGCCATTATGAGGCACGAAATTGAGGCTATAAAATGAGTTTCTTTCTAAACCATAAGATAGAGAACTCATTGGGCTAAATAGAAATTATTTATTGGAGATTATCTTCTTTAGAGCATCCATTAAAGAGAGCTGTGTTGAAGTTGAAGTTCTAGAGTTCTTGTCTTCTACATTTCTTATAAAAGATCGTCCTCTAAGTGTAGAAGATTGGAGGAGGCAAGCGCAACAACTAGATGGTATCTAGTTGAGTGGATTTGTAGCAGGTAGCAGTAGTTGATCGTTGTAGAGTGATTCTTTACAGAAGAAGTACGTTACAAAAGTTATTTGTAGGCGGCTTGTAACTGCATGATAATTCATAGTGTTTGTTATTAGTCCATGTCGGACTAGCAGTTTGTGCTTGATTAAGGTTTTTTACGTAAAAATCGTATCTTCTTGTAATGTGTGCTTTTGTGTTGTTTTGATTATTATTTCCGTTGTGTTGGTGTTTATTTGCAAACATTATTGTTGATATTGATTGCATAGATCCATTCTAAATGACCCCCCAAAATGTTTAAGTGGTATTAGAGTGGGTTACACTAATTTGCTGTGTTTGATCTAAGAACTGTTTAGAATAGCGCTCAATCTAGAAGGCGCATCCATTTTCAGGCCTCTATTGTTTGATGGTTCAAATTATGCTTATGGAAAGCAAAAGATGATTGGCTACTTTAAGTCCATTGATGATGATATGTGGAATATTATTTGGAATGGTCATTCGAAACCCCACAATAACGACAGATGGGCAAATAGTTGCTAAACCTAAAGCCCAATAGACTAAGGATGGGAATCATACCTCCAACTATAATAATAAGGCTGTGAATAGTATTTTATAATGGAGTCACTGCTGATAAGTTTCATAGGATATCCCCGTGTAAAACTGCAAAAGAAGCATGGTTTATATTATAAATTGTAAATGAGGGTACAAATACGGTGAAACAAGCTAAACTATAGAGGTTAAATAAATTCTTTGAGATTGTTGTGATGGAAGAAGATGAGACTTTCAATCGGTTTTATGTTAGGTTGAATGACATTATCAATTCTATTTTCAATTTAGGTGTAGAAATCTCTGAAAATAAAATTGTTAAGAAGATCCTAAGGTCTCTTACTTCTAAGTATGATTCAAAGGTGGATGCTATTAAGAAAAGTAAGAATTTAGAAACCCTCATCATAAATTAGTTAGTTGAAAATATTCAAACTCTCGAAGAAAACCGTTTAAATAAGGAAAAATTAGTGAAGAATAACGATTAGTCTTAAAGAGCTTTCAGAAAGTCAACAAGGAAACCTGAAGAGAAAATTAAGTATGATTTTGATTCAGATATTGAAGATTCTGATATGGTTGAGTTGTTAAAATAAGTCAAGAAAATCATGAAGAGCAGACAAAATAAATGGAAGGGCTTCAAGTTTGAGATTAAGTCATCTTCAAAAGAGACCAAGTATTTTGAATGTTAGGGTTATGGTTACTTTGCGAATGAATGTGCCAATAGGAAAAAGAATCTTAAATATAAAGCTCTTAAAACTTGGGATGATGATTTGTCTAAGGAAGAAAAAGAAAAAAAGAAAGATCATGAGCCTTATATTGGTAAGTTATAACTTTTATGGCTAGATCTTTTCTATCTAATGAGAGTTCTGATGAAAGATTGTTAATGATGTAATGTCAGATGATGAAAACAAAGATGGGGAAGCTGAAATGATATTTTGTTGCATAAAACTATGAAGTTCAGTGAGCTGTTTAAAAAAGATAGGCTGAAGAAGAAAACAGAGATTCAATCTCTTCATAAAGAAGTGGCAGAAAATTTTGTGAAAATCAATCTCTTGGAAGGTTCCAATGAAACTCTTATTGATAAGTTGACTACTAAGAGTCACAAATATGGTTTACTGAAAGATGATTTTTAAAAGTTTGAACAAGAATTTGAAACTTTGAAGATAAACTTCAAGACTGTAAAGGCTGAAAAGGAAGATTTAGCTGGCAAACTAAAGATTACATTATCTAAGCTGGATTTTACAAGATCTATTTTAAACAATATGAATACTAGTTCAAAATATCTTAAAGACATCTTTTGTGTTCAGAAGCAACCTAATGACAAGTGCGGTCTTGATTACAATGATGGTACATCTACTTCAAAGACGAAAGGTAAAACTACTTTTGTTAAAAGTTTTTCTTTTAATTCTATGTCACATATTACTCCACATCCTACATATGCTAATAATGTTGGGAGTAGTTCAAAGAAGAAGAATATATCATGTCCTGCACATACAACCACATGTCATCATTGTAGTGTAAAAGGGCACATTCGTCTACATTGCAATAAATTGAGAGCATTGCCAAAGTATAAACAATGGTAGAAACAATTGCCTGAGTCAAAGGTCTAGACAAGAGCTATTTGTGTTAGGAAGTCTGATTTGTCCACTTTAATTACTCACATTGCTCTGAAAGATCAAACTATGCAAGTGTAGGTGGCTACATACAAAAATCCCTAATCAAGAAGATTAAGCTCCCACCCTCAATGTTGCTAGAAGATACAATTAAGGGAGAGTTGTAATTGAGGGGGAGCTACTGCTGGATCAAAGTTGATAGATTGCTGCATGATTAATCATTAGTATTGTCAATTATGGACAAAAATGGGGAGATGCCGCATTCAGGTGGAGACATTTTGAATTAAGATATTGAAAGTTCAAATGTTCAGAGACAATATAGATCTATAAGTGTGCTGATGGTAAGTATTTTTGGATTTTATTTTGGATAGATTTATGTATTGCTTTAGGAAGTTTTGTCCATGAATTGCTAAAGGGGGAGGTTGTAAGGATTTTTATTATGTTAACTAAATTCGTGGAGGGCAAGCAACCTACCATTGGAAAGCTCATTTTGAGTAGATATCCATAGGTTCTAAAATTATGTCAATCGGAGCTAAAATGATAAAGTTATGGCTTTGGAAAGTTTGCAGAAATTATGTTGTCTGAAATTATGAAATTGCCATTGCGCAAATTTTTATTTTAAGTGGGACTTTCATGTTTTGTGCCAATTCCTATTCTAATTAGATTACCATTATGAAACATGAAATTGGGACTATAAAAAAAAGTTTCTCTCTCAGTTGGCTAACTTAGTCTAGCACAATAACTTGTACTAAGCATGGCCATGACCTCACATGGCTAGGGTCCCCGCCCTATCTTACTACTTTTAATATTTTTTTTATAAGTTGATATTGTGTAGTGTAGTAGTAAATTTAGTTATAATTTAAACAAGCACAAGGTCATGAGTTCCAAATCTCACAATCTACACATTTTTGGATTTTTACCATGGCTTGATAAAATGTCAAAATAAAAAAATTGGTCAAAATTGAATCAAAAACCCTTGCCTTTAATATATTATGAAGAGCTTCTAAATACATTAGGTTTTTTTTTCTCAATACACAATCAATTTTTTTTTAATTCTAAACTACCCTCACCTACTCCCCTCCTCCTTCCTCCCCTTCCCCTCTATCTCCTCCGCCCACTACCTCCGCCCCTCTTTGTCCCTCCTTTTAGGGAGAAGGAGCCAGTGGGAGAGAAAGGGGTAGAGGAGAAGGGAAGGAGGAGAGTGGGGAAGGAGGTGGGGGTAGTTTATAAATTTTTTTATAAAAAAAGTTTAACTGTGTATTGGGACTTGTTGTATTTAAAAGCTCCCTATATTATAATAGGACTACTATTCTTTCTACACACACAGAGACATGGATGTCCATCTTTCTACTTCATGGGTGATACCTTAATCATATGTATGCCAGTACTACTTTAAAATAATAATAAACCCAATATAAATTAATAGTAACTAATAGAATATTTTTTGGCCTTGAAAGACTAGTTAGTAGAAGAAATTATAATATCAATTAAAATAGACTTGCAATTTGTTAAAAACAAAATTCCTATTACATGGTATGACCGTAAATCACAAACATGTAAAAAAAAAAGAGAAAAGAAAGAATAAAGCTAAGCAACTTGAATAATTTGACATTCCAATTATCACTGCAGTTACAAAATACAGAGTAATTCCAATGAACATTTACATTACAATTACAAAATACCACTGCACTTTCAAAGTAATTTCAAAATAAAGGTATGTTTCATAATCTTCTTGCCCTGCCCAAAATACAAATACAATGACAAAATACAAATTTACATACAAGCATACATGGCTAATGTCCAATTCACTACTATTCATGGTTGACTAGAGGCTCTTGGTGGTATGAAAGGTGTGGCTTCTACCCTTGCCTTCATCTTAATATGCAACCATACATTGACCGATTAGGTGAGAATTGAATTAATGAATAAATCAAAAGAAAATTAGGTGAATGTGATGAATGAATAAACCAAATATGCATTTATAGGTAACTTCTTTTGGTTGCTCAATTCAACCACTATCTCTCTCATTTGAGATCCAAAACTCTCTTTGCCTGTCATTGTTGTGCCTCTGCCTTGGCCTGTAACTAGTGTGCCCCTGTTACATTGTGAAGAACCAACATCCTGTCCATGTGATTCTGCATTTGTCATCATCCGAGTGACCCATTAGCTCAGTAATTTGGTGAACCTGTCACATGGTCCAAAATGCTTAAGTCCAAGTTACTAATGGTAACCAACATGGTTTATTATATATCAGTCTCATATTTCATTCATAAGGGATGTGGGATGAGGTGTTACAATCTACCATCTTTAAGGCCACATGTCCCCGTGTGGATCGATCTAACTTCACTTCGTGATGTGGGACAGGAGCATTCTACACCCGTGTCCTTTGTGGATTCTCCTATTTTGACTCAAATGCTTGTGCACTTTAACTCTGTCTTGATCTTGCCTCAAGGGTTTTTCTAGTGGGATTGGGGATCCCACATTTTCGGCTGATGATAGTCTCATTTGTCACAACTTGAGTAGCTCACTGTCCCAGTAATTTGGTGGTCATGTGGCCTAAAATGCTTAAGCCCAAGTTACTAATAGTAACCTACATGGATTATTATCTACCAAACTCATATTTCATTCATAAACAATATGAGATGTGGTGCTTGTGTTGCACCATCCACTACACCTTGTGATGCATCATGGACTTCACTCTGTGCTGCACTATGTTCAGATCAACCAACTGCATTCACTTGTTCAGAGTCAGATCTGCTTCTCTGCCTCTTGCATGTGCTCTGGTTATATCCCTTGTTGCCACATTTTCTGCAACTCATCTCTATACCCCTTTTCCCCACTTTTCTTTTTTATTCCTCTCCCATGGTTCCTTCTTTCTCTATATATTTGGTCTTTCAGGCTGAGGAGTAACCAGAGGTGGCTCAAGCTCCCTTTTCCCAAATGGTGCCAATAAGTCAGCAGCATTAACTGAAAGAATGAAATTTTCTTATTTCTTTAGAAAGGTTTCTTTAGTTTACCAATCAGTAACAAAGTTCTAAGGTTTGTCCCCTCGGTGAAGAATGGCAGCCACTTATGAGAGCATGGGATGCCACATAGTTGATATCTCCTATAAGAACATGTCATGTCCTTCAGATCCACCACAAAACTGGACACATGCTCCTTTCACCTGATATTGTGAGCCCCCTGATCACTCCACAATTTATTACACTGATTTACTCATGTACTTTACTATTTCCTTCTCAATCCTAGGACATAATGGACCAGGTAGTCTTCTCATGCCATCTCTATACTTTCCGATCCTTACCATTAACAATTTCCTTATTGATTCCAACATTGTGATGATTGACATGTCCTTTGCAGATACAATAAAGCCATTAAATATCTCACAGTGGCTGTTGGTCAATAAATCACGTTGGGGAGCTATTTGGAAATATGCTTTAACCCAATGGCATGGTGAGATAACTGAGTCTATCCTCTGAAAGGCCTTTGGTTATATCTATTTGAATTCCTTTAAACTCTTGTTGAAGTATTGCTCTGTGGTTGATGTGGCACAATTCTAGAACAAATCTTTGAACTATTTTCCTCTGAATTCCTTTTTAAAATTACTGTGATTGTGCTTCACAAAAAAATGATGCTGACACTGTGGCACTAACTGCTAAAGTACTGGTATCAAACCTTAAAGTGTGACAATGTGACATATAAGTTACATATAAAGTTACATATAAGTTGCCAGGCATATTTCAAACATGGTTATGTGCTATCTACCTTCTATTGGTCAGTTATGAATGTCTATGGAACATCCTCAGGCATGCCAATGTCATCCAACAATAGCTCCAAAAACCAGGTCCATGAGTCTTTGTTCTCTTTCTCTACAACTGCCCAAGCAAATGGCCACATGCCATTGTGGGCATCAACCCCCACTGCTAAAAGCAATTGCCCCGGAAATGGTCCCTTCAAGAAACACCCATCTAACCCAGTGTGCTTTCTGTAACAATTAGGAAATCATTTCTTTAATGGAGTAAGACTACAATACAATCTTTGAAACCTGTAGATCTTGGTACTGTTTTCTTAATTTCTGCACAATAATCATAAAGGCCCTCAAACTGTTCATGATGTTTCTTTTCAATTATCTCTTTAGCCTTCATCTTAGCTCTCCAAACCATAGTAGTAGTCACTTTATACTAGAGATCCTTTACTAACCTAGCCTTAAATGTTTGGATAGGCCATTTTGGATGATGTCTAATGTCATCTATGTAACAGTTTGCTAAACATGCTGAAGGCAGGAACTTGTTAGTCTAATATGGCCTCCAATTACTATTCTGATTGTGTAGAGTTGTTACAATCAGGGTGTTTTTATTTTGGTACCTAGCTACATAAACCTCCCACTTACATGGATTCTACATCTAGTTTTGACTCTCCACTTCTCATTCGTATAAAAACTGATATCCTTATGGTTCAATATTGAATATTGCCTCATTGCATCTTTGTATACTTTTGCATTTGCATATTTCAAACCAACTTCAAATATAAGATTTCTCATATTTCTTTTCAGCTTGAATTCGGGATATCTAGGCTTAATGTTTCCCTCTTCATCAGATAAAACAAGACTCATCTGATCATTTGAAAACCTATAATCAGAAAACACTCACATCATTCTTATGTCTATCCCTCACATCACTTTCCCTATTGACCTGAGTTTTACTTATATCGTTTCCAACTGACTAATCAATATTGGTCAGATACAATATGTCATCATCAATATCATACCCACAGTCGCTATCATATACACTTTTAGATCCAGATAAAGACCTATCTTACCATCACCTACACCACCTATAGTTTCATCATCATCAGTATTATACTCATAGTCACTATCATATACCCTTAGCATGGGCATTAACGCAATAAGAAGTAAAAAAACAGCGTAATGCCACAATAGGGATTAGATTTACAACTATTAAATCAACAAACATTCATGCAACTTACAAGAGTCATGTTGTGGGCTCGAACAGGAAGCATTAATGACTCCCAATGCCCAATCCATCGCTACTTGGGTTGAATCTCGAATCAATTTAGGTTGTTTAGGAAGATGTAATTGAACAAAGTTTTCAGGTTTGACACTAATTAGGGTTTAGTGACAATGGAAAGTAGCGCTTCATTTTGGTGATTTGAGGCAGATCTATGTATCTGGGGGAAAAAGGAGGGTCGGTTATTGATTGAAAATGAGCGGACACAAATACCCTTGATAGATCACACGTGAAATCCGCGTGATAGGACTTAATGGCTCTATTTGGATGTAATGATCAATTTAAAGTGATTTCAGAACTTCGGTGGCCAAAATGAAAAAAAAAAAAGTTTAGTGGTCATTTTAGAAATAGCCCAATAGTTTAGTGACTATATGTGTTATTAAGTTTATTCACTTTCATTCTTTCTCCTTAAAGTTGCTAAATGGTTGAAAAATTTTTAAACAAAAACATCAGCAAAGGAAATCACTCTCAAATTTCAAACAACACATCTTTTATTTAATCCAACCACGCATTCCTCCCTTTTGCCCTTTTACTCAAATGACACATCTTTCCTTTCTCCAATTATCATACATCAGTCTCCTCTCCCTCTAAACTCCTCTTCCTCTTTTCTCTCTCTCCCTCTAGCCTTCTTCTCTCTTATTAGTATCCATTCACTATAGCAAATCTCCTTGCACCCAACTATCATAATCCATTGACAACCTCTAATGCAGTGGTGGACTAAGAGTTTAGTTTGAGGGATGCATATCCAAACAGGCAATTGTGTTTTGGAAACAAATAAATGATTTTTTATATTGGCCATGGGGGGACGTAGAATTTTTGTCTAAATCTTCAAAGCAAAATTAGAATTATCACTATGATTTTAAAAGTGGATCGAGGTCCAATGGGTGCGTCCACCTCCATGTGGATATATGTAGGTCTGCCCGTGCTCTTATGTAAACATATATAAACTTTACATGACTTTTACCCTCTATTTTTTATTTTAGATTTTTTCTGCTTCAAAATGTTTTCATACCTAAAACAAAACTCCAGGAATGCTAATTGCCAAGGAATTCTAGAATTTAGATGGTAAAATGTAAGTTTTCATATCACCAACTCAACTTATTCTCACCCTTAAATCCCAATGAAAATGCCACACACACGGTTAAAAATTTTAAAAAATTTTCTAAACAAGATTTGTCAGAAACCTCAACCAAACATACATTTATTAAGATAGGTTTTTTAAGGTCAAGAAAGAGTGGATTAGACATTAAAGTAATCTATAAAGTAGAGGTTTTATAAGGTGTATGATTTTCAAAATATAATCAAATCAAAACTATAAACATAATAACGTTATATGATCATAAATAAAAAATCACAATATCTATTTATACAAATTTCAAAATGTGAAGAATTTTAAAAACTCTTAAAGATAAATAAAACAAATACTATCATTCAACAAAAATTTCAACCAATATATTAATTGGAAGACAAATTTTAAAATATCTCAACCATACCATCTTATTTCTTTGGTTTCTTCCAATATCTAAATAATTCTCTAACAAATTTTTTAATTTTTTACTATCTCACTACTTCAACAAAAGTAAGCATTTATTTAAAGACAAATTCTCAAAAGCTCCCCATTTAAAAAAGGAGAGTTTATGCCTCCTTCGACATGTCCAATAAAAATCTGCCACCTTAAAAGTGAAACGCAACAAATAAGGGATAACTAATTTTAAGGAGATGTTGATGACATATTTTAAAAGTTGATAGGTTAAAAAAGGGGCATTTTTTTGGTGAAAAAAGCCCAGGGAGTTTTATAGCGCAACCCTTATTAATAAATGTAAGAGAAAGGGAAAGTGACATTTTATATATTTTTGTGTTGTCATTCATAAATCATGCATAAATATAGTTTTTTTTACTATTCACAAAAAAATCATGGCACTTCTAAAATAATATGAACTGCAATACTCATTTTGTAAATCTTTTACAGTTAATTAAATGTAATAAAGTATTGCATGAAGCAAAGATATTAAAATTGTTACAGCCTTTAAGGGGGCCAAAACCAAGTTCTTTCTTTAATAGGGTTGAAATTCTTTTGTAAATAGGTTACACCCTAACTTTTTCATTTTTTTTTTACAGGTTATTTCGTGGATTAGACTGACTTGATTAGGATTTCTTAGACTTGTGTGACAACTCTATATATGTTGTAAATGTTGCAGATTAGGGTGAGGTGGGTTAATGTGTTGAGTCGGATTTTGCCATTAAGTTTTTTTCTTTATTCCCATTGATATTTCACTGTTAAACTTTCCATTGAGATAATTACTATAACATGAATGATTATACATATGGGCTTACTTTATCATAAAGAGTTTATTTGTGATCTATTGTTTTTCCACTTATATTTATTTTTTTCTTGATTATATTTATTTAGTTGTTTATCTTATGGTCTTTTTTTGGCAAGTTTCAAATTTCAAAGAAGATTGATTTATGAATTTATGATATTCCGCTCATGGTATGAATGTTGTAGCATGACTTAGCCACTAGGATGATCTTGGTTCATCTTATAATTTTTTATTCCATGTTGTTTGCAAGTGATGAAATTTTGACAATAATAATTTACATAATGATATAATCTATCATTATAATATAAAATCTTTCTTGAAAAAGTTTAAACATTCATTAAATAATTTCAATCGCATTTTATTGATTGGCAGTTAATTAGAATATTAGTTTAAAATAACTATTGAATTCACATAGGATAACCTGTGCGTAGCATAGGACTTAATGCTAGTTTACATGAATTGCTCTCTTTTCTTGTCAATTGGACCCATGTTTATGACCATCTTAAAACATATGAGGCCTTTTGAAACCGCTGGGTTGAAATCTCATGAAACAAATGGACAATATCACGTGGGAGTAGGCCGGGTCATTACAGGTTTTTCCTTGACTTTGGCCTGTGAACTCGAGACCTGACATATTACCTCAGTTTTCAAGAATTTTTTTCTCTAAAAGTTAATTTTTCTCCAAAGCATTTTCTACACAAAACTTGGATGACTCGAACCTACACCCATATATGGAATTGATTCTGGTTCTGGCTCCATATTCTCATTAACAATTCAGGTTCAAAATAAAAAAAAGAATGGTTCCAAACCGAATCTAGTCTTGGTTATGGGTCCATCTTCTCATTAATGGTTTCGGTTCCGTATCCATCATGGACCCGGATTCCCAACACCAACAAATAGTAAATCACTTCGACTTGTGGAACAAATACCGAACATATTAAAATGGTTAGAAAAAATTGGGTTGAAATCCCATAAACCAAAGTGGACTATATCATGTAGGTAGTGGGCCCCAGTCATTACAAGTTCCACCTTCATTTGGCTTGTGGACCAAATACTCGACATATTACCTAAATTTTTGAGATTTTTTTTTCTAAAAGTTAATTTTTCTCCAAAGCATTTTCTATACAAACCCGAACCCAGACCTGCGCCCATACCCGTAATTGGTTTTGGTTCTGGTTTTATATTCTCATTAACGGTTTCGATTTCGGATCCAAAAAATTGGTTCCAAACCAAGTCTAGTTCCGATTCTGGGCCCATCTTCTGATTAACGGTTTCGATTCTGAATTCACAATAAACTTAGATCGGAATTGACTTATTTACAACCCTAAGCCAAAGGTATTCATCGGATTTATTATCAATTAATTCCAGTCTCCTGCAATGAGTCTTGCTCGAACTTTCTAATGGGTACTTTTGGATGTATCCCTTTGCATTTGGTTAGGAATTTGGATACCATCCCAAAACTGCAATTGGACTTGGAGTGGCAAATAGGTCCAGACAATCGGTGCTGTTAAAAAGATAGTAATATTTCACTTAAGTTCTTTTATAGCTTTTGGACCACCTAAAAAAAATCATCCATAGGAACAGCTTGATACTGGGTTCATCCAAATGCGTTGGAAAACAACCAAGCTATTAGCATCTGAAATGCTGCTGGTTTTTTTTTTGTGTGTGTGTGTGTGTGTTTGGATTTGAGACTCTGATTGGGTGGATCCGAATGCACTAGAAAAAATCAAGAGTCAATCACGGCATAAAAGGTTGGAGAGGTAAAAAGCATTGGATTTTCTGTCCTCACCATATCTTGTGTTCCAAACCCGGCCCATATCAGATTTACACCGTTCTGTCTCTAGGTAGGTTTAGTGGGCACCACACGCGGTAATTTAGTCCCATTGTCAAAGACTTCATATGGGTACAAGTTAAGGGTCATAAAAAAGAAGGGGTGCGGAATGTTCCATGCCCGAGCCCATTCACAACCATGCAAAACCCTAACTCCCACTAAAAAAACCATCCGAACATAAGTATCGAAACGTAGCTTTTATCATCCGCAAATCCAACAGACAAAGGCACACAGTCTCCGGATTCTCCACCCATTCATTTTCCTCCCAAACTTGCAGGCCACGGTTTCCAGCCTCCATCAGTCAAAGACTCTATAAATCTTCATAACCTCTCTCTCTCTCTCTCTATAAATCTCCTCTCTCCTATATATTTCTCTCTGTAATCTCCCCAACTTTTCCTTTCCATCTCTCTTAGTTTCTTTTTCTCCTCATCTTCTGACTTAATGCATGCATTCAATGGCTTCTAGATTTTGACTTTCTCTTCACATTGAGCTTCTGTTCTGTTTGTTGTCACTGACTTTTTTTTTTTTTATTTGTAGATCTCGGAAGAGCTGACAAGGGAATTCCGAGATGGTGATTAAAGAGGAAGAGAATAAACGATTCTTAGATTTGTTTCTGAAGCTCGGTTTGGACGAGCGGACCGCGCAAAATACGCTAGCCAATGCTAAAGTCACTGCTAATTTAGTTGCAGTCATCGACGAGGTATTGGGACTTCCTCCTCTTCAAATGATGTCTGAAAATAACTTATTTTTTACCCATGTAAGGTCCCCCTTTGCTTGACCAAAGCTGACAATACCAGATATTTGTAGGAATAACTTCAAATGGAGTGATATACACCGTTGAATTGATGATTTTTGGTGTACATGAGGGGTTAAACATTGGGAGGCATCTGTTATGATTGAATTGGATCATTGTTTCTATTGCTCTGCATGCACAAATTGGGAAGGTGCTCATTGAAACAACCACGGGGTTGCGTGTTTTAGTCCCATGTTGCCTGTGAAAGTTATTTGCTCTCAGTATTAAGATGCATATATAGGCATTGTCTTCTGTTTCCTTTCTAAATGTGCACACACACATATATATGTGTGTGTGTGTGTGTGTGTGTGTTTCATTTTATTCAGCGTGTTGAAGATTGATTTTTTCATTGCTATATCCAAGGTAGGAAAAAGGTGGAGGGTTGGTGTTGGTGATAAATTCCCACTGAACCAAACTGAGTTTACTTATGCATGGATGTAGCACTCTATGAACCCAGCATTGCTGGACATTGGTTTAACAGGATGATGATTCTAGTGTTACAACCATAATAGTTATAAATTAGAGATATTCTACAATCCGTGCTCACAAAGGAATCCAAGGGTTGTTTTGGCCGAACATTTCATGGTGGTGGGTTTGTAGTATAGTGAACCACATTGATCATCTTCTGGGACCTGTATTGAATGGATATGTTACGGAAAAAGAGAGTCGTATTCATTGAAGAGCAATCAGTTAATTGACTTTTTGATGATGAATGTAAATTGTTTTCGTTGTATTATTATTGGCCATCCATTTGCAAGTTGATTATCGGATGGCTATTGTTATGTGGATGGGAAGCTCTCAGGTTCATGGCTGTGTACAATCATTATGGAATGCGACACATTTGTGCTTTGCATTTTATGTTTTCAATGTAAATGGTGTAAATAGAGTTCCAAACTCATTACATTTTTTAAAAATAATATCTGAAAAGTGTATCAAACTGTATATGCTTCCATCTTCTATGCCTCAGGCACAGATACATTGGGTCGTGATTAAATTCATTGTATACCATTTATTCTTATTTTTTTGGAAAGGTGTGTTCCATTTTTTTTTGTTATAAGGTCAGAGCAATTGAGGATTCTTTTATATGTATATATATTTTATTTTTTAAATCTTGTTCTTTTCAGGCTGGAGTGACTAACGGATGTAGCAAGACTGTCGGAAATCTTCTGTACATGGTATCCTTATTATTTGTCACTATATTCTCCCAATAAAGATTACCTTTTTAATGATTTGTGATATTGGTGTATGCCATACGTGGAACAGGCTGCAACAAAGTTTCCAGCCAATGCACTTATTCATCGGCCCACCTTACTAAAGTATGTTGTTGAATTGAAGGTAAAATCCTAAGTGATTTCTGAATTTTTATGTCCATCTTTAATAATCCACTCAAAATATTGAAATCAATTCATTTGAAATTTGAAACTATCAAAAGTCGATGCCCTTTTCACTTAAGCTGCTTTTAGTTATTGTCTATTTAAGATGTGTTCATTCACCTAAGAGAGAAATTTGTAGGTATTCCTTTACTCTGGCCATGACACATACTTCTTGCAGATTAAAAACTCGACTCAACTAGAATCAGCCCTGTCATTTCTATCAAGTATCGGTCCTGAAAATTTTCAGTTGAATGATTTTGAAGAAGCTTGTGGTGTAGGTATGTATGCTTTCTCTTGAAATATATGTATTTGTATTTGTGTTTGGCTATTTACACCTCATTATCTCTTAAGAAAGAATCAGCTAGGATGTGTTCTCAGTTAAAAGCAGTTTCCTCTTTCTTATGAAAATCCTGTCTTATTTCCATCTGTATTTTAAATTTTTTTAGAATATTGCAAAATGCTAGAACCCAATATTTCTTTCTCCATTTTGGCATATTATAAAGCATATCACGCCCTGAAGTCTTACTCCTCCTGTTGCTATTTTGTAAAAAAGAACTTTTCAGATATGATCATGATTTTGAACTATGGCTAAGTCACTTAAGCCATTGGCATTAAAAAAAGGTTATGATGGCAGATTTAGTTGATAGTGATATTTTTAATGGTGATTGCTTAAGTAACTTTTACCATGTTTCACACAACCATTGTCAACCGTGAAAACCAATACGTCGCAGTTCGAGGCCCATCTCGACATGAAAATTTTCTTATCCTCAAAAATCTGAGAAATATAAAAAAAAAGGAATATTGGAGCTAGATTCTATTTTTTTCACCTTTCCACTAGAATGCATTATAAAGCTATTAATTGGTTCCTCTTCATTTTTGAATTGTGATGACCCTTCTAAGTGATAGTTAGATATATATGTGTGTGTAACTATGGAGCGCTTATTAGGTGCATGACTCGCGCACTGTGCATGAGTGCTCGCCTGCTTGTGGAACCTAGGGGGATTTGAAGATCTCGGTGCCCAAAAGTTTAATGGCGTACAGTCCATTCAGATGTGCGTGTTTGCATGAGCATCTCTCTCTCTCTCTCTCTATATATATATATCATAATCATCATTATTATTAAGGCCTTGTCCCATGTTGGGGTTGGCTATATGAATTATGTTTCTCCATTTTAATCTATCATGAGCCAAAATCTCGGATAAGCTACAGTTCTTTAGATCTATTTTCACTATCTCCATTGTGATATCTTTGGCTTACTCAGTGGGCCATCAACCCTACATGGCTAAGCTTTTCTTTATCAGTGCCGTTGCCGTCCTGTGTTGGACATGCTCAAACCTTTTCAAACGGGTTTGCCTAATTTTATCTCCTATTGATGTTACTCCTAAATGTTTTTGAAATTGCTCATTTCTAATTTTATCATTCTTAATTTTATCGCACATCCCCCTCATCATTCTCATCTTGTGCATATGTTGCTTTTTGATGGACCAATTTTCTGCGCTGTAGGTTATTGCCGGTTCAATCACTGTCCTGTAAAAATCTTCCTTCAAGTTGGCATTCGTCAGTCTTAAAAGCATTCCAAAGCAAGTCTTCACTCTAACCATCCCTATTTTTTCCTATGTTCGACATCTTCATCAATCTCCCCTTCATTATTGATTATTGAGCCAAGATAATGAATGAATCTCTTTGTGGTATCTCATGCGTTTAAATCCCCATCGTTACTTATTATCGAGCTAAGATAACCATCTCCATTGAAGTTGCATTCCATATATTCTACCTTTATACAATTTATTTTAAAGCCTTTGAATTCTAAAGCATCTTGCCATCTCTCAAGTTTTACATTCCACACCATCTCTTGATTCATCTAGAAACACTATATCTTCTTCAAACAATGTACACTAAGGTACTTCCCCTTAAGTATGAGTTTTAAACTCATCTATAATCGATGCAAAGAGGTAAGGCCTTTGGACTTACCCTTGATACTAACTTATGGTCACTGGGAACTCACATTATCTCTCCACAGTCCACAGGTAGCTTTCACACTCGTTAGTGCTCCTTCATACATGCCTTTAATACTTTCAATATAACCAAGTTTAAAAATCTGGACTCGGGACTTGACTTGCCGATGGCTGAGTCTCTCATGGGACTTGGCTGAGTCAGATCGAGTCCCTAATGTGTTAAAAAAACAAAAAATAGAAAGAAGAAGTAGTTGAAAAAAAGTGGCAAAAAAGGAAAGAAGAAGGGCGTACTAGGCTAGTTAGTACCAGCACCAACAACCTGCCAGCCAATAGTAGCAGCCAGTAGCACAGAAACTAGCAGCAACATCAGTAGCACTCAAACAGCAGCAGCAAACCTCAGCACAGCACAGCACAGTGACTTTTTTTCCCTCACTGCCTGATGCCCAAAACCCTTTCCCCTTTTCTTTTATAGTGCGTTCTCTCTACCCCTCCTATGTAAAGTACTTTTACAAAAACAACCCATTTGTTTCTTTTTTTTATTTTCCCCTTTAACTCAAATACAAGTGCTTGGCTGAGTCAAAGTCATTGTAGGCCTGACTTGGACTTGGCTGATTTTTTAAACAGTGAATATAACCTTTTGGAACATTTCTTTTTTTTTTTTTATTTTTTATAACTCACCAAATTAAATCTCTAGGTACCCTATTATATGCTTTTTCTACATCGGAGAAGACCATATGTAGATTTTTCCTCTTCACATGATATTTTTTCATTAATTGCCTATATATGTAGATGAGAGAGAGAGAGAGAGAGAGAGAGAGAGAGAGAGAGAGAGAGAGAGAGAGCACATTTCATCTTACATGAGTTTGTGTTGGCACATTTCATCTTACATTCATGTGTCATTGCTCTTGATTATGATATGTGTGTGTTTCCATCTTGCACTTGATCTGTCTTGCTGTTCATTATAATATATATATGTGTGTGCATGTGTGTGTGTATTTTAATTTGGATAAGTCTATTGAGAAAGCCTGCGCATGTTGAATGAAATGATAAAAACGTTTGTGGGGCTATCTTGATCATGTTGAATCATATGGATAGGAGGATATGAAGAGGGCATCATGGATTGCTTCACCCATGACTATACCTATGCTTTCATTGAGTTGCAAGAATTGTACATTTATTGTTTGTTTTCAAGGCTCCTAATCAAAATGCTACAGCATCCAATTGGGCGAACGTTCATCCACATCAATCCATGATGCCTTTGCACATTTCTATCCTTGAATTGTCATTTGCTCAGGTGGGTCCAGCACAGGTTTTTCTTTTTTATGTAATAAATGTGTCTTTCTCTCTAGACATCTTCCTGGCAATGAAAAATGAAAATATAGTGTTTGCAGTTTGATAGCATGTTCTGTTTATTTGTGCATAGAAACTCACTTGATTTGCTTTCCATTTATTTTATCATCTTTTACATTGTTTTAGTTATTAATCCAGTTTTACCTGCAAGCAGGAGTAGATGTTTCTATTGAAGAAATCAACTCTAGAGTTGCCAAAGTTTTGGAAGAAAACAAAGATGCCATATTGGAGCAACGCTATCGAATAAATGGTTACTTCTTTTACCGTTAAAAATTAAGTTTGCAGTGTTTATCAAATTCTTAACCAATTTTTTTGTTTGTCATTCTTGAAGTTGTGATGGATACTTCATTTTACTTTATAATTGGTTGAAGGTAGATATAGATCTAGTGTTTGGTGTATTGTGTAGCGAGAGAGATGAAGTATGATTAGGTAATCAATGTGGTCAATTGACCTTTTACTGTATCATTTTTAAAAGTCTAGATTTTCACCCATGTCGAGATGAGTAATGATATGAACCACTCAATCAAACGTGATCAATCAATATTTATCTAACTTGGCCCATTGTTTACAAAATTCAACTCGCACTGAATCTAAACTTTCAAAAAAAAAAAAAAAAAGAGAGAAAAAAGAAAAGAAAAAGAAAAAGAACAGAAAAGAAAAAAAGACAGGTAATACCACAGTTAACAATTTGGTTAAGCCCAACAAATCAATATACGAACACCAATGTGGATGTGCTGTAGGCCAGTTGGAGAGCCAATTAACCTTATATTATTTAAACATTCGATAGCTAATTCCAGTCCAGCAGTTAAAGACAGTCCATTGCTATACAATTTAGGATACAGTATAAAGGGCGGCAATTGTGACCTTTTCTTTTTTTGAAATTGAAATGTAAGTTTGATTAAACACTAATACTGGACAGAAGCAAAAAGGAGAGAAGTGACTACTTTACTTAATGATGCTGCAGCACTGAAACCAGAATTTCCAAAGATCAGAAGTGTCAACTCCTTGGTTGATAGAGCACAAGATATGACCCTTTGATTAGCCTCCCTTGCTACCTCATCCAGAGATACGATACTGGTGCAGGCCAGACTAATGGGCCCGTTTGAAAGTTTATACCTACAGGCCAAAATCCAAAGTCCAGCAGTGAAGATTGATTTTATTAATAGTAGTTGCTTTATTAATAATAGTTGCTTTCTTAAGTTTTAGAAATTGATTTAAATTAGGACTCCGTATTTGGATTGAACTAGTTTGTTTCTTTATTTAGATAGTAGTTTAGCTATAAATATAGATGAGACCTCTCATGGGATAGACTACATTATCGAATGAGATCTTAGTTTTCTTCTCTTTGTGGGTTGAATTATTTTGCCTTTGGTGTGAGGCCCAGACAGTTTACCTTAAGCCTTTTGGCTTGGAGAGTAGCCTGTTGGTTATTTTTCTTCCCCGTGCTACGTTAGATACCTGGATACTTTAAATTAGGCAATGCATCATGGCTTATTGCTCCCTACTTCATTTTTTATGTGTACAACCTCTGTCTTCCATATCCATCCTGTACCTAGCATCATAGATCTGGAGTGGCACCTTACTAAAGAAAAATGCAGTGATTCCTTTCTAGCCGTGGTGACCATAGTACCACTAGCAAACCTATAATAGATTAACCTTTTCTGATAGAAAATTTGAAACCCCACTATGTGGAAGCTTCATGGCTGTATCAAGCAGCACCTAAGGACTTCAAACAGGTTAAAGTAGTCACAATCCTCCTTGCAAAAGGGGCAATGAATAAAGTGATTATTACCCCTCTCTGCTCCATGTGGAGTCTTACAGTGCATGCATTTACAATAGTAGTCTTGCGTGTCCATTTCCAAATGTTATCAAGTGTTCTAAATTGAGAATTTTTAGGTATGCAGTTAATTGCGTACTCATTCTGTTCAAGTACTACTATTTCTAGTTTATGCATGCCTATATGTATGTCCTGATAGCCTGCAAATAGGTTACTGAATTCTAAATTCAGAGTAAAGCACCCAATACAAGCCACACGACTGTAGAAATTTGAATTTGTATTTTGGATGGGCACCCAATCAGAGTTATCAAAGTAACTGTTTAAATCACCAACAATTTGGTTGCAGCAGAATTAAGCCTTTCCAATGTGCATCTGAAGGGTGGCTGTGTGTACACAAAAGATCTTATGGACTGCCAGAGAGGGAAAAAAAAAAGAAGAAAAAGAAAAAAGAGTGGAGACCTATCTCATATCGTACTCTTTAATCTACCATAATATGATCTCATCCCTTAAGGTTATTCCAAAATTAGGAGCCATATGAAAATAAATGATCTCAATATTCTAAATTTAAAAGAAGCAACTAAAAGAGGAAATGCTGAAATTACAGAACTTGCCCAAGTTCTTTATTGGTTTTTCTAAGTTCTAGAGAGCATGGTCTCATGTGGGCCCTACATAATATCCCTGCATCTAACGTCTTAATGGTTGTTTGATGGTTCTATGACAACATATATATGGATAGATAAAATGGGTAATTGCTAGGGAGAAATGTCAAGGGTACTGGCTTTTGATCTTATTTTGATCATTGGCTTAGTGTATGGTTGCATGGCCTATTATACATGTATTGTTTCCTATTTGGAAACTTTTCTGGTGGGTTACTTGAGGTCATCTTTGATGATACCTTCATGAGAAAGATATTACAGCCATAATAGGTGGTCTAATAAGAAAACAATGGTGAACATGTCAAACATACATTTCTCAGGTTTGGCTTTGATGAACCAATGAGGGTGGGATTGAAGCTTTTACATGGGTATCTCGAGCTCAGCAAGTTGCATGTAAGGAGTGCTATAATAGAGTAGTAATGGGAACTAAACGGAGGGCAATTCTTTCTGTTTGGTAGGCTTTCTTCAACCAGCTGCTTTCCCTTACCATTATCTACTTATATGAGAAACTATGAAGCATGGACACTTGTATAGGGTCCCCGTGTTCGTGTCGGACATGTGTTGGACACGGACACGGCTTGGACATGTGTCCGACACGCCAAAAACGTGTCCTGTCTTTTTTTAAAATTTTTTAAGATGCGGACACGGGATGGACACGGCTCAGACACGGGCCGGACACGTCAGGACACGGGGTGGACACGTCAGGACACGTTTCGGACACGGCAGGAAGAAGAAGAAGCTTCTACTGTTTTTTTTTTTTTTTTGCTTCTGTTTTTTTCTTTTTTTCAGAATTGTTGCCATAGTTTTTTTTTTGTTGCTGTTGTTTTTTTGTAGTCTTTTCAGAATTTCTGCTGCTGTTTTTATTTTTCGTTTTGTTTTTGCAGCTGCTGTTTTTTCTAATTTGCTGCTGCTATTTTTGTGTAGTCTTTTCAGAATTGCTGCTGTTGTTTTTTTTTTTTTAGAATTGTTGTGTTGCTGCTGCTTTTGTTTTCTTTCTTTCTTTCTTTTCCGAACTGCCACTGCTGCTCTTTTTTTTTTTTTCAGAACTACTGCTGTTGCTACATTTTTTTCCCCAAAACTGCTGTATTTTTTTTTCATAGTTTATTTTTCAATTGATGCGCCAAAATTAGAGGCTGTGCTATTTACTGATGATGGGAGTGTTGGTGGGGATGATGATGCCATTGAAGTTGTGTCAAATGATGAATCATAAATGAAGCAAGGATTTATTTATTTATTTATGGAGTGGGGTAATGGAGGAGTGAAGCAGCGCAGGGGAAGAAGATTAGCCAACGGGCTAATCTCCAAGCCAAAAGGCATAGGGATAAATTGTCTAGGTGCCTCACCAAAGACAAATAAACTCTCTCAACTGAGAACCAATTCCAAAGCTTTATTCAATATGAAAGTCTATCTCTCTTGAAGATATTACATCCTTATTTATAACTAAAATATTATATAAGAAAGGAAATAACTAATTCTAAACAAATAAGAAGTCCTAAATCAAATACAACTGGATTTGCCAAATATTAATAAAACAACTAAAGTAACTACTATTAATATAGTCTATTACAAGTCTACTGTGCTTTGGGCCTGCGGGTGTAGACTTTCAAACGGGACCCATTATTATGGCCTGCATCAGCCCTCCCCGGCTTGGAAAAACTCGACTCTAGCGAGTTGCTAGCTTGGTACTGCTCATATAAATCTGGATTGATCTTTTGAAAATCTGTAGCCGTAATCCAGGTAGCTTCAGAAAATGGTTTGCCTTTCCACTTAACAAGAAACTTGTGAAATCCTCCATTCTTGGTTGAAATGATCTGATCATCAAAAACATCTTCAATTTCGTCTGGAGGGAATTGATGAAGAGGAATGCGAAGAGCTTGTTCTTCAAAGGATTCATCATTGTGGTGCCCATGATATAATGTCAAATCTTCGACATTAAATGTGGAGCTGATATTCATGTCTGCAGGAAGGTCGAGAACATATGCATTGGAACTGATTTTCTTTAGAATCTTGAAAGGACTTGCACTTCGTGGATGTAGCTTCTTGTATTTACCTGCAGGAAATCGTTCGGGCTTCAAACGAACCATTACCAGATCACCTTCGGTAAACTCAATATGGTGTTTGTGAGAATCCGCGTGCCTTTTATATGCTTCATTACTTGTAGCGATTTGCCGGCGAACTTCATCATGAACATCTTTCATATGTTGGGCAAACTGTTCAGCATCCGGACTAGATTTAGAGTCAACTGGTAAAGGACTTAAATCAAGAGGAAGAAGTGGCGTAACACCAGTGACAACTTCAAATGGTGATCTCCTTGTTGTTCTGTTGACAGAATTATTATAGGCAAACTCTGCCATAGGTAAAATAAGATCCCATGAAGCAATATGTTCTCCAATAAGGGATCGAAGAAGATTTTCTAAACTCCGATTGACAACTTCTGTTTGGCCATCAGTTTGTGGATGATAGGCACTTGAGTATTGGAGCTTAGTGCGCATCATGTGCCATAAAGTCTTCCAGAAGAAACTCATGAACTTTGTATCTCTGTCAGATACTATTGTCTTGGGAAGGCCATGCAAACGAACAACTTCTTTAAAGAAAAGAATGGCAATCTTCTTGGCATCCGCTGTGTGAGAACAAGGAATAAAATGTGCCATTTTGGAGAAACGATTAACAACAACAAAGACAGAATCTACTTTTCGTGCTGTTTTTGGGAAGCCCAAGACAAAGTCCATACTCAAATCTTGCCAAGGTGCATGTGGAATAGGAAAGGGCTGATACAAACCTGTATTCTTCTTTTGACCTTTTGCAAGTTGGCATACTCTGCATAATTCACAAATTCGGGCAACATCTGTTTTTAAGCGTGGCCAAAAGAAACGATCTTCCACAAGGGCCAATGTTTTATCACGCCCAAAATGTCCACTACATCCGCCACTATGCAATTCACGTATCATAAATTCATGGATAGATGTAGCAGGCAGACATAATTGATTTCCACGAAAGAGATATCCATCATGAAGAGAAAACTTTGGATGTTTTGAACCTTCACCATTTAGAAGGGCTGTATAAATGTGACCAAAGTCATTATTGATATTTAGAGAGAGATGAAATACAGAACATAAGAGAGATGAATGTCGTGCCTCCTTTGAGGATCGACTGTTCTTATATAAGGGTTTAATTCCCTAATTACAATCAATTACAAATCTTAGATCCTAAACTGAAGCCACAAATTAAGTCCCTAATTACAATCAATTACAAATCTTAGATCCTAAACTGAAGCCACAAATTAAGTCCCTAATTACAATCAATTACAAATCTTAGATCCTAAACTAAAGCCACCAATTAAGTAACAACCTTTGACTAATTACAACGAACAAAAAGGTACAATAAATGAGCCTAATGGACTTGGGCTTGCTTGACATTAAATGAGCCTAATGGACTTGGGCTTGCTTGACAATTATCAGCTGCATATTCTCTGCGTATTTCTTCAAAGCCAGGAACATTGACGGAAATTGTCGTAAGAATGTGAGTTCGACGACTTAATGCATCTGCGACTTTATTTTCCGTGCCAAATTTATGACGTAGAACAAAAGAAAACTCTTGTAGGTATGCACTCCATTTAACACGATTGGCGCTCATTTTCTTTTGAGAATTCAGGTGTTGCAAGGCTTCATGGTCAGAGTATAAGATAAATTCTTTTCCAATGAGATAATGACGCCAATAACGAAGAGCTTGAACTACTGCATAATATTCCAGATCATAAACAGTGTACTTCTTACGGGAGTCATTTAATTTCTCACTGAAATAAGCAACTGGATGACCGTCTTGACTTAAGACTCCGCCAATACCGACATGGGAAGCATCACAACTAACTTCAAAGACTTTGTCAAAGTCCTGAAGTTTTAGAATTGGTGCCTCAGTCACTTTCTTCTTAATTTGCTCAAATGCTCGAGAGGCAGCATTGGTCCAAGTGAACTCTCCTTTTTTCATGCAGTCAGTTATAGGAGCCATGATTGTACTGAAATTACAAATGAACCTCCTATAAAAGGTAGCCAAACCATGAAAGCTGCGTACCTCATGTATAGAAGTGGGAATAGGCCAGTCAAGGATTGCTTTGACTTTAGCTGGATCAGGTTCAACTCCGCGGGTCGAGACAACAAAGCCCAAAAATACGACTTTGGAATTAAAAAATGTACACTTCTTCAAATTAATGTAAAACTTTTCTCTTCGAAGTGCACGCATGACATACCTCAGATGATCGAGATGATCTTCCTTTGATTTGCTGAAGATTAAAATATCATCAAAATATACCACAACAAATTTGCTAAGAAAAGGTCGTAGAAGCTGAGTCATTACTCTCATAAAAGTGCTGGGAGCATTCGTTAGACCGAACGGCATGACTAACCATTCGTATAGTCCATCTTTGGTTTTGAATGCTGTTTTCCATTCATCTTCGGGCCGAATACGAAGTTGGTGATATCCGCTCTTGAGATCAATCTTGGAAAAGACAGAAGATCCAGAAATCATATCAAGCATGTCATCCACTCGGGGAATCGGAAACCGATATTTGATGGTAATTTTGTTAATCGCTCGGCTATCAACACACATTCGCCAAGAACCATCTTTTTTCGGTGTTAAGAGGGCTGGAACTGCACAAGGACTCATGGTTTCTCGGATATAACCCTTTTGGAGTAAATCTTTAACCTGTCTGTGCAATTCAGCATGTTCGGCGGGACTCATGCGATAAGTAGGTAAGTTAGGAAGGATAGATCCAGGGACTAAATCAATGGCATGCTGGATGTCCCGCATAGGAGGTAGCTCATTAGGAAGCTCTGCGGGAATCAAATCTTGAAAATCATGGAGCAATGACTTGATTTCTGGTGGCGTAGAATCCTGTTGTTTATTATCTGCTTCTTGGGTTTTTTTAGGCACAAGAGCATAAACAACCCCTTGGTCTTTGCTTTCCATTTCAAACTTCCTCATAGAGAGAACATGAGGGTTTGATGGGGTGGTAGAAACCGTCGGAGAAGATGTTAATGGTGGCAATGGAAGAAGATCCACCACTTGTCCCTTCCATTTAAAAAAATGAATGTGCCTTTTCTAATTAGTATGTACCTCTCGATCATATAGCCAAGGTCGGCCAAGTAAAATGTGAGCAATATTCATAGGAATAATATCGCACCATATATCATCTTCATATATGCCAATTTTAAAATGAACCAAGCAACAATGGGTCACAGGGATTGAATGATCATCTACCCAAGCGACCTTGTAAGGCTTTGGGTGCTTTTCAATAGGCAAATTGAGCTTAGTGATCACTTCCTGTGAAACAACATTCATAGCACTACCTCCATCAACAATTAAATTGCATAACTTACCTTTGCATCTCACGCGTGTCCTGAAGATTGAAGTACGTCGCCAATCAGCTTCTTCTTGTTCATTGGTGAGGAGAAGTCGACGTATAATAAGAATAGGACCACCTTCTTCTGCACCGGTAGCGGCATGAGGAGACGGATCAGATTGAGCCTCTAGCTGTGGATCTGGCTGAGCTTCTGATTGGATATGGTTAGGAGGAGGCTCGATCTCAAGATGCTCATCATAGTCTTCAGACGAATAAGGATCTTCATCGCAATAATAAAGATTGCGAACCTGAGGGCATGCATTAGCAAAGTGTCCTGGTTGTCCACATTGATAACAACCATCAGTTCGTCGATCTTGACGAGGAGGTCCACGATTCCGCATATCTTGCTCCTGTGGCACTGTCCCCTTTTGATTTTGAGCACAAGGACTCTGATTGGGGTGATTGTGCTGCGGTTTTGGAGGTGGATGAAAACCCGCTGGTGGAGCACGGTGATATTGAGAATTATTTTGATTGGGTGGATAACCTTTATTAGTCTGAAAGGCGGGGGTTTACGAGTCGTTGACTCCCCGACTTGAGAACCAAATCGTCTCAAAGTGGAGGACCGCAATTCTAGCTCAACCCGTTTTGCCTTGTTATAAATATCATCAACAGTTTCAAAATCATGCATAAGGACTTCATGTCTTATTTCTTCTCGCAAACCTGTCCTGTACCGGTTGACTAGCGTGAAATCATCATCTTGAATTTTACACCGGATAACATAATCATTGGACTTCTCTGTGTACTCATCCAGTGATAAGGTGCCTTGCTTGAAAACAAAATATTCTTACTGAAGGAGACTTAAATAATTGGAGGGCAAGTATTTACCTTCAAGCTTTTCACGCATATCAGGGCGTCCCATGACAAGATTATTGTGCTCAACGCTGTGCCACTAAATACGTGCTGACCCTTTAAGTTTGACTTTGACAAATGCAACACGCTGTGCATCATCCATATGATACCAAGAGAAATAATCTTCGAGGGAATTGAGCCAGTCAATGAAAGCCTTTGGATTGAGACGGCCAGAGAAATCAGATATATCAATTTTGACTCGCTTTGTGATATCATCAAATTTTGGTGCAGCAAGTGCGTCTGCAGGGTCTTTTTCAGTAAGAAGATGCTGAATGAAATCATGAATAGATTCTTGCGGGCCTGTTTCTGCTGGTTGGCCAGAATTTTGTTGGTTTCCAGCGCTAGAGGATGCTTCGGCAGCAGGAGGCCTCTGCGTACCGCGGGACAGTTCTTCCAACGCATGTACTCTTTCAGTCAACTCTATTAACATGGCATCTCGTTGATGATCAGAAAATCTGCCCCGATATGACTGACCGCTGCGGGTTGACATTGCTTATAGAAAGCAAAGTAAACAAAAGACTTTTTTTTTTTTTTTTGCTGTGGGCCTGGGCTGATCAGGGCCGTTGCTGTGGGCCTGGGCTGAATCAGGCAGGCTGGTCAGATCTGGGTCAGGTCAGACCCGGACTGAAGCAAAAGTGGGTTGGACTGGGGCGGGTGTCGGGTCAGCAGTTTTGGCCCAAGCGACCCAATTGCTCAACTGTTAAAAGGCCTCTGTTGCAGATGCAGAAACAAAAAAAGAAAGCAGATGTAGAAACGAAAAGGAAAGAGAGGAAGGAAGAACGAAAAGGAAAGAGAGGAAGGGAGAGGCTTAGCTTCTCGACGACAATGGAGTCCAGCCGGCGAGGGCGATGGAGATTCCAGCCGGCGATGGCGTGTTCTCTTCGTCGCTGTTCTTTGTCTGTCGCGTCCTCTGTTTTTTTTTTTTTTTTGTTCTTTTCTTCTTTGGGTGTGGGGATGGTGGACAGCAATCGAGGGTTGGGTTTGGTTTGGGTTACCGGGAAAGAGATGGGAAGAGATGGGGGATTTGGGTTTCGGATGGTGGATTAGGGTTGAAAAAAAAAAAGGCCGGTTGGGGTGAGTGATGGGTTTATGGGTTCCGGTGGGATTTGAGGAGATGCGAGGGGTTCGGGTCACCGGTGAGGGTTCCAGAGAGTTGAAAGTGGGGTTTTGGGGTCGTAGGGTGGGGTCGTAGCTCGGGAAAAGGTAGGTCTGGAGTGGCAGTGGTGCGAGGGTCTGTAGGGGTTGTGGTGGAGGGCGGTGGTGATGCGGGAGAGGGCTAGGGTTTTCGGTGGGTGGAAAGGGCGGATAGGTTGGCGTAGGACGGGGAAGATGAGGATGATGGGAAGCGATGGTGAAGAAGGGTACTGACGATGAGGATGAGGATGAGGGAGATAATGGATGGGGGTTTTCGGATGTTGGGGTCGGCAGCGGGAAAAGAAAAGGTCGACAGAAGTCTGGATGGATTGCTGTGGTGGGAGTTGAAGGGTGACTGTGAATTGAGGACGGTAAGGGTATGGTGTGGGGCGAAATGGGAGAGGGCTACGAAGATGTGCGATAGGAGTTGGGATGTTGGTTTGGTGAAAGGTTGTCACGACAGAAGAAGATGAACGAAGATTGACAGAGACCAAACAAACGAACGGTTACCTCGAATCGGCGATCAGACGGCGGTCCGAGATTGGATCTTTGTCTCTGATACCAATTGAAGCAGCGCAGGGGAAGAAGATTAGCCAACGGGCTAATCTCCAAGCCAAAAGGCTTAGGGATAAATTGTCTAGGTGCCTCACAAAAGACAAATAAACTCTCTCAACTGAGAACCAATTCCAAAGCTTTATTCAATATGCAAGTCTATCTCTCTTGAAGAGATTACATCCTTATTTATAACTAAAACATTATCTAAGAAAGGAAATAACTAATTCTAAATAAATAAGAAGTCCTAAATCAAATTCAACTGGACTTGCCAAATATCAATAAAACAACTAAAGCAACTACTATTAATATAGTCTATTGCAAGTCTACTGTGCTTTGGGCCTGCGGGTGTAGACTTTCAAACGGGGCCCATTATTATGGCCTGCATCAAGGAGGGATCTTTTTTGTTGTTTTGATTATGATGTAATTGTGACTTGTAATGTTGATGATGTACTATGGCCTACTATTGTATTACATTATGCAGTATGGATTTTATTTTTGACTTTTCTAGTATTACTTATGTTTCTTCTTTATTAATTGTGACATTATACTTCTTAATTTGGCTAAAAAATATAACTATTCTTTAATTTTATGATTATATATAAATATATATATTATTTGCCGTGTCTTAGCCGTGTCCGTATCCTAATTTTTTAGGATTTGCCGTATCGCCGTGTTCGTGTCGTGTCGTATCCGTGTCCCGTGTCCATGTCTGTGCTTCTTAGATGAGAAAAAAATATTGTTTCTCACTTCTTTGAGTGGTTGTGTGTATACCCACCGTTCAGGAAGTTGGTGTGATGGTCAGAACAACAATTTGTACTCCTTCAGATGACCTGGCCTGAAAATCAAGTGGATCCACTCACCCCATGAACCACACATGCATTGGAGAAATAGAAATTTTTTTTTTTTGGTTTTCTTTAAAGGAATAATTGTTCAACATTCTTCAATCACTGAACTTATTTTGGCCCTGTAAGTGTATGCTTGGCTTCTCGGTTAGGACATTTAAAACTAGGTTACACCTGTTCCCTGGCTTCGTGGTACACTATGCATGTGATAGAGTGGTAGCATGTGGAACCTTGTGAAGTCTTTACAAAAGTATATATACGTTTTATACTTATCCATTTTCCTTTGTTGTTCAGTTTATAGTTGGTTGATGCATACCATATTTTCAATCATATTTTAAGTCAATTTCACCATAAATCAGCTTGGAACTAAACCTGGATATACAAATTAGTGGTATGCTGTATGCTTCCAGGTCAGTCAATCACAACAATGGCTGAAATAAGCTGCTTTGTTACTTCTGGGGTTGATTGCTATCAAGGTTTAAATATTTTTGCCACTAGCTTTTGGCTAGATATATTGATGTAATAAATGTTTTAACTCTTTTTTGGAATGTTGATGTTCTAATTTTTTGTAACCTTTATTTTAGGGAGATGATGTTACCCTTCATCTAATTTTAGATTGAAGCTCCTACCTCTTTCATTTAGATATAGTTCATGATTGAGCTGCTGGGTGCTGACATTAATTTGTTCACTATTTCTTTGGGGTTTCTTGGTAGGAGTTGTTTGTCGTTCTTTTTGATGGTTGATTCTTTAAAACTGATTTAGATTCATGCTTTCCTTTTCCAGTTGGCAATCTGTGTGGACAAGTTCGAAAGAAGCAGCCATGGGCAGATGCAAAAATTGTCAAGGTGATATATGTTTAACTCAATATAGATGAAATAATCTGAACTTGTTCCGACAATCTTGGATCTTTTGATACCATGTATCATTAAAGCAGGAGGGGCTTCCAATCAAAACATACCATGTCAGTGCAACCTTCTGTGCAAAGCTGATATGCACATCTTGTGTGATGCCAGATATTATTATAAAATCAAAATTGTATCACAAATTGTTGAAAGCATCAAATTGAATTACATCATATTCCTTTTTTTTTTCTTTGGGTTAAAAAAAAGAATACTTAGGTACATAGATTCAAAAATAAAAAATAGTGACTACATTAAAAAATAAAAAATAGTGACTATCCGTAATCCATTCATTTTCCATCCATGGCTTCATCAGTAAGTGACATGAGACTATTATACAATTATATGAAGAACATTAAAATATATCAATAAATCATTTATAATGTATGCTTGGATACTTTAATATGTTTATGATATCAATGTTACTGGTTCTTTGGGTTCTGTTCTGTCTTTTTGGGCAATTTTTTTTTTCTTTCTCTTATTGTTGTTTTTTTTTTTCATGCTTGTCAGTATGTTTCTCTTGTACTTTTCAATTCTTTTTAAAGAAAGTAGCCATTTCCAAAAAAAAAAAAGAAAAAAAGAAAAAGAACAAGAAAAAGATATAAATGTTACTGTATTAAGAAACCAGTTGCATTTTCTTTGGGTTCATTTTAAATGTGCAAATAAAATAAAAATCAACAATATTGTGCGTTTAGGTTGTAGCTGTAGCGGCTGAAGTTATAAAAGTGATTCATAAAAAAACCTGAAACAACTTAAAAAAAAAATGTTGGTTGTTTCCATAGCTATGGTCGAATGCTGTAGCCCAGTGCATGTTTCTTGCTTCTCTCTAATATCTTTCCAAAATCACAAAAATTTCTTGTTTTGAGTGGTTTCCTTCATCTCTAGATAACTTAGAATTAGAATCATAAAAAATTGTCAAAAGAAAGTAAAACAATAACAAAAAAGAATATTAATAACTATTCAACTGTTACTATTCCCAGCCAGAGTAATCACCTGAATCTTGCAATTTTTGGTACACATAATCAAATTGTATGTTTTGTCCCTGAATCCTATTCTACTTGTAAATGGGCTCTGGTTTATAGTCTATAGATATGATCTTTTCCTTAGGATTTGATATTCCAAATCTGAGGGTTTAAGCAACAATGCCTTTCATTGAATGTGGGACTTGTTCCTACACTATTACAAAAAATCAATTTTGTTGCTTGATGTTTGACTTTGATTTTGTCCGGTAGTTGTCTTCTTGTGAACAAATTTACTTTTACCATTTCAAATATGCTTTGCATAACAAAGTTGCTTATATGTGATTTCGTTCTTCTTGTTTCTTTGCTGATTTTTGTTATTTGCAGAATGTGATAGATGAGAAGCTGTATGAATTGCTTGGTGAGAGGACTGCTGCAGATGATGAAAAACCTGTGAAGAAGAAGAAAGAGAAGTCTGTCAAAGTGGAGGTAGGAAATTTCATGGACATTATTGATTGATTTTCCTCATGCCCACTGCAATAAATAGTTTCTGTGAATATTCTAGAAATTCCAGGATCAAACCTTTTTGGTTTCATTCATGCACTTATTTGCAGGATAAAACCAGTGTTGTAGATACTCCTTCAGCCGTGCCTTCTGAAGAAGAACTTAATCCTTTTTCTATATTCCCTCGACCAGAGGAAAATATAAAGGTACAATGGGATGGATTACAGTACTATATTTTTGGCCCCTTTCATTCTAGAATCACTTCTTGTTGTTGTTTTTTTTTTTTTGAAAGGCAATCACTTGTTTTTTTGACCTGCCATATGTATGTTTTCATTTGACTGCAATTTTTTTTTTCTGATTAATGATTAAAGTTAGTAGCATCCGCAAGGTTGTGCGTCCGACCATGTTGCTAAGAGAGTTTTTTCATATTTATTGAACCCCACACCTTGAGCGCATTTCCATGTGACCATTTTTTTAATAAAAAAATCTTCTTAGTGGGCAGGTTTTCTACTGAGAACAATCTATTCACCACTTAAGTCATCATTGAAGCTGTACCTCTGGAGTCTGTCATGGCATTATTTTCCATTATATGTATGGGAAATTATCCTGTGAGAGTTAACTCCCTGTCTTATGGTGAGAGCCACCATGATGGGGGCCTACCTATCACCAATCCAAACTGTCCATGCACATGGGGCCCCTTGAATTACACTGAATCCCATGGGTTTGTACCCATTCAAAAGGATTGGACTGATGGATTGAGGGTCAAACTTTTTTCTTTAATATAAATCGTTAAACTTGTGGGCCATGGATCAAGGGGTTAGTGTCATGGGATTGAACCCAAACTTGATAGTTGGGCCCATTAGAAGGCTCTTTCCACCCCCTTGGATCTGCTGTGATTAGTGGGCCCCATCATGGTGTCTCTTACTGTAAGTGGTGAGAGTTTTTATATATATAAGATGTGAATTGTTTGGACAAATTTCAAGGTGGGCCAGAAGATCTCATGGATCCCCTCTGAGAGACGTTCTCATAGGAGCAAATGCCTATATATATGGGAAATGTTCTTGTGCATCCTTATGGTGAGAACTTCAGTGGTCTCGCACCTTACGATCCATCCGAAGTTCTGAACTGTTTACACACACTGGAAACCCCTTGATAGTCAGTGGACCCTGGGGTTTGCACCCACCGGACGAACTAGATTGTTGGGTCATGGGTGAGGGTCAATTTTTCTCTTTAATATATAAAGCTGCTGAACTGTGGGCCATGGTTAAAGGCATGAGATTGACCCGATTTTGAAATCTGGGTCTATCATGAGTGAATCTTTTCATCCCCCCATGACCCACGATCTATGGGCCCCAGGTGGGCCCCAGCAGCTGGATGCGCTTGAGACTGAAGTTGACTACTGATGCCTCTCCCTCATGTGGGTTCTACCTGGATGCCTGAAAACTGAGCAGAGTAGAGGGATGGATAGATCTGGGTGTGGATAAAAGGTGGGCTTATTATCAATCCGATCAAATGGTCCTTACCATTGTTAAAAGGCTTTAAATTTTTATGGTTTTTTATAGTGAAAATTCTTGTGCCTAAATCATAGTTATCGATTCCAATCCGATTCTTGTTCTGGTCTGGCTAGGGAATGGAAAACTCTGGTGTTTCAGCTGCCTAGTTTCCATTTTAATTTGCATAATGAAAATTCAGCCAATCCAGCTGTGTTGTGGACTCATCACTTGGTTGTTTCTGCATAATAACTGAGAGCAGACGTTTTTCATAATGTATTTTTTTGGGTAGGTAGTTGTCAAGTCTGTTAAATCTGGATCAAACCTATCTTGATGATTTTTCAGGTGCATACTGAAATATTCTTCAGCAATGGAACCATATGGAGACCATACAATACAAAAGAGCAGCTTGAAAAACATTTGAAGGTGACAGGGGGTGAAGTTTTCACACGGTTTCCTCCGGAACCAAATGGTTACCTACATATTGGTCATGCTAAGGTACTTAGGTTACTACAATAAGATACTTTGAGATAATTTACTCTGGGATTGTTTATCTGACAAAGATGGTACAGGCTATGTTTGTTGACTTCGGCTTAGCAAAGGAGAGGGATGGATGCTGTTATCTGCGGTATGAATCACCCTAACTGTGCTTCTATGTTTTATGCATGTTTTATTTGTGCTTATCCTGTTTAAAGAGTCAAATGTATCTATATTGTGTCCTGCTCGACACCATAATCATATGCACCATGGAGATTCCATTTCATTGATTACTGATTCAATCTGAGTTCTTAATTTAAAAAAATCTGCTTGTTTTCTAATAGTTAGTATTTTGTTTTGGGATTCACATTAGGAAATGACGATTCATGTATATAGATGTCTCAGCAAGAGTTTCATTTTTTCTCAAGTTGCCATTCTTTGGAATATTTCTGCTTCCAAGATTGCTCTTACTAGCAACCATTGTTACCTTGCTTTGCCAAGATCATTTTCGTTATTGTTGAGTCTATGTTTTTAATTATTATGAACAGAAGCTCCAATCAAATTAGTTCATGTATCTTTAGCAATTGATAATAAATGGATCTTATCAATTGTCCTGTGGCCATGATTTATGGGATTGAAAACTTTATTTTGTTAAACTATTTCCATTTTTTTTTTTTTGGGTAGGGTGCCTTGCAGCCATAGAGTGATTGAATGGGGGGTGATGACATGGTCCCTTACACATCTCAACCGCCCTACAGATCGGTGGCCTCGATGTTTGCCTGATAAAATTCATTGTACCATCATTTTTTCTAACAAGATCAAATTGCGTGACCCAGACAAAAATTTGAATAGGCCAAACTAAATGCACAGATTTTATTTTCATTGCTTTGGTCAGGGCAGATGGGCAGCAATTTTCAACCTTAAACTCGGCCCCTTATACAGCTCAACCATCCCGTGAATAGGTGACTGCCATGGTGGTCTGACAATAAGTCATCAGACCATCATTTCATGATACTAGTTCAAATTGCTGTGTACTTCCGTCTCTCGCATGTGCATACATATTACAGACAACATAATACAATTGTGTTTAAACCATATTTGCAAAATATTGTTTTATTTACTTACACAAGCTTTAAATCATACTTGTCTAATTATTGACTATTTTTGATATATATATTTTCTGATGTTTACTGTTGTTTAATATTGGAACTGTCTGGTAACCCAGATGGTAGGAGTTGTCTATATATAAAGTCTGTTAAAAAATCAACTGAGGTTTCCTTAACAATAACTATCATACACACACAAGAAAAGAGAGATTACAAGAAGGGAGCTCAAACAAGAGTCAAAATAAACTTGTTCTAATGTGTGTATAGCTTTATGATTATTATTATTATTATTTTGACTTGTAGAAAGATCGCTTTATTATCTGATGTGGCTTTGACTGTTTGGGGCTGCTAGATATGATGATACGAACCCTGAGGCTGAAAAGAAGGAATATATTGATCATATTGAAGAAATCGTCCGATGGATGGGTTGGAAGCCGTTCAAGGTATTCTGTTTGTTTATTCAACATTATCATCATCTTGTCCCTTGGCCCATCAATCTGGGGTAATTTTTCTGTTTGTGATGTTTCAAAATGTAATTCATTGCCTGGGCAATACTGACGAGTCTGTTACTTGATCAGGTGACTTATACCAGTGATTATTTCCAAGATCTATATGATTTGTCGGTGGAGCTTATACGCAGGGGCCACGCTTACGTTGATCACCAGGTTGCTGTTGTAGTCAATGAAAATGAACAAATGTTTATAAACATATCAAAACATTCAATGCATGTGGTCTATTGCGATTTGCAGTATTGATTTGAAAATGGTAGTTTACAATGGCTTCATTTTTGCCCAGACGCCTGACGAGATAAAGGAGTACAGGGAGAAAAAGCTAAACAGTCCATGGAGAAATAGGCCAATTGAAGAATCATTGAAGCTATTTAATGAAATGAAGCAAGGCATGATTGAAGAGGGCAAGGCTACACTCAGAATGAAACAAGACATGCAGAGTGACAACTTTAATATGTATGATCTGATCGCTTATCGTATAAAGGCAAGTTTATCCCCAAAGACTCCTTTGATTTTTAGAATCTCCTCAATTACTCACACTTAGTTATTTGATTTCCCATCCAGTTCACTCCCCATCCACATGCGGGAGACAAGTGGTGTATTTATCCAAGTTATGATTATTCTCACTGCATTGTGGATTCTCTCGAAAACATCACTCATTCAGTAAGTTACCCTTTTTCTATCTTTCTGGAATAAGTTCATTATTAAATTTTATTACAAATTCATAATCTTGTATATGTGGATACACTACCGTTGCTAGAGAAGTAAGACTTTACCTCTGGATCTTTGGTAAAAAGGCATATGCTCAGCTATATGAGGCACACCCATGGGCATGATGCTCCATAAGATGTACTTTTGGTGACAAGCAAATTAATAATTATGCCTCAAGTCTCAAGCCAATCTTTTATCAGAGACATGCTCATGCCAACTTGGTGGCAGTATTGAAAGTGATGAATTTCATTATCACCAATTTCCTCAACACGATAATAGCTCTGTATATTTCCAGTATCTGATTCTTTCTCAGCATATTTGGAAGGTCTTATGAAAGAACAACTAATTAATAAAAGGGGATGGGTGACGGGGGCACTAATTTGTGAGATCTTGTGAAGGACAAATTTCTGTTAAATTAAATGTTTTACTGTATTAAGAAAAAAGTACAAAAGGATTGAGAAAATGTTAAGATATTATTTGATTTTTTTTAGATATTTTGAAAAATAGGGAATTTTGGTGTTGTTAAAGTGCTTTGAAAACATTGTGAAAATTCACAATTTTTTTCAAGATTTTTGGAAAAAAAAAACTTTTTTAACCACAGTGTGGACAGGTTGGGGGCTTTACGAGAAATCATTTTTAATTGAATGGTGGCTGCGATAGTTGTTTGTTGTACCTATTCATGTTTGATAGCCCCCTCAGGGAACTGTCCTAAAGTTTTGAAATGCTGGTTGTTAGAAGATTTTTGTTGCTATTGTATTTTTTGTAATACTATGTAAGCTTCAACCTAATCACTTTTGTTTCTATTGCGCAGCTCTGTACACTTGAGTTTGAGACTCGTCGTGCATCTTACTATTGGGTTTTAGAAGCATTGGACCTCTACAAGCCATATGTTTGGGAATATTCACGGTTGAATATTACTAACACAGTGATGTCCAAGCGTAAGGTGTGGTATCATCTTGAATAAATCTGTTTGTGCTCGATAATTTATGCTTTAGTGGAATTGATTGTTTTTATTTTTCTTTTGTGATGTTTGGCCATTGCAGTTGAACCGTCTGGTAAGAGAGAAACGGGTGGATGGCTGGGATGATCCCCGTCTAATGACCTTAGCTGGTCTACGGCGTCGAGGAGTGTCTTCAACATCGATTAATGCTTTTGTTCGAGGTGTCGGCATCACTAGAAGGTCGGTACTTTTTTATCCATACTATCACATTTCAATTATTTTGTAAAACCAGTTGGCTTTAAATAAATGAACTGGTAGATTTGCTTCAAATTATGATATATTCCATATGGATTTGAATATTTTGATATCTTGTTAGTGAGAGACACATTTCCATTTTGTATGTTTTTGTGTTTATCGTAGATAGTTGCATCACATTTTTCGTGTGTATTGTAACTGCTTCTTCAATAGCTTGATGGAGTGCTAATATGTCACCTGTAAATAGTCATTCTTACATTAAGAAGATTTTCACAAATAAGAGAAAAAAAGACAGACCAAAGACTGTTACAACTCTATGGTTTGCTAATGAAAAAGGAAAAACAAAAAATGCTTTAGCTTTATGGTCTGCTGCAGTTTCTTGCATACATTCAAGCCATCATAGTTGAACTAAAATTTTAAATTATGTAACAAAACCCTTTTAGTTCTATGGATATGTCGAAGGTTGCAAACCTTCATCTCATCAGTTGATTTTGCTTGAAATGGCTCTAACTTTTATTAATATATTTCCTAATAATTTGCTTATGATTTTTGACAACCATTTTTGATTGATAACTATTATGTTTTTTACATTAGTTGAATAAATTTTTTATTGTAATATTTTAGGAATTTGTTGGTATGTCAGGCTATTGAAGATCATGCAATATGATCATTTGGTTTAATGGGCTTTTGTAGATTGTCCCAATGTGCATATCTGAGTCGGACTATGATACATTTCTCATTTCCCTAGAAGATAGTGATTAGCAGTGCAAGGACATAAATGGCAGAAAACAATTCATGTTTCTCTAGAGCTGTGGTTCTGTACAGCTTTTGGCTTGTGTTTTGCTTACAACAACGTATTATGCATCAGTATCTCTTAAGGGTTTATAATGTACAAACCAATAATATATGATGAGGCAGATTTTATTAATTCTTTTAATACCTTGTGCCTTCTAGTGAAGGGCCAGCAGCTGATTAGATACACAGTATTGAGGATTGTGAAGGTGACATGACACAACGGTGATGGCTATCATTGATGGAACTATGTTGGGTGTGCTAGATAAGGCTTTTGCTTTGGGAGACAATATAATAGAATTAATACCAATAGATATAATATCTAATGTACATTCAGTTGGTTCAACCTAACTTGCATGCTTCCCATACTACCCATGAGCTCTGGATGCAGATTCTCAATGGTAAATTGTATCTAGTAAAAGCAGACATCTGTCTAATAAAAGGCGGGCATCCAATAAATTCTAGGCTTATAATGTAAAGGGTACACTCAATTAGATGATGTGCCAAAACCTGAAAAACCCAAACATCAGCATATTACTTAGAGAGGTGATGGGCTTGTATCAGGATGGATGGATGCAGAACTTAATTGCAGGAACCCTCTTTCCAAGGTGTCGCACCTTCTGGTTCTGCTTCAGCGTCTTGCTCCTGTTTCTACTCCCTAGCATTTACATATAATAGCATTTGTGAATTGCAGCTTCCTGCTGGTTCAAATGCCCTTTCTTAGTCTTGCAAATGAGAGAGAAACACAATCTAAGATTTTTTTAATATTAAAAAAAGGAGATCAGATACCTCACCTCTAAAATATCAGCCAAGAAGGCAAGAAAGTCTAGAATAGGAATGGGGGCTATCACATGTTACAAATTACAATTTCAAAATATAGATATTCTATCATAACTGAGCAAAGAAGAGTTTGTATGCTTTTATCTAGTTAATGGATGGGGTTACAGTGTCTGGGAAGAGACCAAAAGGTTAATGGTTCTTGGTGACAACTGACAAGTTAGGAGAACCCTGTATTATTTTATAAGGTTTTTAATGGCTTATTGGGATTTTAATTTTTCTTGTATGCATTGAATGCTGGCTTGTTACTTGTCATGTGTTTAAGATGGTGTCTGGTTGAGCTGAATGGAATGGTTTTTCACATTCTATGTTATAGATGAGCTTTGCCTTCCTAGGAAGGGGAGAGCAAACCTTCATTATCATTTTGCTTCTTTCATTTGTGGTTGATACTCATCATTTCTTATTCTACAGTGACAATAGTTGTATTCGTTTAGATCGCCTTGAATATCACATTAGAGAGGAGATGAACAAGACAGCAGCCCGCACAATGGTTGTGCTACATCCTCTCAAGGTATTATTATATGGGGTAACGTCTTTGAAGAAAGCAATCATCAAAATTATCCGTGGTATTTATTGATTCTTTTTGTGAATTTAGGTCATTATTACAAATCTAGAAGGTGGATCGATAATTGATCTTGATGCCAAGATATGGCCTGATGCTCAGACAGATGATGCTTTCTACAAGGTGATTACTAAAGCCTACCACTGGCAGTGCTAGTCTCTATGTTACTTAGTCAATTGTTAAAATTTTTATTGAACATAGGATTGGGTTTTATCGTTATTAATTAGGTTTTCTGATGCAAATCCAGCATGCCATCCGCACCCAAACTGTGACCCAAATTTCACGCCCAAAAAAGAAGATTTCGTGACAACTTGTCCAATGAAAAAAGAAATTTCTTTCCAACGGAATCTTTGTATTTATTTATTTATTGAGTTGTGAATTGTGATTAGGGCATTTAATTTGAAATTTATCTAGGTAAGGTATAGTTTGTGTTTGCAGAACTTTTAGTTTTAGAGTTCCTGTTTCCTTATATATGGATGTAATGCAGTAGGAAAATTCAGAGTAGCAGATTAAAAGCATTTTATACCTTTAAGGATATTTTTCCTTTGTGTTAGTCTCAGGGAGACGTAATATCATGTTTTCATTTTTATCCATTTTGATCAAGTCCTTTCCAAAAGGGTTTGCATCATTTTCATAAATTTGGTAGGTCAATTTGAACATTTTTATTGGAAATGGGAACCCAATTTTAGGAATGCCTGGTTGGTTAAAGAGGCCAAGGTATGCATCTAGGATTCGCTGAGTTTTTTTTTTCGTGAAGTTGAGAGTGAGTCCTGTTCCTGTTCTTCTTATAAATAGTATTAATTGGTCTCAGGCATGCATCAAAGCCTCTTTGTAGTAAGTTGGTCATTGTGGCCTGGCTGATACCTAGTTCACGTGGCGTCATGGTTATTTGTGGGTTTGATCTATATCATTTGTCTTGTCTCTATTTAGTTTCTTAATTATTAAAATACAAGTGCTTGATTCATGTACTTGCCTTAGGTTCCTTTCACGAATGTCATTTACATTGAGCATTCTGATTTTCGAACTAAAGATTCAAAAGACTACTATGGGCTTGCTCCTGGTAAATCTGTCCTGCTAAGGTGTGTGCTTCTGTGACCCTGTCTAAGAAATGAATTCCGACCTTACTGTTTGACTATTTGACTGCTTTTACTTGTATGCTACTATAATGATTTCCTTTGTGTAGTGTTTTTTGGTCAATGCAAGTGATTCTTTGTGCCCTCTAATTTGTGCAGATATGCCTTCCCTATCAAATGCACAGAAGTTATATATGGGGATGATAAGGAGACTGTTGTTGAGATTCGTGCTGAATACGACCCTTCTAAAAAGATAAAGCCCAAGGTTTGGTTCATTGGATAGTGTTTTATTCACATCTCCCTGCAAAAAATTTGCAAATGTACAGTAAAGGATGCAAGCATGTCAGCCTCAAGCCAGGTTTTGTTTGAGGCCTGAAAATGGGGTTGCATTTAGGTTTTGCTTGCTGGGTCTTCTTGTTGATGGGTGAGTGGTACACAACCTATGAGACCATCTACATGCCCAGGGATCGATCCTTGGGCTGCTGTGTGATATGAGACAGTTGCCACTGGGGTGTCTCGCATTTCTGCTTAGTCTTTGTAGAAATTAGTTATAGGCAAGGTCTGGCCCAGCCTGCTTATTCGTGGGATTCTAGTTCATATAAATATGCTCAGATCAGGTCCATGGTCTAAAAGTTGCTTTCTATTTTGAAAACTTTTAACCAAGTGCTTCCCACTGATAATACTGACAGTGGGGATTTATTGGAACTATTGACACGGCCAGCTCTGAGCAAAGTGTTGCAAAGCCACAGCTTTGGGCTCCCTAATTTGACAAAAAATATAGGCCCCATATTTAGCTAAATCTTTATATTAGGTCCAAGGATAAAATGTCCAATCTTAAACAAGAGGCCGAACAGCCTGGGTAAATTGGCTAATCCTAAATCTAAATGGAGTGATGCAGGCCGATCTCAGATCTGGCTCAGATCACAGGCCTGCAGGCCAATCGATTGATCCTTGACCTCCTCAAGGATCTCTATCCTTAATTATTTACTTCCTATTTTATTTTAATAAGCTATGCTCGTTTAGAGTTAGTTTTTCCTATTTTAGAAACAGTCACTCCTATATAAAGAGGAGTTATTCATTATATTAGATATGCTTTTATCAATTAAATTCAGTTTACGGTAAAGTTTCTCTCTGGATGGTGTTCATCGTGAGTTAGATTGTGCCCTAAGGCTTGAATCCTTCTTTGGATTCGAACAATCCTTCGGGAGATTGTTCTACACCTGATCTAAGATCCGGGGCTGCGCCATGGAGCTAGCAAATCGGCCCAAAATTACACAAAGAAAATAGGTTAGATTGAATGAACCTGATGGTGTATTGTGGAAACTAAGGGGGGTCAAGTCTGGGGGTAAGAGAGATTTTAGAAAATAGAAAGAAAAAGAAAAGAAGCAACGAGACTATGAGATCCTTCAACCCCGTGATGAGTAACGCACTCCAATCCATAGTTGTTGCTGCCTTCGGCTGCGGTTGTTGAATGGATTAGCTATGCTATCTATTGAGAAGGATTTGGTAGGGAAACTTGATTATGCAAGATTAATTAGTAAGTTTGCTTCTAAAAATGCAAGAAGAGTAATGTTTAAGTGATAAATTTTTTTGTAGTTGGTTCAATTTTTTTGGCATTGTAGCTTTGGATTATGTATGATGGATTTTCATTTGTTCTATCTAAGCGAATTTTAATACACAATTTTAATAATTATGTATGTGAATGCATGTGTTCAAATTTTTTGTCGATACTAACAAATGATGTTATATTTGAGTACTTACCGTTACACCCATAATTTTATATGAATATATATAGGGGTCCCATCGTAGAACTTCGCTTTAGGCCCCAAAAATCTTAGGGCTGGCCCTAACTATTGACACTTGATGCAGGGTGTTCTCCATTGGGTAGCGCAACCTTCTCCAGGGGTTGATCCTCTTAAAGTGGAAGTCAGATTGTTTGATAAACTATTCCTTTCAGAGGTGTGTTAGTGTTAATATCATTTCTCCTGAGTTTATTTTATTTTATTCTTGACAAAGTCAGAACTTGGAACTGTGCTTATGGCTGCTTTCTAATTGCATCAGAATCCTGCTGAACTGGATGATTGGATTGCTGATTTGAATCCACACTCTAAAGAGGTCATACCAGAAGCTTTTGCTGTACCCTCTCTTGCCAATGCTGTATTGGGTGACAAGTTTCAATTTGAAAGGCTTGGTAAACTCTCGATCTTCATATTTGTTGTTCTACTTGTTTATGGGTGTGCCCCAACTCTTACAGTCAGTCTTGAATAATCTGGCAGAATGGATGATTCTCCATTCTATTATTTTTGGGGGGCTGCTCAGAGATTAAAATGATGGTTGGTGGGCTACCCCATTTTTCCAACTCTTCTGCTCTATGAAATTGATCCTCCAAATATGGAAGGAGTAATTGTGATAGCATCACAAATAAATCAAAAGTTTATAAATGATAAAAGACTGGTTACAAACAGTTGTATTTCTAGAACAGCCTCTTGGTAAGAGGTGGTTGTTTACCTGCTTGACCAGGGTTCAAACTTGGCCAGGCACTTTTCCTTCGTAAGAGGGCCAGTGTTACCTCGCCCGAGGTCTATCCCGCTTTCCTTGCCCGAGTGCTCTACCTACCTCTCTGAGGTTTACCTCCTTCTCCCATGGGTGGGGCCCCAGCCCCCTATAGCTGGGATATCAAAAAAAGAAAAAAAAAAACAGTTGTATTTCTTTATTGTTTTGTTTGATAATGTTTTTCCCCATTGTTCCAGGTTACTTTTCTGTGGATCCTGATTCAACATCAGAGAAGCTTGTTTTCAATCGGACTGTCACCCTTCGTGATTCCTATGCCAAGGGTGGAAGCAGATAGTTGCATTAATAACTAGATCACAGTAGCTACAAGTTCACTCACAGTAGCGCTGTAAGTTTTTGTTCACATGTATGACAAATGCTGTCAATAAACAGCTTGTAAATAACTAGATCACAGGTTTGTGATTTTTAACTGTTACACAAATTATAGACTTTACGCAGCACACTTGTACATTCTAAGCCGGTTGAATTAGAAGTTATGCTGATGGCAGATTGCAGTCATATTCTTGATTTGTGAACGGTGGGTTAGGAAACGGTCCTGACCAAACAAGCCCAAGATTGCCAGATGAAATAGATGTTTGGTTTATTGCCATCCAATTTGTGTGATTGGTCTGTGAGACTACTTGATGTGACCCCCACATGAGGGGAGCAGACTCGTCCAAAGTGTTCTGAAATAAAACTTGTGCGGTGGTTTCTGCACTTACGTTCATATACCAGAAAGTTTAGGGTCTCATGATAAGATTGGTTTGACATTGCCTAAAAACTTACTATGATTATGGAAGATGATGGAGTGTTATTTTTATTATTTATTTATTTTTTTAAACATCTAGGGTATCCCTCGCTAGCCTAGCTTTCGAATCTTTGGCCTCTGACCTGGGAGTTATCTCATTTTGACGAGCAAGAATTAATCCCTAGGGGGTACATATATGGCCGCACACAAATGATTGGAGTGTTATGAATACCTCATCTGGTTTTACTCGTATACGATTCATGAGACTTCAGAGATGAAGAAGAGAGGTGGAATCTGGGTTCATGCATTTCAAAATTTAATTCTGGGCTAATCAGGGTCCTCTACAATTTTCTACCCATCCTGAACCCTACACTTAAATATAAAGTAAAGCTAGCTATCAAAATTTGTAGTATTTAACAGGCCCGGATAATCAAGATGTCAGGTCAGGTTTGGCCTGTTCTCACAGGTCAGCCCTGATCATTTTTCTAGAATAGCAAAATCCACTTGTGTAGTCACTGAGCCGAGTAACTTCAGTGACTCTGGTTGGGTACTGGTTTTTTCTGTTTTGTTGACTTGGCTCAGAGGCCAAGAGGAGGAAAGGTAAAGGCGCCCACAACGGATCCATCCTAGTGGGTGATATGGGATCGATTCGTGGTGGGTAATATGAGAGTGGGAGCGTTAACCACCAGAACATCCCTAAGTTCCCCTGGCTGAATACTTGGTTATTCTCTTGGACTGTTTGATGTTTGTTGTATGGAAACGTTTCTTTAGAACAGGCTGAGTTAACCAGGCTGAGTCAGGGTGAGTCAGCATGGGTTGTAAACTCTATATGTGGACTGGCTCTCCCATGAGTTCACATCTAAATCAAGTTCTTGCTTAGGATTATAGCACCGACCCACGCTTTATACTGGCCAAGGGAATGTCAATAAGTACCAGCAGATACTAGCGCAAGGGTTGATATTCTGTATCAGTTTCTTCAGAAAGCGTTAACGCACTCATACACGCCCATACTTAGAACCATAGATCACGTCCATCCATCCATGCATCCATAAAATGTATACAAGTGAAACGTGAGATAAAGGCTGATACAATTTAATAAGAAGACGCCAGCGTTATTTTTTTTTATCTATCTTGTTTTGCCGAAGTCATACAAAGTAAAATCCCAACCGTCTGATCCGTATGATTCAGACTCTACATAATTACATATCCATCCAGACTGCTAAAAGTAACAGAGCATTAAATATTCCAAAGAGGTGGTGCTCGAATTTGGGGGCCTAAAAAGGTCCCAAACAGGCCATACAAATACAAATATAAGCAATCCCATTCCTTCATTTATTAGGTGGAAGCATCTATGAGTCTTCTTGCATCTACTCATCAATTTTAGGTTCACTGTAATAACAATTTTGGCACCAATTAAGGACGACCAGGTGTTCCAGGTCCTCGGCAGTACGGACCAGTGCATGGCCTGGTGTAAGGCTTTCCGGGCTTTTTGTGTGGCGCCGCGGGTTTCTTTGGGTCAAGAGCTCCGTAACCTATACGCTTTTCCTCTGCTTCAACAATATCAGAGAAGATTAGAAAAAAAAAAGTAGTAAAAACCAAATTATTTAGCATTATTAATTACGCAATTATGATATATATGGTGGGCTGTCCTTAAGAATGGCATGGCCCGGCCTTCAAGGCTCACCCTGTGATCCCTCTATGATCATTCTAAACTTTAAATACTAACTATCCATTTCAACCCCCTCATTCCTGCTTTTAAATCAGGACCCAACCCAAATTTGGTGCTCATCCAGGTTTTTTTGACCCTTGGATTAATGGTGTAATTTTGACTGCATCCTAATGACTTTGAGGCCCTCAAAATAGGACCTTTAATCATATGGATTTTATTTTTGTGGACAAGAGTAGGTCATGAGGAGACCTTCCGAACCCAAACCCCATTGGTACCCTCGTGATCATTATGCGTCCATATTTAGGGACGGCTTAGACTTTTATATGTATAATTAAATACATAGCCCACTATGTTGATGGCCCACCATGCAGGTTGATGGTCCACTAAGGAAAAGCAGGAGCCCAAAGAAGTATGGATGGAAATAATAACCATAGAATGAAGAAGTGGAAAATAACAAGCATTTGGCTCAGAAGATACCAACATGGAGTTCTCCTCAATGTGGGTTTTTATCTTTTATTTTTTATTTTTGACTGGTGTGGGGGGTGGGGGGTGCTGTTTACCTAATAAATCTCTTGCTGCCGCTGTCCCAATTGGGATGAGTGCAACAGAGACCAAGAGTAGGGACATAAGAAGAAAAGCCTTTGCAGCAGCCATCTTCATATGCTATGTTAGCTTCTTGTACAGATATATGAATGGGATGATTGGAGTACTATCCTCCCATCGCCTTTTATAGTCCTTCTGAGTTTGAATGGTCTTTGAGTTAACTGCCTTTCCAGGAAGCTTTCCATTTTGTCATTTAATATTCTTCTTCTTATTAGGTATCTAGTGTTTTTTTTTTTTTCTGGTTGAAATGTAACCACAAAAAGGATGGTGCAGTCTTTTCAGTATGAACACCGGTGGCCATGTCAAAACATATAGGTGGGGTTCAAAAGAGCACAAAAGGCCTCAGGATGTGCAAAATATCAACCACATCATTTTGTCCTTGCTCCTTAATTTAGGTCCCTCAAGTTTAATGATTGTATAAGCCAGCCTTTTCTTTTCTTTTCTTTTTTTCCAAATTTTGATCCAATAAATAGAGTGTATTACTGAGGGGCGTACCCAGGTATAAGGTTATGGGGGCTGAACCCCACCCACACATGAGAAAAGCTTAAGATTTTTAAGAATCCCCCTGAAAATTCTGGAAATTAATATATATATCTATATATATTTTTACATTTGCCACTTTCCCTAATATTTCTTTTACATAGAGCCCCCAAGTTTAATTTCCTAGGTCGACTCATGGTATTAATGAGTGTCACATTTGTGCTTTTGGCAAATCATGAGAAAGCATTTGAAGGGAAAAGTTGATCATAGGTGGGCTAACAAGCTCAAATGAGCCCAACTGCGTACAATTTTGACCTCTAACATTTTTTTATAGAAGAATGTGTGAGTTTAAGTCCTCAACGTGGAGAAAGGTAGAAAATCTTCATATATGAGATGAGCAAGAGATGATAAATGCACTGTAACAAACCTTGCAAATGATATAACTTACACTATTGTATATGCACATAATCCGGGTCATTTTAATATATTGGTTTAAATAAATGCTTTGAAATTGCTTGGAGACCTCATGGCGTGCACTTGGGACCAAAACGTTTGGAAAGTGACTTCATATAAGCTGGGACCATATTGATGATGATTTTTGCAGCTTGCATCGAAGACTCTACTGTTTGTTTGGAAGGAATAGGAGATTCACAGTCGTGCAAAAGAGGACAGAAAGTAGACTTGGGTCAATGTGCGGAAAATTCCTTGCAAAGTCTTCTTTACGGTAATCGGAGACTTGTTAGTAGACCCGGTCCACATGCAAATGGTTTCTTTTTGTGATTACATGAGGTTCCGCTTGCTAATTCCACTTAATTTTATTTCAAATAATAATATTTCTTTTACATAGAGCCCCCAAGTTCAATTTCCTAGGTCCACCCCTGGTATTAATGAGTGTCACATTTGTGCTTTTGGCAAATCATGAGAGAGCATTTGAAGGGAAAAGTTGACCATAGGTGGGCTAACGGGCTCAAATGAGCCCAATAACATATAATTTTGACCTCAAACATTTTTTTCATCAAAGAGTGTGTGAATTTAAGTTCTCAATGTGGAGAAAGTTAGAAAATCTTCATATATGAGATGAGCAAGAGATGATAAATGCACTGTGACAAACCTTGCAATGATATAACTTACACTATTGTATATGCACATAATCCGGATCATTTTAATATATGGGGTTAAATTAATGCTTTGAAATTTCTTGGAGATCTCATGGCTTGCACTTGGGACCAAAATGGTTGAAAAGTGACTTCATGTAAGTTGGGACCATATTGATGATGATTTTTGCAGCTTGCACCAAAGACTTGGGTCAATGTGTGGAAAATTCCTCGCAAAGATGTGCAAAAGAGGACAGAAAGTAGACTTGGGTCAATGTGCGGAAAATTCCTTGCAAAGTCTTCTTTACGGTAATCAGAGACTTGTTAGTAGACCCGGTCCACATGCAAGTGGTTTCTTTTTGTGATTACATGAGGTTCCAGTTGCTCATTCCACTTAATTTTATTTCAAATAATAATATTTCTTTTACATAGAGCCCCCAAGTTCAATTTCCTAGGTCCACCCCTGGTATTAATGAGTGTTACATTTGTGCTTTTGGCAAATCATGAGAGAGCATTTGAAGGGAAAAGTTGATCATAGGTGGGCTAACGGGCTCAAATGAGCCCAGCAGCATACAATTTTGACCTAAAATACTTTTTCATAGAAGAGTGTGAGAGTTTAAATTCTCAACGTTAAGAAAGATAGAAAATTTCATGTATGAGATGATCAAGAGATGATAAATACAGTGTAACAAACCTTACAATGATATAACCTACACTATTGTATATGCACATAATCCGGATCATATCAATATATGGGGTTAAATAAATGCTTTGAAATTGCTTGGAGACCTCATTGCGTGCACTTGGGACCAAAATGGTTGGAAAGTGACTGACTTCATGTAAGTTGGGACCATATTGATGATGAGTTTTGCAGCTTGCACTGAAGACTACTGTTTTTGTTTAGAAGGCATAGAAGATTCAAAGTCGTGAAAAAGAGGACAGAGAGTAGACTTGAGTCAATGTGCAGAAAATTTTTGGCAACAGTAATCGAGGACTTGGTAGTAGACTTGGTCCACATGCAAGTGGTTTCTTTTTGTGACTACTAGTGTGCATGAAGTTCCACATGCTCATTCCATTGAATTTTATTCCAAACCATCAGTTTCCCACTTAGGGATGGAAGAATTTGGCTTGACTGCTAACCCAACTTTGTATAATCTTGTGCTGAACAAATACGGGTTGACAAGAAATCAGGAAAAACTTACCCCTCCCATTTAAACGGGTTGGATTAAACTGACATCTTTAACTCGCATCGCCTATCTAAATGGGCAAGTTAGGGTTGACATGCACATATAAACATATTTAAATGTTTGGCGGTTTGATGTTCTAATGCTCAAAATAGTTTATTTTATATAAAATGAGCCGAGCTTGTTTTAGGCTTTCTATGGCTTGCAACCAAACTCAAATATATAGAGTTGTAAATGGGTCATTGATTCTCTGATTATCCAAAGGTTCTGACGTATTAATAACCGGGTCTGAGTCCTTATTTAGGACTCTATAAGTAAATGGATCCGGGTTTGGATTATATTTTTGGACCTGTAACCTAAATGATTTCGGGTCTGGTTCCACCTTGGTCCCAACCTGTGGACCTGAGACCTGATATATTACCTTAATTTTTGAAAAGTTTTGCAAACTAGCTTTTCTCTAAAGCACTTTGTATATAGAATCAGACCTTGACCTAGACCCGCCCTATACATGGTTCTGGTTCCTGTTCTGGTTCTGATTATGGCGCCATCCTCTCCTTAATGGTTCCATTTCCGCATCCAAGAAATTGGTTCCAAACCGGTTTCGATTCTGGTTTCAAGTCTATCCTCTCACTAACGGTTCGGGTTCTGGGTCCACCATAGATCCGAACCAGAACCGACCTATTTACAACCCTACAAATATAGCCTTATTGCTTGAAAGATACTAGGCTTGGCCCAAGCTTATATAGGTTGGATTGGGTTAAAAAGCTTGATCTGCATTGTTGGCATTAATTGTGATTTGAGGTTGTACGGTCAATTTAGAAATAGGCCAGAACTGGATTGGGATTTTACATATAGATACGCTGGGTCAGATGATTAAATGGTAGCTTGATCTTAAGTGAGTTTTGTTGGCCATGTGGGTCCAGACCATTAGTGGGTTCTGTATCTGGGGTGGTTTCCCTAATGATGTTAGGAATTTCCTGTTTTGTCAAACGGCAGTTTTCTAATAGGTTAGGACTTTCCTTTTTTTTAAGATAGAGTTCTTGGGGGATAAGGATGTAATGGTTATATATATGATGTAATCTGTAACCCTGGAGAGAGGCTGAGAGTGGCCAAGGCTGTGGTTTTACAGATTGGAGGAGAACCTAGTGGAAATTGGTTTTCTGTGGACATAGGCATCTTTGCCGAACCACGTAAATCTTCTTGTCTTCTTATGTGGTGATTGTTGATCTTGATTACGTTTGCACACACGCGCACAAAAAGTGGTATCAGAGCAAGGTTGTGCATGAAAGATCAACGGGAAGAGGAGAGATCAACGTTGATCTCTGCCGGGCCACACGCTGAGGATCTCTGTTTCCTGAAACAGAGAAACGAGAATCAGAGAAGAAGACACGAGTGGATTCTCGATTTTTGGCCGGGTTCGGTTGGCTGGACATCTTCGTTGGAGAAGAGGTTGCTGGAATTGAGAAGGGCTGCCGGATTTCTTGGGAGGAGGAAGATCGCAAGAAATTTTTTTTTTTTTTTTTTTTTGCACGCACCGGTTGTTGGCAGCCACCGGCCGTCCGCTGCCCGCCGCCGTCGCTGTTGCCGTCGCAGTCTCCGTCGCCGCCTGTTGCCACTGGTCACCGGATCGCTACGTCGGAGCTGCACAGCCGGCCGCTGCATCGCAGCGTCTGCAACTGGGTTGCAGACCCAGAATAGAGTCTTCGTTGAAGAAGACGACCTAAGTTCGGGTCAATTGGGTTTCAGGTTGGGTCAGTCAACCTGACCCGCCGTGTAAAGAAAGCCTGGCAGCAACAGGTCAGTTCGCGTTTTCGGGTCGGGTCAGTTCAACTCAAACTGTGAAGCAAAGCCCAGCAACGCAGGCGGTTTGCAGTTTGGGTCAAGTCAACCTGAACCGGTTAGCAGACGGTCCAGCCCGTTAGCCACCGCCGATGTCAGCAGCGTGACGTCATCAGGCTGACGTCAGCCCACGTCATCGGATAGACGGTCAACGGCTAGAGTTGACCAGATTGACGGCAGAAATTTGTTTCCGCAATATCCTGATCATTCGACGTCCGATTGGAGATCCGTTTGTGCCTATGGACTCATTTCGAGCAGATCTACGTGTTAGTAGAAGAAGATTGGCTGTTTGATGGTCAACGAGGAGTTTGACCAAATCAGAAGCGCAGAAAACCGTTTTTGCGATATCGGAGCCATCAGGGGTCGGATTTCAGATCCGTTTCTTCCAGCGTGCTCGTGTTGACGAGATTTACAGCTTGGTGCAGGAGTTGAGGTCAGTGTTAGTTGTTTGTTTTTTCTTGTTACTTAATTTGATTAAGATGGAGAACAATACTATCAACACTACCATGGTTAAGCTCAACCATTCCAATTGGTTGATCTGGAAACCGAAGATGGAGGAATCTATTGTAAAGACCTCCATGATCCCGTTGAGGGGGATAGTGCCTGACCGAAAGATATGCAAGATACTGACTGGAACAAATTACATAGAAAAGTGATTGGTCACATCAGACAGTGGGTTGATAACAGTATATTTCATCACGTGTCTAATAAAACCAATGCAAATACCCTTTGGAAAAAGTTAAAAAACAATGTATGATAAAAAGACCACAGTGAATAAAACCTTTTTGATCAGAAAGCTTGTGAACATGAAATTTAAGGATGGTGGTCAGATCGAAGATCACATCAATGAGTTTCAAAGTGTGGTAAATCAGTTAGCCACTATGAAGATTATCTTTGATGATGAGATGCAAGTTTTATTGCTTCTGAGTTCTTTGCCAGATTCATGGGAGATATTGGTTGTTTCCTTGAGCAATTCTACTCTAGATGGTGTGTTATCTATGAGTCAGGTTACCAGTAGTCTACAGAATGAAGAAACTAGACGGAAATCTGCAAGGACAGATAATGCACAGGCCTTTATTACTGAGAACAGGGGGAGGAGTAAGAGTAGAGGTCCAAAGGGGGGTCGTGGTAAATCTAGAGGTAAATCACAGGCCAAGTCTAGCAGTGAATCACAGAGCAAGAAAAAGTCGGTAAAATGCTTTTTCTGTGGTAAGATGGGCCACATCAGGAAAAATTGTTTTGCCATGAAGGAACAGAAAGGCTCCAACAGTAATAAGAAGAATGACAGTGATAACACTACGGCTACTTTGGAACAGGAAGTAGTGGTGCTCGTCGGCGCTGATGATAAGTGTTTGAGTGTTGCAGACGGTCAGGTTGAGTGGGTTGTTGACACAGTAGCATCCTACCATGCTACTCCCTACAGGAAGATGTTCACGACGTACAAAGCAGATGGCTTTGGTACTGTGAAGATGGGCAACACGAGTCATTTATAGATTGTTGGTATCGATGATGTCTGCATTAAAACTGATATTGGTTGCACAATGACGCTGAAAAATGTGTGACATGTTCCTGATCTGCGGTTGAATCTGATTTCCGGGACTACATTGGACCGTGCAGGTTATGAGAATTACTTCAGAAATGGCAGATGGAAGCTCACTAAAGGGTCTCTTGTTATTGCGAGAGGAACAGTAGGTAATACTCTTTATAAAACACAAGTAAAGCTGTGCAAAGATGCATTGAATGCAGTTCAAGACAATTCCTCTCTGAATCTGTGGCATAAGAGGCTTGGTCATATGAGTGAGAAAGGCTTGCAGATGTTGGTAAAGAAGGATTTAATTCCTTGCTCCAAAGGTATATCCCTTAACCCTTGTGATTATTGTTTGTATGGTAAACAGCATATGGTTGTTTTCTCTTCGACATAAAAATTGAAATCAAATGTGTTGGATTTAGTAGATTTTGATGTTTGTGGTCCCATAGAGGTAGAATCATTGGGTGACAATAAGTTCTTTGTCACGTTTATCGATGATGCAGCTAGGAAAGTCTGGGTTTATCCGTTGAAATCAAAGGATCAAGTGTTTACCTAAAGGTTTCGCATAACAAGTGGTATCAGACGAAGGGTATCAACTTCAGTGATGTTTTCTCTCCTGTTGTGAAAATGACTTCTGTCAGAATCATTTTGGGTCTAGCCACCAGCATGGACCTTGAGCTTGAACAGATGGACGTGAAGACCGCGTTTCTTCACAGGACTTGAAAGAAGAGATCTACATGACTCAGCCAGAGGGGTTTGAGGTAGAAGGAAAAGAACAGATGGTTTGCAAGTTGAAGAAGAGTCTCTACGGGCTGAAGCAAACATCGAGACAGTGGTACAAGAAATTTGATTCATTCATATTGAGTCATGGGTACTGGAGGACAGCTGTAGATGATTGTGTCTATGTTCGTCGATTTATCGATGGCCGGTTCATCATCTTTTTTTTATATGTAGATGATATGCTGATAGTTAGACAGGATAGCAAGTTAATTTGTAAGTTAAAAGAGGAGATGTCAAAGTAATTTGACATGAAAGACTTGGGTCCCGCACGAATGATATTGGGCATGCAAATACATCGTGATAGGAGTTCCAAGCAGCTGTGGTTATCACAGGAGAAATATGTTGAACGAGTGCTCGAGCGGTTCAACATAAAGAATGCTATGACAGTTAGCATACCTCTAGCCAGTCACTTCAAACTAAGCAAGCGCTTGTGTCCTACTACAGATGATGAAAAGGAACGGATGGCATGTGTTCCTTACTCCTCTGCTGTGGGGAGTCTCATGTATGCCATGGTTTGTACACGGCTAGACATTGCTCATGCTGTAAGTTTAGTGAGTAGATTTCTCGCAAACCCTGGAAAAGAGCATTGGGAAGCAGTGAAGTAGATCTTTAGGTATTTGAGAGGTACTTCCAAGGTGTGCTCGTGTTTCGGAGGCTCAAAACCAGTAGTGGAAGGTTATACTGATGCTGATTTTGCAGGCGATCTTGATCGTCGGTTGTTTACTTCTGGTTATTTGTTTACTTTTGTAGGGGGAACTATTTCCTGACAATCGAAGTTGCAGAAGTGTACAGCACAGTCTACAACTGAAGTGGAATACATAGCTGCTAATGAAACAGGGAGAGAGATGCTTTGGTTAAAGAGATTCCTTCAAGAACTAGGTTTGAAGCAAGAAGAATATGTAGTTTACTGTGATAGTCGAAGTACTATGGATTTTAGTGAGAATGCTACATATCATGGTCGCATGCAGCACGTTGATATCAAGTACCATTGGATTCGTGAGGTGATCGAGAAGAACTTCATGAAGTTGGAAAAGATTCATTTGGACAAGAATCCCTCGGACATGATGACCAAGGTTGTGTTTAAGAGAAAGCTGGAGCTGTGTTCAGAGTTGGCAGGACTGAACTCCTAGTAAGGGGTTTAGGGCATTTTCCCCATGGTCTGGAGGGGGAGATTGTTGGCCATGTGGGTCCATACCATTAGTGGGTTCTGTATCTGGGGTGGTTTCCCTAATGATGTTAGGAATTTCCCGTTTTGTCAAACAGCAGTTTTCTAATAGGTTAAGACTTTCCTTTTTTCTAAGATAGAGTTCTTGGGGGATAAGGATGTAATGGTTATATATATGATGTAATATGTAACCCTGAAGGGAGGCTGAAAGTGGCCAAGGCTGTGGTTTCACAGATTGGAGGAGAACCTAGTGGAAATTGGTTTTCCGTGGACGTAGGCATCTTTGCCGAACCACGTAAATCTTCTTGTCTTCTTGTATGGTGATTGTTGATCTTGATTGCGTTTGCACACACGCGCACAACAGGTTTGGTCTCCAAACAAACAGGGTAGACGTATAAATCGCTCTGTTATGAATAATTTAGTTGTTTAGAGTATAAACTGGTGCAGGACAGGAATATAAATTGCTTATAATCAACTTCAAATCATACTTTCAGACTTTTTACAAATCATGAAAATATTTTAATAGGCTCATTATACTTTTAGATATTTTCTAGTGTTCTCTCGATCCGGTTTAGCGGGTCCCATTTTTATAATAGGTATTCGAATTAGAAAAGACATATCAAAATTGAATGAAAAATCTTTCTGCTCTAATAAATAGTAATTTGCTTCCAACCTTGTTGAGTTAGAGACCACTGTTAAGAGAAAACAGTGTAATAACCACTTAACATGTGTCGTACAGAAGACAATTGTCACAACCCGAGCCCAGGGTTCGGGGGTTATCAAAAGCCAAACCTAATGACACACGTACTCCCGTGCCTGTACACGTAGACCGAGTCTAAATGCACACGCACAAGGGAACATTCACACGTGCCAAACAAGTACGCGGAAGCTGTAAATACCAGAAACATCAACTAACAGTGCAAGAAGAGAATACGAAGAAAGAACTGACATAATTACATGTGAAAGTCTGACACAAAAAGAACAAAATAATATATACAATCATGTCAGATACACAAGTCTGAAATCCTCAAAACAACAAGAATAAGACTCCAATGCTATGCATGCCAAGAGCGCTCTCCCGTGGAGTGATCACATCCACTCCTCTAGGCCTGATGGGGCCTCGGGGGTCTCGTCTGGAGTCTGGCCGACCGGCGAGGGTTCGGCAGGGGGATCTGGGCCTGCAACACCAAAAACAACTGTGAATACGACGATTCAGCAAAGTATAACCCATAGCAAGTTAACACACGTTGTATCTAATACAATAAAGAACATCATGCAATTTAAAGAAGGCATTTTTGTATTCTAGGCTGTCATGCAAGAAAGAAATATGCTAAGCGAATCAATGAATACATGCGGTGTACAGAACTAGTGGCTACTACATTGCCATATGCTCCCAAAAGAGGGATCTTATAACATGCAAAGAACACCATTGTCCGGGCCAGGGTACAATGGGTCTCGGTTTCCTGGGGTCCGGTTCCCCAAGACGTATCCTTACTGCAGCAAGGCCATATAACTATACCAAATTCACCCCGTCGGGATCCTAAGGCTGAGGCTAAGTAGTGCCTGACCATACAGAGTCAATCATGAAAACCCTGAGTAGAGCGTGACAACATATCATACGTGCATATCTGAAAACATATTATACGTGCATACTCAAGGTAAGGAACCACAATGTGAATGTAACGGAACACAAGTAAGCATATCAGAGAGTTGAGATCAATGATCGAATGCAATATGTTATGCTACAAATCATGCGAAATCGGATCATCTTTATTTACAAACCAATTCTAATCTAATTATCCGGTGTTTCTAACCGTGCATGATGATGTAGTTTTAAGTTATTCGATGCACCGTTGTTTAGTGTTGCATTGAATCGGGCGGTGCACGAGGCCCCTTAACCCAACACCCATGGGGAGGTGCTTAACATCCGGATAATGAACATGAATGATTCGCAGCCCTCGAGATCATTCACGCAGTGTATCACATTCCGTTGGGCAGGTCTAGGTGCTCTACATTCTAGTATGAAGGCCATATCGGTCTTTCCTTTACATCTATCCTTGTCCTTTATTTTTTTCGAGTGTGGATACGGCACAGCCATGTGTGTGCTATGGCGTAGCCGTGTGTGGTCTACGGCTTAGCCGTGGCTGGGCCGTAGAAGGTCTATCAATTTGAGTGCTCTCAGTTAATTCCAAAAAAGGCACCCTGTATTGATCTACGGCTGGGCCACGGCTGAGCTTCGGCTTAGCCGTTGGGCAATCCACGGCTTAGCCGTGCCCTAGCCGTAGAGGAAAACTGGATTTTTCCCTCTCTGGACTTTAAGCCGTAAGAGGCATACGGCTTAGCCGTACCTGCACGAAATCAAAATTCTGAAGCACATACAGAAAATTTGGGAAAGCATCAGAATTGCAATTTTTCCAATGAAGATAGACAAGTACTAATCGAATGAGTAATCAAATGGGCTGTAAACACACTTTGCCATACAAATTCATGTGAACTAATCAAGATCAATTGCATACCAACATGGGTTCTCACAAGTTATGGTTATACTTGCCTCAATTGGAATTTGATTACACAATGGGAGCCCTTGGGTCCAAACACAACCTAATACAAATCCAAACAACATGCATGCATGAGGAATGGAAAGAATTCCACAACACAGACACACCATGCAATATGGAAACAAGAAGGAGAAGAAATAGAGAAAAGAGATGAGAGGGATGGAAGGATTTCCAACTCACCTCACATGCAAAGAATCCAACTTCCCTCAATTGAGCTAAATCGATGGAGGTCGATGGGGGAGAGAATTCAAGAGAGAGAGAGGAACTCCACGTGCACAGTTGAGGAAGAAAATGAGAGAGAACGTGCTTGTTGTCGATGAGATGGGATTATATAAGCTCATGGGGTGTCCAAATTACAAGAGAGTCCAAGTTAGAAGTGTATTTTCAGTTTGAGTCAAATCCTGGTCCAATGGAATCACATGACATCGGTTGCAAACAACGTAGGTACGAAAGTTAACGAGCTCAATGAAAGACACGTGTTGACATCAAGATGATGCAAAAATGACCATATCTAAGAAAAGAAAAAATTACGAAAAAGGGCTTGGTCTACTTAATCCAGGTCAAACTCCACCTAACTACCTATCCATGACCCGCAACGAAAATCAAAACATAAACAAAACACGATTAGCAACGAAAACAAGATTAATTAACCGCTAAACGGGGTCAAGCTGGGTCGGAGTGTTACATCCTCCCCTACTTGAGAATCATTCCGTCCTCGGAATGAACACTCACTCACTCATACCTGAGAAAACAGATCGGGGTATTGACGTGCCATCTGCTCTTCTAACTCCTAAGTAGCCTCATCGGGACTGTGATGCTCCCAAAGCACTTTGACCCATCGAATTGTCCTGGTGCGGAGTATCTGCTCTCGGGTTCCCACGATACGGAGCGGTCGCTCAACGTATGCAGCATTCGGCTGAATTTGAACTTCATCGTAACGAATGACATGAGAGGGATCATGAACATGTTTCCGAAGCATCGAAACGTGGAAAACGTTGTGCACTCCTGAAAACATCTCGGGAAGATCTAATCAATAGGCCAAATCACCAATCCAACTTTTGATCTCGAACGGTCCGACATATCTTGGAGCTAACTTGCCTTTCTGGCCGAAACGGATAGTACCCTTCATCGGTGAGACCTTCAGAAAAACCCACTCACCAACTTGAAACGCTAATGACCGTCTGCGAGTGTCTGCATAACTCTTCTGTCTCGACCGAGCAACTTTCAAGTTCTCAATTGCTTTCTGTACCTTCTCCGTAGTCTCGGCAATGATCGTCGGTTCGTGAAAACTCCGAGTTCCAACTTCTTCCCAACATACCGGACTTCTACACTTCTTCCCATACAATGCTTCATATGGCGCCATCCCAATGCTCTCGTGGAAGCTGTTGTTGTAGGCAAATTCGCACAACGATAGGTGAAGATCCCATTCTTTCTCGTAGCTCAACACGCTGGCTCGCAACATATCCTCCAAAGTCTGAATAGTCCGCTCTGATTGCCTATCTGTCTGTGGGTGGTATGCCGTGCTGAAGCTCAACTTCGTACCCAAAGCCTCTTGGAATGCTCTCCAGAAAGAGGAAACGAAACGGCTGTCACGATCGGATACAATCGACACGGGGGTACCATGGAGCCTGACGATCTCATCCACGAACTTCCTAGCCATCTCGGAAAATGTCATACCCTTCCGAAAAGGAATGAAATGGGTTGACTTCGTCAATCGATCTACAATCACCCAAATGGCGTTGTTCTTCCTGCTCATCGGCGGTAATCCGAAAACGAAGTCCATGGTGATGTGTTCCCACTTCCACTGTGGTATATGCAAAGGATGCAACGAGCCTGGCGGTCTCTGATGATCTGCCTTCACCTTCTGGCATGTCAAACAGCGAGCAACAAATCCTGCTACTTCTCTCTTCATATTGTTCCACCAGAAGCGATCTTTGAGATTCCGAAACATCTTTGTGCTGCCTGGGTGCATCGCGTAGAGAGCGTAATGTGCTTCGTTCATCAGTTTCTCCTTGAAATCATCAACTGCTGGCATGCACAACCTACTCCGAAAGTAGAGTACACCATCCTCGAGTCTGAAATCGGGTCTGTGTAACACTCCGATCCCCTTTAAGCCGGATTAGTGGCTCATTAGTGTGTTTTGTTTTGTTTTATTCTTTTGGACTTGGTTTTGGGCCTTGGATAGGTAGTTGAGTGACCTTTGACCTGAGATAGTTAGTTCTAAGCCCTTTTTCGTAATTTTGCTTTTGTTTTGCTCATATCATCTTTGCATCATCTTGGTGTCAGCACGCGCATTTCGTTGAGCTCGACAATTTCTGTAACTGTCTTAGAACCATTGGGAGTCAATTGGGGAAGATGGACCTTCGTGTGACTTGAACTGTAATTAGTATAAACTTACCGGACTTTGACTTAACTTTCAAAACCTATATATTGAGTCATCCTCCAGGTGGCTCTCTCTCCTGTTCATTTCATTCTTCACGTTGCATGCAAGAGGAAATTCCAGGAGAAGCTCCCCCCTCCACGTTCTCTCTCTTCTCTTCACTTCTCTTGCTCGATTGATGTTGGATTCTCATTTTTGATTTGGGTTTCTTCATTCTCTCTTCTCTCTGTCTATTGCTTGAGGTAAGTGGGTTCTTTGTGTTTCTTCTCCCAATTGCACCTCTCATTCTCTGATTGCTATGTCTTCATCTCATGCATGGTGTATCTCTTTGATTTGTCTTGATTTTAGAGGATTTGGAGCTTGTTTCAGAGGATTTGTCAGATTTGAGGCAAGTATAAGTACAGGCTTGTATAACACACATGGGTGCTCTGTTTGAATGCTTTGATTTCCATCTTCTTTAGTGTATCTGATGTTTACAGCCAATTTTTATGAATTTGGAACCTCTGTATCCTGTTTTGGAGACTTTTCTGTGTCAAATTTCAGTTTCTGTACTCAACCCATTTTCGTATCTGTATTGCACGGCTAAGCCATGAACTTCTACGGTTTGATTTCCAGAGACTTAAATTTTGAGTTTTGTTCTACGGCTAGGCTACGGCTAAGCCGTAACTTGTGCTACGGCTGAGCCGTAAGCTAGCCGTGACCCAAACCGTAACCCAGCCGTGAATTAAATCTCTGATCAGTCGAAACTTTGCCAACACAGAACTCCTACGGTGTGGCTACGGCTAAGCCGTGGAATGCTACGGCCAAGCCGTGAATTGGTCTACGGCTAAGCCGTATACTGACTGTAGCTCAGCCGAAAAAGGTACCAGATCAGAGGTGGAAGGATAATCAGTTTAGCTGTGTTTTGAATGGAACCAAGGTGAAACCGTAGTGCATAGTACGACGAGCGCGTAAGATGTCTTCGGCTCAACCATAGGTCCCTCATAGCTAAACCGTTGGGCATGGCAATTCTGAAACATAACTTAGGATAATGGTGAGACTTGTAGGGCTCAAATACAGGTTAACCACTCATGTAAACCGGCCCAATGGATTCTTGGAACGCATGAATAGTCTGTTAGGCTGTGACTTATTCATGTGAGTGTTGAATTACTGTTAAGCACCTCCCCATGGGTGTTGGTTTAAGGGACGTCGGTGCACGCAAAGATTACATTGCAACACTTTGATGGCAACGGTGCATTGACTAACTTAAAACTACATCAACATGCACGGTTAGTGACAGTGAACAACTAGCTTAGGACTGGCTTGTAATGAACCTTGACTCCGTATTAATCTGAGATGCATTGCATATTGTTTATGGTTTTGCCCTCTGCTCTGTTAATCTATGTTATGCATTCCTCAGTCATTTTGCTTTCGTCCTGTATATCTGTATTATTCTTCGTTCGGTACTAAGTTCTGATCTATGCTGTGTTTTGATTTAATCTATGTTCTAATCTGTATTTTGGCTATGCTTTGTACATTTCTGGCTTTGTATATTTTGGGTATTCCCTGGTGGCTCTGCCCAGAGGTTAATACGTGAGGATAAGATCCGGTCTTTGCCATCGGTGAGTCCAAAGCGGATAATCTCCCTTTCTATGGATTTGATTTGATTGGTATTAGTCTGGCTCTACTCAGCTTCAGCCCTAGGATGCCCGACGGGGTTACCTCTGGCTTAGATCTCTGTATCTCTGTATCACTGCAGTGTTGCTTTGTCTTGGGACCCCGGAACCCAGGAACCTGAGACCCACTTGTACCCTGGCCCGGTCAGTGGTGTTCTCCTCTGCTCTGCTCTGCTCTCTCTATTGGAGAGAATTCGGTTAACGTAGTAGCCACTTAGTTAGTATTTCTATGTTTGATTCACATCTCATGCTTTACTTCTATGCACGATTTGCTTAGCTTACTAAGATGAAACTCTGAAATCATTATTCTGTCATTTATTCAGCTTTGATACTATGAGTGTTTCATCTCTGCTGCTTATATTTGCTGGATCGTTGTATTCATTTGTGTTGTCTGTGGTGTTGCAGGCACAGATACCTTGCCCAGCTCCCCGGCGGTCGAGGAGGCTGCAGGGGCGAGTGTAGAGGCACCCTCAGGTTTGGCAGAGTGGGCCTGATCATCTCTGCCGAGTGCGTTCATGCATGCTTCCAGTGGCTTTTCGTTTTGGGATTCTGAGAGATTGTATTTGAACTTTGGACTTTGGACTTGTATGCTGTGTATTTTGTATATATTGATTTTGGTGTGTATTCGGTTTTATATCAGTGTATTTGTCTTTGTCGTTTCCGTTTTGTATTTGTTTTGGCTTCCGCTATTTTTCCTTTGTTGCTTGCTATGATATCTACAGCTTCCGCGTTCGTCTGTTTCGCACGTGTTAGATCCCTTGTGTGTGTGCATCTGGACTGGGTTTGGATGCACGTACACGGGAGTACGTGTGTCACTGGTTTGGCTTTCGCTAACCCCCGATTTCTGGGCTCGGGTCGTGACAGTCTGTCTCCAATGTCGTCTCGAATGTGCTTCAAGGTTAGATCTTCAAATTGCCTGTCTTTTATCTGCTGAATCATCTCAGGCTGAAACACTAGCGTACTAGCCAAAGTCACGCGCTCATCCACTAGCTTAACTTCAACAGGGAGACCATGGAACTCTAAGAGGAAACTGCTCAATAGCTGCACAGACTCTGCTTTCCTGCTGAGTGCGTCTGCCACCACATTTCCCTTGCCTGGCTGATATTTGATCGGGAAGTCGTAATCTTTAATAAGCTCAAGCCATCTCCGCTGTCTCATGTTCAGCTCCTGCTGCGTGAATAAGTACTGCAAACTGTGGTGGTCAGAACGAACCTCAAACTGCACACCATACAGATAATGTCTCCACAGCTTCAATGCAAACACGATGGCTGCCAATTCCAAATCATGGGTGGCGTAATTCTTCTCATGTTCTCGCAACTGTCTCGATCCATGTGCAATAACCTTCCCATGCTGCATCAACACACAGCCTAGACCAACTCGAGAAGCATCTGAATAAACCACGAACCCTTCACTACCATTTGGCAAGGCTAACACTGGGACCGTAGTCAACTTCTCTTTCAAAGTCCGAAAACTAGCTTCACATTCCTCAGTCCAATCAAATGGTACATTCTTCCTGGTCAACTTCGTCAAAGGGGAAGAGATCTTCGCAAAGTCCTGGACAAATCGACGATAGTAACCCGCTAGACCAAGGAAACTGCGAACTTCTGTAACTGTCTTGGGGCTAGGCCAATTCACCACTGCTTCCACTTTAGATGGATCAACTGCCAATCCCTCTCGTGAAATGATATGACCCAAAAATGCCACCTGCTCAAGCCAAAAATCACATTTTGACAATTTAGCAAACAATCGATGTTCTCTCAACAACGACAAGGCTTTCCTCAAGTGCTCCCGATGCTCCTCTGCTGACTTAGAGTATATCAGGATATCATCAATGAAAACAACTACGAATTGGTCCAAGAAAGGAGCAAAGATCTGATTCATCAATGCCATAAAAGCTGCAGGGGCGTTGGTTAATCCAAAAGGCATCACGAGGAATTCATAATGTCCATAACGAGTCCTGAAGGCAGTCTTAGGAATGTCATCTTCTTTGACCCTCAACTGGTGATAACCAGACCTCAAATCAATCTTCGAAAAATATGCTGCACCCTGAAGTTGATCAAACAACTCATCGATCCTGGGTAAGGGGTACTTGTTCTTGATAGTCACTTTGTTCAGCTGTCGGTAGTCTTTGCACATCCGAAAGGTACCATCCTTCTTCTTGACAAATAAGACTGGTGCTCCCCAAGGTGAGACACTCGGGCGAATGAAACCCTTGTCCAAAAGCTCCTGCAATTGCTTCTTCAACTCAGACAATTTAGCTGGGGCCATGCGATACGGAGCTTTGTCTATGGGTGCCGTGCTGGGAACAAGCTCAATGGCGAACTCCACATCTCGAACCGGGGGTAAGTCTGGCACATCGTCTGGAAAGATATCGGGAAAGTCACAGACCACCTGGATCTCACCTAGCTGCTTTGTCTCTGTCTTCGCTGCCGAGATAAAGGCAATGAAGCCTTCACACCCTCGGCGGATCAAGCGATCTGCCTTACATGCCGAAATCACGTGCCTGGGGCATCTCTGCTGACTGCCCTCGAAACGGAAGCCCTTGCCTAAATCGAAGAAGATCGTCCTGTTGTAACAGTTAACACAGGCACGATATCGAGCGAGCCAATCCATACCAAGGATCACGTCGAAGTCCAGCATCGACAACAGAATCAAATCAACAGGTAACTGATGACCTACAATCTGCACGTCGCAATAGGGGTAGTATACACTACACTCCACTAGCTTGCCAACGGGGGTGGATACAACCAGCACGTATGGCAACGGCTCTCGTAGCTTGGTGGATGGCCTTAGCAGAATAGACCCTATCCACTGCATCATCAAACGTAGCCGGACACTGAAACGCAGTCACGTGGTGCATGTACCGGGGATGCAGACCTTCAACAAACCGGTTCACCTTTCTTTTTTCGGTACTGATCATATCCGGAGCAAAGTGCGACAACTGAGTAAACTTGTTCACATATTCTGCCACTGTCATCTGCTGTTGGCGGAGAGCTAAAAATTCCACCTCCGTGGCTCGAAACACATCAGCCGGGATGAACTTCCTCCCGAACTGTTGCTTGAACATCTCCCAAACCGTCGCACTAGGAATGTCTCTGTAAGAGTCTTTCATGCTCTTCCACCAAGTTTTTGCAACATCTCTAAACATGGAGGCTGCTAGTCCGACCTTCTGCCGGTTCGTGCACACGACGGTCTCAAAAACATCCTCCGTCTGCTCCAGCCACTGTTCTGCCTTCAATGGCTCTTCTGTCCCATAGAACTCAATGGCTCATCGCTTGCGAAATTTACTGTAGAGGGCATTCGGGTCATTCTCTCGAGGCTGTAAGACCACCTGCTGATCTATGTGTGACTGAGCTGGGACTTGGCTTTGTCAGTCTAACATGGTGGTAACTTGTGCCTGTAAGTTTTGCATTGATTGCGATTGTGCTTGTAGAGATTGAAATAGCATGAGGATGCGTTCATCTGTGTTCTGTGTCTGCGGTGACGGTGCGGATCCGCTTTCATTATTTCCGGCGTTCTGCTGAGAACCTGAACCTGACGCCATCCTGAAAAATGGAAAGAGTCAGACACAAACACAAAAGTATTGCGCCCAACAAGCCCCAAAATCTAGAAAGATCACAAAGAAATAATCGTATCCTCACCACGATCCTACATGCCTACATGCTTATCATCTAGAGCAAGAAATGAGCAAGGAATGCTCTGATACCATACAGTACGTATGTCACAACCCGAGCCCAGGGTTCGGGGGTTATCAAAAGCCAAACCTAATGACACACGTACTCCCGTGCCTGTACACGTAGACCGAGTCTAAATGCACACGCACAAGGGAACATTCACACGTGCCAAACAAGTACGCGGAAGCTGTAAATACCAGAAACATCAACTAACAGTGCAAGAAGAGAATACGAAGAAAGAACTGACATAATTACATGTGAAAGTCTGACACAAAAAGAACAAAATAATATATACAATCATGTCAGATACACAAGTCTGAAATCCTCAAAACAACAAGAATAAGACTCCAATGCTATGCATGCCAAGAGCGCTCTCCCGTGGAGTGATCACATCCACTCCTCTAGGCCTGATGGGGCCTCGGGGGTCTCGTCTGGAGTCTGGCCGACCGGCGAGGGTTCGGCAGGGGGATCTGGGCCTGCAACACCAAAAACAACTGTGAATACGACGATTCAGCAAAGTATAACCCATAGCAAGTTAACACACGTTGTATCTAATACAATAAAGAACATCATGCAATTTAAAGAAGGCATTTTTGTATTCTAGGCTGTCATGCAAGAAAGAAATATGCTAAGCGAATCAATGAATACATGCGGTGTACAGAACTAGTGGCTACTACATTGCCATATGCTCCCAAAAGAGGGATCTTATAACATGCAAAGAACACCATTGTCCGGGCCAGGGTACAATGGGTCTCGGTTTCCTGGGGTCCGGTTCCCCAAGACGTATCCTTACTGCAGCAAGGCCATATAACTATACCAAATTCACCCCGTCGGGATCCTAAGGCTGAGGCTAAGTAGTGCCTGACCATACAGAGTCAATCATGAAAACCCTGAGTAGAGCGTGACAACATATCATACGTGCATATCTGAAAACATATTATACGTGCATACTCAAGGTAAGGAACCACAATGTGAATGTAACGGAACACAAGTAAGCATATCAGAGAGTTGAGATCAATGATCGAATGCAATATGTTATGCTACAAATCATGCGAAATCGGATCATCTTTATTTACAAACCAATTCTAATCTAATTATCCGGTGTTTCTAACCGTGCATGATGATGTAGTTTTAAGTTATTCGATGCACCGTTGTTTAGTGTTGCATTGAATCGGGCGGTGCACGAGGCCCCTTAACCCAACACCCATGGGGAGGTGCTTAACATCCGGATAATGAACATGAATGATTCGCAGCCCTCGAGATCATTCACGCAGTGTATCACATTCCGTTGGGCAGGTCTAGGTGCTCTACATTCTAGTATGAAGGCCATATCGGTCTTTCCTTTACATCTATCCTTGTCCTTTATTTTTTTCGAGTGTGGATACGGCACAGCCATGTGTGTGCTATGGCGTAGCCGTGTGTGGTCTACGGCTTAGCCGTGGCTGGGCCGTAGAAGGTCTGTCAATTTGAGTGCTCTCAGTTAAATCCAAAAAAGGCACCCTGTATTGATCTACGGCTGGGCCACGGCTGAGCTTCGGCTTAGCCGTTGGGCAATCCACGGCTTAGCCGTGCCCTAGCCGTAGAGGAAAACTGGATTTTTCCTTCTCTGGACTTTAAGCCGTAAGAGGCATACGGCTTAGCCGTACCTGCACGAAATCAAAATTCTGAAGCACATACAGAAAATTTGGGAAAGCATCAGAATTGCAATTTTTCCAATGAAGATAGACAAGTACTAATTGAATGAGTAATCAAATGGGCTGTAAACACACTTTGCCATACAAATTCATGTGAACTAATCAAGATCAATTGCATACCAACATGGGTTCTCACAAGTTATGGTTATACTTGCCTCAATTGGAATTTGATTACACAATGGGAGCCCTTGGGTCCAAACACAACCTAATACAAATCCAAACAACATGCATGCATGAGGAATGGAAAGAATTCCACAACACAGGCACACCATGTGTCACGACCCGAGCCCAGAAATCGGGGGTTAGCGAAAAGCTAAACCAGTGACACACGTACTCCCGTGCACGTGCATCCAAACCCAGTCCAGATGCACACGCACAAGGGATCTAACACGTGCGAACTAAGCGTACGAGGAAGCTGTACATATCATAGCAAGCAACAAAGGAAAAGCGGAAGCCAAAACAAATGCGGAACGGAAACGACAACGATAAATACGCTGATATAAAATCCGAATACACACCCAAAATCATGATATACAAAATATACAGAGTACAAAGTCCAAAGTCCAAAGTACCAAATACAAATCTCCCAAAAAACCAAAACCAAAGCCACTGAAGATATGCATATACGCACGCGGTAGAGATGCTCAGGTCCACTCTGCCAAACCGGAGGGTGCCTCTAAACTCGGCAGGGTTAGTGACAGAGTTTAGAGGCACCCTCCGGTTTGGCAGAGTGGACCTGAGCATCTCTGCCGAGTGCGTACATGCATATCTTCAGTGGCTTTGGTTTTGGTTTTTTGGGAGATTTGTATTTGGTACTTTGGACTTTGGACTTTGTACTCTGTATATTTTGTATATCATGATTTTGGGTGTGTATTCGGATTTTATATCAGCGTATTTATCGTTGTCGTTTCCGTTCCGCATTTGTTTTGGCATCCGCCTTTCCTTTGTTGCTTGCTATGATATGTACAGCTTCCGCGTACGCTTAGTTCACACGTGTTAGATCCCTTGTGCATGTGCATCTGGACTGGGTTTGGATGCACGTGCACGGGAGTACGTGTGTCACCGGTTTAGCTTTTCGCTAACCCCCGATTTCTGGGCTCGGGTCGTGACATACGTATTGTATGGTATCAAAGCATGCTAGTTATAAGCATGTAGACATCTAAGATCGTTGTGAGATAACGCTATCAACTATTTGACTCTAAGTCTAATATGTTGACTCTTGGGATTTGACTAATCAGGGCCTTTTATATTTGTGTGCTGTGTTTCTTTTCCTTTTACAGGATGGCATCAGGATCAGGATCTCGGGATGAGAATCAACAGGGCCATAACGGTGATAGTGGATCGTTGCCCCCACATATAAGTAGTGAGGAGCGTATGATGATGATGATGTAGTCTATGCAGTCATTACAGGTGCAGATGGCATCCATTGTAGATAGGCAAAGTCAGGCTGCTGCGTCAGCATCACCTCGAGTAGAACAGCAAGTGATCTTCCAGCCCAAGGAATCAGATCCAAATGCGCTTTTTGATAAGTTCCGTAAGCGAGGGACGACTGAGTTCCATGGGATAGAGGATGCATTGCAGGCTGAGCAATGGTTGGAGCAGACTGAAGAGCTTTTTGATACAATTGTGTGTAGCAACAAACAGAAAGTAGTACTCACAGCCTCTATGCTTCGGAGTGTAGCCAAGACATGGTGGAGGAGTGTCAAGAGCTCATTCCAGACTATGCCCAGTGCCACAGCTTGGGAGACCTTCAAGCAGCAATTCCGTCGGAAGTTCATGCCTCTCCATATTCAGCGAGCTAAGGAAGTGGAATTCTTCAACCTTCAACAGAGACAGCTGTCAGCTGCAGATTATGTACACAAGTTTACAGAGTTATCTCATTTCGCAGAGGATATGGTGAACACTAAGCAGAAGAAGGTGACTCGCTTCGTCAACGGCCTGAATCCAAAGCATAAACGCCACGTAGTTGCATGTATGTGGCCGGCTACCTTGGATGACGCTATTGACAGGGCCTATGATGCAGAGGCCATATTTGAGGAGGAGTGAACTGAGGCTAAGAGGGCGGCAGGTTCCAGTGGCAGAAGTCAGTTCCAGAAGAAATTCAAGGGTAAGCAGGGTAGTTCGAGCAGTACTCAGGTGGTTTGTGGTCACTGTGGGAAGGATCACCCTACAGACATATGTTGGAGGAAGAGTGGGGCTTGTTTCGGTTGTGGCTCCACGGATCATAAGCGGGCCCAATGCCCGAAGTTTCAGTCCTCTTCACAGACGAGATATGCAGGATCTACAGCGCAGGGCAAGTCTCAGGCAGCCCGTCCAGCCCAGAAGCAGAACCGCCAGACAGCCCGAGCCTATGCTGCTACGCATGAGGGCACGGAGGAGGCTACGGTCGTGGAAGGTAAAATTTTAATTTTTGATGCTGAAGCTTTAGCCTTGTTTGACTCCGGGTCTACGCGTTCGTACGTAGCACCCCATTTTGCTGTGCAGCTTCGACAGCGACCTACACCGCTTCCATACCTGTTGATAGTATCCACCCCGGTTGGTAAACGGGTGGAGTGCAGTGTTTTCTACCCTCAGTGTGATGTGCGGATAGCTGGTCATCAGCTCCCGGTAGACCTCGTGTTGCTCACGACACTGGATTTTGATGTGATTCTTGGTATGGACCGGCTTGCGAGATATCATGCTTGTATCAATTGCTACAGCAAGGCTATCTACTTTGATCTGGGCAGTGGATTTCGATTTGAGGGCAGCCAGACGAAGTGCCCAAGGCGTGTGATCTCCGCTTGTAAAGCGGACAGGATGCTTTGTAGGGGATGTGAGGGATTTCTCGCTTTCATTTCAGAGAAGAAAGATCTGCGACAGCTCAGTGAGATTCCCGTAGTCAGCGAGTTCCCGGATGTCTTTCCGGAGGATGTGCCAGAGTTGCCACCAGTTCGAGAGGTAGAGTTTTCGATCGACTTAATGCCAGGTACAGCACCTATCAGTAGAGCTCCATATCGTATGGCACCTGCAGAGTTGTTGGAATTGAAAAAACAGTTGCAGGATCTGTTGGATAAAGGGTTCATACGCCCAAGTGTTTCACCTTGGGGAGCTCCTGTATTGTTTGTCAAGAAGAAGGATGGCAGTTTCCGGATGTGCATTGACTACAGGCAGTTGAACAAAGTGACCATCAAGAACAAATATCCATTGCCTAAGATTGATGAGTTGTTCGATCAGCTTCAGGGTGCAGCTTACTTCTCGAAGATCGACTTGAGGTCAGGGTATCACCAGCTTCGGGTGAAGGATGAGGATGTTCCTAAGACAGTTTTCAAGACTCGGTATGGACACTACGAGTTCCTTGTCCTGCCTTTTGGTTTGACGAACGCACCCGCAGCTTTCATGGCATTGATGAATAGGGTGTTTACTTCCTTTTTAGACCAGTTCGTTGTGGTTTTCATAGATGATATATTGGTCTATTCGAAGACTGCTGAAGAACATACAGATCATCTGCGGAAAGCATTGCAGCTACTTAGAGAGCACAAGTTGTATGCTAAGTTGTCCAAATGTGATTTCTGGCTAGAGCAAGTTGCATTTTTGGGTCATGTGATTTCCAGAGATGGATTGATGGTGGATCCAGCTACGATTGAGGCAGTAGTCCATTGGCCCCGTCCTAGATCAGTGATAGAGATTCGGCGTGCACCGAAGTCCCTTAAACCAACACCCATGGGGAGGTGCTTAACAGTGAATCAACGTTCACATGAATAAGTCACAGCCTAACACTATTCATGCGATCCAAAGAATCCATTGGGCCGGTTTACGTGTGTGGTTCCTTGTATATAAGCCCTACAAAGTCACACCATTAACCTAAGTTTTATTTCAGATTTTTCCAGGTCTTACGGTTTAGCCATGGGTGACCTACGGCTTAGCCGTGGCATCTTACGGCTTAGCCGTAATATGCACTACGGCTCAGCCGTGGTTCCCTCCAGAACACGGTTGAACAGTCATCTTCCACCTCTGGTCTGAGGCATTTCACGGCTGGGTCACGGCTAGCTTACGGCTCAGCCGTAGAACAATTTACGGTTTAGCCGTAGCCTAGCCGTAGAACAAAATTCAAATTTCAGGTCTCTGGAAATCAAGCCGTAGAAGTTTACGGCTTAGCCGTATAACACAGAAACAAAATCGGGCTGAGTACAGAAGCTGGAATTTAGTACAGAAATGTCTCAAAACAAGCTCAATTACTCTCTACCTCTTAGACATTGGCTGTAAAACCTTCTACATCAAGAATAAGAGTGAATCAAAGCAATCAAAGAAACAACCCATTTGTTTTAACAAGCCTGTACTTATACTTGCCTCAAACTCTGTCAAGCCACCGAATCAAGCTTCAAATCAGCTAAATCAAAGCAAATCAAAGAAATAAACCATGCATGAGATGAAGACACAGCAACAGAGAAAGAGGGGTGCAATTGGAGATGAAGAAGAAAGAGTTACAGAGAACCCACTCACCTCAAGCCACAAAACATAGACAGAGATGAGAGAGAAAGAGGAAAAACCCAATCGAATCACTCCCACTACCACGAGAGACCAAGAAGAGAAGTGAAGAGAAGAGGAAGAAGAAGAACGGACGTGGCTGAGTTGCATGCAACGACTAAGGCAAATGGAATGAGCAGGGAGAGACACCTGGGCTCATGACCTGTATATATATAGTTTTGGAGTTTAAATAAAGATCCAATGAGTTTAAACTATTTATAGTTTAAGTCACACGAAGGTCCAACTTCTCTAATGTACTCCGAATGGATTTAACACAGTTACGGAACTTGACGAGCTCTACAAAATACACGTGCTGACACCAAGATGATGCAAAGATGATGCAAGCAAAGCAAAAGCGAAATTACGAAAAAGGGCTTAGAACTACCTATCTCAGGTAAAAGGTTACTCAACTACCTATCCAAGACCCAAAACCAAGTCCCAAAGAATAAAACAACAGAAACACACACTGATGAGCCCCTAATCCGGCTCAAGGGGATCGGAGTGTTACACCATGCAATATGGAAACAAGAAGGAGAAGAAATAGAGAAAAGAGATGAGAGGGATGGAAGGATTTCCAACTCACCTCACATGCAAAGAATCCAACTTCCCTCAATTGAGTTAAATCGATGGAGGTCGATAGGGGAGAGAATTCAAGAAAGAGAGAGGAACTCCACGTGCACAGTTGAGGAAGAAAATGAGAGAGAACGTGCTTGTTGTCGATGAGATGGGATTATATAAGCTCATGGGGTGTCCAAATTACAAGAGAGTCCAAGTTAGAAGTGTATTTTCAGTTTGAGTCAAATCCTGGTCCAATGGAATCACATGACATCGGTTGCAAACAACGTAGTTACGAAAGTTAACGAGCTTAACGAAAGACACGTGTTGACATCAAGATGATGCAAAAATGACCATGTCTAAGAAAAGCAAAAATTACGAAAAAGGGCTTGGTCTACTTAATCCAGGTCAAACTCCACCTAACTACCTATCCATGACCCGCAACGAAAATCAAAACATAAACAAAACACGATTAGCAACAAAAACAAGATTAATTAACCGCTAAACGGGGTCAAGCTGGGTCGGAGTGTTACAACAATGAAAGTTTATACTTGAATAAATCTGTGTTTGTAGCTCTGTTGGTTGGCCCCTTGGATTTTGAGTGTCAATGTGTGAACATTTATTGGAGCCAAAAAACAAAAAATTGTGTCAAAAAGAAGTAGAAGAAGAAACTGCACTACTCTTTTGCTTCTCCAGCCACAAGATTTACGTCTGAGAAAAAAAAAAAAAACAAAACGAAAAGAAATAAGAAGAAAAAACTGCACTACGACTATTGCATCAGCAGCCATCAGATTTTGTGTTTGAAAAAAATACGAAAAGAAAGAAAAAGAAGAAGAAGAAGAAGAAGAAGAGGAAGAAAAAGAAACTGCATGCTAGCTGTTGTGTCTCTGGCCACCAAAACCAGTAGCTGAAAAAAGAACAAAGAAAAGAAATAAAAAGAAGAAGAAGTGCTCTACTGCAACTTCACCAAAAGCTGCGTCTGAAAAAGAAAAAAAAAAACGAATTGAAAAGAAAGAAGACGAAAAAAGAAAGAAGAAGAAGAAGAATAATAAGGTACCTGCATTGCACGTTGCTGATCTCTTGCTGTTGCACACTACTGATTTGCTGTTGCACGCTGCTGATCTGCTGTTGCACGTTGCTGATCCTGCTAGCTGTTGCTGTTGCACGCTTTTTTTTTTCCTGCTGTTGCATGGTGCTGATCTCCTACTAACTCCTGCTAGCCTTCAGGTATTGTGTCTACTTGGTGTTTTTTTTTCTGTTTTAATGTTTGGTGCATTACTGTTATTGAACCTACTGTATTGGAATTAAAAATTACAAAATTTGCCCCAAGTGGGCATTGTACAATGATTTTAATGTTTGGTGCATGTCTTTTATTGAACACAGTTTCATCTTGGGGTTTGTAACTTTGTGCAGGTTCAATTCCTTTGTAGTCAATTTATATTCCATCTTATTGATATTATAGGCTCTACAATGAATACACTATGACCCAAAATAATATGGATTTTACTTTTGATAACATGAGATGGATCATGGTTTTAAAAATTGGCCGAGTGCAGTTGACTCACACATCCCTTAATTCTTCATATTTTCTTTTTTTTTTTACACAAATAATCCAATAAACCTAACACACAAATTATAATTGCTTAATTGATAGGGACTATGATTGTCTTCTTCTTTTTCTGAGTTGGAATCATGTCAATGTAGATATTTTAATTACTTGAAAGCAACATGTGTAATTGAAATATGATAAAAAAAAAAAACTAAAATAAGAGAAATTATGCACTAAAATTTAATACATTGATATGGTGTAGGATAACAAAGTTACAATAATCAAAATTAATTATAGGTAACCGAACTTACATTATTGCAAGTAAGTGAGTAGAGTTTGTGTTGACAAAAAAAAAAAAAAAAAAAAAAAAAAATCAAACAAATGTCACAAGTGTTGCAGTGAAGAGATATAAGCTCATTCTAAACTCAAAGGGCCAAGTCTCATTCATTCAAGAGACTCCAACTATGCGCAAAAAACATGGGTCCAAATTTTAAAATAGGCAGACTTAATCTAAACCAAAATTAAGCTTAAATGGCTCTTGTCAGTGTTCTTGGTGGGCAACCCAGGCTAGAACAACTTATACTTCCCAATGATAAAATTAGTTGAAATTTACAAGGAAGGCTTAAAATATGTTCTAGGTCATTCCTTCAAAGTTTTGGAATTTTCTGACACCATTGGATGCAAGTTGAAATTCAAGGAGTCCCATTCTAAAGTTTCCGGGACACTATGTGAATCTCCACCTCCTAAAGACCAAATTGGCTAAAATTTCTATGAAAGGCCTCAGTAATGCTATGGAGTAGTTCTGCAAAATTTCGGTTCGGTTGGACGTTGTTGACCCAAAGTCAACATCCCCACTAGGCCATGGGAGCACTGAATACAGGCCTAACTTCTCTAAGGCCAAATCAATTGGAAATTGGATAGAAACCTCAAAATATGTTCCTAATCAAACTCTCAAAATTTCGTGGCCATTTGAGATCATTTAGGCCCCAAATAATTGAAGCATGGGCCCACTTTGACCAAAAGTCAATAGATGGTGTGACCCACTTTTCGAAGTCAAAACCTGATGAAAATTTTATTGCATGCCTAGAATGATGTCATAGTCCATCCCTCAAAATTTCATTAGGCTTGGACATCATTTGGGCCCAAAACCATATTCTTCGGAGATTAAGCGGGTCGGCCACAACCAAGGCCCAACCCGACCCAAGCTTCTCTCAATTTTGTGGGGATAGTTTTAAGCAATTCTCATCAGTTATTAACTAGCAAAATCCACCTATGCTTAGCACAAGCAATACAGGTTATATTAGAAATAATTTTGTTTAATTTCTATCATGTAATTAAAACATTGAGTTTGATTTCATATATTTATATTATATAAACTCTAAAATAGAAATATTTCTCAAAGACAAAAATTTGTACGCTTAAAATTTTTGTATAATGTTTTTTTCCCTAGATTTTACAATCTTAATAATAGCTATATTATGTGGGTATCAATTGTATATGTGTTATTAAGATATATTAGTAAGATTAAAAAAAAAACTAAATGTTTCAATATATATGTGTACATGTGTGAGTGTGTGTGCGGACGAGCAGGTTGCATTTGTGTGCATATGTTAAAATATACCACTTTTGCTCAATAAAAGGTTAAAAATCGACAGATATTTATAATATCCTGTTTATTTTCTAATTATGCTTCGAAGTCTTCACTGTGTATTAAAATTATACATCATGAAGAAAACGCAAACACACAAATAGACTTCCTTAGATTGCAAATATTTTATTTAATGACTTAGTTGTGAGATTTGCAGGGGTTGCAAACATTTTATCTGTTGACTTAATTGTGAGGAAGTCTACGTGGACATGCTTAGGAATTATATCTACTAACATAAATAAATTTGTGTTCTTAACAACATCGGCTTTAGTCTCTAGCAAAACTGATAAACGGGGCCCAACCAGGGGGAAGAACGTCGACAAGCTTAGGAAAGTGCTTGGTCATCCCATTCCTGTTGATATAAATTGTGAGAAAGGGGCAATAGGGGGGGACGTGGGCCTCTTTTGTAGCATCTGCTCTTGAGGAACAGATTCGAGATCATGCACCAATTCGTGACATTGATTGGGTAGACATTGATTTTGAGATCAGGCTAACCATTGTTATGAGAGTTGGGGTAATATCAATTGATTTATAAAAAAAAAATTGTTTAACACGTTATTCAATTGATTTCTTAAACTGAGAGTTTAATTCATATTGCATTTTTTTGTTATCAATTGTAGTTAACCTTTCACTTTGGCGGGGACTACGAAAGAGATTTGGCGCTCAAGTCTATCATTGACCATAAGTGCCAGGATTTATACAAAGACTGGAAGAGCACATTGCATAAGCACTATCTTATGCTTAAAAAGGATGGGGTGCTAGACATCAAAAGCCATCCATTATGTCCTTGTAAATTGGATGACTGGAAGTTTATGATCGAGCATATGTGGGAGAGCGACGGTTTTATGGTATTCCTTATTGGTATTATATACATATATATATATGGCGTTTGGGCTTCTACTAGATTGAAATAGACCAACCGCATGCGGGATAATTGAGCTTATTTTGTTGTTTCTTTTTTAATTTTGTCCTCATAGAAAAAGTCTGAAAGTGGAAAAAAGGCACGAGCTGCCCAAAATTATAATCATACGAGTGGCTCAAGATCGTAGGCATCACGAGCATCTATCGATGTAAGTCTGGGATTGTAAATTTTTACACTCTCAATAAAATTTCAATATTTAGTTAATCTGACCAAAATATCTAATAAACAATAAGCATCGAAGAATGGTGGTGTTCGATCGTCTATCCCGGATATTTTTGAGCAAACTCATAGACATGGTCGGCACGGTGGGATGTGGATAAATGAGCATGCTGAACAACATCATGTAAGTACTAGCTAATTCATTTGTTTAAATCATCAAATGTATATTTTTTACATATGCTATGGGTTTACATAATGAAAAATGACAGGCTATGCTAAAAGAGAAGATGTTTGCATAGTCGCAGCTAGGTGTCGAGAATCCGCCAACCGAGGTACAAGTTTTTATTGATGTGCTTGGGAAAAGATCAGGATTCTCAAGGGGATTTGGGATCTGCAGCATCGCTTCATCTTTCACACAGTCTCAGGAACCTAATCCTGAGGTGATCGCTCTGCAGCAGAGGATAGCTGACCAATATAAGACCTTAGCTGCATGGCGGGGCTTACTACAGATGATGGTTACAAAAATTGGGATAGATCTTGTTAGTGTACAGGGGTTAGTTGATCCAACTAACGTTCCGGGGTTAATTCTGGAGAATGGTGGTGAAGATGGCGCATCGAATGGAGGGCAGGATGCGGCTTCCCTTGGTTAGTAAATCAAATTTTTTTTTCAATTCTAGAGAGTGGTTTGGACTTCAAGGTTGCATTTAACCTATCTAGAATTAAGTAAATAAATTATTTCATTTGTTTAAGCCAAATTTTGTTATGGCTAACTTTGTGATGATTCATTTTGACAATATGGACACCGTGAGGCCCTTAAAATATTGTTGTGGCTTAGAAACACATTTTGGATAATATTTTTAGGGGGAGATGTTGCCCCTTATTTTCAAAGGGCATGGTTAGTGTAATTTACTAACTTTTGAATTTCTGATTAACTTAAAGAGCGATGATAGCACAATCATATAATTAGGTTTGAAGTTGGTTTATTGATAAAATGCTAACAATTTTCTATATTTTTTTGTGCAGGTTGATGATGGAGGACGTCTTCAACTTGACAACTAGATGGCCTCTTCTCTTGTTTTCTCTTTTATCACAAGCATTTGGACTTGTTGAACATTATCTTCTTATTTTTGGATATTTAAATATATTTGAGACTTATTTGGATGATATGTATTGGATATTTTGTATTTTTTTAATATTTGTTCATTGGGATTCGTAATTGGTTGGATTTTAATATATTTGTATGTCTATTGAATTAGTTTGGATGAGATTGGTATAAACTAGTTACTGAAAAAAATTAAAAATAAATTATTTTTTTTCATTATTTCTTTTGGCTATCAATGTATGTAGGTAAAGAATAGATGGAGGTTTTGGCTATGTGTTTGTGTCGGCAAAAGTTATGTTTGTAATAAAAAAATAATATTTTTTACTTTTGCCTACGAACTTTTCATGGGCAAAAGTGCTTATTAAAATTAGAAAAAATTATATTAGACTTTTGCTTACGCAAAATCTTTGTAGCCAAAGGCTATACATTTGCCTATGTAAAATCCTCGTAGCGAAAGGTTGTACATTTGGCTATGCAAAATATTCATAGCCAAAAGCTGTAATTTGCCTACGCAAAATCTTCATAGACAAAGGTTGTTCATTTGCCTACGTAAAATCTTTGTAGCCAAAAGTTGTACATTTGCTTATGCAAAATCTTCGTAGTCAAAGGTTGTATATTTGCCCACGCAAAGCTTCATACCCAAATGTTGTATCTTTGCTGACGACAAGTTGGTGTAGGCAAAAGTACAACCTTTAACTACGAAGATTTTGCATAGCCAAAAGCAACATACTTACCCTACCAGCAAGCGTAGCCAAAAACTCAATTTTTGCTCATGCACTATTTTATGCGTGGGAAAAGACTTTTCCTCACAACCCTTTGGCTACGATTTGCCTACACATGTCTTTGTGTAGGCAAAGAGTTTTACTTACGCATCTAGTCCTTTACCTACAAATTTTCTGCATAAGCAAATGTGCATTTTGTTGTAGTGATAAGTCTTCTGAGACAGTTGATCGAGTGGTTGATCTCACATCTACTCCTTCTCTGGTGCATACTACAGGTGGAGAAGGTAGAAAAAACAATCAGCATCGTGATGAGGCACAGGAGTTGCTAGATGATGAGGGTGTTAGCAGGGGGAGCTGCAGTCTCCTTAGTTGGAAATCAGAGAACTTCAAGTTAGGAGGTCTAGACAAGAGCGTCAACCATCCACTGAGTATCCTACATCCGAATATGTTGTGCTTACTGATGAGGGGGAGCCAGAGAGCTTTCAAGAAGCAGTGACTTATAATGATAAAGATGAGTGGATGAAGGCTATGCAGGTTGAGATAAGTTCTTTAAAGAAAAACAAGACATGAACTGGTACGACTTCCTAAAGATAGGAATGTTCTAAAAAACAAATGGGTGTTTAAGCTAAAAAAGGATGAGAATGGAAAACTGGTGAAGCACAAAGTGTGGTTAGTGGAAATGGCTTCGCACAGATGAAGGGTATCGACTTCAGTGATGTTTTCTCTCCTATTGTGAAAATGACTTATGTTAGAGTTGTCTTGGGTCTAGTCGCCAGCATGGACCTTGAACTTGAACAAATGGATGTGAAGCCCGCGTTTTTCATGGTGACTTGAAAGAAGAGATCTACATGACTCAACGGAGAGGTTTGAGGTAGAAGAAAAAGAACAGATGGTTTGCAAGTTGAAGAAGAGTCTCTACGGGCTGAAGCAAGCACCGAGACAGTGGTATAAAAAGTTTGATTCATTCATGTAGAATCATGGGTAACGGAGGATAGCTATAGATCATTGTGTCTATGTTCATTGATTTATTGATGGCAGATTCATCATCTTTCTTTAATATGTAGATGATATGCTGATAGTTGGACATGATAGCAAGTTGATTTGCAAGTTAAAAGAGGAGATGTCAAAGTCGTTTGACATGAAAGACTTGGGTTCCGTACAACAATATTGGGCATGCAAATACGTCTGATATGAGTTCCAAGTAGCTGTGATTGTCACAGAAGAAATATGTTGAACGAATATTTGAACGGTTCAACATGAAGAATGCTAAGCCAGTTAGCATGTCTCTAGCTAGTCACTTCAAACTAAGCAAGCGCTTGTGTCCTACTACAGATGATGAAAATGAATGGAAGGCATGTGTTCTTTACTCCTCTGCTGTGAGGAGTCTTATGTATGCCATGGTTTATACACGGCTAGACATTGCTCATGCTGTGAGTTTAGTGAATAGATTTTTCTCTAACCCTGGAAAAGAGCATTGGGAAGCAATGAAGTGGATCTTTTGGTATTTGATAGGTACTTCCAAAGTGTGATTGTGTTTCGGAGGCTCAAAACCAGTAGTGGAAGGTTATACTGATGCTGATTTTGCAAGCGATCTTGATCGTCGGTTGTCGACTTCTGGTTATTTGCTTACTTTCGTAGGGGGAGTTATCTCGTTGTAATAAAAGTTGTAGAACTATACAGCACAGTCTACAACTGAAGCGGAATATATAGCTGCTAATAAAGTAGGGAGAGAGATGCTTTGGTTAAAGAGATTCCTTCAAGAACTAAGTTTGAAGCAAGAAGAATATGTAGTTTACTGTGATAGTTAGAGTGCTATGGATTTCAGTGAGAATGCTACGTATCATGGTCGTATGAAGCATGTTGATATAAAGTACAATTGGATTCGTGGGGTGATCGAGAAGAACTTCAAGAAGTTGAAAAAGATTCACTTGGACAAGAATTCCTTGGACATAATGAGAAAGGTTGTGTCTAAGAGAAAGCTGGAACTGTATTTAGAGTTGGTAGGGCTGAACTCCCTGCAAGGGGTTTAGAGTGTTTTCCCCATCGTCTGGAGGGGTAGATTGTTGGCCAAGTGGGTTCAGACCAATTGAGTTCAGTATCTTAGGTGATTTCTCTAATTATATTAGGAATTTCCTGTTTGTTAAACAGTAGTTTCTTAATAGGATTAGGAATTTCCTTTTTTCTAAGAATAGAGTTCTTGAGGGATAAGGAAGTGATGATTATATATATGATGTAATTTGTAACCCTAGATAGAGGCTGAGATTTCAAGGCCGTGGATTTACAGATTGGAGGAGAATCTAGTGGAAATTGGTTTTCCGTGGACGTAGGTATCTTTGCCGAGTCACGTAAATCTCTTGTCTTCTTGTGTGGTTGATTGTTGTTCTTGGTTGCTTATGCACACACGCACAACAACTTAGCTGCGCAGATTATAAATCTTTGGTTCTGCGTGTGATTATAGTTGCTTGATTAATAAGCATAGCCTCACGATGTACTTCGATGCACCCGGAATTGAGGCCTGTGTTGTTATTCAAAAAAATTTTAAATTGGCCCTAATTCTTACACCCCTAAGACCGGGTTTGAATCCAGCCCAGTTTTGAGGGCGTGACACAAACCATTGCTCCAAATTTATTGTGATTATGGATGATGGAGTGTTTTGAATACTTCATTGTTGTACACTTCATGAGGTTTTCTAGAGACAAGACAAGAGATGGAATCTGGGTTCATAAAAATTGCAAAATTTAAATCTATGCTGATCAGTTTCGTTTATAAACCAGTCTTGTCATTTAAATGTTGATTATAAAGAAAACCAAACCAATCAAAATTTTGAGTATTTAACAGGCCCAGATGGTCAAGATATCAGGTCAAGTCCTGCATGTTCCCGGCGGACCAGGCCTGATCTTTTTTATGGAACTGCAAAACTGACTTGAGCTAGCAGTCACTGAGCCGAGTAACTTTAGTGACTTCGGCGGACTCGATTTTTCTGTTGGATGTTTGATATTCGCTGTATGGAAATGTTTCTTTAAGATTGACTGAACTTTTACCAAAAGAAAAAAGACTGGCTGAGTTAACCAGTCTGAGTCAATGTGGGTTTTCAACTTTGTACGTGGACTAGATATCCGATGAGTTCACATCTACATTATGCCAATATCGGCTGTACCGTGTTGATATTCTGCATCAGTTTCTTCAGAAACGGCAACGCACCATACACGCCAATACTTCAAAGTTAAAACCATAATTTACATCCATCCATCCAAAAAAAGATTTGCTGGTGAAAAATGAGATAAAGGCTGATAATATTTAATAAGAAGACTCCAGCATTATTTTGCTGAATTATACAATCCCAACCGTCTGATCCATATGATTCAGAATCTACATAATTACATATCCAAACAGCTTAGAGCGTTAAAGATTCCAAAGAGGTGGTGGTCGAATTTTGGGGCTCAAAAGGTCCCAAACAGGCGATACAAATATAAGCAATCCCATTCGTTCATTTATTCGTTGGAAACATTTTTGAGTCTTATTGTATCTACTTATCATTTTAACTTCACTGCTACATTCAAACCATTTAACAGTGTCTCATGTAAAAAGGGCAAGGTCGCCTGTAATGTTTGCCGTGTCTTCCGGGTTTGTTAGGTTGTAGTGGTTTTGCAACAACATAGAAAGGAGTGCCTCTGTCAAGCTTCTCGGGAGAAACTGGCTCTTCTTCTGCTTCAACAACATCAGATAGGATAATTAAAAAAAAAGCAGTAAAAACCTAATTATATAGAATTATTAATTACGTAATTCTGGTATATATGGTGGGCTCCCCCTATGATCAATTGAACTTTACAAACTATCCATTTCAACCCTTTTAAATATTCCTGCTGTTAAATCATGACTCGACCTGTATTTGATGATCATCCAGGTTTTCCTGCACTAGGATTAATGGTGTGAATTTGACGGCTATATTACTTTATTTGAATGACTTTGAGGCCCTCAAAATAATACATTCAACCATGTAGTTTTATTCTTGAGGATAGGGGTAGGTCATGAGGGGACCATCCAAAACCAAACCCCTTTAGTTCCCTCCCCTGATCATCATGCTTCCAAGTGGGTGGCAAAGGCTGATTGTTCCGATAGCTTAATGTTATACTGGTATAGTTTATTGCATATATAACCCACTATTTTGATGGCCACTATCCAAGTTGATGGTCTACAAAGAAGAGGTAAGCCTAACGGAATATGGATGGAAGTAGTAAAGATAAAATGAATAAGTTCAATTTGACTGAGCATTTGGCTTAGGAGAGATCCAAATGGGGAATAGGAATTCACATAACTGATCCCAATATAGTTGGAATGAGGCTTTAATAATGATAATAATAATGATGAGTTTATTGAATATTTGAAAATAATCCTTGGCTGTAGCTCCGCTAAAGTGGGACATGGATGTTCAGGGACATGGATGTTCATATGAGAGTGCAGTTCAGTCCTCAATGTAGAGAGAAAAAAAAAGTGCAGACAGTTACCTAATAAATCTCTTGCTGCTGCTGTCTTATTTGGGATGAGTGCAAGAGAGACCAAGAGCAGGAGCATAAGAAGAAAAGCCTTTCCAGCAGCCATCTTCAAATGCTTTGTTAGCTTCTTCTACTGATATATCGATGGGATGAGCGCACTAGTATCTTCCCATCGCGTTTTATAGTCTTTCTGATTGAGTTACTTTGAATAGTCTTTGAGTTGGCTTTCCAGGAAGTTTTCCATTATTTTATGTATCTAATATTCTTCTTCTTTTAATTTATAAAGGTTTTTTTATAGGAAAATTGTAACCACAAAAATGATAGTGCAGTCTTTTCAGTATGACCCACCGGCGGCCATGCCAAAACATAAAGGTTGGGTTCAAAATATCTAAATGAGAACCAAGGATGTGCAAAATAGCAACCCCATCAATTCATCCTAGCTCCTTAATTTAGGGCCCTCAAATTTAATGATTGTATAAGGCAGCCTTTTATTATTATTATTATTATTATTATTTCAAATTTGGATCCAATGACTACTGTGTATTAATCAGGGATGTACAAAGATATATTGGTCTAGGGGCTGAAGCCCCCACCCATACCTAAAAAAGGCTAAAAGTTTTTAAAAATCCCCTTGCAAATGCTGAAAATTAATTTGTTTTACACATTTGTCCCTTCTCCCATTTTTCTTTTACATTGAGCCACCCAAGTTCAATTTTCTAGCTCCACGCCTTGTACTTTTTTTGGGTAGTCCCCCCAAGCATAAATCAAACCCTTAACGTCCGAGAGCAAACCGTTATCCTAAGCTAGTTGAGCTACCCCTTGGGGTTCACCCCTTATATTAATAAGTGTCAAATTTGTGATTCTTGCAATTCATGAGAGAGAGAGAGAGTGTGTGTGTGTGTTTGTGTGAAGGGCAACGTTGATAAGAGGTAAGTTAAAAGGCTCAAATGAGGCTGACTGTCCACAATTTTGACTTTGAGTATTCTATCATAAGAGAGTGTGTGAGTTTAAGTTCTCAATAAGAAAAGAAAGAAAAAAAAAAAGAAAACTTTCATAAATGAGATGATCAAGAGATGATAAATACACTGTAGCAAACCTTGCAATGATATAAATATGCACATAATCCGGATCATATTAATATATGGGGGGTTAAATAAATGCTTTGAAATTGCTTGGAGACCTCATGGCGTGCAATTGGGACTAAAATGGTTGAAAAGTGACTTCATGTAAGTGGCCAAAATTGACGATGATTTTTGCAGCTTGCATTGAAGACTACTGTTTTTGTTTAGAAGACATAGAAGATTCAAAGTCGTGAAAAAGAGGACACAGAGTAGATTTCGGTCAATGTGTGGAAAATTCATTGCAAAGTCTTCCTTACAGAGACATGTTAGTAGACCCGGTCCAGATGCAAGTGGTTTCTTTTTGTGATTACTAGTGCGCATGAGGTTCCACATGCTCATTCCACTGAATTTTATTTTAAACCATCAGTTTCCCACTTAGGGATGGAAGAATTTGACTCGACCTGTTAACCCGACTTGTATAATCTTGTGCTAAATAAATACGGGTCGATAACAAATCGGGAAAAACTTACCCCTCCCATTTAAACTGGTTGAATTAAGCTGACATCTTTAACTCACATGGTCTATCTAAATGGGTCAAGTTAGGGTTGAAATGCACATATAAACGTATTGAAATGTTTGGTGGTTTGATATTCTGGTATTCAAAATAGTTTATTTTGTATAAAATGAGCCGAGCTTCTTTTAGGCTTTCTGTGGCATGCAACCAAACTCAAATATAGCCTTATTGCTTGAAATGGACTAAGCTTGACCCAAGCTTGTAAAGGTTGGAATGGGTTAAACAGCTTGATCTGCATTGTTGGCATTAGTTGCGAGTTGAGGTTGTATGGCCAATTTAGAAATAGGCCAGAACTGGATTGGGATTTTATCGTATAGATACCCTTGGTCAGATGATTAAATGATAGCTTGATCTTAAGTGGGTTTGGTCTCCAAACAAATAGGGCAGACGTATAAATCGCTCTGCTATAAATAACTTAGTTGTTTAGAGTATAAATTGGTGCAGGACAGGAATATAAATTGTACAGAATCAACTTCAAATCATACTTTCAGCTTTTTACAAAATCATGAAAATAATTTAATGGGCTCATTATACTTTCAAATATTTTCTAGTTTTCTCTTGATCCGGTTTGGCAGGTCCCATTTTTATAATAGGTATTCGAATTGGGAAAAACATACCAAAATTGAATGAAAAATTTCTCCGCTATAATAAATAGTAATTTGCTTCCAACCTTGTTGAGTTGGGGACCACTGTAATATAGAGAAGTGTTAGATTTTGTGGACTCAATCAATCAGTTGATGTAATAAATTGATTAATTTCTTTATTTATCAATAAAATTATGCTTTAATTTCATGAGATGAATATTATTTTACTACTTCATGCACATGACCAATACATATGACATAATGGTTCATGAGTTAAACCGGGTCTCATTAGTAGATTAGATGTGATATATGTGCATGGATGAGATCTACACGCGGGAGATATATGTCACAAATCTTATACTTAAATAGCTTCACAACCAGTAATGAAACTGGGCATCTCATTTGATAAGATTGCAGCACTTTGATCACTATGAGATAGTGTGATTTGTCTCGATCATCAGAATGTAAGATTCTGGATCACAGTGCTGGTACATTGGATGTATTGAAGGACCATGAGATGCACCTTATGGAATTCCATCTCAATAATAAGGTATGCTCTCATAATTCTCTAGCAATAGGCTTTCAATCCTGAGACATTGATGAACTCAAGTTTTTATCTATTCATTTGCTTTGAGTCACCAATGAGTGAGGCCGACTATAGGTTAACACCTCGGTGTCTTGGGTATGTGGTAGTAGAACTGTGGGAACATTGAATGATCAAGATGAAATCTATCTCTATTATCCCCTTGTGCCAATTAATAGATTTGTCATTAGTAAGTGCGCACCCATCTCAATTAAGAGTTAATTGGATGGTACTGATGATTACTGTGATTAATTGGGGCTCAAGGATAATAAGATGTGGAACTTAGATTGGAAGAGACAGATTTATTCCAATTGGTCCACGGATATTGATAGAGGGGCCTACTTGTGGTAATTGGGAAGTTTAGGGTCTTCATTGTAATTTATTCCTAAGACTGGAGTGCAATTGCATTTATATAGTGGTGTTATTTGCAATTAACTGTGGGCCCGGATTGCACATGAGATGTGGGGTCGCGGTGTTCCAGTTGGAGCCAGCTTTCTAATGAATCCCTAGTGGTCCCCGCGCTAGCCCAAGATATTGGAAAATACTAATCCGACTTGAACTCTAGAAAGAAGAGTTTGGAAAGGAGAAAGTTGCTAATTGCTTTGAAAGTAAGACTTCTATTTCAATTAGAAAAGGGAGAGATTTAAAAGTCTATAAAATCTTTTGGACGTCCAATAAGGCTCTCTCTTATGCCCAAAACCCTATTCGTGCAAGAGTTGTACGAATTTCTCTCTCATTTTCTCTTCTAGTTCCTTGGAGTTTCGAGTTGGGATTTCTCCTGAAGATTTCACCACTCTTCTTGAGAAAAGAAATCCAATTCGGGTCATAGCGTGGAAGACTAAGAGGTGTTGAAGATTTTCATTATCAAGTAGAGTCGCAACTTCTCCATTAGAGTACTGCGGATCTCCAAAGGTATGATCTACTTTTTTCATGTCGTAGATTATTATGGATATTTAGTGCTATTTGATTCTATCTTTCAGATAGAATATTTACTGTACATGGTCACGAGATTGAGGGTAATGCATCCTGAATTGGATTTTTGGTCTTATGGATAGTTGATCGCTGTGTTAAGTGGGTCAAAAGTTTTGAAAATCTATCTACGAGACCCACCTGCTTCCAACAAGAAGTGTAATAACCACTTAACATGTGTCGTGCAAAAGATGATGAAAGTTTACACTTGAATAAATTTGTGCTTGTTGCTCTATTGGTTGGACCCTTGGATTTTGAGTGTCGGTGTGTGAACATTTATTGTAGGAGCCAAAAAAAAAAAGTGTTAAAACTCCTATCTCATTTACTTTATATTTTATTATTTTATTTACACAAGAAAACTTTGAAAGCAATTCAAAATGACTTATAAAAACATTTAATTTTATGAATATTTTTGAGAAACTTCTTCAAAATAAGGTTGAAGAAAACCTAACTATTAGTTACAAGCGATAAATGAGCCAATACGAAAAGGTTTCGATATTGGTCAATTCAATCTCAAAAACAAGTTTTGGAAGAAGCTTTTCAGCATAAAAAAACAAACATCCAAAGAGTGTAATCTTTGGATATTCTCAAATTATATATTCTTTATCGTAAATCCCAAGACCATAGGATTTGTACATTTATCAAAAGTGCTAAATTATCTACTAAATATGCTTACAAAGTTAGTCTTGGGAGAAACAAAAATGAGAACCTTCATATGCTTCATAGGAAGGTTCTCATTTTAAATATTCCTGATTTGCATCGACAAGCATTGGCTGGGTTCCACACTGAACCAACCAGTAACTATAGTGCGCTGAAATCTTCTCTTTGGTTAGGGACTGCATTGACATACCCTGTTGTTCGAGCATGTAAGCACCAACACACTTCAACACCTAGCCTATTCTGTCAACTAGCCGCGCACCAATGTAGCGTCAACTTCTTATGGGTAACACTAGGGCTGTTTGGTTTGGATCTAATATTGGGATCATCCCCATAAGTTATAATGATCTTCAAATTTCTGATTGGTGGAACCACATTGTTGATTCTAGCAGCCCCACTGCCCTCTCTTCTTTTGATCATGTTATTTCTCATATTTTTGTTCTTTGGTGGGCCATTTGAAAACCAAGAAATAATTTTATTTTCAAAGGTACTCCTCTTAATCCTATTCAAATATTTGGGGGAGGTTAATAGTTTACTCAAGGAATGCCCTTGTTTTTGGAGGTGGTCCAATGTATAAATGGGTTCAAAGTGATTGATCTATTTTTGCTTTTATCAAAGACATTCACATCAACTATTCTTATTATGATCTTGTTAAGTTCTCTTTTATCCCCAGCGGTTTAATAAGGCTGCTTATGCTCTTGCTTATTTTACCTTAGCCTCTAGTGATTGGTTTTGAAATAGGCTTTTTCCGCCGTGGCTCAGTTTTATCATAGATGAGCTTAATTTTTTGTAATGTTGTTCCATTTTTTAAATCTATCCTTCCTTTTACTAAAAAACTCAATCTATATAAGGAGTTGATCATTAACACCTCTAAGTGAGGCCACTTATCAAAAACCCGAATTAATTGAAACAGCTGGCTTATTGATAACACCTCTAAGTAGGGCCCACTTATAAAAAACCCAAATCTATTGAAATAGCCTATGTTAGGAATTTTGTATTGGTGTATTTGTGCGTTGGACAATACTTAGATCTATTGATTTGTATTTTACATTAACAAAATTTAGAATGGACTATGGTTGCACGTCGGATAAGCTGAATTAAAGATAACGTGTAACACTCTGGCCCAGTTTAATCCGGTTTAACGATTAAGTAATCAAATTTTGGTACTTTTTATAGAGAATTTATGTTAAGTTTGTGGTTTTCCGCTTTTGAGATTCGTTTTGGGTCATAGGGAAGGAATTGAGTTGAGTTAAACTTGGGTTAAGCAGTCTTGAGCCCTTTTTTTGTAATTTTTGATTTGGTATGAGTTTGTCGTTCATGTATCACCTTCGTGTCAGCACGTGTATTTCGTCGAGCTCGTCAACTTCCGTAACTAGCTCGAATGCAAACGAGGTCGTTTGTTTTCATTGGATCGTTAATTGACTCAAACTGTAATTCTTTTGAACTGTTGGACTTCTCTGTAAACTCAGCCTAATCCTTATCTTATATAAGGATAACCACCGTCTCTCTCTCTCTCTCTCCCTCTCTCATTTTGTTCTCCCGCACGCCAGCTCTCTCTCTCTCTCTCTCTCTTGTTTTCTCTTCTCCTCCCCTACTCTCCATCATTCCTTTTTCTTCCTTGCCGTCTTTCTTGCTATTATCGTAGAGCAACGGGGAAAAAGTCTTGTGCACCGGTTGTTTCCTTCTTGTTGGGTTCTTCGGCATCGTCTCTACACGACGTCTCTCTCATCTTCTCTTTCTTCTTTCTTATCTTCTTGTTGTGGACAAGACTCTTGCACCCCTTTTTCGGTTCATCTCTGGTAAGTATTCGCGTCACTGTCTCCGTATGAGTTTTGAGCGTGGTTACACTGCATGCATCCTTTTTCTTTTGCTTATTCTTGGCATGCATGGTTTTGGGACTCACTCCCGGGATCGTTTGTGCCAAAGAACAGTGAAATTAAAGAAAGAATTCGTTTAAGGCAAGTATAAGTACAGTAGGGGTAAACACATGTTGGTATACATTGATTTTGTGTTTCTTTTACTCTCTCTCTCTCTCTCTCTCTCTCTCTCGAGTATGTAGTGGTTTGATAGCCCATGAGTATTGTATAAACGTGATACACGTTGTTTTTGCGAAGGAAAAGCATGTACTACAGGTACTCTGTTTTGCACAGAACCCAGTTGTCCGACCGATTGGACACTCCCAGAACCAAAATTCGACTGATCGGGCTATAGAGCCGACCGGTTGGTTTTGATACATTTTTGCTGCAAAAGATTCAGGGCTCAATTGAGTCCTAGGCTTACTTATTTGCCTTTTGTTGTCCTTCTTACATCATGGGACTTTTATGCTACCGTTTAGGTTCATGATGAGACCTATAGGGCCTTCCCCATGGACTGTTCACCCATGTACCATGCCCAACGGATTATTTAACGCATGAATGGTCTTATCGGCTGTGACACATTCATGTGCGATGTTCATTTGTTAAGTACCTCCCCATGGGTGTTGGTTTAAGGGACTTCGATAAACGTTGATTGATATAGTGCAACACTCTTAAAAGGAACAACTGTGTATCGAATAACTTAAAACTACATCATCATGCACGGTTAGTAACAATGGACGACTACGATGAGGTTGGCTAGAAAAAGATCATGATTCTTGCAAATATCGATTTGCATGGCATATTGAGTTCGGTTTTGCCCTCTTATTCACATGGTAAGTGTTCTATGCTGGGGCAACGATTGGACATTCCCTGAGGGCTCTATCCATGGTAAATCCTAGGCGGGAATAACTGCCTTTCATGCTTTTTGTCTTGTTCCTTGTTCACCTTTTAATGGTTTAATTGTACTCGCATGGGATTGACCTAGCATGATGCGCGTGTTGTATTTTCCATGACTTATATGGTACTTAACTGCATTGATTGACATTAATAAACCGATTGACTGATATTGATTAACATGCATCATACCACATGACTGATTTTATTAGTCTGGCTCTACTTTGCCTCAGCCTCAGGACACCCGACGGGGTTGACTTTGGTGTAGATTGCTTGTTGCCTTTGCAGAGTGCTCCTGTCTTGTGATTCTGAACCCCGGGAAACTAGAAACCCATGCGTACCCTGGCCCGGTCGATGGTGTTCTCGTATTGACTGCTTTCGAAAAGGAGAATATGACAAATGGAGTAACCACCTCGTCAGTTATCTATTTCATGATTCTGAAGGTATGCTTCATTCTATGCCCAACCTGCCTATAATACGAATATGATTTCTATGCATTGTTAATTGTTAACAGTCTCTTATTCTGCTAGATACAACGAGTGTTAACTTATTGTTACTTATATTTTGTTGAGTCATCATACTTATTGGTTGTTCTTGGTGTTGCAGGCCCAGACATCTCTACCGACCCCTCATCGGTTGGCCAGACTTCGGGAGAGATCCGGGAGACCCAATCAGGGTTAGATGAGTGGGCTTGATCACCCCCTCAGAGAGCGGCTCGGCATTGCATCAATCTCTTGTTTGCTATTTTTGCATCAGGATTTTGGGTCTTCATATACATTTTATCTTGTATTGGTCTTTAAGGCACCATCCCTCCCTTTTGTACTATACATTTTGTAGTAAATGTCATTTTGTTAATCGTATATTCTAATGTATCTTTCTTCTCTTCTTGGCTTGCAATGATACATACGGCTTTCGTGTACACTTGGTATGCACGTGTGAGTATCCCTTGTGTGCGTGTACTTAGACCAGGTCCAGGTGCGCGTGCACGGGGGTACGTGTGTCATTGGTTAGGTTTGAGCTAACCCCCGATTTCTGGGCTCGGGTCGTGACATAACGCAAATTGAAGTGTTTTTTTTAGGACAATATGGATTAAAAATGTTATATCTCACAAACCGAGTGTCGGATATGAATAAGCTATCTACTATTGGAAAGTTCGTTTCAAGTGGATATCCGTAGACCCAAGATTGCATACATTAGGACAAAAACGGCACTTGAATTTGGTTTCAAAACCTGAGTCACGAATTATGGGATATAAAAAGAGGGATTCTCTCAACTCTAAGCACAACATAACACAACACATAGCGCTCTCTAAGTTTTGAATTGGAAATTTTCATTGGAGAGATTGTTTAGAGTTTCCATGAGAGTTTGAGTTAAAGGCTTCAAGTTCTAGAGTTGATGCTTATATTTCTTTGTAGGAGATTTGTGGCTTCTACTTCCTCGTAAAAGATTGTTCTTTAAGTATAGAGAATTGTTCGTTGTGAAGATCAAGGTACTAATAGTTGGGTATTGAGGCACTATATTTTGTAGAGATCTATTAAGAATAACTACAACGCCTTGTGTTGGGGGATTGGCTGTAGGGTTGTGAGTATATATTGTACCACAGAAGTTAGTAATTGATTTTGTCCACTTTGGACTCGTGGTTTTTTCTTGTTTGGGTTTCTACATTAAATTTGGTGTTGTATTCTTTTTGTGATTGATTGCCTTTATTATTTCGCTCCATAAAAGTAGCAATTGAATCACAATCTGGAATATATCCCGTGCATTCTAAATATTTCAATTGGTATTAGAGCGGGTCACACTAAATTGTTGTGTGTTGATCTAAGGAATTTTTTAGAATGGAATTCAACAATGAAAAAGGCTCTTTTACTGTGATATCCCCTTTATTGAAAGGTGCTGTTAACTATGCTTATTGGAAAGCATGCATAATAGCCTTTTTTAGATTAGTAGATGAAGGGGTTTGGAGAATAGTGTTGAATGGGTATTCCTTGCTTACTGTCACCATTGAAGGAGAAACTATTGAAAAGCCTATAGCTTCATGGTCCAAATATGAAATCTATGCTTGCAATTGTAATAACAAGGCTATGAATGCTATTTACAATGGAGCATTAATTGCTGAATTTCATAGGATCTCCACTTGTAAGAATGCAAAAGAGGCATGGAACATCCTTTAAACAGTTCATGAGGGTACTGAAAAGTGAAAGAAGTTAAGATGTAAAGTTCATCATCTGCTTTCGAACTGTTGAGGATAAATGATGAAGAGTCGTTTGATGACTTTTATACTAAGTTGAGTAATATTGTCAATTCAAGCCACAACCTAGGAGAATCTATTCCTGAAGAGAAGATTGTAAAAAAGCTTCTTAGGTCTCTCGCGATTAGTTTCAATCCCAAGGTTATTGTAATTGCTGAATCCAATAAACTGAATAGTTTGAGGCTTGGCTAGTTGGTTAACAATCTGCAAACCTTTGAGACTGAATTTATTAACCATTAGTCAAAATCTTCTGGACTTGTTTTGAAAACTACAAAAAATCACAAGTTTTCCAAAGGTTCAAAGCAAGTGGAAGTTGCATCTGAATCTGATTCTTCAGTTCAAAGAAAATGGAAATTGCATTTGAATCTGATGCTAAAGAATGGGATATGCAGCTGTTTTCTGAGTTTGTGCAACAGTTTAATAGCTGATGATAGGAAAGAATATTGGTTATAAACTGGTTGCAACAGGAAAGGCTAGCTCCTCAAAAGGAGTAAAGTGCTATGAATGTCAAGGCTATGGGTATATAGCTAATGATTGTGCTAATAAGAAGAAAAAGCCCACAGTTAATAGCAGTAAAGCTTTGAACATCTCTTAGGATGTTGATGAATCTACTAATGATGAAGAATTTCATGAACTTGAACCTGATTTATCTGAAAGCGGGAAAGAAAATTTTATGGCTTTTATGACTACATCTTCACCATCTAATGTTGACTCTGATGATAATAATGGTGATGAAGAAGTGTCTTATGAGGATGTTGACTGGGAAGAATAGAATAAATTTTCGTATGGAACGTGTAGGAAACTAAGGTTGCATGCTGCAAAGCTTATGAAACAAGTTAGAGATTCTGAAGCTGAAATTCAATTTCTTAAGAGGAATTTAGAAGAAGCTTATGCACAAATCATTCTCATTGAAGGTCATAAAAGGTCTTTGCTTGAGCGTTTGACTATTGAAGAACAAGAGAATGAGTCATTGAGAGTAGAAGTATTTAAGAACAGGGTTGAGATTGATGATCTGAATGTCAAGTTGAATATGGTATTGACAAAGCTGGATGCTTCTATTGCAACACATGCTAGTTCAACTGCACAAGATCATATCTTGAGTGTTCAGAAGCTACATGCTGACAAGATTGGTTTTGGATACACTAATAGTGCTTTAACATCAAAATTCAAAGGTGATACTATCTTTGTTAAAAGCACTGTACATGCATCCATTGCACAACATATTGCACAGAGAAAACATGTTGATTGTGCATCAACGAGTAAGTCATGTCCTAAATCTGCATGAACACTCACATGTCACCATTGTGGGTAAAAAGGATACATCCATTCCCATTGCAACAAGCTGAAAGCTATACTAAAACCTAAGCAATGGAGAACTCAACTTTCTGCACTAAAATCTAGTGCAATCTGGGTTAAGAAGGAAAAGTTGCCATCTATTTTAGTTTACACTATGCTGAAATTATTTAATGCACAAGTGTGGGTACCAAAATTCAAGAGCCCGTAATTAAGAAAATCAAGCTCCCACCCTAATGTTGATATGAATATATCATTGAAGGTGGGGGGGTCACAATTGAGAGGGAGCTATTGATGGATCCGAGTTGACAAACATGTTACATGAAGACACTATAAATTTGTCAATTCTGGGCAAAAAGGGGGATAATGAGGCATTAAGAGGGAGTTTCGAGGATTACAGATGTGATTTAAGAAGCTGAATATATAGTGAGGTTATTTTTCAATTGATTGTTAAGATGAATTGCCAAAGGAGATTAGCTTGATTGTATAGGAAGTTTTGTCTATGAATTACCAAAGGGGGAGATTGTTAGGACTTTTGTATTGGCGAATTCATGGGTTAGACAAAACATAGGTCCATTAAGTTTTATTTTACATTTAGAACATTTAGAATGGAATGTAGTTGCGCGCTAGATATGTTGAATTGAAGATAATGCAAAATTAAAGTGCTTTTCTAAGGACAACATAGATTAAAAATGTCATATCTTACAAATAGAGAGTCGGATATGAACAAGCTACTGACCATTGGAAAGCTCATTTTGAGTAGATATCCGTGACTTAAGATTGCAAAAATCGGGGCAAAAACGGCAAAGTTATGGCCTCTGAAAGTTTGCTGATGCGCACAGGAAATTTAAGTGCGCTCAAGCGTGCTTGAGACCGGGCTCGAGCGCTGAAGGCAGTAGCAAGCACTCTCAAGTGCCCATTTGACTGCGCTCGAGCACATGGATGGCAGAAGCACACTGACCTGCACGAAAGCCTTTCCTATTTGTTTAAGAATTGTTTGTTTCAGTTGGATTTGGTTTTTAATAATCCCTCAACCCTAAGCATAGCACAATACATAGAGCTCTCGAAGTTCTGAATCGGGGATTTCCATTAGAGAGATTGTCTAGAGCTTCCATAAAATATTGAGCTGAAGGCTTCAAGTTTTAGAATTGATGCTTATACTTTTTCGTAGGAGATTTGTGGCTTCTACTTCATTGTAGAAGATTGTTTTCTAAGCGTAGAGAATTGTTTGTTGTGAAAATCAAGGCACTAATGGCGGGGCACCGAGGGATTGCGTGCTATAGGGATTTATCAAGAACAACTATAATGCCTTTTGTCGATGAATTGGCTGTAAGGTTGTGATTTTATCTTGTACCGCGGAAGTTAATGATTGATTTTATCCACTTTGGACTCGTAGTTTTTTCCTGTTTGGGTTTTCATGTTAAATTTGGTGTTTTCTTCTTTGTATGATTGATTGCCTTTATTATTCCGCTGTATAGAAGTAGTAATCAAATCACAGTTTAAAATATATCCTGGGCATTCTAAAACTTTCAACCTGCTTATCTCTAATGGGCCCAACCATGTTGGTAAGAAATTTGATCTATAAAAATCCTAGCCCTATAAACTTATCCATCCCTGAGAATTGTGGTTATTCCTAGATTGATTCAAATATTATTTAGGCACTCAGTCATGTTGTTAGTTGGAAAAAACTAACAGAGCATTAAAGATTCCAAAGAGGTGGTGGTCGAATTTGGGGGCTTCAAAAGGTCCCAAACAGGCCATAGAAATATAAGCAATCCCATTCATTCATTTATTCGGTGGAAACATTTATGTGCCTTCTTATCTACCTCCATATAATTACTGTCTTGGTACTTAGGACCATGAGGTGGGCAATACACACAACGGCAAGGTCGCGTGTAAGGGTTTCCTTGTCCGGGGTTGTTAGGTTTTCCAGGGTCGTTAGGTAGTAGTGATGGTGCGATTATAGCGACATCTGGTTGAAGAGTGTCTCTCAAACTTTCCAGGAGAAACAACCTTTTCTTCTGCTTCAACAATATCAGATAGGATAATTATTAAAAAGAAGGGTAAAAATCTAATTATATAGAATTATTAATTACCTCATACAGCTCCCCCGATGATCAATTATACTTTACAAACTATCCTTTTCAACCCTTTTCAATATTTCTGCAGTCAAATCTGGACTTGGCCCATATTTGATGATCGTCCGGGTTTTCAGGCACTAGGCTTAATGGTGTGAATTTGACTGCAATTAAATAGCTAGACTTTGAATGACTTTCAGCCCCTCAAAATAATACCTTCAACCTTGTGGTTTTTATCTTGATGATTGGGGTAGATCATGAGGGGATCATCCTAAACCAAACCCCATTAGTTCCTTCCCCTGATCATCATGCTTCCAAGTGAGTGGCATAGGCTGATTGTTCCATGCTTAGAGACAGCACAGAATTATACTAAGTATAGTTCACTATTTTGATGGCCACTATGCAAGTTGATGGTCTACCAAGAAGTGGTAAGCCTATGGGGACATGAGTGGAAGTAATAAAGACAGAATGAATAAGTTTAATTTGACAAAATAGTTGTCTTAGGAGAGATCAAAATGAAAAATAAGGATTCATATAGCATACCCCAATATAGTTGGGATGAGGCTTTAATGATGATAATAATAATGATGAGTTTTTTGCATACGTCAACCCTAAAGTTCGCACAATCATCCTTGGCTGTAGCTTGGGTAGAGAGGAATGTGGATGTGCATGCTTGAGTGCATGAATTCAGTAAGTCCTCAATGTAGGGAGAAAAAAAAAATACAGACATTTACCTGATAAATCTCTTGCTGCTGCTGTCTCATTTGGGATGAATGCAAGAGAGACCAAGAGCAGGAACATAAGAAGAAAAGCCTTTGCAGCAGCCATCTTCAAATGCTATATATGTTTAGCATCTTCTACTGATATACGGATGGGATGAGTGGAGTAGAATTCGCCCATCGCCTTTTATAGTCCTTCTGAGTTTGAATGGTCTTTGAGCTGGCTTTCCAGGAAGTTTTTAATTTGTTATTTACTATTCTTCTTTTTATATATAAAGGGGTTTTTTTTTGGAAAAAATGTAACCACAAAAAAGGATGGTGCAGTCTCTTCAATATGACCCATGGTGGCCATGCCAAAACATAGAGGTGGTTGGGGTTCAAAAGAATATCTCAATAAGACCTTAGGATGTGCAAAATATCAACCCCATTAGTTTGTCCTAGTTCCATAATCTTGGGCCCTCAAGTTAATTTAATGATTCTATGAGGCATTTTTTATTTTCAAATTTGGATCTCATAGTGAGCAATGACTGTCAAATTTGGGCTTCTTGCAATTCATGAGAGACTAACAACAAACAGCCCCAAAAAAGTTTATTGAAATATGATATTTTCTTTGAAATATCACAGGCCCAAAAAAGGATTATTGAAATATGATATTTTCTTTGAAATATTATTGGGCAAAAAAGTTGTACTGAAGTAATATATATTTAACAACATCTACATAAAAATTTATTCAAATAGGAAAAAGTAAAAATTACATAAAGTAAGAATCAAATTTTGACATATACGTTTTAGTTGTATCTTTAGTTTTCCATTTTTATTTTTTTGGGTAAAATCTAAAATTGCTTAAAATAGTTCAGCTCTACAAAATAATAATAATAATAATAATAATAATAATAATAATAATAATAATAATAATAATAAGAAGTGAAATCCACTAAACGTAGTATCTCATCAAAAGAATGGATGTTCAGCTTTTACATCTATCAGTCAAAATTTCACATCAATGGAAACAAAAATTACCTTTCATTCTACATTCAAAAATTCTCAATAGCATCTTTGAAATCATACAAAGAAAATAAAAATGTACTCTTATCATTCGGACATGCTTTAAAAGAGCTAACCCAATAAAAAGCAGTACAATCATTCAACCGATATTATAGTAATTGAGAAAGAAACATCACATTAATATGAAATTGATAATATCAAAGAAAAATAATAAGAAAATAAAACAAAAGAAGCCCAAAAACATACCATGAGATTGTGGATAGGTAATAAGAGTTGACCTTACAGAGAGATAATATATACATGATATAGTAATGAGTCACATTTGTGAGGAGAGACTTCTATGGCATTTTATTTTTTTCCAAACACATAAATTTGTTTCCCTCAGCTTACTTCCAATCAAGAACTTTTAGTAGATTTATTTGGCTTGAATGTGTAGAGCCCATTGAGAATGATATTATAGTACTAATTCACCTTGCTCCTAAACTTTTAAATTTATGAAGTGAGTTGAATAGATGAGATGGTAAATTTATGTAAAATTGATTGAGAAATTTGTACTTTTGATAAAAAAAAAATGCATACGAAGCAAGAAAAAGGAAGAATTGCCTAGGCGAGTAGGAATTACATAGAATACGATCACATCTAAAACAAGAGTCCATCCCATTCTAAAAGCTCATGGAATCTATTTTGCATTCTTAGGCTTTTCAAGTTGTAAAAGAAAAATTAGAAGATTAGACAAGAAAAAATAAACACTTAGTAAAGCCTAAAATATTGAAGGGGAATACAAGGATGGGAAAAGATTCGTAGCCACTAAAATTAGAGTTTGAGTAGATCGGATTTAGTAAATATAAAGTTCATAAATTTATAAAAAAACAGAAATGAAAATCTATCAACACCCTATGTTCCCACCCCTAGGGAAAAAAAAGGATTCATCACCAAACAACAAAATCTAAGACAAAAGTATAGCCACAGAATATTTCAAATCATTACAACTAAATTAGTTTTAGTCATGGCCACCACCGTAAATTGACCATTAGATAGCACCACTTCCTTAACACTTCTACTATATACAAATCGATCAAAAGAAGTCAATCATCGAAAATAACAATACTTGATAAAAAAATTATAAAAGATTAAAGGATTATAAACATTTTAAAAAAGGAAAACCTAAGCAGGTATTCACTTAGCAAGAGATCTAGGCAAGCACCCATCAAATCAATGACAATACAAAACAGGGGAAAAATGCATAACTCAACAGCTTGACCCCTCCATTGATGTACTTCAATCACCCAAATGTAAGGTAATATAAAAACGTCAAACAAAATCGTCAAATAGAATCAATCATTGAAAATCACAATACTGATCAATAATTAAAAAAGATAAAAAGGATTGACATCAACACAAAGGGGAAAAAAAAACTAAGTAGACATTTACTTACTAAGATACCTAGGGGAGCACCTCCAACAATCAAAGAAGGCTAGAGAAGATGAGTTTCAAAATCCATGAAGAAGATAGAGCCATAGAATCATAGCAGATATGGTAATATGGTTATTCAAGATATTACAGGATAATAGTACTTACATAAAATGAATATGGAAAGTCTCTTATCCTAAAGATTGGGAGTATGAATAGAAGAAGGAAACGGCATAGTTATGAGCTTTTTTAGGAAATTTATTGTTTCTCTTTAAAGTATAGAAACGGAAATGACAATAGAAGAGGAGTTAAAGGGAGCGGAATGGGCATATGGTATACGAAGCATTTGTTTGTTCTAAACAATGGTCAAGATCAAGAAAGCAGTCAAAATTAATTAGCTCATTTCTAATTAGAATCACTTTGCTTCATACTATATAACATAATTAGCAAAATGCCCCCATGCTTAGCATGGGCAATAAAAGTAATAATATAAAATATTGCAAAAAATTAAAATTTTAAAATAATAATATCTTTATTTAGATGTTCAAAATTGAAATCAAATTTAATTGATTAGCTTATATACATATATACATATATATATGAAGCACAAGTTTTTTAATTTTTCATTTATCATATGTCAACCTTAGTTTAAATCACATAGAGAAATGGATATTTCATGCTATACTTGAAACCATGAATGAAACCCACAACAGAGGAATGATAAATCTAAGATTCTCACCATGCATTTTCTTTGAGACAATTATATTGACAATTTACTCTTAACAAAAAAACCTATTCACAAGCAAAGTTAAATGTGATATAGTATGATTTGTGACAAGTTGGCATTAAGGAAGCCAATGTCATACCAAATGGCTAACAATTGATTAATTACCTTTTTTCCTCTAGCAAGGGATTACTCATGCATTAATGTATCAAAAAGACTTGCAAACCATAGTCAATGGCAATATCAAAAGATTTATCCCATTCATTGCAAGTCCTTGAGCTCCAAGTCCAAAGATAGCTATGGCTGATCTCTTATGAGGGTTAGACACATTGAAAGTAGCCCTGAAACCCAAAATCTTGGATGATGTGCATTAATAGCACCGCCGAACGTAAGAGAATTTTACATTTTAATAGACATACAATATACAAATTTATGAAACTACCTGTTTTTTTCTTTTTTCTTGTTTTCTTAAAGGTAAAGTATAATATAAAAGGAAGAAAAGAAATACAAGGCTAGAGCCTCAAAGCTACAGAACTAGATTCAAGAGCCAAAAGGAAGGAGGAAAAATTACAAAGATATATATATATATATACAGAAGACTTAGAAATTAACTCCCAAAATATGGAAAAGACAATCAAAAGGCGGCCTTTGAACTGAGGTAGGGAGATAAGCAATCTGGTCAAGAAGGCGTCTTTTGATAGAAGGATAGGAATCAGATGCATTGTTAATAATGGAATTGCTTCGAGAACAGCATATGCAAAATCAAGCATTAAAAAAAAAACCATTGCAGCCCATTTCTTAGAGGAATCACTTCGGTCTTTAGAGATAGCCGTCCACATTTGCATTGTAGAGGGAAGAAGAGTTAGAGATATCCCAACACCTTGTAAGAACCAGGGCCACAAAGAAGAGGACATCGAAAAAGTATGTTGGAAGAGCTCGCCCCGTTCCTTGTTTAGCCATCCCTACAAATCTTCATCCAAGCCACCCATCCAATGCCTCCACTCTTGAGGCTGCCAACACCGGTAACCGAGCAATTTCTGACTTTCCTCCCCTACTAAGCCCTAAACCTCTAGACTGACTTCTAGTCTCTGCTTTCTCTACCTTGTCAAACTTGGTTACCTCTTTTGCAAAAAATCAACAAAATGGAATCATCATTTTCTCCCTAGAACAGCTAGGTGAGCTCATCAAAGCTCTAAAAACCTCTATCTGCCAAATCCAAGCACCAACCATTCCTTTTCAAGAAAAAACGCTGATTGACCTCTTCCCTAATATCGAACCTCTTCACCCCTCTTCTTATCCTTAGTCCACTTCAGAAAATGGCCACCTAGGAAGCACAGGTACTCTAAAAATACAGGTGTACACTACTGGGTACGGATACGGGTACAACAAAGGCAAAATACATACCCGATACGGTCAATACGTACTGGGTACATTGTTGACTTCATGGGTACGTATCGGATATGTACCGGTACAGATATATTACTTTTTTAACGTTTTATATGTTTTTTAAAAGAAAAGAAAAATGGAGGGGGCAAAATGTAAAATCTATTTTACATAAAAAGTGCACTTTTTAGATGAAGCCCTAAGCACCCAAATTGCAGAGCAGGTAGGCTGTGCCTCTTTTTCTTCGTCTGACAGGGGAAACGAGCCATAGGAGAAGAAAGGAGAAAGGGAAGGAGAAGAAGAAGAAGAAGAAGAGGCACGCAGAAGATCCCAGAGCCTCTACCTCTGCTGCAGAGAAAAACTGAAGAAGGAAAAGACTAAGAGAAGAAGAGAGGAGGAGGAGGAGGAGGAGGAGGAGGAGGAGAGGATGCTCATCATCGAAGGGGAGGCTCATCATCGAAGGGTACCTACTGCGTCCACTTCCGCCGAAAATAGAAAGGAAAAAAGAGAGGCTCAGGGTAAAAAAAAAAAAAAAACGTAGAAGAGGAGGAGGAGGAGGAGGAAGCGTACCTGCTACGTCCATTTCTGCCGCTGCACGTCAGCTACTGCAAATCAGCCACAACAGCAGGTCCTCTTCCTTTCTTTCTTTTTTTTTTGTTTTTTTTTACCCTGTTTTGTTCTGCTGTGATTTTTTTCCCTGATGTTGTTGCTCTGCTGCTATAATTTTTTCCCCATGCTTCTCTTTTCTGTTGATCATTGTTTCTGCTGCTGATCGGTGTTTCTGCAAATCAGCCTTGCTGCTCTGCGTTTCCATTTTTTTAAATGCTCTGCTATGCTCGGCTGTTGCTTTGTTACTCTGCTATATTTTATTCCTCTGTTTTTTTTTCTTTTTTGTATTTGCTGCTCTGCTGTTACTTTGCTGTGATATTTAATTTCTTTTTTTTTTTGCTGCTCTGTATGTGTGCTACTTATTTTATTTTCTTTTTTTTTCCTGCTCTGCTGTTATTTCATTTTCTACTATGCCGTTTTCCATAGCTGCTGCTGTTGCTATTTTTTTTTCTGCCATTGCCGTTGCTCTGTTGTTTGCTGTTACTGTTGTCGTTTCCATTTTTTAAGTATATTGGATGATTTTTAATTGTTTGGTTGTTTGGTTGTTTGATTATTTATTGATTGTTGTAGGATAAAAATGAGTTCATCAAATAGTATGGGTTTTACTGGTGCAAGTGTAAGTGCAAGCGGCACTAATGAACTTGTGGATCCTCTTTGGAATTAAGTAACCATATTAGAAAGAAGGGGGGAGGAAGTGTGAATGCAAAATGGCAATGCAATTATTGTAATGGTGATTTTCAAGGGTCATACTATAGGGTCAAAGCACATTTGTTGCAAATAAAAGGACAGGGAATCGGATGTTGTATTAATGTGAAGGGTGATGCTCTTCTTTAAATGAAAAGGGAAAGTGAAGAAGCTGAAAACTGGAAGAAGATGGCTAAACCCAAAAATGTTCCTTTACTACCTTCCTCTTATCCTATTAGTAGTAGGATGGCAAATACAATTGATGTTGGAAGTGGAAGTGGAGGGTTTAGATTGGAAGGGTATGGGCTAAAAAAAAGAAAGGCCATTGGAAGTACTGCCTTGGAGAAGGCATTCAATCAAGGTGCTAGGGAATATTTGCATTCTTTGATTGCTCGTATGTTCTACTCCGGTGGATTGCCTTTTCATTTGGCTCGGAATCAGTATTTTATAGAAGCTTTTCAGTTTGCTGCAGAAAATCAAATTAGTGGGTATTTACCTCCCGGTTATAATTTGTTGAGGACTTCACTACTTAAAAGAGAAAGGGCAAATGTTGAAAGATTGTTAGAGTCTTTGAAACAATCATGGAAGGAGAAGGGGGTAAGTATTGTTTCTGATGGATGGACTGATGCACAAAGAAGGCCTCTTATCAATTTTGAGAGCTTCAGAGGATGGAGCTATATTCTTGAAAGCGGTTACTTGTGAGGCTGAGTTCAAGGACAAGCATTACATTGCCCAATTAATGTGTCAAGTAATTGATAATGTTGGACTTGAAAATGTGGTTCAAGTAATCACTGATAATGCTTCTGTTTGTAGTTCAGCTGGATCAATCATTAAGGGTAAATACTCGCATAGTTTTTGGACACCAGGTGTAGTTCACACCCTTAATCTTGCTCTTAAGAATATATGTTCTGCAAAGCAAACTAGAGTTACTGCCTATGCTTATGATGAATGCCATTGGATTACTCATGTTGTTGATGATGTGATGTTCATAAAAAATTTTATTGTGAACCATTCTATGAGATTGTCAATTTTTAATGACTTTGTGCCTATGAAGTTGCTTACTGTAGCAGAGACGCGCTTTGCATCTGCTGTTGTTATACCAAAAAGGTTTAATCTTCTCAAGTGTGGCCTTCAGATAATGGTTATTAGTGACAAATGGAATGGTTACAAGGATGATGATGTTGGTAAGGCAACATTTGTGAAGGAAAATGTGTTGAGTGACATTTTCTGGGATAAGATAGCTTACATATTATCTTTCACATTGCCTATCTATGAGATGACTAGAGTTTGTGATACTAATAGGCCATGTTTGCATTTGGTTTATGAGATGTGGATACGATGATTGAAAAGGTGAAGGCGGCCATTTATAGGCATGAAGGGAAGTTGGAAAATGAGGAGTCCAATTTTTATTCTATAGTGCACCAAATACTTGTTGAAAGGTGGACCAACAGTAGCTCACCACTTCATTGCCTTGCACATTCATTGAATTCTAGGTACATATAACCAAATACTTTTTGTATTTGGTTATTTCTTTGAATATGATATAAAATAAAATTTATAATTTACTTATACTTTCATCTTTCTATAATTTAGGTATTATAGTGCAACGTAGCTTGATGAAAATCCCAATTGTGTTCCTCCTCACAAGGATAAAGAGATCTCAAATATGAGAACATTGTGCCTCAAGAAATGCTTTCCAGAGTTAGAGGATAGAAGGATTGTTACAACAGAATATGCCAAGTTTTTAGGTTATTTGGAAAGTTTTGGGGAATTTGATTCAAAATTTAATAGAGGAGTAATGAAACCAATTATTTGGTGGTATGCACATGGGTCTTCTACACCAATTCTCTAATCTTTACCATTGAAATTACTTAGTTAGCCATGTTCCTCATCATGTTGTGAAAGGAATTGGAGCACCTACTCTTTCATTCACTCCATTAGAATGAATAAAATGACACCAGACCGTTGTGAAGACTTGGTCTTTGTGTATAACAATATTTGTCTCCTATCAAGGAGGAGTCGACAATACACGGAAGGAGAGACCAAGGTTTGGGACATTAGTGGAGATGTATTGGATTCATTAGAGGGTGCTGGTTTACTTGAAGTTGCAGATCTTTCACTTGATGAGCCTGACATGGAAGCTAGATTAGTTGATGAAGGCGATGCAGCTCAAGTTGATGGATGACTTTGTTTTCAATGCTTTGTCTTATTGTTTTTGTTGTAATCTTGGTGTTTATATGGCTTTTGACTTTTGTTGTAATAATAGACATTAAACTCGATGGTTTGTATGTTGACTTTGTAATGATATTAAGTAATTGTTGGTTTGTTGCATGTTATAATTTTAATTTATTTTAAAATTTTAATTATTAGCTTATTGTATTATTAGAATTCTAAAAAAATATAATTTTTAATGGACGTATCCCAACCGTACCCGTATCATATTTTTTTAATGATTTCACCATACCAGCATATCCGTACTATACCGCACCGGTACTTATACAGGTACCTGTGCTTCCCAGTTGGCCACCTAGCCATTAAGATCCCATCTCAAATGTCAGATACCAGTAGAGATTCCTTTGCAAACGCAGCTATTGGGCGTTTCCTTAGCAAGAGACCTACGATTGAATGGATGGTTCAATATGGCCAATCCAACTGGAAACTTTCCAGGCCCTGCCTCATTTCCCTAGCTGAGAAGGGTTATTTCCTTTTTAGATTCAGCTCCAGAGAAGATAGTGACCATCTTCTATCCCAGTCCCCAATCTCAATGGCTAACAAGAAACTTCATCGCTTACCGTGCTCTCCTGGACGAACTTCTTTCGAATGGCCCTCCCTTTCCCCTGTTTGGATCAAGCTCAATGGATTACCTTACCACTGCTGGAGTAGCAGTATCCTTCTTCCCATTGCTAGCTTTATTGGCCCTCCTCTCATAGTGGATACATTACAGCATCTCAAAAACTCCAAACCTATGCTAGAATCTTGGTTAATCTAGACATATCAAAGCCAAAACGTCAACAGATTTTGGTAGACCTTGAACGGGGATCTGAGATCCTTGTGTCTATTACATGCGAGAATGTTCCTTGCTCCACTTGCTTTTCTCATGGCCATTTAGACAGTAAATGCAGGCTCCCCACAGAAGTTCAAAACAGAGCTGCCATTTTAGGCAAAGCTCCAGCCAGGCCTCCTGCGGGACATTCCCAGGATCCCATCTCTGGCCAAGGTAAGGTCTATGTTAACCACCAGAACCCAAAGGATCTTCAAACGGTTTCCTCTGCTCCGAAGTTGCCAAACCAGACTCCTCAAGCCCTTCATCAGGTGGAAGCTGCAATGGGTGTTGTTGATGAGAATAATGCCTATGCTCAGCAATGTGCAAAGCCTCAAGGAAATGTACAAGCGGTTGAAGAAGGGGCTCTTCTTCAATTTCAAAAATGAATCTGATCCCAAAAGACACAATGTCTGAAATCTTAGAGAAAATCCCAGCCCCTCAGCTGGACACTTTTAATATTTTCTCGATGTTGGAACATTGCTCCCTGGCTGATCCAACGACGGGAATTTGTAAGTCTCGCTCCATTGCCCGGCCTCTAGAAAAGGAAACTCAACCAGAGGATTCTCTGCAAAGTCCCCAAAATCTGGATATATCCATCTCCTTACAAGCTATGAATTCTCAACTAGAACCTCCCACTTCCCCGACTGCAGATGTGGCCATTCAACAACAACCAGGCATCAATCTGGTGCTTCCCCGACTGCAGATATGGCCATTCAACAACAACCAGGCATCAATTTGGTGGTAGATCTTTCATCCTTCTCAAACAAATCGAGGAAGAAAGGTAAGAAAGGGAGGACCCAAAAAACTACTTCTTCAGGTCGTCCTAATACAAGGCACTCAATTGTTAAGCCAATCCAACCATCTATTCTTATGATAAAAGTCCTTTATTGGAATTGCAGGGGAATAGCAAACTCCCCTACCTCTAGAGCTCTCTTGCATCTGGTTACTCTTCACTCTCTTGATATTGTTTTTCTCTCTCAGCCTATGACTAGTTCTTCCCTTCAGAACTCCCTTGGTCATGATCATAGTTACCTGGTTTGTAGTACGACCAATTCGAGTTCGAATTCGCAATTCGCAATTCGCAGGTTACTTAAATTTGAAAATTCGATGGGGTAGGTTTAGCTAATTCAATTTCCAGTTCGCTTAATTCGTAGTTCGAGTTCGATGAATTCGCTAGACTAATTCGAATATATAATTCGATGTAGTTCGATACTATTCGTAAGTTCATTCAATATATACATAAATATTTTATAGAAATTGGATGCTTTAATTAGCATATAAATAATGACATTTCACAAATAAATATTTAAAAAAACCCATCCTTCTTTTAGTTCAAGTATGAATCAATAAACTTCAATCATCTAACCATCCATATAAAATAAATTAAATTCTAAACTCCAAATAAAAAAAGATATAAAATTAATGTTAAGCAGCAAAATACAAAAAGAAAATAAGATAAACTAAAAGTTCATCAATTTTTAAATAAAAGTCTTCATTCCCAATGCTTTTTTCCTTTGTCTTTAGAAGATTGCAAACTACGTCAATATGATGAAATATTTCTTTGTCTGACAGGTGGACATGATTGTAAAGATGATTGAACAACTGCAACATTAGATGTGCCACTTAGTCGGGATTCCACATTACTCTCATTACGACTTTGAAGTTGAGGCTCATCATCATCATCTAGTGCTTTCCACCTTAGGTCTTCTAAATGTGCACTTGAATCATTAATAACATTAGGCTCAAGATTAATGTCCCATTTTCGAAATGGTCCATCATGGTATCCCTCCTTCATGCGTGATAAAAGGCGAAGATTTGAATGAATAAAGACAAGTTTATCTGCACATTTAGCGTTAAGCCTGTTTCTTTTAACATTATGTATAAATGAATATGTACTCTAACTTCTTTCAGCAGACGATGAGCTTACAGGTTGTGCAAGAATTTTTATAGCTATCTCTGCTAGCTTTGGTGTCTCACTTTCATATGTTGATCACCATTTTATTGGTGACATAGTAACTGCATCCACTTTTGCTGCAAGAAGTCCAAAAACATCATCTTTGGAATGAAATACTGCATATTGAGCCCTCAATTTAGCCTCAGCTCCAATATCTTATAGAAATAAAAGATTGTAAAATAATTTATTGAATGTGTCAAGAACACAATAAGAACATAATAAATGAAATATTTGTAGAAATTTAGACTGAAAATACATGCCTTTGCTAGTCTTTCAAATGCTTCCATGATGCCTTTTTTAACCTCTTTATCTTGATTTGGGGGCTTTCTTTTCTCACCACCAGGTGCTAATTTAGCAAGAGAGGATGAATCATAAAATCGAGGTGTAAGTGCAAATCCAAGACAATGCAATGGGCTATGCATCATGATCGACCGGTTTATTATTATTTGTTTCACCATCTCATAAATCTCCTTAAAATCATCATAATTACTGAGGCTATCTTTTATTTCGCCAAGCATATTATCCTTTCCTTCATATATTTCTCCCATCAATGGTCCATCTGTATCACAAAATTTAATCATTTTGAAGATGGGCATAGTAATTTTTACCATCTGCCGCACATTTGTCCAAAAAGTATCATCATCGTCAGTCACCCATCGCTTTACATTTTTTGATGTTTCCTTCATTTTTTCATCACCATGTTTTGCCCATTCTTTCCAATCATCAAGAACAACAATAGATTTAAGTGCCTGTCTTACATCTAAAAGTGGTTTCATCATGATAAAATATGATGCAAACTGAGTCTTTGCAACTTTTAGAAGTTCTAATCGAGAATGACTTCAAAATATTGCCAATGCATGTGTATGGTTAACAATATATGTCACAATTGTCTTACACATTTTATAAATGTCTTTATACCATTTCCAAGACTTTGACAAGTCTTTAAAGATCAGATTGAGTGTGTGACAGGCACAAGGAGACCAAAATATATGGTTATAAATCTTTTCAATTTCCTTACCTGCCAGCTTGCAATTGGCTGTATTGCCTGTGATTATTTGAACAATGTTAGATGGACCCACCTCTTCAATTACATATATTAATAAGTTTTTAATATAAATTCCAGTATTTTCAATTCCAGAGCACTCTACCACATATAAAAACATCGCCCCATCCTTATTTGCTGCAAGTACATTAATTAATGGCTGATTTTTTACGTTGGTCCATCCGTCAGAGATAATAGAAACACCCAACGTATTCCATGTATCTTTAACTGTTGCAATTTCATTCTCCACTTTTCTTTTCTCCTCATCTAATAAAGATGTTCTAGCCTTTTCAAATGAAGGTGTTTTATATCCATCAGGAGCTTTATTTACAGTTGAAATCATTTCATGAAAAATGGTGATTGCAGTATGTTGAAGGGCAGTCCACATGCACATAACCATATTACAATTGCACTATCAACAGAATCTTTTTCCACTTTCTTAAATGACTCCATAATTAGGTTCCTTTGCTTAACTTGTTGCGGCGGGAGAAGTGTTGATTGCTTTAACTAAGAATGAACTCCAGATTTCTCAGCCTTCATAACCCGATTCATAATTTCTTGTGATAATTGAGGGCCTTTAGGTTGCTTTAGCAATGTTGGACATCGAATAATATCTGATTTTTTTATTTGGCCCTGGCCCAAAAAAGTGTTGGTGAACTCTTGTGTAGGAACTTTTGAATTCACGCTTGCAATGTGGGCACGACCAAAATTTACTTGTTTTTGCATCCCCCAATATCGTCACTTCATCCTATAGTGGCTTTCCTTTAAAAAGACTTTCTTTTTCTGAAGGAACATCATTTTGATTACCATCTATATCTTCATCACGCTTCTCATCGATATACTGTTCACCTTCTTCTTCAATATAAATGACGTTATCATCTTCTTGTTGCTCTCTTTTTTTTTTTGTCCACTAAATATTACGCTGCACAAACTTTAATATAAGAATAATGTATTTTAATACATAATCAATATTACAATTCTATCTCTAATTATTTGAAAATGTGTATTTCTAAGTCATAAGTGAGCCCTACAAAACTACATTCCAATGAAGAAGTTTTTTCAATCTCCTTGTTTGTATTTTTATCAATTGTTATTTTTTTTTGTATTGGGCCTATCAATGAGCCTTTTATCAAAATATTGATGGCTCCTAAATATTATACATTACTTGTTCTTCTCAAAGTGTGGCTCATATATCAAAAAAAATTAAAGTAGTTAAAATGGATTTTTTTACAAATAAAATTAATGTCTTTCGAACTTTCTTAAATTTTTTAATTAATTTTTCTTTTACAAGAAAGGGATTCATCGCTAATTTATTTAGTATAAATAAGTGAATTCTTTTTAACATTTATTCACATACCTCACCACTAATTTATTTAGCTTAAATAAGTAAATTATTTTGTAATATTTATTCACGTATCTTGTAAGTGTTTATTCTTACTAATTTTTTAATTAAATTAGAGTTTAATTTAATAAATCATACATAAAAGGGGTCATATTAGTATAAATAAGTGAATTATTTTTTAATATTTATTCACATATCTTGTAGGTGTTTATTCTTACTATTTTTTAATTAATTTAGAGTTTAACTTTAATAAATCATACATAAAAGGGGTCAAATTAAAATAATTAAGTGAATTTTTTTGTAATATTTATTCACATATTCTGTAGTTGTTTATGCTTACTATTTTTTAATTAATTTAGAGTTTAACTTTAATAAATCATACATAAAAGGGGTCAAATCAGTATAAATAAGTGAATTTTTTTGTAATATTTATTCACATATCTTGTAAGTGTTTATTCTCACTATTTTTTAATTAATTTAGAGTTTAATCTGAATAAATAATACATAAAGGAGTCATATTATTTTGATCCATTGGAATTTTTTAGTCTCCAAATATAAACAACCAGCTATAGGAATAGAAGAAACTTTTTTACCACACGAGGCTTTAAACAATTCACCAAATTCATAAATTAAATAAGGCTGGTTTGATGCTTTCAAAACTGGAAGGAATATAAAATAGTTTAAAAAAATACATATCCCACTCACAATTTACCCAAAAAAAAAATATCGAGCCTACCCAAAATGTCATTTGCCTAGGTGTTTTCCACAACAAAAGAAGGGCAACCTATTTAATTGAAAAAAAAACAAAAGGTTGCCTTTTATATATCTCGTCTCCTCTTCTGCAACACAGCTTTTTTTTTTCTTGTTCTTTCTCTTCATTAAACGTTGTGAATGGAGAAAGCGTACCTGAATCTTGGCTTCGCACTACACGCACGCAGGAGAGACTGAGAGATTGTGGAGATCTGAGATCTGGATTTCCTGGCCTTAAGAGTTTATGCATCCATGGTTACAACGGATTAAACAGGTATTTATAGATTTTAGTTCTAATCTATTTCTAAAATCTATTATTCCTTGTTTCCTCTTCTGATTAAACTTTCTATTTTTTTCTAATTTTTCTTTTAATGTTTTGGTAATATTTAGATCTCTGCTTTCTTTTGTATAAACTTCTCTCAATACCCACATGAAGGAAAAACAGAATTCTGATATCACACGAATTGTAGCGAATCACAGTTCTTTCAAAATCAGGAATTTGTCGAATCGAACAGCTTGCTGTTCAATTCGGATTGCACGAGATTCGACGGCAGAGTTACCGACTAGGTAACTATGGTCATGATGGTTTCTTCTCCAACAATCCCATTTCAACTGCCTATTTGTGGTGTCTCTTTAAATCCTTATCCAACCTTAACATATCTCTCATTGATTACTCAACTAAATACCTGACTATTTCTTTCACCAATCCATCTAATGAACAAAAATGTCTCATCTCTAGCATTTTTGGGTCAACCAATCATGTTCTCAGAAGGGACCTTTGGAGATATCTTACCAATTCAGCAGTCATTAATCTACCTTGGTATTTTTTGGGTGATTTCAATGCTATCCTTATGGCATCTGAACAATTAAGTAGAAGACTTGCTTCTCCCATTTCCTTGAATGACTTCAACTCTACAGTGGTTATAGCTAGCCTCTAGGATCTTGGGTACGAAGGGAATACCTTTTTGTGGTCCAACAATAGAAATGGAGCCTCGTATGTTGCTGCCCGTCTTGACCGAACCCTATGCAACTCTAAATGGCTAGAGATTTCAGATGATCCTACAATGTCTCATCTTCCTAGATTGGCCTCTGACCACAGTTCTCTTTTTCTTTCTCATAAACCTCCCTTCTTGGCTAGAAGCTATCGTCTCAAATTTGAAGAGATGCGGTCCTATACTCTTTATCATCATCCTTCCCTGAGACTATTACCTCAAACTGGAACCCTCCATGTGTTGGAAACCCTCAATTTGTCTTAGTCCAAAAGTTGAAGAGGCTAAAGGTTCATCTCAAAAGCTGGAATAAACACACATTTGGAAACCTTAAATCTAACATAGATTTGGCTGAGCAGAATCTTCTTCTTTGTTAGTCCAATCTAGACTCATCTCTTTCTATTCAAAATTTCAAAGCCCTAAATTTAGGGAGAACTAATATGCATAATTGGCTTCAAGCTGAGGAAACCCATTGGAGACAGAAATCCAAAGTTTTGTGACTAAAAGAGGGAGATAGAAACACCAAGTTCTTCCATATCTCAGCCAAGGTTAGGGGCGATGTCAATCGAATTGATAGCTTATCAGAGAATAGTAGATCTATTGAAGATCCTATTCAAATTCAAAACATGGCAGTCAATTACTTCTCCAAATTATTCCAACAACTTCCTATACAGATAGCTGATGACTTCTTCAATGTTGATGGTTCCTCGATTTCATCTAAGCAGAATGATATTTTGATAGCAATTCCATCAGAGATGGAAATCAAAGGGATAGTTTTTGGCATGAGAAGGAGCAGTTCTCTAGGTCCAGATGGATTTATTGGTGCTTTTTAAATTCGGCTTGGTTAGTGGTTGGCAAGGATGTTTTTCTAATGGTCCAACACCTTTTCTTTTCTCACGAGCTTCTTCCGTCAATGAACACTCACTTTTTGGCTTTAATCCCCAAAATTCAATCCCCCGCTTCATTTGCTGACTTTCGCCCTATTAATCTCTTTAATTTCTCTTACAAAGTTATTTCCAAAATGATTGCTAAACATCTCTTTTTCATTCTCTCATTACTTATTTCTCCTGCTCAAGCCACTTTTGTGAGAGGAAGGTCTATCCATCAACACTCTCTCCTTGCCCATGAGCTTTTCCAAAAATTGAACACCAAAATCAAAGATAGGGCCATATGTATGAAAATGGATGCCTCAAAACCCTTTGATAAACTTCAATGGCCATTTCTTTTTAAAGCTTTGAAATTCTTCAAATTTTCTGTCTCTTGGATCTCTCTGATAAAAAAATTAATTTGTACCTCCAAAGGGTTAGTCCTTATAAATAGGAGCCCTTGCGGTTTTTTTTAACTCTTTTGGAGGCCCTAGGCAAGGAGATCCTATATCACCTTATCTCTTCATCCTTGTGGAAGAAATTTTGAACCTCAATGTCCAAGGCTGTCTATCAAAAAACCAAATCCAAGTTGTTTCTAAGTTGCCTCTACCCCTTGTCTTGTCCTTTATGCAGATGATCTTTTGTTTTTCTTGAGGGCCAAACCTAAGAGCATCTCTTGCATTAAGTCTTTGCTCTTGAAATACCAAAATGCAGCTGGTCAAGTTTTCAATCTCTCTAAGTGTCATTTCTTCTTTAGGAAATGCAATCAAAGATCTATTGTAACCAAGTTAAACATCCTTGTTACCACACCACCAACGGCCTACTTGGGTTTCCTCTCTTCTTTGGTTGTCCAAAATTTATGCACTTCTCGAGGCTGCTAGATTCTTTGAGGGCAAAGTGATGGATCTGGATGAGGAGATTCTATCACGCGGCCGGAGATCTATTTGCGTTCCGGTGATGGGAAGCTTCGTGGATCTCTTTGCCTCTTATCTTTCCTACGAGAATGGAGAATTATTTTCAACCCTAGGGCTCCCTTATCCTTATATAAACAAGTCCCAAAAAGTCACACTTATTAAAGGCATCTTCTACCAGAAGCCTACATCCATTGATCCTATTGGGAGTCTTATTATGAGGACCAGATCAAGTCTTACATTAAAGTGGGATTGCAATCTCTGTTGGCATTTGCCATGCTTAATCTAACGTGGGACCCGTGGCATGTGGGCCGCACAATTTTTTATAATCTCATACTTGGCACGAATACTATATACATCAAACATTTCTCAATCCCATGCGCATCACATGCCTTGCAAAAACCTCCGCAAGAAAAGCCTTAGCGAGAGTATCAGCCATCAGTTCCTCTGAAGGCACATAGAAAATCTCTATATCATTTTTTAAGCCTTCTCTCTAACAAAGTAATATTTTATCTCAACATGTTTTGATCGGCTGCTAATTTTTTGCTCATTCATCATAAAAATGGCCGATGTACTGTCTATGCACATTGGGACAATCTCTTTCTCATTTATTATCTCCAAATCACAGAGGAAGTATTTTAACCGAAGAGTCTCCTGGACTGCTGTACTGCAAGCTATATACTTTACTTCGGCTGTTGATATAGTTGTAGAGGTCTATTTTTTGCTACCCCAAGAAATTGTACCTCATCCGAGGGTAAACACATAGCCAGTTGTTGACTTTCGCTGGTCTAAATTACCAGCCAAATTTGCATCTGAGTAGCCGCGTAGTTTCAGGACTTCACCTTGATAACATAGGTGAAGATTCACTGTTCCTTTGATGGACCGCAGAATCCTTTTAACCGCATTCCAATGCTGTAATTTTGGGTTACTTAGGAATCTGCTTACGAGACCTACGGCAAATGCAAGGTCTGGTCTCGTATACAGCATCACATACATGATGCTGCCCACAATTTGAGCATAAGGTTTTAATCTGATTATTTCCCTATCTTGCTCATTTGTGGGTCCTTGATTGCTTGACAATTTTGTGCTTTTGCAGATGAGAGTATCAATTGGTTTACACTTAGCCATGTCAAACCTTTTCAACGTAGTTTCCAAATAAGATCTTTATTATAAAGTCAATATCCTATTTGGATGATCATGGGTTATTTCAATGCTAAGGACATACTCTACTTCACCCATGTCTTTCATCTCGAATCTTGACTTTAACCATTGTTTGATTTCATCTATGGCTTTCAATTTATAACTAATGATCAAAATGTCATTTATATATAATGACAAATATAAATAACAACTCCCACTGTGTTTAATATAACAAAATTTGTCTGCACTATTGGGGAAAAATCTAATTTCAATACGGCTTAATGGAAGTTTCTATACCATTGTCTCGAGGGTTATTTTAATCCATACAATGCCCTATTAAGGTTGTATACTTCGTCCTCGTGATCTTGCACCACAAAACTCTCGGGTTGTTCTATATAAATTTCTTCTTTTAATTCGCCATTTAAGAATGTTGTTTTCACAACCATCTAATGCAATTCAAGGTCACGACATGCTACCAATGCTACTAAGGCTCTTATGGATTGGAATTTTACGACCAAAGAAAATGTCTTCTCGTAATCTATTCTTTCTACTTGTATGAATCTCTTAGCTACTAACCGTGCTTTATATTTATTCAAGGATTCAACATTTTTAAATTTCTTTTTAAGAACCCATTTACATCCAACGGCTTTTCAATTTTTAGGTAGATCAATTAATTACCATACTTGGTTCTTTTTAATTGATTCCATCTCCTCTCTCATAGCTTCTAGCCAACACTGCACATCTTGCGCCTTGACCACTTGAAAGTAGGAAGTTGGATCCAAATCTTGTACGGTTCCTAATAAACTGCAATAATCATCTATATATGCCAGTTGTTTCCTCACTCGAATCGGCTTGCCAACTAGCTCATCGTGTTGTTCAATCACCTCAAGTGGGCCATAGCTAGGAATTCTATGTCCAACGTCTTTTTCGTCGGAATCTTCACTTGCTTAAACCCCTTTGCCCATAGAGATTTCATACAATTCCACACTCTGTGGTCTTACTTTAGGATTGATCGTCGGATCCTCAAGGAAAAATACATCTCGGCATTCCATGATTATCCTATTATCGTGATCATACACAAGATATCCTTTAGAATATGATGGGTAGCCAACGAAAGAATAATTCTTCTTCATTTACACTTAGAGTTTATGTCTCTCTTGTGGTGGTAGAAGGACATGTACAGGGCAGCCCCAAACTCTCACATGTTCTAATTTTGGTTTAGCACCAGTCCATAACTCATACGGGTCTTAGGCACACTCTTAAAGGGTACTCTGTTTAAAATATATTATGTAGTGTTTACTGCTTCTCCCCACAAATACAGCAGAAGACTCGCATAGCTGATCATTGACCTTACCCTATCCATTAAGGTCATTTTCCTCCTCTTGGCCATGCCATTTTGCTGTGGGGTATATAGAATCGAATATTCATGAATTATTCCCTCACGTGTACAATATTCTTTAAATAATTCTGAAGTATAGTCACCCCCTCTATCAGATCTAATCAGTTTTATTTTCTTGTTTTTTTTATTTTGGACTTCAGCAGCATATGTTTGGAACATTTTAAAGACTTCATGTTTATGTTTAATTAGGTACATATACCCATATCTGCTGTAATCATCAATGAATGTAATGAAATAGTCTTGCCCGGTTCTATTGTGTACATTTAATTGTCTACATATATCTGAATGAATTGTGATCAATATTTCAGAAAATGTAGTTCCTGATGGAAATGGTTTTTTGACCATCTTCCCACTTATACATGGTTCACATATGGGGTACTCAACTTTACTTAGGTCTAGTAAAAGTCCATCTTTAACCATTTTACTGATTCTATTTTTATTAATGTCGCTCAATATCAAATGCCATAACATTGTCAAACCATTCATGCATATATTCACACACACAGAATAATCAAAAGTGGACTTTATTTCATTATTAAGAATATCTAGCAAATATAATTTTTCAAGAAAAAAACCATAGACTAAACTTTACCGCACATTCCAATAGTAACCTCAGTGTCGTTGAATCTAATTTTGAATCCATTCATTACTAACTGGCTTACAGAGATGACGCTCCTTTTCATCGCGGGAGCAAAGAAGACATCAGAGCGATAAAGGGTTTTACCGGTTGGTAATGGAATTTTGACTTTCCCTATCCCCAACACATCACAGAATGTTTCATTTCGCATGTATACACTTTGTTCTATGGGTTTCATCTCTTTGAATTTGATAAATCTAACCTTGGTCCTTGATTTGTGTTTGGTGGCTCCAGAATCAATCCACCAATTCTTATCATGGTGTCCATCATCATGGCCTCGGTGACCATCTCAACATAATCTTCGTATTCTTCGGTCACTTTACCTTGTTGGCTATTCTCACATACTTTTTTTCTGCATTGAAAACTAAAGTGTTCAGGCTTCCCACAGTTAAAACAAACACCATTTTTAGGCCCTTTCCATTTTGGATTGCCTTTAAATTTCTTTTTATTTTTCAAATTGGCGGTTAATGCACTGCTATAGCTCTTACTTCTAGCAATCATAGCATAATTAGTAGGTGTTATACCATGGGCAACCCGCCTTTGTCCTTCAACAAGTGATTTAGCTTCAACCTCACTAAGGGTTACACCATTTTAAAGGTTAAGGGTTTGAAACACATTCTCCCACAAAAGTGGAAGACTTATCAGCAAGTACATGATCTGAAAATTCACGTCCATTTCTTTTTCCAAGGCTGCGAGATTACTATATCGGACCGACATTTTATTAATGTGATCCCTTATAGATGACCCCTTTAGCATCTTGTAATTGATATATGCTCTAAATGCCTACAGCAGATGAAATTCGGAGGTTTCATCATACTTGTCCATAGCATAATCTCAGATTTCTTTTACTGGGGTGAAGTGCTCAAACTGTTTCACCAACTCATTGGATATGAATCTGATCAATAGATGCCTTGCTGATTTGTTATCAAAGGCCCATTGCTCATATATATAATTCATGGTTCTCCTTAGGGGCATCATCAGCGGGCTTATGGATCAGATCAAATTCAATCACATAAGTTAGTCTATCAAAATGCAGCAATGCGTTCATTCGACGCTTCCACATGGCTAAGTTCTTGCAAATAAAAATATCAGCCTTTGCAAGATCATACAAGGCTGATTTGAAAGACATAATTTTTATTTTTAATTAAAAGACAGTTTAGATACCATTGACCATATGAGGGGAAAATACTACCCTTTCGTCTAAACCGCTGGATCGACTTCCTTTTGCTGCCAATGCGTAGATATGCTCATAAGGATTCCGTAGGCGCAAACAGATTGTCAATCTGACTCCGGATGGCCAAAATACTGCAATTTGAAAATTTGATTGTGATCCACACCTTTGCCTGCGTCAGCTGGACGATCTCTGTGGCAATGTTGACGTCGTCACACATGTCTGCTTTAGAAGCCGAGCTAGATCAGATTTGGGTCGGGTTGGGTCCGCCTAACCCAACCTGCAATATACGTAAAAGAGAGATAATACACAATGGCTGATGCAGACTTGCACAATGGCCGAGGCTGGGACAGCGACCACTGTCCCTATTGCTTGGTGCCTGGTGCCTGTCCCTATTACTTGGTGTTGGATATATATATATTTTTATTGTTGTTGGCTTATCAAGCCAAATTCAAGTCAATCGAACTACGCCCACTGTATTGTGTAGAAAATACAAGATGAAAAGAAACTTCTCCTCAGGTTTGATGCAATGATAAAGCACGAGACCTTTAAAAAAAAACCAAACATCTCCTTTGTTGTTCACGTTGCATAAACAAGTCTTCGTCATTGTTCACATTGTAGAAACAAAAACAAGATCTAAGGCTCCAAGAAAGACCTTAGATCTACTGATATCCATGTTGCATCTCCAAAATCTAAATCGATAGAATGCACCGCGCCCAGCTTTGATACCAACTGATGAATTTAGATAAGGAGACTCTGTCATGCGGCGGAAGATTTATGTACGTTCAAATGATGGGAAGTTCCATGGATCTCTTTGCCTCTTGTTTTTCCTGTGGGAATGGAGAATTATTTCTAACCCTAGGGCTTCCTTATCCTTATATAGACATGTCTCAAAGAGTTACATTTATTAGAGGCATCTTCCACCAGAAACCCACATCCACTGATCTTATTGGGAGTTTTATTGTGGGGGCTAAATCAAGTCTTACATTAAAGTGGGATTGCAATCTCTGTTGGCATCTGCCCTGCTTGATCTGATGCGGGACCATGTCATGCGGGCCACATGATTTCGTACACAAAGTTATCAAGTTGGAGAAAGAATTTCTTGTCTTTTGCAGGTCGTCTTGTGATGGTGTGTCATGTTTTGGAAAGTATGCCTATACAACTCTCTCTTGCAATTCCTTTCCCAAAGAAGGTGAGCCTCGCAATTGAAAAGATAATGAGGAATTTTCTCTAGTCTTTGGGTCTTCATCCAACCAAGAAGATCTTGGTTCATTGGGAACATTCTGTTTACCAAGGACTAAAGGGGGGCTTGGAATCCGTAAAGTTACTGAAATGAATAAAGCTTGCTTAATTAGATTGAGTTCGTTAAGCTTTACTACTTCCTCCTTGTAGGCATCTTGGTTCAAGGCTAGATACTTCCACACAAATTCAATTTGGAATCAAAACAATTCTTCTTTTGGTTTTTGCATTTGGAAAGCCATCAAAAGCTTGTCCCCATTTCTTTAATCAGGTTGTAGGTGGAGAATTGGAGATGGTAAACTTTCTGTTTATGGTATGATTGTTGGTTAGGTGAAATGGCTATTGCTTCAATATTTCCTTAATTTTCCTTCTCCACACTGACTAAAGTTTCAATGCTGATTAATGGGCAGAATTCGCAAATCCCATATCAACTTCCGTAGGTAGTTAAATAGTATCTTATCCAAGTCTCCTCTATCCCCCTTCACCCAAACCTTGAGCCAGACATAGTCACTTGGTATGGAAACTCCAAAGGGAGGTTTTCCATCAAAGATGCTTGGAATCTATTGTGAACCCGATCAAACCCTGTCTTATGGTCTAATCTCTACTTTCACTTGGAGGCTGCTTAACAGGAAAAGTCCAATAGAGAATTGGACGAAATAAATAGGGATTCAGCTTGCCTCTAGATGTGCTTTATGTTGCTGACAAGAAGAAACCGACCTCCACCTGTTCTTCTCATTAAACTACCTGTTGAGATACACAAATGTGATTGCAAACTTTGTACAATGGAGCAAATGAGTCGATTTTTGCAAGAGACCAATATCAATTTCCGCTATGAAAATTTCAGGATCCATCCAGAGATATTATTTTTAATTATTCTTAGATCAATCCCATTAGGTTATGTTGACTTTTGAGAACTAGTGCAATAATACCTGAGTATCACAAGGTCCAATTCCACTCTACAATACAAAGACCAATACATTATTAATGAAGGCATAAGGAGTGAACTATCTTGAGAATGTAAAAGATTACTAAAAACTATTATTTGCATATTATAATAAAACAAAGATCAATCTCTGTGGGTTTTAAATATTTGGTAGTTATTATAGGGAAAAAAGACTCCATTTTTCTATTCAATCAAGGTATTATTATCACCTATATGCAAAGAGCATACATACAAAGTTACAATGAGCAACAAAGAATCTAGATATTATTATTATTCAAGTTTGTGACTCAACATTATCAATTTGGGGGAAAATATGATTCAGCTATATAAAGTTGTGTCAATTTGTCAGATGGTTTATATGTATTGAGAAGGGGTCACAAAGGCATCAATATATCAAGAAGTCATAAAAATATCGTTAACTTTAACACTAAGGAGAAAGTGTGCATATTATATGAAGTCAAAAGGTAAAAGGGATGCAGAAAGCAATAACTACTCCAATTTAGAGACTTCTAAAATTGAATTGGGATCATGATTATTGTCATTTTAACTTTTAAGAAATAAAGAACGTCATCTAAAAATAAAAAATAGAATGCTTTCATACTAACACATAAAATACAATTAATGATCACCAATTAAAAAAAAAGGAAGATCCATTCAAAATTATCATAACAAAAATGGTCTTGATTGATCTTATTCTAAATATGAGAAAATCATCTATATTATATTCAATTATTGGTCATAATAAAAAAGTAGACTCTGATTGACATTATTCTAAATATTAAAAATAAACATCTATATTATATTTGATTATTGGTCATGATAAAAAAAGCAGTCCACTTATCCAAAAAAAAAAAAAAAAAAAGAAACCCCCAAAATATACAATCAAACCAACACTTTCTCCTATCAAGAATGAATCACCATATGATTCTAGGCATATGGCATCTTCTAGCATATTATTTTCCTAGCTGCAATCATGGAAGTACGTAACAAAGAAAATCTTATACAGTCAATAGCTGTATTGTCCACTGCACTTAGGATTTTCCAATCTGTTGGAAACATGTATGCACTTTTGTTACACTTTACATTTGCCAAAAGATGAACATTCACTCCAAACGAAGATTACTAATTATACCAACTAATGAAATGGTAATAAATAATAAAAACAATTGCTTGTATCAAGTTCAGCAGAATTTAATAAAAATTAAAAACAGAATAAAATTAGAATCCAATAGAATTCTCAAATCAAACTCCCGACCCACCCAACATTAATTGTTCATCTAAAAACTCTTTCCCTCCAAATCCTAATTCAATTATAAGTCCATCCATTTTGAAACTACCTAACTATCTTCATTATCGAACTGCACGTTGTGCTTTTCTTACACGTTAATGGATGCAAAATGACAATCTATGAAAAGGGTTTTCAGATTTTGCATCATTGTAGCAGAACCATGGATGGAGGATGCCAAAATCAAGTTTTAATGTTTATGCACATTAGAGGAAGGAAGAGGAAAGGACTTGTGATAGGGAAATAAAAAAGAATAACTCAGATAAACAATAACTCAATGTTTCTGATATGGAAGATTTATCTTTCATAAAAACTAATTTTTAATAAAAAGAATAAAATTATTACCTAAGACCTCCTTCACCTCATAAAAGAATAAAAAATCATAAGCATAACTTGTCAAATTAAGCATAAACTATCAAAGGATCTCAACCCTAAACATAATCTATCAAAATAAGCATAAAGCATCAAATTATTTTCATTAAAAATCAAAACAGAGGTTACCAAAAGGCATGAAGACAGATCTATTATTCTATAGATCATTCATTTAAAAAAGACAAGAAAGGAAAAAAAATAACCAGTGAATTAAAAAAAATTAATTACTTTCATCTATGTTCTTTAATCCAAAGGACTAACTAGACATTGATAAGATCTTCATCAAGAATTTCATTAAGAGCATTCTTGTACAATATTTACTCTTTAAGAATCTCTTTTCTATCTTAGAACATGGCTCCAAAAATACCTTAAAAGTAAAAATAGAAAATTAATGGGAGGAAAGGAGGTGGAGGATAGAGGGGAGAGAGTGGCTATAGGAGATAGGGGAGTGGATGCTCTCTTGGACTCCATAGCTTGGATTTATAGGATTTGAAACCCCTTTGTTTCCTTTGTTTTTGTTCTCTTTGTAGCTTGTAAAGTCTTCTTTTGGAAAGGCCTCTTGGCTTGGCTTCTAAGTTATTAAAGACTTACCAACTTTGGAGATAGTTTTTATTGTTTTCCTTTAGAAACCAGTATCTACACAAACTTTCTACATTTACAAGATTCTCTTATCATATGCAAGTAAATCTTCTAAATAAGCTTATCTTCTTTAATTTCTGAAGGTTTTTCTTTAAATCTTCTTAAATTATTTTTTAAAAAATAATGCAAGGATGGTGGACCCTACTTTAATCTTCAATGTACTTCACTTGAGGAGAGATGAATCCTACATAAAGGTGTGTAACATGGAAAAACTTTTCAATCCTTTTGCATTCTCATCTAAAAATATATAGCCAACTTCCCGAGGCCATAAATTTATCGTTTCAACTCCGATTGATAATAATCTTGAATGCGGTTGACATCTACTCGAAAAGAGCTTTCTAACAGTAGGTAGATTGTCTGATTCTGACGCTCGGTTTAAGAGTTATGACCATTTTAACCTAAGTTATCCAAGAAAAAATAGGATTGACTTTTCATTTTTAAATTTCTCTTCTTTGACTCTCTTTTTCTTGAATTCCCTCCACCTTGGCTTTCTTTTTTTATTTCTCTCTACCTTGGCTTTCTTTTCTTGATTCAAATTTGAATTATGTTAACAACTTGAGAATGAGACCCTCATTTGACCATCCAAATATGTGTGCATATGTGTGTGGGGTCCTCATAAAGCCAATCTTCCAAATTTCTTATATAGTGTGACCTACATAATCTACTCACATCTTTCTACATATTCTAAGCAAAACCATAAAATACCGAAGAATCCGCATTGAAGTGGGACTCGTCTATACAAAGTTTTACTCCAAATGAGACTTTTCAAAGAAAATTGTAAAATTTTAAATTAATGCAAAAAGTGTGTAAAAATTATGAAAATTCAAATTATTAGGTGAAAATACATGAAATGATGAAATTTGATGAATAGTATTGTGATCACCTAATCAAACACCTAATCAATCATAAAATGATGCATAAATATGCAAATTCATGAAGTTAACACAAATTAATTAAATCCCCGCATGGTTTAAAGTAAGCTCCTAAGTAGTGACATAAGAAGTTTGACCATGTGACAATTGTTGAAGGTTTCAAAATCAATAAATCAGACAAATGTGTATACTATAGACATTTTAGTAGTTCTTGCATTATAATATGTTTTTATGTAGATGACATGCTTATATTTGGGATTGATCTTGATTTAACAGAGAACATTAAAAAGTCTCTTTATCCTAAATTTGACATAAAAGACATGGGTAAGACTGATGTGATATTGGGTATCAAAATATATAAACACTCTGAAGGTATTGTATTGTCTCAGTCTTACTATGGTAAGAAAGTTTTCAGAGATTTAACATGTTTGGAGCGAATGGTATTTACACTCCTTATGATCCAGTTGTCAAATTGTCTAAGAACAAATGAGAGAATATATCTTAATTAGACTACTTCAAAGAAATTGGATGTCTTATGTATATCATGAATTGCACTAGACCTGACATTGCATATACAATAAGTAAATTGAGCAAGTACACAAGTAATCCTAGTGATGAACAATGGACAACTGTGACCCGCGTATTCAAAAACATGATGAGAACTATTAATTATGGTTTGGGCTATAGGAGATCTTGCTACACTTAAAAGGTATAGCGATGCTAACTGGATATCTGATTTTGAGGAATTAAAGTCCACGAGCAATTACATTTACCCTTGGTAATGCATCCATCTCCTGGGAATAAAAAAGCAATCATGCATTTCTAAATGCACAATGGATGCAGGGATTACTGGCTGGCGAAAAGGCCGAATGGCTAAAGAATCTATTGACAGATATTCCTTTATGGAATAAACCTATTCAAGCCATAACACTACATAGAGACTCCAAATCAACAATTGATAAGGTAAATAACAAAGTATACAATGGGAAATCCAAACATATACGTTTGAGCTATAATCTCCTGAGACAATTCCTCAAGCAAGGAATAATCACATTGCAATTTGTGAGATCAATGAAAAACTTAGCCGATCGACAAACGAAAGGATTCACTAGAGATTAAGTACTTTCTACATCAAAGGAAATGTGACCAAAGCCTATTAAAAACAAGTCACCAATAACAGACACCCAACCCATTTGATTGGAGATCTCATCTGATGAATTCAATGAGAAAAACGAAGTTATCATTCGGTGGCACTGGAGGAACACTTAAAAATACTCAAATGTATTCATACTATCACACCCCCAAAACTGGGCCGGATCCAAATCAGGTTCCAGGGGTGTGAGAATTATGGCTAATTAAAATTTTTCTTACATAAATGACATGAGTCCTAATTCCGGGTGGATCGAAGTCCTTCGTGAGGCTATGCTTGGTGATCAAGCAACCATAATCACGCACGGAACTAAAATCCATACTCATCGCAAACGGATATCACATAACAATCATGTAACAAATCTCATTAATAATAAAATCAAGGTCAAGTGCTTCGAAGCATAACAATTAAAGTTATAATTTCAAAAAAAATAAATTTAATTAAATAAAGTAATGGCCCAAACATGACCTTATTACATAATCTAAAGTTTTCGATCCCTACACCATACTAGGACACCTCAGATGATGTCAACGGTGCTCCACTCAATAGCTCCGCCATCTGGTGGAATTTTCTACGTCACCTGCCCCTCCGGTTCGGCACCGATAACGGAACCTAGACACCAAAAGTAGTGGGTCAGATTGACATAATCTAGCAAGAGGGTAAACTGTAAGCAATGGATTAATCAACTGAATTAAATATAAGTCTTCATTATGACCCAAAATATATCAAATGCAAACCCTAATAGCATGAATGCACAAAAACGGGTATTCCCGTGGAAAAATATACAGAAACAGGTAATCCCGCATATAGATAACAGAAACGGGTAAACCTACATACAGATAACAGAAATGAGTAGTCCCGCAGATAATAACAGAATCGGGTATTCCCGCAGATAATAATAGAAATGAGTAATCCCGCAGATAATAATAGAAACGGGTAGTTCCGCAGATAATAACAAAAACAGGTAGTCCCACAGATAATAACAGAAACGGGTAATCCCACAGATAATAACAGAATCAGGTATTTCCACAAATAATAACAGAAACGAATAATCCCGTAGATAATAACAGAAATGGGTAATCCCGTAGATAATAACTTATTTACAAATACATACATATACTGATGCAAAATGAATTATGATATGACACCCTTAATCCCAATATTCAAACCATTAACAATCTGAGTACTTAGACTTTTATAATTAAAAATGTATTATAAATGTGTGTCAATTCAAGTTTTCCGAGGGTAAGTACTAAACCTCCTAACAATCATAGTTGGTTAAATATACAGATGAGAACCAACCCTCTATCACAATGAAAATATGAGTTCACGATGCAGATATCCTCCTTTTAGTGTCTATCATGTGGTGCATCCCGAATCTCACATTCCTATTCTGCATTTAGTCCAATTCTCATGTGAACACTTAACTAACTTTTCTAAAAAGACATAATTCATCTAAACCAATTAGGTATATTTAGTGTATTTTACAAATTGGGTAAAAGATGTTTAAATTACAAATCCAAATTTAAATCAAGTTATGATAAAAAAGGGAAAGGGAATAATTAATTCCTTAAATATCATTGTTGTGTATAAATACACCTTATTATTTTATACAAAACAAAAAGGTACAAATCTCGGACCCCAGTTCCAAATCAAACTCAAATTAAAAATCCAAATTAGAACTATAAATACAATCTAATTAAGATTTAATATTTACCAAATACATCTTAGTTAATTTTAAATCAATCTAAATAAACATTAATCAAAGTTACATAATTCTCAATTAAATTTATAAATAATCCTAACAAAATTTCTAATAACATCAACTTAACTTAATTTAATAGAATCAAATCTTTATTAGTATACTAGACCATTAACCAAATTTATAACCCTCTAAACATTATAATCACTATTCCATAATTCTCATTGATTTTATTTATATAAATATATAACCATATGAATATTTTTATTTAAACTGGGCCAGCCCAACAGATCTAGCCCAAACCCGCACACCCGGCCCAGCGTAGCTAGGCCAGCAACATCTCGAGCCTGGCGCTGCTAGCCCAGCTGCAGTCAATCTGCCTAGCTAACAAGCAGATGCGCTGGCCAGGCAGCGCTGCTGTGCTTCAATAAATTTTTTTATTTTAAAAAACACAATATATATATATATATACATACTGATTTCTATTTTGCGTAAAAACATAAGAAATTTAATCTCTATAGTTAATCCAAATCGCGGTATCAAAAGGAAGGAAAATCATAAGTTTACACATAAACGAAAAAGAATCCAACAAAAGGCATGTTATCCAACAAGCAACTAAAAGGTATTGGAAGTAACCAAAAGCCATTGTTTACAACTATCCACTTGCCTGAATCTTGAAGCCAAAAGCAAATCTGAAGATTAGAAGATCCAACCTTGGTTTCCCGTCGGAGAACTTCTAGGGCTTGGTTGCAGAAGAGAGGAAGAAGATAAAAGAATGGGAAAAACCCTAAGGGTTTATATTAAGAGGAGATTTTTTTTCTAAATTACAAGGAAGGGCTCCCTGCTTTCTAGTAAGTTTTACGAAATTCCAAAAAGAATCTATTGGCCTATAAGGGTCAAATAACGTAAACTCAAGGCCCAAAAGTGATTACTCAGCCCATGTAACCCCTCTCATCCCAACTGAAACCCGACAGACCAGTATAACCCAAAATAAAAATTTGGGACCTGACACATACTCATTCCAATAATACGAAGTGTTCATAACTTGTATAAGTAGTTAGTAAAAACTCTACATCTTTTATAAGCGGGGTGCTACACAGGCGCATCCTTGATAGAGTATCTCTATCTGAGTGTAAAAGTCAGGCAGCTTCCTATGAGATGTCAGGCTCCTTTTTAAAGTGCTTATGAATACTGGAATAGCACAAGGCTATTAATGTGGATGGTTCAGTTAGAAATCCTTTAAATCCCGAGGCCATGTGTGTACTATGTACAATTTACTGGATAAACTCTTAGTTCAAGATCCTAGTTCACTATAGAGTTTTAGTATTCCAAACATAATTATACTAACTGGAGGTTCAAGACTAGTTTAGGTCTCATATGCATGACTTGCAGCAACATCTTTTTATTCCTCTATTTTATTCTTGTGCTTTAATGTGTGGAGGATTATTGGAATTGGGTGTGCATTAAGCACAAGTTTTAGTCACTTTTAGTGCATGAGTTTTCTTCTCATTTACTCCTCTTTAATAATTTTCATCCAACATCGGTTATTTTCTACTTTTTTATGTGGTTTATTAATGTTATATTCCCGACTTTTGGTGTTAAGCTTTCTAATGGGTATCATGGTGGTTACCACACGTGCGCCTATTGGCCGGTCATGTCGTGTCGTGCTTGCTAGCAGGTAACGTGGGCTTGGGTCGTGTCGAGGCCAGCATATTTTTGGATCGGAGGTGGATCACAATCTTTTTGAGAGAACTCTTTCCAAAAAAGGCTTTCTTTCCTGCTTCTTCTTCTGCGAGAGAGATTTTTTTGCTTCTTTTTCCTACTTTTTCTACGAGAGGGACTTCTGTCTCTCAAATTTCTTCCTACATTTTATGCTAAAAAATATTCGCAACAGTGCTTCTCTCATTTCACTTTCCTGGTTTATTACTACTGTGAGTGTTCAAAAGTGGTCCATTTGGAATTCAAATACTCTTCAGACAATTGAGTCCACGGTTGCCGAAGATTCCTACAAGGGAAGCCGTTTTATCCTGGGGTGGATATCCGTAAATCCATCTGCATCTATGTGGGGCCAAAACCTGCCTAAAGAAAGTGTCTCCAAAGACGTAATGCGGCTACAAATTGTTTTGGTGACTTCTAAAAATTTTCTTAGTTATTTGTTTTATACTTGTTATCGATAATCCGCGTACTGTATTCAACAGTATGTACTTCAGAGGATGACTGGAACCATGGCATAATGGTGAAGGCCAGAATGAGTGAATTTTAAAGAGCCACGGAGCCAACATGCCACATGCTTAAAACTCAGATCATCAATGAGGTGGGGACCCACCTTGAATACATCATAAATGAGGGTGGTTCATTCATCACTAGGGCCATGTGCGTGAGATGAATCGGGGTCATTGGCAAATACATTGTCAATACCCACTTCCTCCCTCCACATATAGCCCATGTGAAGTCTGGAGTCAACTTCATGGTAGGGTTGTTCGTGGGCTGGATTGTCCGGGGCTGAGACATTTCCAGGCTTGAACCGGATTACAAACAGACCCATATCGAGCCCAACACCACAGGGCCTGTAAATACCTGCCTCAAGCCCAACCTTCCTCAACTTGTTAGGTGCCTAGGCCAAAGCCTCGCCATTTAGTCAATTGGGCTGGGCCAGTCCCGGGCTCATTAAATACAAGAAGTAGTAAGCTGCATCCAATACACTATAAGAACTAAAGCTTGGATCAATCTTGTCTGAGGCAGGGCCAGGGCATGCTTCAGGCTTTCTATTGCTTAAACCAAGCCCGGCCAAATATTTTTCAGTCTGGAATTATAGATCCAGGCCCTAACCTGAGTGCTTCTAACCTGTGGTCCAAAGCCAACCAAAGTCCATGATCACCCCTAATACAAGGTAGAACCCATCTCATTGCATGAACTAGTTTCCCTATGCCCCCACTTTCACTTTTAAGAGCTATTTAACTGTTCCCAATAATAAAACATGCATGAAATAGGGTCGGATTGGATCGGGTCCACAGTTTAAATGAATCTAAATGATTGACACGGACGTGACTTGGCTCAATTTTACAGGAACTGTCCCTATAGCTGAGACCGGATTTGAATAAACTATGAAGGGACTGCACCCAGACCTATACCAAGACCCAAATAGTTGGAAAATATTATGTAATATAATTTTAGTATACTTGAAATAATATGAATAAATAACATATGATGTGTCATTAGGTGTGAAGCCTATAGACTGGTATCTGTACCATTCCCAGATATGAAACAGGTCTAAATGTTGGATCCAGACCCGACCCTTTTTTTATTTGGATAGGGAAGTGAACTTGTGAACCAGCATGGTGCTGCTTGGTTCGACTAATCTCTGGATTGACCTGGCTCAATCCAGAGACTCGCAAAGTCTATGGGCTAAAGTCTATTCGGCTCTTTTAAAACTCCCTTGAGACTCGCAACTAAAGAAACTCTTGATCTTGGGGCATGAAAGCTATATGTGGGCTCATGTATGTTTAAAATGTTTGGATGAGGTGTCTGTATACCACATGTACAATGGGTTTATGGATGATTAGCCCCGGCGTGGTAGATAAAATTTTCTCGTGGGATGGATCGATTCCTCTGTTTCTCTTCGCACAAAAGCAGGCTTTTTTACTCATAGCTGGGGCTTCTCTCCTTGCCGGACGGGGATTCTTTCCCCATTGATTGGATCGTTTGTACGTCCCAGCCTCTTGGCTAGCTGGGTACCAAAATAATTATAAGGAAACAACTAATCACGGAAAGAAAATTCACGAGAGAGAAGTGGCGAAAGATAGAGTCACACCTTTTGTTTTATGTTTGTACCTGTGCTAACTTCAAAGTGGGGCCTACCTGATATCCATCAAAATGGAAGATCCATCAAAATGGATAACACATGTGGACGCTTATGATTGTAACCTTGTAACCACACCCCTATTTTTGCATTCATCTAAATAGATTGGACCATTAGATTAACCATACACTCATTTTAATTGTCAAAGTTATGGGCCATTGATGAAGGGTATAGGATTATCAGGGGGTTCCATGTTTGTTACATGGGTAGGCTCCAACCTAATCTTTCAATTCCCCACAACCCAAACCTTATGTGGGCCTCCATGTGGGCCCGATAGTGAGGTGCACGTAGAACCCTAATAACCCCTCATAATAAAGTCTCACAACTCACAGCATAATGCTAGACCACCAGGAGCCATAAGAGGTGATTAACCACAAAATCATTCACTACAACACACACACACACACATATATATTTATATATATTAAGGAATGTATTTTCTTTCTTTTTCTTTTTTTATAGACATAGGCAAACTCTTGGCTAATTATAAATTTATTGGTGCTTCTGATTTTCAGACACTTTTTTCATTTCTCTTTATTGGTAAATACTCTTATGAACACTACACAAGTCTCAAATAAACTAGGTTTTCTAAAGATTGATCCTTGGTAATCTTTGTGGAAAAGAAGATATCTACTATTGAATCATCAGTGTTTTCCGAAGAATTGCTCGTGATAAATTCAATATCTTGGGGAATACCTATCCCCTTACATTAGTTTGGTACTGTTTCAGATATTAGTCACCACATAAAAGTTATCATATTAAACATGCTTGGATACGGGGTCATCAAGCTTTTAGAAGCTATTTGGCTAATGGTTGCTTGATTGGACTGATATTAATAGTTGGTGGCAACAGTTCATGTCACCCAGTCTATCAATCAATCCCCATATGCTGAATGCCACTATTCCCACTTATGTGGGTTTCTCTTCATGGGCTTTGGCCATCATGCTCACTTTGTGGGTCAGCTTCCTGCTTGTGTGGTCTCTCTTTTCTATAGTATGAGCTATTAAGCTTTCTCTTACTACTTGCATGGGTTCTTTGGATTCCAACCCCTAAAATGGGGTAACAAAAAAAAATTCACTCCTTGTCTCATTCGATAGTCATTCACCCAAGTGGACCTAAAAGGTGCAAATGTAGGAATTTATATTTTACTTGAAGTATGAGACATTTTTCAGATGTTATTATCACATTTTTAAAATCATATTGGTTATATATAGATCAAAGTTTTAAGAAAATGATAGGGATCGGATACTGATCCTGGAAACCAAGACCAAAATCCAATCCTTTTTATTAGTTTGGTCATATTTTTATGGGATTTTCAAGAAAAAGTTAATCCTAAATTTAGATTATACGAATTGATTAAGAAAGATTAGAAAAAAAAATCCTATTTGGAATTCGTACTCTATTAAAAGACAAATATGCCCTCAGCTAACGATAACGTTAGGCGCACAAAACGTTACAAACATTTCCTTCCATCTCTTCTCCATTTTTTCTTCTCTATCTTGAGATTTTGTTTGAGTCTTTATTTCTCACCCTGCGACAACATCACCATCAGCGTCCTATCCTTTTCCTTATTCTTCTTCTCTTATTTCTTTCCCTTTCCCTCCTTCCTCCTCCTCCTCCTCCTTCTTTATTTTCTTTCCCTTTAATCTCTCTTTCTATTCTGATAATCCCTTCACCTTTCCGTGTTTTTTTTTCTTGCATTCCTCTCGGTCCTCTCTCTCACTCTCTCTGTTTTCTCATACTCTCAACTGTTCTATCTCTCTCTTCTCTATGCTCAGTTATTTTTAATTTTTGTTTTTTTTATTTTCTTTTCTCTTAAGTTTTCTCTCCTTTCCTCCTACTGTTATCCTATTTGATCCCTTTCTTCTTCTCCTTCTTTTCTCATTTTCTTTCCTTTCATCTCTATGTCCTTTCATTTTTTTCCTCTTCAACAGTAAACCAAAAATACCAAAAAATTACTCTATGGATTGTGGCCCGTAAGTTCTACGGCTTAGCCATAAATCGTTTTATTATTAAGTTATAAGGAACTTACGGCTTCGCCGTATGGTCAGCCGTAAGAGAAAAATACCAAAAAAAAAAAAAAGAAAAAAAGAAAAAACCTCTCTAGATAGTGGCCCGTGAGTTCTACAACTTAGCCATAAATCGTTTTACGGCTTAACTGTAAAGACCTTACAGCTTAGTATATGGTCAGCTATAATAGAACTCAATAACTTTTAGGTAACGGTATCATTACCATCTTTAATGCTTGATATGCCCATTTTGGTTTCTAACATTCATTCCCTAAATATCTTTATACTGAAATACCTAAACTATGTAGAGGGCATAGGAATTGACTAAAAAAAATTTGAATTCATATAGTAATAAATAACTGTTAGGTAACGATATAGTTACTATTTTTTATACATTATCTTCCTCAGTTTGGTTCTGTTCATTCATTCCGTAAATATTTTAATACGGAGATACATAAACTATGTAGAGGGTATAGAAATTAACGAAAAAAATTTGATTCAAGCATAAATTTATAATTTTCAGGTAACGATATCGTTACCATTTTTAACGTTTATATGCCCTTTTTTTTTCCCATTTCATCTTGATGGGGTTTTGGGTTGAATTATAATTCGCTATGCCCTTTCCATATTTTAGGTATCTTAGTATAAATAAAATGAATGTTGGAAACCAAATTGGGAAAGATAATGCTTAAGGAATGTAACAATATTGTTACTTGAAAGTTATATATTAATACATAAATCTAATTTTTTGGGGTCAATTCCTATACCCTCTACATAGTTTATGTATCCTAGTATAAAGATATTTAGAGAATGAATGTTTGAAATCAAAATGGGCATATAAAGCGTTAAAAATAATAACAATATCATTGCTTGAAAGTTATAAATTCATGCATAAATCAAATTATTTAGGTCAATTTCTATGTCGTTTACATAGTTTATGTATCTTAGTATAAAGATATTTAGGGAATGAATGTTTAAATTCAAAATGAGCATATAAAGCGTTAAAAATAATAATAATATCGTTACCTGAAAGTTATAAATTCATGCATAAATCAAATTATTTATGTCAATTTCTATGCCCTCTATGTTCTTTATGTATCTCAGTATAAAGATATTTAGAGAATGAATTTTGGGAACCAAACTAGACATATAAAGTATTAAAAGTAGTAATGATATTGTTACGTGATTGTTATGGCTTAGCCATATATATGGCTAAGACGTACGGCTTCACCATAAGTGAAAAAACTGTGCAAATACGGTTCACCGGTAAAATGACTTACAGCTCAGCTGTAAATGCACTAGGGCTTAACTGTAAGGCTTAACCATAAGTGAAATGACATTGCGCAAATACGATTTACCCGTAAAATGACCTACGACTCATTATAAATGCACTACAGCTTAATTATAGGGCTTAGCAGTAAGTGAAAAACCCTGTGCAAATATGATCCAATCAAAGATGAGGGTATGTTTGTCTTTTGATGAAGTCATCATCATCATCATCAAAGTCTTATCCTAACCATGTTGGGGTCTACTATATGAATTCTGTTTCTCCATTCCATTTTATTTTGAGTAAAATCCCTAAATAAGTTAAACTTCTTTAAATCTAATTTAATGACCTCTATCAATGTTTTCTTTGGCTTACCCCTACCTCTTAATGGGCCATCCTCATGTATAGCCAAACTTTTTCTCAGCGGTACCATTACTGGCCTACGCTCAATATGACCAAGTCATCTTAAAGGGATTTATCTAATCTTATTCTTTATTGGTGCTACCCTTAAATGCTTTCAGAAGCGCTCATTTCTAATTTTGTCTTTCCTAGTTTTTTCATACATCTACCTAAAATTCTCATATCCGCCACATCCATCTTATGTATATGCGTTTTCTTCGTTGACCAACATTCTGCTCCATATGTCATAACTGGTTTAATCACTGTCATGTAAAATTTGCCCTTTAATTTCGTTGGCATCCGTCTGTCACAAAGCACTTCAGAAGTTAGTCTTCACTTCAGCCATCCAATTTTTATCCTATACTCCACATCTTCGTCAATCTCCCCATCCTTACTAATCATCAAGCCCAGATACTGAAAAGAATTTCTATATGGTATCTCATGAGTTTCAATCCTGAGAGTGGTTTCAACACTTTGTATATGTCCACTGAAGTTATAATTCATATATTCTGTTTTTGTATATGTTTGGGTTTTAACTCCTCTAGTTTTTGCTGCCGGTCCCAATTCCAGGTAAAAGAGAAAGGTTGCGTTAGGTAGGTTGATAGGCAGCGTAAAACTTTGTCACAACTGAAATATGAATTTTGTCTTTTGATAGAGTACGAACTCCAAATTAGATTTTTTAAACCTTTTTTAATCAATTGGTATAATTTAAATTTAGAAATAATTTTTTGGTTAAAATTCCTATTTTTATTTGTTATCCTAGATGTGGGAAGAGAGTCTAGGCAGCATACCAAGGGATTAAATCCTTGACAGCTGAAATCAGCTGTGACATGAAATCAGCTCAAAAACCAAAAACGGTCAACCTGAACCCTGAGTCAGCCGGTCAAGTTCAAATTAGGTTGGCACTGGCAGGTTGGTAACTGTTGGCCTATAACAAGCATTACTAGTCCCAAATGGAATAGATGTCCCAAACATGGTGGTGTAACATGGTTCAGGCCGTAGGAGAGAGTCGGTTTGCTAGGCATGACTGAATCTTGAAACACATGAAAATTCAGGCGGTGGAAATCAGCCCCGTATAAGTAGATGAATCGGGTAGGATCTGGCCTCCTTTTTTAATGGACTAAAAAGAGTGGAATCAACTTCAAACTTGGGAACCCACTGCCTGGCCCACCTTGCTTTTCGCCAAAGAGTAGGATGTGGAGGCTTGGCGGGATAAAAATATATGTTCTAGATTAGGGGGTGAGTCCACATAAGTATGCTCTGGTAGATTAGGAGGTAAATCTCTAAAACCAGAGTCAGACTATCTGCTGAGTTGTTGTTTCTTTTTCCTTTAAAAAAGATAAATATGTGGGTATATTTGTTTGCTTAGAATATAAGAATTGAATACATTAGATATCATGGTCAACTGTGCTTTGTCAAACAATAATTAAAAATGTGAGGGGTGAAAAATACACATTTAAAATGTAGATGGGACGTAGACTATTCTAAACTTTGAATTACTAAGGGACGGGAGTTGTTCATATCTCAAGAAAGTTTGATTGTATGGTTGAGTAGTGTTAGCACTTAAGTGTCACCTAGCCCAATCATGATCCATGAGTCTTAAAGTAAAAGTACCTTGGGATACCCAAAAATAGAAATAAAAGTATCTTCCGTGAACCAGCAGCCCAATCTAGCCAAAAAAAAAAAAAAAAAAAAAACCCACCTCAGACAGCTTTGAGCTTTAAGTCCCTAGAACAACTGTCACAATGATCACATGGTGCCCATGTGGGCTGTACCCTTAATTTTGAGAAAGTATTCTAAAATAAAACACCCACAACCATATTAACATCTCATTTGATTTTTTATTTACTTTTTTCTTGCAACTTAGAGTATTCCTCGCCAATTTTGCCTTTGAATCTTTGGCTTCCGGCTCGAGAGTTAGCCAATTCTAACTAACAAAAACTATTCCCTAGGGGGTATATACATGTATGGTTGCACACATCTCACCCGATTATCAATTCAAATTGCATTTGATACAATATTTAGACCTTGGGTTGGCCTCTGTTAAATGTTAGGGTTTCATTGATTCAACTTGGGCAGACAGCCAAAATTGAAATCAAGTTGCGTTCAGAATGAGGGATATCTACTATTTTAATAAAGACATGTGCCAGAGTCTGTCTAAAGCTATTAGATCTAAGGTTAAGAATATTTACTGACCATTTTATGACTTTGGATGAGATGGGTAGCACGTCCCAAAGTCTTTGATTTTTTTTCCCTTCTAAATCTTTTGAGGGTGCATTAGTGTGAACTAAAATTCAGCCGTGCCTTATCTCAAATTTCTTCTTGAGAAGATAAGGTAGCCCCGATCAAGCCAAGACCTGCCAGAGAGCTGAAGCAACAATCACAACAATCGGTGCAGGCTCTGATTGTGACGGTTAAAAGACTAGAAGCTGCCAAAGACTCTTCTTCTGTACAAAAAGCAAAGCCTCCACAAGAGTTTAGTCTCGTCACGGATCTAAGCCGACTAGGAAAAGTATGAAATGATTGAAAACTTAGCTCAACGTTACTTCTCTCAGTGGCACACTAATTGGGATTGGCTCTGCCAGGGAAGGGCACGTATTAGTGGGAGGCATCTAAAATTCAAACGCCTTAAATTCACCATGCTTCTTTGTATTAGCTCTATGTTAAGTTTTATTTCGATCATAGTTTAATTAACGATCAAATTGATCATGTGTAAAATGCATAATTAAAATCAGAAAAGAAAAAACCAAACAAAACAAAATCAAAGGTGGTCAATTCACATATGCATGATCAATCTCATGAGTGCAGAGTGATTTTGAGCAATTTGAACCGCATGTGTAAATGCATGGATGGATTGTTAAGTCTCATCCTTGAATGACCCATTCAAAGTTTAAAAAATATAAATATAAATATAAAAAAATATATAAAAAAAAGGAGTCAGCTTTTAGTCCCGTGGGACTATAAACTTTCAAAGAAAAGAAGGCTCCTGAAGAAGAAAACTATGGCTATGGCCACCCAAAGTTTAATTATTTTCTTGATTCCTCAAAATGGAATACGGTCTTCTTCTATTGGACTAGGGAGACTTTTTGGCTCCTGTGGGGACAAATGGGATATTGTTAGCATTGGTTTTCAACCATGTTGTTGATTTTGAATTGGCTCCTCATTGGTGTATTTCTTCTAAGGAACTTTATTTTCCCGTGGTCGGTTAAAAACGTTCAAATAGTCAATGTTTCATAACTATTGAGCAAGCCTGTTTGTCAGTCTTGAGCAAGCCTGTTTGTCAGTTTTGTAGGCATCCTATCCAACTACCTTGTTGGTTTTGAGCTTTGTTTCAAAAGCTATTCATTTTCTTCTACTTCCATTCATTTCCAAGTGTTGATTCGCCTGTTACTTATATCTGAGCTGGATTGTCACAATCATCCATATCCATGTTTTCCATAGACATGTATTTGATGTAAAAGTGATCAGGCTAGGTTCATTGTAGGCAGCCAGCAGAGAAGAAAGTGTTGCTCAGTCAGTCTTTGTGCAAAACAAATGGATGACCCTGTCAGAAGGACAGTGACCCATCTAACTACTTTCCACATTTTGTAAATTCCATGAAATAGACCTTCTGTATATATTTTTTAGCGTGTATTTTATAATTTTTGTTTGGTGTAGTACTGACAAGAAGTGGAGAAAGATTGCATCACAAGTCTAGACTTCTCTCCCTTCTGCTCTATATTATTGAAAATGTGGATCTTTTACTGGGTGTACTAGCAGAAAAATCTTCACACCAAGCATTTGATTTACACTTCTTTGAAAAAAACTTGGCCTTGGCCACCAAAAATCGTGGGGAAGAAATGTGCCCGCGAATTTGATAATGTTGTGATGAACTTAGGAAATGATATTTTCCAATAACATTGCAGTAAATTTGAGTATTTTGTGATACAAGCATGATCCTCCGTAACCAAAGCAATTTACTAGAATTTTTGAAGTATATATCTCCAAGGAATATAAATGTATATATATATATCCTCCAATGAGGGATAGGTCGCATGGAAATTTTTTCTCTATTTTGAAAATAACATTAATTGCTTCTCTCCTGTATTAAAATTTTTTTATCTTCTATTCGTTGTAAAAAAAGGCGTTTTTACATTTGAAAATGCCCAGGCACTATCTAGAGCTCTATATATATATATATATTATTTTGTTCTCAATAATACTTTCTCAATTATCACAAGAACAAAAAAGTTGAGACAGTCCCTGTGTTATCTCCAGCAATAATTGTTCAAAGAATAAAATTTTTGACAGCGAAGGTGACATGTTGATGGTCAACAAGGCGCATCCAATATAAGGCGGGACTTGGAAGAAATGCTAGGATAGCCTTAATCATGTCAGTCAAAATTTTTAGGCATCTTATCAAAGGCAATGATAATAAATAAACAGTCACAACATACAAAAGCTATTAAACATTTTATTATTAATTAATTGAGTTAATTTTTTGTACATGCCTAATTATTAATCCTTGTGAATCGAAGCGTTAATAAGTTGGATACAAAGAAAATGATTCCATATTGCCTAAGAAAGAGATGCAAGTATGCATGCATGATTATCACATGTAAAAGAAAATAAAAAGATTCCCAGTTGCATAGCCCACTTCAGAATTCAGATTCCATAACATGTTTAGTATGAAAAGCAGACATCTCACACATAAAGCACCCAAAGGTTCTCATGTCTACACACATGCACTTAGAGGGTATCAATGGTTCGGGCCCATAGGTTCCTTCAAGTCCAAGTTTTGAACTGATTGAACCAAATTCGTGCAAGATAAGTAACAACTGTGTAGATGGCATCTTAAACAGTTGTCTCTGCAATGATCCCCACAATCACGAGGGCCTTCATGCCGGGCCTTTACAAATAGCCATCAATAGAAACCTAAGCCCGGCCCACAATGATTGATATAGGTTTGAGCATAGACCTCTAAATTGATGGCTAAAACCTATTTGGATGTGTGAGGTTTTCACCTATGAGCAGACTATGTATGTGCTTATATGGTATAGCTTATGGGGCCGACATGATAATTGGGTTAGGAAGGATGGAAAGGGGGTTTACCAATGAGGGTCATGGTAAAAATCAGCCCTAGCAAATCATACTAGCACTTGATTTAACATCCTCAAAATTTAATGATATTTTAACTATAAATTTTATTTGAGATTAAACTCAACGGTGAGGATTTGATGAGTATTAAACTGGATATAGAGCCAGGTAGAGGCATAAAAGGGTGTAAAGAGGTTCCCTAATCAAAGATGGGCCCAAATGGGCCCCATAGAGTTGGACTAGAAGAAAATTCTTGTGTGGATGTGTACATGCCAACTATGTTGGTAGTTATCAACTAGCCAAGCCTGACGTCACTGGGTCACCAAGAAGTAGCATCATCACTTGGAAGAATATCTCACCTTTCTTTCTTTCTTTCTTTTTAATTATTTTCATTCATCACCCCTTACTTCCCTGTCATGCTACTGATGCCCATCTTTTCTAGTGGGTTCACTTTTGTGAAAGAGTAACCTCTTTAAGAATCTTGTTTCCTAGAATCACATCAAGAAGTTACAAGGTGGTCTTGAACATTTTATTAAATTATTGATGAACAAAGAAAAATGACGGACTTTGTATATCTTTGTTAAGAATCTCTTTAAAAAATAATAAAATTTGGAATAGGTTCCATATTATATTAATAACAACACTTGTCTTTCTTGGCTTCTTTTCTTTTTTAACAAGCAAAACCTTTCATTCTTCCATATATTAAGTGAAGATATCTTAAGATAAGAAAGTCCTTTAAGAAAGCTAAAGGCACTCAGAAATTAAATTCTATGCATCCACGGTGAAGATATGCGGTGGAGATGTAGATGGGACTTGAGTTTTGTAAGATTTGATTTACTAAATGATGGCTGAGTATTCATTTTTATCTCCCTTTAATTTATTTTCCATTAAAGGAAAATATCATTGGTGGCATTTATGAATATTCACCTTTGCTTCTTTGATTTTCACTCATCATCATGTTTGGATTGTGACAAAGTTTTACGATAGCTATTAACCTACCTAACGCAACCCTCCTTCTTTACCCGGGCTTCTTTGATTTTCACTACTTTTAGAAATAATTCTTTTACAATTCCTATGGATTCAATTATATAAGATAATTAGCCCTAAGTATTTAGACGCAGTTCCTTGCAATAAGTAAATCTAGAGAAGATAAGTCCTCAAATCACCTTTAGAACTACATATTTGAATTATTAGAAAGCATATTCCATCTAAAACCTCAAGCAAGAAAACACCTCAAACCAAAGGCAACCTCACGAGAAGAGTAAAAACCACATAGTTCTGTTTCCACTCTATTGTGAAATAACACTCAAGCAAGATAACAAAATCAATCACAATCACCGGAAACATACTCAGATATTGTAATATTGTTTACATTAAGTGATATACCCATGGGCCAAGAGCAAAACAGATTAATTCATTAGGGAGGAAGGATCAAAATACAATGTGCCATCAGAGAACAACAGATTTCAATAGAGACCAAGAAGACACTCGGAAATAAAACCTTCCACCCTTCCAAAATGAAAGACACAGCCAACAAGCCCAAAACCCCATCAGATAGAAGGTATAACAAATCCATTTAAAAGAACAAACTTACTACTATAATCACGTTCTCATATTAACAAATCCATCAGTCTATTCCCACACACACGGTGTGCAGGGTGGTTAATGCAACTAACTTTGGGTTTTGAATTGCAATCCATTTTATAATCAGTACATCATGACAAAGGAAGTTTCATGTAATTTTAATATTGACAAGGACTTGTTTTAAGTGTACAAAACCCAACGACTAAACAGAAGACGACAGTGCACTCTCTCTCAAAACCATTTTTTACTCTTTGGCTTAGATGAGGTGACACTATACATGATACTCTTGTTGGCAATAGAGAATTTGTCAAAGAGCATTTGAGTCCATATTCCCATAAGTACTTCAGCGTCCAACCATCTTTTTCCACCACTTGAAAAGACCCTCATAAATCATAATAAAGAAGCCTAGGATTGAATTTATAATCACCAACTTCTATCATCACCCCATAGCAAAGAAGATTCAATGAAATGCCCACCATTGGATTGTTAGATGTAGATATTAGTGGCCAGATATGGGGTCATCTCAAATCAAACCCTCTTAGAAGCCCCTCCCTAGTACCCTTGTAGATTGTCACATCTCGCCCATGTTCCATAGATTCTCTTCCATGGCATCAACCCAATTAATCTCAGACATTGTAGTTGGATTCGAGGATTGTAAGTCATAGCTGTTATCAACACAGAAGCCCCTTAGAAATGGGTCATAGTCAATGTTCCCAAAGGACTGAAGACTACTTGGGAATCTTGAAATTTCAGTGGGTTGGGTGATGTTCATGGAATCTGAGGAGATGCTAGAGCTGCAATCCTCTGCGATGGACTCGGCTAAATAACCAAACTTGATGAATGTGTTCTGCGCACTTGTGCTGAGGGGGTCACTGTTGAGCAGAATTTGAGTTGGGTTTTGAGAGGGGATAGCTGAAGAGGAGGACTCCATTTTTTGAAGCAATCCTGGAATCCAAAGGCAACGAATCGTGTCCTTGAACCTCACACTATTCACATCGATCTTGAGTTGTCGCGCTTGTTTCTGCACCCTTGTCCGCCAGTAGTTCTTTATTTCATTGTCTGTTCTTCCTGGAAGCTGTTGGGCAATCTTAGACCACCTGGAGCACCGAAAGAGTGACAACTAAACACACTGTTGGCTATACTAAGATAATTATGAACTTTAACATACACAGGCATATGAAGATGCTGAAAGTAGCTAAGAAGATTACGAGAGAATTTTTCTCCTTCAGCAGTTGAAAATTTTGCAAGGGAAGACTAGGATAACAGACTAAATTAATGGATTTGAGTTAGCGGATTGCTTAAGGCATTGATGGGTGCAATTGCCTTGCAGTCATCCGAATTAGGCTGCCTGAGCTGAAATTCATCAGGAAACTGAAGGCAATTGGTAAAAAAAATTGTAAGCAATTTTTGTATGGGAACTTTGTTGAACAAATATGTTGATTTCTATAAAACGTTTTGAAAATTAGTCAAGGCTCAGCATTCGGTACATGAGACATGAGAGCTTTAACAAATAATGCTACATCTTCTCCCCCACAGAAGCGATGCTACATGTGGACTAGTCTCTTAATTTACTCCATAATCCCAGACAGCTTTATTTAAAAGTGGTTCTGGAACCACACAACTCCTTCAGACAAAATGAAATTGAATCCCACTAATGACAGTAGCTTCAAGCATAGCACACATATCATCATTTAATAACCACAATAAAACTCAGCCTAATGTTAAGTCACTCAATAGCCCATAATCATAGCAAAGTACTAGTGGATAATGGCCATGTGGGCACATCCTTTGCATGGTGTGAGATTATCCGTCATAAATCTTGCGGCGTCTGATAGGCCGCCAAGATTCCTACAATGAGGATGATGACCATGTGAGCATTTTAAAATCCTATCATATCAAAATTCTAGTATTCTCTTACCTGTTCCCCCACTTGGAGTGTAGATCCAGAATTAAGAGCTGTTCTTCAAGGCTGAGGTTCCCACGCTTTACGTCGGGTTTCAAGTAATTTAGCCATCTCAATCTACAGCTCTTGCCGGTTCTCTTCAATCCTGCAAAAGAAACTTCAATAACCTATTAAAAGATATGTCGATGGTGACCATAAAATCATCCACCCTTGTTGTTTAAATTACTTTACATCAAGAGGGTGTTGTGAACTTTACCTGAACATTTGGCTACCACATTCCAACGACCTTCACCATGGCAAGTAATGTAGTGAATAAGATGAGTGTCTTCTTCAATTGTCCATGGTCCCCTTCTTATCTCAACATCTCCGCCTTCTTTACATTCCTTAGGAGCAGTAGACATCGGTACAACTTCCAATAGTATCAAGATTTCCCAATTGTTTTGAACTTCAAGCACAGAACAAGAGGCAAGAGATTTATAGGCTCCAACAAGGCCAACCTGTGTCTAGTACCAGCAACTACAAATAGGAGGAGAGAGGAGCCCACAGGGAAGGCAGTCTGAGATGCTTACTTCAAATTATGTTCACGGGGACTATGGGGTCTATGTGGGCCTACTCTCATTAATGGACCAATCCATGTCGTTGGTGGGACCTTGGGTGCCAACCAAGGGAAATTTCAACTTAAATGGCTAATAGTCAAGTGGACGGTGAATTCTGTCCAAACAAGCTCAGTGGCCCCACTCAACGAATGGAAGTGGCCCAACAGACTATTTTTACATCGTCCCCCATCCATTGTGTGGATTTTGAAGTAGAATTTCTTGATCAATATCTTAAAACCGAAAGAAGAGAACCCAAAGAAGAGACGCCGGGGGTGTGTATTGAAAATGAAATCCGGGTTTTGTGGGGAAATGGACCACTCCCCCATGGAAGCTCCTGCGGTTCTCTCCTCTTACAAGAAGCGTGTTTGACTAAGCGAGAAACATTTACCCACGTGGGTACTTCTTTCTGATTGAGAAAACCATATCCATGGACGGTTGACTGGTCCTCTATCATGGTGGGTCCTATTTTTCTGTAAAAATGGTCCAGGAAATTGAAAAACAAGAAGAAAGAATTGATTGCAAACCGGCAGCTGTACTAAAATTATTTTATGGTCCCAGGAGTGGAAGGTTGATGATTGATAATGATTTTCAGTGAAAAAACAGGCGTATCTTGTTGGGCTTTGCAATCATCATGATCAATCAATGATCTATGGAAAGCTGAAATGAACCTCTGTTTTTTTTTTTTATAGCTTCGTATCCCTTGTTTGGCAGAGCAATATTTTTTGTCTTTTATTGTCTAAATATCTAAAATATTTAGAATTTAAGAAAATAGAATTTTTTGGGATGTGATTTTAGCTTCTACTATTTTCAGACATAAAACCACATGCCCCAAAACTCATCTCCTTTAAATAAGACAAAAAAAAAAAAAAGAGGTTGCTCTAGTAAAATAAGGTCATCATGCCCGGTGCTAATTTTTTTTTTTTTTTTTACTGTTCTTCAAATCCGATACGGTAAATGAAGATCCAAACCGTTGGAAATATGCACAAGATCAAATAGGGACATGCATCCAAATTTTAGCCGTTGAATTATTACCAATCTCGAGATATGTGCAAAAAAGGTTGAGCCATTAAATTTTTTTCAAATTCTGTGGGCCCCAAACACAAGATCTAAACCGTTGTTAATGTTTGGAGGGCTTAACACAGCTATGGGGTCAATTTTAAAATCTTAATTTCATGTAGATCTCAAGAAATTTGTAAAAAACTTTCAACCATTGATATAACATACCCAATTTTGTATTATTCCACAGGCAGCCACTTTTTTCTCTTTTTTTATTATTTCTGAGATAATAAATTATGATTTAAACCATTAAAAATATTTATAAAGTCAGTGATAATTAGGAAACCGAATTTTAGCCGTTGAATTATCGCCAATATTGAGATATTTACTAAAAAAGTGAATTACTTGCTTTTTTTTAATTTGTGGACCTCAAACACAAAATCCAAACTGTTAGATCTCATTGGAAGGATAAACATGGCTATGGAGTCGAATATCAAAGTTTGATATTGTGTAGATCTTGTGAAATTTGTGAAAACTTTTTAACCACTATTTTTAAAATGTCTATTTAAAATAGATCTCCATATTACCAAACCCACATTTTAATTCTAACCTCTCTTTTTTATGGTTCTTTTTTTAATACCTTTATTTTAGATAAGTCTATAATAATAAGACTAGATATGCCAAATAAGCCCCTAGTATAACCCAACAATGTCGGACACATCATTCAATTCTAGCATTGTATATGGCTAGGGATGGCAACTGGCAACTGGGTTGGGTTGGATATTAAAGGGGTCGGGTTAAGAGAGATGGACGATGGGTTAAGGCTTAACCCATATCCGGCCCTTTATTAAATGGATTAAACTTGACTTATCCACATAGGTCTCCATCAGGATTTAGGTGTTAATAATTTAAGTTTGTTTGTTTGTTTGTTTTTTTTTATCGGTAACGGTAGCTTATATTAAAATTTTGAGAAAGATACAACCAAGGAAAACGGAGAAAAAGAAAGAAAGAAATGTATTAGAGCTAAATACCTACACAAAAGCAATAAATTATAAATTACAAAGGAGCAAACAAATTTACATCTCTTTCTACCCCAACTTAGCTAAAGCATACGCCATGTCATTCGCCGACCAATACACATGATGAAATCGAACATTCAAAGATGATGACAAAGTCTTGATTTCATTGAAAAAGAATTCGAGTTTCCATGAACCCTTCTCCAAATAAAACATCCAAGAAATTGCATTTAAAGAATCACTTTCCACCACTCATCATCATCACCATCATTATCAAAACCATATCCCAACCATGTTGGGGTCAGCTACATAAATTATGTTTCTCCATTTCGTTCTATTTTGAACCAAATCCTTCGATAAGATAAGTTTCTTTAAATATGAATTAATGACTTCCACCAATATTTTCTTCGGCCTACCCCTACCTCTTGATTGGTCATATACCTGTATAGCCAAACTTTTTCTCACTGATGCCATTACTGGCCTGCACTCAACATGCCCAAACCATCTTAAACGGGTTTCTCTAATCTTATCCCCCTGTTGGTGCTATCTCTAAATGCTCTTGAAAGTGCTTATTTTTAATTTTATATTTCCTAGTTTTACCATACAAGCACGTAAGCATTCTCATTTCCACTACATCCATCTTATGAATATGCGTCTTCTTAATTGGCCAACATTCTGCTCCATATGTTATAGCTGATCTAACCACTGTCTTGTAAAATTTGCTCTTCAATTTCGTTGGCATTCATCTGTCACAAAGCAGTCCAGAAGCTAGTCTCCACTTCAGCCATCCAGTTTTTATTTTATGCTCCTCCACATTTTCGTCAATCTCCCCATCCTTACTAATCATCGAGCCTAGGTACCGAAAAGAATCTCTACGTGGTATCTTATCGGTTTCAATTTTGACAATGGTTTCAATACTTTGTATATATCCATTGAAGTTGCAATCCATATATTCTATATTTGTACTATTGATTTTAAAACCTCTAGAATCTAATGCCCCCCCCCACCCCATTATCTCTCAAGCTTTGTATTTACATCATCTCTTGATTTATCCACCAATACTATATCATCTGCAAACAATATACACCATAGTACTTCTTCTTAAATATGCACGGTTAACTCATCCATAATTAATGCAAAGAGATAAGGGCTTAAAGTTGATCCCTGATGTAAACCTATAGTTACGGGGAATCCACTTGTTTCTCCACATGTGCTTCTCATATTTGTTACCGCTCCTTTATACATATTCTTAAAATTTTCAATATAACCTTTGTGGACATTTTGTTTCTTTAAAACCCATCAAATTAAATTCCTCGGTACCCTATTATAGTCTTTTTTTTAAATCGATAAAGACTATATGTAGAATTTTCCTCTTTGCTTGATATTTTTCCATTAATTGTATAAGTGAAAAGATAGCTTCCATAGTTAATCTTCCATAGTAGTATTTGCTATTACGAGATCAAATGTCACTGCAAAGTCCAATATAGCGTTTCCGAATTCATTCTTTTCTCCAAATCCTTACCCTCCATGCACTCTCTCATATCCTCTATTATCTCTTCCTATATACCTATTTAAATCCCCTCCAAGGAAAATCTTATCACTATTTGGAATTTCTCATATTAAATCATCTATCTCCTCCCAAAATTGTCTTTTCACATTTTCCTCTAGTCTTATTTGGGGAACATATGTACTAATGATATGAATTATGTCTTCTTCTAGCACTAGTTTAATTGCTATAATTCTATCACCAAACCTTTTTACCCCCACAATTTTCTCTTTCAAATCTTTTTCTACGACTATACCCACTCCATTTCTTGTATTACTCTTTCCTATATAAAAAAACTTAAACTCATCCATGAGTTCTTTAGTTTTATTTCCTTTCTACCTTGTCTCCTGTTGTCACTCCCTGATCCTGGGAATTGAGGATTTGAGTGGGCCCCCAGGGCGGGGATACGTAATCCCGTAGTAATCCATGCCTTGAAGAATTGTGCATAAATTCCTATAAGGGAGATTCCACTGAAACGTGTGAAGAATGCCAACACACGTAGGAATATAACTCATCATAACGAACTCCTATGAAATCCTCTATAATGATCAAAAGCAATACAAGAGAAGCATGTCTTCAGATGTTCATAGATAGATATATATATATATCAGTAGTTAAGTCTTTAATTACATTCCTGTAATCCAACTACTACTAACGAAGTTAGGTACAAAAGATCCAAATTGCACATTCCCGAGGGTAGACCAAAATTTCGACTGTAACACCTTCAAAACCGGCGTGCTCTGTAGGATAACTAATAGAAAACATTGCCATCCTTCCATTCATCTATACCCCGAGGTACCGTTGGGGTACCCTCCGAAGGCGCGTCAGCAATCGGGTTGGTTTGGGTTCCGTACCTGCAATACCAAGGGTAATACTGTTAACATGACGGTTAAACAAATACAGAGGCATATGAAACTAACATAATGTATCAAATGAACATATCAATATACATTGGATAGGAGAGCAATAACAGTCTACTAGGCATATGGTGTATGAGTAACAATGAGTGAGAAATCAAAATCAAGATGTAGTACACACTAATTGGCATCCACAAGGCTTTATTCTCCCAAAAGGGAAGCATATATACATATGGGCCGTTAGGAGATCAAGCTACCTTCCCGAGGAGTGCCGACAACTCCTACTACAGTAGTGACTTAATAATACCCCAAAGTGTTGGAAATAGGTGGGTCTCGTGGATAGATTTTCAAAACTTTTAACCCACTTGACACAGGGATCAACTATCCATAAGACCAAAACCCAATCCAGGATGCGTTACCCTCAATCTCGTGACCATGTACAGTAAAAAATTATACCAGCACTAAACATCCAAAATAACCTACGACATGCAAGAAGTAGATCATACCTTTGGAGACCCGCAGTGCTCTAATGGACTTCTTCAAGACCTCTTAGCCTTCCACGCTATGACCCCCGAATTGGATTTCTTTTCTCAAGAAGAACGGTGGAATCTTCAGGAGAAAATCCCAACTCGAGACTCCAAGGAACTAGAAGAAAGGAGAGGAGAGTAACTCGTGCAACTCTTGCACGAAAGTGTTTTGGGCGTGAGGGGGACTCTTTTGGACGTCCAAGGATATTTTATAGACTTCCAAATCTCTCCCTTGTCTAATTGAAATAGAAGTCTTACTTCCAAAGCAATTAGCAAGTTTCTCCTTTCTTATCCTTTCTTTCTAGAGTTCGAGTCGGATTACTATTTTCCAATAACTTGGGCTAGCGTGGGGACCACTAGGGATTCCTTAGAAAGCTGGCTCCAACTGGAACACCGCGACCCCACATCTCATGTGCAATCCGGGCCCACAGTTAATTGCAAATAACACCACTATATAAATGCAATTGCACTCCAGTCTTGGGAATAAATTACAATGAAGACCCTAAACTTCCCAATTACCACAAGTAGGCCCCTCTATCAATATCCGTGGATCAATTGGAATAAATCCGTCTCTTCCAATCTAAGTTCCACATCTTATTATCCTTGAGCCCCAATTAATCACAGTAATCATCAGTACCATCCAATTAACTCTTAATTGAGATGGGTGCGCACTTACTAATGACAAATCCATTAATTGGCACAAGGGGATAATAGAGATAGATTCCATCTTGATCATTCAACGTTCCCACAGTTCTACTACCACATACCCAAGACACCGAGGTGTTAACCTATAGTCGGCCTCACTCATTGGTGACTCAAAGCAAATGAATAGATAGAAACTTGAGTTCGTCAATGTCTCAGGATTGAGAGCCTATTACTAGGGAATTATGAGAGCATACCTTATTATTGAGACGGAATTCCATAAGGTGCATCTCATGGTCCTTCAATACATCCAATGTACCGGCACTATTGATCCAGAATCTTACATTCTGATGATCGAGACAAATCACACTATCTCATAGTGATCAAAGTGCTGCAACCTTATCAAATGAGATACCCAGTCTCATTACTGGTTGTGAAGCTATTTAAGTATAAGATTTGTGACATATATCTCCCGCGTGTGGTGTAACACTCCGACCTGAGTTGATCCGGTTTAGTGTGTAATTGCGTGTGTTTTTATCGCTAAGTGTGTTTTGATTTTGTTTGTTTTGGTTTTGCCTCGTAGAGAGATCGTTTGGGTTGAGTTTGACTTGGTCTAAGTAGATCGAGCCCTTTTTCGTAATTTTGGCTTTTGATTGACCTTGTCAGTTTTGCGTCATTTTGACGTTAGCGCGTGTATTTCGTTGAGCTTGTCGTTTTTCGTAACTGTCTTGGATCCGAATGAGTTCGTTTGCTTTCGTTGGACCGGCATTTGACTCAAACTGATATTTGTATAAGCTATTTGGCCTTAAATGTAATTTAGACTCAAATTAAGTATAAATATCCCCCAACCACTCCCATTTCTCTCGATCGTCTCTCAGCTCACTCTCTCTCACGCTCCAGTTCGTCTCTCTCTCGTCAGCTCTCTTTCTCTCCTTCTCCTTCTCTGTTCGATTGCTTGAGGGAGGAAGAAAGGAGCTCGTTTGTGCGTGTGATTCCAGCGGACTGAGCCAAACCACGAAGTGATTCCATTTGTGAGGCAAGTATAAGCCCAAGATGTGTGAACACCGATTGATAGTGATTTGATTGTTGTGTTTCTATGCTTCATTGTGTTCTCAGTGTTAGACAGCCCTATTGAACTCATTTCACTGTTATCTTGCTGTTTCCAGCCGTTTTGCACAGTTTCTGTATGTCTGTAGTGATTTCAGGAAAATGACTCCGTGCACTCACGGCTACGCCGTGAAATGTGCTACGGCTAAGCCGTAAAATGGCTTACGGCTAAGCCGAGACCCAACCGTAAACCAAACCGTAGAACAGTACAGACTGTTAGCTGAAAATAACTGGATGTTGGCAATTTGACATTCTTCTACGGCCCAGCCTGATCTACGCCGTACATTGGCTTACGGCCAAGCCGTGGACCAGGATACGGCTGAGCCGTAGAGCAAAATACGGTTAAGCCGTAAATCCGAAGGGATATTTGGGGAACCTCAGCTCAGCCGCAGTGCATATTACGGCTAAGCCGTAAGATGCCACGGCTAAGCCGTAAGGTTACCTACGGCTGCACCGTGAGACCCTGAGAATTGAATGAAAAGGGACTAGGTTTAAGTAAAAGACCGTATATGACTTTCATGTTAGAATGTAGCTAACCTGGACATGCCCAATGGAATGGTTGAAGGACATGAATGATCTCAAGGGCTGTGAATCATTCATGCTTATATCCAGCTGTTTAGCACCTCCCCATGGGTGTTGGTTTAAGGGACTTCGGTGCACATTCCAGACACTGCAACACTAGACAATGGTGCATCGGACAACTTAAAACTACATCAACATGCACGGTTAGAGACACTGGATAATTAGTGTAGGATTGGCTTGTAATGGATCCTTGATTCGTATAAGTACTGGATTGGTTTGAGTTGTACAGCATATTGATTACGGTTTATGCCCTCTTATGTGTTCTACGCTGGACCTCTCGATTCTGTGGGAAATGCAGCAACCCCAGAGCGAAGCCCGGGTGGAACCATTCTATTATTGTGTATTGTGTTATACCGTTGCTCCATTGGAGAACTTGCATCAGTTATGAGTCAGTGATTGTGATTGATACTCATTGTCAGCACTTCCTGTAATTGCTTATGTACATTCAGTATCAGTATATGCGATGCACTTCCTATTGTTTGTTCAGCATGATATGTGAGATTTGTAAGTGATAAGTGATATGACATGATTGATTGATTGATTGAGGTGCATCATCCGATTGATTGTGATTGGTCTTGGCACTACTGAGCCTCAGCCTTAGGATACCCGACGGGGTTAACTTTGGTTTAGTTTAAGTGTTTGCCTCTGCAGAGTGTGATTGTCCTGGGACTCCGGACCCCGGGAACTAGAGACCCATGCGTACCCTGGCCCGGTCGCTGGTGTTCTCATCCTGATTGCTCTCGTAAGGGAGAAAATGGCCAATGTAGGAGCCACTTGATTGTTACCTGTTTATGATTCTGATAGCATGCTTATTCATTTGCATAATTGTTTAGTGTACAAACATCATTTCTATGGATATTGCATTATGACTATTGTTCGGTATTCTTTAGTTTTAGACACAATTCGTGTTATCTTCTTGTTGGCTTATACTTTGCTAAGTCGTTGTACTTATGCGTTTGTCTTGTGTGTTGCAGGCTCAGATCCCTCTTCCGATCCTGCGTCGGTCGACCCGACTGCAGGAGAGGCTCGCGAGGCCCCCTCCGGCCTAGAGGAGTGGACTTGATCCATCCTCCAGAGTACGGTTTGCATCATTTTGTTTTCCCCATTCTTTGTGTTGGAGTCTATTGAGGGGATTTTCTGTAATTGTAAAGTGGGCATTGAGTGATACCTGTATTTTGATTTTGGGATTGTTGTAAGCCCGCTCTATTGTCATACGTTCATGTATTTGGTCTTATCATCCGTGTATATTGTTTTGTAATCTCCTATGTCTTTTGGTATATTTGTGGTATGCCTTGATACGTACAGCTTCCGCGTACAGTTGTTTGCACGTGTGAATGATCCCTTGTGTGTGTATACTTGGACGGGGTCCAGGTGTGCATGCACGGGAGTACGTGTGTCATTGGTTAGTTTTTCTCTGACCCCCGGTCCCTGGGCTCGGGTTGTGACATACGTATTGTATGGTATCAGAGCATTGTCTCTCAGAGCTTTGTCTCTCAGGGCATTGCCTCTATCTTAGTGTGTCAGCATGTAGGCATATAGGACGTGGTGAGATTTCGTAGTCCAGTTTTGGACTGTTGGGTTGTGTGCGTTCCCTAGTGTGTTAGCAGATTGACTTTTGTGTTTTGCAGGTTATGGCATCGGGATCTGGAACACACAACAACAATGATCAGGGAGATAACGAGAGTGGGTCAGCCGCTCCACAGCCCCTTGTGAATTTTGACGAGCGCTTCTTGACTATGCTACAGGCGATCCATTCTTTGCAAGCGCAGGTTGTTTCGATCGTAGACCGACAGAGCCAAACGCCAGTTCGGCCTGCAGAGCAGCCAGTGGTTTTCCAGCCTAGAGAGAGCGATCCGAATGCGTTATACGACAAATTCAGGAAACGTGGAGCCACAGAGTTCTATGGCAATGAAGATGCGTTGAAGGCTGATCAGTGGCTAGAGCATACTGGAGATCTCTTCTCGACCATTGTCTGTGACGACCGGCAGAAGGTTATGCTTACGGCCTCGATGTTCCGAGAGGTGGCAAAGACGTGGTGGAAGAGTGTTAGTGCAGCCTATCTGACCTTGCCCAGTGAAACAGTGTGGGAGACGTTCCAGAAACAGTTCAGAAGGAAGTTCATTCCTGCTCATGTTCGACGCGTGAAGGAGGTTGAGTTTCTGGCCTTACAGCAGCAGCAGCTGACCGTTGCAGAGTACATTCACCGCTTTACCCAGTTGTCCCATTTTGCTGAGGACATGATCAATACCGAGGAGAAGAAGGTGAATCGTTTTATTTCTGGTCTACACCCGAGATACGCGAATTTTGTGACTGCTTTTCAGAGACCAGCTACTTTCGATGATGCGGTCGACAGAGCACACGCTGCAGAAGCCAACCACCTAGCAGAGAGAGCCATGGACTTTAAGAGGAGTGCACCTGTGAGTTCCAGGGGACAGAGTCAGAAGAAATGGAAAGGGAAGCAAGGCACTTCGAGTTTCTCCGGGAGCAGATGCGAGTTTTGTGGATTTGGACATCCGACGGAGAAGTGTTGGAAGAAGTCCGGAGCTTGTTTGAGTTGCGGATCGATGGAGCATAAGATAGCTCAGTGCCCGAAGACCAGGACTTTCCAGTCGTCCAGATCTATGGGGTCATCCAAGTCTCTCAGTTCAGCAGCTTCGAACAGCCCCCATCCGTCTCGCCAAAGCCATAAGCCCCAGCGTCAGACTGCTCGTGTGTATGCAGCCTCTCATGATCATGCAGAAGATGCGAAAGTGGTGGAAGGTAAAGTTCTCATTGCCCGAGCTGAAGCACATACACTTTTTGATTCGGGATCTACGCGTTCGTATGTTGCCCCTCGTTTTGCGGAACAGTTACCGCAACCCCCTCGACCGCTACCCTATTTGCTAGTGGTGTCCACTCCTGTGGGCAAGAGAGTGGAGTGTAGTGTATACTACCCTCAGTGCGACGTGGTGATTGCAGGTCGCCAGCTGCCAGTTGATTTGATTTTGTTGTCCATGTTGGATTTCGATGTGATCCTTGGAATGGACTGGCTAGCGCGGTATCGTGCCTGTGTTAACTGTTACAACAGGTCGATTTACTTCGATTTTGAGAAGGGGTTTCGTTTCGAGGGCAATCAGGAGAGATGCCCGAGGCGTGTCATCTCCGCATGCAAGGCGGATCGTTTGATACGCAGAGGTTGTGCAGGATTTCTTGCTTTTGTCTCGGAGAAGAAGGAGGTGAAGCAGTTGAGCGATATTTCGGTAGTACGTGAGTTCCCGGATGTATTTCCGGAGGAAGTACCCGAGTTACCCCCTGTCCGAGATGTAGAGTTTGCGATCGATCTAGTGCCCGGTACAGCACCCATTAGTTTAGCTCCTTATCGTATGGCCCCTGCTGAGTTACTCGAATTGAAGACGCAATTGCAAGATCTTTTGGAGAAGGGTTTCGTACGGCCGAGTATGTCACCGTGGGGAGCTCCAGTGCTGTTTGTGAAGAAGAAGGACGGTACCTTACGGATGTGCATAGATTACCGGCGGTTGAACAAAGTCACGATCAAGAACAAATATCCATTGCCGCGTATTGATGAGTTGTTTGACCAACTTCAAGGTGCTGCCTATTTTTCCAAGATTGATCTGAGATCGGGGTATCATCAACTCCGGGTGAAGGAAGACGATATTGCGAAGACTGCTTTCAGGACACGATACGGACATTTTGAGTTCCTCGTGATGCCATTTGGATTAACCAATGCACCTGCTGCCTTTATGGCTTTGATGAACAGGATCTTCGCTCCTTTTCTGGATCGTTTTGTAGTGGTCTTTATTGATGATATTCTGGTGTATTCGAAGACCCCAGAGGAGCATGAGGAACATCTACGTCGAGCCTTACAGTTGTTGAAAGAGCATCGCTTATATGCCAAGTTGTCGAAGTGTGATTTTTGGCTCGAGCAGGTAGCTTTTCTTGGTCATACCATTTCACGAGATGGGTTGGCAGTGGATCAGATGAAAGTTGAAGCAGTGATGAATTGGCCCAGCCCAAAGACTGTGACGGAGATACGGAGTTTTCTTGGATTAGCTGGATATTATCGTCGCTTTATTCAAGATTTTGCCAAGATTTCTGCACCATTGACTCGATTGACCAGGAAGAATGTCCCTTTTCTGTGGACGGACGAATGCGAGTGCCATTTCCGGATGTTGAAGGAGAAGCTTACTTCGGCTCCAGTTTTGACGTTACCAGATGGGCATGAAGGATTTATGATCTATTCAGATGCTTCTCGAGTCGGTTTGGGATGTGTTTTGATGCAACATGGCAAGGTGATTGCCTATGGCTCGAGACAACTTCGGGAGCACGAGAAGAACTATGCTACACATGATTTAGAGTTGGCAGCCATCGTTTTTGCGTTGAAGATGTGGAGACACTATTTGTATGGCGTGACATTTGAAGTGCATTCAGATCATCATAGTCTACAGTATCTCTTCACGCAGTCTGAGTTGAATATGCGACAGCGAAGGTGGCTTGAGTTGATCAAGGATTTTGATTTCCCCATCAAGTATCATCCAGGGAAAGGCAATGTTGTTGCAGATGCCTTGAGTAGGAAGTCAGAGATTCTTCAGGCTTTGGACAGCCTTTATTTTGTGAGGCACGCACAGCCAGTGGAACTACAATTGGTGGAGAACGGTTTGACACTTGCCAGTACAGTGAGCTTTCAGCCTGATATTATTCAGCGTATTAAAGACCAGCAGTTTGAAGATGCGATGTTGAAGCGAATTCGGGATAGCATTGCAGATCGACCAGACTTTCGTTTGGAGGGTGATGTTTTGTATTACAGGAGCAGATTATGTGTGCCAGCAGTAGATGCTTTAAAGGAGAGTTTGATGACAGAAGCACACCATGCACGTTATTCTATGCATCCTGGAAGTACGAAGATGTACCGAGCTCTCAAGGACAGATTCTGGTGGAACAACATGAAGAGAGAAATTGCTGGGTTTGTTGCCAGATGTTTGACTTGCCAAAGGGTGAAAGCTGACCATCAGAGACCTCCAGGTTCCTTACATCCATTGCACATTCCCCAGTGGAAATGGGAGCATATTTCGATGGACTTTGTTTCGGGTTTACCCCTGACGAGCAAGAAGAACAGTGCCATTTGGGTGATCGTGGACAGATTGACGAAGACAGCCCATTTTCTTCCATTCAAGAAAGGCATGACATTTTCCGAGATGGCGAAGAAGTTCGTTGATGAGATCGTGAGACTACATGGTACGCCCGTATCGATTGTGTCAGATCGAGATAGCCGCTTTGTTTCTTCATTTTGGAGAGCATTCCAGGAAGCCATGGGAACGAAGTTGAGCTTCAGTACGGCGTATCACCCGCAGACTGATGGACAGTCAGAACGAACTATTCAGACGCTCGAGGACATGTTACGGGCCAGTGTACTGAATTTTGAGAAAGAATGGGATTTGCATCTCTCGTTGTGCGAGTTTGCGTATAACAATAGTTTCCACGAGAGTATTGGAATGGCACCCTATGAAGCTCTGTATGGACGGAAATGTAGGAGTCATGTTTGCTGGGAAGAAGTTGGAACAAGGAGTTTCCACGGACCGACGATCATTGCTGAGACTACAGAGAAAGTTCAGAAAGTGATTGATAATTTGAAGATTGCCCGATCGAGACAGAAGAGCTATGCAGATACGCGTAGAAGAACCTTGACATTTCAGGTTGGAGATTGGGTATTCTTGAAGGTCTCACCGATGAAAGGTACGGTACGATTCGGTCAAAAAGGCAAGTTAGCGCCAAGATATGTGGGTCCATTTGAGATCAAGAGCCGGATTGGTGATCTAGCGTACAGACTGATTCTACCCGTGGAGTTTTCTGGAGTACACGATGTTTTTCATGTGTCTATGCTTCGCAAGTATGTTCGAGACCCGACGCACGTGATTCGTTACGATGATATTCAGATGCAACCTAATGCGTCATACGTTGAGCGTCCGCTCCGTATTGTTGGAACCAGAGAACAGCTCTTGCGTACGAGGACTATTCGATGGGTTAAGGTACTTTGGGAACATCATGGACCTGATGAAGCCACGTGGGAATTAGAAGATCAGATGGCACGACAGTATCCTTATCTGTTTGCTCAGGTACGCGTTCATTCCGAGGACGGAATGATGTCCAAGTGGGGGAGGATGTAACACTCCGACCCGAGTTGATCCGGTTTAGTGTGTAATTGCGTGTGTTTTTATCGCTAAGTGTGTTTTGATTTTGTTTGTTTTGGTTTTGCCTCGTAGAGAGATCGTTTGGGTTGAGTTTGACTTGGTCTAAGTAGATCGAGCCCTTTTTCGTAATTTTGGCTTTTGATTGACCTTGTCAGTTTTGCGTCATTTTGACGTTAGCGCGTGTATTTCGTTGAGCTTGTCGTTTTTCGTAACTGTCTTGGATCCGAATGAGTTCGTTTGCTTTCGTTGGACCGGCATTTGACTCAAACTGATATTTGTATAAGCTATTTGGCCTTAAATGTAATTTAGACTCAAATTAAGTATAAATATCCCCCAACCACTCCCATTTCTCTCGATCGTCTCTCAGCTCACTCTCTCTCACGCTCCAGTTCGTCTCTCTCTCGTCAGCTCTCTTTCTCTCCTTCTCCTTCTCTGTTCGATTGCTTGAGGGAGGAAGAAAGGAGCTCGTTTGTGCGTGTGATTCCAGCGGACTGAGCCAAACCACGAAGTGATTCCATTTGTGAGGCAAGTATAAGCCCAAGATGTGTGAACACCGATTGATAGTGATTTGATTGTTGTGTTTCTATGCTTCATTGTGTTCTCAGTGTTAGACAGCCCTATTGAACTCATTTCACTGTTATCTTGCTGTTTCCAGCCGTTTTGCACAGTTTCTGTATGTCTGTAGTGATTTCAGGAAAATGACTCCGTGCACTCACGGCTACGCCGTGAAATGTGCTACGGCTAAGCCGTAAAATGGCTTACGGCTAAGCCGAGACCCAACCGTAAACCAAACCGTAGAACAGTACAGACTGTTAGCTGAAAATAACTGGATGTTGGCAATTTGACATTCTTCTACGGCCCAGCCTGATCTACGCCGTACATTGGCTTACGGCCAAGCCGTGGACCAGGATACGGCTGAGCCGTAGAGCAAAATACGGTTAAGCCGTAAATCCGAAGGGATATTTGGGGAACCTCAGCTCAGCCGCAGTGCATATTACGGCTAAGCCGTAAGATGCCACGGCTAAGCCGTAAGGTTACCTACGGCTGCACCGTGAGACCCTGAGAATTGAATGAAAAGGGACTAGGTTTAAGTAAAAGACCGTATATGACTTTCATGTTAGAATGTAGCTAACCTGGACATGCCCAATGGAATGGTTGAAGGACATGAATGATCTCAAGGGCTGTGAATCATTCATGCTTGTATCCAGCTGTTTAGCACCTCCCCATGGGTGTTGGTTTAAGGGACTTCGGTGCACATTCCAGACACTGCAACACTAGACAATGGTGCATCGGACAACTTAAAACTACATCAACATGCACGGTTAGAGACACTGGATAATTAGTGTAGGATTGGCTTGTAATGGATCCTTGATTCGTATAAGTACTGGATTGGTTTGAGTTGTACAGCATATTGATTACGGTTTATGCCCTCTTATGTGTTCTACGCTGGACCTCTCGATTCTGTGGGAAATGCAGCAACCCCAGAGCGAAGCCCGGGTGGAACCATTCTATTATTGTGTATTGTGTTATACCGTTGCTCCATTGGAGAACTTGCATCAGTTATGAGTCAGTGATTGTGATTGATACTCATTGTCAGCACTTCCTGTAATTGCTTATGTACATTCAGTATCAGTATATGCGATGCACTTCCTATTGTTTGTTCAGCATGATATGTGAGATTTGTAAGTGATAAGTGATATGACATGATTGATTGATTGATTGAGGTGCATCATCCGATTGATTGTGATTGGTCTTGGCACTACTGAGCCTCAGCCTTAGGATACCCGACGGGGTTAACTTTGGTTTAGTTTAAGTGTTTGCCTCTGCAGAGTGTGATTGTCCTGGGACTCCGGACCCCGGGAACTAGAGACCCATGCGTACCCTGGCCCGGTCGCTGGTGTTCTCATCCTGATTGCTCTCGTAAGGGAGAAAATGGCCAATGTAGGAGCCACTTGATTGTTACCTGTTTATGATTCTGATAGCATGCTTATTCATTTGCATAATTGTTTAGTGTACAAACATCATTTCTATGGATATTGCATTATGACTATTGTTCGGTATTCTTCAGTTTTAGACACAATTCGTGTTATCTTCTTGTTGGCTTATACTTTGCTAAGTCGTTGTACTTATGCGTTTGTCTTGTGTGTTGCAGGCTCAGATCCCTCTTCCGATCCTGCGTCGGTCGACCCGACTGCAGGAGAGGCTCGCGAGGCCCCCTCCGGCCTAGAGGAGTGGACTTGATCCATCCTCCAGAGTACGGTTTGCATCATTTTGTTTTCCCCATTCTTTGTGTTGGAGTCTATTGAGGGGATTTTCTGTAATTGTAAAGTGGGCATTGAGTGATACCTGTATTTTGATTTTGGGATTGTTGTAAGCCCGCTCTATTGTCATACGTTCATGTATTTGGTCTTATCATCCGTGTATATTGTTTTGTAATCTCCTATGTCTTTTGGTATATTTGTGGTATGCCTTGATACGTACAGCTTCCGCGTACAGTTGTTTGCACGTGTGAATGATCCCTTGTGTGTGTATACTTGGACGGGGTCCAGGTGTGCATGCACGGGAGTACGTGTGTCATTGGTTAGTTTTTCTCTGACCCCCGGTCCCTGGGCTCGGGTTGTGACATGTGGATCTCATCCGTGCACATATATCACATCTAATATACTAATGGGACCCGGTTCAACTCATGAACCATTATGTCATACGTATTGGTCATGTGCATGAAGTAGTAAAATAACATTCATCTCATGAAAGTAAAGCATGATTTTATTGATAAATAAAGAAATTAATCAATTTATTACATCAACTGATGGATTGAGTCCACAAAATCTAACACAAAGGGCACAAGCTAAGTGGTGCCGACTCAGATTCACCTCTCTCACACTTCCAATCATACTTGTCATAACATACATAGGGAATATCAGTCTGGAAATATAATCAATCATGAATACCGACGAACAATTAAATGAAGCATATTTATATAAGCTACGACGGTTCAAACCTCGGCTATACCCCCTTTTGGTTATCAAGCACGCACTCAATAGAAGCTCTGGCTTGTCAGATACACACTCATTAGAAGCTCAGGTCTGAATTGCCTCAAGGTTTGATTAGAGAGAGTGAATGCATAGACAAATCATGTTGAGGGTAAGGTATTTAACAATATAAATGCATTCGAATTAAGTAAGTATCCAAGAAATCACTATTCACCCTATAGTGGATAACCCATGATCCCCAAGGTCATTCAACACGATGTACTCATAAAACGTCGGGTGTTATTGTGTTACCACATCTTGGTATTGCCTTGTGTATATAAGGACACCCCTTCTTATGCCAACATCCATGACTTGACATTGGGAGATCATCCAGGAATTTCTCATTCTCTTTAACGTGTACTTACCATTGGCCAGTGTAATGGTGGGAAATGTGCCAATACTAAGGTCCTCCAAGTCAGTAGGAGCTTCTAATATTCTAGGTTTCCCTGGGTTCTTACGGCTTCGCCATATATAATGTTACAGCTTAGTCGAGTGGTTCAGGTTTCCTCCAATAGTTCAGGCGTATTTACTGCTTAGCCGTATATTAGCGTATAGCTTAGCCGTGCTAAGCCTACGGCTAGGTTACGGTTGGGTTACAGCTGAGCCGTAAGGCATTACACGGTGTAACCGTGTGCAAGCCGTAGAAGAAAACAAGTTTTTTAAACTCTCGGGAAAATTCACCGTAAGAAGGCTTACGGCTTGGGCACGGGCCGGGTACGGCTTAGCCGTAGTTCATTTCACAGTGCAGTCGTAGGTAAGTCGCAATATAAAACCAATTTTGTTGCTCTCGGGACTTTGAGCCGTAAACATTTACGGCTTAGCCGTGGCTTCACCATACGTTTCAGAAAACCTGAAGTCAGTTCTGTAGCTCAGTTTCAATACGAAACCAGTACAGAACTTGAATTGTTGGAGGGGGGTTTCTATGGCTTAATCATAGTGTACTTGAAGGTGTTCAATATCCACACACTGTAAGGTACCAACCCTAGATAATTATAGATAATTATAATTTATAGTAATTAAGTTGGTTTTACTTTAATTAATATGTAATTAGGCTAATTTAGCCCAAATCTCAAGAGGTTTCAGTCATGGATAGGTAGTTGGATTGGGTTCGAACCTCATTAGGTAGGCCAGGACCATTGTATTTTGTACTTTCATGGTTTTACATTATTTATGCATCATATTAGTTGCATTGGGGGAATCTCATCTTGTAGGACATTTTTCATGTTTGGCCCGATACCATTCGGATTCATTCTAGCCCATCTAAGCCCAAATGACTCAACCTGAAAATCCATAGAAACAAGAGGGCCTATTCGTAATTCCAAAACTTCCTTCAATTAAAAACCCACAAAACCAACGATCTCTTCTTCTTCCCCCATTCTTTGTAGCAGCTTCGGTTCCCCCTTTTCTCTTATCTTCTTCTTTTCCTCTTTCATTTTTGGTGGTGATTTGAAGCTCTGGGAGTTGCATGCAAGGGGATTTATCATCTTCTTCAACCTTTTCTTCCTCCATTGTTTTTTTCCTAAGATGTGAAACCCATATTCTAATTTTGTTCTTGTAGAAGCTTGAGGTAAGGAAATCCTACCTCCCTTTTTGAGTTATTGAGTGCAATAAGGGTCAAGAGAACCCATCCATTGGCATACATGCATCTCATTCTTGTTTTCCTTCATGCATGTGTTAGATCTTTCATTAGAGAGCTTTATTCTCCATCTAACCAAGGGGCAAATCAGTTTGGGTGAAGCACCAAGCTTAAGGCAAGTATAAGGATACATTTCTTTACATGCATGGCTTTATTACTTGATTCTTGATGAGATTTGTGATTTTACCCCTTTTTACAGCTCAATGGAAAATACATGGATTGATTTGTGTTTTATAGTGATTTATGATGAATAAATTGATAATGGTCTTTTAGGTAACCCAAGAGTGTGGAATGGAAGCTTGTAGGTGGATTTTATTGCAGGTTGAATAGTGCATTGGAAGAGAGGAATCAGTGGAATAGAAACTGTCACAACCCGAGCCCAGGGAACGGGGGTCAGAGGAACTCTAACCAATGACACACGTACTCCCGTGCATGCACACCTAGACCCCATCCAGGAATACACACACAAGGGATCAAACAACTGTACGCGGAAGCTGTACGTATCAAGGCATACCACAAAATACCAAAAGACATAGGAGATTACAAACTATCATGAACTGATAATAGTAATAATTACAAGAACGTATGACAATTAAAGCGGGCTTACAACAATCCAAAAATCAAAATACAGGTATCACTCAAGGCCCACTTTACAGGTACATAAAAATCCCCTCGATAGACTCCAATACAAAGAATGGGGAAAACAAAATGATGCAAACCGTACTCTGGAGGATGGATCAAGTCCACTCCTCTAGGCCGGAGGGGGCCTCGCGAGCCTCTCCTGCAGTCGGGTCGACCGACGCAGGATCGGAAGAGGGATCTGAGCCTGCAACACACAAAGACAACTAATAAGTACGACGACTTAGCAAAGTATAAGCCAACAAGAAGATAACACGAATCGTGTCTAATACTGAATAATACTGAACAATAATCATAATGCAATATCCATAGAAAGCATGTTCGTATACTAAACAAATTATGCAAATGAATAAGCATGCTGTACGAATCATAAACAGATAACAATCAAAGTGGCTACTACATTGGCCATTTTCTCCCTTACGAGAGCGGACGGAATGAGAACACCAGCGACCGGGCCAGGGTACGCATGGGTCTCTAGTTCCCGGGGTCCGGAGTCCCAGGACGGAAACACTCTGCAGAGGCAAACACATAACTAAACCAAAGTTAACCCCGTCGGGTATCCTAAGGCTGAGGCTCAGTAGTGCCAACACCAATCACAATCAAGCGGATGATGCACCTCGATCACTTATCACTTATCACTTATCATGTCACTTATCATACTGAACGAACAATAGGAAGTGCATCACATAAACTGATACTGAATGCAAATACTGAATGCATAATACGGATACTGGTACGGATACTGATACTGATACGAAATGCAATACAGATACTGAAAGCAAATCATACGGATAACTGATACTGAATGCACATAAACTAATGCTGATACTCCAGTGGAGCAACAGTAAACACAATACACAATAATAGAATGGTTCCGCCCGGGCTTCGCTCTGGGGTTGCTGCATTTCCCACAGAATCGAGAGGTCCAGCGCAGAACATATAAGAGGGCATAACCGAAATCAATATGCTGTACAAATCAGAATGCTTATACGAATCAAGGTCAATTACAAGCCAATCCTACACTAATTATCCAGTGCTTCTAACCGTACATGTTGATGTAGTTTTAAGTTATCCGATGCACCATTGTCTAGTGTTGCAGTGTCTGGAGTGTGCACCGAAGTCCCTTAAACCAACACCCATGGGGAGGTGCTAAACAACTGGATAACAAGCATGAATGATTCACAGCCCATGAGATCATTCATGTCACTCAACATTCCATTGGGCATGTCCAGGTTAGCTACATTCTAACATGAAAGTCATATACGGTCTTTTACTTAAACCTAGTCCCTTTTCATTCAATTCTCAGGGTCTCACGGTGCAGCCGTAGGTAACCTTACGGCTTAGCCGTGGCATCTTACGGCTTAGCCGTACTATGCACTGCGGCTGAGCTGAGGTTCCCCAAATATCCCTTCGGATTTACGGCTTAACCGTATTTTGCTCTACGGCTCAGCTGTATCCTGGTCCACGGCTTAGCCGTAAGACAATGTACGGCTTAGATCAGGCTGGGCCGTAGAAGAATGGCAAATTGCCAACATCCAGTTATTTTCAGCTAACAGTCTGTACTGTTCTACGGTTTGGGTTACGGCTGGGTCTCGGCTTAGCCGTAAGCCATTTTACGGCTTAGCCGTAGCACATTTCACGGCGTAGCCGTGAGTGCACGGGCTCATTTTCCTAAAATCATCACAGACATACAGAAAGTGTGCGAAATGGCTGGAAACCGAAACATAACAGTGAAATGAACTGAATGGGGCTGTCTAATACTGAGAAACACAATGAAGCATCAAAACACAACAATCAAACCACTATCAATCGGTGTTCACACATCTTGGGCTTATACTTGCCTCACGGACGAAATCCACACGCTGATTGGCTCAGTCCACTGGAATCACACACACTAACGAGCTCCTTTCTTCCTCCCTCAAGCGGTAGAAACAGAATTTGGAGAAGGAGAGAAAGAGAGCTGACGAGAGAGAAACGAGCTGAGAGTGAGAGAACGAGAGCTGAGAGACGATCGAGAGAAAAAGGGAGTGGTTGGGATATTTATACTCAAAATGAGTCAAATTTGCAAACAAGTCCAACTAGCTTCTACAAATATCAGTTTGAGTCAAATGACGGTCCAACGAGAGCAAACGAACTCATTCGAATCCAAGACAGTTACGAACAGTGACAAGCTCAACGAAATACACGCGCTGATGTCAAAATGACGCAAAACTGACAAAGTCAATCAAAAGCCAAAATTACGAAAAAGGGCTCGATCTACTTAGACCAAGTCAAACTCAACCCAAACAATCTCTCTACGACTCAAGGTCAAAATCAAAACACACTTAACACTCAAATCACACGCAATTACCCACTAATCTGGGTCAACTCGGGTCGGAGTGTTACAGAAACTCTCCCGTAACAGAGTGCTTCAGGGTCGACCGGTCGGTCCTGAAGCCAGATCAGTTGATTGCCTCTTAAGGTAGTCTGACTGATCAGCCATCCAGCCCGACCGGTCGAATCTCCCTTCTAGGAGCGACCGATTGGTCGGACCCATATCCGACTGGTCGGGTAAACCTGACCTGTAACTTATAAAAATGTATTCCAAAATGAATTCTATGCTTGAATATGGACCTTTTATAGTATATGGGATAGCCTAATGATGGGTTACTCCCTTAAACCTTAGAAAGAGACCGAGATATCCACGCACACATTGCCATAGGCTGTAGGTTCAACCAAAGATCTTCTAGGACCATAGAATTGAGTCCTTTGCTACCCTAAACTAGCCCAACGGTGATTAACATGGAGAATGAGGAGTGTTAAGCTGTCACTCTTCTCTTTTGAATTCTCCGGTTAGTTTTCAATGTCACGTCATGAGTGTTGGCATAAGGTGAAGTGTCCTTTATATACATGAGGTAACACCCAGAATGGTAATACCAGGACACCGAATGTCTTATGAATACACTATATTGAATAACCTTAGAAACCCGGATTATCTAGCGTAGGATTGGTTAGTAACTCTCCTTGATGACCCCACAATCTAATTGCATTCATATTGATAGTAACCTTAACCTCAAACATGTTAGTCCATATCAATATGCTTATTGATGAAAAGTATTATACTTAATTGTGATTCTCTTATTGATATTTCCAACAAGATTGAGTAAACTTTTGTACGAGTACAACATATTAGTATACGTTAAACAAGGACATCAAATTATTTCTGATATGTTTAGAGTAGGCACCACTTGGCTTATACCCCATAGGAGATTCGACGAGACCCTATGGGAGTATTCTATCAGTTGCCTACTGCAATAGTATCTGGAGAGTGAGTTGACGCTATCGCGGGCAGCTATTCCGTCCTGGCCCGGCCGCTAGTGGTTTCCAAATGATCAATTTACTCTCTTTTAGAGAGGAGATAGCAGGTGTGGTTCCCACGTTGGTATGATATATTCTTTTTTTTTTATGATTCCCTATTCATGCTAACTCATATGCATCAGTGCTTAGATTTTGATATTGATCTCTTTAATCAGTATGTCATTTTAATTCCATTGATATAACATGTTAAGCTCATGTATCCTTATCTTTGCTTAACCGTCGTGTTAACTAGAAATCCATGGTGTTACAGGTGCGGAACCCGATGCCAATCCTGCAGTCAGCGCGATCCTAGAGGGAACCCCAGCGTTATCTCGGGATGTGAATGAGTGGAACGAGGATGACATCTTTTCGTGATCCTCCTCGACAGAGCGCAAAAAGGATCATTTTGGGATTGGACTTAGGGATCATTTTGGCATCTTGATATTTGTATTTTATCGTGGACTTCCATATCTATGCATGTAGTTGGGTTAATTAATAGACTTGTCTATTTAATGAATTGAAATGAATGTTTTATGGATGCTCATGATTTATATGCAAGTGGAATCTCTAGGTTTCCGCTTAAATGCTTGATATTGATGATACGTGTTTGTGGATTTTCCTCATACGTACCTGTGGGATCACCCTTGTGACAGTTCATACGTGTCATATCATGGCACGAATTGTCACAGGTATGTGTGTCATTCCTCGAAACTCACAATAAATCCCCAATTCTCGGGTTCGGGGGGGTGACACACACCCTCCTATTCCATGTTTACATCCTAACTCAATCCGTGCCACATTTTTACACAGTTAAACAGTGAAAACAACTGAGATTGGAGAATTTGAAGAACACACCCAAGAATCAATGACTTAACCACGCATGCAACGCATATGAACTCTAATACTTACCTCTTAACAGTGTTTGTCCTCCCTAAGTCCTTCTTGTTGTGTGGTTAAGGGAAACCTCCAAATGAAAGTGGGTTCTCTGCAAGTAGAACATACAATTGATGAATGAGATTTAGATTTGCATGCATGTCATGTAATTGAATCCTTACGGCTCTAATAAACCCAAAATGAATGAAATGGAGGTAAGTCTTCACCTTATGCAGCTAATTGCTTGGAGGGGAGAATGCTCAAGGAGAGAATACACAGAAAAGGAGAAGAGGAAGAAGAAAAAAAGTTCCCACCACTACATGCAAGACTTCTCAAGTCTAGTAGCTGTCACAACCCGAGCCCAGGGACCGGGGGTCAGAGAAAGTCTAACCAATGACACACGTACTCCCGTGCGTGCACACCTGGACCCCGTCCGAGTATACACACACAAGGGATCAATCACACGTGCAACAGACTGAACGCGGAAGCTGTACGTATCAAGGCATACCACAAATATACCAAAAGACATAGGAGATTACAAAACAATATACACTGATGATAAGACCAAATACATGAACGTATGACAATAGAGCGGGCTTACAACAATCCCAAAATCAAAATACAGGTATCACTCAATGCCCACTTTACAATTACAGAAAATCCCCTCAATAGACTCCAACACAAAGAATGGGGAAAACAAAATGATGCAAACCGTACTCTGGAGGATGGATCAAGTCCACTCCTCTAGGCCGGAGGGGGCCTCGCGAGCCTCTCCTGCAGTCGGGTCGACCGACGCAGGATCGGAAGAGGGATCTGAGCCTGCAACACACAAGACAAACACATAAGTACAACGACTTAGCAAAGTATAAGCCAACAAGAAGATAACACGGATTGCGTCTAGGACTGAAGCATACTGAACAATAGTCATAACGCAATATCCATAGAAATGATGTCTGTACACTAAACAATTATGCAAATGAATAAGCATGCTATCAGAATCATGAACAGGTAACAATCAAGTGGCTACTACATTGGCCATTTTCTCCCTTACGAGAGCAATCAGGATGAGAACACCAGCGACCGGGCCAGGGTACGCATGGGTCTCTAGTTCCCGGGGTCCGGAGTCCCAGGACAATCACACTCTGCAGAGGCAAACACTTAAACTAAACCAAAGTTAACCCCGTCGGGTATCCTAAGGCTGAGGCTCAGTAGTGCCGATACCAATCACAATCAATCGGATGATGCACCTCAATCAATCAATCAATCATGTCATATCACTTATCACTTACAAGTCTCACATATCATGCTGAACAAACAATAGGGAGTGCATCGCATAGACTGATACTGAATGTACATAAACTGATACGGATACGGAATGTACATAAGCAATTACAGGAAGTGCTGACAATGAGTATCAATCACAATCACTGACTCATAACTGATGCAAGTACTCCAATGGAGCAACGGTATAACACAATACACAATAATAGAATGGTTCCACCCGGGCTTCGCTCTGGGGTTGCTGCATTTCCCACAGAATCGAGAGGTCCAGCGTAGAACACATAAGAGGGCATAAACCGTAATCAATATGCTGTACAACTCAAACCAATCCAGTACTTATACGAATCAAGGATCCATTACAAGCCAATCCTACACTAATTATCCAGCGTCTCTAACCGTGCATGTTGATGTAGTTTTAAGTTATCCGATGCACCATTGTCTAGTGTTGCAGTGTCTCGAGTGTGCATCGAAGTCCCTTAAACCAACACCCATGGGGGGGGTGCTAAACAGCTGGATAACCAGCATGAATGATTCACAGCCCTTGAGATCATTCATGTCATTCAAACATTCCATTGGGCATGTCCAGGTTAGCTACATTCTAACATGAAAGTCATATACGGTCTTTTGCTTAAACCTAGTCCCTTTTCATTTAATTCTCAGGGTCTCACGGTGTAGCCGTAGGTAACCTTACGGCTTAGCCGTGGCATCTTACGGCTTAGCCGTAATATGCACTGCGGCTGAGCTGAGGTTCCCCAAATATCCCTTCGGATTTACGGCTTAACCGTATTTGGCTCTACGGCTCAGCCGTATCTTGGTCCACGGCTTAGCCGTAAGACAATGTACGGCTTAGATCAGGCTGGGCCGTAGAAGAATGTCAAATTGCCAACATCCAGTTATTTTCAGCTAACAGTCTGTACTGTTCTACGGTTTGGTTTACGGTTGGGTCTCGGCTTAGCCGTAAGCCATTTTACGGCTTAGCCGTAGCACATTTCACGGCGTAGCCGTGAGTGCACGGACTCATTTTCCCTGAACTTGTTACAGTCATACAGAAAATGCTCAAAACCGCTGGGAACAGACACAAAACAGCAAAATGAGCTGAATTAGGCTGTCTAACACTGAGAAATACAATAAAGCATAAAACACAACAATCAAATAACTATCAATCGGTGTTCACACATCTTGGGCTTATACTTGCCTCACGGACGAAATCCACACGCTAGTTGGCTCAGTCCACCGGAATCACACACGAAAAAGAGCTCCTTTCTTCCTCCCTTAAGCCACGAGCAACAGAGAAGGAGAGGAGAGAAAGAGAGCTGTCGAGAGAGAGAGACAAACAGAGAGCGAGAGAAACGATCGAGAGAGAGACAGGGAGTTGGTGGGATTTTTATACTTAATTTGAATCGAAATTACATTTAAGGCCAAATAGCTTATGCAAATATCAGTTTGAGTCAAATGCCGGTCCAACGAAAGCAAACGAACTCATTCGGATCCAAGACAGTTACGAAAAACGACAAGCTCAACGAAATACACGCGCTAACGTCAAAATGACGCAAAACTGACAAGGTCAATCAAAAGCGAAAATTACGAAAAAGGGCTCAAACTAACTAGACCAAGTCAAACTCAACTCAACGATCTCTCTACGAGTCAAAACCAAAGGAAAACCAAATCAAAACACACTTAGCGATAAAACACACGTAATTACACACTAAACCGGATCAACTCGGGTCGGAGTGTTACATCCTCCCCCACTTGGACATCATTCCGTCCTCGGAATGAAAGCGTACCTGAGCAAACAGATAAGGATACTGACGCGCCATCTGATCTTCTAATTCCCACGTGGCTTCATTAGGTCCATGATGTTCCCAAAGTACCTTGACCCATCGAATAGTCCTCGTACGCAAGAGCTGTTCTCTAGTCCCAACAATACGGAGCGGGCGCTCAACGTATGACGCGTTAGGTTGCATCTGAATGTCATCGTAACGAATCACGTGCGTCGGGTCTCGAACATACTTGCGAAGCATAGACACATGAAAAACATCGTGTACTCCAGAAAACTCCACGGGTAAAATCAATCTGTACGCTAGATCACCAATCCGGCTCTTGATCTCAAATGGACCCACATATCTTGGCGCTAACTTGCCTTTTTGACCGAATCGTACCGTGCCCTTCATCGGTGAGACCTTCAAGAATACCCAATCTCCAACCTGAAATGTCAAGGTTCTTCTACGCGTATCTGCATAGCTCTTCTGTCTCGATCGGGCAATCTTCAAATTCTCAATGACCTTCTGAACTTTCTCTGTAGTCTCAGCAATGATCGTCGGTCCGTGGAAACTCCTTGTTCCAACTTCTTCCCAGCAAACAGGACTCCTACATTTCCGTCCATACAGAGCTTCATAGGGTGCCATTCCAATACTCTCGTGGAAACTATTGTTATACGCAAACTCGCACAACGAGAGATGCAAATCCCATTCTTTCTCGAAATTCAGCACACTGGCCCGTAACATGTCCTCGAGCGTCTGAATAGTTCGTTCTGACTGTCCATCAGTCTGCGGGTGATACGCCGTACTGAAGCTCAACTTCGTTCCCATGGCTTCCTGAAATGCTCTCCAAAATGAAGAAACAAAGCGGCTATCTCGATCTGACACAATCGATACAGGCGTACCATGTAGTCTCACGATCTCATCAACGAACTTCTTCGCCATCTCGGAAAATGTCATGCCTTTCTTGAATGGAAGAAAATGGGCTGTCTTCGTCAGTCTGTCCACGATCACCCAAATGGCACTGTTCTTCTTGCTCGTCAGGGGTAAACCCGAAACAAAGTCCATCGAAATATGCTCCTGAAATACAAAACATCACCTTCCAAACGAAAGTCTGGTCGATCTGCAATGCTATCTCGGATTCGCTTCAACATCGCATCTTCGAACTGCTGGTCTTTAATACGCTGAATGATATCAGGCTGAAAGCTCACTGTACTGGCAAGTGTCAAACCGTTCTCCACCGATTGCAGTTCCACTGGCTGTGCGTGCCTCACAAAATAAAGGCTGTCCAAAGCCTGAAGAATCTCCGACTTCCTACTCAAGGCATCTGCAACAACGTTGCCTTTCCCTGGATGATACTTGATGGGGAAATCAAAATCCTTAATCAACTCAAGCCACCTTCGCTGTCGCATATTCAACTCGGACTGCGTGAAGAGGTACTGTAGACTATGATGATCTGAATGCACTTCAAATGTCACGCCATATAAATAGTGTCTCCACATCTTCAACGCAAAAACGATGGCTGCCAACTCTAAATCATGTGTAGCATAGTTCTTCTCGTGCTCTCGAAGTTGTCTCGAGCCATAGGCAATCACCTTGCCATGTTGCATCAAAACACATCCCAAACCGACTCGAGAAGCATCAGAGTAGATCATAAATCCTTCATGCCCATCTGGTAACGTCAAAACTGGAGCCGAAGTAAGCTTCTCCTTCAACATCCGGAAATGGCACTCGCATTCGTCCGTCCACAGAAATGGAACACGCTTCCTGGTCAATCGAGTCAATGGTGCAGAAATCTTGGCAAAATCTTGAATAAAGCGACGATAATATCCAGCTAATCCAAGAAAACTCCGTATCTCCGTCACAGTCCTTGGGCTGGGCCAATTCATCACTGCCTCAACTTTCATCTGATCCACTGCCAACCCATCTCGTGAAATGGTGTGACCAAGAAAAGCTACCTGCTCGAGCCAAAAATCACACTTCGACAACTTGGCATATAAGCGATGCTCTTTCAACAACTGCAAGGCTCGACGTAGATGTTCCTCATGCTCCTCTGGGGTCTTCGAATACACCAGAATATCATCAATAAAGACCACCACGAATCGATCCAGAAAAGGAGCGAAGATCCTGTTCATCAAAGCCATAAAGGCAGCAGGTGCATTGGTTAATCCAAATGGCATCACGAGGAACTCAAAATGTCCGTACCGTGTCCTGAAAGCAGTCTTGGCAATATCGTCTTCCTTCACCCGGAGTTGATGATACCCTGATCTCAGATCAATCTTGGAAAAATAGGCAGCACCTTGAAGTTGGTCGAACAACTCATCAATACGCGGCAATGGATATTTGTTCTTGATCGTGACTTTGTTCAACCGCCGGTAATCTATACACATCCGTAAGGTACCGTCCTTCTTCTTCACAAACAGCACTGGCGCTCCCCACGGTGACACACTCGGCCGTATGAAACCCTTCTCCAAAAGATCTTGCAATTGCGTCTTCAATTCGAGTAACTCAGCAGGGGCCATACGATAAGGAGCTAAACTAATGGGTGCTGTACCGGGCACTAGATCGATCGCAAACTCTACATCTCGGACAGGGGGTAACTCGGGTACTTCCTCCGGAAATACATCCGGGAACTCACGTACTACCGAAATATCGCTCAACTGCTTCACCTCCTTCTTCTCCGAGACAAAAGCTAGAAATCCTGCACCACCTCTGCGTATCAAACGATCCGCCTTGCATGCGGAGATGACACGCCTCGGGCATCTCTCCTGATTGCCCTCGAAACGAAACCCCTTCTCAAAATCGAAGTAAATCGACCTGTTGTAACAGTTAACACAGGCACGATACCGCGCTAGCCAGTCCATTCCAAGGATCACATCGAAATCCAACATGGACAACAAAATCAAATCAACTGGCAGCTGGCGACCTTCAATTACCACGTCGCACTGAGGGTAGTATACACTACACTCCACTCTCTTGCCCACAGGAGTGGACACCACTAGCAAATAGGGTAGCGGTCGAGGGGGTTGCGGTAACTGTTCCGCAAAACGAGGGGCAACATACGAACGCGTAGATCCCGAATCAAATAGTGTATGTGCTTCAGCTCGGGCAATGAGAACTTTACCTTCCACCACTTTCGCATCTTCTGCATGATCATGGGAGGCTGCATACACACGAGCAGTCTGACGCTGGGGCTTCTGGCTTTGGCGAGACGGATGGGGGCTGTTCGAAGCTGCTGAACTGAGAGACTTGGATGACCCCATAGATCTGGACGACTGGAAAGTCCTGGTCTTCGGGCACTGAGCTATCTTATGCTCCATCGATCCGCAACTCAAACAAGCTCCGGACTTCTTCCAACACTTCTCCGTCGGATGTCCAAATCCACAAAACTCGCATCTGCTCTCAGAGAAACTCGAAGTGCCTTGCTTCCCTTTCCATTTCTTCTGACTCTGTCCCCTGGAACTCACTGGTGCACTCCTCTTAAAATCCATGGCTCTCTCTGCTAGGTGGTTGGCTTCCGCAGCGTGTGCTCTGTCGACCGCATCATCGAAAGTAGCTGGTCTCTGAAAGGCAGTCACAAAATTCGCGTATCTCGGGTGTAGACCAGAAATAAAACGATTCACCTTCTTCTCCTCGGTATTGATCATGTCCTCAGCAAAATGGGACAACTGGGTAAAGCGGTGAATGTACTCTGCAACGGTCAGCTGCTGCTGCTGTAAGGCCAGAAACTCAACCTCCTTCACGCGTCGAACATGAGCAGGAATGAACTTCCTTCTGAACTGTTTCTGGAACGTCTCCCACACTGTTTCACTCGGCAAGGTCAGATAAGCTGCACTAACACTCTTCCACCAGGTCTTTGCCACCTCTCGGAACATCGATGCCGTAAGCATAACCTTCTGCCGGTCATCACAGATAATGGTCGAGAAGAGATCTCCAGTATGCTCTAACCACTGATCAGCCTTCAACGCATCTTCATTACCATAGAACTCTGTGGCTCCACGTTTCCTGAATTTGTCGTATAACGCATTTGGATCGCTCTCTCTAGGCTGGAAAACCACTGGCTGCTCTGTAGGCCGAACTGGCGTTTGGCTCTGTCGGTCTACGATCGAAACAACCTGCGCTTGCAAGGAATGGATAGCCTGTAGCATAGTCAAGAAGCGCTCGTCAAAATTCACAAGTGGCTGTGGAGCGGCTGACCCACTCTCGTTATCTCCCTGATCATTGTTGTTGTGTGTTCCAGATCCCGATGCCATAGCCTGCAAAACACAAAAGTCAATCTGCTAACACACTAGGGAACGCACACAGACTCACAAGACAAGGGGACCAAACACAACAGCCCAAAACTGGACTACGAAATCTCACCACGTCCTTTATGCCTACATGCTTACACACTAAGATGGAGACAATGCCCTGAGAGACAAAGCTCTTAGAGACAATGCTCTGATACCATACAATACGTATGTCACAACCCGAGCCCAGGGACCGGGGGTCAGAGAAAGTCTAACCAATGACACACGTACTCCCGTGCGTGCACACCTGGACCCCGTCCGAGTATACACACACAAGGGATCAATCACACGTGCAACAGACTGAACGCGGAAGCTGTACGTATCAAGGCATACCACAAATATACCAAAAGACATAGGAGATTACAAAACAATATACACTGATGATAAGACCAAATACATGAACGTATGACAATAGAGCGGGCTTACAACAATCCCAAAATCAAAATAAAGGTATCACTCAATGCCCACTTTACAATTACAGAAAATCCCCTCAATAGACTCCAACACAAAGAATGGGGAAAACAAAATGATGCAAACCGTACTCTGGAGGATGGATCAAGTCCACTCCTCTAGGCCGGAGGGGGCCTCGCGAGCCTCTCCTGCAGTCGGGTCGACCGACGCAGGATCGGAAGAGGGATCTGAGCCTGCAACACACAAGACAAACACATAAGTACAACGACTTAGCAAAGTATAAGCCAACAAGAAGATAACACGGATTGCGTCTAGGACTGAAGCATACTGAACAATAGTCATAACGCAATATCCATAGAAATGATGTCTGTACACTAAACAATTATGCAAATGAATAAGCATGCTATCAGAATCATGAACAGGTAACAATCAAGTGGCTACTACATTGGCCATTTTCTCCCTTACGAGAGCAATCAGGATGAGAACACCAGCGACCGGGCCAGGGTACGCATGGGTCTCTAGTTCCCGGGGTCCGGAGTCCCAGGACAATCACACTCTGCAGAGGCAAACACTTAAACTAAACCAAAGTTAACCCCGTCGGGTATCCTAAGGCTGAGGCTCAGTAGTGCCGATACCAATCACAATCAATCGGATGATGCACCTCAATCAATCAATCAATTATGTCATATCACTTATCACTTACAAGTCTCACATATCATGCTGAACAAACAATAGGGAGTGCATCGCATAGACTGATACTGAATGTACATAAACTGATACGGATACGGAATGTACATAAGCAATTACAGGAAGTGCTGACAATGAGTATCAATCACAATCACTGACTCATAACTGATGCAAGTACTCCAATGGAGCAACGGTATAACACAATACACAATAATAGAATGGTTCCACCCGGGCTTCGCTCTGGGGTTGCTGCATTTCCCACAGAATCGAGAGGTCCAGCGTAGAACACATAAGAGGGCATAAACCGTAATCAATATGCTGTACAACTCAAACCAATCCAGTACTTATACGAATCAAGGATCCATTACAAGCCAATCCTACACTAATTATCCAGCGTCTCTAACCGTGCATGTTGATGTAGTTTTAAGTTATCCGATGCACCATTGTCTAGTGTTGCAGTGTCTCGAGTGTGCATCGAAGTCCCTTAAACCAACACCCATGGGGGGGGTGCTAAACAGCTGGATAACCAGCATGAATGATTCACAGCCCTTGAGATCATTCATGTCATTCAAACATTCCATTGGGCATGTCCAGGTTAGCTACATTCTAACATGAAAGTCATATACGGTCTTTTGCTTAAACCTAGTCCCTTTTCATTTAATTCTCAGGGTCTCACGGTGTAGCCGTAGGTAACCTTACGGCTTAGCCGTGGCATCTTACGGCTTAGCCGTAATATGCACTGCGGCTGAGCTGAGGTTCCCCAAATATCCCTTCGGATTTACGGCTTAACCGTATTTGGCTCTACGGCTCAGCCGTATCTTGGTCCACGGCTTAGCCGTAAGACAATGTACGGCTTAGATCAGGCTGGGCCGTAGAAGAATGTCAAATTGCCAACATCCAGTTATTTTCAGCTAACAGTCTGTACTGTTCTACGGTTTGGTTTACGGTTGGGTCTCGGCTTAGCCGTAAGCCATTTTACGGCTTAGCCGTAGCACATTTCACGGCGTAGCCGTGAGTGCACGGACTCATTTTCCCTGAACTTGTTACAGTCATACAGAAAATGCTCAAAACCGCTGGGAACAGACACAAAACAGCAAAATGAGCTGAATTAGGCTGTCTAACACTGAGAAATACAATAAAGCATAAAACACAACAATCAAATAACTATCAATCGGTGTTCACACATCTTGGGCTTATACTTGCCTCACGGACGAAATCCACACGCTAGTTGGCTCAGTCCACCGGAATCACACACGAAAAAGAGCTCCTTTCTTCCTCCCTTAAGCCACGAGCAACAGAGAAGGAGAGGAGAGAAAGAGAGCTGTCGAGAGAGAGAGACAAACAGAGAGCGAGAGAAACGATCGAGAGAGAGACAGGGAGTTGGTGGGATTTTTATACTTAATTTGAGTCGAAATTACATTTAAGGCCAAATAGCTTATGCAAATATCAGTTTGAGTCAAATGCCGGTCCAACGAAAGCAAACGAACTCATTCGGATCCAAGACAGTTACGAAAAACGACAAGCTCAACGAAATACACGCGCTAACGTCAAAATGACGCAAAACTGACAAGGTCAATCAAAAGCGAAAATTACGAAAAAGGGCTCAAACTAACTAGACCAAGTCAAACTCAACTCAACGATCTCTCTACGAGTCAAAACCAAAGGAAAACCAAATCAAAACACACTTAGCGATAAAACACACGCAATTACACACTAAACCGGATCAACTCGGGTCGGAGTGTTACAGTAGCTCCCTAATTTGGAAGTGAAGATGAAGATTGAGGAGGAAAGAACCACTCCAGCAGCCAATGTAGGGAGGAAAGAAGAGAAAGAAAGAAGAGATGTTGAGTTCTTTTTTAACTTAAGGTTTTCCTGCATTTCACATGCAAGTCCAAGCTTTTTCATGAAATTACAGTTTAGGCCACATGAACCTCAATTGGCTCAAGACGAGTTCGGATCAAATCAAGCCCAACACGAAAGATGATCTACACAAAAAATTACACAAGGAGCGGTGGATGTGGTGTCCATAAGATGCAAGAACAATTTACAAAAAGGTTCTTAACTACTGAGGTAAATTCAACTTCGCTCAACTACCTGTCCAAGACCCAAACCCAATCGTTTTAAAACTAGATTAACCTTAACAAGATTTAATTAACATAAAATGTGATCAATTAACGTGGATTAGTATTAATGGGATTCAGAACCTTACACCTGTAAATAAGCCACACTAATTCTTCTTCTTTTCATTACCTCAACCAACTGCATGCTCTTGCCTGTCAAGGTTCCTTTATTCCAAGTAGCAAGTCTAATTTTCCTATTCCTCCTCTTATTCTTATGGACTAATTTCTTTAACCGTACTAGCCCAAAGTCATGCGGTAGCCCTTGCACACTTTTCACTACAGCCGAGCGACGCTACAATTCGTCGCTTAAAGTGGGGAATGCCCTAGCCTTATCATGAAATATCATTTTCTCATAATTCATGTTTAGGTTGTGACAAAGTTTTACACTAACTGTCTACCTACCTAATGCAACTCTCCTCCTTCACCCAAACTTGGGACAGGGGCAGCACACTTTCCAGTACTATGCTATGGAAATTATTTGAGGCACAAATTTTTAAAGGTTCCAATGTAGCTAACACCTCCACTTCATTAGAATCTTTGATGCCTATATACTTTAAGAACATAAACAATACCACTCCCTTGAAATTCCTTAAGATGCCACATATACTTATATGTCGTGGTTTTCCTCTTGCCGTACCACGCACATTAAAGTTAAGAATGTTAGGAGAATAGGGAGACCAAGTGGCTAAATGTCTCTTCTTAAAACATCTGCTTCCCAAACAATCTTCCCAATTATTTAAGATGTTATTCATGTTAAAGTGCTCCAACTCTTTTTAATACTTGCCCATTTAACTATTTGAAGCATACTCTTGAAAACAATATCACCCCTATCTTTTGACCTACTATTGAAGATTCTATTATTCCTTTCCGCCCAAATCGACCAAAGAATAGAAAAAAGAATCAACCTCCATAAAAGTAAGCCAAACCCTTTGAAAGGACCCAACCTCCAAGCCTCAACCAATTCACTTAAACCCCTTGTCATACACCATGAAATCCCACATTTTTTTAAAAAAAGATTGCCAAATGCAGGAGGCAAATTCACAATGCACAAATAAGTGAATGATAGTCTCTTCTTCCTTTCTACATAATACACAAGTATCTGAAATGGCTTCAGACTTATCCCCCTTCTTCTTTGATTGTTTGCTGTCGAAATTTTACCAGTAACTGCCAACCAAAGGACGAGCACAACCATATTGGTGGGGGGGGGGGGGGGGGGGGGGGGGGGGGGGGGGGGCCAAACTGCACCACACATGAGATAAATGATGATGACTCTCAAAGATTAAAGAAGAAAGATCATAGAAAAATCTAACAAAGAAACTCCCTGAAGGACATGGCTTTAAATGCGCATGTCTCCTCACCCCTGTAAATAAAGATGTTAGCAAGAATACTTAACAAAGACTCATACTCCAAAACCTCAAATTAATGCAACCCTCCCCTACAAGACACAAACCAAGATACTTTTGAACCAACCCAAAAATAACAATCTTTGACAGATGACTCTTTATTATACACAATTCTAAACAATCTAGAAAAAAGTCATTGCAATTTTCCTATCCCAACCCAATCATCATACTAGAAACGAATACTTTTTCCCTCTCCAATTCTAAACGCCTACACTCTTATTAAAAACTTCCCCCCAAACACTAGAAACCTTCCCAAAATAGGAAATGACTCTCCACAAACTTGACACCCTATACCTAGAGATGCTTTTTGTTACCCACCTCCACTCATATTCATCGTACTTAGAAACAAGATGATTTTATTGGAAAAAGCTCCTTAGATGGACACTAATCACGATCAAATCCCAATTTTTAATGTGCAATGATCGGGTTAATAGGGTTTGATTATGTGCAAGATCTTTTTTTTTCTTTTTTTTTTTTTTTTTTGAATGTGAGGTTAGCGTCACTCAACCCTATATACAAAAAAGGAAAAAGCACAGAGAAGAAAGGAAGAAGAGAGGAGAAGAAAAAATGAAGAAGAAAAGAGGAAGAAATGAAGAAGAGAAAAAGGAAGGAAGAAGAAGAAAGGAGAAAGAAGAGAAGAAAGAGAGAGAGAGAGAGAGGGGGAGAGAGAGGAAGGAATAAAAGAAGAAGAAGAGAGGAAGAAAGGAAGGGCTTAAGTTTGTTAGTTTTTTTTTTCTATTTTCTCTTTTTTCTCCTCTCTTGTCCTTCTTGATCCTCTCTTCTTCTCTTCTTTTTCCTTTCTTTTTCTTCTTCCTTTCATCTTTCTCCTAAAGAGACGAGAAAGAAGAAAGGAAGAAAAAAAGGTGAAGAAGGGAAGAAGAATAAAAAAATAAAGGAGAAAGAAGAAAAGAAAGGAGGAAAAAGAAGAGAAATAAGTTTTAAAAAAATTAATCCCTTTTTTTTGTCTTATTGTTGGGTTTATGTCTTGTATTCCGGTTTAGCCGGATGGGTCCACTGGATTAACCAGTGATCAGTTTATGGTCAAGGGTGTTTTGGTAATTGTACCGGGGCTTTCGTGATGGCCAAGAAAGCGAAGATTATATATGTATATAGTCTGTAACCATAGATCTTGTGCTAAAGAGAGGTGAGAGCTCTCTTGCCCATGGTGTTCCCACACCACGTAGGAGAGATGGTGTGAGAAAGGGAGAGAGAGTTGGTTTCTCTGCAGAGAAGAACCCTAGGGAGAGTTGTGTACTCTTGTAATCACAAGAAGAGAATCGTTCTTCTTGTGTGTAATCTCTAATAATAGTGAACATGTTTAAATCTCCGTGGACGTAGCCCACATCGGGTGAACCACGTAAATTCTGTCTCTTCTTGTGTATGTGGTTGGTTCTTTATTGATCTTGTGATTGATGTTTGTGCACACCAAGTGATGTTAAATTCACAACAAGTGGTATCAGAGCCGAGGTGGTGTTCCTTGCGTTTCTGAGGGAGGTGGAGATCGCTCGGTTACTTGGATGTTGTGCGTGGAAGATCGACATATTGAATCCTCGTCGAAGAATTCGGATCTCTGTTTTTCGGAAACAAAGAAGAAGAAAGGGTTGCGAGCTTTCTGTCTGGCCACATACATTTGCTGAAGAAGAAGAGAAGCAGATTGGGTTCTCGGTTCCCGGTTTTTGGTTCGACAAATCGAAGATTTTCGCTGGAGAAGATCCAAACAGTTCTCAATTCTTCGATTGCTGCAAAAATTAGAGATGAATGAGAACCAATTGGGACGTGGCTGCCAGATTTCGAAGAGAAGGGATCCAATTTGTGTCGATCGCTGTTGGGCCACACGATCAGCAAAGATTGAAGTCTCGAGTGTGCTGGAGATCTTTGTCGGAGAAGGGTTGTGGCTGCCAGATTTTTTGAGGAAGAAGACCAGAGAAGAAGGGTGATATCACTGCCGTTTTTGCTCCTGGTCGCTGCCGCGACGATCGTTGTCGCCTCATCATCGAATGCCTCCTCCACTGCGCTGCATGCTCGCAGTCGCCGGACTCACTGCATAGTCACCGTGCGCTGTCGACGAAGCGGAAATGCAGCTGAGGAAGGGAAGAGGCACTGCGTTCTACCTTTGGTTGCAGTACTGGAAAAAAGGGGGAAGAAGATTGTTTTTAGATCCCATGCCAAATCCAAGTCCAGTTCAGGTTTCAAATCAAGTTCTAACATAACCTGTAGAAGCAAAGCCTAGGGCAGCAATGCAGTTGGTTTGGGTCGGGGTCAACCTGCCCATTTGCAGCAGATTTAGCCCGCCATCACAGCGTTGATGTCATTCGACGTCAGACGATGTCAGCAAAGGTACATCAAAGGTTAAATTTGACTAAATCGACGGCAAATTTTTTTTTTTTGGTGATATCTTGATCGTCTGATGTCCGATCGGAGATCCATTTGCACCTACGGACTTGCTTTGAGCAGATGCACATGTTTGTGGAAGAAGATTGGCTATTTGACTGTCAACGAGAGAGTTTGACCAATTGGAGCATGAAAAACTATTTCTGTGATATTGAAGCCATTCGGAGTCGGATTTTAGATCCGTTTCTTCCAGCGTGCTCATGTTGATGAGATCTACAGCTTGATACAGAAATTTTGAAAAGAGAAACTTGTTGCTTGCCACTTGCCTAAATAGGAGAAATCTGGATCTACATATCTTGCCAAGAGACGTCCTGTCTTGATTACAGAAGGAAGATGGAGTTTTAGGTAGCACCAACTTCTCTTGTGGAGAAGATCTAAACAAATGTGGGCTCAGGTTAGAGTTAGGTCGACTCAACCTAGTTGTTGTTGCAAAGCCAATAATAGGAGTCACCGGCCTAATTGCAAAGAGTTTACTGATTCAAACAAAGTTGTTTGTTTTGGGATTCACATGTTTTCTGGATCACAAGTGATGCTATTTATCTTGCCAAAGCCAAGTCAATGAAGAAGCAGCAAGAAGGAGCTGATGCATCAGCAGTTGTCAAACATGTGTTTGATTGATCAGAGGCTAGGTCAAATAGAGTTTTTTGACCGCTCAGAGGTAGAGGTTGTTCTGCAATTGTGAAGTCATTTTGACTTCTATTCCTGATCTACTTTGCTTACATGCTTGTGGTGATTGAATCTTCAAAGTGATGTTGAAAATGGGGTAGGATAATGCGTGATTCAGATATCGATATCACTCAGATTCGTCAATGAATTCGAGCTTTAAGTTTGAGGTGGAGTTTAATGAGAAGATGAATTTTGCTTAAAATTCATATGCTGGTTCAACATGTTAAAATGTTAAAGAAAAAAGTTTGCATCGTCGGTGTAGTGATGTACCATTCAGCAAGGTACGTGAAGACATTGCCGATTTTATCTCTTAGTGGCTCGAATTATGCAGAATTCAAGCCAAGGTGGAGATTGTTGGATTTATGTATTGTATTCTGGTTTAGCCGGATGGGTCCACTGGATTAGCTAGACCGATTTAAGGTCGAGGGTATTTGGTGGCAAAGAAAGTGGAGATTATATATGTATATAGTCTGTAATCCTAGATCTTGCACTGAAGAGAGGTAAGAGTTCTCCTGCCTGGAGTGTTTCCATACCACGTAGAAGAGATGGTGTGAGAAAGAGAGAGAGTTGGTTTTTCTGCAGAGAAAAACCATAGGGAGAGTTGTATACTCTTGTAGTCACAAGAAGAGGATCATTCTTCTTGTGTGTAATCTCTAATAATAATAAACAGGTTTGAATCTCCGTGGATGTAGCCCACATCGTGTGAACCACGTAAATCTCGTATCTATTGTGTGATTGTGTGTTTCTTCTTGTTCTTCCTTCTCTCCTAACACCTCTCTTATTCTTCATCTCTTCCTCTCGTTTTCTTCTTTTATTCCTTCCTTTCTTCATCTCTCTGTTCTTCTTTTTTTTCTCCTCTCTTCTTCTTCCTTTCTTACTCTCTTCTTTTTCTTTCCTTTTTCTCCTCTATTCTTCCTTTCTTCTCTACATTTTTTTTCCTCTTATGTAGGGTGGAGTGCACACATTAAAACAAAAAAGAAAAAAAAATTTTGCACACGAGCAAGTCCCACGGACCCGATTAGTACATACTAAAAATTAGAGCCTGATCGTAATTAATGTACAATATCTAAGCGGTTTTTTTCCTGTAAAATCCTCTAAAACAATAATTTTTCTCCAAATGAGTTCAGCTAGAGAGAAATATGCATGTTGAGCCAAAACTATATCCCATCCGTTACTTGCATGGGTCAACCTGACCAGTCCGCAAGATTTTCTAGCCGGTGTCCGTCCGACCGCAGATCAGGTTACATAGTTCGGGTTCATTAATCATTTGCCAGGTTAGGTTACCTACCTGATGTATGTAACATGCCAAACTGACATACAATGAACATGAAATAAATGTTTGGGTGACACCACACCGATTCTATGGAAAAAGGGTTTCTAGTGCGGCGCTTTTCCACAGGTGAAGGTCAAAGTGTTCTTAGATGTAACCTGTTTTGGATTGAAGTGGGAGGCACCAATGCAAAAATTAAAATTACTACTAGGTTAATTTTACCGTGGTTAATTACTTGGGTTTGGTCTGAACCAACTTGAATATAAGAAATTCTTATTTTGAGATGGGACGTGAATTTCCTGAATTGATAAGAAATTGGCCCGAGAATGCTGATCAAAGTGGTTGATTGAAATTGTTAAATTAATGAATGCAATTGTCAAAATAAAAAGACAGAAATTTATATGTAATTTTAAAAAATTGTAAGCGGTTATATAAATATGTCCTCCAAGGAAAATGGAAAATGGTTTCATTTTTTGACAATAAAAAAAAATTCAAATAAAAGAACTGGCTACAATCCTCCAAATATAAAGAGAAATGGTACAGGGAGAGCAGTGTATAGTGGTTAGATGAGGAATGAAAAGATGTGTTGCAATTGGGGTCCCAAAGGATGATGTTTGGATGGGGAAATGGGAAGATAGAAGATGCCATTATTGATGGGGGAGAAGTGGTTTTGATGTGGATGGCTTGTACTTGATTTTTTGAATGGAGGGGGATTCCGTCTTGGGTGACAAGATCTATCCTCCAGGAGATGATGCTTTTGTCAATACTTTGTGAGAGGAAAATCTGTACTAATTTAAGAGATTGAGAGACAGAGAGAGGCTACACTGATTAGAGAGGGGGGTGGGGGTCGTGGGGTGAGAGATAATAAAATTTATTATTCCTACAATAATTGTCATGATGACAATGATGATGATGATATCACCATCAAAATTAAGATAGATTCCTTTAGATATATATATATATATATATATATATGAATAATAATCCTATGATTTTTTTTTTTGCTAGAAGTCTAAGTAAAGGCTATCTATCACCCAATCTAAATCTTGCAATGCACAGAGACTCCCCCCAACTTCATATATATATAGAAATATATAATATATATGAATATATATATTCATTCTCCTACAGTAATTACAGTTATTCTTACAAAAAAAAAATACAGTTATCAAATGATTTTCGTTTATGTTTCACAATAATGCAAGTATGACATGTTGATTAATAACTGAAACGGCTTTGGGTCCAGCCGGATTCACATAGGGATTAATTAATAAATGAGTTGGGTCTGAGTTGAGCTTGATTTACCTCAGGATGCTCACCCCAACCTACCTGACCCACTGCCACCTCTAACTTCTCTAACATATTTCATCTTATTTTATCTTTCAAGCATGCTTATGTACATAGTTTTCTACAGAAAAAGCATGAAAAGTGGAATATGGTTTCCGCACTACAGTGTCTGCATTTGGTGAAACCGCTTCTCTTTAAGGGAAAACAAAAAAATCAACTCAGTTTACCGCGATTCCATAAAAAATCAGTGCATATGAGCATTGGAACAAGAGTTCCAACTATATTTTCTGCAGATCCAAGATTCTGTAGCATTACACAAATATGCCCTTACATCTTCAAGATTAAGGGAGATGCTTCCTATCTTGACCTGCTAAAACAACTAAAATCCAACCCGGTAATTCAAGGTTCAGGTTGGCCCTTGGCCATTTTTGAATTGGACACTTCTAACCCGATGACTACCGCAGGGTTGAAATTGAGTTCATTATTGCTATTTGACTTGTAAGTCCAAACTAAATTCAACAGAGTCTCAGTAATTGCGCTATGACTTGCCAAGTCAACTAAAACCCAGCCTTTTCATTGAGGATTAAGTTTAACTCATTTATCTTTTGGGTTGAATTCGGATTGACATTTTCCACTGAGTTATTATGGGTTTGGTCAGGATGAGCCGTCACATGCTATCCCTAATGCTCAACCTGAGTCATTGCCACTTATAAATTAATGAGAAAACAGCAAATAGACAAATAATCATACATCCTGTAACATGCACGTCAATCCCGAGCAAAACAGTTGTCCCCGATCGGCACCATGCAACATGGCCTACCACCGCCACTAGCATCCAAAAAAATCGATCGGCACCATGCAACATGGCCTACCACCGCCACTAGCATTCAAAAAAATTGACATCATGTGGATGAGGATGAGCCCTCCTTTAGTCTAGTGGCCTTAGCAACATTCTTTTGGAAATATGAGTTTCACAATGATCATTGGGTCAACTTTAGACCACAATAAATGTGGAACCCATTCATCCTTTATCGCAGATCAAGGTTGTAATATGTTCTCCTTCAAGAGTAGAACAACAATGACCAATTACTTGAAGAAAACCATTAAAGGAGTGCACAAGAAATTGACTCCAAAGTTCCCTCTTGAACTCGATTGAAGATGTCAAGAGGTTTGGCTTATCGGAAAACTAGAATCCCATATTGTTTAGGAAGTAAAACTCACGATTAGTTTGTATACACCTATGTGTGCTTGTAAGGGTTGGGCCCCAAAGGGCACGCATATTTTGTCCACGAGCGGGTAGGCCCAAGCCTATATATTTTTTTGGATAAAATTTTGCCAAAAGTTGTAAAGCCATTTATAGTGATGTTGTTCACTGAACAGTCATATTTTTATTCCAAAATTCAGAACTCAATCTAAAAGTTGTATTGTTTGACTAAACAGTCACTGGTTGGTTTGAATAGTCATGTAACTGTTCCAAACAGTCACACTAGTTCATCTATTTAAATCCATCTCGTTTCTGCATTTGGGCATTGAATTTTCAAATCAATTCTTCAGCATTCTGAGAGTAACAACGCCAAAGTTTGGTTCGCCGAAACTTACAAAAAAGTGCTGCTACTGCTCATTGAAAGATTATTGTATCCTAGGAGACAGTTATCTGAATCAATCACCACCACTGTGAGGGACGAATTTTGTCTAAAGAACATAATGTGATAAACTAGCCTTGATCTTTGAGTCAATCATTTGTTCCTATTCATTTTTCATTCCCATATTTGTTACTGCAATTGATTAGGAGTACTATCTACTATCTTAGATACACAATTGATAACACATTCAAATTTACCTATCATGCTACTGCTTTCCATCCTCCGCACTATAAACAAGGAGAAGAATATACAACAGCATTTTGTCATTTGCTTCATATTAGCAACCATTGGGCACTATCATCTCACAAGTGAAGTAAAGAATAAAGAAACTTCCGCCCTCTTATTTTCTTAACCTTTTTTCTCAAGTATGAGGTCATTCACACAGATGGAATATCCCAAAGATCCACAAAAAATGCAGTGCAATGAACTTGCACTACCACCGAATCGCTTCTTACATTGCAGTTCCAGCTCCAGCAAAAGCTAGTTGTTTTTGAATCATGTCATTCAATTTATAGGAACATGAGTTTGTTTGCGTCAAAATACATAGAAATTGAATACATGATGTGGTTTTAAAATGAAGATAAATGGTGAATTTTCAAAAATGAGCATCAAGTTGCATTTTCTTATTCTACTTCCCCAAAAGAATTTTTTATTTGATATTCATTTTTGGGAATTCACCTTAAACTTTCATTTTTAACCACCCTCGTATTCCATTCCTATGTTTCTAATTCAAACGAACAGGCCCTAAAAGGGGGTTATATAGCTTATTCTTGAACAAAGGCTTCAGCTTCATCCTAGCATTCCAAATAGGTGGTCTCATACTATGCAGAAACTGCATAAAGTGGGAAATTAGGTGGACCCCATCATGTTAAAGCAGGCGATTGTGATGATCAAGAACATCTTTTGACTGGTTTGTTTTCATAATGTCACATTGATGGCCAGGATCTTCATGTTCTTTGGCCCACTGGAAAATAAGTTCTCCCCAAACTCCCTCTATTTTGGAACATGATATTGTGGAGGAATCTATTGCCACTGGAATGATATCCACGTTGAAAACTTTTAGTGATTGAGCCAGTGATGGCCACACCTGAGGCTAACTCCAGCCAGTTCAATGACAGCAATATTTCCTGATAGTGATAGGATTCCTTCCTTCTCATTTAGCCCAGAAAAGCTCTGAAAACGGAAGTTCACGCTAAGCGTAGACTTTTGAACAAAAAGCCTACAATCACTCCGATGGGTTCTAGCAACTTGCACATCCATAAGCTGGCATCAGAGATGCATACTGCAGCTGACCAACTCCATGAGGCAACAACCTACCTTGTGCACCCAAACCTAAAAATATGCATACATGAGGAATACTCACATGGGCTGTACATGTAATAAATTTGTAGGTATCCGTCAGACTATATGCATGCTGGCTGGCCTCAGTTCTACTTTAAAGCCCCAAACCAATCACATGCAGCGCATCAGACAGAGGCACCCCAACACACAAACAGTCATATTTCTCAATTACAACTTCCAGAGGAGAACATGAAGAAATAAATATCAACACTGATTTAGATAAATAAATCTTCATTTGTGTCCAACATTAAACCAATATGTCAATAATCTGAGTTCTTACAAAACCCACGTGCACAAAACATAGTTTGTGAACTAGTTGACTCAAACTTGACGGGGTGACTTCAATATGAAAAAAGTTCAAATTGACTCTGCAAATCAGCAAGTTTAGTGGACCCAGCTGAACATCAATGAATTGGTTTCTCAAACCATGTTTGCAAAGGGGTACTCAGGCATTTACCTTGCAAATAAATTAGCAGATATCTGATTTATTTAAATCTTTTAGCCATGACAAGATTAGTTGTGCACCTTTCTCCCATGAGATGTCCAGCATGATATCATGGGCCACACCTTCCACGCATTCTGCTGAAACCCCGTAAAACTGGGCTGTTTCAGCTAGGCCTTCAGCATCCTGCAAAATTAGAGCACATCAATCATGGGAGAATTTCATATTGCCTTCAGTGCCAGTCACTCCCTGCAATCTTTTTGTTATAAACAATCTCATGGTTTAATGGCTTATGGATAGATTCACAATACCTATGAGGGGAATTTGAAATTCTTGGATGGAAGCCAGTTTGAAATTGGATGGCAAGATTTTGTCTCAGTACAGTACACACAGTTAAGCAAAACTCAAAATGTCCAAGATTGGTCCCACCATGTAGATGTCCTAGCCCAAAAAATCAGATCATATTTCTCATCAATTGGGCCGGAGTTCAAAACTTTTGGATAGCTGATAAAGACTTGGCCAATGCCCATTCAATGTACATGCATGTTCTACCTCTTGAAGGAACAGGATTTGTACTGAAGCCAGGTAACCTAATATGGACGAGTTCTACCAGTTGGATGCCATGGATGTGGTACATGTGCTGCATTATGCACCACTTTAGGAAATGATAAAAAACGGTATAAATAGAAGTAGAATGATTGAGAGTTATGCAACAAGAAGAAAACCGAAATAACATTTAGTTCAATTTAGTTTAGCAAGATTACAGTCCTGGTCAGGAAACCCACATCCCAAATCGCCTAACAAAAGGTTCTGACTTGGCTTAACATTGATGCAACCACGGGTGTCGGTTAGACCCTAAGACTGATTTGGACCAGGTTATACTGCTACCTAGCAGTTTAATGTGACTGTCATGCCTTTAGTGGACCAGCTAGCAACAAGTAAAGGATAAAACATGAACACCATGCAACAAGTTGAGGAATGGAAGAAAACAATAAGAAACAGAATTTCTTATTATTATTATTATTATTCAAAACATGTCTCCCCACATCCTCTCTACTACCTCTTTTTAAAGGAGAAAAACAATTTGGAAAGATCTCCCCTTGATCCCATTACACCCTTGATAACAGCACATTGCTAAGAGCATAATCTAAAAGCAAATAATGGAAGGGAATAATGTTATTCTTGACTGTCAACCATTGCTGTAAATGTACAGTCAATTCTGTCATTGCTGCATTTATACAGTCAAATCTGTCAACACAAAATCTCTCCATTCTATGATTTTAGGCAATCAATTCTCTCCATCTTTGCCTCTGATATTAAGGACCCAGCTCATCATGACTAAATGTAGAGAATCCAGTAATTAATAGAGACCAGAAATCATGTTTTACAAAACCAAATTTGTTCCAGACAATCTGAAATCTGTAAAACAGCCCCTGCTGTTTTCTGTTTTTCTTAAACAGCCCCTGTTTATTCAGTTTTCACATGGAAGGGACTGTTATGGGTTCTTTTCTGAAAGATAGAATTTCACAGATGGGTTCCCACCCCATGTGCTCGATCGAACATATTCATGAACATCAAGGCCTGCTCAGTTAGATGATTTCCAATCTGAACCAGGCCATCTTCATCATCCTCCCCAATTTGAAAGGAACTCAACCTCAAGTTCTCACTTGCATCCTATCCCGGCTTGGCCTCTTGCGCCGCTTTCTCTTCTTGCGCTTAGATCTGCCCTTTAATGTTGGATCTTCTTGTTTTTCTGGATGTTGATTATGGCCTATTACAACTTGAATTTCTTCACATGGTGCAGTCCTATCATCATCTGAAATTTCCTTCATTATCCATTGCTCATCTTGTTTTTGGATCCCCTTAAGGAAAGGATCAACATATTCAGACTCTGATTCTTCGGAGATCTGCAATTCTGCAACTTCTAACACCTTTGCACCATTAAACATCCCTTGATCTATCCTTCTATTTTGCTTTCTTCCATTGGAGAAGAGGGTCACAGTGAGATTGCTCACTTGGATGGTGTAAGTAAGAGTTCCACACAAACCCCCCCACCCCAAAGCATTCATGATGGGCATTGCATCACACCACACATAATCTAGGTAATGACCACCAACAATGAATCGAATTAAACATTGTTCACGGACAATTGGTAGGGTCAACCTTTGGCTCAGTGTGTAATCGAAGATCCCGAACTAGGTTTTGATCAACCAAATTGGTACTACTACCACTGTCGATAACAAATTCGACCTGTCTCCCATGAATTAAACAATCAGCTCGGAATGGATCCATTCGGTGATCTGTCCTATCCCTTCCACCAATGTTTGTTGGAACCACTAAATCATGGCAGATCATCAAAGGTTGATCCCCATCACCATTGATCTACTTAATTTCATAACCTTCTTCGACTTCCCTTGGTGCCAACAAACTCCTGTAGACGATCAAGGTTTCTGGTCCATCGCCGATTTTCCCATCATCAGAATCTTCATTGTTGGGTACAGTTTCTCCATCATTGTTGGGCATGTCTTCACTTTCAGTTTCCAACGTGACATGCTTCCCCTTTGTCGTGTATGACAAAGCACTTCGTCGCTTGCGGCATTCAGATGAGATATGGCCAATCTCATTGCATTTGTAGCAATGGATATTTCTTTGCCCCGATCGGTCAATTGCTCCATCAATGGGAGTCTTCTTTCTGGGTGCTTGGGTTGGACTAGATGGTTGGATTGGCTTTAACTTGGAGCGGCTACCCCCCACCTTTAGCTGGTTTGTAAAACTCTTGCGACTTTTCTACTTCCTGAGTCGTTTCTCAGCAAGACTAGCTTGGCGACATGCCTCTGCGACCGGAAAAATCAGTGCAAGGCCCATCAATTCTGCTATGGCCGGTTTTATCCCTCCGTGAACCGCGTCACCATCTGTTCTTCTAGTTTTGTCACGTCCCCAAAAATAAAAAATAGGGTTACGTGAAATTAGGAGTCAAATTTTTTTTTTTTTTTCTTCTGGAAACAAAACCATTGACTCCTAATTATTTCTTTTCCACAGGATCTTAGGCCGTGGTGAGTTTAGGCCATTCACATTCATTCCCATTCTGCGGAAGTAATTTCAACCAATAGGTACCAAGAGAAGAAAACAAGTTTGCATATCACTAGATAACAATAATAATATTCCAAGTTGCAAAAGAAGTAAATAATAATTTATTACAATGTCCCACTGAAAGATCAAGTCTCTAAAGAATGATTTATTTAAATTGATTGCAATTTAACGAGTCACTCCTGTGCTTGGTCAGACGGCCTCGAAGCCATCGTTTGCACCCCACTAGGGAACATCAGTTGGCTCAAGCGTTTGAAACGCTTCAGCCTGCGCCTCCTCCTCGGCAAAACCGGGCTCGGTACCTATGCATCAATTTTAGAAAACAAGGGTCAACCATAAAAGGCGGCAAGTAAAATACACATAACTCAAAATGAAGTACACTATCAATGAGAGATTAAAACAAAAAAATCATAAGAATATGTAACAATATAAATAAGAGAATGTCATGCAACATAGAAAGAACAGATCCTACATCCAACTCTACCTCAAATGAACAATATCACTTTCGCCGAGCATCGCGTCAGCTGATGCCCTTACGGAATTTATGCCGTCTTCGGATGCCTCGCATCCTGTCCAGAAACGGTGGATCAAATCCGTCTTCGGATGCCTAGCATCCTGTCCAAAATCACGGTGAAACCAACCGTGTACGAGTGGTAAGCTCGTCTTCGGCCCTAAGTCCGGTAAAAATCATCACAGTGTACATCTGTGAACCGACTGCAGTCGTCCAATGACCAGATCCGCATAATAATCTCACACAGCCCTGCCCCTTCCTGTGTCGAGACTCATAAACATGGCTCAGTGATTGTTCGACAGACACATCTTATGGTAGTGTGAAGGGCTAGTCATAATAGGTATTCAAATACCATGTAATAAAACATTATACCAACCGAATAGTGCTCAACATAACATGAATACCTCATTACTAAACACTGTATAGTCCAAGTCACAATACGGTCAAAGTCATCATAAAATAACGGGTATAAATTCTAACATGTATGCAACAAGATAAAGGGATACATCATAATGATTAAGAAATAACTCTACAAATACTCCTAACACTGTGACCACAATTCACGCATGCGACAATTCCACACGAACCAAGATGAAGTAAGGTTGGGAATTTTTGAAAACGGGGCGATGCATAGCCCAATTCTCACTTCATTTGAGTGCGAGTGGTTTGTACCGTCATGTGCAAACCATGAAATCTGTAAGAGGAAATCTGCCCGCATAACCCCTTACTTTGATGATGTGATGGATTTGGTTAAATCGAAGCCATTGGGTTTTAAGACCAACACGAGGGTCTTACGGAGTATATGACCATCCAAAAATAATAATAATAAGTGATTGGTTAAATAATCATTAAAATAAATTATCAGGCCCGAATTTATCATTCTCATGATCTCACGCAAGGGATGGCCCACCTGTTCATTCATTATGAATCCACATATATACCAAGGACCCACAAGGTGATGGACCCACCTCCAGACACCATTCTTCATCATATATATATATATATCCATTTTTTTTTTAAAGATGTTTCTGTGGACATCAATGGACATCAAGTGGCATTTCATAAGTGGGGTCACTAGTTTATCACCGCCAATGTCCACCATCATCCGGTAGCCAAGGGTCTACTCTGCAACCATGGATCTAGGCATGGGATCAAAGAGGCCCACCACTGTTAGGGTCCCACCTGTCGAACCCCACCAATCAGGATTCAATTTACAATCATGGGGCCCACCTGTAGGTGGCGGACCCATGTAAATTTTTCAAGTGGAAACCTGCACATGTTGCTGCCAAACAGCAACATGTGCAGGAAAATTGCTATCTCTGGACTGGTCCCAGGCATGATGAATCCCATCAGATTTTTTTTTTTTTTTTTTTAATGCTGGTGATTAAGGGGGGAGAATGGGGCCCACCTGTAGGCACAAGCAGGTGGGTGACCCACCTGTGCATCACTGCACAGGCGCATTGTGCGCCTGTGCAGTAGTGCACAGGCTGCTGCCTGCACACAACCAATGACGTCTGGGATAAATTCCCAGACGTCTTCATCTCCCTTTTTTTGTCTTTTTTTTTTTTTTTTATAAAAACACTGGTGATCAAGGGGGGGGGGGGGGGGGGGGCCACCCACCATCATGTGCAGGTGGGTGGCCCACCTGTACATTACTGCCAGGCACATGTGTGCCTGTGCAGTAATGCACAGGCGCCAACCCACCTGTGCACAAGTCGTCTGGGATTCAATCCCAGACGTCTTCATCATGCATTTTTTTTTTTTAAACCGGTGGCCCATCACTGATTTGATGAAAGTGTACAAACACCCTGTGTTGTGCCAACAAAAACGTGTCTGGGTTCATTCCCAGACACGATCATCTCTCTTTTTTTTTTTTTTTTTTTTAAAACAAAAGGCCCATCTTCACAATGGCCCAATCCCCTTTCATCAAATCTATCAAGATCATCAAATCCATCAAAACCCCATCAACCAAAAATCTGTGAAACACATACCCATCTAACCTGTCATCAAGCTTTAGAGATTTAAATGGGCATTTACAATACATCTAAGATCATGAAATCAATGGAATTAGTGAAAACATTAGAGATATGTGCAAATCCACTTGCCTTTGATGCAAAAGATCTAGATCTCTCTCTTTCCCTCGGTCACGCCGCCTACCCCAACTGAGAAGATGAAGAAGAAGGAGGAAAGAAGAAGAGATGACGAAGAGGATCCACCTGTTGGGCTTGGATTTGGGCTTGCCCACCTTGGCCGATCAAGAGAAGGTGATGGAGGAGGAAGAAGAGCTGCTGTAGAGGTGAGGGAAGAGAGCACCCACCGATGGAATATAAGTAGGCTTAGGGTTTGGGGAAGAGTTTTGGGTTTTTATAAAAAGAACCCTATTGTTTAGGCTAATTATAAATATGGGCCTGGTTTGGTTTAATGGGCCCAGAATGGGTCCGAATTGGGCCGGGTCAAAAGGTGGATACTCATGATCCTAAACCTACTATCCGATTAACCCAAAACCCAAAAGAAAATTAAATAATTATAATAACCATAATTAACTAAAATACAAACAATTAAATAAAAATTATATTTAAATTAATTAAAAATGGGAACTGGGTTAGGAACCTTACATTCCTTCCCCCTTAGAACATTTGGTCCTCCAAATGTCTAACATACCTCAGGGAGAAGATCCGGGTACAACTTCTTCACTTGGTCTCTGAGCTTCCAAGTGGCCTCCCTTGGACTGTGGTGCTCCCACTGAACCTTCACCCAATGAATAGTTCGCATCCGTAGGACTTGCTCCTTCGTATCAATGATCCGCAACAGCTTCTCCACGTAGGTAGCATCCGGCTGAATCTCGAGTGGTTCATATTAAAGAACATGCGAAGGATCGGCGACGTACTTCTTCAGCATCGAGATATGGAAGACGTTATGAACTCCTGACAACTCTGCTGGCAATGCCAATCTGTAGCTACATCTCCCACTCTCTCGAGAATCTCAAACGGCCCGATGAATCTCCGAGACAGCTTGCCCTTCTGTCCGAATCTGAGTGTTCCTCTAGCCGGCGACACTTTTAGAAACACATGATCGCCCACTGCAAACTCGAGATCTCTCCTCTTCAAGTCAGCATAACTCTTCTGTCTACTCCTGGCAATTTTCAATCTAGCATGAATTTGCTGAACCTTCTCACTGGTATCACTGACTATCGATGGCCCATGAAAACTCCGAACACCAACTTCCTCCCAACAAAGTGGGGTTTTACATCTGCGCCCATACAGTGCTTCAAAAGGGGCCATACCAATACTTGAATGGTAGCTGTTGTTGTATGCGAACTCACAAAGAGGAAGGCTTTTCTGCCAATCCTTTCCAAAGTCCAACACGCAAGCACGCAACATATCCTCCAGTGTTTGATTGGTTCTCTCAGTCTGCCCATCTGTCTCCGGGTGATACGCTGTACTGAAGTTCAAGGTAGTACCGAGAGCCTCTTGAAGTCGTGTCCAGAACTTACTCAGAAATCTCGAATCTCTGTCTGAGACGATCGATACCGGTACACCGTGCAATCTAACTACTTCCTCCATGTATATCTTGGCCAACTCATCTTTGGGTGTCTTTAAGCTCATTGGCAGAAAATGTGCAACTTTAGTTAACCTGTCCACTATCACCCAAATACTATCTTTACCATGAATCATCGGAAGTCCTGATATAAAATCCATCGTGATATGTTCCCATTTCCAATCCGGCACTGCCAACTGCTTCAAAAGTCCTGGGGGTCTCTTGTGTTCTGCCTTAACCTGCTGACAAACCAAACACCTGGCAACAAATCCTGCAATCTCCTTTTTCATGTTGTTCCACCAGTAATGACTACGGAGATTCTGGTACATCTTTGTGCTACCAGGGTGAATGGTAAAACGAGAATGATGCGCTTCTGTCAGGATCTCATTCTTCAACTCCTCTATATTTGGCACACACAATCTATCTTGATAGTACAACAAACCATTTATCAATCTAAAGTCTGGCCTGCTCTCAATCTGCTCAATCACCCTGACCAGCTCTGGATCCTCTGATTGTGTGCTTTTGATTCTGCCCAAAATTTCTGGTTCCCAAACAAACATACTGGCAATCATCACCCTATCATTAACCGGCTGCAAATCAACCCCTAAGTCCAAAAATATTTCTGCCCACGACCATTCTGTCCGCAAACATGCATTCCTCGCTGCTTTTCTGCTTAGCGCATCAGCCACTACATTGGCTTTCCCTGGATGGTATTTGATCGGAAAATCAAAATCCTTGATATATTCCATCCATCTGATCTGTCTCATGTTCAATTCTGGCTGAGTGAATAAATACTGAAGACTCCTGTGGTCTGAATGCACTTCAAATCTTACACCATATAGATAATGTCTCCACATTTTGAGCGCAAAAACTACTGCTGCGAGCTCAAGATCATGGGTAGCGTACTTTTTCTCATGTTCCTTAAGTTGTCTAGACCCATAGGCGACAACTTTTCCATCCTGCATGAGCACACATCCCAAACCAACACCCGAAGCATCAGTATAAATCACAAATTGACCATTCTCCGATGGTAGTGTAAGTACAGGAGCTGTAGTCAACCGGGTTTTTAGCTCTTGAAAACTGGCTTCACACGCATCGGACCACACAAAAGGCACATCTTTCCGCGTTAATTTAGTCAACGGCGCTGCAATTGACGAAAATCCTTGCACAAATCTCCTGTAATAACAGGCCAAACCAAGAAAACTGCGTATCTCTGACACTGACGTGGGTCTTTGCCAATTGACAACTGACTCAATCTTCGTTGGATCCACTGCTAGACCCTCTCTGCTAATAATGTGACCGAGAAAAGACACCTGCTCCAACCAGAACTCACACTTACTCAATTTCGCATAGAGCTGGTGATCCCTCAAAGTCTGCAATGCAGTTCTAAGATGGTTCTCATGTTCCTCACGAGATTTGGAGTATACTAACACATCATCGATGAAAACCACTGTAAATTGATCAAGAAACGGAGCGAAGATCTTATTCATCAAAGCCATGAAAACTCCTGGAGCATTCGTTAGCCCAAACGGCATCACTAAAAATTCATAATTGCCGTATCTAGTCCGGAATGCTGTCTTCTGCACATCCTGATCTCTAACTCTCAGCTGATGATATCCTGACCTCAGGTCTATTTTCGAAAAGAATTCGGCTCCCTGCAACTGATCAAACAACTCATCGATCCTAGGTAATGGATATTTGTTTTTTATAGTGACCTGATTGAGTTGTCTGTAGTCAATGCACATCCTCATGGAACCGTCTTTCTTCTTAACAAAGAGAATAGGTGCTCCCCATGGTGATACACTAGGCCTTATAAAACCTTTATCCAACAAGTCTTGCAGCTGAATTTTCAATTCTCTCAACTCAGCTGGTGCCATTCTGTAAGGAGCTTTTGAGATCGGTGCTGTCCCTGGAGCTAGCTCTATGGTGAAATCGATTTCTCGAATCGGTGGTAATCCCGGAATCTCATCTGGGAAGACATCCGGAAACTCACAAACTACAGGTATCTCCGATACATCCCCCTCCGCCTGGGACTGTTTATCCTCCGTGATAAACGCTAAATAACCTTCACAACCGCTCCTTAGCATACGATCTGCCATTAAGGCTGATATCCGGCTAGTGGGAATCCGTTTTGATTGTCCAATAAACTTAACAGTTTCTGATTTGACTTTAAGCTTGATAATCTTGTTAAAACAGTCCATATTTGCTTGATAGGTCCTCAGCCAATCCATGCCCAAAATGACATCAAAGTCATTCATCATCATAAGCACCAAGTTTGCTGGTAAAATCAACCTCTCTATTTGAACTCGGATACGAGGAAAGTACTGATGGCATCTAACTCGCCCACCCATGGGAGTATTAACTAATAGAGGACAATCTAGTCGCGCTACCTTCTCATGCAAATGCTTAGCAAAAGTTTGAGAAACAAAAGAATGGGTGGCACCAGAATCAAATAGCACCTTAGCTTCAACATCTGAGATTAGAATAATACCTTCCACGCACTCTCCATAGGCATCCGCTTCCTCGTGAGTAATAGCATAAGCTCGTCCAACCTGCTGTGGCCTTTGTTGGTGTCCGTGCACTGGCCGCTGTGGCCTTTGCTGACCCCTCTGCTGTTGATGACCCATCTGCTGCCCTTGGCCTTGTTGGCCAACTGTTCTCTGCTGCTGCTGCTGCTGAGGGGCTAGTCCCCTAATCTGCTGATACTGGGGTGCTGGGGCTCTAAACTGTTGCTGCTGCGGAGCCCGAGGTGGCTGCTGGTAAGACTGCTGCGGCCTAAACTGGGGTGCTTGCCTCCCCGGCTGCTGCTGCGCATAACCATCCTGTGCTGCCTCCCGCGCCAATGTGCGCTCTCGACCTCCGTTAGGACAATCACGAGTTTTATGCCCCGGCTGTCCACAATAAAAACAAAGTCCTGTACCCCACCGACACCTCTCTGTTAGGTGACCATACCCGCACCGAGCACACTGTGGCTTTCTCGTACCAAGATTAGAGTTCTGGAACTTCTGCTTTTTCTGCTGAGGTTGGCCTACAAACTGATTCTGCATTTGTCGCTGCTTCGACCCTGATGAGGCTGCCTCCTCGTCTTCCCGCTTAACCATGCCCTCGGCCCAATTTGCACTCTTGACATAATCTTGAAATGTTGGCCGTTCCATATCCCCTACTTTTGATGCGATACGGGCATTCATACCCTTGAGGAAACATCGGACTTTTTCTGTCAAAGGATGGACAAGAGTGGGTGCATACTTAGATAACCTTGTAAACTTGGTCTCATACTGCTGGATAGTCATGTCACCCTGCTTCAATTTTTCAAATTCTTCCATCTTCTGATCTTGCAGATATTTAGGCACAAATTTATCCGTGAATGCCGTCGTGAATGTCGTCCAAGCATCGGCCTCCTGCACTGTGTCTGCTTGCACAGCTGCTTTAACAGAGTCCCACCATTGTTTAGCTGCCCCTTTTAACATATATGCAGCTAGCTGAACTTGTTGAATGCCGGTACATCTAAATGCTGCAAAAATCTGCTCCAAATGCTCCAAGAAATCATCAGCAGCCATAGGATCCTCCGTACCATGGAATTGTGCAGGGAACCTCTTCATGAATTTATCGAAAATGTCGTTGGGATCCACTTCCTTCGGAGGTAAAGTAACCTGAACTGGCTGACTTGCTCTATCTGCGGCAGCTAACAACTGGGCCTGAAATACTGCCCTGTCAGCATCTACTTGGGCTTTCTCTGCGGTCCTCTCTGCCTCAACCCGTGCTCGTTCTGCAGCCCTCTCCTCACGTTCTTGTTGCCTATCTGCAGCTCGTTGTCTCTCATGCTCTCTTTGCATAGTAATTTGGTTATTTTGAGCTTGCATAAAAGCCTGCAAGAGCTGTGAGAACCTGTCATCTTGGGATGGCGAATTGTCTCCGTTGGGTTGTGAACGAGTAACTCTCTGAGCCATGATCTGTAAAATAGTTCAAGATGGTGAATTTTTATTAAACAAATTCTAGCAAACAATTCTATAGACTTTACACTAAGCGGGTAAAATCTGTCTAACGAAATCGGAACCTCACCCACGTCCTATGTTTTTATCCACTTTTAATGATCTAGAAACATGCCCGTTTCTTGCTCTAATACCAACTGTCACGTCCCCAAAAATAAAAAATAGGGTTACGTGAAATTAGGAGTCAAATTTTTTTTTTTTTTCTTCTGGAAACAAAACCATTGACTCCTAATTATTTCTTTTCCACAGGATCTTAGGCCGTGGTGAGTTTAGGCCATTCACATTCATTCCCATTCTGCGGAAGTAATTTCAACCAATAGGTACCAAGAGAAGAAAACAAGTTTGCATATCACTAGATAACAATAATAATATTCCAAGTTGCAAAAGAAGTAAATAATAATTTATTACAATGTCCCACTGAAAGATCAAGTCTCTAAAGAATGATTTATTTAAATTGATTGCAATTTAACGAGTCACTCCTGTGCTTGGTCAGACGGCCTCGAAGCCATCGTTTGCACCCCACTCGGGAACATCAGTTGGCTCAAGCGTTTGAAACGCTTCAGCCTGCGCCTCCTCCTCGGCAAAACCGGGCTCGGTACCTATGCATCAATTTTAGAAAACAAAGGTCAACCATAAAAGGCGGCAAGTAAAATACACATAACTCAAAATGAAGTACACTATCAATGAGAGATTAAAACAAAAAAATCATAAGAATATGTAACAATATAAATAAGAGAATGTCATGCAACATAGAAAGAACAGATCCTACATCCAACTCTACCTCAAATGAACAATATCACTTTCGCCGAGCATCGCGTCAGCTGATGCCCTTACGGAATTTATGCCGTCTTCGGATGCCTCGCATCCTGTCCAGAAACGGTGGATCAAATCCGTCTTCGGATGCCTAGCATCCTGTCCAAAATCACGGTGAAACCAACCGTGTACGAGTGGTAAGCTCGTCTTCGGCCCTAAGTCCGGTAAAAATCATCACAGTGTACATCTGTGAACCGACTGCAGTCGTCCAATGACCAGATCCGCATAATAATCTCACACAGCCCTGCCCCTTCCTGTGTCGAGACTCATAAACATGGCTCAGTGATTGTTCGACAGACACATCTTATGGTAGTGTGAAGGGCTAGTCATAATAGGTATTCAAATACCATGTAATAAAACATTATACCAACCGAATAGTGCTCAACATAACATGAATACCTCATTACTAAACACTGTATAGTCCAAGTCACAATACGGTCAAAGTCATCATAAAATAACGGGTATAAATTCTAACATGTATGCAACAAGATAAAGGGATACATCATAATGATTAAGAAATAACTCTACAAATATTCCTAACACTGTGACCACAATTCACGCATGCGACAATTCCACACGAACCAAGATGAAGGTTGGGAATTTTTGAAAACGGGGTGATGCATAGCCCAATTCTCACTTCATCTGAGTGCGAGTGGTTTGTACCGTCATGTGCAAACCATGAAATCTGTAAGAGGAAATCTGCCCGCATAACCCCTTACTTTGATGATGTGATGGATTTGGTTAAATCGAAGCCATTGGGTTTTAAGACCAACACGAGGGTCTTACGGAGTATATGACCATCCAAAAATAATAATAATAAGTGATTGGTTAAATAATCATTAAAATAAATTATCAGGCCCGAATTTATCATTCTCATGATCTCACGCAAGGGATGGCCCACCTGTTCATTCATTATGAATCCACATATATACCAAGGACCCACAAGGTGATGGACCCACCTCCAGACACCATTCTTCATCATATATATATATCCATTTTTTTTTTAAAGATGTTTCTGTGGACATCAATGGACATCAAGTGGCATTTCATAAGTGGGGTCACTAGTTTATCACCGCCAATGTCCACCATCATCCGGTAGCCAAGGGTCCACTCTGCAACCATGGATCCAGGCATGGGATCAAAGAGGCCCACCACTGTTAGGGTCCCACCTGTCCAACCCCACCAATCAGGATTCAATTTACAATCATGGGGCCCACCTGTAGGTGGCGGACCCATGTAAATTTTTCAAGTGGAAACCTGCACATGTTGCTGCCAAACAGCAACATGTGCAGGAAAATTGCTATCTCTGGGCTGGTCCCAGGCATGATGAATCCCATCAAATTTTTTTTTTTTTTTTTTAATGCTGGTGATTAAGGGGGGAGAATGGGGCCCACCTGTAGGCACAAGCAGGTGGGTGACCCACCTGTGCATCACTGCACAGGCGCATTGTGCGCCTGTGCAGTAGTGCACAGGCTGCTGCCTGCACACAACCAATGACGTCTGGGATAAATTCCCAGACGTCTTCATCTCCCTTTTTTTGTCTTTTTTTTTTTTTTTAATAAAAACACTGGTGATCAAGGGGGGGGGGGCCACCCACCATCATGTGCAGGTGGGTGGCCCACCTGTACATTACTGCCAGGCACATGTGTGCCTGTGCAGTAATGCACAGGCGCCAACCCACCTGTGCACAAGTCGTCTGGGATTCAATCCCAGACGTCTTCATCATGCATTTTTTTTTTTTTTAAACCGGTGGCCCATCACTGATTTGATGAAAGTGTACAAACACCCTGTGTTGTGCCAACAAAAACGTGTCTGGGTTCATTCCCAGATACGATCATCTCTCTTTTTTTTTTTTTTTTTTTTAAAACAAAAGGCCCATCTTCACAATGGCCCAATCCCCTTTCATCAAATCTATCAAGATCATCAAATCCATCAAAACCCCATCAACCAAAAATCTGTGAAACACATACCCATCTAACCTGTCATCAAGCTTTAGAGATTTAAATGGGCATTTACAATACATCTAAGATCATGAAATCAATGGAATTAGTGAAAACATTAGAGATATGTGCAAATCCACTTGCCTTTGATGCAAAAGATCTAGATCTCTCTCTTTCCCTCGGTCACGCCGCCTACCCCAACTGAGAAGATGAAGAAGAAGGAGGAAAGAAGAAGAGATGACGAAGAGGATCCACCTGTTGGGCTTGGATTTGGGCTTGCCCACCTTGGCCGATCAAGAGAAGGTGATGGAGGAGGAAGAAGAGCTGCTGTAGAGGTGAGGGAAGAGAGCACCCACCGATGGAATATAAGTAGGCTTAGGGTTTGGGGAAGAGTTTTGGGTTTTTATAAAAAGAACCCTATTGTTTAGGCTAATTATAAATATGGGCCTGGTTTGGTTTAATGGGCCCAGAATGGGTCCGAATTGGGCCGGGTCAAAAGGTGGATACTCATGATCCTAAACCTACTATCCGATTAACCCAAAACCCAAAAGAAAATTAAATAATTATAATAACCATAATTAACTAAAATACAAACAATTAAATAAAAATTATATTTAAATTAATTAAAAATGGGAACTGGGTTAGGAACCTTACAAGTTTATTCAAATTATTACACGAGATGAGTTTGTAAAACTCCTCCACATACTCCTCCACAGTCTGATCCTTTTGTCAAATATGTTGCAGTCGTTGGAAATTGGACCGCACATAATCGACAGGAAGGAAGGCCTCGTGCATCACGGATTTCATCTTCTCCCAAGTAGTCAACCCGCGCTTGCCTCGCCTTTCTCACGTGGCTTTCGTCTGTTCCCACCAAGCCGAAGCTCAACCTTGTAGTCACATGGCTGCGATCTTGACCTTGCAGTCATTTGGGATCACTCGATAGTCTAAGATCCGCTCGATGCTTCAATCCACTCGATGAAGTCATCTCCACAAAGGCTACCGTGGTACTCCAGGATCTCAATTTTCAAGTTGAGATCATCACCCTGGTCTTCTCACCTTCTTTTTCTATGGTGATCTTCTTCCTGGCCTCAATGAAGGAAATAACTACCATCACTTTCGTCCAAATCCTCTTCACTTGGATTCGTAGGAGCCCTCCTTGCTCCTAGACATGTGAGCTGCTGATGGATAGCATGCAGTTGTTCTTCCAAATCTCCGAATCTGGTGTTAATTTCATGTACGTATCCTTGTAAGTCTTCCTGTCGCACACCTGCAGCGCCAACACGGCCTCTACCTCTGCCTTTTCCTCTTCCTCCACATTGCATTGTTTTATCGAGAGGTTCTATGTAAGTAGAATCTTACAGTGTCGATGGCGAACAAAAGCACCTGCTCTAATACCAATCTGATGCAGCCAAGGGTGTCGGCTCAACCCCCAAGACTGATTTGGACCAGTTCATACTGCTACCTAGCAGTATCATGTGACTGTCATGCCTTTAGTGGACCAGCAAGCAACAAGTAAAGGATAAAACATGATAAAACACCATGCAACAAGAAGTTGAGGAATGGAAGAAAACAAAAAGAAATTGAATTTCTGTTTGTTCATTTTTTTTAATTCAAAACATGTCTTTCTACATCCTTTCTACTAACTCTTTTTAAAGGAGAAAAAACAATTTGGAAAGATCTCCCCTTGATCCCATTACACCTTCGATAACAGCACATTGCTAAGTTAAGAGCATAATCTAAAAGCAAATAAAAGAAGGGAATAATGTTATTGTTGACTGTTAACCATTGCTGTAATGCACAGTCAATTCTATCATTGCTGCATTTATACAGTCAAATTTGTCAACACACAAAATCTCTCCTTTCTATGATTTTAGGCAATCAATTCTCTCCATCTTTGCCCATGATATTAAGGACCCAGCTCACTATGACTGAATGTAGAGACTCCAGTAATTAACTGACACTAGAAATCACGTTTTGATGATTTTTTTCCAAAACCAAATTTGTTCTAGACATTCTGAAATTTGTAAAACAGCCCCTGCTGTTTTCTGGTTTTATTAAACAGCCCCTGTTTATTCAGTTTTCACATGGAAGGCACAGTTATGGGTTCTTTTCTGAAAGACAGAATTTCACACATGGGTTCTGACCCCATGTGCTCGATCAAACATATTCATGAACATCAAGGCCTGCTCAGTTGGTGATTTCCAATCTGAACCAGGCCATCTTCATCAAATATGTATGTTTGGGCCTTCCACTTTCAAGTTCGAGCTGTTGGGTTGATTCCTAACTCATGACATGGTATCAGAGCCAGTTTTTTGTGTAGCCCACGTTGCTGGGCCATTCACGAAATCTATTCGGCCTAAACATGAGGGAGGGTGTTAAGAAACCCACCCACATCGCCTAACAATAGGTTCTAACTTGGCTTAATATGTATGTTTGGGCCTTCTGCCTTCAAGTTCGAGCTTTTGGGCTGATTCTTGACTCATGACAGGCAGACAGTTCTGTTTTGAGACAAACAAGCATCCAACCTTGAAAAAATGGAGCTGAATAATCAGATGAAAACCTGCTAACAGGAATCATGAAACAATGGCCTAGCCCAGTTTTTCAATTAATCAGGCTGGACTCTGGAGTTTGAGCCAGTCCTATTCACGACTCAGATTTCTGATGTCCAGAGCCAGAGCATTGACAGCCCAACAGTAAGATGAGCTGCAGTGTAAGAGGTATTAGATACCCAAAAAGCCTCCACCCATTTTTCTTCTTCCTAGTTGATAGTGTTACATAGGCCCAAAGCCCATCTGAAAAGAGCCCATCTGAAAGCCATCTGAAAAGAGCCCATCTGAAAAGAGGAGCCTTCTTTACTTGGAATATTATTGCTGTAATTAGCTGTAATTAGTCTTCCTTCTTAACTTAGAATCCCAATTGATATAAATTAGTAAGTTTTCCTTTCTTAAAGCCTAGATTAAAGGTAATTAGCTGTAATTAGTCTTCCTTCTTAACTTAGAATCCCAATTGATATAAATTAGTAAGTTTTCCTTTCTTAAAGCCTAGATTAAAGGTAATTAGCTGTAATTAATCTTCCTTCTTAACTTAGAATCCTAATTGATGTTTAGAATCCTAATTGATGTAAATTAGTGAGTTTTCCTTTCTTAGAGCCTAGATTAAAGGTAATTAGCTGTAATTAGTCTTCCTTCTTAACTTAGAATCCTAATTGATGTAAATTAGTGAGTTTTCCTTTCTTAGAGCCTAGATTAAAGGCATGTAAAGATATATATATTGATGTATAATCTCAATAGAAGGACAAAAATTAATACATTCTCAAGAGAATTCAAAATCTCTTCTCTATGATCGTGAGTTTGTCATGGTATCAGAGCCCTGATCTACAGTCCTCTTCTCTTCTAATCTTCTTCTTCAACTGGTTTGTAGAATCTTGGTGATAACAGTCATTGGCATTCTGTCGTTGATTGTTCATGCATGTTACATCAGCAGACCCTCCCATCCTGGTTGACCACTCATCTTGGAATTCTTGGACATTTTTTCAAATTTTTTCGATCATCAGAGGTAGGCCATTTCATCTCTTTTAGTATTTCAGTTTTGTCCAACAGATTTCATCTTAGCCGTTCAAAATTGTGGATTTTGATCCGTTTTGAGTGAGACATCTTCCAACAGTAGCGAAATTTGACTACCCTTCCATCCCCTGTCTTTGATCTGTCTCGAGATCACTTGGTGGGGTCCACGTACTATCTTTTCCCCTGAAATCAAGGACGTACTACTTTCCTATTGTTTTCTTTTGGCCATAATCAATTTTAATCTAACATTGAGATGGACAAATCTGAGGTTACTTTGATCAAATTCACTGGACAAAATTACCCTACATGGTCTTTTCAATTCCAAACCTACCTCAAAGCTAAGGAATTGTGGGGTTTTGTTTCTGGTGCTGACCCTAAACCCACTGAGGATGAAAAAAAGATCTCCTCTTGGCAGACAAAAGATGCCAAAATCAAATCTTGGATTCTGGGATCGGTTGAGCCTCATCTGATAATGAATCTCAAGCCTTACCCCACTTCTAAAGCCATGTGGGGGTATTTGAAGAAAGTATACCATCAAGATAACTCTGCGCGACAGTTCCATCTTGAATGTGCTATTGTTGAATATACCAAAGGGACTTTGTCAGTACAAGATTATTAATCAGGTTTCCGTACACTGTGGTCGGAATATGACAGTATTAAATATGCGGATGTGGCTGACAATGTGTTGGCGGTAATTCAAGACCTTCCATCTAGTCAACGAGATCAATTTTTGATGAAATTGCGGCATGAATTTGAAAGTGTCCGATCTGCTCTGATGAATCGGTCGCCCCTACCTTCCTTGGATGTATGCTTGAATGAGCTCTTACGCGAAGAACAACGCCTTACGACCTCGGCTCATATTGCTCAACAAAAGACTAAAACCTATTCAGTCGCGTTTTCGGCACATAAAACTTCTCAGTCTCGAGACTTGAGCAAAACCCAATGCTACAGTTGTCAGAAATTTGGGCACGTTGCCTCTCAATGCAAACAAAAAGTCTGCAGTTACTGTAAAAAGTCGGGACATATCATCTCTGAATGTCGTCGCCGTCCTCCAGTCAATCAACACAATATCAAACTCCATAGTCTCCAACATCGCAGTATCCTACTCCACCGTCTCAGACTCCGCATGCTTATGTGGCTTCCTCGGTTATGCCTGTTCCTACATCTGCAACCCCACAGCCTGGGTCCTCCTCATCCCTCACTCCTGAATTGGTTCAACAAATGATTATCAATGCCCTCTTTGCTTTTGGTCTATCAGGTAAGTCTTCTTCATCTTCCACTTGGTTTCTTGATTCCGGGGCGTCTAATCATATGACGTATTCCCACACTCCTCTCTCCAATATGACAAGTTACACTAGCCCTCTTCAAATACAAACTGCTGATGGAGGACATATTCCCATTACTGCTATTGGCGATATCCCTGGTACCATCCCATTGAGAAATGTTTATCTTTGTCCTAATTTAACTTCCAACCTATTGTCAGTCAGACAACTTCTTGAAAATAATTGTAACATCTCTTTTTCTTCTTCTGGTTGTGTTGTGCAAGACCAGATGTCCGGGAAGGAGATCGCGAGGGGGCCTAAGTGTGGACGCTTGTTTCCGCTGGATCTTTCTCAAATTTCTAAGAATCAATTTGCCAATAATGTGTTTTGTTTTTCTCTTGGAGATAATTGCCGGTTGTGGCATAATAGACTCGGACATCTTAATTCCAAGGCTTTGTCCCTTATGTTCAATTCTGGTTTATTAAATAAATCTATTTGTTTAGCTTCTTGTATGCCTTTTGATTGTGCTACTTGTAAAATGGGAAAGAGCAAAACACTTCCGTTTCCTCAATCCACTTCTCACACTTCTCCGTGTTTTGATTTAGTTCATAGTGATGTATAGGGAATTACTCCCGCTCTTTCCCACGCTCACTATAAATATTTTGTGACCTTTATTGATGATTTCAGTCGTTTCACATGGGTCTACTTTCTGCATTCCAAATCTGATGTTTTTCATGTTTTTCAAATTTTTTTTGGCTTATGTTGAAAATCAATTTTCCACCTGCATTAAAATCTTGCGAACTGATTCTGGCGGGAAATATATGTCCTCTGATTTTCAACAGTTTTTGCAAACTAAAGGCATTATTTCTCAAAGATCTTGTTCTTATACTCCCCAGCAGAATGGAGTAGCTGAACGGAAAAATAGACATCTTCTTGATGTCACTCGTTCCCTTCTTCTGGAATCCTCGGTTCCTACTCGTTTTTTGGTTGAGGCACTAGCTATAGCAGCTCATCTTATCAATCGTATGCCATCAACCTCCATTGAGAATCAAAGCCCATATTACCGTTTGTACAAGACTGCTCTATCCTATGATGATCTTCATGTTTTTGGCTCCATTTGTTTTGTGCACTTGCCTCCTTCTGAAAGGACAAAACTCAGGGCACAATCAGCTCAGTGTGTGTTTTTAGGTTATGCACCCTTCCAAAAAGGGTTCCTTTGCTATGATCCTCACATTCGTCGGTTCCGTATCTCTAGGAATGTCGTCTTCTTTGAACATCAGTATTTTTTTCAAAAACACATTGATCCTCCTGACTCCTCTTTTGTGTCATTAACTGGTTTTTCTGAAGACTCGTCAGTTGTTCGTTTTAATCCTAATTTTGTGTATCACAGACGGAACAGCACAGCGCATACTAGTGATCCCCCTCCTGATCTTCCTCCGGCATCCGGTTCCGGCCATACTTCACTGCGTCGCTCCACTTGGATTTCGGTCCCGTCAGACCGTTATGGCTTCTCCCATACTTCCTTAATGGCCACTTTGTCTTCTTCTTCCATTCCACAATCATATTCTCAGGCTGTGCAGGTTTCTTATTGGAAAAAGGCTATGCAAGATGAATTGGATGCGTTAGCACAAAATCATACGTGGGATATTGTACCATCTCCTGTGGGTGTCAAACCTATTGGCTGTAAGTGGGTTTTTTCTCTCAAATTAAAATATGATGGATCCTTAGATCGCTACAAGGCACATCTTGTTGCTCTTGGCAATCGGTAGGAATATGGCATTGATTATGATGAGAACTTTGCTCCAGTTGCCAAGATGACCACCGTCCGCACTATTCTTGCTGTTGCTGCATCTCAATCTTGGCCTCTCTATCAAATGGATGTCAAAAATGTGTTTCTCCATGGTGATCTCAAAGAAGATGTTTATATGCGATTGCCTCAGGGATGCTCCTCCGGCCCCGGTATGGTTGCTAAACTTCGTCGCTCCCTCTATGGTCTGAAACAAGACCCTCGCGCATGGTTTGAGAAATTTCAAGCTGTTCTTCTCCGCTTGGATTTTCATCCAAGCCCGTATGATCCTTCTATGTTTTTACATCATGCTCCCTCCGGGATCACAATACTCCTTGTCTATGTTGATGACATCATCATTATCGGTCCTAGTGCCGGAATGATTCAGAAGCTCCAAGCGTCACTTCGTGAGTCATTTAAAATGAAGGATCTTGGCCCTCTCCACTATTTCCTCGATCTTGAAGTTCATCAATCGCCTAAAAGTATCGTTCTCCATCAGCACAAATATACTATTGATCTCATCGCCTTGGCTGGTCTTACTGCTTCTGCTCCTGTTGATACGCCAGTAGAACTGAATGTCAAACTCAGTCGCGACGAAGGTGCTCTTCTTTCCGATCCTACTGCCTATCGCTAGTTGGTTGGGAGCTTGATCTACCTCACGATCACTCGACCCGATATCTCTTATGTAATCAACCTGATGAGTCAGTTCATGACTGCTCCTCGTCACCTTCATCTGGCTGCTGTTCGCCACATCATTCGGTACCTTATTCGCACACCGACTCGTGGGTTGTTTTTTTCCATCCAACAATCCTCTGACTCTCAAAGCTTATTCAGATGCTGATTAGGCTGGTTGTCCGAATACTTGCAGATCGACAACTGGATGGTGCATGTTTTTAGGTGATAGTCTCATTTCTTGGAAATGCAAGAAACATGACAAAGTTTTCAAATCCTCTACTGAGGCAGAGTACCACGCCATGTCTGCTGTATGCTCCGAAATTCTTTGGCTCCGTGGTTTGCTTTCTGACATTGGTTTTCCAACAGCAGGAGTTACCCCCCTCTATGCAAATAATACCAGTGCTATTCGGATTACTGAAAATCCGGTTTTTCATGAACGTTCTAAACACATCGAGGTTAATTGTCACTTCATCCGTGATGAGCTTAAACGTGATGTCATCAGCCTGCCACATGTCTCCACTGAACTTCAACTTGCTGATATTCTCACCAAAGGCCTTCCACGACCGCGCCATCAGTTCTTGGTTTCCAAATTAATGCTTGTCGATTCTCCTGCATCAAATTGAGGGGGGGTGTTACATAGGCCCAAAGCCCATCTGAAAAGAGCCCATCTGAAAAGAGGAGCCTTCTTTACTTGGAATACTATTGCTGTAATTAGCTGTAATTAGTCTTCCTTCTTAGCTTAGAATCCTAATTGATATAAATTAGTGAGTTTTCCTTTCTTAGAGCCTAGATTAAAGGTAATTAGCTATAATTAGTCTTCCTTCTTAACTTAGAATCCTAATTGCTGTAAATTAGTGAGTTTTTATTTCTTAGAGCCTAGATTAAAGGTAATTAGCTGTAATTAGTCTTCCTTTTAACTTAGAATCCTAATTGATGTAAATTAGTAAGTTTTCCTTTCTTAGAGCCTAGATTAAAGGCATGTAAAGATATATATATTGATGTATAATCTCAATAAAAGGACAAAAATTAATACATTCTCAAGAGAATTCAAAATCTCTTCTCTATGATCGTGAGTTTGTCAGATAGTTCCTATAGAGCTTTGTTAACCATCTAATTCAGACTCACGTGCAATAGCTATCTTTTGTTTATTTGATCTAATACCCTCATTTTCATCGACCCAACTTCATCAATCAGTTATCCTACTCCTACTGTCCTACATATTTTGATATTTTTTAAGTGGCATATTGGTGGGGGAATTGTATGCTTACTCTCTATGGAAAATAGATCTACTAAACCTCCCTATTCCATAAGTGAGGGACTTTTGGTTGGCATTTGTGATGGGTCCCTGCAAGGATGATCTCTGAAAAAAAACTTCTCCTCTTGAAAGATGTTAAATATTCATTATTCAATAAATGGCCTATAAAAAAGCACGGACACGGACACGGACACAGGACATAGATAAGACATGACACAGACAAGCCGACAAGGCATTTTTTAAAAAAGTAGGACACAAATACGTCAGAAGACACGTTAATAATATATATTTATTTATATATAATCACATATTAAAAAAATAATATCATTTCGACTTTTTGATCAATTTAGCAATCAAAAAATAAAAATTCAAGTACCAACTAAAATCATCATCATCATCGTCATCATCATCAAAGCCTTATCCCAACCAAATTGGGGTTGGCTACATGAATTCTGTTTCTCCATTCTATTTTATTTTGAGCCAACTAACAAGCATATCAAATTATCAAATATCAATACAACACTAAAACATAATTCATAATCACTAAACATGAAATATCCATAGTTCCATAAAACCCATACAAAGAAAAGGGAGGATCATCTCTTTCCTCTCCCTCAAATAAATAAATAAATAAATAAATATAAAAATAAAAAGCAAAAAAGAAGTCAATCTCGAGGCCTATTCTTTAGTAAAAGATTTATTTGTTTTTTGCTTGTGATATGATTAATATTAACAATCATACATTTTTCCATGGTATAAGATTGTCATGTATCAAGTTTACAAGTTTTAGTAACCACGTGTTAACAAATGTCCAAGAAATACCAGCCACGGGTTATTTTTTAGTCATAGACATAGGCTAGGAATTGTAAAACACATTGCAAAAAGAGTGTTGGACAGGTGTCCGAAATTAAAATTTTTAGTTCTTAATTATGGACACGAGTAAAATGGTACAGGACACGTGTCTGAGAGTATCCAAGGAGTGTCAGTGTCCGACACGTGTCTAACACGGGCACGTCACTTTCTTAGAAGTGTCCGTGCTTCTTAGACGGCCTATGGAACAACTGTTGAGGAAAATAAGGAAGATGAGAAAATGTAAAAGATGGGATGGAATCTTGCTACAGCCATTTAAAGAGGTCCAAGGTGATCCTGAATGCTAAATGATGATGGCTTTGGACCAGGCTGTTAGTTGACACTAAAACACATTTTTTCTAGCACTTGACTAAATTACACAATGCATAATTCAAGTTTATACTCTGTTTTCAAACACTTCACATTACTAGTGTGTACCCCCGCTAATTAATTTAAAGAAACACATACAGTCACTGTTTAAGAAGGGCCTTTAACTCCAAGCAGTGAGATTCTCACTTAACAAACCAAGCACATGAATGTTGGTGGCTGTTTTATGACTGAAGTAAATAAAAATTATTAATTTGGATGCTAGTCCTCATCTTTATATTGATGCTCTCTCTTATTTATGCCCATGTTTAGGGCAGGTAGTCTTCAATCAAAAGAAAATAGCTACACATGCAATGGCCCACAGATGATTGATTTCAATCAGCTACTCAGATACTCTGGATCATGGCTACTCTTTGCCAACAACATATCAACCACAATCATACAGTAGGAACAGCAAACAAGATACTTTCAGGCTGTGAGCAGAGCAATACCAATGGGTTGTTCTTGTAGTTCATTTCCTGCCTCAGATCAATGAGAATCAGGCATACTATATGGTAAATTTGCAATCAGATTCAGTCAAAGCTAAATCAGTTTCTAGGGATCAAAAATGTTAACATTAGCCCATGACCCATCTACATTAAATGGGCCTTGACCCATTATAGTGATAGGATCTACACAGTCAAAGATGATTATCAAGTACAACCCTTCTTTCCCTCTTTGCATAATACAGCAGTTGTGTACAGATTGTAATTAATTAAATCAAGCCTTCATTAAGGCCATAGGGGATGATAAAAGGGAGAGTCCATCGAATCCCACAGCAGACTCTTTTCTGCACTCACAAGATTTCTCTCTTTCCATTTTGTCTTTGCACCTTGTATTATGAATGACATGGTATCAGAGCATATGCATAGAAATGAAGAGTCTTCACTGATTATGCAAGGTCAAGGAATCCTGGTTGGCACAATTTTTTGTTTCTTCCATGAACCTACAATAGTCCTAGCATCTGGAAAATGGAAATCAAGCACATCAAGGCCACAACCCACCATTGATCACCTCTACTGAAAAGGAGCACAACATGTTGGTCGACTGGGGATTCTAAGATTTCTAAAGATTTTTCTAGATTTTTTTATCAGAGGTAGGCCATCTGCCCTAATTTGTGTTTTAACGATTTTCTGCAGTACTTTTCATCAAATCCATTCAACTTCTTGGATGTTTGTCTTATCCTCATAAAATTTTGTTGAGAGAATCGCAACTCAGCTACCTTCAAGGTATTTTGCTCTAATTAATCTTCTGATCGTGTTGTCGGGCCCACGTGAACACCTGATCACAATATTTCTACTCGCCTGGGGTGTTTTTGAGCTAAATCTGTGTTCTAGTTGCAAATCCGCTCTCTTTGCCATGTGTTCTCTACAAAATTCATAACCCTGTGAATTTCTGCTATTTTAGTTGCTATCTCTTCATACGGATTGCCTTCTAGATGCTTGATCTACGTATTTCTTTTTTATTTTTGTGTCTAAAGGAAACTTCTGGCAATATTTCTTCTATAGGTGACTGCAATTACTTTACTTTCTAGTAATATTTACTTAGGGAGAAATCTGACGTTGCAATCACAAGTTTATTGGCAAAAACTACACTTCCAGGGCCTTCAAACTATAAATTTATCTTAAGGGTAAAGAGCTATGGGGCCATATGGATGGTGCCAATGAACTTACTAATAATAAGGACTTGGCCAAATGGGAGACCAACAATGCCCAAATCATGAGTTGGATTCTAGGATATGTCGAATCCTAGTTTATTCTACATCTTTGGCCCTACAAAACTGCCAAAGATATGTGGAATTACCTAAAAACTATTTATCAGCAAGAAAATTCTGCCTACAGATTTCACTTAAGAGTATGAAATATCCCAATTCACTCAAGGAAATCTATCCATTCAAGAGTTTTACTCTCAGTTTATTAGCTTATAGACTGATTATACTGAATTGATTTATGCAGACCTTCAAGCCACCTCTGTGGCTACTAGTCAAAATATTCATAATACCAGTCGAAGGGATCAGTTCTTGACGAAACTAAGAGTGGAGTTTGAAACTATAAGGTCAAACCTCATGAGCCATGTACCCTCTTCTTTCACAGAGATATGCTTAGTAAAACTTCTACGTGAGGAACAAAGGATTGTCACTCATGCTATGCTTATGCAGAAAGCATCGAGAGGACCTATTGATGTTGCCTATGCTGCATGCAGAAGACCATAGGGCCATGATATGAGTAAGGTTCAATGCTACAGTTTCCAGAACTATGGACATGTCTCTACTCAGTGTACTAAAAAATAATGTACTTATTGCAAAATCAAAGGTCATGTTCTTCCTGAATGTCAGAGGTGTCGTCAGAATCAAGCTCAGAAAGCCAATCTGCCCTTATGACAGAATCCTCCTCTATATCTGCCTCTGTTGCTAATACGCCTATGTATGCGCATGTTGCTTCGCCTTCACTCACCCCCAAACTTGTCCAACAGATGATCATCAATGCGTTTTCTGCTCTTAGTGTTTCAGGTAAAACAAAATCGTCATCCACCTAGTATTTTAATTTAGGGGCTTCTAATCAATGAAATTTTCTTCAAAAAATTTATCTCATCGAAATAAATATGATGGAAACCTCAGAATCACTACCACTAAAGGTGGCAACATTTCTATTCCTACTGTTGGTAAAATTTCTCATTCCCTACCTTTGAACCATGTATTTGTTTCACCTAAATTAACTACCAATCTATTGTCTGTCAGTCAACTTGTTGATAATGATTGTGCCATTTCTTTCTCTCGTTCTGACGGTGTTCTGCAAGATCAAGTGTCGGAGAAGGTAATAGCGAAGGCACCTAAGTGGGGACGTCTTTTTCCACTGCAACTTTCTACATATGACAAGAATAAATTTAAAACTGCTTTGTTATGTGATTCTAGGAAAAATAAAAGCATTTGTGGGGCATCCTAATTCTAAAAATCTTTTGTTTCTATTAATTTCTTCTTTCCTTCATGATGGTAATAAAATTTATTTCAATAATGTGTCTTTTGATTGCACTAACTATAAGATGGGAGAAGGTAAAACCCTACATTTTACAGCACATAACTCTTTAGCTCAAAAGAGTTTTGATCTTGTTCACAATGATGTATAGGCCATTACACCTATACCTTCTCACTCACATTTTAGATACTTTGTCACTTTCAATGATGACCAAAGTCGGTTTACATGGATTTACTTTCCACTCCAAATCTGACGTATTTTCAACTTTTCAAGCTTTCCTAGCATATGTTGAAAACCAATTCTCCAGTTCTATTAAAATCCTTCAATCAAATTCTGAAGGAGAATTTGTCTAAGGAGTTCCAAAACTTCTTACAGCAAAAGGACATTATCTCTCAACGAACATGTCCATATACTACACAACAAAATGGAGTGTATGAAAGAAACAATCGTCATTTACTGGATATTTGTTCATTCATTGCTCTTGGAATCTTTTGTTCCTGCTTGATTTTGGCCAGAGGCACTTTCTACAGCGGTCCATATCATCAACAGGTTGCCTTCTGCTCACATTGTGAACCATATTCCTTATTTCCACCTCTTCGAGAAACAACCTACATACTCTCATCTTCACACCTTTGGGTGTGCGTGTTTTGTTCTTCTGCCTCCGTCTAAGTGGACAAAATTATCCACTCAATTATCTTGCTGCATGTTTTTAGGATATGCTACTGACCAAAAAGGGTTTCTTTGCTATGATCCACTAATATAATGCATCAGGGTCTCTCGGAATGTGGTTTTCTTTGAGAATCAATATTTCTTTCAAAATCATGTTGATACTGTTGAACAATCTCAAATTTCACTTCTTCCCAACTTCTTAAATTCCATTTATCCTGCTATCATAAGATTTAAACATGATATTGTGTATGAAAGACGTAGACTGCAAAGAGACACTGCACCGGAGCCACCTGATATTATTACCAACTACACTTGGTCCTCTTTTGTCTTCTCCACAAGCTCCCCTAGTTTCTCTCCACTGGTCAACATGACCCTCGTAGCCACCTAATAGTCTCGGCTTTACTCATACATCCTTACTAACAACTCCCACATCTATTCAAACTCCTACCTCTTATGGGCAAGTAGTGCAACATGATTGTTGGCGAAAAGCTATGCAGGAGAAAGTTGATGCTATAAAGGAAAATCACAATTGGGATGTTGTTCCCTATCCTTCTTCTGTTCGACCAATTGGGTGTAAGTGGGTTTATTCTATCAAATTAAACCCCAAGGGCTCGTTGGCTCATTATCAGGCTCAGTTAGTGGCATTGGGGAATCGGTAGGAATATGGGATTGATTATGACGAGACATTTGCTCCTGTGGCCAAGATGACCACGGTTTGCATAGTTCTTGCTCTTGCTGCATCTCAGTTATGGCCACTATATCAGATGGATGTAAAAAATACATTCCTTCATGGTAATCTAAAAAAGGAAGTTTATAGGCATCTCCGACAAGGCTATCCATCCAACTCAAAAAATGATGTTGTACAGTTACACCAATCCTTATATGGTCTTAAACAAGCACCCCGAGCTTGGTTTAAGAAGTTTCATGCTACTCTGTAAGACCTTCAAATTTTTGCAAAGTCCTTATGATCCATCTCTATTTACTCAAACTACTTCCAAAGGCACTACCATACTAATAGTGTATGTCGATGATATCATTATCACCAAGACCCATAGTGTCATGATACATTAGCTTCAATCTTCTCTGCGAAAGGCTTTTCATATGAAAGACCTAGGTCCCTTAACCTATTTCTTGGGCTTGGAAGTTCAACAAAGGAAGAAAGGACTTTTTCTTAACCAACATAAATATCTCACTAACTTGAGTAAGCTGGCCAACCTTCAAGATTCCACTACTATGGATACACCTCTCGAAGTGAATGTTAAATTGTGTAAAGATGAAGGTGATCTTCTCCTTGACCCAACAACTTATCATCGCTTAGTTGGGAGTCTGGTATATTTGACAACCACTCAACCGGATAACTTTTATGCTGTGAATTTGGTGAGTTAGTTTATGACTACACCACAGCATCTACAGTTGGCCGCTGTGAAACACATCATTAATTATCTCCTTGGTTCTCTGACACGTGGTCTCTTCTCTCCGGTTGGCACACCCCTTACTCTTACCGCATATTCTGATGCTAACTGGGCTGGTTGTCTAGACACTTGTCACTCTACGACTGGATGGTGTGTTTACTTAAGGGAATCTCTCATCTCATGGAAATGCAAGAAGCAAGATAAAGTATCCAAATCCTCCACCGAGTCTGAGTATCGGGCTATGTCGGCGACCTGTTCAAAATTGTATGGTTACGCAGTTCGCTTTCGAATCTTGGTTTTCCACATACTACTTCTACACCTCTATATGCTAACAACACAAGTGCCATTCGTCTCACTGAAAATCCCATTTTTCATGAACGAACCAAGCACATTGAGGTAGATTGTTATTTCATTCGAGATGAATATGATCGCAGAGTCCTCAATCTTCCACATATCTCTGCCAAACACCAACTAGCAGATATCTTCACTAAAGGCCCTCCTTAGGCCATGTCATGAATTCTTAGTTCGCATATTGTTGCTGATGGACCAGCATCTATTTAAGGGGGGATGTTAACATTAGCTCACGTACATTAAATGGGCCTTGACCCATTATAGTGATAGGATCTACATAATCAAAGATGAGTATTGTGTTTAACCCTTCTTTCCCTTTTTGTATAATATGGTAGTTGTGTACCGATTGTAATTGATTAAATCAAGCCTTCATTAAGGCCACAAGGGGTGATAAAAGGGAAAGTCCATTGACTCCTAGAGCAGACTCTTTTCTGCACTCACAATATTTCTCTCTTTCCATTTTGTCTCTGCACCTTTGTCTTATGAATGACAAAAAACACTATGCAAGAAATTATGTTCCCAAAGAGAAAAAGGACTGACCTCTTATCCTCATTGCCTGAGGTACAATCCTGTACCCAGTACCCTCATCACAAGTACTTGCTCAACTTAGAAAAACCAATCTAAATTAATCCTAGGCATTCAAAATGACAATAACTTAGGCAAAACCAATATAATATATATTAACTTTATCGTCCGAAAATAATCAATCTAGACCGTATTTGTTGGTTAGACATGGCTATAATCATCAAGTGGGCCAGGCTTGGGCTAGTACCTTGGGGATCCATGCTAGTCATTGATAAGAAGAATTTTGGGCACTTGGGACATCGTCTGTTGTCCTTGACTCATGGGTGCAATAAATCTTCCAATTAAGGCGCTAACTGGGAAATCATCCATCCTACATAGGGCTCATCACATCAAAGGTTTTCCCTAGATCATGCACCTGCGTACATGGAAGTTGCAGCAACAGCACAATTGCAGCAGAGAAAAACCATGGAGTTTCACTGACAAATCCTACAAGCATGCAACATTTTATTGCTTTGGTGGACAACTCAAGCCTAATGATTTGGTAAACTGCCAAACTCCAAAAGATGCAAGTCTTGGTAGTAGAAACCAACTAATACGTTTTTTTTTTTATTGGCAACATGAGTCAACTCCATCTAGTGCTTACCACTATGAAGTCATTGCTTGCCCCCATTACAAGTATCTCAACAGAATTTTCCGGAACTGAAGGAGGTGGCAACGATGCATTAAGCTTCTTCAGATCAAACAATGGCATCCTTGAACTTTCTTTCAGAAGCTCCTGATAACTGCAGTAGTATGAAGTAAGACTCAGTAAGCTTCAACTTCCAGACCGCAGCAAATGAATTAAAATTAATTAAAGAAATAAACTAAAAAGCACCAATATAAGGAAAGAAGAATGAAGAAAGAAATAGATGACTATAAAAGTATACCAAACACATCAGTAATCCAACGAAGGATGCAGCACCGTTGGTAATTAGGGAGATTACTGGGGGAAAACAAGCATCCACAAACTTGCTACTTTAATGATACATGACTACACAAATAACTTATGTGCATGAAAGCATTTCAATAGCATAACCATATGAACTAAACAATCACACAAAGAAATGCAATATATCTTACCAACACACTTTCTTACCTTTTAATAGCATGGCCATTTATATAAATAACCATATGATTCGCTGACAGAATATCCATGTCAGACCAATATGACACTTGTTTTGGTACCCAATACTGCACTAATACTTCAAGGTATGTTTTGGTACCTATTACTGCACCAATACTTCTAGGTACAAGTTTAGGATATCCTACTTACGAAATCCATCATTTCATATAATTCCTTTAATTTTCCTACTTCTCAACTTAAAAAATGTTAAAGAGGAATATAAACAATATTCAGTTCATTAATTCAAAAGCGTTTTAAAGGAAAAATGAGGACAGCCATATCCATACCTTGTCCTAGATAAAAATGCAGGGTCACATCCATGGTCCCTATAGCTGTGTCTGTACCTATATCCATATCTGGGCATCATATTTTATAATAATATATTATGACTATGTGCATGATGAGTTCCAAGACGATGATTGCACTTGGCCCATTGCAATTGTTGGGCTTATCCAATCCACTTCGCCCATTATCTAGTTCCTTCCAGATGTAAACCATGGATTGTTCCAATCCTCTCCACTCCAAATTCAAAGAGGTGATCATATGAGTGGCTTGCTGTTGCTGGGGACATGAAGGAAGTCTCCCACAGTCTAGGAATGGGTGCATCTACAGTATTGACCCCTTATTTCTACAGTCACATACATCTAGGGTACCATCCCTCTACCATTAATTTTGAGAAGTTGAGATAAAGGACTGTATGTTTGGGCAAAACTCTTGTCAAACTAGTGCTTCTCTTCTCAAACTGATTCAATAACTCCATTTATTATTTTTCTTTGATTATGTTCATCATGCTTCAGGTCCTTGACACAAAGTGTAAATTATCTAACAATGACAACTTTAACAGACATTTTAGAGCAGAATGAAAAGGCTTTCATAGACAAACCGTTGGACTAGATCATCTTCCATTTCAGCAGAGAAAAAGGTTTCCTTACAGAGGGGCAAAGAAGTGGCAAAAGCTTTTGCAGCTAAGCTGAGTGTCACCTGATAAGAAGTACAAGAGTCACAAAAAGAATTTCTTCATTGTAGCTTGGAAAGAACAAACTAAAAGATTATACACACATATCCATTCAAGTGACAAACTCTGATAGCACCTGCTCCAGTAGAGATTTCTCGATTTTGTGCTCGTGGCATTCATTTGGTTTTGCTTATTTGAGCCACATCTGAAATTTGCCACCTCAGCAAACATGCTGAGATATAGAACTCATAATATCCCAAAATCGTAATTACATATCATGCCAGATATACAATACTTCCCTAACATAAAAAAGAGAATTCACTATTTAGTGTTGAGAAGAGAAGACAAATACCTTGAAAGCAGCAACAGGTTTGGACAACAGATATCTCCATACTAACCCACTAAGCCAAAGGAATATACAACATGTTATAGGAGGCCAAGCAACACCCATGGGCACAGGGAAAAAAAAACTTAAATCCATTCAATAGAGCAGTCACCTATTCCCCGAAGGAGGAACAGAGCATACAAGCACAGCTCCAACAAGTGTTGGGTGTGAAGCTTCCCTTCCTGATTGACAAATGGAGTCAATGAGAAAGCATAGGAAATAGAACACAAGAAAAAGAGAAAAAACAGATATTAGGATTTTTGTATTGGCTAATTCATGTTTTGTACAAAACTTGAGTTCATTGATCTGTATTTTATATTATTTAGAATGGACTTAGTTTGCATCACAAGAAGTGCTGAAACTGAAGAAATCAGAAAATAGAGCTCATGCTCTAGCGGACATGCTCTTGCGCTCGAGTGGGCCTAGATAGAGGCATTGTACTCAAGCCTATGAAGACCGTGCTCAAAACTAACAGATGAATGGAAAATAACGGGATGTTCAAAACACACGCTTGAACCGGCGCTCACTTGCACTTGAGCGCGCATGCGGTAGAAGCCCACCGACCTGCACAGAGTTTTTTCTTTTTTGTGACAGAGTTGCCTGTTTTTGTTATAATTGGACTCTAATCCTAAGGCACGAATCATTGCCTATAAATGGGGTGTTCCCCTCAACCCTAAAATACACTTCACCATAATCTGAGTTGAAATTATACATTAGAGATTCTATTTAGAGCTTTTATGAGAGTTAAGCTGAAGGCTTCAAGTTCTAGAGTTGGCACTTATACTTCTTCGTAAGAGATTTGTGGCTTTTACATCTTTTTAAGAGATTATTCTCTCGCTGTAGAGATTCATTCGTGATGGTGATCAAAGTGCTAATAGCAGGACACCAAGAGACTGCGTGTCGATGATTCTAGCAAGAACAACTACAACGCCTTGTGTCAAAAGACTAACTGTAGGGTTGTGAGTATATCTTGTAACTACAAAAGTTAGGATTTGATTTTGTCCACATTGGGCTCATGGTTTTTTCCCGTTTGGATTTCCATGTCAAATATTGTGTCACCTTCTTTGTGTAGTTGGTTGCTTTTATTTTCCACTACATAAAAGTAGTAATTGAACTGCAATCTAGAAAAAATCCAAGGCCTTAAATCCTTCATTGAGCATACACAGTGAAGTTCTATGAGATTTATTAGAAGCCAGCAAAACTGAGACCAATTGTTCGGGTTCATACCCTGACAAATAAGAGAAACATAGATATCGTGGCAGAGTGATGGTCCATACACATGCACATTGACCTATATGCATCATGAAAATTGTTCTAATATGAGAAACTATATATGCAGTCTAGCCCCATGTCCCAATTTTGATCAGTGCAGGCCCTTCACACTCTCATTCCCCAATGATTTGGCACCAAACCGAATTTTATTCTCATCAAACCTTTATCCATTGTTGGATTGAATCTCAAAGAAATCTATGACTAAAAGACCACTAAACTGTATGGCTATTAAATCAAGAGCTAGGATGATTTGACAGGGCTCAATTCTTTGTTGACCCTTATCCATAAGGAGACCGTTCCATTTATCCCACCCCCATTGATAAGTAGATATCTAAGTGGGTCCCATGAGCTGACTGCAAATGAAAAGTATGCATTCTGCTCGTCGGAGAACATTGCCAATGCATCGCATACATGTTCATCAATCCAAATGGTACAAACTGGGTCTTAAAATCAGATCGATTTGATACTTTTAATGTCAGAGCAATAGCCATTCTGTTTGTTTTTCGTTTTGTTTTGTTTTTTTTTTTTTTTTTTTTTTTTTTTGGTTGAATAACCCCTATTTGATGCGCAGATATGTCATGTATGCAGCAAACAGAGGATATTCTCCAGCACGCATCACGCATATTCAGACATGGGACCCACCTCAGGGGCAGTTCTGGTGCGTTGCGCAGGGGAATGTTTTCCTGCAGTAAACATAGTTTTAAATTATGATATAAAATCCAGCACTGTCTGCTGTCTGGTTTAGTACCCAAAAATCATTGTATCTCATTATGGATATTGTGGACCCCATCAATAATGAGGTCCACAATGTCAATAATCTGGATGGACAACATATAACTGATGTGTGTTTAAATCACCCGGAGAACCACATACTGGCGAAGTGGCATGAAGTAAAACCCACCATTACGAGTCTTTGACTGTTGCTCAGCTAGTAAAAGACATGTGTAAAGGAAGGTTAAAAAAAAAAAAAAACCCACTACCTGGCAGTTTTTTCGAGAGATGTCCAGTAATCATATTTGAGATGTAGTATTGAACAATGAGTCCTCCAAATGAATGTCCAAGCAAGACCGGTGGTGAGGTAAGGTGTTTCTGAATGAAGTCATCTACATCACTTGCATGTGTCTACTGCAGGAGTTTGGAACAGACAATAAAACCCCATGAAGAATGAACCCCAAGAACACCGTACATCTTACATGGAGCGATCAAGACAGATAAGACAATCTAGTTTTAAAGGAACAATAAAATTCAAGACATTAAAGAATAAAATAAGGTACCTGAAGTGTACCAGCTGCTGGCCCAATAGGCAGATCACTTTCACCCTGACCATGTACCAAATCTATGTAAAAGAGGCACAAACAAATGAAAATTGCACCAAGAAAAATAACAGAAGCTTTCAAACATGGATTCAGAAATTTCTGTACACATTCCAATCCCAGTCCTATTTATCGGGCATTACGGTTGGGCCTAGGTCCATCACATGAGCCCGCATGTCAAGTACAGAACCCGGTCACTTGCAACCTACATGCACTCCTATGTGGCCTAGGGATGGCAATGGATCAATTTGGAGCAAATTTGTGTTCTAGCCAACCCGATTAGCATTTGCACTGCACCAAGCCCAATGCGACCCATAACGGGTTTTACGGTTATCATGCCCAACCTGCCCCATAAAAGTCACGGATTGGATCGCGTTTGTTACTATTTGATATGATTTTTTATTTTCAAATATGAAATATTTATTTTTTATTTTCAAATATGAAATATTTATTTGCACAAGAAAAAATTTGAACCCACAGCGTGTCAAAAACTTTCTCTCACTAGTCACTACTAATTTTTCAAAGAAAATCCTTATTGAGTAAGAGTAATGCTCATGTTGTTGACACATAATGCTCATTGAGTAAGAATAAATGCTTTATGTCGACATTTCATATCACCCTCTAACATTACTGAATTAAGGGATGGAATACATCACACACAACCAAAACCTGTAACTGTCCTGAACCCGATGCGGGTTAATTTCCATTAAACCATATTGGACCTTAATCCTACCAACACACTACCAAACCTTCCCCTCGCAATTTGGACGTGCTTTGGAGAGTCCCCATTCTAAACCAAACCCATTTACATTTGCATCCCCGCTATGACCCATGTATATGTTGGTAGAGGCTAGTTCTTTAAACAAAAATACAAAATAGTAGACCCATGTTTGGCCTTCAACTATTGGCCATAAAATTTTCTACTGGATAGAGCCCATTGGCCTAGAAAGACAGCCCAAATCGGACCCAATGCAAGTTCAACTCAGTTCAGGCCTCGGCTGGCCAGACCCATGAGCCCCACTAGCTGCAATTGCAAGAAAAATCCAATCATAAGATACAAAAAGCAAAATCCAGCGAGTAAGGGCCAAACAAGAGAGACCCAATTCACGGAGTGGCCCAAGAGAGAAGGGGGAGAGGTCAGAAATACCTGACCCAAAAGGCTGAGGGCATAGCAATCGAATCCGGACCCGGAAAAGAAGGGCAGCCAGTGCTCCGCCCAGCACCAAGCTGCATGGAAGCTGCCATGGATGAAGACCAGAGGCGGATTCTTTGGACCCGACTTCTCCTCATCTGGGTCTTTGCGGGTACCCCTCTGGAAGATGACTTCCATGCCCAGACCGGAGGGGAGCTGGTGGAAAAGACGGGACTGCCCCCGTTTCAGGTGGAAAGGGACTCGCATTTTACTGGGCCTGTCGAGGACTGCGAGGGGTTTTCTGGACTTTGTGTGGACGTTGGAGGTTGGAGGAAAAGGATATAAGGGAGAGATTGAGAGAAAGGTAGCCATGGCTGATGAGAGAGTGAATTGTGGTTCTGTCTCTTTTGAGGGCTCTGGGCGCTGACACATTTGAAGAGTTTATGTTTCTTTTCATTGTTTATTATCTCATTTCTTTTCAGTGGGCTCCCTGCTTGTACATTGATCATGTAATAAAAAGTTAAAAGACACTACATACATCTTTTGGTTTATCATAATTAAAACCAGCTAAATTCACTGGTTCATGCTTTTGGGTGGCCGGACTGCACCCTCACATAAATAATATTTTTTTTGTTGCACCACTGAATGTTAGGGGCGTGGGCAAGTGTGTGCGGATGTGAGTACTTACCACAGTATGGCCGGGGGGGGGGGGGGGGGGGGGGGGGGGGTGTTGGGGCAAGTCGTTGGTTTTGATCTTGGAATTTTGAGATGGCTCCCTATTTTATTAGTTTAAAAAGGACAAGTTTGAGAACAAAAATTATCGTTCTTGTGACTCATTGTTTTAAAAAAGAGATCCACGAGTAAAAACAAGATGAAAGTACATATGGTCGTTTAGTTGGATTCTATTTACCTTTTTTTATAAACCTAAAAAGATATTAGGAAAAAAGATAAGGATGCTTTAGTGTGAATGTCCAACAACACTTTCGAAAAACCAAAGGGATTTGTGAGGTGAGGGTTTAAACCTAATTAGGATTAAGGTCCAAACCAGATTCCTAGTATGCAGTCCAATTAATCTTAAGCAATAAAGAGAACTAAATGAAAACAATGATGACATAGAAGATGGAAGATTTTTAACATAGAAAACCCAAATACGGAAAAAACCATGAGACCGATCTCATCGATCTAAAAAAAATCAAGCACTAGAAAGAATAAACAGCTACAAGATTTACTCACTACACTTTTCTCCAATTGAACTCAACTTAAAGATTGTAATTCTTCCTACCAACAACTTGTCGTTCACCGTTGACCCATGCTTGACGCAACCCACCTTAATGTCTCTTACAGCGCAAGATCTCCAACAAGATAGTAGAAGCAAAAACCTCCAGAAGCAGTAACTTGAACATGCAGCAAACCGTGCAATGTGTCATGGATATGACACCACCATTCAATGTGTTGTGGATATGACACCACCCTTGAAATTGGGCTCACCAAGTCGTTGGTTTTGATCTATTTGGAATTTTGAGATGGCGCCCTATTTTATTAGTTAAAAAGGACAATTTTGAGAACAAAAATTATTGTCTCGTGACTCATTGTTTTAAAAAAGAGATCCCCGAGGAAAAACAAGATGAAAGTACATATGGTCGTTTAGTTGGATTCCATTTACCTTTTTTATAAACCTCTAAATAGATTAGGAAAGAAGATAAGGATGCTTTAATGTGAATGTCCAACAACACTTTCGAAAAACCAAAGGGATTTGTGAGGTGAGGGTTTAAACCTAATTAGGATTAAGGTCCAAACCAGATTTCTAGTATGTAGTCCAATTAATCTTAAGCAATAAAGAGAACTAAATGAAAACAATGATGACATAGAAGATGGAAGATTTTTAACATAGAAAACCCAAACACGAAGAAAACCATGAGACTGATCTCAAAGGTCTAGGAAAAATCAAGCACTAGAAAGAGTAAACAGCTACAAGATTTACTCACTACACTTTTCCCTAATTGAACTCAACTTAAAGATTGTAATTCTTCTTACCAACGACTTGCCGTTCACCGTTGACCCATGCTTGACGCAAGTCACCTTAATGTCTCTTACAACGCAAGATCTCCAACAAGATAGTAGAAGCAAAAACCTCCGGAAGCAGTTGCTTGAACATGCAGCAAACCGTTCAATGTGTTGTGGATATGACACCACCATTGTGTGCATGTGTGCGTAATCAACCAAAATTAACAATTAACTACACAAGAAGATAAGAGATTTACTTGGTTTAGCAGAGATGCCTACATCCACAAAAAACCAATTTCTATTAGGTTCTCCTCAAATCTGTGAATCCATGGCCTTGGAATCTCTGCTCATGTCTAGGGTTACAAATTACATCATATATATAATCATCACTTCTTTATCCCTTAAGAACTTTATTCTTAGAAAAAAGAAAGTCCTAATCCTATTAAGAAACTGCTGTTTAATAAACAAAAAATTCCTAATACAATTAAGGAAACTATCCAAGACATGAACCCACTTTGGTCTGGACCCACTTGGCTAACAATCTCCCCCTCTAGACTATAGGGAAGACGCCCTAAACCCCTTACTGGGAGTTCAGCCTTGCCAACTCTGAATATAGCTCAAGTTTTTCCTTAAACACAACCTTTGTCATCATGTTCGAGGGATTCTTGTCCGAGTGAATTTTTTCCAGCTTCATGTAGTTCTTCTCAATCACCTCACAAATCCAATGGTACTTGACATCAACATGCTTCATGCGACCATCATATGTAGCATTCTCACTGAAATCCATAGCACTCTGACTATTACAGTAACTACATATTCTTCTTGCTTCAAACCTAATTCTTGAATGAATCTCTTCAACCAAAGCATCTATCTCCCTGCTTCATTAGCATCTATGTATTCTGCTTCAGTTATAAATTGTGTTGTATACTTCTGTAACTTCAATTGCTAGGAGATAGCTCTCTCTACAAAAGTAAACAAATAACCAGAAGTCGATAACCGACGATTAAAATCACCTACAAAATCAGCATCAGTATAACCTTCCACCACTAGTTTTGAGCCTCTGAAACATAAGCACAACCTAGAGATACCTCTTAAATACCTGAAAATCCACTTCATTGCTTCTCAAAGCTCTTTTTTAGGGTTAGATAGAAATCTACTCACTAAACCCATAGCATAAAGAATGTCTAGCCGTGTACAAACTATGGCATGCATAAGACTCCCCATAGTAGAGAAGTAAGGAATACATGTCATCTGTTCCCTTTCATTATCTATAGTATGACATAAGCGTTTGCTCAATTTAAAGTGACTGGCTAGAGGATGCTAATTGGCTTAGTATTCTTCATGTTGAACCACTCGAGTATTTATTCGACATATTTCTCCTGTGACAACCACAGCCGCTTGGAACTTGTGTCACGACGTATTCGTATGCCCAATATCGTTTATACGGGACCCAAGTCTTTCATGTCAACTAACTTTGACATCTCCTCTTCCAACTTGCCAATCAACTTGTTATATGTCCAACTATCAGCATATCATCTACATATAAAAGAAGGATGATGAACCTTCCATCGAGAAATCGACGAACATAAACACAGTAATTTGCAGCTGTCCTCCGGTACCCATGACTCAACATGAATGAATCAAACTTCTTGTACCACTATCTTGGTGCTTGTTTTAACCCGTAGAGACTTTTTTTCAACTTGCAAACCATTTATTCTTTTCCTTCTACCTCAAACTCCTTTGGCTGAGTCATGTAGATCTCTTCTTTCAAGTCATCGTGAAGAAACGCAGTCTTCATGTCTATCTATTCAAGCTCAAGGTCTATGCTGGCAACTAGACCCAAGATAACTTTGACAGAAGTCATCTTCACAACAGAAGAGAAAACTTCATTGAAGTGATACCCTTCATCTGCGCGAAGCCTTTTATCACTAACCGTGCTTTATGCTTCACCAGTTTTCCATTTTAATCTTTTTTCAACTTGAACACCCATTTGTTTTTCAGAACATTCATATCTTTAGGAAGTTGCACTAGCTCATAAGTCTTGTTCTTCTTCAAAGAACTCAACTTATCCTACATAGCCTTCATCTACTCATCTTTATCATCATGAGTTATTGCTTCTCGAAAGCTCTCAGGCTCCCCCTCATCAGTACGCAAAATATATTTGAATGCAGAATACTTAGTTGATGGTTGACGCTCTCATGTAGACCTCCTAGCTTAATGTTCCATAGTTTTTAATCAAGGAGAATGTAGCTTTCCCTACTCAATACCCTCATTATCTGGCAACCCCTGTGCCTCATCATGATTTGGATTGTTTTGTCTACCTTCTCCACCAGTAGTCTACACTGGAGAAGGAGTCGGTGTAAGATCAACCACTCCATCAACTGTTTCAAATGACTTATCAATCTTCTCAACATCTCAAAAGAATTGGTTTTCATGGAAAACCACATCCATACTTTTGATAATTCTTCTCTGTTTTGGATCCAATAACCTGTAACCAAACTCATCTTTACCATAACCAAGAAAGATACAACTCACTGCCTTATCGTCCAACTTTGAACGCTGCTCCTTTGGTACATGTGCAAACGTCTTATACCCAAACACCTTCAAGTGTGAATAGGAAGCATTTTTACCTGTCCATCTTCTATCTAAAATATCAAAATTCAAAAGAACTGCGAAATACCTATTAATCAGATAACCGGTAGTAGAATAGCTTCACCCAGAATGACTTAGGCAACCATGCTAATCTCATCATCATCTCATCTTCTCAAGAATAATGCGGTTCATTCTCTCTGCCACACCATTGTGCTGTAAAGTACTAGGAACTATTTTTTCATGTAAAATGCCATGCTTCAAGCAGTAGCTTCTAAACTGGTTGGATGTGCACTAACCCCCATTATTTGTACGGAGATACTTTAAGAGTTTATTTGTTTCTCTTTCAACCATGACATGAAACTGTTGAAAAATCTGGAACACTTGATCTTTCGATTTTAACGCATAAACCCAGACTTTTCTAAATGCATCATCAATAAATGTGACAAAAAACTTATTGTCACCAAATGATTCTACCTCCATAGGACTACAAAATTAGAATATGCCAAATCCAACACAATAGATTTTAATTTTGATGTCGAAGAGAAAGCAACCCTATGCTATTTGCCAAACAAACAGTAATTACAAGGGGTCAAGGGATATACCTTTGGAGTAAAGAATTAAATCCTTTTTTGCCAACATCTACAAGCCTTTCTCACTCATATGACTAAGTCTCTTATGCCACAAATTCGATGAGGAACTATCTTGAACAGCATTCAACACACCTTTACACAGTTTTACATGTATTTTGTAAAGTGTGTTACCCGCTTTCCCTCTTGCCATAACAAGAGCCCTCTAGTGAGCTTCCATCTACCATTTCCGAAGTAATTCTCATAACTTGTATGATTCAATGCAGTTTCGAAAATCATATTCAACCGTAGATCAGGAACATACTACACATCTTTTAGTGTCATTATGCAACCAATATCGATTTTAATGTAGACATCACTGATACTAACAATCTCTAAACGACTCGTGTTGCCTATCAACAATCTCTAAACGACTCGTGTTGCCTATCTTCACAGTACCAAAGTCACCTACTATAAATGTCGTGAATAGCTCCCTACAGGGATTAGCATGGTAAGATGTTGCTGTGTCAACAACCCACTCAACCTGATTATTTGCAACACTTAAATGCTCTTCATCATCACCGGCGAGCACCACTACTTCCTGTCCCAAAGTAGCTGTGGTGTTATCATTGTCATCGTTCTTCTCATTGTTGAATCCTTTCTGTTCCTTCAAGGCAAAACAATTTTTCCTGATATGGCCCATTTTGCCACAGAAAAATCATTTCACAGACTTTTTCTTAGTCTGTGATTCAGCTTTAGACTTGCTACGACCCCCCTTTGGTCCTCTACTTTTACTCTTCCCCTTCTTCTCAGTAACAAAAGCATGTGCATTATCTGTCCTTGCAGATTAGTATCTTCATTATGTAAACTACTGGTAACCTGACTCATGGACAACACACCATCTAGAGTAGAGTCACTCATAGAAATAACTAATATCTCCCATGTATAGGTAGAGAACTCAGAAGCAACAAAGCTTGCATCTCATTATCAAGGACCATCTTCATTGTGGCTAACTGATTTACCACACTTTGGAACTTATTGATGTGATCTCCGATCTAACCATCATCCTTGAATTTCATGTTCATAAGCTTTTTGATCAAAAAGGTTTTGTTCACAGTGATCTTTTTATCATACGTTGCTTTTAACTTTTTCCAAAGGGTATTCGCATTGCTTTCATTAGACACATAGTGAAATATGTTGTTATCAACTCACTGTTTGATGTGACCAATCGCTTTTCTATGCAACTTGTTCTATTTAGCACTTGCCTATCTTTTAGTCAGGTACTATCCCTCTCAATGTGATCATAAAGGTTTTTATAATAGAGAATATCCTCCATCTTTGGTTTCTAGATTAACCAATTGGAATGGTTGAACTTAACCATGGTAGTATTCACAGTATTGTTTTCCATTTTAATTAAATTAAGCAATAGAGAAAAAAAGAACAAACAACTAACACTGACCTTAACTCCTAAACTAAGCTATAGATCTTATCACCATGAGCACGCTGGATGAAATGGATCTGAAATTCAACCCCGGATGGCTCCAATATCGCAGAAATAGCTTTCCATGATCCGATTTCGTTAAACTGCTTGTTGACTGTCAAACAGCCAATTTTCTTCCATAAACACGTAGATCTACTCAAAATGAATCCGTAGGCTGATCTTAGTCAAACTGGCTTTGACTGTACAATCTGCTAATATAGGCTGATGCATGCTGACGTTAGCTCTCTGCTGCTACAAGCTGGGCTTTTGTAAATGGGTTTAGGTTGACTCAAACTAACTTGACCTGGGTTTTGCTGGGCTTCTACACCATGGGTCAGGTCGAACTAACCCAACCCAACCTAGAATCGACCTGGGATAAAACCAGGTGCCTTCTTTAACCTCCATCCTTGTTCTGCAACAGGAGAGCCAAAATGCGCTACCCCTTTCCTTCTTCAGCTACACCGGACAGGTATCAGCGACCCGCTAGCAAACAACGACCGGCGAGGGGCAGGTGGCCGGCAACGGCGACGCTGCGGAAAGCGGCATGATGAGGATGGCAGTGGCAAGGAATGAAAAGGCAGTGATGCATGTTCTTCTCCGGTCTTCTTCCTTAGAAATCCGGCAAGCAAAACCCAAAAGCCGAGCACCCTTCGATATTTTCCAATGAAGATGTCCAGCCAACCCGAGAACCAACTCTTTTTCCAACCGTGGCCCAACAGAGATCAACTCGCTGATCTCTCTTCTTCTTTGTTTCGGAACACAAAGATCTGAACTCTGCAACAAGGATTCAATCCGTTGATCTTCCGCAGCACAATTCCAAGCAAGATTCTAGCTCGGCTTTGGTACCACTTGTTGTGGATATGACACCACCGTTGTGCGTGTGTATGTGTAAGCAACCCAAATCAATAATCAATCACATAAGAAGACAAGAGATTTACGTGGTTCGGCAAAGATACCTACATCAACGGGAAACCAATTTCTACTAGGTTCTCCTCCAATCTGTGAATCCACAGTCTTGGAATCTCAACCGATGTCTAGAGTTACAAATTTCATCATATATATAATCATCACTTTCTTATTCCTCAAGAACTCTATTATTAGAAAAAGAAAGTCCTAATTCTATTAAGAAACTACTATTTAATAAACAGAAAACTCCTAATACAATTAGGGAAACTACCCAAGACATGAACCCACTTTCGTCTGGACTCACTTGGCCAACACAATGGTTGCTCCAAAGAGGAGAGGAATCTTCAATAGATATTCTAGGTTTAGAATTGGGAGATGGCTTGTATTAGGGGTTGAGAGATGTTGTGTTTAAATAGGCATGGGTAAGAGATCAATTGGTGATAAAACAAGTAAGTTAAGATAAAACAGAAAAGGAATTTGTGCAAATCAGTTGGAAATTTTTTGTTTTCTCACTTGATCAAAGAAGGGTTGGGTCGAGTACGCGAAGTTCCTGTCTGGTGCTTTCGGCTAGGTTCACTCGAGCAAAGGGTAGGTTCGGTCGAGTGAGTAGCACTTCTGTCTCCATTTTGTTCTGCTTCAAGTTTTTCTCTATATTCTTCACTTCAATTCATCCGATGAAGACCGCTACAGTCCAAGACTAAAATATGTAAATTAGAGTTCACATTTGACCCAAGTTTTGTCCAAAAACCTATGAATTAGCCAACATTCAAAATCCTAACATGAGGCTTTTGTAAAATGGAAACTAGCTATGTACTGTTGCAAACCAAAGGCATCTTGTCCAAAAATAATCCTTAAATTCTTGGTAAAAATTTGAATCACTATTACTATTAGGTATTTAGTGGAGTTTCTTATAATTTTTTGTCAAAACCTCTATTTAATCTGATGAAAGATTAAAGAGGATTTACCAAAAAAATCATCATAGGGGACCCCAAAACCAATGAACTTGTGTAAGTTCACCGAAGTGGTCACATATGACTACTTCATTTTATTTTTTACATCTAATATGAGAGCATCGATTTTGATGCTCTTGCATTTTAAAAGTTTGACCCTCCTCCACCAATATCTAGTCCACCACCCTCTCACCACTAGCATATCATTTTCCCCTTATTGTTATTCACTTTGTCTTCAACCCAAAGAAGTCAAACGCTTTCCTAGTTCATAGAACTAATTTCAACAAAAGTTTTTAACCCAGGCCTTCTTTTACTTCAAGGTCCTACAACCAGAAGCCAAACCATTCGGTCTTCTTTCCTCTTTGCAGAAGCTTTCCCTTTTACAGTTCTTGTCGACTTTTTAACACCTTTAAATCTTCCAATGAAAACCGATGGACATAATCTCTAAGGGCCCGTTTGGATATGTACAGATATAATATTTATAGATTTAAATAACAGCATAAAAAAATTGTAGAATTTAATAATATAATATTATAATATTGCCGTTTGGCAATTTTTAAAGAATTTAACAGATTTTAAACTAATAGGTTTGCCAGTTTTTGAAGATTATAATATATGCTAAAAGTAAAAGTTATCATAGATTTAAAATAAAAAAACCATGTAAATTTATAATATTATCTCAACAGCTACAAAATTTTCTCAATGTTCTTTAAAAAGATAAACAAGATGACCACTACAATTCATGATAAATAGTTTATTAATGGCCATGTTGATCTCTTAGCCTTCTAATGCAAATGCTATACTTATCCCACATAGAATTTGCATTTGCATCATGCATTCTCTTACCACATGTCTAAACAAAGGGGTACCCACACCATAGGTCTTGAGAAAGGGATAGTTCCTATGAAATGGGTGCAAAGTACCCTGGTCATGAATGCCAAGAATGAGAGAGATGGATGGCTCTTGCAATCTGGCACTATTTATTTGATTGAAGAAAAAAAATATATTAAAATTTTTTATTCCATTTTAGAAATCAGCTAAAATTTTTGTTATGTGAAATTTTTGCTTGAACTATTTTTCTATTTTTATTTCGTTTTAAGAGTTCTAGTTTTGTAACACTACTAGCAACAAAGGCCCATGCTAAACTCGGGCCCAAAAAATGTGAATTTATTTAAATATAAAATTGATTGAAATATTAATAAGAAAAAAATTGAATTCTATTAATCTTTATATTTTCAGTTTAGGAGCTAGATATGTATACATGCTATACAAAAGAGTAAAAAAATAAAAGAAAGATACTAATTTTTCTATTTTTTATTTATCTTTTTATTTCCACTCTTTCTTCTTCTCTCCAACTTTTGTGAGTTTATTAATATTTTTAATTTAAAAATTTTTAAGTAAGGGTATTATGCTAGGATATCTTGATCTATCATCTTTAAATCTTAAATGGAAAACAATTTTTGTCGTTAATTAGTAATAATTGAGTTTCTCTTAAAATTTTATTAAAAAACCTAAGAAACAAATTAGAATTTTTACCAAACCGGGTTAAGATAGAACTCTCACAAAATCAACGAACTAAGTGATTAAGAACAATGCAAGCGCATGAATTTCATCACAAAGAAAGCTTAATCTCCATTTACCAGAATATTGATTTGAAATCCCATATTTATAATACATTGGAAAAAGTTCCCTCCCAATTATAGAGACAAAAAAATAGAGTTGAGAACTCATTTTCACCTGCTCTTATTGTTGTTGTCTCCATCAACTCTCTCAATTTGTTCACATTTTCCCACTACCTTGTTGAGGCATACATGTTTTATAGCATCACATAATTTTCGGCATTGTATGATTTAAGCTCAAACAACCTATTAGCCATAACCTCTTTGAGCCCAATGTTGTCATACCGTCCCCATGAATTCAACAGTGGCCCCATATGCTATCACTCGGGCTCATTGCCATATTTTCCACCACATCCAAATAGATGACTTCTTATTATGTAAAAAAAAAAAAAACAGGCATTAAACTTGAGAGCTCCCATACCAGTAGATTCTTCAGTCGGAAAGGAGCCAATTATACCTAATTAAAGTAAAAGAATGAGGTAGGCCATATTCAAGCATACACCCATCCACCAATGATTCGCATAATAAATACATATAGTTGCTAATATTGGCCAACTTATAGATGCAATCTGGCCAAATAATTACACTGATTGAATGAGATGCTAAAAAATCTGCAATGAAACATGACTACAAACAATTGTGTGGATTTCGTGGGTAATAATCATGGGGTCAAGATCATCCAATCAAATGCGATTTTAAAGTAATGTGACGTTCCACATGAAAGCGAGGATTTGGAGGGTGCTGATGATATTTCAATTAATTCATAAACGTTATCTACAAACATAATGGGATCTATTTGTTATGTTTAATAGGGAAGCAAGTCCTAAATTTGAGGAATTCAGGTTTGGAGAGAGAGGGAGAGATTTTAGGAGAAAAGATAAACCATTTCTTGATATTGATTTTTTTAGAAGATGATGCGGCGCTCTAAAAAGAAAAGAAAAAAAAATTGCTGATGTGGCATTCTCCATAGGCCTTCATTCTTAGAACTGCCCGTGCTTAGCCCTGGCCCTATAATAAAAGAGTCACATTTCAAAACGTTTTGTATTATTTGCACTTAAATATTATATTATATTACTTTAACATGAAATAGTTTATAAACTAATTTAGTGCATTTGCTAACTCGGTAGAGATAATTGAATATTATATTAATGTAACATAAAATAATTTGTAAATTAATTTAGTGCAATTGCTAAATTGGTGGAGATAATTGAATAATATAAATATAATTTTGGAGAAGATAATTGAGAAAGTTTGAATCTAATATTCTTACCAAGTTTAAATATCAAATGGTTTTTATCACACCTCAAGGGCTTTCCCCGGCTCCACCTGGGAGTGTAGCGATTAGTCTAGCCAAAAGTGCAGTTATCTTTAAAAGAAAGTATAATAGCTAGAGGCTAGAAGTCAATATATATCACCTAGAAATGGAAAGATAAAATACATTTTCTCAATAAACACAACAGAGAACAAATATTTGATCCTATCTAAAATTTTGGAGTCATTCATAAAATCATAATAGAACTATAACATTGTTAGAAACGTATAAATAATCCACTCAAATTAAGAAAGAAAATTTTAATTTGAAAGGAGAAAAAGTAGAGAAAAGTACTGTAAACATAAAAAAATAAAAAATTAAGAAGTGTTACATGAAAAAAAAACCTCAATTATAAAGTATTCTTGCATATCGAGTTTGAGTAAATGAATATAGCCTCAATTACAAAGTGTGCTTCTATGAGTGAGTTTGAGTTTACTACAAAGCCCAGATTAATGAAATTTATCATTATTTACTTTTCCTTCACAATATTTTTTATTAAAAAAAAGTTATATGGTATAATTTGCTAAAATGTTTTTCACAAGTATTAACGCAGTGTTCAGTTCCATTACCAGGCAGATATGACTATCCACGTAAAATAGACATAGCTCTCAGCCATATATTTGAAGCATACTAACTCTATATATATCCATTTGGGAGTTTAGGCAATAAGCGTCTCACATTCATAGTAGGCCCATTTATATCAAATTTTGACTAGCAAAATGAGCTCTGCATGAAGGGAGGCCATCTAAAAAAGTGATGTAATAACTGAGGTCTATGAATCTACAATTTCTGCAATAGTAAATTCATATCAAGTGCCTATCTTGCCACAATTGAGTTTTATCATAAGTCAAAGCAAAAAGCTGTTAATGAATAAAGAAGTAACACACTACCATGGATATTTATTGATTAAAAGAAAAAGAGCAAATACTACCAGGAACATTCCATGAAAACTTTGTAGTAATTGCCCCCTCTCACTTTGGAATACCAACATCTGAAGGTCATTGAATTGGAGCTATAACAGGCCAAACCTTCACTCATCATGGGTAGCATGATCTTGATTAAGAGATTTTAGGGGTGATGCAGAAACGATGGATAGAGGGAGAGATTTTAGTTAGAGAGATTTTAGTGGAAAAAATTGAATTGATGAGGAAGAGGTTTGAATTCCATTCAAATTGAGAGATTTTTGGGAAATAAATGGAATAAATGTGAGAGAGGAGGGTAAAGGGAGAGATTTTAGGGGATGATGCAAAAACGGTGGAGAGAGAGGGAGAGATTTTAGAAAAACCATTTCTTGATATTTATATTTTTAGAAGATGACATGGTATTTTATAAAAAAGGAAAAAAATATTACTGATGTGGTATCCTCCAGAAGCTTCTATTCTTGTAACTTTAATTTATATATATATATAAAGAGAGATTCTTTGAGTAAAAAGCAAAGAGAAGATGGTTATGTCATTAAAATAATTATTTTTACATAAGAAATCTCATGTATTCAAATTTCAAAATAAACTACATTCCCAAAAACTACGAATATATTTAAATATAAGATTGATTGAAACATTAATAAGAAAAAAATTGAATTCTATTAATCTTTATATTTTCAGTTTAGGAGCTAGATATGTATACATGATAAATACAAATGAGTAAAACAATAAAAGAAAGATATTAATCTTTCTATTTTTTATTTATCTTTTTATTTCCACTCTCTCTTTTTCTCTCCCACTTTCGTGAATTTTATTAATATTTTTAATTTAAAATTTTTTTAGTAAGGGTATTATGCTAGGATATCTCAATCTATCATCTTTAAATCCTTAAATGGAAAACAATTTCTGTCATTAATTAGTAATAATTTAGTTTCTCTTAAAATTTTATTAAAAAACCTAAAAAAACAAATTAGAACAATTATGTGGATTTAGTGGGTAATAATCATGGGTCAAGATCACCCAATAAAAGGTGATTCTAAATTAATTCGTGAAGATCCACATGAAAGTGAGGATTTGGAAGCATACGCCCATCCACCAATGATTCACATAACAAACACATATAGTTGCCAATATTGGCCAACTAATAGATGCAATGTGGCCAAATAATTACATTGATCGGATGAGATGCTGAGAAATCTGCAATGAAACATGACTACAAACAATTGTGTAGATTTAGTAGGTAATAATCATGGGGTTAAGATCATCCAATCAAAGGCGATTCTAAATTAATGTAACGATCCACATGAAAACGAGGATTTGGAGGGTGTTAATGATATTTCAATTAATCCATAAATGTTATCTATAAACATAATGAGATCTGTTTGTTATTTTTAATAGGGGAAGCAAGTCCTAAATTTGAGAAATTTAGGTTTGGGGAGAGAGAGAGAGAGAGAGATTTTAGGGGATAAGAAAAACCATTTCTTGATATTGATATTTTTAGAAAATAACGTGGTGCTCTAGAAAAAAAATTGCTCATGTGGCACCCTCCAGAGGCCTCTATTTTTGTAACTTTAATATATATAATGAGGAGCATTTTCATCATTTTAGTCATAAATTAGTTGCATAATGTCCAAGCAGCATTTTCATGGAGCAAAAGTTGGAAACTGGAGTTGAATAAATGTCTTTACGGAGATGAAATAGTGTAGATGTTCTTATTGCGTGGACTTGCCATTTGGCAATAAGAAATGGATGGAATTGAGTATAGACTAGGAGCACGGGTTTGATGGAGCCTTAAGAAGGGCCGGTTTACATCTAGTCATGGTGCCCATATTTGCCAATAGACAATTGTTAAAAGGAACTGTTCTCTACCGCAGTGTAGATTTCTAGACGATGATGTCTGCTACCAGTATGGAGAGACTGATGAAATTTGTAAGGGATAAAGATACTACTGTATTTGATAAAAAGGATCCAAAAGGTTGATAACATGTGATATCTATCTTCTAGATCATTTTTCTAAAATGCAATTTATGAAAGGAGAGAGATGGAGAGAGCTGATGATGATGATGATGGGAATTTGTGTTGCTATTGTTGTTGGTTACAGCCAAGAGAGGAGGATGTTTGTGAAAGTGGGAGGAAAATGGTCTGTGCGATCTATTCCTCTATCCAAAATCATGTTTTGTCCAAGGAGGGATGGAGAAGGAGAGGAAAGGAAGAGGCGGGGGAGAAAAAGAAAAGAGGAAACTGACATATGCTGTAAGTCAAAACCCATTAAATGGCATAAAATAATCTTATAAGATTCTTTGCTACGTAATAGAGGTAAAGAAAACGATCTTTTTATATTTTAGAAAGAAAGAAGATAATGTTTTAAAATTTTAAGTTATCAAACAACCCAAACTTATATAGGTAAGAAACCTTTCTTAAAAATAAAAAAGTATTGCACTTTCTTATCATCCAAAGAGGTCCTAAACAAAGATGTACTATATAAAATGTGCACCAAGTTCGTTTGTGCCATTAGCAATGGGTATGAAGTAGTGAGCCTTTGGGATTTTTCATATTTTCTAATTTTGATAATACTATATAATACTGGGGAAATGCAATAGATCTCATCTTTATCTTCATCTTTCATATCCTCGTTAAATATATTTCAATAAAGAAGAAGATGACAAAGTCTATAAGCCCTCATCAAATCTGAATATAGCAAGTCTGGATCCTTTGTTCAGATCTGAAAATCTAGGTTTGTCTCCATCGAAAAACCAATTCGATGATGAGATGGCCTGTGACCCACTACAGATATGACTCTCTGTAACTTTCGTCCTTCGGCGAGATCGAGTCTGGCAACGTCAATCTGCAACTTGAAGCCATTGCCCGGTTTTCTTCTCCATTTGCAACAGAGGTTTGGATCCTCTGTGTGCTTTAGGCAATGATCTCAGAGGGTCTTTCTTCTCACTCCTTTTTAGCAAATCAAGAGCCATTATCCTTTGTGTCCCTCTGTTTTGGAATAAAAAAAACACGTCCCAGTGCCCAGGCACTGGTGGCAACGAGAAAGGGAGAAAGAGATGACAGTGTTCACAGGGAGAGTGGTTTGTCCATTATCAAAGGAGGGAAGAGAAGATTAACGAAATATAGGGGTAAAGAGGAGGGTAAAAAGAACTAGTGACAACGTCGAATTTGACGCTCCCTCTTACTATGAAAAAAAATACACTCTTCGTGCACCTATTGTTTTGGTTGCAACCTAAGGTAATTTTTTCAATAAAGTCTTTAATATTAAAATTGATAAAAGATAATCAGGAAAGTAGATAATTGAAAATAAAGAAAAAAAATAGTCTACAAGTGATAATTGAATATTTTCATAAAAAAAAGTGATAATTAAATATTGTAAATAAAATTACTCATTAAAGACTAGAAGGAGAGAAACAAAAGAAATGTAACATAAGCAAAATAAGTGAGAAAAACATAAGGGCTTAGCAATCTAAATCCTTGTAAGATGATGAAGTATGTTAAGATATTTTCCAAGATTTAATTTTAAGAGAAATATAAACTAAATTAATTGTATCAGAAGTGAATACTTAGATTGTTAAGACTTTTTATAATAAAAAGTAAAAGAAGAGTGGATCAAACCCTATACACATATAAGCCCTAGATACACCTTGTTATTGACATTAAAATTCAACGGCATAGATTGAATTAAAATTCTAGTATAATATGCCTATGAATGAAAAGGCAAGTAATATGGGTGAATTATACATCAAGTGAAAATGGTCATTTATATATATGGACATTCATGCATGTCAATGTCGGTTTTCATAGTGAGTAACATGAAATTTTGATTGGTTTTGAGTTTTTTATTGAAGCTCTACCTCTTTAACATTCAAACCGAAAATGTTCACCAATGCATGACAAAAGGGGGGCTATTTTCTTTCAAAAAATTTTGTGGGTGTTTATTGTGAATAATGCTACCAATATGATTAAACTTTAAATAGCATTATTAAAGCATGTAATGTTGTGCGACCAAAGAGAAGTCACACACTCTGAGATGGTGAGCTGGTGGCATCGAGCATTCAGATTGTTCTTAATTAAATGTGTAAATCATGGACCTAGATTTGGACCCAAGTCTTATTTGGGTTAATAAGATAGGTTAGAATCTAGGTTTACGGTAGCATAGGTTGAAATCCGTTCTCAACATTTTCAATTTTGATCATTTATAAATTAGGGGTCCATTTTTAATTTCTACAGTGCCATTTTGTTGGATTTGTATAAAAAAAGTATACTTAAAATTTGTTTTAATAGGTTAGTAATGAAAACATAGAAATATCGGGAGGGTGTTAGACTTTTTTAAAATTTTTCTATGCCGTACTTTTTTTCTTATTTTTTAATGAAGAAAATGCTACCATGGTAGATATCATCAACTTCCCTTTCTTCCCCATCACTTTTCTCTCCTATAATAGCAAATTTGCCTCTTTAGCACCCTCTTTACCTTATTTTCCATTGTTGATTTCTATTTCTAATCCACAACACTTGTACTATTAAGGAGTGTGTTTCACTTGAGAGAGAGAATAAAAAAGTATTTATTCTGCCTCTACTAACTCCTCCATAATATAGTCCCAAAGCCAATCAGTAGCAAGTTCAAATATCAGAATGGATGATTCAACCTAAAAAAAAAAGGATCCATGCGTCGTCAAAAGTGTGTTCATTAGGTTCTACCTAACATGAATGTAGAGAAGTGGATTCTACTTGAGGAAAAATACTAAAAGTATTTATGTTACCTCTACTAATGCCTGATTTTGAGTAACTTAATATCTATGAGATCGAACCATCAAACAAAGATCTTGTACCAAAATCCACCGAAGGAGTGTGAGACAGTGAGGGAAAAAACAAAAGCAAATGAGGCTGTGGATTTTGAAGTTTGATGGGATGTGTTGATGAAGCGACAAGAGTAATTCTAGTTTGGAGTGCAAATTGATCAGAGAGTGTGTTGGATTTTTTTTTAATCCATTTGTTCTCTTGTCCCACATTTGGAAAAAAAAAACTACCACATTATGCTTGAGTCCTAGACTGTAAAACCCACCCTTTTTCTATAAATTTATGTTATTTTGGCCTTTTTAGTGGTATTTAGGCTTAGATTAGACGATTAGAGGGGTTAGAAGTAATTAGCACAGTGATAGAAGGTTATAGAAGAGGACTTGAGTGAATTTTAGGTTAACCAGAGGTCCTTGGGAGAAAATCTAATAGCTAACTTTATCAAATTCCATATTGCCCTCAAAATATCTTCCCTCTTTAATTCATTGCTCATGGGTATTTTGGTCATTTAAACCCAACCTACTTGAAAACACAAAAAGCCCATTCATGCTTACACATTACAACTTTTCTACTTGAGGATAAACTAGACCTTTCACATGATTCTACTTTATATAAATCCAAATTCTAGCAAACTCTTATTTCAAACTCATCTCTCTCTCTCTCTCCTTAATATCTCATATATTCCTAATTTTCTTAAGCTAGAGCTAATCACCTAACTTCCATGGCTACCAATTTCTACAAAGCTATATCTTGAAGGAGCAAGCTACTAATCTTTCAATCAAGTCCCATAGATTGATAGGCATCTATCTCTACATCACATCAAGGTAAGGATTCCTACAATCCAACAAATTCCCCTTTTCTCTTTTGATCTCTTACTTCAATTATTGTCTAAATCTCATTTCTCCTTTGGATTCTTTGGTTTTGTGGTTGTAGAGTTAGATCTTTGGGTTTTCTTAAATCGAATTGCCTTTGAGTGGATTAGAAGTGGATTTTTAGCTCTTGGAGGAGGATTACCTTTAATTGAAGCAAGCGCAGCATGCTTCTAATGCCATTACATGTGAAGTTCATTGATTGCCTATTATACATTTGATAAAATGCTCCACAGACACCTATGTTAACTAAGCTTATGTCATACGTATCATTCTATGTAGAAACCCTCTCTTAATGGCCCTAAATGTTATGAATGATGAGTAATTGCATACTATTGTTTATATTAATACATGTGATTACTTTAATATATGTTCTATTAATAATGAGAAATGGTAGAATTAAGGGCTTAGATTGAATGGGATGGAGAATAAATGTTGTAGATTGTATTCTATTGGAAATGGATGGGTGTGAATGATGGCATATGATTGATGGGGGCCTATGGGAGGTGGGGACATGTTTTATCATGCCTAAATGAATGACAATAGATGAAAATGGATGTATGATGATACACAAAATGCAGGAAATCCGTTCATGAAACTATTCTACAATGAGCATGTGCGTTCGAATGGACCTCTTAGGCATTCGAACATCCATGCACAGTTTTTTTTTTTTTTAGTTTTATAAATAGGCATCTCTAAGTTAATCCAAAGAGTATGTTCGGTCGAATGTTCCTCTTGCTCGTTCGAACTCACAGTAGGAAATCTCTGCACTATACGAAAATCCACTTTTAATTTCATAATTGGATTCTTATTTCTTACCCTTGGACCTTAGACACCACATGGATCACATTTAACCTAATCTAATAAACCTTAAATTATGACTATGTGGATTTAGAGTGTAAGCCTTGCCTTTATCCACCGGTTGTGTGGTGTAGCAGAGCATAGAGAAGGAAGCCCGTTCCAAGAGATGGCTGTTTGGATTTGAATGAGGCCCAACCTTTGTAGCACCCAACACGTATATAACCTCACAGATCTAGCCTAGCCATCATATGGTTGATCAAAGTCCTCTACATCTTGAAATGCACAACATAACCTAAGTTGGGCTACTTTCAATTTTGCTTATTGACAGATGATTATATAGATTACATCTAGTAATGGTCATTATTGCTCTCTATTCCATAGATGATTATATTTTGATATTTCTTCTTTAAATATCTTAATACAAAATTGGATAATTGACCAAGGGTTTATGTAGTGGAGACCCAGGAAATGAAAATGGAGAGATGAGATGGTGTATGATAAGATGGTGTATGTAGCTAGGCAGGCTATTCGATCATCTCGTGTAAGGATTAGATTGACCATGGAGTAAATATGTGGATGGAAATGGAATAAGTACATGATATGAATAAATGAATATGGTATTGTATTATAGCATTAGATGGATGGATGGGTTGTACATGGCATGGACATTGATATAGGGATTGTACTGTATGGATATTGACAAATGGATTATATGGCATGGATTCATGTATGGACTATATGTATTGGACATTGAATTGATTAACATACTTGCTCATGCAACGGACCAAGTCAGGCACGGACCTTACATTATTGATTCGGTATTATTGGCATTTGCATCCACTCGGTTGAGTTAGCGTAGCTGTCACAACCCGAGCCCAGGGTTCGGGGTTTAGCAAAAGCCAAACCTAATGACACACGTACTCCCGTGCCTGTACACGTAGACCGGGTCTAAATGCACACGCACAAGGGAACATTCACACGTGCCAAACAAGTACGCGGAAGCTGTAAATATCAGAAACATAAAACTAACAATGTAGGAAAAGGATACAAAGGACGAACTGACATAATTACATATGAAAGGTTTACACAAAAAGAACAAAAGAATATATACAATGATGACATATCATGCCAAATACAAGTCTGCAAATCCACAAAATAAGACTCCAATGATACATGCCATGGACGCTCTCCTGTGGAGTGATCACATCCACTCCTCTAGGCCTGATGGGGCCCCGGGGGTCTCATCTGGAGTCTGGCCGACCGGCGAGGGTTCGGCAGGGGTATCTGGGCCTGCAACACCAAAACAACTGTGAATACGAAGATTCAGCAAAGTATAAACCATAGCAAGTTAACACACGCTGTGTCTAATAGAATAAAGAACATCATGTGATTAAAGAAGGCATTTTCGTATACTAGGCTGTCATGCAAGAAGGAAATATGCTGAGTGAATCAATGAATACATGCTGTATACATACTAGTGGCTACTACATTACCATATGCTCCCAAAAGAGGGATCTTATAACATGCAAAGAACACCATTGTCCGGGCCAGGGTACAATGGGTTTCGGTTTCCTGGGGTCCGGTTCCCCAAGACAAATCCATACTGCAGCAGGCCATATAAACTATACCAAATTCACCCCGTCGGGATCCTAAGGCTGAGGTTAAGTAGTGCCTGACTATACAGAGTCAATCATGAAACCCTGCGTAGATCGTGACAACATATCATACGTGTAGATCTGTGAATGAACATATCATACATGCATACTCAAGGTAAGTAATCACAATGTGAGAGTAAAGTAACGGGATACAAGTAATCATGTCAGAGCGTTGAGGTCAATACTCGAATGCAATATGTTATGCAACAAATCCTGCGAAATCGAATCATCTTAAGTTACAAACCAATTCTAATCTAATTATCCGGTGTTTCTAACCGTGCATGATAATGTAGTTTTAAGGTATTCGATGCACCGTTGTCTAGTGTTGCATGGAATCGGGCGGTGCACGAAGTCCCTTAACCCAACACCCATGGGGAGGTGCTTAACATCCGGATAACGAACATGAATGATTCGCAGCCCTCGAGATCATTCACGAGTTGTATCATATTCCATTGGGTAGGTCTGGTGCTCTACATTCTATCATGAAGGCCATATCGGTCTTTTCTTTACACCTATCCTTGTTTTCTTCCATTAATCTAATGTGGATACGGCTTAGCCGTGTGTGTACTACGGCTTAGCCGTGTGTGGTCTACGGCTTAGCCGTGGCTGGGCCGTAGAAGGTTGGTCAGTTGCTGACTCTCAGTTATTCCAGAAATTGCACCCTGTATTGATCTACGGCTGGGCCACGGCTGAGCTTCGGCTTAGCCGTAGGGCATTTCACGGCTTAGCCGTGCCCTAGCCGTAGAGGAAAACTGGGTTTTTCTCTTCTCTGGACTTTGAGCCATAGGTGCTATACGGCTTAGCCGTACCTGCACGAAGTTAAATTCCTGAAACACATACAGAATGTCTGAAAACTCATCCAATTTGCAATTCTCACATGGAGATAGACAAGTACTGAATCAATGAGTATCAAATGGGCTGTAAACACATGTTTTCATATCAATCCATGTAAAACCAACCAAATCAAAAGCATACCAACATGGGTTCTCAAAGATATGGTTATACTTGCCTCAATTGGAAATTCAAATGCACAATGGTAGCCCTTGGATCCAAACACAACCTAACACAAGCAAAACCACATGCATGCATGAGGGATGGAGAGAAATTCAAAGCATAGACACACCAATAAGAACAAGAAGGAGAAGAACTAGAGGAAAGAGATGAGAGAGATGGAATCATGTCCCACTCACCTCACATGCAAGACCCACCTTCCTCTTGATCGATGGAGAAGAGGAATTCAAGTGAAGGAGAGACTCCACGTGCAGTTGAGGAAGACAATTGAGAGAGAACGAGAGTGTTTGGGTCGATGGATGATATATATATGTAATGGGTTGTGCAAATTACAATAAGGGCCAAGTTAAAAATGTATCCCCAGTTTGAGTCAACTCCAAGTCCAATCGAATCACACGACATCGGTTGCAAGTGACGTAGTTACGAAAGTTAACGAGCTCAACGAAAGACACGTGTTGACATCCAGATGATGCAAAAATGACCATGTCTAAGAAAAGCTAAAATTACGAAAAAGGGCTTAGTCTACTTAATCCAGGTCAAACTCAACCCAACTACCTATCCATGACCCGTAATGAAAACAAAACACGAACAAAACACGATTAGTAACGAAAAAAAGATTAATTACCCACTAAACGAGGTCAAGCTGGGTCGGAGTGTTACAGTAGCCTTGGGTAAGCCAACTCTTAGTAGGAGCTCATCTTTAACTCCCACAGGGTTGGCTTGATTATGGAGTCCGATGAGGCTATTATGGAGTACGACGGGACTATTATGGAGTTGGATGTGCACGATCCAGTTAATACCATGGTATCAAATCTATTAGCTGAATATTTGGAACTACTTTATGTAGTCCTACAGGGCTATTTATGGAATCCTTTGGGGCTATTATTGGCCGGTCTAGTAAACCATGCAATAGCCTATGTGGATGTGCCTCTTATATAGGTGATGGATGATATAGATGTTTACTATTTCAAATGATTCTTACTTATCAATTCATAATAATATTACGTTCAATATTTTTATCATTGATCTCATTAATTAGATCAGTTACCATATTCTATCTTGATCTATATATGGTATAATTCACATGCTGTGTTTGCCAAGTCTAGTTGAATTTGACCTTTGTTATTTGGGTGCTATAGATTGTGAACCCGGGGGATATGTAGAGGAAGAGGTCGGTGAGGTTTCTAAGGAGGTTTAGTCAAATATCTAGAGATCATCATCACCAGTTGAATTGTAATAAATTGTAGTAATTCTAGACATATGTGATTGGTATCAACTTATATATAAATGGAACTTGGTTTATGTTGCTTCCGCAGTTTTATTATATGCTTCCATTTAAACGTTTTAATTGTGGATTGAATGTTGGAGAAATTTTAAATTGGTCCTTATTATAGACTAAAGATCCCACATGTTTCGCGCTCCAAATTTTGATTTTTGCCTTACACAAACTATTTGTCACAGCTTGAGAAGACTCTCATACATACCTTTAACGACTGTTGCTTTGAGAATTCAACACAAGGATGCAGAATTACCGAGGGGTAGACTTTAGTGGCAAGAGTAAAAATAAAGGATGCGGTTTTATGGTACTGTGGTTGATTTTTTTTTTTAATTCACCTATCTATTTAATCAGGTTTGGGGCATAAATTTTTCGTAAAATATTTTTTTTATTGATAGCGTGACTTGAAAGGTTGAATCCACAAGCCTAGTCTTGCTATAGTGATCACATACCCCTTTGCCACGCTCTTGTCAAACCCTCGTTCACCACAGTGCCATGTCAAACGAGCTATAGGTGGGTTAGGGATCACAAATTACAAGCTGTCTTTTTCAAAGTTATAAATATCAATCAAACTACATTACAACTCGATCTACAAAAGTTAAGATTTTGGTAAAAAATATCATCAAAAGTTGAAGAAATTTTAGAAAAAAAAATTTCAAAAGTTGGTATGTAACTATACATTTTTTGTTTGTTTTGCCCTAACTTTGGAGATAATATAGCCATATACAAAACATGGGATGCAGTGGCGAAGCCCTATAGTATAGGGGGCCGAAGCCAATAATATATTTGTAAGAAAATTTAGTATACAGAAATTGTAATGAACATCTTTTTTATTTTAAATACGCAACATAATAAATATTGTTTTCTTAATACATAAAAGCGATCAATCAATTAAAATAATGCTTGACGAGTCTTCAGGTCACGGAAGTCATCTATGATTGACTCCGTTGTAAATTTTTCAACAATCTCTCTATCAATATATACAATCATAGCATTCGATAGATAATCATCTTCCATCTTGTTTCGAAGTCTTGTTTTAATAACATTCATTGCTGAGAATGCACGTTCTGTAGTTGCAGTAGAAACTAGAAGAATAAGCACAAGTCTAACCAATCTATGAAGAAGTGAGTAAATTTCCGATTTCCTTATCTTCACCAACCATTGACATAAGTCAGAAACCATTGATAGTTGTTGTAGATCTGAATTTTGAGATAACTCAACGTCATAATGTCTTAGTTGCCTTTTAAGATCTTCTTTTTCGAATTCTGTGAAGTCTTTAGGATAAAACTTATCAACAAGAGTGCAAACATCATCAATTTTGAATGACTTGTAATTATCCTTGGGATCCAATGCATAACTAAGAGTAAGCAACTCCATTGCATTATTGCTAAATCTGTTGTGTAGTTCTTGAAATATTTTGTCTATTGTAACATAAAAAATGTTTCTTCTATAATGCTCCTCAACTGTAATTACATCATACTGATGGCGAGCTCGACCTCTCCTTGCAATATAGCGAGCACTAAAATCTGGGACTTCAATGCCATGTCCCTCACAAAATGATTTTACATTTATCAAAAGTGCATCCCATCCAGAATCTCTTAACTTCTGAATAAGTGTTTTGGTAGTTGAGATAAGGTGCAGGGCATTTAAAATATCTTGAGACTTGTTTTGCCAAGCTTGACATAGTATATTTGTGATCTCCATAATTTCTCTCATAAGGTGTAAAATAAAGATAAATTCAAAAGAAGTCAATGTCTGAAGAGCTGAATCTGTATCTCCACGCTGAGAGGGATTTCCTCCATCTATGATGTTGTTCAGAACTACAGTTGTTGCATTGTACATTTTCATCAAGCTTGAGATAGATCTCAAATGAGAACTCCAACGAGTATCTCCTGCTCTTTTTAAAGTGCCAATTTGATTTAGCCCCGTTCCAGTAGCGATTTCATCTTCATTTGAAGCAATCATACGAGCAATTTCATCAGCCTGAGCAGCTTGTAATTCATCATGAAGCTTGGAGGATGCACAAATAGTATTGACAATAAATTGTAATTTTTCAAAAAATTGATGAGTGGGAATAACTTCTCTGGCTGCTGTTACTAATGCCAATTGCAATCGATGGGCTAAACAATGAATATAATAAGCATATGGAGAATCATTAGAAATTAAGGCTCGTAATCCATTAAATTCACCTCACATATTACTAGCACCATCATAACCTTGACCTCGAATATTCTGATAATGAAGATCATGACGAGAGAGAACAAAGAAAATTATATTCTTTAAAGTTAATGTCGTAGTATCTCGAACATGAACAACACCAAAAAAACGTTCTCGAACAAAACCATCTTTATCCACAAATCTCAAAACAAGAGCCATTTGTTCTCTATTTGATTCATCACGAGCTTCATCAAGAATTATACAAAACTTTGCATTACCAATTTCAGTACGAATGTCTCTTTTGACTTTCTCTGCTAAAACGATCAAAATCTCTTTCTGCGTATCTAGCGAAGTATACGAAGCATTTTTTGGAGCATTATCCAATACAACTTCTGCAACTTTTTTGTTATAAGAAGCTAACATTTTTACCATTTCAAGAAAATTGCCTCGATTTCATGATTCTTTGCTTTTATCATGACCTCTCAAAGCACAGCCTTGAAAGACAAGCCATCGGACTGCATAATTGAAGTCTTAAGGTGCAATCGATTATTTTCAATTTGTTGAGAGGTATGTCTTTCAAAAACTTGCTCTATATGCTGATATTGATTCTTTAGATCTTGACAAAAACTTTCAGCCATTTTATGAAATGATTTTGGATCTTTTCTTTCATGAATCAAGAAGGCACAATTTTTTCCATCCCTGACTTTCTTCCAACGTGAAAATTCATCAATTGTAAATGCCTTTTGTTGAGCACCTCCTCCTTGTGTGTTAAAAAGAAAGCACGGTAGACAAAATGCTGCATCCTTTGTTGGAGAGTATTCTAACCAAGTAGGAAACAATTTAAACCATGATGATTGAAAGCTACGGCGATGAGATGCTGGTCCAGATTTTGGATATTCATTAAGTTGATCTTGATACGGACCAACTTTAATGTAAGCTCGCCTAATTTCATCACGTTGATCAATAGGATATTCCCAAATTTGTTTTCGCAATCCCGGATCACGTTCTAAGGAACTGATATCAACTTTTTCTAATTCGAGCCTTGGGGATTTTAGAGGGAGACTTTCAGTATCAGCCTCATGGACTGAAGTCTCTGCACTAGAGATATGTGGAGTCGATGGCGATGACACATTGCCGTTTGAACTAAAGATACTTTTTCTCTTGAAATAAGAATCAATTTTTGATGACTTTTTCATTTATGACTAATGAGAAATACAAAATATCCTATTCCTGCAATCAATGGAATAAGTTCTTAAAATCTAATAATTTCTAAATACTTTTACTAAATTGAGATATTGAGTGGTTTATTCTAAATTGAATATCAAATAAATAAATCAACTAAAATACAAAGGGGGAGAAATAGAGAAAGAAATACCTCTATTGTTTGTTTGTAGGAATTCAATTCCTTCACGCTTTAAGTTCACCAAATTGCACATGCTTTTGCAAATAAAAAAAAAAGGGTTTCAACTTTTAAGGAGAATGCACAAAGAAAAATAAAAAAAAACATTTATTAGATAATGCTCCAAAAAATGATCATGGGAGGAATGTACCTGCGATTTTGTTGCTACTGCACTCTCCATCTCCTCCCCCTTTCTCCTCTTCCCTCTTTTTCCTCCCTCATTTTTCCTTTCTTGTTGCGTTTCCAATTTCCCAAAAACGTTAGGTCTTGTTTCCAGTTTTTATTTTCCTCTTGTGTTTCCAGTTTCCAATTACAAGCAATGACCCAAGCATTAGATTGCCACGACAGCCCCTCTTCTAGTCTTCCCTCTTGCCAGGTGGGTCTTTGGTGGCTGGCCGAGTTAGTGCCATGGATCATGGATGGTGGCCCTACTAATTAGCAAAGCCTAAGTTCTTGTATATTAGTTTAATGAGACTTCCATATAAAGTGGCTGGAATTGTGTTTGTTTAATGGGCCTTCCATATAACTGCCTGGAATTGTCTTACTCCAATGGATCGTCAAACAGGGCTGGATGGTGGTCCCTATTAGATCAATCATATTACATTATTAGCATTCAGGACCATCTATCCTCGCCACTGATGGGATGTATGTATTGGTGGGCAAGTGTGTGTATGGGTACCCTTCACTTCCTGTTTGGATCTTTGAACCGGGTTAGCCTGCACTGAATTATCTATAAATTTGTTTAATTGTAACAAGTTGTGGCAAAAAGCGAAGCAGCAGGGACTCGATAATGGAAACTCTCGACACAAATGAATCCTTGCTTGCGCGTAAACAGAATCACCTCCACTACGTTATCTAGGGTAGTGAGTTTTTGTGATTAGTTGGGCTTGCAGGCCTGTTAGTACCACGACTTTCATTGCGTCAAATGTTTTAGATTCAATATTGGTCAGGATTGAATCTATCATTTATTCCCACAAACAAGTGGAATAGGCCCATGGCTACATTTCATAAATTTTAGCTGAGTTTAGTGACGTCAAAAACATGGGCTAGGGCATGGAAAAATCTAAATTGTGAATAGAGCAGGCTCAAAAGCATTGGTACAGGTCCATTTACTCTTTCTCATAGGCCGAACCTTTGATAATAAGTTGTAAACATATCAATAAATGTCTTGGATCCAAGTCTTAACATTCATACCATCACAAATAAAGAGGAATTTCCCATTTTTGCTATGCATTCCCAAATCCCAATTCACATAGGTTCCACCACATATTTAGAGCCTCTTACCTTAAATTGCAAACAAGTGTTTATGGGGTTTGATCCTATAATAAATCAATGTATCAAAGTATGGAACTTATTGATAAGTTTTGCATCAAAAGCGTTGAATAGTTCTAAATAAATGACTTCTCAAATTCCAATGGAAATGTCAAACTAAACCCATGAATTTAAATGCAAGATGGGAACTTTCAAATGAGAAGTAAACCCAAGATTCCAATACCCATCCCTACTATGTCACCTCCTTTTCTAAAGGTTTGGATTGTGGTCTAGAGATCTTAGCCATTTTGGAAAACTAAGTTATGACAACTTGACAAACACATGCGCATCTCACTCTCATCTGTCTTGCAAGGGTATTCTTGATCTCTCAACTCTCAACATTTATATGCGAGACCCATTACTTCTTTCTTCCTGGTACTCTTTTGGTTTGCTGGAGACTTTACAGATCCCAGTTTGTTTTAGGTATGCCACCTTAAGATACTTCCGAAATAACAAATGATTCATGATTAATTGTGATTCATTATTTTGAGTTTAGTTTAAGCAAATTATTAATGAATAAACATTCAATCATAGGAAGTCAATTTTACTGGATGGTTCTTGCAAAGTTTCATGTGAAAAGAAATATGAGGACTTCTCTTGTACTGCTAGCTTTCTTTAATAAATTTAACTATTAGAAAAAATGAAGATGGAACAATTTGGAACGTGTGCTTAGATTGAAATTTTAGTATAAAATGATTATATCTAGATTATTTATTATTCATAAAAAAAAAAGATTACTTACTATCACTGATAACAGCCCTGTACCTACTTAATCACTACCCAATTTTTAAGACACTTCGTTTGAAATGGAATGTGTGGGTATATTTTCAGCTAAGATTATAAAAAAAATCAGTTTTTTTTTCCTTTTGTTTTGTTCTATTATTATTTTTATAGTCACTACATTGGCTGAATGAGGCAGCTTGAAGTTATGTCGAAGATTGATTGCATAATCCCTCTTCATTTACCAAATTACTAAATGTGGGTTGTTATATAAATGTCTCCTGAATGAATAAGCCAAACAATTATGATCCATTGCAAACTAAGGACAAATTTTGATACAGTACTAAGGGACTATTTGTTTTGTATTATTGAATTTCTAGAAATTATAGAACTTTATATTTCTATAAGTGAAAAAAAATGAACAATCAAATGTAAATATCTAAGATGACCATTAAATAACCTCTCATTTAATGGAAATTGGATTATGGGACAAAGGGAATTGAATACATACGATTAATGCAGTAATTCAAATTCTAGAAAAAATCAACATTGTTACCTTGTATCTTTCACCCTTCCCCTTCAATTTCATCCAAACAAAAGGCCCTAAGTTACTGAGAATGCCAAATCGAGGAAGGCTACTATTCCATCTGCAAATGTTTAAAAGGGCTTTTCCAAATTTTTTGGAATTTTAAGAAATATATTCCTATCAAAGTGGCAACTATTTGAAAAATAAAAGTAAATATTTACAAATGACCATCAAATAATCATTCCTTTCAATGGAACTCAACAAGAGGAGTACCAAAATGGAAACTTCACTCCTTCTCCTCTACCTCACCTCTTTAATAATATTCAACCGGTGCTTGTTTGACTACACCTCACCTTATGTCTTTCAATAGTGCTCACCTCTTTAATCCTCCTATGAGCTAATTTGAAAAGTGCAAGTAGAAAGATATGATGTGAGTAGTGAAGGATATAAGGAGTTGTAAATGGTACCTTGACTTTTTTAAGATTTGATTTACTTGGGTGATGGCTAGTATTTATTTCTCACCTCATTTTCCATTAAAAGTGAAATTATTTGGTGGCCATTTATAGATCTTTAACTTTATTTATTCAATTTTAGCCACTTTTGCTAGGAAATTTGTAATTGGCTAAATTCATGATTTGGTTAAAACTTGAGTTCATGATTCTGTATTTCATATCTTAAGTTTAGATTATTGATCGCATCACAAGAAGTGCTGAAATTGAAGAAAACAAAAATTATTGCACGTGCTTGAGTGGATATGCTCATGCGCTAGAGTGGGCTAGACAGAGATAATCGCACTCAAGCCGTCGAAGACCGTGTCCAAGCCTAACAAGAAAATTACAAATAACTAATTAATGTGTGTAATATATGCTCGAGTGGGCACTCACATATTCTCGAGTGTGCAAGCAGTAGAAGCGCACCAAACTACATGAATTTCTTTCCTATTTGTACTAAACTTGCTTGTTTCACTTAGATTTGGTTTCCAATCCTAAGATATGAATTTTGGGCTACTTAAACATGTTCTATCTCAATCCCAAGGTAAACACAACACATAGAGCTCACATTATTTTAAACTGAAATTGTCACTAGAGAGATTATCTATAGCTTCCATAAAAGATTGAGCAGAAGGCTTCAAGTTCTAGAGTTAATGCTTCTATTTCTTTGTTAGAGATTTGTGGCTTATACTTTCTTGTAGAAGATTGTTCTCTAAGTGTAAAAATCGTTGGTTGTGGAGATCAAGGCATTAATAGCGAGACACCGAAGGATTGCATGTTGTTGAGATCCATCAAGAATAATTACAATGCCTTGTGTTTAGGGACTAACTATAGGGTTGTGAGTTTATCTTGTACTGCAGAAGTTAGTGATTGATTTTTTCCACTTTAAAAGTTTTTTTTCGTTTAGATTTCCACGTTAAATTGTGTGTTGTTTTCTTTATGTGTTTTTTTTAATAACTGTAGTCTTTTTGTGTGATTAAATGGTTTTATTTTTCCACTATATAGAAATAGTAATTGAATAACGATCTAAAATAAATCTGGGCATTCTAAACTTCCAACTTCTACAAACAATATATAAAATTTGAAATCAATTCCTACAAGCACTTCGCACCTTTGTCTTCATAATTAAGCTCCAACCCGATCAAACCAGAACATACAGGCTCAAGCATGGGCCCAGCACAAGTTGCGTACTGTCTCTTGAACTGGTGTGGAACAGCAAAAACAATAGTTGCAGCAGCTACAGTTCATCCATCCCCTCTCCAAGTTTAGTCATTTTCAATACATGAACATTCCAATCCACAAAAGAAAGATCACAATCAGTCGACTCAAATTTTCTCCAAAATTGCAAACTCACCGCTCATCGATCACCATTCTGGATATATTTTGCACCATGGGACCCACTAGGGGAACAAAACTAAAGAACCTGAAACTGCCACGTGGCCTCCCCAGTTGAGTATTTCCCAAAACACAAACACATGCAACGAACATCAAACCTTATGTGACATTCAAACTTAAAGTCTCCCATCAATCCCTCCCATCCCCTGCATTATATAAACGCCTCATCTCTTACCACAGTCACTGCAGATCCAAAGTCCAAAAATCATGGCGGAGTTTTCAGAGAATCTGAAGAGCTTCAAATCCTCTCTGTCTTTTATAGACATGTATTCTTCTAACATAGAATTCATAAGCCAGTTCACTGGGTTGAATGCCAATGTCACGGAAAACACCAACTATACTCTACACAGCTTGATGGGTTTCTCCAATGACAATTTCCTGACCCAGCAATCCGAAATTCCGTCGTCCTTGAATGACAATTTTGCAGGTCTTCACGCCTCCGACTGCCTGACTTCAGCACCCAATGCTCAGTCTATGGCTTCTATGGAAGATGTGGATCAAGAGAGGAAGAAGAAGAGGAAGATGAAGACAATATCAGAAAGCAGTTCTGGGGTGGCTTCTACTCCAGTTTCTGAATCTGGGTCTGGGGAAAATGATAAAAACAAAGGGAAAAATGTATGTATTGCTCTGTTTTTCAGTTTTCTGTTTTTGGGCATTTTGCATTTGGTTCACTGTTTTGATGGGACTGGTTTTGTGGGTATGTTTGGATTTGATTTTACAGAGTTCAGGGAGAGGAAAGAAGGGGACATCCAATGAGAAACAAGAAGAGAAACCAAAGGAAGTGATTCATGTTAGAGCAAGAAGAGGTCAGGCTACAGATAGCCACAGCCTAGCTGAAAGGGTAATTTTGCTTTAGTAATTTGAATTTATTAAACTGGCCAAGGATCCCTATAAAACATATAGGATTTTGTATTCTCTCTCTATATTTTGACTTTCATGCACATATAATTATCGTCAACCATACGGTCTTAATAATTGTTAATGTTTAAAATACATTAAGCTCAACCGAGATTGATTGAATAAGGTTAAGATTTTGATGATGATGAATGTTTTATCTGTTAATTAAAATCTTTTAACACAAACAATGATTTGGGTCTTCTTTTATTATTATACTGTTAAGGAATCAAACTTAATTCCATTAAACTCCATGATATTCACATGGATCAGGTTAGAAGAGCGAAGATCAACGAAAGAATGAGGTGCTTGCAAGAACTTGTTCCTGGTTGCTATAAAGTAAGAATTCTTAGGGTTTCATTTCCCCCGCTTCTTTAGTAAATATATTTTACACTCAGTTTAATGAGTAGTAATGTGATTGCAGACAATGGGCATGGCAGTCATGTTGGATGAAATAATTAACTATGTTCAATCCTTGCAGAATCAAGTTGAGGTGAGTTGAATGATGTATTTGAATCTGAATCAAACTCGTCTCGGCCAAGATGACTCGGCCTTATGTGACTCAAAGGGGTCCGAGTCGAGTCTGAGTGTGTAGTTTTAAAACATTTAGTTAAATTTGATGAAGCTAGAAAAAATTATGAAATCGATTTTAATACCATTTATGATCCTTTCTTATTTGTAATATTTCTTCTGCAGTTCCTTTCCATGAAGCTTTCGGCGGCCAGTTCCTTCTATGACTTCAGCCTCGACGTGGAAAGTGCGCAAACACCTCAGGTGCCCTTTTCTCTTGGATCATGCCTTTTGCTAACAAACGCATAATATTAAGATTTCCGTTCTTCTGATCACAATTAGCCTTTCCAAAAGAATTAAGTTAGATTTTCTCTGTTCTTTTGTACAGCTCATGAAAGCAATTTTCCTTGAAACCTCAATTTCCTAAGTTGGGTATATTGTTGGTAGTGTGGAAAAAGTATAGATTAGGAAAAAATTTTCTTTGGCCAGCTTTTTTTTTTTTTTTTTATGACAGCTGTGGGAGAGGGGAACAATGTGAATACCCTCACATATGGGGAGAGAACACTTAAATTAGTGATGAGAGATTGGCAGCACACAAAAGGAGGAAGCACTTGCTGTCTTGCACGCACTAGGAGAACACCTCTATAGGCACACACAATGAGGGAGAGACCGGAGGATCGGTCGCTAATCATCCGGGTGAGAGGCAGGGTTCCAAACCTACGGGGCAACCCCTCGTGCTCTTGTTGAAGCTATATTGGCAACTTGGATGAGCGAGAGCCTTCTGAGGTCCACCTGGGACTCTTATTTTCAGTTTCATTAAATTTTTGTATACCTTAACCCTTGATTTTGGGGCCATATATCTGAATCATCTAAAATCTTCTGGATTTAAGTTTTTGGTTGAACCTCCTGGGCAAGTATGATCTCTCCCCACCTCTGGCCTCCCTCCTCCTAGGTGAGCCCCAGTGGACTCTTGTCCAAGAAGCTCGTGAGTCATGACCAATCTCAATCACGAGAGATGGGCTTCAACATCAACGAAATGATTCTACCAAAAAACAAGAAAGAAAAAAGAGAGAAATGGGCTTCTATACGATGCCCGTATAATTACATCACATGCAGTGTCGGGATCCACTGGGGCCCGCATTAGGATTGTCCTATGTCCACCAATAAAAGGGAGAACAAGTGATGTTCTTGGACAATTAGACGAACAGCTGCCATCACTTCACATATTGGGCACCCTTAAAAATTGTTTTGATGACCTAAGATATCCCTCACTAATCCAGCTAAGGGATCTTTGGCCTCTAGCCTAGGGACGAACAAAGACTATTTTCTAGGGGGTATATACATATTGCTGAAATATGAAATGTTTGTGGATAGCTAAAAGGACATTTATGTAAAATTTAAATCATTGTTTGTGCAACGCCCAGATTCTATGGTACTACTGATTCTATTTTTTGGTGTCGTATAAAATAATCTTCACTCCTTGTCATGGAAAATAGTTTTTCAACTATTTTCTAAAGTTGAGTGAATTGATTAGATTTTCTCCTTGCATATAAAAAAGTGCTACGCTAAATAAAATGATAAATGTGGGAACTGAAATGCATTCATATGCCATCAAGGAAACTTTGATGTCCGACAAATGTGCTTTGTTTTTTCTTGTTATCGGCCTAATTTCTCGATATATGGCACTCTAGTTTAATGGTTGAAAATTTTTTTTAATTTATTTTGACAATATCTAATGATAGGATGAGTATCAAATTTGTATTTTTGGCACTTTATGGGAGGGTAATGTATGTATGGACGTAATCTTGATCATGATTGGAAAAGGGGGTTCCTACATTATGAGTGATTTCATTGGCTGCTTACATATTGCAACTTGCAAACACCCTCCACTCCAAGGAAAATTTCTTGGTTCCACCATGAATTTTGATAATGGGCTGGCTAGGTGGCCTAAAAATAAGATGGACCAAACATAATGACTGTGTGAACTGTTCTCATCTAAATACTTTTGTATGTATATATACCTATATCCTATTTTCTTGTATATATATATATGCACATATGGATTATATACCTTAAAAAATCATACAAGTTGATTGACCATTGAATGTTTTATGTTGCAGGTGACAAACCCATATGAGGTCCTTGATGTTGAGAGGTTGTTGAGAGAAGGATATGGAGTCACTAGCTTCCACCCTACTTTGCCTCTTTGACTCTACTTTTTGGCTCTTACTCACATGCATGTGCTTCAATATCCATCCCTCGCTCCAAATCACATTTATCCAATTATCCCCCTCATTGCCTTACAATGAAAATATTACACACAGGAAAATGTATCTCTTCCCACACGTGTGGGGCTCAAACTTACTAATAAATAAGGGATTTTGTTCTAATTTCACTTGATTTATATATCTGATGTTGTCTTTATTAGTCTTGTGCTTATCAAAATCAGTGTATATAAGTGGGAAGGCATGTCAGGCATGGAGACACAGACTTAATCTCAGATGTGGGTGGACCCAATTTGATTAGCATTTTGTACCGTTGTATATGATTTCAATAATCAATGAATGCAGAATCCTGCCCCAATGTGTCGAACCCATTAAGTCGAGGGGGTTTGACTCCATTCATTAATTGGACAGTTCTTGGGGTCACAATCTGGGGTTCGCACATTCTAGTCTTATACTGACATAACAAGATAATAAGGATTGCTCAGTTAATTGGCCATTCCTATCGCCCCTCTTCAAGTTTTTGCTCTCCCACGTGTGTGGCTTTTTGCCCCTCACATGTGCAACTCTGTGGGGCTCCTAAGTTACCAAAAAAGACCCACAGAACTTTGGAAGCCTAATATAATGGTCTTAATAAAGAAACATCAAATCTCAACAAATAGAAAAAATATAAAAAACTAATCAAAACAAACAAATCCGAATCTAAGAGGAAAGACTTAAAAAAGAACCCAAAGGGTCAATTCGCTAAAGATAACAAGAAGAAGGATGACGACAACAGTAACAAGAAGAATGAACACGTGTAGAAAACTGAGTCTCCTCATTTGATTAGAGGGCCTTATTATCACTTTAATTAAAGTAGTACCCAGCTTTCTATTGAAAGGATGCTTTATCGACTCCCCATCGAAAAAGAATATGATTTGATTCAACGGTGAAGTCTTTACGTTTTTTTTTTTTTTTGCTTGAAATGGTAACCCTACCGCTTGCTCACGGCTAACCGTATTAGCACAGAAAATGCACTACGGCTTGCTCATGGCTAACCGTGGAAACCCAAATGTCCTACGGCTTGATTCCGGCTAGCCGTGAAACTCTTTGTTTGGAGAAAGAGGTTGAGCACACCTAAATTATGTTTTTACTCGCATATTCTTCGGCTTGTGCATGGCTAGCAAAGCAGCAAGCCGTGTACCTCTTTGTTTCCAATTCTGTGATCCAAGTGTGGAATTAACTTACAACTCTTGTCTATGGCTTGCTCAACGCTAACCGAGAGCTACCATAGAACAAGATTCGGTTAGCCAGGGCTCATAATTTCGACTAGTTGTGGACCATTAGAATTTCTTTTTGGTAAAGCATATTTTTGGGACTCCTAGGCTTGGTTTTCAAGACATTTGACCTACCCTAATGCAGACTCATGATTGGACTTTGAGTAAGGGATGCTGTGAGAAAACGTACTATTAAAGATTGTATGGTTCTCGTACAATGTACAACATATCCATAGTCAGATGATGTGGAGACTCGAGACATCCCATAATGGGCAATGCATTGATGAATATAAAGGGATTCCTTGGTCTTACCTCTCTCGTAGTTTAGGTAGCAATGTTGGGTATGTGGATTGTCGTCTTTGACCGAGGAGCCTTTAGATTGTAATACTCCTTAGCTTTCGAGTTTGCATTGTCATTGCCTTGCACATGTCTCGCATATGTTCTTTAGCAGTTGTACCCCGTATTGCATTGAAATTGGCCATGTTGAGGCTTTGCATTTGTTGTATCGATTCGAGAGGATTACTAGTATGGCATTATGCATTGAATTTGTATTGAAATCATCAAATGGAAGTAGTCCTCATTGTATGGACCTGTGTTTATAAGAAAGCCAACTCTTCATTTTTTTAACTCTTGTTTGAGCACCACTAAGTCGGTATTTATTTTATTGCATTGGGTCTATTGGATGACTGTAGATCGATATTAGACGGTTGATCACAGATTTGATTAGATTGCTATGCATCCGTTGATATTATTTTCAGGTAATCCCGATGACTTGATTGAACTGACCATCTGATGTCAAGAGACAACGTTTCCCAATAATTTGATTGGATTGACCACTCGATGTTTTGAAAAGCACTCACCCAACATTTGACCAATGTGCGTCACTCACTTGTGTAGAATTGGATTAAGACTTCCATTCTTCATTTATTGTCTATTGTGTATTATTTGTTTTTTCTCACATGATCACATTGTATTTATTCGCTTTAATATTGTACATCTGTTATGGATTATGTCTATCTACTTGCCAACTAATATGTAATCTGATGATGTTGTATTTGTTGCATAACTACACCAAGGAGGAGGAGATGGGTGAAGCGCTTCAAACGCGTGACCCAATTGACAAGCCCAAGTGATGTGCTAATGTTACATTCTGAGTCATCTGGACTGGCCACTGAGTGATACACATATCTGTGGGTATTGGTGATGGTTAAATGGATAATCTCACTGTGGACCTAAGATCCTCTGTGAAATTTTAATTAAGAGCCACGTGCTACATTAAATACGTAAAATTTTAATTGGCCCTTAATCTCATGTTAGTCTTCAACTCCATTTTGGGGAATGTGACAACCAATCATACTTTGGTTGTCAATGAAGGATTGGGGTGGATTCATCACAAATGTAAACCAGCTACATTCTAAGATCAATATGGTGAGATTTGTAGGTAAGCCTCTTAAATCTTTTGGGTTAATTAATTAAAATTGGAATTTTTTAATCTTTTGGTAAGGTGGGACTTGGCATGAGATGCAGAAAAGACAACATCGTGAAGCAAAGAACAGCAAACAGACCACAAGTCCACAACCCACGGTAACAAAACCTGAACACCCCTCAGGGATCCATATTCCATAAGGACTAGGGAGCTACTATATTTGGGATTAGTCCCTATTTATAGGGTATTTTGAGCCAGAATTCTCCCACAGATTCTGCACATTCCAAACTGTAAATGAAGAGTTTGATTAGCACTAAGAAGAACTCAGTGGGATTATCAAGCCACAATTCTAACAGTCAAACCATTATAAACCGCCAGATTTTATATGTTTTAGTTAATGCAAATATTTTTGTATGTGATTTTTAATTTGATTTTAATCATGATGTTGCAGTCAAACCGGATCAAATGGATGCTAGGAACAGGTTCGATCAAATGCTTCAACTCTCACCCCGCTCACCTCATATCACTCACACTTCACCTCTTTAGCTCATTAAATTTCTATATATTATATTAAAAAGAAACAGGCAGTAAGCGATAGATGTTTGTATCGCAGTCTGCCATGTACACCTTTTCTCCATTTGGTGGAGCACTTGAAACAAATTGGGTTTCCTTATTTAATCTCCACACTCGTATATTTCATGTAGAAGCAAGTTATTGTTTTATTTTAGAAAGAAGTTATTTTTTTTTATTAATTTTTGATGTAAAAAACCCTGGCCATATCCACCAAAACAACTAAAATGTAACAACACCAACTGTAAATAAATCTCTAAAAACAAAACAAACAACATGGGCACAGGAGCAATGAAAATCTCTAAAAACAAAACAAACAACATGGGCACAGGAGCAATGAAAACCAACAGTGCAACCAACAGTTCACGCACTTGAACAGACAAGAAACAAAGTTGAATCCTATGATGAACTAGTCCAAAATAGGAGCTTCACAGTTAGCTAGCTTTTCCCAACTGTCCATCATCTTCTACGATGAAGGGGTAGATATGCACTCATGCACAGCTCAACTAATTGTTACGTGTGACACCCACACCCAACTCATTTTCGAGCGCATGAGATCACTTAAATTTTTATTATTGATTTTTGCGTATAAGAGACTACTCAATGAATTCTTTTTTTAATTTTTCTTTTTCCCTTTTCTCATCATCAGATATGAATGATTGGGGCCATACATCTAGTGCCAAAGGATCTAAAGGATGTAGCCCTTTCATTCAGTGATTGATTGAGAAAAGGTAGTTTCAGAATGATTTTTGGGGAGTAGGAAGATGGCAGGTGCATTGCACCCATTGGATTTGTCATGGAGAGAAGGTTAGTTTCCTTTCGAAGGAAGACAGCTTCCATGGGACATATCATGCCCACAAGAACATGGCCAATGTGGGTTGCCCAACATTGCCCACACAGAAAGTGATAAGAGACAAAGGACCTTTCTAGGACCTCACCTTTTGACTCCTTTTTGACTGGTTTCTCTTCTCCAAGTATGCATGCACAAGAAGGGAAGATGACCCACCCTAAGTAAATGGCTGAGTCATTGTTGTCTAATTGGGGTCACACCCGTATGAAGTTGGAGGGGAACTGTCATGGGCAAGTTCAAGGACCCAAGAACAAGAGGCATCATCATTCCACTAGGGGTGTGATAAGGGTTGTTAGCCAGTCAGGATCCTTCACTCCAAGATAATCAGAAAGAAAAGGGTTCTAGCTTTTCTTAAAAGATTCGTTTCTTTCTTTTTCTTTTTCTTTTTTTTTTTTTTTTTAAATTTGGAAGATGGGTTGATGATTGCTGAGGCCCCTGTCTCCCAAATCCAGATATATATGAGGCCAGTGTAAATCTATGGGGCTCACCTTTTAAACTAAACAGCTTAACATTATGGGAGATAAGCCAAATTTCATTCTAATTGGAGTTGATTTCCAATCAGATTCATTAAATATAAAAAAAGACTGAAATCAAATATTTTGCATGTAATGAAATTGGAGGTGTGCAAGCTCCAGTTAGAGTGAAATTTGGCCTATCTGCTGCTTAATGGTAGGGCACTGATCTTGAGCAGTTAGAATTTAGTTGTGAGCCTGGTTAGATGGATTGTGGAGTTGTATTTGGAGAATTTAATGAGGCCAATCAGGCCATAGGCCTTTTAGAGAACTCAGACTGTTGTGCCTATAGTTTAGAATATTATGGCAATTATGACATTTTATCCGCCAGTGTTGCCATTTGTGGGTTGGCACTTTTGGACAAAAGCGTCCACATGCCTGTCAATGGGCTGGGCCACCAATTGACTGGTACTCCTGATCCGAATATGAGGGAGACCCTACTTTCAGGTCTGGAGAGTTGGATCTAGACCTAGTCGAAGACCAATTAATAATTTGGAAGGACATGGATCAAAACTGGTCATAATCTTAGTGTTCAACCTGGTCAGCGTTTATAATCCTACTCCCTATATGTCCCCTTATTATTATTATTATTATTATTATTATTATTTACCACAGCTAGAGAGGCGAATCCATAAAAAACACCTGCACTGGCAAGGAGAAAATACCGTAATTATGTGGGGAGAGGCACTCAGAGAGAGAGAGAGTGATTCTTAGTTTTTGAACATCACGAAAGTTCAGTTGACTTATTATCAAGGGCTATTTAGAGCCCAGTTCCTATAAATGATTTCATGCCATATTAGATACAACTACATTTTACTTAACCCACCAAATTTAGCTAAATTAATTTAGTATTGCATTAGGTTCTTTTAGTTAGCATTCAGGACAAAAAATGATGAAAATACCTCTCTTCTATTGTAATTGTCTTGACGTTAACAATCTGTGACGTCACTTGTACTTTTTTTATAAGCTTTAAAATTCTATAATTTTCATTACATTTATCTGTTTGTAACAAAATTTATATATTTGAAATCCTTTTTTCGAAATCTACAAAACAAAATCCATGTTCGTTATTTAATTCAGAAAAAAAAGAACTATTTGTTTGGTATATTTCTATTGAAAGCAATAGATTAAAACTGTTAAACTCAACATATAAAATCTTCTATTGATAAGAAAGGTAAAACAAATCTGTTAAACACAACAGTTAAAATCTGTTAAACTCAACAGATAAAATCTAGTTGAGCCAACATGTATCTAAGTATAAATTTAACTGTTTAATACATTGAGAGAGAGAGAGAGAGAGAAAAGAGCATGTGTAAGGGGGAGGGGATGAAAGGGTGCAAATGGATGATTTCATCGTTCAAGAGAAATAGATAAAATCTGTTAAAAAACCAAAAAAAAAAGAAAAAGAAAAACCCAGCAGATAAATTGTATTGAACAAAACAGATTAAAAAAAAAAGACAAATGAATTCATCGGTTTACAATTATCCAAGCATGAATTCAACAGTTTAATATGATGAGAGAGAGAGAGAGAGAGAGTGTGTGTGTGTGTGTGTAGGGGGAGGGGATGAGAGAGTGCGGACAGATGAATTCATCTGTTTAAGAGAAACAGATAAATCTGTTGAAAAACCCACAAAAGAACAAGCTCGATCTGAGATGTGCTAGGTGCAAAAGCAACTTTAACTGGGTTGGATTCAATTGTGATCCAGTGAGACCTGAATCATGATCCAATTCTATTAATTGTAGGGGTGGAAATGAGTTGGGCTAAACCTGCATCAGCCTCTACTCGCACCCACCCCGTAGCCTGTAGGTGACCCATCATAGATTTTTAACGCGGCATGTTTGGGGAAGCCAGTGATGGTGGTGGTTACAGATGAGTGCTCAGATGGACCATGTTTCTCAGAAGCTGCTCATTTTGATGTTAGTGTGGCTGCATTAATTTGGTGCCATGGCCATATCTGGTCAAGCCGATTCACAAAGGAATGCTGGAGTGCTGCAAATACAGTACAGATGGTAGATCGAGTATGTGGGCCAATTATAGGGCCAAACCTACCAAGCCAGCTCGATGATCATGAGTTTAAATGGCTAACATTTCTAACTTGGTTGGTACTTAGTTTCTGGTTGGGTCCGTACATGCTGTCTAATTGACTTTGTGCACTTCTTCCTCAAACAAATAAAATTCTCAAATAAATTTTATCTGTTGACTTTCTCAAATAGATTTTATTTGTTGGCTTCCTCAAACAATTTTATCTATTAACCTTTTTACAAATAAAGATTTTATCTATTTGTTTCTCAAACAGATAAAATCAATCTGTTAGCTTACTCAAACAAATTTTATCTATTGGCTTCGTTACAAATAAAAATGCTCAAATAGATAAAATCCTTAAACAAATTTTATCTCTTGGCTTCCTCAAATATATTTTATTTGTTGGCTTCCTTACAAATAAAGATTTTATCCATTGGATCCTCAAATAGATAAAATCTATTTGTTCTAAGAACTGCATTGTTTCATCTGAGTAACAACTTGGTGGGTGATCGAGCTTGCTGGACTTCTTGACATCACTGCCGGTGTAGGGAACAACACAAGAGGCATGGTGGGTGGCTACTCCTTTTGCTGGTCGGGAAGGCTAGAAACATAAAAGCCGTTGCCCAGTTGATGAGATGGGGTTCTTGTCCCCTATAGTTCTCTAAATGAAATTTCAACAAACAGTTGCGAAGCTTAAGAATTTTTTTTTCAGCGGTGGGGAATATGAGCAAACTATTGGAGGGTGGGTTTGAAGAGATGGTTTTATTGTTTAGGAAGGAAGGAAAAATGAGCGAACGCTTGATGGGCATGTGAACTGTCTCTGCCTGGAGAAGGAAAAGGAAAGATTTTGTCCCTCTTCTTTTTCCCTCTTTTGATCTTTTTATTTTGTTCTCTGGTAGAAGGAGTCTTTTGCTGCCATAGACGAAGCCCTTTTTTTTCTGATCCAACCATTTTAGAGCTTCCATATGTGTCCACCATTTGTTTGAGAAAATGGCTCATTGAAAACCTTTTTCATGTCAGAGACTTTATAAGTAAGGAGGGTCATTTTTGTCAATTTACATTAGTTTTTTTTAAGTTAGAAACCTACTGTAGTAAAACTTTCTTCGCTGGATCTATCCTATTGTGGGAAAGTATATAGGGATCTGTGACCAAAGTCCCCAATTATCAAACTCATGGGAGGAGCATGCATCTCATGGAGAGTGAACCTATTAAATTTCCTCTGCTAACGATTCAACCAAAACCTCAAAGAATAGTAGAGACAATATAAATACTTTCCAATACTTCTCCAAGTGTAGATCTTAATAGAACAAAGAAATTTATATCAATGTTTTTACTTTTTTTAGATTTTAATTTAAATTAGCCCATGGCTGACCATAATTGTGTGTAATACAGATGATGTAGAAAGATTTAAAAAAAAAGTGAGTGATTAGAAAATCTAGAAAGAAAAGAACTTTTGTATAAATTTACTAACCTAATTCAATGTTCAAAAGTTTGGGCATTGGCTTTGCCCTTAACCTATCTATTTTTGTCAAGTAATTTCCTTTCTTCTTGTAACAACTAGTTAAAGGTGATTTGGTGATAGCTTGATTGTGGAAAATGATTCATTTAATGCTATTTTTTGGGTTTCACAAAAGGATAGAGCTTCTTGGAAATTTCTCTACATTCTTAATGAGATTAAAGCCTCTTTAATGCGCTTGTCTTCAAGCATGCTGTGTGTTTGGGGAATGCCACCCCGAATTTGCTAGCCAAACAAAGCATGAATAGGGATATCCTTTGGTTGTTATTTGATCCTTTTAGTTTTGTTTCTTTGTATGTTTTTTTTAATGAAGTTTAGTATAAGGCTTTTATACCTTTCCTCAGTATTTTGCTTTTCTTTGTTTTGCTCTTTTCTATTTTTAAATGAAATTATGAGAAAAATCACCTTAGGGGTTACTAAACAAAAATGTCTCCACTAGCGTTTTACAAACAAAGAGCGCGCAAGGGGCCGTTTTTGTTTAGTTTTTTGGAGTTTGAGTGGAATGACGACTCGTCACTCCACAGAACATATTGTTTCTTCTTCTTCTTCCCCATTCCTTTTCTTTGCACCTCTCCCTCTCCTATTTCTTCTTCTCCTAATCCAATCCAATCCAAAAAGCCTCACCCACAATCTTCCCCTTGTTTCGTTTCTTTTCTTTCTTTGTGTTTCTCATTTCTTCCTCCTTCTTTTGTTTTCCAACCAACTGACGTTGCTTAGATAAAGGAGAAGAGGGAGATGCAGTGGGCTGGCGACCTCAACAGCTAGGTGGTGAGGTTTTGGAGTTGTGAGGTGGAGAGGTCGTAAAATGTGTCGCCGGAGTATATTTCGTGGTGATGTTGGTATAGGAGAGGTTGGTGTTGCAGGAGCAAAAGAGTGGGATGAGGAGGGATTGGTTTGGTTAGAGATGGGAAGAAGGAGAGGAGATGTTGCTGGCTTTAAAGATAGAGAGCCTTCTTCATCTCCGCTGCCCATTGCCCCTCACATGCGCCATCCTCCATGACCCCTCCAATGCCATGCTCACCCCCTTATCCCATTCCTGCATCTCCCTCTACATCTTCCCCTTAATCTACGAAATGCTTGCCAATTGCTAGACCAAAAGCTTCATAGAGATCTTGAGTAAGGAAGCCCTGATCACAATCACCACACTACAGGTGTTTGACGAAATGCCCTTGAGAAGTAAAGTGTCATGGACGGTCTTGATATCTGTGCACGCAAAGCTGGGTGAGACTTAGGTTGCGATGAGGTGTTTGACGAGGCGCCGGTGAAGGATAGAGGTACTTAGGGTGCTTTGATTTTTGGGATGTACATAATAACTATTTAAAGGAATGGTTGGCAATGTTTTAGTGAGTTTTCTTTACGCTTGTGCCCGTTGCCCCCTCATGTAAGGTCCCGAATCCCACGAATTTTAGTTACGTTAATTAATCTTGTTTTATATTAATTAAGCCTTGTTGAGGTTAATTTAACGTAAAACTATTGTGTTTGAGCCTTGGATAAGTAGTTGGACAGAGTTCGGACCATACTTAAGTAGTCAAAGACCTTTTTGTAAATTGCTCTTACCCATTATGGATACCTCGTCCATTGCATTTTGTGTAATTTTTCGCGTAGACCGTCTTTCGTGTTGGGCTCAATTTGATCTGGATTCATTTCGGGCCAACTTAGACCACGTGACCTATACTGTAAATACCCCAAAGAGATGGGTTTGCATGCAAGGTAGGAAATTATCTTTTAAAAACAAGGAACTCCACGTCCCTTTCTTTTTCTCTTCTTTCCCCCTCACGTTGGCTGCTGGAGTAGTTTCTCTCTTCTGTAATCTTCATCTTCTTTTTAAGATTTGGGGAGCTACTAGGCTTGGGGTGAGCTTGCATGTTACGGTGGGGGAATCTTCTTCTTCCTCTTCTCTTTCCCTGAGAACTTTTCTGCAAGAGTGTTCTCTTCTTCAAGCTAGCTGCTTAAGAGAACCCATTTCAATTTAGAGATTTTCTTCCCCAACCGCACAACAAGAAGGTTTACGAAGGGTAAACACTATTAAGAGGCAAGTACTTGAGTTTGTATGCATTGCATGTGTGATTATGTCATTGACCATTGAGTTAGTTCCCTTAATTCTTCAATTGCAGTCCATTTCACTGTTTATTTGTGTGCAAAGGGGGTATGGATTGAGTTAGAATTATAAGAATGGAATAGGAGGGTGGGTGAGTATAGAACACTCTCAAGGACACTCTAATTGAGCCATAGAAATTTCCCACAAGTCAGTTCTGTATGGATTTCGTACGTAAATTGAGCTACAGAATTGACTTCAGGTTTCTGAAGCTTACGGCAAAGCTACGGCTAAGCCGTAGATGTTTACGGCTCAAAGTCCAGAGAGTAACGAAACTCAGTTTTGTACTGCGGCTTACCCACGGCTACACCGTGAAATGCACTACGGCTAAGCCGTGGCTAGCCTGTACCCGAGTCGTAGGTCTTCCTACGGCGAGCTTTCCAGAGAGCTCGAGAAACCCAACTCATTTTGCGGCTTACCTATGGCTGCACCGTGAAATAAACTACGGCTAAGCCGTAACCCCGTATCCTAGTCGTAGGCTTAGCACGGCTAAGCCGTAGGCCAACATACAGTTAAGCCGTAACTGCGCCTGAAATCTAGAAAGGAATCCGAGCCACTCGGCTAAGCCGTAACCTTGTACATGCTAAGCCGTAAGAACCCAGTGAATATAGGATATTGGGAACCCCCAATGACCTTGTAGGGCGTAGTATTGGCACCTTTCATACCACCACACTGGTCCACTGGTAATCACATGTTGCAGAAATAAATGATTTCCAGATAATCTCCCAATGGCAAGTCATTAGTGTTGGCATAAGAAGGGGTGTCTTGTATGCACATGAGGTAATACCAAGACGTGGTAACACAACGACATCGGACTTCTTATGAGTATATCGTGTTGAATGTCTTTGGGGATCATCGGTTACCTAATATAGGGTGAATAGTGATTTCTTGGATACTTACCTAATTCGAATGCATTCATCTTGCTAACGTACATCACCTTCAGCATGATTGTTATTGGATTTATTTCCTTTGGCAAACCCCGAGGTTATTCAGACCTGAGCTTCTAATGAGTGCGTGTCTAACAAGCCAGAGCTTTTACTGAGTATATGCTTGCTAGGCAAGGGTATAGCCGAGGTTCTAGCCTTGTATCTCATATGCATATGCTTTGTTTAATCATCCGTCTGCTTTCATGATTAATTACACTTTTAGAATGATATCTCTTATGTATGTTATGACTAGTATGATTGAATCCGAGTCGGCAACACTTAGCTTGTGCCCTTTGGGTATATGTATGTTACTATTGTAGTAGTTTACGGAGGAGTTATTGACGCTCCTCGGGAAGCTAGCTTGATCCCCTAGCGACCCATATGTATGCTCCCTTTTGGGAGAATAGAGCATCGTGGTTGCCCATTTGGTATGTATGACGTTTAATTGTAACTCCTTACCATTGTCATTCATGCACTATATGTCTAGTAAACTATCCTTTCTCACTTTAATCAGTGTAAACTGTTAAGTTCATTTGATATATTATGTTACACTTATCTCATATGCCTCGGTACTTGCTTAACCGTCGTATTAATAGTGTTACCCTTGGTATTGCAGGTACAAAACTCGGTCCCAACTTGGGTGTTGACGCGCCCTAGGAGAGTGCCCCAACGGTACCTCGGGTTATAGATGAATGGAAGGATGACGATGTCTTTTATTAGTCATCCTACGGAGTGCGTCAGTTTTGGAGATGTTACGGTCACTTTTTGGTCTGTTATGGGAAAACGTAAATTGGTCTTTATGTACCTCACTCCTTTAAGTAAATGTTGACTTATACGAAATATAATTGGAACTTTGAGCACTGCTATATACATATATCTATATGTTTATCTATGAATGACAATGGATATGTTCTTTTAACTTGCTCTTGATTAGTACTGAGTATTTCGCAGGAATTCGTTTATGATGAGTTACATTCCTACGTGTGTTGGCATACCTCACACGTTCCTGTGAAATCTCCCATATAGAAATTCGTGCACAATTCTTCAAGGCACTGATTTCTATGGGATTACGTATCCACGCCTTGGGGGCCCACTCAAATCCCCAAATTCCCGGGATCGGGGCATAGCATACGTAAGTAATGGTATCAGAGAGCCTGCTAATAAGTCAATTATCAATTAAAAGACTTAGCAACAATAGGAAATGTGGTGAGGTTCCGATAGGTCCGTTCAGGGTTGGATTCTCGATTATGTATTATCACCTTTTATAAAGTTGCAGTATATATGTATGGATATATATGATTAACAATCATTGTAATTTCAGATCCATGGCATCCGGGTCGGGTATGAATAATAGTTCGGGTGATAATGACCGCAACAATGTGGAGTTGGAAGGTGTGGACCCTCCACTGCAACCTCCTCCTCATCCTACGTACAACACGGAGGAACGGTTCATGATGATGATGCATCAATTAGCTGCTAGTAATGCCAATCAAGCTGCCATACAATTGCAGTTAGCCGCCCTATTGAACAGGCAAGATCAACCTGGAGATCCCAATTCCCTGCATGAGAAGTTTCGAAAGAGGGGAGTTACTGAATTTATGGGACAAGAGGATCCATTGCAAGCTGACAATGGCCCGTTCACACTGAGAATGTCTTCGATACACTGACTTGTACGCCAAGGCAGCAGGTAGTCCTCACGACATCCATGTTCAGGGATATTACGGATAAATGGTGGACGAGTATCCGGGATCATATTAGGGTCATGCCAGATGCTACTGTATGGGAAGCCTTTAAAAGGCAATTCAGGAAGAAGTTTATTCCCGAACATGTGACTCGCAAGAAGAATGCGGAGTTCCTCGCCCTACAATAAAACTCCCTGACCGTTGCAAAATACGTACATGTATTCAGCCAGCTCTCTCGGTTTGCCTTGGATCCAATTGACACTGAGGAAAAGAAAGTGGAAAGGTTTCTTGAAAGGTTGAGGCCTGCTATCAAGGGACATGCTACCGCCTTTCAACATCCAGTTCAATATAACGATGCGGTAGCCAGGGCCTATGTAGCAGAAGAGATTGAGAAAAGCCTATTCTTGGGAGAGTCTAGGAAGACTGTCCCGCCTTCTGGGAAAGGGCAGTAGCATTCTAAGAAACAGAAGGGGGTTGTTAGCAGGACATCCCGGCTTGTCTGTGGTGTATGCGGGAAAGGTCATGAGACTAGCAAATGTTGGGGGTCCATAGGAGCCTGTTTTGGCTGTGGCTCAATGGACCATAGCTTGTCAGAGTGCCCGAAAATGAAGGATCCTAGTCAAGCCCCGCCGCAACAGCAATATCAGCAGTCCCTAAGGTAGCGCCACCAGCCCCTAACCGTTAGCAACAGCAGATGAGGCAAGGCCAAGGGCAGTCACGGCAAGGTCAAGGATAGCAGAAGCAAGGGCAGCAACATCGACCCCAAAGGCAAGGTCATGCCTATGCACTGACACAAGAAGAAGCAGAAGCAGCGGAGCATGTGGTTGTAGGTAAGGTTTCTGTTTTTGGCATTGAAGCTAAAGTGTTGTTTGATTCAAGATCTTCGCATTTCTTCATTTCTCCCCGATTCGCTACCAGGATACGGGAATCGCCAGCACAGTTGCCGTATGTGTTGAGTGTTATCACTCCAGTTGGCAAGAGGGTAACTTGTGATGATTATTACCTTAGTTGTCGAGTTCTTATTGGAGAGGTTTTTTTCCCAATGGAACTCATCGTGTTACCCATGCACGATTTCGATGTAATCTTAGGCATGGACTGGTTGACCAATTACATGGCCTATCTAGATTGTTTCCGTAAGACTGTCACCATAAGGGTGAATGAAGATGGCCCAAGTGTTGTGTTCCAAGGTGACAAGAAAAGTTCGAATACTAGATTAATTTCAGCACTTCGAACGGAAAGACTAATTCATAGTGGTTGTCAGGGGTTTATCGCCTTCATTGTGGAGAAGAAACCACCTAAGAAGTTAGAAGAAATACCGGTGGTTTGTGAGTTCTCGGATGTGTTTCCTGACAAAGTACCTGGTCTTCCTCCGATTAGGGAAGTGGACTTTACGATAGAGTTAGTACCTGGTACCGCTCCCATTTCTAAGGCTCCGTATAGAATGGCACCAGCAGAGTTTCGTGAACTAAAGGTACCATTGCAGGATTTATTGGATAAAGGGTTTGTTCGTCCTAGTTCATCACCATGGGGAGCCCCAGTTTTGTTTATGAAGAAGAAGGATGGCACCCTCAGGATGTGTGTTGATTACAGACAGTTGAATCAGGTGACAATTAAAAACAAATATCCTCTGCCTAGAATTGATGAACTGTTTCATCAATTATAAAGTGAAACCCATTTTTCAAAGATTGATCTAAGATCCGGATATCATCAGCTGCAAGTTAGGGACCAAGATACATCGAAAACAGCTTTCAGGACAAGATATGGGCATTATGAATCCTTGGTTATGCCTTTTGGGTTAACAAATGCCCCCACGGTGTTTATGGATTTGATGAACAAGATCTTTTCACCATACCTTGATTGGTTTGTAGTAATTTTCATTGATGATGTTTTGGTATACTCCAAGACCAAAGACGAGCATACGGAACATCTGAGGATTTCTCTACAATTGCTAAGGGACCACCGACTGTATGCCAAACTGGACAAGTGTGAATTCTGGCTGGAACAAGTTGCCTTTTTGGTGCATATAATCTTAAAGGATGGGCTTGCAGTAGATCCAGCTAAGGTTGAGGCTATAACTAATTGGCAAAGTCCCAAAACTGTTGCAAAGGTTAGAAGTTTTGTTGGCCTGGCGGGTTATTATAGAAGGTTTGTGAAGGACTTTTCCAAAATAGTTGCACCTTTGACACAATTGACCCGGAAGAATGAGCCATTTGTTTGGTCAGCTAAGTGTGAGTCGAGTTTCCAACTCCTCAAAAAGAAACTAACCTCAGCTCCGATCTTATCCCTACCAGAGGGGAGTGGTGGATTTGTTATTTATATGGATGCTTCGAGGATTGGCCTAAGTTGTGTGCTCATGCAGAATGGAAAGGTGATAGCATATAGACCTCAGCAATTGAAGGAATATGAGAAAAATTATGCTACGCATGATCTAGAATTGGCTGCAGTAGTCTTTGCACTAAAGTTGTGGAGACACTATCTGTACGGGGAAAGGTTTGAAGTCCATAGTGACCATCGCAGTCTCCAGTATCTATTTTTGCAGCATGATCTTAACATGAGATAGCGTAGATGGTTGGAATTTATAAGGGATTATGATTTCCCGATCAAGTATTTCCCCGAAAAAGGGAATGTGGTGGCCGATGCTTTGAGCAGGAAGTCCACCATTGAAATGGCAGCACTGTGTGGTGAATGGTCTCTGGTGGAGGAATTCCGAGATTTGGATGTGGAGGTGAAGTTCGTGGATGATAAGGTCATATTAGTAGCTATGTCAGTCTTTGAGCCCACCCTAATTCAACAGATCAAAGGGAGGCAGTTTGAAGATCCGGAGTTTGTTAAGATTCATGACCACATCTCGGAGAGATCCGATTTCAGGTTAGTAGATGGCGTGCTATTTTTCAGGGGTAGACTCTGTGTCCCAGCGGTCCAAAATCATAACTTAAAGAGGGCAATCATGACTGAAACACATCATGCTCGCTATTCCATGCACCCCGGGAGTACAAAAATGTACCGAAATTTACATGGCAGGTTTTGGTGGAATAACATGAAGCGGGATATTTCGGGCTTTGTGGCAAGGTGCCTTACCTGCCAGCGAGTAAAGCCTGAATATAGGAAGCCTCTTGGTTTATTACACCCTTTACAAATTCCAAAGTGGAAATGGGAGAATCTCACAATGGATTTTGTTTCAGGGCTGCCCTGAACCAGTAAACATCATGATGTTGTGTGGGTGATTGTCGACTGACTAACGAAGGCAGCCCACTTTATTCTCATTAGAAAAGGGATGAAATTTCACGAGATAGACAAGATCTTCATTGATGAAATTGTGTGGCTCCACGGTACTCCAGTTTCAATTGTATCCGACCGAGACAGTAGGTTCGTGTCTTCCTTCTGGCAGTCATTTCAAACATCTTTGGGTACTAAACTCAGTTTTAGCACCGCTTATCATCCACAGACCGACGGGCAATCGGAGCGAACGATACAAACCGTTGAAAATATGCTACGACCTAGCGTGTTGGACTTTGAGAAGGAGTGGGATGAGCACCTCTCCTTATGCAAATTTGCGTATAATAATAGTTATCACGCGAGCATCGGAATGACCCCGTTTGAAGCCTTGTATGGACGTAAGTGCCGTACTTTGGTCTGCTGGGAAGAAGTTGGAGTTAGAAGTTTTCATGGACCCTCTCTGGTTACGGATACGGCCGAAAAAGTACAAAAGGTGCAAGATAAGTTGAAAGTTGCACGATCATGTCAGAAGAGTTATGCGGATAACCGCCGTCGACCCCTTGAGTTCCAAGCGGGGGATAAGGTTTTCTTAAAGGTTTCCCCAATGAAGGGTACCATCAGGTTTGGACAGAAGGGCAAGCTAGCTCCACGGTTTGTAGGACCTTTCAAGATACTGAGCATGGTTGGAGATTTAGCTTATCGATTGGAACTACCATCCCCCCTTGTGGGAGTTCATAATGTATTCCATGTGTCGATGCTTAGAAAGTACCTTCCGGATCCTTCGCATGTCCTTGAGTTGGACGACATTCAAGTTAAGCCTGATGTGAGCTATGAGGAAAGACCACTTCGCATTATTGACACTAAAGAGTAAGTGCTGCGTACCCGAACGATCAAATGGGTTAAGGTCCTATGGGAACATCACGGACAGGAAGAGGCCACTCAGGAGCTTGAGGACCAGATTAGGACAAAATATCTGGAGCTATTGCCTGAGGTACGTTGCATTTGGAGGACCGAATGATCTTAAGTAGGAGAGGATGTGAGGTCCCGAATCCCACTAATCTTAGTTACGTTAATTAATCTTGTTTTATATTAATTAAGCCTTGTTGAGGTTAATTTAACATAAAACTATTGGGTTTGAGCCTTGGATAAGTAGTTGGACAGAGTTCGGACCATACTTAAGTAGTCAAAGACCTTTTTGTAAATTGCTCTTACCCATTATGGACACCTCGTCCATTGCCTTTTGTGTAATTTTTCGCGTAGACCGTCTTTCGTGTTGGGCTCAATTTGATCTGGATTCATTTCGGGCCAACTTAGACCACGTGACCTATACTGTAAATACCCCAAAGAGATGGGTTTGCATGCAAGGTAGAAAATTATCTTCAAAAACAAGGAACTCCACGTCCCTTTCTTTTTCTCTTCTTTCCCCCTCACGTTGGCTGCTGGAGTAGTTTCTCTCTTCTGTAATCTTCATCTTCTTTTTAAGATTTGGGGAGCTACTAGGCTTGGGGTGAGCTTGCATGTTACGGTGGGGGAATCTTCTTCTTCCTCTTCTCTTTCCCTGAGCACTTTTCTGCAAGAGTGTTCTCTTCTTCAAGCTAGCTGCTTAAGAGAACCCATTTCAATTTAGAGATTTTCTTCCCCAACCGCACAACAAGAAGGTTTACGAAGGGTAAACACTGTTAAGAGGCAAGTACTTGAGTTTGTATGCATTACATGTGTGATTATGTCATTGACCATTGAGTTAGTTCCCTTAATTCTTCAATTGCAGTCCATTTCACTGTTTATTTGTGTGCAAAGGGGGTATGGATTGAGTTAGAATTATAAGAATGGAATAGGAGGGTGGGTGAGTATAGAACACTCTCAAGGACACTCTAATTGAGCCATAGAAATTTCCCACAAGTCAGTTCTGTATGGATTTCGTACGTAAACTGAGCTACAGAACTGACTTCAGGTTTCTGAAGCTTACGACGAAGCTACGGCTAAGCCGTGGATGTTTACGGCTCAAAGTCCAGAGAGTAACGAAACTCAGTTTTGTACTGCGGCTTACCCACGGTTACACCGTGAAATGCACTACGGCTAAGCCGTGGCCAGCCTGTACCCGAGTCGTAGGTCTTCCTACGGCGAGCTTTCCAGAGAGCTCGAGAAACCTAACTCCTTCTGCGGCTTACCTACAGCTACACCGTGAAATAAACTACGGCTAAGCCGTAACCCAACCATATCCTAGCCGTAGGCTTAGCACGGCTAAGCCGTAGGCCAACATACGGTTAAGTCATAACTGCGCCTGAAATCTAGAAAGGAATCCGAGCCACTTGGCTAAGTTGTAACCTTGTACACTGCTAAGCCGTAAGAACCCAGTGAATATAGGATATTGGGAACCCCCAATGACCTTGTAGGGCGTAGTATTGGAACCTTTCATACCTCCACACTGGTCCACTAGTAATCACATGTTGCAGAAATAAACGACTTCCAGATAATCTCCCAATGGCAAGTCATGGGTGTTGGCATAAGAAGGGATGTCCTGTATACACATGAGGTAATACCAAGACATGGTAACACAACGACATCGGACTTCTTATGAGTATATCGTGTTGAATGTCTTTGGGGATCATCGGTTACCTAATATAGGGTGGATAGTGATTTCTTGGATACTTACCTAATTCGAATGCATTCATCTTGCTAACGTACATCACCTTCAGCATGATTGTTATCGGATTTATTTCCTCTGGCAAACCCCAAGGTTATTCAGACCTGAGCTTCTAATGAGTGCGAGTCTGACAAGTCAGAGCTTCTACTGAGTGTATGCTTGCTAGGCAAGGGTATAGCCGAGGTTCTAGCCTTGTATCTCATATGCATATGCTTTGTTTAATCATCCGTCTGCTTTCATGATTAATTACACTTTTAGACTGATATCTCTTATGTATGTTATGACTAGTATGATTGAATCCGAGTCGGCAACACTTAGCTTGTGTCCTTTGGGTATATGTATGTCACTATTGTAGTAGTTTACAGAGGAGTTATCGACGCTCCTCGGAAAGCTAGCTTGATCCCCTAGCGACCCATATGTATGCTCCCTTTTGGGAGAATAGAGCATTCGTGGTTGCCCATTTGGTATGTATGACGTTTAATTGTAACTCCTTACCATCGTCATTCTATGTTTAGTAAACTATCCTTTCTCACTTTAATCAGTGTAAACTGTTAAGTTCATTTGATATATTATGTTACACTTATCTCATATGCCTCGGTACTTGCTTAACCGTCGTGTTAACAGTGTTACCCTTGGTATTGCAGGTACAGAACTCGGTCCCAACTCAGGTGTTGTCGCGCCCTAGGAGAGTGGCCCAATGGTACCTCGGGGTATAGATGAATGGAAGGATGACGATGTCTTTTATTAGTCATCCTACGGAGTGCGTCAGTTCTGGAGATGTTACGGTCACTTTTTGGTCTGTTCTGGGAAAACGCAAATTGGTCTTTATGTACCTCACTCCTTTAAGTAAATGTTGACTTATACGAAATATAATTGGAACTTTGAGCATTGCTATATACATATATCTATATGTTTATCTATGAATGACAACGAATATGTTCTTTTAACTTGCTCTTGATTATTACTGAGCATTTTGCAGGAATTCGTTTATGATTAGTTACATTCCTACGTGTGTTGGCATACCTCACACGTTCCTGTGAAACCTCCCTTGTAAAAATTCGTGTACAATTCGTCAGGGCACCAATTTCTACGGGATTACGTATCCACGCCCTGGGGGCCACTCAAATCCCCAAATTCCTGGGATCGGGGCGTGACACCTCACATGCGCCATCCTCCACAACCCCTCCAATGCCATGCTTGTCCTTTTATCCCATTCTTGTATCTCCTTCTATGTCTTCCCCTTAATCAACGAAATGCTACCCAACTACTAGACCAAAAGTTTTATAGAGATCTTGGGCAAGGAAACTCTGATCACCACACTATAGGTGTTCGAAGAAATGCCCTTGAGAAGTAAAGTGTCATGGACGGTCTTAATATTTGTGTACACAAAGCTGGATGAGGTTTAGGTTGAGTACAAGGTGGCACCGGTGAAGGATAAATGTACTTAGGGTGCTTTGATTTCTGGGATGTACATAATAACTATTTAAATGAATGGTTGGTAATGTTTTAGTGAGTTTTCTTTATGCTTGTGCTCAGTTGGGAGCTTTGGATGTTGGGTTTGGTATTCATGGGTATGTGGAGAGAGTTGAGTTGCGGTTGGGTGTGAGGTTAGAGAGAGTTGGATATATGAATGATGTTTGGAATGTTGTATTTTTGTTGGTATATTGTATGAGAGTTGTACTATATGGTTGAACGTATAATATATGGAATATGAATATGTGTGAAGAGTTTTATGAATGATATTGTATGAATATTTAGAATTTTTATGAAGTACTTGGTCAGTGCCCGTGTAAGTAGGGGCATTTTATTTCAAGTAGTTTAAATTTTGAATACCTGGGACCCATTATGGAGCCTAAACATTCTTTTATGAGTCCAAGCCTCAGAGGATCTGGACTCTAGCAAAACCTTAATCAACTTAAGACCTTTCAGTCCTAGTATTCAATTGCAAAATATAATTGATGATGGTCTTTAGTGAGCCCTATTGAGATAGCTAAATCTTATCGATTAGGTAGGGACATGGCCCAGTTTGAGCCTACAAGTTTTTGGCCATGAATTATACTGACCTTTTAAGGGTGCTTCAGCCAAAGCTCCTTAGATATTTTACCGAAGTATCATAGGTCCCTTGAAATAATCATAGCTACGATATGTCCTTAAATGAAAAAAGAAATAATATTTTTACAAAAATGACCTTCTTTACTTATTAAGTCCATCGTTCAATATTTTCCATTTCATAAAGACACTCTCATTTCTTTTTTCCCAATAATTTAGCTTCCAAATTGAAATTTGCTCATTGCATCAAGCAGATTCATCAAAGCATACGATCATCTTTTCCATCGTTTCTTTCTGAAGATTCTTCACAGCATCAGGTCTTCTTTTTCATTGTCACTTCCCGAAATTCATCACAGCGTCAAGAATCTAAACAAACAAATGAAACTAGGGTTTGCATGTATTTCTATTTCAATGAATTGATAATAATCAATTATAATATATGATTTCGAGGTTAGAAATTGTAGAAATGTACACATGATCTTTAGAAATATTTGATTGTTCTTGAAAATGTAATATGAAATGCAACGGATTTGAGTCCAACATTTATGCACTTCAAGCGTTAAGAAGAATGGAAAATAACTACAGTTCATCGTTATTTTTCCTTTGTTTACATGAGTTCAAATGCTCTAATTGTGAGGATGCAACTTGTTTAGAAGTTTTAAAACATTTATAACCCTTCCCTTTAGTTTTAGATGTGATATAAATCTTGAATTTATAAGAACGTACATGAAAATATAAAAAAAATGGAGAAAATGAGAATTTAGGAGAGAGTGACTGTGACCCACGGTCACTGGGCTCCTACTAGTGACCGTGAGTCACGGTCATTAGCAAACAGTGACTGAAAAAGCCACTGTTTGCTCTTTATTTTGCTCTATTTCACTTCTGTGACTTCTTAAGAGTGTAGGAACTTGTTCGGAGTGTTGAATGGCCACAGAAGGTGCTCGATTTGGCTGTGGAATTGACTTGAACCTTTGATAATCGTCACTTTTTAGTTATGGACTATTTTTGTATAAATCCGAAAATGGTACTCTATAAAGCCAAAGTTGTGTCATTTTAACCCTATGATTTTCAAGGGTCAGAATAAAATCTAAAGAGGCTTGTTCACAACTTCCATGATGGCCTGAAACCCTTCTCAATTGAGAAAAATCAAAGGAGGAAGATTTCATCCAAGTGGCCCTTGCATTAATCTTCGTTAAGTGAGGTATATGCTTCTTCTTCTTCTCTAGATTATTTCTTACCTTATGTAAGTGAGAAGGAGAAGAAGAAGCTTGTTGAAGTACTAGGAGTGCCTCGTGACTTGCTTGATCTTGTTGTGAAGTTGCTTCAAACCTTAAACCAGTCTCCACAGCTTTGGAAATTGTTCTCTGCCTTCTATTATCCCCTCTGCCCTCTTTTTATAAACCTCCCAAGGTGGTTTAGGGAGTTATAAGACGTTAAAGGGAGTTAAGAGAAGTTAAAATTCGAAAAGGAGTGGAGGAAATCGCTGAAAACTGCTAAAACTACTCCATGGATGATAGTGATTGCAGCCGCGGTTACTCCCAAGTTTGTTTTTGATCTTTTACATATGTGACTCGTTTTCGCCTGTTTGGCATTCGAACAATGTCCGATCTTTACAGAACTTGGAGGGATACTTTTTGACAGTATTTTGAGTGTGTTATAGAAATTTCAACCCATTTTGACCTTCTTAAGTTGGTCAACTCCTCCATTGACTTTTTATGAAAATGGGCCCTTGTTTCAGCTGTTTGAGGCCCAATGACCTCGGTTTGGTTTGAAACTTGGAGGGATTGATGTCAATGATATCTTAGAGTATCCATCCAAATTTCATACATTTTGGATTTGTGAAAGTAGGATTTTGAACAGTGACCCATTTGTTGCATGTTCTAAGTCACTATTCACCTCACACTATAGATAGTTAACTTGTTTTCTACCCAAACGTCGCTCAATTGACTTGAAACTTTGGAAAAATCATTTTGAATATATCTTGAATATTTTTTTCAAATTTCATCAACTTTGGCTCCCTGGAAGTAGGATTTTGCTCCCTGGAAGTACGATTTTGGCTAGTGACCTCCATGGCTCGGGGGTTACTGTTTTCTAAGCTGACATGTAATGAAAGTAGGACCAAACGGAGTCCTCTTGACTTGAAAATTTTTAGAATCTCCCTTGAGCATGACTGAAGCTTTGTCCCCAAATTTCATTAATTTTGGATGTCGGGAAGCTGGACTTTGATCAATAACCTTAGTCACTTGGGGGTCACTTACCCAAAGTTGACATGTTTGTAGACCTTGGGTCAAATGATGTCCGTTTGACTTGAAATTTTGTAGCGCTTTCTTTGAGCATAATTTGAGCTTCCTCTAGGAGTTTCAGCTAATTTGATCTTCATGAGGTGTCACTTTGTACAGTGACCCCACAAAGCTTGTAGTGCCCATTTGAATTGAGTTTGGTTCCAAATGATGTCCAAATACTCTGAAATTTTGAAGGCTAGTTGTTGAATATACTTGAAAGTATTCCCATGAGTTTGAACATGCCTTGACATGTATAGATGTCAATTTCTACAATGACCCTCAAGGAGCTGAGAAATTGTCACGAAAGCTTGTTTTGAGTTGAAATGAAGTCCAAATGTTTTGAAACTTTGAAACATCATTCTCATGCATGCTGTAGAGTTTCCATAAGAGTTTCAACCACTTTGGTAACACTACTAGAAAAAACGTTTTTAGCAACGAATACAATTCCTTGCCAAATGAGTAAAATTCGTCACCAAAAACATTTAGCCACGAATAAATATTTGTCTCCACTTTGTTGCAAAAACCCTGTCTGAGAATATATTTGGCGTCGAATATCTATTTGTCCCCAAATGTCAACCTTTAGACACGAATTTTGTTCGTCGCCTTATGATGTTCGTCGCCAAATGTCCTACATAAAGTCCCCTAATATCCAACCTTTAGGCACGAATTCATTCATCGCCCTATGATGGATGTCACCAAATATATAATCTTTAGGCACAACTGTATTCGTCGCCAAAAATTGATAATCAGTGACGAGTAAATATGTGTTCCTAAAAGTCCAACCTTTAAACACAAAATTATTTGTCCCCAAAAAGTAGTTAATCAATGAAATTTTTTTCCCCAAATATTCATTCTTTATGTACAAATTTGTTCGTTGCCCTATATAAAGGTCATCACGCATTTGAAGAACGCGTTGATCATTTAGCGGTGATGGAACCGTCTCCGAAAATAGACAATTAGCAACAACAATTCTCGTTCATACGTACAACATTTTGGATTCACATTATATCTACAATCATTCGCATTGACATCATCACAAAATAAAAATTATACATTCATCCAAATATCCGTCCAAGTATCCATCCAAACATAAAAACTAATACATAACAAACCTTAAAGCACTAATATGAATATTTATCCAAATACTAACAAAAAAAGCTATCATCAACAACAGCCTATGCCCGCTCCATCGTAAATCTGTGAACAAAGTAAAAACAAAAAAAAATTAGCGTGTTATAATAAATATTACCTACACAAAGTTTAGATAATATGTATGCAACGTTGATTTATAAAATTAGTGTGTTATCAAAAATTGGGTCTTCAGGGGCATGAAAGTAGCCCAGCGGTCAATCTCTATGCAAAAATCTGAGCAGAATTTCCAATACCTCATGTTTAGGCATACATTAACTTTTTCATTTTAACTCCTTTTTTCGCTTTCATTTTTTTTTTGTTTGATTCATGCATCATTTTTGTTTCAATCCCTGCCATAAAAAGCACATTTTAACTCAATTTTACATGTTATTTTTTCATAGTTTATGTACATTAATTTTTCATTGATTTATACTAAAAAAAATAAATAAATCACATGATTTGCATAGGGCCTGGAACAAGCCATTCAGCTACTATTACCTCAAGCTGAGCACAGGCTTTGTTTTAGGCACATGCACTATAATATCAAGAAAGAGTTTCTAGGAAAGGAATTAAAAGACTTAATGTGGAAATGTGCAACAGCAAGCACAGTGCCACATTTTAATATAGCTATAAAACAAATGAAAATAATTAGCTCACAACCAAACAAAGCCTAATTCCTTAACCCGTTAGTCCAAATCTAAATCTAACCCTGTCCATGACCCATCAACCCCACTCACAACCTGAAAACAACCCTCAACCCATGGTTGACCCATCCATCACTTTTCAACCCATTGGCTCAAGCACATAATTAAGTTCAATTTTCTAATCCCATCTTGTCCTCATTATCTCAACTGTCCCATTCAATCCATGCCAACAGCTTGAATTAAATTTCAAACCAGCCACCAAATCACGATAGAGCACTCTGGAAACCCAGGCTCTCCATCTGTATCCATTCTGATTCCAAACAAAAGAAAAAGAGGGAAACGGAAGTGCTATTGGCTGGAACAGAACAAAGAGAAAGCAAGAAAAAGAGAGAGAGAGAGAGAGAGAGAGAGAGAGAGAAGCCAACGTTAGGAGGAAGTCACATAGTTGCCTAATTCGCAGTTCGACGAATTCGAATTCGAATTCGCAATTCGCAGTTCGACACTTTCTCCAATTCCAGAATTCGATGGAGTAGGTTCAGTTAGTTCGATTTTCAATTCGTTTGATTCGTAGTTCGAATTCGATGAATTCGCTAAAATAGTTCGAATATATAATTCGTTGTAGTTCGATATGGTTCATAAGTACATTCATTATAATAAAGATTTTACTAGAAAATAGATACTTAATAAATATATAAATAATGACATTTCATAAAATTATAAGCAACTAAATGTTTAAAGACAATCTATAAAAGTTTTTATTTCTATTATGAATCAAGAAACTTCAATAATTTAACTATTGATAAATTAAAGTAAATCCAGAACTTCAAGTGTAAAAGATATAAAATGTCAAACATCAAAAACAAAAGAGTAAGATAAACTAAAAACCCATTGTTGTTAAAGTAGAAGTATGAAATAAAATTCTTCATTCCCAATGCCTTTTCCCTTTGTCATGAGAAGATGACAAATTACGTCCACATGATGAAATGCTTCTTTGTCTGATTTGTTGACGTGATGCTAAAGAAGATTGAGCAGCTGCAACGCTAGATGTGTGACTTGGTTGGGATTCCACTCTACTTTCAATACGATTTTGAAGTTGAGGCTCCTCCTCCTCATCCAGTGATTTCCACTTTAGGTCTTCTAAACGTGCACTGGAATCTTCAATAACATCTGGCTCTGGATTAATGTCCCACTTTTTAAATGGTCCATCATTATATCCCTCCTTCATGCGTGATAAAAGACGAAGATTTGAATGAATAAAGACAAGTTTATCTGCACGTTTAGCGTTAAGCCTATTTCTTTTAACATTGTGGATAAATGAGTATGTGCTCCAACTCCTCTCTGCAGATGATGAGCTTACAGGTTGTGAAAGAACTTTTATAGCTATCTCTGCTAGCTCTGGTGTCTCACATCCATAAGTTGACCACCATTTTATCGGTGACATAGTAAGTGCATCCACTTTTGCCGCAGGAAGTCCATAAACACCGTCTTTAGAATGAAATATTGCGTATTGAGCTCTTAATTTTGCCTGAGCTTCATTATCCTGTAAAAATAAAAAATTGTAAAATAATTTGTTGAATGCATTATGTACATATTAAAAATATAACAAATTAAATATCCATAAAAATTTAGAGTGAAGATGTTTACCTTACTCAGTCTTTGAAATGCATCCATCACTCCCTTTATGACCTCTTTATCTTGATTTGGAGGCTTTCTTTTCTCACCACCAGGTGCTAATTGTGAAAGATACGACGAATCATAAAATCGAGGTGTAAGTGCAAATCCAAGACAATGCAATGGACTATGCATCATGCTCCACCTTTTTATTACAATATCTTCTATCATTTCATAAATTTTCTTAGAATCACTATAACCATTGAGACTATCTTTGATTTCCCCAAGCATGTTATCCATTCCTTCATAGATCTCACCCATCAGTGCTCCATCTTGATCGCAAAATCTAATCATTATGAAAATGGGTTTGGTAATTTTCACCATTAGCTTCACAGTTGTCCAAAACGTATCCATATCGTCTGTCACCCACCGCCTCACATTTTCTGCTGTTTCTCGCATTTTTTCATCACCATATTTTGCCCATTCTTTCCAATCATCAAGAATAACAGTAGATTTGAGGGCTTGCCTCACATCTAGAAGTCGCTTCATCATAACATAATATGATGCAAATCGAGTTTTTGCAACTTTTAAAAGTTCTAGTTGAGAGTGACTTCGAAATATTGCTAATGCATGTGTATGGTTAAGAATGTATGTTACAATTACTTTGCACCTTTTGTAAATTTCTTCATACAATGACCAAGAGTTTGACAAATCTTTAAAAATCAAATTAAGTGTATGACAAGCGCAAGGGGACCAGAATATATGGTTGTAGACCTTTTCAACTTCCTTACCTGCTAGCTTGCAATTGGCTGCATTGTCTGTGATTATTTGGACAATATTAGATGGACCTACTTCCTCAATTGCCTCTATCAATAAGGATTTTATATAAGATCCGGTCTTTTCAACACCGGAGCACTCTACTGCATATAGAAACATCGCCCCATCCTTGTTTGCTGCAAGTACATTTATCAATGGCTGATTCTTTACATTAGTCCATCCATCAGAGATAATAGAAACACCATGTACTTGCCAAGTATTTTTAATTGTTGCAATTTCATTTTCTACTCTTCTTTTCTCATCATCTAGCAAAGATGTTCTAGCCTTTTCATATGAGGGTGCTTTATATCCTTCAGGTGCTTTATTTATAGCTGAAATCATTTCATGAAAAAATGGTGACCGTAGTACATTAAATGGCACTCCACAAGCACACAACCATCTTATTATTGCACTGTCAACAAAACCCCTTTCCACTTTCTTAAAAGACTCTATTATTGGGTTCTTTGGCTTAACTTGTTGTGGCGGGAGAAGTGTTGATTGCTTTAATTGTGAATGAACTCCAGATTTCTCTGCTTTTTTTACCCTATCAATAATTTCTTGTAATAATTGAGGACCTTTAGGTTGCTTCAACAATGCTGGACATCGAATAATATCTGACTTTTTATTAGGCCCTGGCCCAAAAAAATGTTGGTGAATTCTTGTGTAGGAACTCTTAAACTCATGCTTACAGTGTGGACACAACCACACTTTACCGGCTTTTGCAGGCCCCAATATATTCACTTCCTTCCATAGTGGCTTTCCTTTAAAAGGATTTTCATTTTCTGAATGAATATCATCTTGATTATTATTCACATCTTCATCACTGTGTTCGTTGATGTATTGTTCGACTTCTTCTTCAATAGAAATCACATCATCACTTTCTTGTTGCTTTCGTTTTCGTTGTCCACTAAACATTATGCTGCATGAATTTCAATAAGAAATGATTTCACCATCAAATTCACCAACTAAAGATAAATAATTTTTTTAGAATTTTTTATTTCACATATATCATAATTGATTAACATTATAAGTTGTTATTGTAAAAAATTGGCTAAACCCAATAAAAGAGTTACTTATCTATTATGACTTATTTGGATTTTTAATAAGTAGGACCCATTAAACAACTTTCTTTAAGTTTTTAGTGAGTAATGATATATGGAAAATATATATATAAATATTTAATAGCTTTTCTTTAAAAAAAAAAGAGGGATCACTTGGTCCAACTTAAAAGAGGGTAGACATATCCGGAATGTATCTCGTATCCTCTTTTTATGGAAACTCAATTCATCTCTCACTATAGTTGAAAAGGTAGATGAAATTGGGTGTAAAAAGCATAATCAATATAATACAATTTTATCTCAAAATTTTTTTATGAAATCTCAATTATTACAAAATCAGTGAGGGAATTTAATATAGATGGTTCAGATTTTATTAAAAAGATCCCAAAATAACAACAAGAAAAATAGCAACACCAATTTGCATGTAACTTAGAGAAATCAATAGTCAAAATAGTGAAATTCCACAGTGGGACCCATCGATTAAAATCTAAACGGTTCAAAATTCATGTTACATAACTATGTGGGGTATCCTCAAATCCTATATCAATCGGAGTTCTTTTAACCGTTAGATTGACTCGTTTATGATCAACAATCTTATGCATAGTTATTATCATATTTTTCATTGAAAAGTCAATCCAATGGTGGATTAAATTCAGATTAATAAAATATTGAGATATGACCTCTGCATCTTGAAGATGATCATTTTGTACGGTTAAAATTTTCATAGATGGACCCACAAAGAAGCTTTTAAATTGGAATTTATATGAATATCTTAAATGGGTTGATTGCTCTAATTGTGGCATGATATTAGCATGTGAATAGGAGGACACAGTGATAGACTACTGCAACTGTGTATTGGGAAGTGGAATCATGTAATTAATAAATTGGAAAGTAAGAACGTTGACTCATTCAATGAGAGAGAACACATCCTTTTACCCATCACATACTTATTCGTATCTTTTTCCTTAGTTCACACTTCACAGTACAGCATTTATAAAAAAAACACAGAAATAGAGTCTTCTTCTCAAGTACTCGTTGAAACCCTCTGCAAGTAAATATATGAAACCCTCTGCATGTGAATGGGGTGAAGAGTGAAGACAAAGAGGAGCATACCTGAACCCCGGCGTCGCACAACACTGCAGAAGCGATTGTGAGTTGCGATTACCCTCTGCGTAGAGCCTTTTGATTGTGTGATGTCTACAACTATGCCTCCGATTAGATTAAATAGGTATTTAACTTTGAGTTCCAATCTATTTCTAAAACCTATTTTCGTTTCCTCTTCTGATTAAGCTTTCCTGATTTTATTTTGATGTTATTTTATTAAAGATTTGGAAACTTTCCTATTTGTAAATTGGTTCTAAAAGAGTTAGAAGTCTCTTCTTCTTCAGTACTTATAGGATACTTGATTTTTTGAAATACTGTCGAATTGTACCGAACTATGAGTTTTGTAGAATCCGATTTTGGGCGAACCGAATAGCGATTTATTCGGTTCGATCTATTCGTGATTCGAAGGTTTTGTAGTCGAACTAGGTAACACTGGGAAGTCACGTGTTTCTCCTTTTACTTCCTTTTCCATAATCTCTGTACCCACACCTTCATAGATTACAGCATTATATTGTCACTCCATTCAGGTGTAAACACACGTACATCACTGCCTACAGCCACTGTCGTTAACCCACCTTCCTTATTGTCGCTGTAAACATCACCCACTACGTCGCCCACATCATCCTCTTCATTATTGCACAGTTTTTGCTTCTTACTTTCTTTATTTCCTCCTCCACAATCTCTACACCCACTCTACCAAACACCATAACACGACCACTACTCACGTCACAAAAGCCTTGTCACTGTTTCAAAGTCAATGTGTATGATGCCGCGGGCTTTTCTGATGACCCGTCCGGTCGCCTCTTCAGGTGTAAATCTTTCCTTATCTTCATATCCTCCAAATCCATACGTGCCTTTTCAGTATCCTTGTTCTTTCCTTTTATATTCATGAATGTCCCAACAAAACTTTCACATATGTTCTTCTCTAAATGCATGACATCTATATTATGTCGAAGATTTAGCATCTTCCAGTATGGTAACTCAAATAAAATGCTTTTCTTTGTCCAATTTAGTACTTGATCATCCCTCTTTCTTTTCTTGAAGTTAGGATGCTTCCTAATCTTAACCTCAGGTAAGGTATTCAATTGCTCTGCTACTTGTTCTCCTGATAGCTCCACAGGTCTAGATCGCTCTTCAATTTTACCGTTGAAGAGCTTACTCCTCCGCCAAGGATGGTCATTAGCCAAAAATCAACGTGTACCAGTGTACCCTATCTTTCCATTCAATGTTTGTGATGACGCATCCTCGTTACAGGTAGGGCAAGCCAAATAACCCTTTGTAGACCACCCAGGCACATTGCCATAAGCAGGGAAGTCATTAATCATCCACATAATAGCTGCCCGGATTCGAAATCTTTGTCCAATTGAGGCATCATATGTATTTACACCATTTTCCCATAACTCTTTCAGCTCATCAATCAATGGACGCAAATAAACATCGATGTCTTTTCCCGGGGCAGTCGGTCCAGGAATAAGCAATGACATCATGTTAAACGACTCTTTTATGCACTTCCACAGTGGCAAGTTGTACGGCATCACTATCACAGGCCACATACTGTAGGAAGTGCTCATATTTCCAAAAGAGTTAAAACCATCAGTGGCAAACCCTAGCCTCACATTTCGGGAATCCAGAGCAAACTCGGGATGCTTCTGATCAAAATCCTTCCACTCTTTATTATCAGCCAGATGCCTAGATATCCCATCATCCACATGCTTTTCCTTGTGCCATCTCATTTCTGCGGCTGTTTTTCTCGATATAAATAATCTTTGCAACCTTGGAGTTAGTGGAAAGTATCGCAAAATCTTTTGAGTGATCTTCTTGTTCTTGTCATCATTCAGCATATATCTAGACTCACCACATGTCGAACAGCTCTCCAAATTTGCATTCTCCTTCCAGAAAAGAGCACAATCATAACGACAAGCGTGAATGCACGTATACCCCAAACCCAAGTCACGCAAGAACTTCTTAGCTTCATATAGGGAAAATGGAATCTAATGGTCACTCTCTGGTAGAAGATCCTTTAATAACCCCATAAGCATGTCGAAACACTTATTGCTCATCCCATTCAACACCTTCAGATGAAGCATCTTAATGATGAACGACAACGTAGTAAACTTTTGGCAACCCGGGTACAACTCACGTTGAGCATCATTCAACAATCTTTCGAAGTGATGCACATCCTTCTCCCTTTCAACACTATCAAGCAATTCGTCCTCCTCAGCATCATTATTCATGATGTTTCCCATGAAATAATCCTCCAACATATCATTCATTCCATCTTGATCCTCTTCTTCATCCACTGCCATTGGTTCCACAGCATTTTCATCCTCGTCGTGGTCTTGATTCTGGTTCACAGGAATAGATTCCCCATGATGCAACCACGTGTTATAAGAAGATGAAAACCCTCTCCTGATCAAATGAAATTCCACAACCTCCCTTTGATGTCGTTCAAAGTTCAAGCAGTCAATACAGGGGCAACGAATCTTACCATCCGGGTCCACACTACCCTTTGCAAATTGAATAAATGACTTAACCCCCTCTCGATACTCCTTACTCATTCTATTCCGAATCGACATCCAACTCTTGTCCATAACTGATATGCTACAAAAGCAAGGTTAACATCAAATGACATGCATCATGACCTTCAACTATACAATTCATGTAATCTACCCATACATGTTTCACATGTTTTGATGCCTTTATGAAACAATTGCACCTAGCAGTTCATATAAAACTCCTACCCCAAGACAGTTCATCTTACTCTTGTCCATTGAATGAAAACTAATTACAGAAATAATAAAAAAACATACCTCTTTGATAAGATCCTTATAGCAGCAATACTAAGGCAACTAATAGAATTCCAATCCTAGTATGATTTCTTCACCTTTAAATATATGCAGGTGTCTATAACAAACCCTTTATGTCTATAATCACCATCGCCTGTAAAATATCTGCAAGTGGTTAGATTTAAAAAGTACAAAATGATTGATTAAAAACCAGCATGTAAGCAATCCATCAAATATATGATGCACATAAAATTAACAAGTGGCTCACAAGTAACTAGATAATCTATGAAAAAGAGAAATGGGCTGAATCTGAAATGGCTAAATCATCGGTTGGCACCACTCACCTAGTTCTAGAAAGTACAATTTGATTGCTATTTCAACTCAATCAAACCAATATTTGTTGCCATTGGTTTTCAAAAACGGAAGTCTCAAACTATTAGGGACATTCTATTTATGTAAAAGCAAAGTTTCAGCCTTCTCATTAACCTCCTCCATATGAGTCATATCCAATAGAAATCAAGCCTAAAAATACATTTTTTTTACTAGCAACCTAATAATTCTTAGGCAAGTACTGTTTCCCACATCACTTGTTAAACAAGTTTGGGTCACATGCCCACGTACACAAAAAATTGAATTTGAAATAAGGGGAGTAGTTCATCTTCATTTCTAATCATTCAGTTTAAACTAATCTTATAGTCATTAAAAAAAAAGCAAATCTTAGAGAAAGAGAAAGAGAGATTTTTTTTATTCTCTTTCCTACTAGTGATAAGAGCATTACGAGGAGCAGATCCTCTAAGTTCTGAAAAGAGAAGAAAGCCCTAAAAAATTATTTCTCATCAAGTAAATTGTTTCAGCATTCACCTTGAAATAATTAACTCTATCTAAGTTGTAATGCTTTGGTTTGTTGGTGGGCCTCTTTGAGCCCCACTAAGATGACCATAGCCTAATTTGACTTAGTCTTGGGAGTATTGTTAAGGGAGCAAAAATCCCTTCACAATCTTAATTCCTTCTCCAAATGAATATCTGCAATTGGGAGTTCAAGATTATGGATAAAAATACCCTTTAGAGTGTCGTATGGAGAAAAGGCAAAGCTACTAGAAATATTGTTATACTAGGAGTATAACAACTTGAGAGAATACTAGTAGAATAGAGTTCCTTACTCTTTTGAATGGTTTCCTTGGATAGACAAATGAATAAAAGAACTTAAATGCTTAACAATACATCCATGTGACCCTCCTTAAGTCCTTCAAAGTTTTTTACCAAAAATAAGTACTCCCCTTGAATCATCCACAAGCAAGACATTTATATTGAGAGTAGGAGGGCTCTCATCAAGCTTTAAACTTTTAAGCCTTAAGCATGAAGTTGATTAAAAAGCAATTAGCAACTAATAAAGTCTATCAAGGTTCTAAAAGCTTCTAAAAAATAGAGTCTTTTCATCTACATTCCATAAGACCCCATTAAAACAAACCTACACTTCAATATTAGAAACTCAAAAAAAAAAAAAAAAAAACATATCCCATAACATGGTTTAAATTAAAATAAATAAACTAATACTATACAATATAATTATGAATTTTAGTAATCCTAAGAAGATTGAATCTTTGTCCTAAAACTCAGTAAAAAAATTGAATCTTGCATTCGAATACCAAAGAACTGCACAACACCAAAATTCCTACAGCACTAAACTCAAAATTTAACCAAAAAAGCATTAATAAAAAAAAAACAAAGTTAACCAAAAAGCCCTAAGCCTTAAATGAACTCTACAAAGAAAAGCTCGGGCCTTCACAAGTCACACCTATCTTTCTACAATAACCACTTAAAAGATTGAGTCTTTCAACAAAATCTAAGAAAAGCAGAAACCTAACTCTTTAAATAGTTACATTTCACCAAAAAGCCAATCCACCATAATCCAAGAAATCTCTCTCCAAACCATCATCCCGCCACCCCAGCCATCCCAACATCACCAACTCTAAATTCATACCAAGCCTAAAACCCCAGTTTTTGCTCCCTTTACCTAAACCTCAGACACAGCCCAAAATAACTGAATCTAATTGTTCTTTTCTAGGCTTCTCCATGAATTGACTCACAACACTTACAGCATATGCAATGTCCGGTCGGGTGATTGGTTGGTTGATATACCTTACAATTAGTCTCCTATACACCGTAGCATCAACAAGATCACCATCCATGTCATGAGTCAAACCGTGATTTTGTTCAATAGGAAAGTGACATGGTTTGCATCCCATCATTCAGCCTTTTGATAAAACATCTAGTGCATACTTCCTCTGAGAGAGGAAAATACCACTATTCGATCTCGCCACTTATAACCAATAAACCCCCCCCCCCTGGGCAAACACTGAGACCACCATCTCACATCTAGCCATCGTCTCCCTCTCTTAACATTCATCAACACGCGCTCTCGCCATCGACAAGCCCAAGCCCTAGCTGCGAAATTGAAGAAGAAGAACTCCATCTCTACAACAGAGCTTTTCTTTCATTGCCTTTATCTTCTCTTCGGGTGTCTATGCCTCTTACCCTTTCTCCACCGTCTCTCATCCCTCTATTTCGTCAAGGTATTCCATCAATCTCCCTTTTCTGATCTCCTTTTCTTTTATATGTAAAAAACAGCTTCTAAAAAATCAAAACCTAGATTTTAGGTGAGGCATACCTTGGATGAAATTTCGTTCCTCCTTCTCAACCACTGACACCACCACCGGCGTCCAACCAGCAGCGAGCCGAATCCCTTTTATGCCCTTTCGCTGTTGTCGCAGAGCTCCAAAACCAGAGTAAAAAAATACAAAATAGAAAGAAGAAAAAGAAGAGAAATAAAGAGAGAGAGGGAGAGAGACGATGTGTCGTGTGGACGGGGAGCCCTTCACCGTTGTTGTAGTGTAGAGCCAACCCTAAGAAAAATGAAAAAAGCGACGCCCAAACACTCGCGCCGTTGTCATGCCCAAACAGAGGATTTATAGCACTTCAGTGCTGCAAACCTAATGTTCTAATGTTAATGCCCAAACACTTGCGCCGTTTATCATTACTCAATGTTTTTTCACTTCTGGGGACAAATGCTTGTTTGTCCCTAAATTTGTAGCCCTTCAGCGCGCTAACATGCATAGGTGGGTGCCAAAGCATTTTTGCATTTAGCGACGAATAATAGTTTGTCGCCTAAAAAAAAAATCCTTTAGCGACAAATTTCAGTTGTCGTTAAGAACAAATTTTAGCGGGAATTTTGGGTGAGGGCGGGATTTCATTAGGGATGACATTGGGAGACAAATTGTAACATTTGTCGCGCAAAAGGTAATTTTTTGTGACAAACAAATTTGGTTGTCGCTAAATTCCGTCACAAATTGTGCATTTTCTTGTAGTGTAACCTAGAAGCTTGAATTTGTTTGGTGACCCATGGATTTGAGTCATTGAAGCTCAAATTTGGTGTTTGGTGAGTTAAGTAACCAAATGAAGTCCACTAACTCCAAAACTTGAATTGCTGCATTCCGAGCTCATCTGAAGTCTTTTGACTAAATTGTATTAGCTGTGATTTTTTATGGGTCAACAAGTGCTCCCTCGAGGTGCAATGATTAAAGTATGACAATCATTGCCAATCTATGAGAATGATGAATGGTATTGAAGAAAAAAGGTTTTTTCAAGGTAGGTTATAAGCCAAAACTTGAAATTTTGAAAATTTTAATAAAAACTATGAAGGACTTGATAATCAGATTTTGGTAAAAACAAAAGAAACCTAAATTTTTTTATCCTATTTTCACAGATATCAATAGTAGCATCTGTGTGGGAACTATGAGGAACACTCACAAAAAGAAATCCCTGTGGTAATAGAAAATTCAGAAATTTATGAATTTGGGTTTTTGATTTTGGCTTTTGGAGAGATGGATTTTCTTTTGACCTATTTATCACAGATATTCAGAGTGGCATCTTTGTGGGGATTGTGGGGAACGCTCACAAAAGGAAATCCCTGAGGTTTTAAGAAAATCAAAGGTTTGGTTTAAAATGAACTTGGGTTTGGATTTTTATGGATTTTTGGCTCACATTAAAAAAAAATCAAAGTTAAGTTTTGACTTGACTTGACATGAGTTGTGATGGAATTTTAAAAAAGATTGGCTTGTGTGGGTTCTGATTCAAAACAATTTTAGATAGTGGCTCAAAATCAAGTTTGACTTGAGGTAATTTTGAAATTTGGGTTGGTTTGGAAAGAAGACCCCCTTCTGTTTTTATAATATCCCCCAAAAAGGATCATTTTATTGTGGAAAATTTATTTCTTTTGTAAAATATCCCAAGTGGGCCCACCATGTGTTGTGGGAATTTGGATGATCATATTTGAGAAAATGAGCCATTAAGTGGTGGGTCCCACTGCTCAAAATCATAGTGACTATGAGAGATAGACAGTGGTCTTAATGGACGTGGCCAAGCCATGGACCCCATTGTCAAACAACTTGTGACTGGGAAAGAGTATGTGAAGTATCAGGCCATGAACTTAAGAGAAGCAGCTGTGGTCTTGTGGACTTAGCCAGGCTGTGGAACCCCATGCCTAAGCTGGCAGTGTCCGTGAGAATGACGGTCGAGATATCAGTGGTCATGGGCTTAAGGAGGGCTAGGTAGTGGGTCCCACTGGTTCAAGACATTTTGCTCAAGCAATTTTGAGAAATGATAGCCACACTCCCCAACTCACAATTGTCCTATGTGGCATGCCTAACTAATTTGTTTTGCTTTTAACATTGTAGAGATAAGGGAAAGAGAAATTACCATATAGGATAGTTGTGAGATGGGTTGTGAGTTGGGGAGTGTGACTAGCATTTCTCAGCAATTTTAGTGGGAGAAGAAGGCTTGGCCACCAACCCATGGGCCCTATTTGCTTAAGATGGCAATGACCGTGAGGACTTGAACAAGTCCCGTGTCTGTGTGAGCTAATGGGCAAGTCTTGTATCTGGACTCATCCTTTTTAAAGAGCAAGTTTGCTCTCTTTTCTTGGCATATTTTACTACGCTTGTTTAAATCAATTGAGAGAGAAACAGAGAGATAGAGAGATCAGAGCACCCATCTTCTTGGTTTTCTACTTCTTCTCTGATTTCTAGCGAGACTTCAAGTTCTTCCAACTGCTCAAGTATTTTTCCATGGCAGGTATGCTATATGAATTTCATCTTCTTTGAGTTTTGATCATGGCCGAATGGATGATTTGGATTTTTCCCAAGATTTCTTCTCTTTTTTCTTTCTTTTTTTTTTAAAGATAAATAGCACAACTTGATTTCAAAGATGAGTGTCTTCAAGCTGCAACACAATCCGGCGAGTATCATGGTCACGGCCAATTTGTGACTGACTGTGTGAGCGTACTCACGGTCACAGCCAATGGCAGCACAGAATTGAGTCTAAGGCTCAGTTCCTACCTTCTCCTTTCTTCTTTCTTTTCTTCTTTTTGTTTTTTTTTTATATTATGCCAGAGCCCACATTGAATATCATCTCAGTTCAGACCACAACCTGCATTGTCTGCAGAAGCTCACGGTCACCACCTATTTGTCACATTACTCAAGTGATTTTTTTTTTTTTTACTATGCTTGAATGCATGAATATTAACCTTTCTCATGTTGTAAAACCCCCATGTTCACCAATTGGCCTGCTTGTGAATTGGCAAAAGCATAGACCCAAAAAGTCCAAGTACTGCTCACGGTTTTGGAAAGTAGGAATCACAGCCAAAGGTTTAAGCTCAATTTGATTCATCTGAGAATGCAAGAGTGCTATTGTGACTAACAGAAATTGGAATTGTAAATTCATGGAGATATTTCATGTTGGAACACCATCCGGGCAAGCCAAGATAACTGTCAATAGAGTGACTGCGCAGAAAACATCTCACAGTCTCAATCCATTTTTTTCCAATTGCTTGATTTGATCAGCCTCTTCATTCTATGCTAGTGCTTTGAACCCTTGGGCGTGATGAAGCTTTTACCATATCTAATCAGTGGGCAAATTCACTGTCACTGCTAATGCTGTCCATCGGAGCCCATGGTCATGCTCTTGGGTGACTATTCTTCCCTCTTTTTTTACTTTTTTTCTTTTTTTTCGACGAAAGGTGTTTCCTGAAACACTAATTCAATTATGTGACATAGTTGAGAGTTGAGAGTGAAATTTCATAGAATCTTTTGAAGTTTGAGCACTATTTGAGCCTCTTCACGGCCATGGCCAATCTTGACTGTTTGCTCTCCTTTTTTTTTCGTTTGAGATGTTTACTTCAATCCTCTTGATGCAAGATGCAAGATGTAGGATGGCTTATAGATATTATCCCAATTCCAACATTAAGTGTCACAACCCAAGCCCAGAAATTGAGGGTTAGTAAAAACCTAACCAGTGACACACGTACTCCCATGCTTGCACACCTAGACCTTGTCCAAATGTATGCATACAAGGGATATTTACACGTGCAACATGGTGTACACGGAAGCTGTACGTATCATTGCAAGCCAAGAAAAAGGTCACACCACAATATAAGACTAACAAAAAATGACATTAATTACACAGTGTACAATACAAAATAAGACAAAATTTCTTGATGTCAAAATACAAGATGGATAGGTCAAGCCAAAACCCCGTGTACAGAACACAAGACAAGAAACTGATGCCATGCAAAGTCGCTCTCCAAGGGAGGGATTACATCCACTCCTCTGGCCCTGACTGGGCCTCTCACGTCTCTCTTGGAGTCTGGCAGACTAACGAGGGGTCGGTAGAGGAATCTAGGCCTGTAACACCAAGAACAACTCATGAATATAATGATTCAGCAAAGTATAAGTGATAATAAGTTAACACGCGTTGAGTCTAGTAGAAGCATTCATTAACAGATAAAATGCATAGAGGTCATGTTCATATATTAGGCAAATCATGCATATGAATAAGAATACCATCAGAGTCATAGAACAGATATACTGGCTAGGTGGTTACTACATATGCCATATTCTCCTTATTGAGAGCAAGCAGGATGAGAACACCATCGACCAGGCCAGGGTACGAATAGGTCTTTGGTTCCCGGGGTCCGGAATCCTAGAACAGGAGCACTCTGCAGAGGCAACAAACAAGCTACGCCAAAGTTAACTCCATCGGGTATCCTGAGGCTGAGGTTGAGTAGAGCCAAACAATATCAGTCATACCATATGATGCCCGTCAAGTCAATGTCAGTCGGTCAGGTAGTGCAATACATATAGCATATCATATCACAATCAAGCAAGACAGTATGTGCATCACACTGGAGTTAACCTCCAAATCAATACATTCAATACCAATACAAGTCGAACAATTATAGGTCGAAACAAGAATAAGAGCAGAGAAGGCAATAATTGAACTCAATATGAAATGCAAGTCAAGTTAGATTAAGAATCACGATTATTTACTAACCAATCCTAAGCTAGTTGTCCAATATTTTTAACCGTGCATGATGACGTACTTTTAAGTTATTTGATACACCGTTGTTCCTTATGTGGGTGTTGTAAGGTACCAATAAACGTGTATCAAAGTCCCTTAAACCAACACCCATGGGGAGGTGCTTAATAACTAGACAACATACATGAATAAGTCACAGCCCTCATGAGCATTCATGCTTTTTGTTTTGGATACTTCGTTGGGCAGTTATGTGGTTGAGAAAACAATGTGATGGCCCTATAAGGTCTTATCCATAATCCTATCTTTTCTCCAATTCATTAAAAAGCAGAGAGACCAAAAGGTAGCATAGAAAGGTCCTTTGGTGTTAAAGAGGCAAGAAAAGAAGAATGAGCAAGAATAGGATTCTGTGGGACACTGGATCTCCTAGAGCAGAAGTGTTTCAGGGCTGACCAATCGGCTTTGAAGCCCGATCAGTCGGATTTCGGTTCTGGAAGTGTCCGATCGGTTGGACCCCAGGCCCAGTAAGTCTGGTAACAGAATTCTGTATAGAATAGAATGACTGTATTGAGGTCTTTGCACTCATGAATATGACATGTATCCTGTTTATACAATTCAAAAGGGCTGTCAAAACACAACACACTTGAGAGAAAGAATAGAAGAAACACAACAATCAATGTGTACCAACATGTGTTCATCCATACTGTGCTTATACTTGCTTTAAACGAGCTTTTTCCTTAACTTAGTTGTTCTTTGGCCTAATCGATCTCGGAGATGCAGTCCTAACACCATGCATGCCAAGAGTAAGCAAAAGAAAAGGATACATGCAGTGCAAAACACTCGAACTCACGGAGAATAGCATGACTTCAAGCTTACCGTAGAACATACAATAAGTGAAGAAGAAGAGAAGTAGAAGAGGAAAATAAAGGAAAAAACGTGAAAACACATCAAGATGAGCGAGAATCCTCTCTTACCTATGAATGCCCCAAGAAGCCGGAAGAAGAGACGAAGAAAGAAGTTGATGCACAGGCTTTTCCCCATTTCTTTTATTGTGAGAAGAAGAAGGAAAGGAAGAAGAGATGAAAAGCAGGGAAGAGAAAAGAGAGAAAACGGGAGAAAGAGCTGGCATTGGGAGGGAGATAGAGGTGAAAATGAGAGAGAGTCGGTGGCTAGCTTCCCTTATATAAGATAAGGATTGGACAATTTAGAAAAAAGTCCAACAGTTCAGGATAATTACAATTTGAGTCAAACAACGATCCAATGGAAACAAATGACGTCGTTTACATACGAGTCAGTTACGGAAGTTGACGAGCATCATGAAAAACACGTGTTGACACCAAGATAATGCATGAAGGACGAACTTGTACAAAATCAAAAATTACAAAAAAGTGCTCATGTCTACCTAAACTAGGTTAAACTCAACCCAACTACCTATCCATGACCTGAAACGAATCTCAAAAGAATAAAACATCAAGTATAAAACTAATTCGCTGGCAATGGACCCAAAACCATATTAAGGAGTCATTAAACCGGATTAAGCTGGGCGAGAGTGTTACACTAAGCTATTGTTATCTAAGCATGCTTATGGTCACAACCATCCATGGTCATGGCTTGTTTCTAAGCCACCTTATGGCCATGGCCATCATTGTGTAGAGAAATCCCATGGTCACTATCTTGAATGACTATGCTCTTTTCTTCTTCTTTGTTTCTGTTTGCTTAAAGCATTTAAGTTTTTTAACCCTTTGAGATACAAACAGCTTAGAGATATCACACCAATCTCATGTTACCAAGTAGAGTTGAATACCATGAGGTTCGACTGCTCCATTGCATGATCATCATCCCGGCTCTATTGCATGATCATGGTCCCGGCTAGTCAACAATTTGAGTTATCATATCCGCTGTGGGAATTATAGGAGATTGGTTTGCAGTAGTTTACCCATCCACTAACATGTTGTGAACACAAACTTAACCAGCTTGGATTCTTTGGGAATCAAAACTGAGTATGCTTTTGACACACTTATTTTTGTTTTTGATGAAAAGGTTACTCTCTTAAATCTCAATAAACACTAGAAGTATGAATCACTTGGATATGAGCAGTCAGTTAAAGAAACCAATGAAGATAGGATGAACCCTGGTCAAGTGGTTGAATGTAGCTTTAATTAAGCTGGCTTACATTGTCTTTCTCAATTACAACTTTCAAAGCTGATGAACCGCCGATCGCGTGGTTGAATGTAGCTTTAATTAAGCTGGCATACGTTGTCCTTCTCAATTACAACTTTTAAGGCTGATGAACCCTTCCTTGCCTTTTCTAATGCCAACCTGGGATGTGTCATTTGAGTCACTTTGAGTGATGCCGACTGTCTTTTGGGAAGTTAACGAATACAATTATCACTTCAGGTCATCAATGACAGTTGATGATCTTTGTTTGAAATTAACTTTACAGAGCAATATTTCCTTCATTAACTCTATATACACTGAAAATAGTACGTTGTCGATCCCACAAGAATGTCTAATAGTCCCATCATAGCAAATCACCGCTCGAGACTTTGTTTGCTGAAATTTATTAAGGATGTTTTATTTCCAATGCTTTAAAAATGATGTTGCTCTTCGTTGACCTAGTTGAAAACATGCCATATACTTTCATACATATTTGAGTTTTGTTTATGCTTTGTGCTGTAGATAGCTGCTATCACGTCTTGCCTTGTATTTGTGCATTCATTTCTTATATTGGATATTACAATTTTTGTGCTTAAACACGAATCCAACTGCCCCCTGAAAGGTCTTAAAGTGCTTGAACACCTGTTTAGACCGGGAACCTCAGTTCTAGGACTTATGTATGCCTTGATGCAAATTCTTGGTCTCAAAACTCGGTATTATTTTCTCCTTTTGGCTTTCTGCTAATGGGAGATGATGCCGAAATTTTGGTAGAATTCCATACCTTAGTTATTTTCACTCTTTTCATTCTTTGTTTTGCAGACCGAAATGGCAAAGCACTTGTGGCATCAACTTCTAGCACTGCAAAACGTCATTCTAAGGGTAAAGGTACAAGTAACCCCATCCCAAAAGATCCAATCGAGGCACACGTATTTGCTTTAAAAGACTAGAGAACCAAAGCCTTAACAAGGAGAAACTGGTATACATACTGGTGTCTCGCCAATAATACTGCTTGGGAGAATAATGACAAGGTGAGCTTCGACAAGCCACGTTATATATTTGGAGATGCCACAAAAGAAAATATGAAGAGTCCTTCCGACAACATACAGTATTGCTATACAGATTCAGTGGGAATTTCTCATGAGTTGACCATTGTTCGGTCTGTTAGGCGGTATCCAACGATAATGTCTATAGCTCCCACTATTTCAGCAATGATTGATCCATTTTCGTAAATAAAGCATCACAGTCATTATAAAACCAGAAAGTTCATACGCTAGCCTCCGTATTACTTCATAGAGTTCCCACAGTCTGAAATAGAGACAATAGAACCGTGCACTCTGAATCTTGAAGTAGGCATAGTGATTTCACAACTAAGGACAGTTGGACTTGGTATCCATATCAGGGATGGGAGTGCCCGGCTTGGCGAAAGACACCAATCCCACTGATGGTTTAATTGTGCCAAAGATTGGCAAGGCTAGGTGACTTTGATCAAGCATCATTATGCAGAGGACTTGAAAGCGATTGAAATTTTTGATGCCATAAATGCTAAAACACAGAAAGTCCCGTGAGAGAATAAGAACATTTGCAGGGCTATTCTAGAATTATTCTGCCCGATGCTGGTACCTTCATCACTCCGAATATGGAGCTGGGGTTTTCTTTATAAGAGGTAAAGAAAATTTTTGGTTTAGCACCATATGGCAAAATTTATGATGAAACCATTCCATTCAATGAAGGGTTGGCTATTATGAATGATGAGTTCTAGGCTGCATATTATCTCCTCTTTATGCTTGAAGACTCAATCCAAATGTCCAGTAGTAGTCGAGGCAAAGTTGCTCAATGAATAAGTCATGTGAAGAGTATCACCTGCCCTTTCTTTGTAAATAAGAGCGGATATTTCAAGTGGAAAAAGGTTCTCTCTAGCATGGACCCAGAAGAGGACGAGGACCCAAACATCATTTATCATGAGGATTCAAACTTCCAACCCTATATTTTTGCCAAGTATCCAGACTTGAAAAGAAAGTGTTGGCTTGCCACATTTTTAGCAGCATGGTTGTCCGATGTTCTTTTTCTGAGTTTCGGAGGTGACTTCAGGCCTGGTTGCATATATCTAGCGCTTAGAATGGCCTTCAAACATAGTCTCGCCTTGGGCCCTACTTTTGTAGCATATATGCTAACCGAGTTAAAGCTATCGCGTTTTACCGTCAGAGAGGGGAAACCCTTCAACCTGTATTATGCAGAATATCTGCTATACACCTGGTTCGCATATCATTGCAATGGTCTTCATTCACACAGCGGTGCACCGGAAGTATCTTCATGGAGGGTTTTGTAGGCAGCAGTTGTCGGATCAACACTTATTCCATGATTGACTTATGCCAACACTTATAAATTTTAATAATTATGTTGCTTCTTGCAACGCTATAGTCAACATCAAAGTTCCAACTTGCATGAGAAATACTGTAGAACCACTGATTGACAAAATAAGAGAGGGTGGTTAAGATGTTGGCTTGTAAGATGAAGAGAGGAGCTAGTTTTTGAGTTTTAAGCCCGCAGATCTGGTATATAGGAAGAACTTATATATCAACATTTAACTTTATATACCTGCCAAGTTTTACAGATAATTCGATTTTCATCAAGCCATTGTGGGAGAACCAGGCCGGATTCGAGGCATTACTGGTTATTTACAAGATGCCCGAAATGCTGGAGAATTTTATTAAGCACTTAACACTGGGGCTCATTTTAGCTAGCCTCGCCTTCCAAATCCCGAATACACTAGTGGCTTCGCCCAATGGTATGCCAAGATTACCATTGCCATTGCACAGATATATATGAGCAATCCCAGCATTAAATCTTGCTCTTTGGCTGTTTCTAAGCAAGGAAAGAAAGCAGAGAAAGATCATTTCAACCCAGTAAAGTTTGAGAACTGGCTGTATGATGGTGATAGATGGCGAAATTGGCATGGTATCTGGGTTTGATGTCTGCAAAGCTCACCATTCTTTAAGGGGTGAAGAAGATGAGAGATTCTTACCTCATCTCAATGAGACTTTAGCGAGGATGTAGTGGCCTGTAGATGAAGATTTGTGGGAGAGCGAGGGTCTCGTTGAGATTAGGCGAGTTGGCAAAGCTGCACTGGATTTTGGATCTACTTGTCTCTCTGTTAGATCCAAAGTTTTAGTTAGAGAGTAGACAAGGTGATTTGAAGAAGCACAGGCCATTATGTGTGCAGTCGCTGAGGCAGACCTTGCTCGTTGAACTTTATCAAAGGCTGCTACTGCTACTCCTATGCCAACAGAGACACATGCAGATTCAAGTCTAGCAGAAGTGGCCCAATCAACTGAAGCAGCTACTGGATCAAGGCCATCGGTTATGATGACAACAAAACCCCCAGCGGGTTTAGTTTTACACAAGAAGCTCAAAGCCATTCACTCAAAGCTAGTAACCAGATCCCTTGTCAGCAAAGGGGCTCTTTCAAAGAAGAGAAAAGCTGAAAGCCTTGGAACTTGTCATTCCTAAAGACTAAAAGCTGTAACACCTCTATATTTCTTTGCAAAATATTATTTTCCATTGGTTCTTTGACTCTTGCTTTGATATTTACACTTTCTCTTGCCACCTTACTAGTTCAAACTTCAACTGCTGGAGGGATTGTGAAGTAAGTAGCTGAAATTGTTGAAGACTATGCCATTGACGAAAGAGATGGGAGAGAAAGCAACTTTGATACTCCCATGACTAGGAAATGAACTAATAGTGACATCAATATCGAGTTTGATTTCAAGAAGGATATATTTGATCAGGTAATGAAACCTGAATTTGAGAGAAAAGCTATGGTGGATGTTCCAGTTATGGTCATTGTTGTGGAGAAATATGGTGATGGTATGGGCGACGCTTTTACTGAAAATAAAGCAACTTGCAGCGATGTACCCTTGGAGCCAAGAGATACTACCCCTCAGACTGAACAGCGAAAGATTCCTCCTGAAGTAGGACCAGTTGCCAAAGTTTTAATAGAAAAGGGGGAAATCCCTAGTGCTGCCAAAGGAGCTTCGACAGATCTAGTTTCTAAAGGTAACTTTTACTTAATTATTTGAAGATTTGTTCCAATATTGTGATTTGATCTCATTCATTCCTTCTTAGGCACTCAAATGGAGAAAAGTACTCTTGTTATACCTCCCACATGAGTGAGAAAACCTTTCGGGTCACCAATTTAAGAGCCAACAGAGAAAGAGAGTCCTGAAGCCTCAATTGATTTAGATAATATCTCAGTTCATAGTGGATATTTTGAGGCTTCTCCGAGCATCACCCTGAAGAGTGATTTGCAGCGTTTTGTGGAAGGTTTCTCCCTAGATTCATCGACCAAAAGTGTCGATAATGATCCGGAGTTATCATCGACACTTGTTGTACTACCTATCAGCATTAAGCCAAGGGTTGATGATGCTTTGGATATTCAGACAGAATCAAATGTTAAACCCGTTGGCATAATAAGAGAAGAAGCTAATATTGTAATGATCCCAGCTGAAGAGAATCGATCATTACCAAAGCTGGTCCTTCTACTCAGAGGAAATTAGTTTTAGAAGATGAAGCTGTGAATCTTATGGAAAATGATGCTCCTGCAACACTCGTCGCTAGCAGTGTGCCTCCAATTACTAGTTGCTTTACACCCCCAAAGTTATGACACCTTTAAGGGTTCATTTCAGGGCTGATCAATCATCACCCATAAAGATTATTAAAGACCCTACTATTCAAAAGATATCAGATGAGGCTTCTGCTGCTGAAGGTGGAGGATCCCGGAAAGCATTATTGCATGTTATAGTAACTCTGCATACAAATAAGGTTCCTTCAGCCACTTCATCTGCAAACTGTAGGAAGTGCAAGGAATTGAGAAGTGACATCCACTTGATTTTTGGCATGCACAAGTTGAACCATCATAGCCGCTATAGGAATTACATCGGATTGACTAGTAGTAGTCTGTCCAATCATTATCATAAGGTGAACATAGACTTGCTCACCATGACTTGCGTGGGTATTATTTAGCTATCAGCAACAAACCGAATCGCCACAAAGTATATTCTTTTTGCTTTTGATGAGAAGGTTACTCTCTTTAGGTCTCAATAAACATGAGAAGTATAAATCACCCCAGATAAGAGCAGTTGATGAAAGAAACCGACAATAATAGGATGATCCTCTGGTCGAGTAGTTGAATGTAGCTTTGAATGAGCTGTTTGTTTTATATTGTCTTTCTTTATTATAACTTCCAAGGCTAATGAACTGCCGATCATGTGATTGAATGTAGCTTTGAATAAGACGTTTTACATTATCTTTCTGTACTATAACTTCCAAGGCTGATGAACTGCGGATCACGTGGTTGAATATAGCTTTGAATAAGACGTTTTAAATTGTCTTTCTCTACTACAACTTCTAAGGCTAACTGACCCTTCCTTGACTTTTCTAATACTAATTGAGACATAAGATCTAAGTTACTTTAAATGATGCTAAGCATCTTTATGTGGGAAGCTAACAGATGCAATATCGCCTTCCGATCATTGATGATGGTTGACGATTTTGGTTTGAAATTAACTTCGCAGAGCAATATTTCCTTTATTAGGTGTACATACACTGAAAATAGTGCATCGTCGATTCCACAAGCATGTCTAATGGTCCCATCATAGCTAATCATCACCCAGGATTTTGTTTACTGAAATTTGTGAGAAATACTATTTTGGGAATGTGAAAATCCTTTAGCCGGCTTTGAGTTTGAATGTAGATTGCGAAACAATCTCCAATAGTTGCATGTAAGTCTAATGAAACCCCAAAAAATGGCCGAGTAATTACCAATAGACCAATAGCATTTACTTTTGTTTTCAATACTTTAAAATTGATTTTGCTATTTGTTGATCTTCTTGAAAACACGCCATGCACTTTTAAGTGCTATTCTTTCATACATGTTTAGGTTTGTTTATGCTTTATATGTTGTATATAATTGCTGTCACACGTTGCTTGTATTGTGCATGCATTTCTAGCATTAAATACTACAATTTTTGTGCCTGAACACTAATCCATTGCCCCCTGAAAGGTCATAAGGTGCTCGAACACCTGTTTGGACTGGCAGCCTCAGTTCTGGGACTTAAGTGTGTGTTGATGCCAATTCTTAGTCTCAGAACTAAGTATTATTTTATCCTTTTGGCTTTTTGTTAAGGGCAGATGCTGCCGAAATTTTGGTAGAATCCTATATCATTGTTATTGATATTTTCCTTCTCATTTGTTTGTTTTGCAGACAGAAAAGGCAAAGCACCTGCAACTGCAATTGCTGGGGCATCAAAAATTCATGTAAAGGGTAAAACTGCAAGTGACTCCAATTTGAAAAATTCGAATGAAGTATTTGATTTTAACTTACAAGGTCAGAGAACCAAGGCTCTATCACAAAGGAACTGGTACACATATTGGTGCTTGGCAAAAAACACTGATTAGGAGAATAATGACAAGGTGAGCTTTGAAAAACCATGTTATATATTTGGAGATGCCACAAAGGAGAATGTGAAGCAGCCTGTTGACAATGTGTAGTACCACTATGTAAACTCAGCAGGTATTTCTCGTGAAGTAACTATAGTTTGGTCTGTACGGTGGTATCAGACAATAATGTCAATAGCTCCAACGATCTTGGAAAGGAATGATCAGTTTTCGTGGATAAAGCACCACGTCCATTTCAAAACTGGTAAATTCATGTGTCAACCTCTATATTATTTCATGGAGTACCCAAGGTCTGAAGTAGAGGCCATAGAACTATGCACTTTAAATCTTGAAGTGGGCACCATGATTTCACAACTTAAGACAATTGGGCTTGGTATCCACACAGGGGATGGGAGTGCCTGGCTTAGTGAAACACATCAGTCACGTGGGTGTTTTAATTACATTGGGGATTGGCAGGGCTGGGTGACTGCAATTAAGCATCATTATGCAGAAGATTTGAAAGCGATTAAAATTTTTGATGCTGTAAATGCCACTACACAAAAAGTCCCATGAGAGAACAAGAACATCTGTAGGGCCATTTTAGAATTGTTCTGCCCAGCAATTGGTATCTTCATTACTCTGAATATGGAGTTGGGATTTTCCTTATGGGAAATAAAGAAGATCTTTGGTTTGGCACCATATGGTGAGATCTATGATGAAACCATAATACCTGATGAAGAATTAGCTACTATGGACGACAAATTCCAAGCTGCATATTATCTCCTCTTTGCGCTAAAAGGTTCAATTCAAATAGCCAGCCGTAGTCGAGGTAAAGTCGTCCAATGGATGAATCAAGTGAAGAGCATTACTAATCCTTTCTTTGTAAATCAGGGTGGATACTTTAAATGGAAAGGTGATCCCCAACGAAGACCCTAAGAAGGACCCGACAATTGTTTATCATGCAAATCCGGACTCCAACCATACTTTTTTGCCAAGTACCTAGAGTTAAAAAGGAAGTGTTGTCTCGCCACATTCTTGGCAGCGTGGTTGTATGAAGTTCTTTTTCCGAGTTCTAGAAGTGACTTCAGGCTTGGTTGCATATATCTAACACTCAGAATGGCCTTTGGACAGTCTCGCCTTGGGTCCCACTTTTATATCATATATGCTAACCGAGTTGAAGCTATCAGGTTTTACCGTCAGAGAGGGGAAGCCTTTCAACTGGTATTATGCTGAGTATCTACTGTACACCTAGCTCAAATATCATTGCAACGGTTTTCATTCACATAGCGGTACACCACGAAGTATCTTCATGGAGGGTGTAGTAGGCGGTAATTATTTGATTAACACCTATTCCATGACTAACTTATGCCAGCATTTGCGTAACTTCAACAATTATGTTGCTTCTCGCGATGCTGTCCCCAACAATAAAGTTCCGACTCGCATGAGAAACACTGTGGAACCATCAATTGACAGAGTCGGAGAATGTGGACGAGATGTTGGCTTATCAGATGAAAAAAAAGGCTAGTTCTTGAGCTTAATGCCTGTAGATCTAATATATAGGAAAAATTCATATATCAACATTCAACCTTATATACCTGCCAGGTTTTGCAGATAATTTGATTTTCATCAAGCCATTGTGGGAACACCAGGCTGGATTTGAGGCACTACCGATTCCCTATAAGATGCTTGAAATGCTTAGGAATTTTACCAAGCGCTTGACACTAGAGCTCGTTTTGGCTACCCTCACCTTCCAAATCCTAGATACACGAGTGGCTTTGCCTAATGGTTTGCCAAAAGCACCATTACCATTGTACAGACATACACGAGTAATCCCCGTATTAAATGTCGTGCTTTGGCTGCTTCCAAAAAGGAGAAAGAGCGGAGAAAGATCGTTTCAACGTAGAAAATTTTGAAAATTGGCTGTATGATGGCGATAGGTGGCAAATTGGCTTAGTGGCTGGGTCTAATATCTGCCTAGCTCATTATTTTTTAAGAGGTGAGGAAGGTGAGAGATTCATTTCTCCACCTAATGTGTATGTAGTAAGTATGTAACAAGCTGTGGATGAGAATCTATAGGAGAGCATGAGTCTTAATGAGATTAAGCGGATGGGTAGAGCTGCATTGGACTTTGGATCTGCTTCTTGCTCTGTCAGGACCAGAGTTTCAGTAGGAGAGCAAACAAGGCAGTTTGAAGAAGAGTAGTTCATTATGCATGCAGCTGTTGAGGCAGACCTTGCTCAACGATCTTCGTCAAAGGCTGCTACTGTTACTCCAATACCAACAAAGACAAATGCAGATTCAAGTCTAGTAGAGGTGCTTCAGTCAGCTGAAGCAAGTACTAGTGGCTGAAGCAACTATTGGGGAAAAGCCACCGGTTACAATGCCAACAAAATCCCTAGCAGGTCTGGTTCTACATAAGAAGCTCAAAGCCATACGCTCAAAGCTAGTAACCCGAGCTCCAATCAATAAAAAGGCTTCTTCAAGAAAGCAAAAAGTTAAAAGCCCTGAAACTCATCATTCTGAAAAGCTAAAAACTGGTAATTATCTCTTTGTAAATTATTGCTTTCTCATTGATTCTTTAACTTTTGTTTACACATTTCCTTGTCATTTTATCAGCTCAAACCTTAGCTACTAAAGGGTTTGTGAGGCAAGTAGCCGAAATTGTTAAAGAGTATGTCTCTTATGAAAGAGGTGGGGAAGAGAGCAGTTTTGATACTCCCATGACCGGGGAACAAACCTATAGTGACATTAATATCGAGTTCGACTTTGAGAAGGATATATTTGATCAAGCAATGACACCTGAGTCTGGGAGAAAGGTTACAGTAAATATTCTGATAAAATTCATTGTTGTAGAGAGATCTGGCGATGGTGTAAGGACGCTGCTACTGTAGATAAAGCAGCTTGCAGTGATGTACCCATGGAGCCAAAAGATGTGGCTTCTTAAACTGAGTAGCAAAATATTCCCCCTGAAGTGAAACCAATTGCCGGAGTTTCAATAGAAGAGGTGGAAATTCCTAGTGCTGCCAAAGGAGTTCCAACAAATCCAATTTCTGAAGGTAACTTTCTTAATTATTTGAGGATTTGTTTCAATATTGTGATTTGATCTCACTCATTCCTTTTTAGGTAACTGTTGGAAGAAAGTACTCCTGTTATACCTTACACATCAATGAGAATGCCTTTTAAGTCACACATTGAGGAGCAAGCAGAGAAAGAAGGTGCTGAAGCTTCAATTAACCTAAATGATATTTCGATTCATAGTGGATACTTTGAAGCATGGCCGAGTAACACCTTGAAGAGTGACCTATAGCACTTCGTGGAAAGTTTGTCTTCAGATTCGCCAATTAAAAGCATTAGCAATGATCTAGAGTTATCATCAGCTCTCATTGTACTGCCTATTAGTACTGCCTATTAGCATTAAGCCAAGGGTTGATGAAGCTATGGATATTTAGATGGAGCCAAATGCTGAACTTGTTGTCGAAATAAAAGGAGAAGTGGATGATGTAATGATCCCAGCTGAATAGGCCATTGTAGTGTAGCCTATCATAATCAAAACAGGTCTGTCTGCTCAGAGGAAGTTGGTCTTAGAAGCTGCAAATCCTCTGGAAAAAGATGTTCCTACAACACTCGTCACTAGTAGTGCGCCTCCAGCTACTGGCTATTTTACACCTCCCAAAGCCATGACACCTTCAAGGGTTCATTTTAGGGGGGATCAATCATCGTCCATGGAAATGATCAAAGACCCTGCCATTCAGAAGATATCAGATGAGGCTTCTGTGGCTAAAAGTGGAGGATCCCCTAAAGCATTATTGCATGTTACAGTAACACTACATACAATAGGGATCCTTCAGCCACTTTTTCTTCACAAGGGTCGCATGACTCACCTTCTGTTCATAAAGAGGCATTGGCCATTCACAAGACCGAGAGTCAAATTTTTCTACTCCTAAGGAACCCAGTTTGTTTAGGGACACTCCAAAGCCTCAATTTGCCATAAATTTTGCCATGAAGATGGCTATTCACACCATTTTGGCCACCGTCTTCCAAAGAGAGCTTACTTCTGAGAAGATTCAGGGTGCCAAAAGCCTTGGCTGATATGTTGATATCTTCTAGTGCTGGAACTAATTTGGGTGGTCTTCTTGATGCCTTTATCCTTTTTTTTAACAAACTTGAGAAAATGATACTTGGGATAGAAATGTTGATCATGCCAAAGCTTTTCAAAATGAAGTTCTAAGGCATAAAGTTCAACTGGCCGTGGAGATTGAGAACACTGAAGAGGAAATACTAGTGAAAAATGCTGTGTAGGTTAAGATGACACAGGAGCTAGCTGCGCGTGTGACTAAGTGTGAAATATACAATAACAAATCACCGTGTTGTAGCAATAATTATCTTCCATGGATAATACTATTGAAGACTTGAAGAAATTTGTTTCAGAGGGCAATCGACATAGAGATGATCTTCTTGCGCATGCAGAGGCGAAGCGCACGGCCTTAGATGATTTTGTTCAGTCTCTGGAGAGTGAATTGAATATCAAGCCAGATGAGATTGACATCAATACTACGGTACCTGAAAGAGCAACAGCTAGATCTCACCAAGTCCTAGAGGGGGGGGGGGGTGAATAGGACTATTAAAAATTTCTTTCCAAAAATGAGCTTTTATTAGTGTGTAATCTGAAGAATTAATTAAGATTGAGAGTCCCCAAGAAGATTAAGAAAGATGCTCATAGTTGTGTGTGCTAACAGTGTATAGAAATGCAACTAGAACAAGGAAGATATAGCTTAAAAAGATGATCAACACAACTAAAAAGAATATAAAGCAACCACCACACACAACAAGCAATCAACACAGTAATTTATAGTGGTTCGGTCCTATACCTATATCTACTCTCAAGAGCAAACTCTCTTGGTTCCACTAAGTATGAGGTACTTACATTACAAACACCTCTAGCAACAATTTTTTGATTCGGTGGTTTGTCTTCCACCAACTGGATTTTTGATCAGGTGGTTGATCCTTGATCTAGTCCACCAACTATAACAATTTTTGATGCGGTGGTTTGTCTTCCACCAAATACAGCAAAGAGAATTGAAATATTAAAGAACACCTAAACAGGGAATTGTATACCTTAGTTTTGAGTGGTGCTCTTGATGCTTGAAAGATTACCTCCAAGCTTTGACCTCTTGTTCTTGCTCCTTGGTGATGAAGATTTTCAGATGAGTGCTCAGCCAAGGGAAGAGGTTTTAAGAAGGTTTGGAAGGCTAAGATATTCTCTCAGATTTAATGAGGCCTTTCCTAAATGACCAACTACTCTTCTTGGAACAATAATAGCACTTTAAGTGTTGAAGAGTAAGTGGTTGTTGGAGCTTTAAAAATGGTTTTACTGGAGGTGCAAAGGCTCAGCTATACTGGTGATTTTCTCAGTAATAAAGTTAGTGTCTGGAGCAAAGGAGAGGTCCTCTTTAAATACAGATAAGCTCCAACGGATAGATCTACGGCTTAGCCGTATGTTCTGACAACATCCAACGGCTAGTTTGACCAGATTCAACGTTATTCCTTCTTACGGTTAAGCTTACGACTTAGCCGTAAATCCTTATACGGCTTAGCTGTGAGCATCTTTCGGCCTAGCTGTGGGTCAGCCATAAGTTGAAATCTCCCAAAACTGCTATCTGGAAAGTGGCCCGTAAACTTTACGGCTTAGCCGTGAATCACACTACGGCTTAGCCGTGAAGGCTTTTCGGCTTGGCCGCAAGGTCAACCGTAGGCATTATATGGCCAAGAGCACTCTCTGGACTGTAGCCCGTAGATTTTACGGCTTAGCCGTGAAACATACTACGGCTTAGTCGTATCCTTTTTTTGGTGTAGCCGTAGGGTCAACCGAAGAACAAATAACTCAAAATAAACTCTCTGGAGAGTGAGCCGTAGGATCTACGGCTTAGCCGTGGTCCAAGCCGTAGAACAAAGTCAGGGTGTTTAGAAACCCTTTTTCTTATACAATTTCTATGGCAAATAAGGGCAATGTTACCTTATCCCTTGGCACTCATAGATGATCTTCTTGATTGATCTTTCTTGGACTTGCTTAATCTACCTTAAGCTTCCTTGATCTAGCTTGATCTTCATTGACGAAACTTGATCTTCCTTAGAGCAAGACTAGACTTGGGTCATGTAATTGACAACACATTCTTACAATGACACTAACAATCTCCCCCTTTGTCAATTTCGTGACAAAATTACATATAATGAAGAAGATACGACATTTACAACAAGTATTACAATACTCAATACACCTTATCCTAATAGATCTACATAAGTCTGAAGGTTCAACACATTGAAGCTCCCCCTTTGAAGATGCTTAACCTGCAAAAGTCTGCAAATTCAATCTACTAGACAGGTGGGAGGTTAGAAAGCTCCCCCTGAAGACATGCATAGAATTCTTCCCCTTTTTGGCACAATATTGACAAAGAGATATATAAGAAGCACCACAGCCATAAAGCAAAAAGAAGAGCATGAAGACAAATAAGTGCACACAAAGATAAGCAACGGCGAAGTAAAGGCCATATGTTATTAGAAAATAAGGGTAGTACAAGGCACAACCATTTCAAAAGAGTGCATCACCCATAATGACAAAAGATGTACCTACAAACAGAACCATCAGGTGAAATACAGACAATGCCCAAAATACAGAAAGAATGCAGTGCCAACAAGACATGACAGAACAGACATCAATCAGAAGGAGGAGAGGGGGATGGAATTGCCACATCGTCTCGCCGGCAGCTCTTGGAGATCTTTGAAAGGTATTGAAAAGATTTCTTTAATGCTTCTCCATCTTGGTTTGCCGTTGTTCGAGCGTTGCCAGCCGAGCTTCAAAAGAGGCAAAGGAAGAAGCTGGGGGAGGAACCGGAACTGGTGAAGTAGTAGAGGGTGCGGTAGGAGGAGGTGCATCCGGTGAGTCTTCCTCATCCCCAGAGTCATGAAAGCGGGGACCAGCCGCTTGTTGCTTGGGGAAGCGCATGTTCTGAATATTGACTGTGCCAAAGGAGGGGTGAGACTCAGGAGCTTCATTAGAAGGTAAATTGACCCCACACTGAGAGGCAAGGTGAGTCATGAGATATCCAAATACGCAAGCATTGGTGCCTCTTCCCGGACAAAGCCAAAAACGAACGATGGTAGCACAAATCAGAGAAGGAAGACACAGTTTGACCCCCATATGGACATTGTAGAGGACATTAACCATGAAAGGGGTCAGGTCAGAGAAATTTCCCCTCCTAGGATAGATGTTACACGTGAAGATAGCATGGAGGATCCGGAAGTGAGGAAGCAGGGAAGCTGCAGGGAGGAAGCCCTTGTCCTTCCACGGGATGGTCGCTCCACATAAAGCGACGGCAGCAGTTTGTTTTTCTTCTTGGGAGAGAGAATCCTTGATGACCGAGGGGTTATATCGGAGAGAGGGACACACAGAAGGGCAGAAACGATGGCAGGGGTGATGGTATTGGTGCCATCAGTAAAATCAAGTTCAAAAGACAGAGAGTCTAACGAGGCCGCCTTGATGGATGCATACATGGTTCGCACAGTAGAGAGGAAGCCAGGACCACCCCATTTGAGAATGTTTTCCCACCCAACCGTTTTGAGGAGGGTATGAACGCCATAGGTTTCAACAGCAAGGAGATTGATATTGCGTTCCACAGTAATTGGACGGGAGAAGAAGGACCTATCACGAGTGGGTTCCCGTGGAACCAAAACTCGGGGAGAGGGTGGAGAGTGCTGTCGAGGCCGGGAGGAGCTACTCGAGGCTCGAGGCCTCTTACCAGCGGGGTAAGCGTTTTTGGTTCGTGGAGGCATAGTGACAAATGAAGTGGGACAACAGAGTAAAGTCAATCCACAAAACAGAAGGAAGGCCAAACACCCAAAACAGGAAGAGGCACACAGAAAAGTCGAGCACAGTAAAACAAAGGAAACAGTAGCGAGTAAACAAGAAGCGAGAGAGAGAGGAGAACAGTACAGAGGAGGGAGAAATTGCTAAAAATACCTTGAAGGAAAAGGCCGGAAGAGGAAGAACAAATAAAGAAGAAAAGACGGAGACCTAGGGCAGAAGTCTGGAGCAGGTGCAGAGTAAGAAAGAAATGAAGGGAGGGAGTTAAGTACTCATCGGTGCGCAGAACGAAGACAGAAAAAAAACTTTACGGCTTAGCCGTAGAGTATTTTACGGCTGAGCCGTAAACCCTAACGGTTGAGCCGTAGGGTAAATGATTGCGCAAATATGGGTTAACCGTAAGGAGATTATGGCTTAGCCGTGAAATGACTTATGACTTAGCCGTAGGCCCTAGGCAAAACACAGTTTATTCCAAACAGCAAACACCAATCGATTTCCTCAAATTTTCAAATTTTAACACATCAAGAGGTTTGGTCAAGATGTCTGCAAGTTGTTTTTCAGTCTGAATATACTCAAGCTCAATGATTCCTTCTTTGACCAATTCCCTAATGAAATGATGTCGGATATTAATGTGTTTGGTGCGAGAGTGCTGGACCGGATTTTTAGAAATATGTATGGCACTAGTGTTGTCACAATACAAGCTCATTATTTCTTGTTTAATGCCATAGTCCATAAGCATTTGCTTCATCCATAAGAGTTGAGAACATCAGCTTCCGGCAGCTATATATTCAGCCTCAGCAGTGGAAAGAGATATAGAATTTTGCTTTTTACTATGCCAAGCTACTAGACAATTTCCACCATAAAAACAGCCACCACTTGTGGATTTTCTATCATCTAAGTTTCCTGCCCAATCAGCATCTGAGTATCCAGTAATGGAAGAAGATGAGTCATGAGGATACCACAGACCATATTCAGTTGTATCTGCAACGTACTTAATGATTCTTTTTACAACAGTCAGATGGGATTCTTTCGAATCTGCTTGATATCTTGCATATGCTCCCACACTAAATGCTATGTCTGGCCTACTTGCAGTAAGGTATAACAGGCTATCGATCATACTTTTATATAGGCTAGAGTCAACCCCTTTACCATTAGCATCTTTAGTAAGTTTGATGGTTGTACTCATGGGGGTTTTGACATGTTTCCCAGTCATCAGACCAAATCATTTTTCCAATTCTTTTGCATACTTGGACTGGGAAATGAAGATACCATCATGTAATTGTTTGACTTGCAAACCTAGGAAGAAATTCAATTCGCCAACCATACTCATTTCGAATTCAGATTGCATTAGATTAGCGAACTGAGCAGTCAATTCATTACACGCGGAGCCAAAGATGATATCATCTACATATATTTGTGCTATTAAAACTGACTCTCTTGTTTTTTGGATGAAAAGAGTTTTATCAACACTACCTCTTTGAAAATCATTATCTAATAAGAATTTTGTCAATCTTTCATACCAAGCACGTGGAGCTTGCTTAAGACCATACAGAGCTTTCTTTAATCTGAATACATGATTTGGGAATTTTGTGTCTATGAAACCTTTAGGTTGTTCAACATACACTTCCTCATTCAAAATTCCATTTAGGAAGGCACTTTTAACATCTATTTGATACAATTCGAACTTCAAAAAACACGCTATAGATAACAAAATCCTAATTGATTCTAAACGAGCAACTGGAGCGAAAGTCTCATCAAAGTCAATACCTTCAATTTGAGAGTAACCTTGTGCTACCAACCTAGCTTTGTTCCTAACAATAACACCATTTTCATCAAGTTTATTTTTGAAGATCCATTTAGTGCCTATTACATTTTTATCCTTTGATCTTGGAACTAGGTACCGAACATCACTTCTTGTAAATTGGTTCAATTCTTCTTGCATTGCTTTTATCCAATCATTGTCTGAGAAGGCTTCATCAACACATGTGGGTTCTAAAACAGAAGTAAAGCACAGGTTACTCATAATGTTCTCCAATTGTTTCCTAGTTTTTACACCTGTTAGAGGGTCACCAATAATCTGATCTATGGGATAATCTTTTACATTCACCAAATTTTCAGTGAAAGTAGGTACATCAGTTTTTACTATGGATCGTGTGGGTTCAGTCATTGAGGAAATTTCCACTTCATCAATATCATTAGAAATTGTGGATTCATCATCGATAATAACATTTATTGACTCTTGGATGACTCCGGTTCTCATATTTAGAACACGATAGGCTCGACTCCGTGTTGAATACCCTAAGAATATACCTTTATCACTTTTTAAGTCAAATTTACTCAATTGTTCTCTATCCTTTAAAATGTAGCATTTACTTCCAAAGACCTTAAAATATTTCACATTTGGTTTCTTCCCATGCCACAATTCATAAGCTGTCTGATTTGTAACATTCCTAGGATAAACTCGGTTGATGATGTAGCAGCTGGTATTAACAGCTTCGGCCCACAAGTCTCTAGGAAGATTCTTACTATGAAGCATGACTGTGGCCATGTCTTCAAGAAGTCGATTCTTTCTTTCAGCTACCCCATTTTGTTGTGAAGTTTTAGGTGCTGAATATTCATGATGAATTCCATATTTCTCACAGAATTTGTCAAATTGATCATTTTCAAATTCTCCACCATGATCACTTCTTATTCGGGCTACTGAAGTGCCTTTTTCAATTTGAATTTGTTTTACAATCCTTTTAAACTCTCCAAAGGCTTCAGATTTTTCTCTTAAGAATGCAACCCAAGTGAGTCTGGAGTAATCATCTACCATGACCAGAAAGTACCTTTTCTTACCTCGACTCTCTCTTTTAGTTGGTCCAACCAGTCCATATGAATAAGTTCTAGAGTTCGAGAAGTTTTCATAGCATTCACCATTTTATAGACACTTCTAATTTGTTTTCCTTGAAGGCATTCTCCACATATCATCTTTTCTTGACTACTGATTTTGGGCAGTCCTTCAACATATTTGTTTGGATGGGATAAGTCCCTGTAGTTTACATGCCCAAGTCTTCGATGCCACAACTTAGCTTCATCAATACTAGTTAATAAGCAAGAAAAAGAGGATGAAGTATTTGATTTTCCCACCATGTAACAGTTATCGGTAGTTCTGAGACCTCTCAAGATTATCTTTCCATTCCTTGAGATCTCACAACTATGACTACTAAAGTTCACAGCATAGTCTTTATCACAGATTTGAGATATGCTAAGTAAATTATGTTTCAACCCATCAACGCACAAAACATTCTCAAAAGGTGGTAGGTGTGGAACATTTAAAGTTCCTTTACCAATAATTTTTGCAGTACTACCATCACCAAAAGTAACCGTGCCTCCATCGAATTCAATCATTTTAGACAAACATGATTTATCACCAGTCATATGTTTTGAGCATCCACTATCCAGATACCATCTTGATTGTTCTGCAGCTTTAAAAGCTGTGTGGACCACTAGATTCTTGTTTTTAAATATCCACTTAAGTGTACTAGTAGTGGGGATTACAATTGGTTTTTGATGTTTCACTTGAAAAGTTTTATGTTGGGGAATAATAATGTTTGCTCTAATTTTTGCTCCATCCTTTTTGTATATTTCAAATTGTTTTCTTAACTTCTGGACTTCTTTTAACAGATTATCCATCTTTTGGTTCAAGGGGAACTTGTTTATTTGAGACTTCAACATTTTGTTTTCCAGTTCCACTTTCTTAGAAGTGTTTTTCTCATCTTTTAGACTAATGTTATAATGAATTTTCTCAACTTGCACTCCATTTTGAAATGACCTTTTTTTTCCACAATAATGACAGATGACATTAGCTAAAACAGTATGAGTACTAGTAGATGCCTTATCTAAAGTGTTTTTAACACTAGTATCTTCCATCTTTAAGGCACTCTTGACAAAGACAGTTTCGGAACTTGGAGACTGATTAGCATTTTTGTCATATCCAAGACCGGTCATATCCTTATAAGCTTTCCCAATTTTGAATAGTCTAATGTATTTCTCATCATTTTGGGTAAATCTGTACTCATACATTTCTTTATATCGTTTTAGAACAGTCACTTCATTGTGGAAAGCATTGTTTTCATCTTTTATTTTCCAAAGTGATTTTTCATTTTCTCTTAATTTGATTACATTTTCTCTTTCTGTTGATAATTGGGTTTTTATACTTTCAAGTTCTTTGATTAATTCTTCTTTTTCAGCATTAATACGATCAAACTTTTCTTTTAAATTCTTAATTTTGTTTTGTTGATTGCTTACAGTTTCAACAAGCCTACAGGTTCCCTCATAGAGTAATTCATAGGAATCCGTGGTGTTGTCATTATCCTCATCATCTGAATTTTCATATTCACTCTCTGACCCACTTCCTGAGATTTCTTCATTCAATATTTTAAACATTTCCTCAGAGAGATTGAATGTTGCAATGGTAGCCATCAGAACTGTATATTTGTCTGATTCCTTTTGATGTGATTCATCTGAGTCAGAATCTGATTCAGACGAATCATCCCAAGTGGCTACAAGATTCTTCTTTTTGGATTTTCCCTTTAGTGGACAATCGGTGGATATGTGTCCAAATTTCGTACATCTGTAGCACATAGGCTCCTTATGCTTACTTCTAGAGAGGGAACTTCACCGACCTTTGTATTTATCATTAGTGTTTTCATTTTTATAATCTTTCACCCTCTTTTTCTTAAATTGTTTCAAAAATCTTTTAGCCAAAAGGGCCACATCTTCATCCTCGTCATTACTAGTTATTCCTATGTCATCTTTAGAGGAAGATGTGTTATGAGAGGTGATTAGAGCAATTGATTTCTTTTTGTCATTGTTAAATTTGAGTTCAAAGGTTTGAAGGGATCCCACTAAATCTTCAATTTTCATTTGTTCCGAATCCTTGTGTTCTTCTATAGAAGTTACCTTGGGATAGAATCTTTCCGGAAGTGATCTCAAGATTTTACTACAAATTTTACCTTCCGGAAGAGTTTCCCCAAGAGCCCACATTTCATTTACAATTTTCATGAGCTTAGTATGAAAGTCAGTAAACATTTCATTTTCTTTCATGCGAATGTTTTCAAACTGACTTGTGAGCATTTGGAGTTTAGATCTTTTAACAACAGAGGTACCCTCATAAGTCACTTCAAGGATTCTCCAGGCCTGTTTTGCATTAGTGGTTGTCATGATCTTTTTAAACTTTTCTTGATTCATGGCACACACTATAGCATTGTAAGCTCTAGCATTATTTTGTTTAAAAAGTAGCTGAGCAGGAGACCATCTTACTGGATCCAATGGTCTAGTGGTTGTGACACCATTTACAGTCACATCTTCAGTGAGTTCCATCCAGCCTTTCTCTATAGCCTCCCAAATAGCCCAGTCCATGGATTTCAAAAATGCCATCATCCGGGCTTTCCAGAAGACATAATTTGTTCCATCAAAGAAAGGAGGCCGGGTGATAGAGCTTCCTTCAGGATTCATGGTGATTCTAGCACAAGACGGATCTACCTCAGGTTATTACACCCTTAAGAAGTAACCCGCTCTGATACCAATTGAAAGAGCAACAACTAGATCTCACCAAGTCCTAGAGGGGGGTGAATAGGACTATTAAAAATTTCTTTCCAAAAACGAGGTTTTATTAGTGTGCAATCTGAAGGATTAATTAAGATTGAGAGTCCCCAAGAAGATTAAGAAAGATGCTCACAGTTGTGTGTGCTAATAGTGTATAGAAATACAACTAGAATAAGGAAGATATAACTTAAAAAGATGATCAACACAACTAAAAAGAATATAAGGCAACCACCACACACAACAAGCAATCAACACAGTAATTTATAGTGGTTCGGTCCTAGACCTACATCCACTCTCAAGAGCAAACTCTCTTGGTTCCACTAAGTATGAGGTACTTACATTACAAACACCTCTAGCAACAATTTTTTGATTCAGTGGTTTGTCTTCCACCAACTGGATTTTTGATCAGGTGGTTGATCCTTGATCTAGTCCACCAACTACAACAATTTTTGATGCTGTGGTTTGTCTTCCACCAAATACAGCAAAGAGAATTGAAATATTAAAGAACACCTAAACAAGGAATTGTATACCTTAGTTTTGAGTGGTGCTCTTGATGCTTGAAAGATTACCTCCAAGCTTTGACCTCTTGTTCTTGCTCCTTGGTGATGAAGATCTTCAGATGAGTGCTCAGCCAAAGGAAGAGGTTTTAAGAGTGTTTGGAAGGCTAAGATATTCTCTCAGATTTAATGAGGCCTTTCCTAAATGACCAACTACTCTTCTTAGAACAATAATGGCACTTTAAGTGTTCAAGAGTAGGTGGTTGTGGGAGCTTTAACAATGGTTTTACTGGAGGTGCAAAGGCTCAGCTATACTGGTCATTTTCTCAGTAATAAAGTTAGTGTTTGGAGCAAAGGAGAGGTCCTCTTTAAATACAGATAAGCTCCAACTGATAGATCTACGGCTGAGAACAAAAGGGTCTACGGCTTAGCCGTATGTTCTGACAACATCCAACGGCTAGTTTGACCAGATTCAACGTTATTCCTTCTTACGGTTAAGCTTACGGCTTAGCAGTAAATCCTTATATGGCTTAGCCGTGAGCACCTTTCGGCCTAGCCGTGGGTCAGCCGTAAGCTGAAATCTCCCAAAGCAGCTATCTGGAAAGTGGCCCGTAAACTTTACGGCTTAGCCGTGAATCACACTACGGCTTAGCCATAAAGGCCTTTCAGCTTGGCCGCAGGGTCAACCGTAGGCATTATATGGCCAAGAGCACTCTCTGGACTGTGGCCCGTAGATTTTACGGCTTAGCCGTGAAACATACTACGGCTTAGCCGTATCCCTTTTTCGGTGCAGCCGTAGGGTCAGCCGAAGAACAAAATGACTCAAAATGAACTCTCTGGAGAGTGAGCCGTAGGATCTACGGCTTAACCGTGGTCCAAGCCGTAGAACAAAGTCAGGGTGTTTAGAAACCCTTTTTCCTATGCAATTTCTATGGCAAATAAGGGCAATGTTACCTTATCCCTTGGCACTCATAGATGATCTTCTTGATTGATCTTCCTTGGACTTGCTTGATCTACCTTGAGCTTCTTTGATCTAGCTTGATCTTCATTGACGAAACTTGATCTTCCTTAGAGCAAGACTAGACTTGGGTCATGTAATTGACAACACATTTTTACAATGACACTAACAGTACCTGCTTCTGTAATCTATAAAGGACATGCCCTAATGGAAGGCATGCTGAATGCAAAGGGACAACTAGAAAAGTTCCCAGACAAGGACTCTTTATTGCAGCTCCTATCTGACTTCTTTTTTTCTTCTCTTTTTTTTTTTATTTTGATTAACCTTGGGGACCATGTATATACTAATTTTATTTTTTGTACTAAAACTCCAAATGAATATCATTAGAAATTTCATTTTATTCCACTTGGTCATTAGCATGAGTATGTGAATGTTTGATGTGCTTTGTATAGATGGTTTGAATGGTTTATTTGGTTTGGTTTTCTTAGACTTGTATGAGGGTGTGATTTGCGATCTTTTAGATTCACAAATCAAAAGTAAGGGAGTCATATAGGTGGACATTATCCGGTGCCCATGTGTAAGGCTTTCTCTAGGGTCTATGACTTGATTCTTTTGGTGTCAAAAGGGGTCAAACAAAGTGGATGTTATCCGATGCCTATATTTTAGGCTTTCCCCGTGATTCTTGACTTATTCCTTAGGACAAAAATATGGTTTTGGATTTTGTTTAGAATTTAGTTATACAGGGTCTATAAAAAGACTTATTTTATATAACCAAAGGTAGTCATATAGGGTTTGTAAAAAGACTTGTTCCATACAACTAAGGATTTGCTATATGGGGTCTGCAAAAAGACTTATTCCACATAGCTGAATTTTGTTATACAGCGTTTGCAAAAAAACTTAATCCATATAGCAAGATGTTACAAGGGGTCTTGTAGGGATATTCTCTAAGTAACAAAGGGTTAATTAGAAGGGCCAATAGGTTCTGTCCTTATAATCATTTTGTATAAGTCTAAGGGATTTTGGTTAAGAGTCATAGGTTGTGAAGCTTGAAACCAGAGGTTTTTTTTAGGAGTTTAGGAGTGGAAATGTACACTGTACATGGTTTAGGTGTGCCAAAGACATTCAAGTGTAGTATTTCTTAAGAAATTTTCCATTGATGGGCATCATGCATTTGTCTTCTTCAAGTGTTAGAAGTGCATAGGCGCTATTGGAGTAAACCTTGTCATCGACAAAAGGTCCTTCCCACTTGGATTCAAACTTACCTTTTACAAGTGTGTGGAGAGCATGGTCTTTTAACTGCAAGGATTAACTCTCTTTTCTTGTAAGCTCTGTATTTAACCTTCTTGTTGAATGATCCAGCCATACGAGTTTGATATAATTCGATGCTTTGTCAAGCAGCAAGCCTTTACTCATCATGGCTTTCCAACTCTTAGAGTCTGAGTTTGGCATTCTTTTTTTCAGTGTATTTGTTTATCACAGTTACCCACAGAGAAGGAAGTTGAGTTTCCAAGGGTATTATAGCTTCACAACCATAAACCAAGGAATATGGTGTTAATTTGGTTGGACCATGAATTGTAGTTTTGTAAGCCCATAAAGCTTCAGGAAGTTTGGTACTCCAACTCTTTTTGTTGTCAAAGACCATTTTCTTCAAAATTTTGCAAATAGTCTTACTAAAAGCTTCAGCAAGTCCATTCGCTACAGGGTTATATGCCGTAGACGGATAGCACTAGATCACATACTTGTCACAGAATCTGTAAATTTTATCATTATTGAATTAAGGACCATTGTCATAATATAGACATTTAAGCACTCAAAACGACAGATAATATGAGTTTTCAAGAAAATAATGACTATATCTATTTTGATTTCAGCAAGAGGTATTGCTTCTGCCTATTTGGAGAAATAATCTATTATGGCCAAAATGAATTGATGACCATGTTTTGATGGTAGGTTGATTTTCCCAACTATGTCCATTCCCCAAGACTCGAATGGCCAAAAGGTGAATGTAGGATGTAGATATTTAGGAGGTTGATGAATGTAATCGCGATGAACTTGGCATTCATTACATCTTTTAGCAAAATTGATGGCATCAGACACCATAGTAGGCTAATAGTAGCCTAACCTTCGAATTTGATGATGAATCTTTGGCCTAGCTTGGTGAGCACCGCATTGGCTAGAATGAACTTCTTTGAGGACTTACTTTGCTTCTTTTAGTGATAAGCAATGAAGAAAATTTCCATCATATGATTTGCAATAAAGAGTCTTTGAAGGCAAATGGAAGTAGAATTTTAGAGCTTGCCTTTGAATACTAGTTCTATCTTTAGTATTCTCTGGTAGCACTCCATAAAGAATGTAATCAATAAAAGGATCTCTCCAATCTCTGAATGAATTTTGGAAAGACAAAATCCAATTATTAATCACAATGAAGCAATCTACAACTATTTTATGGGTGTCAAGTGGAGGTAGAAGTCTTTTTTTGACTACTTCCAATACCATTTTATCATTTTTAGAGACCGATATTGAGGCTGCCAAACTTGCTAGTGTATCTGCTTTGACATTCTGATGTCTCGGAATATGGTGAAACTCAATTAGACTAAATCTCTCTTTGAGTTCACAAACTTTGTTGAAGAAGGGAATTAAGTCAAGTTTCTTCACTTCATATCGAGATTCATTTGTTTGATCACAAGTTCTGAATCTCCGTAGACCCCAAGCATATTGATACCTGATTCTAAGGCTAACTCAAAACCCATAATGAATACGGTGTATCTTGGTACATTGTTTGAATATGGTTTGATTAATGAGAAAGAGTAAGGAACATAAAATCTTTCTAGACTACAGAAAATAATTCCAACTCCTGAAGCTAGTTCTCCTAGTTCATTAGTTTTGGAAGCTCCATCAAAATGCATGATCCAATGTAAGTCTAGATCAATAGTGGATTTCCAAAATTTTTCAACGAAGAAGATTGGCTCATCAAGGAGATTATCTATGAATTCAGAATTTTCCGAAAGTGGATGTTCTGCTAGAAAAACAGATAGAGCCTGACCTTTTATAGCCTTTTCAGGGGTATATCTAATATCGTATTGAAAGTGAAAAATGGACCATTTAACCAAACGATCACTTAGTGCTTTGGCTTTTGTTACCAGTGTCTTCAATGGGTTGATGTTAGAAACTAGGTACACCATATTGGATAGGATGAAAGGACATAGTTTTTATATTACAAACATCAATGCAAGACATTCTTTTTCTATTGGATGATAATTATGTTTAGCACCAACTAGCATCCTTGACAAATAATAAAGAGCCACCTCTTTGCCTTTATCATTCTTTTGAGCTAATAATGCCCCCAAAGAGTGATCAAGAGCTTGAGTATAGAGGATGAAAGGTTTACCTAGAATTAAAGTTGAAAAAACCGGTGAGTTTGTGAGATACCATTTGATATATTGGAAAGCATCTTCGCAAGTGTCAGTTCATATAAAGCCTACTCCTTTCTTTATTAGTCTGGAGAGCGGTTTGCATTTTCCAAACAAGTTTGAAATGAACTGATGGATATAAGCAAGTCTGCCTTGCAACCCCTTCAATTCTTTAAGAGTTCTTGGAGAGGCCATCTCCAAAATGGCTTTGACTTTGACTGGATGTAGCTTGATGCCACCTTTTTGAACCATAAATCCTGGAGACTTCCTAGAAGCGACTCTAAAGAAACACTTTAAAGGATTCATTCGAAGGTTGAATTTTCCCAACCTTTCGAACTGTGCAAAGATCAGTTAGATGATCTGATTTCTGATTGCTCTTAACTGCCAAGTTATCGATGTAACATTCGACAAACTTAAGTTGCATGTCCTTGAAAAGTTTCATCATTGCCCTTTGGTATGTGGCTCTAGCATTTTTAAGATGAAAAGGCATGACGGTATAGCAATTGTCACACCCCAATTCCAGGAATTGGGGTTAGGATGGACCCTACAGGGTGTAATACATAATCCCGTAGCAATTTGTGCATGTGAGACACGTATAAATCACAACAAAGGAGATTTCATAGGAACGTATAGAGAAATTTCTCCAACACATAAATTACATTCGACAATAAGCAGAAGCCTATATAATACACTCGAAATGATCACAACAATAAAAAAAACATCATCAATTTCATAAATAAGTCTGAAGTCTATACTTAACCTTTCACATATGTACGGCAACAATTACTTAAACATATACAAAATCCAAAATTATATGTGTATTTATCAAATTACTAGGTACAAGATGTCATGCCCCGATCCCCGGAATTTGGGGATTTGAGTAGGCCCCAGGGCGTGGATACGTAATCCCATAGAAATCCATGCCCTGAAGAATTATGCACGAATTTCTACAAGGGAGATTCCACAGGAACGTGTGAGGTATGCTGACACATGTACAAACATAACTTATCATAGGCGAAATCCTGCGAAATACTTAGTAATTATCAAGAGCACATAAAGTTCATAGTCTGTTACCCTTCATAAGTAAACATATATACATAAAATAGTGTTAAAGTCTTTTAAGTACATTCTAAGAATACTACTTAAGAATGTGATACAAAAGATTCAAGCATAACATCCCAAGAATACACGCGCTCCGTAGGATGGCTAGTAATAGACGTCGCCATCTGTCCACTCGTCTACACCCCGAGGTACCGTTGGGGTACCCTCCGGGGGCGCGTCAGTGTTCGCGTTGGGACTAGGTTCTGGACCTGCAATACCAAGGGTAACACTGTTAACAGGACAGTTAAGCAGGTACTAAGGCATATGAAACTAATACAACATAATATATCAACAAGAATAATCACTGAACATGATGCATAAGTGAGGAATTACAACTTAAATGTCATATATACTGATTGGCAACCACGACGCTCTATTCTCCCAAAAAGGAGCATACATATCATATGAGTCGCTATGGGATCAAGCTAGCTTCCCGAGGAGCGCCGACTACTCCTTCGTAAACCTACTGTAATGGTGTCATACATATACCCAAAGGGCGTAAGCTGAGTGGTGCTGACTCATATCCAATCGTATCAGTCATATCATACCCTTGGCTAACAAGCTTGCACTCATTAGAAGCTCTGGCTTATCAGACACGCACTCATTAGAAGCTCAGGTCTGAATTGCCTCAGGGTTTTGCTAAAGGAAGTAGTTCATGTTGAAGGTGGGGTGTTGTAGCAAGATGCATGCATTCAGATTGAGAAAGTACCCAAGAAATCATTACTCACCCTATATTAAGTAACCCATGATCCCCAAGGACTTTTAACACGATGTATTCATAAGACGTCCAGTGTTATTGTGTTACCGCGTCTTGGTATCGCCTTATATTCATACGGGACACCCCTTCTTATGCCAACACCCATGACTTGCCATTGGGAGATCATCCAGAAATCATTCATTCTTTCCAACATGTGATTACCAGTGGGCCAATGTGGGGGTGTAAAAGGTGCCAATACTAAGGCCCTACAAGATCATTGAAGGTTCCTAACATCCTACATTCACTGGGTTCTTATGGCTTAGCCGTATACAAGGCTACGGCTTAGCCGAGTGGTTCATGCTCCTTGTAAATTTTCAGGCGCAGTTACGGCCCAACCGTATGTTGGCCTACGGCTTAGCCGTGCTAAGCCTACGGCTCGGTTACGAGGAGGTTACGGCTTAGCCATAGTGCATTCCACGGTGCAGCCATCTGTAAACCATAGAAGCAATTGGGTTCCATGAACTCTCTGCAAAGCTCGCCGTAGGAAGACCTACGGTTTGGGTACGGGCTGGACGCGGTTTAGCCGTAGTGAAATCTACGGCTTAACCGTATGTGAGCCGTAGTACAAAATCCCATTCTACTGCTCTCTAGACTTTGAGCCATAAATGCTCACGGCTTAGCCGTAGCTTCACCGTAAGCTTCAGAAACGTGAATTTGATCCTGTAGCTCAGTCCAGTTCGGGAGTCATTCAGAACTTAACTTAGGGAAGGTGTTCATGACTTAGTTGAATTGTCCCTAAGGTTTTTCAACACCCACACACCCTCCTATCCCATGTTGAGCATCCCAACTCAGCCCAATCTCATTTATGCCCTGTTAAAACAAGAAAACAATGACTGGAATTGAAGTGTGTAAGAAACTAACTCAATAATCCAAGACTTAATCATACATACAGCACACATGACTCTAGTACTTGCCTTTTCACCAGTGTTAGCCCTCCCAACTCTTTTTTGCTGAGTGCTCAGAGGAAAATCTCTAAACTAAAATGGGTTCTCTACAAGTAAAGTATGCAATGAAGAATGAGGTTTAGATTTACATGCATGCCATGTAGTTGAGTCCTTATGACTCCAATAAACCCTAAATGACTGAAATGGAGGCAATCCTTCACCTTATCACCTTATACTGTTGTAGTATGGGGGAAGGTTGTGATTCTAAGAAGGAGATACCCAAGAAGAAGAAAGAAACAGATGGAAGCTATTGGTATCGCATGCAAGCTCTAAGTCCTCCTTTTTCTGGCTCTAGGGTGAACGGAGAGAGGTGAAGCGAGGTGGCTCTAGCAACAAGGAAAAGACGAGGAGGAAGAATGAACGTTAAGTCTCTTTTTCAACTTAAAACTTCCTACACTTAACATGCAGGTCCATAGGTTCTACCAATTACGGTTTAGGCCTAGTGCACCTCAATTGGCCAAAAACGAGTTCAGATTTAATTGAGCCCAACACCAACGATGATCTATGCAAAAAATTACACGAGAAGCAATGGGCGAGGTGTCCAAGAGATGCAAGGACAATTTACAAAAAGGCCCTTAACTACTAAAGTTAGGTTCGAACTCTGCCCAACTACCTATCCAAGGCCCAAACCCAATAGTTTTACACTAAATTAATCCTCAACAAGTCTTAATCAATATAAACAAGGTTAATTAACGTAACTAAGATTAGTGGTGGTTCGGGACCTTACACAAGAACAACCATAGTCCAAGCATGTATAAGCTAAACAACCCAACAAAGAGCCTATTGTTGCTCTTCATAAGACGATTAATAGAAGACATCGTCTTCATTGCACTCATCTACCCCCCAAAGTTCCGTTGAGGTTCCTGCAGAGGCATGTCATTCGCCGTATTGGAATGGGTTTAGTATTTATAACACCAAGGATAGCATTGTTAACCTAATGGTTAAGCAAATATAGAAATATATGAGACCATCATGATGTATCAAATGAATTAAATTACATATTGATTAAAAGAAAGCAATAGTGAAAAAATTAGGCAGATTGTGCATGAATTAAGTATGAGTAGCAAATCATAAATAGTATATCAAAACATACTTGATGGTGTCCATGAGAGGGCATCATTTAGAAAGAACATACATATGGGACGCTAGGGGATTAAGCTACCTTCTTGAGGAGCGCCGACAACTCCTCCATGGACTATTACAGCAGCGACATAAAGGGCACTCAAATTTGGTCCCGTCGAATATAATAAAGGTACAAGCTAAGTGATGCCGACTCGACATATCAAGACCGACTCGACCTCATTTCTTTCATACTTATAATCAATCATAGTGATTGTCTCATGTTTAGACTTATTCATTCATACCTATCATATCATACATAAGGGAAATTTGGTCTTAAGATCATATGCAGTCATAGAAATTGGAATTAGCAAGGTAACTGATAATTAAACAATGCATACTTTATTGAGCAAATAAAGGTCAAACCCTCTCAACCTTAGCTACAAAGAATGGGCATATGACTAAATCATGTTGAGGGTAAGGTTATTTAACATTAGAATGCATTAATATTGAGTAAGCATCATGGTTAATTACTAGCCAACCCTATGCTAGAAAATCCATGATCCTGAGGGCATTCAACACGATGTATTTATAAAACATCCGGTGTCATTGTGTTACCAAAATTTCAATAATACGTTGTGCATGCAAGGACACCTCTTTTTATGCCAACACCCATGACATGACATAACATTGGGAATTCATCCGAAAAATCGAAAGGGATAAGTGTCAGCTGTACACTCGTCTCCCTTATCATTATCACCATTGGGCTAATTTAATTGTGGAAAAGGTGTCATATCTAAAGCCTTACAAAGTCATTTAAAATTCTTGATATTCTAAGTTTACAGTGTTCTTACGGCTTAGCTGTATATATGTTATGGCTTAGCCAAGTAGCTTGGATTTCTTCTTAATTTTATGCGCATTTACTGCTTAGTAGTATATTAGCCTACGCCTTAGCCGTGCTAAGCTTACAGCTAGGCTACGGCTTGGTTGTAGCACGATTAATGGCTTAGCTGTGGGTGAGCCTTAGAGCAATTCTTATTTTGGGGCTCTCTGGAAAGTTCAGCATAGCATAGTTTACGGCTTGGTCACGGGAGAGTTACGGCTTAGTTGTAGTTTATTTCACGGCTAGGCCATGGGTTAGCCGTAGAATAAATATAGAATTTGGCTCTCTAGATTCTGAGCCGTAGAACACTTACGACTTAGCCATGAGCTTCACCGTAAGCTTTAGAAATTTTGGAAACTGTTCCTGAAGCTCGAGTTCAGTTTAGAACTCTCAATTATTGGTTGCCATTTAATTTCTTATGCTCCAAATTATCATTATAGATCTTACATTGCCCAATATCATTAATATTGCATAATTATACTCATTATCACCTAATTTAACATATATGTGTGTAATCAAGGATGAATAAGCTGTAACTTACATTTAAAAGGATCACTTCAAAAATCAACAAATTTAAACATATATGTGGTAATATATACTCTAATACTTGCTTTTTAATACAGTGCTTGACCTTACCAACTTCTCCTTGGTGTGTAGTTAGAGAAAGCCTCAATAGAAAATGGGTTCTCCACATGGAAAACATGCAAAAGGATGATTCTCATATACAATGCATGAAAACATGCAAAAATATGATTCTTATATAAAATGCATGCATGTAGTATTTTTGAGTCTCCTTAACTCTATTAAACCTAAGGAATTGAAATGGAGGTAGAGATTCACCTTATAGAGCCATAGCTTGAAGAAGATGGTGAATGTAGTGGTTCCAATGAAAGAGATGCACAAAAACTGGAAGAAGATGATGAATAAAGGGTATTCCTCTTCCCTGCAAGGCTTCAAGACCTCGTTTCCATCTCCAAAGTGAAGTGGAGATAAAGAAAGGTGGAGAAGAGAAGCAGCTCCAGCAAAATCAGAAGAATAATGAAGGTGAACATTGGGTTCATCCTTTTTAAATAAATTTTTCCTAGAGGTTTACATGCAAGTCCAATATTCTTGGGAAATTTACAGTTTAGGTCAAATAGACCTCAATTGGGCCAAGATGAGTCAGAATTAAGTTGGGTCTTATATGAAAGATAGTTTACACGAAGAATTATACAAGATGCAACTAATGAGGTGCCAATATGATGTAAACCATGAGACTCTAACTTACAAGAAGACCCTTAATTGCCTATATAAAGTTCGAACCCAACTACCTACCCAACTAAAACCCACTAAGAATTTAAAACAATATAAATTAAGATAAAAAAAATATATTAATTAATAGGAAATCTAATTTAATTAATATAAATTACAATTAAGTCGGGTTGGGACCTTACAGCAGTATATGCCAAAGGGAGTTCTCAAGGAAATATGCTTTTCGTCCTCTTTGAACATTTTGATTTGATTGTATCCCGAGAACCCATCCATGAATGACATCCTTTTATACCCAAAAGTATTGTCCATCATGATTTCTAATATAGGCAATGGGAAGTCGTCCTTAGGACAGGCTTTGTTCAGAACTCTGAAGTCAATGCGTACTCTGATTTGCCTATTCTTTTTAGCGACTGGCACTATATTGGCCAACCAATCAGGGTGTTGTTCTTCGATGATAAAGTGAACACCTGTAGGCTTCTGAACTTTTTTTTCTATTTTATACATGATTTCAAGTTTTATCCTCCTTTGGTCTTGCTTTACAGGTTTAGCATCATCTGTTATGTTCAATTTGTGCATGGAAATCTCTAGATCTAAAACTGGTACTTTTGCGTAGGTCCATGCAAAGCAATCCATGATCTCTATCAAGAAACTCGCATACACATCAAGTTATTTTCCTTTGATTTGAGAAATTACAAAGGTAGGTCGGGGATTTTCTGAGGTCCCTACGTTTATTTCTTGCATTTGGTCCTCAGTTGGAGGTTCGGGAGAAGGTGCTTCCATAGCATTTTCGAAAGTTTCCAACTCTATGAAACCTTCTAGAGTTTTATTTAGGGGTTTAAGCCAAAGCTTGATCCCTTTCCATGGATTTGATTTCTTAGGCTCTTTAGTTTTTACATCAAAGGCTAAGCATTCCCAGCGAACATGTTGGGACAGGTTTGTTTCTTTATTGAGTTCGGTGGCCAATATTCAGTGATTTGTAACATATTGTCATCATCATCACTTAGCCCCTCAGGATGCTGAAAAGTAGCCCAATCAATAGGATCTTGAAAGACAACAATTTCATAAGAGTCATCCGAGTCATACCCTTTAGTGAAAACTACAAATCTTTGAAAACTACAAATCTTAATCTAAAATTTTGATTTAACTTATAAACATTGTTGTAAGAAACGTATCCTATGCAATGTCACAGCTGTTCAGTTCTACATCTCTTTTCGAGATCTTCCTTCATTTCTAGAGTGAAGACATCTATAGTAATCTATACCCCAATCTAAGGCCTGTGGGCTTTCTTGAGATTGTTCCCCATGTTCTTCATCATATTACAGACCATGGGATTGTAAATGTCAACCCGTATTTTCCCATCATTAGTGATTTTATCGATAGGATCTGAAGGAGAAGCATATTCTGCTTGATGGAAAATGATTGGATGATTGTATTACTTGGATAGAGGTACTGAGAAGCAAGAACCTTTAAATACATAAATATGAGATGGAGTGGGCTATGGCAAAAGTGGAGGATCCTAGTCTGCTATAGAGTGCATAGAGGCATTCATCTTTTCAACATCTTCAAAGTCCGACTCATAATTTGAATCTCTGATTATTGAAACGACATGCACTGGGCGGGTCCGTCACCTCTCGTGCAGATGATAGAATACCACATTAAGAGATGAAACAATTCGAGATACTCATCAAAGGTTTAAAACTCCATTGCCATAGTCAAGCGGCGGAGGGTGAGCTGGAAACCTACCTAACATAGATGAATCCATGTTGAGTAGTGTGGGGGATTCTCACATATTTCAACCAAACGGAGCCATCTATGAATATATCTATAGGATAGTTCTCCTCTTTGTTGTGATGTTAGCACGAGCTGACTGAAAATGATAGGAGAACCAGGCCTCATAGGTGACATCCCCTAGAAAGAGGAGGTACATCATTGCTTTCTTGATTAGAATCTAAGTTACTGACCAAAGAAATAACATTTGTCGGATATGAAAGCTTTTAATGTCCCAGAGCAAGTGGTTCGCCATTCTGAACAGGCGCTACATATATAGCTAGGCTACGTGCCTTGCTTGTATGGATGACAATACCTGCTTGTTTTGTCCTTTATGACTTCATGGATATGACTAAAGGTTGATTTGTTTGTTTGATTTCAGATTTTACCTTGATCACCAAAGGAGCTTTAGTATCTATACACTTGACCGCAGACTTTTTTATGGACTATAACTTTCTGATAGGATCAGATTTTTTGCCAAATCCTGGATAGGCTTTCTTTTCTACTGAAATAATGAAAGGTCTTACAGGATTATCATCCACTAGAGAGCTTTTTGTATCTAGCTTAGACTTTTTAGGCCTTTCCTGATGCATGAATGCATCAGTGAAGTAGAGCCCCTTTTCCTTTGAATGGCTTTTCAACCATAAAGACTTACTGTACTTTACCTTCATTATCAATATATTTGAGACATTGATGGAGAATAGAAGGTACTATAGCATAATCATGAAGCCATCGCCTTCCCAAGAGGATGTTGTAACAAGTACGAGTCTTAATCACATGCAGAGTGGCTTTTGAGGTTAAATCTCCTAACTGGAATCGAATCTGAATCTTACCAATCGGATCCTAGACTTCCCCATCATGGCCTTGAATAAAAGTCTTTGTAGCAGATAGCTTGCTCATTAAGATACCAAGTTCCTGAAGAGCTATAATTGTTTTGAGGTTCAGAGCTGATCCTGGGTTGACTTGAACTCTTAGAACCTATATGTCTTTGATGTAGGTTGTGAAATAAAGCGGCCTTGTATGTTTCATATTGCCTAAGAGGAGATCATCTTTTGGTGAAAGAAATAGTGGCTTTAGAAGCATTATTAATTGAAAGACATTCCATGCACTGCTTTTGAGGCTTTTTGGATATTGTCTTCAAATAGTTCTTCTCTATCTGATGAATTTGCGCCACATGAGCCTGACTGTTTGTATTCAAAGCCTGTAAATCTTGTATGAAGTTGTTAAGAGTCTCCTTAGACATTTGCAAAAGGTCAAAAATGTGAAATCGTGCAGGTATGTGTTTGAGGTGTTCAACAACATCATACGTGAATGGCTCTGGTGGCCTTGCATTAGTACTTGCATCTAAAAAAGTTACATTTACATTAGATTGTCCCATGAAGGGTTTACATAAGAAGAAGAAGAGGGTTTATCATAGTTGACCCTATAGTTACAACCAGAATGAGTGCCGTCATTGACTATATTGCTTCAGTCGATTTCTGGACGGGTATCTCTTCTTATGGCATTAACTTCTTCAGGTTCAATGAAAAGTTAATTGACTTCTTCCAGCCTTTTTCTTGATTTGTATTATCAAGAATGGCCTGAGATGTTTGGGGTTCATCAGTGGTAGTACTCAGAATCACCATAGCAGGAGCCAATGGTATCTCTTCTTCGAAGTCAAAGGTTTTATCTTGATTCTGAACTTGGAAGACTTCCTGAGGTCCGGCCAATGCTGAGGTTATTGTGTCCCTCTGGTAACTGAGGCTCATTAGTTGGGTCAGGAACAACCAATTGAGTGCTTGGTTCAAAATATGCATTTAGAGAGGTTGACTCCAAGGTTGATCCAGGAGAAACATTCGGCGCAGGGATTACTGTGTACAGACAAGAAGGCGATGCTTACTGTTGCTGCGCTTCATCATGTTCAACCAGTGGCAAATGCTCCGGATGAATTTCTGGAGGTAGTGGAAAAGGAGGAGGGTCATTCGACCAGCCACTTGTACTTTGTCTGTATATGTCATAAAGGACCACCGATAGTGTATTGAGACCATGCTTGATATTGAGTGTACTCATCTTAGGATCAAAAGTTTGTTCAAAACTTTCATCTTCATCGGAACGGTATTCATCAGTAAAGTAGTCATCAATCTACTGATCATCTTTAAGATCAAAATAATCTGACCAATCTTCCTCATCATCCGAGTTAGGAGGCGTGCCATCCTATGATATCTGGTTACAGCTTGATATCGATGATTCTTCCTCATCCTTTGGAATTGGAAAGATTAAATCAACCAAAGTAAAGGGACCTCTGGCCAGTTTGGGAGGTTCCTTTGAAACCAAAGCTTTAATCACCTTTTCCTTCATCTACTTAGCTTGTTTCTTTTGTTTAGCCAAGAGATTCTGAACAGCTTTCTGAAGGTTTTTTAATTGCCTTTTAACTTTCCTTCTTTCTACAGGTGTGGGTTTAGTTTTCACCTTCTCTCAGCCTTCATCATTTATTAGGTGCGGGTGAACCCACATTTCTTCTCCTAAAAAAGTTTTGACTGGTATCAATCCCTATTTATCATGTACCGCATTGATGACCCGGAATTCAACGGTTAATGGTTTTGATGGAGCGGGTATTACTATAGGTGCGAACTGCCGAAAAGAAATTATATTAACTAGAGCAGCATCATATTTTCCATCGAATGTTATCAATCCATTCTTCCACTATAGGTGCGAACTGCCCAAAAGAAATTATATTAACTGGAGCAACATCATATTTCTGATCGAATGTTATCAATCCATTCTTCCACATCTCATTGACTTTTTTTTTTTAAAATGAAGTAGTCTTTGAGAGGATGAGATAGCATCCAATGATATACACAATAATTTGGGTCATTGATGCAACCCGCTTGCTCTGGTTTCTTCATTAGTGGAAGCTCAAGTTTATTATTTTCCATCAATGATTGAAAAATTATTTCAATATCTCCATAAAAAAGATATTTAGTTTTCTTTCTCTTTTCATATTCCTCCTTCTTAGCTCGATCACTTTTGAGACATTCTAAGGCTTTTAAAGAGGTGGTTTGGAGGTTTGCACATTGAATAGCTCTTGTTTCTTTTTCGCTTTCGGAGCAGTCAATTTTTGAGCAAAAGATGACGATAATTCCACTTTTCGAGAATTTACCTTCTTCTGACTAATTTCTTTAAGAGTCAGCTCTATTTAGTAGCTACCTTAACTAATCGAGCTAGAGACTTAGTTGTATGACTAAGTATAGTTTTATGATTAAGTATGATAGCCTTAATCTCTAGTCGCAAGTTGGTTTTGTACATTTCAATAGTAGCCCTTTGATATGGTTATTCTAAACATATGTAAGACAATGCTCTCCATCTATTAATAAAGGCTTGTACAATTTCATTTTCCCCTTGCTTCATACTACTAAGCATAGCAAAGGTAACTGTCTGGTCTTCCTCCTGGAAATGATGTAAGAATTTCTCTTTTGTGATTGGCCATGTTGTGAAGGAGAGTTATGGTAATTGCTTATACCAGTCAAAGGCAACTCCTTTCAATGTGCCAATGAACAGTCTTATTTTTAGTGCATCCAACTCTAGTAGGCTTCCAAGGAATGATTTGAAATGCACTAAATGGTGATAAGCTAACCCTTTTCATAGGTAAGGTTGGAAAGTCAGGAGTTTATAATCTAGTGGAAATGGAACCATATCAAATTCCGAATGATATTTGGGTGTAATACCCTTCTTCTTTATCCTGGTCTCCACTTTTGATTTCGTTAATATTTCTTCAACTTCTTTAAAGGTTACATGCTTTTCAAGATCTGCATGAAGATCAAGGATTGATGAATGGTCGCCACCAGCTGAACCTGCAGCTATCACCTTGTCTATTAGAGATTTGATTTGAACTGTGAGCAGGTCAGTTTTGGTGGCATTCCTCCTAATCATTGCCTGCTTCCTCTTGTCAGCAAATAAAGGATTAATTGGAGATTCAGCCGGACCACCTAATTTATCTACCAAAATTTTCGACTGGGCAATCAGGTGATCAATTTTAGCTCCCTGCTGCTTAACGACATCATTGACATCATTTTCTTGATTTTCGTCAGCATCTTCTTCGTTAGCGTCTTTACTTCCATTAGCATCCTCATTTCCATCCTTACTAGTTCCACTTCCCAAAGCCATGAGTACAGTATACTGACAGGGGTAGGGGATGTAAAAAGAGTGGACTGACTATCTTTTGTGTCTAAAATAGTGACAGGATTCTCATCTGAGTCTATTTCAGCATGCCGTTTAGAAGTCCTTCCCGAATGGGAGTTGGAGTCAGACTCCTATGATTGAGTCCGAGCCATACTCCGAGTGACTCTTCAATTTGAGCCTGGTCCAACCATACATGATGAGGTCAAGTCCAACTCATCTTCTTTAATCTCCCATTTTTGACTGATTATACGCCCTGACTACTTCCGAGTTTGATGCTTATAGCGAACCAAAGCCTTTTCTTTATTTGACTAGCCAGTCTAGCTGCTAATGTTTGATCTTTGAACTTGGCAATCAATGGCCTAGAAGTACTAGCGACTTGTTCCCAATCCATGGTGTCGGAAGTGGGAAATGAGAGAACATCGATAGCATTTTTGTTATTCTTCTTTTCTGCTCCTTTTATAGGAGTAAATCTTTGAAATGGGCGAGAACAGTCGAATCATTGATAACCAATTGTTCAACTTGCTTTTTACTTTTAGTGCTGTATGATAAGTGCTGGGCTGAAGATGACGTGGATGGTGCCAAAATGACGTAGGGTAGACGCCTCTTGCCGAACCTCCACCCCTTTTTTTTGAGTTAGAGGGTAGAAGGTGTTCTCTTCGAGTGAGGCCAAGGGTTTGTTCTCAACTTTTCTGGATTTTAGAGTACATGGCTGTGATGAACACATGCTGCAGCTTGGGATGGAATCATGTTTATGGGCCCTCTTACAAGTTATGAACTGCCGAAGGTCCCCTGTTGCTTACTTGTTAAGGGCTTTTTGTTCGGGCCGAGTAAATGATGGTTTTGAATTTTGAGTAGCTGTTTCATGTGGCTTGCCAAGTGCCATTGATTTGTGATCCGTGAACCAGATCTACCTTGCCCCCAGTTGGGGCTTGATGATATGAAAGCTGTTGCCTCTTGACTTTGGTTTGTATTATGATTCATCCTGACCCTTGTGGAAGACTCCAAATGGGTTCTGAGCGTATTTGGAGACTCAAGGTTTAGGAGTTTCAATTTTGTTAATGAGTTTTGGGGTCACTGATGACTCATTATTAGCCGAAGTCATGGAGCCAGTTGCAGTAAAGAGCCTTTGGAAGACTAAGACTCTCGACATAGGGGCAGTAGTGTCCGTTCGGGCTTCTTTTGGTGTCCTTGCAAATGATTTATTCTGGGTCATGGAGATCTTGAAGAGCCTCTCCTTAGCCTTATCAAAGGTAATGATTAGGGAACCCATGATATCTATAAAAAGCAAGCCCATAGGACTATATTATGTTACAACCAACATGGCTACTCCTTAGGCTAGCCGAAATGGTTCCCAATCCCATCTTAGACATCAAAGTCTTACATGGATGTCTTTAAATGTCAAATAAGCCTTTTTTTTAGTAACAAAGTAGGCCAATGACCGTGACCCATGGTCACTGCCCATTTTCCATCAATTCATACATCACAGCACTTTCTATATAGTATCTCGCGATCACTAGGCAACAACATACTTTTCAACTTAACAGCAGCACTTTACAGCTTAACAGCAACACTTTTCTGCACTTTTTATGCATATTTAGCCAATTTTCATGTCGTTTGGCCAAATTTGATCACAAATTAGGGTAAAAAAACTCCAATAGATGGCGCCAATTTTTTGATCGTGCTCAAAAATGGTGAAATGTGTAGCAGATTCAAGTCTAACATTGACGCACTTCAAGCATTTAAGAAGAATGGAAATTAATTACAGTTCATCATTAATTTCCCTTTTGTTTACATAGGTTCAAATGTTCTGACCGCGGAAATGCCGGTTGTTTACATGTTTTGAAATATTTACAACCCCTCCCTCAAGTCTCGATGTGATCCAAACTCGAAATTTGCAAAAAAATACATGGAAATTGGAAAAAATGTACAAAATGCAAAGTACAGGGGGAGTGACCGTGGGTCACGGTCACTGGCTCCCAGTCAATGACCGTGGGTCACGGTCATTGACTCGTGACCTGCGGTCACTAGCAGACAGTGGCCAAAAGGCTATTGTTTGCACTCTATGTGGTTCTGTTTTGCTTTTTGTGACTCTTCTAAGGCGCTGAAACTTGATTTTTTTTTATTTTTGGAGTGTTAAGTGACCATCAAGAGGTTTGAATTTGGCCGTGGAATCAATCAAAACTTTTGGTGATCATCACTTTTGGTTACAAACTGTTTTTGTACAAGTCCAAAAAGGGTGTTGTATACCAGTGAAATGAAGCCAAAGTTGTATTATTCTGAACCTATGATTTTCAAGGGACAGAATGAAGCATAAAGAGGCGTATTCACAACTTCCATGATGGCTAGGAACACACCCGCCCCCCTCCCCCCCCCCTGGCCCCACCAAGTGAGAAAAACAAAAGAATCCATGTTATCCTTCAAAGGCTCGCCAGTGCTTAAACATAGTCCTCTTTTAAATGATACCTATACTCCCCTTCCTTCTCTGAACCATCTCTCACCTTGACTGAATGAGAAGAAGAAGAAGAAGAAGAAGTGGGCTGAAGTCCTGCAGAATGCCTTGTGACTTGCTTGAAGTTTTTAGTAAGAACCATTTTGCCTTCTTTCTATATCCTCATCTCACCAAGTGTTAACTTCTTTTTTATAGACTGCCAAAGTGGTTTTAAGGAGTTCCAAGAAGTTAAAGAGAGGTTATAGGAGGTTGAACTTCGAAAATAAGTGGGGGAAACTACCCAAAACTACAGGAACTGCTCTATTGAAATCAGTGATCGTAGCTGCGGTCACTCCCAGAGCCTGTTTTTTGGACTTTTGCATATAAGATCCGTTTTCACCTGTTTGGGGTCTGAACAATATCCAATTTTCACAAAACTTGGGGAATGCTGTTTTGACACTGTTTTGAGTGTGTCATAGAAATTTTAACCCGTTTTGACCTTCTTAAGTTAGTCAACTCCCCGTTTACTTTTACATAAAAATTGGCCTTTGTTTTAGTCGCTTAAAGGCCAAAATGACCTCGATTTGATTTGAAACTTGGAGGGACTAATATCAGGAGCATCTTGGAGTGTCCATCCAAATTTAATGCAGTTTAGGTTTGTGGAAGTAAGATTTCGAACAGTGGCCCATTTACTGCATGTTCTAAGTTACTATTCATCCCACACTGTAGGTAATCAGCTTGTTTTCTACCCGAACAACATTCAATTGCCTTGAAACTTTACAAAATTGATTGTGCATATATTTTGAATCTCTGTTTTGAATTTCACCAGTTTTGGCTCCCTGGAAGTAAGATTTTGGCTAGTAACCTCCATGACTCGGAAATTACGGATTCCTAGCTGACATGTAGTTGAAGTAGGGTCAAACAAAATCCATTTGACTTGAAACTTTGTAGAATCTCCTTTGAACATGGCTGAAGCTTTGTGCCGAAATTTCATCAATTTTAGTCACTTGGAAGCAAGACTTTGGTCAATGACCACAAGACTTGATGCTCACAACCTAAAGTTGACATGTTTGTAGACTTTGGGTCAAATGATGTCTGTTTGACCTGAGATTTTGTAGAGCTTCCCTTGAGCATAATTTGAGCTTCCTCTAAGAGTTTCAGCTGATTTTGATCTTCATGAGGTGTCACTTTGCATAGTGACCCCACAAAGCTTAGTAGATTTCCAGCTTAACTAAGTTTTGGTCCAAATGATATTCAAATGCTCTAAACTTTTGAAGGATAGTTTTAAATGTATTTAAAGGCATTCCCCTAAGTTTGAGTTTTCTTTGACAAGTAGAAGTGTTAATTTCCACAGTGACCACCAAAAAGCTGGCAGACAGTTACTGAAGCTTAATTTTTGAGTTGAGATGAAGTTCAAATACTTTGAAACTTTGAAAAATCATTCTCAAGCCAGCTTTAGAGTTGCCATAAAAGTTTCAGCCACTTTAGTAACCTAGAAGTTTGAATTTGTTTGATGATCCTTGGATTTGAGTCATTGAACCTCAAACTTGGTGTTTGGTGAGTTAAGTAACCAAATGAAGTCCACTAATTTTGAAACTTAAATTGCTGTATTTCGAAGTCATTTGAAGTCTTATGAGTTGATTGTAGTAACTGTGATTTTTTTATGGGTCAACGTATGCTTCAACAAAACCAATCCTTTTATTTAAATTTCAAAAGAATTTTGTCAAATGTCATCTTACAAAAACTTTTAAGAAAATATTACATATCAAAAAATACATTTGTTTTCATCTAATCACTTCCTTACATGATCTACGATTATAGTTTTCTACAGAACCACATCTACTACACTTTATTTTTCTAATATTCTCTTCTCCCCTAGAAGGTATCCTATTTTTTTGTGTGACCAGGTTATTTCCTACTAACAGGAGCAAGAATTTCTACATCTTCTGCATTACATTTAGGTTTTTCAGCTATTATAATAGGAAATATGAACTCAGAATATGACTCCTTAAAAGAAATAACATGAAAGTATCTCTCCACAAATAAGTTCAAGTTATTCCCACCCTTCTAAATAGTAGTAGTAGCATGCGAGCATGGGAATCCATTAAGCTGCAATTGGAAGCAACATGTCTGTTTATGAAGATCAATTGAAACAGATGGAGAAGAATAAACTTCATATATAGAATCTGCTGAGCGGCTGACACGTCATGTTCTTCCTTGATTCAATGCTTCAAATAGCCTCTTATCCATCTCCGGACAAATTGTAGAGTTCCAATTTTTAGCTTGCTCCTTTTGTTCAGACATTTAAACCATTATTTTCTATCTAATAGTATCTACCAAGTTAGTGATACGCAGATGATGATCTAAACAGATCCAAAATTTGAAGGATTCAGCTGCATTTGAATACATCTAATTGTAATGATTGCCCTTAAAATAAGCATTGCACCATTTATGAAGAGGAAGATTATCCAAAAAAGTTTCGATAGTCAAACCACCTTCGTTTCTAAAAATTTTCATCTTGCAATTCAATACTGCCACTTCGGTGCATATACACACTCATGTAGAAAATAGACCATATGATCTCTAAAAGAATTGCAGAATGGACCTGAATATAATAATCTTAAATTTATCTTTAAATGGTGAAGGCAATATCCATGATATGATGTAGGGAATACATGTGCAACACCACAAATAATGCTTGCATGTCGATCCAAAATAAATGTGATAGGTCAATCAAGTGCAACTAGCTCATGTAATTGCTGAAGAAACCATATCCAATTATCTTCATTCTTGGAATCAATAATGCAAAAAGTAAGCAAAAACAAACCTGAGATCAACATAATAAATAACATGTTTAATTAAAAAATGGATCAATTTATTTGTTTTAAATGTTTGTAACAGTATATCAAATCACTCTTAAATTATTCAAACTGAGTAGCTGTTCACAAGCAAATATAATCATAATCTGTTGAATAATGGGTAAATTCATCTGTTTACAAATACAATGCATAAAATTATCAAAACAAATGAAATTATACACTTTATACGAACAAATGAATATAAAGGTCAACATATTATATAGAATTGAAAAAAGGAATTTATAGACCTATTTTATACTTGTTAAAACGATAACAAATATATGAATCTATTCAAACAAATTAAATTAGCCAAACAGATATAATTTGAGAGAATATGAAAAATAAACACATAAACCAACCTTGTTTTCCATCTTTAAATATTGCAGCTAGAAAGGTACGCTTAAAACGACCATTTAAGAAGGTTCTATCTATAAATAACATCTAACGGCAATGATTAAAGCAACGTATACTTACATTGAAGGCAATGAATAAGCTCTTGAATCATTTATTGTCCTCTTCAACATCTAGAACAAATCTAAAATGAGTATTTGCATCCAAAGCAATGTACCATTTTAGTTTATTAAATGAAGCCATGTAGTCACTATATAATTGTTTTTTTAGCTTTTTCAATGCCAAGCCATGCGTGATGATAATTGATGATCAGCCCATAATTCTTTAAAAATTGTTTTTACACATCAATGGGGGCAGTCAAAGGCTTCTTAAAAATGTCATTAAATATAAGATTAGATACCAAAGAAGTAGACATCCTTGGGTGCTTTGAAGTCAAAATCGTACATCCACACAAATGTTCCAAATTCAATTTTTTAATATAAAAAAACCATTTGAAACTTGTTTTGAAGCATGAACATGCCACATGCATCCCATAGAATTCTTCATTGTACATTCAGCAATAACCCTTAAGGAATCATTCTTGACGTAATCGTACTTAAATCCAAGCTTAATTGAATACTTTTGAAAAGTAATATGAAACTCTTCCACACCACTTTTAATTTTTTGTCCCACCTCTCTAATACCTTTGTTGACCTATAAAAATTTACAAATATTGCAGCGAAGACATTACAAGCAAATTCCAAACCAAGGATACATGAATCTTGGGATTGTGGAATGACAAGTTAATTACTACATCCATATGTTTAGAGTTGGTCCAATCCATTCAAAAGACTTCGGTTGAGCTCAAAATGCAGCATTTTAAACTTCAGAGTTAGTGGACTTCGTTTCATCACTTAACCCACGAAATATCAAATTTAGGGTTCATTGACTCAAAAAACTAGGGGTCACTGAACACACTCAAGGTTCTGGATCATCAAAGAGGATGAAAGTCACATGACAACTCTAAGACATGCTTGGGAATGATGTTTCAAAGTTTCAAAGTATTTAGACTTCATCTCAACTCAAACCAAGCGTTAGTGACTGTTTACTAGCTCCTTGGGTCACTGTGGAAATTGACACTGCTACATGTTAAACAAGCTCAAACTCAGGGGAATGCCTTCAAATGTGCCCAAAGACTCTCCTTCCAAATTTCAGAGCATTTGGACATCATTTAGATCCAAATTCAGTCCAGATGATTATCTACTATGCTTAGTGGGGTCACCATGCAAAGTGACACCTCGTGGAGATCAAATTAGCTGAAACTTTCAGAGGAAGCTCAACATATGCTCAAGGGAGATTCTGCAGATTTTTAGGCCAAACAGACATCAATTGACCCAAAATCTACAAACATGTCAACTTTTGGTCAATAACCCCCAAGCTATAAGGTCACTAACCAAAGTCCTACTTCTCGATATCCAAAATCCATGAAAATTGGGCACAAAGCTTCAGTCATACTCTAATGTGGTTATGCAAATTTTCAAGTCAAACGGATTTCGTCTGATCCCACTTCCACTGCATGTCAACTCGAAAGTCAGTGACCTCGAGCCATAGAGGTCACTGATCAAAATCCTACTTCCAAGAAGGCAGAGGTTATGGAATTTAGAGTAGAGATTCAAAATGTGTTCAAAGTTACTTTTGTAAAGTTTCAACTCAATTGAACATTGTTCGGGTAAAAAACAATCTAACTACCTACAATGTGAAGTGAATAGTGACTTGGACATGCAAGAAAGAGGTCACTGTTCAAAATCCTACCTCTCCAAATCCAAACTGCATCCAATTTGGGTGAACATTTCAAGATACCCTTGACATCAGCCCCTCTAAGTTTCAAACCAAACCGCAGTCATTTGGGCCTCAAACAGCTGAAACAAGGGCCTATCTTCATGGAAAGTCAACAAGGGAGAGTTGACTAGTTTCAGAAGGTCAAAATGGGCTGAAGCCTCTATGATACACTCAAAATAGTATCAATAAGCATCCCTCCAAGTTTCATGAAGATTGGACATCGTTCGGGCCCCAAATAGGCGAAAATAGGTCACAAATACAAAAGTCCAAAAATGTGTCTTGTCCATGACTGCGGGCCGATCAACGGGGAGTTGACCGACTTTAGATGGTCAAAACAAGCTGAAACTTCGATTACACACTCAAAATAGTGTCAAGAATCATGCCTCCAAGTTTTGTGAAGATCAAACATCATTTAGGCCCCAAACAAGCAAAAAACGGGTCACAAATGCAAAAGCTTAAAATTGGACCTTGTCCATAACCGTGGCTACTGTCACGGGACTCCAAAGAACACTTCTGTAGTTTTGGGCAGTTTGTTCTCCACTTCTTTCCGAGGTTTAACTTCCCACAACTCCTCTTAACCTCTTGGAACTGCCAAAAACCACTCAGGATAGTCTATAAAAAGGGTAACATTTGAAAAAAAAGAGGGGAGAGAGAAAAAGGAAACAAGCAATCTCAAGAACACAAGCATCCAAACAAGGCATACTCCAGCACTTACACGACTTCTTCTTCTTCTTTTTTCAGTCACTCAAGGTGAGAAAGAAGTTTCAAAGAATGAAAAGAAGATGGGGTTACTTAAGAGCAAACTACGTTGATGTATCGGCGAATATTCAAAGGATAACATCGTCCCCTTTGTTTTTCTCATTCGAAGGGTTTCATAGCCATCATAAGAGTTGTGAACAAGCCTCTTTAAGCTTCATCTTGTCCCTTGAAAATTATAGGTTTAGAATGACACAACTTTGGCTCTATACAGTACCCTTTTCGGACTTGAACAGAAAAAAAACAGTCCGTAAACAATAATGATGATTTATAAAGGTTTCGATCGATTCTATAGTTTAATTTGATCTTCTTGATGGTCATTTAATCATGGGTTCCTTAATCATCACCTTTAACGAAGCCAAGGGGAGGATTTTCAAAATCTCCGTGACACAGAACAAGTCATTTGCAAAAGCACAAAAAAGGGCTCGAACAAATACTATTGCTCCTACATCAAGAGTCTCCATTTTCCAAAGGCTCTCTACTCCAATAGGCTCCATCACTTTAGCTCAGAATGGGTCATCAGTGACCTAAAAAATCATTAAGAAAGCTGAGCTCCTCAACCCTAGGTTTCCAAATATGCTTAGAACCCATTTGGAGTCTTCCACAAGGGTCAGGAGGACCCAGAATACAAACCAAAGTTAGAAAGCGACAATCTTCATGTCATCAAGCTTCAACTGGGGGCAAGACAGGTCCGGTACACGAATCACGAATCAATGGTGCTTGACAAGTCGCATCAAGCAACTACCCAAGCTCCAAAAAATCATCTATTCGGTCCAAACAAGGGGCTGTGACAAGGGACTTTTGGCAGTTCATGACCCGCAGAAGGGTCCAAAAACATGCTATTAACCCAAGCTGCAACATGTGGTCACCACAGCCACGTACGCAAAATTCTAAAAAGGCTAAGAACAAATCCTTGGCTTCACTCAAAGAGAATACCTTTTACCCTTTGACTCAAAAAGAAGGGCGGAGGTTCGGAACGAGGCGTCTACCTTCAGTCATTGTAGCACCATCCACACTGTCTTCACCTCAGCACACATCATATGGTACTAAAAATAAAAAGCAAGCTGAACGATTGGTCATCAATGATTCGACCGATCTTGTTCATTTCAAAGATTCGCTCCGATAAAAAAAAAGGAGCAAAAGAAGAAAAATAAAAGAAGTACTGTCGATGTTCTTTCATTTTCCACTCCCAACCCTATGGATTGGAATCAACTCGCCAGCACTTCTAAGCCACTAATTGCCAGTTTCAAAGATCAAATGTTTACAGCCATATTGGCCAATCAAATTAAGGAAAAGGCTTTGGCTCATTATAAAAGCCATGCTCGGAAGCAGTCTCGGTGTACAATCACTCAAAAATGAGTGGTTAAAGAAGATGAGCCAGACCGGACCTTATCATGCATGGTTGGACCAGGCCCAAGCAGAAGGGTCACTCGGAGCATGGCTCGAACACAATCATAAGAATCTAACTCCAATTCTCATTCAGGCAGAACGTCTGAAGGACATGTTGAAACAAATTCCGATGAAGACCCAATTACTATCCTAGACATGGAAGATAGTCAGTCAACTCTTCTTACATCTTCCTGCCCCCGTCAGTACACCATATTTATGGCTAAAAGGAGCGGAACTGGTAATGATAGAAATGAGGGTGCCAGTGAGAGTAAAGATACCGGCGAAGAAAATGCTAGTGAAAATTAAAAAGATGACATTAGTGATGTCGTTAAATGGCAATGAGCTAAAATTGATCACATAACTGTTCAGTTAAAAATCTTGACAAACAAGTTGGGTGGTCCACTGAAGCTTCAGTGAATCCCCTATAGCTATGATAAGGAGGAATGCCATCAAAATCGACCTGCTCACAACTCAAATTAAGTCCTTAACAGATAAAGTGATAGCCACAGGTTCCGCTGGTGACGATCATTCATCAATCCTTAGTCTTCATGTAAACCCTGAAAAGCATGTAACCTTTAAAGAAGTCGAAGAAAAATTAACCAAATCAAAGGTGGAGAACCGGATGAAAAAGAAACGTATCACGCCCAAATATCCTCCAGAATTTGATCTGGTTCCATTTCCGCCAGATTATAAACTTCCAACGTTCCAGCCTTACCTGGGGAAAGGGTCAGCCTATCAATATATAGTGCATTTCAAATCACTCCTTGGGAGCCTGCTAGAGTTGGATGCACAAAGATAAGGTTGTTCGTAGGCACATTGAAATGAGTTGCTTTTGACTGGTATAAACAATTACCAGAACTCTCTTTTACAACGTGGCTAGTCACGGAAGAGAATTCTTACTAAATTTTTAGGAAAAAGATCAAACAGTTACCTTCGCTATGCTTAGTAGCACAAAGCAATGAGATAATGAAACTGCACAAGCCTTTATCAATATATGGAGAGCAATGTCTTATAAATGCTTAGAACAGCCATCTCAAAGGGCTATCATTGAAATGTGCAAAACTAATTTACGGCCAGAAATCAAGGCTATCATACTTAGTCATAAAACTAAGTCTTTGGCCTGATTAGTTGAGGTGGCTACCGATGCAGAATTGACTCTCAAAGAAATTAGTCAAATGAAAGTAAATTCCCGAAAAATAGAATCATTGTTATCTTCTGCTCCAAAATCAATCGCTTCAAGTTCTAAAAAGAAACAAGAGGTATTTAATGTGCAAACCTCCAAACCACCTCCTCAAAAGCCACAGAATGTCAAACAAAGCAAACTAGAAAGGAGGAATATGAAAAGAGAAAAAAAACTAAATACCCTTTTGATGGAGATATTAAGTAATCATTTAAACATTGATGGAAAATAACAAACTTGAACTTCCACCAATGAAAAAACTGGAGCAAGCAGGTCACGTCAATGACCCAAATTATTGTGCATATCATCGAATGGTATCTCATCCTCTTAAAAACTACTTCATTCTGAAAGAAAAAGTCAATGAGCTGTGGAAAAATGGAGTCATAACATTCGACCGGAAATATGATGCTGCTCCAGTCAATATGATTTCTTTTGCGCAATTCGCACCTGTAGCAGTACCCACTATATTAAAACCACCGACTATTGAATTCTGGGTCATCAATGCGATACATAATGAATGAGGATTAATACCAATCAAAACCTCTTCAGGGGAAAAAAATGTGGGTTCACCCAGACTTAGTAAATGATGAAGGCTGGGAAAAGGTGAAAACTAAACCGACACTTATAGAAAAAAGAAAAGTTAAGAAGCAACTTAAAAATCTTGAAAAAACTGCCCAGAATTGCTTAGTTGAACGAGAGAAACAAGAAAAACAAGCTAAACAGAGGAAGGAAAAGGTAGTTGAAGCCTCGATCTCAAAAGAACTTCCCAAATTAACTAAAGGTCACTTCACTCTAGCTGACTACATCATGCCAATCCTAAAAGATGAGGAAGAAACATTGATATCCAGTTGTAATCGGATATCATGGGATGGCACACCCCCAAACTCAGATGACGAAGAGGATTGGTCAGATTACTCTGACATCGAAGATGGTCAGTGGATTGATGACTACTTTGTTGATGAGTCCCCTTCCGACGAAGATGAAAGTTTTGAACAAAGCTTTGATCTTGAGGCGAGTACACTCAATATCAAGCATGGTCTCAACACACTCTTGGTGGCCTTGTATGATATACACAGACCAAGCACAAGTGGCCGGTTGAATGACCATCCTCCTTTTCCACGACCCCCGAAAATTTACCCAAACCCTTTACCACTAATTGAGCCTAATGAAGCACAATAACAGCAGGCAGTGCCTTCTTCTCCACACACAGTAACCCCTGCACCAGATGTTCCTCCACAATCAAACCTGGAGTTGACTTCTCTGGATGTGGATTCTAAACCAAGCACTCAGTTGATCATGTCTGGTTCAACTAATGAACCTGGATCGCCAGAGGAACATAATAACCCCAATATTGACGGCATCGCCACACCTCAGGAAGTCTCTTAATTTCAGAATCAAGATAATGTCCCCGACTCTGAAGAAGAGATACCATTGGCTCTCACCCTGGTAATTTTGAGTGTTACTAATGAGCCCTAAGCATCTCAAGCTATTCCTGATAATACAAGTCAAGAAGCAAGCTTGGAAGAAATCAGTCAACTTTTTGAACCCGAAGAAACTAATGCCATAAGAAGGGATACTTGTCCAGAAACCGACCGAAGTAACATGGTCAATGACGGCACTTGTCCAGTCACAACTAAAGGTCAACAATGATAGACCCTCTTCTTCTTCCCCTTCTTATGTAAACCCTTCAAGGGACGACGCTAATGTAAATGTAACTTCTTCAGAGGCAAGTATTAATGCAAGGCCACCAGAGCCATTCACGTATGATATTATTAAACACCTTAAACACATACTTGCACGACTTCACATTTTTGATCTCTTGTAGATGTCCAAGGAGACTCGTAATAACTTCATACGAGCTTTACAAGCTTTGAATACAAACAATCAAACTCATGTAGTGCAAGTTCATTAGATAGAAAAAAACTACCTAAAAGCAAAATCAAAAAAGCCTCAAAAACAGTGCATGGAATGTCTTTTAATTCACAATGCTTCTAAAGCTACTATATCTTGCACCAAAGATGATCTCCTCTTAGGTGATATGAAACACACAAGGCCACTTTATTTCACGGCCTACATCAAAGACATTCCTATTCCGAGAGTTCAGGTCAATCCAGGGTTAGCTCTAAACCTCATCACAATTACGGCTCTTTAAGAACTTGGCATCTCAGTAAGCAAGTTATCTGCTACAAAGACTTCTATTCAAGGTTATGATGGGAAGTTCAGGACCTGATCGATAAAATTCAACTTCGATTTCAGTTGGGAGAGTTAACCTCAGAAGCTACTCTGCACATGGTTAAGACTCGTGCTTGCTATAACATTCTCTTAGGAAAAAGATGGCTTCATGATTATGACATAGTACCTACCACTCTCCATTAATGTCTCAAATATATCGATGATGAAGGTAAAGTGCATCGGGTCTTTGCGGATGAAAAACCATTCAAAGGAAAAGAAGTCTACTTCACTGATGCAGCCATGTATCAAGAAAGATCTATAAAGTCTAAGTCAGATACAAAAAGCCTTTCAGTGGATGATAATCCCGTAGAACCTTTCACTATTTCAGTAGAGAAAAGAGCCTATCCAGGAACTGGCGAGCAATCCAATCCTCTCAGAAAGTTGCAGCCTACGAAGAAGTTTGTGGTAAAGTGTGTAGAAACCAAAGCTCCTTTGGTGATCAAGGTAAAATTTGAAATCAAACAATCAGATCGACCTTTAGTCATATTCACAAAATCATCAAGAAAAAAGGAAGCAGGACATCAAAAGCCCTTGTGTTTGACAAATGTAGTTTCCTTAATCGGCAGCTTAGATTCTGATCAAGAAAGTAACGATTTACCTCCTCCCACCAAAGGAATGTCACCTATAAGGCTTGGTTATCCTATTACTTTTTGTTAGCTCGTGCTAACATCATAACAAAGAAGAGAACTATCCTATAGATATATTGATAGATAGCTCCATTTGGCTAAAAGATGTGAGAATCCTCCACACTACTCCACATGAATTCATTTATGCTAGATAGGTTTCCGACCAGCTCTCCGTAGCTTAACTATGGTTATGAAGTTTCAAACCTCCGATGAAATGTCTCGAATTGTTTCATCTTTTAAAGTAGCACCCTATCGTCTACATGGGAGGTCTAGATGGACATGCCCAATACATGTCGTTTCAATGATCAGAGGTTCAGATTCTGAGTCGGACTCTAAAGGTATTAAAACGATGGATGTCTCTGTGCACTCTATAGCATATTGGGATCCTCCGCTTTTACCGTGGCCCACTCCATCTCATATTTATGATTTTGAAGGATCTTGCTTCTTAGTGCCTCCATCTAAACAACATGATCATCCAATCATTTTCCATCGGGCTGAAGACGTTTCTCCTTCATATCCTATTGACAGAATCACTAATGATGGGAAAATACAGCTTGATAGTTACAATCCTGTGGTCCGTAACATAATGAAAAATATGGAGTATAATCTCAAAAAGCCCACAGGCCTTGGATTGAATGCAAATGGGATACAAATTCCTTTGGACGTCTTCACCCCAGAAATGAAGGAAGATCTTGAAATGGGATGCAAAATTGAACAGCTACGTCATTGCATAGCATATATTCCTTACAATAACATTCCTAAACTGAACCAAAATGTTAGAGTAAGACCTGAGGTCTTCACCGAAGAATATGGATCTGATGACTCTTATGAATCTCTTGCCTTTCAAGAACTTGTTGATTGAGCCACTTTTCAACATCTTGAGGGGGAAAGTGATGATGATGACACCATGTCATAAATCACTGAATATTGGCCACCTGAACTTAATGAAGAAATAAGCCCGTCACAACATGTCCGCTGGGAATACTTAGCCCTTCATGTTAAAGCTAAAGAGCCTAAAAAATCGAATCTATGGAAAGGGATCAGGCCTTGGCTTAAATCTCCAAATGAAACTCCAGAAAGCTTCACGGAGTTGGAAACTTCTGATAATGCTGTGGAAGCACCTCTCCATAAACCTCCAACTAAGGACCAAGTGCAAGAAATAAATTTGGGAACCCAGACTTTTGTAAGTTCTCAAATCAAAGAAAACGAATTTAATGTGTATGTGAGTTTCTTACGAGAGTTTTTGGATTGCTTTGCATGAACCTATGCGGAAATGCTGGGTCTAGATCCAGGGATTTTGGTACACAAGTTGAATATAATAGATGACACTAAACCTGTAAAGTAAGACCAACGAAGGACAAAACCTGAAATCATTGATAAAATAGAAAAAGAGGTCCAAAAGCTCAGAGATGTCGGTTTCATCTGCGAAGAACAACACCCCGACTGGTTGGACAACATACTACCTGTTACCAAAAAAAATGGACAAATTAGAGTCTGCGTTGACTTCAGAGATCTGAATAAAGCCTGCCCTAAGGATGACTTCCCATTGTCTACACCAGAAATTATGATTGACAATACTTTTGAGTATGAAAGAATGCCATTCATGGATGGATTCTTAGGGTACAATCAAATCAAAATATTCAAAGAGGATGAGAAACATACTTCCTTCAGAACTCCCTTTGGCATATACTGTTATATCGTCATGCCTTTTGGTCTCAAAAATGCTAGGGCCACATACCAAAGAGCAATGATGAAAATCTTCAAGGACATATAACATGAGTCTGTTGAATGCTACATTGATGACTTGGCAGTCAAGAGCATGTAGAAGTCAGATCATCTAGCTGATCTTCGCACAGTTTTCGAAAAATTGCGGAAGTTTAATCTTCGGATAAATCCTTTGAAATGTTTCTTAGGAGTTTCTTCTAGAAAGTTTCTAGCATTTGTAGTTCAAAAGGGTGGTATCGAACTAGATCCAGTTAAAATCAAAGCCATATTAGAAATGTCTTCTCCAAGAACTCTAAAAGAATTAAAAGGATTATAAGGAAGACTCGCCTATATTCGTCGGTTCATTTCAAACTTATCTGGAAAATACAGATCATTTTCCAAACTGATGAAGAAAGGAGTAGATTTTGTATAGGATAAAACTTGCGAAGATGCTTTTCAAGATATCAAACGGTATCTTACTAATTTGCCAATTCCTTCAGCTCCAATTCCGGGTAAACCTTTCATTCTCTATACACGAGCTTTTGATCACTCTTTGGGGCATTATTAGCTCAAAAGAATGATAAAGGGAGAGAGGTGGCTCTTTACTACTTATCAAGAATGTTGGTTAGTACTGAACACAATTATCACCCCGTAGAAAAGGAATGTCTCACACTGATGTTTGCAATACAAAAGCTGCGTCACTACATCTTCTCCAATGTGGTGTACCCTAGTTTCTAACATCAATCCATTAAAGATACTGGTAATAAAAGCGGGGGCCCTGAGCGAACGCTTGGCCAAATGGTCGATTCTTCTCTCTCAATATGATATCAGATATACCCCAGTGAAGGCTATAAAAGGGCAGGCTCTTGCTGATTTTCTGGCAGAACATCCGCTCTCAGAAGATTCTAAATTCATAGATAATCTCCCCGATGAACCGGTCTTTTTCATTGAACAATTGTGGAAATCCACCATTGACCCAGATTTTCAATGGATTATGCACTTTGATGCAGCTTCCAGAACTAATGAGTTGGGAGAACTGGTTTCAAGAGTTGGAATTATTTTCTGTAGCCCGAAAAAATTCTACATTCCTCACTCTTTCTCATTAATCAACCCATGTTCAAACAATGTAGCAGAATATACCGCATTGATTATTGGTCTTGAGTTAGCTATAGAATTAAGTATCAATATGCTTGGAGTCTATGAAGATTCACAACTCGTGATTAAGCAAATGAATCATGAGTATGAAGTGAAGAAACATGATCTAGTTCCTTTCTTTAACAAAGCCTGTGAACTCAAGAAAAGATTCAGTCTAATTGAGTTTCACCATGTTCCTAGATATCAGAATGTCAAAGCAGATGCATTAGCAAGTTTGGCAGCTTCAATGTTAATTCCTGAAAATGACAAAATGGTATTAGAAGTAGTTGAGAGAAGACTTCTACCTCCACGTAATGCCCATAAGGCAGTGGCCGCTAGCTTTAATGTGATTAATAATCAGATTTCATCTTTCCACAGTTCATTCAGAGACTAGAGAGATCCTTTATTGATTATATTCTTCATGGGGTACTACCAGAGAATGCTATAGATAGAACTAGTATTCAAAGACGAGTTCTAAAATTTCACTTTGATTTGCCCTTAAAGACTCTTTATCGCAAATCATATGATGGAATTCTTCTTCGTTGCTTATCACCAAAAGAAGCAGAGCAAGTCCTCAAAGAAGTCCATTTTGGCCTGTGTCATGTTCACCAGGCTGGGCCAAAGCTTCATAATCAAATACGAAGGCTAGGCTACTATTGGCCTACTATGATATCTGATGCCATCAATTTTGCTAAAAAATGTAATAAATGCCAAATTCATGGTGATTACATTCATCAACCTCATGAATATCTACATCCTACATCTACCTCTTGGCCGTTTGAATCTTGAGAAATGGACATAGTTGGGAAAATCAATCCACCATCAAAATGTGGCCATCAGTTCATTTTGGCTACGACGGATTATTTCTCCAAATGGGCAGAAGCAATACCCCTTGCAAAAGTCAAGATAGATACAGTCCTCAGTTTTTTGAAAACTCATATCATTTGTCGTTTTGGAGTGCCCAGACGTCTATATCATGATAATGGTCCTTAATTCAATAATGATAAATTTTACAGATTCTGTGACAAGTATGGAGTCCAATGCTGTCCATATACGGCATATAACCCTATAGCTAATGGACTTGCTGAAGCTTTCAACAAGACTATTTGCAAGATTTTGAAGAAAATGGTCTTTGAAAACAAAAAATGTTGGAGAACCAAACTTCCTAAAGCATTATGAGCTTACAGAATTAAAGTTCGCGGTCCAACTAAATCAACACCGCATTCCTTGGTTTATGGCTGTGAGGCCCTAATACCTTGGAAATACAACTTCTTTCTCTTCAGCTAGCTGTGATAAACATATATACTGAAGAAAAGAATGCTAAACTCAGACTCCAAGAGCTAGAAAGCCTTGACAAGAAGAGGCTTGCTGCTCGATAAAGTATCGAGTTGTATCAAGCTCATATAGCTGGATCTTTTAATAAGAAAGTCAAATACAGAACTTACAAGAAATGAGACTTAGTCCTTGCAGTTAAGAGGCACATGTTCTCCACACACTTGTCAAAAGGCAAATTTGAACCTAAGTGGGAAGGACCTTGTGTCATTCACAAAGTCTACTCCAACAGCGCCTGCGCACTTCTCACACTTGAAGGAGATAGATGCATGATGCCTATCAATGGAAAACTTCTCAAGAAATATTATACTTGAATGTTATTGGTATACCCAAACTATGTACAATGTACCCAAACCATGTACAGTGTACATTCTCACTCTTAACTAAAATCAAAATCCTCTGGTTTCGAGCCTTACAACCTATGACTCCTAACCAAAACCAAAATCCCTCAGACTTGTATAAAATGACTGTGAGGATCAAGTCCTTTGACCCCTCTAGTCAAACTTTCATTACTTGGATAACGTCCTTACAAGACCCCTTGTAACATCCTGCTATATAGATTAAGTCTTTTTACAGGCCCTGTATAGCAAAACTCAGTTATATGGAATAAGCCCTTTTGTGAACCCCATATAGCTAATCTTTAGTTGTATGGAACAAGTCCTTTTACAGATTCTATATGACTACCTTCGGTTATATAGAACAAGTCTTTTTGCAGACCCTATATAACCAAAATCTCAACAAAAAACTAAAACCAAATCTTTCTCCTAAGGAATAAGTCAAGGATCTCAGGAAAGGCCTCACACATGGGCACCGGATAACATCCACTTTGTTTGACCCCTTTCGACATCAAAAGATCAAGTCATGGACCCTAGAGAAAGCCTCACACATGGGCACCGGATAATGTCCACCTATATGGCTCCCTTATTTTTGATTTGTGGATCTAGAAAGATCGTAAATCACACCCTTATACAAGTCTAAGAAAACCAAACCAAATAAACCATCCACACAAACCACATTAAATATCCACAAAAAAATCAAATCAAACATCCATACCAATGACAAAATGGAGGGAAAGAAAAGCTTTTCCATTAATATTCATTTAAAGTTCAAATACAAAGAATGACGTCAATGTATACATGGCCCCCAGGGCTAATTAGAATGAAAGAAAGAAGCAAGAAAGAAATTAAATAAGAGTTGCAGCAGAGAATCTTAGTCCAGGAACTTCTTAAGTTGTCCCTTTGCGTTCAATACACCTTCCATTAGGACACATCCTTTGTAGCTTGCATAAGTGGGTACGGCAGTGTTAATGTCAATCTTATCTAACTTGATATTCAATTCAACATCCAAAGACTGAACAAAATCATCCAAGGCCGTGCACTTTGCTTCTGCATGTGCAAGAAGATCATCCCTGTGACGAATGCCCTTTGAAATAGACTTCTATAAGTTTTCAATGGTATTCTCCACGGAAGATAGCTACTACTGTAATACGATGATCTGTGTTGTCTATTTTCACATTCGGCCACACGCGCAGCCAGCTCCTGTGTCATCTTGGCCTGCTTCTCATTCATTACATGTACTTCCTCCTCGGTACTTTCAATTTCCGCAGCGAGTTGAATTTTATGCCTTAGGACTTCATCCTGAAAAGCTTTGACATGATCAACATTTTTGTTCCAAAAATCCTTTTCTTTGAGTTTGTTAAAGAAGAGAACAAAGGCATCACGAAGGCCACTCAAATCCGTAACAGAAAATATCAACATATCAGCTAAAGTTTTGGCACCTTAAATTTTCTCAGAAGAAAGCTCTCATCGGAAAATAGTGGCCAAAATGCTACGAATCGCCGTCTTCATGGCAAAATTAATGGTAGATTAAGGCTTTGGGGTGTCCCCGAACAAACTAAGTTCTTTAGGGATAAAAAGGTTTGATTCTCGCTCTTGTGAATTTGACTAAATCTGAGAACCTGAGCGATTATCCCTTTCTCTCTCGACATTTATATCCACATCCCTAGGAATAGCTAATGCTTCTTCACGAACAAATGGCGAATCATGTGACCCTTGTGAAGACAAAGTTGCTGAAGGATCTCTACTTGTATGTGGTGTGACTATCACATGCAATAATGCTTCCTGGGATCCTCCACCTTCAGCAGCAGAAGCCTCATTGGATATCTTTTGAATGGCAAGGTCTTCGATAGTTTTCAGGGGCAATGATTGATCTGCCCTAAAATGGACCCTCGAAGGTGTCAAGGCATTGGGAGGTGTAAAGCTACCAATGGTGGTTGGAGGCACACTGCTAGTGACAGGTGTTACAGGAGTATCCTTTTCCAGGAGATTTGCAGCTTCTAAAACCAATGTCCGCTAAACAAAAAGACCTATTTTGATTAAAATCGGTTCCGTTCCAAGGGCTTCTTCGGCCGGAATCATGACAGTGTCTGTTTCTCTTTCTCTTTCTCTTTCACCAATATGTTTAGTATGTGACTCTGTCTGAATATCCACAGCTTCATCAACCCTTGGCTCATTACCAGCTGGTGACAATTCCAGACCATTGTTAATACTTTTGGTCAACGAATCTGAAGATAAACTTTCCATGAAGCATTGTAGATCACTCCCCAAGTGGCTGCCTGATGATGTGTCCAAATATCCACTATGGATTGAGATACCATCTAGATCAATTAAAGCTTCGGCATGCTCTTTCTCCGCTCACTCCTCAATGGGCAACCCAAAAGATCTCCTTGAAATGATAGGAAGTATAGCAGGAATATCCTCTCCCGCCCGAACATCTAAAACAGAAAAAGGGAAGGAATAAAATCCGATAATAGATATTGGAATACTATGTTAAAATCCCAAACAAATTAAGACAGAGATTACCTTCAGTAGTAATTGGGGTTTCCCTCATCCCTATTAAGGCTTCGGCCACAGGTTCTTCAATGATCTCAGAAGGAGTCCTCTGTTGACCAGTTTGAATAGCAACATCAACGATTATAGCATCACCAACATCATTGCTGGGCTTCTCTGTAATGATGAATTCTGTTGGTATATCCACTGCCTCCTTTCCCTTAGACCTAGGAATCATTGTTTGATCAAATAGATCCTTCTCAAAGTCGAACTCGATGTTGATGTCATTATTGGTTTGCTCTCCGATTGTGGAAGTGTCAAAGCTGCTCTCTTCCTTACCTTTTTCATCAGAAGCATAATCTTCAACAATGTCAGCAGTTGAGGTTTGAGCTGATAAAATGGCAAGAAAGAAATATAAATGTCAAAACAAGAGGTAAAGGATTAATGAGGAGACGATTACAAAGAAATATATATATGTTACCAGCTTTTAGCCTCTGAGAATGACGAGTTCTAAAACTTTCAGCTTTTCTCTTCTTGGAAGGCATTTCTTTGCTAACTAAGGCTTGGGCTCGAGTTACCAATTTTGAATGGGTGGCTCTGAGCTTCTTATGTAAAACTGACTCTACTGGAGGTTTCATAGGCATTATAACAGTTGACCTTACCCTCGTAGTTACTTTAGCGGATTGGACTCTCTCTACTAGACTTTGACCGACATGTGCCTCTATTGATGTTAGAACATCAATAGCTGTTTTTAATCACTGAGCAAGATCTGCCACAGCAGCTGCATGCATAATAGATTTCTCTTCTTCAAACAGCCTTGTCTGCTCTCCCACTGAAACCTTAGTTCTTACAGAATGGGAAGCAGGTCCAAAATCCAAAGCAGCTCTGCCTATCTGCCAAATTTCAGCAAGACTCATACTCTACTATAAATTTTCATCTACAGCCCCTTGCATTCTCGCCGCAGATACATTAGGTGGAGACATGAATTTTTCATCTTCCTCACCTCTCAATGAATGGTGAGCTCGACAAATATCAAACCCGACCACCAAGCCAATTCGCCACTTAATCATACAGCCAATTCTCAAAATGCTCTACGATAAAAAGATCTTTCTCTACTTTGTCTTTCTTTTTGGAAGTAGCCAAAACACGGCATTAAACCCGAGGATTGCTTGTATATGCCTGTATAATGGCAATGGTGCTTTTGGCGAACCATTAAACGAAGAAGCTTATGTACCCAGGATTCGAAAGGTGGGGATAGCCGAAATGAGCTCCAATATCGAGTGCTTGATAAAATTCCCAAGCATTTCGAGCATCTTGCAAAGAGCCGGTAGTGCCTCGAATCCGGCTTGGTGCTCCCGCAACAGCTTGGTGAAAATCAAACTGTCTACAGAACCTCGCAGGTATATAAGGCTAAATGTTGATACATACATTCTTCCTGTATACTAAATCTATAGGCCTTAAGCTTAAGAACCAACTCTTCTCTTCATCCGATAACCCAACATCTCGACCACCCTCTCCGACTTTGTCAATCGGTGGTTCAACAGCATTTCTCATACAAGTTGGAACTTCAATGTTGGGTACAACATCACGGGAAACAACATAATTGTTAAAGTTATGCAAATGCTGACGCAAGTCAGCCATGGAATAGTTGTTAATCAAACAACTACCACCTACAATCCCCTCCATGAAAATATTCCCCGGTGCACCACTATGCGAATGAAAACTGTTGCAATGATATGTGAACCAGGTGTGCAGCAGATGTTCAGCATAATACTAGTTAAAAGGTTTCCCCTCTCTGACAGCAAATCCCGTTAGCGTCAAATCGGTCAGCATATATGACACAAAGGCAGGACCCAAGGTGAAGCTATGTCCAAAGGCCATTCTAAGTGCTAGATATATGCAACCAGGCCTAAAGTTGCCTCCAGAACTTAGAAAGAGAATCTCAGACAACCATGCTGCCAGGAATGCAGCAAGCTAACATTTCCTTTTTAAGCCCGGATATTTGGCAAAAATATATGGTTGAAAATCCGGATCTGTACGATAAACAATTGTCGAATCCTTCTCAGGGTCTTCACTGGGGATCACCTCCTTCCATTTAAAATATCCACCCTGGTTTGTGAAGAAAGGATCTGTAATGTTCTTCACTTGACTCATCCATTAGACGACTTTACCCCTACTGCGGCTAGCCATTTGAATTGAATCTTCAAGCGCAAAAAGGAGATAATATGCAGCTTGGAATTTGTCGTCCATGGTGGCTAATTCTTCATCAGGTACAACTGTCTCGTCGTAGGTCTCACCATATGGTGCTAAACCAAAAATTTTCTTTATTTCCAATAAAGAAAATCCCAATTCCATATTTGGGGTAATAAAGGTGCCAGTCGCTAGGCAAAACAATTCTAGAATGGCCCTGCAGATGTTCTTGTTCTCTCATGAGACTCTCTGTGTAGTGGCAATTACAGCATAAAAAATCCCAACCACTTTCAAATCTTTAGCATAATGATAATTGATTGCCATCACCCAACTCTGCCAATCCCCAATATAGTTAAACCATTCGCGAGACTGATGTCTTTTGCCAAGCCAGGCACTTCTGCCCCCCTGTATGGATACTAAGCCCGATGGTCGTAAGTTATGAAATCACAGTGCCTATTTCCATATTCAAAGTGCACGGTTCTATGGCCTCAACTTCAGACCTTGGATACTCTGTAAAGTAGTACGAAGGCTGATGCATGAATTTGCCAGTTTTGAAATGAATGCGGTGCCTTATCCACAAAAAAGGATCACTCCTGGCCGGGATCGTTGGGGTCATCGACATTATTGTTGGATACCGCCGGACAAATCGGACAGTAGTTAGTTCGCGTAAAACCCCTGTTGAGTTCATATAACGGTACTGCATATTCTCGACAGGCTGCCTTACAGTCTCCTTCGTGGCATCTCCAAATATATAATGTAGTTTATTAATGATCACCCTTTCATTGTTCTCCCAATTGGTGTTATTTGCCAAGCACCAATATGTATAGTAATTTCTTCTTGATAAAGCTTTGGCCCTCTGATGTTTCAAATTAACTTCAGATACTTCATTCAGATCCTTTGGATAGAGTCCCCTGCGGTATTACCCTTGGCACAACCTTTTGATGCCCCAACGGTTACAGTCGCAGGTGCCTTACCTTTTCTATCTGCAAAACAAATAAATGAAAAGAAAAAGAAAATATCAGCAACAATGACATGGAATTCTGCAAAAATATTGACAGCATCTCCCCTTAACAAAAGGCCAAAAAAAGAAGATAGTACCTAGTTCTTAGACAAAGAATTGGCATCAAGGCACACTTAATTCCTAGAACTGAGGCTCTCAGTCCAAACAGGTGTTCAAGCACCTTAAGACCTTTTAGGAGGCAATGGATTCGTGTTCGAGCATGAAAATTTGTAATATCCAATGCTAGAAATGCATGTACATACAAGTAACGCGTGATGGCAGTTGCATGAAAGAACAATATTTGAAAGTGCATGACATATTTTCAACAGAGAAAGACAATGTAAAATGTCTCATTCAAAGCCACATTCAACCACTTAACGGGGGTTCATCCTATTTTTGTTTGTTTCTTTAACCGACCACTCATATCCAGGTGATTCATGCTTCTTATATTTATTAAGATTTAAGGGGAGTAACCTTTTCATCAAAAGCAAAAAGAATGCCCCTGATAGTTATTCGGATTGATGCATCATGAAACAATTTTTATAGAGATTATGGTGGTTGAGTTCGTATGGAATCATGCCAGTGACCGAGCAAATCACCACAATCCAATCTCCTATAATTCCCACAGAAGCCATGGTGATTAAGTCTATGTTCACAACAAACTAGTAACTGAGTAAACTACCTCCTGCTATGTTATTAGTTCTACAAACCAATCCCCTACATTTTAAAAAAAATATATCACAAAAAAAAAATCCCAAGAGTGGAACCTCATACAATTTGGCCTGGTTCAATGACATAAAATTCAGTGATATTTCTAAGCTTTCTTTCATGACCACAGATTGAAATTTCCAAGCTATCTTTCATGACCACTGATTGAAATTTCCAAGCTATCTTTCATGACCACTGATTGAAGAAATTGAACATCCAAACAGAACAAGAGAAGAACACACAGAGTCACAAACCAACTGTGACTGTGAGAAGTGTCCAGACTACACTACCATTGACCATGAAGTCTCTCTAGATAGTGTTAGCAGTTGGGTGCTTGCTTGAGCAAGATCAGCTTTGGGTAAAGCTTTATGGAAAGAGCTGTGGCAGTACTTTTGCATGAAGGAAAAAGAAAAAAAAAAACAGCCAACTGGTCGTAATTGTGGATTCATCATGGCCTGTGCACTCGGACATAGTGACTATTTTGGTATGAAGCATCCCCACTAATGACACTTCCAACTCATATCAGTCAGTAAGAAGGAAGCCATAATGTCACTCTTACATTTTAAATTCCATCAAGTTGAGACCCAAAGTTAGAACAGTGGGTTTTTTGTGAGCCAACTCCCAAATTAAAAGAGTGCAAGCACAGAACAAAAAAAGAGAAAGGAGAAAGGAAAATTGCAAGATGATGGAAACCGTGGCCCTCACATGACTACTGTTGGCAGTACAAGTGGCGTTCAAATGTGGAATATTTCCATGGATTCTTAGCTTATGGAGATCACAACAAATGGAGCTCAAACAGAACTCTTAAGAGGCAAGCTAAGAGCATGAAACAAATTTAAAAAAAAAAAAAAAAAAAAAAAGAAGAAGAAGAAGAAGAAGAAAGCACGAACAGCCATGAGCATAGGACTTGCCTAGACTGACTGGTGACCGTGGGAATTGCTTGAAGAATGACTAATTTGGGCAAGAAATCCCCCACAGCGGAACACTCAGGCATGATTCATTCATCAAAAGCATGAAAGAGGAGCATGAAAGCATAAAAAAATATATATATATCAGTCAAGCAATTCATCAAACAGTTGGTGACCGTGAGCACCTGCAGACAATGGTCTAGACTGAGATGATATTCAATGTGGGTTCTGGCTTACATCCATAAAAAAAAAAGACAAAAAAAAAAAAAGAGGACATCTTGGGCAAAACCTAAATCATTCGTTCAGCCTTGATCAAAATTCGAAGAAGATGAAGTTCAAATTAGTTCTTACCAGCCATTGATGAAGCTTTGGGAAGAAGAAAGGAACTCAAGATCCACTTGCAATTCAAAGAAAAGAGGTGCTCAAAGATGCTCTGACTTTTGATGCCTTCAAGTTTTCAAAACAGTGAAGAGAAAAGAAGAGGAAAGACATAGCTTTATAAATCATGTCCTATCCCTACAGTCACCATTGACTCCTTTGCTCATGGCACAACATGCCTGAGCATTGGGACCCATTGCTTAATGGCCCAGCCATTGCCTCTTCGCCCACGGTCATTGTGTGGGATCATCAATGGGGTCCATGGCCTGGTAATCTACTCCATCTCAATGGTCCACTTCATTTCGGTTGTCCACTCCATCTCACATGGTACTTCACGGACACTACTTAATTGTTTTAGCCCTCTCCCTCCTTTCATTGACTAATGGCCCATCCTCTCATTGTGATCATTCACAACCACAGTTGTAATTCCTTTACCGCCTTTCCCACAGACACAAGTCGTTTGGCAATGGGATCCATGGCTTGGCCAAACCCATCAAGACCACTGTCTACCTCTTGTAGTCACTGTGATTTTAAGCGATGAAACCCATCATATGATGACCCATCCTTTTAACTATAATTATTCAAAATCCCGTGGTGGGTCCACTTGGGGTAATTTACAAAAGAACTAAATCTCCCATAAATAAAATGGGAGATTTATGGGACATTTTTTGGGGAAAATTATACAAAAAGAAAGAGGGTGAGGTTTCTTCCCAAATCAGCTTTGGGTTAAAACTTGATTTTCAGCCATTATCCCAAATTATTTTGAATCAAAATCCACAAAAGCCAATCTTTTTCAACATTACATTCCATCTCAACTCATGTCAAGCCGTGTCAAAACCTAAACTTTGATTTTTGAAAAAAAAAATCCATGAAAATTCCAACTCAAATTCATTTTAAACTCAAACTTTGATTTTTCTTAAAACCTCAGGAATTTCTTTTGTAAGCATTCCCCATAGTCCGCACAGAGATGTCACTTTGGATATCTGTGATAAGTAGGTAATGAGAAAATTAAATCCATTTCCAAAATCCAAACAAAAATTCATAAACTTCTGAATTTTCTAAATACCTAAGGGATTCTTTTATAGGTATTCCCCACAGTCTCCACAAAGATGCTTCTTTTGATATCTGTGAAAATAGGCAAAGAAATTCAAAATTCTAATGTTTTTGCAAAATTCCATCATTAAACCCTTCATGTTTTTATCAAAATTTTCAAAATCCCAAGTTTAAGCCTACAACTTATCTTGACAAACTGTATTTTCATGGAGCCATTCATCGTTCCCACAAATTGGCTATTTCGAAGCATAATAATTATTACACTATAATCATTGCACCTCGAGGGGGCTTTTGTCGACCTATAAAAATTTACAAATATTGCAGCGAGGACATTACAAGCAAATTCTAAATCAAAGATACATGAACCTTGGGATTGTAGAATGACAAGATAATTACTGCATCCAAATGTTCAGAGTTAGTGTAATCCACTCAAAAGACTTCAGATGAGCTCAAAATGTAGTATTTCAAACTTCAAAGTTAGTGGACTTCGTTTCGTCACTCAACCCACCAAATATCAAATTTAAAGTTCATTGACTCAAAAAACTAGGGGTCACTGAACACACTCAAGGTTCTGGATCACCAAAGATGATGAAAGTCACATGGCAACTCTAAGATATGCTTGGGAATGATATTTCAAAGTTTCAAAGTATTTGGACTTCATCTCAGCTCAAACGAAACTTCAGTGACTGTTTGCCAGCTCCTTGGGTCACTGTGGAAATTGACACTGCTACATGTCAAAACAAGTTCAAACTAAGGGGAATGCCTTCAAATACTCCCAAAAACTCTCCTTCCAAATTTCAGAGCATTTGGACATCATTTAGATCCAAATTCAGTTTAGATTATTATCTACTATGCTCAGTGGGGTCACTATGCAAAGTGACATATCGTGAAGATCAAATTAGCTAAAACTCTTGAAGGAAGCTCAACCTATGCTCAAGGGAGATTCTGCAGATTTTTAGGTCAAACAGACATCAATTGACCAAAAATCTATAAACATGTCAACTTTGGGTCAATGACCCCCAAGCCATGGGGTCACGGCCAAAGTCCTGCTTCTCGATATCAAAAATCCATGAAAATCCGGCACAAAACTTCAGTCATGCTCCAAAGTGGTTCTGCAAATTTTCAAGTTAAACGGATTTTGTCTGATCCCACTTCCACTGTATGTCAACTAGAAAGTCAGTGACCCCGAGCCATAAAGGTCACTGATCAAGATCCTACTTCCAAGAAGGCAGAGTTGATGGGATTCGGAGCATAGATTCAAAATGTGTTCAAAGTTACTTTCCCAAAGTTTCAAGTCAATTGAACATTGTTCGGGTACAAAACAAGCTAACTACCTGCAATATAGAGTGAATAGTGACTTGGAACATGCAATAAAAAGGTCACTACTCAAAATCCTGCTTCCCCAAATCCAAACTGCATCAAATTTGGGTGAACACTTTAAGATACCCCTGACATCAGCCCCTCCAAGTTTCAAACCAAACTGAAGTCATTTGGGCCTCAAACAGCTGAAACAAAGGCCCATTTTCATGAAAAGTCAATAGGGGGGGAGTTGACTAATTTCAGAAGGTCAAAATAGGCTGAAACCTCTGTCACAACCGAAGCGCAGGAGTTCGGGGGTTAGCAAAAGCCAAACCGATAACATACGTACTCCCGTGCCTGTACACGTAGACCTGGTCTAAATGCACACGTACAAGGAAAGGTTCACGCGTGCCAAACATGTACGCGGAAGCTTTAGATATCAAAATATCACACTAAATAATGCAAGAAGAGAATATGAGAACAGAACTGACATATATAGATAAAGGTTTTACAAAATGAAACAAAATAAACATGTACATATCATGATAGGATCCAATCGTGACAAATCTCAAAATAAAGAAGACTCATATGCAATGAATGTTCAAGGCGCTCTCCGATGGAGTGATTACATCCACTCCTCTAATCCTGATGGGACCTCGGGGGCCTCACTTGGAGTCTGGTCGATCCGAGCTTGCAACACCAAAGACAACTCGTGAATACAACGATTCAGCAAAGTATAAGTCATAACAAGTTAATACATGCTGTGTCTAATAGAATAAAGGACATCATGAAAATCATAACAGGGCATATTCGTATACTGAGTTGTCGCGCAAGAAAGAAACATGCCATATGAATCAATGTATACATACTGTGTACATAACTAGTTGGATACTACATTGCCATATGCTCCCAAAAAAGGGATCTTATATTTGTGCAGAGAACACCATTGTCCGGGCCAGGGTACAAATGGGTCTCGGGTTCCTGGGGTCCGGATTCTCCAAGACGTTTCCTTACTGCAACAAGGCCATGAAAACTACACCAGATTCACCCCGTAGGGATCCTAAGGCTGAGGTTAAGTAGTGCCTGACCATACAAAATCAATCATGGAAACCTTGAATAGATTGTGACAAGCATATCCTGCGTGCATATCCGAGAACGTGTCTTATACGTGTAAGCTTGATAACATAAATACATACATACTCAAGGTAGACACATAGTACGACTTTCGATGTTACATGCAATGATCCTGCTAAAGAGTAGAAATCAATGATCGAAATACAATATGTCATGCAAGCAAATCATAGCCTATCGAATCACGTTCATTTACTAGCCAATTCTAATCTAATTATCCAGTGTTTCTAACCGTGCATGATGATGTAGTTTTAAGTTATCTGCTGCACCGTTGTCTAGTGTTGCATTACATCATATGGTGCACCGAAGTCCCTTAAACCAACACCTATGGGGAGGTACTTAACAATTGGATAACGAACATGAATGATTCGCAGCCCTCGAGATCATTCACGCATTTTATCATGTTTCATTGGGTAAGTCGAAGTTGTCTACCTTCCACTTTAAAGATCTTACAGGTCTTATTCATTTCCTATCTTTCTTTACTATTCGTGTCAGCCAGCTCAGTCGTAAGTAACCCTACGGCTTAACCGTAAGCTTCTTACGGCTTAGCCGTAGAAGTCTGCACGGCTTAGCCATGGCTGAGCCGTAGAGGAGTCGCAGAATTGCATACTCTCAGTTAATTTCAGGTGTCACCCTATATTGTTCTACAGCTGGGTTCACAGTTTGGTCACGGCTTAGCCGTAGTGTGTTTTACGGCTTAGCCGTAGCACATTTCACGGCTTAACCGTGAATGCACTAGGTTTATTTCTAAATCGATTACAGAAGAATGGGGAAGTCGCCAAAGTATCAAAAACACATCTAAAAGAAGGAAATGAGCTCAAATTGGGCTGTAAATATGTTTTCCCTGCAAACTCATGAGAAATAACCAAAATCAAGCAAATACCAACATGGGTTCATGCATATTATGTTTATACTTGCCTTAATGGAGTTCAATCACAACAATTGTTGTCCTTGGGGCTCAATTCACGTCCACGTCCAGTCCAAACACAAACCTACTTCCCCATGCATGAAGCGAAAGGAAGAAAGAAAGAAACATAAGCATATACACACAGGAGGGGATGAGAAGAAGAAGAAACCAATCCCAAAGCTTACCGTACTCACTACAAGAGAGGAATTCACGAGTTAAAGGCACAAATCCTCTTTTTGGCTTGATCGGTGGAGAAGAAGAATCAAGAAGGAGAGAGAGATGGAGCTCCAACATGAGGGAAGAGAAGAGAGTGAGAAGGGATTCGGTGGAATGGCTTTATATAAGATAAGCTTAAGGTCCAAATTGCAAACAAGTCCAAAGGTTAAGACTAATTACAGTTCAAGTCAAATCTAGGTCCAATAGAGCCATATGATCTCTTTTGCAAATGACGTAGTTACGAAAGTTAACGAGCTCAATGAAAGACACGTGTTGACACCAAGATGCTGTGAAAAAGACAACGTCTTAGAAAAGCTAAAATTACGAAAAATGGCTTGGTCTACCTAATCCAAGTCAAACTCAACCCAACTACCTATCCATGACCCGCAACGAAATCTAAATAAAAGCAAAACACAATTAACAACTAAAGCAATATTAATTAGTGGCTAAATGAGATCAAACTGGGTTGGAGTGTTACAACCTCTATGACACACTCAAAACAGTGTCAAGAAGCATCCTTCCAAGTTTCATAAAGATTGGACATCGTTTGGGCCCCAAACAGGTCACAAATGCAAAAATCCAAAAAAGGGCCTTGTCCATGACTGTGTCCCGATCAACGAGGGAGTTGACCAATTTTAAATGGTCAAAACGAGCTAAAACTTCTATAACACACTCAAAATAGTGTCAATAATCATCCCTCCAAGTTTTGTGAAGATTGGACATCATTCGGGCCCCAAATAAGCAAAAAACGGGTCACAAATGCAAAAGCCCAAAATTGGACCTTGTCCGTGACCGCAGCTGCTGTCACGTGCCTCTAGGGAACACTTCCTACTATTTTGGGTGGTTTGTTCTCCACTACTTTTCAAGGTTTAACTTCCACAACTCCTCTTAACCTCCTAGAACTGCCAAAAACCACTCGAAGAGTCTATAAAAAGGGTAACATTTGAAAAAAAGAGGGGGGAGAGAAAAAAGGAAACAAGCGATCTGAAGAACACAAGCATCCAAACAAGGCATACTCCAACACTTAGACGACTTCTTCTTCTTCTTTTATTAGTCACTCAAAGTGAGAAAGAAGTTTCAGAGAAGAAGAAGAAGATGGGGTTACTTAAGAGAAAACTACAATGATGTATCGGCGAATATTCAAAGGATGACATCGTCCCCTTTGTTTTTCTCATTCGAAGGGTTTCATAGCTATCATAAGAGTTGTGAACAAGCCTTTTTAGGCTCCATCCCGTCCCTTGAAAGTTATAAGTTCAGAATGACACAACTTTGGCTCCATACAGTACCTTTTTCGGACTTGAACAAAAAAAAAAATAGTCCATAAGCAACAATGATGATTTACAAAGTTTTGATCAATTCCATTGTTGAATTCGATCTTCTTGATGGTCATTCAATGCCCCCAAGATTCATGAAAAGGAGTTCCAGCACATCAAAGAAGTTGAAAAGAAAAAAAGCGAAACAACAGGCAAAAAAGTGGCTTTTTAGCCATTGTCTGCCCGTGACTGTGGGCCAAGCCAGTGACCGTGAGTCACGGTCATCCCCATATATATATATTTTACTTTTTTGCATATTTTCCATTCTTGTATACATTTTCTTGTATTTTACAAATTGAGATCACATCTAAAACTTAAGGGAGGGGTTGTAAACTTTTTAAACTTATGTAAACTACCTGCATTCCTGCAGTCAGGGCATTTGAACCCGTGTAAACAAAAGGGAAATTAATGATGAACTTTAGTTAATTCACATTCTTCTTAACGCTTAAAGTGCGTGAATGTTGACTCGAATCTGTTATACATTTTCACCTATTTTTCAGGCGCAATCAACCTTGAGACTAAGAAGCAGACAACAAAATAGTCTCCTCATGGCTGGAATATTTGGGAAGCAAATCAATTTCAACATTGCATGTCCTCCCTTTATCCAACAAACAAATCCCTAAATCACTTGTTCGTGAACTAAACAGAGTGGAATCAATGTTGCTCTCAAATACAATCATATCAATACAATCAATACCTTCAGAGAAAGATAACGCCAACATACTTTGAAAATCATAACATTGTCCACCAAACATATGGGGTGTCCAGGATAGAGTAGCATAAAGAGACAGATCCACGAGTAAAATTATTCTATTTTTTACAAATCATATCAACCAAATCGAAAAACCAAAATGATTCAACAACCTTGACAGCAATTGTTGAAATGTCACACATGCATAGTAAAATTACTAGAGTGCCCATCATTCATCTGTAAATTTAATTTTGATAATTAGACAATCAACAACATATATGATTTTACAATAATTGATCTGCTTATAATTGAAAACAATTTAAACATCAAATGTAGCCATGTAATCACCATATAATTAAACCATTTCCTTTTTCAACATCATGTAATTATAAACAGATGAAATCTGTAATTACAAACAGATGAAACTATAAACAAATGTAATTACAAAATAGATGAAATATGTAACACGTAACTTGATTTATTCTGCTAAAGATGATAATTAAACCATTTCCTTATCCAACATAATGTATTTACAAATAATTGAAATCTATAATTACAAATAGATGAAACTACAAACAAATATAATTACAAAATAGATGAAATCTGTAACACGTAACTATCAATTTGTTCTGCATATCGAATAGATGAAATCCATGTTTGATGTTCTATCTGTCTTAACAAACAAGACTAATATATGATATGTCGAAAATAAATTATAATTAATTGATGAAATTCATTTTTTAATGTGAAACATATTCATCCTGTTTTAAAAACTGATGTTACATAACAAACAAATAGATGAAATTCAAATGGGTAATGAATACTCTGTTTGAAAGTGGAGTATATTTGATTACATAAGAGATCGTCCATTCAAACAAATAGAATTGCAGAAACTCTAAAATAAATAAAAATCTTTTTTGAATGTGAAATAGCTTCCTTTAAAAAAAAAATTAGAAACAACAGATCAATACATATATTATTTTAGACATCAGACCCACGATCTACATCTAAATATCATTACAAATAAACTGGAGCATTAAGGAACAAAATTAAAATATTTCTACAAATAGATAAGATATCCGATAATAAAATTTAGGAAACACAACAGATCAATGATCAAAACCAGATCTGCAACATCATCAATGAGAAAAAAATTCAAAAAACAAGGAATAACGAAAGAAAATTAATTAAAAAAACACCATTAAAAGCAAATATCATAATTGAATTAAAAAAAAGGATAAACAAGGAGACCAATAAAAGAATCGAACAAAAAATACATGGAACAAAGAAGAAATAAGGAGGAAAAAAGAAAGAAGAAGAAGAAGAACATATATGCCGCTCGAAAAATATGCAACCAGATCGTACGATTCCAATTTTAAACTGAAATTAAAACAAGATTCTAGTACCTAAATCGCATGAATAATGTAACAAACAATATCAAGGGTATTTTCGGTATAAAATATCCTTAACAGAAAGAGAAAGGACCTCTGCTCAAAGAATAAGTCAAAATGAGGGACCTAGTAATTTAATTAAAATTAACATGGATTTAACATAGTAAGAATATGAGGAATATGGACCGGCCCCTAAATAACCCACTTTTTAATCCTATGGGCTAAGCCTGGGCGATAAACAAGAAAAGCTGGATGTGGGCTTGTGATCTTAACCAAAAAGCCTGACTAGATGTTCCATCCGGGTTAACAAAATGAAGTCAAACCAGTAAGACTTTGCTTATGCGCTCGGAGGACTTGACATTTTACTTTGATGGACTGGATCTGGGCTGAGTTTGCTGGGCTTTCATAAGGTTACACCTAGTCCCCAAATGAAAGAACGCCGGATGGATCACCCCAGCATAAAGTTTCCATGACCTTAAAATCACAAACTTCGGATGATGCTAACTAGAAATTGAGATGGATAAGGATCTATGGATGGTCACCATTTAATATCCTCGGAATGGATGGTAAGGATAATCTGACTGGGTTTTTGTAGATGAAAATCCTTAGATCCAAATTCTGAGGATAAGGGTAGCAATTGGTTAGGTTAGGTTGGGTCGAGCGTGAACCCAGATAACCTATTTTTTACAATTAAATCCGATCCATTAGTTACATCAGAACAGTGATAACTCAAAAGTTCTTCTTTTTTGGTAAGGACAAAGAGACAAAAGATTACAACCCATTAGGGGGAGTATCAAACCATTCATATTCTGACCTACTCCTAATACCATGTTTAGCCATCACATGGTCTTGCTTGCTTAGGGTCACATATAATCTTGAACTGTTTTCAGGTTGAATAACAGGTATAGAACTCAATCTACACCCAACTGGTTTATTAAACTTGGGGTGTAAATAGGCTTTAAGCATAACCTTGAATTGCTGGGTTGGAAGGTCAGATTGGCAGGTCAGATCATGCAAATGCCACCCCAATTATGCAGAAAGATGGATTGTATCAAGTCCATGGTGTACTATCTAGACCAGTCCCAATTTTGTGGACCTTAACATGACTATCATTAACTTAACTCAAATACAGTCTTAATATTTGGAATAACTGGATTTGGGCCAAGACTCCACAGATTGGGTTGGGTTAGACAAGTTGGCTTCCATTGACCATGGGATATGCCAATTAGTTCAAATCGAACACCATCGAGAGTGGCTGCAGCTACCTGATTTATTTTACAGATGGGTCGAATACAGATTCAACTTCAACCTACTTATGCATATTGTTAAATCGACCCATTCCAACCCAACCCAACCAGTTTGCCGACTCTACTTATGAACGTAGACATGAATTATTAAAAAAAGGATCCAACATTTGACCCGATTATCAATTGGACCAAACCGTTAACCCTACACCCAACTGTTAACCAGGTATACCCATTTACCTGATTCACACAGTTTGTTAGTGGGTGATATTGTATATCTGTAAGTTTACCGATGATCAACTGTAAGGAATTCAGTGGGTTTTTTGTCATTAAAAAAAAAACCCACGTGTAGTGGCGTCTTTAACATTACTTATTTGCTTACTCTACTTGTGAAAGTAGGCATGGAATATTAAAAAAAGGATTCAACATATAATCCGAATCATGAATTGGACCAAACAATTGACGTAGGTAGTATTGTGTATCCGGAATTTTATCAAGATCAACTTTAAGAGGTTTGGTGGGTTCCTCGTTATAAATAAATAAATAAATAAAAGAAAAAAAAGAGAAAAAAAAAACCACGTGAGCGTCACGTGCAGTAGCGCCTTCCGTGCCACCGACCTCACTTCATATCGGGTACGAAGAGCGGAGTAGAAAATCCTTCGACTCGGATTCTCATCTTCTTCGATACCAAGCGGGAGAAGGAGAAAGAGCTCCAAACGATGATGTCTCCAAAGCCCGATTCTGATGATCGGATCTCTCGTTCTATCCCTTCCAGGTGATGATTACTCCCTTTTCTTCACATTTCCCATCTCCTTTGAAATCTCAGCTTCAGTTGCTCAATCTGTCATTGGAGCTGTGTAACCATCTCGTTTATGGGGTTTTCTTTGTTGAATGATGTTGGGTGTTTGTTTCTTGAATAATTTGCTCTAATTCGATCTACCGCATCTGGGTTCGTGAGTACCCAACTCCCAAATTGACTGCAGTCTCGATTGGGGCTTGCAGAGGGTTCCTTTCTACGGCCCCTGTCTCCATTTCACTTTCTTTGAATTAGTTATTTGATTTGGTTTTCATGTTGGAGAACTTGAATTGTATGTTTGGGGTGTACCCAATGATTGGAATGACTGATTTTGTTTGGAAATTGCCAATTGTGGGAAAACAAACTGTAATTTTTGAGTTGTCGGTCTAGCAATGGAAACGAGAATGGGGAAAATCTGGGGTGGGTTTTGTTGGATTGGAGTTGGGTTTACTGTATTTTATTGTCTGGTTCAGTTTGGGTTTTGTTTCTTCTTATTAGGACAGTTAGTGTAAGTTTTGATTAACAATTGTTTAATTTAATTGTTGCGTTGTCGTAAATGCGCGGTTGGTTGATTTTGAGGGTGTGCGGAGGTTTTCCGTGGCATTTTATTTTTTTTACACTGATTCCTTTTTCTGTAAAAATGGAAACTGAAGGCTTCATTTCTTGTGGTTTGAGCATGGATTGTTCTGTGTGAAAAAAAATATGTCGTATGGTGAGATTTGATTCCATTCCAGCACTTTTATGGACTATAGAAAATGGTTCTTTACCTCTTGGGTCGAAATCTGCTTATTGTAAAAATTGTAGAGAAATGCGTTGAACTCAGAGATTGTGAACATGGGACTGTGGAAAATCACCCTTGGAAACCATTTCCGTTTTCCCCGAAAAATGATACTTGCAAATATATACACAGACCCACCTTGATTGTATTTCAAGGCTTGAGGATTAACCTCAAAGTGAGTTTTGGAGCCATGAATGTCTTTTGGCTGTCAATCTAACTTGAGCCTGAGCAGAGAGTTATGTCTGTTGTGTGAATCATAGGAGTTGAATGCAACATGAGTTCAGTTACATCTGGAATCTTTTGCAATGTTTCATTGTTAATAAATCCTTGATTTCTGCTAAGCATATGAGCTTATATGCAAAGTTGCTTTCCACAGAGGTGCTAGACCACCCTGAAGTGGATGTGGTAAAAATGCAGTTGAAAACACTTCTCTACGGTACAGTAAAATGTAGTTCAGTAGTTGTAAGGACATGAGAAGCTAATAGAACCTTTGTAAGTTGTGTTTGGATACAATTCTTGGATCTTTTTTGCTTGGATAACTTCTCTGAGACAATTGCCATATATTTTCATGGATCTTTTTTGCGACAATTATTTATGGAAGAGAAAAATGTAGTTGGAGGACAATTTGCTAGGTGAAACTTTTCATTCGTATTCAAATACTTTCACTGAATGCATTAAAATTAATTTTCATGGATCTTTTTTATCATGTGGTTATTTTTAATAATTAAAATGGTGGACCCTTGTATTGTAGGCACACTCCCTTGCAGATAATTCATATAATTGGGAATTTTATGCGAATATGGTCGATTTACGCCATGTATCAGTACTTATCTCAGCAAGGGGCTTCAGTTGTATTGTTTATCTTTGCTTGTTTGGTTCCATCATCTATTATCTTTCTGGCCTTGCAAAAGCCTTGGAATGGAAGGGTTCTCTCCAATTCACAGGTTCATAAGAATTCTTTTCTGATGCTTACTGCACATTCCCCATTTGATTTTGTAGACTTTCTTCAGGGTGCAGTATAATTTGCAATTGCATGTTCTTTTTGATATGGCGCTAGTGTTTCAGGTGATACCTTCTATAATAAACGGAGGTATAACGGCATTATACTTTGTTTTATGGGGAAAGGGCGTTAAGTCTTGCGGTCCTCTTAGGTAAGCTTTATACTAGCTTTTTGAGGTAAGACACAGTTCTCTTGATGCACTGTAAATGTGAATCAAATAATTTAATTTATTTTTTGTATTATAAGGAAGACATACTCCATGGTCAAAGTACTCTCTCTCTCTCTCTCTCTCATGCACACACTTGTCCATTGGGTATATTGATCTATTCGATGCTACCTTTTTTTTAAGATAAATACTTGATGCTACTTATAGATGGAGTTCTTTTTTTTTTTTTTTTTTTGGTCTTTTTGAATCATAACAAGATTTTAAGTAAACGAGAGATACTAAGGCTACAAGGGACTTACCCAAACCAACAACAAGGAAAGCGAGTTAAAGAAGAGTGGGATCATAAATGTCAATCCATAAGCTCTGATGATGAACTCCCTCCTTAGCAAGAAAATATGCTGCAGAGTTAGCGCTTCATTTGACAAGAACAAAGGAGATTTGATGTTGTTGGAGAGGTACTTCACTTTGTCCACTGCATCCCCTAAGTGTCAGGGGGCTGAGCACCCACCCAATGCCCATCTAATACCACAGACCCAGTCTCCTTCTGAATCGATGCACTGAAGATTCAGATGGTGGGCTTCTGGAAGGCCTATATGCAAAGCTTTCATCTGGGCCATATTAACCGAACCAAACCCAACACCTCTTGAAAAAGTTAGGATAACGTCATGCCTACCGTTCAGAAGAAAGCCTCCCAATCCAATAATACCCAGGTTACCAATTGCATTTCCATCAAAAATTAGCTTCACAAAACTGGAAAGTGGGAGAGACGGGGTGTGATTGACAAAGGATCTATAGCCTGAGGAAAAGGCTATCTCTTGCCAATTTCTGATAAGTAAACCAACCGAGAAATCCTGAAAGTTCGTGAGAATAGAGATTGTGATGTAGGACAGACCCGTGGTCTCCATGGGTCGACCTACCTTTGGGCCCGTTAGTTCATTTTTATTTTATTTTATTTTATGTCATTTAGAGTTATTTTTATTTTGTTTGTAGTTTATGTTTTAATTGGTGATGTTTTAATCTTAGTTGTAGGTTACTTTTAGTGGCCGAGATTAAATCTAGGGCTTGTCCTTTTATTATATAAAGAGATGTAATGCCTCTTTGGCAAGGAGATTTGATTAATGAAGAAATTACTCAGTGCTCTGGCTCTCTTTTTCCTCCTGCGATGAGAGATATTTGAGCTCTCCCCTCCATCTACCTGCTTCACATCAGAAACATGTAGCTACAAAATAGTTGGATCCTGCAAAGAGGAATCAGTGAAGAGGATTCATCCTTAAAGCATTTAGTGTTTCTTTTTGTCCAAAGAGACCAAATAATTGCTAAAAGGAAGCGTCCTCATGTCTCTGCTTCTAGAATGACCAATCACCATATCCCACGCCAACTGAACAACCCAAAACCAGCCTCCAAAGTGCTTGAACTAGCTTGCATTGAAGCAAAAGGTGGTCCATTGATTCAGCCTATCTCAAACAAAAGGGACAAGCATTTACAATGATCATCCTACACCTACAAAGATTATCGATATTCAGAATATCACCATGGTATGTTACCCAGCTAAAGGACAGAACAGGAGAGGGAGTGTAGATCATCTGATAAAGCAATGCAAAAGGATGCCCCAGAAAAGTCAACATCTTTAGATGGTTTCTAACTTCCCCCATCTGAAACTTCAATAGGCAAATAGATCCTATTCAAAGAAATCCAAAGATCTTGGAATTGAGTCTCTTTAGACTTTATGAGCTTTCTTCTAAAAGTGGGGCCCCAGTCCCCACACAATCCTACTTCCTGACCTAGAAATGTAGTTGCTAACTCTAGCTATAGGGTTAGCCACACGACAAAATAAATTCGAGAAGAGATTGGCTATTTGAACTCAAATTTTGACTCACTTCACTCACCTAGTTTTCAAAAAAAATTTAAAAAGTGTGAAATTACCCAAATGCCCCCCTCTTTTCTCCCCACCCACCTTTCCCACCTCCCCTCATCTCTCCTTCCCATCCCCACCTCCCTTGCTCGATGATGATCACTGGCTCTGGGTTAGGGGGACGATCACCTCCCTCTCCCTCTTCCTCCCCTCCGTCTCCCACCTCCTTTCGCTCCCTCTCCCTCCCCGCCCTCCCTCTTCCTCTTCCCCTCCTTCCCCTCTATCTCTCCTCCCCTATCCCCTATCTCTTTTTCTCTCTCCCTCCCACACTCTTTTTCTCAGTCTCCCTTTCCCTCTCCTTCTCCCTCCCAATTGATGGAGACGCTCCCAATCAGTTCTATTGGTTGCCCAACAGGAGATCGGTGACCCTAGATATGACGTCCCAGTAGATTGGGGCCGTCCAATCTCTCGTTGGGGTGGGAGGGAGAGAGAAAAAGGAGTGAGGGGATGGGGGAGAGAGATAGACAGAGAGGGTAAGGAAGAGGGAGAGGGAGGGGACCGTCTCTCCGCCGGAGCCAGCGATTTTTTCTGGGAGGGAGAGATGGGGAAGGGGAGGAGAGAGGAGGGGAGGTGTGAAAGGTGAGTGGGGGAGAGAAGAGGGGGGGGGGGGGACATTTAGGTAATTTCACTTAAAAAAAGGGGTGAGTGAAGTGAGTCAAAATTTGAGTTCTAATAGCTAGTCTTATTCAGGAATTGAGCCCCAAAGGACTATCTTCGATCATAACATTCATCCAAAGTAAGATTCGTTCCCTTGACCTATAGTGAATCTAACCCGAGCAAGGAAAGCTTCCTTACTAAACAAGCAACCCCTCCAAGAAGCTGCTATTAGCATTAGGAGCTGGGACATCCCACCCATACCTACTTAACCCATATTTTGAAGAGAGAACGATTTTCCACAGCCCCCTAGATCTATCCCCAAATTTCCACATCTACTCACCTTGTAACGCTAGGTTCATCTGTCTTAGAGATCTAAGGCTAAGGCCACCCATATTCAGTTTCAGACCTTTTTTTCCATTTAACAAGGTGGAGTTTCTTTTTGATGCTACGCTGCTATTTTTCAAGGCGCTTCACCATTGAAATCGGCCACTTGAAAACAAGCATAAAGTAGATAGGAATATTTGGAAGGGCAAATTTAGTGAAGGTTATTCTCCCTCCATTGACAAGTACCTAGACTTGCACAAGGCCAACTTCCATTCTATTCTTTTGATCATTGGGTTCCACGAAGCACAAGAAGGACGAGTGGTAAGAGGAAGATGCAAATAAGAAACCAGGAGAGATTAGAGAACCTACTTTACACCCCCAAAATATCATAATGCAGAATGAAATGCTGACACGGGGCGGGCAAGGGAGAAGATGAAGATAGAGGGGAAATTTGGGCTCTCACCAAACTCCGATCCGGAGGCATTAGAGAAATTGAGCTTGCACCAATCTCCAATCTAGGAGGCATTAGGGATTTTGAGGAGAATTCAAAGAGACTTGGTGAAGATCCCAAAACATTTCATTAATCATCAATCATTAACTAAGCCAGAGAGGCTGTACAATGCGTAAATAGAAAAAAGAAATAACCTAGGGCTAATCTAGACCATTTGATCAAGTTGATGGCTACGATTAAAACATCTTATTAAAATAACTTAAAGAAAATAAAACCCTAAATAAACTAGGATAGGTGGGCTGGGTCCAAAGGTAGGTCAGCCCCTGGGGGACCATGGTTTTGTCTTGCATCAATTCTCCTCTTCCTGGAGAAAACTCAACCTCGAGTTTTAATAGAAGTCTACCAGGATCAAATATCAAGCGTACAAATCTTTGATGTGTTTTCAGGGCTTCAACCACTTGGTATGATTTGAAAACTGGGATCAATCTCCTCAACCAGGTAGAAGGAAAGAGTTGTCATGGCTTCTTCTAATATTTGAATTCAACATTGATTTGTAATCTGATTGTTAGATGGTTGTTGGCTTTGAAGCAGTAGATCACAACCTTTTATTGTCAATAGTATATTCCCAAAGATGAAATCAATGTGAGGAATCTCCATGAGCTGCTCAACATTTTCAGTACTAGCTGTTTTAACCTTTTTAGTACTGGCGTGTTCAATCTGTTCAGTACTAGCCTCTTCTTCAGTGGAAACATGCTTTTTTGAATGTGGCTCTACATTCATTTCCATTGGATCTACAGGTTGAGTTTGAGTCTTAGCCAAATCATCACAGGTTGGCATCTGCTGATCAACAAGTTACTTAGGTTCAACAACATGGGCTTCAGTAGTTTGTGGAGATTTATCTGTATGCATTTTTGCTATTTGAAGATGATAGTGATTTATCAAACGCTCGACATGGATTGCTTCTCGAAATGCTTCATGTATGGTCGTGCAGTTTCTCAAATTTTTCCGAATGCTTAGTTTCAAACCTCCAACAAAGATATTGCAATAATGTTCATTACTTTCTTCTAGTTTACATAATGCGTGTAGCCTTTCAAATGTATCATAGTAATCAAGAATTGATAGTTTGCCTTGTCTCAAATTCAAAAATTGATCAAAGTAGGCTTTACTATCAACATATCATTGTCCATACTTAAGTGCATATGTCACTTCAAGCACAGCATAGTGCAATTGCAATGATAGCTCTTCTTCCAATTCCATATGGAAGACTTCTAAAATAATGCGCCTTTTAAAAACAAATAATAAATCAATCTGACCTGTTGTATAAGTCGCTTGAAAACAAGCGCATAGGATCAAACAAATCTGAAATCAGAGTCTGGATGGAGGAGATCTTACGATTTGAAGATGAATGGTTGAAATTGAATTGATGATGGGCCCTTGATTGATGAGATCTGTTGCAATACCTACACCACCGTGTAGATCTTATCTCCATGAGCGGGCAGGATCCAATTGATATGAAATCGGAATCCGGTTGGTCTCGATATTGCAAAAGTAAGATCCTGCCGTTGATTTTGGTCAAACCTCTCCGTTGACTGTTGTGACATTAGTGCTTGCGCCACCTGTTCCTGTTGGAATGGGCTTCTTGTAGGCTAGGCCTAGTTACACCAAACCCAAACTGTATACTGTTGAATGTTGCCTGAAGTCGACTAGGGACCACAAAGTTTTTGTGGTGCTTTGGAGCACCATATACTCCACAGAACCTTTCTTTCTATGTTTCGTTTTGAACCTTTCTTTCTAATAGAATCACTCCACAGTTTTTGTCTGGATTTGTTAGGCTCTCTTCGACTGCGGCCAGTGGGACATCCTCTCCCTCTGATGAGGGCGAGCACATAGGCGACAACGATACTTGATGATGGGGCGACAGAGAAGTGCAGAAGGTTGTAGTTGGCGGTGGTGGTGTCTGCGAACGGCGACAACAGGTAGCGGAATCTCAATTGCCAAGTATTGTTCTCGAACTCACTCTCTCCTTCCTCTTCTCTTCCCTTTCTTCTTCTTCTTCTTCTTCTTCTTCTCTCTCTCTCTCTCTCTCTCTCTCTCTCTCTCTCTCTCTTTATTTTGTTTTTTGGACGATGGAGGTTTTGAAAGTGGGGGCCACTATTGGTGGATGGAGCAGAGGTGAAGTGGGTGGGTTTCGGGGCTTGGGAATGTCAACAACAAGCAAAGGGTTGGGTTTCAGCAGACTTTGTGGATTTGGGTTGGATTGGAATGTTGGGGGCTTTTTTTTTTTTTTTTTTGGCTTCTGTTTTGGAGGGAAGGGATAGGTTTTGACGGTTCCAAGTGTGGTGGAGAAAGGGATTTGGTTAGGGTACCATATTTGGGTTTTGGCAGATTTGGGATGTCTTTTTTTTTTTTTTTTTTAGAATGGGTATTTGGTGATCAGGGATGGTCTAGGGCAGGACATGAGTAGGTATTGGCTTGCGCATAGTTGTCAAAGTTTTAGATTTGGCAAATCTGGGTTGGGGAGTCAACAGGGATAGCGTGGTGACGAATTTGGGGGTGCTGAATGGTGATGCTGGTTGAATCGGCGATGATGATGAATGCCAATCTGATCCGGGTTGGATCGTTGTTCGTCTCTGATACCAATTAATGTAGAACGGAATGGAGACGCGGGGCAAGCAAGGGAGAAGATGAAGATAGAGGGGAAAATTAGGCTCTCACCAAACTCCGATCTGGTGGTGTTAGAGAAATTGAGTTTTCACCAAACTCCAATCTAGGAGGTATTTGGGATTTCGAGGAGAATTCGAAGAAACTTGGGAAAGATCCCTAAACTTTTTATTAATCATCAATCATTAACTAAGCCAAAGCGGCTTAACAATACTTAAATGGAAAAAAGAAATAAACTAGGGCTACTTTGAACCATCCAATCAAGTTGACGGCTACGATTAAAATATCTTATTAAAGTAACTTAAAGCAAATAAAACCCAAATTGAACTAGGATAGGTGGGCTTGGCCCAATGGTGGGTCAGCCCATGGGAGACCATGGGTTTGTCCTGCATCATATCAGTTGACAATTGGACCCACACCTCTCTAATCTTGATACCAATGATCCCACTTTTGAAAAAAATTGATTTTCAGCCCCGACCATTAGAAAGATAGCTTTGATATTTGTGACCTGCTCATCTTTAGCACAATAGAAGATTAGTGTATTGTCAGCAACACTGTTAATGACTCACTCCTGGAGTGATGCTGTTGCTACCATCCAGCTTAAAGCTTTCCTAGCAAGCAGAAAGAGAAGGTAACAAGGGATCTCCTCGTGATGCAGACCCTAGGGTTAGGGCTTGCGGAAAGTGCCAAAGCACGTGTCCAGAGACACTTCGAACATCTCTAAGGAGACTATACACTGAGATGCACTTCAATCAGGAAAAACCCATCCTCAATAATTATCAAACTCTGAATAATTCCATGTCTACAATGCCATATAAATAGTAAAGATAACTTAGGGACTAAGAAACCTAATCAAAGTAGGAAACTAAAAATATTGGAAACCTAGTCCTAATTACAATAATTAAATGACATAAAATTCAATTCCTAAATCTATGTGGGCCCTACACATGTTTCCATGAGGTCTATCTTGCATCACCCTGTCTCAACCCTCTTGTGGTGTTAAAGAAGCTTTTGGTGGGGCTGTTAATCAGGATGGAGAACACAGCAGAGGGCAGACATTGTTTAATCTAGGCTCTCCATTTCATTCCAAACCCCATTCTTGTCAACATATGTTGAAGGAAATCCTGGTCTACCCTGTCATATGTGCTTTCTCTAAATTCTAATCCAATTTGTAGATTAAGCCAGGCCATTTATCTCTATGCTTGGTGTGGATGTACTCATTAGCAATTATAACACCATCAAGGATCTGTTGCCCATTCACAGCACATTTGAGACACAGATAGTTGCTGAAAGGAATCATTGACTCCATGTCATATGACTGCTATATGATGCAGTCACCAAAAAATGAACTGGACACAAGATAGTGTAGGAAACCAAGCATGGGGGCTGTCACAACACTTGATGTAATTGCTATCAATGAATGAACAACTGCTGATGTAATCGCTATCAATGAATGAACTACTGCCGAATCAGTTTATTATAAGGACAACAAAGTGCTGCCTGCTGTTGGCTTTATTATGGGGCAGCTTAAAGGCTGTTTAGAACTTACTTTTAGGAGGGGACAACTAAGAAAGTGTTGTTTATATGGGGAGAAAGGGTAACAATTGATGTTTGCCATATGGTGGTAGCCGGGAGGGAACTTTTTGTGGCTCAGTTTAATTGCTGTGTGAGGATGCTGGAATGAGTGTTGTTATAGTACAGTAGCGCGGCAAGTTGGGTTTAAGGAATAGTTCAGGCTAGATGTTATGGGTGTACTTGAAGTTTGTGGCTGGGTATGGTTGGGCCTAATTTGAGTCTGTTCTTTGAAGGTTTTGATAGAACTACGTAGGCACTGAATTGTTGTTCTTTTTCTTTGGTGTCTATGAAATAGGTTGATTTTGAGCCCGATCTGATGGGAAATTAGGTATTCGGTATAAGCATTGTTCTGAAAAGCGAAATCGTGTCGCAAATCATTCAAGGGAATGAATCGAATTGTATTGTGAATCGTGTAGCAAATCATAAGATTTTTAAAAATTTTCTTATAAAAATAAAAAACTTAAAAATTATAAAAACATTTATTCATAATTCATCCAAAATTATAAATATGTTTATTCATAATCCATCCATAATGACATAAATACATTGATTAAATAAGACCTTGATACAATCATATGAAAAATGCCATTAAAATATATTAATATATCTTAACTGATATATATTAATAGTTAAATACGGTTAAGATATCGATGTTAGGGGAGAAAATAAACAAGTTGCAGAAGGTAGCATATTGAAGGAAAGAATCAAATTCACCATTGCCTCTTGTGTGTCGACTAATAACTCTTTCAAAGAGTATTGTATAGACCAAATTGTTAGAAATTGGAGAGATGTGGCTTGCCTATGACAGAAACTGTTGTTCTCAGCTTCCTCTCTATTCAGGTGGTGTTGTTTTGTTGCTGGTTAAGAAGCACGGACACTTCTAAGAAAGTGACGTATCCGTGTCGGACATATGTCAGACACCGACACTCCTTGGACACTCTCGGACACGTGTCCGATACTATTTAGCCGTGTCAATAATTAAGAACTAAAAATTTTAATTTCGGACATTTGTTCGACACTCTATTTACAACGTGTCCCACAATTCTTAGCCCGTGTCTATGACTAAAAAAATAAACATGTGGCTAATATCTCTTGAACACTTTGTTAACATGTGGTTATTAAAATTTGGAAACTTGATATATGACAATTTTATACCCTGGAAAAATGTATGATTGTAAATATTAATCATATCACAAGCTAAAGACAAATAAATATTTCACTAAAGAATAGACCTCAAGATAGGCTTCTTTTTTGCTTTTTGTTTTTTTTAGGGAGGGGAAAGCGATGATCTGCCCTTTTCGTTATATGAATTTTATGGAACTGTGGATATTTCATGTTTAATGATTATGAATTATATTATCATGTTGTATTGATATTTGATAATTTGATATGTTTGTTAGTTGGTACTTGAATTTTTATTTTTTTATTGCTAAATTGATTAAAAAAGTTAAAATGATATTATTTTTTTAGTAGATGATTATATATATTAATATATATTATTAACGTATCCCCCAACGTGTCCGTGTCCTACTTTTTCGAAAAATGCTGTGTCGGTGTATCCGTGTCGTGTTGTATTTTTATCCCGTGTCCGTGTCCGTGTTCGTGCTTCTTAGGTCACTGGTGTCCTTTTTCCTTGTTGTGTAGGTGGTCAGTATAATTCTCTTGCACTGATTGTTCTCTTTTAATGAAAGTTACTATTAAAAAAACAATTATAATAAACAAGTTGCAATAGCTTTTCTTGTTCTCTTTAAATAAAATAATAATAACATCCAAATCATCAATCTTACATATTAGGATGTCTCTTCAAGTAAAAAAAAAAGTGTTCATTAAGAAAAATTGAAAACATACAGAGCAAAACCCCCATGTATACAATTGAACACTTATAGTTGGATGCTTGTTTCTTTCTCATCTCTAAAACCTCCCCAAAATAGAAAAATTACTGATAAGAAGTTTCATTAACTTCTAAGTAATCTTTAAATGGAAATGCAACAGAAAGGGAAAGGAAAGAAAGATTTTTTTTTTTTAAGATCTTTTAACCTCTTGGCTATGGCTATACTCACTTTGTTGAATTGCATGAATTGTAAGATTCGATGAAATAGGTATCAAAGGGGAAGATTCACAACTGAATCTTCAGTTTCACGGGGAAATGGGATTCATTATATAGATACAAACTGTTTTTTTCTTTAGGATTCAATTCATAGGGATTCGGGATACAAACAGTAGGATTCTGACAACATTGGGTATGGCTAATGTTGAAAATGATTAGCATTTAGATTGGGACAGTTTGAGGGGTCTATTTTGATGTTTACAATTGCTCCCCTAGCAGGACAGATCTGTGCAAACAGTAGGTTAAGTTTTGCCTATCAATAAGGCTGGGTTGAGATGGGGGATTTTAGGGTATTTGGTGGGTTTCTCTTGATGTGAAATGGGGTTAGAATTGGAACAAAGTGTGGAGAATTGTCGTACCATTTTAGTGGATGCAGCCTGCTTTACAGGACATTAATGTGCATAGATTTTCAATTGGATTTGGGTCAATTTTAATTAGGGAAACTTTGGGGAGTAAGGGATTTGCCTGGCCTGGGATTCTATTGAAGTAGTCATGGGCACTGTTTTAGAATTTGTGTTTTAGATTTTTTTTTTTGGCAGTATGGATTTTTTTTAACCCAATTTTTGTGATGCGTAGTGATTATGCCAGATATGTATCAACATTATAGCCATTATGTTTTGGTGATGTGTTGTGAATTGTTTAGTATAGTTGATTTATACCAATTTATAGGAGCAATTTGTCTGAAACATGATATGCATTGGCTACTCTTTTGAACTGAGCTGCCTGTGCTTCCTTTGGTCATACAGTCTGTTAAAAGGTTTTCTGGTTTTGTTCTTTTTCCAAAACCCACAATTAGGAAAGAATTTATTTGTCATATTTGTATGCTTTTGAAAGAGTCTCCTTTTTTGCCAAGTTCTCTGCGTCTTATCTGTGCTACTTGTAATGGGTAATGACAGAACATTGAACTATATTGTGTTGGGTTAATATTTCTTCTAAATTCCAGAGCTATTTTGGCGGAGTATTCAGGTGCTGTTCTTGGAGTTTTATCTGCATTATTGTATGGACGGAGGGGCCGTATATGGAAGAAGGTAATGTTGTTATGTCTATTATCAGTAATGAAATCCTCTGTCATGTGTCAGTAATATAATCCACTGTCCTTGTTCCTGGTTAGGGTGCCTATTCTTGGGAGTAATGGGATGTGTATATCACTCTTTGGATGGGGGTGGTTTTTTTATTTGTGGGTGCGAGGGTTGGATTGGGGTGGGGGGTGTGTTGAGATGAAGATTCATTGCCATCCAATTATTATATGTGAGTATAAATGGGCCATCTTTATCTCAGCTGTTGTAATGACCAACACTTGATATGAAGGGTGATTGGGTTGGAGTAAACCTTGATATACACTCTTGATGGTTTCTCCTTTTCAAGCTGCCTGATCTAAAGGCGATGAAATGGAATGGAAAAATCTTTATTTTGAATGTCCATTTCATAAGCTTAGACCAGCTAGCTGCAAATGTTCAATGGCCTTCTTGAATTTGCTGCACCAAGTGTGAAAAAAATGCATACTGAGGAAAATAATAAAATTTTTATATTGTCATATTTCAAAGTCTCATGAAAACTGTCTTCAGATTCAGTTGTGCAAAGATATTTTCTTATACTTTCTGGCCCATGAAAAGAGGATTAGGAAGATTTAGTGGGGACTTTATTGGGCCCACTGATAGTCCTCACAGAGATTCCTCAGAAAGAGGTGGACCAAAAAGTGTCCTTATCAGGTCTTTGTGACATTTGGCTTTAAGGGCCTCATAGTTTGAGAATTCTCAACCTTTTTTTATATATAAAGAAATGCATATGTTCTTGATTCCATCCAACAGTAAGTAGAACTTAGGATGACTAAGTTTGTGGTGATTTGTGATTGTAAGGGCTTGAATTGATCATAGATGGATCTAAGTGGGGTGCCCATCACATGAAGTGCTTTAGCTTTAAAGAGATCCAACATCTTTGGATTTTGTGTAGGTGGGTGGGTGCGGTGATGATGATGATGTTATTGTTGTTTGGGGCCCATTTGTTTCATGCAATCAAGTTCCTAGGAATTTTATGAAATGCATCTCTGAAAGTGGTTAAAATTTTTAAAGTGAATAGATGATATGTGTGGGTGTGTGCATGCACATGGGCTTCCACATATGAAGCAAATGGATGATATGGCTTTCACTTTGTCTAGGTGGGTGGGCTCATTGCAATGGTGGCAGCGTTGTTCTTCTTGTCTCAAGGATGGGCTACAGCTACATACTCACCATTAGATATCCTGTGACATATTTGCATTTCATGTTATTATTATTTTTTAAATAAGTTACTTTCCAATGATATATTAACGTGGGTGCTTTCCAATTGTCACATTTTGAATGTCATATTTTTTGGTCAATCTACCTATGATTGTAGTTTAGCACTAAAGAATAAACACACAGTTGCCATTTTTAAAGAAAATTAAGTTACTTAGGTCATGTTGGTATCATCTTATTGCTGTCAATTATATTCCATTCCAGAAGTGATGGGGGAATGTTCTTCCTGCTCCTTCCATTCTGCTTTGTGAATGTGATCCAGCCTGTTTCACCGGGATCAGGGTCTATTGTGGCTTGCTTTTTCTTCCTGTCAAGTTTTTACCCTCCTTTAATTTTGAAATAGGGGAGAAGAGTCTTTTATCCCTTGTAATTATATGGGAGGTTATCACAACCTTTTGGTGGTGGTTTCAAGTCATGTTACTGATAAAAAAGCAAAATAAAATAAAGGAGGGTTTTAAAAAATTTATATACATAAATTGTGCTTTATCTTTCATGTATGTTCTTAACATTTTGTTGTTAATTGAGCATTTTTCATAGTTTGTCGCTTAAGTACATGACATTTACACATTGTAATGTTATAAATAGCTTATTGTACTGTACTTCAACCAGTAGAGTTTTTACTGTAGTTTAAGTTAAAAGATGTAAATAATAGCATTTGAGCATTATTTTGGCTCTATTTTTCCTTTTAAATATTTTTATTTATTTTTCTTATTTGTCGCCTCTTTTCGAGAATGAGTGGAATGCCAGAATGTCCATTTCAAGGCCAACCCAAAACAACTCCAAAATGTAATTTTTTTTCCTGAAAAACTCCAAAAGGAATTGGGAACAAAACTTTTCATGGTAAGTTTTGTATACCACTGCCTTTGCTTGGCAAGTGGCAATATGAATGTGGATGGATCATTGTGTGCATGGGTGCGCATGCTTATGAGTGGGTGGAAATCTCTCTCTCTCTCTCTCTCTCTCTCTCTCTCTCACACACACACACACACAGTCACGGGGGTAGTGTTTTTGCGCAGCAAGCCCCGTGCGGCCTTAACACGTTCCACCGATTGAATGCACTAAGTAAGCCTTTCCCCTTAGCAAGTAGAACCTTGCTAGTTAGAAACCCCAAGACTACCTCAAAGAGAAAACCCACACACAAGAAGAGAGAGAAGCTCTGAGAATCCAAAGAATGCTCTTGCTTTGGATGGATTACAGTGAGGGTGGGGGTCTCCTTTTATAGGCAAAACCTCCCTTTACATCGATGGCTTGGATCTTGCTTCTAGAGTATTCTTATGATCCAAGGGCTACATTTGATTGGTATATACATCATCCATGACATCACCATCTCTTTGACATAAGCCATGACATCATGGTTCTAGAGAGTTCTACATATTTCTACAAGGCTCCCAAGAACTTTGCCAACTAGGATGTCTGTATGGCGCCCAGTAAGCATCCACATAGCGCCACTTTGTCGATGATGTGTCAGTCTATTACATCCTCCCCCACCTAATTCCGCGATGTCCTCATCGTGGCTTCTTGGTGGTACTTGGCAATTTGATCCTTGAACTGCCTTAGTGTGTCTTCACGCTCCCAGCTGGCCTCGCTATTCGGATGACCCTTCCATCTCACTAAGTATTCCGAATAACTTGAATGATTTCCCCTTCTTGGAATAACTCGGTGTGAGATGATATTTTCCACTTCCTTGTCATGCGCGGTAGTGATGGCTGTTGGAGCTCTCTTGGAGTTCCCACATTCAGTGTCTTCCATGTCTGCGTGATACGGCTTGAGCAGACTCACATGGAAAACATTATGGATTTCCATTCTCGGAGGTAATTCAAGTTGGTAGGACACCTTGCCAACCCGTTTCACCGCCTTGAATGGTCCTTCATAACGCCTCACCAAGCCTTTATGAAGTTTGGCATGAGTTCTGGACTGATGTGGGAGGAGTTTGACCAAGACAAGGTCTCCTTCTTGAAATTCTCGATGTTTTCTTTTCTTATCAGCCCATTTCTTCATCCTTTTGACAGCCTTCTCCAAGTAGGCTTTCACTAGCTCAGCATGCTCGTGCCACCCTTTGGCGAACTTGTATGCAGCTGGACTTCTTCCTTCATAGCCAACACTTAGTGTGTTGGGAGCAAGTGGTTGCTGTCCCGTTGCTACCTCGAATGGACTGGAATGGGTAGACTCACTTCGATGCAGATTATAGGAGAATTGGGCAATATCAAGCAATCTTGCCCAATCCTTCAGGTTGGCACTCACATAGTGCCTTAAGTAAGCTTCCAATAAGGCATTCACCCATTTAGTCTGTCCATCTGTCTGGGGATGAAAGCTGGTTGAGAAGTTGAGTTCTGACCCCATTAGTCGAAATAGCTCCGTCCAAAACCGCCCTGTGAATCGCCCATCGCGATCACTGACGATTATCCGTGGAATGCCCCAGTACTTCACCATGTGCCGGAAGAACAATTGGGCTGTTACTTCCGCTGTGCAGTCCTTTGGTGCTGCTGCAAATATGCCATATTTGGATAACCGATCGACCACCACGAGGATCGTGCCGTTCCCATCCATGAAGGCAAAGAAGGCCTCTTTTTCCAGAAGGTCCGGAATTTCTAATACTAACTCAGAGAATTCCTTTATGTAGTCCCGAATAGTACCCTTATGAGAGAGACGACGAAGCTTGGCTCGGGCTTCGTGTTCTACATTTACAGGGTAAAATTGGGACTTGATTTCTCTTTTAAAATCATCCCAAGTAGTGATTGTGCACATACCTCTTTCAATGTCTGAGTGCCTCCGTCGCCACCATAGCAATGCACTCTCCACAAGATAGAGTGGAGCAGTTTTCACCTTTTTGGCATTCTCCGTGATGCCTATTGCCTCGAAGTATTGATCAAGGCTCCAAAGGAAATTATCTAGCTCCCTTGCGTCCCTGGACCCACCATAGGTCTTGGGCTCTGGCACATCGAGCTTGGCCACCGAATGGCTAGTCACACCCCCTTGGGTGATAGCCATCTTACAAAGAGACCAATCTGCCTTGATCTCTTTGATCTCTTCCTTCATGGCGGCAAGTTCTCCACCAAGTCGCTCTTCGAAACTGTGCAACTCTTTCCTCAAAGAATCAGCTGTGGAGTTAAGGAGTTCCAGCATCTCACCTCGTAGCTCTTCGTCCCTTGACCCGAGCTCACTGATGCTTTCGCCCAATGTTTTCCATGTGAGTCTGCTCAAGCCGTATCACGCAGACATGGAAGACACTGAACGTGGGAACTCCAAGAGAGCTCCAACAGCCATCACTACCGCGCATGACAAGGAAGTGGAAAATATCATCTCGCACCGAGTTATTCCGAGAAGGGGAAATCATTCAAGTTATTCGGAATACTTAGTGAGATGGAAGGGTCATCCGGATAGCGAGGCCAGCTGGGAGCGTGAAGACACTGTGGCAGTTCAAGGATCAAATTGCCAAGTACCACCAAGAAGCCACGATGAGGACATCGCGGAATTAGGTGGGGGAGGATGTAATAGACTGACACATCATCGACAAAGTGGCGCTATGTGGATGCTTACTGGGCGCCATACAGACATCCTAGTTGGCAAAGTTCTTGGGAGCCTTGTAGAAATATGTAGAACTCTCTAGAACCATGATGTCATGGCTTATGTCAAAGAGATGGTGATGTCATGGATGATGTATATACCAATCAAATGTAGCCCTTGGATCATAAGAATACTCTAGAAGCAAGATCCAAGCCATCGATGTAAAGGGAGGTTTTGCCTATAAAAGGAGACCCCCACCCTCACTTGTAATTCATCCAAAGCAAGAACATTCTTTGTATTCTCAGAGCTTCTCTCTCTTCTTGTGTGTGGGTTTTTTCTTTGAGGTAGTCTTGGGGTTTCTAACTAGCAAGGTTCTACTTGCTAAGGGGAAAGGCTTACTTAGTGCATTCAATCGGTGAAACGTGCTAAGGCCGTACGGGGTTTGCTGCGCAAAAACACTACCTCCGTGACAACACGCACGCACACAGAGACAGTTTTACGATTCCTGGTTGAAAAAAAGGAACATGTCTCAATCAAATACCATATAAAATTTTGTGCATTTACAGTTCGATAAGGGTTGTACTTGTAGGTTAACTTTTATGTTGAAAACACTTCATCATATAAGTTATAGTCATTGAGGCCTTATCCCATCTATATGGGGCTGGATTTGTGAGTTGTGCTTTTCAGTATTCCCACATATTTGAACGAACTTGACCTGAAAAATACCCTTTAAAGAGAGCTCCTCTGTGGGTGACTCGGTTCAGGAAGAGGGTGCTTTGGGGATAAAGGATATGGTTGTTCCGATATCTGCTGGCATCTTATCAGCTTTGAGGAGGGTGATTGCACGCCGTGTGTCGCTTAAGGTAATTTTTTTCCTTTTCGGAAAAATCACCATTTGCACTGCCTGCTTTCTAGAATTCCTACCCTCGTTACTCTTCTGCTTTCTACATCCAGAATCAACTGAAAAGAAGACTTCATGCAATAACTATTGCTTCTGCCACTTGCTTCCTCTTCCCTTTGGCCATGTGGGATGTTATATTAGTAAGTGGTTTAAAGCTTTTTTTCCCCTTATAATTGCATCTCCGTCATTTCCAGACTGAGTTGTTGCTTATGATTTTGGGTGGTCCTCTCTTGCTTGCCCTTCGCTGTCTGAAGTGTTGTTCCATTAATAAAAAGGCGGGGCAGAATGAAATTAGTTGATATTCTTTATTCATGACATGGGTTGAGCTTGGACCAACCAAACTGTGTCCAACCCAGCCCCTCTAACTTTTTTTTTTAAGTTTCTATTTTTAATGTTGTTGTACTTGTAGAGGTCAGTCTTTCCATTCACGGTTTTGGTCATGATTTATAATCGACAGTTTCCTCTTTGGTTTTGGAGTAACTGCAGGGCACAACTTCAGATAACAGCATAATGTCACCATTTCCAACTTGGGCTTATCTGAGCACGATACTTTTTGGGGTTATTTTAATATTCTATGTTGACAATATTGCTGAGGAGAGGTACCTTCAGTCTCTCACAGATTCATTTTATTTTTCTCCAAGCCTTGCATTATGTGCATCTATCTGTTCCATGGACCTGTCTCCTTGTTGAATTCACTGCCTTGTTATCATTCATTAGGGTGCAAATATTATTGTTTAGCTTCTTTAGATGGGTAACATTTGGGGCTTTAAGTAATTTGTGCTGAAACCATTTCCTTTTGTGTGGCTTTAAAAGGGTATTTGATGAACCCAAAACAAATGTCTAAATCTCTTAAAACAGTACATATTGCTACCAATCGAAAAAAAGGGTATAGTGTTGAAATATAAGCTATTAGAATGAAAAAGAAAAAATAAAATATAAATTGATAAATGAAGAAGATTATCACAAATCAAGAATTTTCTCTTGAATAAAAGGAAAATGAAAAAGAAAAGATAAGCTAATAAATGAAAAGTTTACTCATTTATCAGTGATCTGTTCTTCCATACAAATATGAAGAATAGTAGTTTTGGTGCAATTACCCTGGCCCACTATCCACATGATAGTCTACTTTGACTGAAGTCTGACAATTTTAAAATATATCATGTTGAGTTAAGACGAGGTTTTACTTGTAGGTTCAGGGTTAGCATTTGGATATTTCTGATGTGGGACTTGGACAAGGCCTTATAGTGCTAACCGAAGCACTTTACCCTTATTGATGCAGTATTGACCTCATGGCCACATGTATAGGGCCAAATTAGATTAAGGCTTTTTATTTAGTAATTATGTTATCAAATTGCTAATTTTATTTAATGAGTTATAATTAAGATTTAGTTTTCTATATTATATAGTTTTCTAGTTTCATTAGATTTCTTGGGCCCTAAGTTATTTTGCTATTTATATGGCATTGTAATGAAGAATTATTGAGAGATTTAGATTGATTAATAGATTTGTGGATTTTTATCCTGCAAGTACATCTCATGTGTTGAAGTCTTTTTGACGATTTGAAGTGTCCTCGGACACATACTTCGGCACCCTATGCAGCCCTAACCCTGGGGTCTCCCTCAGTTTGGTATCAGAGAGAATGATCCTCGATTGTCTCAGTGCGATTACCCTTATCCTGTAGTCAAAGTTGGTCATCCGATAGATTGGCATGATTACCTTTATCTTTCCATCTCCATCCATCATCCCCGCCATCTCTGCTTTTGCCCGTAACTCCACTACTGACTTCTGCAACACCACCAAAAACCATTCCATCACCCACCATTAGAGTCCCTTATCTATTCACATCCATCTCACTACCGTGCCCACCACCACTGAAAAACCGTAAACCCCCAATTCTTCATTCCCTTTAAAAAAAAAAAAAGGGCTTGTGAATCCTGATCCCACCAGCCCATCATAGAACCCAAAATCCCAAAACCATCTTCCTAGAAAAGCAAGACGAACAATCCCCTCATCGCCTACCTATGATGCATAGGCACTTCAAAATGGCCAACATATCGTATCATATTGGATCCGATACTTCACTTTTTGTATGTAAAATCTGTGTTCCTGCCATGTCCATAGCGTGTCCTTACCGTATCCATGCCGTATCTGGGCATCATAGTCGCCTACAATCTGCCAGAACCCCATCCTCCGCCGAACATCTCTATCACTGAACCAGCCATTGGGCCCCAAATCCCCACTTCCAAAACCCAGATCCTTGAAATCCATCCCACCCCCATCCTCATCTTCACACCAACCACCACACCCCTCACTTGTCTAGCCACGAATCCAAAAAAAAAATGAAAAAAGAAGAAAAGAGGGAGCGAAGAGAGTATAGCGAGAAACCAGAGAAAAAAAAAAGGAAAAAAAAGGAAGAAGCAGAAGAAGAAGGAGGAGAAGAGAAGAGAAGAAGAGAGGTGGCATACCTGGCACCAATTGTCGTTGTTGTCTACCGCGTGTTGGTCGCCGCTTGACGCTCACCATCGCCACAACATCGCTATTGCCTTGTACATCACCGACCAAGCTCCTTGTCGTCCTTTTCCATTCGTCGAAGCAACAGGAAAGACTAAAATGTTTTGAACCTTGTTTCCGACAAGCAACATACGTGAAGCAACAAAGTGCCTCATGTGCCACTTTTACACGTGCAACATAAAGGGCCTGAATTTGATTTGGTTCATTGTCGGGTACAGTTCGACCCATATGCAATTTAAAGGCAACAACATATCCTAGAGCACAGTAGTGGCTGACATCACTACCTCATTAAAAGGGCAAACAAAGGTGCTAATTTCACCAAATCTAACTGTCAAAATTTCTTTCACGGTATCAAGTTCATCTGTTGTCAAATTGGAGATTCGTTTTTACCAGTGTGTTTTTGAAGATCAGATCTTCACATTAGGTTTGTCCATTCTTTATTCGACAATGAAACTTTGTGATACCACAATCTTCAACATACTTCAAAGATACAAATATGAAGATAAATTTGGTTCATGGTATTTTGAAAATGAAGTCCATTTTTTGTCATTTCTTAATTTGAAACAAGGAGAATGTCAATTCTTAACTATGGTGATATGTTTTCATGGCTCCAAGACAAGTGTGGATTCGAAGATGAGTAAGAACATGACTTGATTAATTTCATCAAAGGCTTAAAACTGAAAATAGTGGGAAAATGAATGATTGCAAGACCATCTATGAAGCATATTGGGAAGCCATTTGTGTGGAGCATATATTTAAAAAGTCTCATCTAATGAAAATTATGGCTCAGGAAGCAAAGTGTCCACAAATAACAGTATATCATGTTGAGGAACCAGTGAAAGAGGATATGTAAACCAAGAAGCCAAAGCCAGACACGGAAGATTCCACATCTACACTTGATCTAAAAATTTCTCCTATGAGCAATGATGATAAAAAGTGCAAAAGCAAGGCAAGAAGAACAAGTTATTGCTATCCCTCACATAAATTCTCACATTGATTTCGTCTTTGAGGATCAATAATGAAAACTAGGAGATGAAGAATGGCTAGATCCAACAGTTTGATTGCACATCCTCATAGCATTCGACTTCCAAGACAAATAATGTATCAAGATTACTTCAAATTGGGGACGAAAATTGCATAGAGTTTTGAAGATGTGCGCAACAGCTCACAATCAGCCAGCAGATCAAAAGCTCGTCTGATTGATATTTGATTTAGGCGGACAGTTATAGAACTCGAGGTTGAGTTCTTTCCAAGCTGGGGAGAATGATGTAGTATTAACCTCATGGGCGCATGTATAGGGCCAAATTAGATTTAGGATTTATATTTAGTAATTATATGTCATCAGATTGCTAATTTTATTTAATGAGTTGCAATCGAGGAACAAAATAACGGCTACTACAAAGCGTAGCGGTCGCTATATCGGCTGTAGCGGCCGGCACCGCCGCACTATGGGGTGCTAACACCCGTAGCGGTGGGTAGCGGCCGCTGTTTTCTTGTAGCGGCCGGCCCCTTTTAAAAGCCCTAGATGTCCTTTCTTTCTTTCTTTTCACTTCTGTCTCTATCTTTCCCTTTCCCTTTCCCTTTCAACTGTTTTTTGGTCCTACCTCCCTCCTTTTTCAAATTAAAGGCAAAAAGGTTCCACAAAAACAACAAGATCTACAAATCTAGATCATTCATCTTATTTGGAGTGAAAAGGCATCTCTCAAAAGTTTTTTTTTTTTGTATTTTTTTAGATCTATGGCTCTATTCCTCTTTTCTCTTTCATGAATCTCTTGGAAATGGCTTGTAATTGATAAATCTATGTTTCTCATAGATCAAACCCCCATTTTCTATGATTCATTTATTTATTATTTTATATTTTATTCTCGGATGTTTTTATTTTTTGAGAAAAAAAATTTTTCTTGAAGAAACACCAACCAAATCACTTGAAAATTACTCCAAAGTGTTAGATCTATGAATCTCATGAATGAATCACACTTTCTTTTTTGTTTATTTGAATTTATTTAATTTTTTATGTTGATATTAATAGGACTTTTTGAAAAAAATAAATTTCATTTAAATTTAGCCAACTAAATCACTTAAAATCACTCTCAAGTAGCCAAAATCACTTAAAGTCACTCTAGTGACTAATCTCTTTAAAGTCTTAAATTCTTGACTCTTGAGTCTTACTTTTGAGTTTTGAATCTTGATTCTTGATTCTTGATACCATGTGAAAAATAAGATTGATACTATTATTTTTTAATTATACAACAATACAGGACATCATGCATTTAGGGGACTGCTACGCCCCTTTATTTTAGGCTTTTTTTGCAAAACAAATACATATTCTAGCTCTTTACAATTTTTTGGAATTTTTAAAAATTTTTTTTATAATTTTTTTGAATCACACCGTAACACCGCTACATAGCCCCACTACCGCTACGTAGCGCTCGCTACATAGCGTTTTGGCAACCGGTTGCGACGCTATTTGCTACCGCTATTTTGATCTTTGGTTGTAATTAGGATTTAGTTTCCTATGTTATGTAGTTTCCTAGTTTCATTAGATTTCTTAGGCCTTAAGTTATTTTTACTATTTAGATGGCATTGTAATAAAGAATTATTTAGAGACTTAGATTGATTAATAGATTTGTATATTTTTTTTATCCTGGAGGTGTTTTCTCATGTGTTGAAGTCATCTTGATGACTCGAAATATCCTAGGAAACATGCTTTGGCACCCTACGCAACCCTAACCATAGGGCTTGCATCACTTACCTCTATGGATCCCCATTCTTGGTTCATAGGATCACTTTACCTGTTCTTGCCTCAATGGAGTGCTCCCAGGCTGGCGACTCACGTTTGGACCTTCTATCTAAAGCTTTGTGATTTTCCTATCTCATCGTCGTCGTCATCATCACCATCATCTCTCTCTCTCTCTCTCTCTCTCTCTCTCTCTCTCTCTCTCTCTCCCCCCTTTTTGGGTTCTCATTTCTTGTCCATATGTGAGAGTAGGCCTTAAAGCTCAACTTATGGGCTCCACCATATGTTTAAAATCTTGAGGGTTTTTTTTAAGCTGTTTAATTTTTTAACAAATGAGGCCTACTTTTACTATATTTATGTATATATGTCTTACAATTCAGCCTAGAATTCCTATAGGTAAGAAGCACGGACACTTTTAAGAAAGTGACGTATCTATGTCGGACACCGACACTCGTCGGACACTCTCGGACACATGTTCAATACTATTTTAGCCATGTCCATAATTAAGAACTAAAAATTTTAATTTTGAACACCTAGCCGACATTCTTTTTGCGACATGTCCCACAATTCTTAGCCCGTGTCTATAACTAAAAATAAATATGCAGCTGATATTTCTTAGACACTTGTTAATATATGGTTGCTAAAACTTGTAAAGTTGATATGACACTTTTACACCATAGAAAAATATATGATTGTTAATATTAATCATATCACAAGCAAAAGACAAATAAATCTTTCACTAAAGAATAGGCCTCGAGATTGGCTTTTTTTTTGCTTTTTTTTTTGTTTTTGTTGTTTTTTCTTTCTTTTAAGGGATGGGAAAGAGATGATCATCCATTTTCTTTGTATGGATTTTATGGAACTATAAATATTTCATGTTTAATGATTATGAATTATGTTTTAGTAATGTATTGATATTTAATAATTTGATATGTTCGTTAGTTGATACTTGAATTTTTATTTTTTGATTGCTAAATTGGTTAAAAAGTTAAAACAATATTATTTTTTAATATATGATTTTAAATATAAATAAATATATATTATTAACGTGTCCTTCGACGTGTCCGTGTCCTACTTTTTTGAGAAATGCCGTGTCGGCGTAGCCGTGTTGTGCTGTATCTGTGTCCCGTATCCGTGTCCGTGCTTCTTTGTCCTATAATATATATTGCTTTTTTTTTTTTTTAATCATACCCTATTAGGAACCAACTTACAAAAAGTTAAAGGCGTTTAAATAAATGCTGCATCTTGAAGGGGCCTTCAACAAATCATTCTCAAATAGAAGTTGGGCTCACTATAAAATTGATCAATAAAAAAAATATTGAAATAAGAAATTAAAAAATTGAAATACTTTATAGTGGACAATCTTATGGTAGCCAACTGTCCATGAAAGTCATTAAATGCATAGTAAGCACAATTCGATTTTTTTACCATCCAATCAATGATCTTTGATCCTGTATCTAACAACATTTGATAAACCTGATTTATTATTATGGCTACATTCTAAAGTCTTGTATTTGGTGGATTAGTTGTTCTGATCATGTGTCATGGGCAATTTGATGGTGGCCTCAACTCCATTTGGAGTGAATTTTTTTAATAGAGCTAATATCAAGGGTTATTGTTATTTTGAGTGGTTTGGATTTTAGATATGGGTGATGTACTGATGTGATGACTTTATAAATTATTAGAACGGATTTAAACAGTACACAGTATATTTAATGGTCAAGGATTAAACAATGATACATGATGTTATGACTTCAGAGTACCAATATTTTGCTTCATAGTATGTAGTAGTAAGCAAAAGTTGTTTTCTAGTATTTTCCTATATTTTGGATTTTTTTTTCAAAAATTTTTGGGGTTGAAGAAAAACCATGTCATTTTTTTAGGGTCAACTGTAACGCAATTTTGAACCGTGATTCAGATCCCTTTTAGTTCTTGGTTTGCACCACAATTTCCATCACTTTTATCGTGCTTGTTCTTTTGATTCCATGTGGTGGAAAGAAATGAAAATGGGTGCCTCAAGTTAAAAAGGTCGAATGTTGGATGGCCTTTCTGATCAGCAGTGTCCATCACAAATCCATGGGCACTAGTATGAAACCCATGAACTGATAATAATGTGTATATCATTGGGTCACATAATTGTAGCTTTCTTAGACATGATCACAGTTTGAAATGGTTGAATATTTGAGTCTTTGATGGATCTTTTAATCCTTGTGCAGATTGCATCTGGTGTTCTCTTCTCCAAGACATTTAATGGTAGCTGGAGGATGCATTATTGTCATGGAGATAGCATACAAAAAGGACTTCTCTCTAGTTGGTTTTCTGTTTTGCTCCTTGATTTTGGGCTTGGGTATGTGTCCTGAAACTTTGGCTTTACGATGGTCCCATTTTATTTTTTTTGAAAGATAACTTAAATTCATTACTGATTAAAAAAACTGAAATTGAAAATAGAAATAGGACAAAGAGCAGGGAGACGGGGTTCTTGAAATCTCATTGGTTTTAAGATACTCATGGACTACCCTGGCATTGACTCAACTACCTACCTCAATGTCCCATTCCCTGGCGGCCTTCACTGAAACTAATTGTTTCATTCAGTATGTGCATTCTTTGAAATTTTTTGTTAGATGGACTAGCTTAAGAAAAATGTTATTGATGCTGGGTGTACTCTGTGAGGCTTGCATTTTTTTTCATATATTGTGAAATTGATACTGCACATTGGTTACCAAATTTTTTACTTGTTAGAATGCATGGTGCAAGGGGGTATAGTTGTAGTTTATAATGATTGTTTTGTGGTGATTGCAAAATCATGTCATACGTTCTATGGCATGTGTTCTAAACAACATGAGTGGTTCTTCAACTCACTTACGTGAGTTGGCATGAAGGCAATTGAGTGATTATGCAAAGACTAAATGTGAAGTGATATTTCAAGTAGTAGTGCCTTTTGACTTTTATCCTTCACACAATGAAATAGAGAGATCTCTTTCTAGGGTATTCTAGAAGGTTTTCCCTTGAAGCTTGGGTAAGATGTTGGTGGAGAGTAGTGCTTGTGGTCACTGGGGCTTCTCTTGATGCTGCTTGTTCTCTTTGCAATCACATCTTACTAATTCTCAATCTCAGTTTGAGTTTGGTTGAAGGTATTTTCTCAGTGACTCTTGGAGAGGATTAAGAGGTTATTTACCAAATCAAAAAAAAAAAAAAAAAAAGAGGTTAACCTTGTCATTTACCTTTGTAATCTTCTTGTTGGCAATAGTGGAATTATTTCCTTGTAACGCACATGGGAGTTGCCAGAACCACATGAGCATGTAATTTGGCGATCAAGTTGTTTGACTCGCAGTCCCTTCAATGATAGGATGTATTTCATCATTCATACTGAGTTTATTCAAGTAATAAGAACCAATCATGGGTATGAAATGATGAGGCTCTTCCTCTCTTCCTCTTCCTCTGATCTCTTGTTTCTCATCTTCTTCCCACTTTTTTTACTAATTAAATATTGAGAGGGTCTTAACTTGGTATTAGATCATCAATCTATGATGTTTCCACCCTAATCTTAGTGCTGATGTAGACACCATGTTGCTGATATACCTATACAACCTAGTATTCATGGAGATTATCTTGGTTGGTCAGAATTTTTTAGGACTTTTTATTGTTGTTGAAGGATTTGCCAAGTCGTGAGGGTCTATCTTACTATAAAGAGAGAAAACTGAAGTAGGCCGATTGACCAGTTATGTTTAGTGGTGGCTTAGACTTAGATGCTGGCTTTTTTTTTTTTTCATCAGTTTTTTTGGAGAAAAAAATGAAATCATGAGTTAAAAGAAATAGATGATTACAATTTTCTTTTGCATGGGATATTGTTAATGCTTCTCTCAAGAGCTTCTCCATATAAATGATATAAAAATGATAGCAGCATGAGTGTTGTAGGGGACGCTGGACCCCGTCATGAGTGCTCATGATTCCAAAAAGTTCCTCCGATCGATGAAATTTACATGATTGGTGGCTTAAAGGCAAATAGTTTGTTCAATATTCAATGATTGTTTATATATATATATATGAGAAATTCTCAGGAATTTCCCTTTTAAAAAGGGACATTTTTGCCCTCTTTCTATCCTCAAATGAGGGACAAGTCATGAGGTGATTTTTTCTCCTTTTAAAATTTACATTAATTGCTTCTCCAAATTCCTAATCTCTTACTCATTGCAAAAAGGGGTGTTTTCACTTTTAAAAAAGCCTGGGCCGCTATCTAGCGCTCCTCTATATATATATACATAAATAAATTGGAGTGGATCAACTTTTTAGGATCATCCATAAACAATATAAATGAAAAATAAATAAATAAATATTTATTATAAATGATCACATCATGTGTGTTTCTTTCCTCTTTAGATTTGTTTCTTTTTCTGTTTGTTTAATAAGTTTGATTGAATCTTTTATAGGGATTTTTCATGCAACTTCTCTAGATCGCACAAAGAAAAGCTATCAACCTCTAGACCTATCAACAGATGAAACTTTTGAGAACCATACGCAGATGTCTCCTCTTCCAACTTGAAGTATACTTTTGGAGTGCTTGGATGCTGCTTTTTCATGGCCATGGAGTGCACACTTTCATCTCACATTAGATCTTCCTTCTCATGTTACGATTGATTTTTAAGTTCATAAAAATGTTTAATTGTTCAGGCCATATCTTTACTCTGAAGTTGCACCACTTTCCCAATTCTTGTTTCTTGGATTCCACAGAAAAACTCTTGTTTCTTGTGTACATCAATTCATTGCTCTTACTGCATGTACCCTTCAATGCAACCTCTTTTGAAACACGAGAGAATATATATGCTAACAAAATTTTCTTCTCCGTCTTCCTTCCTGTACAACTGCTTTCTTTTAATGCTGTTGTGGGTATTTGCAATATCTGAGAGCAGAAGAATGGTGGCATATTTTTTTCTTTTTCTTACATCTGCATCAATAAGCCCTCACATGTTTTGGTACTCTTCCCCCCGAGAGAGAATGCAAGAATTGTCCTTTCATTAATTACCAAAGCTATCTAATGCTTAGACCATACATTAAAGGGGGATACACTAAAGGCAGTGGCGGACCTAGATGTTATCACGTGGGTGCAACCGCACCCTCATCTTCATGATTCAAAAAATTCTTTAAATTATACCCCAAAAGATTTGACTTTGTTTTTATTTTCGTGTTCGACTTCTTCACCCTATCATTGCATGCACCACCCAAACAAAAATCCTGAATCTACCATTGACTAAGGGGGGAACCAGCAAAATTTTCCTTGGCGAAACAATCTTAAAAAAAATTTTCTTGGGGTGTCATGTGTGAAAAAAGCAATAAAATTTCCCAAAACAACTTGGGATTGGCCAAAGAAATTTCCCATAAGAACAAGGGTCTTCCTTAAATTTTGGGCTTTCCCGCACCCCATTAAAAGGGTTTAGTCAATAAGAAATTACAGTGATTGGATCGGTGGGATGTTCTAATATGGAATTTTTACATCAATTCCTATCCCCACTCATATTAACAGCCCTGATCACCAAAAACTTTTCCCCAGTATATATGCTCAGGAAAAGTTGAGGTGCATTCCTTGTGTATGCAAGTCTCCCTTACAAAATCGTTGTCCCGGTTAGTTGAGCTGATGATTAGATTTGAATAGCATATGGCAAAAGTGCTCTGATGGGTAGATCACAGGAGCCAAGTTATTTCAACCAGCTAATTAATAAATCATAGTAGCTCTCAGCTGTGGATAAAATGAGATCCAGAGGTGAAATGATGGGACTTTCATCTGTAATGCATTGCATCTAAACTCTTTTGAGTGATTGCAAAACTGATAGTCTTACTCTGTTGAGTGACTGCAGCTACTAACAACTTTATTAATTGTCAGAGTTTTTGAAACTTTGTTTCCTCATCGCATTGCAGATTTAATTTTTGGCCCTGGTCCATTTTCTGTAGAGCCTCTGGGTGGTATTTTCATACCATCAGTCAATGAGGAAAGTATGACAGAGAGATAAAGCAGAAGTCGATGAAAAGTCGCAAGTACAAGAAGAACATGGGATCGATTAAAAAAGTCATGGACCCCATCGATTTGATCCATCGAACATGACATTCCCAATGGTATCTTTGGAATCGCTCCAGCGGTTCAAAAAAGAAGAAGAGGGACTTAATAAAATTGGCAAGAGGAAGTGGTTGTTAACTTCAGACCATGCCCCTTGTGGGCCGGTTCCCTAATCCATGATGAAAATCTTGCATCCCCACGTCCACTTATTATATATATCCAGGCGAGCCCCGCATAGCAGAGAACAAGGACTTGTTTGTTTGTGTTAGGATACATCAAATGAACTCAGCAAACAATTATTTTAAGGGTAAGGCGTGTGATATGAGGTGATGCATGAAAGATATATTAGATTATGAGTTCCCTGAGTTTTGACTGATATATTCATAAGGGAGGTTATTTCACAGCCATTTTTGTATATGTTCCATGAATTCTTACGTATTTTATTTAAACAGATTGGCCAAGTAATCAAAGTCTTGATACAACTAGAAATAGAGGATTAGCCTTATCGATAAAGCACCTATTCTCATAGTATCCACTATATTTTGAATCTTGGTAGGAACTCTTTACTTCTTATGCCCTGGCCATTGGGCCAACCAAGCAAAAAAATAAGTTACATTACATTTATGAAACAAACATGCATCACCAAATTAAATATAAGGAATGCGATTAAATTCTAGCCAAAAATAAAAAAAACCATTTTCACTCACCCGTGAGTAGGTGGAGAAAAACCGCCTTACATTTGCTTGGTCTGTGCGTGTATTGTTCTAGTGGGTGTCACTTGAGGGTTTAATTCTGTTAGATCAAAGACTTCAAGACACCCACATCATAAAAAAAAATTAATAATAATTAATTGAAGCGTTAAAGGCAATTAATATTCCAGAAATGATAGAATTTGAAGTGAAATTTCTTCTTTTTAGGAGAGAGAGTGAGGGAGAGAGGAATAAATGATCTTTTCATGGGTTCTAACGCCCCTTCACCCACCACACCGAGAGGAGGCCTTTTTAAAGGGGGGAGTGCATACTCCACAAGCCAAACCGAGCTGATCCCTCTCTTCTTAGTCGGTCTGAGAGAGAGAGAGAGAGAGAGAGAGAGAGAGAGAGCAATGCAGGCTCTGGCATCCAACACCCACGTGTGCCTTCCGGCTACACGTGTAAAGGCGACATCTCAAGTTCGGAATTCCACTGGTAGTCTAATATACCACAAGGGGTGGAAATGGAATCCCTTGTTGCCAGGCCCAGGTGTGCGATCATCATATCCATTCTCCTCTATCAGGCCCAGATGCAGCAGCGTACAGACTCAAGCCCTGGACATTCAAGCCGGCAAAGGGTACTTCTATTACCACTTTTTCAGCTTTCCTCAATCTCCCACTTTTCCTGGATTTCATAATTTGGACATGAGCTGTGGGCCCACTGGACCCAGCCTATCACAAAATATTTGGTGCACCCAATACTAGTTATCGTCACTTATGGCTAGACTAGATGATCACGTAGAAGTGCAGGCCCCTTTCCTCTGAATTCACTGGACACATTCATGTAATTGAATTACCAGGTGACGACTTAGAATTTCTGGAAATACTTAAAATTGAAAAGAACAAAGCTGACTACATGACGAAATTATGTGGAGATGAAAAATGAATACCCAGCCATCATGCCATCAATTCAGATGGAAGGAAAGTCAAGGTCCCAACCCTTCATCACCTCTTTAATAATTAATACTTTGTTGGAGTCCCTTTGGCCATGGGTGTACATATTCAATTTCATGCAAACAAAGAGGCCCCAGGAGAATTCCTCTTATGCTGGAACTTGGAATCCTCCCTCTGCACAAATGTGCCCCCAGAACCTATGAATTAGATTGATAGGGGAATTGAAAGATGAGCTAAAGGTGATGGGAAATATACTACACCTTGAAATGGGTGTACACAGCAAACACCTCCAAAATGAAGTGCTTCTTTTAATGAAAATTGTCCTAGTCAACATGGAGAGAGATCTATATGTGTGTAAATGCAAAGCAGTAATGAGTATGAAAGTGGCCAAAGTAGCCTAATCCCATATATTTAGGATAATATTTTGAGCGGGTCACAAAAAACTGGCGGTTTATATAGAGGATTGAGATGGTTTAAAATGACAGGCATTTTGGGGGAGTTCTAATTTTTTAAAATGAAGGGAATTTCGGCTTTTGTAGAAAACTGAAGGATGTCATTTGCTTTAACTGTAAGAATCTAGCATAGATAGCATTTGAGAATTTGCTTCTTAATTTTTTGGAAAGGTCACAAATATTTTTTCAAAGGAGAATTATTAGAGAGAGTGAAGAGAATACGAGGAAAGATGTGAGAAGAATCTTTGAGTGGTATGAGTGGAAAGAGTTGTTAAGAGAAATGAGGAGAGATACTAGGAGCTGAGAATTTGAATTTTCATGCTTTACAAATTCCTCTTCATAAAGATACTTGGATATAGTGAATTTTACCAAGATGTAGTTTCTCAAACTTCCCCAAGAATTATATGGGATAAGAAAATTTGCAAAGGCAAAACATACACTATTTGCATCTAAACAATGCACAAAACACAGAGAGAAAAAATGCACGAAAGTCCAAAACTATGGAGAGACACCCCTACAGGGAACCCTTATTTAGGTGGGTTCAGAAAAATTCCAGGAGCTCGCTTCTCTGAGTTCTATTAATCGATCATAATTAATCGAGCCTTATAAATATTTGTAGTTCTTGCTTCCCTATCCTTCGGTTATTTAGTTTTTGCTCTATCAAGATACATTGTGAAAATAGAGGGGCAATTTCTAATACGTACTTCATTGTTCTGTTCAAGGTAGTGGGACCAATATGCAAATTTACCAAGGTTTTATGCACATGAGCAAGAGAATATCCTAATTATTAGTACTTTACTAAAAATGCTCCATTCTAAAGTCAGAGAGATTATTGTCAAATATGATCTCTTTATATTGGGTTTGAAATCAATCAAATCTTCTCATAGCATTTTGTGGATGGTTCATCCGTTGACATCTTACATACTGACAATTTCATGTCTTTCAAAACTATATATTGGGATGGTTTCATGAGGTTGATGAGCTTTATCAGGTCATATATAATTGTTTTTAAATGATCTCTTCATTGGCCTGCTTTCATGCACTCTCAAGGGTTAAACTCCTTTTTCTGTTTTCAAATCTTTTTTCAGGATGAGCACATTTTTTCATGTGGAACTTAAAGTTCGTGACTACGAACTTGATCAGTATGGGGTTGTTAATAATGCTGTCTATGCAAGTTACTGCCAACATGGTGAGGTCTTCTTCAATTCTATTAGTTACAAGTTTACCCAATATACCAAATGGACAGCCATATGTTTTTGCTTTACTTTTGGGTGGAATGGAGAAGTAGAGATGATGCATTATAATTTATAAGAGTTTTTTTATCCACTGTTTTTTTCCCAAAATAAAACTGTTAAGTTTGAGGTCAGATTTGCAAAACAGCCAATCTTGATTTAATGGAATCCATTCTTCTAGAAGAAGCAAGGCATAAAATTAAAAACTGAAGTTAACCTTCTAGATATATATTCTTTTGTGATTACTTCCTTTTTGTTGTTTTTGTCTCAATTCAGCAAGGGGGTGATGTGAGCTTTTCTGGTTTAGAAGATTGACCACCTGGTATATGGGTACATGAACAGGGAAGATGTTGGAGTTGATAGATCCTATGAAAAGAGAAGCATGGACATATCTTGTTTGCAACATTGGATAGAAGGGAGAGAAAGATAGGGGCCTTGGGGAAGGGTTTAACCTTTTCTATTGAAGAAAGTGCAGTTTGAGAAATGTTATATGGATTGTAGTTGATGGAGATTTAAAGCAGAAGAGTTGTATAGGTTAAGAAAAGAAAGGATAGGTTATAATTGTTTGGAATGTATTATATTCAAAATCATAAATGTTGTTATGGATTATGCATCAAAGTGGGATCTGGTGAAAGTAATAAAAAGAAGTTTTTGGGGCATGATAGTAGATTGGTATAACCATGGGAGAGTATCATAATTGGGGGACATTTTAATGGTTGTATATGAAGAGGAGAGGACTATGACAGATTACCTAGAGGAATAGTTTTAGACAAAAGAATAATGCAAGAAAGTTATTCTTGATGTTGTTAACTTGTTATAGCTTTTGACCTTGACTAATATATACTTTGACCATAAGGAAGAATGCTTTGTGATGTTTAGAAATGGTCCGAATAGGTCACAAATAGATTAGGCTTTTCTTAAGCCTGGAGAATGATCAGTTTGAAAACTTTCTGGAGTCATCTAAGGAGAATCTTACAGTGCATTATAAGTTACTGCTTGTGGATATTTTTAAGAATAACAATTACATAAGTGAGGAATTGTTTTGAGAATTAGGTAGTGGAATCAAAAAGGAAAAACATTAACAACATCCAAAGAAAGAGTATTAAGGCAAGGCATTTGTTACTGGGGAATCAGTTTTAATAAAATATATGATCAAATGGCGGTTGTATTAAATAGGCCACTGAAGAGTTACTTGGGGAGTGTAAGGGAAAGAATAATCGTACGTATTACACATTAGGAAACATGGTGATGGAGTTCATAACTCCAAAAAGTTATGCACGAGAAAAATATTTTTCAAAGAATGATACAAAACAAGGGTTGAGGCCTTAAAATGGTACAACTTATACAAGCATGAAGCCAGTTAAAAAGTGTTTCTACTGTTGGGAAATGAGGGGAGGTGGGGTGTTTATAAGTTGGATAAGATCAATGAAGGGAAAACTAGAGATCCTGATCATGTAAGGTTCATTGTTTACTCAGATTTAAGAAAACTTTCTAGAACTAAATCTAATCAACTGCAGAAGGTTTTATATGTTGAATTTATGTGAAATAGATAGGTCTTTCTAGGTTCAAATTAACAATAGTGAACACAGCTAACTATTATTAGATCAGAGATAAAACCTGGCCATAACTATTATTATTCCAGAATCTTTGTTGATTGGTCTGCAGACAAAAACAAAAGTAGCCTTTATTTAGCTTGGAATGAGTTTCTTCAAACAGGCAGATTGGAGCCCAACAAACCAGGAAGATTGGTCTCAATCCAGTCAAAAAATTGCTGGATTTAGACTGGAATGCCTCTTTTGCACAAAAATGAAGGAAACAAAAATGCACACGATAAAAAAATGCTCTATTTTGTTTGAGAAATTGAATGGGAATATTCCCTTCATCCAGACTGCTCTCTTTTGATTGAGAAACTAAATGGAAATTATTCCCAGCAGACTGCTGATTGGCTATATTTATAATAATAGAAAAACAACTCCAAACTCTTAACCATTTCCTAATTTAGTTTAAATGAAACTACAACACCGCTGCTTAATCTCCTACTTATAAAAGTATAGAAGGAACTAATTTAATTCACTTCGAAAGACTTCGTGGCTGACAAGCACTAAAAGACTGCATAGTTGACAAGAACCGTGGACTGTAGGTCTCATTGGCCTACTGTGGTCCCAGACTTTGAGGCCTAGCTGGTTGTTTCTGGCATTTGCTTAGTTGTATGGAGCTGAATCTTGGACATCAAATAAACAAGAAGAAAATAAAGTACTTCTTGTTGATATGCGCGTTGTAAAATGAATGCAGTGACATTTCAAGAAAAGAAAGAATTATGGATGAGTACATAAGACAGAAACCTGCATGTAGCTCAACAGAATCAGAGAGGGGAGAGTTTGGATATAAATGCAGAGAATCTGAAGCAGCCCTATGTGACAAATGAAGGGCTTTACGGATGATATACATTGTTATGCCTTTCACCAGTAGCTTGAGCTTTTAGTGGTTACTGGTTATTAATAGGCCATTAATGTGGTGGTCACAGCTTGGGATGAACTTGCATTAGTAGGTCGTTCAAGCTATATCTGATGCAGTCCTTGGGGTAAGAATGAGGACTGCAAGTGCAACTCCAAGAAAGTTGCTCTCACAACTTGGAGGCTGGATCCTCTTGGGTCTGCAAAACTGGAAGGCTTGGAGAGGGCAAGACTTGGCAAAAAGACCAGTAAAAAGGTGTTTCTAGGGATATCATATGGAACAACCCATTCAATGTTAACAATTTGGTATTTGTGGAAATCTATTGTCTTCCTTAGTCTGCTGTTTTACATATCCAATTGCCAAGGCATCTTGTCAACATAGCTGCGTTAACCTTTGATTTTACAGAAGCCTGTACATCCTTCTCAGATTGGCTTCATACTAAATTCGAACGAATTATTATTTTCTGGCGATCACCCAAATTATTCCATAGGAAAGCCTGTTGAATCTTCACAATATGTTTAACTACACCTACTGGGCATTTGAAAACACAAGATGCTTGTTTACTGTGTTTTACTGAACTATGTTTATTATTTCCAAAACTGTAAGTAATTTTCCTAATGTTAGTTAAAAATTAAAATGACGTAATGCTTTGACTCAATTTAGAATGTCATAGAGAACAAACAACAATACTTTTCATGAAGAAACTCTAGTAATAGCATAGATTTTTTCTAGTAAAGTTAATAATATTAAATTGAATAAAAGCCTGTGGATAGGATACCCTTACCTGTATGTGTGTCCTCTTGAAAAAAAAAAAAAAAAGAACCATTATATGTATCCTATCTAATAATAAGTGAGTTTAACTTCAAGCATGATATTTTGCCCAAAAACAAAAACTTCAAGCATGGTATGATACATCACAAACATCTAGATATCAATATTTGTTCTTTCATGTCAAGCAGGCCGCCATGAACTTCTTGAAAAGATTGGCTTGAATGCCGATGAGGTTGCTCGCAAAGGTGATGCACTTGCATTGTCAAACTTGTCCCTCAAATTCATTGCACCTTTGAGGGTATGCCTTTTTTCCAATTGTATACACCTAGTGTTTGCAATAATGCCATATTTGCAAATGAATTACATTGATTTATATGTTGCCTTTAATTATCCTAATGCGGAATGAGATGGAGATGTGGGGCGAGCAAGGTGGAAGATGGAGATAGAGGAGAAAATTGGGCTATCACCGAACTTCAGTTGCTAGATGCGTTAATTGTGCTCTCACCAAATTCCAATTCAGGAGGTGCTAGCGATTTCGAGGAGAACTTGAAGAAACTTAGGGAAGATCCCAAAACTTTTCATTAATTATCAATCATTAACTAAGCCAAAGAGGCTTTACGATGCTTAAATAAATAAAAGACATAACCCTAGGACTAATCTAGACCATCAAAACACTTTGATGGTTAAGATTAAAACATTTTATTAAAATAACTTAAAAATATAAAAGAATAAAACCCTAAATGAACTAGGATAGGTGTACTAGGCCCAAAGGCAGGTCGACCGATAGGGACCATGGGCCTGTCATGCATCAATTATCCTCTTCTTGGAGAAAACTTGACCTCAAGTTTTAATAGAGGTCCTCCAAGATCAAATATCAAGCGTACAAATCCTTGATGTGCTTTTTGGGCTTCAAGCTCTTAGCATGACTTGGAAACTGGAATCAATTTTTTCAACCAATTAGAAGGGAAATGGTAGCATGGCGTCTTTTGATATTTGACTTCAGCATTGATTTGTAATTTGATCGTTAGAAGCTTCATTGTTTGGCTTTGAAGCAATAGATCACAATTTTCTATTGTCAATAGTCTATCCTCAAAGATGAAATCAATGTGAGGGACATCAATGAGTGCAACACTAGCCTTTCCTTCGGTGGGGACAGGCTTTTTTTAATGTGGTTCTACATTCATATCCATTGGATCTTCAGGTTGATTGCTAACCATATTTAAGTCTCCAATTTTACTTATTGCTGACATCTGTTGATCATGATTTTCAACTTTTAAAACAACCTGTTTTGTTGATGATGTATTTTGCTCTTTAGGAAGTGGACTTATGATCAGATCCATGAGATGATTAGATGCTTTGTTGTTTGCTTCACTGTTTATTTCTTCTTGTTCCTCCTACACTGCTTGATCAACACCGTCTGAATTAATCATGGAATCATTTCTTTTGTGTTTTTGTTTCTCAATATCAGCCTGAATATTCTCCACAAGTGGTTCTACAACATTGGATTTTTCCTCTTGCAACTTAGCTTTCCAGAGGCGATAGCGTTTTATCAAACATTCAATACAAATCGCTTCCCAAAATGCTTCATACATCTCTTTACACTCCTTTTGCATATTTTTCCGTATGCTTAGTCCTAATCCTCCAACAAAGATAGTAACATAATGTTCATCAAAGAAGCATGGATACGGACACGGGACATAGATATGACATGACATGGACACCTCAACACGGAATTTCTCAAAAAAGTAAGACACGGACACATCGAGGGACATGTTAATAATATACATTTATATATATAATCATATACTAAAAAAATAATATAATTTTAACTTTTTAATCAATTTAGCAATCAAAAAATAAAAATTCAAGTACTAACTAACAAACATATCAAATTATCAAATATCAATACAACATTAAAACATAATTCATAATCATTAAACGTAAAATATTCATAGTTCCATAAAATCCATACAAAGAAAAGGGAGGATCATCTCTTTTCCCTCCCTAAAAAAAAAAAAAAAACAAAAAAACAAAAAAAAACAAAAAAAACAAAAAGCAAAAAAAAATCCAATCTCAAGGCCTATTCTTTAGTAAAAGATTTATTTGTCTTGTGCTTGTGATATAATTAATATTAACAATCATACATTTGTCAATGATAGAAAATTTTCATATATCAAGTTTACAAGTATTAGTAACCATATGTTAACAAGTGTCTAAGAAATATCAGCTACATGTTTATTTTTTAGTCATAGATACGAGCTAGGAATTGTGGGACACGTTGCAAAAAGAGTGTCGAACAAGTGTCCGAAATTAAGATATTTAGTTCTTAATTATGGACACGGCTAAAATAGTATCGAACATGTGTCCGAGAGTGTCCAAGAAGTGTCGGTGTTCGATACGTGTCCGACACAGATACGTCACTTTCTTAAAAGTGTCCGTGCTTCTTAGATGTTCATCACTCTCATGTAGTCTACATAATTCTTATAGTCTTGAAAATTCATCAGCGTATTCAAGAACTAATAGCTTCTTGCCTTGTCACATATTTAGAAATTGATTGAAGTAGGCTTTATTATCATCATATCATTGTCCATACTTAAGTGAATATGTTGCTCCAAGCACAGCACGGTGAATTATCAACATTAGCTTTTCTTCCAATTCCATATGGAAGACTTCTAAAATAACGCGTGTTTTTTTTATTGTAAAAAAAAAAAAATCAATCTTACTTGTTGTGTAAATCTCTTTAAACAAGCGCACATGATCAAACATATCTGAAATCGGAGTCCGGATGGAAGAGATCTCGCGATTTGAAGATGGATGGTTGAAAGTGAATTGATGATGGATCCTTGATTGATGAGATCAACCTCAATACCTTCATCACTGTGTAGATCTTATCACCATGAGCACGCAGGATCAAATGGATCTGAAATCGGAATTCGGATTGTCCTGATATCGCAAAATCAAATTTCATCTGTCGATCTGGTCAAACTCCTATTTTACTGGATTCTACTACTGTCACGCTAACATCATTGCTGATGTCGGTGTCTATGCTGCTGGGCTTTTGTTGCAAACAGGTTAGGTTAAAACTATACATAAACTGTACCCTACTTGAACCTTGCCTAAAGTGGACTAGGGACCACAAAATTTTGTGGTGCTCTAGAGCACCATTTATCTTATAGCAACCTTTCTTTTGTTTGTTTCGTTCTTGCCTCTGCAACTAGAAACCACGCAATGATCAAAAACCCATTGTAGAAGTGGCGATGATGGCGCGGTGGCCTCCTCTGGGTCCGACGATGGTTGCGTGGTACCAACCAACTTCTTTGACAACGGCGAAAGGCCCCAGATGCTGCGGAAGGAGTCCGGATCCTCCGTCCCTATTTTCCTCTCCAGCGATTATAAGAACAAACAATGGAGACCCTGAATCTTCTAGATCCTCTTCTCTGATAGTTTCAGTGAATGTAGTTTCAAATCTAACAGATCTGGGTTGGGTGTTGATCACAGGAACTGATGGAATGCCAGATCTGAAACTACAACTGGAGATGATGATGGTTAGGCAGTGACGATGAGTTGCTGAATCTCGAATCCATGATGGATTGCTCTTCGGCTCTAATACCAAATAATGCGGAATGGGATAGAGATGCGGAGCAAGCAAGGTGGAAAATGGAGATAGAAGCGAAAATTGGGTTCTCGCCAAACTCCAATCCAGGAGGCGCTAGGGATTTCGAGGAGAACGCGAAGAAATTTGGGGAAGATCCCAAAACTTTTCATTAATTGTCAATCATTAACTAAGCCAAAGAGGCTTTACAATGCTTAAATAGATAAAAAGACATAAATTATAGGACTAATCTAGACCATCCAAACACTCTAACGGTTAAGATTAAAACATCTTATTAAAACAACTTAAAAACATAAGGGAATAAAACCCTAAATGAATTAGGATAGGTGGGTAGAGCCCAAAGGCTGATCGACCCATGGGAACCATGGGTCTGTCCTGCATCATATCCTCTGGCTGTTTAACTTTTGTCCAACCATACTGAACCCAAAATGAGAAAGTTTGTGCCTCATGAACCAACATTCATGTATCTATTGTTCAATGATCCAGAATGTTTATTTTTGGAGAAGCCATGCTGTAATTATGGTATTGTCAATGGCTGAATCCATGCCATGTTATGGCCAGCTTGAGCACCGGTCAAATTAGATATAGGCCTTGCGTATAGACAGGTAGTCTTGACCCGAGCACAACCTAATTAACATTAAGGTGTAAACCTTGAACCTAAAAAACTGAAGTAGTATAAGCCAGACCCAAATGTTGCGATAGGCCAGCCAAGAACCTAATGGCTTTGCCCAATTGTTGACATCCTGACCTAAATCTCTTCCCAACAGGTCAAAATCCATTTCTATGCATTCACTTATGTCACGCCTTAGGCCCAAGATGAGGGAAATTTAGTTAGGCCCGTAACGTGATGCGTAATCTAATGGTAACCCGTACCACACTAAGGCAAATACGAATTTCCAAATGTACAAGAAAGATTCATAAGCACATAAGTATTTATCAATTTGTGGAAACATTAGTGCATTACGCACCCAGTCAGACTACTTGTGATAGCAGAGTGCATGCATGAATACTTTTTTAAACATTCCCATCATAACCTATTTAAGTGAGTTATCAAAATGACATGAATCCCAAGATAAACATACTACATGTCTACATACATGCTAAATAAACACAAGTCTGTGAAGTGATAACGGTAAAGACCGGTACTCCGATACATGTTCATCAAATATACAATAATCACAAATATCTCAAATGCAATATGATGGCATGATGAAAAGAACGAGCTGATCTAAGCTCAAGATCCTAGAGTGCCAAAATTCCATGAATTGCTCTAACGGATACAACAAATAGAAGATATCATCTGGTCCCCACTCAACTAGTTCGGAAGGAACTTGTGTGGAATCGTCCAGGATTGCATCAATAATAACAATATTGGAACTGTGATATGCTGCTACAACATTAAGAGTAGTACAGTAAGCATGACAGCTCCACAAGGAGTAGGCAAATAGTATTCTAAACATAGTTTCCAATAAGGAAATAAAGACATAATCAATATATAAGAAGTCAATAACAATTTACTAAGCATGTTAGCCTTCATAATGAACATATGTATAAGAGAATCAATGTAACAGAAATATACTTGCAAATTTGGCAACGACATCACTAGTATCCTCTCCAAAGGAGAGTGTTTATCAGGATGGGTGGGGATCCAGATAACTAATCCGGTCACTCCAAAGAAGCGTCAACTCACTCCATAGGAAAAACCAACTCTAGCGGTACGTATCTTAAACTCATACTTAGCCCCGCCAGGCCTTATAGAGTCAAACTCAATGGTGCCAACTCTATAAATCAACAAGGATAACATAAATAGCATAACTTTGCGTTCTTAATTGCTCGTTTAGCAGAACTTTCTTGCTTATCAGAACTTACTTACGTACCATTTACAATAACTTACATACCATGATATCAAATAAGAATAACGGTAACAACAGGAAATACAAATAAAATGAATATACCTAAACTATTGACATAAGAGTAAGCGAGAATAAGGAAATCATTGCAATATGCATAAGCTTTCAATTTTTAAGAGACAAGGATGATTTACAAACCGAACTATTCTAAGATGCCCGTGTCTTTAGCTTTCTACTTTGGTGTGACCATAGGTCATCCAATGTCAAGTGTTACTGAATTTCTTTATGTTGCATTGTGTATGAATATAGACATTGGACTCATATCCACACGCGAAGGGTATAACACTAAAACTAACTGGAACATCTAACAAGGATGGGTGACAGCCAATACTTTCCTTGTGTAACGAATTTGATTTCGTTGGACTTGTATTAAGGGAGAGTGATTTTAAAAGTCAAGGTCTTACAAAGTCATGTAGTTTGCTAGTATTCTAAGGTATTACTTGACTATATGATCGAACTCAAGGTTCCCTAAGTATACTTAACCTCATCAAGTCAAGTTACATCAGTATTGAAAAGAAGCTTGTAGAAATGGTTTTTAAATTAAAAAAAAAATGGCGGCCCAGTGCACGAGGCTCTCGCATAGTGAGGTTTGGGGAGGGCAAGATGTACCCAGCCTTATCTATATTTTGAAGAGGCCGTTTCCGTGACTTGAACTCGTGTCTTTCAGGACGTTGCTAGTAAGCCTTTACGGTTGGGCCAAGCCGCCCTTCTAGAAATGGTTTTTAAATAAATAACATAAATAATATTTTGGAAAAACAGTGTATGCCCGATCGATCGGGCATGGATCCGATCCATCGGATGTAACTGAAAGATTCAATCCAATCGATCGGACTTGATGCGGAACTTTGCATTTCAGGTTGTTTAGTTCCAAACTTTCCCCTGTTTATTTCCAAACTCTACCAACCCATTTTTCATCATTTATTGTACCGAATCAAGCATATTATATGCTATTTCACTTCTATTTAATCCCTTTTTTACTTCATTCATTCAAATCGTCATAAACATTATTTTCACCTACAAAGACATCCTCCATTAATGAAACATGAAGAGGATGGGCTGTACAATACAGTAGAGTATAGAGTAATCAAGAATCAACCATAATAACACACATGCATGTTACTATTTGCTTATACTTGCCTTATATGGTGCTCTCAAAATAAATGCCAAAGCCAAAATAGTAGAATCCCCAAATCTAGATGCTCAACCAAAACCCTATACATGGAAATGGCATGAAAAGAAGAAGAAAGTATGAGATGAATGCCATGAAAGGATGAATAAATGAAGCTATGATTGGGAAAATCCACTAGTAAACTATTTAATGGCCCAAACTTCAAAAAGGATTGGGTTGCTTACCTTGGGAGATGTGCCAATGGTGGCTTGGGCCTTTTTCCTCCAATCCAAACACCAAGTGGGTAAGTGAAGGTAAAGAAGAAGATGGAAACATTCTCAAATGGGAGTGTAAGAGCCTCTTAATCACCCACTCTTGGCTTGGAAGGGGGTAGGAGATGGAGTAAGGAAGAGCTTGGGGACTAGGGTATTAGCTAGGGGGGACAGGAGTGCTCTCTCTTGAGAGTAGCAACATTTTATAAACTAAAATTGTTTAGATGTTTTGGGGTATTTGCTAGCAAATCCTTTGGTTGGGGTTATTTACATAAAGGGTCATAAAAAGGGCTCTACATAGTTAGCTTGTCTTAAGTGGGTAGGGTCCACTCTTGATTCAAGATGCTCATGATAATTGCACATGATGTTATGAAATGCTGCATGATTAATTTAATTAAATTCATCATTAGTCCATGAACTACCTAAACTAAATTAGGGTTCCACCAATTCTACTTACCAAAGACCCAATTAACTCTAAAACCTAATCAATTAGCACAAATCACAAAAAATTAGCAAATCAACCCTAAATCAGGGAACGGGATCTTACAACTTGCAAAAAATCAATTCAATAAAAAAATCAGTTGATATTCTGATATTAGAGATTTTTTGGTCCACACATGCAGTGGCCATAAGATTTATGATCTTGATCACCTACCACGGGCCAAATCATCAGGATAAAAGATGCTTAGTAGCCATATGAATTGTATTATATAATAGAAATGTTACTGTTCGAGCAAAAATGATGCCCCTTCTGTACTCAAGTCCTAAGAAACAAGCACACAACCCAGCACTATTGATCGTTACATGGCCTTAAAATGCCATAATGCCCAAATGGGATACTTCAAAGGATGCACCCTCTGAGACATCTACAGGTTCTGAAATCCATACCTGTGGGTTACTCTGAAACTTGGAGGAATAATACTGAAGGAACTAGAAAGGCTGTGAATATCATTAGGAAACTATTTTCAACTTGAAAACACTTCATTAGTTGCAATAATTATTTGCTTACTTATCTATTGTTTGAACAGTGAATTCTCGTAACAAGTCTTTATTTTGATCTAGAGGAAATTTTTGTTGCGAGAATCTGTAAATGCTAAATATAGTCTTCAGCGGCTTGAGGATAGGACATGAATGTTACCCTCAAGCCTCATGTCTGTGACATGGAGGGCATTTTTTGGACCTTTTTGGATCTGGGCCATTAATTTAGTGGGTCCTTTTGTGGATAGTGTGAGTGTCTGACTACCCAAAAGTGAAAGATCCTAGCTATGAAACAGCTGTGCTATCTTCTATAATGTAGTAAAATAAAGATCATATGATTGTACATTTGTCCTAATATTGTCCTTGCTCAGCCAGAGTGGTGAGAGGTTTGTCGTGAAGGTGAGGATCTCTGGCTCCTCTGCTGCACGCTTATTCTTTGAACACTTCATTTACAAGCTTCCTAATCAAGAGGTCAGTCTTTATATCTTCTATAGCTATCTGTTACTTTAACAACTCATATTGATACTTCAATCTTTTACATTTTTGTTCAGCCCATTTTGGAAGCGAAGGCCACTGCTGTGTGGCTGGATAAAAATTACAAGCCAATACGCATTCCTTCAGAATATAAATCCAAGTTTGTTCAGTTCCTTCGCCATGAAGAATCCAATTGATTTCCTTAAAATGTGAGCTTTGGTGGTGGTAGGGGCTTTTCTTACTTACACTACAGATTTTAAAGGAATTTACATTGAGCTTCCTGATTGTAGTTCTAGACTTCTTGCTGATAATTCAAGGACATGAACAATCATACCCATATGCTTCAGTCATATGTTCCCGAATAATTTCTTGTTTGATTCTTTGATATTAAGCTCCCTCTGTGTTTCTGCACATTTTTGCATAAAACGTTTAGATGTATAGGCAATGGAATCTATGACAGTTTATGTGTGAATTAAGAGTGCATTTCAGCAATCAGGAAGAGCTAGATAACTGGGTTTTTCATTATAGGACTGGTTATCTGCAAGACTCTGTGTATTGACTAACAAATAGCCATGGGTAACGGGTTCCAATACTGCATTTGGATGAGCCGACGCTTGCACGACTCGTAGATCGAAAAAGCCTCTGCATTTTCCGTTTCTTTTCTACATGGAAGGGGGAAAAATTAGAATGATTTTCTTCATCTGTACGGAAAACATTTCCTATTCGAGGGATTAAGAATCATTTTCTTTTATGGCAGCAAAGAAAAAGAATTTGTGGTGCTGTGGTGCTGTGGAATTTTAGTTTCCTCATAAATGCATCCTTAAAATGTGGTTTTATAAGAAGAGGATTCTATGCTCCACTGAATAGATGAATTTTGCATTTGTACCCCTCTTAGGACTTGTTTGTGCAGTGAGAGGATTTTGCTCTCTGTAGATTTCTATTTTTTATGGGAGGAATCTTGCATTTTCACCCCTCGCAAAGGTAACTAAAATACTTGTTGTTGAGAAAAATCAGTTTATTTTTATCTTTTACCATTTACGCAAGGAATAAGCCACACTAAGGAAACAATTAGATCTTACTTAAATAATCAAGCAATATAATCTTCTAATGTTTTGGGTTAGATTTAAGAAAGGAAATGTATTTAAAAATTTTTAACTACAAAAATTTTTAAAGGATTCTACCAAAAAGAAATCCCATTAGTGCATTACATCATTTGCAGACCCAAAAAGGCCCACGGAAACATCATAGACTGCAGTGGTCCCTAAGGGTCAATGAGGTATATATTTTTTTTTCTACCTTCCCTTAGCAGGGATTTTGCGCTCTTCAAAATATATTATAATCGACAAGTCTCCATTTTCCCCTTTTTAATGGTCTTATTCTCATAAATCGATTGCAGCTCGGTTTGTCCCAGGCGAACACAAAATCTCCACTTGTTTCACTATCGCCCTTCCATGTCATGGTGAATCATGTATGTATCTTGCATGTATTTCATATGGGTTCTTCCTAATGGATTTGATTTTAGGTTTTCATCTATGTAATGGGGTTGATTTAGGTTTTTATTTGTTTGATAGACTGTAAAGAAAAAGAAGGGTGTTTTCAAGACATTTACAAAAATAAATAGGAGAAAGGCACAGACACTGCTCTCACAAACCATGCCAGTGAAAATGCTTGCCACTTCGTATCCATACAGGGGGCCAATGTAATTGAAATCATATGTTATTTGGACAAACCCACATCACTAAATTTTGCATTTCGGATGTATTTATCCCCACACGCAATTTGTCCTCTTATACATAAGAAGAATCAACAATTTGATGAATATGAAATACACATTCCCAACAAAATAATGCATTCATTTCACTGAATTTAGATCCCAAGTGGCATTGTAGATTAGTTTGTCATAGGTATATATAAATCCCATTGTAAATTCACTTCAGTTGTAAACAAACATCCACTAAATAACTAATAAGAGTAAAATAGAGGATTTTAAAGAAAAAAACCCCTTAGTTAACCACTAATCCCGATTAGTCCCTGCAAAAGCTTTTGAACTATTGGGCCTTGGACCTGATTTTTGTGTATTTTCTTTTCTTTTTTAAAATATGGGAGCGTCACTCCTTTTTTTTTTTTTTTTCTTCATTTCTTCTTTCCCCATGCAACTCATCCTCTGGGCCAATATACCCCAAAACTGAAAAAACCAACCACCTACGTCCCAAATCTCCCAATGGCAATGATAGTGGGCGGCAGCGGCGTGCCGGCGGCGGCAGCACCAGCAGCGACGTCGAAGCTAGCTTCATGAAGCTCCTAAGACTTTTTGAGTTACTACATGTAGACCTACTCCATCGTGCTTTGCTGGAACTCCAAGGTCGTCGAAGTCGATGGTCACGTGTAACTCGCCAGCCTCGGTGGTGCCATGAACATCTCCTGCCACCATGCCTGCATCTTCTACAAGTAATGCAGGCGGTTTTCGCTGGGAAAGAATGGGTTAGCATCCTCCACCTGCCTGGCAACTCGCACGTAAAGCTCGATTTGCAAGACCTGCTCCAAATTGAAGACAAGAAGTTCTACTTCCTTGTCCGGGTGCGGAGCATTCTAGGGTGGGGCAGGCTCGTTCTAACCATCAATTCTTATCAGAGCCAAGGTTTGAGTGGTCTCACCACCAAGGAAGTAAAATAAAAATATTTCTTTGTTTTTCTGCAAGAGCAAGCAACTCAAAACAAGTACATGTCATTTTTAACAAGTTTTTGAATTGCATTTTTTAGCCATCCTCATCGTGTACGAAGAGGAAGATGAGTTGCTGAGGAGGAAGGAAAGTGTCACTCCTCCCCTGTATTTCTTCTTTCTTCTTCTCTTGTTTTCGTTTTTTTTTTTTTTTTTTTTTTTGGCTCCCTGTTATCCTTTCTTTTCTTTTCCTCTCTTCTGCTTTCCTTTCTCTTTCTCTTTTCCTTTCTTCTCCATCATGATCATATCTGAGGCTCATCACCATACAAAAGAAGAGGAAGAAAGAAAGAGAAGAAGAAGAAAAGGAGTGACACTAGCATCACTCCTCTCCATATTAAAAAATAAAAAAAAAACCCACGAAAGCATGTCTGATGGACCCTATTAGTGCAAAAAATTCTTTTTAGGGGACTGATTGCGATTAGTGGTCAACTAAGGAGTTTTTTTCATAAAATCCTCAATAAAATATAAAGAGTAATGGCATGAATATACTTCAACTAATGAAATTTCTAATTAAAATAGTTTGTGAAAGAGCATAAATTTTGAGATATTATATTTGGGAAGATGCTCCACATTTGTAATAAGAAACTTACATAATATTTTCGTACTCTCTCATTAATGCAGACTACTAGTTTTTTTATTGGAGAACATGTGATTTGAATAGTTTGGATCCATGAGTGGGCCTCATGTAAGTTGAGGAGCAGCAACATATTGATCTTTTCTATATATACAATTATTTTGAATGGTACTAGTGCAAAATTTGAGGGTACCTTGTGAAGTTTTGCCTTTAACCAATCATTTTAGCCTCTTTTTTTTTTTTTTTTTGTACAAAGACATTCATTGGACATTTTGAAATTTCAATAGCAGTTAAGCAGAGGGAATTGCAATAGGGTAGCACAATAACCCATGCTAAATCAGAATTTTATTTATTTATTTATTTTTCAAGACACCTAAATGAATAGCTTAGTTCAATAAAATGCAAATCGAGATAGATGCCGGTTATTATATGAATGCCATTATGCTAAAACATACAAAAGCTAGTACATGTAATGTGATTAATAGAGTCATGTTTTTAAAAATCTTCTTTCCTTTTTTTTTTCCTTTTTTTTTTTAGTTTTGATCGCATCTAATATATTAGTTTTGAAAGTTTTCAAATCAAGATCCATACATGCTTAATGAGGTGTTCTTTTTATATTTATAATAGGTTGGTGTAGGGTTAGGTGAGAGCCAAAATTGAATTCTATAGAAACAAAGAAAGAATTATTAATTTCAAATGAGTACACCTTTAGGTGGTTTGGACAAATGAATGAAACTTTTTTTAAAAATATTTATATTTTTTGTTTTCAAAGAATTTCTTTCAAATCATGACAATTTTGAAGTGGGCCCATCATGGTCTTTGATATTTTTTAGTTTTTTTCTTTATTAAGTTTGATGGGCTTTCATATCTGTAAAAATTAAAACGATTAAAAGCCTTCTGCTATAATATATAATAAAAAAAAGGTGCAAATGCTAAGCACAAGCTATGAATGATATATTATAATTGAAGGATGGAAGCGTGTGAGGATATTTTCTTTCCTCTTGTAAATGCTCAACTTAGACTTACAGTTGCAGTCAAAGATCAATTCCTTGTTGTTCCTTGTTGTCCCGCCACTTAATGGGTTGACAAAGAAGGGTCATAGGTTAGTTCAAATCCTATCATGTTAACATTTGAATGTATAAAGAAAATAAAAGATTGATATTATATAACGAATATGTTAGAATTTTTTTAAATCAATAAGCTATGAACAAACCTTTTTCCTATTTCACCCGATCCCAATAGCACTTGCTTGAGACTCCATTTCACCATGACCAATGCGACAACACTAATTCACAAAAAAAAAAAAAAGTATAATAAGAGATGTGTTTTAATTGAAATGGAAGAATATGCACTATTTATAAGCCAAGGGAATTATAAATGACTGACAAATGTCATCATCCAGCTTGTATAAAAAAATGATATACAATGTGTCACTCTTTTAAATTTTCAAAAAAGAAAAACAAATGATAAGAGCCCAAAAGAACAATGCAGAGAGTGTGTGTATGTGGGGGCATTCTATGGGTTGAACAATGTAGGTAGTATATGTGCTCAACTTGAACTTTCTAGTGTTTCAACAATGTGTTGGAATTCATATTATAGAAATATGATGGAGTTTTACACCAGCTATCAAACAGATGTGCATTTCCACCTCTTTTGTTTGTTCCATTAGATGGACAATAGATTAAGGCCCAACAAATGAATAATCTTCAATGAACATTTCTAAACTCAAGTAGGCCCACACAACCCCATGTTCTGATTCCCTTCCTCCCCTGTATCTGGCATAAAAGTTCACAAAAATGCACCATACCTAGCCCATTGTGTAAATGTGCACCCCAAGTGTCTGGTCAAGTGTACTTTTTTTTTTTTCGGGAAAAGATAAGAATATATATTTCCAAAACGAGAGTGTACAATGTACAACAAAAACAAATTGGAGACAATTAACTCACTTGGTCTGCAGAATAAGAAAACAAAGAAAAAGAAAAGACAAAGTTTACAAGAACTGCAAAAGAGCAAGATATCCAATTAAGAATTGTAGTTGAAATTTTGAATTCTTAGATGAGCTGCATCAATAGTTTAGGATTTTGGAGACTTTACTCGATCGACAACAGAATGCATACAAGTGAGAAAGGGATGAATTTTTCTTGCTAGAAACCTTTTCTTCCATGTAGAACTACTTGGAGAAATCATAGCAAGTCTTAAGCAATTATTATCAAACAAAATGACCACATGGTAGATGATCTCGAAGCATCATTTAGTAAATCAAAAGCAGCAGAGAAACAATCAGAGCAGTTGGCTGATTTAAACCAAATGATCTCTCGCGAACTACTTCTAAGCAAGCCAATTGAGAACTCTTTGTGAGTTGAAATGAAGAAATTCCAAATTCCAAACTCCTTATTGTTAATCCAGGTAGGAGCCTTTTGAGAGCTAGGATCAAGTGAAGACAAGTTCCAAGTAGCAGCAAGCTCATGAGGGACTTTTGAGTTTAGATAGATGGCTCTAGATCTAACTGGGTTCAAAATATTCATCAGGACCATCTGCCAAGTTGTTTTCTTGCCACAAAAAAATTTGATTGTTTCTCTTTCAATAAGTTCCATGTGAATGCTGAGAAGCAAAGTTTTGCCAAGGTAATATTGCCAACCTTACTCTAGTCATAGCTAGAGATAAATGAGCTAATCTTTTCTTCAATAGTATAGCAATTACGAGAGCTGAATTTGAATTTGATGTTAATAGAATTCCAGATTAGACGACTATAGCTACAGTTTAGGAAAAGATGAATCTTGCACCCTAAATCATAGTTACAGAAGGTGAAATTGGTAGCTGTATGAATATGTTTAGAAGCAAGTTATGCTTTTGTTTTAAGACCATTCAACACAGCCATCCAGGCACAGTAAGAGTGCTTATTTATTCTACATTTGAACCAAAGCCGTTTAGTTCAAGTAAGAAGAGGACCATCAGTATCAATAGGGGCAAAGACAGATTTGAGGGTAAAGTCAAACTAATTCTTTAGCATTCCAAATTATTCATCCTTATAATCCACAAAAGGTTGTGTAGAAGAAGAGATCAAGTTAAAAATGTCCATAAGCTCCTGCGTTGATGCTTGAGGAAGAGCCCAACTGCTGTCTTGAATGAAGGTACTAACTTTCAAATCTTTGCCCAACCCCAGGTCATCGATTGGCCTAAGCCCAAAACAGTCGATTAACCTGCTAGGAGGAAGCTAATGGTCCAAACAGAAATTGGTACTCTTGCCATCACCAATGATTTGTTGTATCTTCATAACAATTGCACTTCTCATCGCAAGGATTCCTCTCCAAGCCCAAAAAGAATTTCTAGACACCTTCATGTCCCAAAAAGAATTTATTTTTAATGTATTTTTTTTTAACCCAGAGATTCCATATTGAATGCCTTTTATCGGCTATTCCCTAGACTGGCCTTTGAATTGCAACACTAGCTATGCTTTCCATTGATCTTATCCCAAGGCCCCCTAGCTCCAAAGGCCTACAAATTTGGTTCCAAGCTAGGGGCTTAAGATAGGGCTTATCATCAAAGTTTCCCCAAAAGAAATTTCTGATGTGCCTGTCCAGACACTGGATGACAGTTTTAGGGAGAAGGAAGCAAGAAGACCAGAAGATATGTATGTTGGATAGAGTTGACTTGATTAGCTCTACACACCCAGCAAAGGATAAAAGCTTTGAGATCTAGCCCGACAACCTTTTTCTCACCTTGTCAGTGATTGTAAGACAATCCGAATATTTCAGCCTATCAGAAAACAAAGGCAAGCCCAAGTACTTGACTAAACTTTCTTGAATCTCAGGATATTGACAATGGCAACCTCCTTCTCCTCCTCTATGCAGTTACAAAAAAAGATAGAGCTCTTTGTACAGTTAATTTGCAAACCAGCATGCTCGCTAAAGTTAGCAATTAATCTCTTAATACTTCCAGCTATAGGAACTTTAGCAGGAGCAAAAATCATAACATTGTCTGCAAAAAGCAAGTGAGAAATAGAGCAATCCCCTTCAATAAAAGGAGTAGGGATTAGGCCATTGGTAACACATTCAGGCCGAGAAAAATTGCACAGCAATACCATATATATATATATATATATAGGATAAGGATAGTTTAAATTGCAATCATATGGAGCCTGACATTAGCGGTGTAAATGCCCATATAGAGTTGGATCAGCTGAATATATTTATTTATTGTGGGACTCACGTGAGGTTAAGATTTATTTATTTATTTATTGGTAAATTATGTTTGGATCATTCAGTTTGAAGAAAAAAGACCCAAAGGAACTAACAATATCCTCTTGTATAGCCAAGAAAACCACATCATTTTCGAAGCAACTGCTAATGGATGGGTAACTATCTATATATCAAGTGCTTATGATAAAAAAATGGATGTCTTATTATAAATCACATATTCTTGCTGTAATGCAGAAAAGAGGACTACCATAATATGAAAAAGCAAAACAAATGAAATGTCGTGGAAGGTGTCATACATAATAAGACATGGGGTAGTGGTATGAAAAGGCAAAGATGATATTTGGATATTTGGGTTTGTACTATGTAGCATGGACTAATAGTTGTGGAGAAATAGGAAAAATGAGATGAATAACTATTGAAGGTGTTAGAATTGAGTATCTGACAAATTTCTGTATGTGAATCTGAAGGAGCTAACTATTGAGGTGGTCTAGAAGCGAGAGATGTAGAAAAAAGTATACATGTTGTAAAATGGAATGAGATGAGGCAATGAAAGAAAAAGGATGATAGGACACTACACACATTATTTCCTGTATTTGCAAAAGTCACAAAAGCCAAAGCACACAAAAACTGGAAGTTTCGCTTCCACACAATCACTTAGCCACGTTTTCCTTATGTATGTAAAATGCTTTGATAATGGATTGGACCAAACTGCATAGCGATGGTGGAGAATAAAATCTCATCAACAAAGAAATTAGAGGTTTCATTATCAAGCTTAAGGAAAAAACATACCAGTTTTGATACCCTAAAACAAATATATTATGTTCTAGGGCTGTGTCTATAGACCTCTTCAATGAAATTCATATTCTCCTTTAAAACTTATCCCTTTAATGGAATCCATATTCTTATTTAATAGAGTATAATAGACAAAACGGCTAAAAGGTAAAAATGGCAGAATAGGGAGTTGCAGAGAAATCTCGTCTGCAACATGAAAACTGAGATGGTATAACAAGAGAAAAGAAATTCATGTTTGAAAAAATGAGCGGCGATGTCCCCTTTCATCTTATATTCATAGCAGCAATATCTTTGTCCGTGAAAAGTAATAAAAAAACAAAATAGAAAGGGCCCTAGGGACCATCCTAGACTATTCAATTCTGGTTGTCCTTTTTGATAAACAATAAGGGGATTTTAAATTAGAAATTACAAAAAATCCCTTACCATCATTTTGATAAATGTTTAAGTTTCTCATTTCAAAGAAATGGTGCAACCTATGTAACATACCCCAAACATTTTGCAGCCAATTAGATCAGCGGCTTAGATCATCGAGAATGGACCCACATAAAGACGGTTCCCATCAAACCACACTTGCTAAGGCTTATTCACATTTTGGCGTTGTGATTTCTCTCAATTGCTGTGATTGGTTGAACAATCAGAAACACCGACTGGCAATTGGCATGCCCTTTGGCTTCTGTGGCCCCACCTACAGTGGGGACCACAGGATAATTGACCCACATATTTTGTCTATCTAGCATTAGTATGCAGAGAATTATTTGGACGGAATCTTAGACAAGCTTTCATCTACTTAGAAGGAAAATATTTGAGTGAGAATTGCTCTTATTGTTTTTTCTGTGAGAATTGCAAGTGAGGCCAATCAATCATCCAATCCAAAATCTTTCAATTGACAAGGACTTCCTCAATAGTCATATGCCCCTTGGCATACATCCAAATTGATTGGACTATTGGATCGACTATATGTACAGCCATTTGAGTGGACTGCACTTGTGGGCTACAAATGAAGGGGTTAGAGACATGTAACTACAGTCAAGTCAAACTTGATGTCTAGAGTGATCCCGCATGAATTTTTCCATCCCCGATCTCACTCCAAATGGGACCCACAGTGGGATTAAAGTCATCAGGCCGTTCTCACGACGCCCCCTCTTACACAAGTTATAACTTACGTTTTCAGTCATCAACGCAACCCACGCAGTTACCCAAGTCTCTCACCAGGTGTACTTTGCTCCCATCAAGCTATAGCCACTCTTTTGTATGACCCTAAAGGTCGGGCCATTGCTCTAGAATGTTGTGGAGTTAAAGCATCAATCATAAATAAATAGAGTGTACGACATAGATATGGATTGCTCGTCGATTTTTGCTTGTTGGTCCGACACCATAAAAACTGTGATAAATATCACAATGTTAGAGGGGGAATTCTAAGGAATGCCCCTTTCAAATTGGGGTATTTCTACTTTTCTCTTTCATCCAATAAAAAAGATTGAGGTGGAGACTTTTACTCCCTTTCATTATTATTATATTAATATATTAATTATAGTGATAATTATAAATTAAAAGTTGCTAAACATATCAAAATATTAATTAAGGCCACCAGGTTGTCATTATTTAAAGATTTGATCGATCTTGGCACCTAATTCAAGGGGCTTTTCCATTTGAATCAATGCAAAAGCCACGTAATGTAACCTGGTGGATAAGCATTTGGATAACAACATTAAAGTGTGGGTGGCCCCACAAGATGTCTCCAAATCTATAGACATTTAGCACCTTAACATCTGCAAATAAATAAATAAATAAATGACGGGTGCAATATACTATGTGCTTCTTTCATATGGTGCATGGCTCTTATCTCCATGCATAAATTGCCATCATTGATCAAGTTACAAATACCTATTAACATGGAAAAAAAAAATCAAGGGAAGTATTAAATATTTATATTAGTACTTAATGAAGAAAGAGAAAAACGAAAAAATTCTCCAAATAGAAATAAAAACATTTGCTCCTTCAAATAAAAAAAAATGTATCAACGAAGGCAAAGGGGATGTTTTTGCTTTCTCAAAACGCCTGGGTGCCGTCCCCTTTCAAGTAATTGATCACTGTTGCCTTTAAAGAACGCTCCATATGATGTTTGCATGTTGACTATACCCCAGAATCGGAATCGGACCGTGGACATCAATTTCGCATTGGTAGTTGGACCTTCTCCCTTTGATTTTCATCCGGTGTGTCACACCCAATGACAAAGATGTATAAAAGATGACCTCTTATAAACGACTTTTATTTTCCTTCGATAGAAAGAAAGAGCAGTGTTTGACTAATTTTTTTTTATCAATGCTCAATACACAGCTAAAATGATATTGGGCGGTCGAGATTAGAAGGTGGCCCACTAGAGATTAATTTCAAGTCTTAATTAAAAGAAAAAGAAAAGAGAGAAGAAAAGTTGGTCAATTTGAGCCATCTACGACTCTAGTGATCCATCCAATTGCCATGATGACTAACTCTCCATAAATATTTACAAGCCAATGGTGTGGCCCAATATAGATCACACAATAGAAATAACCTAGATCTGAAAAAGGCGTTCATGGGCCGGGTCATCCCAAGCTAAATAAATCCATGCCCAACTCCATTTTAACAGCATAGACCTATATTCCACTAAAGCCCAACACATGCCATAATTGTCAGGGCCATGCCCACCCATTTAGTTGTACAAGCTTTTCGATTACAACTTTTTTAGGCAAACTACCTCTTACTTCAAAGCACAAATTATTTAGGCTAGGTAGGCAGGACAGGGTTGCTTATTTTATCACTTTATCAAGCTTAGCCCAAATAATAAATGGGGCCAAATTGTACATATCTAGTTCCTGCCCATGAACACCCCTGGATCCGGACCACCTCCAAATCTCTTAGAGCATTGGCCGACGCACTTAGCACCAGTCAACTCTTTGACTAGCCGTTGTAAACCGCCCTTTCCCTCAAATCGATATGCATAAACCACCCATCTGCGAAAAACCTCTTATTTCCAACAGTTGCAGTTAGAGAAGAAGAAGAAGAAGAAGAAGAAATGGCAGAGGAAGGGATGAAGAAGAAGAAGATGATGTTGGCAATCGACGAGAGCGAATGCAGCCGCTACGCTCTCGATTGGGCTCTCAATAACCTCGGAGAATCCATTAAGTCGTCTTCTCGGCTTATTCTCTTCACCGTGCAGCCAGTCGTGAATCTCAGCCATGTTTATGTGTCGTCTTTTGGGGTTACTCGTATGTCTCTCTTGCTCTCTGACCTTCAACAAATACTATCGGTTGAATTGGGTTTTTGTTCTAATTTTTTTCCTCTTGTTTAGAAAGATTGGGGTTTGAGTTTAGTTGGTTTTGATCCAGTTGAATTGGGTTTTGATCTAATCTTGGTGTTTTATATATATATATATATATATATATATTTTTGGGTCTAGTTTAGAAAGAACTAGCAACAAAGCCCCTTCTCAAATGGGGCGTTATATAGAATTTTCATATATACGTATATGGAAAATATTTATATGCATATGTCCCTCACCAAGGGATCGTGTATATTTCCCTGTGGGGCCCATGGTGGACCCCACCAAGAGATGAGACTGGGGGATGAAAAGATCCATGTGGGATCATCCTACATATCAAGTTTGCCCCAATCATATGTCCCTAACCCCTTCATTCATGATCGACAAATTTATTTCATTTAAATGGGTGCATAGTTGATCCAAAGGTCCAATAAATTTGGATTTGATCAAATATTGGTAAACGGGTTCAATTTAAGGGAGTTATGTGTGTGGTCCATTTGGATGGATAATATAGTAGGTCCCACCTAGAGTTCGCACAAAAAAAAAGTGAAGGACATATATATGCACATAAATATTCTCTTATGTATATATATATATATATGGGATTTTATTTAAAAAAAAAACCTCTTAGAATCAAGATACAACAACTGTGGACCAAACTTTAAATATTGATACTAGATGACCTCCTGCCCAGTTTTTTTTTTTTTTTTTTTTTTTTTTTTTTTTTTTTTTTTAACCCTATTCACCTAGATGAACGAATAACGTGGACATTCATTGATATCAATGAATGTTTATTTTCCATACTTTCTTCCTCCTTTCTCTTTCTCTTCCATGTCTCTTATGCGATTCAGTTCATCATCATCTTCTTTAAGAAAGAATCGATGAAGAAATGGAAAAAAGGAGTCAAAGATGGAGCCGGAGAAGTGGTTGGGGTTGAAAGAGAAAATGAGGAGGCCAAGGGAGAAGTAGATGGAGAGGAAGAGGGAGGTTTAAGTGAGGATGGAACTGGAGTTGAAGATGGAGTAAGAGTTGAAGTGGGGTTGTGGGGCTCATGGAGGATTTGGAAATGAGGTAGATGTTTTCTTCGTTTTCAATGGGGTTTTGGAGTTTGTGGGTGGTGGGTGTAGGAGGACGAAAGTATGGAAAAAAAAAAAAAACATTTGTGGGAGCTTAGCAATAGTTGCATATGCATACCATCTGGACACAATAAAAAGCGACTTAATTGTTTTTTTCTTGACAAAAGTTATGATGATAAACTGAATCAAAGAATAGAATACAGAGAAGAAGAAAAGGAGGGAAACAAGTGGAAAGAAAACTCAATATCAATGAATTTCCGCATGAATCATTGATATTAGTGAATAGAGGCCAAAGGTCAAATATCCTCTATCGTCAATATTCAGCGTTTGGGTTCATGGTCGTCAATATATATCTTCTTTTTTCCATTTCGAGCTATGAGCATAACCTATATCATTTTTCCATGTTAGCCCCGGCATTAATTCAGTCTGTCCAAGATCATCAGAGGAAGATTTCGTTGGCTCTCTTGCAAAAAGCTAGTGAGATATGCTCTAAGCAAGGGGTATGACTATTGATCTACTTTTTTCTTATTGATAAGTAAGATGCATATATTATTTATTTCTTTTTGGCATCTGGTCTATGGTGTTCTGAATTAAGGATTTGGTCTTCATTTGTATTCAATTTTCCTCATTTTGGATCGGTAACATGACTCAAACCCGCAACCACGAGGTTGTGGCAATGGGTGCCTTTCCAGCAGTGCTATGGTCTATTTTCCATTTGTGTTACTTTGTATTGCTTCTGTATCATACTTGAATTTCTAGTTTATGATATTGGCTCGAATACATGGACGCCGGATGGCATAGCCTTCATTTACTTGCATAGTATCAATCTTTATCTTGCATAGTACAAGTGCAGTTTAGGAAAAAAAACTACATTTTTGTTAGGAAATGCTTTGGCAAATGAAAAACAATAAGCTTGATTCTTCTGCATGAATAATCCGAGGGATATTTTGGGGCACTAGTATCTCATCTTTGTATGCAGTGATGACTTGTTAATCTTTGCTGATAGTTAGTCTCAAAAAGTTTTTGTTGCTCGGATTTCATCACTTAAGGCAAATCCAAGTCCAAGCAGGAAGTTAGTACGTTGTCCACTAGTGCTAGGTCCTTTCATTTGACTACCAACCGCGTTAGTTATGATAAACAATAGTGACTGGTTATACCATTGATAACTTACTATCCCTTCACTGATTGCAGATACTTGATTTGATTTTTTGCATTTTTGCAATTTGACACGAACAAACTGCACATGCTAGAAAGTCTACTGCAGCATAAGATTTCAGGATTATGAATGATAAATCTCAAGCTTTGCTACACTTCAGGTAGATGTAGAGACTATCATGGAAGTTGGAGATCCTAAAGAGGTCATATGTGCTGCTGTTGAAAAATTCAAGATCAGTTTACTCATTTTAGGTAGCCATGGTCGGGGAGCTCTGAAAAGGTTTGTTTCCACATGCTTTTGTAGTTAATGTTGCTTTTACTATGGTCGGGGACCTCTGAAAAGGTTTGTCACAATATGCTTTTGTAGTTAATGTTGCTTTCACTTTATGAAACAATTTAATGCTTAAGTTATGTGCACTGGATAGGAACTTTAACTCTCGTATGTGTTGGTTTCACCTTTGGTATTTATTTTCTCCAAATAATGTATGAGAGTTATTTATCCAAACCACATTGAGCAAAGTGATGTAATGTTCCCCTGTAATCAGTTTTTACGAAGGTCATGCTTTTTGTAAGGTTCTGATTCGTAATAGTGTAAGTAGCATTAGATAATTGCATTTTAGCTGAGTAAGCTCAATTAGTTGCTAAGAAAGTCCAGTTTGTTGCTAGGATCATGGGTGCAAAGTTTCGTTGAGATCTGAGTCCGTTTGGATACATTAGGGGGTAAATTGCAATTATAGGAAAGTTTGGAGGGCTTTTTCGTAATTTCAAATTTTCAAGGTCTTTTTTTTTCTTAAATATAATGATGATGGCTGGTTATGATCCTGCCAGCCTACTTAGTCTCATCACTTCTGGTGGTAGATATGTTAATTTATTTTAAAAGCTAATTACTTGTATAAAGGACCTGGTTTAGTCCATTTAACGCTGTTTGGTTATCTTCCATTACATTTCATTGCTTTGAATCTGTTACTTCAATTTCACTTCTCTAGTGGTCAAATGCTCTATTTTGGATGAAGATTAAGTACGTTGGATGGAGATACTAATTGGAACCTAATGAAACAGAGCTTTTCTCGGTAGCGTGAGCAATTACTGCATGCATAATGCCAATTGTCCAGTCCTTGTTGTGAAGAAACCAGCATAAAGTGGTGTTTTCTACCGTCTCCATCTCTATTGCTTTTGGGGCACAAATAAGGTACATTGTTAATATTATATTATTATTTGTGTTATATAGTGTTGCAAAATTATGTTTTATGAAACAGGGACTTTCTTGATAGTGTAATGTATTACTGCATTCATCATGCAAAGTGTCATGTTCTAATTGTAAGAAACGAGCATAACTGGCTCCCTGTTCTCATTCTATCTGAATGACAGGAAGAATTGTAATGCTGTGTTATAAAAAAAATGTTGTTTAATATATCTTAATTTAATAATGTTGTATTTGTTATTTGTATTTTACTTTGAATCAGTGATGAAGCTTCAGTAAGTGTAACTTATTTGAATTTGGCTATTATAATAACTGTTATTAGTTTGTCCCATGATGCTACAAAAATGCTTCAATTTTCATAAACCTTTCACAACAAACATCATTGCTTCAATAAATACAAGTGCTTTAGTTCTTCATCTTTATCAGTTAGACATTGTCCATTTGCTTACATACCAAATAAAGAGTAACACAGTTCACCTGCTTACAATCATTTTATGTGAGCATCAGTTTGGGGAATATGGTAATTAGAATAGCTTTCATGATTGAGCATCTTTACATTCTAAAGCCACCTACACAAAAAGTTACATAGAAAACAAGAAGCTCAAGTCTCAACAAATCATTCCTAAGAAAACTATATTATCATCTGTAGGAGGAAATCTGCCCATGACACCATGCATATTCCTGAACCATTAGATGGAAAAAAGATGAATTTGCATATTCTTGTAGGAGAGAAGGTATTGTGTCTGTGGTGGAGGCAGCTAAATCCTACACAGAGATTAGTATTGTGGAATATAGCAGGGTTCACAACAGTTTCAGCGGAGAGCATGCGAGGCAGGATAGTGTAAAAGGAAAGAAAACTAAGTCTAACCTAGTGTCTACAATCTCAGTGACAGTTCAGATCATCTTGGATTCATTTCCAACAAAGGAGGCGAAATCTGTTGTCAAGGTTGGGAAAAGATTTGGGGATGAATTTTTAGCCTAATGAAGTTGAATTGCTGCATTATTTTTCACAATTAAAAAATGAGAAGGGGCTTAGATAAGATACAGAGAAAGGGGTTGATAATTAGTCCGGAGGCAATGCCAATGATATGGCAAAATGATCTAGGCCTTGAAAGGATGTCCACATTTTATAGAGATTGTTATGATTATTGTAAACTGGAATATAAGGGGGTTAAGGAAACCTGAAAATGGGCAGCAGTAAGAAAATTGGTCAAGAAAAAAAAGATTGGTCTTCTTTTGTTGCAGGAAACAAAAATCTCAAAAGACATTAATTGTATTGTTCAGAAGATTTGGGGGTTGCGAAGATATAAATAGGAATGGGTACCTTCTAAAGGAGCTTCGTAGGGACTCATTCAGTTTGGAATGACAATATCCTAAAGAAAGATAGAGGATGTGCTCTAATCACAAATTGTTCAGATGTGTTAAGGGGGATTTTTCTTGGATTGGTGTAAATTTCTACAGGTCATATAACAATTCTGAAAGGGAAACTATTTGGACTCGATCTCAGTTTTGTCAAATAGATGGTCTGAACAGTGGTTTATAGGAGGGAATTTTGTTGTTGTCAGGTTCCCTCATGAGAAGAAGCGGGGAAGATGAATCTCTCGTTCTATGGAAAATTTTTGCATTCATTAATAGAAATGAACTAATATACTTGATTCTAGTGGGAAGTATACATGGTCTAACAGTCAAGAAAGGGCAGCCATGAGTAGATTGGATGGTGTTCTTATTTCAAAGGAATGGGATAAGCACTTTAAGAACGCAATTCAAACGGTTTTACCCGGGTATGTGGCCGACCATTGCCCCATTAAGATGTCCACTAATGATGTTAATTGGGGGCCCTGACCTTTTCGTTTTGAGAATTGCTGGCTTCTACATAAGGATTTCTTAACGAATGTGAGAGAATGGTGGATTTAGTTCAATTTCAAGGTTATGTGGATTTTGTTTTGATGGAAGGGAAATCCTTATGTAGAAATCATTGGGGCTTAAAGCTAGAATCAAGGAATGGAAGAAATAGTAATTCAGTTGCCTTGATGATAAGAGAAATGTCCTTGAAAGAGAGTTGGAGGAATGAGATATGATAGAAGAGGATAGACCTCTTGATCAAGATGAGATTAAGGCAAGAGAGAAGTCAAGCGCGAGTAATGGAAGATTAATTGGATGAGGGAAATATCTTGAGGCAAAAGTCTAGAGCTTTGTGGTTAACAGAGGGGGACAAGAAACACCAAGTTCTTCCATTGGATGGCTAATGCAAGAAGAAGGATCAATTATGTAGGAAAGATTAGAAGAGATAATACTATGCTTCACAAACTAGTAGAGATCAAGGAGGAGCTTATTAGTTTTTTTGAAAGTTTATATTTGAAGGATGATATTGCTGGACCAATGTTGGATGGTATTGATTTTCCAATGATTCAGGAGGACGAAAAGGACTAGCTTGAAAGGGAGTTTGAAGAAGTTAGTGAAGCCTTATCAAACTTTGTTAGTGACAAAGCTCCGGTTTGAGATGGGTTTAACTTTACTTTTATGAAAGCTGCTTGGGTTGTCCTTAAAGAGGATTTTTTCCATATGTTTTCAAAATTTCATATAAGGGCAAGCAAAATAAGGAGATTAATGCTACTTTCATATGCCTCATTCCCGAAGTCTCAAATCCAGTGGCTTTGCAGGACTTCAAACACATTAGTTTGGTGGTGTGCATTTATAAGTTGTTGTCAAAGATTTTGGCTAACAGATTGAAAATGGTTCTTCCTCACATCATTAGCCCATAGCAAGGGGCCTTTATTCAGAAAAGAAAAATCCTGGATGGCTTACTTTTTGCTAATGAACTTGTACATTCAAGGAAGAGGGATAATAAGGAATTGTTTTCAAGATTGATTTGGAAAAGGCCTATGGTCCTGGGTTATATGTTGGGCAGATTTGGGTTTGGTGCCACTTGAAGAGGGTGGATGGTAGAATGTATTCCTTCCACTTTGTTCTCAGTCTTGGTGAATGGTTGACCTTCAAGACTTTTTTGGGCCTTAAGAGGTCTAAGACAGGGTGATTCTTTTTTATTAACCATAGTGGTAGAAGCTTTATGCGGTCTACTTTTGAAAGATTTGAGCGTGATTGGTGGATTTGAAGCTAGTAGGGGGGAGAAGTCATCACGTACCTTCAATTTGAAAATGATACAATATTGTTTTCTTCAACAAGATGGGATGAAATTGTGACATTGAATCGAATTTTCAGGTGTTTTCAGATTGCTTTGGGTTAAAGGTTAATTTATCAAAAAGATTTCTGGTAGGGGTTGTGGTTGCTTAGAGGGATATTTAGCTATTGGCAGATATATTGCATAGTAGAAAAGGGAATCTTCATTTTCAATATTTTAGATTGCTGATTGGGGCAAATCCTCCATCAATCGTATTTTTGAATCCAATGGTGGAAAAGTTTGAGAAGAAACTATCTAGTTGGAAAAGACAATATCTCTCAAAGGAGAATTACTCTTATAAAATCTTCTTTATCCAACTTACCTGTCTATTACATGTCACTTATAGGATGTTAATGATAGTTATTGAGAAGTTGGATCGGATACGGAGGAGTTTTTTATGGGATGGAAATTATGAGAGAAAGAAGATGCACTTGATGAAGTGGAGTGAGGTGATTGAGTCCAAAGCAAGGGGTCTTGCTTAGGGAATTTGTCTGTAACAAATTGGTCACTTTTAGCAAAGTTATAGTGGAGATTTGGAGAAGAAAGAGAGGCATTATGGAGGAGGGTAATAGTATCTAAATTCTAAATATGGAGAGGATGTATGGGGGTGGGTTCCAAAAAGAGTCTCTACTATAAAATGTTTGTTTTTTGGGTTGTCTTCTCTATTTTTGGGGATGAATCTAATGTCAAGGGGAAGGTCTTTGCTAAAGGTCTAGGTTTTTGTGTGGGGGAAGGGGGATGTTGTCCGTTTTTAGTATCATGATTAGGTAGGTATTGGTCCTTTATGACTTCTATTTTCTAGATTGTTTTAGGTTGTGTCCAACAAGATGCTTCAATTAAAAATTGTTTTGATTGGAATAGAAATGTGGTGTCTTGGAATAATAGTGTTGGGAGGCCCTTCGTCAGTCGGAGCTCGCGGCGTGTCAACCTTTGTTGAGTCTTCTTTCTAATATTTTCTTATGCAGGGTTGCTATTTTCCTTAATGTCTTTTTACAGGGAGATATATCCTTTTAATGCAATAAGGTCTCCTTGTGCAATGGTGTGGACAGGGCTTGTTCCACCTAGAGTGGAGGCCTCTATGGGTTGCAGTGGTAGGCAAAATCTCGACGGCAAATGTTTTGAGAAGAAGGGGATTGGTGTTGGATATAATTTAAGATATTTGTCATCTATGTGGGAGAGGGATGGATTCAATTGATCGTTTGTTCAGTCATTGTGGTGTATCTTCATCTATTTGTGGATACTTTCTGAATGAATGTGGAGTGAAATTGGCGTTTTTTAGATCTTAAGATAGATAACATTCTGCAAAGTTGGGTAGCTTGTTTTAAAATGAATATTGTAAAAAAGAAAGAATTAGTTCATTGTTGTTCTCCACAGTTTGGAGTATTAAAATTTAATGTGCATGGAGTGATAAAAGGAAAACCGGGGTTGGTTGGCATAGGAGGTGTTCTAAGAAATCATAAGGGGGAAGTTATTTCTCTGTTCTCTAGGCATGTAGGGATCAAAGATTCCAATAAAGTGGAAATTTTGGCAATTTTGGAACCTCTTTGTATTTATCATACCTTATTTCATCATTTTATTATTGTAGCGAATGATTCGGCTAATGCTATATCATGGGTGAAATCTTTGAGGGGACCATGGAAAATACAATTCCTCTTCAATGAAGTCAGGCTCTAATAGTAGATATGCAGGTCATGTTTCAGCACATTAGTAGATCGGCAAATGGGATGGTAGATGTGTAGCCAAGCAAGGGTAGTTAGAACATGTAATTTAAGTGCCACCTATTTTGTAGTTTGTGGCTCATACATTTCTCATGTACTGCTTCGACTATGAGGGAAGTTTTATGTTTGTCTAGAGCTAAGTTGTATTTGCTCTTTCTTCAATAAAATCTTACTGTGATACCAATGTATTTTCTTTAACTGTTGTTTAGTGGAATAAAAACAGTTAAAATGGGTATAGACAATTCAAGGCAATAGTTTTGAACAAAAGGGCTATTCATCACCAACACACTCATGTTGAGTGGTTTGGGCATCTTAGTTTCACACATCCCTAGGGATCAATCCCTGGGTACTCAAGTTAGAAGTATCACGCCTGGCCAGAAGTCAAACATAGCAAAGAAAAAAAAGGGGGGGCTATTCATCTATTCCTCATGCAGAAGATTTTCATCCTAGCCCTTGATTTGATAGCCTTAAAATTTAATGTTTTATACCCTTCTTAGATTCATTCCAATGGCGAGTAAAGGTTCGATGAACTTAAAATTGGGTGTGGTGTTCGGCTTGTTAGTTGAAGGAAATGCACTGATCAAAGGTGGACACAAGTGGGCCCCCATAGAGCTCGATTGTTCATGCAGTCTACTTGGAGGAGAAAATTCTCCTTTATCAATTTGCGATTTTCATCTTTAAATAGCCATTGAGGGAACAAACAAATGGATTGTTTAGATAAATTGCGATTGTGTATATAACATTTGACATGCCATTCATATATTTACTTAATGGGATATGAAATCTAGCTCATAGACAAATGCCTTGCTTTAAAAGGAACAGAGTCCCATTCTAGGTTATAAAACCATGTACCAACTGAACCAACGAAGAAAATGCATTATGAAATGAATGTCCTATGCATATCTTGCCGAACTGCTTATTTTATACTTGCCGAACTGCTTATGCTATTGTTGAATCTAGTTTTTTCATCCAAATATCCGATTGAGAGTTGCGGCCAACCTAACTCCACCTTCTGCAAGCCGCAAATTGACAATCGGCTGACGTGACAAAAAATATTCATCTGTACACAGTTCTTGAGTTAAATTTCATTTCTTGAGAAATGCGAAGAAATTGAAATGCGAAGAAATTGAAGACAAAGTTAGTGTGATTACCTTCTAATGTTGAGCCTTCAGATACATTTTTGTATGCCCAATCACAGGCTGCACTAATACTTTCAGATGCGTAACTGCAGACAAAATCAATCTCAGTCAATGGCTTTTAACTATGGAAGTATGTTTTTGTATGTTCCTTTTCAGATAATATTACTTTTTATTCTACACATTGGTATCTGACAGATGCAATGTCTCAACAGTAGTTAACATGAAGGATATGAAATATCATAAACTCAGAAATGATGGTTGGGTCCATTTTTAGGTCTCCGTTTTTGTAGTCCTTAGGCCTATGATGCACTTCGTCTGCATCAGAGAGTGAATCAATTGTGCACCTGTGGTTAAGTAGCAGGCATTTCAGTTTTACTTGTAGCAAATTCAAGAACTACTGAGTTGAGGTAGAGAAATATACATGTCTGGGCAAGCGGTTTTTCCATAGCTGCACTTCTCCCATTTCTGAACTAGATCTGTCCATTCGTTCTATTATTCAAAATAACCAAGAAATCAGCCAAAGAATAGTTTACAACTATAGGAAATACAGAACATAGCATTAATACTTTAATGCGTGAGACATATTAGTGAGAGGGCTGTGAAGTATGTACCGTTATGTTTCGCTCAAGTGCATTGATTAGGTTTTCTACACTAGAGCTGTAAAATCTTTCTTCCGCTGTCTCAATTATGCTGACATCCCAGACCTATATTCTTTATGATTAGTACCAGTAAAAATAATATTGTATTGTGCAAGATCTTTCTTTACATTGGTTATATCCAATATTGGTCTAGACTGCCCATCTGATACGGAGTTGTAATTCATGAACCATGGTTTCACAGTTATTATGATGGATGATCTTAACATCTGCAAGCACTCACATGATGAAGAACGGTTTTTCTTGTGTACCAATGGACGTTGATGGTATTGCCTCCTCTGTCAGAAGTAAAAGCGACATGTAGTGGCTGCAATAAGAAATATCATTAGTTATAAGAACGGAATTGGCAATTGGAAGTCAGAGGATGGATTTTATTAAGATCTAATTTTCACTGTAAATGAGCTACATACCTGGTGGATGTCTCCCATGAAGTGAGAAAGGAAGAGAAGTGCTTCTGTAAGATTATCTGATAGCTCCCAAAAATTATGACAATGACACATTAGTAGAATTAATTATTTCATTCAAGGAACACTTGAGTGCTCCAAAATACTATGTGTTATTTTGGATTAATGAATGATTATCTGTTTAATTTGCAGTACAGTGATGGTATGGGCTTCTAAGAAAATAGTACTCACATTGGATGAGAACTATGTTTCCTTACTTCCTCACCCAGATCAGTGCCAGTAATTGGTGCCATCAGTTAGATTTAATCTTTTCTGTATCAAAGCTAGAGATTACCAGTAGGAGCCACTAGAATAACAAAGCAATTGGATGTTTCACGTTTGCAATTCAGTGCCCCAATTGGGAGATGATAATGTCTTAAGAAATTATTCCTCCTGTAAGGTAACCTTTGAGCAAGGAATGAGATGACTCAATGGTCAATCCTCAGCTTCAGTAGAAGATTTGGAGACCTGATCTTATTTTTCATGTGTCCAGGAGAGTACGGAATTGCCCAAAAATGAATACCAGCTAGTTGTAGACTTCAGTCATTTGGACTCTGGTGGCCCCAGTTAGCATTAGCATTAGCATTGGAGGACAAGAACAGAAAGGATGCTCAAGACAAAATAGTTGTTGCCCAGTGTATTGTGCCATATGAAGATGTCGAGGAAAGGTAATGCACTGACTTATAATATGAGCAACATGTGAATTATCTAGTCAGATAATGGTTAGATAAGAAGACTGCCAGCTAACTTTTGGTAGAGTTGGTTTGAGATAGGTTCTCCATCATCCTTCCATCTTGGAATTATCAATATAGGCTATAGCAATGAGGTCCTGAGTATTTTTGTTGATTGAAATATGCTTTCATGTGAACCACAGAAAATGCCATGTGTATGAGGTCTTTCATGTGAGACAATGTACGTGTATGAGGTCTTTCATGTGAAACAATGTGTTAACGTATGTTTATATGTTCTGAATACTGAGTCACTTCTGGTAACGTCATTGATACAGACAAGAAGAAGTGTGATGCCATTGAAGAATGTCAAATAAACAAGGAAACTACTTTGTAGAGTTGCTTGTCAATGTTAGTGAACCATGCTCATGTTTTTTGTTAATAAGCATTGTTAAAGATGGAATGCCAAGTTTGGTTCAGCCATTTATATACTTTGAGAGGAAGCATAAGACCAAAACCTTTTAAAAAGATAGAAAGGGAGAGGAAGTGACATTGTGGTCAGGACTTAATTCAACTTGCTTCAGTTCCACATTAAACTTAGATATATTAAAACCCAATTTTGGCCCATTAAAATTTATGTTTGATTGGACCCTGATTAAGGTGGATCAAAGGCCCATTAGACTAATCAAATCGATCCAAATAATCCAAGGTTTGAACAAACACAGGACCATAAATTTAGAAATCTGGACCTTCTGCTCCTACATCAGACTACGATAAATAGATTTTAATGAGATAACAAACTTCGAATGTGGAGCAGTTTCATATCTTTGTGGTTTTTTCTTGTGAACGTTCTTAAAAAAAGAGCCTTTGTGAAAGGTATTTGATGCATGATAGACCCCTGGTTTCCCATGGGTTGACCCATGTTTGGGCCCAGCCCACTTATCTTTGCTTGTTTAGAATTTTTATTATGTTTTTCAGTTATTTTAGTTAGCTGTTTTAATCCTGGCCATCATGACAGACGAATGCCAACAAAATTGAAGGGTAAATTTTACAGGACAGTGGTTTGACCAGCTATGACATATGGAGCGGAATGTTGGCCAATTAAGAATATGCATATACATAAGATGGATATGGCGAAGATGAGAATGCTTAGGTGAATGTGTGGTAAAACTAGGAAAGATAAAATTCGAAAGGAGTGCTTTCGAGAGCGTTTAGGGGTAGCACCAATAGGGGATAAGATTAGAGAAACTCGTTTAAGATGGTTTGAGCATGTTGAGCGTAGGCCGGTAATGGTACCGGTGAGAAAAAGTTTGGCTACAAAGATGGATGGCCCATCAAGAGGTAGGGGTAAGTCAAAGAAAACATTGATAGAGATCATTGAATTAGATTTGAAGAAGTTTAACTTATTTAAGGATTTGACTCAAAATAGAACAGAATGGAGAAACATAATTCATGTAACCGACTCCAACATGGTTAGGATAAGGTTTTGATGATGATGATGATGATGTTTTAATCCTAGCAATCAGTGCGTTTGAATGGTCTAGGTTAGTCTTAGGCTCTTTTTTTTTCTATATAAGTGATGTAAAGTCTCTTTGGCTATTTAGAGTTATTGATTAATGAAAAGCTTTTGTTGAGTGATTTGGATTTCCCAAGTTTTCTCTTCTTCTTCGCCCGCGATGGTGAGTTTGGCGTGAGGCCAGTATGTTCAGGATTTTCTTGACTTACCTCCACTTTCCATCTTTGATCTCTCCATCTCTGCCTGCCCGTGTCTGGTACCCCGCTTTGTATCAGTATTTTTAAAATCTAACTAGTGAAGAGGCCGACCATGGATTTTGGCAATAAGGTAGAGTGAGACATAGTGTTCATCTTTAGTACGGGTTCATTGTTTATACAAGCATCTTACGATATCCTTTAGCAACAATTCTAGATTTGTACCAAGTGTGCTTTTTGCACAATAGTTGATCTTATAAACCCACCGACCACATAGCAAGTAGCAACCAATAGGTTGATAAACTATTTCCCATGTTTGATGTTGTGGAGGGCATCCATATCCTCATTCAAAGTGCAAGTCCAATGACAATGTTGTTTTGCTTCACTAAATTAATGACCACCATTCTATTTTGTGCCACTGCTATTTTTGACATCTTTATCGGCAGCTTTTTCTTTGCATTGCCAGTTTACATAGTTGATTTTTCCTTCTCTCCTTTTTCTTTTCACCATCAATACACTATTTTATTATAAATCTCACTGTGAGTTTTAATGTATTCAAACAGGAGGGAAACAATTACTGATGAAATAAATATATAAATAAAGCCCTTCATTCTATGCAACTAATCAAACTACTGTCACTGTGGCATGGAACACCCCTTAGTAAATTACTATCATTTTTTTCTAGAATTCTGAAACATGAGTGATTTGTAAGGATTATGGAATTATTATATGATTTAGAGACATGCAAAGAAAGGAACGGGCAAGAAAATCCATGTTAAGATAATGACTGTAAAGTAGAAAAGAGTTGAGAGGCTTCTTACTTACATTGGTTTTCAGATGATGAATTTTCATAGGTGAGAAGTTGATTGGTATAATTGTTGATTGCACCAGCAACACAAACACCCTTTTCTCCACTCTCATCTTTGCAGTCTCCTGCATTGACATCATAGTCAAAATATTCAGAAAGTATTTTTCGAATGTTGTTTTCAGAAGCACCCAGGGCTTACTCCATAATGTTCCTCTGGGCCTTTATTCCCAAAAAGCCCCACGCGCCTCTATTTTGAGACGTGGTTTGCATTTAGGATGCATGCATCCTTGTGTGGGGCATATCTGAAACATACACACTAGATGAAGTGTGCGCTCTAGTCATATGCTATATTAGCGGAGGGTGTATGCCCCAACCAACACATCTTGTCTGTGAGAAAAAGGGCAACTGCAGTTTATAGTTTTAAGAACTTGAAAATCTCCTCTTAAAACATGTAAACTAATTCAACTCTAGTTAACTCTTTAAAGATTACTGTTTTCTATTTTCATTAATATATTCTTTTTTAATGCAATTATTTATTTCTGAAAAATGTGTGCTCATGAGTTAAGTATTAATGTTCTTTAGGAAATTGGAATCCCGCACCTTGTCTGTCATAACATTTTAAAACATTGATTTCAATTGATCGAAGAATATATACTTGTGGCTTTCGAATCTCTAGGAAGGCCCTGTAGCAATTGCTCAAGCATTGGGCAACAGTGGCCATGTTGATAAATTATAGTGTTAGGGGACTGACTTCTTTGTCAGAACTCCATCTATGTAGGAATTTGGGATAAGCAGAAACCCCGTATTTGAACCATCTCCTTGAACTTAAAGGTGCTCTTACTAATATCACTGATTGGAACAATAATATTGGTTCACATTATTTCTTCTATTGAGTGCTTTTATGCATACATAGAAAACTACTTGGTGGCCAAAAAACCGGGATGAAAAATCAAGTGGCAAATGTATATGCATGTGATTGTAAATTTGTAATGAATGAGTTTGGTAGCTATGTAGATATACATATACAATTCGTACCTTGTGTGACACAAATCTTCACTTGCAATATGCGTGCACAGTACTGAGTTCACTAAAGTTCACTAAGAAGTTTGAAAAAATTAATTAAAACTATAATCCCACTTTGTTGGTACTGCCTAGTTATAGTGTGTTTTCACCTCTCAATTAATTGTCACTCTTGACAGTTACTCTCAAGATTAATTGAACATATTTTTATCTGAATTTAAAATAACAAACCTGCATACATTCTTGGCTTACATGATCTCTACTCAATGTAAATGTAAGTAAATATTATATCACATTGTTTAAACAGATTTAAAAGATACAATGGAAGTAAATATACTACAAAATGGCTTGTGGGTGGTCGTGTGTTTCCGGGTTTTTCCAATGATCAAGCAGCGCAAGGGGGGTTGGTGGGTTCCCTCATTACAATATATATATATATATATATATAATATGCAAAATACCTCTCAATACTACCCAACTGCAGTTCCCAGTAACATTTCATCTTCATAATATTATAAACAATTAAGCATGCGATTTGTCGGAGAATAAGAGGTAGGATGCATGAACTCACTCTCATACTGGTAGGTACATTTATCTGGTGTATCGATGAAATGAAGGGGAGCCGACCAGTGATATCGAAATCTCACTCTATCTGCCCATGAACAGACACTGGCAAGATCATTGTCAGCATAATCTGGAAGAAGTTGCTTCACAGCATCACTGGCAACTTCACTTAATCGAGCCTATCCAGAAAGCACAATAAATGATATGTGAAACTATAATAGCCGAAGAGGGGAAAAACCAGAAATTTATGAGAATATTTGAAAACAGAAAAAAGAAGGAAAGAATAGATTGAGAGTACTGGTGATTTGAATGTAACACACAGACCACAGGCCCACAGGCCCACAGGCCCACAGGCACTAATTCCAGCTTTCCAAAGAGTTTTATTTCCCAGTCATTTTGGTTTCTTTGGAGGATGGAAAATGAAGACTTCATTTTCTACAGTTTACGCTTGTATGGTTTGGTCAGGAAAACACTTTCCGTCGTGAAATGTATTTCTGCTTTTTACCTCTCATGCAAGATGTAAATCTACTACTTTCCACTAAAATCGCAGCAAGTGCTTTCATCTAAGGGGGGAAAAATCTCCCAAAAGTGCTGACTTGAAACTATGGAAATTCTTTCTCATTCAGAAAGATGATTTCATGCAGAAAATGCTTTGCATAAAATATCATAGTGGAAAGCTCTTGAAACAGAAAAAGAAACTGAAGATTCTGATAAGAACTATCCATAAAAAATAATAATAATAATAATAAACCTTCTTAAATAAAACAGCAATCAGATCATCTGGCTTAAGTAATGGGACCCCAGAACTCAGAATTAAGGAACAGAAATAAGAGCAGTGGTAAACAGGAGATTTCAATATAGAACTGAGCAAACCTGTGCGATCCTACAAATGATGAAATGGCCATCAACTCCCCAGCCATGAATGGCTGGACATAGGAATACTAGTGTTAGTGTGATGACAGTTGATATTTGGATGTTCAGAGCCATCTGTTCCCGCTTCACAACAGAGCCCATATGATGAAAATAACAGCCAGGAGAAAGATGATGAAGAAATCAAACATGTCTCTAGTGTGGACAAGCTTTTTGGTTTTTATAGATGGTTTGCAATGATGATATGATATCGTCTACGACAACTAAGAAAACGGGAATATTATGTACCTTTGGCATTCGAATTCCAAAAATGCCCTCCTCTACAATTATTTCAAAATTTAAGGAACCATTTGACTGAAAAAATGAATGTCTTGTGATCACATTGATACCCAATCAACTCTGGGCCTCATGTGAGAAGCGATGTCCATCCATTGAAAGGCCCACTAGGTTGTGGTTTGGGTTGAGGTCGCACATGACAAATGTTACTCGACCTGCCAACCAAGCCTGAGTGATTATGTTATTCCGGTAACATTACATTGGGTAGGCATTATTTTCCAGGTGATGAAGTTATCGGTTTGATTTGTGACATAGGGCGGTTTGGCTTCAGGTCATGCGTGCTACGCAACCTGCCAAACCAACTCAAAGCCGACCCAGCCCCACCCCACTTATTGGACCCTAACCTAACCGGAACCACGAATTTTAGGCCTGGGACTCACATACAAAAACTAGACGATGCTTTTAAGTCCCTTTGACCCTGTATATCAAAATCTAGACCTGGGGTTTAAACCGGCGACCTCCAAATGGTATGTTGTGATTTTGCAATCTTATATTAATTGAATTCAGATCTGTTTAAATAGAAAATAAAGCTTTTTGCATATACCCCCTAAGGATTATAGAATTTGTAAATAAGCCCATGTGGTTTTAGTATTTGTATATAACCCCTGTCTTTTCATTTCAATATCTTCCATGTCCCCAATATTAGTAGTCTTAGTGAGAATGCGTAACCACCAAGAAATTTGTATTGAAATTTTATAAAATTGACTTCTTTGCCCTTACATCCATTAAAAAAATAAGTATATCGCTTTTTACAAAAAGATATTATTATTTTATCTCAAGACCTAATGATTTCTCTCATAATAATTCTTCAATGCACATGAATCCTACTTATGTAATTTAAACCATGTATTAATCCAAAAATGGGTCATCCATGGATTGGATCAATCATAATCAATTATAAGTATAGGTTATGATTGATTTGAATTTACTAGAATGGGTCCCATATTTATAAAAAATAGATTTATGTAGGCTTACTTTGTCCTACTAAATGTGTTACTAGTGGTCAATGTTACAAGCTTTTAGATAAAAATGAATTCAAGCTTTTGAAACTATATATATAGAGATAAAGAGGTGGGTAAAAGTGTTATTTTACTCTAAAAAACTTATCTTGGTTGCGAGGCTAATGATTTTGCGATAGGAAAGGTATTAGAATGAAAATGCAGGGGGTTACATGTAAATACTAAAACTGTAGGAGTCTATTTACAAATCTTAAAAACCTTAGCAGAGCATATACAACATACCCTAGAAAATATGCCCAAATTAGTGATTCATGACAATAAATAGTAGGCCATGACAAAAAAAAAAAAAAAAAAAGAAAGGATAAAGATTTTCATGAAATTTATGTCCTTTATTTTTATAGTAACTTCTGAGTTGGCACTCATTTATTTGGCATATACAATATACCCTAGAAAATATGCCCAAATTAATGATTCATGACAATAAATAGTAGGCCATGACAAAAAAAAAAAAAAAAAAAAAAAAAGAAAGGATTAAGATTTTCATGAAATTTATGTCCTTTACTTTTATAGTAACTTCTGAGTTGGCACTCATTTATTTGGCCTATTGATTCCAGTCCTAGTCACAATCAGACAAGTCATGATGATTAAATTTCAACCGTCCATCGGGCATGGATGTTCTTCCATTTGTTCCTTCAGAAGTCAGAACTATTGGGGTACAATCGCCTTGGAATCAAATTACACAGTGACCTAAGGAAAACTCACTTAATCACGTAGATTGATGATGTGACAAATATATGGTCAAAAAAAAGAAGAAGCTCCTATATTGGAGTGATGTGAGCAGGTGTCTTACTACAAATGCAACCTCATGAGGGTTAGATAAAAAAAAAAATAGATAGTTGGTCAATTGGCAGCATGGATAATTTCCCTTGATCAAATTCGGTAATTAACCTGAGCATTGTAGATTGTACATGAGAGTTCGAATTCCTCAAAGGTGGGCCTCACTAGAAAAAGAGATGGCAATGGATGTCCATTTTCCTGGGCAGACGCCTTGAATATAGGGTTTGGGTGCTTACTTTTGAGTCCGAACTCTAGATCGTACGGCGCAGCTATTACTCTCTAACCGTGTTACACATGCTGGGATCTCCATTGTGGGGGCCTACACAGAGATAATCTTGCCATTCGAGATGAACCACATTCCCTCAAGGGTAAATAGCAAATTTCAGTTCAACAGGAGGGGATCCCACCATGTAATTGAGCACATGATTGAAAATGTTATTTGCGCTAACATGACATCACTCCTATTGTGGTGTTAATCATGGTTCATTTATATGCTCAATTAGATGGTTGGACCCACTCCTAACAAAGAGGAGATAGGATTCATCTTAAACAGTCTTGATTATCCTTATATGGGCCCACAATGGAGATTATAGCATGTGTTACATAGTTCCCACCTAATGGCTGCTACAAGGGATCCAGACTCGCTTACTTTGGATCCCTTGGTTTTTGGTTAGGTATGGGTGGATTTAGGTATGGGTCTACTGAATTGAACACGATGATGTTTTGCTCTAGGTCTGGCCAAGCGGATTAGGCTCACTTGAAAGAATGACAAACTATCTTACTAGGTGTTTAAAGGTCTCCTGTAACCTTACACTCTGCAAAAACAGTAAGGACCATTGAACCAATTTAAGGGAGGGTTTTTCAATTTTTATCACTAGATTATGCTGATTCTCAGCCAAAATTTGTATGACCAATTGATAAGCCTAAACAAAATCTGGATCGAGTATTAAGTATCTGTTGATGGGGGTAGATAGGGGCCAGTTAGAGTGAAGAGCTAATATTGAAAACGTGGAACTTTGTTAGCCTTGAACATTCTTTACAAGGAATAGCGGACCATCTTAAAAATTTTAGGGATATTGCCCATACAACTACCCTTAAATCTGATATTTGCCCCCACAACCGGTAAAGTTACAACAAAGGCATTATATCTCATGATCCTAAAATATCGCACAAACAGTTATTTGAAAAAAAAACTTATACTCTGACATTGTATGGGCAAATATCAAATCAAAGAACCATTGTAAGGTAATATCCCAACATTTTATTACATGCGGCATATACTAATGTATAATGCACATGCGCGCACGTAATGTATGTGTTGTGAATTAGAAATGGCTACTAAGCATATAATAAGGGCCCTCTTTCTACGTGTAGTTTGCTAGAACCCACCTGGGGCCCATAGATCGTGGGACCAGGGGATGAAAGTTCCATGCGTGTATGGTTCATATATCAAATTTCATGTCAAAACTATATGCCCGACTCCTTCATGTGAGACTCACAAATTTAATGATTTTACATTATCAAAAACAAACTCCTAGATCCAAAACGTCCAATCCATTTGGATTGGTACAAATAGGGATAGATCAAAGTGTAGCCTAGGAGCAATCCCTCCCGACCGACTTGAAAAAAATGCAAATAACACAAGCTAAATCATGGTAAAGAAATTCCATGATTCCATTAGAATTAAGTCATTTCCCCTTTTTAAATGACAAAATAATGATGAAATTTACATTATGGCCATTATGTACCGGCTCAAATGAAAATCCTGAGATCAGGTGATATATAGCTGGTGGAGGTCTAGGTGATCCATGCAAAGTGAATCCACAAAAAAAAACTTTGCTGACACAGAATATACCTTGTCCCAATCAGTTTGTAGGGTTTGTGCATTCATCTTAAAATCAACAGTTGACACCGGACTTGAAAGTGACGTAGACCTAGGTTTTGAATCAATTGATGACATTTTTTGTTACCTTTTATTTTAATACCTAGCTCATTGGCCAGAAGCAGAAGCAGTTGTAATATATATACACACTAAAATACACACAAAATGTATAATAGCTTATGTAGCACTATAAAATAACAACTGTGTTTTAATTTTTATTTATCATTTTATGGGATAAATACATTTGTCACTACCTCATGAAATAAATACACTTGTGTACATTTTATATATATATCTTTTGTGGCATTTCCTGAATACAAGTTACTTGTTACTAAGTTAAGAACCGATTTTCTTATAAAAATTCACTCTCTCCTGCGTATCAATTGAGAAAACAATGAGAGGCCTGAGATGGTTGATGTGATGTGATTATGTGAACGCTCCGGTTAGAACTGTGAACAGGAGCTTGGGCGGTTTTTTAAGAAAGGGAGAAAAGGGCACGGCATTTCGGAAAGTGATAAGTTGAAACTTGAAAGTTGCTCGACAAATTGCACCTCCACGCTAGAGCACATTTTTTTTTGAGACAAAATTGTCTTTCACTTATATGTTTTGCAAGTTCATTAGTGCCATGTTTTAAACTCGCTGAGTCATGTAAGTTTTGGATGAGTCTGATGAATTTCCTTATTGAAATTTTAAATTCTATACACTCATATAAGTCAATGATTGTGGCCGTGAATGACAATACATCTCAGATCATGGTCCATTCATTTTCCATCAAACTATTCAACAAATACAATGAATATCTTTAACTAGTACTGTCATATTTCTAATTAATTTAAAATTTATTTAACCAAAATGATGCAACTTAGATCATCGTATTTAGTGAAAGCTCTCAAATTCACAAAACTCTTGAGCTTGAGAATAAACTCTTGATCACGAATCAGGGGCAATTTGAACCAAAAAAAGGCCTTTGCAAGAGAGACTCTTTTGATCGGCAAGTATATTAGAAGTTGTTTTTCGAAGTATAGTGACATTTGACCCTTTCTCTAGTAAAAATCTCTTTTACTAAAAAGCAAAGAATATATATTTATCTTGAGAGCTACTAAACAATTATCAGTTTTGACTCAGTATAGTTAGCCAAAAAAAAAAAAAAAAAGAAAACCTAAAAATTCCCAAATTACCTCATCCCTTCTCTCCCCCACACCCCTTTCTTCTCCCTCTCTCCTCCCCTCTCCACCTTTCCCTTTGGCCAGGGATGAGCTCCGGTGCGGTGGGGTCTCTTCCTCTTCCACTCCTTCTCCCTCTTCCTTTTCCTCCTCTATCTCACCCCCCCTGCGCGTCTCGCAGATGTAGGGAGATCGACAATCTCCTTCCATTCTCTCTCTCTTTTCCTCTTCCTCCTCTATTTTCTCTCGCTCCCCCTCTCCCCCCTGCATCTCACAGATGCAGGGAGATCGACAATCTCCTCGTAGCAAGAGGAAAAGCCCCCTTCACATCGGTGCTCATCCTTGGCCGGAGGGGAAGGTGGGGAAAGGGATGAGAAAGAGAGAGGAAAAGGGTGTGGAAAGGGAAGGGATGAGGCTATGTTTGAAATTTTTGATTTTTTTTTGGCTGACTATATTGAGTTAAAACTAGTGTTTGTTTAGCAGGACTCTTTATCTTGCATCTAAAAGTGAGAGACGTTGGTAAGTGGCCTCAATGCGTTAACCATGTCCGAGATATGACTTGATCATCTAGGTTTATTGTGGAGGGAAACTTCCTTCAAAATGTTGCACGAAATTGGAAGATTTATCTCACTGGAATCCCCACCTTTGATCGTTGGAAAATCCTTATAAAAGGAACTCCTTTCCTTTTGGCCCCGTTTGTTAATTTAACTAGTAGAGTGAGGTGAAGTGAATGGTAATTTTAAAAGATAAAAAAATAAGAGGGGTTAAATCAATTTAATGATTAGATTTTGTTTTTTTAGTGAAAAGAGAATGTCACTTTTTGACTTTTTGTGTTAAAAGTAGATTTTTTTTATTAGTTAGTGGGATGAAAAAGTAACTTTTTGACTTTTTTGTATAAAAAGGTAGAAGAATTTTTTTGAAATGTGGTATTTTGATTTGACTCTTTTGGGTTATTGTGTGTTGAAATGAAAGATGACTTTAACTTTATAATAAGGGGAAATTAACAAACAGCCCCTTTGGGGTTGATACATATTGATGTAATCAAGAAAATGACCTTTTTCAACTAAAAATGAAAACGACCTTTTAACTTGTGGAGATACTTTTATTATTTTTATGATTATTATAATATTGGGGGTGATCAGTGCCGAGTGCCGACTCATTTGGACTTGATCAACACAACATTGCATCACGCGGGTCGTTTTTTATTTTTTATTTTGGGCAGAAGCGCCGGTGGGTTGAGTTGACTCGACAAACTCGTCTAGTAAAATCATTTTTTCCTTGTTTAAATTAAAACCCATCTAAAGCATTTATTTCCCTTGCCTTCTCTATTAGAGCCCAGGCGGATCTTCCCTCTCTTTTTCTTTCTTTCTGTATGTATTTTTTTTTTGTTTTTGTATTTTTTTTTTATAATGGAGGGTGTCCTAATTCCATGGGCTAAACTAATCTCTTCGGACTCAGAGGGAGCCGAGTAAGTCCTTTTGAAAGAATTGGATACCAATTAGTTAATACCAATTTAGGGTTTAGAACCACAAAAGAGATGTAGTTCAAGGTCCTAGCAGTTCAATAACAATGGTGGAAAATTAAAGAATAAGTAAATCAATCAACTACACAAAGACTAGGGACATGATTTTTATGTGGAAACCCTACATGAGAAAAACCACGAGTCCTATTACTTAAGTTAACGAAAGCCAAGCACTAGAAATTGAGCAATTACAAGCAATACGCACAATCCCTACCCAGTTGCAATTTACTCAACATAACGACTGTAGCTTCTTGCCGACTCCTTGTCGTTCATTACTCACCGTGCTTGAACGAACCACCTCGAATCCTGAAAGTGAACAAATCAAACCACTTTGAAACTGCAAGGTGAACTATCTCTGATGAAAGTAGAAGTAATATCTTTTAGAAGCTTAAATATTCAGTACAACTCTCTAATTATTGCTCAAGAAAAGAATGGTATCTTCAATGTCCATTTTTAACTTAGAATAGGAAGATTGGTGCCTTAGGATTGAAAGAGGAACCTTTTAATTGGCCCAATATTCGTGCCTTAGGATTAGAGTTATGTAGAACCAAAACAGGCAGTCCTGGCACAAAAAGAAAACTCAATTCGTGAACTTCAGATCAGAATTCTGAGCAGTTTGCTCGAGCGGATGAATTGCTTGCTTTAGCGGATAGCATTTCTGTAATTACATTTTTTACAATTGTTATAAACTTTTTGAGGCCATAACTTTATCATTTTAGCTCCGATTAACGAAATCTTGGAACCTAAGGATGTCTACTTGAAAAGAACTTTCCAACAGTAGGTAGCTTGTCTCGATGCAACCCTTAGTACATGAGTTTGACCATTTTAATCCAAGATGTCCTAAGAAAAATACTTTAATTTACATTCTTTCTTCGATTGCTTCACTTTCTTCACTTCAGTTCATGTGGTGACTCACACTATAGTCCATACTAAAAGAAATACAAAATTACAACTCAATGGACCCTGACTTTTGTTCAACCCATGAATTAGCCAATTACAAATAATTCTAACACCCTTGTGGCCCTAGTGTGGTAGCACAATTAGAACCCACAACCTCGAAGAGCAAATTCATTACAACAAATTATATTTTTAGCTGCGAAAATTTTCATTGCCAAAAGAGCCTAAAACATCGATAAACTCTTTCTTGATGAAAATATTGGTGTCGGCCAATAGTTAGCAAAAGTCCATGAGGAAAAGCTCTGACCAATGGAATTAAATTACGTCAACCACAATCAAAGCTTCACTGATGACAATTTACGTCGGTAGTGTTTTTTTCCAATTCCAAAAATATTGTGGGAAAATACTTTACCAATGTTTTATTTCGTCAAAAAAATTTGATATTTTTAATCCACAATTTTTATAAATATTTCCCAACGTTAAAACCCATCAAGGAATGTATTTCCTTTTAAAATTTTTACTTTGATTGATGTTATTTATCGTCGATACGTATTTATATTTTTTAAACCAAAATTTTATAAATATTTGTTGAAGTTAAGAAATGTTTGCAAAGTATTTATTTAGTTTTTTAAAATTTTTTAGTTACTTTTGTAGGCGTTAATTTGCGTCGGTAAAATATTTATATTTTTAAACAAAAATTGTAATAAATTTTAATTGACATTAAAAAATGTTGGGAAAAGTATTTTATTTTTAAAATTATTTACTTTTGTCGACGTTTTTGAACATTGGTATAAATTTATATTTGTTAAACTTAAATTTTTATAAATAGTTTCCAACGTTAAAAAAAGTCTGTAAAGTATTCCCTTAATTTTTTTTTTACTTTTGTCGACATTTTTGTTCATCGGTAAAATATTATAATTTTTAAACCAAAATTTTACACATATTTACTGATGTAAAAAATGCGTCAGTAATTGTATAATTCCATTGGCAAAATGCATTTTTTAAAAAAAATTTGCCATTTAGTTTTTCAAAATAATTTTCCTGTAAACCTGTTCATGCACCTTTATCCAAGATAAATCTATTAATGCACCTATATCCAACATAAACTTGTTCATGCACTTGTATCCAACATAATGAATATATGCATATATATATATATATAAGAGTTGCTAATAAACAAACGACTACCACTATTTTCATCAATTTCCAATCAAAAGGTACATTTATTTCTTAATCTATACACCAAGTCATTTATCTCATATAACAAATGTTATAATCAATGATATAGTCCCATATAAATGTCCGAGATACAAATACAAATAAACTAAAAACTCCCAAAACACTACTACAAGTCTACAACCATCCCCAAGCATCCATTAATCTGCAACGATAAGATCAATATAAGAATCTTTTCAATGAATGAAGTTAAAAATGTAAGATAAACATGCATATAACTAGATTCTTTCGATAAACAGGCATATAACTAGAATCTTTCGATAAACTTGCATATAACTAGAATCTTTCCCTAGGCTTCTCCAACGGCCTATTTTCAAGGCTAAGTTTTGAGAATCCTACGTTTTTTTTCTTTTGTATAACTCACAAACCGGGAGTCTAATTCGCGAACTGTTTGTTCCTGCATGTTACTTTTGCCTCGAGCAAGGTGCTTATGCCAGTTTCCAAGCCGTCTGGTGGCCATTTCTCCTTTTGGAGCTCTAGTGGCCAGTTTTCGAGTATAAGTGTTAAAAATCCTAGGTTTTTCCATATAATTTTCTAACTAGGAGTCCAATTTAAAACCGTTTATTCCTATAAGTTACTTTGGCCTCAAGCAAGGTGCTCAAGCTGGTTTCTGGGCTGTTCGGTGGTCGTTTCTCACTTTGAACCTCCGATGGCTTGTTTTAGAGCGCAAGTGTTGAAAATCCTAAGACTTTTGTATAATTTCTTAACATGAACCGTTTGTTCCTGCAAGGTACTTTAGCTTCAAGCGAGGTGCTTGTGTCAGTTTTCGGGCCATCCGGTAGTCGTTTCCAGTTTTGGACCTCCAGTAGCTTATTTTCGAACATAAGTGTTAAAAATCCTAGGTTTTTCTATCTAATTTTTTAGCCAGGAGTCGGATTTGTGAGCCGTTTGTTCTTATAGGTTACTTTGGCCTCAAGCAAGGTACTGGTGCTAGTTTCCAGGCCGTCTGGTGGCCGTTTCCCATTTTAGACCTTCGGTAGCCTATTTTTGAGCGTAAGTGTTGAAAATCCTAGGTTTTTATATCTAATTTTCTAATTGGGGAGTCCGATTCATGAATCATTTGTTCTTGTAAGTTACTTGGTCCTCAACTGAGGTACTTGTGCCGGTTTCCTGGTCGTTCGGTGGCCGTTTCCCAGTTTGGACCTCTGGTGGCTTATTTTTGAGTATAAGTGTTGAAAATCCTAAGTTTTCTATCTAATTTTCTAGCTAGGATTCCGATTCGCGAACCATTTGTTCTTACAAGTTACTTTGGCCTCGAGCAAGGTGCTCGTACTGGTTTTCGGGTCGTCTGGTAGCTGTTTCCCGCTTTGGAATTCGGGCAGCTTGTTTTCGAGCATAATTTTTAAAAACCACAAGTTTTTTTGTCTAATTTTCTAATTGGGAGTCCAATTCACGAACCGTCTATTCTTGTAAGTTAATTTAGCCTCGAGCGTGGTGCTCGTGGTCGTTTCTAGGCCATCTGGTGGCCGTTTACCCTTTAGAACCTCCGGTGCCCTGGTTTTGAGCATAAGTATTGAAAATCCTAGGTTTTTCTATCTAATTTTCTAATCAGGACTCCGATTCGTGAACCGTTTATTGTTACAAGTTATTTTGGCTTCGAACAAGGTGCTCGTATCAATTTTCGGGACGTCCGTTGGCCGTTTCTCGTTTTGAACCTTCGAAGGCCTATTTTCGAGCATAGGTGTTAAAAATCCGAGGTTTTTCCATCGAATTTTATAGCGGGAGTTTGATTTGCAAACCACTTGTTCATGCAAGTTACTTTGGCCTCTAGCTAGGTGCTTGTGCTAGCTCGAAGGCCATCTAGTGGCCGTTTCCTATTTTGGACCTGAGGTGGCCTATCTTCAAGCATAAGTGTTGAAAATCTTAGGTTTTTCTCTCTAATTTTTGAACTAGGAGTCCAATTCACAAACCGTATGTTCCTATAAGTTATTTTGTCCTCGAGCGAGGTGTTCGTACTAGTTTCTAGTCTGTTTGGTGGCCATTTCCCATTTTGGACCTTTGGCGGCCTATTTTTAAGCATAAGTGTTGAAATCCTAGGTTTTTTTTTATCTAATTTTCTAACTGGCAGTCTAATTGCTGAATTATCTGTTCATTTAAGTTACTTTGGCCTTGAAAAAGGTACTTTTGCTAGTTTCTTGACCTCCTGGTGGTAATTTCTAATTTTGGACCTTTAGCGGTCTATTTTCAAGCATAAGTGTTGAAAATCTTAGGTTTTTTTAATCTAATTTTCTAACTGGGAGTCCGATTCATGAACCGTTTGTTCTTATAAGTTACTTTGGCCTCAAGCAAGGTGCTTGTACTAGTTTTCAGGCCGTCCGGTGGATGTTTCCCATTTTGAACCTCTGACGGCCTATTTTCATGCATAAGTGTTGAAAATCATTAGTTTTTCTATCTAATTTTCTAACTGGGAGTCTGATTCGTGAACTGTTTGTTCGTGCAAGGTACTTTGGCCTCGAACGAGGTGCTTATTCTGGTTTCTGGCTGTCTAATGACCGTTTTCTGTTTTGGGCCTCGGCAGCCTATTTTCAAGCATAAGTGTTGTAAATTTTATTTTTTTAGTCTAATTTTCTAATGGAGAGTCCAATTTGTGAGCCGTCTGTTCCTGCAAGTTACTTTGGCCTCGACTGAGGTGCTCGTATGGTTTTCGGGCTGTTCGGTGGCTGTTTCCTGTTTTTGACCTCCAGTGGTCTGTTTTTTAGCATTGAAAATCCTAGGTTTTTCTTTCTGATTTTCTAAGCGGGAGTCCAATTCACAAACTATCTATTCCTGCAAGTTACTTTGGCCTCAAGCAAGGTACTCGTGCCAAGTTTCGGGCTGTCCGGTGGTAATTTCCCGTTTTAGACCTCCGGTTGCTTGTTTTCAAGTATAAGTGTTGAGAATCCTAAGTTTTTTCTATCTAATTTTTTAATTGCGAGTTTGATTCATGAACCCGTTGAACCCGTTTGTTCTTGCAAGTTACTTTAGTTTTAAGCGAGGTGCTCTTGCTAGTTTTCGAGCCATCCAGGCAGGGTCATTTGGGAGGGGGTAGTCATCTGGTCGAAATGGAGGTGCCTTTGGAAGAGGCTGAGGTCGTAGAGATCAAGCTGGCATTTGGAACAAAGGGAATGATTATGCTAATGAAAGTGGAGCTTGCACCAGTGAAGTTGACAGTTGGCATGGAGACTCTTCTAGTAAGGGGTAGTGGTCAACTTGGAACAAAGAAATTGCTCCAAGTAAAGGAAAATGGGGATCTAGCAACCAAGGTGGCAGTGGATGGAACAAAGAAACACCTGCAACCCATGGAGGTGGCGTGGCTAGGAATCCGACGGACAATTGGAATAGTGCTAATGCTTCTAGTGGAAGCCATCTTCTGGTTAAGGCAAAGAGGAACATGTAAGCAGTTTGAACCAAGTAAAAACAATGGACATGTCTTTTGGATGGGATGGGTCATCAGGTTGGAAGAAGGACCCTACAGCTAGTAAAGGTGTTGGAGTAAGTGGGTGGCAAAGAGTTGGAGCAAGGGCTCTGAATGGAATACAGGGAGTTCATCTAAACATGCTGAAGCAACTGGAGGTGCAAATTAAGCATAATGGAATCAATTGAAAGTGTCTGATGGTACTGGTGATTCAAATTGGAATAGCATGACTTCCATCAAAAGCACTGGTTTCGCCCAAGGAGTTGTTCAATGTAACACTCTGGCCCAGCTTAATCGGGTTTAATGACTAATTAATGTGGTTTTGAGTTATTTTCGAGTAAATGCGTTTTATGCTTGTTGTTGTACTCTTTTGAGATTCGTTTCGGATCATGGATAGGTAGTTGGGTTGAGTTTAACTTGGTTAAGTAGTCATGAGCCCTTTTTCATAATTTTTGATTTTATATGGGTTCGTCATTCATGCATCATTTTGGTGTCAACACGTGTATTTTGTCGAGCTCGTCAATTTCTGTAACTGGTTCGTATGCAAACGAGGTCGTTTGCTTCTATTGGACGGTTAATTGACTTGAATTGTAATTCTTTCGAACTATTGGACTTTTATATAAACTTTGTAATCCTTATCCTATATATATGCACAAGCACCAACTCTCCCTCTCTCAGTTTCATCTTTCTCTCATGCCAGTTCTCTCTCTCTCTCTCTCTCTCTCTTTCTCTCTCTCTCTCTCATTTTCTCTCTGTTTCCTTCCCTGCTCTCCATTTTTTCTTCTTGTTGTTGTTGTTCTTCTTCCTTGCGATCAACGTAGAGAAAAGGGGGAAATTCATCTATGCTGGTTGTTTGTCATCTCTTTAGGTTCGCCGATATCTTCTCTACCTGACATCTCTCTCGTTCCCTACACTCTTCTTCGCTCTCGTCTTCCTTGTCTCTTCATCGTGGACAAGAGCCTTGTATCATCTTCACGGTTCGTTTAAGGTGAGAAGTTAAGTCATGGTCTCCGTTATGTGTTTAGGTTGTGATTGCACTGCATGCACCCTTTTTTTTTTGCTTACTCTTGGCATGCATGGTGTTAGGATTACATCTCCGAGATCGTTGGGCCAAAGAACAACTAAGCTAAGGAAAGAGTTCGTTTAAGGCAAGTATAAGCACAGTATGCATGAACACATGTTGGTATACGTTGATTGATGTGTTTCTTCTACTCTTTCTCTCAAGTGTGTTGTGTTTTAACAGCCCTTTTGAATTGTATAAACTTGATACATGTTTTTGTGAATAGAAAGACTGTAATATAGTGGTTCTGCTTTATACAGAACTCTGTTACTTGATCGATCGGGACTGGAGTCCGACCGATCGGACACTCCCAGAACTGAAATCCGACAGATCGGGCTTCAGAGCCGACCGGTCGGCCCTGAAACACTGTTACTCTGGGAGATTTAGTGTTCAATTGAATCCTAATTATGCTCATTTCTTTTCTCTTGCGTCCTTGACCCTTAAAGGACTTGGTTATGCTACCGTTTGGTCTCCTTGCTCTTTCATGAATTGGAGAAAAGATAGGGTTAATGTTGAGACCTAATAGGACCTTCACCTGGAACTTCTCAACCCCATAACTTGCCCAATGGACTACCTTAGAAAGCATGACTGGTCTTGCGGGCTGTGACACATTCATGTGTGTTGTCCAATTGTTAAGCACCTCCCAATGGGTGTTGGTTTAAAGGACTTCGATACACGTTTATTACTACAGTGCAACACCCACGAAATGAACAACTATTTATCGAATAACTTAAAACTATATCATCATACACGATTAGTAACATTGGACAACTAGCTTAGGGTTGGCTAGTAAACAACCTTGATTCAAGGTAATGACTTAACTTGCATTGCATACTGATTCCGATTATTGCCTTCCACGCTCTTATTCTTGTTTTGACTTGTAATTGTTCATTTGTAATGGTATTACAAGACTTGACTTGAGTGATTGATTCTTGTGTGATGCACGCATTGTACTGCTTGCTCGTGTTATATGATATAATACATGTACTGTACTATACTGCACTGCACTGCCTGGCCGACTGATTGATATTGATTGACGTGCATCATATAACATGATTGATTTTGTTTGCCTGGCTCTACTTAGCCTCAACCTTAGGATACACGACGGGGTTGACTTTGGCGTAGATTGTTTGTTGCCTTTGTAAATTGCTCCTGTCCTGCGATTCTGGACCCCGGAAACCAGAGACCGATTCGTACCCTGGCTCGGTAGATGGTGTTCTCGTCCTGACTGATCTCGATAGGGAGAGTAGGGCAAATGTAGTAGCCACCTAGCCAGTTTATCTGTTACTGATTCTAAAAGCATACTGATTGATATGCACGATCTGCCTAGTATATGCATATGACCTCTATGCATGGTTAATTGTTAATTGTTAGCTGTTCTGCTAGACAGAACGCATGTTAACTTATTGCTACTTATGCTTTGTTGAGTCGTTGTACTTATTAGTTGTTCTTGATGTTGTAGGCCCAAATTCCTCTACCGACCCCTCGCCGGTCGGTCTGGCTTCAGAAGAGACTCATGAGGCCCAGTCAAGGCTAGAGGAGTGGATGTGATCGCTCCATTGGAGAGCGACATTGCATTACATCAGTCTCCCGTCTTCCCTTTTGCATCAGGATTTTAGTTTCTCATGTACATTTTATCGTGGATTGGTCTCTAGGGAACTCTCTCTCCATTTTGTATTGCACACTTTGTAATTAATGTCATTTTGCTAATCTTGTATTGTTATGTGTCCCTTTCCTTTTCCTTGCTTGCACTGATATGTACAGTTTCCGCGTACATCGGGTTTGCATGTGTGAACATCCCTTGTGTGCGTACACTTAGTTAAGGTCGACGTGTGCGTGCACGAAAGTACGTGTGTCATTTGTTAGGTTTTAACTAACCCCGATTTCTGGGCTCGGGTTGTGACATTCAAGGTGAAGGTGGCAGTGGAAATCAGGCAGGTAGCTGGGAAAAAGTTGGAAGATCATGGGCCGGTAACCATGGGTGGAAGTAGTCAAGGTGTATTGTGAGCACGATGTAAAAATTAGGTTGATTCTTGCTTTCTGTTGGTTCATGACTAGTTTTGGGATGTTGCAGTTTGCACCACTAAAAGGAAACCTGACTGTTGGTCTGGTGCAGTGGCAGTCTTTAAACTCTAAACCATTGACTAATATTGGGTGCTACGTTTTGTAAAAAACTTTTGAATTCCTTTACTTCAACAGTTTCTCTTATGACGTGTAATTTCTTGCAGAAATGGGAGATCTAGGTTGGCTTTCAATTTCTTATCTACTCAAGTCTACATTATTTGGCAATGAATGTTTATTTTGGGGTGGAAAAACTGAAACAATATCTTCTCTTAATGTGATTGAAACAATATCTTCTCTCATGTTGAAGGCGGTTGTTATGGGGAATTTTGGAGTTAGTTATGTTCGGAGATGGTGAGGGTATGGGTTCAGTTGCTTGGATGGGAGAGATTATAGATGGTGATGTGCAGGGCTACGTGGTGGATATGAATGGCTATGGATAGTGATGTGCAGGGGTTGGTTTTGGTTTATGATGGGTGCAGGGGGTGGTGATGTGTAAAAATGGTGATGGGTGAACGGTAGGCTGTGAGATGGAGGTGAATATGGTGGTGATTAGTGGGTGAAGGGAATTGGCTTGTGTAGTGTACAATGAAGTGAAGGTGAGTTGTGGTTATGGAGAAGAGTGGTGTTGGTGGTTGCCTTACGGTTTGGAGAAAGATGGCGATGAAGAAAGGGCAGCGATGAAGGTGTAATGGAGGGACTGTGAAGTGTGAAGGTGAGGTGGCTACATGTTAGTTTGGCCTTGATTGAGGCACTCATGCCGGTTTCTAAGCTGTCTGGTAGCTGTTTCCCATTTTCGATATCCAGTGGCCTATTTTTAAGCAATAATGTTGAGAATCCTAGGTGTTTTTGTTAAATTTTTTAGAGAATAATATACTAACCAAAAAGTCACATCATGATCTCCAGTCGCTGTGTCATCCACAGCAGAACCAGTCCCTCTATTAAAGCCCAAATAGATCGTTGGATCTATCCCTGCTTGAGCTGCTAGTTGCTGCACTAAGGACTCAAGTGTAGCCTATCTCTTGTCCTGCTCAGCTTGCTTCCTTGCCTACTCAACTAGCTATTCCCGCAGGGTAAGCACCTCAGGCTCAGGTGCCCGAGACTGTGTGCATGATGAAGAGGTCCTCGTGTAGATCCTATAATTTGGTTTGACTATCTTGAGCTTTCTTTGACTTTGCCTACATAGGAAAACAAAAAACAATAGATTGTCAAAACAAAAAAAAAAATCATAACAAATAGAATAATGTTGGAATATAATTAATTGATGTAGGTAACATCCCAATGTTACCTTCCATTATAGTAATTCTTAGCAATGCGCGATCATTAACTGCTGGTCAGACTCATCACAACTCTCTCTTGGGTAGTCCTTTGCATTGTGCACCTTGTGCTCCAACAATTCTAGATAGTGACAATGCAGCTCATATTTCCAACTCTTATACTAAATCCTATACTGACGGTCAATGTCTACCCTGAGCTGCATATCACCCTGGTAGTCCCCGATATCAAAAGTTTGCTACAATTAGGGGAGAGCCAAATAAAGATTAGTAATAACAAAATAAAATCAAATATTGTAATGAGTGCTGCAATTAGGGGGAGAGCCAAATAAAAATTAGTAATAACAAAATAAAATCAGATGTTGTAATGAGGAGCACAAAGATGATCAGTTTGGTTGATATTTCTCATTTCAGTTTACCCGAACTGAAGCAATCATGGCAAGCTTGATTCCACCTATCAAGTTTCTTTCAGCCATGGGGCCAGACTGAGACGATCTGTTTAATGGCTAACTCAAGATGGTTCACTAGTGATGGGGCATGTTCCCCCTCTGGCCTATGGCTTGAGGTGGAGATCGGAACTGAAATGTTATGCCCAAGCTGTCTCCTCAGCTTTGCTGCCTTTTTCCCTCCTGTGAGGCCCCTTACACGGCTTGGAACCTCCGAGACTAGGGCTGATGCTTTAAGATGACAGTGCCAATTTAGTCAGTAAGCACAAATCATCAAAGCAAGGTGAATTCAATATTTTAAAAGGTCATAATTTTTTCACCTACGCTACTATCGACTATACAAGAACTCGGCAGAGGCTGTATCGGCGAAGGCTAGATGATTCCCAAATCAGGGGTGCTCTCTGTGTTGCCAAACCATGTAATTAGATGATGGATCAGCATTTCCTATATCGCAGCCTCGAGTGTGCTCTCTGTACAAGCACACCCAAGTGAAGCTGCTATAATTCAAGCACATCTAACCCCTTTCTCCCGAGGCATATCTGTAACTTGGCTTAGAGCAAAATAATAAGAAAAACAAATAATTATTAGCAAAAATCAATAATATTTGACAAGTGATTGTAAGATATTTACATTTAATGAAAATGGAAGTTTAAGAAATCATTTTAGCATGAGTATCACTATCAAAACTAACATTTTAAAGCGTATGTCATAGACATTCACACAAAGATTACCTCATCCGATTGAGACCTAGATGTCTCGTCATCCACTTTATCACCTTCGGGGGGAATGTAGTTCTCGGTTCTCATCGTTATCATTCCCATTAGCATTTTTCTTTCTCTTCTCGTTTGTCCCCTTAGCAGAACCAAAGATATTACGAATGGTCGGTGGGTGCCTTAGAGAAGCAAGTTTATCTATATTATGCTTAATTGTCTTTTTTTCTTTTTAATAAATAATTGGATGCTTGCACCTGATGGGACAAACCCCCCTGTTTGACCCACTTTTTGCCTCCATTTGGCATCATTTGCAACTATGATATATATAACTAAGCATAAATGTGAAATATAGAAAAGTTTTATAAATGTATGAACAAATCACATGAGAAAATGAAATTTAAAACAATGTTATGAATGTAAGGCAAGAATTTATTCATTAAGATAATCGTTACATGTGCGAAACATGAAACAAACATTATATGTCATATTCCATGTTAGAGTTAAACTGACTATGCACATTTTGTCTTCTTTAACTTCGTGCTCCGCTAGTGTTTTATCCTCGTCTATTGACTCATCACTGAGAACAATCTTAGGATCTATATCATCCTTAGAGTATTGGACACCAGTACCATCAACGAGGACTAGGACAACAAATGTGGTTTTGTCTTGCTGAAATGTATCATTAAGTGCATCATCATCATCATCCCGCTTAGCTGGTACATCCCATACTCCTCGAGGTTTGACCCTTTTTATGACTATCCAATTTTTTCCTCTGCTGATATAATTAAGGTAGAATACTTGTTTAACCTAACTTAGTAGGACAAATGGATCATCCTTACATCAATAACTTGTGATATCAAAGCTTGTAACATGTTCTTCGATGTTTATTTTGTGCTTGTTACTAGTGTTGTACTATTCATATTCTAGTAAAACCACTTTAGCCTCAAGTAGATAGTATAATTCCAAGACTTCACACATATATCCATAGTAGTCATATTTCTCCATTTGGTACTCCCCTTCCACAGTCAAGCCACTATTCTGGCTCTTATGGCATTTCTCATAGTCTATAGTGTGGTAAAGGACACAATTGCAATTACACCCTTGATAAAGAGTCACTAAGGATCTAGGGCTATTTGTTAATGACCACATCTCATCAATAGTTTCTGCTGACCTTTGAGTTCACAATGGATTTATCTACATAAGTAGATTAAGACAAATATATTACGTTAATGTCATTTGAAGTGTAATCCAATAAATGTCTAGTAATTAAAATGATAATGTTTTATATGTTTTACATGTTGTTTAAACCATTTTGAAAATTCTTTTCATTGTAATTGTTTGATTTCACATCCTTTTTTTATTATGTACTAAATTCTTGTGTTCCCGGCAGCTTTTAACGAATTAGTAAAAGTAGAGAATAAATCAAGGAGTTAATAAGCAATGCATAAATATGGTTAGATTGAAGGACATACTCTAGATATGGCTCCACCTCAGGGCAATTATACAGCATAAACCAATGAGCTATGTAATACTCTCTCTGCAAAGGATCATATGCCCTTGCCTTCAGTCTAATGGGATGGACATTTTGTGTGAAGACCAACATCCTCAGGCCACGTTCTCCACTATCATCATAGCATTCTACTCGATCAGTCTGTTTTAGATACATTGAACAAAAAATATGACACTTTTAAGTATAACACTCTTAGACAATGTAAGCCATGACACTCTTTTACAATGTCAGCATTGGCGATCGAACTTTCTGGCCGAGCTCGGTTGGCAATGTACCCTTTTAGGGTCTTTAAAAACCTTTAAAAAACCAATGATAACAATTAAAATTATAAATGCAAGGCAATTACACTAATACATAAATAATTAATCATTGGTTATTAACAATTACCTTTTTATCGGTACATCCACCAATACTGCACTGTCCATTAAGCATGGCCTCGCACGGCAAGTGAACCGATAGACAAACAATCACATCAAAGAAAGCATGGGGAAAAATCCTTTTTACCTTGCATAATATTAAAACTATCTTCTCCTCCAATTTTCTCATATCATCGTGTCTTTGTGTTTTCGAGTAGAGGTCTTGGAAAAAACTGCCTAACTCAAATAATGTTGTACATATCTCCTTATTCAAAAAACCGCGCATGCAAATTGGAAGGATGCGTTGGATAAGGATGTGGCAATCATGGCTTTTTAGATCAAATAATTTACCATTTTTTGACGTTACACACCTCGAGAGGCTCACAGCATAGTCGTCTAAGTATTTGATTGACATCAAGAATTTATAAAACCGATCTCTTTATTTTGGTTCCAATGTGTAGGAGGCATGGGGCTTCAAAACAGATCCATCACCTTTCTCCACTAGATGCAACTTTGGTTTGATATCCATGTTTTCTAAATCTTTACTCACTTTGTCGGTGTCTTTGTTTTTTACGTTTATGCCTAAAATTATTCCAACCAAAGCTACACAGATATTCTTCTCTATGTGCATAGGATCAAGGTTGTGTTAGAGTTTTTTACACTTCTAGTAGGGCCATTGATGTAGGATGCTTTTCTTTATCTAATTCAGTTCTGTAGAGTCACGTGGTCTTTTCTTATTCTTGTCAAACTTGATTGGTGCTAGTTCTTCTAGTTGGTTTAGCACCTTTAGCACCGGTAAATCCAAAGAATTTTTTTCACGCTCATGCTTTCCATTGAAGACCTTGCTTCTTCACCATTGGTGGTTCTCTTTTGAGTATTTTCGATGGCTAATGTACCCAATCTTATCTTTCAACTTCACCCCTAATAAATTGTCGTAACAGAAGGGACAAGCCTTATAACCTTTTGTGCTCCACCAAGAGAAGTTGCCATGCGCAGGAAAGTCATTTATAGTCCACATCACAGCTGCATGCATCCGAAAGGTCTGTTCAGTGGAGGCATCATAAGTCAATACACCATCATCCTACAACTCCTTCAACTCATCAACCAAGGGCCTCAGATATACATCGATCTCATTTCCCGATGAGTTTGGTCCTAGAATAAGTAAAGACATCATGAAAAATAGCTCTTTCATGCACATCCATGGTGGTAAATTCTAGGGCATAAGTATAACAAGCCACATGCTATAGGAGGTGCTCATGTTCCTGAAAGGTTGAATCCATCGGTGGTTAACTTAAGCCTCACATTATGTGTCTCTTGGCCAAACTCTGGATATTTCTTATCAAATTCTTTCCATTCCACGCAGTCACCTAAATGCCTCCCTATCCCATTTTCAATGCATTTATCACTGTGCCATCTTATCTATATGGTTGTCTTCTTTGACATATACAATCTGCACAACTTTGGTGTTAATGGGAAGTAACGGAGCACCTTACGAGAGATATTCTTTTGCTTGCCATCATTGACCTTGTACTTAGGCTCTTCATATTCTGGACATTTATCTAGTTAAACATTCTCCTTCCAAAACAATACACAATCATGTTTGTAGGCATCTATGTTCTTGTATCCCATGCCCAAGTCACATAATAATTTTTTGGTCTCATAAATTGAGGTTGGCACCACATGACCTTCGGGTAAGAGGTCTTAAAAATTTGCAAAACCTTGTCCAATGACTTATTGCTACACCTACTTTCTACCTTCAGATGCAACATCTCGACGACAAATGCTAATAGAGTATCTGAACTTTTGCAGCTTGGGTATAGGCCACGCTGGGAAGCCTTCAACAAATTTTCAAAATCCTATATATCATCCCTCTCTTGGATATATTCCTCCATCTAAGTTCCCCTATGATGATCCTCTATCAACTCATATTTGTCCTGATTCTCTTTTGATTTATCCTCGCTCTCATCTAAATTATCAGGTTGAACTATAGGTTCCCCATGGTGTATCCACTATTGGTGTGAGACCATCATTCCTTCAATGTGCAAATGATTTCTCATGGTTTCATAGTCATGCTTCAAACGGTTATAGCAATTGCCATATAGGCACTTAATCATTGATGGCCCACCCGAATTTGCCTATGTAAAATCAATAAATGAGTTCACCCTGGCCGTGTACTCTTCACTGAATTAGTTCTCATCATATAATATCCAACTCCTATCTATATTTGACCTAATCACATGCAATTAGAATTTAGAAATTGCTCCATATGTAATGTCTTTGATAGGGGGTTTCATTTAATGATGGAAGGGCTAATCTCTGGCCATCCATAAATTTTCATATAAACAAAAATCTCTAGTCAGTAATGTTGGTTGACCATCCACATAATGTAAACAAAAAACCCATACATCACTCAAACAAAAGCTCATCTTGATTGCAAAGTGTGGTTTTCAGTTGATCAATCAGAGGCCATACAACAATCAAACAAAAACCCAAATCTGACCCAATCTAGAAATAACAAACTCAAATGAAAAAAATTCCAAGCCTAAAAATCGACACCCAAAATTATAAGCATAGTCTTATTAATTTTGTTTGATTGTCTTAATCTTTTATTCCCTCATATCGGCCATTAGTAACTAAAGGTTGTATTATACAATCCATCTCATGTCACATGCTGGTTGTTTTAAAATCTTCATGTGGGTCCCACATGAGAGACCGTGTGTAGTCCGAGCCAATTGAATTATGACCCCATATCCTTAAGTTTAACTTCTAAAAGTTCTATTACGTACTTATCATTAATCATGGATCGTGAGTTAGTATCAAATGATGAGGAGGGACGTAATGGAAAATCATAAAAAATAAGTTCTCATATTAAGACCTAATTGCAACTAAACAGCAGAACTAATTTTTCTTCTTAAGTTCTGTAACCATTGCTTATAGGATTGATCAAAAACACATGCTAAGATTAACTTCATGATTCAATGATTCTTACCATGGACTTGTTATGTCTCTTCTAGTATATAAAATGTCCAACTCTCATTATTCACATTTGAAGTTTACTTCTATCCAAATATTTGGCCTTTTGCCTTTTCCTAGGAGTTAGGACCACCATTCCATTCCATTATACTACATAAAATCTCCAGGTCCAAGATTTCAAGATTATATGATTGAGATGATGAAGAAAAGTACAGTTATTGATACTAAATGATCAATGGCTATCAATGGTGAGTCAGTAGAAGATTTTAGATCATTAGTTAGAATACAAAGAACCCATCAATGGCCACTAAAACAGAGGCATTAAAAGAACCAAAACATATATAAATAACCCACATTCAGATTTGAGTGGTGGCAAAGATAGAACACCACTCATGAATCCCCCCATCACCTATCATCAGACCCATACAACACAGTTTGGAAAAAAAAACCCAATATTGAAGAAATAAAATAGTGAAAACAAATTCCCATTTCCTTTTTTTTTTATCTCCACCCAAGATACAAACAAATCAAATTGTATCACATAGCTCTTTGCGAAATTAAATACTGATGGATCCGGATGAGGAGACTCTGTTATGTGGCCGGAAATCTATGTGTGTTCCGGTGATGGGAAGCTCCGTAGATCTCTTCACCTCTTGTCTTTCCTATGGGAATGGAGAGAATAATAATCATCCAAACCCTAGGGCTCCTTTATCCTTATATAGACAAGTCCTAAAGAGTCACACTTACTAGAGACATCTTCCACCAAAAGCCCACATCCACTGATCCTATTTGGAGTCTTATATGGGGCCCAGATCAAGTCTTACACTAAAGTGGGATTGTAATCTCTATTGGCATCTGCCCTGCTTGATTTGATGTGGGACCCGAGGCATGCGGGCCACACAATTTCCTACAATCTCCCACTTGGCACGAATGCCATGTACATCAAACATTTCTCAGTCCCATACGCATCACATGCCTTGCAAAAACCTCTGTAGGCAAAGCCTTGGTGAGAGCATCAGCCATCAATTCTTTTGAAGGCACATAAAAAATTTCTATATCATTCTTTTCAACCTTCTCTTTAACAGAGTGATATTTTATTTTAACATGTTTTGATCAACTGTTAATCCTTTGCTCATTTACCATAGAAATGGCCGACGTACTGTCTATGCTCATTGGGATAGGCTCCTTCTCATTTATTACCTTCAAATCACACAGGAAGTATTTTAACCAAAGAGCTTCTTGGACTGCTGTACTGCAAGCTATATACTCTGCTTCGGCTGTTAATATAGCCATGGAGGTCTGTTTCTTTCTACCCCAAGAAATTGCACCTCCTCCGAGGGTAAACATATAGCCAGTTGTTGACTTTCCCTGGTCTAAATCACCGACCCAATCTGCATCTGAGTAGCCACGTAGTTCCAGGACTTCACCTTGATAAAATAGGCGAAGATTCACTGTTCTTTTGATGTACCGCAGAATCCTCTTAACTGCATACCAATGCTGTAATCCTGGGTTACTTAGGAATCTGGTTACGAGACCCATGGGGAATGTAAGATTCAGTATCGTGCACAACATCGCATACATGATGCTGCTCACAATTTGAGCATAAGGTTTTAATCTCATTATTTCCCTATCCTGCTCATTTGTGGGTCCTTGATCGCTTGACAATTTTGTGCTCCTGTAAATGGGAGTATCAATTGGTTTACACTTAGTCATATCAATCCTTTTCAACACAGCTTCCAAATAGGGTCTATGTGATAAAGTCAATATCCTATTCGGATGATCACGGGTTATTTGAATGCCAAGGACATACTTTGCCTCACCTATGTCTTTCATCTCGAATCTTAACTTTAACCATTGTTTGATTTCATTTATGGCTTCTAATTTATTATTAGAAATCAAAATGTCATCCACATATAATGACAAATATAAATAACTACTCCCACCGCGTTTCATATAGAAACATGTGTCTGCACTGTTGGGGACAAATCCTGTTTCACATATGGCCTGATGAAATTTTCTATACCATTGTCTTGAGGCTTATTTTAATCCATATAATGCCCTATTAAGTTTGTACACTTTGTCCTCGTGACCTTGCACCACAAAACTCTCGGGTTGTTTTATATAAATTTCTTCATCTAATTCGCCATTTAAGAATGCTGTTTTCACATCCATCTGGTGCAATTCAAGGTCACGAAATGCTACCAATGCTACTAAGGTGCGTATGGATTGGAATTTTACGACTGGAGAAAATGTCTCCTCATAATCTATTCCTTCCACTTGTGTAAATTCCTTAACTACTAACCGTGCTTTATATTTATCCAAGGACCCATCCTTTTTAAATTTCTTTCTAAGAACCCATTTACATCCAATGGCTTTCCGATCTTTAGGTAGATCTACTAATTGCCATACTTGGTTCTTTTCAATTGATTCCATCTCCTCTCTCATAACCTCTATCCAACACTGCGCATCCTACGCTTTGACAGCTTGAGAGTAGGAGGTTGGATCCAAATCTTGCACGGTTTCCAATAAACTACAGTAATCATCTAGATATGCCAGTTGTTTCCTCACCCGAATCGGCCTGCCAACTGGCTCATCGAGTTGTTCAATTACCTCAAGTGGGCTCTGGCTAGGAATTCTAGGTCCAACGTCCTCTTCGTCGGAACCCCCACTTGCTTGAGTCCCCTACCCATAGAGACTTCATATAATTCCACACTCTGTGGTCTTACTCTAGGACTGACCGTCGGATCCTCAAGGAAAAACACATCTCGACATTCCTTGATTATCCTATTATCATGATCATATACACGATATCCTTTAAAATGTGATGGGTAGCAAATGAAAGAACAATTTTTCTTCATTTTTGCTTGCAGTTTATGCCTTTCTTGTGGTGGTAGCAAGACGTGTACAGGGCAGCCCCAAACCTTCACATGTTCTAATTTTGGTTTGGTACCAGCCCATAACTCATACGGGGTCTTGGGCACACTCTTAGAGGGTACTCTGCTTAAAATATATTGTGCAGTGTTTATTGCTTCTCCCCACAAATATAGCGGAAGACTCGCATGGCTGATCATTGACCTTACCATATCCATTAAGGTCCTATTCCTCCTCTCAGCCATGCCATTTGTTGTGGGGTATATGGAATTGAATATTCATAATGATTCCATCATGTGCACAATATTTTTTAAACAATTCGGAAGTGTATTCACCCCCTCTATCAGATCTAATCCTTTTTATTTTCTTGCCCTTTTGATTTTGGACTTCAGCAGCATATGTTTGAAACATTTTTCAGGCTTCATGTTTATGTTTAATTAGGTACACATACCCATATCTGCTATAGTCATCAACGAATGTAATGAAATAGTCCTCTCTGGTTCTATTATGTACATTCAATGGTCTACATATGTCTGAGTGAATTATAGTCAATATTTCAGAACTTTGAGTTCTTTTTGGAAAGGATTTCTTGACCATCTTTCCACTTATACATAGTTCACATATAGGGTACTCAATTTTACCTAGGTTTAGTAAAAGTTCGTCTTTAACCATTCTACTGATTCTGTTTTTATTAATGTGGCCCAATCTCAAATGCCATAACAGTGCCAAACCATTCATGCATACATTCACACACACAGAATAATCAGAAGTGGACTTTATTTCATTATGAAGAATATCCAGCAAATACAATTTTTTAGAAAGAAATCATGGACTAAAACTTTACCGCGCATTCCAATAGTAACCCCATTGTCTTTGAATCTAATTTCAAATCCATTCATTGCCAATTGGCTCACAGAGATGATGCTCCTCCTCATCGCGGGAGCAAAGAAGACATCGGAGAGATAAAGGGATTTGCCAGTTGGTAAGGGAATTTTGACTTTCCCTATCCCCAGCACATCACAGAATGTTTCATTCCTCATGTATATACTTTGTTCTTCCGGTTTAATCTCTTTGGATTTGATAAATCCAACCTTGGTCCTTGATATGTGTCTGGTGGCTCCAGAATCAATCCACCAATTCTTGTCATTGGTGTTCACCATCATGGACTCAGTTACCATCTCAACATAATCTTCGTGTTCTTTTGTCACTTTATCTTGCTGGCTATTCTCACCCTTTTTCTTTTTGCATTGAGAACTAAAGTGTCCAGGCTTCCCACAATTAAGGCAAACACCATTTTTAAGCCCTTTCTATTTTGGATTGCCTTTAAATTTCTTTTTATTTTTCACATTGGTAGTTAATGCACCTCTATAACTCTTAGTTTTAGCAACCATAGCAGAATTTGTAGGTGTTATACTACGAGCAGCCTGCCTTTGTCCTTCAGCAAGTAATTTTGCTTCAACCTCATTAAGGGTTATACCCTTTTGAAGGCTAAGGGTTTGAGACACATTCTCCCACGAAGGTGGAAGACTCATTAGTAAGTACATGATCTGAAAATCTTCATCCATTCCCTTTCCCAAGGCTGCAAGATTACTGTGACGGACTGACATTTTGTCAATGTGATCCCTTATAGATGACCCCTCTGGCATCTTGTAATTGACATATACGCTAAATGCCTCCATCAGATGAGATTTGGAGGTTTCATCATATTTGTCCATAGCATAGTCCCAGATTTCTTTTACTGTGGTAAAGCGCTCAAACTGTTTCACCAACTCGTTGGATATGAATCTGATCAATAGATGCCTCGCTGATTTGTTATCAAAGGCCAATTGCTCATATAATTCATGGTCCTCCTTAGGGGCATCATTAGCGGGCTTAGGGACCAGATCAGATTCAATTACATAAGTTAATCCATCAAAATGCAGCAATGTGTCCATCCGATGCTTCCACACGGCTAAGTTCTTGCCGTTAAAAATATCAGCCTTTGCAAGATCATGCAAGGCTGATTTGGAAGATATGATTTTTATTTATTTTTAATTAAAAGTTGGGTTAGATACCACTGACCGTATGAGGGGAGAATACCACCCTTTTATCTGAATCATTGGATCGTCTTCCTTTTGTTGCCAATGCGTAGATCTGCTCTCAAGGATTCCATAGGCGCAAACAGATCGTCAATCTGACTCTAGATGGCCAAGATATCGCAGTTGGAAGATTTGACAATGATCCGCTCCGCTGCTTGCGTTAGTCGTACAATCTCTGCGTTACCATCACCGTTGTCATGCGAACACCAACGTGTTTGTGTCAATACTTTTAGGCTGGATCCAATCTGAATTGGGTTGGATCCACATGACCCACCTCACAATGTGCAGAGAAGGGATTGCGTGCTTCCCGAGGTGAGGACATGGATAGCGGCAGAGTGGTGGCACCCTTTTTTTTTTTGTCGTTGGCTTATCAGATGTGTGATCCGCCCACTTTATCTTGCAGAAAGGACAACCAAAAGAAAGATTTTGCTCCTCAGGTTCTGTGTGAGCAAAAGGTACAGAACGTTGCCTTTTGTTTGTAATCAAATACAAGGGACGAGAGTCATAAAGACCTTTGGTATATCTTTGTATAACTTAAGATAAAATATACAAAGCCTTTATGGTGTCTTGATCCTCGTGCATTACTACAAAAAGATGACAGGAAGTAGTCTTCTTCATTTGTCACTTTTCAAAAATAGAAACCTTCTTCACCATTTACGTTGTAGAAATGCAGAAACGAAATAAGACGGAGATTCACAGATCTGAAGAAACCTAGATCTACTCTAATCCACGGTGCTTTTGCAAAATCTGAACCGGTAGAATGCGCTACACCTGGCTCTGATACCAACTGATGGATCCGGATGAGGAGACTCCGTCACGCTGCCGGAGATCTATGTGTGTTCCGGTGATGGGAAGCTCCGTGGATCTCTTCACCTCTTGTCTTTCCTACGAGAATGGAGAGAATAATAATCATCCAAACCCTAGGGCTCCCTTATCCTATATAGACTGTTGACCCATAAAAATTGCAAATACTGTAGCGAAGACACCTCATCTCAGCTTAATTTAGGCTACAGAGGTTATTTGCCAGATCCTGGGGAATCACTGTGAGACCCGGCATTCTTACATGTCAAAGTAATGATATACTATGCTCTGTGAGTCTCTGTGTAGAGTGACATTTCATGAAGACTAAACCAGTTATGACCGAGAGAAGCTCTGCAAAGTTTCGAGACAAAACAGCATCATTCGACTCCAAAAAGCACAGAACATGTCTCTTGGGGTCACTGACCGAGGTCTTGCTTTCCGAGGTCCAAAATTGATGAAGCCTGGACACAAAGTTTCATTCATGCTCAGGAGATAATCTACAAAGTTTCGAGTCAAATGGACATCATTTGACCTAAAAAGTTACAAGCATGTCTACTTGGGGTTCCCGACTGAGGTCTTGCTTCCCGAGGTCTAAAATCGATGAAAGTTGGATGAACACTCCAAGATACCTCTAACGTCAGTCCCTCCAAGTTTCAAATCAAACCGAGGTCATTTGGGCTTCAAACAGCTGAAATAAGGGCCCATTGTCATAAAAAGTCAACTGGAGAGTTGACCAACTTCAGGTGGTCAAAATGAGTTGAAACTTTTATTAAACGGTCAAAATAGTGTCAAGAAGCATCCTATCAAGTTTCGTGGCAATTGGACTTCGTTCGGGCCCCAAACAGATGAAAAAGAGTCACATACACAAAAGTCCGAAAACGGGCCTTGTCCGTGACCGGGGACTGTTCATCAGGGGAGTTGACCACGTTCAGGTGGTCAAACAGAGCTGAAACTTTTATGACATGGTAAAAATAGTATCAAGAAGCAGCCTACCAAGTTTCGTGGCAATTGGACTTCGTTCGAGGCCCAAATAGATGAAAATGGTTCACATACACAAAAGTCCGAAAATGGGCCTTGTCCATGACCGGGGATTGTTCATCAGGGGAGTTGACCAAGTTCAGGTGGTCAAACAGAGTTGAAAATTTTATGACATTGTCCAAATAGTGTCAAGAAGCATCCTACCAAGTTTTGTGGCAATTGGACTTGTTTTGGGCCCCAAACAGATGAAAATGGGTCACATACACAAAAGTCCGAAAACGGGCCTTGTCCGTGACCGGGGACTGTTTATCAGGGGAGTTGACCAAGTTCAGGTAGTCAAAATGAGCTGAAACTTTTATGACATGGTCAGAATGGTGTCAAGAAGAATCCTACCAAGTTTCGTGGCAATTGGACATCGTTCGGGCCTTAAACAGCTGAAAAAAAGTCACAAATACAATGTTCCAAAAATGGGCCTTGGGAGTGAAGGAGGCCCAATTAATGAGAAAGTTGACCAACTTCCCGAAGTCAAAACGAGCTGAAATTTTTATGAGATGCAGAAAATAGGTCAAGAAGCATCCCTCCAAGTTTCCTAGCAATCGATCTTCGTTTGGGCCCAAAACAGATGAAAATGGGCCACATACGCGAAAGCCCAAAATTGGGCCTCGTCCGTGACCGGGCCTACGGTCACGGACCTTCAAAAGGTATTTCCCACGACTTTAGGTGGTTTCTCTCCACTCCTCTTCGAAATCCAACTCCCTACAACTGCTATTAACTCTCCAAAACTGATTGGGAGTCTATAAAAGGTTCAAATTTTGAAGAAAAAAAGGGGATGAACACACATAAGGAAGAAAAAGAGAAGAAATCAAAGAAAGAAGGCACTTAGAGCAGCCAGAAGCAAACTCCAGCAGCACTTCCACGGCCATTCCAACCTTCATTTCTCAATTTTGAAAGTAAGGAAGAAAATTCAGAAGAAGAGAAGGAAGTGGAATGGCCAAATTTCATGATATGTTCGTATGTCGGCAATTTTTGAGAGGATGACATTGTCGCCTCTGTTTCTCTTATTCGTAGGGCATCCTAGCCATTGCAAAAGTTGTGAAAGAAGCCTCTCTAGGCCTCATTTTGTTCCTTGAAAATGATAGGTTCAAATTGACACAACTCCGGCTTCATATTTGCCCATTTTAGACTTGAAACAAAAACGCAGTCCGTAAACGCGAATGATGAGTTACAGAGGTTTCGATTGATTCCATGGTTAAATGTGATCTTCTTGATGGTTTTCCACCACTCGAAAGTCGTGAAAATGAAGTTTCAACACTTGAAAGAAGTTCCAAGAAAGAGCCATTGCGAATAGGATGAAACCGGAGGCGAAACAGTGACCAAACGGTCACTGTCTGCTAGTGACCATGACCCACGGTCACTGGCAGGGGCCAGTGACTGTGAGTCATGGTCACTGGAATAGGGCAGTGACCGCGGGTCACGGTCACCCCCTTTTTTTCCCTTTTTTCCTACTTTTTTGCATTTTCTTGGTTATTTTATGTACTTTTCTTAAAAATTCCAAGTTGAGATCACATCTAAGACTTGAGGGAGGGGTTGTAAACTTTCAAAATGCATGTAAACAACCTGCATCCCCGTGGTCAAGGCACTTGAATTCATGTAAACAAAAGGGAATTCAATGATGAACTGTAATTGATTCCCATTCTTCTTAACGCTTGAAGTGTGTGAATGTTGGACATCGAATCCATTACACATTTGCACGTCCTTTTTTAAGCACAATCAGAAGATTGGCGCCATCTGTGGGAATTATATATTGCCCTAATTTGTGATTAAATTTGGTTAAAAATGCATGAAAGTGCTGAAAATTGCTGAAAGTGCTGCTGTTTCTGCTCAAACTGCTGCTATTGCACCGGAAAGTGCTGCTGTTTCTACTGAAACCGCTGCTATTGCACTGGAAACTGCCGCTGTTGTGTTGAAGAAACTGCTGCTGTTACACTAAAACTGCTGTTGTTATGCTGCTGTTTTACTGAAAGTGCTGCAAAAAATGCTGCTGTTGTGTTGAAACTGCTGCTGTTGCACTTAAAGTGCTGCTGTTTCATTGAAAACTGCTGCTATTGCACTGAAAGTGCTGCTGTTTCACTGAAACTGCTGTTGTTTCATTGAAAAGTGCTGCTGTTGCGCTGAAAAGTGCTGCTGTTGCATTGAAAAGTGCTGCTATTGTGCTGAAAAGTGCTGTGACTGCGGAAATCAGTGGAAAATGCGTAGTGACCGTGGGTCACGGTCACTAACCTATTTTATGGCTAAAAATGACTTATTTGAGCCTTGAAGACACCCATACAAGACCTTTAATGTCTACAATGGGTTTGAAAATATCATTAAATGACTTTTGCACCTTGAAGTGCATATTGTTCATACAAATAAAGGCATTGGGCCCCTTGATATGCGTACACTTGCCATTTAATTGGAAGAATTTGCACCTTGATGTGCATGACTTGATTGAATGAATTCGCACCTTGATGTACAGACACTTGTCATTTGATTAGAAGAATTTGCACCTTAATATGCATGGACCAAATCATCACCCTTTTCATTTTAGAAGAGTGATGATTCAGTTCAAAGGGCTTCTGACCCATATAAAATGTTTATTAAATCAGTGATAAGACCAACGACATTATAATTATGCATTGTCTGGCGTCAACTACTGATGGATCTTGTGTGGTCATTGTGATAGTGGTGCAAGCTTGATCCTGTGGGCCCTATCCCTTTGATTGATCCAACCCTCTCTTGCTTATAAGTCTGACACAGATAGTCCTGAAATGCTGCTAAAATTTTGGTAGCTAGGTCTAGTCAGCATAGCATGCTTTTAAGCCTGACTCGATAAACCCGAAATGCTGCAGAAATTCTGACAACAGGGATAGTCAGCATAGCATAATGAGATGGGATTTATGCCTATATCTAACCATTCCGGTTCAAAACCATGTTGGTCTGGATGGCATCTATAAACCATTCCGGCTAGCCCAAGAGGCAGCTATGTTGGTTATACTACTAATATAGTCCTATTGGCTAACTTTTTGCGGAAAACAGCATGGGTTCTTTGATCATCACTTTCGACGAAGCCAAGGAGAGATTGTTCAAGATCTCCATGGCTCAGACCACATCATCAACAAGGGCACCCAAAAGGGGCCGAATGAACACCAGTGCTTCTGCATCAAGGGTCTCGATCTTTCAGAGGCTTTCTACTCCTTCAAGTTACATGACCTTAGCCAACAAGGGGTCATCAGAAACCCTGAAGCCCATCAAGAAGGCAAAGACTCCTCAAACTTGGGTCTCCAAATATGCCCAGATCCCCTTTGGAGTCTTCCACAAAGGTCACTATGACCCAAAACACAAAGTGAGGTCGGAAGGCAGTAATCTTCGTATCAGTAAGCCTTGACTAGGGGCAAGGCAGGTTTGGTTTATGAACCAAAAAACAGAGATACCGTTGGTTCACAGCAGGAGGCCTTGCAGACTGCTAAGTCCTCATTTGTGCATCCTAAACAAAGGGTGCATCCTAAACAATATGTGCATCTCAAAAAGCAAACCATTCGCGAGCAAGCCCTAGCCCATGAAAAGGGTCAGAAGGATGTTGTTATTCCAAATTGCCGTATGTGGTTACCACAGCCACACATGCAGAAGTCCAGAAAAGCTGAGGAGAAACCCTTGGCCCCACTTGAAAAGAATGTCTTTTACCCTTTGACCCAGAAGGAGGGACGGAGATTCGGCAGGAGGCGCTTACCTTCTGTTATTGTGGCACCATCACCATCACTTTTAACCCAGCGCCCATCATATGGCACTAAAAACAAGAGATATGCTGAATGATTGGTCATCAAAAATTCGACCGATCTCGTTCAATTTAAAAATTTGCTTCAACAAAAGAAAGAACAAAAGAAGAAAATTGAAAGAAATGTTGTTAACATCCTTTCACTTCCTACTTCCGACCTTATGGATTAGGAGCAAGTTGCTAGTAATTCTAGGCCATTAGTTGCTAGATTCAGAGATCAAACTCTACCAACCAGATTGGCCCAGCAAATAAAGAAAAGGGCTTTGGCTTGTTCCAAAAGGCATGCTCGAAAGCAGTCACAGCATACAATTGTTGGAAGTAGGTGGGTCTCGTGGATAGATTTTCAAAACTTTTGACCCACTTGACACAGGGATCAACTATCCATAAAACCAAAACCCAATCCAGGATGCATAACCCTCAATCTTGTGACCATGTACAGTAAATATTCTACCAGCACTAAACATCCATAATAATCTACGACATGCAAGAAGTAGATCATACCTTTGGAGATCCGTAGTGCTCTAATGGATTTCTTCAACACCTCTTAGCCTTCCACGCTATGACCCGAATTGGATTTCTTCTCTCAAGAAGAATGGTGGAATCTTCAGGAGAAATCCCAATACGAAACTCCAAGGAACTAGAAGAGAAAAGGAGAGAGAAACTCGTGCAACTCTTGCACGAAAGGGTTTTGGGCGTGAGGGAGAGTCTTATTGGACGTCCAAGAGATTTTATAGACTTTCAAATCTCTCCCTTGTCTAATTGAAATAGAAGTCTTACTTCCAAAGCAATTAGCAGCTTTCTCCTTTCCAAACTCTTATTTCTAGAGTCCAAGTCGGATTAGTGTTTTCCAATATCTTGGGCTAGCATGGGGACCACTAGGGATTCCTTAGAAAGCTGGCTCCAACTGGAACACCGCGACCCCACATCTCATGTGCAATCCGGGCCCACAGTTAATTGCAAATAACACCACTATATAAATGCAATTGCACTACAGTCTTAGGAATAAATTACAATGAAGACCCTACGCTTCCCAATTACCACAAGTAGGCCCCCTCTATCAATATCCGTGGATCAATTGGAATAAATCCGTCTCTTCCAATCTAAGTTCCACATCTTATTATCCTTGAGCCCCAATTAATCACAGTAATCATCAGTACCATCCAATTAACACTTAATTGAGATGGGTGCGCACTTACTAATGACAAATCCATTAATTGGCACAAGGGGATAATAGAGATAGATTCCATCTTGATCATTCAACGTTCCCACAGTTCTACTACCACATACCCAAGACACCGAGGTGTTAACCTATAGTCAGCCTCACTCATTGGTGACTCAAAGCAAATGAATAGATAGAAACTTGAGTTCATCAATGTCTCAGGATTGAGAGCCTATTGCTAGAGAATTATGAGAGCATACCTTATTATTGAGACGGAATTCCATAAGGTGCATCTCATGGTCCTTCAATACATCCAATGTACCAGCACCGTGATCCAAAATCTTACATTCTGATGATCGAGACAAATCACACTATCTCATAGTTATCAAAGTGCTGCAACCTTATCAAATGAGATGCCCAATCTCATTACTGGTTGTGAAGCTATTTTAAGTATAAGATTTGTGACATATATCTCCCGCGTGTGGATCTCATCCATGCACATATATCACATCTAATATACTAATGGGATCTGGTTCAACTCATGAACCATTATGTCATACATATTGGTCATGTGCATGAAGTAATAAAATAACATTCATCTCATGAAAGTAAAGCATGATTTTATTGATAAATAAAGAAATTAATCAATTTATTACATCAACTGATGGATTGAGTCCACAAAAACTAACAACAATCACTCAAAAATGGGTGATTAAAGAAGATGAGCCAAACCTAACCTCCTCATGTATGGTCGGACCTGGCTTGGACTCAGTCCCAAGAGTTTGATTCTAACTCTCATTCAGATAGGACTTCTGACGAACATGGTTCTGATAAGGACTCAGTAACTCTCCTGGACACCGAAGATAGTCAATCCACTCTTCCTACATCCTCTTACCCCCGTCAGTACACTGTATTTATGGCTGAAGGGAGTGGGACCGGTAATGAAGAGGATGTCAGTAGAGGCAAAGAAGTTAGCAAAGAAAATGCTGACGAAAATCAAGAGAATGACGTTAGTGATGTTGTCAAGCAACAAGGAGCTCAAATTGACCACCTGACGGCTCAGCTGAAAATCTTGGCAGACAAGTTGGGTAGTCCGGCTGAAGCTCCTGTTAACCCCTTATTTGCAGATAAAAGAGAACAAACAATGATCAGGAGGAATGCCACCAAAATTGACCTACTCACAGCGCAAATCAAGGCACTAACAGATAAAGTAATCGCCTCAAGTTCAGCTGGAGGTGATCACTCCTCAATCCTTAGTTTCCACACAGATCTTGAAAAACATGTAACTTTTAAAGAAGTTGAGGAAATATTAAATAAATCAAAAGTGGAGACCAGGATGAAGAAAAATGGTAGTACATCTAAATACCCTCCGGAGTTTCATTTGGTTCCATTTCAGCCAGATTACAAACTTCCGACTTTCCAGCCTTACCTTGGAAAAGGGTCAGCCTATCAGCATATAGTGCATTTTAAGTCGCTCCTTGGCAGTTTACCAGAACTGGACGCACTAAACATAAGGCTGTTCGTTGGTGCATTGAAAGGAGTTGCTTTCGATCGGTACAAGCAACTGCCAGAACTCTCTTTCACTACATGGCCAGTTACAAAAGAGAATTTTCTACTTCACTTTCAGGAAGAAGATCAAACGGTCACCTTCGCTGTACTCAGTAGTACAAAGCAAGGGGATAATGAAACTGCACAAGCCTTTATCAATGATGGAGAGCATTGTCCTACAGATGCCTAGAACAACCATCTCCAAAGGCGACAATTGAAATGTGCAAAGCCAATTTGCGGCCAGAAATTAAGGCTATCATACTTAGTCATAAAACTAAGTCTTTGGCCAGATTGGTTGAGGTAGCTACTGATGCGGAGTTAACCCTGAAAGAAATTAATCAGAAGAAAGCAAGTTCCCAAAAAATGGAATCATCATCATCTTCTGCTCCAAAACTAGCTGTGCCGAAACCTCAAAAGAAGCAGGAGGTATTCAATGTACAAACCTCCAAACCACCTCCTTAAAAACCACAGAATGGTAGGACGGAGCAAAACAAAAAGGAAGAATATGAAAAGAAGAAGCAAACTAAATACCCTTTTGACGGAGACATTGAAGTCATCTTCCAAACATTGATGGGGAATAACAAGCTCGAGCTTCCACCCATGAAAAAGCCGGAGTAAGCGGGTCGTGTTAATGATCCAAACTATTGTGCATACCATCGGATGGTATCTCATCCTTTGAAAGATTGCTTTATTCTAAAGGAAAAGGTCAATGAGATGTGGAAAAATGGAGTAATAACATTTGATCGAAAATATGATACGGCTCCAGTCAATATGATTTCCTTCGGGCAATTTGCATCTGTGGCAATACCCGCTCCATCAAGGCCACCAATGGTCGAATTCCGGGTCATCAATGCACTACATAGTGAACAGGAGTTGATACCTGTCAAAGATTCTTCAGGGGAGGAAATGTGAGTTCACCCGGACTTAATAAATGATGAAGGATGGGAAAAAGTGAAAACCAAACCCACACTTGTGGAAAGAAAAAAGATCAAAAGGCAAATTAAAGGTCTCCAGAAGACTGCTCAAAAGAAACAAGAACAACAGTTTAAGTAGAAGAAAGACAAGGCGGTCGAGGCCCAGTCTTAGAAAATCCTCCTAGATCAGCTAGAGGTCATTTTACTCTAGCTGACTACATCATTCCAATTCCAAAAGATGAGGAAGAACCAGTAATATCCAACTGCAATCGGATATCATGGGATGGTACACCCCCTAACTCCGATGATGAAAATCAATGGTCGGATTACTCTGATCTTGAAGACGATCAATTGATCGATGATTATTTTGCTAATGAATACGCTTCTGATGAAGATGAGGATTTCGAACAAACCATTGACCCCGAGACGGGTACGCTTAATATCAAGCATGGTCTAAATACACTATCAGTGACCTTGTATGACATACACAGGCCAAGTTCAAGTGGCGGGTCGAATGATCCTCCTTCTTTTCCACTACCTCCAGAAGCTCATCCAGATCCACTACCATTAGTCGGGCACGATGAAGTTCAGCATCAGCAGACAATTTTTCCTCCTTCCACGTCAGATGCTTCTTCCACACCTAATTCAAAGTTGATCTTTTCAAATGAAAATTCTGAATTAAGTAGTCAGTTGGTTAACTTTAACTCAACAAGGGAACTTGGGTTACCAAGGAGACATAATAACCCCAGTATTAATAATATTGTCAAGAATATCTCTGACTTTGAAGAGGAATTGTCAACGGCTCCTACCCTGGTGGTTTTGAATGCTGCCATAGAGTCCCAAACATCGCAGGCTATTCCTAATGATGTAAACCAAGAAGTAGGCTTGGAAGAGGTCAATCAACTTTTCATCGAACTAGAAGAAGTTAATGCCATAAGAAGAGACGCACGACCGGAAATTGACTGAAGCAACATGCTTAATGATGGCACTCGCTCTGGTCGCAACTACAAGGTCAACTATGATAAATCCTCTGTTCCTTCCTCTTCTTATATAAACCCTTCAGGAGGCAATACCAATGTAAATGTAACTTCTCCAGAAGTAAATGATAATACAAGGCCACCAAAGCCATTCACGTATGATGTTGTTGAACACCTTAAGCACATACCTGCATGACTCCACATTTTTGATCTCTTGCAGATGTCCAAGGAGACTCGTGACAACTTCATACGAGCACTACAGGCCTTGAATACTGAGAATCATACTCATATAGCACAAGTGCACCAAATAGAAAAGAACTATTTGAAGGTGAAATCCAAGAGGCCTCAAAAGCAATGCAAGGAGTGTCTCTTAACTCACAATGCTTCTAAAGCTACTATCTCTTTCACCAAAGAGGATCTCCTCTTGGGCAACATAAAGCATACGAGGCCACTTTATTTCACGGCCTACATCAAAGATATGCCTGTCCCAAGAGTTCAAGTTGACCCAGGGTCAGCTCTAAATCTCATCACAATCATGGCTCTTCAAGAGCTCAGTATTCCAGTGAGTAAGCTGTCTCCTACAAAGACTTCTATTCAAGGTTATGATGGGGAAGTCCAGGATCTGATTGGTAAAATCCGAATTCGATTCCAGTTGGGAGACTTAGTCTCGGAGGCCACCCTGCATGTAGTAAAAACTCGTGCTTGTTATAACATCCTTTTGAGGAGACGATGGCTTCATGATTATGCCATAGTACCTTCTACTCTCCATCAATGCCTTAAATACATCGACGATGATGGGAAGGTACATCGAGTCTTCGCAGAGGAAAATCCATTCAAAGGGAAGGAGGCTTATTTCACAGACGTAGCAATGTATCAAGAAAAGCCTACAAAATCCAACTCAGATACGAAGAATGCTCCTGTGAATGATAATCCTGCAAAACCTTTCACTATTTCAGCAGAGAAGGTTGGTAAAAAATCTAATCCTCCCATAAAGTTGGAATGTGCAGGAAAATCTGTGGCAAAATGCGTGGATATCAAAGCTCCTTTGATAATTAAGGTGAAATCTGAAATAAAAAAGCCAGATCCACCTTTAATCATATCCACAAAGCTATCAAAAGTAAAAGATGCTAAACGTCAGAGGTTTTCATTTTCGGCCAACATGGTATCCTCGACTAGACTTCAAGCTCCAATCAAGAAAGCAATGATAAACCTACCCCTACTAGGGGAATATCGCCTATAAGGCCTGATTCTCCTGTCACTTTTAGTTAATTGATATTGACATCACAGCAGATAGGAGAATTAGCCTATATGTACATTGATAGATGGCTCTGTTTGGCTAAAAGATGTGAAAATCCTCCACACTACTCCGCATGGATTCACTTGTGCTGGGTAGGTTTTCGGCCAGCTCTCTGCAGCTTAACTATGGCGATGGAATTTCAAACCTTTGATGAGATGTCTTGAATTGTGTCATCTCTTGAAGTGGCACTCCACCGGCTGCGCAGGAGGTCTAGAAGAATGCATCCAATACATGTCATTTCAATGATCAGAGATAAAGATCCTGAGTCGGGCTCTGAAGACGCTGAAGAAATGAGCACCTTTGTGCATTCTATGGTAGACTGTGATCTTCCACTTATGCCATCGCCTACTCCCTCTCATATTTATGAATTCGAAGGTTCTTGCTTTTTGGTACATTCATCTAAGCAGTATAATCATCCGATTATTTTTCATCGGGCTGAAGATACTTCTCCACTAGATATTATTGACAAAATCAGTAATGAGGGAAAAATCCGGCTCGATATTTATAATCCCGTGGTCTGTAATATGATGAAGAATATGGGGTACAATCTCAAGAAACCTATGGGTCTTGGATTAAATGCAAATGGCATACGTGCTCCTTTGGATGCCTTTACTCCAGAGATGAAAAAAGATCTCTAGACAGGGGGCAGAATTGAGCAGCTGCGTCATTGCATAGGATATGTTCCTTACAGTAACATTCCTAAATTTAAACAAAGTGTTAAAGCCAGATCAGTTGTCTTCACTAAAGAATATGAATCGGATAACTCTCATGAAATTCATGTGCTTCAAGATCCCGTTGATTGGGCCATTTTTCAGCATCCTGAGGGGGCAAGTGATGAGGATGACGCTGCATCACAAATCACTAAATATTGGCCACCTAAACTCAACGAGGAAATAAGTCCATCCCAACATGTCCGCTGGGAATGCTTAGCCTTTGATGTAAAAGCCAAAGAGCCTAAAAAACCAAATCCTTAGAAAGGGATCAGGCCTTGGCTAAAACCCCCAACTGAAACTCCAGAAGGCTTCACAGAGTTAGAAACTTCCAGTAACAATGTAGAAACACTTCCTCCTAATCCTCCAACTGAGGACCAAGTACAAGAAATAAACTTGGGAACCCCAGAAGATCCCCGACCTACCTTTGTAAGCTGTCAAATTAAAGGAAGTGAACTTGATCTGTATATGGGATTCTTGCGAGAGTTCATAGATTGCTTTGCATGAACTTATGCAGAAATGCCAGGCCTAGATCCAGAAATTTCTGTACACAAATTAAATATAGCAGATGATGCTAAATCTGTAAAACAGGACCAAAGGAGGACAAAGCCTGAAATCATGGAGAAGATAGAAAAAGAAGTTCAGAAACTCAGGGGCGTTAATTTCATCCGTGAAGAACAACACCCTGACTGGTTGGCTAATATAGTCCCAGTTACTAAAAAAAATGGACAAATCAAAGTCTGTATTGACTTCAGAGATCTGAATAAAGCCTGCCCCAAAGATGATTTTCCATTACCTATACCAGAAATAATGATTGACAATACTTTTGGGTTCGACAGAATGTCATTCATGGGTGGTTTCTCGGGGTATAATCAGATCAAAATGTTCAAAGAGGATGAGAAACACACTTCCTTTAGAACTCCATTCGGCATATACTGCTATACTGTCATGCCATTTGGTCTCAAAAATGCTGGAGCCACGTACCAAAGAGCAATGATGAAAATATTCAAAGACTTACAACATAAATCTGTTGAATGTTATGTTGATGATTTGGCAGTCAAGAGCAAGCATAAATCAGATCATCTGGCCGGTCTCCGCATGGTCTTTGAGAGATTATGGAAATTCAATCTTTGAATGAATCCCCTGAAATGTTTTTTCAGAGTTTCTTCCGGAAAGTTTCTCGGATTTGTGGTGTGAAAAGGTGGCATTGAAATAGATCCCATCAAAATCAAAGCCATATTGGAAATGCCTTCGCTGAGAAATTTGAAAAAATTGAAAGGTTTACATGGAAGACTCACCTATATCCGACGGTTCATTTCCAACTTGTCTGGAAAGTGCAGACCATTCTCCAAATTGATGAAGAAAGGAGTGGACTTTGTATGGGACAAAGTTTGTGAAGATGCTTTTCAGGATATCAAACAATATCTTACAAACCCGCCAGTTCTTTCAGCTCCAATTCCGGGCAAACCTTTCATTCTGTATACAAAGGCTCTTGATCATTCCTTGGGATCATTGTTAGCTCAATAGAATGATGAAGGAAAGGAGGTGGCACTCTATTACCTGTCGTGGATGCTAGTTGGTGCCGAGCACAATTATCACCCGATAGAAAAAGAATGTCTTGCGCTTATGTTTTCAATACAAAAGCTACGACATTACATCCTCTCTAATGTCGTTTATCTGGTTTCCAAAATTAATCCATTAAAGGTATTAGTGACAAAAGCCGGGGCGTTGAGCAAACGTCTGGCCAAATGGTCCATCCTTCTTTCTTAATATGACATCAGATATACTCCTGCAAAGGCAGTAAAAGGACAAGCTCTTGTAGATTTTCTAGCAGAACATCCACTGTTAGAAGATTCTAAGTTCATAGACAATCTCCCTGATGAGTCAGTCTTCTTCACTGAACAAATATGGAAATCCACCATTGATTCAGATCTACATTGGACCATGCATTTTGATGGAGCTTCCGGGACTAATGAACGAGAAAAGCCAATATCAGGGGTTGGAATTATTTTCTGTAGTCCAGGAAACCTTTATGTTCCTCACTCCTTCTCATTGATCAAGCCATGCTTGAACAATGTGGCAGAATACACGGCATTAATTATGGGGCTTGGGTTAGCTTTAGATGCTGGCATTAACATGCTAGGAGTCTATGGAGATTCACAACTTGTCATTAAGCAAATGAATCACGAGTATGAAGTAAAGAAACCAGACCTAGTTCCCTTTTTCAATAGGGCATATGAACTCAAGCAAAGCTTTAAATTGATTGCGTTTCATCATGTTCCGAGATGTCAGAATGTCAAAGCGGATGCCTTAGCAAGCTTGGCAGCTTCAATGTCAATCCCTGAGAATGACAAGATGATATTGGAAGTTGTTGAGAGAAGACTTCTACCCCCCACTCGATACTTACAAGGTAGTGGAAGATAGCTTCACTGTAATCAAAAATCGAATTTCATATTTCCAAAACTTATTTAGGGATTGGAGAGATCCTTTTATTGATTATATTCTGCATGGAGTATTACCAGAGAACCCTAAAGATAGAATCAGCATTCAAAGGCGAGCTCTCAAATTCTATTTTGATTTGCCCTCAAAAACTCTTTATCGCAAATCATACGATGGAGTTCTACTTCGTTGTTTGTCCCCGAAAGAAGCTGAGCAAGTTCTTAGAGAAGTTCATGCTGGCCTATGTGGTGCTCACCAAGCTGGACCAAAACTTCATGATCAAATTCGAAGATTAGGCTACTATTGGCCTACCATGGTGTCCGACGCTATTAGTTTTGCTAAAAGATGCAATTAGTGCCAAATTCATGGTGATTACATTCACCAGCCCCCTGAACATTTGCACCCTACGACCACTTCTTGGCCATTTGCATCTTGGGGAATGGATATAGTGGGGAAGATCAGTCCACCATCAGAACGTGGACATCAATTCATTTTGGCCGCAATCGATTACTTCTCCAAATGGGCAGAAGCAGTACCTCTCACAGAAGTTAAAACTGATACGGCTTAGCTTCCTGAAAACTCATGTCATTTGCCATTTTGGGGTGCCCAAACGTCTGTATCATGACAATGGCCTGCAATTCAATAATAATAAATTTTACAGATTCTGTGACAAATACGGGATCCAGTGTTGTTCATCTACAGCGTATAACCCCGCGGCCAATGGACTTGCTGAAGCTTTTAACAAAACCATTTGCAAGATTTTGAAGAAAATGGTTTCTGACAACAAAAAGAGTTGGAGTACCAGGCTTCCTGAAGCATTATGGGCTTGTAGAACTACAGTTCGTGGTCTTACTAAATCAACACCATATTCCTTGGTCTATGGTTGTGAAGCTATAATACCTTTGGAAATTCAACTTCCCTCTTTTCGGGTGGCTGTGATAAACAAATATACTAAAGAAAAGAATGCCAAACTCAAACTACAAGAGCTAGAAAGCCTTGATGAGAAAAGGCTTGCCGCTCGACAAAGTATTGAGTTGTATCAAGCTTGTATGGCTGTATCTTTCAACAAAAAAGTCAAGTATAGAGCTTACAAGAAGGGAGATCTAGTCTTTGCAGTTAGAAGACCTATGTTTTCCACGCACTTGTCAAGAGGCAAGTTCGAATCTAAATGGGAGGGACCTTTTGTTGTCGACAAGGTCTACTCCAACGGCACCTATGCACTTCTCACACTTGAAGGGGACAGATGCATGATGCCCATCAATGGAAAACTTCTCAAGAAATACTATACCTAAATGTCATTGGTGCACCCATGCCATGTACCCAAACCATGTACAGTGTACATTTTCATTCCAAAACCAAAATTCTCTAGTTTCGAGCCTCACTAACCAAAATCCCTCAGACTTGTATAAAATGACTGCGAGGATGAAGTCCTTCGACCCCTCTAGTCAAACCTTTGTTACTTGGATAATGTCCTTACAAGACCCCTTGTAATATCCTGCTGTATAGATTAAGTCTTTTTGCAGACCCTATATAGCAAAACTCAGCTATGTGGAATAAGTTTTTTTGCAGACCCCATATAGTTAATCCTTAGTTGTATAGAACAAGTCTTTTTGCAGACCCTATATGACTGCGTTCGGTTATATAGAGCAAGTCTTTTTGCAGACCCTGTATAACCAAAATCTAAACAAAAACTAAAACCAAATCTTTGTCCTAAGGAATAAGTCAAGGGTCCCGGAGAAAGCCTCACACATGGGCACCGGATAACATCCACTTTGTTTGACCCCTTTCGACACCAAAAGGATCAAGTCATGGACCCTGGAGAAAGCCTCACACATGGGCACCGGATAACGTCTACTTATATGACTCCCTTATTTTCGATTTGTGAATCCAAAAGATCGCAAATCACACCTTCATACAAGTCTGAGAAAACCAAACCAAACAAACCATCCACATAAACTACATCAAACATCCACAAAAAATCAAACCAAGCACCCATAGCAATGACAAAAATAGAAAGGAAAAACATTTTCCATTAATATCCATTTTAAAGTTTGAATACAAGTAGTGAAGTCAATGTACACATGGCCCTCAGGCCTAATAAAAAAAATGGGAGTTGCAGCTGAGAATCTCAGTCCAGGAACTTCTCCAATTGCCCCTTTGCATTCAGTACTTCTGCCATGAGGATACGCCCTTTGTAGCTTGCATAAGCTGGAATAGCAGTATTAATGTCAATCTCATCCAGCTTAATATTCAATTCAATCTCCAAGGACCGCACGAAGTCATTCAAGGCTGTTCGTTTCACTTCTGTATGAGCGAAAAGATCATCTCGGCGATGAATTTTCTCTTAAACAGACTTCTGCAAATTTTCCATGGTATTTTCCACGGAAGATAATTGATGTTTAGTCCTCTGGAGCCACAGGTTGACATCAGATGCTTTATTTGGATCTTTTGGATTAGACTCCCTTGCGGTCTTACCCTTGGTACGACCTTTAGGTGCTCCAGCAGTTGCAGTTGCACTTGCGAGTGCTTTACCCTTTCTATCTGCAAAGCAAATCAAAAAGAAGGAAAAGATAAGTATCAGTAATAATGATATGGAACTTTTCAAAAAAAAAAAATCGGCAACATCTCCCCTTAGTATAAGGCCAAAAGGAGAAGGTAATACTCAGTTCTGAGACCCAGAATTGGCATCAAAGGCACACTTAAGTCTCAGAACCAAGGCTCCCGGTCCAAACAGATGTTCAAGCATCTTAAGACCTTTTCAGGGGGCAGTAGGTTCGTGTTCAAGCACGAAAATGGCATCTGTGAATAGCATATAAGGCATGAACAAATGCAAGCATGTATGAAAGAACAATGTTAAAAATACATGACATGTTTCCAACAACACCGACAAAGTGTAACATCCATTTCAAGACCGAAGGATTTTCATATCCCTAATCTTAGCAAACGAGGCCCCGGGTGATGATTTGCTATGATAGGACCATTAGACATTCTTGTGGGATCTTCAGTTACTTTGCAAAGCCAATCTTAATGATCATCAACAGTCGTTGATGATCGGAAGTGCTAGAAGAAAGCAGCGGAGAACGGATCATCTTTCGAAGTTGTTGTAGAAAAAGACAATGTAAAACGTCTTATTCAGAACTACATTTGACCATGTGATAGGTGGGTCTTCAAGGTTACATTCAACCGTGTATTCGATGGTTCTCCGTGCTTAGAAAAAGACAATGCGAAATAGTCATTCAAGACTACATTCAATTTTGGGGTCGATGTGAGGATCTGCCCTATTTTCATCAGTCTCCTTCATTAGCCATTCATATTCGAGATGGTCTATGCTTCTCATGCTTATGGATGCTCAAGGGGAGTAACCTCCTCATTAAAGGCAAAAAGACTGCACCTTGTGGTCGTTCGATTATTTCCATTGATCCCTGGCCGGTTTTCATCGTCAGCTGCTCATATTCGAGATGGTTTATGCTTCTCATGCTTATTGAGACTTAAGGGGAGTAACCTTCTCATCAAAGGCAGAGAGAATCCACTTTGTGATGATTCAGTTATTTCAGTTGATCATCTTCACCAACCACTCATATTCAAGGTTATTTATACTTCTCATGCTTATGGAAGCTTAAAGGGAGTAACCTTCTTATCAAAAGCAAGAAGAATACCCCTAATGGCTATCCGGTCTGATGATTCTGGCTGCAATTCCTACAAAGGCTATGGTGATTGAGTTTGCATGGATTCATGTCCGTGGTTGAGCAAACCACCACAATTCAATCCCCTATAATTCCCACAAAGGTTATGATGGTCCACTTTGTGCTTACAGTAAGCAGAGTGCCATCTCATGTCCTTTTATACTCCTTACAGAAGGCGGGGGCATGTTTAATGGTGTGCGTTAGTATTCAAACACAGATGAACGTCCTTCACTAAGTTCAATGGTGAGAGTTAACACTTAAATGAAGTGATACTGGATTCTATCACATTGTGAACATAGATACAAGGGATGTTCGGTATGAAGCATTCCAATCGGTGACAATTCCAACTCATATCAGTCACCACGAATTGCAAATTTCAGTTTGTGACAGTCACTATGACAACAACAACAAGTATTAGACAATCAGGATTGACAGTGACCGGGAAGAAATTTAGGACAGTGTTCAAGACACAAGAATTCTATGAAAATCGTCACAAGTCGGCAGTAATTGCGGGCTTCTCGTAGGCAACATTGGCAGTACCGGTGAACCCATTCATTGCTTTGATATGGCAAGAATTTCATCACACCTCAAACAGACACTGACATGGACTACATTTATATAAAATAGTTATTGTTGGCAATGACAATGAGTTTTCATCAGATAATGGTGGCTGTAAATCCCTTGACTATACTACTGGCAACGAGGAACAGATTTCCTTAGAAAAGAGAGGAGCCTGTTGCCTGTTTCTGTTTCTCATGAAGATTGCGAACGTGGAGAAGATAGAGATGTTTTGTATAGAGCATCTTTTGAGGAAATGGAAGAGAACTTCTTGAAATATCAAACTGCTCAATGGGTTCTTTATTCTTTGCCTCTGGTTTTGGCTTGGGGTATTGGGTTGCTGATGCTGCTTTATCTACCTATTCGGAGACACATCTTGCAGAAAGATTTCCGATCAAGAAAGCTCTACGTAACTCCTGATGCCATTGTTTACAAGGTAACAAGACCGGTGCCTTTCCCTTGTTGAGGTGTTCTAAGCAAAGAGAAACATGTTCTTCTCCCTTCCGTGGCAGATGTTGTGGTTGAACAAGGATATTTGCAGTCCCTGTTTGGGATTTGTTCTGTCAAAATTGAGAATGCAGGCGTAAGGAGGTCGGCCAGCAAGTGATGATGTTCAAATCCAAGGAATTACAAACCCAAAAAAAAAATCACCAGCCATGTTGATCGTCCTCAACCAGATGACACTACAAGGTGGCTACAAGATGGGAGAAACGGAGAAGATGAGTGCCTTTAGATCCTTGGCACTGGCTTCTTCCCCCTCAATTGAGTCGCGGTTCGACCTTCTCTCTGTCTGTTCCTCCTACTTGATGGGGTCCCGGTCTCCCTTTCTTCGGTTGAGGAAATCTCAGTCTCTCCCTCTTTCTCAGTCTTTTTCTCCCTCTCTCCCAATTTCTCTTTCCCTCTCTCCCAGTCTTTCTCTCTCTCTCTCTCGATTTCTTTTTTCTCTCAGTCTCTCTCCCTCTCTCCCAGTAAGTTCTCTCTTTCTCAGTCTTTTTCGCCCTCTCCCAATTTCTCTTTCCCTCTCTCCCGGTCTTTCTCTCTCTATTTCTTTTTCTCTCTCGGTCTCTCTCTCTCCTGGTCTCTCTCTCTTCCAGTCTCTCTCTCCCAATTTTTCTCTCTCCCGGTCTTTTTCTCTCTCTCTCGATTTTTTTCTCTCGGTCTCTCTCCCAATCAGTTCTCTCTTTCGGTTTCTCTCTCCCGGTCTCTCTCTCCCGATTTCTCTCTCTCCTAGTTAGTTCTCTCTCTCTCGGTCTCTCCCTTTCCCGGTCTCTCTCTCCCGATTTCTCTCTCTCCTAGTCAGTTCTCTCTCTCTCGGTCTCTCTCTCTCCCGGTCTCTCTCTCCCGATTTCTCTCTCTCCTAGTCAGTTATCTCTCTCTTGGTCTCTCTCTCTCCCGGTCTCTCTCTCCCGATCTCTCTCTCCCGGTTTCTCTCTCTCCCGATCTTTTTCTCTCTTGGTCTCTCTCTCTCCCGGTCTCTCTCTCCCGGTCTTTCTTTTTCTCTTGATTTTTTTTCTCTCGATCCCTCTCCCAGTCAGTTCTCTCTCTCCCGGTCTCTCTCTCCTGATTTCTCTTTCTCCCAGTCAGTTCTCTCTCTCTCGGTCTCTCTCTCTCCCAGTCTCTCTCTCCCGATCTCTCTCTCTCCCGGTTTCTATGTCTCCCGATCTTTTTCTCTCTCTCGGTCTCTCTCTCTCCCAATCTCTCTCTCCCGGTCTTTCTCTCTCTCTCTCGATTTCTTTTTTCTCTCGGTCTCTCTCCCTCTCTCCCAGTCAGTTCTCTCTCCCAATCTCTCTCTCTCCCGGTTTCTCTCTCTCCCGATATCTTTCTCTCTCTCTCTCGGTCTTTCTCTCACCCGATTTCTTTTTCCCTCTCCCCCATTTTCTTTTTCCCTCTCTCCCGGTCTCTCTTTATCTCTCCCAGTTGGGTCAGACAGTCAATGGAAAAAAAAGGGACGAGACTTCCTTCCGTTAAAATAAAAAAACCGGTCTCTCTCTCTTTTGAGCCTTTGCTTACGGTGTCTGTTGATCTTCTGCTCACGGTCATGACGCACTTGAGAATCGAGACCCACTACGTGAAATGCCAAGTTATGCATCTTTAATAATCAAAGCTCTCTTTCCTTCCCACAGTCATTGCAAACTTGAACTAGTGGAGCCCATTGCCTAATCCCCTCAAGCTCAAGTCATTGACGCGTCACCCTCGTTCTTACAAACACAATTTAGTTAAAATCAGTGAAGTCTAAGCCTTGATCAAGTCTTGAAGGATTCGTCCTTTTTCATCTATGGTCTCTGTGATTTTAAGCAATGGAATCCATAACATGATGACCCATCCTTTCATCTTTTATTATTTGAAATTCCTATGATGGGTCCACTTGGAGTAATTTACAAAAGAAATACTCCTATTTTTAGAGTATTTTGAGGGGGATCATACCAAAAAAAAAAAAAAAAAAGAAAAGAAAAGATGCAGAGTCTCTTTCCAAATCAACTTCGGGTCAAAACTTGATTTTAAACAAATATCCCAAATTGTTTTCAATCAAAACTCATAAAAGCCAATCTCTTTCAAAATTACATCTCATTTTGAATAATGTCAAGCCAAGTCAAACCCCAAACCTTGATTTTTGAAAATGAACCAAAAATCCATGAAAATCCAAACCCAAATCCATTTTCACTAAAACCTTTGATTTTTTTTCAAACCTCAGGGATTCTTTTTGTGGGTGTTCCCCACATCCCTACGGAGATGCCACTCTGGATATCTGTGAAAAATAGGTCAAAATAAAATCAAATTCATTTCCAAAACCCAAACAAAATTCATAAACTTCTGAATTTTCTAAATACCTAAGGGATTCCTTTGTGGGTGTTCCTCACAATCCCCACGAAGATGCTACTTTTGATATCCTTGAAAACAAGGAAATGGAATTCAGATTTCTTATTTTTTTAAAAAAATTACGTCATCAAACCCTTCATGGTTTTTTTATCAAAATTTTCAAATCCCAAGTTTAGGCCTATAACCTATCTTGGCAAACTGTATTTTCTTCAAGCCATCCATCATTCCTACAGATTGGCTATTTCGAGGCACAATGATTATTATACTATAATCATTGCACCTCGAGGGGGCACTTGTTCACCCATAAAAATTACAAATACTGCAACGAAGACACCTCATCTCAGCTTAATTTAGGCTACAGAGGTTATTTGCTAGATCCTGGGGAATCACTGTGAGACCCGGCATTCCTACATGTCGAAGTGATAATATACTATGCTCTGTGAGTCTCTGTGTAGAGTGACATTTCATGAAGACTAAACCAGTTATGACCGAGAGAAGCTCTGTAAAGTTTCGAGACAAAACAGCATCATGCAACCCGAAAAAGCACATAACATGTCTCTTGGGGTCACTGACCGAGGTCTTGCTTTCCGAGGTCCAAAATTGATGAAGCCTAGACACAAAGTTTCATTCATGCTCAGGAGATAATCTACAAAGTTTCGAGTCAAATGGACATCATTTGACCTAAAAAGTTACAAGCATGTCTACTTGGGGTTCCCGACTGAGGTCTTGCTTCCCGAGGTCTAAAATCAATGAAAGTTGGATGAACACTCCAAGATACCTCTAACGTCAGTCCCTCCAAGTTTCAAATCAAACCGAGGTCATTTGGGCTTCAAACAGCTGAAACAAGGGCCCATTGACATAAAAAATCAATTGGAGAGTTGACCAACTTCAGGTGGTCAAAATGAGTTGAAACTTTTATGACATGGTCAAAATAGTGTCAAGAAGCATCCTACCAAGTTTCGTGGCAATTGGACTTTGTTCGGGCCCCAAACAGATGAAAATGGGTCACATACACAAAAGTCTGAAAACGGGCCTTGTCCGTGACCGGGGACTATTCATCAGGGGAGTTGACCAATTTCAGGTTGTCAAACAGAGCTAAAACTTTTATGACATGGTCAAAATAGTGTCAAGAAGCATCCTACCAAGTTTCGTGGCAATTGGACTTCTTTCGGGCCCCAAACAGATGAAACTGGGTCACATACACAAAAGTCTGAAAACTGGCCTTGTCCATGACCGGGGACTGTTCATCGGGGGAGTTGACCAAGTTCAGGTGGTCAAACAGAGCTGAAACTTTTATGACATTTTCAAAATAGTGTCAAGAAGCTTCCTACCAAGTTTCGTGGCAATTGGACTTCGTTCGGGCCCCAAACAGATGAAAATGGGTCACATACACAAAAGTCCAAAAACGGGCCTTGTTCGTGACCGGGGACTGTTCATCAGGGGATTTGACCAAGTTCAGGTGGTCAAAATGAGCTGAAACTTTTATAAAATGGTCAAAATGGTGTCAAGAGGAATCCTACCAAGTTTCGTGGCAATTGGACATCGTTCGGGCCTCAAACAGCTGAAAAAAAGTCACAAATACAATGTTCCAAAAATGGGCCTTGGGAGTGACGGAGGCCCAATTAATGAGAAAGTTGACCAACTTCCCGAAGTCAAAACGAGTGAAATTTTTATGAGATGCAGAAAATAGTGTCAAGAAGCATCCCTCCAAGTTTCGTGGCAATCGAACTTCGTTTGGGCCCAAAACAGATGAAAATGGGCCACATACGCGAAAGCCCAAAATTGGGCCTCGTCCGTGACCGGGCTTGCGGTCACGGACCTTCAAAAGGTATTTCCCACGACTTTAGGTGGTTTCTCTCTACTCCTCTTCGAAATCCAACTCCCTACAATTGCTATTAACTCCCCAAAACTGATTGGGAGTCTATAAAAGGTTCAAATTTTGAAGAAAAAAAGGGGATGAACACACATAAGGAAGAAAAAGAGAAGAAATCAAAGAAAGAAGGCACTTAGAGCAGCCAGAAGCAAACTCCAGCAGCACTTCCACGGCCATTCCAACCTTCATTTCTCAATTTTGAAAGTAAGGAAGAAAATTCAGAAGAAGAGAAGGAAGTGGAATGGCCAAATTTCATGATATGTTCGTATGTCGGCAATTTTTGAGAGGATGACATTATCACCTCTGTTTCTTTTATTCGTAGGGCTTCCTAGCCATTGCAAAAGTTGTGAAAGAAGCCTCTCTAGGCCTCATTTTGTTCCTTGAAAATGATAGATTCAAATTGATACAACTCTGACTTCATATTTGCCCATTTTGGACTTGAAACAAAAACGCAGTTCATAAACGCGAATGATGAGTTACAGAGGTTTCGATTGATTCCATGGTTAAATGTGATCTTTTTGATGGTTGTCCACCACTCCAAAGTCATGAAATGGAGTTTCAACACTTGAAAGAAGTACCAAGAAAGAGCCATCGCGAACAGGATGAAACCGGAGCAAAACAGTAACTAAACGGTCACTGTCTGCCAATGACTGTGACCCACGGTCACTGGAATGGGGCAATGACCGCGGGTCACGGTCACCCCCCCTTTTTTCCCTTTTTTTCTACTTTTTTTCATTTTCTTGGTTATTTTATGTACTTTTCTTAAAAATTCCAAGTTGAGATCACATCTAAGACTTGAGGGAGAGGTTGTAAACTTTCAAAATGCATGTAAACAACCTACATCCCCGCGGTCAGGGCACTTGAACCCATGTAAACAAAAGGGAATTCAATGATGAACTGTAATTGATTCCCATTCTTCTTAATGCTTGAAGTGCATGAATGTTGGACATCGAATCCATTACACATTTCCATGTCATTTTTTAACCGCGATCATAGACAAGTCCCAAAGAGTCACACTTACTAGAGACATCTTCCACCAGAAGCCCACATCCACTGATCCGATTGGGAGTCTTATTATGGGGCCCAGATCAAGTCTTACACTAAAGTGGGATTGTAATCTCTGTTAGCATCTACCCTGCTTGATCTGATGTGGAACCCGTTGTAACACTCCGATCCCCTTTGAGCCGGATTAGTGGCTCATTAGTGTGTTTTTGTTTTGTTTATTCTTTTGGATTTGGTTTTGGGCCTTGGATAGGTAGTTGAGTGACCTTTGACCGGGAATAGGTAGTTCTAAGCCCTTTTTCGTAATTTTGCTTTTGCGTTGCTTGCATCATATTTGCATCATATTGGTGTCAGCATATGTATTTTGTTGAGCTCGTTATTTTCCGTAATTGAGTCAGATCCGTTTGGAGTCAATTGGAGAAGTTGGACCTTCGTGTGACTTAAACTGTAAATAGCTTAAACTCCATGGATCTTGTTTTAAACTTCAAAACCTATATAAGTGAGTCATGCTCCAGATGTCTCTCCCTTGCTCATTTTCAATTCTTCACGTTGCATGCAAGAGGATCTCCAGGAGAAGCTCCCTCCACGTTCTCTTTCTCTCTCTTCTCTTTCCTTCTCTTGCTCGATTGAAGCTTGGATTCCTTGTTTTGGATTGGGTTTTGTTTCTTTTCTCTCATCTGTGTTTGTGGCTTGGTAAGTGGGTTCTTCCCCAATTCTTTCTTCTTCTTCTTCTCCAATTGTTTCTCTCATTCTATGATTGCTTTGTCTTCATCTCATGCATGGTGTATCTCTTGATTTGCTTTGATTTTAGTTGCTTTGGGAGCTTGAGTCAGTGGATTTGGTAGAGATTTGAGGCAAGTATAAGTACAGACTTTTATAACACACATGGGTGCTCTATTTGAATGCTTTGATTTCCATCTTCTTTAGTGTATCTGATGTTTTACAGCCACATTTGGTAAAATGGAACCTCTGTAACTCATTTTCTGTACTCAACCCATTTTCGGATCTGTATTGCACGGCTAAGCTGTGAACTTCTACGGTTTGATTTCCAGAGACTTCAATTTTGAGCTTTGTTCTACGGCTAGGCTACGGCTAAGCCGTAAATTGTTCTACGGCTGAGCCGTAAGCTAGCCGTGACCCAACCCGTACCCCAGCCGTGAATTAAATCTCTGATCAGTCGAATCTTTTCTGATATCAGTACTCCTACGGTGAGGCTACGGCTAAGCCGTGAAATGCTACGGCCAAGCCGTGGATTGGTCTACGGCTAAGCCGTATACTGACCGTAGCTCAGCCGAAAAAGGTACCAGATCAGAGGTGGAAGGATAATCAGTTTAGCTGTGTTTTAATGGAACCAAGGTGAAGCCGTAGTGCATAGTACGACGAGCGCGTAAGATGTCTTCGGCTCAACCATAGGTCCCTCATAGCTAAACCGTTAGGCATGGCAATTCTGAAACATAACTTAGGATAATGGTGAGACTTGTAGGGCTCAAACACGGGTTGACCACTCAGGTAAACCGGCCCAAATGGATTCTTGGAACGCATGAATAGTCTGTTAGGCTGTGACTTATTCATGTGAGTGTTGTTTTACTGTTAAGCACCTCCCCATGGGTGTTGGTTTAAGGGACGTCGGTGCACGCAAAGTTTTCGCAACACTTTGATGGCAACGGTGTATTGACTAACTTAAAACTACATCAACATGCACGGTTAGTGACAGTGAACAACTAGCTTAGGACTGGCTTGTAATGAACCTTGACTCCGTATTAATCTGAGATGCATTGCATATTGTTTATGGTTTTTGCCCTCTGCTCTGTTAATTTATGTTATGCATTCCTCAGTCATTTTGCTTTCGTTCTGTATATCTGTATCATTCTTTGTTCGGCACTAAGTTCTGATCTATGCTGTGCTTGATTTAATCTATGTTCTAATCTGTAATTCGACTATGCTTTGTATATTCTCTGGCTTTGTATATTTTGGGTATTCCCTGGTGGCTCTGCCCAGAGATTAATACGTGAGGATAAGATCCGGTCTTTGCCATCGGTGAGTCCAAAGCGGATAATCTCCCTTTCTATGGATTTGATTTGATTGGTACTGGTCTGGCTCTACTCAGCCTCAGCCCTAGGATGCCCGACGGGGTTACCTCTGGCTTAGATCTCTATATCTCTGTATTCACTGCAGTGTCGCTTTGTCTTGGGACCCCGGAACCCAGGAACCTGAGACCCACTTGTACTCTGGCCCGGTCAGTGGTGTTCTCCTCTGCTCTGCTTTGCTCTGCTCTCTATTGGAGAGAACTTGGTTAACGTAGTAGCCACTTAGTCAGTATTTCTATGTTTGATTCACATCTCATGCTTTACTTCTACGCACGATTTGCTTAGCATACTAAGATGAAACTCTGAAATCATTATTCTGTCATTTATTCAGCTTTGATACTATGAGTGTTTCATCTCTGTTACTTGTATTTGCTGGATCGTTGTATTCATTTGTGTTGTCTGTGGTGTTGCAGGCACAGATACCTTGCCCAGCTCCCCGGCGGTCGAGGAGGCTGCAGGGGCGAGTGTAGAGGCACCCTCCGGTCTGGCAGAGTGGGCCTGATCACTTCTGCCAAGTGCGTGCATGCATACCAGTGGCTTTTATTTCGAGTTTTGTCTTTTTGGGATTTGTAATTGGACTTTGGACTTTGGACTTGTATTCTGTATTTTTTGTATATATCGGTTTTGGTGTGTATTCGGTTTTCCATCAGTGTAGTTGTCTTTTCCGTTCCGCATTTGTTTTAGCTTCCGCTATTTATTTTCCTTTGTTGCTTGCTATGATATGTACAGCTTCCGCGTACGCTTAGTTCGCACGTGTTAGATCCCTTGTGGGCGTGCATCTGGACTGGGTTTGGGTGCACGTGCACGGGAGTACGTGTGTCACCGGTTTAGCTTTTCGCTAACCCCCGAATTCTGGGCTCGGGTCGTGACACCCGTGGCATGCAGGCCATACGATTTCCTACAAATACTCCCTCAGTCTATCTGGATCAAGGTCTCAATAGTTCAGGCCAAATATAACGGCCAAATAGTCCATTACAATTCGTTAAACCTATGTCAAATGGCTGCTTTTAAATTCTTGAAACTGTAGAGGTAGATTTCTGTAAAGTACAAAAATTTTGTATGTAGAATTTCTAACCCGTGTTGTTCAGCTAAGGCCCAATTTCTCCTATAGGCCTTCTCTAAAAAAAAAAAACTACATGTAAATTTCTCCTTCTTTCTCAGAACCTAAACATAATTTGTCTTAATATAAAAATGCTTTATTTAGTAGATCTACCTCACACAAACACAATCTTATTTTCCAAAATACTACATGCTTGCGGTAAGCATTGCCCCAGTGATCTCTCTAAGAGTTATATCATGTAGTAGATAAGTCTGATATCACAGAACTTTGCACAATTCCAAACATACCATTTGTTCTTATAAATCATGACCATAATGTTCTTCCTCCATGCATTTTTCTTCTTGTTTTAAAATTTGTATGGATAATTTGATTAACCAGTTTTCCAATTTCACCCATCAAAACCAATAAATCAAAAAAAAAAATCTTAAAAAAGGAAACTACGCAAAACATAATGGACACCTTAAAAAAAAACATGAAATCATGAAAATCTAAAAAACATTATCTAATAAAAACAAAAAAAAAAGTTCAATATATTCAACCAACCACATCCGTTGTCAACAAATCCACTATGATAATAATTCATTTATGCCTCTAAAATCCCAAATTCAACAAATCAAGTATACAAATAAAATAAAAAATCATGATTCCTACCAACCATAAGCAATTGAAACTCACAAACCCGAAAAGGGGCAGCAAAGTTGATCTCCTAAGCAGAGGTGGGTAGAGGCGACCAAGAGAGCAGGGAGGAGCAAGAAAGGTGGAATGCAACGGGAGTGTGGGAGAGATCTAAGTGAGAGATTCAGGTAGAGAGGAGTGGAGGGAAGAGAAGATGAGGATGGGGTGTTAGGATCGGAGGCTGAGGAGAGAGGGAGGGGTAACTTTCGCACAGAGGGGACATTGGAACACAGATGGAGGGAGGTGGTCCTTTCACAGGAAAGAGAAGACGACTGATCATAAGGAGGCTGAGCGAGGTGGGTAACAATGGGAGTGTGGGAGAGATCAGAGAAGAATTTTGGGTTTTGGGGGTTGAGGAGAGAGGTTGTTGTGCTCGAATGGGATCGAAGGTGATGGGAGAGGGAGAGAGTAAAGAGTGAAGGGATGGGATCAGATTAGAGGGTTACTGTACTAGGATGCGGTCGAAGGCTGAGGAGAGAGGGAGAGAGCAGAGATGGAAGTTTTGCAAGTTTGGGGGGTTTTTTTTTTCTATTTTGGTGGAATTTGGGGGCGGTGGGGGGGGGTGTGAAATAACAATCTCTCTATCATGTTAGTAATAAAAAACCGTCACCGACGACCAATTCTCATCACAACAAGTTAAAAATTCATCGGCAATAATTTATTTTACTTTAATTTTTTAAAAAAAATAAGTGAATAGGTAGTAATCTTTGTCAATAAATTTTTACTTTACGTTAGTAAAAATATAACTTTTACCAACTTTATATATATGACGTCAGTAATTACCTAGGTTTCACTGACGAAATTAATTGCATTGGTAAATAATTCAACCCAAAGCTTCTTGGCCAACGTTATATCCATTACATCGGTAAAAAATTCACTATTACTGACAAAATTATAAACCCATTGCCAAAAAACATCGCCAAAAATGTATCTTCTTGTAGTGAAACCCTGGTTTTAAGCCAGTTGAGCTATCCTTTATGGTTGAGCGGCCCTTATATTAGATTCTTATTTTTTCTTTCAAAATTCTCTTTAGACTTCAAAGTTCTTCACTTTATCTCTTAACTTCTCATTGTTCATACTTTTTTTCTTCAATTTTTCCTTGAACCCATTTTCTTCTCTCTCTAATGTCTTGTATAGGGCATTAGGGTTAAGATTTTCTAATAATATTTAAACTTCTATGTCCTAAGTCTCAAGTCCTAAGCACAAGAAAATAGTCCCAAGTCGTAGTATGTCTTTTCGATATCAAAGATAAAAATTTGAACTTTCATATTGAATCATGCATGTTTCACATTATTATCATTCTCAAAATAACTTATGAATTTGATAAGATCCAAGGGCTTGGATTGCTTTAAATAAAAATAGTAACATTGGTTGCAAATCTTTAATTATGTCAATCTTCCCTTATCATGGAGATAAATTGATTATCTTGATTTCGACAATATGATTAGTGATTGATTACCTTTAATTAAAAGATTGATTAGTGATTGATTACCTTGGCTTAAGGTAATTGGTTATTAATTGATATCCAGGATTTAAGGTAATTAATTAATGATTGATAGAATAGTTTCTATATTTGAGGTAAGGAGTTCTTTAAATATCTTATATCATTTTTATGAAAATCGAGAAAAATATTTCCTAAAATTTATGTGCTTGCACAAGGAGTTTGCCCATCCTCAAATTGGGCAATCTAGGAGGCAGTCCAACCTCGAATTAGACCATCTATTTCTCTTGTCTCTTTGGGCTCGTATTAATTGATATCAAAGCATTGTTCCTAACATGACAACCAGTACCAGAAACGAGGTTTTGGTTACAAAGGTTGATAAACTTAACGAGGAAATCTGCTACTGCATGGGAGCATTGCAAGATATAAATATGATTTTGGTTGTGGTAGACTCCAAATACGACTGCACCATTTCAATTCTTCCTAACAATGTTGAAAATGAGGATTCTTATGAAAGCAATGTAACTCAGAATCAAAACCAATGTAACTTAGAATGAAAGCAGGGATTCGTATGACAACAATGCAAATCAGGATCAAAGCGAGGATTTACAAGGTAGTACTGCAAATCAAAATTAAAGTGGACTGCTTCAAATTAATATTATAAGATCAGATTTTTCCAAGTTCTCAAGGAGAGAGCCAACATCTTGGATCCACAAAGAAAACCAATTTTTTCAATACCAAAAGACATCTGAGGACAGAAGGTCTTTCTGACAAAACGGATAGAGGGATGTCCCGAAAAGTTGTTTTTTGGTTGTTTCATTAGGGGACTCACGAATGAAATTGCAACAAAGATAATGATATTCAAACCCTAAAATACCTTTCTGGAAATTGGGCTCTCTCGAATGCAGGAAAAGAAGTTGCAACACATATGTTAAGTGGGCCAATCTCCACCTCAGCTGCCACTAAATTTATAAGCAAGACTTGTAGGGCTGCGAGTTGCACTACTTATTCAAAAAATCACTTGGAAAGATCTGGTGATGTTGCAACAACAGTTTTTCCATTTCAACCTTGTGGATAACGTTGATCTTCAAGGGGGTGGGAATGATAGGATCCAAGGGCTTATATTGCTTTCAATCAAAATAGCAACATTAGGTTGCAAATCTTTGATTATGTCAATCTCCCCATATCATGGAGAAAAAATTAGTGATTAATTATCTTGATTTAGAAAATATGATTAGTGATTGATTACCTTTAATTAAGAGATTGATTAGTGATTGATTACCATGACTTAAGGTAATTGATTATTAATTATATCTAGGATTTAAGATAAGTAATTAGTGATTGATACAATAGTTTCTATATTTGAGGTAAGGAGTTTTATAAATGTCTTATATCCTTTTTATGAAAATCAAGAAAAATATTCCCCAAAATTTATGTGCTTGCACAAGAAGTTCGTCTATCTTCGAATTGCCCAATCTAGGATGTAGTCGAACCTCGAATTAGACCATCTATCTCTCTTTTCTTTTTTTGTTCTTCTCAGAATTCTTGTGACATGTTGCTAATTTTGTGCTCTTTAAGTGATATGTTATTTATTTTGTAAGCATCAAGTTAGGTGACTTAGCAATCAATAATATACATCACTAAAAATAAAGTACAAATCTCTTTGAGTATCTTAATCTGCATGTATTTACTAGTTTTTTATTTTTCTATCTTTTGATTTTTTTTAAAAAACAATTGTGCTCTTTTAAGATGGCAGAGCTGTATTGGTTTGACACGAGTAGCACCAATGCATCCCAATCTTGATCAATTTAAAGACCAGCATTGGGGTTTACATTCTCGAATGAAATTCTTATTACAATTAAAGAAATAGTAGTGTTAGTTTCATTGAAGGAGGAGCAATTTTAATAAATAAAAAAAAAGAAGAGGTGAAGGATTTGAGTGGGCCTCTAGAATGGATTAACGCCATCAATTTCAACAATATGTGTGTATACAATCAACTGTGCAGCGGAAATTCAATCAAATCAACATAAAAGCACACACCATAAGAATACATGATTTTTACGTGGAAACCCAAAAAAGGAAAAAACCATGAGTTCTAACTAGACCAATAATCAAGCACTATAAATTATTACTCAGTTACAAGCCACTTACAAATATCCAATGAATTATGGCATCAACCTTTTGTAAAGCTTTACACTGCAAGGATCATATGTCGTTGCCTACTCCAAATTCAATCAACTACATACCTTCTAGTTATTATACTTGACTTCTTAAATCTGCTATGAAAGAAGAAGATCTTCCACAAAGAGATATAGAAGATAAGGATCTCTAAAACAAAGCTTCAACCATTTAACTCTCCTATGAAAGCTCTAAAGAAGAAGATCTCCAAGATATAATCTTCACTCAGAATAATGTCAGTGTCCTATGCTTTAAAGTTGAGAGAGAACCCTTTTTTTATAGCCCTAATTTCGTACTTCACAGTAGCAATTCAATCAAGAAAGGATTTGGCACAAAACAGATAAGTCCTACTCAAAGCATAATTAGAAATTTAAAAGTCAGTGGAAAATCCTGCGTCATTTAATCGATTAGGTAGGAGTTTGATTAATCAAATTAACCTTCTCCTGACTGATCAAGCAGTCCAATTCTGATTTTTTGGATTTTCTTCAAATTAGCTCTTCAGGGACTTTATAACTTCTTCATACTTCTAGCCTAAAAATAAATAGAAATACAACTTTGACTAGAACTTGAGTTTTGTCAAATCTATGAATTTTGCTAACATACAAAAATTCTTATAATCTCTCCCTCTGGCAATTATATATAAAACTCCCTAGAATAATACAATTTGATATACATGAAACAAAACCTAAAATACATTGAATTTTCAGCAAAATTAAAAATTTAACATCAGCACTTGTAGATTTATATTGTCTTTGAACGTCTGAACTTTCAACATCTTAGCTCTAAACTTCTCCCCTTAAATACCTTATTCTCCCCCTCTTTGTCTATAATTGAGAATACTAATGATCAACATGTAGTAGATTTTTCAATTAGACTCCAGCAAAGCTCCCCCTCAATTGCAACTCTCCATTAATTATATCTTCATAGCAGCATTGGGGGTGGGAGCTTGATCAGGGTTTTATGCATGTAGTCACCTACACTTGTGCATTTTGATCTTTCAGAGTAGTGTTGTTTACCCATAAAAGAATCACAAACATTACAAGTGCTGTAGTAAAAACATTACAAGCAAATTCCAAGGTCAAGGGTACATAAACCTTAGGGTTGTGGGATGTCAGGTCAAGTACTGCATTTGGATGTTCAAAACTGATGCAACTCACTCAAAAAACTTCAGATGAACTTAGAGTGCAGCATTTCAAATTTAAGAATAAATGGACTTCATTTGGTCATTCAACTCAGCAAACATAAAATTCAAGGTTCATTGACTCAAAACCTAGGGGTCACAAACACATTCAAGCTTCTAGATTACCAGAGTGGCTGAAAATTAGATGGTAACTCCAAAATGTGCTCAGAAATTATTCTTCAAAGTTTCAAAACATTTGGACTTTATTTCAGCTCAAACTTAAGTTTTAGTAGATGTCTACCAGCACCTTCGGGTCATTGTGGTAACCGACACTTCTACATTTCGAAACCAGTTTATACTCATAGGAACGTCTTCAAATACATTTAAGGACTATCCTTCAAAGTTACAGAATATCTGGACCCAAACTTAGTTTAGGTGGTTGTCTATTAAACTCTTTGGGGTCACTGTACAAATTGACATCTCATGAAGACCAAATTAGTGGAAACTCTTGGAGAAAACTCAAATTACATCTAAGAGTGACTCTGTAAAATTACAAGTGAAATGGATGTCATTTGACCCAAGTTCAACAAATATGTCAACTTTGGGTCAGTGACCCCCAAACCTTGGGGTCACTGACCAAAGTCCTGCTTCTAAGTCTTCAAAGTTGATGAATGGAGATCAGAAATGACTCTATGGATTTTCAAATGAAGGAACCTCATCTGACCCTTACTTCAACTATATTTCAGTTTAGAAGTCAGTGACCCCCAAACCTTAGGGTCACTGAGTTCCACTTTTGGGAGGCCAAAGCTGATGAAAAATGGATAAGAGACTCAAAATCTACTCAAGGTAAACTCCTCAAAGTTTCTAATCAATTAAGCATTATTCGGGTGGGAAACAAACAAACTGCCTGCAATACAAGGGACCATTGACTTAAAACATGCAACAAGTAGGCCATTAATCAAAACCCTACTTCCACAAATCCAAATTATATAAAAATTTGACAGATACTTCAAGATGCTCTTGACATCAATTCCTCCAAGTTTCATGTTAATCCGAGGTCATTTGACCTCAAACAATTGAAACAATTACTCATTTTCATGAAAAGTCAAAGGGAGGGTTGACCAACTTCAAAAAGTTAAAACATAATGCAATTTCTATGACACTTCAAAATGGTGTTAGAAAACATCCTTCCAACTTTCATGAAGATCGGACATCGTTCGGACTCCAAACTGATGAAAACGAGTCACATACATAAAAATCCCAAAACTGGGCTAGTCCGTGATAATGGCCACGATCACTGATACCTGTGAAGGAGTTATGGAAAGGTTTTTGGAGGTTATTTCACTTCATTTCGAAGTGTCACTCCCCCACAATTACAGATAACCACTCCAACTCCCTCTGAAGGCTATTAAGGCACAAGAAAGGCCTCTAAAGTAAGACTCTTCCACACTTTGAATACTTTGGCATCCACTTCAAAGATCTATAAGCAATATTCTCAAGCGCTTGACCTGCAATTCCTTCTATTCTTCTTCCCCTCACACGCTTAAGGTGAAAAATAGTTCTGGGGAAGAAGATACATCTTGACAATGCCCTTGGAACATCTTGACAATGCCTTTGGACACTGAATTTCTAGGTTACCAAGTGCCAAAGAAGTTTAACGGGATGAAATTGTCTTCTTTGGTTCTCCCACTTGAAGGGTTTTAGGCTATCTCTCAAGTTGTGAAAAGACCTTTTAAGGTTTTATTCTACTCCTTGAAAACCATAGGGTTAGATGACATAACTCTGGCTAGAATTGCTTGAATAAAAGCAACTCTTTCAAATTTACACAAACGCGATCTGTAAAATCAAAGAAGTGACTATCAAAGATCATAGATGATTCTAAGATCGAGTTTGGCACTCTTGGTTATCATTCTTCACTCCCGAAAACCTAAAAATATAGGTTTCAACACCTTAGAGGCCCTGTATAATCAAACAGAAGAGGAACAGGGACAAATAGTGGTTAAAATCACTACTGTCTGTCAATGACCGTGAGCCACGGTCACCACCCCCTACCTTTACCTTTTTTTGCATTTCATCTCCATTTTTGAAGTATTTTCCTAATTTTCTTAGTTTGGATTACATCTAACACTAGAGGAAGTGGTTGTAATTTTATCATACTTATAAATAATGTGCATACTCGAGGTCAGAGCATTGAACCCATGTAAACAAAAGGGAATTTAATAATGGTCTGTAGTTATTTTCCCATTATTCTATGTGTTTGAATGTGTGAATGTTGGACTTGATTTTGTTGCATTTATTAATATTTCAAGAGCCTTAAGAAGATTGTCACTGTTTGTGGGGAATTTTTGCTCTAATTTGTGATCAAACTAGGCTAAAAGACATAAAAAAGTGCCAAAATACATGAAAAGTGTTGAAAAGTGCTATTATGAGCCTGCGCCCGCCAATTACTGTGTAAAATGGTATTTGACCACAAAGTGCTAAGTAAAAAGGCCTGTGATCGCAAAATGCTGTGTAAAAAAATTTGCAACCGCAGAGTGCTGTGCAAAATGGACAGTGACCATTGGCCCATAGTACTAACCTATTTTGACCATAGTTGGGCCTGTTTGACTTTAAAGACACCTTATTCAAGACTTTTGATGTTTATTATAGGTATGGGAGCATTTATGGAGGAACATTGCACCTTGAAATGCATCTACTTGACACCTTAAGTGGACGAACTTTGCACCTTGAAGTGCATTGACCAAATCAACACCCTAGTATCAAATGAAAGAGTGTTGATTCAGTCTGAAAGGCCTTATGTTACTAGCTGTAGGATCACCAATTCATTTATATGACCTAACAAATGTTTATATTAAACCAGTGATAAGACCAACGCCATTGCAGTCACGCATTGTCCTGCATCATGCATTGATGGATCTCGTGTGATTATTTTGTGGTAGTGGTGCAGGCTTGATCTTTTGGGCCTTTTCCCTTTGGTTGATCCAACTCTCTCTTGCTTAGAAGTCTCAAAATATAGTCCCGAAATGCTACTAAAATTCTAGTAGCTAAGACTAGCATGCTTCTAAATCTGACTACAAAATCCTGAAATGTTGCCAAAATTCCGGTAGCCAAGGTTGGTCAGCATAACACAATGAGATTGAGTTCACTCCTATTTCTGACCATTTCGATTTATCCAATGTGGAGACCATGTTGGTTTAAAAGTCATTCATAAACCATTTCGGCCAGCCCAAGAGGCAACATGTTGGTTATGAGACTGATACAGTTGTTTGGGCTTGTTTTTGTAGAAAATGCCAATGGGTTCCTTAATCATTACCTTTGATAAGGCCAAAGAGAGGCTATTCAAAATCTCCATGACCCAGAACGACCCATCTACAAGAACTCCTAAGTGGGCTCGGACTGACCTTATTACTTTTGCATCAAGGGTCTCAGTCTTTTAAAGGCTCTCTACTCCTATAAGCTCACTTGCTTCCTCTGATTTGAATGGTTTATCGTGACCTTGAAGCCCAGTAAGAATACTGAATTTCTCAAACCCTGGGTTTCTAAATATGCCCAGAACCCATTTGGGATTTTTACCAAGGTTCAGGAGGAACCTAAGTCGAAGATGTAATCAGAAGGTAGTAGTTTTCACGTCATCAAAGCCCGTCTTTGGGGGGTAAGACAGGGTCAATTTAAGGATCACAAATCAATAGTTCCTCGCAAGCTGTATGCTATGGTTGCCTAGGGCCTAATGCTAGCATCACTTCAACCAAAGTAGCGGATCATTAGTTATCAAATGCTTCAAGCACCAATGAACCTTCGACAGTTCCTTATACGTAAGAAGGCCCAAAATAAGCATCCATTCTTGGATGTAACACATGGTACCTTAACTACGTACCTCAAAACCCAGCGAGGTTGAGAATAAACCCTTAGCCTCACTTGAAGAGAACACATTCTACCCTCTGACTTAAAAGGAGGGACGAAGGTTAGGTAGAAGGCATCTACCATTGATCATTGTAGTACCTACCCCGCCATCTTCACCTCGGCGTCTATCGTATACCGCTGAACACCAGTAAAAGATTGAGTGATTGGTCATTGACAATGTGATTAATCTTTCTCACTTCAAAGATTAGCTCAAGCAGAAGAAGGAGCAAAAGAAAAATAATAAAAGAGATGCTGCTGACATCCTCTCATTTCCCATTTCCGACCCAATGGATTGGGAATGAGTTGTTGGCATTTAGAGGCCAATGGTGGCCAAATTTAAAGACCAAATACTGGCGACTAGACTGGCTAGTCAAATCAAAAGAAAAGCCTTGGCCCACTATAGGGAGCTAACTCAAAAGCTATCTGTCACGCCCCAATCCCGGGAATTTGGGGATTTGAGTGGGCCCCCAGGGCGTGGATACGTAATCCCGTAGAAATCCGTGCCCTGAAGAATTTTGCACGAATTCCTACAAGGGAGATTCCACAGGAACGTGTGAAGTAAGCTGACACACGTACAAACATAAATTATCATAATCGAGAACCTGTGAAATACTCAATAATCATCAGGAGCACATAAGGTTCGTAGTCTATTAAAATATATTTTCATACAATAGTGCTATAGTCTTTTAAATACATTCCCAAAATCAGTCCTTAAAGATGATACACGAGTCCTCAACATAATATTCCCAGAAGAGACGCTCTCTGTAGGATGGCTAGTAGTAAACGTCGCCATCCATCCATTCACCTACACCCCGAGGTACCGTTGGGGTATCTTCCGGGGCCGCGTCAGTGTTCGTGTTGGGAGCGGGTGCTGTATCTGCAATACCGAGGGTAACACTGTTAACACGACGGTTAAACAAGTACTAAGCATAGGAAACTAATATAACATAATACATTAGCAAGAACAATCACTAAACATGATGTATGAGTGAAACTTAATGTCATACGTACTGATTGGCAACCACGATGCTCTATTCTCCCAAGGGGAGCATACATAACGTATGGGTCGCTAGGGGATCAAGCTAGCTTCCCGAGGAGCGTCGACAACCCCTCCGTAAACCTACTGCAGTGGTGACATATAAATACCCCAAAAGGGCAAAAGCCAAGTGGTGCCGACTCGGAGTCAATTATACTAATCATAACATACATAAGGGATAGTTAACCAGGAAATAACGAATGCTTAAACGAAACACATGCAGGTAGGCTACAAGGCCCGAGCCTCAGCTGTACCCTTGGCTAGCAAGCACACACTCAATAGAAGCTCTGGCTTGTCAGACACGCACTCATTAGAAGCTCAAGTCTGAGTTGCCGCGGGGTTTGCTGGAGGAAGTGAATTCGATAACAGTCATGTCAAAGGTAGTGTAATGTATCAATATGAATGCATTTAGATGAAGCAGTCTCCTGATTCCCAAGGACATTCAGCACGAGGTACACATGAGATGTTCGGTGTCGTTGTGTTACCGCGTCTGGGTATTACATTGTGTGCATCCGGAACACCCTTCTCATGCCAACATCCATGACTTGCCATTGGGAGATCCTTCATTCATTCCAACGTATAATTACCAATGGTCAAAGTGGGGGTATAGAGGGTACCATGACTAAAGCCCTACCAAATCATTGAGATTCCTAACATCTTACATTCACTGGTTCTTACGGCTTAGCCGTATACAGGGCTACGGCTTGGCTGAGAGGGTCATGGTTCATCCGGAATTTCGGCGTAGTTACGGTTCAACCATATATTGGCCTACGGCTTAGCCGTGCTAAGCCTACGGCTGGGTCACGGGGAGGTTACGGCTTAGCCGTAGGGTATTCCACGGTGCAGCCGTATGCAAGCCGTAGAAGGAACTGGGTTCTGTGATCTCTCTGGAAAGTTCGCCGTAGAAAGACCTACGGCTAGGCTACGGGCTGGGTACGGCTTAGCCGTAGTGGATTTCACGGCGTAGCCGTAATGGATCCGTAGTACAAAATCTCATTTTACTGCTCTCTGGACATTGAGCCGTAAGAGCTCACGGCTTAGCCGTAGCTTCGCCGTAAGCTTCAGAAAATTTGAATACAGTTTCGTAGCTCGATTTTCTGTACGGGATCACTACAGAGTTACTTATAAGGGGATTCGGAAGCTCGATTGAAGTGTCCTTGAGGGTATCCCATACTCACACACCTCCTATTCCCTTCTTATCATTCCATTTCTATTCACACCACATTTGCATCAATTAACAATGACAGAGCAATGGCTGGAAAGTTGAAATGTAATAACTAGCTCATATTATCCACACTCAACCATGCATGCAATACATATAACTTAGTACTTGCCTTGTTACCATGCTTAGCCCTTCCTAGATCTTTCTTGCTGTATGCTCAGAGGAAAACTCTCCGTACTGTAATGGGTTCTATAATGGGTTCTCTACACATAAGCCCAAAATGGTGGAAAAATCCACATGCAAGTCAATAACAAAGTCTTTATGACTCCAACAAACCCAAGAAGACAAGATGGAACCTATTCCTTACCTTGTATTGCTGTAACTTGGAGGAGAGATCACTCTTGGAGGAGAGATCACTTTACACCAGAATATACTGGAAAAAGGGGTCAAGGAGGAAGAAGAATGATGGTGGATTCCATCCCTTGTGCATGCACACCCCCAAAAGCCCCCCCGTGCTTTGATTGTAATCAAGGTGAGAAGAAGAAACCCAGAAGATCAGAGGCTCCAGCCAAGAGAACGAGAGAAAGAAGGAGACTGGACGTTAGTCTCTCCTTTTTAAACATGTTTTCCTGAAATTGCACACTAGCCCACTCGTTTTCTAGAAATTTGAGTTTAGTCCGGAAGGACTCCAATTGGCTTAAGATGAGTCCGGATTAACTCGGGCCCAACACAAAAGATGATCTACGCGATGAATCACACGTAAGGAGATGGACGGGGTATCCAAGAGGCATAAGGACAATTTACGAAAAAGCCCTTAGCTATTTAAGCGGGGTCCAAACCCAATAATTCACACTAAATTGACCCTCAACAAGTCTTAATCAATAGGAAACAGGATTAATTAACATAATTAGGATTAGTGAGGGTTCGGGTCCTTACACTATCTCAGTGCAAGATCACTCAAAAGTGGGTGGTCAAAGAAGATGATCCCAACTTGACCTCTTATTACATGGTCGGGCTAGGTTTTGCTCGAAGAGTTACTCGGAGTATGGCTCAGGCTCAATCACAAGTGTTTGATTCAAACTCTCATTCCTTCAGGACTTCTGAAGGACATGTCAAGATTGACTCTGAAGATGATCCTAACATAGTCTTGGACACAGAAGATAGCTTGCTTAGTCCTCAGGCATTGACATCATCCTACCCCCGTCAATACACTCTGTTTATGGCTGAGGGGAGTAGAACTAATAAAGATGGAAATGATGATGCTGATGGTGACAAAAAAGCCGGCGAAGAGGATGTTGGCGAAAATAAAAATGACAATGTTAATGATATTGTAAAACAATAAGGAGCCAAGATCGACCATATAACTCTCCAATTGAAAATCTTAATGGATAAGCTAGGTGGTCCGGTCGAAGCTCAAGCAAATCCTCTTTTCGTCGACAGAGAGAACAAGTAATGACCAAAAAGAATGCAACTAAGATTGATTTGCTCATGGCTCAAATTAAATCCTTGACAGATAAGAAAACGGTTGTGCATTCTTTTGGTGATCATTTGTCAATTTTGGGTCTTAACATAGATCCTAAAAAGCACGTACCCTTTAAGGAGGTTGAAGAAATATTGACAAAATCAAAGGTGGAGACCAAGATGGAAAAAAGGTATCACACCAAAGTACCCTCTAGAGTCTGATCTTATTCCATTTCCACCAGACTATAAGCTTCCTATTTTTTGGCCTTACCTAGGGAAGGAGTCAGCTTATCAGCACATTGTGCATTTCAAATCATTTCTTGAAAGTTTGCTAAAATTGGATGCATTAAAAATTAGGCTATTTCTAGGCATATTGAAATGAGTCGCTTTTGATTGGTACAAGTAGTTGCCAGAACTCTCTTTCATGACATGGCCAATCATAGAAGACAAGTTCTTGCTCCACTTCCAAGGGGAGGATCAAATAGTCACCTTTGCATGTGCAGCAGCACAAGGCAGGGAGAAAATGAAAATGTACAGTTATTTATCAACAGATGGAGAGCATTATCCTACATATACTTGGAACAGCCATCTCAACAGGCAACAATTGAGATGTGCAAAACCAATTTGCGACAAAAAATCAAGACTATTATACTTAGTCACAAAATTATGTTTCTGGCCTAATTAGTTGAGGTTGCCACTAATGCAGAGCTAACCCTCAAAGAGATCAGTCAAAAGAAGGCAAGCTCTTGAAAATTAGAGTCATTTTCATTTTTTGCAGCAAAACCAAAAAAGAAGTAAGAGGTCTTCAATGTGCAAACTTCCAAACCTTTTCAGAAGCCTTAAAACACAAAGAATGATCAAACCAATAAAGAGGAATATGAGAAAAAGGAAGAGAACTAAGTTTCCTTTTGATAGAGAAATTGAAGTGATCTTTCAATTGTTGATGAATAACAACAAAATTAAATTTCCACCAATGAAAAAATCTAAACTAGCAGGTTGCATCAATGATCCCAACTACTGTGCATACCACTAGATGATATCATATACTCTCAAAGATTGTTTCATTTTAAAAGGAAAAGTCAATGAGATGTGGAAGAACGGAGTGATAACTTTTGACCAAAAGTATGATCCTGCTCCGGTCAATATGATCTCCTTCAGATAGTTTACACTTATTGTGATACTTTCTCCACCAAAACCCATGACAGTTGAATTCCGTGTTACCAATGCAACATATAATGAACAAGGTTTGATACTAGTCAAGACTTTTTCAGGAGAAGAAATGTGGGTCCACCTAGACTTAATGAATGATAAAGGTTAGAAAAAGGTTAAAACCAAACCCACACCTACAGAAAGAAAGAAGGCTAAAAGGCAACTCAGGAATTTGCAAAGAGCTGCCTAAAACTGCTTGATCAAACAAGAAAAACAAATAAAAAAGAAGAAAGAAAAGGTGACAAAAGCTTCCACTTTAGAAGAACTTTCTAAGTTAGTTAGAGGTCATTTTACCTTGGTTGACTTTATTTTTCCAATTCCAAAAGATGGGGAAGAACCACCAAGATCTACTTGCAATAGGATATCATGGGACGGTACACCTCCCAATTAGGATGATGAGGAAGACTTGTCAGACTTCTATAACTTCGATGATGAATAGTGGTTTTGTGGTTATTTTTCTAATGAGGATGAGAGTTTTGAATAAACTTTCGATCCTAAAAAGGATATGCTCAACATCAAACATGGTCTTAACATATTGTCAGTGGCTCTTTATGATCTACATAAATAAAGTGCAAGTGGTTGGTTAAGTAATCCTCCACCTTTTCCACTACATCCAGAGATTCATCCGGATCTTTTGCTTTTGGTTGAATCTGATTAGAAACAACTATAGTAGGTATTGTCTTTTGGTTCCTAGGCAGTAACCTCTACACGAAATGGTTTTCTTGAACCAAGTGTAGGGCCAACTCCTTCAAAGCCAAGCTCTAAACCAAGCACTCAACTCATTGTCTCTAAAGCAAACTGTGAACTTGAGTCATAAGAGAAACACAATGAACTTAGCTTTGGCAATCCTGTTGTGCCTCATGAAGTTTTCAAAGTTCAGGATAATCTTTTTGATTAAGATGAAGAATTGCCACTAGCACCAACTTTGCTAGTCATTAGCACTTCTTCTGATGAACCCTTAATAACATCTCAAGCTATTTTCGACAATAAAAATCAAGAGGCAGGCTTGGAAAAAGTCAGCTAGCTCTTTGCTGAACCTGAAGAAGTCGATGCCATAAAAAGAGATCCTCGTCAAAAGGTTGATTGAAACAATATAGTCAATGACGACACACGCTCTAGTTAAGGCCAACTATGACAGATCTTCTTCTTCTTATGTAAACCCTTCGGGAACAACTCAAATATAAATGTAACTTCTTTGGAAGCATTTCAAATGCTAATGAAAGGTCAAGAGGACCATTCACGTATGATGTTGTTGAAAACCTTAAGCACATACCTACACGACTTCAGTTTTTTTTTATCTTTTGTAGATGTTTGAGGAGACTTATAACAACTTCATACGAGTTTTATAGACTTTGAATACCACCAATGAAACTCATGTGATGCAAGTACATCAGATAGAGAGAAACTATCTCAAAGCAAAGTCTAAGAGGCCTTAGAAGCAACATTTGGAATGTCTTTTCATTCACAATGCTTCCAAAGCAATCATTTCCTTTGTTAAAGATGATTTCCTCTTAGGCGATATGAAGAACGCAGGGCCGTTTTACTTCATGGCCTATATCAAGGACATACCTATTTAGAGAATCCAAATCAATCTAGGATCAGCTCTAAATCTCATCACAATCACAACTCTTTCGGAACTTGGCATCCCGGTGAGTAAGCTATCTGCTACCAAAACATTGATCCAAGGCTAAGATGGATAAGTCTAAGATCCATGGCAAGATTTAGATTTGGCTCCAACTGGGTGGTCTAACTTCATAAATTATTTTGCACATGGTGAAAATGCGTGCTTGTTACAACATCCTCTTGGGAAGGCGATGCCTTCATGACTACTCTATAGTACCTTCTATTCTCCATTAATGCCTCATATACATTGATGATAAGGGCAAGGTGCATCGCGTCTTTGCAGATGAAAGGCCATTCAAAAGCAAGGAGGTCTACTTCACCGATGCAGTCATGTATCATGAAAGATCTACAAAGCTTAAACCATATGCAAGCAATTCTCCCATGGATGATGATCCAGCAGAGCCTTTTACAATCTCAACAGAAAAAAAAACCTATCCAGGGTTTGGCAAAAGATCTAAGCCCTCCAAAAGTTGGAGTCTACAAAGAAGTCGATGGTCAGATTTGTGGATACCAAAGCTTTTTTAATCATCAAGGTTAAATCTGAAATCAAATAGTCAGATTAACCTTTGGTCATATCCACAAAGCCATCTAGGACAAAATAAACAGGCTTTGTTATTCACACAAGCAAGATATGCAATCCAACTAAGTATATAGCACCTGCTTGGAATTCAGCAACGCCACCAATTGAGTACTTTTCAGTGCCAATGAGAAATGGTGAACTGCCTATTGTGTTCTATAGGACAAACTCGGATGATGTACTAGTGCTACCAACACCAATTAGGCTAGGTACACAATCTACCATGCCTCATGGTACGGGACAAGCATTTAAGGCAAGATTTTCCTTCTTTAGGCCCACCTGTTGTAGATTCATTAACTTCTAGGCTATCAAGAAGGGAAAGATAATGGCTTGTCTTTTACTTCGGCAACTTCTGTCTCACGTAGTGAGGTTGCAATTCAAAGCTTCTGAAAAAGATTAAGACAACGAAGGCTCTCTTATCCAACAACTGTGGTTTCTTTGGTTAGTAACACAGATTTTGACCAAGAAAGCAATGATGCTCCTCCTCCTGTCAGGAGAATGCCACAAGCGAGGCCTGATTTCTTGTCACTTTTAGCTAACTTGTGCTGATATCATAACACAAGGGTGACTAATAGATGGCTTCATTCAACTAAAAAATGTGAAAACCCTCCATATTACTCAGCATGGACTCATTTGAGCTTGATAGGCCTAAGGCCGTCCCTTTGTAACTTGACAGTGGCAATGGAGTTTAAACCTTTGATGAGATGTCTCGAATTGTTTTATATATTAAAGTAGCACTTTATTGTCTACGCAGAAGAATATTGTCTTATTGGTCAGAGATTCAGATTTTGAGTCAAATTTCGAGGATGCTAAAAAGGTAGACACCTCTATATACACTATTGTGGATTGGGATCCTCTACTCTTTCTGTGGCCCACTCCATCTCAAATCCATGATTTTGGAGGCGCTTACTTCTTTGTACCTCCATCCATGCAACATAAACACTCAATAGTTTTCCAACGAGCCGAAGATGCTCCTTCTTCTTGTCCTATTGACAAAATCACTAATGATAGAGGGATATGGCTTGACATTTACAATCCTGTGGTCTTCAACATAATGAAGAACATGGGGTACAAACTAAAGAAGCCCATTGGCCTCAGAATGAGTGCAAATAAGGTTAAGTCCTTTTTGATGTCTTCATTTTAGAAATGAAGGAAGATCGTCAAAAGGGAGTAGAATTGAACATTTGCAACATTACATAGGATACATTCCTAAGCCAAACCAAAACTTCAGAGCAAGGTCTGCTGTTTTCACTAAGGGATATGACTCTGATGATTCTCAAGAGACAACTGTCTTCCAAGACCATGTTGATTGGGCTGCTTTTCAACAGCTTGAGGCGGCAAGTGATCATGATGACACAATGTCACAAGTCACTTAATATTGGCCACCTGAACTAAATAAAGAAATAGATACATCTCAGCACACTCGTTGGGAATGTCTAGGCCTTGATGTAAAAGCTAAAGAGCCTAAAAAATCGAATCCATAGAAATGGATTAGGCCTCGGTTTAAACATGATGAGTCTTTAAAAATGCATATTTTATTTTCATATATATTTTGGACCATTTTTAGGACTTATTGACTTGAAAGAGCCTCATTTAGTGTAATCTAGTGGTTTCAAGCATTTGAAATTAATTGTAGTGCATTCTTGTATAATTTGCTTAAAAACCATACTTCTTGCATAAATTCCTGCTATTTTTGGAAATCTATTCTTGTAAAGTTTGTGAAAATTTATATTCTTATGAAATAAATAGAATTTTAATTATCATTAGTTCATTCACATAAAATCATAAAAAATGGTGTGTATTTTTATTGTCATTTCATAAGAGATAGGCCCACACTCATATATTTATGATCTTCGGGTTAAAATTTTCTTTTCACATGAATTTACATTTGTTTTGTAGGAAATTGATGATATGAGTCCCATTTTCAAAGAATTGAGGTAAAGAAATGATTTTTAAAGAGAAGAATTAAAGAGAAAAAGAAGAAAGAAGAAAAATTTGCAAAGTTGGCTTCATGGTCCCATGCACATATTCACATGTGTGGGGACACAGTTGTGAAATGTTCAAGAAAGGGGTCCACTCTCCAATTGTTGCAAGAATTCAAAATTAATATAAGAAAAGAAAGCCAAGGTGGAGAGAATTTAAGGAAAGAAAATTTAAAAAAGGAGAATTCAAAAATAGAAAGTCAATCCCATTTTTCTTTGGACAACATTCATTAAAATGGTCATAACTTTCAAATCGAGCATCGGATTTGGACAATCTATCTATCGTTGGAAAGCTCTTTTCGAGTAGATATCCGTAGGATCTAGAATTCACCAATCGGAGTTAAAACGATAAAGTTATGACCCTAAGAAGGTGGCTATAATTTTTCTACTCGAGATTGAGATTGTCTCATCAAAGGTAGGCCTTATCCTTTGGCAAGTGTTAGCTAAGAAAGATAGATACAATTAGAATTCCAACAAGAGAAGGAATCTTATCTCATCTCAAACTTGAAAGACTTGTTGGCCAAGAAGAGGACTTACCATAAGAGGAAAAGCCACATATGAGACCTTCTTTGGAAAGGAGTAAAAGAAAAAAATAAGTATAAATACAGAACTCCTCTCCTATACGAAGAAAAAAAAGTATAAATACGGAACTCCTCTCCTATACTCTTCATGAAAGAAGAGACCTCTTCTCTTTAGCTCTCTCCCTCCACTTTTTTCATATCTTTCTACTCCATAATTTCTCTATTTAAGAAGGCTCTCTCTAACTTGAAACTTCCACTAGAAGAGGATCTTTCATCCTAGATCATGTAATGTTTTTTTTATTCTCTATATTTATGTAAAAATATTCATATTTAGTAAAAGTGTGTGTTTTCGTTTCCTTTATTTACTTCTTTTTATTTCTTTGATAATGGATGCTTGATGTTTGTTTTTAACCTTGTTGTTCTTGGATTGACAATCCAAAGAAGCCTCAGAACATGATTTGAGCAAACATAATATAGGATAAAAGAAGAATTTAGGAAAAGAAAAAAAATTATACACTACCACACATTTAAATTCATGCATTTCCACATATTTAAATTCTTGGTATTCCACACATTTAAATTCCTTATTATTCCAAACATTTAAATGTTTGTCTCACCAGACATTTAAATTCTTGCAATTTTTCTATTTATTTTTTATGTTCTTTATGTTTTAATGTTTTGTTTTATGCGTAGTTTAATAGCTGAAAGTTTTGTCATAGCATGCATTAATTAACATGTGTAAGATGCCAATGTAATTATGTTTTAGAGATGTTTAGACTGAATTCAAAACTCAGATCTGAATGTGTAATGAGATGCCCAAATCTGTCCAAAAAATACTCTATATTTGTAGAAATTTTGATCCAACAATCAGTTCATATTTGGATATATCCAGTTGGGTAACTTGTGGATCAGATTTGAAGACTTAAAAATCTGAAAAATTGTGATTTAGAGAAAATTTCGAACATCATTCAGATCTGACATCTGAATTCCAGCACATGTAATTCAAAAAATTCTGTAACATTGTATTGGTGCCTACACATGTCAAGTTCTCATGCATTTTTGGATTGTTTAAATTGGAAAGTTCATGGACTATAAATATTGCTGGAAGCACCTTCAAAAACTGAAATTTTTATCTCAATTGTGCTCAGAAAAACTTTAGTTTCAGACATGAAAACAGTCCAAGAATAGCTCACCTTTGTAGTAAAATTCTGCACTGCAGAATTTTTGTAACTAGTTCATTCATTTATGCATGTTTCCTTTGTTTTTCAATCTTTTTCCTTGCTGTTTTTTTTATTGAATTTATGCATTCAATAAGTGTGTTCTTTAGCTATTAAATTTACATTAGGTTTGCAATAGATTAGGATCATATTTTATTTAAATTTTGCATCTCATATTAGGAAAGTTCGCATTAGTTACATGGCATGCATTGCATTACTAACTTTACTAATTTTTTAATTTTAATTTTGTTTCTAGTTTTATGTTTTTTAACTATTTTAGATAATTTCCAGAATTAAAATATCTTTCTAAACTTATTTTAATTAAAGATTTTGAATTGGAAAATTTTCTAGTTTTGGAAGTTCTAACCTATATGTCATTTTGCAGCAAATTTAGTTTTTTTTAGGAATTTTTAGATTTAGGAGTTTTAGTTTTAGTAAGTTTCATATTATTTTGTTCTAACTAATTTAATTTTGGCAAGTAGGATGCTTGTATTTGTTAGATTTTAAATTAAGCTAGTTTTAGATTTTTGTTTAGAGCAGGTACAAGTTGAAAAAGAATCTTAAAACATATTGCTCCCTATGGATCGATTTAGTCTCACCAGTTTTTATTACTGTATTGCAGTTTTGCACTTGAAACTCATGATCAAAACACCCAAATGAAACCCTCCTTCAAAGGTTTTGCAAAGTTGGAAGCTTCCAAAGATTCTGTGGAAAAACCTCCCCCCAAACCTCTAACTAAGGACCAAGTACAACCAAGTACAAGAAATAAACTTAGGTACTATAGAAAATCTTCGTCCTACCTTTGTAAGCTCTCAAATCAAAAGAAAAGAACTTGATGTATGTGTGAGTTTCTTACAAGAGTTTAGGGATTATTTTGCATGGATCTACTAAAAAATGCAAGGTCTAGATCTAGAAGTTTCTGTGAACAAGTTGAATATATAAGAAAATGTTAAACCTCTGAAGTAGGAACATAAAAGGATGAAATTAGAAACTATAGACAAGATAGAAAAAGAAGTCTAGAAGCTCAGGGATGTCCGCTTCATCCGTTAAGAGCAGCATCCTGACTGGCTGGTGAACATAGTACCAGCCACCAAGAAAAATGGGCAAATCAGAGTTTGCAACGACTTTAGAGATCTGAACAAAGCCTATTTTCAAGATGATTTCCCACTACCCATACCAGAAATCATGATCGATAACACTTTTGGATTTGAAAGAATATTATTCATGGATGGGTTTTCGAGATACAATCAAATCGGGATGCATAAGGAGGACGAGAAGCACACATCTTTCTGAACCCCCTTGGGCATATATTGCTACACCGTCATGCCCTTTGCCCTCAAGAATGCAAGAGCCACATATCAGAGGGTAATAATGAAAATCTTCAAAGACACGTAGCACAAGTTTGTCAAATGTTATGATGACAACTTGGCGGTCAAAAGCAAACAGAAGTCAAACCATCTAGCTGATCTTCGTAGAGTCTTTGAAAAGTTACAGAAATTCAATCTTCGAATGAACTTTTTGAAATGTTTCTTTGGAGTCTCCTCCAAGAAATTTTTAGGATTCGTGGTTTAAAAAGGTGGCATCAAACTGTATCCAATCAAAATCAAAGCCATATTGGAGATGCTTTCTCCAAGAACTCTTAAAAACTCAAGGGATTGCAGGGGCAGACTTGCCTACATCCGTTAGCTCATCTCAAACTTATCTAGGAAGTGCAGAGCGTTCCCCAGACTTATGAAGAAAGGAGTTGAGTTTGTTTAGGATAAAGCTTGTGAAAATTTCTTTCAAGATATCAAATGGTATCTCACAAACCCATAAGTTCTTTCAGCTCTGATTTCAGGCAAACCCTTCTTCCTCTACACTCGAGCTTTTGATCACTCCTTGGGGGCATTATTAGTTCAAAAGAATGACGAGGGTAAGGAGGTGGCTCTTTACTATTTGTCACAAATGCTAGTTGGTGCTGAACATAACTACCATCCGGTAGAAAAAAGAATGCTTTGCATTGATGTTCGCAATACAGAAACTACGTCACTACATCTTCTCTAATGTGGTGTACTTGGTTCACAATATCAATCTATTGAAGATACTTATGATAAAAGTTGGTGCATTGAGTGATCGTCTAGCTAAATGATTTATTCTTCTCTCTCAATACGACATCAAAAACATTCATGCAAAGGCGATGAAAGGCCAAGCTCTCACTGATTTTCTAGCAGAATATCCACTTTTGGAGGGTTCTGAATTTAAAGATAACTCCCTGACGAGCCAGTCTTTTTTGTTGAATAAATATGGAAACTCACCATCGATCTAGATCAACTTTGGATCATGCATTTTGATGGAGCTTCCAAAACTAATGAGTTATTAGATCCAGCTTTAGGGGTGGGAATCATTTCTTGCAGCCTAGAGAGATTCAATGTCCCTCATTCATTCTTCTTGATCATGACACGTTCAAACAATGTGGCGGAATACACAGCATTGATTATGGGTCTTGAGATAGACTTGGAGTTAGGCATCAATATGGTTAGAGTCTATGGAGACTTGCAACTCATAATCAAACAAATGAATCTTGAATATGAAGTGAAGAAACCATATTTGCTTCCCTTTTTTTTCTTTGTTTTTTTGGGAAAGGTTAGAGGTTCCATATGTTCAAAAAGAATGAAAGTACAAAAGATTTACAAGCCCTTAAAGGGCCAAAAAGAAAAAATAGAAATGATGCAAGAGCAAGGCTACACCCACAAAAACTGCGACAGCACACAAAAAGAAAAGCTACAGGCTTGGATTAGCTAGTAGCTAGAAGCGAAGCACATTCATGAGAGTCCAAGCTTGTGGGAGGAATAAAATGCTGTTTCATCTTCCTCCCAAGCCTCTTAGCAAGAATGGAGATAGAGCTAAACTTGTAGGAAATGAACTCCTAGAAAAGCTTACTGTTTTTCTTATAGACAAAATGATCACATCAAGGGGAGTAATCAGGACGATGGGGGGCTTCGCTAAGATTTCCTTCCACCTCCACCCTGACATGAGAGGAGAAGTGCTGCCGGACTGATTGAAGAAACTCCAAAATACCAAGAGGGAAGTGTTCATCAGACTTCAGGACAGCTGAACACGACACCAAGAGGGGTGCTAAACAATCGCAATGATGCAGCCCTACAACTGAAGGAGAGAGAGCCTCCATCCCAAGGCAATAATCAGTTGGGTGTAGCAGTGAAGGGGCTTAACAGTAGAAACTGGATGAAGGTTCCACCATTGATGATAAGGAGAAGGAAGGTGGTCAAGCAGGAAGAAAAGTCTACTCTAAATTTGCTGAAGAATATCAGACAGAACTTGAGAGGGACTCCGAGACTTTTGGCAAAAAATCCTTTTATTTCTTTCTTTCCATAGTGTCCACACATAAGTTGAAAAAAGAAGGTGAGCTAAGCATTCCATTCCAACAGAAATTCCTTCAAGGGCAGTGAGACATGAAGTCACTCTGTTTATTAGAAGAATGGGATAAGGGCGGTGTAAACCCACTCTCATCAGCATCCCATTCCAAACCTGTTGAGAAAAGGGGTAGTGCAGCAGCAGGTGATCCAAGTCTTCCCAGTCTCCATTGCATAGGACATAGTGTATGGGAGACTGAACTCCTTTGGAATGCAGCAAGGCTCTAGTTTTTAATCTACCCATGAAGCACAGGTAGGCACAGATGAAGTGCTTCCGAATATGCCCTTTAAACCAAATGAAGGGAACCCAATCTACATTGGGAAGATCGCCAAAAGAGCTAGCCCGATAAAGGGTAGAGGAGAATAAAAAGCAACCCAACTCTTCACACGTCCAGACCACTTCATCGTTAACAGAAGTCATTACGATTCGGCAGCTGACAAATAAACTAGGCATTGGGAGCCAAGGACTATGGCAGGGTTGATGGAAGAGACCAAAGCCAACAAACTGCTTGACTCTGATAGTTTTTCCTAACCCCAACTCTGAAACGGCTTTGTTAGTTGTAAGGTTCACAACGTGACCTGCAGGTAACCAGGGGTCATACTAGAAGGAGGTGTTGGTACCATCCCCTATCAAGTGCCTGATCTGAAACAGAGACCACTTCCTTACCTAGAGAACGGATTTCCACCCCCAAGAGGCAGCCTTAGCAATAGGGACCTCCCAGAAGGATCACTGCTTGAGGTATTTGACTCTCACCCATCCAGACCAGCAGTTATCTTTGGAGACTACCGTATTCAAAACTTAACGCAAAAGGGCTACCTCATTGAGCTTCCTCAATTGCATGATACCCATACCTCAATTTATCTTAGGCAAGCAGATGGAAACCCAAGCAGTAGGGTTGAAAGGGTTTGGCTGCCACTTATTCCAAAAAGAATTTTCTAATGAGCTGCTCAAGCACATCTAATTGAGATAGAAGCAGTTGGAAGACACTAGCCCAATGCAAGAGGACTTAAGACAAAGTTGATTTGATAAGTTCAAGCGCCCAGGATAAGATAAGACCTTAACGAGCTCCACCCTAAAAGCTTTTAATAGAATTTTTCCAAAAGGACTACACAGTCATGAGAAGAAAGTTTTTTCATAGTCAATGGAAACCCCAGATAACAAAAAGGGAATTTAACTTCCTCCATATGGAGAGTATCCATTATAGCCTGCTTCACATCAAATGAGGTATTTGAGAACATAATGGAGCTTTTATTCTAGTTGACATGTAGGATAGACATTTGCTGAAATTCCTCTAGAAAAACTTTGATGCTTTTTGAAGCCTGAGGGTTGCTCAAACTGAAGAGGATGACATCGTCTGGAAATAGTAGATGGGAAACACACTGCCCACCTCTATAATAGGGAGAGGGGATGACCTTTGTTCTCACAAGAGTGTCCAATTGAATGGAAAAAAATTCCATCACCAAAGTAAATAAGAAAGGAGAGAGAAGGCAGCCTTGTTGAAGGCCCATTTTACTTTGAAAAAAACTTTCAGCTTGGCCATTTACCAAAATAGAATAGGAGGGGGATTGGATGCAAGCCATGATCAAGTTTATAAAATTGTTAGGGAAACCTATCAACTTTAGAGCATTTGCCAGAAAATCCCACCTAACAGTGTCATAAGCCTTAGCTAAATCCACCTTGAGACACATGAGAAGCTTGCCTCTATTTGTAGGAAACCTATGGAGAAATATTAAGCCAACAAGATATTATCAGAAATGGATCTCCTAGGGATAAAGGCAGATTGGGCAGGGCCCACTAACTTGGCCATTAGGGGTTTCATCCTTCCTATCAAAATTTGAGCGATGATCTTGTAGATCTCATTAGTGAGGGAGATAGGTCAATGTTTATCTAGGGTGAGGGCATTCTCCAGCTTTGGTGCAAGAACAATGACGGTGTGTTTTAACTAACCCAAGAGCTTGGAGGATAGAAAGGAATCTTAAAGAGCGAATGTCTTTCCCAATAATCGGCCAGAAAACGTTATAGAAGTGGGCATTGAACCCATTAGGACCAGGAGCCTTATGTGGGTTACCCAACTGAACAGTAGTTTCTATTTCAGTAATTGTAAGGGGAAGACCCAGTTGATGAATGTTAGACTTTGAGAGGCGATGAAAAGGCTGAATTTGGGTCACAGAAATATCACCCTCATGCTCAAATCCAAGCACATTCTTAAAATGATCAACAAAGACCTTGCAATAGCATTTGAGTCACAATGATGGACACCATTTGCATCCATGACAGAGGGAATGAGAGAGGAGGCATGATGTTGCTTCATCAGGCCATAAAACTACCTGCTGTTGTTGTCCCCAGCGTTTATAGCCAGGTCCTTGGATTTTTGTTTAAGCATACTCTCCTCCAGTCTTAGAACCTGATCCAAAGAGGTTTTAGCAGACTTTTCATTCTTTTAAAAAGAGTGTTGCTAGGATCCTGAATAAGTTGACTCTGAATTGCCTCCAACTGTATCTGAGCAATCTAAATTCTAATGGCCATAGAGTGTTGACCCTTAACCCACTGCTTAAGCTTTTCCTTTAAACTCTTCAACTTAATGATGACCCTAAACATAGGGGAACCCAAAACCTCTAGATTCCAAGCTTCCCTAACAATATCAAAGAAGCCTTCCATCTTTCCCCAGAAGTTAAAAGTATCTGAAAGTGGACTTTCACTACCAAGAAGTTTATGGAGTGAAAAGTAAAGCAACATGATCAGATAACCTATAGGGAGAACTTCACAAGTGAACAGCTTCATCTGAAAAAAGGAGTTCCCCATTCCCTTATCCAGCTTACTATAAATTCTAGAAGAGCCTATAGAAGAGTTTGTTCAAGTAAAGGACTGATCAGCTATAGGGATACCCTGCAGCCTGACATCATCAACACAGGAATTAAACTCCATCATATTAGGCAGTTGAGTGTTGACCCATAAAAAATTACAAATGTTGTAGCGAAGATATTATAAGCAAATTTTAAACCAATGGTACATAAACCCTAGGATTGTGGAATGACAAGTCAAGTACTGCATTCGGATGTTCAAGAGCTGATGCAATCTACTCAGAAGACTTCAGATAAACTTAGAGTGTAGCAGTTCAAATTCAGAGTTAGTGAACTTCATTTGGTCACTCGACTCACAAAACTTTAACTTCAAGGTTCATTGGCTTAAAGATTAAGGGTCATTAAACACACTCAAGCTTTTGGGTTACCAAAGTGGCTAAAAATCATATGGCAACTCCAAAACATGCTTGAGAATGATGCTTCAAAATTTCAAAGCATTTGGATTTCATATCAGCTCAAACTAAGCTTCAATGACTATCTACCAGCTCTTTGGGGGTCACTGTGGAAATTGACACTTCTATATGTCGAAACAAGCCAAAACTCAAGGGAAGGCCTTCAAATATATTTAAAGACTATCCTTCAAAGTTTTAAAGCATTTGGATATCATTTGGACCTAAACTCAATTTAGATGATTGTCTACTAAGCTCCGTGGAATCACTATGCAAAGTGACACCTCATGAAGATCAAATCAACTAAAACTCTCGGAAGAAGCTCAAATTATGCTCAAGAGACCCTAGGTAAAATTTCAGGTCAAATGGACATTAAATGATCCAAAGTCGACAAACATGTCAACTTTGGATTAGTGACCCCCAAGGCATGGGGTTATTGATCAAAGCCTTGCTTTTATATGACCAAAATTAATGAAATTTGGACACAGAGTTTCAGTCATGCTACAAACTTTCGAGTCGAAAGGACTTCATTTGAGCCTACTTCAACGACATGTCAGATAGGAGTCCGCGACTTCCAACTCATTGGGGTCACTGACTAATGTCCTACTTCTAGGAGGCCAAAGCTTATGAAATTCAGATTCGAGACTCAAAATATGTTCAAAGTCAATTTCCCAAAGTTTCAAGTCAATAAAACATTGTTTGAGTAGAAAACAAGCTAACTGCTTACAGTGTAAGGTGACTATTGACTTAGAACATGCAACAGGTGTGTTGCCCATCGAAATCCTGCTTCCACAAATTCAAACTGCATGAAATTTAGATGGCCACCTCAAGATGCCGCTGATATCAGTTTCTCAAAGTTTCAAAACAAACTGTTAAGTCCCAAATTTTTATATTGGGTCATACCGGTTTGTCGGGTTTGAGTTGGGTTAAGAGGGTCAAATGGATTGAATTAACACAATTGGGCCTGAGTTATTAGACCCTTTTAGGCCAAAGGACTCTTTTTGGAATTTCTTAAAACCCGCTAAAAAGCAGGGAGCCCTCCCTTGTAATTTAGAAAAACCCCCTCTCTTATATAAGCTCTACTCTTAGGGTTTTCCCCATTTTTCCATCTTCTTCCTCTCTTCTGCAACCAAGATCTAGAAGTTGTCTAGGGGGAAACCAAGGTTGGATCTTCTACTCTTCAGATTTGCTTTTGGCTTCGAGATCCAGGCAAGTGGATAACTGTAAATAATATTTTCTTAATTTCTTTTCGTATCACATGCTTTAACCATGATATATATTTGATTTGGTTTAATGTTTTGGGTTATAGATTAATAAAGAAAATCTTATTTTGATTGAGACAGAGAAATACATATGTCTTATTTGATTTGGATTTGATATTTGTGACGATTAAGAATTATATCGCCTTTCTCAACGAAAAAAAAAAAGAAAAAAAAAGGGAAAACGCAGCAGCAGCGCCGCAGCTTGCGGCTGCTGACTGGGCTGCTGCCAGGTGCTGCCTGCTGCAGCCCGGGCCAGCTGGGCAGCTGGCCTGGCCCGACTGGGCTGGGCTGGCTGCCTGGGCAGCCCAGGTCGCTGGCGGGCCATGGCTGGCGGGCCCAGGTTACAGTGGAGCCCATTTTGTTTAAAAATATATATATAAATAATAATAATAACAGTAATAATTAAATAAGTAATTAGGGTTTAGGTTATTTGTTTAAAAGGATTTAGGAAGTTGTGTTTTAATTAATGGTTTGATATATTAGTAGTGAATTGATTTTATTATTTGATTCTTAATCATAAATTATTATAAATTTAGTTAGAATTGTTTATAAACTTAATTGAGGTTTAATTACTTATGATTAATACTTATTTAGATTGAATAGAATTTAATTAAGATTTATTTGGGAGTGAGTAAGTCTTAATTAAAAAGCATTTGAATTCCTAATTTGGATTTTTATATTGAGTTTAAATGTTGAATTTGAATCCGTGATTTAGATCCTTCATTTTTGTATAATGATAAAGTATTTTATTATACACAACAAGGTTAATTAAGAGTTTAATCGTTTCGTCCCCTTTGTTATCATAATTTGATTTAAATTTGGATTTGGAATTTGAATATCTTTTATACAATTTGTAAAATTCACTAAATATATATATATATATAATTGGATTAGATGAATTATGTCTTTTAGGAAAGTTAGTCGGATATTCACATGAGAATTATACTAAATGCAGAATGGGAATGTGAGGTTCGAGATGCACTACATGATAGGCACCAAAAGCAAGATATCAGCATCGTGGACTTACATTTTCATTGTGAAAGAGGGTTGGTGCTCATGTGTATATTTAATTAATTATGACCATTAGGGGGTTTAGTGCTTACCCTCAGAGAAACAGAAATTGACACGTATACATAATACATTTTCAATTATAAAAGTTTACGTACCCAAATTGATATTGGTTTGAATATTGGGATTAAGGGTGTCATATCATGATTCATTCTGCATATGTATATGTATGTATTTGTAAATATGCACATTTATATAAAGCTCTGACCGACTGCAGTTCGGAGGTGGACGTACGCCATCGAGTCAGCGTGTGCTATGGATTATAGTATGCAGCTGTGCCTTCTGTTATTATCTACGGGATTACTCGTTTCTGTTATTATCTGCGGGATTACCCGTTTCTGTTACCTGTATGCGGGATTACCCGTTTCTGTATATTTATCCGCGGGAATACTCGCTTCTGTGCATTCATGCCATTGGGATTTGCATTTGATATATTTTTTGTCATAATGAATACTTCTGTTTAATTCAGTTGATTAACCCATTGCTTGCAGTTTACCCTCTTGCCAGATTACGTCAATCTGACCTACTACTTTTGATGTCTAGGTTCCGTTACCAGTGCCAAACCGGAGGGTCAGGCTCTCAGGAAATTCCGCCAGGTGGCGCAGTTGTTGAGTGGCGCACCGATGACATCATCTGAGGTGTCCTAGTGCGGTGCAGAGTTCGAAAACTTTAGATTATGTAATAAGCTCATTTTTGGGCCATCAGTTTATTTAATTAAATTTATTTGTTTTGAAATTATAACTTTAATTGTTATACTTCGAAGCACTTGACCTTGATTTTATTATTAATGAGATTGTTACATGGTTGTTATGTGATATCCGTCTGCGATGAGTATGGATTTTAGTTCCGCGTGTGATTATGGTTGCTTGATCACCAAGCATAGCCTCACGAAGGACTTCGATCCACTCGGAATTGGGGCCCCTGCTGTTTATGTTTAGAAAAATTTTAATTGGCCCCAATTCTCACACCCCTGGAACCGGGTTTGGATCCGGCCCAGTTTTGGGGGCGTGACACAAACTGAGGTCATTTGGGCCTCAAATAGCTGAAACAAAGGCTTACTTTCATAAAAAAAAGTCAGCGAGGGGTTGACCAACTTAAGAACATCAAAACAGGCTAAAATTTCTCCAACACACTCAAAATAGTGTCAAAAATCATCCCTCCAAGTTTCATGAAGATTGAATATCGTTCGGACCCTAAATAGGCAAAAATGGGTCACATGCAAAAAACCCTAATCTGGGCTTGTCAGTGGCCGCGGTTGCTGTCACTGACATCTGTGAACTAGTTCTCTGTGGTTTTCAATGGTTTTTTCTAATTCATTTTGAACTTTAACTTCTCATAACTCCCCAAACCACTTCTAGAGTCTATAAAATGAAGGTTCTCTCACTTGGGAAAGGTTTGAATCAAGTTCCAAGCCACCGAACTACCAATAAATTACACACTAGTTCAATAAGTCACGATCCTAGTTCTAAGCATTTACAAGGCTCCCATGGCACTTCAAGCACCTCAAGTTTACTTTCTTCTCCTTCTCACTAGCTTAAGATGAGAAATCACAGGACCTATTTATAAATCTTTAAAACCTTAAAGGGTTGCATATAGATTTAGATATATATATATATAAACTCTTAAATCAAAGTAAATATATATAAACTCTTAAATCAAAGTAAATATATATATATAAACTCTTAAATCAAAATAAACGGGACCAGAATTTTGTAAAGCTAAATGAGAGCATCCAAACAGGGCCCTCCATCCCCTACCCATCATTTGCAAAAGCGGATTTTGTTACCGTTTTGACGAACGCGTCACTTGAATGTTGGGACTCGGGACCAGTGGGTACAGCTTTCAATTCGGATTCATCATCAAGCATGATTCTCTCTCTCTCTCTCTCTCTCTCTCTCAGAGTAAAGTCATTCTCTTTTATGGTGTGCTTGTGTTAAGGGTACATTCCCCGAAATTGCAGGCCCCGACCCCTTCTTGTCCTTGCTCGGTGCAGCGAGGATGAAGAGGGCGTATTGCGCCTTGTTATGCCTATTTTCTGCGCTAACTAATGGTCCAAAGTTACTACCTGGATGTTTTCTCTTTCGCTGCTCTACACAAACACAACCTAGCTACTGGTGTCATCTCATGTTGGGTCTGCCTTTTTTTTAGGCAACTGATAGAGACTTTTAAGTTCCAACTCACTTTTACTTGACAAAAAACGAAAGAAAATTTTCAAACAGGACGTTAGGTTTTTACCTTATTTTAAAAAAGAATCAAAGTCTTAAAAAATTTTAATTAGTCATTAAGTTTTCTAGTAAATTTTCAATTAAGGATATCCAGCAATTTAAAGGTCTTTCTTGTCGACTTTTTTCTTCAATTTTTCTAAAATACCAAAATTACTCTTCATTACATGCATCCAATCCCTGTGGGGATGTTAATTATTATTGATCATCGTGATAATGCTAGGAAGGAAATGAAGAAAATATAGAGGGAATTAAATGAGGGTTTTGTTTCAATAAAAGGTAATATGGGTATTTTAAAAAATTAAGGAAAAAAGTTGCCAGGAACAACTTTAAATGGATGGATGCGCTTAACCAAAAGGAAACTTAGAGACTAATTTAAAAAGTTTTGAAACTTATGACTCTTTTTTAAATAAAGAAAAAGCTTAAGGTTTTATTTGAAATGTTTCCAGAAAATAATAAAGAAAATTCACTTTTAAAATGAGCGAGGGCATTTTGAACTCCAAGGAGTAGCTAAGCTCACTTAGGATTATGGTTTGCCATCAAGGTTGTGGGTTTGATCTAAGCTATCATACTGAGGCCCTAGGGGATTTACTTGGCTCTCCTTAGGTTTAAAGGGCTGAGACACCTTCTATTAAAGAAAAAAAAGAGGGCATTTTATGAAATCGAAACTCTTTTGCAAGACTCTTCATGCGGCTGCACAAATGTGGCTCCACAGGATTTGTCTACTCAAAGTGAGCATGCATCAGGGGACCCGGGACAGGGCTCACTAATTGAAGCCCCAATAAGTCAAAATAATTGTCTTTATTTTGCATGTAATATGGCAAATTTTTAGTCTTAAATGTTTTGAGTCCACGGAAGATTTAACAAATTAATATAGTATGTTTAAATAAAATATTATATATTTATGTACTAAATGGGGCTCATATATTCAAAATGCATGTAAACTTCATAAATGTCTTTCTCCAGTCTGGGATGTGGCAAAGTTTCACTTTGATATATTTGGGGCCAAGATAAGACTGAAATTTTGTAATATACTTGAACAAAGTATTACATTTGAACCCACCTCAACATGAAGTGGGTTCTCCAGAGGATGAAAGAATGGGACTGAAGAAAGCATCGTTCCAAATATAAAGTGGAATTCTCAAAAGGATGAAAAAAGGGATGATCTAGGTGATGTTCCAAAATAAAGTCGGTTCTAAAGATGATGAGAAAATGGAGATACAATAAAGTGATGTTTCAAAACATGAGGTTCATGCTTTAAATATGATCAATTTGACATGGCTTATCTCTTGTTAGAATGAAATTTTGTGATGACCAATGCAATGTGAGGACAGTTTTTGGATGCTTCGGATTTTAAAGCCTCATGAATTTCCTAAATTTCCTTTCGGGTTCGAGTCTAGAAGAATTGATTACACTGCTAGCAATGTCAAGAAGACTCATCTATTGGAAACCTAAAGATCTAATTGCACATTTGGATTGTTACTTTTATTTTATAAAATTTGTCGGACTCTAGATTCTAAATGGTAGTGTATGTAGAGTATTTGAGAATAGGTGAAAATGTTCTCCAACGAGCAAACTGCATGCTCAAAAGCAGTTTGTGGGGCCCACTAGGATGCTTATGGAGAAATGTCAATAAAAAATGAGACCCATAAAGTTAGTGGTCTTTAAACGACTGATGTCTTTAAGATTCAGGCCTAGTGATAGAGCTTTTGTTTTGGGGTGGGGTGGGGTGGGGTGGGGGTTTTGAAAGGGCCTTCACTGATGAAAAGATAGCAAGGAAAAAGTTCTCTAACCGGGAGATGTGTTGCCCTCAACCTCATGACATTGGTGGCTCCGTTGAGAACCGGATTCCACCGTCTGATTTTACTCAAATATAAAAAGAGTGCACATGATTAAAGGAGTTTAAAAAAAAAAGGTGGTGGTAACCGTAGGATCGAATAATTTATTACATCGAATATTTTATTGCAGTATTCATGTCACGTGCATCACATGAAAAAAAAACACAGTGCCTTCCTCACTTTGTGCTCCCCAATCATCTCCCTTCCTATTTATACATGACATAGCCATATGGGTGGAAGCATAATAGCAAAACCTGAAGACATGGGTTGTTATTCCTTCTTCAGGTGTTTCTAGTTGCTTTTCTCAGTAGAGGAGCTCAACGGGCACATGCATGGGGCACCGAAGGCCATTACATGGTCTGCAAGATTGCTTAGGTAGCCAAGTTTGCTTTTCCCCCTCCAAGAAAGTAAAACTTTCTACTATTTTTTTCCAGCTCAGGCAAATAAGTTCAAAAGGTGCCATTGTTGCCATTAATGTTATCTTAATATCTTACATCATGAGGTTAAATCTGCCAACTTCAAGCCCATATGTTAATAAAGTAAAGAGTTGTTTGTAATTGGAGTTGGAGTTAGTACACCTCTCTTGCAGTTTTTCCATCCCTTTTCTTTTTTGTTGGTGTCTTCATTATTTCCTCTCTCTTTTAGTGAAATCGTTTGTTACTGTTCAAATTAATAATAATAAGTTCCCAAGTCGTCATTGTGTGAGTACTTAAGGGGGTGGTTCATTTTATTCTTCTTTTTCCCATTTTATTTTATTTTATTTTACGCAGTCATTGTTGAAGGAGGATGCAGTCCAGGGCAGTTTTGGATCTTCTTCCAAAGGTAGCAGGGTGAGCTTGGATCCGCGTGGTCATGGGCTGATGAGATAAGATACGTGTATCGATGGTCCTGCTTTCTACACTTTGTCAATACGCCTGGAGTTTGTGATAATAACTATTCAAGTATGTACATTGCTTCTGTATCACTATTTCTTGGGATTTTTTTAATATTTTTATTTCATTTTATTTTTTATTTTTCATTTTTCACTTTTGAAGCAACCAGTGTAAAATGTCAGCATGATACCCAAATCCTACCCATATCCTGTAGGCTGATATGGATGCGGATTTTTTATTAAAAAAAAAGCTGAAAGATGAGAACTTGTTAATGTAGAGGCAGATGGTTTCCCATAACGAATTTATTACCCACTTGAGAGTTGGTGCAGTCGCGTAAGGTGGGGGTTTGCTCTACATGTGACAGTGGGTTGGGCTTTTGATTGGCTTTCTAGGCCAACTATTTGTAGTAGTACATAAGAATAAAGGAATAGGCCTCCAGTTGGTAGGTCACTAGGTTGGATATGTTGAACGAGTTTGGCCTGGTGCTCAGCCTGACCAACCAGGATAAAAATGGCTCGGTGACCTTCAGAGCCTATCTGACTCCCACCTTTTAAAGTAGTTGTGTTGATGCTTGTACTTCAGGCCCATTAGACTTTTGAGTTGGACCTCCCATATCTCAATCTAAGCCCATTCCTATCTGACTCCCAGTTTTTAAAGTAGTTGTGCTGATGCTTGTACTTCAGGCCCATTAGACTTTTGAGTTGGACCTCCAATATCTCTGTCTAAGCCCATTCCTAACCCTCTTGTATATATTCCAGCTATATTTACTGTAGTGGTTATCCACAGAGAGATGTACACTCATTTTTTTATTTGTGTGTTGCAGGGGATTGTCACAATCCATTTGGAGAGAAAAATATGTGTGCAGTTGGGCAATTAACAATTTCACTGCACAGCTGGAAACTTATGCAGATTCTGCATCAGATAAATGTAAATAATTAAATATATCGAAAGCTTCTTTTGGTGATACCCTATATATCTTTCATCCTTTTAATTAACCTTTTTACCCCTCTTGTTTTCATCTACTCCTGTGATCAGATAACTTGACAGAGAGCTTGATGTTTCTGGCCCACATCGTTGGAGACATGCATCAACCTCTACATACAGGTTTTCTAGCAGACTTGGGTGGTAACAGAATACAGGTAGAATGGTACCAAGATCCCAGCAATCGTCCCAAAGTATCCTGTCTCTCCATCATGTCTTTTCTTGACTTACCCCACCAACTTCTTCCAGGCTTGATAAACAACCAAGATGGAGAATCAACAAAGCCACACAAGAGGAGAAAATCAACACATATTTACATGGCTTGGCATACTCTTCACAGCCACGGGAAACTAATTTTCACTATTTAGCCCAACATAGTTGGTCAATCTCCTAATACCATGGGGGAGAGAGCTACCTCTCTCACACTGAGTCTACGGCTACAGATTACATCAATATATAATGTACTTTTTCTTAGCCCTCCCAAGAAGCCCTTGTGTTGGTCAAGAAAAAAGTCTCGGTACAATTACCAAAATACCAATAATCCTGAACATGATCATTGGCCAGCCAAATGAACTAATCCCATTAAACTGGAATACAAGACATAAAACCATAAACAGTAAAATAACTATGTTTAATTGTGATGCGAGGTGTGGGATGAGAAAATAATACTTCGACTTCTATGCAAACAACACTGGTGTCATGAGGAAAGCCATCCAATGCAATCTAACTGAAAGTTACCCCCTTCTCTAGCTATCCTCAGAAAGTGTTAGTGTAATAAAATGACAATTATTTTTCATTACAGGAGGGATGGACGGATGAAATCCTTGAATGGGAGACTTGTACAAAATCAGTGGCCTGCCCTGACTCGTAAGCTAACCATTCATTTATGCATGAAACAATTTTTTCCAGGCACCATACTAATAAGAAAATTAAACTTGCAGGTACGTGGCAGAAAGTGTTGAACTAGGATGTGATTCTGCATACGAGGGTGTCGCTCAAAATTCAATATTAGGAGGTAAGGGAAGGAAGAATTTTTGCATTCAATTAAAATTAGTTTCAGTAGCCTCATTCACGGCTGTTAATCAAGATTGACTGTTCATTGATCACAGATGATTATCACTTTTCTTGACTTCAAGTTGTTCAAAAGAGGATTGCACAATGAGATTGGCATCTGTTCTCAATGGGATCTTTGACAAAAGTGCTGGCGAAAAGTTCTCTAAGATAGCAGTGGTTTTAAGCTTTTTGGAGCTGATGCAAAGGTCATAATATGGCCTGAGGCATAATTCATATGCAGTTATAACTTATAAACCTACTGGTAGAAAAGTTGAATGTTTAGAACTGAGTTATTGGACTTCAAAATAGTTTGGAGTGAATGTAGTTATTGAGCTATGGTGGGATCATATATTACAATGGTATCCAGATAAGGGTGCACTGCCTCTATCCGACAAGAAAGTTTTCATGTCATCATGAAATCTTCGCCTTTACTCTCATGGCCATGATCGTGTACCTTGACTGATCTGATGACTCCCACAACAAACAGACAATAACTTAACAATTGTAACTCTTCACTCTTCAATGCAAAGCCTGCAAAAAAGAAGGTTAAAAAAGGAAAACACCAACGGGATATCATATCCTAAGTGGAAGAAAAGGCCTGCAAGTTAGTTGTTAGTGAAGATATAGTGTCGGGGTTTTATTTGGGATATGTTTGGTTCAACAGCCATCGATATAGAATCTCCAATTAGGTTGGCAAGCTTATAAGAGTTGCAACAAGATCCCATTGAATGATAAATAGACGACAAGAATCCACTTGAATGATAAATAAAGAATCAATCTCATCAGTAATATATCTAACAATCAGATAAATGGTGAGATAAGAATCAAGACAAAGGTGCATGAGTAAATGATTATTTTATTCCAAGCACTTCTTAACCAAAGTGCACTATCAGTATAAAAGTAGAGTTTTCACTGGAAGAGTGTTGCAGAAGCCATGAGTATTACTATGGAAACAATGGTCTCTGACACAAATGTGTGAATCGTCCATTTGATTCCCCACCCCACCACCAACCAACAAAAAAAAAAAAAAAAAACCCTTCGCACCCAAGTCCATTTGCCTAAAGATTCATATAATGTTATTTTGTGATCTAAATCTTCTCTACATTAGAAATTTCCCCGATCAAATTTAGATTATTCACACCCCAACGCACTGAAACACTTAAGCTACTATGGCGACACGAATGATTAACATAGCTTCTTTGTCATCAACCACCACTTAATCCGAACATTCAGTACTTCATCATTTTTATGTTATATCAGCCACCCAAATTTAAAAGGAACCTTCGGTAGTTCATATAATTTGAAATGTTGCAGCAGCATTCATCTTTTATTTAAAACAAGAAAAAAAAAATTAGCTCAAGAGAAATTGAGTGTTTCACTTAACATCATTAACTCCTTTAGTGGGTGCCTTCTTTTCAGTATAACCTTCAGTTAGCACCTTAGTGATCACATGAGCAATAATTCCAATTGGACAGCTGAACAGACACAATGAAACTGAATGCCGCGTCTCAATCTCATTCTTTAGGCCATCATGATAAACTTGCCTGAACAATAAAAAGACAAATGAAACTGTCACTCTAGCAGGAGATTCATCACTAACAAAAAAGTATAGTCAAATTATGTGATCATAGTGCCTGCTACAAGTATGCTAGCAGTATACTGAGGCCTTGATTTTGTTTGAGTTCATTCCATTATATGTGATCAAGGTATAGATATTGATATCATCATCCCTAGGCATTGACTTTATTTGAGTGGGTCCATTGTTTGTGACCAGGATATTGATATCAACCTCATCATGGGCTGCTCATATGTCAAAAACTCCCTTGCGGATACAAGGAATCAAATCTTGATCAGTGCCAAGATGTGAGTGTTTGATAGTAACTATCGATGGCATGACTCAACCAACAGTGGCTTGGTCAAGTTGTACAAGGTTTGGTAGTGTTTGATAGTCTGAGTTACACTGAGACCAGGATTTAATTCCTCTGATGCAACAATCAATCATTAAACAGATGGCATCAAATCGACCTTTATAACATAGAAACCATCCACACAATGGCAAGAGGCTAGTGGCTATTGATGGCATGACTCAACCAACAGTCGCTTGGTCAAGTTGTGCAAGTTTTGGTAGTGTTTGATAGTTTGAGTTACACTGAGACCAGGATTTAATTCCTCTGATGAACAAGTAAATCATTTAAGAGATGGCATTAATTTGACTCTTTAATAGGGACATGCAGAAACCATCAACACAATGACAAGAGGCTAGGTTCCTGATCTGGGTTTCCAGCTCGTGATCTATCCACAGAGATGATCAACAAATCAACAGTCTGGACCAACACCAAGTAACTTTTTCTTGTCAATGACCTTTTCCTATAGTTTCTTATGAATGTTGAAACTGTCATTCATAATTCAATCATTTAAGACAAATAGAACATCAGTAACAAGAGCTTAGTAGATTGGAGACAACCTTGCAGCGAAAAGATCAACAACCAACAAGTGAATCCAAGCAGATGCCAATGTCATTTCGCTCGAAAACATTTTTAACATACCAGGTAGCTGCACAAAAAAGTTCGTCATCAACAGGGAAGAGGAAAAAAAAACAAAGATTTTAGGGAGCAACCTCATACCCATCAAGCAACTGAGATGCCTACATGGATACATATAGGATATTTGCAACTTGGGCTAGTCTAAGTTATTATGTTCAGTTAGGTGGGCCATAGGTGAAGCTGAATGTGGATCTCTCTCTCTCTCTCTCTCTCTCTCTCTCACACACACACACACACACACACAAACACATCAATCATTAATTCCAATTCCCATCATGAGTTAATTGCTCTGGCTACTGGGTCAGAGAGCATTCATTGTGGCACCCTGCAGATGGTGGGTTCAGATTTCGAACACTTGCACCATGCTGTCAAGTGTTTGGGCAACTAGATTGGGCATCTAAATCATCTGATTGGACGTGTATAAATGGCTCTTGGGTAGCAGGTTAGATGGGACTGATATTTAGCCCAAACGAACATCTACAGGTTCAGTGAGAAATGCATGGGATAAGCGGAAGAAACATAAGGTCCCCATATCTCTTCAGAAACAATATTTACTCTATGAGACTCTTTACTGTACTATCTATTGGTGTGGAGTTGTGGATGTTGTAGTGGGGTAGATCCATGAATAAGGGACAGACCTCTGGCAATAAGTATTCACTTGCAAACATCAGCCGTAAGGTGTCCGGCGTCCATGATTGATAGAGAAGATACGCATAAAGAATCCCAAGTACAACGTAAGGCATACCACTCTCCATGGTTCTTTTAGTCTGCAATAAGATTAAAAGCCATCACATTGCATGGAGAAAAATCTGCAATTTAGTAGAAAAGTTGCAATTTTAATAAAAGCTGCACATGGGCCAAAAGGCTAGTTGTATTTGCATACATATGGGTGCCCCACCACTTTTGAAGTACTTAAATATCACTCTCTCTCTCTCTCTCTCTCTCTCTCTCTCTCTCTCTCTCTATATGTGTGTGTCTGTATTGCACATAGAGCCCTGCTCCTGTGCAGATGTCTCGCATGGTCTCCCATTGACCATGGAGCCCACCTAGGGCCCATCAATCATAGTTGATGTGGGGTTCAAAAGATCCAAATGGGACTTGCCCATGTATACAATGTCAAGTCTGTTTGATCATCTTGCATTGCCCTCTAACTATTTATGGAATGCATCATTTTTTTTTTCTTTTTTAAATCTCATTCCAAGGGTCAAATACTCAAGCGCCATCAGATAGGTTTGAGACCCGTGGGAACCATCACATTCTTGGGAGATTGGGTTACGTGGGTTTGGTTACGTGGTTAGATTGGTCATAAGGGTCCCTATGGGTTGTCTTGCATGATGTGAGGCATTCCCAAAGGAGCAATGGCCATATATAATACCTAGGGCCCCTAGATCAATCCAACCCCGCCATCCATTACCACCCACCCTAACTATCATGAATCCCATGGCTTTTACACTAATCCGATGGGAAGGATCTTTGGATTGAGGTTAAAAAACATGATGCACTTTAAAACATTAGACTTAAGGGCCATGGATCAAGGGGTTGGGATAATCAAATGGACTTGAAATTTTAAACATAGGTTGGTCCAATTTAGATATTTCGACCCCCCACCTCACCCATGATTGATGGGGCTCAAGTAAGCTCAAAGGTAGCCGGCATGATCATCCATTCAAGATATCTGCACAGGAGCCCGACCCACCCTAGGCACCCTTTGTAGACTCCCTTTTAGGGCCCACCCTAGGCATGACAATCAAGGGAAAGGCGAAGGATCAAGATGGGATATGCATGTGTGCAAAATTTTAAGTCTGTTAAATCATCCTAAAACCTGATCCATGGACCTTAAGTTTAATGATCTGGAAGGCATCATCTTTTTTAGGATTTCAATCCAGTAATGAGCAAAATTTGGATGAGTATCAAATTTGGGCTTCTGCCAAATTGACAAAGAGGAAGAGAAGAGAAAGGGGGTTGTGGGTTGGATGAATCATACGGGCCCCAAGTGGGCACTACATGACATTCTTGTTAGGATTAATGAATCCTTTTGATTAACTAGATATAGAGAAGAAGATGAAGAAGATCACCGTGGGAAACTTGTCATACCCCTGTCTTCATATAATCAATGAGTTGCTATTTTACATCCTATGATTGATACATTTTTTATTCTAATTACTAGTATGTATAAGAAAGTAAAGAGTATAAAAGAGAATGATGTTGTACAGTTGTATAATGTTGACCAAAGCTAAGGGATACCACATGTGGTATTGTTTATGTTAAAGAAATGGGCTTTTGGTCATGGGCCTGCCAAGATGGGCCACTTGCTTTTATGTAATTCTACACTGCCCCAAAAATTGATACGGTTTGTCAACGAGCATAAATTTGAAAAGAATGTAATCATGACGATCTTGGGGTAAGCCCTTGGTGAACATATCTGCCAATTGTTCAGAGGAAGAGACAGGGTAGAGAGATTTTGTCGAAGACAAAATGTTGATGAATAAAGTGATAATCAATCTCAATGTGCTCAGTGTGCTCATGGAAAACTATATTTTTTGCAATTCGGATGGCATTAGTGTTATCTGCATACAGTGGAGTTGGGTCTTTTAGGGAGACATTGAATTCTCAAAGAAGGCGTTGACCTCGCTGCTGGCAAAAGACATGGAGCGATATTCTACCTCCTTCATTGATTTCAAATGTGTACTTTGCTTCTTGCTTTCCCATGAGATGAGAGAGCAGCCCAAGAACATGCACCATCCTGTTGTTGATCAATGAGTATTAGGACACTCTGCCCAATCTGCATTAACATATGCTTACAATTGTAAGGATGATGCAGAGGGGTAAAGTAAACCATAATCACAAGTACCTTTGACATAACATAGAATTCGATATATAGCTTGAAGATATGGTTTATGTGGATTCTTGAAAAATTGGCTGACAGTTTGCACAGCATGGGAGATGTTTGGCCGAGTCATGGTCAAATAGAGAAGGCTGCCAACCAAACAACCGAATATGGTAGGATCTGTAAGAGGATGCCCATCTTCTTTATTGACTTTGACATTAAGCTCTCTGGGAGTGGCAAATGTCTTGGCATCGCTAAGTTGCGTAGAGAGTGAATTAAGTTATTAGCATATTTGGATTAAGTAACTCGAATGCCGTCTTTGTTCCTTTTAACTTCTAAACCTAGAAAGTAAGTTAAAGGACCAATGTCCTTCATTTTAAAGGCACTCATGAGATGGGATTTTAGTTCAAAGATACCAGCTTGATCATTCCCACTAATTATCATATTGTCAACATATATTAATAAAAGCGTACAGCCACGAGAGGATCTTCAAATGAAGAGAAAGCAGTCATTTGAACTTTGATAAAAGTGGGCTCAAAGGATGGCAGATCAAAAATTTTCAAACCATGCACGAGGAGCTTGTTTAAGCTCGTATAAGGACTTCATCAACTTGCAGACAAGTTGTGGAGGACAAGTATAGCCCTGTGGAGGACGCATATGCACAATTTCCTTTAGATCCCCTTCTAAGAATGAATTCTTAACATCCATCTGCCCAAGGGGCCAGCTGGCGACCGGTGCAAAAATTTCTTCATAATCAATTCCATACTCCTTGTAACCTTGGGTAATCAATTGAGCTTTATATCTGTCAATACTGCCATTAGGTCGATATTTTATATAATAGACCCATTTGCTTCCAATGATGGATGTATTTGCTGGAAGTGGTACCAAGTCCTAAGTTTTGTTGGATTCGAAGGCGAGTAATTCATCTATCAATGCATCTTGCCAACAAGGGATATTAGCAGCCTATGAATAAGATTTTGGAATAGGGATTGGATCCAAAGAGGTAAGTAGTACTGGAAATCCATATTGATACGGGGGGGATAGAAATACAACTAGAGTGCCGTAAAATAGGTGCAGAAGTGGTAACTTCAGTAGTATCATTGTCTTCAAGAATTGGCAGTGTCGATGTACCGAGGGAGTAGTAGATGTTTGTCTCTGATGACATGTATAGACCTGGGTAATTGTAGGACAACTAGAAGGTGAAAATTGAGGAAGATATGAGATTTGGATCTCAAAAGGACTGGCTGACTACGAATAAAATGGAACGTGTTCCAAGAAAACAACATTTCGGGAGATCCATATACGTTCTTCTTTGGAATCATAGCACTAAAATCCTTTGTGTTCATCACTGTAGCCAAGAAACATGCATCAAGCTACTTGTGGTGACAGTTTGTTACGCTCCAATGATGGGAGATGGACAAAACAAAGACACCCAAAAATCCTTAAATGTAAGTATGTAGGAAGATGACCATATAGACACTTAAAATGTGAGATTTTACCAAGGATAGAGCTAGGTAATTAACTGATAATGTGGACTACTATGTGGGCTGCCTCATGCTAGAACTTAAGGGGAACAAGGGATTCCATAAGGAGAGTTCTAACAGCTTTTAGGAGATGGCGATTCTTTCTTTCAGCAACCCCATTTTGTTGTGAGGTGTGGAGATAGGATTTTTTATGAAGAATGCCTTTTTCCACCAAAAAGTTATTAAATTCTGTGGATGTATACTCTCCTCCTGAATTTGAACGAAGAATTTAATGAATCTTTGAAATTTAGTGGTTACCATATTATAAATTTTTGAAACATGGAAAAAGCTTCAAATTTAGATTTCAGAAAATAAATCCATTTGTAACAAACAATGGTCATCTTTGAAGGTAACATAGTACTTATAGCCAAGTCAGCTCAAGTAAGGGGCAATCCCCCAAACATCCGTGTGAACAACATCAAATGTGGCAGCTGCACAAGAATAATGGATAGGAAGAGGTAAAACATGAGTTTTGCTTAAACAACAAGATCCGCACTTTGATTTTGAGAACTGAGAAGCCATAGAACTAGAAATTGATTTATCCAAATAACCGAATTGAAAGAAAGACAACAAGTTTGTGTTATTCAAATGACCAAGGTATTTATGCCAAGTGGTCCACATAGTATTTAGACTACTAGTGGAGGATGCAAGAAATGATTGTTGTCCTATGTCCAAGAGAAATAACCTGCCATGCTTACTCCCCATCTTGATCACCTTTCCAGTTTGCCGTTTCTGTATGACATAACCAGAAGATGAAAAGTTAACCAAATAACCAGAATCAACCAGTTGGCCAATGGAAATGAGACTTGCAGCTAAGTTTGGGACAAAATAAAGATTAGGCAAGGTAAGGCTTCCAATAGTTATGGTTCCTAGACCAGAAATTTTTAATTGATCACCATTTGCGGTAGTGATTGAACCATGGCCAGCTTAAGGTTTATGGCTATGCAAATTCTAGGCCACCAATGTCATGTGGTTTAAAGCACTGTAGTCTAGGAACCACGTGGTAGGAGTGACAGAAATCAATGGTTTGGAGGGTGAGTGAAATGCAGGAAATGTATCAAAAGGAGTAAACAGACCATTAATACCCATTGAAGTAAATACAGAGACCACGGAAGAATTAATCATGTCCTGAATCTGGGCAGTACTCAGTGTGACTGAGCTAGTATCAGCGGAGCTGAATCAAGTGGAGTATATTGTTGAGCCTGAACTGTAGTAGGTTTGTGCTTTTGTGTTTGGTCAGGTTTCTTGTCCCGCCTTCTTGTGTAATTGGAGATAAAATGTCCATTGTGTTTGCAATAATTACAAAGTAATTTCTTTCGACAATCCCGTGCCACATTGCCATGCTTCTTACATTCAAAACATTGTGGTTTCCGTCCCTGGATAGTAAAAAAAGGCTGTCTCATCAGACTATGATGGTCCGATTGAGTAAAAGGACCTTTGATTCCTCTGGAAGGGAATGCTGAGATGAAAGTCGAGTTTCTTCACAAAGGACCTCCTAGACACATGTATCCAGATCGGGAGAGATTTCCTAACTCATGAGTGCTACTCGTACAAGCTCAAATTTAGGACGTCAAGTTTAGGAAGGAGGTTCATCAGGAACTAGCTAACATGGAGTTCTTCTTGTAGTTTGACGGCTTGTGAAAGAAATTCCTTAAAAACACATCGGAGGAGCATCTGGTCCCTTTCTGTTGACAGGGTTTGGAACCCATTGTAGTATTCTTGGACAATCTTATCAATTTGGCAATATTTTGCTAATTTTGTGTCCAGATGGAATCTTCGGGCTTTATTTTATTGGTGATAAATTTTCTTCATATCTACCCACATGTCAGAAGCTTTTATATAAGCTTGAAGTGCCATTGTAAAGGAGGGATCAACGGAATTGAGAGTCCACGTTACAACCTTTGCATACCATTGATTCTAAGTGGCAATCGATTTTTGATCTTTAGCTGGTTTTTCTGTTGTTCTATCGAAATACCCCAACATCCCTTGTCCTTCAATATCATTGTTAAGGTGAAATGCCCAAGACATGTAATTGGTGCCACTGAATTTAACAGAAATAACATCAATCTTATCCATTTGATTTTAGAAAATGATTTCATAGAGAAGAGATGGGCAGCAACACTTTTTTTTTTTTCTAATAGTAGAAAATACCCCTTGGGTATCCAAAAATTTTATAGCAGAAGGGGCTTTTGCTTGCTAGAACACTATTTCTTCTCCGATTAACCTTCTCAGTTATATTGGTGGCCTGATTATGTAACTTCTAAATCAAGTTTAATTGAGTTTCAATGGTTGGATTTGATTATCAAGCCTTAAAACCAAAACGGTTCCTAAAAAATGCCAAACCAGAAAGCAAGTAAAGACTAATCTTTTTAAGGCTATATAATGTCAAAAAAATAATTAATAATCCTAGGAATATTGGTCGACCAGGTTGTGGGTGGTTTCTGGAGATTTTGCAATCTAGTGGTGGGGCCCACTGTGTAATCATAGGGCTAGATGACCGTTGTCTGTGAACTGGGAGGCTTCTTGTCGTAGAAAAAAATAGACTTTTAGCTATTTGAAGTCACTGATAGAACAATCAGTCCTCTCTTGACGTAGGAAATGGAAGGGAGAAGAGAGAAGATTGTATACTCTTCGCTGTGGATTGATTTGATCGCAATATGAGAAGCCTGAGGGCTTTAGAGATTTCCATGTTTCTATGATACCATATTATGACTAATGAATCCTCTTGATTAACTAGATATAGACAAGAAGAAGAAAATCACCGAGGGAAACTTGTCATAACACAAACAAAGGATCAATTGTCTTCTTATAATCAATAAGTTGCTATTTTACATCCTATGATTGATACATGATTGATTCTAATTATATGAATGTATAAGTAAGAAATGAAAGAGCATAAAAGAGAATGATATTGTACAGTTGAATAATGTTGGCCGAAGCTAAGGGATCCCACACATGGGATTGTTTATGTCAGAGAAATGGGCTTTTGGTCATGGGCTTGCCAAGATGGGCCACTTGCTTTTATGTACTTCTCCAAGTCCACACAGCGGATCTCCATGAGGGCGTCCATAGGATAGGGGAGCACACACATCAATATTATTGATGCAGAAACTAAAATTCAACTATTAGGAAGAAAAGAACTAGCTGTCGGCTCTACAAAACAACAAAAAAGCAAGGAAAGTAATAACCAAAACAATACCCACATAGCTCAAAGGGATACAAGAATCAATAAATTCCAACCCTTCAAGCCCTAGAAAAGCCATTTTACTCAACACATGAAACTCAACTACTCTCTTTGGATGACAACATTTTACAATATATAGGCAAAATTTTCCCTGAGGCACCATCAACACCTATTTTACTAGCACGTGCGACCCCCTATGATCAATCTAACACTCTCACACTCACTACCTTCCCATGAATTGGCATAAGCCCAAATTTGACAGGCATCCAACCGTTACTCAATATTGGATTAAAATCCAAAAAAGAAAAAATGATGCTGCCTAAAACAATTAATCTTGAGGGCCATATATCGAAGAGTTAAGATGATCTAATGGGGTTGGTATTTTGTACACCCTATGTCTCATTCAAATCTTTCAGTTCCTCACCTCTCCCATGATCAGAATGGCCCTAGGTAAGCGCCATGAAGGGGTGCTCATGGGAGGTGCTCGGGAAAGGGTTGCCAGTTGCCATTGAAACCCCCCACCCACCCACCCCCCCCCCCCCACAAAACACACACACACTGTCTTCTTTTCCACAAAGATATAAAAATCAATTACATAAAAGAGTTCTAACAAAATCAATTTAGTTAATATAAGAGAATTAATGCAACTAACATTGTAAGAAAGGACTATTTGAAGGAAAGAAGTCCTAAAGGGGGCTTTTGGCAGTTTGCTTGCTCACAAAAATGTGCACAGTTACAGCTGGCACACAGTGTAGGCTACACGCTCCTTATGGGCTGGATCTGAATCATTCAGGGCAGAATTTGGATATGGAATGGTTGGACCTATTGTTAGGCTGGACCTGACTCATTTTGGGCCCAGCCTTCAACTTGCACTCATAAACATGTCAGAATTGAGATGCATCACTTATGTACCGTAAATTGCAAGCAGTTAAATTATCTAGGCAAATAGATACTAATCTTTTCCACTATTAATTAAACCTCTCCTAGAATTATATAAATTCTTATTTGCACCATCTCTTATACCCGAGATCCATGCCAACACCAGTCACTAATATTAAATTGGGATGGAGAAAACCACAATTTACTTCCATTTCTAAATTAAAACATTGGATCCACCCAAAATGAACATTGGAATACATTAATCGTCCATATTGGCAATGACAAAATTCATCCATTGGAAGTGTTGGCTAGTTTTGGAGGCTCTAAGGATCTGCTCTCATACTTTTCAGGGTTCATTGATAGTGGAGAGTGACTCTTCTAATGGTATCTCCTGGGTTATAGGGACAACGGTTAAGCCTTGGAAATTTCAGTTTGTTCTTAATGAAATCAAGAAGCTGTCTCTTACCCTTTATGTAGTTTTCTCTTATGTGATTAGATTAGCTAATGGGTTGCCAGATTCCTTAGCCAAACAAGGGGTCCTTAGATCCTCCCCTTGGGGGGTTATTCTAGTGTAATTTTTGCTTTGGTTATAAGTCTCTCATACTTGCGTTGTTGTTTCTTTGTTGTTTGTCTCAATAAATGTACTGTTACTTTTCAAAAAAAAAAAAAAAAAAGACAATTTCAGTACACATAAACACCTTCACTTTCCAAAAGTTTAAGAAATCTTACTACTTCAGCTTTAGGAGCCAGAACCATGAGAGCATAAAATGGAAGAACAGCAATTGTTCCAAGGGTGAAAGCATTACTAGCAATTGCAAAACTCGGAAGCCCTGCAAGAGAAACTAGATTCACTGAGACAAAGAATAGACACTATCAGTTTATGTCATATGTGTGACTGATGTATGGATACTTCAAAATAGGGTACATATCGTGTCATATCGTATTCGATACTTCACTTGTTACATGTAAAATTTGTGTCCCTGCTATGTCCATGGCTTGTCCTTATCGTATCCATGCTGTATTTAGGCATCATAGGTGTGTAGGATAAAAAATGTGTTCACATCTTGAACAGCCTATGGATCATTTATACAAGATAGCTTGATGACAGTATTTGCAAACATCACATAAAGGGTTAAGAAGTAGTAAAACCAGATTTTCAAGAATCATTGCTTAGATTTGTACTTAATCCTTGAGATGGATGCTTATGTCAGTAGTAATAAGCTTGTTGTCATGGGTCCTAGACTTTTAATTTAAAAAGATGCTATAGTATGTTTTGGCATGTACATGCTTATATAGATAATTGGACTTGCAAAAAATGATAGAAATAGGGATTAGTACAAAGTGGAAAATTAAAGTCAGCTCCAAATCCAATAATCATTATCATGAAAGCCTTGTCTCAACAATGGCAGGATCAGCTAAATGAATTCTATTTTTCCATTCTATTCTACTTCTATCCTATGGTAAATCTTCAGATAGGTTTCAATTCTTCAGATGTATCCTTATTATGTCCATCCATTTCCTCTTTAGGATACCCCTTTTCCTTAAGAGGCCATCAACCTACATAGAAAAACTTTTCTTCATTGGTGCCGTTGTTCTAGCACTTGACATGTCCACCTATCTCAAACAAAACTCAATTAATTATCACCTATTTATGCTACCCCTAAATGCTCTTAAAAGTGCTCATTTTTTTTATTCGATTTTAGATGTATGCTTTGTTTATCCCTTTTCTACTTTGTTTCCTATAGACATGCTACATTAACTCTTCTTCCTTTAATTGTATCAACCAACTCTATGCTCCTGCATGTCAAAATTCTCATCTTCCAAGTAGCAAATCAAATCCTCCCCTTTTTTTCTAGACAAACTTCTTTACTTGCAATTGTCCAAATTGTTGCAGGGACCCTTGTCTACTGTCCACTGCAACCAAGTGCTACTACAGTGTGTTGCTTACAGTGGTTTACATCCTATTACGATCACTGATCCCTTTCCTATTTTTCAGAATCATGGAATGTTGTTTTTTCAGAATTCATGTTAGTCAGTGACAAAAGTTCAATGTTGGTTGTTAAGTTACCAAACCTAACTTAACCAAACCCTCCTTTATCTAGGCTAGGGACAGACAATAAAAACGAAGTTGAAGTTAGCACCAGAAAAATAGAAAAATCAAGTAACTTCATATGAAATGGTTTGGACATGCACGAAAACAGAGAAGAAAGGCACTTAGGATGTATGGAAGGGTAACAAGTTCAAGGAACTAATGGCTACATACTGCTAAAAATCTTGAATATAATTGTGAGGGATGTGGTAAACTGTGGATATAAATTCTAAAGGGTTAAGTGGAAAAGCATAATTCATAAAGTTGACCCAAGATTGATAGATAAGGCTGCAATGATTATAACGAATCTTGGAAGATGCTTCTGTCACCTACATTTGGTGGTATTAATTTCACCTAGATGTTCTCACCATTCGAAAAAGAAAAAAATGCAAGTTCTCAACCAAACATGCCCACCATAGTGACACCATATCAGTCATCTTCAATTCTATATAGATATTTTGTAGTAACCTCATTACAAAGGGAGCTGATCTCTTTATTTTGATTTTTTATGATTTTCCATCATTTATCAAAAGTCAAAACAAAGGTGTTCATATTATCTAGTAACGGGAAATGCTGAAAAAATACTCTAAAAAGTGACAGTGTCTAGTGGGTAAAGAAAGATGAATTAGTTGATAGATAAAAAGCCTCCTTTGCAGTAAAAGGAATGCACAAAATGTTAGTTCTACAATGCATGTTATTTTTGGTCAAAATCAAGGCAACTAAACTCATTTGAGTCTATTGCATCGTCTATAGATATTGGGGTTTGAAATGATGTTAAAAAATTCCATCAACAAATTATGGGAAGGAAGAGTGCTCATTTCTCCAAGGCATGACAATGTTGGAAAAAAATAGAAAGGAATGTATGAGGCTAAATAGGTTATTAGGTTCTCCGAGGATGGGTTGCTGGAACTTAGACTTTTGCAAATTAAAGAATTCAAAACATTTACATTTCAAAATAATGTTCTTTTCAGGTGCTCCAATACAACGATATGCATGCTATTAGAATGGATAGATTTGCACATTCTAACTTCATATTGGTCTAAACTACCATCCAACCTGAGCATAAATCTGGTTAGGGAAAAGAAATTTGTATATATGGAATGCCCCGCCAAAATCAGTGTCTATCCCTTCGAGTCTTTCCATGTTTATCATAATAACCATCGATATCCAATTCAATGGCCTTTTGAGGTTACATCAAATTTTCTTTTAAAAAGGTTACCTTATATATGTGCAATGATTGTAAAAAAAATCTGAATCAAATTTTATGGAAAAAGATTCAATCTAATGCTAGAATCCCATTTCCTAAAATTCTTTTAAAAAGTTTTGGTGAATTTGATTTGTTATTTAGATCTTACAAAAATAAAATCTTGCAATTCTTTGAAGGAAGTTCCATGATTTTATACAAAACAAGAACCAAAAGAACTGGCTTTTCTGCCTTTTCTTCCATCAATTTTCTATTGAAATTTTGTTTTGAGGCCTACTAAGCCCAAGTAATACCTTTTACTTGTATTAAGCAATGATAAGCATCTTTATAATGATTCAGTAATCACTCAAGATAACCATGTCATGACACCATATAAATATGTAGCAGTATTCTAAGGGATAAGCAGAATGTTAGGTTTAAAGTATGTCCAATTTTCAATGCAAAGACATCTTAAGCTAATTATTGAAATCTAGCTCCTTAAGAATACTTAAACGCTTTAGAAGATAAAGAAAGCCCTAGCTTTAATATAAACATCAACCTCCAGGGTATCACATCAGGAGTCACTATAGTCGATTCACAACTAATTCTCGCATGCTTAAGTCTCAACCATGATGAAAGTATATTAGAATGACAAATATGTGGCAAGGGTAGTCATACTTAGTGGATGATCTTGCATATCAAAGGTCAACCTTGGGATATCTAACTTTGACAAAGGTAATATCAGACAATTGCATAAATCCAAGGTAGTCATACTGGGTGGATGTCGATGCAAATCAGAGGTCAACCTTTGGGAAGATGCACTCGGATGAATGCCAAAACTCAAGTAGTAAGATTATTAGAAAAATGCATGATTATTAATTTCATTGTCTTTCGGGTTATACTAAAATCCAAACTTACATCGTAGGGGATACTTTTTTTCTAGTTTATGCCGTCTCAATTCCCAAATCATCATTAATACCAACTGCCTTTTTTTTACCCATTCTTTTTTTTTTCTTTTTTCTGTGACATGGGTGGGTGGTTGACTTACAAAGTACAAACATATAACCAACAGAATGCAAAACTACCTACCCTACCAAACTATTCAACCTCATGGAGATTTGGGTACATCCAAGAACACTTAGAGATAGAACTGATATATGATGAACATAAATATTCCCTAGTAAAATGATGTATCTGTAAATGAGTTAGAAGTTTCTTTGTAGCTCAATAGTAAGAAAAGTGGAAAATAACATGTGAAAAATAAACTCAGTTCCCTTAAAAAGCTTAAGATCATATGCAAGATCTTAGTGTAAAGATAATGGGTGATCATAACCTTGGTCCCAATGGGCCTAAACTAATGGCCCGACCTAGGACCTGGTCCAACAGCCAAGGCCCATTGTAGATAAGCTCGATTGACTCTTTTTGACTCTTTCTGTCATGCCTTATCTTGAAGATTATGTTTCCATTTTTGTGCATAAATCACGATTTATGCAGTGCTGTAAATTACTTGTTCTTAGCAATTACACAACTGTACATTGTAACTTTTTCGGAAATCTTCTATATATATAAGACAGGCTTGAGGGTCCTCACCGACAAGCAATTTTGTCTATCAATCTATTATTGTTTTTCAAGCTTCTTTGATCTCTATCACTTAGTGCAACTTGGAAATCATGAATTTTTATAAATGATGAAAATCGAGAAATAGCCAAAGTGATAGAAGGCTTACAAGAAGCAGTAACACTGAAGCATTTTCCTTGAGAGGCAAATCTTGAGACATTTGGTTGGACGAAAACTCTCTTTCCTGTCAAAAAAGTCCAACCAGTTTCAACCTTCCTTCCATTTTTTGTAAGCCTCTGACCAAAATGCTCCATTGTTGGACCTCTAAAAGCAAATTGTTGTCCATGTTTCACCTTTGAAGATGAGAATAATCTGATAGCCTGCATTGATTGATTGATCAACAAGAGAAGATTTATTAAAGATAACTTCCACAAGTTCACAACCCAAATATATAAGTAAACTGAATCCACAAAAAAAGCACAATAGCATAAAACCAGCCTCCATAGAGAAGATAACCCATATAAGTGGAAAAAGGTAAAAAAAAGGTGACATGGAGATTTAAAGTATCAACAACATGATTGACCATGATATCCACAAAGTAGAGAAAAAAAAATCTCAATGGTTTATACCAAAAAGCAGTGAATTGTTTACTCTGAAATGGAAATGAATGAATTATTCCTAGAAAATCCTTTGCAGCATTCATGCAAAAATGCAATATTTACAAACAACAACGTTAAAAATACGGAAAACATGCCCAAAAAAAAAAAAAACCAACCTAGACGAATTATGTAAAAATAATATATATATATAGATTCACCAAGGGAAGATCTTTGTCGTATTGATGAACAAATAAATGTCATTAACTTAAAAAAAATTCAACACCATATGAACAAGCGACTTCAGTGTTCAAGCTACCTAACTTATTTATTGATGTATAGGTTGTAGAAATCCGCAACCACGTGGTTAGTGAGATGGTTAAGGCATCTCCCACTAGGGGAGTGGCCCTCTGATCAATGTATAGGAACTTCCCATGCAGCTAAAAGATAAATTGTGCTAACTTTAGAATGCAAATAGCAAATTACACCACTTGCACAGAAAAAAAAAAAAAAGATGGTATAAATGAGAAAAATATATTCTGAAGTGACCAAATAAAGTACTTCTTGCTAAAAAGTATGTCCAAAATCATGATCTATTAGTCTAACATGAAATCCTAGAATTAGGATTAACAAGGACTACTAATATGTGAATTTGCATTTGTTTCTGATTCTGTGTGTCTATATATGTGTGTGTGTGTGTGTGAAAGAGAGAGAGAGAGAGAGCAAAAACAACTTCTTTTGCAATGGTAGTTTGGCTGTTAATACTTTGTGGTCATCTATCTAATTTTTTTGCAGTGCCACAATCAATGGATATCACCATTACGAGCTACATCACAGCACATTATTAAATAAGTAGATTCCGATATTAGCTTTAGGGTTTCAATAACTGCAAGGGGCTCATTATTCCTTTAGTATATGAATAGGGTTGAATTGCTCAAGGTTGCTTAGTGCTATCTTCTGAGTCTCTATTAGTCAATGTCAAATTCTAGTAATGTTTGTTTTTCTCAACTATTTGGTCCTGGTTTAAGGGACCAAGGTTTAAGGGTGGTAGCAGGCATTGAAAATATAAAAAAAATAAAAACTAATTAGTTTTCAAACTTAACTAAAACCAGAGTAGGGAAGAATTCACTTTTTTTATTTTTTGACAATAGAAAGAGTTCATAAATAATAATCATGGGAACAATCTAATGGAGAATTTTATCAATTTGGGGGAAAAAAGTTTCTTGAGAGTTTCTCCATGAAACACTAGAATCGAGAAGCTTTCTCCGCATTTAGAACCTAAGAAAATTTAGACAGTACCAAAATATTGTAAATACCTATTTGAAATCAATCAAACAAACTGAACATTTTGGCATTTAAGAATACCTTAGTGGTAAACAACACTGTCAAAAAATTTCGACATATTACAGTAAACCACAATACCTAGACTCTTAGATAGAAAACCCATTTAGAAAAACTGTGAAAACCATTCAACAAGGAAACTAAGTTCAGAAGAAAAACATGTGGAGATTAAGTATTGAAGTAGAGAAGCTTTCTCCTAGGAAAAAAAAAAAACAGAGAAGATTTCATTGGTAGAAGGAAACCCGCAAAATGAAAAACATTTTACTAATTTTACCTCCTCCTCCTCCTGCTGCTAATCAATATCAGCTATAACTATTTCCAGATAATGTGGGTTAATTTACGTGCCGGTTTCATAACAAAGTAGACTCAGAATTTGATTCAGTGAGTTTTAAGGCCGAAATGCATTCTAATTCCAACTTTCCTCCTCTTTCAGTCTTGGGATGGAACATGCCAAGACATGACATTTGGCAAAGGACTTATCAACAGGGGGACTGTCCAATAGGACCCCAAAAACTGGACAGGCTAACATAATGCATATGTTTGCTTGCTAATCCTCCAATCCTAGTTTATTCCCACACAGTGATTGCTTGTTAATCCTCCATTCCTAGTTTATTCACCTTATTTGCCTTCAGAATTTTCCTTCTGATTTTTAAAAGAATGGAAGAAACCATTTGCAAACTAGAGCTTAAAGTGCTATGAGAAATAAATATTTTGCAGAGTTGCAACTTAAAATTATAGAAATTAACATCTCAGTCTGATTGGATTACAATACACAACTTTAAGTATAGATGAGCAAACCTGCACAATGGGGTTTATCAACCGTACATCCAACAGACTAGAACATTCCCCTGATGGCAGTGATATTCATCATTGGATTTGATTACAATTGTTATATGGGGATCTCACAGTTTTAATCATAGTGAAGAGGTGACCCAAATCCAAAGGTGGATGCGTCTTTTTCTTTTCTTTTCTTTTCTTTTTATCAGTAATCCGACACTGAATATTGCTCCGATAAGGATGCTATTGAGGCCAGTCATTACAAATAGGATGACATTTTCCAACTGTCAACCCTGATATCATCTCTATCAAAAAATCTGGTACGAACGATTTTATATGATCATTTAGATTCATTTCGCTTCATATTCATTTCTCTTGTAATGAGTCAGAAACAGCCCAAACAAGGATATAAGAAATCTTAAAAAGAACTGAACTTTTTAGCAAGAACAAAAGGACAATGAAAAGAACAATACCCTTATGAAAAATGGAAGTTCTCTGAAAGAAAGAAAAAAAAATAACCCAAGTAATAAAAGTACATGCTTTTATCATCTATCTTAACCCACCAGGCACCAACTCACATCCAATCTCAGAAGGCTCCACAAGAAGACCACTAAACAAAAGCAGAGAATTTTAAAGTCCTATAAAGCAAATCCCAGAATCCCAAAAGTCATAAAAACAAACCAAAATTCTGACTTTTGAAGTCATCTATATCAAACCCATGACATCCATCTATAAAACATGGAAATACTCAGAAAACAAAAAACACCCAATAAGGTTTGAAACCCACATGATCAAAGGAGAAATGGGTTAAGAAGAGACCTTGAGAGAGATCTGGGAATTGCAAGCAGAAGCAAAGGTGGCCATCTCCTGAAGGCAGAGGAGGCAGCTCTGTTCCTGGAAGGAGAATAGAGTCCCAACAGAAACACTTGGGATTCCTCTTCTTCGGCATGCTCTAATAGAAGTAGCATTGGATGGTGTTCTATTTTTAGAACTGAATAGCGAGGTAGAGGAAGGAGAGAAGCATGAACATAGAAGCAAAGTGGGGTGTGAGTGTTCTACAGGTTACAGCAAGACCACACCGAAGTTGTCGAAATTTTTGTCCTTTTGTTATGCTTAGGCGCACTAGCGACAATTCCAACGTCAGCTCACGTGCTATACAATGAATGGACCCACAACGAGCGGGTGGGGTGTGGTGGGGTGGTTGGGGCAATGGATCAGGGTTGGGGTGATTTGCATGGATCACATTTTTATCCCAACCTGAATCTGACTTTATTATTAATTAGTTTCGAAATCTAAAATCGAATTTAGCCTGAAAGTTAGGAGGATGGACTCCAACTGTAAATTAACATTTTGGGTTTGGGTTGAGTTGATGGGTCATGATGCAACATCAGATTGGGTTTGGGATGGGTCAAGTCCATACTACCGACCAGCCAATCCTACATGAATAAGCCTCTCTTAGTGGAAATGTTATCTCAAAGGTCAATCTAATCTCAGAATGATAGGATTAATATTTTTACAGCCGCTGTTTACGGTTTCCTTTTAGAGTGAAATTTAATAGGCAATCCATCTAGACCTGCACCTTATGATGGGTGGATTTGCTAGTGACTTTGTGGTTCATTTACCATGGAGCAATCGAAATCTTCTAGATGGTGCAACAGGTGAATTTGAGTCAAATTTAGATGCTTACAAGTTGACTTCTTATAGGTAGATCAATGCCCTACATAGGCAGTCAAGAAGCAACACCGTGAAATTCAATACCAGAAACTGGGGCTCGAAGTTCGGCGAAAAGTGTAACTCTTCCAGCAATAGAGTGCGTGACAGATACGACTTCCATCCCTGCAGCTGTAACCTGATGTAAATGGATTCTCTCTGGATTCTTGAATGATTCTCCATTAAACAAGTTGCAAATGGAGTTCTGTTTGCAACTTGCCCCTTTTGCTTCCACGCGTGTTCGTTGGCTCCCTTTTTCATTTTTTTTTTTAACTAATAAATTACGCGGCGGAAGAAGTTGTAAATGGAGCGAGCCACTTATAAAGAGGGGAGATATGCTAGCCTTGCTCACTAAAAGGGGGCGCGACTCTAGCATCGCTCTATCTTTAGGCTGGGGTTTTCATGGTTCTTTTTTTACTGAATTAGAAAGGCTTGAGATTTAGGTTTTCAGTTTTTGTTTAATTTGCATAATAGAATTCTTGTGGTCTTTTTTTAACTAGAGAAGAAAAGCTTAAGAATTGGGTTCTTGATTTTTTTTTATTTGCAAAATAGAGTTCTTATGGTTTTTTTCTTACCAGAGAAGAAAGTCTTGCATAGTCGAGCTATTGTAGTTCTTTCTGTTAGATTTTGTGGACTCAATCCATCAGTTGATGTAATAAATTGATTAATTTCTTTATTTATCAATAAAAACATGCTTTACTTTCATGAGATGAATGTTATTTTACTACTTCATGCACATGACCAATACGTATGACATAATGGTTCATGAGTTGAACCGGGTCCCATTAGTATATTAGATGTGATATATGTGCATGGATGAGATCCACGCGCAGGAGATATATGTCACAAATCTTATACTTAAAATAGCTTCACAACCAGTAATGAGACTGGGCATCTCATTTGATAAGGTTGCAGCACTTTGATCATTATGAGATAGTGTGATTTGTCTCGATCATCAGAATGTAAGATTCTGGATCAAAAGTGCCGGTACATTGGATGTATTGAAGGACCATGAGATGCACCTTATGGTATTCCGTCTCAATAATAAGGTATGCTATCATAATTCCCTAGCAATAGGCTCTCAATCCTGAGACATTGACGAACTCAAGTTTCTATCTATTCATTTGCTTTGAGTCACCAATGAGTGAGGCCGACTATAGGTTAACACCTCGGTGTCTTGGGTATATGGTAGTAGAACTATGGGAACGTTGAATGATCAAGGTGGAATCTATCTCTATTATCCCCTTGTGCCAATTAATGGATTTGTCATTAATAAGTGCGCACCCATCTCAATTAAGAGTTAATTGGATGGTACTGATGATTACTGTGATTAATTGGGGCTCAAGGATAATAAGATGTGGAACTTAGATTGGAAGAGACGGATTTATTCCAATTGATCCACGGATATTGATAGAGGGGCCTACTTTGTGGTAATTGGGAAGTTTAGGGTCTTCATTGTAATTTATTCCTAAGACTGGAGTGCAATTGCATTTATATAGTGGTGTTATTTGCAATTAACTGTGGGCCCGGATTGCACATGAGATGTGGGGTCGCGGTGTTCCAGTTGGAGCCAGCTTTCTAAGGAATCCCTAGTGGTCCCCACGTTAGCCCAAGATATTGGAAAACACTAATCCGACTTGGACTCTAGAAATAAGAGTTTGGAAAGGAGAAAGTTGCTAATTGCTTTGGAAGTAAGACTTCTATTTCAATTAGACAAGGGAGAGATTTGGAAGTCTATAAAATATCCTTGGACGCCCAAAAGAGTTCCTCTTACGCTCAAAACCCTTTCGTGCAAGAGTTACGCGAGTTACTCTCCTCTCCTTTCTTCTAGTTCCTTGGAGTCTCGAGTTGGGATTTTCTCCTGAAGATTCCACCGTTCTTCTTGAGAAAAGAAATCCAATTCGGGGGTCATAGCGTGGAAGGCTAAGAGGTCTTGAAGAAGTCCATTAGAGCACTGCGGGTCTCCAAAGGTATGATCTACTTCTTGCATGTCGTAGGTTATTTTGGATGTTTAGTGCTGGTATAATTGTACTGTACATGGTCACGAGGTTGAGGGTAACGCATCCTGGATTGGGTTTTGGTCTTATGGATAGTTGATCCCTGTGTCAAGTGGGTCAAAAGTTCTGAAAATCTATCCACGAGACCCACCTACTTCCAACAATTGGTATCAGAGCCATACCTCATCTCTAATCATATTAGATCAGTAATCTTGTTCTAATCTTCGCATGAGATGCAAAGAGGATAGAGCAAGGGCTATGATAGGATCAGTGTTTATTGGGTTTGCTTGCTCTCGTAGTAGATACATGTTTGGAAAGTCACAAAAGGTTTTAATCATAATAGGAGGATGATAAGATGCCATTAAAACATACTGAGATCATTAGAGGTGATTGGGTACAGCAGGAGCCGAATCAGAAAAGAACCCAAATTTCTGGGTTCGTCAAGTCGGTTAGCGAAAGTGACCACTATGGCTATAGAGGTCTGTTGGCTAACCGTAGGGACCAAATCGGCTAGCCGAACCTAGGCAGAATCATCTTGTTCTTGGTCTGAGTTATTGTTGTTTTTTTTTTTTTTTTTTTCGGGGGCGCTGCCCCTGAGCCCCCGCCAGGGGCGCTGCCCCTTGGAACCCTGCGAGCTGACCGGGCAGCTCGACCCCCGGACCCCCGTTGCGTAGGGGGTCTTGTATCGTGGTGGCAAAATATTTGGCATCTTGTTTTTCTATTGTGGTTTGGCAACCTGGTTTTGTGAGATGCTTTGTTGTATGAGATACTAACTTGCAGGTGATAATGTCCTCTCCATATGACCCACATGTTTTTCTTTCCTTTTAATTATTGGTTTATTCGTGGCTAAGTGTAAAGGGCATCATGGTCTCCTTGGTTTCCCGTGAAAGGGCAAGGCATGGTGAATTTCCCTATAGCCCTTTTATTTCCATGTTTAGACTACCATGTAAGTCTCATTATAGAGACATAAGAATTTATGTAATTTTAAAATTTGTAAATTCTGGAGATGTCCGAAACAAAGAAGGAAAGAGAAGTTGGACTCCTAATCAAAGAGTTTGAAGATTACCAAAAGGTGTTTTGGAGATGCCCAAAGAGTTTGAGGAATCCCAAAGTTTTGGAAAGTCTAGAAGTCCAAGAAGTCTTTTCCGCCTGGGTCATGTGGAGGAGAGGACTAGTCTTTTGTTATAGCACTTTCTATTTATGGATGAATGCTTATTTTAGAGTATTTTCATATCTGATCCAAACATAGCAAATTCCAAAATTGGTCAAATCAAATTAATTTTTGGAAAGAATTCTAATTAGAGTTGGTGGGCCCATGAGATGGATCTATTGGTAACACTAATTTTAGAAACTGAACTTTCCTTAAAATAACTTGACTTGGAACCAATCATTGGTCTTATCATGAGATGAATATATACCTATATTTGATGGACTCATACACCTATAAGGAAATCCTCAACTCTAAAATATTAAGTGGGAGCGGGGCATTTCTATATATATAAAAATCCCCATGGTTTTCCACCATAGGTCCATTGTAAGGAAAGTATTAGCCTTGCGCTATTTTGAGAATGGCCATTCCCCACGGAGGGCTTGTATTTATCTGGATACTAGATATGGATCTCCTATGGATAGTGTTGATGAGACGGAGTGGGAGCCCACTCCCCAAGGAGGAGCTACCCACAACGGTTGTCATGCAATGCTAGTTGGTGGGTCACACTTAACTAAAATAATGATGTAGTATCCCTAAGGATTTGCCTCATGTATTTTAGAAACCAAAGCTAATCGGGAGTCATACATTATTTGGTATGAGATACCTAGATTGTAATGAATGAAGGGGATCATGGATAGTTAGTCTTAATCCAAATTTTGACCAACTTTGATCCGCACCAGTCTAGGAGGTATTTGCACTCCCCAAGGAGGCATACCCCGCAGGATTGGGATTTCGATGTATTCTGAATTTTGTGGTTATGAGGATTCCCACATAAATTTGGTAGAATACTAAACCCTAATGTCATTTAAATTCATTAATTGAATGTATGGTTATGTGCTACAGTATTACAAGCATGAATTCGAATACTTTCAATCCACTTGCGACCATCCTCAACCAGAATAAGTTGGTGGGATCCAACTATGTAGACTGGAAACGGAATCTGGATATTGTCCTGACAGCTTCAGGATATAAATATGTCCTTACCAAAAACCCCCTTGAAGAGCCTGGCCCAGATGCATCAGAAGCAGAAAAGGACCTTTACACCAAATGGGCCAAAGACGATGAGATGGCCCGATGTTACATTCTGGCATCCATGTCTAGTGTGCTGCAACATCAACATCAATCTTATAAGACTGCATATGATATGATATCGAACTTAAAGGAGATGTTTGCAGAACAAGGCAGACCTGCTAGGCAGGCAGCCATGAGGGTGCTCATTAGCACCAAGATGGCTGAAGGTACATCAGTACAGGAACACATGTTGAAAATGATGGACTCATTAAATGAGTTAGATGTACTGGGAGCTGCGATTGATGCAGAATCGCAGATTGACATAATCCTTGAGTCACTACCAGAGTCATTCAACAATTTCAAGGTCAATTATAATATGAATAAAATGAATCTGACTCTAGCTGAGCTATCTAGTCAGCTGGTAGCAACTGAAGGGATTATGAAGAAGAAACCAACTGCCTTAATGACAGAAAAGTCAGATGCCAAGTCCAAGCCGAAAGGCAAAGGGCGGAAAGGCAAAAAGAAATCAGTTCCAAAGGGTCCTAAGGTGGAGAATGGTCCAACTGGTTGCGTGGCTAAAGCTAAGGGTTCAGGGACAAAAGGAAAGTGGTTCCATTGTGGTAAGACAGGACATTGGAAGAGGAATTGTCCAGAATATCTGTCTAAGAAAAAGACCCCAGGTATGATTGAGTCACTTATATCTGAAGTTAGTTTTGCAACTGGTACTTCAGAATCCTGGTGTGTGGATTCCGGGGCAACTAATCACATATGTAATACGTTGCAGGGGTTCAGGGAAACCAGGAGGCTAAGTGATGGAGAAATCATTGTCAACCTAGGATCTGACGCTAAGGCGGAGGCTGTTTCAGTAGGAGTCATTACTTTATGTTTTTCAAATAAGAAATTGGTTTTGTCAGAAACATTATATGTACCGTCTTTAAGGCGGAATTTAATTTCAGTTTCTAGTTTGGTGAATAAAGGTTATTCTATTACTTTTGGTACTGAAGTTGTCATAAAGAGGAATGGTACTTTCATATGTTCTGGCAAGGTAACCAATGGACTTTATTTGTTAACTCCCACGATGTATGAGATACATGATACTGAAACAATTAGTAGATCATCATTAAAGAGAAAGTCACCTTCATCTAATCCAACAAAACTTTGGCACCTAAGGCTAGGTCATATAAACCTTAACAGGATTGAGAGGCTAGTGAAAGATGGTATCTTACCTTCATTGGTGGTAGAACCAATGCCTATTTGTGAGTCCTGTTTGGAAGGTAAAATGACTAAAAGACCCTTTTCAGCTAAGGGTAATAGGGCCAAAGATTTATTGGAATTAGTGCATACTGATGTCTGCGGACCCATTAATGTCAGGGCCAGAGGAGGATATGAGTACTTCATCACTTTCACAGATGATTACTCAAGATATGGTTACATATACCTTATGCACCGCAAGTCCGAAGCTTTTGAAAAGTTCAAAGAATTTCGAGCGGAAGCGGAAAAGCAATTAGGTAAGAGTATCAAGACTCTTCGATCAGATCGAGGAGGGGAATATCTCTCTGCTGATTTTATGGGTTACTTATCAGAAAATGGGATTCTATCCCAGTTGTCTGCTCCTGGTATGCCTTAACAGAATGGAGTAGCAGAAAGAAGGAACCGGACTCTTTTAGATATGATTAGGTCTATGCTGAGTTTCTCAAGATTACCTATATCCTTTTGGGGATATGCTTTGGATACTGCAATGTACATACTAAACCTCGTACCATCTAAGTCTATACCTAAGACTCCCCGGGAATTGTGGTCTGGGCGAAAGCCTAGTCTACAACATTTACACATTTGGGGTTGTCCAGCACACGTGCTCAAGGTTAAGACAGATAAGTTGGAAGCAAAGTCGGAAGTATGCACATTTGTAGGATATCCTAAAGGAACTAAAGGTTGGTTATTCTATAATCCCAGAGAGCAGAAAGTGCTGGTCAGCACCAATGCGGTTTTTCTGGAGGAAGATTATAAGATGGACCAGAAATTTTTAGAAAAGGTGATCTTGGAAGAGATTCAGGAGCAATCAATTCCAAATCCAAGTATGACCGGACTGGAGGAAGAACCGCCCTTACCAGACCTAGTAGTTACACCAGTACCTCGTCGTAGTGGGAGGATTGTCAGACCCCCTGACAGGTTCTCATTCTTGGGAGAGTCTTATGAAGCAATCCCAGAAGAGCCAGAACAAGATCCCTCTAACTATGATGAAGCAATAAATGACTTAGACTCGGGACGCTGGCAAGATGCTATGAAAGCTGAGATGGAGTCTATGTACTCAAATCAGGTCTGGACACTTGTGGACTTGCCTGCCAATATTAAACCTATTGGGTGCAAGTGGGTCTACAAGAGAAAAAGAGGACCAGATGGAAGAGTGGAGACCCATAAGGCTAGGCTTGTTGCGAAAGGATATACTCAGAAAGAGGGGATCGATTATGAGGAAACCTTCTCGCCAGTAGCCATGCTCAAATCCATCCGGATACTCTTATCCATTGCGGCTCATCTCGATTACGAGATTTGGCAAATGGATGTCAAGACGGCTTTTCTCAACGGCCATCTTGAGGAAGACATCTATATGGTGCAGCCAGACGGTTTTGTAGCTAAAAACCAGGAGCAAAAAGTTTGCAAACTGCAGAAGTCTATTTATGGACTGAAGCAGGCATCCCGAAGCTGGAATATCCATTTTGACCAGGCAATCAAGTCATTTGGTTTTTGTCAAAATCCGGATGAGTCATGTGTGTACATGAAAAGTGAAGGTGACAGGGTAGTTTTTCTGGTTTTATATGTCGATGACATCCTTCTCCTCGGGAAAGACATAGGAATGTTGTCAACGGTAAAAGTTTGGTTAGCCAAGACTTTTGATATGAAGGACTTGGGAGAAGCTAGCTACATCCTAGGGATCAAACTCTATCGAGACCGGAAAAATAGGATGATTGGTTTATCCCAAGCTGCATACATAGATAAGGTGCTAGTACGGTTTGCAATGCAAGACTCCAAGAAGGGTATCACACCTTTCAGGCATGGAGTGCACCTTTCCAAGGATCAGTGTCCTAAGACACCCGAGGAAAAGGAGCAAATGAGGTCGATACCATACGCTTCGGCTGTTGGTAGCCTCATGTATGCTATGTTATGTACTAGACCAGATATCTGTTATGTAGTGGGCCTAGTCAGCAGATATCAATCTAATCCAGGACCTGAACATTGGACTGCTGTAAAATGTATTCTCAAATACTTGAGAAGGACTAGAGATTACATGTTGATTTATAGCAGTGATGAGTTGATTCCAGTCGGATACACAGATTCTGACTTTATGTCAGATAAGGATTCTAGGAAATCCACCTCTGGTTATGTATTTATGCTTGGAGGCGGAGCTATCAGCTGGAGGAGTATAAAACAAGAATGTACCGCTGATTCAACCTCGGAGGCTGAATATGTAGCAGCTTGTGAAGCAGCTAAGGAAGCAGTATGGCTTAAAAGATTCCTTTTGGAACTTGGGGTGGTACCTTTGGCACGACAGCCACTCACAGTTTACTGTGACAGCAGCGGGGCAGTCGCTCAGTCAAAGGAACCCAGAAGCCATAAAAGCCAAAAGCATGTACAGAGGAAGTATCACTTAGTCAGAGAGATTGTGCAGAGAGGTGATATTGCTATTACCAAGATAGCCTCTGCAGACAATTTGGCAGATCCCTTTACTAAGCCTTTGACTACCAAAGTCTTTGAGCAACATGTAGAAGGGATGGGCATGAGATGCAACCCTGACTGGCATTGAGCCCAAGTGGGAGATTGGGGTGGTACCTTTGGCACGACAGCCACTCACAGTTTACTGTGACAGCAGCGGGGCAGTCGCTCAGTCAAAGGAACCCAGAAGCCATAAAAGCCAAAAGCATGTACAGAGGAAGTATCACTTAGTCAGAGAGATTGTGCAAAGAGGTGATATTGCTATTACCAAGATAGCCTCTGCAGACAATTTGGCAGATCCCTTTACTAAGCCTTTGACTACCAAAGTCTTTGAGCAACATGTAGAAGGGATGGGCATGAGATGCAACCCTGACTGGCATTGAGCCCAAGTGGGAGATTGTTAGATTTTGTGGACTCAATCCATCAGTTGATGTAATAAATTGATTAATTTCTTTATTTATCAATAAAAACATGCTTTACTTTCATGAGATGAATGTTATTTTACTACTTCATGCACATGACCAATACGTATGACATAATGGTTCATGAGTTGAACCGGGACCCATTAGTATATTAGATGTGATATATGTGCATGGATGAGATCCACGCGCAGGAGATATATGTCACAAATCTTATACTTAAAATAGCTTCACAACCAGTAATGAGACTGGGCATCTCATTTGATAAGGTTGCAGCACTTTGATCATTATGAGATAGTGTGATTTGTCTCGATCATCAGAATGTAAGATTCTGGATCAAAAGTGCCGGTACATTGGATGTATTGAAGGACCATGAGATGCACCTTATGGTATTCCGTCTCAATAATAAGGTATGCTATCATAATTCCCTAGCAATAAGCTCTCAATCCTGAGACATTGACGAACTCAAGTTTCTATCTATTCATTTGCTTTGAGTCACCAATGAGTGAGGCCGACTATAGGTTAACACCTCGGTGTCTTGGGTATATGGTAGTAGAACTATGGGAACGTTGAATGATCAAGATGGAATCTATCTCTATTATCCCCTTGTGCCAATTAATGGATTTGTCATTAATAAGTGCGCACCCATCTCAATTAAGAGTTAATTGGATGGTACTGATGATTACTGTGATTAATTGGGGCTCAAGGATAATAAGATGTGGAACTTAGATTGGAAGAGACGGATTTATTCCAATTGATCCACGGATATTGATAGAGGGGCCTACTTTGTGGTAATTGGGAAGTTTAGGGTCTTCATTGTAATTTATTCCTAAGACTGGAGTGCAATTGCATTTATATAGTGGTGTTATTTGCAATTAACTGTGGGCCCGGATTGCACATGAGATGTGGGGTCGCGGTGTTCCAGTTGGAGCCAGCTTTCTAAGGAATCCCTAGTGGTCCCCACGTTAGCCCAAGATATTGGAAAACACTAATCCGACTTGGACTCTAGAAATAAGAGTTTGGAAAGGAGAAAGTTGCTAATTGCTTTGGAAGTAAGACTTCTATTTCAATTAGACAAGGGAGAGATTTGGAAGTCTATAAAATATCCTTGGACGCCCAAAAGAGTTCCTCTTACGCTCAAAACCCTTTCGTGCAAGAGTTGCGCGAGTTACTCTCCTCTCCTTTCTTCTAGTTCCTTGGAGTCTCGAGTTGGGATTTTCTCCTGAAGATTCCACCGTTCTTCTTGAGAAAAGAAATCCAATTCGGGGGTCATAGCGTGGAAGGCTAAGAGGTCTTGAAGAAGTCCATTAGAGCACTGCGGGTCTCCAAAGGTATGATCTACTTCTTGCATGTCGTAGGTTATTTTGGATGTTTAGTGCTGGTATAATTGTACTGTACATGGTCACGAGGTTGAGGGTAACGCATCCTGGATTGGGTTTTGGTCTTATGGATAGTTGATCCCTGTGTCAAGTGGGTCAAAAGTTTTGAAAATCTATCCACGAGACCCACCTACTTCCAACACTTTCTTATTAGAGAAGAAAGGCTTAGGATTTGAATTCTTGATTTTTCTCTAATTTGCATAGTGGAGTTCTTGTGATATTTGGTGCATCACCACATCGGAGAAGAAAGTATTTTGATTATCGTTTTTTCTCTCGTAATAAAAGAGCATCTCTCCTTAGTATTAGGAGAGCAACGCTAGCATCGCTCAATTAAAATTTAAAAAAAAAAAAAGTTACACAGAAGCCCTTTCTGGTGGGGTACAAGCTAATAAGTCCCTTTCAATATGAGTATTATCTATTGAGATTTCTCGTGTAAAATCCCCTAAATTAAAACTCCATATACTACCATGTAATAACTAGTAATTTCATACCACTTGTTATTTTATTTATGAATCTTTTAGATATAGAACATCTAAACCAAGAGTGGTGATGCTGTTGGGTTTTGTCTTGTATGTCGATTTAGCCGGATCGATCGTCTGATTTAGCCAAGACCGAGGTTCAGGGTTAAGGGTATTTTAATCATTATATATGGGTTTTCTTGTTGGCTAAGAAAGTGGAAGCTATATATATTGATGTACCATAAACCTAGATCCTAAGGGGATTGAGATGGGATCATGATAGATGGATTCTTTCCTCCATGGATGTAGGCAAGGTTATCGAACCACATAAATTTGTTGTGTTCATGTATGTGATTGCTTGTGTTCATCGTAATTGATCTGTTGATTGCGGATATTTTTGTTGTGCCTCTTTTCCTAATAAGTGGTATCAGAGCGAGAGGGAGATCGCTCAGATTTGTGATTGATGTATCGGTTTGATCTCTCCGTGTGCTAATGTCGTAGGTGGAGAAGATGGGCAGAAGTCGCAGATGGTGTCAGAGAACGTCTGTAACCTGCGCAACCATCTTGAGAAGATAGGTAAAAGTCGTAGTTCGTGTTAGAGAAAGACAATCTATCTTCTCTCCCATACGTAGCCATCTCACCCAAGGAGAATGCTGGATTAGGTTTTCTCGGAGAACACAGAGAGATCTAGTGGAGATCACAAGGTGGGCTCGGTTTCAATCTGTAGCAATTGCAGAGAGGTCGTCAATTTGATCTCTCGGGCCTATTTGGAGATTCGCTGCAAATGAGAGAGAGACGGTTTTGTAGACTAAGCATAGAAGAGGCCAAGATTTGGTTTCTTGAAACAAAGAAACACCTCAGATTTGCCCTCATTTTTTTTAGATCTATGGAAGTTGAAACAAGTGAGGATTCAATTCTGCAGGTTTGTTATAGAGAAAGATGGGGCTCTGATTGGTGGAAATCGCGAGGTGGGTCCCACACTAGTTGGTGCATGCACTGTTACTGTCATGCCGGCCTTCCCCGTGGACAGAGGGGTCATCGCTGCACAGAGGGACTATCCGGACTCAGGTTCAGGTTTTGCTGGTGCTTGAAAAGAAAAGGGCGATTGCCTACTACAGGTTGCCACTGGGTTTGTAGTCGCTTGAGAAAGGAGAGTAGTTGGATCTGGTGGTTGCAGAACAACACCAGTCGCCAAAGTTCCCTCGCCGCAGCCGCCATCTCCAGACCCCAGTTCTTACCACCGTCCTCCGCGTTAGAGAAAAAGAAAAGGAGGCTTGAGGGTCTCCGCCTATTGTCATCTTCCAGTCCCTTGGTTTGCAAAGAAACAACGAGGAAGAAGAAGGGACCTGGGCTAGGTTTCCGATTTAGGTCAGGTTTTGACCTAACCTGTTAGCAAAGAAGTCCAAGCCATTCAACATGGTTCTAGGTTGGGGCAAGATCAAGTTAACCCGACTTGCTTGTTGGAAGTTCAGCTAGAAAAGGGTGAAGGTCGGTTCGGGTCAGACTTGACCCATTGCGCAGAGTCCAATTTGCTAGCAAGTGCAGTGCTGATGTTAGCAGAGGAGGTCAAAGGCAGTTTGACCGAATCAATGGCTGAAGTTTCTTTCTATGATATCTTAATCGTCCGATGTCCGATCGGAGATCCGTTTGGGCCTACGGACTTGTTGTGAGGAGATCTACGCTTATGTGGAAGAAGATGAGCAGTTTAAAGGTCAAAAAGAAGGTTTGACCAATTGGAGTGCAGAAAACTATTTCTACGTATCGAAGCCATCCGGAGTCAGATTTCATATCCGTTTCTTCTAGTGTGCTCACGATGATGAGATCTATGAGGCAGACTAAAGATATTAGTAGTTTGATTGATAGAAAATTGGGGGACTGAAGAAACTGACAAATTCACGATGATAGCAATGGATTCAAGCATCACGGGTCAGATTGAAGTGTTTGATGGAGAAACGACTTTAGGGATTAGCAGGAAAAAGTGTTAGACTCCGTGACACAATAATGATTGAAGAGTGTTTCTTGATGTCATGAATAGAAAATTGTTCCGTGTACTTTGATGGAAAGCTCAAATCCACATCGAGGGGATTAGGGATGGGCGACGTGCCAAAGTAGAAGGAAAAGCAAAAGAATCAAAATCGGAAAAAGGTAGTGTCCAAGAAAGCTCAGATTCGGATGACGGGGAATCACTTTTGGTCATTACAGGTATGGATCGAGTTGATGATTCATGGTTTTAGGATTCAAATTATTCCTATCATGTGTTTAAATAGAGATTGGTTTGACACAAATAGCTCTCATTATTGATGGATCTGTTCTCATGAGGTAGAATGCAAATTGATGACATTTGATATAAGAGCGGTAAAGATTTAGGTGTATGATGATGTTATTCAAACCCTGACAGATGTGATATATGTTTTGGGTTTACAAAGAAATTGGATTTCTCTAGGTGCCTTAGACTTCAAAGGCTGCAAGTGCATTCTAATGGGTGGAGTTATGAAGGTGGAAAATGGAACATTGGTCATCAAGAAGAGTGAGATGGTCAGAAATCTCTATAAGTTGATAGAGGCTGCTTTTTCAGGTGAAGCAGTGAAGGAGACATCAAATAACACGAGAGAAATTCTATGGTTCAGGTGGAGTTAGATGTAATGGATCATCGGAAGATGAATTGATAGATCTTTGATGATATTATCTAGCGGAAATCCAGGAAGATCTGAATGGAGATGATTTTCTCAGAAAAGGTAGTCTAGTTTAAGGTCGGAGTAAGCCAGTTTAAGTATCAGGTCATACCTAATCTACATGTACTGTGCCCAACCCACCAGAACAGGCTAGAACAAGATAGTTACAGGTTTGATGGAAAGCACACCGGGATGGAGATAGAAGGAAGGATTCACGGTACTAGTGAGATTCGGATTTAGAGAGGTCTTCAATTTTGTCTTGACAGATAGAAGTTAGGTCCATTTTGTTACAAGTATGCATGTATGTGGCAACAAATGAAGGGTACTTTGTAGGTTCAAGATAATGGTGTTAAGGTCAAATGAGGCAACTGTGGGAAGTTTCAAGTCAGTTTGGACTTGATTGACACTAGACAATACTAAGATTGTTTGTGCATCCAGGCTAGGGGGTGCAGGTGTTGCGCTTGGTCATAGCTTGTGTGGAAGCGTACCTTTCAGCGAGGTGCATGAAGTGCTAATTCAACATGTTAGAGTATTGAAGAGAGAAGACTGCGCCATCAGTGTAGTGACGTACCATTCAACAAGGTGCGTGAAGACATTACCGAGTATCTCAAGGTGGCTCTGAGGATTTGCAGAATCCAAGCCAAGATGGAGATTGTTGGGTTTTATCTTGTATTCCGGTTTAGCCGGATCGGTCGTCTGATTTAGCCAGAACCGAGGTTCAGGATTATGGGTATTTTAGTCATTATGTATGGGTTTTCTTGTTGGCCAAGAAAGCAAGAACTATATATATTGATGTACTGTAACTCTAGATCCTGAAGTGATTGAGATGGGATCATGATAGATGAATTCTCTCCTCCGTAGATGTAGGCAAGGTTGCCTAACTACGTAAAATTACTGTATTCATGTGTGTGATTGCTTGTATTCATCATGATTGATCCGTCGATCGCAGGTATTTCCATTGCGCCTCTTTTCCTAACACATTCTTAGATATTTTGAGCTCACTTTATTAAACAAGAAACAAATTATTTGATTTTGCTAAACTTGATTTATCAATCACTATAAAAGTGACAATATAAAATTCATTAGTTGTTAAATCATAAAGAAAAATATATTATCTTCCTTTTAGAAATGAAAATAAATAGAGGGGTGATTTACTTTACCGATTATTTTGAAAATTACAAAATCTTGAAAAGATAATTAGTAACTTGAAGTCACGTTATAGAAGAATCAAAAGACACTTCAATATATATGGAGGCCATAAACTTTATGATCCAACACATTGGCTAATGAACTCATTTACTTCTCACCAGATTATTGACAATAGAAATGATAATGTTTCAGCTATGATAGTGATCTACACCAACTTGAATCTATTAGGTGTGGGTTTGATAGTGGTTTTTAAAGAGTTCGGGGCAACTTATGACTAAGGCTCAGTGTCTCATTAGTTCATTTTTTTGTTGTTCCTCTTTGCCTTGTATATAACTAGTTTAAATGCTTTCTAATATGCTTAAATAAAAATAGAAGATGAAGGATCATTTCAGATCTAGATTTCTAGAATGCTGTTCAAATACTATGCAGCGGAAGAAATAAATAGACTAGCAAGTAAATCAATCAACTACACAAAAAGAAAACATGCATATTTTTTAATGTGGAAAACCCCAACTGGGTAAAAAACCACAAGTCCCCCAAGGACCAACTATCAAGCAATAGAGAATAGTTAGAAGATATATTCACAAACCCTTCTAGTCACTCATTCGACCGAAAGACCAAGTTATTTTTGCTCAACTCCATGCCATGACTCTCCTTCATCATGCACTACTCTCCGTTTAATTGCATCATACCTTGAACTCATAAGATGCTATCAATTTTCTACAAAAGATGCAAAAGCAATATTCTCTAGCCTGAAACTTCAGCACAATCTTGCAAATGAAAGCTTTAGAGAAATATGTTGATCTCCAATGTGTAATTTCCACTAAGAATAATGAGATATGTACTTTGAGGTTGAAAGAGGAACCCTTTAAATAACCCATAATTCGTGCCTTCATAGAATACTCCTTCAAGAATAAGAGCTACAAATTCTGCCACAAACAGGAAACAAATTTGAAATAGGAAAGTAAGTTTCTGTTCGTCATCCGATTGATCGGATGAATGCCTGATCGACTTGGTAGCCATTCTATCTCACCAATTTTTTAACAAACCCTGTTTAACTGTAGCCTATCTTAGATCTGATCAATCAGATAGCCTTTTATATCACTTTTGACACTTTGATTCAATTCTTCTCTTCAGCTCATTTAGCGATACGAACCTCAGTCCATTCTATAAGAATATAAAATACAACTCAGTCGACCCAAAGTTTTGTCAAACCCATGAATTAGCCAATTATATAATCCTTATAGAGGATATCTGGAAACAAAATTATGGGGCTTGTGAGTTTTAATCCTCTTAGATACACATAAATACATATAAATTAGTTTCTCATTATAATAAAATAAAGATTCTAGTATTAAACTCCATTTATATTTGTCACAGGATAGGTTTGGTATTGTAAATCTAAAGCTATAGCAGGTCTAGTAAGGCATTTAACTTATAAAAGTGTGAGTTTAGATTTAGAATTTGTCTAGTATGAGGCAAGGTAGGTAAATGATTGATGGCTTTGTATTTACCCAACCCAAGTCCCTTTGCTATTTGTTGTGAATTTAATTAATCTACTTAAAAATGCAAGTGCACAGTTATCCTTTTGAGACAACGTGTAAGGCCCCGAATCCCACTAATCCTGATTTACGTTAATTAAGCTCATTCTATATTAATTAAACTCGATTAAAACTAATTTAATCTAAAAATTATAGGGTTTGGACCTCGGATAGTGAGTTGAGCGGAGTTCGGCCCCACTTTAGGAGTTAAGGGCCTTTTCGTAATTTGTCCTTGCACCTCTTGGACACCTCGTCCATTTCCTTTCGTGGAATCCTTCGCATAGATCATCTTTCGTGTTGGGCCCAACTTGATCTAGACTTATCTTGGCCCGATTAGGGTCCATTTGGCCTAAATTGTAAATTTATAGAAAGCTCGGGCTTGCATGCTAACTACAGGAAATTTTTGTTTCAAAGAGGCTCAACCATCTCTTCCTTCATTCCCTTCCTGGTCACTAAAGCTGTTTTCCTCTTCTGAGCTTCTCTATCTTCCCTCAACGTTGGAGAGCACCTTGGCTTGGGAAGGTTGTGCATGCAAGGGTGGGAGTTATTCTTCTATTTCTCTTTCATTCTTTTCCCTTCTCCCTGTGCATTTCTCTCTGAGAGTAATTCATCTTCTAAGCTACAGCTGCAGCTGTGTAAGGTGAAGGATTTCTTCCATTCAGTCATTTAGGGTTTATTGGAGTGATAAGGACTTAACTACATGGCATGCATGTGAATCTAAACCTCATTCTTTATTGCATGCTTTACTTGTAGAGAACCCATTTCAGTTTAGAGAGTTTCCTCTGAGCACTCAACAAGAAAGAGTTGGGAGGGCTAACACTGGTGAAAAGGCAAGTATTAGAGTCATATGTGTTGCATGAATGACTAAGTTATTGTGTATTGAACCAACTCTTCATATTTTCAATTTCAGCTATTCCCCTTCATTGTTTTAATCGATATGAATGTGGTGCGCATTGGCGTGCATTGAGTTAGAATGCCAAGAAGGGAATAGGAGGGTGTGTGAGTATAGGATACTCTCAAGGACACTTCAATCGAGCCTTATAATTTCCTCACAAGTCAGTTCTGTGTTGATTCCGTACAGAAATTAAGCTACAGAATTGATTCTGAAGCTTACGGCGAAGCTACGGCTAAGCCGTGAGCATTTACGGCTCAAAGTCTAGAGAGTAGAAAAATGGGATTTTGTACTATGGCTCAACTATGGCTGAGCCGTGGATTTCAATACGGCTAAGCCATATCCAGCCCATTCCCAAGCCGTAGGTCTTCCTACGGCGAGCTTTCTAGAGAGCTCATGGAACCCAGTTTTTTCTACGGCTTGCACACGGTTGTACCGTGGAATACACTATGGCTACGCCGTAACCTCCCCGTACCCTAGCCGTAGGCTTAGCACGGCTAAGCCGTAGGCCAACATACAGTTGGGCCATAATTGCGAATTAAAAATCCGGAAGGAATTTGACCCACTCAGCTAAGCCGTAGCCTTGTATACGGCTAAACCGTAAGAACCCAATAAAACAGGATGTTAGGGACTCTTAATAATTTTGTAGGACCTTAGTATTGGCACCTTCTATACCACTACAGAGGCCCAATGGTAAGTACATGTTGGGGAGAATGAATGATTCCTGGAGGGTCTCCCAATGGTAAGTCATGGATGTTGGCATAAGAAGGGTGTCCCGTATGCACAAGGCAATACCAAGATACGGTAACACAATGACACCGAACGTCTTATGTGTACATCGTGTTGAATGCCCTTGGGGACTACAGGTTACTAATTGGGGTGAAGGTAGCAATTCCTTGGGTACTTACTTAAGCTGAATGCATCCATATTGTTATGATATACCACCTTCAACATGAATTACTTCTTTTAGTAAAACCCTGAGGCAATTCAGACCTGAGCTTCTAATGAGTGAGTGTCTGACAAGCCAGAGCTTCTAATGAATGCGAGCTTGTTAGCCAAGGGTATGATATGACTGATACAATTGGATATGAGTTGGCACCACTTAGCTTACACCCTTTTTGGGTATATGTTATGTATGTCACCACTGCAGTAGGTTTACGAAGGAGTAGTCGGCGCTCCTCGGGAGTTAGCCTGATCCCTTAGTGACCCATACGATATGTGTATGCTCCCTTTTGGGAGAATAGAGCGTCGTGGTTGCCAATCAGTATGTATGACATTTAAGTTATAATTTCTCACTCATGCATTATGTTCAGTGATTATTCTTAGTGATATATCATGTTATACTTGTTTCATATGCCTCAGTACTTACTTAACCGTCGTGTTAACAGTGTTACCCTTGGTATAGCAGGTCCAGGAACCAGTCCTAACGCGGACACTGACGCGCACTCGGAGGGTACCCCAACGGTACCTCAGGATGTAGATGAGTGGAAAGATGGCGACGTCTTTTACTAGCCATCCCACGGAGCGCGACTATTCTTAGGAGATATCATTGTTATGCTTGGGACCCTTTTGTATCAAACACTTAAATAGTCTTTTTGGGAATGTATTAAAGACTTCAACACTGTTATATGTATGTATATATGTTTACTTTTGAAAGTTAACCGACTATGAATTTGTGTGCTCTTGATAATTACTGAGTATTTCGCAGGATTTCGTTTATGATAAATTATGTTTGTACGTGTGTCAGCATACCTCACACGTTCCTGTGGAATCTCCCTTGTAGGAATTTGTGTATAATTCTTCAGGGCATGAATTTCTACGGGATTACGTATCCACGCCCTGGGGGCCCACTCAAATCCCCAAATTCCCAGGATCGGGGCGTGACACAATGGCAAGTATAGGTTGATCCCACAAGGTGCACTTTTTGAAATTTCTCTTTTTTTTTAATTTGAATTTTTTTATGTATAATGATAAAATTAATATGAATCAAAGTAAATCAAAGTATGAATGAGAAATTAAAATAAACCTAGTCTGATGACAATGATAATAAAAATAGATCAAAGCAATAAAGAACCGATTAAATGAATTTAAAACCAATCTATACAATTTAATTTAATCATTAGTCTCTAAAATAACTCAGATCAGAACCAACTCAATGTTCTGATCCGGATGATTTTTCTTTTTTCAAAAACCAACTTTTAACAAAAAAAACCCAAGATCGCCATCACTTCATTAAAGTAAAAATTATTTTAAGCGTCATTCAACAAATTAAGAATAAAATATTAAAAGCATATAAGCCAAAGCATATTTTAACAAACTAAGAATAAATAATCAAAAAATAATTTATTCATCATCATTATCATCATCAAAGCCTTATCCCAACTATGTTGGAGTCGGCTACATGAATTTTGTTTCTTCATTCCGTTCTATTTTGAGCTAAATCTTTCAATAAGTTAAATTTCTTCAAATCTGAATTAATGACTTCCATCTATGTTTTCTTCGACCTGCCCCTACCTCTTAATGGGCCATCCGCCTGTATATCCAAACTTTTTTTCACCAGTATCATTACTGGCTTACGCTCAACATGCTCAAACCATCTTAAATGGTTTTCTTTAATTTTATCCCCTATTGGTGCTACCCCTAAATATTCTCGAAAGCGTTCATTTCTAATTTTATCTTTCCTAGTTTTACTACACATCCACCTAAGCATTCTCATTTCCGCTACATCCATCTTCTGAATATGTGTCTTCTTAATTGGCCAACATTCTGCTCCATATGTCATAGCTGGTCTAACTATTATCTTATAAAATTTGCCCTTCAATTTCGTTGGCATGTGTCTTTCACAAAGCACTCCCGAAGCTAGTCTCCACTTCAGCAATCCAGCTTTTATTCTATGCTCCACAGCTTCGTCAATCTCTCCATCCTTACTGATCATTGAGCCTAGGTACCGAAAAGAATCTCTACGTGGTATCTCATGGGTTTCAATTTTGACAGTGGTTTCAACACTTTATATATGTCCACTGAAGTTGCAATCCATATACTGTAATCCATATATTCTTTCTTTGTACGACTTATTTTAAAGCCTCCAGATTCTAATGCCCCCTGCCATTTCTCAAGCTTTTCATTTACACCATCTCTTGATTCATCTACCAATACTATATCATCTGTAAACAACATACACCATGGTTCTTCTTCTTGAATATGCACAGTTAACTCATCCATAATTAATGCAAAGAGATAAGGGCTTAAGGTGGATCCCTGATGTAAACCTATAGTCACGGGAAATCCATCTGTTTCTCCACATGTGGTTCTCACATTTGTTATTGTTCCTTTGTACATATCCTTAAAAATTTCAATGTAACCTCTAGGGACATTCCTTTTCTTTAAAACCCACCAAATTAAATTCTTCGGTACCCTATCATAGGCTTTTTCCAAATTGATAAAGACCATATGTAGATTTTTCCTCTTTGTTCGGTATTTTTCCATTAATTGCCTAAGTGAAAAGATAGCTTCCATAGTTGATCTCCTTACCATAAAACCAAATTGATTTTTAGAGATCTTGGTCTTCTTTCTCAATCTTTGCTCCATTATTCTCTCCCATAATTTCATAGTATGACTCATAAGTTTAATCCATCGATAGTTGGTACAATTTTGTATATCTCCTTTATTCTTATATATAGGTACTACAATGCTTCTTCTCCATTCATCCGGCATTTTCTTTGTCAAAAGTATCTTATTGAATAGTCTACATAACCAACTTACCCCAACCTCTCCTAAGCATTTCCATACCTCTATCGGAATACCATTTCGGCCTATTGCCTTTCTTATCTTCATTCGCTTCAATGCTTCTTTCACTTCCACCCCTCTAATTCTACGGAGAAAAGTATGCTCTTATGATGAAGTATCCTCCTTAACTCTTGTATCGCCCAAATATTTTTCATTTAGAAGTTTGCTAAAATATTCTTTCCATCTTTCTTTAATATTGTTGTCCTTCACCAAAATATTTTTCTCATTGACCTTGATACATTTAACATGATCTAAGTCTCTACTTTTTTTTCTCTTATTTTTGCGAGCTTAAAAATATCCTTTTCTCCTTCTCTTATTCTCAACCTATTATAGAGGTCATTGTATACTTTGAACTTTGCATTACTTATTACTTTCTTTGCTTTGTTATACAGCTCAAAATTTTCCATACTCTTAGTCCCCTGCCAAACTTTGTAGCAATATTTTTTCTGTTGAATAACTTCCTGAACCTCCATACTCCACCACCATGTTTCTTTATTAATATGTTCTTCCCTTTTGATTCTCCAAGTACCTCCTTTGCCACATTCCTAATGCAATTAGCCATTTGATTCCAGATTACTATAGTTTCTCCTTCAATATTCCATTCTCCTTTCTCTGTCATTTTGTCCATAAATATATTTGCTCTTTCCCCCTTTAAATCTCTCCACCTTGTTTTAGGGTCATTTTGTTTATTACCGCTCTCTTTCTACTTCTAATACAAATATCTAAAACTCCGAGCCTATGTTGCGTAGTCAAACTCTCTTCTGGGATAATCTTGCAATCTTTAAAAGTCAATCGGTCCTATTTCCTAACTACAAAAAAGTCTATCTGACTCCTATTACTCTCACTTTTATACGTAATTAAATGCTCATCTCTCTTTTTAAAGTAAGTATTTGCTACGATAAGATCAAATGCCACTGTAAAGTCCAATATAGTGTTTTCAAATTCATTCTTTTATCTAAATTAAGGCCCTCCATGCACTCTCTCATATCCTCTATTATCTCTTCCTATATGCCCGTTTAAATCCTCTCCAAGGGAAATCTTATCACTATTTGCGATTTCTCGCATTAAATCATTTATCTCCTCCCAAAATTGTCTTTTTACACTTTCCTCTAGTCCTACATGGGGAGCATATACACTGATGATATGAATTATGTCTTTATCTAGCACTAGTTTAGTCGCATAATTTTTTCACCAAATCTCTTTATGCCCACAATTTTCTCTTTCAAACCCTTATCTACAACTATACCCACTCCATTTCTTGTATTACTCTTTCCTGCATAGAAAAGCTTATACTTATCCGAGAGCTCCTTAGCTTTATTCCTTTTCCACCTTGTCTCTTATATACGAGCCACACTAATTTTTCTTCTTTTCATTACCTCGCCAATTCTATGCTCTTGCCTGTCAAGGTTCCTATATTCCAAATAGCAAGTCTAATTTTCCAATTCCTCCTCTTCTTCTCATGGACAAACTTTTTTAACCGTACTAGTTCAAAGTCATGCGATAGCCCTTGCACACTTTTCACTGTAGCCGGGTGATGCTGTAATGCATCGCTTAAAGCGGGGAATGCCCTAGCCTTATCGTGAAATATCATTTTCTCAGAATTCATGTTTGGGTTGTGACAAAGTTTTACGCTCGCTGTCACCTACCAATGCAACCCTCCTCCTTAAACCGGGCTTGGAATTGGTAGCAAAAACTGGCGGAGTTTTTGTGAACATAAAAAATATGACATAAAAAGGATGTTTGCCTAAGGTACAATTGTTGGAAGTAGGTGGGTCTCGTGGATAGATTTTCAAAACTTTTGATCCACTTGATACAGGGATCAACTATCCATAAGACCAAAACCCAATCCAGGATGCGTTACCCTCAATCTCGTGACCATGTACAGTAAAAATTCTACCAGCACCAAGCATCCAAAATAACCTACGACATGCAAGAAGTAGATCATACCTTTGGAGATCCGCAGTGCTCTAATGGATTTCTTCAACACCTCTTAGCCTTCCACGCTATGACCCCCGAATTGGATTTCTTTTCTCGAGAAGAATGGTGGAATCTTCAGGAGAAAATTCCCAACTCGAAACTCCAATGAACTAGAAGAGAGAAGGAGAGAAACTCGTGCAACTCTTGCACGAAAGGGTTTTGGGCGTGAGAGAGACTCTTTTGGACGTCCAAGGATATTTTATAGACTTCCAAATCTCTCCCTTGTCTAATTGAGATAGAAGTCTTACTTCTAAAGCAATTAGCAAGTTTCTCCTTTCTTATCCTTTCTTTCTAGAGTTCGAGTCGGATTAGTATTTTCCAATAACTTGGGCTAGCGTGGGGACCACTAGGGATTCCTTAGAAAGCTGGCTCCAACTGGAACACCGCGACCCCACATCTCATGTGCAATCCGGGCCCACAGTTAACTGCAAATAACACCACTATATAAATGCAATTGCACTCCAGTCTTAGGAATAAATTACAATGAAAACCCTAAACTTCCCAATTACCACAAGTAGGCCCCTCTATCAATATCCATGGATCAATTGGAATAAATCCATCTCTTCCAATCTAAGTTCCACATCTTATTATCCTTGAGCCCTAACTAATCACAGTAATCATCAGTACCATCCAATTAACTCTTAATTGAGATGGGTGCGCACTTACTAATGACAAATCCATTAATTGGCACAAGGGGATAATATAGATAGATTCCATCTTGATCATTCAACGTTCCCACAGTTCTACTACCACATACCCAAGACACCGAGGTGTTAACCTACAGTCGGCCTCACTCATTGGTGACTCAAAGCAAATGAATAGATAGAAACTTGAGTTCGTCAATGTCTCAGGATTGAGAGCCTATTGCTAGGGAATTATGAGAGCATACCTTATTATTGAGACGGAATTCCATAAGGTGCATCTCATGGTCCTTCAATACATCTAATGTACCAGCACCGTGATCCAGAATCTTACATTCTGATGATCGAGAGAAATCACACTATTTCATAGTGATCAAAGTGCTGCAACCTTATCAAATGAGATGCCCAGTCTCATTACTGGTTGTGAAGCTATTTAAGTATAAGATTTGTGACATATATCTCCCGCGTGTGGATCTCATCCATGCACATATATCACATCTAATATACTAATGGGACCCGATTCAACTCATGAACCATTATGTCATATGTAGTGGTCATGTGCATGAATTAGTAAAATAACATTCATCTCATAAAAGCAAAACATGATTTTATTGATAAATAAAGAAATTAATCAATTTATTACATCAACTGATGGATTGAGTCCACAAAATCTAACAATCTCCCACTTGGGCTCAATGCCAGTCAGGGTTGCATCTCATGCCCATCCCTTCTACGTGTTGCTCAAAGACTTTGGTAGTCAAAGGCTTAGTAAAGGGATCTGCCAAATTGTCTGCAGAGGCTATCTTGGTAATAGCAATATCACCTCTCTGCACAATCTCTCTGACTAAGTGATACTTCCTCTGTACATGCTTTTGGCTTTTATGGCTTCTGGGTTCCTTTGACTGAGCGACTGCCCCGCTGCTGTCACAGTAAACTGTGAGTGGCTGTCGTGCCAAAGGTACCACCCCAAGTTCCAAAAGGAATCTTTTAAGCCATACTGCTTCCTTAGCTGCTTCACAAGCTGCTACATATTCAGCTTCCGAGGTTGAATCAGCGGTACATTCTTGTTTTATACTCCTCCAGCTGATAGCTCCGCCTCCAAGCATAAATACATAACCAGAGGTGGATTTCCTAGAATCCTTATCTGACATAAAGTCAGAATCTGTGTATCCGACTGGAATCAACTCATCACTGCTATAAATCAACATGTAATCTCTAGTCCTTCTCAAGTATTTGAGAATACATTTTACAGCAGTCCAATGTTCAGGTCCTGGATTAGATTGATATCTGCTGACTAGGCCCACTACATGACAGATATCTGGTCTAGTACATAACATAGCATACATGAGGCTACCAACAGCCGAAGCGTATGGTATCGACCTCATTTGCTCCTTTTCCTCGGGTGTCTTAGGACACCGATTCTTGGAAAGGTGCACTCCATGCCTGAAAGGTGTGATACCCTTCTTGGAGTCTTGCATTGCAAACCGTACTAGCACCTTATCTATGTATGCAGCTTGGGATAAGCCAATCATCCTATTTTTCCGATCACGATAGAGTTTGATCCCTAGGATGTAGCTAGCTTCTCCCAAGTCCTTCATGTCAAAAGTTTTGGCTAACCAAACTTTTACCGTTGACAACATTCCTATGTCTTTCCTGAGGAGAAGGATGTCATCGACATATAAAACCAGAAAAACTACATTGTCACCTTCACTTTTCATGTACACACATGACTCATCCGGATTTTGACAAAAACCAAATGACTTGATTGCCTGGTCAAAACGGATATTCCAGCTTCGGGATGCCTGCTTCAGTCCATAAATAGACTTCTACAGCTTGCAAACTTTTTGCTCCTGGTTTTTAGCTACAAAACCGTCTGGCTGCACCATATAGATGTCTTCCTCAAGATGGCCGTTGAGAAAAGCCGTCTTGACATCCATTTGCCAAATCTCGTAATCGAGATGAGCCGCAATGGATAAGAGTATCCGGATGGATTTGAGCATGGCTACTGGCGAGAAGGTTTCCTCATAATCGATCCCCTCTTTCTGAGTATATCCTTTCGCAACAAGCCTAGCCTTATAGGTCTCCACTCTTCCATCTGGTCCTCTTTTTCTCTTGTAGACCCACTTGCACCCAATAGGTTTAATATTGGCAGGCAAGTCCACAAGTGTCCAGACCTGATTTGAGTACATAGACTCCATCTCAGCTTTCATAGCATCTTGCCAGCGTCCCGAGTCTAAGTCATTGATTGCTTCATCATAGTTAGAGGGATCTTGTTCCGGCTCTTTTGGGATTGCCTCATAAGACTCTCCCAAGAATGAGAACCTGTCAGGGGGTCTGACAATCCTCCCACTACGACGAGGTACTGGTGTAATTACTGGGTCTGGTAAGGGCGGTTCTTCCTCAAGTCCGGTCATATTTGGATTTGGAATTGATTGCTCCTGAATCTCTTCCAAGATCACCTTTTCTAAAAATTTCCGGTCCATCATATAATCTTCTTCCAGAAAAAACGCATTGGTGCTGACCAGCACTTTCTGCTCTCTGGGATTATAGAATAACCAACCTTTAGTTCCTTTAGGATATCCTACAAATGTGCATACTTCCGACTTCGCTTCTAACTTATCCGTCTTAACCTTAAGCACGTGTGCTGGACAACCCCAAATGTGTAAATGTTGTAGACTAGGCTTTCGCCCAGACCACAATTCCCGGGGAGTCTTAGGTATAGACTTAGATGGTACGAGGTTTAGTATGTACATTGCAGTATCCAAAGCATATCCCCAAAAGGATATAGGTAATCTTGAGAAACTCAGCATAGACCTAATCATATCTAAAAGAGTCCGGTTCCTTCTTTCTGCTACTCCATTCTGTTGAGGCATATCAGGAGCAGACAATTGGGATAGAATCCCATTTTCTGATAAGTAACCCATAAAATCAGCAGAGAGATATTCCCCTCCTCGATCTGATCGAAGAGTCTTGATACTCTTACCTAATTGCTTTTCCGCTTCCGCTCGAAATTCTTTGAATTTTTCAAAAGCTTCGGACTTGCGGTGCATAAGGTATATGTAACCATATCTTGAGTAATCATCTGTGAAAGTGATGAAGTACTCATATCCTCCTCTGGCCCTGACATTAATGGGTCCACAGACATCAGTATGCACTAATTCCAATAAATCTTTGGCCCCATTACCCTTAGCTGAAAAGGGTCTTTTGGTCGTTTTACCTTCCAAACAGGACTCACAGATAGGCATTGGTTCTACCACCAATGAAGGTAAGATACCATCTTTCACTAGCCTCTCAATCCTGTTAAGCTTTATATGACCTAGCCTCAGGTGCCAAAGTTTTGTTGGATTAGATGAAGGTGACTTTCTCTTTAATGATGATCTACTAATTGTTTCAGTATCATGTATCTCATACATCGTGGGAGTTAACAAATAAAGTCCATTGGTTACCTTGCCAGAACATATGAAAGTACCATTCCTCTTTATGACAACTTCAGTACCAAAAGTAATAGAATAACCTTTATTCACCAAACTAGAAACTGAAATTAAATTCCGCCTTAAAGACGGTACATATAATGTTTCTGACAAAACCAATTTATTATTTTAAAAACATAAAGTAATGACTCCCACTGAAACAGCCTCCGCCTTAGCATCAGATCCTAGGTTGACAATGATTTCTCCATCACTTAGCCTCCTGGTTTCCCTGAACCCCTGCAACGTATTACATATGTGATTAGTTGCCCCGGAATCCACACACCAGGATTCTGAAGTACCAGTTGTAAAACTAACTTCAGATATAAGTGACTCAATCATACCTGGGGTCTTTTTCTTAGACAGATATTCTGGACAATTCCTCTTCCAATGTCCTGTCTTACCACAATGGAAACACTTTCCTTTTGTCCCTGAACCCTTAGCTTTAGCCACGCCACTAGTTGGACCATTCTCCACCTTAGGACCTTTTGGAATTGATTTCTTTTTGCCTTTCCGCCCTTTGCCTTTCGGCTTGGACTTGGCATCTGACTTTTCTGTCATTAAGGCAGTTGGTTTTTTCTTCATAATCCCTTCAGTTGCTACCAGCTGACTAGATAGCTCAGCCAGAGTCAGATTCATTTTATTCATATTATAATTGACCTTAAAATTGTTGAATGACTCTGGTAGTGACTCAAGGATTATGTCAATCTGCGATTCTGCATCAATCGCAGCTCCCAGTACATCTAACTCATTTAATGAGTCCATCATCTTCAACATGTGTTCCTGTACTGATGTACCTTCAGCCATCTTGGTGCTAATGAGCACCTTCATGGCTGCCTGCCTAGCAGGTCTGCCTTGTTCTGCAAACATCTCCTTTAAATTCGATATCATATCATATGCAGTCTTATAAGATTGATGTTGATGTTGCAGCACACTAGACATGGATGCCAGAATGTAACATCGGGCCATCTCATCGTCTTTGGCCCATTTGGTGTAAAGGTCCTTTTCTGCTTCTGATGCATCTGAGGCAGGCTCTTCAAGGGGGTTTTTGGTAAGGACATATTTATATCCTGAAGCTGTCAGGACAATATCCAGATTCTGTTTCCAGTCTACATAGTTGGATCCCACCAACTTATTCTGGTTGAGGATGGTCGCAAGTGGATTGAAAGTATTCGAATTCATGCTTGTAATACTTTAGCACATAACCATACATTCAATTAATAAATTTAAATGACATTAGGGTTTAGTATTCTACCAAATTTATGTGGGAATCCTCATAACCACAAAATTCAGAATACATCGGAATCCCAATCCTGCAGGGTATGCCTCCTTGGGGAGTGCAAATACCTCCTAGACTAGTGCGGATCAAAGTTGGTCAAAATTTGGATTAAGACTAACTATCCATGATCCCCTTCATTCATTACAATCTAGGTATCTCATACCAAATAATGTATGACTCCCGATTAGCTTCGGTTTCTAAAATACATGAGGCAAATCCTTAGGGATACTACATCATTATTTTAGTTAAGTGTGACCCACCAACTAGCATTGCATGACAACCGTTGTGGGTAGCTCCTCCTTGGGGAGTGGGCTCCCACCCCGTCTCATCAACACTATCCATAGGAGATCCATATCCAGTATCCAGATAAATACAAGCCCTCCGTGGGGAATGGCCATTCTCAAAATGGCGCAAGGCTAATACTTTCCTTACAATGGACCTATGGTGGAAAACCATGGGGATTTTTATATGTATAGAAATGCCCCGCTCCCATTTTATATTTTAGAGTTGAGGATTTCCTTATAGGTGTATGGGTCCATCAAATATAGGTATATATTCATCTCATGATAAGACCAATGATTGGTTCCAAGTCAAGTTATTTTAAGGAAAGCCCAGTTTCTAAAATTAGTGTTACCAATAGATCCATCTCATTGGCCTACCAACTCTAATTAGAACTTTTTCCAAAAATTAATTTGATTTGACCAATTTTGGAATTTGCTATGTTTGGAACAAATATGGAAATACTCTAAAATAAGCATTCATCTATAAATAGAAAGTGCTGTAATAAAAGACTAGTCCTCTCCTCCACATGGCCCAGGCGGAAAAGACTTCTTGGACTTCTAGACTATCCAAAACTTTGGGATTCCTCAAACTCTTTGGGCATCTCCAAAACACCTTTTGGTAATCTTCAAACTCTTTGATAAGGAGTCCAGTTTCTCTTTCCTTCTTTGTTTCGGACATCTCCAGAATTTACAAATTTTAAAAAAAGACATAAATTCCTATGTCTCTATAATGAGACTTACATGGTAGTCTAAACATGGAAATAAAAGGGCTATAGGGAAATTCACCATGCCTTGCCCTTTCACGGGAAACCAAGGAGACCATGATGCCCTTCACACTTAGCCACAAATAAACCAATAATTAAAAGGAAAGAAAAACATGTGGGCCATATGGAGAGGACATTATCACCTGCAAGTTAGTATCTCATACAACAAAGCATCTCACAAAACCAGGTTGCCAAACCACAATAGAAAAAACAAGATGCCAAATATTTTGCCACCACGATACAAGACCCCTTACGCAACGGGGGTCCAGGGGCAGCGCCCCCGGCGGGGGTCGAGCTGCCCGGTCAGCTCGCGGGGTTCCAAGGGGCAGCGCCCCCGAAAAAAAAAAAAAAACAACAACAACAACTCAGACCAAGAACAAGATGATTCTGCCTAGGTTCGGCTAGCCGATCTGGTCCCTACGGTTAGCCAACAGACCTCTATAGCCATAGTGGTCCATTTGACTAACCGACCTGACGAACCCAGAAATTTGGGTTCTTTTTCAGATTCGGCTCCTGCTGTACCCAATCACCTCTAATGATCTCAGTATGTTTTAATGGCATCTTATCATCCTCCTATTATGATTAAAACCTTTTGTGACTTTCCAAACATGTATCTACTACAAAAGCAAGCAAACCCAATAAACACTGATCCTATCATAGCCCTTGCTCTATCCTCTTCACATCTCATGCGAAGATTAGAACAAGATTACTGATCTAACATGATTAGAGATGAGGTATGGCTCTGATACCAATTGTTGGAAGTAGGTGGGTCTCGTGGATAGATTTTCAAAACTTTTGATCCACTTGATACAGGGATCAACTATCCATAAGACCAAAACCCAATCCAGGATGTGTTACCCTCAATCTCGTGACCATGTACAGTAAAAATTCTACCAGCACCAAGCATCCAAAATAACCTACGACATGCAAGAAGTAGATCATACCTTTGGAGATCCGCAGTGCTCTAATGGATTTCTTCAACACCTCTTAGCCTTCCACGCTATGAACCCCGAATTGGATTTCTTTTCTCGAGAAGAATGGTGGAATCTTCAGGAGAAAATTCCCAACTCGAAACTCCAATGAACTAGAAGAGAGAAGGAGAGAAACTCGTGCAACTCTTGCACGAAAGGGTTTTGGGCGTGAGAGAGACTCTTTTGGACATCCAAGGATATTTTATAGACTTCCAAATCTCTCCCTTGTCTAATTGAGATAGAAGTCTTACTTCCAAAGCAATTAGCAAGTTTCTCCTTTCTTATCCTTTCTTTCTAGAGTTCGAGTCGGATTAGTATTTTCCAATAACTTGGGCTAGCGTGGGGACCACTAGGGATTCCTTAGAAAGCTGGCTCCAACTGGAACACCGCGACCCCACATCTCATGTGCAATCCGGGCCCACAGTTAACTGCAAATAACACCACTATATAAATGCAATTGCACTCCAGTCTTAGGAATAAATTACAATGAAAACCCTAAACTTCCCAATTACCACAAGTAGGCCCCTCTATCAATATCCATGGATCAATTGGAATAAATCCATCTCTTCCAATCTAAGTTCCACATCTTATTATCCTTGAGCCCTAACTAATCACAGTAATCATCAGTACCATCCAATTAACTCTTAATTGAGATGGGTGCGCACTTACTAATGACAAATCCATTAATTGGCACAAGGGGATAATATAGATAGATTCCATCTTGATCATTCAACGTTCCCACAGTTCTACTACCACATACCCAAGACACCGAGGTGTTAACCTACAGTCGGCCTCACTCATTGGTGACTCAAAGCAAATGAATAGATAGAAACTTGAGTTCGTCAATGTCTCAGGATTGAGAGCCTATTGCTAGGGAATTATGAGAGCATACCTTATTATTGAGACGGAATTCCATAAGGTGCATCTCATGGTCCTTCAATACATCTAATGTACCAGCACCGTGATCCAGAATCTTACATTCTGATGATCGAGAGAAATCACACTATTTCATAGTGATCAAAGTGCTGCAACCTTATCAAATGAGATGCCCAGTCTCATTACTGGTTGTGAAGCTATTTAAGTATAAGATTTGTGACATATATCTCCCGCGTGTGGATCTCATCCATGCACATATATCACATCTAATATACTAATGGGACCCGATTCAACTCATGAACCATTATGTCATATGTAGTGGTCATGTGCATGAATTAGTAAAATAACATTCATCTCATGAAAGCAAAACATGATTTTATTGATAAATAAAGAAATTAATCAATTTATTACATCAACTGATGGATTGAGTCCACAAAATCTAACAACAATGACAAATTTATTATTCTAAGTATGCATTATAGAGACATTAAAATAATAAATTAAAAACATCAATTGAAAAGAAAATCACTTAACTTTATCATTGTGCTCCAATCCGAAACTCTACTCCTCCATTGCAAAGAAAACAAACTTCATTGATGTTATCATGGTGAGTGCAAGGATTTCCTCAACACTCTTCTAGCCTAGTTCTATAACAGAGCTCCAGAATACCCAATTTATCTCTACTTTTTTTATACACTAGAGAGAGAAGAGGAGGAAAAGAGAGAGAGGAGAGAGAAGTGGAGGGAGAGATGGAGTGGCTTTTTTGCATGGATGTCCAAGGCATGGATTTATAGGGTTTGGAGCCCCATGTTTCCTTATTTCTTTTCCCTTTTGTAGTATGTAAAGTCTTTTTTTGAAAAGGTCTTTAGGCTTGGCCTCCAAATTAGCAAAGGCTTAGCAACTTTGGAGAGATTCTCTTTTACTTTTTATCACATCTTGAGCCCAAGAATTCGGGTGTTGGGATTAAACCTAAAATAGTGACATATGTCCTTTCGTGTAAACACATCTAGACTCAAGTCTAAGTGCACACACACAAGGGAAAGTTGCACATGTAATTGCTATTAGTGGACTTTTGTCCAAGCACTCATACGCGGAAGCTGTCAGTATCATACAAAAAAAAAAGAGGATACACACACAATACGCAATAACTAGAAATACATCTATATGTACATAGTGAAAATGAAACGTGTCTTTACAAAAAGGGAAGAAAGTTTCTAAAAAGATGGATCATTTATATAGTAGACAAAATACATCGAGTCATGGCCCATACATAACATAACAAAATAAACTTAATGCAACCACAACCCAAAATAAGACCTATACTAATCCAAGTCACACTTCAGGGTGGATTAGTCAGATATAAACTGATGTCTACTCGTCTAATCCTGATGGGACCTCGGATATCTCCTTTGAAGTTTCGTTGACCTTCAAGGGATTAAAAGAGGGACCTAAGCCTGTAACACTAATGGACAATGAGTGAATAAGACTATTCAGCAAAGTATAAGCAAAATTAAGGTAACACGTGTTGTATTTACAATAATCACGAACAAGTGATTGTAGATAGATTTTCAATTTAGTATGCGAGGCATGTTGTGCATTTGAATAAAGCATGTTATAAGACTCAATTAACAGAAATACTTTACTATGTGGATACTAAATTTGCTATATCCTCCCTATAGGGATTTATGTGTTGAGAACACCATCTATCGAGCCAAGATACGAATGGGTCTCTAGTTCTTGGAGTTTAGAAGCCCCAAGAAAAGCACACTACAGCGGCAACATTTATGTAAACCAAAGTCAACCTCCAGGGTATCATAAGGCTAAGGTTGAGTAGAGCCAGAACATTTTAATTCATTCATATACGTGAACTTGAGTAAATCATATAATTCATTCATTGAGGAAGGACAATAGCATACAGTATATATTCAAGTCATGCGTGCAATACGTTCATACTCAATTCATTTGTATTCAATTCAACATCAAGGTCAATAGAAAACGTATGTCAAAAAATAACACAAATAAAATCAATTGAGAAATGATCATTCAATTCAAATCATTATTGGAAGAATAGAAGACAATAATTGTAATTCAAGATGCTATGCAATTCAATTCAGTTTCATGGGATCAAGGTGGTTTACTAGCAAACCCTAATCTAGTCACCCATTATTTCTAACTATGCATTTTGGTGTAGTTTTAAGTTATCCAATATACAGTTATCTTTCTTTTGGTGTTACATTATATCGGGAATGTGTATCAAAATGCCTTAAGCCAACACCCATGGGGAGGTGCTTAAGAAATGGACAACATACATAAATGAGTCTCAGCCCTCAAGACCATTCATGATGTTTAATCATTCCATTAGACTAGTTAATGAGGTAAAGGTATCCAAAACTAAGACCAATCAAAGTCTCTTAACAATACCTAAATTAACTTTGGTTTTCAGTGGCCTTATGGCTTAGCCGTGGGTGACTTATGGCTTAGCTGTAGGCATCTTACGATTTAGCCGTAATATACACTACGGCTTAACCATAGTTACCCAGATTCTCCCACATTCACGGTTGAATCATGGTTTGTCTTATGGCTTAGCCGTATTTTTTTTACGATTAAGCCACGGTTTTGTTATGGCTTAACCGTAGCATATTATACGGCTTGACCGTGGATTAGGTGTAGGAAGTTTTCGATATTTTCATGCTCTCGGGTTTTCAAACCGTAAAATTGCTTATGGCTAGACCATGGCTAGGTTACGGCTCAGCTGTAGTACATCCTATGGCTTAGCCGTAGCTTGGTCATAGTATAAATTTCAAATTTGCTGCTATCTGAAGTTGGAGCCATGGAAGACCTATGGCGTAGCCGTAAGCTTCAGATTTTCTGGAGCAGTTTGATCTCCTTTCAGAACTTGGTAAGTTATATGCATATTTAAATAAGGAAAAATAGAAGTATAAAAGAAGGGCTGTAACACACTAAAATTGAAAGATTTATAGGAATCATAAGAATCAAGATATACCAATATGCATTCAACTAAGATTTGCTTATATTTGCCTTCAATTAAGCTTTTCAAGCTATTAATCCTTCCTTTGACTCAATTTAGTTAGTTTTAGACCTAATTGCCATGCATGCAAGAGTTGAGAAAAGAGATGAGTGCATGCAGTGAAATGAGAGTCCTCTAGACTCAAGAGAGGAGTGCTTACAATATGAGAGGGTCGAATGGTTAGTTAGCTTTTATACGACACATGTTTTCTAAGGTTTATAAAAAAGTCCCTATTTCTTGGAATAATTTCAATTTAAGTCAAGTGAACGACCAACTAATTCAAACGACTTCATTTGCATTCGATCAATTACGGAAGTTAACAGGCTTGACGAGACACATGTAATGATGCCAACATGATGCCTAAATGATGTAAATTTACAAAGTCTAAAATTATGAAAAAGGGCTCGTCTCTACATAATCCAGGTTAAACCTAACTCAACTACCTATCTATGACCCGAAACGTGACTCATTAAGACAAAACATTATTAACTAGACTAATTCTCTGAAAATTTACTAATAACTAAATCAATTAGTCAGTAAACATACTTAATTAGGGTCGGAGTGTTATACTTTCCTTTAGAAACCAATCTCTACACGAACTTTTCATTTTAGAAGATTTCCTTTCCATATACAAGTAAATCTTCTAAATAAGCTTTCCTTTTTTAATTTGTTGAGGATTTTCTTCAAATCTTCATAGATTCTCTTGAAAAGAATAATGCAAGGATTGTGGACCCCACTTTGATCTTTAATGTATTTCACTTAAGGAGAGATGGACCCCACCCAAAGGTGTGTAACATGGAGCAAATTTTAATCTTTTTGCAATCCCATCTAAAAATATACAGCCAACTTGCCAAGCTATAATTTTGTCGTTTCAGCTCCAATTGATGCAACCTTTAATTCTATGGACATTTACTCGAAAAGAGTTTTCCAATGGTAGGTAGATTATCTAATTCTGATGCTCAGTTTGGGATTTATGACCTTTTTAATTTATGCTGTCCAAAGAAAAATGGGATTGACTTTCTATTTTTGAATTCTTTGCACCTTGGCTTTCTTTTCTTGATCAAATTTGAATTCTTTTAACAACTTTAGAGTGGGACCCCCCTTTGACTATCCAAAGATGTGTGCATATGTGTGTGGGGTCTTCAAGGAGCCAATCTTCTAAACTTCTTACATGGTGTGCCCTATGTGATCTACTCACATTTTCCTACACATTCTAAGCAAAAACTATAAAATATGAAAAGCCCACATTGAAGCAGGACCTATTTGGACAGAGTTTTACTCCAATTGGGACTCTTCGAAGAAAAATTATAAAATTTTAAATTAATGTAGAAGTTGTGTAAAATTTGTGAGAATCTCAATGTATAGGTGAAAATGCTTAAAATGATGAAAGTAACTAAAAATTCATGCAAATCACATAATCAAGTCCCTAATTCACACTAATTCATGCTAAAATGATACAATTTCATAACCTTAATACACCCCCAACCAGTTTTTTGCTAGTCCTTTTGCAAAAGTTGTGAAAAAGCAATGAACTTCTTTGACTTAATCTAAGAAAAAAATAACAAAAACATGGAAAGAAAACCACTTTCGTTGGTACTCTCAGTTGTATTTAGCGTATGCAATAAACCCTTGAACTCCTAAGTTACTCTAGTGGACGAGTTGTGCCTCGTGAGGGTTTGTAGTGAATATACCTATAAAATTCTTTTTCAAAAGCAGTAAGGTACAAGAAATTTCTCAAAAGAACATCCACTCCTTTCAAATACTTTCGAAATCTGGAATGATTAAAAATTTAGACTTTTCAAAATCCAATCCACTATTCTATTTTCAAAAACTTTTCAAATTCCTACAAAGACTTGTGTGCACAGTGAAAAATGTATACATCACTATCATTTTCGAATATTCCACACCAATGCCACTTAAACAAAATTTTCCTTTAAATTGTCCAATCTCCTAGGAATCCAGCCAAAATAAATTTCCTCAAGGTTACTATGACAGCTTCACACTACTGTTAAAGGCCTAACAACTTCTTCATTCCTCTCTTTTTTTTTTTCTAGTTTTTCTTTGTTTTTTAACACATACACATCTTTTTAGTTACATGGGACTGTGCAACACCTAGGTCCTTTAAGCTTTCTAATTAACCCATGTAACAAGCATTGGGCTAATGACTCTCAAAACAAATTGCTTTAGGGCACTAGGTATGAACATATCCCTACGAGCTTACTAACTGGAGTTAAATGGCTACGAACCCAAACTAGTTACAAAATATTATTCTTCTCCAAACTTCTCACTTGGTATTAACACATTTTTTTTTTTTGCAAAAGAATGAGGAGAAGAACTCTAATCCTTGAACAAAAGGTAGACATTTCTAATTTACCCGAATTAATTCACTATTAGAAACCAAGAGAGGAACATATTTATAAACTAAAACTCAGGTTCTCATTGAATCCTTCGAAGAAATTCTGTAAGCAATTATTTTAGCTTCATATCCAAACTTTGAGAAATGTAAATTGAGTGTAGTGGGGACAAGTTTATGTAATCTTCTAATGGGCTTCGTCATTTAGAAAGTAGACTTTCTTAAATGTGTTCAATTCACTTCAATTCCTTTGAAAACTTTCTTTTCATGAAAACTATTTTTTTCTCTCTTTTTTTTATAGAAGAAATAAAATAACCTAAGACATAAAATAAAATACAACCTAAGCTGGTCCACCCTAGACTGACATGGGGGTCTTTTAACGTCAGGTTCACAGATGAGTTGACTATTGTGGTTACGTTTCATCTTTCTTTATGAAGTTTTCATTTTGATCCCTAACCGATGTAACCCGTCCTAGACCAAATTTCTTTGGTCTTACTCAGTAGTTCCCGAATCAGTAGTTTTATTCTTTCTTTACTTGATGAGGACCAAACTAATCAATTGCATCTTTTCCCATTTTCCCTAAAAATTGAGTCACCATTGGATTGCCTCCCAACAAGCGTTAAGTTGAATGTCTTCAACAGAACCAAAGGCTCCTAATTTTTAATTTTTTTTAAGAAGGAAAACTAAAACAAGACTTTAAAAAAAAACCAGAAATCAGCGACTAAGTCTCTTGAACCCCCAACCAAAACCTAACACTGTCTTTAATGTGATGAATGAGGAATGCAATGGGGTGAATGAGATGATGATGATACTTACTCTAGGTAGATGGGATCCTAAAGAAGGATCTCCTCAAGTGTTTATCTTTCAGCTCAAGAAACGGTTTCAACTATTGACTAGTAACTTTAAAAACATTACCATTTTTGGGGTTTTCAATTTCCACAGCACCATGAAAATAAACAACCTTAATAATGAGTGGGCTAATCCACTGGGTTCTTAACTTCCCTGGAAATAGATGTAATCGGGAATTATATAAAAGGACTTCCATACCCTTTAAAAGATTTTCTCAAAATTGACTTATCATGGTTCTGATTCATCATTTCCTTCTAAATCTTGGCAATCTCATAAGTATCATTCCAAAGTTCTTTCAACTCATTGAGTTGCAATTTTCACAGATTACCTGCAGTGGGTAAATGAAAATTGAACTTTTTGATGGCCCAATGAGCTCTATGTTCTAGTTCAACAGGCAAGTGGCAAGCCTTCCCATAGACCAACCTATATTGGGACATCCCAATTGGTGTCTTGTAAGTGGTTCGATAAGCCCACAATGCGTCGATCAATCGGAAAGACCGGTCTTTCCTAGTGGGGTTAACAATCTTTTCCAAAATTTTGATTAATTTGCCTATTCAAAATTTCCGCTTAGCCACTTGTTTGTGGGTGATATGGTGTAGCAACTTTATGGGTGACAGAATATTTTTTCAACAAATGCTGAAAGGGACAATTGCAAAAGTGAGTGCCTCCATCACTAATGATCACCACAAGGGTACCAAATCGAGAAAAGATGTGATCTCTCATGAACTTGATCACCACATGGTGGTCATTCCTCTTTGTCAGCGTGGCCTCTACCCATTTGGAAACATAATCTACTACTAGTAAAATGTAAAGATTTCCAAAAGAATTTGGAAATGACCCCATAAAGTCAATTCCCAACACATAAAAAAATTCCACAGTAAGTATGGGATTTAGGGGCATTATATTCTTCTAATTGAGCTTACCAAGCCTTTGATACCTCTCATAGTTCAGACAAAAAGTGTGACAATCTTTAAAAATTGTGGGCCAGTAAAATCCACACTGCAAAATTTTTGCAACTGTCTTTTTTGAACTAAAATAGCCCCAACATTCATGATAATGGTAGAATGAAATGACCGAGTAATGGTCATAATCAGGAATGCATCTCCTGATGATCTGGTCTAGGCAGTACTTAAAAAGATACAGATCATCCTAGAAAAGGTACTTGACTTCAATTAAAAATTTTGATTGATCCAGTTTTTTCCTATGCGCAGGCATCTCCTTTGTAACAAGGTAATTAATTATATCTACAAATCAAAAGATCTGAGAAATACTTAGTAATTGTTCATCAGGAAAATTTTCATTCAGTGGGATCTCATCGAATGTCTCTAAAGGTAACCTCGAAAGATGATTAGTTACAACATTCTTACATTCTTTCTTATCTCTTATTTCCAAATCAAGTTCTTGTAGTGGAAGTATCTATCGGATCAATTGGGCCTTTACGTCCTTTTTGGAAAGAAGGTACCTTAAGGCTGCACGGTTCATGTAAATGATGACTTTGGGCCCTATCAAATAGGATCAAAATTTCTCCAAGGCAAAAATCACAGCTAGCAATTCTTTTTTCCATGGTTGCGTAATTTAGCTGTGCATCATTGAGGGCCCTACTAGCATAGTAAATCATATGAGGTAATTTCCTAACCCGTTGAACTAGAACGGCCTCGATAGTGGTATATGATGCATCACATATGAGCTCAACTGGAATGGTCCAATCAGATGATTGGATGATAGGGGTTGAAGTTAGTTCCTTTTTCTATCTTTCAAAAGCTTTTAAATAATTCTCATCAAATTCAAATGGGGCCTCTTTTGTTAGTAATTGACACAAAGGTTTAGTAATTTTACTAAAATCCATAATAAATTTCTAATAAAAACTAGCATGGCCCAAGAATGATCAAATATGCTTTACAGATTTTGGTGATGGCAGTTTTAAGATCAAATCAATTTTTGCTTTGTCTACCTCAATTCCTTTCTCAGAAATAATGTGTCCCAAGACTATCCCTCGTTTTACCATGAAATTACGTTACTCCTAATTTACAACTAGATTTTTCTCTTTACACTTTTCAAGAACAAGGAAAACTGATATAAGCATTCCTCAAAAGAATTGCATAAGACAAAAAAATCAACTATGAAAACCTCAATGAATCTCTCCACCATGTCAGAAAATATGCTCATCATGCACCTTTGAAAGGTGGCTGGTGCATTGCAAAAACTTGATCATCAACTCCAAGTGTAAAGCTACAATGTAATAATAAACTGGTCAGACGAGGTTGATCCACAGGGAGCTATTAAAATAAGGTTTCCAACTTGACTTGTGACCTACCCTAAATAAAATCTAAAACTAACTTAAAAATAAAAAATTATAATCACTATTCCTATGTTTAAATCAAATACATTCCAAAAATAAAAATTTCCTACTATAAAAAGGAATATAAAATTGACTACAATAGAACACACCAAGTAGAACATCAAATTAGAAACATTCTATTATGAAAACCTGCTAAAATAAAATAAAACATACAAATAAAATAGAAACAAGTCATCAACCTAACTTAAATTAGAAACTTTCCTAAGTCAAATTTCAAAATTAAAGTTTGCTATCAATTCTAAAATTAGAAAGTTAGAAAACAAATTAACAATGTAATGCATGCCATGAAAAAAGAATGCAGAAATTTAAGAGATGCAAAAGTTAAGAAAAATATGAATCTAACCTAATGCAAATCTAATCTGAATTTGATGGCTGAAAAACACACTTAATGAATGCATGAATTCAATGAAAAAAGTAGCAAAGAAAAATATTGGAAAATAAAGAAAATATGCGTGCATGAATGAATCTAGTTACAAGAATTTTGTAGTGCAGAATTTTACTATAGATGTGGGCTGTTCTTGGACTGTTTTCACATCCAAAACACCATGATTTCTGGGCATACTTGAGATGAAAATCTCAATTTTTAAAGGTGTTTCCAGCAACATAACTTGTCCTCAAACTTTTCATATAAAACTATGCAATATTAAATGGGTTTCCAAATGATAAGTTACCAATAAATGTGTTGCAGAATTTTTTTATATTGCTGTAACTTCAATTTCAGACTATATATTTCAAAAGTTCATCTTTTAGATCACAATTTTTTAAATCTTTTAAGTCTTCAAATCTGATCCACAAGTTACCTTAAAAAAACTCAACTGAACACACCCAAATATGAAGTCTTCAAATCTGATCCACAAGTTACCTTAAAAAAACTCAACTGAACACACCCAAATATGAACTAATTGTTGCATTAAAAATTTTCACAAATATGGACTGTTTTTGGACAGATTTGGGCACCTTGCTGCAAACTTAGATCTGAGTTTTAAACTCAATCAAAACACCTCTGAACTAATTGTTGCATCAAAAATTTTCACACATATGGACTGTTTTTGGACAGATTTGGGCACCTTGCTACACACTCAGATCTGAGTTTTAAACTTAGTCAAAATACCTATGAAACTTGAGTACTTTGGCACCTCTCACATGTTAAGGAACTCACCAATAAGTGATATATGCTATGACAAAACTTTCAGCCATTAAACCACGCATAAAACAAAACATTGAAATATACAGAACATAAATAGAAGAAAAAATTACAGAAATTTAAATGTAGTGAGAAACTGAAATTTAAATGTAGTGATTGCAAGAATTAAAATGTAGTGATTGTAGGAAAATAAATATAGTAAACAAGAATTTAAATGTAGTAACAGTAGTAAAGTTGTCTTCTCAAAGTTTACTCTTAACTAGGTTTATGGTTAGTTTACGTATATTCTTAGTATCCTGGGTCGTCAATCCAATTATAAAAACAAGAAACATCAACAAATTATCCACACAAACCACAAGAAAAGAAAAAAATTAAAAAGAATTATACTAACATGTAAAGTCTTTACAAGAGATAAAAAATAAAATCAAAGAAAAACACATGCTACGCTAGAAAAGAAAACCTCTTCTAGTGAAAATCTCAAAGGTGTAGTGTGACTGCAGCAGAGTCTCCTTAAGGACTATGATGGAGGGAGAGAGGGAGGGAGAAGATAAAGTGTAGAGATCTAGAGGGAAAGTTCTTTCATGAAGAGTATGGGAGGCCAATGCCTTTAATTTATAGCAGTTGAGAGCCCCTTGTTTCTCTCCATAGATCCTACTTTGTAGCAAAGATTTCCTTCAGTTGATAAGTTCTCTTCTTGGCCAACAAGTCTTCTAAGTTTGAGATAAGAGAAGATTCCTTTTCTTTCTGGAATTCTAAGTGTATCCACCTTTTGAATTCTAGCTAACACTTGCCAAAAGATAGGGCCCACCTATGATGAGACAATTTCAATCCCGACTAAAAAAATCACAGCCATCTTCTTAGGGTCAAAACTTTCTCATTTCATTACCAAATTATATAATCTTAAGCTCCATGGATATTTACTTTGAAAAAGCTTTCCAATGGTACCAAAATGGCTGAATCCAATCTACAATTTGGGAGATATGATCATTTTAATCCAGGCTATTCTTAAAAAAATGAGATTAACATTCTTTCTTCTGATAGGACTCTTTTTTTTTTTCAATTATCACTTTCTCTTTACTCCTTAATCTCTAATCTTGGCAAGAATAAGATAAGGATGAGTCTTGTTCTTGAAAATATCCTTAAATTTGATCCAAAAGCAATGGCAGTAGGGCCCACTTCAAGTAGAATTCAAAAATACATAGAATGGCCCAGTTTTCTTCGATTTTTCTTCAATTTCGAGTGGAGTAAGGTCCACCTCCTTGGCTGGACGTCCAAAGCTGGGGGAGACCTCTTTCAGATGTGCAAAACAGTCCTTGAAAGAATAGGGACCTATCTCCTTTGTTGGCTTATCCTTTTCCCTCTAAAACTCTCTTTTTTCTCTTGAATTATCTCCTTTCTTTCTCAAATTTTACATAAATAATGGGGAGATAATTTAAGGGAGTTTAAGTGTGATCCAAACATAAAAACATAGGAGTCTTGGACGTGCATGCTTGTGTGTGGGTCCCCTTGTGGCTTTACAAATTCCTTCTTACACTATTTCTTCAATTACTGCATCATCATGGAATTTTTTCAAACTTTCCTGAAAAAGGCTATAGGGATAGTTCAAGTGGAATGAGTGGACCCCCCTTTTACCCATGGCACATGTGTGAGCTCTCCACATGTGTGAATGTTTGCGGGGTCCACTAACTTTAATTCTTCTCTATTTTTCTTCAGATTAGCACATTTTCAGCTCCAATCTTTATTACAGGACCCAATATGATTATCTAAGCCATGTGTGACTCCCAGGCAAGAATCATGATGTCAGTAGGATTCTTCATCCAATAAGGGTATCTTCTCCAATTGATATTTAGCGGGTCCTAGTTTTCACAATACCTGTAAAAAGGATTTAAACAATAAGAATTAGCAGAGTTCTAATCCAACTGTGTCTTTTCGCAAATAGTCTTTATTCAACTAGGATTCCTCCAAAATTTTGAGAAACTAGGGTTTGGTTTCAGAAAAGTAGTTTTTATGATTTTGTGCTAAAATGATGATTTTTGAGAGATTTATGCATTAAAACATGATAAATGGATTTCAAGCGCACTAATCATGATTCAACCCTAATTGACGTATTTTAGAATGATTAAGTTCTTAAAATATATGAAATTGTACATGAAAAAGATGAAGTTTTAAGGACTCATCATATGCGTCTGTAAGCAAATGTACCAAAAGGACAGGTGAAAATGGTCTTTTCCTAGTCCTCGAGTTCAATTGGAATTTGATTATAGCCGGAATAACCATCAAGAAAACAATAATAAGCATTACCAGCTAGCCTTTCAAGCATTTAATCCATGAATGGGAGGAGAAAATGATCTTTTCGGGTCACTAAATTCAACTTCCTATAATCGATGCATACTCTCCATCCAATATGTATTCTAATAGGTACCAATTCATTGCCCTCATTTTAAATCACTGTTATTCTAGATTTCTTTGGTACCACTTGTACTAGGCTCACCCATACACTATCAGATATGGGATAGATCACCCCTGCATTAAGTAATTTCAAGACTTTCGACCTAACCAATTCCTTCATTGTAGTCATTCGCCTCTGTGGTTCAAGATAAGTTTTTGCATTTTCTTCCAAAAGGATTCTATGTTGGACCATAGATGGGTTTTTTCCTTTAATGTCTGCTATGTACCACCCTATAGCTTTCTTATGTTTATTTATAATTTTTACGAGTTTTTCCACTTGGAGAGGGTCCAAGTCTGAAGCTATAATTACTAAAAGGGTTTCTAATGGGCTAAAAACACATATTTCAAAGTATCTGGCAGTTGCTTGAGTTTTAACTTAGGGGGCTCTATAACATATGGGATAGGTGGGGATACAAATGGAGTTAGAATTTCATGCTTCGGTTGCACCTGGTATAATTCCTGATTGGGGTTGAGTCTAATAGAGCATTGACTTCCTCAATTTGTCCATCTATGTCAGAATCACGTCCAAAGTGGGCTAGACAATCCTCTAGTGGATCTTCAATATTTAAATGGGGTAAGTGATTTTCCACTAATTCATGAATATAACTAACTTCAATAACCCCATCATCCTTATCAAGAGGTTGCTTACTGACATTAAAAATGTTCACTTGAACGGTCATAGTCCCAAAGGAAATTTGCATCACTTTATTCTTACAATTGATCAAGGCATTTGAGGTGGCTAGGAATGGTCTCCCTAAGATCAATGGTATTTTGGGTTCAGCCTCAGATGTGTGTTTTGTATCCAAGGCAACAAAATCAACAGGAAGCACAAAGTCTCCAACTTTGATTAGAACATCTTTGACTAACCCCTTGGGGTATCAAATTGATGCATTAGCCAATTGCAAGGTCATAAGGGTGTTTTTCAACTCCCCCAAACCTAATTTTCGTAAATAGAATACAAAAGAAGGTTCACATTTGCACCCTAGTTGAGCAAAGCTTTATCTATGTGATGGTCCTCGATCTGGCAAGAGATGGTAGGACACCCTGGATCCTTGTATTTGATTGGGGTTGGACAGGAAATTATCAACCTAGCTTGTTGAGCTAGAAAAGCCTTCTTGGGCACATTGGTGGTCCTTTTAAAGGTGCAAAGGTCCTTTAAAAATTTGGCATAGGTCGAAATCTATTGGATAACATCAAGTAATAGAACGTTGATTCTAACTTGTTTAAATACTTCTAACATTTCATCCAACTGGGCAATTGATTTTCCTGGTCCTAGCCTCTAGGTGTATGGTGCCTTTGGAATGTAAGGCCTAGGAGTGGGCTCACTAGGTGATGGTTCAGCTATGACTGGGTTCTCCTTAACTGGTGTTGTTTCCTTAACTGGTGTTTCTATTATGGGTTCAGCATTCACACTTGGTTCTTTAGTTTCCACATCCTTACTTGATTTTTCCTCAGGTTCCTTACGTAGTTCTACCTTGTTTTCAACCTATGTACGTAACCTAAGAGATATTCTGGATTTGCCATGCTCTGGGCCTTTTCCTTTGTTATCATGGACAACTTGGCCCATGAGATTAGTATTAGATTGACTAGGGAATGTTCCCTTATCTCTGGCACTCATAGAATTGGCCAGTTGGCCCATTTGATATTCCAATTTTGCAAGGGTTTGAGTATGGCCATTTAAAATTTGAGTAGTAGTCTACTAGAATTGAGCAGTACTCTAAGACATGAGTTTCATAGCCTCTTCCAAGGAATCTACCCTTTGGGTCAGCGGACTAGGGTTGAAATTGGGCTTTTGGAAATTGGGTGGGGCATTGGCTTGAGATTGAATGGGCTGAAATTAATTTGCCCATGATGGGCCACCCTGAGTTGGACCCTTGGTCTAAGAAAAGTTTGGATTGTCCCTCTAACTTAGATTGTATGTATTGGAGTATGGGTCATGCCTTTGCCGATTATCAAAACAAGTGTTTTCATAAAGTGCATTCACATCTTCAACAGATTCGTCTTGACCCAAAGTTATTGGGTTAGTTCTACTATTCAAGGCCTAATTATACTTCGATGACTCCAAAGTGTTTAGAGTGGGCATTTGGTTCAGCTCTAAGGCCTTTATCGTCCTCATCAATGTGGGCAATTTGTCCTCTGCCTCTATTTTGGGTTTAATCTTGAACATCCCCTCTTTTCAGGAATGGAGGTTTGGTGAGCTCCCTTTTGACAAGGGCCCACTGCAGTGTATTATCAATAGTTTTTTCCAAAAATGTCCATGCTTCATTTGCCATTTTCTGTGTAAAATTCCCTTGATAGAAGGATTCCACCATTTGCTTTGTTGGGTGATCCATCCGTTCATACACAATCTGTACTAATTGGAGCTTTTCAAATCCATGGTAGGGACACTGGATCAAGAGGTCCTTGAACTGTTCCAAATAATTGTCGAGTCTCTCCCCATCCATCTGATAAAACCCATTGATGGCCTACCTAATCAAAGCGGTCTTCTGTTTGGAATATAATTTCTTATAAAATACTTCAACTAGCTTAGCCCATGTAGTGATGGACCTGACCTGTAAGGCATAAAGCTAGGCTTTAACCTTTTATTTTAAGGAGAAAGGGAATAATCTAAGCTTGAGGGCATCTTCCGTCATATGATTTATTCTCATGGTCCCATAAGTGTCCTCAAGTTTCCAAACATGTTGATATGGGTCTCCTGGTCTACCACATGGAATACTAGGAGCATCTAGATCATGTTGGATTTCAACTCAAAGGTGGCAATAGAATGAGGTAAGATGATGCGGATGGTTGAGTTGTCCTGGTGGGGTACATAGAGTCCATTAAAGTCATGGGTGGGTCCACTTGCTCTCTGTCAGCCATTTTTTCCTCAAAAAGTGATGAACTACCTACAATAGTTAAGGCTAAATTGGGCTCTATCTTGATCAACCTACGGTCTTTGCGTTCCCACAATTTCTTCGTCTTATGTTTAGATCACATGCATTGGGTTCAACCCAAAAAAAGAAAAAAATGTTAACCTAATCTATATGCAGGGTCCTAATGATCCTAATACGATGCACAAATCAAGCAGTTAAGCATAATAGGAATTAGGAATTAGCGAGAACAGGCACTTACCACAGTGGTAAAAGATGTTCTGAACCCTGGGCATGCCTTCCCTCCCCATTGTACATGATAGTTAAAAATGGTAGTGCCACCTTTGTTCATATTCAACCAGCAATACAACAATTTATATTTTTAGCTACAAAAATTTTCATCGCCAAAGGAGCTAAAACATTGGTCAATTATTTTACCAATGAAAAAAGTTGCATCAGCCGATCGTCGGTAAAAATTTATGGGGGAAAGGTATTACCGATAGGAAATTACATTTTTATCGATGATAGTTTACAATTATCTAATGCTTTTTAACATTAGTAAAATTATTTCATTTTTTTAAAATTTTCAATTTACATTTTACCTTCATTTTTTAATGTCTGTAAAATCATTTCACCCTTTTTTTAAAATTTTCAATTTATTTTTATTGATGTTATCTAACGTCAGCAAAATCATTTCATTTTTTTAATTTTTTAGTTTACTTTTACTAACACTTTTTAACGTTGGTAAAATCATTTCACCTTTTTTTAAAATTTTCATTTTTTTACAAGCGTTATCTAACATCAGTAAAATCATTTAAATTTTTTTTAATTTTAAGTTTACTTTTATCGACTTTTTTTTCACATCGGTAAAATCATTTCCCTTTTTTTTACATTTTCAATTTACTTTTACTGATGTAATAAAATATTAGCAAAGTAATTTATTTTTTTTAAATTTAATTTTACTAACATTAAAAAACATTGGTAACATCATTTCATTTTTTTAAAATTCTCAATTTACTTTTACCGACATCACAAAATGTTGGTAATAGTATTTTCCCTTTTCTCAAAATTTTCAATTCACTTTTACTTGCGTTTTCTTATGTCGGTAAAAATATTTATAAATTTTAAAAAGATATTTATAATTTTAAAAAGATTTAGTAAATATGTACCGATGCTGTATTATGTTGGTAAAAGTCATTATATTTTTAAAAAAAGTTTGATAAATCTTGACAGATGTTTTAAAACATCGATAAGTCTCTATTTTCGTCAGCAGAATTATTTTCTTATAAAAAATGTACCATTTATTTTTTCAATATAATTTTCCTATAAACCTGTTTATACACTTGTATTAAACATAAACCTATTCATGTACCTGTATCCAACATAACAAATCCAATATAACAAATGCATACATACAAGAGTTGCTAAATAAACAAACCACCATTACTATTTTTCTTCAAGTCATTCATCTCATATAACAAATATTACAATCAATGATACAGTCCCATATAAAAATCCAATATACAAATACAGATAAACTAAGAAGAAAACAAAACACCTCAAAGTTTGCAAACTAACCCCAAAGTTTCCATCAATCTGCAATGAAAAAAACAACATTAGAATATTTTCAATGAATTAAATTACATATGTAAGATAAACATTTATATATATAGAATCTTTTCCTAGGTTTTTTCAGCTGCTTATTTTCCAACCTAAGTGTTGAGAATCCTACATTTTTGCATCTAATTCATTAACTGGCTATCCGATTTGCGAGCTGTAAGTTCTTATAAGTTACTTTGGCCTCAAATGAGATACTCCTGTTTGTTTTTTATTTTGTTGGTGCTGTTTCTCATTTTTGACCTCCGGTGGCCTGTTTTCGAGCCTAAGTATTGAAAAACCTAGGTTTTTGTGTCTACTTCTCAAACCGGGAGTCTAATTCGAGAGCTATCAGTTCCTACAAGTTACTTTGGCCTCGAGTGAGGTGTTTGTGCATATTTTCAATTATTTTGGGGGGCCGTTTCCCATTTTCGAACTTCGGTGGCCTATTTTCGAGCTAAAGTGACAAAAAAAGTAGGTTTTTATGTCTAATTCTCAAACTGGGAGTCCAATTCACGAGCTGTTAGTCCTTACAAGTTACTTTGGCCTCGATAAGGTGCTCGTGCTAGTTTCAAAATTTTTTGTGGGCCATTTCCAATTTTTAACCTCTGGTGGCCTATTTTCAAGCCTAAGTGTTGAAAAATCTAGGTTTTTTCATCTGCCTCTTAAACTGGGGGTCTGATTCATGCACCATTAGTTGCTACAAGTTACTTTGGCCTCAAACAAGGTGCTTGTGTCGATTTTAGACTTTTTCGGGGGCCGTCTCCCATTTTCGACCTCTGATGACTTGTTTTCAAGCCTAAGTGTTGAAAAACCTTGGTTTTGTGTCTAATTATCAAACCGAAAGTCCAATTCATGAGCCGGTAGTTTTTACAAGTTACTTTGGGCTCAAATAATGTACTTGTGCTGGTTTTCAATTTTTTTGAGGGCCGTTTCTCATTTTTGCCATCTGGTGGCCTGTTCTTGAGCCTAAATGTTGAAAAGCCTAGGTTTTTTCATCTAATTCTCAAACCGAGATACTGATTCCTGACCCGTCAGCTCCTACAAGTTACTTTCGCCTCAATTGAGGTGCTCGTGTTGGTTTCTAAATTTTTCGGGGGCCATTTCCCATTTTTGATCTCCGGTGGTTGTTTTTTAGCCGAAGTGTTAAAAAACCTAGGTTTTTGTGTCTAATTCTCAAACCAAGAGTTCAATTCATGAACCATCAGTTCCTATGAGTTACTTTGGTCTTGACCAAGTTGTTCGTGCTAGTTTTAGATTTTTTCGGGGGCTATTTCCTATTTTCGACCTCCGGTGGCTTGTTTTCGAGCCCAAGTGTTAAAAAACCTTTGTCTTTACATCTAATTTTAAAACCGGGCATTTGATTCACAAGTCGTCAGTTCCAATAAGCTACTTTGGCCTCAAACAAGGTGCTCGTGTTGGTTTCTAATTTTTTAGGGGCCGTTTCCCACTTTTAACTTCCGATGGCCTGTTTTTGAGCCTTAGTGTTGAAAAACCTTGGTTTTTACATCTAATTCGCAAACTAGGAGTTTGATTTGTGAAATGTCAATTCCTATAAGTTACTTTGGCCTCGAACGAGGTGTTCATTTGGTTTTCAATTTTTTCGGGGACAGTTTCCCATTTTGGAACTCCAGTGGCCAGTTTTCTAGGCTAAAAGTTGAAAATCTAGTTCTTTTGCCTCAATTCACTAACTTGGAGTCCAATTTGTAAGCCGTTAGCTCCTATAAGTTACTTTGGCCTCGAGCGATGTGCTCGTGTTGGTTTTCAATTTTATTTGGGGCTGTTTCCTGTTTTGGACCTCCGGCGACCCCTTTTTAGCCTTTGTGTTGAAAATCCTAGGTTTTTCAGTCTAATTTGTAAACTGGGAGCTTGATTTGTGAGCAATCATTTCCTTCAAGTTACTTTGGCCTGGAGCGAGGTGTTTGTGCCAATTTCCAATTTTTTCGGGGCCGTTTCCCAATTTGGATCTCTAGCGGTAGGTTTTCAAAGCCTAACTATTGAAAATCCTAGGTTTTTTACATTTAATTCCCTAAGGGAGTCTGATTTGTGAGCCATCAATTCATACAAGTTAATTTGGCCTTGACTGAAGTGCTCATGCTGGTTTCTGGTTTTTTTGGGGACTGTTTCCCATTTTGGACCTCCCGCGGCTGGATTTCGAGCTTAAGTGTTGAAAATTCTAGGTTTTTTAGTCTAATTTGCAAACGGGAGTCCGATTTGCAAGCAGTCAGCTCCTATAAGTTACTTTGGTCTTGAGCGAAGTGCTCATACCAGTTTAAGATTTTTGCACGGGCCCTTTCCCATTTTGGACCTTCAGCGGCTAGTTTTCGAGCCTAAGCGTTGAAAATCCTAGGTTTTTTGGTCTAATTCACAAACTGGTAGTTTGATTTGTGAGCCATGATCCCTATAAGTCAATTTGGCCTTGAGCGATGTGGTTATGCTAGTTTCCCATTTTTTCGAGGGTCATTTCCCATTTTGGACCTCCGATGGCCAATTTTCGCGCTTATATGTTGAAAATCCTAGGTTTTTCAGTCTAATTCTCAAAAGCAGAGTCCGATTTATGAGCTTTCAGTTCCTATAAGTTAATATGGCCTCGAGCAAGGTGCTCATGCCAGTTTTCTAATTTTTTGGGGGTCGTTTCTTGTTTTGGACCTCGGCAGTTGGTTTTTAAGCCTTAATGTTGAAAATCCTAGGTTTTTTAGTCTAATTCACAAACCAGTTGTCCGATTTGAGAGCCATCTGATCCTACGAATTACTTTGGCCGCGAGCAAAGTGTTCATGTCAGTTTTTGATTTTTTTCAAGGGCCATATTTCGTTTTGGACCTTCGTCAGCCGATTTTTTAGCCTAAGTGTTGAAAACCCTAGGTTTTTTAGTCTAATTTGTAAACTAAGAGTTTGATTTGCAAGCCATCAGTTCCTACAAGTTAACTTAGGTTTAAACGAAGTGCTTGTGCTTGTTTTCAATTTCTTCAGGGGTTTTTTCTTATTTTGGACCTCTGGTGTCCGATTCTCGAGTCTAAGTGTTGAAAATTCTACATTTTCTGTGTTCATAAATTTTGACGAGTTATTTTGTTAAGATTTCAAGAGAATAATGTACTAACCTGCCAGTTGTTGAACAAGGGCCTCAAGTGCAACCTACCTTTTTTCCTGCTCAGCCTGCCTCCTAGTTTCTGAGCTAGTGTCACACCTCGATCTTAGGAATCAGGGATTAAAATGGGTCCCCAGGGTGTGAATACGTAGTGCCATAGTAATCCGTGCCATGTGAAGATACGCATGAATCACTATAAGGGAGATTCCAAAGGAACATGAGGTAAGACCAACAACACGTATATTAAAATTCAACATAAAGCAGACTTGTGAAATACACCTGTGATGATCATAAGCAATGCATAGAAGAGAATATCATACCATCATATAATAAACTTAAGTCTTTTAATTAATTATTTCCATCACATACATACCCATAAAACTTTAAACATGTCTTATACACAATGTCCAGGTTTAACCATCTCCATACATAAGACCAAAATCCTATTTGATTAACCCCACAAAATCACTTGACGCTCTCCATAGGATGACTAATAGAAAACGTCGTTATCCTTCCAATCCTTCCATTCTTCTATACCTCGAGGTACCGTTTGGGCACCCTCCGGGGACGTGTCGATAATCATGTTGGGGTTTAAGATGTGTCGATAATTATGTTGGAGTTTAACTCTGTACTGTAACACCAAGAGTAGCACTTTTAACATGACGGTTAAGCAAATATAGAGATATATAAGACCATTATGCTATATCAAATGAATTAAGAAATATATATAGATTAAAAGAAGGCAATAATTGTGAAGTAGGCATGTTGTGCATGAGTAAATATGAGTAACGAATCATAAACAGGATATCGTACATACTAGTTGACATCCACGTGGCTATATTCTCCCAAAATAAAGAGTATCATTTAGAGATAGCGTGCATATGGGATCCTAAGGGATCAAGCTAGCTTCCTGAGAAGTGCCGACAACTCCTCCATGGACTACTGTAATAGCGACATAAGGATACCTAAACTGTTCCATCGAACCTAATAAGTGCACAAGCTAAGTGCTGTTGACTCAACGTAACAATACTGACTCGAATTTACATTTTTCATATGTTTCAGTCGTATTTATCATATCATACATAAGAGAGTTCGGTCTTGAGGTCACATTCATTCATAGAAATCGGAATTTAACAAGTATTTGATAATCAATTAATGCATACTTAATTGAGCTACATCATGTTGAAGACATGGTTTCTTAACAATATGAATGCATTTATATTGAGAAGGTATCGAGGAAATTTACTAGCAACCCTATGGCAGATAATCCGTAATACCGAGGGCATTCAACTCGATGTATTCATAAAACGTCCAGTGTCATTGTGTTACCAAATCTTGGTATTACATTGTGTACACAAGGATACCTTTTCTTATGCCAACACCCATGACGTGACATTGGGAGTTCATCTGGAAAATCGAAGGGGATAAGTGACACCTCTACATCCTTATTATTTAATCACCATTGGGTTAATTTAATTGTGAAAAAGGTGCCATATTTAAAGCCCTACATAGTCATTAGAAATCCCTAATATCTTAGGTTCACAGTGTTCTTACGGCTTAGCCATACATGTGTTATGGCTTAGCCGAGTGTCTTAGTTTTTCCCTCAAGTTTCTACACATTTACGGCTTAACCGTATATTAGCCTACGGGTTAGCCATGTTAAGCTTACGGCTAGGTTACGGCTGGTCTACAACTTAGCCATAGAACAATCCACGACTTAGCCGTGGGTGAGCCGTAGAAGGAAAATAGGATTTTAGGCTCTCAGGAAAACTCGTTGTAAAATGGCTTACGGCTTGGTCACAGGATAGTTACAGCTTAGCCATAGTTCATTTAACGGCTTACCCGAGGATTAGCTGTAGTATAAAAATGGGTTTTGGTACTCTCGGGATTTTGAGCCGTATACACTTATGGCTTAGCCGTGGTTTCACCGTAAGCTTTAGAAATTTTGGAAGTGATTTTGAAGCTCGAGTTCAGTACAAAACTTTGAATTAAGGGGGTTACAGTGAGTTTCCTATGACTTCAAAATGTTACTATGGGTTTTTCAATGCTCACACAACATCCACATTATATATTCATACTCTAATTCATTTAATTCAACACATATATACTTAAATCAAAGAGGAAGGAGCTGTAACTTGAAATTAGAGTGATCAATCCAAGAATCAACAATTTAGACACACATGTAGCATCATATGTACTATAATATTACCTTTTACAAAGTGCTTAACGCTACCAACTTCTCCTTGGTGTGTAGTTAGGGAAAGCCTCAATAATAAGATTGGTTCTCTACATAAAAGACATGCAACTGGTGAATCTAATGTAGAATGCATGCATGTGGTATGATTGAGTCTGCTTAACTCTATTAAACTCCAAAGAATTGAAATAGAGGTGGAGGTTTCACCTTAAGGAGCAGTTGTTTGGGGAAGAAGTTGCTTCTAAAGAGAAAATGCACAAGGGAAGAATTAGAAGATGGATGGACATTATTATTGTTGCATGCAAGGCTTCAAAACTTAGTTTGCAGCTTCAAATTGAGGTGGAGATGAAGAAGGGAGAAGAGTAGAAGCACTTCCAATAGGATTGTAAGAGTAAGAGGGTAAAGAGAGACATTGGTTCCCCTTTTTAACTCAATTTTTCCTGAATTTTACATGCAAGCCCAACATTTTTGAGAAAATTACGGTTTAGGTCAAATGGACTTCAATTGGGCAAAGATGGTTCTGAATCAAGTCGAGCCCAACATAAAAGATGATCTATATGAAGAATTACATGAGATGCAACTAATGAGGTGTCAATATGATGCAAGAATAAATAACAAAAAAGCCCTAACCACCTAGGTAAGATTTGAACCCGACCCAACTACCTATCTATGACCCAAGCTAAGGGGTTTGAGTTAAATTAGCCTAAACACACTTTAATTAATATAAAACAAGATTAATTAATATAAATCGAGGCTAGTTTGGATCGGGACCTTATAGCTAGCTGCTCCCGCAGGGTGATCACCTAAGGATCAGGCGCTCGAGACTGTGGAAGATGAAAAGGTCCTTGTGTATTTCCCATACCCATTGAAGTATCTTGACCTTTTCCAAGCACATCAACAACAATCTGTTTCGTAGTCATCAGAGCTATGATAAAGGGCTGTGACTGCTCCTCAGTCCGCTGCACTAAGACCTCCTGCCATTTAAATCAAAAAAGGATTTAGAAAGCATTTGTAGCATTATTTATCAAAATTGATTTACTAGTAAATGTACATGTCTTTGCTAAGCCACCTCATTTACCCACTCATTATTCTTTTGCCTGTAGTGGGTGTCATGGAAGAACTGAGTAATAGGAGGCCCTTGACCAGCATTCTATGTTGTCTGTCATTTAAAATTATTTTGTATTAGATATGAATCTACATATTGATATATTAATAAACTTAATCAAATTTCTTTATATAAATAAAATTAGTACCATTAGGACATTCTTGATGCAAATGATTTGGAGCCACTGGTATGATTGTATGACAGCTTGGCTTGACTCTCTTTAGATTTCTTCGACTTCACCTACATAGAAAAACAAAAACACAAATCATAACTCATAGAATTGCGTTGGAATAAAATTAATTGATGTAGATAATATCCAAAGTTACCTTCCACTCTGGTGATTCCTAGCACTGTGAGACCATCAATTGCCAGTCAGCTAGATCACAACTCTCTACCGGGTAGTCCTGGGGTCGGGGAATCCCTTGCTCTAATAGTTCAAGATAGTGACCATGCAGCTCGTCTTTGTGACTCCTAAACAAAACCCTGCACTGGCGGTCAATCTCCACCTTGAGCTACATATCGCCTTCGTAGTCCCTAATATCAAATATTTGTTGCAATTAGGGGAGAGCCATATAAAGATTAGTAATAACAAAATATAATCAGATATTGTAATGAGGAGCACAAATATATTAGTTTGGTTGATATTTCTGATTTTAGTTTATCCAAACTGAAGCAATGACGGCAAGCTTGATCCCACATCAAGCTTCTTCCAGCCATGGGGTCGGATTGGGGTGACTTGTCTAATGGCTAACCCTATATGGTTCTCCAGTGATGGGGCATATTTCCCCTCTAGCCTATAGCTCGAAATGAGGATTCGAACTGGGATGTTATGACCAAGCTGCCTCCTTAGCTTCGCTACCTTCTTCCCTCGTGTAAGGCCCTTACACAGCTCGGAACCTTTGAAATTGGGGCTGATATTGTTAAGATGACAGTGCAAAATGAGTTAGTAAACACAAATCATTAAAGTAATGTGAATTCAATAATTTAAAAGATCATAATTTTCTCACCTACACTGCTACTGATTGTTCAAGGACTCGACGAAGGCTGGGTGGGCAGAGCCTGTGTGGTCGAAGGCTATATCGGCGGAGGCTGGGTGACTCCCAAATCAGGGGTTCTCTTTGCACTTCCAGACCATGTAATTGGAAGATGGATTCACAGAGGCTGTGTCGCAGCCTTGAGTGTGCTCTCTACACAAGCTAATACAAGTGCAACTGCTACACTCTGAGCACGTCTAACCCTTTTCTCCCGGGCATATCTATAACCAGGCTTAGAGCAAAATGACAAGGAAAAACAATAATTATTAGTAGACATCAATAATATTAGACAAGTGAATGTAAGCAAGCTACATTAATGGAAATGGAAATCATTTTAGCATGAGTCTAACTATCAAAACTAACATTTTAAAGCACACGTCATATACATTCACAGAAAGATTACCTCATCTAATTGAGACCCCGATGTCTCGTCATCTACATCATCATCTTCAGGGGGAATGTAGTTCTCGTTGTTATCATTACCATTAACCTTTTAATTTCCCTTTGCATTTGTCCCCTTAGATGAACCAAAGATGGCATGAACGGTTAGCAAGAGCCCTAGAGATGCAAGTTTATTTGTGTTCTTAATTGTCTTTTTTCTCTCTAATAAATAATTGGATGCTTGCACTTGACGGGACAACCCCCCTGGTTTGACCGATTTTTTTCCTCCATTTGGCATCTTTTGCAACTATGATATATATAAATAAGCATAAAATAAATATAGAAATGTTTTATCCATATATGAACAAATAATAGGAGAAAATGAAATTTAAGACAATGTCATGAATGTATGGTAAGGTCTTTATTAATTTACTTAATCATTACATGTGCAAAACGTGAAACAAACACTACATGTAATATTCCATGTCAAAGTCAAATTGACTATGTACATCATTGTCTTCTTTATCTGCTTACTTTGCTAGTGTTTCATCCTCATCTTGGCCATCCTCTTCTACTGACTCATCACTGAGAACGATCTCAGGATCTATATCATGCCTAGAGTACTGGACACTAGTACCATCAATGAGGACTAGGACAACAAATGTCATTTTGTCCTGCTGTAATGCATCATTAGGCACATCATCATCATCATCCCGTTTAGCCGGTACATCATACTCCTTGAGGCTTGACCCGTTCTACGACTCTCCAATTTTTTCCTCTATTGGTGTCATTGACATAAAAGACTTGTGTCACTTGACTTGGTAGGATAAATAGATCATCCTTACACCAACGACCTGTGATATCAATCCATGTAACATGTTCTTCGATGTTTATCTTGTGCTTGATACTAGTGTTGTAACATTCACATTCGAATAAAACCACTTTACCCGCATGCAAATAGGATAATTCCTAGACTTTGTAGATGTATCCATAGTAGTCATGTTTCTCCCCTTCGTATTACCCTTCTACAACTAAGCTGTTACTATGGCTTTCATGGCATTTCTCATAGTCTATAGTATGGTATTAGACATAATTACAATCACACCCCTAATAAAGATTCACTAGGGATCTAGGGCCATTTGCTAATGACCACATCCCATTAGTAGTTTCTTATGACCCTTGAGTTTTCAATTGATTCGTCTACATAAGCAGACTAAGACAAATGTATTACGCTAATATCATTTAAAGTGCAATCCAAAAATATCTAGCAATTAAAATGATAATGTTTTTTTTATGTCTTACACTTTGTTTGGACTATTTTGCAAATTCTTTTCATTTTATTTGTCCGATTTCTCCACCTTTTTGATTTTATACTAAATTCTTATGTTCCATACTTAAGGCAGCTTTAATGAACAAGTAAAAGTAAAGAATGAATCAAGGAGTTAACAAGCAATACATAAATATAGTTAGATTAAAGCACACACTCTAGATACGGCTCCACCTCAGGGCTATTATTCAGTCTAAGCCAACGAGCCATGTCACACTCTCTCTGAGAAGGATCATGTGCCCTTGCCATCAATCCGATGGGAAAGATAGTTTGTGTGAAGACCGACATCTCCGGCCCACGTTAGCCACCACCATCAGAGCGTTCTACTCGATCAATCTACTTTAGATACATTGAACAAAAAGTAAGATACTCTTTGATAATGTAAGCCTCGGGGATTGAGCCTTCTAGCCAATCTTGGTTGCCAACATACTCTTTTAGGGTTTTCAAAAATTTTTAAACAACCAATGATAACAATTAAAATTATCAATGCTAGGCAATTGCACTAATACATACATAATTAATCATTAGTCATTAACTATTACCTTTCTATTAGGTACATCCACCGATATTGCATTGGTCTACCAAGTATGGCTTCGCGCAACAAGTGAACCGATATATGAACCATCATATGAAAGAAAGTAGGAGGAAATATCCTCTCCAACTTGCACAATATTAAAACTATCTACTCTTATAATTTTTTCAAATCATCATGTCTATGTGTTTTCGACCAGAGGTCTTAGATAAAGCTGCCAACTCAAACAATGTTGTACAGATATCCTTGTTTAGAAAACCACGCATGCCAATTGGAAGGATGCGTTGGATAAAGATGTGGCAATCATTGCTTTGTAGACTAGATAATTTACAATTTTTCAAGGTTACACACATTGAGAGATTTGCTGCATAACCGTCCAGGCATTTGATCGACTTCAAGAATTCATAAAATCCATCTTTCTATTTGTGTAGGATGCATGGGGCTTCAAACTGGATCCATTGTCATATTTGCTAGATTCAACTCTGGCCTGATGCCTATATTTTTCAAATCCTTATGCATTTTTTCGGTGTCCTTGTTTTTGCCCTTTATTCCCAAAATTGTTCCAACTAAAGCTACACAAATATTCTTCTCAATGTGTATAGGATCAAGGTTATGTCGGAGTTTTTTACACTTCCAGTAGGGCCATTCAAATAGCATGCTTTTCTTTGTCCAATTCAGTTCTCTAGAGTTACGTGGTCTTTTCTTATTCTTACCAAACTTGACCGGCACTAGTTCTTCTAGTTGGTGTAGTACCTTTTACACCGGTAAATCTAAATAACTTTTTCATGCTCAGGCTAACCGTTGAAGGCCTTGCTTCTACATCATTGTTGGTTCTCTTCCAAGTATTTTCAATGACCAATGTACCTAATCTTATCTTTCAGCTTTACCCCTAACGAGCTGTCGTTACATGAGGGGCAAGCCTTTATAACCTTTTGTACTCCACTGAGACAAGTTGCCATATGTAGGAAAGTCATTTATAGTTCACATCACAGTCGTATGTATCTAAAAGATCTATTTAGTGGAGGCATCATTGATACACCATCATCCCATAACTCCTTCAACTCATCAACTAAGGGCCTCAGATAAATATCAATCTTGTTTCCCGATGAGTTTGGTCCTGGAATAAGTAATGACATCATGAAAAATGGCTCCTTCATACACATCCATAGTGGCAAATTGTCAGGCATAAGTATGAAAAGGCACATATTATAGGAGGTGTTTATGTTACTGAAAGGCTTGAATCCATTTTGGCTAACCGTAGCCTCATATTACGTGTCTCTTGGGCAAACTCTGGATATTTCTTATCAAATTCTTTCCATTCCACGAAGTTAGGCGGATGCCTTCCTATCCCATCATCAACAAGCTATCATTGTGCCATCTCATCTCTGTGGCTGTCTTCTTTGACATATACAATTTCCATAACTTCGGTGTCAATGGGAAGTAATGAAGCACCTTATAAGGGATCTTCTTTCGCTTGCCATCATTGACCTTGTAGCTAGGCTCTTCACATTCTGGACATTTATCCAATTGAGCATTCTCCTTCCAAAATAACACACAATCGTGATTACAGGCATCTATGTTCTTGTATCCCATGCCCAAGTCATGTAATAATTTCTTTGCCTCGTAAACTGAGGTTGGCACTACATGACCTTTGGGTAAAGAGTCCTTAAAAATCTGCAGAGCCTTATTGAACAACTTATTGCTACACCCACTTTTTACCTTCACATGCAATATCTTGATGACAAATGTTAACAGAGTATCTGACTTTTGCAGCCTAGGTACAGGCCACGCTGGGAGGCCTTCAATAAATTTTTAAAATCCTACACATCATCTTTTTTTTTTAGTATCTTCCTCCATGTAAGTTCCCCTATGATAGTCCTCTATCAACTCATCATATTCATCTTGATTCTCTTCTGATTCTTCTTCGCTTTCATCTGAATCATTGGGTTGAACTATAGGTTCCTTGTGGTGTATCCACTATTGTTATGACACCATTATTTCTTCAATGTGCAAATGATTTCTCACGGTTCCGTATTCATGTTTCAAGTGGTTACAGCAATTACCACATGGGCACTTAATTATTGCTGCCCCGCCTTAATTTGCCTTCGGAAAATTAATAAATGAGTTCACCCCAGCCGTATACATCACACTAAATCGATTATGATAATGTAATATCCAACTCCTGTCCATATCTGACCTAATCACATGCAATTAGAAATTAGAAATTGCTCTATGTGAATTTTATCATTAGAGAAGACTTCTTCGTGGGATGATAAGAGCCCATAACATAATGAAAAATATTTTATTGCAAGCTTGCGGTTAAGTTATATTAAGAAAAAATGAAGGAAGAACAAAATAGTGGAATTGCACTTCCTGCTTTGAAAAGGCTTTGTTCTTCCATTGAACAACTATTTGAACCCTTACATTGGACATTAAAAAAAATAGAAAAAAAAAGATAAAGCAAATAAAAACCAACAACATAAAACAAACATGAGGGCTGCTTTGTTCTCTAATTCACTACAATTTTTTTATCAATAATGGATGTTTGTTAATATTGTAAAAGATTATACACATACAAGAAAATTTTCCAAAAACAAAAGTCATCGATAAATTTCTTTTAAGAAAAATGTCCACATAAAATGCAAAGAGAGGAAGTAGAGTCCTATTAGAAATATGCATCTACACAGATCCATTTATACACATCATGAAATCAAAATCATCCATAGAAAAAAAATAAAAGTAAAAATAAAAGACAACTGCCTAATGCATTAATTAGATCCAAGTTTTTAGACTGAAGAATCCCATGCCTTTGTAATTGTTCTTCTCTATTCCCAAAAAGTGCCCCTTTTTTGGGTTTCTACAATTCAACAATTCTTTTAATCCAAGTTTTTTGGCCTTGAGTAATTGACTAGATGAACAATTGCCCCTTCAATTCAACATGACATAGGTCATTCAAAGGATCTACAATCCACCTATGTAGAAAGGCCATGGTTGATCAAAAAACTTATTCCTATGCAAGAAAAAATAAAAATAAAAATGCATAACCATGTGGATAAGCTCACGCCACCCATAAATTTAGGTCCAAATCAAGATATCCATTGAGAGGCATTGGGAAGAAATAGGAATATAAAGTAGTCAACTCATAAAAAAAAGGGTATTCTATTAACTTAAAGGATGCTCTTATGGAATACATTAAAATAGCATGCATACTGAAAGATAATGTAGATGATATGGGGGGCTAGATCACCCCTATGAACAAAAAGTCAAGTTCTTTTGAGAGAAAAAGAGAAGATGATAAGCAATTCCTCAACATAATGGGGGTGGTTTAGCAGTCCCCCCTAAAAAATCTTTGATGTATACCAATTAAGTGTTGGAGGTAGAAAATGAAGCTAGCATAAAAGCTTAGATGTTCCAAATCAAATATTATAAGAGTAAAATGAGTGCATTGAAGCTTAGTGCAGGCTAGGTCTAATAGAAAGGGAAGACTAATGCATAAAAAGAAGTGGGATTTCTAAGCCTAAGGAAATTGATAATCACCATGGTTAAATTAAATGCAGGGGTTTTGCTTCTAGCTTAAAGACAGTAATAAGAATTTTGATTGGGCAGGCCACCAAATAGGAATGCCTTTCTATAAAAAGGGTCATCAAATAATCTCCTAGTTCATAGGAAATGATTTACCAAACCATCACAACCCATGTAAATTGAATGAATCCCAATAAAGTGGTGATCCTATCTATCTAGATCTCCAAATTACACCCAACAAAATGTGCCTTAACAAAATTCATTAAGAAAATATTCATCAACCAAAGCTTCTTGCTTTGCATTTGTAATAAAAAATCAAGACAAACAAAAGCTTCACAAAAATCTACATTTTAACAAACTACACATGGGTTTTCAACAAAATGCTATTAATTTATGACATATAATCAGGAAAATCTAAATGGAGAAGAGCTAGGTTAGGATGTGTAAAATTAAGAACAAACTTAGAAATAGGGACAGTGAATAAGAGTTGCATCTTTTTCCACTCATCAATGGACACCCATTTAGATTTATGTGTATTTATATCCTAAGATATAAGGTTTATGTGTGTTTTTAGCTTAAGAGAGTAGATAAAGGGATTTCTACTGGGAGAGGGGAGGGGGAAAGAAAGAGAGGGCTAAATGGGGCGGGCTTAACTGAATGAGGAATAGAGAGGGAAGAAATGTAGAGGGAGATAAAGATGAAGAGAGAAAAGATAAGAGAGAGAGTTAATTTGCAGAGAGCAGAGAGATGCAGAGGCAGCAAACATAGAGAAGGAGAAGGAGAGAGTGGTACGCAGAGAAGGGTCGATGTTGGTGCTAGGATCAGAGGCTGAGATCGCAAAGAGGGGACGACTGATCGAGCAGAGAGGGGATGCCAATGTTGGGATCGAATGCTGAGATTGTAGCAAGGGCGAGGGTTGTCTTCTGCAAGATCACGCCGAACACGACAAAGATTAGCAGCATTGGAGAGATCACAGCGAGCACGGCAGAAAAGGGAGAGGGAGAAAGCAATGCGCAGAGAAGAGAAGAGGGAGAGAGCTGGGGAAAGAGTAGAAGGAGGCGAGCGAGAGAGGGAGAGAGTAGAGAGAGCAGAGGGAGGTGAGCAAGAGAAGGAGAGAACAGAAAGAGCAAAGGGAAGCGAGTGAGAGGGAGAGAGCAGAGAGAGAATGGAAGAGGGTATTAACAAATTGGGGGTGAGGGAGTGAAATAGTGATTTCACTCTCACACCAACATTTTGTGGACCTTCACCGATGACTTCTTTCGTCACAAACATATACAAATTCATCAGCAAAAGTTTTTCTATTTTAATATTTTCTAAAATAAGTTAAAAAGTTTTCGGACCTTTACCAACGCATTCTCCTTCGTCGTCCGAAAAAATGTAACATTTACCGACGTTTCAGTTAAGACGTTGGTAATAATTTTTAATGACGACAAATTTTGTTGTTAAAAGTAACTAATTTGTCAGCAATAATTTGTTTTATTTTAATTTTTTCTAAAAAAAGTTAAAAGTACTAACATTTACTGATGGTCAAATGAAAATGTCGATAATAGTTTTTAACTATGACCAATTTCGTTTTGAAAAGCTAACAATTTGTCGACAATCATTTGTTTTATTTTAACTTTCTCTAAAAAGATTAGTCATAAGTTCTAACCTCTACCGACGCTTTATTTATTTACGTTGGTAAAAATACAACTTTAAAATTATATTTACTGACGATTCATTTAAAACATCGGTAAATTATTTTACCGACTAACTTTTTTGTTACAAAAATTTAAATATTAGTCTGAAACAATTTGGTTTATTTTAAATTTTTAAAAAAAATAATTTAAAAATGTCCTAACATTTGCCTACAAATTTTAGTTCTTACATAGGTAAAAACCTAGGTTTCACCGACATTTTATTAAAAATGTAGGTAATGACCTTAGTTTCACCGACATTTTATAATAAACGTAGGTAAAAAGTTACCTTTTAGTATTTATGGCAGACGTTATATTTATTACGTTGGTAAAATGTTACTATTACCAATGAAATTTTAAACCCATTGCTAAAAAACATCACCAAAAGTGCTGCTTCTTGTAGTGTAAATTGAATGCTTCTGGTTTGATTTTAGTGATAGTGAGAGATTGAATTTGATTTTAGTTTTTATATATGTTAAACTCAAATTGTGATATTTTCTATTTCTGATTTTCATAAGCTTGATTTGATTTCATTTTGGTGTTGAATTGAATTCTGTAAGGCTACAATATTACTGGTTTGAAAGACTTGCAATCTTTAAGTTCTTCCTCAAAAAGTACCACTTCTCCACACTTAGTTTCACCATAAAACTTGTTTTTGAGATGGGTTTTTTCCTTAAGTTGGAAATTATTTCATTTATCTCTTTCCAAATGAACCAAAGAAAAGCTAAACAAAAAAGCCTCATCAATATAAGACAAATACTTGTAGATAGGAAACCATCCTATGTCTTCACCATCTCCTCAGAAAACATTTTTTTAAAAGGAAGTTGAAATTTTATTAGAAAAGAAAGAACAAAAAAATGTAAATGGGGAAATTGTTATAGCGCAATCAACCTTTCTCTTTGTGCTTTTCTTTCTAATTTAAGAATGCATCATATGACACATGACTTAACAATATGGGCATTGCATGTGATCAGATATGGACAAGAGTTGGATGGAACTGGTAATGCCAAGGGAGAGATTAAGTTAGTGATATAGTGAAGGGTTGAAGTCATTTCTTAGGTTTGTGATGAAGCATTTAACAAATGGGGAAGGTAAGATTTGTTGCCCGTGTAATAATTGCTTAAATGTGTATTGGTGTGGCTGTGACCTTGTGGGATACCATTTGGTGGCTTTTGGCATGATTTCATCTTATGTAACACTCCGACCCAATTAAGCATGATAAAAACTAATTAAGTAAGTTATTAGCTAATTAATATAGAATTAATCTAAACAAGGAGGATTATTCTCTAATTAAATTAGATATAGTTTATCTTGTGTCAATGAGTTTAGTGGATCAAGTGTGGGTCATGGATAGGTAGTTTGGTCAGGTTAACCTTAACTAGGTAGATGGAAGCCCTTTTTCGTAATTTTAGATTTTATGGTTTTGTGACATACATGCATCATTATGATATCATTGTGTTTGTCTCATTGAGTTCGTCACCTTTTGTACTTGATTTGAATGCGTTTAACGTCGTTTCAATTAATTGGACCCTCATTTGACTTAAATCGCAAATACACTGAAGAAATGGATCTTTTTATAAACTTAAGAAAATTTTTGATATATAAAAGAAGCCCAACTATACCAGTTAACCCTTCTTCATCAAAGGTCTAGCTGGAGCTCATTCATCTCCTTCTCTTTTGCAAATTCTACTTGAATGCTTGGTGAAGATAGTTGCATGTGAGGACTGAGCCTCTAAACCCTAATTCCATTATCTTTTCTTCATTTCCATCAGCATTCTCTTTTGGGCTACTGCTAGGACTTCTCTTTCATCCTCCCATTAGCTATTGAAGGTTAGAGTTTTGGTTTTCTTTGATTTCTAAATGATAGAGTCAAGAAGACTCATATCTCAACATTCACTCATCATCTTCATTCTTCCCTATATGCATGTCATCTAGGCATGAGAACAGTAGGTCTTCTTCTCAAGTTGAGCCAAGTGAAGGATAATGACTTGAATATAAAATCAAGGCAAGTATAAGCTAATTAATGTTAAATGCATGTTGGTATAATATGATTCTTACTAATCTATTAAACTCTAAATTTGATTTTTTAGCCCTTTTCTTCTTTGTTCTAATTGTATAATGAAATTTCTAAGTAAATGGTGAAATGTGGACCTCCAGGTGCTAGATATTTGAATTGAGAATCAATCACTTCATTGGAACAAAATGTAGAGTTGAAATCTGAACCCAGTGTCATGGGATGAATACAGGGTTTTGTAACTAAAGTTGCTTCAGAAATCCTAAAGCTTATGGCTAGGCCGTAAGTTTTATTATAACTAAGTTTCTAGAGACTAAAACTTGACTTTTCTTCTACGGTTGAGCTCATGGCTAAGCCATATCCAAGCCGTGCCCAAACTATATGTCACAAGTAACTAAGCTGTAAGCCAATACATGGCAAAGCCGTGGATATGGGAAAACTTCTACATCCTACAACTAAGCTGAGATGTACCCATGGTTAAGCCGTGGATACCCACAGCTAAGCCGTGGACTATTCATAGCTAAGCTATTAGAATCCTAAAAATTAAGGAAAAATTAGAGATATTTGAGAAGACCTTGTAGGGCCTGAGTTCATTAGGTCCTTTAACCTAATCAATTGGCACAATGGGAAATTACTTAATACAAAGTGTTTTGAGGGCTGAATTCACTCATGTAACATTGTCCATTTGTTAAGTACCTCCCTATGGGTGTTGGTTTAAGGGACTCTGATACACTCTTCATTTCTCAATGTAATATCAAATAGAGATAACTGTGTATCAGATAACTGTGTATCAGATAACTTAAAACTACATCATTATGTATGGTTAGAAACAATGGATGATTAGACTAAGGTTGGCTTGTAAATTACCTTAATTTGAATCGCATAGCATATTGAATTATAGTCATTGTTTTCTAGTACTCAAATGATTTGAAATGATTATCATATGGATTGATTTTTGATTAAATGTTTATTCACATACGTTTCTTTATTGCCAATAATGAATGGAGTAAGAATGAATTGAACATCTAATGAATTATTTACAATGAAACGAATTGCACTAATTACTCAATTTCAATTATATGATTTGCAATGGTCTAGCTCTACTCAGCTTCAGCCATATGATACCCAATGGGGTTGACTTTGGTGTAGTAGATTGTTATGGTATCACTATAGTGTGTCTTTGGAGCTTCCAAACTCCTTGAATGTAGAGACCCAATTATACCTTTGACCAGGGCATCGGTGTTCTCAATGCAAAGATCCCTAGAAGGAGGATATTACAAATATAGTAACCAAATAGCAATGTATTTCTCTTATTTGATTCTTAGATCATGCTTTATTTAATGCACAACATGCCTGGTATACTAAATTAACTTCTATGATCACTTGGTAATGATTCTTTTAAACGTAACGTGTCTTACTTTAATTATCTTATATACTACTGAATAGTCTTAGTCAAGAGTTGTCTAATGGTATTACAAGCTCAGATCCCAGTCCCGATCCAGTGAAGATCAAGGAGACTTTAAAGGAGTCCCTTAGGGTCCCATTAGGCCTTGACGAGTGGACAGCAAAAGCGATTTGACTAATCCACCTATAGAGCGCGACACGATCATCATAGGGCCTTTTTATTTTGAGGATTTAGATGCATAGGGTTTCATGACATTTTGCATTAGATTTATTCCATGCATAGTTCATGGCTCTCCCTTTTTTTGGGACAATGTATATCATTTTGCAATTGCCCATAAACTTTATTTCCTTTTGTAAAGACATGTATACTTATTCTTATTCAAATTCATGTACATGTCATATTATGTTAAATAGCTATGTTTCTCTTTCATTATATATATAAGCATTTTAGTGTGTGTTGTTTGAATGAAATGATACCTTGGGAATTATTATTTATTAGAAAGGAAAGAAATTTTTATGTGATATCGATAGACTTCCACGTGATATATGCTTGGATAGATGTCTGCTAAGAGCACCTCACATTTGTAAGTAATGTGAATATCTGTTGTGTAATTCCACTTAAACTCCGATCCAAGTGTGGTTTACGCAGGAGTACGTGTGTCATAGTAAGGGATTAACCCAAATCCCCGAATTCTTGGGCTTGGTTTAACCCAAATCCCTGAATTCTTGGGCTCATGTTGTGACATCTTACAAGAATTTAATACACCATGGGGATGAACCTGACCAGAATCAATCCCATGTAGTGGATGGTAGCTGTGTCAATCAGGGTGATGATGGAATGCCACATGTTGAAGTTGATGAGGTCTAGGATGGTATTGAGGAACTGGTAGAAGATTGTGAAATGGGGACTTTCATGAACTGTGATAGGGGCAAATCGGGTTCTGGTGAAACAGTTAACACTGCTCAGAAAGAGGAACAAGTAAACTTTGAAAAGCTATTGTAGAACTCCCAGCGTGAGATTTCTCTTGGCTGCAAGAAGTTTACCCTGTTGAAATTTGTTATTGCCATGTTTCATGTGAGGGTAATGTGCAAGTGGAGCTATAAGTCTTTCAATATAATGATGGGGCTGTTAATGGACCTTTTGCCAGAGCATAATTTGGTTATAGGGTTACTTATGCCACGAAGAAGTTGCTCTCTGGGTTGGGTTTGGGGTACAAGCACATCGAAGCATGTCAGTACGACTGCACACTTTTTTGTAAGGATAATACCATCTGGAGTCATGTCTGGTATGTAGGGAGCCTAGATACAAGGTAAACAATGGCAAGGGGAACAAGATTTCTCATAAGATCCTGTGGCACTTTCCATTGACACTGAGGTTGAAGTGGTTGTATCGGTTGAAGTAGATAGCTAGAACCATGAGATAGCACAAGCATGAGCGGCCAAATGACGCGTTGGCAAGGCACCCTATAGATTGTTCCGAGTAGAAGGAATTTGATCAAAATCATTCCTAGTTTGCACAAGAGCCTCACATTCACAATGTGAGGCTCAGGCTAACCACAGTTGGTTTTAACCCCTTTTGGAAACATGAGCACCTCCTACATTATGTGCTCTGTGGTCCTTATGCCTTATAACCTGCCACCTTGTAGTGCATGAAGGAACTAAATTTCATGATTGATAAGTCCTTAAAAATGCATACTTTCTTATACATTTTGGATCATTTCAAGGACTTAATGATTTAAAAGAGCTTCATTTAGTGTGATAAAATGGTTTTATGCATTTTAAATTCATTTTAGTATTTTTCTGCATAAATTGCTTAAAAATCATATTTTTTTTGCATGAAATATGAAACTTGCCATTTTTGGAGTTCTATTATTGAAAAGTTTTGTGAAAATTATCTTTGTCATGAAATAATCAAATTTTCATCATCATTAGTTCATTCACATAAAATCATGAAAAATGGTGTGCATTTTCATTGTCATACAAGCGAGATGGGCCCACAGTTATGCATTTATATTCTTAGGGTTATAATTATCTTTTCACATGGAATTCATTTATTTTCTTATAGGAAATTGATGACATGGGTCCCATTTTCAAGAATTGAGGCAAGCTAATTATTTTCAAAAGAAAGGAGAAAAGAATTGAAGAGAAGGAAGAAATTAGAAGAAAATAATGTACAGTTGGCTTCATGGTCTCACACAAATTTACATGTGTGAGGACACACTTGTGGGACATCGTAGATGGGTCCATTTATTTGCTACACATTTCAGGATATTTTCAAGAAAATTTGAAGAAAATCCCATTAAAAATGAAGAAAGAAAGTGACCTATGAGAGTTCTTTGAAAAGGAGTAGAAATAGAAAAAGAAAAAATATATATGGATGCCCAATGAGATTTAGGAAAAGGAAAAAAATCAAAGAGAATTATCTAAGAATATCTCTTTGATTTTGGAGCCAATAAGGAGATTCTTCCATAGAAGGAAATTTGGTAACATAAAAGACAAAGGAGGAAGTTGTACACCTCAAGTGGGCCATGTTTGATTTCAAGTGAGGATTTTTCTCTCAAATATCTCTTAAAGAATCTCAATGTAAGGTGGCAAATACAAGAATAGAAAAAGCACCTAGGAAGGACTTCCCAAAAAAGGAAAGAAAAGAAAAAAAAAAGAGAAAAGCAAGAAGTTATTCACACCCAAAGCCATGTCATGCACCCAATTATTTTCAATTTAAATTATTTTGAAGATTTTATCAAATCAAGAGAAAAAGGAAGTTTTGGGGGTTGAAAAACTATAAATAAGGCACCCTTGTGGCAGTCTCAAGAATGAAATAATTACCTACCTCCCACCTCTAGATTTCCTACACTCCTCTTTGCTTCTCTTGTCTATATATCTGAAGTCATCAAGGAGGTTTAGCTCTAAAGCCACACCACCAACTTTGAAGATTCAACTTGAAGGAGCAATTCTTTTCCATTCTAGTATGTGTGTTCTTTTTGTTTAAATTCTTTTATCTTTTGTAAAGGATTACTATACTAGTTCAATAATATTCATCTTGTTATTCTTCTTATTCTTATGGTTGTTTCTATTGCTTATTTGTGTTTTCTTGTTTGGATTGACAACCCAAATTTAAGAGAATATGTTAAGTAATTTTTATGCCTGGATTGCGAAAGAATTTTGATAGAATATAGCACATTTGATTTCAATTATACCACCTTTAAAATTCTGTTTTATATCACCTTTGACTTCCATTGTTACCACCTTTGATTTCCGATTCACCACCTTTTAATTTTAGCATACTACACAATTAGTTTTCCTGTAGTTTACTTTTATTTTAATCTTTGCACATTTACTGCTTATGATCTTGCACAGTTTTGCTAGTATTATTTCACTGCTGTAGGTTACATTAGATTCATGCATATTTTACTTTTCATTCATAATTAAGGGTGATGATCATGCAAAGTTTAGAAATCAAATTTTAAGTCTCATGATTTTGAATTAAAAACAGTTCATAAGCAAGACTGTGTCTGAAATTATTTATGGTAGAATTGCAATAGTAGATGTTACACATTCTTAACTATGTGAGGTTAAACGTTTGAAATATTTTGAGGACCTAAAGTTCAGAAAACAACATCTGAATAAAACAGTCTAGAACTGTGCGGAAAATAATCTAAACAAGGTCTATGTTGGATGAATTTTTTACAAACCAAATTTGCACATGTTCATATCAATTGAATGCTTAATGTTTTGATCAGTTTTTAAAACCTGAAATTACAACTTAAAGAAGAAAGAAAAGAGAAAAGAATCATGCGAGATTCAGTTTAGAATTTGTGCTAAAAACAGATTCTAAACAATGACATATTATTGTCGGCTCATGCATATTGATTGATGAATCATCATGGCTTGTTTCGTATCAGTTATACTTAGGAATTCTATGTTTAATTGACGATTTTCAGCTCTAAAACTGAATTAATTCGGTAGTAGAAATCTGGTTTTTGAACCTTTATTGGTAGCCCATTCATGTATAATACAATCACATGTAGACTATATATTCATGCATTAAGTAAATTGTTTTTTTAGAAAGTTGAATCTTCATTCTTCTTGCATCTTGTTCACCTTAGGAATTTTAGGTCTTAGATTTGCATTCTTGTTTTTTTTTTCTTTTCATGTATGATTTGATACATTCTTAAGTTAGAAAGTTGTGTTGTTTAGTTGCATTATATAGTTTTTAGAAATTGTTTATCAACAGAAGATTACTAATTTGTTTTTAGATTTTCATTTAGACTTCTTTCTAAAATTAAATCTCTTTCTAAATTGAATTGATCTTTTGTTTTTAGAAAGTTTAGGTTTTTAACCTAATTTAACTTTTAACTTAGGAAAGTTTTTTTTTTCACTATTGTTTAATTAGCTTCTAACAATGTTTAGTTTTTAGTTTAGTAAGTTTCTAATTTTAGTTTTCTTTTATGGGAAGTTCTAATGTGTGTTTTATTTTGTAGAAAGTTTAGCTTTTTTTAGCTTTAGGAATTCTAATTTAGTAATTGTTATTATAATTGTTTAATTTTTAGGAATGAATGTATTTGTTAGACTTTAAATTACGTTAGTTTTAGAATTTTATTTAGGCAGGTGACGAGTTGAGAACATCTTAAAAATATTGTTTTCTAATGATCGACCTAGTTTCACCAATTTATTACTACATCGCAGCTCTACACTTTGGGTTGACGAACAAGTTTTTGGCGCCGATGTTGAGGAGTGTCATTTAAGGTAATTTTTCTAACTTTCCTAATTTATATTGCTTTATGGGTGTAATTTAATTTTACTATCTTTCTAAAAATAGGAGGACATGCATGGAATGATGAGCCGCCCTAATTTGGAATAAGAAAGTGCACGGATTGTTAGAAAGTTCAAATCATTCTTATTTTTAGAAACTTTCTAAAATTCGAAAAGGTTATTGTTTTTTAAGTTATCATTGTTGAAAATTTATACTAAAAGTATACTTTTATGTAGTTGTCTTTGACTGATTTACTTATTAGTAAAGTTTGCTTTTTCCATTTTCATGAGAATTTATATGGCAAATGGTTGCATTATTATTTACTGTGCATAAGTGCGTATTTTATTCTATAAAGTAGACAAGTTAGTGTGTAGAGTTCAGCTACGCACGGAAGACTTATTTGTCAGTTCTTATAGAATATAAGTTATTGTTGTTTATAATCTAAATGGAACTAGACACACCATCGGTACTATTGTAGCATGATGTTTTGGTAGGCATGTCTTCGTTGTGGGAAATGGTATAGTTTCGACTCGTTATGCTAATACACTTTGTGTATATTGAACAAGACCGCTTTGGGGTTATTGTCTTTATACTGACTACATAAGATGATTAACATCCAAATGGTTATTATGGGTGCTTGTACTCTTAAATCAATATAAATAACAGACAAGTGCATTTAGTATTTGGTATTTTGATTTACAAAGGAGTGAGACCTTTTGTGGGTCATTAATCTCAGTAAATTGGATGAGTACACTACGTGTATGGTGCATATTAGTTTATTGACGGACTCCACATCCCGTAATAGGGATTGATGATATCCCCATGATCATTCCTAGGAACATGGAGATGGCCAAGAAGATGATCCTACGGGGGACGATGTTAATGAGGAAGATGAAATTTTGGCAGAGCATGGAGATGGCCAAGAAGATGAACCGCAAAGTCATCATTCCAATTATGACATGCATGTTGACATGGATTGTGACATAGAATTTTGTGATTGGATGCATGCAAGCTATTCCTAATACATATATAGAATTAAATATATCCTAATTTAGTGTTTATTGCTGAAATTCAATACCTTAAGATGAATGAAATTATATAAAGAAAAATTATACGCAATTAAATATGTCCTAATTTAATGCTTATTACTTCTCAATTTTTAGAGCTGAAAGTTAGGTTTATAACTAATTCAAACAATGCTCTAAAACTCTAGTAAATTCTATACCCAATCTTCAAAAATAAAAAAATTGTTAACCCGCACAAATTTGGTGGTAAATTTATCCAACCACTATAATGAAATAAAAATGCATAAAAACATGTTTTCTTTCTAAATGAGGCTTCCTTGTTTTGATAAGTCCTTAAAATTTTCAAAAATATTCATAAAAATGTGCATCTTTAAAGCCTTATCAATTACTATTTATGTCAATTTGAATACTAGTAGAGCAAAATGCCAAAGAGTAGGAAAAGAAATGTCCAACCCTATTATCTGGAAAAAAAGAAGGTAGCAGCATAACATGATGCAGCATAACCTAGACGTAATGGAGTCTTCGGGGTTGCATCAGGCTACCGATGCTTGGATGGCTGAGTTGGGCAAGAACAATCCACCGTCTCCCATTAAGGAGAAAGGAAAAAGAATAATGGGTGAGGAGAACAAAGAGGAGTACATACCCTCTGAGTATGAGGATCAACCACACCCTTCTTGTAATTAGAATGGCAATGATGATGATGAGTTGCGAGATGTAAACTATACTAGCTTATTTGTTATCAACATTTTTTTGTTTTTTATTATACATGTTCCATTTATTAACTTGATGTATATTTTTATGGTAGGACATGGATATGCCTCCTCATCATATATTACCCATTTCAGGAGTACTGGGGGATACCATGCCACAAGGAGACACACCTCCCATTCCTGTAGCTGATCAGTGGCCTACTCCAGTCACGCAGTCCAACCGTATAGGTAATTATAATTTAACTTGTTCAATATATGTATATTAGATAAGTCGAATAACAATATGGTCTTGTATGCAGCATCAACCTCAGATTCAGCCTCATCAACCCCATCACAAACACATAGGTGTGGAGTGATATTCGTCAACTCCAAGTGCAGAGCTGCCATGTAGTAATAAACTGGTGAGACCAGGTTGATCCACAGGGAGGAATCTTTTAAAGATGTTTTCAACTTGTCACCTACTTAAATAAAATTCTAAAACTAACCAAATTTAAAATCTAACAAATACATTCATTCCTAAGAATTAAATGCCTATAATAAAAATTCATAAATTAGAAATCTTGATTCTAAAACTTCCTATAAATAAAACTAAAGTTTCTGCAAAATAAAACACACATTAAAACTTCCAATAAAATAAAACTAAAATTAGAAACTCACTAAAATAAAAACTAAACAGAGTTAAAAACTAATTAAACAAAAGCCAAAAAAAAAAAAAGGAACTTTCCTAGTTAGTTAAAAATCTAATGGAAGCACTTTCTAAAGCAAAAGATTTTCAAAACCAATTCAAATTGGAAAGATATCTAATTTTAGAAAGAAATCTAAATGAAAATCTAAAATCAAATTAGTAACCTGCAAATGCTAAACAATTTCTAAAGACTCTGCAATGCAATGAAACAAAGCAACTTTCTAAGTTAAGGATGAATCTATCCTAAATTATCATACACAAGAACATTTTCTAGAAAAAAAAAACAGACTTTCCTAAACTAATCTATGATGTATGAATGATGACAATGCAAACTTAAGACAATGCTACATGATGTATGAGAGCAACTAATCTAGTGCAAAGCATGTTGTGATGCATAAATCCTACTCTAATGAATAGCTGAAAATAACGTGTCCTATCCTAATGCTTACTACTAAATTTACCTATCCTAGAATGCATGAATTTACATAAAAAAAAAACCATTAAACAGTAGCTAACATGTTGGAATATAAACATGAATGAGTGGGGCGTGTGATGATATGATGCATGAGATTAACAAGTGGCCAGATTTACATCAGAAATCAGCTTGAATGGCGCTGTTATAGTCATGTTTCAGATCTGAATCTTCTTCTTTTTAGCACAGAAAATCACTTCTTAAGAGTACTTTAAACAGTTCACAAATACATCGAAAAATCACTTGAATAAGGGCCAGCTTCCATCACTGTTACAGGACTGATTTTGGACTGCTTTCAATGATATTTTAGTTCTGATTTCAAGTTTTAAAAACTATTGTAAACATCAAGCATTCAACCAATATGAACATGTGCAATTCTATTTTGAAAATTCATCCAATATAGACCTATTTGAGACTATTTTCTGCACAAAATCAGGATTGTTATTAGGTTATCCTTAAACCTGATTCACTTCTGGCAACAAATAGAACTATGAAAATAATCATTCACACAATGGAGTGCACATATTCAGATTTAGATTCAGATTTGTCTTGATTTATGGACTGTTTTTCATGATTTTAAAACACATAAAACTCAAACATTCAATTTGATTTCTAAAATTCGATGACCAACATGATTACAAATTGAAATATGCATGAACCTAATGTAAGTTTCAACAGTAAACAATTTTAGCAAAGATTGTAAACTTATAGTGTGCAGGAAATAAAATAAAAGTGAAAAAAAAGTAAAAATGTAGTAAAATAAATGAAGTGTGCTGAAATTCAAAGGTGGTAACAACTTGAAATCAAAGGTGGTAACAATTGAAATTAAAGGTGGTAAAATAGAAGTTAAAGGTGGTATGTATATTCTCTCAATATCCTCCCACAATCCAAGCCTAAAAATAACTTTTAATATGCTCTCTTAGATTTAGGTCATCAATCTAATCAAGAAAACATAAATCAAGCAATAAGACCAACCGTAAGAATAAGAAGAATAAAGAGATGAAAATTATTACACTAACATGGCAATTCTTTACACAAAATGAAAAAAATTTGAAACAAAGAGAATACACATACAAGGATTGTAAGGTTCCTAACCCAGTTCTTATTTTAATTAATTTAAATATAATTTTTATTTAATTGTTTGTGTTTTAGTTAATTATGGTTATTATAATTATTTAATTTTCTTTTGGGTTTTGGGCTAATCGGATAGTAGGTTTAGGATCATGAGTATCCATCTTTTGACCCGGCCCAATTCGGACCCATTTTGGGCCCATTAAACCAAACCAGGCCCATATTTATAATTAGCCTAAACAATAGGGTTCTTTTTATAAAAAACCCAAAACTTTTCCCCAAACCCTAAGCCTACTTATATTCCATCGATGGGTGCTCTCTTCCCTCATCTCTACAGCAGCTTTTCTTCCTCCATCACCTTCTCTTGATCGGCCAAGGTGGGGGCAAGCCCAAATCCAAGCCCAATCGGTGGATCCTCTTCGTCATCTCTTCTTCTTTCCTCCTTCTTCTTCATCTTCTCAGTTGGGGTAGGCGGCGTAACCGAGGGAAAGAGAGAGATCTAGATCTTCTTTTGCATCAAAGGCAAGTGAAATATTCATTTTTTTTAAAAAAAAAACATTGGTGGCCCATCACTGTTAACACATTGACTTGTGCCATTTTTACAAAAACTGGTGATCAAGGGGCCACCCACCATCATGTGCAGGTGGGTGGCCCACCTGTACATTACTGCCGGCGCATGTGTGCCTGTGCAGTATTGCACAGGCGCCAACCCGCCTGGCACACAAATCGTCTGGGATTCAATCCCAGACATCTTCATCATTCATTTTTTTTTTAAAACAACAAAGTGGGTCTCCCTCCATCATGTCATCAATCCGATCCATGCAATCCATCTACCCCTATATCCATCATCATCATCATCATTTACAAATTTAAATGGGCATTTAATGAATACTACTAATCATCATAGATTCAAAGGAAACTAGTGTAGATCATTGAAAAAAAAAATGAATATTTCACTTGCTTTTGATGCAAAAGAAGATCTAGATCTCTCTCTTTCCCTCGGTCACACCGCCTACCCCAACTGAGAAGATGAAGAAGAAGGAGGAAAGAAGAAGAGATGACGAAGAGGATCCACCGATTGGGCTTGGATTTGGTCTTTCCCCCACCTTGGCCGATCAAGAGAAGGTGATGGAGGAAGAAAAGCTGCTGTAGAGATGAGGGAAGAGAGCACCCATCGATGGAATATAAGTAGGCTTAGGGTTTGGGGAAAAGTTTTGGGTTTTTTATAAAAAGAACCCTATTGTTTAGACTAATTATAAATATGGGCCTGGTTTGGTTTAATGGGCCCAAAATGGGTCCGAATTGGGCCGGGTCAAAAGATGGATACTCATGATCCTAAACCTACTATCCGATTAGCCCAAAACCCAAAAGAAAATTAAATAATTATAATAACCATAATTAACTAAAATACAAACAATTAAATAAAAATTATATTTAAATTAATTAAAATAAGAACTGGGTTAGGAACCTTACAAGGATGGAAAGAAATTCCTCCTTCTAGCTATTGAACCCTCAAGGTTGGTGGTGTGGCTTTAGGGCTAAACCTCCTTGATGATTTGAGATGTAGAGATAAAAGAGGGAGAGATAAGTATAGGAAATCTAGAGGTAGGAGGTGGGTAATTCTTCCATACCTTAGACTACCACAAGGGTGCCCTATTTATAGTTTTTCAAGCCCCAAAATTCCCTTTCTCTCTTGAAATGAAAAAATCTTTAAAATAATTAAAATTGGAAAAAGATTTGGGTGCATATTCATGCTTGGGCGTGAGCTTTTTTTTTCTTGCTTTTTTTTTCTTTTTGTTTTGTTCTTTCCTTTCTTTGGAATCCTTCTTTGATGCTTCTTTCCATTCTTGTAATTGCCACCTTACATTAAGATTTTCAAGAGATATCTTAGAGAAAAATCCTCACTTGGAATGAAACATAGCCCACATGAGGTGTAGAACTTCCTCCTTTGTCCTTTGTATTGTCAACTTTCCCTCCATTGAAGATTCTCTTGGTTGGCTCTAAGATTAAAGATATATTTTAAGATAACTCTTCTTGATTTTTTTTCTAATAGAACTTGAACTTAAATCCCATAATTGTCTGGGATTGGGCGTGGGATATTTGCATATTTTTTTTCTCTTTTTTTTTTCAATTTCTTCTCCTTTTCAAAGAAGAACTCTCATATGTGGCTATCCTTCTTCATCTTTAATGAGATTTTCTTTAGATTTTCTTGAAATATGTAGCAAGTAGATGGATCTCATCTTGGATGTCCCACAAGGGTGTCTCACAAATGTGAATGTGTGTGGGACCATGAAGCCAATTTTGCATTTTTTTTCTTTTAATTTCCTCCCTCTCTTCAATTCTTCTCTCCTTTCTTTTGAAAATAATTATCTTGCCTTCATTCTTGAAAATGGGACCCATGGCACTAATTTTCTACAAGAAAAAGTGATTCATCATTTAAAATAATAATTTAAAATTAAAAATCACAAATGCATGATAGTGGACCCATCTCTCATGAAATGATGATAAAAATGCACACTATTTTTTTTTATGGTTTTATGTGAATGAACTAATGATAATGAAAATTTAATTATTTCATGAGAATATAAATTTTCCCAAGACTTTCCAAAAATAGAACTCCAAAATGCCAAGTTTTATAATTTTATGAAAAATGATGGTTTTTGAACAATTTATGCAAAAAAATACTAAAATGAATTTAAAATGCATGAAACCATTATATCACACTAAATAAAGCTCTTTTAAGTTAATAAGTTCTTAAAACGATCTAAAGTGTATATGAAAATATGCATTTTTAAAGACTTATCATACCCCCAACTATCATTTTGCTAGTCCCTACCAAAAACTGCAAATAAAACTGTGGAATTTCATCATGACTTACGCTATCCTAAAACTAATGCAATGCAATAAAACTAAACATGAATGCAACGCCACTTTTGCTGGTACTGTCAATTGCATTTAGCATATGCAGCAAACCTTCAAACCCTTAGGTCCCCCCTAGTGGATGGGTTGTGCCTCGTGAGGGTTTGCAGTGAATATGCTATAAAATTCTCTTTTTTTTAAGAAGAATAAATGAGAAAAAAAAATTAAAAAAAAGAAATTTCTCAAAAGAAAATTCACTCATATTGGATATTTTTGAAATCTGGAATAATTAAACTTTCAAACTTTTCAAAGTCCAATCTACAATTCTATTTTTGAAAGCTTTCTGAAATTCAAACCAACCTGCGTACATGGTGAAAAAAATTGTATACATTAAAAACTTATTCCAAATATTTAACAATAATGCTGCAAAAACAGAATTTTTCCTTCAAATAATTTGATCCCCTGAGATTTAGTAAAAAGAAATTTCCTCTTAATGCTACTAAGATAGCTGCCACATTACTGTTTACTTCGATAGGCCTCTTTTCTCTTACTATCCTTTTCCCACGTAAGAGTTCCTGAGTTCATACGATATAAGAAAAGTTAGGATCCATGGAGCAAATCTGATCCTTATTCTTCCCTGCATATACTCCCTTGCAAGCTCTTGCGGACACTCTTCACTCACTCACTTTTTTCGAAGTAGAAATTTCCAAGTTCATATGATTTAGGAAAAGTTAGTATCTAAGGAGTAAACTTAGTCCTTATGCATTTCCACACATATCCCTTGAAAATTTCTACAGACACTCGTTGGGCCATAATTCATCATCATTCTTTTTTTTCTAACAAATTATTTTTGTGACTGTGCAATGTTTAGTTCCCTTAAGCTTTCTAATTAACCCATGTAACAAGCGTTAAACTAAATGACTCCCAAACTAGATGGCTGTAGGGCACTAGATATAGACATTTCCCTCCGGGTTTACTAGCTCGAGTCAAAAAGGCTACGTACCCAAACTATTCACAAACTTTTTATTTATTTCCATTTTTTTTCAAATTGAAAGTAAACACTAGTTGCTCAAACTAATTCATCTTGGTTCTAGCAATTATGATTCACTAAAAATGAACTAGAAAAAAAAATATTTTACAAACTAAATCTTAAGTTCATATCATATTCCACTGAAAAATTCCAAAAACAGCATTAAAGCTTCTAATCCAAAATGTCTAAAAATATTATACGTACATGTATGCATGTGGAAATCAAGTTTTGGTACTCTTCTGATAGGTTTCCTCCTTTAGAAAATGCAAACTTTCTTTTTACTTCCTTCCAACAGTATGAAAATTCCAGATTTCTACATATCTTCAAATTGCTTTAATTCCTTTCTAAACTTTCTTTTCTAAAATGAAAAATAAATGCTAGAAAAAATTCTTAAAACCAAAATAAAAGTCTAAAAATTGAAAAATTTTCCTAAAAAGTGAGAAAAAATAAAAAATTTTTCCTAAAGTGCTTTAAAAAAGGTGCCTAAAATTGGACAAGTGTGCTTGTTCCCCACCCCAAACCAATTATGAGCATTGTCCTTGATGTTTATGCGTGTAATGTAGAACAATAAAAGTAACATGAGGAAAATAAATTTAAAAGAGAGTAAAGGGAGAAACTCACCTAAAAGTGCATCTGTGATGCTCCCTGTCCAAGGTTAAGCAAAACAAAAGAAAAGCTACTACATAATATACACAGAAAGAGGCCTCCGTCAGATCCAAGGCCGATTAATCCTTGTAGACAAGATCATCAAGAGGAACTTATTCCTCTTTAGTTGGTGCGATCTCCAAGAATGGCCTTAGTCTTTGGCCAATGACTTTAAACATCTAGCCATCCTTAGGGTCATAAATCTCAATGGCACCATATGGAAACACTGTTTTAGCAATATAAGGATTAGGCCATCAAGAGTTGAGCTTGTCTTGAAACAAGCGAAGCCTAGAATTGAAAAGGAGGACATTTTGCTCAAGGTGGAGATTTTTCTTGAGGATGTGATTATCATGAAAACCTTTGTCCTCTCTTTGTATATTTAATTTAGAATTTACATAGACTCCACTATGCAACTTTTTCAATTCATTCATTTGCAATTTCCTCTTAGATCCAACCTTATCCATTTCGATGTTGAACTATTTAGCCCAATAAGCTTTATGCTCAAGTTCCACTTGGAGGTGGCAAGCATTCCCATAAATTAGCCGGTAAGGAGACATTTTGATAGGAGATTTAAATGTTGTTTGATAAGCTCATAATGCATTGGTTAGTTGAGGAGACCAATCATTTCATTAGGGTTTACAACAGTCTCCAAAATCCACTTGATTTCATGATTTGATACCTTTACTTGCCTACTAGTTTGCAGGTGTAAGGAGTGGCCACTTTGTGAGTTATTCCATATTGCTTCTTAAGGGCTTCAAAATTTCTATTACAAAAATGCGATCACCCATCACTTATGATGGCACAAGGGGTTTCAAATCATGAAAATAAATTCTCCTTTAAAAATCACTATACTATTTTAGCATAATTATTCCGAAAATGAATAGTTTCTATCCATTTTAAGATATAATCAACAACAACCAGGATATAAATGAAAAAAAACTAAGAGGAAAAGGTCCCATAAAATCTATGCCCCATACAACAAAAAGTTCAACTACCAAAATTGGGTTTAGGGGCATCATGTTTCTTTTTGAAATATTACCCAATTTTTGGCAGTGCTCACCGGTCCTGCAAAATTCATGAACATCCTTAAAAAGTGTGGGCCAGTAAAAACAAGATTGCAAAATTTTGCAAGATGTCTTTTTAGTAGAAAAATGGGCCCTATAAGCCAGTGAATGATAAAAGAAGATGACACTATGAATCTCATTATCTGGCACACATCTCCTGCTAATTTGATTTGGGCAATATTTGAACAGGTTTGGATCATCCCAGAAAAAGTGTTTAACCTTAGCAAAGAACAAATCTCTATCTTGCTTAGTCCAATGGTTAGGAATGTATCTGTAGTAAGATAATTTGCTATATCTGCAAACCAAACGGGTTGGGACAATGCAAAAAGGTGTTCATCTGGGAAATTGTCCCTGATTGGTGTTGGCTCAACATGGTCGAAAATGATAAGTCTAGGAAGGCGATCTGCCACAACATTCTCTACCCCTTTTTATCCTTGATTTCTCAGTCAAATTCCTGGAGTAGGAGGATCCATCAGATTAGTTTGAGCTTAGCATCTTTTTCAAAAAGAAGATACTTTAGCGTAGAATGATCAGTAAACACAACAATCTTGGATCCAATCAAGTAGGAACAAAATTTGTCAAGTGCAAAGACAACTGCCTGCAATTCCTTCTCAGTGGTTGAATAGTTGACCCTTGTACTATTTAAGCTCTTACTTGCATAATAAATCACATAAGGTTTGTTATTCTTATGTTGCCCCAAAACATCCCCAACCACATAATCACTACCCCTTTTTATCCTTGATTTCTCAGTCAAATTCCTGGAGTAGGAGGATCCATCAGATTAGTTTGGGCTTAGCATCTTTTTCAAAAAGAAGATACTTTAGCGTAGAATGATCAGTAAACACAACAATCTTGGATCCAATCAAGTAGGAATAGAATTTGTCAAGTGCAAAGACCATTGCCTGCAATTCCTTCTCAGTGGTTGAATAGTTGACCCTTGTACTATTTAAACTCTTACTTGCATAATAAATCACATAAGGTTTGTTATTCTTATGTTGCCCCAAAACATCCCCAACCACATAATCACTGGCATCACAGATGAGTTCAAAGGGTAGGTTCCAATCCAGATGTTGCATAATTGGAGTAGACATCAGCATGCCTCTCAATTTTTCAAAAGCCACTTGGAATGCCTCAGTCCATTCAAATTGTGCATCCATGGATAATAGTTCACCGAGAAGGTGAGATAAAACTAAAGTCTTTAATAAACCTTTTGTAACACCCTACATGCCCTAAGAATGATCATATATCCCTTATAGTTGTGGGCGTGGGTAACTTGGTGATCAAATCAATTTTTGACTTGTCAACTTCCAGACCTTTTTTAGATACAATATGTCCAAGGACAATTCCCTGGCGAACCCTGAAATGACACTTCTCCTAATTGAGTACCAAGTTCTTTTCTTTGCATTTAGCGAGAACAATCTCGAAGTTGCTCAAATAGTCCTCGAATGAATCACCAAACATAGAGAAATCGTCCATGAAGACCTTGAAAGTATGTTCCACCATGTCACTGAATATACTCAGCATACAACTCTAAAACATGGTGGGAGCATTACATAACCCAAAAGGCATTTGCCGATAAGCCAAAGTACCAAAAGGGCATCTGAATGTGGTTTTCTCCTGGTTTTCAGTGGAGATTATGATTTGGTTATACCCAGAATATCCATCAAGAAAACAATAATATTGGTGGCCAGCTACCCTTTCCAAAATTTGGTCGATGAAAGGTAAGGGAAATGGTCTTTATGTGTGACTACATTGGGTTTCCTGTAGTCTATGCATACCCTCCATCCCACGAGTACTTAGGTTGGAACCATCTCGTCCTGGGCATTCTTGACTACAGTGATGTTAGCTTTCTTCGGAACGACCTGGGTAGGGCTGACCCACTGACTATCCGAGATTGGATAGTTTATACCCATGCCTAGAAGTTTAAGCACCTCAGCCCTAACCAGTTCTTGCATGGTAGGATTGAGCCAACGTTGCATTTGCCTACATTGCTTTGCATCTTCTTCAAGGTAGACGCAATGCGTACACACTAAAGGGTTAATTCCTTTGATGTCGGCCACATCCCAAGCAATAACATTCTTTTGTTGTTTGAGCACTTTCAATAACTGGGCCTCTTGATTCTCAGTAAGAAACGAGGTCTCCTCATCCCCAAGGTAAACATATTTGAGGGTAGAAAGGAGGGGTTTTAGCTTAAGTTTGGGTGGTTTAACTTAAGATGGAAGAGGCGGTGCACTAGTTAGCACAAGCTCCTCAAACTTGGGTGCCCATTTTGCATTGGGTTCTTCCATAGTATTATCATCCAATTCCTTAAGAGAGTCCAGGTCCTCTTTGGCCTCAAATATCAGCGTAATGTGGGAGTTAACACACTCCTCTAAATCATCCTCCAACATAGTATTCACAAAGTTCATTTCAAGGAGATCATCATCAATATCTTGGGATGTTTGTATAAACTGAATATGTTTAACTCAATGGTCATGTTTCCAAAAGAAAGTTTTAACATTCCATTCCGGCAATTGATTAGTGTGTTTGATGTTGTCAAAAATAGTCTTCCCAAAATTACCAAAATCCGGGCATTATTATTGTGTATTGTTTGAGTATCCAGTACATAAAATTAGCATGGAAATAGAACTTTTCAATTTGCACTAGTACGTCCACTATTGCCCCCCTTGGTTTCTTTACCATACAATTTGCTAGTTGTAGAGTGACCTTAATAGGTCTCAACTCGCTTAACCACAGTTGTTGATAAACTGAGTAGGGTAATAGATTAACACTAGCCCCCAGATCTAACAAAGCACGACCAATCCGGTGATTTCCTATGTGCACGATATGGTGGGGCACCCCAGTTCTTTATATTTCTAGGGCATGCTACCATTTAAGAGCACACTAAATTATTCAATGAAGAAAGCTTTCTTTTGTACATTCATCCTACGCTTGACAGTGCAAAAATCTTTAAGGAACTTGGCGTAGGCTGGGATTTAATTAATTGCATCCAACAGAGGAATATTGATTTTGACTTCCTTAAAAATGTCTAAGATCGCCTGATTTGGGAATAACTTTTTAGGATGGGTCAATCTCTGTGGCATAAGTGCAACAAGTGTGATAATCATGGGGTCAGGACCTTTCTCATTTTCAATAACAATCTTTGTATTAGCACTATCCTTTTCAATTTTTCCATTTAAATCCGAGTTTTTTATCTTTTTTTGGATTCTCTTGAAGCTCTTTGCCATTTTGTAGAGTGACAGCTTGAACATGCTCTTGATAGTTAGTTATGTCGTTTGCTTGAAACTGGCTTTTTGGATTAGGGAGAGGTTGAGATAGAAATGGTCCTTTCCCTTGTCCTTGAAGGCTATGTTTGATCTGTTCGATAAAGGTCTCTAACCTTTGGATAACTTGTCGATTATCTTGAATAGCTTGCTCATTATTTTGAATAATCTATTGATTATTATGCAAGCTTTGCATAAACTGTTGTTAAGATTGTACTAGCACATTGAGCGACTCCTCTGATGACCTATTCTGAGCTTGTGGTGCATAAGATGTATTATGCTATGGAGACATGTATGCACCAAAATTTGATGGTCTTTGGGGGTTATACTCAGGTGTAGCAATTGGCCCATTCCTCCAGCTGAAATTTGGGTGGTTCCACCACGAAGGTTTATACGTGTTTCCCATGGTATTTGTATTGAGCAACCTTTGATGAGAGTTCAAGGCATTAGCCTATTCTTGAATCAATTCCTATAATGTAGGTCTAGTTGGACAGTCTGTTGACATGTGATTTTCAGAAGCACAAATACCACAAACCATAACTATATCCCTACTCTTTCCAAGTTTCAGGGTTTCAACTTCTTTTTGTAAATGCCGCTAGCTTGGCTTAGATTTCAGTTTAAGTGTTCAATTGATATAATCATCCTCCCTTAGACTGATTTAATGACTTGGATTGATCTGCCCCATCAAACAAGGCCCATTTTTGTGCTTTTTTTACCATTAGTTCTAAAAATTCCCATGCTTCATCGATTTGTTTTTTTATCAAATTGACCATTGCACATCATCTCAATAAATTGATGGGTATCAAGAGTTAAACTCTCAATAAAAGTTTTGATGAGACGATATGTTTCATATCCATGGTGAGGACATGCAAGGATCAATTCGTTAAATCTTTCCTAACACTTATAATAGGGTTCTTTGAGATTTTATCTGAACATCATGATTTCCCTATTTAAAGTGCTGGTTTTGTGTTGTGGGAAAATTTTTTTAAAAAATTCAGTTTATAGGCCTTTCTAGGTATTAATTGAACTTCGTCTAAAAGAATAGAGCCGAGCCTTTACTTTATCTTTCAAAGAAAATGGAAATAATCTAAGTTTGATTACATCCGGCACTACATTTTGTAACTAAAGTGTTGCACATACTTCATCAAATTCTTTTAAGTGCAAGTGTACACTTTTAGAATCAAGCCCATGAAACTTAGGTAGAAGTTGAATCATTCCAGGTTTGATTTCAAATTGCCCCGTAATTAGGGGCACCACTATACATGAGCATGTGGTTTAACGTGCGGGGTTCAAGTAATCACGTAAAGTCCTAGGTGGCTGGTTCACCTCCACCCCATTACGGTCCCCATTTTTATTCCATTCCTGAGTTGGGCATCACTATTACTGGACCCACTCGCTATTTGAGACAATCTCGAAGGACTTGAGGGTCTTGGAGATTCTTTTCTAATCTATGCACTGAACCTCCTTGCCAAATTGGCTTGGAGTGCTTGTCCTTTCATTTTGGGATTTTGAGATTTTTTTTAAATGAGAAAAGCCTAGATTATACAAACAACATCTAAGTAACTCCCTAAGGTTGAAAAGTTTCTTTAGTTCTCCAATCCGGTACTATGGCCAGGTTAGCTACCAGGAAGTGGTAGAGTCACAGATGGACCCATTTGAAAGACCAGTTTCCTGAATAGACTAGCTATCACGTGCTATAAAGGCAAAGGCTTTCTTAGGCACCGAGATGATTAAGGACAGCGATTAGATCACTTTTGGTATATTTTCTTCTAAAAGGAGTTATGACAAATTGAAAACAGTAACTTTTTCCAATTTTAGAAAGTTTCTAAAAATAAGAGTAATATGAACTTTCTAAAAATCCATGCACTTTCCTATTCCAATTTAGGCAGCTCATCATTCCATGCATGTCTTCTTATTTCTAGAAAGATGCCAAAATTGGATCTCACCCACAAAGCAATGTAAATCATGAAAGTTTGAAAAGTTACCTTAAAAGGCACTCCCTTGCAACAGTGCCGAAAACTTTTTTGTCAATTCCAAGTGCAGAGCTGCGATATAGTAATAAACTGGTGAGATCAGGTTGATCTATAGCGAGCAATGTTTTTAAGATGTTTTCAACTTGTCACTTGCTTAAATAAAATTCTAAAACTAACCTAATTTAAAATCTAACAAGTACATTCATTCCTAAAAATTAAACACTTACAATAAAAATTAATAAATTAGAAATCCTAATTCTAAAACTTCCTATTAATAAAACTAAAGTTTCTACAAAATAAAACACACATTATAACTTCCAATAAAAGAAAACTAAAATTAGAAACTCACGAAAATAAAAACTAAACAAAGTTAGAAACTAATTAAACAAAAGTAAAAAAAAACTTTCCTAAGTTAGTTAAAAATCTAAATGAAGCACTTTCTAAAGCAAAAGATTTTCAAAATCAATTCAAATTGGAAAGATATCTAATTTTAGAACGAAATATAAATAAAAATCTAAAATCAAATTAGTAACCTTCCAATGCTGAACAATTACTAAAAACTCCACAATGCAACTAAAGAAAGCAACTTTCTAAGTTAAGAATGAATCTATCCTAAATTATAATACAGAAGAATCTTTTCTAAAAATAAAAACAAAAAACTACAAATAGACTTTCCTAAACTAATCTATGATGTATGAATGATGACAATGCAAACTTAAAAAAATACAACATGATGTATGAGATGTGAAACTAATCTAGTGCAAAGCATGTTGTGATGCATGAATCCTACTCTAATGAATAGCTTAAAATAACGTGTCCTATCCTAATGTTACCACTGAATTTACCTATCCCAAAATGCATGAATTTACATAAAAAATCATTAAATAGTAGCTAACATGTTGAAATATAAACATGAATGAGTGGCGCGAGTGATGATATGAAGCATGAGATTAATAGGTGGCTAGATTTACATCAGAAATCAGCTTGAATGGCACTGATACAGTCGTGTTTCAGAGCTGAATCTTCTTCTTTTTAGCATAGAAAATCAGTTCTAAAGAGTAGTTTAAATAGTTCACAAATACATCAAACAATCACTTATGAATAAGGCCAGCTTCCATCACTGTTATAGGACTGATTTTGGACTGCTTTCAATGATATTTTAGTTTTGATTTTAGGTTTTGAAAACTATTTTAAACATCAAACATTCAACTGATATGAACATGTGCAAATCTGTTTTGAGAATTCATCCAAAATAGACGTATTTGAGACTATTTTTTGCACAAAATCAGGACTGTTATTAGGTTATCCTTAAACCTAATTTTCAAATTATGATTCACTTCAGGCAACAAATAGAACTGTGAAAAAGATCATACATACAATGGAGTGCACAAATTCAGATTCAGATTCAGATTCAGATTTGTCTTGATTTATGGACTGTTTTTCATGATTTTAAAACACATAAAATTCAAACGTTCAATCGGATTTCTAAAAGCCCATGACAAACATGATTATAAATTGAAATATGCATGAACCTAATGTAAGTTTCAGCAGTGAACAATTCTAGCAAAGATTATGAACTTATAGTGTGTAGGAAATAAAAGAAAAGTGCAAAATAAATAAATAAATAAATAAAGTAAAAGTGTAGGAAAATAAATGCAATGTGCTGAAATTCAAATGTGGTAACAACTTGAAATCAAAGGTGGTAACAACGGAAATTAAAGGTGGTAAAATAGAAGTTAAAGGTGGTACGTATATTCTCTCAATATCTTCTCACAATCTAGGCCTAAAATTACTTTTAATATGCTCTCTTAGATTTGGGTCATCAATCCAATTAAGAAAACATAAATCAAGCAATAAGACCAACCATAAGAATTAGAAGAATAAAGAGATGAATATTATTACACTAACATGGCAATTCTTTACACAAAATGAAAAAAATTTGAAACAAAGAGAATACACATACAAGGATGGAAAAAAAATTCCTCCTTTTAGCTGTTGAACCCTCAAGGTTAGTGATGTGGCTTTAGGGCTAAGCCTCCTTGATGATTTGAGATGTAGAGATAAAAGAGAGAGAGATAAGTGTAGGAAATCTAGAGGTAGGAGGTAGGTAATTCTTCCATGCCTTAGACTACCACAAGGGTGCCCTATTTATAGTTTTTCAAGCCCCAAAATTTCCTTTCTCTCTTGATATGAAAAAATCTTTAAATAATTAAAATTGGAAAAAAATTTGGGTGCATATTCATGCTTGGGGGTGAGCTTTTTTTTCTCGCTTTCTTTTTTACTTTTTTTTTTCTTTCTTTCCTTTCCTTGGAATCCTTCTTTGTTGTTTTTTTCCATTCTTGTAATTGCCACCTTGCGTAGAGATTCTTTGAGAGATAGCTTAGAGAAAAATCCTCACTTGGAATCAAACATGGACCACATAAGGAGTAGAACTTCCTCCTTTGACCTTTGTATAGTTAAATTTCTCTCTAAGGAAGATTCTCCTTGTTGGCTCCAAGATCAAAGAAATATTTTAAGATAACTCTCCTTGATTTTTTTTTCCAATAAAACTTGAACTTAAATCCCATTAATGTCTGGTATTGGGTGTGGGATACTTGCCGTATTTTTTTCTCTTTTTTTTTTTTTTTTCAATTTCTACTCCTTTTCAAAGAAGAACTCTTGTATGTGGCTTTTCTTCTTCATCTTTAATGAGATTTTCTTTAGATTTTCTTGAAAATATTTTGAAATGTACATTAAGTAGATGGACCTCATCTTGGACGTCCCACAAGTGTGTCTCACACATGTGAATGTACGTGGAACCAAAAAGCCAATTTTGTTTTTTTTCTTTTAATTTTTCCATCTCTTCAATTCTTCTTTCCTTTCTTTTGAAAATAATTTTCTTGCCTCAATTCTTGAAAATGGGACCTATGTCATCAATTTTCTACAAGAAAAAGTAATTCATCATTTAAAATAATAATTTAAAATTAAAAATCACAAATGCGTGATAGTGGATGTTTCATCCATGAATTTGCACAATTTAGGCATCATTTTAGATTGGATTAGGGACTTATTTAGGTTAAATATATCATTATTCATTTAATTTCATCATTTCATACATTTTCACCTAAAAATTGGAATTTGTACAATTTTTGCACATCTTAAGCATTAGTTAAGAATGTTTGCAATTTTTCTCCGAAGAACCCTAGTTGGAGTAGAACTCTGTCCAGACGGGTCCCACTTCAATGTGGGCTCTTTAGTTTTTGATGTGTTTAATTAGAATGTGCAGAAAATAAAATTTGTAGGACTCACACAACCCTGGGATGATTTAGGTCCCACTGCTTGAAGATCCACACACTTAGAGTTCATCTGCTCGTGGATCCCATCTGAAGATCAGCTAAGGTTTTCAAAAGATCTTATCTCATCCTATTGTACCAAGAAATATTCGTAGAGATAGAGTCCATTGCAAATTAAAATTCAATCCCGTTTTTTTCAAAATAGCTTATTTTAAAATGACCATAACTCTTAATCCAGACCTTGGATCAGTGCAAATGACCCACCGTTGGAGAGCTCTTTTAGAGTAGATGTCCGTAGAGCCCAAGATTGCACAAATCGGAGCTAAAATGAGAAAGTTATGGGCCTGGGAAATTTCATGTACATTTTTAGGTGGGATTGCAATTGCATCTACACCATTAAGGTATAACTGTTCCACATTTCTCTGTGGAGCCCCTAAGAAGATTAGATAAGAATGCTAAAAGCTTCCACTTCATCTTATCTCTAAAATCTCTCTCATCTAAGGAGATAAACCCAATCAACATGCAGCTGATCTTATCTTTCAATCCACCAAAAAGAGGTCCAGATTCAATGAACCTGAGGAGCTAGAAAACTATAAAAGGAGGCTATGGGAGGCTCTTCCTCACCCCAGCAAGATTTGGAAATCCCAGAACTCTCTCTCCCTCTCTTCTCCATTTCTCCCCTCCCTTAATTTCTATTTTTATTTTAAAGGTATTCTGGAGCCTTGTTCCAGAAACTAGGATCTAGAAGAGAGAACTCTGAGAGACCATTGTATAAGAAAAATGAATCAATGAAGTTATTTTGATGTTCTTTGCAATGGAGGGCTGAGTTTCTAATTGGAGCGAAAGATGAATCAAGTATTTTAATGTTCTAGTTTATATTTATTATTTTACTCTTTTCTAATTGTCTCTTGTTAATGTGCTTTTAAAATATAATAATAGATTTGTCATCATGCCAAAGGCAAACCTCTGATTTGTGTTCTTAATGAATAAATTTTGATCATTTATGCTTACTTTGGTAGATTATGCTTAGATCTTTAGTTATCTTTGATAGTCTATGCTTAGTTTGATAGGTGATGCTTAGGATATTCATTCTTTTATGAGGTGAAGGAGGTCTTGGGTATTGATTTTGTTTTTCTTAATTAAGGATAGTTTTTGCAATAGTCAAATCATCCAGATCAGAAACATTGATTTGTTTATGATCTGAGTAATAATTGAGACAAAAGGGTAAATTAATTACATAAATTAGAATTTTAAATAATTTAGTGGATTCTGGCTGCTCTGATCTGTTTCCTATCATTGTTATTAATTTGTTTAGTTTCTGATTTGCATATTGCATTTCTCCTTTATTAGTTTTCCTTTTGAAAAAAAAAAGACTCAGATTTTTAATTAAAAAGTTCAAAAGTGCTTTCTGTGGGATTGACCTATATTTGCCATTGTCTCAATAAGACAACTGTGCACTTGCAGTTTTAAGTAGATTGATTAAATTCACATTAGGAGACCCATCTCTCATGAAATGATAATGAAAATGCACACATTTTTCATGATTTTATGTGAATGAACTAATGATGATGAAAATTTGATTATTTCATGAGAATATAAATTTTCACAAGACTTTCCAAAAATAGAACTCCAAAAATGGAAGGTTTTACAATTTTATAAAAAATGATGATTTTTGAGCAATTTATGCAGAAAAATACTAAAATGAATTTAAAATGCATAAAACCATATATCATACTAAATGAAGCTCTTTTAAGTTAATAAGCCCTTAAAATGGTCTAAAATGTATATGAAAATATGCATTTTTAAGGACTTATCAAGTGACATAGGGTTGGAGGACTAAGAAGATTCTCAAGCAACCTTGAAAGCTCCTAGTAGCCACTCCAACCAAATACAGGGCACTTATGGGGCCAATGCCCTATCCTTTGCTCAGGAGTGTGGGCTACAGGTTCGAGCCCATGCTCTCATCTAGGGTGTCATGAGGTGGAGCGATGTTAAGGATTAGGATAAGAAGCCATGCATACGGCGCATTCTGGTAATTGCCTTATCTTTTTATTAATTCATATTATCTTTTTGAAGGATGGTGTAGATCCCAGGAGTCCGCTTTATAAAGGGATGGCATTGTCTACTTGGGACGAGTTGAATGCTTATTGGAACACTGACGAGTGGAAGGTACTCAATTCATTGTTATCACCTTTCATTGATATCCCTTTTCTTGATATCTTATTTATCTCCTTTGTCTTGATATAAACTTGTTTATAAGCAACATTTTTTTATAGAAAAAGTCTACCCAAAAGCCAAGAATAGGGCTGCTCTAAAGACCAATCATGCATGTGACTCGTGGTCCTTCTCAGCTACCACGCTACCATGACCATCAGGATAATGTGCTATGAAATTTCATTTGAAAACCTATATATTTACTTGAATATATATCATACTCATTGTTTTATCTATTGAGATGAGGCCACAGAGAATGATGGCGTCGAGCCTTACATCATTGACTTCCATAAGGACATTCATTAGAGTAAGAAGAAGAATGATTAGGTGACCCCTAAGTGCGGTGCAACACATGTATGCAATCTTGTTCACTTAGACTCGGTCCTAGTTTTAGGGTTTGGCATATTAATTCTTTTGATAATTACAGGTGAAGCTTGTGGAGAAGCACAATGATCCAGCTCTAAACTTGTCACAAGAGGAGTTATCTGTAGATATGTTTGGGGCTAAATCTGGGTGCGTGAAGGCACTTGGTAAGTGGCCATCTTTTTCTTTATGGACTATTACTTAGTTCCACGCACAGGATGATAAGTTGAGGCGACTAAGGGAGCAGGTGGACACATTGATGAGGGAGAAGGATGAAGAGGGGGAGGCAATGAAGAAGTAGCAATAAGACTTTCAGGCCAAGATGATGCCAATACTTGCAAAGGCCAATGTGTACCCAGTGCAATGTGGTGGAGCAGTCTTATTTAGTGGCGGTCAGCAATTGATAGTGGTGGAGTAGGTTAGTATGTTATTTTTGAACATATTGAATATTAACTTAGACTTATGCTTGAGAAAATGCCACCGACGGGCAAAACCACCAAATACCCACCAAACGTCCCAGCAAGTGTCACAAGCACCTCACTTGGGACCAAAGTAACTTGTAGGAACCAACCTTGCCGATACGACATCCCTGGTTTGTGAATTCCATGTTAGTTTGCATTTTTTGAGACTTAGATTTAGGAAAATGCCACCGATGGGCAAAACCGCAAAATACCCACCAAATGGCCATGCAAGTATCATGGGCGCCTTGCTTAGGACCAAAGTAACTTGTAGGAATTGACCATGCCCCAGCGGCATCCCTAGTTTATGAACTACACGGTAGTTTGCATTTCTAGAGACTTAGACTTTGGAGAATGCCACAAATAGGCAAAACTGTCAAATTCCCACCAAATGGCCTGCGAGTGTTGTTCATTAACTCCAAGTGCAGAGCTGTGATGTAGAAAAATACTAGTAAGACTGGGTCAATCCACAAGGAGCTATGCTTGAAATATTTTCAACTTGTCACCTCCATATTCAAAATTCTAAAACTCTCCGAATTAAAATCTAACAAGTACATACACTACTAAAAAACATCACAATCACAATTCAAATAAAGAAAATAAATCATAAATCTAAAAATTCCTAAAAATAAAATTAAATTTACTGCAAAACAAAACACACGTTAGAACTTCCAATAAAACTAAATCTAAAATTAGAAACTTACTAAAAATAAAAATTAAACAAAAGTGAAGGAAACAAAAATTTCCTAAATTAGAAACCAAATTAAGTTAAAAAGCTATACTTTCTAAAAACAAAATATTTCTAAATCATGTTCAAAATTAGAAAGAAATTTAACTTTAGAAAGAACTTTAAAATAGAAACAAAAATCAAATTAGTAATCACCTAATGCTAAATAAGTTTCTAAAAACAAACTATACAATACAACTATACAAGTCTTCTACAATACAACAACTACCTAAATTGAGAATGCATTTATCCTAAACTATCACACATGAATCTTTCTAAAAATAAAAAAAATAAATCTGAAATTTAAGCTTTCCTGAACTAATCTATGAATGAATAAATGCAAAATAAAAAGAAACTACATTAGTGAATAGAAGGGTGGGGCATGTATATGTGTATGAACTAAAGGGGCTGCCAAAAAAATTCTGAAATCAGTTTCTTGTTGTTTTAGTTCAGTTTCAGATCTGAAACTTGTCAATTCCAAAAATTTTGATGTATAATTGATATGAAAACAGGTCACAATTACTCAACAATTTACTAACAATAATATGTCACTGTTTATCATCTATTTTTAGCAATTTTTCACCACAATTTCTAAATTAATTCATGAGTGTTTCAGGTTTTCAAAAACTTTTCAAACATTGAAGACATGTGCATGTATAAAGATTATATATAATGGTCATAATACACTGCCTATTTTTCAAACTGTTTCGGGACTGTTTCTGAGTTGCTTTCAACTGTATTTTTAGTCTGAATTTAGGCTTTAAAATCTGTTATAAACATCATGCATCCAAATACTATGAACATGTGCAACTGGTTTGTGAAAATTTTTGTCCAATATCGACTTAATTGGACAATTTTCTGCACAAATTTTTTTTGACTCTTTTCAATTGTAATTCAGGTTCTAAAACTGATGAACATTGAGGATGAAACCATGTGCACAGATTGTTCATGAAAATAATAATATGCTGCCTGATATATCTCAATATACTGCTAGTAAAATTCAGATCTGAATTTCATATTACAATCTTTGCCGAACCATTCCATACAAACAGATGTCAGATTTCAGATTATCTATCAATTCTATCGGCACACTTTGGCAAGAAATATTTTCAGTTTTAATCTTGTTTTTGGACTGATTTCAAGTTATGATTATGAAACTAACACAACTGAAAATTTTGATGTCTGTCAATTTGCATGACCATCACCCCTAAACATGGTTTTAAAAATTGAAATATGCATGATTCTAATGCAATTTACAGCAGTAAATCAAACAAAACTGTATAAGAACATAGTGTGCCAAAAATTTAAAAAAAGTGCAGGAAAATAACCAGAAAAGTGCAGAAATTTAAAATTGTAGAAATTTTTAAGTGCAGAACTTTAAGATTCAAAAGTGCAGTAAAATAAAAAAAAATTGCAGGAAGTCAAAGGAGGTGAAACAATCAAAGTCAAGGGCGGTATATTCATTCAAAATTATCTCTTAATCTAGGCCTAAAAATTACTTAAAATATGCTCTTTTATTTGGGTCATCAATGCAAACAAGAAAAACACAAATCAAGTAATCATGCAACCATAAGAATAAAAAGAATATCAAGATGAATATTATTGAACTAGTATGATAACCCTTTACACAATATGAAAAAATTAAAACAAAAGATTACACATACTAGGATGGAAAAGAATTCCTCCTTCTAGTGATCTTCAAGGTTAGTGGTGTAGCTTTAGGGCTAAGCCTCCTTGATGACTTGAAATGCAGAGAACAATAGAGGGAGAGATGGAGTGTAGAAATTCTAGAGGTGGGATGTGGGTAATTCTTTTATGAAGAATATGAGAGAGGGGTGCCCTATTTATACTTTTTCAAGTCCTACTCCTTCTCAAATTCTAAAATCTTAAAAGTAATAAAATTGAAAGAAAATAGGCCCCATATAAGACTTTGGACTTGAGATCAACTTTGGGATTTTTTTCATTTTATTTTTCTTTTCTTTCCTTACTTTGTTTGGAAGTCCCTCTTGGATGCTTCTTTCTTTTCTTGTATGTGCCATCTTGCATTGAGATCTTTGGAGAGATAATTTAGGAATAAGAATCCTCTATTGGAATCAAACTTGGCCCACATGAGGTGTAGAACTTCCCCTTTTATCTCTTTGCATTGTCAACATTTATTTTTTGGAAAGTTCTCCTTGTCAACTCCAAACTTGAAAAGATCTTTGAAGATAATCCTCTTGATTTTTTTTCCTTTTCTTTTTCAGCCAAAAATCTGAATTAAATCCTCTTTTGGATGTGGAATGCTTGCTTGGATATTTTTTTTATTTTTTTCAATTAAATCTATTCCTTCTCCAAAAAGAACTCTTATGTGGCTTTTCTTGTCCATTTTTTGATAAGATATTCTTTAAATTCTATTCAAAATCTCTTGAAAATGTGCAACAAGTAAATGGACCCCATCTTAAATGTTTTACAAGTGAACCCTCACACATGTGCATGTGTGTTGGAGCATAAAACCAACTTTTGCATTTTTTCTTCCAATTTCTTTTTCTCTTCAATTATTCTCTCTTTTCTCTTGAGAATCAATTCCTTGCCTCAATTCTTTACAAATGGGACCTATATCATTAATTTCCTACAAAACAAATGTAAATTTATGTGAAAAGATAATTTTACCCCTAAGATCACAATTGCATGAATGTGGGCCCATCTCTCATGAAATGACAATAAAAATGCACACCGTTTTTCATGATTTTATGTGAATGAACAAATGATAATTAAAATTCAATTTATTTCATGAGAAAAATTATTTTCACAAAACTTTCCACAAATAGACTTTCCAAAAATGGCAGGTTTCAGGAATACATGCAAAAAGTGTGATTTTTAAAATATAAATGAATTTAAAATATAAAAAAATATGCATGAAAAAATATAAAAATGAATTTAAAATGTATGAAACCATGATATCACATTAAATGAGGCTTTTTCAAGTCAATAAGTCCTTAAAATGGTCAAAATGTGTATGAGAATATGCCTTTTTAAGAACTTATCAAGTGTCATGAGCACCTCGCTTAGGACCAAAGTAACTTGTAGGAACTAACTATTCCCCAATGGCATCCCTAGTTTGTGAACTACGTTTTAGTTTGCATTTCTTGAAACTTAGACTTAAAAAAATGCCACCGATGGGCAAAACAACCAATACACACCAAACGGTCTAGCGAGTGTCATTGCACCTTGTTCGAGACCAAAGTAACTTTAAGAGCTGACCATGTCCCAAAGGCATCCCTGGTTTGTGAACTATGCATTAGTTTGCATTTCTCGACATTTAGACTTAGGAAAATGCCACCAATAGGCAAAACCACCAAATTCTCACTAAACGGCCAGTGAGTGTCACGAGCACCTCGCTTGGGACCAAAGTAACTTGTGAGAATTGATGGTGCCTCAACAGCATACCTGGTTTGTGAACTGTGTGTTAGTTTGCATTGTCTAGACATAGACTTAAGAAAATACCACCAATGAGCAAAACCACCAAATTCCCATCAAATGGCCTGATGAGTGTCATAGGCATGTCGCTTGTGACCAAATTAACTTGTAGCAATTGAATGTGCCCCAACTACATCCCCGATTTGTGAATTACACCATTATTTGCATTACTATATGTTTGTTTAATTTGCAGTAGCATTAGAATTTGTTATTAATATAATTTTTTTATTTTTTGTCACAGATTGGAGATGAATAGTAGTCGGTGGCGATGACATGCATCTAGAGATTCTGCGTGTAAGGAGAGATGTAAAAGTTGATAGTATTTTATAAGTAGACACATGTTATTGGATATAAACTATTATGCACTCTTGTTGGATTCGTATTTTGAACTTTTGTTGGATTTGTGTTATAGACTTTTATTCGATTTATATTATGGATTGTTCTCGATTGAATCTTGTATGATTTATAAGTACTATCAAGTACTTATTATGTTATGGGATTGAGCAGGTATTTTTCAATTAGAAATTTTTTAATATATGTAAAAACGGTAATTTAAGGGAAAAAATTGATTTTGGCGATGAAACCATGCATCCCTAATTCTTTTTGTGAAGAATTTTTCATGATGAAATAGTAAAAATCATAGCTTAATCCTTTCATGATGACTTAAGTCACCATTGATTGTTGTATTTGGTGACGAAACCATAATTTTGTCGTGGAAAGCACCTATTGTGACGACATTATTTGTCATGGATCATGAATTACCAATATACTCTTTTGTGATGACAAAATAGTTTTGTTATTAAAAACAGCTACCGCGATGAGATGTTTCATCGCAGAATACAGATTATTATTTCTCTAAAAATTTTTGGTAAAGAAATATGCTATTCAGCGACAAAATAGTGCGCAAAATACCAATATCCAATTTTTCTTATATTTTGCATCAAAAGTTAGTATTTGGTGATGGATATAAGTCATTGCAAATGATACTCTTTGGTGACAAAGATTTTTTTGTCACGTATTGTACATATAGTGATGCACATATTGCATAGCCAAATGCATATCCCCTATATTAAGAATATTTCTCGTTTGGGGATGGAAGTGCTTTTTCTATGATAGCTTTTGAAAATTTCCACGACTAACAATGACATTGCAGATATGTATGTTATGGCAACAAAACTAATTGTCATCCTTAACTTTATTTAGGGACGGGACAATGCCGATAAAATATTGGTGTCGCCATAAATAATGTGTGACAAGATTAGGTTTTTTGGTAATGAAATTTCAGCACCAAAGCCCATAGTTGTTATAATGGCAAGTGACCTACCGTTAGAAAGCTTATTCAGAGTAGATGTTCGTGGAGCCAAAGATCAGATAAATCGGAGCTAAAATGAGAAAGTTATGGGCCCAAAAAGTTTTATGTTTATTTTTAGCAGAATTATAATTGTATCTACACCATTGAAGTATAACTGTTGCACATCCCTCTATAGATCCCATCTGAAGATCAAATAAGAATTCCTAAAGCTTACACCTCATCTTATCTTTAAGATCTATCTCATCTTAGAAGATGAACTCAATTAAAAAACAGCAGATCTTATCTCTCAATCCACGAAGAAGAGGTCTAAACATAACAAACACGAAGAGCCAGAAAACTATAAATGGAGGCCACCATGGGAGGCTCCTCCTCATTCCCAGCCAGATCTGAAAATCCTAAATCTCTCTCTCCTTCTCTTATCCACTTTTCTTCCCTCCATTAATTTCTGATTTTATTTTAAAGGTGTTCTAGAGACTTATTCCATAAATTAGGATCTAGAAGAGAGATTCCTAAGAAAACATTGTATAAGAAGAAGAAATCAGTGAAATTATTTTTTATATTCTTTACAATGGTCGGCTGAGTTTTTTATTAAAGAATACAAATGAAGCCAAGTAGACCCTCTGTTTAATTTATATTATTATTATATTTCTTTTGTACTTTCTTTTTATGATGCTTTATTAGAATAATAGATCTATCTTTATGCCTTAGGCAGCCTTTATTCTAATTTTTAATGAAACTAGTTTGATGATTTATGCTTATTTTGATAGATTATGCTTAGGGCTAAGATCCTTTGATAGTTTGTACTAAATTTGATCAGTCATACTTATGATTTTTCATTCTTTTATGAGGTGAAGGAGGCCTTGGGTATTGATTTTGTTTTTAATTAAAATTAAAATTTTGTGGAAAAAAAATCTTCTCAATCAGAAACATTGATTTGTTTCTGATTTGAGTTATCTTGAGACAAAGAATAAAATAATTTCATGATTGGATTGATTATCTTGCTTAGTGGCTCTGGATGCTCTAATCGATTTATCTTTTTCTTTTTTTTTTTTTGTATTGTTTTGATTCACATCTCACCAAGTTTCTCAATTTCTGTTGTTGATTTAAAAAGATTTAGATTTTTAATTCCAAAGTTCAAAAGTACTCTCTGTGGGATCGACTTGTATGAAAAATTCACATCAATGATAACTTTTGGCTATAATTTATTAAGACTACAATATCTAAAAAAATTCTATTTATTATGAGAAATCAACCTATTAATTTACTTTTAGATCTTTATTATTTTACTTAAAATAAAAAATTAAATTTACTTAAAATAAAAATTTTAAATAACAAATCGATGCAGAATAAGATTATAAGATTTTAATTGTAGTGAATTTATTATTTGATATTTTATTATGTTGATACAAAAATATTAGTTTTAGACTACATAATTATCTTATAAAAAAAAAGAGGCTGATTATTTGATTATCTAACAAGTGGAGGTAATTTTCCAAATAAAAGTCAAACTGACAGTCAAAATTAAATGCAAAGTAGTCAAGTTGGGAAAGCCTCTTAAAAGAATATATATATATATATAAGAGAAATTTTCTTGATTCTCCTCTGAACCTAGAGGACAATGTTTGTTAAATATTTTGAAATTTAGCATTTGTTGTGGGAGATTCACATATATTTTGCATGGATCAACAATGTTGGAAAGATATATCTTAAAGTAAAAGATAGATTTCCGCCAATAAACCTCTCCTTTTTCAACAATGTCACAAGTGAGCAACAAGCAAAACTTGAAGACCATTTGCTACAAATGAACATTAATTAATTAGTCCTAATAATGGCATGATCATCAACAACATTGGGAAGATAGATCATAAAATAAGAGATTCCTACCAGTACAAACCCTTTTCTGCAACCATGGTAGTACTAAGCAATAGCCAAAGTCGAGCTCCTTTTGCTCCAAATGAACCTTAATTAATTAGTCCCAAAGTTGTGTTATTGTATAGTTTCCCCCTACTTATTATTTCATTTATTTGGTTTAATTTTTTTTTATTGCAACTATTTACCTTTCTAATAAATTCTACAACTAGTCTTCATGCATATTACTATCCAAAAAATTTGAGTAGAGCACTTCATAGTAGAGGCGGAAGAAGAGAAGATAGACGGGATTAATATGGTTTTTGTTTGGTCATTGCTCCTGTAAACCCTTTGAGATTGTGTATATTCTGATTTTATTATTCAAATAAGGTCATGAAATGGATGCTCCTTATCAACCCAACCAACAAATCACAAAAGATTGCTGTTAGCATATTTGGAAGGTGATAATTTGAACCAAGTTATAATATAAATATCATAGCGTGGATGCCCTCATTGGGACCCACATGAGATAAAGAAGTTACATGGAATAAGCGTCATACCCTAACATAGTGCTTGGAGTGGTAGTCTTCTCATTCTATAAATAAGACTCTCCTCCTATTATGTACACACACAACTCTCAATATAGTATAGTAACAAGAAGATCTCTCTTCCTTCCTCTTTATTCCTCTCTCTCTTTGGTTCTCTCCTATATTTTATAATATGTTATCAACATGATGCAATCTATCGGTTAGCTTCAGTTTGCAGAAACATAAAGGAGCATGATCTGTTGACCATTCAGATTGCTACTGCGCCGTTGCCAATTCGCTGCTCATTGGAAAGAGGGCTGTTAAGATCTAGATTCTGTAGATTCATTGCAAAGAAAAAAGCATGGACAAAATGGTTTTCTCAGGAAAAAGAAAGTGGATCTAGTGCAGGCTCTATAATGAAGAAGGAAATTGAGTTCCTCTGGTAGGCAAGTTTTGATCGTATTGGGTTTTGAGCATGTATCCCTTTCGAATTCATTCAAATTAATTCATTAGTTTTAGTGGTTTCATGAAAACCACCTAGATGAACCAGGAAACAATATATATATTTACAAACTAAATTTTGGTTTCTCATCATATTCTCCTAAAAAATTCTAAGAACAGCATTAAAATTTCCTACCCAAAACTTCGCAAAAATGTATACATGTGTGTATGTAAAAAAACAAGTTTTGGTACTTTTCTGATAGGTTTCCTCCTTTAGAAAATGCAAACTTTCTTTTTACTTCTTTTCAAAAGTATGAAAATTCTAAATTTTTATATATCTTCAAATTGCTTCAATTCCATTGAAAACTTTCTTTTCTGAAAGAAATAAATAAATGCAGGCACAAATTCCTAAAAACAAAAATAAATGTCCTAAAAACTGAAAAAAATTGTAAAAAGTGACAAAAAGGATAAAAATAATAGAAAATTTTCAAAAATTTCACCTAAAATTGGATAAGCGTGCATGTCCCCACCCCCAACCTATTATATGCATCGTCCTCGATGTATATGGACGTGATGTAGAATAATAAACGTAACATGAGGAAACATAAATTTAAAGGAGAATAAAGAGAGAAAGTCACTGGAAAGTGCATCAATGCTGCTCCCTGTCTAAGGTTAGGCAAAATAATAAAAATAACAAAAGAAAATCTACAATATACATAATATACATAGAAAAAAGGGCCTCTGTTAGATCTAGGGCGGATCAATCCTTGTAGACAAGATCATCAAGAGGAATTTCTTCCTCATTAGGTGGTGCGATCTCCAAGAATGGCTTCAATCTTTGGCCATTGCCTTTGAAGGTTTAGCCATCCTTGGAATCAGAAATCTCAACAGCACCATATGGAAACACTGTCTTGACAATGTAAGAGCCTGACCATCTAGAGTTGAGCTTGCCAGGAAACAAGCATAGCTTAGAATTGTACTAGAACACTTCCTGCTCAAGGTTGAAAGATTCCTGAAGATGTGACTATCATGAAACACCTTTGTCCTCTCTTTGTAAAATTTTGATTTTAGTAGGCTTCCCTGCATAACTGTTCCAATTTATTTATTTGCAATTTCCTTTTAGATCTAGCCTTATCCATATCAAAGTTGAACTGTTTAATAGCCTAATAAGCTTTATGATCATGTTCCAGTGGTAGGTGGCAAGCTTTCAGGTAAATCAGCCGGTAAGGAGACATTTCAATTGGAGTTTTAAATACTGTCTGATAAGCCCATATTGCACCGGTTAGTTGAGTAGACCAATCCTTTGATTAGGGTTTACGGTGGTCTCTAAAATCCTTTTGATTTCTCGATTTGCTACCATTGCTTGCCTACTAGTCTGTGGATGATAAGAGGTGGCCACCTTGTGAGTTATTCCATATTTCTTCAAAAGGGCCTCAAAATTTTGATTACAAATGCGATCCCCCATCACTTAAGATGGCACAAGGGGTTCCAAATTGTGAAAACACATTCTCCTTTAAAAATCTCTGTATTGTCTTAACATCATTAATCCAGCAGGGAATAGCTTCTATCCACTTTGAGACATAATCAATAGCAATTAGGATGAAACCAAAATTAGGAGGAAAAGGTCCCATTAAATCTATGCCCCATACATCAAAAAGTTAAACTACCAAAATTGGGTTTAGGGGCATCATGTTTCTCTTTGAAATATTGCCCAATTTCTAGCAGCCATCACAAGTCTTGCAAAATTCATGAACATACTTAAAAAGTGTGGGCTAGTAAAAACCGTATTGTAAAATTTTACATGATGTCTTTTTAGCAAAAAAGTGGCCCTCCACAGACTTGTGAATGACAAGATAATATGACACTAGGAATCTCATTATCTGGCATGCATCTCTTGATAATTTGATCTAAGCAATATTTGAACAATTATGGATCATCCCAAAAAAAGTGTTTAACATCAGCAAAGAACAAATCTTTATCTTGCTTAGTCCAATGGCTAGGAATGCCGCCCATTGCAAGATAATTTGCTGCATTTGCGAACCAAGGGGGTTGGGCCAGTACAAAAAGGTGTTCATCTAGGAAATTGTCTTGGATTGGTATGGGCTCAATAGGTTGGAAATGACAAATCTAGAAAGGTGATTAGCCACGAAATTTTCTACATCCTTTTTATCTTTGATTTCTAAGTCAAATTCCTGGAGTAAGAGGATCAATCGGATTAGTCTAGGCTTAGCATCTTTTTTAGAAATAAGATACTTTAGCATAGAATGATCAGTAAACACCACAATCTTATAGCCGATCAAGTCATAACAAACTTGTCAAGTGCAAAGACTACTGCTAGAAATTCCTTCTCAGTGGTTAAATAGTTGATTTGTGCACTATTCAAGCTTTTACTTGCATAATAAATCACATAAGGATTTTTATCCTTACATTTCCCTAAAACAGTCCCAACTGCATAATCACTAGCATCACACAAGAGTTCGAAAAGTAGGTTCCAATCCAGAGGTTACATAATTGGAGCAAAAGTTAGCATGCCTTTCAATTTCTCAAAAGCCACTTGGCATGCCTTAGTCCATTGGAATTGTGCATCCTTGTATAATAGTTCACAAAGAGGTCGAGTTATTGAACTGAAGTTTTTTAAAAACCTTATGTAGAACCCTGCATGCCCTAAGAATGATCTTATATCCCTTATAGTTTTGGGCATGGGTAAGTCAGCGATCAAATTAATTTTTGACTCGTCAACTTCCAAACCATTTTCAAACACCATATGGCGAAGGACAATTCCTTGGTGAACCATGAAATGGCATTTCTTTCAATTAAGTACCAAGTTCTTTTCTTCGCATCTAGTGGGCAATTTTTCAAGGTTGCTCAAACAGTCGTTAAATGAATCACCAAACACAGAGAAATCGTCCATGAAGACCTCAAGAATACGCTCCACTATGTCATTGAATATACTCAGCATACATTGCTAAAAAGTGGCAGGATCATTACATAACCCAAAAGGCATTCACTGATAAGCAAAATTACCAAAAGGGCATGTGAATGCGGTTTTTTCTTAGTCTTCAGGGGAGATTTTGATTTGGTTATACCCGGAATATCCATCAAGAAAATAATAATATTGGTGGCCAACTACTCTTTCTAAACTTTGGTCCATGAAGGAATAAGTTCCTTCTGAGCATTCTTGACTATAGCGACGCCGACTTTCTTCGGAACAACCTGGGTAGGGTTGACCCACTGACTACTCGATATTGGGTAGATTATACCCATGTCCAAAAGTTTAAGCACATTAGCCCTAACCACTTCCTGCATGGTAGGATTGAGCCGGCGTTGCATTTGCCTACATGGCTTAACATCCTCTTCAAGATAGATGCGATGCGTACACACTAAAGGGTCAATTCGCTTAATGTTAACCATATTCCAAGCAAAAACATTCCTATGTTGTTTGAGCACTTTCAATAGTTGGACCTCTTGGTCCTCAATAAGAAGTGAAGAAATGACTATCGGGTACATCTCCTCATCCCCAAGGTAAGTTTATTTGAGGATAGATGGGAGAGGCTTCAACTTAGGTTTAGGCGGTTTAACATGAGATGGAAGAGGTGGTACACTAGTTGATATAAGCTTCTCAAACTTAGGTCTCCATATCGCATGGGCTCCTTCCATAGTGTCATCATCCAATTCTTCAAGAGAGTCCGTGTCCTGTTTGGCCTCAAGCATCAACGCAATGTGGGAGTTAACACACCCCTCTAGGTCCTCCTCCAGCATAGTATCTATAAAGTCCATTTCAATGAGCTCATCATCAATATCCTCGGGATGTTTGTATAAAATGAAAATTTTTAGCTCAATGGTCATGTTTCTAAAAGAAAGTTTTAACATTCCATTCAGGCAATGGATTAGTGCGTTTGATGTTACTAAAAATGGTCCTCCAAGAAATACCTAAATCTAAGCATTTTTATTATGTACTGGTTGAGTGTCCAGTACATAAAAAACTGCAAGGAAATAGAACTACTCAATTTGCACTAGTACGTCCTTACTACCCCCCTTGGTTTTTTTACTGAACGATCCGCGAGTTGCAAAGTGACCTTGGTAGGTTTCAACTCACGTAGCCCCAATAGTTAATATTATTTGGCTCTGAAATTTGGAAAAATTGTTGCTTAATGATAAAAATTTAAACCATAAAAATTTAAAAGAAAAAATATTTTGGGAAGTTAGATTTTCAAAGTAAAAGAGTCTACATACAGATTTCTGCTGCAGTGTAGATTTTTGTTTGAAAATTTTGAATTGATTACCCTATCAAATCATTCGATTTTTCTTTAAAAATTGGTAGAGTTGAACTTTGATACGTTTACCTTAAAAGCCTTGAGTTTCAAGGGAAAATAAGTTTGAGAAGTCTAAAGACAAGGGCTTGAACACAAAGTGGACAGACTACCAATGTGCAAACATTATGTAGTTTCAAATTATATTGATCAACTTCATTCATGCATATTTTCTTCATTTTAGATTCTTTTTCGATTCTGTTTGCTTTGTTTGAAACAAGCATCATTAAGGTTTAAATTTCATCTATTAAGTTTAGGTTTATTTCATTTTACGTCAGTTATACAGAGCCTTGTAAAAAGGGGTTGTATACAAGTAGTTTCATATTTAGAAGAATTTCAGAATGCATCTTAGTATTTTGATTTTGAAGGATTGAGTCATTCATGTATTGTTTCATGCATATCATGCATTATTGCATTGATTAGAGTGTAAGAATAGGTTTAAGATTGATTTTAGAATTAAAAATCATTTATTTCATTAGTTTAGCCTTTAGTTAATTTGAAAAGGACCTAACCATATTTGATCCCTTTGGATTCAACCCCGTACTTATTGGGATATTACTACATCAAACAACTTTGCACTTGGAGTTTTGTGATCAAGTTTTTGGCGCCGTTCCTAGGGAGCACTGGTTGAGGTAACTTTTGAGCTGTGGGTGTGATTTAATTTTTGCATTTTTTAGAAATAGGGGGTGCATTCAGGGAATGAAGGACTGCCCTAAATTGGAATTAGGATTTGCATGGAATGTTAGAAACTGATTCATCAATTCTTAGATAATTCCAAAGAAGTTAAAAAAATTTCCCAACTTATTATAAATTTTTTATCACTTTTTTAAATCACGTCTACATAAACTCCTTAGTAAAAGGAAACACTCAAAACTAATAACTACATTTTTTGGTTTAGGTTGATGTCTAGAAAAGCCTTTGCCCCTGTAATGCGCAATAGCTTATTTGTTTAGGTAACTAATTTTTAAGCGGGTCCTTGTATACCCCACCGCTTGGTGGAGTGGGTGAAAACCACCATAAGCCACTTCTTTTCAAATGAGGGATATTACAAATAGATGGAGGTTATCTAGTAGGAAGATACAATAAGCAGCCAAAGATTGTTTATCTTGAGAAGCGTGACTTCATGCCATATAGCTTTGCTAAGTCTCTAGACTTGAAGATGAAGTGCTGGCTTGCTGCATTTTTTATGACTTGGCTATCATATATTCTTTTTAGAAGTGTTGAAAGTGAAATTAGGCCTGGTTGCATATACCCTACGCTCATAATGGCATTCGGGCATAGGCTTGCTCTTGGTCCAGCTTTTGTGGCATACATGTTAACTGAACTGAAGCTATCAGCTTTCACAGTGAGAGAGGGAAAGCTTTCAATTGGTATTATGACGAGCATTTGTTGTACACCTAGTTTACATACCATTGCAATGAGTTTCATTTGCATAGTGGTGCACCAGGGAGTATCTATATGGAAGGCGGGAGGGGCAGGGATGGAAGTTGCTTGATCAATGCCCACACTATGACTAAATTATGCCAAAATTTGTGCAATTTTAATAATTAAACTACCTCTCACTCCTCTATGCCAAACATTGAAGTTCCAACTAGCACAAGAAATATAGTAGAGCAATTGATTAACAAAGTTGGCAAAGGTGGTTGATCGGTTGACCTTTGAGATGAAGAGAAAAATTGGTTTCTTAGTATGAGGCCTGTAGACTTCGTATATAGGAAGAATGCCGATATTGATATCCAACCTTATGTACCTGCTAGGTTTTGCAAGCAATTTGAGTTCTACTAGGTTGTTGTGGGAGCACCTGATCACATCTGAGGCACACTCCATTCTTTGCAGGATGCAAGAAATGCTTGGGAATTTTATCAAGCACTTAGCATCGAAACTAACTTGGGCTACCCTTGTTTTCCGTAGGCCAAATACACAAGCCAAATTACACAATGGTACATAAAAAGCACTACTGCTAGTGTGGAGATGCATGCAAGCAATCATCGCATCAAATGGAGCATTCCACCTATTCACAAGAAAGGAGAGAAGGTCAAGAAAGATCACTTTATCTCGGCCAACTTTGAAAATTGGTTATATGATGGAAATGAGTGGTGAACTAGATTATTTGCCGGCTTTGACATCTGCAAAGCTCACCATCCATTGAAAGGTGATGAAGATGAGGATTACTTGCCTCCTACCAATGTAACTATAAAAAGGATGTAGTAGGTTGTCAATTAAAACCTTCAAGAGAAAGAGATTTTTGCTGAGGCTAGGCGAGCTGGTAAAGCTATGCTGGACTTCGGGTCTGCTTCCCGTTCTACTGGAACCAAAGTTTTAGTTGGCAATCAGACGATGAGATTTGAGGAGGAGTAGGCCATCATGCGTGCAGCCATAGAAGCAGACTTGGCGCAAAAATTTGCCAGAGACTATTGTTGCTAGTTCGTTGCCAACATAGGCACATGTAACTCCGATTCCAACGGAAGCAATACAATTGACGGAGACTGCTGTTGAGTCAAGGCAAGTAATTATTCCATCAGCAAAACATCCAATAGGCCATGTACTTCATAGGAAGCTTCTTGCGATACGCTCGAAGAATGTAAATAGATCTCCTCGGGGCAAAGGAACTTTACCAAAGAAGAGAAAAGTTGAGATCCCTAGAACTCATCACTCTCAAAGGCTAAGAACTGGTAAATGTCTCTTTTATGGCCTTTTTACTTGTTCTTCTTCTTTTCTTATCTTGACATCTGCAATTTGTCTATTAACCTCATAGTTCAAACTTCAGCCATGGGAGAAGGTGGCCGAAATTGTAGAGGAGTATGCATCTGATGATGCCGACGAGAGGGGAAGTAGTTTTGATACTCCCACTACCAAAGAGCGAATTGATAGTGATGTCAATATCGAGTTCGATTTTGAGAAAGACATATTTGACCAAATAATCATGTCTGAGTCCAGGAGAAAAAATGCAATGGATGTACAGTAGAGTTCATTATCGTGGAGAGGTCTGGTGATAATGTGGGAGCTACCACTATCATTGATAAAGTAGCCAGGAGCAATGTACCCATGGACCCAGGTTTGGAGAACGTGAGTAGCAGCGAAGTTCAGATTGGTGTTACTGCTACTTCAGAAAAGGATGCTATCCTTGGAACCATCAGTAAAAGATTTTACCAGAAGTCTCTAAAGGATCAATTGCTGATGTCTCGATGGAAAAAGGAGAAATTACTAACAATGCTGATGGAATTACTATAAAACCAACTCCCTAAGGTGAACCTTGATTCGAATATTAAAAGTTGAGATTTCATTCCAATATATTGATTTGACTTTTATTTTGTTTTGTTTTTGTTTTTTTTTTTTTTTTGTTCTTGCTTAGGTACTCAAATGAATGAAAGCTCCCCTGTTGTGCCTTCTACATTAGTGAGAAAGCCTTTTGGATCACCAATTGAAGAGCCAACAGGGAAAGAGGGTCTCGAAGTTTCAATTGACAAATACTTTGAGGCATCTCTGAACAATACTTTGAAAAGCAACCTTCGAAGGATCATGGAAGATCTCTCCTCTTTAGATTCACCAACCAGGAGTGTCAATAACAATCCAAAGTTGTCATCAGTGCTCATCATACTACCAATCTGTGCTATTCCCCTAATAATGCCAGGTGTGATCCCACTGGTGAACCTTGATTCAAAATCAAGATCACATGCAAGCAAGTCTCCTGTGGCAGCTGATGTGTCAAGGACTGATGCAACTTTGGATGTTCCAAACATTGAATATTTTGGCATAGTGGAAAAGAAGGTTACTACTGATATAGTCCCAGCTTAGGAGGTTACTGTGGCAGAGCCAATTATAACGAAGACTGGCCCTCCTATTCAAAGCAAATTGGTTCTTGAAGATGAAGTTGCTAATCTTATGGAAGATGATGTTCCTGCCACGTTAGTCACCCGCAGCTTCATGCCACTTAAGGCTATGACACCCTCTAGAGTACATTTTAAGGCTGAGCAACTGACTCCTACAAGAAGAGCTGAAGGTCCAGCTGAGCTAAAGATATTAGATGAAGCTTCAGCTGCTAAGGGCGAAGGTTCCCGATAAGTATTATTGAATGTTATAGTAACACCACGTGCAAATCGGGATCCTTCCACCACTTTGTCTTCACAAGGCTCACATGAATTTCTCTCTATCCCTAAGGAAAGATTAATTGTCCATGGAAGTGAGGGTGTAAAAGCTTAACAGGGGGAAGAAGATAGCTTAGGCTCTTATACTCAGTCTAATTCCCAAGTGTAATATCAAATCTCTCTGCACATAAGGAGTTGAGTTTGTTTTGGTGATGCTCTTAAGCCTCCATTTGCTATAAAGAGTGCTGTGAAGATAATGATTCATAGCATTTTTGCCACACTTTTCTAGGGAGATCTCATAACTTGTAAGATCTAGGATGCCAAAGTGTTAACTGAAATGTTGATATCTTCTGGCACTAGAACAGACTTGGGTGGCCTTCATGATTCTTTTGTGGTCCTCTTCAACAAGCTTAAGGAAAAGGACACTTGGGATAGAGGTGTTAATCATGCCAAGGCTTTCCAAGATGAGGTACTGAGGCTAAATATCCAGCTGGTTATAAAGATTGAAATCACCAAAGAAAAAATATGGGCAGTTAATGAAGTAGACGCTAAGAGAGCACATGAGATAAATGTGCACGTGGTTGGACATGAACATCTACAATAGTAGATAATTGCATTGTAGTAACAGCTCTCCTCTTCAGAAGATATTGCTCTTAGATCATAGAACACCTTGAGAAATCTAGCTTAAAGGACAATCAACACAGAGACGATCCTCTTGCCCATGTGAGGGTGAAATGGACAACCCTAAATGATCTTGTTCAGCCTCTGGAGAGTGAAATGCATATCAAATTAAATAAGATTTAAATCAACATTGTTGTACCTGCATATGCAAGCTATAAAGGGCACCTCCTGATAAAAGGCATTTTTTCAGCAAGGAGGCAACTCGAGAAATTCCTAGAATAGAACTCTTTGTTGCAGCTTTTGTTTGGCTCTTTTTATTTTGATTAGCTCTGGTGGCCATGTATACACTAACTTCATTCTTTGTACTTAAACTCTCAATGAATATCAATGGAAAACTTTTCTTTTGATCCATTTTGTCATTAGTATGGAATGTATGGATTGGTTTCGTTTGGATGTTTGATGTGGTTGTATGGACGGTTTGTTTAGTTTGTTTTGTTTTTTTTTTCTCAGACTTATACGCAAGTGTGACTTGTAGTCTTTTGGATTAACAAATCAAAATCAAAGTAGTCATATAGGTGGATGTTATCTAGTGCCTATGTGTAAGGTTTTCTCTAGGGTCTTTGACTTATTCCTTAGGACATAATTGGATTTTAGTTATAGGGGTCTGTTAAAAGACTTGCTCTATACAACTGATTAAGGCCATATAGGATATGCAAAAAAGACTTGTTCTATGTATCTGAGGGTTAACTACATGGGGTTTGTAAAAAGACTTGTTCCATATAGCTAGATGGTACAGGGGGTCTTGTAGGGATATTATCCAAGTAACGAGAGTTGGCTAGAGGGGTCAAAAGACTTGATCCTCATAGTCATTTTGTATAAATCTGATGGATTTTTATTTGGAGTCATAAGTTGTGAGGTTCAAAACTGAAAGATTTTAGGGGTGAGAATGTACATTATACGTGGTTTGGGTATACTAGTGATATTCAAGTGTAATATTTCTTTATGAGTCTTCCATTGATAAGCATCATCATCTGTCTCCCCTATGTGTGCGGAGTGTGTCGGCATTGTTGCAATAGACCTTGTTGATAACAAATGGTCCTTCCCATTTGGATTCAAATTTTCCTTTTGAGATGTGTGTAGAGAACATGGGCCTCTTGGTTGCAAGGACTAGGTCTCCATTCTTGTAAGCCTTGTATTTGACCTTCTTATCAAAAGACCTAGTCATACGAGCTTGATATAATTCAATGCTTTGTTGAGCAGTAAGTCTCTTCTCATCAAGGCTTTCTAACTCTTAAAGTTTGAGCTTGGCATTCTTTTCTTCAGTGTATTTGTTTATTATAACTTCTCGAAGAGAAGGAAGTTGAATTTCCAAATGTATTATAGCTTTATAGCCGTAAACTAAGGAATATGGTATTGATTTGGTTGGACCATAGACTGCAATCTGTAGGCCTACAAAGCTTCAAGAAGTTTGGCACTCTAACTCTTTTTGTTGTCAAAGACCATTTTTTTTAGAATTTTACAAACAGTCTTATTGAAAGGCTCAACAAGCCCATTAGCTGCAGGGTTGTATCCAATAGAAAGATAGCCACGGATTTCATACTTGTCACAAAATCTATAGAATTTGTCATTATTGAACTAAGGACTATTATCATGACATAGATGTTTAGGCACCCTGAAACAACAAATGATATGAGTCTTAAAGAAGTTGAGGACCATAACTATTTTGACTTCTATAAGAGGCGCTGCTTCTAGCCATTTGGAGAAGTAATCTATCGTAGCCAAGGTGAACTGATGATTACATTCTGAAGACGGATTGATTTTATAAACTATGTCCATTCCCCAAGACTCAAATGGCCAAGAGGTTAACATATGATGTATATATTCAGGTGGTTGATGGATGTAATTGCCATGGATATGGCATTCATTACATCTCTTTGCAAAATTGATGGCGTCAAACACCATGATAGGACAGTAGTAGCCTAACTATCGAATTTGATCATGAAGCTTTGGTCTGGCTTGGTGAGCATCACATAGGCCAAAATGAACTTTTTTTTAGTACTTGATTTACTTCTTTTGGTGACAAGCAATGGAGAAGAACTCCATCAGATGACTTGCGGTAGATACTCTTTGAAGGCAAATCGAAGTGAAATTTTAAAGCTTGTTTTTGAATACTATGAATACGAGCTCTATCCTTAACATTCTCTAGCAAGCTCCATGGAGAATGTAATCAATGAAAGGATCTCTCCAATCTCTAAATGAGTTTTGGAAAGATGAAATCCGATTCTTGATTACTCAATGCACTAGCTTTTGTCACAAACGTCTTCAATGGGCTGATTTTAGAACAAGTACACCACAGTGTAGAGGATATAGTGACTTAGTTTCTATATTGCGAACATCAATGCAAGACATTCTTTGTCCACCAGATGGTAGTTATGTTCAGCACCAATTACCGTCTATGAGAAATAATAAAGAACCACCTTGTTGCCCTCGTCATTCTTTTGAACTAATAATGACCCGAAAGAGTGATCAAGAGCTTGAATGTAGAAGATGAAATGTTTGCCCGAAATCGAAGATGAAAGAACTAATGGGTTTATGAGATATTATTTGATATTTTGAAAGGCATCTGTACAAGTTTTATCCCACATAAATTCAACTCCTTTCTTCATGAGTCCAGAGAATGCTTTACACTTCCCTAATAAGTTTGAGATGAACCGGTAGATGTAGACAAGTCTGCCTTGTAATCCTTTGAATTCTTTGAGAGTTTTCAGAGAAGGCACTTCAATAATATTTATTGGATCCAGTTCGACACCACCCTTTTGAACCATGAATCCTAAGAATTTCCTGGAGGAGTCTTCAAAGAAACATTTCAGATGGTTCATTTGAAGATTGAATTTATGCATCCTTTCGAAGACTTTGTGAAAATCAGCTAGATGGTCTGACTTTTATTTGCTATTGACCGCCAAATTGTCAACATATCATTTGATAGACTTGTGTTGCATGTCTTTGAAGATTTTCATTACCACCCTCTGATATGTGGCTCTAGCATTTTTAAGGCCAAAGGGCATGACGGTGTAGTAGTACACATCAAAGGGGGTTCAGAAGAATGTGTGCTTCTCGTCATCCCTCTACATCGTAATTTGATTGTAATTCTAAAACCTATTCATGAATGACATTCTTTCAAATCTAAAAGTGATATCAATCATAATTTCTGGTATGGGTAATGAGAAATCATCTTTGGAGCAAGCTTTGTTCAAATCTCTAAAGTCAATGCAAACTCTGATTTGCCCATTCTTTTTAGTGACTGGCACTATGTTAGCCAACTAGTCGGGATGCTACTCTTCATGGATGAAGAGGACATCCCTGAACTTCTAGACCTCTTTTTCTATTTTGTTTATGGTTTCTAGTTTCATCCTTTTTTGTTTCTGCTTCAGAGGTTTAAAATCTTTTGCTATGTTAAAATTGTACACGGAAACTTCTGGACCTAGATCTAGCATTTTTTATAGGTCCATGCAAAACAGTTCATAAATTCTTACAAGAAACTGACATACACATCAAGTTTCTTTCCTTCAATTTGAGAGTTTCTAAAGATAGGATGAAGATTTTCTGGGATACCAAAGTTTATTTCTTGTACTTGGCCCTCAGTTGGAGGCTCGGTAGGTGTTCATTAACTCCAAGTGCAAAACTATGATGTAGTAATAAACTGATGAGACTAGGTAGATCCTCAGGTAGCATTGATTTTAAGAAGCTTTCAACTTGTTACCTGCCTAAATAAAATTCTAAAACTAACCTAATTTAAAATCTAATAAATACATTAATTCCTAGAAATTAAATAATTACAACAACTTTTCCTAAATTAAAATTCCTAAATTTAAAACTTCCTGAAATCAAAAACTAAAATTTCTGCAAAATAAAACACACATGAGAACTTCCAATAAAAGAAAACTAATATTAGAAATTTACTAAACTAAAAACTAAACAATGTTAGAAACTAATTAAACAAAAGTGAAAGAAAACAAAACTTTCTTAAATTAAAAACTAAGAAACTACACTTTCTAAAAACAAAAGATTTACAACATAATTCAAATTAAAAAAAATTTTAATTTTAGAAAGAACATCTACATAAAAACCTAAAACCACATTAGTAAACGTTTAATACTAAACAATTTCTAAAAACTATACAATGCAACTAAAAAAATAACTTTCTAAGTTAAGAATGAATCTTTCCTAAATTATCATACACAAGAATGTTTCTAAAAATAAAAACAAAAATTTGAAACCAACTTTCCTAAACTAAATCATGATGTATGAATGATGACAATGCAAACAAGAAAAAAAAAATATACTACATGATTGAGTGGGGCATGCATGTGAATGATAAGTGACTAGATTTACTGCAGAAATCAGATTTAATGGAGCTTATTCAGTTCATGTTTCAGATCTGAATCTTATTCTTTTTTTTAGCATAGAAATCAAGTCTTAAAAAGAGATAAAACAACTCAGAAATATATCGCACAATCACTTGAAATAAATCTGTCAAAAGATTCTTCATTAAGGTCAAATTCCATCCCTATTTCAGAATTAATTTTGGACTATTTTCACTTGTATTTCAATTCTGGTTCTAGGTTTTAAACTGTTTTAAACATCAAGTATGCAACTGACATGAACATATGCAGAAAATTCGTGCAATATGAACCTTTTAAAGATTATTTTCTGCACAAAATCTGAGTTATTTTCAATCTCATTCTGATATTTCAAAAGAAACTCCAACATCAAACAAACTCGTCCACTAACCAATTTAGAACTGAATCCAGTCACTATCAAACACACATAAAAACGTGCACGTACTTATGTTTGCAATAAATTCAGATTTGGAATTACTTGTAGATTGTTGTCACCACAAAACTTTGCAATAAATTCAGATTTGGAATTACTTGTAGATTGTTATCACCACAAAACTTCTCAAATTCAGATTTAAAAATAACTCTGAGTTCACCATAATTTTCACACTCAAACATGTTCATAAGAATGGAAAATATGAATGAAAGTTATGCAATTCTCAGCAGTAAAACATTCCTAAATAAAACAGTGCAGGAACATAAAGTGTGCAGAAAATTGAAATAAAAGAGCAGGAAAATAAAATAAGAGTACAGAAATTTATAAGAGTGCAGAAATTTAAATGTTGTAATGACAGGAATTTAAATGTAGCAGTGCAGAAAAATAAATGTAGTATTTGCAGGAAATTAAATGTAGTGATGTTAAAAAAACGTAAATGTAGTAGTGCTGAATTTAAATGTAGTAGACAGGAAAGTAAATGTAGTAAAGTTATCTTCTTAAAATCTTCTTTTAACCGAGTTCATGATTACTCTCGGTATGGTCCTAGTATCTTGGTCGTCAATCCAAGCACAAGAAACATTAATAATATATCCATACAAACCATAAGAAAAGAAGAAAATTTTAAGAAGAATAACATTATACAAACATGTAAAATCTTTACAAGAGCTTGACAAATAAAATCAAGAAAAATACATGCTAGGATGGAAAAGAAGAACCTCTTCTATTGAGCAACTTAAGGGTGTAATGTGGCCTTAGCGCTAAGCCTCCTTGATGAATATGATGAAGGAAGAAAGAGAGGGAGAAGATGAAGTGTAAAGATCTAGAGGGGATCTCTTTCCATGCCTTGGACTACCACTACGATCCCCTACTTATACTTTTTCAACCCCCAAATTTCGCTTCGCATAAAATCTTTAAAAAAATAAAAAAAAATATGGGCTGCACACTTGGATTGGGCGTAAATTCCAACTTGGGTTTTTTTTTTCTTTCTTCTTTCCTTTTTTTCTTTCTTTGCTTCAAAGTCCTTTGATGCTACTTTCCTTTCTAGTATTTGCCACCTTGCATTGAGATCTTTGGAGAGAACTTAGGGATAAGAATCTCCTCTTGGAATCAAACATGGCCCACATGAGGTCTAGAACTTCCTCGTTTTTCTTTCATTGTCAACTTTCCTTCTTTAGAAGGTTCTCCTTGTTGGCTCCAAAATCGAAGAAATATTTTGAGATAATTCTTCCTTGATTTTCTTCTCTTTTTTACAACAAAAATCTGAACCACAATGGCATTGGGCGTCCCATGCTTGCTGCAATTTTTTTTTCTTTTTTTTTTCTTCCAATTTTCTACTCCTTTTCAAAGAAGAACTTCTCATATGTGGCTTTCCTTCTTCATCTTTAATGAGATTTTCTTCAAATCTATCTTAAAGATATCTTAAAATATGCAACAAGTAAATGGACCCATTCTTGGATGTCCCACAAGTGTCTCCTAACATATGTGCATGTGTGTGGGACCAGGAAGCCAACTTTGCAATTTCTCTTCTAACTTCTTTTCCTTTATCCAATTCTTCTCTCCTTTCTTTTGAAAACAAATTCCTTTCCTCAATTCTTTAAAAATGGGACCCATATCATCAATTTGGTATAAAACAAATGTGAATTCATGTGAAAAGACAATTTTAACCCTAAGATCAGAAATGCATAAATGTGGGTTCATTTTTCATGAAATAACAATAAAAACGCATTCCATTTTTCATGATTTTATGTGAATGGACTAATGATGATTAAAATTGAATTTAATTTATAAGAAAAATAAATATTCACAAAACTTTCCAAAAATAGATTTCTAAAAATGGCAGGTTTCATGAATATAAGCAAAAATTGTGATTTTTAAGAAAATTATGCAGAAAAATAGTAAAATAAATTTAAAATGTATGGAGCCATTATATCACCCTAAATGAAGCTTTTTGACTAAATGAGTCATTAAAATGGTCCAAAATGTATATAACAATATGCATTTTTAAAGACTTATCAAGAAAACGTTCTTCCACAGTATCTTCGAAAGCTTGCAACTCCACGAAACCTTCCAAGGTTTCATTTGAGATTAAAGCTACGGCCTAATCCCTTTCTATGGATTTGGTTTTTTAGGCTCTTTAGCTTTTACATCAAGGGCTAGATTTCCAATGAGTGTTTTGTGATGGGTCTATTTCTTTATTTAATTCAGGCAGCCAATATTTAGTGACTTAAGACAATATGTCATCATCATCACTTACCCCGGCAGGATGCTGAAAAGCAGCCCAATTGGCTGGATCTTGAAAGATAGTAGTCTCTTGCAAGTCATCAGAATCATACCCCACTACGAAGACAACAAACCTTGCTCGGAAGTATTGATTTGGCTCAGGAACTTTGCTGTAAGGAACATATTCTATGTAGTGTTACAGCTATTCAATTCATCCTTTTTGGAGATCTTCTCTCAATTCTAGAGTGAAGATGTCGAAAGGGACCTGAACCCCATTCGCACTCATTTCGAGGCCGGTGGGCTTCCTGAGATTGTATCCTATATTCTTTATCATATTGCAGACCGCAGGATTGTAGATGTCACGTTTTATCCTCCCATCATTGGTGATTTTGTTGATAGGGTAAGAAGTAAAAGCATCTTCAGCTTGATGGAAGACTATTGAATGATTGTGTTGTTAGAATAGAGGTATGAAGAAGCAAGAACCTCTGAAGTCATAAATTTGAAACGGAGTGGTCCAAAGAAATAGTAGAGGGTCCCAATCTGCAATAGAATAGCATCTTTAGAATTTGATTCAGAATTTAGATCTCTGACTACTAAGACACATGCACTGGGTGTGTTTGTCTGAATCTTCCATGTAAACGATAGAATACTACTTCAATGGATGAAACAATTCTAGACATTTCATCAAAGATTTGAAACACAGTTGCCACTGTCAAGCTACAAAGAGTTGGCCTTAAGCTATCCAACACAGATAAATCCATGTTGATTTGTGTGGAGGGTTTTCACATTTTTCAGCCAAATGAAGCCATCTATTGATATATCTGTAAGATGACTCACCCATGCATTGTGATATAAACACAAGTTAACTGAAAGTGACAAGAAATCCAAGTCTCATTGGTGACATTCCCTTGGATGGAGGAGGTACATCATTACCTTCTTTGTTAATATCTGTATTACTAACCAAGGAAATCACATTTGCTGGTTATGATAGTCTCCACTATCTTGTAATAGGTAGTTCGCTATTCCTCATTGGTGCTAGAAAGTATTCAATTGGCGGCATTGCTGAGTTCTAAGTGGGCGTTATATACATAGTTCGGCTACATGTCTTTCTTGTATGAATAACAATGCCTGCTTGCTTTATACTAGATGGCTTTATGGATATGACCAATGATTAATCTGACTATTTAATTTTAGATTTAACCTTGATCACCAAAGGAGATTTGGTATCCACAAATCTGACCGTTGGCTTCTTTGTAGGCTCCAACTTCTTAGCAGGCTCAAATCTTTTACCAAACCTTGGATAGCTTTTCTTTTCTGTTGAGATGGTGAAGGGCTCTACTGGATCATTATCCATAGGAGAGTTGATTACATTTGGTTTAGACTTTGCAAGTCTTTCCTAATACATAGCTGCATCGGTGAAGTAGACCTCTTGCCTTTGAATGACTTTTCATTTGCAAAGACACGATGCACCTTGCCCTCATCATCAATGTATTTAAGGCTGATGAAGAGTGGAAGGTACTGTGGAATAGTCATGAAGCCATCGCCTTCCCATGAGGATGTTATAGCAAGTGCATGTCTTCACCACGTCCAAAGTGGCTTCTTAAGTCAAATCACCTAACTAGAACCGAATCTAAATATCCTGGACTTATCCATCATAGCGTTGGATAGAAGTTTTGGTAGTAGATAACTTGCTCACCAGGATGCTAAGTTTCTAAAAAGATGTGATTGTGATGAGGTTCAAAGCCGATACTAGGTCAACTTGAACTCTTTGAATTGGTATGTCCTTGATATAGGCTGTGAAGTAAAGCGGCCTTGTGTGCTTCATGTCGCCTAAGAGGAGATAATCTTTAACGAGGGAAATGGTGGCCTTGGAAGCATTGTGAATGGAAAGACATTTCATACATTGCTTCTAAGGCTTTTTGGACTTTGCTTTAATATAGTTCTTCTCTATTTGATGGACTTACGCCACATGAGTTTGATTATTGGAATTTAAAGCCTGTAAAGCTAGTATAAAATTGTTACAAGTCTCCTCAACCATCTACAAAAGATCAAAAATATAAAGTCGTACAAGTATATGCTTAAGGTGTTCAATAACATCATATGTGAATGGCTCTGATGGCCTTTCATTAGCACTGCGTCTGAAGAAATTACATTTACATTTGGATTATTCCCTGAAGGGTTTATATAAGAAGAAAAAGAAGGTTTGTCATAGTTGACTCTATAGTTACGATCGGAATGAGTGTTAATGTTGACTATGTTGTTTCAGTTAACCTCTTGATGAGTAACTGTTATTATGGCATTGACTTTTTCAGGTTTATCAAAAAGCTAGTTGACTTCTTCCAAGCCTACCTTTTGATTTTCATTGTCAAAAGCGATTTGAGATATGAAAGGTTCATCAGTAGAAGTGCTAATGATTACCAAAATAGGCTTCAATGGCATTTCTTCTTCTGTTTTGGAGAGGTTATCCTGAACTTGAAAGACTTACTGAGGTACAGCAAGACTTCTGATGCTGAGTTCGTTATGTTCATCTTACGACTCAAGCTCATGATTTACCTTGGAGTTAATGAGTTGAGTGCTTGGTTTAGAGTCTAGCTTCGTTGAAGTTGGCTCAACACTTAGTTCAGGAGAACTATTTGGCATATAGGCCACCGCCTGAGAACCAGAAGATGATGCTTACTGTTGTTATGTCCCATCGGATTCAACTAAAGGCCAAGGATCCAAATGAATTTCTGGAGGTAGTGGAAAAGATGGAGGATCACTAAACTAAGCACTTATACTTTATCTATGTAGACCATAGAGAGCTACTAACAGTATGTTGAGACTATGTTTAATGATGAAAGTACCCATTTCAAGATAGAAAGTTTGTTCAAAATTCTTATCTACTTTCGAAGGGTATTCATCAGCGAAGTCGTTATTAATCCACTGATCATCTTTGAAGTTAAAGAAGACTGACCAATCCTGCTCATCATCAGAATTAGGAGGTGTACCATCCTATGAGATCCTGTTACAACTAGATATCGGTGGTTTTCCCTCATCTTTTGGAATTGGAATGATGAAGTCGGCTAAAGTAAAATGACCTCTAACTAGCTTGGAAGGTTCTTTTGAAGTAGAGGCTTTTGTCGCATTTTCCTTCTTCTTTTTAGCTTGTTCTTCTTGCCCAATCAAGCAGTTCTGAGCAGTTCTTTGAAGGTTCTTAAGTTACCTTTAACCTTCCTTCTTTTTCAAGCGTAGGGTTAGCTTTAACCTTTTCCCACCCTTCATCATTCATTAAATCTAGGTGTACACATATTTCTTCTCTTGAAAAGGTTTTGATTGGAATCAAACCCTATTCACAATGCATTACATTGACAACATGGAATTCAGCTGTCATTGGTTTCGATGGAGCAAATATAGAAACAAGTGCATACTATCCAAAGGTGATCATATTGACCAAAGCAGGATCATACTTCCGATCGAAAGTTATCACTCCATTCTTCCACATGTCATTGAATTTTTCTTTTAGAATGAAGCAATCTTTGGGAAGGTGTGATACCATCTGATGGTATGCACAATAATTAGGATCATTGATGCGATCTGCTTATTCAATTTTTTTTCATTGGTGGAAGTTCAATCTTGTTGTTATCTATCAATGACCAAAAGATCACTTTGATTTCTCCATCAAAGGGAAACTTAGTTTTTTTCCTTTTTCTCATATTTCTCTTTCTTGGATTTTGTTATTCTATAAGTTTTGAGGTTTTTGAAGAGGTTTAGAGGTTTGCACATTAAAGAGTGCCTATTTTTTCTTTGGTTGTGGAGCAAAAAATGAAGGTGACTCTGTTTTTCGAGAGCTTGCCTTCTTTTGATTAATTTCCTAGAGGGTCAGTTTCGCATCTGTGGCCACCTTAACCAATCAAGCTAAAAACTTAGTTTAGGGACTAAGTATGGCAGCCTTGATCTCTAGTTGCAAATTGGTTTTGCACATTTTGATCGTTGCCCTTAGAGATAGTTGTTCCAAGCAGCTATATGATAATGGTCTCCATTTGTTGAAAAAAGATTATGCAGTTTCATTGTCTCCTTGCCTTGTACTACTGAGCATGGCAAAGGTGAAAGTCTAATCCTCCTCTTGGAAGTGGAGCAAAAACGTTTCTTCCCTGATTGGCCATGTCATGAAAGAGAGTTCTGGTAACTAATTGTACCAATCAAAGGTAACTTCTTTCAATGTGCAAACAAACAGCCTTATCTTCAATGCATCCAATTCTGGTAAACTTACAAGAAGTCATTTGAAATGCATCATGTGTTAATAAGCTGACCCCTTCCCCAGGTATGGCTGAAAAGTCAGAACCTTATAATCTAGTGGAAATGGAACAAGATTGAACTCTAGAGGCTACTTTGGTGTGATACTCTACTTTTTCATTTGGTCTCCACTTTTGATTTTGTTAATATTTCTTCAACCTCCTTGAAGGTTACTTGCTTTTCAGGATCTGCATGAAGACCCAAAATGGATAAATGATCACCAGAAGAACCCGCAACTCTCATCATGTCTATCAAGGATTTGATTTAGGCCATGAGTAGATCAATTTCAGTTACATTCTTCCTGATCATTACTTGTTCTCTTCTATAAACGAACAAAGGATTTACTTAAGTTTCAGCCAGACCACCTAACGTATCTGTTAAGATTTTGAATTAGGCGGTCAGGTGGTCAATCTTAGCTCCTTGATGTTTGACAACATCACTAACATTGTCGTCTTCATTCACACCGGCATCTTCTTCGCCAGCATCTTAGTTTCCAGCAACATCTTCATGTCCATCTCTGCTAGTTCCACTCCCCTCGGCCATGAACATAGTGTACTAATGGAGGTAGGACAATGTCAATGCCTGAAGAGTGGATAAACTATATTCTGTATCCAAGATATTGATGAGATCATCGTTAGAATCAATTTCGATGTGACTTTCAGAAGTCCTGCTTGAATGAGAGTTTGAATCAGACCCTTGTGTTTGAGTCCGAGCCATACTCTGAGTAACTCTTTGAGTTGAGCCTGGCCTGACCATGCAAGACGAGGTTAAGTCAGGATCATCTTTTTTAATCACCCACTTTCAAGTGATCTTGTATTGCGACGGCTTTTGAGTAAGCTCCTTGCGGTGAGCCAGGGCTTTCTTTTTTATTTGATTAGCCAGCTGGTTGCCAGGGTTTGATCTTTCAACCAAGCCACCATGACCTTGATGTGCTGATGACTTGTTCCTAATCCATTTGATCAGAAGTAAGAAACAAGAGGATGTTGATAGCGCCTCTTTTGTTCTTTTTATTTTGTTTTTTCTTTTGCTAGAGAATCTTTGAAGTGAGCGAGATCATTCGCATTGACTAATTGCTCAATCCTCTTTTGGTGTTCAACAGCATATGAAAGACGTTGAGGCAAAGATGGTGGAGTAGGTGCTACAATGGTAGAAGGTAGAGACACTTTCTGCCTAACCTTCGTCCCTCTTTCTAAGTTAGAGGGTAGAAGGTGTTCTTTTCAAGTGAGGCAAAAAGTTTGTTCTCGGCCTTGTTGGGTTTTGAAATATGTGGTTGAGGTGACCATGTGATGCATCCAGGAATGGATGCATCCTTCTAGATCTTCTTGCCAACAAGGAATTACTGAAGGTCCTCTGGTGTTCAAAATATTTGATTTTTGATGACCCGTTACTTGGGTCGATTTGATGATGACTTTGGACACTGGAAAACCACAGTACGTGGCTTGCCAGGAGCTGTTGGTTGGCAATCCGTGAATCAAACCTTTTTTGCCCCCAAACGAGGCTTGATAATGTGAAAGCTACTTGCCTTCTAACTGCATCTTGAGTTTAGGTTCCTCCTGAACCCTAGACGAAGTTCGAATTGGGTTTTGGGCATATTTAGAAGCCCAAGGTTTGTGAACTTCAGTCCTTTTGGTAGGCTTCAAGGTCATTGATGACCTATTCAGGTCAGAAGAAACAACTGAGCTAGCGGGAGTAGAGAGTGTCTAGAAGACTAAGACCTTTGATACAAGCATAACAGGGTCATTCCTGGCCAGCTTAGGTGTTCTTGTAGGTTAACCATTCTGGGTCATGGAGATCTTGAACAACCTCTCCTTGGCTTCATCAAAGGTAATAATTAGGGAAGCCATTAGTATTTTCTACAAAACAGCAAGCCTAAAGGACTATGTCAGTTTCATAACCAACATGGCTATCTCTTGGGCTAGCCAAAATAGTTTATGAATGCCATCTAAACCAACATGCCTACCTTATTGGATTAATTGAAATGGTTAGAAATAGGTATTAAACCTAATCTCATTGTGCTATATTGACCAGTCCTAGCTACTAGAATTTCTACAGCATTTTGAGATTATGTAGCCGAACTTAGAAGCATACTATGCTAACTAATCCTGGTTACTAGAATTTTGGTAGCATTTCAGGACCATCTAATTAAACTTATAAACAGGAGGGGGTTAGAACCAACCAAAGGGATAGGGCCCACGGGATCAAGTCTGCACCACTACCTCAATGATCACACGGGATCCATCAGTGCAAGACTCCAAACAATGCATGACTGCAAATGTCGTTGTTCTTATGATTAATTTGATATAAACATTTGTTAGGTTTTATAAACGAATTAGTGATCTTGTAACTAGTAATATAAAGCCTTTTGGACTAATCAGCACTCTTTCATTTCATACAAGGGTATTGATTTGGTCTATGCACTTCAAGGTGCAAGATCCCTTCATTTAAATTGACAAGCTGATTCACTTCAAGGTGCAAAGTTCTTACATGAATGCTCCTAAACCCACCTTAGACGTCAAAGCTCTTGAATATGGTGTCTTCAAAGTCAAACAGCTCAACTAGGGTCAAAACAAGTTAGCGACCGTGAACCCACGGTTACTAACTATTTTGCATGATGCTTCATGGCCACAGCCCTTTTTACACAGCCTATTGTGGTCACAAGCCATTTCACATAATAGCCGGCAGTTACAGGCCATTTTACACAGTCCTCTGTGGTCATAGGCCATTTTACATAGTCCTCCGTGGTTACAGGCCAATTTACATAGCATCTTGCGGTCATTGGCTCATAATAGCACTTTTCAGCATTTTTTCATGTATTTTGGCACTTTTTCATATAGTATGGCCAAGTTTGATCATAAATTAGAGTAAAATATTCCCATAGATGGTGCCAATCTTCAGATCATGCTCAAAATGACATGAATGCAGCGAAATTAAGTCTAGCATCCGCACATTTAAGTAGAAGAAGAATGAAAAATTAATTACAGATTATCACTAAATTCCATTTAATAACATGGGTTTAATGCTTTGATGTCAGGGATGCAGGTTGTTTATAAGTTTTGGAAAATTACAACTCCTCCCTTTAGTCTCACATGTGATCTAAACTAAGAAAATTAAGAAAATTACATGAAAGTGGACCAAAATGCAGAAAAATAAGACAAAAGGACTGGAGACCGTGGTACACAATCACTAACTAGTGACCGTGACCCACAGTCAATGACTGACAGTGGCCGTTTTGGCTTTGTAATGCTTTTAGAGTGTTGGAATTTGTATTTTTAACATTTAGAGCATTGAATGATCACTAAGTGTGCTGAATTCAACTATAGAATTACCTACGATCTTTGGTAATCCCCACTTCTTTGTTACAGATCTCTTTTGCGCAAATCCAAGAAAAGTGCTTTTATGCAAGCAACTGAGGTTAAAGCTGTGTTATTCTGATCCTATGATTTCAAGGAAAAGAATGAAGTAAAAAAAAGGCTTATTTATAACCTTGGAGATACCCTAAAAGCCTTTTAATCTGGAGAATCAAAGAAGGTAGCTTCATCCCATCGAACTTCTTTGGTGCTTGGAACCTTGAAGTTCAGTGTCCATAGTCATTGGCAAGATGTATGTTCTTCTTCTGAACCATCTCTCACCTTAAGTCTGTGAGAAAAAGAAGAATAGTGAACTTGTATGCTTTGGTGCCTTAGAAACTTGGAGATATTTGCTTGAAGCTTAATTGGAAATTTGGAATCCTTGCTTCAATCTTCGAATCATGCTTCAACCCCTTCTTAGGTGCCTAAGTATGTCTTTTGTAGACTTCAGAGGTAGTTAGAGGAGTTGTGAGAAGTTATAGTTTAAAATAAAGTGTAGAAAATAGCTGAAAACCATCGGGAACCACTTTATAGGTGTTCGTGACCGTGGTCGTGACCCACGGACAGACCATTTTGGGTTTTTTGCCTATATGACCTGTTTTCATCAGTTTGAAGTTCAAACGATGTCCAATTTTCACAAAACTTGGATGAATGTTTTCTAACAAAATTTTGAGTGTGTTATAGAAATTTTAGCCTATTTTGACCTTTCAAAGTTAGTCAACCCTCCTTTTGACTTTTCATAAAAATGGGCCCTTATATCAACTGTCTGAGACCCAAATGACCTCAAATTGACTCGAAACTTGAAGGCATTGGTTTTAGGAGTATCTTGAAGTATCCATATAAATTTCATATGGTTTGGATCTATAGAAGTACAATTTTGACCAGTGGCCCATTTGTTGCATATTCTAAGTCAATTCCTCTTGCATTGCAGGCAGTCAACTTATTTTCTACCCGAGTGACGTTCAATTGATTTGAAACTTTGAAAAAGTGATTTTGAGTACATTACTCTTGCCTTTTCTAATTTTTATCCTATCAGGTTTTATTAATAAAGGTTTTAAAGAGGTATAATTATGCACGTCCAACACCTAATTCAACAATCCTAAAGAATATTGTACACTTTTTCCTTCACTTTGGCCCATTGGGTATTTCCTTTGCAAGGTTTTAATAAGGCAACTATTATTGAATTGTGGTCATCCAGGGGCGAGTATTATAATATAAATATCATAGGATAGATGCCCATATTGGGACCCACATGAGATAAATAGGTTGAATGGGATAAGAGTCTTTCCTTAAATATTACTTAGAGAGGAAGTCTTCTTATTCTATAAATAAGACTCTCCTTCTATCATTTTGTACACGCACAACTATCAATATAATAATAAGAAGATCTCTCTCTCCCTTTCTCTCTCTCTCTCTGGTTCTCGCTTTTATTTTATAGCAAACCATACGTTATATATGGATGGGTGGATTGCTTGTAGCATATTCATGTAACTTCCATTATGCAATATTGCAAGACTATGAGGTTGATTTGATTTGAGCCCAAGAGAAACCCATTTTAATTTGTTGAAATAGAGCAGGCCCCACTAAGACACAGTTAAGACAATCATATGCAAGAGAGTTCATTCCAATAGAGGCCCAAAACCATATAAATTGTTTTAATTGTTCTCTCATCTTATAGCCCAATCATATCATTTCTTTTTTTAGTTCCAAGGGCGCTTGCTTGCTTGCTTTTCGTTGCTATAGTTTGTAACCCTATTTACAAAAAAAATGACAAATGAATCACAAGATCCCAACATTGAGGTTATGGGTTGAGTCATCGAGTCATATTATCAATAAAAAAATTCAAACAATAGTAAATTTAAACTATATCATTAATGATATGCAAGGCCTATGATGTATTAAAAAAATAGTGATCATAACCCATTTACTTTAAAAAAAATCTATAATTATAACCACTTAAAAAATTTGTAATCATAACCAAGAAAATGAACAACAGTGACAAATAAATTAAATATTAAACATGACATTTGTTAAAAGGGGAAATAAAAAGAAATTTTCATGATAGTGGTTTGATTTTTGTCACCTTTTCGTTATAACCCTTCCTAAAAGCAAACTTCTTTAATCAAGTTAGGGATTGTTATGAGTTAATGAAATTTGTTCTTGTAATAATAATGAGGAAGGCAAAACCTCTATTACAACTTTTGAATTGACTAATTCATGGGTTGGACAAAACTTGAGTCCATTGGTGTTGTATTTTATATATTTTTTAGTATGGACTGTGGTATGAGTTGCAGGATGCATTGAAGTGAAGAAATTGAAAAAAGAGCTACAAATTGAAGTATTTTTCTGAATATAACATGGTTTAAAAAGGTCATTCTCACAAGTAGACATTGGATTTGGGCAAACTACTTATCGTTGAAAATATCATTTCGAGCAGATATCTGTAGAACTTAAAATTATGTCAATCAGAGCTAAGACGACAAAGTTATGGCCTTAGGAGGTTTGTAAAAAATTATGTTGAATTTCATCTAATTAATCAAGCAAACATTTGATGGATCCAACCTAAGACAGAAGCTTTATCCAATCAATCTGACCTTTGATTGATCAATCAAACAACGTACAAAAACCCATTGACCTACGCAAAATTGTTTCATATTTGTGCGAAAGTTACGTGTTTTGTTCCTACTTGGACTCTAATCATTAAGCACAAATTGTGGGTTATAAAAAGGGATTTTTTCTCAACCCTAAGTACATATCTCATAATTCTAAGTTAAGAATACTCCTTGGAGATTATCTTTCTTCTTTAAAGCTTCCATTAAAGAGAGAATCTGAAGCTTTAAGTTCTTGAGTTTTGCAGATTCTATTTCCTTATAGGAGATTGATCATCTTCTGGAATCAAGGTGTTTGAATCAAGTATAGAGAACAGGACACGCAAGGTGGAGTCATGTCGTGGATTCGTATAAGAAGAACCACATCTTGGTCAAAGGATTGATTGAAAAGGGTTATGAGTATGTCTTATATATATTCGGAATTAGTGTTTGGTTTTTAGTCTGAAGGGGCTCATGGGTTTTTTCCATTGGAGTTTCCACGTAAAAATCTATGTATCTTCTTCTTATGTGGTTAATTGCTTTTTGCTTGCAAGTATACTTTTATTATTCTGTTGTATATTGTTTGACTTGCAATCTAAAAATCTAAGACCCCCAAAAACTTTCAACCTCCATTACAATTTACATGTTTTCAATTATAATCTCTAAGGGGTGCTAGGAAAATGGGATCAATGGTAAATGTTACATAAGCAAATGTTACACACACAAAATACATAATAATGTCTATAAAAATATCATTTCAACGATTTTAAATGTCCATTTGGACATTTTGGACACTCCATATGATTTTAAGAAGATTCATGAAGATTTAAGCTATGAAACTTAAAATCATACTAATTATGATTAATATAAGGATAAAGAATGTCTTGGATAAAAAATAGGCCAAAATGGGACGGAAGGGTGGAGGGTGTATGGGAAGAGAGGATGGACTGAATTTGGATAGGACTGGTTTCTAACTATTGTCGGTACAAGCAGTTGGACATGCCTTTTTATAGTAATTACAAACTGACTTTACATTTCATTACAACGATATTTCAACTGCATTTACATTTCATTTACTGTATCTTTGTAAATGCTGCAGTCTGGTGCTGGATGTTACTTGTGTCTAACCATCTTTTCACTGTAGGGTAACATGCGTGATTCTTTCATACGTGTCGCTGGAGGACGTGTTCACACTTTATCCAAAGCTTGCATATGGGATAGCCTATCTAGAGGCTGTGTACTTTGTTCATTATTTTATTTAAAGCCTTTTGCTATGCGTTGCTTTTAGCCATTTTATTTGACTTTGGTTGTACTTGTTTCTTGACTTTTTAATTCAAAGAGGCTTTATGAAGTCCGTAGGAAAGTTGCCGATAAGAACCAAAGGAACACGTGGTTGCTTTAGGTGGCATGGGTATGTGCTTGTTGCTTTCTCTTAGTGCCATATGTCCATTAAGCCTATACTTGGGTACTTGGATGATGTCATGTTCTTTATGGAGACTGCAGGAGAAGACTACTTGGGCTTGGATGATGTCATGTTCTTTATGGAGACTGCAGGAGAAGACTACTTTGGTAGAGATGCTGTAATATCTTCTTCATTCTCGGCTTCATCATTCCAGTTATTATTTCGTATTTCACCATGGAATAACTGGATTAATTCTTCACGAGTTTTTTCTGGAATATCAAAAGAAATATCTTCATAGGCATTGAGAATTTGATTAAGGGCTGTATGTCCAGATCGTGATGGATGTTGTATAACTGTAGTTTGTTCTGCAAGGTCATCAGCAATACAAACTACTCGCCGACTGTCACACCAAACATATCTATATGTGCTTGCAAATTCAAGATGTCCTCTTAGATTGAGAAATCTTTGATATTGATCCGAGGCTAGATCATATTGCTGGAGACGCTCTAGGCTATATTCTCTTGTAGCAACTTCATGAGATTCATACCATTGAGGTGGATAATTAAAAAGGAGATGTTCGTGATCATTTAAAGAAGAAACGAATTTCTTGCAAATTAAATCTCCTTCTTCAAAAGCCATGATGCTCCATAATTGATAAGGCTGATAAAACTGGATTTCTGATCTTTCTCCCAAACTGGATGAAATTGTGATAAGAAGTTGTCTGTTGGTGACTCCAAGGCTGCGAAGGGCATGGCGCATAATTGCAGGGAGCTGCTGAATAAGTTCAAAATCATCTCTGGATAAAGAAAATCTTTAGACTAAGCCATGTTCGATATAAGAGATGTCAACTGCATGTGATGGCAAGAACAACTTGGGAAAGCCAGTTGCCCAGCTGATATATTGAGCTTTGAGCATGAAACGCTCCTTGATCTGACAAGAAAGAGTTTTTTCTCTAATTCTTGCAGCAATATCATCTGGAAGGGTTGTGGTAACCTTTTCCAGAAGGTTGATTCTGGATGTTTTTTCATCAGCATAAGTAGTTAACAGTGCTTTTTGATGGATGTTATGATACATCAGAATTTGGGTTTCTAAGTCCTTGATATGGGTTGCAATTTTGGATAAGGTTTTTCTAGTATTTTTTCTTTTATCAGAAATGATGGCACTCCAATGAGCGTTGATAAGGTCTTGAGAAGTGATGGATAATCCTTGGTTGAAAAAAGGAAGAGTCAATTGTTGGGATGTCGGTATGGAAGAAGGGCTGGATTCATAAAGAGGGGCTTTGCTTTTACTAGAACTTGATGAGGCCATAGGAACCCTAGATAAGAATAACAAAATTGGAAAATGAAGTCATTAGAGGGATGATTTATTTATTTGAGACTGGAGACTTGTTTATTCGAATTCAAAAATTAGTTCTTTATTATTTATGACAGTTTTAAGGCCTGTTGAATCAACTTGAAAAGGTTGTACAATTTATAGAAAAGGATTTCCAAGAATAACATCATTGTTTAAATCCTTTCGTAGAAAGAAATTAGTCATTATGCATATTTTATCTTTACAGACATAAACGTTATTTAATTTGTATTTACTATGAAGTGTTTTATTAGCTGTAGCTAGATTAAGTTTATTTTTTCTTTTTTGATAATATTTTCTCGGGATTAATCCTTCTCTTATTACATTGACATCTGCGCCACAGTCAAGTAAGCACAGTGCTTTTACAGAAAATTTTTTGATCTGAATTGTAACTTGTGTTTTCCATTTTTGAAATGGATTTCTTGATAACGAATTTATGAAAATTTTTAAACCGTCATCAAAGTTTTCTGGATTTTCTATATCATTATAGTTTTGTTCAGTTTCAATTTTATTATTATTTTCATGATAAATTTTTAGTATGTGACATTCAAGATTCTCAACTCGTTGTTTGATGTCTTGAAGTTCGATTAAGTTTTGTTTTAAGAAATTTATTTCTTGCCTTTGAGTATTAATTTCTTTATGAAGGTTTGGAATGGACAAGTGAGGAGGAGCATTTTCCTCTCTTAATCTGTCTAAGACTGTTTTTATGCTAAATTGTTTAGGTAAAGTATTGTTCACTATAATAGCTTTTCCTTTTTTAGTGCCTTTATTTATAGTCTGTATTTTTTCAAAATATTTATTTTTAAGTCTTCATCTTTGAGATCTTTAAACATTTCTAGTACCAATTCTTCAGGAGTAGAGAACATGTTTAAGGATAAAGAAGAAGAAGCAGATTCATACTGAATTTTACTATCAAATGTTTTGCAATGACATGTATCAGAAGAATGAGAAAAATAATTGTCTGTATCTGATGTTTCTGAGGATCCCTTTAAAATAGTTTTTAGTTCTTTTTTTGTTTTAACTTTTAGTTTAGGGCACCCAGGGGCTATATGGCCTTTTTCTTTACAATTATAGCACTGTATTTCTTTTTGTTTTTGTTTAGGGTAGGAAGAAGATGGCTTTTCTTTAGTATATGATTTGTTTGATTCTTTATAAGGACTTCGATGAAAGGATTTTTTATGATATTTTCTTGAGGGTATATAATATCATGGTGTTGAAAATTGTTTAGATTTTCTTTTTGATAATTTCTTTTTAAATTGTTCTTTTTCTTTTGGCTTGAAGGACTAATTAAGGGCTCCATGCCAAATTGATAACAAAAATCACCAAGTTCATATTTACTGATGCTTTTTTGATTTTCAATTTGCCGTTTGAGTTTGATTTCATTACACAATGAAAATCCAACTTTATTAATTTTTTGGATTAGATCTCCATATGTATACATAGCATAATTCAAATTTCCAAAATTTTCAGATATTAATTTTTCTCTAACCTTTTCTGCAAAAAGTTTAGGAAGTCCTGATATAAATTTTTCCTTCCAGAATTCTGAATTGCTTGAATCAATTGTATAAAGTTTTGATAAGAAAACATCTTTATACCAACGAAAATCAGATAATGTTGGGCATGATAAATTAATTAATTGAGTTTTTAATTTTTCTTCTACATTCATATAATTTCCCACAAAATGTTTAATTATATTACTAATAAGCCTGTAAACAGAATCAGGGATCATTTGTCCTTGAGGGGTAATGATAGGATTGCCGAATGGATCTCCTTTTATTGCATTTAGAATAACTTGTCTTTCTATATCTGATAAATATTTTTCCCACCAACCATTTAATTGTCCAGTAAATCCAAGGACAACTGCATTAGCTGCATGTTTGTGATCATTATCGGCAGCTATGATAGTAGAAGCATATATCATCATCTGCTGGCATAATTGGATGATTTGATATTTAGACAATCCGTCCACGCTCCATTCATATATTGATGAGCTTTCAAATTTAAGGCCATTTAGAGTAGATTGTTCTTCGAATTGAAGATCAACTGGAGTTGGTCGTGGATAATAATTTCTTGTTTTTGCTGTAGTAATAATTGGTTTTTGTCTTTTAAATATTTTATTGAGTTGTAGAGATTCTTGATTGTTTTGGTTATATTGATGGGAGGTTTTGGAATTTTCTTCTTCAGAATTTTCTTTAGAATCCTCGAATTCTAAATCGGAGCCTGAATTAGAGTCTTTCGAATTTGAGACTAAAACATTTATAGATTATTTAGCTTTTTGATCTTTATTTTCTTGAAGTTTTATGTTAGTAAAACTATGAGATAATTGATTGATGAGTTCATCAAAAAATTTTAAAGGTTTCTTTTCCAACTTTATATCCCTTAGGATTTCACCCTAAAAACCTAAAGTTTGTGTCTTAACTACTTTTTAAGAAGAGGAGGCTTCATGGATTTTGAAAATGGTTTCTGCTTTATCTTCAATTCTATTGATTTGTTGGCCAATAGTATGAAAGGTGATATTTGTATAATTATTTTGTTCTAAAACATGACATAAGTCTGATTTGTAAACAAAGTTAGATTTACCTTTATCTCCTTGGATTTTTGCAACATCTTTTATGGGTACGGCTGAGGTATCTTTATAAATCAGTTGATGTAGATGAGGATGTATAGATTCTTCAGTTCTCTGAGAAGAAGATCTGGTTGAAGCTATAATCCATGATGAACTTAATTTTGTTATCATATTTATGGATAAATCTTCAATATTATACCTTTTCTTCATGGCTAATTTAAGCCAATCAAAGAAATAAATGTTTCTTTCATTATCACACATATATTTATACCACTTTTCTTTTAAGAAGTCTTTATGTTCTGGAGAAATATATTTAAAGAAAGCTTTTGTCAAGGGATGAGCAGCTAAATTCTCTTTAACATTTCTTTATCAACTTCAAATCTTTCAAGAACATTTATATTGAAATCTGATTATGAAGGATTATATGTATGGGATGGAGAAGCTTGATAAGAAGGATAAACGAGTCCTCTAGGCCTTAAATCGATATGAGGTGTAGAGTTAGAACCATGAGGTGGTTCTTTTATGGAAGATCCTACCACAAAGGGAGGATGAGGAGAGGACTTTCTAAAGGGTTGATAAACTGTAGGATTTGTATGTCTAGAATCTGTTTGGAAATTTATTTCAACACTTCCATCTTCATGTTCAATTATTTTTTCAATGTCTTGATTTTCCTTAGGTCTTTCGGGTTGAGCATTTTCTAAAAGCCATTTACCAGATAAATTAATATCATTCCATTGTATGAGTTTGGGAATATTAACTTTATTTTTGAAATTGGTTTGGAATAAGGTAGTCATACCTTTTGCTTGATTTGAATAGGCTATGCCTGGAACAACTGAATTCATGAGCTTATAATAAACTCTATAAACAAGGGCAAAATTTTGATTATGAGGATTCATATCAAAACCTTTTGTTTGAATGGGTAGAGTGAGGGCTTCAAGGGCACCTGGATCTGTAAGAGAAACAGAGAAATTTGGAAAACAGTTGAAGAAAGTAGGACCATTAGCCAAACTTGATTCAACCATTCCTATTAATGAATCACTGAATTTTTTATGTCTTGTATCTTGAACATACATGAGAGCTTCTGTTCTCAGTCCAAGTCTTGTTAGAGGGTTTAGAGCAACTTGCACTAAGCCAAAATGGATATAATTATATGTTTTAGCATATTATTTTATTTCATGGAGCTTAATTAAAGAAAGATGCTGAATGTTACTGGTAATGGATTTAGTTCGTTCAATAGCTTTTATTTTATTACTTGATTTTAATTGAAAACTTCTCTTTTTATAAACTTCATGTTTTTGAGCAGTTGGAATTGTCCAGTCACAAATAACTTGATCTAAATCATCATAGCTAAGTTCTTCAATATTTTTAATAGACATGGAAGATAAGGAATTTGATGATGAGGAAGAAGAAAGTATAAACTTCTTAATAAGCTTAGCCATAATTTGTATTATCGAGTTATTTTAACCAAATCCACCATGAGTATCTAACGCTTTGAGGATTTACACACCAACAACACCCCTTAAAATGCCTTCACATGGCTAACAACGGCGATAACAATGGCTACCTCTACGCTCCAGGCGGAATATGATTAAAATCTCTAAATAATAACAAACACAGAACTAAGTATTAAGACTTTTGACATTCTTATTTCAGAATCAGCAATTCCTTAAATAACAATAGTAAAGCACAACATAACAAAAATAAGTGAAGAAATACTCACAAAGCAACTTTATTGATAAGAATTTCGACTTATTACAAGTGGACTTGATGACACACTTCTGGGGGCCAACTTGGCTTTGATACCAAAATGCTCAACCCGAAAGACCTAAGGAAAATCAAGACATTGAAAACATAATTGAACATGAAGATGGAAGTGTTGAAATAAATTTCCAAACAGATTCTCGACATACAAACCCTACAGTTTATCAACCCTCTAGAAAGTCCTCTTCTCATCCTCCCTCTGTGGTAGGATCTTCCGTAAAGGAACCACGTCATGGTTCTAACTCTACACCTCATATCGCTTTGAGGCCTACAGGACTCGTTTATGCTTCTTATCAAGCTTCTCCATCCCATACATATAATCCTTCAGAATCCGATTTCAATATAAATGTTCTCGAAAGGTTTGAAATTGATAAAGAAATGTTAAAGAAGAATCTAGCCGCTCATCCATTGACAAAAGCTTTCTTTAAAAATATTTCTCTAGAACATAAAGACTTCTTAAAAGAAAAGTGGTATAAATATATGTGTGATAATGAAAGAAACATTTATTTCTTTGATTGGCTTAAATTAGCCATGAAGAAACGGTATCATATTGAAGATTTATCCATAAATATGATAACAAAATTAAGTTCATCATGGATTATAGCTTCAACCAGTTCTTCTCCTCAAAGAACTGAAGAATCTATACATCCTCCTCTGCATCAAATTATTTATAAAGACACCTCAGCCGTACCCATAAAAGATGTTGCAAAAATCCAAGGAGATAAACGTAAATCTGACTTTGCTTACAATCCGCCCTAAATCACGTCGTAGAACAATATAATTATACAAATTCTTCATTCCAGTCTGATAATAATTATTCTTCTCCTTTTTTCTCCTTAAATGTTCTTTCAGCCCAAGAAGACATAATTTTTGAAATGTTTAATTAAAAAAATAAATATTTTTAAAAAATACAGAAACTAAAAAACGAAAAATCCTCTATTCCATGTGTATCTGAACAGTTCAACATAAAACATGGATTAAGAAAGCAAAAGGCTCTTCCTCATATATCTTTGCAAGATCTTTATAAAGAAATTAATAATCAAAAGCAAAAAATAAAATAATTAAAACAAAACTTAAATAATCTTCAAGAACTCAAACACCGTTTTAAGAATCTTGAATTGCAAAAAGATAAAGATAATATAGAGCAACAAGAAAACTTTGATGAAAGTTTGTAAATTCGTTAACAAAGAATCCACTCCAACCTTGGAAAACTCAAGTCACAATTAAGATCAAGAACTTCTCTCTTAAAGTCCACTGCTTACTAGATAGTGGCGCAGATGTTAATTTAATAAGAGAAGGATCACTCCCAACAAAATATTATGGAAAAACTAGAAATACCCATATCTATAAAAATGGAACATGCATAAAAACTAATTTTCTTTTAGGAAAGGATTTAAACAATGATGTTAACCTTGGAAATCCTTTTTACAACTTTTACAACCCTTTCAAATTGATTCATCAGGCCTTAAAACTATGAAAGACAAAAAAGAATTACTTTTTGAGTTTGTTGAGTCCACTCCTATTCCACATATCACTATGATCCAAAATCAAATTTCTTATAAAGAGAAACAAATTGCCTATCTTCATGAAGATATGAATTCTCTACGAATTGAAGAAGGATTACAAAAACCAGAATTTCAAAATGATTTAATCCAATTTCAAAAATCTCTTGAAAAAAAATGCTGTTCTGATCTTCCTTTTGCCTTCTGGCACAGGAAACACCATACTATTTCTCTTCAATATATTGATAATTTTGATGAATCCCAAATTCCTACTAAAGCTCGTCCTATTCAGATGAATAAAGATCTTGTTCAATTATGCACCAAAGAAATCAATGAGCTTCTTTAGAAAAAGCTTATTCAAAAATCACAATCCCCTTGGAGTTGTGCTGCGTTCTATGTGAATAAAGCACCTGAACAAGAACGAGGTGTTCCCCGTCTTGTTATCAATTATAAACCTTTAAATAAAGTCTTAAAATCCATAAGATATCCAGTTCCAAATAAAACTGATCTAATTAATCGTTTAACTGGTGCCTTCCTTTTTTCTAAATTTGATCTGAAATTAGGCTTTTGGCAAATTCAAATTACCATCGCAGATAGGTATAAAACTGCTTTTACAGTCCCATTTGGCCATTACGAATGGAACGTTATGTCATTCGGCTTGAAAAATGCTCCTTCAAAATTTCAATGAATTCTGAATGATATTTTTAATCCATATCAAGATTTTACACTCGTCTATATCGATGACATTCTTGTGTTTTCCAAATCTATTTGTGACCATTGGAAACATTTAAATATTTTCAAAAAAGTTATTATGAAGAATGGACTTGTTTTATCCCAAAAGAAACTAAAGCTTTTTCAAACCGAAATTCAATTTCTTGGGTTTTTAATTCAAAAAGGAACTATTTCTCCAGTTCAAAGAGTCATTAAGTTTGCCTCTCAATTTCCTGATGAATTTCTTGATAAAGAACAATTACAACGTTTTCTTGGATGTCTTAATTACGTCTCTGATTTTTATAAAGATCTTGCTAAAGAAAGACACTTATTACAGCTCCGTTTAACAAAACATCCAGCAGAATGGTCACCTGCCCATACAAAAGCTGTCCAAAATATCAAGCAAAAAGTCCAAAATTTACCTTGCCTAACTATCCCTCATCCAGATTTATTAAAAATAGTTCAAACAGATGCCTCTGATGTGGGTTTTGGTGGAATTCTCCTACAACAAAATGCACTTGGAAAAGAAGAAATCCTCCGTTTCACATCGGGAACATGGACACCCACACAACAAAATTATTCAACTATTAAAAAGGAAATTCTCTCCATAGTAAATAGTATAATGAAGTTCCAAAGTGATTTATTAAACAAAAAATTCTTATTAAGAATAGATTGTAAATCTGCTAAAGAAATTTTAGAAAAAGATGTTAAAAATCTTGCTGCTAAGCAAATCTTTGCTTGCTGGCAAGCTTTATTAGCTATATTTGATTTTGACATTGAGTATATTGCAGGTAAAAATAATTCCCTTCCTGATTTTTTATCTCGTGAGTTCTTACAGGGACAAAAGAATGAGGCCTCAGCAGATTAGACCATTTAATCGGTCCCTTACGGATAAAGCTTATCCACCTATATCCAGAAAACCCAGTGGCAATTATCCTGAAAGATGGGGTGCAACCCATACTTCCAATATTCCTCAATTTCAAATCCCATCAAGCCCTGCATCCAGAAAACCTCAAGGTTCTCAAAACTAATATTTTATCCCAAAACCACCTTTGAGAATGTTTACTCTAGATGACACATTTTATACAGACACGTTTCCTATCGAATATATTATCCAGACCCTCTTTTCTCTAGACTATTTCTTTTTTCAACCCCTTGATTATAAAACTTATGAATAAATCCTTATCCGGACTGGTAGTTGCACTATCGACCATACTGATGGCTCTAAAAATTCATATTTAATTGCTTTACCATCCCATATTAACATCCTATATTCAAAAATCAAGATTATGCATATCCTCTCTGCAGAAGACTGGGGGAAATCTCTTCATATGCCTCAAAGAATTGATTCAGACCTTATCTTTAATTATTATGACTATATTTCTGCTTGGGAAGCCATTCTCTGTTATCAAAATTCATCATTCCAGCATTCCTGGTTTATTCAGTTTAAATCCAATTTCCATAAAATACCTATGTGGTTTTTTACACAATTTTGGATACCATTCGGAGCCACTAAAGATCTTCTTCCTCAAGCTCTTCTTCCTATTTATAAATCCTATTCTGTATCATATAAAGCCTCTCTCAAATCAGAAGAAAAAAGCCTTTACCAATATCTACAGCTTGCAACAGAACCTTATATCACCATGCAATTCTTCTGCAAGCATGAAATCCCGTGGATCCTGAAATGGAATTTTTTATAAAGAAATGGACTTCAGTCCACCAGTTCTATCCAGAGTCATGTATATCAAATTTTGGCAGCAATTTGATTATACGACAATCCTGCAGCAATATTCTGCTGATCAAGCTATAAAGCCATCCTTTTTGGAAATTCTTAGAACTCCAGAAAAGGAAAAAGAAAAGCCACCTCCAACAAGTAATCCAGACAAACAGAAGAATTCATGTTCAGCTTCTTCTTCTGCGCTCCTTGCTGCGGCAGACCTACTTCAGCTCAAAAAAGATCTTCAAAAAGAAATTATGGAACAAATACAGAAAAAAAGATCCTCTCCTGAATTCTCTCCTCCATCATCGACCAAGCCAAAGTGAGGGTTACTTGCATTCTCTGTTGTGTTGATTGAGGTGAGTTGTGGTTCTTTCCATCTCCCTCATCTCCTTCTTCTACTTATTCTCCTTCCTGTTGTTTCCATGATTACTTGAGGTGTCTTGATATTCCTCCTGTTTCTTATGCATGCATGTTGCAGTGGTTGAGATTTGGTTGTGTTTGAGCCCAAGGACAACAAGTTATGTAATTGAACCCCATTACGGCAAGTATAACCATAATCTATGAGAACCCATGTTGGTATTCGTTTGATTTTGGTTAATTCACATGAATTTGCATGGAAAATGTGTTTACAGCCCAATTGGTTAGTATTCCTTCTTTCTTTGTTGGATATTTGCACTTCTGATGTCATTACAGGTTTTCTGCACTTGATTCAGAATTTGACCCCGTGCATTGTACGGCTAAGCCGTATATCGCCTACGGCTTCAAGTCCAGAGAGGGTGAAAATCCAGTTTTCTTCTACGGCCAGGACACAGCTAAGCCGTATCTTGCCTTACGGCTAAGCCGTACCTCAGCCGTGACCCAGCCGTAGATCAGTACAGGGTGCTTTCTTCTGGATTAACTGAAAGCAAGCAATTGACAGTTCCTCCTACGACTCAGCCACGGCTAAGCCATAGAATAAAATACGAGTGAACCATACTTGAGGATGAACAGTGAAGGGAACCGCGGGGGAGCCGCAGTGCATATTACGGCTAAGCCGTACGTTCACCTATGGTTAAGCCGTATCACCCCTGGAAAAATGAATAACAAGAATAGGCGTAAGAAAAGGACCTATATGGCCTTCATGATAGAATGTAGAACACGTGGACTTGCCCAATGGAAAATGATACAATGCATGACTGATCTCGATGGCTGCGAATCATTTATGTTCGTTATCCAGCTGTTAAACACCTCCCCATGGGTGTTGGTTTAAGGGACTTTGGTACACCAGCCAATTCAATGCAATACTAGACAACTGTGCATCGAATAACTTAAAACTACATCATCATGCACGGTTAGGAACACTGGATAATTAGATTAAACCTGGCTGCTAGTAAATGACTGTGAATCACTATACCAATAGTTGTTTACATGACATGTTGTTTGTCAATTATTGATCTCCACTCTATCGCATGATTACTTGTTCAGATACTTTCACATAGTTGTTTCTTTACCTTGAGTACACATGGATAATTCACGTATAAGACATGTTCTAAGATATGCACGTATGATATGATTGTCACGATCTACTCAGGGTTTTCATGATTGACTCTGTATGGTCAGGCACTACTTAGCCTCAGCCTGAAGATCCCTACAGGGTGAATTTGGTATAGTTTTCATGGCCTTGCTGCAGTAAGGAAACGTCTTGGGGAACCAGACCCCAGGAAACCGAGACCCATTGTACCCTGGCCCGGACAATGGTGTTCTTTGCACGATACAAGATCCCTCTTTTGGGAGCATATGGCAATGTAGTTGCTAATTAGTTATGTACACAGTATGTATACATTGATTCACATGGCATGTTTCCTTCTTGCATGACAGCCTAGTATACGAATGTGCCCTGTTTAATTTACATGATGTTCTTTATTGTATTAGACACAGCGTGCGTTAACTTGTTATGGTTATACTTCGCTGAATCGTTGTATTCACAGTTGTTTTTGGTATTGCAAGCTCAGATATCCCTGCCGACCCCTCGTCGGTCGGCCAGACTCCAGCCGAGACCCCTGAGGCCCCATCCGGCCTAGAGGAGTGGATGTGATCACTCCCTTGGAGAGCGGCTTGGGCATGCATGGCATAAGAGTCTTCCTTTGTTTTTGAGGATTGTCATACTTGTACATGTCAGGACTTGTACATATTATTTTGTTCATTTTGTAAAACCTTCAGTTATGTATATATGTCAGTTCGGTTTTCGTATTCATTTCTTGTACTATTAGTTTGATGTTTCTGATATTTACAGTTTCCACGTACATATTTTGCACATGTGAATGTTCCCTTGTGCGTGTGCATTTAGACCAAGTCTACATGTACAGGCACGGGAGTTCGTGTGTCATTAGTTTGGCTTTTGCTAACCCCCAAACCCTGGGCTCGGGTTGTGACATACGTATTGTATGGTATCAGAGCATTCCTTGCTTTGGATGATAAGCATGTAGGCATGTAGGAACGTGGTGAGGATACGATTATTTTTTTGTAGACTTCTAGATTTTTGGGGAATGTTGGATGAGACTGTTTTATATTTGTGTCTGACTCTTTCCTATTTTGCAGGATGGCGTCGGTTCAGGTTTTCAACATAATGCTGGTAATAACGAAAGTGGTTCAGAACCATCACCGCAGGCACAGAACACAAATGAACGCATCCTCATGTTATTTCAGTCCATGCAGGCTCAATCACAGTCGATGCAGAATTTACAGGCACAAGTTGCTACCATGTTAGACAGACAAAGTCAAGCCCCAGCCCCGTCGCATATAGACTAGCAGGTGATCTTTCAGCCAAGAGAGAACGACCCAAATGCCCTATATGATAAATTTTGCAAGCGAGGAGCCATTGAGTTCTATGGGATAGAAGAGCCATTGAAGGCAGAACAGTGGCTAGAACAGACAGAGGACGTATTTGAGACTGTAGTGTGCATGAACAAGCAGAAGGTCGGATTAGCGGCCTCCATATTCAGAGACGTCGCGAAGACATGGTGGAAGAGTGTGAAGGACTCATACAGAGATCTGCCCAGTGCAACAGTTTGGGGGACATTCAAGCAACAGTTCCGGAGGAAGTTTATCTCGGCTCATGTGTTTCGAGCCAAGGAAGTTGAGTTCTTAGCTCTCCGACAGCAGCAGATGACCGTGGCAGAATATGTGAACAAGTTTACTCAGTTGTCGCATTTTGCTCCGGATATGATCAGCACCGAAGAGAGGAAGGTGAATCGGTTCGTCGAAGGTCTGCATCCCCGGTATATGTACCACGTGACTATTTTTTAGCGTCCGGCTACGTTTGATGACGCAGTGGATAGGGCCTATTCTACTGAGGCCATCCACCGAGCTGCGAGAGCCGTTGAGCCTAAGCGACAGCCGCCATTCAGTGCAAGAGGACAAGTACAGAAGAAGTCGAAAGGCCAGCAGAGTACTTCCAGTTCTGCCAGTGTGACCTGTGAGCACTGTGGAAAGAGCCACAAGTCTGAAGCTTGTTGAAGGAAGGCAGGTGCCTGTTTCATCTGTAGCTCGAGGGAGCATATGATAGCCAGTTGTCCTCGGTATAAGTTTTCCCAGCCTCCACTATCTAGCACTACCTCTGGTGCAGCTTCAGGCAGATCCAGTGCGCCCCAGCTCCGAGCAGATCCCAGATAGATCATCCAAGCCTGAGACAGCCTCATCAGACAGCTCGTGCATATGCCGCTACCCATGAGAGTGCTGAGGATCCATAGGTGGTTGAAGGTACTGTTCTGATTTCGCAAGCTGAAGCGTTAGCACTTTCAATTCGGGGTCTACGCGGTCATACGTAGCACCTCATTTCGCTGAGCGGTTGCAGCAGCCGTCGAAGCCGTTGCCATATGTGTTGGTTGTATCCACCTTAGTTGACAAGCGAGTGGAGTGTAGTGTATACTACCCCCATTGCGTCGTGCAGATTGCAGGTCATCAGTTACCTATTGATTTGATCCTATTGTCGATGCTGGACTTCGATGTGGTCCTTGTTATGGATTGGCTTGCTCGATATCGTGCCTGTGTTAACTGTTACAATAGGACGATCTTCTTCGATTTAGGCAAGGGTTTCCGTTTTGAGGGCAGTCAGCAGAGATGCCCCCAGCGTGTGATTTCCGCGTGTAAGGCTGATCGTTTGATCTGCAAAGGGTGTGAAGGCTTCATTGCCTTTATCTCGGCGAAGACAAAGACGAAGCAGCTAGGTGAGATTCAGGTGGTTTGTGACTTTCCCGATGTTTTCCCCGATGATGTGCCAAACCTACACCCGGTTCGAGACATGGAGTTCGTCATTGAGCTTGTTCCCGGCACGGCACCGATTAGTAAAGCCCCGTATCACATGGCCCCAGCCGAATTGTCCAAGTTGAAGAAGCAATTGCAGGAGCTTTTGGACAAGGGTTTCATTCGCCCGAGCGTCTCACCTTGGGGAGCACCAGTCTTATTTGTCAAGAAGAAGGATGGTACTTTTCGGATGTGCATAGACTACCGATAGCTGAACAAAGTGACTATCAAGAACAAGTATCCCCTTCCCCGGATTGATGAGTTGTTTGATTAACTTCAGGGTGCAGCTTATTTCTTGAAGATTGATTTGAGGTCTAGATACCACCAGTTGAGGGTCAAGGAAGATGATATTCCTAAAACTGCCTTCAGGACTCATTATGGCCATTATGAATTCCTCGTGATGCCTTTTGGACTAACCAATGCACTTGCAGCGTTTATGGCATTGATGAATCAAATCTTTGCTCCTTTCTTGGACCAATTTGTAGTTGTTTTCATTGATGATATTTTGATATACTCTAGGTCAGCAGAGGAGATAGGGATCGCTTGAGGAAAGCCTTGTCTTTGTTGAGCGAGCATCGCTTGTTTGCCAAGTTGTCGAAGTGTGATTTTTTGCTTGAGCAGGTGGCATTTTTGGGTCATATCATTTCACGAGAGGGATTAGCAGTTGACCCATCTAAAGTAGAGGCAGTGGTGAGTTGGCCTAGCCCCAAGACAGTGACAGAAGTTCGGAGTTTCGTTGGTCTAGCAGGTTACTATCTTCGATTTGTCCAGGATTTTGCTAAGATCTCTTCTCCTTTGACGAAATTGACTAGGAAGAACGTGTCATTCGATTGGACTGAGGAATGTGAAGCCAGTTTTCGGACTTTGAAAGAGAAGTTGACTACAGTGCCAGTGTTGACCTTGCCAGACGGTAGTGAAGGGTTCGTAATATATTCCGACACTTCTCGAGTTGGCCTAGGTTGTGTGTTGATGCAGCACGGGAAGGTAATTGCATTTGGATCGAGAAAACTGCGAGAACATGAGCAGGATTACACCATCCATGATTTAGAATTGGCAGCTATCGTGTTTACTTTGAAGCTGTGGAGACATTATCTATATGGTGTGTGATTTGAGGTCCATTCTGATCACCACAGTTTGTAGTACTTATTCACGCAGCAGGAGCTGAACATGAGACAATACAGATGGCTTGAGCTTATCAAAGATTACGACTTCCCGATCAAATATTAGCCAGGCAAGGGGAATGTGGTGGCAGATGCACTCAGTAGGAAAGCGGAGTCTGTGCAGATGTTGAGCAGTTTCCTTTTGGAGCTCCATGGTCTCCCTATTGAAGTGAAATTAGTGGATGAGTATGTGACTTTGGCTAGTACGCTAGTGATTCAGCCTGAGATGATTCAGCAGATGAAAGACAGGCAATTCGAAGATCTCACTTTGAAGCGCATTCGAGACCACATTGGAGACAGACCTGATTTCAGATTAGAGGACGGGGTGCTTTACTCTCGAAGTAGGTTGTGCGTGCCAGCAGTTGATGACTTCAAGGAGAAACTAATGCATGAAGCACACTATGCTCGATATGCGATGCATCCAGGCAGCACGACGATGTATCGGAATCTCAAAGATCGCTTCTGGTGGAATAACATGAAGAGAGAAGTACCAGGGTTTGTTGCCCGATGCTTGACATGCCAGAAGGTGAAAGCAGATCATCGAGACCTCCAGGCTCATTGCATCCCTTGCATATACCGCAGTGGAAGTGGGAACATATCACCATGGACTTCGTTTCAGGATTACCTCCGACGAGTAAGAAGAACAACGTCATTTGGGTGATTGTAGATCGATTGATGAAATCAGCCCATTTCATCCCTTTCCAGAAGGGTATTATGTTTTTAGAGATGGCGAGGAAGTTCGTGGATAAGATCGTCGGCTCCATGGTACCCCAGTGTCGATTGTATCCGATCGTGACAGCCGTTTCGTTTCGTCCTTTTGGAGAGCATTCCAAGAGGCTATGGGTACGAAGTTGAGCTTCAGCACGGAATATCACCCACAGACGGATGGACAATCAGAGTGAACGATTTAGACTTTGGAGGACATGTTACGAGCCAGTGTATTGAACTATGAGAAGAAGTGGGATCTCCATTTACCGTTGTGCGAATTCGCCTACAATAACAGCTTCCATGAGAGTATTGGAATGGCACCATATGAAGCATTGTACGGTCGCAAATGTAGAAGCCCGATATATTGGGAAGAAGTTGGAACTCGAAGTTTTCACGGACCGACGATCATCGCCGAGACTACGGAGAAGGTACAAAAAGCAGTTGAGAACTTAAAAGTTGCTCGGTCGAGACAGAAGAGTTATGCAGACACTCGCAATGGCCATTAGAGTTTCAAGTTGGTGAGTGGGTTTTTCTGAAAGTCTCACTGATGAAGGGTACGATCCGTTTCGGCCAAAAAGGTAAGCTAGCTCCACAATATGTCGGACCGTTTGAGATCAAGAGTCGGATTGGTGATTTAGCCTACCGATTAGCTCTTCCCGAGACGTTTTCAGGAGTACATGATGTTTTCCACATTTCGATGCTTCGGAAATATGTCCACGATCCTTCCCATGTCATTCGTTAAGACGATGTGCAGATCCAGCCGAATGCCGCAAACGTTAAGCGACCGCTCCGTATCGTTGGAACCCGAGAGCAGATGCTCCGCACTAGAACAATTCGATGGGTCAAGGTGCTGTGGGAGCACCACAGTCCCGATTAGGCTACATGGGAGTTAGAGGAACAGATGGCGCGACAATATCCCGACCTGTTTACGAAGGTATGAGTGAGTGAGTGAGTGAGTATTCCGAGGACGGAATGATTCTCAAATAGGGGAGGATGTAACACTCCGACCCAGCTTAACCTCGTTTAGTGCCTAATTAATTCTGTTTTCGTTGATAATTGTGTTTTGCTTGTGTTTTGGGTTCGTTGCGAGTCATGGATAGATAGTTGGGTTGAGTTTGACCTGGATTAGGTAGACCAAGCCCTTTTTCGTAATTTTAGCTTTTCTTAGACATGGTCATTTTTGCATCATCTTAATGTCAACACGTGTCTTTCGTTGAGCTCGTTAACTCTCGTAACTATGTCATTTGCAACCAATGTCATATGATTCCATTGGACTCGGATTTGACTCGAAATGTAATTTGTCTTAACCTTGGGCTTGTATGTAACTTTGTATCTTTGTTATATATATAAGGGAGATTCGGCCATTCCATAAACTCACGTTCTCTCTTCTCTCTCACTGTTCACGTGAGTTCTCTCTCTCCCTCCCTCTCCTGAATTCTCTCCTCCATCATCGACCAAACCAAAGTGAGGGTTACTTGCATTCTCTGTTGTGTTGATTGAGGTGAGTTGAGGTTCTTTCCATCTCCCTCATCTCCTTCTTCTACTTATTCTCCTTCTTGTTGTTTCCATGATTACTTGAGGTGTCTTGATATTCCTCCTGTTTCTCATGCATACATGTTGCAGTGGTTGAGATTTAGTTGTGTTTGAGCCCAAGGACAGCAAGTTATGTAATTGAACCCCATTAAGGCAAGTATAACCATAATCTGTGAGAACCTATTTTGGTATTCGTTTGATTTTGGTTTATTAACATGAATTTGCATGGAAAATGTGTTTACAGCCCAATTGGTTAGTATTCCTTCTTTTTTTGTTGGATATTTGCACTTCTAATGTCATTACAGGTTTTCTGCACTTGATTCAGAATTTGACCCTGTGCATTGTACGGCTAAGCCGTATATCGCCTACTGCTTAAAGTCCAGAGAGGGTGAAAATCCAGTTTTCTTCTACGGCCAGGACATGGCTAAGCCATATCTTGCCTTACGGCTAAGCCGTACCTCAGCCGTGACCCAGCCGTAGATCAGTACAGGGTGCCTTCTTCTGGATTAACTGAAAGCAAGCAATTGACAGTTCCTCCTACGGCTCAACCATGGCTAAGCTGTAGAGCACACACAGCTAAGCCATAGAATAAAATACGAGTGAACCGTACTTGAGGATGAACAGTAAAGGGAACCGTGGGGGAGCCGCAGTGCATATTACGGCTACGCCGTAAGATGCCTACGGTTAAGCCCTACGTTCACCTATGGTTAAGCTGTATCACCCCTGGAAAAATGAATAACAAGAATAGGCATAAGGAAAAAGACCTATATGGCCTTCATGGTAGAATATAGAACACCTGGACCTGCCCGATGGAATATGATACAATGCGTGACTGATCTCGAGGGCTGCGAATCATTCATGTTCACTATCCAGCTGTTAAGCACCTCCCCATAGGTGTTGGCTTAAGGGACTTTGGTACACCTGTAATCCAATGCAATACTAGACAACTGTGCATCGAATAACTTAAAACTACATCATCATGCACGGTTAGGGACACTGGATAATTAGATTAGACCTGGCTGCAAATGAATGACTGTGATTCACTATACCAATAGTTGTTTGCATGACTTGTTGTTTGTCAATTATTGATCTCCACTCTATCGCATGATTACTTGTTCAGATACTTTCACATAGTTGTTTCTTTATCTTGAGTACACATGGATAATTCACGTATAAGACATGTTCTAAGATATGCACGTATGATATGATTGTCACAATTTACTCAGGGTTTTTATGATTGACTCTGTATGGTCAAGCACTACTTAGCCTCAGCCTGAGGATCCCGGCGGGGTGAATTTGGTATAGTTTTCATGGCCTTGCTGCAGTAAGGAAACGTCTTGGGGAACAGGACCCCAGGAAACCGAGACCCATTGTACCCTGGCCAGGACAATGGTGTTCTTTGCACGATACAAGTTCCCTCTTTTGGGAGCATATGGCAATGTAGTTGCTAATTAGTTATGTACACAGTATGTACACATTGATTCACATGGCATGTTTCCTTCTTGCATGACAGCCTAGTATACGAATGTGCCCTGTTTAATTTACATGATGTTCTTTATTGTATTAGACATAGTGTGCATTAACTTGTTATGGTTATACTTCGCTGAATCGTTGTATTCACAGTTGTTTTTGGTGTTGCAAGCTCAGATACCCCTGCCGACCCCTCGTCGGTCGGCCAGACTCCAGCCGAGACCCCTAAGGCCCCATCCGGCCTAGAGGAGTGGATGTGATCACTCCCTTGGAGAGCAGCTTGGGCATGCATGGCATAAGAGTCTTCCTTTGTTTTTGAGGATTGTCATACTTGTACATGTCAGGACTTGTACATATTATTTTGTTCATTTTGGAAAACCTTCAGTTATGTATATATGTCAGTTCGGTTTTTGTATTCACTTCTTGTACTGTTAGTTTGATGTTTCTGATATTTACAGCTTCCGCATACATATTTTGTACATGTGAATGTTCCCTTGTGCGTGTGCATTTAGACCAGGTCTACATGTACAGGCACGGTAATACATGTGTCATCGGTTTGGCTTTTGCTAACCCCCAAACCCTAGGCTCGGGTTGTGACAACATCCTCCGGGGGGCCAACTTGGCTCTGATACCAAAATGGGACGGAAGGGTGGAGGGTGTATGGGAAGAGAGGATGGACTGAATTTGGATAGGACTGGTTTCCAACTGTTGCCTGCACAAGCAGCTGGACATGCCTTTTTATAGTAATTACAAACTGACTTTACATTTCATTACAACGATATTTCAACTGCATTTACATTTCATTTACTGTATCTTCGTAAATGCTGCAGCCTGGTACTGGATGTTACTTGTGTCTGACCATCTTTTCCCTATAGGGAAGCATGCGTGATTCTTTCATATGTGTCGCTTGAGGATGTGTTCACACTTTATCCAAAGCTTGCATATGGGATAGCCTATCTGGAGGCTGTGTACTTTGTTCATTATTTTATTTAAAGCCTTTTGCTATGCGTTGCTTTTAGCCATTTTATTTGACTTTGGTTGTACTTGTTTCTTGATTTTTTAATTCAAAGAGGCTTTATGAAGTCTGTAGGAAAGTTGCCGATAAGAACCAAAGGAACACGTGGTTGCTTTAGTCGGCATGGGTATGTGCTTGTTGCTTTCTCTTAGTGCCATATGTCCATTAAGCCTATACTTGGGTACTTGGATGATGTCATGTTCTTTATGGAGACTGCAGGAGAAGACTACTTGGGCTTGGATGATGTAATGTTCTTTATGGAGACTGCAGGAGAAGACTACTTTGACGGAGATGCTGTAATATCTTCTTCATTCTTGGCTTCATCATTCCAGTTATTATTTCGTATTTCACCATGGAATAACTGGATTAATTCTTCATGAGTTTTTTCTGGAATATCAAAAGAAATATCTTCATAGGCATTGAGAATTTGATTAAGGGCTGTATGTCCAGATCGTGATGGATGCTGTATAACTGTAGTTTGTTCTGCAAGGTTGTCAGCAATACAAACTACTCGCCGACCGTCATACCAAACATATCTATATGTGCTTGCAAATTCAAGATGTCCTCTTAGATTGAGAAATCTTTGATATTGATCCGAGGCTGGATCATATTGCTGGAGACGTTCTAGGCTATATTCTCTTGTAGCAACTTCATAAGATTCATACCATTGAGGTGGATAATTAAAAAGGAGATGTTCGTGATCATTTAAAGAAGAAATGAATTTCTTGCAAATTAAATCTCCTTCTTCAAAAGCCATGATGCTCCATAACTGATAAGGCTGATAAAACCGGATTTCTAATCTTTCTCCCAAACTGGATGAAATTGTGATAAGAAGTTGTCTGTTGGTGACTCCAAGGCTGCGAAGGGCATGGCGCACAATTGCATGGAGCTGTTGAATAAGTTCAAAATCATCTCTGGATAAAGAAAATCTTTGGACTAAGCCATGTTCGAATAAGAGATGTCAACTACATGTGATGGCAAGAACAACTTGGGAATGCCAGTTGCCCAGCTGATATATTAAGCTTTGAGCATGAAACGCTCCTTGATCTGACAAGAAAGAGTTTTTTCTCTAATTCTTGCGGCAATATCATCTGGAAGGGTTGTGGTAACCTTTTCCAAGAGGTTGATTCTGGATGTTTTTTCATCAGCATAAGTAGTTAACAGTTTTGGATAAGGTTGCAATTTTGGATTATCCATACCGACATCCCAACAATTGACTACTCCTTTTTTCAACCCAGGATTATCCATCACTTCTCAAGACCTTATGAATGCTCATTGGAGTGCCATCATTTCTGATAAAAGAAAAAATACTAGAAAAACCTTATCCAAAATTGCAACCCATATCAAGGACTTAGAAACCCAAATTCTGATGTATCATAACATCCATCAAAAAGCACTGTTAACTATTTATGCTGATGAAAAAACATCCAGAATCAACCTCCTGGAAAAGATTACCACAACCCTTCCAGATGATATTGCTGCAAGAATTAGAGAAAAAACTCTTTCTTGTCAGATCAAGGAGCGTTTCATGCTCAAAGCTCAATATATTAGCTGGGCAACTGGCTTTCCCAAGTTGTTCTTGCCATCACATGCAGTTGACATCTCTTATATCGAACATGGCTTAGTTCAAAGATTTTCTTTACCCAAGATGATTTTGAACTTATTCAGCAGCTCCCTGCAATTGTGCGCCATGCCCTTCGCAGCCTTGGAGTCACCAATAGACAACTTCTTATCACAATTTCATCTAGTTTGGGAGAAAGATCAGAAATCCGGTTTTATCAGCCTTATCAGTTATGGAGCATCATGGCTTTCGAAGAAGGATATTTAATTTTCAAGAAATTCATTTCTTCTTTAAATGATCACGAACATCTCCTTTTTAATTATCTACCTCAATGGTATGAATCTCATGAAGTTGCTACAAGAGAATATAGCCTAGAACGTATCCAGCAATATGATCCAGCCTCGGATCAATATCAAAGATTTCTCAATCTAAGAGGACATCTTGAATTTGCAAGCACATATAGATATGTTTGGTGTGACGGTCGGCGAGTAGTTTGTATTGCTGACGACCTTGCAGAACAAGCTACAGTTATACTATGAAGATATATCTTTATATATCTTCATATATCTTTATATAACTTTATTTTACAGCTGCATGTCCATCACGATCTGGACATGCAACCCTTAATCAAGTTCTCAATGCCTATGAAGATATATCTTTTGATATTCCTGAAAAAACTCGTGAAGAATTAATTCAGTTATTCCATGGTGAAATACGAAATAATAACTGGAATGATGAAGCCGAGAATGGAGAAGATATTACAGCATCTCTGCCAAAGTAGTCTTCTGCTGCAGTCTCCATAAAGAACATGACATCATCCAAGCCAAAGTAGTCTTCTCCTGCACTCTCCATAAAGAACATGACATCATCCAAGTACCCAAGTATAGGCTTAATGGACATATGGCACTAAGAGAAAGCAACAAGCACATACCCATGCCGACTAAAGCAACCATGTGTTCCTTTGGTTCTTATCGGCAACTTTCCTACGGACTTCATAAAGCCTCTTTGAATTAAAAAATCAAGAAACAAGTACAACCAAAGTCAAATAAAATGGCTAAAAGCAATGCATAGCAAAAGGCTTTAAATAAAATAATGAACAAAGTACACAGCCTCCAGATAGGCCAGCCCATATGCAAGCTTTGGATAAAGTATGAACACATCCTCCAGCGACACGTATGAAAGAATCACGCATGCTTCCCTACAGTGAAAAGATGGTCAGACACAAGTAACATCTAGCACCAGACTGCAGCATTTACGAAGATACAGTAAATGAAATGTAAATGCAGTTGAAATATCGTTGTAATGAAATGTAAAGTTAGTTTGTAATTACTACAAAAAGGCATGTCCAGCTGCTTGTACAGGCAATAGTTGGAAACCAGTCCTATCCAAATTCAGTCCATCCTCTCTTCCCATACACCCTCCACCCTTCCGTCCCATTTTGGTATCAGAGCCCAGTTGGCCCCCGGGAGTGTGTCATCAAGTCCACTTGTAATAAGTCGAAATTCTTATCAATAAAGTTACTTTGTGAGTATTTCTTCACTTATTTTTGTTATGTTGTGCTTTACTGTTGTTGTTTAAGGAATTGCTGATTCAGAAGTAAGAACATCAAAAGTCTTAATACTTAGTTCTGTGTTTGTTATTATTGAGAAATTTTAATCATATTCCGCCCGGAGCGCAGAGGTAGCCATTGGTATCACCGTTGTTAGCCGTGTGAAGGCATTTTAAGGCGTGTTGTTGGTGTGTAAATCCTCAAAGCGTTAGATAATCCTGGTGGATTTGGTTAAAATAACTCGGTAATACAAATTATTGCTAAGCTTATTAAGAAGTTTGTACTTTCTTCTTCCTCATCATCAAATTCCTTATCTTCCATGTCTATTAAAAATAGTGAAGAAATTAGCTATGATGGTTTAGATCAAGTTATTTGTGACTGGACAATTTCAACTGTTCAAAAACATGAAGTTTATAAAAAGGGAAGTTTTCAATTAAAATCAAGTTATAAAATAAAAACTATGGAACGAAATGAATCCATTACCAGTAATATTCAGCATCTTTCTTTAATTAAGCTCCATGAAATAAAGGAATATGCTAAAACATATAATTATATCTATTTTGGCTTAGTGCAAGTTGCTCTAAAGCCTCTAACAAGACTTGGACTGAGAATAGAAGCTCTCATGTATGTCCAAGATACAAGAAATAAAAAATTCAGTGATTCATTAATAGGAATGGTTGAGTCAAGTTTGGCTAATGGCCCTACTTTCTTCAACTGTTTTCTAAATTTCTCTGTTTCTCTTACAGATCCAGGTGCCCATGAAGCCCTCACTCTAGCCATTCAAACAAAAGGTTTTGATATGAATCCTCATAATCAAAATCTTGCCCTCGTTTATAGAGTTTATTATAAGCTCATGAATTCAGTTGTTCCAGGCATAGCCTATTCAAATCAAGCAAAAGGTATGACTACCTTATTCCAAACCAATTTAAAAAATAAAGTTAATATTCCCAAACTCATACAATGGAATGATATTAATTTATCTGGTAAATGGCTTTTAGAAAATGCTCAACCCGAACGACCTAAGGAAAATCAAGACATTAAAAACATAATTGAACATGAAGATGGAAGTGTTGAAATAAATTTCCAAACAGATTCTAGACATACAAACCCTACAGTTTAGCAACCCTCTAGAAAGTCCTCTTCTCATCCTCCCTTTGTGGTAGGATCTTCCATAAAGGAACCACCTCATGGTTCTAACTCTACACCTCATATCGATTTAAGGCCTACAGAACTCGTTTATCCTTCTTATCAAGCTTCTCCATCCCATACATATAATCCTTCAGAATCAGATTTCAATATAAATGTTCTTGAAAGATTTGAAGTTGATAAAGAAATGTTAAAGAAGAATTTAGCAGCTCATCCCTTAACAAAAGCTTTCTTTAAATATATTTCTCCAGAACATAAAGACTTCTTAAAAGAAAAGTGGTATAAATATATGTGTGATAATGAAAGATACATTTATTTCTTTGATTGGCTTAAATTAGCCTGAAGAAAAGGTATAATATTGAAGATTTATCCATAAATATGATAACAAAATTAAGTTCATCACGGATTATAGCTTCAACCAGTTCTTCTCCTCAGATAACTGAAGAATCTATACATCCTCCTCTACATCAAATTATTTATAAAGATACTTCAGCCGTACCCATAAAAGATGTTGCAAAAATCCAAGGAGATAAAGGTAAATCTGACCTTGTTTACAAATCAGACTTATGTCATGTTTTAGAACAAAATAATTATACAAATAACACCCTCCATACTATTGGCCAACAAACCAATAGAATTGAAGATAAAGTAGAAACTATTTTCAAAATCCATAAAGCCTCCTCTTCTCAAAAAGTAATTAAGACACAAACTTTAGGTTTTCAGGGTGAAATCTTAAGGGATATAAAGTTAGAAAAGAAACATTTAAAATTTTCTAATGAACTCATCAATCAATTATCTCATAGTTTTACTAACATAAAACTTCAAGAAAATAAAGATCAAAAAGCTGAAAAATCTATAAATGTTTTAGTCTCAAATTCGAAAGACTCTAATTCAAGCTCCGATTTAGAATTCGAGGATTCTGAAGAAAATTCTAAAGAAGAAAATTCCAAAACCTCCCATCAATATAACCAAAACAATCAAGAATCCCTACAACTCAATAAAATATTTAAAAGACAAAAACCAATTATTACTACAGCAAAAACAAGAAATTATTTTCCACGACCAACTCCAGTTGATCTTTAATTCGAAGAACAATCTACTCTAAATGGCCTTAAATTTGAAAGCTCATCAATATATGAATGGAGCGTGGACGGATTGTCTGAATATCAAATCATCCAATTATGCCAGCAGATGATGATATATGCTTCTACTATCATAGCTGCCGGTAATGATCACAAACATGCAGCTAATGCGGTTGTCCTTGGATTTACTGGACAATTAAATGGTTGGTGGGAAAAATATTTATTAGATATAGAAAGACAAGCTATTCTAAATGCAGTAAAAAGAGATCCATCCGGTAATCCTATCATTACCCCTCAAGGACAAATGATCCCTGATTCCGTTTACCTGCTTATTAGTAATATAATTAAATATTTTGTGGGAAATTATATGAATGTAGAAGAAAAATTAAAAATTCAATTAATTAATTTATCATGCCCAACATTATCTGATTTTTGTTGGTATAAAGATTTTTTCTTATCAAAACTTTATACAATTAATTCAAGCAATTCAGAATTCTGGAAGGAAAAATTTATATCAGGACTTCCTAAACTTTTTGCAAAAAAGGTTAGAGAAGAATTGATATCTGAAAATTTTGGAAATTTGAATTATGCTATATATATATATGGAGATCTAATCCAAAAAATTAATAAAGTTGGATTTTCATTATGTAATGAAATCAAACTCAAACGGCAAATTGAAAATCAAAAAAGCATCAGTAAATATGAACTTGGTGATTTTTGTTATCAATTTGGCATGGAGCCCTTAATTAGTCCTTCGAGCCAAAAGAAAAAGAACAATTTAAAAAGAAATTATCAAAAAAGAAAATCTAAACAATTTTCAACACCACGATATTTTATGCCCTCAAGAAAATATCATAAAAAATCCTTTCATCGAAGTCCTTATAAAGAATCAAACAAATCATATACTAAAGAAAAGCCATCTTCTTCTTACCCTAAACAAAAACAAAAAGAAATACAGTGCTATAATTGCAAAGAGAAAGGCCATATAGCCCTTGAGTGCCCTAAACTAAAAGTTAAAACAGAAAAAGAACTAAAAACTATTTTAAAAGGATCCTCAGAAACGTCAGATACAGACAATTCTTTTTCTCATTCTTCTGATACATGTCATTGCAAAATATTTGATAGTGAAATTCAGTATGAATCTGCTTCTTCTTCTTTATCCTTAAACATGCTCTCTGCTCCTGAAGAATTGGTACTAGAAATGTTTAAAGGTCTTAAAGATGAAGACTTAAAAAATAAATATTTTGAAAAAATACAGACCATAAATAAAAGGCACTAAAAAAGGAAAAGCTGTTATAGTGAACAATACTTTACCTGAACAATTGAACAATTTAGCATAAAAACAGTCTTAGACAGATTAAGAGAGGAAAATGTTCCTCCTCACCTGTCCATTCCAGACCTTCATAAAGAAATTAATACTCAAAGGCAAGAAATAAATTTGTTAAAACAAAACTTAATCGAACTTCAAGACATCAAACAACGAGTTGAGAATCTTGAATGTCACATATTAAAAATTTATCACGAAAATAATAACAAAATTGAAACTGAACAAAACTATAATGACATAGAAAATCCAGAAAACTTTGATGACAGTTTAAAAATTTTCATAAATTCGTTATCAAGAAATCCATTTCAAAAATGGAAAACACAAGTTACAATTCAGATCAAAAAATTTTCTGTAAAAGCATTGTGCTTACTTGACAGTGGCGCAGATGTCAATATAATAAGAAAAGGATTAATCCCGAGAAAATATTATCAAAAAACAAAAAATAAACTCAATCTAGCTACAGCTAATAAAACACTTCATATTAAATACAAATTAAATAATGTTTATGTTTGTAAAGATAAAATATGCATAAAGACTAATTTCTTTCTAAGAAAGGATTTAAACAATGATGTTATTCTTGGAAATCCTTTTCTACAAATTTTACAACCTTTTCAAGTTGATTCAACAGGCTTTAAAACTGTCATAAATAATAAAGAACTAATTTTTGAATTCGAATAAACAAGTCTCCAGTCTCAAATAAATAAATCATCCCTCTAATGACTTCATTTTCCAATTTTGTTATTCTTATCCAGGTTTCTTATGGCCTCATCAAGTTCTAGCAAAAGCAAAGCCCCTCTTCATGAATCCAGCCCTTCTTCCATACCGACATCCCAACAATTGACTATTCCTTTTTTCAACCCAGGATTATCCATCACTTCTAAAGACCTTATCAATGCTCATTGGAGTGCCATCATTTCCGATAAAAGAAAAAATACTAGAAAAACCTTATCCAAAATTGCAATCCATATCAAGGACTTAGAAACCCAAATTCTGATGTACCATAACATCCATCAAAAAACACTGTTAACTACTTATGTTGATAAAAAAAACATCCAGAATCAACCTCCTGGAAAAGGTTACCACAACCCTTCCAGATGATATTGCTGCAAGAATTAGAGAAAAAACTCTTTCTTGTCAGATCAAGGAGCGTTCCATGCTCAAAGCTCAATATATCAGCTGGGCAACTGGCTTTCCCAAGTTGTTCTTGCCATCACATGCAATTGACATCTCTTATATCGAACATGGCTTAGTCCAAAGATTTTCTTTATCCAGAAATGATTTTGAACTTATTCAGCAGCTCCCTGCAATTGTGCGTCATGCCCTTCGCAACCTTAGAGTCACCAACAGACAACTTCTTATCACAATTTCATCTAGTTTGGGAGAAAGATCAGAAATCCAGTTTTATCAGCCTTATCAGTTATGGAGCATCATGGCTTTTGAAGAAGGAGATTTAATTTGCAAGAAATTCATTTTTTCTTTAAATGATCACGAACATCTCCTTTTTAATTATCCACCTCAATGGTATGAATCTCATGAAGTTGCTACAAGAGAATATAGCCTAGAACGTATCCAGCAATATGATCCAGCCTCAGATCAATATCAAAGATTTCTCAATCTAAGAGGACATCTTGAATTTACAAGCACATATAGATATGTTTGGTGTAACGGTCGGCGAGTAGTTTGTATTGATGATGACCTTGCAGAACAAACTACAGTTATACTGCATCCATCACGATCTGGACATACAACCCTTAATCAAGTTCTCAATGCCTATGAAGATATTTCTTTTGATATTCCAGAAAAAACTCGTGAAGAATTAATTCAGTTATTCCATGGTGAAATACGAAATAATAACTGGAATGATGAAGCCGAGAATGAAGAAGATATTACAGCATCTCTGCCAAAGTAGTCTTCTGCTGCAGTCTCCATAAAGAACATGACATCATCCAAGCCAAAGTAGTCTTCTCCTGCACTCTCCATAAAGAACATGACATCATCCAAGTACCCAAGTATAGGCTTAATGGACATATGGCACTAAGAGAAAGCAATAAGCACATACCCATGCCGACTAAAGCAACCACGTGTTCCTTTGGTTCTTATCGGCAACTTTCCTACGGACTTCATAAAGCCTCTTTGAATTAAAAATTCAAGAAACAAGTACAACCAAAGTCAAATAAAATGGCTAAAAGCAACGCATAGCAAAAGGCTTTAAATAAAATAATGAACAAAGTACACAGCCTCCAGATAGGCTATCCCATATGCAAGCTTTGGATAGAGTGTGAATAGGTCCTCCAGCGACACGTATGAAAGAATCACGCATGCTTCCCTACAGTGAAAAGATGGTCAGACACAAGTAACATCCTGCACCAAACTGCAGCATTTACGAAGATCCAGTAAATGAAATGTAAATGCAGTTGAAATATCGTTGTAATGAAATGTAAAGTCAGTTTGTAATTACTATAAAAAAAAAGCATGTCCAGCTGCTTGTACAGGCAACAGTTGGAAACCAGTCCTATCCAAATTTAGTCCATCCTCTCTTCCCATACACCCTCCACCCTTCCATCCTATTTTGGTATCAAAGCCAAGTTGGTCCCCGGGAATGTGTCATCAAGTCCACTTGTAATAAGTCGAAATTCTTATCAATAAAGTTGCTTTGTGAGTATTTCTTCACTTATTTTTGTTATGTTGTGCTTTACTGTTGTTGTTTAAGGAATTGCTGATTCAAAAGTAAGAACGTCAAAAGTCTTAATACTTAGTTCTGTGTTTGTTATTATTGAGAAATTTTAATCATATTTCACCCGGAGTGCAGAGGTAGGCATTGTTATCACCGTTGTTAGCCGTGTGAATTGTTATCGCCGTTGTTAGCCATGTGAAGGAGTTTTAAGGCATGTTGTTGGTGTGTAAATCCTCAAAGCGTTAGATACTCGTGGTGGATTTGGTTAAAATAACTCAGTAATACAAATTATGGCTAAGCTTATTAAGAAGTTTGTACTTTCTTCTTCCTCATCATCAAATTCCTTATCTTCCATGTCTATTAAAAATAGTGAAGAAATTAGCTATGATAATTTAGATCAAGTTATTTGTGACTGGATAATTCCAACTATTCAAAAACATGAAGTTTAAAAAAGGGAAGTTTTCATTTAAAATCAAGTTATAAAATAAAAACTATTGAATGAACTGAATCCATTACTAGTAATATTCAGCATCTTTCTTTAATTAAGCTCCATGAAATAAAAGAATATGCTAAAACATATAATTATATCCATTTTGGCTTAGTGCAAGTTGCTCTAAAGCCTCTAACAAGACTTGGACTAAGAACAGAAGCTCTCATGTATGTTCAAGATACAAGACATAAAAAATTCAGTGATTCATTAATAGGAATGGTTGAATCAAGTTTGGCTAATGGCCCTACTTTCTTCAACTATTTTCCAAATTTCTCTGTTTCTCTTACAGATCCAGGTGCCCTTGAAGCCCTCACTCTAGCCATTCAAACAAAAGGTTTTTATATGAATCGGGGCCACAACAATTGAAAATTTTTTATACGTTAAGATTATTTGTGTTCTTCATAAATTACTCAAAGTATATAAAGATTTAAGACAATCAAATTAAAAGGTTTGGGTTACAACTACATGGGCCAATATGAACAAACAAAAAGTTGTTGATAGGATTTGATCACATTACCAATAAACATACAACCAATAGCTTTTTAGCATGAAAATTTTGATGTGAAAATGACTTCATTTACACACTATTTTTAGTGCAAAAGAAACAAGCATGATGATGTATAACCATTACGTATGTGAATTATTGCCCTAAATATAAATGAATGCATACAAATGACCCATAATAAATTTTGTTAGAGTTATGTGTGTAAGAGAGAGATATATGCAATTTAAATTGAGTAATGATATTATACAACGAGACGGTATCTTCAACTTATGTTCGAGCTATACTTTAATATTAAACATTATCTTAGGGCTTGTTTGTTTGCATTATAATAGAGGAATTCATAACGAAATGAACTCTACCAAAAAAATTATTAAAGAGGTGAGGGGTAAAGTAAATAGGTTCTAGGGATTCGTTTCCCTAACTCTTTTTTATTTTATTTCCAGGGCAATTCATGCTAATTTTAAAACTTCTCCTTATCTTCATTTTAACCACTTATGAAATATATATTCAATTCCTAATGTACTCTAATGCAAACAAACAAGATTTTAGTGATTTGTACTAACGTAAAAATCATGCACTTGCTCAATATTTCTCTTGAGTATGACCAAGAGTAAAATAAATCACAAAATCAATTAATGAATGCCATTTGAACACCATGATAAATGCAACGGATTAAAAGCCTCGAATTGTACTTAATGAATAGAAACAATGAGAACCCACGAGGAACTTGAACAATTCCAACAACCATTATCATCATCATCTTAAGGTTTTCACTTTAATTGAAGATTTATAAGTAACCATAGAAATATATGCTAGAACTATAAATAACTAGAGAAATACGTGCTGTCTTTAAATTCTACCTTTCTAATTAAGGTGTAGCAAAATGAGGTTTCCCTCCCTATACGTGTGTTTGTATGTGGATGAGTGGAGAGGATAAAAGCGCATTAGGCATCAAGAGACACTCCTAAAGTAAATATAAAATGAGGACTTCATAAAGGGATAAGTTCTTTCCAGACCATTAATATACCTCTCTAACCAACGGGATAAAAAGTAAAGTAAAATAAATAAATAAATAAAACACTTCTCCAACTAATGTATACATAATGTTAGCTATTCTGTAAAATGGGGACTTTCAAATTCAAAATCAGGCAGTTGGTAAAAAGGGAAATATAAACTTCCACTAACTTCATAAAAAACAATAATATGCTTTTTTAGCATATATAGAAGCGGATACACCAAGGAATAGTAGATTTATATATATCTCCCTGGGTTTCACACAGCAGTGTTAGGATTGGACGTGTGGTCCACTTGACTGCATGCCCATGCATGGGTCCCACCTCCGGAGTCCAAAGCAATTAAAGACTCATCTTCTATTTGGTATTTGGAAATCCTATTGGACTTAGAAACTACGAGTTACTTCCTACTTAAGATTACTAATCAAAGGGATAATCCGAATCAACTTCGGAGTTCCATGATGAGAAGGGAACTATCACAGAGATTTATAAATATATAGAGGTCTAAGGTAACTTGCTTTACTTCAAGAGATTACTGCTTGGCTCTCTCATCACTTTCATACATCAAGGAGATGGAGAAGTGAGTTGTAAACTCTGTGCCTAGATAGCTTGTCCCTCTCAACATGCTCAACATATGATGGAGACAGGTATGCGGGTAATTTATGTATAGTGTTATTCAGATCAAAGTTGATCCTGTGATTATGGTAAATCTAACAAATGGTATCAGAGTAAGATTTCTAGATCTAATTTGAATGATCAATTATATGGTTTTTTTTCGTATAAAATTATTTGTATTTTATGCATTTCAAATTGGTGCTAGGAATCGGCGATAGCGGCGAAACCACAACTCAAAGCCCCTTTTCTGCCTTGTGTTTCCCTTTCCTTGTTTTCTTTGAAAAAAAATTTGTTGACTTTTCTCATCTCCATTTGCATACAGTGGTGAGAAACACATTGATGGCTTTCATGTGTGGTCATTGAAAAGCGCATGAATCTTTTCCTTTTCTCCCCATAATTTGAAGAGTTGTCAAGAGAGAAAAGTAAGACAGCCAAACATTAGTTCATCAGATGGCTATGCAGAAATAAAATAAAGCAATAACCATTTTATCAAGTACACTTCCATAACCCTTTATTTAAGTTCCATACCATCATGAATATATACATCTTATTTTATAAAATGATTTCAATAGGGTAATTTAAACATGTTATTACTCAAGTGATCCATAATATCAAGTGCAAGTTCCTGAATGGTGAAGATGTTGTCATGATACTGATGTCAGCAATCAATCACAGATCTATTATTGGAACCGTTAAAACAATAAAGTGACCTTTATAGATAGATTCAAACTCGGATTCTCGATCTGTCTTTCTCTATGCGTTTCTGGAAGTTAGACATACCAGATTAGCGGTATGGATCAACCATCCAGAAATTTTAAATTAAATGACATATTAATTAGTGCATGTTTAACTCATTAAAGCTTAATTTTGCATTTAATTTGTCAAATTTCTATTAATCATGAGTTAAGAAAAGTTCATGGGTGAATGTATATTCACATCTATGCCTAATTTGAGGGAAACCTATTGATGGATTAAAAAATACCTTAATTGTAAAGTATTAATTAAGAAAAATTAGATTTGTGATTAATTTAAATAAAAGTTATTTGGATAATTCATTACATGTAAGAACACCTACATTAATGGATTAATGATCAAAATAGTTTAGATGAGTCAATTAATATCTGTTTGAATTTTTTTTTCTCTTTCTCAATGAAGCCCAACTCAAAGTTAAAGTATGCAATTTATTTTTTTAATCATTGAGATAAAAATATCCAATCCATTTAGGGAAGTGTTTTTAAATGGACTCATTAGATCATTAAAGGTGCGATCATAATCTCTCATTAGCAAAATTCACAATTTGTTCAATTTGGATGTTGCCAAAGTAACCCAAAATTATGATATATTGTGTATTTTGTGTTAAAGGATCACTATAATTTTATGACGTTTAATTGCACCTAAATTGTGTTTCAAAATGTAGATTAAAAATTGACCTAAAAGCTCGATCATCTCTTAACCACTTGAAAACTGAATGGGATATGCTTACTATGTATGACATAAGCATGTTTGATCTATGCCTAAAAGTGTAGTCAACCTTTTCATTTTCATGACATATGCTATTAACCATAGTCTCATTAGTAAACATAGTAATAAATTAACATGTCATATTCACCCAAAGGTTATTCATGATGATGTACTTATTACTCACCAATTTGAATTTATTATATGTTTAAATTATATTGAATTATTGTTTTGCACATTAAATTCAAAGCTTTTATTTTGTGATATATTTATTTTCAGTTTTGAGTTTAATTACATTGCCATCCTGTTTGGGATCCATCCCTATTTTAGATGTATCAAATTATGCCAATTGGAAAGACATGCTGTCTCTTGCTTTAAGTTATTTAGAGTTAGACACGGCCATAGAAGAACCAAAACCTCCTGTGCCCATTGAATTGAATTCTACTACTAAAAAAATGGAATATGAAAAGTAGATGAGATTCAATAAAGTAAGCATGAAAGTCATCACCAATTTAATATCAAAGAGTATTCGAGGGTCAATCGATATTAAAGATTATGCGAAGGACTACCTCGAAGCTGTTAGGATACAATTTGAGGCGACTGACAAGGCACTTGGATCCTCACTGATATCTCAGTGGATTAATATTAAACATGATGAGGTCAAAGGCATAAGAGAACACATTTTTAATATGTCTAACATTGCGGCTAAACTCAAGGAAGTTAATATAAGCGTTTCAAATAGGTATCTGATTCAATTCATCTTAGATTCCCTATCGCCAGCCTTTGGACCATTCAAGATAGTGTACAATCAGAACTCATAGCCATGGACAGTTAGTGAATTGACTACAAAATGTGATCAAGAGGAAATGAGGTTTAAATTTGAAGGCCAAATTACAGTTAATTATGTCTCCCATGGAAAAGCCAAGGAAAAATATAAGTTAAAATATAAAGACAATGTGCATAAGATGAAAGCAAAACTAGAAAAGAAAGACAAGAAAAAGACCTCGCAAAAAAGTTTCTTCTATGGGAAGAAGTGTCACTGCAAATAGGAATGTTTAAAAATAAACAATTGGTTTGAAAAAAGGTAATAACAGTCCATTATCCTTTGTATGTTTCGAATCTAATTTAGTAGATGCTCCATTAAACACCTGATGTGCTAACTTTGGAGTAATCGTTCATGTTTCTGGTTATATGCAGGGATTCCTTATAAGCCAGAGTCCAAGTGATGGCTAAAGAACCATCGTGATGGGGAACCGACAGGGATCAAGAGTCGAAACAATAGAAACTTATAGAATTGTACTGGATACTAAATTCCAGCTGAATCTCCATGATACTTTTTACGTTCTAGCCATTTTTAGGAATTTAATTTCTATTTCAAAGTTAGATCAGTATGGTTATGCATTTGATTTTGGCAATGGATTTATGAATGTTTATAGATATGGAATTTTAATTGGTAGTAGATTTTTATGTGATGATTTATACAAATTAAAGTTAGATTTAGTTTTCTCACAAATCCTATCTACCTAGCACATTAATTATGGCACATTAATTATGGTATGAATGTGGGCTTAAAAAGAAGACTGATAAAAGCAAACTCATCTAAGATGTGGTATAAATGCTTAGGACACATCTTAAAAGAAAGAATGGTGAGATTGGTGAAAAATGGGTTAGTACCAAACTTAGATTTCACTGATTTCGGTGTCTATGTTAATTGTATCAAAGGCAAACAAATAAAGACAGAATGGTGAGATTTGTGAAAGATGAGTTATTACCAAACTTAGATTTCACTAATTTCGATGTTTGTATTGATTGTATCAAAGGTAAACAAATAAAGACAACAAAGAAAACTGTCACAAGGAATTCAGGACTTCTCGAATTAATTCATACGAACATCTGTGGAAAATTGCATATATCTTGTTTTACTAGAGAAAAGCATTTCATCACCTTCATAGATGACTACTCACGGTATAGATATGTCTATCTCATTAAAGATAAATCTGAAGCTTTGAATGTCTTTAAAATATTCAAGGCGGAGGTAGAGAGACAACTAGTCAAAAAAATTAAAGTCGTGAGATCAAATTGAGGTGGTGAATACCATGGCCGATATAATGAATCAAGCGGTGACCTGGGGCTATTTGCTAGATTCTTAGAAGAAGAAGGCATTGTTTCTCAATACACAATGCCAGTAACTCCTAGCAGAATGGTGTTGTTGAGAGGAGAAATAGAACACTTATGGATATGGTTAAGACTATGGTGAGTAATACCAATTTACTTGATTCAATATGGGGAGAAGCATTGATGATGGCTATTTATATTTTGAATCGTGTTCCTACTAAGGCGGTTCCTAAAACCCCATTTGAGTTATGGACCGATAGGAAACCCAATTTAAACCATTTCAGAGTCTGGAGTTGTCCATCTGAAGAAATAGTCTTCAATCCACTTGAAAAGAAATTAGACTCGAGAACTATTAGTGGATTTTTCATCGGTTATCTGCAAAGGTCTAAAGGATATAGGTTTTAATGTCCAAACCATAGTATCAAGATTGTAAAATCAAATATTGTTAAATTCTTAGAGGATCACGAAAACAATGGGAGTCATTATACTAGAAACTATACTTTCAATGAAATTATAGAACAAATTTTGTTGCTTAATACAAATGATGGTGTTGAGATTCCACTCGATATTGCTTATAAAGAAAACTTATAAGAACAACCTATTAACGTAGAGATACTCCTAGAACAAATTGTCTTAAATGATCCAATCATGAATGATGCACAATAGAATATTGATGAAGTCAATATGGGAGAATTGAAAAGGTCTACTCGAGAGAAAAGGCCTACAATCTCGAATGATTATGTTGTGTATCTTAAGGAAACAGATATTAGAATGACAGAAGATCCAAGGACATTCAAGGAAGCCATGAATAACGAAATTTTGATAAATGATTAGATGCAATGAACGATGATATTAAATCCATGGCCAATAATGAAGTTTGGGATCTCGTCGAATTACTTACAGGTTCCAAAGCTATTGGCTGTAAATGGGCCTTTAAGACCAAAAGGGACTCTAAAGGGAATATTAAACAATTTAAAGCTTGACTTGTGGCTAAGGGTTTCACTCAAAGAGAAGGCATTGATTACAATGAAACCTACTCACTAGTATGAAAAAATGATTCATTCAGAATAATTATGGCACTTGTAGCACACTATAATTTAGAGCTACATCAAGTGGATGTCAAAACAGCCTTTCTAAATGGAAATCTAGCAAAGGAAGTTTACATGGTCCAACCTGAAGGGTTCATTGAATGGGGAAAGAAAGTCTAGTATGCAAATTAAAGAGGTCAATATATGGACTTAATTAAGCTTCTAGACAGTGGTACTTAAAGTTCAATCAAATTATCATATCTTTTGGTTTTACCGAAACTATTGTAGACCATTATATATATCTTGAAATCAGTGGGAGCACGTTTATGATATCAGTCCTATATGTTGATGACATCTTATTAACCAGTAACCATATTGGTATGATCCATGAAACCAAGGATTATCTTAAGGCAAACTTTGATATGAAAGATTTAGGCGAAGCATCCTTTGTAATAAGAATTGAGATATATCGGAACAGATCTCGATGATTACTTGGGTTGTCTTAGGAAGCCTATATCAAAACAATCATCAAGAGGTTTAATATAAAAGGCTGTAAACCACAAGATGTTCCTATAATTAAAGAAGACAAATTTAGTAAAGACCAATGTCCAAAGAATGAAATAGAAAAGAAGCAACTAGAAAAGTGTCCTTATACAGCAGCTGTCGGCGGTTTGATGTATCCTCAAACATGTACAAGACCAGACATAAATTTTGTAGTGGGGATGCTGAGCAGATCCCAAAGTAATCCGGGCATGTTTCACTGGCAAGCAGTAAAGAAAGTATTGTGTTGCTTAAGCAGTATTCGAAAATATTTACTCACATATAAAAGATCCGATCATTTGAAGGTGATTAGATACTCAGATTTGGACTTCACAGGATATTCTGATACTAGGGATCTACTTCAACATATATTTTTCTATTAGTAGACGGAGCAGTTTTGTGGAGGAATGCAAAGCAAACTTTGACTAGTCCATCTACATTTCATGTATAGCATGTGGCCTACTTTGAAGCCACGGTTCATGCATTATGAATGTGTAGTTTCATCTCAGAACTTTAGATTATGGATTGTATCTCGAAGCCATTGATAATTTATTATGACAATTACGCAGCAATGCGTTTTGCCAATAATGACAAGTGTTCCAACAATTTAAAGTATTTGAAAGTTAAATACTTTGTACTTAAAGAACAAGTACGAAATGATTTAGTATCTATTGTTTGAGCTCCGACAAGTCTCATGATAGCTGATCCATTAATGAAGGTATTAGCACATAAGGCCTATAAGAAACATGTTGTAAATAAAGGCCTATAAGATTTACCTAATTAAGATTATTTTTTGTTATGTTAACACTATTAAAGAGATTATTAGAATTGCACATTTTACATTTCGTAATTCTTATCTCTTATATTACTTGCACATGTGGTTTTTGTGGAAAAGAGTAAGAATGTATAGTTATGACATTACAGTACCCACCTAATTATGAATGTCATGTTAAGAATTCTAATTTTACCCTCATTAAAGACTTAGTTAAGCAACAATGTCCCCATTGTGATCATGGAAAGGAGCACGCCATTAAAGATGTGCACCCGCTATACTTTGCATCGATAAATTTATTTAATCACAAATTAAAGATTTAGATCAAAGTTTGAGTGGAGGGTGTTTTATAGGTGCCATAATCAAACTCAGTTTTCCAAACTTCTAAATCCAAATTGAGTCATTTTTCAAAATAAATTATTTTTTATAAAATAATAGTTATAATAAATTGAGGATGTGGTTTGCGATCAATTGGCCCAAATGGGAGAATGTTAGCATTGGACGTGTGGTCCACTTGACTGTATGCCCATGCATGGGTCCCACCTTTTGAGCCAAAGCAATTAAAGACTCCTCATCTATTTGATATTTGGAAATCCTATTGGACTTGAAAACTAATAATTATTTCCTATTCAAGATTACTAATCAAAGGGATAGTCCTAATCAACTTAGGAGTTTCATGATGATAAAGGAAACTATCATAGAGATTTATAAATATATAAGTCTATGGTAACTTGCTTCACTTCAAGAGATTACTGCTTGGTTCTCTCATCGCTTGCATGCATCAAGGAGAAGTAGAAGTGTATTGTAAACCCCGTGCCCAGATAGCTTGTTCCTCTCCACATACGATGAAGCCTGGTATGTGGGTAATTTATGTATAGTGTTATTCAGATTTGATCTGTTAAAGTTAATTCTGTGATTATGGTAAATCTAACAAACAGTTTTCATATGCCCTGCTGGAGCTCTTTTATCCAAAGTTGAAAAACACATTACTCAGACTCAGCTTATCAAGCTTTAAAATATTGACACGGAGAGAGACAACTTGAAGACTCGGGATGGTAAATGTTTTATAAAGAACACTTAAAAATAGAGCAAATACATATAAAACTAGATATATACTTATATTTACACATTAATAATAATAGCTAGATTGTTAAATTGCTAATTAACTCCAAACCTCAAGAATTAATTACCAAATTTATCGTATATTTGACTCGGTCACTCATCGATATGAGGTGACTCGGCATAGTCAAGAGTCAACCGTCTGAGTTCCCAACCTTAGCTTTTATCTTTGGGTTGACACTTGAATCTCAGCTCATGACTTTTCTTTTAGAATGCATAATAGTTTTTGTCTGATTCTTTTAGGCGTAAATTCTTACCTTGGAAAAGGAAGAAAAAAAGGGCATAGAGACAGTAACCAATCCAAAATGAAGAAAAAATTCTTCTTCTAAAAGAGAAAAATCTTCTTCTAAGGCTTAAAGAGAGAGAGAGAGAGAGAGAGAGAGAGAAATTGAATTATTGATCTGCTCGGGCAGAAATGATTCACTCTAAATTGAAAGTAAAAAAAAAAAAAAAAAAACCATCAAAGAACAAGAGAAATTGACAACCTCCATGGGCAGAAATCCTACAGGAATCTCTCAGAATTTAATTATATACAGTCCAAAATCATCTATAATTTCATTCCTCTGGTATCGGTTTTAGAAACTCCATCATAGAAGCATATCTATAATGGGAAGCTGCTGTGAAAAGCTGTGGATCATAAATAAATGAGTTTGGTTGTACATCACCAACCCCATGATGCCCCTCCACAAATTGAAATGAAGATGCCTGCGAGTCATCACACCCATTAATCCCAACACCATGTTTTCCCTCCAATGGATTATTCCCTACGTCTAAAACCGGATGCTTCGCAGTTGCCGAGTCCTGGGATTGTCTCATCCCAGTTAGCTTTTGCACCAGAGCCATGAAGTTCTGCGGTTCTGTGTGGATGATCTTGGGCGGGTGAGTGTAGATGATGATGGGTTGGCGCTGTTTCCTGTTGGGAGGAAGAGGAATTGAGGGAGGTAATGAGGTGGAAGATGGAGAGGCTTTGTGGATGAGATGGGATTCCTTACTGATCTTGAGAACGGAGGGACGTGGACCGTTGATCTGCATGTGATGATCGTCGATGAAATGAGATGGGCTCATTGTTATGATAATGGAATGGGGTGTGTTTTGCTTGCTTCTCTTCTGTGAGGGTAGAGAGGAGAAGGGAGATAGAGAGCTGTAGAACGTGGAGCAAGATATGTATGTATACATGTATGAGGGAAAGAGAGAGAAAAAGAGAGAATGGATTATGAAAGCGCCAGCAAAATCTGACCGTTGACAAAAGAGGGTGTGCTGTTACCTGTTAGAGTTATTTCAGGGTTGAAAGGAGGGAAGCCGTTGAGCAGGAAACAAGGGAAGGAAGGCGAGTTCGATGGACGGCTGGATTGATTCCGGGTCATCTGAGGCAAGGCCCTATGAATCCCTCCCTGCGTGTTTGGAAACAAGTACTGAGGAATTTTTGTCAGGAATCCATAAATTAGAGAATCTCTCGTATGACAGATTTGAGGATTTTTATAGCTGAAAATTTCATATGAATATCTATGCATATAGTCGAGAATAAGATATCTTGATATACATATAAATCCGCAAAACTGAGCATTCTCAAATCTTACGAGTAGTGGTTGGATAAGATAGTTCAAATTCTCGAATATTTACATTTGCCGAATGTAAATTTTTAAATCCTCAAGAAAAAACCGAGTAGGAATCCTCGACGTTTCGATTACTAAACATGACTTCAGTGGGCTTTCATTTGCAATGTAAACTACCTCCTTCCCTATCTCCGATTTGGGCCACTGATTTGAGTAAGGGTCAACTTTCTATGGGTCATAAAAGTAACCGATCGCACCAACTTAATTCATCAATGGGCTGAAATCTTAATCTTCTTAAATATCGCCCAATTGTTTTCCAATTTAATATCTATATTGCAAATCAATTAGAATTGGGATATAAGCCTATATCTTGATATCATATAGCACAGACCAGGACTCACTTGTTAATTACAAACAATTGTAATGTTTTGTTTTTAAAAAAAAAAATTATGCACATCCTACGCCAAGCAAGTTGGGACCATGAAGTGCTGAAATGTGACCCATGGGCCAAAAAATTGAAATGTGTTGATCTAAGTAACTCTTGTTGACCACAGTGATTTCAGATTTTGATTCTTATATTTTATTTGAACCAGATGTTTTTTTTTTTTAGAAGATCAACTTGACCAAGCAAGCGATTTCAATATTTGTCCCTTCTTATTTTGGTTTATTTTATTCTAATAAAAAATTTTACTCACAATTAACCTGGTGCTGACATAGGTGAGAGTGAAATAAGCCAACATTTCAGAGGTTACTTTTGACTGAGGAATTTGCAGCCCTAGCCTTATTTATCTGGTTGGATTGCATCCGCCTTTGTGTGGGCGCTTGAAAGGGAAGATACAGTGTTTAAAGGTTTTAATCTAAACTTCCGTACCCATCAGTCAGGCCATGTGGGAACCACTCTATTAAGACTTAGGACGGGTGTCTTTTGTTTAATAGATCTGATCCATGCTTTGCGTAAGTGACCTTAGATTGGAGGAGATGGTCTTCCATCTATCCATTCACATGTCACTCTGACTGCTCCTGTATTGACCAAAGGTTGGCGTAAGGAATCCTCTCTTAACAGTAGTATATTATTCCAAACTTTTAAGGTACAATGTAAGCTGATATTATTAACACTGATGATTTGGAGAGATTGACAAAACAAATAGTTGGTCAAACTTGGAGACTTTTAGAAATAGAAAGGGAGATGTCAATTTTGATGAAAGTAATGGTTTCATGGTTTGGCCTATTATGCATAGGCTTCTTATATTTAAGAATCACTCAAGGTTATCCATCTTACAATATATATGCACATCATAACAATGACACAAGTTGGCCACATTGCATGGTCTTCTTCAAATACAGACCACTGAATTGACCATATACTGTTTTTTTTTTTTTTTTTGATGTGTTGATTAACCCTGTAATTGCATTTCAAATAGGATATATCATCATCACTATAATAGTCTTGTCTCATTTATGTTGAAGTCAACTACATAAATTTTATTTATCTATTTTGATCTATCTTGAGCCAAACACTTAAGGTCCATATTTCCTTGAATATCTCACATATAGTTATATATACAATTTTAGTACATTGTAGAACCCACCTATCATCATCCAACCTATAGTACTCACTTAGAGCTTGTTTGGCATTGTTTCCATGTTATTCCTAATTTTGTAATCAGATCTAGTTATATTGAGATTGAGTTATGAAAAACTAAATTTTGGAAACTTATTTGGCAGCATTATAGTAAAATACTCTACTGAAAATATGTCATATAAAACTTGTTTGGTAATGGTGTAAAAAAATATCTTCAACAAATGGAAGCAAGAGAATCATATGATCTAAAATGCGGGACCCACCTTTTAATATTTGTGGCACTTTATTATTGGTATACATGGAACCTACCTGCAGAAGTAACAAAATAGTACCCACCTTTAAAAATCAGAACATGGGGCCTATATTCATAGGATTTGTAAGGTGATCAGGCCTATCTTTACAAGAATTAAAATGTACAACCACCTTTTTAATGTAAATAAGGGACTTCATTATAAATTACAGCATGGTACACACCTTCAAAAATTAGAATATAGACCCACAATCATAGGATTTATAATGTAGGTCCACCTTTTGTTATCATAACTACATGACCCACATTTAAGATTACAAAGTAGAGCCACGGTTTTGTGATTTTATCCATAGGACACACATTTGGAAATTACAATGTGGTGCATACCTTTGAAAATTACAATAAATCATAATGTAGGGCCATCCTGTTTGTTGAATGTTCACACAATACTCATTTTAAAAATCACGTGGTACCCACCTTTAGAAATTAAAACATAGGGCCACATTTATCAAATTCATGATGTAGGCCCACATTTATAGGAATTACGATGTGGCTCTGGCTTTTGTGATTTTTTTAAAAATTAAAATTTTTTTTTAAAAATTAAATATTTTTTTAAGATTAAATAATTTTTTGAATTTTTTTATTAAAGGTTAAATGTTTTTTTTTTGAAACATTAAATATTATTTTGAAAGATTAAATATCTTTGTTTGAAAGATAATATTTTTCTAACCATATACCCATATTTAGAAACTAGAAAATGTCGCCCACATTTAAGGATTTATAATGTGGTCCTACCATTATAAGAAATTAGAAATTATAATATGAGCTCACTTTTTGTGATTGTTACCATTAACCCACTTTAAGAATTAGGTAGTAAAGTCACTTCGAGATAAGTAGGAAATAACTGTGCTAGCAAGTTGTTTTTTTTAAGGTTTTTTTTCGATTTTTTATATACCAGCAAGTTAAGTTTTTGATATTCTTTCCAGCGAGACCAAAATTGGAAATAGTTATTTGCACATACCAAACATGTTTTATGCTAACTTATTTCATGGGAACATTCGAATGGTACGATGCTAAATACACCCTATATTTGAAAGTTGGTAGAAATATACTCACCATTAGATTGAACTTGATAAAAAATGATAGTTTTTTTTTTTTTTTGGTAGAGGGTAAAAGATGATAGTTAAGAAACTCTAAGGGAATGTTTCAATGATTTACCAAAAAAATGTGCGCAAAGGAGAAGTATATTATAATTTTTTGAATCACAGTAAAACCAAATTAATTAAACTAATTAATTAAGCAAGCATACAAATGACTAGAGGCATGATTTTTTACATGGAAAACCCTACTCGGGAAAAACCACGGGTCACATTGACCAAGAGTAACAAGCACTATATAATTGAATATTACAAAAGATACTCTCAAATCCCCCCTAGTTGTACCTCAACCTAAGGACTGCGACGATCTAGCGAACTCCTCACTATTCACCTTCACCATGCTTAAAACAACCAACTTGTGGAGCTTTTCAAGTTAAATCGATTGCATGAGAGACTAGATAAGAAGATTTAAAATAGAGGCTTCAACACTTCAAATCCTTCACAAGTTGCTCTAGAGAGAAACTTCAATCTTCAATAGATGTTAGGTTGCCCTTCAGGAAGATTGATGCCTAAAGGGGAAAAGAAAAGCCCTATATATAGGCTAGCCTTCATAGTTTGGGTTTTCCCCCGCGCACAATTCATTTTTCCTAAAAAGTAGGAAGAGAAAATAGAAAGTTCGAAATTCTAGGAACAAATTCACCACTACACGCTCCAAAGGGCACATGAGTGCACTAGTATAAACTTAAAATCTGGGCAGCGATGCATGAACGTGATGATGTGTAGTCCTTTTACAATCGTCTTAGGGAAACATGCACAAGGGCCGTCCAAGGCGCACACAAGCACGCTATGGAGAATTTGAGTTCATTTGTCTCAGGAAAGCGTACACGAGCACTATCCACATTGCGCTCGAGTGCGGTCTGGGTAATTTTAATAGCACTGTGCAGTTAACCTGACTATCCATTTTACAAAAATACATGATTAAAGTTTAAACCTAGTTTTGTCCATTTCAAATGAATTAACCAACACTTAAATGACCTTACAATCCCTCCTTTGTCACTTCATAGACAAAACTCCTATATACATGAAAAATCTACTGAAGGCATTCAAATCCAATCACAGACCGAGAACGTAGAACTTCCAAATTCTTCAGAACAGCATACACACTTGATTCCTGTAAAACCTGTCACATACTTTGGCAAAGACAGTGAATACAGTCACGAAATTAACACACTCCCCCTTTTTGTCCAGTATTGTCAAAGAGAAAAGGTACAAAATGAAGAACAGAAGCATTATATTAATGGAAAGCCAGTTGCAGAAAGGCAGGTAGCCAAATTAACAGTAACAAGAAATTAGCCAAATTATAAACATTGTTTAACACACAAAAAAAAAAAAAAAAAAACTAAGTCCCAAGATAATGACTATGGATCCAGATGCTAAAGACGCGAAAGAATAACAGCGATAGAGGTGTCAATGGGCATAAGGCGGTCATTCATACTTTGAAACCATCGTCCACCTTAATCTCAAGATGAGCCAATCGGGTAGAAATCAAAGACTTCTCCTCAACCTCATGTTGCTGCTCCTCATGCTCACCACTAGCTAGAGCTCTAGGAACCTCTCGACCCAAAAGATGTACTGTAGACTGCTCAATGGTCCTCTTGTTAATAGGGCCTCCCATCTTCATCATAGTATCTTCGGAGAGTTGGGAGATCTTTAAAGATTTCAGAAATTGAGTGATGAGGACTCCAAAATGAAAAGAGGCATTTCTCTAACCATTGATAACTTTCTACAGGCTTTTAATGATGACACGAGGGACATTGATAGTTTTGCTCGTGCTCAAAGCAAAAAAAACATAACCGTGATGATGAGCCCAATCTGAAGTATGGCCTCGGGGTTCCAAGTTGGAACTCACAAATAGGTTCAAAAACCTATAATCCTTGTCATCAAGCCATGTAGAAGAGTGTCACTTGGCTAGGCACCTTTAGCACCACACAAAACGGAGGCAATCACATCAAACTTAGTGCCTTCAGGGCACTCATCCTCTAATGGAAAGAGATAATTATATTCATCAGAATTTGGAATTTGCAAGAGCTCACTAAGTTTATCAGTGGAGATGAAGAACTCTTTGACACGAACGTAAGTCCTAAAATACTACCTGTATAATCAAAAGCATTGCAATAAAATTCCCTCACCCAATCACAATTTTTTTCCACCTTTCCATAAAAATAGAGTGAATTCCATGGTTGTCTTCCCAATGTCCATTGAAAAATAGGATACAAAGTAAAAGCGTCATCAATGGACCACTCAGAATTTACTGATCTCTTAGAAAATATATTCTCAAATCATTGAGCATTATTTAAAGAAGTAAACCGATTGGTGTCATATCGAGAGTGAGAGGAGGGTGACCCAATTTGCTGACGTTTCCTTGAAGCCATTGCATGCACTAATGCAAGAGACCCAATAAGACAAGGAAAGACACAATTTGTAGCATGCCAGGCAACACTATTTTCTCAACAAAGGCATCAAGTTGTGACAGACGCGTTCCTCAAAATATCCACTACCATAAGCAGCAAAGTACAAAACTAAATTCATCAAACAATAGAGGCAAAAATGTCCAATAGCATAGACCATAAGCCCAATCAACAGAGGCAATGTGAAAACAGCAAACAAGTCCATTAACGGAAAGCTAATTCAACAAAAATGTGTGATCAGCTGGGAAGTGTAGCAACAAACTGGAACAGTAGTAAAACCTCTACTAGAAACAACCATAATCTGCAAATGCAATTCAACTAAACCACCATAGACACAAACAAACACAGAATTGGCACTAATGGAGCATTAAGAACCTCATTTATACCAACAGAAAAAAATAATGCAAATGGCCACTATGAAACCATCAACCCCACAGCACATCCACTGCCATCATCCAAGGTGGGTAGCAATCAAACTCTCAACCAGTAGACATGAGAAACACCAACACCACGCACAACACCAGTTGCCAAGCACAAAGGCAACCCATACGCGAGCAAGTGATTAAAAGAAAGACACCATTCACCATGCACCATTCACCACACCCTCGTTGGAAATCATACCCAAACCCAGTCTCCATTCATGGTGAAACCACTGAATCCATTCATCAAGATGCAAGCACAAGACAACAAGCCTCCAAAAAAGAAAACCCAAATTGAGTGAAATCCCCAAATGTGAATCACATCACGAATGAGATGTTAACCAAAACGGGCCATTTCGGATCAAGTTAACGGATTGGATTCACCATACAACGGCAGGATTAAAATCGAAACAGAACTGCAAACATACCTGATTCCATTGAAACTTTAATCGGAGAAGCTGGAAGAAAAACAACGAATGACTCTCTTGCTCTTCTCTTTATGCAGGCTCGTGGATGGGAATGCCAAGCTCGTGTCATCCAAGACAAGAGAGTCCCATGGCTTTTATAGCCTTCCTCCCCATCACAGAAGACCATAACTTTGAACGTTTCATGGACTGTAATGGCAGAAAACGGAAATGGATTGAATGGTACTGAATGGCCTTAAGGGAGATGACCGTTTCTGAATCCGTTATGAAAATGGGTGATGGTCAAGTGGACCACCACCTCCAGTCACTTACAATCTCCCACTTGGTCCATATGACCACCATACAGCTGCTTAGTTTATATATATATATATATCAAAAATACTTTATTTTGCAAACGAATTTTGAAAACGACTCTAACTGATGCGCATCATTTTTAAAAAAAAAAAAAACACCGATCATCCATGAAAACTGTAATGCTAAGGTCTTTCATCTGTGATTAAGTTAGTTTACTCATGTGAATTGTGGCGGTTATACATCTTTACGATATATTTCCTTCCACAATCACAACACCAGTATCCTTTCCTAATCAAGAACTTAACTTTAATATGACTACTTTAATGGGAACTATAAGGTCATAACACTTTTATATTCTTACTGTGTTTCATAATAATCACATGTGCCATAAGAACAAAGTAAGATTTGCGAAATCATTTCTTTAATTGATCATTGAATAGTGTCATACATCATTGATTCCTTCAAGGCATATCTTTCAATCCCATACTCAATACATGGTCTTTAAAATCATTTGGCGCCAATGCCTTTGTTAATGGATCAGCAACCATGAGCTTCGATGGAGCTCCAACAATTGACACTAGACGATCTCACACTTTTTCCTTCAAAACAAGGTACTTTACTTCCAGAAACTTTGATTTACTGGAACACTTGTCATTCTGCGCAAAAAGTCGAGCAGCATTGTTATCGCAGTAAATCTTTAGCGGTTCAGAAACACTGCCCATAATTGTAAGTCCCTTGATGTAGTTACGCATCCATAATGCGTGACCCGTGGCTTCAAAGCACGCCACATACTCTGCATCAAATGTGGATGGAGTGACTAGCGTTTGCTTTGCACTCCTCCACGAGACTGCCCCGCCAGCCAACAGAAAGATGTAACCAGATGTTGACCTTCTAGTATCGAGACACCCCGCAAAGTCAGAATCTGAATATCCAATGACCTCCAGCGTATTGGATCTCAGATATGTGAGCATGTATCTTCTAGTGCCGTTGAGATAACGCATCACTTTCTTGACAGCTACCCAGTGAGTTATGCCTGGATTACTTTGATATCGACTTAACATCCCAACTGCAAAACTAATATCTGGCCTCGTGCATGTCTGAAGGTACATTAGACTTCCTACTGCTGCCGCATAAGGGTATTTATTCATTTCTAACTTTTCTATGTCAGTCATGGGGCATTGATCTTTACTAAACCTATCTCCCTTAGACATAGGGGCATTTTGTGATTTACTCCTTTCCATTCGAAAACGTTTGAGAATACTTTGCACATAGGCCTCTTGACACAACCCGAGTAATCCTCGAGATCGATCTCTGAATATCTCGATTCCTATTACAAAAGTTGCTTCACCCATATCTTTCATGTCAAAATTATTCTCAAGGTATACCTTAGTTTCACGGATCATACTAAGGTCATTGCTGGCTAGTAAAATGTCATCTACATATAGGATTAAAATGATAAACTTGCTCCCACTGATCTTAAGGTAAATACAATGGTCAACTGGATTTTCGGTAAAACCAAAAGATGTAATAATATGATTAAACTTTAAGTACCATTGTCTGGAAGCTTGTTTCAGCCCATATATCGACTTCTTTAACTTACAGACCAGCCTTTGATTATTACCTTGTTGAACAAACCCTTCAGGTTGTTCCATGTACACTTCTTCATCAAGATTCCCATTCAAAAACGCTGTTTTAACATCCATCTGATATAGCTCTAAGTCATAATGAGCTACTAGAGCCATTACAATTCTGAATGAGTCTTTCTTAGATACCGGAGAGTAGGTTTCGTGAAAATTGAGACCTTCTCTCTGAGTGAATCCCTTAGCCACTAGTCGGGCTTTAAATCGTTCAACTTTACCTTTAGAGTCCCTTTTGGTCTTAGAGACCCATTTACAACCTACGGTCTTGGACCCTTCGGGTAGTTCAACGAGATCCCAAATATCATTTACAGCCATGGATTCTAATTCTTCTTTCATAGCATCTAACCATTTATCAGAATTGTCATTGTGTACAGCTTTATTAAAAGTTTTTAGATCTTCTTTAATTCCAATATCCGATTCTTCTAGATACACAACATAATCATCCGAAACAGCAGGCCTTCTCATACGAGTCGACCTTCTCAATACTTCCGGATGTTCTTCAGGAATGTTTGGTTGTATTGGAGGAGTTGGTTGTGTATCTTGAGGAATTGGATCAACAGATCGTTCTGGGAATGCCCCTATATCGAGTGGAATCATTAATCCATCTTGAGTAGAGGATTGAGGCCCATCTCTAATCTCCTTATATATAATGTTTCTAGCCTCGCTACTCCCACTGTTGTCATGATTCTCCAAAAACTTAGCATTATGGGACTCAACTATTCTTAGTGAATGAGTAGGACAGTAAAATCGATACCCTTTAGACCTCTCTGGATAACCAATAAAAAATCCGCTCACAGTTCTAGGGTCTAACTTCTTTTCTTGTGGATTATACACTCGCACTTCAGATGGACATCCCCAAACTCTGAAATGGTTTAAGCTGGGTTTCCTTCCAGTCCACAACTCGAAAGGAGTTTTGGGAACTGCTTTACTAGGAACCCTATTTAAAATATACATGGCCATCTTCAGTGCTTCACCCCACATAGACTCGGGTAACGAAGTATTACTAACCATACTCCTAACCATATCTAACAGAGTTCTATTCCTTCTTTCAGCAATTCCATTCTGCTGAGGAGTTCCAGGCATTGTGTATTGGGCAATAATACCTTCGGATTCTAGGAATCTTGCAAACGGACCTGGGTTACGGCCCGCTTCAGTGTACCTACCATAGTATTCACCACCACGATCCGATCTCACAATTTTGATCTTCCTATCTAATTGCTTTTCTACTTCTGCCTTGAATATTTTGAACATAGTCAAAGCATCAGATTTTTCTTTAATAAGATAGACAAAACCAAAACGTGAGTAATCATCTATAAATGTGATGAAATATTGTTCTCCTGTAAAACAAGGTATATCTATCTTTCCACAAACATCCGTATGGATTAACTGCAGAAGTTCAGAACTTCGTGTGGCAGTTTTCTTGACTGTTTGTGTCTGTTTTCCTTTAATACAGTCAACACAGACACCGAAACTAGTGAAATCAAGGGTTGGTAATAACCCATCCTTCACTAATCTCAACATTCTCTCTTTCGAGATGTGTCCTAACCGTTTATGCCACAACATGGAGGAGTTCTCTTTTATCAGTCCTCTTTTCATGCCAACATTCATTCCACAAGAAACATGGTGTGTAGTTAGTGATTGTGTATATAAAATATCTAGCTGTAACTTATATAAACCATCACACAATAAACCACAACCAATCATTATATTATCGAAAAATAGTTTAAAAGATCCGCTATCAAAATTAAAAACATATCCTTTCACATCCAATTGAGAAATGGAAACCAAATTTCGGGAAATCTCCGGAACATAGAAGGTGTTCGGCAGATCTAAAACGAATCCGGTATCTAGCACCAGCCTATATGTGCCTACTGCCTTGACTCTTGACTCCTTCCGGTTCCCCATAACGATGGTTCGTTCCCCATCACTTGGCCTCCGGGTTGAAAGGAATCCCTGCATACAACCAGAAATGTGAACGGTTGCACCAGAGTCTACCCACCATGTATTAGATGGGACATTAATAATATTGGTTTCACATACAAGAGATAAATTTCTTTGCTTACCTCTTTTCTCAAACCAATTTTTCCTTTTGAGACAGTCCTTCTTGAAATGTCCTTTCTTGCCACAAAAGTGACATTTTTCGGACTCTTTCTTCCCTTTTCTCTTCATCGGTTTCTGACCTTTCGGATCTACCTTGGGCGTGTTGGCATTGTTCTTGAGGTTTCTAAAACCTTTCCTGCCCTTAACTTGGGAGACTAAGTTTACTTGAAATTGCCCCTCAGCCTTAAGCCTCCTCTCTTCTTGATCACATCTTGCGATCAGTTCAGTTATGGTCCACCGACTAGAGCTCTGATTGTAAGTAACTTTAAACGGGCCAAATGCAGGGGGAAGGGAATCCAGAATGAATTGGATCAAATATCCATCTGAGATACTCATGTCTATATCCTTCAACTTGGATGCAAGATTAGACATGAGTAGGATATGTTCCCTAACTCCCTTCGTCCCATCGTACTGCATGTTTGTCAATTTGTTCATTAATGTGGCACCCAATGCCTTGTCAGTCACTTCAAATTGTGACTTGATCTGTTCTAAGAGTTCCTTGGCATGTTTCTTTGGATCAAGTGATCCCCTAATACTCTTAGAAACTGAAGTCATTATGATCTTTTGGCATTTCTTGTCACATTTGTGCCACTGTTCATGTTTCGCCTTTTCAGGCGCAGAACTCTGTTCGGTGAGGGCAGGAGGCATGGGCTCATCTAAGGCCATTTCTAAGTCGAGAAAGGTTATGGTCAATGCTAACATGTCTAACCATTCGGGGTAGTTGGATCCATCTAATAATGGAATTGTCCCTAAGCACGAGGGAAGAGTCAATGATCTGGAGGAAGAAGCTGTAAAAGAAGATATAAACTATTATTTTTTCACAATTCTATAATGCTTTGAATTCACAGGGAAACTTACAACAAAATAATCATTTTACACTATTACAAATAACCTTTGGGTCAAATGTAACATGTTAATTTAATTATTCTCAATTATTTGATAAAAACACAATTTATCAAGTGAATAAGTGAGATCCCACCTTTGGGCATAGATCAACACAAATTCACAAAACATCCTTTAATGTGTTTTATCCAATATTCAAATAATCGAAAGATAAACTCCTTTGGGTCGATTATCTATCCTTTAAGTGAAATTGTAATTTAAGTGTCATATGTGGTATCTCTTATTCAATATGTAAAATATGAGTTTCATCGTAACTGGGCCACTTTGGTGACTACCTAATTAACTCATAATTCCAAATTGAAACCTATGACACTAATTTATTCATCAAACAATCATGCATGTAACAAATTATAACTCAAACAACATTAATCATGTAAACAATAAGCGGAAAACATGAAATTAAATGAGTTAAACATGCATAAAACCTTATGATATGATCATTGAACCATTGGATCGGGAATTAAATTCACTAATATGGTAGATCTCATCATAAGGAACACAACAAAAGAAGCGGATCGAAAATCCGATATCATATGTGTCCGTTATGATCAAAATAAGGTTTTGATCGTCCATTTTTCTTTGATCTGGCCTTGATCTGATCATAATTAAATGATCCAGTCCCATCAGAATAATTACAGCATTTAAATATGTCAAATGGACGGTTCTGATCGGAACGGATCAATTTTATAATGACTTAATTATTTAAAACATACAATTATCAAAAAGATTAATAATACTTTATTCAAACAGGCCAGGCCAGTGGGTCGGGTCAGACCCAGGTCATAAAATAACCTGTTCAGTCCAATCGGGCTTGACAGGTTGGGCTGGGTCGGGTCAGGTCGGGTCGGACCTGACCAGTCATTTATATTTTCTGTTATGTTGGGCTGGGTCAGGTCAATCGACCCGGGCCGGACTGAAACCCGAAACCGGTGCCCAGTCTATTTTAATCCCAGTTGAACCGGGTCAGTTGGGTCGGGCCTGACCTGTACGCCGGGTCGGATCCAGATCTACAGTCCGGGTCAGGAACAACAGGTCGGGTCAGGTCATCGGCCTGACCCGCAAGCGACCCTGTTGACCCGAAACTCGACCCGTACTGTTCATCGTCTCCTTCACAGAGACGGTGAACAGCCGGGGTCCCCAGTCACGCCGGCAGGGGCCGCGGACGGCGGCTGGGGTCCCGCCCGAGGCCGGCGACGGCAGCGGCAGTGGCTGCCGGTCCTTTCCCGTCGCCGGCCGACGATTGCAGAACCTTTTTTTTTTTTTTTTGTTCTTCTGATACGGCGCTGCCGCTGGGCGCAGCGCTGCGCCTGCGCCGCTGCGCAGCGCCTGCCAGCGGCTGCGCCAACGCGCAGCGCCTGCTGCTGGACGGCCGTTGCCCCAGGCGACGGTCCACTGTAAATTTTTTTTTTTGCTCTGTAACTGTTCTGGCAAAAAAAACGAAAAACAGAGGTCCGGTTTTTCTGAAATTCCAACCCGTCCAACACAAATACCATTGGCTTTGATACCACTTGTTAACCAAAACGGGCCATTTCGGATCAAGTTAACGGATTGGATTCACCATACAACGGTAGGATTAAAATCGAAACAGAACTGCAAACATACCTGATTCCATTGAAACTTTAATCGGAGAAGCTGGAAGAAAAACAACGAATGACTCTCTTGCTCTTCTCTTTATGCAGGCTCGTGGATGGGAATGCCAAGCTCGTGTCATCCAAGACAAGAGAGTCCCATGGCTTTTATAGCCTTCCTCCCCATCACAGAAGACCATAACTTTGAACGTTTCATGGACTGTAATGGCAGAAAACGGAAATGGATTGAATGGTACTGAATGGCCTTAAGGGAGATGACCGTTTCTGAATCCGTTATGAAAATGGGTGATGGTCAAGTGGACCACCACCTCCAGTCACTTACATGAGAAACAAATAGACATGAAGGAGAAGAAATGAAATCAAAGGAAGAGAGTTTACCTTAAGATCGAGTATGATAGCACCGACAGCAGAGGAGGAAGTCAGTAGAACGAGGAAGAAGATGAAGAAATAGATAGGGTAGAGAAAAAAAAAATAGAGAAAAATGGATTTTGCGAGCAGGGTACTTTTTTAATCTGCGAGGCGTGCTCAAGCGTGATTGAGTCCGTGCTCGTGCGTGCTTACAGCATTTTGAAATAAACTGTTCACGCAGAAGCAAAAAAAAGTTCACAACAAGTTGAGGATGAAACGGAGGGCATGACAAAGAAAAATAGAAGACGAAATATGCTCTCAAAGCACACATGAAGTGCACAAAAACAAAATCCAGATCAGACCAAAAATATGAAAATTATTAAAGATCAAATAAGAAAATTTGCAGAATTTTAAGAACTAGATTTGAACCAAGAATACACAGATAAAAAGATCCTTGAAATGGGTGTTATAGCGTGTGGGAATAATATCAAATGGAATACGTCACAAAGAAATCAAAGTTCAAACAAAAATCAACATTCATCAATCAAAGTGGAATCCACACCATCGAGAAATATACAATTTAAGGAAAAAAAAAAGAATACTCTCCTTTAATGCAACATTCTATACATATGACTATGCAATGTTCAGGTTTCTTAAGCCTTTTAAACAACCTAAGTAGCAAGTGTTAGGTCAATGACTCCCAAACCAATTGGTTTTAGGGCATTAGGTATAGAAATACCTCAACGGACTTAATAACTCGAGTTGAAAAGGATACAAACCAAAACTTGTTCTTTTTTTAATATCCGCAATCAAAGAACAAAGAACCTTCCTTGGTGGTTTTCACACTAACGGGAGCTAGTTTTAGCATTTTTCATGTGCAACCATTTCCTCTGAGTTTATGGCTTTGAATAAGTGGAGATTCTGCTAAATCAAACAGCGTAGGAGACTGTCAATATAATGAAACATAACAGCGATCCCCCAGTAAATGAAAATCATTACAGCAGACAATATCTCAGCAGTGCACAAAAATGTACAATAAAAAGGGAGCTAATGGAGATGGTAAAAAGCAAAATTGAAAATCTATAATGAATGCAAACCACACGGTCAAGAATCCAATCAATCTTGATGCCACACTGATTCAAAGTGAGTATCCAAGTGAATCATTTGTGAAAATTTGTCGTATCCGAAAGACTTCAAAAGTGTACCAGGCTAATCAAAGCAGAAAATAATGCAAACTAACTGTATCACATGGAAAAAAAATCATATAATTAGTTCGAAAAAGCATACATGTGCAAATCAAAACATGAATTAAGAGATAATCAAGGAGTTAGGCAAATGCCTAGAGATTTGCAAAGGGAATGAAATCAAGGGGCATCAAGAGATTTGATAAAAATATCAGCAAGTTGATATTCAGTGACAATGTGCTCCAAAATAAGAATTTTCTCCTCAAGCAAGTCTCTAATGAAATGATGGCAGATATCAATGTACTTGGTTTTGGAATGTTGTACTAGATTCTTAGAAATGTCAATAGCACTTTTATTGTCACAATAAACCATCATAGTTTCTTGTTCAATCCCATAATCCAACAACATTCGCTTCATCCATAATAGTTGCGTGCAGTAACTTCCTACAACTATGTATTCAACCTCAACACTCGACAAAGAATTTGAAGTCTATTTCTTGCAATGCCATGGGACAAGATGGTTGCCTATGAAAAAACATCCTCCAAATGTGCTTTTTCTATCATCAACACAACTTGCCCAATGGGCATCCAAATAGCCAACAATGTTTGTGTTGGTATCTTGCATGAACCAAATGCCATATTTTGCTGTTCCATTGATGTACTTCATTATCCTTTTTACAGCGAGAGCATGAGACTTTCGGTTTTGATTGATACCGAGCACAGATGCCTACGCTAAAAGCAATGTTGAGCCTGCTTGCTGTGAGATATAACATACTACCAATCATGCTCATGTAAAGTGTTTCATCCACATCTTTTCCAGTTGAGTCTAAACTTTATTTAACAGTGGAGCTCCTATGGGTGGAAGAAACTTTAGAGGAGTCCATCCCAAATTTTTTCAAAAAGTTTCTGGCATATTTGGTCTGACAAACAAAAATTCCAAAATCACTTTGTTCGATCTAAAAACCCAAAAAAAAAAAAAGACAATTCTCCTACTATACTCATTTCAAATTCCTTAGCCACAAAGGTGGAGAATGATTTAGACAATCCTTCAGATGTTGATCCAAAAACAATGTCATCAACATAGACTTGGGCTATGAGAATATTTTTCTTTTCAAATTTGATAACGAAGTTTTATCCATCGATCCTCGTGTAAAATCATTGTCTAAAAGAAACACTATCAGCCTCCATACCATGGCTGGGGTGCCTATTTCAGTTCGTAGAGAGCTTTCTTTAATTTAAACACATAAGCGGAGATCTTTAGATCTTGAAAACCCTTAGGCTGCTCAACGAAGACCTCTTCATTTAGATACCCATTTAGAAAAGCGCTTTTGACATCTATCTGATATAACTCTACTTTTAAGAAACAAGCAATTGCTAATAATATTTGAATGGATTCAAGATAGACTACGGAAGCAAATGTCTCATCAAAGTTAATACCTTCAATCTGAGTGTATCCCTGTGCCACCAACCGAGCCTTGTTCCGAATGACCTGACCAAGTTCATCGGTTTTATTTTTGAAAATCCATTTTGTACCGATGACATTGGTGTGAGAGTGATGGGAAACAAGCTCCTAGACACCATGTCTAACAAATTGCTCTAGTTCCTCGTGCATTACATCAATCCACAAGTCATCATTGAGGGCCTCTTTAATATTTTTAGGTTCTAAGATAGAAACATAGCATAGAAAACTTACCTTATCATGAATCTGTTTCCGAGTTTTCATTGGTGCAGAAATATGTTCGATGACTCTATCTATCGAGAGGGTGATCTTTAATGACTTGGTCTTTCTAGGATCAGGGATGAAAAGCAGCTTTATCCCTAGAGAAAAGAAGATCAGAAGTTGAGCTTTCAGATGTCTTCAATATGGAGTGGGTCTATTCTTTTTCTATATCGAACACTGAATCAGGAACAATAGCTTTTGATGTAGGAGTCTTTAGCTCATCTGACTCTGATTGGCTACCATGAGTTGCATCCTTCCTGACCTCAGTCGGTGCATCTGCCTCTTTAGACAAGAGGACAAATGGCATTCCTTCATCATCATTAGATAAGAATTCAGAAGAACCTACATCATCCGCCACAACATTACTTGACTCCATGATTATAGAGTTTTACAAATTGTAAACTCTGTAGGCTTTACTATGCAAAGGGTAACCAAAGAAGATTCCTTCGTCACTTCTAGAGTCAAACTTACCCAAATGTCCATGATCCTTTAGGATATAACATTTGCTACCAAAAGTTTTGAAATAGGTAACAGTAGGTTTTATACCAATTCAGATTTGATATTGGGTAAGTTTAGTTCCTAGTTTGAGGTACACTCAATTGATAATGTGAACTATAGTAATGGCAACCTTAGCCCATAAACGTTAGAGAATTTTCTTACTATAAAGCAAAACCCATGCCATTTCTTGAACAACATGGTTTTTTCTCTCAACAACCCCATTTTGTTGTATTGTCTTGGTTGCAGAGAACTCGTGTGTAATTCCCCTTTTAGCACAAAAAGAATTAAAACATGAGTTTTCGACTCAGTTCCATGATCAGAACAAATCTTGAAAACACCACCAAACTTTTCACCTTTATCTGCAATAAGAAGTGTCCACAAGTCATTGAACATTTCAAACATTTCATATTTCTCTCTTAAAATTCTCACCCATGTAAGCCACAAAAAGTCATCAACGGTCATAAATATGTATTTCTTGTAGCCAATACTTTGAACTTCAGAATGACCCATAAGATCCATGTGAATCAGTTCCAATTGCCTAGATGTAGTGAGAGAGTCAACCTTATTGCGTGACGATCGAATTTGTTTACCAATCTAACAGGAACCACATACATTGTTTGGAATATGTTCCAACTTAGGAAGTCCACGAACGAATTGTTGAGATGACAATCTCTCTAAATATGAATGGTTAATGTATCCTAGCCATTGATGCCACACATCTGTCTCACAGATTTTAGTAGAATCACACAACAATTCTTGATTGGTGGCAACAACATAACAATTATTAGACGTCCGCTTTCCATGGAATACACATTTTCCCTTTTTATCGAGGATAGAGCATTCATTTAAGGAAAACAAAACTTCATGGTTAGAGCCACACAGCTGACTAATGCTCGATAAATTGACTTTAAGACCTTCTACCAAAAATACATTGGTAAGTTTAGAAATACCCGGAACAGAAATGGTTCCCTTACCGATAATCTTTGTTTTACTACTGTAACACTCCGACCCGGCTTAACCTCATTTAACACCTAATTACGGTTGTTTTAATTGGTAATTGTGTTTTGCTTTTGTTTTGGATTCGTCGCAGGTCATGGATAGGTAGTTGGGTTGAGTTTGACTCGGATTAGGTAGATCAAGCCCTTTTCATAATTTTAGCTTTTCTTCGACATGGTCAATTTTGCATCATCTTGATGTCAACGCGTGTCTTTCGTTGAGCTCATTCACTTTCGTAATTACGTCGTTTGCGACCGATGTCGTATGATTCCACTGGACCCGGATTTGACTCAAACTGGAAATTGATTTATGCCTTAGACTTCATTGCAAATTTGACTTTCATTTACTTTATATAAGCTGCACTTCATCAACTCCAACTCTCTCTCTCTCACTCTCTTATTCACGTGGAGCTCTCTCTCCCCCTCCTGAGTTTCCTTGTCCTTCAATCAAGTCAAATTGAGGGAATTTGATTTGTCATTCTTTGGTGTGTGGATTGAGGTGAGTTAGGAGTCTTCTCCATCTCCCCCATCTTTTTCTTTTTCTTCTTCTTCTTGTTTCTATGATTCCATGATGTTGCCCTTGATGTTTCTTTCTCCTCCTCATGCATGCATGCTAGTAGTGATTGGTGTTTGGTTGTGAATGAGCCAAGGACAGCAAGTGGTGTAATTGGATTCCATTAAGGCAAGTATAACTATAATCTGTAAGAACCCATGTTGGTATTTGTATGATTTTGTTTACTTCACGTGAGTTTGCAAATAAAACATGTTTACAGCCCAATTTGCTAGTATTCTTCCTTTCTCTGTTGAAAATGTGCATATCTGATGTCTTTACAAGTTTTCTGTAGTTGATTCAGAATTCAACCCCGTGCATGTATGGCTAAGCCATAAATCGCCTACGGCTTAAAGTTCAGATAAGGTAAAATCCCAGTTTTCTTCTACGGTCAGGACACGGCTAAGCCATATATTGTCCTACGGCTAAGCCATATCTTAGCCGTGACCCAGCCGTAGTTTATTACAGGGTGTCTTTTTCTGGATTAACTGAAGACAAGCAATTCACAGACCTTCTACGGCCCAGACACGGCTAAGCCGTAGAACAGCACACGGCTAAGCCATAGAATGAAATACAGGAGAACCGTAATTGTGAGTGAACAGTAAAGGGAACCGCGGTGCAGCCGCAGTGCATTTTACGGCTAAGCTGTAAGATGCTTACGGCTAAGCCGTATGTTCACCTACGGCCAAGCCATACCAACCCTAGAAAATGAATAACAAGGATAGGTGTAATGAAAAGACCGCTATGACCTTCATGATAGAATCTAGAGCACCTAGACTTGCTCAATGGTATAAATGTATGACATGAATGATCTTGAGGGCTACGAATCATTCATGTTCGTTATTCAGTTATTAAGCACCTCCCCATGGGTGTTGGCTTAAGGGACTTCGGTGTACCAACTAATACAATGAAACACCAGACAACGGTGCATTGAATAACTTAAAACTACATCATCATGCACGGTTAGAAATACTGGATAATTAGATTAGATTGGCTAGTAAATGAAGGTGATTTTATCTAGTATGATTTGCTTGCATAACATGTTGTATGTTAGTCATTGATCTCCACTCTTTAACAGATCATTGCATATCACGTCAAAGTCATACTATGCGTTCACCTTGAGTAAGTATGTATGTTTGTTATTGGATGTACATGCACGATATGCTTGTCACGATCTACTCAGGGTTTTCATGATTGACTCTGTATAGTCAGGCACTACTTAGCCTCAACCTTAGGATCCCGACGGGGTGAATTTAGTGTAGTTTCATGGCCTTGCTGCAATAAGGAAACGTCTTGGGGAACCGAATCCTAGGAAACCCGAGACCCATTTGTACCCTGACCAGGACAATGGTGTTCTCTGCACGATATAAGATCCCTCTTTTGGGAGCATATGGCAATGTAGTCGCCAACTAGTTATGTACACAGCATGTATACATTGATTCATATTGCATATTTCTTTTTTGCACGATAGCTTAGTATATGAATGTGTCCTACTTTGATTTACATGACTGTCTTTATTCTATTCTGTTAGACAAAGTATGCGCTAACTGTTATGATTTATACTTTGCTGAATCGTTATATTTACGAGTTGTTTGTGGTGTTGCAGGCTCAAATACCCCTACCGACCCCCCGTCGGTCGGCCAGACTCCAGATGAGACCCCTGAGGCCCCATCAGGCCTAGAGGAGTGGATGTGATCACTCCATCGGAGAGCGTCTTGGATATACATGACATGGCATAGGAGTCTTCTTTTTGAGATCTATCACGCTTGTTACGTCATGCTTTGTATCTATCATTTTGTTCATATTGTAAAACATTCAGATATATATGTCAGTTCATCTTCGTATTTCTCTTCTTGAATTGTGTAGTTTGATGTTCTTGATATCTACAGCTTCCGCGTACATGTTTGGCACGTGTGAACTTCCCTTGTACGTATGCATTTAGACATGTCTACGTGTACAGGCACGGGAGTACGTGTGTCATCGGTTTGGCTTTTGCTAACCCCCGGACTCCTGGGCCCGGTTTGTGACAACTACCATCTCCAAATTTCACATTTCCACCATCACAGCTCTCAAAAGATGTAAAAAATGATTTGTCACCAATCATATGACATGAGCAACCACTATCCAAATACCAAATATGTGATTGTTGGACACTAAGAGTAATAAGAACCACATTGCATCTAATGTCAAACTTACGCATCCAAATTGCTTTGGTCTTGATATGTTTGCTTTGCTTTGAGGGAGAACAAAAATTCTTCCTCATTTGATATCTAGTTTGATAGAGTAGTTTGTTGCAGTGTGGTCAAATGTGCTATTTTATCCCATAAAAATAACAAATGGGGATAAATCGAAGTTTAGGCACATTTCTATTTTTAACAGTGTGCACATAATCAATGTTTGAATTTGTGGGTGTCATCATATATATTCTAGATCCTTGGACAAATACAGATTTACCATAATAATTTGAAGTACCAGGTTCATAGGCAAGACCAGTTTTTAACGAATCTTCCTTTTGGCTACACAATATCTCATCTAGCTTCATAGATCCGATGTTCATCTGCTTAATTCGTTCCTTGCTAGATTCCAACTTTGAGTGAACCATCTTTAATTTGCCTCGTAAATCTTCCCTTTCATCTTAAAGTGAAGCAATTTCAGTTTTGATTATGTGCATTTCTTTTTCAGTTTTTTCAGCATGGTTTGTAGCCAAATCTGTTTGGACACCTACATCAAGCAATTGGTTAGATAAAAGATCAGATTGTTTTTGCAAATTGCTTACCTTAGAGGATGCCTTATCCAGAGCAGATGTCAAAGGATGTGTTTTGTGCTTTCATGTCTTTCAGTTTGAGAGACATCTTTTCATTTACGCTGGACATCTTTTTGCATTTCTTCAATAGGATACTGTACTCCTTTTCCAAGTCAAACTCGTCATCTGAGCTGTCATCACTAACGAAGTTTTCTCCAGATTTGGAGACTTTGTCAGATGATTCTGTAGGATCAGAAATGTTAGCAACAAAAGCCATGAATTTTCAAAACCCTGAGTGGGAGAATCAAGTTCACTATCATCTTGTTCTGAGTCAACATCTCATGTAATATTCAAGGCCTTTCCCTTGCTTTTATCTCTGTCTCTACGATTGGTACACTTAGAGGCAATTTGTCTAAATCCTTGACACTAATAGGCATTGGATCGACTTTGAATTACTTTTATTAGGATTTTTTTCAGCCTTGGGCACAAATTTAGACTTATTTGGTGCCTTGGCTTTATCAAAACCTTTGTTGAAGGAAGATTTCTTATTTTTCCAAAACTTTTGAATTTTTTTCACACACAAGGCTTCAAAGTCAGCTTCATCAGAATCACTATCAAAATCATCATCAGAGACATCTTTGCAGCATTGGAAGACATGAGGGCAATACCTTAGATTTTTTTACAAACAGATAGTTGGTCTCAAAAGTTTTCATGTTATCAACTAGTTCATTTACAGTCAGGGTACTTAGACTTTTATTCTCCTTAGTGGCTATTACTTTCAAATGAAACCTTTGAGGAAGTGAGAGCAGTATTTTCTTAACAATTTGAATTTCAGGAATGCGCTCTCCCAAACTAAAACTTGAGTTAACTATGTCACTTAGTTTGGCATAAAATACATCGAATGTTTCATCCTCTTTCATTTGCATTGTTTCAAGAGCAATAGTCAAGTGTTGGAGTTTAGTTTTCTTGACTTTATTTATGCCCTCATGCACAAGTTGCAAAATGTCCCAAGCATCTTTAACAGTGGTACACATAGAGATTCTGATAAATTTAAATTTTGAAACACCATTAACAATGCCATTAAGAGCCTTGTTGTTGCAGTTAGAATCATGTTTCTCTTCTTTTGTCCATTGGGCTTTGGGTTTTAGGATAGTTTGCCCTTCTACATCAACAATTGGTCTAGTATATCCTTCTTCAACAATATCCCAGACATCATCATCAATGGCTCTAAAAAACGTAACCATCCTAGCCTTTCAATAGGAATAATTTGTTCCATCAAGCATTGGAGGCTTGATGGTTGACGTGCCTTCTTTCCCAAAATTCATGTTGGCAATCTGGATTATCGATACCCATAATAACTTATTATGACCTCGCTTTGATACCAATGTAAAGAATCGAAACCCTAGTTTCGTCTTACTATCCTAATCACATATTGTAATATGAATCGCAGTAAAACCAGATTAATCAAACTAATTAATAAAGCAATCACACAAACGACAAGAGGTACAATTTTTTACGTGGAAAACTCTACTCAGGAAAAACCATGGATCACCTTAACCAGGAGTAACAAGCACTATATAATTGAATATTACAAAAGATACTCACAGATCTCCCCCAGTTATACCTTAACCTATGGATTACAACAATATAACCGACTCCTCACTGTTCACTTTCACCATGCTTGAAACAACCAACTTAAAGGGCTCTTCAAGTTGAATCTATTGCATGAGAGACTAGATAAGAAGATTTACAACAAGGACTTCAGCATTTCAGATCCTTCACAAGTTGCTCTAGAGAGAAAGTAATTTTCAATGGGTACTAAGTTGCTCTTTAGGAAGATTGATGCCTAAAGGGGAAAAGAAAAGCCCCATATATAGGGTACCCTTTGTAGTTTAGGTTTCTCCCACTCACAATTCATATTTCCTAAGTAGGAAGAGAAAACAGAAAGTTTGAAATTCTGGAAAACAAATTCGCCGCTACGAGCTCGAGCACTCTCCAAAGTACGCTCGCTAGTATAAGCTTGAAATCTGGGCAACAGCACAAGAGCATGATGAGGTGTAGTCCTTTTGCAACCACCTCAACAAAAAGTATAGCGCGGTTCACATTGCGCTCGAGTGTGGTCTGGGTAAATTTAATAACACTGTGCAGCTAACCCGGCAGTCCATTTTACAAAAACACACGATTAAAGTTTTAACCCAGTTTTGTCCATTCCCAATGAATTAGCCAACACTCAAATGACCTTATAGATTTGACCTATGCACCCCTCTAAGTGAGATCTACTAGATAAAGATCCAACTCATCTATACAAGACCTAATAGTTAAGAGATCATACCTATCTACCCATCAATATGTCACCCACTACATCCAATCATATATAGGTATATATGCACAGTGGCGGAACCACCTTGGGGCCGAAGGGGCCGAGGCCACCCCCATCTTTAAATATATATATATATCCCTATTAGACAGAAAAGACCCAACCCCCCATGTCACCTTTTTTTTTTTTTACCTTTATTTCTCTCCTCATTTCCTCCTTCCTTCTCCATCCACCTCACAGCCACCCACCCCCCAAGCCACCAACCACTGGTCTTCCTCCAACTTATTCTTCCTCGCGTCACCCTCATCCATTGGATACCATTATCTTAATTTGCCCCTCTTCCTTGAGCTCTTTTTAAGCTCCCAACCTCTTCATAGTTAAGTGTTTTGTGTTTTTAAATTAATGATGGCATAGAGGTGTTCCTTAGAGTTTTCTCTCTTATTTTATAGGTGTGTTTGGCTCAACTTCCAGTTTTCTCTCCATTTGAGCACCGTGGATTTAGTCTTGAGCTAGGATTTCTCCTCATTTCCATTTTTCTCTTGGCATAATTCATAAGGCAAATGGATAGTATATTCATTGTTAATATGTTATTTAATCTTGATTCTAACATTTTAATATGCTTGAGAATTGAGATGTTTTTCTTGCCCAAAGCATTAATAGGACCATGCCAATGAGTATGTGATTGTGAAGAGCAAATAGTTTTCTTGCCCAAATCATGTGTTTTGATCTCTAAAATGTCCTCAATATTTCTGTGATGATTAAATTAAATAGTAAGAAAAAAAAACCTACTAGATTGTGAATCACTTATTTTATCTTAGTTACTAAAATGTGCATGTTATGTTCTATTTAATTTTTAGATGGAAAAGACAATTCCAATTAATGCATATTTCTAAGTTGTATTCATTGAAAGAGAAATTGCTACCAAATTCAGTGTAAATTCAATTATAGATGATTTTCGGGATTTTAAAGAATATAGAGTTCCACTGTGATAGATATTGAGTTGCATAGTTGAAAGCTACTAAGAAACCACTTTTATTCATCTTTTGCAAATACTAAATAGATAGTGATTTTATTTTTCATATAAAAACTTAACATTTACTCTTGATATATTTGTCTTGCTTAAACTTAAAATTTTTCCATAGAACACTTAAAAATATAATAATTGCATGAAAAAAAAAAATCTTCTAGTTTGGCCACCCTCGTTGCAAAATCCTAGTTCCACCCCTATAAATGTAGGACTTATTATATCTTAAAATTCAATCATGTTAAACAGTTTTCATTATATCTTAAAATCCCAGCATGTTAAACAGTACTTATCACTTAAAATATCATCTATATATCTTAATGATGGCATAAAATGTAACAAGATCCACTCAACATTCATCACTAAACCTTATTACATAGGACCGGACCGTACGTGTTGGATTTTGGAAATAAGAAAATTTTTGGGGAGGAATCATTCTAAGACTCAAGATTAGAATCAAAAAATTCGATGATTCTTTCATCATGCCCATCAGGTGACCCACTACATCCAAACCATCCACCTATATGTCGTTTTAACACTCTAAGATTAGAATAAAAAGATTCGTCCTACCATCGTGTAAGTAAAATTCAATGGCGTGCCGTGCATTTTAATATAATCGACAGATGATTAGATCACATTGATTACTATTTCCTATGGAGAAAGTGACTGATCTTAAACTCAACTCTTTCTTATTGAAATGGTATTCTTATTGAAATGGTAAAGTCCAATACGGACCACTCTAACCGTCACATCAAAACGTGCATGATCAAATGCAAGTTGTGGGGGCTACCACCCAGATGGGTGGTCCAAAAATTATAAGGTCAATCACTCATTTGGATGGACCGCACACTCGTCAAATTTTCACTACAGTTCTGTGAGTAATCTTGCCTGCTTTATGCTGTGGCAATGGGCCAAGTCGGGCGGGTTGACCATCAAAGGCAGTATGTATGAGCTGACTTGATCTCTGCCTGTTTATTGTGTGAGTTGGTTGCCAATATCAATTTGAAACAGACGTGAAAGTTTAAATACAAGCTAAACTAATTAATACGTTGGGTTTGAGTCGGGTGGAAGACGGGTCATAAACTCATGGCGCAATTAATCAGATTGGGCTGTGTTCGGGTTGGTTTGGCAGATTGAATAGGGAGTGTGGACCCCCACCCGTATCCAACTCATCTATGATCAATTAAGAAATGTCAGACATCAACCATAGGTAAAGCTCCAAGCAGAATGGGTTAATCCAACTGAATGGGACCCCTAGACAAGCGCCCTTCATCTTGTGTAGATGTGATATGTCTTGCATATTAGAGCTGGGGGTTCAAATCAATCTGGAAGATAAGTTCGACCTATCTGATGCTGGGCCACCGGCGTGCGCACTCACTCCAAATTACTTGTCTTATTGCTACAAACAGTTGGGCTTGAGGAGCCCCAGCCTCCTATAGTTGAGATATCCAAAAAGAAAACTGTTGGATTGAAAATTCGAAATATTGATGCGTTTAATTCTATCTAACCTTGGGCACAAAAGATCTATTGGGTTTTGATGATGGGTTTCAAAATATCACGCGGTTTCAAAGAATCACTTCACTTTCTTTAAAGGAGCAAACGTTGCTTTTATGTGTGTAAAGGATTCCACATTGGAAAGAGCAAATGTTTAGAAGGGTATATATGTAGTTCTCTCTCTCCTTGGTGTTAAGGTATTTGGGTCTTTTTGTCTCAAGCCCTATGCACGCACATAAGTCAAGCTTGGCCCAGGAGACGGGATATGGAAACTGTTTAACCACGACACGCATCCTGCGTGATCATTACGTGCAACGATGATGAACAGACAAGCTTTTGCAGAAAATTATAATTTATTTTAAAACAGCTTTACTTTAATAATAATGAATTTATTTTTAAAAAATGTTTTCCGTTAATGGATTGATTAAAACCATTTAAAAACAAATGTTTAAATTTGAATTTAAATGTGTAACGTGTTTTTTTAATGGTGATTAATGGGTATTTAACACTGCTTTAATTTCCCAACAACAATTTTATCGATATAAATTGGGGCATCGAGGGGCGTAAAAAAATGTTGCTTTTTGTCATGCCCCGATCCCGAGAATTGGGGATTTAAGTGTGCCCCTAATGTGTGAATACATAATCCTGTAGTAATACCTGCCATGTGAAGAAGCGCACGAATCACTAAAGAGAGATTCTATAGGAACATGTGAGGTATGACCAACAACACGTAGATTTAAAATTCAACATAAAGCACACACCTGTGAAATACATCTGTAATGATCATAAGCAAAACATGGAAGAGAATATCATATTATCATATAATAACTTAAGTCTTTTAATTAAACATTCCCATCACATACACACCCACAAAACCTAAAGCATGTCTTATACGCCATGTCCAGTTTAAACATCTCCATATAAAAACCATGATCATGACTGATTAACCCAACTAAACCACTAGACACTCTCCGTAGGATGACTAATAAAAGACGTCGTCATCCTTCCATTATTCTATACCCTGAGGTACCATTGGGGCACCCTCTAGGGATGCGTCAATATTCGAGTTGGGGTTTGATTCTGTACCTGTAATACCAAGGTTAGCACTGTTAACATAACGGTTAAGCAAATATAGATATGCATAAGACGAACATACTGTATCAAATGAATCAAGAATTATGTATATATATATATAGATTAAAGAGGGCAATAATCGCAACTAGATATGTTATGCATGAGTAATCATGAGTAACAAATCATAAACGAGATATTATACATATTAGTTGGCAACTACGAGGCTATATTCTCCCAAAAAAGAGCATATCATCTAAAGAGAGCGTGCATATGGGTCACTAGGGGATAAAACTAGCTTTTCGAGAAGCGCTGAGATCTCCTCTATGAACTACTACAGTAGCGACATAAAGATACCCAAACCGGTCCCATCGAACCTAATAAGGGCACAAGCTAAGTGGTGCCTACTCAACGTATCAAGACCGACTCGAATTCATATCTTTCATACATTTCAGTCGTACTTATCATATCATACATAAGGGAGTTTGATCTTGAAATAACATTCATTCATAGAAATCGAGATTTAACAATTAATGCATACTTAATTGAGCTACATTATGCTAAGAGCATGGTTTTTTAACAATATGAATGCGTTCAAATTGAGAAGTGATCAAGGAAAATTACAAACCAACCCTACCTACTAGATAATCCGTGAACCCGAAGTCATTCAACACGATGTATTCATAAGACGTCCGATGTCATTGTGTCACCAATCTTGGCATTACATTGTGTATGTAAAAGACACTTTTTTTATGCCAACACCTATGACGTGGCATCAGGAATTTGGCTGAAAAATAAAAAGGGATAAGTGACAGCTCTACACTTGTCCACCTTATCATTTGAACACCATTGGGCTAATTTAATTATAGAAAAAGGTGTCATATTTAAAGCCCTATAAGGTCATTTGAAATCCGTAATATCCTAAGTTACAGTGTCCTTACGGCTTAGCCATATGCATATTACGGCTTAGCCGAGTGGCTTAGTTTTTCCCTCAAGTTTCTGCGCATTTACGGTTTAATTGTATATTAGCCTACAGCTTAACCGTGTTAAGCTTACGGCTAGGTTACGCTGAGATACAACTCAACTGTAGTACAATTCACGTTTAGCCATGGGGAAGCCCTAGAAGGGAAGTTGGATTTCAATCTCTCGGGAAAGCTCGCCGTAAAATAGCTTACGACTTTGTCACGGGATAGTTGCGGCTTAGCCATAGTTCATTCCACGGCTTAGCCGAGGGTTAGGCGTAATACAAACTTAGGTTTTGATACTCTCGGGACTTTGAGCCGTACACATTTACAGCATAGCCGTAGCTTCATCGTAAGCTTCAGAAATTCTGAAGGTGATTCTGAAGCTCAAACTCAATACAGAGCTTTGCATGAAGGGGCGCTTACAGGGGCTTCCTATAGATTCAAAATGTTACTAAGGGTCATCCAATACTCACACAACACTCCCATTTCATATTCACACTCTAATTTGTTCAATTCAACATATATATGTACTTAAATCAAAAGGAAAAAGCTATAACTTGAAAATTGAAGTGATCGTCCAAGAATCAAGATTGTAACCACACATGCAACATCATATATACTCTAATACTTGCCTTTTACATAGTGCTTGACCTTGCTAACTCCTCCTTGGTGTGTAATTAGGGAAAGCCTCAACAAAAGAATGGGTTCTCTACATTATAGACACGCAAATGGTGAATCTAAGGTAGAATGCATGCATGCAGTATAATTGAGTCCCCTTGACTCTATTAAACCCAAAGAATTGAAATACAACTTGAGTTTTCACCTTAAGGAGTTATAACTTGAAAAAGAAGGTGCCTCCACGAAGAAAGATACACAAGGGAAGAAGAAGATGAAGAATATAAGCTCTTACTAATGCATGCAAGGCTTCAAATCCCTATTTGCAGCTTCAAGTTGAGATGAAGGTGAAGAAGAGTGGAGGTGAGCAATGGTTCCAATGAAAACACAGAGGAAGAATAAGGAGGAGAGACGTTGGAATCTTCTTTTAGTCAATTTATTCTATAGTTTTACATGCAAGCTCAGAGATTCTGGGAAATTACAGTTTAGGTCATTTGGACCTCAATTGGGCCAAGATGAGTCTGAATCAAGTTGAGCGCAATATGAAAGATGATATATACAAGGAATTACACAAGATGCAACTAATAAGGTGCCAATATGATATATAAACAAGTTACAAAAGGGTCCTTAACTACTTAGGTAAGGTTCGAACTTGACCTAACGACCTATCCATAACCCAAGCCCAAAGGGTTTGAGTTAAATTAGCCTAAATACATCTTAATTAATATAAAACAAGATTAATTAATATAAATCGAGGTTAGTTACGATCAGGACCTTACACTTTTCAAGCTCTTCTTATTCTTCTCTACCCTTCTCTGTTGCCACATTCCTCTGCGAGCATTCTATTTCACTGGAGTATCATCGGTGCTTGGTGTGCAACCAAGCTGGATCATGTGGAGGTCATGGTATCCTGGGGGCGGTTCTTGGTGAGACCTTCTCGCACCTGAGTTTAATCCAAAGAGGCAAAACTCATCCTTAAGAAAACGTTAAATTGACGTGCCTGGGCTGCCTACTACTGTCGTGACTTCTCATCGATTTTTACCAACATAGTCTTCCTCCACTGTCTTGCAGATTGGTATTATTGTTTAAGTTTATTTATCTTTTACTTTTAATCACTGCCCCTATTCTGTAGCAATAATTTCAACAATTTTAGGATGATCCATATCGCTACCTCTGCTGTTAAGTTTATACATCAGGATTTGGTTCGGTTAGACAGCTTTGATGGATCAAATTCCCAACATTGGCAACAGAAAGTGTTGTTTCTGTTGACATCTTTGAAAGTTGCATATATCCTAACTAAACCATGCCCTGACCATGAAGAGCAACCAGGTGGCTCACATGTACAAAAAAGTGGAAAGAAGATGACTATTTATGAAAGGCCCATATCCTAAATTTGGTTTCAGACAATATCTGAAACCTTTATTATGATGCCCGATCTGCTCGAGAGCTATGGAGAGCACTTGATAAAAAAATATATAACAGAAGAATTTGGGGCAAAGAAATATGCGGTGGGTCGTTACTTGAACGTCAAGATGATAGTTGACAAACCCATTCTACCCTAAGTACATGATTTGCAGACCATAGTAAATGAGATTGTTAAGGAAGGGATCCGAGTTGATGAACAATTTCAAGTGGCAACTATAATTGAAAATTTGCCATCAACGTGGAAGGACATTCAAAGGCCCCTTAGACATAAATGAAATGATTATTCACTAGAACGCCTTCAATGCTACTTACGAATTGAAGAAGAAACCCAGATAAGTGATCAAACTACTCCACCTAAGAATGGTGGAAAGATAAATGTTGTTGAACCTAAATTCAACGGTGATGGAGAAAAGCCAGGAAAATTTGATCAACATCTGAGTAGAAACAAGAAGAATAATCCTTCATTCAAACAGAAGAAGCCCAGCCAAAATCAGAAACAAGGTTCAAATAAGAACCAGCACCAAAGGATTAACAAGCCACCAACTCAGGGTGGCTATTTTGTTTGTGGCAAACCAAGTCATTTTGTAAAAGAATTTCGTCATCGAAAGAAGTTTCCACAGTAGTCCCAAACCAACAAGCCCCAAGCTAATGTCAATGAAGAAGAAGACTTTGTGGTAGTAATTTCTTAAGTAAATACACTCAGCACCGGAAAGAGCGAAGGATGATAGATTGACACAGGAGCAACCACTCATGTCACTTATGATAGATGTGAGTTCAAGACCGATGAGGAGGTCAAAAATGGTTGTACACTCACTCTAGGAACTACCGTTACTACTCAAGTAATTGGTAAAGGAAAAGTTGAATTTCAATTCACTTCCAAGAAGATTGTGACATTGCTGAATGTATTTCATGCTCCAGAAATGAGAAAGCACTAAGTTTCCAGTTTTCTTCTTAATAAGGTATGGTTTAAACAGGTAATAAAGTCTGATCAATTTATAATCACCACAAAAGGTGTTTTTTTTTGGAAAAGGCATAGCTTATGACGGTATGTTTAAGCTAAATATTATCAATAATATTGCATCTTCTTCTGCTTACATAGTTGCTTCTGTTTGTGACTGGCATGGTAGACTAAGTCTTATTAATTTCAAAACTATGGAAAATATGAGTAGTGATGGATTAATGGCTATATACAAAGATACATATAAGAAATGTGAAGTATGTTCTTAATCCAAAATTACGTGTAAACCCTTTCATCATATAAAAAGAGAATCTAAGTTACTTTAGTTAGTGCATTCTGACAGATGCGGTTTAATTAACACTATGACTGGAGGTGGCAAATATTATTTTATTACTTTTATTAATGATTGTTCTAGATATACATATGTTTACTTATTAAGAACCAAAGATAAAGCTTTATCTAAATTTAAAATTTATGTATCTCAGATTGAAGACAAATTTAATATAAAGATGAGTAAGTTTAGAATTAACAGAGGTGGTGAATACAACTCAAAAAATTTTTAGAATTTTGTGAATATAAAGGAATTAAAAGAACTATACACCTCAATGAAATGGAATAGCAGAAAGAAAAAGTCGGACATTGATTGAAATGGTTAATTGTATGTTGATTTTATCTGGTAGTCCAAAAATTTTGTGGGGTGAACTTTTATTGTTTGCATGCTTTACTTTGAATAGAATATTACACTCTAAAGCAAATAGTACACCCTTTGAGATTTGGGAAGCGAAAAAGCCAAACCTTAAATACTTTAGGGTTTGGGGTTGTCTTGCCCATGTTAGGATAATAGATTTAAAACGGCCTAAGTTAGGACCTCATTCATGGGAATGTATGTTCATAGCATATGCACAAGATAGTGCCGTGCTGCCTATAGATTTCTTAAATTAGAACACCTTAGTCTAGTTGAATCTAGAGATGCAGACTTCTTTGAAGATATTTTCCCTTGTAAAACTAGGATTCAATCTGAACCTTCTTCTTCAAAAGAGTTCGGGACAGTCCTAGGGAAGATGAACCCCAACTTAGAAGGAGCAACAAAATTAGGATATCCACTTCTTTTAGCCCTGATTTTGAGACTTATTTAGTAGAAAAAGATCTATCCACCTATAAGGAGGGTAATGTCTGCCCATGATGCTGCCTTTTAGAAAAAAGAATTAGATCATAAAATTGAATCGATTATAGCAAACAATAATTAGGACCTTCTTGACTTACCTTTCAATACCAAAACTTTTGATTGCAACTGGATTCCTAAGAAGAAACTTAGACCCGATGGGTCAATAGAGAAATATAAAGCCAGGCTAATAGCAAAAGGCTTTAGACAAAAAGATGGAGTAGACTTTTTTGACACTTATTCTCCCATGTCACGAATTAGTTCTATTAGAACTTTGATTGCTATAGCTGCTTTACATGATTTGCATATTCATTAGATGAATATTAAAACTGCTTTTCTAAGTGGAGATTTAGAGGAGGAGATTTATATAGAGCAACCTGAGGGTTATGTAATAAAATGATAAGAACATAAAGTGTGTAAATTAATAAAGCCCTTATGCAGACTAAAACAAGCACCAAAACAGTAGTATATGAAATTTGATGAAGTTGTGCTTTCTGGGCTTCAATATAAATGAGGCTGAGAAATATATTTATTATAGAACTTATGGCAATTCTACTATAATTCTATGCTTGTATGCTGATGATCTACTAATTTTTGGGTCAAACTTGGATTCTATTGAAGAAACTAAATCATTTCTTTTTAATAATTTCGATATAAAAGACTTGAGAGAAACAAATGTAACATTAGGAATCAAAATTATTAGAGATGACTCTAGAATTAATCAAACTACATTAAAAAAGTGTTGAAAAACTCGATCACTTGGTTATAAGACAATGTCTATTCCTTTCAATCCAGGTAGTACATTAGTTAAAAATGATGGTGATAGTGTAGCACTACTTGATTATGTCATGTGATTGGTAGTTTGATGTATGCTATGAACTGTACTCGCCCTGATATAGCTTATGCTGTTAGTAAATAAAGTAGATATACAAGCAATCCTAGTGTTGAACATTGGAATGCTGTATCGAGATAACTTATATATTTAAAGCATACTATGGATTATGCATTGTGTTATTCTAGTTATCCAACTATTCTTGAGTGTTACAGTGATGCTGATTGAAACTCAGACTTGGATGATTCTAAGTCTACAAGTGGTTACATTTTCACCTTAAGAGGTGCGGCAATATCTTGGAAATCTAAGAAATAAACTTCAATGTCACATTCCACTAAGGATTCAGAATTCCTAACTCTAGGAGCCACTTCAATGAAAGTTGAATAGATTAGAAACTTATTATAAGATATTCCATTGTGGACTAAACCAATTACTCCTATTTTATTGATTGTGATAATACTGCAGCATTTGTAAGTGCACACAATGCTACATACAGTTGCAAGTCTAGATAATTGCGATTGTAACATAACTATATAAGACAATTACTCGGTGGAGGAGTGATTGCAATTGATTATGTTAAATCAAATGACAACTTAGCAGATCTTTTAACAAAAGGCCTTGCAAGGGAAAAAGTAAAGGAAACATCTAAAGGCATGGGTCTTAAGCCCATAATCATCTATAGTGATAACCCAACCTAACGACTAGAGATCCCTAGAAGTATGTTCAATGGGAAAAACAAACTATCTCAATGAATAAAGTATTGACAAAAAGGTGTGTTCCTCAACTAAACTCATCGCTATCATGTTATGATTAAATGTCAACACATTACCTATAGCGAGTGAGGTTGGATTTAATCCTTAATGAGTTCTATAGCTTATATAGTGGGGTACATAGTTGCAAGAGCACTCTTGATAAAATCACCTATATGAATGTGAAAGTGGGGCCACTTTCTATGAGAATTAGGGCAAATAAATTCTCTAGAGCACTTATAAAACCTGGGATAAAAGCACATGGCCGTAAAGTGCTGACATATAAGCTCCAACTATTAAACTCAATATATTTTTTAATAGATATAAAGAGTTAAAGTTCAAAACTCTAATCACTTTAACTCCTAAAGGTTTGAAAATATGTCATGGTGGTGAGGTTCAAGCTCTAGCACCTTACTAGTATAATGCTCATTGAATATTTTGAAACAATGGGAGACTGTTAGGTTTTAATGATGGATTTCAAAAACTCAAATGATTTCAAAAAGGTTTCTTTATCACTTCACTTTCTTTAAGGAAGCAAAAGTTGCTTTTGTGTGTGTCAGGGGCCCCACATTGGAAGAGAGCAAATGTTTAGAAGGGTATATATGCAGTTCCCCCTCTTTTTGGTGTTAAGCTTTTTGGATCCTTTCATCACAGGCCCTCTGCACGCACACAAGTCAAGCTTAGCCCAAGGGACCAGATCCGGAAACCATTTAACAGGGCACGTGTCCGCGACGCTCATCATACGTGATTATCACACGTAGGGGGGTGCAAATCCTAACCTGGCCTTCCTTGGGGACCCATAATCAGATATAGAAAGGACAAGCTTTTGCAAAAAATTACAATTTATTTTAAAATAATTTACAATCTATTTTAAAATAATTTTACTTTAATAATAATGAATTTATTTTCAAAAAACATTTTCCATTAATGGGTTGATTAAAACCATTTAAAAACAAACATTTAAATTTGAATTTAAACATGTAATATGTTTTTTTTTTAATGTTGATTAATGGGAATTTAACGCTGTTTTAATTTCCCAATGGCAATTTTGTCAATATAAATTAGGGCATCGAGGGCGTCAAAAAAATGCTGCTTTTCAAGCTCTTCTTCTTCTTCTTCTTCTCTGCCTTTTCTATTCCCACATTCCTCTGTGAACATTCTGTTTCACTAGAGTCAGATCAGTATTTGGTGTGCGACCGAGCCGAATCATGTGAAGGCCGTTGTATCTTGGGGGCAGTTCTTGGTGAGACCTTCTCGTACCTAGCTTTAATCAAAAAGGGCAAAACCTATCCAAAAGAAAGCACCAAATTGACCTACCTCGGCCACTTGCTACTGTCGCTACTTCTCGTTGATTTCTGCCAACATAATCTTCCTCCACTGTGCTGCAGATTGGTATTATTGCTCAAATTTATTTATCTATTAATTTTAATCATAGCCCCTGCTCTGTAGCTATAATTTCTACAAGATCAAGGGGTTAAAAATGATGTGATATGATTGTATTTTTGTACTACCGAAGTTATCAATGCTTCCCACCCCATTACTACAATTACCATGCGTCCAAGGAAACAAGCCAAACAAGCTCCACACCCAGGTTTAGTCAGAGTTTTATGAATGGGTGACAATTCTAAGAAAATTGAGTGTGCTACATAAGCACTCATTCGGACTCTGGTGGCACTGATCTAAATGGACTGCCCTGTGCAGGAGCACAATCGAAAATTGCCCTACGGTGTTATAGATTATATATAAGAACATAATAAGATTCATACCTAATTCCACTATTTGAGGCCAACCTGAACTTTAATCTGGAAAAGCTCATCGCCAATTATACTTCCTTAGCAGGAGATGAAGGCTCAGACATATGAGTACTAATTGGCTAGGCTCACATTGGGTGGATTTTAGGCTGTACCAAGGACACTAACATGGACTGGACCTAGTTTTCGGGCCAATATTTAATTGGGCTAGTCTTGTGTCTGTATATCCTTAGAGGCCTGTCCACGCCAGGCATATAATTTAGTGCTATAAAGGGTATAAAATTCTCCAAAGATGGACTGGGCATAAACTCGACTTTCTCATCTTTATCAAAACAAAAGATTTGTTAATTCAAAAGAATGTTCCTTTTGACTCTGCCCGTATGTTTTATGATTACACATAGGAGTTGTCCAATCATATATTGGTTCAATATAATACATTCATTGGACTCTACCGGCACGCCTTGATCTAACTCCCGTAGCTTGTAATATCCCATAAGTTATGGTAAAGTCAATTATTTTTCAGATTAATCAACAACCCAAAGGAAATCAGACCTGTAGAAAGCTTGTGTTTTGTGCTTTTACGTGATTTATTTGGTAGGAGAGAAACAGAAGGATTTTTAAAAATCAACAGAAGCCAGCTTCACTGTTTAACAAACAGGAAATTCGTAATACAATTAGGAAAATTACCCAATACACTGAACCCAATTGGTCTGGACCCACTTGGCTAACAATCTCCCCTTCCAAACCATGGGGAAGATGCCCTGAACCCCTTACAAGGAGTTTAACCCTGCCAACTCTAAACACAATTTTAGCTTTCCCTTAGACACAACCTTTGTCATCATGTCCAAGGAATTCTTGTCTAAGTAAATCTTTTCTAGCTTCATGAAGTTCTTCTCGATCACCTCACGAATTCAATGGTACTTGACATCAACGTGCTTCATGTGATCATGATATGTAGCATTCTCACCGAAATCCATAGCACTCTATCACAGTCAACTACATACGTTTCTTGCTTCAAACCCAATTCTTGAAGGAATCTCTTCAACCGAAGCATTTCTCTCATTACTTCATTAGCAACTATGTATTCTGCTTCAGTTGTAAACTGTACTGTACACTTCTACAACTTCGATTGCCAGGAGATAGCTCCCTCTACGAAAGTAAACAAATAACCAGAAGTTGACAACCGAAGATTAAGATCGCCTACAAAATCAGCATCAGTATAACCTTCCACCACTGGTTTTGAGCCTCTGAAACATAAGCACAATCAGGAAGCACCCCTCAAATACCTGAAAATCCACTTCACTACTTCCCAATATTCTTTTCGATTGTTAGATAAAAATGTACTCACTAAACCCACAGCACGAGAAATGTCTATCCATGTACAAACCATGGCATACATAAAACTCCCCACAGCAGAGGAGTAAAGAAATCATGCCATTCGTTCCTTTTCATCATCTATAGTAAAACACAAGCGCTTGTTTAGTTTAAAGTGACTGGTTAAAGGCATATTAACTGGCTTAGCATTCTTAATGTTGAATTGCTCAAGTACTCGTTCAACACATTTCTCCTGTGACAACCACAGCTGCTTGGAACTCCTGTTACGACATATTTGCATGCCCAATATCATTTGTGCAAGACTCAAGTCTTTCATGTCAAATGACTTTGGCATCTCCTCTTTCAACTTGCCAATCAACTTGCTATCCTATCGAACTATCAGCATATCATCTACATACAAAAGAAGGATAATGAACCTGCCACCGATAAATCGATGAACATAAACACAGTGATCTGTAACTGTCCTCTGGTACCCATAGCTCAAAATGAATGAATCAAACTTCTTGTACCATTGTCTCGATGCTTGCTTCAGCCCGTAGAGACTCTTCTTCAACTTACAAACCATATGTTCTTTTACTTCTACCTCAAACCCCTCTAATTGAGTCATGTAGATCTCTTCTTTCAAATCACCATGAAGAAACGTGGTCTTCACATCCATCTGTTCAAGCTCAAAGTCCATGCTGGTGGCTAGACCTAGGACGACTCTGACAGAAATCATTTTCACAACAGGAGAAAAAGCATCACCGAAGTTAATACCATTCGTCTGCGCAAAACCTTTTTACCACTAACCGTGCTTTGTGCTTCACCAGTTTTCGACTCTCATCCTTTTTCAACTTAAACATTCATTTGTTTTTCAGAACATTCTTATCTTTAGAAAGTTATATCAGCTCATAAGTCATCATCATCATCATCATCATCAAAGCCTTATCCCAACCATGTTGGGGTCGGCTACATGAATTCTATTTCTCCATTCCGTTCTATTTTAAGCTAAATCTTTCGATAAGTGCAACTTCTTCAAATATGAATTAATGACTTCCATCCATGTTTTCTTCGGCCTACCCCTACCTCTTGATGGACCCTCCACCTTTATATCCAAACTTTTTCATATATCAGCTCATAAGTCCTGTTCTTTTTCAAAGAATACATCTCATCTTACATAGCTTTCATCCACTCATCTTTATCATCATGAGTAATTGCTTCTCGAAAGCTCTCTGGCTCCCCCTCATCAGTAAGCAAAATATATTCGAATGCAGGATACTTAGTTAATGGCTAATGCTCTTGTGTAGACCTCCTAGCTTAAGGAGCTTGAGGTTCCGTGGTTTCCAACCAAGGAGACTATAACTCCCCCTACTCAACGCCCTCATCATCTGGCAACCCTTATGCCTCATCACGATCTGAATCATTTTATCCACCTTCTCCACCTATAGTATGCACTAGAGAAAGTGTCAGTGTGAGATCAACCACTCCATCAACTATTTTAAAAGACTTATCAATCTTCTCAACATCTCCAAAAAACTGGTCTTCATGGAAAACCACATCCCTACTTCTAATAACTCTTCTTTTCTCTAGATCCCATGACCTGTAGCCAAATTCATCTCCACCATAGTCAAGAAAGATGCAACTCACTGCCTTATCGTCCAACTTGGAACGCTACTCCTTTGGTACATGTGTAAATGCCTTATACCCAAATACCTTCAAGTGTGAATAAAAAGCATTTTTACCTATCCATCTTCTCTCTGGAAGGTCAAAATTCAAAGGAACTGAGACAAATTTGGTAATCAGATAACCGGCAGTCAGAATGGCTTCACCCTAGAGTGACTTAGGCATCCATGTTAATCTCGTCATTCATCTCATCTTCTCAAGAATAGTGCGGTTGATTCTCTCTACCACACCATTGTGCTGTGAAGCACCAGGAACTATCTTTTCATATCGAATGCCATGTTTCAAGTAGTAGCTTTTGAAGTAGTTAGACGTGTACTCACCCCCATTATTTATATAGAGACACTTCAAAAGCTTACTTGTTTTTCTTTTAACCATAACATGAAACTGTTGAAAAATCTGGAACACTTGATCCTTTGATTTCAATATATAAACCCAAATTTTCCTGGATGCATCATCGATAAATGTGACAAAGAACTTATTGCCACCCAATGATTATACCTTCATGGAACCACAAACATCAAAATATGCCAAATCCAACACATTAGATTTCAATTTTGATGTCGAAGAGAAAGCAACCCTATGCCGTTTGCCAAAGAACAATGATCACAAGGGTCAATGGATATTCCTTTGGAGTAAGGAATCAAATTCTTCTTTGCCAACATCTGCAAGCCTTTCTCACTCATATGACTAAGCCTTTTATGCCACAAATTTGGAGAAAAACTGTCTTCAACAGCATTCAACACACATTTGCATAGTTTTACATGTGTTTTGTAAAGCGTATTACCCGCTTTTCCTCTTGCAATAACAAGAGACCCTCTAATGAGCTTCCATCTACCATTTTAGAAGTAATTCTCATAACCTACATAATCCAATGTGGTCCTAGAAATTAAATTCAACCATATATCAGGAACATGTCGCACATCTTTCAACATCATTGTGCAACCAATATCGGTTTTAATACAAACATCACCGATATCAATAATCTCTAAATGATATGTGTTGCCCATCTTTATAGTACCAAAGTCACTTGCTTTGTACGTCGTGAACATCTCCCTACAAAAAGTAACATGGTAGGATGCTGTTGTGTCAACAACCCACTCAACATAATCATCTACAACACTCAAACACTCGTTGTCATCATCGGCGAGCATCACTACTTCCCGTCCCAAAGTAACTATAGTGTTATCACTATCATTCTTCTTCTCATTGTTTGATTCTTTCTGTTCCTTCAAGGCAAAACAATTTTTCCTGATATGGCCCATTTTGCTACAGAAAAAGCATTTCACAAACTTTTTCTTGGTCTGTAATCCATCTTTAGCCTTGCCACGACCCCCCTTTGGTCCTCTACCCTTACTCCTCCTGTTCTCAGTAACAAAGACCTGTGCATTATCTGTCCGTACGATTCTTCTTCTAGTTTCTTTATTCTGTAAACTACTGGTAACCTAACTCATGAAAAAACATACCATCTAGAATAGAGTTACTCACGGAAACAACTAATGTCTCCCATATATCCAACAAAGAACTCAGAAGCAACAAAGCTTGCATCTCATCATCAAGGACCATCTTTATTGTAGCTAACTGATTTACCACACTTTGGAACGTATTAATGTGATTTTTGATCTGACTACCGTCCTTGAATTTCATTTTTACAAGCTTTTTATTCAAAAAGGTTTTGTTCACTGTGGGTTTTTTATCATACCTTGCTTCTAACTTCTTCTAAAGGGTATTCGCATTGGTTTCATTAAACACATAATGAAATATACTATTATCAACCCGCTGTCTGATGTGACTAATTGCTTTTCTATACAACTTGTTCCATTCAGCATCTTGCATGTCTTTTGGTTAGACACTATCCCCCTCAATGAGATCATAAAGGTGTTTATAATAGAGGATATCCTCTATCTTCGTTTTGCAGATCAACCAATTGGAATGGTTAAACTTAACCATAGTAGTATTCACAGTATTATTCTCCATCTTAATTAAATTAAGCAACAGAAAAAAAAACAAACAACTAACACTAACCTTAACTCCTGCACCACACTATAGATCTCGTCACCACGAGCATGCTGGAAAAAACGAATCTAAAATCCGACCCCAGATGGCTCCGATATCGCAGAAATGGTCTTTTATAATCCGAATTGGTCAAACCCTCGTTGAACCTCAAATAGCCAATATTCTTTGACAAACACGTAGATTGCTGGAAACGAGTCCATATGCGCAAACAGATCTCCGATTGGACGTCGAATGATCAAGTTATCGTATAAACAAAATTCTACCGTCCATCCGGTCAAATCTGCCTTTGACCGTATGATCTGCTAACGTATGCTGACGTCAACGTTACTCTGTGGTGGGCTAAGCTTCTGAAAGCTGGTTCAAGTCGACCCAACCCGAGCCGAAAATGCACTTGTTATACTACTCTAGGCTTCTACACAACGGGTGAGGTTGAACTGACCCAACCCGAAGCCAACCTGAACTGGGTTTAAAAAAACCCAGGCCACTGTCTTCTTCGTCCTCCTTCCCTATTCTGCAACAGGGATGGAGAAATTTCACTACCTCTCCACGGCTTGGCAGCGGCAGACAAGGACTTGCAACCAGTAGGAGAACAACAACCCACAAAGGGCAAGTAGCCGGCGACGGCGACACTATAGACGATGGCATGACGAGGACCAGCAATGCAACAAGAAAAACAAGCCCCCTTTTTCTCCTGTCTTCTTCTCAGAAATCCGGTAGCCAAAACTGAGAACCCTTCAATCTTCTCCGACGAAGATCTGTAGCAGCAAGAACCTAACTAACTGTCTTCTTCCAACCGTGGCCCAACAGAGATCAACTCGCTGATCTCTCTTCTTCTCTATTTCGAAAAGCAGAGATTCAAACCCTTCGACAAGGATTCTATCCGTCGACCTTTGTGGGCACAACCTCCAAGCCCTAGGAAACCCTAGCCAGGCTATGATATCACTTGTTTGGATATGACACCACCGTTATGCGCGTGTGTACATAAGCAACCAAGATAAACAATCAACCACACAAGAAGATAAGAGATTTACGTGATTCAATAAAGATGCCTACGTCCACAAGAAACCAATTACCACTAAGCTCCCTTCTAATCTGTGAATTTATAGCCTTGGAATCTCAACTCGTATCTAGGGTTACAAATTACATCATATATATAATCATCACTTTCTTATCCTCAAGAACTCTATTTTTAGCAGAAAAAAAAGTCCTAATCCTATTAAGAAATTACTGTTTAACAAACAAAAAATTCCTAATACAATTCGGGAAACTACTCAAGATATTAAACCCAATTAATTTAGACCCACTTGGCCAATATCTTCAACCTTAGTCAGTGATATAGTGAAGAGTATTCATACAAGACTTCTCTTTTTGGGCATGAGGTTACCTGATAACATCTTGAGCCATTAGAACTTACCTCCATGCCGTGCAATTACAAAGCATAGTTCAAAGCCTATTTTTCCAAAGGGTGTGAGATTATCAATTTGTACTGTGAGACAATTCTTAGTGGGTATATTGTGGACTGACGTCGAAGGGCAAAGTAAAACAGTGATCAAACCAACATTTGATTATTATGGTGGCGTAAACAATTGTTTACTCTCCTCCTTGATCAAGATTCATGCATTTACATTGATGGTAAGAAGTACTTGAGTCAACTGTTGCGGAAGCCGGAATTCTCTCCATTGAAATGAAAGATTCAAAATCAGAAAATTGGAAAAAGGATTCTTCAAAGATTTGATCGAGTTCATTACGTAGACATACACCCTACGACTGTGCAATTTAGTTGCTGAATAAATCGAGGTAGAACTGCTCCTGCTCGCTTCAATGCTTTGAAACTAGAATTTTTATTTCGTTCTTACTTAAGTGTTTGATGCCTGGATTGTGGGTTTTTTGCTTTTATTTATGCTTGATGCGGGCTATAAGCTGTTTCTTTGAGTTATGCTTGGTATGATTTTAGTTTTCTTTGTGGGGTATGCCCCACAAAAGTATCTATCCTCTATCTGGAATAGACTTCACCTTTGTACCATATTCTTTTAGTAATTTGAAGACCTTTCTTTAAAAAAATAAAAAAAAAATGAGCTAGATGTTACCTTAATTTTTGCCAAATAAAGAAGCAATATATGCTCAGAAAATTTTCACCCAGCCCATGAAGACCCCTAATTTTGGGATGTGCTGGACATTATTAAATTTTACCCTGACAGAAGCTCTTTCTCTTGATCCCAGCAAGTTTCTTCTCTTCTGTAGCTTTCAGCACCAAAATCACCTATGCTAATTTTTAAGTAAAATGGGTTATATTGGAGAACTTATAGATTAAACCCTACCAAATGAAAGAGGACTACAATAAAATTGTCTTGTCCTAGTGACTGATGATTGACTTAGCTAAGTTCTGGCCCATAGCTTACCTGAATTTGGTTCGCTGTTGGTTGGTTGTTTGTTGTTCATTACTTTTCTTGTAATGTTATTATTTTAATTTCTACAAAAATAAAAATCAAAGCAAAACAAAAGAACCCCAGACGATGGACAAGCTTACCTGAATTTATTAGATTGCTTGATGCAAAGTCCTATTGTAGCTTGTTGACCAGTGGGCCCTATGAACTCCGCCCAAAATCAAGCAATGGCTCCTGTGGTGGAAATTGCAAAGGTTCGATGCCTCATAAACGAGACGTGTGCCAGAGTCTGTTTCTCTAGGTTATTTTAATATTAACAATGGTGTTAGTTTTCCTATATATGAAATTCACGGTTGAATTAGAAAATTCTTTTGACCAACCATTTCATTTTGACATTTGATTTAAACAGCTCACAGATTTCAAGGGATCTTAAGTTTTTGTAGAATGACAAATCTTCAAATTCCTTCTATATCCGGTAAGACCAGTGAGGCCCACAAACTCCAACAAGAATCTTGTTTTTGAGTGCTGTAGGGAGCTCTTGCAGGGAAGCCATAGAGATTCAAGAAACTTTCCTTTTGGTTTCCAAATAAATAAAATGTTCTTTTAAGGCCAGAAAAGCATGAATGCATCATGCTTTTAGCATTACACACATTAAATATTTGACAATCCTCCAAAACTTTCTCATCACACAAAGCAACACTCACCAAACCATCATCTGTACCTTTAAAACCCAACTAAACTCACAATTCAAAATGCTAACCATTAAGAACGTCTCATTAAACCACCTAATAAACCCTTTGTCTAGGTCCAGGGCATGGAGAAGCTGAAGCACCCATATGCCATGGTTTTTGCACTAGCACTTTCACTGGTCCTAGCATTTGGCACTATCTATCAAGGTGAGGCTCAGCCTTTCTGCCTAACTCAATTCACAGTTGCGAACCAAGCTTGTGTGTTCCTCCAATCAAGTACCCCTCCTCTTCCACCCCAATTACCAACCCCTCCTCTTTCACCCCAACCAGCCCCTCCTCTTCCACCGGCACCACAACCCCCATTAGACAACAGCAGCAGCAGCAGCGATGGAGACGATCACGGCCACCATCACCACCATCGCCACCCCTACAATGCAGGAAATGAGTCGGAGTGTTGCCGTTGGGTAAGGCAGATGGACACCGGATGCGTATGCCTATTGTTAAGTCACTTGCCCCCCTTCGTCGTCAAGCCTGCCCACAGCCTTACACTGACTCCTGAACTAGGTTGTGTAGTCAATTTCAGGTGCTCCGGGAGCTAAATCTCCAGCCAACACTGTCTTGTTCATGGTGCCTATTGGACTACTAGATTAATAACATTATTCTGTTGTTCAATGTTAGTGCGAGTGTCTTCTAGTATATGTGGAGTGGGGTACTAGGAGTTATAAATAAAGGTATTATTTGATGTTCTATAGTTGTATTTGTTTCAGCTCAAGTAATGCTTATGATATTTTCTTCAGTTTGGACTTTTAGTATGCGTAATTTGATTTGCAGAGAAGGCATACAGTCTTCTCCACCTTTGTTTTTATTTGTTCAGTCATCTGCCCTTTGATGAAACCCCCCTTTGGAGCAAAAGTTTGATAAGCCTCGATATAACATAATGAATTCTATCCATATACAACTTAAAATGGACCAAGCCCAAGCCAGAATTGAAACTCAATTCTGGCATTGCCATTTGAGACTCAGGCCTGATCCTGCGCCGTAGGCACAAGAGTTGGATCTGCATATTCGAATTACATATTATGCTAATATATAAATATGTTATAAATACAACATATATAGTATTTATGACATATTATATCGTTATAATCCCAGGCTCAAGCTTACATACGTAAGATAGGACTGGGTTTGGACTTGTCAACACCCGGCCCTGCATGGCTGAGTTGCACCCATAATGCTATCATACACATTCATTTTAACTCAATATAGTTTGGGTTATGATTGAATGGATGGAGCATAATATGCTATGTTGTGCCTGTGTGTGCTAAAGCGTGAGCAACACCATGATGAACAATCAACCACACAAGAAGAAACAATCACACAAAGAGATTTTTAGTGGTCGAAACCACCAAAAATCTCTGTGTGATATCACTAAAAATCTGTGTAATTGTTTTTTCTTGTGTAGTTGATTATCGATTGTAGTGTGTGCTCACGCTTCCACACACATGCAAACGAAGTAGTATCATAACCACAAGAAGTGGTAACAGGTAGTACCAAAGCCACAACATGCTGAGCCATAGTGTTCTGAGTTCTGAACTTGATTTCATAGTTTTTAATTGTACTATGTTTTTACCTATATACGACCCAAACACAAATTCTACCAGACCATAACCGGACCTGTCAGATACAAGTTTGGTTTTGGTTTTGGTAATGGTTAGATCAGTCAGGTTCAGGTAGATCCTAGCCCAAGTTGTTCTTCTAATTGAGCATTTAGAAGAAATAGACCCTGATCCTGGCCCAGCCCTCCTATCAGGTATATCAAATCGGTTATCCTTTCTTAGGCAATACATTTGTGGGCAAACAGTGGGACCCTTGATTTGAGTTTGATGGTTGGCATCAAGCTTGGTTGCCCTTAACGCAGTCGCGTAGCTGGTGTACAGATGGAACAACTAGTGGCAGGCCGATAAAAGCGACCCTATAAAATGACCTTACGATTTGGTTTTCGACTCCACCAAGACTACAGGTGTAAGGAGAACGGCTGCTTATCCAGTTCTAAAGAGCTGCAGCTCTTATTGTGAGGTCCAGACTATGAACAAGGCCTTCCATTTCTTATGTGAGTTGCTATCACTACGTGAGTTGCTATTATCTCCCATGTTCTCACACGTCCCAGCCCCTTAGCTGGAGTGGAAAAGAAAAAAAAAAGGACTACCAGGTGTAACAAGTTCGAGGTGAACTGAACTAGCCCAGGATGAGTAACAAAAGGTTGACCATGGCATATAGCCAAGTTTGTTCTAACCGTATATTGTGTCCACCTTTCAAAGATCTAAAACAATTGAGATGTGGGATTAATTACAATGTGTCAAAGTTCAGAAAGAGAAAATCGCCACAGGAATAAAGAAAGGCCTGACTAAATTACGAATGAATAATGTTAATAAATTTAATTTTTGCATGCAGTGCGGCTCATCTTTTCCAGAAAGCCATGGAAACCGCTCTACTTGATAGATTAGGTGGAAAATTTTCTCTTGCGGGAGCCATCATCCGGACCATCATCAAAAAGGGGACGGTAAGGAATTTTGTATATTAGTTAAATTCATGGAATAAATAAAATTGAGGTCCTAGTCGAAATTGTATTTTCATTTATTTTAGACTCGGAATTTAAAGAGGTTACAGAGTCTCAAAAGAGCTAAAACGAAAAATATCTAAAAAAATTGAAGAAGGATTGATCAGACCACTGTCCGATCAATTGGACTTGTGTGAAAGTTGCCACCAACTTGCAATTTCTAAATCTAATTTGAAGTGGAACTTTTCTGTTTTATACCAATTGCTTTCCTACTTGAAGTACTATTATGGGGCAGAAATTTAAAACTATAAAAAGGGTTCTCTCTCAACCCAAAGGCATGGGAAACAAATCTCCAGATCTGAATTAAGATTTCTTATTAAAAACTACCTTATCTAGAGCATCTACTGAAGAAAATTGTACTGAAGTTGAAGTTCTAGAATTCCTTATCTTCTACAGCTTTTTGTAGAAGATCATCTCTTAAGCGTAGAAGATCTGAGGAGTCAAGCTAACAATTAGAAGCGTCTGGTTGATTGAATTTAACAGGCAATAGCAAGTAGTTATTGTAGAGTGATTTTCAAAGAAAGTTAATGCTATAGAGTCATGCGAATGTCTATAAATAGTTTGTCACTGCATGACAATCTATAGTGCTTGATTATTGGTCCACAACTGACTCATGGTTTTTCATAAGTTAGGTTTCCACATAAAAAATAATGCCTTCTTGTAGTGTATACTTTTGTATTGATTTACTTATTTTATTTCCACTACGTGTTTTGCTATTTGCATGCATATTGTTGAGGTTGACTGCATTAATCCATTTTAGAAGACCTCCCAAAACTTTCATGGACCCCCTAAATTTAAAAGAGTGCCGCTCGATGAATGACACCCATGCGTAGTTCATAGTGCACGGGTGAATTAGGTACCGACAAAAAATCTAGTCGATTGGAAGTGAAATGGTTTACTTTGAATGATCAAATTTTAAAAAGGCTTAATCCGCAGATGCATCAGCTATGACGTACCATTGCACAAATATGTGATTAATCTTTACTGGTTAACAGTTTAAGGCCCCGTGTTTTGCAATGTCGATTAGGAGCTAGTCAGCTACGCAATCACTCAAGTGACAAGAAGGTAGTTCTCATTGAAGGTCTAGGCTTTAAACCTAGCATCCCTCCTGGCTTGACTCATAAGATTGTATAGTGTCCATCAACTCTCACACATATCAAAAAAAAAATCTTATTCAATAAAGATTGTTAATCACAGGACAGGACAGTCTTTAGATCAGATTCGAACCTCTCATTATTAAGATCATGACACAAAGTATGCTTTTAAAATTTCAGAATATCCCTTGTTTAATGTATAAGTCAAGATTTTTAGATTTGATTTTTGTTGCAAACCATATTAGATTTTAACATTTGTGTCTCCTTGTATGTGTTCCCATCACCTCACATATAAGGGTCTATTTCTTCTTGCATTTGTAAATTCCTATCATCACGAGTTTGTATCTCCTTGCAAGTGTGAGTTCTTATCATCTCGAGTTGTATAGTCCAAGCATCTAAAAGTTCCCATTACCTTAGATGTGCAGATCTCGCAGGGTCCTAGCCCCTTAGCTAGGATAAAAGAAAGTATGATAAGGATGTATCCAACACAAAATCATTTGGTCCTGTTTGTTTGTGGAGTAAAATAAAATAAAGTAAAGTAAACCCAAAATAAAAAAGGAATAAAATATGATTTGGTTATAATGACTTTTTGTTTTTAGTTATTTAATAAGGAATCTTTTTTACTTTTTATATAAACAGTAGATTTTTTTTTTTTTGTAATTTAGTGGTTGCTTTTTTGACTTTTTTTTAAGAAGGAGAAATTTTGAATTTTTATGAAAAAGAAGGGGGAAAATTTGAAATTCAAATATTTAATTTTACTCGAATTTACTGTACCTCATATTCAAACACACCCCTAAGTTAAAATATAGGACTTTCTTATAATTTTATTGTATGGCTTAAATGGAATAGCTGGCAATATATATCACAGTTGAAATTTTTTAAATTACTTTATACAAAAGCAACCAGCACCATAAACTGTCACCTTTCTATCTTTTAATAGAAAACTAAAGTATTTTTTTTTAATTGCACTAGCAGCACATAGGAGTAATGGCATTTCAAGTAACACTTACTGATTTGTTACTGGAGAGAATGTTGAAGATGAAAAAAAGTGAAAAAAATTAAAATAAAATAAAAAGGTTTTGCACCCAATTCTACCTTAGTTGGTTAAAGAAATGAGTGAGTGAACTAGAGTGCATGTTTAATCTCTTGTGTAGCAAAGTACGGCGTCTTAGGAGGTGACAATCTTTCCTGCCTAACCATTGAAAAATGCACAGACACTCCTTGTTACCTCATCTGATGTTTATCCACTTCCTTCACCCAAGAGCTCCACCGACTTCTTCGCTGTCTGCTTTCCTCTACCGAGTGTGGGCCCTAGCTGCCTATAGCAAACAAAAAAAGAAAAACCCCTCCTATGTAGAAGGCAAAGCAAAAATAGTTTAATTTTTAAACAACACGCCCTATTTTGTATGGCACCACGTGGAATGGAAGCATGCCTACACTGAGATGAGAAGGACATGGTTTGGATCAGGGTTGGCCAAATATCACCCTAGTTATATTATCCGAAACTCATGAATTATAGGATATTGCAATCCAATGTATGTATTAGAGCAATTTCATTGGTAACTAAATTGAAACTGATAAAGATTAGATCTGTGTTATATAAGAATGAATTTCTACCACTCCCTGTAATATCTTGGGCCTTTTTTGCCGTCTGCTTTGTTAATGAATATGCTTTCAGCAAATAGAATGAATGGGAATTCATAGAGCCCGTGAAAAAAAGTAATGGATTGAAGATAGGGTTCCACCACAAGAAATTAAAGACAGGCGTTTGACTTAGAGAAAAAGCAAATAGAGGAGGATTTTGTATTTTAGCTTTTTATCTTCTTCTTCTTCTTCTTCTTATTCACCCGTGATTCTAGTCAAAACTACTAAAATTGTCTAATGTGAAATAAGTATTCAACACCACTGGTCACTGTGGCCGATCTGATGATAAAAAAAAGCTTTATTTTAAGTCCTTGGTTAAAAAAGAAGTTCCTCTTAATGAACTAAAATCTGAAACCAGTAGAGACTTCTGGCAGGGCAGCCGCATTGCATTGAGTCCTTATGCAGGCCTATGAATATAGATGATTCAGCAATCAGGTTTCTGACCCTGCTTGCACAGGATTGGACCTGTAGTCCCGAGGGCCTATGATTAGGGTTGTAAATGGGTTGGTTCTGATCCGGGTCCATGGTGGACCCAGAACCGGAACCTTTAGTGAAAGGACGGACCTGGAACCGGAACTGGAACCGTTTCGGAACCAGTTTTCCTAGATCCGGAACCGGAACCGTTAAGAAGTTGATGGACCGGGAACCGAAACCAAAACCGTGTATGAGGTGGGTTCAGGTCCGGGCCCAGGTCTGTGTAGAGAATGATTTAGAGAAAATGTTAGCTTTTAGGGAAAAATTTTTAAAATTAGGGTAATATGTCCGCTTTCGGGTCCACGGGCCAGAACCAAGGTGAAACCAGACCCGGAACCGTTTAGGTCGTGGGTCCAAAAATAGGATCCAAACCCGGACCTATTTACTTATCGGTTCCTAAATGAGGACCCAAACCCGATTATTAACGGGTCGGAACTTTCTAGTAATCGGAGAATCGGGGACCCATTTACAACCTAGGCCTATGCAACAACAAAAACTTTTTTTTTATGTTGATCTGTGTCGTCATCCCTTTAATTGAGAGGAGGAATATATAAAAAGCCTAAACAAAGATTATCCCTTCTAAACATTCCAGTATCATTGGATTAGGAGAGAAATTTCCCAAAGCTCCTCTTACCTAGCTATCCTATTCACATAGAAGAAATGATTTAAAATAAGGTAGTGTAAATAACATGAAAATGACGCTATTTATTTATTTATTTTTATTTTCTTCTGTTATTTGTGATAGGTGTATACCAAGAAGATTGGAGAAATGTTTTACAAGGCAAGGATTATATAAGATATGACTTACAAAATAGAATGTTGTCCAGGTAGGATAGCAACACTGAGGCATGCAAATAAATGAGTATATTAGAGACAAGAATGATGAAGTAAATGCATGGTAAAATAAGTGAAAAATAGTGACAAACAAATGCATTCAAAGCATTTAAGTTGGCATCAATATGTGATAAAATATGTAACAAATAAAGATAATTAAAGACTCATTTGAGATGATTTAGACATATCCAACATATGCAAATAATAGGATAACATTGATGAGGAAAAGTTTCTCTATATAGGTCAATGGCCCATCAAGAAAATGGGAATAAGCCAAAGCACGTGAATAACTATAGTAACGAAAGATTTGAAGAATCTTTCCACTCTCAAGAATGTGTTTCCTCACCAAAGGTATTCTCCCCTCACCCGAGGGTTCTCCCCACCTCACTCAAAGGCTCTCCCTTCACCCAAGGGCTCTCTCACCAGAAGGCTAGGGATTCTAGCACCCCTAAGGCTGGCATATAAAAAGAGAGAGAGAGATTTGAAGAAATAAAACTTATCTTATTTAACTTACAATAGAATGGATGGAGAAATAAAATTCATGCAACTGACTCATCGTTGTGAGATGAGTCTTTGATGATGATGATGATCACAACAATGATTTCAAACTGACATAGCCATTTTTTTATTTTTTTTATTTATTTTTCGTTTTAGCTAAGGTTTCAAGAAAATTTTCTCTAATCTTCCTCTCTAAATGCATATGCAAACACAACAGACAATAGATGGAAAAAAGGCATTTTGCATGGGAATTTTCCATCTCTAGATTTTTTTTTCCCTCATCTCTCCACCAAGTGGAGATTTCCTACTTGGTTATTTTCTCTTTGAAAGTTCCATTCTCGGATGTGATTTTTGGGTTGCTGTTCAATTTTATATTTAACGAAAGAATAAATGAACTAACAAATCAATCAATCAACTATACAAGTAAGAGGCACAAGATTTTGACGTAGAAACCACCCTCCCCCCACCCAAAAAAAAAAAAAAAAAGACAAATTCAAACTTGGCCATCAATCAAGCATAATGAATCACACAATTATAAGAGATATACTAACAACCCTTATCCAGTTTTGGTACCTTAGTTCCTTTTTGTTAAAACAAAAAAAGAATTTTATAAGTAGATTCACTGCAAACCCTCACAATCGAGGCATAAATCATTCACTATGAGGAACCTTGGGGTTTAAGGACTTACTACATATGCTAAATGCAACTAAGAATACCAGTGAAAATAGTTTTGTTTCCATATTTACTTGTTTTTTAGATTAAGTTAAAGAATTTTAAATTTTTTTATTCACAAATTTTGCTAAGGGACTAGTAAAATGCTGATGTTGGTTGGGGAGGGGGGGTTTAAGTTCATGAAGTTGCATCATCTATGCATTATTTTAGGTTGAATTAGGAAATTAATTAGATGAATTGCATAATTATTCATTTAATTTCATCATTTCATGCATTTTCACCTAGAAATTAAAATTTGCACACATTTTCTGCATTATTTAAGAATTTATGCAATTTTTTTCAAAAAGTCATAGTTGGAGAAGAACTGTCCCGACGGGTCCCATTTCAATGTGGTGATTGAATTAGGATATGCAGGAAATGAAATATATAGAACCCACAGAGCCCTAGGGTGGATTTTAAGAAGAGTCCTAGTTGCACCATTACTCTAACATGGGACCCGTGTTGCTAAATTGAGATTTTCACTAAGAGGACCCCACGCATGCACATGTGAAGATCAATCAAAGGGGAAGGGGGGGGGGGGGTGTCCACTCATCAAGTTAGCTAAGGAGTCCTAACTGCAATGAAAGACCTCTCATAAGGCCTACTATTCAAGCAGAGGAAATATCCCACATAGTAGGGTCTATAGTAGTTGCAGATTTGAAATTATTCAAATTATTTCCAAGATAGTTCAAAGAAGATAATTATAAATGGAAATAAAAGATGAAGAGTTTGAATCAACCACAATTGATCTCCTTTTAAATCCAGGATTTGTGCAAAGATAAAGTCCATTGCAAAACAAAGTTCAGAATTTAATCATATTTTCTACATAACAGCCTATCTTAAATCGGCCATAACTCTTAATCTGGATGTACAATCGGCGCAATTGACCTACATTGGAAAACTTATTTAAAGTAGATGTCTGTGAAGCCCAAGATAGCACACATAGAAACTAAATTGACAATGTTATGGGCTGGAAAAGTCTCAGGTACATTTTAGGCAAGAATGAAATTAAATCCACACCGTTGAAGATTTATTGTTGCACATCCAAAGTATGACCCGGTCTAAAGAGATGCTTTTATTAGAGATGAGCTCTACCTGCAGAGATAACCTTATCTCCACTTAACTTGGCTACCAAGTCATCCAGATTTTGCAAACTCTATCAACAAACCATAGAAAGTGTCCAAATTCAACGAATCTGAAAGAGACCTGGAATTATAAAAGGAAAACATGTAAGGAAATGTCATGCATCCCATTCTCTACCAATCCAAGGACATCTTCGCTCTCCTCTTTCTTCTCTTTCCTTTCTTCTTTTTTCTCTTTAGTGTAGAAAAAAAGTTAAAAAAATATTTGGGTATTCTAGAGTCCTATTCCAGAAACTAGGATTAAAAGAGAGAAACTTGATAGCTTTCATTGTTGTCTCGCCCCGAAATCTGAGATCCTTGGAACCCTCAAATCACGAGGCACAATGGGTCCACAAAACTAAAGTAAAAGAAAATTTAATTAATAAATCTCATTAAATCAATAATTACATGAACAAATAAACTCCTACACATGCTACTAAAGTTTAATGCGAAATTCTCACAACTCATTCCTCAATCTTGGTCCTAGATGCAAGCTAGATATCCTCCATGTCCTGCTCAACTGCGAAATATGAGGAAAAATAAAGGGGTGAGTACAACTCTGCAAGTGGATCCACTATGAAACCATAACAAATGGGTAACAATCAAGGTATCAAATTTAGAAGCCACGGTTTCGAACAAATCAATAAGGAGTGGAATATAACAATCTCAAAGGTGATAAAGTCGAATAATAAGATAAGATCAAATACAATCGAAGCAATAAAAGGGGTTAATCAAAGCATCACAATTTAGGAGCAACATCCTAAACCAATCTAAAAAATAAGGCATCTCCGCAATAAACAAAATATCAAAGTGTGCTCTCCAGAATTAAGCATGTGCCAAGCACAAAATACCCGCGAGGTACAAGCCATTTTCATATCCAAAGTGGTAAGAGACCTGAGATACCGGTAATCTCCACAAAACAAAGTGGGTCTAACTACAAACTAGGAATATCACACAAAGAAATCCTAATTCTAATGTCATACCCAAAAGGGGCTAAAATCCGTGTGTGAGCATCCCTACGATGAGTTGACATACTTTAGAGAATGCCTTGGAGATCAATGGTATACAAATAATAAAATCCAAAAATCCATGAATTTCCAATTCACAATTTCAAGTGCACAAATAGGATCAGGGTTGGAAATACGAATTAATCCAATGATATCAAGTTTTCAGCATAATTCTATCATTCTTAAATCAAATAGCAAATCACTTATTGTAAGGCCCCAACCCTAGATAATTATGATTTATAGTAATTAAGTTGGTTTTACTTTGATTAAGATGTTATTAGGTTAATTGAGCCCAAGTCTCAAGAGATTTGGGTTTTGGATAGGTAGTTGGGTCGGGTTCATACCTTATTAGGTAGTTCAAGACCTTCTGTAGTTAGTATTTTCATGATTTGGCATTATTTATGTATCATATTAGTTGCATTGGGTGAATCTCATCTTGTTGAACATCTTCTATATTTGGCCCAAATCCATTTGGACTCATTCTGGGCCATTCAAACCCAAATTGACTTAAACCGAAAATATCTAGAAACCAAGAGGGCTTCCCTGTAAATTCCAGAAACTTCATTCCCATAAAAAATCCCCAAAACCCCATCGATCTTTACTCCTCTCCTTCCCATCTCGTTGCAGCGCCGTTTTCCCCTTCTCTCCCATCATCTCCTTCATTTCTTGCTTCCATTTTCGAGTGATTGGGCGTGCATGCAAGCGGGTGGAGTTTCCTTCTTATTCCTCTTCATTCTTCTTGCCCTCTTTCTTGGAATCAAGGCACCATCTCCTTCTCCTTGCTTATAGACGAGTTAAGGTAAGGAATCCCCTTTCCCCATTTGAGTTATGGAGTTCTATGAGAGTCAAGAGAACCCATCTATTGAGCGAGTATGCAATTCATTCTCATTCTCTTCATGCATATATTAGGGTTTCCTTAGAAAGAGCTTATCCTTCATCTAATCAAGGGGCAAATCACTTGAAGTAAAGCACCAAGCACCAGGCAAGTATAAGGATACATTTTCTTTACATGCATAGCTTTATTCTTTGATTCTTGATGGATTTTGTGACTTTACCCTCTTTACAGCTCAATGGAAAATACATGGATTTGATTGTGTTTTAGTGTTGATTCTTGATGAATAAATTGGCAATGGTCCTTTAGGGAACCCAAGAGTGTAAATGGAAGCTTTTAGATTGGTTTTATTGCAGGCAGAATGGTGTATTGGAAGAGAGAAACCAGTAGAATAGAAACCCTTTCGTAACAGAGTGCTTCAGGGCTGACCAGTTGGTCCCAAAGCCAGATCGGTCGAATTGCCTCACGGGTAGTCCGACCGGCCGGTCACCCAGCCCGACCGGTCGAATTTCCCTTCTGGATGTGGTCCGACCGGTCGGACCCATACTCGACCAGTCGGGTAAGCCAGACCTGTAGGTTATAGAAACGTGTTCCAAAATGCATTCTATACTTAACTATGGACTTTCTATAGTCTATGGAATAGCCTAATAATGGGTTACTCCCTTACATCTTAGAAAGAAACCGAGACATCCGCCCACACATTACCATAGGCGCTAGGTTCAACCAAAGGCTTATAGGACCATAGAATTGGATCCTTGCTACCCAAACTAGCCCAACGGCGATTAATATGGAGAAGGAGTGTTGAGCTGTCACCCCCTTTTCTTCGTGATTTTCCGATTAGTTTTCAATGTCACGTCATGGGTGTTGGCATAAGGTGAAGTGTCCTATATATATACATGAGGTAACACCAAGAATGGTAATACCGGGACACCGAATGTCTTATGAATACACCGTATTGAATGACTTTGGAAACCCGGATTATCTAGTATAGGTTTGGCTAATAATTTATCCTTGATAACCTTATAATCTAATTGCGTTCATATTGATAATAACCTTGATCTCTACATAAGGATTTATATCAGTTGCATTAATGATGGTCAGTTAATTAGTTATAAACCTATGTTTGATATCTTCAACTAAGTTGAGTTACTTTCTCATATCAGTATAAACAGATTGGTATATAGTAAGTAAAGATCCCAGATTATTCCCAACATGTTAAGAGTCGGCGCCACTTAGCTTATTATTCCCCATAGGAGGTTCGACGGGACCCCATGGGATGTGTTATCAGTTGCCTACTGCAGTAGTATCAGGAGAGTGAGTCGACGCTCTCGCGGGCAGCTAGTCGGTCCTGGCACGGCCGCTAGTGGTTTCCCAAGGATCACTTTACTCTCTTTTAGAGAGAAGATAGCGAATGTGGTTGCCATTTTGGTATGATATATTCTTTATTTCATGATTCACTCTTCATGCTAACTCATATGCATCAGTGCCTAGATTTCGATATTGATCTCTTTTAATCAGTATATTATTTATTTCCCTTGATCTATTATGCTAAGCTCATGTATCTTTATCTTTGCTTAACCGTCGTGTTAACAAAATTACCATGGTGTTACAAGTGTAGAACCCGATGCCAATCAGGCAATCAGCGCGCTCCCGGAGGCAACCCCAATGTTACCTCGGGACGTGAACGAGTGGAGTGAGGAGGACATCTTCTCTTGATTCTCCTCAATAGTACGCAACAGGGAACATTTTGGGATTGGACTTAGGGTTCACCTTCCATTGATATATTTTGTATTATTATGGATCCCCATGTCTCATGCATGCAGATGGGTTAATTAACAGACTTGTTTATTTAATGTATGAAAATGAATGGATGTTTTATAGATGCTCATGATATAATTACAGGTGAAATCTCCAGGTTTCCGCTTGAATATCTATGTTGATAATACGTGTTTGCGGATCTTCCTCACACGTACCTGTGGGATTACCCTTGTGATAGTTCGTACGTGTCTTGTCATGGCACGAATTGTCACGGGTACGTGTGTCATTCCTCAAAACCCACAATAAATCCCTAAATTCTCGGGTTCGGGGCGTGACACGTTTAATAATATACAAATCAATTTAATTTATAACAAAATAGTATCAACAAAAATAATATCAAGTCTAGCGATTATCAACCAAATCAAAAACAGCAATAATCCTCGAGAATCCTATGAGTATTTCAATAAAACCCAAAATTATGATTTAAAGCATAATCATGACAAGGAATAGAAAATGCAAGTACTATAGTAACATAATAAAACTACTTGCTTGGATCAACGATGATCAAAGGGTCAAACCTGTTCTATCTTGGATCTTCTAGAATTTCAATGTAAGGCCCTATTATTTAACAAATAAATTTAGTAATTGGGCCCAATAATTATGTTCATGCACTAATTACTAAGTTGGGTCAGGCTTAGATACAGTTCAAGAGTGACGGAATTGTCATATGTTGGCTTTAGGCCTGAGCAAGTCTATGCAAGTGGGCCTTAGTAATGGAAGTCATGTATGCATTTAAGTTAATGGGTTGAACTTAGATTTATTACTGATGGGGGAAACATCAGTGGGTGGGCTCAGGTGGTTTCGATTACATACCTTAGATGGGCCGAACCCAAGGGCTAAGTTGATCAATATGGATGGACCTAGCTTGGGTCAATATATGGGACAAAGGAATAATAATACTGATAATAATGATAGTAATAAGTGAGTGGCAAGAGAACTTAATTTCAACAATTACATTATAAGGCCCGGGGTCAATGTTTCAAATGGGTCAAGATCAAACATTACAAAGGTCATGAAAATAAAACAGGGATCATGACTCAACATGAAAAGAAAACAAACAAAAGTGAATTTGGGATTAGGTTGTTGGAGTAGGTACTGCATCTTGTTTGCCTATAGACACAATAATAGAGATATAAGAAACAAAGAGTAAGAGAAAGATGGAGGAAGACATGAAGCAGTGGCAAAAAAAGAAGGAGAAAACAATTGGTGGAGATGGAAGGAGAAAAGTGGAGTTGATGATGTGGCAACTAGTGTGTGGGACCCAAATCATGTCGGGGTATAAAACTCATCAAATGGCCAAGGATTAGTAGCCCACCTGGGACCCAATATGCATAGGACGAAGAGAAAGAAGGAAACATGTGGCAGCGGGTTGGGTTCATCCATGCACAGAGAGGGGAAACAGCACGGTAGACGAAAAGACAAGGAAAGAGAAACAAGGAAGAAGCAACAAGAAGAGGGGGAGGGGGAAATAGATAAGAAGAAAGAAAAGGAGAAGAAAGGAAGAAGAGATGGGAGGCTAGGACGATGGAGGTGTAGTACGAGAGGAGAGAATGGAGGGAAGTAGAAGAAGAAGAAAGAAGATAGGAGAAGAAGAACCAGTAGAGGGAGGTAGAGGAAACAAGGAAGAAGATGGGCTCGATTTCAATTATGAACAGAGAAAGGGGAGAAAGGGAGAGAAGGAAGCAAAAGCATGAAGAAGAAGAGGAAACAAGAAAACAGAGATGGGTTATGGGTGTTAAGTGACTAGGTTGGAATGGAGGAAAGAAAGAAAACAGTGAAGAAGAAGAAGAAGAAGATGGAAACGAGAAGCAAAACAAGAAAACAAAGAAAAGAAAACAAGAACAAGAAGATCAAGGAACAGTAGGAAGAAAACAGAGGAACAAAAAAGAAGAAGCAAGGGGAAGAATTTAGAAGACATGAGTAATGGGTTTGCTGGCAAAGGAGGGGTATGTAGGGCCGTTAACAAGTGAAGGGAGAGAGAAAAACAATGGAGGAGAGAGATCAAAAACAAGAAGAAGAAGATAAAGGAGAAGAGAATGATTGTAGAAAAAGATAACACGAGGAAGAAAAAGGAGGGGCGAAGAGAAGAGACAGAGTGGAGGTTTCTTGGGGAGAGATCATCTAGAATGGATTAATGCCAATCTTAATTATATGTTTGCAAATAATCAACCACACAGCAAAAATAAATCAAACCACAAGCACACACGACAAGAAGACAAAGATTTTACGTGGAAACCCAAACGAGAAAAAACCATGATCAAGAATGAAGAACTATGAATTATACTACAGTTAGAAGAGAATACTCAAAACCCTTATCCAGTTGCTCTTTAACCTAACGACCTTGTGATTCCCTTACATAGCTCCATACTGCAACGACCCCCTACCGTTCTCTGTGACAGATCCAAGACACTGAGACGCCTTCTAAATGTTGTACTTGACTCCCCAAAGCAATCTTCTACACTCAGAGAAATAGAAGATAATGATCTCTAGAGCAAAACTTCATCCCTTTAACTCTCCAATGGAAGAACTCTAGAGAAGGTGATCTCCAATAACAATCTTCTTCTTAGAATATTGAAATCTGTATTCCACTACTTAGGGTTGAGAGAGAACCCTTTTTTATAACTCCAAATTCGTGCCTCATAAGTATAATACGATCAGGAAAGGAGTTTGCATCAAACAGGTAAGTTTCCTTTCAATTCGGACTGAAAAATTGCAAGGCAACGCACTTTCTGCACTTGCCCGACCGGTCGGATAAATTGCTTGACCGGTCGGATTAAGGTTCTGTACGGGTGAAAATTTCAGCATTTTCCTGCAAACTTCTAGAGGCCATAACTTTCTCGTTTCAACTCCGATTAAGGCGATCTTGGGCTCTACGGAATCCTCTTGAAACGAGCTTTCCAACGGTAGGCCTCATGTGCATATCTAACCCTCGGTCTATGAGATATTACCTTTTTAATATATGTTGTTCATAGAAAACTTTTTAAATTTGTCGTTTTTTCTTCTAGTTCTTCACTTCAGTGCATCCGGCGACTCAAACCATTGTCCATACTCAAAGATATGTAAAATACAATACTAATGGACTCAAGTTTTGTCTAACCCATGAATTTGCCAATACAAAAATACTAACAATCTCCCCCTTTGGCAATTCATAGACAAAACTTCCTTTACATTCAATCTACCCAAAAATAAAGCCAAAAATACATTAAACATTGAGCAAATTGAAATAACAAAGAAAATTGTACCATCAGCTCTGTATCAGGTACAAAAGAAATCATCTTCAGCTCCATCTATCTTCAGAATACACAAAAATTTCATTCCTCCCCTGAATGCAATATCTCCCCCTTTTTGTCCATAATTGACAAAGCAAATGATCATCATGCAGCAAAGTTATCAACCTGAATCCAATAGTAGCTCCCCCTTGATTACAGCTCCCCCTTAACTGTATCTTCATCGCAGCACTGGGGATGGGAGCTTAATCATCTTAATCAGGGTTTTTTACATGTAGCCACCCACACTTGTGTAGTATGATCTTTCAACAAAGTGTGAGCAACTTCTAGAGGTAAATCAGATTTCCTAAACCAAATAGCTCTTGCCTTGACCTTTGGCTCAGACAATTGTTTCCACCATTGCTTATGCTTTGGCAAAACATGCAGCTTCGTGCAATGGGGACGAATGTGTCCTTTAACTCCACAGTGATGACAAGTGGCTGTTCGTGCAAGACGTGACACATTCTTCTTTTGTAAACTACTAATCACATTAGGAACATGTGCAATATGTGGAGTAGTGTGTGCAATACTTTTAACAAAAATAGAATTACCATTAGATTTTGAAGTAGATGCACCATCATTAAAACCAAGATCACGCTTGTCATTAAGTAGCTTATGAATACACAAGATGTCATCTAGTATCTTTGAACCAATATTCAGCTTATTCAGAGATACTTTTGTAGAATCCAGTTCAGACAACACAATCTTCAGTTCCCTAGCAAAGTCTTCTTTTTCAGCTTGAACAGTCTTGAAATTAGTTTTCAAGGTTTCAAACTCTTGCGCAACCTTCTTAAACTCATCTTTTAGTAAACCACCCTTGTGACTCTCAGTAGTCAACTTATCAACCATGGAATTCTTTTGTCTTTCTAACAGATGAACCTATGATTTGGCATCTTCTAACTCTTTCTTAAGAGACAAAATCTCTGCTTTCCACTTAAGAGCATCTTTTTCAAATAACTTGCTCATCTGCATGACTTGTCCAGCAAAATCCCATATTCTGCTTCCCAATCATTTTCTTCATCTGAAAGTGCAATATCAGCAGTATCTGCAGCAGAATTGGCATTTGACATAGTGGATCTAGGCACAAAAGCCACAAACTTGTCATTCACAATATCCTTCAAATTAGGTTCAGGGTTTTTCTCTTCTTCTAAAAAATCATCATCTCAAGTTTTTAGAGCTTTGTACTTGAGATTTTTTTTCTTGTTAGGACAGTCACTGGAAAATGACCAAGACCTTGACAATCAAAGCACTTAACCTTGGCTAATGATGTCTTCTTTTCAAATTTTGATCCCTTCCACTTAGCTTTCTTAACCTTCATAAGTTTTTGAAACTGAACCCTTAACTTAGTGATATCATCATCAAAATTCGAATTAGTTTCAATTTTCTTTGCAGATTGCTTCACGGATTCTTTGAAAGCTTTAAAAGTCAAATCTTTATTCTTTGTTGATTTCCCTTATTTAGACGGTTTTCTTCGAAAGTCTGAAAATTTCCAACCAACTGATTCACTGTAAGGTATCTAAATTCTTATTCTCTTCAATAGCATCTACCTTTGAATCAAACTTTGAAGGAAGAGACCTTAGAATCTTCTTGACAATTTTACTTTTAGGGATTACTTCATCCAAATTGAAAATAAAATTGACAATATCATTCAGCTTAGCATTAAACTGATTAAAAGTTTCTTCTTCTTCCATTACAATGGTTTCAAAAGCCTGATTTAACTTTTGCAACTTTACTTGTTTGACAGTATCAGTACCCTTATAAACAGTTTGCAAAACATCCTATACTTCTTTTATAGTTTTACAAGTGGATATCCGATAAAACTCATCAGTAGACACTCCATTATAAATAGCATTCATGGCCTTATTATTGCAATTGGATGCATGCTTTTATTCTTTAGACCATTGGGCTTTAGGTTTAGCAACAGTTTGCCCATCAGCAGTAATAGTAGGTTTTGAATAACCTTCCTCAACACTATCCCACACATCATCATCAATGGACTTAAGGAACCCAATCATCATTTGCTTCCAATAAGCATAATTTGAGCCATCAAACAATGGAGGCTTCACAGCAGATGTGCCTTCTTGATTGAGTACCATTCTAGATATCTCTTAGGATCAAACACTACAAATCAGTGCAACCAGCTCTAATACCACTTGGAGGTTTTTTGGGGAGAGATCCTCTAGAATGGATTAATGCCAATCTTAATTATATGTGTATAAACAATTAACCACGCAACGAAAATAAATCAAACCACAAGCACACACCACAAGAAGACACAGATTTTACATGGAAACCCAAACGAGAAAAAACCACGATCAAGAATCAAGTACTATAAATCATACTACAGTTACAAGAGAATACTCACAACCCTTATCCAGTTGCTCCTCAACATAAGGACCCTATGATTCCCTTGCACAGCTCACTACTACAACGACCCCCTACCGTTCTCTGTGACAGATTCAAGACACCTAGACGCCTCTTAAATGTTGTACTTGACTCCCCAAAGTAATCTTCTACACTCAAAGAAGTATAAGACAATGATCTCTGGAGCAGAACTTTAATCCTTTAACTCTCCAGTGGAAGAACTTTAGAGAAGGTGATCTCCAATAACAATGTTCTTCTTAGAATATTGAAATCTGTATTCCACTACTTAGGGTTGAGAGAGAACCCTCTTTTATAGCTCCAAATTCGTGCCTCATAAGTATAATATAATCAGAAAAGGAGTTGCATCAAACAGGTAAGTTTCCTTTCAATTCGAATTGAAAAATCGCAAGTCGACGCACTTTCTGCACTTGCCCAACCGGTCGAATTAAGGTTTTACCCGGGTGAAAATTTTAGTATTTTCCTGCAAACTTCTAGAAGCCATAACTTTCTCGTTTCAGCTCCGATTGAGGCGATCTTAGCCTCTACGGAATCCTCTCGAAACGAGCTTTCCAATGGTAAGCCGCATGCCCATATCTGACCCTCAGTCTGTGAGATATGACCTTTTTAATTTATGTTGTCCATAGAAAACCATTTCAATTTGTCGTTTTTTTCTTCTATTTCTTCACTTCAGTACATCCAGCAATTCAAACTATTGTCCATACTCAAAGATATGTAAAATACAACACTAATGAACTCAAGTTTTGTCCAACCCATGAATTTGCCAACACAAAAATACTTACACAGAGAACGAGAAGAAAAGAGCACAAGAGAGAGGAAAGTAAATGAAGAAAAAAAAAACATGTAGAAAAGGAGGAGAAGATGAATAGTGAGCGTAAAGTATAGGTGGGTCTGGGTCATGCCTGGCTCGGCTGGGCTAGTAGTGGGTCTGGATTCATCAAGGGTGATCCGATGATGGTGCTGGTTAGTGGGAATGATTAATTGGTCTGATGGTGCCTAGGTGATGTGTGACCCAATGGAGATGAGTAGATGGTGATGCTCATGACAATGGTGAGTTAATGGTTAGATGATGATGGAGGTCATGACACGGCATGGATGATAAAATTGAAAGCTATGTTACAATGAAGGAAACTAAAATAACCAACTATAATAGTAACTTCTAAAAGAAAGAGATAAAGAAGAGAAGGACCATACTTTAAGAAGAAAGAGAATACTCTATACAAAAGAGGGAGAGGACTTACGGTCGTAGTTGTGATTCAAGAGAGGGAGAGTGGTTTCTATTTATAGGTAAACAAAAGCAAAGTCCCAAAAAGAGTTTCAGTCCTAGTCAAACTTAGGCAATGAAGTTTAATTCAAATAAAACTCTATTCCCAAGTAAAGTTAGGGTAAATCAATACACTTAAGGAGATTTAATCCAAATAAATTCCAATTTAAACACAACTCTAAGATTCCAAAACTCTTAGTAGTTTATGTGACTTACATAGCAACTAATTAATTATCCAAATTTAAATAGCATAACAATCTTAAAAATAAAAATCACAGGTGGGGTCCATCAAGATTAAATCAAGGGTCAAGATTAATTCTAATTAAAAATAAAAATTCGGGTCGTTACAATTATATTCACATGGAGATTCTAATAAAATTCAGAAGTTCTTTTGCTATGGAGTAGTAGTCCTTTGAATCGGAATGTCGGAATAAGTTAAGTAAAATTTTCCATTCTTTTCATGTGATTTGATTTGATAATTTAATTGTCTCTATGCATGATTAATCTAATTACTAAAGTTGTCTTCAAGTTTTTGACAACTTCTGCTTTTTAATTAAATGATACTTTAATCATGCATAATTTCTTAATAGATTATACTCAGATCTAGGTCTTTGATTGTGTTTACTTGATTTATGTGTGATGTTTAGTTTAATTAATATTATCAAGAGGTGAAGTAGGTTTTGGCCTTAGATTATTTTTTAAAAACTTGTAGTTAGTGATAGACAAATTATCCGGATCGGAAATATTGACTTGTTTCTGATCTAAAGTAACTTTTAGGCAATTTCTATTTTATCAATTATATGGAATGATGAATTGGTTTATTTAATGGACTCTTGACATTCTGATCTATTTTACATTATTGTTATCTTTGCACTTAGTTTTAGATTTTGTTTAGTTTTAGTTTTAGATTTTGTTTAGTTTCTGATTTGCATACCACACATCTCCTTTATTATTATTTTCTTTTTGAAAAAACAAATTTTTACTTAAAAAGTTCAAAACTGCTTCTTGTAGGTTCGACCAGTAATTGCCACTATCTCAGCAAGACAACTGTACACATGTAGTGTTAGGAGATTTTAATTAATCTACACATCAAATTGCATACTACAAATCAGATTAGGACCTTGAACGTATCATCTTTGCCAGTTCTAAAAAACCCTCACGTGGTATCAAAGCAGATTCACGCTTAGATTCAAAATCTTTTATGTGAATCGATCAAGATTGATAAAATGGAATTCAATTAAGAAGGCATATCTACGATTAAGCCTCTTATGCTAGATGGATCAAACTATCCCTATTAGAAAGTTCGTATGATTGCATTTCTATAGTCTTTTCAGGAGGATGTTTGGAACTTTGCTGAGTTTGGCAACACCAAACCTATTGTTGTGGTTGATGGAGAAACTGTCCCTAAACCAAGGGATAAGTGGACTAGAGATGTGAAACAGGCCTCCAACTAAAATAGCAAAGCCATAAGTCCTATTTGCAATGGACTCTCTTCTTCTGAGTTCCACAGGATCTCTACCTATATCTCTACAAAGCAAGCATGGGGTCTCTTGCAAACTACTCATGAGCGTACTATCACTGTGAAGCAATCTAAACTCCAGAAATTGACTATTGCCTTTAAAACCCTCAGAATAGAGGAAGATGAAACTTTTGATGACTTCTAAGCTAAACTGAGTGATATTCTGAACTCAAATTTCAATTTGGGTGGAGCTTATTTCTAGAATATAATAGTCAAGAAGAATTTGAGATTTCTACCTAAAAGGTTTCATGGAAAAGTAGTGGTCATTAAGGAAAATAGAGACTTGGATATCATTGGAGTTGATCAGTTGGTTGGTGATATTCAAACTTTAGTTAGAAGCAGATCATAGGGAAAACAAAAAATATAAGGGGATTGCCCTAAAGATTTTTAAAGAATAAGAAAAGTCTGTTGAAACTTATTTAGAGTCTAACTACAAGGAAATTAATATTCAAGATGTGATTTAGTTCATAACAAAATTCAAGAAACTACTAAAACGTAAAAATATCTACTTTGAAGATGCCCAAATCTAAGAAAACTACAAAGATAAACCTCAATTTGTTCAGCGCTATGAATACTGGTCATATAGTGAATCAGTGTGTTAACAAAAAATTCAAGACCAATGGTAAGAGATTGGCTACCACTTGGGATGATGATTTTGAAGAGCAGAGTACTAAAAATGAAATTGCTACCCATGACACTGCCCATTCTAAGTTTATAGCTTTTATGGCAAGATCTAACTCTATTTCTTCACAAGGTTCTTCTGACAATAGTTCGAATTCTAATGATGATGTTGATTAAGTGTCAAAGGCTAAACAAGACTGGGAAGAATTATATAAAGCCCTGTGGAATGATTATGTGAAGATGAACAAATTCAATGACAAGATTACTAACAAGTGAAAGCTACAAAGAACCAAGTTTCATCTTTGTTGAAAGAATTAAAGGAAGTGCTTGCAGAGGTGTAACTTTTGAAAACTTAGCACAATATCATGTCTGATATCTAATTGAAGCAGATAAAAAATATGATCTGTTGTCTAAGGAATCCAAAAAGCTTGTATAGGAGATTGAGTCTTTGAAGAAAGAGTTGCAGGCATCTCGAGGGGTGAAAACTAAATTGAATGGTAAAATCAAGTTGATTATGTCAAAGCTGACTACTACCAAGACATCATTGGACAGGATGAATACTGGATTGAAGAAACTTGATGATATCATTCATAATCGGAAATTTGGATCTAACAAACACGAGATTGGATAAGTTAGTGATGCTCGCAATAAATATATTTTTGTTAAAGGTTCTACTTTATTTGCTATGGCACCTCTTGTTCCAAAAACAGCATATATTAATCATGTTGTTAGAGCTCCATACAAGAATGTGTCACATCCTAAGTTTGTTCCCAGATGTCATTTTTATGGAATTAAAGGGTACATTCAGCCCCAAATCAACCCAAAAGTCTGCAATGGAAGAAACCATCTTCTCTACCAAAGGTCAAAACTAGAGCAATCTGGGTGAGAAAGTCTAATCTACACTGTGATATGGTTCATACTATGCTAAAGGCACATAATTCACAAGTGTAGGTGACTAAATTCAATAGCCCTTGATGTAAAAGGTCAAAAGGTAGATGAGATTAAGTGGGGGTAAGAATTAAGAGGGAGTTGCAGAAGCTTGTTAACAGGTATATTGAATGAGAATTATTTTTGTAAAATTATGGACAAAAGGGGGGAGACAAATTTGCAAAGCATGGATGCAGTTATATTATTTTTTTATTTATAGGTACTTTTTTTTTTTTGCATGGTCAAGATGTCAATGTAGTTGTAATTTTTGGGTTTATTTGTTGGGTAGATTATCTGTTTGTCTAGAGAGTTTTGTCTATTAATTGCAAAAAGGGAAGATTGTTAGGATTTTTTAGTGTTGGCTAATTCATAAGTTCTGAATGAAACTTGGTGTCTAATTGAGTTGTGGTTTTCATTTTTTTTAAATTTGATTGTACCATATGTCACCAGATGAGCTGAAGTGAATAAACTGAAGAAAAAGTATAAAATTTGTGAAAAGAACAAGCCAGAGACTGAATGACTACCTGCTCAAGCAATGGGTGAGTTCGCTGAAGCTAGGTACCTCAGTCGCTTGAGACCTAAACCGCGGTCAACCACATCTGCACAGAATGCATCCAAAACTTATGTTCAATTGAGCAAGCTTCATGCCTACTTGAGTAAGTGACAAAGAAAACCTAGTTTTGGACTACGCGGATTACTTTCCTTTTTCAACTATGAGTTATTTTTGTGTTCTATGGAAACCCGAAACCCTACCTCTAGAGCATCCATTAGAGTGTTGTGCTGATTTTTAAAGACTCTCTAGAGATTTGTTATTTCTAATATTATGGAAGATCATTTGCCTTACAGATTCAAAGCGGTGTTGTTGGTAAGAACTGCAATCCTTAGGTTGTAGTTGATTGGGGAAAAGTCTGTGAATATATCTTGTAATTACTCAATTTTCTAGTGTTTGCTTTTTGTTGGACCAAGTGATAGATCTCGTGGTTTTTCCCATATTTAGGTTTTCTATATAAAAAATCATAGTGTTTTCTTCTTACGTGGTTAATTGATTTACAGTTCTTTAATTTTTCACCATAGTTAATTAGCCTGCATACTAAAAATCAGGTTAGGCATTGAACCCGTCATCTTTGCTGGTTTTAAAAAACCCTCAACCTTAATTTAGCTCAAACTTTGATCATTTGCTGATGCTAATGCATCTTATAAAATTGGTTCTCAATTAAGGTACATTATGGTTGTTCAGAAGATTTACCCATTTACATCATAATCACATTCCCCAAAAAAAGAAAGAAAGAAAGAAAGAAAGAAAGACAGCCCCAAAAAATGACATTATTCTGTGAGGGGGTGAGACTTTATCTAATAAATTCAATGTTAGGGGGCACTTCAAAAGCTAACCCACTCAAAATTTTTGTCCCCCTTTTCGAGGTCGTTTGTTTTGGTTGATTTACATAGGTAAATGAACCACATGTGTAATGATTACACACATTCACATTTGTTTTCACTCATTTCGCATGAGATGTGTAAAGTAAATGTGAAAATGGTATGAAAATGGCTTGAAAATCAGGTAAGAATTTTCACACCTCAACATGTGTGAAAACATTACCCATGTTACTGTTATGAGGCGGGTGAATAGTAACTATATATGGCAGTCCGCCTTTTTGCATTTTTTTAATTTTTTGGGCCACAAAATAGCAATTTAAACCGTCTAAACTCTTCTAAAGGTCAAAAATGGCTCAAACACCAATTTTTAGCCGTTGGATCATCCTACAACTTGAGATATGATCAAAACAGTTCAGACCGTTAGATGTGTTGAACCCATGATTGAACACTGTCTACCTTTCTTATTTTTTGACTCCTGTGGGCCTCCTAATGTAAATCAGAACCGTTGAAACTCTTGTGAAGACTAAAAACAGCCATAAGATCAATTTTCAGCCGTTGGATCATTATACAATTTGAGAATGATCAAAACAATTGGGACCGTTGGACGTGATTGAACCCTTGATTGACCCAGTCTACCTTTCTTATTTTTTGACTCCTGTGGGCCCCCTAATATAAATTAGAACCGTTGAAACTCTTGTGAAGACTAAAAACGGCCATGATACCAATTTTCAACCGTTGGATCATAATATAGTTTGAGATATTTACAAAAAGATCTAGCAATAAAAATCTAAAATTCTTAATTTTATGGCCCCATCTTGATGATCTAAACCGTCCAAACTCTCTAGAATGCCTTTTTTGGCTTAAAGATGTAGTCTTTTTCTATATATATTTTAAGATATTTGTAATAAATCATGAAAAATGGTAAAAATATTATGATAAACAGTGAGTCAATTGCATATGAAGAGGTGTAAAAATGACATATGAAGAGGTGTAAAAATATTATGATAAACAGTGAGTCAATTACTTTTAATTTACATATGAAGAGGTGTAAAAATGACAAACGATTGAATGCATTCCACGTATGAGTCAATTGCATATGCAAATAACTCACATATGAGTCATTTACCTATGTAAAGCATTTTCACATGATATGTGAAATTAACATACGACCCATTCTATATAATTAAATAAAATTTACTCCAATTGGACTTTTACCCACAATTAATGAAGTTGATATTGTAAAAAAACATATGATTATGCTTAATATTTCTTATTTGAACTATGTGCTTCATATGTGATGCAACATACATATGACATGGGCACAACTTTGATTGGAATAAAACTATCCTCGATGATGGAACAAGGTTAAAGAATGGTCTCAGGGCTTCAAATCAAAGATGGACCTACTGATCAATGATAGAAAGTGACCCATACAATCTCCTACACGCTTCTCCACTTAACAAACCAAAAAACAAGGACTCTTAACATATACCCTTTCAAAAAACGTGTCAGAAAGTGATTAATGCCCAAACGCTCACACCCAAATCGTGATTATCATAAATTAACAAACTGCCACACTAAATAGGAAATCCAATAAAAATAATTTTACCCATGATTAATTTGAGAGTTGACATTAATCTAATTGGAGTAAAATTTCAGCGTATTCCAATATACAAATTTCTTTTTCATGTCATAGAGTTGGGTTTAATTACACAAATGTTCTCCCCACGCAGTACAAAATATAAATCGGTAAGATCAATTTCTCTAAACAAACAAAAATCAATGTATAGTAACAGAGTCCAAAAAACAAACCGGTACAAGAGCGATTCGTCCAAAAATCAAGTTGCAACTCATGGCGCACGTTAGCGCGGCCCGCCATGTAAGAATCTTTCCACCACGCTCACGCTCGGCTCCACCACGTTGCGCGCCCAGGCCTCCCGGAAACGGGCGGAATCCGACACCAGAGCTGCCAGGAAAGCATCCGTCGCGTCGAGTCTGTGTAGGTCCCACCCGGAGGATCTCAGCCGTTGGATCTTCTCGATCTGCCTTACAGCAAGCCGACACGTGTTCTCCTTAATCGCCTCCACGGCCTCCACGAAACACGCGGTCCTGTCTAAATCCCCCTCGGGCCGCGCGCTCCGCCCGTGACGCTGAAAATATCGGTCGAACTCCGGAACGCCAATCGCGCATCGTAACCCGTTACGACACGACCCCGAGAACTCGGCGAGCTCCTCGAACATGCCGGTCTCGAGCATGGCATCGACTCGCCTGCACAGGTACTCGAACAGCACCTGAACCGAGACGTCGACCCAGAGAAAGCAGCAGTCGTAACGGAACGGGTCGGGGCCGAGACGGTGATTTTGGGAAGTGGGTTGGTCTTGGTAGCGGTCTGTGACGAGGGCGTGGATGAGGGAGTTGGAGCCGCCCACAACGAGGGGGAGGTTGTGGCGGGAGATGATGTGGGAGATTGTGGAGGAGGCGATGTGGCGGAAATCGAGGGGTGAGACGGGTCCGAGGGTGGGGTCCAGCTCGCCGAGGAGGTAGTGCGGGACCCGGTTTCGGCGCGTTAGGGGGATCTTGTTGGTGGTGATGTCGAGGCCTTTGTAGAGCTGCATTTTGTCGGCATTGATGATTTCGGAGGGGAAGTGGAGGGAGAGGTCGATGGAGAGCTGGGATTTGCCGGTGCCTGTTGCACCCATGATGACTGTGATAGGGTCTTTGGGGGTGGGGTCGGATTGCATGCGGACCCTTCTGGGTCTGTTGTTGATTGTTAGTGGGGGACAAATTTGGAGGGATTGGATTTGAAGGGAGCTCCTGTAGGAGAAAGGCCTCATCAGTATAAGCGAGAGAGAGAGAGAGAGAGAGAGAGAGAGAGAGAGAAAGATGCCTGCGCTGCTCTGCTTGCCAACTGATGTTTGTCAGAAATCAAGAGAGAGAGGAGTCAGGAGTAGCTAGCATTTCATTATTTGCATTTCACAGCTCCGTTTTCCTACGTTTGGTTTGCGTCTTTCTTTCTCACTCTCATTGGCTCTGGGTCTCTGAGGAATGCACATATATATAACTCTCTCTCTCTCTCTCTCTCTCTCTCTCTCTCTCTCTCTCTCTCTCTCGCTTTCCCATCAGGGTTGTGATATTTTCATATATTTCTGCGTGGCTCCGAAAGGAATTTTGAATGTTGGCTGCATCACGGATTGGAAAAAACTCTATTACTATTCAAAATTGTATTTTTATTTATTTTTAAACTAAGAATTTAAAGAGGCAATAGAGTTCTAGAAGAATTAAAATGAAGAAAATTCCATAAAAAATTGAAATTAAGCAGCCTAATCGATCATGCATGGTTCCGATTGATCGGATTTCAGGAAGTGTCCAAATTCGATTGATTGGACCATTGCCTGATCGATCAGACTTGCACGAAAATACCACTGACTTATGATTTTCTAAATTCAATTTTAGTGGATCTTTCCTGTTTCATGTTAGTTTCTTTCCTGATTAAAATTTACTTATGAGGCACAAATTTAGGGCTATAAAAAGGGCTTATCTTTCAACCGTAAGATATGAAACACAGATCTCATTATTCTAAGTAGAGGTTGGGTATTAAAGATCATCTCCTCTAAAGTTCTTTGGAGAGTTGAAGGGCTGAAACTTTGCTCTAGAGACCTTTATCTTCTACTTCTTTGTAAAATATTATTCTAAGGAGTCACTACAACATCTAGAAAGTGTGTAAATGCTTAGATCTATAATAATGGACAGTATGAAGTCGTTGCAGCGGGTGCTGTGCAATGGGAATCACAAGTTCTTAGATTGTGTGATAACCAGATAATGGTTATGAGTATATCTCTTATAACTATTGTACAATGCATTGTGCCTTATTTTTTATCACAGTTTTTTTTCAGTTTGGATTTCCACGTAAAAATCGTGTCTTCTTATGGTGTGTACTTTTGTTTGATTTATTTCTGGTGCATAATTGATTATTTGCATATAAAGTATTGAGATTGATTGCATTAATCCATTCTAGACAACCCCCCAAAAGCGATCAAGTGGTATCAAAGCAAGTTGCATTAATTTCTTGTGTTTGACTTAAGAGATAAATAGAATAGTGCTCAATCAAAAACATAGATCCACTGTGAAGCTTCCATTGTTTGATGGCTCAAATTATGCTTATTAGAAGCAAAGGATGATTAGGTTCCTCAAGTCTATTGATAATGATGTGTGGGATATTATTAAAGATGGTTATTCAAAACCCACAACTACTACATTGAGCATATAGTTTTTAAATTGAAAGCCCAATGAACTAAGGACGAGAGGGATGCCTTCAACTGCAATAATAAGGCCATGAATGGTATTTATAATAGAGTGTCTGCTGATAAGTTTCGTTAAATTTCCTCATGCAAAACTGCAAATGATGTATAGGATGTTTTGCAAACTATATATGTGGATACTGATACTATCAAGCAAGTAAAGTTGCTAAAGTTAAATAAATCCTATGAAACCATTGGTATGGAAGAATATGAGACTTTCAATCGATTTTATGCTAGGCTAAATGACATTGTCAATTCTATTTTCAACTTTGGCAAAAAAATCCCTAAAAGTAAAATTGTCAAGTTTTTGAGGTCTCTTACTTCAAAGTTCAATTCAAAGGTGGATGCTATTGAGTAAAATAAGAATTTAAGAACTCTCACTGTGAATCAATTGCTTGGGAATCTTTAGGCCTTCGAACAAAACCGTTTAAATAAAGGAAAATAGGTAAAAAAATAACAGTTTAGCTTTGAAATCTTTTAAAGAATCAGTAAAGAAACTTGAAAAGAAAATTAAGACTAATTTAAACTCTGACGGTAATATTAAGTTAATGAATCAATTTAAAAAAACTCATGAAGGCTAAAAAAGCTAAGTGAAGGGATCAAAGTCTAAGAAAAAACTGAATTTAATAAACGTAAAGTGCTTTGATTGTCAAGGTGTTGGTCATTATGCTAATGACTATTCTAATAGGAAAAAAAAACCCAAGCATAAAGCTCTAAAAGTTTGGTATAATGACTCATCAGAAAAAGAGAAAGATCCTGCGCCTAATCTAAAGATATTGTAGATGGCAAGTTTTTCATTTTTAAAGCTATATTCACTATGTCTGATGATAGCTCCACTACAAGAATGCTGATGGACTTTCAAATGAACAAGATGATTGGGAAGTAAAATAAGAAATTTTTCTTGGAAAGTCTATAAAACTTAGCAAGTTATTTGAAAAAATATGCTCTGAAGCAAAAAAGAAGAGATTTTGTCTCTTAAAAAAGAGTTAGAGGATGTAAAATCAAAGGTTCATCTCTTGGAAGGACAAAAGAACTGCTTAGCTGATAAATTAACTATAGATAGTCACAAATATAGTTCACTGAAAGATGATTTTAAGAAGTTTGAGTAAGAACTTGAAACCTTGAAAATAGACTTAAAGACTGTTAAGGCTGAAAAGAAAGATTTGGCTAGCAAACTGAAGACTACTTTGACTGAGCTAGATTCCACAAAAACTTCTCTGAACAAAATGAATACTGTTGGAAGATACTTGAAGACATCTTGTATATTCAGAAGCTACCTAATGACAAAAGAGGTCTTGGTTTCAATGATGGTGCATCTACTTCAAAATCTAAAGGTATATCCGTTTTTGTCAAAAATATTGCACACACTACTCCACATATTACACATGTTCATAATGTAGTAAGTAGTTCAAAGAAGAAGAATGTACTATGTCAAGCACGCATATCCACTTACCATCACTGTAGAGTTAAAAGAGACATTTGTCCCATTGCACGAAGCTGCATGTTTTACCAAAGTATAAGCAATCGTGAAAACAATTGTCTGAACCAAAAGTCAAGACAAGAGCAAATTGGATTACGAAGTCTGATTTTTCTACACAAGTTGCTCACATTGTGCTGAAGATCAACCTACACAAGTATGAGTGGTTACATGCAAAAAACCTTGATCATGATGGTCAAACTCTCATTCCCAGTACTGCTATGAAGATACAATTAAGGAGGAGTTATAATTTAGAGGGAGCTACTACTAAATCCAAGTTGATCAATTTGTTGCATGATGATAATTAGCATTGTCAATTATGGACAAAAAGGGGGAGAATACTACATTCAGGGGGAGACCTTCCAAGTTAAGATGCTGAAATTCAGTTGTTAATAAACAAACAGAGATAAAACAGATATACAAGTGTGCTTATGGTAAATTTTTATTTTTTTGAAGATTCAATGTATTTTAATGTATTTTAGATAAATTAAATTGTATTTTTCTAACGAGTTTTGTCCACAAATTGTCAAATAAGGAAATTGAAAGGAATTATTTATATTAGCTAATTCATGGATTGGACAAAACTCAAGTCCTAGTCGAAGTTTTATTTTATTTATTTTTAGACTAGGAGTTTAAAGAAGCAGCAGAGTTCTAAAAGAGCTGAAATGAAAAAAATTTATAAAAAATTGAAACTAGGCTACCTAATCAATCAAGCATGGGTCCAATCAATCAGATTCAAGGCAGTGTCCAAATTCGATCAATCAGACTAGCTCAAAAATCTCACCGACTTTTGATTTTCTAAATCTGATTTTAGTGGATCTTTCCTGTTTCTTATCAACTATTTTTCTAATTGGAATATACTTATGAGGTATGAATTTGGAGCTATAAAAAGAAGATATCTCTCAACCCTAAGGATGGAACACAAATCTCATTGTTATAAGTAAATATTGGGTATTAGAGATCATCTTCTCTAAAGTTCTTTGGAGAGTTGAATGGCTGAAGCTTTACTCTAGAGACCTTTGTCTTCTACTTCTCTTAGTATAGAAAATTGTTCTGAAAAATCAAGTATAACATTTAGAAGATTTCTAGGTGCTTGGATCTATGATCTGTAATAGAAGATAGCAAAGAGTCATTGCAATGGGGTGCTGTGCAATGAGAATCACAAGTCTTTAAATTATGCAATAACCAGATAAGAGTTGTAAGTATATCTCTTGTAATTGTAGTATGATACATTATGCATGGTTTTCAATCGTGGTTTTTTCCTAATTTAGATTTCCACGTAAAAATTGTTTCTTCTTGCGGTGTATGATTTTGTTTGATTTATTTCCACTATCTAATTGATTGTTTGCAAATATAGTATTGAGATTAATTACATTAATCCATTCTAAACGAACCCCAAAAACCTTTAGTGTCAAACTAGCATCATGGCGTTAATAAGCAACAATACCTCAAGTTATCCGATTTTATTATTATTAAAGGTTCGACCTATAGAAAATCAGATTTAGAACATATTTCATATTCTAATTCATAACTGGGTTTGAGTTTGAAATCTAATTTGGGTTCAAATTAGTGAATGGGTTTAGTTATAGGTCCATTTAGGGTCCAACACGTACACCCAGCATATGAATAGTTAGTTCTCCAAGATGTAAGCTCAAAATCAACTTGTCATGTCTATATGTAATTTTGGAGGTAGCAGACTGGATGAAGTGTTATAAATTGAATGATGTCCTTATTTTAAGCAAAAAAAGGTTAAAAAAAAAAGAAAAGGGAAAATAACTCAACTAATTTTAAAATAAGATCCCAGTAGTCTAGTTGGAATTGGATTCAAGTCTAGTATAGTTTCCGGTCGGTAACAATTATTTACTGAAGGATCTCTCCCGTGAGTTCTGTAACTAAAAGCTGAGGAAGGCAAATATGGCACCGAAGAATGTTCTCTTGAGAGAAAATTGCATAATGCTTATATCCAATCTAATTGTGGGGCTAACTTAGATACATATGTATCAATGGAAGGAGGCATATGGAAATAAAGATGGGAGATAGCGGGAAAAAAGAGCAAACCCCCCAGTTTATCCTAGCCATTGATTTAATAGTCTTAAATTTTAATTATATCATGTTTGTAGATTTTTTTCGAGATTCAATCCAATTCTGAGTAATGATTGATTTAAGCAAAATTAGGATAGATGCCCGAAAAGAATGAAGGGCCTGTAATTAGCCAGTCATCCCAAGTAGAGCTTAATGTGATGCCTATACCTAGATTTCAAAACTTAGCTATTAAAAAAATGTGTACGTGGTTGAATAAAATGGTCAATCCATTCTATATGAATAACAAGCTGACCATGGTAAGGATTCATGCAAGGGATAGTGAGCTTGAAGGGACTGATCTCCAAGGTGGTGTGCCCTATTGGGCTCCTGAAGCTGTCCGAGGAAGGCTTTGACCTGCGAGGAATTCGTGTTGGTGGAAACTGATGAGAAGTAGTGGTGGCCAAGGCATGCCGGACAGCGCTTTCTTTAAAACGAGTTCAGCCTCTCCGGATTAGATTCGATGCGAGAGGTTCTCAACCGGAACTGCCCCAGGATACAATGGCCTCCACTAGTGATTTGTCTTGGTCACATACCAAGCAACTCGTTAACCCCAGGCGCACAACATAGTAAGCTTAGAACGAGAAAGGGAGAAAGAAGTGATTTGTTTTCTATAGTTTTTTTTAACCCAAACGTCCCCTTTTTATATACAAAAATATTAACGTTGGGCATTTGGAGCAATAATAAAACCAACGTTTAAAGCACATTAAATAGAATCATGCCTTTATTTAATTTAACTTATTAAAAACACTTAAAATATAAATTATGAATTTCTGCAAAAACTTGCTAAGACTATATCATAATATGGGTCTCCCTAATAGGACAGGCTACTTGGATTTGCACCCCTACTTGCACACGATTATCAAGCCCAACTCATATGCTAGCATAAGGCTTGTGGCAAAAGAGTTCAAAGAGCTTGAAGTGTAAAGAAAAAGGTTATATAGTACTCAAAGGTTTTACACTTTTCTTATGTGGGACTCTGGCAAATACACAAAGTTTCCTTTATCTTTTGGTAAAGATGAAAATAAAGAGAAAAAAAGAAGAATGTTTTGAAACTACATAACGTACACTAACAAGAATTATGTGGTGTGGTGTGAATTGTGAAACACTTGGACGGGCACGGATTAACTTAGAAATGGCAAGGGAGAAAATCAAATAAGGTAAACAGCCTATATACATGACTTAGGTTTGAAACTTTATAATTAGGGTGCATGATCGAACTCGTAATATTTAAACCTTAGTCGCATTAGAGAGTAATGGCACTACGGACCAATCTGGTCGGCAGATTGACTGATATAATCGAGATTATTATCCAACTGACTTTACGAGATCCCGTACACTTATTGTTAATATAATAAACAATAAAAGTTATCACTTTATCATATTTTACATTTTTTGAATGTTCATTTTCAAACCTTTTTCAAGAAAATATTGCATACCATAAATATATGATAAGCAATACATACCCTTGGGGCATCATTCTAGAAATGTTCCATTTTGATAATAAATGAAAAAAAATATGTTTGATAGCCATTTTTTAAGAGGAAATATAGAGAGATATAGACAAGAGAGATAGAGGGGGAGAGATTTTATAGATGTTCGGAAAGGGAGAGGAAATTCTTCTTAATTATGTTCTTCTGTTTTCATATGTTCTCAAAATGAAACATTCCCATAACGATGGCAAACATGCTGGAACCAATTGAACCGGAAATTTTCAATAGGGTTGGAGGATTGAACAAAAAATAAAAAAGTTCCTCTTTTGGCACATAGCTAGGACTCAAGAGAGCCGACATACATAAAAAGAAAAGTCCACACAAGTGAAAAGAGAGAAACAACTAAATCAAAAAAGAATAATATATATGATGGGGTTATGATAACTTTTTGTTTTTTGTTGCTTGAAATGAAACCTTTTTTTACCTTTTTATAAAAAGTAGAGAGTTTCTTGCAATTTAGTAATGATTTTTTAACTTAAAAAAAAAAGAAGTGAAAATTTTAAATTTAAAAAAAAAGAAAGGGAAAATTTTAAATATCAAATATTTTATTTTACTCTACTTTTTTCTATCTCACAAACAAACAGGCCAATGATTGATTCCTAGGCAATGGCTGAGATGCAAGCTTACCAACCAATTGAGCACCTCTTTCTCCTCAAGAATTCAACAAGTTAATTTATGATCATACCCAGTCTCCTCAATTTGGACAAGGGCCAAGTCAAATGAAAGAGAAAGTAAGTATATATGAGAAAATGTTCTACAAATTATTTCTTCTTTTCTTTCCGTTTTCTCTTCTTATGCTATATTTTTTTTAATATATAGGTTTATTAGTTTGAATTAATTGCCCTTAACTTAGATGAATTAATATTTTAAGATAATTTAAATGAAAAAATGATTCTTTTAAGTGACCACGTTGACACTCCAAGTCAAATTCCTTCCATTTGGGTATGAGCGTAGTCCGATCCCAAGTTTTCCGACCTTGATTTTGAATTATAGAAGTTCTACCTAAAAACATAAGCAATTGCATGCACATTTGTAATGTTGAATGAACTTTTTTTAAAAGATAATTGAGTCCTTCATTTTCTCAATAAAACATAATTTATATGGATGAGGATTAATTAATCCTCTAATGGGGCATACCCCATTAAAACATAAAACTCAAGGTGGCTTGGCCCATGCAGCAGGGCACGAATACACGGGCCATACTGAGCTAAGGTTGCCCGGCCTACAGCCACGACACGACTCCTGACATGGCATGGGACACTGCCCATTTCACCTTATAATGGCCTGTTTCATATTTTCATGTAGTCTATATTTTCTATTTTCTTCAATGTAGATATAAAAAAATGTAGTCTTTTATTTTTTATTTATTTTTTTTATTATCTATAAAAATTGCAAAAGTTTTGAAGTTAATCCTATTGAAAAACTTTTTAAGTAAAATAATTCAAATGTATCTTTTCCCAATGGAGTAAGTCAAGGTTGACCAAACTACTTAAATTTATATGTCAGTCTCTTTTTTGCATGTATCTTTTTAAATTTTACCCTAAGCCCCTAAAAAAAAGATAAATAAAAGCAAAGAACATCAGAAGGGTGGTTGGGGGCACGACATGTTTGGCATGGCAAACCTTGGGCATGATCCTGCCAGCAAGCAGTGCTAGGACGAGCCATGCCGACAATCGGTATGACACAACTCATACAAGGTGTCATGCCCAAGCTTTGTCGTGCCATGCCGGCACTCCTAAAATCAACTAATAGAGAAACCCACACCCTAGGTCAAATAATAAATCAATGGTCCACAACCCATCGAAACTCACCGAGGAGTTGACCAAGAAATAAAGATCTTCCATTGATAATGTGGGTAGGAATACCATGTAAAGATTTGATTTTCCAATCTAATCTTGATGATTTAGTGGAAGTATGATGGAAATTATTAAAGAGTGGGCTCCATCCAATGAAAAATATTAAAAAGTATTTTCACTGCCTCTACTAACACCTTAAGATTTTAGTATAAAGAGTTAGTTGAGAAAATTTAATATGGTATCAAATCCAACCAATTGAAAGTTCAAATTCCAAGAAGAATGACACGACGCTGAAAAAAAATGTTACCAAAAGTGCGCTGACCGGGCTCTACATGAGGGAGAGTATTGAAGACTAGGCTCCACCTGATAGGGAATATTGAAAAGTATTTTCACTTCCTCTACTAATACCTTGAGGTTTTGGTATGAATAGTTAGTCGACCAAATTTAATAGAAATATACTTCTTGAAATCTAATAAGATCATTCCTCAGCGCCCTTACCTGAAACCAGTCTCTCCACATTGATTAGCTTGGATCATTTAGGATTTTTATCAAATCCAAATTAGATTTAATTACACCATCAATAGGATCATCCTTATCTCTCTTAAAAAACAAAAAAAAAAAAAAACATTCACCAACACATGATGATTATGAACAATGGTTGCGTAATTTCCTCTTGGTGCCTCTGTGTATGCTGAAATCCGAATATGAGGAACCGAAGGAGGGAAATCCCACTGACTTGCAAACTGTTTTGGCAAAGTTACATCCAAAGAAAGCAATCTACTTCTTACCTTTTTTATATATATATAAAAGAAGTTGCTCTCAAAATAGATGGATGAGCTGCTTTATTTTTGAATATCCAATTATTGCTTTCACGCCATATATGTCACACAAAAGCAGGAAATGTAAACTTACCCAACCACTGAGGATCTGCATCATGGGGACCAAGTCTATAAGGATGGAAAGAACCATTTCCGAAGGAGAGTCACAATAAACTACTGGAAGATAACACTTATAAAGAAGCCAAGCCTAAACCGTTTTGGGAAATGGGCAGCTGGCTCCCAAGTGCAATCACATGTAACACGTACGGAATCACAATCTGCCTGGCGTCTTAGGAAAAAGTCTAATATTTTGAGGCAGCCTTTAAACACCATTCTTGGAGAAAGAGAGAATTTCTTAATACACCCCTGATACCAAATCCATTCCACCCATGGTAGGGAAACAGCATTATGAGTACTCAAAAATCATAGTCTTATAAGCTAATTTGAGAGCTAAGCTACAGTTATCATCTGATATCAAAATCACCTCAATAGGATAATTAGACTTAAGCCTGATTTCTTCTATGATTTTTCTCCAATTGGACAAACCTACTCCCTAGAACATGGGATCCCAGTCTAAGGTGACATGGACGATCCCCATAAAAATCTATTAACCTTCCACCATCCAGCCATCTATTATACCAAAATAAAGTACATTCTCCATTGCCAATAATATGTTGAATATATGGGAGGCCTTGTCCCTCATATGAAGAATTCCTTTCCGCCCTCGTGAGGCATTTCGGGGTATTGAAATATCAAAAAATGAATTATCTTGCAATTATCTCCCTTTTAACTGCTATAATGTTAACTAAATTATTATTTAGGGAAATTGTAATGTTAATTGAATTATGTAAAAGTAAAATCATCATCATCATCATCATCATCATCATCGTTGTAACTTCAATAATGGTGGTGATAAAATATAATATGAGATACAATGAAACAGCGAAAAACAACTTGAGAAACGATTAATTCAGTAGTGGTGCAATTTTCACAAAATTGGCGTTGTTATAAAAATATCACAATAATATCATATACAGCCCGTAGTGTTTACATAAAATGGTATTTTCATAATAATGCCGCAATACTATTAAAAGGTTGTCAAAACTGAAAGTATAGTTAGAAAAAGCATAGTCATACCAGAATAAAAATGGAAATATTGGGAGAATTTATTAGAGTAGAGTTTAATAGTACTTCATAATTACATTATATTTTTATATATTTAGTCATTTTGGAGAAAATTAACCAATATCCTTACAAAAATCCTATATCTGAAATGTCCCAACCTTTTTCAGAGAATAAGTTTTCAAAAAATATTCTTCGATGCAAATGAAGCTGAAGTCTTTGCTTTGCTTATTGGTTGTAGGGAGTTATTGAGTTTGGATGGTTTTAAGGCCATTATTGAAGGTGACTCTTTTTTGGCAATTCAAAGGGGTACCGAAAATTCTTCTCATCCTTGTAGGATTGCGAGTGCAGGACATTTCTTAGAAGTTGGATGTTCAATTTATTCATATACAGAGAAAAGCAAATTTCCTTGTGGATAAGCTAGCGAAGGAGTGAGTATCTCGCTTTTCTCTTTCTTTTAATGTTTAGTACTTAGTTCTTTCTCTAGCTTCATTGCTCTTTGTGTTCTTAGGCTGTCTTAGCCTTGTTTTTTTTTTTAGCACTAAAATTTTATAGTTATAAAAAAAATTGTTTTTTTCAAAATTGGAAATGGTTTTAATGATGCTATCAATGGTTAAGCATATGTTTCATTTTTTTTTTTCTGAGTTGGCTCAATGGTTAGTATCGAAAAGGACAAGTCACCACCAGGGATTGATCCTTGCTAGGTACTATGGGAGCAAGTTGCATATCCTTGCTGGGTACTATGGGAATGTGTTGCCTATCCACCAAGACAACCCTTTAGTCCTAGCATATGTTCCAATTTGATAGTTCCATAAATCACAGAAACATCCCTGTAAGGGAGTTGTGTAGGGCTAAGCCCATACTTTTTCGTATAGTGGGGGGAGGGGGGGTGTTCTTGAACGGCGGTGATTCAAAGTCCCACGCTATGGTATACGGTTTAGACTGCTACTGGAAAAAAATTCTTTTTTTTAATGTGATTGAATGTAGGTCATCGTTTAAAAAAGACATAAATCATCATCAACACCATACTCATGTCAATATTAATTTGGGTTTGACAAAAAGAGGTCTACTCTAAAACACCAATCAAATTATGTTTTTCAGTGTATGAGGAAATCTATGTGTAAGGATATTTTTTTTATCAGCAAATTCATGGGTTTAACAAAACTTGAGTCCATTGGTGTTATATTTTATATATCCATGAATATAGATAATGGCTTAAGTCGTCAGATGCACTGAAGTGAAGAAATCAAAGAAAGAGCGACAAATTGAAGTGATTTTTTATGGACAACATGGTTTTAAAAAGTCATATCTCACAAACCGAGCGTCGAATATGAGCAAGCGACCTACCGTTAGAAAGCTCGTTTCAAGTAAATTCCGAAGAGCCCAAGATTGCTTCAATCAAGCTAAAACGAGAAAGTTATAGCCCCAAAAGTTTGCAGAAAAATGTGATGAAATTTTACCCAGACGGAACATTAATCCGACCTAATAGAACATTTATCCGACCAATCAGATAAATGCAAAAAAGTTTGCTGACTTGCGATTTTTTAGTCCGATTTGAAGGAGAACTTACCTGTTTCATACCAACTTCTTTCCTTATGGAAACATCTATGAGGCATGAAATTGGAGTTATAAAAAATAGCTCTCTCTTAACCCTAAGATAGAGATTTCATTATTCTAAATAAGGAATATATTTTGGAGATCATCTTCTCTAGAGCTCTTTCATTGGAGAGTAACTGAGGTTCTGCTCTAGATATCCTTATCTTCTACATCTTTTTATAGAAGATCGTTTTCTAAGGTAGAAGAATGTTGTGGGGAGTCAACTACTACAACTATAAGGTGTTTAGGTGCTTAGATCTGTAACAGAAAATGGCAGGAAGTCGTTGCAGCGGGGTGTTGGCAAGGGAATCACAAAGTCCTTAGGTTGCGTAATAACTAAATAAGGGTTGTGAGTAATCTCTTGTGCTTGTAGCATGATTCATACTGCTTAATTCTTAGTCATAGTTTTTTTTCCGGTTTGATTTTCTACATAAAAATTATGTCCTTTTGTGGTATGTGCTTGTGATTTAATTTATTTCTGCTGCGTAGTTGTTTATTTGTATACATAGTAAAAAGATTGGTTACATTAATCCATTTTAGAGTTTCTCCCCAAAAACCTTCAATATGTGACATGTACATCAACACAAACCCACAAACCCTAAAATGGTAGAACAGTTCCTTTTGAATGTTGAAGTTTCCTGGTCATGCACGAAGAGAGGGTTCCAAAGTCAACCCCACAAAACCAGTGTCATGTTTCCCACTCCCTACCTACTTAGAGCAATTGGACACCCATTTGCCGACAATAGGAATTACTTTGTGAAGTCCACGGATCCATAGTGATATAATGTGTGTGTTAGTCGGCCCCATTAGCCCAATATATAAACAATGTCTTCAAAATTTAGCCACACGAAAAGTTCAGATCTTGCAGACATTACCTGATCCCAATATAAGACCATGACAGGGACATTCAACAGATGAATGGAAAATTTTCTATTTGATAATCCAATGTAGCCTTGAATATTTCAGTCATTAACATCAAATATACGTTATTTTGCTGATGGTTAATCCAAAAAGAGCCCTATATTTGATGTCCCTACGCCTTCCACATATCCTAATATTGGAGAAAGAGTTCTAGATCTAGATCACTTTGAGTGAATGGTCACATGGCCCCACCAAATTCTCAAAGTTCTTCTGATTGCTCCCAGTGGTGGATGCAATGTTTTCTAGGAAGGGCGAGTGATGGCCGACCATAATGCCGGTGACTGTGTCGGTGCACTTCCTTTTCCAATAATGTTGATAAAAGAAAAAAAATCTATTTATTCTTTTTTAAAATTTATTTATTAATTTTTATTAAAAAAAATTAAAGACCGCCAATAAATAAGGGAATTTTTACAAAAAAATTAATCCTAAATTTAGATTATAGAATTGATTAAGAAAGATTAGAAAAAATCCAATTTAGAGTTCGTACTTCATCAAAAGACAAATATGCCCTCAGCTGACAATATCGTTAAGCGTACAAAACCTTACAAACATTTCATTCCATCTCTTCTCCATCTTCTCTTTTATATCCTGAGATTTTGTTAGAGTATTTATTTCTCACCCTGCGACAGCATCACCATCAATGTCCTATCTTTTTTCTTATTCTTCTTCTCTTATTTCTTTCCCTTTCTGCAGAACTAGTATGCCCTCCTCCTCCTCTTCCTCCTTCTTTCACTAGTACACCTTCTTTTTGTTCTTCTTCTTTTTTTTTTTTTAATTTTCTTTTCCTTTAATCTCTCTTTCTATTCTGACTATCCGTTCACGCTCTCATGTTCTTTTTTTGTTTTTTATTTTTTGCATTCCTCTCGGTCCTCTCTCTCACTTTCTCTGCTTTCTCATACTTGCAACCCTTCTATTTCTCTTTTCTCTATGCCCAGTTATTTTTAATTTTTATTTTGTTTCCTTTTTTCTCTCATAAGTCCTCTCTCCTTTCCTCTTACTGTCATCCCACTCGGTTCCCTTCTTCTTCTCCTTCTTTTCTCATTTTTTTCCTTTTGTCTTACTTTCCTTTCATTTTTTTCTTCTTCAGCCGTAAACCAAAAATACCAAAAAATTACTCTTTGGATTATGGCCTGTGAGTTCTACGGCTTAGCCGTAAATCATTCTATAGCTGAGTTCTACGGCTTAGCCGTAAATCGTTCTATGGCTAAGCCGTAAGGAACTTACGGCTTCGCCGTATGATCAGCCGTAAACGAAAAATACTAAAAAAGCTATCTGGATAGTATCCTGTGAGTACTATGGCTTAGGATTTTATGGCTTAACCATAGGGTCAACCGTAATAAAACTCAAAATTCAGACATGAATTTATAACTGTCAGGTAAAGATATCATTACTATCTTTAATGCTTTACATACCCATTTTGGTTTTCAGCATTCACATTTTGGTTTTCAACATTCATTCCCTAAATATATTTATACTGAGATACCTAAACTATAAAGAAGGCATAGGAATTTATCCAAAAAAATTGGATTCATATAGTAGTATATAATGTTCAGGTAACGATATTGTTACTATTCTTTATATATTATCTTCCCCTATTTGGTTCTGTCCATTCATTCCACAAATATCTTTACACAGAGATACATAAACTATGTTGAGGGCATAGAAATTGACCAAAAAAATTTAATTCATGCATGAATTTATAACTTTCAGGTAATGATATCATTACCATTTTTAACGCTTTATATTCTCTTTTTTTTCATTCCATCTTGATGGTGTTTTGGGTCTAATTCTAATTCCCTATGCCCTTTTCATATTTTTGTTTTCTTAGTATAAATAAAATGAATGTTGGAAACCAAACTGGAGAAGATAATGCTTAAGGAATAGTAACGATATCGTTACCTAAAAGTTATTTATTAATGCATAAATCCAATTTTTTTGGTTCAATTCCTAGACCCTCTACATAGTTTATGTATCTTAGTATAAAGATATTTGGAAAATGAATATTTGAAATCAAAATGGGCATATAAAGCATTAAAAATGGTAATGATATCGTTACTTGAAAGTCATAAATTCATGCATGAATCAAATTATATAAATCAATTTCTATGTTTTCTACATAGTTCATGTATCTCAGTATAAAGGTATTTAGAGAATGAATTTTGGGAACCAAACAGTACATATAAAGAATTAAAAATGGTAACGATATCATTGCCTGGCTATTATGGCTTAGTCGTAAGTGAAAAAACACTATATAAATACGGTCCACCCGTAAAATGACCTATAGTTCACCCGTAAATACACTACAGCTTAATTGTAAGGCCTAGCCGTACGTGAAAAAACACTGTACAAATACAGTCCAGCCGTAAAATGACTTACGGCTCAACCATAAATGCACTACAGCTTAATCGTAGGACTTAGCTGTAAGTGAAAAGCCCTACACAAATGCAGTCCGATCAAAGCTGAGGGCATATTTATCTTTTGATGGAGTACGAACTCCGAATTGGATTTTTTTAAACCTTTCTTAATCAATTAGTATAATCTAAATTTAGAATTAATTTTTGATAAAAATCCCTTAAATAAAATATGTTTAAAATAAAAAAAGTTTTACGAATTTAAACAATACTACATCAACCATTTATAGAAGAAGAATCCTATCGAAAAGCCAGCACTCAATTCTAATACAATTGTCCTCTAAGGGCTTTCATGTTATGAGACGTTGTATGATTGTCTTATTATCCATACAATTAAAATGTCATTTATGATCATGTATATTTGTAGAAACCTTGCGAGATTTTATTGAATATGCATGCAAGATTTTACTAGTGAAAACCTATTAACATTTCACTTAATCTGATTTCTGGGAACTCAAAAGAAACTTTTCTAATTATTTAACTCATAGTTGTGGCCTCTTATCCATTACGGATAGCATTTGACTAGCTTGACCACAAATATTGCTTAAAGAATAGACATGTATATGCCAAAAAAGTAATAAAAATTAGTGATAGTAGTACTGATAACGGTCGCCATTTTAATTATATAATTAAAAGATAAATGTAATTAACAATCTAAGTTCAAAATAATAAAAATCATCTTAAAGGTCTGCGAAATAAGAAATTCAAGTGAAAGTTGCAAAAAATAAAAGTAAAAGTATTCTTTATACATCCGAAAATAGGTAAGAAAGTCAAAAATGGAAAAAAAAAAACTTCACATCTTCCACAATGGTAGATTCCCAAAGCAAAAAAGTTAAAAAAAGGAAAAATAGCAATTTACCTCTTATACTTTGACTGATTGCAAATTGACTCCTCCAACTTTAAAGTTTTGCATTTAACCTATCTAAACTCACAACTAAATTAGAAAATGGACGCATGTGAACAGAACTTGTAAAAATACCAAATTACCTTTCTTCTCTATTTGGTCTTTCCATCTCCTTCCTCAAAGAATGGACAATCCCTATGACCCCCAACTGACTAGAGCTCAGGCAAATCACTGTGGATTCAATTTAGATTGGACCCAAGATTCTGTTGTTGCCCACATCACCAAAACTGAGCTCTAAGCTCCTCACTCTCCACCCTCTCTCACTCTCTACTTCCCACCATTTCATCCATTGCAACCATCTAATGATGATGATGATGATCACATCATCCTATCCATCACCCCATTCCAAACCCGTGCAGCGATTTGAACCCTCTCTGTTCTCTTTCTCCGTTCTGCAACAACAGCCTTCTCTCTTTCTCTATTTCAGGAACCCGAGACCAAGCCTCCTTTCTTCGTTTTATTCAGCAACGAGAGGTGGCGGTTGCTGGGTTGTAGTCGACTGCGTCTGCAACAAAATCTAAATATCCACTTTTATTCTATCTTATTATTGCAAACACAGTTTGAGATAAAAATCCAAACATAGTTTGGAAGTATTTTCACCGTGTCTGTTTGTGAGCGCACATATCTTCTGCACCTTCGAATGCGACGCCCATAAAAAAGGAAGTTGGAACTCGGAAACAGAAGCAATTAACAACCAGAGGTGGCGTTTTGTTTTACACCGGAATTTGATGGGCTCAACTACTTCGAGACGCTCGTTTCTTATTGACTTGTTTTATTTTTTCTTTTTTTTCCGGTTGTTCCCTCTAGGAATTCTTGTGTTGATTGAAAGTGAAGTTTGGTTACAGAATACATGGAGACTCAATTTTTGTAAATTGTAGAATTATTGATTGATTTCACGAAGAGTCATGGTGGTGGTGTTTTTGAGGGGTTAAGAATTTTTTTTATAATTGTGTGAATGATTGGCTGTAACATTGGGAGGAAAGTTGGTGCTCTCGTGGACATGGATTGTTTGTTAGTTGGATATGTTGAGAAACCGTGAGCAAGCGAGCCTGTAGGGAATTTCATTTATCTTCAATTTGAAGAAGAGAGGAGTGATCCCCTCCAAAACATTCCATTCCAATTTGATTTGAGTCATGTTAGGGCAACCACCATTTATATACCATTCTGTAGGGTACCCACCATTTATTTAGAAGCTCCCTTTATAAGGTAGAATTGCCATTCTGGAGGGCACAAGAACAGAGAATAGAGAGGGAGGAAAGGGGAGGGAGGCAGGGGGAGGAAGTGGGAGAGAGGGAGAGGAAGAGGGAGAGAAAGGAATAGGGAGGAAGAGGGAGGGGAGGAAGGGGTGGGGGTAAGAAATTTTAGTTTTTATTTTAATGGGTGTGTAAACTAAAAAATTATGTGTGTTTAAATAGAAGCTTCCTTCAAAATAAACCAATGTCGTCACTTTTGCATTTCAATTTTAAGTCAATGGTGGCTTAGTACAAAAGTTTAAAGTTCAAATGGGCACTTTTTAATCAGGTCAAAGTACAAGGGGTAAATTGTTATTTTCCCTAAAAAAACCATATAATAGAATTAAAAAAAACAATGCTACACTTACATCCCCATATACTCCCCCAGTTAGTCCCTCGTACTTTTTGTGGCTAGGGGAATAAGTGGGAGTGTAAGTTTCACATTTTTCAATTAAAAATAGAAGTATGTCATTATTCACATCTACCTAAAACTTGAAGAAAAACAGCACATTTATGTAATGTTAGTCAAAGACCCTCCGAAAGAAATTTAAGAATAGACTGATATGAGTTTGATGAGTGTCAAAATTGAAAAGGAAGCCATCTGAATTTGTCGATCATGAAAAATTGCAATCCCCGCCAGATAATATTACATCTACACATCTTGATAGACATTCTTTTTTGACCGAAAGATCTAGAGCTTGCTATGAAGACTTCGACTATCTATACAAATTCTTCATGAAAAGTACTAGCATACTTGTTGCCAGCCAATAATTTTTTTTATCAATAATGGTAAATTAAATTATGAAAACAACAACAATGCAAAAAAAACAAAGCCTTCAACAAGCAACAACAAAACTCTATATTAAAATAAGGAGCTTCATATGAGAGAGGCACTATTGACTAAATGATGAAGTTATCAAAGGGGACGCAGCCAAATATAGTTAAACATAGGCAGATGTCACGCCCCAAACAAAGAATTAGGAATTAGAATGGGCCCTGGGGTGTGACACATGTAATCCCATAGCGATCCATACCATGTGAAAATACCCACAAACCACTATAAGAGAGATTCCACAGGTATGTGTAAGGAAGTTCCACAGACGCATAGATTATGTTTCAACAATAAACAGAAGACTGTGAAATACACCTGTAACTATCATAAGCGATAATGAAAACATCATTCATTCATAAATATATCCTAAGGTTTGTTATTTAATCATCCCCATACTCATGACAACAAAATACCACAATTCAATTATACAATTCCAAAATACATGTCCATCAAATCTTAGGTACAAAACAATATGAAAAGGATAGCATGTTCAACCACAAGTCTAAGCAAGTTCAAACTTAACAACCTAATAAGAAAATCCATTGATGCTTTTCGTAGGACAACTAATAGAAAACGTCGCCTTCATTCTACTCATCTACACCCCGAGGTACCAATGAGGTTCCTTCTGGGAGCACATTGATTGCCGAACTGGCGTTGGGTTCGATGCCTGTAACACTAAGGATAACACTATTAACACGACAGTTAAACAAATATAGAGATATATAAGACCATCATGATATATCAAATGAATTAGAGAACATATTGATTAAAAAAGAGTAACAATTGTAAGCTAGGCATGCTGTGCATGAAATTAGCATAAATAACGAATCATGAACAGAATATCATAACATACTAGTTAACATCCATGATGCTATATTCTCTCTAATAAAAGCATATAACATATAGAGGGGATATTGTTAGGGGATCAGTCTAGTTTTCCAAGGAGTGCCGACTTACTCTTTCATAAACCACTGCAGCAGTGATATAAGGAATACCTAAATTGGTCTCGTTGAACCTAATATGGGTACAAGATAAGTGATGCCGACTCAAAGTATCAAGATCGTCCCAAATCCATATCGTACATACTTATCATCGATCAAAGCGGTCATCTCATATTCATACATAATCATTTGTACATAAAGGGAGCATCATTCTTGATATCGCATTCAGTCATAAAAATCTGAATTGAACAAAGTAACTGATAATTAGATAATACATACTTAAATAAGCTAATAGAGCTCGAACCATCTCAACCTTAGATACACCTATTTTGCCTCACAGGCACACACGCAGTAGAAGCCCTAGCTCCGATTTTGCCTCAAGGTTCACTAAGAGAAAATGATTACATGATTAGATCATGTTAAAGGCAAAGTCATTTAATAATATGAATGCATTTAAATTGAGCAATTATCAAGGATAATTATTAGCCAACTCTATGCTAGATTATCCGTGTTTTCGAGATCATTCAATATGATGTATTCATAAAACGTATGGTGTCGTTGTATTACCAAAATCTCAGTGTTACATTGTGTATACAAAAGTTACATTTTCTTATGCTAACACCCATTACGTAACATCGGAAAACTATCTGAAAAATCGATGGGGATGAGTGACGGCTCTTCACTCTTCCTTCTTAATATTTAATCACCACTGGGCTAATTTAATTAAAATAAGGGTGCCATATCTAAAGCCCTACAAGTCTTTGAGAGTCCCTAATTTCTCTAAGTTAATATATTCTTACGGCTCAATCGTGTTTGGGCTACGGCTTAACCATGAGGCATAAGTTTTCTCTTTGTTTCACCCACATCTATGGCTCAGACGAATGCGGGTCTAAGGCTTAGCCATGTGAAACCTACGGTCAGGTGACGGCTGGGCCACAACTTAGCCATAGTATAACTCACTTAGCCATGGGTTAGCCGTAGAAAAAAGCTGAATTTGGGGGTTCTCTAGAAAGTTATTTGTAAAATGACTTACAGCTTAATTAAGTCCATTTCAAAGCTTGGCTGTGGGTTAGCCATAGAACAAATGCAAAACTATTAGTCTCTAAATGCCTCGTCATAGTACACTTAAGGCTTAGCCGTGAGCTTCGCCATAATCTTCAGAATTTCTGAAAACATTTTCTGAAGCACGAGTTCAGTACAGAACTCTTCAATTTTGTTCCAATTATTCTGTGGTCCATCCTAATATTTTGCATTCCAAGTCACATATCTCCATTGACTCGTATACATCTTGTATTCTCATAAATAAGTATAAAAGAGCTGTAAACTTGCATTTAGAAAGATTACTTCAAGAATCAATAAATTAAACATGCATGCAGTAATATATGCTCTTATACTTGCCTCTAATACAGTGCTTGACCCAAATCAACTTTTCTCTTGGTGTGAAAATAGAAAAAGCCTCAATAGAAGATGATCCTTCTACATGCAAAGACATGCACTAGGTGAATCGACTGTAAAATGCATGCATGTTACTCATTTGAGTCTCTTTGACTCTTTTGAACTCAAAAGAAGGGCATGAGAGCTATCTCTTACCTTAGAGAGCTATAGACTGTGAGAAAGGAAATAAATTTGTGAGTTCTTACAAAGAAGATGCACAAAAGGATGCAGAACGAGGAGAATGAAAGCTAGTAGGAGCATATGCAAGGCTCCAACATCCTATTTCCAGCTCCAAGTTGAAGAGGAGAAGAGAAAAGAGTGAGGGTGGAGTAGTTCCAACAAAGAGAGTAGAGGAAAAATGAAAAGTGACGATGGATACACATCTTTTTAACTCAAATTTTTAGAGTTTTGCATGCAAGTCCACCTTCTCAGAGAAAATTATAATTTGAGTCAAATGGACTTTAATTAGGCTAAAATTAATCTGAATTAAGTTGGGCCAAATATGAAAGATGATCTACGAGATAAAATACTTATGAGACAATTAATGTAGTGTTAAAATGATACAAATCATGTGACTCTAAATTATAAGAAGGTTCTTAACTACCTAAATAAAATTCGAACCAGAACCAACTACCTATTCAAGGCCCAAGCTCAAGAGGGTTTGAGTTAAATTAGCGTAAACTAATATTAATTAGCATAAAATAAGATTAATTATTATAAATCAAGTTTAATTCAAGTTTGGATAGTAGAAAAATTAGAAAAATGAAATATTTTTTTGCGACTCCCATAATGGTTGATTCCCAAAATATTGAAATAAAAAGAAGTTCACATAATAGAATTAAAAATAGACGCATGTTGTTATTGACATCGGGCAAAAATTTATGACAAATGGCATATTTATGTAATGTTAATAAAATATTCTCTTAAAAAAATTCAAAATAGAATGATATGAGTTTAATGAGAGTCAAAATTGAATAGGAAGGGGTCTACTTTTGTAGATCTTGGAAATTTGCAGTCCCCTCCATGTAATGGTACACTTGCCTTCATGGACGTTCCTTTTTGACTGGATGATCTATAGATAGCGTTCAAGACTTTTGACCATCCAAACACATTCTTTAATAAAAAGTCTAGGCATTTTTCTTGAAAACCCTCTTGCATTGAAGTAAGGAGCTTCATAGAATAGACTATCATGGCAAAATGGAGACATTATGCATGGGCGATGAAATACAAATGGCTCAAAATGATTACTCCCCTTTAATTGATCCCATTAAGATTTCATCCGTGTTAAACTGAAAATCATGGTCAAATTCATCACAACAAAATATTAGATCGAATCAACCAGTTTCACCAATGGGAGAAGATCGAGATGTGAGAGACAGAAAGAACATGTAGGAATTTGATCCATGATGTACGGATTTTTGACCTCATGAAAGTGATTTGGCACCAACATCGGATTTTCTTCATCCGGGGGTGTGAAGAAATGATGATCTGAAGCCACATTTCGTCGGTCTGTCATGATTGCCCTTCACCAAACGGATCGTGAGGTTTGAATTTCATGAGATGGCGATTGGCCCACAAGGTACTGAATCCCACGTGCTCGGTACCTGTCAGTCGTTCATGTAATGATTCCAAAACATGGGTCCACCCAAATCCGCCCACACACAAATCTTCACACCAGTTTTGGTCAAGGGTATCTATGAAAGATGTCTGTGTCAATAAAATCGTATCTTCTGTTTGTGATTGATTGTCAGTTATCAACAATGAACTAGCAACTGGGTTATCTGCAAACAAGATTAAGATAGTGAAGTGGGCCACCTGGAGGCCCGTTGTACAGAGAGGGTCGGCTGGGATGTGAAGAGGATCTTGTTGAAAGGTGTAAAAGTTGGTTCGCATGCGTCGGATGATCATTGAACTTTCACGACAAAAGGAATTTCAACTTAAAATGTATGCGCCAGAAAAAGAAAATAGTAATCATCAATCTATTTCAGCCCGTGTAATTTTAATTCATTGATTAGATATGGGATTTGACTGATCATCTGCACTTGATCTATTTGGGCTTATCTATGGACTTGTGAGCTCCCCTAGAAGTTAGGGTTAGCTTAGCTGAGCTTTGCTCAAGCCAGCCTTTGTTTTCTTTTCCTTTTTTAATCCCAACTGAGATCTGTTTAGCTCTCTTTTGTATTTTTTTTTTCTTGCTCTGTTTTTCTTCTCTTTTAATATAATTTGCCTTTTGAGCGGAAAAAAAAAGAAAGAGAGAGAGAGAGAGACAACCCAGGGAAAAAAAAGTCGCTCAAGCAGGAAGCAAACACTTACACATAAGAGAAAAGAGAACATGATATATGAAAAGAGGGAACTCACACACGTAATGAATGAGCGGAGAGAAGACAAGAAATTAATCTTTAGTCATCCAAGTAAGAGATGGGGTCGCCAACCACCTAAGCATCACTTGTTCTCAACTTTGAATAAGCGGATGAGAGGCAAGCTAGCTTGTTAAAAGGGTTGACTAGGCATGACTCAATTTTGACTAGAGACAGTGATTGCTTTGAGTATAACATAATGTTACCAATTTAATTTATTTAGAAAAAACTCAATTCAAATTGGGTACAACATGATTGAATGCATTGAGAAAATCATGTACAAAACTACAACGTTTTCGGGATTTTTTTTTTTTTTGAAATAAAAACTCAATGGGAAATGATAATACTGGAATTGACCATATCTGCAAAACAAAACAAAATTGTGACCTATTGAAATCTGCTTAAGTTGATTTTAGGGTATTTCTTATCTACAAATAAGCCTTCTATGATCTCTCTCTAATGTGCCAAGGATGATTAATAATATTTTTGGACTTAACTCACGCGCATGCTAAGCATTGTCAGAGCAAACTCAATCGTTTGTTTGTTGAGCTTGATTTTTTATTCAAGCAGGAGATCAAGCTTGATTTCGCACACTATCGAGCTTAGTTCGACTTAATTCAAGACAAGCTCAACTTCTTCTTAGCTCGGTCTGGCTCAAGCTTTGGGGAATTGGGGGGGCAAGTTGAAGTGTCCACTTCACATTTGTTGTAGAAACTATCACCATGTGTTTACATATACGTAGATAACGGGTTCTTAAAGTTATTTCAAACCGTTCACAGTTAGAAGTGGTTTTCAACTAGGCCAAATGATATAAACATGAAGCTTTGCCCATTTTTGGCTTATAGGGCAACAACATTTTGAGCAATCTCGATTTTAGTTTACATGAAAACCTTCGCCTCATAGAGATGTTAGCCTCATAGAGATCAGATTTCTTCGCCTTCAGAAAGGATTCTTATGGCTTGGTAATGCTCGCTTATGGTTTTTGAAATAGAACGTGACAGAGCTTCCGATGCAAAAACGACTTTAAGATTAGCCATTTAGGAAGTTCCTTGCACTTTTTCGACTTTCTTATCTAATTTTAATGCATATAATATCTGGTGGATTTGGCTTTTCATCTGGTATACATTCGAAATCCTATTTTACTCAGATGTTTAACGTAGTTCAGCTATGAGGCCTATGTCCAGGATGAAGTCTCCAACACATTTGATTGTGGGTAGAGTTGGCAAAAATTGGCCCGATCGGCCAACCCGATCTGACCCATTTGTGACCCACCTACCTGACCTGTTTAAAATATGAATCGGTCGCAAGTTGGGATTTACCAACTCGTACAAAAGTAGGTTTGGTTAGGACTAATCTGTCTAACCTAATAAATTGGTTTTACTAATTTACTGTAACTTTTCAATTTTCATATAATTTTTATTATTTTTATAAGCCATAAATTATGTGACTATTAATCTTATGTTGAGGAGTCAACGATAGTTTGCTTCTTTTATTTTTATGTTGTATCGTTAAATATTTTGACATTTAGAATATAAAACTTTTTTTCTTATTTGACAATAGGATGCTTTTGTACTTAAAACATTGATTTGTATCTTTTATTTTTATGTTGAGCAGTTAAGCATAGAAATTTACCATTAAATATTGATATAAATAGAATACAATAGCCCTCATTGTCTTATACTCATGCTCAAAGATAACATTATACAATTGAACAAAAAGTGGAAAAGGATTGTCTCAATAAATGGGCTAGAAATTGTTAATAGATTTTGGCCCCATTTTTTACACCTTGAAAATTGGTAAATTATACATTCACGCTCAATGTAATTCTTGAAATGAATTTAGAGATAAGAAAAGTTTTACAAATGAAACTAGTCCACATAAAATGAATTGGATCACATATAAAAAGGAATTAAAAAGGTTAGGTCGAATGAACCCAACCCAACCCGCATTAAATTCGGGTTAGGTGAGTCAGCTCAGGTTAACCCGCCATGGGTGTAAGTTGAAAGTTTCCAATCCGTTTTAAAAATGAGTCAATTTAGGGTTGAAACCAACAAATTCGAATTTAAGTTGACCCGACCCATTCGGCAGATCTAAAGTTGTGGGTACTTTGTCTTTCATATAATAACTGCTGTGTTACAAAATAAAATCTTCATGATTCTATGTACATGCTGTGATTGAGATAATGAAGGATTTGCATCTCCAAAATTTGATATACACTCTATGATGAAAGTTTATCTTACTGTGATTGAGAAAAACTAGGATTTTTTGTGATCTATAGTGGTTTGACCAAATCACTGGAAGTTGTTTGCTCCAATAATAAGGCCAATTAACTCCACAAACTTTTCAAGATTTTTTTTTATTATGTTTACACACCGTTTTCGTGGAAAGAGAAAATTGCCACAACAATAATTTCTATGAAAATGAATTTTATGGGAAAAGAGTTCTGAGGAAGTACAAACGTTCATGTTTGGTGCAAATTTCTTTTCTTTAGTGAATTTGAGAAAATATTGTTTGGTGAGGTTGCAGATTACTTTGTGAAAATCTTTTTTTTAAATTTGGTGCAACAATCTTCTATGGAAAAAATCAATTTTTATGGCAAAATATAGCCTACATTTTATATTGTTGATCTTCTTAAACTTCATTAAAAAAAATACAAAGAAAGTAACACCAATTCTTCACAATCTTTTTTACTCCAGATACTACACAAATTAACAAAGAAAGAATTTTCTATAGAACTTATTTCTATAATGAAAATGTTTAGATCAACAAAGCAAATAACTTGACTACAAAGCAACAAATAAAACATCATAATGTCAATTTTTTTTAACTCATAGAGAAGGTGGGGTCGAAACAAAGGGGTGCGGGTGGAGGTAGGGGTGTTCATGGGCCGATTTGGGCCACGTTAAGGAATATCCAAGTTCGGCCTGATTTCTAAACTGTAAGTCCAAGCTCGGCCCAGGCCCAGGTTGGGCCACAGGAAGGTGGCCCAATCCAATCCTATCTAGTATTTTGAAAGCTCGACCCAGCCCGAGTTTGACGTATAATCAATAAACAGAGTGAGAATTCCTAATTGCAAGGCTAGCTTTATTGGCTTGGTATGGTTTATACATGTAAAACTACCTTGGTTTGAATCCACTCCTTAATATTTCCTAATTATTTCATTTTCAATCTAGTTGGGCCGGGCTTTAGGCTCTCTATAGCTAATTCCAAGCCCAACCCATCTATTAATCGCCAAAATAAAATATCCGAGCCTTTCTCGGTTTAGGATTGGGTCAGCATGGTCCTTGAACACCCCTAGGTGGAGGCGGAGGTGGGTGTCATTTTAATACAAATAGCGGGTGAGGCAAAAGATTGGGTGGAGGGTGCAACAAAGAAACAAAAAAAATGTTGAAACAGGAAGAGAAGGGAAGAGGATGTTGAAATAGGAAGAGAGAAAAGGGACATCGTAGTAGACAATAGGAGAGAACATTGTAGTAAAGAAAAAGAAAGAAGCTTGCAAGGATTTTAATGATTAAATGGGAGAGAAAATTAGATTATAAAGAAGAATAAACTTTTCCGCGAAAATGATAATCCAATGGTCCCCGTGACATCTCAACCTGTTCAACGTGCCCTTCACGTGTCGCATTCCAAAGAGTAGCGGACAACAGCTTAACTGCAGACACGGTATCAAAAATATGACTCGCTACCTTCTTCGAAATAGACTCTTTTTTGTTATTTTCTCTAATCCTATCCTTCAAGTAAATAAGATGAGATGATTTGATTGTGCCAAGATGCGAAGACTCTAATAAATAATGAATTCTAAGTTTGATCACTTCAAACTGCTCCAGTTGAACCATTTGTAGCCGTTAAATTATATCCAGTATAAAATAATAGAGATGAAGAAGATTAGTCATTTCACTTGGAACAACAATTCCATCATCACATGCTCTACTAATTTCCGGAATGTGATTCCAATGGGCCGGAAAACACCAAATGCATGTGAATCCATATAGTTTTCAAAACTATTGAAAACTGACAGCCAAACAATGCGGAGTTTCTTTGAACCTTGTCACAAACGGACCTCACTCACTCACTCAAACTGTGACTTGCGATTCTTATGATGTGGAGAGAAAAGCGGATTTCAAGGTCGGCGAAAGGAGCAATGATGATTTTCAAAGTAATTCTCATTTTTCTTGCCGTTTTTCCCGGCATTGTCAAATTGGATTTTCATTTTCCATGGTATTGTGGGAGCCAATCTGATCAACCCATCCTTCTGCCATCTTTTATGACGTGGTGGGCGACCCATTGACATTACTTCAAGGAAGTCGTCGGATAAATAGTATTTGTGATGTCTTTTGACCGAAATTTAGAGATGTAAAACATGCTTTACCGGCTGCCGGCAGGGCCTTAGCTTAGCACAGCCCACTGACATGGCCCATCTTGTGCTGTGCCTAGCCGCCATGCCACCCAGGGACGAAACTAGTATGGGGCAGGAGGGGGCCAGGCCCCACCATGCACTTCTAGCTTTAACAAAAATATTTTATATATATATATATGGCAAGCCTAAATTGGGCCCTAACTCCCTTTTGGCCCATGGCCCACTCCCTTTTTCAATTCAGTCGGCCAAGCACAACCCCACATCTCACTTTCTTTCTTTTTCTTCATTCATTTCCTTATTCCTTCTTCTCCCTTCTCCTTCCACCTCATGGCCAGCCACCCCTCAAGCCACCAACCGCCGATCTTCCTCCGGCATCTTCTGCCTCGTGTCACTTTTATCCTATGGATACCATTTTTCAAACTTTTCCATCTTTCTTGAGCTCTAGGTAAGCTCCCAATCTCTCCATAGTTAGGTCTTTTGGATTTTTAGATTAATAATGGTTTAGAGGTATTTCTAAGAGTCTTCTTTCTCATTGGATAGGTGGGTTTGGGTCGACTTCAGATTTTCTCTCCATTTGAGCACCGTGGGTTTGATCTTGAGTTAGGGCTTTTCCTCATTTTCATTTTCTCTCATCATAAAGCAAGTGAATAGTATTTTCATTGTTAAATGTTGATTTAATCTTGATTCTAGCATTTTAATATACTTGACATGTTTTGCGCATTTTAATTAAAATGCATTAGTATGATTATGCCATGGGCATTAAGATGTAATTGTGAAGAGCAAACACATTTTTTGCTCAAATCATTTGTTTTGATTTTTAAAATATTTTCAATATTTGTGTGATGACTAAATTAGATAGTAAGAAAAACTAGATTGTAATTTGTGAATCACTTATTTTATCATGATAGCTAAAATGTATTTATTATGATTTCAATTTAATTTTTAGATAGAAAAAACAATTCCAATTGATACATGTTTCAAGAGAAAAAATGACAAAAAAATGGAAGTTGATACATCATTACCGACATCCAATTTACCAACCTCCTCCAACGTTGAGATTCCAATTTCTGAAAATTTCAGGGAACACTTAGAAATATAATGATTTCCTTTTATGAAAAAATCTTCTAGTTTGGCCCCCTTCACTGTAGAATCTTAGTTCCGCCCTTGATATCACCTTTCTAACGTTCCATGCCTCCATTTTTTATAGGGTCTTAGATCAAAAATTTTTTAAATGCATACACAGAAAAGAATGATAAACAAATTTAAGTGGTTTGAGCAAACTTAACCTACTCCACTAAAAAAAATCCATTTGAATTTCTTCTATTGAAGGTTTTTCAATAGGATTACCTTTAAAACGATTGTAATTTTTATAGATAATAAAAAACAAAAAGGAAAATACTACTTTTTTTTATATTTATACTAAAAAAAAGAGAAAATAGAAACTACATAAAAATATGAAATGGGCCATTATAGGGTGAAACAGGCTGTTCCTCGTTTTGTGCTGTGCCGCACCATTAGTCATGTCGTGACAGTTGGCCTAGCACCATCAGCCTAGTACAGCCTGTGAGTCTGGGTCGTATCCCTTGTGCCCTACCATTGATGCCAGGCTACATTGACTGTCGTGTTTGGTCATGCCGACCGACCCATTTTACACCTCTACCAATATTATGACCTTCTAACTTTTCTTACCTTGGCTTTCCAAGGTACATACATACATTTCAATCTTCCAAGTAAAAATGCTTTTCACAATTTTTAAAAAAATAGAACTTCTGGTCAACCAGTACAAAACTAGTGCTTGTTTTGTACAACACAGAGACATTCCATAAGGAGCTAATTCTTTGGCCCATCAAAGAATAGACAATTAGAAGTAAGGATGCTCGTGGGCTAGACTGGCTCAAGCCTGACCCAGGCCTAGCCCTCTTTTGATGGGCTTGGGCCTTAAGTATAAGTCATTGGGCCAGACTTAAATTAAAATTTTATGCCCGTTTGATATATGGGCTGGACTTGGGATAAGTGGTTGCAAGCCCGATGCCCGGCTCAACCGGAATAGATGAATTAAGTTGCACCTTTCCCTTCTTGCATTTCTTATGTTGCATGCACATTTTTTATGGTAAAAAGTTTAAAAATTATTTACCAAAGAACACTACAAACAATATTCAATCTAATTAGTTTGTACTAAACAAAGATCTATTGGTTACACCAACGCAACTCTATTTTATTAATGAGTCATATGCTTTTACATATTAAAAAAAGAGGTTACATCAATTCAAATAGCAAAAAAGATAGTTTTATATGAAAATTTTAATCACTTTTAATAAAGATTTTAATTGTTATATGAAACTTTTAATCACTTTTAATAAAGATTTTAATTGCACATTAGAAGGATTCATTTGGACATGGCCATGTGTATAAATAAAAATTGATGCATGATTGCCATGTTGGCCCTGAACAGCGATCAATTTAAGGGTGCTTAATAATCAGGCCTGAATAAGGTTAGGCCCAATTAATATATGGGCTGGGCTTGGGCTTCATAGATTTTATATGGGATGGGCCCATGCCAACCACTTATAGACCAAGTCGGGCTTGAGCCGGGCCTGACCTTAAAGATTTTAATTCAAGTGCCCAGCCCATGAGCACCCCTAGTTAGAAGCCATAGAAATGAAATCTTCATTTAAAATTTTAGGGAACTTTACCAAGAAATAAAAATAACCCTTTAAATTCAATAGAAATGACAAGGCCCAAACAATTCATAATGACAGCAAAGCCTCTCATTCGTTTTTTTTCTTTTTTTTTTCATATCAGTACCACATTCCATTAATAAAAAGTATTTTCACTACATCTACCAATGCCTCAAAATTTAAGTGAGACTGATTAATTAAGGAATCTCATATGGTGACATAGTTATCTGGTTACGAATATAAAAGAAAGGGGTTACTATAAAGGACTAGTTCCAATCAAAGGAGAGTATTTAAAAGTATTATCCCGCTTCCCCTGCTGAAGATTTTGATGGGAATAATTAGCTAGAAAACTTAATATATGTGATATTAAAAATATTGGATTATACCATTACATGATAGAATTCTTTTTTGTTCTAAGACCGTCTTCTTCTTCATACTAGGACAATCGACCTCTTTTCATGAAATGTAGTCTGAAACGGAAGACAATCGTTGGTCTAAACTACATATTCCATTTGTCAAGCTCAAGTAATGGCCACATCAAGTTTATGCGGGGACGACAGAATGAAAAGACTGAAACGCATAGGTTCAACCTGTCTTGATTGCGAGTGCTTTGGACTGTCAATTACCTCCAGTTTTAATCCTCTGGATGTTTTGGTTCCTATTTACTCAGTTGAGGTCTAGACCAAGTTTTAGGGTACGGATATAAGGTAAAGTAAATTAGAATAAAGTTAAATATTTAAATTTTAAATTTTACTCCTTTTTTTAATAAAAAGTTAAAAAAAACAATTACTAAATTATAAAAAAACATCTATTTTTCATACAAAAAGTCAAAAAAATTCCTTATCAAACAACTAAAAACAAAAAATCATCACAACCCCATCATATATTATTCTTTCTTGATTTTGAATTTACTCTACTCTATTTTACCTCTATCCCACATCCAAATAGGCCCTAAAGATACCGTTCTGAACTTTAACTTAGGAAGCAACACTAAAAGGTCAAAGACTAATATTGGTTTCAATAATCAAACAAACCTATTCATCTATACTTATGCATTAAACAATATATAATGACTCCTTTCGTCATGATCTTTTAAAAAAACCCAAAAACTACTTTTATATAGAGATTTCTTTTAATTTAAAAAAAATCTATTAAAGGTAAATTTTTTTAATTCCCTCAAACATTAGTTAAGCAAGAGTCCTAATAAATTTGGCTTCCTAAAAGTAAAACCAAAATAAATTTATTAAGATCAAAACTAAAGAAAAAACCATATTAAAATTAGTAGACTCAACATGTAGTCAAGGGGAGCACACATTTCTAAGAAAATGTGCAAATAAACTTGAGTTGGAATTTTGATGACCCGCAGTATCATAGTTGTACTGATGATACACTTGTTGAGTAAATAGACCTTTTATATCCTGTGCTTTGAATATTGTGGAAAAATTAATTGAATGCATGTTTCTTACTTATAAAATTCCATTTTAATTGTATAAATTGAAGCATGTTTTGACAGTCATGGTAGTATGTTTTGAAAGTCATGGTAGATATGATAGTATCTTTTTGTAGTTGAAGCCACATACTAATAAATGTGGCCTAGCTCTGACACTGGCAACAAAGAACTAAAAATACATTAAAATGAATACAAACTGAATGCATATGTGGTTAAAATGAGTATTAAAGCTGAATTTTAAAAAATGAACATCAAATAACATTTTCTTTTGGCAGAATAGAATCAAAAGAAAATGTTATTTGATACTCAGATTTGAAATTTCACCTTTGATCTTCATTTTAACTATGCTTTTTATTCAATTCCTCAAATATGTTTTAATGCAAACAAATAGGGCCTTAGGTGATGATGCTGGATAGCGCAAGGCTAAGATAAATGATGATATGAGATCAGGAAATCACTTAACATCCACAATTAAAAATATTAAAAATGAAATTATGATTGGACCCCTTATATATATGGTTTCAATTTGGGAACTAGAGGTTACTCCAGGCCTTGCCACAATCCCACAATGAAAACCTCCCAAATCTGAATTGGAAGTTACGATGGAAGAAAAGTCTTCCACTAGCTTAGAGATCAACCAATTTTCATTAGGTTCGCTTGCCCCTTCAGAGGAATTTGACAAATGGGCCAGGTTCAATTGGGTTACCAACAAAGTGATAAGAGGGAATCAGCAATTATGATTTCATTTATGATTTCAGAAATGAAATCAGAAATTCACTTGGTTAATCTGGCTCATATAATCCATAAATCAATAACAAAGGAAAAGGGCCCGGAAGAAGTGCTCAAATGGGCCTACAAAACCTGAAATCAGGTTCTGCCTATTCTTTAATGGGCCTGGTTGGGTTCAGCTGGGTCTGTTTGGGGCCTGGGCTGGATTCAGCAGGGCCTGTTGGGCCTGGGCTGGGTTCAGCTGGGCCTGAGCTGGCTCAAGTGGACCTGTTTTTGGGTCTGGGCTGGTGGTCTTCGGTGGGTTGGTAGGGAGGCATGATTGGAACTCTTGTAATTAGGATCTGGTTTAAGAGAAGGCTGACAGGTGGCTAGGATGGGTTACAGGTGGTGGGTTTAGGTGGTAGTAAAGGAGGGTGTGCTGTCTTAATGGAATGTAGGATGTTCGATAGGCTACTGCCTCTAGTGTCCCTTGATAATGAGAACTTGGCATGAGGATTTCAGCCACGTTATAGGGAGTAGGGTTGGATAGCTGGCGGTAAATGGAAGATGGAGCCTGAATGTTGCACGGCTGTGGTGGTAATGAGGAATGATCGGTTTGACTTGGGGTTGGAATTTGGTGGTGGTCAGCCAATGGATCTAGTTTATTATAGCTGGTTCAATAGTGGAGATGATGAAGGGGAAGGAAAACACAACCAACAATAACTTGAAAAAGAGAAAGGGAAAGAAAAGAAGATACCTGATTTGCGATCTCACACCGCAAGGCCACACGCCCGATGGTCTCACACCAAATCCTTCGTAAGAGAAATAGCCAAAAGCTTTCAATATTCATTAACCATCATTATTCCTCAAGATAGGTCTTTACATGCTTTTATAAAAAAAACCTAACCCTAAAATAAATCTCAACCATCAAATCCATCCTACGGTCAAGATCAAAACATCCAACTAAATATATTAAAAACAAAACATCACTTAAACTAATAAGTCCATAATTAAATAAAAGTAAACTAATGAACTTGGCAGCCCACACGACTCATGTGATCGGACGATCACTTGAATGGGTCCCACTTGATCTTCAATATCTTCTTTACTGTTCCCTCCCATGTAGCACATCCCAATGCGGGGTCTTCTTAGTTTGCCACAAAGGGTCTTCATCATCTCGATCAAATATTAAATCGGGTTAGATCTGACCGTTGATCTTTGTCAAAGTTAAGATCCAACGGTGGATCTTTTCCAGAGTTAAGATCCAACGGTGAATCGTTTCCAGAATCACGATCTGATGGTGGATCTTGGCCAAAATCATGATCTGTCACCTTGCAAAGATTATCCAACCATGAGAAGGCATGTGTGTGCATCTTTTGAGCCGCCGCCTTCTTCCTTTTACAAGATTTGTGCGCAAGAAGTATGATGTCCACATCAGGTGAACTATCTACTCCACTGATGTAGCACCAAATATATAGGTAGAGCTTTGTTCTCATGGAATTTTGCACCACAGGAACACAAATTTCTCTAGGGGCTTTCATAATGGAAGTTAGCATTATCCTTCAAGCGTACTGAGTTTTGGTGCTTTAGAGTTAAGGTTTGTGTGTGTGTGTGTGGAATGGGGCTAAAATTTTGAATAAAACAAAATAAAACATTGATGAGAGGTCCTATGTCATCATTATAAAGTGTTGGGGCCTCCATCATTTTTTTCTTGAGTTTAAAGGGTTTGTTTTTTTGTAACAATCCCTTATTTTATTCGAGGCTTTAGGCTCAAGTTCATTTCTTAAAACTTAAATAGCTTTAAGTCCAGCTCTAGAGTTTTTAGAGCATTAGCCCACTAGGGCATTTTTACCCCAAACCACTAAAACATTACCATTTTGTCCCTCTTAAAAAAAAAAAAAAAGATTTCAATATGCTAGCACCGTTACAGTCCTGCCAGTGACCGACCACCACCTCTGGCAGCAATCAAGACTTCTGGAATTTTTTTTTTTTTTTTGGCACACCATGGCCACATGTTCCTATTTCTAGCTCATTTGCTTGATGTTCCTATTTATTATATACATTATTAATACTGTTTCCTTTAATTTGTGTACTATCAGAATTCTAATTGTTCATGTATCTCATGTTCCTGTTTCAAGCTTGTTCTTGTTTCTGACATATCTAATTGATATTCTTATTTATAATATACACTAATACATTATCCTATTTTTCTCAATTTGTGCACTATTAGAATTCTTAATGTTCTTATATCTCATATTTCTATTTCAAGCTTGTTCTCGTTTCTAATACATTTGCATAATGTTCTTGTTTATCATGAACACTTATGTATGATCTTGTTTCATTCAAATTGTGCACTATCAGAATTCTTAAAATTCTTGCATCTTAATTTCCTATTTCAAGCATGTTTCCATTTCTAACATATTTAATTGATGTTTCTGTTTATTATGTACACTAATATATAATCTAGTTTCCTTCAATTTGCACACTATCAAATTTCTTAATATTTCTGTATCTCATGTTCCTGTTTCAAACATGTTCCTATTTCTAACACATCTGATTGATGTCTCTGTTTATCATGTACACTAATACATGATCATGTTTCCTTCAATTTGGACATTATTAGATTTCTTAATGTTCTTGTATCTTATGTTTTTATTTCAAATATGTTCTTGTTTCCGGCGCATCTGATTAATGTTCTTGTATATCATGTATACTAATACATGACCCAATTTCCTTTAATTTGTGTACTATCAGAATTCCTAATGTTTCTCTATCTCATATTCTATTTTTGATACATCTAATTGATGTTCTTATTTATCATCTACACTAATACATAATTCTGTTTCTTCAATTTGTGCACTATCAAAATTCTTAATATTCATGTATCTTCTATCCATGTTTCATCCATGTTCCTGTTTCTGACACATCAAACTGATGTTTCTATTTATCATGTATAAAAATACATAATCCTATTTTATTCAATTTGTGCATTATTAGAATTCTTAATGTTTATGTATCTTATGTTCCTGTTTCAAGCATGTTTCTTTTTCTGACACGTCTGGTTGATGCTTCTATTTATCTTGTACACTAATACATGATCATTTTTTCTTTAATTTGCGTGCTATGAGAATTCTTAATGTTTATGTATCTCATGTTCATATTTCTAATACATCTTATTAATGTTCCAATTCATCATATACATTAATACATGATCCTATTTCCTTTAATTTGTGCACTATTAGAATTTTTAATATTCTTGTATCTCATATTCCTATTTCTAAAACATCTAATTGATGTTTCTATTTATCATGTACACTAATACATGATCCAGTTTCCTTTAATTTGTACACTGTCAGAATTCATAGTGTTCCTACATCTCATGTTATTATTTCAAGTATATTCATTTTTTCTGAGACATCTGATTGATGTTTATATTTATCATGTACACTAATATATTATCATGTTTACTTCAATTTGTGCACTATTAAAATATTTAATGTTTCTTGATGTTCCTGTATCTCATGTTATTATTTCAAGTATGTTCCTCTTTTTGACACATCTGATTACTGTTCATGTTTATCATGTACACTAATACATGATCCAGTTTCCTTCAATTTGTGTACTATCAAAATTCATAATTTTCCTGTATCTCTTGTTCATGGTTCAAGCATATTCCTGTTTTTAACAAATCTGATTAATATTCATGTTTATTATGTATACTAATACATGATCCAATTTCCTTTAATTTGTACACTATCAAAATTCTTAATGTTCCTGCCTCAAATATTTCTGTTTCAAGCATATTCCTATTTCTGACATATCTAATTGATGTTTCCATTTATCATATATACTAATATATGATCCTCTTTTCTTCAATTTGTGCTGATCAGAATTCTTAATGTTCCTGTATCTAATGTTCTTATTTCAAGCATATTTCTGTTTCTAACAAATCCGATGTTCTTGTTGATCATGTACACTATTATATGACATTGTTTCCTTTAATTTGCACACTATTAGAATTTTTAACATTCTTGTATCTCTTGTTCCTCTTTTAAGCATGTTCCCATTTATGACACATCTAATTGATGTTCTTGTTTATCATATACACTAATACTTGATCCTGCTTCATTTAATTTGTACACTATCAGAATTCTTAATGTTTTTGTATCTTATGTTTCTATTTCAAGCATGTTCCTATTTCTGATACATTTGATTACTGTTCCTATTTATAATGTATACTAATGCATGATCCTATTTTCTTCAATTTGTGCATTATTAGAATTCTTAATGTTCTTGGATCTTATATTCCTATTTTAAGCATATTCCTATTTCTTGCACATCTTATTGATATTCCTATTTATCATAAACATGATCATGTTTTCTTTAATTTGTGTACCATCAGAATTCTTAATGTTCTTATTTCAAGCATGATCATGTTTCTTACACATTTGATTGATGTTCCTATTTATCATGCACACTAACACATAATCTTGTTTCTTCAATTTGTATACTGAAAATTCAGAATTCTTATTGTTCAGGTATCTCATTTTCTTAATTTTTCAATTTAGACACTAAAAAATTCAAAATTCTTAATGTTCTTGATTTTTTAATTTGAACATTGGAAAATTTTAGAATTCTTAATATTCATGTGTCTCATGTTCCTATTTCCAACACGCCCCGCCTACCACTGGTCACCAAAAATAGATTTAATTTGAAGTGTTCCATCTGTCATCCGGCTTTTGGTGTATTAGTTAAGTCCATAATATTTGGTATCAAAGCCAACCTCCATGTCTCAGGTTTGAGCCACGGAAAGGGCTACTTAGAGTAAACTGAGAGACAAAAAATAAAATAAAATTCGTCATTCACCTTCCAAAAAAGCAACCAGCAAGCAGTGGTCACCGGCCCTCAGTGGTTTCAGATTTAGACCCTAAAAAGAAATAAAAAAACCCTAGGGATAGAATTGCTATTATCACAAAATATGTAAAATAGAATAGACTTGAAGTATTAAATCTTATAACATTAGTGGACTCTTATGACTTAAAACTTAGTATATGGATTTCTACCTAATTAAGTTTGAAGAATTGGACTTCTACCTAAATCACTCTATGTCATTTAGTTATTCTTTTGCATAGAATTCGTTGTGCAAATCAAGTTTTGTGAAAATTTTCTTACAAAAGCGTGTCATTAAATTTTGAAAAGCTTAGGAAAAAAGTACATTAAGGGTGCTTTTGTGCAATAAGAGGAGTTAAGCAAAATGAACTTTTTTTATTTTTCATGTGGCCCCTTTTTTGATGGTTTGGTGCGAGGGATAGGAACACATGGCTCCTCTCTACTACAAAAAAGAAAATCTCCGGAGCTCGAAATCCTCTAGAACACAAATGCACTCTAAAAATAAATTTTCAATTAAAGTAAGGACACATGGCGCAGCTCTTAGAACCAATTGTCTACTAGATAAATCAAGCTTTTTAGCATCTAGCAGTGTAAATGATAATAATAATAATAATAATAATAAGTTCACTAGCACAGTACTCCATGTTGAGCATATACAAGTATATTCATACAATGCAAATCAAATATTCATACAACACTAGTTTGATTGGTGGCCCAAATATAATGCACAGTAGTGAAATTTGGAAATTAAGAAAAATTATTAAAAAAATATGAACAGACCTATTTTTTCAATTGAGATTAGGTACAGTATAAAGGAAGAATAAAAGTGAGGTAGGGAAAAAATGGAAAAAAAATGCAAAAATGGAATATGAGATGTGGATAGAAAAGAGTATTGTAGGAAAGGAAAGTAAAAGATGGTCATAGACGCCAGTGGGTACATGAGATAAAATAGGAATTGCATGGGATAAAAAGTAGATAGCTAGAAGAGATAACGAAGGAAAGAAGAAAAACTTACTATTAGAATTGCAACTAATTGTCCAAATTAGATTAAAATTTTTTTGCTTTAATATAGTATGTGTGTGTATATATGTATATATATATATTTTTTTTTTTTTGGTTATATGAAAAGGAGTGGATGGTACCTAAGGTCTCTACTCTGTCAGCTAATTTAAAAATGTATGATCAAATAGCTGCAACAACAAATGGATCATTTTTTTCTTTTCATACATGTAGTTAGATCTCAAGTCCTCTTGTATAATAGCCCAATGGCCCCCACCAACAATATCACGAATTCTATTTTATATAGTAGTACTTTCAGAATGTAACATGTATAGTTTGCTTAAACATATCAATTTAAGTTTTGGGTGCCAATCCACTGGGGCCCAGCGGCGAGGCATCTCCATATGCAAAGACATACCCCTATCACTGTTTATGCCTATGTATAGGACTTGGGTTCTGTGAGCTGGTGGCTGTGTGACTCTCTACCAGATCCAAAAGAGGAAAAAAGTTTCAGGTCAGGAATAATTCAGCTAATACTTAAAATAGGTTTGGCTTATAGAATATCCGCTCCACCAAACTTGGCCCATTTGCAACCTTGAATTTCATTTGCACCTCACTGAAATTAGATAGGACGGTGCATTAGTAACATGGGCAAAAAACTGCTGCCCACATGATTTATGTTCTCATCAACTGGAGCTATGTTATCATTGAGACAAATCATGGATGCTTTGGTGATTAGTGTTGCTGGCTCTGTGAGATGAAAGAAGGGCCACCCCCATACATATTTGAGTGAAGGTCAACAACCATGCAAGATGAAAGATGATGAAGATGCAAGAAGAAGCGAGGATGAAGGTTTTGGAGAATCCTGGATTTCTAGATTGCAAGTCAAATAAAATGCAACGAAAGAAATAAAACAAACTTGCAAAGATACAATCAACCACACAAACAAGGCACACAGATTTTTACATGGAAAACTCAAACGGGAAAAACTACAGTTGAAAAATCCCTTCTAGCCTCTCCCACTTAAGGACTATAGTTGTTCTTGCACAACTCCCCATTGCAACGACTCCCCTCCATTCACTGTTCTCTATACTTGATTAACATCAACTAAAATCACTAGATGAACGATCTTCTATGAAGAAGTAAAAGCCATAAACTCTAAAACTCAAAGCCGTAGCATAATCTCTCCAATAGAAACTCTAGAGCAGAAGAGTAATCTCCAAAGTGAATTCTCCACTTAGAATATAAGAACTCCATATCTTAGGGTTAAGAGAGGAACCTTTTAAGAAACCCACAATTAGAGTTATACTCCTTGTAAGACTTTAACTAATTCTAGCACAAATAGGAAAGAAATTCCAAAACAAGAAAGTGGGTTTTCTCTTTTACCCAATCGATCAGGCAATCATCCAATCGATCGTTTAAAGCTTCTGTCTAATGAATTTTTCAATCAGCCTGTTCAACTATAGCCTGTCCCACGTCCGATCGATTCGACCTTTATCTAATCGATCAAATAGGTCTTTTGACCTTTTGTCCATCTTGTTTCGATTCTTCTCTTCAACTCATTCGACGAAACAAACTTTAGTCATTTTAAAAGAAATACAAAATTACAATTCAATGGACCATAAATTTTGTCCAACCCATAAATTAGCCAATTACAAAATCCTTACAATCTCCTCCTTCGCCAATTTATGGACAAAACTTTCTAAACATTACATTCTTTTAAAAAAAATCAAAAATTACATTGAGTAGATGGAAAAAAAAAACCATTAGCACCAACACCTGCTAGATAAAGTGTATGTCTAACTAAAATCAAAACTCCCACTAAATTCAACCTTATTCTCCAAACTTTCTTTCCTTTTTTGTCCATAATTGGCAAACAGAATGATGGCAGCATGGAGCATATTTGTCAACCAGGATCCAGTAGTAGTTCCCTCTCAATTTTGACTCCTCCTAAATGTTATCTTCATATCAACTGGGGGTGGGAGCTTTATATTCTTGATAAGAGACTTTTGGACTTTAGTACCCACAATTATAAATTTAAATATTTCAACTAGTGTGTACCAACACAATAAGCCAATCAGCTTTCTTAACCCAAATGACTCTAGTGTTGATATTTGGCTTAAACAACTACTTCCATTAGTTGTTCAAGCCAAATCTCCTCAACTTGTTCTAATGGGATCAAATGTATCATTTAATTCTATAATGATAGCATGTGAGTATAGCTTTAGAACTCAACATAATCTTCTTCTTTGAACTACTCACCACATGATTTATACTTGGAACATGTGGAGTAACAGATGCCATAGGATTTAAAGCAAAACTTTTAACAAAATAATTTTACCTTTAATCTTTGCAATGGATGTACCTTGATCATAACCAAGACCTCATGCGTCATCAGGCCTTTTTTTACTGCAATGTCAATGAGTGTCTTTATACCAGTATTCATATTGTTCAGCAAATTTTTTGTACCATCCAGCTCAGAAAAAGCCATCTTCAGTTTGTCATTCAAATCATCTTTTTTAGCTTGGCAAGTCTACGACTCTTTCTTTAAGGTCTCATAAATATATTTAGTAATGCATAATTATGACCTTTAGCAATCAACTTGTCAGCCATAAAACCTTTTTGGCCTTCCAAGAAAGTAACCTTTGAAAGCGCTTCTTCTACTTCAGCCATAAAAGAAACAATTTGATCTTCTGAAGCTTTCCACTTGTTTGTTATCTTGTCACCGAACTTAATTAACTTGGCCCGTTCCTTGTACAAAGTATTGTACTTCCCTTCCCATTCTGTTTGTTCATTCGACACTTCATCATCTTTATTATCAGAACCATTGTTAGAAGCAACCAGTAAAAATTTAGCTATGAAAGCCATAAATTTTCCTTTGCCAGTGTCAAAAGCAAAATTCTCAATCTCAGATTTGTCCACCTCTTCATTAAAAGAATCATTATCTCAAATTATATTGAAAGTGTCTTTCTTCTTTTTCCTGTTACTATAGTCGCTGGCAACATATCCATATCCTTAACACTCATAACACTGAATCCTTTTAGAAGATTTCTTCTTTACAGATCTTGGGATCTTAAAATCAGTTTTCTTTCCCTTTATAAATAGCTTGAAATGTTTCATAAACTAAACAGCTACTTGAGGATCAATTTTCTCAGAATCTGAATCTGAATCATTTTCAACAACCTTGTCTGACTCTTTGACAACTTTTAAGCCAACTTTCGAATTTACTTTCCGATCAACAATAAAGTTTGCCTCAAAAGTTCGATGATTCCTTACCAACTCATCAACTTTGAGATACTTCAAGTTATTATTTTCCAAAATTGTTATTACTTCGGCATGATAACTTTTTGAAAAAGATCGAAACCCTAGATTGAAATTAATATGAGTGCACTATATCACTTAGCTTGGCATAAAAGTTATCAAACTTTTTATTATCAACCATTCTAAAGGTTTTAAAGGCAATAATCAGATTTTGCAACTTAGTCTCTTTTACCAATATTTCAGTTCCCTCATGCACTATCTTCAAGATTTCCCATACCTCTTTAGCATTCATACAAGTGGAGATTTTATGAAATTCAGATAGTGATAATCCATCGTAGATTACATTAATAGCTTTATCATTACAATTACAAGCATGTTTTTCATCTTTGGTCCACTTACCCATAAGTTTTTCAATAGTTCTTCCTTTAGTAACAACCCTAAGTAGAGAGTAACCTTTAACAACAATCTGCCAAACAACTTCATCAATGAATCTAAAAAACGCAATCATTCTGACTTTCCAGTATATATAATTACTAGATCTATCCAAAGGAGGGAACTTGGTTATACATGTGCCTTCCTGGTTGAATTTCATACAAGAAATCTTAAATGATCAACATAATAAATTAGTGTAATCTACTCTAATACCAATTGAAGGTTTTGGGTATCCTGGATTTCTAAATTGCAAGTCAAATAATATGTAGCAAAAAAAAAAAAGTAAAAGCCACAAACACTAGAACTCAAAGCCTCGACACAATCTCTCCAATAAAAGCTCTAGAGAAAAAGGGTGATCTCCAAAGTGAATTATCTACTTAGAATAATGAGATCTTCATATTTTAGGATTGAAAGAGGAACCCTTTAAATAACCCAAAATTTGTGCCTTAAATGTATACTCGTTGTAAAAATCAAACTATTAATTCTGGCACAAATAGAAAAGAAATCTCGAAACAAGAAAGTAAGTTTCGTCCGCTATCCGATCGATAGGGCAATCATCCGATCAATCAGATGAAACTTTTGTCGGACGAATTTTTCAATCACCTTGTTTAATTGTAGCCTATCCCAAGTCCGATCGATCTGACTTCTATCTGATCGATCAGATAGGTCTTTTGACCTTTTTGCCCATCTTGCTTCAATTCTTCTCTTCAACTCATTTGGCGAGGCAAACCTCAGTCCATTTTAAAAGAAATACAAAATTACAACTTAATAGATCCTAAGTTTTATCCAATCCATGAATGAGCCAATTACAAAATTACATAAGGAGGGATATCAATATGGAAGGAAAGACGGACATAACAAAATGTGGAGCTCTACAAAAGATGGAATTAGTAGTGAAAAGATTAAAATAACAGGAAAACACATGAAGGATCTCCAAAGAGGATACAACAATCTCTCTCTCTCTCTCTCTCTCTCTCTCTCTCTCTTCCTTTTGTGTTGGGCCAAGACTAAAGCTTGCATGCCCCAGACCACACGAAAACTAAATTTGGGCAATACAAGTTTTGGGCTTGTGTTTGAGCTCGGGTCTAGATTTTGAAGTATGAGTCGAATACGGGCTTGGCTTGGGATATATACTATAAATACAACATATATATTACATCAGATATAATACTTACAGTACATTCCTTACATATGTTTTTCATATTGGGCTAGGGCATGGGGCTAGATATTCTGGTTTCATCGACTCGGCCCTAGGGATCAAACTTACTCATCCAAACTGAGTCTGGCTTCGGCTCCGTCAATACATAGCCTACCTGCTGGACACAAACCTCTTATGTCCTCCAATGTGCAGAGAAGAAAATATGGGGATGAAATGTACCCAATATGTCCTATTATAAATGTGATGGTAGGCCAAGAAAGAGAACTTTATTAAGAGGCTCAAAGAGAAGTGACTCCACATTGGGCTGTTAAAGGGAAGTACAAATTCACCGTCAGCACTCAGCGCTAAGGCCATAAATTGGGCTTTTCTCTGAGGATTCCCAGCCTGGCGTGGGCCTTCGCTAGGGATTACCAGCCTCCTGTCCCTATCATAGATATGACTAAAATATATATTTATTTATATATATATACTAATAAATATAAAGAACCTTCCTACGCATCCGCCCCTCGCCATTTTTTTCGTGAAAACTCTAGGTGGAGCCCATCTATCACTCAATCCAAACCTTACAAAACACATGGAACCCATGATAGCAACTCGCCCCAACTTTTGGTAGGATCCGAATTTATTGGACCGTTGGATTGACTATATACCAATCCGAACAGAATGAATTTGTAAGCCATGGATGAAGGGGTTAGGAATATGTGATTGGGATCTAATTTGATATGTAGAGTGCTTTCACATAGATCTTTCCAACACCCCCTCCCCCCCCAACAATCTCATCCCTTGGTGGGGTCCACAGTGGGCCCCACTAAAGAGTGTGCACAAAAAGTCTATGAGGGACGTATGCACAGGAAAAGGCCCCAATAAATATATTATATAATCACTAAAATGTTAGAATGTGTGAATGGTGTGGTTCACTTGACTGCACCACACATGTGGGTCCCACCTTAGAGCCCAAAGCATATAAGAAATCCTCTTATCTTTAGTATTATATTTAGAAATCCAATTGGATTTGCAAACTGTTAGTCTGCTTCGTTACAAATACGAAGGATAGTCCTACTACAAGTTCTGAAATACCAAAAATGAGAAGAATCCTCATATGCTTTAGGCTCTAAGGTGGGACCCACATGTGTAGTGCGGTCAAGTGGACAATACCATTCACACAATAATCTAACAAAAAGGAAAAAAACCCTCCACTTTTCATACCTCTAAAATGCAGTTCGAAAACGTAAGGGAGACAAGGCACCGAAAATTAGGAATCCTTCCTTCATTGTTTAGTGCAGTATGTGAATTCATCCCGTAATTTCCTACGCTCCTTCATTTTCTGATAGAATCCCCTCAAAGCGTAGATCTACGTTTCTCATTAAGGGAAAACATTCCCGCGGAAGAGGAAACCCAGGTTTACTCTTCCACGGTGTCTTCCAAACATATCCTTGAAGTTTGAATGAATTACTTCTTATTTAATTCAATTCTTACGAAACTCTATTGAATCTACATTTCTACCCTACTTAATTTTTGTATCTAATAAATATTTTCAACTCGGCATTAGCCAGTCTACATTTCTACCCTACTCAATCATTTTTCCTTATCCCACTGCATTGCCGGCCGCAAACTAGGATAAATGAGGTGAATTATAACGTTTTAAGAAAGAAACATAGAGTTTACTTTGGACAAAAATTGAGACCCATCTGCCTTACAAAATAAAAAAAAATCAAACTATTATACCACCAAAACCATTTAGCTTGGCTTCTGGGCTTCGGCAGTGGGTGTGAAGTGCTCCCTGTCGCATGGACTTGTGGTCCTGTTTGTTAGTCTTGCTGTCCTGCAAGCATAATGTCTTGCTGAAGGTGGGAGGACCCAACTCAACAAATGGCATCTGCAAGTGTATTTGCCGATTTTTCCACATAAAGTTGCTGACCATTCAATAAGCATCTTTTTAGAGTTTTCCATTGTTTGCTTGATGCCAGGGCTGTAGCCTTTTTCCTTGTAGTTTAGGGGGGTATGCCCCCCTAGAGCCCCTATCATTTTTGAAATAGGCTCCTTTCTGTAATGTGCTTTTGCTTTTGAAGAATTAGGACCATACTTTACAAACTTAAAAAAAAAAAGTTGATGTTTGTGGGTAAACAGCAGGTCCTTTGCAAAATGATAGACTTTCCAGTATGTTAACAGCAGTCTTTTAATAGAACTAGGACTTTCCTTTGTCTAAGAATAGCGCTATTGGGGGAGAACGAAGTGGTGATTATATATATTGATATAATCTGTAACCTTACACATACACTGAGATTCCAAGGCTGTAGATTCATAGATTGGAAGAGAACCCAGTGAAAATTGATTTTCCATAGACGTAGATATATTTACCAAACCACGTAAATCTCTTGTATTCTTCTTGTGTGATTAATTGTTGATCTTAATTGCTCAAGGTCCATGCTAGCAACTGATAGAAGTCATCTTCACAAGAATTACTACATCAAAACTGACATTTTACCACCCAAATAACACTAGAAAAACCTCACCTCTTGCCTGTCGTAATTTTATCAACAGTTACTTTTAAAAACCACAGGTGTTGTTTGTGGTTACTTTCCCCCAAAAACACAACAAAAAAAAAAAAAAAAGAACCTCCCGCTGTGCTCTGTTTTTCTCTCCCGCCCTCTGCTCTTCTCTCTTTCAGTTTTACCCCAACCCATCTTTCCATCATCGAACCCCATCTCCTTTCCTCTCTTCTTCTTCGTTTTCCACCAAATACAAACCCCATTTTTCATCTATCAATCTCTCAGCCTATTCATCATCCAACAACTACAACCCCAACCCACAACTCACCCAAAGAGCTGTTAATCACTCTTAAGATTTAGGAAATATTCTCGGATTGAAAGAAAAATGGAAAGAGTCAGTAAATAAAGATGGTAGCTCCTCTTCTTCTTCCTCTTAAATTATTATTATTATTAATATTACTTGTGATGACTGTTTTTTTATTTTTTATTTTTCTTCTTCCCACTTTACTTTTCAGTTGGCTGAGTATTCTTTCTACCTTTTTATTGATTTATACTTGGTTTTTTCTTTTCTGCTATTCTGTTTATTTATAAACTGTTTTTTTTTAGGACTATGTTTTTTATTTTTGCTTTCCTGATATGGTTTTTGATGTTTTGTTGTTGGGTCATGCATTTTATCTACTGGGGTTTGATGGGTAGGCAAGGAAAAACCTGCATTTGTTATGTGTTTTTTGTTTGTGGGTGATGAATGATAATGATATGTGGTTTGGATTGTTTATGCATTTGCTTTGTTGGAATGCAACATCTGAAATCTCTGCTGATGATGTGGGACTTCTAATAACAACCTCGGTGTTGGGGATGTGATCTTTCTTCCTATTGTGAGTTTTGGGCATTGATTTAGGTTCAGTGATAAGCAGTGTAATTTGGGTTTCTTCTTCATTGAGTTTTCGCTGATATATCGTCTTTTTAAGATCCAGTTGAGTAGCAATGTTATTGATGCCTATGACGGGGCCCACCCTTGGGCATGGGTCTTTTGTGTCTCCGCTCATCAAGATGAGATTGGGCTTTAATGATAATGACAGCAAAGATGGTGACAGGCTCATGTTGGTAACACTATGATAATCCAAATCATCTTCTTGTATGCTCCACCTTTGATCGGTCACTAAGCAAAAATGGCAACCTAACATTCCAATCAAATGGGATAGTTTTACTGTTTTACTTGGTTCTGTTTCTGGCTTGATTTAGTGGTGAATGATGGTTTTCTAGAATTAGAAAACTACTTTGTTTATCATATACACTTTTATCAGTTCAAAACCATATAGACAGCATATCAACCATTGTGAAATATTTTTTCCCTCTTCTTTTAGTTTGTCAATTTGTTTCCAATTATCATAGCTGAGAACACAATGTACATATCATGTTACTCTTGCTTCTAATTTTCACAGTTAATCACTTATTATCATAAAAGTAAATATGCCACTATTTGATTTCTCCTTTGGTTTGAAAGAAGGCGAATCATATTATCTTCCAGCCAATTCTCTTTTTTTTTCCTTTCTTGGAATTAGGGTGGATATTCACTAACTGCATTGTCTATCAAGACATTTGATGGCACTAAGACACAGCCATCTTTGTTACTGGTTTTATCAAGACAATTGATGGAACTAAGACAGTTCATAATAGTTGAGTAGAACATGTTCTAAATGTTGGACCAGATGTTTAACTACTTGATTGGACAGTTCAGTCCAGATCAGTAGTTCAATTTTAACCAATTGCTTGATGTCTTAATTTAATGGATAAAATTTCCGAAATATGAAAAATTTTAGACTGTGTAACTAACAAATATTGCAGGCTTATTGAAGCAACAAAGGAAAGAAGAATAGCCAATAGGCTAATCTCCAAGCCAAAAGGCTTAACGATAGAATGTCTTGATACCTCACCAAAAACAAACAATAACTCTCTCAACTGAGAACCAAACTCAAATTCTTATTCAATATCAATGTCTATGTCCCATGAAGAGGGATTATATCTTTATTTATAGCTAAGATACTCTCTAATTAAGTAAACAACCTAATTAAATCCAAACAAGGAATCTTAAACTAAACATAAGATAAACTTCTAAAAATAAATAAATCCTAAACAATTATGAAAGCAACTACTATTATAAAAATATAAGACTCCTAATAAAAACTAATCTTCACTCCTGAGCATTGCTGGTTTTGAACTCAATAGCTAGCTAATCATGGATCTAGCCCGCATCAATTCTACCCCTCTTGGAGGAGAACTCGTCCTCGAGTTCTGTAAATGTCCACATGGGCCAAAAATCATTCGAACAAACTTCCGTATCACTGGTTAAGCGTCATATTGAGGATATACCTTAAAAGCATAATCGAATCTTCTAGTCCACTTAAAAGTAGGTTGGAGGCATTGTGATTTCTGATGGCTGCTTGTATCTTGACAGTGCGATTTGACCATTATATGCTTTAATTGTAGACACCGTAACAGGATAGCATAATTGTTGATTGACATTGGTTGATCTCTGAATAAAAAATCAATATGGTGCACGTCAATCAATGTGGACACATCTTCTTGCGAAACCACTAGAGTAATTGAATTGCCGCACGATGTGGCAATCAGATCCATTGGATGATTAATATCCGCTAGTACGACATCTCGCATTAGCACTTGCTCTTGTAGATCAACATTGTCCCTAAAAAGAGAATTATGTTCTTCCTCTTGAATTTCTGATGAAACATGACCCATTTTGAAAGTTTCAAAACTTATTTCACTTGAAGTTGTCATGAGATCATTCGTTACTTGAACAGGCTTCTCAAAATCACCATTGGAATTTGTTTCTTCTTTGTGTTCATCTTTTAACTCTTTGATTTACGGTGATGACATACATAAAGAGGTTGCTAATTGTAATGGAACAAGGTCAATATATCGCCCTTTCCAAGAAAAAGAATAGATATTCTTCTTTGTCATATTGCACTTTCCAATCAATAAGCCATGGTTATCCCAAAAGTATATGAGTCATTTTCATGGAAATTATATCACATCAAATTTTATCTTCATATACACCAATCTTGAAAGATACTAGACATTAGTGAGTTACAGCAATGACAAAAGCATTGACCATGCAACTTTGTAAGGCTTTGAGAGAGTCTCTGTCGGCCAATTGAGTTTGTCAATAACATCATGTGCAACAAAATTAATAGCACTATCATAATCAATAACCAGATTAGCTAACCTATCTTCACACCTTACTCGTGTCCAAAATATCATAGTCTACTTCCACTCTTTATCTTCCCTTTCATTGGCAGTGAGAATTCTGCGGATGACAAGGGTCTGAGTATCTTTTCTTGCAAAATTTATTTCCATCAGATGACCTTTTCTCTTATACCAATTGAAGCAGCGCAGAGAAGAAGAATAGCCAACAGACTAATCTCCAAACCAAAAGGCTTAACGATAGAATGTCTTAATACTTCACCAAAAACAAATAATAACTCTCTCAATTGAGAATGAAACTTAAATTCTTATTCAATATCAATATCTGTGTCCTATGAAGAGGGATTACATCTTAATTTATAGCTAAAATACTCTCTAATTAAGTAAATAACCTACTTCAATGCAAATAAGGAATCCTAAACTAAATATAAAAAAAACTTTTAAAAATAAATGAATCCTAAAAATTAAGAAAGCAACTACTATTATAAAAATCTAAGACTCCTAATAAAAACTAATATTCACTGCTAGGCCTTGTTGATTTTGAGCCCAATGGCTGACCAATCATGGATCTGGCATGCATCACTCATACTGGTTTAACTGAGGTTCCTAGTCGATTTTGTTCTTCCACAAATTTTAAGCTTGAACTTGATGTCTTCATCATTCTTATTTTTCATTCATTTATAAGAAACTAGTAGTTTAGTTCTTTTTATATGCCTACTTGTAATGCTAGCAAAATGTCCTTGGATGCATGTCCTTGTAGTTCAGACTTCTTTTGTGAATATATTCTCATATATTATTTTGGAGCCTCTATTATTTTTTTTTATAGTTATTATTATCAATTTTGAACTCTTCCTAGTTGACAACACTTTCCTGAAAAACAAAAATGCCTTGCTATGCTCAGCCATTCCTAATTTGAGAATTGGTTCAATCTTGTGGTGACTATAATTGAGATCTTCCTTTGAAATTGGCTTCTGTTATGTTGCCTTTCTGTTTTTAAATTTATTACTGTTTGGTTAGATATTATGATTTGTGTGTAATCCAGTTCATTTCAGGTGCAAAGTGTTTTTCCACACCACAGGCCGCCTTTCTTTTGATAATGAGCAATGGGATTGGTAGTGTCCATGTGCCCTTTGCGTCTATAATTTTACAAAATAATTTTCTAAGATCCTTCTACACCAAAATGGGATGGGGGTATTCCACCAAAACTCAATTTATTCTCATGATTGTTGCAAGTTGGCGTATAATATAACTCTTTTTTAATTTATGCATGGAGTGAGAAAATCAGACTTAACATACCTAATATGAATTTTTTTTTCTTTTCCTGATGATTTTATTATATAGATTGAACATAGCCAACCCAACCTGATAAAAAAATTAGGCTTGAGAAAAATCAAGTTTGAGTAGTTGGAGTTGTTCCTCTCATTTAAAAAAATATAAAAAATTAAAACCATGAGAAAATCCTGTAATGTGGTTTCTAATCTCTACTTTAAGAGAGAGAGAGAGAGAGAGAGAGAGATTTCATGATTTTCTTCTTGCATATTGAGAGGAAATATAATCCACCAAAAAAAGTAAAGAACAAAGAGTGGGAGAAGTTCATTGACATGTTTAACTCAAGAAGCACGAGTTAAGAGTAAGCCTGGGAAGGCAGCTAGAAAAGTATGGAAAAGCCCACATACATCCGGTAAAAGGGCCAAGCAAGGGTTGTCGACAACTTCGTAAGAATTGTGCTTTCATTTCTTAATTTTTCCCATTTAACAATTTTTGTAATGTGAATGTCTGCTCCTTCCTTTTTCAGAGTGAAGAAAATCTTGGAGTTGAGATCACTTGGACACAAGCATGGCTTGCTGCTCATACTCCAAAGAATGGTTATAGACATTGCTCTTACCAGGTGAGAAAATCTTAACTCGGATAAAAAGAACTTGAAACGCTCTTGCATTGGTATCCTTTTATAGAGATGTTTACAACCATATCATAAATGATTTCACACACGTGTTAGCTGGTCCTTGACTAGTGCAAATATCTTCTTTGCCACCGGCTGTTATTCTTGACTCTCGCTAACACCTGGCTGTACAGGTGCTGTTTATGGATGCCATGAGATATGGTTACTGATGGGTCATTCAGTCACTGCATTGTAAGAGATGAATTGGTGGTAGCAATAGAGCTGGCTCTGTCATTGCATTCAAATGCAGTGAAGACATTTCCAACGGCCACTGTTAACTGTTATCGACCTAGCTTCAGGCATTGCATTCTAATAGGCATTGGTACCTCTAAATCTGGTTCAATCACTGTCTTTAAAAATTAAATTCAAGACATTTTTAATCAGTTATTGTAACTGGAACTGTCGTAAGCCAGATCCATGATTGGCCAACTCATTGGACCCAAGCCCATAACGAGAAGATCTTCAAATCAGGTAGTAGTTTTTATTTTAGTAGTATCTTATTTTTATGATAAGTATAAGAATAATTAAAAAGTTAATCTTATTTGATTTAGACTTTTTTTTTAATTAGAATTGTTTTCAAGAATAGCTCAAGGTATGGATCTATAAAAAGGATTGTAATCCCTTTTCAAGGGACAGATTACAATATTGAATAAGATTTCAATTTTCTTCTCCGAGTGAATTGATTTTGACTTTATCCCTTTGCCTTTGGCTTAGAGAATAATCCGTTGGCTATTTTTTCCTGCGTTGCATCAATTGGTATGAGAGAGAGAAGATCCGATCTCGGATTGTCATTCCAATTGCCGATCCGAGGTAACCCAGGTAACTCATTCATCTACCATCCATCCATCTTCTTCACCATCTTCATCTCGTCGCTCATCATCACCCTCATCGCATTACTTTCATCCATCTGCATCACCATCTCATTATCATCATCATCTTCCTCCCTCCTCTGCCTCGCAACCGAAACCCAATCACCCTTTCGTCAGCCACCCCTTCTGCAACCATTCATCGAAAGTTCAACACTCAACCACGGACCCACTTCCATCTTCCTCGACCGTCGGACACCACCCCTAAACCCGACTCAAACCTACCGACCTATCCCCTTCTCCACTAAAACCCCATCCCACTCCTTTCTCCAATACCACGTACACAGCCACAGAAACCCTGCCACTCCAAACTCATCTCATACTGACTCTCTCTCTCTCTCTCTCTCTCTCTCTCTCTCTCTCTCAGAACTTTCCAGAACCTAACCAGCCCACCGAAAGCATCGTCCTAACCCACGAAAGCCCTATCACCCTATACCTAAACCGAAGCCTCCCCAAACCCAACCGAAGCCATCTCGTCACTATCGACCCACTCCACGTCCCGATACCCTTCTTCTGTTCCTTCGTCATCCATCCAGCTTCACTCCATTCATCTGACGCTCGCCCCTTCCGAGCCCACCGCCGACTTCCCAAACCCAAACCCAGAGATGATGATAATAATAATAATAAAGGAGTAGACAAAGAACCGAAAAGAAGAGAAAGAGGTAGACGATGTACGGTGCACCAAAGAGCCGCTAGCCGCACCTCCTGCATCACCGCCGACCCCCTACGCAGCATCCTCCAGAAGCAGCGCTCATCTCTCTTCTCCTTCCGCTCAAAGCCAGCAGTAGTCGAGAAAACAACAGGGTTTTCGAAAACCCCTTTTCTCTTCCTTTTGTTGCAGCAACTTGGAGAAGAGGCAGGTGATCGCAACCTAGCCCACTCTTTGAGTCTCTAGTCAAGTCTCCAATTCATGAGATCTACCTATTGCATATTTTTGTCATCAAGATTAAGCCATTACATCAGCTAATTTTTTAGAATTCTAGGGATTTTATTTTCTTGCATCCAAGCCAATTTGCACATCTTTGGGTCTTCTAATGAATTTCTACAAATGCGGTACGATCATGCGTATGGGAATGGGTATTTCGATAATCAACTCTTATTTGAACAATTTATTAATTTGAAGCAAAATGAGTTGTCAGTTTATGAATATTGAGATCAATTTTAATGACTGTATCAAATATGTAAATAAGAACAGAATGAGTTACATATTTTAATTCGCTTTATTAGAGGATTGCAACCAAGTATTTTAGAGAAGATGAATCATTGCAATACCATTTATGAATCATACGACGAAGCTATTCGTGTTGAGCATATGCTTTGAAGGTCCTGCATTCAACAAGTTAAGTCTTAAGAAAAAAGTTATTAATAATAAATGAGAGCTCATGCAGTGGAAATAGGAGAAGATAATCCTACACTTGTCATTCGCAGACTTCTTACCAGCACTGAAATGGAAAAAGAAGAGTGGAAGAAAATTATGATATTCCGAATGCAAGCAACATGTGAAGACAAGTAGCCAATCTAGTAATTGATATTGACAATGATATCAATTTTGTGGCATAAGCGGTTATTGACAAACTTAATTGGCCTACAGAGACTTTTTCAAAATCCTACAAAGTCACATGGTCTAATGGTTCTATTATTCCAGTGACTCAAAGATGTTTGGTGTCTTTAAAGATTTGTGGAAATAAAGATAAAATTTGGTGTGATGTAATTCCTATAAATATAATTCATATTCTTTTGAAAAAATCATGGATTTTTGATCCAATGTTCACAATGATAATGAGAAGAACACATATACCTTCAAGTGACAAGGACGATGGGTTACTCTCCTTCCATCTTTGTCTATATCGCCCCCTTCAACTGAAGAGCCAAAGGAAGAGCCAAAAGAAGAAACGACTCTCAAGGTCAACATTGCAAAGCAATATCAAAGAACGGAGGACATCATGACAAAGTCCAATGAGACATCACCTAGCACTCCTAAAATGAATGATACTTTAGAATAATTAGAAGACAAGGAGCCCAAAATTGTTTATTGGACAGTATTGATCAAAAGATGGAGGCACCAAAAGAAATTAAAACAAACATTGAAGACTTGGATATAGTTAGTAAGAAAAATTATTGACCACTATCAACAAAGCCAATTGGATCATTGGAAGACAAATCAGTTGTTTCAATCATTTCACAAGAAAATTTATCTGTTGAAGTTCTCCACATTGATTTCATCTTTAGAGATAAACTCTTGCCAATAAAAGATTATGATCTAATGGTACAAAGTCTAAAATTGAAGCATTTAATTGTCTGCTCACATAGTCCACCTATAGGTAGTCATTCGTCGAAGCCACACCTCAAATCTATTTCTAAGTGAAAGACAAGATCACTTCGTGCTTTCAAGTTAAATCTCGATAATAAAGCTCACCAAACAACAAGGAAGTTTGTTCGAATGATTCTCGACCCAAGTGGACATTTTCAAAACTTAAAGAAAAATTCTTCCCCAAATGTGGGGAAATTGATAAAGGCTAGATCCATGATTTGCCAACTAATTGGGCCCAAGCTCATAAGGAGAAGATCTTCAAACCCAGCAATAGTTTATATTTTAATAGTATCTTAATTTTAGAATAAGTTTGAGAATAATTAGAAAGTTCATCTTATTTGATTTAGACTTTTATTTTAATTAGATTTGTTTCCAAGAATAGCTTAAGATATGGATCTATATAAAGGATTGTAATCCCTTCTCATAAGACAGATTACAATATTGAATAAGATTTCAATTTTCTTTTGAGTTGATTTTATCTTTGGTGTAAGACTTAGACAGTTTATCCCTAAGCCTTTGGCTTGGAGAGTAGCTCGTTGACTATTCTTCCCCGTGTTGCATCAGGAAGCCAATTTCTGCCATTACATTGTAAATGTATTAACAACTAAAAAACAGCTGTTCATTAATCACTTAAAAATGTAGTGAAAACATTACAAAAAATCAGCATCTTTCAGCAACCAGTTTCTGCCACTACTTGTGCTATTACAGCTCCAGAAAGATCCCGCAAAGGTAACATATTTCAAATCTATTGATAACCCATGAAGACAACTAAGATCACTCATATTTAAGGAGTTCTAATTGGTCAACTAGCCTAAAAGCAGACAAAGAACTCCAATTCATGTTTTTGTGCCTTCCTTTTTCTCATTCCTTTCTTGTATCTTTTGTCTAAACTAATTCCATGTATGTAGAGTTGTGGATGCGTTTCAATAAATGTAAGAAAATTTGAAACAAGCTAAGTACCCAATTTCTTCACTTTTTTTTTGTTTTTCCTACTTGTATGTCTCCACTACATCTAGGATGGCAGTAGAACCTCATAGTAGACCAACTTCCTAAATTCTTTTATGGTGGATCAAGAATAACCGCGAGAGAGACATGGTTGTGTTTGTGCTACTGTAGAAGCGAGATAAGGAAGATGGATCTGTGTTTGGGTTGACTTGAAATGGTGATGATGTTTGGCAGTGTCATGGTGATGAATGTTAATGGTGTAAAATAGGATGTAATAGAAATTAAGAAAAATAAATGAAACAAATAACAACATAAATATAGAAGTCTTTAGATTATGATATCAATCCATATTTGTGAAACTTCTACGCAACCCCAATTTTAATTCAAATGTGAGTTAGTGTATCTATACTTTCTATTTAATAATTCCTTTGGCAGAAAAGAGTAGCTGGATTGTATGAGGATAATCCCTCAATTGCGCATAAAGATTTAGATCGTGATGCAGTAGCCACGGTATGTGGTCTAATTATAATTATATTATGTGATCTTCTTAACCATCATGATTTGTGATGAATACATAATATGATGACAGAAATTGGCATTGTTTATTTTTTGTACCGTGATAATTGTAGAGGTATAAGAGGTATGGGCGATGGAGTTTTTAAGACCACCATTAAGTATTCAGATCCTTATAAGAAAGCATTACAAAAGAAACAAGAATCGCACACTATCCTATATGCTCAAGTTGGGGGCAAAAAACCAATTAGAAGTGGAGCTTAGGGAAATAAGGCCGGATATTGATCAAATCTTTTCATCAGTGTCTCAAGTAGATACACAAATGTCGTTTTCTACCGAATATGGGAGTTCCTCTCAGGTACAAACCAATTGGTCCTAAATAGTAGATTCCTTCTTAAACATAATGAGATATCTACATTGATAAAATAAAAATTAATGTGTTTCTAATGATGTATGTAAGGCAAGATTCTTAGAGCTAATATACACACCTTAACCAAATAACACATACAAGAGGCACATCTTCGTGTCAGTCGTTACACATGATGATGAAGAACATAGTTGCTTATGGGAGACTGGTTGTTACACATGATGATAAAGAATATAGTTGCTTATGGGAGACCAATGGGTATGGAGTTACCAGAGGAAGGTTTCTATAGGATTATGTTAGATGAGATTATTAATGGGAGTGTTGACTTATTCAACGAAGAACATAAGTTAAAAGATCTCATGTTGGGCAATGTACTTAATTGGCCTATAATTAGGACCATACTTTATTAGTTTTCTGTTGCTCTTATTATTTAAAATAAATTCCTTGATGGTGTAAGGCAAGATGATGGATTTATTTGTTGTGATTTTAGTTGATACTTTGTTATTATTATGTGGATGTATGACTTTTTGATAGATGAATAATAATTCAAATTCCAATTTTTGATAGGTGGCTAATATAGGTGTTTGAGTTTTCTATGGAGAATAGATATGGTTGTTTGACTTGATTGTTATTTGTATTAAATAGATTTGACTTTGTAAGTATTTTTATTTTATTAGTTTTTTAGGGAGAAAAAAAAAACCACAACCATTTGCTGTCATTTTACTAGCAAAATTAGTTTGTGGTAATGGACTGTTGTATTAAAAAAAATGGCATTCAATGAATGTTATATATGAAGCTTGATTTTACCACAATGTTCGCCTGTCGTATTATCTCATGCAAAACCACAAACTCAAACTGTCATTTTTTAAAAGCTACACTCCAAAATGAGACACAAGAATTGATAGCTGAGGCTCTTGTTTGTTTAGAAAACCACAACTAGCAATTGTCATTTTTTTTTTTTTTTGTCATTTTAATGTAGTTAAGAAAGTCACAATCTACAAGACTAATATTTTAAGATATCACAAATCAAAGAGGGATATCCAAAAGTTTGAGAATTCCTAATTCCAAATAAAAGCCTCCTGATCTAGCTAAAACCAAACAAATAAAGGTGAAGAAATGTAATCAAATCAGTACTAAATTTACATTCTCCATCCAAAATATAGTTGAAGAATGTCGAGATTCAAATCATGCCCATAATTTCACCATATATTTATTAAATGAAAAGGATTGCATTTATAAGCAACCTCAAACTAAACTTATCAAGTGGATAAGAATAAATTACTTGCAACTTATAAAATTCTAACTATGTCCTAACAAATCTTCTAATTATTGATGTTCTCTAACATTCCCACTCAATCACATGGTCCTAAATAGGATCTATGATTGTGATCATGAAAAATAAAAATTTTAATCTCTAAAAAATAATTAAAATAATATTTTTAATAGAAACCATCTCATGTCTTCTTGGTGATCGCAATCTATCCGTGAATCCATCACTACCGCAACCTACTCCCTTTTAAGTCTGTCGATGCTGGTGCCCACCGAATCAGATCTGTCGCGATTTCTTCCCAAAGCTTCGATCATACAATTTGATTAAAATGATATAAAAATCATATGATTTAAATGATGGGATAAATGAGAGAGGATTTGATTTTATTGAAGAATAAAGTGACAGTGATTATTAGGATCCATGAAGAACTGTGGTTGATTGATTGATACTATAAAGAATCTCAAAATTCAAATCATGCCCATAATTTCTCTGTAGATATCATTAAATGAAAAGGGTTACGTTTATAAGCAACCTTAAACTAACCTTATCAAGTTCTAATAAATCTTTAAACTGATAATATTTTCTAACAATGGCAACCATTAGATTGAAATAATTAACTTTCTTTTTTTATTTTTTCTTTTTTTTAATAGGAGATTTTTTCAATCTATTATTAGGGAGAAAACATAGAATCAATTATTACGTTTTGCATAAAAAAATCAGGAGTATAGTACCACGAAACTCCATATCATCGATAAATTGTGCATTATGAGCTAGCTTATGAGTTACTACATTTCATTCTCTACTTACATAAACCACTTCATGACTTTTAAAAGTCTTCAATAGCTCTTTAATCTTATTGACTAATGGGCCTTGTCTTAAGCAATTAGACGACATAGTGTTTAAAGCATCTACAATCCATAAAAAATTATCTTCAAGACTAATGTCTCTCTCACTAATATTACAAACCATTTGAATGCCTCTCAGTGCTGCTACAGCTTCAAATCATCCGCTTCATCTATCCACATCTACACTTTACTCATAATATTTCCCATATTGTCTTGAAGCACAGTTCCCACGCCTACTTTTTGCACTTCATTAAATAGGACTCCATCTACATTAAATTTTAAAACACCCACTGGAGGAGGTTGCTAACATAACACTCTTTTTTGCTTATCATTCCTTTTAGTTGCCCAAACTTTACTATAGTCTAGCAACAAAATTACAATCCCTTCAATCACAATTCTTGGATCAGTGAGCTTCCCATTATGAATGAAGAAATTTTTTCTATTCTAGATCATCCATGCTACTGTGAAAAATAGTTCCATGTTCACTGTTAGGACTTTTCGTAAAAGTTCCCAAGCAAGTAAAGAAAAACTGTTTTGCAGGTTTGATGTAAAATCTAATATGTCCTGACATTCTCTATACCCGCTGTGCCTGAGGCTAAAAACATAGAGTTTAAGGTTCTAACCCAAACTAATTTTGATTTATGATGATTAACCTTGTTTTGAGCTAATTAATACTCTTTTTGTAACACTCTGACTCAACTTAATCCGGTTTAGCGACTAATTGATGATGAATTAATTGTTGTTTATGTTTTGCCTTTGTTTCAATTTCGTTCCGGGTCATGGATAGGTAACTGGGTTGAGTTTAACCTAGATTAGGTAAACATGAGCCCTTTTTCATAATTTTAGATTTTGTAAGACGTTGTCATTCATGCATCCTCTTGGCATTATTACGTGTATTTTGTCGAGTTTGTCAATTTTCGTACCTACCTCGTATGCAAAAGACATCGTTAGTTTCTATTGGACCGTTAATTGACTTAAACTGTAATTAGTGTAACCTCTTGTACTTTCTTATAATTTTTTTAATCCTTATCCTTATATAAGTCAACGCATGCACCGCCCTCTTCATCTCAACGTTAGTTTTTTCTTCTTCTTCTCTGTTTTTTGTTTCTTCCTTTCTTTCTTCTTCCACGATCCAGCCAAGAGGGAAGGGGGTGATTATTGTGCACCCAGTTTCAACTCTTTTCTTGTATGGTTTAAGGTATGATTTGTGTTCTTGATAGTTATCATCTTCTTCTTCTCATCTGGTACTACACGTACTTAACCCTCCTCTCTTTTCTTGCATGCATGACTGTTAGAATTGAATTTAGACGTCGAATTTGAGCTAAAGGACATCAACGAAATTGAAAAAGCTCATTTGAAGCAAGTATAAGCATGATTTGGATGAACCCATGTTGGTAGATGTGTGATTGTGAAGAACTTCTTAATCTTGCATATGAATTGTGTTTTACAGCCCAATTGTGTCAAATTCTATCTCTTTGATGTTGTTGTTTCCTATTTGTACATATACAATTTGATCTGTAATAGGTTCAAAAAATGACCCCGTGCAGTTTACGGCTAAGCCGTAACTGCATACGGCTCAGATTCGAGAGAGCTGCAAAAACTGGTTTTCTTCTACGATCAGGCTACGGCTAAGCCGTAGGCTAGCAGTGACCCAACCGTAGGTCAAACTACAGCTTAATTTCTAGATATCAGAAAATTAGGAGAACCTATTACTGTCCAGCCATGGCTAAGCCGTACCCTCACCGTGGTTAAGCCGTAGAACAAAACAGGGCTAAGCTGTGGATGCGGGTGAACAGTAAGGGGAACCACAGTTGAATCGCAGTGCATATTACAGTTAAACCGTAAGATGTCTACGGCTAACCCACGGTTGAACCGTAAAACCAGTGAAAATAAGAAAAGTAGGTGTGAAAGAGACTTTGTAGGGCCTTTGAGTTAGAATGTAGGTGACCTTGACTTGCCCAATGGAATATGACAGAATTATAAGAATGATCTCGAGGGTTGTGACTCATTCATGTACGTTATCCAGTTGTTAAGCACCTCTCCATGGGTGTTGGTTTAAGGGACTCCAATACACCCTCACGATACAATGCAACACTAGACAACTGTGTATTGGATAACTTAAAACTACATTATCATGCACAGTTAGAAACACTAGATAACTAGATTAGGGTTGGCTAGTAAGTGATCTTGATTCGAGCAAAGTGAGTTGCATGACATCTTGAATAACAATTATTGACCTTCACTCTTCTGTCCGGTTTGTATAATCCTCGTTCTGCCCTTTTAATATGGTAAGTTCAATTTGCTTGATATGTTTGATATGTTTTCATTAACTTGAGTATTGTATGTATGAGTTAAACGTATGATTGGAACGTATGATATATACTCGATATGATATGCATGATTTACTCAAGTTCTAGTGTATGATTGACTCCATATAGTCAGGCACTACTCAGCCTCAGCCTTAGGATACCCGCCGGGGTTGAATTTGGTACAGTATGTATGGCACCGCTGTAATGAGTTTATGTCTTGGGGCCTCCGGACCCCAGGAACCCAAACCCATTCGTACCCTAGCCCAGTCGATGGTGTTCTCAGGATGTAAGATCCCACTTAGGGAGTATATAGCATATGTAGTAGGTGTCACAGCCCGAGCCCAGGAGTTCGGGGGTTAGCAAAAACCAAACTGATGACACACGTACTCCAGTGCCTGTACAAGTAGACCCAGTCTAACTGCACACGCACAAGGGAACATTCACACGTGCCAAACATGTACGCGGAAGCTGTAGATATCAAAACATCAAACTAAATAATGCAAGAAGAGAATACGAAAATAGAACTGACATATATAGGAAGATTTTACAAAATGATCAAAATAAACATATACAATTAGGATGTATACAAGCGTGACAAAACTCAAAAGAAGACTCCTATGCCATGCATGTCCAGGGCACTCTCCGGTGGAGTGCTCACATCCACTCCTTTAGGCCTAATGGGGCCCCAGGGGTCTCAACTGGAGTCTGGCCGACCGACGAGGGGTCGGAAGGGGTATCTGAGCCTGCAACACCATAAACAACTCGTGAATACAACGATTCAGCAAAGTATAAGCCATAACAGTTAACGCATGCTGTGTCTAATAGAATAAAGAACATCATGTAAATCAAAATAGGTCACATTTTGTAAGGTCCCGAATCCCACTAATCTTGATTTATGTTAATTAAGCTCGTTCTATATTAATTGAACTCGATTAAGGCTAATTTAATCCAAAAATTATCGGGTTTGGGCCTTGGATAGGGAGTTGGGCGGAGTTCAGTCCCACTTAAGTAGTTAAAGGGCCTTTTCGTAATTTGTCCCTGCATCTCTTGGACACCTCGTCCATTTTCTTTTGTGTAATTTTACGCGTGGATCATGTTTTGTGTTGGGCCCTAGTTAATCCGGACTCATCCTGGGTCAATTGAGGTCATTTCGGTCTAAACTGAAATTCCTGGAAACTAGTGGGCTTGCATGCAACTCCAAGAGAAATTATGTTTAAAAGAGAAGCTCCACGTACCTTCCTCCTTCCTCCTTCGTTTCAGCTGTTGGAGCTCTTTCACTCCATCTCTTCATTTCACCTTAGAGCTGGAAACGGGGGATTCTGTGCTTGCATGCAATGGTGACAGCCTCCATCCCTCCTCATCTTCCTCCTGTGGGCATTCCTTTTCTCTCTAAGCTACAGACCTAAGAGAACCCATATTAGATTGGAAGTCCTTTCCCTAACCACATAGCAAGAGACAATTGGAGAGGGTTCGTACTGTTGGAAAAGGCAAGTATTGAGTCATATGTGTTGCATGCATGATTAAGCATGGATATTTACTTGCATTTCCCCATTTCATCCATTTCCCTTCATTGATATGAACGTAGTTTGATATGAATGTAGTGTGTATTGAGTTAGAATGATAAAGATAGGAATAGAGGTTGTAGGAGTACAGAACACCTTAATTGGATGCTACTAATAAGTCATAAAACCCCCTTCCAATACAGGTTTTGTACTGACTGAAATCGGAATTGAGCTACAGAACTGTATTTAGATTTCTGAAGATTAGGGTGAAGCTACGGATAAGCCGTAAGCATCTACGGCTCAAAGTCCAGAGAGCATCAAAACGCAATTTTGTACTACGGCTCACCTACGGCTACGCCGTGGATTTCACTACGGCTAAGCCGTATTCAGCCCGTACCCAAGCCGTAGGTCTTCCTACGGCGAGCTTTCTAGAGAGCTCATGGAACCCAGTTTCTTCTACGGTTTACGCACGGCTGTACCATGAAACACTACGGCTACACCGTAGCCTCCCCGTAACCTAGCCGTAGGCTTAGCACGGCTAAGCCATAAGCCAACATACAGTTGGGCCGTAATTGTGCCTGAAAATCCGGAAGGAATTTGACCCACTCGGCTAAGCCGTAGCCTTGTACACGGCTAAGCCGTAAGAACCCAGTGAAACAGGATGTTAGGGACCTGCAATGATTTTGTAGGACCTTAGCATTGGCACCTTCTATACCATTACAGAGGCCCAATGGTAAGTACATGTTGGGGAGAATGAATGATTCCCAGAGGGTCTCCCAATGGCAAGTCATGGTTGTTGGCATAAGAAGGGTGTCCCATGTACGTAAGGTAATACCAAGACAAGGTAACACAACGACACCGAACGTCTTATGTGTACATCGTGTTGAATGTCCTTGGGGACGATAGCTTACTTATTATAAGGGGTGAAGGCAGTAATTTCTTGGGTACTCACTTAAGCTGAATGCATCCATATTACTATGATATACCACCTTCAACATGAATTACTTCCTTTTAGCAAAACCCTGAGGCAATTCAGACCTGAGCTTCTAATAAGCGCGTGTCTGACAAGCCAGAGCTTCTAATGAGTGTGAGCTTGCTAGCCAAGGGTATGATAAGACTGATACAATAGAATCTGAGTCGGCACCACTCAGCTTACGCCCTTTTGGGTATATATTATATATGTCACCACTGCAGTAGGTTTACGGAGAAATAGTCGGCACTCCTCGGGAAGCTAGCCTGATCCGCTAGCCACCCATACAATATGTATATGCTCCCTTTTAGGAGAATAGAGCGTCGTGGTTGCCAATCAGTATGTATGACATTTAAGTTGTAAGTTCTCACTCATGCATTATGTTCAGTGATTATTCTTATTGATATATCATGTTATACTTGTTTCATATGCCTCAGTACTTGCTTAACCGTCATGTTAACAGTGTTACCTTTAGTATTGTAGGTCCAGCAACCGATCCCAACGCGGACACTGATGCGCACCCGGAGGGTACCCCAACGGTACCTCGGGATGTAGATGAGTGGAAAGATGGCGACGTCTTTTACTAGCCATCCCATGGAGCGCGACTATTCTTGGGAGATATCATTGTTATGCTTGGGACCCCTTTTGTATCAAACACTTAAGTAGTCTTTTTGAGAATGTATTAAAGACTTCAACACTGTTATATGTATGTATATATGTTTACCTTTGAAAGTTAACAGACTATAAATTCGTGTGCTCTTGATAATTACTGAGTATTTCGCAGGATTTCGTTTATGATAAATTATGTTTGTACGTGTGTCAGCATACCTCACACATTCCTGTAGAATCTCCCTTGTAGGAATTCGTGCATAATTTTTCAAGACACGGATTTCTACGGTATTACGTATCCACACCTTGGGGGCCCACTCAAATCCCCAAATTCCCGGGATCGGGGCGTGACACATTTGTATACTAAGCTGTCGTGCAAGAAAGAAATATGCCATGTGAATCAATGTATACATGCTGTGTACATAACTAGTTGGCGACTACATTGCCATATGCTCCCAAAAGAGGGATCTTATATCCGTGCAGAGAACACCATTGTCCGGGCCATGGTACAAATGTGTCTCGGATTTCCTAGGGTCCGAATTTTCCAATACGTTTCCTTACTGCAGCAAGGCCATAAAAACTACACCAAATTCACCCCGTCGGGATCCTAAGGCTGAGGCTAAGTAGTGCCTGACCAGACAGAGTCAATCATGAAAACCCTGAGTAGATCGTGACAAACATATCCTGCTTGATCATTTCTTATATGTGAATCATACATGCATACTCAAGGTAAAGAAACCATAGAGACATAGTTAACAATATGAAAGTAGCTGAAACAAGTAATCATGCTAGAGAGTAGAGATCAATGATCGACAGACAACATGTCATGCAAGCAACTGTTAGCATAGCTAATCAAAGACATTTACTAACCAATTCTAATCTATTTATCCAGTGTTTCTAACCGTGCATGATGATGTAGTTTTAAGTTATTCGATGCACCGTTGTGTAGTGTCGCATTGTATTAGCTGGTGCACCAAAGTCCATTAAACCAACACCCATGGGGAGGTGCTTAACAACTAGATAACGAACATGAATAATTCGCAGCCCTCGAGATCATTCACGCATTTTATCATGTCCCGTTGGGCCAGTCAAAGGTGCCTACCTTCTACTGTAAAGGTCCTACAGGTCCCTTACTTTTCCCCTCTTTCTTCTTGTTCCAGTCAGTCAGCTTAGCCGTAGGCAACCCTACGGTTTAGCCGAAAGAGCCTTACGGCTTAGCCGTAGAAGGCTTCATGGCTTAGCTGTGGCTGGGCCGTAGAAGAGTTGCTGATTTGCATACTCTTAGTTATTTTCAGGTGTCACCTTGTACTATTCTACGGCTAGGTTACGGTGAGGCCTACGGTTTAGCCGTAGTGTGTTTCACGATTTAGCCGTAGCACATTTCACGGCTTAGCCGTGCATGCGCATGGTCGAATTCTGAATCAAATACAGAAAATTTAGAACAACCTGAATAAGCAAATCTCAACAGGAAAAAGGGAAATGGCTCAATTTGGGCTGTAAACCTGTTGTCCATGCAAATACATGAGAATTAACCAAAATCAAGTAATTATTAACATGGGTTCATACAAGTTAAGCTTATACTTGCCTTAATTGAGTTCAATTATACCAATAACTATCCTTGGACTCATTCACATCCAAACACCACCACTGCTATCGTGCATGCATGAAGAAGAGAAAAAAAACATTGTGAGCAGTCATGGAATCATGGAAACAAGAAGAAGAAGAAGATGGGGGAGATGGAGAAGACCTCTAACTCACCTCAATCCAAACTCCAGTAAATGAAAGAACCAAAGTCCCTCAATTTGGCTGGATCGATGGAGAAGGAAACTTAGGAGGGAGAGAGAAATCCACGTGAACAGTGAGAGAAGAGAGTGAGAGAGAGAGAGCTTGAGTTGATGAAGTGGATCTTATAAAGGTAAGTGGATGTACAAGTTACAATAAAATCCAAGTCATAAATCAATTTCCAGTTTGAGTCAAATCCGGGTCCAGTGGAATCATACGACCTCGGTTGCAAACGACGTAGTAACGAAAGTTAACGAGCTCAACAAAAGACACATGTTGACATCAAGATGATGCAAAAATGACCATGTCGAAGAAAAGCTAAAATTACGAAAAAGGGCTTGGTCTACCTAATCCAGGTCAAACTCAACCCAACTACCTATCCATGACCTACAACGAATCCAAAACAAAAGCAAAACACAATTAACAACGAAAAACAATAGTAATTAGGCCCTAAACGAGGTCAAGCTGGGTCGGAGTGTTACAGTAGGCACCTAGTAAAGTACATGACATATATATCTTGATTCTTTAGCATGCTTTATTCAATTGCACAACTTGCCTAGTATACGAATTTGGAATTCTATGAAGTATCAGTTATTCTTTATTCTGCTAGATACAATATATGTTAACTCATTGTTGCTTATACTTTGCTGAATAGTTGTATTCATGAGTTACCTTTGGTGTTACAGGCTCAGATCCCTCAACCGACCCCTCATCGGTCAATCAAACTCCAGGAGAGACCTCAAATGCCCCGTCAAGACTAGAAGAGTGGATGCAATCACTCAACCGGAGCGCAACCGGAGCGCAACATTAACATGCATATAAGTCTTCATTGTTATGGGATCTCATTTGATTTTGTCGTTAGTGATCTCTTTATAATTTGTATATTGTATTCTGGCTCATTTTGTATGACCCTAGACTTCATGTGATCTTTTGTATATATATATGATTTTGTTTCCGTATATCTTCTTTTGTTATGGTTTGATACATGCAGCTTCCGTCTATATGTATTGACCCGTGTGAATTTTTCCTTGTATGTGTGCATTTAGACCGGGTCTAAGTGTATATACATGGGAGTACGTGTGTCACTGGTTAAGTTTAAACTTGACCCCCGATCTCCTAGGCTCGAGTTGTGACACTTTTAGACTAATTTAATTCAAATTTTCTTAGGTTTGGGCCATGGATAGGTGATTTGGTCGGGTTCGAACTTTACTTAGGTAGTTGAGGACCTTTTTCTAATTTAGAGTCACATAGTTTGCATCATTTTAATACCACATTAGTCGCATCATGTGTCTTTCATCTTGAAGATTATCTTTCGTATTGGGCTCAACTTCATTCGGATCCATTTAGGCCCAATTGAATATGAATTGACTCAAACTGAAATTTTCTCAAAACCAGTGGACTTGCATGCAAAGTCCAAAAATTTTAAGTTAAAAAAGGGGAACCAACTTCTCCTCTTCATTGCCCTCAACTCGTAGTGTTGGAGCTCCATTTTCTTTCTTCCCCTCTAGTTCTCCTTTCCACCAAATTCAGCTTTTGAAGCCTTGCATGCAGGAGGAATAGGATTTATCCACCTTTTTCTTCATCCTCTTGTTCATCTACTTCCTTTGAAACTCACAATTCAATTCCTCACCTTCTCTACTCTCCTCAAGGTAAGAATTCCAATATCATCTTATTTCTTTAAGTCCAATAGAGTCAAGGAGACTCAATTTGGTGACATGCATGCAACTTACAGAAGATTCATCCATTATATATCTCTGCATGATATAGGAATTCCTTCTATTGAGGTTTTTTTCACCACAAACCAAGGGAAAAGTTGATTCGAGTCAAACATTGATATAAGGAAAGTACAAAAGTATATATTACTATCATGCACGACAAAATTCATTGATTCTTAAAGTAATTACTCTGATTGCAAGTTTACAGCTCATTCACCCTTACTTAAGTACATACATATATTAGATTAGGTGATAATGAGTATAAGTATGCAATATTAATGGTATGTGAGCATGGTGAGACCTATTGTGATAATTTGGAGCAAAAGGAAGCTCATTGGAACCAGATTGGAAGAGTTCGATACTGAACTCAAGCTTCAAAAGTAGTTTTCAGAATTTCTGAAACTTACGGTGAAGCCACGACTAAGCCGTAAGTGCTCTACAGCTCGGTATCTAGAGAGCTAAAATCCGGTAATTGTACTAGGGCTAACCCATGGCCAAGCTGTGAGTTGAATTACCGCTAAGCCATTACTGCCCCGTGACCAAGCCGTAAGTCATTTTACGGCTAACTTTCCCGAAAACAACCGAACCCAGTTTTTTTTCTACTGCTGACCATCAGCTAAGCCGTAAATTATGCCACAGCTAAGCTGTAGCCAAGCCGTAGCCTAACCGTAAGCATCATACGGCTAAGCCATGACCAAAACACGGCTAAGCCGTAAATGCGTATGGAATTAAAAAGAAAACCTATATCACTTGGCCAAGCCAAAGCATGTGCACAACTAAGTCGTAAAAACACTGTGAACTTAGGAAATTAAGGATTTCTGAGATTTTGTAAAGGCTTAGACATGGCACTTTTTCCTCAATTAAAGTAGCCCAATGGTGATCAAATGATAAGGAGGAAAGTGTTGAGCTGTCACACATCCCCTTCGATTTTACGGATGGATTTCCGATATTATGTTATGGGTGTTAGCATAAGAAAAGGTATCTGATGCATACACAATGTAACACTGAGATTTGGTAACATAATAACACCGGATGTTTTATGAATACATCGTATTGCATAACATCGGAACCATGGATTATCTAGTATAGGATTGGCTAATAAATAACCTTGATACGAATTCAATCTAAATGCATTTATATCGTTAAGCAACTTTACCCTCAACATGATCCAATTATGTACCTCTCCTTCCTAACGAACCTTAAGGCAAAATCGGTGCTGAAGCCTCCACTAAGTGTGTTCCTATGAGTCAAAATAGGTGTAGCCAATGTTGATAGGGTTCGAGCTCTATTAGCTCATTTAAGTATGCATTGTTCAATTATCAGTCACCTTGTTAATTCCGAATCTTATTATTACATATGATCTGAAGAGTAAAACTCCCGTATGTATGATATTATGATAAGTATAAATGAGTATGCACAAATATGTGATGATCGTTATGATCAATAATAAGTATGTCTGATATAAATTTGGGACGGTCTTACTATGATAAGTCGACACCATTTAGCTTGTGCCGTTATTAAGTTCGATGGGACTAATTTAAGTATCCCTTATGTCACTGCTACAGTAGTTTATGATAGAGAATGTCGGCGCTCCTTGGGAAGCTAGACTAATCCCTGAGCAATATTCCCTTTTGTATACCATACACTCTCCTTAGAGGGAATATAGCCTCATGATTGCCAACTAGTATATTATCATACTTTGTTCATAATTCATTACTCATATTTATTTCATGCACAATATGCCTAGCTTACGATTTTTTATCTCTTTTAACCAATATGCTCTCAACTTATTTGATACATCATGATGGTCTTGTATATCTCTATATTTGCTTGACCGTCGTGTTAACAGTGCTACCTTTAGTGTTACAAGTATAAAATCCAACGATAGTAAGCACTACACCAAAATTGGCTATCAGAAACGGTAGGTTGGAACGGACGTCGTCTGTATCTAAATTGGAATGGACTAAATTACTTCTAGCGGTTGAAAATCCGTTCCTCTTTTCAATAATGACTAATTGGGTTATATATAAAAATGCTGAAGAAATCGTTGGCGCCAAACATTTCCTCCCTCGCACCTTTTTCCTCTCTCGCGCCTTTTTTCCTTCTTAACGTGCCCTAACCCCAAAAATGCCCATTCACAACATCCGCTTCTCTCCCCATTTTGTTTCAGTCCCTTCCCCTCTGCTTGCCGTTGTGAAGGGCACCGTGCTACCCCCAAGGATTCACCACAACATGCTGCTCCTCCTCCCCATTGACTGGCTTCCCCTTTTTAGGTAAATTTAGCTGTGAGCAGAACATCATCGTCGTCGTCTTTCTGAACCATCTAGTCTGTGTGGTGTGAAGATCGGAAGATCGTCCAAAGGTACGAGGAGCAAGAATCTCTCTCTCTCTCTCTCTCTCTCTCTCTCAATCAATCAACAACTTCTCTATTATCTCATTTCAGGACTCATATCTGACTCGGCATAATGCTGTAGAGTGTTTTTGTTTCTTCTCATTGCACGGTTTTGAGTGTTAGGGTTCTGAAATATATATAAATCCATAGGGGTGTTTTTTTTTTAAGGAGTCAGGATTTTCTTAATTTATGGGGTTAGGGCTTTTGCAAGTTGTTCTGATTTTAGGATTTAGGATGCATTTTGATTTGAAGATTTGGTTCAATTGATATAGTGCTGATGTTGTTTTGCTAATATTCTCTGATATTTTGGGTCTTCTTCTTGGTTTTTAGTTAGTTGCTTGGAGAACAAACTCCATCCCCCTTTTTCAGTGCTCTGCCACCACCTGATAAAGGGCCATTGAGATTTGATTAGGGTTCAACAAAATCATGGAAAAAAATCTTGCAAGTATGGGCATTCAACTCCATTTCTACTACAACTAGTTGATAAAGAATACTCTATCAGCGCCTGAAACATGTTGTTCAGTCTCAACCATCTGTTGGATGTTCCACTAACTAGGATGATATAATACCAATTAATTCCTACTATAGAGCCAACGGCAAATGGGTAGGCCATCTAAGTAGTTGATCAAGAGGTGAACCAGTGGTTCCACGGTTGTCTCAGGCAATTAGTTAGATGCACTAATAATGAACAGGACAAGGGAAGGGGAGACATATCACATATCCATGTTATTCTCATCCCACAATGCTTTTAGGTGTTAAGAGGAGAGTAACCAAGAAAATAAAGGCAAACGGAAGCCAAGCAATGACTCTTCATATAAGATCGGGGATAATTAGATCTTTGTTGATCTTGTTTGATTTGATTTTTTTTATTTTGACATATTTCTTCCTTTTTTCCCTCTTTTTAATATGACCCATTGGCTATTTTTGATGTAATTGCAAGTGTGACCTAACATTTTCATGCAAAAATGTTAGGATTCCGATATATATCTATAAACTGGATTGAATATGATGGCCATCAGATAAACATTCCATATAGTGTCCTGGAGTCGGCCATTTGGTTCTTGATCATTGATTGACCGGCCTAACCACTAGCCTCACTATAGAGTTTGAAGTTGACCTTCTACGGAAAAAAAAAAAATTCTTCTCAAGTGGCTTTCATGGTTTGATCATTGGATGATTTCAATATTTGTCCATAAGTAAGATCTGTTAGGCAAATTCTTATATAATTGGATCTCTGATCATACAGCCTTGCACAATTATGTAAGTTATTTTCTAATGAACTGTGACATGTTCATATTTTTGTTAAAGATTTATTAGTAACAGTTGTTAGTTGTTTTTTGCACCTTTTTAAGTAGTTGGGTGGCAGCAACGCAATCCTTTTATGATATTTTATACTGCCAAAAGCCTAACTGATCATAAGGGCCTCAAAAGAACCAATCATAATTCATTAAGCTTAATGTTTAATATTTTGGAGAATCTATTTCTAACGTTGGAGTTTCTCATTGTCATGTGAATATAAAATAAAGTATGTCCTACAATGAGACTTATAGAAGCAAGGCCGGAAGTAGGAAATTTTTGGGTCTAGGTGGCAAACTAGTCCGGTTAACATTATCTAATGCTTGAAAGTCAACCCGTTTAGGTGAAATTACTTATTTGTTGTCATGTTATTCTATTTGTTTATAAATGAATGACATATTTTTTACATGAACTGCTTTATATCTGAAGCATGAGATGATAATCTTAATGGTCCTTTTAAATTTTCACGTTGGCCATTCACCTAATTTCTTTGATAAATATCTTTTTCTAAATTTCATATACAATCATTATTAAATTGAATAGTTCACTAGATCTCCATTTTAAATATATGACAATGCTTTATAGATAATGATATGTTACCTTATTGATTGCAGAATGTCGTCACCGGGTAATAAAACGTGGATGACCAAACATAAATTAAGTCCAGAGTATTTGGATGGGCTTGTCCATTTCATTGAGTTTACAAAGAAAAATGGTGGTGGATTTAATCATTTTCCATGTCCATGTGCTAAATGTCGAAATGCACGTGGAATGATTGCCCTTGAATTGATTCATGAGCATTTGCTCATTAACGGTATTGATCAATTATATACACAATGGATCTTCCATGGAGAGAGTATATCAAAAACTAATGAAAAGCCATCAATATCAACGTCTGGAATTCACCCTGATGATATGTATCCTAGAATGGAGGAACTTGTAAATGATATGTTTGGAAGAATTGGGGTGCACGCAGATTCTCTCATGGACGATCTCGTAAGGAATGAAGATTTTAATGAAATAAATTCAGAGTTTAAAGGGCATGAAGACCATGAAACAAGAACGTACAGGTCTTTATTTGATTATGCAAGGCAACCTTTATATCCTTCTTGTTCAAGGGAACTCACAAAATTATCAGTTACTGTTGAGCTTTATAGTTTAAAAGCACAAAATGGTTGGTCAGACAATAGCTTTAATGAGCTACTTCAATTGGTGAAGAAGTTGCTCCCACTAAGAAACACATTGCCAGAAAGCACATATCATGCTAAGAAGATGATTAACTCTCTTGGAATGACCTATGAGTCTATACATGCATGCCCAAATGATTGCATTCTTTATTGGAAAGAGTATAAAGATAGACAAAATTGTCCAATATGTCATACATCTCGATGGAGGTCAGATTACTTGGCAAAAAAAAAAAGTGTTAAAGTCCCATTAAAGGTTTTGAAATATTTTCCTTTAGCACCAAGACTACAAAGGCTATACAGGTTAGATTTCAAGGTTATTATAGTTTCTTGGCTATCCTAATCGTGTATGGGTATTAAGTTTGATAAGTATTTAATTTTCTAACTTTGTTATGTAGTGTGTCATGGATAGCGGAGCAAATGACTTAGCATGCTCGAATGAAAGAATATAGTGGTGTGATGCAGCATCCATCTGATTCTTCAAGTTGGATGGTAATAAATGGCAAGTGGCCAAGTTTTTCAGAGGAACATCGTAATGTCCGTCTAGGACTTGCGACTGATGGTTTTAACCCTTTTGGACATCTCAGTAGCGTTTATAGTTGTTGGCCTGTTATTTTAGTGCCCTACAATCTTCCCCCTTCGATGTGCATGAAAAGAGAATTTTCAATGTTAACAGTGTTGATACCAGGTCCAAAAGGACCCAGTAAAGACATTGTTGTTTACCTACAACCATTGGTTGATGAGTTGAAGGGGTTATGGCTTGATGGAGAGTCAACATATGATTCTCATTCGAGGACAATGTTTAGTCTCAGAGCTATGTTGATGTGGGGAATTCATGATTTTCCTGCATATGGAAGTTTATCGGGTTGTGTAACACATGCACAATATGCTTGCCCCATATGTGGTGAGGGAACCATTGCTGAACGTCTTAAGAGTGGCAAGAAGTACTCCTATCGGAGTCATCGAAGATTTCTTCCAACTGATCATGTTTTTAGGGCCCAAAAGTCAGCTTTCAATAATAAATCAGAAGAAGGAAGACCTCCACGTCGATTGAGTAGTTTAGAAGTTGAAGAGAAGGTGGAGAGTATTCAAATGGATATAGGTAAATCAAAGGGGAAGAAACGAAAAAGTTATATTGATGAGTCAGCTAAACATATAACTGCTTGGTACAAAAGATCGATCCCGTTTGACTTACCATATTGGAAGGTGATTTCCATAATTTTGCATTTCCTATACTTGTATTTTAATGAATAACAAGTTAATAATTAATTTGAAATATGATTTGACAGGATTTGCCAATTCGTCATAACTTGGATGTGATGCATGTTGTAAAGAATGTTGGTGACCATCTTTTATCGACAATCTTAGATGTCAAAGATAAAACAAAGGATGACAAAAGTGCACGTGAGGATTTAAAAAGCATGAACATTAGGAAAGAACTATGGTTACAAGAATCAGGTGGTAGAACTATTAAACCAAAAGCACCTTTCACTCTAAGTTGTAAGGAAAAGGAAATATTCTGTCGTACTTTGCATGACTTAAAAGTTCCAGCAGGGTATAGTTCAAGATTTAAACATCTAGTGAACCTAGAAAAACTTGAGATAAAGGGGCTCAAGTCACATGATTATCACGTGATAATGCAACAATTATTACCTGTTTTGCTACACCATGCTTTCTCGGAGCATAAGATATTGAAAGGTGCTATTGTTCAAATTTGCAACTTTCTTAATATCTTGTGTTTGAAGACCATCAGTGCAGACAATATCATTGTTGCTAAACAACGACTTATCGAGGCAATGTGCATTTTGGAAAAGTTCTTTCCACCTTCATTTTTTGTTATTAGCATTCACCTCATGGTGCACTTGGCTAATGAAGTATTAGCTTGCGGTCCAATTAGATTTCGTTGGATGTATCCTTTTGAACGGTGAAGCTCTAACTCTAAATATGTTTTATTTTAATTGTATAGTATAATGCTAATTTGATATATTTCAACAGGTTAATGAAAATTTATAAAGGATATGTAAAAAATACAGCACATCCTGAAGGGTGTATTGCAAAGCACTACATTGTAGAGGAATCTATTTTGTATTGTATGGAATACATGCCAGATGGTGATAAAGGTAATCACAAGAAGACGCGCCAAAGGTTCTTGGACGATGATGGTGAGTGTGATGAAGAGCCTTTGGATAAAGGCAACATTGTTTACTTGAGTAACATACAACATCAACAAGTTCGTAGATGGGTTCTTCATTGTTATGATAAGACTGCAAGCTGGAAAATGTGAGTGGATAAATTTTATATAATAACTCTAAGTTGTAGAAATTAGATAAAATGTTGATGAGATGTACATAATAATGTACTTGTCACTGATTTAGGAAATATCAAACATATATAAGAGCAGCTTCTTCAAAGGGACAAAAAAAGAAGGGGAATGTATCTAAGAATGATGAACCTGATTTCATTAGTTGGTTGCGGAAGGAGGTATTATTTATTTCTTCAATTTGGAATATTGGCTGATATGAATGCTCATATATGCCAAGTATTATGAAATTCTCTTTTTTATATGCAGATGGAATCTGTTGATGGCGAGCCAATTTTGAAGCGACTAGCAGATGGTCCAATGTTTAAGGCAAAATGTTATAACAAATATCGTGTTAATGGTTTCGTGTTCTCTCCAATGGAATACGAAACTAATAAGTCAACACAAAATAGCGGGGTCTCAATGAAAGCCATCACTAAATACAGGGCAAGTGTTAGAGATAAGAATTACAAGGAAGATGAGACAACTTATTATGGGGTTGTTAAACAGATAATTGAGCTTGATTACATTGATTTTCGTCAAACGGTTTTTTATTGTGACTGGTTCAAAGTTGAGGACAGGACCAATGGGTGCATTGTTGATCCCGAGACAAATTTGACAATGGTAAACACGGAGAAAATTAAAGGAAATGATAAGGAAGGAGATGAGCCATTCATATTAGCATCTCAAGCAAGTCAAGTATTCTACTCCAAAGATCAAACAAGGCCTGCATGGTCTGTTGTTCTAATAACCCCAAAGCGACTAACAAAAGATGTAGACGCACTTGAAGATCCTAGTCTCTTTTCTTCCTTTGTTGGTGAAAATGCAAATTTAGAAAATGTTCTGAAAGAAATTCACTATGAATTGTAAAGCTGGACACGTTTACTTTTGATTTTCAATTTTTTTTATACTTGATGGTATTATCTACTTATTAATATGTACTTTCTGCTTATAGTTATGCTTATGTTGCCTTGATTATGATCATGCTCATTATTAGAAGTTCCATTCAATGTAGCTTTTGTTCATTTTATTGGTTGTTGACTATGAATTGCTCTTGCTAAGTGACATATGTCATGTGAGACATAGGTGTTCTAATGGAGGTGGAAGGCAGCACAAGTTCTATAAATGCAGGTTTAAAAAACTTGGATTTCACTACTTAAACACTATCATACTTTATTTTATAATGGTAGTTGTTTTATATAACATTCTTTATCTATTTGTTAGGAACTTCCACATTGCCAAAACAAAGGCCGGTGATTACCTTAAATAAATATGGCCTACCTGTGGGCGATAATTCAATCAAGTTGGTATCAAAATGTGGGGAGATTGTTCGCACCCATGTTCCTATTTCCATTATGGACTGGCGTGCCGTACCTAAGAGCAAGAAAGATGAACTTTGGAATCTCCTTCTGGTATGAATTATCATGCTATCTCTATTGAAAATGGATGGAACACGCATCTTATTTCCTACAAAGTTATTGACTCTCAATTTTTATTTTAACAGAAAGATCTTGATGTTTCTCAATCCTATAAGAACAAGTGCCTCAAGAACATGTGTGATATGATGAGAAAGTATAAGACAAAATTGAGGCAAAAATACTTTGATCCTTATATAAGTCATGAAGAGAAATTAAACAATCGTTCTCAAGGAGTTAGGCCTGAAGATTGGGCAGCTTTTGTTAAGCATAATTTGAGTCCCAACATAATAGAACAACGAAAATAGAACGCAGAGGTGAGAAAGAAAATAAAAATTTATCATACAACTGGTAGGGATGGCCACGCGAGGCTTGAGTTAAAAATGGTAAGTATTTGCATATGTATATAACATATATGTTTAGTTGCTTTGTATATTAACAACTAATAATATAAAATATGTGCACCTATAGAAATGTCAAAAGACAGACAATGACCCCCCAATTACTAGGGCTGAAGTATGGATCGCAGGCCACATGAGAAAGGACGGTTCTATCCCTAGTTCTGTGTCTTCACATGTGGTAAATTCATCATCTTATATTTAACTTAATATGATAGAAAATAACAAAAGAAGTTTCCTTATTTGATGAATACATAATTTTGCAGGAAAGATTAAAAGAGATACTTTCTAGTCAAGTTGAAGTAAATTCCCACGACATCCTCAGTGACCCATTGACTCAAGTGTTTGGTGTTGATACAAAAGGTCGTGTTCGTGGTGTTGGGAATGTCGTATCAAGAACTCAAATTGTAGGGTCATCTTTCGCTCTTGAAAAACTAGCAGTCAATGAAGAAAATGCAATTGAGCAATCGACCTCAATCAAGAATTTGCAGTCCCAAGTAAATCACTTACTTGAAGAACAAAAAAATCTTGTTGAAAAACTTAGTGGAATCCAACAGTTGCTTGAGGTAAGTTTCTATTAGAATTATGGGATTTTTATTTAAATTTTCATTAATTATATTTTTTTACATGTACTCATAAGTGAATTAATAACGCATTCTTAAAATAAATTTACAGCAACATGTGCCTTTAGGATCCAAAGGAAGCACATCATTCCCATCAAAGATGCCAGAGTCAGTTGCAGCTTCGAACGTAGTAGCGAATAATCAGCTTTCAATGAGATTGCGGCCATGCAAATAGATGGATTGGTGTCACGAGGTTGTCGCTCATGGAAGGGCCTATGTAGGGAATGGGTCCCTACAAATTCATTCAAAACCTCTTCCAGAAGATGCATACAAGGTTATAGTTGGTATCATTGACAAAAAAGAGATCAAGCTGCCATATCCAGATGGTTATCATTCGACTTTAGGCGAAGTTGGGAATGGATCCTTTGTAGCGTGGCCTATGAATTTTACCAAATTCATAGATTAGAAATTCCCCATGTTGTTAAAATTTGATCATATACACTCAAGACCTATGCCTTTTGTTAGGCTTATTTATTTTGTTAAACTTAGATCATATCATCATCTTTTGCAAAAGGCTCATTCCTCCCTATGGATTATTATTATTATTATTATTATTATTATTATTATTATTATTACTATTTATTTTCTGTGGTTTGTGCATTCTTTTAGTTTGGTATCTTGGTTTTGTGGTATGGGATTTCATTGATCCGGTGTTGGAATATGATAAGGAGAGGGTGGAAAAGTTAGAATTGATATGCCTGTGCAAGCAAGTTTTATTTTTTTACAAATAGGCACACTCATATATACCTATGCAATCAAGGTTTTTTTTTTCTTTTTTCTATTTCTTGCAAGTGTATAAGGTATTCTTGAGGTGGATATGTACCACAAGTGATCCTTTTGTAATTGTCTCAAAAGGATACTTATATATAAAAACTCCCTTGTTCAAGGGTCTAACCCACAACCCCTAACCTGACTGTCTCTACATGATTAATCTTTTTCCTAGTGGCCTTTTGTTCTTTTCATTGCAAGCTATGTTTTACTTGGTATCTCGTATGCAGGAAAGTTCTCCTAAAGTAAGGGTGTTGGAGTGTTTTACAATGATGCAAAATTACTATTCAGATTCGAAGAAAACCACGTGTTCAAGGTTCTTTCTGAAGCCTTGATAGCATGAAATGCAATGTATCAGGACGGAGTGGGTAGGAATTCAGGTTGAATGATGTGGAGGAATTCCATCTAGAGCCATTTTGGATGAGTTTTAGCAAGAAAGCATTTGGGTATGGTCCTTTCCCTTTTTTTTTATCACTTATCTTAATTTTCAACTATGTGGATATGTTTGTTATAGTAATCAAGAATTGTGTTACTGTCGATACTAGTTATATCCCCAGTAGTCCTCTTACAGTTGTTTGGGTCAAGAACCATTTGTTTATTTCCCCCATTCTTTTTATGAGATTACAAATCACAGTCCTCCAATTATAGATAATAATATCAATATAAAAGATTGAGAGATTTTCATTTTATAATTGCAAGCGTGTGATCTGATGAGGTCATTCACTTAGGAGGCTCTGGTGCTGTGAATGACATGGCAAGCACGATGATGCAGAAGTTTTAGTATTCTGCTCTTGCCCTTGAACCACCAGATGATGAATGTGATAGCAAAGGAGGTCATACGCTTAGGAGGCTCTTGCCCTTGGTTTATTGATTAAGTTAATAAATCGCTGAATCATGGGCCAACCAAGTGATCTTTCAGCCCTGTTTTGTCTTTGGCAGTTGGGAAGAAAAGTCACAGATACTTTGATGAAGCATAGAGAGACCACTAGATGTCTACATCACAACAGTGGGTGCCCTGAAAAATTAGCAAGTTCCCTTTTTCTCATGGTGGATCCAGCTCTTTACATTCCAATCAATTGCTGCAAGAGAAAATTTTGCTTAGATGAGAAGGCCTACAAACTGAGGCTGGAGAAAACTGCTTACTTCTCCAATTGTCCCTTGAAGCCCATTTTACTGACACTAGAATTTCTTGCCATATTCCCTTTTCTTTGTTTCAATGTTTGCATCATTGTAACAAACTACAGTAGAGCACATTTCCTCTCTATCTTGAAATATTCATCTTGCATTCACATGCCCTGAGTTTAGTGTTCAATGATGTCTAGGACATTGCTCCATCGACCATGGTCTATCCACAGTGGCAATGGGACACAGAAGTTGTACTTAAGCTTATTATACCTACAAGTACTTGTTAACAATGAAGATATATGGGAAAGCTGCCCAAGCAGAGAATATGGCTGAAGCATTATAACAGGGAACTCTCAATGATGCTGATGATTAGGCACAAGCAGAGGATGGGACAGAAGTCTATGTCTTCCTGGCTATCCCTTCACAATTTTTATCCCGATGTGTCTTTCTCGAAACCTTCATTGATGTTATTTTCTTTCCCTTCATTTCATCCCAAAAGACACTCCTACTGTCTTTTCCCATAATTTTTTTAATGCTTTCTCTCAGTTAACATTATAATTGACATGAATACCGGTGCATGCTTTTAGGTTTCCTCTAATAGCAAGAGCACTCTGGTCAAAGGAGGATGTGGGTTAGGCATGGGTTTTGCTTCTCAGGATCTTCGTACCAAAGGTGGAGTTGGTGATTCAAACATGGAAGAAAGAACTGCTGGCTTTTAGGGACGCCGCTTTACTTGGGGATATTGTTAAAGCCTTCTCCAGAATGATATCCCAACTGTGTCCATCTTCATTTCACTCCATGCAAAGCCTTTGTGAAAAATTCTCCTGTACAGATAATGTGCCCTTCCAGGAAACTGTGGATTGGTCGGGTGACAACTTAGAGAAGATGGAAGAAGACATATGGGGTGTTACAAACCTCATGGGTAACAAAGTAGACAATCTAGTTAACGGCTACAAATCACTTACCACTGAACTGGTCAAATTAAAGAAATCTGGAATTTTACACCAGAGTTTGCTCCTGGCATCCTGTATAGGAGCTGGAAACCTACTCTCATGCATTTTGAATAAAGGGGTACACCCAGTGAAAGCTGATGATGTTAAGGGCTTGTTAGAATTGATGAGAAATACTTACTGTCAAACTTATCCCCCTACTGTCAACTTGGGTGGCATGCTTGGTATTGTTAATTCATTGGGTGCTGGTGCGGGGACTCTCAGTCACACTTACTATCAGCCCTTTCTGCAGATAGATTGTGCACCGAAGCTACCAATGCTTTCATAGTTTCATATGTTTCTTTTTTCCATGTACCATGTATGTATTTGATTGTATTCTGGCTTTGCAGGAATCTTGTTACATCAGAGCGCCTATACTTTCAAGTGCTGTTTGTGAGCCACTCTGTACATCATTGATCCAAGAAATGTTTGTAATTGCTCAGGATTAAAATAATCAGCAAATACAAAAATATGCTGCATGGGCAGTTTTATTCCTCAGGCATCAATGGTGATCCAAGGATTCTCAATCTATGGATGTTTCATCATTGCCTTTTCGTCATTAATTTCTCATATTTTTCGTGGCCTTGCAGGGATAATCTTTTGCCTAATATGGAACATAGTTGCTGTGACTCTCTATTGGATCAGAGATGAAGATAGGCCTTTGTTTCCTAACAAGTATCCATGTGTTTTTACTTTTTTATTATTGCAGTTTTACAAGACAGATTTCTTTAGCTAGTATTATATTTTCTGAGAACTTTTACCATCTGCAAGGGTTAGAATCTTTTTCCTTGCAACCATCTATGCTTTACTTGGATGTCCTCTATCATATGTGCTCTGGTATAGGCCCCTTTATACTGCAATGAGGTAGGTTTTCTGTAGTTTCAATTATTTAGCTGCATGTAAAAATAAGTAGTTTAAGTTTTTTTTTTGGACTTAAATAGTTTAAAATATTTAACTAAATTCAGCTGTTGGAAGATATTTGCGCTGATTACAGAAAATGGTAGTGATAGGAGATGCTCTGATTTATTTATTTATTTATGTTTCAGTTGAAGATCCAATTGGGTGAATCACTGCATTGTCTTAAACCTGGAATATTGCTGTCTACTCTATATAGAGCTTTTACAAAAACTCTTTTCCTACTTTCAAAGTTTCAGAGAACTGCTCATATGGTAGTTGTTTTAATTTTTTAACTAGTTATTAGATAGAAAATGATCCCAATTCCCATGCAATGAATGCATTGTAACTTTCATTACAAACACTTCAATTGTGAATTTGGACAACACACATTGTTGGTCAGGGCAGTCCCTATGGTCCAATCCACTTACCATAGGCCATCTTCTGGAAATCACACTAATGTGGATAATTTTTACAATTTGACCAATGCTCCATACAAGTGATTGTTCAAGTTTTAAAGGGCCTGATGCTAAAATCATCTTTTTGAGTTTTCCAATTAATAAATCTCACCTTGGAAAGATTAATTTGTAACTGAAATTGCAATCAGATAATCCTTACAATCTCATGTATTGGACAAGGGATGGTTCTGTGTGCAAAACAGGACAAGATATGGGTGGTTCTGATCATCAATGCTATTTGATTTTTATTAGTTGGCATATGAATGTAGTCACATTATAACTTAACATGCCACGTTGATCATTTCTGTTGTTGATACTGGATAACATGTTCTGCTGGATCATTTCCTGTTACCGATAATCATAAAGATCTGATTCTCTCATATTGATAACCAAAATGGTTCCTATTATTGACTACCTGTTTAATAATCGAGTCAGCTTGGGTTCGGTCATGATCCCTTGTGCCTAGGTCTCAACCCGACCTGTTGCCACTCATAATCAACCCATCTTGTCATGGACCCACTCACCTCCACTATGCAGCCTCACAAGATAATCTCTTCCATATTTTATATGTTAGCTTTAGTCTTTACTTGGTTAATGAAATTGATGCATTGTTGTTTGATTTTTTTGAAAATGGCGTGTAGTTGCTTAATAACTTGAGGGCATCCAGGAAAATATACAACTGTCAAGAGTTCAACTTGCATCACAGTTGCAGGAAACTACAGTTTCTTTCATTTGTCGTGGATGTTGACTGCTTTTCACAACTGTTGTTTTTAAATTGCAGGACAGGAAGTGCACTGAAGGTTGGCTGGTTTTTTTTTTGTTGTACATGGTATCTTTTGGTAATCACTTCTTCTTAGTCATTGCTGTGGGTTCTCAATGGATCATTTTCTCATGTTATTTACATTGGAATCTGCAGTTCCATATTGCCTTTTGCATTTATGCCGCTATTGCTCCTCCATTTATCTTTCATGGGAAGTCATTGACGTAAGTTCTTATCTCTTTTTCCCATAATTCCAAATTTCAATCAGTTTAAATGTATAACTTTGGTACTACATTCCATGTACATGCCCTTACGGAACTAAAGTTGGCCTGATCAATCAGTTGGCTCCTGTTGATTGTTTGTCAGAATCAGGGGGTCCAGTGTTTTTTTGTCAGAAATCGATTTCACGCAGAAGCCTTGCGGAGAGAATGGCAGCAAGAGCAGGAATTAATTCTCCGAGACTGAATACAGCAAGAACTAGAAAGAGTTCAAAGGACTTTCAACTCTTTCGTTTTATTATTATTTTTTCTTTTTGTTTATTAAGGATTTGAACTACTGTTAATGACAAAAGAGTACTGTTTAGCATTGTTTTGTGCAAGGGCTATGCACAATTAAGCAAAAGATACATTATTTGCATCATTAAATGTACATTGATGATTGTAAATAAATAAATGTTACCTTTGATGAGCAATGCTAATTTAATATGAATGTGAATTCAGTTGTTGGATGATTAAATGACTTTTTTCTATATCTTTATCTGCTTGAAATCATTTTAATCATTTGAAATGAAATATAAATAGCCCTTTAAAATTTGTATCCAAATAAAAAAAATAGTTACAAACTTTTTTTGGAACGAATTTAGAATTATTTAGGAACGGTTTTCAACAGTTCTAAAGTGCAATTCAGCAATGAATTTCAACTGTGACGAACTGTTACAAATTAAATGTAAAAGTGTTTCAATCATGTATTTAGGACAATCTTAAAATTTTGCGGAACGGTTTTAAACCATTCCAAAAATATATATCTGGAACGGTTTCGATCAGTTCCAAATTCTCTGCGACAGCCTTATCTGGAACTGCTTAAAACCGTTTCAGATTTGGTTTGGAACGGATTTAAGCCGTTCCTGATAGCCAATTTTGGTGTAGTGAAGGCAAAAATGCGCCCCTGGAGGGAACCCCAACTATACCTCGAGGAGTAGACTAGTGGACTAAAAACAACGTATTCTATTAGTCGTCTTACGAAGAGCGTCGTGGGGTTTTCCTTTGGGTTGTTCACTTGTAGACATACTTGGACTTGTGTTTATACTTGCCATCTACATTATGTTGCTTTGGGCTTAAAATGTGATGGACATGTTTTGGACATTGTATAACTGTGTTTTTAGTATTTTGTTGTATTATGATGGTAGATGGTTAATTAACAGACTTTAAGTATAATTATGGATGAATGATGTTTTGTTATTGCTTATGATCATTACTGATGTATTTCACAGCCGTTCGCTTATTGATTGAATCTTGATATGTGTGTTTGTGAAATTTCGTTACACATTCCTATAGAATCTTCCTCGTAGCGGTTCATGCATGTCTTGCTTAGCACAGGTTCCTACGAGATTACGTATGCACACTCGATGGCCCACTCTGATTTTCAATTCTTGGGTTTGGGGCGTGACATAGAGCATCTCAAAATTGTTCAAATCCTACCAACCATATAACGTTAAATGGGTGCCAAATTTCTATAATCGACCCAAAGGCATATAAAACTCTTATGAAAGTTAAATTTAGGTAACCGCTAAATCTAGAGGATGGTGAGTAGAAGTGGATTAGGCTGATCATAGGATGACCCAGTTGGGCACTAAGGGCAGAACATTCCATTCTTATGAACAGGCTGGTTGTCCCTAGTATAAGAGATACTATGATAAGAATTAGTGATGTATGGAAGGTAAGATTTTCCAAATTTGAGAATGGCTTAGACCTCTTTATGCAACGCAGATTTTAGGTATAATTTCTACTATCTTTCCAATTAACCAACTTCGACTAAATGGCCAGGGCTGATTACATAGGTAGAAGAAATAAATTCAAAGCGATTCCTGTAATCAAGGATAATTTGTCACTAGGTAATAAAAGAGATTATGCTACAACTACTACTTAATCTTCCACCTAATAAATAAGATAATGCTGAGAACTCCTGCCTTAATCATATCTCTTACCCGCTAGACACTGGCTTACTCGCTACTCACCGAGTGAACCATTCGGCACTAGCACATTCACCACTGCCCCATGGCTCATCTTGTGTGCATGGTGTGTAGGGCCGGGCTGCTTCTATCATAACAATTGATTTGTGGTACAACATGTATATTATCTGGTTGTCTATTCTTTATAGAATGAGAGATAATAACTGATTAAATATATAAAATGTATTTTTAAGTAATAATATCTGCCAATTTTGCCAATTTTACATTGCACATTTAAGGGTCATTTAGTTGCACTCATTTACGTATTTAAATTTTTCGGATTTATAATGGTTATCCATCATTATGTTTGGTTGTGCTTCTTTATGTATGTAATGAATAAATGAGGTGGGACTGAGCTAGCGAGGGATACCTTGGGTTATAAAAAAAATGAGGAGAAACTAGGGGCAACAAAACTTGTCGAAGCCCACCACATAAAATATAGGTCTATCACAGGTCAAATTTTCCTAACCCAATAAAAAAGGGGTCGGATCAGGCTACCAAAACCTAAATATGTAATGCATTTTGAAACTAAAGACTTGGAAGAGGTTAGCATTTTCAAAATCGGATTAGATAGTTTGGTCATAATCTACTAAGTGAATTCCGTAAGCAATTCATGTATCAAGGGTCCTTTTGTTGGCTGATCATGAAAGTTGGGCCCAATGTTGTTTGCATAATTGTTTGTGTTTGAGATCCCAAGGATTCTAATCAAAATCAACCCAATCCCAATGCCTCTTCCACTACACGGGTATGTAGATATGTACAAATAATTTGATAGCAATGTCATTGAATTGGCTAATCATACAAACTGAACAAAGAGAAGGTTCAATCAACCCACGACTTTTTGCCAGAAACTCTCTCTATTTACCAAAAAAAAAAAACACCTCTCTCTCTCTCTCTCTCTCTCTCTCTCTCTCTCTCTCCCTGTAGAAAACAGAAACTCCTCTCAGTAGAACAATACATATGTCTATTTACCAAAAAACAAAGAACAATAAAAATATGTCCACCAGTACTGGATTTAGCAGTATTGCTTGTGGCTGGGGATTTTTCTTCACTTGGGCTTGAATGCGGAAAGACGACCCATACTTCATACACTCATACTCATAAGTCGTATATGACAATAAAAAGGAAATGGGGCAGAAATTCAATTTAAGCAGATCAGTTCGGATTCACCCATGACTCATATTTGACCTGCATCAAAATGGAGTTAGACCTGGTCGGATCAGGCTGACTAGTCACGGGCATGGTTTGAGAAATTCCAACTTGTGTTAAAAATGGGTTGGACATAGGGTGGGGTCCAGACAGTGGGCCTCACCTCTTGACAGACCCGAATTGAACTGACTCGGAATGTTTGCCAACCCTAGGTGAGACTATGGTATGTACATAAAGTCATTTTCATACCAAAAACTCTTACACTATAAATAGGTGTGAAAATCTTTGACTTCTCCCCTTGGCAAAAAGCATCAATACATTCTTCACAATGGAGAATGCATTTTTCACTATTACTATATTATACATGCAAACAAACATCATCTTAGGGCTTCTACTGCAAACTCTTACATAGGAGCTCATTAAGAAAGTCTCAACACAGTTATCACCTATTGTGTAGAGTTCAAACCTTAGATATCTTAGTCAAAGATCATTGCAAAAGGTTTGGATCATTGCGATGAGTCCGCTACAATGCTCAGGACCAATCTACGTAAAAGATGAGATTGCATATTCGCCAAGAGGTTAAAGGAGATCAACTTAAAATCTCTCTTACTCAAATTACTCTCTATTGTACACGGGCAAAGAGATGGATGCCTAATGAATAAACTAACGAGTTGATGAACTGAATCTAGATAATAGTTTCTCCCTCTTTTACTTTTTTCAATAGCTTTTTTTTTCAGTCATCCGTCACACACCAATTCTTGAAGAAGAAGAAGAAGATTAGAATATATCTTTTCGTCTTCATTTCATCTCCTTATATATTCCAAGGAGATATGACTGTTGAGGAGGGGCAAAAAGAGGTCTCTAATGGCCTCTAAATGCTATTACGGTTTCCTCATTCAAGAAAAAGACGAAACAGGAAAATTTTTTAAGTGAGGTCGCTTAGGTTGGGGTCAATGTTGGGCAGATATGGCAGTGGGCCCCAACTCACTAATTCTAACAAGATACACCACCTTTTCCATATGTGCCAACTTCCTTTCCTACATGTGTGACTTTTGTTTGAGCGTGTGCAAGATTTCTTTTCTACATGTGTGGGCTTTTGTTCTCGTATATTCCTCTTCATGGTAATTTACAAGTATTCAAGTCATTTCAACGAGAGGGTTCTAAGTTCTAACGACAAAACAAAAAATGGAAAACTATCATATCCAGGCCTACGAGTACTCCACCCTAGTGTGATTGCTTCCTGAAGCAATCTCAAGGGAATACTAGTGACACTATTTTGGATAGAATTTGGCCTAAAAACACCCAAAAGTATAAGTGAATTTTGGTCATAAAAAATAGGGTGAGTAACACATGCAAGCAAATAACGTTGTACTCTAATCTATAGACTAGAAGAGTATTAAATAATTAATGCTTTTTAAAGACGAATCTCCCAAGTATTTTGTTTCTTACACGGAAGAATTTTTTGCTTATATAACAGTGACGGCAGATGGGCTTATCAAATAATTGCAAGTGATGTGGTGGCTCTTGCCTATCATGAATCACATGTAATTGATCTTAATTATTCCCACAAAAGTAGTAGAGCAAGCGCCCCCATCTAATGTTTTGTTGCGGCTGCTTAACCATATACAGCATTGGAGGACTCCAACGAACAATTTTAGGGGTCATTTGTTTAGTGTGACTTACATATGTAATTGGCTTACCCATGTAACAGTTACATATGTTCATGTTTGTTTTTTCAGATTTACACACCAGCTGGGTAAATTACATGTGTATTTCATGTGAAAAGGGGGCCATTTTTACACAGCAACTTTCCCATCTCATGTGATGGGAAAATGTTACCCACCTCAAAATCATGTGAAACGGATTCCCCTCAAAAAAGCGGACGGTTTTTCCAAACTCATTCCGTCAAGCACAGGGGACGAGTTCGAAACCCACTTGCCCCAACAGAAACGGTATTTGTAAACGTGTTTGAGGAAAGAGGAGCCCTCTCGTTCCCCAGCTCATCGACGAAGTCCCCCAGCTCGTCATCTCCCTCCCCAGCAACCTGCAGCAGCAAGCTTCCAAGACCGGCAACTGCAAAAAGGGGACGATCGCGGAGCAACCGGCAACTGCAGAAGGAGACGATCGCGGACCAGGTATGACGCCATCTCTTGCAGACACTCTCTCTTTCCCTGTTTCTGTTCCTCATCTTCTTCTTCTTCGTGATCGACTTCTCTCCATCTCTGCTCCCTTTTTTTCCCTGCAGCCCAAGCTTGGTTTCCACATGATCGCCCTCACACTGCAAGTGGCCCACCCCATCACAACCGTCAATTTCAACTTGATCGCCCAAACCCTCACAACCCCATCACAGCTGACACCCACGAATCTCGGTCTTTCTCTTCTTCCCTCTTTTCCTCGTCTTCTCCCTCTCTTATCCTCCTTTTTTCCCCCTCTCAACAACAAAACCCATTCAATTGGAGGAGTGATCGCCCAATCCCCCTAGACGCCCATCACAGCCGGCACCCCAATCTCTGTCTTTCTCTTCTTCCCTCTTTTCCCCCTCTTCTCCCTCTCTGATCCTCTTTTTCCCCCTCTCAACCACGGAACCCATTTCACCTCTCCACCCTTCTCGTTCCCTGTCTCTCTCTCTCATCTTCTCTCTCGTTCCTGCCATGCCCCCTCTTCTCCCTCTCTGCTCCTCTCTGTCCATCCTTTCAACCATCGATCCCATCTCATCCGTTTCCCCTTCTCTCTCTCGATATCTCTCTCTCTCTCTCTCTCTGTTTCATCATTGAGATTATAAAATTTGGAGTTTCAAGGGTAATTGTATGCAAATTCTGGTGTTATAAAATTCAAAGAGATTTGGCCTGAACAAGAATTCTAAGTTTCCATTGAGGGAAATCTTTTCATTGCAAAACAACTTATCAATAGAATTCCTTGCTGAGATTGGATAATTTCTGTTTCATCATTCGAATTTTATTATAGTGATTCCTTCATCATTCGAATTGTATATTTATTATGCATTTTACACACACCCTTCATCATTCGAATTGTATATTTATTATGCATTTTACACACACATTCACTCTCTCCCAGAGACCTTCTTCTTAACATTCCACCAAAACAACTAGGCAAAAAAAAAAATAAACATGCATCAGCAGAATTGCGAAAAGAGAAAGAAAAATAGGAAATATGTTGGAGGAGTGCAAAGGAAGAAGATGAACAATTCTTATGGCACAGAGTAGAAGTGGGGAGATCTGTAGTTCCATTAATGCCTCCCAGAATGCCTAAATTTGTAAATTCTGTCAAGGGTGGATTACAGTGACGTTTGGCCTAATCGAAATGAAATTGTAGATGATCATATTTAACTGTGTAAATATCACAGTTATTGTTTTTATATTTAACTAACTTGCTTCCTTCTTTTCATCATCTATTGTTGATATTATGGCAAATGAATCTTATCAAAATTTTAATAATTTCTTCATGTTATATAGAAATGGAGAATGAAAAATGTGATGGAGATATTGAATGTATTGATATTGGTTCATCTTCTGAAAGAAGGCGTGGTAAGAGGGAAAAAAGGAATACAACATAGTCAGATGATATAGATGATCAATTAGCTGATATATTGATAGAACAAATTCATCTCGGGCGAAGGGATGAAAATAGCTGGACTACAGAAGGCTGGAGAGAGATTGAAAGAAAGATGAAAGAAAAGTATGGAGTGGAATATGATAAGGAAAAAATTAGAAATCGACTAAGAACGATAAAGAGTCATTGCAATTGTATCAAGACTCTAATGGGATTAAGTGGCTTTGGTTGGGATGACACTACAAAAAGGGTTACAGTAAGTGATCAAGTGTGGGATGATTATATCAAGGTGAGTAATTATTAATGTAATGTTATTTCTACCATTGTTAACTCAATAATTATTACAGTACTTTATTCTCATTTGATTAATTCAGGCACATCCTAGATTTGGAATGTACCGAGGAAGAAGTGTGGTCAACTATGAAAAGTTTGCTATTATATATGGAGATTCAATTGCTGATGGAAGAGATGTGATGTTGACTAACCAACGTCCACCACATCCGATGGAAACCCCACAAGCATCCCTCCAAGATGTAGCAGTAGAATCAAGTAGCTCTGATAAGAGGGATGAGGGTGTCTCTGAAGCGCCTCGTGCCAAGAAACGCTCAACAGCTACTTCTCGGCGCAATGTGCAAGATGAAACTAAAAGCGAATATGATCTTGCACATGCAATTAAGGACATAAACACTACTTTGATCCACCTTGCTGATAAGATGACTCAGTCAGGGCCAAGCCAAGCTGATATAGTTGCTGCTATTGAAGAGTTAGATTTAGACCTTACTTTAGAAGTGAGGGCTCTCAGGCTACTTAAGGATCCACAAGTGGCCAGTCAATTTCTTGCGTTTTCAACAAAGGATCGACGTCGTGCATGGCTTATGGCGGAGTTAAGCGGAACTATATAGGACTGTTGGTTGTTGGAAAAAAATCTCTTTGGGGACTTGCTTTTGATTTCTTGTTTTGTTTTGAGATGACATTCTATATCGTCTTGGTATATATTTATGATGGACTTCATGTTTTATTTTGAGATGACATTCTATATATTGTCTTGGCATATGTTTATGATGGACTTCATGTTTTATTTTGAGATGAAATTCTATATATTGTATTGGTATATGTTTATGATGGACTTCATGTTTTATTTTGAGAATTCATATTATAAATCGTCTTGTTATGCAAAATTAGTTCCTTATTCTAATATTTTTCAATTATTTATTAAACAGTGCAAAAGTAATGGATACAAAGATGAAGATCGTATTTTTACATGTAGTAGCAATGACAATGATTACAGTTTTACTTTTATGGGAACATCAATGTAGACGGAAGAGGGACAAAAAGAGAAAGCGAGTACATGAGTTGTCTTTGTCTGGCCATGAGTTCACTCAGTACCTCATTAGGAGTAATCCCTGTAATTCATATGATTTACTGCGCATGAGGACTGATGTATTTTTAGAATTATGTGACTTATTAAAAAGAGAAGGGCTACTGCGTGGAACTAGAAGAGTTTCTGTAGAAGAACAGGTGGCCATCTTTCTAGCTACTGTAGGGCATAGTCAGAGGAATCGAGTAATGCAAATTCAATTTCAGCATTCAGGCCAAACAATTAGCAAGTATTTCAATGCTGTTCTTGACGCACTTCTTTATATTTGTCCTGATTATATTAAACTTCCTGGACCTGAAACTCCTACTCCAACACAGATTGCAATGAACCCAGTATTTTATCCCTTTTTCAAGGTAAATGGAATATTTTAAATTTAGCACTTTTTAGTTTTTAAGATGTATGTTCAATTTGATTTTATTTTATTTGTTTATTTTTTTAACCAAATTGTTATTGATGAGTCATGTTTAAATTATTATTGGGATAGGATTGCGTTGGTGTCATTGATGGTACTTACGTTCCAGCATGGGTATCAGTTAAAGATCATCAACGGGATCGATGCAGAAAAGGTTTTATTGCACAAAATGTAATGGCAATTGTAGGTTTTGACATGATGTTTCAATTTGTATGTGCCGGTTTTAAAGGATCAGCTAATGATCAAAAAGTTCTTTCCGACGTTATACAAAATAGGGGAGCCCATAATTTTCAAGTTCTAGAAGGTAAATATTTACATCAAGAAATAATATTAATGTTTGTCTACTAGTTAAAGAAATTACAATATTTTGATACTTGTCAAATTTAATCATTATAGGAAAATATTTTCTTGTTGATACTGGTTATGGTCATAGGCGAGGTTTCATTGGACCATATCGTGGGACACGATATCATCTGAAGGAATTTGGATCTCAAGCATTGGCTCCTAGGACTCCTAGTGAGCTATTTAATCTTCGACATGCAAAATTGCGGAATGTTATTGAAAGAACTTTTGGGTTGTGGAAGGAACGATTTCCAATTTTGGCACATATACCTCATAATTATCCTATCAAGTCACAAGTCAAGATTGTAAATGCATGTGCTGTCTTACACAATTTTATTATGATGAAAAACCCAAGTGGGGATGAATTCTACGAGCGTCATCGTCATGAACGAATATTTTCTGATGTGGAAGATAGCGATGATCATCAAAATGAAGTGATTAATAAAGAATCCAATAGTCAATATGCTTATTGCCTCCGAGATGCAATAGCAACAGAGATGTGGGGGGCAAATGCTAATAGGAGAGCTCGATGAATTGAATTATAGAAATTCTCTCACTTTTTTTGCAAATGGAGAAATTTTCATTTTGGATATATGATAGGAATCTTTTTTGTATGGGTACTTTGAAATTTTTTTTGAATTGTATATAATTTGTATAGGTTGATGTAAAACATTTTTTGAAATGTATATTTTGTATGGGTGGATACTGTTTGTATGGCCTTTTGGGAATAAGAATAACATTTGTGTATAAACATAGATTTTGTAATTCAAAATGAATTTCTGACAAACAAACGTGGTAAAATGAATTACATGTGTAAATAATATGAAAATGACATTGATAGCCAAACGATGTAAACTGTAACACGTGTGTAAAGTTTACATATGTGAAGTTTACATATGAAACATTTACATATGTAAATTGTAGTTACACATCTCATGCGAAAAAGACAAACGACCCCTTAAGGATTTTTTTTTTAAAGAAGAAGAAACTTTCATTAAGAACTGTTTCTTCCCTTGTTTCATTGGGTCAGTGGTATAACTCTTGGGAGAAAATCTGTCTACACAGGGATTGATACTTAACCAGTTATGCGAGATAAGACACCATTGCCACTGAGTGTCTCTTATTTTTCTAGGGCATGCCTTCTTTATTTGAATTTCGATCTAAAATTTGTGATGTTGGGAATTCAAATTTGTGATGTTGGAAATTCGATGACAATAATGTGATGGCTGTCTGTGGATTGTTTGGCTTGGCTGCCGCAGTGTTTTATTAGAATTTTGAATTCCAATCACCTGAGAAGGTCAAGAATGACATTTAGAACTCCTAAAATCCTAACTTCCTTGGCTTTGCTGAATGTTCCAATGGATAGGAGGGTTTAAGGATTTCATCTAAAAGACAACTTTTGAAGAATTTATAAAATTTTTAGGCATGAGTTCTTTGAATTTTGCTAAAAAAATGCAAGAAGTATACGTAGCAATAACGCCAAGACAAACTTCTAATGTTCGTAGTGGTTGTTTAACATCGGTCTCTTTTCAAAGAAAATTTTCAAGGCCCGCCCACACGCTCAAGGTTGAATGAAGGCTTCACGTATATGCCCCACAGCCCATGGCCAGGGTGCTAAAGGTATAAAGGTATCACTACTGGGACCACTAGCTCACTAGCCAAAAGAATAAAATGAAAAAGGTTAAAAAGACGTCCTACAGGGAGCACTGATCCAACCAACACCGCACAACCTAAATCCCAACAAATTGAGTGTCTAAATCGTCCCAGCTAATTGAAGGTCTAATCCTGGTCTTTACGCTTCACCATAATTTTAAAACACTGCTTTGGACACAGTTTTCGCCAAAGCTGCAGTCTGTGCACACACCCCCCCCCCCCCCCCCCCCCCCCAACACACAAAACTCTTCTCTTTTTTTTTTTTGGTACCACACCTTAATGGGGCTGGATCCCATCCCCCTAGTGAGAAGAGTAGATCTTAGGTGAGATTGGGGGCTCCCTGGTGAGGAAACTAGACCTTGGGGTGTGCATGAATTAGTTGAAATATGAGCACTCAAATAATATTTGATAGTCTTTAGAACATATTTTTTAAATGGTAAGAAAATTAAAATTTAGAAACCTATTTTAAATTGTTTTTAGAGTGTTTTAAATATAACCAAACAATTAAATAATATGAAGCCAATTGGTTTCAATTAGCAATTTCTAATTGATTTTGATTGTCCAATTCATTTTGACTTTATCATTTCCTGATTTCTCCTCACATTTTACCCATGTCTTTTTAAGTTTGTAATAATAACTACTCAATTTCTTCTCTATACCATATGCCCATTCACTCTCTTCCTCCTAAATTAGAAAGCTCAATCCATTTGGATAGCTGCCAAACTTGGAATCAATAATATCACAGGTTCCTTATTTTATAGTTTAATTAGATGGATCATAAGTTGGGTCCCACTAAGTATTTTGGCACATGGTACTCACCTAATCATGGGCAATGTTTTTATGCCATAAATGTTAGACTGAGTTCCTATTAGGGATACTGGTAGAATGCCAATGCCATGCCTAGCACTATAAATGTATGTATCTCCAAAAAGAGAATATTACTATACATCCTTCCGTTACCATATCAAGAAGGACAATGACGTCGCTTTCCCTCCTTACATATGAATATTCTTTTTTTCATAAAACTATAAATGACTTTTCCTTTTTTGTGCATGAATTTTACCAAATATGCATTTGTCCCTCACCATGTGGGGAGGGAAGGATACATTGTAATATTCCACCTCAAAAAAAGTCAAAATTTTGACACTAACATCAATTATCAATATCTTTAATGCTACATTTTATTATTAGTATGATTGAGTTATGTTATAATATTTTAAAAATATTAGTTTGGTCTCGGGCTTATTTTTGCTAGTCAAACATGGTATAAGGTGGTTCCAAAGAGGATCCAGTATAGTTTAGGTTTCGGACTGAACCATTGGAAATTCGTAAGATTAATTAAATCCATTCTCCATCAACCAAAATCCCAATTTACATTCTCTAGAACACCTAACAACTAAAGAGCCATGATTAAAGAGAAACACAGGACACCTTAATACCAAGGTTGTCTAATCTCGCACAGCTCTATACAAATGGATCTCTCAAAAGGTATGTTACCTCATTGGGTGTGTACCACTCACCCATCTAGGAAAAAAAGGGTAAAACAGATATGATTAAACATATTAAAGTACACATTAGTGATTTAGTGTCCTAATTAACTTTGAAATGATTTTTAATTTTTTGGGAAGGCATATAATTTTGACTATAGGCCATCGGTCAACTTAAGACTTTCAATTGCATTCCTTGTTGATTTATATATTGTGTTGCCCCCCACACGGCCACACCTCACACAAGACAATTTATTGATCATAGGTCCAAATGTAAATTATGTCTGAAACATCACCACCATATGTAGGATATCTTTATCTAATCGGCTTGATTACTTAATAAAGAAGAATGCATCTAACACAAAGGAAAATGGGTTCAAAAACTAGGAATCCTTTGCGCTTTACACATGCGATAGGAAAATGAGTTTTGCATATATAAATGTTACATTGTGAAATTTAGCCGCAATGTATATATGTGGTTCCATGGTTTTCCTAAAATGTCTATAGGAGAATAGCTTTTCATTATCAAGTTTTTCAAAATTTCCATTTTCACATGAGTAAATTGATACATCCAATGATTTTAGATGTGTTCTCACTTATTTATTTTATTTTTAAAGTTTTTCCCACAAGTTTATCAAAAAAATTCATGAAGATTAATATATCAAACTAAGATTTGATTATTATCATTAATATAAGAATATTAAGCGGTTCGGATCATAAGTTGGGGACCACAAAAGTTTAAAAAACCAGATCTATATGTTGCAATGTTTTTTTTCTTGGATATTTTTCACAAATCCCTCATAATTTATGAAGATTTAAGATGTGAGATTATTTGTCTTATGTTATAAGATGTTATTATCATAGGTGGATGCCCACATTGGGACCCACATGAGATAAAGGGATTACTAAGGGTTAGGGTTTTTCCCTATTGGGTTGCTTGAGGAGGAAGCAATCTTATTCTATAAATAAGATCCTCCTCCCCCTTATTATGTACACACAGATCTAATGAATAAGAGCTCTCTCTCTCTCCCTCCCTATTCTAACACGTTATCAGCACGATGCATCTTTTACCCCTTTTGTTTCCAACCGCTTCTAGTTTTCACTTTTAATTCCTCCTCATTCCTATTGAGATTGCCCTGTCGTGGATCCGATATCTATTGAGATTGATTATGGGATCGGCTTCTAACCTGATTGAGGGACACGGTTTTGATTGGGCTTTGGATCGTACTGTAGAAGGGGCTGCTGATCAAAGAGAAAGAGAGAGGAAGAGGATCTCAAGTTGCAGATCTGCGGCGCCTGCTACGAGATCCGGTGCGTGGAGGATCTCAAGACGTGCAGCGCTGGCACCTCCATCAGCGTCACCGCCACCAACTTCTGCCCGCCCAACTATGGCCTGCCAGCCGACGCGGCGGCCACTGCAACCCCCCCCAACCGCCACTTCGTGATGCCCATCCAGGCCTTCGAGATGATCGCCATCTGGAAGGCTTTCAACATGCCCATGCAGTACCGAAGGAATCAATTTTTTTTTGTATTTGGGTTTTGATTCCTGAAGAAAACAGGGGTTCACCCTACACGCAAACGCCCTCTGCATCAACATCGGCACCCTCTCCCCAGTCGTCTCCAGTCATCACCCATCTTAATCTTCCTCAGATCCAAACCATTTGAAAGCCGCTCTCCATAGTATTCTCCCTTGTTCATTTTTTATCTTCTCTAGGGCTCGATGCCGGTCTTCCTCTCGGACGAGGAATTCGAGCGGTGCTCCGGCGACGCATCCCTCGTCGCGGAGAAGGCCGATTCCTTCATCCTCGATCTCCACCGCCAGCTCCAGACCGTGAAGGCGCAGGCCGATGCCTCCGCCGTCACCGCCGAGCAGACCTGCACGCTCCTCGAGCAGAAATACGTCTCCCTCTCCTCCGATTTCTCCAAGCTCGAGGCACAGAATGCGTAGCTGTCCGCCTCTCTCGAACGGCGCCTCTCTGAGCTCGCTGAAGCGCAGGCGGAGAAGCACCAGATCCATCTCCAGACTATGAGTTTGGATGGAGATGTGGAGAGATTGAAGGTCCAAGTGGCAGAGCAGCAGAAATCCAAGAAGCAGTACAGACGTCAGCATGACCCCAACCGCTTACGCAAGCAATATGTCAGTAAATCATTTGGTCAAAGGTAGATTTGACCGAATCAATGGCAGAAACTTGTTTCTGCGATATCTTGACAATCCGGAGTCCGATTTGAGATCCGTTTGCTCCTACGGAAAGTTCGCGAGCAGATCTACACATTGGTACTAAAAAGAGGATGATTCAAAGGTTAAGTAATTTCTCCTTCTTTTATTATCTTTTATTAGTTTGATAATTATACACTTGCATTTATTTTTATTCCTTTTTCGATTTGCAAGTATTTATAATTTAAATTCAAGTGATGAATAATTATTTCTTATCAAAAAGATATCATGATAACATTGAAAATCATGGATCATAAATAGAACCAAAAGTTCTATGCAAGAAATTGGAACCCGAAGCTCCATACGATATTTAGAACCAGAAGTTCTATATGGAATCAATAATTCGGACTCGAAGTTCCGTAAATTATTTTAATCTATGAACCAGAAGTTCATTTGAATCCGGACCAGAAGATCCGTCGATTATTTTACTCTGAAACCAGAAGTTTTCAGATCTACAATATGTACCCGAAGTCCCATACGATACTTAGAACTAGAAGTTCTATATCGAATAAATAACCTGAACCTGCAGTTCTGTATGCTATTTTAATTTAGAACCAGAAGTTCTAACTTGGACCTGAAGATCCATGAATTATCCTAATATAGAACCTGAAGTTCTAATTTGTACTGAAAGATCCATGAACTACTTTAGTTCAGAACCAGAAGTTCTGATTCTTAAGTTGAGAACCCAATGTTATAAACTTCAATTTCTAAATTCTTCATCACATTTTTATCATTATCCTTGATTGGATGTTAAGAACCTGAAGTTCTACCTTTTATTTCTGTTTCTCACATACATTTACTTTTATATTCCATAACATTATACTGCATGCTTGATATAATTCCTTCGGTATAATTATCACTACTGATTATCTGAAACTTTAGGTTTGCTGAATTTATTATTGCCAGAAGCAGTAGTTCCAAATAATAGAACCTGAAGTTCTATATCCAATGAATAATCTGGACCTGAAGATCCATACATTATCTGGAACCAGAAGTTCTAAGATTTAGAATATGAACCTGAAGATTCATATTCATCATCAAACTTGGAGCTTTGATTTCTAAAGATTCACAGTAGTGTAGATCGATACGAAGGCCATGAAATCAAACCTGAAGTTTTGATAGAATCAGAAGTTGTGATTCAAACCTGAAGTTTTGATAGAACCAGTAGTTCTCAGAACCTGAAGTTCTATCACTAGCCTGAAGTATTGACAGAACTAGAAGTTCTGATTCATCAGTTAAGAACCCGAAGTTCTAACTTTCTGATTGGCCAATTCTTCATTATATTTTGTCATCGGATATTGAGAACCCGAAGTTCTATTTTTGTTTGATTGTTATTGGTAAATCGATCTTTACACACTCTAAAAGGCTTGGTGATACTATCAAAGTCGGAAATAAAATATCCCTGAAGGATATGGCATACGCTCTTATTTTCCGCACCATTATATCCCCATTAGACAGGGATGATCACCAGCAGATGGTCATACACCCAATGCTTGAAATAAATGCCAGATTAGTCAATTAAAATCCCTCCAGAAGAGGTAGATATAATATGTTCTCCCGTAGAGATGAAATAAACCACCCCAGGAGAGGTGATTGAAAAGGCATTTTGTTTGGAAATTGGGCGAACCACCAAGCATGGTCTGGAAGACCTACAACTACTTTTATGAGTTTGAACATTGAGTTCAGTTCTTAGATATTTTGTTGAATGCTATGACTTATTTTTAATCCCCCGTATATTATGTTATATTTGCTTTGAATGCTGAATTGTTTAGTTGTTCTTACTTTTATTTTTGCAATGCGATTACCTAGTTATGTGAGTTTATTATTACTTGCTCTATGGCTCATCAAATGCATGAAACTGAGGATAATATCTGTCTAGTAGACAGTGCAACAAAACACATTACATTGAAAAAACCAGAAGTTTTTCTCTGAATTAGTGTTTCATTCGTGTACGGCATCGATCATAGCTGTATCCGTACAAATACTTGAATGCTCCGGAAGAGTCTACATAATGGTATTTGTACATCAGTACTAGTATTGACAGCCAGAAGCTGATACTAGAAAAACTAAGTGCATTCTCCTTCAATCTCTGAGTTATATTACAAGGCAATCTCTAAAATCGAATCATATTCGATTATGAGCAAAACGACAAAGTTAAGCCAGAAGCTTGTTATTCTAGGGGTCCTATACTCTGGTAAATTATTTGATATTTCTGTTACGTACTTCTTAGAGTACCATCTATTGACCATCCTTTTCGCAAAGGATATTGTGTGGCATTTGTGAACCTATCTAATCCCGCCCATTAGCACATATTATTAAACCTAGGCTACACATCCTTAATCATGTTATTAAATTTATAAGACTTGATAGCGTAGGTTTGTGACCTGCATGAACTCAGAATGTAGACTCTATGTTGGTTATACTTCACCCTAATTAAATGGATATCTAGACCCAATGACAGGAGATATATTCATTGTTCGTTTTTGCTAATTGTCATCTTGATGAGCCAGTCTTCTCGCCGTTAGGGGGAGATAAGAGAGTTCCTGAAGAACACCTTGTTCCTGAAGAACAATCCGTTCCTGAAGAACGGCGAGAATTAATGTGGAATACTTCCACTCAATCTCATCTAGATTTATGTACTTCACAATGTGAGAATGAAGTACGGAGAATTGTGCACTTAATTACAAATGAATTCCCTGATGCTTTTAATGATGCAGCAAAAGTGACTAGGTCACATGTATCGGCTATGAACACACAAGCACGAATTAATGTCCCTGTAGGACAAGTACGAATTAGTGTTCCTGAAGAACAAAGTCCAAATATGGCAACAAATGAATCTATACACATGCCAGAAGCATGGTAGACTTATAGGTTTCAAGGACTCAGCTCCCCAGAAGAGGAGAAATGAGCAATCATATCCCAATCATACTCCAGAAGAGGTATACTCCAGAAGAGTTTATGACAAAATCCACTCTCTCTAAAATTCCTGAAGAAATTGATGTCCCGGAAGAGACACGAGTCCCAGAAGAGACTCTAGAAAGCCCCTGAAGAGGCAATGGGTACCCAATAAATAAAGAGATCTCTATACTTTATAATTATTCAAGAGAGAGATGGGATAGAAATGAAATTATCATCGATGACGCATTTGCATATGCGGTAGCTACTCAAATATTAATGGAAATTAAGAATGTTGTTTGGGATATAAAACCACGTTCTATAAATGAATGTCGACAAAGAATATATTGGCCAAAATAAAGAGATACCATTAAGGAATTACAATCTCTAAATAGACGTGGTATATATGAACCTATAGTACAAACCCCAGATGGTGTTAACCCTGCAGGTTACAAATGGGTGTTTGTAAGGCAAATGAACGAAAGGCAAACTTGTGATACAAGGTTTCCTGTAGAAACTTGGGATTGAAAACATACACAGTTATATATATGAAAATCCCAGAAGGATTTGCTTTGCCCGAAGCAAAGTCAGAGAGTACGTACTCAATATAAGTAAGACGTTTATTGTACAGCCTGAAGCATTCCAGAAGAATATGGTACAATCGTCTTAGTGAATGTTTATATAAGGAAGAGTATGAATACAATCCCATTTGCATGTTCCTGTTTATCTTTATACAATCCTTAAATGGATTTATAATAGTAGAAGTTTATGTTATCTACATAAATAACATAAATCTAATCGAGACTCCAGAAGAGCTCGAGAAAACTATTGACTATTTTATCTCGGCCTGCAGATCGAGAGAAGTTCTAATGAGATTTTTATTCTTTATAGATATGCTTCTCATATATAGTTTTGCACAAAGGCTTTGGATTGGTATTAAACAAATGCTATGATATCTATGTCTGTTTTATGGTTGAAACCAAATTTTATAGGATATACAGATTCAGGATATATCCTCGATCCTCATAAGGATCGATCATAGACATGTTATATGTTTCTTCATGTCAATATCATTATTTTTGATATTCCACTAAATTGACTATTGATAGCTACTTATTCTAACCATGCTGAGATTTTTAAGCCAGTGGGGAATGTGTATGACAAAAATATTTAACTCAGCATAGATGTAGTTCTTGTCAATTACCTCTTAGTACAGGTACTCCGAGCATTATTTGCAAAGACAATGGGGCATGTATTCAACAGATTCAAAAATGATACATTAAAGATGACAAGACGAAGCACATTACACCAAAGTTCCTCTTCACTCATGAGCTTCAAAAGAATAACAAGATTGAAGTCAAGCAAGTTCGTTCAAGCAACAACCTGGCTGATCAGTTTACGAAGTTCTTGTCAAAACTCAGTATTTTAGAAATTGTATACGAGATTGACATGCTTAATTATGTACAAAGATGTTATCATCAGGGGGAGTAGTAATCAGGGGGAGGCATCCTGAAGTATGCTACCCAGGACATATGTGCGCTGTACTCTTTTTCCTTCTCTAGGTTTTGTCCCACTGGGTTTTCCTAGTTAAGGTTTTAACGAGGCAGCATTATGCACGTCCAACACCAAGTCAATGATCCTGTAGAACGTTGTACTCTTTTTCCTTCACTTTGGTTTTTATCCCACTGGGTTTTTCCTTTGCAAGGTTTTAATGAGGCAACTGTCATTGAATGGTGGTCATCCAAGGGGGAGTGTTATAAGATGTTATTATCATAGGTGGATGCCCACATTGGGACCCACATGAGATAAAGGGATTACTAAGGGTTAGGGTTTTTCCCTATTGGGTTGCTTGAGGAGGAAGCAATCTTATTCTATAAATAAGATCCTCCTCCCCCTTATTATGTACACACAGATCTAATGAATAAGAGCTCTCTCTCTCTCCCTCCCTATTCTAACATCTTAGAGTTTATTAAACCAATAAAGAGGAGGGATTCCTAGAATTGTGAGCTTAGGACTAGAAAAATGCAAAAATATGTGGTTGAAGGGTTTGAAGCCGTCATCCGGGCAAAAGCAGTTTGCTATTAAATGCATTGCTATTTCTCACCTCTATATTAAATGAAAAGCTACAGCATTTTCTTACAAAAAAGACATCCTTGATGAATAAAATCTTAGGGCATGTTTGGTTAACCGAAACGAATCCTTTAGTGGATTCTTTTTTTCCCTTGGAACCATCCTATACTCTTTTAAGATTTTTACGAGAGGAATCACTATAATCCACGTTTGGGAAACAAATATGATTCACTCTCAATTATTTCTTTTCTTTTGTGAATTTACAAAATTCGATGTGGGAAAGTGAAGAAGAAGGAATCAATAAAATAGAGGACTTTTCGTAAGTGAAGAGGATTGTGACAATCCTCTCTAAGGTTTTCTCTCTTCAACCAAACCTGGGTTCTTTTACAATGAAAGAAAATCAAACAAGATTCCTTCCTAAAGATAGCATCCAAACATGCCCTTAAAAGATTTCTCATTGATTTTTCACAAAGTTGTGGAAAGCCCGCATTAAGCAAAATTAAATCTCTATGGATTTTGGCTACTAGAAATCTCTATTTAGGATTTTCAAGTTCAAGGCCCTAGAGCAGTTAGGATTTTGACTAGTGGACATCTGCTTTTAAAGGGGAACAATGAGGGATACGCTTCCTTGTCGATTACCACAAGTGCTCTAGGGCCGATTAGTGCATGTTAAATACATAAGAGTTTTGCATAGGGAAGAATATTCATATGCATCCAAAAGAGATGCTTAGATTATAATTAAAAATATTCGCATCCAAAAGAGGAAAAGTCATATGTGGTAATATACAAAAGAAGAATTTTCATGTGTAAAGAAAGAAAGCCACTTGGCACCTGTTTTTTTGCTAGAATTCAGAGAATTTATCTATGGAGAATTTCTAAATTTTTAGAAATATTAAAATTCTTAAATGCTCTCGTGTACTTGAGCTCCCACAATTCCACCAAAAAGTAAAAGGAGGTGGAATTTTGAAATTCTCAAAGTCATTTAAGTCCTTTTATCTAGGAGGAATTCAGAAATTCCAAACAAAAAAAAAAAAAGACATGACATTTGAACTTACTAGCAGACAAACCATCACATAATCTCCCAAAAATCCAACATGCAAAGAACTTATCAATAATTCTCGTTAAGAAATAAAGACTAAGTGTCCCTCACAGAATGGTGAAAGATGAATACATATGAATATTCATAATATATATATGGGAAATAATCTTATTAGAACTAGTTTTCACCTCTTTTTTATGAGAAGTTTAGGTGGGGCCCATCTATTGCCCGATCCAAATCTTGCAATGCACAAGGGCATCCCTGATAGTCACACACTCCAAGTTTCAGTTAAATTCAAATTTATTGGACCATTGGATCGATTGTTCACCAATCTAAATAAACTGAATTTGTGGGCCACAAATAAAGGGGTTATAGATATGTGATTGAGGCCAAACTTAATATTTAGGGTGATTCTATATAGATCTTTCCATTTTCTCTAGTCTCATTTTTTAGATGAGACCCACAAGTGGGTCTCAAAAAAAGTTCTCATGATAGGTGTGTGAGAACACATCTTATAGGATTAAAGCTCTATATATATCCCATTTCCTAAGCTCAAACTTAAAATAAGGTAAGCTTATGTGTGTGGCTCACCCCCGTAAGACCCACCTAAGGATGGGAATGGGGGGATTTGAAGAACCCCGTAGGACCCTCCTCTCTACAAAAAATCAATTACAACTGTGGTTCCTATTATCTCCATCTAAGCTAAAAAATTTTATAATCAATAGTCCATTCGGATCAATACAAATTGATCCAATGGTCCAGTAAATTCGGATTTGACAAAAAATTGATGGACATGTACAATTCTAGGAGTCATGTGCTTGGTCTATTTGGATGGATTAAAGGTAAGCTCCAACGGCTCAGGCTTATGAAATTTTTTATATAAACTTGAGCTTAGAAAAGGCTTGCCATATGTATGAGAAACGGTCTTATAAGATCGATCTTTACAAACCATTTCTTACCATTTTAGATAGTACAGCCCACATTGCAAGCCATCCAAATTGATCACACATATTATCCCCATGAATTTCACACGTTCACTAATTTTTGGTCCCATCCAAATAGATTACCATTGGATCGACTGCACACTCATATATAGAAAAATATATATAGTCTATTCTGATAGACGTGCAGTCAATCCAACGGTTCAATATATTCGTATGAGACTCAAAATTAATGAACATGTGTAATTTAAGGGGGTCATATGTGTGATCCATTTAAATAGCTCGCATTGTGAATCGCACTATCTAAAACGATGAGAATTTGTTTGTAAGGATTGTCCGTACTGAAACGTTTCCCTATATATATATATATCTTATATTTATCTTATCTTATCTCATTAAAAATGAAAATATAAGAACAAAGTGCACGCATGCACAACCATAAACTACTCTTCCCTTTCATGGAAGGCAGATCAAGGAAAGATAGAGAATGAATCCAGCCATCACTCTGCACTCTTTTTTGCATTCTTGTTTTATTTTTAATTTTTGGGACTAATTGGCATTTCGGTCCCTGTTTCCGACGACTTTTTTGGTTTTTCATCTAGCATGCCTGCAACATACATGCACTTTCCTGGAAAGTATGTCAAGAAGAGTTGACTTGTCGTTTGACTGACTGCTCGTCCACCTTCGGTCGCTTTGACGACTGGATTAGTTTCTAGTAGATGTCCGGATCACATGTTACAATCTTGACTCCGTTAATCTAGGCATGCTTAACTGCCATATTTTCTTTGTCAAGAACCATTGCATGAATTTTAAATTCTTCAGTCATATATGGAACATGCTTTTGTAATTTTTTTCAGTTTTTTTGGGTAAATAAACTTATATTAAAAGAAACACAAAGGAACAAAAAGGACACAATAAAGGCAATAACAAAAACAGGAGTCCCCCCCCCCCACCCCCCCCCCCCCCCCCCAAAAGTAACTGCCATCTCTGGACAATATTCTTTTTAATTTCTTGAAAATATTATAAAAAAAATCTCTTTAGATTTTTTATAGGTAGAAGAAGACCTAAAAGATATATTATCACCATAACAGTTTCAAGAGCCCTTTTTAGTTACCTTTTTTTATTATTTCACTCAATGACGAGATCTCCGCTCACTCCTGTTTATTTTTTGTTTTTCTTCTTCCTCATCCTCCTTTCTCCTCCTTCTCCTTCCACCTTTATCAACTAACCCCCTATCCACTCAATATTTTTCTTCATTATATGGTGACAACCTCAATGGTCATAAACGTGGGTGTAAGTGCGAGCTTATTACTGAAAACCCAATATCGCATATACCTATCTAAATCATTCATCTATCTACTCTCCTTTTCTCTCACATCTTAAACAAATCCATTTGAACTAATTTTTATTCTTCCAACCAAACTAATTAAACTTCAACACACCCCCCCCCCCCCTGTTGTGATTTTCTGACAATCACCCGTTGTGCGCATCCACGGAATCACAAGATCAACAAGAACAAGCCACACAAAAAGAGACACCGAGATTAACTTTTCCAAAGTCACCTTTCACATAATTTTGGAGATATTCTTTGTGTGCAGTGGCATGAAAGGACAACGGGTGATTGTCAGAAAATTATAACAATTAGTATCAAAGACACAACAATTGGTATCAGAGCCACAACAATTGGTATCAGAGCAGTACTAATTCCATTGATGTTGCAGATAAAGGCACAGACACAAACACATGGCATTGTAGACTCGGACACATGAGTGAGAAAGGGATAAAAATCCTTCACTCGAAAGGTAAGCTACAAGATCTCAAGTCTTTGGACTTAGAGTTCTGTGAAGACTATGTTTTCGGTAAGCAGAAGAAAGTCACTTTCTCTAAAGTAGGGAGGAAACCAAAATTAGAAAGATTGGAGCTGGTTCACACGGATGTGTGGGGACCAACACAGGTATCTTCTCTTGGTGGATCTTCTTACTTTGTTACATTCATTGATGATGCTACTAGAAAATTATGGGTTTATCCTATGAAACACAAGTCTGATGTGTTTGGTAAAGGAAATGTTCAGATCAAATTGTCAAACGGAGGCACATGGCAATTGAATGATGTCAGGCATGTATCGAGCCTTCCCTGATCCACAAAATGGAGCTGATACCAATTGTTGTGGCTCTGATACCAATTGTTGTAGCTCTGATACCAATTGTTGTGGTTCTGATACCAATTGTTGTGATTTTCTGACAATCACCCGTTGTGCGCATCCATGAAACACAAGTCTGATGTGTTTGGTATTTTCAAGAAGTGGAGAGCTTTGGTTGAAAATGAAACAGGTCTGAAACTGAAATGCCTGAGATCTGATAATGGGGGTGAGTACTGCAGCAAAGAGTTTGAGGAGTATTGCTCCACAAATGGAATAAAGCGAGAAAAGACCATTCCTAATACACCACAGCAAAATGGTGTGGCAGAGCATATGAACAGGACCATTGCAGAGCGTGCCAGAAGCATGAGGCTGCACGCTGGATTGCCAAAGCAGTTTTGGGCAGAAGCAGTGAGCACTGCTGTATACTTGATCAATCGTGGGCCCTCAGTACCTTTGGATGGTGGATTACCAGAGGAAGCTTGGAGTGGAAAAGAGGTAAATCTTTCACACCTAAAAGTATTTGGCTGTATCTCTGATACCAGTTGTGGTGAAAAGAGAGAGTTGGTTTTCTGCAGAGAAGAACCAAAGGAGAGTTGTGTGCTCTTGTAATCACGAGGAGAGGACTGTTCTTCTCTTGGGTGATCTCTAACAATAGTGAAACAGGTTTGAATCTCCGTGGACGTAGCCCACATCGGGTGAACCACGAAATCTGTGTCTATTTGTGTAGATTGTTTGTTCTTCTAGTTTCTTTCTCTTTTCCCAACACCGCCCCCCCTCCCCTCTCCAATCTCACAAAACTCATATTCTCTCTTTTGAAGCCATCATTTTCTCTTTTTGTTTATTTTCATTTTCTTTATTTCTTCTTTCTCTTTATGCTCATTTCATTCTTACAATCTACAACCCACCTTTCTCAACATCTTTTTCTCATCTCCTTACACAACACTATAATTTTCAAACCTCTTCTACCCCATCATCATCTCTTGTCATTCTCTTTACATCCTCCTTTGATTCAAATCTGATTCACAACATTAAACCAATCCTCTACCGAGTTACTACCCTTTCACCATTATCTTTAACTTCACCCATTATTACCATTTAGCTTTCACCAATACCAATAATTACTTTCCAAAAGAATAAAGTTTTCTTTTTACCGAAACTGTTTGGGCAACGATATCACCGCTTAACTGTGAAGAAGAAGAAAAAAAGAGTAGTGATATCCCCATTCGTATATGTAGGTGAGAGGAGATATCGCCGCTAGCCAAAAAATGGAAAAAATGAACCAGATAAGGTCCATGGGACTATTATGGTAGATACATATCTTTTAGATTCATTTTTATCCATAGTGAATTTAAAGAGATTTCTCCTATAAAACCCTCTTATTTCTTTGGCAAAAAATAAACTTTTATTAAACAGACACAAGGGCAAATAACAAGCAAAATTGGCTTGACCACTTTACCAACATATACAATTTCTTGATTAAGAGAGTAATAGGGTTTGACTAGCTTATGGGCTTGACCATGGAAACTCGGATAAATAAAAGAAAATCTCACAAAACTATATAGAGAAGCTAATTCTTTATTGTTGGAAATAGTAGACTTGATAGACAAATTATTGCCTTTTTCTCAATGTTTGAATCATTTCTTTGGCATCCGGTCGAAGCCTTTCCCTTTAGCCTCTCAATGCAACAAGACTTGATTTAATTTTAGCCTCTTTTGAAAATGCAACCTTAGTTTCTTGATAGATACTTGGACATAAAATACCACCATTTTTTTTTTTTTTTTGTAATCCGGCTAAGGGGCTGAGACCCAATAGATAATCCATACACATGAAAAAAAAGCTTACTCACCCACAAACAGAGGAAGAAAGCCCACAAAGGTGGGAGAGAGCCCACACACATGTGAGAAGGCGGCATACCCAGGATTTGAATCTTGGGTAGTCAGGTAAGAATGAACACCTCTTATGAGTACGTAAGAGACTGTTATTCAATATCACCATTTAAAATTATAATGTAACCTAAAGTTAATTTCTTGTTACTAGCTTTAAAAGCAATATCAGATTAGATCATAAGATTCTCGCCTTTGGAAATCACGGTAGGATATTCACTAGCTTTAGAAGTTGCATCCACAAAAAAAAAAAAATTTCCCCAGTTCTTCGGCGCTAAGTACTTTTCTTGAAATTATGTCCATGGACTTTTGTTTCTTTAAATGTCAGACAAGCGTGCCTTATATATATATTTTAAAATTATATTTTAAAATTCTAATAACTAAACGCTCATGTACCAAACTTAGCCGTCATTTTACCATTCTCCAAGTTCAGAGTTTTGACATTTACCCAAAAAAAATTTGTCATATGAAAATTTTGATTTTTTTAATTTTTCTCATAAAATCCATTTTATGAAAAATTTGGTCATTTAACAAAATGACCTAGAATTCTACCTTTTCAGATAAACAGACCCCATCATCAAAGCTCCGAATTATACAACCAAGCCCACTAGCAATCTAGCAATTAAAAACGGTGGGCATCTGAGCAGTGAGAATATAATGAGCTCTACGTAGCACTCTATCATTTTCATAAATGTCCATCTTCCACGAGGCCAACATAGATGCATAATAATCAAGGGAGCAGAGGAAAGGTAAGGTTGGATACAAATTAGGATTATCTATAATATCATCCCAGCATATGATCTTCAACCTTGATATTAGATCCTCAGAGTATAATACTTGTCTAGGATTAAAATTCACAGTTTTTCGGGTAGATAGAAATAAAAATTTACGGTTATCAATCAAGTGAATTTTCAAAAATACAACTTTTAAATGCCACCTGTTCTTTTGAAAATTCTTCAAATTCCCACTTGCAAAAGTTGGATTATACTGAGCATTTGGAAAATGGAGTTGTCATAAGTCCTGCAAGCAATGTAGAAAGAAGGGTAAATACAACCAATGCAAATTTACAAAATAATGTAGCAGGTGATAGCTTAAGAGGCATGGATTGATATGTTATAATAAAAATTATATTTTGATGACAACGCATATAATGTGTAACTCTTTGTATATAATTTATTAATTAATATTTATTTTAGTATTAACTTCAATTTATTATTTAATTGGTAAGAGACGTCCACATCAGCTCTCTAATTGCACTTGGTCCAAGTCATTGTGGTCCGCACCTTCTGCCCCAGATATTACAAGGGAATCATCAGCAGGTCACCAGAGCTATGGGGCCCACAAAGCAATAATGGGATCATTCAAGATGACTCCCATTCTCTTAATGAGATATTCACATGTTTCACGTCAACGGTAGCTGGTCCCACTCAATCGAATCTCCGCAACCGTGCCATTAGCATCAAGTCCTGGTGTCAATCATGATTTGTTGAATCTGCTGGTGAGACCCACTAATGTGGTGAAATCTTTGAAGGGAAGGGCGTTCATCTTGAATGGTTTTTGTGGCCCTGAATGACGACTTTTTCACTGACAAGGATTGAAAGAGAAGTGTCATCAAATGAGTGGTGCCCGGAAAAACGGATCACTTCCCTTGAAAAGTATTTGAAGAATGGGTGCCCTGTTGCTTCGAGTGACTTCCGGTCCATATTTTTGTCACTTCACGATTCAGTCAATCAAGGGCGTGTTTAATTGCTCAGATTTTGTTTTGTATTGAGAGCCATTTCATGAAATTTCAAGTTCTTAAAAGTTCTTTGAAATCTGAAATTTAGATTATTTTGATGCTAAAATTAAACACACATGTACACAACTTTGCCACCATCTACTATTATCCAAGTGGAAAATTTCTTGATTTGACATGTTTTTCTAAACCAAAAAAGTCAAATGAAAATTTTGAAGGGCATTATCTGAGGGATTGTTAGACAATGCTAACAATAGAAAACGGCCCCATAACTGCTCTAGTGACCAAACGTGCCCTAAGGTGAAGCCCTAGAAAAATTCTTTTTTTTTCCATTTGAAAACTCTTTTTATGGAAACTTTGGTTATTTAGCAAAGGAAAATAATTTTATAAGAACTAGTTTTCACCACTTTTTTTTATATAAAATATAGGTAAAACTCATTTATCACTTAATATAAATCTTGCAATACATAAGATTTTCTTATAGTCGCATGTCTTTCAAGTTTCGATCAAATTCGAATTTACTAGATCTTTGGATCGGCCATATACTAATCCGAATTGACTGAATTTGTAACTCACAGATAAAGGGATTAGAGACAGGTGACATCGCCAAATTTAATATTTTGGGTGGTCCCAAATAGATATTTCCATCTCCCTACTCTAAATTGGACCACAAGTAGGCCTCATGAAAAGTTCTCACAGTAGGTATATATAAATACTTTTTGTAGGATTAAAGCCCTTAAACAAAAATGACTTTTCTAGTTTCTACCATTCCATTTAAACAGAGGCCACATCGATGGTCTAGATAAGTCAACTTACCCCACTAGCATGTAAAAGGGGTGCATCTTAACTATAAAAATGAAATGAGTAATGCTCGCAGCACCCAGTATTTACACGCCAACCTGAATGCATGATAATCTTTGAATCAAATGAAAGAGAAGGTAGGTCACAAATTAGGATGACCTCATATGATCTTCGACCTTGATTTTTGATTCCGAAAGTTTAGAACTTGTATATCATAAAACTTTGTAGCAATAAAATCAAAGGTGACCGTCGAGCCCATCTGTTTGGAGGGATTTTTTTACCAATAGTTCCATGTGTTCAAGCTTCTGATGGCATTTTCGGCCTTTGTCTATAGAGCATTTAAATTCCCCATTTGATAAGTGAATCCATACATACTGTCTTTAAATTGTCAGCTTTGCTTTTTAATTGACAGGTATTCCTCTTTTTTGAAATTCCTACAGAGGTTATCCCTAGAAATTCACAATTAGCTCATTTTGGAAAAGTCACTTTGGTTATTTGAATTCTCATAATTTTGAAATTCAAAATAGTTTGTTACAATAGCTTTTTGGAATTCTACTATTTACTAGGGACAACAATTAAAATTCTATTGGCTTTTCTTGAAAAAAAAACCCCCTTAAAGTGTTTGTGGAGCAAATACGACCCATGCGTTTTTTATGACCCAAAATAGTCTCTTGGGTCCTTTTCAGTTTTTTCTTTGCAATATTATTTATGAATAGCGATATCTATACTGAAGTATAATCCTTTCTCTATTCCTTCTTTATATCTTCCTCATCTCTTCTTCCATTTCCTCTTCTTTATGCTCCGTTTGGGCTCTATGTAGGGCAAGAAGGGAAAACCAAGAAATAGAAAAAGAGAGAGAGAAAATAAAAATAAAAAGAAAAAAAGCAAAAAAGGAAGACGAGGAAGGAAGAAGAAACTAGAAGAAGAAGAATAAGGAAAAAGAAGAAACGTTGGGAGAAAATAGAGGATGAGAGTGATTTAAGAAAAAATGAAAGAAGAAGAGAAAATTAAGAAGAGAAATAAGTAGAACGGATGGAAAAAAAAAAAGAACCTGAAGAAATAACTGAAACAAAAAGAAAATAGAGATGAAGAACTCATCTCTTTCTATAGTGAGCATATATATCATTACTCATCAACAATGAAAAAAAAGAAAACCATGATTCTACTTTGAGTATAATATGCTTGAATATAAATATTTATGCTTAAGAGTAATATATTGATTCTGTCTTAGGTATATTACGCTTGAGCATAAATATCTATGCTCAACCGTGATATACCTAAAATAAACCGTAGACAAAATGAGTTCTTCTTTTCCAGTTTTTTATTGTTTCAATTCTTTCTTCTGATTTCATTTCCCCATCTATTTTACTTATTCTTTTCTTCTTCTACCTTTAATTAAACCACTTTTATCATTTCTCCTCCTAATGCCTTTTCTTCTCTCTTGTTATTATTCTTCTCCTCTTTTTATCTTCCTTTCTCTTCTTCTTTGTCTTTTCCTTTTCTTTTATTTTTGTTCTCTCTTTCTTTTTTTCTTCTTCTTGGTTTTAACCTCATTGCCCCAGATAGAACCCAAACAGAACATGGGGAAGAAGAGATGAAGAGGAAGAAGGAAGGAGAACATGGTTACGTTTGAGCACCATTGCTTATGAATAATATTGAAAAAGAAGACCAAAAAGGGCCCAGGGGACCATTATCGGTCATAAAAAATTAATGGGTCCTTCTTACTCTACAAAAACTCTAAGGGAATTTTTTTGAGAAGAACCGCAAAATTCTATCTACTAATGCTTAAGACACAATATCCTAAATGTTGGAAGTAGGTTGGTCTCATGGATAGATTTTCAAAACTTTTGACCTACTTGACACAGGGATCAACTATCCATAAGACCAAAAACCCAATTCAGGATGCATTACCCTCAATCTCGTGACCATGTACAGTAAATATTCTATCTAGAAGACAGATTCAAACATCACTAAACATTCATAATAATCTACGACATGCAAAAAATAGATCATACCTTTGGAGATTCGTAATGCTTTAATGGAGAAGTTGCGACTCTATTTGATGATGAGAATCTTCAATACCTCTTAGCCTTCCACGCTATGACCCGAATTGGATTTCTTTTCTCAAAAAGATTGGTGGAATCTCCAGGAGAAATCCCAACTCGAAACTCCAAGGAACTAGAAGAGAGAAGGAGAGAGAAACTCATACAACTCTTGCACGAACAGGATTTTGGGTGTGAGAGAGACTCTTATTGGACGTCCAAGAGATTTTATATACTTTTAAATATCTTCCTTGCTTAATTGAAATAGAAGTCTTGCTTCCAAAGCAATTAGCAACTTTCTCCTTTTTTAACTCTTCTTTCTAGAGTTCAAGTCGGATTAGTATTTTTCAATAACTTGGGCTAGTGTGAGGACCACTAGGGATTCTTTAGAAAGCTGGCTTCAACTGGAACATCGCGACCCCACATCTCATGTGCAATCCAGGCTCATAGTTAATTGCAAATAACACCACTATATAAATGCAATTGCACTCCAGTCTTAGGAATAAATTACAATGAAGACCTTAAACTTCCCAATTACCACAAGTAGGCCCCTCTATCAATATCTGTGGATCAATTAGAATAAATCTGTCTCTTCCAATATTAGTTCCACATCTTGTTATCCTTGAGCGCCAATTAATCACAGTAATCATCAGTACCATTCAATTAACTCTTAATTGAGATGGGTGCGCACTTACTAATGACAAATCCATTAATTGGCACAAGGGGATAATAGAGATAGATTCTATCTTGATCATTCAACGTTCCCACAGTTCTACTACCACACATAAGATTTGTGAAGCTATTTAAGTATAAGATTTGTGACATATATCTCCCGCGTGTGGATCTCATCCATGCAGATATATCACATCTAATATATTAATGGGACCCGGTTCAATTCATGAACCATTATGTCATATGTATTGGTCATGTGCATGAAATAGTAAAATAACATTCATCTCATAAAAGTAAAGCATGATCTTATTGATAAATATAGAAATTAATCAATTTATTACATCAACTGATGGATTGAGTCCACAAAATCTAACACTAAAATAGTTTGATCAGATAGACCTTAAACATTTGGAAATTATGCTTTTAAGTATCAAATGTTTTGAGAATAGGCTATTATAGCGACAATTTTCGTCTAGGTCAAACTCTGAATCATAGTTGTGAATTTTGATTCGGATGTCATTTTGGTTTAGCATTCAAATAAGAATTCTCGAGCAATTTAAAAATTTCGATGAAACTTTTCGAGCTTATGTATTGAAAATATATATATATACATGTAGAAATTTGATTAGGAATTTATTTTGAGTGAAATTTAATTAGAGAGATTATTTTAAGTGGAGCTATTCTTCTTTTTCTTATTATTCATTTATTTACTGTTCAAAAGAAAGCTTAGGGTAGGAGGTGGGTCTTTTAAGAAAAAAAATTTACAGCAAGCTCCTTTTTTTTTAATAATTTAGACAAAAATTTCAAAATTCATCAAAATTCCCAAAATTGGTTAAAATTTTTGAAATTGACTGAAATTGGCTGAAATTTTAACCGAAAAGCTTTGTAAGTTGTTTCGTTATGTACTCCGAAACAAAAATTTGTCTGAAACAAAATGAAATTCACAACTTATGTACTCCGAAACAAAAATTTGTCTGAAACAAAATGAAATTCACAACCATGCTATGAATATACCATCTTTTCCGCATGTGCCATTGTCATGACACAACAAATGTTTGATTCAAGGATAATTAATATATCTTGTTTGTGGGATTTCAGAAGAATTTAAAATGCTCTCCTCCACATTTGACAACCCTAAATGCTTAAGCACCAAATGGCATTATTAATCCCAAAACTTTTGCTGAGAATTTGATACCATCTTTTTACGTGGATAAAGCAAGAAATCCCCTAAATAATTTGGAGACTCAAGCAATTAAAAAGGATACCTAAATTACCATCAAGAATTCACAAACAAACTTGCCCACAAACAATAATGGTAGAACTTAATGTATCCTAACATAGAATTCTCACCACAACAGATCGAAAGGAAGCAGTAAGCAATATGCTCATCAAGAAGGTTGGATTGATTATGATTGTGAGCAAGTCTCCATAGCACACACAAAAAAAAAAAAAAAAAAAGGGAGAAAGTAGTTTCTTTTATGTGATGTTGCGATTGTATTTGCCATTACCGAAGATGACAATGACATTTTGTCCTTTTAAACAATCTATTGAAATACTTTTTATCTCCAAAAAACTCGGTTTTGACTTGTCCAAAGTGATCTTCTCGCTTTCTTCCGCCTTCTTCTTTCCCTGTTCAGTTCTGCAGCCAAGAACCCATCGTTATACCTTTCAACCAATTTCCACAAAACCCATATCGAATTTCAAGTTTCCATTCAATTTAGCAACTTGGGTCATCTCAATTTCTTCATTTCAGGCCTCAAAGCACATGCTTTGGGTTGTATTAAGCCGCCATGGAGGAGGAGCAGCAGTTTGAAAGAAAGAGATAGAAGGAGAGAGAGAGAGAGAGAGAGAGAGAGAGAGAGAGAGAGAGAGAGAGAGAGAGAGAGAGAGCGCGTGTGTGAGGTTTGGAAATGCCTAGGAAAAGATTGAGAGATTTGTACACAGAGGAGGCTGTGGAGTTCTTCAATCATGTGGTGGATGACAAGCCTCTGTTACCCTTCTTGATTCCCTTGGTTTTTGCTGTTTGGGCGGTGGAGAGATGGCTTGTGCCCTTCTCGAACTGGGTTCCGCTCGTCGTCGCTGTGTGGGCAACAATTCAGGTGAGGTTTTAGCTGTAATCCTTTCACTCTGCTATTTAATTTCTTCTTCATCAGTTAGGTGCAGCTTTTTCTTCTTCTTCTTCTTCTTCTTCTTCTTTTAACAATGGTTATTGGGTTGATTTGGTTTTATCCAAACATTATTCCTTATGTTAGGAATTCATATGATGGGTGATTAACATTTTTTTTTTTTTTTGGTCTGTGTTGAAGTGGGTGTTTCGTGTTTGACCCATTTTTTTTATTTAAATTTTTTTCTAGGTTGGATTTTGCAATGGGTATTTTACTTCTTTTAAGTGCCAAATTTTGCTAAGGGTTAATTTGAATTTTTCTGTTTGAATCAGTATTCATCGGAGAATATGCTTTCGAGTTGATGTCTTCATGTTTATAGATTTAATTTTGCATTTGTTTAGTTCTTCTTGACTAAAGAGATTTTCTAAATGGTGTTTTAAAATTCTCACTGCTTAGGCTTAATTAGGTGTTTTTCAAATTATGAATTTTTAGCAGCTGGTTTTCGCAATTTGGTGAGACAAGAACGAAAAATAAAATAAAACAAAATTGCTAGTGGTGGGTCTCTGAGCTTTTCTGCTAAACTAGGGTCTTCCATATTTTTGAAACTTTTTAGTGAATTTTCTAAGTAGAATTTTGAAGTCTCAACAATGAGGGATTACTCTCCTTAAATGCTAAATTCACCTTTTCTTAACAAAACTCAAGATGAGGTAATCATTGGGCAGATCAAAGAACACAAAAATGATCAAGTTTAATTCTGATCATGAAAGAATAAGATGAATCACCCTTAGTGAAACCCTGTGATCCTGTAAAAATCTCATAGCACGGGTTAGTTTTGTCTTTTAGGGTCAATTGGATGCAAAGAACAAGTCCCGAGAATTGTCCACACCACATATTTTAACTATGGATCGTTTTCTCCATCTTTTTCTCCTCATCGACCAGATCATTATAGGAAGTTGTAAATAAAAAATGAAAATGCATTCTATGCTACAAAGATTAAAGGATTGATCTTTCCATCTGCAGTATGGGAGGTTTAAACGTCAGTTACTTATAGAAGACTTGAACAAAAAATGGCAACGACTTGTATTGGACACATTGGTATGTTCTTTTTTCTCCTTGGTTGTCAGTTTGATGTCGATTACTCTACTTTTCATTGTTTAATTTGAAATGTATTTGATATATTGCCGGTTTCTACTTTATTTTTACAGCCAGTGACTCCATTGGAGCCATGTGAGTGGTTGAACAAGCTTTTCATGGAAATTTGGTGTAATTTTTTTGAGCCAAAACTCTCAAAAAGGTTTCGGTCAATTGTAGAGGTGAGCTTCTTGCATGTCAAATAGATTCCAGTGTTTTCAATCATCATCCTCATCATTTTCTTTGATCCTGTCACTAATATTGTTGTGGAAGTAGATGACAAGTTTGATCAAATACGTGGTAATAATTCTTACTAGTACAGTTGTTCAAATACAATAGTTAAACTGGAAATTACATAGTCTAAAAATACAATAAAAAGTTTAACCTAAAACGTTGCAGTGGACAGCATCAGGGACTTGTGATAAATGATAAAGTACAAATTCATTGTAATTTTAATGAGTTACCATTTATTTTATGTTTACAAATGCATAAGCCTCTATAAGTACCATTGATTTTGGGCAAGAATGTTGGAACACATGCTACATTTGAACAGATAAGTTATATGCTATACCTACAGGCCAACATTATTGGGGTTTAAATTTAATAACCTTTTCAAATCTCAAAGTCCTTAAATTAATCAGAAAAAGTCACTGGGCTGCTTAATTTCTCATTTCAGCATATTTTGAGACCGGGCAAACATTAATACAGATGAACTTTCAATTTCAAATGAGGGAGTATGCTGATAAAATTTGTTATTCAGTAGCTCTTCTGGTTTGTTGTAACTCTGCAGTTTTCCCTCACTATGCCTGTGCCCTGGGTGCTGATTTATTGTCAGCAATTTCTCAGTTGGGCGCTTGCACTTTTGGTTGGTTTGATCATAATGTCATCTCAAAAGGAAAAATAAGTGTCCTGCTTTAGTTTTTTAATTTTTTCATTTCCAGATGAAAGAAAAGTTACATTAGTAATTTATATAATGGAAAAACTACTTCTTTCCTAAGGTCATGTGGTTTCTGCTTTCAAACAAATTTGCAACATTGAAACATTTATACCTGGAGCTGAGATTTTTAATATTTCAAATTTGCAGTATCTAAGGCCCTGTTGTTATTTTTGTAGTTGGTGTGGACGCCCATCAACATGACAATATATTCCAATAATGAGCTTCTTTCAATACTCCAAGCTAATGTCAATCTAATTCTTTTTGTAAAACCATTAGTACCCAAACCAGAGGTTCTGGTTGCTTGGATAAGGCATCTTCCTGCTCTGAGGATCTAACTCTATATCTACCTGGTTTGGCCTCTATACCCATTAGCAGGGGTGCCAGTGAATGTCATTTGGGTCAGACGTATTTGGGCCTGGGTTGAGGTCCAAGACAGACCCTCGATCCTAGGTCCTACACCACCTGATGAAAGAATAGGAGGCCTGATCGGCTGACCTGACCACAAAGGCCTGAAATAATGGCCCAGTCTGCTTGAAGCCCAGGCCTAAGTCTGAATAAACTGATCTTTAATAAATAGGCTCTCCTTATACCATTCAAATCTGTATATATCAAAAGTCCAACATGCCTGGAGTTCGAGGCTTGAATATTGCCCAACAGGGGATAAATAGTTCCAGATCCTAAATCTAGGTCCGGGCCCAGCCGGTTGGTCGCGCTGGACAGTCCAATTCCTTATTTATTGGACTTGGGATCTGATGGATTTTGGCTGGACCTGGGTTCATTGACAAGCCTATCTAGTAGTTATTTAGAATTTGGATTTCATTGGACCAATTGGACTGCATCCCAAATTGCGATTATTGCTAGGGGAACATTTCAACCTATCGGGTTTATTATTGTACTCAATCTTAATGTAGTCAATCCTTGTATCCTGAGAATTTGGGCTTTTTAGGACTGCGTACTCGATGCTTTCCATACTCAAGTAACATTACTCCAAAATGATTTAATCCTTTTCAGTTGAAAATTGAAACTGTCATCACGTTCCAAGTTTCTAACTGATAACTACAACATCATTTAATACACTGAAGGACGACTTGAATATGACGGAGTTAAAGAAATTATATAGTTCGGTTACATGGATAAAATTGATTTTGCATAATACAGTGTGTGTATACCCTATTACATACTAGTGGGGTCAGTTCTCAATTTCAGTGTTAATTTGAGAGGTGGGCAACAAAAAATTTTCTGTTACTTTCTGTGCATTGACATTGCATGCTGTATTCAATCATCTATATGTAATAGAGCAGAAAAGGTTGTGCTGCCATGATAAATTAGTCTGCATTTCATCATCTTATCTGTCAAACTTTTCTCTTGATGCATACTTTTGTTTAACGTCTCTTGAATAAACTGATTTTATTGCAGAATCGCTTGAAACACAGGAAGCCAGCACTTATTGTGAGTGTTTATATATATATATATTTATTTTTATTTTTTTTTATCTCCATCACTCAAGATGTACATAGGAAGCATGTCAATTGAGATAAAATATTTCATATTTGCAGGAAAAAATCGAATTACTGGAATTTTCATTAGGTTCATGTCCACCCAGCCTAGGACTTCGTGGGACACACTGGTCAACTACAGGAGATCAGGTCAGGTTCTATATTTATGCTGCCCTTTTTTTTTTTCCACTTTTGTGTCACCATTTTCTGAATCTGCATTCTTCATGATGCACTGTATCTTCATGGGACAAACTGGTCAACATCAAGAGATCAGCTCTAGTTCTATATTTATGCTATTATGCAGTTACGTTTTTCTTGTTTGTTTACTGTACTGTTCACCCATCCTTCCTATAAATTTTTTTCCCAAGCTGGTTGGTCGGCTGGTTAGGGACATGAAGGTTGCATGGATGGATTTGAGTCTCTTGGAGAGAGAGAGAGAGAGAGAGAGAGAGAGAGAGAGCCTTGTTTAAATTGCCTTGTTTCCCAGGTCAAACTCTTTACTTGTTTCTAGATTCAAATTTAAACTTCCTTCGTTTCCAACATAAGATGGTTTGTTTTCATTGTCATTAGCACGGACATCGAGCAGCAGAATGTCCAAAGCGAATACATTTGATTGAGATTGAAGGTGCTGATAACAATATCCGAGATGATATTAAGGGTACTGACACTGATCCTAAGGATATTGACAATCACAAGGATATTGACATTGGGGAACTTGAATTCACCGATGCAGAGCCCCCAGATGAAGCTCTTATTGTCCTCAAGGACGCTTTGCCAACTGTTGAGCATAAGTGGTTGCGCAAAACTATTTTCCGTTCCGCAGGAATGATTCAGGGACAAAATTGCACAGTTGTTATTGACAGTGGAAGTTGTGAAAATCTCATCTCCCAAGCTCTTGTTGATCGCCTCCAATTGAAAGTTTATAAGCATAACCGTCCTTATTTTGTCAAGTGGCTAAGGAATGGTGATCAAGCGCATGTTCGACATACTTGCAAAGTTACTTTTGCCATTGGTGAGACTTATAAGGATACAATCTGGTGTGATGTGCTACCTATGGATAGTGGTGATATCTTATTGGGCCGTCCCTGGATATATGACAAGAATGGGACTCATGGTATGCGCGACAACACCTATAAATTCATGCATGGTGGACAGCAAGTTACTCTTCATCCTGAGAAACCACATCCGCCAAAGAAGAATTCTTGGAAAGCTGCCACAAAGGATGTCCTTCATGTTCAACACATTTACACTGGCAATCCGAAGCAGCATCGAGTTCGAGGACGAACTCTTCTTTCAACTCGGGGAGGATGATGCAGTCTAGGCCCCAGCAGCCCCTCTTCAACTTAGATTAGGATTATTATTAGTAGAGTTCTAATTAAATTGTTATTAGGAAAGTTTCCATTTTTATCCTAGGGTTTTCTTGCTCATTAAGTTTGTTTTTACTATATATATGGCATTGTAGAGAAGAAATTCTCAGATTTAGTTGATTAATAGAATTGGGTTTTTTCCAGAGGTGTTTCCTCGTGTGTGTTGAAGTCATTTTGACGGTTCGAAGAGTCCTTGGACACGTGCTTAGGCACCTCCACGCAAGCCCTAACCCTAGGGCTGCATCAATCAGTCAGTAACGGATAGAAAAAGGTCAGTCAATAATGAATGCATTCCATTAAAACAAGATGAAGTACCAAAAAAAAAAAATGCCAACGAGAAAAATTGTAAAATAGATTACATTGAACAGGCAAAACTAATTATTAGAAGAGAGAATTTTAGTCTGCTATTTAAAAAATATTGTATTCTTCTAACAAGAATTATTGATAAAATACCTCATTCCCAAGTCTGAATGTCTGAAGCTTTCACAATGACTGTAATGCCCGTCAAATGATGAAAAATTGTATGGATTGCTTTTCTTATTTCTAAATGAAGTGCTGAGTGATTAATTCTAATATTTTATTAAACACAGTTGTGTAGTAAGGGAGGGGCATAAATGAAAGATGAATTGAAAATTTTATTTTTTTCATATAGCCGACCCCAATATAGTGGGGACAGGGCTTTGATGATGATGATTTGTTTTTCTGTTTATCAACTACCATATTATCATATTATCAGTTTCAATTATGGAAGTGATTGAATAAGAAGCATTGACTACTGTAAGGAGAGTGACGGAACTGTCAGAAAGTAGAAAGTGAAAGAAATGTGCAATTAACTAAAAATATATGTGCACATTTTCAGAAACTATATTTAACCAAGAAAAATTGGACTTTAAAATTTAGTTATCTTAATATTTAAGGGATGAGCGCTTCTTTTGTAACCATCATATTTGCTGGTGTAAACTGTGAACTCACATTTAGTTTTCTTTTCATCGGGTTTTAGGTTTCTTTATCCTTTTGAAGTAAATATAAGATTGATTTGTTGAACAAGCATCTGCTAATTTCCATTGACAGCGAGTCATGCGCATTGGTTTTGATTGGGACACAAATGACATGAACATCATGTTGCTTGCAAAATTGGCAAAGCCATTACTTGGGACTGCTCGCATCATCATTAATAGCGTCCACATCAAGGGAGATGTATGTTAAGTTCTTTCTTGTCTGGACTCTTCTTTTTTTTTTTTTTTAATTATATAGTGTATTTAGTTTTATTAAATTCTCTAATCTTCCATCCTTTATGGACACTGAAGAATTTTGTGTATGTTTATTAGCAGGTAAACCAGGATAGACCTGCAGCCTCTGTATTGTGCAAATATCTGCATATAATTTCCTATCCTATCTTTAAAATGCCTCAAGATCATATTTTTTGATCTATTGTGGAGTAGCTCTGTGTCCAAATCTCAAAAGACCCAGAAAATCATTTTTGTTTTGTTTTGAAGCTGGGTCGAGCAGAACTTTTTAATGAAAGAAAATTCGTATCCAACTGTGTCTTTCTTGATGTCACTCAAGGAAATCTTTGTACCATGCTTTCTTTGTGGAGAGTTACTGACTACTTCTTTGCTGAGTCACCAAATTGACTAGAATGTTAAAAAATAAAATAAAGCACAAATCCCCAACCACTTCGGCCCAATGATTAAAGCGGCCTCGGCATCCTCCCACATCTGAGGGCCCACCTGCCATGTAATTCAACAAGTGAAACAATTGACCTTGTCAGTTATCACTGAAAAAAAAAAAATTCCTTCAAAATAATTCAACAGAATTTACAAATTTTGTCAATTAAAAATCTGACTCAATCTGAAAATTTGGGAGTCAACTCAACTATTTTCAGTTCCACTCTGCAGGATTTATTTCATCAAGGTTGCTCTATACATGGACTTGACTTTATGTTGTGCTTGTCATGGGTCTTTCTATACAAATATTCTGTGTGTGATCATATGAGCCTTGATGATTATATGTTCTTGCACTTCCAATTTTGCTGATTATCAAGCATGCCCTCTAGAAGGAGGTAGTGGTGTTGACATTACATGATACCTTTATAATAGTTATCTGTTCTTTTTTGGATCCCACTTTCATTGTTATGCAGGTTCTCCTAATGCCTATACTTGATGGGCAAGCAATTTTGTATTCTTTTGAATCAACACCTGAGGTGAGAATAGGTGTAGCCTTTGGAAGTGGGGGAAGCCAAACTCTTCCGGCAACAGAATTGCCTGGTGTTTCAACTTGGCTGGTATGATAACCACTGATTATTCCTTGAATTTATGCAACATTCATGTCATATATCTCATAATGAAATGCAATAAGTTCTGAAAAATTAGAAAATATATTCTATATGTTTGCAGGTAGACAGAATTATTGTGGTACCTAGGAGTTAGGGCTACCTTATCTTGTGGTGGAGTACGGATTTATATGCTTTTGTGCCATGTATTTTTTCTCTTAATTGTACTGTATGTGATAATGAATTAATGAAAGACTGTACATAGCAATCTATAGGATATGACTACCTCTGTATATTCCATGTGTGTTCTCGATAGCGCAATATAGATAGATCATAGTGGCAGTCATTTGGACAGACAGTTTTTTTTTTTTTAAATCAATTCCCTTTCATTTTTAGGGTTGGTGACTTGTACGTAGAGATCAGGGCCATGAAGATAAGGCCCAACTCAGGCCCAATAGCTAACATTCACACATTCACGTGTGAGATCTTGCAAAATAACAGTCAACATTGTTTATACATACCATTCTTGTAGCCATCGTATCTTTTGTATTTCTTCTTAGGTTGTAATTAGATCCTGATTGATTGTAATCATAGCCCCAAGTGGGGCCATTTACATCTATAAGAGACTCTTTATCCCCACATTGGAGATACAGACAATATTTCCCACAATCTTCTTCTTCTATTCCATTTTATCTGAGTTTAGATAAACTTACAATGTACACATTGGAGAATGCTGTTGATCTGATGGTCTCACCATTATTAGCCTAGCCTAAATAATTAAGACTTGGAAGACCCCGTCTATCACTTTTTGGACTTTCCCATGTTGTGTTACTGTATTTCATTAGTGTCCCTATAATTGCATGATGTTAATTGGAGAGTTATGAATATGATTTAGTGGATTATTTCTACGTTATGGTCTATCCAGAGTGGGATTCCTTAGATGAACAGAGAATGTGTGCATTTTCTTGGTCAAGCAAAACTTGATTTTATCAAGTAATTATAAATGGAAAATAATCATATTCCACAAATTATTTATATTCACTTTTTTTTAATTATTAATAGTCCATTTATTGTTTCAATTGCACAGGTTAAAGTTTTCACTGAGACCTTAGTCAAGACAATGGTTGAACCACGACGCAGATGTTATCCTCTTCCTTCTGTTGATCTTATGAAAAATGCCATAGGAGGTGTGCTGTCTGTCACAGTTGTTTCAGCAAGTAATTTGGTTGGGAGTACTGGCATTAACATGAAAGGTAGCTTGTCAGAAAGGCGACAGAACTCTGCAGGAAACAGCCAACCAGGGAGTGCCAGTTCTGGCAGTAGAACTTTGCAAACATTCATTGAAGTAGAACTTGGAGAATTGACCAGGAGAACAGATGTGTGTCAAGGTTCCAGCCCATGGTGGGATTCTACCTTTAATATGATTTTTCACGATAATGCAGGAATCCTCAGGTTCCATCTCTATAATAGGGGTGCAAGCAGCATGAAGTATGATTATTTGACTGGCTGTGAAATTAAGGTTAATTGAAAGGCACTGTTCACATTTTAATTTGATGTTTCTGTTGCTTTACATGCAAATTTTTAGTGCGAATTTGACTGTTCATGGTCACATAGTATTTATTCCAGAATGCTGGTTTAACTGTTTCATTTGCCTTTGTGGTGTATAGAAATCAGGAAGCACATTAGTTAGGAAATTATGGTTGGATGTCTTCTATTATAGGGCCCAAACAAGGTGAAATTTATAATAGAAAACTTTCTCTACAATAGGGGCCCAAGCTGCATCAAGTATGATTATCTAACTGGCTGTGAATTTAAGGTATAATTGAAAGGCGAGATTTCTCAATTGATGGTTCTGTGACTTCAAATGTAAATTTGTTGTGCGAATTTGACTGTACATGGTCACAAGAAATTTTGAGATTTATTCCAGAATGCTGGGTTAACCATTTCATTTGCCTTTTAGGGTGTATAGAAGTCGAGAACCACAGATATGATATTATGATTGAATGTTTTCTATGTTAACTGCCAATAGGTGGGAAAATGATATCTGAATTTTTGTGATTTCTGTTCAATGTTGTCTATGTAGTGCACGGTGGTACTGGTAATGATCCATTTTCAAATTATTAAATCACTTTCTGTGGGAGTGCAGACATTTTGAAAGAGATCGTGCCCAAAAATGAACTTATGGAATATTGACATGTGAATTTCATCATGACATTGCTGTGCCCTGGATTTTAGGTGGCTCAAACACTCCACAAGTTGTTCTCACCAAGAGGAAAATCCTTAATAAACTGAAAACTGGGATATTGTTATTCATTGATCATTCTTACTTGCTCCCCTCTTATCTAGAATAAGTTCCCAATCAAATCCATGATATTAGCAATCATGCAATCAAAGAAACCAAGGAAACCTTCAGTTAAAGATTTAGTGATTGTTAGAAACCTACTACATATAACTAATATGCATTCATGCTAATCCTTTATGATATGATATGCAATGTATTACATCCTAAAATATAGGGTTTGTCAATAATGCCGTCATACAATATTTCAACTCCATCTTGGAATGCATGGGCTCAGGTCTTATTAGACATCAAATAAGTGAGTTGACTTGAGTACTTGTCCTTGAACAGGTTAGATATGTTCCTGATGATTCTACAATATTCTGGGCGATTGGACCTCGATCTAGAGTTCTGGCCAAACATGTTGAGCATTGTGGAAGGGAAGTCGAAATGGTTGTTCCATTTGAAGGAGTTACTGCAGGAGAGGTATAATCTTCAATTTAGGTTCCTTACTATCTTTTAAGAGAAATGTATAGTGCTCAGAGGTCATGTACTTCTTCTTGAAAAAGTGTAGATGGATGGAATCTTTTGGTTATTCACCATTAATTTCGTGGAAGGAATTTAGTGGGATTTCCTAGTGTAATAATAAATGAAACTAAAACAAATATCTTTAGGATACTGGCTCCAATTCCATATGGCCTGCATTATTTTCTTTAGTTTGATGGAAACTTAGTTTGCAAGTAGCACCATTGTCCTACTAGATAAAAAACTAGACACACCTAATAGAGGTCTCCTATTTTTTTCAAGGAATTGATATGGCTGTGCTGTAATTTCTATTAGTCTATAACTGAAACCATCCTAGGTTAGTGCCACAAATACACTTGTGACTTAGTAATAATGTCAATTGATTTAAAACGTCAAAATCGATCACTTTAATTGACAAATTAACTTCTCTGATTGTTTTTTAGCTATGATGCCTGGATACTGCATAGACGTGGTAGGGACACGTTATGGACACGGCAAAGACATGGATTTTACATATAAAATGAAGTATCGGAGACGATATGACATAATACATTGCCCATTTTGAAGTATCCGTGCGTCATAGTTTTTCAGCAGTAGTTTCAGTCTATGACATGGGCCCTTGTGTTGAAGGGGATTACATCAATTCATACGCAGTAATTATGAGATCAAAGAAATTCTGCTTCTAGTGGACTATGGTGCTAAATCAAATGTGTTTCATCTATTTGGTTTCTTGGTTTCATCTGCTGAAATATGCTGAGGCGGCAAGTCCCTTGATTTCTGAAATTGGTTGTTAGCTTGAAGATAGATTTATATATATAAACAGAGAGAGAGAGAGAGAGAGAGAGAGAGAGAGAGAGAGAGAGAGAGAGAGAGAGAGAGAGAGAGAGAACTTGGGCCACTATGGTGTATGACAGGAATGCTGCTGGATGGAACAATCCAGATGAGATCTACTTATGTGAAAATTTTCAACTCTATTAGATTATCCTAACTCCTTGATCAATGGCCACGATGTTTAAGGGTATGTTTATGTACACACCCTTTATGTGGAAAGAGGAAATTGCTACATTAACAAAGCCCATGGAAATGAATTTCATGGGAAAAGAGTTATGTAGAAGTACAAAAATTGTTGTTTGGTGCAAAATATTTTTCCTTGGTAAATTGAAGGTAATGTTGTTTGGTGCGGTTGTGGAATATTTGGTGAAAATTATAAAAAGAGGGGCGAAATGGTGGGTGAAAGGTACAAAGAGGGGTAGGGAGTGCGAAAATAGGGAGGGGAGGGACATTGTAGTAGATAAAGAGGGATGAGCCTGTATATGGGGTTGCAACCCATGGTGAAATGGGAAGAGGGTGAACATTTCTATGGAAACGAAAGTCCAATGGTCTCCCATAGGAATTCTATGGCTAACCTTTTCAATGAAAAGTCTGACGTGACGGTGACATGGCGGAAAAGTGGTTTAGAGGAATTATGCTGCACCAAACGCATTGATTTCTCCAAAGAAAACAATACCTTTTTCTGTAGAAAAGTGTTACACAAACATGCCCTAATGGTTTTAAAGGCATTAGTTTCTTGTGATTCCAATCCAACAGCAAGTAAAAGTTGGATGAGTGTGAGATTTGGGCTTCATACCAATTCGGGTGGGGGTGTTGCATGAAATGATTGGATTGGCTCAAGGTGGGCTCCATGACGTAAAAACATAGGCCGACAAAAAGGGGAGTTTTTGAGAATTTCTCATATATATAATATATATATGTATGCATGTATGTATATTTGATCTCTTTGGAATGGGTACACAAATACATGTGCCCTAGCGGGGGTGGGGGAACCACTTGGGGACTGTATCCTTCTGTTTTTAATCCTAAAACTTCATTTCCTTGACAATTACATTCCATGAATTGGACAGATTTGAACACCATTTGAGTTCATCACTGTGGTATTTGAACATATTGTTGTGCTTAAATTCTATACAAGGAGATTTTCACATTAGGTCATATTGATCTGAGCCCATCTGGGAATAGTAGGAGTCTGTCCTTACAAACAGTAAGCTCTCTGTTGGAGAACATTTTGCGGAAAAAAAAAAAGTAATAGTAACAGTAAAAAATAAAATTAATGAAACACTAAAACTAAAAAACTGTCTTGCAAATTTTCTACTTAGTTGGAGGTTTTCCAACTTGGCTGGAGGTTTTCCAACTTGGCTGCAATGTTAATGTGATATTGTAGATCTTGCAATGGCATAGTCAACGTATTTAATGGATCCAACATTAATGGATCCAACAAGCTTGTACAGCACTACTGGAAAGTTGGATCAACTCGTGACTCGTAAGGTTGTTTTGGACTGAGTCAAGAAGAATGACGTTGAAGGCAGGGTATGAAAGAACAAGAAATAAGAAGTTTCAATCAATATGGCATATATTAGGACGGGTATTGAAAGTGCAACAGCTAGATCTCACCAAGTCCTAGAGGGGAGGGTGAATAGGATAATTAAAAATTTCTTTTCAGAAAAGAGGTTTTATAAGTGTGCAATAATTAATTTAAGAGTCCACAAGCAAGATCTAGAGAGATGCTCAAAGTTGTGTGTGGTGACAGTGTATAGAAAAACTATTCGAGTAAGGAAGATATAGCCTAAAGAGATGATCAACACAAGTAAACAAGATATAAGGCATCCACCACACATAACAAGCAATAAACACAGTAATTTATAGTGGTTCGGTCCTAGACCTACATCCACTCTCAAGAGCAATCTCTCTTGGTTCCACTAAATAGGATGTACTTACATAACATACACCTCTTGCAACAATTTTTTGATTCGGTGGTTTGTCTTCCACCAACTGGATTTTTTGATCAGGTGGTTGATCCTTGATCTAGTCCACTAACTACAACAATTTTTTATGCGGTAGTTTGTCTTCCACCAAATACAGCAAAGAGAATTGAAATATTAAAGAACACCTAAACAAGGAATTGTATACCTTGGTTTTGAGTGGTGCTCTTGATGCTTGAAAGACTACCTCCAAGCTTTGACCTCTTGTTCTTGCTCCTTGGTGATGAAGATCTTCAAATGAGTGTTCAGCCAAGGGAAGAGGTTTTAAGAGGGTTTGGAAGGCTAAGATATTCTCTCAGATTTAATGAAGCCTTTCCTAAATGACCAATTACTCTTCTTGGAACAATAATGGCACTTTAAGTGTTGAAGAGTAGGTGGTTGTGGGAGCTCTAAAGATGGTTTTACTAGAGGTGCAAAGGCTCAGCTATACTGGTGATTTTCTCAGTAATAAAGTCTGTAGTTGGAGCAAAGGAGAACTCCTCTTTAAATACAAATAAGCTCTAACGGATAGATCTACAGCTAAGAACAGAATGGTTTACGGCTTAGCCGTATGCTCTGACAACATCCAACGGCTAGTTTGACCAGATTCAACAATATTTCTTCTTACGGTTAATCTTACGGCTTAGCCGTAAATCCTTATACGGCTTAGCCGTGAGCACCTTTCGGCCTAGCCGTGGATTAGCCATAAGCTGAAATTTCCAAAAACTGCTCTCTAGAAAGTGGCCCGTAAACTTTACGGCTTAGCCGTGAATCACATTACGGCTTAGCCGTGAAGGCCTTTCGGCTTGGCCGCAAGGTCAACCGTAGGCATTATATGGCCAGGAGCACTCTTTGGACTGTGGCCCGTAGATTTTACGGTTTAGCTGTGAAACACACTACGGCTTAGCCGTAACCCTTTTTCGGTGCAGCCGTAGGGTCAACCGTAGAACAAAATGATTCAAAATATACTCTCTGGAGAGTGAGCCGTAGGATCTACGGCTTAGCCGTGGTCCAAGCCGTAGTACACAGACAGGGTGTTTAAAAACCCTTTTTCCCATTCTAATACTATGGATATTAAGGGGTAATGTTATCTTATCCCTTGGCACTCATCGAGGATCTTCTTGATATAACTTGATCTACCTTGAACTTGCTTGATCTTCATTGATGGACCTTGAGCTTCCTTGATCTGGCTTGATCTTCATTGATGTAGCTTGATCTTCCTTAGTGCAAGACTAGACTAGGGTCACGTAATTGACAACACATTCTTCCAATGACACTAACAGGTACTACCTCGCAAAGAATAGTGAGAGATGGAGACTAATATTATGATTATGATGTCTTGCGGAATTATGATGTTGAGGTTCATCAACGGCATGATTATGATTAATTTTGATATCTTCAGCAGTGGTGTCTTGATAGATATCCACTTCTGTGGCTGGTGATCAAGAGATGTATCACTCTTTGATATCTGGTGGCTGTGAGAGAGTACTATCTGATGGGTGGTGAACATGACAGATTTCTCCATGCAATCTGTGAAGATTGAAACTATAAAGTCAAAGACTAGATCCTCGAATATGATGGTTAAATCAATACAGTTCAAAATTCTTGGCTGAACTAATCCAAGTAGTGTTTTAATGTTGTTTTGAGTACTAGAAAGTAAAATTGGTAAGAACTAGTGTGGCGGGATATGTACAACATGATCAGGTGCTGCAGGGGAAAGAAAAGGTTACCGCTTGGGTCAAGATGAAGACCTATCCAAAACAGTGTGTGTCAGTTCCAGAACATATTGAGGGTTTAGGTTTGATAGCAAAGAAGAATAGAAGAATGAAGGGAGGAAGAAAAATAAGAACATTAGCTTATGCCCAACAAAAAGGATACCAGGTGAGAGTTTTTCAAGGTAAGCTTCTACGTTGGAGACTTGTACTGGTAGTTGTCTTGGTTCAGAACCAAGGATGGGAAAGAGTGAACTGGAGGATGATCTCTTCATGATCTTGGGGGATGACGCAGGAAAAAAAAAGGAGGATCCATGTGGGCTCTATTCTCTAAGGGGTTGAACTTCTGCATGACAAAGCTAGGGGAACTTGCTATAGAAACCAAGTTATTATTTTTTTTTCTAATTTCCTTTTTCTGTAGTGCAGTCCTTTGAGATGTCATATTATGATGATAGCCTAGCTTAGTTCTTCATTTGTTTTAGTGGTGGGATTTGACTTACTAAATTAGAGTATCAGATTAAGTAGGTCTTTATCTTGTGCAAGAATAATATTTAGAGCTCAAGCGAGGTTCACCCAACACAAATTTGAAGAATACCATTTGATAGTTTGGAGAAAGGTGCATCTTCTGTGAACCTTGGTGTGACGCTACCATATTCCTTTAATGTGAGACGATAAAGGGTCAAGAACCTAGGGTTTTAAATGGAGTAATATTCAGAGTTTGATCCATCTTCTTGCTCTAAATGATCTATCTTCTGCCTGCTTCATCATTTCCAAGGAATTGAGATGACTGTTGTGGACTTGTGGTTCCTATTCAGTCTAAATCTTGACATTTATTTTGTCCATTTATTGACTTGGTTGAAATCCAGTACAGCCATTTATAAATGTTGCATTGTATTGATTTTCAGCCAATGGTAGTCTTTCATCTCATCCCAGATGAGAGGGGTTACATCAATTCAAAAGGGGTGATTATAAGTGCCAATACAATTCAGTTTTTTTTTCCATTGGACAACTTGACCATGCTTGTTTGCTTTATTTTCTTGGTGCATCTGCTAATATATTCTGAAATAGCAAGCGTGGTTATGCATTAAATTGGGCTGTTTTATTGAATCTGGGTTTCTTGTTTACATCTGTGGGGAGCGAGTGCATGGTTCCTCGTGGCAATTTGGCGATGGTGACTCTGAATTTCACAGTGTTTTCTGAATTACATTGTACAAACTGAATTTTCAAAAATAATTCATTTTGGGGCAAACTATTTTCCAAACATTATTTCTGAATTATCACATATTTCTGAATTTTAAAACATATTTCTGAATTTCAACGTGCAAACTGAGTTATCACACTATTTTTAAGCCTGAGATCTTGTTTCCTTGGTGAGAGTTTTACCACCGTTGAAGAGATTTTTTTGAAGTCGAGTTTTGGTGCATTGCTTAGTATCCAAGCTTTTCTGTGTGTTGAGATTTGATACAGAGATACTTTACGATCAGGCTAGATGGATATGAACTGACCAGCCCAATTTCATCAGCGTATAGAGAACACCTCTAAAATTCCCCATTGAAGGAGAGGTAAAAACATTGTTGTTTCTCTCAAACAGGCACCACAATCAAACATTGCTCACATTGTTACAATACATCCTTCTGTACTAAGATTCAAAATCTTGACAAGAAGTGATCCCTGAACTAAAATGCTGCGATTAAAATGGAAATGAAAAATCCATTGGAGGACCCTAAACTTGATTTTGGAAATTCTGAATGCAGTACCATAGTTCAAGTTTTTTACTTTGATGTATAAACTTGACTCTGTAAACAAGTACTTAACAATATTTTTAGGCCAATACTTGAAAAGACGTTCAAGTTAAACACTTCACATAAAAATGTCTTTCTTTTATGTAATCATCTTTGGAAGATTCTTTGAAACATTACTGGCATATCTGGTTTTTGGGCATAATTTTTGATGCAAACCAATGGCTAGAGTTCGGATTGAAGGTGCCAAAGCACAAGAACAAGGTCTCCGTAAAGACTATCAAATGAACCATCTTCCTCCTACTACAATGCTCATATAAATAGAAAACAAGGGGCCTAATCAAACTAGGAAAGTAAGAAAATCTAGGAAACTTTCCTAATTATAACTTATTAGGAAATCTAAATAGAATTAGAAAGCTAATCATAATGATAATTATGGAAATAAAACATGAAACAAAAATTTCTAAACTCCATTGGGTCTCACATGTGGCCCATTGGTCTCCTTGAAATGGCTCATTATCTTTGCATCATCTTATCTATGAAGTAGAAGAAGTTTACTTTTTCTTTATGAGGTCTCATTCTTCATTGTTTTCATTATGTATCATGATTCATATTTTACTAATTACTTGTTGAAAACTTAATTTCATTCTTCTTTCCGTGCTTTTGTGGGAGGCGAGTGGTGCATAAATATTCCAATTTTCGTCTGGAAGCAAGTGCGTGAAAGGAACTTATTATTCTTTAGTTCTGGCTGATTAACTAATGTTAGTTGTATGACTTACCCTGTAAACCGAGTCTATCATCTGTTCAAGTTAACTATGTGTTTTCAAGCCATGGCAGCATGAAAGCTCAGCAATGATATTGCACATTGTCTTCAGTATTTTGATGTGATGCTTTTGTTAAATGTCATAACTTTTTCTGAAGCAGCGGCCTAACTTTATTTCATATTTCTTTTTATAAAATACTAGTAATTTTCTATTGTTTTTTTGGATGATGAACTTTTATTTACAAGGCTTAACCTGTTGACCAAGTCTTCAAGTTCAAACTTTGAAGTTAGAATATGGAAACCATATTTCTAGAGGCATTCACAATCTCGTACCGTGGGCTTATTATGAATATTCGTATTTAGAGGATATGGTAATGAAGGAAATATTTATGTTATAACCGCCAATAAATTGCTCTATGTCTTAAGTATTCTGAGATTGTTCTCTTGTTAAATGATATGGTATTTTCCAAAGCAGCGCCCTAACTTCATTTCATTTTTTTCTATAGTTGACTGTTAAGCTTGTATTAAAAGAATGGCAGTTCTCTGATGGATTAAATAGCTTGGACAATCCAGCTAATGTTAGTTCTCAGCAATCTCTATATGGGTCACCCAGCTTTCAGTCAACAACAGGCAGGAAACTCAAGATAACTGTGGTAGAAGGAAGGAACTTAAGCCTTAGGTCAGGAAAGATTGAGCCATATGCAAAACTACAGTATGGGAAGGTTGGCATCTTTCTACTCATTTCAACTTCCTTGTTAGGGGTCTTCATGGGCTGGGCTGAGGCATCCAGGCCCAGCCCAACGTGAGAAACATAGGCCTGGACCTTGCTCAAGCCTGACACGGGCTTTAAAAGTCAGGCTGAAGCCCGCCCATTTAGCCACTTGGGCTGGGCCGAACCAGTCGTTCTACCATTTGTTTGGATAAAATGCACTAAATTATAATCATTCATTAGTTGTGAGGGCCGGGCCTTGTGCTTTATGTCACTTGATCCAAGCCCATCCCAATAACGAAATCGTCTCAGAATATGCACCCAAGCCCAGACCGGGCTGGGCCTGAATTGGGCTGGCCCAGCCCACGAGCACCCCTATTCCTCATTGGTTTCAATTTAATGATTTTTTGGGTGTAAGTGAGTAACTAATTTCCATATACTCAGGTTAATTTATGAATGAGAAACCAAAAGTAGTGACATGGAGATTCACTCACCAATTGTCCAGGTGGGCACTGTCTTTCTGTGATATAAGCGATTTTCATCTGTTTGAGCCCATCGTGAAGCGTACTCCAATATCACTCATATCAGGTGATAGTAGGCATCAAATTGAAAAGGATGATTATAAATCAATGGTTCCCATAATCACATATAACAGGAACCTACTCAAATAGTGAAGCTCATACAGTAAGGGCGAAGATATGATATCATGTGTCTGATGTGGTGCCTGCTAGTCTGGTATGATATGAATGGCTTGGGTCACCAATGAATGATCCACATGTATAGTTATATATAAGCAATATATCAAATGCTGGACTGAAAATTGTTACTATTTATTCTTGTCGAAGGTTTATAAGAGTTTAGCTGCTGATCTGTGTATATCTTTAATGTAGAGTCTTCACAGGACGAAGGTGATCCCTCACAGTTCAAATCCTAAGTGGAGTGAGAGATTTGAATTTGATGAGATTGGGGGTGGTGAGTATCTTAAGATTAAATGCTATAGTGCAGATATTTTTGGAGATGACAACATTGGGAGTGCAAGAGTAAATTTGGAGGGATTGAAAGATGGTTCACTGAGGGATGTTTGGATCCCTCTTGAAAAAGTAAGTACTGGGGAGGTAAGACTTCAAATAGAAGCCTTGAAAAGTGAGGATGGTGATGGATCAAAGGTACTTTAACTTAACCTGGATTTTATTAAACAGAGAATTGACAGAAGGAAGTTCCTTGTCCCTTTTTTTTTTTTTTTTTTTGTTTTTTGGAATCATTGATTTGTTTCAGAATTAATTTAGGATGAATTACAGAATCTCATGACTCCATGGATGTATAGTTTGCTGAAGCACAGATTCTGTACATGAGGAACCCATTATCTATTGATCTAGATCATTGATCTGATAGATCCCCTTGAGTTTTATATTTAGAAAGCCCAGAAAGAAATACAAGAACAGTTTACATTCCACAAAATATGGGCAAAAGATTAAAATCTTTTAACTGATAGATCTTTGAGGATCCTTCATCTGCTGTGAGGCCCTTTAGATCATCAATATGTGCCACAACCAGGGACCCCAACATTCAAGGATTTCTTTGCCTCAGTGAACTTACATATGTTCGGTCTCTATGTTGTTCCTCATTTTCTTTATGCGAGGGAACTTGTAAGGTGTTTAGTAATAGTCATCATGCATAACACAAATGAATTCATTCTCTTCCCCTACGTATAATGCATTCATTTCACTTTGGTGATGCTTTATTATAGATATACACTAATTTTTCATGCCAATTACCTATCATGCAGAATGGAGTAGGGTCACGAAGTGGCTGGATTGAACTGGTTCTGATTGAAGCAAAAGACCTTATAGCTGCTGATTTGAGGGGTACAAGTGATCCTTATGTGAGAGTACAATATGGAAACATAAAAAAAAGTACTAAGGTTAGCTAACACTTTCACTTTACGGTAGCCACCTTTTTCGGAAGAGGATGGAATCACATCATCGCATCTCTCTCTCTTTCTCTCTCTCTCTCTCTCTCTCTCTCTCTCTCGATAAAGTGAGCACACTTGTGGGGCCCTCCCCACCACCATACCTATGCATGGTGATGGAGGCTCAAATAATTATCTTAATGATTTGATGAATGGTTGACAGGTTTTCACTGTCCGAAAGAGTACAAGTTAATGGTTCAATCCATTTGGATGGGAGCCTAACGTGGAATTGGTAACTATTGGGTTAGAGAAAAGGGGAGGGGAGGGGGAGGGGGAGGGAGAGGGGAGGGGCCCTCTTTATGGTTCACTCAATTGGTTTATAAGTTGAGCCCCACTAGGTGTTTAGGGATGTGGTGCTTACCTTGTTGTGAGCACTGGTGCTTAGTGGAGGTTTCCCTTACACACACTCACACACACACACACACACACACACACACAGAGGGAGCCCTTCCACTCAGCACTAAGCACCACTTTCTTGTGGGGTCCACTAGGGGCCCCCTTTAGAGATGGGACTGGAGGAATTTAAAGATCTCTCCCCACCCCACCCACCCCACCTACCTGTCTATGGTGACGGAGGCTCACATCATCAACCTAACCACTTGATAAATGGCTGATAGTTTTTCATTATCTAAAATGAGTGCAAACTGATCCAACAGACCAATCCATTTGGATGGGTGCCAAGTTTAGGACCGGTGGCTATACTAGGGGGTTCATTGTTTTGTGGTCCACTTGGATGGATCATAAGTTGGGCTCCTCTCGATGTTTTGGCACGTAGTGCTAACTTTATCGAGAGCATTGTTGCTTGGCAGATGAGTTCCCATATATATATATATGTAGGAGATTCCTCCCACAAGCTCAAGTGGATGGAGGTTATTCCATCCGCCCGCATGTGTGGCGCCCAGCATTGGTCTATCGAGATGGGATGTGATTTGACCATTGGATCGACTGACATTGATCCAAATGGATTATTGACTATTAAACTTTTGGGGCCCAGATTGAGATGATAGAAATAACGATGGAGTTGATTTTTTGTAGGGAGGACTCTAGGGAGCCTTTTAGATCTCCATCCCCATCCCCATGTGGGTCCGCAGGTAGGGCCATGGGCTTGAGCTGACGGGCCTTACCCTAAGCTTGAGAGTGTGGGAGGAGCCCCCATATATATAGTTTCTCAACTGTTCTCATGCGCCTACTGTGAGAACCTTTTTTGTGATCACTTGTGGATCCTATTTGGGGATGGGACTAGGGGGAATGGAAATATTTATGTGGGACAACCTCAAATATCAAGTTTGGCCCCAGTCACATGTTTCTAACCCCTTCATATGTGGCCCACAATTCCAATCCATTCAGATTGGTGTACAGTGGATCCAACGGTCTATTAAATTCGGATTTGACGGAAACTTGGGGCGTGTGACTATTACGGGAGTCTCTATGTATTGCAAGGTTTGGATTGAGTGATAGATGAGCGTTATATAGAGTTTTTACAAAAAAATGGTGAAAACTAGTTCTCATAGGATTATTTTCATATATATATATTTATAAAGCTTTTATTTTATGAGAACTATTCTTATGTACCTACTGTGAGAACTTTTCAAGTGGGTCTCATTTGGGGATGTGACTAGGAGAGATGGAAATATCTATGTGGATCACCTGCAAAATCAAGTTTAGGCCCAATCATATGTCCCTAACCCCTTCATCCATGGCCCACAATTCCAATTCATTTGGATTGGTGCACAGTTGATCCAACGGTTCAATAAATTCGGATTTGACCGAAACTTGGGGCGTACAACTATCAAGGGGTCCCTCTGTATTGCAAGGTTTGGATTGGGTGATATATGAGCCCCTCCTCCAGTTCTCACAAAAAGTTGGTGAGAACTAGTTCTCATATATATATGGAGAATACTACTAGGGATTTGAGGGACACTTTCATTTTTGGATTTATTAATGTGCAGAAGACAAAAACCTATATGAAAAAAGTGGAATGCTTTTTGACTTTTGCACATTGATATGTCCATATTATACATATATATAGATATATATGGACAAAACTACTATGCATATGTCCCTCACACTATGGTGAGGGACACTTCCATTTAGGAAAGTATTGATGTGCAAAAGGACAAAACCATTACACAACATGACACTTCTTTGACCTTGTAAGGTCTAAAAAAGGAATTGCCCCTTACCTTGTGGTGAGGGATGGATGCATAGTAGTCTTTCTATATATATATATATTCTCAGGAATGCTCTATTTAAAAGTGGGCATTTCTCCCCTCTTTCTATCCTCTGATGAGGGATAAGTCATGTGGTGACTTTTTTTCCTTTTTAAAAGTAATATTAATTGCTTTTCCACATTCCTAATCTCCTATTCGTTGCAAAAAAGGGTGTTTTTACTTTTAAAAATGCTTGGCGCTCCTTTTATGTGTGTGTATATATATATATCCGCTTGTATAGGGAAATTGTTTTTATAACTGAACTCGGAAACCTGGGTCCAACAGCCCATCCTTTCCAATTTTGTTGTCTACATTCCTCGGTCATGTGTAAAAACCTTAAAAACACTATACAGGGCCAGGCTTGTTGAACATGTAATCTTACTGGGCTTGTGATGCGGCCATAGGCATGATAATCATTTCTGATATTGAAGCCCTAGGTCAGACTGTGATGAAAACTGAAATGCCATGGATTACCATCATTAGAGAACATAATCAAGTTGCTCTACCTCTGAGCTCAATACAGCTAAATTTCAGTATGAATTAGAGCATTTTATGGCTATGTCATACACAGATTTGTGGTGAGAATTAATTGGTATTTTGGTGAATGATTGTTTATAATTTTGATCTTAGCAAATTGCAATTTAACTATGTTAATTGCATTTCTCAAGGGGTTGAGATGAGAATGTATACCTAGGATAGCCTCGCATTTTTATGTCATAAAATACTGTAAATTGGATGCATCATCTATGGAAAGCTCTTTTATCACTTAACCCGGAATTTTCTTGATTGGATAAGATGGGAAAGCTTGCTCGTATAAGTGAATTTCTTTAGTTGTAATTCGATCTACTTTTTTCTATATTTGGAATTTTTACTTGAAAACTGATACAAATGATTTTTTTTTTTGTCATTACCTTATCTTTTGTGTGGGGCTGCAATTGCAAATGACAATCTTGGAAAATCAGTCTGTGTCACCTTGGGCCTGAATTGTCCCATGTCAATATTAGACTAGACCTTGTGCTTTCAGATCAAGCTGAAGCCCTAACCTGTCATCAGTACCCGTACAGATGCACATTCAAATTTTTAGAAATATTTAATTTGGGTATTTTTTTCAATCCATTTATACAGACTTCAACTATTTGATTCATTCATTCTTCTTCTTTTTTTTTTCCTATATTTTCCCTCTCATTCCATAATTGCTCCAATGCGATGCAGGTCATCCATAAAACACTGAATCCCCAGTGGAACCAAACCTTAGAGTTCCCTGACAATGGTAGTCCTTTATTGTTGCATGTGAAGGATCATAATGCTGTGCTCCCCACATCAAATATAGGCGACTGTGCAGTTGAATATGAAAGACTGCCTCCAAACCAGATGGCTGACAAGTGGATACCTCTCCAAGGAGTAAAGAATGGAGAGATCCACATTCAGATTACAAGAAAAGTTCCGGAGCTAGAGAAGAAGTCCAGTCTTGATTCTGAAGTTTCTCCTTTCAGTAAGGCACATCATATTTCTTCCCAGGTGAGGTGATTGCATGTTTTAAAGATGTGACATTGTGGCCTGTGCATCCCATGTGGTGATAGTTTCTGTGTTTTTTTTTTTTTTTTTTTTGTGAACTTTATGGAGCATAGTCTTTAGTGGTGTCTTTGGTTGTCTTGAAAATCACTTGGGTGGCATGATTCTCCCTATCAGTTTCACATGGAGAAAGGTAAATAGTGGGAGCCAACTTATTTTGCTTTCCACTTTTTATGTGTGTAAATGCAGCATTGATTTAATCAGGATGGACTAACTCCACACCAATGTGTGCCCGCATAATATTTTGGGGAATTCTAATCTCTGGATTTTATTCAAATCACAAGTGGAACCTATACTTTGGTCAAATACATTGTGCTATATATTTGGGCTCTTATAGTCAGAGAAACCATTTGATGGCAATTGGCATACTAAGTTGGAACCAATATTTTGGTTGGATATATTATGTTTGGTTGGATATATTATGCTGTATATTTGTGGTGCGACAGAGAAGCCATTAGAGGACAATTGACATTCCAAATTTACAGAATTTCCCCTCCTATTTATGGTGAATTAGATTTATGCAGAAAAACATCCTGCCCACTTCCTTTCTAGAGGCAACCAAATGTACCTTAAGTCTGACATGTTGGTCAATATTTCTAATATACCGTCATAATTTTATCCTGTCTAATCCTAGTTTTGTCTTAAGGTGCTGCTAGCAGATTTCTCTCTGTTTCAAGTGGGGCTTGAATTTAGCTACCATGTCTCCCCATTCAGTTCTGCAAGTCTGTCATTTGAGTGCATCATTGGAGTTGTGTGCATTTCCTACTATAATCATTCATGTTACGATAGTTTGATACATTCATGTGCTAAAAACATTGATGAGCAGGTCAAGCAACTCATTCGAAAGTTTCGGAATTTAGTTGGTGATAGCAATCTCGAGGGACTATTGCTAGCTTTGAGTGAAATGGATAGTGCTGAAGATTTGCAGGAGGCCTACATGTTGCAACTCGAGAGGGAGAAGACACTACTTCTCCATAAGATAAATGAGCTTGATCGAGAAATCAATGGGCAATCAGCTTCACCTAACAGAAAAAATGTTTGCTAGTTGAGTACTTGGAATGCATTCCTATTAATTTCAAACTCTCTTATTGAAGCATTTTGTAATATATATTGATTCATTGGAACCCCTGTCATGATTAACCAAAAAAAAAAAAAAAAGAAAAAGAAATGTAATAGGATCCACATAAAGATTACAAATGGCAATGAGATGCTCTTGAAATACCCTTTTAGCTCTTGTACTCTCTTATCCTTGCTTCTAACATGTCGTATCAGATGTGCTTACATTTTGCACCTTATGGGCCAATTTTTTAAAGCGTGGGTCCTTGCTTTGCTAATACAGAGTGTCACTCAGGAGGAACATGTGGGTCCTGAAAGACTTGGTGAGACATTAGGAAGAATATGAAGCCATTAACAAGCCATCAGAAGCATATGTGCATTTCAGGTATTCTAGCATTTAGGGGTTTGATGAAATGTGCATTCTTCGTCTCATTGAACTGATGTAACTTCAAGGATAATAATTTAGTGCAGAAATATGCATTTTCTTTAAGGAGCCTCTCTACCAACAATCTTGCTGTATTCACTCCTTTTTCCTATGTTTTGAATGTTGGAATATCTACATGCTGACAATTCCAAGCCAAAGGTCATGAACTCTCCAATATTTTTCAAAATATTCATGTAAAACTTTTTATAGTGTAAATCAATACAATTTCATAAATTATTTCTTGATCTCTGCAATTTATTTCTGTTTGGAGTTCCTAACATGTGTTATAGGAATGGCTTGATTTTCTTTCTCATTTCCTTTTGTTGACACCTTATCGTTGTTACCATTGACAACATCTTAAATTTTAGCAGCGATCTCTCAATTTCATTTAAAGAAAAAAAAAAACAGTTTTTTGCATATATCCCGCTAAGGTTTATAGAATTTATAAATAAGTCGCTGTGGTTTCAGTATTTATATATAATACGTTGTCTTTTCATTTCAATACCTTCATGTCTCTAATATCGTAGTCCTGATGAGAATGAACAACTACCAAGAAATTTGTATTGAAATTTTATCAAAATGACTATTTTGCCCTTACATCCATTAAAAAAAATGAGTGTATCATTATTTACAAAAAGATATTGTTATTTTATCTCAAGACTCAATGATTTCTCTCTCAATAATTCTCAAATGCATATGAAGCCTAATTATGTATTTTAAAACAAACATCAATCTAACAATGGGTCATCCATGGATTGGGTCAGTTATAATCAATTTTAAGTCTATATCATTATCGATTTGAATTTAACAAAATGAGTCTTATATTGATAAAAATAGACTTATATAGGCTTACTCTCTCCTACTAAATATGCTATACTAAGGAGCAATGTTATAAGCTTTAGAAAAAAAAAAATGAATTCAAGCTTTTAAAATTATGTATATAGAGAGATAAAGAGGTGGGCAAAAGTGTCATTTTATTCTAAAAGACTAATGCTGTTGTGAAGCTATTAATTTTGGGACAATGAAGATATTAGAATGAAAATGCAGGGAGCTATATGCAAACACTAGAACTGATTTACAAATCCTAAGAACCTTAGTAGGGTATAGACAAAATTGAACTCATTTCCAAGCTATTGGTACCGTTTCCAAATCTAATCAGGCAACACTGATATAGGCAAATATTTGTACAAATATCATGTACATGGTAATCTTAACTTTGAGTTTACAATAAGGAAGAATTTGCCTTCACCAAAACAGTCTAAAATATATACACGAGTTCTTTAATCCCACATAATGTCTTTATTGCACCAGCTAATTATTACCTTCTTTCCAAAAAGGGTACATTACCTTAAACAAGATTGCAAGCCTTGCCTTGCCTTATCTACATTCACAGTAGCAATTTCACTAACAAATGAGATCCTTGTTTGCCGCGAGAGAGAGAGAGAGAGAGAGAGACCATTATCACAAATATTGGTGAATTAAAAAAATAAAATTTTCTGATGGCGTAGCAACAGTTCAGAATATTGAAAAAGTTTGAAATATCACAATGAAATGCATGATATTAACAATATAAAACAATAGGATCTAAGTAGAACTAGAAACTATATAAGGTTATGTATTCCGCAGCTCATGTTTATACTTATTTTCTATTTTTTTAATAATTTTGGGAATTGAAAATTTCTTGGGCCCATTTATTTGCATGGTATTGGATTCTTAGGAATTAATGTTAAAATGGGGATCATCTAATCAGTTTGCCCCTTGTAAGGGCCTAAAACTCATTAGCTTTCTATTTTCCAATCCACTAAAATGAAGGGTGTTTTGGTAGTTGGTTGTGTGAGGAGTTAGGAGTTGGGACTTATGATTATTGTCCAAAGCTCCATCATTTCTCGTTAGTACATTGGGGTGCTCATGGGCCAGGCTGGCTGGGCCGAGAAAAGCCCAACTTGGCCCAAGCTGACTTGAGCCATAAGTGGCTGGCCTAGGCCCAGCCCATATAAGATCCATCCATCCTGAGCCCGGCCTATATATTAACTGGGGTTAGTATTATTTGGGCCTGATTACTAAGCACCCTCAAATTGGTCTCTGGTGGGGGGCTAACAAGCTAACATGCACCAATTCCTATTTATACATATGGTTACGTCCAAATGAATCCATCTAAAATGCAAGAAAAACCTTTATTAAAAGTGATTGTAATTTTTATTTAAAGCTATCTTTTCTACTTTTCGAGTTGATATTGCCTCTTTTCTTAAAAAAATCCATATGACTCATTAACAAAATAACAGTGTTTTGGTGCAACTAATAGATCTTTGTCTAGTACAAACCAATTAGAATGAGCATTATTTGCATTTTAAATAATATTCTTTAATAAATAATTTTTAAAATTTTTACCATGGAAGATTTGCATGCAACATAGAAAACATAAGAAGGGAAAGTCGCAACTTAATCCATCTATTCCGACTGGGCAGGGCTAGGCTTTCTACCACTTAGCCCAAGCTTAGCCTATATAATAAACGAGACCAAAATTTTAATCCAAGCCCTGCCCCATGACTTATACCTAAGGCCCAAGCACGGGCAAATGCAGGATGGGCCGGGCTAGCCCAGCCCATGAATATCCCTACTAGTACATCAAAGCCGTTTAATCTTATTTTAAGTCATGTTCTCTTGTCATATTTACTGAAGTCTGGGCGTCAATTGACAAGCTAAAAAGTGGAGTAAACTCGGTGACTCATGGAATAAAGTAAAAAATTTCAATTTATTTTCAACGTTAGAGCACATATGAAGAAAGTGAGAAATTTCAAAATAACTGGAAACATAAAGACTCCAGATATGTATTTCATACAAGGAAGTATATAATGGTTAACATGCAAAACACAGTATCACATACAAACCGGCATATCACAATGACATTGAAATAATGACAGTGCTTCAAATGGGAACTTGTTTAGTTTGAGAACACCAAGATGAAATTGAATTAGGCCCTACCTATGGTTAATCCATCATGATGGGAATTACGTGTGTGCAAAAAATTAGCGCGGTCCAATGTAATTTGATGTGTAAAATAAGGTAACTTATTTCAAACATTGCAAATGTGAACCAATAAGATGAGGGCGCTAGGATGATTGGATGGAGCTGATTTTTTGCACACACCTAGTTTTAATCATTAGCTTTCAATTACTCATGTCCTTTATAGTTGGCACAACTCCAAGTGGACCCTAAAAACTTAACTCATATATTACACTATCTCACTAGATCGTTTCTCATATATATATATATATTTATATGCAGGTATTGCTTGCCAATTCAACCAACTTTGAAGTGAAGTTCACAATTTTTTTCATTTGATTATCTTGGATTATATTAAAGAAGAAAATGCCAAGAGGAGAATGAAGAGAGGAGAGGATCTGAGGTTTAAAAGAGAAGGTAAATATGAAATAGAGATAAGGGGAGAAAGGAAGAGAAAGAGGTGCTACAGAAGAATTGGATCCACTCCGAAAATGTGAGAGCCCATGTAAAAGTGTAATAGTTAAGTCTTACAGGAATAAGAAATTTCCCAATTAGAGCTTTACAAATTAAAGAACTGATAATCACTTGAATATAATGTTCTCAGCCCTTGAAACCAAATCCTCTTTATCACTTACACAAGTCTTGGAACGGAGTCACTTAAGGGGTTGTTTGTCTTTTTCGCATGAGATGTGTAACTACAATTTACATATGTAAATGTTTCATATGTAAACTTCACATATGTAAACTTTGCACACGTGTTTCAGTTTACATCGTTTGCCTATCAATGTCATTTTCATATCATTTACACATGTAATTCATTTTACCACGTTTATTTGAATTACATGTGATAATATCAGAAATTCATTTTGAATTACAGAATCTATGTTTATACATAATGTTATTCTTATTCCGAAAAGGCCCTTCTCTTCCTATTACAAAGTAATAAAGAAGTGCATCCATGAATTTAACTTATTTCAAAATATAAAAGAATAAATTCATTTTATATTTCAATTCCATGCAAATAAACAAACTGATCCCATAAAGTTCAATGATATTCTCATTCTTCAAAATCATGGAAAAACAGTGTCCACTCATACAAAATATACATTTCAAAAAATGATTTACATCAACCTATTCAAAATATATACAATTCAAAAAAATTTTCAAAGTACCCATACAAAATAGATTCCCATCATATATCCAAAATGAAAATTTCTCCATTTACAAAAAAGGTGAGAGAATTTCTATATTTCAATTCATCGAGCTTTCCTATTAGCATTTGCCCCCCACATCTTTGTTGCTATTGCATCTCGTAGGCGATAAGCATATTGACTATTAGATTCTTCATTAATTACTTCATTTTGATGATCATCGTTGTCTTCCACATCAGAAAATATTCGTTCATGATGATGACGCTCGTAGAATTCATCCCCACTTGGGTTTTTCATCAAAATAAAATTGTGTAAGACAACAAATGCATTTACAATCTTGACTTGTGGCTTGATAGGATAATTACGAGGTATATGTGCCAAAATTGGAAATCGTTCCTTCCACAACCCAAATGTTCTTTTAATAACATTCCGCAATTTTGCATTTCGAAGCTTAAATATCTCACTAGGTGTCCTAGGAGCCAATGCTTGAGATCCAAATTCCTTCAGATGATATCGTGCCCCACGATATGGTCCAATGAAACCTTGCCTATGACCATAACCAGCATCAATAAGAAAATATTTTCCTATAATGATTAAATTTGACAAGTATCAAAATATTGTAATTTCTATAACTAGTAGACAAAAATTAATATTATCTCTTGATGTAAATATTTACCTTCTGGAACTTGAAGATTATGGGCTCCCCTATTTTGTATAACGTCGGAAAGAACTTTTTGATTATTAGCTGATTTTTCAAAATCGGCACATACAAATTGAAACATCATGTCAAAACCTACAATTGCCATTACATTTTGTGCAATAAAACCTTTTCTGCATCGATACCATTGATGATCTTTAACTGATACCCATGCTGGAACGTAAGTACCATCAATGACACCAACGCAATCCTATCCCAATAATAATTTAATTATGACTCGTCAATAACAATTTGGTTACAAAAATAAACAAATAAAATAAAATCAATTTGAACATACATCTTAAAAACTAAAAAGTGCTAAATTTAAAATATTCCATTTACCTTGAAAAAGGGATAAAATACTAGGTTCATTGCAATTTGTGTTGGAGTAGGAGTTTCTGGTCCAGGAAGTTTAATATAATCAGGACAAATATAAAGAAGTGCGTCTAGAACAATATTGAAATACTTGCTAATTGTTTGGCTTGAATGCTGAAATTGAATTTGCATTACTCGATTCCTTTGACTATGCCCTACAGTAGCTAGAAAGATGGCCACCTGTTCTTCTATAGAAACTCTTCTAGTTCCACACAGTAGCCCTTCTCTTTTTAATAAGTCACATAATTCTAAAACTACGTCAGTCCTCATGCATAGTAAATCATATGAATTACGGGGATTACTCCTAATGAGATATTGAGTGAACTAATGGCCAGACAAAGACAACTCATGTACTCGCTTTCTCTTTTTGTCCCTCTTCCGTCTACATTGATGTTCCCATAAAAGTAAAATTGTAATCATTGTCATTGCTACTACATATAAAAATACGATCTTCATCTTTGTATCAATTACTTTTGCACTGTTTGATAAATAATTGAAAAATATTAGAATAAGGAACTAATTTTGCATAACAAGATGATTTATAATATGAATTCTCAAAAAAAAATATGAAGTCCATCATATACATATACCAAGACAATATATAGAATTTCATCTCAAAATAAAACATGAAGCCCATCATAAACATATATGAAGACAATATATAGAATGTCATCTCAAAATAAAACATGAAGTCCATCATAAACATATACCAAGACAATATATAGAATGTCATCTCAAAATAAAACAAAACAAGAAATCAAAAGCAAGTCCCATCTTAGGTTTTTTTTCAACAACCAACAGTCCTATATAGAGCCGCTTAACTCCGCCATAAGCCACGCACGACGTCAATCCTTTGTTGAAAACGCAAGAAATTGACTGGCCACTTGCAGATCCTTAAGTAGTCTGAGAGCCCTCACTTCTAAAGTAAGGTCTAAATCTAACTCTTCAATAGCAGCAACTATATCAGCTTGGCTTGGCCCTGACTGAGTCATCTTATCAGCAAGGTGGATCAAAGTAGTGTTTATGTCCTTAATTGCATGTGTAAGATCATATTCGCTTTTAGTTTCATCCTACACATTGCGCCGAGGAGTAGCTGTTGAGCGTTTCTTGGCACGAGGCGCTTCAGAGACACCCTCATCCCTCTTATCAGAGCTACTTGATTCTACTGCTACATCTTGGATGGATGCTTGTGGGGTTTTCATCGGATGTGATGGACGTTGGTTAGTCAACATCACATCTCTTCCATCAGCAATTGAATCTCCATATATAATAGCAAACTTTTCATAGTTGACCACACTTCTTCTTCGGTACATTCCAAATTTAGGATGTGCCTGAATTAATCAAATGAGAACAAAGTACTGTAATAATTATTGAGTTAACAATGATAGAATTAACATTACATTAATAATTACTCACCTTGATATAATCGTCCTATATTTGGTCACTTGCTGTAACCCTTTTTGTAGTGTCATCCCAACAAAAGCCACTTAATCCCATTAGAGTCTTGATACAATTGTAATGACTCTTTATCGTTCTTAGTCTTGATACAATTGTAATGACTCTTTATCGTTCTTAGTTGATTTCTAATTTTTTCCTTATCATATTCCACTCCATACTTTTCTTTCATCTTTCTTTCAATCTCTTTCCAACCTTCTGTGGTCCAGCTATTTTCTTCTTTTCACTCGAGATGAATTTGTTCTATCAATATATCAGCTAATTGCTCATCTATATCATCTGACCATGTTGTATTCCTTTTTTCCCTCTTACCATGCCTTCTTTCAGAAGATGAACTAATATCAATACATTCAATATCTCCATCACATTTTTCATTCTCCATTTCTATATAACATGAAGAAATTATTAAAATTTTGATAAGATTCATTTGCCATAATATCAACAATAGATGATGAAAAGAAGGAAGCAAGCTAGTTAAATATAAAAACAATAACTGTGATATTTACACAGTTAAATATGATCATCTACAAGTGGCATGTACAAAAACTCATGTCAGGCTTGATTTCAAAAATTCCCTAGCTGATTTTTTTATACAATCACTACTCTTTGATGCTATTGTTTCTACTCACATAATGTGTATATGCTTTTTAATGGCCTAATTAGCATTGTGATGTTTAGACTCCATTGTAGAGTTATTTTCTAATGGACTAATTAGCATCAACTAGAGTTGAGCAACTACTAATGTGAGTTGTAGAAGCTCACCTAAATGCAGTTCAACTACAGAATATGAAGGGATCTAAACAATTTCATTTCGATTAGACCAAACATCACTGTAATCCACCCTTGACAGAATTTACAAATTCAGGCATTCTGGAAGGCATTAATGGAACTACAGATCTCCTCACTTCTACTCTGTGCCATAAGAAAATTAGGTGTGTTCATCTTTTTCCTTTGCACTCCTCCAACATATTTGCTATTTTTATTTCTCTTTTCCTATTCTGCTGTTGCATGTTTTTTTTTCCTTGGTGTTTTGGTGGAATGGTAAGAAGAAGGTCACTGGGAGAGAGTGAATGTGTGTGTAAAATGCATAATAAATATACAAAGATTCCACTAAAAAATTTGAATGATGAAACATAAATTTTGCAATCTCAGGCAGGAATTCTTTCTTTCCAATAATCTAGAGAAGTTCTGAACGAGTCCCTCCCACATCCCCCGTCCATTTGGCAGCTTGAAATCTGTTGAGTTTGGCTTAAACAGGGGAAATGGCTAACCGGTTGAAAGGGGGAAAAGAGAGAGCAGAGGGGTAAAAGGAGTAATGAAACATAGAGAGAGAGAGAGAGAGAGAGAGAGAGAGAGAGAGAGAGAGAGAGAGAGAGAGAGAGAAGGGGAAACGGATGAGATGGGATCGATGGTTGAAAGGATGGACAGAGAGGAGAGAGAGGGAGAAGAGGGGGCAAAGCAGGAACGAGAGAGAAGATGAGAGAGAGACAGGGTACCAGAAGGATGGAGAGGTGAAATGGGTTCCGTCGTTGAGAGGGGGAAAACAAACTGATCAGAGAGTGAGAAGAGGGGGAAAAGAGGGAAGAAGAGAAAGACATAGATTGGGGGGTGCCGGCTGTGATGGGCTTGTGGGGCGTTTGGGTGATCACTCCTCCAATTGAATGGGTTTTGTTGTTGAGAGGGGGAAAAAAAGAGGATCAGAGAGGGAGAAGATGGGGAAAAGAGGGAAGAAGAGAAAGACCGAGTGTAAGGACCCGAACCCTCACTAATCCTAATTACGTTAATTAATCTTGTTCCTATTGATTAAGACTGGTTGAGGGTCAATTTAGTGCGAATTATTGGGTTTGGACCCCCGCTTAAATAGCTAAGGGCTTTTTCGTAAATTGTCCTTATGCCTCTTGGGTACCCCGTCCATCTCCTTACGTGTGATTTATCGCGTAGATCATCTTTTGTGTTGGGCCCGAGTTAATCCGGACTCATCTTAAGCCAATTGGAGCCCTTCCGGACTAAACTGAAATTTCTAGAAACAAATGGGCTTGCATGTAACTCCAGGGAAAAATTATGTTTAAAAAGAGAATCCCACGTTCTTTCTCCTTCTTCCTCTCGTTCTCTTGGCTGGAGCTCTCATTTTCTGGGTTTCTTCTCCTTGCATTGGAGTGCATGGCGATCTTGGGGGTGTGCATGTGTGGGAGTGGTCTCCACTCATCTTCTCCTTACTCCTTTGGGCATTCCTCCCTCTCTAAGTTACAGATCTAAGAGAACCCATTCAGATTTGAAGGTTTCCTCCAACCTCACGGCAAGCTACAGTGGGAGAGGGTAGTACGGTTAGGAGAGGCAAGTACTTAAGCTTAGATTCACTGCATGTGGAATTGCTCGTTGCATGTTAGGTTAGTTGTTCTCCTTGCCATTTCTTCTTTCTTAATATGTATGGTAGGAATGATGGAGATGGGAATAGAAGGTGTGTGAGTATGGAACACTCTCCAGAAAACTTCAGTTGAGCTTCAGAATTTCCCTTATAAGTGAGTTCTGTATTGATTTCGTACAGAAAAATTGAGCTACAGAACTGTATGTAGATTTTCTGAAGCTTACGGCGAAGCTACGGCTAAGCCGTGAGCTCTTACGGCTCAAGGTTCAGAGAGCAGTAAAATGAGATTTTGTACTACGGCTCACTACGGCTACGCCGTGAAATCCACTACGGCTAAGCCGTACCCAGCCTATAGCCTAGTCGTAGGTCTTTCTACGGCGAACTTTCCAGAGAGCGCACAGAACCCAGCTCCTTCACGGCTTGCATACGGCTGCACCGTGAAATACCCTACGGCTACGCCGTGACCTCCCCGTGACCAAGCCGTAGGCTTAGCTCGGCTAAGCCTTAGGCCAATATACGGTTGAACCGTAACCACACCGAAAATCCGGATGAACTGTGACCCCCTCTCGGCTAAGCCGTAACCCTGTATACGGCTAAGCCGTAAGAACCCAGTGAACGTAAGATGTTAGGAATCTCAATGATGTTGTAGGGCTTTAGTCATGGTACCCTCCATACCTCCACTTTGGCCATTGGTAATTATACGTTAGAATGAATGAAGGATTTCCCAATGGCAAGTCATGGAGGTTGGCAAGAGAAGGGTGTTCTGTATGCACATAATGTAATACCCAGACGCGGTAACACAACGACACCGAACATCTCATGTGTACCTCGTGCTGAATGTCCTTGGGAATCAGGAGACTGCTTTATCGAAATGCATTCATATTGATACATTACACTACCTTCGACATGACTGATATCGAATTTACTTCCCCCAGTAAGACCCGAGGCAATTCAGACCTGAGCTTCTAATGAGTGCGTGTCTGACAAGCCAGAGCTTCTATTGAGTGTGTGCTTGCTAGCCAAGGGTGTAGCTGAGGCTCGGGCCTTGTAGCCTACCTGCATGTGTTTCGTTTAAGTATTCGTTGTTTTATGATTATCTATTCCTTATGTATGTTATGATTTGTATGATTGACTCCGAGTCGGCACCACTTGGCTTCTGCCCTTGGGTATTATATGTCACCACTGCAGTAGGTTTACGGAGGGGTTGTCGACGCTCCTCGGGAAGCTAGCTTGATCCCCTAGCGACCCATACGTTATGTATGCTCCCTTTGGGAGAATAGAGCATCGTGGTTGCCAATCAGTATGTATAACCCTAAGTTTCACTCATGCATCATGTTTAGTGATTGTTCTTGCTAATGTATTATGTTGTATTAGTTTTCTATGCTTAGTACTTGCTTAACCGTCGTGTTAACAGTGTTACCCTCGGTATTGCAGATTCAGCACCCGCTCCCGACACGAATACTGACGCGGCCCCGGAAGATACCCCAACGGTACCTCGGGGTGTAGGTGAATGGATGGATGGCGACGTTTACTACTAGCCATCCTACGGAGAGCGTCTCTTCTGGGATGATTAGGTTGAAGACTTTTGTATCACCTTTAAGGACTGGTTTTGGGAATGTATTTAAAGGACTATAGCACTATTGTATGTAAATATGTTTTAATAGACTATGAACTTTATGTGCTCTTGATGATTATTGAGTATTTCACAGGTTCTCGATTATGATAATTTATGTTTGTACGTGTGTCAGCATTTCTCACACGTTCCTGTGGAATCTCCCTTGTAGGAATTCGTGCAAAAAAAATTCTTCAGGGCACGGATTTCTACGGGATTACGTATCCACGCCCTGGGGGCCCACTCAAATCCCCAAATTCCCGGGATTGGGGCGTGACATACGTAAGTAATGGTATCAGAGCCATTCCAAGAAGTCACTTAAAAGACTTAGCAACATTAGGAAACGTGGTGAGGTTCCGATAGATCCGTTTAAGTGGGTTTCTATTATGATGATAACTATGGTATGACTGTAGTATGTATGTATGTATGTGCATCTATTTAAACATATATGATTGATGACCATTGTGACTGCAGAACCATGGCGTCTGGATCCGGTACGAATAACAGCTCCGGTGATAATAACCGTAATAATATTGAGTTGGACGGCGCAGATCCTCCACCACAACCTCCTCCTCAACCCACCTACAATACAGAGGAACGGTTTATGATGTTAATGCATCAATTGGCAGCTAGTAACGCTAATCAGGCCGCCATGCAGTTGCAGATGGCCGCCATGTTAAACCGACAGGATCAGCCAGGAGATCCTAACTCCTTGTATGAGAAGTTTCGAAAAAGGGGAGCAACCGAGTTTACTGGACGTGAGGATCCGTTACAAGCAGATGAATGGTTTGTCCACACGGAAAATGTTTTCGATACCTTGACTTGCACACCCAGGCAGCAAGTGGTCCTCGCAGCATCCATGTTTAGAGACGTCGCGGATACATGGTGGAAGAGTATCCGGGACCACATGAGGACTATGCCGGACGCCACTGTTTGGGAAGCCTTTAAGAGGCAGTTCCGGAAGAAGTTCATCCCCGACCACATTACTCGCAGAAAGAAGGCGGAGTTTCTTTCCCTGCAGCAGAACCTCATGACCGTTGCAGAATACGTGCATGTATTCAGTCAGCTTTCTCGGTTTGTTCTAGACTTGATTGATACTGAGGAGAAGAGGGTGGAAAGATTTCTGGAAGGGTTAAGGCCTGCTATCAAGGGACATGCCACTGCCTTTCAGCGTGCCGTTCAATATGACGATGCAGTGGCCAGGGCTTACGCAGCGGAAGAAATTGAGAAGAGCCTATTCTTGGGGGAGTCTAAGAAGAGTGCTCCACCTTCTGGGAAAGGTCAGCAGTACTCTAAGAAACAGAAGGGAGTTGCTAGCAGCACGTCCCGACCAATTTGTGGTGCATGCGGAAAGGGTCATGAGACTAGTAAATGTTGGAGGTCCATGGGAGCCTGTTTTGGCTGTGGCTCCATGGACCATCGCTTGTCTGAGTGCCCAAGAAGGAAGGAATTTAGCCAAGGCTCTCAACAGCAGCAGTATCCGCAGCCCTCTCCTATGCCTAACCGACAGCAGCAGCAAGTGAGACAAGGCCAAGGGCAAACACGACAAGGCCAGGGACAACAGAGACAAGGACAGCAACACCGGCCCCAAAGGCAAGGCCGCGCTTATGCGTTGACACAAGAAGAGGCAGAGGCGGCAGAACATGCGGTTGTAGGTAAGGTTTCTGTTTGTGGTATTGAAGCTAAAGTGCTGTTTGATTCGGGATCTTCACACTCCTTCATCTCACCTCGGTTCTCTAGTAGGATACAGGAATCGCCTGCACAATTGCCATATGTGTTGAGTGTTATCACTCCGGTTGGTAAACGGGTAACCTGTGACGACTATTACCTTGGTTGTCGAGTTCTCATCGGAGGAGTTCTTCTCCCAGCGGAACTTATTGTGCTACCCATGCACGATTTCGATGTAATCCTAGGCATGGACTGGCTGACCAAATATATGGCCTGTTTGGATTGCTTCCGTAAGACCGTCACCGTAAGGGTGAGTGAAGATGGTCCAAGTGCGGTGTTCCAAGGTGACAAGAAGAGTTCGAACACCAGATTGATTTCAGCACTTCGAGCGGAACGATTAATACATAGTGGCTGTGAGGGCTATATTGCCTTCATCGTAGAAAAGAAATCACCTAAGAAGTTAGAAGAAATACCTGTGGTTTGCGAATTTCCGGATGTATTTCCGGATGAAGTACCCGGCCTTCCACCAATCAGGGAAGTGGATTTTACTATAGAGCTAGTACCCGGTACCGCTCCCATCTCTAAGGCTCCATATAGAATGGCCCCAGCAGAGCTACGTGAACTGAAACTACAGTTACAAGAGTTATTGGATAAAGGATTCATTCGCCCTAGCACATCTCCATGGGGAGCCCCGGTTTTATTTGTGAAGAAGAAGGATGGCACCCTTAGAATGTGTATTGATTACCGGCAGTTGAATCAGGTGACAATTAAAAACAAATATCCGCTGCCTAGAATTGATGAATTGTTTGATCAGCTACAGGGTGCAACACATTTTTCAAAGATCGATCTTAGGTCCGGATATCATCAACTGCGAGTTAGGGACCAAGATGCATTAAAGACAGCTTTCAGGACAAGATATGGGCATTACGAATTCTTGGTTATGCCTTTTGGATTGACAAATGCCCCGGCAGTGTTTATGGCCTTAATGAACAAGATCTTCTCATCATATCTTGATCAGTTCGTGGTAATTTTCATTGATGATGTTCTGGTGTATTCCAAAACCAAAGACGAGCATGTGGAGCATCTGAGGACCTCTCTACAATTGCTAAGGGACCACCGATTGTATGCCAAACTGGACAAATGTGAATTTTGGCTGGAACAAGTTGCCTTTCTAGGGCATATAATTTCTAAGGATGGGCTTGCAGTAGATCCAGCTAAGATTGAGGCTATAACTACGTGGCAGAGTCCCAAAACCGTTGCAGAAATTAGAAGTTTTGTTGGCTTGGCCGGTTATTATAGAAGGTTCGTGAAGGACTTTTCCAAAATAGTCGCCCCTTTGACTAAGTTGACACGAAAGAACGAACCATTTGTGTGGTCCGCAGAGTGTGAATCGAGTTTCCAACTGCTTAAGGAGAAGTTAACCTCAGCCCCGATCTTATCCCTGCCAGAAGGGAGTGGCGGATTTGTTATCTATACAGATGCTTCAGGGATTGGGCTAGGGTGTGTACTCATGCAGAATGGAAAGGTAATAGCATACGGATCTCGCCAATTGAAGGAACATGAGAAAAACTATGCCGTACATGACTTGGAATTGGCTGCAGTAATTTTCGCGCTGAAGATATGGAGACACTATTTATATGGAGAGAAATTTGAAGTCCATAGTGATCATCGCAGTCTCCAGTATCTGTTTTCGCAGCATGATCTTAACATGAGACAGCGCAGGTGGTTGGAATTCATAAAGGATTATGACTTTCCGATTAGATACTTCCCTGGAAAAGGGAATGTAGTAGCTGATGCTTTAAGCAGGAAATCCACCACCGAGTTGGCAGCCTTGTGTGGTGAATGGTCTCTAGTGGAGGAATTCCGAGATCTGGACGTGGAAGCTGAATTCGTAGATGATAAGGTCATGTTAGTGGCTATGTCCATCTTCGAACCCACTTTGATTCAGCAGATCAAGGAGAGACAGTTTGAAGACCCGGAGTTTGTCAAGATTCGTGATCATATTTCTGAGAAACCGGATTTCAGGATTGTAGACGGTGTGCTGTACTTTCGAGATCGGCTTTGTGTTCCAGGAGTTCAAAATCATAACCTCAAAAGGGCAATTATGACTGAAGCACACCATGCCCGGTACTCCATGCACCCAGGGAGTACAAAAATGTACCGGAATCTACATGGCAGGTTTTGGTGGAATAACATGAAGAGGGACATAGCGGGCTTTGTGGCCAAGTGCCTTACCTGCCAACGAGTGAAGGCTGAGCACAGGAAGCCTCCCGGGTTGTTACACCCTCTATCAATTCCTAAATGGAAATGGGAGAACCTGACGATGGATTTCGTTTCCGGACTACCTCGAACAAGTAGACACCATGATGTAGTGTGGGTGATTGTCGACCGACTAACAAAATCAGCCCACTTTATTCCCATCAAGAAAGGGATGAAATTTCAGGGAATGGCCAAGATCTTCATTGATGAGATTGTACGGCTACATGGTACCCCGGTCTCAATTGTGTCGGACCGAGATAGTAGGTTCGTGTCTTCCTTTTGGCAGTCTTTCCAGACGTCTTTAGGCACCAAACTCAGTTTTAGCACGGCTTACCATCCTCAAACAGATGGGCAATCGGAACGAACGATACAGACCCTGGAAGATATGCTACGAGCTAGCGTTATGGATTTCGGAAAGGAGTGGGATGAGCACCTCTCCTTGTGCGAATTTGCATATAATAACAGCTTTCACGCGAGCATCGGTATGGCCCCATTTGAAGCCTTGTATGGACGAAAGTGCCGTACGCCAGTTTGCTGGGAAGAAGTTGGGGTTAGGAGTTTTCATGGACCCACTCTGGTAGCAGATACAGCAGAGAAGGTACAAAAAGTGCAAGATAGACTGAGAACTGCACGATCGCGCCAGAAAAGTTATGCAGATAACCGCCGCCGGCCCCTCGAGTTCCAAGTGGGGGACAGAGTTTTCTTAAAAGTTTCCCCAATGAAGGGTACTATCAGGTTTGGCCAGAAGGGTAAACTTGCTCCTCGGTTCGTCGGGCCTTTTGAGATACAGAGTAGAGTGGGAGACTTAGCTTATCGGTTGGAGCTGCCACCCTCGCTTGCAGGAATTCATAATGTGTTCCATGTATCAATGCTCCGGAAATACCTCCCAGATCCTTCACATGTTCTTGAGTTGGATGATATACAGGTAAGGCCTAATGTGAGCTACGAAGAGAGACCCCTTTGTATCACTGACACTAAGGAACAGGTGTTGCGTACTCGAACGATCAAATGGGTCAAGGTGTTATGGAATCACCATGGACAGGAAGAGGCCACTTGGGAACTCGAAGATCAAATTCGGGCGAAATATCCAGAGCTACTACCTAAGGTACGTGCATTCGGAGGACCGAATGATCCTAAGTGGGGGAGGATGTAAGGACCCGAACCCTCACTAATCCTAATTACGTTAATTAATCTTGTTCCTATTGATTAAGACTGGTTGAGGGTCAATTTAGTGCGAATTATTGGGTTTGGACCCCCGCTTAAATAGCTAAGGGCTTTTTCGTAAATTGTCCTTATGCCTCTTGGGTACCCCGTCCATCTCCTTACGTGTGATTTATCGCGTAGATCATCTTTTGTGTTGGGCCCGAGTTAATCCGGACTCATCTTAAGCCAATTGGAGCCCTTCCGGACTAAACTGAAATTTCTAGAAACAAATGGGCTTGCATGTAACTCCAGGGAAAAATTATGTTTAAAAAGAGAATCCCACGTTCGTTCTCCTTCTTCCTCTCGTTCTCTTGGCTGGAGCTCTCATTTTCTGGGTTTCTTCTCCTTGCATTGGAGTGCATGGCGATCTTGGGGGTGTGCATGTGTGGGAGTGGTCTCCACTCATCTTCTCCTTACTCCTTTGGGCATTCCTCCCTCTCTAAGTTACAGATCTAAGAGAACCCATTCAGATTTGAAGGTTTCCTCCAACCTCACGGCAAGCTACAGTGGGAGAGGGTAGTACGGTTAGGAGAGGCAAGTACTTAAGCTTAGATTCACTGCATGTGGAATTGCTCGTTGCATGTTAAGTTAGTTGTTCTCCTTGCCATTTCTTCTTTCTTAATATGTATGGTAGGAATGATGGAGATGGGAATAGAAGGTGTGTGAGTATGGAACACTCTCCAGAAAACTTCAGTTGAGCTTCAGAATTTCCCTTATAAGTGAGTTCTGTATTGATTTCGTACAGAAAAATTGAGCTACAGAACTGTATGTAGATTTTCTGAAGCTTACGGCGAAGCTACGGCTAAGCCGTGAGCTCTTACGGCTCAAGGTTCAGAGAGCAGTAAAATGAGATTTTGTACTACGGCTCACTACGGCTACGCCGTGAAATCCACTACGGCTAAGCCGTACCCAGCCTATAGCCTAGTCGTAGGTCTTTCTACGGCGAACTTTCCAGAGAGCGCACAGAACCCAGCTCCTTCACGGCTTGCATACGGCTGCACCGTGAAATACCCTACGGCTACGCCGTGACCTCCCCGTGACCAAGCCGTAGGCTTAGCTCGGCTAAGCCTTAGGCCAATATACGGTTGAACCGTAACCACACCGAAAATCCGGATGAACTGTGACCCCCTCTCGGCTAAGCCGTAACCCTGTATACGGCTAAGCCGTAAGAACCCAGTGAACGTAAGATGTTAGGAATCTCAATGATGTTGTAGGGCTTTAGTCATGGTACCCTCCATACCTCCACTTTGGCCATTGGTAATTATACGTTAGAATGAATGAAGGATTTCCCAATGGCAAGTCATGGAGGTTGGCAAGAGAAGGGTGTTCTGTATGCACATAATGTAATACCCAGACGCGGTAACACAACGACACCGAACATCTCATGTGTACCTCGTGCTGAATGTCCTTGGGAATCAGGAGACTGCTTTATCGAAATGCATTCATATTGATACATTACACTACCTTCGACATGACTGATATCGAATTTACTTCCCCCAGCAAGACCCGAGGCAATTCAGACCTGAGCTTCTAATGAGTGCGTGTCTGACAAGCCAGAGCTTCTATTGAGTGTGTGCTTGCTAGCCAAGGGTGTAGCTGAGGCTCGGGCCTTGTAGCCTACCTGCATGTGTTTCGTTTAAGTATTCGTTGTTTTATGATTATCTATTCCTTATGTATGTTATGATTTGTATGATTGACTCCGAGTCGGCACCACTTGGCTTCTGCCCTTGGGTATTATATGTCACCACTGCAGTAGGTTTACGGAGGGGTTGTCGACGCTCCTCGGGAAGCTAGCTTGATCCCCTAGCGACCCATACGTTATGTATGCTCCCTTTGGGAGAATAGAGCATCGTGGTTGCCAACCAGTATGAATAACCCTAAGTTTCACTCATGCATCATGTTTAGTGATTGTTCTTGCTAATGTATTATGTTGTATTAGTTTTCTATGCTTAGTACTTGCTTAACCGTCGTGTTAACAGTGTTACCCTCGGTATTGCAGATTCAGCACCCGCTCCCGACACGAATACTGACGCGGCCCTGGAAGATACCCCAACGGTACCTCGGGGTGTAGGTGAATGGATGGATGGCGACGTTTACTACTAGCCATCCTACGGAGAGCGTCTCTTCTGGGATGATTAGGTTGAAGACTTTTGTATCACCTTTAAGGATTGGTTTTGGGAATGTATTTAAAGGACTATAGCACTATTGTATGTAAATATGTTTTAATAGACTATGAACTTTATGTGCTCTTGATGATTATTGAGTATTTCACAGGTTCTCGATTATGATAATTTATGTTTGTACGTGTGTCAGCATTTCTCACACGTTCCTGTGGAATCTCCCTTGTAGGAATTCGTGCAAAAAAAATTCTTCAGGGCACGGATTTCTACGGGATTACGTATCCACGCCCTGGGGGCCCACTCAAATCCCCAAATTCCCGGGATTGGGGCGTGACACCGAGATTGGTGGGTGCCGGCTGTGATGGGTTTGTGAGGGTTTGGGCGATCAAGTTGAAATTGACGGTTGTGATGGGGTGGGCCACTTGCAGTGTGAGGGTGATCATGTTGAAATCAAGCTTGGGCTGCAGGGAGAAAAAGGGGGCAGAGATGGAGAGAGGTCGATCGCGAAGAAGAAGAAGAAGAGTGACAGAAACAGGGAAAGAGAGAAGAGGGAAGGAAGGAGGGTGAAAGAGAGAGTGTGTGTAAGAGATGGTGTCATACCTGGTTTGCGATCGTCTCCTTCTGCCGTTGCCGGCTGGTCCGCGATCGTCTCCTTCTGCATTTGCCGGCTGGTCTGCGATCGTCTCCTTCTGCAGTTGCCGGCTAGTCCACGATCATCTCCTTCTGCAGTTGCCGGCTGGTCCGCGATCGTCTCCTTCTGTAGCTGCCGGTCTTGGAAGCTTTCTGCTGCAAGTTGCTAGGGAGGGAGATGACGAGCTGGGGGAATTCGTCGTTGATGAGAACGAGAGGGCTCCTCTTTCCTCAAAGACGTTATACAAATACCGTTCCTGATGGGCGAGTGGGTTTTGAACCCCTCCCCTATGCTTGACGGAATCAAGAATCCAAAACCGTCTGCCTTTTTTGAGGTGAATCTATTTCACAGGCTTTTGAGGTGGGTAACATTTTCCCATCACAGGAGATGGAAAAGTTGATGTGTAAAAATGGCCCCCTTTTCATATGAAATTCACATGTAATTTACACAGCTGATGTGTAAATCTGTGAAAACAAACATGAAGATATGTAACTGTTACATGTGTAAGTCAATTACATATGTAAGTCACACTAAACAAACGACCCCTAAGGGTGTAAGGTAAAATTTAAACATTAAAAAAAAGATTACAAGCACCAGTTGCCTATATTTAATTATTCTCTAATATATGTCTAAATGTTGGCATCTTTGAATGTTGAGCTAATTATTTTTATTATTTTATAATTCTTGTGCTACAATATGTTTGATACTCTTAGTACTTACCAATAATAACTCCACTTCTCTCTTTCTCAGTTCCGTGTTGGGCTCAACTTTTGTAATTTATACTCGAAATGGCTGCGTATTTGGTACTGATATTGTATTGTATTTTTTTAATTAGCACATTATTACATCTCATGTAACTTCTATTTGGGAGTGGATAAAATTGATTAACCTCAATAGATCCAGTTGTTATTTTACCAAACAACAATAAAAAATTCCATAACTATTGGGGCTTGTATTGTATAGACGTATTTTGTAAAGTCCTGGACCTAATAATACCATTAGTGTTAGTTTATTGTATGTTTGTCAATTAAGTTAAATTAGATGCTAAGTAAGTTTGGTTTGTTGTTAGGACCATGTGTGCACAGTTTCGTTCGTGTAGTAGTGGGTAGTTTGCAATTTTATGAGATTTTAGAGGACCTTTTAGTAATTTTTAATTTTTTTGGATGTCGAGCTTGTTGTGTAGATGACCTTATTCCTAGAACATTTCTCTTCTACGACGTTTCAATCTGGCATGTGCAGGACCTTCAAAATTTGACCCAAAGTCCATCAGGGAGAAACTTGCAATTTCATTAAATCCTGTATCAAATATAAGAGATCAACCCTTAATTTCATCATTTCATTCTCTTTGTTTCTCTCTACTCTCCCTCTCTTTGCTCTCCTACTCTCTCACTCTCCTTGTTGCTAGTGGAAGATTCAAGGTCTCCAATCTCTACTCATCACTTCCTTCTCCTTCCGTAAGCTCCTCTCCCCATCCATCCAATTTTTCGGGCGCTTTCTCTCTTTCCCTCTAATCACGGTAAGTTTTTTATTTTACCTTGTATTAATTATGGCTTTTGGATTTCTAATTTAGAAAGGTGGTTTACTAGTTCAATATCTTCTCCTTGTTTAATTTTGTACGTTGAGTTGTATTGTTTGGGTTTTTCATCAAGTTGAGCTTCTGTGGTGGAGTTTGAGCTTGGGTTTTCTTCTTCTTTGTGTTTTACACCATTAGTGGATATACATTAATGTGTTGGTATGCATACTATATTGTTGATTCTAGAACCTATTAATTAATTAGATCACCTTGGAGCTCATTTATGTTTATTTTGAAATAATATACTAGAATGGGTTTGGAATTGAATGGAAATAGATTGATGGAATCAAAGGATTGCTTATGGTTGTTGTGAATTATGGTTTTAGTTGCCCAGAAATAATACCTGAAACAGAGCATCGAACTATTGTTTCTGAGAGCTTACGATTAACCATAAGACCTCAGGTGCCCTATGCAGGGACAGGCACCTGTAACACTCTTCGACAGGATTTTTATACTTCGGCGAGCTTATAATTGATAGTGAGCCAACTGTGGTGTAGTTACGACTAACCGCCAGGGGTTGGTGGTTACATTTTCAAAACACGACTTTTCCTGCATGATGCAATCTCAGTGAGCTCACAGTGATCTTCCAGTGACCCTACGGCTAATCGTGGAAACCGAGTGGCTAACTGTAAAATCCAAGTCTTTTTTGAAAGGCCTTTTCTTCAAAATTTTGAGGCTCAATATTCAGACCTTTGGTATCCTCCTTTGGGGACTGATTGGTGGACTATCCGTAAGGGATGTTTTGAGTTAACATACCCTTACGAATTGTCTTGTTCATATACGATTACATCTTATATCTGTCTCAAACAAAGTAAGGTAATGAGATATCCGCCAATTGCTAATGCATCCCGGTTTGTTTATGAGATATCATAATTTCACTTCTTCTTAGACTAAGTACGTATGTCTACTATGGTGAAGGCAATTAGTGACCTAGGGTTTGAAAGTACAATAACTAGATCTCACCAAGTCTTTTGTTTTTGTGGTTGGGGGGGGGGGGGGGGGGGGGTGGTGCGGAATAAGACTATATAAAAAAAAATCTTTCCAATTTAGTGACTAATTTAGAAGCATAGTTTGATCAAGAGTGATGCTCAAGATATGTGTACTTTTAAATTGCAGATATTCTAAATGAAGCATGATGATTTAACCCAAAAGAAATTATCAACATATAAACATATATGACTATCAGACATCCATAACAATTATAAGGCAATCCACTAGATAGGAAATTTATAATGGTCCGGTCTCAGACTTACATCGACTTTCAAGAGCAAATACTCTTGGTTCCATTAATAATGAGATAACTACACAATTACATCTCCTACAACCGTTTTGATACGGTGGTTGTCTTCCACCAATAACAATTTTAATCTGGTAATTTGATCTCAGATCTATTTGACAAACTACAATAATTTTTGATGCGGTGGTTAGTCTTCCACCATATACAACAGAGAAATGAAAACAGAAAGAACACCCAAACAAATAACTAATTACCTTAGCTTTGAATGGTGCTCTTGAAGTTTGAAAGAAAACCTCCAAGCTTTGACCTCTTGAACTTTCTCCTTAGAGAAGATGATCTCCCAATGAGTGTACAGCTAAGGGAAAAGGTTTTTAGGTTTAGGAAGGCTAGGGTTTTCCTAAATTGAAATTTAGGGCTTTCCTAGATAATTACATACTCTTCTTAGAACATTAATGTCACTTTAATTTGGAAGAGAAGATGGTGGTTGGAGCTTGGTATAGATTTCACTAGAGGTATAAGGGCTTAGTTGCTGTAAAAATATTTTCCTAAAGAAGTTCTGTGTAGGGAGGAAAAAGTGCTTTTCTTAAATAGAGAGAAATTCCAACGGTCAGATCTATAGTTAGGAAAAAGTTGGTTTATGGCTTAGTTGTATACCCAGACAAAATACAACGGCTAGTTTGACCTAGATTTACTGTTTTCTTTCTTACGGTTATGCTTACGCCTAAGCTGTGAATCCTTCTACAGCTTAGCCATGTGGATCTTACGGCTTAACTGTAATGTTAACCGTAGGCAAAATGGTAAAAAATTCTCTCTCTGAAAGATGGCCCGTAAACTCTATGGCTTAGCCATTAATCATGCTACGGCTTAGTTATAAGTCAAAAAACTCAAAAATGTGTTCTCTAGATTGCGAGCTGTGAGTTTTTTGGTTTAGCCGTGATTTAAGCCGTAGTTATATACAAAAAAAAAGTTTGAGAAGTATTTACCATCCTTTTTCTAGGGCTTTTTCTAATATGTACTAAGGGCTAAAATTACCTTAGCACTCATTGAGGATCTTCCGGATGAAGGACTTGATTGAACTTGATCATCCTTGATCGTGCGAGATCTTACTTGATGATATTTAATCTTGACTTGACTTTGGACACGGAATTGACAATACACTCTTGCTAAGGCACTAACAATCTCTCCCTTTGTCAGCTTCGTGACAAAACACATTCAATGAAGAAAATACAATATTTTTTAAAAACAACCTTTCAACCATCAGTACACTTCTCACAACTTCCTTTTTACAAGTCATGATAAACCCTTAAACACACTATATGATATTGGAATGTCACTAAGTCTTTATTTCCCCCTAAGATGTTGCATGATCCTGTAACAATAAATTGCTTGCAAAAGAACTTCAATCAGCATGCACTATAAAGGTGGGATTGTCGTAAACTCCCCCTAAAGTTAGTAGTTCTCCCCCTTTTTGTCATAAATTAGATAAGGGATAACAAAACAAGAGGAGTAACGAAGATAGAAGCAAAGTAGAATGTGCAGAACTTATATTAAAAGATACTTGAACTTATATTAAAAGGGCAAAATAGAATGTGCACATAGAGAGTGGAAATAAGATAAATGCCTAGCATTCAATCAGAGTAAAGACAAGAAACAAACTACAGGACCAAACTAATGCAAAACATGAATGTTATCTCCTGTTAACACAAAACAAATGAACCAAAAAAAAAAAAAAACGCGAATTAGTCTGAAGGAGGAAAGGGAGAGGGAATCGCAACATCACCTCTCTAGCAGCTTTTGGAGATGTTGGAGTGGTACAGAAAGGTCTTCTTCATGAGTGTCTCCATTTTTGTTTGCTGCTGTTCAAGAGCTACTGGCTGGGCTTCGAGCGAGGCAAAGGAAGAAACGGGAGGAGGAGATTGGATGGGATCGCCATGAGGTGGAGATGGCTGAGGGATATCGTCTGTAGAGTCATCAACGTCCCCAGAATCCGTATGACTGGGGCCAGTTTCCTGCTGCTTTGTGAACTACATATTGAGAATGTTAATTTTACTAAAAATGGGATGAGACTCAAGTGGTTCATCAAAAGGCAAAGAGACCCCACATTGAGATGTCAGATGAGTCATGAGATGTCCAAACAAGCAAGCATTTGTGCTTCGACCCGAAAAGTGCCAAAAGCGAATGATAGAAGTACAAATGAGAAAGGGAAGACACACTCTGACACCCATATGCACACGATAGAGTACGTTAGTTATGAAGGGAGTTACGTTAGAGAAATTTCCCCTGCGGGGGTAAATATTACAGGTGAAGATTGCATGGAAATTTCGGTATGAGGGAAGTAGAGAGGCTGCGGGGAGAAAGCCCTTATCTTTCCAAGGAGTTTCCTGCCTGCATAGAGCAAGAGTAATAGTCCTTTTGTCGTCCTCTGAAAGTGAGTCTTTGATGACCATATGATGCACATCGGACAAAGGAATACACAGAAGAGCAAAGATGATAGCAGGAGTGATGAGATTTGTATCGTTAGTGAATTCAACTTCAAAAGATAGATTGTCTAAAGATGTTTTCTTGATAGATGTATACATGGTCCGGACAATAGAAAGATAAGCAAGGCCACCCCATTTGAGGATATTTTCCCATCCTACCTTGGAGAGAAGAGTATGGACCTCATATTTCTGAATGAAAAGCAAGTCTACACTACGTTCAATTGTAATGGGCTGTGTAGCAAACAATCTATCTCTAATAGGTTCCCGTGAAATCAAAACTCAAGGGGAAGGAGGAAAGACGTGTCTAGGTCTAGAAGAAGCACCCGAAGATTTTGGTCTCTTACCAGGAGGATATGCATTTTTGGTTTTAGGAGGCATGATGATAGAGAAAATAACCAAGTATATGAAAAGGGAATCGCAATCACACTAAGATGCCAAGAGAGTAGGGAAAGATATGACAAATAACTATAAGAAGATTATACTATAGAATGTGATTTCATGATGACCATTAGAAAAATAGAGTAACAAGGATAAAAGTAGTAGATATTGGTTAGATACTCATTGCCTAAAGAGTGTAAAAAAAAGGAGAAATTCACCAATCACGAGCACAAGAACTACAATAGCAGAGAATCAGATGAACAAGGAAGAAGTAAGGATAACTACATGGAGAGGAAGAAGAAGAAGAAGAAGTACAGTCACATGAGATGCAAAGGAGAGAGAATATTACCACAGATTTAGAGATTTAGAGGAAAGAATGAGGAGGAAAAGGGGGAAGCCCTAACTTAGATACATACGACTGAAACACAGAATGAGAAAGAAAAATAAGTCTGCATGCATAAATAGGTATTCTGCCCAAAATAAAACAACAAAAATCAGCTGTACGGCTTAGCCATAAAGTGTGTTACGGCTTAGCTGTAAGGACTTTACCGTTGAGCCATAGGGTAAAACCTTACGTAGAGATGGTTCAACCGTAAGAGATACTACAGCTCCAACATGTAAGATTCTAAATCCTACTAATCCTAATCTACGTTAATTAATCGCTTTCTATGTTAATTAAAACTTGTTAAGCTTAATCTAGTTTAAATACGATTGGGCTTGGGTCTTGGACAGGGAGTTGAGCGGAGTTTGGACTTTACCTCAGTGGTTGAGGACCTTTTTGTAAATTGACCTTGCATCTTATGGGCACCTCGTTAATCACTCATCGTGTAATTTTTCGTGTAGATCATCTTTCGTGTTGGGCTTGATCTAATTCGAACTCATTCTGGGTCAATTGAGGTCTATTTGGCCTAAACTGAAATTTCAAGAAGAAGCCTGGACTTGCATGTGAAATGCAGGAAAATTTTGAGTTTAAAAAGGGAACTCAACGTCCCATTCTCACCTTTTCCATCTTTTGTTGCTGGAAGCTCTTCTTCTCCTTCATAAATCCTTCTCTTTCAATCCAATTTGAAGTGCCATTAGGTTGGGAGTCTTGATGTGCTAGGGATCGTCCCACTCACCTTCTTCTTCTTTTTCTTCTTCTTTGTGCATTTTCCCCATTAGAGTATTCCCTTCTCCAAGCTACAGCTACATAAGGTAAGGATTTACCTCCATTTCATGCATTTAGGTTTATTAGAGGATTAAGGAACCAACTACATGACATGCATGTCATTCCATGTCCCATTCATCAATTGTGTGTTTTACTTGTAGAGAACCCACTCTCATTTGGAGGTTTTCCATTAGCCACCCAACAAGAAGGACTTAGGAAAGGGCAAACATTGTTAAGAGGCAAGTATTAGAGTTTATATGTATTGCATGTGTGATTAAGTTATGGATTTATGAGTTTGATCTTTAAATTCCCAATTTCAGTCATTTTTCATTGTTTAATGGTGTACAAATGTGGTATGGATTGAGTTAGAGTGATAAAAATGGGATAGAAGAGTTTGTGGGTATTGAACACCATCAAGTATACTATAATCAAGTCATGTAAGCTCCTTACAATTCAGGTTCTGTATTGATTCTACAATGAAACTGAGCTACAGAACCGAGTTCAGATTTCTGAAGTGTATGGCGAAGCCACGGCTAAGCCGTACATTTTTACAGCTCAAAGTCCCGAGAGCAATAAAACTGGGTTTTGTACTATGGCTTACCCATGGCTGCACTGTGAAATGGACTATGCTAAGCCGTAGCCAGCCCGTGCCCAAGCCGTAAGCCTTTTTATGGCAGACTTTCCAGAGAGCTTGAAAACCCATTTCCTTCTACAGCTTGCACACGGCTACACCGTGAAATGCCTTACGGCTAAGCCGTAACCCAACCGTAACCTAGCTGTAGGCTTAGCACGGCTAAGCCGCAGGTTGATATACGGCTAAGCCGTAAATGCGTCGGAACTGTTTGAGGAAACGTGAACCACTTGGCTAAGCCGTAACCTTATATATGGCTAAGCCGTATATACCCAGTGAATTTAGGATGTTAGGAATTCTTCATTGACCTTATAGGGCCTCAGTATTGGCACCTTCTTACCACTATACTGGCCCAACTGTAATGATACGTCAAGAGGATAAACGAATTCCGGATGATTCCCCAAAGTCAAGTCATGGATGTTGGCATAAGAAGGGGTGTTCTTTATGCATATAAGGTAATACCAAGATGTGGTAACACAATGACACCGGACGTTTTATGAGTACATCGTGTTGAATGTCCTTGGGGATCATGGGCTACCTGATACAGAGTGAATAGTGACTTCTTGAATATCCATTCAATTCGAATGCATTTATATTGTTAAATTCCATGCCTTCAACATGATTTGTTTATGCATTTTCTCTCTAGTCAAACCCTAATGCTATTCAGACTTGAGCTTCCAATGAGTGCGTGTCTGACAAGCCAGAGCTTCTACTGAGTGCGTGCTTGCTAGCCATAAGGGGATAGTCAAGGTTCAAGCCTTGTAGCTCATATGCACCTGCTTCGTTTAATTATTCGTCTGTTTCACGACTGATTATACTTTCAGACTATTGTTCCTTATGTATGATATGACTTGTATGATTGAATTCGAGTCGGCACCACTTAGTTTGCGCCCTTTGGGTATTATTATGTCACTACTGCAGTAGGTTTACGGGGGGAGTTGTCGGCACTCCTCGGGAAGCTAACTTGATCTCCTAGTGACCTATATGTATGTATGCTCCCTTTTTGGGAGAATGGAGCCTCGTGGATGCCAATTAGTGAGTACGACGTCTTGATTTTGATTCCTCACTTATTGTTACGCATGCATATTATTGCTCTTCTATCCAATGTATATTAATAAGTCATCTGATATATACTATGCTAGTTTCACATGCTTAATACTTGCTTAACCGTCGTGTTAACAGTGTTATCCTTGGTCTTGCAGGTACGGAACCCAATTCCAACCCGGTTGTTGACGCGCCCCCGGAGAGTGCCCCAACGGTACCTCAGGGTATAGATGAATGGAAGGATGGCGATGTCTTTTATTAGTCATCCTACGGAGAGCGTTGACTTAATTTGAGGTGTTCCGTCGAAATTGGCCTTCCAGTGGGAATGTGCAGATGGGATCTTTTGTACTTCCTCAAGTAAAATAGTTGGATTGTAGGAATGTAATTAAAGACTTAACTACTGATCTATATATATATATCTGTCCATGAATATCTGAGGATATGCTTCTCTTGTTTCGCTTTTGATTATTACAGAGTATTTTACAGGAGTTCGTCATGATGAGTTATATTCTTACGTGTGTTGCTATTCCTCACACGTTCCTGTGAAATCTCCCGTGTAAGAATTCATGCACAATTCTTCAGGGCACGAATTACTACGGGATTACATATCCACACCTGGGGGCCCACTCAATTCCCCAATTCCCGGGATCCGGGCGTGACACAACAAGAGCATTTTAGTTAAAAAAATCAACAAACAATATCATTTTAATCATATGAAATAACCAACTTATTCCAAGCAAAAAACACCAATAGATTTTCAAATGTTTCAAATTTTAATGCATCTAGTGGTTTTGTCAAAATATCTGCTAGTTGATTCTCGGTGTGAATATATTCAAATACAATGATTTCTTCTTCGACCATTTCTCTAATGAAGTGATGTCGAATATCAATGTGTTTTGTCCGAGAATGCTGAACTGGATTTTTCAAAATGAATATGGCACTAGTGTTATCACAAAATAATCTCATTGTCCCTTGTTTAATTCATAATTCATAAGCATTTGTTTCATTCACATAAGTTGAGAGCAGCAACTACCAGCAGTAATATTCAGCTTTTGCAGTAGAGAGGGACGTGGAATTTTGTTTTTGACTATGCCATGCTACTAGGCAATTTTCAATATAAAAACAACCACCACTAGTGGATTTTCAATCATCTAACTTTCAGCCCAATCTACCTTTAAGTATCCAGCTATAGAGGATGATGAGTCATAGGGATACCATAGACTATACTCAGTTGTATTTGTAATATATTTGATGATTCGTTTCATAGCGGTCAGATGGGAGTCTTTTGATTCAGATTGATACCTAGTACAAGCTTTCGCACTGAAAGCTATGTTTGGCTGACTTGCAGTCAGATAGAGCAAGCTACTAATCATACTTTGATACAAACTCAGGTCAATCCCTTTACCAATGGCATCTTTAGTCAATTTGATTGTTGTACTCATATGGGTGTTGACATGTTTTCCAGTTTTCAAACCAAATAATTTTATCAATACCTTTGCATATTTAGACTGAGAAATGAAGATTCCATCATGTAGTTATTGACTTGAAGACTTAAGAAGAAGTTCAGTTCCCCAACCATACTCATTTCAAGTTCAGATTGCATTAAGTTGGCGAACTGGGCAATAGATTTGTCACATGTAGAACCAAAGTTCAGTTCCCCAACATGGTTAGGATAAGGCTTTGATGATGATGATGATGATGATATTTGAGCTATTAAGACAGAATCCATTATCTTTTGGATGAACAGTGTTTTATCAACACTAATTCTTTGAAAATTATTTTCTAGTAAACACTTTGTTAGTCTTTCATACCAAGCATGAGGTATTTGCTTAAGACCATAAAGAACTTTCTTTAAATTAAACACTTGATGAGGGAATTTTGAGTTCATAAAACCTTTGCGTTGTTCAACATAGACTTCTTCATTTCAAAATTCCATTGAAGAAGGCACTTTTGACATCTATTTGATACAATTTAAACTTTAAGAAACAAGCAATAGATAACAAAATTCTAATAGATTCTAGGCGAGCAACCGGAGCAAAGGTTTCATTGACGTCAATACCTTCAATCTGAAAATATCCTTGAGCTACAAATCTTGTTTTGTTTTCAACAACAATACCATTTTCATCAAGTTTATTTTTAAAGATCCATTTGGTACCTATTATATTTCTATCCACCGATCTTAGAACCAAGTACCAAACATCATTTCTAGTAAATTGATTTAGTTTTTTTTTTTTTTTGCATAGCATTTATTGAATCACTATCAGAAAAAACTTCATTGACACACGTTGTGTCACAATCTAAGTCCAAGAATTCGGGTTTAGGATTAGCCCTAATTAGTGACACACATACTCCTGTGTAATTCACACCCGGACCGGAGTCTAAATGAAATTACTCAAGGGATATTCACATGCTTACACGTGTGAGGTGCTGAATAGAACATCTATCTAAGCATTAAATATGCAGAAGCCTATCAATATCGCCTAAAATTTTTCTTCACTTTCTATTGAGCAATTCAATAATATCATTACGACCATGAAACAGTCCAACACTTATTATTTAGAGAACATAATATTATTATATTAATTCTACACATCACCTGTATAACCCAAATGTGATAACCATATGTACGCAACTATGCCAAGGATAAACGTTCATTCTTTGAAAGGAAAGTAGGACAATGAAGTACAAGAAAACAAAAACATACATAATGAAATCAAGTTATGTAAATAACAGTCTACATGAATGCACTTATGTGTATACGCTAAAAATCCCAAATGCCCAAAATACTCATTCCTAAGATATTAGTGTGTCGCTCTCAGCATGTAGATTAGTCAGTAAGCTTTTGCTCTCTATTCGTTACAACCTAAAGAAACCACTGTAGTTTCCTTCTTTGACTCTTGGGTCTGTGCTAGACCGTGTTCGGGATCTAGACTTGTAATATCATTAAATAACTTGTGAATAAGACTATTAAGCAAAGTATAAGCATAATTAAGGTAATACGTGTTGTATCTAAAAGAATTAATGACAAATGATCAATAAAAGTCAATTCAGTACATTAGGCATGTTATGCATTGAAATAAGTATGCTATTAAGATCACTAAGTGAAATACATACTATTTTGCTACTACATTTGTCATATCTTCCCTTTAGGGATCTTTACGTTAAGAACACTATCGACTGGGCCAATGTACGAATGAGTCTTTTCATACATGGAGTATGGAATCTCCAAAAGCACACTACAGTGGCAACGTTCATATTACACCAAAGCTAACCCCGTTGAATATCATAAGGCAGAGGCTGAGTAGAGCCAGACCGTTTCGATTCATATATTTGAATTTGAGTGAATCATGCAATTCATTCATTGAGAACAATACAATTAGTATACATTCAAGTCATTCGTTCTATTCGTTCTTACTCAATTCAATATTAATATCAACATAAAACGTATATTAAGGAACATTTCAAATAGAGTTAATGCATACTGTGACCATTCCAATTCGAATCAATTTAGATATGATCATTCAACTCAAAATCAATGTTGGAATAATAGAATTCAATAACTATAAGCCAATATGCTATGTAATTCAATTCAATTTAATGGGATTAAGGTAGTTTTACTAGCCAACCCTAATTTAGTCATCCATTGTTTCTAATTTTGCATGATGATATAGTTTTAAATTATTTGATACACGGTTGTCTCTTTTTAGTATTACATTGTGTATAGAATGTGTATTGAAGTCTCTTAAACAACACCCATGGGGAGGTGCTTAACAAATGGACAACACCACATGAAAGGGTCTTAGTCCTCAAGATCCTTCATGATGTTTAGTTGTTTCATTGGGCCAATGCATAGGGTAAAAGAATCCAAGAACTAGGGTCCGACAAGGTCTTGAAGTAGTGCCTAAAAAAATCTTAGTTTCAATGGTCTGATGGTTTAATAGTGACTGACTTACGGTTTAGCCGTAAGATGCACTATGGCTTAGCCGTGGTTACACAACTGTTCCATCGCATTTATTGTTAAATCCTAAAATGGTCTACAGCATAGTCGTACTTGACTTACGGATGAGCCACGGTGTGGCTACGGCTTAGCTTAGCTGTAGCACATTTCACAGCTTAGTTGTAGAACAAAGTGTCAAATTTGATTTTCTGGATTCTGAGTCGTAATATACTTATAGCATAGCCATATGCGTCAAATTTTCTAAAGCTAACTCAGTTGTAGAACGCTCCTCTTTAACCCATAATGCTTGGGCTTTGATTTCGTGTATATTACCTATTGAAAGCATTCATTTCTACTTCTCTTTAACCATTTAACACCTCCAATCTTAGTACATGGTTCACTTAAACAATCGACTCATGCATTTTAAACCATTATAAGGACTAGACTTCCCTGATGAAGATTCAATAGATTTACAAGAATCATACAATATCAACATGCATTCAACCAAAATTAGCTTATACTTGCCTTGATTTCACGTTCCACTACTACTCCTTGTTTTGACTCAGTTAGGAAGAAGTACCCACTACTTCTTGGCTTAAAGTGACATACATGTAAGAAATAATGAAGGAGATGAGTGCATGTTTAAGAATGGAGTCTTCTTGACTTCTTGAACCCAAGAATTCTGTATATTAGGAAGTGATCTTACCTTAATGATCAATTAGAAAGAAGAAGTGCTTGAATTCTTTACTTCGCAGAGTGAGGAGAGCTAGAGGATAATGGAAATGAGAGAGGAGAGTTCCATATTACACATGCAGGATGCATGTATGATGTGAGGCCATGAATTCTAAAATTACGAAAAGGGCTTCATCTACCTTATTGAGGTCAAACCCGACCTAACTACCTATCCATAACCTAAACTTCACCCATTGGACTCCAGAAGACTAAAATAGACTTGTTTAAGATAAGATCACATTAATTAGCTAGTAATCACAATTAGTTACTTGCTAATCAAGCTTAAGTTGGTGGGAGTGTTACACGTTCGTTCTAATGTTGAAGTAAAACACAGATGACTCATAATATTTTCCAATTGTTTTCTAGTTTTACACCAGTTAGGGGATTTCCAAGAATCTAGTCTATTCAATGGTCCTTTAGATTAACCAGATTTTCACTAGAAGTAAGTGTATCAGTTTTTAGTATGGATTGTATAGGTTCAATCACTAAAGAATTTACTACATCATCAACTTCATCAGATTTTGTGGATTCATCATCTATAATAATATTTAATGATTCTTAGATGACTCCAGTTCTCGGATTTAGAACTCGATAGGCCCAACCATGAGTTGAATAGCCTAAGAATATTCTTTCATCACTTTTCGAGTCAAATTTACTCAACTGGTCTCTATCTTTAAGAATATAGCATCTGCTTCGAAAGATATTAAAGTATTTGATATTTGGTTTCTTTCCATACCATAGTTCATAGTTTGTCTGATTTTTACTAGCCTTAAGATAGACTCGGTTATTGAAGTAGTAGCTGGTACTAATTGCTTCGACCCACAAGTCTTTAGGAAGACTTTTACTATGGAGTATGATTGTGGCCATGTCTCGGAGGACTGGATTTTTCCTTTCAGCCACCCCATTTTGTTAAGGAGTTTTAGGGGCTGAATATTCATGGTGAATGCCATATTTATCATAGAACTTGTTCAACTGTTTATTTTCAAATTCTTCACCATAATCACTCTGACTTCGGACTATTGAAGCACCTTTTTTGATTTGAATTTGTTTAACTTTCCTTTTAAATTCACCAAAGGCATCAGATTTTTTTCTAAAACATGCAACCTTCTAGAGTAGTCATCTACCATAACGAGAAAATATCATTTCTTTCCTCGGCTCTCTTTTTTAGTTTGTCCAACTAGGTCCATATGAATAAGTTCTAAAGGTTGAGTAGTTTTTGAAAGTGTAAAAACTAGATCTCACTCAGTCCTAAAGGGTTGGGGGGGGGGGGGGGGTGTGAATAGGACTATTTAAAGTTCTTTCCAATTATAAGACTAATTTAGAGTACAAACCAATGATTCAATCAATATTATAGAGGCACAAGTCCGGTCAAGTAAGATGCTTAGAATGTGTGTGCTTATAGTATGTAGATATTCTAATTGAACAAAGATGACTTAGCACAAGAGATGAATAAACACATGAGAATAAGATTATCATGCATTTATTACAAATATAAAGTAATCCACTAGACAGAGAATTTATAGTGGTTCGGTCCTAGACCTACCTCCACTCTCAAAAGCAAACACTTTTGGTTCCACTAAAGATCAGGTAACTACACAGTACACCTCCTGCAATAATTTTTGATCGAGTGATTGTTTACCACCAGTAAAATTTTTAATCAGGTGGTTGATCCTAGATATATTCCACCAACCACAATGTTTTTGATGCGGTGGTTCATCTTTCACCATATACAACTGGGAAATGAAAATGAAGAGAGCACCCAAACACAAATCTAATTACCTTAGCTTTGAATGATGCTTTTAAAGTTTGAAAAAAGACCTCCAAGCTTTGACCTCTTGAGCTTTTTCCTTGGTGGTGATGATCTCTCAATGAGGGCACAGCCAAGGGAAGAGGTTTCTGGGTTTAGGAACGTTAGGGTTTTCCTAGATTGAGTTTAGTGCTTTCCTCGATGATTACCTCCTTTTCTCTGAATGTAAATGTTAGTTTAACTTTGAAGAGAAGATGGATTTTGGTGCTTAGTACAGATTTTATTGAAAATTTGAACCTCAGTTGGTGTGAGGATTTTTACAGAGTAGAAGACCAGTATGGATAGGAAATTGCTTCTCTTAAATAGATTTCTAATAGGCAGATTTACGGCTAGCAAAAAGTTGGTCTACGAGTTAGACGTATATCTAGTCAAATGCAACGGCTAGTTTGACCAGGATTTAAGATTTTTTGTTCTTACTACCATGCCTACGGCTTAGCCATAAATCTTTATATGGCTTAGCCATGAGGATCTTACAAGTTAGCCGTAGGTTATCTGTAAGCTAAAATTTGCCAAAAAATGCTCTCTAGAAAGTGGCTTGTAGATTTTATAGCTTAGTTGTAAATTCTTCTACGGCTTAGCCATAAGTACCTTACGGCTTAGCCGTAATGTCAGCCATAGGCCAAAAACTCGAAAGGTATTATTTGAAATGTGAACTGTGAGTTTTTCAGCTTAGCAGTATCCAACCATAGATATGTACAAAAGGAATTTGAGAAGCATTTTCCAACCTTTTTCTAAGGTCTTTTTAATATGTTACTAACGGTCAATATTACCTTAGCACTCATTGAAAATCTTCTGGATAATGAACTTGATTGATCTTGATCTTTCTTGACCTTGCTTGATCTTCGTTGATGTTACTTGATCTTGCTTGATGACCAGTCTTGTGCATATTTGTTTTGGACTTAACTTGGGACACGGAATTGATAACAGGGATCGGTGAATCTTATTGTGGCACTAACAATCTCCCCCTTTGTCAATTTCGTGACAAAAATACATACAATGAAGAAAATATAACATTTTAAATCAATACACTATGTACAACTTTCCTTTTACAAGACTGAATAATCCTTAAACAAACAAGTACTACACTACACGGAAATATCAATGTGTCTGTAGTTCCCCTTTAGATGTTGCATGATCCTGTAAAAAATAAGTTGTTTGTAAAAATACTTTAGGCACCATACACTATAAAGGTAGGATTTTGGTAAGCTCCTCCTAAAGTTAGTAGTTTTCCCCCTTTTTGGCACAAATTTGACAAGAATTAGCAACATAGGAGAAATAAAGAATATAACATATGCCAAGAACTAGATTCAAGAAAGATAATGCACACATAGTTAGGCAAATAATCATTAGAGAAAATAAGTTATGTGCTGAGCACACAGTCAACTAGAGGAAGTTAGAGAAGGACCACACATTTACACTAAATTAAAAACAAGGATTGCATCTCCTACAATCACAAAAGACAGTACTAAATGCAAACAAGAAACAAACATCAGTCTGAAGGAGAAGAGGGAGGGGGGATCTCGACATCATCTCTTCGGCAGCTCTTGGAGATCTTGGACAAGTGGTGAAAAGTTTTCTTCATCTGTTTCTCCATTTTGGTCTATCGTTGTTCAAGGGCTGCCATCCGTACTTCAAGAGAGGTTGAGGAAGAAGTCGGAGGAGACTGGATTTGTGATCCATGAGGTTGAGCTAGTGAGAAATTTCCCCTGGAGAGTCTTCTTCATCTCTAGAATTAGGATAACTATGACCAGCTACCTACTGCTTTGAAACTGCATATTTTGAATATTAATTTTACCAAACATCGGATGAGATGCTGGGGCCTCATTAGAAGGCAAAGAAACCCCACATTGAGAGGCAAGACAAGTCATAAGGAATTCAAATAAGGAAGCATTCCTGCTATGACCCAGAAAGTGCCAAAAGCGAATAATAAAAGCATAAATGAGAGAAGGAAGACACACCGTGACACCGTATGCACACAATATAGAATGTTGGCCATGAAAGGAGTTAAGTCAGAGAAATTTCCCTTACGAGGGTGATAAGTCCTTAAAAATGCATCATTTTATGGTTATTTTAGGAAATTTTAAGGACTTATTTATTATAAATTTCTTCATTTAGTTAGAAATCAAGCTTTTATGATTTTAGAATTCATTTTAGAGTTTTCTTACAAAAATCATTGAAAATCATCAATTTTTCATAAAATCATAAAACTTTCCATTTTTTGATATCCATTTTTAGAAGGTTTTCAAACTCATAATTTTCACATAAAAATGACAAAGGTTTTTATCAGGTCCCACATTAATGCATTTGTGACTTTTTGTCAAAATCATTATTTTTAATAAAATGCCACTTTTCTTTGTAGGAAAATTGAAGAAAATGGACCCACATGCATGTGCACATTTGCATACAAGCTTCGATGTCAAATGAAGGTCCCACTTTTCAATTGTTGTAGGAATCTAAATTTGGATTTCAAGAACTCAAATTGGAATGAAGAAAGGAAAGCCATGGTGGAGAAAATTCAAGAAAAGGAAAGTCAAAGAAGAAAAGATAAACAACGAAAAGTCAATCCCATTTTTATTTGGACAGTATGGATTAAAATAGTCATAACTCTCAAATCGAGTATCAGATCGGGGTAATCTAGGTACCTTGGAAAGCTCTTTTAAAGTATATATTTGTAGAACCCGAGATTACAGCAATCAGAGCTAAAACAACAAAGTTATTGCCTTAGGAATTTGGCTGTGTATTTTTAGGTGGGATTGCATAAAATTGAAGTCTTGATTTAATTTTAGAAAGTGGGTGTGCAAAGAAATTTGCACAAGAAAAAGAATTAAGAATCTTTCTACTTATTATTTATTTGCTAACGTTTGGCCAAAGAAGGAAACAAACATTATAAAAAGGATTCAATGGGGGAGCTGTCCAGTACACCACAAGCCCTCCTCTCTCTCCATCTCTCCTCTACCACAAGATGGGTTAGGCCGACACTCTTAGGTCCCATCCACTCCATCCATTCCATTCTGTCATCCTTCTCTTGTCCAATTATTCTCTCGTGGCGTGAAGCATGAAGATCAGATCCTGGATTACGTACAAAGTCCCCTTTTTTTTTTGTCTTGATTTAGGGTAAGGATAATTTCTTTTTTAGTTTTAATTATTTTTAGGGATTATTGGTTGTATTAGTCCGTTTTAATTTAAAAGATACAATTAGTGAGGTCAATGTGTTTTACCTTGGATTTGCATCGTGTGTTTGTGTGTGGTGACAGTACGCACTTGGTGCGGTGTTTTTGTAGTCTTTTAGTAATTCCGCCAATATGACGTTCTAATTTCCCATAATAAAAGAAACTAAAAATTTTTTTTGTTTTATTTTGTCCCTTTATTTTTGAATGATTTGTTTTTGATTTTTAGTTTAATGTGTGGGTTATTTATTTCTCTACAATTGGTGGTTTGATGAATTTTATGGTTTTGCAATTTAGTAGTTTAGATTATTTTTTAGATTAGGAATTTTAGATTAGGTTTTATTTCTGATTTGTGATTTTAATTTCAGATTTGGTATTGTAATTTTAATTTAATTTTCAGTTTACTAGGACATTATTTTGTATAGATTTTGTTAGGATAGTACTAGTGTTTCAATAGGACAGGTTGTGAGATATATAGCTCCCGTAGATTCGATCCTGACTCATTAGGTAAAACTATAATTGAGGCCCTGCACTTGGGGTCATCAATCAAAGGGTAGACATTACAAGTGAATATTGCATGCAAAATTTGGTATTAAGGAAGCAAGGAGGTTGCAGGGAGGAGACCTTCTTCTTTCAAGGTATTTCACTCTCGCAAAGAGCAAGAGTAACATTTCGTTTGTCATCTTTTGAGAGGGAGTCCTTGATAACAGAAAGATAAATATTTGACAAAGGAACACACATAAGAGCAGAGAGCATAGCAGGATTAATGACAATGGTGCCATCAGTGAAGTCAACTTCAAACCACATGTTATCTATAGTAGATTCTTTGATGGATGCATACATAGTTCTTACAATAAAAGGATATGCTTTGCCACCTCATTGTAGAATATTTTCCCATCGAACACTGGCAAAGAGAGTGTGGACTCCATATTGTTCTATAGCAACGATGTCAACACTCCATTCAACAGTAATGGGGCGAGATGCAAATGATCTATCTCTAGTAGGTTCCCTTGGAACCAGAACTTTAGGAGATGGTGGAGAGTCCTACTTAGGTCTAGATGAACCACCAGTGGATTTAGGTCTCTTAGCAGGAGGATATGCATTTTTGGTACTAAGAGGCATGATGGTAGAGAAGCTAAACAATGATATAAATGTGCAATGCATTGGACCTCAATCACACCAAGACACTAGAAAGAGATACTAATAGAGAGTATTATCAGAAGATTATGCTTAGGGTAGCATGTGACAAAATAAGTAAAGCAAGACAAAGAGAAATGCATGCATTTGAAATTCAAGGTCAGAATGTAGAAATCAAGAGCAAGAAATCAAACATTCTTCAAACCCATTTCCAAGTATGAGCACAGGAGTCTTGAAGAACAAGTTCACACAAGAAAAAGAAGATGTAGATCCAATATCATAGAGAAGGAGAACGAGTACCGAATAAACATGAAGAAGAAGAGGAATATTACCTTAGATGCAGGGATCTAGGAGAGGAAAGACGAAGGGAAGAAGGAGAGTAGGGGAGCCCTAGCCCAGACTGAGATGCCCAAAATAGGAAATGGAAGGAAAAAAAAAAATTTTGCACTCTTAAATAGGGACTCTGCACACAAAATAAGATAAAAGAAACGCATGTTCGGCTTAGCCGTAAAGAGTCTTAGGGCTTAAGACAAGTTACGAAACTATGCGCACATATGGTTCAACTGTAAAATGGAGTACAGCTTAGCCATAACAAGTACTATGGCTTAGCCGTAGCCCATGATCAATGTAGGACTAAAAAAAAAAACAAGCAATTTAGAAACAAATGCAATAAATATACATTTAGATCACTCAAAATAAAAGAAATACCTTATACTAAATAGCAAACATCAATGGATTTTTCTCAAAATTTCAAAATTTAAGGCATCTAGGGGCTTGGTCAAGATGTCTGCTAGTTGATTTTCAATGTGAATATATTCAAGCACAATAGTTTCTTCTTTTACCAATTCCCCAATGAAGTGATGTTGAATATTAATGTGTTTTGTGCGAGAATACTGGACCGGATTTTTAGAAATATGTGTGGCACTAGTGTTATCACAATATAAGCTCATTGTTCCTTGTTTAATACCATAGTCTATAAGTATTTGCTTCATCTACATAAGTTGAGAATAGCAACTTCCAGCTGCAATATACTCAGCTTCTGTAGTGGAAAGATATGTAAGATTTTTCTTTTTACTATGCCAAGCTACTAGACAATTTCCAATATAAAAGCAAGCACCACTTGTGGATTTTTTGCCATCTAAGTTTCCTGCCCAATATGCATCTGCGTATCCGGCAATGGAGGATGATGAGTAATGGGGATAGCATAGACCATACTCAATTGAATCTGCAATATATTTGATGATTCTTTTCATAGCAATCAGATGGGATTCTTTCGGGTTAGATTGATACCATGCACAAGCTCCCATACTAAATGCTATGTCTGGTCTACTTGTAATCAGATATAGCAAGCTGCCAATCATACTTTTATATAGGCTTCAGTCAACCCCTTTACCAATAGCATCCTTAGTAAGTTTGATTATTGTACTCATTAGGGTATTGACATGTTTCCCAGCAATTAAACTAAATCGTTTTACCAATTCCTTTGCATACTTTGACTGGGAAATGAAGATTCCATCATGTAGTTGTTTAACTTGGAGACCCAAGAAGAAATTTAGTTCTCCAGCCATACTCATTTCAAATTTAGATTGCATTAGATTGGCAAACTCGACAGTGGATTTTTCACAAGTAAAGCTAAATATGATATCATCAACATATATTTGTGCCATTCAAACAAAATCAGTTGTCTTTTGGATGAATAGTGTTTTGTCAACACTACCCCTTCGAGAATCTTTTTTCGATAAAAATTTTGTCAATCTTTCATACCAAGCACGAGGTGTTGCTTGAGGCCATAAAGAGCTTTCTTTAAACGGAATACTTGATTAGGAAGCTTTGGGTTCACAAATCCCTTTGGTTTTTCAACATAGAACTTTTCATTCAAAAACCATTTGAAGAAGGCACTTTTGACATCCATTTGATAAAGTTTAAACTTTAGAAAATAAGCAATAGATAACAAAATTCTAATAGATTCCAAACGAGCAACTAGAGCAAAAGTTTCATCAAAGTTGATACCAATCTTGCTTTCTTTCTAACAACAACACCATTTTCATCAAGTTTATTTTTGAAGATCCGTTTAGTACCTATCACATTTTTATCCTTTGGTCTTGGAATTAGGTACCAAATGTCATTTTTGGTAAATTGGTTCAATTCTTCTTGCATAGTGTTTATCCAATTATAGTTAGAAAAAGCCTCATCAATACAAGTTCTAATATAGAGGTAAAGCACAGATGACTCATAATATTCTCTGATTGTTTCCTAGTTTTTGCACTCGTTATGGGATCACCAAGAATTTGGTTTATAGGATGGTCCTTCATATTAACCAGATTTTCAATGGAAGTAGGTGTATCAGTTTTTACTATGGATTATGCGTGTTCAGTCACAAAAGGAGCTTTTACATCATCAACTTCATCAGACACTGTGGATTCATCATCTATAATAACATTCACTAATTCTTGGATGACTTCAGTTCTCGGATTTAGAACTCGATAGGCCCAACTATTAGTTGAATAGCCTAAGAATATTCCTTCATCACTTTTCGAGTCAAATTTATCAACTGGTCTTTATCTTTAAGAATATAGCATATGCTTCCAAAGATCTTAAAGTATTTGATGTTTGGTTTCTTTCTATACCATAGTTCATAGGTTGTCTGATTTTTACCAGCCTTAAGATAGATTCGGTTAATGATGCAGTAGCTGGTACTGACTGCTTCGGCCCATAAATCTCTAGGAAGACTTTTACTATGGAGCATGATTGTGGCCATGTCTTGGAGGACTCAATTTTTCCTTTCAACTACTCCATTTTGTGAGGAGTTTAAGCGGCTGAATATTCATGGTGAATGCCATATTTATCGTAGAATTTGTCAAATTGATCATTTTTGAATTCTCCACCATGATCACTCCAGATTCGGGCTACTGAAGTGCCTTTTTCTATTTAAATTTGTTTCACTATCCTTTTAAAATTACAAAAGGCATCATATTTTTCTTTCAAAAAGGCAACTCAAGTGAATCTGGAGTAGTCATCTACCATAACAAGAAAATATCTTTTCTTACCTCGACTCTCTCTTTTAGTTGGTCCAACTAAGTCCATATGAATAAGTTCTAGAGTTCGGGAGGTTTTTATAGCATTCATATTTTTAGGGGCACTTCTAATTTGTTTTCCTTGTTGGCATTCCCCACAAATTGTCTTTTTTTTTTCTATTGATTTTGGGTAGTCATTCAATATATTTGTTAACTTGGGACAAGTCCCTGTAGTTTACATGCCCAAGTCTTCAATGCCACAGATTAGCTTCATCGGTATTGGTCATTAAGTAAGAAGTGGGAGACGAAGAGTTTCATTTACCTACCACATAGTAGTTGTCGGCAGTTCTAAGACCTCTCAAGATTATTTTTCCATCCTTTGATATCTCACAACCATGACTACTAAAGTTGATAATATAGTCTTTATCACAAATTTGAGATCTGTTAAGTAAGTTATGTTTCAAACCATTAACACACAGTACATTCTCAAAAGTAGGTAGGTTTGGAATATTCAAAGTTCCCTTACCAATAATTTTGGCAGTGCTGCCATCTCCAAAAGTAACAGTGCCACCATCAAAATCAATCATCTTAAAGAAATATGATTTATCACCAGTCATATGTCTTGAACAACCACCGTCCAGATACCATCTTGATTGATTTCTAGCTTCAAAAGCTATGTGGACCACTAGATTCTTGTTGTTAGGTATCCACCTAGATGTTCTAGAAGTGAGGGTTCCAATAAGCTTTTGATGTTTCAGTTGATATATTTTATGTTGGTAAAGAGGAGTTTTAGATTCAATTTTAGTTTTATCTCTTTTAACTTCTTCTTCTTTGCATTGTTCAAATTGTTTCATTAACTTCTCAACTTCTTTTAACAAGATATGAATCTTTTGGTATAAAAGAAACTTGTTACAATAATTTGCTTTATTTTTTATTTTTGACATCAACATTCTGTTTTTGGGTTCAATGTTCCTAGTAGTGTTTTTCTCATTACATGGTATTGTGTTATGATAAATTTTTCTTAATTTGCACTCAACTTTGAAATAACCTTTTTCTCTGCAATAATGATGGTAATAATTGATGAAGCAGTATAAGTACTAGTAGAGTCTCTATCTTGAATGCTTTTGACGTGTGTATCTTTTTTTTATCAAGAACACTTTTGACAAATATAGTTGCGGGATTTTGAGAATGTTTAACATTTTTGTCATATCCAAGGCTGATCATGTCCTTATAGGATTTCCCAAGCTTGAATAATTTTATGTACTTCTCATCATTTTGAGTAAACCTATACTCATACTTTTTTTTATATCGTCTCAGTTAATTGCAAAGCACATTGCTTTCATCTTTTAAGCTGTAAAGTTCTTTTTCATTCTCTTTTTATTGATTCCATTTTCTGTTTTTATTTCTAACTTTCTTTTACCATTTCAAGTTCTTTGATTAATGTTTCATTTTTCTCATTGATAATATCAACTCTTTCTTTTAAGTTTTTAATTTTGATTTGTTGCTTACTTACAGTTTCAACTAGTTTGCATGTCCCCTCATAGAGCAATTCATAGGAATCTGTTGTGTGGTCATTATCCTCATCATCTAAATTTTCATTTTCACTTTCTAACTCACTTCCTGAGGTTTCTTTAAGTGTCATTTTAAATTTAATCATTTCCTTAGAGAAGTTGAATGTAGTACTAGTAACCATAAGAACTATATACTTATCTAATTCATTTTGATGTAATTCATCCGAATCTGAATCTGATTCAAATGAATCCTTCTAAGTGGCTATGAATTCTTTTTTTTGTAATTCCCTTTTTGCGGATAATCTGTAGATATGTGTCCATATTTCTTACATTTGTAACACATGGGCAGCTTAGACTTGCTTCTAGAGAAGGAACTTGGTCTCCCATTATGTTTATCATTGTTAAAATCATTTTTGTAATCCTTGACTCTTTTTTTCTTAAATTGTTTTAAAAATATTTTAGCTAAAAGAACTACATCTTCACTTTCATCATCACTGGGTAGTTCAATTTCTTTTTTAGATGAAGAAGTGGTGTGAGAAGTGATTAGAGCAATTGATTTCTTCTTATCATTATTGAATTTTAGTTCAAGAGTCTAAAGGGATCCCGCTAAATCTTCTATTTTCATTTGTTTAGAATCCTTGTGTTCTTCTATTGAGGTTACCTTGGAATGGAATCTCTTAGGAAGTGATCTCAAGATTTTACTACAAAATTTTCCTTTTGGGAGCGTTTCACCAAGAGCCCACATTTCATTCACTATTATCATGAGCTTTTGTATGAAAGTCTGTAAACATTTCATTTTCTTCCATATGAATATTTTCAAGCTAACTTGTGAGTGTTTGCAGTTCAGACTTTCTGATTATAGAGGCGCCTTCATAAGTAACTTCAAAAATTTTCTAGGCCTGTTTTGCTGTAGTGGTTGTCATGATCTTTTTGTACTTTTCTTGATACATGGCACACAGTAGCATTGTAAGCCTTGGCATTGATTTTCCTAAGGGTTTTATGATTAGCAGACCATTTTGCTGGATTCAATGATCTAGTAGTTTTAACACCATCTATCGACACTTCTTTAGTGGGTTCTGTCTAGCCATTCTCTACAGCCTCCCAGATAGCCCCAGTCCATTGATTTCAAAAAAGCAGTCATGCGGGCTTTTTAGAAGGCGTAGTTTGTTCCATCAAAGACAAGAGGTTGGATAACTGAGCTCCCATCAAGATTCATGGTGAATTTAGCTGTAAGATTTACTTCGGGCTGTTACACCTTAAGAACTAACCCGCTCTAACACCAATTGAAAGTGTAATAACTAGATCTCACCAAGTCCTAAAGGCGGGGGAAGGGGGTTGAATAGGACTATTTAAAATTCTTTCCAATTATAAGACTAACTTAGAGTACAGACCAATGACTCAATTAATACTATAGAGGCACAAGTTTAGTCAAGTAAGATGCTTAGAATGTGTGTGCTTACAGTATGTAGATATTCTAATTGAACAATGATGACTTAGCACAAGAGATATGATCATACATGAGAATAAGATTATTAAGCATTCATCACAAAAATAAAGCAATCCATTAGAAAGAGAATTTATTGTGGTTTGGTCTGAAACCTACATCCCCCTCTCAAGAGCAAACACTCTTGGTTCCACTAAAGATGAGGTAACTATACAAGTACACCAACAATAGTTTTTTATTTGGTGGTTTGTCTTCCACCAACAATATTTTTGATCAGGTGGTTGATCCTAGATCTATTCCGCTAACCACAACATTTTTTGATGTGGTGGTTCTTCTTCCACCATATACTACCGAGAAATGAAAATAAAGAGAGCATCCAAACACAAATCTAATTACTTTAGCTTTGAATGATGCTCTTGAAGTTTGAAAGAAGATCTCCAAGCTTTGACCTCTTTACCTTTCTCCTTGGAGATGTTGATCCCCTAATGAGTGCACAACCAAGGGAAGAGGTTTTTGGATTTAGGAAAGTTAGAGTTTTCTTAGATTGAGTTTAAGGCTTTCCTCGATGATTACCTCATCTTCTTTGAATATAAATGCTATTTCAAATTTGAAGAGAAGATGGAGTTTGGTGCTTTGTACAGAATGACTGAAGATTTGAAGCTCAGTTGGTGTGAGGATTTTTGCAGAACAGAAGACCAATACAGGAAAGAAAGTGCTTCTCTTAAATAGACAAAAGTTCCAACAGACGACGGATCTATGGCTAGCAAAAGTTGGTATACGGGTTAGCCATATATCTAGTCAAATACAATGGCTAGTTTGACTAGGATTCAAGATTTTTTTGTTCTTAAGGCCATGCCTATGGCTTAGCCGTAAATCCTTATACGGCTTAACCGTAAGCACCTTACGGCTTATTTGTAATGTCAGTCATAGGCCAAAAACTCAAAATGTATTATCTAGAATGTGAACCGTGAGTTTTTCGGCTTTGCCATTATCCAAACTGTAGATATGTACAAAAGGAATTTGAGAAGCATTTTCCAACCTTTTTCTAGGGTCTTTCTAATATGTTACTAAAGGTTAATATTACCTTAGCACTCATTGAAAATTTTCTGGATAATGAACTTGATTGATCTTGTTCTTCCTTGATCTTGCTTGATCTTCGTTGTTGTTGCTTGATCTTCCTTGATCTTGCTTGATGACTAGGCTTAATACATATTTGATTTAGACTTAACTTGGGACATGGAATTGACAAGAGGGATCGGTGAATCTTACTATGCCACTAACAGTTTTTATAGCATTCACACCTTTGTGGGCACTCCTAATTTGTTTCCCCTATTGGCATTCCCCAGAAATTGTTTTTTCTTGTCTACTAGTCTTGGGTAGTCCCTTAATATATTTATTAAGCTGAGACAAATCGCTTAGTTTACATTTCCAAGTCTTCGATGCCACAGCTTAGCTTTATCAGTATTGGTCATTAAGCAAGAAGGGGAAGATGAAGAGGTTGAAGAGTTTAATTTACATACCACATAGCAGTTGTCAGTAGTTCTAAGAACTTTGAAGATTATCTTTCCATCCTTTGAGACCTCACAACCATGACTACTGAAGTTGACAATATAATTTTTATCACAAATTTGAGATCTGTTAAGTAAGTTATGTTTCAAGCCATCAACATACAATACATTCTCAAAAGCAGGTAGGTTTTGAGCATTCAATGTTCCCTTACCAATAATTTTAGCAGTACTGCCATCACCAAATGTAATAGTGCCACCATCAAAATCAATCATCCTAGAGAAGTATGTTCTATCACCAGTTATATATCTTGAACAACCACTGTCCAGATACCATCTTGATTGATCTCCTGCTTTAAATGCTGTGTGGACCACTAGATTCTTTTTCTTAGGTATCCACTTAGATGTTCTAAAGTGGGGGTTCCAACAAACATTTGTTGTTTCACTTGATATACTTTGTGTTGGTGAAAAGGACTTTTAGATTCAATTTTTGTTTTAACCCTTTTATTTTCTTCTCCTTTATATCTTTCAAATTGCTTCATTAACTTTTCAACTTCTTTTAGCAAGATATTTATCTTTTGGTTCAAAGGAAACTTGTTATAGTAATTTGCTTTATTCTTTACTCTTGACTTTACCATTTTATTTTCAGGTTCAACTTTCTTTGTAGTGTTTTTCTCACTATTTGGTATTGTGTTATGATGAATTTTTCTTAATTTGCACTCTATTTTAAAATGAACTTTTTCTCCACAATAATGACAGATGATATTTGATGAAAAAGTATGAGTACTAGTAGAAACTCTATCCAGAATTCTTTTGACACATGTATCTTCATTATCTAGTATACTTTTGACAAATATAGTTGCGGGACTTAGAGGCTGATTAATATTTTTGTTATATCCAAGGCGGTCATGTCCTCATAAGATTTTCCAAGTTTGAATAGTTTTATATATTTCTCATCATTTTAGGTAAACCTATACTAATACTTTTTTTTTATATCATCTCAGTTGAGTAACTTCATTGCGGAGGACATTATTTTCATCTTTTAACCTACAAAGTTCTTTTCATTTTCTTTTATTTTGATTACGTTTTTTGTTTCTGTTTTCAACCGGGTTTTTATTATTTCAAGTTCTTTGATTAATGTTTTCTTTTCATCATTGATAACGTCAACCCTTTCTTTTAAGTTTTTAATTTTGATTTGTTGCTTACTTACAGTTTCTACTAGTTTACATGTTCCCTCATAGAGCAATTCATAGGAATCCATTGTGTTGTCATTATCTGAATTTTCATATTCACTTTCTAACTCACTTCCTGAGGTTTCTTCATTGTCATTTCAGATTTAATCATTTCTTCAGAAGAGTTGAATGTAATAGTAGTAGCCATTAGAATTGTATATTTGTCTGATTCATTTTGACATGATTCATCTGAGTTTGAATCTGATTCAGACGAATCATCCCAAGTGGCTACTAGATTCTTCTTTTTGTATTTCCCTTTTTGTGGACAATCTGTGGATATGTGTTCATATTTCTTACAATTGTAACACATGAGCTCTTTAGACTTGCTTCTAGAGAAGGAATTGGATTTAGCTTTACGTTTATCATTATTAAACTCATTTTTGTAATTTTTGACTTTCTTTTTCTTGAATTGTTTTAGAAATCTTTTAGCTAAAAGAGATACATCTTCACTATTGTCATCACTGGTTAGTTCAATTTCTTCTTTAGAAGAAGAGGTGGTGTGAAAAGTGATTAGAGCTTTTGATTTCTTTTTATCATTGTTGAATTTTAGTTCAAAAGTCTGAGGGGATTCCACTAAATCTTCTATTTTCATTTATTTAGAATCTTTGTGTTTTTCTATTGAGGTTACCTTAGGATGGAATTTTTCCGGAAGTGATCTCAAGATTTTACTACAAATTTTACTTTCCAGGAGAGTTTCACCTAGGGCCCACATTTCATTCACTCTTTTCATGAGTTTTGCATAAAATTCTGTAAATATCTCATTTTTTTCCATGCAAATATTTTCAAATTGACTTTTGAGCATCTGAAGTTTAGATCTTTTGACTACAGAGGTACCTTCATAAGTCACTTCAAGGATTCTCTAGGCTTGTTTTGCTGAGTGGATGTCATGATCTTTTTGAACTCTTCTCACAAACACAATAACATTGTAAGATCTAGTATTTTTTTGCCTAAGGGTTTAGTGATTAGCAGACCATTTTACTGGATCTAATGGTCTAGTGGTTTTGACACCATCTGTAGTCACTTTTTTAGTGGGTTCTGTCCAGCCATTTTCTACAGACAACCCAGTCCATTGATTTCAAAAAGGCGGTTATACGGGCTTTCCAAAAAGCGTAGTTTGTTTCATCAAAGAGAGGGGGCTAGGTAACTGAGCTTCCATTACACTCCAAGAAAATGCGGTTTTGCTGAAGCACCCAACGCGTCGGGCATTTGAAAAACTGCATCGGCTAGGGTTTTCCCGACACCCTACACTGCATCGGTACTATGTCGGCTACCTAATGCGAGTAAATCAATTCCCGATGCAAAACGTTCAGCGTCAGGAACAAGAAGGTCTTTTACTAATGCAATAGTGCGTTGGTCACAACGTCGGTAATGCTAGCAGCGTCGGCACAACACTGACGGTAGATGTCATTCTCATCTCACGGCCAACCCTTAAAAGTGTCGATTATACATTTTCCGATGCCGTTGTAGCATCATTAAAACTGTTTAACGATGCACTTATGCATTGAATATTCTTTTGTTGATGCATTAGTAGTATTGATAATAGAATTAATGACACACTTACGCGTCCGGATTTAAAAATAAAATTTGTTATAATGTATTACCCTCCAATTCAATGACACATAAAATGTGTCGGTAATAAACATATCGATGTATATAAGCATTGAGAAGTCTCTTTATCGCAAGCATTTATGAGCCAAATTTTCCTCCCTTTTTGCGACGCATATAGTGCGTCGGGAAATATGTTTTCTTATTAATTAAAAATAGTAATTGTAAAAGTCGAAAAAAAATCTCAAATCTAAATTTAGCATTGCACAACCATAAACATTGATGAACTAAAAACAACCCTACATCCATCATGCAATAATAAAAAACAAGGAGTCATTAACCAATTAAAACCAACCATAAACACATCCACACCACATAGAAAATAACGTCTTCTATAAAAAAAAAGTAATGTAAAGTAAATCTTAAATAAAATCCTATCATCATCAAACATCCAAAATACACTATGAAACATGGCCACTCAATAACAAAACGAACACAGAGGGAGGACCCATGCCAATTTGTAGAACCACAAATCTCTAGTTTTCGGAGGTGCCCAAACCGTCCATATTGACCCGACAAAGCAGCATCTTAATCTGATTATGCATTTGAACTTGTGTAGCTGCTTGATCTTGCAGTTGCTTCTGCAACTCTTCATGCTGTCGTTGCAACCCTTATTGTGCTCTCAATGACTCAGCTAACTATTGTCGTACGCTGATCATCTTAGACCCCATTGAAATACTATAGGAAGATGATGATGGGCCCCTCGAGCGGTACCCTTGCCTCCTCGTGACTCTCTTCCCTAGTAGATCCTCGATCACTTATTGCTCGCCACTGGAGAATTAATTTTAGACTGCGACAATGCCGCCTCCATTCTTCGCTGCATTCTCAAAGCATTCATAAATGTTAGGTAATATATGTTAGGAAATTGAAATAAACAATGACATACAATATCGAATATTTAACAACTCACATGTGTCTCCTCAGCATGATTTGTGATCCATCGGTCTTTCTTCATGCTATAGTGTCGATGCCGATATAAATCAAGTTCAGAAGGAGGAGCCTGCTACTCATCTACATGTATGAGCGAGTACTAGGTTACAAAAGATCAAGTTCCAGATGTATGAGTGCTCTTTAATTTGCTCCGGCTTTCTAAATTCTTCTGTGTCTTCGTTGAAAATTATAAGTAATGAATAATGTAGTTAGCTTATTTAAAATTACAAGTAATAGACAAAAAAAACATTTTAGAAGAAAGCATATTAAAAAAAATAATTAAGTTTTACCTACAATTCAAATCAAGACAAAGAAAAAAAATGAATTTTAAAACAGGATTAAGTTTTCTATATGATAAAAGTGATTTTTTTGCAACTTTTTACTCCACTCTTTTTCAATCCAAATTTCAACCCTTAGTCTGGAGAAAGAGCGAAGCACACAAAAATGAGTGCTCATGTACTCCATGTTCTTAAACAACCAACACCATGTGGCGCGCCCCCCCCCCCCCCCCCCCCCCCCCCCCCCCCCACACAACATTTCTGCACACTCTTTGCTCTCTCAAGTCTCAACCACGAACCCATCTCTCGGCCTACCCCTTATCTCATTGACCACTAACTTAGTCATTGAACCCACCTTTAATTCACTTGCCAATTTTAAAATAGGAACCCAGGGTTCACCTGAACTTGTTTCACCACCATCTTCATCTCTTTCGAATACACTCTCCCAAATAGACACACCCACTTTCATCACTACCTTTTCTCACAATCATTAAACCCCACCACTCACCCACCTCAAATACACACAGCCGTCATCCTCACACTCAAAATCTAGCCATATCCAACCAACCCAATACATTGTTGACTTGTACCCTTCTTTCTTTCTTTTTTTGTTTGTTTTTCCATCTACACCACCAAAAAGCTCAAGCTCTCAGCATTCATTGAACCTATATTGCATTAATTATTGCTGAAATTGGATATAGTTTCATGCATATTTTCTATATATTCAATTTCATGCATATTGGACCGTTTGAACCGATACTCAAGGCTGATTTTTTGCACTTATAACTAAGAAGTTTCAGATCTGAAAGCTCATCAAACAAAGAAGATTTCATCATCTCCTATAAATTTACTCATTTGGGACAAAGTGGTTTCTATGCATGCTATGTAGCTTACCTGGTTCTATACTATTTCATTTCTTCTTCTCTTTTCTTATTCTTCTTCTTTGCTTACTCTTTTTTTTTCTTTTGTTTTCTTTTCCTTCTTTTTATGCTTTCATCTCCCTGTTCTTCTTTCCTTTCTTCTATCTTTCTTTCTTTTCTTTCCTACATTCTTTTCTTGGTTTCATTTCTTCCTTATAATTTTCTCTTATGTTTTTTTCTTTCCATCATTTTTCTTTGTTCCTTGTTGTTTCCTCTTCCTCCTTTCCCTGTTTATTTTCTTTGTTTTCTTTCTCTTGTCAAGTTAATTCAATGAATGTAGCCTGTCCTTCATTTATTGTAAGATTGTAAAGAGCAAGCATTTTCTATAGGAGATTTGGTTTTAGCCTAGTTTGGGCATGAGAGGTTCCCCAGTTGGATCTTATGGTAAGTTAAGTCAAAGAAAGTTTGGACCATTTTGAGTTTTGAAGAAGTTGGGCACGAATGCTTATCTTTTTGACCTTCTAGATGATGTACCCACTTCACCCATGTTCCATGTGTCAGACCTTTTCAAGTTTCATGGAGATTCACCTGCAGTGACAGATATGCCAACTAGACCTTTGGCTGCCATGACTAGATCAATTGAGGAGTACATTTTAGATGTTATTGATATCAGAACCAGAGAGACATGTTGAGGCATACACCACAGGTACCCTATACGATGGAGGGATTGACCTTTGACAGATTGCTCGATGATTGACACAGTAGAGTTGAGACGACGTTGAGAGGGCTTATCTCAGAGACTTTCAATGGATTTCTCGCCGGAGTCGAGTTATCCCACGGGAGTTGATGCATCTTAGTCTTTAAGATATTTATGTTTACATTTGTTATATCACTATTATTTATGATGTTAGTGTTTTTCCTATGTCGTGGGGGATGTCCACATTGTTTTAAAAGGTCTTTAAATTATCATGTGCTTTGCACATGACTATTTAAATGACTTGGTACTTAGTTTAATAAGATGGTGACTTGTAGGCAAGGAGGAGAATGAAAGGTTGGGATCTAGGGTTGCCTTGCATAAATTTTCCCATTCCCTATAATAGTAATCAGACTTGGAGAAATTTATTTCATGTTCGCTGCTGCCTATGCTCTCTCCTCTCTCTCCTCCTCTATTTCTTTTCAGTTCCTTCCCCTTCTTCTGGCTGGTTCCTTTCTTGTCTTCTTTCTCTTTTCTCCTCCTCATATTTCTCTGCCCCTGCCTAACAATTTTTGTTCACAACTTACTCAATTGGTGGTTGAAGATGTTCTCCACAACTGGTTGCAGAGTTCTTGTGTTCTAAGTTTTACATGGTTGCTTGTGTGAGATGTTTGCTCCTCATAACTTTGTTATTGTTGGTTCTAGTTCCTAAACCATGTCCCTTTAGGCTTCCAGCAGCACTTGCTGTTCTAGAGTCCTATTTAAGCATTCAGAAGTTTGTCCTCCAAACCTTTACTATTGTTGGTTTTGGTTCAAAAGGTCCTTATTGGGCCTGAGTGGAGGGCCCAGTTAATTAGGGTTGCTTTCTTTCTTATTCTCTTTATATATTCTCTTTAGTAGTTCTTTGTAACCAAGAAAGAGAGCAATAAAGGGAAGGGAACACAGAGAAAAAGCTTGTAAGGGGGAGAGAGAGGTTTCTTGAATAGTGAAATCCTCATGCCTGGGATGTAGGCAATCTGGCCGAACCACATAAATCATTGTGTTTTTTATGTGTGTGATTACTTGTTTTTTCCTTCATTATGGTGTGTGCTTGGCTAGATCCAGATCTAACAATTGGTATCAGAGCTTTTGTTGAGATCGTGGGATCATGGAGATTTGGTGGCAGAGGATTCACACAGATATTGCTGGAGAGATCGGATCAGTGATCTCCGTGGACTACACAGATCGGAAGGAAGAGGGCATTCTGGATCTGGGTTGGTTTTGCCCTATTTCAACACAGAGTAGAAACTAGAGGAGAAGAAAGTGCTCGCCAGAGATCCAGCCACCATCCGCTGCACGGCGCCAGAAAAGAACCACTGCCACCGTCCCTTGCCCGCAGCACGCTGTAACCGTCAGCCACCACTCGCCGCTGCATGCTCACTGCTGTCCGTGGTTGCGTCTCCGCTATCGCCATGTGTATCATCGCCCTTGTCACTGCTGCTGCTTCGCCGGTCACCCTATGCCGTCGCACGCCATCGTTAGACCGCAGACAGTCGTCCGCCCACCACAGACGAAGGAGGAAGAACCAAATGGGTTTCCCGTTTTCTGTTGCAGACACCGTGAGGAAGGAGACAACCTCCGGGTCAGTTCCATCGTTTAGCCTAGGTCGGGTTGATCTGACCCACTCCACTAGCCTAGTGCAGTCAGGTCACAGGTCAGGTCAGGCACAGGTCAGTTGTACTTGACCTGATTTTGCAACCCAGCCTAGTTAGTCAGATCAGTGCAGTTTTTCAGTTTGGGTCGAGCTGACCAGAACCCGTCTGCAGAAAGCCCAATCCAGCAGTAGTGCTGACGACATCCAACATCAGCAGGTTGACCAGTTTGACCAGATTCAATGGTCAAAATTCAAACTCAATTTTCGGAATCATCCGGACTCGAAATTAAGCTCTGTTTTTTCCAGTGGACTCTTGACGACGAGATTTATGACGTGAATGGAGTAGATTGGCAGTTTGACAAGCAAATATTTGGGTGAGTTGTTTTTTGAATCATCTTCAGATTTATCATGGCCACAATGGGAACTTCTATTGCAGGAGGTATCAAATTTGAAATTGAAAATTTTGATGGAAGAATAAACTTTGGTTTATGGCAGCGGAAGATGAAAAATATCTTGATTCAACAAGGTATTAAGGTGGCATTGTTAGGCAAAGAAAAGAAGCCTAAAAAGATAAAAGATGAAGATTGGGCAGACATAGATGAAAAGGCAGTTAGCTCCATTCAATTCTACCTCTCTGACGAAGTCATGTACAATGTCATGAAAGAGGTGACTGCAAAGGGTCTATAAGAGAAGCTGGAGAGTCTTTATATCAGTAAGAATCTCACAAACAAGTTGCATTTAAAGAAATCGTTGTATGGGTTGAAAAAGGAAGAAAGTTTTGATGTGCTGGAGCACATGAATATTTTCAACAGAATGATTAATGACTTGTTGAGGCCCGATGTGAAATTCGATGATGAAGACAAGTCCTTGCTGCTGTTGAACTCTCTTCCTGACTCATATGATCATTTCGTGACTACCTTGCTGTATGGAAAGGACACACTTAATTTCGAAGATGTTAGGCAAGACATCATCTCCAATGCTGCAAGGAAGAAAGCCACAAAAATTAGTTCATATGCAGAGGGACTTCTAGTAAAGGAAGGTTCTAGTGAATGTGGCAAATCCAATGATAGGGGCAAATCAAAGAGGATCAACTCCAGATGTCACAACCCGGGCCCAGAAATTGGGGGTTAGCGAAAAGCCAAACCAGTGACACACGTACTCCCATGCACGTGCATCCAAACCCGGTCCAGATGCACACACACAAGGGATCTAACACGTGCGGACTAAGCGTACACGGAAGCTGTACATATCATAGCAGGCAACAAAGCAAATAGCGGAAGCCAAAACAAATGCGGAACGAAAGACAAGGATAAATACGCTGATATAAAATCCGAATACACACCCAAAATCATGATATACAAAATATACAGAGTACAAAGTCCAGAGTCCAAAGTGCCCAAATACAAATTTCCCAAAATCCAAAAACCCAAAACAGATGGCCACGAAAAGATATGCATATACGCACTCGGCAGAGATGATTAGGCCCACTCTGCCAAACCGGAGGGTGCCTCTAAACTCGGCCCTGTAGCCTCCTCGACCGCCGGGGAGTCGGGCAAGGGATCTGCGCCTGCAACACCACAGACAACACAAATGAATACAACGATCCAGCAAATACAAGTAACAGGGATGAAACACTCATAGTATCAAGCTGAATAATGAGAGAATAGAAGTTACAGAGTTTCATCTTAGTATGCTAAGCAAATCGTGCATAGAAGTAAAGCATGATAAGTGAATCAAAGCATAGAAATACTGAACTAGGTGGCTACTACATTAACCATATTCTCTCAAGCAGAGAGTAGAGCAGAGCAGATGAGAACACTACTGACCGGGCCAGGGTACAAGTGGGTCTCGGTTTCCTGGGTTCCGGGGTCCCAAGACAAGCGACACTGCAGTGAGTACAGAGATCTAAGCCAGAGGTAACCCCGTCGGGCATCCTAGGGCTGAGGCTGAGTAGCGCCAGACTAATACCAATCAAATCAAATCCATAGAAAGGGAGATTATCTGCTTTGGACTCACCGATGGCACAAACCGGATCTTATCCTCACGTTTTAATCTCTGGGCAGAGCCACCAGGGAATACCCAACTAAATCAGAGATATACAAAGCCAGAAATATACAGAGCATAGCAGAGACTGAGTCAAACACCGAGCATAGATCATAGTATAATATAGAACAAAGGCTAAACAGATGTACAAGACGAAAACAAAAGAATCTTGAAATGCATGAACATAGATTAACAGAACAGAGGGCAAAACTGTAAGCAATATGCAATGCATCTTAGATTAAGACGGAATCAAGGTCAATTACAAGCCAACCCTAATCTAGTTGTTCACTGTCACTAACCGTGCATGTTGATGTAGTTTTAAGTTATTCGATGCACCGTTGCCATCCTAGTGTTGCAATGTAATCCTCACGTGCACCGAAGTCCCTTAAACCAACACCCATGGGGAGGTGCTTAACAGTAAATCAACGCTCATATGAATAAGTCACAGCCTAACAAACTATTCATGCAATCCAAAGAATCCATTGGGCCGGTTTACGTGTATGGTTCCTTGTATATAAGCCCTACAAAGTCATACCATTATCCTAAGTTTAATTCATATTTTACAGGTCTTACGGTTTAGCCATAGGTGACCTACGGCTTAGCCGAAGACATCTTACGGGCTAGCCATAACATGCACTACGGCTTAACCGTGGTTCCCTTCAAAACACAGCTAAACTGGTCATCTTCCACCTCTGATCTGATACCTTTTACGGCTGAGCTACGGTTCAGTATACGGCTTAGCCGTAGACAAATCCACGGCTTAGCCGTAGCCACACTGTAGGAGTATTGTATCGGGAAAGTTTCGACTGATCAGAGATTTAATTCACGGCTGGGTCACGGTTGGGTCACGGCTAGCTTACGGCTCAGCCGTAGAACAATCTACGGTTCAGCTGTAGCCTAGCCGTAAAACAAAACTCAAAATTTCAGGTCTCTGGAATGTGAGCCGTACAAGGTTACGGCTTAGCCGTACAATACAGAAAACGAATCAGGATAGTTACAGAACTTGGAAATTCATGTACAACTTGAGCAAAACAAACCCCGATGAATCCAAAACAATAGATTCGGCCGTAAATGCATGCTAAGCCTATGAGAACAACAGAATCACAGCAATTAAACAAATACCCATATGTGTTATCAAATCCTGTACTTATACTTGCCTCAAAACCCTGTCAATCCACTGAATCAAGCTCCAAATCAACTAAAATCAAAGCAAATCAAAGAAACAACCCAAGCATGAGATGAGGACACAGCAACAGAGAAGGAGAGATACAATTGGAGAAGAAGAAGGAAGACTTGCAGAGAACCCACTTACCAAGCCACAGACAGAGATGAAGAAATAAGGAAAACCCAATCGAGATGGGTGCAAGATCCCAACACCAACCAAGAACGAGAATGAAGAGAAGAAATGAAAACGTGGACTTCCTCTGGTGTTGTTGCATGCAGTCGACTAAGGAAATGAGCAAGAGAGAGACACCTGGAGGATGACTCATATATACAGGTTTTGGAGTTTAAAACAAAGTCCGATAACTTTAAACTATTTACAGTTTAAGTCACACAAAGGTCCAACTTCTCCAATTGACTCCGAATGGGTCTGAGACAGTTACGGAAAATAACGAGCTCAACAAAATAAACATGCTGACACATGCTGACACCAAGCTGATGCAAATCTGATGCAAGCAAAGCAAAAATAAAATTACGAAAAAGAGCTTAGAACTTCCTATTCCAGGTCAAAGGTTACTCAACTACCTATCCAAGACCCGAAACCAAGTCCGAAGAATAAAACAACAGAAAAACACACTTATGAGCCACTAATCCGGCTCAAAGGGGATCGGAGTGTTACACCAGATCAAAATCACGAAGCAAGAAAAATTCAGAGTGCTTCTTTTGTAAAAAAAAAGGACATTGGAGGAAAGATTGCAAGGAATACAAGGCGTCTAAAGATGGGAAGAATAAAGCTGGGAATAAAGCTACCAACAGTGACTCCACCAACATTGCTTCAGAAACTGAAGTGGAACTCCTGTCTGTCTCGCAAGGTAACCATTTATCTGATGCTTGGATTTTAGATTTTAGTTGTTCTTATCACATGTGCCCTAATCGTGTTTGGTTTGATACCTATAAGGAATGTAATGGTGGTAGTGTTCTAATGGGTAGTGATGCACCTTGTAAGACCATTGGAATTGGCACCATTAAAATTAAAATGGTAGATGGAGTTATGAGAACCCTGGGTGATGTAAGGCATGTGCCAGCACTCAAGAAAAACCTAATCTCGTTAGGATTGCTTGAATCAAAGGGTGTACATTTATGGCAAAAGATGGTTTGCTGAAGGTGTCTAAAGGTGTTCTGGTATTAATGAAAGGTACCAGAGTGGGGAACAACCTGTATAAGCTTATGGGAAATACAATTATAGGTGGAGTGGCAGTCTCCACAGATGACAAAACCAGTGATGATGAGTCTCAGTTGTGGCATACGCGTCTAAGGCATTTGAGTGAGAGAGGCATGTTAAAACTACACAAAAGGCAGTTGTTAAAGGGTGTGAAAACATGCAAGTTGGATTTTTGTAAATACTATGTTTTTGGCAAGTAGAAAAAGGTGTCATTCAAAACTGTAGGCAACAGTTGTAGAAGCAATGATATTCTAGATTACATTCACTCCGGCGTGTGGGGATAAGCCCCGGTTACGTCAAAAGATGGAGCATACTACTTTGTGACATTCATTGATGATTTTTCAAGAAAGGTTTGGGTCTACTTTATGAAAGAGAAATCTGAAGTCTTCACTAAGTTCAAAGAGTGGAAGGCAGAAGTAGAAAATCAAACAGGCAGAAAAGTCAAGTATCTGAGATCAGATAATGGGGGTGAATACAGAAATTGTAGGTTTCTACAGTTTTGCAAGGATGAAGGCATCATAAGGCACTTCACTGTTCCAAAGAATCCTCAGCAAAACGGAGTTGTAGAAAGAATAAACAGGACACTTCTAGAAAAAGCAAGGAGAATGAGACTTCATGCAGGGTTGCCTCAAAGTTTTTGGGCAGAAGCAGTTAACCACATATGCTATGTGGTTAATCGGTCACCATCAAGACCCCTTGACTGTAAAGTTGCAGAAGAAGTGTGGACAGGTAAAGAGGTGGACTATTCTTCATTGAAGGTATTCGGTTGTCCAGCTTATGTACACATTCCTAGTGATGAAAGATCCAAGTTAGACTCCAAGTCACTTAAATGCATATTCCGTGGCTTTGAGAAAGGTGTAAAGGGGTATAAACTATGGGATCCAGAAAACAGGAAAAAGATCTGCAACGGAGATGTTGTATTTGATGAGCTTCTATGCTGAATAGAGAACATGATAGTGAAGTCAAAGGGCACAGTGTTGAAAAAGTGGTTATTAAAGTTATTCCTCTTGCAGATAATATAACCAAGGAACAAGCTCAAAGTTCATCAGAGGTTGGTACATCTGGAGTTGAGGAACAACGTGAGGTTCAGCAGGACCCTCAAGTTTAGCACAAGGAAGGGGAAAGAGAACCATCAAGCCACCTCAAAGGTTTGGATGGGATGAGGATGAAGTACACTTAGCTCTTATTACCAGTAGTGGTGATCCGACCTCTTTTCAAGAAGCTATGGAAAGCAGTGAAAGACAAGGTTGGATGGGTGCTATGATGGATGAGATAGAATCTCTCCAAAAGAACTCAGTCTGGGAGTTAGTTCCTAAACCCAAAGACAGAACAACAGTTGGCTGCAAATGGGTGTTTAGGAGAAAAAAAGCTTTGCAAAAAAATGCAAAACCAAGGTTCAAGGCACATTTAGTAACAAAGAGGTACTCATAAAGGAAGGGGTTGATTATGATGAGATCTTTTCCCTAGTTGTGAAACACACTTCTATCAGGGTGTTGTTGGCATTGGTAGCACAGTTAGGCATAGAGCTTGAACAATTAGATGTAAAGACAGCATTCCTTCACGGTGACTTAGTGGAAACAATTTACATAGAGCAACCTGAAGGATTCAAGGAAGTCGGAAAAGAACACCATGTACGCAAGTTGACGAGATCATTGTACGGGCTGAAACAATCTCTAAGACAATGGTACAAGCGTTTCGACTCCTACATGTTGTAGATCGACTACCATCGATGTGAGTATGATTGTTGTGTTTATTATAGAATTTTAGATGATAATTTTGTTATTTTTCTGTGGCTTCATGTGGATGATATGCTCATTACATGTAATGAATGTCAAAAGTTGATGAACTCAAATCTCAATTGAGAAAAGAATTTGATATGATAGACCTTGGGGCAGCCACAAAAATGTTGGGCATGAAAATTAGGAGAGACAGGAAGGCTGGAAAGTTGTGGTTATCACATAGAAAGTACATCTCAAAGGTACTTGAAAAATTCAACATGCTAAATGCTAAGCCTGTGTCTACTCTGCTTGCAAGTTACTTTAGTTTAAGTGCCAGACAATGTCTGAATGACGATGAGAAAATTAAAGAAATGTCCAGGATACCATATGCAAATGCGGTAGGATGTTTGATGTATGCCATGGTTTGTACTAGACTAGATATAGCTCAAGCAGTGGGTGTAGTGAGTAAGTACATGGTGAATCCAGGAAAAGAGCATTGGAACATTGTAAAGTAGATTCTGAGGTACTTGAAGGGCACCAAAGACTTGGGAATTCTATTTGAAAGAAAACAGGGGTCATAGTTTGTAGTTGGATGTGTAGATTCTAATTTTGCAGGGGACCTAGACAAGAGAAGATCCACTACAGGATATGTCTATATGCTTGTTAGTGGATTGATAAGTTGGAGATCGGTGTTTCAGTCTACAAGTGCATTATCCACTACAGAGGCAGAATACATGGCAGCTTCAGAGGCTTCTAAGGAAGCAATTTGGTTGAAAGGTTTGGTAAATGACATGGGTATCAAGCAGAAACCAATTTTGTTACACTGTGACAGTTAGAGTGCAATATGCCTATCAAAGAATCAGGTATATCATGCAAGGACAAAACTATAGTTGTTATATATTACAGAATTCGAGATTGGGTTGAGATCTCCATTCAGAAGATTCACACGGATGATAATCCAGCTGATATGCTTACCAAGCCAGTGATTACAGAGAAGTTCAAGCATTGCTTGAACTTGCTCAATCTCTCCTCTTGTTAAAGAGTGAAGGTGCACCTCATCTCTATTGGGGTGCAGTCATGGTGGGATTGGGTTCCCACAAGGTATGTGTTTTAAACACATTTAACAATTCTTCAAAGGGTCAGACATTTTTCGCCAAGGTGGGATTGTTGGGTTTGGCTCAAAAGGTCCTTATTGGGCCTGAGTGGAGGCCCCCATTAATTAGGGTTGTTTTCTTTCTTATTCTCTTTATATATTCTCTTTGGTAGTTTTTTGTAACCAAGAAAGAGAGCAACAAAGGGAAGGGAATACAGAGAAAAAGCTTGTAAGGGGGAGAGAGAGGTTTCTTGAATGGTGAAATCCTCGTGCTCGTGGACGTAGGCAATCTGGCCGAACCACGTAAATTCTCGTATTTTCTGTGTATGTGATTGCTTGTTTTTTCCTTCGTTGTGGTGTGTGCTTGGTTAAATCCAGATCTAACAACTATTTCACAAGTGCATAAACCTTACTGACTGATGTCATTTAGATAAATTCAGTGGCTATTTCTCTCCCAAGGACCTGTAGATGTGTCTTAGTATTTATTACTTTTTCACCTATGTTAATATCCATCACCCTTTTTTTTAACAATGTAATTTTATTCCAACAGTAGCACATAAAGCCAACAATGCAAATGCACTATAAGAGAAATACACCAACAAAAGGCCACAAACCAACTGTAAACGAAAATAAGATTACATCAAGAGTCCAAGTACATAATCTCTATCAACTCCCTATTTAGCCTTAAGGTCAGATACTTGCCTTCTTCATGAGCTCCTATTAAAGTATGGTGGAACTCAACTTTGATAGATTTTCATAGAACCTTAATTTCATTCGGAATGAACTTATAGGAAATAAACAAATGAAAAAAAAATATGATATCCAATACAGCAATGCACTACATGTGCTACAACTACAAGCTTAAAATAAAGCAACAGAAAAGTTCCTTTCTCCATAAGATCCCCTAATGTAACTACTCCAAAATTTTAATCGTTTCATATTTTAATTCCCCATTGATCATGCAACCAAGTCTTTGTGCCTTTCTTGTTTTTTCCCCTCTTCTTCTTAGTTGCTTCCCCTTGGGGCCTATGTCCTCAATATTTTATAGTCAATAGGGTAGGCAGGGGCATCCCAAAACCGTTGTAGGCTTCCTTCAGTTACGATAACTTGAAGATAAGGAGAATAGACTTAGCTTGTGTTTTCCCAACCTTGATTTGTTGTTGCTTCTTCTTCCAGTTGCATTCTCTCTCTCTAGGGAATGGTTGCTGTGATTGCTTCTTGTGGATGGAGGAATTTGGTTGAGATGTGCTTTTTTCTTTCTAAAGTTTAGTTAGTGGGCCTCTTCCTTATTTCTATATGGTACTTGCTAGTGATTTCCTAAATTGTTTCCTAGCTACTATTTGAGTCAATTTAGAGTCACAAAGTGAAACTATCATGTGTTTTCTTGTCTTGTTATGTATGCATTCCTTAACTTTGGACCAGTATTGTCCGATTGGTGTATTGATCATCAGAACAACGCCAAGCAGGTTGTTGAAACATGGTATAAGTTTTTCAATAGCTCTCGGAGGAAACAGTGGGTCCCTCTCCTATATTTGGCAAATGATATCATGCAGAACAATAGGCGTAGAGGAAGGAGGTTTATGAATAGATTTTGGAAGGTCCTCCCTGGAGCTCTCAAGGATGTTTATGAGAATGGTGATGATAATGTAAAGAATGCGGTAACCAAACTGGTAAGGTTTTCATGTTCTTTTCATGAGGACCCAAGTCAAAGATACCTCACATGTCACAAGATAAGCAGTATAGACAAGGATAGATGGTTTATAGCGGGTCACTCTTTGATTGATTGCAATTGTATTAATTAATTTTTTGGTAATTTAGATGTTACTGTAAGATTCAACCAACTTAAATGAAATTATTTGATCATGCAATGTACCTGATACTGCACTAGCTATGCCTAAGTGCACTGGTTGGTGTAAGACATGTAATATTGGCAAATTCATGGGATGGACAAAACTTGGGTTTTAAGTGTTGTAATTTTATTTTCAAGATGGATTGAAGCCTCTATAAAAGTTACAAATGAAGATCTTTTACTCTAAAGATGGAATGCAGGTGCTTTAACTATCGGACCGGTCGGATTACATGGCAGATCGGTCGAATTACATGCATATAGAAACCTACAGACAGAATTGAAGATTAACCAGTCGGCTAAGGTGCCCGATCAGTCGGACGCCATGCCCGATCGGTCGAATAGGGTATCTGATCGGTCGGCTGGGTCGGCTGTTACGAATAAGAAAACTCTGATTTTTCAAATCTACATCTTGTGCGATCAATCCTTCTTTATCTTCTCCGAATCCAGAGCGAAAAGGTCTTTATGGTTGCTGTGTATAAGGATCATCTCTTCCTTGAAGGAATTACACCTCTCCAGATAAAAACCCTAGAAATCTTATTGAGAGACATCATCTTCTCAAAAGCTTCTTTGTTCTACATGTGCTGCGAAGTGTGCTTCTTAGCATCAGGTTCATTCTCTATCTTGGTAATTCGTCTTGAGAGGCATCAAGGTGTGAAGATCAAGCCTGAAGAAGGTGAACGACGTGTGCGTCGACAAGAAGGCTTCTAGTCTTTTAGATTGTGTTCAACGGGGAAAGGGTAGTAAGTAGTTCTTGTAACCTCTCTTGCATAGTATTTGATCTTGGTGGACCAGTGGTTGGTCCCGTGATTTTTTCCCGTTTAGGTTTTCCACGTAAAAAAATCTTATATCCATCTTCTTTGTGGTGATTGATTTGTTGTTAGATCTACTGTTATTGGTTATCTTAATAGTTAGATCTAACTGAGACCTAAACCTATGTTAAGGTTTAAAATATTTCAGTTGGCAATACTCTCCTTCACAGCAGAGGTACAGGGTCTAGGCACTGGTCATCTCCCTGATAACCTCGAGAAAACCCTACCGGCCAGTTTGGTAGATAACAGGACTTTCTAGCATTCTTGAAATTATCAAATGAAGAATAGAATTTATTAAAAGACAATTATCTCAATGCCATTTTCAAGGCTTTTTATGAGCACTCCTTTCAGGTGAGTGTTTCAACTTGGATAGTGATGTGTCCATTCTTTGTCAGCATTCTTAGCATGATTAATAGTAACATAGTTTTGATTAGTTTAGTCTGCTATGTATATAATATTCTTCAGGTAGAAATATGGGAAAAAAGGAGAGTCTTTTAATCTTGTGGCAAAAGCCTTAGAGATGAAATGCTTGATAAGGACCACCCTCCTTTGTTTGAGAATAACAAAGAGAGTTCGCAATCACAATCCATCAAAATTGTGAGGAAAGATGCTCATTCAATAAGAATAGTAAGATCTTATCCTTTAATGGCATTTTGATCTGAATCTTATGTACACAAATGTTGTGTGTACCGTGTACTCATTTTTAAATAAGGACTTTCTTTTATTGTTAAAGTAAGGTGTTTAGCTTTGTTTCTAGTTGACCTTGTACTAATTTTGAATCCAGGACTTTCTTCTAATGTTCTTTTAAAGAAAGGTGTTAAGCTGTTTCATAGTTCTAATCAGTGTTCGCTTGAAATTCAGAAATTGGCCGTTCGAGACATGCCAGAGAAAATAGTTACTGCATTTCAATTTGTACATGATGAACATCTCAATGAAGATGCTGCTTTAATCAAATGTAAGGAAGCTTTTCATTGCATTGGGAAGATAGACAGAGATGTTGATGATGCTTGTACTCATGGTAAGATGAAGTCTTTGAGATCCCCGTATTTAGAGTGAAGATATAAGGTTCTCTAGCATGAAAAAGCACACTGATGTGAAGATGTAAAACAAAAAGCAAATTCAATATGTTGCTATTTGGTTCTAGGGTTTTTTTAGGTAACAAAACCTCAAAATTTAGTTCCTAAGTTTGCTTCTATTAGTTTGAATAGAGATCAATTGTAAACCATAACCAACATGTTAGGAGTTTAGCATAGCCCATAGGTACAAAACTCTTCATTTATTGCTTCATTCATTAATCACAATTCATTTAGTCACTAGTTAATAGACACCTCACATAAGAGTAATCGGCTGTTGATGAGTAATTGAATGTTGACTTGTAAGTAGTACCGATAAGTGCTAAGTATTTACTACTTTAATACTAATTAGTAAATAATAATGATTGATCGGCAACATAGATAAATTTAAGAAAAAAAGAAGAGAACTACAAACACAATCCAAACTAAGTTCAAAAGTAGCTAAAGAAACAAACACCCAACACACCCACACTTTACATAATCTAGTTATATTCCACTCGGGTGTCTCCCATTTGTTCTCTAGATAGCGATATCCACTAGGCGGCCCTTTGTGTATCATATGGGCACCGCTTTGGATCATGCCCCTTTTCCAACAACTTCTTATATGCCTTGTGTAGCTCGGCCCTTAACTCCCTATAAATGTGCATCGCTAGTTTCTCGACTGCAACTCCTACATGTGTATCGGTCTTCTAGTCACCGAAGTTATACTTTTCCTGTCAATTTGAACCCATAAGTGGGATAAGTAAATAATAACGCCTATGAATATAGATTAGGAAGTAAAAAATTGTTTTAGTACCGCTGCTGCAGTTATGATGGCCTCCTTGCACCCATCATCAATAGCTCCCCATGTTTCTTTGTGTAAAGGTGCGAGCCTATGAATATGACTCTCTAGCTCGACTGCAAATGTAGAGGCATTTACACCCTCGAATGCCCCCAATAGTGCACCTAGTGGAATAGGTATCCTATTGCCCAAAATCCTCATCCTCCTATCGACTCATGGCCCACCACCCTGCCCCGCACACGTCGAGAGGATGATGCTACAACCACCACAGATAAATATGAGTTATTTAATGACAAACAAATGAAATATATGATAAGTTTGAAAAAAAAATAGTGGGGTCCAACATGTCTTACCAACACTACTACCCGTAGTACGCGGCTAGGCATAATGGGTTGGTTGCCACCGATCTCAGGCTGACTATAGTTATGATCTAGGACCGTGTCCTGAGTGTTTGCACTGCAATGGCTGCAGTTCCCCGAGCCTATGTGCACGACCTGAATAACACAATAAGTGAGTATAATATCAAGAAATATCATAACTATCTCACATTTGATGTTAGATATAATAACCTCATCTTTGAAGTTTCTTCATTCGAGGAACTCAACTCTTCCTCGCTCCGAGATGGAATATGAAGTGCTTGTTCCAACTGCCCTACACCCACCTCACTTGTTTGAGTTATATTCCTTTCAATATTCTTTTTTTTAGCTGACTCATAAGCATTCTTCTTCTGGGTCAATGCTCTGGGTTTGACAAAAGATTTTTTTTTCTTTGGTATTTTTGGCCACTATGATCAGTAAGTTGACAAAAAAACACTATATATTAAAAAGTAAATACACAGTAGTTAGCTGATTGAAAGGTGAATTAATGATTGCATTGCATTAAAATACTCATCCACACACATGAAAAAATAAAGTTTACATATCATAATTCCATATCAAAATCAATATCAGTGTCGGACTGATCAGTTTTCTCTTCATCTATGTACTCTACCAATGTTTCATCCTTGTCATCACCATCGTTGGCAATTGGTTCATCATCATTGGCTATTGGTTTATTATCCTTAGGGATGATCTCTAGTTCAATGTCATTCCTAGTGTAACAAAAGAAAAAATCCTCTTGAATAGGGATTGAAACAGTTTCAGTGGCTTCTTCCTGTTGATATGGCTCATTAATCACATTTTGTCCTCTATCTTCATCTCGCTCTTGCACATCCCAAACTCCTCAGTGCTTGACCCGTTCCACGACTATCCAATTTGGGCATAATTTGGTATCATTGATGTAGAACACTTGATTTACCTGATTTGGTAAGATAAAGGGATCTCCTAATACCACTAATCCTTAACGTAAGTACTACTCACATGTGCATCAATTTGTATTTTAGATTTATGACCAATATTATACCATTCACATTTGAACAAAACCACTTCAGAAGCAGTGATGTATGACAATTTATAAATATTGGTCACATAACTGAAAAAGTCAATTTTTTCCTCATTGTGGCCCCCTTCCATAACCAACTCACTATTCTAGCTCTTGTGACAGTTGTCGCTGTCTCTAGTGATGAACCGAATGCCATTAACCCTACAACCCAAATATTGATGCACAAGACGGTTAGGACCAATTGCCAATGCCCATAATTTATTGGTTGCTTCTGGAGACCCTTGAGATCTTAGTTGATTCATCTACATTAACATAAAAATTAGACATGCTATTTTTTAATGTTTCGGATTGATAACATTTATTGTACAAATATTTTACGTACATGATCTTTGAACGATCCAAAAAAAATTTTCCATTGTATATTAATGATGTTGAGTCCCTCGGGCTCATTCACTTGCTTCTTGTGCTCCCTACTCAAGGGGTTGGTGACATATAAATTAGTGTGATACATTAGAAGATCAGAAAGTTTACATGTAATGCATACAGTTAGTTAAACTGAACCACTTAATTTAGATAAGGTATGACCTCGGGAGTATTATACAACACAAACCAATGGGCCATGTGGCATTTCCTAACGGACACATTGGGAGCCTCATGATAGGTGCAAAGGGACAAACGCGTTGCGTGAAGACATCTAACCTTGAACCTCGTTCGCCCCCATTGTCATTCCGTTCTTGAAGAACTTCCCCTTTTAGGTACATCTTGATAAAATTAACACCCTGTTTAACAATGTATGCCTCCGTGATCAAACCTTCTAGCCAAGCTCAATTGGTAATATAGCCCTTCAGGGTTCCCAGAAACCTTTAAATGCACAAAAAAAAATTTTAAAAACTAAAATACAACAGTAATTTACAATATAAAAATGGAAAACATAATCACCTCTTGATTGGATACATCCATCGATATTGCACCGACCCAGTAAGCTTAGCCTCACATGGTAAATAAACTGTCAAATGAACCATCACATCAAAGAATACTGGAGGAAAAATCCTCTCCAACTTATATGGTATGAGAGCTATTTTCTTCTCGAGTTCTTTTAAGTGGCTCCATTTTAACGTCTTTGAGCAAACATCCTTGACAAAGCTACCCAGCTCAAATAGTGTTGTGCATATCTCTTTGTTCATGTACCCAAGCATACCAATCGAAAGAAGACGGTGCAGAAGAAAATGACAGTTATGGCTTTTTAGGCCCACTAATCTCCCATTCTTTGAAGTCATACACTTAGAGAGGTTCGGAGCATACCATCTGGGAACTTGATCGATTTCAGATATTGATAAAAACTATCTCTCTCCTTTGGTCCTAATGTGTAGAATGCACGAGGCTTCTCAAGGGTACCACTTCCTCTATTGCGTAGATGCAATTCTGGCCTAATGTTCATATCTTTCAAATCCCGATGGGCATACTTTTTGTCCTTGCTCTTCTTGTCCATGCCCACCATTGTGCAGAGGTGATTTTCACTTATACTCTTCTCTACGTGCATGACATCAATGTTGCGTCAGAGCTTTAGTTTCTTAAAATACAGTAGCTCATAAAAAATGCTTTTCCTCATCCAGTTCAAGTTTTCAGGGTCACGGGGTCTTTTTTTTTATTGCTAGAGTGTTTTCCAAACTTTGTATCTGGTAAGCACTTTAATTGTGCTTGTACCTTTTCCACCTACGACAACTCCAATGACTTCACTCGATTCTCATACTTACCGTTAAAGTCCTTACTACGTCACCAACTATGCCGCTTAGGCAAGTAAGGCCTATGTAGCTTGTAAGCAAGTTTCTTTCTCAATTTGATTAATAAGGAATCTTCATTACAAATGGGACAAGCCGTGTAGCCTTTGGTGGACCAGCCAGATAAGTTACCATATGCAGTGAAGTCATTTATGGTCTACAACACAGCCGCGAGCATTGTGAAGCTCTGCTTGCTGAAGGCATCGTAAGTTTCAACCCCATTCTCCCACAACTCCTTTAACTCATCAATCAAGGGTCAAAGATAAAAATCAATGTCATTCCTAGGTTGATGTGGTCCAGGAATCAGTAATGACAACATGAAGAATGGCTTTTTCATGTACATCCAGGGTGGTAAGTTGTATGGTATAAGTATGACAGGCCACATACTGTAGGATGTGTTCATGTCCCCGAAAGGGTTGAATCCATCAGAGGCTAGCCCCATTCTTATATTACGGGTCTCCCCTACAAAATATGGGTGCTCCTTATCAAAATTCTTCCATTCCTGACAATCGGCCTGACGCCTACCTATCCCATCATTTCTACATTTATCACTGTGCCGTCTCAAGTGTGTGGCAGTCTTTCTGGACATGTAAAGTTTCTGTGTAAGGTCCTGATCCCAACTAACCTCGATTTATATTAATTAATCTTGTTTTATATTAATTTAAATGTGCTTAGGCTAATTTAATTCAAACCCTTTGGGCTTGGGTCATGGATAGGTAGTCGGCTCGGGTTCGAGCCTTACCTAGGTAGATAAGGACCCTTTTGTAATTGTCCGTGCATCATATTGACATTTCATTAGTTGCATCTTGTGTAATTCTTTGTGTAGATCATCTTTCATGTTGGGCTCGACTTGATTCGGACCCATCTTGGGCCAAGTGAAGTCCATTTGACCCAAACTGTAATTTTCCCAAAAATGTTGGGCTTCCATGTAAAATTCAGGAAAAATCTGATTAAAAGGAGGAATCCAACGTCTCTCCCCATCTTTCCTTTAGTGTTTTCATTGGAATCACTCCTCATCTCCACACTTTTTCATCTCCACCTCATATTGGAGTTGCAAACAAAGCTTTGAAGCTTTGCATGCAATATTAAGAGTCTCCATCCATTTTCTCCTTTTTCCTCTGCGTATCTTTCTCTTTAGAAGCACCTTCTTCCTCAAGAACAACTCTTTAAGGTGAAGACTTTACCCCCATATCAATTTCTTAGGGTTTAATAGAGTCAAGGAGACTCAGTTATACAACATGCATGCATTCTACCTTAGATTCACCCTTTGCATGTCTTTTATGTAAATAACCCACCTTCTTGTTAAGGCTTTCCCTAATCATACACTAAGGATAAGTTAACAAGGTCAAGCACTGAGTAAAAGGCAAGTATTATAGTAAATATGCTAGATGTGTGTTTATATTGTTGATTATTGGATTAAACACTCTAATTTCAAGTTACAGCTCCTTCTTCTTTGATTTAAGTATATATGTGTCGAATTGAATGAATTAGAGTATGAATAGGTAATGTGCGTGTTGTGTGAGCCTTGAATAGCCTTTAGTAACATTTTGAAATCATAGAAAGCTCATTGTAACCCCATTTAATTCAGAGTTCGGTACTGAACTCGAGCTTCAGAATCACTTTAAGAATTTCTGAAGCTTACGGCGAAGCCGTAAGTGTATACGGTTCAAAGTCCCAAAAGTACCAAAATCCATTTTTGTACTACGACTAACCCTCAGCTAAGCCATGGAATGAACTATGGCTAAGTCATACCCATCCCTTGACCAAGTTGTAAGCCATTTTATGGTGAGCTTTCTTGAGTGCCTGAAATCCTATTTTTCTTTTACGGCTCACACACGGCTAAGACGTGGATTGTATTACGGCTAAGCCATAGCCTAGCCGTAGGCTAATTTACGGTTAAGCTGTAAATGCGTAGGAACTTGAAGGAGAAACTAAGCCACTCGGTTAAGCTGTAAGAACACCGTGAACATAGGCTATTAGGGATTTCAAGTGACTATGTAGGGCTTTAGATATGACACTTTTTTCACAATTAAATTGCCAATGGTGATTAAATAATGAGGACAAGTGTAGAGCTGTCACTTATCTACTGTGATTTTTCGGATGAATTCCCGATGTCACGTCATGGGTGTTGGCATAGGAAGAGGTGTCCTTTGTATATACAATGTAATTCCAAGATTGGTGACACAATAACACCGGACGTCTTATGAATACATCGTGTTGAATGAGCTCGGGCTCATGGATTATCTAGCATAGGATTGGCTCATAAATTTCCCTTGATACCTTCTCAATTCAAATGCATTCATATTGTTAATAAACCATGCCCTCAACATGATGTAGCTCAATTAAATATGCATTAATTGATTCTTAGATACTTGTTAAATTCTGATTACTATGAATGAATGTGACCTCAAGACTGAACTCCCTTATGTATGATATGATATAGTACGACTGAAATGTATAAAAGATGTAAATTCGAGTCAGCCTTGATACATTGAATCGGCACCACTTAGCTTGTGCCCTTATTAGGTTCGACGGGATTGGTTTAGGTATCTTTATGTCGCTATTGCAGTAGTCCATGAGGAGTTGTTGGTGCTCCTCAGGAAGCTAGTCTGATCCCTTATCGTCCCATATGCATACCCTCTCTAGATGATATGCTCTTTTTTGAGGGAATATAGCCTCGAGATGCCAATTAATATGTATAATATTATGTTTATGATTCGTTTCTCATGTTTACTCATGCACGACCTGCCTAATTACGTTTATTGCCTTCTTTTAATATATATATATTTCTTAGTTCATTTGATACAGTATAATGGTTTTATGTATCTCTATATTTGCTTAACCATTGTGTTAACAGTGCTACCTTTGGTGTTATACGTATAGAATCAAACCCCAACTTGAATATTAATGCGTCCCAGGAGGGCCCGACGATACCTCGGCGTATAGAATAATTGAAGGATGATGATGTCTTTTACTAATCGTTCTACGAAGAGTATCCAGTGGTTTAGTTGGGTTAATCAGTTGTGATTCTGGTCTTAGGTATGGAGATGGTTAAAACAAGACATTGTGTATAAGACATTATTTAGGTTTTGTAGCTTATGTGTTTGGGAATGTTTAATTAAAATACTTAAATTTATTATATGATGGTATGATATTCTTTTCTATGCATTGCTTATGATCATTACAGGTGTATTTCATAGGTTTCTGTTTTATGTTGAATTTAATCTAGGTGTTGTTGGGCTTACCTCACACGTTCCTATGGAATCTCCAATATAGTGATTCGTGCATACCTTCATATGGTACGGATTACTACGGGATTACATATTCACACCCTGGGGGCCCATTCTAATCCCTAATTATTAGGATCGGGGCATGACATACGTAAGTAATGGTATCAAAGCGATGAAGAAGTCGATTAAGAGACTTAGCAACTCTAGGAAACGTGGTACGGTTATGATAGGTTTGATTGGGGGTTGGATTTTGTATAAAGACTTATAACTTACCTCATATTAATATATTGTTATGACTAACTACTGTTATAATTGTAGATAAATGGTATCTGGGTCTGGTACGAACAATAGTTTGGGTGGTAACAGCCACAAAAACATCGAATTGGATGGTGTGGATCCTCTACTGCCACCCCCTCCTCATCCTACATATAACACTGAAGAGCGATTTATAATGCTGATGCATCAATTAGCTGCTAGCAACGCCAACCAAGCAGCCATGTAAATATAGTTAGCCACCCTTCTGGAAAGGCAGAACTAGCCCGGAGACCCTAATTCCTTATATGAGAAATTCCAGAAGAGAGGAGTTGTGGAATTCATGGGATGAGAGGATCCTTTACAAGCTGATGAATGGTTTATACATATAGAGAATGTTTTTGATTCCCTGACTTGCACATAAAGGCAGCAAGTGGTCCTTGTGGCATCCATGTTTAGAGATATTATGAATTCATGGTGGAACAGTATCCGGGATCAAATTAGGGCTATGCCAAATGCTACAGTTTGGAAAGCTTTTAAGAGGCAGTTTAGGAAGAGTTTATTCTAGAGCATGTGACCCACAAGAGGAAGGCTGAGTTCCTCACCCTATAGTAGAATTCCTTGACGATTGCAGAATATGTGCACGTATTCAGTCAACTCTCTTGGCTTACCTTGGACTTGATTGACATTGAGGAAAAAGAGTTGAAAGGTTCCTCGAAGGGTTGAGGCCTACTATTAAGGGACACGTTATGGCATTCCATCATCCAAGATAGTATGATGATGCGGTACAGAGAGCTTATGCGGCTGAAGAAATTGAGAAAAGCTTATTCTTGGGAAAGTTTAGGAGGAGTGCCCCACCTTCTGGGAAGAGTCAACAACACTTTAAGAAACAAAAAGGAGTTGTTGGTGGGACGTCAAGGCTAGTCTGTGGTGTGTACGAAAAGGGCCATGAGACAAGTAAATGTTGAAAGTCTTTGGGAGCCTATTTCGGCTGTGGCTCATTAGGTTATCGCTTGTCAGAATGCCGAAAAAGAAGGGGTTCCAGTCAAGCCCCACCCCAGCAGCAGTATCAACAATCTTCAGAGCTGCATTGCTCGCACCTCCAAGTCAACAACTGCAAATGAGACAAGGCCAAGGGTAGACACAATAAGGTCAAGGCCAACAAAAGCAAGGACAGTAGAAACAGGGACAGTAGAACCGACCTTACAGGTAAGGCCGCGCCTATGCACTGACACATGAAGAAGCATAAGTAGCGAAGCATGTGGTCGTAGGTAAGGTTTTCATTTGTGATATAGAAGCTAAGGTGTTGTTTGATTTGGGATCTTCGCACTCCTTTATTTCACCCCAATTCTCTAGTAGGATACGGGAGCTGCAAGCGCAGCTATCGTATGTATTGAGTGGTATCATTCCTGTGGGCAAACGGGTGACTTGTGAGGACTACTATCCAGGTTGTCGAGTTCTAAATGGAATGGTCCTTTTTCTAGCATATATCATCATGTTACCAATGCATGATTTCGATGTAATCCTAGGCATTGACTGGTTGACTAAGTATATAGCTTGTTTAGACTGTTTTTGTAAGATCGTCACAGTAAAGGTAGACAAAATCGGCCCGAGTGTTGTATTCCAAGGTGAGAAGAAGAGTTTGAATAGTAGACTAATCTCAGCATTTCAAGTAAAAAGATTAATTCATAGTGGCTGTAAGGGGTACATTGCCTTCATTGTTGAGAAGAAACCACCTAAGAAGTTAGAAGAGATACCTGTGGTTTGTGAGTTTCCTAATGTGTTCCTTGATAAAGTACCTGGTCTTCCTCCGGTTAGGGAAGTAGATTTTACTATAGAGCTAGTACATAGTACAACTTCAATTTCTAGGCTCTGTATAAAATGGCACCTACAGAGTTGTGTAAGTTGAAGATACAGTTGCAAGACTTATTGGATAAGGGGTTTATTCGTCCTAGCACATCACCATAGGGAGCCCCAGTTTTGTTTGTGAATAATAGGGATGGCACGCTTAGAATGTGTATTGAGTATAGACAGTTAAATCAGGTGACAATAAAAAATAAGTACCCACTGTCTAGAATTGATGAACTGTTTGATCAATTACAAGATGCAACTCACTTTTCAAAGATTGATATGAGGTTTGGATATATCAGTTGCGAGTTAGAGAACAAGATGCATCTAAAACAGCTTTCAAGACAAGATATGGGCACAATGAATTCTTAGTCATGCCTTTTGGGTTGACCAATGCCCAAGCTGTATTTATGGCCTTGATGAACAGGATCTTCTCACCTTATCTCGATTGATTCATAATAGTTTTCATTGATGATGTACTGGTGTACTCCAAGACTTAAGACGAGCATGTTGAGCATTGAGGATTTCCTTGCAATTGTTGAAAGACCATAGATTATATGCCAAACTGGACAAGTGTGATTTCTAGTTAGAACAAGTTGCTTTCTAAAGGCATATAAATTCAAAAGATGGGCTTGCAGTAGATCTAGCTAAGATTGAGGCTAGAATTAGTTGGTAAAGCTCCAAAATAGTTACAGAGGTTAGAAGTTTTGTCGGTTTGACGAGCTACTACCGAAGGTTTGTAAAGGACTTTTCTAGAATAGTCGCACCCTTGATGAAATTGACTTGAAAGAATGAACCTTTTGTTTGGTCGGCCGAATGTGAGTTGAGTTTCCAACTCCTTAAGGAGAAGCTAACCTCAGCCCCAATCTTATCTCTACTGGAAGGTAGTGGTGGATTTGTTATCTATACTGATGATTCAAGGATTGGGTTGGGATGTGTATTAATGCAAAAATTAATGCAAAATGGAAAGGTGATAGCATATGGATCTCGACAGTTAAGGGAACATGAAAAGAATTATGCTAAGCATGATCTAGAATTAGCTGCTGTCATCCTTGCCTTGAAGTTGTGGAGAAACTACTTGTATGGAGAGTGATTTGAAGTCCATAGTGATCATCGTAGTCTCTAGTATTTGTTCTCTCAACATTATCTTAACATGAGACAGCGTAGATGGCTAAAATTCATAAAGGATTATGATTTTCCAATCAAGTAGTTTCAAGGTAAAGGAAATGTAGTGGCCGATGCTCTCAGAAGGAAATCAACCATTGAAATGGCGGCCATAAGTGGTGAATGGTCTCTAGTAGAGGAATTTCGATATCTGGATGTATAAGTCAAATTCATGAACGATAAGGTTATGTTAGTAGCCATGTCTATCTTTGAACCCACCTTAATACAACAAATTAAAGATAGATAGTTTGAAAATCCAAAGTTTGTTAAGATTTGTTACCACATATCTGAGAGACCAGATTTCAGGATAGTAGATGGGGTGTTGTACTTTAGAGATCGGCTATACATTCCAGTGGTTCAAAATCAAAATTTAAAGAAAACAATCATGACTGAAGCACATCACGCTAAATATTCCATGCACCCCGGAAGTACCAAAATGTACTAAAATTTACGTGGCAGGTTTTGGTGGAATAACATGAAGACAGACATTGCAGGTTTTGTGGCAAGATGTCTTACCTGCCAACGTGTAAAGGTTGAACATAAGAAGTCTCCTGGGTTACTACATCCTTTACATATTCCGAAGTGGAAATGGGAGAATCTTTCTACAAATTTTGTTTCAGAGCTACCTCGGATGAGCAGACGTCTTGATGTCATCTGGGTGATCGTCGATCAATTAACGAAGTCAGCTCACTTTATTCCTATTCGGAAGGGGATGAAATTTCAGAAGATAGCCAAGATCTTCATAGATAAGGTTATGTAGCTGCACAGTATTCTAGTCTTTATTGAATCTGATGGAGACAGTAGGTTTGTATCTTCCTTTTGGCAATCTTTCCAGAAATCCATGGGTAACAAACTCAATTTTAGCACGACTTACCATCCTCAGACCGATGGGTAATCTAAGCGAATGATACAAACTCTTAAAGACATGCTTTGAGCTAACATGCTAACATGATAGACTTTGGAAAAGAGTGTGATGAACACTTTTCCTTATGTGAATTTGCGTACAACAATAGTTATCACGCGAGCATCGGAATGGATCCATTCGAAGCTCTGTATGGTTGTAAGTGCCGTACACCAGTCTGTTGGGAAGAAGTAGGAGTTAGAAGTTTTCATGGGCCTTCTTTAGTTGCGGATTTGGGAGAAAAGGTGCAAAAGGTGCAAGACAGATTAAAGGTTGGTGATCTCACTAGAAGAGTTATACAGATAACCGCCGTAGACCCCTTGAATTTCAAGTGGGAGACAAAGTCTTCTTGAAAGTTTCTCCAATGAAAGGTACTATCAAGTTTGGGCAGAAAGGTAAGTTAGCTCCACTGTTTTTAGGGCCTTTTGAGATACAAAGCAGAGTTAGATATTTGGCCTATAGGTTGGAGTTACCACCCCAACTCACTGGAGTTCATAACGTATTTTATGTATCGATGCTTCGGAAGTACCTTTCAAATCCTTCCCACGTCCTTGAAATAGACGACATACAAGTTAAGCTAGATGTGAGTTATGAAGAAAGACCCCTTCGTATCATTGACACTAAAGATCAAGTATTACGTACTCGGTGATCAATTGGGTTAAGATTCTATGGTAGGATCATGGGCAAGAAGAAGCTACTTGGGAGCTTGAAGATCAAGTTTAGGAAAAATAACCAAAGCGCCTACCCGAGGTACGTTGCATATGGAGGACCGAATGATCTTAAAAGGGGGCGGATGTCAGGTCTTGAGCCAAACTAACCTCGATTAATATTAATTAATCTTGTTTTATATTAATTAAAATGTGTTTAGGCTAATTTAATTCAAACCCTTTGGGCTTGGGTCATGGATAGTTAGTCGGGTCTAGTTCGAACCTCACCTAGGTACTAAGGACCCTTTTGTAATTGTCCTTGCATCATATTGACATTTGATTAGTTGCATCTTGTGTAATTCTTTGTGTAGATCATCTTTCATGTTGCGCTTAACTGGATTCGGACCCATCTTAGCTCCAGTGAGGTCCATTTGACCCAAACTGTAATTTTCCCAAAAATATTAGGCTTACATGTAAAATTCAGGAAAAATTTGATTAAAAGGAGCAATCCAACATCTCTCCCCATCTTTCCTTCAGTGTTTTCATTGGAATCACTCTTCATCTCCACACTTCTTCATCTTCACCTCAAATTGGAGTTGCAAACAAAGCTTTAAAACCTTGTATGCAACAGTAAGAGTCTCCATCCATCTTCTCCTTTTTCCTTTGTGCATCTTTCTTTTTAGAAGCACCTTTGTCCCCAAGCAATAGCTCCTTAAGGTGAAGCCTCTGCCTCCATTTCAATTTCTTGGGATTTAATAGAGTCAAGGTGCATGCAATAGTAAGAGTCTCCATCTATCTTCTTCTTCTTCCTTTGTGCATCTTTCTTTTTAGAAGCACCTTTTTCCCCAAGCAACAGCTCCTTAAGGTGAAGACTCTACCTCCATTTCAATTTCTTGGGATTTAATAGAGTCAAGGAGACTCAATTATACAACATGCATGCATTCTACCTTAGACTCACCCTTTGCACGCCTTTTATGTAGAGAACCCACCTTTTTGTTGAGGCTTTCCCTAATCACACACTAAGGAGAAGTTAGCAAGGTCAAGTACTGAGTTAAAAGGCAAGTATTAAAGTACATAAAATGCTGCATGTGTATTTAAATTGTTGATTCTTGGATTAAACACTCTAATTTTAAATTACAACTCCTTCGTCTTTGATTTAAGTATATATGTGTCGAATTGAAGAATTAGAGCATGAATAGGTAATGTGGGTGTTGTGTGAGTCTTGAATAACCTTTAGTAACATTTTGAAGTCATAGGAAGCTCACTGTAACCCCTCTTAATTCAGAGTTTGGTACTAAACTCAAGCTTCAGAATCACTTTAAGAATTTCTGAAGCTTACGGCGCAGCTACGGCTAAGCCGTAAGTGTGTAGGCTCAAAGGCCCAGAAGTACCAAAACCTATTTTTGTACTAATGCTAACCCTTAGCTAAGGTGTGGAATGAACTACGGCTAAGCCGTACCCATCCTGTGACTAAGCCATAAGCTATTTTACGGCAAGCTTTCTCGAGAGCCTGAAATCCTATTTTTCTTCTATGGCTCACACACGACTAAGCTGTAGATTGTACTACTGCTAAGTCATAGCCTAGCCGTAGGCTTAGCACGGCTAAGCCGTAGGCTAATTTATGGTTAAGCCGTAAATGCGTAGGAACTTGAAGGAGAAACTAAGCCACTCAGCTAAGCCGTAACATTTGTACGGCTAAGTCGTAAGAACACTGTGAACATAAAATATTAGGGATTTCAAGTGACTATGCAGGGCTTTAGATATGAGACCTTTTTCATAATTAAATTAGCCAATGGTTATTAAATAATAAGGAGGACAAGTGTAGAGCTATCACTTATCTCCTTCGATTTTTTGGATGAATTCTCGATGTTACATCATGGGTGTTGGCATAAGAAGAGGTGTCCTTTGCATACACAATGTAATGCCAAGATTGGTGACACAATAACACCGGATGTCTTATGAATACATCGTGTTAAATGAGCTTAGGTTCATGGATTGTCTAGCATAGGTTTAGCTCATAAATTTTCCTTGATACCTTCTCAGTTCAAGTGCATTCATATTGTTAATAAACTATGTCCTCAACATGATGTAGCTCAGTTAAGCATATATTAATTGATTATTAGATACTTGTAAAATTCCGATTACTATGAATGAATGTGACCTCAAGATTGAACTCCCTTATGTATGATATGATAAGTACGATTGAAATGTATGAAAGATGTAAATTCGAGTCAGTCTTGATACGTTGAGTCGGCACCACTTAGTTTATGCCCTTATTAAGTTTGACGAGACCGGTTTGGGCATCTTTATGTTGCTACTGCAGTAATTCACGGATGAGTTGCGGCGTTCCTCAGGAAACTAGTCTGATCCCCTAGTGTCTCATATGCACGCTCTCTCTAAATGATATGCTCTCTTTTGGGAGAATATAGCCTCGTGGATGCCAACTAATATGTGTAATATCCTGTTTATGATTCGTTACTCATATTTACTCATGCATAACCTGCCTAGTTATGTTTATTGCCTTCTTGTAATATATATATTCCTTAGTTCATTTGATACAGCATAATGGTCTTATGTATCTCTATATTTGTTTAACCGTTGTGTTAAAAGTGCTACCCTTGGTATTACAGATACAGAATTAAACCTCAACTCGAATATTGACTCGTCCTCAGAGGGTGCCCCAACGGTACCTTGGGGTATAGAAGAATGGAAGGATGACGACGTCTTTTACTAGTCGTCCTACAGAGAGTGTTTAGTGGTTTAGTTGGGTTAATCAGTTATGATTCTGGTCTTGGGTATGCAGATGGTTAAAACAGGACATTGTGTATAAGACATGTTTTAGGTTTTGTAGCTTATGTGTTTGGGAATGTTTAATTAAAATACTTAAGTTTATTATATGATTGTATGATATTCTCCTCTATACATTGCTTATGATCATTACAATTGCATTTCACAGGTTTCCGTTTTAGGTTGAATTTAATCTATGTGTTATTGGGCTTACCTCACATGTTCCTGGGGAATCTCCCTTGTAGTGATTCATGCATACCTTCACATGGCACGGATTACTACGGGATTATGTATGCATACCCTGGGCGCCCATTCTAATCCCCAATTCCAGGGATTGGGGTGTGGCACTCTGCAACCTCAGTATCAACGAGAAGTAACTTAAAACTTTATGTGGGATCTTCTTACCCTTCCCATCATTTAGCTTGTGTTTGCACTCCACACATATTCGGCATTTATCCAAATTTGCGTTTTCTTTCCAAAACAAGGCACAATCATTTTGACACACATCAATGTGCTCATATCCCAGCTCAAGTCATGCAATATCTTCTTCGCTGCGTACATTGAATCAGGAGCCAAATTACCATCTTGTAGGAGTGCCTTTTGTTCTGCATCACATTGTTAAATGACTTGTTGCTCCACTTGACCTCCACCTTTTGTTCTATCATCTTAACAATAAAATTTAGCAAAGTGTTATTTGGATAGCAACTCGGGTACAGAGGGCGCTGAGAAGCATCCAACATCCTTTCAAAGTGACGCATTGCATTACTCTGGACTACCTCAACGTCGATGTAAGTTTCCATGTAATGGTCTTCCATCATTTCTGGATATTCATCTAGATTCTCATAAGCACTTTCACCCCCATGTTTTGATTTGACCACTTCATCCACAGGAGGTGTTATTTCTCTGTGGTAGATCCAAGTCTTATAGGATGCTTACATCCCCCAATGGCAAATATGAAAGTTCACGGTTCCATAGTCAAACCTACGATTGTTCTTTCAAATCCTACACGGGCCCCAAATCTCAATAGTATCCCCCGCATTTGCCTTTGCAAATTCAATAAATGACTTTACCCTATTACGAAACTCCAGACCAATTCTCACCATGGGATCTTCACTATCCAGTGTTGTCCAAGTTTTGTCCATATCTTAACAATGGTTAGTCAATAAGCTAATCAGTTCACAGTTGAAACCTAATGAAAAACAAATGGATGTCTTGATTCAACAATTGACCTTAGAGAAAATTATAAAGAGAAGTACAGTGGTAGTGTTGAACGGCAATTAGAGAGAGAAATTGCACCTGCAAATTTAGGGCAAGGGTCAACAAACATGAGGGCTGTAAATTTAGCAAATATGGAGAGAGAATGAGAGTTACCAATTTCAATAAAGAGTAAAAGAAAAGGATTTTCAACTACATTATTAGAAAGATCTAGTCTGCTTCAAACACAAAAAATCTCTTTTATTACATCTGAGAAAACCATATACCCAATCATCTCTCCTTCAAAACACAACCAATGATGAAAATAAAAATACATTGAATAGAACCAAAAGGAAAACCAAATTCACTTAACTAAAACATCTACAAACAGTTGAAACTAACATTAATTTGAAGTAACAATAAAAACAGAGACTACAAAACTAAAATGAAGTTACCGTAACTTGCTTCACTCAACTTTCAAGTATGATTCCAAGTTACTAACATCATTAAAAACCTCACTCAGTCAACTGAAAGTTATTTAAACTTACTTGAAAACTTGTTTCTACATATATGTATCAAAAATATCATGTCTCATGCACATGTAAGATTCTTCATTAAATCTTTATTGTGAAACTACATTAATTTGGTGGCAACAAAAAACAGAGACTAGAGAACTACTTTAAAGGTGACAAGTAGTACTAGCAAGTTCTGAAAATCAGATGATTGGTACTCAAGTATAGTGACTTCTGGCACTCAAGTTGTCTCATGTTGATGGGAGACAAGAGGTGAAAATGGGGGTGGAATAAGTTTTTACCCACAGTTCATATGTATACTCTGTACAGAGAGTACTTGTACCATTTTTCTAAATGAACCCTAAATTCGTCTCATTTGAAATGCCAAAGATAGTAATGGGGTTATAATGTCATATAGGAATGAGAAATACATCCTTAAAAGTGTCCCCTATTTCTGATCTCCTCCTACAAGTAAAAGACTTATTTCTGCTAGATTTGATGTAATATAAAACTAAAATACAACTTAACTCAAAGCTTAATTCAAAGAAAGATCTATGAGCAGTAATTTTCACAGATAAGGAATTGAAAGATTACAGAGATTTACATACATGACTAACTAGTGGAGTTGTTTTCTACAGCTTCCAAAATAATGAAAAAGGAGAAAAGGCGGGATTTTTTAAGGTAAAGATGCATTTGAAATCTATGTGAAGGAGAAAGCAGAATACAAAAGGTGGGGATGGGTGGTTGGGCTTGATTTTCTCTCATATTGGTGCAGCGGATCATCTTCTCACCCCTGCTGCCTTATATGTGTGCCTTTTCCTACATTGGGTCTTATTGGGTTTCTCTCATATAACGTTTTCCTTCAAGTGTTTGAATTGTGAAAAAAGTGGGTTTTCTGTAAATGAGTTTTTCTCTTAGAAAATGATTTCCTCATGTTTTCTAAAGAAGTGGGTGTTTCTACAAAATTGGTCTTATTGCTGTTTCTGGTAAGGAAGCCAAAACAAAAATGGTATTGTTTCAGTATAAGTCCAAGGACAATTTGTTATGAAATAATTACTCAGTGCCACACTTCTCATTTTATGATGCATGTGGAGTCCATGGTATAATCATATTGATTAGTACCATTAACAAGTTGCTAACCATTGGACTGTGGAACAATCTGCACTTCAACTTAGTTTCCTCATTTTCCATATTGTTGTCTTGCTCTTGCCCTCTCTTGGTATGACACATGAAAATCTCTACTATTTTTCTTAGACCTCATGTAAGATTAGGACCCCTTGTCATGAAACTTATGCAACTAAAACCCACTTGGTTAATGGTCCAACGGCCATGTGATGCATTAGAAATTTGAGGCTTTGAATTGGAAAAATCAAATAATCAAAAATTTTTTTCTTTTGACCTTGCCAAATCATTGGTACCACACAATATGAGGACAACAAATTTTAAACTCTGATGAAAGAAAAAAGGATTGCAATGGACTTCCAAGGACCCATAGGCATAAAAGCGAACCGAACACATCTTATCATAGATGAGGAAAAATTGTGTTTAGATAATCACGGGTTTAAATTTAGTTCTCAGGTTTTCAATTTTGATAACATGGGATTGTTCTGAATTTATTTTTGGGCATCAAAAATAGAAAAAATCAACATAAAAAAAATTCTAGAAGAAGCATGTAAAACCCAATAATTAAAACACCCAAACACAAATATGGAGAAAGACACAGAGAGAGAGAGAGAGAGAGATAGAGAGAGAGAGAGAGAGAGAGAGATGGAACTCAAACCCACAAGAGCAACGGAGGAGAGGAAGAAGAAGATATTGTCTAGGTAAGTTTATGTAGTTTACTCCTTCTTTATTGCTTCACTCTTCTTTATCTTCTTCTCCTTCTCTGCTACTGCACGATTCTTCTTCTCCTTGGTGACAAAAATCAGAGAGGGGAGTTTTGTGGTTGGTGACAGAAAACAGAGAGGGTTAGGCAGTTGGCTGGGTTGGGGTTTTGGCGGTGTCGATTAGGGCTTGAATGGGAAAAGAGGTTGGGGTCTATTCATGGAAAGATGTTGTCCCTTCATTTTGAATCAACTGAAATAGATGCCCTAGAACCCAGAAAGCTACATGCAAAATACGTCTCTCCCTTCTATATCTATATTTCATTCAGCTCATAGAAATGCCATGGCCTATCTGATTAAGCTAAAACCGTGAACCATCCTCACTTGATATTTCTTTCAATCTTTCACAGTTTCTTGTGTCTATCAAAGATCATAGAAAGTTTTAAAGGATTAAAAGTAAGCTAAACAAGAATTGAACTTCAGATTACTATTGATTCATATTGATTAGTCAGATTTAGCTCTATTGATACAGATTAAATCCATGTCACATGCTTGGATTGTTTAGTGCAAAACCAAGAAATAGAACAAAATGATAGTGAGTGAGAAGAAGAAGAACTGACCAATTTCCAGTGAGTTGATTTAAAGGTACTGTTGCAAAAGTCAATGGCGGATTCAGCTAGGATTTTCAAAAATTAGGGTTTAAGAGAGGGAGAGAAGAAGAAGTTAGAGAAAAGGGGGAAGAAGCTGTTAGAGTTTAGCTTTTAAGATGACGAGAGATGGGGGGTTTAGCACCATCAAAAGGGATCTCGCAAAACTCAGGATAGTGGTAGGGGATGGGTCTTGTTTGAGCAGAGAGATGTGAGAAGAGAGAGCGTCTTGTGTATCTTTTGTTATAGCATATAGCCCCGATGTCCATCTCAAGTGTCGGCCATTATCTTCTCCGATGAGTTATCAACATCAGCAAATAAATTTTATAATCTCTAACACATCTACTATATCATGTTTACTAAAATTATTTCTCGACACTATTATGCATTAGTGAAAAACCAATTCATGTCGGGGAAAAATTTCCCTCCAAAATCCAGATGGGGCCAATCTATCTCCCGACGAAATTTTTCGACATATATAGGGTAGCATCGACTAATCTTTTTGCCAATGCTATGATGCATCAGCTAAACATAATTTTTACGACGTGTTTATATTGCATTGGCAAATTTAGTCGAAAAATATGCAATTTCTTGTAGTGTCAAGATTCATAGTGAATCTAGCTATATGATCCATTTTGGGCTATTACACCTTTGAGAAGTAACTTGACTTTAATACCAATTGAAAGTGCAATAACTAAATCTCACCAAGTCCTTGGGGGGGGGGGGGTGAATAGGACTATATAAAAAGATTTTTCCAATTTAGTGACTAATTTAGAAGCACAGTTTGGTCAAGAGTGATGCTCAGGATGTGTGTACTTTTACAATGCAGATATTCTAAATGAACCATGATGATTTAACCCAAAGGAGATGATCAACACATAAACTTATGGCTATCAGGCATCCCACACAAATATAAGGCAATCCACCAGACAGGAAATCTATTGTGGTTCAATCCCAAACCTACATCCACTCTCAAGAGCAAATACTCCTGGTTCTACTAATAATGGGGTAACTACACAAGTACACCTCCTACAATAGTTTCTGATATGGTGGTTGTCTTCCACCAACAAGAATTTTAATCTGGTGGTTTGATCCTAGATCTATTCCACCAGCCACAACGATTTTTGATGCGGTGGTTCTTCTTCCACTATATACAACAGAGAAATGAAAACATAAAGAACCCAAACAAATAATTAATAACCTTAGTTTTGAATGGTTCTCTTGCAGCTTGAAAGAACTCCCTGCTTTGACCTTTTGAACTTTCTTCTTGGTGAAGATGATCTCCGAAAGACTGAAGAGCCAAGGGAAGAGGTTTTTTTAGGTTTAGGAAGGCTAGGGTTTTCCTAGATTGAAATGTAGGGCTTTCCTAGATGATTACCTACTCTTTTGAGAACATTATTATCATTTTAATTTGGAAGAGAAGATGGTAGTTGGAGCTTGGTACAAATTTTACTAAGGGTACAAGGCCTCAGTTGCTGTAAAAATATTTTCCTGAAAAAGTTTTGTGTGGATAGGAAAAAGTGCTTCTCTTAAATAGAGAGAAATTCCAATAATCGGATCTACCGCTAGGAAAACATCTGTCTATGGCTTAGCCATATGCCCAGACAAAATACAATGGCTAGTTTGACCTAGATTCACTGTTTTCCTTCTTAGGGTTATGCTTACGACTTAGCTGTAAATCTTTCTACGGCTTAGCCGTGTAGATCTTATGGCTTAGCCGTAAGGTTAACTGGAAGCAAAATGGCCAAAAATCTTCTTTCTAGAAGATGGCTCGTAAACTTTACGTCCTAACTATAAATCATGCTATGGCTTAGCCGTAAGCCCCTTACAGCGTAGCCGTAAGGCCGGCTATAAGTCAAAATACTCAAAATATGTTCTCTTGATTGTGAGCAGTGAGTTTTTTAGCTTAGCTGTGATCCAAGCCATAGTTATGTACAAAAAAAATAGTTTGAGAAGTATTTACCATCCTTTTTCTAGAGCTTTTTCTAATGTGTACTAGGGATCAAAACTTACCTTAGCACTTATTGAGGATCTTTTGGATGAAGAGCTTGATTGAACTTGATCTTCCTTGATCATCGAGATCTTCCTTGATGATATTTGATCTTAAATTGACTTTGGCCACGAAATTGACAACACACTCTTATTATGGTTGTAACTCTCTATTGATTATCAATTGATCGTAATTAAATTGCATCCTTATTGGTTGTTGGTCTTCACATGCTCAAAGAATTTCCATAGATTGTTATTATATTCCATTGATGAGATCATATTGAGAACTTGGATTGATTGGACTTAGAATCCCCTTTGATATTGTTATTATTTTTAATATTGGTTAAGGTGTTGAGGTTTGGCAACCTTGATTGTAAAGGTTTTAGGATGACTACTAGTAGTGGACATTAAAATTGAGTTGAACTTCTGAATCTTGAATTGGATTGAATAATCAACCAAAAGGTAGTTCCTCTTTCGTTTTAATGGGCTTGTTCACACAAGATAAGTCAATCCTTTGTTGTTTGTGTCTTATAATTATTGATGAGTCTGGAACCACTAAGATGTTAAAAATCTGATACAACCTCTATGAAAGGACTATTGAACATTGAATTTTAGACGATTAAACATATCAATATTGAGATAGTTGTACACCACTGGGCAACCCAAAATAGTGAGGTTTAGACGTTTTGCCACCTCGGGCGCCAACTTTGAACTTTGAACTTTGCAAAGGGTAATGCCCGATGTTTTGAGCTAGGCTAACTACTTGATGAAATCCCCACTACACTTAGTTTGAGATAAGAAAGTAGCTCCATAATATTGATCCTGTGGTGATTAGCAAATGTTGATTGCCTATATTGTCAAAGTATTGTGATAGGACATTGTTTTTTTTATTGATTATTGTTTATTTTCAAATTCCTATCATTATACTTCATATAATGATATTGTCTTTACTTCGTTTTGATATTTCATACTTATTGTTATTTACGTACATATACATGCCGACTGCTTGTAGTCTGATGATGTTGTACTTGGAACATAAGTACTAAATTTGTCTTTTTTGAGAGTGAGGCAAATAGTGGCGGATCTAGAATTTTGTTTGAGGGGGGCTAACGATGGTAACTAAAAAAGTCAACCGTTATTTTATTGTACTTTTTACACAATACTAATTAATAGCATACACATTACTACTAAGAAAAGAAATAAACAAGTCAATTATACATTTATATTCATCTCTGGAGGCGCATCCATTTCTTAAAAATCATTCATGAATCTAGAGAACCCATTAACTTTCAGACTATGGAAGATTTTCAGAAATTTCCCCATTCTAATGTTTCTGAAAAGTATTTTTGAGACGAAGCACCTAACCAAATATCCTTGCAAAACTTAGAAATTATTTACAATTGATGCACAAGCAAGGCAAGAGAGATAGCGATGTGCATTGAAGCCAAAGAGGATCATCTATTGTCAATTTGGGGATTATTAAAGAACGAGTTTTGTTCAATGGGGGTTGGCTGGTTTTGCTCCGTGGGGGCTAGGGCAGCTAACCCTATATAGCCCAATGGAATTTTTTAAAGATTTGTGGGGCCTAAAGCCCCTAGGTTCTTCAACATAGGTTTGCCCCTGGAGGGAACTGAGATGTTACAAGCAATTGATCTTGATGATGATGAGCACGAGTGGTGTATAGACAACATCTACTGATGTATCATGACTAGCACACGAGTGCATTTCATTTTGGGATAGTTGTTTTGGTTATTTTGTTGACTTAGGTTTTGATAACCATGTAATTTAAAATACTTTATTTATGTTGTAAATTTTAACTTTGAGAATCTATGAGACACTTACTTTGAAATATTTAATTGTACCATTGGTTTTAGTTGAAGTGTCTGCTCTACATTGGTGAACCGATGAAATATTTGAACTCACTGTGTACTTCGATCTTCTATGGGACCATGATTTGGGCACGTGTAAGTTAGTATGAGAAAATTTTTAATTGGCCCTTAATCTCACACACAATCCCCATCTTCTGATTGAAACATATTTACTTTGTCTTAATAAACAGAAGTTAAATTTCACAATATTCTGGAGTAGTTTCCAAACTCTAGAGTTTAGGAAGAGTATTAGTGAACACAACACATTGTCAGTCTTCACTGATTTTCTGAGGTGACCAATAATGCCTTCATGCTACTATTTTGGACCATGTGGTGGACAACTCCAGAGACCACAGCCTTAATGCAGCCCACTATTTATAGCCTTCTATAAGAGCCATATTTCCACTTTCTTCTTAGGTATTTTGATTAAGGATTCTGAAAAATCACTATCTACATCCTCAAAATATAGCATTACAAGTTACATTAATTTATCCGCTCTACCTTGTTGGCTGAGAGAGAGAGAGAGAGAGAGAGAGAGAGAGAGAGAGAGAGAGAGAGAGAGAAAGTTGAGCAACAGTGTAAGTAGGCTTAGGATTCTTCTTCTATGCTAATTCTTTCTTTCGATAATTAGAATCTCTTAAAACAAAACCTAACAAATCCAATTCAAGAGGACAGCTAATTCATGTACGCACGCTTTCAGAAGTTTTGTGAGGATCCAAACAAACATCTCCTTAATGAAAAAGATGTATCAGCCTACCTTGGCCTGCAAGAAACCAGGGTCACTAACGATAGGGACTGTTGCATTGAATTATCAAGCTGTTCCTCTTTTTTTAACCCTCATTTTTTTGCCAGTTTGATTCTCAAAAGGTGGAGTCGCTTTCACCCAATACTCCATGTGAGAGAAAAACAGAAGCGTGTATTGGAATGTCATTGTTGTAATTAGTCCTTTTCAAGGGTGGGGAGATGTTTATTGCACTTGCTATTTGTGGGCTTTTTCTGCTGCTGAAAATATTTGAAAGAAACATCAGCTTTATTTATTGCATTTCAAAAGGTATGGAGATCATGAATTTGGTATAAAGTTTGTGTTTAATTACAGAGTTTTGGTAGGGGGAAAAAAGGGTTGTTTTGGAAATGGCTTTCATGCATCCATAATCAATGGATGGATGATATATATTTGTAGAGTTCACACATTATAATATATTAAAAAGAGGAATTTGGGATTCAATTTTGATTAGATTCATTTTAATTTTGATTTTTTTATTTGGAATTTGTAAAAAATTAAAACTATAAAAGTGAGGAGATTTGAACTAGAGACATCTTACCTTTATAGCACGAATGGATGTTTGAATCTATTTTTACCAAAAAATATCGAAACTATTTACATGGAGTATGGACTCTACCCACGTGGGTCATGCCTATATTTAGCACCTGTTAGTGCGTTAGTATATGATTATAGATAGATAATATCTGTTAGATTATGATAGAACCTCCCTCTTATAAACTTTACAATAGCTATAGGTGCAACACTCGATTTAAATAAAAATTTTGATTTGTATATAGGTATAAATTTAATTGTGTTGCTCAAACTTAGGGCTGTACATAAACTAGGTTGGGCTAGGGCTAAGCTTGATTAGGCTATGGCATTTTGTTGTTCATCATCATTAAAGTCTTGTTCTAACTATTTTTTTTCTCCTATATGAATTTTAGTTTGCTGTGTTAGAAGTTATATTATACTTGTGACAAAACTTTTATTTTGATTGTCAGCCTACTTGATCCAACTTCCATCCTTTATCAAGGTTTAGGATTAATTGCACAAAAAAGGGTAGAATTGGCATTTTGCAATATTAATATAGTTTTAATATTATCCCTTCAATTTAGACCAGCTTACAAGAGTTAAACTTCCTAAGTATATATAAAAGCCATGTCAAGTTGAAGGAATTGGGATCCAATATGTTAAAAGATTTCAAATTTGCAAACCTTATATGTAGGGCCCACAGCAATTAACTCATGAGGTTAATTAGGATGGGATTAGAGTTCTCTATATTGATCCTAGTGTTTGAGTCCATTCTAGTCATATAAATATACCCCATAAAGAAAATTGTCATATATAGCCCAGAAAAAAATTAAAAATCAGACAAGGGAAAACAAAGAAAACTGGAAGCTATCCTTCGCCAGTTCCAAACCAACTGTTAAAGTGACCGTACAATGATGATTGGTTAGCATACTAGCATTGATTCGCATTGCTTTACAGGACATAGGGGCCTATGCCTCAATCCCAATGCCTTTACAACCCTACAAAAGCCATGAGACCCCATATCCACTATCTAAAATAGTATCTACAGTGATAGACACCATAGGGGAAATGTGCTCTTTTTTCTATCTCCATGTAAATAGATACATGGCAGTGGACTTAGATGCTAAAGTCACCTATGCTTGATGCAACATACAGCCGCATTCAACTCCCCAAACATGTAAGAAGATCTCTCAAGTCAGACGACCTTAACAACAAAATCTATGCAATTTCCTACAAGTGGGGTCATCTACTTCCTGTAACAAGAAGTAGAGAGTCCTGAGTCCTGAGGCTGCATTATTAGAGATGTTTGGTAGTTCCTTTTGCTTTCCCAATGGGCTTGGCCTAAGCCTAATTAGTACTCCCCTTTATAAGATCATTTAGCAAGTTAAGGTGTGGAAAATATTGGATCAGAGTGGTAAGTTTGTGGCATCTGTTGAATCCCGCAAGATAGCATGGGATGGCCAATTTCGCATGACAATTTGAGTTGATGGATAGGCGGGGTCCTTATGGGCTTTCTTTTTTGAGTCCTCTCCATCTTTCAAGACAAGTGGCTTGTTTGTGGATTCACTGGCTATATGGCACAGCCAAAGAGTACCACGACAAAAGCTTTGCAGGCGCAATGACGAAATTTACCTTGGGGGCCATTACGTAGAAAACATACTTTTAAGTGGTCTATATAAAGAAAATGGTTTTCTTTTTTTGGGGTGGGGGTGCATGGGTTTAAAAATTTTGGGCGCCAAGGTCACCCTAGCTCCCTTTCCGCCCAGGATAGACCCAAGTACAAGGGTCTCCGAGCTGAAGCCTCCACCCAGCTTTAAAAGAGAGTACACAATTCTATAGAGCTCCCATTTTTTTTTTTTTTTTACATATTCCTCTTACCTCATAATTTTATTTATACAGTGCCCCCACAAAGAAAATTTTCTGGATCTGCCCCTTGATTTCGGCCCCCTACATTTAGTGTTTTACCGGATGAATTAACTGGAAAACTCAATGGCAAATGGTCACATATATTGGAGAAACTTGAAATTAGCCGCAAACTTGCTAATGTAGTGGTGGGTCAAAAGATACAGTTGTGGAATGCTGGAGAGCGGAGGGCAGAGTGGAAATCCCAATTTTGATACAATTAATCTTGATATTGTGTAATCGTAAGAGAACAAATAATCCACATCGTAAGCGAATAGGATTGCAAATGGATATTTAATTATACGAGTGTCCTTAGATAAAACAAAAAAAAATTATGCAAGTGTCCAAAGTGTCTAATTTCACATAAAGTAGGTCTAGAACTTATTTTTGGATCAAGGAGAGATTCAAATTGGCTGGATCCATGCATATTGGATCAAGATCATTTGGATTTGGACTTGGATCCTAGTATTTTTCAGCTCGAGGTTCTGAATACATTATGCTTACATTCACATATAAAAATTTATTAAGGGCCTTAATGACCTGAGTTATATTTATATTAGAGAGTATGCTAACCTTTAATCATATATCATTTATTAGTTTGACTTTTATATCTAAAAATATTTTAAAGATTTTTTATTCAGTTATAAAAATATATAAATATATATATTATTTTTTAATCCAAATCTGGAATTGTACCCATTTTCTAAGTTGAAGGTAGAACTAAATACAAAAATAAATTTCGTGTAAAAAATGGATCAAGATCCTGATAAACCATAGTTCGGCCCAAGGTCTCACCCATTTGCTTCCCTACGTGTAAAGCACTCTGCCTTGATTTCTATAATTTCTTCATTAGCAAGTAAATTAAGAGTTTAAGTTAATTTATGTATATAAAAATCGCTTAAACACCCAAAAGTAGATCCTTTTACTTACATCCCAATATATTATATTTGTAAATATTTTTGCACCCACAAACACACTCACCTAAGTCTTTATCATCCATGCTACTCTCAGAAATTGATCCTAGATGTTTCTGTGTAAAAGGTAAAAAGAGGTATGTCACTGCTAAGCAATAAGTGGATTGCTATAAATACTTTAAAACACATCTATGTGTATACAGTACATCTATGTGTCTATAGGAAATTAATATGTGAAGGGACATCCCTCATTGGTATTGGCTTTCTCACCACGACACCAAGTATTTTATGCTGGCCTATATTAAAGCCAAACAAACAACTCACACTCAGACCAGTAACCATTAACCTCCTTAACATGATACCTTTTGTATCATTGTTTTTCTGTTTTCTCAGCCCACCTAAGGGACTGGAGGCTATCACATGCAAGGTAAAAGGAATTTGCATATGTAAAAGGGTGGATAAAATCGTATATATGAGGTAAAAAGAATTCATACATACAAGGAGGACAAATTTATTGAGGAGTGGGCTCTTTTCGAAGGCGAATATTGAAAAATATTTTCACTACTTCTACTAACACCTTGAGGTTTTGAAAGGAATGATTAGCTAATAAAATTTAATATGGTATTAGAGATGAGGTATGGTGATGATCTTGCTATCAAATAGGGTACGATCACTGTTTTCGCAATTGTCATCGTCAATTTTCAATAAAAAAATCAATTTTCTCTTGTACCCATCTCTCCACCCAAGCATAAGTCTTATGATCTTGCTATCTTATTCAAATCTCCATTTTTTACATTAATGCACGAGCAAAGCTTTTAGAGGAAATAATGACAAATCTAATCCAGTGGGCATGGATCTACAGACAGATGATGGAAACCAAGAAGACATGAAGATTAAAGGTTTTGTTTACAATCATAGATCCTATTTAGGGCCATGTATTTGAGGGGAGATGTTAAAAGATATGGTTAGAGATTCTTATCTTAAAGATAAGATTGAATTACTAGTAGATTGTTAGAGCATTTAGGTTGGTTTGAATTTTAAATAATCTTGTTGTTAATATGGTATTAGAGTCAATCGGTCGTGAGTTCGAATCCCAAGAGAAAGACTTAGTACTAAAAAATATGTGCATTGCCAAAAATGCGCCGACCAGATTCCATCTGGTGGGGAGTATTAAAGAGCGGGTTCTATCCAAAGGTGAATATTGAGAAGTATTTTCGCTGTCTCTACTAACATCTTAAGGTTTTTATAGGAATAGTTAGCAAATAGAATTTAATAAAACTCACATGTGTGAAGCAATAGAGACATATGCGAGGGAAGGCGGGCCGGTCAGGTTATAGAACTGTTTCAAAAGAAAGGGATAACCCATCAATCTTCTAGGCTAATTTACCAAGGGAAAAGATTGTCTGATGATCTTCATTTTTGTAAGCCCATCCATGAAGAGTGCTCTCTCTATTCCCTCTAAAAAAATAAATAAATAAAAGAAAACTTCTTCCTACTTTGCATCCTTTTGGGCTCCACAAGCCACCCTTCACGAAAGTCACATGCATTTCATTTGCTTAGGTGCGGATGTTTCAGATGGAATCCTCCACGAGGACTTTCTTGTGAGGCCCAACTAGGGCTCCCTATGATCCATCCTCCCCTCTTGAATGTGCTAGGCCCTAGTGTTTTTGACACCTTTGTGAACAACACTAATAGTTGGATTGAAACCCAAAACTAAAAAAAAAAGAGGCATTCTTAAATAACTATTAGCTAGAGGAGGATATAAATGGAAGTAGTAAGGATAACAGTGTAACGCATCTCTCAACATGTCCCATTCAATTATCAAAATCAAACTTATCATTCTATAAAAGTTATATACGCAAACTTATTATAAAATGAAATTTAAATTGGACAAACTTGTAATATAGAAAAAAAAGTTACAAATGACAAACTTGAAAAAAAAAAAAAAAGCACGGAAAGGCTATAAGATTTCAGGTGAAGACTTCATGCTCACGCGTCCACATCAACTTTGTCGGAGTCTAAAACACTCAAAGATTTATTTTAACTTAAATATTTCTAAAACAGCGGTTCTCAATCAGGCTTGAGAGGACCTATTAGTTTTCAAGTTTACCTGCAGTTCTGAAAAATAACAACAAAAGGTGTTTGCACTTTGCATACAACAGTAATAATTACGATGACATGGTGTGATAAGAATATACAAGACCTCTAGAGCTAGACCCTAAACTGCCTTTAGCCACCATTAAAAGCTTTTCCCTGTTGCGCATTTGTCAACGTACGTCTCTTTCCAAGCGACGAGAAGGCAAGAGAAAGCTCTCTCTCTCTCTCCCACTCTCTCTCTGAATATTTACCGTTTTCGTTGATACTTTGTAGTGTCCAATCGGTGCGTGCAGTGATGGATGACTCTCTCTCTCTCTCTCTCTCTCTCTCTCTCTGAATATTTTCCGTTTTCGTTGATACTTTGTAGTGTCCAATCGGTGCGTGCAGTGATGGGATGAGATGGGCTGTTAAGAAAAGTCGAAGTTGTGCTTTTCGTCGCCTTTGCGGCTGGCTGTGCATTGATTTCACGCCTACTTGCCTTCCTTCTTTTTTTATTTTTAACAATGGGGAAAGGCAGCTACAAGGCCGCAATGTAGAAATACGAAGCCCAACATCTCTTCCTGAATCCTGACTTTGTTCATCCGCTTGTTCAGATAGATAATGGTCATCAAACATATGGCACCGATCTCTCCATCTCTGCCACAGGCGATGCTCAAGGACAGCAGTAGAGAACGGTCTGACCGTGCCATTGGAACCAGCACACGTCGCTTCTCCTGATCCTCTCTTGGCCCATTGACAATCTCATCAGCTAAATCCACCTTTGGCAATGGACTACGGCTTGTTTAGCTTTTTAAGCCATATGGCTTTTTTTTTAAAATCCCAGATGGGACTGGGACCCATATGAGAGTCCGCGCGCATAGGCAAAAATAAAGCATCACATATGCGACGATATTATAAGACAATACACATGGAGTCTATGCATCAAAATAAAGGTGGCATCTGTAGGGTTCAAACCTCAACACTAAGGTGAGAGTTGACACTCATTGCCACTTGGGCAAAAAGTGGTTGTCAACTATTTGTTAATATCTTGTTATCATATATATGTAGGATATTAGTATGATTGGCGAGTTGGGCACATTTGATAATAGGTGAGGAATATCAACATGTGATGAATTTATAGATTTAGAGGATATCCCCTAATGGGAATTCAAAACAAGGTTTTGCATTGACATGAATTTCACATCAATACAAGTGCATTCAATGCATAGAGTCGAGAAAAAATGGCATCATTTTGTAAATCTGTAAAAATGAGGATATCCAAATCCTTGAGAGGGGCCAGACCTAAAATTCCTCAATTGGCCCGAATCCTTGAAAAGGAGCCTTACAATTTTCAAGCATAAGTTTTGCATGACTTTGTGGAAAATTGACTATGAACCCATTACGTATTTTATTGCAAACACGAGCTAGATAAAACCCATCTGCTCTGCCGTGGGCTAATATTCAAATTAAATGAACCACAAGAAAACTTCAGGCAATATGAAGGTGCAACTTAAGCTAGGATGTTTTTTTTTAATCAGGCATGAGTGTGACCTTTATTTTGAAGCCCAAGTGGAATTTGAACCAAGCTCTTTCTCAAAGCCTAGGTTTTTCAAATTTGCCTGAGTATACAAGTAATTTATAAATGCACACTAGCATAAAGCTCATGTGATGCACAGATTAAATCTCATGCAAATCAAATAATAAATTAAAAGTAATATCAAAATTAAGTGTTATTTATTAAAAATGAATGAGTTAATTGGATGATAAACCCTTTGCGTAATTATCAGAATATAAATTCACGTTATAGCATAACTAACAAAAAATCCACAAATAAAGCTTTAACAAGATGTGAGTAAATATCTAGAAATTAATTTGTGATTCTCTTGGCTTAATATACTTGCACATTTAGTTAATTAAGTCTTAGTTTGAACTTTTTTTTAAGTAAGGAAATCTTAAAGTGAATACTCTTATATAAGCACCATCTATGAGCCCCCTTTTTTTAGTACTATACGTGACTACCTGTTACCAATCCAGTACCCTTACACTTGCTCTCTCTTTTCGATATTCCCCTTCTTCATCCAATTGTTACTTACAGTGGGTTAAAATAACATAAAATGATACCTTTTGAATTGAGGGCCACACATCAAAAGGATGAGATGATCTATTGGGGTGATATTTTAAATATCCCTAAGTTTCATATAGATCTTTCAATCCCCCACCCCCTCCATGATTAATGTGGCCCTCGGGGAGGCCCGTGAGGCCAATGATTATGATATGTGCTTAAGGATGGTGCTTAAGTGAGGAGACCTTTTGAGTATATTTAAGTAAATGTTCACTTTTAGAGTTTACATCGTTTACTTGTACAAGAAAATGACTCCCGAAATATCAAAATATCTGGTGACTAGTAGTCAAATCAAATATTTTGATGGGCCTAACAAATTAGAATAAATCAGTTTAGGATCACATAAATGGTGTAAGAGTTGGGACCGGAAGTGGGTCACTTTTGGTAGATCTCATTCGAATAAAGTAAGATGGGTAGGATATTCATTTTGTGGCTCCTGGACACTTAAGATTTGAATAATACCTCTTATACTGATCCGGCTTATGGAGAAAGAGTTGTTCGTCTCATATCCCTTAAGTAGGGATGTAATGGGTTTGATCCATGGTGGATCATGACCTGATCCAGCTATGATTTGCAAGGTCGGAAAACTTGTGACGTGGACTTGACACATCAAAAGATTTGAGTCGAATAGAATCAACATGTAGACTCATATGAGTAATATTTTTTTTAATAATTACATATATATATATTTAAAACTGAATCCAACACTTATAAAATATAAATATACATTTATTTACATGAATTCAAAATAATCAATTGAAATTAATACATTTATATATGCAAGAAAAATACTACGGTAAGGAAAATAAAAGAAAAATTATTGTATGTTGCATATTTGTTAGTCTAACTTGTCAGAGAATATCTCATTATAGTTAGGGACTGCCTCATCTTTCAAGACAAGAATTAGATTGAAATTAGGGATTGGTTTGTTATACTTTTTATAAATTCGGATTTTCTCCCATAAAAAATTTACTGTGAAATTTATGGAAATTATTTGATTATTTATTTTTTCAAGATGGTATTAGAGTAATCATGCGACTAAGTCGAGAACCCAGTCCTATCCTTTATGCTTCCGTAATAATCACCGTAAATCTTTCCATTTCAATAAAAAAAACTCAAACATCTTCTTTCATCCATTTCTCCAAATGCTCAAGTGATCTCATTGTCAAATTGCACAATAGAAAAGTTTTTGGAAGAAATTGCGATAGTTCTGATTTATTGGCCACGGACACCAACAGACTAAAAAAAGAAATTGAGATGATTGCAACAATAATAGATCAGTGAACAGAAGGTGATCACCAAATAGAAATGAAGATCCTTTTGATTCAATTTTGTTTTTTAGATTGAAGGGCATATGATTTGTTTTAATATTAACAGTCACACATACTTTACTTTCTTTGAAAGGATTATGTAATTGAGGGGATGTTAGAAAATATCTCATTATAGTTAGGGGCTCCTTTAACCTTCGAGATAAGGATTAGTATGAAATTAGGGATTGATTTGTTATACTTTCTATAAACTTGGATTTTCTCCCATAATAAATTATGGTGAAGTTTATAAGATTATTTAATTTTTTGCAAGATAAATAAAAAATGTAAAAGATCAATTTGAAACTTCAAATTACATTCTAGTCTTACTTTTAAATCACTGACTCTAAACCTTATTCATATTTACTTAAAAATAAATATGAATTGTTTAAAATTATACCTACCTATCCAATGGGTCAAATATAATTAACTAATTAAAATGAGATGACTCGGTCAAGTTTCACCTGTATTTGACTTTGCCCTTCATCAAAATGAGGTAATGTGAGAGAGTCAACAATAAACTTGGAGAGTTTTCCACCAAGATGAGTTGTATCCAGTGATGGGTTGATTCTAGTTTCGAATCTAATCTGAAAAAAAAAATACTCATTACAACAAGTCCAATTCTAGTTTTGAATCTAAAATTAATGGAGTATATTAGTATACTTCAGATCCTATATGCTCGATCCATATCTTGATCCCATCTTTCTCAAATCCTACAATCAGATACATAGTTGGGAACCTACTCAAGATACCTTTTTTTATTTTTTGGCTTGAGGATAGGTTGTATTAGAAGAATGGAGAAAAAAAGAAAAAAAAAAAAAAACAAACAAAGCTCCCAGATTTGATGGTATGAGAATGTATAGCGTTTATACAATGTGAAGTTTAGAAACCAGCGACCAACCAAACACTTCAGAGAACCTTTTCCCTCTCTCTACTCCCCTTTACGACTCTCTATGAAATGTGCCATGTGCCGTCAATGTTGAAGGAGAATCTAACTGCACGAGATGATCTTTTAACTAGGTCTTCTTTTGTCTTTTTCTTTTTTTTTTTTTTGGACTTTAAACTAGTTGAGTTTATATACACTACAAAAAAAGGCACATATAGCGGCAGTTTTTTTCTGCCGCTAAAAGATAAAATCTGCCACTAAAACTTTATTGTCTGTCACTAATACCCTCTATCGCTATTTCTCACCACCTTTTTGCGGTGGACAAGTGTCTGCTGCTAAAAATAAGGAAATAGCAGCAGTTAAACAACTGCCCCTGTTAATATTAACATGTGCCACTAAAAAGTTTTGTTTTTTATTGGATAGTGTTTTTTTAAGCAGTTTTAGTGGCATTTTTTTTTGCCGTTAAAATGGTTTTTATAAAAAAAATGGATTTGGATGGGTACAAATGAAGGTACGTGATCACTAACAAATGGATCGCTATATATGGAGAGACCCTCATGTGGCCCCCACTAGGAGGTCGATACTGAATTGGAGCCAAGAGGAAGCGAGAAGAACCTGAATACATGAGAGAAAGCGAGAGTTTTGTTAATGCGGGGCCATTATTTAATGGTTTAAAGAAATTAGAGCCGTTAATCTGATGATGGACATTTGTGCAAGCAATTTGACTAGCGATCCAAGCCAAAACATGAGATCCAAAACCAATCTGGACCCTATCGGAAAATCTTGTACACGAGCCTTGGATTTTTTTTGTTTTTTAAAATGAAATGACACAAATTTCAAATACCTCCTAGTGCAGAAAAAATAATTCAATACTATACTATTCAATAGGCAACCACTAGTTAAAATTCTAACCATATGCATTTATAGCAGCAAACATTATTGCCTGCTGCTATATATATTAATTTTTCACTACTATAGCAACATACAATACTGTCTGCTGCTATATACACTAAATATTAACACCAAGCAATGAGTAAAATGAAACTTTAGCGGCAAACATTTTTTTATGCTGCTGTAGAGATGTAAATTTTTAACTTACAGTGGCAAATAGCAGAGTGTGCTGCTGATGAAGACATTTAGCGGCAGAATCTGAAAATTGCCGCTATAAAAGTGTCGCTAATTGTCATTTTTCTTGTAGTGATATATAGGACAATATATATATTCGGACTTTGAACTAGTTGAATTGAATCAATCTCTCTCTCTTTCTCTCTCTCTCTCTCCATATTAATCTTATCCACAGCTAATCTACTTTTACATTGGCGAATATCTTTGATGTATGTGTGTTGTGTTAAAAAGAAAAAGAGACAGTCAACCACCTCTTTCTCTATAGTGATGTGGCAGCCAGTATTTGGAGTCATTTTATTGCTAGGTGTTGGTGTTGCCCAAAATCAATTGCAAAGGCAGTTGAGTCTTGGTTGGGTGTACATTTCGGTGTTTGTGGTTGCACTCTTTGGAGGATGATTCTTTTTGCTATTTTATAGTCTGTTTAGAAGGAAAAGAATGATAGAGTCTTCAGGAGCACTACCTCTTTTCTAGCTAACTTAATTGATTCTATCTTTCTAAAAACTGCAAAGTGGGCTTTGGTTAGAAATGAGTTTTGTAGTTTATTTTTTAATGACATTCTTATTAATTGGGAAGCTTGTATAGTGTGTGGCCCATCTAAGGTGAGAAGATCTACTATTTGGTCTCCCCCTCCTCTAGGTGCTCTCAAATTTAATATTGATGGTGCTCCAAGGGGTAAGCTAAGTCCGGTGGGTGTTGGAGGGGTGTTTTACAATAAGAGATGTGAAGTTTTGTTCATATTCTCTAAGTATATGGGTGTTTGTGATTCTAATGAAGTTTAGGTGTTAGCTATCCTAGAAGCTTCCGTTATTTCTTTAGATGTTTTCATGAAAGCCTTATTGTAGAAATGGTCTCCCCCTCCTTTAGGTGCTCTCAAATTAAATTTGAAACTTTTTTTTCTTCGATAGATGTGGCTTTCTGTTATGAGTATAGATCAACAAACTTTATAGAAGATTCTCTTGCCAAATAGGGGATTGAGAGCAATACTTCATGTGAGGGAATTGTTATGTAATTGTGTTATGAGTAAGATGGTACATTGCTCTTATACCTTTTTCTTCTTTTTTGTTCCATCTCTTGTATTTCTAATTTCTTTTAATTAAAATTTTAGCTACCATTTCAAAAAAAAAAAAAAAATCTTTACATGTCATGTTGACGAAACCCCAAGTTTTGCTTCAATTATAATGATAGACGTACTATTGGATTAATCCAACGATGCTTATCACTTAGATTAGAATGAAATTTCTACAATATTTGTGCTTCAATAGGAAGTTTGGAGCAAGTTCAATTAATTAAAAGTGGGCTTCACATAGATTAATCAGGTGGTGGATTGCCCCCTCTTTCCAGAGTCATTGGCTCAGTCTTGGGTTTAGGCTTGAACTTCAAATTTGGGGTTACAATTTGGATTTGATCCAAGTTTGGAGTCAACCTTGTGCTTGCACACTTGCAATTTTATCTAGGCTTAGACAAATTCAAGTTACAACCCTAAGTGGAGTTGGAATGAAGCTAGGGTCCACGTTGAACCCCTATCTATTCATATGCATTGGTTATAACAACAAATATCACAATGAAGTTCCTAGTATCTCTTGTTAGATGATGTGGTACTCAGATTAATTTCAATATTGAAGAAGTAAATAATAAACTGATCTTTGGAAAACCTTTTGGTTGAGAATTAGCATATCAAAGGCACCTCATACTGTGCAAATTCGGTGACAAACACAATGGTGGATAATGTTTAGATCAATTGCAAATTAGGTATAGTATCAACTTTAGGGGATGGGTTGTGTGTGAAGGATTAGATTGATCATAGGTGAGCCCTTGTATTCAAGAGGTTATATATATGTATATATAATGTTGGTCCATTGTGAATGGTTTGCGCCTAACTTCTCAAACTTTAATTTCTTTCAAATTGGTCATCTAAGATCCTTCAACTAACTCATGATTATTAAACCAACCCCCCTCTCCCACCCCTTTGAATTTCTAATGACCCAATCCGAACTAATCTAACTAGTACTCACCATTGGATTGAATATCCAAAATATCTGAACTATAAAATCATTGAAGTTTGAAAACTAAAGGTCACGTTTAGCAGACAAAGATTTGGAGAATAGATTTTGTATTTTAAGATTCCCAAAATCCACAAATTGTTCTTCAGGAATCCTTAGCCATACATATCGCGATGGGAAAATCCTTATTTCAAGGGAAATGAGGAATTATCAAATGTACGGATTCCTCACCTGTTACTGAACGTGATTAAGGAGCTAGGAGGATGTGATGGGCCTTCATTTTTTTTGCAAAATCCTAGATGTCAATGAGATCTTCCATCTTCCACCTTACTCCCATGATTTATTTTCATCTATGTGGGCCCCAATTCACACCGAAGTTCAGTGAAACTTGTACGTGGCGTTCATTGCCTGTGTATGTATATATACGTGTTGTATGGAAGTTAGTATGGTAATGGGTATTCCTAAACAAAACACCTAATTTTAGTATTGTGAGGCCTACCTTTTCTGATCTACTCAAACAACAAGTCTTTTGTATAGGCACTAGCTGAAGTCTAATTCCAATTGAAGCCATATGCATTGTTGGATTGAACTTATGAGAAAATGTTACTATATATTTAATGCTAACAAATATAAAGTATAAGTGAATATGATAAAAGCTAAGTTTGAGGCAATACATATGCATAAGCCTGTAACATAAACCAATTGGATCAAGCAAAAGCGGGCCTTGCAAAACTTAGATACTTGTTTAGTTGCTGTTACAATGGTAGTGGCCAAACCATAAAGTAATATATGAAAATGATCTTATGGCACACTATTCAAACTAACTTGGGTGCAAACCTTGTTGTGAGGTCCACTTGTGCATTACAATTGGTGGAAGTGGGGAAGAAGATCACATAGACATATAGAATCGTGTGAAAGTCAGTTTCATTGCATCTTCCTAAGCTCTTGGTCTTTAGCTCTCTGAGTGTAACGGTTCAAAAGCATTAATAGTTTGGGTTTCAATCCAAAAAGTATAATGAGTTCCAAATGAGGTGAAGACCAATTCTGCGGGGAGGGTGTGAGGTGGGAGTGTCGGTGGTGTGGAGGTGGTTTGTTTGGGGAATGGAATAAACAACTTCCAGTGAGATCCACCTAAGTTCACCATGACAGTCATGAGGTTTAGGGTGGATGTGAAGGTCTCATTGTGGTTAGAGTTGGAAATGTTTGGTCCCACTACATCATCTAAGTATACACATGGCCTCAAATCCTAAACGGTTTTCAATGCATCGTTTTTGTTTTCTAACCTAAATGGTTTTCAATGCATCATTTTTGTTTTCTAATCTAACAGTCAGATATAGTTTGTGAGTAGTAATTCGAAAGGGATAGGAATACAAGAGTCCTCCAACAGTTAGGGCACTTATATATTTTCAGAAGAAATCCTTGATCTCTTGGATATTTTCTGTTTAAGTATAATTTCCACATACTCATTAAATCATTTGAAGGACACAGAAATTGGTGATTGATGATTCTGTGTCCTTAGAGGTATTTAAGGGAACTTCTAGGTAAAATTATGGAAATTTGCACTTAATTACCCAAAAGGAAGAGAAATCTCTATCCATGAATTTTACATATCCCCGCTACCCAAACAACCCTAAAGGCCAAATTTAAGAGGGCCCACTATCATTCTCTAGGCCTTTAATTTGCTCCTATTTTTAAAGCATGGCCTAAAAAATGGCTTGAACGCTTGTTCCCAAAAAGTAATGAATGTCCAAATTTGGGGGAGAGAGAGAGGGTTAGGCTTTGCAGTTTGCACTTCCAGCCAAGAGAGAGAGAGGGGGGGGGGGGGGGGGGGGGGGGGGGTGTAGGGTTAGGCTTTGCTGTTTGCACTTCCAGCCAAGATACAGAAAAAGACACTTAGCACACTAGAAAACAAAGACAAAATGTCATTGCAATCCAAAATGTACTTAGAAAAAATTGTGAAGAGTATTGCAAGGCTTTCAGTAGATATCTAAACTCTTTGTCCATCTGCCTCATCCATCTCTATTTTCCCTTTCACTCTCTCTAGTACAGACCACATAGACACTCTCGAGGCAGCTCGATGCCAAAGTAGTTGGTGTGACTGTGAGCTAGAAAGTTGCCGACGCATCTGCCCCTACTGTCTGAGAAAAGGCATTACCACCTCCATTGTCAGTCCTTTCCCTTCTCATTAACTGTGGTTTATAATTGCCACTCGAACCCACCATCTTAAAATTCATCGCGAAACCGTTCCAGTTCCTGCTCATCTGTGTAGTTATAGTTCCAATTCGCTCCTTGGGGGTGATTGCACTGGGGCCCGTCTGCTCCGGGAACTCGGACACCTTCGGAGGGGTAGCGATGGGCAATTGGTGCTCCGATGCAAGTGTAGTTTGAATCAGTGGGGTAGTTTGGATTGGGGCACCGATTTGAGTTGAGAACATGACCAACATAGTAGTCATTGATGGGAGGAGGGGGAGCTGGAGGGTATGCAGAAGGGAAGGAAAGAAGGTGTGAAGAGGATGGGTACAGGTATTGTTGGAGAGGTGGTTGAGGTGATAGTATGGAAGACGAAGAGGGTGAAGGAACCCTCGAGTAGATTGACCTGAAAGGAAGAGAAGGATCTCCCATGCCACCTCTTTGCTGGAAGTTTCCGGGAGGGATTGGAGGTATGTTGCACCTGAATTGTGTGGTCAAATACAGGAAAATTTGCAGCAACAGCAGCAGCAGCAGCAGCAGCAGCAGCAGCAGAAGAAGAAGAAGCAGAAGAAGAAGAATTACCCAAGAGAAAGCTAAAATGGAAAAAAAAATGTGCTTAAAGAATAAAACAAAGAAATTTTCACAAAATCTTTGAAAATAACTAAGATAAGAAGGTTTCATGATTCACAGTTTCAAAAAAAGCAGTTGAAAAGAAGCTTTTTTTTTTTTGAAAATCAAATATTTCTTACATCTTTCGTTAAGCCTTTTTTCATTCTTGAAGAAAACTTGACTAGCTACCGACTAGATGCAGCATATATGTGCATTTTTTAGTATCTAAGTGTATCAGCGTTGATCTCTTGGCAATGACTTTTCTGATAGAGCACATTTCTGGGCTCCCCTCTTATTAACACATCGCCCTTGAATTGGCTCAGGCGCAATTGGACAGTACCGAAGAATCTAATTAAAGGTCAATATTTTTTTGGCCTTTGGTTTTTGAAGTCCCATATCTCTATCATCTCAGCCTCATTGTATCTGAGATTTGTTGAGGCCTTATTTAAACAAAGCCCAGTCCATATCCTAGTCCCCGGCGGGGTTCCACTAGGCTCTCGCCCATGATCTTCACGATCAACATTGCCTATGAGATCAGCACTCATATTTTATATGTGTGTACATAAAGAAAATTATAGATAATCCTACTGTTTCCAACACACCCACCCCTTCTTCCTACTTTAGGTGTTAAAATACAACAGTGTAGTATCTCAATCCCCAAAAGTAAATAATAGGAGGTGTATATATAAAACAGTGGGCATTACTATCAGTGCCTAGTTCTCAAACCTTAAAAAAAAAAAATCACGTCTAGATAGATGTAATAATAAGTAATAAATAAGAAGGGTGTTTGCACTTTCATTCCTTACCCTAAATGAGACCCCTGTCCGGCTAGGCTTTCATTGCCATACACCAGCTGACGAGCACGGTTTAGAGTTTCTGTTTCCCTCTCTACCAACAACAAAGAGAGAAAAAAAATCAGAAGCCATGAAACTCTTAAAGAAAAATAAAAGGCTACTTGACAAAAAAGGAGAGGATCAAAGGTGTTAACTACCGGCTAACCCTAACCCAAAATCAACCAAATATTACATATATAGCCACTGATATAAATTAAAAAAGACCCTAGTTTCCTGTTATTTTCCCATTGATATCAATCAGTAAGATATCTGGGTTTCACTAGAGTGAGCCGGTTTAAAATTAGGGCAAAGGAAGGGTTACATTTTTGTGTTCTCCAAATGATGTGTGGTTTGCCATGGAGAATTTTTTGTTGATGTTAATACTAAGATTTCACTTGCCTTGTCGATGGCGGTTCATGTGTCCACCAAGAGCTTGAGATTTACAGAACTTCAGAGAACAAAATCTACACTCATAGGTCTTCCCACATTCCTCTTTTCCCTCCTTCCCATGTCTCTTCTTCCTACACCCTGAAATAAATCACCTTGAATGAGACCATGAAATAAATCACCATGAGAGAGAGAGAGAGAGAGAGAGAGAGAGAGAGAGAGAGAGAGAGAGAGAGAGAGAGAGAGAGAATAAAATCCACATCACTAAATCACTAATAAGAACCTAGCATCTCATCTCCTATGTTTATATGAACAGATGACATTGCTAGCACTAACATAACAGTAGAAGAAAATTGCACCCATGGCTAGGAAAATGAAGATTGGTTTTTTTTTTTAAAGTAATGACCAGTCATTTTTCATAATCCTTCTCTTACTTGTATCTGCAGAATCTGCTGCAGCAATTGAGCTCTCCCCAGAGAACTGTTTTCCCTCTCTATATCGGTCACCATACTCTTCGGGCAAGTTGTTGAGGTCTAATGGGTTTCTTTCCGGCCTCCTGCAAACAAAGAAGACAACCAAAGAGGAGTTGAGCTTTGTGAGGGAAGGAGATAAGGGAGGTGTAAGGAGCTTACATGTTACTTTGGAAGAGAAGACAACAAATGAAAGATGAGGTAAACGTATATAATCAGAGGGTTGGTGAGGAAATCTTGTAAATTATAAGACTGCAGTTATAAAGGTAGTGGAGTGGGGTTGGGGATGTGAGCTTGAAAGTTCTCTATCAGTTCCCTGCCTGGCCGTCATGAGACATGTCCTCTCTCTCTCTCTCTCTCTCTCTCTCTCTCTCTCTCTCTCTCTCTCTCTCTTATGTGACATTGGTTCTCGTGACTTTTTAGGGGACGGGAGCTTGGGCAGGGAGTCAAGTATTTGTCAAGTGTAATGGTTATGTTGAGAGAGAATGAGAGAGACATTACCTTTCTCTTCCTCCTTAAGGTTATAGCTTGGCCTAGCTATGGCTCTCTCTTCCTCATCCTACCACTACAACTATTAGTGCCCATGTAGTGGTGTGTGATAGGCGTATGGGCCATCATACCTATGTGGTCCCCTTGTGGATGGATGATAACTGGGATGATAGTGATTAGACAATCCCAATGGCGTTTTTTGAAGGTTTAAAGGGAAGGTAAAAGAAAGAAAAATTTAGCCAACAGGGAACGGATATGATTGCTTTATAAATGCCTACTTTTGGGTTGGATAAAGTCAGTTCTATTGGACCCTTAAGCAGTTGCATCATTGATCTGCGTAGTCCATTAGATACATCAAATGCTCAATGGCACACTATACTCGGAAATAAAATTTGATTTAGAGGTAAAATTCACTTCGATAGTCATTGAACACGAAGTAAGATACCAACTGAACTATAAATGTTTTAATTTGAAATAATAGAGGCATATATATGTGATTATTGAGTTTGCTTTTTTATAGGTTTCCAAAATTAATGCGGAACTGCCATAATGAAATAAAAACATGATCAATGTGAAAACATCTTTATTAATGAAATGAAGACATCACTGCTAAATTAATTCAAACTATGTACGGGGCAACAAGGACAGCTCGAATACCAAGTTGAAAATAGTTATTGTATATGGCTAATCAAATGTGCAGATGATTAGATGAACGGCACATTATGGGCATTTTTGTAATAACATAAATAGGCCATCGATTTTCTGATCATACAGTAGGAATTGTCCAACCAGAATGAAATTTTAATTGACACAAGAATATTGTATGGATTGGATGGTCGCATTAGATGGATTTTGAGTTCACCGTTGTGTCAAATATGATCTCATTTGCATATGAACAAGATCCATGTGAGACTCCAATCAGCCAGAGTAATCCCTTGAGCCCTTGAGGCAAGATCAGGTCAAATGATCATGTGAGCTAAAAGAGGAGAATCCGTACGAATAAGGCTTGACTGCATTAATTAGCATCATAAGGCTTTGTCCTGGTCAAATTTTGTCTTATATTACTTAACATGATGCGTTTTGAAGCTATGTGGCCCTAAATCTCATAAGAACTTCGAAGTTAAGTGTGCTCTTGCGAAAGCGGTGCCAAAATAGGTGACCATCTGAGAAGTCAACGCATGTGCACATAAGCCACAATAGACAATATCATATTGAGTTGAGCGGCTTTGACAATTTGATATTTAAGCCTAAGATAGCTCTAATTTTGGTAGGTAAGAGTGTGAGAAAAGATCCGGTCAAGTGATCGTATGAGCCAAAAAAGAAAAATTTGGTCGAGCATTCTCAACTTTAGAGTTTTTATAGGATTCAGGGCTGCACGGAGTGGGAGAGCCTAATCCCCACCTGAATAATCTCTTGAGGCAAGATCAACTTTGGTGATCTTATGAGCCAAGAACAAGAAATCCGCAGGGGTACGGGTGGAGTGCTTCAGTTGGTATCGTGAGGCCTTGTCCAAGTACCACATTGTAAATATGGAAGTCCTAACCTTGAGCTTATAAGTCAAACCTTATCTAACTTAACATGATATGTTTTAAAGCCATACAATTCTAAATTCCATAAGAGCTCTAAACGTGGGCCAAAGTGGATAATATCATCCTGAGTTGAACAGGGATCCGACAATCCAAATGAGTTGTATGGGTTAGTTTCAAATCACATGAACAATGTTGAATTAGCATAGCGCTGCTTTCATGCAAATGTAAACTAATTACAATTCACATAACCCATTACCTGATTTCGTTTAAACTTAAGTCATAATTAAGATTTTAATCATGTTTTTGAATACGTGGTTGAAAAATGAAGAGAGCTAACAATTCCATCTACATCTCCACCTTGTATTCTTTACCCCTCATCTGTCATAATCTATCGGTGGAGCTCATGTCACCATAAAGTCCTATCTATTGCATTAAATCAGCCCCTAAAATCACTACCCCAATGAAACAATTTCTACTGATGTTTCCAGTGATTTGCTCTAAGACCATAAAATACACAGTTAATAGAGTTTCCATATAGACTGTCCAATAATAGCCACAGATCATACAATTCCTAGCACCCAAATATTTTGTACATGGCCCATCTCAATGCCCTCATAAATCGGGAGGAGACTGTGGCCCACCCAGAAACTGTGCCACGTGTCCATTATAAAAAAATCACCTTAGAATTTCATGTGGGTAGAGGATCGGAATCCGGGAAGGAATGATGGAAAGATCCCCAACAGATATGTTTTGAACACAAGGAATCCCATTCAAAGGGGCCATGTCCTCTTCCTTTGGCACTGAATCATGTTTGAGTGATGCAAGAAACAACTTTCCCCTTACAGGCAATATAAATGGAAACACTCTCTAACAACATGCTGCCTGGTTGCCAACTTTACATGGGCATGCTAGGCTTTGGCTACAAGTCTATGTCTATGCTAGTAAGGCTACAAGGTACGCTAGGTTTACGGTGGCTGCATGCAAGTGTTACTATCAGCTTTTTCTTTCCTTTGTTGTTTTAGCTGGGAAAGTAACTTGCATGCAGTAGTAATAACCTATTTCTAATTGATCCAACAGTCAAAAGGACAAAAAATACTTCTTTAGAAAGGTTCTTTTGCATATAAACATCTTCATCTTTTAACAATTATAAACAACTTCCCATCCTTTTGACTTTCACAAATAACCGTTTATTGTGAATTATTAGTCAACAACTTTGAGATACAATCAAAGGCTACTTTTTACCAATTGATGAACTCTACCATATTTTTTGATGCATGAACATGGAAGTCCTCTTAAATGTAACTGGCTCATGAGATCACAACATTAAACAAGGCATTAATCATACCTCAATTGGCTCCGGCCCTCGTGTTAAGCTAAGGAGGATTTCCTTTTTCTTTTATTTTTTTTTAAGCTAGCCAGGGGTCTTACACCCAAATGGAGAGTCTATATATATGAAAGGAAAGCTCACTCAAGCGAAAAAAAAAAGCCCACACACACAAAGATAGGTGACATACCTAGTGTTTGAATCCTAAAGAGTCAAATAAGAATACACATCTCTTACTACTAGGGTAAGTGGACCGTTTTCTTAATTGAAAATATTTTAAGTTAAGCTAAAATGTGTTTAGTCCAAGTGAGATCATAGCTAAGGAAATATCTATTATTTTCCAAAACAAAAAGCATAAAAAATCATCTTCTGACCACCGATGTACTTCCCTGGGAATTTCAAGCAAGAGAGATGATGGTGGCTGTTGGAAAATGTAAAAGAGAAAGTGTGGTTATTTGTAATTGTCAGGATTTTTATGTTTAAAACTCTCTAAACTGAAATTTTATATTTTGAAGGGCAGATCCAGTGCCTAGTCTATGTTTGGGCCTGAATCAAACTGCTGTAGGGTGTGTAAACCGACCCTGACCATATTAAACCGTCAGAGAATGTCTGTCACCACATTCATGCTTTAACCGGTTCGAACCAGTTTGGACCGGATCACAACCTCCACTCCCATTATTGCACTTTATTAAATGATGATAGAAAGTGTCAAAGAGGATATTCAAATGTTACCAAATTGCAGTCTGAAGGCCTTGGCAATTACTTACGACTTTAATGCACACTGGCCAGTGGCCCACCTAGCTGGAGGCCTCCCGGTTCGACTACCCTCGGATATGAAGACTGCAATCAAGATTGCCTCGGTTGTTTTCTTTTCTTTTCTTTTATTTTTTCTCTTTTTTTTAAAAAGTGCAAAGAATTGAAATTAAAAGAAGAAAATTAAATTTAATACATGAATTGAGCATGTTGGATATATTTATAATATAGGATGTCCATATAATGGTCACTTGGCAACAATAAAAAGGGGGTACGAAGAGAATTTTATACCTCCATATCCATTACAAAATGCCCTAAAAATTTATATACACATATATTTGTTTCATTTCATCTTTATTTATTTATTTAAGCTATGGATTATTATCAATGAATAAGCAATAGGTGTTGTATGGTTTCTCCCAATTTCCTTTTTTTTAGTTTTATTACTTCTTATTTAAGGCTTTTATATTATTTTTACATATTCTTACTAGTGTAAATTAGGGGGTGCACTCTTGCTAATAAAGATATACATTTTCCTTTATAAAGTGACTTGGGATGCCAACCAATTCATAAAGGTAGTTTGTAGGTGCATAAAACTTTAAGAATATGAGGTGACCAAAATCTCTTTTTAATTAGATAATTATAATCTTTTAAAGTTGAAACTAATATTGATTTTTAAGTGTATTTATGTTTGTGATTAAAATCCAATCGCGCTTAATTATCAAATCGATGTTAAATTGAAAATAATATCAATTCATATAAGGTAGGTGAATGCATTTAATTTAAATCTTTCAAAGATAAGACTTTGCGGAATGATTCGGTAGGTGGGAATTTATGTGAAAGGTGTGAGATGCAAAACATTTTTTACAAATTTTCATTCTTTTGACAAATAAATAAAACCATACATCTAGAACCCAAGTCACTAATGCACATATTGTTATAAGATGTATTATCATATGTGGATGACCACATTGGGACCCACATGAGATAAAGGGATTACTAAGAATTAGGGTTTTCCTTATTAGGTTGCTTGGGGAGGAAGCAATCTTATTCTATAAATAAGATCCTCCTCCCCCTTATTATGTACACACAGATCTAATGAATAAGAGCTCTCTCTCTCTCCCTCCCTATTCTAACACGTTATCAGCACGAGGCTCTCTTTTCTTCACCTTGTTTCTTTTTTTTCCTCTTCTTTCGAAAGCGACGGCGGGAAACGAAAGGCACGAGCCTATGTTTGTGCTGCAACCATCGCCGGTGGTCCCACACCCCGTGCCGTCTTCGTAGATCTCGAGCCTATTGTGATTGACGAAGTGAGGACTGGAACCTACCGCCAGTTGTTCCACCCCGAGCAGCTCATCAGCGGCAAAGACGACGCCGCCAACAACTTTGCCCGTGGCCATTACACGATTGGAAAGGAGATCGTTGATCTGTGCCTAGATCGCATCAGGAAGCTCGCTGATAACTGCACAGGCCTTCAGGGATTCCTTGTCTTCAATGCTGTGGGCGGAGGCACTGGTTCCGGCCTCGGATCTCTTCTCCTGGAGCGCCTCTCTGTCGAGTAAGGGAAGAAATCAAAGGTTCCAGTCCAGGTCAGGTCGGATCGACCTGACCTGCTACAAGGAACCCAACAAATAGATGGGTTGCAGGTTGGATCAGGTCCGGTCAACCTGACCCGTCTGCAAGCCCTGTTTTTCAGAAAGCCAAGTGCCTGATGTCATCCAGGCTGACGTCAGTATTATATCAGCACTCGTACGATCAAAACAGAATTGGCAAAATCGACGCTAGAAACTTGTTTCTGCGATATCTTGACGATCCGGAGTCCGATTTGAGATCCGTTTGCTCCTACGGAAAGTTCGCGAGCAGATCTACACATTGGTACTAAAAAGAGGATGATTCAAAGGTTAAGTAATTTCTCCTTTTTTTATTATCTTTTATTAGTTTGATAATTATATACTTGCATTTATTTTATTCCTTTTCGATATGCAAATATTTATAATTTTAATTCAAGTGATGAATAATTATTTCTTATCAAAAGGAGATCATGATAAAAATTGAAAATCATGGATCATAAATAGAACCAAAAGTTCTATGCAAGAAATTGGAACCCGAAGTTCCATACGATATTTAGAACCAGAAGTTCTATATGGAATCAACAACTCGGACTCGAGATTCCATAAATTCTTTTAGCCTATGAACCAGAAGTTCATTTGAATCCGGACTAGAAGATCCGTCGATTCCGGACCAGAAGATCCGTTGGTTATTTTACTCTGAAACCAGAAGTTTTCAGATCTACAATACGTACTCAAAGTTTCATCTAATATTTAGAACTAGAAGTTCTATATCGAATAAATAATCTGAACATGCAGTTCTGTATGTTATTTTAATTTAGAACCAGAAGTTCTAACTTGGACCTGAAGATCCATGAATTATCCTAATCTAGAACTAGAAGTTCTAACTCGGACCTGAAGATCCATGAATTATCCTAATCTAGAACCTGAAGTTCTAACTCGTATTGAAAGATCCATGAACTATTTAGAACCAGAAGTTCTGATTCTTAAGTTGAGAACCTAATGTTCTAAACTTCAAATTTCTCAATTCCTCATCACATTTTTATTATTATCTTTGATTGGATGTTAAGAACTTGAAGTTCTACATTTTATTTTCTGTTTCTCATATACATTTATTTTTATATTCTATAACATTGTACTGCATGCTTGATATAATTCCTTCGGTATAATTATCACTAATAATTATCTGGAACTTTACTTTTGATGAATTTATTATTGCCAGAAGCAGTAGTTCCAAATAATAGAACCTGAAGTTCTATATCCAATGAATAATCTGGACCCGAAGATCCATACATTATCTAGAACCAGAAGTTCTAAGATTTGGAATATGAACCTGAAGATTCATATTCATAATCAAACTTGGAGTTTTGATTTCTAAAGATTCAAAGTAGTGTAGATCGATACAACGGCCATGAAATCAAACCTGAAGTTTTGATAGAATCAGAAGTTATGATTCAAACTGAAGCTTTGATAGAACCAGTAGTTCTAAGAACCTGAAGTTCTATCACTAGCCTGAAGTATTGACAGAACTAGAAGTTCTGATTCATCAGTTAAGAACCCGAAGTTCTAACTTTCTGATTAGCCAATTCTTCATTATATTTTGTCATCATATATTGAGAACCCGAAGTTCTATTTTTGTTTGATTGTTATTAGTAAATCGATCTTAACACACTCTAAAAGGCTTGGTGATACTATCAAAGTCGGAAATAAAATATCCCTGAAGGATATGGCATACGCTCTTATTTTCCACGCCATTATATCGCCATTAGACAGGGATGATCACCAGCAGATGGTCATACACCCAACGCTTGAAATAAATGCCAGACTAGTCAATTAAAATCCCTCCAGAAGAGGTAGATATAATATGTTCTCCCGTAGAGATGAAATAAACCACCCCAGGAGAGGTGATTGAGAAGGCATTTTGTTTGGAAATTGGACGAACCACCAAGCATGGTCTGGAAGACCTACAACTACTTTTATGAGTTTGAATATTAAGTTCAGTTTTTAAATATTTTGTTGAATGGTAGGACTTATTTTTTTTTAATCCCCCGTATATTATGTTATATTTGCTTTGAATGCTGAATTGTTTCGTTGTTCTTACTTTTATTTTTGCAATGCGATTACCTAGTTATGTGAGTTTATTATTACTTGCTCTATGGCTCATGAAATGCATGCAACTGAGGATAATATCTGTCCAGTAGACAGTGCAACAAAACACACTAAATTGAAAAAACCAGAAGTTTTTCTCTGAATTAGTGTTTCATTCGTGCACGGCATCGATCATAGCTGTATCCGTACAAATACTTGAATGCTCCGGAAGAGTCTACATAGTGGTATTTGTACATCATTACTAGTATTGACAGCTAGAAGCTGATACTAGAAAAGCTAAGTGCATTCTCCTCATATTTCAAGGCTATATTACGAGACAAAAATCGAATCATATTCGATTATGAGCAAAACGACAAAGTTAAGCCAGAAGCTTGTTATTCTAGGGGTCCTATGCTCTGGTAAGTTATTGATACTTCTGTTACGTACTCCTTAGAGTACCATCTATTGACCATCCTTTTCGCAAAGGATCTTGTATGACATTTGTGAACCTATCTAATCCCGCCCATTAGCACATATTATTAAACCTAGGATACACATCCTTAAGCATGTTATTAAATTTATAAGACTTGATAGTGTAGGTTTGTGACCTGCATGAACTCAGAACGTAGCCTCTCTGTTGGTTATACTTCACCCTAATTAATGGATATCTAGACCCAATGACAGGAGATATATTTATTGTTCGTTTTTTGCTAATTGTCATCTTGATGAGACAGTCTTCTCGCCGTTAGGGGGAGATAAGAGAGTTCCTGAAGAACACCTTGTTCCTGAAGAACAATCCGTTCCTGAAGAACGGCGAGAATTAATATGGAATACTTCCACTCAATCTCATCTAGATTTATGTACTTCACAATGTGAGAATGAAGTACGGAGAATTGTGCACTTAATTACAAATGAATTCCCTGATGCTTTTAATGATGCAGCAAAAGTGACTAGGTCACATGTATCGGCTATGAACACACAAGCACGAATTAATGTCCCTGTAGGACAAGTACGAATTAGTGTTCCTGAAGAACAAAGTCCAAATATGGCAGCAAATGAATCTACACATGCCAGAAGCATGGTAGACTTATAGGTTTCAAGGACTCAACTCTCCAGAAGAAGAGAAATGAGCAATCATATCCCAATCATACTCCAGAAGAGGTATACTCCCGAAGAGTTTATGATAAAATCCACTCTCTCCAAATTTCCTGAAGAAATTAATGTCCCGGAAGAGACATGAGTCCCAGAAGAGACTCTGGAAGCCCCTGAAGAGGCAATGGGTACCCAATAAATAAAGAGATCTCTATACTTTATAATTATTCAAGAGAGAGATGGGATAGAAATGACATTATCATCGATGACGCATTTGTATATGCGGTAGCTACTCAAATATCAAGGAAAAATGAGAATGATGATTGGGATACAAAACCATGTTCTATAAATGAATGTCGACAAAGAATATATTGGCCAAAAGAGAGAGATGCCATTGAGGAATTGCAGTCTCTCAATAGAAGTGGTATATATGAACCTATAGTACAAACCCCAAATGGTGTTAACCCTGTAGGTTACAAAGGGTGTTTGAAAGGAAAATGAACGAAAGGCAAAATTGTGATTTAAGGTTTCCTGTAGAAACTTGGGATTGAAAACATACACAGTTATATATATGAAAATCCCAGAAGGATTTGCTTTGCCTGAAGCAAAGTCAGAGAGTACGTACTCAATATAAGTAAGACGTTTATTGTACAGCCTGAAGCATTCCAAAAGAATATGGTACAATCGTCTTAGTAAATGTTTATATAAGGAAGAGTATGAAAACAATCCCATTTGCCTGTTCCTATTTATACAATCCTTACATGGATTTATAATAGTAGAAGTTTATATATCTAATCGAAACTCCAGAAGAGTTCGAGAAAACTATGGGCTACTTTATCTCGACCCACAGATCGAGAGAAGTTCTAATGAGATTTTCATTCTTTATAGATATGCTTCCCATATATAGTTTTGCACAAAGGCTTTGGATTGGTATTAAACAAATGCTATGATATCTATGTCTGTTTTATGGTTGAAACCAAATTTTGTAGGATATACAGATTCAGGATATATCCCTGATCCTCATAAGGATCGATCATAGACATGTTATATGTTTCTTCATGTCAATATCATTATTTTTGATATTCCACTAAATTGACTATTGATAGCTACTTATTCTAACCATGCTGAGATTTTTAAGCCAGTGGGGAATGTGTATGGCAAAAATATTTCACTCAGCATATATGTAGTTCTTGTCAATTACCTCTTAGTACAGGTACTCCGAGCATTATTTGCAAAGACAATGGGGCATGTATTCAACAGATTCAAGAATGATACATTAAAGATGACAAGACGAAACACATTACACCAAAGTTCCTCTTCACTCATGAGCTTCAAAAGAATAACAAGATTAAAGTCAAGCAAGTTCGTTCAAGCAACAACCTGGCTGATCAGTTTACGAAGTTTTGCCAAAACTCAGTATTTTAGAAATTGTATACGAGATTGACATGCTGACTTATGTACAAGGTTGTTATCATCAGGGGGAGTAGTAATCAGGGGGAGGCATCCTGAAGTATGCTACCCAGGACATATGTGCGCTGTACTCTTTTTCCTTCTCTAGGTTTTGTCCCACTGGGTTTTCCTAGTTAAGGTTTTAACGAGGCAGCATTATGCACGTCCAACACCAAGTCAATGATCCTGTAGAACGTTGTACTCTTTTTCCTTCGCTTTGGTTTTTATCCCACTGGGTTTTTCCTTTGCAAGGTTTTAATGAGGCAACTGTCATTGAATGGTGGTCATCCAAGGGGGAGTGTTATAAGATGTATTATCATATGTGGATGACCACATTGGGACCCACATGAGATAAAGGGATTACTAAGAATTAGGGTTTTCCTTATTAGGTTGCTTGGGGAGGAAGCAATCTTATTCTATAAATAAGATCCTCCTCCCCCTTATTATGTACACACAGATCTAATGAATAAGAGCTCTCTCTCTCTCCCTCCCTATTCTAACACATATGACTTTATTTGATAAAAACACTTTTTAAGAGACAATTTCTGTCCTCTGAATATTTTCTCAATGGTCCTTTCGCAATAGAGGCTAAGACAAGATAATGCAAATTGAATTAACCCTTCATAATTGGTAAGAATGTAAAAATAATATTGATTTTCTTATTTTGAGTCCTGGTTCCTGCTCCAACCCAATCCTAATCCTCAAGGGTAGGGCAATGACCTAGGTTGTAAAGGCTCTCTGAGGCCTTTCGCTTGCCTAGGCCAAGTGCTGTATATATTGAGAGTAGGGTTGGAACAACCCCACCCCAGCCCTTTGACAGCCATAGTAGGATGTGCAGTATTTGCGGGTCACATGTTGATTTATGCATGGATGAGTTGGATTGGATCTAACTAATCAATTCCATGTAGATGGATATGATGAGTAGCATGGGTCAAAGATTTAAAAAAAAAATGCCTTGTATTTTAAAAGACTCTATATATATATTTACAAATGTTAACCCTCCCAACCAAAATTTTAAGAAAATTATCTAAATATTTTTAAAAATTCTCATGGACGTTTTACATGTAGGGTCTTCCCCAATAATGAATTTAGATAGTAGCCCCTCCAAGAGGTAGATATCCTAGGTCCACCCCCTAAATATGGGTTGGCGATTTGGATGAAGAGGGGTAGGTGAATCATCATCATCAGAGCCTTGTTCCAACTACGTTGAGGTCGGCTATATGAATTTTATTTCTCTAATTCGACCTATTCTGAGCAAAATCCTCATATAAGTTAATCATCTATAGATTTGATTTTATTACCTTCATCCAAGTCTTCTTTAGCCTACTTCTTCCCCATTGTGGGCCATCCACTTGTATAACCAAACATTTTCTCACCAACGCCTTCACCGGCCTACATTCAACATGCATAAATCATCTTAAATGGGTTTTTGAAAAAGAGTAGGTGAATATGGATTTTTCTTTTGTAAAATGAATAATAAATTCTGAACTCAAACTCATATTTGATAGCCAGCATGGGAACTTATCAAACCAAAACTTGCCCCACAAATACATTCCCATCATTTTGTAGCCATATAATGAGATGGGACTTGATAACTCACGTAAGTGAGGTTAGACACAGCTCACATATGTGAGGTAATGGAAACTCACACATGTGATGAGCAAAAAAATTATACACTTACACATGATGAAATAAAAAGTTATAATAAAAATAGAAAGCAGAAACAAGAGAAGTCAAAAAACAAGGATGATGTAGCCCCTAGTCCCCATTAAATGATCCTTTGCGATTGAGAGTCTCTATAATGTCCTTACATCCCAAAAATCACGAATAGCTATGAAACTCCCTTCAACTCATGTATTTTTGAAAGTATTTTGTATGTTCGCTAATTCATGGATTGAACAAAACTATAGGTCCATTAAGTTGTATTTTATATTTATTTTAGTATCAACTGCAGTATGAGTCGCTGGATGCATTGAAGTGAAGAAATCAAAGAAAGAGTGACAAATTGAAGTATTTTTCTGAGAATAATATGAAATAAAAAGGTCATGTCTTATAAACCGAACGTCGGATATAAGCAAACAACATACCGTTAGAAAGTTTGTTTCGAGTAGATATCTGTAGGTTCCAAGATTACCCAAATCGAAGTTAAAACAATAAAGTTATGATTTTGAAAATTTTGCAGAAATTGTGCTCTCTAAAATTATGAAACTGCCATTATGCGAAAATTATGAAACTACCATTGCATGAAAACCTTTTCCTTTTGAAATGTGATTTTCTATTTTATGCCAATTCTTATCTTGGATGAGTTACTATTATAAGGTACGAAATTGGAGCTATTTAAAGGATTCTCTCTCAACCTTAAGATACAAATCTCATTAATCTAAGTGGAGATTGCTTATTGGAGATCATTTTCTCCAGAGCTTTTATTGAGAGTTGAAGGGATAAAGTTTTGTTTTAGAGAGCAGTTGCTTCTAATTTCTTGTAGAAGTCTTAAGGCCATCTTGCGTGTTTAAGGTGCGAGTTGAGCAAATAGAGAGTAGTACACGGTGAAGGACAATTGTGTAGCAGAAAGAGTTTCGCAAGAAGAACTTACTCCCTCGGATGCAAAAAAGGTGTGAGTACATCTGATAATTATTGAAATTTGCTTGATAGTTGATCCTTGTTGGATTCTTAGTTTTTTTTTTACTCAATTAAGGTTTTTCACATTAAAAAAGTGAATGTCTTCTTGTACTGTGTGCTTGTGTTTGATTTTATTTTATTTCTTCTGCATTTACATATTGGCTGATTGTTTGCACTACAAGAAAAAACGTTTTTGTTAATGCATTTATGCATTGGGAAAGGTCAGTATTTATGTTGCTAAACTCATTTTGCAACGTAATTGAGTGTGTTACTAGCATGTTGCCAAGCCTCATCAATAAAAGTATTTCGCGTTGCAAGTTGACCGTGTTGGGGAAAGTTAACTTTTCAGCAATATAATATTCATTGTTAAATACGTTGCTGAATCATTTTAAACGTTGCCAAAAGATGGTCTATTGTAGAAATTAGTTGACATATACTGACGTAATAGCTGAGTTGGCAAAAGTTTTGAACCTTTGCTAACACACGTGGCACGTTGGCAAAAATCCACTTTCCGTAACGCATGTGGCACATTGGCAAAAATCTACTTTCCATAACACACATGTTGCATTGGCAAATGTTCACTTTTCACAACGCACGCGGTGTGTTGGCAAAAAAAATACTTTTCGCAATGCATGCGGCGCGTTGGCAAAAGTTCACTTTCAGCATCACATGCAACTCGTTGGTAAAAGTCCACTTTCTGCAACACACCTAGCGTGTTCTTAAAAGTCCATTTTTAGTAATGCAATATCTGCGTTGGCAAATAATTTCTTTCCTCCGCAACACAAATAACTGCATTAGAAACATTATTACATATCATGTAGGCATGTTCAAAGTTTACTTTTGCCAACGCCATTATTAGCATTTGCAAAGGTATAACATCACGCCTAATATTTCCTAATTTTTTATACACAACCTGTATTTATATAAACTCATTGCAATTGAGAATAATTTCGCATTCTCAAATATCAAAATAAAAAACTAACCTCAATGTGCATTCATAATGAAATTCATTCAAACCTCAAACATTTATGTTTATAATAAAATTATATCCAATTCAATTCTAAAACATACCTCCCCAAAATATCAAAATAAAAAAAGACAAAGCAAAAATATTCAAATAGTATATATACAATGTATTATATTCAAGCAAATTCTCTATTTCTTTCTATCATGTTTCACCAAGGCTGCCATGCATTCCATAATTTCACTCATCCATTTGTCAAAAAAGAAGAAAGAAATGCATCAAAATGTTTCAAGCACATTGCAAGTATAATATACGTGCAAAAAATTCAAACTGAGATAGAGAAGCCATTGGAGCTTTAATCAAGCAACTCAATAAATATAAATATATGTTTTATTCTGAACTAAAATAGAAATTCTAAAAGTGACGTATTAAAATTCATACAATAAACAGAAATTTACTAACCAAGAAGTCTCGGCATGATCAGCTCCCGACACGCTTGCCCCACCAAGTGATGATGTCGAAAAGAATCCTACCCATTATAGGGCCTCCATTGCCATAGCCTGAAAAGCTAAGAATTCTTTAATTCTTTTATTTGCAACTTCAATATGCTTTTTGAGACTATACACCTCATAATCATGTGCTCAAGTGTGAATGACACTCTTGGAAGACAAGGGCTTCGGTCCGACCACGAATCCCTTCAAGTACCTCTGTCTCACCTAAGCACCTCAATCGACATCTCCTCCTCGCTCATTAGGGTTGCACCAGGCTGTAAACACCTATTTCACAACTTTACTAATTCATCCGATTATTTTTACAAGGAATTAACAATTAATTATATTGAGAAATAATATTATTACCATCTAAATAGATTAAAAGCCAAACTAAAAAATTAATAACCAATAATATATATGTAACATGTTATAAGCAAGCTATAAACAAAGTAGCCTATCCCCTACATTATAGCTAGTATCATAGGATTCTTGTCACAACTCGAGTCGAGGAGATCGGGGGTTAGTAAAAATCTAACCGATGACACACGTACTCCCATGCCTATGCACTTAGATCTGGTCTAAACGCTCATGCACAAGGGAAGGTTCACACGTGCCATACATGTGTGTGGAAGCTGTAGGTATCAAACATACAAAGAAAGATACATACACGTAAGGATACACTGACATTACAGAAAGATCAAAGTTATACAAAATGAATACAAACATAGATATTCAAACACGAATACATCAAAATTCCAAAATCCAAAAAAGAACCCAAAAGGAAAGGGACCAGAATGCATGCATGAAATCTTTATGCTCTGGTAGAGGGATCACATCCACTCCTCTAGCCCGGATGGGGCATCGGGGGTCTCCCTAGGAGTCTTGCTAACCGGCGAGAGGTCAAAGGACGGATCTGAGCTTGCAACACCAAGGAGAACGTATGAATACAATGATTCAGCAAAGTATAAGCAACAAGTTAACGCATGTTATGTCTAATAGAATAAATGACATTTGATAATTTATAGAGGTCATCTTTGTATACTAGGCAATTGTGCACTCAAATGAAACGTGCTATCCGAATCAAGATAGACGTAATTCATACATAACTAGGTGGTTACTACATATGCCATGTGCTCCCAAAGAGAGATCTTATAACATACTGAGAACACCATCGACCGGGCTAGGATATGAATGGGTCTTGGGTTCGAAAGCCCCAAGACATAAATTCACTGTAGAGAGGCCATATAAACTACACCAAAGTCACCCCGTCGGGCATCCTAAGGCTAAGGTTGAGTAGCGCCTGACAATAGAATTGATCATGTACTAGACTTTGAGTAGATCATGCATATCAGATCATATCGAACATATAACATACGTGCATACGGTCATTTCATACAAACATGCATACTTACTCAAATGAAGAGAAGTATATTGGTTACGATAAACCTCGAATTAAATAGTATACAAGTACTAGACAAATCATGCCGAAGAATGGAAATCAATAGTCAGGACTTATCAATTTACGTAACGCCAATGAATGTTGTTTCCGCCCGGGATTAATCCTGGACAAAGCCGCAGTGGATATCCAATCGTTTGCCCCAGCACAGAACGCGTAGAGGGCAAAACCAAAGGCAAGATGCAAATGCAATCAAATTATTTGCAGGAATCATGAACCTTTACTAGCAAACCCTATTCTAGTTATCTAGTGTTTTTAACCGTGCATGATGATGTAGTTTTAAGTTATCCGATGCACCGTTGTCTAGTGTTGCATTGTATCATACATGTGCATCGAAATCCTTTAAACCAACACCCATGGGGAGGTGCTAAACACAGAACAACTCATACATGAATGCGTCACAGCCCTCAAGACCATTCATGCAATACTCGTATCCCATTGGGCAAGTCAAGGGTCACAGTCATCCTCCAATGTGATGGCCCTATTAGGTCTAAAACACACCTACCCTTTTAGTTGAGGTCTTTAGTAGACTTCCTTATAGAGGGCACGAGCCACGGGGCCCGTGAATATGGCTTAAGGGTTCCTCGGTTAGTGGGAACAAATAGAAAAGTAGAAATGCATACAAAAGTTATCAGTGCGTAGCCTGAATTTCATGAAACAAATTGTTACAGGACCGATCAGTCGGATGAGTGCCCAACCGGTTGAATTTCTATTCTGCCTGTGTCCGATCGGTCAGCCCTAAAGCCCGACCAGTCGGACAGCCTGTTTTGATACAAAACGGGTGGGGTGCAACATGCAGTGCACGTCGAATCTAGGCAAGGAAACTCATCCAAAAAGGGTTGTAATTTCGCTTCACATTTAAGAAATTGAAGGAAACTCATAACCATCACAACATACCAGCATGAGTTCATTCCAAATCATGCTTATACTTACCTCAAATGAATTCTAACACAAAATTGGTTGGCCTTGGGCTCAAATCACACATTTAACACCTTCTAGTCCCCCATGCATGTAGAACAAAGAAGAAGAAAGGGACATAAGTGCAAACCCAATGAACATACAGAGGAAAGAAGATGATGATGATGATGAAGAAAGGAGAAATGATTAAGAACCCCCAAATTTTGCCTTAGGCTCAGTTGCTCGACGAATCCAAAGCTTTATCCCTTCTTGCTTAATTAGAGAAGAAGAAGATTGAGAGAAAGAAAGAGAAGGAGAAAGCCTACGTGAGAGAGGAGAAGTAAGTGAGGGAGAAAGGCGGTGGAGGTTGGTTTATATAGGACAAGTATGAAGCCAAATTTGAGAAAAGTCCAATAGCTTACACAATTTACAATTCTAGTCAAATAAGGGTCCAACGGAAGCAAACGAAGTCGAATGCATACAAGACAATTACAAAAGTGAACGAGCTCACCGACATACACATGTTGACGCCAAGATGATGCACAAATGACAACATCTTATAAACTCTAAAATTACGAAAAAGGGCTTCTGTCTACTTAATCAATATCAAACTCAACCCAACTACCTATCCATGATCTGGAACAAAATCAAAACAAAGGCAAAACATCATTAACAATGAAAGCGTCTTTAATTAGTCCCTAAATCGAATTAAGTCAGGTTGGAGTATTACATCCTCCCCCACTTAAGAATCGTTTTGTCCTCAGAATGAATACATACCTACGTAAAGAGGTCGGGATACTGTTGCGCCATTTGTTCTTCTAACTCCCAAGTGGCTGTTTCTGGACTGTGATGCTCCCATAGCACTTTGACCCATCGTATCATCCTGGTACGCAATATCTGCTCTCAAGTTCCCACAATACGGAGCGGTCGCTCAATGTATGTTGTATTTGGCTGAATTTGCACATCGTCATAACGAATAACGTGGGTAGGGTCATGAACATACTTGCGAAGCATCAACACATAGAATACATCATGTACTCCGAAAAACTCCACGGGAAGAGCTAATTTGTATGCTAGATCACCAATCCTGCTCTTATCTCGAATGGACCGATATATCACGGAGCTAACTAGCCCTTCTGGCCGAAATGAATCGTACCTTTCATTGGTGAGACCTTTAAAAAGACCCAATCGACAACTTGAAACTCCAATGGTCTTTTGCGGTTGTTTGCATAGCTCTTCTGTCTCAACCTCGCAACTTTTAAATTTCTGATTGCTTTCTAAACTCTCTCAGTGGTTTTGGCAATAAGTGTCGGTCCATGACAACTTCAAGTTCCAACTTCTTCCCAGCATATAGGACTTCTACATTTGCATCCGTATAGAGCTTCGTAGGGTGCTATACCCATACTCTCGTGGAAACTATTATTGTAGGTAAATTCGCATAACAAGATATGTGTGTCCCATTCTTTCTCAAAGTTCAACACACTGGCTCGTAACATGTCCTCCAAAGTCTGAATCTTTCATTCTGATTGTCCATCGGCCTGCGGGTGATATGCTGTGCTAAAACTCAATTTCATACCCATAACCTTTTGGAATGCTTCCTAGAACAGCGAAACCAAATGACTATCACGATCAAACACAATCGAGACGGGCGTACCATGAATCTTGATGATCTTGTCCATGAACTTCCTCGCCATTTCTGAAAACGTCATAGCCTTCCTGAATGGGATGAAATGGGCTGACTTCGTGAGCTGATCGACGCTCACCCAAATGGCATTGTTCTTCCTGCTCGTCGGCGGTAACCTTAAAACAAAATCCATGGTGATATGTTCCCACTTCCACTGTGGTATATGTAACGAGTGCAACGAACTTGGAAGTCTCGGATGATCTACTTTCACCTTCGATAGGTTAAGCATCAAGTGACGAACCTGGTTATTTCTCTTTTCATGTTCTTCCACCGAAAGCTATCTTTGATATTCCGATACATCTTCATGCTTCCTGGGTGCATCGCATATCTAACATAATGTGCCTCTGTCATTAACTTCTCCTTCAAATCATCCATGGCTGGGACACACAATTTGTTTCTAAAATAGAGTATACCGTCCTCCAGTCTGAAATCGGGTCTATTGCTAATATGGTCACGAATACTCTTCAAGCTTAAATCTTTAAACTGCCGATCTTTAATCTGCTGAAGGACTTCCTGTTGAAAAACAAGAGTAGTGGCTAACATCACATGGTTATCAACTAATCTCACCTCAACAGGCTTATCATGCATCACCAAAAGAAACCGCCCAACACTTGTACAGCTTCTGATTTCCTGCTAAGTGCATCTGCCACTACATTACCTTTTCCTGGTTGATATTTGATTGGGAAATCATAATCCTTGATCAACTCTAGTCATCTGCGCTACCTCATGTTCAACTCATGCTGCGTGAATAAGTACTGTAAGCTATGATGATCTGAATGTACCTCAAATCTCACGCTATACAGATAATGTCTCCAAAGTTTCAACGCAAACACGATGGCTGTTAGTTCTAAATCATGTGTGGCATAGTTTTTTTCATGTTCCCGCAGCTGCCTTGATCCGTATGCAATCACCTTACTGTGCTACATCAATACACATCCCAAACTAATTCGAGAAGCATCCGAATAGATAATAAAACTCTCATCACCATCCGGTAAGGCCAACACAGGCGTTGTAGTCAATTTATCCTTTAGTGCCTGGAAGTTGACTTCACACTCCTCAGTCCAACTGAAAGACACATTCTTCCGAGTCAACTTAGTCAAAGGAGAGGAAATCTTAGCAAAATCCTGGACGAATTAGCGATAGTAACCTGTTAGTCCAAGAAAACTCCAAATTTCTGTCACCGTCTTTAGGCTGGGCTAATTCACAACTGCTTCTACTTTAGAGAGATCAACTGCCAAACCTTCTCGTTAAATGATATGATCCAAAAATGCCATCTGCTCAAGCCAGAAAACACATTTCAACACTTTGGCATATAATTGATGTTCTTTCAACAAGATTAAGGCTTTCCTCAAGTGCTCCTTATGTTCCTCAACTGTCTTAGAATTGACCAAAATGTCATCGATTAATACCACAACAATGTGATCCAAGAACAGAGTCAAAATCCGATTCATCAAAGACATAAATGCTACAGGTGTATTGGTTAACCCAAAAGACATCACGAAGAATTCATAGTGTCTATACCGTGTCCTGAAGGCATTTTTAGGAATGTCGTCTTCCTTCACCCATAGCTAGTGATACCCAGACCTCAAATCAATCTTCGAAAAATGAGCTGCACCCTAAAGTTGATCAAACAACTCATCGATCCGAGGCAGGAGATACTTGTTCTTTATTATCACCTTATTCAATTGCCGGAAGTCAATGCACATCCGAAAGGTGCCATCTTTCTTCTTAACGAACAATACCGGCGCCCCCCCACGGTGAGACATTCGGGTGTATAAAACCCTTATCCAAAAGCTCCTGTAATTGTTGCTTCAATTCTAACAATTCTGCTGGGGCCATACGATATGGAGCTTTACTAATCGGCGCTATGCCTGGAACAAGATTGATGGCGAATTCGACTTTTCGCACGGGAGGTAATTTTGGCACATTTTCGGGAAATACATCCAAGAAATCATAGACCACTTGGACCTCGGCCAGTTGCTTCTGCTCCTTCTTCTCTGAGAAAAAGGCAATGAAGCCTTCACACCCATTGCGTATCAAGCGATCTGCCTTGCATGCAGAGATCACACACTTTGAGCATTTCTTTTGACTACCCTAGAAACGGAAGCCATAGCCTAAATCAAAGTATATCGTCCTGTTGTAACAATTAACACAGGCACGATATCGCGCGAGCCAATCCATTCCAAGGATTACGTCGAAATCCAACATTGACAACAAAATAAGGTCAACTGGGAGTTGACACTCTTCGATCCACACATCGCATTGGGGGTAGTATACACTACACTCCACCCTCTTGCCAACTAGAGTGGACACCACCAACACATACGGTAGTGGCTTAGGCGGCTGCCGTAGTTGCTCGGCAAAATGAGGTGCTACGTATGAACGCGTAAACCCCGAATCAAACAACGCTAAAGTTTCAACTTGCGAAATCAAGATAGTACCTTCTACTACGTTCTCCTCCTCAACATTCTCATGTGAAGCTAAATAAACGCGAGCAGTCTGGCGCTGCAGTCTCGAGCCTGAATGCAATTGTTGGGGTTTACTGGGGGCTGACGAAGCACTAGATCTACCGGAAGCTGTAGCAGCAAGAGCACTGGATTGTGAAGGTTGGGAAGACTTGTATCTCGGACAGTTAATCATCTGATGGTCCATGGAGCCACAAATAAAACAAGCTCCTATTTTCCTCCAACACTGTTATGACTTGTGGCTTTTGCCACAGTGCTCACATGTCACACTGGTCAAGCTAAAGGTGCCTTGCTTGCCCTTCATCCATTTATGTGCTTGCCCCTGCGTATTAAACAACACATGCCTTTTCAAATCAGCAGCCCTATTTGCTTGGTGAATGGCCTTGGTAGCATAGGCCTTGTCCACTGCATCATCAAATGTGGTTGCTCGCTGAAAAGCTGTAACATGATTCACATACCAGGGGTTCAGGCCATCAACGAAATGGTTCATTTTCTTCTTTTTAGTGTTAATCATATCCACAGCAATGTGTGACAATTGTGTAAACTTGTGCACATACTCCACCATGGTCATCTGCTGCGGGCGCAAGGTTAAGAACTCAACTTCCTTGGCTCTATGTACATGAACCGGAATAAATTTCCTTCGAAATTGTTTCTTGAAAGTTTCCCACACCGTAGCACTAAGGAGATCCTTATACGAGTCCTTCACACTTTTCCAACAGGTCTTAGCAACGTCGCAGAACATAGAAGCTGTCAATCCAACCCTCTATCAGTTGGTACACACCACAATTCCAAAAAGGTCCTCTGTATGCTCTAACCACTGCTCCGTCTTAAATGGTTCTTCGGTCCCATAAAATTTGGTGGCTCCTCTTTTGCGAAACTTATCAAATAGGGCATTCGGGTCACTTTCTTTTGGGTTGGAAGACCACCTGTTGCTCCACATGTGACTGAGCTGGTGCTTGGCTTTGCTTATCTATAACAGTTGCTACTTGTGCCTGCAAGTTTTGCATGGACTATGACTGAGCCTGAATCAACTGGAATAGCCTGAGGATATATTCGTTCGTGCTCAAAGCCTGTGGTGATGGTGCTAATCCGCTTTCATTATTGCTAGAGTTGTTGTTGGTACCTGAGCCAGAACCAGAAGCAATGTCCCGTAAAAGACAAAGGTTAATATTGGCATACAAGACGTTTCCTACTACATATCCCCAAAAAAGTGTCACAACCCGAGCCCAGGAGTTCAGGGGTTAGCAAAAGCCAAACTGATGACACACGTACTACCGTGCTTGTACACGTAGACTGTGTCTAAATGCACACGCACAAGGGAAGGTTCACATGTGCCAAACATGTACGCGGAAGCTGTAAATATCAAAACATCACACTAAATAATGCAAGAAGAGAATACGAAAACGGAACTGACATATATGGATAAAGGTTTTACAAAATGGAACAAAATAACATGTGCAAATCATAATAGGATCCAATCGTGACAAATCTTAAAATAAAGAAGGCTCATATGCAATGAATGTCTATGGCGTTTTCTGATGGAGTGACTACATCCACTCCTCTAGTCCTGATGGGACCTCGGGGGCCTCTCTTAGAGTTTGGTCGACCGACGAGGGGTCAGTCTGGGTATCTGAGCCTGCAACACCAAAGACAACTCATGAATACAATGATTCAGCAAGGTATAAGCCATAACAAGTTAACACATGCTGTGTCTAATAGAATAAAGAATATCATGAAAATTATAACAGGGCACATTCGTATACAAAGCTGTCATGCAAGAAAGAAACATGCCATGTGAGTCAATGTATACATACTATGTACATAACTAGTTGGCGACTACATTGCCATATGCTCCCAAAAGAGGGATCTTATATCCGTGCAGAGAACACCATTGACCGGGCCAGGGTACGAATGGGTCTCGGGTTCCTAGGGTCCGAATTCCTCAAGACGTTTCCTTACTGCAGTAAGGCCATGAAAACTATACCAAATTCACCCCGTTGGGATCCTAAGGCTGAGGCTAAGGAGTGCCTGACCATGCAGAGTCAATCATGAAAACCCTGAGTAGATCGTGACAAGCATATCCTGTGTGCATATCTGAGAACATGTCTTATATGTGTAAGCTTGATAACATACATACATACGTGCAAACTCAAGGTGGACACATAGTATGACTTACGATGTTACATACAATGATCCTGCTAAAGAGTGGAGATCAATGATAGAAATACAACATGTCATGCAAGTAAATCATAGCATATCGAATCACGTTCATTTATTAGCCAATTCTACTCTAATTATCCAATGTTTCTAACCATGCATGATGATGTAGTTTTAAGTTATCTATTGCATCGTTGTCTAGTGTTGCATTGTATCAGCTGGTGCACCGAAGTCCCTTAAACCAACACCCATGGGGAGGTGCTTTATAACTGGATAATGAAAATGAATGATTTGTAGCCCTCGAGATCATTCACGCTGATTATCATGTTTCATTGGGCAAGTGGAGGTTGCTTACCTTTTATAATAAAAGTCCTATGAGTCTCATTCCTTTTATCACTTTCTTACTATTCAAGTCAGCTAGCTCAGCCGTGGATAACCTTACGGCTTAGCCGAAGGAACCTTATTGCTTAGCCGTAGAAGGCTTCACGGCTTAGCCGTGGCTGGGCCATAGAAGAGTGCTGATTTGCATACTCTCAGTTATTTTCAGGTGTCACCTTATATTGATCTACGGCTGGGTTTACGGTTAGGTCATGGCTTAGCCGTAGCACATTTCACGGCTTAACCATGAATGCACTGGGTCGCTTTCTGAATCGAGTACAGAAGAATGGGGAAGGTACCAAAGGATCGAAAACACATCTAAAAGAAGAAAATGAGCTCAAATTGGGCTATAACCATACTAGGCATTTAAGATCATGAGAATCATCCAAAATCTAGCATATATTAACATGAACCAATTATGCTTATACTTACCTTAATGAAGTTCAACCACACCAATTGCTATCCTTGGGGCTCAATTCACGTCCAACACACACCTAATCCCCCATGCATGTAAAGAAAGGAAAAAGGAAAGAAACATGAGACACATGCCCATAATAATTGAGGAGAAGAAGAAGAAAACCACTTCAAGACTTACCTTAGCTCACTAGAAATCAAGACTCGACTATGAAGCCTCTTCCTTGGCTTGATCGAGAAGGAGGAGAATCGAGAGGAAGAGGGGAGAAGACTCCAACGTGAGCAACGTGAGAGAAGAAAAGAGAGTGAGGGAGTTGAGTCGGTGATGGCTCTTATATTGGATAAACTTAAAGTCCAAAGTGTAAACAAATCCAATGTATAACCCAAATTACAGTTCGAGTCAAATCCGAGTCCAACAGAATCATACGACATCTTTTGCAAATGACATAGTTATGGAAGTTAACGAGCTCAACAAAAGACACGTGTTGACAGCAAGATGATGCGAAAAAAACAACGTTTTAGAAAAGCTAAAATTATGAAAAAGGGCTTGGTCTACCTAATCCAGGTCAAACTCAAGCAAACTACCTATCCATGACCCACAATGAAATCAAAATACAAGCAAAACACAATTAACAACTAAAACAACATTAATTAGTCACTAAACGAGGACAAGCTGGGTCGGAGTGTTACATAAAGAAGGCAAGTAGCACTTATTGACAACCGCATCCTCACCATGTCCCTACACACCTACAAGCTAAGCAACTAGAGCAACAATGCTTCGATACCATATAATACGTATGTCACAACCCGAGCCCAGGAGATCGTGGGTTAGTAAAAATCTAACCGATGACACACGTACTCTCATGCCTATGCACTTAGATCCGGTCTAAACTCACATGCCCGAAATCTGTAGGTATCAAACATACAAAGAAAGATACATCCACGTAAGGATACACTGACATTACAGAAAGATCAGAGTTCTACAAAATGAATCCAAACATAGATATTCAAACACGAATACATCAAAATTCCAAAATCCAAAAAAGAACCCAAAAGGAAGGGGACCAGAATGCATGCATGAAATCTTTATGCTCTGGTAGAGGGATCACATCCACTCCTCTAGCCCGGATGGGGCATCGGGGGTCTCCCTAGGAGTCTTGCTGACCGGCGAGGGGTCAAAGGACGGATCTGAGCCTGCAACACCAAGGAGAACTCATGAATACAATGATTCAGCAAAGTATAAGCAACAACAAGTTAGTGCATGTTATGTCTAATAGAATAAATGACATTTGATAATTTATAGAGGTTATCTTCGTATACTAGGCAATTGTGCATTCAAATGAAACGTGCTCTCCGAATCAAGATAGACGTGATTCATACATAACTAGGTGGCTACTACATATGCCATGTGCTCCCAAAAAGGGATCTTCTAACATACTGAGAACACCATCGACTGGGCCAGGATACGAATCGGTCTTGGGTTCCTAGGGTTCGGAAGCCCCAAGACATAACTCACTTCAGAGAGGCCATATAAACTACGCCAAAGTCACCCCGTCGGGCATTCTAAGGCTAAGGCTGAGTAGCGCCTGACAATATAGAATCAATCATGTACTAGACTTTGAGTAGATCATGCATATCAGATCATATCGAACATATAACATACGTGCATACGGTCATTTCATACATACATGCATACTTACTCAAATGAAGAGAAGTATATCACTTACGACAAACCTCGAATCAAATAGTATACAAGTAATAGACAAATCATGACGAAGAATGGAAATCAATAGTCAGGACTTATCAATTTACATGACGCTAGGAACGATGTTTCTGCCCATGATTAACCCTGGACAGAGTCACAGTGGATATCCAATCGTTTGCCCCAGCACAAAACGCGTAGAGGGCAAAACTGAAGGCAAGATGCAAATGCAATCAAATTATTTGCAGGAGTCACTGTCCTTTACTAGCCAACCCTATTCTAGTTATCCAGTGCTTCTAACCGTGCATGATGATGTAGTTTTAAGTTATCCGATGCACCGTTGTCTAGTGTTGCATTGTATCATATATGTGCATCGAAGTCCTTTAAACCAATACCCATGGGGAGGTGCTAAACACTGAACAACTCATACATGAATGCGTCACAGCCCTCAAGACCATTCATGCAATGCTCGTATCCCATTGGGCAAGTCAAGGGTCACAGTCATCCTCCAATGTGAAGGCCCTATTAGGTCCAGAACACACCTACCCTTTTAGTTGAGGTCTTTAGCAGACTTCCTTATAGAGGGCACGAGCCACGGGCCCCATGAATATGGCCTAAAGGTTCCTCGGTTAGTGGGACAAATAGAAATGTAGAAATGCATACAAAAGTTATCAGTGCGCAGCCTGAATTTCATGAAACAAATTGTTACAAGACCGATCGGTCGGATGAGTGCCCGACCGGTCAAATTTCGGTTCTGTCTGTGTCCGATCGGTTAGCCCTAAAGCTCGACTGGTCAGATAGCCTGTTTTGATACAGAACGAGTGGGGTGCAACCTGCTTGCACGTCGAATCTAGGTATGGAAACTCATCCAAAAAAGGTTGTAATTTCACTTCACATCTAAGAAATTGAAGGAAACTCTTAACCACCACAACATACCAACATGAGTTCATTCCAAATAATGCTTATACTTGACTCAAATGAAGTCTAACACGAAATTGGTTGGCCTTGGGCTCAAATCACATGTTTAACACCTTCTAATCCCCCATGCATGCAGAATAAAGAAGAAGAAAGGGACGTAAGTGCAAACCCAATGGACATACAGAGGAGAGAAGAAGAAGATGATGAAGAAGAAAGGGGAAATGATTAAGAACCCCCAAATTTTACCTTAAGCTCAGTTGCTCGACGAATCCAAAGCTCTATCCTTTCTTGCTTAATTGGAGAAGAAGAAGATTGAGAGAAGGAAAGAGAGGGAAAGAGCCAACGTGAGAAAGGAGAAGTAAGTGAGGGAGAAAGGCGGTGGAGGTTGGTTTATATAGGATAACTATGAAGCCAAATTTGAGAAAAGTCCAATAGCTTACACAATTTACAATTCTAGTCAAATAAAGGTCTAACGGAAGCAAACGAAGTCGAATGCATACAAGATAGTTACAAAAGTGAACGAGCTCAACGACATACACGTGTTGACACTAAGATGATGCACAAATGACGTCGTCTTATAAACTCTAAAATTATGAAAAACGGCTTCTGTCTACTTAATCAAGGTCAAAGTCAACCCAACTACCTATTTATGATCCGGAACAAAACCAAAACAAAGGCAAAGCATCATTAACAACAAAAGCGTCATTAATTAGTCGCTAAACCGAATTAAGTCAAGTTGAAGTGTTACAATTCTAGTGATACATGTACACACACACACACATATTTATATACGTACATGATTTTTCTTGCATTTTGGATTCACCCAATCGTTCTTTGATTTACCCCGGTGGGAGTCTTTAAAACGTCCACAAAGTGGGCTTTTGGCTTCCATTCTCTGCCGCTTGATTTCATTAATTAAGGTTATATGTAAATACTATAATCTAATTAACATTATTTTTTGAAATTACCAAGAATTAACATCACCATGATATACATCATTAATGGAAAGGACCTCGACCTGCATGCATAATTGTAGGGCAGAAGTACACGAGATGCTTTGCCTTTCTCTGAGTTAGCCTACCAATATTAAGGAAAAAAAAGTTAGTAAATCTCAATCATGTTAAATTTTAATCAATAGAGATTCACGATAAATAGCTTAGTAACATATATAAAACATATAGATGTCACCTTCCACGTCTCATTAGTCCATACATGGTCGATCATATAGTGCCAAAGCTTTGGCTTAACTTTATTAGGTGGTTGAGTTTTGGGGTTAACACCTTTTTTCAACATAGTCTTATACTTAAGGTGCAAGCTGCAGCTGCACTTCCAACCCTTATATAATGTTTGATATTTTTTATCAACTGCCGCCTATACTTTGGGATCAGTTATGTAATCCTTGATCTCAAACTTCTCTTAGAAACATAACATTAGTGTATTGATATCTATTAAATAACATAAATTAATGTTATTAGTTAATTAATAAATTTCAATTACCAAAGCTCGTTGTATGATGGCCGTTCCAAGTGAACTATCAATATCAGTCCATGTATTAATGCTCTATAGTGGCGCCACCCCTCTAATCTCTTTGCCAAGCTCCATCGCAAAAAAAGGAGCATTAAGCCCCACTAGCACATTGCAGTCATCTGGGAACTCCGCTAGGAGTATTTTACCTGATCGTGCTACAAGTTGCTCAGTCCTCCTACCTTTTGTCGGGCCTCGTACACACCTTTTGGTCGAGCTTGAGGCTGGAAAGACAAAAATGTTGTTTGAGCTTATATGCACAATATATTAGAGTAAAAAAAAATTATAAGCGAGAAGAACATTAGATTTTTACCTACACTGCTGGCTTGGGTGGTTGGTGTATTCACTAAAGGTACATGTTGCGTTGTGTAAGTTGGGACTGTGCCAAAGAAGCATGTGGGGTCTGTGCAGGTTCGGATTGTGCCTCCGGGATTAGGGACTGTGTGGGTATGGAAACCAGTAGATGACGAGCTGATTGACGTTTGGCAATCATCGATGCAACCTGAAAGAAAAGAAAATAACAGATTATGTGTACATATATCACTAATTATCAATAATCAGCATATATGGGTACAATATCACAATTATCAATAATACAAAGAAGTGTATACCACACTGGTTAATTGTTGGTAAAGATAAAATCAATCTTAGATGCACACTCACACACATTACCATTTTCATTCGAGATCCAGAGCACTTATCATCATCACTACCATACTTTTCATCATCCTCACTAGAGTAACTTGAGCCTTCCTCACTCTCTGGTGGACTATACTCCTCATTATCTTCCTCAACCATGTTTCTTTTTCTCTTGTTAACTGAATTTGTATGAGTGATCTTCTCAACTGACGCTCTCCAAGAATTCGCCGCCTTGTGCAACCTCAAATCTTTAAGTCTCGTTTGATTTTCCACAATGGTAGCCATTCTTTCCTTTTCAATATCTGACGTTTTCTGCCTCAAAGACCCGGGTTTGACCCACAATTTTCCATTTTTAGGCGTTTCAGCAAATACTAATTACTGAAAAATGATGAAAACATGTATGAATAGTCAGCAAACATCAAAAATTGATTAAAAATAAATGTTGGCATATATTTAACCTTATACATACATAGCTTGCTAGTGCGAAAACATCGCCATCAATATATTTGTAACAAATATAGAGCCAGAAATTGAATAAAGGTAAATAGAAAATTTCTATAAGTTAGGCTGAGTAAAACATTTATCCATATGCAAACGACAAATTTATTAAGAACATTTATCCATATGTAAATGAAAAAAAATACTACATATCGCATATTATATCAGGATCTATATCCGAATCGGAATGCCTTTATTGGGCATCTTCTTCATCATCTCCACTCTCTGTCATTATTTCATCCTTGCTATCATTATGGTCCATCATTTGTGCATCACCAATATGTACTTGGCTGTTTGAATGCAAAACCCTATTTTTTGGAATAATCTTGGGATCAATACCATCCCTACGATATTGAATATAAGTATCTTCAATGCAAATTTGGACATCCCTGGTTGTTTCTTCCCACTAGTACTCATCATTATGTTCGGATACTTCTGCTAAGCTACATTCATCACCATCCAACTCTGGTACATCCCATAATCCTCGATGTCGGACTCATTGTATGACTTACCAATTTGTACCTAATTTTGTATCTTTAATGTAGAAGACATGCTGCACCTAACTTGGCAAGACAAAGGGATCACTTTGATAAAACTAATTTTTGACATAAATACTTGTGCAATGGGCATCTGTTTATATTGTTCTCCTACTATCGGTCTTGAACCATTCACATTGGAACAAAACAACTTTATGCCCATATAAGTATTTCATTTCCCAAACTTTGCATAGGTATCCATAGAAGTCAATCTTTTGCTCCTTATGATCGCCTTGTACAACCAACCCACTATTTTGGGTTTTACGACTGTTGTCTCGATCTCTAGTATGGAATCAGATTCCATTACAAATGCAACCCGAATAAAGATTGACTATTGTATTGGGACCATTTACTAATGACCAGAGGTCATCGGTTGCTTCTGGTGACCCTTGCGACCGCATTTAATTCATCTGCATCAACAGCATATAATAGATGTATTAAGTTACTGTTGAGCCAAGCATAATCGAGACTTAGCACAATCGAGCCTATCTTATATATCTTACACGTAATTTAAACTAGTTCGAAAAATCTTATGGTTATATCTGAGTGATATCACGTCCGCTTGAACTCTGTAGTAGATTATTGTGTTCCCTAATTATAGAAACTTGAATCATAAGTAAAAATCTTGAAAACTTAAAAAAGTTTACAAGTTATGCATACACTTGATTAGATAACCACATATCTATGTACTGCTCTACTTCAATGCTATTATACAACACAAGCCACTGCGCCGTATTAACTTCCTTCTCGGACACCTTGGGAGCCTTTGTGAATCGTCTAAAAGGACGAACATTTTGTGTGAAGACCATTAATCCCAGACTATGATGACCACCATCAGCATTCTGTTTGTCTCAATTAAATATAGTTTTGACCTTATTATGGTACATTGAGCAAAAAGTTAGACATTCTTTGATAATATAAGCTCGGCAATTGAACCTTCAGGCCGAGCTTGATTGTCGACGTACCCTTTCAAAGTCCCTAAAAATCTTCAAACAAATACCAGTTAGAATTAAGTTACAAACGCAGCACAATTAAACTAAAATGTAACTTTAAAATCATACTAGAATTATAACAATTACCTTTCAATTGGGTACATCCAACGATATTGCACTGGTCTTGCAAGCATGGCCTCACGTGGCAAGTGGACCGCTAAATGGAGCATCATATCGAAGAACGTTAGAGGAAAAATTTTTTCCAACTTACAAAGTATGAGAACTATGCGCTCCTCTAATTTCTCCAAATCGTTTTTCCTCAATGTCTTAGAGCACAACTCCTCAAAAAAATCACCCAACTCAAACAATGTAGTACAAATATCCTTGTTGAGGTACTCACGCATCCCAATCAGCATAAGTCGTTGTAGAAGGACATGACAATCATGGCTTTTCAAACCCGATAATCTACCATTTGTTGTGGTCACACATCTCGAGATATTTGCTGCATAGCCATCTGGAAACTTAATAGATTTCAAGAATTCACAAAAACCCTCTGTCTCCTTTAGGGACAATGTGTATATCGCCAGGGGTATCACATATTCACAATCGGCACGCTTCTATATGTGCAATTCTTTTCTAATGCCCATGTCCTCTCAATCTCGACGAGCTTTTCTATGTCCTTGTTCTTTCTCTCTATGTTCAATAAAGTTCCAAGGAACTCATGACGTCTAGGTTGTATCGGAGTTTTAGTTTTTTCTAGTACTGAAGCTCATAAAAGATGCTTTTTTTTTGTTCAACTCAGTTCTTCAATGCTACGGGGTCTCTTATTGTTGCTTTTATGCTTCCCAAACTTGACTATAGGCAAGTGATCTAGCTGCTCAAGTGTTTTCTCCACTGGTAATTCCACGGATTTTGTTCGAAGCTCAACCTTACCATTAAAGTCCTTACTCCTTCATCAAGGGTAGTTCTCAGGCAAGTAACATCGATGGCCCGTGTACCTAATCTTACTTCTCAAACCTTGTGACAATGGATTATCATTACAATATAAATAGGCTAAATAACTTTTTGTTTTCCAGCCAGACAAGTTACCATATGCAGGAAAGTCATTTATGGTCCACATTATAGCTGCATGCGTTTGAAAAGTCTGTTTGCTGAATGCATCATAAGTCAATATACTATTTTTCCACAATTCATTCAACTCATCAATTAATGGTCGTAAGTAAACATCGATCTCTCTTCCAATTGCTTGTGGTCCTGGAATAAGTAAGGACATCATGAAAAATGGTTCCTTCATGTACTTCCAGGATGGAAGGTTGTAAAGCATAAGTATCACAAGCTACATACTATAGGAGTTGCTCATGTTTCTAAAAGGATTGAATCCATCTGTCAGTCTTAGTCTTACATTATGGGGCTAAAATGCGAACTCTTGATAATCAACAAGATGCCTCAATATCCCATCATCAACGCGCTTATCACTATGCCATCTCATATCCATAGCTGTCTTCCTAGACATGTACAATCTCTGCAACCTCGGAGTCAGTTGGAAGTAATGCAGGACTTTATGAGGGATCTTCTTACCATTACCATCATTGACTTTATATCTAGACTCTCCACATGTCGGACATTTTTCTAGATCTGCATTTTCTTTTCAAAATAGTGACCAATCATGCCGACAAGCATGGATGACCTCGTATCCCATGCCTAACTCACATAGGAACTTCTTAGCTTCATACATTGAACTTGGAACTAAATGACCTTTTGGTAAAAGATCCAGCAATACCCCCATCAACATGCCAAAATGACTTATTGCTTCACTTGCTCAATACCTTCACATGAAGCATTGTAATTACGAACTTCAAAAGAGTATACTTTTTGCAACTTAGGTACACCTCACGTTGGGCAGCTTCCATCAGTTTTTCAATATTTTTTACCTCTTCCCTCTGGACGGTATTAGCAGCTTGTGTAGATCCGAATTCTCCCCAATCACGGTCCATGTAAGTCCCCCTGTAATAGTCTTCCATTAATTCAAGAAATTCATCCCCAACATTGTCTTCATTGTCTATTATTTCATTATTACCATCATCATCGTTGCCATTATTCGATACACAGGGGTTGTTATCTGGAACGGGTTCACCGTGGAAGACCCAATGCTTGTAAGATAGCATCATCCCAGGAAGGCTCAAATGATTTTTCGCAACTTCATTGGTATACCAATCAATGTTCAAACACTTGTTACATGGGCACCGAATCTTACCATCTTGACCCGCATTCTCCATTGCAAACTCAACAAATGACTTAACCCCTTCACGATACTACTCACTTAATCTCTGTCTAAACCCAATTAAGGTCATCTAACTCTTGTCCATAGCTAATTACATGCAAGATCAAGTTTAAGTCAAATGTCATATCAATATGATTTGAGTTTGAAAATCATTTTTTCTTTAATTTTTTTTATAACCCTTAGGTTTACATACCCCTAGATATGTTTCAAGAAATTTTGGATTGGGTTGTCAAGGCATAAAGACATGAATTATCATTTGTTCCATTAGACCCATTTCAAAACAATTACAGAGCTAGAAGATTTCATTAGACCCATTTCAAAGCAAGAGAAAAACCCAAAAAAAATAAAAATAAATAAAAAAGAATGTGATCATATTAGATTACAAGTGTTATATATCAAGGCTCAAAGAAACAAAGGGTAAGATTTCAGTTCTAAGCAACTGATTGAGAATTAAACTTGGAAAAATCGATATAGATCATAAGGAATTAAAAAACTTTATGTCTTAAGCAATATATCGGTCGCATGTACAACTGTTAAACAATAGGACACAGGTATGATGGTGATAATGAAGATGACAATGTGCATCTGTTAAATTATCATTCTCCATTGGAAACCATTTCCAATTTCCACAGAAAACACTCTTAACAAGAACAACCATTGAAATTACCCATTGAAACCATTGGAACCCTTTCCCTCATGCATCCCCTCTTAAAATCTATCATTGATCAATGTTAAAGTAATTTTTGCAATTTTTTTAGAAGCAGCTTGAAACCCAAGATTTAGAAAATCATTTTCTGTAATCTTATACAAGTGACAAACACATATGACTAAAGCTTCCCCACACCAAACAATAGAAACCAAAACCCAATCAGTCATGCCACTGGGGAGTTTGAGTTGTGAGAGGGTAGAGCTAAATGCTCAAGCTAAATTTGATAGCTCTAGATAGATAGCTGTAATCCAAATATCAAATGAGTAGGCTTGTTCACCATTGTACCCTAGGTTGGCAACTTTTCACTTGTACACATTTGCTCTGTCCTAGTTGATTAGCTTATAATTCCGAAGGCATTCCTTTAAGATATCTTGGTGCACTAGAAATTTGTATTTTTTTCACTTTGTGAGGTTATATATCATGTTTAACCATGCCAGACACCTTTTATTTGAAATTATATATTCCCCTTAAAAAGAAAATCTTAAAAATAAATATATTATAAAGAACAAGTGAAAGGAATTAAATTATGATGGATTATAAAATTATTAAATAATATTTTATTTTTAAAGAAAATCCAAAAAAGCAAAACACTATATGCTAGTGGATTTGGACAAAACCCCAACATATCAACAAAAATAATTTTTTGCTCTCATTAAAAAAAATTTACAAAAAAAAAAACAATGAAGTTTACAAAATCTAATCATAATCTATTTGGTAAAAAAAACAATAAAATGGCCAATACTAAAATTTTAATGTCTTGAAAAAAAAACTAACAAAGCTCATAAACATTATTTGAGACTGTACCTAAAATATGGATTTGAAAATTATTTTTAACGTTCTCCTACAAAGAGAAGATGTAACATAATTAAGCTTGTGAAAAATAATAACAGTTTTAATTAAAAATCAAAAAACCAAAGATGACATTATTAAAAAGTTAGACACTACATTAGATTACAATGGGACCATAAATTGACTTATAATTAATGAAGAAATGTAAAAAAAATTCACAAAAAGTGAAAAAGAAAGATAGCCTCAAATATCAAAAGACATCCACTATTATCAGAGGTGAGTCACTCATAAAATGGAGAGAGATTCTTATTCTCATATCCACTTATACTCACCTGTGGACTTTCGTAAAAAGAATATGCTTTTCCATTGAACTCTTATACTTAAATAGCTTCACAACCAGTAATGAGACTGGGCATCCCATTTGATAAGATTGCAGCGCTTTGATCACTATGAGATAGTGTGATTTGTCTCGATCATCAGAATGTAAGATTCTGGATCACGGTGCTGGTACATTGGATGTATTGAAGGACCATGAGATGCACCTTATGGAATTCCATCTCAATAATAAGATATGCTCTCATAATTCCCTAGCAATAGGCTCTCAATCTTGAGACATTGATGAACTCAAGTTTCCATCTATTCATTTGCTTTGAGTCACCAATGAGTGAGGCCGACTATAGGTTAACACCTCGGTGTCTTGGGTATGTGGTAGTAGAACTATGGGAACATTGAATGATCAAGATGGAATCTATCTCTATTATTCCCTTGTGCCAATTAATGGATTTGTCATTAGTAAGTGTGCACCCATCTCAATTAAGAGTTAATTGGATGGTATTGATTATTACTGTGATTAATTGGGGCTCAAGGATAATAAGATGTGGAACTTAGATTGGAAGAGACAGATTTATTCCAATTGATCCATGGATATTGATAGAGGGGCCTACTTGTGGTAATTGGGAAGTTTAGGGTCTTCATTGTAATTTATTCCTAAGACTGGATTGCAATTGCATTTATGTAGTCGTGTTATTTACAATTAACTGTGGGCCCTGATTGCACATGAGATGTGGGGTCGCAGTGTTTCAGTTGGAGCCAGCTTTCTAAGGAATCCCTAGTGGTCCCCACGCTAGCCCAAGATATTGGAAAATACTAATTCGACTTAAACTCTAGAAAGAAGAGTTCGGAAAGAAGAAAGTTGCTAATTGCTTTGGAAATAAGACTTTTATTTCAATTAGACAAGGGAGAGATTTAAAAATCTATAAAATCTCTTGGATGTCCTATAAGACTCTTTCTTACGCCCAAAACCCTATTTGTGCAAGAGTTGCACGAGTTTCTCTCTCCTTCTCTCTTCTAGTTCCTTAGAGTTTCGAGTTGAGATTTCTCCTGAAGATTCCACCACTCTTCTTGAGAAAAGAAATCCAATTCGGGTTATAGCATGGAAGGCTAAGAGGTGTTGAAGATTCTCATCATCAAGTAGAGTCGCAACTTCTCCATTAGAGCACTGCGGATCTCCAAAGGTATGATCTACTTCTTTCATGTCGTAGATTATTATGGATATTTAGTACTATTTGATTCTATCTTTTAGATAGAATATTTACTGTACATGGTCACGAGATTGAGGGTAATGCATCCTGGATTGGGTTTTTGGTCTTATGGATAGTTAATCCCTCTGTCAAGTGGGTCAAAAGTTTTGAAAATCTATCCACGAGACCCACCTACTTCCAACAATTGGTATCAGAGACATACCTCATCTCTAATCATGTTAGATCAGTAATCTTGTTCTAGTCTTTACATGAGATGTGAAGAGGATAGAGCAAGGGCTATGAAAGGATCAGTGTTTATTGGGTTTGGTTGCTTTGTAATAGATCCACGTTTGGAAAGACACAAAAGGTTTTAATCATGGTAGGAGGATGGTAAGATGCCATTAGAACCATACTGAGATCATTAGAAGTGATTGGGGATAGCAGGAGCCGAATCTGAAAAAAAAAAGACCTAAATTTCTAGGTTCGTCAAGTTGGTTAGTTAAACGGACCACTATGGCTGTAGAGGTCCGTTGGCTAACTGTAGGGACCAAATCGGCTGCCCCCGGACCCCCGCTGCATAGGGGATCTTATATAGTAGTGGCAAACTATTGGCATCTTATTTTTCCATTGTGGTTTGGCAACCTGGTTTTGTGAGATGCTTTGTTGTATGAGATACTAACTTGCAGGCGATAATGTCCTCTCCATATGGCCCACATGTTTTTTCTTTCCTTTTACTTATTGATTTATTTGTGGCTCAGTGTAAAGGGCATCATGGTTTCCTTGGTTTCCCATGAAAGGGCAAGGTATGGTGAATTTTCCTATAGCCCTTTTATTTCCATGTTTAGATTACCATGTAAGTCTCATTATAGAGACATAGGAATTTATGTATTTTTTAAAATTTGTAAATTCTGGAGATGTTCGAAACAAAGAAGGAAAGAGAAAAAGGACTCCTAATCAAAGAGTTTGAAGATTATCAAAAGGTGTTTTGGAGATGCCCAAAGAGTTTGAGGAATCCCAAAGTTTTGAAAAGTCTAGAAGTCCAAGAAGTCTTTTCCGCCTGGGCCATGTGGAGGAGAGGACTAGTTTTTTATTATAGCACTTTCTATTTATGGATGAATGCTTATTTTAGAATATTTCCATATCTGATCCAAACATAGCAAATTCCAAAATTGGTCAAATTAAATTAATTTTTGGAAAGAGTTCTAATTAGAGTTGGTGGGCCCATGAGATGGATCTATTGGTAACACTAATTTTAGAAACTAGACTTTCCTTAAAATAACTTGACTTGGAACCAATCATTGGTCGTATCATGAGATGAATTTATACCTATATTTGATGAACCAATACACCTATAAGGAAATCCTCAACTCTAAAATATTAAGTGGGAGCGGGGCATTTATATATATACAAATCCCCATGGTTTTCCACCATAGGTCCATTGTAAGGAAAGTATTAGCCTTGCGCCATTTTGAGAATGGCCATTCCCAACAGAGGGCTTGTTTTTATCTGGATACTGGATATCAATCTTCTATGGATAGTGTTGATGAGATGGGGTGGGAGCCCACACCCCAAGGAGGAGCTGCCCGCAACGGTTGTCATGCAATGCTAGTTGGTGGGTCACACTTAACTAAAATAATGATGTAGTATCCCCAAGGATTTGCCTCATGTATTTTAGAAACCGAATCTAATCGGGAGTCATACATTATTTAGTATGAGATAACTAGATAGTAATGAATGAAGGGGATCATGGATAGTTAGTCTTAATCCCAATTTTGACCAATTTGATCCGCTCCAGTCTAGGAAGTATTTGCACTCCCCAAGGAGGCATACCCCACAGGATTGGGATTCCGATGTATTCTGAATTTTGTAGTTATGAAGATTCCCACATAAATTTGGTAGAATACTAAACCCTAATGTCATTTAAATTCATTAATTGAATGCATGGTTATGTGCTATAGTATTACAAGCATGAATTCGAATACTTTCAATCCACTTGCGACCATCCTCAACTAGAATAAGTTGGTGGGATCCAACTATGTAGACTGGAAACGGAATCTAGATATTGTCCTAATAGCTTCAGGATATAAATATGTCCTTACCAAAAACCCCCTTGAAGAGCCTGGGCCAAATGTATCAGAAGTAGAAAAGGACCTTTACACCAAATGGGCCAAAGACGATGAGATGGCCCGATGTTACATTCTGGCATCCATGTCTAGTGTGCTGCAACACCAACATCAATCTTATAAGACTGCATATGATATGATATCGAACTTAAAGGAGATGTTTGCAGAACAAGGTAGACCTGCTAGGCAGGCAGCCATGAGGGTGCTCATTAGCACCAAGATGGCTGAAGGTACATCAGTACAGGAACACATGTTGAAGATGATGGACTCATTAAATGAGTTAGATGTACTGAGAGCTGCGATTGATGCAGAATCGCAGATTGACATAATCCTTGAGTCACTACCAGAGTCATTCAACAATTTCAAGGTCAATTATAATATGAATAAAATGAATCTGACTCTGGCTGAGCTATCTAGTCAGCTGGTAGCAACTGAAGGGATTATGAAGAAGAAACCAACTGCCTTAATGACAGAAAAGTCAGATGCCAAGTCCAAGCCGAAAGGCAAAGGGCGGAAAGGCAAAAAGAAATCAGTTCCAAAGGGTCCTAAGGTGGAGAATGGTCCAACTGGTGGCGTGGCTAAAGCTAAGGGTTCAGGGACAAAAGGAAAGTTTTCCATTGTGGTAAGACAGGACATTGGAGGAGGAATTGTCTAGAATATCTGTCTAAGAAAAAGACCCCAGGTATGATTGAGTTACTTATATCTGAAGTTAGTTTTGCAACTGGTACTTCATAATCCTGGTGTGTGGATTCCAGGGCAACTAATCACATATGTAATACGTTGCAGGGGTTTAGGGAAACCAGGAGGCTAAGTGATGGAGAAATCATTGTCAACCTAGGATTTGACGGCAGAGGCTGTTTCAGTGGGAGTCATTACTTTATGTTTTTTAAATAATAAATTGGTTTTGTCAGAAACATTATATGTACCGTCTTTAAGGCGGAATTTAATTTCAGTTTCTAGTTTGGTGAATAAAGGTTATTCTATTACTTTTGGTACTGAAGTTGTCAGAAAGAGGAATGGTACTTTCATATGTTCTGGCATGGTAACTAATGGACTTTATTTGTTAACTCCCACGATGTATGAGATACATGATACTGAAACAATTAATAGACCATCATTAAAGAGAAAGTGACCTTCATCTAATCCAACAAAACTTTGGCACCTGAGGTTAGGTCATATAAACCTTAACAGGATTGAGAGGCTAGTGAAAGATGGTATCTTACCTTCATTGGTGGTAGAACCAATGCCTATCTGTGAGTCCTATTTAGAAGGTAAAATGACTAAAAGACCATTTTCAGCTAAGGGTAATAGGGCCAAAGATTTATTGGAATTAGTGCATACTGATGTTTGCGGACCTATTAATGTCAAGGCCAGAGGAGGATATGAGTACTTCATCACTTTCACAGATGATTATTCAAGATATGGTTACATATACCTTATGCACCGCAAGTCCGAAGCTTTTGAAAAGTTCAAAGAGTTTCAAGCGGAAGCGGAAAAGCAATTAGGTAAGAGTATCAAGGCTCTTCGATCAGATCGAGGAGGGGAATATCTGTCTGCTAATTTTATGTGTTACTTATCAAAAAATGGGATTCTATCCCAGTTGTCTGCTCCTGGTATGCCTCAACAGAATGGAGTAGCAGAAAGAAGGAACCAGACTCTTTTAGATATGATAGGTTTATGTTGAGTTTCTCAAGATTACCTATATCCTTTTAGGGATATGCTTTGAATACTGCAATATACATATTAAACCTCGTACCATCTAGGTCTATACCTAAGACTCCCCCGGAATTGTGGTCTGGGCGAAAGCCTAGTCTACAACATTTACACATTTGGGGTTGTCCAGCACACGTGCTCAAGGTTAAGACAGATAAGTTGGAAACGAAGTCAGAAGTATGCACTTTTGTAGGATATCCTAAAGAAACTAAAGGTTAGTTATTCTATAATCCCAGAGAGCAGAAAGTGCTGGTCAGCACCAATACGGTTTTTCTGGAGGAAGATTATATGATGGACCAGAAATCCTTAGAAAAGGTGATCTTGGAAGAGATTCAGGAGCAATTAATTCCAAATCCAAGTATGACCGGACTTAAGGAAGAACCGCCCTTACCAGACCCAGTAGTTACACCAGTACCTAGTCGTAGTGGGAGGATTGTCAGACCCCCTGACAGGTTCTCATTCTTGGGAGAGTCTTATGAAGCAATCCCAGAAGAGCCGGAACAAGATCCCTCTAACTATGATGAAGCAATCAATAACTTAGACTTGGGCCGCTGGCAAGATGCTATGAAAGCTGAGATGGAGTCTATGTACTCAAATCAGGTCTGGACACTTGTGGACTTGCTTGCCAATATTAAACCTATTAGGTGCAAGTGGGTCTACAAGAGAAAAAGAGGACCAGATGGAAGAGTGGAGACCTATAAGGCTAGGCTTGTTGCGAAAGGATATACTCAGAAAGAGGGGATCGATTGTGCGGAAACCTTCTCGCCAGTAGCCATGCTCAAATCCATCCGAATACTCTTATCCATTGTGGCTCATCTCGATTACGAGATTTGGCAAATGGATGTCAAGACGGCGTTTCTCAACGGCCATCTTAAGGAAGACATCTATGTGGTGCAGCCAGACGGTTTTGTAGCTAAAAACCAAGAGCAAAAAGTTTGCAAGCTGCAGAAGTCTATTTATGGACTGAAGCAGGCATCTCGAAGCTGGAATATCCATTTTGACCAAGCAATCAAGTCATTTGGTTTTTGTCAAAATCCGGATGAGTCATGTGTGTACATGAAAAGTGAAGGTGACAGGGTAGTTTTTCTGGTTTTATATGTCGATGACATCCTTCTCCTCTGGAAAGACGTAGGAATGTTGTCAACGGTAAAAGTTTGGTTAGCCAAGACTTTTAATATGAAGGACTTGGGAGAAGCTAGTTACATCCTAGGGATCAAACTCTATCGAGACCGGAAAAATAGGATGATTGGCTTATCCCAAGTTGCATACATAGATAAGGTGCTAATACAGTTTGCAATGCAAGACTCCAAGAAGGGTATCACACCTTTCAGGCATGGAGTGCACCTTTCCAAGGATCAGTGTCCTAAGACACCCGAGGAAAAGGAGCAAATGAGATCGATACCATACGCTTCGGCTGTTGGTAGCCTCATGTATGCTATGTTATGTACTAGACCAGATATCTGTTATGTAGTGGGCCTAGTCAGCAGATATCAATCTAATCCAGGACTTGAACATTGGACTGCTATAAAATGTATTCTCAAATACTTGAGAAGGACTAGAGATTACATGTTGATTTATAGCAGTGATGAGTTGATTCCAGTCGGATACACAGATTCTGACTTTATGTTAGATAAGGATTCTAGGAAATCCACCTCTGGTTATGTATTTATGCTTGGAGGCAGAGCTATCAGCTGGAGGAGCATAAAACAAGAATGTACCGCTGATTCAACCTCGGAGGCTGAATATGTAGCAGCTTGTGAAGCAGCTAAGGAGGCAGTATGGCTTAAAAGATTCCTTTTGGAACTTAGGGTGGTACCTTTAGCACGACAGCCACTCACAGTTTACTGTGACAGCAGCGGGGCAGTCGCTCAGTCAAAGAAACCCAGAAGCCATAAAAGCCAAAAGCATGTACAGAGGAAGTATCACTTAGTCAGAGAGATTGTGTAGAGAGGTGATACTGCTATTACCAAGATAGCCTCTCCGGACAATTTGGCAGATCCCTTTACTAAGCCTTTGACTACCAAAGTCTTTGAGCAGCATGTAGAAGGGATGGACATGAGATGCAACCCTGACTGGCATTGAGCCCAAGTGGGAGATTGTTAGATTTTGTGGACTCAATCCATTAGTTGATGTAATAAATTGATTAATTTCTTTATTTATCAATAAAATCATGCTTTACTTTCATGAGATGAATATTATTTTACTACTTCATGCACATAACCAATACATATGACATAATGGTTCATGAGTTGAACCGGGTCCCATTAGTATATTAGATATGATATATGTGCATGGATGAGATCCACACGCGGGAGATATATGTTACAAATCTTATACTTAAATAGTTTCACAACCAGTAATGAGACTAGGCATCCCATTTGATAAGGTTGCAGCACTTTGATCACTATGAGATAGTGTGATTTGTCTCGATCATCAGAATGTAAGATTCTGGATCACGGTGCTAGTACATTGGATGTATTGAAGGACCATGAGATGCACCTTATGAAATTCCATCTCAATAATAAGGTATGCTCTCATAATTCCCTAGCAATAGGCTCTCAATCCTGAGACATTGATGAACTCAAGTTTCCATCTATTCATTTGCTTTGAGTCACCAATGAGTGAGGCCAACTATAGGTTAACACCTCGGTGTCTTGGGTATCTGGTAGTAGAACTGTGGGAACATTGAATGATCAAGATGGAATCTATCTCTATTATCCCCTTGTGCCAATTAATGGATTTGTCATTAGTAAGTGCGCACCCATCTCAATTAAGAGTTAATTGGATGGTACTGATTATTACTATGATTAATTGGGGCTTAAGGATAATAAGATGTGGAACTTAGATTGGAAGAGACAGATTTATTCCAATTGATCCACGGATATTGATAGAGGGGCCTACTTGTGGTAATTGGGAAGTTTAGGGTCTTCATTGTAATTTATTCCTAAGACTGGAGTGCAATTGCATTTATGTAGTGGTGTTATTTGCAATTAACTGTGGGCCCTGATTGCACATGAGATGTGGGGTCGCGGTGTTCCAGTTGGAGCCAGCTTTCTAAGGAATCCCTAGTGGTCCCCACGCTAGCCCAAAATATTGGAAAGTACTAATCCGACTTGAACTCTAGAAAGAAGAGTTTGGAAAGGAGAAAGTTGCTAATTGCTTTCGAAGTAAGACTTCTATTTCAATTAGACAAGGGAGAGATTTGAAAGTCTATAAAATCTCTTGGACGTCCAATAAGACTCTCTCTTACGCCCAAGCCCTATTTGTGCAAGAGTTACACGAGTTTCTCTCTCCTTCTCTCTTCTAGTTCCTTGGAGTTTCGAGTTGAGATTTCTCCTGAAGATTCCACCACTCTTCTCAAGAAATGAAATCCAATTCGGGTTATAGTGTGGAAGGCTAAGTGGTGTTGAAGATTCTCATCATCAAGTAGAGTCGCAACTTCTCCATTAGAGCACTGCGGATCTCCAAAGGTATGATCTACTTCTTTCATGTCGTAGATTATTGTGGATATTTAGTGCTATTTGATTCTATCTTTTAGATAGAATATTTACTGTACATGGCCACGAGATTGAGGGTAATGCATCCTGGATTGGGTTTTTGGTCTTATGGATAGTTGATCCTTCTGTCAAGTGGGTCAAAAGTTTTGAAAATCTATCCACGAGACCCACCTATTTCCAACACCCAACATTGGGGAGATAAAAACGTGAGCATTGAATAAGATGACCCCATAAAAAAGCAATAAAATCCATAGGACACAAATAAATTAAAAACATATAAAAAAATTATAGAGAATCAACAATAAAAAAAAGTTCAAATAAAATAAAAACCAATGAGAACCTAATCCTAAAAGCCAGATTTTAAAATAACAATGAGAAATAAAAAGCAACAAATCCATGAGAAATTATCACCAAGAAAATTAAAAGAGCATTGTAAATTAAATAATAATGATGATAATAAAATAAATTCAAAATAAAAGAAGTAAATCCCATTAGTATACATTAAGCTGGTTGAGTTCAATTGAGAAATTCAGAAATTGTGTGTAATTGATTTTGACTATCTTGAGATTCCATTGATCTTACTTAATTAACTCCTTTAAAAAGCATTCTATGTAGGATTGTAACTGCTCTCCACTAATTAAAAAAAAAATTGCTCTCTACATTCCTCTCCTCAATACCTTTAGGCTCTTCCTTTTTCTTCTCACTTAATAAGTTGTTTAAACTGTCTCTAAGCATTCCAATCCCAATCCCTTAATTTCTCCCAAACCATTACTAAAACAAGCCTTAACTCCTCTCCTCTTCATCTTGGTAAGTCCAAACATGCACATCGTGTGAGTTTCTTCTTCTACCATGCAAGTTTTGAACGGGCAGTCAGATATCTTCGGGACTTTAGGCATGCTCTTCATTTCCATATGAAAATTGGTAAACTAAAGTTTCTCTTATTTTTCCTATCAGTTAGCTTCTAAAGAGAGAAATTAATATTGGGTTTTTTTTAGTGATTAGGAATGTGGGGAATTTGAATGGCTACCAAGTTATTTGCTACTTCATGGAGTCTGAGGCACCCTCTTCATTTCCTTATGAAAATTGGTAAACTAAAGTTTCTCCTATTTTTCCTATCAGTTAGCTTCTGATGAGAGAAATTAATATTGGTTTTTTTTATGATGTAGGCATGTGGGAATGGCTGCTAAGTTATTTGCTACTTCGTGGAGTCTGAGACCAATCCTAAAAGAAGACCCTCTTATGATGTGGCTGACAGGAGGCCATGGTTGCTCTACTAAAAGTGATCTTCTTTTTGAAATAGGTACGATACAACCATATTTATTATTTTTACATCTCAAAGATTTAAAGAGCAATGTAATTTTTTTTGGTAAATAATCACACATGACACACCCACACACACTTACCTCGGTAGTTAAAAGTAAAAGTTTTTAATTTTTTTATTGCAAATGACTTATGAAAATTTTAAAAGGATCCATATGACTAGAAATGTCATTGCAATATGTTGATGGTGGTCATCTTTTAAAAAACATTATTTTCTTCTTATCGGCTAAAGCCTTGATGACCTTTACTTGTTGATGGATATATTGGTAGCTCACTAATATGTCATTGTGTCTTTGAAAAGGTAAAAGTAAAATAAAGTTGGAGAGAGTGGAGTTTTATGATATTTCCTTCCCTCTGAATAAAGCCATGAAGATCTTTACCTATTGGCATTCATCGAATGAGATGAGGTAGAAATTATTTTGGTTGGACTAATTCTGATATGTTAAACACATTTAAAAATCAAATTACTACTTGATGGAATTGAAACAAAAATTATTCATTCCATTAAGTTGTGTGGTGGCAAAACGAAATGTTTTTTGTTGAACTATTTATAAATGTACATTATCATATGTAAGTTTTCTAATTTTTTTTATGGCTAGACCAAAATTTATTTCCTTTCATTTATTCTTTATTTTTTAGTTGGTTTCTACGAGTTTTTTTTTCTGATTTCTAAATTAACTGCAATGGTTTTTTTAATGCTTTATTTTATATACAGTGTTCCAGAAACAATTCCATTTTTAACAATGTAGTTGTTTCTCATCCTTCTATCAAAAGGTGTCGTTTTGACCAGATTGTTGATTTGCCCACCATAGTTCCAAGGCCGCCTTTTAACAGTCTTCTCCATTTTTTGGAAGTTAATTTCTAACTCTTTTATGTATTATTTTTCTCTGCAATTTCTCTCTTTCGTTTTTTGCTTTTGAAGCTAGTTTTGTTGCTTCTGTAGCTTTTGGGCTCTAGCCTTGTGTCTCTTTTCTCCCTTTAATATTATAATTTTCCTTTTAGAAAAAAATAATAATAATCAGGTGACTAATTCTTTTTCGCTTTAGTTTTTTGTTTTCTCAATCCATTAGAGTACTTTTTTTCTTATTTTTTGTGGGTTTTCATTTTATAAAAAAAATCTAAAAGAAAGAGATCTTTTTTTTTTTTGGATTCTTTAGTTTTTTTTCCTCGGAGAGTAATGTCTATGTGAATTTTATTGCTTTGTTTTTATTTTATTTTATGAATTTTCTTTCTAGAAGACCACACTGTCACTTTTATAGGTTTTGTTGAGTTCCTTATTTTTAAACCAATTTTAATATGATTTTCTTTTTACTTTTTATGAAATTTGATATTATATGATCTTCTATATTAACACATTTACTCCAAAGCAAATGTCTACCTAGATGAATCTAATCCATTATGACCCTTTAACACAATTGAAATTTTTACCTATTTTTTTAGTTTGTATTACGTTTTTTTTTTTACTTTTCTCTATACTAGTGTAGTATATATGCATTAAAAAAGTATGAATCTCTCTCTATAATTAATTTCGTATTGCAAATGTCAAATTTTTTTTTACTTTCTCTATAAATCCTTGCACTAATATAAGATGTTGGTTCCAACCATGAAAGAGACTGATTTCAATTAGAACCAATCTGTAATTGATTTTGACTGCACAAATTAGGTTTTGATGGTTTGCTAATTTACTCACTTTATTGTCATTATAATTATAGGCCCACCAAATTATAAAGCAATTATACACTTTTTCCCATACTTAATACAACTTGTATAGCTTAACATCCGTAATTAAAATCATCGCCACAAAAACTTTCTTATTGCACATCCAACTTACAAAGGATCCTGACTCTTTAAAATTTTCCCCATTTGAATAGATTTTAATATGTATAATTTAAAAAAATGAGTAAAACTTAAGATATTAGCTTTTTCATAATTCACAATACATTATATATATTTATATTTAAATTTCCTATAATTAAGTATGACATTACTGGATTCATATTTCTTCAATTTAAAGTTTTTATTCATTTTACATTTAAATAGATCTATCTCTTTTTAATAATGGCAATGCAGATTGGAATTTATAAAATTTAAATGATATAAAAAAAATTATGTACACCATTGAAAATTGGTTTTATGACTTTAGATTTAGTAACTTATTAAGAGATGAGATGAACATTAATTTAACTTAACATGTTTTCTCAAATTTTCAATCTCAATATTAATTCAAAAATAATTGTAGCTTTTATAATTTTACATCACTACTTACTTTTTAAATAAGTTTTTAGGTATAGAATTTTTTTAATGCTAAATCAATATAATTTTCTTTAAATAAGTACTAGATTTATGTATTTTATATTTATTCTCTTTTCATTAATATTGTAAAGAAATATATATAAATTCTATTAAAAGAATTTCTAAGCCCAGGCCATTTTGCTAGTAAACACAAGACAAAAACAAAAAGAAATTATATCCATAAACAATCCAATAATAAAAGCAATTAATAACCGATCAAAACCATGAGCACCTAATACTTTAGGATAAAAATATTGAATCTAAAAACAAATAAAATGCCACAAATCCATGAGAAGCTATCAACATGAATACTAAAGAACCAATCTAACTAAAAGAATAAATAAATAAACCCATGATAACAGATGAATTTTTCTTTGTCCATTAAAGATTGGATAAATATCACATTCTTAGGTTCCTTTGAAAGGCTTTGGATACCTAATTGTGGGGGCTTGGAAGTAGTTTGCATAAAGTAGGAGGGCTTACTTATAATTTCAATAAATTACTTAAAACACAAATTGCCCAAACAGGAGACGATCCTATTTTGAACAAGCTACAGAAGAACGTTTTCCTCTTAACTTCTTCTTATCAGACACATGGATGGTGGGTCCCAGTGGAGCCAATCCACAAGCGAACTAAATCCCCATGGGCGACTAGTAACCCTTTCCCAGATGAGAGTCTTAGATCTATGATCAAGTGGGACAAGTGGGCCCACAAGGCTTGGCAACCATTATCAATTTAAGCTTTGAAAGCTAAAGTTTAATCTGGTTCTCTTTCCCAATTTGCAGATTGGTAGTGTGGGGATCTATGCATAATGACTGTTGATCTCTTAGAAAGGGAATTTATCAAGCCTCACTTCCAGATTTGAGGTTTCTAACACCTAATTAATTTTTTCCTTAAGATGGGCAAATTTAAGATTGTTGGATAGTGGGCCATAGGGGCCCTAGTCCATGTGGGTCCATCGTGTTTAGGGTCACCCATCTGCGGTCTGGTGGATGATCGGATTAGATCTTCTATCAAGTGATCTTACAACATATATCTATAAAAAAAAAAGAACAAAAACGATGAACCTAGAATGAGTAGAGATGTAAATTAAGACTGCAACCAAAGACGGTGGAAAGGTTGAAACGATGTTAACACAGAAAGGTGGAAACAGTGCAAACAGTGGAAATAACCTGTACGTTTTCTCCTTGATCTATTGTTGCACGTACTTTAGCACGAGAAGAGATGGCTTACCCTTTCTCTTCTCTGGCATCAACTTGATCTTCTTCTTATCTTAAAATCTTGGTTAGGTTTAGGATGCTAGATTTTTAAGGCTAAAAATAAAGGAAGAGGTTCTTGGATTCTAAGTAATATTATACTATATATATAGAAAAACTAAGTGGGCCTACATTCTTTTTCTTTTTTTTTAAGGAGGGTGGTCCAACCATTTGGGATGGACTAATCCTCTTGTGCCCAAGAAAAATAGGGTAATATTCCTAATGGCACTAGTGTGGTAGTAATGCGCTTGAACCCTGAAATCTCTAGGTTGAATTATTCTTTTTTTTTCTTGTATATATAGAAAAGTTTAGTTTAATAAAATAAATAGCACAGTTTCCCAAATTTTCACTTCCACCTAACAAGCACTACAAAATTGAAATATTCGGACGGGTCTGCAACAGTTATCCAACCCTAGCTTGTTTAGTTATTGGCACCTATTTTCCAAGTAGCATATGGACCTTTAAGCCTAGGCCTGCCCTGTTCAACCATCTATATTGGAAATCAATCCTAAGCCTCGAAATTAGTCCCTTGCTCCTATAGGAACTAATCTCAAAGTGAAGACACTCATATTAAAAGACAAAAAAGAAAAGGAAGGAGATCAAACCAAAAGGTAATGGCTCTTCGATAAAGTTCAGATTGGGCAAGGGGCCTAATTTTACAATCATCAAACCATCGCTTACTACTTACTATATATCGATTTAAATCTAAAAAAAGTTTTATTATAAAAGAACCATTAAAACTTAAGGCCATTGAATTATATGATAATTTGAACGGCAAAATTTATAAAATAAGAATATGACTATAGATAATTAGGATGGGTCTTTGCCAACGCACATAGTGCGTTGGCAATTAAGATGGGTCTCTACCAGTGCACATAGTACGTTGGCAATTAAATTGATCTTCGCCAATGCACACAATGTATTAGCAATGTTCGGGGTGCCTTTCCCAATGCACCTAAGTGCGGTACAAATAGGTCAAACTATTGCCAACACATTGTTTACGTCGCCAAAGGGTAACATTTCGTTGCCAAAATCTTTACTGTCTTCATGGTGGGGTTTTTGTAATTTCGACACCTTTTGCCAACACAGCCTCATTTGCGTTGACAAAAATATATAATTTTGTGACTTTTGCCAATGCATTATTATTCACGTTGGCAAAAAGTAACATTTAGCAACGCCTTTCGGATGACGTTGGTAAAAAATATTGGGGATTGCGCAATTTGTTATAGTGTTGGCATTCTAGAGATCCTCTAAAACCTTCAATGTTTCTATTATTTCATTCTCTTTGGATGAGGTGAGAAAGGGGCAATGTGTTCCTACGCCCTAAAGTTGCCCATTAGTATAAAAAGACAGCCAAAAGCAGAGCTTCCATCAAAAGGTAAGTGAATATAATGGCTTGTCATCAAGCGCTTTTAACATATATATGTAAATATATTGACAGATAATAAACAATGGGAGGGTTTGATCTTTCATTAAGCAAATCCTACATAAATGGATACATGGAACTCATGTTGGTATGCACAATATATTGGGAAAAGTGACACATCAGAATAAACATGTAATCAATTGATCAACCATGATGAATACACACAATCACACTATCAAGCAATCACACACATAAATACAATAATTTTACATAGTTCAATAACCTTGCCTACGTCTACGAAGGAAAGAACTTATCTATCATGATCCCATCTCAATCCCCCAGGATTTATGTTACAATACATCAATATATATAGTTTTTGCTTTTTTGACCAATAAGAAAACCCATAATGACTAAAATACCCCTAACCCTAAATTTCGGTTGTGGCTAGCCTGGACAACTGATCCAGTTAAATCAGAATACAAGACATAATCCAACAATCTCAACCTTGGCTTGGATTCTGTAAATCCATAGAGCCACCTTGAGATACTAGGTAATGTTTTTACGTATCTTGTTGAATGGTACTTAACTACATCGATGGCGTAGTCTTCTTTCTTCAATACTCTAACATGCTAAACCAGCATTTCCCATACCTCATTGAAAGGTATGTCTTTGCACACACTATGACCTAACGCTGCTCCTGCATCCCATATCACGACCCGAGAATCATGGGTTTAGGGTTAATTCCAAAGCATGACAAGCGTACTCCCGTGTAATTCACACCTGGACTAGGGCCAAGACAGAATTACACAAGGGATATTTACATACTTACACGTATGAGGTACTTTGAACAGACATCTGCCCAAGTATTCAATATGAAGAACCCTGTCTATATCGCTTATAAAATTTTTCTTTTCTTAAAGCTAGCACTATTCCCAAGATATCAATTCATGAAACAATGCATAAGAGATAACTACATGATACATTTAGATAAAAGTTTATATATAGTGTATAACATAATTTGTACAAAACCAGGATAAAGTTTATATACATGAACAAAATGATATACAAGTCTCAAAAACGAGGAATCATGATCTATGCATACAAAATGGTACTAAGGCAAAATATGAGATCCTAAACTCCAAAATAAAGGCTCAAATATGGTCGTTTCACTCTCCGTGGAGGGGATCAGTCAAAGTCCTTCTATTGTCCACTTGTCGAGGCTTGAAAGGATCTCGCAAACGTCCTCTAATGCCTCCTCGATTCTTGTAAGATTGGGACTGGGATCTGAACATGTAACACCATTAAACAACACGTGAATAAGACTATTCAACAAGGTATAAGCATAATTAAAGTAACACGCATTATATCTATAAGAATTATTAACTAGTGATCATAAAGGTCAATTTAATATGCTAAGCATGTTGTGCATTAAAATAAGTATGCCATAAGGATCAATTAACATAAATACTTTACTATTTGCTACTACATTTGGTATATCCTTCTTCTGGGGATCTTTACATTGAAAAGAACACCAACGACCCGACCAAAGGTACAATTAGGTCTTTACATACATGGAGTCCAAAAGTTCCAAAAGCACATTGCAGCGGCACCGTTCAATTACTACACCAAAGTCAACCTCAATGGGTATTATTATAAGGCTAAAGATGAGTAGAGACAGACCATTCTAATTCATATGATTGAATTTGATTGAATCATGCAATTCGTGTCATTCAGAACCATACATTATACTTTCAATTCATATTCAATTTGTTTTTACTCAATTCAACATTGACAAGAGGGAAGCATAAATCAATAAGCATATCAAGTAGAATCAATACAAACTATGATCATCGCAATTCAAAATCATTTCACTAATAGAAGTCAATAATGATAATCCATCAAAGTAATAGAATCAAGGTATTTTACAAACCAATCCTAACCTAGTCATCCATTGTTTATAATCATGCATGATGGTGTAGTTTTAAGTTATCCAATATACAGTTATCTCCTTTCAGTGTCACATTGTATAGGTAATGTATATCAAAGTCCCTTAAACTAACACCTATGGAGAGGTGCTAAACCAATGGATAACAGTCAATGAAAGAGTTTCAGCCCTCAAAACCCTTCATGGTGCTTAATTGTTTCTTTAGGCCAATGAATAAGGTAAAAAGATCTAGGAACAAAGATCCTACAAAGTCTTTAGAGTGTCCTTAATTAAAGCTGGAGTTTCAGGGTTCTTTTGACTTAGCTGTATATGGTTTACGGCTTAGTCGTATATTGCACTACGGCCAAGTCGTAATTTTAGTCCTATTCAATTGCACCTGCGGCAGAACCGTAGAATGGCCTACGGCTTAGCCATATGTTGTCTACGATTGAGTCACGGCTGAGATACGGCTTAACCATAGCACGTTTCATGGCTTAGCTATAGCATAGCCGTAGAGGAAACTACAATTTTTGGCTCTCTAGATTCTGAGTCGTAACATACTTATGGCTTAGCCGTAAGCATCAGGTTTGCTGAAGCTGTTTCTGTATTAACTCGCAGTTCAGTCCAAAATTCTAGTAGCTCCATGCTACTATGGTTTTCATTATTCTCATACATTTTTCATCATCTATTAATGAAACTTTATCATACAGTAAAAGTTTAAAAGAATGAAGACGTAGGGTTGAATGCACAATAAAGATGAAATAAACTTACAAGACTCATAAAATACCAATTGCATTTAATATTAATTAGCTTATACTTACCTTAGATTAAGCTTTCAACTCACTACTCTTCTTGGCTCAATAGAGAGGGAGAACCCACTATACTTGACCCTAAAAAGCCATGCATGAAAAAAGAATAAAAGGAATGAGTGCATGCTCTCCTTAACTTTCTTGACTCAACAAGAAAGTTGCAAATGGGAGTAGATCATACCTTAAAGATTGATTAGAAGAAGAAAGTGCATAAGTCCTTCACTCAAAGAGATGGGGAGAGCTAGAAGACGGGGGGAATGAAAGATGAGAGTCCTAAATCACACATGCAAGCCTTAAGAACTCTTAAGAATGAAATGGTGATAGAAGGAAGTTAGAGGAGTGCTTTGCAGAGAGGGTAAGAAAGAGAATAGAAGAGTTCGAAAGTTGTAGTTGGCTCTTTTATAACTCATAATTTTTTAGATTTATAAGAAAACCCATATTGTTTACTGTATTTCTGAATTAAGTCAAATGAGGGTCCAGCTAACACAAACAAAGTCAAATGCATCCAAGTCAAGCATAGAAATTGATGAGCCCAACAATATGAACTCGAAAATATTAATATGATGCATAATGATGCAAAACCATGAAATCTAAAATTACGAAAAAGGGCTTTCATATACCTAATCAAGGTTAAACTCATCCCAAACTACCTATCCATGACCTAAACTCGATCCACTAGACTCAATAAGACAAAAATTAACTAAGTACAGCCTAATGAAATGTTAAACATCATTATTTAGGCTAATTCTATGTTAATTAGCAAATAACTTACTTAATTAGTCATTAAATTTGCTTAATTGGGATCGAAGTGTTACATCCCCTATCTTGGATTCGCCAACAATCTCACCATTGTTGAATGCTGATCAAGTCAGAATCAACTTAAGACTTCCTAAATTTGCCTCTTTTGACCTCAACACCCCCGTCTTGAACCTCTGAAGTGCCCACCATTTATTGACATCTTTACATACATCCTCGCAACATAATGAACCTAACTTGCATTCGTCAAGACAAAACTGAAGACTTCCCCAAATCTAAACTCACTTGTACCTTATAAAGCCTTCCTTCTGTCTCCATCCTAGTGTTCATCTCGTTAAACTTGCAATTGTCTTGTTCTAGCCTATTTTGGTAGGTTAGGCACTACACATATGGGTTAGGTATGACCTGATGTTAAATTGGTTTACTTTGACCTGAACTAGACTGCCTTTTCTGAGAAAATCATCTCCGTTCAGATCTTCCTGGATTGCTACTAAATGATATCATTGAAGATCAATTAATCAATCTTCCGATAACCTGTCACATCTAACTTCACCTAAACCATGTATTTCCTCGCCTGTTATTTGATGTCTCTTTCATTGCTCCACCTTAAATGCATCTCCTATCAAGTTGTAGAGATTTTTTACTATCTCACCCTCCATGATGACCAATATTCCATTTTCCACCTTCATAACTCTACTTACTACAGTGCACTTGCAGCCCTTAAAGTCTAAGGCACCTAAAAAAGTCAAATTCCTTTACAAAACCCAGAACATCCATCACACCTGTTGAGGTTTTAACAATGTCATATACACCAGACTTTTACCTTTCTTATCCCAATGTTCATCAATTTTGCATTCCCCCCATAAAAAGAAATCCACAACAATGAAATTTATTATGCGTCAACCAATCTCTACTCAAACAGAAGATAGGAAGACTTAGAATCTAAATACCATGAATCACCAATCTGACTCATACCTATACCGACCGAAAGTGATTCCTAATCGTCCAAATATGAGTTTCACGGCATATTATCTCGTTCCGATTATGACTCTCTCGTTTTTTTTCTTCCACTTTGGTATGTTGTTCCTTCTTGATCCTTTCGACGTGGATCTAAGCTTTCCATAAAGTCTCGAAGCAATCTCCCATCCATGACATCAAGTAACACTTTTCCATCGACCTCCAGTTAAATATCTTTGATGTGTTGTTGATGTCAACCCTACACCTCTAGTAGGCTAGGATGTGCAGAACTGGGTCAAGTCCGACCTGACCTAAACTCAAAACCAACTTACACTACTCTATCTTGGATCTTTGACTTTCAGGATCTTTGTAAATAAGGACGGAGCCTCTATCTTCACTTGTGCCCATCCACAATGCTTCTTGCATGAAAGATGGATCCAACCAAATCCATCGATTTTCGTCTTGCAACTCTGGTGTGATTCGTTGATCACAAACCTAAGCGATCTCCACTTTTGCTCGAATACCATTTATTGGGAAAATTTGCACAGCGGAATAAACCTGTGATCAATGGATCAAACACAATGAACACACACAATCACATTATCAAGTAATCACACACATAAACACAATAATTTTATGTAGATCGGCAAACTTGCCTACGTCCATAGACTAGAGAACTCATCTATCATAATCCCATCTTAATCCTGTAGGATCTGGGGTTACAATACATCAATATATATATTTCCCACTTCCTTAGCCAACAAGAAAACCTATACATAATGACTAAAATATTCCTAACCCTAAACCTCGATTCTATCTAACCAAGATGAACAATTTAGTTAAATTGCAATACAAGACACAACTTAGCACAATATGTCACTTAGCTCATGGGGCCCACTTGGATGGTTTCTATCATTAGAGATAGAATGGGTTGAAAGATTTGTTTATAAATTGCAGTCATGCGAAAAACTCAGCCCCGTTAGATCATCTTACTTCTTGATTTAACCATCTTAAGTTTAATAGTTGTCCAACAATAAAATTTCTCGAGTAATGGTTTCATGAGCATGACATTGAGTGAGAAAAGAGCTACACCTATCAATGGTGGGCACACATGGCCTCATAGAGTCGTATGAGAAGATTATACATCGATGCCCATATGGACTAATATTGATGATGGGTTATTAAATGTAGTGTACTCAATGTTGATGAATTAATGGTAATAGGTACAAGGGGCTTGGGACTGGTTGATTTTTCATTTACCACATGCCATGAACGTAAATTGATAGATGGTTAGGTTGTATCCCATGAATGTAATGCAGATCAAAAGATATAAACAGTTGTGTAAGGAAGGCATGTTAGTCCTCACCGTAAGGCAGTAAGGGCCGTTTTTATAGAACCATTACCCTTATTTTATATTTTATATATAATTAATTTAACGGTTGACCCAACTTCTAATAGAGTGAAACTTGATGGAAACCCAACGTATACAACCACTGTATTAAATATGTGGGTTAGGATTGGGCCTTAAGGAATATGCTGGCCCAGTTCCAACCCATTTAACGATGGAGAAGAACATATGATTATAGTCAACAGCCCTAAAAATGGACCTCAAATCCATCTTTGCAATAACAATAACAATATTAATGCTTGTGCCTGAGCTAGACCCTTATTATGAATCTTATTTTGCTTGATAATGTGCCCAGAGCTACACACACACCCTGAGTTTCTTGGTACAATTAAAAATTAGTCAGGTATGGCCCAACCTATGCACAACCCTTTGAGCTCCATGGTGTTTTAATCTACAATTGGGACTATTTTTACCTTTAATGGCCCACTGGAGTTCCTTCAGAATGCAACACAATGTTTCCTTTTAGACTAACATGGAGGCAACGAGTCCAGCATCAAGTTGCATAGAGGAATGGGTTTATTATTATTCCAATTTTTTCATATTGTAAAAAAGCGATTAGGAATTCACTATGGCACGTTTGTGTACATACCCTTTTTGTGGAAAAAGAAAATTGCCATATCAGCAAGTCCATAAAAATGAATTTCATGGAAAAAGAGTTTCACCAAAATACAAAAGTTGGTGTTTGTTGCAAAATATTTTTCCTTGTTGAATTAAAGATAATCTTGTTTGGTGTGGTTGTAGAATATTTTGTAAAAACAATTGAAAGAGGAGCAAAAAAGAGGTCGGAGGGTACAAAGAGGGGTGGGGAAGGTGGAAATAAAAAGAGAGGGGAGGGGCATCATAATAGATAAAGAGAGAGGAGCATGTCTATGGGGTTGCAACCCACGGTGAAATGGAAAGAGGGTGAACATTTCCACGAAAACAGAAATCTGATGGTCCCCCATAGGAATTCCATTTCCAACTTTGCGAAAAAGTAGTTCCGAGGAATTATGCTGCACCAAATGCATCAAAAATGATTTCTCAAAAGAAAACCGTTATCTTTTCCACAGAAAAGTGTTACATAAACATGCCAAAATATATAATAAATAGTGGGCCATTGAAGTCAAATCCACCCCAAGTAGTAGCATCAAGAAGAACATAACTAGACAAAAGGTCTTGTTATAAGAAACCCTTTACATCTTCCTCTCCATAAGAAAAGGTTCATAGGTGAATAGATTCTAACCTTGACACAGGTTAGGGTCCCAACACAGATTTCTTATATGTAGTTAAACAAATAATTAACCTTAGTTAAAAAGCAATCAACCAAAAGAGATAGATACATGATTTTTATATGGAAAATCCAAACCAAAAAAACAACACAAGACCTAACATCGGTCCACACGTACATCAAGCACTATATAAAAGAGGTTACAAGATGTACTTACTACCCCCGTTCAGTTGAACACAACCTAAGGACTAAAATCTTTCTTGCTCATGCACATGCGTTCACCTTCTTTATGCTTAATGCAACACCCCTTGAAGCCACTCAAGACAAATAACCTTCTAAAAGAAAGATGATAATCTTTCACAAGAAAGTAGAAACAATATTCTCTAGAACTCAACAAATTCAGCAAAGCTACTCAATGAATGCTCTAAAGAAGGAAAGAATCTCTAATATGAAATCTTAACTCAGAAAATGGAGATGGATGCCTTAGGGTTAAGAGAAAACCCCCTTTTTATAGCCCTAATTTCGTGTCTCATAATTGTAATCCAACCAAGAAAGTCCCACTTAAACTAGAAATAGAAATTTGTATAATGGCAATTTCATAATTTCAGATGGCACAAGTTCTGCAAAGTTCCCAATGCCACAACTTTGTTGTTTTACTTTGATTGATGTGATTTTGGAACTTACGGATATCTACTCGAAATGAGCTTTCTGATAGTAGGTCGCCTACCATATCCGACACTCGGTTTGTGAGATATGACATTTTTAATCCAAATATCTTTATTCCAACTTTTATAAGACTCTTTAACCTCTTTAAACTCCTAGTCTAAAATAAATGGAAATACAACTTTGACTAAAATTAGAGTTTTGTCCAATTTATGAATTTAGCCAACATACTAAAATCCTTAGAGTAGGTGTCTACACTCGTACTGTATGTTGGTTGAATGAGAAAATGAGGGATAGAGAGAGAGGTATTTGTAATTTTATACTTTGTAGGCAATGGAGTTTGTTGGGATAGTAGAGCAGTTTCTGAATTGAAAGATGTTTAAGACTATTAAAACTGAGTGAAATAGAGAAAACATGACAGAGACATGTGACCAAAATAGATTAGGGAATTACCTATTGATCTATCGAAAACTACTCGCAACCGAAGGATCAACCACAATGAACAAGCAAGATCACACTATCAAGCAATCACACACATGAATATAATAATTTCACATGATTCGGTAATCTTGCCTATGTTCATGGAAGAGAGAAACTCATCTATAATAATTCTCCCTTCCTAATCCCCTGGTAGTTAGGTTACAATACATCAATATACATAATTTCTGCCTTCTTAGGTAATAAGAAAACCCATACATAATGACTAAAATACTTTTAACCCTGAACCTCAATTCTGGCTAACCTAGACGACCAACCCAGTGAACCCAAAATAAAAGACAAAATCCAAACTATGTTGGCTCCATGTTTTAAATAAATATAACTAAAGAATTGTTCATATGCAATCCAGCTTTGTGGAGCTCATTTTAGATTAGTGTAGGCCATTTCACACTCTCATCCGCTCATGACATGGTATGTTCATTATTTTCAATTATTTATCCACCGAAGGATTGCATCTCAAAAAAATCTATAGTTAAAAGACTAATAAAGTTTATAGCTTTCAAATCAAGGGTACAATTTATCTTTTGGTAAAACTAAAAGTCTTATTAGGTTTCATCCACATATTATTGAAATATGGCCATGGCACGGTTTACAAATGATATACCCTGGCTACATGAATGTAATATGCACAGATATGTTGCTTCATTGTTATGATTTTATTCTTTTACAGAATTTTAAGGGGAAAAACCCTTATATGTCTAGTGAATAAAAAAAGCCTTATGGTTTCATTGCAATAGTAAAAGGCCTTCATGAGTAGCAATATTGTTGCTTGTATCAATTAAGCGGCAATATTGCCGGTTGTATCTTCTTCATCCTCTTTTTTCTTCCTCTTCTCCCTCCTCTTTTTCCATCTCTCGACTCCGTTTATCATTCGACCTATCATTTTCAACACCGTCAAACACCAATTTATCACTTATTAGCCAAGTCATTCTAACCTGTGCCTTGCAATCTCTGCAAACACAATTTTTAGTAAAAAAAAAAACCTACATTCACTAGATTTTTATTTTACTCCATTTTAATTCAATTCCAATATTGCAAACAAATAAGCTCAAGTGTTTTTTGCTTTTTTAAAGCCAAAAAGCCCCATCAGCACATTCCTTAATGCCAACCAAATGCATAGGAAGAAACTAGTGAGAAATCAAATCATAATGGATTAAAAGAATAAAAAAACTAAAAATAGATGAGGATTATTTTACCAAAAAAAAAAAAAAAAAGAAACATGTAAAGAGAATCTCCAACCATAAATCTCACTCAAGGTGTGGGTGCATGGCAGTGGTCACATAAGACCACTACCGTATTCTTTTTTGCATCTAATTAGGGAGGGGTGAGTTTAATGCTTATATTGGAGGTAAAGATAAATAAAAATGTTGTTATGCAATTTTGGGTTTCTGAACTTCATGTCTATGGTATCTGATAGCAGTGTCAAGAAGGGGCTTGGAGAGGGGACGGAGGTGGCAAGGAAGGTGGAGGAGGGAGCTGTAGAGGAAGTAGCTGGGGCAGTCGGAGAAGATGAAGGAGGGGAGGAGGGAGCGGGCATTGAAGAAGGTGGCCTTAAGGTTGAATTCGACCATGAAAAAATCCTCTTTTCTAGAACGCCATGTCCTACTACTATATTTTCACTTATCATCACCTGAAGAAAAAAAAAAGAAAGAAAAATTAAAAAAACGGGGGTTGGGGGGTTATAATAATAGTTAATAACATGAGATGGAAGGTGGAACAATACTGGTTGCATACAGCATTGGTCTTATAACTTGATGGCAACACTGACCTGATACATGGATCGAAGTCAACTACGTCTCATCTCATCATCTCCTTTTGTTTAGCCGACTTCATCATCTGGATATGGGTGGACCACATTGGTACCTTGTACCATTTCATCGTCTAAGTCAAATAGCCAACATGATCAAGTGCTTTGAATTCAAACACATCTCATCTCATTATCACGCGTGTAAGGTCCCAATCCCAACTAACCTCAATTTGTGTTAATAAATCTTGTTTTATACTAATTAAAATTTGTTTAGGTTAATTTAACTCAAACCTTTTAGGCTTGGGTCATGGATATGTAGTTAGGTCGGGTTTGAACTTTACCGAGGTAGTTAAGGGCCCTTTTGTGATTGTTCTTGCATCATATTGTTACCTCATTACTTGCATCTTGTATAATTCTTCGTGTAGACAATCTTTTATGTTGGGCTCGACTTAATTCGGATTCATCTCGGCCCAATTGAGGTCCATTTGACCTAAACTGTAATTTTCCCAAAGAATGTGGACTTACATGTAAAACTTCAGGAAAATTGAGTTAAAAGGGAGGAATCCAACGCCCACCTTCATTTATCTTCCTGATTCTTGCTGGAACTACTTCTCTTTTTCTCCCTTCTTCATCTCCACTTTACTTTAGAGTTAGAAAAAAAGTCTTGAAGTTTTGCATGCAAGAGGATAGCCTCCATTCATCATCATCTTCTTCTTTTGTACATCTCTCTCATTGGAATCACCATCTTCTTCAAGCTACAGTTCCCTAAGGTGGAATCTCTACCTCCATTTCAATTCTTTGGGTTTAATCAAGTCAAGGAGACTCAAAAGATCAACATGCATTCATCTTTGCTAGATTTACATTACATGTCTTTACATGTTATAGGGAACCCATCTATAGAGGCTTTCTTTACCCCCACACACAACAAGAAGTTGGTTGGGTCAACCACTTTGTTAAAGGCAAGTATTAGAGTATATATTACTACATGTATGTTTAAATTTGTTAATTCTTGAAATGATCCTTCTAAATGTAAGTTACAGCCCATTCACCCTTGATTAGGCACACATACATGTTGGATTAGGTGATAATGAGTATAAATATGCAATATTAATAATATGTGGGCAATGTAGTACCTATTATTAAAACTTGAGAGCATAAGGAATCCCATTGGAACCAAGAAATAGGATTTTTATGTTGAACTTGTGCTCTAGAACTGTTTTCAGAAATTCCGAAGTTTATGGTGAAGCTTATTAATAAGGTTGAATATAATGCCAAGATATGTAACAGAATAACACTGGACGTTTTATGAATATATAGTGTTGGATGACCTCGGGATCACAGATTATCTAGCATAGGGTAGGTTAGTAAATCTCCTTGATACCTTTTCAATTTAAATGCATTCATACTGTAAGACACCTTGCCCTCAACATGATGTAGTCATGTACCCATACTTCTTGGCGAACCTTGAGACCATCGAACTAGAGCTTCTACTGAGTGTGAGTCGGTGAATCGAAATGGGTGTAGCTAAGGTTGAGAGGGTTCGAGCTTATTTGCTCATTTGAGTATGCATTGTTTACTTATTAGTTACTTGTTTAATTCCGATTTCTTATGACTGAATATGTTTTCAAGACCGAACTCCCTTATGCATGATATGATAAATACGACTGAAATATATGAAAGATATGAACTTGAGTTGGTCTTGATACGGTGAGTCAGCACCACTTAGCTTGTATCCTTATTTGGTTCAACGGGACCAATTTGGGTGCCCCTTAGGTCACTGCTACAGTAATTTATGGAGGAGTTTTGGTGCTCCTTAGGAAGCTAGCCTGATCCCCTAGCATAATTCTCATATTATATTATACGTTCTCTAGATGATATGCTCTCTTTTGGGAGAATATAGCCCCCTCGATGCCAACTAGTATGTATGATATCCTATTTATGATTCATTACTCATGTTTACTCATGCACAACATGCTTAGTTTATGATTATTGCCTTCTTTTAATCTATATATTTCTTAATTCATTTGATACAGCATAATAGTCTTATATATATCTATATTTGCTTAACCGTCGTGTTAATAGTACTACTCTTGGTGTTATAGTTACAGAACCCAATCACAGCACGACTGTCAATTCATCCCCGAAGAGTACATCAATGGTATCTAGGGGTATAGAAGAGTGAAAAGAAGGCAACATATACTATTAGTCATCTTAAAGAGAGACAAAAAGGGGTTTTGTTGGGTCGTGATAAGTTTAGTGATGCTGGGACTATGGTTTTGTTGGGATTTGATTGATAGACTTGTGCATTAAGATTATAGGACTAATAGGTTTAAGGGAATTGTGGTTATGTGTTGGGAATGGATAATTAAAAACTTTAAGTTTATTTTATGCTTGTATAATGATTCTTTTATAGTTGCTTATGGTCATTACAGGTGCATTTCACAGGTCTCTACCTTATGTTTGAAATTAAATCTACGTATTGGTGGATATTCTTCACATGTTCCTGTAAAATCTCCCTAGTAATGATTCGTGCATATCTTCACATGGCACGAATTGATATGGGATTAAATATCCACACCTTGGGGGCCCATTCTAATCCCCAATTCCCTGGATTGGGGTGTGACAGTGCGATTTACTAATACCTTGGGTATTGCTGCTATTGCTACCACATCTACCGCTCAAATAGAGAAAGGGAGAGAGATAGGAGCAAAAACCTATCTTGCAAAATGGATTTGTTGAATCTGATTGGATTGTAAGAGGAGCAGAAGAAGAAGAAAGTATGTTTGAAAGAGACAAGTATTTCTTTTATCCTTAAAAGAAGCATCGAACTCACCCCTAAGCTCCCTAATTATATGCAAAAACAAAAAAAAGTTAGTGATCATACGTGACCATTGCCGTGCATCCACACCTTCGGTGAAGTTTATGGTTTGATGGTCCCCTTACATAATTTTTTGGTAAAATCCCCAAAATATATTTAATATTAATTTATTGAGGGTTTTTTTTAATTGGCTCGTGCTAAATGACTCAATGACTAATATATTACACATGCACATGCTACCTCAAGTCTCATACCATCAACTCTACAACCAATGATCAATCCTTAGTTGAGTTATCTTGATTCATAGAAACCAAAGTACCTAAGAAACCAAAGGAAAAATAAAGAAAGAAGAAAAGAAATCAAACTCTAATCTACTGAAAATAGAAACTCGTGTCAATGGACCCCTCACTAAAAACTCTATAATGAAATCCACCTATTGAAATAAAAATGAACACCTTACGGTCTTGTCCCCAAATTTTACTCCATAAGTAGTAGATTCGTTTTTTATTATCATGAGTCTAAGGGCTTATTTGGCATCTCTAATCTTTTTCTTGTGGACCCTCCAAAATAAGGTCATTAGAAAAAAAGCCATTAAATAATTGGCTGGAATCATAATATGTGTTTGGTAATTTAAGGATCTATTTTGAATAGACTTTCTTAAATTAATGGTTGATAGTTTTCACAAATTTATCAAAAACTACAAGGTGTTAAGCCTTAAAATTTGACTTCATAGTCATGTTCATCCTTCCAAATATATCTAACAGTTTGCATCTTGTGTTTCTAACCCATAAATATTAAAAAAATAATATATAATAATTAACAGTTTTTTAATAAATATCTCAAGATTGGTAATGATCCAATGGCTAAAATTTGGTCTCATAGTGATCATTGACCTTATAAATGTCTTTAATGGCTTGGATGGTGATTCATTATTCCATAAATAATAATAAAAAGAAAAAAAAGGGACTACCTGTGGACTAGTCCAGATTTGAGTATGTTACATAAATAGTTGAAAGTTTCTCACAAATTTCTTAAGTTCCACAAGGCATTAAGCCTTGAGAATTAATCTCATAGCCATGCTCAGTCTCCCAAACACTTCTAATGGTTTGGATCTTGTGTTTAAACCCCATAGAATTCACAAAATAATATCTAAGTGGCTCACTTTTTTGCACATATCTCGGGATTGGTGACGATCCAACAACTAAAATTCGGTGCATGGATGTGTTTGACTTGTGAACATTTTCAATATTTTGGATCTTGATTTATGTTCTTATCTTAGATTTGGAGAAAAAAGGAAAAAAAAAAAAAAAACTTGGACTAGGCTTGATTTACCACAAAGCACTATAGTTCCACCTCTTATTTTTTGTATCTATTTCTTAAGTTGCTTATCAAAGGAGGTGTGAGAAAAAAAGGCATTGCTTCCATTTCTCTAAAATGGGCAAAGGTTGGAAAGTAGTGTCAAAAGCTCTATTTTTCCAAATCTCTACCCGTTTAAGAGAAACGGCGTAAAGGGAAAAAATAGACCTGCCAAACATGGGCAAAGTAGGCACCAGCAACAAATTAAAAAGATATTCCTAATTTTGTAGAGTTTGATTTGAAAGAATCACAATTTAATTTACAAAATATATGTACACATAAACTTCTTTTTAATTAAATCTTATCATATAAGAATTAATATTATGCAGATTATACAAATGGTTTTACCATCCACACAATCTATGTGTTTTTTATATTAGTACTTGAGTATTTGGGGCCATTTGAAAATTAAAAAAATAAGCTATCATTTTATAATTTAGTGATTATTTACAAATTAGAGCTTTTGCCTCAAAAAATATAAGCTAAGGATAGATACTTATTTTTAGGACTTTTATACTAGAGCAAATGGAGATGACAATGCAAAATTTAGAAGTGTTTTAGACAAAAATAACTGCAAAAGCTCTTCGCTAGCCTAAGGGAGGAAGAGGAAGATGAAGAGAAAGAGAGAGGGGAAGGAGAGGGAGGGCCCCCTTTGCCACCAAAGCTCTTTGCCAGCGGAGGGGGAGGTGGGCAAGGGGAGGAGAGAGAAGCGAGGAAGAGGGAAGGGGTGTGGGAGAAAAAGGGATATTTTGGAAAGTTTTTATTTTATTTGCTATGTAATTTGACCTAAAACTGGTGTTGTTTAGCCGCTCTCATTGTAAAATAGTCTAATTGAAAGACCTTTATTTCAAACATATTTTTCTTAATAGAATCAGCTCTATTCAAGTTGATCACATGTATCTATAATACATTTAATCCAATGAAATTAATGATCAATAGTATAAAGCAAGATTATTTATACAAAAAAAAAACAGCAATATTAAAGCTTGGACTCAAGGTAGGCACATATCATACATGTTTGCTAGGTATATTCCTTGGAACTTGACCCACCCCTGATCTTTTGATGGTGCAATAGAAAACTAAATGTGGCCCAATGTCAGTAGCAAGATCTACCATTTACATTACATGATTATTGAATGATCATTTCAGATCTGAATTTCTAGATTATAGTTCAAAATATATGTAGTAGAAAAATAAAAGAACTAGCAAATAAATCAATCATGAGCTACAAGAAGAAGACACGCCGATTTTTATATGGAAAAACCTACTCGGGAAAAACCACGGGTCTTATCATCTACACGAAAGACAAACAAGCACAATGTAATCGAAAGTTACAAGATATACTCACAGATCCTTCCTGAGTTGCAACTCAACCTAAGAACTATAGTTCTTCATATCGACTACCCGACGTTCAGTGCTCACTGCGCTTAAAAAAACCACCTTGATTCCGCAAGGTGAATGAACCTTCTACAAGAGAAGTCAATCTTTTACAAAGAAATAGAAGCACAAATCTATAAAAATCAAACCATCAATAAAATCTCTCTAATGGTTGCTTTAAAGTAGAAAGATATCTCCAACGTATATTCTCAACTTACTCGCAGTTTTGGGGGGATAAGATAGTTCATAAAGAACATATTGTTCCTACAGAACAACCCTTTCCTAAAAAACAGCATGAATTAACATCAAATACTTTGACTTTGTCTCATCTGGACCCACTCCTCACAATGTGAAAATGAAGTACATAAAATTGTACACTTCTAAGAAATTGCAGATGGATTACCTAGTGTATTAATGGTGCAGCAAAGGCAATTAAGTCACATGTGCTAGCTATGAATGCATATCTAGGATTAATGTCCCTATACGACAAAGTAAGAAAATGGCAGCAAAAGAATCTGCAATACGCCAGAAACGCGGCAGACCCATAGGTTCAAAGGATACAACTCTGCGAAAAAGGAGAAATAAATAATCATCATCATATCCTTTTAATAATGCACTTAACACTCTTGAAGATGTTCCTCCCGAAGAGGTATGTAATGCTCTTCAAAAGATTATGATAAAATCTTCTTTTTCTAGAATAATAGAGTTCCCTGATTAGACTTTCGAAGCCCCTAGAAAGGCACCGGTCCCCGATAATAAAGAGATCTCAATACTTTATAATTATTCAAGAGAAAGATGTGATAGAAAAGAAATTGTTATCGATGCTGCATTTGCATATGCAATAACTATACGAATATCAAGGGAAAATGAGAATGATGATTAGGACACAAAACCATGTACTATAAATTAATGTTGTCAAAAGAAAGATTGGCTAAAATGAGAAAAATGCCATTACAATAGAGTTAAAGTCTCCTAATAGACATGGGCTAAAATGGGAAAATGCCATGACAAGAGAGTTAAAGTCTCCCAATAGACATGGGTATATAGACCTATAGTATAGACCCCAAAAGGTGTCAACCGTGTAGGTTACAAGTGGGTGTCTGTAAGGTAAATGAACAAAATTAATGAAATTACTAGATAGAAGGCAAGACTTATGGTATAAGTGCTGACCCATAAAAAAAATCTACAACAAAGACAAGGGTACACAAACACTAGAATTATGGAATGATAAGTCAACTACAACATCTAGATGTTCGAAGCCGATGAAAAAAATTCATGAAAACTCCACAAACATGCTTGGAAATGATATTTCAAAGTTTTAAAACATTTGGACTTCATTTCAGCTCAAACTCAAGCTTCAGTGAGTGCCTACCAATTCCTTAGGGGCCACTTACACTTCTACATGTTAGAACAAGTCAAATTCGGAGGAAAACCTTCAAGTACATCCAAAAACTATCCTTCAAAATTTTAGAGCATTTGGACATCATTTGAACCTAAACTTAGTTTAGACGATCATCTACTAAGTTCTGTGGGATCATCGTGCAAAGTGACACCTCACAAAAATCAAATTAGCTAAAACTCCTGGAAGAAGCTCAAATTATGCTCAAAGGAGGCTCTACAAAATCTTAGGTCAAATGAACATCATTTGACCTAAAGTCTACAAACATGTTAACTCTGGTTCACTTCATTTGACCCAAAGTCTACAAACATGTCAACTTTGGGTCAGTGAACCCCAAGCCATGTGGTCACTGACAAAGTCCTGCTTCCCAATGGTCAAAATTGATGAAATTTGGGCATAAAACTTTGGTCATGTTCAAAGGAGATCTTACAAATTTTCAAGTCAAAAGGACTTCGTTTGTTTCTACTTCAACTGCATGTCAACTTACAAGTCAACGACCCCTAAACCATGAAGGTCACTAGCCAAAATCCTACTTTCAGGGAGCCAAAGCTGATGAAATTTGGAAAAAGATTCAAAATGTCTTCAAAATGAATTTTTCAAAGTTTCATGGCAATTGAATGTCGTTCAGGCAGAAAACAAGCTAACTACCTGCAGTGTGAGGTGAATAGTGACTTAGAACATGCAACAAATAGATCACTGTTTGAAATTGTACTTCTGCACATCCAAACTGCATGAAATTTGGATGGACATTCTAAGATACTGCTGACATTAGTCTCTCCAAGTTTCAAATCAAACCGACATCATTTGGGCCTCAAACAACTGAAACAAGGGCCCATTTTCATGAAAAGTCAACATGAGAGTTGACCAACTTTAGAAGGTCAAAACGAGCTGGAATTTTTATGAAACACTAAAAATGTTGTCAAAAAGTGTCACTCCACCTTTCATGAGGATCGGACATCATTCAAACCCCAAACAGGAGAAAACAAGTCACATGTGTAAAAAGTCTAAAATAGGACCTGGGAGTGACCGCGGCCGCGGTCACTAGCCTCTGTGGAGTAGTTCTGGCAATTTTCAGTGGTTTCCTCCACTCCTTTTTGAATGTTAACTTCCAATAACTCCTTTAGACTTCCCACAACCACTACTGAACTTTATAAAAAGGAATGTTGGTCATTTGGAAAGGGAGAGAACACACAGACAGTGAAGAAAGTGAATGATGGAAGTTCTTGAATCAAGTCTTCTAAAGTTTGAAGCAACTTCAAGCAAGCCACAAGTCATTTTTTGGTATTCCAGCCTACTTCTTCTTCTATTCTCACCAATTAAAGGTTAGAAATAATTTAGAAAAGATGAAGAAACATGCATTTTACTTAAGGAAGGCGTATGCAAAGGGCACTCAGATGACATCTTTATCCTTTGGTTTTCTCACTTGGGAAGGGTCTTGGACCACACCGAAAGTTGTAAACAAGCCTCTTTAGACTTCATTCTGACCCTTGAAAATCATAGGGTTAAAATGACACAACTTTGGCTTTATATAGTGCCCTCTTTGGGTTTATACAAAAAACAATCCATAACCAAAAAGTGATGATTATCAACGGTTTAAGTTGATTCCATGGCCAAATCAAGCACTTGTGGTGACCATTCAACACTCAAAATTCAAAGGAAACAAGTTCCTATACTCTGAAAAAGTCGCACAAGAGAAACAGAATGAATCAAAGAGCAAAACAGTGGCCTTTCAGCCACTGCCTCCTAGTGACCGCAGGTCACAGTCATTGGCAGGGGGCCAATGACCGTGGGCCAATGACCGTGACCCACGGTCACTCCCCCCTGTGTTCTTTTTTTCCTTTTTTTTTGACACTTTTTCCTAATTTTAATATATGTTCTTGTAAATTCCAGATTTAGATCACATTTGAGACTAGAGAGAAGGGTTGTAAATGTTTCAAAACTTACAAACAACCTGCATCCCCATGGTCAAAGCATCTGAGCCCATGTAAACAAAAGGGAAATTAATGATGAACTGTTTAATTCTCATTCTTCTTAAACACTTGAAGTGTGTGAATGTTGGACTAGAATCAATTGTAGTTCACATTTTTTAGCAAGATCAAAAGATTCGTGCCGTCTGTGGAAAGTTTATTCGCTCTAATTTGTGATTAAATTTGGCCAAGAAATATGAAAACTGCTGAAAAAGTACTGAAAAGTGTTGCTGTTAACTAGTGATCACGGGTAAAGTGCTGCTATTGACTAGTGATCGTAGGAAAAGTGTTGCTGTTGACTAGTGACCGCGGGATGCTATAAAAGAAATGTTGTGACCACAAAAATTGATGGAAAATGCATAGTGACCACCGGCTTATGGTCACTGACCCGTTTTGCCTTCAACATGACTTGCTTGACCTTTGAAGACACTCATGCAAGACCTTAATGTCTGCAATGGGTTTGGGAACATTAATGAAGGAATTTTGCACCTCGAAGTACATCCTATAATCATTCAAATGAAGGCATTAAGCACCTCAAAGTGCATACTTTTGTCACTTAATTGAAGGGACTTTGCACCTCGATGTGCACGGACCAAATCAACACCTTTTTTTGCAATAAAAGAGTGGTGATTCAGTCCAAAAAGCTTCAAACCAAATGACTATTTGTCTCAAATCAGTGATAAGACCAACGATATTGTAGTCATGCACTGTCCGGCGTCACCTACGAATGGATCTTGTATGATCATTGTAGTAGTGGTGCAGGCTCGATCCTGTGGGCCCTATCCCTTTTATTAGATCCAACCCTCTCTTACTTATAAGTCTGACACAGACAGCCATGAAATGCTGCTAAAATCTTCGTCGCTAGGTTTAGTCAACTTAGCATGCTTTAAGCTTGACTATATGATCCCAAAATGCTGTAGAAATTCTATAGTTAGGACAATCAGCATAACACAATGAGATGGGGTTTATGCCTATGTCTGACCATTTTGGTTCAAAACCGTGTTAGTTTAGATGGCATTCATAATAGCTCTGACTAGCCCAATAGGCAGCTATGTTGGTTATAACACTAATGTAATCCATTGGGCTTACTTTTGCAAGATATCATGGGTTTGTTGATCATTACTTTTGACGAGGCCAAGGAGAGGCTCTTCAAGATCTCCATGACCCAAAAACAATCACTTTCAAGAGCACCAAAAAAGGCCCAAATGGACACTATTACCCCTACGTCAAGAATCTCCGTCTTTTAAAGACTCTCCACCCCCATGAGTCCCATGGCTTCAACTGATCTGAATGGGTCGTCAGTGATCCCAAAGTCCATCAAGAAAGCGGAGACTACTAAGTCCTAGGTTTCCAAATATGCCCAAAACCCATTTAGTGTCTTCATCAAGGCTCAGGAGAAACCAAAACACAAACTAAAGTCAGAGGGCAATAACCTTCATATCATCAAACCCCGACTGGGTGCAAGGCAGATACAGTTTACGGGTCACAAATCAATGATACTTGGTAAGTCACATTAAGCGGTTGCTCAATGTTCAAGACCATCATCCATTTGGCCCAACCAACGGGCCGTTAACAAGTAAGCATCAGAGGACCTTCGGCAGTTCATAACCTGTAAGAAGGCCCAGAAACATGCATCTATCCCTTGATATAGTTGTGGTCACCACAACCATGTATTTCCAAATCCAACAAGGCTGAAAATAAACTCTTGGCCTCATTTGAAGATAACACCTTCTATCCTTTGACTCAAAAAGAGGGATGGATATTTGGCAAGAGACATCTACCCTCCATCATTGTGGCACCATCTTTGCCACCTTCACCGAAGCATCTATCACATGTTGCTAAAGATAAAAAGAAAATTGAGTGGTTGGTTATCAATGATTCAACTGATTGTGCTCATTTTAAAGATTTGCCCCAACAAAAGAAGGAGCAAAAGAAGAAGAATAAGAGAGGTGCTGTTAATATTCTTTCATTTCCCACTTTTGATCCCATGGATTGGGAACAAGTTGCCAATACTTCCAGGCCACGGGTTGCCAAGTTCAAAGATCAAACCTTGGCAGTCAGACTGTCTAGTCAGATAAAGAAAAAGGCTTTGGCTTGCCATAGGGATCAAACCCAAAAGCTATCACGGTGCACAATCACTAAAAAATGGGTGATTAAAGAAGATGATCCGAATCTAACCTCATCATGTATGGTCAGACCAGGCTCAACCCAAAGAGTCACTTGGAGTATGGCTCGGACTCAATCATGGGAGTCTGACTCCAACTTCTATTCGGGTAGGGCTTCTGAAAGGCATGTCGAAATAGACTCCGATGAGGATCCTATTACTATCTTGGACACAGAAGATAATCAATCCACTCTTCCGACATTAACATCCTCCTACTCCCGTCAGTATACTGTATTCATGGCTGAAGGGAGTAGAACTAGTAAGGATGGAAATGACGATGCTAGTGGAAGTAAAGACACCGGTGAAGAAGGTGTTGGTGAAAATTAGGAAGATGACGTCAGTGATGTCGTTAAGCAATAAGGAGCTAAGATTGATCACCTGACTACCCAATTCAAAATCTTGGGAAATAAGTTAGGTGGCTCAACTGAAACTCCAGTCAATCCTCTATTTGCTGATAAGAAAGAACAGCCAATGATCAGAAGGAATGCCACCAAAATTGACCTCCTCGCAGTTCAAGTCAAGTCTTTAACGGACAAGGTGATAGCTGCAAGTTCTACCAGTGGTGATCATTCGTCAATCCTTGGTCTCCATGCAGATCCCAAAATGCATGTAACCTTCAAAAAAGTTGAAGAGATACCAACAAAATCAAAAATGGAGATTAGTATGAAAAATAAGGGTATTACACCCAAGTATCCTTCGGAATTTGATCTGGTTCCATTTCCACCAGATTATAAACTTCCAAATTTCCAGCCTTACCTTGGGAAAGGATTAGCTTATCAACACATTGTGCATTTCAAATTACTCTTAGAAGCCTGCCAAAGTTGGATGCACTAAAAATAAGGCTATTTGTTGGCACATTGAAAGGAGTTGCCTTCAATTGGTACAATCAGTTATCAGGACTCTCCTTCACAACATGGCCAATCATAAAAGAGAAACTCTTACTTCATTTTGAAGAGGAATGTCAGACAGTTACCTTTGCCATGCTTAATAGTATGAAGCAAGGAGACAATGAAACTACGCAGGCTTTTATTAATAAATGGAGAGCATTGTCTTATAGGTGCTTAGAACAACCATCTCAAAGAGCTATATTTAAAATGTGCAAAACCAACTTACGACCAAAGATCAAGGCTATCGTACTTAGTCACAAAACTAAATCCCTGGCTTGATTGGTTGAGGTAGCTACTGATGTAGAGTCGACCCTTAAGGAAATCAGTCAGAACAAGCCAATTTCTCATAAAGCGGAGTCGTCATCATCTTCTACTTTAAAACTGACTACTCCAAAATTGAAAAATAAACAGGAGGTATTCAATGTGCAAACCTCCAAACCACCACCTCAAAAGCCTTAGAATGTCAAAACTGATCAAGCCAAGAAAGAGGAATATTAAAAGAGAAATAAAACTAAAAATCCCTTTGACGAGGATATTGAAATAATCTTTCGATCATTGATGGAAAACAATAAACTTGAACTTCTATTAATGAAGAAACCGAAACAAGTAGGTCACGTCAATGACCCAAATTATTGTGCATATCATCAGATGGTACCTCATCCTCTCAAAGATTGCTTCATTTTGAATAAGAAAGTCAATGAGATGTGGAAGAATGGAGTGATAACCTTTGATCGGAAATATGATACTGCTCTAGTCAATATGATTTCCTTTGGACAGTGGTACTTGTAGTAGTGTCCACTCCATCAAAACCACTAACCGTTGAATTCCGGGTCATCAATACGATACATGATGAACAGGGATTGATACCGGTCAAAACCTCTTCATGGGAGGAAATGTGGGTTCCCCTGGACCTAGTAAATGATGAAGCTAGGAGAAGGTTAAAACCAAACCCACACCCACAGAAAGAAGGAAAGTTAAAAGGCAACTGAAAAACTTCAAAAAGCTTCCCAGAATCGCTTGACTAAACAAGAGAAACAAGCTAAGCAGAATAAGGAAAAGGTGGTTGAAGCTTCGATTTTAGAAGAACCTTCCAAACCGGCCTGAGCTCACTTTACTTTGGCTGACTTCATCATTCCAATTCCAAAGGATGAGGAAGAGCCATCGATATCCAGTTGTAACCAGATATCATGGGATGGCACACCTTCAGATGATGAGGAAAATTGGTCAGACTATTCTAATCTCGAAGATGATCAGTGGATTGATGACTACTTTATTGATGAAGACCCTTCTGATGACGATTTGAGTTTTGAACAAACTTTTGATCCTGAGATGGGTACACTTAATATCAAACATGGTCTCGATACACTATCAGTGATTTTTTATGACTTACACAAGTAGAGAACAAGCGACTGGTCAAATGATCGTCCTCCTTTTCCGCTACCACCAAAAATTCACCCAGACCCCTTACCACTGGTTGAATATGATGAAGCACAGCAACAGCGAACATTGCCTTCTTGCTCGTATGCGGCAATCCTTATGCCGGATGTTCCTCCTGGATCAACAGTGGGGTCAACCCCTTTAAATTCAAATTCTGAACCAAGCACTCAGCTGGTTATGCCTAACCTAACTAATGAGCCTGAGTTGCCAGAGGAACACAATAACCTCAGTATTAGCAGTCCCATTGCACCTCAGGAAGTCTTCCAAATTCAGGATTAGGAAAACATCTCTGACTTCGAAGAAGAGATATGGTTGGCTCCTGCTCTGGTGATTCTAAGCATCACTACTGATGAACCCCAAGTATCTCGGATGTTCCTAATAATGTAAGTCAAGAAGGCTTGAAGAAGTTAATCAACTTTTTGCTGAACCTAAAGAAGTTAATGCAATAAGAAAAGATACTAGTCCAAAAATCAACCAAAGTAATATAGTCAACGATGGCACCCATTCCAGTCATAACTATAGGGGGTCAACTATAATAGACCCTCTTCTTCTTCTGATGTAAATCCTTTAGGGAACAACACCAATATAAATGTAACCTCTTCAGATGCAAATACTAATGCAAGGCCACCAGCGTCATTCATGTATGCTGTTGTTGAACACCTCAAACACATACCTGCACGACTTCACATTTTTTTATCTTTTGTAGATGTCTGAGGAAACTCGTAACAACTTCGTACGAGCTCTACAAGCTTTGAATACAAACAATCGAGCTTATGTAGCACAAGTTCATCGATAGAGAAGAACTCTTTGAAAGCAAAATAAGTTCATCAAATAGAGAAGAACTATTTGAAAGAAAAATCCAAAATGCCTTAAAAGCAATGCATGGAATGTCTTTCAATTCATAATGCTTCTAAAGCTACTATTTCTTTCACCAAAAATGATCTTCTCTTAGGTGATATGAAGCACACAAGGTCACTTTATTTCACGGCCTATATCAAAGACATGCCCGTTTCGAGACTTCAAGTCGACCCAGGATCAACTCTGAACCTCATCAAAACTACTACTCTTCAGGAACTTGGTATCCCAATGAGTGAACTATTTACTTCAAAGGCCTCCATTTAAGGCTATGATGGGGAAGTCTAGGATTCGATTGGCAAGATTCAGATTTGATTTCAGTTGGGAGATTTAATCTCAAAAGCCACTTTGCATGTGGTTAAGACTCGTGCCTGCTAAAACATCCTCTTGAGAAGGCGATGGCTACATGATTATGCCATAGTAGCTTTTACTCTCCATCAATGTCTTAAATATGTTGATGATGAGGGTAAAGTACATCGAGTCTTTGCAGATGAAAGGCCATTCAAAGGGAAGGAATTTTACTTCACCGATTCAGTCATGTATCAAGAAAGGCCTATAAAGTCTAAGTCAGATATAAAAATCTCTCTAGTGGATAATAACCCCGTAAAACCTTTCACTATTTCAGCAGAAGGGAAAGCTATTTAGGGTTTGGCAAAAGATCTGATCCTATTATAAAGTGACAGTCCACAAAAAAGTCTATAGTCAAGTTTGTGGATACCAAAGCTCCTTAATGATCAAGGTAAAATCTAAAATCAAACAATCAAATCAACCTCTGGTCATATGCACAAAACCATCAAGGACAAAGTAAGTAGGTATCGTTATCCACACAAGCAAGGTGCATAGCCCAACTATGTATTTAACACTTGTTTAGAATGATAAACAACTTGCTCCAAGACATCAAAAACTCTCATATTCAACAAATGTGATTTCCTTGGTCGGTAACTCATATTCTAATCAAGAAATCAACGATGTACCTCCTTCTACTAAGGGAATGTCACCCATGAGGCCTGATTCTCTTGTCACTTTCAGTCAACTTGTGTTAACATAATAGCAAAGGGGTGAACTATCTTACAGATACATTGATCGGTGGCTTTGCTTCTAAAAGATGTTAAAATCTTCCACACTATTCAGTATGAATTCATCTGTGCTGAATAGGTTTTAGGCCAACCCTCTGCAGCTTGACATTGGTAATGGAGTTTCAAACCTTTGATGAGATGTCTCGAAATTGTTTCATCTCTCGAAGCGGCACTCTATCGTCTATGGGGAGGTCCAGACAGACGTGCCCAGTGCATGTCGCCTCAGTGACCGGAGATTCAGATTCTAAATTGAATTTTGAGGCTGTTGAAAAAATGGACACTTCTGTGCAATCTATAGCAGATTAGGATACTCCACTTTTACCATGGCCTACTCCTTCTCAAATTTATGATTTTAGAGGCTCTTATTTGTTAGTGTCTCCATACAAGCAATACAAGTATCCAATCATTTTCCATTGAGCCGAAGATACTTTTACTTCAAATCCTATCGACAAGATCACTAACGATGGGAAAATACGGCTTGACATTTACCATCCTGTGGTCCGTAATATAATGAAGAATATAGGGTATAATCTCAAGAAGCCCATAGGCCTTGGATTGAGTGCAAATGGGGTTCAGATTCCATTGGTCGTCTTCATTCCAAAATTGGAGGAAATTCTCAAAAGGGGATACAGAATTGAATAGTTGCGGCATTGCATAAGATACATTCCTTACAGCAATGTTCCTAAGTTAAATCAAAATTTCAGAGCAAGATCTGTGGTTTTCATCGAAGGGTATGACTCAAATGACTCTTATGAAACTGTTGCCTTCTAAGATCTTGCTGATTGGGCTGCTTTTTAATATCTTGAAGGGGCAAGTGATGATGACAACACCATATCACAAATCACTAAATATTGGCCACCTGAACTCAATGAAGAAATAGACCCATCTCAACACACTCGTTGAGAATATTTTATCTTTGATATAAAACCTAAAGAGCCTAAAAAATAGAATCCATGGAAAGGGATCAGCCTTTGGGTTAAACCCCCAAATGAAACTTCAGAAGGTTTTGTGGAGTTGGAAACTTCAGAAAATGTTGTGGAAGAGCCTCCTCCGAGCCTCCAACTGAGGACCAAGTATAAGAAATAAACTTGGGAACCCTAGAAAATTCCCGTTCTACTTTCGTAAGTTCTCAAATCAAAGGAAAATAACTTGATGTGTATGTGAGTTTCTTGTAAGAGTTCATGGATTGCTTTGCATAGACCTATGCAGAAATGTCGGGTCTAGATCCACAAATTTCTAAGCACAAATTGAACATAATAGAAGATGCTAAACATGTAAAGCAAGACCAAAGGAGGATAAAACATGAAATCATGGATAAAATAGAAAAATAAATTCAAAAACTCAGAGATGTTCACTTATCTATGAAGAAAACACCCTGACCGGTTGGCTAATATAATGCCAGTCACTAAAAAGAATGGGCAAATCAGAGTCTGTATCGACTTCAAAGATCTGAACAAAACTTGTCCCAAAGATGATTTCCCACTACCCATACCACAAATCATGATTGATAATACTTTTGGATTTGAAAGGACGTCATTTACGGATGGGTTCTTGGGATACAATCAAATCAAAATGTACAAGAAGGACGAGAAGCACACTTCCTTCAGAACACCCTTTGGTATATATTACTACACCGTCATGCCTTTCGGTCTCAAAAACGCTGGAGCCACATACCAAAGGGCGATGATGAAAATTTTCAAAGACATGCAACATAAGTCTGACAAATGCTACGTCGACGACTTGGCAGTCAAGAGCAAGCAAAAATTGGACCATCTAGCTGATCTTCACACGGTTTTTGAAAGATTACGAAAATTCAACCTTCGAATGAATCCTTTGAAGTGTTTTTTTTGGAGTCTCTTATAGGAAATTTCTAGGATTTGTGGTCCAAAAAGGTGGCATCGAATTAGATCCAATCAAAAATGCCCTCTCTGAGAACTCTCAAAGAACTGAAAGGATTGTAAGGCATACTTGCCTACATCTGTCGATTCATCTCAAACTTATGTGGAAAATGCAGACCGTTCTCCAAGTTGATGAAGAAAGAAATAGACTTTAGTGGGATAAAACTTGTGAAAATGCCTTTCAAGATATCAAACAATATCTTACAAACCCGTTGATTCTTTAAACTCCAATTCTAAGTAAACCTTTCAACCTCTAAACTCAACTTGATCACTCTCTAGGGGCATTATTAGCTCAATAGAATGATGAAGGTAAAGAGGTGGCTCTTTATTATTTGTCAAGCATGCTAGTTGGTGTTGAACATAATTATCATCCAATGGAAAAAGAATGTCTAGCACTGATGTTCACAATACAAAAACTACGTCCCGAAATGTGGTGTACTTAGTTTCTAATATCAACCTATTCCAAACACCGGTGACAAAAGCTGGAGCACTAAGTGATCGTCTAGCCAAATGGTTTATTCTTCTTCTCAGTACGACATTAGATATACCCCCGCAAAGGTGATAAAAGGACAGGTTATTGCCGATTTTCTAGCAGAACATCCATTCTTGGAAGATTCTGAAGTCACAGACAATCTCCCTAATGAACCAGTCTTCTTCATTGAACAACTATGGAAACCCACCATCGATCCAGACTTACATTGGATCATCATTTTGATGGAGCTTTGAGAACTAATAAGCTAGGTGAGCCAATTTCAGGAGTTGGAATCATTTTCTGTAACCCAGAAAGATTCTATGTCTCACGTTCTTTCTCATTAATCAAGTCATGTTCAAACAATGTGACAGAACAGACTACACTGATTATGGGTCTCGAACTAGCCTTAGAATCAGGAATCAATATGCTCAGAGTCTATGGAGATTCATAACTTTTGATCAAACAAATGAATCTCGAATATGAAGTAAAAAACCTGACTTGATTCCCTTCTTCAACAAAACTTGTGAACTCAAAGAGAAGTTTAGTCTAATTGAGTTTCACCACATTCTTAGACATCAGAATTTCAAAGCAGATGCACTAGCAGGTTTGGTAACTTTAATGTCAATCCTTGAAAATAATAAAATGATGTTGGAAATAGTCGAAAGAAAACTTTTACCTACACTCGACACCCATAAAATAGTCGCAGATTGCTTTCTTGTAATAAAAAATTAGATTTCTTCTTTCCAAATTTCGTTCAGAGATTGGAGAGACCCTTTTATTGATTACATTCTTCATGGAGTGCTACCAGAGAATACTAAAGATAGAATTAGTATTCAGAGATGAGCTCTGAAATTCTACTTTGATTTGCCTTCAAAGACTCTGTATCACAAATCATATGATGGAGTTCTTTTCCATTGCTTGTCACTAAAAGAAGCGAATCAGATACTCAAAGAAGTTCATTCTGGCCTATATGGTGCTCACCAAGTTGGACCAAAGCTTCACAATCATATTCAAAGGTTAGGCTATTATTGGCCTACCATGGTGTCTGATGCCATCAGTTTTGCCAAAAGATGTAATGAATGCCAAATTCCTGGTAATTACATTCATTAACCTCCTAAATATCTACATCATACATCTAGCTCTTGGCCTTTTGAATCCTGGGGAATGGACATAGTCGGAAAAATTAGTCCACCATTAGAATGTGGTCATTAATTCATTTTGGCTATGATGGATTACTTCTCCAAAAAGGCAGAAGCAGTGCCTCTTACAGAGGTTAAAACAGATACGGTTCTCAGTTTTTTGAAGACTCATGTCATCTGTCGTTTTGGGGCACCTAAACGTCTATATCCTAACAATGGTTCTCAGTTTAACAACGACAAATTTTACAAATTTTGTGACAAGTATGGGATCCAATACTATCCTTCTACGGCATATAACCCTGCTGCTAATGGACTTGCTGAAGCATTCAATAAGAGTATTTGCAAAATCCTAAAGAAAATGGTCTCTGACAATAAAAAGAATTGGAGTACTAAACTTCCTAAAGCATTGTGGGCTTATAAAGCTACAGTTCGTGGTCCAACCAAATTAACACCATATTCCTTGGTTTATGGATATGAAGCTGTAATACCCTTGGAAATTCAACTTCCTTCTCTTCGGATAGCTGTGATAAATAAATACACTGAAGAAAATAATGCTAAACTCAAACTTCAAGAGTTAGAGAGCTTTCATGAAAGAAGGCTTGCTGCTCGGCAAAGCATCAAAATATATCAAGCTCGTATGGATGGGTCATTCAACAAAAAGGTCAAATACAGAGCTTACAAGAAAAGAGACTTAGTCCTTGTAACTAAAAAGCCCATGTACTCCACACACTTGTCAAAAGGCAAGTTTGAATCCAAATGAGAAGGACCTTTCGTCATTGACAAGGTCTATTTTAATGGAGCTTATGCACTTTTCACACTTGAAGGAGACATATGCATAAGCCTATCAATGAAAAACTTTTTCAAAAATATTACACTGGAATGTCATTGGCAAACCTAAACCATGTACAATGTACATTTTCACTCCTAAAATCCTTTGGTTTCGAGCTTCACAACTCTTGACTCTTAATTAAAACTCCTTAAACTTGTACAAAACAACTATGAGGACAAAGCCCATTGGCCCCTCCAGTCAACCTTTTGTTACTTGGATAATGTCTCTACAAGACCCCTTGTAACTTTCTGCTATATAGATTAAGTCTTTTGCAGACCCTGTGTAGAAAAATTCAGTTGTATAAAACAAGTCTTTTTGCAGACCTTATATGACTACCTTCAATTAAACAGAACAAATTTTTTTGTGGACACTGTATAGCGAAAATCTAAACAAAAACTAAAACCAAATCTTAAACAAAACCAAAACCAAATTTTTGTCCTAAGGAATAATTCAAGGATCCTAGGGAAGCTTCACACATAGGCACCAAATAACATTTACCTTGTTTGACCCCTTTGAACACCAAAAAAGGATCAAGTCATGGACCCCGGAAAAAGCCTCACACATGGGCATTGGATAATGTCCATCTATATGACTCCCTTATTTTCAATTTGTGGATCTAAAAGATCGAAAGTCACACCCTCATACAATTTAAGAAAATCAAACCAAACAAACCATCCATACTGTTAGATTTTGTGGACTCAATCCATTAGTTGATGTAATAAATTGATTAATTTCTTTATTTATCAATAAAATCATGCTTTACTTTCATGAGATGAATATTATTTTACTACTTCATGCACATGACCAATATATATGACATAATGGTTCATGAGTTGAACCGGGTCCCATTAGTATATTAGATGTGATATATGTGCATGGATGAGATCCACACGCGGGAGATATATGTCACAAATCTTATACTTAAATAGCTTCACAACCAGTAATGAGACTGAGCATCTCATTTGATAAGGTTGCAGCACTTTGATCACTATGAGATAGTGTGATTTGTCTCGATCATCAGAATGTAAGATTCTGGATCACGGTGCTGGTACATTGGATGTATTGAAGGACCATGAGATGCACCTTATGAAATTTCGTCTCAATAATAAGGTATGCTCTCATAATTCCCTAGCAATAGGCTCTCAATCCTGAGACATTGATGAACTCAAGTTTCTATCTATTCATTTGCTTTGAGTCACCAATGAGTGAGGCCGACTATAGGTTAACACCTCGGTGTCTTGGGTATGTGGTAGTAGAACTGTGGAAACATTGAATGATCAAGATGGAATCTATCTCTACTATCCCCTTGTGCCAATTAATGGATTTGTCATTAGTAAGTGTGCACCCATCTCAATTAAGAGTTAATTGGATGGTACTGATGATTACTGTGATTAATTAGGGCTCAAGGATAATAAGATGTGGAACTTAGATTGGAAGAGACAGATTTATTCCAATTGATCCACGGATATTGATAGAGGGGCCTACTTGTGGTAATTGGGAAGTTTAGGGTCTTCATTGTAATTTATTCCTAAGACTGGAGTGCAATTGCATTTATGTAGTGGTGTTATTTGCAATTAACTGTGGGCCCAAATTGCACATGAGATGTGGGGTCGCAGTGTTCCAGTTGGAGCCAGCTTTCTAAGGAATCCCTAGTGGTCCCCACGCTAGCCCAAGACTTGAACTCCAGAAAGAAGAGTTTGGAAAGGAGAAAGTTGCTAATTGCTTTGGAAGTAAGACTTCTATTTCAATTAGACAAGGGAGAGATTTGAAAGTCTATAAAATCTCTTGGACGTCCAATAAGACTCTTTCACGCCCAAAACCCTATTCGTGCAAGAGTTGCACAAGTTTCTCTCTCCTTCTCTCTTCTAGTTCCTTGGAGTTTTGAATTAGGATTTCTCCTGAAGATTCCACCAATCTTCTTGAGAAAAGAAATCCAATTCGGGTCATAGCATAGAAGGCTAAGAGGTGTTGAAGATTCTCATCATCAAGTAGAGTCGCAACTTTTCCATTAGAACACTACGGATCTCCAAAGGTATGATCTACTTCTTTCATGTCGTAGATTATTGTGGATATTTAGTGCTATTTGATTCTATCTTTTAGATAAAATATTTACTGTACATGGTCACGAGATTAAGGGTAATGCATCCTGGATTGGGTTTTTGGTCTTATGGATAGTTGATCCCTATGTCAAGTGGGTCAAAAGTTTTGAAAATCTATCCAGGAGACCCACCTACTTGCAACACATACAAACCATATTTAACATACACAAAAGATCAAGCCAAATACTCATGCCAATGACAAAGTGGAATAAAATGAAATTTCTATTGATATTCATTTGGAGATTAGTACAGAAAATAAAGTCAGTGTATACATGGGCCCCAAGGCTAATCAAAATAAACAAAAAAAAAAGTCAAATAGGAGCTGCAACAAAGAGTTTTAGTCCAGAAATTTCTCTAGTTGTCCCTTCACATTCAGCGCACCTTCCATCAGGGCACGTCCATTATAGCTTGCATGAGCAGGTACGGCGGTATTAATGTCACTCTTATTTAGTTTGATATTCAATTTACTCTCTAGAGACTGAACGAAATCATCCAAAGCCATGCGCTTCACCTCTACATGTGCAAAAAGATCATCTCTTTGCTGGTTGCACTCTAAAACAAACTTCTTCAAGTCTTCAATATTATTCTCCACGAAAGATAATTGTTGCTGCAACGCGATGATCTGTTGTTGTACATTTTCACACTCAGTCACACGTGCAGCCAACTCCTGTGTCATTTTGGTCTGCTCTGCATTTACCACCAGTATTTCCTCCTCGGTGCTCTCAATCTCTGCAGCCAATTGAACTTTATGGCTTAAAACTTCATGATCAAGCTTTGGCATGATCAAGGTTCTGTCCTAAGTATCCTTTTCTTTAAGTTTTCTAAAAAAAGAGGATAAAGGCATTACAAAGGCTGCTCAAATTAGTTCTGGCACCAAAAAATATCAGCATATCAGCTGAGGCTTTGGCACCCAGAATCTTCTTAGAAGTAAGCTCTTCTTGGAAGATTGTAGCCAAAATGCTATGAATAGCCATCTTCATAGCAAAATGTATGGCAGATTGAGGTTTGGAGTATCCCCAAGCAAATGGGGTCCTTATGGGTGGAAAGATTCGACTCTCTTTCTTGTAAATTTGACTGAGTCTGAGAGCTTGAGTGATCATCACCGTCCTTCTCAACATTTATATCCTCACTCCCATGAATAGCCAATGCTTCTTCACGAATAGAAGGCAAGTCATGACCCTTGTGAAGACAGAGTGGCCAGAGGATTTCTGTTTGTATGCGGTGTTACTGTAACATACAATAATGCTTTTCAGGATCCTCCACCTTCAGCAGCAGAAACCTCGTTGGATATTTTTTGAATTGCAGGGTCTTGAATAATCTTCATGGGAGATGATTGATAAGCCCTGAAATGAACCCTTGAAGGTGTCATGGATTTGGGAGGTGTCATGGCTTTAGGAGGTGTAAAGCTGCCAGTAGGCGGAAGGACACTATCGGCGATGGGTGTTGCAAAAACATCTTCTTCCATGGGATTTGCAGCTTCTAAGACACTTTTTCTGAGTAGAAGGACTAGTTTTGGTTATGATTGGTTCTATTACAATGGTCTCTTCAGTCGGGATCATTACACTATCAGCTTCTTCTCCCACTATGTCAACAGGTTCAGCATTCAATTCTGTCTGAATATCCAAAGCATCATCAACTCTCGGCTTAATGCTGATAGGCAGTACAATAAGTGCCAATGATAACTCTGGATCATTATTGACACTTTTGGTCAATGAATCTAGGGAGAAACCCTCCACAAAGTGTTGCAAATCACCCTTCAAGGTGCTGCTTGGTGAAGCCTCAAAATATCCACTATGAATTGAGATATTGTTTAAATCAATTGGGGCTTCAGGACTCTCTTTCTCTACTAGCCTCTTAATTGGTGACCCGAAAGGCTTTGTCATTGATGTGGAAGATTTAACAGGAGCACTGTCCACCATTCGGGTAGCTAAGAAGGAATAATGAGATCAAATCAGAACATTGGAACAAATCTTCAAATAATTAAGTAAAAAGTTACTTTCAGGAATTGGATCTGTCAGAACTCCTTTGGCAGTACCGGGGATTTCCCCCTCTTCTGTTGAGACTCCAGCAGTCGGTCCTACTTCAGGAGGAATTTTATGCTGCTCAGTTCGAGGGGCCACATCCCTTGGCTCCATGGGTACATAGCTGCAAGTTACCTTATTTATAGAACTAGCATCGCCCACATCATTGCCAAATTTCTCCACAATAATGAGCTTTGCCAGAACATTCGTCGCAACCTTTCTCTCAAACTTAGGCATCATTGCCTGATCAAATATATCCTTTTTGAAATCAAATTAGATATTGATATCACTATCGGTTCATTCCCCGGTCATGAGAGTATCAAAGCTGCTCTCTCCCATCTCCTTCATTGGAGGCATAGTCTTTAATAATATTAGCCACTTGCCTCACAAAACCCTCCAGCAGTTGAAGTTTGAGCTACTAAGGTGATAAAAAAAAGTGGTAAAGTAAAAAACAAGAGTCAAAGAACCAATGAGAAAATAACATTTTACAAAGAAATATAGTCGTGTTACTGGCTTTTAGCCTTTGGGTATGACGAGTTCTAGGGCTTTTGGCTTTTCTTTTCTTTGAAGGAGCCCCTTTGCTAATAGGGGATCTGGTAACTAGCTTTGAGCGAATGGCTTTGAACTTCTTATGCAAAACCAGACCCGCCAAGGGTTTTGTTGGTATCATAATCGGTGGTCTCGATCGAGTAATTGCTTCAGTTAACTGGACCACTTCTGCTGGGTTTGGATCAGCATGTGCCTCGTTAGCAATGGAGTAGTAGTAGCAGCCTTTGATGAAGTTCACTTAGCAAGGTCTGTCTCAGCGGTGGCATGCATAATGGCCTGCTCTTCTTCATATTGCCTTGTTTGCTCTCCAACTGAAGCTTTGGTTCTAACAGAGAGAGAAGCGGATCCAAAATCCAGCACAGCTCTATCAACCCACCTAATTTCAATGAGACGCTCACCCTCTTGCAAATTTTCATCTACAGCTCGCTACATCCTCGCCGCAGTCACATTGGGAGGAGACAAGAATCTCTTATCTTCCGCACCACTTAAAGAACGGTGAGCTTTGTAGATATCAGACCCAGATACCAAGCTAATTTTCCATTTATCACCATCATACAACCAGTTCTCAAAATTCACTAAGTTGAAATGATCTTTCCCCACTTTTTCTCCTTTTTTAGAAGTAGCCAAAGGACAGCATTTAATGTGGGGATTGCTCGCATATGTTTGTAAAATGGCAATGGTGCTCTTGGCATACAATTGGGCAAAACCACTCATGTATTCGGGATTTGGAAAACAAGGTTAGCCGAAACGAGCACCAATGTTAAGCACTTAATAAAACTCCCAAGCAGTTTGGGCATCTTATAAAAAACCAATAGTACCTCGAATTCAGCCTAGTGCTCCCACAACGGCTTGGTGAAAGTTGAATTGTCTACAAAATTTGGTAGGCATATAAAGTTGAATGTTGATATATAAGTTCTTCGTATATACCAGACCTGTGGGCCTCAAACTCAAAAACTAGCTCTTCTCTTCATTTGAAAAGCCAATATCTCAACCACCCTCTTTATTAATTCGTGGTTCTACAGCATTTCTCATGTGTGTTAGAACTTCAATACTAGGCACAGTGTCGTGAGAAGCAACATAATTGTTGAAATTACGCAAATGTTGGCGTAAGTCAGTCATGGAATAGGTGTTGATCATACAAGTGTCACCTACAACACCCTCCATGAAGATACTCCTTGGTGCACCATTGTGTGAATGAAAACCATTGCAATAATATGTGAACCAGGTATATAGCAGATATTCAGCATAATACCAATTGAAAGGCTTCCCCTCTCTAACAGTAAAACCCGATAGTTTCAACTCAGTTAGCATATAAGCTACAAAAGCAGGGCCCAAGGTGAAACTATGTCCGAAGGCCATTCTTGTCCAATTTTAGACAAAATTGTTATATCATTTTAGTGGGAATAAGCATGGTTGTCCAATTTTAAATAAAATTCTTTTTGATTTTTCTGTCACTTTTATCATTTTAGTCAGTTTTTAATCATTTTAGTTAGTTTTTTTTTAATTAGGACCTTTATTTTTTGTTAGCATTTATTTAAAGAAAGTTTTCAAAGGAATTAAAGCGATTTGAAGTTATATAGAAATCTGGAATTTTGATACTTTTGAAAGGAAGTAAAAAGAAAGTTTGCATTTTCTAAAGGATGAAACCTATCAAAAGATTACCAAAACTGGCTCTTCAGATACATATACGTATACATTTTTCAAAATTTTGGATAGGAAGCTTTAATGCTATTTTTGAAATTTTCTAGAGAATACAATGTGAACTTGAAACTTAATTTGTAGAATATTTTTATTTCCTTATTCATTTTTGGTGAATTGTATATATTAGAACCAAGATGCATTAGTTCAAGCAAAATTGATAACTGCCACCTAGTGTTTACTTTTGATTTGAAAAAAAAAGAGAGTGAAAAAAAAAAAGCAAATAAGGAAAAGTTTGTGACTAGTTTGGGTTCATAGCCTTTTTAACTCTAGCTAGTAAGCTCGGAGGGATATTTTCATATGTAGTGCCTTAAAGCCATCTAGTTTGGGAGTCATTAGCCTAATGCTCACTACATGGGTTAATTAGAAAGCTTAAAGGACCTAAACATTGCACAGTTATAAAGAGAGAGAGAGAGAGAGAGAGAGAGAGAGAGAATGAAGAATTATGGCCGAACGAGTGTCCATAGAAATTTTCATGCGATATGTTCGGAAATGTATAAGGACTAAGTTTGCTATTTAGATCCCAACTTTTGTTATATCAAATGAACTTGGAAATTTTTACGTTGAAAAAAGTGAGTTAGTGAGGAGTATCCGCAAGAGTTTGCAAGGGAGTTATCTGCGAAGAAGGACAAGGATCAGATTTGCTCTCTAGATTCTGAATTTTCTTATATCGTACGAACTTGGGAACTCTTGCGTGGGAAAAAAATAGTGAGAGAAAAAGAGGCCAATCGAAATAAATAGTAAAGTGGTAGCTATCTTAGTAACTTTGAAAGGAAATGTGTTTTTGCTAAATTTCGAGGGATTAGACTATTTGAAGGAAAAATTCTATTTTTGCAGCATTATTGTAGAATATTTGAAACTGGTTTTTGACATATACAAATTTTCACTGTGCAAGCAAGTTGGTTATAAATTTGAGAAAGTTTTTGAAAATAGAATTGTGGACTGGACTTTGAAAAGTTTGAAAGTGTAATTATTCCAGATTTTGACAATATCTAATATGAGTGAATTTTCTTTTGGGAAATTTCTTTTCTCCTTTACTTTTGTTTGTTTTGTTTATTTTTCTTTAAAAAAAAAAGAATTTTGTGGGTATATTCACTACAAACCCTCATGAGGCACAACTCGTCGACTAGGGGGAACCTAGGGGTTTAAGGGCTTGCTGCATAAGCTAAATGTAGTTGAGAGTGCCAGCGAAAGTGGCGTTGCATTCATGTTTATTTTTATTACATTGCATTAGTTTTAGGTTATATTAGGTTAAGATGGAAGCCTCATAATTTTCGCATTTTTTGCTAGAGACTAGCAAAACGCTAGTTGAGGGGTGTGATGAGTCTTTAAAAATGCATATTTTCATATACACTTTGGACCATTTTAAGGACTTATTGACTTAGAAGAGCCTCATTTAGTGTGATGTCATGGTTTCAAGCATTTTAAAATCATTGTAGTGCATTCCTGCATAATTTGTTGAAAAATCACACTTTTTGCATAAATTCATAAAACCTGCTATTTTTGGAAAGTTTTGTGAAAATATATATTCTCATGAATTCAATTCAATTTTAATCATCATTAGTTCATTCACATATAATCATGAAAAATGGTGTGCATTTTTATTATCATTTCATGAGATATGGGCCCACAGTTATACATTTGTGATCTTAGGATTAAAATTGTCTTTTCACAATAATTCACATTTGTTTTATAGGAAATTGATTATATGGGTTCCATTTGTAAAGAATTGAGGCAAAGAAATCATTTTCAAAAGAAAAGAGAGAAGAATTGAAGAGAGGAAAGAAGAAAGAGGAAAAATGCAAAAGTTGGCTTCATGGTCTCAGGTATATATTCACATGTGCGGGAACACACTTGTGGAATGTTCAAGAAAGGGGTCTCACTCTTCAATTGATGCAAGAAATCAAAATTAATGTAAGAAAAGAAAGTCAAATTGGAGAGCATTCAAAGAAAGAAAAGTCAAAGAAGGAGAATTCAAAAATAGAAAGTCAATCCTATTTTTCTTTGGATAGCATATATTAAAATGGTCATAACTCTCAAACTAAGCATCGAATTTGGACAATCTACCTACCGTTGGAAAGCTCTTTTAGAGTTGATATCCGTAGGATCCAAGATTGCACCAATCAGAGTTAAAACAACAAAGATATGACCTTAGGAAGTTTACTATACATTTTTAGGTGAGGTTGAGATTATCTCATCGAAGGTGGGCCCTATCCTTTGGCAAGTGTTAGCTAAGAAAGATGGATACACTTAGAATTCCAGCAAGAGAAGAAATCTTATCTCATCTTAAACTTGGAAGACTTGTTGGCCAAGAAGAGGACTTACCTAAAGAAGGAAAGCCATATATGAAACCTTTTTTGAAAAGGAGTAGAAGAAAAAAGTATAAATAGGGAACCCCTTTCCCATATTCTTCATGGAAGAATTACCCACCTCCCACCTCTAGAATTTCGACACTCCACTTCTCCCTTTCCTGTTCTCTACATCTTAAGTTATCAAGGAAGCTTAGCCCTAAAGCCACACCACCAACCTTCAATATCAACTAGAAGGAGGAATTCTTTTCCATCCTAATATGTGTAATCTTTTGTTTTAATTTTTTTTCATTTATGTAAAGGATTCTCATACTAGGTCAATAATATTCATCTTGATATTCTTCTTATTCTTATGGTTGCATGATTGCTTGATTTGTGTTTTTCTTTTTTAGATTGATGACCCAAATAAAGAACATATTTTAAGAAATTGTTAAGCCTAGATTAAAGGAGAATTTTGAGTGAATATACTGCCTTTGACTTCAATTTTACCGCCTTTGACTTCAGTTCTACCGCCTTTGACGTCCTACACTTTTATTTTATTTTATGCACTTTTACTTCTTGTTATGTTCATATTGATTTTAAGTTTTGTTTTTGCATAGTTTGATGGTTGGATTAGAGTTCATTGCATGTATTTTCATATCATAAGATTTTGTGCATATTTAAGTTGTTGAAAATTAAGCCTTCAGATCTGAATCTAATGATTAAATTCAGACTCAATACATAAACAGTATAACTTAATAGTTTCAGCAAACTGCGAAACAGTTTTTGACAAACAGTTTGAAGTGGGTAAACCAATCAAATTATAATATTTTTCTTTGAAAGTTGGTAAAATTAAAGTTAAGGATGTGGTCTTTCATTCCCTAGAATTTCATATCAAAATAATTTCGGAAGGTTTGTGAACTAGAGGCTTAAACTTTGCCAAACAGTCAACTCGGATCAGAATTTTTGCACAGAATTTTGCAAAGTTGTTATATTCATGCAATCATAACTTTTTCGCTTTAGATCCTTTTTCATTTCTGTTTTTTTTTTTTTTTTTTGTTAGTTTCTTGCATTAGTAGATCATGATTTCCAGCCATTAAACTTAGATTTAGGATGCATTAGAATAGTTCAAATCATGCATAAGTTTTGCATCAGCATACTAGTTTTTCATACTTAAAATTTTTCAGCATCTCATGGCATGCATTGCATTACTAATTTTACTAACTTTTTAATTTTAAATTTTTTTCTAGTTTTATATTTTTATTTTTTTAGATATTTTCCAAAACTAAAGATCTTTTTAAATTTATTTCTAATTAAAGATTTTAAATTGGAAAGTTTTTTTCTAGTTTTTGAAATTCTAACTTAGGAAAGTTTTTAACTTCTGTTTATCTTGTTTCTAACATTGTTTAGTTTAGTTAGTTTCTAATTTTAGTTTTTATTTTTGGAAGTTCTAACTTGTATTTTGTTTTGTAGCAACTTTAGTTTTATTTAGAAATTTTTAGATTTAGGTTTTCTAATTTAGGAATTTTTATTTATTTGGATTGTAATTAATTTAATTTTGGCAAGTAGGATACTTGTATTTGTTAGATTTTAAATTAGGCTAGTTTTAGATTTTTATTTTAAGGCAAGTCCAGTTGAAAAGGAATCTTAAAACATTACTCCCTGTGGATCGACCTAGTCTCACCACTTTTTATTACTACATCGCGGTTCTGCACTTGGAACTCATGATCAATGCTCAGATTGTGTCAGTGCTTAAGATGAACAAGTAGATGTATCTTCACCAAACCAACAAAAGATGGCTTCAAGTGCTATTCTAATGGCTGTAGCAAGTCATGTGCAATCCCCTCTAAGCATCATCATAACAAGCAAAGAGAGGAGAGAAGACAACTTTTGACTCAAATCTAGTTGCTCATTTGTGACAGTGGTCATTACCATGAGTATGCTAGAATGGCACTGACCATGATCATAAGTTACTACAATGGTGCTTTAGTTATGCAGAAATCATGAATGAAGATCAAAAAGGAACCCTCATACCAAAAGGCAAACTGGGGGCAAGAAAAAAAAAGGGGAAGAAAGAGTGAATAATTGCTCAAGACAATGACCGTCGTAGATTAACAGCCACTGTTAATTGTGGTTAATGGTGACTGTGGTTGACGATGACTATGGCACTTGCTCGATGGTTGCAACGTAGAAAATTTTTTAACGAAACAAAACAGAAACTCCAGCCCGAGTTCAATTCAGTCACCATGAAAAGAGTTAGAATCACATGGATGGCTTGTGACCATGGGGTTGGCTAAAATAACAATGGCTGTGACCAGAGATGTATTCAGGCAGTGCTTAAATCTGAGCAAATAGCAGGAAGGGAAATAATAAAAAAGAAAAAGAAGAAGGAAAGAAGAACAGGAATAGCTGAGTGCGAATTCCATTTACTAAGAGTAAAACTCCTCCTAGCCATGGGCACCCATGACAGATTTGGGGTGTGCTTCAGTGCAAAACTCATGGATAGAACCAACTATGACCATGGGATTAGCCAAGATGTTAATGGTTGTGATCAGGGATGAATTTGGGAAGTGCTCAAAACTGAGCAACAGCACTACATCAAAAGGTTGAAGGCAATCCATAAATAAGAAAAGGAAATCAAACAAACGAGAAGGATCAAGCCCAACCCCAACACTGATCGTGCTTGAAAAATTGGTGAAAATGTGTAACGGATTCGAGTCCAGCATTCACACACTTCAAGCATTAAGAAGAATAGGAATTAACTATAGTTCATCATTAAGTTCCATTTTGTTTAAATGGGTTTAAATGCCCTAACTGCAGGGATGCAAGTAGTCTACATAAGTTTAAAAAATTTACAACCCCTCCATCAAGTCTTAGATGTGATCTCAATTTGGAAAATATAAGAAAATGTACACAAGTGTGGAAAAGAATGCAAAAAGAGGGAAAAATGGGGGAGTGACCGTGAGTCACGGTCACTGGCAAACAATGACCGTAAGGTCACTGTTTCGCCCACTATTTCATGCTATTTTCTTTCTGTAACTTCTCCAAAGTGCTGAAGCTAGTTTCTTTTGAATTTTGAATATTGAATGGCCACTAAGAAGATCAAATTCAACCATGAAGTTGATCGAAACCTTTGTAATTCATCATAGTTGTTTACAGACTGTTTTTTTTATAAATCCGAAAAGAGCATCATATGAAGCTGAAGTTGTGTCATTCTGAACCTATAACTTTCAAGGAACAGAATGAAGCCTAAAGAAGCTTGTTCACAACCCTTGTGATGGCCAAGAAACCCTCCGAATGAGAAAAACAAAGGGAATGAAGTCATCCTTTAAATAATCGCTAATGCATAAACATAGTTTATTCTTAAGCAACCCCACATCCTTCTCCTTCTTTGAACCTTCTTTTAACCTTCTTTCTCACCTTAAGTGACTGAGAGAAGGAGAAGAAAAGGGTTGTTCAAGTACTGGAGTATACTTTTCCTTCCAATTTTTCTTTGAGATTCTCTCTGTCCCCTTTTCTGTTCAAACATTCCCCCTTTTATAGAGTCTTCAGGTGCTTTTTGGCAGTTCTAGGGAGTTAAGAGGAGTTATGGGCAGTTACACTTTGGGAAGAAGTGGAGAAAAACCATCCAAAACCATAAGAAGTGCTCTCTGGAGGTCTGTGACTACAACCACGGTCACGGACAAGGCCCCATTTTGGGCTTTTGCATTTGTGACCCGTTTCTGCCTGTTTAGGGCCCGAACGGTATCCAATTGCCATGAAAGTTGGAGGAATGCCTCTTGACATTATTTTGAGTGTATCATAAAAGTTTTAGCCCAGTTTGACTTTCGTAAGTTGGTCAACTCATTTGTTAACTGGGCCGCGGTCACAGACAGGGCCCATTTTTGGACTTTTGCATTTGGGAACTATTTTTGCCTGTTTGGGGCCTGAATGATGTCCGATCTTCATGAAACTTGAAAGAATGCTTCTTCACACTATTTTGAGTGTGTCATAAAATTTTCAACTTCTTTTGAGTTTCTGAAGTTGGTCAACTCTCCTATTGACTTTTCATGAAAATGGGCCCCTTTTTCAACTGTTTGAGGCCCAAATGACCTCGGTTTGGTTTGAAACTTGGAGGGATTGATGTCAGAGGCATCTTGAAGTGTTCATACAAGTTCATGTGGTTTGGATTTGGAGAAATAGGATTTCGAACAATAACCCATTTATAGCATGTTTTAAGTCACTATTCACTTCACACTGCAGGTAGTTAGCTTGTTTTCTACCCGAACAGTGTCCGATCGACTCAAAATTTTGGGAGAGTGGCTTTGAACATATTTTGAGTATTTTTTCTGAATTTTGTTAGCTCTGACCTCCTAGAAGCAGGATTTTAGCTAGTGACCTCCATGGCTTCGGGGTCATTGTCCTCTAAGTTGACATGCAATGGAAGTAGGATCAAACGAAGTCCTTTTGACTTGAAAACTTGCAAGATAGCTTTTGAGCATGACTGAAGCTTTGTGTCTAAGTTTCATCAATTTTGGGCATTGGGAAGCAGGACTTTGATTAGAGACCTCACAACTTGGGGTCACCGACCCCAAGTTAACATGCTTGTAGACTCTAGGTCAAATGATGTCCATTTAACCTAAAATTTTGTAGAACCTCCCTTGAGCATAATTTGGGCTTCATTCAAGAGTTTCGGCTGATTTGATCTTCACGAGGTGTCACTTTGCACAGTGGCCCCACAGAGCATAGTATATAACCATCTGTACTGAGTTTGGATCCAAATGATGTCCAAATACTCTGAATCCTTAAAAGATAGTCTTTAAATGTACTTGAAAGCATTCCGCTAAATTTGAGTTTGCTTTGACATATGGAAGTGCTAGGTAGCACAGTGACTCCCAAGGGGCTAGCAAACAGTCACTAAAGCTTGATTCGACCTGAGATGGAGTCCAGATACTTGGAAATTTTGGAACATGGTTCCTAAGCATGCCTTAGAGTTGCCATGTAACTTTCATCCTCTTTGGTGATCCAGGGTGATCTAGACCCTAATTTTTTGAACCTTGGAATTTTGTCATTCCATAATCCAAAGCTTGTACTGTCTTCGCTACATTATTTGTAAATTTTATGGGTCAACAAACCCATCACCCACAACTTCCATAACCGTGGAAAATATTTGGAAATTTGGGGATTCTGTTGATGCCAATTCATGAAGCAAAGAGAGAACCCAGCATGAAAGAAGCTCTTGGCATAAAACAAAACAACAGACACAGCACAGAACAAAAAAAAAATCAATGAACCAAGCATTTCGTCAAACAAGTGGTGACTGTGAGCTTTTGCAAACAGTGCAGGTTGTGGTTTGAGCTAAGATGATATTCACTATGGGCTCTGGCATCATAATAAAAAAAAAAAAAAAGAAGAAGAAAAGAAGAAGGAAGAAAAAAGAAGGGAGGAGCCGAGCCTAGACTCAATTCTACTTTACCACTGGCGATGATCGTGACTGTGCTCATACAGTCAGTCACAACTTGGCCGCAACTGTGGTGTTGGCCTAGACTACGCTGCAATTTGAAATACTTATCTTTTACATCAAGTTGTGCTTACATCCATCAAAATAAGAAAAAAAAGAGAAAGAGTCATGGGCAAAACCTTTATCATCCATTCAGCTATGATCAAAATTCAAAGAAGATGAAGTTAAAATAATTTCTTACCAGCCATTGATGAAGCTTTGGGAAGAAGAAAGGAACTCAAGATCCACTTGCAATTCAAAGAAAAAGGGTGCTCAAAGATGTTTTGACTCTTGGTGCCTTTAAGTTTTCAAAACGGTGAAGAGAAAAGAAGAGGAAAGACATGCCTTTATAAACCATGTCCTATCCCCTCGGTCACCACTGCTAATTCCTTTGCTCACGGTCACAACATGCTTGGGCATTGGGACCCATTATTTAATGGCCTAGTCATTACCTTTTCACCCACGGTCACTGCATGGGATCATCAATGGGGTCTACGGCCTGGTAATCCACCCCATCTCAATGGTCCACTCCATTTCGGTAGTCCACTCCATCTCACATAGCACTTCACAGGCACGACTTGACTGGGTAATGGGGGCCACTATTTGGTGGTCCACCGTCTTAGCCCACTCCTTTCTTTCACTGATTAATGGCCCATCCTCTCATTGTGATCATTGATGAGTCTTTAAAAATGTATATTTTTTTACACATTTTGACCCATTTTAAGGACTTATGGAGTCAAAAGTGCTTCATTTAGTGTAGTGGTTTTAAGCATTTTAAATTCATTTTAGTAGATTTCTAAAAAATTTGCTTAAAAATCACACTTTTTGCATAAATTCATAAAACCTGCTATTTTTGGAAAATCTATTTTTGAAAAGTTTTGTGAAAATTTATATTCTCATGAAATAAATTAAATTTTAATCATCATTAGTTCATTCACATAAAATCATGAAAATTGGTGTGCATTTTCATTGGCATTTCATGAAAGATGGGCCTACATTCATGCATTTATGATCTTAAGGTTAAAATTGTCTTTTCATACGAATTCACATTTGTTTTGTAGGAAATTGACGATATGGGTACCATTTTGAAAGAATTAAGGCAAATAAATGATTTTCAAAAGAAATGAGAGTAGAATTGAAGAGAAAAAGAAGATTAAAAAAAAGGCAAAGTTGGCTTCATGATCCCACACACATATTCACATGTGTGGGGACACACTTGTGGAATGTTTAAGAAAGGGGTCCCACTTTCTAATTTTTGCAAGATTGCAAAATTAATGTAAGAAAAAGAAAGCCAAGGTGGAGAGAATTCAAGGAAAAAAAGTCAAAAAAGGAGGATTCAAAAATAGAAAGTCAATCCCATTTTTGTTTGGACAGCATACATTCAAATGGTCATAACTCTCAAACCGAGTATCAGATTTAGACAATCTACTAGCATTGGAAAGATCTTTTCGAGTAGATATTCATAAGATACAAGATTGTACCAATCGGAGTTAAAACGACAAAGTTATAACCCCAAGAAGATGGCTGTAATTTTTCGACTCGAGATTAAAATTGTCTCATCAAAGGTAGGCCCTATCCTTTGGCAAGTGTTAGCTAAGAAAGATGGACACACTTAGAATTCCAGTAAGAGAAGGAATCTTATATTATCTCAAACTTCGAAGACTTGTTGGCCAAGAAGAGGACTTACTAAAAAAAGAAAAGCCACATATGAGACCTTCTTTGACAAGGAGTAGAAGAAAAAAAAGTATAAATAGGGAACCCCTCTAGCATACTCTTCATGAAGAATTACCCACCTCGCACCTATAGATTTCTACACTCTATCTTTCTCTCTCTTGTCTTTCCATCTTCAGGCATCAAGGAGGCTTAGCCCTAAAGCAACACCACCAACCTTGAAGTGTCAACTAAAAGGAGGAATTCTTTTCTATCCTAATATGTATAATCTTTTATTTTAATTTTATTTCATATTGTGTAAAGGATTCTCATACTAGTTCAATAATATTAATCTTAATATTCTTCTTATTTTTATGGTTGCATGATTGCTTGATTTGTGTTTCTCTTGTTTGGATTGATGACCCAAATAACAGAGCACATTTTAAGAAATCGTTAGGCCTAGATTAAGAGAAAATTTTGAGTGAATATACCACCTTTGACTTCTTGCTTTACCGCCTTTAACTTCCTGCGCTTTTGATTTGTTTCTTGCACTTTTCTTTTTATTTCCTGCACTTTTATTTTAAATTTCTACACTATTTATGTTTATGTTCCTTCATAAGTTTTGATTAGTGCTGTAAGCTACATTAGTTTTCAGCCATATTTCAATTTTTACTCATGTTTAATAGTGTTTGTCATGGAACTTTAGGAATCAAGTTGAACATCTGAAATTTATGCTTTTTAAAATCATGAAAAAACAGTCCATAAATAAAAAATAAATCTGAAACTATCTTGACCGATTTATGCATTCTTGTTCATAGTAATAAAATTGATTTTCTACACCTGAAAAATTGAAGATTCAAATCTGAAAAGGTATTAATTTTGTAGTAAAAGCCTGATTTATGAATATTTATTGGCATTACACATCATTCTCATGCATCATACCATCACATGTAGATCACATATTCATGCATTAGGTATATTGTTTAATTTTTTTCTAATTTTTTTTAAGTTTTTATTTTTAGTATGTTTCTGATTTTAGTTTTTGTTTTATTGGAAGGTCTAATGTTATGTTTTCTTTTGCAGAATTTTTAGTTTTGGTTTTTAGGAAGTTTTAGAATTAGGAATTTTAATTTAGGAATTGTTATTGTAATTGTTTGATTCTTAGGAATGAATGTATTTGTTAGGTTTTAAAATAGGATAGTTTTAGAGTTTTATTTAGGCAGATGACAAGTTGAAAGCATCTTTAAATATTGCTCCATGTGGATTCAACTCCGTACTTACCGAGATATTACTACATCACGGCTCTGCACTTAGCGCTCACAATCAATCATTCACAACCACAGTCATAATTCCTTCACCCTCTTTCCCACTTCCCACGAACACAAGTTGTTTGGCAATGAGGTCCATGACTTGGCCAAGCCCACCAAGATCACTATCTGCCCCTTGCAATTGTTATGATTTTGACTAGTGGGACCCACTATTAGTGGTCCATTTCCTCAAATGCGATCATTCAAAATTCCTATAACACATGGTTGGCCCACTTCAGGTATTTTACAAAAGAAATGAATTTTCCATAGTAAAATAATCTATTTTGGGGGAATTATCCAAAAAAAAAGAGGAAAGGGGGGGTTCTTTCTTGCCAACCCAAATTTTAAAATTACCTAGGGTCAAACTTGATTTTTAACCATCATCTCAAATTATTTTGAATCAAAACCCGCAAAAGCTAATTTTTTTCAAAGTTCCATCTCATGTTGCCTCATGTCAAGCCAAATCAAAACAGAAACTTTGATTTTTTTTAAGAAAAATCGAAAATCCATGAAAATTCTAAACCCAAATCTATTTTAAATTCGAACTTTGAATTTTCATAAAACCTTAGAGATTTCTTTTGTGGGTGTTCCCCACAATCCCCATAAAGATGCCACTTTGGATATCTGTGATAAATAGGTTATAAGAAAATCAAATCCATTCCAAGTCCAAACAAAAAAATCATAAATTTCTAAATTTTCAAATACCTTAGGGATTTCTTTTTATGGGTGTTCCTCACAGTCCCCACAGAGATACTGCTTTTAATATCTATGAAAATAGGGCAAAGAAATTTAGATTTCTTATGTTTTTACCAAAATTTCATTATCAAACCCTTCATGGTTTTATCAAAATTTTCAAAATTTCAAATTTAGGCCTACAAGCTACCTTGAACAAACCTTTTCCATCAAAGCCACTCATCATTTCCACAGATTGGCTATTTCGTTGAGGCATAATAATTGTCATACTTTAATCATTGCACCTCGATAGGGCACTTATTAACCCATAAAAAAAATTTACAAATGTTGCAACAAAGACAAGGGTATACAAACCCTAAAATTGTGGAATGACAAGTCAACTACAACAACCAGATGTTCGAAACTGAAGAAAAAAATCTCATGGCAACTCCACAAACATGCTTGGGAATGATGTTTCAAAGTTTCAAAACATTTGGACTTCATTTCAGCTCAAACTCAAGCTTCAGTGATTGCCTGCCAGTTCCTTAGGGGTCACTGACACTTCTACATGTCTAAACAAACTCAAATTTTCGAAATGCCTTCAAGTACATTTAAAGACTATCCTTCAAAATTTTAGAGCATTGGACATCATTTAGACCCAAACTCAGGTGGTCATCTACTAAGTTCTATGGGGTCATCGTACAAAGTGGCACCTCATGAAGATCAAATTAGTTGAAACTCTTGGAGGAAGCTCAAATTATACTAAGGGAGGCTCTACAAAATTTCAGGTTGAATGAACATCATTTGACCCAAAGTCTATAAACATGTCAACTTTGAGTCAATGACCCCAAGTCATGGGGTTACTTACCAAAGTCCTACTTGCCAATGATTAAAATTGATGAAATTTGGGCACAAAACTTCAGTCATGGTCAAGGGAGATTTTTCAAATTTTTAAGTCAACAGGACTTCGTTTGGCCTAATTCCACTGCATGTCAACTTAGAAGTTAATGACCCCCTAACCATGGAGGTCATTGGCCAAAATCTTACTTCTAGGGAGCCAAAAGTAATGAAATTGGGGATAGAAATTCAAAATATTTTCAAAATGAATTTCTCAAAGTTTCAAGTCAATTGAACGTCGTTCGGGTAAAAAACAAGCTAACTACCTCAATGTGAGGTGAATAGTGACTTAGAACATGCAACAAATGGGTCACTATTTGAAATCTTACTTCCACAGATCCAAACTATATGACATTTGGATGGGCACTCCAAGATACTCCTAACATCAATCCCTCCAAGTTTCAAACTAAGCCGAGGTCATTTGGGCCTCAAACAGCTGAAAAAAGTACCCATTTTCATAAAAAGTCAACAGAGAGTTGACTAATCTTAGAAGGTCAAAACAAGCTGAAATTTGTATGACGCAAAAAAAATAGTGTCAAAAAGTATCCCTCCAATTTTTATAAAGATCAGACTTCATTTGCATCCTAAATAGGTGAAAACATATCACATGTCTAAAAAGTCCAAAATAGGACCTGGGAGTGACCGCGGCCGCGGTCACTAGCCTCTGTAGAGTAGTTCTGGTAGTTTTCAATGGTTCCCTCCACTCTTTTTTAAATGTTAACTTCCAATAACTCTTTTAAACTTCCCATAACCACTGCTAAGGTCTATAAAAAGGAATGTTGGTCATTTAGAAAGGGAGAGAACACACAAACAATAAAGAAAGTGAACGGTGCAAGTTCTTGAATCAAGTCTTCTAAAGTTTAAAGTAACTTCAAGCAATTCATAAGTTATTTTTTGGTATTCCAGCCTACTTCTTCTTCTCATTCTCACCAATTCAAGGTGAGAAATAATTCAAAGAAGAGGAAAAAACATGCACCTTACTTAGGGAAGGAGTATACAAGGGTCACTCGGATAACATCTTTTTCCTTTGGTTTTCTCACTTGAAAAGGGTCTTAGGCCACACCAAAAGTTGTGAACAAGCCTCTTGAGACTTCATTCTGACCCTTAAAAATCATAGGGTTAGAATGACACAACTTTGGCTTCATATAGTGCTCTCTTTGGATTTGTATAGAAAATAGTCCATAACCAAAAAGTGATGATTATCAACAATTTAAGCCGATTCCATGACCAAATCAAGCACTTGCGGGGCCATTCAACACTTAAAATTTGAAGGAAATAAGTTCCTATACTCTGAAGAAGTCACAGAGGCAAAACAAAAAGCAAAACAGAGGCCTTTCGGCCACTGTCTGCCGATGACTGTGACCCATAGGCACTCCCCCCTGTGTTCTTTTTTGCATTTTTTCCCAATTTTTATGTATGTTCTTGTAAATTCCATATTTAGATCACATCTGAGACTAGAGGGAGGGGTTGTAAATGTTTCAAAACTTACAAACAACCTGCATCCTGACAGTTAGAGCATTTGAACCCATGTAAACAAAAGGGAAATTAATGATGAACTGTGTTGACCCATAAAAATTTGCAAATAATGCAGTGAAGACATTACAAGCTTTGGATTATAAATTTCCAAAGTTTTCAAAGCACTTGGACCTCATCTCAGCTCAAATCAGCTTCAGAGACTCTTTGTAAGCTCCTTGGGAATCACTACGGGACCTGACACTTCCACATGTTGAAGTAAGCTCCTATTCAACGAAATGTTTTTAAGTACATTTAAAGATTACTTCTCAAGGATTCAAAGCATTTGGACATCATTTGGATCCAAACTTGGTCCAGATGATCATATAATATGCTCTGTGGGTCCCTGTGCAAGGTGACATCCCATGAAAATTAAATTAGCTCAAATTCTCAGAGGAAGCTCAAATAATGCCCAAGACACACCCTACAAAATTTCAAGATAAACAGACATCATCTGACCCAAAAGCTACAAGCATGTCAACTTGGGGTCAGTAACCCCCCCCCCCCAAGCAAAGGGGTCACTGACCAAAGTCCTGCTTCCTGATCTCCAAAATTGATGAAATTTAGGTACAAAGCTTCATTTATGCTTAGAAGAGATTCTGTAAGTTTTCAAGTCGAAATGACTCCGTTTGGTCTAACTTTCACTGCATGTCAGCTCAGAAGACAGTGACCCCGATTCATGGAGGTAACTAGTTAAAATCTTACTTTCAGGAGGCCAAAGCTGATGAAATTAGGAAAAAATGCTCAAGGAATGATCAAAGTTACTCTTCCAAAGTTTCAAGTCAATTGGATGTTGTTCGAGTAGAAAACAAGCTGACTAGCTGCAGTATGGGGGTGAATATTGACTTAGCACATGCAATAAACAGGTTGCTATTCAAAATCCTATTTCCCCAAATCCAAAGCTGATGAAATTTGGGGAAATACTCCAAGATGTCCCTGACATCAGTCCCTCCAAGTTTCAAACCAAATCGAGGTCATTTGGACCTCAAATAGTTGAAACAAGGGCCCATGTTCATAAAAAGTCAACTGAAGAGTTGACCAATTTCAGATGGTCAAAATGAGCTGAAACTTCTATGACATCTCAAAACAGTGTCAAGAAGCATCCCTCCAACTTTTGTGGCGATTGGACTTTGTTTGGACCCCAAACAAGCGAAAACGGGTCACAAATGCAAAAGCCTGAAATTGGGCCGCGGTCACGGACCCCCAAAGGACACTTCCTGTGGTTTTGAACAGTTTTTCTCCACTTCCTTTCAAAGTGTAACTTTCCACAACTCCCCTCAACTCCCTAGAACTGCCAAAAACCACCTGAAAGCTCTATAAAAGGGGTAGTATTTGAAGGAGGCAGATATACACACACAGACAAAGAATTCCAGGAACACAATAGTGACCAAAAGCATTCAAGCAAGGACACACCAGCATTCCAGAACCTTCTCCTCTCCTTTTCTCAATTAACAAGGTGATCAAAAAGGTTTAAAGGAGGAGGAGAAGAGAGGGTGGCTAAAGAACAAACCATGTTCATGCATTGATGACTATTCGAAGGATGACGTTGTCATCTTTGTTTTTCTCATTCGGGGGGTTTCTCGACCATTACAAAGGTTGTGAACAAGCCCCTTTGGGGCTCATTTTATTCCTTGAAAGCTATAGGTTCAGAATGATACAATTTTGGGCTCCTATGATACCCTCTTTGGACTTGAACAAAAGATAGTTCGTAAGTATGAATGATGAATTACAAAGTTTTCAATCGATTCCATGGTTGAATTCAATCTTCTTAATGGTTATTCAACACCCCAAGAGTCATGAGAAAGAGTTCTAGCACTTAAAAAAAGTTTGAAAGAAAAACCAGCATGAACAACACAAAAAATGGAGGCAAAACAGTGACTGCACAGCCACTATCTACCACTAGCCTGAGGCAGTGACCGTCGGTCACGGTCACCCCCATTTTTCTCTCTTTTTGTATTGTTTCCTACTTTATGTACATTTTCTTGTATTTTCCAAATTGAGATCACATCTAAAACTTGAGGGAAGGGTTATAAACTTTGAAAACTCATGTAAACAACCTGCATCCCCGCGGTCAGGGCATTAGAACCCATGCAAACAAAGAGAAATTATGATGAACTGTAATTAATTCTTATTCTTCTTAATGCTTGAAGTGCATGAATGTTGGACATTGAATTCATTACACATTTCCACGCCATTTTAAGCGTGACCAAACTATAGTTAATTCCAATTCTTCTTTAAACGCTTGAAGTATGTAAATGTTGGACTTGAATTCGTTGCATTTCACATTTTCGAGCGCGATCAATAAAGTTTCCTACAAAAACCTAGGATTTATTATAAGGAAACATATTCCCTTGTCATATATACAACAACATTCAAATATCTAATAAGTTTAACAGTATCTAAAAATTTAGATATGAGACTCATGGATGTTATAACCACTTACTTGTATAGGGACTTAAACATAAAAATTCACATGAAAATACCTGAAAGACTTACTTTACTTGATGCAAAGTCCAAAAGTACGTACTCAATACAACTAAGATGATCATTGAATGGCCTGAAGTAATCCGGAAGATTGTGGTACAATCGTCTTAATAAATACTTGTCTAAAAAAGAGTACGAAAACAAACCTATTTGCCTATGTATCCTCATAAAGAGATTCTTAAAAGGATTTACAGTAATAGCAGTTCATGTCGATGACATAAATTTGGTCGAGACTCCAAAAAAGCTCGAAATAACTGTTGACTATTTTAAAAGAGAGTTTGAAATAAAAGATCTTTAAAAAACAAAATTTTGTCTTAGCCTGCAAATTGAAAGAAGTTCTAGTGGAATATTAGTCCATTAGTCTAACTATGCCAAGAATGTTTTGAAACGTTTTGGTATAGACGATGCACAACCACTAAGTACTCCCATAGCTGTTCGATCTTTAGATATAAACAAAGATCTATATCATCTCATTGAGGAAAATGAAAATGTATTGTGTCTTGAAGTACCATATATAAGTGTTATTGGTGTTATAATGTATTTAGCACAGCGTACTAAATTGGATGTTTCATTTTCAGTAAACTTGCTAGATATAGTTCTACGCCAACACAAAGGCATTGGACTGGTATCAAACATATCCTATGCTATTTATGTGGTATAATTGATTTAGGACTCTTTTATTAGAAGGATTCCAAATTCATAGGATATGTAGATTCAGGATATCTTTCTGATCCTCATAAGGGTCGATCTTAAAAAGGTTATGTGTTTCTTAGTGGTAATGTCACTATTTCTTGGCGCTCCACTAAACAAACTTTGGTAACTATTTCTTCTAACTATGCCCAGATTTTAACCTTCTATGAAGCCAGTAGGGAATGTGTATAGCTAAAATATTTAATTCGACATATTTGTAGTTCTTGTCAATTGCCTCCTAATACAGGTACGCCAAACATTATCTATAAAGATAATGAGAAATGTATTTAATAGATCAAAAAAGGATGCATTAAAGGTAATAAGACAAAGCACATTGCTCTAAAGCTTTTCACAAATGAGCTTCAAAAGAACAATAAGATTAAAGTTAATAAAGTTTGTTGAAGCAACAATGTAATTGATTTCTTTACCAAGTCATTACCAAAGTCAACATTCCAAAAGCTTGTATTTGAAAGATTATTATACATTGAGTCTATCATCAAATAATGTGGAAGTTATTGTTGTCAGGGAGAATAACTAATCAGGGGTACACATCCTGAAGCATGTAACTTGAACATAAGTGCATTGTTCTCTTTTTCCTTTTCTAGGTTTTATCCTACTAGGTTTTTTCTAGTGAAGATTTTAACGAAATAGTATCATGTAGAATGTTGTATTCTTTTTCCTTCGCGTTGGTTTTTTATCCCACTGGGTTTTTCCTTTGTAAAGTTTAATACGAAAACTATCATTGAATGGCTGTCATACAATGGGGAGTGTTATAAGTTGTATTATCCTAGGTGGATGCCCACATTGGGACCCATAAGAGAGAAGGAGAGCACTTATGGTTAAAGTTGTATCATATTAAGTTGCTTGGGGAGGAAGCAATCCTATCATATAAATAAGATCTTCCTCTTCCCTTATTATAAACACATCTCTCTCAATAAACTTCTCTCTCTTTCTCCTTCTACTTCTCTCTCCCTTTACTATTATAACAATTTTGGGTATGAATCATTCTTAATTACATTACATACATCAATCATGTCTTATTCCGATTTTTATTCTATGAAAGATCGAACCTTTGGGCCCGTCCTTATAACTTTTATGAAATCGCAAGTTGGTGGTGTTAGAATCACACAAATTAATGGTGATACACCATTATTTCAATCTAGAAATTGAAATGTTTCTTCATAACTGAGTTGCTTTGGCAACTAACAAATTAATCTGAATCATCAATTTCTAATTGATATTATAATAATAACACTTATATTATGTCACATCTTTAATTGGATCCATTTGTTTTCTTTAATGATCCATGCTAACATGGATAATAATCAAATGTTATATCAACTCAATAATCCATCCACTAATACATCAAAATTTTAAATTAAAATTGCATAAGAGATCAAGTTATTAGCAATTATATACTTTGATTGCACAAAATATATTATCTATTATGCAGAAAAAAAAAACTTTAACTAACTTAATCTACTACATAAAGAAATGTACCAAAAATTAGAAACATTTTATGATTGATCTGAACCGCTCACTTTGAAGATCTACTCAATACAAACTCATAGGAGAAAACAGATCGAAATTCTGAGATTGTATGAGTCTATTATCAACAAAATAAATCCTGGATCACTCAATTTTGGATAAATCAAATCTTTATCTAATGAATATAACATTGCTGATTAACTACTTTAAGAGTCCCAATCTGATCAATTCAATATTACTTTGGATTAATTGGGCTTTTACATAATCAATTAATGCTCCTTAATTTGATCAAATTAGGGGCACATACATATTACCAGAATGCAATCGAAACTTAATATGTCTTTTACAACATTAAATGGATCATAGTCATGCCTAAAATGTCCAGATTAGAATGTAGACCTCTTTTGGGTCAATTAATTGTACCAATAGGTACCATTTAATGAGTGGGACATGCTGAAAGTTTTTATCCAAACTCAATCGAGCCTAGTTAATCCATAATGGTCAGCCCAACCCAAAAACCTAAGCCTGCCCAACTAGGCAGCCATGCTGGACTAGCTACCCGACCTAGATGGCCGGGCCCATCTGCTCAATTGGGCAGTGCACAAGCGCAAACTGTGCATAGTTGTGGACAATTGTGCATAGACCACAATTTTGTACAGTAGAGCACAATGCACAACTGTGCACAACGCACGTGCTGTGTGCATGCACATTGCACATCTCTTTATTTTTATTTTTTACAATCAACTTTTATATAGAAAAAAACTTATTAAATAGTAACATTTAAAGAAGAGGATTTTACAAAAAAAAAATCATGTAAGGCATCCTTCAAACCATAAATCTCACCCAAGTTTTATGTGCCCTAAAGTGGTCACATATGACCACTCCAGTAAATTTCTTGCACCTAATTAGGGAGTATCGAATTCGCTTCTGGTTTTTTACACTGGCAATGAATTCGCCGCTCCCTAATTGGGTGCTCTTCGAAGTAGAAGATAGGCTTGTCCGATGTTTCTGAGATGGAGAGGCGGGTGGCTGAGAAAGAAAGCCTCTAATGTGGCAGGGGGGAGAATGAGGAGGAGAGAATAGGGCGAAGAGATCCAACCGAGACTTGGACAACCAAGATAAGAGGAAAATAGAAGGTCAGTGTAAAAGAGATCTAGTGACTTCAAACTCTTGATGCATGAAATCTTTACCAGAATGTAGCTATGAAGCCTAAATCTAAGGGATTAAGGTGGGTCAGATTTGAGAGAGCACTAAGAGATGTTAGGATGGAAGAGTTGAAGAGATTTTAAAAGAGATTGAGATTTTTGAGACTTGAGAAAGACATCAAGGAGGGGGAGTTGATTGGGGCTGTGATCCCATAGTTGGTGAGGTCTAGGTATTGGGCAGAAATTGGATTTGAACAAAGGAGGGAGAAAATGGAGAGGAATCGAAATAAACCTAGTAAAAGTCTCATTGGAGTGATGGAGATTGGTACAAAAGCCAATTACGAAAACTAAATAGAAAGTTGAGCAAGGGTGCATTTCCCCTCCAACCCTCCTCCCCGGCTCGGAAGCATCGGACTACCATGTCTTTCTGGCGAAGAGCACCCAACCGCTGACTGCAATTCTCTGCAAATCAGGAAACCTAAAAACCCCTCTCTTCGAATGTGCAAGGGTAACGAGCATCAAACTCGCCATTGACTGCAATTCCCTGCAAATCAAGGAACATGAGAACCCCTCCTTCAAATGTGCAAGGGTAACGAGCATTTAAGCAGCGAATTCTATATTCCTATAGTAGATGGAAAAAAAACATGAGAGTGGTCATGTGTGACCACTCCCAGGCACCCATACCTTGGATGAGTTATGTGATTTGGGGATTCTCTTCCATGGTTTTATTTTTTTTATTGTAAATTCCTCTTTAAATAATAAAAGTTTTCAACTGTGATTCTTTTTTTCATGCCACACCCCATATTAAATAATATCCACACAAATTATGTAATTCTTAAACAAAAAAAGTGCAAGAACATAAATAACACCATCATTCCGATCTCTTCCAGATTGGATTGGGTACCGTAATCTTCATCTCTGAGACAATTATTTCCAATTAATGGAATACTTTTTGTCAAATACCCAAAATATCTTACCTCTGGGCATTTGGATATAATTCTCGGGATAACCAGGAAGCTCTAAAAATTCAGAAAATGATAAAAGAAATATAATAAATTATTTGCTATACCCAAAATTTTCTCTAATGACAGATGTTAACTTTATTAAGAACCAAGATCTATGGGTATAAACAAATAATATAAATGGAACAAATAATAAATCTGTTATACCAAACTCCATATGCTCCTTAGGTATGTCTGCCAATAGAGGGATAGCTTTGGTGAGGGGTTGACAACTTCTCTAAACCTTTTCCTTTCTTTCTCTCACAAGTGATGGGAATCAAGATAATAATCATGACTAGGGAAGTAACCTAGAGATTCTTTTATAGAGAGAGAATCCTCTCATCAAGGTAGGTTTCACCAAAATCTTGCAATCATATACCCTAATTGAGCATCTTATAATGGCAAGAAATCAAAACCATTGATCAAGAGAAAATATTATTTATTGGATGTTCTAAAATCAAGTAGTCCCTTATGGCCATGTGGGGCACACTTAGTCCAACATTCAGAACTTGAGAGAGAGAGAGAGAGAGAGAGAGAGAGAGAGAGAAGCCAAAGTGTTGAGTGATGAGAAGAAGGAAAGGAGCCTAAATCACTTATCATAACTTATATACACTCACCACAAGTGGTCCAATTATGGTTGCAGTGAGCCACGTTAGCTCAAATCATGTGCAACTGTAGTTGAAAAGGTTTGGAGCAACTACATTTGATTTGTTGTTGATGAGGCTAACCGTGATTAGTCCACTCATGGTAAGTATGTACCAGTTGCTATGCGCTAAACTAAGAGGGTTGAGTGATCTGTCTAAGGATATCGTATAATTCGGGTATTTAGTGGTGGCTTGGGTAATGAGTTAGTCACATTCAGAGCTAATGAGGCATGCATACAAGTTTAGAGTAGTTCATTTCAAAAATTGAAAAAGACGGTGTACTAGGCCCTCCTAAGATATATCACATATTTTAAGAATAATTTCTAGATTCAAAGGATTTTTGAGGTTTTTCCTCCTAATTGTTCCTTTAAATAATATAGAGGATTTTACGAGAAAAAAACCCCTAGATGTTCACTAAACACGATTAGGACTAAATAATATGCACTAATCGAGTTCCCTGGGCTTGAGTTCGTGCAAGAAAATTTGTATGTAGCTGTCACTTAACCCCACATACCAAAAAAAACATAATTTGCAAAGAAGAGAGGAAGAAGAAATAAGAAGAAATAAGAGAAGAAGAGGGAAAAAGGAAGAAGAAGAGAGGAGAAAGAAGAGAAGAATAGAAGCAAAAGGAAAAAAAAGTGAGAGAGAGGAAGAAAGGAAAGAGTAAAGGAAGAAGAAGATTGGAAGAAAGGAAGAAGATTAGATGGGTCCTTTGGTGATGAATGGGCTAATTGTTTCCATGGTAAACTGTAAGACAGAGATAACAAATGGGTTCAACTATTTATAGACATGAGAAGGATTATCGTTAGATAAAGTGATGGTGGCTAATTAATGGTTAGGGGTGCATATGTTTTTGTCAGGCCCCAAACTCGTAATCCAGGGTAAAGCATGAGATTAGGGGTCAATTAAAATTTTTTCGTGTTTAAAGCAATACATGGCTCCTAATCAATTTCACATGTGATTTTAGTCTGCAATGAGTTCATGAAGCTAAACAAACACCAATACATAAGAAAGCATTATCTAGCAATTAGTATCACAATACAATACAAAGTATGTACATCAAAGGATACTGGATTTAAAGTTAAGGTTTCAAAGTTAACAAAGTATATTAGTTACAAACCCACTAAAAACTCAATCCCCAAAAGAATAAACCCAAAAAAAACCTAGAATGAAATCAGCCCAATGAGGATTAGTAGTGTGCAAGGCTGGATGGGTCTGAAATCATCATCTGCACTCTACATGAGCTCATCAGGTGGCTTAAGCGTTTGACCCTGTGCCTCCTCCTGAGGATAGAAAGGATCATTACCTATGCACAAATACAATATTATCAAACTATGACAAGTCGGTAAGAAGATAACATAAATTATAATAAACAGATAGTATTGAAAGGAGTATAATTAGGGTGATCATATGAAAAGGACACAGTAAACATTAAGGAAGAATGTGTATAAACAATATGATCATATGAAGAGGGCACAATAAACAATAAGGAAGAAGAAAGAAATCCTAATCCATTTTACAAAAAGGAGCACATAAGTCCAACCAATAAAGCGGTTAGCCCTTTAATTCATCGGAAAGCATTCTAACGTCAATTCAGAGGGTCAATTCTGTCAATATCGGGCAAAGTCCGTCAATATATATCAGATGCCAAGTAATCTATCAATTACGGAGATCACCTGTTCAGTATCGACTTGCTGCAGTCGTCAATAGACCTTGAAATACATATTTATATTTATAGGCCAAAACTCAAAGGCGCTTCAACTAAAATCCTAAGTCAAAGTGAAAGGTGCTGGCTTCCTACGAACACACACAAGATCAGTAAATGAGGAGTTACTCTAGAATCATAATTTGAAATACATGAACAATATGAGTAATCCTCTAGTAACCAAGTACCCACAATGCCAAGCCTCTACACAGTTCAAATCCAAATGCAAGGGTGCAATCTGAAAACATATACATCGAGTGTATCTCACGAGAACATATATAGATGCAACCTAAAGACCAAAGAAGTATATACCAATCATCTCTTGGTTAAACCGTCATTGTTCACATACGTGACATCTCTTACTTGAACAAAGATTGAAGTAAGTTTGGGGTATTTAAAGTCAAATATCCAATATGAGTAGCCCCAACTCCCACTTCAACCAAGTGCAAAATAGATTGTCAACCGTACACCAATTGAGTGATCCATAAGAGGAACGTACACCAAAATATGCCTCTTACATAGTGATTTAAGGTGGTTTTATCGAAATGCCGGTCAAATGGAGTCCGATAATTGAAATAGGGCTATAATACATATTTAAGATAAATATAGGTCCCAAGGAACCTATTAACCGTCACTACATTGGCCCAAGATCAAAAATCACACCCAAGGAAGAACCTCTCATGCCTGATCAATCGGACCATGGTTCTTGCCACAACTGGTTCCAACTCTAATTGATCGAGCAATGGTCCGATTAATCCAGCCTGGGACTAATCCAAAAGGAGCCCCTATTTATTCCATTTTGGGGAATCCAATTCCCTACATTCCATCCCCATTGTACCTGCACTAAAATAAGACCTTGCCCTCTCGTTTTCACACATAAATCCAACTCCAATCACTTCATCCATCCATCAATTCAAAATCACACCTAAAACTAGGATTTATATCCATTTTCCATTTTAAAGGGGCATAGCACCTAAATGGAAGCATTAATGCTAGAATCAACAATAAAACATGCATATTATAAGGGAATGTATCTCAACTTGCCTTAGATGAAAAGGGTTGAAACTAGAAGATGCCCTCACCCTCACAATGCCCAAACAGAGCTCAAACGATGAAGATACTCAACCCAAATCAAAACCACACTGTAAAAGCAAAGAAGAGAGCCTAATGAGCACCCTAGACACTCCATAAGATCAAAAACCACAAAGACCTAGAAAAGGGAAGGTTAGGAGTTTACATAGAGCTTAGTGGTTGGAGGAACAGGTTGAAAATGATGTCCACGGGTTGAAGGAAGCTTGGAAGAAGATGGGAGTGATGATCTAGTGATTCAGTGGTTCGAAATCAGGTGGTGGCAAGTGAGGTGAAGAGGAAAAAGAGAAAAAAATGAATGAGATGGGGCTTGTCTCCTTATAAAGAGATTGGGTATAGGGAAATTACAAATAAGGGTTTAGTTTTGGGGAATGGGGTATTAGGCGGCGTTAAATGGACTTTGTTCGATTCGAGGTAGAACGATGACAGTATTGGAATTAAGAGAGCTACCAGATGAATTCGAAACCTCGTAAAATGGAATATTAGGAAAAAGGGCTTATATTCTTCCTAGAATTGCAAACTAACCCCTACTACGCTCAAACGAGCTCAAAACCAGACAAAACTTTGCGCACTCTAATGAAGCTTAATTAGCTAAAATAAAATTTAATTAGGCTAATACTCTATTAGGTTACGGAATGTTATAGTTTTGAGCAAGTAACTGATGAAAGGCTACTAGTGTGGGTTAACGGTTGCAAATGATGGTTACAAGTAGAGTTGCAGGGATTAAGAGCAGTCTGTTTGTTATGAGGGATGGCATAGGTGGGTGCTAGTTCTTAAAATAAGACAATCCAGTTTCTATTTGTTTAGGAGGACTAGGGCCAGTTAGGTAAGTCCAAAGGTGGAGATGACCATAGCGAGTTTAGATGGTGGTGAAGGTACAAGCATTGTTTGGTTAGGCAAATCTTAAGTGATTCTCACTCGTGGTGTGCTTATGCTAGTTAGCGGTAAAGGATGGTGAAAAGTCTACAAAGAATATAATAGAGTTTAGCAATCGTTGAGTTCAACTCAGGTTTTTTTTTTTTTTAATGTGGAGTTGATTGATCCTACAAATACAAATACAAAAAAAAAATGAAAGAAATAAAATTGTACGAATTCAAGCCTAGGGGACCCAATTAGTGTACATAAATAATTTAGGCCAAATTGTATTTAGTAAACATTTAGGGGTCTTTTGTTTTTTTCACATGTGATATGAAAATGATTTACATACGTAAATGACTCACATGTGAAACATAATTTTTGTTTGTTATTTTCACACCTCTTCAAATGAAAAAATGGTTTAGTATTTTTTGTAAAAATCTCACAATCCATAAATGATCAACAGTTAAAATTTGGTACACTACCATGTTTGGCTTAATAAAGAGTTTCAACGGTTCAGATCTCTCCTTTGAGGCTCAGATTATCCACAAATTTGAAAAAAAAACAGATTGCCTGTTCAACTATATTGAATGCATCAAACGGTTGATATGTTTTTTGAAGATATATCAAGATATATTTTGAATTAGCAGCTGAAATTTGACGACCTAGTTGGAAATGGCCTTTTGAACGAGATGAACGGTTTGGATCATGCAAATGGGGCCCAAAAAGTTCCAGAAATAAAGATTAACGGCCAGATTGTTTTCGTAAATATCTCAAGATCTATGATGATCCAACGGCTAAAATTTTTTACCATAGCCTTTTTTGACATTTTTAATATGTTCAACGATTCAGATCATGATTGGGGGTCCCACAAAATTTAAAAAAAATAAAAACGTCCTGGGCGTGATTTACTGTAGCTCCGCCATTTCAAAGGGGCTGTGTAAATCTTTCACACCTGTTGAGCTGTGAAAATGAGTACTCCCTTTTACATTACATTTACACACTAAAATCATACCTGATTTACACACCATATGTGTAAAATTTGAAAACATAAAATGTATGTAACCATTTCACATGTGTAATGTTTACATGTGTAAATGAAAAAAACAAACGACCCCTTAAGAGGTTTTTTCCCTTAGAATCCTCAAAAATATAACAGAAAATTGGGTCTGTGGCACTATTAACTACCAGCATTACGCCCACCAAAACCAATAAGAGCCACTAAAACAACACCTGTTTTTGCTCAGTTTACATAACCAAAAATAAAAAAATAAAAACTTTTCAAAATTCCCCCTTCTCTCCCACACACCTTCCCTCTCCCTCTCTCCTCTCTCCTCTCCTTCCCCACCTCCCCTTCCAGCTAACAACAAGCTCCGACAGTAGAGGGGGCTCCCCCTCTCCTTCCCCTCTCTCTCCCACTTCCTCCTCCTCCTCCTCTTCCGCTTCCTGGGTAGGAGAGAAGACCAGAGAAAGTTGGGGCGAGGTTGGTGTAAATCCGGAGCTGCTTGAGTTGTTGTGTAACGTTCCACACCTTAATTATACTATTATTATAGATTAAGCTGTATTATAGCTAAATAAGCCGTTAGAGTTTAAGCGTGTCCGTTTTAGCATTAGGATCGTGTGTGCGCAGTTTTATTGGGTTTCGAGTTTGTCTAAACTTCGTAAGGCGTAGTTATCAATTTTAAGAAGTGTAGATGCCTTTTTCATAGCTTTTGCAAATTGTGAGATTTGGGCTCATGGGGTAGCTCTCCTAATTCCATTAGCCTTATCCTTTTATCTGAACCGATTCAGACCCATCTTGTCTACCAAATACCTCATTTTCTAAAATTAAGCCTTTTTATGGAAAAATACCCAAAAACCCATTAAAATAGGACAAAATTTCTCTTCCTTGAAACCATGCCAATAGTATAGTCATTGGAAAGCTAATTTTATTTCATAAACAGTGGCGCTGACAGTGACTCAATCCGACTTATGGTTCACAAGTTATGGACAAAACAAGTTTTAGCCAAGTTATTATGTGAGTGGCAGTTTTGTAATTTTACTTAAATCCCAACCCATTTCCTCTCTCCCCTCACTCTCTCACCTCACTCCCTCACTCGTTTCACTCCCCCATCCAGAGACGAGTCTCTCTCCTCCCCATCTCTTTTCTTTCTTTTCTTTTCATTCTCCTTTCTCTCTTCACTCTCATTTCTCATCTCTCACTCCCTCTCACCAAACAGCAACGCCCATCTCCCCTCTCCACTCTCGATCGATCACCCACCCAGTCGGCAACTACGATCCAAGATCCGGACTCTCCTTTGTCTGGCAACCACCACCGCCACCCACTCCCTCTTCCTTTCTTTCCTTCTTTTTCTATTTTCCTTATTTCCCCTTTTTCCCATTTCCTTCCTTCTTGCTGCCACCACCGGGATCCATGCCTACCGCCGCCACCGGAGCTTCTCCTTCTTCCTTGGCCTTCGCGTTTGCATACTTCGCATTGTTATTACATTGTTTATGACTTTTTAGCGACTGTACCCTGTATTGGTATTGTATGGACCGTGTTAAGGCTTGGCTTGGTGTTTGGGATATGGGAGGACTACTCATTGTGGGTATAGATTTATGGTTGTGGACTGAATTATGTTGTGGAGTAGTTCCTCAATATTTGTATGGTATGTTTGGATTTAGCCAGCCCTTCACATTTGACTTAGGAACCTTTGTCCGTGCACCACTGAGTCGGCCTATGTGTGGGTTGTGTCGACTGCAGATCGATATTGGTATGGTACAGATGTACCTTCTGATTCTGGACTGGGTGTGATGCACCCTATGGCGGCTTGACCAACCGTTCTGGACGGGGCCTTGTGCTCTATGACTCTGGACTGGGTGTGATGCACCCTATGGCGGACTGATCCACCGTTCTGGACAGGATGCCTAGCATCCGAAAATGGTTTGGGCCACCGTATTCTGGGCCGGGTTTTACTCGGATATTGGCTTATGTGGTTGTGCGTAATTGTCTAGCTATGGATTAGGATTCCGTTCTTTCTTATGCCTTTATTGTTCATCACTCTTATGATCATATATGTCTTTATTCCATTTTGACATTGTATATTATTATGGTTTATGTTTATTCACTTGCCATCTACTATTGTAGACTGATGTTGTAGTATTTGGTGCATAGATACCAAGTCCTACCACCTCGAGGCGACGGAGGAGGGTGAAGCGCTACAAGCGCTTGAGCCAGGTGCAGAGTCCGAGTGGGGTGCAAATGATGGATATTGATCCATATAGACCTGCACGCGAGTGACTAACATATTTTGAGATCTTAATGCTTTTCATTATTATTCTTTTGGCAGCCTGAGTTTTTGGTGGGCTTGCATTTAACATATTTGGTATAAACTTTTAAACTTTGAACTCAAACTCTAAACTTTACACCCCTTTTTATGTGCAATACTCTGATTATTTTGATAATGCCAACTGTTAGATATTGCTTCCGCAGGTATTTGTGTTGGTATGAAATGTTAAACTCACCGCGGACTAAAGATCCTGTGGTAAATTGATTAGGAGCCATGTGTCATGATAATTACAGGAAAATAAAATATTGGCCCTAACCTCACTAAACCCCAGGTTAATATTGGGGGGTCGTGACAGTTGGTATCAGAGACTTGCATGTTTCTAGGAAATAAAAATGGATAGAAACAATAGGACGCGTGTGAGGATTTCGATTTTTCGTTAGATGGATTTTACTTGCTTTGTGTTTAAAGTCTATAGAGTTGCTTTCTAGCATAGGTTTGACAGGTATTTAACCTTCCCAGTTCTTTTGTAGACTATGGCTCATCAGGGGCGCCAGTCCCAGGATAATAATGGGGATGATTATAATTCCTTAGATCCGCGCTTTAATCAATTACTCCAAGCTCTTGTCCAAGCTCAGAATGCTCATACTGCACAGATGAGAGCCTTAGAGGCAGAAAGGGCTGCAGAAAGACAACAAGCTAGAGAGGAAAGAGCCGCTGATCAGGCTAAAACTGATGAAGACAGGGTTGTTTTTCAAGCTCAATTACTAACCGCCGCTGAAAGAGCCAGAGAGCCAATTCAGGTCATTCTACCACCCAGGGAAGTTGATCCAAATGACTTGTTTGAAAAATTCAGCAAGAGGTTCCCACCTAAGTTTGATGGTTCGGGGGACCCAATGTATGCAGACGAATTCATAGCACAATTAGAGAAAATCTTTGCTGTTTTCAGGTGCACTCAAAAGCAACAAGTTGAGTTAGTTGCCTACAGGCTTAGTGGGATTGCTCGCCAATGGTGGGATACTGAGAAAGCTGTAATTCATGCAGACACAGTGGTAGAGGCTGAGGCATGGGGAACTTTCTCGAAGGAGTTCCTTGACAAGTTCGTTCCAGAGTACTTGAGAGATCAGTGGAGGAAAGATTTTCAGAACCTAACGCAGGGCACCATGACAGTTCAAGAATATGAGTACCAGTTTATTAAGCTATCTCGTTACGCTCCCACGCTTATCACACCAACAGTGGAGAAGATCAGGAGGTTTGTTAATGGCTTGTCAGGAGGCCTTACAATGATGATGGGGCGCCAACAGAGGGAAGTTTTTACAGAAACAGTGAAGGATGCCTATTGGGCAGAAGGACAACTTAAAAAGAGAATAGCAGAATTGGCTCTTTTGGGCCAACGTTGGCCAGGGCAGCCATAATATCAATCTAAGCAACATTCAGGATAGAGTGAGCATAAGAAACAGAAATTTCAATCTCAGAGTTCCAATAGACATAGTTTCAGCAGTCAAAGATATCAGTGTGAGATATGTGGGAACAATCACCAGACGGAGAAATGTCATTGGGAGACAGGGAATTGCTTCACATGTGGGCATACCGGGCATAGAGCTCGTGAGTGCCCCACCACTAACAGTAGTGCGACTTCAACAGCACAGTCTGCAGCACCTCGAGCTCATGTGCAGCAGCAACCTTGGAGGCCAGCACAACAGCCCTACCAGCAGCCACCTTGGAGGCCAGCACAACAACCCTACCAGCAGCCACCTCGGGCCCCGCAGCAATAGCAATATCGACCACCTGCACCACAAGGATCGCAGTTTAGGGGATTAGCCCCTCAACATCAGCAGTTCAAGCCAACAATACAGCATGGTCAGGGACAGTTTAGGGGCCAGCAAAGCCAACAACAACAAAAGAGTCAGCAGCGACCTCAAAAGACAGCACAAGTTCAGCAATCCAAGCCACAACAGACGGGTAGAGTTTATGCACTGACGCATGAGGATGCAGATGCCTCCGTAGACGTGGTGGAAGGTATACTTCTCATCTCCAACGTAGAGGCTAAAGTTATATTTGATCCTAGCTCCACTCATTCTTTTATATCTCATGCATTCGCTAAATGTTTGCAAGGAGAGGTAGCTCGGTTCGATTTTAACCTTGTGGTTAGTACACCTGTGGGTGGACAAGTCAAGTGTCACCAATATTTTCCGGGTACCCGAGTTCAAATTGGAGAATTTGTTTTACCCACAGACCTTATTATCCTTCTGATGAATGACTTTGACGTCATATTGGGCATGGATTGGTTATCTACCTACAGAGCGGTAATGAACTGTTATTCCAAGACAATGAAGTTGCAGGTTAATTCAGATATTGTTGAGTTTGTTAGGCAGCGCAAACAAATGCATGCGAGTAGAATATCAGCCTTGAGGGCAGATAGTTTGTTGAGGAGTGGTTGTGAAGGATACTTGGCGTTTATCACGGAGGATAAACTGTCCAAAGAGGTGGAGGATATATCCCAGATACCGGTAGTTCGTGAGTTCCCGGATGTATTTCCAGAGGAGATTCCAGGCTTACCACCGATCAGAGAAGTTGACTTCACGATCGAGCTAGTTCCGGGGACAGTGCCGATCTTGAAAGCTCCATACAGAATGGCACTAGCAGAACTAAGGGAATTGAAAATTCAGTTGCAAGACTTGTTGGATAAAGGCTTTATAAGGCCTAGTGTGTCACCATGGGGAGCACCAGTATTCTTTGTGAAGAAGAAAGACGGTTCTATGAGGATGTGCATTGATTACAGGCAATTGAATCAGGTCACGATCAAGAATAAATATCCACTCCCAAGGATCGATGAGTTGTTTGATCAGCTTCAGGGAGCTGAATTCTTTTCGAAGATTGACTTGATGTCAGGCTATCATCAGCTCAGGGTTAGAGAGCAGGACATTCAGAAGACAGCATTTAGGACTAGATATGGCCACTATGAGTTTCTAGTGATGCCTTTTGGATTGATGAATGCTCCTGGAGTCTTCATGGCATTGATGAACAAGATCTTCGCTCCATTTCTTGATCAGGTTACGGTTGTGTTTATAGATGATGTGTTGGTTTATTCCAAGTTTCAAGAGGAGCATGAGCAACATTTGAGGACAGCATTGCAAACATTGAGGAATCATCAACTTTACGCCAAACTGAGCAAGTGTGAATTTTGGTTGGAGCAAGTGGTTTTCTTGGGTCATATTATCTGTCACGACCCGAGCCCAGAATTCGGGGGTTAGCGAAAAGCTAAACCGGTGACACACGTACTCCCGTGCACGTGCACCCAAACCCAGTCCAGATGCACGCACACAAGGGATCTAACACGTGCGAAACAGACGAACGCGGAAGCTGTAGATATCATAGCAAGCAACAAAGAAAATAGCGGAAGCCAAAGCAGAAACAAATACGGAAGCGACAAAGACAAATACACTGATATAAAACCGAATACACACCAAAATCAATATATACAAAATATACAGAATACAAGTCCAAAGTCCAAATACAAATCCCCTGAAACCAAAACTCGAAATCCCAAAACAAAAAGCCACTGGAAGTATGCATGAACGCACTCGGCAGAGATGATCAGGCCCACTCTGCCAAACCGGAGGGTGCCTCTACACTCGCCCCTGCAGCCTCCTCGACCGCCGGGGAGCTGGGCAAGGTATCTGTGCCTGCAACACCACAGACAACACAAATGAATACAACGATCCAGCAAATATAAGTAACAGAGATGAAACACTCATAGTATCAAAGCTGAATAAATGACAGAATAATGATTTCAGAATTTCATCTTAGTAAGCTAAGCAAATCGTGCATAGAAGTAAAGCATGATATGTGAATCAAACATAGAAATACTGACTAAGTGGCTACTACGTTAACCATGTTCTCTCCAATAGAGAGCAGAGCAGAGCAGAGCAGATGAGAACACCACTGACCGGGCCAGGGTACAAGTGGGTCTCGGTTTCCTGGGTTCCGGGGTCCCAAGACAAAGCAACACTGCAGTTATACAGAGATACAGAGATCTAAGCCAAAGGTAACCCCGTCGGGCATCCTAGGGCTGAGGCTGAGTAGAGCCAGACTAATACCAATCAAATCAAATCCATAGAAAGGGAGATTATCCGCTTTGGACTCACCGATGACAAAGACCGGATCTTATCCTCACGTATTAACCTCTGGGCAGAGCCACCCGGGAATACCCAAACTCAGAGATAAACAAAGCCAGCAGAGCATAGATATAAATCCAAAGCACAGCATAGATCAAAGCATAGTGCAGAACGAAGCATAGAACAGAGATACAGGACGAAAACAAAAATGACTACGGAATGCATAAACTTAGATTAACAGAACAGAGGGCAAAATCATAAACAATATGCAATGCATCTCAGATTAATACGGAGTCAAGGTTCATTACAAGCCAGTCCTAAGCTAGTTGTTCACTGTCACTAACCGTGCATGTTGATGTAGTTTTAAGTTAGTCAATGCACCGTTGCCATCAAAGTGTTGCAATGTAATCTGTGCGTGCACCGACGTCCCTTAAACCAACACCCATGGGGAGGTGCTTAACAGTAAATCAACACTCACATGAATAAGTCACAGCCTAACAGACTATTCATGCGATCCAAGAATCCATTGGGCCGGTTTACATGGGTGGTTAACCTGTATTTGAGTCCTACCAGTCTCACCATTATCCTAAGTTATGTTTCAGAATTGCCATGCCTAACGGTTTAGCTATGGGGGACCTATGGTTGAGCCGAAGACATCTTACGCGCTTGTCGTACTATGCACTACGGCTTCACCTTGGTTCCATTCAAAACACAGCTAAACTGATCATCCTTCCATCTCTGATCTAATACCTTTTTACGGCTGAGCTACAGTCAGTATACGGCTTAGCCGTAGACCAATCCACGGCTTGGCCGTAGCATTCCACGGCTTAGCCGTAGCCTCACCGTAGGAGTACTGATATCAGAAAAGTTTCGACTGATCAGAGATTTAATTCACGGCTGGGGTACGGTTGGGTCACGGCTAGCTTACGGCTCAGCCGTAGGACAAATTACGGCTTAGCCGTAGCCTAGCCGTAGAACAAAACTCAAATTTCGAGTCTCTGGAAATCAAGCCGTAGAAGTTCACGGCTTAGCCGTACCATACAGAGATGAATTCGGGCTGAGTACAGAAACTGAAATTTGACACAGAAACATCTCCAAACAAGCTACAGAGGTTCCAAATTCACAAGCATTGGCTGTAAACATCAAATACACTAAAGAAGATGGAAATCAAAGCATTCAAATAGAGCACCCATGTGTGTTATAAAAGTCTGTACTTATACTTGCCTCAAATCTGACAAATCCTCTGAATCAAGCTCCAAGGCAACTAAAACCAAAACAAATCAAAGCAATCACACATGCATGAGATGAAGACAAAGCAATCATAGAATGGGAGGTGCAATTGGAGAAGAAGAGAGAAGAGTTGGGAAAGAACCCACTTACCTCAAGCAATACACAAAGATGAGAGAATGGAGAAGAACCCAATCCACTAAGAGTAGCAAAACCCCAATCGAGAGAGAGAGAGAGAGAGAGAAGAAACCGAAGTGAAGAGGGAGAGAGAACGAGAGGCTTCCCTGGAGTTTTCTCTTGCATGCAACGTGGAAACAAATGGGCAGAGATGAGAGACATCTGGAGCTGAGTTGTTTATATATGTTTTGGAAGTTTAAGTCAAAGTCCAAAGAGTCTGGGTTATTTACAAATCAAGTCACATGAAGGTCCATCTTCCCCAATTGACTCCAAACGGATCTGACACAGTTACGGAAATTGTCGAGCTCAACGAAATACGCGTGCTGACACCAAGATGATGCAAAGATGATATGAGCAAAACAAAAGCAAAATTACGAAAAAGGGCTTAGAACTACCTATTCCAGGTCAAAGGTCACTCAACTACCTATCCAAGGCCCAAAACCAAGTCCAAAAGAATAAAACAAAACAAAACACACTAATGAGCCACTAATCCGGCTCAAAGGGGATCGGAGTGTTACATCCTCCCCCACTAGGAATCATTCCGTCCTCGGAATGACTACCTACCTGCGCAAAGAGCTGGGGGTACTGGCGCGCTAGCTGCTCCTCTAGCTCCCAAGTAGCCTCATCTGGACCGTGATGCTCCCACAACACTTTAACCCATCTGATAGTCCTGGTACGGAGAATCTGCTCTCGTGTGCCAACGATGCGAAGCGGGCGCTCAACGTAAGTTGCATTAGGCTGAATCTGGATATCATCGTAGCGAATCACATGGCTCGGATCTGGCACATACTTACGGAGCATCGACACATGGAAGACATCGTGCACACCGGAGAACTCAACTGGAAGCGTCAACCGATAAGCTAAATCTCCAACTCGGCTCTTGACTTCGAACGGTCCTACATATCTCGGAGCTAACTTACCCTTCTGACCAAATCGAACTGTGCCCTTCATCGGAGAAACTTTAAGGAACACCCAATCTCCGACTTGGAATGCCAAAGGTCTCCTCCGAGTATCAGCATAGCTCTTCTGCCTGGACCGAGCAATCTTCAAATTCTCTATCACTTTCTGCACTTTCTCCGTCGTCTCTGCTATGATCGTCGGACCATGAAAACTCCTTGCTCCTACCTCTTCCCAGCACACCGGGGTCCTGCACTTACGTCCGTAGAGAGCCTCATATGGTGCCATACCAATACTCTCGTGAAAGCTGTTGTTATAAGCAAACTCACACAATGCCAAATGCATATCCCATTCCTTCTCAAAGTTCAGCACACTAGCTCTGAGCATATCCTCCAACGTCTGAATGGTACGCTCCGACTGTCCATCAGTCTGGGGGTGGTATGCCGTGCTAAAACTCAGCTTCGTGCCCATAGTTTCCTGAAATGCTCTCCAGAATGAAGATACAAAACGACTGTCTCGATCCGACACAATCGATACCGGGGTGCCATGCAATCTGACTACCTCGTCAACAAACTTCCTAGCCATCTCCGTGAATGTCATCCCCTTCTTGAACGGAAGGAAATGTGCTGACTTGGTCAATCTGTCCACTATTACCCAGATCGCATTGTTCTTTCTACTGGTCGGCGGAAAACCGGAGACGAAATCCATCGTAATGTGCTCCCACTTCCACTGCGGAGTGTGCAATGGATTAATGATCCTGGAGGTCGCTGATGGTTAGCTTTCACCCTCTGACAGGTCAAACATCGAGCTACGAACCCTGCGATCTCCCGCTTCATATTGTTCCACCAAAATCTGTCCTTCAAGTTCCGGTACATCTTCGTACTCCCTGGGTGCATCGCATATCGGGCATCGTGCGCCTCTGTCATCAACTGATCTTTCAGCTCATCCACAGCGGGAACACACAATCGATTCCTGAAGTACAAAACTCCATCTACCAGGCTGAAATCCGGTCGATCTGTACTCCTATCTCTGAACTTCACTAGGAGGGGGTCCTCAAACTGGCGATCCTTGATCTGTTGAATCACCTCAGGCTGAAACACGACAGTAGCAGCTAATGTCACCAAGTCACCTACCATCCGAACCTCAACGGGCTGGTCATGCACAAGCATATAGAATCCTGCCAACACCTGAAGACTGTCTGCTCTCCTGCTGAGTGCATCTGCAATTACATTGCCCTTGCCTGGGTGGTACTTGATCGGAAAGTCGTAGTCTTTGATAAACTCCAACCATCTCCGCTGCCTCATATTCAAGTCATGCTGATCAAACAAGTACTGCAGACTGTGATGATCGGAATGGACCTCGAACTTCACACCGTACAAGTAATGTCGCCACAACTTCAGTGCAAATACAATAGCTGCTAGCTCCAAGTCATGTGTGGCATAGTTCTTCTCATGCTCCTTCAGCTGTCTGGATCCATAGGCAATCACTTTCTGATTCTGCATCAGTACACAGCCTAATCCAACTCGAGAAGCATCGGAATAAATCACGAATCCCTCACTACCATCCGGGAGAGTCAACACTGGCGCCGTAGTGAGCTTTTCTTTCAACATTTGGAAACTACGCTCACACTTCTCTGTCCACTCATATGGAACCTTCTTCCGAGTCAACTGAGTCAGCGGTGCTGAAATCTCGAAAAGTCCTGCACGAACCTGCGGTAGTATCCCGCCAAACCCAGAAAACTCCGAATCTCTGTCACTGATCTGGGACGGGGCCAATGGACTACTGCCTCAATCTTCGCCGGATCCACCATTAATCCATCTCTAGAAATCTTATGACCCAGAAATGCAACTTGCTCTAACCAGAAATCACACTTGGACAACTTGGCATACAACTTGTGATCCTTAAGCAGCTGCAATGCTTTCCTCAAATGGTCTGTATGTTCCTCAGCTGTCTTCGAATAGACCAATATGTCATCTATAAAAACCACAACGAACTGGTCCAAGAAGGAAGTAAACACCCTATTCATCAAGGCCATGAAAGCTGCGGGTGCATTCGTCAAACCAAACGGCATGACAAGGAACTCGTAGTGTCCATACCGAGTCCTGAAAGCTGTCTTAGGAACATCCTCATCCTTCACCCTGAGCTGGTGATATCCTGACCTCAAGTCAATCTTAGAGAAATAAGCTGCACCCTGAAGTTGATCGAACAACTCGTCAATCCTAGGCAATGGATATTTGTTCTTGATAGTCACTTTGTTCAACTGCCTGTAGTCAATGCACATCCGGAAACTGCCATCCTTCTTCTTGACAAACAATACAGGAGCTCCCCAAGGTGAAACACTTGGGCGTATGAACCCTTTGTCCAACAGATCCTGCAACTGTTTCTTTAATTCCAACAACTCTGCAGGTGCCATACGGTATGGAGCTCTACTGATAGGTGCTGTACCTGGTACCACGTCAATAGCAAATTCTACCTCCCGAACTGGTGGCAACTCTGGCACATCCTCCGGAAAGACATCCGGAAACTCGCTGACTACTGGAATCTCACTGAACTGTCGCCGATCTTTCTTTTCTGAAATGAATGCAAGAAATCCCTCACATCCCCTACGAAGCATCCTGTCTGCCTTACAAGCAGAGATCACACGTCTTGGGCACTTCATCTGGCTGCCCTCAAATCGGAATCCGCTGCCCAAATCAAAGTAGATAGCCTTGCTGTAGCAATTGATACACGCATGATATCTTGCAAGCCAGTCCATACCAAGGATCACATCAAAATCCAGTGTCGTGAGCAACACGAGGTCTACTGGGAGCTGATGACCAGCTATCCGCACATCACACTGAGGGTAAAACACACTGCACTCCACCCGCTTACTAACCGGAGTGGATACTAGCAACAAGTATGGAAGTGGTGTGGGTCGCTGTCGAAGCTGCACAACAAAATGGGGTGCTACGTACGAACGCGTAGACCCGGAGTCAAATAAAGCTAAAGCTTCTGCATCAGAAATTAAAATTTTACCTTCCACTACCGTGGCCTCCTCCACGCCCTCATGCGTAGCAGCATAGGCTCGGGCTGTCTGGCGGTTCGGCTTCTGAGCTGGGCGAGCTGGCTGAGATCTGCCCTGCGCTGTAGATCCTGCCTGTCTCGTCTGTGGAGAGGACTGAAACTTCGGGCATTGGGCCCACCTGTGATCCGTAGAGCCACACCCGAAACAAGCCCCAATCTTCCTCCAACATCTGTCTGTGGGGTGATCCTTCCCACAGTGACCGCATACCAACGGAGTACTGCTCGAACTGCCCTGCTTACCCTTGAACCTTTTCTGAAACTGACTTCTGCCACTGGAACCTGCCGCCCTCTTAGCTTCTGTTCGCTCCTCCTCAAAGATGGCCTCTGTATCGTAAGCCCTGTCAATAGCGTCATCCAATGTAGCCGGTCACATACAAGCAACCACATGGCGTTTGTGCCTCGGATTCAGGCCGTTGACGAAGCGAGTCACCTTCTTATGCTCAGTGTTCACCATGTCCTCTGCGAAGTGAGACAACTCTGTAAACTTGTGTACATAATCTGCAACTGACATCTGTCTCTGCTGAAGGTTGAAGAATTCCACTTCCTTGGCTCGCTGAATATGGAGAGGCATGAACTTCCGACGGAATTGCTGCTTGAAGGTCTCCCAAACTGTGGCACTGGGCATAGTCTGAAATGAAGTCTTAACACTCCTCCACCATGTCTTGGCTACACTCCGAAGCATAGAGGCTGTGAGAACTACCTTCTGCTTGTTACTGCACACAATCGTGTCAAATAGCTCTTCAGTCTGCTCCAACCATTGCTCCGCCTGCAATGCATCCTCTATCCCATGAAACTCGGTCGCCCCTCGCTTACGGAACTTGTCGAAAAGAGCATTCGGATCTGATTCCTTAGGCTGGAAAATCACCTGCTGATCTATACGAGGTGATGCTACTGCGGCAGCAGCCTGACTCTGTCTATCTACCATGGACGCCATCTGCGCCTGTAATGATTGCATAGACTGCATCATCATCATCATCCGCTCCTCACTACTGATGTGTGGGGGTACTGATCCACTATCACCGTTATGGCCCTGTTGATTCTCATCCCGAGATCCTGATCCTGATGCCATCCTGCAAAAGGAAAAGAAACACAACACACAAATATAAAATGCCCTGAGTTAGTCAAACCCCAAATCAACATATGAGACTTCGAGTCAAATAGTTGATAGCGTTATCTCACCACGATCTTAGATGCCTACATGCTTATAACTAGCATGCTCTGATACCATACAATACGTATGTCACGACCCGAGCCCAGAATTCGGGGGTTAGCGAAAAGCTAAACCGGTGACACACGTACTCCCGTGCACGTGCACCCAAACCCAGTCCAGATGCACGCACACAAGGGATCTAACACGTGCGAAACAGACGAACGCGGAAGCTGTAGATATCATAGCAAGCAACAAAGAAAATAGCGGAAGCCAAAGCAGAAACAAATACGGAAGCGACAAAGACAAATACACTGATATAAAACCGAATACACACCAAAATCAATATATACAAAATATACAGAATACAAGTCCAAAGTCCAAATACAAATCCCCTGAAACCAAAACTCGAAATCCCAAAACAAAAAGCCACTGGAAGTATGCATGAACGCACTCGGCAGAGATGATCAGGCCCACTCTGCCAAACCGGAGGGTGCCTCTACACTCGCCCCTGCAGCCTCCTCGACCGCCGGGGAGCTGGGCAAGGTATCTGTGCCTGCAACACCACAGACAACACAAATGAATACAACGATCCAGCAAATATAAGTAACAGAGATGAAACACTCATAGTATCAAAGCTGAATAAATGACAGAATAATGATTTCAGAATTTCATCTTAGTAAGCTAAGCAAATCGTGCATAGAAGTAAAGCATGATATGTGAATCAAACATAGAAATACTGACTAAGTGGCTACTACGTTAACCATGTTCTCTCCAATAGAGAGCAGAGCAGAGCAGAGCAGATGAGAACACCACTGACCGGGCCAGGGTACAAGTGGGTCTCGGTTTCCTGGGTTCCGGGGTCCCAAGACAAAGCAACACTGCAGTTATACAGAGATACAGAGATCTAAGCCAAAGGTAACCCCGTCGGGCATCCTAGGGCTGAGGCTGAGTAGAGCCAGACTAATACCAATCAAATCAAATCCATAGAAAGGGAGATTATCCGCTTTGGACTCACCGATGACAAAGACCGGATCTTATCCTCACGTATTAACCTCTGGGCAGAGCCACCCGGGAATACCCAAACTCAGAGATAAACAAAGCCAGCAGAGCATAGATATAAATCCAAAGCACAGCATAGATCAAAGCATAGTGCAGAACGAAGCATAGAACAGAGATACAGGACGAAAACAAAAATGACTACGGAATGCATAAACTTAGATTAACAGAACAGAGGGCAAAATCATAAACAATATGCAATGCATCTCAGATTAATACGGAGTCAAGGTTCATTACAAGCCAGTCCTAAGCTAGTTGTTCACTGTCACTAACCGTGCATGTTGATGTAGTTTTAAGTTAGTCAATGCACCGTTGCCATCAAAGTGTTGCAATGTAATCTGTGCGTGCACCGACGTCCCTTAAACCAACACCCATGGGGAGGTGCTTAACAGTAAATCAACACTCACATGAATAAGTCACAGCCTAACAGACTATTCATGCGATCCAAGAATCCATTGGGCCGGTTTACATGGGTGGTTAACCTGTATTTGAGTCCTACCAGTCTCACCATTATCCTAAGTTATGTTTCAGAATTGCCATGCCTAACGGTTTAGCTATGGGGGACCTATGGTTGAGCCGAAGACATCTTACGCGCTTGTCGTACTATGCACTACGGCTTCACCTTGGTTCCATTCAAAACACAGCTAAACTGATCATCCTTCCATCTCTGATCTAATACCTTTTTACGGCTGAGCTACAGTCAGTATACGGCTTAGCCGTAGACCAATCCACGGCTTGGCCGTAGCATTCCACGGCTTAGCCGTAGCCTCACCGTAGGAGTACTGATATCAGAAAAGTTTCGACTGATCAGAGATTTAATTCACGGCTGGGGTACGGTTGGGTCACGGCTAGCTTACGGCTCAGCCGTAGGACAAATTACGGCTTAGCCGTAGCCTAGCCGTAGAACAAAACTCAAATTTCGAGTCTCTGGAAATCAAGCCGTAGAAGTTCACGGCTTAGCCGTACCATACAGAGATGAATTCGGGCTGAGTACAGAAACTGAAATTTGACACAGAAACATCTCCAAACAAGCTACAGAGGTTCCAAATTCACAAGCATTGGCTGTAAACATCAAATACACTAAAGAAGATGGAAATCAAAGCATTCAAATAGAGCACCCATGTGTGTTATAAAAGTCTGTACTTATACTTGCCTCAAATCTGACAAATCCTCTGAATCAAGCTCCAAGGCAACTAAAACCAAAACAAATCAAAGCAATCACACATGCATGAGATGAAGACAAAGCAATCATAGAATGGGAGGTGCAATTGGAGAAGAAGAGAGAAGAGTTGGGAAAGAACCCACTTACCTCAAGCAATACACAAAGATGAGAGAATGGAGAAGAACCCAATCCACTAAGAGTAGCAAAACCCCAATCGAGAGAGAGAGAGAGAGAAGAAACCGAAGTGAAGAGGGAGAGAGAACGAGAGGCTTCCCTGGAGTTTTCTCTTGCATGCAACGTGGAAACAAATGGGCAGAGATGAGAGACATCTGGAGCTGAGTTGTTTATATATGTTTTGGAAGTTTAAGTCAAAGTCCAAAGAGTCTGGGTTATTTACAAATCAAGTCACATGAAGGTCCATCTTCCCCAATTGACTCCAAACGGATTTGACACAGTTACGGAAATTGTCGAGCTCAACGAAATACGCGTGCTGACACCAAGATGATGCAAAGATGATATGAGCAAAACAAAAGCAAAATTACGAAAAAGGGCTTAGAACTACCTATTCCAGGTCAAAGGTCACTCAACTACCTATCCAAGGCCCAAAACCAAGTCCAAAAGAATAAAACAAAACAAAACACACTAATGAGCCACTAATCCGGCTCAAAGGGGATCGGAGTGTTACATTATCAGCAAGGAAGGCTTAGCAGTGGATCCCACAAAGATAGATGCAGTGGTTAAGTGGCAAAGTCCGACATCAGTGTCTGAGATCCGTAGTTTCTTGGGTTTGGCTGGTTATTACAGGAGGTTCGTGAAAGGATTTTCTACGATTGCAGCACCACTGACTAAGTTGACACGAAAAGATGTACCTTTTGTATCGACTGAGGAGTGCGAGGCTAGCTTTCAGGAGTTGAAGAGCAAACTGACTATAGCTCCAGTGCTAACACTTCCTACAAAGGATGGCAAATTTGTGATCTACACGGATGCTTCAGGAGTTGGATTGGGTTGTGTACTTATGCAAGATGAAAAAGTGGTGGCCTATGGGTCCAGACAACTTAAGGAACATGAGAAAAAGTATGCTACTCATGATCTTGAGCTTGCACCAGTGGTTTTTGCTCTGAAGATATGGCGACACTACTTGTACGGGGAGAAGTTTGAGGTTCACTCGGATCACCGCAGTCTCCAATACTTGTTTACGCAGCTAGAGCTTAACATGAGGCAAACTCGGTGGATGGAATACATAAAAGATTTTGACTTTCCGATCAAATATCACCCCGAGAAAGTAAATATAGTGGCTGATGCACTAAGCAGAAGAGCAGCGACCAATGCATGCATGAGAGTTGAGTGGTCATGGGCAGAGATTTTCTTGGATATGGGAGTAGATTTGCAGCCATCCGGTGATAAGGTTCTATTGGCCAGCATGTTTGTTTGGGAACCAGAAATTTTGAGCAGGATTAAGAACAAGCAGTCAGAGGATCCAGAGTTAGTTAGAGTGATTGAACAGATTGGTAGCAAGCCAGACTTCAGATTGATAGAGGGTGTTTTGTATTTTCAGGATAGATTGTATGTGCCAAACATAGAAGAGCTAAAGAATGAGATATTGACAGAGGCGCATCATTCTCGTTTCACCATTCACCCAGGTAGCACGAAGATGTATCAGAATCTGCGTAGCTATTATTGGTGGAACAACATGAAAAAGGAAATTACAGGGTTTGTTTCTAGGTGCTTAGTATGCCAGTAGGTCAAGGCAGAGCACAAGAGACCCCCAGGATTTTTGAAACAGTTGGCAGTTCCGGATTGGAAATGGGAGTATATTACGATGGACTTTATCTCAGGATTGCCACCAATGCATAATAAGGACAGTATTTGGGTCATAGTTGATAGATTGACCAAAGTTGCTCACTTTCTTCCTATGAGCCTAAAGACACCAAGGGACGAGTTGGCTAAGATGTATATGGATGAAATCATCAGGTTGCACGGTGTTCCGGTCTCAATTGTCTTAGACAGAGATCCGAGGTTTCTAGGCAAGTTTTGGACTAGGCTTCAGAATGCTTTGGGTACTACTTTGAGCTTCAGTGCTGCATATCATCCTCAGACAGATGGACAGACAGAGAGGACCAATCAGACATTGGAGGATATATTACGAGCTTGTGTATTGGATTTTGGGAAAGATTGGCCGAAAAGTCTTCCTTTATGTGAATTTGCTTATAACAATAGCTATCACTCCAGCATTGGCATGGCACCTTTCGAAGCTTTGTACAGGCGTAGATGCAGGACTCCGATATGTTGGGAAGAGGTTGGTGTCAGGAGTTTCCACGGTCCTTCCATTATCAGCGATACCAGTTAGAAAGTGAAGCAAATTCATGATAGATTGAAAGTGGCCAGGAGCAAACAGAAGAGTTTTGCTGATTTGAAGAGAAGAGATCTTGCGTTTGAGGTCGTTGACCATGTATTTCTAAAGGTGTCACCTATTAGAGGAATGTTGAGATTTGGACAGAAGGGCAAATTGTCTCGTAGATTCGTCGGCCCTTTTGAGATTTTAGAGAGAGTGGGAGAAGTTGCCTACAGATTGGCTCTTCCAGCAGAGTTGGCAGGGGTTCACAATGTCTTCCATATCTCGATGTTGAAGAAATATGTAGCAGATCCTTCGCATGTTCTTCAGTATGAGCCACTAGAACTTCAGCCAGATGCTACTTATGTGGAGCGACCTTTGCAGATCATAGATACGAAGGAGCAGATTTTGAGGACGTGGACGATTCACTGGGTGAAGGTTCAATGGGAACACCACAGTCCAAGGGAAGCCACTTGGGAGCTTAGAGACCAAGTTATGAGGCAGTACCCGGATCTTCTTCCTGAGGTACGTTAGGCATTTGGAGGACCAAATGTCCTAAGGGGGAAGGAATGTAATGTTCCGCACCTTAATTATACTATTATTATAGATTAAGCTGTATTATAGCTAAATAAGCCGTTAGAGTTTAAGCGTGTCCGTTTTAGCATTAGGATCGTGTGTGCGCAGTTTTATTGGGTTTCGAGTTTGTCTAAACTTCATAAGGGGTAGTTATCAATTTTATGAAGTGTAGATGCCTTTTTCGTAGCTTTTGCGAATTATAAGGTTTGGGCTCATGGGGTAGCTCTCCTAATTCCATTAGCCTTATCCTTTTATCTGAACCGATTCAGACCCATCTTGTCTACCAAATACCTCATTTTCTAAAATTAAGCCTTTTTATGGAAAAATACCCAAAAACCCATTAAAATAGGACAAAATTTCTCTTCCTTGAAACCATGCCAATAGTATAGTCATTGGAAAGCTAATTTTATTTCATGAACAGTGGCGCTGACAGTGACTCAATCCGACTTATGGTTCACAAGTTATGGACAAAACAAGTTTTAGCCAAGTTATTATGTGAGTGGCAGTTTTGTGATTTTACTTAAATCCCAACCCATTTCCTCTCTCCCCTCACTCTCTCACCTCACTCCCTCACTCGTTTCACTCCCCCATCCAAAGACGAGTCTCTCTCCTCCCCATCTCTTTTCTTTCTTTTCTTTTCATTCTCCTTTCTCTCTTCACTCTCATTTCTCATCTCTCACTCCCTCTCACCAAACAGCAACGCCCATCTCCCCTCTCCACTCTCGATTGATCACCCACCCAGTCTGCAACTGTGATCCAAGATCCGGACTCTCCTTTGTCTGGCAACCACCACCGCCACCCACTCCCTCTTCCTTTCTTTCCTTCTTTTTCTATTTTCCTTATTTCCCCTTTTTCCCATTTCCTTCCTTTTTGCTGCCACCGCCGGGATCCACGCCTACCGCCGCCACCGGAGCTTCTCCTTCTCCTTCCATCTTCCTCCTCAAGCTTTCATCTTCCCAAGGAACCCATTTTCCAAGTTTTCCCCCAAACCAAACAACCCTAGGTAAGGTTTTCGTCCCCCATAAACTAGGTCATTAGAGTTTTAACTAAAATAGATTTTTGGCATGCTCATTAGCCTCTCTTAATCGTTTTTGTAGGTTTGATTTGAGTTGGGTTTGGATTTTCTTGAGTTTGAGCTTCTTTGGGGTTTCTTTGGTGAGCAAGGCATACCCTATTTTACCGTCTTCATCTAAGGCAAGTGGATTAACATATTTCAATAATGATGTGCATGTATATTTGATTGATTCTAGCATTCTATTTGTCATTTGTGCACCCTTTTGCTCATTTTGGGTTTTATGTTAAAAATGCTGGATTTAGGTGTGGTAATGTATGTAACACTCCGATCCCCTTTGAGCCGGATTAGTGGCTCATTAGTGTGTTTTTCTGTTGTTTTATTCTTTCGGACTTGGTTTCGGGTCTTGAATAGATAGTTGAGTAACCTTTGACCTGGAATAGGTAGTTCTAAGCCCTTTTTCGTAATTTTGCTTTTGCTTTGAGTACATCATATTTGCATCATCTTGGTGTCAGCACGTATATTTTGTTGAGCTCGTTATTTTCCATAACCGTTTCAGACCCATTTGAAGTCAATTGGAGAAGTTGGACCTTCGTGTGACTTGAACTGTAAATAGTTTAAACTCTTCGGACTTTGTTTTAAACTCCAAAACCTATATATGTTGAGTCATCAGCCAGATGTCTTGTTCATTTCGTTGATCGACTGCATGCAACTCCAGAGCACTCCACGTTTTCTTTTCTTCTCTTCATTCTCTTTCTTTTCCTCTCCTGTTTGATGTGGGAGTTGTTGCCGAGTGGGTTCTCCCTCTCTCATCTCTGTTTGTGGCTTGGTAAGTGGGTTCTTCCCTTCTTCTTCTCCAATTGGATCTCTCTCTCTCTCTCTCTCTTTCTGTATTCTCATGGTTGTGTGTGTTGTGGTTATTTGATTTGCTTTGATTTTAGTTGATTTGGAGCTTGATTCAGTGGATTGACAAAGTTTTGAGGCAAGTATAAGTACAGGATTGTTTAACACATATGGGTGTTTTGTTTGATTGCTTTGATTCATTCTTATTCTTTGTATAAAATGTTGTACAGCCAATTTCTAAGATGTTAGGATCAGATGAGCTTGTTTTGATGACATTTCTGTACCAAATTCCAGTTTCTGTACTCAACCCGAATTGGTTATCTGTATTGTACGGCTAAGCCGTAACCTTGTACGGCTCACACTCCAGAGACTTGAAATTTCACCTTTTGTTCTACGGCTAGGCTACGGCTAAACCGTAGAGTGTCCTACGGCTGAGCCGTAAGCTAGCAGTGACCCAACCGTGACCCAGCCATAAATTAAATCTCTGATCAGTCGAAACTTTCCCGATACAGTACTTCTACGGTGTGGCTACGGCTAAGCCGTGGATTGGTCTACGGCTAAGCCGTATACTGACCCGTAGTTCAGCAGTAAAAGGTACCAGATCAGAGGTGGAAGATGATTAGTTTAGCTGTGTTTTGAAGGGAACCACGGTTAAGTCGTAGTGCATGTTACTGCTAGTCCGTATGATGTCTTCAGCTAAGCCGTAGGTCACCCATGGCTAAACTGCAAGGCATGGCAAATCTGAAATAAAACTTAGGATAATGATGAGACTTTGTAGGGCTTAAATACAGGTTAACCCCCCCCCCCCCCCAACGTAAACCTGCCCAATGAACTCTTTAGACCGCATGAATAGTTTGTTAGGCTGTGACTTATTCATGTGAGCATTGATTTACTGTTAAGCACCTCCCCATGGGTGTTGGTTTAAAAGACTTCGGTGCACGTAAGGATTACATTGCAACACTAGGATGGCAACAGTGCATCGAATAACTTAAAACTACACCAACATGCACGGTTAGTGACAGTGAACAACTAGATTAGGGCTGGCTTGTAATGAACCTTGACTCCGTATTAATCTGAGATGCATTGCATATTGTTTACAGTTTTGCCCTATGTTCTGCAAATCTATGTCTATGCATTACGAGGTCATTTTGTTTTCGTCCTGTATATCTGTTTTATTCTTCGATCTGCACTATGCTTTGATCTATGCTGTGCTTTGACTTAATCTATGCTATGATCTGTATTTCGGCTAAGCTCTGTATATTTCTGGCTTTGTATATCTCTGATTGATCGGGTATTCCCTGGTGGCTCTGCCCAGAGATTAATACGTGAGGATAAGATCCGGTCTTTGCCATCGGTGAGTCCAAAGCGGATAATCTCCCTTCTTTTGGGATTTGATTTGATTGGTCTTAGTCTGGCTCTACTTAGCCTCAGCCCTAGGAGGCCCGACGGGGTTACCTCTGGCTGAGATCTCTGTATCTCTGTATCACTGCAGTGTCGCTTTGTCTTGGGACCCCGGAACCCAAGAACCGAGACCCACTTGTACCCTGGCCCGGTCAGTGGTGTTCTCCTCTGCTCTGCTCTGCTCTGCTCTCTATTTGAGAGAATACGGTTAATGTAGTAGCCACCTAGTTCAGTATTTCTATGCTTTGATTCATTTATCATGCTTTACTTCTATACACGATTGCTTAGCATACTAAGATGAAACTCTGTAACTTTTATTTTGTCATTATTCAAATTGATACTATGAGTGTTTCATCCCTATTACTTGTATTTGCTGGATCGTTGTATTCATTTGTGTTGTCTGTGGTGTTGCAGGTGCAGATCCCTTGCCCGACTCCCCGGCGGTCGAGGAGGCTGTAGGGCCGAGTTTAGAGGCACCTTCCGGTTTGGCAGAGTGAGCCTAATCATCTCTGCCGAGTGCGTATATGGATATCTTTTTGCGGCCATCTGTTTTTGGGTTTTTTGGATTTTGGGAGATTTGTATTTGGGGCACTTTGGGCTTTGGACTTTGTACTCTGTATATTTGTATATCATGATTTTGGGTGTGTATTCGGATTTTATATCAGCGTATTTATCTTTGTCTTTCATTCCGTATTTGTTTTGGCTTCCGCTTTTCCTTTGTTGCTTGCTATGATATGTACAGCTTCCGCGTACGCTTAGTTCGCACGTGTTAGATCCCTTGTATATGTGCATCTGGTCTGGGTTGGATGCACGTGCACGGGAGTGCGTGTGTCACTGGTTTAGCTTTTCGCTAACTCCCGATTTCTGGGCTCGGGTCGTGACAATGTATGTGATGGATTGGTATGTTAGAGGTGATTTAAATGTGCTAAATGAAGGGGTGGGATACCCATTTTCTACAGGTTAAGATGTGTGAGAAGAATTAAGGGCTTGAAACCCCATTTTAATGGGATTGTTCTATGGTGATGGAGGCCCGGGTGTGGGCTAGTTGTGGGACTAATTGTAGGGACATTTTACATGCATATTGGAGGGTAATTTGAGGACTTATTATGAGGGTCATTGGAGAGCAAATGTACCTCTCATAGATGATATGATTTGTGTACAATGTACAAACTAACCAAATCCGGTTGATGTTGGACCTGGGCTATGCATCCTTCTGACTTAAATGAAATTAATTACCCAACCATACATCACCTAGAGTTCGAGTAGAGTCGTTAGGTACACAAGTTGCCATCATTGACCTAGGCATGGCTTGTAATTCTTCCTTGGCCTTCGCGTTTGCATACTTCGCATTGTTATTACATTGTTTATGACTTTTTAGCGACTGTACCCTGTATTGGTATTGTATGGACCGTGTTAAGGCTTGGCTTGGTGTTTGGGATATGGGAGGACTACTCATTGTGGGTATAGATTTATGGTTGTGGACTGAATTATGTTGTGGAGTAGTTCCTCAATATTTGTATGGTATGTTTGGATTTAGCCAGCCCTTCACATTTGACTTAGGAACCTTTGTCCGTGCACCACTGAGTCGGCCTATGTGTGGGTTGTGTTGGATCGGGGTTTTCTGGACGACTGCAGATCGATATTGGTATGGTACAGATGTACCTTCTGATTCTGGACTGGGTGTGATGCACCCTATGGCGGCTTGACCAACCGTTCTGGACGGGGCCTTGTGCTCTATGACTCTGGACTGGGTGTGATGCACCCTATGGCGGACTGATCCACCGTTCTGGACAGGATGCCTAGCATCCGAAGATGGTTTGGGCCACCGTATTCTGGGCCGGGTTTTACTCGGATATTGGCTTATGTGGTTGTGTGTAATTGTGTAGCTATAGATTAGGATTCCGTTCTTTCTTATGCCTTTATTGTTCATCACTCTTATGATCATATATGTCTTTATTCCATTTTGACATTGTATATTATTATGGTTTATATTTATTCACTTGCCATCTACTGTTGTAGACTGATGTTGTACTATTTGGTGCATAGGTACCGAGTCCTACCACCCCGAGGCGACGGAGGAGGGTGAAGCGCTACAAGCGCTTGAGCCAGGTGCTGAGTCCGAGTGGGGTGCAAATGATGGATATTGATCCATCTAGACCTACACGCGAGTGATTAACATATTTTGAGATCTTAATGCTTTTCATTATTATTCTTTTGGCAGCCTGAGTTTTTGGTGGGCTTGCATTTAACATATTTGGTATAAACTTTTAAACTTTGAATTCAAACTCTAAACTTTACACCTCTTTTTATGTGCAATACTCTGATTATTTTGATAATGCCAAATGTTAGATATTGCTTCCGCAGTTATTTGTGTTGGTATAAAATATTAAACTCACCGCGGACAAAAGATCTTGTGGTAAATTGATTAGGAGCCATGTGTCATGATAATTACAGGAAAAAAAAAATATTGGCCCTAATCTCACGAAACCCCAGGTTAATATTGGGGGGTCGTGACATGTTGAGCTTGAGCTTTCGGGCGTAGGTGGCATAGGCATCAACTTGCTTGTGCATTTGATCGAATCTGGACTTGAAAGGGTCAGATTTGAGGGCGAGGACGGATCGGCAGGCCATGGAAGTGAATGGACGGCTAGGATTTGTTAAGGATTCGGCCTACTGATTTGGGGAAGATATTTAAGTTAGAAATTGCTCTTGCCATGGGAGAGGGAGAGATGGGGAGATAGAGAGAGAGTGAGGGGTTTTGGTTATCGATTGTGAGTGTGAGTGTGAGTAGAGCGTGAGTGTGGATTTGGATGGGATGAAGTGAGGAGATCTGAGATTGAGATGGAGATGATGAGAGTGAGATGATGTCCTAGCCCAGTTCTCCTCTTTCTTTTTCTGCCAAACTAGAAAAACCAGAATCCTCTGTTTTAGGTTGACAACGAGCCAGTTACGTGAAGATGTGGCTAATGAAGAATGCACAGATGACAATGCAGAAAAGGGAATGGAACCCGAAGAAAGCAGTACAGTGGACTTCGAGAGTGTCAGATCACCATTGCTTGTTCTTGCATCATGATTGCAAGTGAGGCAAAATGTTCTCCGAGTTGTAACCCATGAATCAGCACAAAGAGCATGAAACTCTGTCTAAAATAAATAAATAAATAAACCAAGAAATAATCATTAAAGCAAGAACAGTATGCAATAAAACAAGCCAGAAGATAATTAGGTAACCGCTGATGGATTTTCCACGAAACTATCGCTGCTGCTGCTGCTACTGTTGCTCTTCCTATCTAAGCATTACCCTTTGCTTTTCCTTAGTGGGAAGAGGAGGAAGCAAATGGGGCCCACTTTGACTTAACCATGGTACACTCAATAATAATTTAATTAGAAATGATACTCCATCAGGGTTAGAAGGGTAAAATGGCTTTTTTCATTATCTCCGTCAAGGGACAATGTTTAACAATGGGTGTCAGTACAAATTCAGAAAGTGGAGGGGTTGTGTCCTTACTTTTTCACTAAATTACAAGGGGTCTCAATGTAATTTTCCCTAGAATTATTAAAACTCATTTAGAAAACAACTCATCAAATGACTTTAAGTACTTATTATTTTTATCACTCTTCTTCCTGTATTATTTCTCTAATAAAATATTTGTGCATTGTTTCTCCTTCTTCCTTTTTTTTTTAAATTTTTTTATTGAGTGTGTTATCCAAATCTACTTAAGTTTGGCACTCATAATCAGCACATTTTAAATGCTTGTCCATTTAAGTTGTTATCAAACCTGAATTTAAAGATTTAATTTAAAATCTAAAATAATTGAAATCTACTCTAATTTTTAAATAAGAGATTTCATGTGTCTATAATTTCGGGTGCATTAGGTTCTCTACACTAATTACATGCCAAGGTTCCATCAATCTTATCATTTTGTCTAAATAGTGAAGGATTTGAACTCAAAACAATGGGCCAAACATCAAGATTTTTTTTGTAAACATCATCCCCATAATATGATGCTTTAGATAATAAATTAATTTAATTTTTTATATCAATAATAATTTACGCATAAGTCAATATGCTAAAATAAAGCAATTTTTAATTCATCTCTAATCTTCCAAACCCATTATTAAATGTTCTTGAATATGGAGAGCGACACAAATTAATCAATTTTATCATCTTTGGGGAATAATCTAATATTAGTTTATTGGTGAAATTAAATTGAACACATGATCTCAAAATTTTAATATTATGTTAAGATTTTTTTTAATTCCTTTTTGAATTTGTCATTAAGAGGAAATTCTTTTTGCCCCCCATAAGAGAAAATCATGGGTCCACCACAAAACCTTGCTTTTCACTTTGTCCTCGGAACCGCTGGGTAGCCCAAGATTGGCGGACAGAGTCAACGATGACCAGTCCAATGAAAGCAAAGTCATGGCGACCAAAGTCTCCTCCAGCGAACATCTACCATAAAAACAGAGATCAGATTCTCTGTTTCTTTTCTGCAACTGAAACTAGCAAATCCTTCTCCAGACGCCACAAGAAGATGCATTTTTTACTGCATTTGTATAATTTTATCAGTGATGGTTAAACTTTTACTAATGTAAGGGATATAACGTTGGCGAATAGGCCTAAGATCGGTTTATTTCCCGACGTAATTAATTTTATTGATGAAAGATACGTAATTACCAACGTTATGTTAAAAAAAAAGTCAATGAATGCTATTTTTTATCGGCAAAAATTTAAAATTTGTCGTGCAAAGTTTACACGTTGTTACCTATGTTTTATCTTATCTTTCCAGAAGAAGTTTAAATTAAATAAACGTTTACCGGCGAATATTTTATCGTCGGTTAAGGTTTTCTATATTTCCCGCCCAAGCGAGGGAGATTATTTCATTCCCCCACCACCTCACCATTCCACCAAGAGAGAAGGAAAAAAAAAAATCCTAAAACATGAAGGCTCCTATTGTCTGCTCTCTCCCTCTTTCCTTAACCTTTGTTTTTGGTGGTAAGAGCTCATCGAGATTCGAAGGTAAAACTTCCCTCCCAAAATCCAGCGGTTTCTCTTCGTTTCCATGATCATCTTCTCTTCATCTTTTATATGTTAGAATCATTTGGGCTAATCTCTTGCTCCGCATCTTCCCTTCCCTCCACTCCTTTCTGCCCTAATCTCTCGCTCAGATCAACTTTGCTGCTCAGTTCCACCTTGCTCTCTCACTCACCTCCCCACCTCTGCTCAGGAGATCAGACATCTTCCCTCTTCAGGTAATACCTCCCTCACTCTCTCTGTTAGCATTTTGGGAGGGGGTGACCAGTTATCACCCATACTTGGGTGCCTTGCTTGTTTTTGGAATTTTGGATCAACTCAGATAAAAAGAAGGGAATTTTGATTGCCCAGTGAATGTTTGTGGAATTGCCTATTTGATGTTATTAGGGAGGTGGGGGGGTGTTTTTTTTTTTTTTTTTTAGCTTCTTTTGATTGATTTTGGCTGCTTTCAATCTTTTTTGAGATTTTTTCAATTGGGTTTCTAATTAATTCATAGGAGAGGATGAAGACACAGAGAGCTGAATTTTATGTGGGAACCCTAAAGCTGACTTCTTGAACTTTTTGCTCATAAAAATTAGGCATAAGTTGCTCCTTTTCGGCATTGAGAGGCTCTGGGAAAGAACGTCGTTGGGTGGCTGAAAGCAGATGAAACAATATAAGATTGTCATTGGCATAGAAATATCAAAAAATTGGAGGAAGTTGGTGCTAGTGCCACACCAAGACAGAGAAGCAACAGAAAAGGTAAATCAGTTACCACTATCCTTTGTAGCAAATTGAGGTTCAGGGTATGATACTGATCCATCAACATTTACTTCTAATCTTGTGGCTCCATACTTGAAGGAATTTATGTAATTAAGATCAGTGAGAAGACAGAGCATTAAGATGTCTACGAGAAATGAGATTAGTAATACCTTCTCTAGCATTTGTATAGCTCTTTGATTTGTGGCCAGATATTTTGCAATCTATAATGGGGAAAAGCAAGACACGGTCACAGTGGTTTCAAGAAGGTTATACATGAGAACATATGAATGAATAAAGAATAAGTAACTTACAAGAACATACGGTTCATCAATCGGACTCTCGATTAGAAAATTAGATACAAAAACCTAGGATTTTCAACACTTATGCTTGCAAACAAGCCACCGGAGGAGATTGCCAACGAATAGACCAGAAATCGACACAGGCACCTCACTCAAAGCCGAAGTAACTTGCAGGAACTAATGGTTCGTAAATCGGACTCGCAATTAAAAAATTAGATACAAAAACCTAGGATTTTCAATACTTATGCTTGAGAAAAGGCCGCCAGAGATCCAAAGTGGAAAACGGCCACCAAACGGCCCAGAAATCAGCACGGGCACATCACACAAAACCAAAGTAACTTGTAGGAATAGACAGTTCGCGAATCGGACTCCCGATTAGAAAATTAAAAAGAAAAACCCGCCATTTTCAACATTTGCTCGAAAACTGGCTGCCGGAGGTCCAAAACGAGAAACGACCACGGAACGGCCTAGAAATTGGTACGAGAACCTTGCTCGAAGCCAAAGTAACTTGTGAGAACAAATGGTTTGTGGATTGGACTTCCAGTTTGCGAGTTAGATAGAAAAACCTAGGTTTCTCGAAATTTAACCTCAAAAATAAGCTGCAGAAAAAACCTAGGAAAAGATTCTATATATATACAAGTTTATCTTACATTTTTAATTTAATTTATTGAAAAGATTCTAATATTGTTTTTATCATTGCAGATTGATGGATGCTTTGATGTCGGTTGCAAACTTGTAGTGATATTTTCTGAGTTCTTAGTTTATTTGTATTTGTATTTCAGACATTTGTGTGGGATTGTGCAATTAATTGTAACATTTGTTATATGACATGAATGACTCGATGTATAAATTATATAATAGCTTGTTGATTAGAAATTGTTGAAAATAGTAGTGATGGTTTGTTTATTAGCAACTGTTCAATGAATGAATATGTTATTTTGGATACAGGTTTTAGTTGGGTGTATAAATAAGTTTACAGGAATTTTATATTGTTTTGAAAAATTAAATATTATATTGTTTTTTAAGTAAGACCTTTGCTGGCAAAAAGTATAATTCACTAACGTTTTTTAACGTCGGGAAATTGTTATTAATTTTTTGTTTAAAAACTTTAAATCTTAGGTAAGGATAAAAAACATCAGTAAAAAAAATCTCTTAAAAAATAAAGAAAACATTTTCACAGACGCTTTTTAACATCAAAAAATTGTTATAAATTTTTTTGTTTAAAACTTTAAATTGTTGCCTATAATGAAAAAACATCAGAAAAATAAAAAAAACTTTTAAAAATAAAGAAAATACTATCACCGACGTTTATTAACGTCGGTAAATAGTTATAAAAATTTTTGGATTAAAGTATAAAGTGTTTGCCGACGATACAAAAACATCAGTGAACGTAAATACAAATTTTTAAAAGAGAAATTAACTTCACTGACGTTTCTTAATGTTGGGAAATTGTTGTTGATTTTTTTATTAAAAATTTAAATTTATTCTAACAATAAAAAAATCAGTAAAAATAAAAAATATTTTAAAAAATAAACAAAATGCTTTCAAAGACGTTTTTTAACATCGATAAATAGATATAAAAAATTTTGGATTAAATTATAAATTTTTTTCCAACGATAAAAAAACGTTGGTAAAAGTAAACAAAAACTTTTAGAATTACCTTCGTCGACATTAAAAACGTTGGTAAATATTTATAATAATATTGGATTAAAAATTATAAAATGTTTACTTACGAAATAAAATGTCGGTACAGTATTTTTCCACGATGTTTTTAGAGTTGGAAAAAATTTTACTGACGTAATATATTATCACTGAAAATTTAATATTTGCTGACATAAGTTAGTTTTGTCAGTAAAAACTTTTCCCCACGTGGTTTTGCTGACAATCGGCTGACGTAAATTATTTCACCTACAAAGTTTTTACCAACATTTTGCACACCTGTAGCGACGAATTTTTTCGTAGCTAAAAATATAATTTGTTATAGTGGGATCCCGATTTGCAGCAGCAAATCGCATAACAATTGGAACCTAAAACCTCTTCTTCTCTGGGCACGAGGAGCAAAACTCGAACCCCTCTTCTTTCGATCTATGTGTGTCCCAATAAGGTCAACTCTTTGATCTCTTCCTCTTTTGTTTCCAAGACAAAAACAAGTCCGGACTGTCCAACCAATGTTCAATTCATCGATCTTCCGTGGCACAAGTAAGCCTTAGGAAACCCTAGCCCAACTCTAATACCACTTGTTGTAGATATGATAACACCGTTGTGCCCGTATGTAGTGAACAACCAAGATCAATAATTAACCACACAAGAAGACAAAAGATTATATGTATCAAGCGTCTACAGAAAACCAACTTCTTCCATTATGTTATCCTCCAATCTGTGAAACCACAACTTTGGAATCTTAGCATATATTTAGGACTACAAATTACATTAGTATATATAATCATCACTTTCTTAGTCCTCAAGAATTCTTTTCTTAGAAAAAGAAATTCCTACTATTAGCAAATAGGAAAGTTCTAATACAATTAGGAAAACTACTAAAGACACTAAACCCACTTGGTCTAGACCCACTTGGCTAACAGTAAATGCTATCATACTTTTTTAACATTTTACTTCAAGATTTGGATTAAATTAAGTTTAATCTAATTCCTATCTTCAAGTTCCTATAAATATAAGTGCTTAAAATTTTTTTATACTCATTATATGTCAAATGTTCCATCAAGGTTAGTGGTTTATTAAAGTTTTAGAAAAAGTTTAGGCTCTAAACAATAGGCTAAAGATCAAGACTTGTTATAAAATGTCAACCCCATATGATAATCTAGAAAGTTTTTTAATTAACTTTTAATTAAAATCGTGTGCTCATGAGTAAAAATGCTAAAATTATGCAAACAATTTTTCTCTAGCCTTTCGTACCCAGATTTATCATTGTTGGATATAAAGAGCAATCTAAATTCATATCTTTTAATATTTTTTGGGTATAATATAATAATTAGTCCATACTAGTACACATTATAATATAATAACAGTTTTGAGGTATGATGTAATAACTTTTCTTACTCTTTTTCAAATTTCTCACTAAGAAAAACCTTTGCCCCCTAAGAAAAATCCGAGCTCCATCACTATTTCTTTTTCTTATTTTATAGCTTATCCTTTTTTTTTTTGGATTGGAATTTTTTTTTTTTTTTTTAGGTATCCATGCCTCTTAACCCTTGGTGAGGGAGCCATCGGGTGAGGAGAGTCACCTCAAATAAGGGAGGAGGGCCTCAGATGAGGTAAATAATTTTTGGATAAAAAAGTATTTCTGTTGAGATTGAACCTTCTCCCGGCTGATAAGAACTAAATCCCTTACGGATTGAATGAGAGGCTGTTATTGCATTGATTTAAGTAATTCCCGAACTGCTAGTGCTATTTGGTTGACTGGTTCAAGGTTTCTTCGTACGGTCAAAACATCTTATCACGACCCAACAGTGGCCATTTGATCTCTTTCGATAGTTCTTGAACTTTGTGCATCAAGTGCCTCCTTTGGTGTCCTATTGATTTCGTTTTGGGTAATTTCTGAAGGCTACCCTTCTTTCCAATTCCTCCGTTTCTTTTATTTTAATCATTAGAATCCATGCTCCTGTGTGTCATCCCCACTCACGTAAATAAAATCCAAGTTAAAAGCCAAATAAAGTTAAAGCTAGGCTCATCTCTATCCTCTCCCTCCTCTTTTTTCCCTTTAATACTTTGCTTTTTTGATATACATGTGATGAAGCACCATCTCTCTCTTCACTCTTCTTTCATGATTCCAATCATCAAAATCAAGGTCACCCACATGTGGGCATGTCTAGATATGGGTTGTTTCCCAAGTGTTATTCTACAGTATTTACAAATGGGTGCAAGTGGATATTCATTTCATGCTCATTGTCCAGTCATCAAGCAACCTAAAAAGCATATTATAAAATCCAAAAGTGGGGTCAGTGAGAAGGAAAGAAGAGAGGGGAAGAATCTCTTTGCAGCTGCTTCCCTTGCCAAACTCTGACATGGCTCATCTTCTCTTCACACCATTGCAGCTGCTCATAAGTAAGGTCTGACATCCTCAAGACTCTAGACACAACCTTGAGATCTATCAGGCCCATCAGTACCTCCATTTCTTCATCTTCCTTTAATCTTCTTCTCTTGAAGCACTTTCCACGTCTTCTAAGGTTTTTAAGATTCTTCTTCTTCTGTTCATGTTACAATACAAAAGGACAAAAAAAAAACTGTATTATGATAGGAAGAGAGGAGATGAGAAGAAAATGAGGCCACAAAGGGTTGAGGCCGTCGTAAGCCCATTCATTTCTTGGGTTTCACATTCTTGATAGAGATAGGGCCTGACCCCTTGATCACTTCCACATGTTGTTGCCGTGATCATTTTCTTGCCCTTATCCCATCCATTTCGAGTAACTTAAAAGAGATCTACTAATCAACTATGGGGAAAATGGTCATCTTAAACTATATGCACCTAAATTTGGGCTGAGTCCAGCCTCTAACCGCAATTGCTTGCAGACAAGCCACGGTTCAAAAACTCAGAAATGGGGCTAGGCTTGAGAAGCAACATGGCTGAGTCAATCCAAGGAACTTGACCCTTTCGACTCAGTGTCATACCCAAAACTCAGTTAAAAATTTGAACTTGGCCAATTCCAACCAAGTCTTGACCATAATTAAACTGGACGAAATTGTCTCCCTGAGTCCTAAAATTTTCACTGAGCCTAGTAATTCGGCTGAGTTTTATCAAATTTCACCAATTTTGGTAAAACTTTGCTCCAGGAAATAATTAAACATCCCAAGGCCACCATAAGAATTGGCCCAAGTGTGGCTACTGGTGGGATGGGTGCTGCCCATCCGTCAAACCTGTAAAGAAAGGTGACTATAACTCACTTTTTTATTTGCTTTCTTGATCAAATGGAGAAGGGTGGGATCAACTGAGTTTTGATTCTTCTTGAAGAAATCTCGAAGTATCTGACAGTGACTCCTCTTATCTGCCTTGAGAAAATTCATGAATGTCCGAATTGCATCCTCCAGCATCACAAGAAATTCCAAAGAGGAAATCTTTGCATTACAACCTTCCTTATTTCCATCAGCTTCTGAACCTTGAAAAATACAGAAACAGAGACAAAAATCTCAGTATGCTGTAAATAAAACTAGTAATCATAACAACCAAAATTATAATAAATCAAGCCTAGTATTTAAATACAACCATATATACATCACTAGCTAATGGTAGGGACTAGATGACCTAAAAGTGGGGCCCATGACCTGACAGGCCTAACCCAAGATGGGGAGATGCCCAAGAATCTCCTCGAGTGGAAATCCTAGCCATCAAACAACGGTACTGATCACGATACCTTGGTCTTGGCTACACAACAATTATACAAATCCTGGCTAGTGTTAATATGCGATTGTTTTTGTGACATCCTGGAGTCCCACATCGACTATAGAGAGGAAAGTGAATGGGTTTATATAGAGAGCTTGCACCCTTACTATGCATGAGGCCTTTTGGTGGGTTGAGGCCCATCAGAAACAAAACCGTGAGGCCCATGGGCCAAAGCGGACAATATCATGCATGTGTGAAGGGTGGGGCGTGACAAATGGTATCAGAGCTGACTCTCGACTAGTTCGAGTGTGGGTCCCTGCCGTGGCCTGGTGCAAGTGGGCGGGTTCACATGTGGGCGGGCCAAGAGGGCTGGCAGGCTACAAGAACTGGCAGGCTACTGCACAGGGACGTGCAGCCCTAAGGGGGGTGGATTGTGACATCCTGGAGTCCCACATCGACTATAGAGAGGAAAGTGAATGGGTTTATATAGAGAGCTTGCACCCTTACTATGCATGAGGCCTTTTGGTGGGTTGAGGCCCATCAGAAACAAAACCGTGAGGCCCATGGGCCAAAGCGGACAATATCATGCATGTGTGAAGGGTGGGGCGTGACAGTTTTGGTACCTTGGAACTCAGGGACTCGAAGTAATTTTGGAGAGCAATTCCTCATCCTGGCATAAACTTCAGGTCTCTGGCCATGTTCATATGGTTCGTTCTCTATATATCGCTGTAACAAAACCTGAAATTGTTGAAATTCTTGAGCGATTTGGGCCTGGCATCCCGAGTCCTCCTCGCCTTGCGAAGCTTTAAACCTGATAAAATTCTTATAGTTCCAGCTTAGAGCCTCCCATGTTTGGCAGATTTGAGCAACATAAGCAGCCTCAAGTTCTTGATATGGGTTCTTGCCCTTTGCCACGAATTGATCGTCCTTTGTACTAAATTTGTGCACTATCCTCTGTGAAACCGCTCTTGGTTGCACTTGTACAGACCTAAGAGATTCTGCGAACAGGAGCTTGATTTCAGGTCAAGAGAGTCCACTACAGAAACAAGGAAGATGACTAGAATCTAGTACAATCAATAAAGACATGTTACCTGTTTGCGTGAGCGTTTGTGCGCTAATTGGATCGATAGACATCATCTCCTCATCATATTTCTTGAACATACTGTAGTTTTCCCATCTGGATGAGCTCCTTCGAGATGAAGAAGAGAAGGGATCTTCGGTCTCAGAGCCTCGATAATTCGTAGAGCTTCGCCATTCATAGGAGCTATGAGAAGTGGAACCGCCAGCAAATGACCCAACAAGAATTTCTTCGCTTTCATCTTCGAGGACCTTAGACTTTGTGTTTTGAGGCCTCGGGTTGATGACCACAAAACCCTCATCTTGAGAGGAGGTATTCTTGTCATCCTCCGGGTGATGATCGTCATTGTTTCCATCTTTAGCTCTATCTACTTCATCTGTATTACAACAACATCATGATATGCAATATCAGGTCTTGTAATAGTAGTGCATAGTGACATAACCACAAAGAGAGAGTGGTCTAACCAAAGGGTTTAAGGAATTATAATGTGTACTTTTTGGGGGACCATCTTTGGATAACATGATCTCATGATATGGTGCCATAGGCATTGGTTCTGGCATGGGAATTGGCTCTTGATCACTGTCCTCTATTACAAATATCTCTGGTGGACCTTCTTCCTCAACCGCCAATTCGGAAGCATACTCGGTGCTCGAGGTTTGATTGAAAACCGGGACGCTTGCAACTTCATTTCCTTCATGATCATCACCTTCCTCAACAAGAAGAGTACCATTGTGGGAGCTTTCACTGGGCAAGAAGAGCAGCGCTTCTCCCCGAAGAATGATATCGGCTACGAGGTCTTCTTTCTCGTGGCATACGTTTTCGAAGAACCCAATATCACCCTCTTCGGAGTTGAAATCATCATCGAATTCATAGTCTCTGGAGAGAAAGATACATACGAACAATGAAAATGTTAGAAAACGGATAAGAACAATGCAAATGTTGGAGGAGGAAAACCCCAGATAACCCTTGAACACTAGGAGGAAATTGACCTTGTGGTGGTAGATCTTCGAAAGTGTGAGAGGAAGAACTTGGTGAGAGAAATGGATGAGAAGTAGAAGAAGAGGAAGAGAGAATTGAAGGGAATGGAGATGTGAAAGAACAACATGCTTGTTATTTCTATTGCAAAAGGCACTCAGTAGTTGCCATGGAAATGGCCTTGTGACGACTCTTTAGCCTTTAAACAAAGCTAATGTGAGAAAAGAAAGTGGAATTCCCATGCATTTACGAAAGCATTTCATGGCCAAAACAACCCTCCCACTATGAAGACTGACTCAATGGCTAAGTACCAAAGTGGCCTTCGATATTTTGATTCCTTTGTACATCAGGAAAACCCTTGAAATCTAGCTATGGGTGAAACTTGGGCATGGTTCTACCAAAATTTAAAAATAAAAAACCCTGGGCATTTTCCGATCCATTTCTGCAACACCAGACCCACATGAAAACCCATTGGTAAGTAAGAAAAAAAAAACAATCAATTAAGAATGATGAGCGGCTGATGTGCGATGGAGAGATCATGTGGCCAAGATTGTCCCATTTCTTTGATTCCCTTACAGTGGACATCAACGGAAAGATTAGCCCTGTAAGTAGTTCTGATGATGTGATGAAGGTTTTTGTGGGGGGAGAGAGTATCGAGAATGGATTAATGCAAATCAATCTCAATAGTGGCTGTGCAAATAATCAACCACGTAATGAAAATAAATCAAACCACAAGGACACACCACAAGAATATACAGATTTTACGTGGAAAACCCAACCTGGGAAAAAACCACGGCCAAGAATCAAGCACTATGAATCATACTACAGTTACAAGAGAATACTCACAACCTTTATCCAATTGCTCCTCAACCTAAGGACCTTGTGATTCCCTTGCACAGCTCCCTGCTGCAACGACCCCATGTCGTTCTCTGTAACAAATCCAATCACCTAAATGCATTCTAGATGTAGCACTTGATACCCCACAACAATCTTCTACACTCAGAGAAGTAGAAGACAATGATCTCTAGAATAGAACTTCAGCCCTTCAACTCTCAAAAGAACTCTAGAGGAGAAGATCTCTAAAATATATTCTCCATTCAGAAGAATGAGATCTCTGTCCTAGGGTTGAGAGAGAACCCTCTTTTATAGCCTCTTATTCGTGCCTCATAAGTATAATATGATTAGGAAAGGAGTTAGCATCAAACAGGTACGTTTCCCTTTAATTTGGGCTAAAAAATCGCAAGTCGGCGTACTTTCTGCATTTGCCCGATCGGTCTGATAAATTGCCCGACCGGTCGGATTAACATTTTGTCCGGGTGGAAATTTCGGCATTTTCTTGCAGACTTTTGGAAGTCATAACTTTTTCGTTTCAGCTCCGATTGAGGCGATCTTGGGCTCTACGGAATCCTCTTGAAAAGAGCTTTCCAACGGTAGATTACATGCCTATATCCGAAACTCGGTTTGTGAGATATGGCCTTTTTAATCTATATTGCCAGTAGAAAATCTCTTCAATTTGTCGCTTTTTCTTCTATTTCTTCAATTCAGTGCATCCGGCGACTCAAACCATTATCCATACTAAAAAATATATAAAATACAACACTAATGGACTTAAGTTTTGTCCAACCCATGAATTTGCCAAGACAAAAATACTTACATGTGATCATGCAACCATCCATGGCTGTGATCATCACTTAAGAACCATGTCCATTTGGAGTTGGGACTTCGATAGCATGTCCCGGGCATTGATGGATTAGATTCCAAAATGACAACGTTTGGTTGTTCAGATGATCCTTCCAAATTGCTGTTCTTTCTCCGGGGATGGTGCGATTTGTTTGGGCCCATATTTGGAACTGGTCACACTGGGCTAATCCAAAAATTAGTTCTCATGCTCGGCCCATCGAAACCATTGGTCTGTTCTTATATGCAAAGAAGACTTGTTTTGCATCTTGGTCATTTTAAAAGTACGACCACTTGGGGTCTGGGCTTCTCTCTGCTTTCCTTCACTTGCCGAGTAAGATTTCTCAATGAGGCAAAGAAGAAGGTGGGCTGCGTCACACATGCTGTGTATTAAAGTGAGGCGAGGGCACACGGCACCCCTCTAAAAGCTATTAGTCTACTGTTAATTAACCACTTTTATTGGCCTTAATAAATTATCATGAAAAAGATTTGCTAGAATTTTCTTTCCACAATCCAAATGCAACGACTCCAATATAAAAATCTTGCCCAAATGCACTCCCCACTTAGAAAGACTATCCTCTTCCTATGGGGCCCAAGATGAAACTAGAATGTTTAATGCATCGATTTCAGCCATGGCTATAATAGGTGACTGGACTGATTATATGTGGCCCACATTGGTTTTTTATCTTTTCCTTCATAAATCTAATTGAATTGAACTACTCTACATTGAAGAGATGAGGACGGCAGTATTCTAACATTTGAACGTAGTACCTGAGTGCAAAACAAACCTGGATTGTGGGATGAGTCCAATGTTTTCAGCCCTTTCTAATTTGGATCCTGGTATGGATCCACTGCATGGACACTTTTACAACCCTGATCTATATCCGGGTGCTTGAGTGTCATCTTTGATGGTGTGAATACCCGAACTCAGAACCATGTACTATTTATGTGTATGTACATAAATGGGTGGTCGCACTTTTGTGTCCACCATCCTTGTGCAGGAGTCTCATAGGTAAAATTTTCTTATATTTATATTAATGTCATATGAGTGTACCGGCCTTGATTTGGGTGTTGAGCTGGGCCCTTTATTCTGTCCAATCCATTTGGGTAGCTTAAAGCCTATTATTAATCAGATTTGTGTTGGCGTATAATGGACCTGTCGACCAACCCAACGTGTTCTGGCGCCTTCTCCATCTTTTGGTTGGAACCGAATCAAAATCTAGACCGTTAATCGGAAGAGATCAAAGGAGGACTTTACATCTCAAAGACTCAAACTGAATGTTACAATCCCACACCCAACGGTCAGGATTCATAGATCGGATCTAAGTCCTAAGATACTTTGCCAACATGATTTTCAGTCCCACAGGACAAAGAAGAGCCTGAAAGATCTCACTTCTGTTGTTTCATGCACAACAAGGCTTTTTAAAGCTAACCTTCCCTTAGTTTAAAGTGGAAAATAGAAAACAAAAAAGAGAAATGAGTAATTGAGAAGGATGTTGGAGAAGAATCCTTTTTCCCACACATCAAATCCAAAGACTTCAGTAGGCAGCATCAACCTCGTTTGAGAGCTAAGAATCGCTTAAATATAGTCTCTAACTAAAATCTAAATATCAACTCTTAAAAGTGGGTACGTGGGAAATTTTTGTTGCCGTTCAACTATGTCACTCATAAGTCCTTCAAAGTGCATTATTCCATATTTATTTTAGAGGAGTTTAAGGGCTTATACATTAGAAAACTCATCATTTAGTTAAAAATATATTGTTATGGTTATAAACATCATTGTAGTATTTTCGTACAAAATTCTTTGAAAATCATAGTTTTTTCATAAATCCATGAAACTTTCGAATTTTGGATTTTCATTACTAGAAGGTTTTCAAATTATTAATTTTCACATAAAATGGCAATGGTTTTTATCATCACTAATTAACTCAAATCAAAACATTTTCAATTGTGTGAATTTATTGTATCAGTTTATGTGAATTGGGCCCACATTAGTGCATTTGTGATTTTGGTTGAAATTATTTTTTAAAATAAAAGTGATTTTTGTGTGTAATCAAGATTTGGAGAAAAAGAATTAATTGTAAAAAGATCTAAAGAAAGGTTGAGAGAAATTGTGAAGCAGAGATGTGATCGTCAACTGGACCCTGCCACCATGCAACATGCATTAATTCACATAGTGCAATCCACACCTAAGGGATGGGTCCCACACATGTTTGTTGCAAAAGTAATTCAACGGATTATTTCAAGAATTTATATTTGAATTTGAGAAAGAATGGAAAGCCACACATGGAAGGTTCTTTACATGAGCAAGAAAATTAAAAATAGAAAATATGCAAGCATGGCTTGGGCATTCACATCATCCTTGATTCAAATTTTGCCATCTAGTTGCAAGATTTCTCCTATTTAATTATTCCTCAAAAATTCCAACCCAAAGGGAATAATTTAATATTGGAAAGAGGCCTTGCAAAAGAAGAAATATAGGAAAGAAGACCAAAAAATGTGTGGGACATGCACACCTTGGACCCACCAAAATGTGGCACGGCCATGCTTGAATTGTGAGCTCGACTTTATCATATTTCAAGACATTTAAGATGTATCAAATGTACAATTATGGAGATCGAAAAGACACCGAAGGTGGACCCACTTAATGAAGATTTGAATGCTTTTTATATTTGGAAAGTGTGCAAACAAAACTTGAGCCAAGAAAGGGGACCAGTTATCTCTTTAAACTTCCTAAAGTTTTGAAAATTTGGAGATAACCAAGGAAGGGCTTGCCAAGGATTCTTGAAATAAGTTTATTAGAAGGATCAAGATGCTACAAACAAGGACCAAACAACGAAATAAAAAGAACAATAAAACAGCCAAGGGGTTGCACAGGAGGTCTCCACCGTATCCATCTCACACTAACAAGCCATAATTCCTCTCCACATCCCCATCGCCCATACCACCATCCACCAGAAGTTCTCTCTCTCTCCATCTTTCCTCTACCATAAAGGGGTATGGCCAACCCGTTAAACCCATCTTCCATCTACTCCATACCACTGCTTCTCATCTTCTCAAGCTTCTTCTTTCACCATCTTCTTCATCATTGAAGCATGATTTGAGGAAAAGACAAGTGAAGAGTTAGGCATGCAACTCTATTTTCTTGAAGTTCATGATCCTTAGGTAGGATTGATGTACTTGTTATAATTCAATAAATCTAAAATTATTGCTTATTTAGATTAAGTTTCTCATTGTTAAACAAAGCTAATGATATCATGGTTCTCACCATAGAGTCAAGATCGTATGTTTATGCGTAGTGACAGTACATATTTGATACGATGGATATAAGTTTACTTTGATTTCAACAATTAAGATTTTAAATTCAAACATAAAAAATTGAAATCCATCTTTTTCTTTTATTTTATTGCATTCTTCTTTTATTTTCAGATTTATTTATTCATTTTTATTATCATTCAATTGGTGGTTTGATGGATTTGCTTTGTTTTGCAGTAATTTGTTTAGATTTTATTTAGAATAGGTTTTAAATCTGATTTGTAATTTTAATTTCAAACTTTGGACTGTACTTTTAATTTTAATTTCAGATTTATTAATAGTTTAAATTTTATATAGGTTTTATTTAGGTTAGCGCTAATTTTTCAAAATGACAAATTTTTGTGAAAACTAGCTCTCCGTGTATTCGATCCCGGACTCATCGAGTAAAATTACACTCGTCGACCTTGCACTTGAGGTCCATATCAATCAATCACCCATCACCTTGAATTAGGACTTACTCGTTCCATCACAAATGGGGATTATTAAAAGGCATCAACAAGTGTCCTTTATGACATATGAGACATTGACGTTCTTCAATCTTCTATAATATTAATGCATGTGTGCCATCTATCATATACTTTTTTGTTGGGCACATCAGTACTCTCTCTCTCTCTCTGTTACATGCAAAGCAATGTATCGTGATGATAAATAATGAAAAGAGATAAGGAAAAGAAGAATCGTGTATCGAGTATTGAGTTCACTTAACAAGTTACACTGTGGAAAGAGAAACGGTTGAGGTGGATGCTTACTAAAATTCAATAGCCTTTTTATTTAAAGTCAAGCAAACACTTCTGAAAAATTATGTCAGGCTATCTAAACTAGTGGGATAAGAGAATTGTAAGGTTTCATTAAGGGCACATTTGGTAAATACAGATAATTCTCTATTCAAAGGATTCCTTTTGCATTCTTGGAATCATTCCATCCTCTTAGGGCCTCTTTTTTTAGAAGAATTTCTGTCAAGAATTTAGGTGGTTAGGGTTTTTAGAACATGATATGACATTTTATCCCCAGGTTTTTGCAAATACTGTTTTGAAATGCAGAAATTTCTAAATTCGACCACTTGAAAAGTTTTAATTAACCCTTGAGAATTTCAAAATTCTACGTCCTTCACCTTTTGCTGGAATGGATGCTCATGTACAAGGGAGCATCTAGAAATCTCACCGTCTAGGAATTTCAGAATTTTTGAGACATTAATTTTGTGAATTCTACCAAAAAAACAAGCCCTAAGGATTATTAAGAGAGATAGTAACTAAAATCTAACTTTGGAAAACAAATGGGATTTGTACATTTACATATGCAAGATCCAATGGTCATATGTCTTGTGCATATTACTCACAATCCACAATAAATCAAGCCCTAAAGTTTTCTAGTGGTTTTTGACCTACTGCAGATGATAAATAGTTCAGATTTTCATTGTGGATCCCACAAGAATTTTAAAAATTATTTTTATAATATGGAATTTTTTATAAATATCTCAAAATATATGATGAATCAATAGCTTAAAATTCACTTAAAAGCCGTTTTGGACCTTCTAAACAAGATTAACAGTGCAGATTGAGATTATGAGACCCATAAGTTAGGTTCCCAAAGACCTATAAGTAGGCCCTAAAGTCATGCCTTTGTCACTATTCATTCGGAGCCATTACTATTCATTCGAAAATTTGAATTGTGCATAATAACTGGTCATAAATTGTTTTGCCAATTTCTTACTATCCATAATGAATTAGGCCTCCAAATTTTAACACATGAGAATTTTAAGCCTTTTGAAAAGACTGGATGGTTTGGATCTTACAAAAATGGCCCACAAAAATTAAGAAATTATGATCAATGATCTAGGTGTTTTTTAAAATATCTAATAATATATGACAAATCAACAGTTGATATTTGACTACATAGCCGGTTGGGACCTTTTACACATGATAAATGGTTTGGATTTTGACTTTAACACCCATAAGGTAGGTTCCCACAACAAAAACGATTAGCCATAAACTACTGCCCAGCACCACTATTCATCCTTTGTACCACCTTTTTGCACTTGTAAGGAGAGAGAGAATCCAATGGGGGGAGGTGGAGATCAAGGGATCACCCCTAGAAAGGATTTTTTTAGGGTTTGGGAGGATTATGATAATTCTTTTTCGATTTTCCTCTCTTTATCGAAACCTAGGTTTTCCTCATAATCAACGAAAACCAAAAAGGATTCCTTTCCAAGGATGTTACCCAAACGTGCCCTAAGGATTAATGAATTTTCCACACATGCAAATGAACTGATGATAGTCCCATATGATTAAGGGCCCCAAGGGCCTACCTATTTGAAAGTATTTGTGATGATAATTGTGGGTGTTGGGGTTTTTTATTTGCTATGAGCATTTGAAATTCTGCATTTAGGGCCCATGTCATTACTAGTATTCATAGAATTCATGTCTAGTGGTTGTCTAGAAATTTCAAATGCTAGTATTTAAAATACTGCTGAATTCTATAATTTTGAATTCTCTGTTTCATTGAAGGCTTGAATTCCCACCTAAGAGTTCTAAATTCTCTAGCTTCACAAATTCCCTTTTTTCATACATAGAAGAATTTCTAACTAGAATTAGAGCCATGTATATATTATTTATGTACAAATTCAAGTGTAAATTGCCCATAAAAAAAAAAGAAATGTTAACATAAAAAGACTACAATAATCTATTCCAACCATACATCCAAAAAATCACATCATGCACGGGCTTTTTTCTTGTAATATTATATGTACATATGAGTATCATTTTTTTACTAACCAATAATAACAAATTCAAAAGGTGTTCATTAAAAATTTTAAACCCTAAACATTAGTATATGATTTAGTGTGATAGATTGTAACAATTTTACCATGATGTTGCATATATTGTATTATTTAATTGATTATACAAAAGTTTATAAAATGAGTATTTCATGATCACTTCATATTATATTAGAAGTGTCATAAATTTCTAATGGTTAGACAAAGTCACATCTTTTCCATGACTTATGACTGATTGCACACACTATATAAATATATTCTTATCATTTACCTCCATTAATATATGTTCAAAGATTTTTATTTTTAAGTAGTAGGATGACAAATAAATTTAAACAATCATTAGAGAATTATTAAGATATTGGAAGAAAATTGAAAAATAGGTACTTATTATTATAACACATATGGAGGACCTATTAGGGGTAGACATACATAATACAACTATGGGGTGGTTGCCCCAGGTAGATTTGAAAAGTCCTGTTAGCAACTATGCTTTATATGGCCCACACCGCACATTCCAAGAGATGACACCCATGTTCAAGACGCCAGAAGTGCAAAAAAGACCCAAATAAAAAAAATAAAAATAAATTACCGCCTCCCATGAAAAAAAACCCTCTATTATTGAACTCTGGTTCGAAACTCTAGCGTTTTTCCTCCAACCAACATGGATGATGCGAGAGTTCCTCTCTTTCTTTCTCAATCTCCGGCATTCTCTTTTCTCCTCTTTTCTTTTTTCTTTCTTCTTTCTCCTCATTTCTTTTTTGCTTCTCTCTCTATTTTTATATTTTACATAGCAAAGTGCATACACCCAATCAAACGTAAAAAAGAGACAACTCCCAATCTCCTATCACATCAAACCAATAATAAAATAAAGGGCTGCCCACAGTTGATACCCTTGGTTGGCCATCCTTTTTCCCATCAGAAATTTGAGAAATGGAATTGTGTGTGAACAATGCGGAATTGCCGCCTCTTTTGTTTTAGCAATTTTTAAATCCAACAATTAAGATCTTTATAGGAAGAGGCATTTTGTAAGTAGATATTGTTGATGGAGGCCCCACTTTTGAACGAAATTGGGAAGCAATTTTGTGTTCCTGCAAACTTCAAATTTCAGAATTTGGGAATTTTCTTCTTGGGCATGTTTGGGTACGGATATCTAGTGGGGGAAATGACAGGTGGTGGATGACTAAGGTGAAGGTGATCTAAACCTTGTTGGGCTACCTTTTTTTATTTTATTTTATTTTTTGTTCTTAACCAATTTTTTCACTGGTAGAGAATTTAATTTGAATAGATTGATGTTGGTTATAAGATTGAAAATTTGTAAAGTATAAATGTGCTTTTTCTTATACTTGGGTCTTCTAAAAGGGGTAGAACTTATTTTCTTGTGAAATTTAGACTAGTATGTTTACTTGTGATTCTGCTGGATTGTGATATGCAATTAAGGGATTGATCCTTGATTGTTTCTTTGGCACCTCACCACCAATTCAGAACTCATAATCTACTGTTGAAAATATCAATATCTTTCTTCCACTCAAATAAAAATCCTAGGTCCGCCAGTGAGTCCTATGATGGATGAGTTCATGAGGTACTTATTACTATAGCACATATATATGGAGGACCTATGATATATGAATTCATGCAGAAGATAAGAACTGTCCTCATGACTTCGTGAAAACAACATTACTGAGATTGTAGCAATTAAAGGGATAAATTCCCTCATGAAAATCAACGATTCAAGGCTGCCTTGTTTACAATGGTTCCACATATAATTCATACTTACATATTAAGACCAGCAAGATATGCACAAATATATATATATATATATATGGTTCGTACACTTGTAGATTGATATTTTACAAAGAAAATAGCCTGGAAACTCTTGTATACGATATATTTGGAAACAAACTAAGCTTATTTCAAAACTAACAAACCAGATTCAATGCATCCAAAATAAATCTTAACAATATCAAATGCGCATTTTCAAAGTCAAACCGCAAAAAAAATCCATAAACCCATTATCCATAGCCAAACCAAGAAAACAAAGATCTTGCAGATAAAATAGAATGGATGCAGTAAAGAAAATACAAATCTATGGGCAATTTAAGTTCACTATTTCATCATAGTCAAAACCCCAAAAATATAGCCAAATTTTTCATCCATTCCATCACATAGAAACCCTAAAAAAAATTAAAAAAAGCAAGGAAAAGCAAAGAAATAGACAGAAAAGAAAAGAAATAAAGGGAAATGGAGAGGTAGTGTATATGTGGAAGAATCAGACCTCCTCTTTTGTTGCTATTGCTAGAAAAAAAAGATAAAAGAAGATGGTTGGGGCTTAGCAGACTGCTGTCATTCCTCTCGAATTGGTTTTTCAAATGTTAGTATTTTGGGGATTTCAAATGCTAAAGTTTGAAAAGTAAGAGAATTCTAATAAAAGAAATAAAGCATGCCTGATAGGAATTCTAAATTTTTAAACAACCTTAAATCCTGTCAGGAATTCTAGTAAAGAAATGCTGCCTTTTAGTATTAGATTCTAAAAAACCAATTGAACTTTTTCTAAATATCCACCTAAGGTTTATAGGATTTATAAATAAGCCTCTGTGGTTTTAGTATTTGTAAATCGGCCCCTGTCTTTGCATTATAATACCTTTTGTATCCCTAAAATTAGTAGACTTTCAACCACTATAATTTTTTAGAGTAAAATGACACTTTTACCTATCTTTTTTTATCTCTATATGCATAATTTTAAAAGCATAGCATTTTTTTTTCTCTTATGAGATTAAGAGTTACATTTAGTGCAAGAGCATACTTTACAAAAATTTATCCTGTCAATCTAGGACCCATTGCATTAAGTTTAAATCCATCATAATGACAATCAACATAGTACTTATAATCAATTCTAATTTATCATATCCATACATGGTGTCACAACCCGAGCCCAGGGTTCGGGGGTTAGCAAAAGCCAAACCTAATGACACACGTACTCCCGTGCCTGTACACGTAGACCGAGTCGAAATGCACACGCACAAGGGAACACTCACACGTGCCAAGCAAGTACGCGGAAGCTGCAAATATCAGAAACATAAAACTACAAAGCAAGAAGAGGATACAAAGGACGGACTGACATAATTACATATGAAAGTTTTACAAAATGAACAAAAGATATATACAGTGATAACAGGTCAAGCCAAATACAAGTCTGAAAATCCACAAAACAAGACTCCAAAATGATGCATGCCATGGACGCTCTACCGTGGAGTGATCACATCCACTCCTCTAGGCCTGATGGGGCCCCGGGGGTCTCATCTGAAGCCTGGCCGACCGGCGAGGGTTCGGCAGGGGGATCTGGGCCTGCAACACCAAAAACAACTGTGAATACTACGATTCAGCAAAGTATAAACCATAGCAAGTTAACACACGCTGTGTCTATTAGAATAAAGAACATCATGTGATTAAAGAAGGCATTTTCGTATACTAGGCTGTCATGCAAGAAGGAATTATGCTAAGTGAATCAATGAATACATGCTGTGTACATACTAGTGGCTACTACATTACCATATGCTCCCAAAAGAGGGATCTTATAACATGCAAAGAACACCATTGTCCGGGCCAGGATACAATGGGTCTCGGTTTCCTGGGGTCCGGTTCCCCAAGACAAATCCATACTGCAGCAGGCCATATAAACTATACCAAATTCACCCCGTCGGGATCCTAAGGTTGAGGCTAAGTAGTGCCCGACTATACGGAGTCAATCATGAAAATCCTGAGTAGATCGTGACAACTTATCATACGTGCAGATCCGTGAATGAACACATCATACATGCATACTCAGGGTAAATAAACCACAATGTGAAAGTAACGAAACATACGTACTCATATTAGAGAGTTGAGATCAATGATCGAATGCAATATGTTATGCAACAAATCATGTGAATCGAATCATCTTAAGTTACAAACCAATTCTAATCTAATTATCCGGTGTTTCTAACCGTGCATGATGATGTAGTTTTAAGTTATTCGATACACCGTTGTCTAGTGTTACCTTGAATCGGGCGATGCACGAAGTCCCTTAAACCAACACCCATGGGGAGGTGCTTAACATTCGGATAACGAACATGAATGATTCGCAGCCCTCGAGATCATTCACGCGTAGTATCACATTCCGTTGGGCAAGTCTAGGTGCTCTACATTCTATCATGAAGGTCATATAGGTCTTATCTTTACACCTAGCCTTATTCTTCATGTGTGGTTACGGCTTAGCCGTGTGTGTGCTACGGCTTAGCCGTGTGTGGTCTACGGCTTAGCCGTGGCTGGGCCGTAGAAGGTCTGTCAGTTGCTGACTCTCAGTTATTCCAGAAAATGCACCCTGTATTGTTCTACGGCTGGGCCACGACTGGGCTTCGGCTTAGCCGTAGGGCAATCCACGGCTTAGCCGTGCCCTAGCCGTAGAGGAAAACTGGGTTTATCTCCTCTCTGGACTGTGAGCCGTAGGTGCTATACGGCTTAGCCGTACCTGCACGAATTCAATTTCCTGAAACCTGTACAGAATGTCTGGGAAGCATCCAAATTTCAATTTATCAAGGGAGATAGACCAAGTAGTAATCAAATGAGTATCAATGGGCTGTAAACACATGTTTTCCATACACATTATTGTGAGCTAACCAAAATCAAAGCATACCAACATGGGTTCTCACACTATGGTTATACTTGCCTCAATTTGGAAATCAATTGCACAATGGGAGCCCTTGGATCCAAACACAACCTAATGCAAATCAAACCACATGCATGCATGAGAATTGGAAGGAAAACCAAAACATACAGACACACCATGCAAAGGAACAAGAAGGAAAAGAGAGAAATGGAGAAAGGAGATGAGAGAGAGATGGGAGAAAGTCCCACTCACCTCACATGCAAGGAACCACGAGCTTGATCGATGGAGGAGAGGAATTCAAGTGAAGGACGGAGAGACTCCACGTGCAATGCAGGAAATGAGAGAAAACGAGAGAAGGAACTTGAATTGATCGATGGGTGAGCTTATATAAGTTAGTGGGTTGGCCAAATTGCAATGAAGGCCAAGTGAAAAGTGTATTTTCAGTTTGAGTCAAACTCGGGTCCAATCGAATCACACGACCTCGGTTGCCAATGACGTAGTTACGAAAGTTAACGAGCTCAACGAAAGACACGTGTTGACATCAAGATGATGCAAAAATGACCATGTCTAAGAAAAGCTAAAATTACGAAAAAGGGCTTGGTCTACTTAATCCAGGTCAAACTCAACCCAACTACCTATCCATGACCCGTAACGAAAAGAAAACACAAACAAAACACAATTAGGAACGAAAACAAGATTAACTAACCGCTAAACGGGGTCAAGCTGGGTCGGAGTGTTACATCCTCCCCTACTTGAGAATCATTCCGTCCTCGGAATGCACACTAACTCACTCATACCTGGGAAAACAAATCGGGATACTGACGTGCCATCTGCTCTTCTAACTCCCAAGTAGCCTCATCGGGACTGTGATGCTCCCAAAGCACTTTGACCCATCGAATTGTCCTGGTGCGGAGTATCTGTTCTCGGGTCCCCACGATACGGAGCGGTCGCTCAACGTATGCAGCACTCGGCTGAATCTGAATCTCGTCATAACGAATGACATGGGAGGGATCATGAACATATTTCCGAAGCATCGAAACGTGGAAAACGTTGTGCACTCCTGAAAACATCTCGGGAAGCTCTAATCGATAGGCTAAATCACCAATCCGACTCTTGATCTCAAACGGTCCGACATAGCGTGGAGCTAACTTGCCTTTCTGGCCGAAACGGATCGTACCCTTCATCGGTGAGACCTTCAGAAAAACCCACTCGCCAACCTGAAACTCTAAGGGTCGTCTGCGGGTGTCTGCATAACTCTTTTGTCTCGATCGGGCAACTTTCAAGTTCTCAATTGCTTTCTGTACCTTCTCCGTAGTCTCGGCAATGATCGTCGGTCCGTGAAAACTTCGAGTTCCAACTTCTTCCCAACAAACCGGACTTCTACACTTCTTCCCGTACAATGCTTCATATGGTGCCATCCCAATGCTCTCATGAAAGCTGTTGTTGTAGGCGAACTCGCACAACGATAGATGAAGATCCCATTCTTTCTCGTAACTCAACACGCTAGCTCGCAACATATCCTCCAAAGTCTGAATCGTCCGCTCTGATTGCCCATCTGTCTGTGGGTGGTATGCCGTGCTGAAACTCAACTTCGTACCCAAAGCCTCTTGGAATGCTCTCCAGAAAGAGGAAACAAAACGGCTGTCACGATCGGATACAATCGACACGGGGGTACCATGGAGCTTGACGATCTCATCCACGAACTTCCTAGCCATCTCTGAAAACGTCATACCCTTCCGGAAAGGAATGAAATGGGCTGACTTCGTCAATCGATCTACAATTACCCAAATGGCGTTGTTCTTCCTGCTCGTCGGCGGTAATCCGGAAACGAAGTCCATGGTGATGTTTTCCCACTTCCACTGCGGTATGTGCAAAGGATGCAACGAGCCTGGCGGTCTCTGATGATCTGCCTTCACCTTCTGGCATGTCAAACAGCGAGCAACAAATCCTGCGACTTCTCTCTTCATGTTGTTCCACCAGAAGCGATCTTTGAGATTCCGGAACATCTTGGTGCTGCCTAGATGCATCGCGTAGCGAGCGTAATGCGCTTCGTTCATCAGCTTCTCCTGGAAATCATCAACTGCTGGCACGCACAACCTACTCCGAAAATAGAGTACACCATCCTCGAGTCTGAAATCGGGTCTGTCTCCAATGTGGTCTCGAATGCGCTTCAAGGTTAGATCCTCAAACTGCCTGTCCTTTATCTGCTGAATCATCTCAGGCTGAAACACTAGCGTACTAGCCAAAGTCACGCACTCATCCACTAGTTTAACTTCAACAGGGAGACCATGGAACTCTAAGAGGAAACTGCTCAAAAGCTGCACTGACTCTGCTTTCCTGCTGAGCGCATCTGCCACCACATTCCCCTTGCCTGGCTGATATTTGATCGGGAAGTCATAATCCTTAATAAGCTCAAGCCATCTCCGCTGTCTCATGTTCAGCTCCTGCTGTGTGAATAAGTACTGCAAACTGCGGTGGTCAGAACGAACCTCAAACTGCACACCATACAGATAATGTCTCCACAGCTTCAACGCAAACACGATGGCTGCCAATTCCAAATCATGGGTGGCGTAATTCTTCTCATGTTCTCGCAACTGCCTCGATCCATATGCAATAACCTTCCCATGCTGCATCAACACACAGCCTAGACCAACTCGAGAAGCGTCTGAATAAACCACGAATCCTTCACTACCATCTGGCAAGGCTAACACTGGGACTGTAGTCAACTTCTCTTTCAAAATCCGGAAACTGGCTTCACACTCCTCAGTCCAATCAAATGGTACGTTCTTCCTGGTCAACTTCGTCAAAGGAGAAGAGATCTTAGCAAAGTCCTGGACAAATCGACGATAATAACCTGCTAGACCAAGGAAACTGCGAACCTCTGTCACTGTCTTGGGGCTAGGCCAATTCACTACTGCCTCTACTTTAGATGGATCAACTGCCAATCCCTCTCGTGAAATGATATGACCTAAAAATGTCACCTGCTCAAGCCAAAAATCACACTTCAACAACTTAGCAAACAATCGATGTTCTCTCAACAACGACAAGGCTTTTCTCAAATGCTCCTTATGCTCCCCTGCTGACTTAGAATAGATCAGTATATCATCAATAAAGACAACTACGAACTGGTCCAAGAAAGGAGCAAAGATCTGATTCATCAATGCCATAAAAGCTGCAGGTGCATTGGTTAGTCCAAAAGGCATCACGAGGAATTCATAATGTCCATAACGAGTCCTGAAGGCAGTCTTAGGAATGTCATCTTCTTTGACCCTCAACTGGTGATATCCAGACCTCAAATCAATCTTCGAGAAATAAGCTGCACCCTGAAGTTGATCGAACAGCTCATCAATCCTGGGTAGGGGGTACTTGTTCTTGATAGTCACTTTGTTCAACTGGCGGTAGTCTATGCACATCCGAAAAGTACCATCCTTCTTCTTGACAAACAAGACTGGTGCTCCCCAAGGTGAAACACTCGGGCGAATGAAACCCTTATCCAAAAGCTCCTGTAACTGCTTCTTCAACTCTGACAACTCTGCTGGGGCCATACGATACGGAGCCTTGCTGATCGGTGCCGTGCCGGGAACAAGCTCGATGGCGAACTCCACATCTCGAACCGGGGGTAAGTCTGGCACATCGTCTGGGAAGATATCGGGAAAGTCACAGACCACCTGGATCTCGTCTAGCTGCTTCGTCTCCTTCTTCGCTGAGATAAAGGCAATGAAGCCTTCACACCCTCGGCGGATCAAGCGATCTGATTTACACACTGAAATCACACGCCTGGGGCATCTCTGCCGACTGCCCTCGAAACGGAAGCCCTTGCCTAAATCGAAGAAAATCGTCCTGTTGTAACAGTTAACACAGGCACGATATCGAGCGAGCCAATCCATACCAAGGATCACGTCGAAGTTCAACATCGACAACAGGATCAAATCAACAGGTAACTGATGACCTGCAATCTGCACGTCGCAATGGGGATAGTACATACTACACTCCACTCGCTTGCCAACTGGGGTGGATACAACCAGCACATATGGCAACGGCTTAGACGGCTGAGGTAACCGCTCGGCAAAACGAGGTGCTACATAAGACCGTGTAGACCCCGAATCGAACAAAGCTAAAGCCTCGACGCGCGAAATCAAAACAGTACCTTCAACCACCTGTGGATCCTCGGCACTCTCGTGGGTAGCAGCGTAAGCACGGGCTGTCTGGCGAGACTGTCTCGAGCCTGGACGAGCTGACTGTGGCTTACTCAGAGCTGTAGGTGCACTGGGTCTGCTAGGAACTGCACCGGAAGTAGGACCAGATGGAGCTGCACCGGAGGCTCTCTGTCGAAGACAATTGGCGATCATATGCTCCCTCGAACCACAGATAAAACAAGCACCAGCCTTCCTCCAACAAGCTTCGGTCGTGTGGTTCTTGCCACAATACCCACAAGTCACTCCAGTAGAGCTAGAAATACTTGGCTGGCCTTTGGTCTTCTTCTGTACTTGCCCTCGTGCACTGAAGGGCGGCTGTCGCTTGGGCTCAACGGCTCTCGCAGCTTGGTGGATGGCCTCAGCGGAATAGGCCCTGTCCACTGCGTCATCGAATGTAGCCGGACGTTGAAACGCTGTCACGTGGTGCATGTACCGGGGATGCAAACCTTCCACAAACCTGTTCACCTTCCTCTCTTCAGTACTGATCATGTCCGGAGCAAAATGCGACAACTGCATAAACTTGTTCACATACTCTGCTACTGTCATCTGCTGCTGACGGAGAGCTAGGAACTCAACCTCCTTGGCTCGAAACACATGAGCCGGGATGAACTTCCTTCTAAACTGCTGCTTGAACATCTCCCACACGGTAGCACTCGGAATATCTCTGTATGAGTCTTTCACGCTTTTCCACCAAGTCTTTGCAACGTCTCTCAGCATGGAAGTTGCTAGCCCGACCTTCTGTCGGTTCGTGCACACAACGGTCTCAAAGACATCCTCCATCTGTTCTAACCACTGTTCCGCCTTCAATGGCTCTTCGGTCCCATAGAACTCAATAGCTCCTCGCTTGCGAAATTTCCCATAGAGGGCATTCGGGTCACTCTCTCGAGGTTGCAAAATCACCTGCTGATCTACATGTGACTGAGCTGGGGCTTGGCTTTGTCGGTCTAACATGGTGGTAACTTGGGCTTGCAAGTTCTGCATCGATTGCGATTGTGCCTGAAGGGACTGGAATAGCATAAGAATGCGTTCATCTGTATTCGGTGTCTGCGGTGATGGTGCGGATCCGCTTTCGTTATTTCCGGCGTTCTGCTGAGAACCCGAACCTGATGCCATCCTGTAAAATGGAAAGAGTCAGACACAAACACAAAACAATAGCGCCCAACAAGCCCCAAAATCTAGAAAGATCAAGAAAGATCACAAAGAAAATCGTATCCTCACCACGATCCTACATGCCTACATGCTTATCATCTAGAACAAGGAATGAGCAAGAAATGCTTTGATACCATACAATACGTATGTCACAACCCGAGCCCAGGGTTCGGGGGTTAGCAAAAGCCAAACCTAATGACACACGTACTCCCGTGCCTGTACACGTAGACCGAGTCTAAATGCACACGCACAAGGGAACACTCACACGTGCCAAGCAAGTACGCGGAAGCTGCAAATATCAGAAACATAAAACTACAAAGCAAGAAGAGGATACAAAGGACGGACTGACATAATTACATATGAAAGTTTTACAAAATGAACAAAAGATATATACAGTGATAACAGGTCAAGCCAAATACAAGTCTGAAAATCCACAAAACAAGACTCCAAAATGATGCATGCCATGGACGCTCTACCGTGGAGTGATCACATCCACTCCTCTAGGCCTGATGGGGCCCCGGGGGTCTCATCTGAAGCCTGGCCGACCGGCGAGGGTTCGGCAGGGGGATCTGGGCCTGCAACACCAAAAACAACTGTGAATACTACGATTCAGCAAAGTATAAACCATAGCAAGTTAACACACGCTGTGTCTATTAGAATAAAGAACATCATGTGATTAAAGAAGGCATTTTCGTATACTAGGCTGTCATGCAAGAAGGAATTATGCTAAGTGAATCAATGAATACATGCTGTGTACATACTAGTGGCTACTACATTACCATATGCTCCCAAAAGAGGGATCTTATAACATGCAAAGAACACCATTGTCCGGGCCAGGATACAATGGGTCTCGGTTTCCTGGGGTCCGGTTCCCCAAGACAAATCCATACTGCAGCAGGCCATATAAACTATACCAAATTCACCCCGTCGGGATCCTAAGGTTGAGGCTAAGTAGTGCCCGACTATACGGAGTCAATCATGAAAATCCTGAGTAGATCGTGACAACTTATCATACGTGCAGATCCGTGAATGAACACATCATACATGCATACTCAGGGTAAATAAACCACAATGTGAAAGTAACGAAACATACGTACTCATATTAGAGAGTTGAGATCAATGATCGAATGCAATATGTTATGCAACAAATCATGTGAATCGAATCATCTTAAGTTACAAACCAATTCTAATCTAATTATCCGGTGTTTCTAACCGTGCATGATGATGTAGTTTTAAGTTATTCGATACACCGTTGTCTAGTGTTACCTTGAATCGGGCGATGCACGAAGTCCCTTAAACCAACACCCATGGGGAGGTGCTTAACATTCGGATAACGAACATGAATGATTCGCAGCCCTCGAGATCATTCACGCGTAGTATCACATTCCGTTGGGCAAGTCTAGGTGCTCTACATTCTATCATGAAGGTCATATAGGTCTTATCTTTACACCTAGCCTTATTCTTCATGTGTGGTTACGGCTTAGCCGTGTGTGTGCTACGGCTTAGCCGTGTGTGGTCTACGGCTTAGCCGTGGCTGGGCCGTAGAAGGTCTGTCAGTTGCTGACTCTCAGTTATTCCAGAAAATGCACCCTGTATTGTTCTACGGCTGGGCCACGACTGGGCTTCGGCTTAGCCGTAGGGCAATCCACGGCTTAGCCGTGCCCTAGCCGTAGAGGAAAACTGGGTTTATCTCCTCTCTGGACTGTGAGCCGTAGGTGCTATACGGCTTAGCCGTACCTGCACGAATTCAATTTCCTGAAACCTGTACAGAATGTCTGGGAAGCATCCAAATTTCAATTTATCAAGGGAGATAGACCAAGTAGTAATCAAATGAGTATCAATGGGCTGTAAACACATGTTTTCCATACACATTATTGTGAGCTAACCAAAATCAAAGCATACCAACATGGGTTCTCACACTATGGTTATACTTGCCTCAATTTGGAAATCAATTGCACAATGGGAGCCCTTGGATCCAAACACAACCTAATGCAAATCAAACCACATGCATGCATGAGAATTGGAAGGAAAACCAAAACATACAGACACACCATGCAAAGGAACAAGAAGGAAAAGAGAGAAATGGAGAAAGGAGATGAGAGAGAGATGGGAGAAAGTCCCACTCACCTCACATGCAAGGAACCACGAGCTTGATCGATGGAGGAGAGGAATTCAAGTGAAGGACGGAGAGACTCCACGTAGCTAATTTAGTTAAGAAAAAGGTGTCATATTTAGAGCCCTACAAGGTCATTGAAAATCCCTAACATCGTAAGTTTATAGTTTTCTTACGGCTTAGCCGTATACATGTTACGACTTAACCAAGTGGCTCAGGTTTTCTCTTTAAGTCCATGCACATTTACGGTTCAACCGTATATTAGCCTACGACTTGACCGAGCTAAGCCTATGGCTAGGTTACAGCTAGGATACGGCTTAACCGTAGTATGATCCACGATGTAACTGTGGGTAAGCTATAGAAGGAAGTTGGGTTTTCAGGCTCTCGAGAAAGCTCATTGTAAATTGGTTTACAGCTTGGTCATGAGATGGATACGGCTTAGCTATAGTTCATTCCATAGTGTAGCCGTAGGTTAACCGTAGTACAACAATGGGTTTTAGTACTCTCGGGACTTTGAGCCATACGCACTTATGGCTTAGCCATAGCTTCTCCGTAAGCTTCAAAAATTCTGGAATCAGCTCTAAAGCTCAATTTCAGTACAGAATTCTGAATGAAGGGGGTTATAGTGAGTTTCTATGGCTTTGAAATGTCCCTAATAGTTATTCAATACTCACACAACACTCCCATTTCACATTCATACCCTAATTCATTCAATTTTACATATGTATACACTTAAAACAAAAAGGAAGGAGTTGTAACTTAAGATTAGAATGATAAATCCAAAAATCAAAATTGTAAACACACATGCAGCATCATATGTATTCTATAACTTGTCATTTTCACAGTACTTGCCCTCACCAACTGTTCTTGGTGCGGTGGTTAAGGAAAGCCTTAACAAGAGAATGGATTCTATAAATGAAAGACATGCAAAAGGATAAATCTAATGTGGAATGCATGCATAATGTATGATTAAGTATCCTTGACTCTATTAAATCCAAAGAAATGAAATGGAGGTAGAGTTTCACCTTAAGGGGGTTATAGCTTGAATAAGAAGATGCTTTCAAGGAGAAAGATGCACAAGGGAAGAAGAAGATGAAGAATAAAAGCTCCTACTAGTGTATGTACTTCAAATCCTTATTTGCGGCTTCAAAAGTAGAGGGAGGTGAAGAAGAGTGGAGAGGAGAAGTAGTTTTAAATGTACATAGAAGGAGAAATGAGGAGAGACGTTGGGTTTTACTCTTTTAATCAAAGTTTTCTGCAGTGTTACATGCAAGCTTAATATTTTTGGGAAATTACAGTTTAGGTCAAATGGACCTTTACTGAGCCAAGATGGGTTCGGATCAAGTCAAACCGAGCATGTAAGATAGTCTACATAAAAATTTACACAAGATGCAACTAATGAGATATCAATATGTTGTATGAACAAATTACAAAAGGGTCCTTAACTACCTAGTAAGGTTCAAACCGACCCGACTACCTATCCATGACCCAAACCCAAAGGTTTTAAGTTAAATTAGTCTAAATGCATTTTAATTTATGTAAAACAATATTAACTAGTACAAATTAAGGTTAATTGGGATTAGAACCTTACAACTCTTGGCCGAGAAACTAGCCGGGCTGAGCCCAGTGATCATGAACCCCCGCTGACGAGCCATCTCCCTCCATTTTCCCTCACCATCATTTCTCCTTTCATTCTTCTCTATCTTCCTTCTTTTACTCTTCTTTAGTTCTTATTCTTCCTCCACATGGCAAGCCGAGATCGCTGCCACCATCGTTTACATGTTCCTCTTCATTTCCTCCCATTACCCTGCAACCAAACAGTCTCCATATGCCTCATCCATCACTATCTTCACTCTTCTTGTCTCGCATCAAAGTAGCCAAAACAACAATCATATCCCAGAGCTTCCACAACCAGACCTGGTGTTCACCACCGGCATGAGCATTGGCCAAGACCCACTTACTGTTCTTCCACTCTCTTATTCTTCTTCTTCTTTCTATTTTCTGTTTTTTCCTCTCCCTCTCTTTATCTTTCTTTTCCTGTTATCCTTTCTTCCCTCACCACCCATTATAGAACTCGTCTTCATCTATTTCTTCTTCATCGTTTTGTCTTTTGTTCTCCTTCCTCTACTCGTTGCTGTCTTCTCTACTTCATCTCTGCTCACCTGCTTGTTCTGTCTTCTTCCTCTTTCCTCGGCCCTGCATTCTCTGCTACTACTGCTTCTCTATTTTCTTTTTCTTCTTTTTTGTCTTCTCCTTCCTTTCCTTCGTCCATGGCAGAGCTGTCTCCACCTGTCAAGTCATGAATTTTTTTATTGGGTCATACTGGTTATCGGGTTTGAGTTGGGTTAAGAGGGTCAAATAGATCGGTTAACACAATTGGGCCTGAGTTAATGGACCATTTTTGGGCCAGAGGACTCTTTTTGAAATTTCTTAAAACCCATTAGAAAGTAGGGGGCCCTTCCTTGTAATTTAGAAAAACCCCCTCTCTTATATAACTTCTACTCTTAGGGTTTCTCCCTCTTTCTCCAACCCTCTTCTTTTCTTCTTCAACCAAAACCCTAGAGGCTCTCTAAGGGGGAAACCAAAGTGGGCTCTTCCAAGCTTTGATCTTCAGATCTACTTTGGCTTTAAGATCCAGGGAAGTAGATAGCTAAAACAATGGTTTTTGGTTCTTGCAATATGTCTTAGTTGCTTGTTGATTAACACACTTTTTGGCATGACTTCTTCTTGTTTGGATTAATGGCTTTTGGGGGTAATAGTTGTGGTTTGATTTTCTTCCAAACTTATAAAGATGATTTATGTTTGTGTTTTGTTTTAAACAAAAAATTTTTTTGGAGACATCGCTGCCCCGGCAGCAGCCGCCGCCCAGGCAGCAGCCACCGCCTGGGTAGCAGGCCTGGCGGGTCCGGTCGGCCCGGTGGGTCTGGGCTCGACCTGGTGGGTCTGGGTCCGGGTGCGGGTCTAGGCCCGTCAGCCCATTTTCTTTTCTTAAAAAATTATTATTAAATATGTATATTTATACACATATTACTAAATAAATAATTAGGTTAGGATATTCTTATAAAGAATTAAAAATGTTATATTTTGATTAATGGCTTAGTATTTTAATGGAGATTAGATTTTATTAAATTAATTTTAATTCGATGTTATTAGAAATGTATCTTGGATTATTTATAAATTTAATTGAGAATTATGAAATTTTGATTAATGTTCATTTAGATTGATTTGAAATAAACTAAGATGTATTTGGTAGCGATTAAACCATAAATAGAATACATTTATAATTTTAATTTAGATTCTTAATTGAGTTAGATTTCAATTTGGGATCCGAAATTGTACCTTTTGTTTTCTATAAAATGATAAGGTGTATTTGTACACAACAATGATATTAAGGAATTAATTATTTTCTTTCCCCTTTTTTATCGTGACTTAATTTAACTTTAGATTCAGAAATTGAACATCTTTTCCCTAATTTGTAAAACACACAAATTATATATAATTGGATTAGATGAATTATGTCTTTTAGGAATGTTAGTTGAATGTTCACATGAGAATTAGACTAAATGCAGAATGGGAATGTGAGGTTCAGGATGCACCACATGATAGGCACCAAAAGTAGTATATCGGCATCGTGGACTCATATTTCCATTGTGATAGAGAGTTAGTTCTCATGTGCACATTTATCTAACTTGACCGTTGGTGGATTAGTGCTTACCCTCAAAGAATTTGAATTGACACACGTTCATAATACACTTTCAAATTTAAGTACTCTAAATACTCAAAATGATATTGGATTGAATGTTGGGATTAAGGGTTTCATATCATGGTTCATTCTGCATCGATATACGTATACATTTGTAAATATGTATATTTGTATATATGTATCTGACCGACTGCAGTTTGGAGCTGGATGTAAGCCATCGAGTCAGCGTATACTGTGGATAATAGTATACAGCTGTGCCTTCTGTTATTATCGGCGAGATTACCCGTTTTTGTTATTATCTGCGGGAATACCCGTTTCTGTTATTATCTTTGGGATTACCCGATTCTGTTATCTGTATGCGGGACTACCTGTTTCTGTTATATTTATCCACGGGAATACCCGTTTCTGTGCATTCATGCCATTGGGGTTTGCATCTGATATAATTTGGATCATAATAAATACTTATGTTTAATTCAGTTGATTAATCCATTTGTTGCAGCTTACCTTTTTGCCAGATTATGTCAATCTGACCCATTACTTTTGGGTGTCTAGGTTCTGTTGCCGGTGCCGAACCGGAGGGTCAAGCGATGCAGGAAATTTCACCAAATGGCGGAGTTGTTGAGTGGAGCACCGTTGACATCATCTGAGGTGTCCTAGTGCGGTGCTGAGTTCGAGAACTTAGGATTATGTAATGAGGCCATGTCTGGGCCATTAGTTATTAATTTAAGTTTGGTTGTTTTGAAATTTTAACTCTAATTGTGATGCTTCGAAGCACTTGACTCTGGTTTTATTATTAATGAGATTGATTATCTTATTGTGATGTAATATCCGTCTGCGATGAGCATGGATTTTAGTTCCGCGTGTGATTATGATTACTTGATCACCAAGCATAGCCTCACGAAGGACTTTGATCTACCTGGAATTGGGGCCCGTGTTGTTTATATCTAGAAAAATTTTAAATTGGCGCCAATTCTCACACCCCTGAAACCGGGTAGGATCCGGCCCAGTTTTGAAGGCGTGACACCACCAGCTTTCAACATCTTCTTTTTCCCCTTTTTCTCTCTGTACCCACTTCTCATTCTTTTCTTCCTGTTTTCTATTTTTCTTCTGCTCTTGCTTCCTTTTCTGCAATCTACATCTTCTCCTTCTTATTCTTTTTCCAAGTCTGCTAGTCCTTCCCCTTCTTTGTTTCCTCTTCCTGTTCTCTGTTTTTTTGTTGTTCCCACTATTCTTCTTCCTGTTCCTTCTTTTTTTTTCTTCATCCTTTTCTCACCTTCCTTCTGTTTCTTCTTCACCTGGTTTTCTTCCTTCTTCGTGCTTCTTCTTTTTCTTCCTTGTTTTGTTTCTCACCCTTGTTTCTCCATTCTCGTTCTTCTTTTCTCACAATCACGATTCCTCTGCAATTTTTCCTTTTCTTCTTCTTTCTTCTTTAGCTTGTTTTCTTTAACCTCTCGTCCATCACCATGTCTTTCCTCTTCCTGAACCATTCTCCACTTTCTCCTTCCTTTCTTCTTTTCTCCATTGCAACCCAGTCACTCAATGCTCAACCCATCTCAGAAATCTTCTCTTCTTTCTTCTTTCTTTTATTCTTTTTTTCCTTATTCTTGTTTTCTGTTTCTCCCTCTGTCTTCTTCCATCTGATTTCTCTCCTCCCTCCTTTCTCTATTCTGCTTTCCTTTCTCTTCTTCCCCCGTTTCCTTCCTCTTGCTTTCCTGCTCTTCCTTTTTTTCTTTTCTTTTCTTTCTTCTTTTCTTTCATCCTACTGCCATTCTTCAGGTACCTGTTCAACTGAGACCGCTCATAAGCCCACCTTCTTTTAAGTCGAATTGACCCATTATCACTGGCCCACTTGACCTATAGATTTTATTGGTGATGTAGGTTCAAATTCACGAGCCATTAGTCTGAGCCCACTCAATACCAACCATCTAAACAATCCCTTAGCCTTATCTCAACCCGCTTAACCTACGTACATGCATAACTTACATTATTTAGGGCCTATATCAAGTTATGCCAACCACGTTTACTTGACCCACCTGCATGACTAAATAATCTGGCCCAACTAATATGACTCGACCCATTTTATACAACCCGTACTCAAATTTGGTCCATTGTTTGCAGTTGAACCCAAATCACGGCCATACACTAATGTTCCACGTACGACTCAATTGAAACCATCAACTTTGTTCATCTACACGGGCCCAATCCATAAGATTTCATTGTACATAAATAGATATTCTCACACATTGATATAACTGTCATAACAGGAACTCACACTGGGCTTCTAGGGTCAGACGGGCCCAATTCTTTGAGGACTAACAATCAAGGCAAGTAGTCCTACCATGACTCCCTAGTATTAGAGTTTTCATGTTCTTGTCTCAATTTGATTTAAAATGTGAAATTTTGCAAATTGTTGAAATAATCCTAGAATATTAGGATCTTTGTTGCCTTTGACTTGTTTAGGATACCATGATTGTGATATATCCAATCTTGTTCTCTTAGGCATTATCAAGTTATAAAAAAAGACAGCACATGAAGCATTGATCTATTTGCCATTTGATGTAAATTGTAAGAATTGTGATAACATAGGGATTGATTTGTGATCTCAATCTGGCTTCTTTTGTGCTTGAAAACTTGGGAATCTATCATAATTATTATTGAGCTCTTTATATTGTAAGGCATTCTCTAAAATATAGGCAATGAACCGTGGTACATTCACACGCGGATTTTAACTCTTTTGGATATAACATTGGGATTGGGCCCCATTTATGCGATATTGCTAGGCTGCAGCTAGTTTCCACTTTATTTTGGAGATTACCGATATTCTTCGGCCTTGTGCCAACTTTGTATGGAAATAAAACGATTTGCACCTGGCGGGTACCTTGTGCTTGATTCAAGCCTAACTCTGGCAAGCACACTTTGATATTTTGTTTATTACGGAGATGCCTTTCTTTTTATTTGTTAATTTGGTTATTTGCTTACCTATTTGAGATACCTTGAGTTTTGATTACATTACCTTTTGATATATTTGTATACTCGGACAGTAACTCTAAATCTGATCTCTTGGATTGTTATCTGTTTACTAGGTTTTATAGTTTGTATTACTTGTTAAGTTTTACTTACCCTTGTTTTTCCCCCCACAGTTTTCAAGGTTGATCCAGAACCTAAGAAAACCTAGCTTGTTTTGCGGATTTGGGGACTGAGAGAAGAGCTGCGAGACTCTAGTATTAGATTCAGAAGACTGAATTAGGATTTATTTGAAATTGAAATTTTGATTTTTATGTTTTGAGAATTACTCTCACTTCGAATTTATTCATTGGATTGATTTTTATAGGATATTGATCATATGATTCCATTTGGATTATTTTAATAAAGTTTGGAATTTATTTAATTTATTGTTGTAGACCCGTCATGCCTCGTAATTTGAGGGTACCACGGATCTCAAATTTTAGGACGTGACATTAAAGATGTACTTAGATTTGCCAATTCGATGGATGAAGCTTTGCCAAACAAGGGGTTGACAAGGTTTCTCCTTGAGAGGGAGTTATTTTGTAGGTTGTGCTTGCTATGGGTATAATGCTCTTTTACCCCTCCTCTCTCTCTCTCTCCACATAACCTTTCTTTCAATTAATGGAAAGTGTTGTTACAATAAAAATAAAAAACCAAACAACTGAAATTAAGGGTAAATCAGTGAAAATCACTTTTAATCATTCACCAACAAGAGAAATAAAGTCCTACTAAACAAATGCTAATTTTTACTCTATATAGTCAGCCAAAAAAATTTTTCAAAAATTCCCAAAATACACCCTTCCCTTCTCTCCCCACACCGCTTTCCTCTCCCTCTCTCCTCCCCTTCCCCACCTTCCAATCCAGCCGGGACAAGGTTCGGTGCAATCTCCCTACAGTAGCGAGATGCGGGGAGGGGGAGAAAGAGGGGGGGGGGGAGTGGGGGAGAGAGAGAGAATAGAGGGAGGAAGAGGGAGAGGGAGGGGAAGAGGAGAAGGAAGAAGAGGAAGATTCCCTCTACGCCGGAGCTCATCCCCAGCCGAAGGGGAAGGTGGAGAAGGGGAGGAGAGAGGGAGGGGAAAACGGTGTAGGGAGAGAAGGGATGGGGGTATTTTGAAAATTTTTTATTTTTATTTTTATTTTTAACTGATTTTACTAAGTTAGAATTGGTGTTTGCTTAGCAACTCTCTAGAAATAACATGCTCACTACGTTGTTGAAATTGTCATGCATGATTTTTACCAAAAAAAAAAAAAAAAGGCTGCACGCAATTTGCGTAAGCACTTGCGCTAGTCCCAAGAGACGGGCACCACAGGGACCATGGATGGGTCCCTTGTAGACAGGTGGAGATCCAGTGGGCTGTGTACAGGCCACTGGCCTCGTATGGCAATCTAGGAGCCTGGCTCGACCAAATGGGCCTGTAAGCTCATTTGGTTGAACGGCTGGACTTGGCCTAGGCTCATGAGGTCCTACTCCTAATGTTTCTTTATCAATGGGCTATGCCTTTTTAGTACCCTCGCTAAGGGGGCTGAGACCTAAGACAGAACCAGCATATGGGGGAAAGAAACATACATGAAAAAAGTGGTATATCTAGGGTTTGAACTCAAACTTGGACACCAAATGAGAACTGTCACTCTTTACCACTTAGGTAAGTATCCATTCTCCCATAAAGGAATCTTGGATATAGACTATTGCATAGGCCTAAATTTGGTCCAAATCTGGTCTTGAAGTTTGCCTTCGTGCGTGTCCCTAATGAACAAGCCCAAAGTCATAGGACTACATCAAAACCCTGTGCCAGAAATATGATGTAAGTAGATTGATGTGAACCCTAGTATGTGCAGTAAATGGTTCTGGCGTGGCCCTGAGGATGTGCGGGGTCACCAGCTTGAGCCTGAAATAGGCACTTAAACTTATGTATCGAGCAGTAGGTTGGACTTGTACGAGGTCTATGACCAGGTCAGAGTATCAGCGACCAAGCTAATATCTCTGGCCTCCCATCATGTTTAATTCTCAAGGGTTGTTCATGAGCCAGTTCAAGCAGACTGAAAGCATGTCCAAGCCGCAACCCATTAGTAATGACGCGTAATAGTGAAGCATAGATTCAAGACATGAATTTGAAAAAAGTTCCAGAACGAGCTGATATGCAATAGATCCCTTCATGCTAAATGGGTGATACTGGGCTCGGCCTTGAAGATACATAGAATCAGGCCTATACTTTTTAATGATCAGGCCATAAATTTACTCTTGGGCGAGTCCATCTGCCAATCAGAACTGGACTGGACAAGTAATTCAGGGCTTGGGTGTAACCTTTTCAGTTTCAGTTTGCTTCGGGTTTAATACTTCTGATACAATTAATAAATGGTTGGGTTCAGTTTGTCACATTCTTCCTATTCAACCCACCAACTCGCGCTCAGCCAATTGCATGCTGGCCTTCCAATCCAACAAAAACCCAGTCTGTTTTTAGGTTTAGATTGACTCTCTTAAATTCCATGTCGGTTTTAAGTTCACATTTTCAACCTACTGAGTGAGTCGGATCCATGTTGAGCCTATACATACGACACCCATTTTTGGTAAGGGCCATGGCTTTCCAACATCACCAAGGTGCATGCAACCGGTTGACATAAAGATCCAATCGAGAAATCATTTTTTGTTTTTTTTTTTGGCTAATCATTGGGCATGTGCATGAGATTTAAACTACTCAAAATCACAACAAAAATACTCGACCTGCATTTATGCTATTATGGTTAAACCAGAAATTGTAGAGGCGGAGCCTGCTATATGTCAACCGATCTGTTGGACACTATATGTTATAAACCCTTTTTTGGATTAGAGAATGTGTAAAAAAATCATGAGGTGGGCCCAGAATAGTTCAGGCTATCATGTCATTAAATTCTTCGTATCTTTGACTTGATTTTAAGTTTCTATTTCTGAGGAACAATCAAGAACTACAAGCAAGAACTCGTGGTTAAGTGGTGGATGAGAAATACCACACAGAGAAATCAATGATACAGGAGAAAGATTTAGAGCGCGCTTGGAAATGGAAGGCATTATCAGAGCATAGTTGGGGATGGTAACAGGAAGGGTTTTGGTTTTTTTTTTTTGTATCTTTCTTTTTCATTTTTCTTTTTCCGGATAGCCCACCTTAAGGAGGGCTGGGACTCAAGTATAACCTGGTACACTAAAAAAGAAAGCTTACTTAAGTAGAAAAGTAGCCCATACAAGTGGGTAAAAAGGGGGTTGTCAAGTTCTGAACCCTTGATCTCCGCAATAAGAACACGACTCCTTACCACTAGGGTAAGGAGCAGTTCTCAACCGGATGGGTTTTGGTTGAGTTTGAAAATATTAGTTTTTTGTCTAAAGAGAAAAAAGTATATTCTCTAACCTAATATTCATATGAAGTATCCGCTACCAGTTAACACTACAAGGGTAAAACATTTTACCAAGTAAAAGACATGCATGTAACTGTGCTTTTAAGAAGCCAGAAGAAGGGCTAGATGTGGTTCTTTTATGTGTTTTTATGATTGCTTCTTATATGGAGGGGCTGCAAGCTTACAAAAGCCTTTGTCTGCAACTCTTCCAAAGAGGTAGAAGCGCTCACTATCATCTTTGCACTAAACTATGCGATGACTAAAGGATTCTCAAGGATTCAAATGTTATCGAATGCCTTGGAGGTGGTTAAATGCATCAACGGACTGATGGACTGGTCCCTAAGGTCTTCTACTAATGACATTTTGAACATTGCTAAATCTTTTGATTCCATTAAGTTCTCTTTTATTCCTAGAGAATTTAACAGGGAAGCCCATATCATGACTCAGTTTAGCTCCTTGGCTAGAAACGATTGCTTTTGGGATGGTTTCTAACCACCTCAGCTCCGTTCATATTTGGGTGGGTTGTAGGTTTCTAGGGCTTTTTATGTTTTATTTTGTTAGTTAAATTCAAAAAAAAACACTTGGGACAAGTCAAGTGCAACATAAAACCAAACTTAGTTTAAACCTGACAAACCTACTATCAAACCCACCACCCATTGTCATCCCCAGATATGCTCTTTTCATAGACAATTTGTGTAAGATCTCAGCCCCAAATTTAGGGTCTGTTTGCTGATTTATCGTGCATATTGCTAATTAATGGTTTTTTAATACGAATTGAATCTTGGATAGATAGTTTGGTGGGACCCTAACTTTGATTAGGTAGCACAATGACCATTTTGTAATTTAACTAGCCGAATCTTGCATCATTTCATCAAGACGTAATTAAACTGCATCATGTGCATTTAATCATGCTTATCATTTTTAATTTGTAGACCCATTTCATTTAGACCTAAGTTAGCTAGTAAGACCCCCATATGATTCTTTTTTGTAAATATCCTAAACCAATAGGCTTGCTTCTAAATACCCATAGTATCCTAAGAACCTTAGCTATGTAAAGACACATTCCCCAAAACTACACTATCTCTTACATCCTAGACAAAGACCTTAGCCTCCGTAGACACCACTTCCATTTTCTTCTTCCTCCTACAAGCTTAGAGTGTATGAGAGAGACTCAAAGTCATCAAAGATTGTCTTCATGTTCTTCTCCACACTCCCTTTTATTCATTTCATGTTTGGTTGGAGTGAAAAGCCTCTTTTTTTTCATTTTGCACAATGTCGGGTATATGTCTTGTATTCCGGTTTAGCCGGATGAGTCCATTGGGTTAGCTCTCACCTCTCTTCAGCGCAAGATCTAGGGTTACAGACTACACACATATATAGTCTCCGCTTTCTTAGCCATCAAGAAAGTCCCGGTACAATTCCAAAACATCCTTGACCTTAAACCAGTCCCTGGCTAACACAATGGACTTATCTGGCTAAATCAGAATACAAGATATATACCCAACAATCTCCACTTTGGCTTAGATTCCATCCGACTCAAGCCACTAGGAGATAAAACCGGCAATGTCTTCACGTACCTTGCTGAAAGGTACGTTACTGCACCAACGATGCAGTCTTCTTCAACATTTTGATTTGTTGAACCAGCACATGAACTTTGAGCAAAGTTCATCTCGTCAAACTCCACATCAAACTTAAAGCTCGAAACCATTGACGAATCTGAGTGATATCATGAATCACTCACCATCCTGCCCCATCTTCAACATCACTTTGAAGATCCAACGACTACAAGCATGCAAGCAAAACAGATCGGGAATACAAGTCCAGATAACTTCACAATTGCAGAAACCTCTGCCTCCGAGCGGTCAAAAAACTCCATTTGACCGGGCCTCCGATCAATCAAACACGTGTTTGACAACTGCTAATGCATCAGCTCCTCCTTGCTGCTTCTTCGGATTGGCTCTGACAAGATGAATAACATCACATGCTATCCGGAAAGCATGTGAACCCCAAACGACCAACTTCGTTTGAATCAGCAAACCCTTTGCAACTAGGCCGGCGACTCCTATTATTGGGTTTGCAACGACAACCAGGTCAAGTAGACCCGATTAAAGCCTAAATCTACATCTGTTCAGATCTCCTCCAGATTTCTGCATCAAGTTGTAGATCTCGTCAACAAGAGCACACTGGAAGAAACGGATCTAAATTCAAGTTTGGATGACTCTGATTTTGCGGAAACAAGTTTCTACGCTCCTAATTGGTCAAACCCTTCGTTGACTGTCAAACAGCAATCACCCTCTTCCACTGCGTAGATCTACTTGAAACAAGTCCGTAGGCGCAAACGGATCTCCGATCGGACGTCGGATGATCAAGATATCGTAGAAACAATTTCAGCCACAAATCTGGTCAAACCTGCCTGTTGACCGATGCTGACATCACTGCTGACGTCACAGCTTGCTTTCTGCCGAGCCTCTGAAGCGGACTTGGGTTGGGTTCACCTGGCCTGGAACTAACCTGAACTGCATGCTGGGCTGCGCTCTGTGCACATGGGTCAGAACTGACCCAACCGAAACTGGCTTGGTACTGCTCTGCTGTTGGGCTTCTCACCACGGGTAGATCGAAACCAACCTGAACTGACCTGCACTTGACTCTTGGTTGGGCTTTCTCTATAATGGGTAAGGTCAAACTGACCTAACCCGAAACCAAAAGCGACCTGGGATGTAAATCCCAGTCGTCTTCAACCTGCGGCTTCTCTGTTTCTGCAACAGGGGAAAACCGCTTCGACCTCGGCAACGACAGAGGCTTCGGGGACCGGCGACGGCGTCCAACAGCGGGCTGGAATTTCAGCGAAGGGGATGGAGACGGCGAGAATCCCGGCGAAAATCTCGGTGAGAATCTTGTGTTTTTCGAACAGCATTTTTTTTTAAATCTCTTTTCCGGTGAAGATCAAGAAAAACACCCTGTTATTCCTCCCATTGCCTTCTACCTTCTCTCTTTCTGTAAACAGTACAATGCTCGTTTCTTCCTCTATTTGATCGCGCTTAAAAAATGTAGGCGTGAAAATGAATTACGGAATCAAGGTCCGACATTCACATACTTTAAGCGTTAAGAAGAATAGGAAATAATTACAGTTCATCATTAATTTTCCTTTTGTTTACATGGGTTCAAGTGCCCTGACCGCGGGGATGCAGGTTGTTTACATACATTTTGAAAGTTTACAACCCCTCCCTCAAGTCTTAGATGTGATTTCAATTTGGAAAATACAAGAAAATATACATAAGGTGGAAGAAAATGTAAAAAAGGGGAAAAAATGGGGGGTGACCGTGACCCGCGGTCACTGCCCCATTCCAGTGACCGTGACTCACTCGCAGTCACTGGGGCCTTCCAGTGACCGTGACTCACCCACGGTCACTGGAACCTGCCAGTGACCATGGGTCACGGTCACTGACAGACAATGGCCTTGTGCCTCCGTTTTTTGTGCTGTTCGGGCTGGTTCTTTCTTGGAACTTCTTTCAAGTGTTGGAACTCCATTCTCATGACTTTGGAGCAGTGGACAACCATCAAGAAGATCACATTTAACCATGGAATCAATTGAAACCGCTGTAACTCATCATTCGAGCTTACGGACTGCATTTTTGTTTCAAGTCTGAAATGGGCAAATTTGAAGCCGGAGTTGTGTCATCTGAACCTATCATTTTCAAGGAACAAAATGAGGCCTAGAGAGACTTCTTTCACAACTCTTGTTATAGCTAAGAAGTCCTACGAATAAGAGAAACAGAGGTGACAATGTCATCCTCTTAAAAATTGGCGTCAGACGAACATAGTATGGACTTTGGCCATTCCACTTCCTTCTCTCCGTCTGAAATTTCTTGCTCACTTTCAAAACTAAGAAAAGAAGATGGGAATGGTCGTGGAAGTGCTGCTGGAGCTTGCGTCTTGTTGCCTTAGGTGGTGACTTTCTTCAATTTCTTCACTTTTCTTCCTTATGTGTGTTCCCGCCTGTGTTTCTTCAGAATTTTCTCTTTTTATAGACTCCCAATCAGTTTTGTGCAGTTTTGGGGAGTTAATAGTACTTGTGGGGAGTTGGATTTCGAAGAGGAGTGGAGGGAAACCACCCAAAATCGTGGGAAACATCCTTTGAAGGTCCGTGACCGCAGGCTGGGCCACGGACGAGGCCCAATTTCCGGTTTTTGCGTATGTGACCCATTTTCATCTGTTTTGGGCTCAAACAAAGTCCGATTGCAACCAAACTTAGAGGGATGCTTCTTAACACTATTTTCTACATGTCATAAAAATTTCAGCCCGTTTTGACTTCGGGAAGTTGGTCAACTTTTTCACTAATTGGGCCCCGGTCACAGACAAGGCCCACTTTTGGAACAATGCATATGCGATCTATTTTCAATTGTTTAAAGCCCGAATGATGTCCAATCATCACGAAACTTGGAGAGATGCTGCTTGACACTATTTTAAGTATTTCATAGAAGTTTCAACTCTGTTTGACCACCTGAACTTGGTCAACTCCTTTTGTTTCTGGGCCCCGGTCACTCCCAAGGCCCATTATCGGATTTTCGCATATGTGGGTTGTTTCCGCCTGTTCGGGGCCCAAACGGTGTCCAATCGCCATGAAACTTGGAGAGATGCTTCTTGACACTATTTTGAGTGTGTCACAGAAGTTTCAGCTCAGTTTGAACCTGAACTTGGTCAACTGATTTTGTTTGTTGGCCCCGGTCACTCTCAAGGCCCATTCTTAGATTTTTGCATATGTGGCTTGTTTCCGCCTGTTCAGGGCCCAAACGGCGTCCAATCGCCACAAAACTTGGAGGAATGCTTCTTGACAATATTTTGAGTGTGTCACAGAAGTTTCAACTCTGTTTGACTAACTGAACATGGTCAACTCCTTTTGTTTGTGGGCCCCGGTCACTCTCAAGGCCCATCCTTGGAATTTTGCATATGTGGCTTGTTTCCTCCTGTTCGGGGCCCAAACGGTGTCCAATCGCCACGAAACTTGGAGGGATGCTTCTTGACACTATTTTGAGTGTGTCATGGAAGTTTCACCTCAGTTTGACCACCTAAACTTGGTCAACTCCTTTTGTTTGTGGGCCCCGGTCACTCCCAAGGCCCATTCTTGGATTTTTGCATGTGTGGCTTGTTTCCACCTGTTCGGGGTCCAAACGGTGTCCAATCGCCACGAAACTTGGAGGAACACTTCTTGACAGTATTTTGAGTGTGTCAAAGAAGTTTCAGCTCAGTTTGACCACCTGAACTTGGTCAACTCCTTTTGTTTGTGGGCCCCGGTCACTCCCAAGGCCCATTCTTTGATTTTTGCATGTGTGGCTTGTTTCCGCCTATTCTTGGTCCAAACGGTGTCCAATCGCCACGAAACTTGGAGGAACATTTCTTGGAACTATTTTGAGTGTGTAAAAGAAGTTTCAACTTAGTTTGACCACCTGAACTTGGTCAACTCTTTTTGTTTGTGGGCCCCGGTCACTCCCAAGGCCCATTCTTGAATTTTTGCATATGTGGCTTGTTTCAGACTGTTCGGGGCCCAAACGGTGTCCAATAGCCACAAAACTTGGAGGGATGCTTCTTGAAACTATTCTAAGTGTGTCAAAGAAGTTTCAGCTCAGTTTGACCACCTGAACTTGGTCAACTCCTTTTGTTTGTGGGCCCGGTCACTCCCAAGGCCCATTCTTGAATTTTTGCATGTGTGGCTTGTTTCCGCCTGTTTGGGGTCCAAACGGTGTCCAATCACCACGAAACTTGGAGGAACACTTTCTGACACTATTTTGAGTGTGTCATAGAAGTTTCAGCTCAGTTTGACCACCTAAACTTGGTCAACTCCTTTTGTTTGTGGGCCCCGGTCACTCTCAAGCCCATTCTTGGATTTTTGCATATGTGGCTTGTTTCCGCCTGTTCGGGGCCCAAACGGTGTCCAATCATTACAAAAATTGCAGGGATGCTTCTTGACACTATTTTGAGTGTGTCATAGAAGTTTCAGCTCAGTTTGACCACCTGGACTTGGTCAACTCCTTTTGTTTGTGGGCCCGGTCACTCTCAAGGCCCATTCTTGAATTTTTGCATGTGTGGCTTGTTTCCGCCTGTTCGGGATCCAAACGGTGTCGAATCGCCACAAAACTTGGAGGAACACTTTTTGACACTATTTTGAGTGTGTCATAGAAGTTTCAGCTCTGTTTGACCACCTAAACTTGGTCAACTCCTTTTGTTTGTGGGCCCCGGTCACTCTCAAGGCCCATTCTTGGATTTTTGCATATGTGGCTTGTTTCCGCCTGTTCGGGGCCCAAACGGTGTCCAATCATTACAAAAATTGCAGGGATGCTTCTTGACACTATTTTGAGTGTGTCATAGAAGTTTCAGCTTAGTTTGACCACCTGGACTTGGTCAACTCCTTTTGTTTGTGGGCCCGGTCACTCTCAAGGCCCATTCTTGAATTTTTGCATGTGTGGCTTGTTTCCGCCTGTTCGGGGTCCAAACGGTGTCGAATCGCCACAAAACTTGGAGGAACACTTTTTGACACTATTTTGAGTGTGTCATAGAAGTTTCAGCTCTGTTTGACCGCCTGAACTTGGTCAACTCCTTTTGTTTGTGGGCCCCAGTCACTCTTAAGGCCCATTCTTGGATTTTTGCATATGTGGCTTATTTCCGCCTATTCGGGGCCCAAACGGTGTTCAATCGCCACAAAACTTGGAGGAATGCCTCTTGACACTATTTTGAGTGTGTCACAGAAGTTTCAGCTTTGTTTGACTATCTGAACTTGGTCAACTCTTCAGTTGACTTTTTTATGACAGTTGGCCCTTGTTTCAGCTGTTTGAAGCTCAAATGACCCCGGTTTGATTTGAAACTTGGAAAGACTGACGTCAAGAACATCTTGGAGTATTCATCCAAATGTCATGCAGTTTGGATTTGAGGAAGTAGGATTTCGAGCAGTAACCTATTCATTGCATGCGTTAGGTCACTATTCACTCCACATTGAGATAGTTAGCCTGTTTTCTATCCGAACTGCCTCCCCTTGACTTGAAACTTTGGGAGAATAACTTGGGGCATTCTTTGAGCATTTGTTCCAAATTTTATCTGCTTTGGCCTTCTGGAAGTAAGATCTTAACTGATGACCCCCAAATTCAGGATTACTGTCCTCTAAGCTGACATGTAATGAAATTTAGGCCAAACAGAGTCTTTTCATCTTGAAAATTTGAAAAGTGTCTTCTGAGCATGACTGAAGCTTCGCGTCTAAATTTCATTAATTTTGGACATCTGGAAGCAGGACTTTGGTCAGTGACCCCCTGGCTTGAGGGGGAACTGACTTCAGGCTGACATGCTTGTGGCTTTTGAGTTTGATGATGTCTGTTCAACCAAAAATTTGAACTTCCTCTGAGAGTTCCAGCTATCTTGATCTTCATGGAATGCCGGTTCTCACAGTGATTCCCCAGGATCTGCAAATAACCTCTGTAACCTAAATTAAGCTGAGATGAGGTGTCTTCGCTGCAGTATTTGCAATTTTTATAGGTCAACAAGTGCCCCCTCGAGGTACAATGATTATAGTATAATAATCGTTGTGCCTCGAAATAGCCAATCTGTGGGAATGTTGGATGGCTTGATGAAAAGACAGTTTGTCAAGTTAGGTTGTAGGCCTAAACTTTGGGATTTGAAAATTTTGATAAAAACCATGAAGGGTTTGATGACGGAATTTTGAAAAGACATAAGAAATCTGAATTTCTTTGCCCTATTTTCATGGATATCAAAAGTAGCATCTCCATGGGGACTGTGGGGAACACCGACAAAGGAATCCCTTAGGTATTTAGAAAATTCAGAAGTTTATGAATTTTGTTTGGATTTTGGAAATGAATTTGATTTTCTTTTAACCTATTTTTCACAGATATCCAGAGTGGTGTCTCTGTGGGGATGTGGGGAACACCCACAAAAAGAATCCCTGAGGTTTTAAGAAATTCAAAAGTTTTAGAGAAAATGGATTTGGGTTTGGATCTTCATGGATTTTTGGTTCATTTTCAAAGATCAAAGTTTGGGTTTTGACTTGGCTTGACATGATTTAAAATGAGATGCAATTTTGACAAAATGAGATGTAATTTTGAAAGAGATTAGCTTTTATGAGTTTTGATGAAAAATAATTTGGGACATTGGTTTGAAATCAAAGTTTGACCCAAAGTTGATTTGGAAAGAGACTCCGCATCTTCTTTTTTTTTTTTTTTTTTGTATAATTTCCCTCAAAATACCCTAAGAATAGGATTATTTCTTTGGTAAATTACTCCAAGTGGACCCCTCGTAGGACTTGCAAAAGATCACAGAGATCGTGGTGAAGAAGGAGGAATCCATCAAGACTTGATCTTAGACTCCACTGATTTTAACCAAATTGTATTTGTGGGAAGGAGGCCAAACAGTAATTGAGGGGGAATTCCCAATTTTGGACCATTAATTGATTTTGGATTTCCCTGCTCCATGTGCTGGCATCAAATGCGGGCTTCACTTAGGAAAAACAGGGAAGAGATCGTGGGCATTTAAAACCCAACATCTCTGTCCCTTTTTTTTTTTTTTATTTGTTCAAACCAACAAAGAGAAAGGGAGACCGAGAGAGAAAGAGAACGGTTTTTTTTTTTTTTGTTCAGACCAACAAAGAGAAAGGGAGACCGAGAGAGAGAGACCATTTTTTTTTTCTGCTTTGTTTTTTTTTTTTTCTGTTCAGACCAACAAAGAGAAAGGGAGACCGAGAGAGAAAGAGAAATGGGAGAGAGAAGAAAAAGAGAAAGAGGGAGAGAGACCAAGAGAGAAAAAAACTGAGAGAGAGGGAGAAAAAAACCGAGAAAGAGAGACCGGAGGAGAGAGAAAAAACTGAGAGAATGGGAGAGAAAAACCGAGAAAGAGAGAGACCGGAAGAGAGAGAAATTGGGAGAGAGGAAGAAAGATCGAGAGAGAGAACTGACTGGGAGAGAGAGGAATAAATTGGGAGAAAGGGAGACAGACCGATAGGGAGAAAAATCAGGAGAGAGGGAGAAAGAAATCGGGAGAGAGAAAAAAACAGACAGGGAGAGAGAGAAAAGAATGAGAGATCGGGAGAGAGAGAGAGAGAAATTGGGATAGAGAGAAGAAAAAGAGAAAGAGGGAGAGAGACCGAGAGAGAAAAAAACTGAGAGAGAGGGGGAGAGACAGTGAGAGAGAGAGAAAAGAGAGAGAAAAGAGAGACCGGGAGAGAGAGAGACCGAGAGAGAGAATTGGGAGAGAAAAGAAAGAAACCGAGAGAGAGGGAGAGAGACTGAGAGAGAGAGAAATTGGGAAAGAGAGAAATTGGGAGAGAGAGAAGAAAAAGAGAAAGAGGGAGAGAGAATGAGAGAAAAACAGAGAGACTGGGAGAGAGAGAGAAAGAGAAATTGAGAGAGGGAAAACTGAGAAAGAGGGAGAGTGACCGGGAGAAAGAAGAAAGAGAGAGAAAAGAGAGAGAACGGGAGAGAAAAGAGAGAGAACGGGAGAGACAAAGAGCGGGAGCGACAGAGAAACCGGGAGGGAGAGAGAAAAGAGAGAGAGAAAAGAGAGACCGGGAAAGAGAGAGAGACCGAGAGAGAGAAAATTGAGAGAGAACGGGAGAGACAGAGAGCGGGAGAGACAGAGAAACCGGGAGGGAGAGAGAAAAGAGAGACCGGGAGAGAGAGAGATTGAGAGAGAGAAAATTGAGAGAGAGAAAAGAGAGAGACCGGGAAAGAGAGAAAGGAGAGAGAAGAGAGAGAAAATGAGAGAGAGGGAGAGAGACCAAGAGAAACAGAGACCGAGAGAGAGAGAAACCGAGAGGCCGAGAGAGAGAGAAAAAGAGAGTCAGAAATCGGAAGGAGGGAGAAAGACCGAGAAAAAGGGTGGAAGCAGAGAGGTGCTGGGTGCATCTTCCTCTCAGTTACCAAGTAGGACTCGGGTTTCTTTCATCATCTCAAGCACAAACTATGGCTGGTAAGAATTTCCTTTTCATCTTCTCTTGTGTTTGTTCATGACTGAATCCAAGCCTGGATTTCTGGATGCATCCCTTTTTCTTCTTTTTTTTTTTACAGCCATATCCGGTTGAGAAGAACCCTTGTGTCTTAAACTCTATCAGAACTTCTTCATAATCATGGTCAATCCTGACTGTCTAATACTTGTTGCGTTGTCACAGTGAACATCCACCTGTTTTTGAGTAGTAACATGCACACCACTGAACACGCATCTAACTTTCTGTGATCAGAGCCTCTGTGGGAATTATAGAATGCCATTTTCGTGCTTGAACACGAACCTGCTGCTCCTTGAAAAGGTCTTAAGGTGCTTGAACATCTGTTTGGACCGAGAGCCTCGGTTCTGAGACTTAAGTGTGCCTTTGATGCCAATTCTTGGTCTCAGAACTGAGTATTGCCTTCTCCTTTTGGTCTTATACTAGGGGAGATGCTGCCGATTTTTTTTTTTTTTTGAGAAGTTCCATATCATTGTTACTAATATCCATTTTTTCTTTCTTTTGATCTGTTTTGCAGATAGAAGAGATAAAGCACCTGCAACTGCAACTGCTGGGGCACCTAAAAGTCGTGCCAAGGGTAAGACCACAAGAGGGCCTGATCCGAAAGACCCAAATGAAGCATCTGATGTTAACTTGTGGCTCCAGGGAGCTAAGGCTTTGTCATCGAGAAACTGGTATTCGTATTGGTGTAAGTTGGACGAAATTAACATTAGTACTGCTATCCCAGCTTATGCAAGCTACAAAGGGTGCATCCTCATGGCAGAAGTGCTAAATGCCAAGGGGAAGCTGGAGGAGTTCCTGGACTGAGATTCTCTGCTGCACCTTCCATTTGATGGTTTTGCTTTTTCTGATTAGCCCTGGGGGCCATGTGTACATTGACTTCACTGTTTATATTCAAACTTTAAAATGGAAATCTATGGAAAATGCTTTTCCTTTCTATTTTTGTCATTGGTATGGGTGTTTGGTTTGATTTTTTGTGGATGTTTGATGTGGTTCATGTGGATGGTTTGTTTGGTTTGGTTTTCTCAGACTTGTATGAGGGTGTGATTTGCGATCTTTTGGATCCACAAATCGGAAATAAGGGAGTCATATAAGTGGACGTTATCCGGTGCCCATGTGTGAGGGTTTCTCCAGGGTCCATGACTTGATCCTTTTGGCGTCGAAAGGGGTCAAACAAAGTAGATGTTATCCGGTACCCATGTGTGAGGCTATCCCGGGGTCTTTGACTTATTCCTTAGGACAAAGATTTGGTTTTTGTTTTTGTTTTGATTTTGGTTATATAGGGTCTACAAAAAGACTTGTTCTATATAACCGAAGGTAGTCATATAGGGTCTACAAAAGACTTGTTCTATACAACTAAGGATTAGCTATATGGGGTCTAAAAAAAGACTTATTCCACACAGCTGAGTTTTGCTATACAGGGTCTGCAAAAAGACTTAATCTATATAGCTGGATGTTACAAGGGGTCTTGTAAGGACGTTATCCAAGTAACAAAAGTTTGACTAGAGGGGTCGTGGGACTTGATCCTCGTAGTCATTTTATACAAATCTGAGGGATTTTGGTTACGAGTCATAGGTTGTAAGGCTCGGAACCAAAGGATTGCAATTTTGGTTGGGAGTCATAGGTTGTGAGGCTCGAAACCAGAGGATTTTGATTTTGGTTAGGAGTGAGAATGTACACTGTACATGGTTTGGGTACATTGTACATGGTTTGGGTGTACCAATGACATTCAGGTATAGTATTTCTTGAGAAGTTTTCCATTGATAGGCATCATGCATCTTTCCCCTTCAAGTGTGAGGAGCGCATAGGCGCCATTGGAGTAAACCTTGTCGACAACAAAAGGTCCTTCCCATTTAGGTTCGAACTTGCCTCCCGACAAGTGCGTGGAAGACATAGGTCTTCTAACTGCAAGGACTAAATCTCCTTTCTTGTAAGCTCTATACTTGACCTTTTTGTTGAAAGATGCAGCCATACGAGCTTGATACAACTCAATACTTTGTTGAGCGGCAAGCCTTTTCTCATCAAAGTTTTCTAGCTCTTGTAATCTGAGTTTGGCATTCTTTTCTTCAGTATATTTGTTTATCACAGCCACCCGAAAAGAGGGAAGTTGAATTTCCAAAGGTATTACAGCTTCACAACCATAGACCAAGGAATACGGTGTTGATTTAGTAGGACCACGAACTGTAGTTCTGTAAGCCCATAATGCTTCAGGAAGCCTGGTACTCCAACTCTTTTTGTTGTCAGAAACCATTTTCTTCAAAATCTTGCAAATGGTTTTGTTAAAAGCCTCATCAAGTCTGTTGGCCGCGGGGTTATACGCTGTAGATGGACAACACTGGATTCCGTATTTGTCACAGAATCTGTAAAATTTATTATTATTGAATTGCGGGCCATTGTCATGATACAGACGTTTGGGCACCCCAAAACGGCAAATGACATGAGTTTTCAGGAAGCTAAGGACTATATCAGTTTTAACTTCTGTGAGAGGTACTGCTTCTGCCCATTTGGAGAAGTAATCGGTTGCAGCCAAAATGAATTGATGTTCACGTTCTGAGGGTGGACTGATCTTTCCCACTATATCCATTCCCCAAGATTCAAACGGCCAAGAAGTGGTCGTAGGGTGCAAATGTTCAGGAGGCTGGTGAATGTAATCACCATGAATTTGACACTCATTGCATCTTTTAGCAAAATTAATAGCGTCGGACACCATGGTAGGCCAATAGTAGCCTAATCTTCGAATTTGATCATGAAGTTTTGGTCCAGCTTGGTGAGCACCACATAGGCCCGCATGAACTTCTCTAAGAACTTTTTCAGCTTCTTTCGGGGATAAACATCGAAGTAGAACTCCATCGTATGATTTGCGATAAAGAGTTTTTGAGGGCAAATCAAAATGGAATTTGAGAGCTCGCCTTTGAATACTGGTTCTATCTTTAGGATTCTCTAGTAATACTCCATGCAGAATATAATCAATAAAAGGATCTCTCCAATCCCTGAATGAGTTTTGGAAATATGAAATTCGATTTTTGATTACAGTGAAGCTATCTTCTACTGCTTTGTAAGTATCGAGTGGGGGTAGAAGTCTTCTCTCAACAGCTTCCAATATCATCTTGTCATTCTCAGGGATTGCCATTGAAGCTGCCAAGCTTGCTAAGGCGTCTGCTTTGACATTCTGGCATCTCGGAACATGATGAAACGCAATCAATTTAAACCTTTATTTGAGTTCATATGCCCTATTTTAAAGGGGAATTAGGTCTGGCTTCTTTACTTCATACTTGTGATTCATTTGCTTAATCACAAGTTGTGAATCTCCATAGACCCGTAGCATGTTAATGCCAGCATCTAAAGCTAACTCAAGCCCCATAATTAATGCCGTGTATTCTGTCACATTGTTCGAGCATGGCTTAATCAATGAAAAGGAGTGAGGAATATAAAATCTTCCTGGACTGCAGAAAGTAATTCCAACCCCTGATACTGGCTTTCCTCGTTCATTAGTCCTGGAAGCTCCATCAAAATGCATGGTCCAATGTAGACCTGAATCAATGGTGGATTTCTGTGTTTGTTCAGTGACGAAGACTGACTCATCAGGGAGATTGTCTGTGAACTCAGAATCTTCTGACAGTGGATGTTTTGCTAGAAAATCTACAAGAGCTTGTCCTTTTACTGCTTTCGCAGGAGTGTATCTGATGTCATATTGAGAAAGAAGGATGGACCATTTGGCCAGACGTTCGCTCAACGCCCCGACTTTTGTCACTAATACCTTTAATGGATTAATATTGGAAACCAGATACACCACATTAGAGAGGATGTAATGCCGCAGCTTTTGTATTGCAAACATAAGCGCTAGACATTCTTTTTCTATTGGGTGATAATTGTGCTCAGCACCAACTAGCATCCTTGACAGGTAATAGAGTGCCACCTCCTTTCCTTCATCATTCTTTGAGCTAACAATGCTCCCAAGGAATGATCAAGAGCCCTTGTATAAAGAATGAAAGGCTTGCCCGGAATTGGAGCTGAAAGAACGGCGGGTTTGTAAGATATTGTTTGATATCCTGAAAAGCATTTTCACAAGCTTTGTCCCATACAAAGTTTACTCCTTTCTTCATCAATTTGGAGAATGGTCTGCACTTTCCGGACAAGTTGGAAATGAACCGTCGGATGTAGGCGAGTCTTCCCTGCAATCCTTTCAATTCTCTCAAATTTCTCGGCGAAGGCATTTCCAATATGGCTTTGATTTTGACGGGATCTATTTCAATGCCCCCTTTTCGCACCACAAATCCTAGAAACTTTCCGGAAGAAACTCCGAAAAAACATTTCAAGGGATTCATTCGAAGATTGAATTTCCGTAATCTCTCAAGGACAGTGTGAAGATTGGCGAGATGGTCTGATTTATGCTTGCTCTTGACTGCCAAATCATCAACATAACATTCAACAGATTTATGTTGTAAGTCCTTGAATATTCTCATCATTGCTCTTTGGTACGTGGCTCCAGCATTTTTGAGACCAAATGGCATGACAGTATAGCAGTATATGCCAAATGGAGTTCTAAAGGAAGTGTGTTTTTCATCCTCTTTGAACATTTTGATCTGATTATACCCCGAGAAGCCATCCATGAATGACATTCTTTCGAACCCAAAAGTATTGTCAATCATTATTTCTGGTATAGGTAATGGAAAATCATCTTTGGGGCAGGCTTTATTCAGATCTCTGAAGTCAATACAGATTCTGATTTGTCCATTCTTTTTATTAACTAGGACTATATTAGCCAACCAGCCTGGATGCTGTTCTTCACGGATGAAATTAATGCCCTTGAGTTTCTGAACTTCTGCTTCTATCTTCTCCATGATTTCAGGCTTAGTCCTCCTTTGGTCCTGTTTTACAGGTTTAGCATCATCTGCTATATTTAATTTGTGTATGGAGATTTCTGGATCCAAGCCCGGCATTTCTGCATAAGTCCATGCAAAGCAATCTATGAACTCTCGCAAGAATCCCACATACAGATCAAGTTCACTTCCTTTAATTTGAGAGCTTACAAAGGTAGGTCGGGGATTTTCTGGGGTTCCCAAGTTTATTTCTTGTACTTGGTCCTCAGTTGGAGGATTAGGAGGAAGTGCTTCTACATTGTTATTGGAAGTTTCTAACTCTGTGAAACCCTCTGGGGTTTCAGTTGGGGGTTTTAGCCAAGGCCTGATCCCTTTCCAAGGATTTGGTTTTTTAGGCTCTTTGGCTTTTATATGAAGGGCTAAGCATTCGCAGCGGACATGTTGGGACGGGCTTATTTCCTCGTTGAGTTCAGGTGGCCAATAGTCAGTGATTTGTGATGCAGCATCATCTTCATCACTTGCCCCCTCAGGATGCTGAAAAATGGCCCAATCAACGGGATCTTGAAGCACAGGAATTTCATGAGAGTCATCCGAGTCATATTCTTCAGTGAAGACTACCGATCTGGCTTTAACACTTCGTTTAAATTTAGGAATGTTACTGTAAGGAACATATCCTATGCAATGATGTAGCTGCTCAATTCTGCCCCCTGTCTGGAGATCTTCTTTCATCTCTGGAGTAAAGACATCCAAAGAAGCCCGTATGCCATTTGCAGTTAATCTAAGACCCATAGGTTTCTTGAGATTGTACCCCATATTTTTCATCATGTTACAGACCACAGGATTATAAATATCAAGCCGGATTTTTCCCTCATTACTGATTTTGTCAATGATATCTGGTGGAGAAGTATCTTCAGCCCGATGAAAAATAATCGGATGATTATACTGCTTAGATGAGGGTACCAAAAAGCAAGAACCTTCGAATTCATAAATGTGAGAGGGAGTAGGCCATGGCATAAGCGGAAGATTGCAATCTACCATAGAATGCACGAAGGTGCTCATTTCTTTAGCGTCTTCAGAGTCCAACTCAGAATCTGTATCTCTGATAATTGAAATGACATGTATTGGACGCATTCTTCTAGACCTCCTGCGCAGCCGGTGGAGTGCCACTTCGAGAGATGATACAATTCAAGACATCTCATCAAAGGTTTGAAATTCCATCGCCATGGTTAAGCTGCGGAGAACTGGCCGAAAACCTACCCAATACAAGTGAATCCATGCGGAGTAGTGTGGAGGATTTTCACATCTTTCAGCCAAACGGAGCCATCTATCAATGTACCTGTCGGCTAATTCTCCCCTCTGCTATGATGTCAATATCAATTGACTAAAAGTGATAAGAGAATCAGGCTTTATAGGCGATATTCCCTTAGTAGGGGGAGGTATATCATTGCTTTCTTGATTAGAGCTCGAGGATACCATGTTGGCCGAAAATGAAAACTTGTGATGTTCAGCATCTTTTACTTTTGATAGCTTTGTGGATATGATTAAAGGTGGGTCTGGCTTTTTGATTTCAGATTTTACCTTAATTATCAAAGGAGCTTTGATATCCACGCATTTTGCCGCAGATTTTCCTGCACATTCCAACTTTATGGGGAGATTAGATTTTTGACCAACTTTCTTTGCTGAAATAGTGAAAGGTTCTGCAGGATTATCATTCACAGGAGCATTCTTTGTATCTGAGTTGGATTTTGTAGGCTTTTCTTGATACATTGCTGCGTCTGTGAAATAAACCTCCTTTCCTTTGAATGGCTTTTCCTCTACAAAGACTCGATGTACCTTCCCCTCATTGTCGATGTATTTAAGGCATTGGTGAAGAGTAGAAGGTACTATGGCATAATCATGAAGCCATCGTCTCCCCAAGAGGATGTTATAGCAAGCATGAGTTTTTACTACATGCAGAGTGGCTTCTGAAACTAAATCTCGCTACTGGAATCGAATTCGGATTTTACCAATCGGATCCTGGACTTTCCCACCATAACCTTGAATAGAAGTCTTTGTAGCAGAGAGCTTGCTCACTGGAATACCGAGCTCTTGAAGGGCCGTGATTGTGATGAGATTTAGAGCTGACCCTAGGTCAACTTGAACTCTTGGGACAGGCATATCTTTGATGTAGGCCGTGAAATAAAGTGGCCTCGTATGCTTCATATTTCCAAAGAGGAGATCCTCTTTGGTGAAAGAGATAGTAGCTTTAGAAGCATTGTGAGTTAAGAGACACTCCTTGCATTACTTTTGAGGCCTCTTGGATTTCGCCTTCAAATAGTTCTTTTCTATTTGATGCACTTGTGCTATATGAGTATGATTCTCAATATTCAAGGCCTGTAGTGCTCGTATGAAGTTGTCACGATTCTCCTTGGACATCTGCAAGAGATCAAAAATGTGGAGTCGTGCAGGTATGTGCTTAAGGTGTTCAACAACATCGTACGTGAATGGCTCTGGTGGCCTTGCATTATCATTTACTTCTGGAGAAGTTACATTTACATTGGTATTGCCTCCCGAAGGGTTTACATAAGAAGAGGAAGGAACAGAGGATTTATCATAGTTGACCCTGTAGTTACGACCAGAGCGAGTGCCATCATTAAGCATGTTGCTTTGGTCAATTTCTGGTCATGCGTCTCTTCTTATGGCATTGACTTCTTCTAGTTCGATGAAAAGCTGATTGACCTCTTCCAGGCCTACTTCTTGGTTTACACCATTAGGAATAGCCTGCGATGTTTGGGGTTCTATGGCAGCATTCAAAACCACCAGGGAAGGAGCCGTTGATAGTTCCTCTTCAAAGTCAGAGATATTCTCGACAATATTACTAATACTGGGGTTATTATGTCTCCTTGGTAACCCAAGTTCCCTGATTGAGTTAAAGTCAACAAACTGATTACTTAATTCAGAATTTTCATTTGAAAAGATCAACTCTGAATTAGGTGTGGAAGAAGCATCTGTCGTAGAAGGAGGAAAAACCGTCTGCTGATCCTGAACTTCATCGTGCCCGACTAATGGTAGTGGATCCGGATGAACTTCTGGAGGTAGTGGAAAAAGAGGAGGATCATTCGACCAGCCACTTGAACTTGGCTTGTGTATGTCATACAAGGTCACCGATAGTGTATTTAGACCATGCTTGATATTAAGCGTTCCCATCTCGGGGTCAAAGGCTTGTTCGAAATCCTCATCCTCATCAGAAGGATATTCATCAGCAAAATAATCATCGATCCATTGATCGTCTTCTAGATCAGAGTAATCCGACCATTGATTTTCATCATCGGAGTTAGGGGGTGTACCATCCCATGATATCCGATTGCAGCTGGATATTGCTGGTTCTTCCTCATCTTTTGGAATTGGAATGATGTAGTCGGCTAGAGTAAAATAACCTCTGGCTGATATGAGAGGATTTTCTAAGACAGGGGCCTCGACCGCCTTGTCTTTCTTCTGCTTAAACTGTTGTTCTTGTTTCTTTTGAGCAGTTTTCTGGAGACCTTTAATTTGCCTTTTGATCTTTCTTCTTTTCACAGGTGTGGGTTTAGTTTTCACTTTTTCCCATCCTTCATCATTTATTAAGTCCGGGTGAACCCACATTTCCTGCCCTGAAGAATCTTTGATAAGTATCAACCCTTGTTCATTATGTAGCGCATTGATGACCCGGAATTCGACCATTGGTGGCCTTGATGGAGCGGGTATTGCCACAGGTGCAAATTGCCCGAAGGAAACCATATTGACTGGGGCTGTATCATATTTTCGATCAAATGTTATTACTCCATTTTTCCACATCTCATTGACCTTTTCTTTTAGGATAAAGCAATCTTTCAAAGGATGAGATACCATCCAATGGTATGCACAATAGTTTGGATCATTAACACGACCCGCTTGCTCTGGCTTTTTAATGGGTGGAAGCTCGAGCTTGTTGTTCTCCATCAATGCTTGGAAGATGACTTCAATGTCCCCATCAAAAGGGTACTTAGTTTACTTCCTCTTTTCATATTCTTCCTTTTTGTTTTGCTCCGTCTTACCATTCTGTGGTTTTTGAGGAACTGGTTTGGAGGTTTGTACATTGAATACCTCCTGCTTCTTTTGGGGTTTCGGCACAGTTGGTTTTGGAGCAGAAGATGATGATGATTCCATTTTTCGGGATCTTGCTTTCTTCTGGCTAATTTCTTTCAGGGTTAACTCCGCATCAGTGGCTACTTCAACCAATCTGGCCAAAGACTTAGTTTTATGACTAAGTATGATAGCCTTAATTTCTGGCCGTAAATTGGTTTTGCACATTTCAATTGTCACCTTTGGAGATGGTTGTTCTAGGCATCTGTAAGACAATGCTCTCCATCTATTGATAAAGGCTTGTGCAGTTTCATTATCCCCTTGCTTTGTACTACCGAGTATAGCGAAGGTGACCGTTTGATCTTCTTCCTGAAAGTGAAGTAGAAACTTTTCTTCTGTAATTGGCCATGTAGTGAAGGAGAGTTCTGGCAATTGTTTGTACCAATCGAAAGCAACTCCCTTCAATGTACCAACAAATAGCCTTATTTTTAGTGCATCCAATTCGGGTAAACTGCCAAGGAGCAACTTAAAATGCACTATATGCTGATAGGCTGACCCTTTTCCAAGGTAAGGCTGGAAAGTCGGAAGTTTGTAATCTGGCGGAAATGGAACCTAATCAAACTCCGGAGGGTATTTAGATGTAATACCCTTTTTCTTCATCCTGGTTTCCACTTTTGATTTGTTTAAAATTTCCTCCACTTCTTTAAAAGTTACAGGTTTTTCAGGATCTGCGTGGAAACCAAGGATTGAGGAGTGATCACCTCAAGTTGAACCTGAGGCAATTACTTTATCTGTTAGTGCCTTGATTTGTGCTGTAAGTAGGTCAATTTTGGTGGCATTCGTCCTGATCATGCCTGTTCTCTTCTATCAGCAAATAAGGGGTTAACAGGAGCTTCAGCTGGACTACCCAATTTGTCTGCTAAGATTTTCAATTGAGCCGTCAGGTGGTCAATTTTAGCTCCTTGTTGCTTGACAACATCACTGACGTCATTCTCTTGATTTTCGTCAGAATTTTCTTCGCTAACATCTTTGCCTCCACCGACATCCTCTTCATTACCGGTCCCACTCCCTTCAGCTATAAATATGGTGTACTGACGGGGGTAAGAGGATGTAGGAAGAGTGGATTGACTATCTTCGGTGTCCAGGAGAGTTATTGAGTCCTTATCAGAACCATGATCGTCAAAGGTCCTATCTGAATGAGAGTTCGAATCAGAATCTTGGGACTGAGTTCGAGCCATTCTTCGAGTAACTCTCCTGGTTGAGCCAGGTCCGACCATACATGAGGAGGTTAGATTTGGCTCATCTTCTTTAATCACCCATTTTTTAGTGATTCTATGCTGTGACTGTTTCCGAGCATGTCTCTTGGAGCGAGCCAAAGCCCTCTTCTTTATTTACTGGGCCAATCTGGCTGCTAGAGTTTGATCTCTGAATCTAGCAACTAATGGCCTAGAAGTGCTAGCAACTTGCTCCCAATCTATAGGGTCGGAAGTGGGAAGTGAAAGGATGTTAACAGCATTTCTTTCAATTTTCTTCTTCTGCTCCTTCTTTTGTTGAAGCAAATTTTTAAATTGAACGAGATCGATCGAATTTTTGATGACCAATCGTTCAGCATATTTCTTGTTTTCAGTGCCATATGACGGGCGCTGAGTTGAAAGTGATGGTGATGGTGCCACAATAACAGAAGGTAAGCGCCTCCTGCTGAACCTCCGTCCCTCCTTCTGGGTCAAAGGGTAAAAGACATTCTTTTCAAGTGGGGCCAAGGGTTTTTCCTCAGCTTTTCTAGACTTCTGCATACGTGGTTGTGGTGACCACATACGGCAATTTGGAATAACAACATCCTTCTGACCCTTTTCATGGGCTAGGGCTTGTTTGCGAGTGGTTTGCTTTTTGAGATGTACCCCTTCGTTAGGATGCATAAATGAGGACTTAGTAGTCTGCAAGGCCTCCTACTGTGAACCAACTGTCAAGCAAGCCAAAGTCCATTAGGCTCATTTCATGTCAAGCAAGCCCAAGTCCATTAGGCTCATTTATTGTACCTTTTTGTTACGTTGTAATTAGTCAAAGGTTGTTACTTAATTTGTGGCTTCAGTTTAGGATCTAAGATTTGTAATTGATTGTAATTAGGGACTTAATTTGTGGCTTCAGTTTATGATCTAAGATTTGTAATTGATTGTAATTAGGGACTTAATTTGTGGCTTCAGTTTAGGATCTAAGATTTGTAATTGATTGTAATTAGGGAATTAAACCCTTATATAAGAACAGTCGATCCTCAAAGGAGGCACGACATTCATCTCTCTTATGTTCTGTATTTCATCTCTCTCTAAATATCATGGTATCAGAGCTCGATCATCTGTGATCTTCTCCTACATCATCTTCCAAACATTGGAAGCCAGTATATGATCATCTGTGATCATTCTCTTCAGCCAGATCATCCTGATCATCTCAGATCCGACGTGGCCCACCTGTGATTCTCACCAACTCATTAGCGGAATCCTACCATCTTGGTCGCCTGAAGCTTCCAGGATTTATGAAGAATTTGTTTCTGATTTATTGATCATCAGAGTCATCTTCCAAGATCTGGAAGCCTTGATCATCCCTGTTCATCTCAGATCTGAAGTGGCCCACCTGCGATCATCATCGCCATTCAGCTGGACCAGCCCATCTTGGTCGTCTGGATTTCTACATTTTTTTTTTTGAAGATTTTCTCACCATTTATGGATCATCTGAGGTAGGCCATCTACCCTTTATTGTAAAAATTCTGTTTTGTCCATTTCTTTTCATCTCGGCCATCCAAAAGATATTGTTTTGCCAATATCCTTTCCGGACTGCTTTGTGCGGGTTTCTTCCTTCTCTTTAGTCATGGACAAACATGAGATTGCCCTGATTCGCTTTGATGGTACAAATTATACCTCCTGGGCCTTCCAATTTCAAATTTATTTGGAAGGAAAAGAACTCTGGGGACACATTGATGGATCTGAACCTCAACCTGCAGAAGATGATAAGAAAATTTTAGCTTGGAAAACAAAGGATGCTAAAATCAAGACCTGGTTGCTGGGCTCTGTTGAGTCACATTTTATTCTCAACCTCAAACCCTGCCACACTGCCCGTGCAATGTGGGAGTATCTTCAAAAAATTTACCAACAGGGCAATGCTGCTCGCCAGTTTCAATTAGAACTTGAAATCTCGCAATTCACTCAAGGCACCCAGTCTATTCAGGAGTATTATAATGGCTTCCGCAGACTGTGGTCCGAATATGATGCGATTAAGTTTGCCTCGGTATCTGCAGCTCTTCTCCAGGAATTACTTCCATTACAGCAATGTAGTCATCGGGATCAGTTTCTTATGAAACTTCGTCTCGAGTTTGAGACAGTTCGATCTAACTTAATGAGCAGGGCTTCTCTTCCTAGCTTGGATGATTGTCTTCAGGAACTTCTACGGGAAGAACAACGTCGGGTCACTCAAACTACACTGGAACAACAGAGATCTGTTGAGACTCCCCTTGCCTATGTTGCTACAACTAGACCACCTTCTAGGGACATCAGTAAAGTTCAGTGCCATACCTGCAAGAAATATGGTCACTATGCAAATCAATGTAAGGCAAAAATCTGCCGATATTGTAAAGTCACTGGTCATGTTCTTGAAGAGTGCAGGAAGAAGAATCGCACTTCTCTTTCCCGCAACTATGTGCAGCCAGCCCCTGGTACTTACAGCGTGCAGTCAGCTCCTAGTGCTTACACTGTGACTACTCCACCATATGCTTCACCTGACTTCAGTGGTTCTCTGCAGTCTGATTCTTCATCCCAACCTGGTTCCTCCCAATCTACGTCAACAACTCCTCTCACCCCTGAGATGGTAAACCAAATGATCATCAATGCCTTAGCTTCCATGCACATCGCAGGTACTGCTTCCTCTCTTTCCAATACCTGGTACTTAGATTCTGGTGCAAGTAACCATATGACCACTTCAGCCCTAAAATTACACAATGTTGTTCCTTACACTGGTCATCTTACTGTCCAAGCTGCCAATGGAGATCATCTTCCTATCACCTCTGTTGGTGATATCCCTAGCCCCTTACCATTAACCAATGTTTTAGTTTCTCCTCATCTTGCTACCAATTTGGTTTCTGTGGGTCAACTTGTTGAAAATAACTGCAATGTTTTGTTTTCTCCTTCTGGTTGTGTTGTGCAGGACCGGGAGTCGGGGGAAGTGATCGCGAGGGGGCCTAAGCGTGGAAGATTTTTTTCCTTACCAGTGTCTTCATTTATTCATGATAAAACTTTACATCAGTTATTTTGTTTTTTCATTAAGAATAATTCTCGGTTGTGGCATAATAGACTAGGTCATCCGACTGCTTCTACAATGTCTACTTTATTTCAATCTGGATTAATAAATAAACCTATTGATTCTGCTTCTTTTGACTGTGATGCTTGTAAATTAGGGAAGAGTCAAACTTTACCCTTTCCAACTTCTAACACACGGAGCACTACATGTTTTGACTTAATTCACAGTGATGTTTGGGGCATTGCTCCGACCATTTCACATAGTCATTTCAAGTACTTTGTAACATTCATTGATGACTACAGCAGATTTACTTGGATTTATTTATTACATTCAAAGTCTGATGTTCTTAATGCATTTAAATTTTTTGTTCAATATGTTAAAAACCAATTCTCTAAATGCATTAAAACTTTGCGCTCAGACTCAGGGGGGGAGTATGTTTCCAAGGATTTTCAATCATTTTTAAACAATAATGGAATCATTTCCCAACGTACCTGTCCATATACTCCACAACAAAATGGAGTCGCGGAACGGAAAAACAGACATCTTCTTGCTGTCACTAGAACTCTTCTGATTGAAGCATCCGTTCCCCCTCGTTTTTGGACTGAAGCTCTCACCACAGCTGTCTATCTCATAAACCGCCTTCCATCACATACCATTGCTCATTTAACGCCTCATTTTAAATTGTTTGGTCATCATCCTGTGTTTGATCACTTACATACCTTTGGCTGTGTTTGCTTTGTTCATTTACCTCCCACAGAAAGAACGAAACTAACAGCACAATCTCGCAGGTGTGTTTTTTTGGGTTATGCCACTAATCAAAAAGGTTTTGTTTGTTATGATCCCATTGGTCGTCGTATCAGGGTTTCTCGGAATGTTATTTTCTTTGAAAATCAATATTTCTTCCCCACTCACATGGACAGTCCTCATCCCTCTTCCCCAGCTCTCTTACCAGGTTTTTCGAATCAAACCTCTGTTACTCGGTTTAATCCTGCTTTTGTATACCACCGTCAGGAGAAACCTCCCACTGCGGATGGTCCTCCCCCTGATCCTCCACCGACACATGGTTCCACACCTACTCCTCCCTTACGTCGCTCCTCTAGAACTTCTAGACCGCCTGATAGGTATGGATTTACCCATACTTCCTTGATGACCACTCTCTCTTCTATCTCTATCCCAAGTTCTTATTTGCAGGCTGTCCAACACGATTGCTAGAACCAGGCTATGAAAGAGGAATTGGATGCATTGGATCAGAATCACACTTGGGATATTGTGGATTGTCCTTCCGGAGTTAAACCCATCAGTTGCAAATGGATCTACTCGATCAAGCTTAAATCTGATGGGTCATTGGATAGACACAAAGCTAGACTTGTAGCACTCGGAAACAGACAAGAGTATGGCATTGACTATGAGGAAACGTTTGCACCTGTGGCAAAAATGACATCTGTTCGGTTACTTCTCGCCATTGCTGCCTCTAAATCCTGGCCTTTATACCAAATGGATGTCAAAAATGCATTTCTCCATGGGGACCTGCACGAAGAAGTCTATATGCGGATACCACAAGGCATCTCCTCTCCCTTCAAGAGGTCTGTCTGTCGCCTGCGCAAATCGCTTTATGGTTTAAAGCAAGCTCCTCGCGCTTGGTTTGAAACCTTCAAGGCTCGCTTATGCGAGAGTGGCTTTACCCAGAGTCCTTCTGATCCATCTCTCTTTTTATGCCACACATCTACTGGTGTTACTGTGCTTCTCGTCTATGTTGACGATATTATTATCACTGGCACGGATGATCGTATGATCAAATCTCTCCAAGCTTCTCTCAGGGATTCCTTCCGTATGAAGGATTTGGGTCCTTTGCATTATTTCTTGGGCCTCGAGGTGCATCAATCTCCAAAAGGTTTATTTGTTAATCAGCACAAATACACATCAGATCTTATCGAGTTGGCTGACCTCAATGATTCTTCACCTGTTGATACGCCTGTAGAGGTCAATCTCAAGTTGAGTAAAGATGATGGCGATCTTCTTCCTGATCCTCATATCTACCGGCGTCTGGTGGGAAGTCTTGTCTATCTCACCATCACTAGACCTGACATCTCATATGCTGTTCATCTTGTGAGCCAATTCATGATAGCTCCTCGACACCTTCATTTGACAGCTGTGAAGCGCATTATCCATTATCTGCTCAAAACAGTCCCTCGTGGTTTATATTATCCAAAGGATAATCCTCTTCATCTGACCGCTTATGCAGATGCTGACTGGGCTGGCTGTCAAGACACACGCCGTTCTACTACTGGTTGGTGCATGTACCTTGGAACATCTCTCGTTTCTTGGAAATGCAAGAAACAAAAACGGGTGTCCCGCTCTTCCACGGAAGCTGAATATAGGGCTATGTCTTCTGCTTGTTCTGAGATCTTATGGTTACGGGGACTTCTTTCGGAACTCGGGTTTTCTCAAACCTCTCCTACTCCATTGCATGCCGATAATACTGGGGCTATCCGAATCACTGAAAATCCTGTCTTCCATGAACGCACCAAACATATCGAAGTTGACTGCCACTTTATTCGCGATGAATATAAGCGTGGTGTCATTACTCTTCCTCATGTTCCTACAGCATTTCAGTTTGCCGATATCTTCACAAAGGGACTTCCTCGTCCTCGTCATCAATTTCTTGTTTCCAAATTGCTGCTTTATGACTCCCCAGCATCAATTTGAGGGGGGGTGTCAAGCAAGCGCAAGTCCATTAGGCTCATTTCATGTCAAGCAAGCCCAAGTCCATTAGGCTCATTTATTGTACCTTTTTGTTACGTTGTAATTAGTCAAAGGTTGTTACTTAATTTGTGGCTTCAGTTTAGGATCTAAGATTTGTAATTGATTGTAATTAGGGACTTAATTTGTGGCTTCAGTTTATGATCTAAGATTTGTAATTGATTGTAATTAGGGACTTAATTTGTGGCTTTAGTTTAGGATCTAAGATTTGTAATTGATTGTAATTAGGGAATTAAACCCTTATATAAGAACAGTCGATCCTCAAAGGAGGCACGACATTCATCTCTCTTATGTTCTGTATTTCATCTCTCTCTAAATATCACCAACGGGTATCTCTATTTTGTTGTTCGTAAACCGAACTTGCATTGCCCCCAGTCGAGGCTTGGTGATATGAAAATTACTGCCTTCTGACCTCACTTTGTGTTTTAAGTCATAGTGACCTTTGTGGAAGACTCCAAAGGGGTTTTGGGCATATTTGGAGACCCAAGTTTGAGGAGTCTTTGCCTTCTTGATGGGCTTCAGGGTTTCTGATGACCCATTATAGGCTGAGGTCATGTAGCTTGAAGGAGTAGAAAGCCTTTGAAAGACCGAGACCCTTGATGTAGGAGCATCGGTGTTCATTCGGCCCCTTTTGGGTGCCCTGGTGGTCTGAGCCATGGAGATTTTGAACAATCTCTCTTTAGCTTCGTCGAAAGTGATGATCAAAGAACCCATGCTGTTTCCTTCAAAAAGTTAGCCGATGGGACTATATTAGTAGTATAACCACCATGGCTGCCTCTTAGGCTAGCCGGAATGGTTTATAGATGCCATCTAGACCAACATGGTTTTGAACCGGAATGGTTAAATATAGGCATAAATCCCATCTCATTATGCTATGCTGACTATCCCTGCTGTCAGAATTTCTGCAGTATTTCGGGTTTATCGAGTCAGGCTTAAAAGCATGCCATGCTGACTAGACCTGGCTACCAAAATTTCAGCAGCATTTCAGGACTATCTGTGTCAGACTTATAAGCAAGAGAGGGTTGGATCAATCAAAGGGATAGGGCCCACAGGATCAAGCCTGCACCACTATCACAATGACCATACAAGATCCATTAGTAGTTGACGCCGGACAATGCATAATTACAATGTCGTTAGTCTTATCACTGATTTAATAAATATTTTATATGGGTCAGAAGCCCTTTGAACTGAATCATCACTCTTCTAAAGTGAAAAGGGTGATGATTTGGTCCATGCACATCAAGGTGTGAATTCATTCAATCAAATTATGCACATCAAAGTGCAAATTCTTCCAATTAAATGGCAAGTGTACGCACATCAAGGTGCCCAATGCCTTCATTTGTATGAACAATATGCACTTCAAGGTGCAAAAGTCCTTTAATGATATTTTCAAACCCATTGCAGACATCAAAGGTCTTGTATGGGTGTAATTGGAGGTTAAATAAGCCTTTGTCATCATAAAAATAGGTAAGTGACCGTGTGCCCCGGCCACAGGCTTTTAGCAGCAGTTTTCAATGAAACAGCAGCACTCTCAGTGCAACAGCAGCAGTTATAATGCAACACCGGCACTCTTCAACACAACAGCAGCACTTTCAGTGCAATAGCAGCAGTTACAGTGCAACAGCGGCACTTTCAGTGCAACAGTAGCAGTTACAGTGCAACAGTGGCAGTTTTCAGGGCAACAGCAGTACTTTCAGTGCAACAGCAGCAGTCACAGTGCAACAGCGGCACTTTCAGTACAACAGCAGCAGTTACAGTGCAACAGCGGCACTCTTCAACACAACAGCAGCACTTTCGGTGCAATAGCAGCAGTTACAGTGCAACAGCGGCACTTTCAGTGCAACAGCAGCAGTTACAGTGCAACAGCGGCAGTTTTCAGGGCAACAGCAACACTTTCAGTGCAACAGCAACAGTCACAGTGCAACGGCGGCACTTTCAGTGTAACAGCAACAGTTACAATGCAACAGCGACAGTTTTCAGGGCAACAGCGGCAGTTTTCAGGGCAACAGCAGCACTTTTCAGCAGTTTTCAGCGCTTTCATGCATTTTTCATCAAATTTGATCACAAATTAGGGCATATAATTTCCCACAGACGGCGCCAATCTTCTTATCGCGCTTAAAAAATGTAGGCGTGGAAATGAATTACGGAATCAAGGTCCGACATTCACGCACTTTAAGCATTAAGAAGAATAGGAAATAATTACAGTTCATCATTAATTTTCCTTTTGTTTACATGGGTTCAAGTGCCCAGACCGAGGGGATGCAGGTTGTTTACATACATTTTGAAAGTTTACAACCCCTTCCTCAAGTCTTAGATGTGATCTCAATTTGGAAAATACAAGAAAATATACATAAGGTGGAAGAAAATGTAAAAAAGGGAAAAAAATGGGGGGTGACCGTGACCCGCGGTCACTGCCCCATTCCAATGACCGTGACTCACTCGCAGTCACTGGGGCCTTCCAGTGACCGTGACTCACCCACGGTCACTGGAACCTGCCAGTGACCATGGGTCACGGTCACTGACAGACAATGGCCTTGTGCCTCCATTTTTTGTGCTGTTCGCGCTGGTTCTTTCTTGGAACTTCTTTCAAGTGTTGGAACTCCATTCTCATGACTTTGGAGCGGTGGACAACCATCAAGAAGATCACATTTAACCATGGAATCAATTGAAACCGCTGTAACTCATTATTCGAGCTTACGGACTGCATTTTTATTTCAAGTCCGAAATGGGCAAATTTGAAGCTGGAGTTGTGTCATTTGAACCTATCATTTTCAAGGAACAAAATGAGGCCTAGAGAGACTTCTTTCACAACTCTTGTAATGGTTAAGAAGCCCTACAAATAAGAGAAACAGAGGTGACAATGTCATCCTCTCAAAAATTGGCGTCGGACGAACATAGTATGGACTTTGGCCATTCCACTTCCTTCTCTCCATCTGAATTTTCTTGCTCACCTTCAAAACGAAGAAAAGAAGGTGGGAATGGTCGTGGAAGTGCTGCTGGAGCTTGCTTCTTGTTGCCTTAGGTGGTGACTTTCTTCAATTTCTTCACTTTTCTTCCTTATGTGTGTTCCCTCCCTTGTTTCTTCAAAATTTTCTCTTTTTATAGACTCCCAATCAGTTTTGTGCAGTTTTGAGGAGTTAATAACAGTTGTGGGGAGTTCGATTTCGAAGAGGAGTGGAGGAAAACCACCCAAAATCGTGGGAAACATCCTTTGAAGGTCCGTGACCGTAGGCTGGGCCACGGACGAGGCCCAATTTCGGGTTCTCGCATATGTAGACCATTTTCATCTGTTTTGGGCTCAAACGAAGTTCGATTGTCACCAAACTTGGAGGGATGCTTCTAAACACTATTTTCTACATGCCATAAAAATTTCAGCCCGTTTTGACTTCGGGAAGTTGGTCAACTTTTTCACAAATTGGGCCCCGGTCACAGACAAGGCCCACTTTTGGAACAATGCATATGCGATCTATTTTCAATTGTCTAAGGCCCGAATGAAGTCCAATCAGCACGAAACTTGGAGAGATGCTGCTTGACACTATTTCAAGTGTTTCATAGAAGTTTCAACTCTATTTGACCACCTGAACTTGGTCAACTCCTATCGTTTGTGGGCCCCGGTCACTCCCAAGGCCCATTCTTGGATTTTCGCAGATGTGGCTTGTTTCCGCCTGTTCGGGGCCCAAACGGTGTCCAATCGCCACGAAACTTGGAGGGACGCTTCCTGACACTATTTTGAGTGTGTCACAGAAGTTTCAGCTCAGTTTGACCACCTGAACTTGGTCAACTCCTTTTGTTTGTGGGCCCCGGTCACTCCCAAGGCCCATTCTTGGATTTTTGCATATGTGGCTTGTTTCCGCCCGTTCGGGGCCCAAACGGCGTCCAATCGCCACAGAACTTGGAGGAATGCTTCTTGACACTATTCTAAGTGTGTCACAGAAGTTTCAGCTCTGTTTGACTAACTGAACTTGGTCAACTCCTTTTGTTTGTGGGCCCCGGTCACTCCCAAGGCCCATTCTTGGAATTTTGCATATGTGGCTTGTTTCCGCCTGTTTGGGGCTCAAACGGTGTCCAATCGCCACGAAACTTGGAGGGATACTTCTTGACACTATTTTGAGTGTGTCACAGAAGTTTCAGCTCAGTTTGACCACCTGAACTTGGTCAACTCCTTTTGTTTGTGGGCCCCGGTCACTCCCAAGGCCCATTCTTGGATTTTTGCATATGTGGCTTGTTTCCGCCCGTTCGGGGCCGAAACGGCGTCCAATCGCCACAGAACTTGGAGGAATGCTTCTTGACACTATTCTAAGTGTGTCACAGAAGTTTCAGCTCTGTTTGACTAACTGAACTTGGTCAACTCCTTTTGTTTGTGGGCCCCGGTCACTCCCAAGGCCCATTCTTGGAATTTTGCATATGTGGCTTGTTTCCGCCTGTTTGGGGCTCAAACGGTGTCCAATCGCCACGAAACTTGGAGGGATACTTCTTGACACTATTTTGAGTGTGTCACAGAAGTTTCAGCTCTGTTTGACCACCTGAACTTGGTCAACTCCTTTTGTTTGTGGGCCCCAGTCACTCCCAAGGCCCATTTTTGGATTTTTGCATGTGTGGTTTGTTTCCACCTGTTCGGGGCCCAAATGGTGTCAAATCACCACAAAACCTGGAGTAACACTTCTTGACACTATTTTGAGTGTGTCACAGAAGTTTCAGCTCAGTTTGACCACCTGAACTTGGTCAACTCCATTTGTTTGTGGGCCCCGGTCACTCTTAAGGCCCATTCTTAGATTTTGGCATGTGTGGCTTGTTTCCACCTGTTCGGGACCCAAATGGTGTCCAATCGCTACAAAACTTGGAGGAATGCTTTTTGACACTATTCTAAGTTCGTCACAGAAGTTTTAGCTCCGTTTGACTACCTGAACTTGGTCAACTCCTTTTCTTTGTGGCCCCGGTCACTCCCAAGGCCCATTCTTGGAATTTTGCATATCTGGCTTGTTTCTGCCTGTTCGGGGCCCAAATGGTGTCAAATCTCCACAAAACCTGGAGGGACGCTTGTTGACACTATTTTGAGTGTGTCACAGAAGTTTCAGCTCAGTTTGACCACCTGAACTTGGTCAACTCCTTTTGTCTGTGGGCCCCGGTCACTCCCAAGGCCCATTCTTGGATTTTTGCATGTCTGGCTTGTTTCTGCCTGTTCAGGGTCCAAACGGTGTCCAATCGCCACGAAACTTGGAGGAACACTACTTGACACTATTTTGAGTGTGTCACAGAAGTCTCAACTCAGTTTGACCTCCTGAACTTGGTCAACTCCGTTTGTTTGTGGGCCCCGGTCACTCCCAAGGCCCATTCTTGGATTTTTGCCTGTGCGGCTTGTTTCCACCTGTTCGGGGCCCAAACGGTGTCCAATCGACACAAAACCTGGAGGGACGCTTCTTGACACTATTTTAAGTGTGTCACAGAAGTTCCCGCTCAGTTTGACCATTTGAACCAGGTCAACTCCTTTTGTTTGTGGGCCCCGGTCACTCTTAAGGCCCATTCTTAGTTTTTTGCATGTGTGGCTTGTTTCTGCCTGTTCGGGGCCCAAATGGTGTCCAATCGCCACAAAATTTGGATGAATGCTTCTTGACACTATTCTGAGTGTGTCACAGAAGTTTCAACACTGTTTGACTAGCTGAACTTGGTCAACTCCTTTTGTTTGTGACCCCGGTCACTCCCAAGGCCCATTCTTGGAATTTTGCATATGTGGCTTGTTTCCGCCTGTTCGGGGCCCAAACGGTGTCCAATCACCACGAGACTTGGAGGAACACTTGTTGACACTATTTTGAGTGTGTCAAAGAAGTTTCAGATCAGTTTAACCACCTGAACTTGGTCAACTCCTTTGGTTTGTGGGCCCCGGTCACTCCCAAGGCCCATTCTTGGATTTTTGCATGTGTGACTTGTTTCTACCTGTTCAGGGGCCAAACGGTGTCCAATCACCACAAAACTTGGAGGAACACTTCTCGACACTATTTTGAGTGTGTCACAGAAGTTTCAACTCAGTTTGACCACCTGAACTTGGTCAACTCCATTTGTTTGTGGGCCTCGGTCACTCCCAAGGCCCATTCTTGGATTTTTGCTTCTGTGGCTTGTTTCTGCCTGTTCGGGGTCCAAACGGTGTCCAATCGCCACAAAACCTGGTGGGACGCTTCTAGATACTATTTTGAGTGTGTCACAGAAGTTTCAGCTCAGTTTGACCACCTGAACTTGGTCAACTCCTTTTGTTTGTGGGCCCCAGTCACTCTTAAGGCCCATTTTTAGATTTTTGCATGTGTGGCTTGTTTCCGCCTGTTCGGGGCCCAAACGGTGTCCAATCGCCACAAAACATGGAGGAATGCTTCTTGACACTATTTTGAGTGTGTCACAGAAGTTTCAGCTCTGTTTGACTAGCTGAACTTGGTCAACTCCTTTTCTTTGTGGCCCCGGTCACTCCCAAGGCCCATTCTTGGAATTTTGCATATGTGGCTTGTTTCCGCCTGTTCGGGGCCCAAACGGTGTCCAATCACCACGAGACTTGGAGGAACACTTGTTGACACTATTTTGAGTGTGTCAAAAAAGTTTCAGATCAGTTTGACCACCTGAACTTGGTCAACTCCTTTTGTTTGTGGGCCCCGGTCACTCCCAAGGCCCATTCTTGGATTTTTGCATGTGTGACTTGTTTCTACCTGTTCAGGGTCCAAACGGTGTCCAATCGCCACGAAACTTGGAGGAACAATTCTCGACACTATGTTGAGTGTGTCACAGAAGTTTCAGCTTAGTTTGACCACCTGAACTTGGTCAACTCCGTTTGTTTGTGGGCCTCGGTCACTCCCAAGGCCCATTCTTGGATTTTTGCATGTGTGGCTTGTTTCCGCCTGTTCGGGGTCCAAACGGTGTCCAATCGCCACAAAACCTGGAGCGACACTTTTTGATACTATTTTGAGTGTGTCACAAAAGTTTCAGCTCTGTTTGACCCCCTGAACTTGGTCAACTCCTTTTGTTTGTGGGCCCCGGTCACTCTTAAGGCCCATTCTTAGATTTTTGCATGTGTGGCTTGTTTCCGCCTGTTCGGGGCCCAAACGGTGTCCAATCGGCACAAAACTTGGAGGAATACTTCTTGACACTATTTTGAGTGTGTCATAAAAGTTTCAGCTCTATTTGACTAACTGAACTTGGTCAACTCCTTTTGTTTGTGGCCCCGGTCACTCTCAAGGCCCATTCTTGGATTTTGCTTATGTGGCTTGTTTCCGCCTGTTCGGGGCCCAAACGGTGTCCAATCACCACGAAACTTGGAGGGATGCTTCTCGACACTATTCTGAATGTGTCACAGAAGTCTCAACTCAGTTTGACCACTTGAACTTGGTAAACTCCTTTTGTTTGTGGGCCCCAGTTACTCCCAAGGCCCATTCGTGGATTTTTGCATGTGTGGCTTGTTTCCGCCTGTTCGGGGTCCAAACGGTGTCCAATCGTCCCGAAACTTGGAGGAACACTTGTTGACACTATTTTGACTGTGTCACATAAGTTTCAACTCAGTTTGACCACCTAAACTTGGTCAACTCCTTTTGTTTGTGGGCCCCGGTCACTCCCAAGGCCCATTCTTGGATTTTTGCTTGTGTGGCTTGTTTCTGCCTGTTCAGGGTCCAAACGGTGTCCAATCGCCACGAAACTTGGAGGAACACTTCTTGACACTATTTTGAGTGTGTAACAGAAGTTTCAGCTCAGTTTGACCGCCTGAACTTGGTCAACTCCGTTTGTTTGTGGGCCCCAGTAACTCCCAAGGCCCATTCTTGGATTTTTGCATGTGTGACGTGTTTCCGCCTGTTCGGGGCCCAAACGGTGTCAAATCGCCACAAAACCTGGAGGGACGTTTCTTGACACTATTTTGAGTGTGTCACAGAGGTTTCAGCTCAATTTGACCACCTGAACTTGGTCAACTCCTTTTGTTTGTAGGCCCCAGTCACTCTTAAGGCCCATTCTTAGATTTTTGCATGTGTGGCTTATTTCTTCCTGTTCGGGGCCCAAACGGTGTCCAATCGCCACAAAACTTGGAGGAATCCTTCTTGACACTATTCTGAGTGTGTCACAGAAGTTTCAATCTATTTGACTAACTGAACTTGGTCAACTCCTTCTGTTTGTGGCCCCGGTCACTCCCAAGGCCCATTCTTGGAATTTGGCATATGTGGCTTGTTTCCACCTGTTCGGGGCCCAAACGGTGTCCAATCACCACAAAACTTGGAGGAACACTTGTTGACACTATTTTTAGTGTGTCAAAGAAGTTTCATCTCAGTTTGATCACCTGAACCTGGTCAACTCCTTTTGTTTGTGGGCCCCGGTCACTCCTAAGACCCATTCTTGGATTTTTGCATGTGTGGCTTGTTTCTGCCTGTTCAGGGTCCAAACGGTATCCAATCGGCACGAAACTTGGAGGAACACTTGTCGACACTATTCTGAGTGTGTCACAGAAGTCTCAGCTGAGTTTGACCACCTAAACTTGGTCAACTCCATTTGTTTGTGGGCCCCGGTCACTCCCAAGGCGCATTCTTGGATTTTTGCATGTGTGGCTTGTTTCTGCCTGTTCTGGGCCCAAACGGTGTCCAATCGACACAAAACCTGGTGCGACGCTTCTTGACACTACTCTGAGTGTGTCACAGAAGTTTCCGCTCAGTTTGACCACCTGAACTTGGTCAACTCGTTTTGCTCGTGGGCCCCGGTCACTCTTAAGGCCCATTCCTAGATTTTTGCTTGTGTGGCTTGTTTCCGACTGTTCGGGGCCCAAGAGATGTCCAATCGCCACAAAACTTGGAGGAATGCTTCTTGACACTATTCTGAGTGTGTCACAGTAGTTTCAGCTCTGTTTGACTAACTGAACTTGGTCAACTCCTTTTGTTTGTGGCCCCGGTCACTCCCAAGGCCCATTCTTGGAATTTTGCATATGTGGCTTGTTTCCGCCTGTTCGGGGGCCAAACGGTGTCCAATCACCATGAAACTTGAAGGAACACTTGTTGACACTATTTTGAGTGTGTCAAAGAAGTTTCATCTCAGTTTGACCACCTGAACCTGGTCAACTCTTTTTGTTTGTCGGCCCCGGTCACTCATAAGGCCCATTCTTGGATTTTTGCATGTGTGGCTTGTTTCTGCCTGTTCAGGGTCCAAACGGTGTCCAATCGCCACGAAACTTGGAGGAACACTTGTTGACACTATTCTGAGTGTGTCACAAAAGTTTCAGCTCAGTTTGACCACCCAAACTTGGTCAACTCAGTTTGTTTGTGGACCCCGGTCACTCCCAAGGCCCATTCTTGGATTTTTGCATGTGTGGCTTGTTTCTGTCTGTTCTGGGCCCAAACGGTGTCCAATCGGCACAAAACCCGGTGGGACGCTTCTTGACACTATTCTGAGTGTGTCACAGAAGTTTTAGCTCAGTTTGACCACCTGAACTTGGTCAACTCCTTTTGTTCGTGGGCCCCGGTCACTCTTAAGGCCCATTCTTAGATTTTTGCATGTGTGGCTTGTTTCCGCCTGTTCGGGGCCCAAACGGTGTCCAATCGCCACAAAACATGGAGGAATGCTTCTTGACACTATTTTGAGTGTGTCACAGTAGTTTCAGCTCTGTTTGACTAACTGAACTTGGTCAACTCCTTTTGTTTGTGGCCCCGGTCACTCCCAAGGCCCATTCTTGGAATTTTGCATATGTGGCTTGTTTCCGCCTGTTCGGGGCCCAAACGGTGTCCAATCACCGCGAAACTTGGAGGAACACTTGTTGACACTATTTTGAGTGTTTCAATGAAGTTTCAGCTCAGTTTGACCGCCTGAACTTGGTCAACTCCCTTTGTTTGTGGGCCCCGGTCACTCCCAAGGCCCATTCTTGGATTTTTGCATGTGTGCCTTGTTTCTGCCTGTTCTGGGTCCAAACGGTGTCCAATCGCCACGAAACTTGGAGGAACACTTCTTGACACTATTTTGAGTGTGTCACAGAAGTTTCAACTCAGTTTGACCGCCTGAACTTGGTCAACTCCGTTTGTTTGTGGGCCCCGGTCACTCCCAAGGCCCATTCTTTGATTTTTGCATGTGTGGCTTGTTTCCGCCTGTTCGGGGCCCAAACGGTGTCCAATCACCACAAAACCTGGAGGGACGCTTCTTGACACTATTTTGAGTGTGTCACAGAAGTTTCAGCTCAGTTTGACCCCCTGAACTTGGTCAACTCCTCTTGTTTGTGGGCCCCGGTCACTCTTAAGGCCCATTCTTAGATTTTTGCATGTGTGGCTTGTTTCCCCCTGTTCGGGGCCCAAACGATGTCCAATCGCCACAAAACTTGGAGGAATACTTCTTGACACTATTCTGAGTGTGTCACAGTAGTTTCAGCTCTGTTTGACTAACTAAACTTGGTCAACTCCTTTTGTTTGTAGCCCCGGTCACTCCCAAGGCCCATTCTTTGATTTTTGCATGTGTGGCTTGTTTCCGCCTGTTCGGGGCCCAAACGGTGTCCAATCACCACAAAACCTGGAGGGACGCTTCTTGACACTATTTTGAGTGTGTCACAGAAGTTTCAGCTCAGTTTGATCACCTGAACTTGGTCAACTCCTCTTGTTTGTGGGCCCCGGTCACTCTTAAGGCCCACTCTTAGATTTTTGCATGTGTGGCTTGTTTCCGCCTGTTCGGCATCCAAACGGTGTCCAATCGCCCCGAAACTTGGAGGAACACTTGTTGACAGTATTCTGACTATGTCGCAGAAGTTTCAGCTCAATTTGACCACCTGAACTTGGTCAACTCCTTTTGTTTGTGGGCCCCGGTCACTCCCAAGGCCCATTCTTGGATTTTTGCATGTGTGGCTTGTTTCTGCCTGTTCAGGGTCCAAACAGTGTCCAATCGGCACGAAACTTGGAGCAACACTTGTTGACACTATTTTTAGTGTGTCAAAAAAGTTTCCGCTCTGTTTCACCACCTGAACTTGGTCAACTCCTTTTGTTTGTGGCCCCAGTCACTCCCAAGGCCCATTCTTGGAATTTTGCATATGTGGCTTGTTTCCGCCTGTTCGGGGCCCAAACGGTGTCCCATCACCACGACACTTGGAGGGATGCTTCTTGACACTACTCTGAGTGTGTCACAAAAGTTTCAGCTCAGTTTGACCACATGAACTTGGTCAACTCCTTTTGTTTGTGGGCCCCAGTCACTCCCAAGGCCCATTCTTGGATTTTTGCATATGTGGCTTGTTTCCGCCTGTTCGGGGTCCAAACGGTGTCCAATCGCCACGAAACTTGGAGGGATATTCTTGACACTATTTTGAGTGTGTCACAGAAGTTTCAGCTCAGTTTGACCACCTGAACTTGGTCAACTCCTTTGGTTTGTGGGCCCCAGTCACTCCCAAGCCCCATTCTTAGATTTTTGCATGTGTGACTTGTTTCCGCCTGTTCGGGGTCCAAACGGTGTCCAATCGCCACGAAACTTGGAGGAACACTTCTTGACACTATTTTGAGTGTTTAACAGAAGTTTCAGCTTAGTTTGACCACCTGAACTTGGTCAACTCCTTTTGTTAGTGGGCCCCGGTCACTCCCAAGTCCCATTCTTGGATTTTTGCATGTGTGGCTTTTTTCTGCCTGTTCAGGGTCCAAACGGTGTCCAATCGCTACGAAACTTGGAGCAACACTTCTTGACACTATTTTGATTGTGTCACAGAAGTTTCAACTTTGTTTGACCACCTGAACTTAGTCAACTCTCCAGTTGACTTTTTTATGACAGTTGGCCCTTATTTCAGCTGTTTGAAGCCCAAATGACCCCGGTTTGATTTGAAACTTGGAGGGACTGACGTTAAGAACATCTTGGAGTATTCATCCAAATTTCATGCAGTTTGGATTTGAGGAAGTAGGATTTCGAGCAGTAACCTATTCATTGCATGCATTAGGTCACTATTCACTCCACATTGAGATAGTTAGCCTGTTTTATATCCGAACAGCCTCCCTTTGACTTGGAACTTTGGGAGAATAACTTGGGGCATTTTTTCAGCATTTGTTCCAAATTTTATCTGCTTTGGCCTTCTGAAAGTAAGATCTTAACCGATGACCCCCAAATTCGAGATTACTGTCCTCTAAGCTGACATGTAATGAAATTTAGGCCAAACAGAGTCTTTTCATCTTGAAAATTTGCAAAGTGTCTTCTGAGCATGACTGAAGCTTCGCGTCTAAATTTCATTAATTTTGGACATCTAGAAGCAGGACTTTGGTCAGTGACCCCCTGGCTTGGGGGGGAACTGACTTCAGGCTGACATGCTTGTGGCTTTTGAGTTTGATGATGTCTGTTCATCCCAAAATTTGTGGGAACTGACTTCAGCCTGACATGCTTGTGGCTTTTGAGTTTGATGATGTCTGTTCAACCCAAAATTTGAACTTCCTCTGAGAGTTCCAGCTATCTTGATCTTCATGGAATGCCGGTTCTCACAGTGATTCTCCAGGATCTGCGAATAACCTCTGTAGCCTAAATTAAGCTGAGATGAGGTGTCTTCGCTGCAGTATTTACAATTTTTATAGGTCAACACTCTCTGCCTTCTCTATTTTTCTGCCTTCTCTGTTTTTGATGCAACAGATCCGATCCAAACGTATTCAAAACAGAACCTCCTGTTGTTCTTCACCGGTGGCCTAAACAGAGATCTGATTTCCAGTCTTCTTCGTGAAATCTGGCAGCCACAAAACAACCCAGAACCAAAACCTCTCCAACAATAAGAACCCCTTTTTCCACGGGTCTTCTACCCCGGTCTATGTGACCCTTTGATCATATTACAACCGCAACAACTCACTCCGAGAGATCTGAAAACATGTGAATCCTTTTTCCTCCGATCCCAGCGAGATCGGAGAACCCAATCTTGTCTTCTTCTTCTCTAATGGTGGCCCAGCAGAGATCAAGAACTTGATCTCTCTTCCTTTGTTTCGAAAATAGAGATCCGAACCCTTCGACAAGGATCCAATCAGTCGATCTTCTTACACACAACCTTGTTCAGAAACCCGAGGAACACCAACCTTGGCTCTAATACCACTTGTTGTGAAGAAAAAGAAAGAACAAGAAGAACAAACAATTCACACAATAGACACTAGATTTACGTGGTTCACCAGATATGGGCTACGTCCACGGAGATTCAAACATGTTCCACTATTGTTTAGAGACCACACACAAGAAGAACAATCCTCTTCTTGTGATTACAAGAGTACACCACTCTCCTAGGATTCTTCTCTTCAGAAAACCACTCTCTCTTTTCTTACACCACCCAGAATAAAACAAAAGCCCTAATTTATAAAAACCCTAACCGATAACAACCGTCGGATCTGCCCTTATAACAAAGGGTCCAGATTAAACCGACATATTACATAATTACCCCAGATCAGGCTTCACCAACCCATCACACAACTCCCAAGGTAAGAACTCAATTGTTCTTGATATTTGTACCCATTTAAATAGTGGAGAGAGGACTCTCATAGCATGACATCTCATTATTCCATCTTTTCATTTCATTTTCCATGATAAGGTTTTGATTGAGCTAGGGAAATTGAGATTTTCCATTATTTTGGCTAAGATTTGGTAAAAGCATCTACCAATGGCAAGTAATATCATGCATGATTGGTTTTATTGTAGATTCCTTGATATATCAACGTTCTTTTGCATTTTTGCAACCCATCTTTCTCTTACTCCATTAATGGAGGATGTTATGGTGGGTGGAAATGGTTTTAAATGGGGATTTAAGTGAATGAGTTGGAATGGAGTTGAAATTACAATAAATGTGAAGGATTCAAAGTAATATTCCATGTATTGATGCAACTGGAAGTGTGAAATTGAATGTGTAGAAATTTAGACTCGAAACAAGGGTGAAAACTGGGTTCCAAGCATATGTACTCAAGCAATCCCAGGCGCGCTCGAAAAGTTGTAATTAATTCATAACAAAGTTTGTAAGGCTCAAGCGCACTTGGACCACGCTCAAGCGCACTAGCCTCTGTGAGGCCTCGCTCGAGTGCATGCTCATCTGTGCTTAAGCACCCAACCCATTTTCTATTTTTCTGATTTATTTAATTAATATTCCAATTTCAATCTGTAGTTAGTGATCAACCAGACCTTTAATTAGGCAATTTGTAACTTGAGCATTGGGTCAAGAGTACCTTAGTATTTTAGGTGAACCTTTATATCTATGTACGACCTTGTTTCTCGAAACCATTATGCATTAATACTTGTCTACTGAAATCAAATTGGTAAGATGTAAGATGTTGGCTGTCATCCATCCTTGTGGATGTTCTAATTTATTCTGATCCCGTACCATCACGCATGGACATAAGAGTCCAATATCTAGATTCATACACAATGCAATGCCAAGATTATAGTAGTACTGACATTGGATGTCTTATGGTCACACCGAATCGGAAGTCTAAGGACATGACATCTTAAATTAGTTTAGCTTATAAATCATCATTAATTTTTATCAATTGGAAAATGGTGCATATTGTGAAGACTACTTGATTTTTTCCTTTTTATATTTTTATCATGTTCAATACAAATTTTGTACCTTTCTCATTTATCTTATATTGTCATTTGTGACCGTTACCTTTAATTTGACATTATTATGCATAGGTTATTACGAAATGTTACTCGTGCAAGTATGACAAGTAAATACGCATGCATCTCATGAATGTGTTATATTTATATCTTCATTGATTTGTAGAGTCATCACCACTAAGCCTGACTATAGGAGGCCCAGCAGGGCTAAGTATGAGTTTGAGATTGTGTGCACCACCGCAGTTAGTTTTTGATAGGGTAAGTCGATGCTCCATGGGTAATTAGAATTGCAACCTGATTCCCGTTTAATTCTATTATAGGCTTCCTTAAAAGGGAAGACACTGGTCATGTGGTTTTCAAAATTATAATTTATTTTCTTATAATTAGTTGATTCTTCATATATATACTATCTTAGGTAGCGTTTGGTTCGCTGTAATGAAGGCTGGAATGGAATGGCCATTCCATTGTAATGACCATTCCCACGTTTGGTTCGTGAAAAAACGGCGGAATGACCATTACTTCAGGAATCACCATTCCTTTATACAAGGGAATCACCATTCCACCGGAGGGGCGGAGGAATGGCCATTCCATTCCTTTCCCAATTTTATTTTTGACGAATTTTATTTGAAAAAGCTAAATTTATTAATTTTTTAATATTTTAATAAAATATAAATAAATATTATTATATAAATCATAAAATAAACATAGTTGAAATTAAATTTAAAATATCAAAATTTTAAGAATAAAATTATATACAATGTTTGGTCACATAAAAAAATTAAATTTTATTTGAAAAAGCTAAATTTTTTAATTTTTTAATATTTTAATAAAATATAAATAAATATTATTATATAAATCATAAAATAAACATAGTTGAAATTAAATTTAAAATATCAAAATTTTAAGAATAAAATTATATACAATGTTTGGTCACATAAAAAAATTAAATTTTATTTGAAAAAGCTAAATTTATTAATTTTTTTAATATTTTAATAAAATATAAATAAATATTATTATATAAATCATAAAATAAACATAGTTGAAATTAAATTTAAAATATCAAAATTTTAAGAATAAAATTATATACAATGTTTGGTCACATAAAAAAATTAAATTTTATTTGAAAAAGCTAAATTTATTAATTTTTTAATATTTTAATAAAATATAAATAAATATTATTATATAAATCATAAAATAAACATAGTTGAAATTAAATTTAAAATATCAAAATTTTAAGAATAAAATTAAATACAATGTTTGGTCACATAAAAAAATTAAATTTTATTTTAAAAAGCTAAATTTATTAATTTTTTAATATTTTAATAAAATATAAATTTTATATAAATTTTATATTTGGTCAGTTTAATATAAATTTTATTCCATTCCTGGTATCATTCCATCATACCAAACACAGGAATCGGAATGAGAGTCCTATTACTGGAATGATTCCTCTGTCTAACCAAACGTTGGAATAGGAATTACCATTCCTGCCTCATTCCATTCCAGGCTCATTCCAGCCTCCATTCCATTCCTCCCAGCAATCATTCCAGCGAACCAAACGCTACCTTACATGCTAACATGCTTAGTTTATACTTTTGACCTCTTTAATTATATCTTAATACCTTTTGGAACAACATGTATTGTCTTTATTACTTGCCTATTTTTTGTTGAGTTCTCATCCTCAGGGTGCTGCCCTTGATGTTACAGGACCCGATTCCAGTATAAACCTAATTATTGACATGCTTCCGGAGGATAGCTCAACAGTACTTTAGGATTAGGCAAGTGAGGACCTGATGACGTCTTCCACTAGTCATCTATTCGTAAAGTAATATGGATCTTGTTAGGGCATCTTAGGACTTGAGCTATGGATTAGCTTCTTGCATCATGCCATCATTTATTTTGAGACATATACACTTATGTTACTTTATTGATGGACATATATTATGTTTGAGGTCATCTGACTGTTTATTCCATTATGCACTTTTCGACTCTTAATTATGCATGTGGGCATGTAGTAATTCTAAAATCATTATTAATTCAATAACTCATTAAGTTTGTTATTATGAAATGTTTAAATAAGCATTTGTTTATGTTTGTTACTATCACAGCGTGTGCAAATGGGTGTATTAAATACCAAGTTTTCCACAATTGATTTGGAATGTACACATGCATCTGAATCTTCCTCGCATATGATATATGTGGAATTCCCTTGTAGTGGTCCATATTTACGTTGGTGCGACGTGAGTTATTACGAAATTACGCATGCCACATCACAAATCTAGCTGAATTACCCTATTCTTTGGCTCGGGGCATGAAAATCCGATTGCTTTGGCAATTAAATCCATTTTCCCTTTGGTACAACAATGGATAGATCTTTGGAACGGTTTTGCATGTTGCAGAATCTGCAATTTCTATTTGGTACGTCAAAAGAGAGATTTTGGGTAAGAGTTTCTTTCATGTTTTTTTTTTAATAGAATCTACAATTTTATTCAATATACTGATTAATAGAGGGAGATAGCATACTGTTTATCAAATTTTATTGTTTATCAATATTAGTAGTCAATAATCAAGGAAGGAGAAAGCATAATTTTCTAAAAAAATAACAAAGGTCTGACTTTTGGCACTTCGAGTTAAATGTATTTCTTATTGAAGGGTTATGAAAGGCCAAGTGTTTTGTGATGGATCCCCATTTCTCTAGGGACAAAAAGATTTTTCTTACCTCCCTCTTATTAGACATACTTTTTTAACAAGATAGATGAAATCACACGAATTTGCTGTGATTTCCTTTTAGAATGGCATTCACTACAAATATTGGAAAAATATTTCTCTGATCAACATCTTATTTCTTTTTATAATGGTCTAATGAAAAAAGTTATACAAACGTGTCCTTAAGGTAAGTTAGACTATTGAAAAGGTCAACCTTAAACCCTAAGCATTCTACATGTATTGATTAGCAACTTGAAATGGTATTAGAACCAATATGTATCATGTTCAAATCCACTCAAGGCAAAAAAGACCACATGCCGTGTTTTGTGAGGGCGCATGTGTGAAGGGCAAAGGCCACAGAGGCCCCATTCTGTGTCTTAGGTGGGCGTGCCTTACTAGCACACTAGTAAGTAGTCCATTTCCCTTTCTCCACTCTTCACTCTCAAATTCAAGCTCTCATGTGTTGACATTTCATTGGATCCTAACTTCAAAATTTATGAATATTGTTTACATGCACAAAAGACCACAATTGATAACTTTCCTTATTTCGTAATTCTCATTTAGCATCTCTCTACTTACACTCCATTGTGCTTAGGAATATTCAAGAACATTGTAATGATAAATGATTGAAAAGACTTTATTCAGTTAAAAATTTATTGTCATTGTATTTATCATCTTCACCTCCTCTACTGACCACAATTCAAGTATACTAAGAATTACCTAGTTTTTGTTGATTATTCAAGTTTGTTGCTTAGCAAAAGATAGTCTTCCATTCCCACTATGCCAAACAAGGAATAGGCAAAGCTAACATTTCTCATTAAATTTCTAAGACCACGTTACTAAAAGTGAGGGTTTCTTATGCAAATTGACCTCAGGCCACATGTGTAGAGCCAAAGTAAATTTAGAATTTTAATTTTATGCCATTAGTTTCTTACATTTATTTAAAAGAGAGTTGCAATTAGGATGAGAAATTATATGTGCACAAAAGAAATTGCACACTAAATGCACATGGGCTGACGTGGACTGCCAGCTATGCAATGTTGATGGGGGTTGGTGAAAACATTTGAATCTTGGGTTAACTTTTGGCGTTGGTAACCTTGCCCAAACTTGTTAACGTCAAGATATCAGTTGCAACCATTTATCTACCCCCAAGCACAAACCAAAGCTGGAGACCTTCAACTCACATAGAGAAGACCGCTAACCCGTGCAACTCCTATCAAATCACCATCTCCATCCCATCTCCGATTTGCAGAACTTCCACCACCAAGAGCAAACCAGAGCTTCACCTTCAACTCACATGGCCAAGACCGCTCAACCCGTGCAACTTTTATTAGATCCCTATCTCCATCTCTAGTCTACGTGCCCATGCTCTAGCTCTCCCATCTCCATCTCCGATCTACATCTCCCACGGCCAAGACTGCAGTGCCCCATCTCCAGCTCTCAAATTCACGCTCCACCTCTGATCTGCATCTCCCACTACTAGGATAGATCTTAGATCCCCCATCTCCAGCTCTCATATCCCGATCCCCGTCGCCAGCTTCTCCCACTCCAAGTACTCTCTCTGATCTTCATCTCCGGCTGTTGTCTTTTTTTTTTTTCACAATCCAATTTTTCTTTTTGGGTAATGCTTTTGTGTTTTTTCATTGTGTGTTTTTTTTTCCTCCAGCTGATCTCTAGTAATGTTGTTGTGTGTGTGTTTTTTTTTTTTTCATTTTGTGTTTTTTTATTTACAATCCACTTTTTTGGTGTCTTTTTTTCATTGTGTCTTTTTTTTTCATTGTGTGTGTGTGTGTGTGGTTTTTTTTTTTTATCTTCATGCTGTGTGTTTTTTTTTCATTGTGTGGTTTTTTTTTAATTTACACTCTACGTTTTCTGTTTGGGTGAATCTAAGGCAAGTTTTGATGTCCTTTTTTCATTGTGTATTTGTTTGTGTTTCTTTTTAATGTGCTTGTGTTTGTGGTTTTTTTTTTTTTTTGGTAGTAGTTGTTCATATGTCATTTGTTTAATAGTAGTTGACCATATGTCATTTGAGTGCATATGTGCATTTTGGGAGCAATGCTCAGGTCATTTCAATCTACTTCCAATCTACTTGTTTGATAAAATGTGTCAGTGAAACTATTGGATTATTATCATTTCATATGGAGTTTTTGCTTGTGCTCACATTATTACCCCTATTCATTGTTAGTTTTGCCAAATTTTACAGAATTAACTTACCGTTTTGGGTTTAAGTATAGAAACATTGAACATGAAGAATTATCAAGTAGCTCTTCAACTGGGGAGGTAGATGGGGATGAATCTAAAATTCAGTTGGTTGCATCTTTTGGCATTGATGAAAATATGGTGGAGGAGTTTGAAAAGGTTGAGGAGCTTAAGAAGGGAAGAGTGTTTGACTTGGCTAAGGATAAACTACAAACTAAAACAATCCAATTAATCCGAGGACAAAAACCCGCAATCCAATTAATCCGCACCCGCAATCCAATTAATCCACAACTACAAACTAAAACAAATTACAAAGGAATGGTTAAAATGCTTCAATGCCCCAATGGAAAGTGGATCTTAAACTCAATTAACCTTAGGCACAACCATGAAATTAGTCCAGGAAGGGTTCGGTGCCACAAAAACAATCAAATTTTGGATCCAAATGTGAAAAGAAAGCTTAAAATGAATGAAAAAGTTGGAATTATATTGAGCAAAACTTACACCACACTAGTGGTTGTGGCATGGGGGTATTCAAATGTACAATGTACTAAAAGAAAATGCAGAAACTACCTCACTAGTCTGTCACACCCTAACTTGTTTCCTTCTAATTTCTTGTTACTATATGAGTAGAATTTTGAGGACCAAATTCCTTAAAGTAGGGAGGATGTAATGACCAGTCCTTTTTTTTAAATTTGAATTAATCTTAGCCCTTGTTTTAATCTTCATGTGCCCCACATGTAATTATTATTGTTTTTATGATTTTATGCTATTTAAATCTGGATAATTAATTAGTTACTATGTAAGTCCCATAAATCACTAGAGTTTGATAATCTTAGAGTTGTGCTCAAATTGGAGTTTTATTGGATTAAACCTCTTCAATTGTATTGAGTTATCCCAATTCTACTTGGGGATGGAATTCAATTCAAACTAAACTTCCTTGGCTAAGTTTGGCTAAGACTAAAATTCTTTTGGGACTCTTGCTTTTATCTACCTATAAATAGAACACCATCTTCCTCCCTTGAATCACATCTACGAACTCCAGGTCCTCCCCCTCTCTTGCATTAGAGTTTTCTCTTCCCTCTTAAGGTATGGCCTTTTCATCTTTTTCTCTTTCTTTTGCAGTAACTATAATAGCTTGATCCAATATTCTCCATATAGCATTCCTCTAAAAGTTTCTAGTTTATGTTCATGTCAAGCTACGGAATTTACTTTTAATCCATCATACAATGTTCTTCACTGCTAGCCACTTCAATCTGCATCATCTACTACTAGTGCCCACCTTGCATTAATTCTAGGATCCATAGTCTCATGAACACCATCACCAAGAGCATCAATACCATCCACTTGCTAGCCCCTTAATGTCATTATCACCATCACTATCCCTTACATTAGATCTGGGGTTCACGGCCTTAGGCACCCCATCATCATCACCGACTAGATGGGCTTTACCCATTAACGTAGGCCCACCAACATGAATCGGCCCATTAGAGTAACAACCCGTTAACCCATCTATTTTTTCTTCTCTTTTCCTCTTTCTCCCCTAATCTTCTTCTTCTTCCGTACTGTTTTCTTTTTCTTTCTCTTTTCCCTCTCGACCTTAGGTGCGTTCTCATCTAATCTCCTCTCTTTTTGTTTATGTTTCCTTACATGTGTTTTCATTACTTCATTGCCTTCTCTCGTTCTTCATGCATCTAAGTGATCATCATCTCTATTTCTGTTGATATTTTAGTTTCATATCTCCTTTATGTATATTTAACCTTGGTGTAATTTAGTGACTTGGCCTCACAAAAATATGCCAAAACCAGGTCTTATCCAAGTTTGGAAAACTTCGCTTGAGCCCATAAGAAAAACTATTTGGCCCATTAGAGACATATGCATAATTCAAATTACTTGTCCCACTTGCATGACAAAATAATGTGGGCCCAACCTAGGCAGTGTTTACTCATGACTTGGTCACCCATATCCAAGCGTGATTTATCAATCCACACATGAACCCAAATCATGGTACACGTGGCATTAAGTTTCACTCATTATGTGCATGCCCAAGGGCATGACCCCAATAGTTTGAGTCCAACCCATTTAGTCTAAGTGCAAGAATCACCCCATTACTCATGGCTCACTTGTAGAACCTAATAAATTGGGCTTAAACCTAAATGTAATAACCCATGATACATGGCCCATACCCAAGCCTGACCCAAGTCAAATAATTAGTGTATGAACCTAAATCATTGGATCTTATTGTTAAACTAATTGTAAACCGTTATTAACAGGAACCGCATGATATCTCGGGATATTTAGATCAAGGCTGATCAAGTTAATCATCCGCTGTTGATTCAGGCGAGTAGTCTTACTATGTTACTTTAGTACCTAAGTTTTTGTATTCCTTCTCTCAATTAGGATTTAAATCGTACTTGTGAACTTATTAAAATAATCATAGGAATTCTAAGAATTTGCTCCCTTTGATTTTATTTGATTTGTTTCTGTTTTTCTTGATTTGTTTTGTTTATATTGATGGCTAGATTTGATATTAACCCTTGGACACCATTCTATTATAAAATAAATTTCTCAGTGAATTATTGTCAGTGATAATTGAGCATTTTGTTTATTGTGAAAAAATTCAATATCATGTGATAGACTTGTCTTTGTAACCATAAACAGAGGTGTGAATTGAAATTTGTGAATTTTCGGATTTTGTTACTTGTACACTATTCGACATCAAGGCATTCTCTAAAATATGGGCAACGTACCGTAAGGACTCTCACACGCAGATTTTAGCTCTTTTGGATATGACATTGGGATTGGGTCCCCTTTATGTGATATTACTAGTCTACAGTTAGACCCACTTTGTTTTGTGGAGATTACTGATATCTCAGGCTCGTACCAACTTTAGATATGAAAATGGCTTGTACCTAATAGACACTTTAAGCTTGGCACAGGCTTAAGTTTAGCGAACATACTTTGTTTTTTGGTTTACTGCGAAGATGCCTTATCTTTAGATTGATTTTAGAATGTTGCTCCTAAATTGCGATGTCTTAATTAACCCTTTTTGTTGATTCGGAGATTGTACATTTTCATCCTTGTTAAATTTATATTTAATTATGCTAAAGATATGACTCTCCTAAGTTAGTGACTTTCGCTCATGATTTATTTCACATTCGTATTGATTACCACTTTTGCTATTGATATTTTGATTTGAACCATTTCTCTAGTTACTATGGTTTAAGCAATTATGAAATTACATTTAAAATGTCTAAATTCATACTCCATGATCCAATTTGTAATAATTTTGATTAATTATTGAATTATCTTGCTTATTTCCTCCGTCTTGTTTAAAGTCTTGTGTAAACTCTGTTGAAATCTGATTTTGCCAATTTATATTTGATTTGATCTTTTTATTTGACTTTATCACCTTTGAGATTACTATGTTCCGCTCCTTGTTAATTTGTTCGACACTGTGGCTTCTAAATTTGATATCTTGATTGTGACCTGTTTGCTACGATTGCATGGTGGGTTTACTTGTAGAGTTGTACTCACTCCCTTTGTTTTTCCCCAGATTTTGTAGTTGAGTCGGTCATGGAGGATACCTAGCTTGCATGTGGGACTAAGACTAAGGAATGAGTTGCAAAATTTCACATTAAACATTAGTAGCATGTGTAGGAGTTTATTTGGTCATGAATTATTGTTCAATGAGATTTTCTTTTACTTTAGTTATTGTAGACCCATCGGGCCTTGTGATCTAAGGGTCTCAAGGATCTCAGATTTTGGGGCGTGACAAGTCTTAGACCTCAAGGAAGGAGATGCTACTACAATGCGCAACTATCTTTTGAGAATGTAAGCCGACAGTAGTGACTTTTTCTATATGATGGATCATAATTCAAATGGTGCATTAAGGAATGTATTTTGGGCTAATGCTAGGAGTAGAGCGGCATTTAAAAAGTTTGGCAATGTGGTCACATTTAACACCACTTACTTAGTTAACAAATATGATATACCATTCTCTCCGTTTGTGGGGGTCAAACATCACGATCAGTCAACATTATTAATGTATGGATTAGTATCACATAAAGATATAATTTCATTTACTTGGATATCCTCAAAAAGCAATCATTACAAATCAAAACAAAGCTATGAGAAGGCAATAAAAATTGTTTTCCCTAATGCACAACACCGATGGTGCTTGTGGCATAACATAAACAAAGTTGCCTGAAAATTTAAGGGCTACAAAGAGTACAAGGTGATAAAATTTCACTTAAAGAATACAATTTATGATTTGTTGACTATTGAGGAGTTTGAAGAAAAATGGAGTAAATTTTATTAAGAAATATGAACTTCATAGTGATCAATGGTTAGCTGGGTTGTATAAAGAGAGGTACCGATGAGTGCCAGCATTTGTCAAGAATACGTTTTGGACAGGGATGTTAACCACAGAATGAAGTAAGAGCATGTATGCATTTTTTGATGGATATATCAATACTTAAACCACCTTAAAGCAATTTGTGGAACAATATTAAAATGCATTGGCTAAAAAGGCGGAACTTGAAAATGAGGAAGATGCTCATTCATTCAATTCATACATCCCTACTATAACGAATTATGCGATGGACAGGCAGTTTCAAGAGCTATACACTAATTCAAATTTCAGGGGTTTCATCAAAAATTGTCAGGAGAGATATTTTGTTACATGTCACTGCCTAAAGATTCTCATGGCTTGTTAGAATATACAATAAATCAAGAAGTACCACTTGGAGATAAATATCGATGAGCAACATTCAGAGTTTTGTTCAATAAAGATATAAGAGAAGCTAGTTTTACTTGTTGGTTATTTGATTTTAAGAGAATAATATGCAAACATCAAATCACAATGTTCACAAAAGAGGGGACTCAACAAATACCAGAGTACATTACATCAAGATAAAGAAAAATGCAAAAATGTGTCACACTAAAGTTAAAATCAACTATAAAAATTGGACGGTCAAACCAGAAAGGCATCGATATGAAAAAATGCTTCATGTTTTTAATTAGCTTACTGATTTGACCATAGATTCTGATGATAAAAGTGATAAACCGATTGATCGAATGCTTGAAGTGGAAGCATAGTTGGGAGTTAGTAACTATATTTGTGGAAGTAATAATCCAAAGTCGATTACTCTTGATGATTCAACTTCATGTGGCCTGACCAATGTGGCTGCTAAGATAGTAGCCATATTTCTAATTTTGAAATTTGTCGTAAAAACGGGTGACCACCATACAAAAGGAGAATAAATTCAATTGAAAAAGCAATTAAAAAGGTCGTGGCAAATAAGAAGTCAAACGAAAGGAAAAATAATCTAAAGACATCCACTACTAGTGAAGGAGATAGATAGAAAGTTTGTTTTCAAATAACAAATAACTGAAGTAGTTGATTTTGTCATAGTAATATATAACTTTTATTTATATGCATTTGTAGGAATCTGTGAGGTTAGAATGTGCATGATACAGACCTTAATATGGGAACACAAGAGAGTATTACTGTAAATGTAAACCCCCTACTTTGTAACATAATTTCACTTCTATATGGTTTATAAGCATTATTGAGCATCATTAGCATAAGACATACAATGCAGACGGTTGATGTGCAAGCTCCATAACAAATTAATTTGTTGAGTAATGAGTCATATCCAAGGGCACTTATATGGACAAACATGCGTGGCTATCCTGCAATGGATCCATATTTCAGGTTCTTGAACATGCAACAAGGTAGTGACACTGTACTTCATTTAAGTCTCACTAGACAAGCATTTACAGAGAACCAGAATTTTAATTATGGTGTTGATTTTCAGGTATACTTTGTTATGGAATATATTGATATTTAATTATGTTCATTAAAAAGGAATGAAAACTTTTCTTTTTTTTTTTTTTTTGTGCAGCTAAGTCTTTTGAGTAAGGATGGTAACAACACCAATGAGCAATGATAACCTGAGGGTTTTGTCCATTGGAAATTTGCTCAGCTAATAATTTGATTCCTGATTTTTCATTTGGGGTAAAAATCCGCATGTTTGCAATGTTTTTGATGGTGTGTTTTAAGATTATGTTTTAAATATCATTTGTATGTTTTCTGGTGCAAGAGTTTCTGTCTCCAGAGTCCCTTCAGTGATAGTAAAATTGTTCTCATCCATCTTTCTTATGGAATCACTTGTATCTTCAGTTACCTTAGATAGGTTATTATCATGAATTACCATGATAGATATTTATCATGAATTACTATTCTAAGATCATATTAAGAACTGGAAAAGGACTTTTCATCATCTGTGATGGGTGGTGGGTTTTGGAATTCATATTTATCAAGGATTTGTTAGTGGTTTCTAAATTGGGACCCACGAAATGGGACATCAGATGAGCACTCTTATAGACACCATAATCAAGTAATATGCACTAAAAATGTGAACATGTCAAACCCTGTCAGTACCTCTAGTATAATCTATAGTTTTATGTTGGAAGGATTAGTTTTGTAATTCTATTCCTAAATTATCTATTCATGCCTCATACTTGTCTTTATAACTAGATCTAATCTAAAATGGCAATAATACCATTTGCTAAACGTGTGCCATTTCTCTAAAGAGCATGGGGCAGATGTAAAATGTCATTAGTTTCTAATAATTTTTATTGAAAAAAAAACTCAAGAAAAAAGAAAGCTCCATTTATTCTTTTACTATTCAACCCTCTATTGAATCATTCCCACCAAACAAGGAAAAATTTCAAGAGAATGAAACCGATCAACACCATCCCCATTCTCGATATCATTACTAGCATAATGCTTGCAACATGCACAAACTTTCAAGGGTCTAGAGTTCAAGTCACCTCTGTAGATATAACCTAAACAAAAGAGATACATTGAGAGAAACTTTCAAGGGAGATACATTGAATTACAACTCCATGGGAAAAACAAGAGAGATACACTGAGAGATAACAACGTAGAGGCATTACATTTCTTGTTTTGATAGCTTATACATACACTTCTACATCAGTACATATGCAAATTAAGATGTTACATTCGAAAGAGCAAAATAATCAAAAGCACCCGCATACATAGCCAAAACAATTATGACCACTACCTAAACATAAAGTTTCTATTTTCCACTCTATCTAATCTACGGTTAACACCATCCAATCTACAATCAACACTAGGCAGAGTCGTGGCAACATAACCAAAGGGAAACGGTTGAGTATATCGATCCATGGCAACTTAATTATTTATTGTCTGCGCATACTCATCACATCAACCAATCCAGTTCTTACAACCCTATTTTTTTGACACGCAATCATAATAAGTAATTGGCATCTGAAAGTATAAAAATATAAATATACAATAAACTATTATTATGAACAAGAAATGATTAATAAACTTACCACTGGTTGTGGACAAGAGTAATACTATCTGCCATTATTATTGGTTGACCTAATACCTTCACCGCACAAATGCCCACCCCAAATAGACATGGACGCATAGGCCATGTTGAATTACCAATAGATGAATAAGATACTATTGGTGATGAAGGCATTTCTTTATCTTAGTATAGTGATGCACCAGCAATACCAAAAGTCCGAATCCACTTAAAGGTAGAACTCAGAAAATTATTCATCGCTATAAATCCATCAATGGGATTGATATCAAAACTCTACAAAATCCTTTCCTTATCAGAAGCTAGTTGCACTCCAATACCCAAATTGTATATATAAACAACTACTACTAAACTGGTTATAATTCAATATCCAAATGACATATGAACAACTACTAACAGACACGCCCAAAACTTGAATTAGATTCACCCAAACAAAGCCATAATCAAATCATTTGAAGGACGAAAAAAATAATGGATTGCAAATTAAGAAAAAGTGGATTGTAAATATAAAACACGCACACACACACGCACACAAGATAAAAATAAAAAACAAACAAACAAACGCACACTAAAAAAAAAGACACTAGACCTTGAGTTAGATTCATCGAAACAAAAAAAGTGGTTTGTAAATAAAAAAAATACACAACGAAAAAACAAACAAACAAAGAAACACACAATGAAAAAAATATGCCAAAACTTGAGTTAGATTCACCCAAACAGAAAAAGTGTATTGTAAATAAAAAAAAAGACGTACACTAAAAAAAAAAAAAACACACACACACACAATGAAAAAAAGACACCAGAAAATTGGATAATAAATTAAAAAAACACCAAATAAAAATAAAAAAAACAAACAAACATACAACATCATTACCAAAGATCAGCTGGAGATGAAAAAAAACATACAATGAAAAAAAAAACACACAAAAGCATTACCCAAACAGAAAAAGTGAATTGTAAATAAAATAGAAAAATAAAAACAGAAAACAACTGGAGATGAGTATCGGAGAGAGTACTCGAAGTGGGAGAAACTAGAGACGGGGATGGGGATCCGAGAGCTAGAGATGGGGATCCGAGATCTATCCTAGCCATGGGAAATGTAGATCGGAGGTGGAGCTGAGAGCTGGAGATGGAACACTACAATCTTGGCCGTGGGAAATGTAAATCGGAGATGGAGATGGGAGACCTAGAGCACGGGCACGCAGATAGGAGATGGAGATGGGGATCTAATAGCAGTTGCACTGGTTGGGAGGTCTTGGCCGTGTGAGTTAAAGGTGAAGGTCTGGTTTGCTCTTGGCCGCAAAAGCTGCACAAATCGAAGAAGGAGATGGAGATGGGGATCTAACAGCAATTGCACGGATTGGGCAGTCTTCTCTGTGTGAGTTGAAGGTCGCCAGCTTTGGTTTGCTCTAAGGGGTAGATGAATGGTTGCAATTGATATCTCGAGGTTAATAAGTTTGGAAAATATTACAGTACGCCAAAAGTTAACCCAAGATTCAAACTTTTTCACCAACTCCGATCAACATTGCACAACTAGCAGCCCACGTCAGCCCATGTGCATTCGGTGTGCAATTTCTTGTGTGCACATATAATTTTCAAATTAGGATTAGGTTTCCAATGCTATTTAATTTTCTAATTCCAACATCAATTCCCTTATGGGAGAGGTTTAAATCTGAAAATCCTCAACCACCTATGCAAATCCTTGAAGATGATTTTTGAAATATGTGAGCAAAATTGTTGAGGAATCCCTAAGGACTTGATTGCCAACCGTGACTTTAATATAATAAACACCTTTGTATATTTCACGCCTACATAAAATTTAAAAAAAAAACAGAAAAAAATACTGATTAGACGATCACTTTTGTGCCGTTCTCCTCCCACTTTTTTTACGTTCTACCCACCTAGCTCCCCATGTCTTTCATAATTTCTCCTCCTTTTAACATCCATTCTCTCCTTTGTGCCCATCTTTTTATCCTCCTATATCCTGCAGGTCTCTAGGACTTGTTCTTCTTGTTGACCTTGGGTCTGTCGCGGTAATCTATCCCATTAACAGCCTCAGTCAATTGAAGAAAGGGGTTATCGGCCAATGTTCATGCGGTGTGACAACCATGATTACCTAAGCTGGTGAGTAACAAATTGGTTTCATGGTTCATGGGTTGCAATTTGGCTCATGTTAATGATCCCAATTGAGTCGATATTGTTGGAATGCTACCGAAGTCCGAAAACACATTCCTTTTGATTTACAAGTACAGGGCAGGTTTGAGATCTAAGATAGCCATTGATATGATAAAAACATGTTCCAATTCAGATCATATGTGATTAATACATCTAATTACAAAAAGTTAGCTTTGAATTCAAGAAGATCAAGATTTTAACTCTTGCTGAACCCAAATTGGCAACGTTTCTCTCCTCTTTCCCACGCCCAAAGACAGACTGTTTTCCATCTCTGATATAATAGTTTCCATTTTATAAACTAGTTGTCCTTCCTTACTGCCTTAATCTCCATTTATCCATTTATAACAAAAGCTTCAAAGTTCAAACCCCATGCCTCCTAGACGACAATGACTTTGCCCAAAAACTGGTGACATGATTCATTCCCAGAAGATTTCTGGAGAATGGTTAATAGTTACCGACCAATGAGAGAAAAGACCAAATTTCATCTCCATGGTCTTTTATTTTCCACTGGTGGTTTTGACATACAACAGCCTGACCTCATAAACCACTACCTACTATATATGATAAAGCATTTCTCTTTCAATGACGTCTTTCACTTGATTTAGAGATTGATTGAAAGTAACAGCTTCCCGCAGACCATTTTATTCACACACCAGATGACAGGTGTAAAAGAGCCAAGCCTAGCCCAGCTTGAGCTTGGCTTGAATTTTAAACAAGTCACCTCGAGCTCGAGCTGAGACAAGCTTAGCATCGTAGCCCGTATTGAGCTTAGCTTGAATTAAGCCGCGCGTGATAGCGTTGCCAGTACTAAATCGAGCCCAGAAAAAGCTCAGATTTCATTAATATCAAGCCTAAGAGCCTAACTAAGCAAGAGATTGACAATACATGTTAATTTTACGCTTAAGTTAAATATTTATTCAAGCATTATCAAATATCCTTGGAATCACTTATATGAGCAACATTAGAGCACCACTACATAGGATTCACTTAGTTATAAGAAAATAAGAGGAAGAAGCGGATACAATGCTAATGCATGGGTTTTTAGAAAATACAGCTTAAAATGAACTTGATTAAGACCATAAAGAACAACAATTTAAAAATTATTAGAAATGGGATTGCAAATACATTTCAGGTGGTTAATAAGGCTAGTACAGTACAGTCTCATCATGAGAAAAGAATCAATTATGAAGTATTATTTCGAGTTGTTTAAAAAAATTATAATTAAAGTTTAAATTTAAGATATTGTATTTTTAATTGATAATATTATGTTTATATTAACCAAAAATATTATATTCTGCGTCAAAAAATACTTCAATATGCACTCAAGAGATTGATAGTGCCCATCAAGCCTATTAAGATTGAGTTGAGTCTAACCAAATCTTTAACAAGCTGAGCGCGAGCCCATGGATTGGACTCAGGCTCGCACCCACAACTAACCATTACAAATTTGAGCCATGGGAGCTGGCTTGATTACTTCAGTGCAATAATATTTCGAAGTTAGAACAATCAGCATATGGGTGAAAATTCATCAGCTGACCCAAAACCCTCCAACACAATAATCCCAGGTCTAGTTTAACATTTCTAACTTAATAAATAAATGGGTTAAATTAGAATGAGCCCATGCCACGACATCCTACTCAACCTAGCAACCTTACCTGACCCTAACCCGACCCAACTTATTGTGCTGAAACCCACCTACCAAACCCTGACCCATTATGAATTTAGGATTCCGGTGGACATTTCTAATCTTCTTAATAAACGGGCCAAGTTCCGTTTAGATTCTTAATCCTAAGAGATCAACCTGATCTAATTTTTGAACCAGCCCAATACAACAGGCTCTATCACCATCTTTTAGGGTTGTGATTTACAGTTGGCACCAGTAATGTAAGTGGCTCAAATCAGGCCAAATCCTGGTTAGTTTAATCCTAGTATTTTCAGGGTTAGAACCAAGGAAGTCTACACCCTAATCATCTGGCTGCAAAATCAGGTCCATTGTCATTTTTTAATTGGCACCTAAAGCACTGTATATCCTTAAGAAGAAGTACCATTGTATATGTTGTTTGTAGTTGATATAGTATTGGTGGATTAATCAAGAGATAGTGTAAATGTAAAACTCAAAAACTCGAGAGATGGCGGAGGGCATTAGAATCTAGGGGCTTTAAAATAAGTCATACAAAAACAGAATATATAGATTACAACTTCAGTGGACATATACAATGTATTAAAACCACTCTCAAAATTAAAACTCATGAGATACTACTTAGAGATTCTTTTCGGTATCTGAACTCGATGATTAGTAAGGATGTAGAGATTGACGAAGATGTGAAACATATGATAAAAGCTGGATGGTTGAAGTGGAGACTAACTTCTGGAGTGCTTTGTGACAGAAAAATGTCAATGAACTTAAAGGGGAAATTTTACAGGACAGTGGTTAGACCAGTTATAACATATGGAGCAGAATATTAGCCAATTAAGAAAACGCATATAAATAAGATGGATGTGGCAGAGATGAGAATGCTTGGTGAATATGTGGTAAAACTAAGAAAGATAAAATTAGAAATAAACACCTTGAAAAATATTTAGGGGTCGCACCAATAAGAGATAAGATTAGAGAAATCCGGTTAAGATGATTTAAGCGTGTTGAGTGTAGGTTGGTAATGGTACGGGTAAGAAAAAGTTTGGCTATACAGATAAAAGGCCCATCAAGAGGTAGGGGTAAGTCGAAGAAAATATTGATGGAGGTCATTGAATCAGATTTGAAGAAGTTTAACTTATCTAAGGATTTGGTTCAAAATAAAATAGAATAGAGAAACAGAATTCATGTGGCCGACCCCAGCATGGTTGAAATAAGGCTTTGATGATGATGATGATAATAACCTAAAGCATAATATATCTTACACATACATAGATTCTAGTTTTAGGATTCACAACATTAAATCCTTGAATAATCTATTTCTAGATAGAACATAAATACAATAAATGATAGTGCTAATAGAAGCTTAGGTTATGATAAAGATCTAAGAAGATAAATTTAAGGGAAATTTCCCAAAAAGGCCTTAAATTTTTTTCTTATTTCAAAATAGGCCACAAGTTTCAAAACTTTTCAAATTAGTCCCTCAGTATTCCAAAAGGTTTTCAATTAGGGACTTCCATCCATTTAAAGCTATTATTTGGCAAATTTTTCTCTCAATTTTTTTAAAATACACAGATTACCATTTATTGAAATAAAATCGCCATTCAATTTCTCTGTATTCTCCTCGTTTCCTTCTTCAGCATCATCACGATAATCAATGACAACTAGCATCCTCACGACGATCAGCTGCATGTAGTGGCTGCTGAAACCATATCATGCCTTTAAATGAATGGTAATTTTGGTATTTGAAGAAAATTGAGAGAAAAGAAATGGTCAGAAAGTACCTTTAAATTGTCAGATGCCTTTAATTGAAAATTTACTGCAAAACTTAGGGTCTAATTTGAAAAGTTTTGAAAATCGTATCCTTTTTTAAAATAAGACAAAAACTTATTATTAGATCCAACTATATATGTGAGATAAATAAGCAATTATGTGGTAGAAGGATACGCGGCCCTGCCCAATCTTTGTGTAAATAATATTTTTTTGGTTTGTTTATATGTTATTTTGCTTTCTCAGCGGCTTGAAAAAAGTATTAAAACTGTAACTTGGAAGATTTTATATAATAACTAATAGACAGATACAGATATTCGTAGATTCTTGTCTTCCACAGTTTATACAAAATGCATTAAAAATAAGCAGACACTAATATATAAAAATGATCCGCAGCCATTAGAGAAGCTAGATTGAGAATGGTCATGGTGGAAGATCTGAAAGAAGAAGACAAAATTGAGTCGTCTCAAAATGACGGAGGCAGGAGAACGAATAAATTAATCTTCCCAAGTTAAACAGGATAATATGCAGCTGATCAATGATATCAAAGCATTGAAGTATTGAATTCGCTCAAACCAGAATTTTGTGTTAAGAGTAGTGGTGCAGATAGAACCTTGCATGTGTAAGTTGTAATTGTCTCTCCCTGTTATGTAAATTTTCATCACCTCCAACATGTGAGATGTGCATCGCATGTGTGAATTCCCATGAGCCTTAGGGTCCCAACCCCTTAACTGGGCTGCCAAAAACCAAAAGGGTCGGAGCCAACTTTTGTTATTTTTCATATATGTGTGTACTCAATCCACCTAAGTCCCTCTCCAAAAGAAGTGGAAATCAATCTCTAGTTATTTTTACTATTAGGGAGATTCCTCACCATTGGGCTATTAAAAGATAATGGCTGAGTTAAAATTTTTTCTATTTATCTCATTAATGTTATATATGATGTTGTGGACACCGGTGGAGACATAAGAGTGAAATATAATGTCGGATTGATCCTTCCTAGAATGCAGTCTTCTATATATGATGCACATGCCACGTAGTGGTTGGCTTGCAGGGCAGTTTAAGCCAGTTCAGAGATCATTGAATGGGCTTGTGTGATCTGAGTGGATTTGATCTAGGAAAGTTGGGTTGGAAATGCTTGAATCAGTTAGCCATGGTAGTACTAATATATCCATGCCCGTGAACAAATTATTTAATCATATATCTGTCCTTTCATCAAATTTTCAAAAGTAAAGATATTGATTGCTATATGTAAGAAAATTTGATGAAATTATCATGTTAAGCCCACGAAGCAGGTTATCCAAGTGAGCTAATCTATTCATTAGGAGGACGTAGGGTCAACCAATTTGAACCACTGGCTTAATTGGATTTGTTGTGTAAATTGTCACCCACATGAAAAAAAAAAAAAAAAAATGTAGCACATGTTCGATTGAGATGCCTCAAGGGGCGGTGGCCCCATAAAACTGGTTCACGACTTTGAAAGTTGGGCCAGCCCAATCGGTAACCAAGATTGTCTCTGTAGATCAGTTAATGTCAGTTAATTAAGTTGGGCCCATTGTTTTTAAAAACTGGGTTGGAGGGTGAACCGAGGAACTGGATGGTTCAGTCCAACCTGTTCAACTGTCTGGTTTAACCCCAACTCAACTCTGAAAAAAAATAACAAAAACATTAAATGTATTTTAAAATAAATAATTAATACTGGGGTGTACCTAGTTCAACCGCCTAGACCAGTGCCTAGCTGGTTCAGCCTGTTTTATCAAAACAAAGGTCTAGCTTGGAAGTGGCAAAGAAATTGAAAGGATCAAGTTAGAACAAGCTTTAAAAGGGTGTAAAATCACATTTAGTTTATTATAATTGATATATATATTTTTTTTATAATGAATTAATTGTTTGCATAACGCCAATCCTTTGGTAGCTCTACTGAGGCACCTTTCCCTAGTAGAAGGTTGCAGCTTAGGTGTGGGGTACTTGGGCCTTTACCAGGGGAAACAAGGTTCATGCTTGAATAGCTCAAAATGAGAAAGGGTTTACAAGGAAAAAGTGCGGCCCTTTGGACTGTATCTTTGATGGCTGGTCTATGAATTCCACCCAAATGGAGTTAATGTCCGCTGTATAAAATATGGGATCAAAATAATAAAATAAAAGGGGAGGTCAAATCATAGTGTCATCATACGATCATTGAATGATATGCATGACTTTCAATCGATTGATATTTTGATGAGCAATTAAACAAAGACAGCTAATTTGTTGGGATTACAACTGATAGATGGGCCCTACTAATGGGAGTATTCCAGTTTAGTGGAGACTGGTGGGTAGAATTGTTGGAGGTGGTTGAACTGGGGTAGAGACAAGCAATCCCCATCTGCCTGACACTCAACATATATGAGCAACGCTCTTATCTTTTGGAATTACGTAAATACCACCAATCAACCACGCTACTGCCTGCGGTATGCATGTTCCCCACCCTCTCTTGGGGGGTCCGCCGGTTGGGTGGGGTTGAACAAAGCGGATGACAAGTTTAAGTGCAATCTGATTAATTTATTAATGTAAAATATTTTTGTGAGAATTACTCTTACCATTTTTCTCATGGCAATCATAAGTGAAGCTCATTTATCACCCAATTCAAACTTTACAATGGATAGAAACTCCCCAGAGAATCACACGCTCCAAGTTTTGCATTCATCCAAATAAACTGAATCATAAGATTAATCGTATACTAATCCAAATGGACAGGACTTGTGGTGCCGAATTTGATAATTGAGGTGATCTCGCATGAAACTCCACCCCTCCCCCCACCAAACAACCGAATCGCATCCCTTGATGGGTTGCACTGTGGGTCCCATAGAGGAGTTCCAGGAATGCTGCCCTTTATTAATTAGGCACAACTTTGATTACAACCAAAAATTAAGCTAGTGAACCAAAAACTGTAATCAATGTTAAGTAGTAGGCTCCACCTAAAGAAAAGTAATGAAAGTATTTATGCTTTCTCTACTAACGCCACAAGTCTTGGTTTGAATGGATAGTTAAGAAAATTTAATATGGTATCAAAGTCATTTAGTAAAAATTTGAATAAAAGCCTATCTATTTACGATTTATTTAAATATATATATATCATTCTCTCACCATAGGGTAAGGGATGCTTACATGCCTTTCTTTATTGCACTTAGCATTTATCTTTTTCATCTAGATTTTTGTCTTTTACACATTGTATCTCGAAATGTGAAAGTGTCCTTTACTCTACGGTTAGACCGAGTGGATGGAAAGATCCATGCGAAACTATCCTGATATCAAGTTTGCCTCTAATCATATGTCCATAACTCATTCATCCATGACCCACAAATCTATTCCATTAGGATTGGTGCACAGCTGATCCAACAACCTCGTAAATTTAGATTTAACCAAAAATTGGTGGAAGTGTATAATTCAAGGGGGTTGTGTGTGTAGTCTATTTGGATGGAACATACAGTGAGTCTCACCTAGAGTTTTCATGAGAAAAATAGTGAGAGACATATGCACATGAATATTATCATATATATATATATATATATTTATGAATGTGTAATTTAAAGTAGCTTGCAAATTAAAAAAAAATCAAATGGACGAGGCGGCTGCACGTTCTAACTCTGGCAGCCATAACTTTTGATCAACCTGCCAAATCTGACATTTTAATATAAAATCGAGAAGCTCTCAAGGAGTATATCGACAAGAAATAAATAAATAATTTTTGTCCATCTGAGGCTTTCAAAAGGCAGAGTTTTAAATTTTTTATACAACTTTTTATTTATAGTAATGGATTTTCTTTGAAAATATTTAATTTCAACTGAAGTCTATTAATTACTTGAGTGATGTAGGGTGAGGTTTTTTTTTTTTTTTTGGCTACATCAAAGATTCCTACTCACGCCCTATACTCATACACCCATGTATGTAATTTCGTATTCCATTGTACCCTAAATTCAATACAATTCATCAATTTTATTTCCAAATTCATAAATTTTGATCTTATTTCTTTGCAAAAATTATCGTGCTTACTGCTTTTGGAGAGATAATGATCTGTTTCTACTTATTTTCACACCCACACACCATTAGATCATAACAGCATACTCGAACTCAATTCGGAATTATAAAGGACTGAGCCGGGGTTCGATAATGACTAGGTCTACCTCTCCAATCAGTGGGGTAGGGTCCCAGCCCCCTTAAGCTGGGTACCAAAAATTAAAAAATATTTCAAATGCCTTGTAGGCTTCTCAAAACGTTATTGTTGTATATCTAATTACTTGTAACTCTGCTTATTTGTGTTTGGTTAAGTAAAAAAACAAAACACTCTCTCTAGTAACTGGAGCTGACTATGAGGGCATTACCCTCGTGTGATCCAACTCTAAGGCAGTGTTTCATTTTTCAGTCTTATCAATGTGAAATTTACCATTCGATTTATGCTTTGAAATATACAATTACACTTTCTATATATGATTTATGCAACGATGTATATCACTCCAATAGGAAGAAGATTTGGCAGCACGTTTGATGAAGCAAAATCAAGTGTCGTGCTAGTTGAATTAGGAGGTCAAACAACAGGATCGTTCCTCTTCCTCCCAATACAGCTAAGGAGCTACCCCTTAGCCTAGGACACATGCAAACCCGCCTATTCACATTTCTGATTTGAATCCTAAGTTTTTCGGGCTGAGCCATAGTAACCCAAGTTGAGTTTTTATCGAGTCCCAACGAGCTCAATTGTAGAAGTATCATTCGTACCTGTGCACCAATCAGCCAGAATCTTTCGATTCAAGTGATTTATTGGAAGGGTCTTCTTCTTATCCACAGTATGGCCCATGGTCCACGTGATTGATTCTGTCTAGCTCATTGTTTCCAACAGTGTCATTTTGGTATTTTCCACTCAAATTACAAATAATTATTTTCTCGACATGTCCATGCAACGTCCCTTTCAAAGTATTATATGAGAGAGACCAAAAAATTTCTTCCAAGATGATGATCTAAAACATGCCAATCCACCTATTAGTATCTACTTCTACTTGTGCTCTTCCATTTCAAATCTCTATCTTTCCTTTTGAGGAATCAAAAGAGAGATCTCAGTTGCAAACACCAGCAAAAGAGAGAAAAAGAGCTTTGTCTTTGTTGTAGCCTTGAAATGGAGGGGAGTGATCTGAGTCTCCCCCCTGGGTTCAGATTCCATCCAACTGATGAAGAACTCATCACCTATTACCTGACTCGGAAGGTCTCCAACTTCAATTTCGTCGCAAGAGCAATCGCAGACGTTGATCTCAATAAGTGTGAACCTTGGGACCTCCCAGGTATTTTTGAATTCTGATTTTCATTTTCTTTCTTGTTTTTGATTTGGTTTTTCATAGCCACTCATTCAGTGTTGGCAAATGAATCTTATTTCGTTCTCTTTTTGCTTTTTGGTCATTGTGGGGGAAACCGTGTGTACGTTGGATACTTCTCTCTGCTTCTTTTGATTGAGTTTCTACTTTTGCCATAAAAGTTCCAAGAATTTTATGGGACCATTACATGCCTGGGTGAAAAACTGATACATATTGGCTATATATGGTGTTATTATTGATTGAAAGTTAAAATAAGAATCCCTATCAGCCCATATCAGTCTTTATTATATTAAACACATGGGTGATTATATCAGTTTGTATTGGCTGTATCTGAGAATAAAGGATTGGGTATCAAACCAATGCTCTTATCCATACGTTTCCTAAAGAACTGATCACATAATATATGTTAGAAAGAAATTAAGAAGACCGTTTCCCTCGTTTTATGTGTCAGCTTCCCTTTGTACAATTGATTTGGAGCAGATGCTTCTGAAAATTAAGCAGGGTGTCCCTACGGTTACAACTCCCATTTTTTATCAACTTGATAATAAATGAATAATTTTTCCTCTTCTTTAGGGAAAATATGTAAAGCAATGCAAAGATTTAAATAGTGTTTACAAGTATTAGATTCTGGTTAGATTTTTTTTTTTTTTCGGTTACCTTGCTCTTTTTTAAACTTCACCCATATGGTTTTTTTTTTTTTTTTGGTAGAACACTCATAAGATTAAGGTTGGCTTTGGATTTGCTTTCTTCTTTTCTTGGTTATTCCTCCTTTGAGAGCAGTCCTTTTCTTTATTTGAAGTTGTTGTAGCAGTTTAAGTTCTGGTCCCTTGCCTCTTCCTTTTTTTTTTTTTTTTCTCTTCTGAAGATCCATGAGAAATCCAATTAAAAATATAAAAGATTCCTTGCCCTACGGTTCAGCATATTTGGGAATTCATTTCACTTGCCTTTCTCTCCCAAACTTTGGAAAAACAGAAAGATTTTGCTCTCATTTGATTTAACTTGGGAATTGATTTCAGCGAGAACAGAAAAAAGATTCCAGGCCCCTCTCCACCTGATGGCCCCTAGAAAAAGGTGGGCTCACGTGCCAGTGTGTGGCACGTGTGCTAGATTCAAACCTCTGATCATGAAGCCCCACTCATTATAATTTATAAGCAAAGTCCCCAAGATCAAAAATTGCCTATCAATTCATCACGTGGACAAGTGTGCATTGCCTACAGAGATTTTCGTGTTAGGTAAGTGGCACTATTTTTCAATTTGGATGGTTGGGGAAATTTTCAACCCTAGCTAATATCTAAATAACCTACAGAGTGCGGCCCCACTGATGAATCACTTGTATTTGTTTGTGAGGTTAAAGTGGAATAACAGCGAAAATAGAAGGCCATACTGGCCTTTGCCTAGACATTTGAAATTTGGGGTTCTCCGTATTCCCAAGCTGACTTTATAAACTAGTGTCTCTACATGCACACACTGCCACAAGAGGGCCACACTTTACATGCAAGAATAGGCTACTTGCTCCTTCTCTCATCTGCAATTTGTATGTCTTAAATCTTTGGTGCAGCCAAAGCAAGGATGGGGGAGAAAGAGTGGTACTTCTTTAGCTTGAAAGATAGAAAATACCCAACTGGGCTCAGAACCAACAGAGCCACGGAAGCAGGCTACTGGAAAACCACAGGCAAAGACAAGGAGATCCACCATTCAGGGGCAGTGGTTGGGATGAAGAAAACCCTGGTATTCTACAAGGGTAGAGCTCCCAAGGGAGAGAAAAGCAACTGGGTTATGCATGAATACAGACTCCAAACCAAGTTCTCCTACAAACCCACAAAGGTAGATGAAATATTAGAGTCCTAAAATGATAATTCCACTAGATGGCCCATGTGACATTGATCCATCAATGTTTCTTTGATGTTTCTATTACAGGGGGAATGGGTGGTCTGTAGGGTCTTCCAAAAGAGCTCGACGGGGAAATCATCGCCCTATAGTCCATCTGCTTTTCCAACGATGGAGTCTTGCTCTAATACCAATCTGATGAACGAGTTGGGTGAAATCGATATGTCGAACATAAGCAGCCTTGTATGTTCTTCAAGTAACTTCAGTACAATTTCTCCAAACATCTATGACAGGCACATGAAGATGAACATGAACATGCATTGGGGTGTCACCAATTATCAATCACTTGTTTGCCCTCCTAGCATGTTAAATTCAGAGTTTTCTTCGATGAACTCATCAATTCTAAGGGCAATGCAGTTAAACTCTTATCATCCAAGCGAAGCACTGGATGCAAGTACAAACCCTTTTGCAGCACAAATAGAGTGTTTTGGAACCAGTTTGAGCTCAAATTTCAGTTCTTCTGGCACTAAGAACATTGACTGTGCAGCACAACCGGACCAAGAATCCATCTGGTGAAGCTTTGAGAGTGTGGATAGACCAACTTGTAAATCTCTCATGTATAATTTCTATTAGGTAAATATAGGATTGAACCCATGCATGCCACTTCAAGTACATGGGAAAAATTGATTTAAGATTCCAATGCTTGACAAGGTTTTCCCACAAAACGAAGAACCACCTTTTTTTCCTTTTTTCTTATGTCGTCTATGCAACACATGCTCTCACTTCAATTGTATTTTGACAACCAAAATTGGTTTGGACATGCGTATTGAAGAGTTTTATGTTCAAGGAGCAATGGGAAGGACAATGCAGAGTCATAAACAACTTGTTGAAGGAGAAGGTAGATTAAGATCAAAAGGTTAAAAATACAGTGTATGAGGCCCACTCAGATACATTCCAATCAATGGTGTTAGGGTAGATGAAAAGCTCACTTTGTGGACATGGTCATGCAAAAAAATAAAAATAAGACTAATCAGCCCATCAAATTATCTTGGCCTTTGATTTAACTACTTTAAAGTTTAATGGTATTTCCAATAGTGACTAAAAGGATTTCATGAGTGTAAAATTGGTCATCAAGCCAAATTATAAGGGTATAAAAGGGCAAAAACAACTACACTAATTAAAGGTAGACCCAAAAGGACTCAATAAAGTTGGATGGTACATTGGTACATACAGAGAAGAAAGTTCCCATTAGATACATTGCTCACGGCGAGTATCAAGGTATGCAAATGGTTTGGATTTTCAAAAGGTAGCCCATTGTATAAATATTGTTGTAAGTTAAGGGTGATTAGAAACCTAGAGGTCCAAAAATGACCATACATAGAGATAAGACTAAGACAATGATGACGATGAGAATGACATGGTTGATTATCCCTTGGAATCAGCAATTGAAGAAGCATCTTTGGCTGTTGATTGTAATATATTTTGAACGTCTTATGTCATATGCATATGTCATGGTTGCACCCACCTCCCTACCATGATTTGATTCTTTCGAATAAGAAACGTGCTTTTTCTTTCTAAACTTTCTGTTTTGGGGTGTTTGGTGTGTTTGGATGAGCGCTCGCTGCCAATGGGAGGACCTGACTCTGCTGTTCGGTGACTTTAATATTGTCAACTTGGATTCTTTGTTAATATGGTAATAGTCAAAATCCCATCCATTATCAGGATATGTGAGAGAGAGAGAGAGAGAGAGAGAGAGAGAGAGAGAGAATTATTACAGTTCAGTTGGAATTAAGTGTAAAAAAAGGCGCCTGGACCACACAAAAGTACATATGATGTACCCGAGAGAAATATCAAGACCCACCAATTATTAAGAACCCATTTGTGCAACAGCACCAAAACACACTGGCCAATTACATCTGTGCATGTGCGAGATTTTCCCCTTGCAGATTCACTGATAGCTCATAGGCAAGGCCTTCCTTCAATAGAAATAATTAGAGATCAATTCTTTGCTATGGCGATGATGGTAAAGAACTTGGATGTGTGTCAATGTGTAAGCATTTACTCCAAAAGAAGAAAAAAAAATATTGGGCTATTGCAAAATGCGACCTTTGTTATTTTTTTGGTTCAAGGTAACGCGACTTGAATCCACAACGGAACAACATTATCAGATCCTCTAATTGAACCAAATCTTTGCTAATTGTGAAATCCAAGGTCAAATTGTTGGAAATTGAATGTTCCCTAACATCACTTGTGCCAAAGACCGAGACAAGCATGTTCCATGATGTAGATGACCATTTTAAGATTAATCTAAGCCATAATATGAATTTCTTAAACCAAAAGGAGAAAGGGGAGGGGGACGGCGGGGGTGGATTCTCCACCAGTCCAAGCCATTCACAGGATTAAGATTAATCATTAACCAAAGAAATATTTTACCAAATAAATTTCATTTATGATGGTACATTTAATTAACTTTCTACACATTTGTCCAACATCACTTAACAAACCTACATATAACGAATGGCATATTTAACAACCTAAGTAGGAAATAATCTCCAGATCCCTCTTTAATGATGCATGAGAGCCCTTTAATAAAACTCTCATCCCATGTATTAATAGAAGACTACATTGGGCTTCCCTGTGTCTTATTGGACTTAATAGTCCAGATCACTCAGCTAGGCTCAACAAATGTATGCACCTCTGGTCAATAACTCATACAAATCTGGCCCATGTAGATGTCCACAGCTCTACGACCTAAATCCTTGGAATTCTTCTGATGTATACAATTTGCCACGGATTAGGTCGTCTATTGCTCAGTGATTACGACACTTTTCTGACCCCTATATCTTATAAATTCTCATTACCACTACAATAATTTATATTTTGTCAAGTGGACGCATTTAACTACATTGTGTCTTACCTGAAAGTTGCTTAGAATTGGGACTGTCACCTAAGGAAAGAGCCTCGTAATTTTACATTCCCGACGACTTCCCAGACCTCTACTCAACAGCAGGAGGAGCCCCTCCTGAACCAGAAAATGTATATAGTTAATAACGTTGAAATAAGAAACGGACGGTATCAAAGACCACCTCAGTTAAATTTGGTTAAACAAGAACCAGAACTACAGTTTAAAGAAACCGAAACCCAAAGTTGGACTATGACAACAATGCATTCCACCAAAAATCACATCAAACCATCATCCAACAAGTAAAAGTCAATAAGAACAAGGGGTTGCTCAGTTGGCAAAAACAGCTCTCAAACCGGCTCTCACCTAGATGACCACCAACTCCGCTCTCACCTAGATGACCAGGGACCGACCTTCCGCATGTGTGAGTTTTCTCTTTGCATCTGTGAGGGTTTTTACTCCTCAGCATGCACGCTCTCTCATGCATTCGAGTCCCATAGGGCACTACGGTAAAATTGGAAAAAAACTAATGACACTAAAACCTTGTTTTTCAAAAGCACATGCTGAGGGTTTTTACTCCTCAGCATGCATGGCATGCATGCCCTCTCCTCATGCATGCTAGTCCCATAGGGCACTAAGGTAAAATTGGAAAAAAGTAATAAAACTTAAAACCTTGTTTTTTCAAAAGCACAAGTATCTACCTGAAATTTTTTTCATTTCCATTTTACAATTGTCCTTGACTTCACTTTTCTTTCTTTTTTTAATATCTCTAATTCTCTAATATATATTTTTGATCTCTTAATATTTTATCTACTTAATAGATAATTATGACGTCATATTGATGTCAAAGTTTGACTGGAAATGAACCCATAGTTGAACAAGCAATGACAAATCGTGGCAGTCCTCACTTGTTCAAAGGCCATTCTGATATCGGAAATATACAGCATAACGATTACAATGGGGACAATGGCAACTGAATCTTGCAGAAACATTATAACTGACCATTTTACTGGCATACAGATCCTCAAAACTCTACCATAATGATCACATCAGAATTGAAATCCATATTCGGCCAGTTCATTTCATAGCAGTATGAACTCCATGAGTGCAGAAGTGTTAAGATCCTGTTATTTTTTAACCCCGGTCAGGTGAGAGTTGGGACCATGAGCAGTTGACAGCGGTCTACCCAATATCAGTCCATATACAGTTAAAATATTTATCCAAGGCAATCAATAAGAACATTCAAAAAGATTTCGTTCTGACCCTTGGCTCATCCCTTTGATTGGATAGCCTCCACACGATCAGATGGCTAGTAACAACAAAAAAGCTCCCAACTTTTTTGTACAATCAGCACCAAATGGATCAAGGGAGGACACAACAACACAACACCCACCCACCCACCCACCCCCCCAACACAACACCACCCCACCCCCAACCCCCACCCCGCAATCTCCCCCTTGGATAATATAGATTCAATTGCACCGTTAACAGTTCGGCGCAGCATCTCAAAAGGTCCACCAAACATGATATGTTCCTTGAAATCAGAATAATAATAATAATAATAATATCTTTTGATCTTGACAGTAGCCAATCAAATAATCTAACCCTAAGCATAAGCCATTATCAGTAACCAAAAGTACAAGGACAGCATACCTCAGCATACGATCAACCAGACTAAAGGAAATACAGACATTTCCACCTGCAAGAACACACACCAACTGGGCGTCATCGAGATTCCGCAACAATCCATTTAGAAAACTAATCCATAGTGAATGACGGGATTATGAATTTGAAATGAAAACTCAATAGGTCAGCCAGAAAGTATTCAAAACCGCATCATGCAGACAATTAGTCACTATCAAGAATTTCTGTCTCGTCAGTCTTCTTTCTCTCAGTATACAGTCATTTTCACAAATACAAGACCAGCGACCCTAACTGAATTCTAGGCTAATGTTCTCAGAGTCCAAAAGAGAAGGATATTAAACAGGAAAATAAAGGACCTAGGACAATGTTGCTGGGTGTGGACCCTGCTGCTGCACACCCCCAGAAGCAATAAAGGCCTGAAGGAGGCTTTGCGCTGCATTCATTTGCTCGGATGATCCATGGATCTCAACGACACACTCAGAAGCACCTGAGAGAGGATCTTGCAGTTTCACTCTTGCTCCAGACATCTAAAACAAACATGTTATGTGATGTTTAAAACTCAAAAGAATTCAGAGAAATCACCAAAATGTGTCAAAACAAGACAATGATGGGTTGGACACAACTGAAATAAAAATTAAAAATTAAAAATACTAGATGGGAATATCAATTACTAAAAAAGCAGACAAACTATCTATCAAGGCCATTCCAATGTAGGCACAAAAGCTAGTATAAGCCTGGGGCAGATGCAGAGGCATGAGCGCAAGCATCCACTCAGATAATATAGATAGGGTAGATAGGGATGTTTCGTAAGGCAAGACAAAACTTGCACAAGCCTTCCCCAATATCAGCCAAATATTCAAGCCCAAATCAATCCCACGGGCCTGAGTTCAAGCATTAAATGTCAGCCTGGGCTGGGCCTTCAAGCTACATAGGCACAAGTATAGCCCATTTAACAATCAAGCCAACAACTTTGGCCAGGCTCCAGACCACTAGCCAAAGAAAAGACCAATTGCAGTCCGATGTGAGCCAGGCTTGGGTTGCACTCTAGTTCGTACAGCCAATGAGAACCCCGTAAGAGAAAGGATTACATAAGATGAAAACTGCAGGCATATATGGCTCACATTATAAAGATCCAAACCATTAAAAGATACATCCACGGATCCACCCATGTTTACCTACATCATCATCAAAGACTTGTCCCACCAATGTTGGGATCAGCGACATGTTGATGATTCTCTGAAATAATTACTGTCTGAATTGGTAATACTCATAAAAAAAAATGTATTACATCCAATTCTTAATTATATTCTTCATAATATAACCAAATTTTCTACATCATAGGGCTCATAACAAGGATCCTAACCAATAACTCAAACCTGCCCAAATAAACAGTGCACAGCAGAAATTTTAAGTCAATCAGAGTAAAATTGAACATTAAATTGGAGCCAGACAGAAAGCAAGGCTAACCCCAAATAAAAGAGGGCATTTGTGTTAGACAGGTAAATTGGCCATAAAAGCTCGTAAAATTAGATTTTTGGGTTTATTTTTGTACAAGCAATGCCTGGAAAAGATTATAGGTGATCCAATAAATATTCCCATACAGTTGGATTATCCATGCAGCGCCATGCTTGGCCATCATCGTGTATATTATGTAATAGATATACATCATCATCATCATCAAAGCCTTATCCCAACCATGTTAGAGTCGGCTATATGAATTCTGTTTCTCCATTCCATTTTATTTTGAGCCAAATCCTTCGATAAGTTAAACTTATTCAAATCTGAATCAATGACATCCATTAATGTTTTCTTCGGCTTAACCCTACCTTTTAATGGGCCATCCACCTGTATAGCCAAACTTTTTATCACCAGTGCCATTACCGGCATACGCTTAACATGCTCAAACCATCTTAAACGGATTTCTCTAATCCTATCCCCTATTAGTGCTACCCCTAAATACTCTCGAAAGCGCTCATGTCTAATTTTATCTTTCCTAGTTTTACCACACATCCACCTAAGCGTTCTCATTTCCGCTACATCCATCTTATGAATATGCATCTTCTTAATTGGCCAACATTCTGCTCCAGATGTCATAACTGGTCTAACCACTATCTTATAAAATTTGGCCTTCAATTTCATTGGCGTTCGTCTGTCACAGAGCACTCCAAAAGCTAGTCTCCACTTCAGCCATCTAACTTTTATCCTATGCTCCACATTTTCGTCAATCTCCTCATCCTTACTAATCATCATCATCATCATCATCATCATCATCATCATCAAAGCCTTATCACAACCATGTTGGGGTCGGCTATATGAATTCTACTTCTCCATTCCTTTCTATTTTGAGCCCATCCTTACTAATCATCGAGCCTAAATACCGAAAAACAATCTCTACATGGTATCTCATGGGTTTCAATTTTGATAGTGGTTTCAACACTTTGTATATGTCCACTGAAGTTACAATCCATATATTCTGTCTTTGTACGACTTATTTTAAAGCCTCTAGATTATAATGCCCCCCACCATCTCTCAAGTTTTGCATTTACACTATCTCTTGATTTATACACCAATACTATATCATCGGCAAACAGCATACACCATGGTACTTCTTGAATATACACAGTTAACTGACCCATAATTAATACAAAGAGATAAGGGCTTAAGGTTGATCCCTAATGTAAACCTATAGTCACCGGGAATCCACCTGTTTCTCCACATGTGGTTCTCACATTTGTTACTGCTCCTTCATACATATCCTTAAAATTTTCAATGTAACCTCTCGGGACATTCATTTTCTTTAAAACCCACCAAATTAAATTCCTCGATACCCTATCATAGGCTTTTTTTAAATCGATAAAGACCATGTGTAGATTTTTTTCTCTTTGCTCGATATTTTTCCATTAATTGCCTAAGTGAAAAGATAGCTTCCATAGTTGATCTCCCCGGCATAAAACCAAATTGATTTTCAGAGATCTTGATCTTCCGTCTCAATCTTTGCTCCATTATTCTCTCCCATAACTTCATAGTATGACTCATAAATTTAATCCCTCGATAGTTAGTACAATTTTGCATATCTCCCTTATTCTTATATATAGGTACTACAATGCTTCTTCTCTATTCATCCAATATTTTCTTTGACACAAGTATGTTATTGAATAGTCTACATAACCAACTTACCCCAACCTCTCCTAAGTATTTCCATACCTCTATCGGAATACCATCTGCGCTTGTTGCCTTTCCTGTCTTCATTCGCTTCAATGTTTCTTTCACTTCCACCCCTCTAATTCTACGAAGAAAAGTATAATCTAGTGATGAAGTATCCTTCTTAACTATTGTATTGCTCAAATGTTCTTCATTTAGAAGTTTGCTAAAATATTCCTTCCACCGTTCTTTAATATCGTTGTCCTTCACCAGAATATTTTCCTCATTATCCTTGATACATTTGACATGATCTAAGTCCCTACTTTTCTTTTTTCTTATTTTTGTGAGCTTAAAAATATCCATTTCTCCTTCTCTTGATCCCAACCTATTACAGAGGTCATTGTATGATTTGTACTTTGCACTACTTACTACTTTCTTAGCTTCTTTCTTTGCCTTCTTATACAGCTCAAATTTTCCATACTCTTAGTATCCTGCCAAACTTTATAGCAATGTTTTTTCTGTCAAATAACTTCATGAACCTCCACACTCCACCACCATGTTTCTTTATTAATACGTCTCTTTCCTTTTGATTCTCCAAATACCTCTTCTGCAACATTCTTAATGCAATTAGCCATTTGATTCCACATTACTGGAGTTTCTCCTTTAATATTCTATTCTCCCTTCTCAATCATTTTATCCTTAAATATATTTGCTCTTTTCCCCTTCAAATCTCTCTACCTTATTTTAGGGTCTATTTTGTTTACTACCGCTCTCTTTCTACTTATAATACAAATATCTAAAACTTCGAGCCTATGTTGCGTGGTCAAACTCTCTCCTGGGATAACCTTGCAATCTTTACAAGCCAATCGGTCCTGTTTTCTAACTAGAAAAAAGTCTATCTGATTCCTATTACTCCCACTTTTATTGGTAATTAAATGTTCATTTCTCTTTTTAAAGTAAGTATTTACTACTACAAGATCAAATGCCACTGTAAAGTCCAATATAGTGTTTCCGAATTCATTCTTTTCTCCAAATCCTTGCCCCCCATGCACTCTCTCATATCCTCTATTATCTCTTTATATATGCCCGTTTAAATCTCCTTCAAGGAAAATTTTATCACTATTTGGGATTTCTCGCATTAAATCATCCATCTCCTCCCAAAATTATCTTTTCACACTTTCCTCCAGTCCTACTTAGGGAGCATATGCACTGATGATATGAATTATGTCTTCATCTAGCACTAATTTAATTGCTATAATTCTGTAACCAAACCTCTTTACCCTTACACTCCTCTTTCAAATCCTTATCTACAACTATACCCACTCCATTTCTTGTATTACTCCTTCCTGCATAGAAAAGCTTATACCCATCCGTAAGCTCTTTAGCTTTATTCCCTTTCCACCTTGTCTCTTGTATACAAGCCACACTAATTCTTCTTCTTTTCATTACCTCAACCAACTCCATGCTCTTGCCTGTCAAGGTTCCTATATTCCAAGTAGCAAGTCTAATTTTCCTATTCCTCATCTTCTTCTCATGGACTAACTTCTTTAACCGCACTAGCCCAAAGTCATGCAGTAGCCTTACACACTATTCACTACAGCCAGGCGACACTGCAATGTGTCGCTTAAAGCAGGAAATGCCCTAACTTTATCACGAAATGTAATAGATGTACATGATCCACTAAAATAATAATAATAAATAATGTATGTACACGAGAATTTGCAAAGACGGCCAGTACCATCAGCCTATATGCCAACCTTTGATCAACCCAAACCCCCCACCGTCTCTACATGCAACCCTTTCCCCCCAAATGATTGTCATGTTTAGAGTTGGGCCCCACAGGCCTAGTTGTTCCTAAAGACAACTTACACATTTTATGAGCATATCTGTTTTATCTACAGATCTATATATATTAAGTTATTCTTACGGTTCATTATAAAACTTCAGGGTCTCATAGGCTTAGAAAAATTAAAATACCATAGAAACCCCAAAAAAAAATCTATAAAATACATAAATTTAAATATACAAATATAACTCTAGGTACCATTTGGCAAGTCTAATTTTTGTGTCTTTGAGTTAGAACTGATTGTCTGATTCATATCCGTTCTTCAAACTGTTCGCAAAGTTTATCTGGATGCCTAATTCAATAGCTTTAAAACCTTTTGCTTCTATTTCAAAAGGCAACCAAAACTTTTTCGATAGACATGAATGTCAAAAGCAATTAGACAATTTTTGCCCCTTTTCTTTTTTGACAAGTTTTCCATATAACTTTAATAATATGATAAGTTTGCCTGTACAAATTCTTGATGAAAAATTTGCCTATACTATGTTTGCTGCCAACTTTGCCCTATAACTTTTAGGGTACAACAAGTTAGCTTTTACTAATTGAATCACACCAAACAGTTAATTGGTAAAAGGATCTATTTCAAAAAGATAAAGAGTTGCAAAACAGGCCCAGAATCATAAGTATACACAGCTTAAAGGAAAACACCAGGAAAGAAATAAATCAAATCAAACTGTGAATCATGTTGCAAATTGTACAATTTTTATTTTCATCATAAAACTAAAATAATAAAACATTTAAAAAAAAAGAGTAGTTTGTCATAATCCACCTATAACACCACCAATTCACTCACAAGTAAGATTGATAAAATCACATTGATGCAGAAACTGATGAATAGCTAATTTTTGTAATGGTTGAAACCTATTTGCAGCAATTGGAGAATCCCAAGAGGGTCTGCAATGGTCCTGACAAAAATTGATCAAGATTTGGAGCCCAAACAGTCCAAGTTTGTTTAAATTTAAATATTAAGGACTGTTTGGAGAAACTTCATAGCTGAAACAAGCATTCACGTGCAGGTTTTTGAGCAGCGGGTTAACTGGGTCAAAACTTAACCAATCCAATAAAGATGGGCACCAGCAGGTTCGCCCATGAGTCCACTACAGAATCATGGAGATCATTTTGTAAAAAGGAGGGCAATATGGGCCCCACAAGGCCGCAACAAAAGCACGGAGATGACCCGATTCTGGAAAATTGCAATTTTCTTAGCAATTCTTATTGTTTTGTAATTGGAAACTTTAATTCTTCATCATCATCATCAAAGTCTTGTCCCAACTATGTTAGCGTCTGCTGCATGAATTCTATTTCTCCATTCCAATATATCCTAAGCCCTATCCTCAGATAAGTTGAACTTCTTCAGGTCTATTTTTATTACCTTCATTCATGTCCTCTTCGGCCTACCCCTATAGAAGGAACCTATTATAGAAAGAAACCTAAGGTTTTGAAGTTTCTTTTGCCTACTTAAGTGTAGCAGTAGTCGACTGCCAAGGGTGGGTAGTTCTTTTTCAACAGTTTTACATCATTTACAATAAAAAGCTTTGGTTGCCTTTATTCTATCCACTCCCTTGTGTAATGTGGATGCATGGTGATTGAGAAGGCTACCCAGGTCAGTTTTGGGTTGTTTATTTGTTCCTTGCATAAAGATAATTCTAGAATCTCTGTTCTTCACTTCAAGTAGTAGTGGTTGCTGCAATTTTTCTGGGTTTTCATTTGTTCAGGCTGATTGTGCTTCCATGTGCTGCGTCACACATGAAGAATATCATTGGCATATTAATATAATAGAAATGATATATATCTGAATAGTTAAATACTTAAATATCTGCAAAGTTTCAGTGCTACTAGAAAAAATAAATGAGTAAACTTTTTTTCTCTTCAAATCAAAAAAATAAATATAAAATCCAAATCATCAAGTTTACATGTTAAGTATGACTCCTGAAGGAAACAAGTGTTCATGAAGATTATAAAAAAAAAAGTAAAAAATAAAAATGTACGACGAAACCCATACTTCCAGTAGAATGCTCCAATCACACACCTATTCCTTGTTATCTCTAAAAGCTCCCTAGAATCCCACAAATTCTTAAGAAGCTTCATTGTTCATTGAATTAACTTCTTAAAAAAGGAAACAACCAAAAAAATAATGTTACCTTTTCAGTTATTGCTATTTCCCGCCCAGACAATTCACCTAAATTGTAAGATTCGATACAACAAGTGTCAAATCATAAGATTTACACCTAAATCATAAGCTCACATGCAAATGGGGCATGTTGCATGGTTATGAATCTTTCTCCTCAGAATTCGGGGAATTTAACAACAATGGTTATATATTAATGTTTCAGCACTTAGCACCTTGCAACTGGGCACACGACCAGGAACAACTGTGACATATGACCCACATATCTAGAGATACACATTTTTGGTGGCATATGTTGTCAAAATCACACATTACCAAAACACCAAATGATCATATTTAACTAGACTAAAAGAAGCTAAAACGAATGGCGTTGGCCAATTATGACAGAGGTGCAATCATTCGATCTTCAAAAATCTCTGGTTGAAACCAATCATTCAAATCATCAAAAATATTTACAGCGGCTACTGGTTGACCCATAGAGTAATCTTAGGATCAATTGGAATCTTAATTTTGAACCAGCCTGTCGTTCTTGAATGAACTTTAAATGACCATTAACTCTATATGACATCCCCAAACAAATTTTTCTAATGTGATTGTCTACCTAAGACAGACATGATGGTCTAAAGGGAAATCTCTTGTTGAAATTGGAGTTTCAAAAGGCTGGTCAAAGGCCGAAAGAAAGCTGGATAAAGGAATGATGTAGACCATGATATGGAGCTACATTGGGGCTGCTGCAAACGTGTTAAGGGTTGGTTTTAGTGATAGGCTTAGAAGAGCAAATTAAAAACTAGTTAAGTATTGGTTGAAGGACAGCTTAGAGACCATATTATGGCCAGTGGAATTACCAATCAGCAACCTGTTAATCATTGTTCTCAGTTGACACGATGTATTAGTGGCTCAAAACAGACCAAAAGGAAATGGTTAAATGGTTATGTTTTGGGGCTCTATAGAGGCTGATCACACTAGCCGTTTATGCAGATTTTAGGCACAGGTATGGTAGTCAATAGATAACAAATTGGGATGATTAAAGGCTGTAATGCGGAACGGGATGGAGACGCGAGGTGGGCAAGGTAGAAAATAGAAATTGGGGGGAAAATTGGGCTCTCACCAAACTTTACTCGCAAGAGGCGTTAGAAATTGGGCTCACACTCTCACCAAACCCCACTCACAGGAGGCGTTAGAAATTGGGCTCACACCAAACTCCAGTCGCAGGAGGCGTTAGAGATTTCAAGGAGACCTCGAAGAAACTTGAGAAAATTTTCAAAACTTTTCATTAATCATTCATAACTACTGAGCCAAAATGGCTTTAAATAGATAAAAGACTAACCCTAAGACTAATCTAGACCATCCAATCATATTGATGGTTGAGATTAAAACATCATTTAAATATCTTATTAAAGAAACTTAAAGCAAACAAAACCCTAAATAAACTAGGATAGGTGGGCTAGGCCCAAAGACGGGTCGACCCACGGGGGACCATAGGTCTGTCCTACATCAATTCTCCTCTGCTTGGAGAAAACTCAACCTCGAGTTTTGGTAGAAGTCCTCCAGGGTCAAATATCAAGCGTACAAATCATTGATGTGCTTGTTGATCTGCAACCTCTTGGCATGCTTTGGAAGTTGTAATCAATCTTTTCATTCAGATAGAAAAGAACTGGAGGTATGGTTTCTGCCGATGTTTGACTTCAACATTGATGTGTGATTTGACCATTAGATGTAGCAATTGTTGGCATGGAAGCAGTAGATCATAGTCTTCTATTGTCAACAGTTTATCCCCAAAGATGAAATCAATACGAGGGATATCAATGAGTTGCACAAGTTTTTCAACACTGGGTTTTTCTTCGGTGGAGACAGGCTTTTTTGAATATGATTGTACAGTCATATCCATTGGAGCTTCAGGTTGATTGCTATCCGTATTCAAGTCTTCAAATTTATTTATTGCTGTCATTTGTTGATCATCATTTGCAACCTTCAAAACAACAACCTGTTCGAATGATGATGTATTTTGCTTTTCAGGAAGTGGACTTATGATCAAATCCACGAGATGATGAGACTCTTTGTTGTTGTCTTCATTGTGGATTTCTTTTTGTTCCTCCTGCACTGCTTGATCAACACTGTCTGAATTGATCATGGAATCATTTCTTTCTTGCTTTTGTTTCTTAATATCAGTTTGAATATTCTGCACAGGTGGTACCACAACATTGGATTTTTCCTCTTGTAACTTAGCTTTCCGGAGGCGATAGCATTTTATCAAACGTTCAACAAGAATCGCTTCCCAAAATGCTTCATACATATCTTTACACTCCTTTTCCATATTTTTCCGTATGCTTGGTCTCAAACCTTCAACAAAGATTGTAACATAATATTCATCACTCTCATTTAGTCCACACAATGCTTGTAGTCTTGAAAATTCATCACCGTATTCAAGAATTGATAGCTTCTTACCTTGTCTCAAATTTAGAAATTGATCGAAGTAGGCTTTATTATCAGCATACCACTGTCCATACTTAAGTGAATGTCACTCCAAGCACAGCACGGTGAATTATTAACATAAGCTCTTCTTCTGATTCCATATGGAAGACTTTCTAAAATAATGCACTTTTTTTTTGTTCCTTTAAAAAATAAATCAACCTGACCTGTTGTGTAGATCTCTTAAAAACAAGCACATAGGATCAAACATATCTGAAATCGGAGTCCGGATGGAGGAGATCTTGTGATTTGAAGATGGATGGTTGAGATTGAATTTATGACGGGCCCTTGACTGATGAGATTTGCCTCAATACCTTCACTACTGTGTAGATCTTGTCACCACGATCACGCAGGATCAAACTGATTTGAAATCGGTGTCCGGATGGTCTCGATAATGTAAAAATAAGATCTACCGTTGATTTTGGTCAAACCTCTCTGTTGACTGCTGCTGACATCAGCACCTGCGCCACTTGTTGCTGCTAGAACGGGCTTGTAATAACCTGAAACCAAACAGACCTGGTCTTAAAACGTGATATGGGGACTAAGGACCACAAGATGTGGTGGTGCTTGGGAGCACCATAACCAAATCCATCAGATCATATACCTCCTTCTCTTTTTCTATTGTGTTTTGTTTCTTTTTCTCTGAACTCAGATATGGACTTTCTTCTGTTCTCTCTCGCTTTCGGCTTCTTCTCCGATAGGCGACAATGAAGCAGCGCCGGCGATGGATGGCACACTAGATCTCGGCTATGGTGGGAATCCACGTTCTCCGGCGATGGCCCACTTCAAAGATCAAAATGGAATCTGATCAGATATGCAGCATCAATTCGATGTGGCTCATCGTCAAATCTGTGCTCCTCCCTCTCGGCTTGGTTGTCCTCCTTAGGTCCGACCTGCAAACAGGATGAAGCCCAGATCTCTGCAACGGCGACCTACACAAGTGACCGTCTTCTCCAACCACAACAAGGCTACAGAGGCCCTTTGATCCTTTTTCCTCAATGAAGTGCAGCGGCAAATCACCCTTTCTAGCGCTAGTCAAACTTGTTGCACCTCCTCTTTCCTCTGCCAATCACACAACAAAGCTGGTGGGTTCGCAGCCTCAAATTTGGGTTTTGATGGGATCGGAAGTGGGGATTTTTTTTTTTTTTTTTTTTTTTCTGGTTGGGGTCGGGACTGATGACAAAAAGGGGATAGGAGAGGAAGGATGGGTCGTGCGCAGGTAGTGAAGGAGGGATGGATCTTTAGTTGGGTGGTGGGATTTACAATGATGGCGTTAAGGATGATTAGCTAGAAGAGGATTGGGGTTTTGGATCTCAGATTCGGAGTAGGTATGGAATGTGTGCTAGATCTGGGGTTTCGATGATCGATGGGTCGTTGGGGCTTCAGATCTGGTAGATTTAGGCCCCCGGGATGTCACGGGGTTTTTTTCAGGATGGGGGATTTCAAGAGGCCTGGGTTTTGGTGCTTATGTTTGGATCTAGGGAAAACTTCGAAAAAGGTATGCTCTGGGTGTCGGAAGGAAGGGGGACTGCAGATTGGTGAAGAAGATGGCTTTGCACCAACAATCAAATGATGAGAATGGAATCTGGGATGGATCGCTCTTCGGCTTTGATACCAAATAATGCGGAACAGGATGGAGACGCAAGGTGAGCAAGGTAGAAAATGGAAATTGGGGGGAAAATTGGGCTCTCACCAAACTCTACTCGCAGGAGGCGTTAGAAATTGAGCTCACACCAAACTCCAGTCGCAGGAGGCGTTAGAGATTTCGAGGAGAACTCAAAGAAACTTGGGAAAAATTTCAAAACTTTTCATTAATCATTCATAACTACTGAGCCAAAATAGCTTTACAATGCCTAAATAGATAAAAGACTAACCAACCCTAAGACTAATCTAGACCATCCAATCAAATTGATGGTTGAGATTAAAACATCATTTAAACATCTTATTAAAGAAACTTAAAGCAAACAAAACCCTAAATAAACTAGGATAAGTGGGCTAGGCCCAAAGACAGGTCGACCCACGGGGGACCATGGGTCTGTCCTACATCAAGCTGGTTTAGGTACAGATACTCAACAGGATTATGGGATGTACTTGGGTTTAGTGTTGCTTACGGCTGGGTCAGAACAGTTTATTGAAGATGGTGCCAAACCAAAACAGGAAGTTACAAATTTTGGGATGAGGTGAAAACCCAAAGACTGCTACAAGTTGGATTTTAGACTGGTCTTAAAGGCAAGACCGTTTCTGGGGCTGACCATGGTTCAAATCTGAAACTATCATAGACATAACCAGTGCAGGATGTAAGGGTTTTGGGGCTGTTGTTTACACAGATTCAGTGGGAAAGATGTTTAGGGAAGGACTCTGGGCATGTCTACTGGGAATGTTTCTGACTTGAGGAACTGCTAGTGGACTCTGAATGGAACTGATCAGCATGGATGTAAATATCACGTAGCGGCCGATAAATCTGCTGCAGCACCATGGGTGCTATGCTTTCTGGAAAAAAGCGCCACTCATAAATATGGTGGCCCGTAGAGGCTGCGATGTTGAACCCCACCCACTCAACTTTTTCTTTCTTTTTCAACCATAAAGTGGCGCTGTAACTTTCTCTTCTCCTCTTTTCAATGCTCCAAACTCATTTTCTTGCCTCCATTTTTTAAATCCTCTCAAAAGAAGATTAGAATCATAAACAAAAACATCAAATACAACTTATACAAGCATCATTCAAGTGGTATTCAAGATTCAAGCATCCAACTTAAAAACATCAACTCAAGGTAAGTTTTTCGGGCTTATTTTTTTCTACTTCGAGTTTATTTCTCTCGTTTCTTCCATGAATCACTTGAAAATGAGTTGTTATTGTTAGATCCATGTTCCCCTTTGATCAAGACCCTCTTTTTTTCACTTTCTTAATTTTTTTTAATTTTCTTTTTGGATTATTTTATTATTTGAAAAAAAAATTATTTTATTCATTGAAAACAAAAAAAAAATGAGTTGAAAATGGTCCTAAATGTTAGACCTATATTTCCCATAGATCAATCCCACATATTTTTGTGTTTTTCTAATTTTTTTGTTTTTTATTTTCAGATTTTTGTATTTTTTGAAAAAAACATTTTTTACAAAAGTAAACCCAATCAAATGCATTGAAAATAGTCCCTAAACGTTAGATCTATAGGAAACATAGATCAATCCCACATTTTTTTGCTCTTCTATTTTTTTTTTCAAAATATTTTTTTACTAAAGTAAACCCAATCAAATAGGTTGAAAATGGTCCCTAAATGTTAAATCTATGTTTCCCATAGATCAATCCCACATATTTTTGTGTTCTTCTAATTTTTTCATATTTTTATTTTTGGATTTTTGTATTCTTTTAAAATATATATTTTTTACAAAAGTAAACCCAATCAAATGGGTTGAAAATGGTCCCTAAATGTTAGATCTATGTTTCCCATAGATCAATCCCACATATTTTTGTGTTTTTCTAATTTTTTTCATGTTTTTTATTTTTGGATTTTTGTATTTTTTAAAAAATATATTTTTTTTTTATAAAAGTAAACCCAATCAAATGGGTTGAAAATGGTCCATAAATGTTAGATCTATGTTTCCCATAGATAAATCCCACATATTTTTGTATTCTAATTTTTATCTTTCATTCTTGAATGAATCTTACAAGACAATGGTTAGACTAGCCATGTGATATGGAGCAGAATGTTGGTCAATTAAAAAAATGCATATACATGAAATGGATGTGGCGGAGATGAGAATGCTTAGGTGGATGTGTAGTAATAAACCGGAATGGAGAAACAGAATTCATGTAGCCGACCCCAATATGGTTGGGATAAGGCTTTGATGATGATGATAATGATTCTTGAATGAATCTTGATGAAATTTGTTTAAGACATTTTTTTTATTTTTGTGTTCTTCTAAGTTTTCATGTTTTTTATTTTCGGATTTTTGTATTTTTTTTAAAAAAAATTTATAAAAGTAAACCCAATCAAATGGGTTGGAAATGGTCCATAAATGTTACGTCTATGTTTCTCATAGATCAATCCCACATATTTTTGTATTCTAATTTTTATCTTTCATTCTTGAATGAATCTTGATGAAATTTGTTTATGACATTTTTTATAAGCCTTAAGTTAGTATCTAAGTTGGTATAACAAAACATGAATCCATATGAAAAACATCGATCATTCCTATTCTTTTTTATTAATACAGCGATATACAACCTCAAGCAATGAGAGGACCGCTACATAACCATATACTAGTTACTTTTGCAAAACAAACATATATTCCATCATTTTCTAAAATTTTGGATTTTCTAGACTTTTTTCAGATTTTTTTAAAGACTTTCTCAAATCACACCACTACACCGCTACGTAGCACCCACTACGTAGTGTTTCGATGGCAGGCTGCTACATCCACTATAACCGCTATTTTCATCCTTGCTTATCAGAAACTGATATGCAAGAGACAATTGACAGCATCTAAGGACTGATAACAGGTTTAAATTGACTATAATTCGGGACCATTTGATCAGAGAATGATTTAGGGTGGAAATGGCTTCAAATAAAGTTGGGTTTACTGAAAATTGGGATAGCTGGGTTATGGGTTTAAAAAGGGAAGTATGAGGCTGAATTCTTGGTGTAAACGCTGATGAAATTGATGTGACAGCCTTGTAGGTATATTTTCATTGAATGAAAGTATTGTACAATTTCATGGTGCAACAGAGCTGGTTTTGGTGGGTTTTAATTGCACAATTTATCTTGAGAATTTGTTTGTACTGTTAGCATTTTGTAAAACAAGAATAAAAAGGAAATAAATGAGAGAATGAAAGTAGTTCGCCACCAAGGTGCTTTTGTCGAAGGACGTCAAAATTGTTGAGAGTGTGACAGTAGCTCATGAATATGTTGATTCAAGGAATCACCAGCCACATCCTGGGTTGATTTGTAAGTTGGTTTTGAAAAGAACCCCTTCAATGGACAGAATGGATTCACAGGTGTGTTTCTTCTGCTCATTTTTCAGTTTTAATCAATGGCTCTCCTAAAAGACATTTCGAGAGCTCACAAAGGCCTTCAGCAAGGAGATCCTTATCTCCAACGCTTTTTGTTATTGTTGTAGAAGCTTTGCATGCTTTAATGGAAAGAGCAAAACAAGCTGGGTTGCTTACAGGATTTGCTACTGAGAATGTTGATTCTGAGCTTTGTCACCGTTAATTTACAGATGATATTATTGTTTTTTGTGATGCTTTGGTGGGCCAGCTGTATACACTTAAGGTCATCTGGAAGTGGTTTGAATTATTATCAGGGCTGAAGATTAATTAAGGCAAATGTCAGTTCTTTGTATCAAGATGGTAGAAAGCCATGTTGCTTTGCTGGCTTCTGTTTTTGGGTGTAGAGTTGGTAAGCTTCCTTCTAAAAAATTGAGGCTGCCTTTATACTTATGATTACCACAGAGACCAATATGAGACTCCTATCATTGAGCGGATTGATAAAAAAAAATTAAATTCTTGGAAGGGAAAGTATTTGTCTATGGGAGGTCGCATAACTTTCCTCAAATCAGTTCTTTCAAGTATTCTCATACACTATTTGTCTCATTTTAGATGTCCAAAGAGTGTGAGGCATCGAATTGAAAAAATTCAACAGGATTTTCTTTGAAATTATTCCATCAAGAAAAGGAGGTAAATCATTTGGTTAGGTGGGAGACAGTTTCTAGACCTATTGGTCAAGGTGGGTTGAGCATCCATTCCATTGCTCAGGTTAACAAGTCACCACTTGAGGATTGGCTTTGGAGGATAGGGAAATCAGGTCAAGGTTTGTAGCATCAGAGTCAAATCCAAAAATGTAAGGTGGGGAATGATGGCTGGGATGTGCCAAGCAGGATACCTAATGCGTCAGGTTTTTAGAAGTCTCTTTTATCTGTCAAGGATCACTTTATTCAGTAGATTTGTTATAGGGCTAATGATGGAAATAGCATCCATTTCTAGCATGATGTGGGCAGAATGTGCTTCATACTCTTTTTCTTAATCTTTATTTGTTGGATAGGGGACAAAATGTTTTTGTTGTGGAAAATTTTCACTCATTGGGTGGTATTGTAGTTTGGGACTACTGTTTCTGCAGGAATCTAGTAGAGAGAGAAATTTCAGACCTTACTAGTCTACCAGGCATGTTAGATAAGGTCTACATGTCAGTTTTCTAGAATTTGGCAGCCAATGTTAATGGTAAATTCTCAGTGAAGTTTTTTTTTTTTAATATCATATCTAACTCTATTCTAGAGTAGAAGGTCATTACCAGATCTAGGATAAATTTACTCACCAAGAGTGTTGGCTTCTTGTTGGATCGAACAGTGGCAAAAAAAAAAAAATAATCACCACCAATAATCTGAGAAGGAGAAAGCATATTATATTTAATGGTTGTCCTTAGTGTTTAACAGATGAGGACATAGTTAAGCATTTGATGATTCTTTGTTTTTTGCTAAAAGAATTTGGGCATTCTTTCGTAATGTTAAAGGTGCAATGGGTCATGCCACACTCTGTTGATGATCTCTCTTGCCAATGGTGTTTGGGGTGAAAATTTTTGGGCGGAAAATTATGTTGAAATATGTTTCATATGCAACTCTTTGGAAATTGTAGATGGAGAGGAAATAATAATCTCTTCCAAAAAAAGGTAAATCTATGGAGGAAGCGGTAGACTCTATTGTTTGGTCTATTTCAGAATGAATGAGTAGGAGAAAGGGATTTGATGGGGTCCCTTTAGAAAATCTTAATCTTGAGCAGCAGTTGTTAAGAGGGATCGGCATGCACTAGGAAGCTCGGACACGCGCCTAGGGTCCCCGTGCCCATGTCAGACATAGAAACATGTCGGACACGGCTGGCCATGTGCCCGACATGCCACGAAACATGTCTGGTTTTCTTTTTTTGTTTTTTTAATTCAAACATGGCATGGACACGGATGGAAGAAGCAGCAACAACTTGCTGTGCTCATGTAAACTGAAAAAAATAAACAAATAAATAATGAAGAAGGAAAAAGTACCTGTGATGCCTGTTGGTCCGCCATCTGCCTGCTCGTCCTACATGGTTACACATTCGCCGGCGCGCTCTGTCTGCTCCAATCATCATGAGGTAGGATGCCATCACCTTCTTCTTCTTCTTCTTCTTCCTTTCTTTCTTTCCTCGTCTCTCTGCTTTCGTTTTCTCACAAGACAAAGGGGGAAGGGACAAAGAAACCCTATCTACATTGCTTTTAACTTTTATTTATTTTCAAAAATGCCCCTAACTTTTTAACTTTTTACTCTTTTAACCATCCAGCTCACTAATGGGCTCAAACAAGAGAATGAGGCCACTTCTTTTTTATTAACCACCCAGCCCATTTTGATATCAAATTACTAACACTTTTAATATTCATTTTATTTTTTCTATATAATATAATATTTAATTATCAAATTTATATTTTTCTATATGTATATACATATATATTTTAAATTTTTATACTTCTTAACACTGGTTCTAACTCTTTTTTTTTTCTTTTTTGCTAGTGTCATCTTTTTTTACTTTTCCAGTATTAGTTATGCTTTTTTCCCCTTATTAATTGAGACATTATGCTTCTTAATTTGGCTAAAAATATAACTATTCTTTAATTTTATGATTATATATAAAAAATATACATTATTTGCCATGTCCTAGCCGTGTCCGTATCCTACATTTTTAGAATTTGCCGTATCACCGTACCTATGTTGTGTCATATCCATGTCCCATGTCTATATCCGTGCTTCTTAGGACATGCAAAAAATAAAAAATAAGTTTTAAACTACTTGGTTGTCTCCTTCCATGAGGATCCTTAAGCTTAACTTTGATGAAAGTTTTGTCTAGCCAAATCAAGGAGGCATTGGAGGTGTTATTAGGGATTGTGGTTATAATGTAGTAAGAAGTTTTTCAGGGCCTATGTATTTCTTACATGCTAATGAAGCTAAGGTTTATGCTCTCCTAGTAGTATGTTGTGAGTTACAAAGCTTGGGAGGATGTAAAGCAATTATAAGAGGCAATTCCTTTTTTTAGTTATTTAGTGGAGCTCTGGGAAGAATTCTTATCATTGGAGATTAGCGGATTAGGTGGAAGAGGTTTAGGACCAATGATGCCCAGAAATGGCATGGATACGGCAAGAACACGCTATGGACACAGCAAGGACACTGATTTTACACATAAAAAGTGAAGAATCGGATACGATACAACACAATACGTTGACCATTTTGAAGTATCTACGCATCATAGTTTAGAAGACTGTTAGGGGCTATTTTTTGTCATGTTTTAAGAGAGGTAAATATAAAGGCAAACGACCTAGTAAAGGAAGGAGTTGTTTTTCTTTTTTCTTTTTTTTTTTTTTTTGTAAAGTTGCTTTTGGCTTTGTCCTTTATTTCATTCTTTTGGATTAATAAAATTTAACAGTTTCAAAAAATAAAATGGAAGTAGTTGGCTATGCAGAACTAATAAACGACAAAACTTGCCTCTTTAATGCCAAACACATGCAGGATGGAGGACTTGGTTTCACAATTCAGTCTGCCTAGGTAGTCACCTAGGATAGCCATTAGAATCCTAAGGAATTAGGATATGCACCAAAACTGAGAAACAAGCAAGGCAGTCTGCATCACATAGGCAAGTGACTTTTCTATGCTAGTATCACAGCCAAGAAAATGTTCATCTCTGTCAGTGGGTCTTACTATACATGTGCCTACATGACTCAGGCCCCATATTTAGGTTGCACCACAATACACATCTCCATGGTGGGCACCACAATACACGTCTCAATGATGGGGCCACTCTTGGGTCCATACACGTCTCTATTGGAGATAAGCATAATGCTTGGTCCTTAGTACCTGCTGCTCCTTTGAAATAGGGGATATACTTTGCCTCAAGGATCAAAATAACGGTTGCGGTGGGTGTGGCGGCCAATGACCTAAATGCTACGGAGCAGGCAATACGTAGCGATTGCCGCAATACGTAGAGGTGTAGTGGTATGAATTTTTTAAGCGGTTAAAAAAATTCCAATCTCATGTAGCAACCAATATTGTTTGTTTTTAGTAATTTGGAACCATATAAGGGTAGAGACTATTTAGGAAAAAATATTGAGAAAAAAAAAAAAGGAAAAATAGTGTTATAAATTCAAATTGCTTGGCTCTACTAGGTTTTAGACCTTAGCGCTGCTATTTTCAGAATAGCATAGCGACCTTAACCACTACGGCCAAAAATGCAGCCACTATGTAGCTACGGCTGCTATTTTGAACCATACTCTGTCTCTAATGCTTTTCCTGCTATTAGGGGTTAGTTATCTTTGCTTGTTTTGGTAAGATGTGTGTGCTAGTGTTCATATGATCCTACTGAGTCCCTGTTTTTAGTTATGCCCAGCAGCACCAGCCTGTGGGCTTCTCTTTGTCTTTTATTGTTTCTTTTTTTTTTTTTTCGGCTGGCCTGGCTTCTAGGTTTTCTTCTCTTTATATCCATTCAGTGGCGTTTGTTACCTTTGTGATTATGCTCTTTCCTAGTTCTCTCCCATTGGGGAGTGCGAGTAAGAGCTGGCAATTAATACAAACATCGTACATCTTATTTAGAATTATATACACTCACCTTTCCAAGAAAAAAAAATCTCCATGGCTGGCCACAACCATCACTGTCCTCACAAGTAAGCAAATAATTTGAATGCCACCAGCAGGCATGGCAAAACTTGACCCAACCTGCTAACCTGGCTCAGATTTGAGCCGGTAGACTGATCCCACAATATGTACAGGGCAGGAATCCTAACCCACATTAAAATGGGTTTCGTCAGGGTCCACCCACTTAACCCCTATAACCCGACTCAGTGAAAACAGGCCTAAAACTGTTTGGAAAAGTAGCCATTGCAGGCCAAACCCAAAAAGTTTGTCCTCTTAAAACCTGAGAAGCTTTTTAAGGTCTTCTCATTTCGTATCCTTGTTTGTTGGAGATGGGGGAGACAGATATCTGGATTGCAGGTTGAGATCAATCAGCTCCTCGGTCCTCAACATCAAGACCTTCTACAGCAATAATAGTTGAAGGCTAAGCTGAATCAATTCGTTGGTCACTCCCTTCTCTTGTCCCTCTCCTGCAATTGGGCATCACTGCAAAATCCAAAAAATTTTAATTACCTATCCTCTAAAAAATCGCTGGCCAGGACCTATTCTATAGAAGATCTCATGCAAAACAGTAAAATCCCTCTTCATTTCTTTTCAATGATTTCAGTCGCTCTATTAGCTTCATGTGGTGCTCAATCCTCTTGACTTGTCCATCTCCAACTCTCACATATCACTGGAAAATCCATTAAATCATTCCATCCCCAAATAAAATTCTCTCTACAACATCGACAGCAGAGTCATCTCTTTTTTTATAAAATATATCATACAAAGCAGCAAAATCACTCTCCAGTTCTCTCTAATGATTTCAATCGCTCAATTAAATCTCATGGATTGCTCAATACTATTGCCTTTCCACATCATCTGCAGGTTGCACAGGTTTGTTGACTCATTATGAAAACATGCCATATATGGGTTGCCGTCAACATGTAGACACCCCCAAGTCAACCCAACCCATTTGGCACCCCTAGCTATTTACGTGGAAGTCCCATGATACACATCTTCATGGATGTACAAACAATTAAGTCCTAAAAAATAAGGGTTCACTAAATGAGTTCCAGCATACTCATTTATCCATGGACAAGGCTTTTCCTTTTTTATTAATCTTAAAAGCAACTAAGGTTTTACCAGAAAATAAAAAAAAAAAACCCTCATACACACCCAGCAAGCCACAAGAAAAGCATAATGGCAATCCTAAAGGCACACAATGCAACCCCGCACCATAACACTGTCAGAACACTGTAGATATCAACTCCAAATCAGAAGTCAGATTTCAAAGGAATCTCTTTCCCTGAAAAGGAGTGAATGAAACACAATCATGGGTACTTAGGGAAGATGAAAAAGAACAGTGAGCCCCAAGAAGATGGCAGAAGAACAATTGGAAGCTGCTCATCCTGGTCCAGTTGGCTATCAATCCAACAGACAGCTATTTAGGTAACTTTAGAAAGGGCACCTGAACCACCACCAAACTATAACGAATGAGATTTCCTTTTTATTTTATTTATTTTTCCTCTCATTTTCCCCTCTCTCTCGTGTGTGTGCTGTGTGTGTGTGCTGGTGGTGGTGGGTGGGTTGGGGCTGTGGGGGTGTTGTTCAACACTATACCTGGTTGATATTGGAAATATTGTTTCCACCCATTCCAAGAACAGAAGAGATTGCACTGTTTGGAATCTTGACCTCCACCGAGCTGTTCGTGCTTGGGTACCTGGACCACAAGAAATGGTAGACCTTTCAATTCTCAACCACTACAGAATAACAGGTCTGCACTACCTATAGAATGGTAGTTGCTACCCTACCCAGTTGGAGTTGCATGAATTGGATAACTCTGAGCTTCTCCACCACCCTTCACAAAACAACTTCAGTTAGAATGATAAGCAGAAATCTTATAAACCATATTTTTTCATACTAAGGAACCCATCTGCTTAAGTGAACCAGAAATGGTAAGAAGTTTGAATGTTTTGAGAGAGCCAATGGTCTTTCTTCTATGCTTTTAGGGAAGCAAAATCAGAGGTAGTTTTGGTTCTGGTGCTGCTATCTACCTTTGCATCTCAAATCAAAATATTTCCAACTGAAGATAATCATGTGGGGAGAAAAAGAAACACAGATTCCCACAAACATGGTCTATGATCTTATAAGCATTCATGATGCCAAAACATTCAAACTGCTTGCAATTTAGCGGTTCCAAGCACACCTGACTGTATAAAGCTCAACCAAACCAGTTACCTTCAAATGATCATAACCGCTGGAACTCCCAGCTCCAATCATGCCAGATGGAAGTGGTCCTCTTCCAGGGAAACTTTCTGGGGCAGAGAACCCCTGGAAAGGACCTAAAGGCGGAGCATTCGGTGGAATTTGTGCTCTACGAAGACATCTCTCCCTAAGTCGTGATGCAATCTCCACTAAAGCATCTTTAGCAACATTCATATTTCCAGATATCTAAAAGATCAATTAAAAAGAATCAGCATTCAGAATTTGTTAGGAAAAAGGGGAAAAAACAGTCAGCATGCATCCCCCCTCCCCTCCCTCCACACAAACACCCACCACCAATCACAAAAGAGAAAAACAGAGACAAAATTGGAAATCTAAAAATCAGGACTATACAATGAGGAAGGTTTCAGTGTTCAGTGAAGCATTTGCACAGCCCAACAAAATAAACAAGCAGATTACTCTTGAGTGATCTAAATCATCATACTACAGGCAGATATGTTACTACTTCCAAAAGCTCCTGTACTGGATCAGCCTAACCATCCTATTAGACCCCATTAAATGCAGACAGTAGGGATCACCTGAGAGGAGAGAAACATTGGGGCTTCGCTACCAATCCAAAAAAAGATATTGAAGAATGAGTAATCCATGACAGAATCCACCATATCAATGCTATATGTGTATGGAGGACCTGGCTCATAGCATTGCAGAATCAAACAAAACATAAAAAAAAATAAATAAAAAGAGAAAAAAACCAACTCTGTTTATTTCGATTAAGATAAAATGAAATGAAAACCACTGCTAATACATGGGAAGACATTGCGGTAAAAAAGGAGTGATGCTAACCAAATCACCTGCACGAGCTCTTCATCTGCAGATGCACACTTAGGCTTATCATTCTTGGAGCGAACACGTATATCTGCTTGTGTTCTTCTTCTCATTTCAGTAATTACTTGACCTCCCTCTCCCAGGATGCATCCAATCTTACTTGATGGAACGAGAAGCCTGGTAACAACAACACCTTTCTCTGAGAATTCACTTGTTCTATTCTGAAGCTGGAGAATGGCCTCAATAGTTGGAGACCTTGGGTCCCATGGAACCTAAAACAATTCAGTTTGAAGACCAAATGTCAGTTTGCTTTCTTTTTCTGTAAGCAAGAAAAGGAGACACTCTACAGCCAACATCTGTGTACAGTATCACACTATCACTGGGCTTATTAGGTTTTGTACAAGTGGGGGGCCATAATTGATGACTCAGATCATTCATCTGATTCGCTTCACCATTGGTGGGCAACACCCAAAAAATTCTTTGAGATATGATGTAGTCAAAAGCACCATGTGAGGATGTATACCCGTCATTCCATAAACTGTTACAATCTTGTACATAAGTACATTAGTGTGCACACTAAAGACCACCTAAGTTATTCTACACCCTCTTTAGAAATTTGGTAACCTGCAAAAGTACAGAAAAATGGTGCTCCATAGTGTTTAGAAATGTGGCAACCTGCAGAAGTAATGAAAGATAGTGATCCAGCTGGTGTACTTCTATAGCCACCAAATTTCTAAACAAATTGCAACATATGTTAGGTTATCTTTAGTGTATCATACTAGTTATCCACAAGATGTATATCATCTGTAAGGATGCCAATTTTCCTTTTCCATCAGCTGAAGCTCTAGTGATGTACACACAACTGCACAAGTCTGTGTCTGTGTGTGCACGCATGCGAGTGTGGCTGGATGCATGGGTGCATGTGGCGTGTGGCGTGTGTGTGGGCGTGACTGTATTGTTTGGGCGCGCGTATGTGTGCATGTGCATATGTTTTATATCACAAATTGTGATATACTCAATTCCTACCTTCCATTGTTGTGAACATGGCCTACAGTCCACAAGGCAGTTGGTATTGCTGCCCCACCCCATGCGTTGGGGGTTCCAGTTTGGAACACCCAACCCATTTTAAAAGCATTCTATTTGTATGTGAGTTAGAAATCGTATTATTAGATAGTTGAGCACCTAGGAAACATAGATGTAGAAATATTCTTCTATGTTTCTTTTTTAAGGGCAGGCTTTGCTAGGATTTATATGTTTTGATAATTATAGAAGCTTCTCATAGCCAATAAAAAAGGATGTGACAGAGGCGATTGTTTAAGAATTGGGACTTGAGAGGCGCAAAACCTTCTTGCTGGGGAACAGGCAATTGATCTCAGAAAAGTATGCATATTTCTTTATTTAGTTATGCAATTGTGTTAGTGTGTGGCTGAATTCATCCTAGAAGACTTGTTGCTGAGACAAAAGAACCAACTGCAAATGCATCACCCAAATGCCACTTCAAAGATTAAGGCATTAGGTGTGTTGCACAGCAGGTACTTCCCATACAGCCTTACTTCAAGCACATATAACCTCCTAAAGGAATGGGTAGTATGATTGAAATAAATATTCAGATTTTTATCACAAAAGAAATCTAGCAACATATATATGAAGGTCATCAGTGTGGCTGTTGCAAGGTTGTTCTTTATTATAAGATTCTTAAGGGCATTATAAAACTTAGACTAAGTGCTTGACTATTGTTTTTGGCTTGACCTCTTGGAGTGTCAACTGTCAAGCGCAAGATTTCAATCTGGGAATGTTATCATGAGTCATGATTGAAATTCAGTATGAACTTTGCTTGGGCCCACCATCACTGCAAAATAGGATTTCCATGACCCTTGACCTGCATAAAGATCAGAATATAATGGCCCTCCAAACTTTGGAACTAATTCAGTTGAATGTGGAGCATTGTTGCATTTTCTTATAACCATCTATTTGCAGTCTAATATAAGGTGCATGATTGCAGACACATACTGAAAATCAACAACAGGACAGCATGTCTGATACTGAAAACCAAAAACATGTGATTCACGCATGCAGGCCAGAAGTTATGGATTCAGAGATCTCTGGTTGCAACTGCTGAAAACAGAATATCAGTAAAACAACAATCTCATTGGGCCTAACACTGGCAGATTATGCACTTTGTCATTTTGTAGTTTCTCCCCATAAAACAAGTTTTTTGAAACATTGGCTACCATAAACACCAATCTTCGCTGACCCCACGTTGTTATATAAGCACAGACCACCAAAGCAAAAGCCAAAATTTGCAGAAACAGAATTTTTTTGAAGTTTAAAGTTTACACAAAACGTTCAGGATTGGATTCAAGAAGTACATGTGACATGCACTATCAAAGGTTAAAAAACTTACTTCCATGGCCGACACAGTAATAACACGCTCATCTATATCTGGAGCAGCACCATCAACAAGAATACTGGTGCCTGTCTCTTGTTGCAGCATTCTTACATTAGCACCGCCCTTGCCAATCACTCCACCAGCTCTTTCAGCAGAGCACAAAATTTTCATAGAAAACTCTGCTGCTTCCCCGGTATTCCTGGGAGGAACAGCATTAAAGCCAGCTGCTCCAAATCCAGGCCTTTCATTCCTAGATCCTCCAAACCACGGCATTGGTGGCGGACCACGTGGACCTGAGTTTCTGTGGGACCACATTTGATTTCCAGGTGGTAATGGAGCACCAGAAGGATAGAAGCCATGGGCGTCAGCAGATAAAGGATTTAAAGGAATGCTTTCTTTCCGTGGGTTCTGGTGCAAGAGAGTAGAAACTTCATATAAAGCCTTTTTTGCCACAGCCAATGTCCCAGATATCTGGAAAATGTTTCCAAAACAAAAATCAATTGAGGATTTTAGAAAATGCCAGAATCCACAAATTACTCTCCCGGTCAGTACGAATGGTTCTTGCAGAAATCAATTGTAATAATAGAAGCAAAAAAAATTACAATATATGAAATATGCATTAATCGCAAGGGAAAATGCATCCGTGTATTCTCTGGGCAGGAGGAACTATATGATCCACAACCTGATGCCCAAAAGGAAAGTACACATAATGTTGCGAATAAGGACTTTCACCTTTCCACTTACACACAAACGCCTCTCCAAACACCATGCCCCCCAAAATATCCAATGAAATCAGTTGCCTTCAGAAATATTTCCTCAAGATAACGGTGCAGCACCAAACTGTAGAAAAGGGACGACTGCAGAAAAGCAGCAACTTTCCAGCATTTCAGTGAAACAGCATTATAACATGCCTATAGTGCCCTTGGGTTCTTAGTACACGACTGGCTCTGTGCCACACAATGCAATAACTCAAGTGTATTGGAACTTGTAGATAAGTCCGCAGTGAGAGAGAATACGTGTTTCAAGAAATGTTGGGCCGTCTTGAGTTCGAGGCTTGCCCAAGGGCAAGGCACCTCAAAAACGTCCTTGTGCTCAAGCTTGAGGCAGGGCTTGCATTTGGTGCATACACCTCAACGTATGAAGCATATTTGAAATGTATGCCCATATGAAGCATGCATATCAGAGGAATAAACCCATTAACACCTTACGTTTGATCAAAATGGGTTTGTAATTTTAAAAATAGCCATTGAAGCCTTCTGTAACCAGGGCTAGTTTACGCCAATCCTATTAACTCGTTAAGAGGCTTAAAAACACAAACTGCTACTATTTTTTGCTTGTATTAATATGTTTGATTGATTAAAACATTCATGTAAGAGAGCCATAATGGAGAAAAGGTTAGTATATGTTGGAACACAAAAGCAAATTCAGCGCTGTAATGTATAAGAGTAAAAGGGTCTTTTACCTCAATTATATATTAAAAACATAAACATATCATGAGCAAGGCATTATTGTCCACACATAGGCTTCTTCTTCTTCAATGCATCTTTCTTTCTCCTTCCACTACTTTTTTCCCTAGCTTCCCTATGGTAAAGCCCTAATTCTTTTTGTTTTTGTTTTTTTTTTCTTTTTCCCTTTTTTCTATTCAAAGGAAAAGGGCCTACATGTAGAACAGCAATGTGGATTCTTACATATATCATGCAAGTCCTGTTGTACACAGTAAATGGAGGAGTTTCCAAAGATCCATGAGACTCGAAGGAGGTTATGCTTGTCTATTGTAGTTCGAGAAGTTCAAATGGTCATTTGTTGCAGTCTAGATCTATCCATGGTTTGATGGAGATTTCAAACTGATAAGTACAGCAGTTTGATAGCTGCAGTTCGAAGGGTATTTCAAGAGAAAGCTGCAAAGCAGTTTACCCAGCTTCAAGGAAAGGTGTTTCAAGAGTCAGCTGCAAAGCAGTATGAACCCAACTTCAAGAGACTGCAATGTAGAAATGTAATGTCTCTATACCCACTTTGCGCTATTGTGTATTTATTTTGTCGTTAGAGATTCCCTAGATTTAGCATGCAGTTTGCTAAACCTTTCAACAGATTTCGGCTACTTTCGATGGATTTCAAACTTCTTTGTTGTAGTTGATGGAGTTAATGAAGGAAGATACGCAGTTTTATCGGGTTCGCAAAGAGGTTGAGCAATGTCTGAAGACTCTTTTACAGCTATTTAAGTAAATATGCACAACATGCGAAGACATTTAAGTGCAAAGTGTTGGTGGACTCGAGGGAAGTTTTAGTCGATACAAACCATTTTTCTAAGTCAGAGCACCTCAAAAGCTAGACTGTTGGTGGATTTTGAAGCAGAAGTTAGAAATTTCTGAAGTTTGGAGAAAGAAATTTCATCAGCTTCGCAATCAACTGTCGGAGGAGTTGTTTGACAATTCCCAACCATTGCAAGTTCTGTTGGAGAAGCCGATTCGGCAAAAAGTGTTATTTGTATGGTTTGATGTATGCAAGGTCAAGCGTTCAGCAGTTGATGGAGGAATTGATCAAGGAGTTTACCACCTTAACTTGTTGCTTGACAGTGGAATTTCACGATGCAACCAACGCAGACAACATCAGATCGGGTTGTGTTTGGACACAAATGGGAAGAATTGCCACAAGAAATTTACCCAGTTTAGGGAGACTGCTCTGTAGCAGTTTGCTGTTTCTTCCAGTCAAAGTTTAAGTGACTGGACCAAGCTGTTAGTGCAGGGTGCTTCAAACTTGTGACCGCCAGAGTTTGGGTATCTGTCTTGTTTGCTTTGTTCTTTCTCACTATCATCTTTGGAATGACTGCAGAGTGTAAATAGTGGTGTGAGTTGTGACAAAAAACTTCCTTAGTGGTGGAAAATCAGAGTAAGAGGGTAAGTCCTCGTTCAAATTGACCACCATGGAACTTAATAGGATGAATTAATTTAAATAGTTTAAATCAGAAAAGATAACCCTTCCAGATGAGAAAAAGTTAATGTCACCGACAAATTTAAACCACCCAAAGAAGACAACCCTAGTTATGGTGATTGGGAGGCAAATGACATCACTCTTATATCTTGGCTTCTTCAATCCTTTATTATTATTATTACTTTTTTCTTGGTGAAAGGAGGAATTTCATTCAACGGCAAAAAACCACCAAAACAGCAGCCATACTTGGGTACCCACAAAACAGATCTCTCAAAACTAGATGCTTGCCCCTAGGGTGATGCAGTCTAAGTCCCACAAGCAGCCCCTTTTCAAATTAGATTAGGATTATATTATTTTTATTAGTAGATTTCTAATTAAATTGTTATTAGGGAAGTTTCTATTAATAGTGTAGGGTTTTCTTACGCATTAAGTTTGCTTTTACTATATATATAGCATTATAGAGAAGAAATTCTCAGACTTGGTTGATTAATAGAATTGGGTTTTACCACTGAGAGGTGCGTCCTCATGTGTGTTGAAGTCTTCTTGACGATTCGAAGTGTCTTTGGACACGTGCTTTGGCACCCCTACGCAAGCCTTAACCCTAGGGCCTGCATCATAGGGCTTCTTCAATATATGGAAACTTCTATATCTCCTCATTCATATTTTCTAAATCTGCGAAGGAGCTATGGGATGGTGTTGCCTCAATGACGTCAGCAAAGGAATGAAACTCATACTTACCAACCTCAATTCGAGATGGGATCTTTCAACGATGTGATCATACTGAAGGAGATTACCAGTCTATGTTGAGAGGCATGTAGGAAGAGTTTTCACTATTAGCCTCTCCAGCAATAGTCAATAGATGAATGGAAATAACAAACTAAACATCAGCATATACAAGATCCACTTACAGAGCTAAGTTCCAAAGCCCTACCGTCTTTAAAGTCAGTTTTCTAACTCAGGATGAAGATCCAGAATTATCATAGTAAGAGATTCTCAATCTGGAGGATGGCTTGATGGAATCAACCACATTTCCAAATTTTTATAAATGATAATAGCAGAATGGCCCTATGTTAGAACTCAAGATTATCATTATAAGTACAAAATTGATGAGAAACCACATTGGTATAGCCAACTGCACACTTCCTTCCGTGTCAGTACTATATAACTATGAGTTTGCAGTCAAGGCATTTTATGCCAGACAAGATATACAGTCTAAATCATATGCACATTCAGAGGATAATAAATCAATCGTCCAGACCATTCAAAAAAATAAATCAATCAATCGTCCAAAATTCAAGCCAGTGACCCAGAGGTTTTTTTTTTTTTTTTTTTTTTTTTTTTTTGAGTGAATGATGAATGAATGATCCAATGATCCAGAGGCTCATCATGGATAACAAGATGCACTAATCCTCTTCCAACTAGAAGGCCCTAGCCAATCAATCTTTGATCTTTTCCAAATATTTCACTGAACATTTTTTTGATTAATTATTTTAAACCAAACATTGGACAGCTAGAATGTGATAATCTGAAGTTTTGCACCCCCATCCCAAGGTAATACAAATAAATAACAATCCATAGAAGGGCCCATTTTAAGGAGTGGGCACATCAGAACATTCTATGCATGTCCAACAAATCAGATGTTACCAATTCACAGTTTTCTACAAACCAAGAAAAAAAAAGGAGGTAATATGAGCATAAAACAACCACAACAATTAGGACAGGAAATAAAATACCTGCACCAATTCATCAGTGCTCATAGCACCAGCTGAGAAGTTCTCAGCAGGCATAATACGGATAGTTGCACCAGTATCACTACGCAATTGCTGAATGATGGTCCCCCCCTTTCCTAGAAGACATCCAACTTGAATGCTTGGAACCAGAAGGCGAGCAGTGACTTCATCATGTTCATTAGCTTCATGGATCAAGTTCCCATGTTGATCCTCTTCCACAACAATTCTATCATGAACTTTCAAGAGAGCATCCTGGGCAGGACAATGGGGCTTCATGGGCTCATGTTGATTCTCGGTGAGACTGTCATTCCCAGAGCCCTCATCTGTATTGTCTATCGGTTTTGTCATAGGCGGACTATATATAAAGATTACTCTTTCATCTCCGCCAGGAACACCATCAATAACCCTTATCTTTGCATGGGTCTCATCTCTAAGGGCATTGATTATGCTGCCACCTTTTCCTATAACACCACCTATCTTTTTACTAGGGCAAAGAATACGGTAGACGGTATCATTAGTGTTAGGAGAAGGATCAAAGGCAGCCGGGAACCTAGGTCTTTTGCTTTTTCCATTACTCTCTCTACTGTAATATTGAGAGTGAGGCCGTTTCTTCCCAAAACGTTTCTTGCGACGATCCATATTGCAGTAGAAAAGATTATTTGTATGTTTCACAATTTAACCAAGGCCAAAATCTGAGAACAAGTGGAGAAGGGAAGGTCCTCAGTAAATTAAATAATTTGACTGATACAGTACAAAACTAGATGCACTAATAATGCAATACCAATTTTTCTCCCTATCATGCATTTTTTTATTGGACATGCATGTTTGCAATCTACATCAAAATAAATAAAATATTAGTAATAAGATCGAGTAATTACCTAAGGGAATTCCAGTATTTAATTATTTAAACATAAAAAGGGCAATGTTAATAAAACAAAATTAATGGCACGTACATAAGTGATGAGATTGAGTATTTACCTTTAAAAAATACTGCTCTATGTATGATTTAACTTCCCATAAAAATAAAAGCATAAATATCTCAAATTTTTTTCTTTTCATAATATCTAAAAAGGTAGGACTGTCCCCATTGACTAATGTTTTGAGGTCCGGGTGGGAGGGTAGATTGGACATTCCTCTAAGGCTACCTGAGAGAAAGATGAACAACTATTTAAGCTTATAAGTCCTTCGGGCACGTTCAGATAAGGAGAAGATGGCAGCTAAAGAATTAACGTAGTCAAGGTGCAAGCTAGTTGCCAAGCCTTTTTGAAGCCTGATACGTAAGCAATACAGCTGGGCATGAACTTAAGTATGTCAAGCGCACCTCCAATGAAAACCAAGGAAATAAGCCTATATGAGCATATGTATGTGTTCAGGGTGAATCATTATGCCACACCATTACTATTTAACTAGAAGTCATTTAGCCCATTTAGCATTTCCACCTAATTCATGTACAAGCTATTCAAATACAAATATAAAGTAGAGCAAAGTGAGATGAGGAAATGAACAACCGGACCAACTACTGCCATATTATCATAACTTATAACAATTTACTAAACAAATCAAGTAAAGTAAAATTTAAAGAGTTCTAATAATTACTAAAAGCTCCACCTTCCAATGAAAACCAAAAAAATTAAAATTCAAAAAGTTTTAATTGAAAGTTATACTGGACCTTAATGAGAAACAAAATGTACACATTTAGACATGCACGCACCCAGGCAACACACATGACCATAGTTCAGAATTGCAGTCACAATGGACGTCATGATCAACCCTGAAAACCAATATGATTCAGCGACTCCCCAAGTTTTGTGTCCATACTAGTGTGATTTTTTTTTTTTTTTTGCTAGAATTTCTTCCCCCATTCAAGAACACTGTCGTGTAAAACACAGTGCCCCTAAGTCACTGTCATAATGTATTACTATTTAATCCTTAATTGTTAAATATGTTAAGCTTTAATGTTACATCATTTCAACAATGTGGGTCATTGGACCACGGCACATTAGCCCTACTTGCATCAATTGATGATGGCATCAAGTCAAGTTGATTTAAAACTTGTAGTCTCTCTATGTTATGCCCACCTAGATGCATGCCAAACAGGCGGGATAATGGGATAGAAATATCTCATGATGGGATAGAATTGATTTTAAAAAAAAAATCACTACCATCAATTATCTTGCCTCAAATTTTAAGGGCATCAAAATCTCAAAGATTCCTCAAGTCATAGCTAAGTATAAAGGCCCACCAATGTTTGGTCCAAAACCTTATGCACGCCAACCCTCTTGTGAATTGGGACTCAACCCAATTTGACAAATATTAGACCAGTCACCACTATAAATATTTGGATTAAATTACTAAACTGCACTTAAAAAATTTAAATTTCAAGGTCTTTAGATTAAGCTCTAAACTCCTTTTTAATAATAATTATCCTCTAAGGGCACGCCTTAAAAGACCTCTGGGACAATTCTCATAAATCCATCAATGCAACCAATTCTAAAATCCAAAACACTCAGAATGACTCACCCCTTATATTAGCTTTTGAAAAATTTCACTCCAATCAGTGGGCCCGTCATCGCCATTGACCATGCCAAATTATCAGACTCAGGTTGTTTATTTCCTTTATTTTAATTTTAACCATGTTTTTTGTATGATCAACCTAGTTGTGGGCCCAACTTTGGTGAGAGTGAACTTGACATAGAACAAATGTCGATAGTAATAGCAAGTTTGGATTTATGAGTCTTATTTATGGAATTTAAAGGATAGGCTGAAATAGTTTCAAGGAAACTACAGCTGTTTCCTTGTAGAGGTAATACCAATCAAAATGAGTCACGTGGCTAAGTTTCTAAGGCCATCTAGCCTATAACACTGGAGTAATTTAGGATTTAGCCATCTGGGGGGAAAAAACAGGAAAGAAAAAGGTTCATCAGGTGTTGCCAGCAATCTTATCAAAGATATATTAAATGGATGGTCAAAATAGAAGCATGGTGGCTCTTCAATGACCTTAGATAGGAAAAGAAGCAACATCCAATTAATCTGATTTTTTATTTTCAAACTGACAAATTCAGAGTCCTCTATCCAACAGTAACAATAGGTCCCGAAATCTCTATTACATTTCCTAATAGGACAAGTGTGTGTGTTAGGACCTCATGATGTGAATGTGAATCATAAAAAGAGTTCAGATCTTTTGAGGCTCAAAATTAATGGAGCCCACCTATTAAAAGTCCAAACTGTTAGAGTAAGTACCTCCATCTTGTATAAGCCCTAGAAAAAATTCACTTCAATATGCCCATTGTCAAATTAGTCACATATAAAACAAATCAAATCTGATAGTAAGCCCATTTTCTGTTGGAGAAACTTATCCAAGGCCCATACAAAATTGGGGCATTACTTTTGAGCAGTTTGGGTTTCAATAGGTGTGCCCCACTAAGAAGCCATCAGCACCAAGCCCGAGACTAAAAAGGTTCAGGTTAAAATATGAGAGAGAGAGAGAGAGAGAGAGAGAGAGGGTGAAGAATGAAGGGGAGGTAAGGAAAAAAATAAGAAAAGGAAGAGGACAGAAAGAAGAAGAAAGAGGAGAGGAGAGGAGAGGAGAAGAAATCAGCGGCACCTGCATAGGGTCTCTCTCTCTCTCTCTCTCTCTCTCTCTCTCTCTCTCTCTCTCTCTCAATTCTTAAACACTTCCAGTTTTTCTCCACAAATCGCTTCATCGGTATTTCTCTTTCAATGTAGTTAGCTTTCATTTTCTAATTAGAAACGGTTCCTTTCCAAAAATTTTGATATCTTACCTTATATAAATAACTATGGTATTTCTTTTGTCAATGTCATTGTGATATTTTTTTAATTGACTAACATTTTTCTTGATTGAATTTGATTAAGTAATTACGGTAATAAAGAGTAAACTCCCGAGACTACAAAATAAGTGAATTATTAGGAATGAAGATTCATTTTCTTACTCATTATATTTCATTCTTCTATGCATTAGGCATGGTTGGACATTTAGTGTGCATGTACTTGCTAGTGGTTCCATAGGAGAGAGTAGAAGAGTAAATGAACTTGCACAAAATATATGAGTTTTCAGCTCAACCGTAAGGGGTCGTTTATTAATTTCACATGTGATGTGAAAATATTTTACATATGTAAATAACTCACATGTGAGTCATTTACATATACAAATGACTCACATGTGTTACATAATTCTTTGTTTGATATTGTCACACCTCTTCAAATGTGAATCTAATTGTACCTAACGGATCACATGTTTTTCACAAATTTGAAAAAATCCACGGTGAATCGAGTGATGAGATTTGATAAAGAAAGCATCATTGGCCTTTTGAAGAGGATCAACGGTTTGAATTAAAAAAAACCCACAGAAATTAGAATTAAAGATCAAATGGTCTAGCACTTTTTGTAAATATCTCACAATCCATGAAAGATTAATGGTTGAAATTTGATCCACTAGCCGTGTTTGACCTTGTAAAGAAATTCAAACGGTTCAAATATTTCATTTGACGCTCAGATGATCCAAAAAATTGAAAAAAAATGGACTACCATTCAAATAATGCACTGCACTGTATCAATGGTGCATGCATCCAATGGTTAATACGGTTTTTTGAAGATATCTCAAGATCCCTATTGAATTAACTCTTGAAAATAGACCTCCTAACTAAAAATGGCCTTTTGAAAATAGTTCGGATCATAAAAATGGGCCCCACAAAATTCCAAAAATGAAGATTAACGGCCTGAACAATTTCAATCATATCTCACAGTTTATGATGATCCAACAGCTGAAATTTTGCAGCATAGCCATTTTTTACAAAAACAATATATTGGACGGTTCAGATCATGATGAAGATGCCCAGAAAATTAGAAAATAAAAAATAAAAGGCATGATGGGTGTTGAAGGCATTGTAGCTCCGCCTTTTTAAGTAAGTGTAAAATCAATTCACAACTGTGGAGGTGTGAATATTCCAGCCCCTCTTCGCATAAAATTTACACACTAAAACCACATGCAATTTACTCACCCATGATGGAGTGTAAAATTTGAAAACAAACATGAAATGTGTGAATCCATTTCACATGTGTAGTGTATAAATATGTAAATAGGGTGAAATAAACGACCACTAAAACCATCTATGGTTCAAGAAAACTAAAATGCTACCCTCCCATGATGGAAATCAGATGGTTAGTATCATTTGAATTATTGGTTCCAATAATTCACTTTTTATGTGTAAAATCTGTGTCCGTAGCTTGTCCTTGCCGACATCATAGGCCCTACATGATGCAGGCCAGATCCAAGATCCGAACCAGCATAGACGAGCCACTTTGATGGGCTCCACTTGATCTATGATCTGTCCAAAATTAAGGATCATTATCCTTGGTTAGATAGTTCTCATTCATTATTCATTTCCTATTTTATGTTGACTTGGGATTAATACTTGCTTAATTTATTTTAGTAAGTTGTAATTGTTTAGAGTTAGTTTTTCCTAGTTTAGAAACAGTCACTCCTATATAAGGAGGAGCCCTTCATTGTAATGGACATGCTTATTTTCAATCAATTAAAGTTCTCTTTTAAGATTTATCTCCTTTATGGTGTTTTTCCTCTTGTGACAATGCCCTAGGGGCTGAATCCATCTCTGAATTCGATCAATCCTTCGGGAGATTGATCTACATTCGATCGGAAAATCAGGGTTGCATCAGTTTGGTATCAGAGACAGCTCTTCACACGTGCTCGAATTTGGCCTCTCCTCAGTTTAGGCCTATATTTAGGTCCGTTGGACTCAAGTGAGGCTACTTCTTGTTTAGGTTCTACCCAACCCAAGTAAATCAAACCACTGTTTGGGTCCATTGTTTGGTCCAATCCGGCCCAAGTCCATTTAAAAAAAAAAAAAAAAAAGTGAACCGAATCCATGAGGTGCCAAGCCCAGCCAAAGCACATCTTTTCTCCTTAATCGATCTCACCCATTGATTTTCAAAAGAGTGATATCTAGGCCATTGGTTTTTTAGCGATGATATTTTGGCCATCGGATATTCACTATACGATCCATCTTCGCCAGTGTGTTTCACTCATGAACAATAGACGATCCGTCTTTACCAGTGTGTTTCACTCATCTACATTCACACAGTGGGTCGGCTTATTTTTTTCAAAAAGGATAAAATTTTGATCTCCTTGCATCTAAATAATCATCATGAGAATTTTTGGACATTCAATTGAAGTTCAAAGATTTTTGTATCAATACAAATATAGAAATTCCTATTTTGAGAATAAATTATACTTTGAGCAATTTCTGAATTTGAACCAAGAAGAATTAACAGTTGATGAATAAAACCACCAATTTCGAAAGTTGCAAGATATCTATAAACTAGAGGAGACTAAAACACATATTTTGGGTCGTTACATCAAAGGCTTGAGACTAGACATCTTGGAGAATATGAATTGTTGTGACACTAGTCAAAAAGCATACTTAGAAGCCTTTTGTGTTGAGCATATGCTTAGACAATCCCGCATGCGGCAATGTGCATCTCAACAAAAACAAAGAGCACATGTTATGGAAAGACTTTTCGCCAAAAAAGGCAATCTCACAATTGTTATTTGCCACCTCCTCAACACAGATGAGAAGGAAGAAGAAAAATGGAGGCAGGCAAAGAAACTCCACACATGGGTGAGAGTCAAAGACAGAGCCGTTAATTTGATTATTGACAATGGTAGTACAATCAATTTTGTCGCACAAGAGGTTATTGACAAGCTTCATTTGCCAATTGAGAAACTTCTAAAGCCCTACCAAGTCACATGGTCTAATGATTATATCATTCCCGTAACTCACATAAGCTTGGTATCATTCAAGGTTGGTAATTATGAAGATAAAATTTGGTGTGATGTAAGCTACATGAATATTGCCCATATTATTTTTGGATAACCATGACTTTTAGACCAAAAAGCGCATCATGATAAAGAGATGAACACATATACTTTTCAGTGGGAAAAAAAATGGATTGGACTCCATCCATTGCCATCAACAACCCAATCTTCATCTACATCATCATCTTCAACTGAAGAACCAAAGCAAGATAAAAAAAAAGAAGACGTTGACATCTTGATTACACCAAAGTAGATGCCAAACAAGACAAATGATATTAAGGATGCAAGAACTGAGTAAAATCAAGGCAAAGCTGATCTCATAAAAATTTCAGAATGAGTAGAATATGTTCAAGATAGTGTTAATCAAAAGCCACAAAAGGTTGAGAAAGAACAAATGCAAAAAGAAGCTGAAGACTTTGTGCAAGTTTATGGCAACACTGTTTTCATGGGTTCAAACAATTTTGATCAAGACAATATCACCCATGAGCCGCAAAGAGTTGAGGAAGAGAAAAGACAAGCAGATATTCAAGACTTTGAACTAGTTAACAAGAATATTGAACATCTAGAAGCTTTGATTGTGCCGCTACTTCCAGCAAATACAATTGGGTAATCACAAGTCAAGTCAATTGTTCCAGTCGTTTCACAAGCAAATCAAATTGTTGAAGTCCCCCACATCGATTTCATCTTCGAGGGCCACCGCTGGATATCTAAGGATTGTGACCTATTTGCATGACTACGCTCACGGCATCCAATGGTGACATTATATATCCAAGTTAAATGCAGACATTAAAAGATGCTATACCAACAATCTACTTCTACATGGAGGAAATGGATGCATCAAGCTTCTATGGCATCTATAGAAAACCAAAATCGAAAAATACATCAGAAGTTTGCACGATTAATTTTCAACCTAATGCATGCCTAGGATTAAGGCTTACATAGGGGTGCCGAAGCACGTGTCCAAAGTCACTTTGAATCGTCAAAAGACGTCCAACACACGAGGACACACCTCTTAGAGATAAAACCCAATTCTATTAATCAACCCAAGTCTGAGAATCTCTTCTCTACAATGCCATATAAATAATAAAAGTAAACTTAATGCCTAAGCAAACCCTAAGCTATGAATAGAAACTTTCCTAATAATAATGTAATTAGAAATCTACTAATAAAAATAATATAATCCTAATCTAACTTGAAGAGGGACCACTTCTGGGGCCAAGATTGCATCATCCTCCCCGGGTAAAAAAAAGAGCTCGTCCTCGAACTCGAGTCTTCTTTGGATTACCTCTGTAAATGTGATGAACATAAAAGGCCTCCTTTGCAGCAGCTTTCTAGGAATTCTTCTTCGGCGATTCTGGTTTCTCAGATGAGGAGTAATCTGCTGCCTACCATGCATGAATATATAGGTATTGTCGCGCATGCCATGAGTTCCATTTTTGTCATACATCAATGGATGGTCCAATAAGATATCACCACTATCCATAGGTAGCACATCACACTAAATTGTATCTTCGTAAGTCACATCAATGGCAAAAGTAACTTTACAAGTATGTCAAACATGCGCCTAATCACCAGTCATCAGCAATTTGACAAAATAAGGGCGGTTGTGCTTGTAAACTTTCAACTAGAGGTGATCAACAAGAGCTTGGAAGATAAAATTTTCACAACTTCTGCCGTCAATAACAACTGTGCAATTTCGTCCCTGAACTATACCCGCAAAACGGAAGATATTTTTTCTCAACCATTTACTCTCAGCAGTTGATGGAGCCTCTTTGATGACGAAAAAAGCTTCACATGTAATATCTACATATGTTTCAGCAATTTCCTCATTTTCAATACCCTTGGGATCAGTTTCAGTACCCTGAAGATCATCTAGGATATTTTTATCATCACCTTCAACCTCAATCAGATATATGCGCTTTGGACATTCTGCTGTGCAATGCCCGGGCCGTTGACAATGAAAACAAATCATCTTGTTTTGACCTTCAGTCCATGCAAAAATCTGTCCTGATGAACCATTGTGTTTAACATCTTATAGAGATGAAGTCTTTGGTGGAATCCATTTGGATTTTTGTGCTTGATGATCTGCAATTCTCTCAGCCTTAACAGCACGTTAGATAAGTTCACCGATATTATCAAAATGTTGGAAGGCAAAGATATGCTGAATGTCTAATCTCAATCAATCAAAACATCTATCAACAACCACATCATCATCTTCATTCAAACCACAATAAGTTTGCAGAGTCAGAAATTCCTCAAAATAATTAACGACTGTCTTGGACCTTTGTTTCAAATTTTGAAAGCTTGAACGTAGATCTCTTGCATAGTTGACAGGACGGAGTTTTTGCTTCGAAATATTTTTCATCTCAATCCATGTTTCAACAAGGTCCATGTTCTGATTCGTCTTTTTCCTTTGCATTTCCCACCAAGTTGCAGCATAATTACAGAATCTAATGGCAACCAGTGTGACTTTATGGTACTCGGTCATTGGTTTATGTACAAAAATATTCTCCAGACACACTAACCAATCCATGAATTTAGCGGCCTGTAATTTTCCATCATATTCGGGAATCACGAATTTAGTCCCTAAGTTTCGATCAGAATTATTGACTAGTGGATCTCGTTGATTCCAAATATTTGCACCATCATCACATTATGATTCACATGCTGATTAGTTTCTAAAGTTGTCACCCTAATTTCCAATTGTTGCAGGGTGGTTTGTATGCTATCAACTTTTATAGATAATTCTCTAATGGTATCAACCATATCTTCAATTGAATAAGATGAAGCTTCAACTTCCACTTGCTTCTTAGGTGGCATTTTTTTTTAATACAAAATTTAAATCTGACTGACCTGATATGTAGATGTACGCGCCACTAACACAATGGTGCAAACCAATTGGGAATCAGACCTCAAATGAGCCTGATATCACGAAAATAAATTCTGACCCTTGATGTCATAATATATTGATGGGCTGTAAAGTGCAAATGGATCCAAGAGTTGGCCGGATCCAAAACCAGGCCCAACACCCTGTGATTTTTTTTTTGTTGCCTTAGACTTTGTGCCAGAGAATGAAACAAAAGAGCCTCTGCTCTTTTTGTTTTGAATCCCTCTCCTTTGCAACGAGATGAGGTGGGAGAGAGAAGTGTCTCCGGCATGCGACGTTCACTTTCAAGGAAACAATCGTTATGCCAAACGACAAAAATGACACTCGCGACGATGATGGTGGAGTGGCTGCTCTGGCAAGATGGAGAATCCGATTAATGGGTTGCGTATCGTTGGGTAGTGCTAGTGGCTATAGAGGCGCGTAGCTGCAAATCTGCTCCAAATGACGGCGAGCAACGTCAGCAAGCTGGAGATGGCACGCGGTTGATGGCGTCCCCACGCCGGTACGCTACACTGCAACAGATCCTCCTTCCTTTCTCTTTCTTCTTCTTCTTCTCTCTCTGCTGTATCAACTTAATTTTTTTTGTTTTGTTGGCAATGGATCTATAAGGGGGACTGGGGTCTCACTGACAGATGGGGTTATGGTTTTGACGATGGCGGTGGAAGGGCTGGGGCTTCTTTGACTGGTGGGTTTACGGTTTTGACGATAAAGGGGTGGGCGGTGACTGGGTTCGAGGTTTTGATTTGATAGGGCTTAAGAGAGAAAGGGTCGTGGGTCGGGTATGACAGCAGGTGGACTTTGATTCGGTAGGATTGAGGGTAGCAATCAAATGAATTGTGGAATAGGTGGGAAGATGATGGGGTCTCGGGGTGTCTGGGATGGTATCAAGGATAACAAGTTGATGGCAGGGGTGAAGGGAAACCGAACATGGGATGGGGATAGAGGATACCATGCCGATGATAAGGATCGTTCGACTCTGATACCAAACTGATGCAAACCCTAGCGTTAGGGCTTGCGTAGGGGTGCTGAAGCACATATCCAAAGACACTTCAAATCGTCAAAAAACTTCCAACACACGACTACGCACCTCTCAGAGATAAAACTCAATTCTATTAATCAATCTAAGTCTGAGAATCCCTTATCTAGAACACCATATATATAATAAAAGCAAACCTAATGCCTAAGCAAACCCTAAGCTATGAATAGAAACTTCCCTAATAACAATATAATTAGAAATTTACTAATAAAAATAATATAATCCTAATCTAACTTGAAGAGGGACCACTTGTGGGGTCCAGATTGCATCACAACCCAGGAGGACCTTTTCCCCAACTTGCAGTTAAATTCTTTCCGGCATTTCTTTAGTTGGGAAACTCGTCGAAGTCGACTTTTTCCAAACCGGGAAGAGTTGATACAGGCCAGATCCAAGATTGGACCGGCATTGATGGGCCACTTTGATGGGCCCCACTTGATCCATGATTTGTCCAAGATAAAAGATCCCTATCCTTAGTTAGATAGTTCTAATGCACTATTTATTTCCTATTTTATGTTGAGTTCAATATAGTACTTGCTTAATGAATTTTAGTAAGCCGTGATTATTTAGAGTTAATCTATCCTAGTTTAAAAATAGTCCCTCCTATATAAGGAGGAGCCCTTCATTGTAATGGACATGATTATTTCCAATCAATTAAAGTTCTCTTTTGATATTTATCTCTTTTATGGTATTTTTACTCTTGTGAGGGTGCCCTAGGGACTGGATTCCATCTCTGAATTCGATCAATCCTTCGGGAGATTGATCTACATTCGATCGGAGATTCGGTGCTACACACTACATCTATATAGATAAAATTTATATATTGAATCTAATAGATCGGCAAACAAGAAAAAGAGGGGAAAATTTTTTTTAGCTGTTTAATAATATTAATAATTTTTTCTGAAAATGTGATAAAATTCACCTAACTATGATCCGCAATTGATCGGAATTGCTCCATGGCATTTGTTTATCCTCCATGAAACCATTTTCTAATCTGGCTACACGCATCATCATAATCCTTTCTACCTTCTATTCAGGTATCCTTTTCTTCGTAATATTTTCCTTTCAGATAAATATTAGTTATATGTTTCAACTATGGTGAGCACAGTATTAGCATTAGTTTAATAGCAAATTCATCGAGTTACAAGAACCAAGTTCATATGGATTAATTCATCAAAAATATTTTCATCATTCATACAAATAACATGTCAAAAATACCCATTTATAGAATGCCCCGATCTAATCTTATGTTTTAATGAAATCAAGGATCGCAATCTTCCTCCTTGTAACACAACACAGTGCAAGGTAAACTCTCATGTCATACTACTTTTTATCAATTTACACTCATTGATTTTCCTTGTGTACCTTTTTTTTTTTTTTTACTTCACACTCACATGGGGTTTCGTATTTTATTTTTTCAATAATTTTTTTATCCAGTTCTCTATTTTAATTTTATTAATTTTATAAAAATCTATAACTTTACTTACAAACTTCTCTTTCTTATAATTTAAGACTTCTAGCTTCTTATGTTAATGTATACATTTTTTTATGAGATTACTTGCTTATATTTTATTTTTAGTTACTAAAATAATCTGTAAATTTGATGTTTCTTGAGTAATTCTCTTTTTCTTAACCAGTGATTACATTGTACATGCCTCGCATGGGTTTGACTAGCCCCAACAAGAGAAAATTCCTAGTTCCACCCATGCACATGCGTTTAACTACACTGGGGAAATCCATACCCAACAAATAAGAAGGATTTAGACATGGAGAACCATATGTGCGTGCATTTAACTACACTGGGGAAATCCATTCCCAACAAATAAGAAGGATTTAGACATGGAGAATCGTTTCCATAGATTCACCACCACTCTCTCGTAATGATTCTCAACCTTGTTTGGATTTACTATTTAAAAGAAAAACAAAACAAAACAAAACAAGAAGCTTGTTTGGATTTGAATTTTGAATAGAGAAATCAGTTCAATGATATTGAATGTTTTTTTCTTTAAAAAAGGTAACTTTTAAGCTTGTCCAGGTAACAAGGTGTTCGTTCGACTAATTCAACCTTTTTTTTTTCTTTTTTTTGCAGTGTTGCTAGAAATTCAACATTGAGTAAACAAATGGGCCATAAAATGAACTAAAATAGCAAATGCAGACCACAGAATCAATGGGACTTGCATGCCAGATCAATGTCTAGATTGATTGAAACAAAAGGCATCTATTTCAAGCGAGGTAGGGGACTTAGATGAAAGCAAAAAGCTTCACATTGCTCAAGCCTAAAAGCAAGTATATTAAGAAAATTTAAGATCAAGCTCTGCCTCAGCAGCCAATCCACTGGTAGCTCCGTGAGTATGCACTATGCACCTTCCCCCCACAAAAAATCCCTGGTTGTAAGGTTGATGATGAGGGACTTGGGTGGCATGTCTGGGTGTGTGCGTATTTACCAAAGCAAAAAAATAAATCAAAATAATGGGATCTCGACCAAGCAAATCATAATCACACATCATAGAAATGCTCTCAAAAAGGTATATTCGCAATGACCATTTTCACAGTAAATGAGAACAGGTTTTAAACCTAGTTTTAACACTTGGACCACAATCTAGTTCTAACCCACAATGCCGAATGCAACTAAAAAAAGTTCCAATCAGTACAAGTGCCAATTTCCATAATTCAAACCCCAAAAAATTTTATGTCAAAGCTTCGTTCTCACCACCCCCGCATTTTATTTTGCCGTTCTATTTTCATCTAAAGCACATTACAACCAATTTAAAAAAAAAAAGACACAACATTTTTTCATTTTTCATTTTCTGGGCTTCTTTATCTTAGAAAAAAGGGGCTAAATTGCTCATATATCACTCGTTCCCCGGTCAAGCCAAAGGATTCAGCTCTAGCCATTAGCCCACTGGCATTTCCAAAACCTTCTTCCAAACAAGGAAAAGGGGCAACTTTCCCTTGCTCCAGGTTAACATTTTTTCTGGGGTTTCATTGTTTTAATCATTTTCTCCAATTTTTTCGCAGAAAACGGATGCAAAGGACCAAGAGATAGAAACCCATTGAAAACCAACTCCCCCAATCTCATCCAAGATGTACAAACACATCCTACCCCGTGAAAATGTTTCCCCCCAACCAAACAACAGAAACTGAAACCTTGGGAAACGACTCTAATGATGAAATGCCACAAAACAAACATGAATTTAGAGTATTCCAAGCGTAAAAGGACAGAGAATTAGAAGGAAATGCGCTGAAGTGATATAGGGGGAATAGAAAGAAGGAATCAAGCTTACGTTTGTATTCTCCTTTTGGGGCAGAGGAAGAAATCGAAGGAGTGATGGAGTCGTAAAGCGAGTTCAGGTTCTCCGTGAGCCCTGGGCTCTCCTGCCAGAGAAGACGAAGGAATGGATTAGGGCTTACGTTGGTGGAAGAGTGTTCCTTTGCTTCGTTCTCGTGCGAGCTTTTGGGATATATAGTATTTGTTATGGGCTGGGTCTGCCTTGCCTTCTTGGGCATGTCCATCGATCTCTAAGTGGTTGGGTCGAGCTCGGCTGGATCAAGCCGATGGCCCATCTAGGTGGATGGGATGGGAAGGTAGGGCTTATGGACTTTGGGTACATCAAAGTTTCTTCACATTTGAATCACCCTTGGTTGTGGTCATCAAACCTTTGAACCTGACCATAACAAACTCAAACATGGATCACGTTTTAATTATCACTAGGCCCAAATTGGGTTTTTTTTCTCAAAGAAAAGAAAAAGAGGATTTTACAGAAAAAAAAAATCTCGTAATTGGCCACTATAAAAGAATCTAGGAAAGTTTACTACAAAGAATGGGTCCTCTAGGTTTGATTTCATGCAAATAAATCAATAAAAAAAAATAAAAAGTGGAGAGGAGCGACGATATATATTATCTTAATGTCTTTTTCTCCCACGACGATAGCACCGCTACTTCCACTTTTTGGCTCGAGAAGAAGATCGGAAGGGAAGATCCAATCTCGGGCTCTTGATTGAAAGAGGGAGCCACCGCCACCGCCACTGCCACTGTAGAAATCAGAGAAAGGGCCTGGGCCGTTTCCTATTGCAGCTAGAAGAGAACAGAGAAGTTGTCGGTATTTTTCAAGTAATACAAGAGAGCTTTGGAATGACTTTGGGGAGGCTGTAGACCATGGTCATGTTCTTTTGGTTTCACAAAAGGCAAGGAGATTAGGGATGCTGCTGGTTTTGCTAGGCCTGATGAAGAAAAGGTGGGCCATGGTCTTACAGTTGCTATGTACATGAGAAGAGGAGGATCCCGGCTCTCTCTTTATAAAGAGATTGGAAGAGGAACATGCCACAACCCATTTGGCTATTGCAGAACCCAGCCAGATAAAACCGCAGAAAGTTCTAGTCAGCGTACACATGAATCAGTTGCAATCATTCTATTTTTTGAGAATAAAATCAAGATAAAGAGAAAGTAGAGTTCCGTTTTAGCCTCTGGTTCTAGTTCTTGATCTGTCATGGAGTAGAGAATTAGAGGATCTGATCAGGTTCTCCTTGAATCTGGGAAGGAAGATCTCAGGTGGGTTGGCTTTGGTTTGGTATTGCAAACCATAGAAGAGAAAACAACCGCTGATGTCACCAGAGATCTAGCTATTGTGGTTTCTTCTAGCTACAACAGGAAATGAACCATGCCCTTTCTCTCATCTCTACAGCGGCAGTGGCTGCCTTTTCCAATCAGGAGCCTGAGATTGGGACCTCCCTTCCGATCTTCTTCTCAGACCAAAAAGTGGGAAGGAGTAGCGATAGCGACGCTGGTAGTCTTCTCTGGGCAATGATTTGCACGAAATCGAACCCAGAGGGCCCATTTTGTACAGTAAAATCTATTTTATCCTTTTTCGTGTAGCAGCCAATTAGGTGGTTTTTCCCCGTAGAATCTCCCAAGAAAAAACTAGGAGTCCATATCCGTTTTTTCTTAATCGGTTGGTTGGTTTTTTTTGTTGTTCTTGCTTAGGTGCAGGTTTTTATACATCCCTATTGATGAAGTTGGATTGTACAATTTAGGTATGGATTAATACATGGTGCCTATTTGTTTCAAGAAATCAAATACTTGGGTTTATTACTTTTTAGTAGGAACGTAAAAAAATAACCATAAATAACCTCTCCCCTAATCCAAATTGAACCAATACTTGGCCATTACAATTTTTTAATGTAACAAAGACTTACATTAAAGGAGGCGATAACAATAAGAGAAAATAATAAGAGAAAAAAAGGTACAAGAGCATTGTATCTCACCCACGTTGGACTAGCAAGTAAAACCTCATATTTGGCTAATGATCGACCATAAAATTGGTTAATATAGGCCCATGACAGAAAAAAACAACATTAATGGAGGCGGATAAAATCTGATTTTTTTAAAAAATAAATTGAATCTTCCAATGGTTGGCCTTTCGTTTATAGGCTCATGCAACGGCATTAGAAAAATCACTTTCTATTATATGCTCACAATGAAAGAACCTCGAACAGTAACGAAGAGCTTCTGAAATTGCCAGGACCCCCATTTCGTTAGAATCTTGAACACTAATGGGTAAGGGTATAGATTAGATCAGATTGAGCCAAATGCATCACCAAATAGTTATCTATGAATTGACATTTTGTAGTCCGTAGCCAATCTATTACTCATTAAAACCGATATGAACGGAACTATAGATTAACAGTTCGATTCGGTTAAAACCGTTCAATTCTTTGGTAGTGCCAAAGTCTGTTCTTCACTATTTCACATGCTTAATCCACTATCTCCTATTTAGCCTATTAAGAAAATTATAATGTTTAGTTGTGGAAATCAATACCTCATAGAGACAAGATTGATCAAGATGACAAGATTAATCAAGATTACATGTAGGTAGCTAGCTCAAATTTCAATTTATTGTCATGTAGTCCTCCCTGAATGCACTGAAATTTGGTAGAAAGCAAAAACCGAATCAGCTGATACATCATAGTGGACAAAAACTAATGCATAAGTCCAAAAAAAAAAATAAGAATAGCCCAATAAAGAAACTTAGTTTAATCAACTACAATAGTGCTAATAAATAGCCATAAGTTTCATGTTGTATATATTTTACCAAAAAAAAGGGAGAAAGGCATATGAACAATGACCCTAATCACATAAAAATACGTTGTATTGTGATTTTGACATCATCCGTTGTGCACATACATGAATCACAAGATTAACAAGAACAATTCACACACAAGAAGAGACACCGAGATTTATGTGGTTCACCCAAACAGGGCTACGTCTACGGGCACAAAGACGATCATCTTCATTATGACAAGTAAAGTACACAGAGACTCTTACTCTCACATCGTCTCACCTACGTGGTGTGGGAACACTATGGGCAAGAGAGCTCTTACCCCTCTTCAGTGCGCAAGATCTAGGGTTACAGACTATACATATATATAATCTCCGCTTTCTTGGCCACCAAGAAAGCCCCTGTACAATTACCAAAATACCTTTGACCTTAAACCAGTCCCTAGCTAACCCAGTGGACTCATCCGGCTAAACCGGAATACAAGACATATACCCAACAATCTCCACCTTGACTTAAATTCCGCACAACTCGAGCCACCAGGAGATAAAACCGGCAATGTCTTCACGTACCTTGCTGAATGATACGTCACTGCACCAACAATGTAGTCTTCTTCAACATTTTGACTTGTTGAACCAGCACATGAACTTTGAGCAAAGTTCATCTCGTCAAACTCCACCTCGAACTTAAAGCTTGAAACTATTGACGAATCTGAGTGATATCTATCTAAATCACTCACCATCCTGCCCCATCTTCAACATCACTGTGAAGATCCAATCACCACAAGCATGCAAGCAAAACAGATCGGGAATACAAGTTCAGATGACTTCACAATTGCAGAAACCTCTGCCTCCGAGCGGTCAAAAAACTCCATTTGACCGGGCCTCAGATCAATCAAACACATGTTTGACAACTGTTGACGCATCAGCTCCTCCTTATCACTTTTCCGGCTTTGGCAAGATGAACAACATCACATGCGATCCAAAAAGCATGTGAACCCCAAACGAACAACTTCGTTTGAATCAGCAAACCCTTTGCAACTAGGCTGGCGACTCCTATTATTGGGTTTGCAACAACAACCAGGTCGAGTAGACCCGATTCAAGCCTGAATCCACATCTGTTCAAATCTCCTCCAAAATTTTGCATTAAGTTGTAAATCTCGTCACCACGAGCACGCTAGAAGAAACGGATCCGAAATCCAACTTAGGATGGCTCCGATATCGTAGAAACAAGTTTCTACGCTCCAATCGGTCAAACCTCCTCCTTGACTGTCAAACAGCCAATCAACCTCTTCCACTGTGTAGATCTGCTCGAAACGAGTCCGTAGGTGCAAACGGATCTCCGATCGGACATCGGACGATCAAGATATCGCAGAAACAACTTCAGCCGTTGAAATTAGTCAAATCTTGACTTTGACCGTACCTTCCCTGACGTCGGCTGACATAGCGCTCTGCTGCTGCGGGCTGGACTCTGCGCACGCGGGTCAAGTCGGACCCGACCCGAACTGGCTGACTTGCTGGGCGAACTTCTAGGCTGGGCTTCCAGTAAATGGGCCAGGTTCACCCGACCCGACCCAACCTGCACTCGTGCTGCTGGACTGGGCTGCACCACGGGTTGGTCTGACACAACCCGAAAACCAAACCTGAACCTGAAACCTCTCGGCCTGGGCTGATTCTCCACAGGTCAGGTCAAACTGACCCAACCCGAGACCCAAACAGCCTGGGTCATCTTCAACCTCCCAGGCGCTATTCTGCTCTGTGTCGCGTTTTGCAATAGGTTGCAGGTGGAAGCAGCGAGCGGCAGTCTCCTTCTTCTCCGATGGACTGGTCCGGCGACAGCAGCGCTGGATCAGCGACTGCAACGGCGACGGCGGCGGAGGCGGCGAGAATCCCGGTGAGATTTTTTTTTTATTTCTTCCGGTCTTCTTCTGTTTTTCTTCTTCGTAGCAACGATCAGGACCGAGAACCCCTTTTCCCTTAGTCCTCTTCTCCAAGAAGCCCTTTCCTGTGCCGTCTGCATATAGAAAACCTGTTCCGATTTTCTTCTCCGATTTTCAGTTCTGGAACCAGAATCGTTGCACAGCAAAGATCAATTTGGTTTCCGGTTTTTGTTAGTCTGAAACCCCAAACTCCTCCGCAAGAACCCTTTGATCAGAGTAACCACAGCAATTCACTCCGAGAGATCTAAAAACAGATGTGGATTCTTTTTCCTCTGATCTAGCGAGACCGGAGAACCCAATCTCGTCTTCTTCTTCTCCGATGGTGGCCCAACTAGAAATCATGAACCTGATCTCTCTTCCTCTGTTACGAAAACAGAGATCTGAACCCTTCAACAAGGATTCAATTAGTCGATCTTCATGCGCACAACCTCCAAGCCACCGAGTGATCTCCACCTCGCTCAGAAACCCGAGGAACACCAACCTCGGCTCTGATACCAATTGTTGTGATTTTGACATCACCCATTGTGCACGTACATAAATCACAAGATCAACAAGAACAAGCCACACACAAGAAGAGACACCGGGATTTATGTGGTTCACCCAAACAGGGCTACGTCCACGGGCACAGAGACGATCATCTTCACTATGACAAGTAAAGTACACAGAGACTCTCACTCTCACATCGTCTCACCTACGTGGTATAGGAACACCATGGGCAAGAGAGCTCTCACCCCTCTTCAGCGCGCAAGATTTAGGGTTACAGACTATACATATATATAATCTCCGCTTTCTTGGCCACCAAGAAAGCCCCGATACAATTACCAAAGTACTCTTGACCTTAAACCAGTCCCTGGCTAACTCAGTGGACTCATCCGGGTAAACTAGAATACAAGACATATACCCAACACATTGCAAGTAGAAACCAGAGAACACAGATCGATAGTCACCCCTCAAAGACAACATGCAGCAAAAAGACCAAAACACAAACTAAACAAACTTCAACCTTTTATTTAAAAAAAAAACTGTAACCCTCTTTTGCCCTAGAAAAGAAAAACAACCACATTCTTCTATTGATGAATGACCAAATAATGGCGGGAAAAGCTTCTTTTTCCTCAAACTCTCATCCCCTCCTGACCTCAAACCATCACGCCCCACAGCCGACCCATCATAGCACCCTCCACCTGCTAGTTGCCCCCTCCCCCTTCCCCCACTCTAATCTAGGCCTCCCTCCTCCCCAAGTCTACGGCTTCCACATGCTTGAGCACCTCACCGTCATCTATACCAATGCTAGTGTCCTCTTCAACTTTGCTCTCCTGCTTGATCACCCAATTGACCCTGTAGCCTGATCTTATTTTGACACTCCTTCAGGCAAATTGTTGAACACATCGTCGTTGAGGGCGCAATCAGGCTCCCAATAGGCAAATTCCTCACCTTACATGCCCCACACCCCATACAAGCTTCCAAATTAAGAAAAATGTTATTGACAAAACTCCTTTTTAACTACAACCCACTTAGCAATCTTCAAAGTGATCTTAGTAATCAATTATACTATAAAGATGAGTCACCTTTGAAAATTATTACGTTAGAAAGTGTACCTTGCCCCTCATGACATAATCTCCGCCGTCACCTATTTACTGATCCCTTGGTGGAGCCATTTCACAAATATTTCTAATGCCATTTGACTTTCATGTATTTTATTCAAATAAACATGTGCTTAAAGTTCATAACATTGGATAGATCAAATCTAGGCATAAAGTCTCAAGTCCATCAAACTTTTATTAGGTTCATGTGTAGCTTTTAAGTGGCTCACACGTTGATCATGAACTACAACCCCAGTAAGACCTGCCTATGAATCAATCTCCTTCATAAGAATGATAGGTCATGTTTGGCAACCAAATGAAGGATTCTTTCTTTATATTTTTTCTTGAAATTTTGAAAAAACATTGTGTTAGCAATCATAAATTGTGATGATTTATGTCAGTCAATTGAGTTCATACATCCAATGCTCCCTATATGATTTGAAAATCCTCACTTTTGAAGATTTACGGACCCAACGTCAGCCTTCTTAGTTATGTGTACCAATATGCATTGCATTGATGTTGATGTGAAGCCTTGGACTCTATAATTCTTCAATCATGAATCCTCAAAATGTTGTGGTAGCGAAGACTTTATGAATTTCTCATAATTTTCTCATCTGTGTATCAAATGTGCTGGGCAGTCCCCTTTCCTCTGACCTACAATTCTCTTTTCCTCCCCACCTCAGCCTCAGTGGTTGGATTCATCGTAAAATCCTATATTTAAATTAATTATAGAGGAATTTCAAGAAAAGTATAATTTTTTTGGCTCATTAAAAAAAATGTATATACAAATTTCTTTTTTGTTTTGCATAAAAGAAAAGGACGATTCGTTAAATAAGATTGCGAGCAACATGCATGAAAGATAGAAGAGCCCTCAGGGTCCTATCATCAATCTATTTTGTGCATTATACATACAATTAGTTAAACATTTTAAAAAGTATAAATTTTTTTTTTGGAATTTTATGATATTCGTCAACTTTAGTTTGCTACAACAGTGTGGTTTGTTATGATTTTGTTTCGTTGAATCGAGTTTAGGCTTAATTACTTTGTAAAAGTCCTAATTTTTTTATATTTCTTTGAATCGAGTCATCATCACATGGAGAAAATCAAGATCATTCAAGACGCATCTCATGATCATCTTTGAGGCCCCATTGGACAAAAATTGACCTTATCTTGCTAAAGGGGTGAGCCCGAGGAGAGTTGCAACTTCATAAAAAAAACACCAAAGGAGAAGAGAGCGAGAAAGAGAGAGAGAAAGAAGGCAAGAGAGAAGAAAGAGAGAGAGAGCGAGAGAGAGCGATGGTGAGGAAGGGAGGTGTGGAGTTCGACGAAGGTCCTCCAGACTTCGATCCGAACAACCCGTATGCAGACCCAGTGGCGATGCTGGAGTACAGAGAGTATCTGGTGAGGGAGAAGTGGATCGCCATCGAGACAGCGAAGATAATTCGAGAGAAGCTGAAATGGTGCTACCGCATCGAGGGTGTCAACCACCTCCAGAAATGCAAGCACCTCCGAGATCAGTACCTCGAATCCACCCGCGGCATCGGATGGGGAAAAGACCATCGCCCCCCTGACCTACATGGTCTCTCCCTTTCCTTTCCTTTCCTTTCCTTTCTTTTCCTTTCTAGGGTTTGATTCAAGAATCTCCTGATGACATCTTTTCTCTATTTTATTGGTTTCAGGACCTAAGCCTGCGGTCTCAGACTGATTCTGCTGCTGCTGCTCCTCCTCCTCCTCCTCCTCCTCGTCGTCCAGGTCGCTTCTCTTTCCTTGTACTTTCTCCCCCCCCTTTTATTTTCTTAAAGATCTGTCAGATCGTAACGTGCTAGTTTATCGGATATCTGTGCCATTTTAGACAGATCATAGAGGGGACATTGGGGTATGCTTGATCTATTGATTGGGTCACTCCAAACTGCTTTATGCCATTATACCTAGATTCAAAAATTGATAAAAACTGTCTTCTTCCCATTCTTTCTTCTTTTCAAAATTTATTTTGATATTATTATTATTATTTCTGTTGGTATTAAAAGAATTGGCAACTCCAGAGAGGACGAAGGTAGGCGCGCGCGACGATCCCTCTACTGGCACTTTCCTCATCTTCCCCCACTTCTCAGAAGCAGGCAGCATGGATTTTGGTGAAATTTAATGTCAAATGCTGCTGGGAAAACTCTTATCCGAGAATAATCTCCAAGTTAAAGTCGAAAAAAGGGGAATTCCCGCCCAAGATGCAGCACCTGGTCCCTGCGCACCGTCATCCAGTACTTGATGCAGTATAGAGCTCAATGGCGCCCAAGGAGATTTAGGGTTTTTATTAAGTAATTATGTATCATTAGATTTTATTTTATTTTATGAGTTGTATTTAGTATTTAGTTTCCATATTATATAGTTTCCTAGCTTAATAAATTTCTTAGGATCTAAGTTTTCTTCTATTTTTTATATATGGCATTGTAGACATGAGATTAGTCGGACTTTGATTATTGAATGGAATTGTGGGTTTTATCCTAGGACGTGCATCATAGGACGTGCATCATCGTGTGTTGAAGTTTTCTTGATGATTCGAACGGTCCTTGGATGCGTGCTCCAACACTCTATGCAAGCCCTAATCGTAGGGCTGCATTAGTTTGGTATGATAGCCGAACAATCCTCATGATCGTCGGTGTGATTACTCCTATCCGTCGCACTCCGTTCAACTACATCAATCAATCATAGCCATCACCAGCCCATCAATCCAATGCCTGATGAAACCAAATCATCTCTATCCTCCAAGTCACTAGAACCCTACGCAGACCCCATCCTGCAAACCGAACCCCATCCTGCAAACCGAACCCCACCCAATTCTTCGCCTGCTGCCAAAAAATAAAAATAAAAACAATCATCTTCCCCAGCTGCCAGACCCAGCTGTTTCTGCTCCATCGCCATTATTCCAGACCCCTGTCATCCCAGACCATCATCCTGCTTGTACCCCGAAACCCCACCGCTGAAAACGAGCCAGCCTTGCTCTGCGTAGGAAAAGAAAAAGAGAAAGAAAAAAAAAAGAGCAAAGATGAAGAAGAGGAACCTGGCGTACCTGGGTCCACTACCGGCCTCCATCATCTTTGTCATCGCTGAAGACAACGCCATGAGCAGCTCCCAAGCGTTTGCCATCGCACGGTACTTGCCGTCGACAATGCCTAGTGCATCCCTCTCTATCATCGCACTACCTACACACTCCTCTCTAGATCTCTCCTGCTCACAGTCATCATAAAATCCCATTCTCTCATCTTGTCGAGAAGCCCTTTGACGCCATTGGCAGAAAGAGAAGAAGGGTTTCGTTTCCCATTTTTCTTCTCTTCTTTGTTGTTGAAGACTGGGGAGCAAAAGAAGCCCCACATGCCATTTGTGACAAGTGCCAGCTAGCATTTGCCTTATAGTTATTGGGGCAGAACAGTCCAAGTCAACTTTAACCCAACTGTTTTCTAAAGCCCAACTAGAAAGCCCAACAATAGCAAGCTTGTCTATATTAACAGTTGGCATCATCACTCCCTCCTCAAAGCATAGTCAAATAGCAGATTTGACCAAATCAAAGGCCAAAAGTTATTTTTGCCATCGTGAGCCCATCTAAAGTCGGATTTCATATCCGTTTCCACCAGCATGTTTGTGGAGTACAGATCTTCACATTAGATTCGTCCATTCTTTAATCCACGATGAAACTTCGTGTAACCACAATCTTCAACATACTTCAAAGATACAAATATGCAGATAAATATGGCTCATGGTATTTTGAAAATGAAGTTTATTTTCGGTTATTTCTTAATTTGAAACAAGGAGACATGTTTGTTCTTGATTATGGTGATATGTTTTCATGGCTTCAAGACAAGTGTGGATTCAAAGATGAGGAAGAATATAACTTGATTAGTTTCATCAGAAGCTTAAACCTAGAATAATGGAGAAAATGAATGATTGCAAAAACATCTATGAAGCATATTGGGAAGCAATTTGTGTGGAACAGATGCTTAAAAGGTCTCATCTAGTAAACATTATGCCTTAGGAAGAAAAGTCACCGCGCATATAGATAGCCCATGTTGTCGAACCAGGGACAGAGGATTTGCAAACTGAGAAGCCAGAGCAAGACGCAGAAGATTCCTCACCTACACGTGGCCTCACAATTTCTACAATGAGCAATGATGATAAAAAAAAAAAAATACAAACAGCAAGGCAAGAAGAACAAGTTGTTACAATCTCCCACATAAATTCTCATATTGATTTCGTCTTTGGGGATCAACAATGGAAACTAAAAGATGAAGAACAGCTAGATCCAATGGTTTGATCGCACATCCTCATAGAATTCGAGTTCCATGACAAATAATGCATCAAGATTACTTCAAATTGGGGATGAAAATTGCATAGAGTTTTTAAGATATGTGCAGCAGCAGCTCACGATCAGTCAGCGGATCGAAAGTTCGTCCAATTGATATTTGATCAAGGTGGACGTTTACAATACTCGATGTCAAGTTCTTTTCAAGCCAGAGAGAATGATGCAGCATAGACTTCAATGGCCACATGTGTTGGCCCAAGTAGATTTAGGATTTTTATTAAGTAGTTATATATCATTCATCATCATCATCATCATTGATGCAGTATTGACCTCATGGCTACATGTGTAGGGCTAAATTAGATTTATGATTTTTATTTAATAATTATATGTCATTAGATTGTTAATTTTATTTAATGAGTTGTGATTAGGATTTAGTTTCCTATATTATGTAGTTTCTTAGTTTCATTAGATTTCTTGGGCCCTAAGTTATTTTACTATTTATATAGCATTGTAGAGAAGAAATTTTCAGACTTGGGTTGATTAATAAAATTGGGTTTTATCCCTGAGAGGTGCGTCCTCGTGTGTTTGAAGCCTTTTGATGATTCAAAGTGTCCTCGGACACATGCTTTGGCACCCCTACGCAAGCCCTAACCCTAGGGCCTGCATTAGTTTGGTATTAGAGCTGATCCTTTGATAGATTGACGTGTTACCCTTATCTCTTACATTCCGCTAAACCCCATTTTCTTCCCCTGCTGCCTAAACCCTTCACCGCCATCACCCCATCGTAACCCAGCCAAACCCCAAACCATCCGAACCCACCTTCAAGTGACTGTTACCATCCCTTCTCAAAATCCCCTCTAGTCGACGACATTTTTGCCACCACTCCATTGTTGGAATCCAGCCCCACACCACATCGCAGACCCACGTTCTCTCATCCAGAAGCCAGTGAGGAAAAAAAAAACTTAGATCACCACATTGTCGAGTGAAAAAAAAGAGGTGAAAAAAAGAAAAAGAGAGAAAAAGGGGAGATAGAAGTTCAAAGGCATACCTAGCTTCATCGTGCATGGCCTAGCGTTGCCTCACTTGAGCCGCACCAAGCCGCTGAATCTTGTTGCAGCACCATCATCTCCTTGGACGTCACCGCCTGCCGTAGCCTCTCACCCTCACTATCGCTGTGTGGCTGCTGGTGCTGCTGCAGACAACTATCGACACTGTCGCCTTGCTCCAAGTTGCCCTAGCGTATTTCTAGGGAGCAGCTCTACTTCTCAGGTCAGTCCATTTTTTAATCCATGATGATATTCCGTGATACTACATTGTTTAACATGCTTCAAAGATGCAAATATGACGAAAAATATGGCTCATGTTATTTTGAAAATAAAGTCTATTTTTGGTCATTCCTTAATTTGAAACAAGGAGAAATGCCTGTTCTTGACTATGGTGACATGTTTTCATGGCTCTAAGACAAGTGTGGATTCGAAGATGAGGAAGAACATGACTTGATTAGTTTCGTCAGAGGTTTGAGACTAGAAATAGTGGAGCAAATGCATGATTGCAAGAACATCCATGAAGCATATTGGGAAGCAATTCGTATGGAATGGATGCTTAAAGGGTATCATCTGGTGAAAGTTATGCCTCTGGAAGACAAGTCTCCACAAATAACAGCATACCATGTTGAGAAACCAGTGAAAAAGGAAATGCAGACTGAGAAGCTAGGGCAAGAGCCAAACACAGAAGATTTCACATCTGTGTTGGGACTTGAAATTTCTCCTATGAGTAATGATGATAAAAAAGTGCAAACGATTGTTGCTATCCCCCACATAAATTTTCAAATTGATTTCGTCTTCGGGGATCAACAATGGAAACTGAGAAATGAAGAATGGCCAGATCCAACGGTTCGATCGCACATCCACGTAGAGTTTAATTTCCATGACAAACAATGCATCAAGATTACTTCAAATTGGAGATGAAAATTGCATAAAGTTTTCAAGATGTGGGCACTAGCTCACGATTAGCCAGCCGATCAAAAGTTCGTCCGATTGATATTTGATTTAGGCGAACATTTACAAAACTCGAGGTTGAGTTTTTTCCAAGCCAGGGAGAATGATGCGGTACTGACCTCATGGCCACGTGTAGGGCTAAATTAGATTTAGGATTGTTATTTAATAATTGTATGTCATTAGATTGTTAATTTTATTTAATGAGTTGTAATTAGTATTTAGTTTCCTATATTACGTAGTTTCCTAGTTTCATTAGATTTCTTAGGCCCTATGTTATTTTATTATTTATATAGCATTGTAGAGAAGAAATTCTCAGACTTGGGTTGATTAATAAAATTGGGTTTTATCCTTGAGAGGTACGTCCTCATGTGTTTGAAGTCTTTTGACAATTCAAAGTATCCTCAGATATGTGTTTTGGCACCCCTACGCAAGCTCTAACCCTAGGGCCTGCATTAATCATTATCATCAAAGCCTTATCCCAACCATGTTGGAATTGGTTACATGAATTCTGTTTCTCCATTCCGTTCTATTTTGAACCAAATCTTTAGATAAGTTAAACTTTTTTGAATCTGATTTAATGACCTCCATCAATGTTTTCTTTTGCCTATCCTTACCTCTTGATGGGCTATTTACCTGGATAGCCAAATTTTTTCTTATCGGTGCCATAACCGGCCTACGCTCAATATGCCCAAATGATCTTAAACGGATTTATCTAATCTTATCTCCTATTGGTGTTACCCCTAAATGCTTTCGAACGCGCTCATTTCTGATTTTATCTTTCCTATTTTTACTCCACATCCACCTAAGCATTCTCATCTCTACCACATTGATTTTATGTATACACATCTTCTTAATTGGCCAACATTTTGCTTCATATGTTATAGCTAGTGTAGCTATTGTCCTGTAAAATTTGCCTTTCAATTTTATTGACATTCATCTGTCACAAAGCACTCCAGAAGTTAGTCTCTACTTTATCCATCCAGCTTTTATCCTATGCTCAGCATCTTTGTCAATCTTCCCATCCTTATTAATCATCGAGCCTAAATACTGAAAAGAATCTCTACGTGGTATCTCATGAGTTTCAATTTTGACAGTGGTTTCAACACTTTGTATATGTCCATTGAAGTTGCAATCCATATATTCCGTCTTTGTACGACTTATTTTAAAGCCTCTAGATTCTAATGTCTCCTGCCATTTCTTGAGTTTTGCATTTACACTATCTTTTGATTCATCCACCAATACTATATTATCTACAAACAATATACTCCATGATACTTCTTCTTGAATAAGTGTGGTTAACTCATCCATAATCAATGCAAAGAGGTAAGGACTTAAGGCTGATACCTGATTTAAACTTATAGTTACGGGGAATCCACCTGTTTCTCCACATGTGGTTCTCACATTTGTTACTACTCTTTCATACATATCCTTAAAAATTTCAATGTAACCGCTAAGGACTTTTTTTTCTTCAAAACCCACTAAATTAAATCTCTCGGTACCTGATCATAGGCTTTTTTTAAATAAATAAAGACCATGTGTAGATTTTTCCTCTTTGTTCGATAGTTTTCCATTAATTGCCTAAGTGAAAAGATAGCTTCCATAGTTGACCTCCTGGCATAAAACCATATTGGATTTTAGCAATCTTGGTTTTCTATTTAAATCTTTGCTCCATTATTCTCTCCCATAACTTCATAGTATGACTCATAAGTTTAATCTCTTGATAGTTGGTATAATTTTGTACATCTCCCTTATTTTTATATATAAGTACTACAATGCTTCTTCTCCATTTATTTGGTATTTTCTTTGTCACAAGTATCTTATTGAAGAGTCTATATAACCAACTTACCCCAACCTCTTCTAAGCATTTCCATACCTCTATCGGAATATCATCTGGGCCTGTTGTTAGATTTTATTTTATTTTATGAGTTTTATTTAGGATTTAGTTTCCATAATATTTAGTAGTTTAATAGATTTCTTAGGCTATAAGTTTTCCTCTATTATTTATATGGCATTGTGGACGTGAGATTAGTCAGACTTTAATTATTGAATAGAATTATGGGTTTTATCCCTGGAGGTGTGTCCTCATGTGTTGGAAGTCATCTTGATGATTTGAGTGTCTTCGGACACATGCTCCGACACTCCATGCAAGCTTTAATCGTAAGCCTATATCAGTAGCCTATGTTTGGGGCCTTCCCTATGGGCGTTACGGAGTAGGCCCCATGAGAAATGGGTCCCTCTGCCCTATGATCAGGCTGTCAAACCTGCTTTTTGTTGGTCACACCCCATGCTAATCATCCTCGCGATCTCTCCCTTGTGGGACATAGAACTAAGTTTTCAAAGATTTTTCATTTGTGAGAAGGCTACAAAGTTGATGAGGCAATATTGGATTCCATCAGGGATCCTTCACTTGTGAAGAACCTTAGGATGAATCTTCCCTCTTATTCGAAACTCCATGCTGTTAGAGCTTTGTGCCTGCTTGGCTTTTGAGCTTGGAAGCACAATGCTCCCTTTGCAAGGCTGAGTCATGTACACTGGTCTGAGTTATATAAGGGGGGTGCTTCGATTCCACTCAAGATACTATGGTTTATTTTGTAGAAAACTTGCAGGACGGACCATGGGAATCCCAGCGCCGCCCCCCACCCCCAAACCAAACAACACCAGGGTTCTGCTGGACTTGGGCACTAGATGAACCAAGACGCCGCACTTGGTGCCTGGAGACTGACATCTGAGTCACATCTCACATCTGGCATCCAATGTCCGGTGCCTCACCAATATACTTCAAGGTATTTTTATCCTTTACATGCAGCTCCGCTTTACCTTCATAAACTGCTTTGCCTTCGTGAACTGCTTTGGAATCACTTCCAGATACGACTTCACTCTGATAGAATTGAAAGCCTGTGTTAATTATTCCTGAAAAGGAGAATTCCACAAGAAGGCACCCCAAGAAGGAATACAGATGGTTGGGAATCTGCGGGATTCAACTTATACAAAAACATAGATTCAGTGCTAATCAAGAGTAGCCACTTACTCAAAGAACCACCCCTTGTTGAGAATCCCAATAATTGACAAAGACACAAAATGCTATCTCCATAGAGGTGATCCTCAAGTATGATGGTTCGACAATAAGGCTACTCATAAGGAAGCATATAGGACTCCTTTTGGGGGTATGTACTCAGTTGTCCCACTTGACAAATCAAGTTTCTTCTTTCTTGAAAATTCAATCCAGTTGTGCTCCTCCAGTTCTATAAGCAAGAAATGTGAACGTTTCAGTAAAATTGAAAACTTAGCAGGAAATTATTTGAATCCTCTTCTAAATTATCCCCAAAACCGATGAGGAGATGATTTTGTGTTTCTGCCACTTGTGGTGCAGTACCTTCAAGATAAAGATTGAATTTTGAGTGAAGAAATCCGTAAGATACTGAACAAAGCGAGAAAAACCAGGGAGGACCCCTCAAAATTCATCAAAAGATGAATCCTAAAAGAATTAGACCCTCTGTTGTCTTAGTAGGCATGGTGGAGAAGTACTATCAAAGTAGATGAGGGTGAAAGCTACCTTTCTTAGTGTCCAGATGCTTAGGGCCTTTGACACTAGATGATCCAAAACATGCAAATCAACAAATAGCAGCTCAAACAATTCCATTGGACCTTATATATATGGCCTTTGAGTGCAGCAAACAACTCCGGTTTTTTGTTTTTTGAAGATAAGTAAGAGTTTATTAACAAATGCCCAAGGCAAGGGCTGTGAGATGCTTTGTGCAGAGTCTGGTTTGCAACACTCAACATCACTTTCACACCATAGTAGGGACACCATGTGATCCTTTGAATCATGCACCGTTGTGGTTAATAGGGCTACCAAATTTTGAAAATCGGATCGGAGGCCAATCCAATTTAAGTGTATGATTCTGTCCATCCTGGTTTGACCTATCAGTTTAATCCATCTCAACCATGATCTAGAAAATAACAAAAAAAAGTTTAACAATAAACCATCTTTGATGGTAATTGATTGCCTACTCTAATACCTTGGCAAATTAAATCTTAGGTAACTAACTGATGGTCTTCTTCAGATTTTCCACCCTCAAGACTCTCTCCACCCAGGAGTGCACCTTGGATTTATGCCTTTTTTGTTTGAATTTTGTGAATTGAATACAAATTACGTATGGCCCCATAAACATCGAGGGCATTTTTGCATTTGGATGTAGTGCTTGAAGTGGTTTGAATGTTTTTACATAATTAATGGTATCTATCCTGTTGTGTGTTTTAGGTACAGCACATGGGCAACCTGTTTTGTTAGATTCTTTTTTGGAGGCTCTTCTACTCCATATTACGTTTTAATTTTGCACTTTTGAAGCACTCAAAACTGCTTGCAAGTTGGGTACATACAATGAAGTTTAATATACAAAATATGAACTTTTTGACAGATGGAAGATAATCCTTGCTCCCTTACTGCAGGTACTCCCCTGACTCCAACTACTGTGAGAGGCACAGGTGGTGTAGCGAGGTTGTAATGGATATACTGGTTTCTCATTTTGTTGAGTTTCTACATTAAGACAGCACACATTATGTTGGATTGAAATAATACTGGACATTTTCTTGTGATGATATTTAAGAGCTATTGTCATCCTTTTGCTTCAAATAAGTTTCAGTCATCACTATGGTTATAATTGAAATGGCTTCGTGCATTTGAATCGTGTTGAAACGGGAGAAGGGAGAGATGGTTGAATTGGGTACCAATTTAGAAATTTGTGTACGGGACTGGCTATTACTATTCAGAAAAAAGGTAAAAAGGAAAGAGAAAAGGAGGAATAAGCCTAGCGCGTGTGCCTGAATTTGGGGCATTTCCTTGAGGCTCAGTCCTAATTTCCTCTACTCCGATCTTTATCTTCATGACTTGGTTTATGCATTTGTATGACCTTAGTCTAACCAATTATAATTAATGTAAATCCCTATGGGTTATCAGCTTGTTGGGCAACAGAGTTGGAGGACCCGACAAAGCCATGCCCAGTGACTTGGATGGTTGAGGTGACGAAATGCCCTATTCGGTCAGCGTCCCTATATTTCGGTGTCCATGTCAGTCAGTATGTAGGAAATCCAAAAATGTCAGTCAGTATTCGGTGGAGTGCAGCCACCATGTTGAACAGGTATGGAGGAAGAAATTCAGTTGAGTGCAAGATTTTTAATCATCTCATCCTGGACGATGAAATGGAACATTTAGATTGGATGTTAGCAGTACATTTCATTGCCATGCATTGAATGACTAGAAATGAAATCATAGGATTGATTTCATTGTCATAAATTTTGCTTTCTTTGAGTGGAGAGAATTTTTATGTGATGGTGTCACCAGTAGATTTCTGTATATCCAAGCGCCATTATTCTAGCTGTGACCTTCGTGTATCAAGCAAATGGACGGTTCGTAAAGAACTGGGTGTTAAAGAACTAGCTCAAAGAAAATACGGACATTATCAGATCAGTTTATTAGCAGTAGCGGCTATCCCAACTTGGTGAGCGGCCGGATCTAACCTCGTGCATTGCAAGGCGATGCTTCTGATTGAACGGAGTTCATGCTTTCAGAACTCTCCTCTAGACCGGACAAGGATAAAATGACAAGTGAGAAATCCCTGCAAGGTGGAAAATGTTGGAAACCCAGGTGGTGGTCCATATAACCATCACCGTTTAGTGTTTCAACTACTTTCCCATAACGATCTCATCCTTTTATCTTCGACTTGTTTCTATTTCATTTTTCAAAACTGTGGTTATCCCAATCTAAGGGATGGGTTTTTAGTTCAAAATAGCAAATATCTTCTGTTATCTAAGTCTTCCGTTGATAGAGGAAGGCTATAGGAGTTGTTCCGGGTGACTCCTTCGTATGTAGAAAATTTCCACTTAATTCCCATAGTTCAACAAGGATTAAAGTTAAGCCACAGAGGAGTTATAAATCCTGTATCCACTGGTGGCTATCAGTCGTGCTTCCTTTCGTTGCATGTTTGAGTTGGAATTGGTTTGGATCCAGGCATGCCCATATCCTTTTTGGAGATTCGTTTATGATTAATCTAACCCTAGGATGTAAAATCTATTTCGTTAAAACGCTGTATTTGGGGCCATTTTAGCTTACAAGTGGTATCAAAGGCATCGGTTGTTGTTTCCGTGGATTAGAATTGCATAAAATATGAACATATGAACATGTCTCGGCTGCTCTGTTTTCTGAAAAAAAAAAAAAAGGGACAGCGGGCGACGGCTGTTTTTGACGCCGGAGAACTGCAGCATAGGCACTGCGGGGGGGGACCGGGCTGGGCACTGCGCAGAACTGGAACTGCGCAACGCTCAGTTTAGATAAAAAGAAAAAAACGCAGTCGGAATGGACAGGGCCGGCCGTCGGTCTGGACAGCCAGCGCATGACGTCGCCGGCCTCAGAATGGGCAGGGCCAGCCGCTGGTGCCGTGGGGCTGCTGTCGCCGCTGGAGAAATCTGAGAAAATCTTCCCAGTTTCTTCCCTGTTTCAACAAAGGTGATGATGAATAGTACCGGGTCCAGTCCAGGTCAAGCTGACCTGCCATTAGAGCCCGTCTCAACTATTTTTCCTCTTCGGGTTGGATTTTAGCAAATCTGACCCAGTTATTTTGGGATATATATGCAGACTCAACCCCGCCCGAATGGACTATATTGGGTGGACTTTTTCGTTGTGGGTTGGACTGACCCAAAAATCTGACCCTGACCTGATCTGTCTGCGTATAACAGACTTGGCCTTGTAGTTCAGGCCGACCTGACCCAACTTGCTCCGAAATAATTTTGGCTGGGCGTGGATGTGTGGGTCAGTTCTGACCCAACCCAGGCAGATAGAATCCAGCCCATCTGTCTGAATAATACCAACTCAGGTTAGTTCTCACCTGACCTGTCCTGTCAGATAATAGACTGGGCTGACAATCCGGACCTGTCCTGTTACCAGGCCCGATTAGATTAAATTAATATTAAAATAATGGATTTAATATTTATATTAAATTGGGCAATTATGGGACCAATCCAAACCAATCCGAACCATCCACCTATCATAAATAAATGAGTAGAATTGATTTACTACATCAATCAATTCCGGTTTTGAGTAGATTACTGTAAATTGAATAATCAAGGCATCAAATTGAATTAATTTGTTTAATTGAGCCTTTTGGTGATCGATCTAAGTCGATCAAAACCATTAATATAGTTCATTTGAATGTACAATATACCTTTAAGACACTAGTAATTTTTGTTTTTGACTGGATAGAAAGAAAAATAAATGATACCTTATTTTACAATATTTGGCACATTTGGAATAAAAAAAAAAGAAAATTGACCATTGATAGAGTATCATTATAATGATCGGGTATCATGTTAGAAAAAAAAATTATATTAGTGTCATAGATTTAATCAATTTACAAATTTTTAATTAACCTAGTAGTCACAAAAGTAATCCGGGTAAGATAGAATTTGTGATTTGAAAAATTAAAGAAATCCCTAAATGACACAAAATTGCGATCTCAATTGCATTGGTAATCGATCCAATCCTTAATTGAAATCGGGATAAGACATATCATAGATATAGAAATAAATTTACCTCGATCTACACCCAATGGTGGGATTTTGACATAATTTTTTCTACATGTTATGGTCTTATCAATAATAGGCAAGTAATTAATTAACATGTTGTATCCAACCCAAAGGTTGTTTACAATGATGTGAACCATTTACTTTCATTTAGTTAAGTCCCTTTAAATTCAAAGCTTATAGAATTATGAGTTTAACAATTTTATATATTTGTTTACAGTTACCTCCAAATCAATATCTCTCCCCTCCTATTTGGGTTCCATTCTGCAAATGGATGGTTCAAATTATCAAGATTGGTTAGACATGTTGACCCTAACTTTAAGTTGTCTAGACCTAGATATGGCCTTAGAAGAACCTATGCATCCTACTCTCAACGATCAAAGTTCCCAAGCGGATAGGAACCACCATGACAAATGGTATAAATGTAACAAGATTTGCCGACATATTGTTTTGACTTCAATATCAAAAAGTATTAGAGGGTCTATTGATCTAAGAGGACAAGCTAAGGAACTCTTAGAATCGGTGAAGTCACAGTTTGAAGTAACTGATAAAGCACTAGAGGCCTCCTTGATGAACCATTTGACAAATATAAAGTATGATGGGTCCAAAGGCGTGGGAGAGCACATTCTGCTCATGTCAAACATAGCATTTAAATTAAAGGACGTTGACATGAGCATTTCGGATGGATACTTGATCTAGTTTAGACTGGACTCTCTTCCTCCTTCCTTTGGCCCGTTCAAAGTGGCCTATAATCAAAGTGCAAATCGGTGGACCCTAAATGAGTTAATCGCACGGTGCGATCAAGAAGAAATGAGGCTTAAGGTTGAGGGATAGCTGACGGTAAACTTAGTCTCCCATTTCAAACTTAAGAAAGGGTCCAAAAGGAAAGAAGAAGCCCGCCAACAATCCACTGAAATTTGAAAAACTGGGTACCAAAAAGGGAACCAAGTGGAAGAAGTCTGATAAGTGTCACTTCTGTGGCAAGAAAGGCCACTTCAAGAAAGATTGTCAGAAGAGAATGGCTTGGTCCGAAAAAAGAGGTAAGAATAGACATTTATCTCTTGTAACTGGAACCAACATTATAGATGTCCCATCTAATACTTGGTGGGTTGACTCTGGAGCAATTGTTTACATATCTAGTTGTATGCAGGGATTCCTTTCAACCTGGAGTCCAAGTGATGGTGAGAGAACTATTGTTATGGGGAACCGGAAGGAAGCCAGAGTGAAGGCAATCAGCACCTACAGGCTAGTGTTGGATACAAGATTCGTCTTGGACCTCCAGCATACCTTTCTTGTTCTAAACATTACAAGAAACTTAAGTTCTATTGCAAAGTTAGATCAGGATGATTTTGATTTTAGTTTTGGACGTGGGATGTCAAAACTTTTCTTTAATAATTTGATGATTGGAAGTGGTTTATTGTGTGATGGTTTATATAAATTAAAGTTAGATCCTTCTTATACATAATTTATAACCACACACCACATTTATGGAGTGAATGTTGGCATAAAGAGAGGGGCTTTAAAGGAGAATTCTTCTACCTTGTGGCATAAGCGGTTAGGGCATATCTCAAAAGAGAGAATGCTTAGATTAGTGAAGGATGGATTCTTACCAAATCTTGATTTTACTGACTTTGAAGTTTGTGTTGACTGTATTAAAGGCAAACAAACTAGAACAGTCAAGAAAACAACCACTAGGAGTTCTGATCTTCTATAATAAATCCATACGGATATCTGTGGAAAGATAGATATACCCTGTTTTACTGGATAACAATATTTTATCACCTTCATAGATGATCATTCATGATATGGATATCTTTATCTTATTAAAGATAAGTCTAATACATTGGACGCCTTTAAGGTATTCAAGGAAGACGTAGAAAAGCAGTTAGACAAAAGGATCAAAATCATGAGATCAGATAGAGGTGGTGAATATTATGGTCGATATATTGAAGCAAGATAAACCGTGGTCCATTTGCACGATTCATAGAACAAGAAGGCATTGTAGCCCAATACACAATGCCTGGAACACCTTAGTAGAATGGAGTGGTTGAGAAACGGAATAGAACTCTTATAAATATAGTTAGGAGTATGGTCAGTAACACATCATTACCTGAATCTATGTGGAGAGACGCATTGAAGATGTCAATGTATATAATAAATAGAGTTTCTAGTAAAGCAGTCCTTAAAACTCCATTTGAGTTATGGACTCGTAGGAAATCAAGACTAAATCATTTTAGAGTTTGGGGATGTCTATCTAAAGTGCATGTTTATAACCCATAAGAAAGGAAATTAGACCCAAAACTGTTATTTGATATTTTATAAGATATCCGGACAAGTCTAAAGGGTATAGATTTTATTGTCCTAACCATAGTATACAAATAGTAGTCCAATAATGCCAAGTTTTTGAAAAATCATGACAACAGTGGAAATAGTAAAGTCAGAAATGTTCTCTATAAAGAAATTAGAGATGAGCTCGAAATCTCTTCACTAAATGGTTTGGTAATCCTACTTAATATAGAGTTATTCCCATAACAGACTGTTGAACATGTGCCCATAGATACACAATCACAACCAACTGTTAATCAACCAATTGTTCAAATAGAATAATTACCTCCTATGGATAATCCATAAGAATTAAGGCGGTCAACTCGTGTGAGAAGACCTGCTATTACAGATGATTATATTGTGTATCTAGAAGAAGTGGACATTGGAATTAAAGAAGATCCAAAAACTTTTAAGGAAGCTATTAACAGTATTAATTCTAAAAAATGGTTAGAAGCTATGAACGAAGAGGTTGAATCCAGAGGAATTAAAGAAATTTGGGATCTCATTCAATTGCTTGAAGGGTCTAAGACCATTGGTTGTAAATGGGTTTTCAAGACCAAGAAGGACTCTAAAGGAAAAGTTGAATGGTTTAAGGCTCGACTAGTAGCTAAGGGATTCACTCAAAGAGAAGGTATTGATTATCACGAAACTTACTCTCTGGTGTCTAAGAAAGACTTGTTCAGAATTGTAATGGCACTCGTAGCTTATTATGACCTAGAGCTATATCAAATGGACGTTAAAACGGCTTTTCTAAATGGAAATCTAGAAGAAGTAGTATATATGGAGCAACCAGAAGGATTTGTTCAACAAGGTACTAATGGAAAACTGGTATGCAAGTTAAAGAAGTCAATATATGGGCTGAAACAAGCTTCCAGACAATGGTACTTAAAGTTTAGCCATATTATCACGTCTTTTGGTTTCACCGAAAATATGGTAGACCATTGTATATATATTAAGATCAATGGGAACAAATTTATCATCTTAGTCCTGTATGTTGATGACATTTTATTAGTCAATAATAACCTTGGTATGATTATGAAACTAAGGTTTACCATGAGAAAAATTTTGACATGAAAGATATGGGCGAAGCAACCTTTGTAATAGGAATTGAGATATTAAGAGATAGATCTCGAAAATTACTTGGGTTATCTCAAGAAACCTATGTCAAAAGCATTCTCAAAAGATTTCGTACGGAAGGAAGTAAACCTCAAAGTAGACCAATTTCTAAGGGAGATAAGTTTAGTAAAGAACAATGTCCTATGAGAGAATTAGAAAAACTTGAAATTACAAAGTATCCTTATGCGGCATCTGTCACAACCCGAGCCCAGGGACGGGGGGTCAGAGGAAGTCTAACCAATGACACACGTACTCCCGTGCATGCACACCTAGACCCCGTCCAAGCATACACACACAAGGGATCATTCACACGTGCAAACAACTGTACGCGGAAGCTGTACGTATCAAGGCATATAGCAACATACCAGAATGACATAAGAGATCACAAAACAACATTAAACTGATGACAAGAATAATTACAAGAACGTATGACAATATAGCGGGCTTACAACAATCAAAATCAAAATACAGACATCACTCAAAGCCCACGTTACAAGTACAGAAAAATCCCCTCAATAGACTCGGACTCAATTGAATGGGGAGAACAAAATGATGCAAACCGTACTCTGGAGGATGGATCAAGTCCACTCCTCTAGGCCGGAGGGGGCCTCGCGAGCCTCTCCTGGAGTCGGGTCGACCGACGCAGGATCGGGAGAGGGATCTGAGCCTGCAACACACAAAGACAACTCATAAGTACAACGATTTAGCAAAATATAAGCCAACAAGATGATAACACGAATTGTGTCTAATAATGATTTACTAGTCACAGTGCAAGATCCATAGAAATCATGTGCGTATACTAAGCAGTAATGCGAATGAATAAGCATGCTATCGGAATCATAAACAGATAACAATCAAAGTGGCTACTACATTGGCCATCTTCTCCCTTTCGAGAGCAGTCGGAATGAGAACACCAGCGACCGGGCCAGGGTACGCATGGGTCTCTAGTTCCCGGGGTCCGGAGTCCCAGGACAGAACACTCTGCAGAGGCAAACACATAAACTAAACCAAAGTTAACCCCGTCGGGTATCCTAAGGCCGAGGCTCAGTAGTGCCATATAACAATCACAATCAAATCGGATGATGCACCTCAATCAATCAGTCATATCACATACATATCTCACATATCACGCTAAACAAACAATAGGAAGTGCATCACATAAACTGATACTGATACTGAATGCACTTAAGCAATAATGGAAGGTACTGAATACGAATAACAATACCAAATGCGGATAAGCAGTTACCAAGAACAATCTCAAGTACTAGTAACAATTAAGCACTGATGCAAGTACTCCAGCGGAGCAACAGTAAAACACAAGAATAGAATGGTTCCGCCCGGGCTTCGCTCTGGGGTTGCTGCATTTCCCACAGAATCGAGAGGTCCAGCGCAGAACACATAAGAGGGCACAACCGAAATCAATATGCTGTACAAATCAACAAATCAAGTACTTATACGAATCAAGGTCAATTACAAGCCAATCCTACACTAATTATCCAGCGTTTCTAACCGTGCATGTTGATGTAGTTTTAAGTTGTCCGATGCACCGTTGTCTAGTGTTGCAGTGTCGGAAATGTGCACCGAAGTCCCTTAAACCAACACCCATGGGGAGGTGCTAAACAACTGGATAGCTGTCCATGAATGATTCGCAGCCCTCGAGATCATTCATGTCATTCAGACATTCATTGGGCATGTTCAGGTTCGCTACATTCTAACATGAAGGTCATATATGGTCTTTTGCTTAAACCTAGTTCTTTTCATTCAATTCTCAGGGTCTCACGGTGTAGCCGTAGGTAACCTTACGGCTTAGCCGAGGCATCTTACGGCTTAGCCGTACTATGCACTGCGGCTGAGCCGAGGCTCCCCAAAATGCTCATCCGGATTTACGGCTCAACCGTATTTTGCTCTACGGCGCAGCCGTATCCTGGTCCACGGCTTAGCCGTAAGACAATGTACGGCTTAGATCAGGCTGGGCCGTAGAAGAATGGCAATTTGCCAACTCTCAGTTAATTTCAGATAACAGTCTGTATTGTTCTATGGTTAGGGTTACGGCTGGGTCTCGGCTTAGCCGTAAGCCATTTTACGGCTTAGCCGTAGCACATTTCACGGTGTAGCCGTGAGTGCACGGAGTCATTTTTTCTGGAATCATTACAGTCATACAGAAATTGAGCAATTCGACTGAAAACAGAAGGATAACAGTGAAACAAACTCAAGGGGGCTGTCTAACACTGATACATACAGTAAAGAGCATGAAACAAACAATCAAATCCATATCAATCAGTGTTCATACTACTTGGGCTTATACTTGCCTCACAAATAGAAATCACTTCGTTGCTTGGCTTAGTCCACCGGGAAACACACACAACTTGCTCTTTTCTTCCTCCCTCAAGCAAGCAACCGAAATAGAGAAGGAGGAGAAGAGAAAGAGAGCTGAAGAGAGAGAGAGAGAGACGAGCTGAGAGTGAGAAGAGACGATCGAGAGAAAAGGATGGGGTTGGTAGGATATTTATACTTAAAATGAGTCAAATTTACGTCTAGGTCCAAACAGCTACCACAATTGTCAGTTTGAGTCAAATGACGGTCCAATAAGAGCAAACGAAATCATTCGGATCCAAGACAGTTACGAAAATCGACAAGCTCAACGAAATACACGCGATGACGTCAGAATGACGCAAAACTGACAAGGTCAATCAAAAGCCAAAATTACGAAAAAGGGCTCGAACTACCTAGACCAAGTCAAACTCAACCCAAACAATCTCTCTAAAACTCAAACCAAAGAAAAACAAAAGCCAAAACACACTTAACGACAAAATCGTACGCAATTACCCACTAATCCGGATCAACTCGGGTCGGAGTGTTACAGCATCAGTAGGAAGTCTAATGTATTTTCAAATTTGTACAAGACCAGACATTAGTTTTGTAGTCGGAATATTGAGCAGATACCAAAGTAATCCAGAGATGCGTCATTGGGTTGCTTTAAAGAAGGTGATGCGTTACCTCAACGGCACTAAGAGATACATGCTCACATATCAAAGATCTAATAAATTGGAGGTTATTGGATATTTAGATTCAGATTTTGCTTGGCGTCTCGATACAAGAAAGTCAACCTCAGCTTACATTTTTTTGTTGGCAGAAGGGGCTGTCTCATGGAGGAGTGTAAAGCAATCGCTGGTAACTCCATCCACTTTCAATGCAGAGTATGTGGCATGCTTTGAAGCCACTGGTCATGTATTATGGATGCATAATTTTATCATCGGACTTAATATTATGGGCAATATGCCCGAGCCAATAAAAATTCATTGCGACAATGATGCCGCAAGGAGGTTTGCGCAAAATGACAAGTCTTCCAGCAAATCAAAGTATCTGGAAATCAAGTATCTTGTACTTAAGGAAAAGGTGCGAGATTGTATAGTGTCAATTGTAGGAACTTCATCAAAACTAATGATTGTAGATCCTTTAACGAAGGTAGTAGCAACAAAGGATTTTTAAAGCCATGTATTGAATATGGGCTTGTATCAGATGTCTTGTAATAATCAATAATGTATGACACTGTTTCTTGATCAATAAAAGTAAACGATTTCGCAATTCTTTCTTTGTTCTAATATTACATGTGTTTTTTGTGAATGAAGTGAGAATATTAAAGTAATATGACATTATAGCACTCAATTAAATAGGAAGTCATATTAAAGTATCCTATTTTGCCATCATTAAAGAACTTGGTTAGGGAAGAATACGAGTGTTGTAATTGTGGAAGGAAATATATCGTTAAAAATGTATAACCATCATAGTTCACATTAGTAAACTAACTTAATCACAGATTAAAGGCCTTAGAATGAAAGTTTAGAGGATAACCTTTTTTTTAATGATGTGCATTGGTTAGAGTTATTTTCAAAATTCGTTGTTTTATAAAATGAATTTTATTCAAGAAAATTCTTGGGATATGTGATAGTCATATAGGCCAAGTGGGAGAATGTTGGAAACCCAGGTGGTGGTCCATATGACCATCACCGTTTACTGTTTCAACTACTTTCCCATAACGATCTCATCCCTTATCTTCGATTTGTTTCTGTTTCATTTTTCAAAACTGTGGTTATCCCAATCTAAGGGATGGGTTCTTAGTTGAAGATAGTAAACATCTTCCGTTATCTAAGTCTTTCGTTGATGGAGGAAGGCTATAAGAGTTGTTCTGGGTAACTCCTCTGTATATAGAAAATTCCCACTTGATTCCCATCATTCATCAAGGATTAAAGCAAGGCACAGAGGAGTTATAAATCTTGTATCTATTGCCAGCCATCAGTCGTGCTTCCTTTAATTGCATATTTGAGTTGGAATTGGGATGGATCTAGGTATGCCCATATCCTTTGGAGATCCGTTTATGATTAATCTAACCATAGGATGTAAAACTTGATCTGTTAACACGCTGTATTTGGGGCCATTTTACCTCATAGAAAATTGAGTGAAGAATTAGTGGTTATTCACCCCCTTGGGAGAATAACTGTTCTCTCGGACTGTGAGTAGATACAAATTATGGACAAAAGGAGTTTACCAAAGGAGATACAAATTATGGAAAAAGGAGTTTACCAAAGGAAAAAATAAAAATAATAACAAAGGATTTTACCAAAGAAACTTATCTCCTCCCCTTCTCAGTTTTCTCCACATCCAAACAGACCTTCATCCTTAACATGAATTCTGCAATAAGAAGAAAATTGGTTTCTTTTAAATGGTTAATAACCCAGTTTAAGGGGTTAAAAGGGTCGAAAATTACGCTAGGAAGGACTCAAACCACTTAACCTAAGATTAAAGTTACGTACTTCAACCACCAGGTGATAGGGTAGCTGTAGCCATTGAATTATTTTCTTTTACATAATAAGAACTGCAAATACTCGTCCCCAGACATCCATTTTAACACGACTCTTTCCTGTCTTCATATAGGGCACCCGTGATCGATTCGATCCCAACATTAAAAAGTTCATCCCTTTGAGTTGGCGGCTAGTCCTACTAAACACTAATCTGTGCATAAATAACCTTTGGATTTTATGACAATAAGTTGGAATGATGACGATCATTATAATCAACCCTTGTCCCAATTATATAGGGGTAAGTTCCATGAATTTTCTTTCTCTATTTTTGTTTGTCTTGAATCTAATCCTCAAATAGGTTGCACATCTTTCGTCCAAGTCTTTTTTACTTCTATAATTCATGTTTAGTTTGTACCAAAAGATTTAGGCACTGGTGTACAAACGAGAGAAGGATCATATATGTGGGGATAGTGATATTTAAGTCACCTCCAATGCATGCATTTAGCCAACCACCCCTTCTTTTCCTTGATCGTCATGTGCTTCGGTGGGTCCCACAATAAATGACAATTGCATACGAAAGCACAGTGTGTGGAGTTGTACATATGACATCCAATTTCATCAGTTCACCACGCTACGCATTATAAAATTCATGATTGACAGTCAGACGATGATAAATTTATATTAATATTCATAGCTACAACCTTTAAAGGATAAAAGAAACAAAACAATGCTGTACGGTAATGCAAAACACACTCATATAGATCAAAAAGAAAGAAAGAAATCTACAGTGGACAGTGCTTAGAAAACAATTAAAAAAACTCAATAGTATTTCAATTACATAGAATCTATATTTAGTTAAAAATGACTTAAGAGTCATATAGTTAATCTCTAGTTTTCTTTTTTCTCAAGAGTGTATCCCCTTAAGTGTTATTTGACCCAACAAGACTAATCACCCGACAAATGAGGAACCCATGACAGACTGTGGGGATTGATATGTACAGTAAATCTGCTGAACCCTGAAGATACACAAATTCTAGAATTTCCATTTTTCCTCGGTTCTTCATACGTTTTTAAAAAATATTTTTACTCTTTTTTAAACACACCCCTATGTATCCATTGCACTGGTACATGTCAATCCATATGGGACCCTCACTGAAACAGTAGAGAAAAGAATAACAACTACTTAAAAAGCTTATTGTAGCGTTGCCAAGAATCGATATAGAGACGAGGCACAGAGGGCATGCAGTGCTTCAGGAGGGATTGGTTAATGCAAAAGGATAGAGAAAGAGATGTTCTCCTCTCGCTATCCCCCATCAGTGGGAGCAGAAAAGCCTGCTCATCTGCCCATTTTATGTTTTCTCTCTCACATTGCACAAGGTCATGTGATCTCGCACGACTAATATTCTCTTCCAAAGATGCACTCCTCGAATGTAAACACATCTTGTCTTTTGTGTTTATCATTTCTTGCTATTTAGATGGATGGTCATTGATACCTGCAGCTGTGGGATCAGTTTTCATAAAATAGGAAACCCCACCAGAGTATAGTAGCCTTTCAAACAGGGTCCAGTCACTTCGAAAGTACCCACCTATCTTCTGTTCAACAGTACAAGGAATCCAATCTCAATACAAACAAGAAACATCAATCTTCTGTCCAAAATCCTAAAGGGAGATCTGGGTACTGCCACGATTCTTCTCTCTTTCTTAGATAGTAATTTAACTAGTCTTAGTGTCGTGATGTATGAGAAACAGAGAGAGACAAGAGACTGGAGTATTTAAGGACCGGAGGAGACACTTAGGGAGGCACCATGCTTCATGCAAAACTAGAGCTATTCCTTTTGTTGTACATTTGGGAGGATTGAGGAGCTCCATTCAGTTCAATAAGAGGGGCTGAGATGCTTTAGAGCTGCCATATCATGCATTCAGCTATGCTTATTATTTTCGAGGATAAATGAAAACGAACTTAAATATAAGTTTAGCTAAATGCATGATGTGGGAGCAACTCTTTTAGTACTCTTAGTCTGCCAATTGGACTGAAGGGAGCTCCCATTCTCATTCTTATTAGCTTAGTGTTAATTTCATGCTTTGGTAACTACAAGGTCCAATGACTAGTTAACGAGGGAATTTTGTCTTTTTTTTTTTTTTTTTGATATGCCCAATGGGACTCGTTATTTACAGCTATTGGTATTTGGTTCACAATTCCTTTTTTTTTTTTTTTTTTTTTTCATTCTGTGCTTTCTTTCTATTACACTTTTGAGAGATAGTTATCTTAGTTAGTAGAATCCATGACCATTTTCTCTGGTTTAGTTTTCCTCAGGAATGAAACAAGATGCATGTATTCAAGCACATGGGCACCAGCTGAAGGGATGAATGGAGGCTTGCTTCAAGAAATGGGATGCTTTGGCCTATGTCTTGATCTGTTACTTGCAATTCATTCACAAAGGAATGAGTAGATCAATGTGTTTAGTTGCAGCATTTTCTTAGTTGTCTTCTTTTCGCATCTCACCTTTTTGACAGTCTTTTCTCTACTCTCCCACTTCTAAAAATGAGTTCGACCGAAGGGTGGCTTTTGGCAATGGATTTCAAGTTCAACTCATTTGGTACGGGTCGGATTGAGCACTCTTATGAGAAAAGTATGGGCCAAGTGAGAATCTAACCCAACTTACTAATTAATAGAGCCTAAAATATCAATCCGAATGGAAGCTCGAAGGGTCAGTCTAAACCTGAATTTCCCAGGTAAGGTTGGGTTGGGGTGGCAGGTCTGAGTGCCATGAGTTGGGCTAAAGTTGAGTTGAAATTGGGTATGCCATTTAAATTGCATCATATTGACTGAGCCGACCCATTTATGAATGAGGTTAGGATCGTCAACCTGGCCCAACCCGGAAGTAGATAGGGACTAATGGAACACTCTCTAGTATGGAGGGGTTTCGTTCATCAACCAAAAAAGATTAAAAATATGGAGGTCGGTTCGGGTTTGGTTGGGGGATCATGGCAGGAATTGGCATCCTACGTCTATCTAGCTTTAGTGGAAAAGATGAGCTTACAAAGTCTACCCAAAATCAATGGACATGATGATAGATGGTTTTTAATGCCAAATTATTTACATGAAGGGTCTCTTATTTGGTGAACCATGTATCATTTTGGTCACTTGATTGCTAGTGCTTACAAATGAATGACAAAGGAGGAATACCAGTGGAAAGAAGAAACAGGTGTTTGTGGCCTTCCATCTTCCAATCTAAATATTTGGTGTTCATCTGCAACCAACATTAGCATAGCACCATAAGGGACCCACATGAATGGAATTTAGGACATCAATGAACTCTCTGGAGGCATCTCATGCTCAGTTAAGTAAAAACGCAAAAATAGTTGTCTAAAAAATTTGCATAAACGAAAGAGATGGTTAAGCTGGGCTTCATACCCAAAGATATGATCATCACCATGCACTTCAAAACCATAATAGGGTGATGGATGCCAAGTGCCATGAATCCATGTTGAATTTGACCCCCTGACCGTCCTTTATTCCAATTGATCCATGAGCAGCCTCACTTCTCACATCCGATTGAAACCTCAAAGCCAAATAATTTTATTCAACTGGAGCTGAAACCCTTGTCATATCAATCAGTTATAAAACATGTGATTAAATATAAAATTAAGGAAAACCTACAACACTAGAAGAAGATGCATTTTTGGCCAATGGTGAAACTTTCAAAGCGTAAAAAGTTGGCCGGGTGGTTTGAGATTGATTTACTCCCTAGCACAATAAATTTTGTTGGTAATGGCTCATATTGGAATTAAAACGTTGGTTAAAATTATATTTTTACCGATGTAAATTCATATTCGTGGGCAAAGGTTTGTAATTTTTTAACTTATTTTTCTAGAAAAAATTAAAATAAAAGAAAATATTATAGACTAAAAGTAAACGTCGGTCAAAGGTAAATGATTTTTTTCTTTAAATTGTAAAATATTTAAACTTTAGGTGATGAATTTTGATCTTGTTTTTTATTATTGGTGCGGAAGAGAGCTTATTTCATTGCCACAATTCCTCGGTGCACCGGCGTCCCACTGCGAGAGGTGCCCCTCCCTCTCTCCTCAGCTTCTAGGTGACGGATCCCTCTCTGCTCTCTCTCGCTGATTGCACTCCGCCCAACACCCCCTTCCCACCTCTGCTTTTCAGGTTTGTGAGTTTCCGATTTCTTTTTTTTTTTTTTTTTTATGAGAGAGAGAGAGAGAGAGAATAAATGAATGCATCCACCCACTCACATGGAAGGGAAATTTGTGGCATGTGCACAAAAAACTGACCTCATAAATCTTTTGGGTCCTGTAGCAGCATTAGGACGTGTTCTAAATAGATGGGTGAAAGGAACTCAACAGTCAAAGTAATAGACAAATGAAAGAAGATGAAATATCGCATGGGCTATTTTGTTTAGAAATATTCCTTCACTATTTACAGGAATCATTTGGTTTTTGAATTCCAAATGATTTTCATGAGACATCTAATGATGTTTACGGGGTTGAATGATGATTTACAGCAAGGCCAAAACCTACCTACACTACCTGTATGACAACAGCTCGAGCACCATTTTTATTAATTTTATTTTTTTTGTATAATAAAATTGCCTAATTAAATGTTGTACAAATGAAAGTTTTAAACTTCTCCAGTTTCAAGGGCCACTTCTAGAATTCAAGGAATCTATATCCGTAGAATGTCTTAATGCCTCAACATGGTGGAATCCCGGAGCGCTCCTTTGTAATTCAGCATTCAAAAAAAACAGAAAAAAGTTGAGTGGGAAACATGTCATTTTTACATGACATGGAAAAAATCATCAAAAAACTGTTCATAAAGCTTAAGCAAATTAAATTCTTGTTAGAGATTCTAGCAAGAGTTCCATGTAAGGAAGAAATAAGAATGTACATGCGCAATCATTATATATTAAAGTGGAGGATTTTTCCAATCTAATTTTATATGTAGCTTCAAATTTTGACCAACAGTTATATCCCGTTACTATAATTATTTTCTCCCCACTTCCATCTCACTCTCACCTTTTGCCCATCTACCCCACTTTTAACAAACATGCAACCCATTAATCGAGGGAGATAAGATTCCACCTCTCCAAGCACTCGCTCCTCTCTCATCAATCATTCATTTCAACTCTCATTCTACCGCTCAGTGTGTTCATTTTATAGAAGAAAATGGATTGAACGGCTTAGATCAAGAACAACATGATCAGACCCATACTTCATGCATACACAGCAGCACATAGTCGGTCTCTCACAGTCAGCACACAGTCAGCCTCTCGGCCTCATATAAGGGTACAATTAAGCAGATTGACCCAATCCTCATGAGGTTTTTTTAAAAATATAGATTTCTTATACATGTACATTTCTTTATTATCTTCCTTGACAGAATTTTGCCAACCGTAACCAAGACACACTCTTTCTATATAATGAAGTCTTTGTTCTTTGTCAAAACATGTGAGAGAATTTCATCCATTTCAATATTTCTTTCGTTATGGTATCAGAGAAAGCATGTAGATCAGGAGAGCTGTGAGAAAGAATACGCAATCCAAGATAGAGGGTTCCATTGGCTTATCTTAAGTTGCGTTTGACCAATTTGTAGTGACCAACCATAGGATTGTGCATGAATTGGAAAACTACATTTACTGCAAAAGACAAGTTAGGTCTACTTATTGTGAGGTACTGTAATGCACCTACAATGCTTCTATACTATGTAACAGCTGGATGAGAAGTAACAATCATAGAATTAACTCCCATTGGAATGAAGGTACTATTGCGTGAAGTCATGAGGGCTCGTGAAATAAGATCGCTAGCATACTGACTGTGAGAGAAATAGACCTTGATGTGTAGGTTGTATTTCAATGCACAGGAAGTAATGAAATGGTCCAAGATCTTTCATTGCGAAAGATTTTTCCAAAGTTACAATTAGATCATCAAGGGGTGCTGGTGTATCTCCGGTGACAATTATGTCATCAACATAGAGTAATAAGATGATTATTGAGCCAACATGACGACAAACGAAAAGTGATGTGTCATCTAAATTGCAACAGCAGCCATATTCAATGAGGAAAGTACTAAAGCGATTGAACCAAGCTTGAGGGGCTTGTTGGAGACTGTAGAGTGCTTGCTTAAGGCAACATACATAGTTGGGCCCAGTGGGATTGACAAACCCAGGGGGCCGATCCATATAAATAGGTTCTTGTAGATGCCCATATAAAAAGGCATTTTTTAAAGTTTTCCAATGGGCCAACCTTCGACAGTTGCAACAGAAAGAACCTTGCGAATGCTACCAGGCTTAATGACTGGACTAAAAGTTTCAGAGAAGTCCACCCCTTCTTTTTAATCAAAGCCTTTGGCTACAAGGCGGGCTCTAAGCCGTTCAAGCCCTCCATCAGCTGGTAACTTCGTTTTGAATACCCAACGACGCCCAACAATATTCATTTGAGGATATAGGTGGAACTAGTTCCCATGTATTATTGGCCGCGAGGGCATCCATTTCTTCAACCATGGCATTTTTCCATCCTGCATGTTGAAGTGCACACTTTTAACTGTTTTGGGTTCTGTGCGTATTATGGGCGTCAGGAGACAATATTTGGAATTCGGTTTAAAAATGCCATGTTTGCTACGGGTAAGCATGTGATGAGAATCTGAAATGGGTGGTAATGTAGTGATAGGATCAACACATAATGTAGGGTCAGCCAAATCATGGACTAGTGGTGAAGTATTTTCACCCTGCAAATGAGTTAATTGAATGGTCTCAACCTGTACATTAGTTTTAGGTTCGATGGTCTCGGCCTGTACATGAGTCGGTTCAATTGTCTTGCTGCATGAGTGGGTTCAATTTCTTAGATAGGGTGCTCGTCATGCGATGAAGTTGTTTCAGACACATTAGCCATGTCATGAGTATTGTATATTAGCTGATGCATAGGACCTTAGTTGGGTATCATCATGTTGTTCTTGATTGAGATGAGGTGCATGAGCATCATCATGCATAAGTAGCCAGTCTTTGAAGATGGATAGTTCTCTTTCGACGTGTTCTTTCACTAGATGAGCTAGCGGATGGAGCATAGGGAAAATTTTTTTCATTAAACACCACATGATGAGAAATATAGACTCTTATGTTGAAAGAGAACTATCCATCTTGACTGGATACTTATGCATGATGATGCTCATGCACCTCATCTCAATCAAGAACAACATGATGATACCCAGCTAACGTCCCATGCATCAGCTAATTTACAGTACTCATCCACAACTGACATGACTAATTTGTTCGAACCTGCTCCATCGCATGACGAAAAATAAAAGAAAGAACAGTGACTCTCTGGCTGAACGATGTAGACACTCATATCGCTTTTGCTTCTCTCTGTAACCCAAGAATATACTTGGAAATGATCTTGGCTCATACTTGTTAGCTGCATAGTTATGCAGGTAAGGAAAACATGTTGAACCAAATACTCTCAACATCATGAAACATACAGGCTTTCTTCTAAAAAGAATATTGTATGGACATTCCATTTTTAGAAGTGGCAAGGGCAAGCGATTAATAAGAAAATTGCCGTAGAAAATGCATTTACCCGAAAACACTTAGGCATTGTAGCTTGATACATCATAGCTAATCCAAGCTCCCACATTTGTTGTTGTTGTTGTTGTTGTTTTTTTTTCTTTTTTTTTTTTTTTTTTGGCGCTTAGTCGTTCCTTCTGGGATTCGAACTCACCAGCGGTAAGCTCTAATACCATATTAAAATTTTCTAGCTAATCATTACTACCAAAACCTCAAGGTATTAGTAGAGGGAGAGGGAATACTTTTCAACATTCCCCATCTGGTGGAGTCCACCTTCAATATTGATGAATATTTTGAACCAAGTTAGATCTAGAGCCATCTATCTAAACTTGGAAGTCTCTCATGAGCTTGCTGTTGCTTGGAATTCGCCTTCACCTAATCCTAGCTATCAAAAGACTCCTACCTGAATCAACAATAAGGAGTCTGGAATCTGGAATCTCTTCATTTCAACTCACAAAGAGTTCTTTATTGGTTTGCTTAGAAAAAGTTGGCAAGAGATCATTTGATTTAAATCAGTCAATTGCTTTGATTGTTTCCTTGCTGCTTTTGATTTGATAATATAGCTTCTAAGATCATCTGCCCTTTGGTCATTTTTTCTGATAATAATTGCTTAAGACTTGTTATGATTTATCCAAGTAGTTCTCCATGGAAGAGAAGGTTTCTAGCAAGAAAGATTCGACGCTTTTTCACTTGTATGCATTTTATTATCCATTAAGTGAATACTCCAAAATCCTAAACAACTAATGCAGCTCGGCTAAGAACTCAAAATTTCAACAACAATCCTTAGTTGGATTTTTTGCTCTTTTGCAATTCTTGTAAGCTTTATCTTTTTTTTTCCTCTTTGTTCTCTTATTTTTGAGAGCTAGTGAGTTAATTGTCTCCATTTTCTTTTTGTTGTACATTGTACGCTCTTTTTTGGTAATATATACTCCTACCTTTTCCAAAAAAAAAAAAAACAAAAGGAGAGCATAATAGCGCAACTTATGTACGGAAGTAACTAGTCCAGGTCACCAAACATTGAAGTACACTTTATTTAATGGTTTTATTGACTAATTGTTTGAAGCAAAGAAAGACAGTTTAACACTTTTACAAGTTGACAACTGGTGCATAAATCAATTGCTTTACAAGTAATTAAAATAGACTCATTATTCTTAAGAAACTTAAGTGCCCTTGCGTGGGGATGATGCAATTGTTGATGACAAACATCCTATGTTGCAGTTTGGAATCAATTTGAGAAGTGTGCCTCTAAGCTTGAGCCATCTTGTCACACCCCCAATTTGCAAACCGTGGTTATGTCACGCCTCGATCTTGGGAATTAGGGTTAGAATGGGCCCCATGGGGGTATGCATACGTAATCCCATAGCAATCTGTGCATGTGAAGGCACACACAAATCACTACAAGGGAGATTCCACAGGAATGTGCAAAGAAATTTCTGCAACACGTAAATTACATTCGACAATAAGTGAAAGCATGTGTAATACACTTGTAATAATCAAAAGCAACAATAGAATAAACATCATCCATTTCATAAATAAGTTTGAAGTCTGTACTTAACCATTCACATTTACATGATAATAATTATTTAAGCATAAACAAAATCCAAAATCTTTTATATGTGTGTATCAAATTGTTAGGTGTAAGAACAACCATAGTCCAAGCATGTCTAAGCTAAATAACCCGATAAGATAACCCATTGATGCTCTTTGTAGGACGACTAATAGAAGACGTCATCTTCATTGCACTCGTCTACTCCCCGAGGTTCCGTTGAGGTTCCTACTGGGGTGCATCATACGCCGTACTGGGTTCGTTTAGTACCCGTAACACCAAGGGTAGCACCGTTAACATGACAGTTAAGTAAATATAGAGATATATAAGACCATTGTGATGTATCAAATGAATTAAAGTACATATTGATTAAAAAAAAGCAATAACAAAAACTAGGCAAATATGCATGAGTAAACATGAATAACGAATCAATACGGAATATCAAACATACTAGTTGGCATCCACGAGGTCATATTCTTTCAAAAGAGAGCATATCATCTAGAGAGAGCATGCATATGGAACGTTAGGGGATCAGGCTAACTTCCCGAGGAGCGCCGACAACTCCTTCGAGGACTGCTGTAGCAGCGATACAAGAGATACCCAAATTGGTCCCGTCGAACCTGATAAGGGTGCAAGCTAAGTAGTGCTGATTCAATATATCAAGACCGGCTTGAATTTATATCTTTCATACATTTCAGTCATACTTATCATACCATACATGAGAGAGCTTCAGTCTTGAGATCATGTTCAATCATAGAAATCGGAATTAATGAGTATCTGATAATCAATTAATGCATACTTAATTGAGCTACATCATGTTGAGAGTATGGTTTCTTAACAATATGAATGCATTTGATCAAGTATTAAGATTAAATACTAGCCAACCCTATGCTAGATAATCCGTGATCCCGAGGCAATCAATACGATGTATTCATAAAACGTCTAGTGCCATTGTGTTACTAAAAATCTCAGTGTTATATTATGTATGCAAAGGACACCTCTTCTTATACCAACACCCATGGTATGATATTAGGAATTCATCTGGAAAATCAAAGGGGATAAGTGACTGCTCTACACTCGTCCTCCTTATTATTTGATCACCATTGTGCTAATTTAATTGGAGAGAAGGTGCCGTATCTAAGGCCCTATAAAGTCATTGGAAATCCCTAATGTCCTAGGTTCACATTGTTCTTACGGCTTAGCCGTGCACATGTTACGGCTTAGCCGAGTGGTTTAGTTTTTCCTTTCATTTCATGCGTATTTACGGCTTAACTATAAATTGGCTTGCAGATAGCTAAGCCTACGGCTAGGATACGGTTGGGATACAGCTTAGCCGTAGCTTAATTCACGGCTTAGCCATGGGTGAGCCGTAGAGTAATTCTTGATTTTGGGGTTCTCGGAAAAGTTCGCCATAGAATGTCTTACGGCTTGGTTACGTGCGGGTTACGGCTTAGCCATGGGTTAGCCGTCGTTCAATTGTGGGTTTTGAGCTCTCTGGATTCTGAACCATAAAATACTTACGGCTTAACCGTGAGCTTCACCATAAGCTTCAGAATTCCTAGAAATAATTTCTGAAGTACGAGTTCATGTATAGAACTTTACTATTTGGGTTCCAATGAGGTTTCTTTGACTACAAATTATCATCTTAGGTCTTACTTGCCTATATATCATTAGTATTACATAGTTATACTCATTATCACCTAATCACACATATATGTATACTTAGTCAAGTGTTGATGACCTGTAACTTGCATTTAGAGTAATCACATCAAGAATCAACAATGTTAGAGATACATGTATTAATATATACTCATATACTTACCTTTTAACACAGTGTTTGACCCTATCAACTTCTTCTTGGTGTGTAGTTAGAGAAGGTCTCAATAGAAAATGGGTTCTCTACATGAAAGACATATAAAAGGGTGATTCTCATATAGAATGCATACATGTACTATTTTTGAGTCCCCTTGACTCTAATAAACCTAAAGAATTGAAATGGAGGTAGAGATTCACCTTAGAGAGTTGTAGATTGAAGATAAAAGATTGCAATTGGTGGATTCAACGAAGGAGATGCACAAGAGGATGAAGAAGGGTTAGTTGGAACCTAGCAGGAGCACATGCAAGGCTCCAAGGTCTTCTTTCTAGCTCTAAGTTGAAGTAGAGATGAGAGAAGAATGAAGGAGGTAGAGCTCCAACAAGGGAAGAGGGAAATGTAGTGAAAGAACGATGGTTTCTCTTTTTACACTCAACTTTTCTAGACTTTTGCATGCACGTTCAATTGTTTAGAGAAATTACAGTTTTAAGGCAATTGGGCTTCAATTGGGCCAGGATGGATTCGAATTGAGTTGGGCCAAACATGAAGTTGACTCACAAGATGAAATGCTCATGATGCAGTTAATTTGATACCAAAATGATGCAACCCGTGAGACTCTAATTTACAAGAAGGTCCTCAACTACCTAAGTAAAGTTCGAACCCAACTACCTACCCAACTAAGACCAACTAAAAGATTAAGAACAAGATAAAACAAAGCTAAAATATATTAATTAATAAGAAATCAACTTAATTAACATAAATTACAATTAAGTTGGGTCGGGACCTTTTAGGTTATGTGAGATTAGGGGCCAATTTAAAAATTTTCCTTAATAATAAACAACAAACCATTCATGTTTAAAACAACACGTGACCCCCAATCATGGTCCCATCATGGATTTTAGTCTGTGGTTTGCCAATTAGGGGCATGTTAGAGGGTATCAGAGTTGGCATGTTTATAAGAAATAAACTACACTATGAACATTAGTAGGCATGTGAGGATTTCGCTACGTTACAGGGATTTTCACATGATGATGTAAATCCTATAGTGTTATATGCTTAGTGTATAGCTAGTTTGAGTAGTATTTTCCCTCATAGTCTTCGGTTTCCTCTTAGTGGGAAGAGAATTTAATATCTTATGACCCATTGTGCTAGGTCTTGATACCTACAGTTGTGTTAGCATAGGTTTTCCTAGACCTACTAGACCTTTTTTGTAGGTTCGTTCATGAGTTTTTCTTCCGTTTGGTGCTATTCTAGTTTGTTGAAGTGTGTTTGGCAGCAGATCTTATTGGAGGCAAAAGTAGTTGTTGTTAGTAGCCAAAACAGTGTCAAATGCTAGTGGTTTTCTTTAGTTTGTAAGGGACAGAAGATTGTGATATGAGTTGATGTTTCAAAAGTTGGTTTGAGAGGTGTGGTTGTGAAGGATGCTAAGAAAAAGGAGTTCCTGCAGCTGAAGCAGGGTAGTATGTCAGTGTATGAATATGAGCTGATGTTTACCCAACTTTGTAAATATGCACCTAACATTATTAAGGAGAACGAGGATAAGGTTGAGCACGCTTTTGAGGGACTGCATCCTGACATCTACATGATGATTGGGAGCAATCACTGTCCAACTTATAAGGACAATGTGAAGAGTGCATATTGAGCTGAGGGTGCTATCAGGAAGAAGAAAGAAGGGCAATAACTTCAGAGTCCGTTTAGGCAGTTTGTAAGTTAGCAGCAACAGAAGAGGCAGACACAACAACCGGAGGGATAAAGCTCAGGGAGCCACCATTGTGCGAGATGGTATAGCCATCCCATTGGATAATGTCATTGGAATACGGGAGCATGTTTCTATTGTTAGCAGCCCAGGCATAAAGCTTGTGATTGTCCCAATGGTGGGAAGCAGGCTATTGTAGCCAAAGCTGTAGCATCCCGCACTCCTGCGCAGAGCAATAGCCTTGGAGGCCGTAACAATCTAGGGCTTCGCAGCAGTAGCAGCAGTTGTATAGAGCAACTGCCTACAGCGGCAGTATAAAAGGGAGCCCAACAAGGGGCTGGGATAGTCTTAGATGTTGAGAAAACTAGTAGGGCCAAGGTCAGCAGTAGAGGCTAGCGCAGTGAGATGGGCATGGTGTTTGCAATAACCCACGAGGATGCTAATATTTCCTGAGATGTAGTGGAAGGTACTATTCTAATATCCAATTTAAAAGCTAACATTATGTTTGATCTTGGTTCCACGCACTCCTTTGTTGCATGTAAATTTGTTAAAAACTTGTGTGGGAGTTAGTGAGGCTAGGATTTGTACTATTAGTCAAAACACCCATGGGTAAACTGGTCTGTTGCTAGCAATACTTTTTGTGTTCACGTGTTTAGATTAGAGAGCTCATCCTACCCGTAGACTTGATCATCTTGATGATGAGTGGCTTTGACATCATTCTAGGCATAGATTGGTTGTTTACATATCGGGTTGTCGTGGATTGTTTTGACAAAACTGTCAAATAAAGCTTCATTTGAATGAAGTAGAGTTTGTGGGGCTACGTAGGCAAATTCATATGAGCAGGATTTTAGCATTGAGAGCTTATAGTCTTTTGAGGAGCAGTTGTAAAGGATTTGTGGTGTTTATCACAGAGGATGAACAATCCAAAGTGGAGGAGGATACTATAGTAGTTTGAGAGTTTCCCGATGTATTTCCAGAGGAGTCTTTAGGCTTTCCACCGATTCGAGATATAGACTTGATGATCGAGTTAGCTTCGGGGACTGCTCCAATATCAAAAGCTCTGTATAGAATGGCTCCATCAGAATTGAAAGAACAGTTGCAAGATTTGATGGGTAAGGGGTTTGTGAGACCGAGTGTATCATCGTGGGGAGAACCAGTTTTGTTCATGAAAAGGAAAGAGGGTCCCATGAGGATGTGCATAGAGTATAAGCAACTCAATTAGGTCATGGTCAAGAACAAGTATCCACTTTTGAGAATCTATGAATTGTTTGATCAGTTGCAAGGGGTAGAGTTCTTTTCAAAAATTGTTTTTAGGTCAGGGTACCATTGGCTCAGGCTTAGAGAGCAAGACATTCAGAAGCAGCATTTAGGACCACATACGGTCATTATGAATTTTTAGTGATGCCGTTTGGATTGACAAATGCCCCAGGCATTGATGAACAAGATCTTTTCTCTAGCTCTTGACCAGTTCACAGTTATATTTATAGATTATATGTTGGTTTATTCCTAGTTTTGAAAGGAGCATGAGGAGCATCTGAGGACATCATTGAAGACTTTAAGGGATCATCAGCTCAACAGGAAACTGAATAAGCATGAGTCTTGGCTAGAGCAAGTGGCATTCCTTGGTTATATCATTAGCAGAAAGGGTTTATCAGTGGATCATTCGGAGATAGAGGTAGTGGTTCAGTGGCAGAGTCCCACGTTAGTGCTAGAGGTTTATGGTTTCTGGGTTTGGCAGGTTGCTATAAGAGGTTTGTGAAGGGATTTTCTACAATTGTTGCTCCGTTGATGAGATTGACATGGAAGGATGTAACTTTCGTATGGACAGAAGAGTGTGAGGCTACCTTTCAGGAGTTAAAGACCAGATTGACTTTAACTCCAGTTCTCATATTGCCTTCGGAGGATGGCAAGTTTGTCATATTCATGGACACTTAAGGGTTTGAATTAGGATGCATACTTGCACAAGATGGAAAAGTTATGACCTATGAGTCCGACAGCTAAAAGAACATGAGAAAAAGTATACTACCCATGACTTGGAGCTAGCAGCAATGGTTTTGGCTTTGAAGATGTGGAGGCATTACTTGTATGGCGAGAGATTCGAGGTTCATTTAGATCATTATAGCCTTCAGTACTTGGTCACGTAGCTAAAGTTGAACATGAGGTAGACCTATTGGATGGAGAATATTAAATATTATGATTTTTTGATCAAATACCATCCAGGGAAAGCCAATTTAGTGGTAGATGCATTGAGTAGGAGAGCAACTACGAATGCATGTATGAGGGCAAAGTAGTCTTAGGCAGAGATTTTCTTCAATTTGGGAGTTGATTTTCATCTAGTTGAGGATAGAGTTATGTTAGCTAGTATATTTGTTTGGGAGCTAGAGATTTTGGGCAATCAAGAGTAGACAGGTAGAGAATCCAGATCTAGTTAGAATGATTGATCAAATTGCGAATAGACCAGACTTCAAACTGTTAGAGGGTGTGTTGTACTATCATAATAGATTGTGTGTGCCAGACATCACAGAGTTGAAGGATGAGATTTTGACAGAGGCACATTATTCTCGTTTCACCATTCATCCCTATAATACGAAGATGTATCAGGATCTTTGCAGTTATTACTGATGGAACAACATGAAAAGGAGGTTGTAGAGTTTGTTTCTTGGTGTTTGGTGTGTTGGTAGGTTAAGGCATAACATAAAAGACCCCAAGTCTTCTTAGGTAGTTAGCAGTTCCAGAGTGGAAGTGGGACCACATCACGATGGATTTCATATCAGGACTATCGATGTTGCCCCATAAAGATAGTATTTGGGTTATAGTAAACAAATTGACCAAAGTGACACATTTTTCTATAGATGAGCATGAAGACATGGACGGAAGAGTTGGCTAGGACGTACATGGATGATGTTGTTAGATTGTATGGTGTGACTCTATCTATTGTTAATACAAGGTTTTTGGGGAAGTTTTAAACTCGATTATAGGATGCTTTGGGTACCACAATGAACTTCAACACATCGTACCATCCTCAAACTAATGAGCAGACAGAGAGGACCAATAAGACATTGGAGGATATGTTGTGTGCTTGTGTGTTGGATTCGGAAAGGATTGGCAGAAAAGGTTTCCTCTTTGTCAGTCGCATACAATAATAATTATCACTCCAATTTCGTCATGGCATTGTACGAGGCTTTGTATGGGCACAAATGCAAGACCCGAGTTGTTGGGAGGAGATAGGTGTTAGAAGCTTCCACAATCCATCTATTGTTAGTGACACTAGTGAGAAGGTGAAGCGGATTCATGATAGATTGCGAGTTGCTAGAAGCAGACATAAAACCTTTGTAGACTTAAAGAGGGGAGATCTTGAGTTTGCAGAGGGCGAGCATATGTTCTTGAAATTGTCATCGGCCAGAGATATACTTTAATTCGGGCAAAAGGGTAAGTTTTCTCACGTATTCATCGGGCTGCTTGAAATTCTTCAGAGGGTGGGAGATGTAGCATATAGATTGGCTTTACCGGCAGAGTTGGTAGGCGTTCATGATGTCTTGCACATCTCGATGCTGAAGAAGTATATAATAGCTGATCCTTCCCATGTTCTTCAGTATGAGCCATTAGAGCTTTAGGTAGACACTATAACATGGAGGAACCGATGCAGATCATAGACACAAAAGAATAGATTTTGAGGACACAAACGATTCATTAGGTGAAAGTTCAGTGCGAGCACCATAGTCCGAGAGAGGCCACTTGGGAGCTTAGAGACCAAGTGAAGAAGTTGTACTCGGATGTTCTTCTAGAGGTATGTTAGACATTTGGAGGACCAAATGTTCTAACGCGGGAGGAATGTAATGTTCAGTAACCTAATATAGGGTATTAGTCTAATTAAATTGTATTTTAGCTAAATAAGCTCTGTTAGAATCTAAGCATGTCCGAATTAGTTTTAAGATCTTGTGTGCAAAGTTTCATTGGTTTTCGAGCTCGTTTGAGCATAGTAATGGGTGGTTTGTTATTTTAAGAAAGTTAAAAGCCATTATTCATAGTTTTTCATAATGTGAGATTTTGGGCTTGTTAGGTAGAAGATCTAATTTTAAGACCTATTTCCTTCTTCATTAAACTCACCCGAACTCATCTTGATCTCTCAATCCTAAAAATCCCAAACAGTCCTTTACTTATGATTTCCCTAAAACTAATGGTAGTTTTGTAAATAGCCAAAATTCCAACTCTTCCAAATCATGCCAAGAGTGATGTCAGTAGAAAGCTAATTTTATTTCATGAATGAGGCTGCTTGCGGTGACTTAATTTGACCTATGGTTTGTAAAATATGGACAAATTAAATTTTAACCAAGCTTATATGGAGTGGGACCCACCTTTATTACTAAAACACTTTTCTCTCCTCCACATCTTCTCTCCCCATCATTCCTCACGTTTTTTACTTCCACCGTCAGCAACTCTTTTTCTCTCTCCACTCCCCCACCACACAATTCCGACTCACTCATTTCCATTGAGCCATTTCCCGAAATAATATTTTTTTATTACTTATTTAAAAAAATAAGGCCGTTTTAAACTTATTTCCAAAACTACTATAAGACTCCGTTAGAAACAGAGTCTTCATAGAAAACGCTATTGCAAACAATGTTTTCAGTGAAGACGCCATCACAAATGGTGTCTTTGTTATTTAATTTCTAAAAAAAATTAAAAATAAAATAGGAAATTTCAAATACGAAGACTCCATTGCAAATAGAGTCTTCAGTGAAGACTCTGTTCACAATAAAGTCTTTACTGAAGACTTTATTGCTAATAGAGTCTTCGTCTTTGAATTTTAAAAAAGAATTGAATATTTTAAAAAGACTGAATATCAAAAAGAAATTAAAAAATTATAGACTGGATTGGAAAAGGAGTGTTTACTAAAGACTCCATTGTGAATGGAGTTTTTATTGAAGACTCCATTTCCAATGGAGTTTTTAAGATGAAGACTCCATTCCTAATGGAGTCTTCAGTAAAAATACCCAAAAAATTTACATTATAGTCATTGCCGATGGAAACTACAAGACCCCCGACCCCTAAATTACATTAGTTAGTCCTGATTAGTTTGAGATTAATGTAATAAGTGAGATTAGTCGTTAGTCGTTAATTATACATATTCCACTTTTTCCAAGTTTTTTATCTTTAAAAAATTAAAAGAAAAACTGAGGGGCCTAAATGCAAAATTCATTTTACATAAACAGAATTGAGCCCTAATTCCCCTTCCATCGTTGTTTCTGTCTTGCTGTTGCTGTAGAAGAAAACAAAGAGGAGAAGAGAAGAAGAAAGCAGCGATGAGAATAAGAGAAGAGAGTGTCCTGAGATCGGCTTCCTCACTACTGTCGGCTTCCTCATTTCGATCTTCTTGAGTGATTGTGTTCCTCACTGTGAAGAAGAAGAAGAAGAGGCTCAGCTAGAAATAAAGAAAAATGCAAGAGAGGCTCTGGAAGAAAAGAAAAAAATGAAGAAGAAGAAGGAGTAGGAGGAGGAGGCGGTGGCATGGCTATTGCGCTTGTTCTCCCATTGCAGCTGCACGTCGGCCACAGCTGCATATCATCTTCCTTTTTTTTTTTTACCTAATCTGCTCTGCTCTACTGAAAAGGGTAAAATTCCTTATTTCTTTTTTTTCTCTTTTGTTCTTCTATTAGTCAACGTTTACTGGTGTATTTTTTTTTCTTTCTCTATTCTACTGTTGTTCTGTGTTTGGTGCATTTTTTGTTTTTTTTCTGCTCTTTATTTTCTTTTTCTTTTATTTTTTTCTTCTCTATCTTGCTTCTCTGCGTTTGCTTTATTTATTTATGAAGTTTATTGTGGAAAATAGAAAATGAAGCAATTCATTTTTTTTCTCACACATGCAGGAAGAAAAAAAAGCTAATGCTTACCACTAAGGTAAGGAGCCATTCTTTGGATGTTGTAATTAAAAAACTTATTTATGAATTAAATGCTAGCAGTAAGATTCCTTAAAAAAACAAAATATATGGAGATTATTGGTAGTTGGCAATGATTTTAACGTAATTGACTTTATCTTTTATTCGACTATAAAAAAATTTAGCCTCACCCAAATGAAAATTCTAATCCAAGGGTTGACCCACTGAACTTGAAATTTTGCACACAAGTAGGTCCCCTCCCACCTCTCTTATGATTACATGGCCCCAAGTGAGCCCCAGTGGCCATCCGCACATACAATGCAACCAATGGGCCCAACAAATCATAGGCAAGATTATAGATTTAAAGAGCTATCTTCCAACATTTCCTCTACACTACTTGGAACCCAAGTGGGCCTTGAAAACAATCACCACAAAGTCGTACTTTTTTCTACAGTCGTACTTTTTTCTACATTTCCTCTATGCTATACCACCATATTTGGATTGTGTCAAAATTATGCTATTTCATCATTTTTGGGTTAGTAAATTTAACGCAAACCTCTTCCTTTACCCAAATTTGGAATCAACAATGAGAATTAGTGGAATTGTCCTTTATGCTATTTGAGAGAGAGAGAGAGAGAGAGAGAGAGAGAGAGAGAGCTTTCAGGGTCAGAATGCACTTGCACCATTGTACACCCCTTAGAAAGTGAAAAGACATTTTAATTGTTCAATCACAAACCCTCCATAGGTGAATGACAAGTCGGCTCTTATGGCCAAAAATGTTTTCTTACATGCAGCCATCATATATACTAAGCTTTCCGACCATGCTAATTAAGTCTTATTAACCTTAGTAGCTTAACATTCAGTCACAATCATTTGTCCAAGGACCCATGCACCACAAATAGGTGAAGTAAATTCAATTATATAAAGACAGATCACTAATGCTTCAGTTTCACAAACCAAATGATTTTTCAAATAGTTAACCTTGAAAGCCATCCAGCGGAAAGTGAGACCACTATATTATTTATGTGTGAGATTACAAATAGTTCCAAATCCATTTGATGCTGATGCTGCAAGGAAGCTATTATGTGTTGGTTGACATGTTTCAGTTCAACTATGCCTTATTAGAGAACCCTTTGAACCCAACAAAGTATATTTAGATTGGAATTTCATTAACCTTTTCACCCTTATTATGATGAAGGGATGAGAACCGTTAGTTGTTTGTTTTCATGCTTGTTTCTTCTAGTTGAACTATCAAATATTCCTTTTAGTTGGTTGTGTGAATTGACAATCTAAACAAATTTCTACTGTAAAACATAGGAGGTGGATGTTTGTTTGAAGTTCATGAGTTCAACTCTTTAAGTTCATGGGAGTATATATCCCTTTTTTTTTATATATGTTTTGTTGTTGTTGTGTTATTTCAGTGTTTTGACTTGGAGTTTGAATCTCAGTTGATGAGTTCTGATTGATTTTTGGGGTGTAGATGTGTAAGTGGAAAAGGGTGATCTGCATCGGTTGTTCTTGTATTGGTATATTTGACATCTTTTGCCTTTGATTTTCTTTTTCATATTGGAGTTGATTTTAGTGTGATTTGGATAGATGAATGGGGTTCCTTAGTGGTATTTCCATATGGTTGTATGTATTTTGAGTGTGAGTTTTGTTTTAGAGAAACATGGGTCTTGTTTGGATAGTTGTTTTCATTGCTGTCTCATCAATCTCTATTTTTTATTTTATTTAGATGATTGGATTATTTATTCGGAAATTCGTTATCAAATAGACCTCTAGAGCTTTGGTCCATTCGTCTTGCTGCTTAATCTTTTGGTTTGATTTATTCTATTTTGTTTTGTAATTTTTTAATATATCATAGTTAAACCTGTTTTGATTTTGAAAGTTGATGAAATTCCTGGCTAATTTGCATTTGGGTGGAATGGTTTTGAGACATTTTAATGGTTTTTTGGCTGCCACTTAGAAAGGGGTCCTCTTCATGAGCTTGTCTTTATGGTGTATATCAATTCATATACGTAAGTGTGCTACTAAACATTTGTTTTGGTCATTATTTTGTAGAAGGTGCAATCATGGCGAATGTTCAAATGATGTATTATTGTTGGGGGGGGGGGGGGGTGGGGGAGTATAGAGCAACGCCCTGAGGTGGGTGTCTCGTACAGTGGATCTCCTAAGTGGGTTTATACGGTTTGTTAGCATACAACACTAAATGAATTGTTGTATATTCTTACACCTAGAGTAGTGGCGGATGGGGAACATGTTCGCTTGAAGTTGATATGTAGATTTCCGTTGGTTCACTGGTAATCGACGAGGACTATAAAATATGTCAAAGTGCCAATCGATGATGACGCGGCATTGGATATCGTGATGGATATCCCATTGAGTTTCCCTGGGATGATTTGTGTCAAGGTTTACGTGGAGAAGGAGCCATTCTTCCAACCTCCAATTGAAGGCCCTAGGATGATGTTTGAAAGTGTTGGACCTTTCACACGGTTGTTGACATAGGGGTCCTACATCTATCGTCCTTCGACTTCATCTATGTTGTCACCCTATTTCCGTTTTATAGACCATTACCAACATAACATGGGAGCTTCATCGTCACAATCATTATACGAGTCTCAGTTTGGTCCGTCCTTGCCAATTGCACCTTCATCTCGACCATACAGCAGAACTTCCTCATCAAGCCTAGTGATGGATATGGATTCACTGAGGATGCACAGTACTACTTCATCATTCAACAAAGCTCGTGATGTGAATCCTGTAGAAAAGTTTATTCGGAGTGATGGTTTTGGATGGCCTAATGGTGGAGATAACGTGGATGGCCTAATGGTGGAGATAACGTGGATGGCCTGGCTGAGGAGTCAGAGTCCGATGACGATGTTGATGTTGGATTAATGGTTGAGGAAGCAGCCGAAGACATCGTTGATGTAGGGCATGAAGTTCCATCTCTAGGTTGCATGCAAGAGATTCACACCCCAGTTCCATATTTTACCATGGTAGACTGGAAATCTGACCACTCCATAACCAATAATGAAGATACTCCTTCATCTATGATATGGTCTGAACAGAATGCAACATTGAAGGTTGGGATGATTTTCAAGAATAAAGTTCGTTTGAAGGATGTAGTAAAGTTTTACCACATCAAATATAATCGAGAGTACGTGGTTAGTTTGTCTACTCCTAATGCAGCTAGATGCTACGTGCAACAATTAAAAAAAAACACAAGAAGTTTGAGATCACTAAGTACAATGGTGACCACCATTGTATGTACGCAAGAGATAAACGGAACCACTGCAATCTTAGTTGGAATCTTTTTGCTAAACTCATCATGGAACTAGTGCAGGTATTGATCCACTAAATTCCCATGTTTACTAAATAGAAATAATAATCATAATTCTATATGCATGACATAACTCCAAATGTGTTGTGCAGGAAGATCCAAGAATCAAGATCCAGGTTATCATAAAGGAGGTGGCTAAACATCAAAACTACTCCATTTCGTACAAGAAGGCATGGCTCAAAAGAACAAAGCCATCGAGATTGTATTTGGGGATTGGGATGAGTCCTACAAGAAGCTGCTGAAGTTTATGCTTGCATTGCAAACACACAACCCAGGCACAGTAGTGGTTTGGGACTACTACCATGCAGCTACCCCTGGTTCGGTTGTGCTTAAAAAGGTATTCTGGGCGTTCAGACCATCGATTGAAGGTTTTGAGCATTGTAGGCCGGTTATATGCATCGATGGCACTCACCTTTATGGAAAATACAAGGGGAAGATGTTAATAGCAATGGGAACCACATCGAATAATAATATATTCCCACTTGCATTTGCTGTTGTTTCAGAGGAGGACGAAGAAAGCTGGACATGGTTCATCCATAACCTCAGACTTCATATTGTCCTGAACCGAGCGGGAGTCACCTTGATATATGATCGTCACGCTGCGATTCAGATGGCCATTCAGAGAGTCTGGAATAATGCTAAACAGGGACCTCGTGGTTATCACCGGTACTGCCTCAAACACGTGCGCAGTAATTTCAACTCTAAATTCAAAGATGGCGTACTTAGGAAACTTATTTGGAAAGCTGGGGTTGCTCATCAAATTCGAAAGTACAACCACATCATGGAAGAGATCGAAAAGATAAATCCTGATGCGAGAAGATGGTTGAGTGCCATCGAGAAGGAAAAGTGGACACTTGCACATGATGGTGGACGACGTTGGGGGATAACGACAACAAATCATGTGGAGATCTTCAACGGTGTACTTAAAGGCGCATGGAATATGCCTATCACCTCTTGTGTCAAACTCACCTTCTACCGTTTAGTGGAATACTTCGACAAGTATCGGGTCGAAGCAAGCAGACAGATGGCAAGTGGTCGCAAGTTTACTGATCTTGTACAAAAAAAGATTGACTCGCATCAGGCCAAATCAAACATATTTGAGGTGAAATTCTTCAATAGGTGAGTGGCTTTGCAATCATACCAGTTCATTTCCACTTGTTAACATATTAAAAATATATAATTTGTTCATGCGTAGGGAACGCATCATTTACGAGGTGAAAACGTCATCGCATTTGAAGGGGGGTCATATCACACATGTGGTTCGTATGGAAGCTCCTATTTGTGACTGCAATAAGTGGTAGACATACAAAATTCCTTGCACTCACATGTTAGCCATGTGCGAAGAAACTGGATAGGACTCTTTTAATTTGGTTGCACGGGAGTACATGATGGATGTTTACATTTGTGTTTGGGAGCCAATGTTCAACCCTCTGCCTTATGAAGATTATTGGCATGAGCCTAACATGCCGACCATGATCCCTGATCACCATACTCGGCGTCAAGTTAGACCGGGCCCTCCAATTTCGACTCGTATTCACAATGAAATGGATTCATCCATCACACGAACCAAGAATCATTGTGGCCTGTGTTCGGAGATAGAACATGATAGGCGAACATGTCCAAGTAAGTCTTATCATGTTTGAGATGTGTCCTTGCCAAAGTCTCATCATGTTTGAGATGTGTCCTTGCCCTATGTGGTTGTTAGTAGGTTATCTCATGCCCCATGTCAATAAAAGGCTTAGAATTTTCTGATATGCGGTTTGAACCATTGTTAGAGATGGACACCTAAGCTAAAACTAAGAATGTAATCTATGAGTGGTTCTAATACAAGAGAAAAGAACAAAAAACACCTCAAATAGTATTTCTATTGGAAGCATAGAGTCATGAAACATTCTATGCATAGAAGAGTTAAAATTGGGAAACGAAAGAGTAATAAAGATATATTAGTCTTTGTAGCGAGAGAGAATATAGTTCAAGAGAGGGATAATAATTTTATTTTTAAAGAAAAAAAGTCCGATGATAATGATGATGATAATGATACTGTGCTAAAATCAGGTATTTAGGCCTCACTTTGACTACAATTTACAGAATACTCCTTATTTCATTAGTTTTGTTGAAGACTATTGTTATTATTATTATTTTTCAATCAAATTAGTCCTTATTACGCTAGAATCTCTAAAACAAAGTTAGAAACAAGCACAGACATTGAGCATTTTGGTGAGATTCTCGGCTTTTAGCAAAACATTATTCGCTATATTGACCTAATTGTCACTTTTGGCTATATTGGCTATATAATTATTATAGTTTTATTTTCATTATATATATTTGTTTTGGGCTCTTCAATGCTGCTCTGAACTCTTAAGTGTTTGCTTGAATATCATAAAAGTTGGAGGACAAACTTAGATGGTCGGGAGCTTCTTGAATTACAGAGAAATAGTGATTTGAAAACTGTGGAGTTACATTGAAGATGATGCATCCCAGCAGATAGAGGCTAAATGAACCTAACGGTTCAAATGTGCTTAGTTTATTGTTTGGTTTGTCATATTGTATATTGAAGTATGTCAGCAGATATAATATTCCAAAAGCATGAAACCCATGCTATTGGTCAAATAATTTAAGTGCTGCCTTTGTATTTTAGAGTTACTTATGGCCTGTATGTTTGTTGTGTAAGTGTACATATGTAATTACAGATATCCACTGTTAGTTTTGCATTTAATGCGCAGGATGCAAATTTTACCTGTACTTGACCTGTCCCCAACCTAGCCATGTCATTTATCATACTCATTGTATTTTCTAGATATATTAATTTATAAAAAAACTTTTATGTTTCATGTATAAAGCTTGATATGGGAGGCATGAAACTGTACTTGCACCGAATCAAACATGCCAGACTTGTACCCCACAGGACCATGTGACTTATCATATTCATTGTATTTTCAACAAATAGTATGATTTAATGAAAATCTTTACATTTCATTTTCATCCATTAATAAATATGTAATTAAGTCACAAACAGGGTGGAGAGGGTTGGCACAGTCAAATGAAATGTGACCCATAGACTTGTACCCCACAGTCAAATCTTTACAAAGTCTTTTTCATTCAATATAAGTGAAATGTGCCATGGATGAGCACATAGGTGCTGTTTCCTATCTACAAAATACCTTGCTTTTTTACTTAGTTCATTTTGTATCAAGTTGCTTGTATGGGAGTGGACATAGGTTCATTATCTACTTCACATGAATTGGTCAACATAGGCACTGGGCCGCCCTCCCACATGTGGCCCCATTAATAGTCTCATATACTAACATCTTCCACTTGGCCAATAAGCAGACCTAAATGAAGTATTCATTGTATTTTGCAGAATCTCTTTTAGGTTCACAGCCAAAAAAGGAAAAAGATAATATAACAAAAATAAAATCGGGGTTATCCAATTGGCTTAGAAAGTATTTTAATGCATACGTTAAATAAACTGAAGGTCGTTTGAAGACTCCATTTGAAATGGAGTCTTATTCTTTAGTTGAAGACTCTATTTCCAATGGAGTCTTCTATTGAGTGTTCTTCAGTTGAATACTCTATTTCAAATGGAGTCTTCAACTGAGTGTTTTTCAACTGAAGACTCTATTTCCAATGGAGTCTTCAACTAAAGGATACAGCAGTAGACTCTATTTCCAATGGAGTCTTCAACTGAATAATATAATTTTTAATTTATTTTTCTGCAAAAGTTATACTTGCATTATTCTACGAATGACATGTCACAATCGTATGGTAGCATTCATGGCAAGACAGGCAGGAGTAGCTGATATCATTCTCACTCTACAGTCAGAGCATCGTTCAGAGGATGTATGGGCTAGTCAGGTTAGTATCAATACATCGAAGGTTTTGGTTATTTTATCATCGAAGTTTTTATATTTTGTGTAAATCTTGTACTAATAAAGATGTACACACGCTATTTTGGCAGGATGTAGGACCTCTGAGTTGTCGCCGCACTGATTCGACGTTTTGGAGTATAGGGGCACCCGATCCTCGGGTTATGCCATACATGATCCAGGCTGGATTTTACGGAGTGTACCATGTGGGCTACATTTGCTTTGACCATGGATTGATCATCGCTTTGGTTGAGCGATGGTGTGAGGAGACCCATACATTTCATCTCCTAGTCGGCGAGGCGACCATCACTTTGCAGGATGTTGATGTCTCGTGGGGCCTACCTGTGGATGGTGAGCTAGTCACCGGTGTAGACGAGACACGTACTTGTCTACAGTGGCGGCAGGACATGTGTTAGGAGTTGTTGGGCAGGACGGCGGTGGATAGTCAGCTGACTGGTGCTCGACTATGGATTAGTTGGTTGACTACTCATTTTAGACAGATACCAGAGGGCGAAAATATCGCCGTAGTGATTGAGCAGTACACCAGAGCATATATACTATCCATCCCCGGGGGTCATCTCCTAGGTGATATGTCCGACACATATGTCAGGCTTATGTACTTGCCTTTATTACTTGATTTGGGCGTAGTCGGCAGATTCAGTTGGGGTAGCGCCATACTAGGGGCACTATATTGGGCATTGTGTGGGGCTACTAGGAGGGGTGCATTGTCGATATCCATGCCACTTACTCTACTTCAGGTAACATAATATGTGGTGCACTACTTTAATGGTTTAATGTAATAAATTAATGCTTGATGGCTAACCTATTATTTTTTGTTCTTATCTATTTACAAATGTGGGCATGGGAGCGACTCCCCTGCGTTCAACCATCTTTACGCGATGCCATCCCTGATGGATTTAGGCCTATTCTAGAGGGGACCCACCATTACCCCCTAGCCCACGGGGATGTAGGTATTAGACAGTTTCATACTCTCATAAGTGACATTGTCTGTTGTTTAATGTTATTTAATTATTTTAATCCGATTTTGTATTTATTAGGTGGATAGTAGCGAAGCATATGGACATGGTCGCCTCGTCGGTCATTCGAATTGATCGCGATCAGTTTGATCAACTGTGCAAGGGTGAGGTTTGTGCTTAAATTATTATTATCTCCTTATATATATTAGTATTATATATATTATGTCAGGCATGTTTATTTGGACTTTATTTTTCATTCTCAGTTCATATGGGAGCCTTAAGCGGAGGATGTTATAGCTGCTTTACCTGATTATTGTTTGATTAGCTGAGATGTCTGGCACACATGGTCGCCCTTGATATGCTACGACATTGTGGAGTGGCATCTTCCTGACTGTGTTGTACGACAGTTCGGGTTTAGGCAGCATGTACCCCCTCCAGTTGAGACAGGTCGCTTGCTCCATCGAATAGATAGGCGTGGCTACCAGGGGCACGACTGGAGCACTCACTACGCATGCTACATTGACTACTAGAGGAGGCGGCGCACTTATGTCGTGTCGGGCGTCATTGACCTCACCCCTATGGCGTTTGGGGATCCCTGCATGGTGTGGTTCTGTAGGATCACGCGATTGCTGATCGGCAACTCGGAGCACCCTTGACCAGTCATTGGTTACCATGGGTCAGGAGGTATCACTGAGTAATTGGTACGACGAATTCGTTTTTTATTACATTTATTTCCTAATATAATAATCGAATGTATGAGCATATGGTAAAATATTAATCTAATTGTACCTTAACCTTTTCCGTTTGTGGCACAAAATTTTTTAGATGCAACTGGTGACTGATATTTACCGTCATGGCACCGACGCCAGTGGGTCAGATGATCATAGGTGTGTGCGACCAACGTATTGCGTGACATTATAGATGGATGTCGATATACGTTGCAGCGGATGGGTGAGCACTCTAGACTAGCGGTCTAGACTGGGATGGAGGTACCTGTCCCTGATGCCATCCCTATGCCTATGACCATTCCTCCCAGGAGGCCTCATCGGGCTACACGAGATGGTTGTATTCGTAGGGAGCGTCCAATGCCTTCAGCCTCTATACCATCTACAAGCACATTAGTATTGGATGTCCCATCGTCTACAGCTGCTCAGCATCCTTCTATTGTACCTACTCATGATGACGCATCATCATCTATGCCAGAGACCATCATCATGCCCCCCCACCCCCCGGCCACAGGAACAGTAGTGGATGACATGCCATCATCATCCCCACCATAGTCCACTATAATGCCCCCCCCCCCCCCCCCCCCCCCCCCCCGGACCACAGATACAACAGTGGACGACATGCCGTCATCATCCCCACCACAGTCCACTATGAAGCCCTCCACGGACACAGGAATAGCATTAGACGACATGTCATCTTAATCCCCACCACCCTCTACTATGACGGGTGCATCCCCTATTCCAGAGCATCATGATGTCACCATTCCACCTTGGTAGCTATGACAGGATGCTCGCCGACACCCCAGCAGCCTGATGCTACCCTATCCACCTCAGTAGTTGTAATGGAAGACATTGAATTTGTGTTGGAGCTGCATGATGATATAACACAGGGTTATAGCACCCCACCCACCATAGTAGTTCCAGCAGGAGCATCACTGACACAGTCATCCATCCCAGTTGTTGAGGATGGCCCTTCTTTAGGGTCTTCATCGTATGCACAGCTAGATCCATTCAGAGTTCCTTCCACTTTGCCACACATTGCTAACACACTAGGGGATTTGGTTCCAGAGGATGGATTCACTGAGGCAGAGGCAGGGCCAGAGGACATTAGTCATGGTAGAGGTAGGGGCAGAGCGACGGGTAGGGGCAGGGGTAGGGGCGGAGGTTGGGTGAGTCAGGAGACTCAGGTTGAGGGAGTAACTCATGTGCCAGTGGATGACCAACACGGTGATGCGATATATCAGTGGAAGAGGTTGAAGAGGGTTGTACGTCGGCCTCGATGTGGTACCTAGTTATGTTTCATTGACTTTGTTTGTATTATTTTGACTAGGATGCTCTTGGCATTGTTGTATTTGTTGTATATATATGTACCTTTATGGCACTAAAGAAAAACACAGGTATCTTGATGAGCCATACCATTTATGGCACTCACATTTTTCTCCATACCATTTATTACGAAATGGATCCGTGTTAAATCAATAATTTACATGTTCTTAACACATGGATTAAAAGTGTTCAAGCCCATTCTTCATCTGACATAAGATACTCATAAACATACACAATGATAAAAAGATTGGTCACTATGTAATAACTCATTCTTCATTTGACATATAAATAAATGAAAGGAAATGAAGCAAAAAATAAAAAGGAAAAAATAAGGAGAATGTTGTACAATGTGAGGGAGTAGGAGGGATGAAATAAATAAATGAACAAAGTTTAAAAAAATAACAAAAAGGAAACGAAGAAGGCTGTATAAGAGTGAAGGAGTATGACTGTAGGAGGGTCCAAAGAAATAAATTTTGAAAAATCATCTAGTTTTTTCATGGAAATCATGTACTTGTCAAGTTATTTGAATGTTTTTGTACCTTAGTGAACTATTACACTAATAAATTATTATTTGTATGGGGCTATCTCAATGGTGTTTATTTGTTATGACTGTTATTATTTTTGGTGTTCTTCATTTTATCAACAGTGTTTCTTTTTTAAACAAATCAATAAATTTCAAGAAGAGTTCTCAAGGCAGGACAACCTCTACTTTACTAATTATATACACTAGGGTTTTTAGGGGCCTATTTCAATAGTTTTTTGCTATGTGTTTTAAAATTTAACAATAGTGTTATAAAAAATAAAATTCAAGAAAATTTGAGAAGAGTTTTGATGGCGGGAAAACCTCTACTTTACAAATTTTGTTTTTCAATTCAAATTCCTTATTAAGTAATGTTTCTTGCCTTTTAGCGGCGATCAAGCAAAATACTAAAAACCAATAACTACCATGGATATTTTTCTCTAACCAAAATAAAGTCTCAAGCTTAATTTTTAGTTTATAAGAGGGTGGGAGTTTCTAACCAGTTTTTACCTCAGTGACATACATCTTTGAAAACAATTTTCATTGAATATATAGAATCCATTTGTAATAAGTTCCAACTAATTGCCTAATATGCTATTAATATATGTGATATATGTTTCTTTTTTCTTTCATATTTTCTCTTACTTGTTTAACCAGATCAATCACATAGATTGGTCATCCTTTATTGAAATTAACCTTTGATCATTAATCTTATGGTCATGCAATATTCATATTTTGGTGATCTATGAAATCTAATAAGTTAAACACCCTATAGATTTGGTTTAGATAGACTTTTAAAGGAATCCGATCAATTAAAACGGCTCAGTATATTTTATTAATTTAATTATTCATTAAGTAGAATCATAATTGGGTCACGAAAATCTAATGAAGATTTGTTAAAGTTCCATATTTGATTTCCCATTTTGTTGTTATGTTGTCCAATAATTTTGGTAATTTCCTTAATTTTAATATTTTTGCTATCAATACTATATCTATAAAGAAATAAAAGTGAGTGAGACTCAGTTCCTAAGAAGACTCCATTCTCAATGGAGTCTTCATTGACGCCACCTACTATTCAACAAATTGGCAAGTACGTGGGCTGTAGGATAAAGGTCAATAGAAGACTCCATTTCTATTGAAGTCTTCAAATTGAAGACTCTATTAGCAATGGAGTTTTTAACGTAAAACTACATGTCTTCTACTTTTTAAAAAAAAACTTTTTCCAATATTTATTGCTTTTTTAAAATATACTTTTTCTATTTTATTTACAGAAAAATCAAAGACGAAGACTCTATTAGCAATAGAGTCTTCAATGAAGACTCTACTGGGAATGGAGTCTTCCTTGAAGACTCCGTTCGCAATGGAGTCTTCGTATTGAAATTTCCTATCTAATTTTTAATTTTTAATTTTTTTTTGAAAATTAAATAACAAAGATGCCATTTGTGATGGCATCTTCACTGAAGACGCTATTTACAATAGCATTGTCTATGAAGACTCTGTTTCTAACGGAGTCTTATAGTAGTTTTGGAAATAAGTTTAAAACGGCCTTAGTTTTTTAAATAAGTAATAAAAAAATATTATTTTGGGAAATGGCTCCATTTCCATTTATTCTTTTTTCTCTCCACTCTCTCTCTTCTTTTATTCCTCTTCACCATATAGACAAATCACACACACACACACACTCTCTTATTTCTTTCCATCCCAGCACACAAAATGCATTTTCCTCTCTATTTATCTTCATTGTTGCCAGCGAGATCTCAAGCCACTAGAGCATCATCTTCATCACCCACACTGCTTATTTTCTTCATTAAAATCTTCATTTCCTAAAGATACCTCTCTTTAATCCCCCTCCTCTATTCTTTCTTTTCCTTCTCTAGTTTACCATTTCTCCTCCTCCCTTGTGCAGCAAACCTTGCCGAGGCAGAAAATCCAAGTCGCCACCGCCGGAGCTTCCTCTTTTCTCATCATCTCCTCCCTTAAGCTTATTACACTAAGTGAAAGTGATTTTGGGCAAATACATTCTTACAGGACGTGTGGCTTGGGTACGATACACAATGTACACGGAAGCCGGTTGATGTGGAGATTGGACTTGTGCACCCTTTTTTGTTTGATAGGATGTCTAACTTCTCATCACTTATGGTTCAAGTAGAATTGTTGAGAACTTGAATTGTCATCATGATTTAGGAGGTTGGTTTGTAACTCCTCCTTGGCCTTTGGGCATGCATTATTTACATTGTATGGGTGTGTTTCTTAGGGTTTGTGGTTTGGTGAGCATCGTGATGCTCTAAGAGGACTACTCGGTGTGTGTACCTGGTTTGGAACCGAGCAATGAACATGACTAGTTTCCTCAATGATAGGACCGTTTGTATGGAGATGCCAACCTTTCACTTGACTCACTTGACTTAGGACTTATTATGTGTTGAACACCACTAATGTTATTAGTCCAGCATAGGAGGGGTACCTCAGTGTAGGGGCTGTGTGTGTGGGTGTGGGATCACGGTCTATTGGATAATAGCAGATCGGTATTGGACATGGAGTTGTACACCATGGTATATTGGATAAGATGCGTATCTTTCAAAGACGGAGTGACCATCTGTATTGGATGGAGTCTTGGTTCTATGAACATTGGACAGGATCTGTAACATCTGAAGACAGATTGATCTACCGTATTCTGGACATGATGTGTATCATCCGAAGACAGGGGAACCCGGTATTAGATAGGTGTATAGTTGGTGTTCAACTATAGTGGGTGTTTATTGCTGTAAAGGTGGTTAGGGTGTTTCTTTTCCTTCTTTATTGTTATTGCTTCTCCATACATCATTTGGTGTGCCTTCGACATGATCATTCTTATCTTTACTCGTTTTCTTATATTAAATATTAATAGGGTGATGTTTACGCATTTGTGTTGACTCTTGTAGTCTAATGTTGCTGTCCTTGATGCATAGGTACCAAGCTTGGCTATACCGAGATAGAGGCGGAGGGTGAGGCTCTTCAAGCACTTAAACCAATTAATGTGCTTGAGTGGGGTGCAGGTGAAGGCTTTGGAACCTTCTAGGCCTGCACCCGAGTGACACAGTCTTGGTCATTTTGATTATCATCTTTTGATCATCTTAATTTTTGGATGGGCTTTTTTAATTTGTAACTAATTGGTTTTAATACTTTAAAACTTGAATTTGAATCTAGTATCTTTTCTTGTGAAAAACTCTGGTTATTATTATATGAAATACCAACTGTCATGTCCCCAAAGATGAAACCGAGGTCACGTCCCCCAAAATGAAACAGGGGTTAACGTGAGATTAGGGCTAATGTAAAATTTTTTGTGCAAAGTATTGCACATGACTCCTGATCAAAGTCCCACACAGGATCATAAGACCACTGTGAGTCCATAACAACAACGTTACCAATACCTGCAGAAACTCAACTTTCTAGCAATTGGTATTTCATATAATGATAACTAGAGTTTTGCACATCAAAAGATATTGGATTTAAATTCAAAATTTAAAGTAATTCAAACTAGTTAGTTACAAAATAAAGCCCACCCAAAAATTAGGGTGATCAAAATATGAAAATCAAAATGACTGAGACTATGTGTCACTCTGGTGCGGGCGTAGAAGGTTACGAAGCCTTCATTTGCACCCCACTCAGGCACATCAATTTATTCAAGTTGAAGCGCCTTACCCTTCGCCTTCATCTTGGTATAGCCGGGCTCGGTAGGATCTTCTATAAAAGAACCATCCAGAGTTTCTTATGCTACACCACATGCAGATCTTAGACCTACAGTCCTCGTTTATCCTTCTTATCAAGCTTTAGAAAATATAAGAAATCATGCCTCTCCAACTAATACATATAATCCTTCTGAATTTGATTTCAATATAAATGTTATTGAATGCTTTGAAATTGATAAAGAAATGTTAAAAAAGAATTTATCATTACATCCTTTAACAAAATCTTTTTTTGAACAGGTTTCTCAAGAACATAAAGATTTCTTAAAAGAAAAGTGGTATAAATATATGAATGATAATCAAATAAATATTTATTTCTTTGATTGGCTTAAACTAGCCATGAAGAAAACTTATAAAACTGAAGATTTATCCATCAATATGATAACTAAATTCAGCTCTTATTGGATTATAGCTTCTACCAGTTCCTCTCTACAACGAATTAAAGAATCTATACATCCTCCTTTACATCAAATCATTTATAAAGAAACCTCAGCTATACCAATAAAAGATGTTGCAAAGATACAAGGTGATAAAGGTAAATTTGAGTTTATTTACATATCAGACTTAAGTCATGTTTTAGAACAAAACAATTATACAAATATAAATCTTCATACTATTTGTCAACAAGCTACTAGAATTGAAAATAAAGTGGAAAATATTTTGCAGCTTTATGAAACCACGTCTTCACTAAAAGTAATTAAGACACAATCTCTAGGTTTTCAAGGTGAAGGTCTTAAAGATCTAAAGTTAGAAAGGAAACCTTTAAAGTTTTTAGATGAATTAATTAATCAATTATCTCAAAGTTTTACAAATATAAAACTTCAATAAAATAAAGACCAAAAAGCTGAAAAATCTATAAATGTTTTACTTTCAACTTCTAAAATTTCTAGTTCAGACTCAGAATTCTCTGTTTCTGACTCTATAGAAGAAAAGCCTAAAACATCAAATGAACATCAAGATGATCAAGATCAAGAATCTCTACAACTCAACAAAATATTTAAAAGAGAAAAACCAATTGTTACTACAGCCAAAAAAAGGAATTATTATCCAAGACCAACTCTTGTTGATCTTCAATTCGAAGAACAAGCTATTTTAAATGGCCTTCGATTTGAAAACTCTTCAGCATATGAATGGAATATAGATGGCTTATCAGAATATCAAATCCTTAAAGCATGCTAACACATGATGATCTATGCCTCTACCATCATGGCTGCTGGTAATGACCAACAGCATGCAATAAGCGCAGTTGTCCATGGATTTACTGGACAATTACATAATTGGTGGGAAAAATACCTATCTGATATAGAAAGAAATGCTATACTAAATTCAGTAAAAAGAGATCCCTTAGGAAATCATGTTCTTACTCCTCAAGGTCAAATGATTCCTGATTCTATATACATGCTCATTACCAATATAGTTAAACATTTTATTAGTAATTAGATGAATGTAGAAGAAAAATTAAAAACTCAATTAATCAATTTATCATGCCCAACCTTATCTGATTTTCATTGGTATAAAGATTTTTCTTATCAAAACTCTACACAATCGATGCAAGTAATTCAGAATTTTGGAAAGAAAAATTTATATATGGACTTCCTAAACTTTTTGCAAAAAAAGTCAGAGACGAATTAAAATCAGAAAATTATGGGAATTTAAATTATGGAATGTATACATATGGTGATCTAATTCAAAAGATTAATAAAGTTGAATTTTTATTATGCAATGAAATCAAACTTAAACGTCAAATTGAAAATAAAAAACGTATCAGCAAGTATGAACTTGGTGATTTTTGCTTTCAATTTGGCATGGAACCATTAATCAATCCTTCTAGCTAGAATAAAAAGAAAAAGTAAAAAAAAACCATAAAAAAAAGAGAATCTAAACATTTTTCAACACCACAATATTATATTCCCTCAAAAAGATATCATAAGAAATCTTCCCATAAAAACCCTTATAAATAATCAAAGAAATCTTACTCAAAAGACAATCCATCCACTTCTTATCCCAAGAAAAAAGAAATACAATGTTATAACTACAAGGAAAAAGGATACATAGCTCTTGACTGTCCAAAAATAAAAGTAAAAATAGAAAAAGAAATCAAGACAATCTTACAAGGATCCTCATCCTCATCTTTAGAATTATCTCGTTCCTATGATGCAGATTATTCTTCCCACTATTCAGATACATTCCATTGTAAAATATTTGATAGTGATATACAGTATGAATCTGCTTCTTCTTCTTCTTTATCTTTAAACGTCCTTTTTACTCCAGAAGAAATGGTGCAAGATCTTAAAGATGAAGAATTAAAAAATAAGTATTTTGAAAAAATACAAAATATAAATAAAGGGAATAAAAAAGGAAAAGCTTCAACATCAAATACTATATCTGATTTACCTGAACAATTCTGTATAAAAACTGTTCTAGATAGGTTAAGAGCACAACAAGCTCCTCCTCATCTTTCAATTCAAGATCTTTATAAAGAAATTAATAATCAAAAGCAAGAAATAATAGAATTAAAAAAAGAATTAAATGAACTTCTAGACCTCAAACAACGTGTTGAAAATCTTGAATTTCATACACTCAAAAATTATCAAGAAAATAATGATAATTTAGAACAACATGAAGAATTTGGTGAAGAATTACAAGGTTTTGTAAATTCTTTAACAAGAAATCTACTTTAAAAATGGAAAACTCAAGTTAAAATTAAGGTCAAAGACTTCTCTATTAAAGCACTCTGCTTACTCGATAATGGCGCAGATGTTAATTTAATAAGAGAAAGATTAATCCCAACAAAATATTTTGAAAAAACCAAAAATAAACTCAGCTTAGCAACTGCTAGTAAAAAATTACATATCAAATATAAATTAAATAACGTCCATGTTTGTAAAAATGGAAGATGTATAAAAACTAATTTCTTGCTAAGAAAGGATTTAAACAATGATGTTATCTTTAGAAATCCTTTTCTACATATTCTACAGCCTTTTCAAATTGATTCATCAAGCTTAAAAACTATTATACACAATAAAGAATTAATTTTTGATTTTGTTGAACCATCCCCTATTCAACAAATTAATACTATTCAGAAATCACAATCTCTTTGGAGTTGTGCAGCTCCTGAACAAGAACGAGGTGTTCCCCGTCTTATTATCAACTACAAACCTGTAAAGAAAGCTTTAAAAACAATCCGATATCTAGTTCCAAATAAAACTGATCTCATTAACCGTCTCTTTGGTGCCTTCATTTTTTCCAAATTTGATTTTAAATCTGGATTTTGGCAAATTCAAATCACCCTGGAGGACAGGTATAAAGCTTTCACAATCCCATTTGGACATTACAAATGGATTTGTTTTATCTCAACAGAAAATAAAAATCTTCAAACAAAAAATTCAATATCTTTATTCAAACCTATTTGTCTTCAGGAATTATCCCTTATCATAATGAAGCCAATTAATAGCCAAAGCAAAGACATTATTCAGGAATCAAGCTCGTCCTCTATTCAGACATCTTAACAAATATGAAGCCCTTTCTTCAATCTAGGATTATCTGTTACCTCTTAAGAACTTATCAATGCCCATTGGAGTGTAATTCTTTCTGACAAAAGAAAAAACACTCGAAAAACCTTATCCAAAATTACAAACCATATCAATGACTTAGAAAGCCAAATCCATATGTGTCATAACATCCATCAAAGAGCACTATTATCCACATATGCTGATGAAAAAAATCCAGAATTCACCTCCTAGAAAAGGTCAACACAGCCCTTCCAGAAGAAATAACTGCAAGAATTAAAGAAAAAACTCTTTCTTGTCAGATTAAGGAGCAATTAAGGCTCAAAGCTCAATATATAAGCTGGGGAACTGGCTTTCCAAAATTGTTCCTACCATCACATGAAGTTGATATTTCATATATCAAACAAGGCTTAGTCCAAAGATTTCTTTTACATAGAAATGATTTTGAAATAATATAGCAGCTCCCTGCAATCGTACGACATGCCCTTCGCAGTCTTGGAGTCACCAACAGACAACTTCTCATTACAATTTCATCAAGTCTGGGTGAAAGATCAGAAATTCGGTTTTATCAACCATATCAAATATGGGCCATCATGGAATATGAAGAAGGAGATTTATTATGCAAAAAATTCAACTCTACAACACATGATTATGAGCATCTCCGTATAAGCTATCCTCCTAAATGGTATAACTCTCATGAAGATGCTACATTGGAATACAGCTTAGAACGTCTCCAAAATTATGACCCATCTGCTGATTAGTATCATAGATTTCTCAATCTAAAAGAACATCTTGAATTTATAAGTACATATAGATATGTTTAGTGCGATGGTAAAAGAGTTGTTTGTATCATAAATGATCTTGCAAAACAAACAACAGTTATGCAGAACCCTGCAAAATTTGGATATGCTTATCTTAATCAAATCTTTAATGCCTATGAAGATATGTCTTTTGATATTTCAGAAAAAACTCGGGAAGAATTAATTCACTTATTCCATGGAGAAATTGAAAATGATACTAAGGATTGGAATGACCCTTGATGCTATCATGAAGTTCTCCAACAGCAATTCAGTTCTACAGCAGGAATAGTATAAAGATTCTTAATTCAGGAAGCATACGAAGATAGTAGGAATAATATAAAGATTCTTAATTCAAGAAGCATACGAAGATAGTAGGAATAATATAAAGATTCTTAATTCAAGAAGCATACGAAGACTTGCAAAAAGAAAAGACCAAAGCATCTTACTTTCCATAAGCTCATCAATTGTTTTATAAAGTCATATCTCCTATAAAGCTATGTCTCCCATAGTCTTCCATAAAGCAACACCATTATTTACTTAGAAAGAAAAAGCATTCAAATGCCAAAGGCATATGCAATCATTCTCTTATGAAAAAATAGCATAAAGCCAATGTTCCCTCCAATAAAGGTGAGCTACAGTGAAATACTTAACCTTATCCAGCAGAAAAATCCAAACTCATCAAGAATAGTGCAGCTAGCACAACAAATAAAATGAAAATTCAGTTGTAATGAAATATAAATTATGTTCGCTAAAGCTATAAATATGTATAGCTTTCCCTTTGTAAAGGCAAGAGTTGGAATACCAGTCAAAATGCAGCCTTGCTTCCACTACCCTCTCTTCTCTCTCTCCCTTTCACTTTTTGTATACCCACCATCTTCCCATTTGGTATCAGAGCCAAGTTGGTATCAAACTTGTAATCAAGAACTTTGGCAATATAAAGTCGTTTTGTGAGTATTTCTTCACTTATTTTTGTTATGTTTTGATTTGGCTTAAGGAATTGATGACTCAGAAGTAAGAACGTCAAAAATCTTAATACTTGGTTGTGTGTTTGTTATTATTGAGAAATTTTAATTATAATCTGCCCAAAGCGAATTTGACGTAGCCACTGTTGTTGCCGTTGTTAGCTATGTGAAGGCGTTTAAAGCGTTTTGTTGGTGTGTAAAATCTCTATTTCGTTAGATACTCATTGTGGTATGGTTAAAATAACTCCGTAATACAAATTATGGCTAAGCTTATTAAGAAGTTTGTACCTTCTTCTTCCTCACCATCAAATTACTTATCTTTTATGTCTATTAAAAATAGTGAAGAAATCAGTTATGACGATTTAGATCAGGTTATTTGGGACTGAACTATTCCAACTGTAAATAAAAATGAAATTTATAAAGTTGGAAGTTTTCAATTAAAATCAAGTTATAAAGTAAAAACCATTGAAAGAACTGAATCCATCACAGGTGATATTCGGCATCTTTCTTTAATTAAGCCCCATGAAATAAAAGAGTATGTTAAAACATACAATTATATTCATTTTGGACTAGTATAAGTTGCTCTTAAGCCATTAATAAGACTTGGACTTAGAACTGAAGCTCTCATCTATGTTCAAGATATAAGACATAAAAAATTCAGCGATTTATTACTTGGAATGGTTGAATCAAGTTTGGCTAATGGCCCTACTTTCTTCAATTGTTTTCCAAATTTCTTTGTTTCCCTTACAGATCTAGGTGCACATGAAGCCTTTACCATAGCTATTCAGACAAAAGGTTTTGATATGAATCCTTATAATCAAAATCTTGCTCCCATATATAGAGTTTATTATAAACCCATGAATTCAGTTGTTCCAGGCATAGCCTATTCTAATCAAGCAAAAGGTATCATTACTTTATTCCAAACTAATTTTAAAAATAAAGTAAATATTCCAAAACTCATACAGTGGAATGATATTCATCTATCTGGTAGATGGCGCCTAGAAAACGCTTAACTAGAAAGATCTTTAGAAAATAAAGATATTGAAACAATTATTGAACATGAAGATGGAAGTGTTGAAATAAATTTTCAAATCGATTCAAGAGATATAACTCCTACAATGTATCAACCATCTAGAAAAGTCTTATTCACATCCTCCCTCTATGGTAGGATCTTCCCTAAAAAACCCATCCAGAGCTTCTTATTCTACACCTCATGCAGATCTAAGACCTACAGGCCTCGCTTATCCTTTTTATCAAGCTCCAGAAACTATAAGAAATCATGCTTCTCCAACTAATACATATAATCCTTCTAATCTGATTTCAATTTAAATGGTATTGAATGTTTTGAAATTGATAAAGAAATGTTAAAAAAGAATTTATCATTACATCCTTTAACAAAATCCTTTTTTAAACAGGTTTATCAAGAATATAAAGATTTCTTAAAAGCAAAGTGGTATAAATATTTGTATGATAATCAAAGAAATATTTATTTCTTTGACTGGCTAAAAATAGCTATGAAGAAAGCTTATAAAACTGAAGAATTAACCATTAATATGATAACAAAATTAAACCCTTCTTGGATTATAGCTTCACTAGTTCCTCTCCACAAAGAACTGAAGAATCTATATATATCCTCCATTACATCAAATCATTTATAAAGAAACTTCGTACCAATAAAAGATGTTGCAAAAATACAAGATGATAAAGGTAAATTGGAATTAATTTACAAATCAGACTTAAGCCATGTTTTAGAACAAAATAATTATACAAATATAAATCTTCATACTATTGGTCAACAAACTAATAGAATTGAAAATAAAGTGGAAAATATTTTACAACTTTATGAAACTACTTCTTCTCAAAAGGTAATTAAGACATAATCTTTAGGTTTTCAAGGTGAAGCCCTTAAAGATCTAAAGTTAGAAAATAAATCTTTAAAGTTTTTAGATGAACTAATTACTCAATTATCTCATAGTTTTACAAATATAAAACTTCAAGCAAATGAAGACCAAAAAGCTGAAAAATCTATATATGTTTTAGTCTCAACTTCGAAAGTTTCTAGCTCAGACTCAGAATTCTCTATTTCTGACTTTATAGATAGAAAGTCTAAAACATCAAATGAACATCAAGTTGATCAAGATCAAGAATCTTTACAACTTAATAAAATATTTAAAAGACAAAATCCAATTATTATTACAACAAAAACAAGGAATTATTATCCAAGACCAACTCCTGTTGATCTTCAATTCGAAGAACAAGCTATTTTAAATGGCTTTCAATTTGAAAACTCTTCAGTATATGAATGGAATTTAGACGGCTTATCAGAATATCAAATCCTATAATTATGCCAACACATGATGATATATGCCTCAACCATCACGGCTACTAGTAATGACCAAAGACATGCGGTAAATGCAGTTGTCCTTGGATTTACTGGAAATTACATGGTTGGTGGGAAAAATATCTTTCTGATATGCAAAGAAATGCTATTCTAAATGCAGTAAACAGAAATCCCTCAGGAAATCTTATTCTTACTATGCAAGGTCAAATGATCCCTGATTCTATCTACATGCTCATTTCTAATATGAATGTAAAAGAAAAATTAAAAACTCAATTAATCAATTTATCATGCCCAACGTTATCATATTTCCATTAGTATAAAGATGTTTTCTTATCAAAACTCTACACAATTGATGCAAGTAATTCAGAATTTTGGAAAGAAAAATTTATATCCAGTCTTCCTAAACTTTTTGTAGAAAAAGTTAGAGAAAAATTAAAATCAGAAAGTTATGGGAACTTAAATTATGGAATGTATACATATGGTGATCCAATTCAAAAGATTAATAAAGTTGAATTTTCCTTATGTAATGAAATCAAACTAAAGCGTCAAATTGAAAATAAAAAACATATCAGCAAGTATGAACTTGGTGCTTTTGCTTTCAATTTGGCATGGAACCATTAATCAGTCCTTCTAGCCAGAATAAAAAGAAAAAAAATAAAAAGAAACCATCAAAAAAGAAAATCTAAACATTTTTCAACTCCACAATATTATGTTCCCTCAAAAAGATATCATAAAAAATCTTCCCTTAAAAAACCTTATAAAGGATCAAAGAAAACTTATACAAAGAACAATCCATCTACTTCATTTCCCACGAAAAAGAAATAAAATGCCATAACTGTAAAGAAAGGATCCTCATCCTCAGGGTCATCTAGTTCCTCTGATACAGATTATTCTTCCTCCTACTTTTTAGATACATGTCAGTGTAAAATATTTAACAGTGATATACAGTATGAATCTGCCTCTTCTTCCTCGTTATCTTTAAACGTTCTTTCTGCTTCAGCAGAAATAGTGCTAGAAATGTTTAAAGATCTCAAAGATGAAGAATTAAAAAATTATTATTTTGAAAAAATACAGAATACAAATAAAGGAAATAAAAAGGAAAAAGCTTCTACATCAAATAATATATCTGACTTACCTGAACAGTTTAGTATAAAAACTGTTTTATATAGGTTAAGAGACCAACAAGCTCCTACTCATCTTTTAGTTCAAGATCTTTATAAATAAATTAATAATCAAAAGCAAGAAATAAAATAATTAAAACAAGCTTTAAATGAACTTCAAGATCTTAAACAGCATGTTGAAAATCTTGAATCTCATACCCTTAAATCTTATTAAGAAAATGATGATAATATAGAACAACATGAAGAATTTGGTGAAGACTTAAACGGTTTTGTAAATTCTTTAACAAGAGATCCACTTCAAAAATGGAAAACTCAAGTTATAATTAAAGTCAAAGACTTCTCTATTAAAGCACTCTACTTACGGGATAGTAGCGCAGATTCTAATTTAATAAGAGAAGGATTAATCCCAACAAAATATTATCAAAAAACTAAAAATAAACTCAGCCTAGCAACTACTAGTAAAAAACTGTACATCAAGTATAAATTAAATGATGCCCAAGTTTGCAAAAATGGAAAATGTATAAAGACTAATTTCCTGGTAGAAAAGATTCAAACAATGATGTTATCATTGGAAATCCTTTTCTACATATTTTACAGCCTTTTCAAATTGATTCATCAGGCTTAAGAACTATTCTAGACAATAAAGAATTAATTTTTGATTTTGTTGAATCATCTCCTATTAACATATCAATATCATTCAAAATCAAATTTCTTATAAAGAAAAACAAATTGCATATTTTCAAGAAGATATGAATTCTTTAAGAATTGAAGCAGGATTACAAAAACTAGAATTCCAAAAAGATATAATCCGATTTCAAAAATCCCTTGAAACAGAACGCTGTTCCGACCTTCCCTTTACCTTCTGGCATAGGAAACACCATACTGTTTCTCTTCCATATATTGATAATTTTGATAAATCTCAAATTCCTACTAGAGCTCAACCTATTCAGACAAATAAAGACCTTATTCAATTGTGTACTAATGATATCAATGATCTTCTTGCTAAAAAGCTTATTTAGAAATCACAATCCCCTTAGAGTTGTACAACATTTTATGTAAATAAAGCGCTTAAACAAGAACGAGGTGTTCTTCGTCTTATTGTCAACTAGAAGCCTTTAAATAAAGTTTTAAAATCTATCAGAAATTCAATTCCAAATAAAACTGATCTTATTAACAGTCTCTCTGGTGCCTTTATATTTTTCAAATTTGATCTTAAATCTGGCTTTTGGCAAATTCAAATCGCTCTGGAGGATAGGTATAAAACCGCTTTTACCGTTCCATTTGAACATTACGAATGGAATGTTATGCCTTTTGGTTTAAAAAATTCTCCTTCAGAATTTCAAAGAATAATGAATGAAAATTTTAATCCATATCAAGCTTTTATACTCGTCCATATAGATGATATACTTGTGTTTTCAAAGTTAATTTGTGATCATTGGAAACATTTACATATTTTCAAAAAAGTTATTATCAAGAATGGACTTGTTTTATCCCAAAAGAAATGAAACTTTTCCAAATAGAAATTCAGTTTATTGGCAATTCTTATTCTGACGCATCTTTTAATCTTATCTGCCTTCAGGAATTATCCTTTCTCACAATGACACCAATCACTGGCAAAAGCAAATCCTTTATTCAGGCATCAAGCTCTTCTTCTATACCCACATCTCAACAAATATCAAGCCCTTTCTTCAATCCAGAATTATCTATCATTTCTCAAGACCTTAACGTGCCCATTGGAGTTCAATTCTTTCTGAAGAGAGAAAATACTCGAAAAACCTTATCCAAAATTGCAAACCATATCAAGGATTTAGAAAGCCAAATCCATATGTGTCACAACATCCATCAAAGAGTATTGTTATCTACCTATGCTGATGAAAAAACATCTAGAAAAAACCTCTTGAAAAAGGTTAACACAACCTTTCTAGATGAGATAACTGCAAGAATTAGAGAAAAAACTCTTTCTTGCCAGATCAAGGAGTGATTAATGCTAAAGTTCATTACTTAAGCTGGGTAACTGGCTTTTCAAAATTATTGCTACCATCACATGAAGTTGACATCTCAAATATTGAACAAGGATTAGTCCAAAGATTTTCTTTATGCAGAGATGATCTTGAAATAATATTGCAGCTCCCTGTAATCATGTATCATGCCCTTCGTAGCCTTGGAGTCACCAAAAGACAATTGCTTTTAACGATATCATCCACCATGGGTGAACGATCAGAAATTCGGTTTTATCAACCATATCAATTATAGACCATCATGATTTATGAAGAAGGAGATTTATTCTGCAAAAAAATTCATCTCTACCTTAAATGATTACGAGCATCTCCCTATCGATTATCCAGCCTAATGGTATGAATCTCATGAAGCTGCAACATTGGAATACAGCTTAGAACGCCTCCAAACTTATGATCTAGCTGCTAATCAATGCAACATTGGAATACAGCTTAGAACGCCTCCAAACTTATGATCTAGCTGCTAATCAATCTCAAAGATTTCTCAATTTAAAAGAACATCTTGAATTTGCAAGTATATACAAATATGCTTGGTGCGATGGTCGAAGAGTTATTTGCATTGCTGATGATCTCGCTGAGCAAACAACAGTGATGCAGAATCCTTATAAATTAGGACATGCAGCCCTTAATCAAATTCTCAATGCTTATGAAGATATGTCTTTTGATATTTCTGACAAAACTCATGAAGAGTTAATCTAGCTATTCCATGGTGAATTAGCAAATGATGGCTGGGATGATCACTGCCTTAATTTTGATGCTATGATGAAAGTATCCAACAATAATACTATTCTACAGCAAGAATAGTATAAAGATCCTTCCTACAAGAACTTTTTCTCTAAAGAATTGGAAGAGTATAAAATATAATAATGAGAAAGCTTTTTTACTAGCCCATCAATGGTCTCTTGGAAAAGTACCTTGGAAAAGTACTAGAGGACAAAGGACACCTCTCTCAAGAATGAAGTAGTATTTTATCCACCGTCTCACATCTATTCCAAGTAATCAAGGACATCTACTCATGCATTAGAAAAAGAAAAGCATAAAGACATACAATACTAGTTTGTGCTATGTATCCGCTGACAAGGCTTCTTTGTAGTTCAAAATTATCCAAAAGTGGCTTTGGAAGCATCAAGAAACATACCAGCACATCAAATGAAATTCACATTCAGTCTAACTGCAGTTATAATGAAATGTAAATTATGTTTGAAATTGCTATAAATAAGTGTAGCCTTCCCCTCGTACAGGCAAGAGTTGGAATACCACTCAAAATCCAGCCTTGCTTTTACTACCATCTCCTCTCTTCTCTCCCTTCTGGCTTTGTAATTTTCTCACCATCTTTCCATTTGGCTCTGATACCAATTTAGGAGAGAGAAGGGCAAGAAGGACAGAATACAAGGATTACAAGGGGATTTGGAGGAGGAAATACAACTCTATTTCTTGTTCTGATTTACACGGTGATGGCTACACCTATTTATAGCCTTACACTCTTAATTTACGTTTTATTACAATTGCATTTCAACTGAATTTGCATTTCATTTGATGAGCTGGCACTTGTCTTGATATGTCTGGACTTCACTGCTAGATAAGATCACTTTCTGCACTGTAGATGAACTTTATCGATGGCATTTGTTGTGTTCTGAATAGTGATAAAAGATGCCATAATTAGTTTGTGGAAGATTGAGTGGCTTTAAATAGATGGCTTTATTTCTTTCCTTTTCTTCGGATAGAGATGAATCCTTCATTATCACTTTTTGTTTCTTCAGCATCTGTATTTGGTTCAAGAGCAATAGTTTCAAAAGGATTGTCGTCAGCCCAAAGATGATGTAGTTGCTGACCAAAACTTAATGGAGAATCTTCAAATGACCTTTCTTTCTATATTTGTTCAATAATTTCTTTTTAAAGATCTTTTTTGAGTTGAAGCAAATCTGCTGCTGCAAAAAGAGCAGAAAGAGAGGCTGAACAAGAACTCTTCTGTTTGTCCATATCATTTGCTGTATAAATCCGTTCTTTTTCTTTTTCAAGAGTTTTGAGAACTTCTAAGAATGATGGCTTTGTAGCTTGATCAATAGAATATTGCTGAAGTATTGCAGTGTAATCAAATTGATGCCAAAGCTTAATATAAATCATTCCAGATAAAACTAGTGACAGAAGTCCATTTCTTTATAAAAATTCCATTTCAATATCCAGGGAATCTCCCACTTACGATAAAACTGCATGGTAACATAAGGTTTAGTTACAAGCTGTAGGTGCTGATAAAGGCTTTTTTCTGTTATTTTGAGAGAGGCTTTAAAGGATGCAACATAGGATTCATAAGTAGGAAGCAGAGCTTGAGGAAGGATATCTTTATTGGCACCAAAAGGTATCCAAAATTGTGTGAAGAACCACATGGTGATTATATGGGAGTTTGATTTAAATCTGATAAACCAAGAATGCTAGAATGATGGGTTTTGATAATAGAGGATGACTTCCCAAGCAAAAATATAGTCATAATAACTAAAAATAAGTTTTAAATCAAGCCTTTAAGGCATATGAAGAGGTCTTCCTCATTCTTCTGCCGAGAAAACATGTAGAATCTTAATTTTTGAATATAGAATAATAGTGTTGGTTGGTAAAGCATTTAAGTATGAATTTTTGGACCCATCTGTAACACCCCGATCCCTTCGAGCCGGATTAGTGGCTCATTAGTGTGTTTTGTTTTGTTTTATTTCTTTTGGTTTTGGTTTTGGGCCTTGAATAGGTAGTTGAGTGACCTTTGACCTGAGATAGGTAGTTCTAAGCCCTTTTTCGTAATTTCGCTTTTGCTTTGCTCATATCATATTTGCATCATCTTGGTGTCAGCATATGTATTTTGTTGAGCTCGTTATTTTCCGTAACTGAGTCAGATCCGTTTGGAGTCAATTGGGGAAGATGGACCTTCGTGTGACTTGAACTGTAATTAGCATAAACTTACCGGACTTTGACTTAACTTTCAAAACCTATATATACAATGCAACCCCAGGTGTCTCTCTCCCTGCTCTTTTGTCTTCCACGTTGCATGCAAGAAATTCCAGGAGAAGCTTTCCTCCCTCCACGTTCTCTCTCTCTCTCTTCTTTCCTTCTCTTGCTCGATTGAGGATTGGATCCTTTGTTTGGATTGGGTTCTTTTCTTCTTCTCTCATCTCTGTGCTTAGTCTCTGTCTGTGGCTTTGGTGGTAAGTGGGTTCTCTCCCAACTCTCCCTTCTTCTTCTCCAATTGCAGCTCTTTTCCTTGTTGATGTGTCTTCATCTCATGCATGGTGTATTGCTTTGATTTGCTTTGATTTTTAGTGGATTTGGAGCTTGTTTCAGAGGATTTGTCAGATTTGAGGCAAGTATAAGTACAGGCTTGTATAACACACATGGGTGCTCTATTTGAATGCTTTGATTTCCATCTTCTTTAGTGTATTTGATGGTTACAGCCAATGCTTGTGAATTTGGAACCTCTGTATCCTGTTTTGAGACTTTTCTGTACCAAATTTCAGTTTCTGTAACTATCCCGAATTCGTGTTCTGTATTGTACGGCTAAGCCGTAAGTTTCTACGGCTCACATTCCAGAGACTTGAAATTTTGATTTTGTTCTACGGCTAGGCTACGGCTGAGCCGTAAATTGTCCTACGGCTGAGCCGTAAGCTAGCCGTGACCCAGCCGTACTCCAGCCGTGAATTAAATCTCTGATCAGTCGAAACTTTCCAGAGACAGTGTTCCTACGGTGTGGCTACGGCTAAGCCGTGGAATGCTACGGCTAAGCCGTGAATTGGTCTACGGCTCAGCCGTATACTGGCTGTAGCCCAGCCGAAAAAGGTGTCAGATCAGAGGTGGAAGATGATCCGTTTAGCTGTGTTTTGAATGGAACCAAGGAGAAGCCGTAGTGCATATTACGACGAGTGCGTAAGATGTCTTCGGCTTAACCATAGGTCCCTCATGGCTAAACCGTTAGGCATGGCAATTCTGAATTATAACTTAGGATAATGGTGAGACTTGTAGGGCTCAAATACAGGTTAATCACCCGTGTAAACCGGCCCAATGGATTTCCTTGGATCGCATGAATAGTCTGTTAGGCTGTGACTTATTCATGTGGGTGTTGATTTACTGTTAAGCACCTCCCCATGGGTGTTGGTTTAAGGGACGTCGGTGCACGCAAAGATTTCGCAACACTTTGATGGCAACGGTGTATTGACTAACTTAAAACTACATCAACATGCACGGTTAGTGACAGTGAACAACTAGCTTAGGACTGGCTTGTAATGAACCTTGACTCCGTATTAATCTGAGATGCATTGCATATTGTTTATAGTTTTGCCCTTTGCTCTGTTAATTTATGTTATGCATTCCTCAGTCATTTTGCTTTCGTTCTGTATATCTGTATCATTCTTTGTTCGGCACTAAGTTCTGATCTATGCTGTGCTTTGATTTAATCTATGTTCTAATCTGTAATTCGACTATGCTTTGTATATTCTCTGGCTTTGTATATTTTGGGTATTCCCTGGTGGCTCTGCCCAGAGGTTAATACGTGAGGATAAGATCCGGTCTTTGTCATCGGTGAGTCCAAAGCGGATAATCTCCCTTTCTATGGATTTGATTTGATTGGTATTAGTCTGGCTCTACTCAGCCTCAGCCCTAGGATGCCCGACGGGGTTACCTCTGGCTTAGATCTCTGTATCTCTGTATTCACTGCAGTGTCGCTTTGTCTTGGGACCCCGGAACCCAGGAACCTGAGACCCACTTGTACCCTGGCCCGGTCAGTGGTGTTCTCCTCTGCTCTGCTTTGCTCTGCTCTCTATTGGAGAGAACTTGGTTAACGTAGTAGCCACTTAGTCAGTATTTCTATGTTTGATTCACATATCATGCTTTACTTCTATGCACGATTTGCTTAGCTTATTAAGATGAAATTCTGAAATCATTATTCTGTCATTTATTCAGCTTTGATACTATGAGTGTTTCATCTCTGTTACTTATATTTGCTGGATCGTTGTATTCATTTGTGTTGTCTGTGGTGTTGCAGGCACAGATACCTTGCCCAGCTCCCCGGCGGTCGAGGAGGCTGCAGGGGCGAGTGTAGAGGCACCCTCAGGTCTGGCAGAGTGGGCCTGATTTCCTCTGCCAAGTGCGTTCATGCATACCAGTGGCTTTTATTTCGAGTTTTGGTTTTTTTTTGAGAGTTTGTATTTGGACTTTGGACTTTGGACTTGTATTCTGTGTATTTTGTATATATTGATTTTGGTGTGTAGTCGGTTTTATATCAGTGTATTTGTCCTTGTCTTTTCCGTTTCGTATTTGCTTTGGCTTCCGCTATTTTCTTGTTGCTTGCTATGATATGTACAGCTTCCGCGTACGCTTAGTTAGCACGTGTTAGATCCCTTGTGTGCGTGCATCTGGACTGGGTTTGGATGCACGTGCACGGGAGTACGTGTGTCACCGGTTTAGCTTTTCGCTAACCCCCGAATTCTGGGCTCGGGTCGTGACACCATCTGAATGATCAATAGTACAGCTACTAGTTTTAATAAGAATCTATTCGTAAACTTTATAGTCAAGGGTTGGATGTATAAATGTTCTGGAGAAAATAGGTTTTGGATAAGGTGTTTAATGGAAATGGTATTTGCATAAGACATTTCATCTAAGGAATAAATTCTTAAGGGTGCTTTTGTAGCAAAATATTGGGCTTGTGAAGCTTGAGGCTTTTTGGATACAGGGCTTGATGGATGTTGAAATTGAGGGATATTAGGAGTGTGGGTTGCTCCCCAATGCTTAAGATAATTGCCACTGAATTTTCTGGATAAAGGTGTAGTATTCATGATAAAAGAAACTTTATCAGTTGGGGACTGGAGAAAAAGTTGCATTGGTCGAGGTCTCATTTGTAATGTTCTTCTTCTGTCCCTGTAAAAACTCATGAGATAAAAAATCAGGAAGAGAATTATTTTTGCTAGCAATATACACGATGTCAAAATCAAATATAGCTAGTAAAGCTTGCCAGCGAGCAAATATTTGCTAAGCAGCAAAATTTCTTATATCTTTTTTTAAAATTTCTTTGGCAGATTTACAATTTATTCTTAATAAAGATTTTCTATTTAATCACTTTGAAACTTCATTATACTATTTACAATGGATAAAATTTTCTTTTTAATGGTTGAGTACTTCTATTGAGTGGTAGTCCATGTCCCATAAGTAAAATGAAGAATTTTTTCTTTTCCAAGGTATTTCTTTGTAGAAGGATTCCTCCAAAACCTATTTCAGATGCTTCTGTTTGAACAATTTTTAATAAATCTGGATGAGGGATAGTTAAACAAGGTAAATTTTGGACTTTTTGTTTAATACTTTGATTGGCTTTTGTATGAGCAAGTGACCATTCCACAGGATTTTTTGTTAAGCGCATTTGCAAGATTTTTCTTTCTTTGGCAAGATCTTTATAGAAGTCTGAAACATAATTAAGACATCCAAGAAAATGCTGTAATTGTTCTTTATTAAGAATTTCATTAGGAAATTGAGAAGCAAACTTAATAACTCTTTGAACTGGAGAAATAGTTCCTTTTTTTTTATTATAAAGCCAAGAAACTAAATTTTTGTTCGGAAAAGTTTCATTTTCTTTGGAAAAAAACAAGTCCATTTTTCAAAATAACTTTTTTAAAAATATGTAAATGTTTCCAATGGTCACAAATGGATTTTGAAAACACAAGAATGTCATCTATATAGACGAGTATAAAAGCTTGATATGGATTAAAAATTTCATTCATTATTCTTTGAAATTCTGAAGGAGCATTTTTTTAACCAAAAGGCATAACATTCAATTTGTAATGTCCAAATGGGACGATGAAAACATTTTTATACTTGTCTTCCGGGGTGATTTGAATTTGCCAAAATCCAGATTTAAAATCAAATTTGGAAAAAATGAAGGTACCAGAGAGACGGTTAATAAGATTAGTTTTATTTGGAACTGGATATTGGATTTTTTTTAAACTTTATTTAAAGGCTTGTAGTTGATAACAAGATGGGGAACACCTCGTTCTTGTATAGGTGCTTTATTTACATAAAACGCTGCACAACTCCAAGGGGATTGTGATTTCTACATAAGCTTTTTAGCAAGAAGATCATTGAATTATTTAGTACACAGTTGAACAAGGCCTTTATTCATCTGAATAGGTAGAGCTTTAGTAGGAATTTGAGATTCATCAAAATTATCAATATATGGAAGAGAAACAGTATGGTGTTTCCTATGCCAAAAGGCAGAGGGAAGGTCGGAACAGTATTCTGTTTCAAAGGATTTTTGAAATTGGATTAAATCTTTTTGGAACTCTAGTTTTTGTAATCCTTCTTCAATTCTTAAAGAATTCATATCTTCTTGAAGATATGCAATTTGGTTTTTCTTAATAAGAAATTTGATTTTGAATGATATTGATATGTTGAATAGGAGATGATTCAACAAAATCAAAAATTAATTCTTTATTGTTTAGAATAGTTCTTAAGCCTAATGAATTAATTTGAAAGGGCTGTGGAATATGTAGAAAAGAATTTCCAAGGATAACATCATTGTTTAAATTTTTTCTAGTAGGAAATTAGTCTTTATACATTTTCCATTTTTGTAAACATAGGCATCATTTAATTTATATTTGATGTATAGTTTTTTGCTAGCAGTTGCTAGGCTGAGTTTATTTTTAGTTTTTTGATAATATTTTGTTGGGATTAATCCTTCTCTTATTAAATTAACATCTGTGCCACTATCTAGTAAGCAGAGCGCTTTAACAGAGAAGTATTTGACCTTAATTGTAACTTGAGTTTTTCATTTTTAAAGTGGATTTCTTGTTAAAAAATTTACAAAACCATTTAAGTCTTCACCAAATTCTTCATGTTGTTCTATATTATCATCATTTTCTTGATAAGATTTAAGGGTATGCGGTTCAAGATTTTCAACACACTGTTTGAGATATTAAAGTTCATTTAAAGCTTGTTTTATTTCTTGCTTTTGATTATTAATTTCTTTATAAAGATCTTGAATTGAAAGATGAGTAGGAGCTTGTTGGTCTCTTAACCTATATAAAACAATTTTTATACTGAACTATTCAGTTAAGTCAGATATATTATTTGATGTAGAAGCTTTTCCTTTTTTATTTCCATTATTTACATTCTGTTTTTTGTCAAAAAAATTATTTTTTAATTCTTCATCTTTGAGATCTTTAAACATTTTGAGCACCATTTCTGCTGGAGCCGAAAGAACGTTTAAAGATAAAGAGGAAGAAGAGGCAGATTCATACTGTATATCACTGTTAAATATTTTACACTGACATGTAGCTGAAGAGTAGGAGGAAGAATAATTTGTATCAAAGGAACTAGATGACCCTGAGATGAGGATCCTTTTAATATAGTCTTAATTTCTTTTTCTATTTTTACTTTTGTTTTTGGGTAGTTAGGAGCAATATGTCCTTTTTCTTTACAGTTATAGCATTGTATTTCCTTTTTCTTGGGAAATGAAGTGGATGGATTATTTTTTGTATACGTTTTCTTTGATCCTTTATAAGGTTTTTTATGGGAAGATTTTTTATGATATCTTTTTGAGGGAACATAATATTGTGGAGTTGAAAAATGTTTAGATTTTCTTTTTTGATGGTTTCTTTTTAATTTTTCTTTTTATTCTAGCTAGAAGGACTGATTAATGGTTCCATGCCAAATTGAAGGCAAAAATCACCAAGTTCATACTTGCTGATACATTTTTTATTTTTAATTTGACGCTTTAGTTTGATTTCATTGCATAAGGAAAATCCAACTTTATTAATCCTTTGAATTAGATCACCACATGTATACATTCCATAATTTAAGTTCTCATAAATTTTTGATTTTAATTCTTCTCTAACTTTTTCTGCAAAAATTTTAGGAAGACCAGATATAAATTTTTCTTTCCAAAATTTTGAATTACTTGCATCAATTGTGTAGAGTTTTCATAAGAAATCATCTTTATACCAATGGAAATCTGATAACGTTAGGCATGATAAATTAATTAATAAATATTTTAATTTTTCTTCTATATTCATATAATTACTAATTAAATGTTTAACTAAATTAGAAATGAGCATGTAGATAGAATTAGGGATCATTTGACGTTGCATAGTAAGAATAGGATTTCCTGAGGGATCTCTTTTTACTGTATTGAAAATAGCATTTCTTTCTATATTAGAAAGATATTTTTGCCACCAACCATGTAATTGTCCAGTAAATCTAAGGACAACTGCGTTTACTGCATGTCTTTGGTCATTACGAGTAGCCATGATGGTAGAGGCATATATCATCATGTGTTGGCATAATTGTAGGATTTAAGCCGTTTAAATTCTATTCATATACTAAAGAGTTTTCAAATCGAAGGTCATTTAAAATAGCTTGTTCTTCGAATTGATGATCAACAAGAGTTGGTCTTGGATAATAATTTCTTGTTTTTGCTGTAGTAACAATTGGTTTTTGTCTTTTAAATATTTTATTAAGTTGTATAGATTCTTGATCTTGGTCCTCTTGATGTTCATTTGATGTTTTAGACTTTTTGTCTATAAAGTCAGAAACAGAGAATTTTGAGTATGAGCCAGAAACTTTAGAAGTTGAAACTAAAATATTTATAGAATTTTCAGCTTTTTGGTCTTTATTTTCTTAAAGTTTATATTTTTAAAACTATGAGATAACTGAGTAATTAGTTCATTTGAAAATTTTAAAGGTTTCTTTTCTAAATTTAGATCTTTAAGGGCTTCACCTTGAAAACCTAAAGATTGTGTCTTAATTACCTTTTGAGAAGAAGTAGTTTCATAAAGTTGTAAAATATTTTCTACTTTATTTTCAATTCTATTAGTTTGTTGAAAAATAGTATGAAGATTTATATTTGTATAATAATTTTGTTCTAAAACATGACTTAAGTTTGATTTGTAAATTAATTCCGATTTACCTTTATCACCTTGTATCTTTGCAATATCTTTTATAGGTACAGCTGAAGTTTCTTTATAAAGGATTTGATGTAATTAAGGATGTATAGATTCTTCAGTTATTTGTGGAGAGGAGCTGGTAGAAGCTATAATCCAAGAAGAGCTTAATTTTGTTATCATATTGATGGTTAATTCTTCAGTTTTATAAGCTTTCTTCATTGCTAATTTTAGCCAGTCAAAGAAATAAATATTTCTTTGATTATCATACATATATTTATACCACTTTTCTTTTAAGAAATCTTTATGTTCTTGAGAAACTTGTTTAAAAAATGATTTTGTTAAAGGATGTAATGATAAATTCTTTTTTAACATTTCTTTATCAATTTCAAAACATTCAATAACATTTATATTGAAATCAGATTCAGAAGGATTATATGTATTAGTTGGAGAAGCATGATTACTTATAGTTTTTGGAGCTTGATTAGAAGGATAAATGAGGCCTGTAGGTCTCATATCTGCATGAGGTGTAGAGTAAGAAACTCTAGATAGTTCTTTTAGGGAAGATCCTACCACAAAGGGAGGATGTGAATAAGACTTTCTAGATGATTGATAAACTGTAGGAGTTGTATATCTTGAATCGGTTTGAAAATTTATTTTAACACTTCCATGTTCATGTTCAATAATTGTTTCAATATCTTTATTTTCTAAAGATCTTTCTGGTTGAGCATTTTCTAGGTGCCATCTACTAGATAGATGGCTGTCATTCCATTGTACAAGTTTTGGAATATTTACTTTATTTTTAAAATTAGTTTGGAATAAAGTAGTCGTACCTTTTGCTTGATTAGAATAGGCTATGCTTGGAATAACTGAATTCATGAGTTTATAATAAACTCCATATATGAGAGCAAGATTTTGATTATGAGGATTCATATCAAAACCTTTTATCTGGATAGCTAAGGTAAGGGCTTCATGTGCACCTTGATCTGTAAGGGAAACAGAGAAATTTGGAAACAATTGAAGAAAGTAGGGCCATTAAACAAACTTGATTCAATCATTCCATGTAATGAATCGCTGAATTTTTTATGTCTTGTATCTTGAACATAGATGAGAGCTTCAGTTCTAAGTCCAAGTTTTGTTAATGGCTTAAGAGTAACTTGTACTAGTCCAAATGAATATAATTGTATGTTTTAACATACTCTTTTATTTCTTGGGGCTTAATTAAAGAAAGATGCTGAATATCACCTGTGATGGATTTAGTTCTTTCAATGGTTTTTACTTTATAACTTGATTTTAATTAAAAACTTCCAACTTTATAAATTTCATTTTTATTTACGGTTGGAATAGTCTAGTCACAAATAACCTGATCTAAATTGTCATAACTGATTTCTTCACTATTTTTAATAGACATAAAAGATAAAGAATTTGATGATGAGGAAGAAGAAGGTACAAACTTCTTAATAAGCTTAGCCATAATTTGTATTATAGAGTTATTTTAACCAATACCACCATGAGTATCTAACGAAATAGAAGATTTACACACCAACAAAATGCCTTAAACGCCTTCACACGGCTGGCAACGGTGACAACAATGGCTGCCTGAAATTCGCACTAGGCAGATTACGATTAAAATTTCTCAATAATAAAAAACACACAACCAAGTATTTAGGCTTTTGACGTTCTTGCTTCCGAGTCAACAATTCCTTAAGCAAAATCAAAACATAACATAACAAAGATAAGCGAAGAAATACTCACAAAATGACTTTCTATTGCCAAAGTTCTTGATTACAAGTTTGATACCAACTTGGCTCTGATACCAAATGGGAAGATGGTGGGAAAATCAAAAATTACAAAAGTGCAGGGGAGAGAAGAGAGGAGATGGTAGTAAAAGCAAGGCTGGATTTTGACTGGTATTCTAACTCTTGCCTGTACAAGGGGAAGGCTATACCTATTTATAACAATTTCAAACATAATTTACATTTCATTACAACTACATTTAGACTGAATGTGAATTTCATTTGATGTGTTGGTATGTTTCTTAATGTTGCCGCAGCCACTTTTGGATAATTTTGAACTGCATATAAGCTTTGTCGGTGGATACATAGCACATACCATTATTGTATGTCTTTATGCTTTTCATTTTCTGATGCATGAGTACATGTCCTTGATGACTTGGAATAGATGTGAGACGGTGGATAAAATACTACTTCATTCTTGAGAGAGGTGTCCTTTGTCCTCTAGTACTTTCCCAAGAGACCATTGATGGGCTAGTAGAAAAAGCTTTCTCATTATTATATTTTATACTCTTCCAATTCTTTAGAGAACAAGTTCTTGTAGGAAGGATCTTTATACTATTCTTGCTGTAGAATAGTATTATTGCTGGAGACTTTCATCATAGCATCAAAATTAAGGCAGAGATCATCCCAGCCATCATTTGCTATTTCACCATGGAATAGATGGATTAACTCCTCACGAGTTTTGTCAGAAATATCAAAAGACATATCTTCATAAGCATTGAGAATTTGATTAAGGGCTGCATGTCCTGATTTATAAGGATTCTGCATCACTGTTGTTTGTTCAGCGAGATCATCAGCAATGCAAATAACTCTTCGACCATCGCACCAAATATATCTCTGTATGTACTTGCAAATTCAAGATGTTCTTTTAAATTGAGAAATCTTTGATACTGATTAGCAGCTGGATCATAAATTTGGAAGCATTCTAAGCTGTATTCCAATATTACAGCTTCATGAGAATCATACCATTGGGCAGGATAATTGATAGGGAGATGCTCGTAATCATTTAAAGTAGAGATGAATTTTTTGTAGAATAAATTTCCTTCTTCATAAATCATGATGGTCCATAATTGATATGGTTGATAGAACCAAATTTCTGATCGTTCACCCATGGTGGATGATATCGTTAAGAGCAATTATCTTTTGGCGACTCCAAGGCTGCGAAAGGCATGACACATAATTGTAGGGAGCTACTGTATTATTTCAGAATCATCTCTGCATAAAGAAAATCTTTGGACAAATCCTTGCTCAATATTTGAGATGTCAGCTTCATGTGATGGTAGCAATAATTTTGAAAAGCTAGTTACCCAGCTTAAGTAACAAGCTTCAAGCATTAATCGCTCCTTGATCTAGCAAGAAAGAGTTTTTTCGCTTAAGGAATTGCTGACTCAGAAGTAAGAACGTCAAAAGTCTTAATACTTGGTTGTGTGTATGTTATTATTGAGAAATTTTAATCATAATCCACCCGAAGCGAATTTGAGGTAGCCATTGTTATCGTTGTTGTCAGCTGTGTGAAGGTATTTAAGGCATTTTGTTGGTGTGTAAATCTTCTATTTCATAAAATACTCATGGTGGTTTTGGTTAAAATAATTCTGTAATACAAATTATGACTAAGCTTATTAAGAAGTTTGTACCTTCTTCTTCCTCATCATCAAATTCCTTATCTTCTACGTCTGTTAAAAATAGTGAAGAAATAAGTTATGATGACTTAGATCAGGTTCTTTATGAGTAGACTACTCCTAATGTTAAAAAAAGTGAAATTTATAAAGTTGGAAAATTTCAAATAAATTCAAGTTATAAAGTAAAAACCATTGAAAGAACTGAATCCATCACAGGTGATATTCAGCATCTTTCGTTAATCAAACCACATGAAATAAAAGAGTATGCTAAAACATACCATTGTATTCATTTCGGATTAGTGCAAGTTGCTTTAAAGCCATTAATAAGACTTGGACTTAGAACTGAAGCTCTCATCTATGTTCAAGATACAAGACATAAAAAATTTAGCGATTCATTACTTGGAATGGTTGAATCAAGTTTGGCTAATGGCCCTACTTTCTTCAATTGTTTTCTAAATTTTTTTTTCCTTACAGATCTAGGTGCACATGAAGCCTTTACCTTAGACAAAAGGTTTTGATATAAATCCTTATAATCAAAATCTTGCTCCCATATATAGAGTTTATTATAAACTCATGAATTCAGTTGTTCCAGGCAGAGCCTATTCTAATCAAGCAAAAGGTATCATTACTTTATTCCAAACTAATTTTAAAAATAAAGAAAATATTCCAAAACTCATACAGTGGAATGATATTCATTTATCTGGTAGATGGCGCCTAGAAAATGCTCAACCAGAGAGATCTTTAGAAAATAAAGGTATTGAAACAATTATTGAACATGAAGATGGAAGTGTTGAAATAAAATTTCAAATCGATTCAAGAGATACAATTCCTACAGTTTATCAACCATCTAGAAAGTCTTATTCACATCCTCCATTTGTGGTAGGATCTTCCCTAAAAGAACCATCCATGGTTTCTTACTTTACACCTCCTGTAGATCTGGGACCTATAGGCCTCGCTTATCCTTCTTATCAAGCTCCAGAAATTATAAGAAATCATGTTTCTCCAACTAATACGTATAATCCTTCTGAATCTGATTTCAATATAAATATTATTGAATGTTTTGAAATTGATAAAGAAATGTTAAAAAAGAATTTATCATTACATCCTTTAACAAAATCCTTTTTTAAACAGGTTTCTTAAGAACATAAAGATTTCTTAAAAGAAAAGTGGTATAAATATATGTATGATAATCAAAGAAATATTTATTTCTTTGACTAGCTAAAATTAGCCGTGAAGAAACTTATAAAACTGAAGAATTAACCATCAATATGATAACAAAATTAAGCTCTTCTTGGATTGTAGCTTCTACCAGTTCCTCTCCACAAATAACTGAAGAATCTATACACCCTTAATTACATCAAATCCTTTATAAAGAAACTTCAGCTGTACTTATAAAAGATGTTGCAAAGATACAAGGTGATAAAGGTAATCAGAATTAATTTACAAATCAGACTTAAGTCATGTTTTAGAAAAAAATAATTATACAAATATAAATCTTCATACTATTGGTCAACAAACTAATAGAATTGAAAATAAAGTGGAAAATATTTTACAACTTTATGAAACTACTTCTTCTCAAAAGGTAATTAAGACACAATCTTTAGGTTTTCAAGGTGAAGCCCTTAAAGATCTAAAGTTAGAAAAGAAACCTTTAAAGTTTTCATATGAACTAATTGTTTAATTATCTCATAGTTTTACAAATATAAAACTTCAAGAAAATAAAGACTGAAAAGCTAAAAAATCTATAAATATTTTAGTCTCAACTTCTAAAGTTTTTAGCTCAGACTCAGAATTCTCTGTTTCTGACTCTATAGACGAAAAGTCTAAAACAACAAATGAACATCAAGGTGACCAAGATCAAGAATCTCTACAACTCAATAAAATATTTAAAAGGCAAAAACCAATTGTTACTATAGCAAAAACAAGGAATTATTATCTAAGACCAACTCTTATTGATCTTCAATTCGAAGAACAAGCTATTTTAAATGGCCTTCGACTTGAAAACTCTTCAGTATATGAATGGAATTTCGACAGCTTATAAAAATATCAAATCCTGCAATTATGCCAACACATGATGATATATGTCTCTACCATCATGGCTGCTGGTAATGACTAAAGACATGCGGTAAACGCAGTTGTCCTTGGATTTACTGGATAATTACATGGTTGGTGGGAAAAATATCTTTCTGATATAGAAAGAAATGCTATTTTAAATGCAGTAAAAAGAGATCCCTTAGGAAATCTTGTTCTTATTATGCAAGGTCAAATGATCCCTGATTCTATCTATATGCTCATTTCTAATATAGTTAAACATTTTATTGGTAATTATATGAATGTAGAAGAAAAATTAAAAACTCAATTAATCAATTTATCATGCCCAACGTTATCAGATTTCTATTGGTAAAAAGATGTTTACTTATCAAAATTCTACACAATCGATGCAAGTAATTCAGAATTTTGGAAAGAAAACTTTATATCGGGTCTTCCTGAACTTTTTGTAAAAAAGTTAGAGAAGAATTAAAATTAGAAAATTATGAGAAATTAAATTATGGAATGCATACATATGGTGATTTAATTTAAAAGATTAATAAAGTTGGATTTTCCTTATGCAATGAAATCAAACTAAAGCGTCAAATTGAAAATAAAAAATGTATCAGCAAGTATGAACTTGGTGATTTTTGCTTTCAATTCGGCATGGAACCATTAATCAATCCTTCTAGCCAGAATAAAAAGAAAAAATTGAAAAGAAACCATCAAAAAGAAAATCTAAACATTTTTCAACTCCACAATGTTATGTTCCCTCAAAAAGATATCATAAAAAATCTTCCCATAAAAAACCTTATAAAGAATCAAAGAAAACTTATACAAAAAACAATCCATCGACTTCATTTCCTAGGAAAAAGGAAATACAATGCTATAACTGTAAAGAAAAAGGACATATTGCTCCTGACTGCCCAAAAACAAAAGTAAAAATAGAAAAAGAAATTAAGACTATAATTAAAATGGATCCTCATCCTCATTTTCAGAGTCATCTAGTTCCTTTGATATAGATTATTTTTCCTCCTACTCTTCAAATACATGTCAGCGTAAAATATTTAACAGTGATATACAGTATGAATATGCCTCTTTTTCCTCTTTATCTTCAAATGTACTTTCTACTCCAAAAGAAATGGTGTTAGAAATGTTTAAAGATCTCAAAGATGAAGAATTAAAGAATAAATATTTTGAAAAAATATAGAATATAAATAAAGGAAATAAAAAAGGAAAAGCTTCTAAATCAAATAACATATCTGACCTACCTGAATAATTCAGTATAAAAACTATTTTAGATACGTTAAGAGACCAACAAACTCCTACTCATCTTTCTATTCAAGACTTGTATAAAGAAATTAATAATCAAAAGCAAGAAATAAAACAATTAAAACAAGCTTTAACTGAACTTCAAGATCTCAAACAGCGTGTTGAAACTCTTGAATCTCATACCCTTAAATCTTATCAAGAAAATGATGATAATATAGAGCAACATGAAGAATTTGGTGAAGACTTAAATGGTTTTGTAAATTCTTTAACAAGAAATCCACTTCAAATATGGAAAACTCAAGTTACAATTAAGGTCAAAGACTTCTCTATTAAAGCACTCTGCTTACTAGAGAGTGGCATAGATGTTAATTTAATAAGAGAAGGATTAATCCTAATAAAATATTATAAAAAAACTAAAAATAAACTCAACCTAGCAACTGCTAGTAAAAAACTGTATATCAAATATAAATTAAATGATGCCCATGTTTGCAAAAATAGAAAATGTATAAAGACTAATTTCTTGCTAGGAAAAGATTCAAAAAATGATGCTATCCTTGGAAATCCTTTTCTATAGATTCTACAGCCTTTTCAAATTGATTTATTAGGCTTAAGAACTATTCTAGAAAACAAAGAATTAATTTTTGATTTTGTTGAACCATCTCCTATTTAACATATCAATATCATTCAAAATCAAATTTCTTATAAAGAAAAACAAATTGAATATCTTCAAGAAGATATGAATTCTTTAAGAATTAAAGAAGGATTACAAAAACTAGAATTCCAAAAAGATTTAATCCAATTTCAAAAATCCCTTGAAACATAATGCTGTCTGACCTTCTCTCTGCCTTTTGGCATAGGAAACACCATACTGTTTCTCTTCCATATATTGATAATTTTGATGAATCCCAAATTCCTACTAAAGCTCGACCTATTCAGATGAATAAAGACCTTATTCAACTATGTACCTTGGAGTTGTGCAGCGTTTTATGTAAATAAAGCACCTGTACAAGAACGAGGTGTTCCCCGTCTTGTTATCAACTACGAGCCTTTAAATAAAGTTTTAAAAACAATCCGATATCCAGTTCCAAATAAAATTGATCTTATTAACCGTCTCTCTGGTGCCTTCATTTTTTCCAAATTTGATTTTAAACTTGGATTTTGGCAAATTCAAATCACTCCGGTAGACAAGTATAAAACTGCTTTCACAGCCCCATTTTGACATTATGAATGGACTTGTTTTATCTCAAAAGAAAATGAAAATTTTCAAACAAAAAATTCAGTATCTTTATTCAGACCTATTTGTCTTCAGGAATTATCCCTTCTCACAATGAAGCCAATTAATAGTAAAAGCAAAGTCTTTAGTCAAGAATCAAGCTCTTCCTCTATCCTTACATCTCAACAAATATCAAGCCCTTTCTTCAATCTAGGATTATCTATTACCTCTCAAGAACTTATCAATGCACTTCTTCTGACAAAAGAAAAAACACTCGAAAAACTATGTCCAAAATTGCAAACCATATCAAGGATTTAGAAAGCCAAATCCATATGTGTTTTAACATCCATCAAAGAGCACTGTTATCCACCTCTGCTGATGAGAAAACATCTAGAATTCACCTACTGGAAAAGGTTAACAAAGCCCTTCCAGATGAGATTGCTGCAAGAATCAGAGGAAAAACACTTTTTCATCTGATCAATGAGCGGTTAATGTTAAAAGCTCAATATATAAGCTGGGAACTGGTTTCCAAAATTGTTCCTGCCATCACATGAAGTTGATATCTCATATATCGAACAAGGATTAGTCCAAAGATTTCTTCTACATAGAGATGATTTTGAAATAATATAGCAGCTCCTTGTAATCATGCAACATGCCCTTCGCAGTCTTGGAGCCACCAATAGACAACTGCTCATAACAATAACATCAAGTTTCGGTGAAAGATCAGAAATTCTTTTTTATCAACCATATCAAATATGGACCATCATGGAATATGAAGGAGATTTATTCTGCAAAAGATTCATTTATACAGTACGATTACGAGCATCTCCCTGTAAGCTATCCTTCTCAATGATATGAAGCCCATGAAGTTGCTATATTGGAATACAGCCTAGAACACCTCCAAAATTATGATCCGTCTACTGATCAGTACCAAAGATTTCTTAATTTAAAAGAACATCTTGAATTTGCAAGTACATGTAGATATTTTTGGTGCGATGGTAGAAGAATTGTGTGTATTGCAGATGATCTCATAGAGCTATGCAGAATCCTTCTAAATCAGAACATGGAAAGTATGATCAAATTCTCAATGCCTATGAAGATATATCTTTTAATATTTCAGAAAAAAATTGAAAAGAATTAATTCAGCTATTCCATGGAGAATTAGAAAATGATAATGATGGTTGGAATGACCTTTGTCTTAATTTTAACTTTATTATGAAGTTCTCTGCCAGCTACAATGGAGCTCATCAGCCTAACGAATAATATTATCAAGAGGTTTTATTCCATAAAGCATACAAAGAAAATATGTCCTACCGTAATACCTTTCTCCATAAACTCATCAAAAGTATCTTGAAAAAGTACTATACATAGAAGCTACTTTGGGAAAAAGACAAAAGACAATTGAGAAAAAACCAAAAGACAACAGCATGCCAAGGCTCTCATCGCCGAAACAATCCCACTAGTTACTATGCATGTATACTCTCCCATCCTTACAGTCAACAAGTACACTCATTAAAGCATGAAGACAAACCACTTGTAGCCAGATATGTATCCACCTCATCTATACTGCAACCTATAATCTTATCCAGCAGTGAAGATCTTATCCAGCAGAGAAGTCCCGAAACACCAAGAAACATGCTAGCATAGTAGATGAAACGTAAATGTAGTTGAAATTCAGTTGTAATGAAATATAAATTAAGAGCAGTTGAAATGTAGTTGTAATGAAATGTAAATTAAGTGTGTAAGGCTATAAATAGGTGTAGCCATCACTGTGTAAATCAGAACAAGAAATAGAGTTGTATTTCCTCCTCCAAATTCCCTTGTGATCCTTGTTCTCCGCCCTTCCTCTCTTAAATTTAGGAGAGAGATGGGCGGAGAACGAGGATTACAAGGGTATTTAGGAGAGAGAAGGGTGGAGAACAAGGATTACAAGGGAATTTGGAGGAGGAAATACAACTCTATTTCTTTTCTAATTACACGGTGATGGCTACACCTATTTATAGCCTTACACTCTTAATTCACATTTTATTACAATTGCATTTCAACTAAATTTGCATTTCATTTGATGAGCTGGCACTTGTCTTGATACGTCTGGACTTCACTGCTGGATAAGATCACTTTTTGCACTGTAGATGAACTTTATCGATGGCACCTGTCGTATTCTGAATAGTGATAAAAGATGCCATAATTACTTTGTGGAAGATTAAGTGGCTTTAAACAGATGGCTTTATTTCTTTCTTTTTCTTTGGATAGAGATGAATCCTTCATTATCACTTTTTGTTTCTTTAGCATCTGTATCTGGTTCAGGAGCAATATTTTCAAAAGGATTGTTGTCAACCCAAAGATGATGAAGTTGCTGACCAAAACTTAATGGAGAATCTTCAAATGACCTTTCTTTTTGTATTTGTTCAATAATTTCCTTTTGAAAAATCTTTTTTGAGCTGAAGTAAATTTGCTGCTGCAAAAAGAGCAGAAGAAGAGGCTGAACAAGAACTCTTATGTTTGTCCATATCACTTGCTGGATAAATCCATTCCTTTTCTTTTTCAGGAGTTTTGAGAACTTCTGAGAATGATGGCTTTATAGCTTGATCGGTAGAATATTGCCGGAGTATTGTAGTATAAGTAAATTGATGCCAAAACTTAATATAAATCATTCGAGATAAAACTGGTGGATCGAAGTCCATTTCTTTATAAAAATTCCATTTCAATATCCAGGGAATCTCCTGCTTACGATAAAACTGCATGGTAACATAAAGTTCAGTTGCAAGATGTAGGTGCTGATAAAGGCTTTTTTTCTTTTATTTTGAGAGAGGCTTTAAAGGATGCAGCATAGGATTCATAAATAGGAAGTAGAGCTTGAGGAAGGATACCTTTATTGGCACAAAAAGGTATCCAAAATTGTGTGAAGAATCACATGGGATTTTATGGGAGTTTGATTTAGATCTGATATACCAGGAATGCTGGAATGATGGGTTTTGATAATAGAGGATGACTTCCCAGGCAAAAATATAGTCATAATAATAAAAAATAAGTTCTGAATCAAGCCTTTGAGGTATATGAAGAGGTCTTCCCCATTCTTCTGCTGAGAGAACATGTAGAATCTTAATTTTTGAATATAGAATAATAGTGTTGGTTGGTAAAGCATTTAAGTATGAATTTTTGGACCTATCTGAATGATCAATAGTACAGCTGCCAGTTCTAATAAGAATCTGTTCATAAACTTTATAGTCAAGGGGTTGGATGTATAAATGTTCTAGAGAAAATAGGGTTTGGATAAGGTGTTCAATGGAAATGGTATCTGCATAAGACATTTCATCTAAGGAATAAATTCTCAAGGGTGCTTTTGTAGCAAAATATTGGGCTCGAGAAGCTTAAGGCTTTTTGGATATAGGGCTTGATGAATGTTGAAATTGAGGGATATCAGGAGTGTGGGTTGCTCCCCATTGCTCAAGATAATGGCCACTGGATTTTCTGGATAAAGGTGTCGTATTCATGATAGAAGAAACTTTATCAGTTGGGGACTGGAGAAAAGGTCGCATCGGTCTAGGTCTCATTTGTAATGTTTTTTTTTGTCCCTGTAAAAACTCACAAGATAAAAAATTAGGAAGAGAGTTATTTTTGCCAGTAATATACTTGATGTCAAAATCAAATGTAGCTAGTAAAGATTGCCAGCGAGCAAATATTTGCTTAACAGCATGATTTTTTACATCTTTTTCTAAAATTTCTTTAGCAGATTTACAATCTATTCTTAATAAAAATTTTTTGTTTAATAAATCACTTTGGAACTTCATTATACTGTTTATAATGGATAAGATTTCCTTTTTAATGGTTGAGTAATTCTGTTAAGCGGGAGTCCATGTCCCAGAAGTTAAACGAAGAATTTCTTCTTTTCTAAGGGTACTTCTTTTGTAGAAGGATTCCTCCAAAACCTATTTTAGATGCATCTGTTTGAACTATTTTTAATAAATCTGGATGAGGGATAGTTAAACAAGCTAAATCTTGGACTTTTTGTTTTATACTTTGAACGACTTTTGTATGAGCAAGTGACCATTCCACAGGATTTTTTGTTAAGCGCATTTGCAAGATTTTTCTTTCTTTGGCAAGATCATTGTAGAAGTCTGAAATATAATTAAGACATCCAAGAAAACGTTGTAATTTTTCTTTATTAAGAATTTCATCAGGAAATTGAAAAGCAAACTTAATAACTCTTTGAACTAGAGAAATAGTTCCTTTTTTTATTATAAAGCCAAGAAACTAAATTTCTGTTTGGAAAAGTTTCATTTTCTTTTGGGATAAAACAAGTCCATTTTTCAGAATAACTTTTTTAAAAATATGAAAATGTTTCCAATGGTTGCAAATGGATTTTGAAAACACACGAATGTCATCTATATAGACGAGTATAAAAGCTTGATATGGATTAAAAATTTCATTCATTATTCTTTGAAATTCTGAAGGAGCATTTTTTAAACCAAAAGGCATAACATTCCATTTATAATGTCCAAATGGAATGGTAAAAGCAGTTTTATAGCTATCCTCCGGGGCAATTTGAATTTGCCAAAAGCTGGATTTAAGATCAAATTTGGAAAATATGAAGGCACCAGAGAGATGGTTAATAAGATCAATTTTATTCGGAACTGGATAGCTGATAGATTTTAAAACTTTATTTAAAGGCTTGTAGTTGATAATAAGATGGGGAACACCTCGTTCTTGTTTAAGCACTTTATTTATATAAAACACTGCACAACTTTAAGGGGATTGTGATTTCTGAATAAACTTTTTAGCAAGAAGATCATTGATCTCTTTAGTACAAAGTTGAACAAGGTTTTTACCTATCTAAATAGGTCGAGCCTTAGTAGGAATTTGAGATTCATCAAAATTATCAATGTATGGAAGAGAAATAGTATGGTGTTTCCTATGCTAAAAGGCAGAGGGAAGGTCGGAACAGCATTCTATTTCAAGGGATTTTTGAAATTGGATTAAATCTTTTTGGAATTCTAGGTTTTTTAATCCTTCTTCAATTCTTAAAGAATTCATATCTTCTTGAAGAAATGCAATTTATTTTTCTTTATAAGAAATTTGATTTTGAATGATATTGATATGTTGAATAGGAGATGATTTAGCAAAATCAAAAATTAATTCTTTATTGTCTAGAATAGTTCTTAAGCCTGAAGAATCAATTGAAAAGGTTGTAGAATCTGTAGAAAAGGATTTCCAAGGATAACATCATTGTTTAAATCTTTTCCCAGCAGGAAATTAGTTTTTATACATTTTCCATTTTTGCAAACATGGGCATCATTTAATTTATATTTGATGTAGAATTTTTTACTAGCAGTTGCTAGGCTGAGTTTATTTTTAGTTTTTTGATAATATTTTGTTGGGATTAATCCTTCTCTTATTAAATTAACATCTGTGCCACTATCTAGTAAGCATAATGCTTTAATAGAGAAGTCTTTGACCTTAATTGTAACTCGAGTTTTTCATTTTTGAAGTGGATTTCTTGTTAAAGAATTTACAAAACCATTTAATTATTCACCAAATTCTTCATGTTGTTCTATATTATCATCATTTTCTTGAAAAGATTTAAGGGTATGAGATTCAAGATTTTCAACACGCTATTTGAGATCTTGAAGTTCATTTAAAACTTGTTTTAATTGTTTTATTTCTTGCTTTTGATTATTAATTTCTTTATAAAGATCTTGAATTGAAAGATGAGTAGGAGCTTGTTGGTCTTTTAACCTATCTAAAACAGTTTTTATACTGAACTGTTCAGGTAAGTCTGATATATCATTTGATGTAGAAGCTTTTCCTTTTTTATTTCCATTATTTACTTTCTGTATTTTGTCAAAAAATTTATTTTTTAATTCTTCATCTTTGAGATCTTTAAACATTTCTTGCACCATTTCTGTTGGAGCCAAAATAACATTTAAAGATACAGAGGAAGAAAAGGCAGATTCATACTGTATATCATTGTTAAATATTTTACACTGACATGTATCTGAAGAGTAAGAGGAAGAATAATCTGTATCAGAGGAACTAGATGACTACGAAAATGAGGATGAGGATCCTTTTAATATAGTCTTAATTTCTTTTTCTATTTTTACTTTTGTTTTTGGGCAGTCAGGAGCAATATCTCCTTTTTCTTTATAGTTATAGCATTGTATTTCCTTTTTCTTGGGAAATGAAGTAGATGCATTATTTTTTGTATACGTTTTCTTTGATCCTTTATAAGGTTTTTTATGGGAAGATTTTTTATGATATCTTTTTGATGGAACATAATATTGTGGAATTGAAAAATGTTTAGATTTTCTTTTTTATGGTTTATTTTTAATTTTTTCTTTTTATTCTGGCTAGAAGGACTGATTAATGGTTCCGTGCCAAATTGAAAGCAAAAATCACCAAGTTCATACTTGCTGATACATTTTTGATTTTCAATTTAATGCTTTAGTTTGATTTCATTGCATAAGGAAAATCACACTTTATTAATCTTTTGAATTAGATCACCATATGTATACATTCCATAATTTAAGTTCTCATAATTTTTTTATTTTAATTCTTCTCTAACTTTTTCTTCAAAAATTTTAGGAAGACCAGATATAAATTTTTCTTTCCAAAATTCTGAATTACTTGCATCAATTGTGTAGAGTTTTCATAAGAAAACATCTTTATACCAATGGAAATCTGATAACGTTAGGCATGATAAATTGATTAATTAAGATTTTAATTTTTCTTCTATATTCATATAATTACTAATAAAATGTTTAACTAAATTAGAAATGAGCATGTAGATAGAATTAGGGATCATTTGACGTTGCATAGTAAGTATAGGATTTCCTGAGGGATCTCTTTTTACTGTATTGAAAATAGCATTTCTTTCTATATCAGAAAAATATTTTTGCCATCAACCATGTAATTGTCCAATAAATCTAAGGACAACTGTGTTTACTGCATGTCTTTGGTCATTACCAGCAGCCATGACGGTAGAGGCATATATCATCATGTGTTGGCATAATTGCAGGACTTGATATTTTTATAAGCCGTTTAAATTCTATTCATATACTAAAGAGTTCTCAAATCCAAGGCCATTTAAAATAGCTTGTTCTTCGAATTGAAGATCAATAGGAGTTGGTCTTGGATAATAATTCCTTGTTTTTGCTATAGTAACAATTGGTTTTTGCCTTTTAAATATTTTATTGAGTTGTAGAGATTCTTGATCTTGGTCACCTTGATGTTCATTTGTTGTTTTAGACTTTTCGTCTATAGAGTCAGAAATAGAGAATTCTGAGTTTGAGCTAGAAACTTTAGAAGTTGAGACTAAAATATTTATAGATTTTTCAGCTTTTCGGTCTTTATTTTCTTGAAGTTTTATATTTGTAAAACTATGAGATAATTAAATAATTAGTTCATATGAAAACTTTAAAGGTTTCTTTTCTAACTTTAGATCTTTAAGGGCTTCACCTTGGGAACCTAAAGATTGTGTCTTAATTACCTTTTGAGAAGAAGTAGTTTCATAAAGTTGTAAAATATTTTCCACTTTATTTTCAATTCTATTATTTTGTTGACTAATAGTATGAAGATTTATATTTGTATAATTATTTTGTTCTAAAACATGACTTAAGTCTGATTTGTAAATTAATTCTAATTACCTTTATCACCTTGTATCTTTGCAACATCTTTTATAGGTACAGCTGAAGTTTCTTTATAAAGGATTTGATGTAATTAAGGATGTATAGATTCTTCAGTTATTTGTGGAGAGGAACTGGTAGAAGTTATAATCCAAGAAGAGCTTAATTTTGTTATCATATTGATGGTTAATTCTTCAGTTTTATAAGCTTTCTTCATTGCTAATTTTAGCCAGTCAAAGAAATAAATATTTCTTTGATTATCATACATATATTTATACCACTTTTCTTTTAAGAAATCTTTATGTTCTTGAGAAACTTATTTAAAAAATGATTTTGTTAAAGGATGTAATGATAAATTCTTTTTTAACATTTCTTTATCAATTTCAAAACATTCAATAACATTTATATTGAAATCAGATTCAGAAGGATTATATGTATTAGTTGGAGAAGCATGATTACTTATAGTTTTTGGAGCTTGATCAGAAGGATAAATGAGGCCTGTAGGTCTCATATCTGCATGAGGTGTAGAGTAAGAAACTCTGGATAGTTCTTTTAGGGAAGATCCTACCACAAAGGGAGGATGTGAATAAGATTTTCTAGATGGTTGATGAACTGTAGGAGTTGTACATCTTGAATCGGTTTGAAAATTTATTTCAACACTTCCATATTCATGTTCAATAATTGTTTCAATATCTTTATTTTCTAAAGATCTTTCTGGTTGAGCATTTTCTAAGTGCCATCTACCAGATCGATGACTGTCATTCTACTGTACGAGTTTTGGAATATTTACTTTATTTTTAAAATTAGTTTGGAATAAAGTAATCATACCGTTTGATTGATTAGAATAGGCTATGCTTAGAACAACTGAATTCATGAGTTTATAATAAACTCTATATATGAGAGCAAGATTTTGATTATGAGGATTCATATCAAAACCTTTTATCTGGATAGTTAAGGTAAGGGCTTCATGTGCACCTAGATCTGTAAGGGAAATAAAGAAATTTGAAAACAATTGAAGAAAATAGGGCCATTAACCAAACTTGATTCAACCATTCCATGCAATGAAATGCTGAATTTTTTAGTTCTACGTCTAAGTCTTGTTAATGGCTTGAGAGCAACTTGTACTAGTCCAAAATGAATATAATTGTATGTTTTAGAATACTCTATTATTTCATGAGGTTTGATTGAAGAAAGATGCTGAATATCACATGTGATGGATTCAGTTCTTTTAATGGTTTTTACTTTATAACTTGATTTTAATTGAAAACTTTCAATTTTATAAATTTTACTTTTATTAATAGTAGCGATAGTCTAGTCATAAATAATCTGATCTAAATCGTCATAATTGATTTCTTTATTAATTTTAACAGACATAGAAGATAAGGAATTTGATGATGAGGAAGAAGAATGTACAAACTTCTTAATAAGCTTAGCCATAATTTGTATTACAGAGTTATTTTAACCAATACCACCACGAGTATCTAACGAAATAGAGGATTTACTCACCAAAAAAACGCCTTAAATGCCTTCACACGGCTGACAACGGCGACAAAAATGGCTACCTCAAATTCACTCCGAGCAGGTTATAATTAAAATTTCTCAATAATAACAAACACATAACCAAGTATAAAGACTTTTGACGTTCTTACTTCTGAGTCGGCAACTCCTTAAGCGAAATCAAAACATAACATAACAAAGATAAGTGAAGAAATACTCACAAAATGACTTTATATTGCCAAAGTTCTTGATTACAAGTTTGATACCAACTTGGCTCTGATACCAATTTAGGAGAGAGAAGGGTGGAGAACAAAGATTACAAGGGAATTTGGAGGAGGAAATACAACTCTATTTCTTATTCTGATTTACACGGTGATGGCTACATCTATTTATAGCTTTACACACTTAATTTACATTTCATTACAACTGCATTTCAACTACATTTACATTTCATCTACTATGCTAGCATGTTTCTTAGTGTTTCGGGACTTCTCTGCTGGATAAGATCTTCACTGTTGGATAAGATTACCGGTTGCATTATAGATGAGGAGGATACATATCTGGCTACAAGTGGTTTGTCTTCATGCTTTAATGAGTGTACTTGTTGACTATAAGGATGGGAGAGTACACAGGCATAGTAACTAGTGTTGACCAATAAAAATTGCAAATACTGCAGCGAAGACACCTCATCTCAGCTTAATTTAAGCTACAGAGGATATTTGCAGATCCTGGGGAATCACTGTGAGAACCGGCATTCCATGAAGATCAAGATAGCTGGAACTCTCAGAGGAAGTTCAAATTTCAGGTTGAACAGACATTATCGAACTCAAAAGCCACAAGCATGTCAGCCTGAGGTCAGTTCCCCCCAAGCCAGGGGGTCACTGACCAAAGTCCTGCTTCACGATGTCCAAAATTAATGAAATTTAGACGCGAAGCTTCAGTCATGCTCAGAAGATACTTTGCAAATTTTCAAGATGAAAAGACTTTGTTTGGCCTAAATTTCATTACATGTCAGCTTAGAGGACAGTAATCCTGAATTTGGGGGTCATCTGCTAAGATCTTACTTCCAGAAGGCCAAAGCAGATAACATTTGGAACAAATGCTCAAAGAATGCCCCAAGTTTTTCTCCCAAAGTTTCAAGTCAAGGGGAGGCTGTTCGGATAGAAAACAGGCTAACTGTCTCAATGTGGAGTGAATAGTGACCTAACGCATGCAATGAATAGGTTACTATTCGAAATCCTACTTCCTCAAATCTAAACTGCATGAAATTTGGATGAATACTCCAAGATGTTCTTGACGTCAGTCCCTCCAAGTTTCAAATCAAACCGGGGTCATTTGGGCTTCAAACAGCTGAAACAAGGGCCCACTGTCATAAAAAGTCAACTGGAGAGTTGACCAAGTTCAGATGGTCAAACAAAGCTGAAACTTCTATGACACACTCAAAATAGTGTCAAGAAGTATCCCTCCAAGTTTCGTGGTGATTGGACACCGTTTGGGCCCCGAACAGGCGGAAACAAGCCACATATGCAAAATTCCAAGAATGGGCCTTGGGAGTGACCGGGGACCCACAAACAAAAGGAGTTGACCATGTTCAGGTAGTCAAACAGAGCTGAAACTTCTGTGACACACTCAAAATAGTGTCAAGAAGTATCCCTCCAAGTTTCGTGGCGATTGGACACCGTTTGGGCCCCGAACAGGCGGAAACAAGCCACATATGCAAAATTCCAAGAATGGGCCTTGGGAGTGACCGGGGACCCACAAACAAAAGGAGTTGACCATGTTCAGGTCGTCAAACAGAGTTGAAGCTTCTGTGACACACTCAAAATAGTGTCAAGAAGCATCCGTCCAAGTTTCGTGGCGATTGGACACCGTTTGGGCCCCGAACAGGCGGAAACAAGCCACATATGCAAAATTCCAAGAATGGGCCTTGGGAGTGACCGAGACCCACAAACAAAAGGAGTTGACCATGTTCAGGTGGTCAAACAGAGTTGAAACTTCTGTGACACACTCAAAATAGTGTCAAGAAGCATCCCTCCAAGTTTCGTGGCGATTGGACACCGTTTGGGCCCCGAACAGGCGGAAACAAGCCACATATGCAAAATTCCAAGAATGGGCCTTGGGAGTGACCGGGGCCCACAAACAAAAGGAGTTGACCATGTTCAGGTGGTCAAACAGAGCTGAAACTTCTATGAAACACTTAAGAAGGTGTCAAGCAACATCTCTCCAAGTTTCGTGATGATTGGACATCATTCGGGCCTCAAACAATTAATGAAAAAGTTGACCAACTTCCTGAAGTCAAAATGGGCTGAAATTTTTATGACATGTAGAAAATAGTGTTAAAAAGCATCCCTCCAAGTTTGGTGGCAATCAGACTTCGTTTGAGCCCAAAACAGATGAAAATGGGCCACATACATGAAAAACTTGAAATTGGGCCTCGTCCGTGGCCCAGTCTGCGGTCACGGACCTTCAAAAGAGGTTTCCCACGATTTTGGGTGGTTTCCCTCCACTTCTCTTTGAAATCCAACTCCTCACAACTGCTATTAACTCCCCAAAACTGCACAAAACTGATTGGGGAGTCTATAAAAAGGGAGAATTTGGAAGAAACAAGGGACACACACACACATAAGGAAGAAAAGTGAAGAAATTGAAGAAAGTCACCACCTAAGGCAACAAGAAGCAAGCTCCAGCAGCACTTCCACGACCATTCCCACCTTCTTTTCTTAGTTTTAAAGGTGAGCAAGAAAATTCAGAAGGAGAGAAGGAAGGGAAATGGCTAAAGTCCATACCATGTTCGTACGACGCCAATTTTTGAGAGGATGACATTGTCACCTCTGTTTCTCTCATTCGTAGGGCTTCTTAGCCATTACAAGAGTTGTGAAAGAAGCCTCTCTAGGCCTCATTTTGTTCCTTGAAAATGATAGGTTCAAATGACACAACTCCGGCTTCAAATTTGCCCATTTCGGACTTGAAACAAAAATACAGTCCGTAAGCACGAATGATGAGTTACAGCGGTTTCAATTGATTCCATGATAAAATGTGATCTTCTTGATGGTTGTCCACCGCTCTAAAGTCATGAGAATGGGGTTCTAACACTTGAAAGAAGTTCCAAGAAAGAACCAGCGCGAACAGCACAAAACACGGAGGCACAGGGCCATTGTCTGTCAGTGACCGTGATCCCTGGTCACTGGCAGGTTCCAGTGACCGCGGGTGAGTCACGGTCACTGGAAGGCCCCAGTGACCACGGGTGAGTCACGGTCACTGGAAGGCCCCGGTGACCGCGGGTGAGTCACGGTCACTAGAACGGGGCAGTGACCGCGGGTCACGGTCACCCCCCATTGTTTCCCCTTTTTCCACATTTTCTTCCACCTTATGTACATTTTCTTGTATTTTCCAAATTGAGATCACATCTGAGACTTGAGGGAGGGGTTGTAAACTTTCAAAATGTATGTAAACAACCTGCATCCCCGCGGTCAGGGCACTTGAACCCATGTAAACAAAAGGGAAATTAATGATGAACTGTAATTATTTTCCCATTCTTCTTAACGCTTAAAGTGCATGAATGTCGGACCTTGATTCCGTAATTCATTTCCACGCCTACATGTTTAAGCGTGATCAGAAGATTGGCGCCGTCTGTGGGAATTTTATATGCCCTAATTTGTGATCAAATTTGATGAAAAATGCATGAAAGCGCTGAAAATTGCTGAAAAGTGCTGCTGTTGCCCTGAAAACTGCTGCTGTTGCCCTGAAAACTGCCGCTGTTGCCCTAAAAACTGCTGCTGTTGCACTGTAACTGCTGCTGTTGCACTGAAAGTGCCGCTGTTGCACTATAACTGCTGCTGTTGCACTGAAAGTGCCGCTGTTGCACTAAAAACTGCCGCTGCTGCACTGTAACTGCTGCTGTTGCACTGAAAGTGCCGCTGTTGCACTGTGACTGCTGCTGTTGCACTGAAAGTGCTGCTGTTGCCCTGAAAACTGCCGCTGTTGCACTGTAACTGCTGCTGTTGCACTGAAAGTGCTGCTGTTGCCCTGAAAACTGCCGCTGTTGCACTGTAACTGCTGCTGTTGCACTGAAAGTGCCGCTGTTGCACTGTGACTGCTGCTGTTGCACTGTAACTGCTGCTATTGCACTAAAAGTGCTGCTGTTATGTTAAAGAATGCTGCTGTTTCACTGAAACTGCTGCTATTGCACTAGAAACTGCTGCTATTGTGCTGGAAACTGCTGCTGTTTCACTGAAAACTGCTGCTAAAAGCCTGTGACCGGGGCACACGGTCACTTACCCATTTTTATGATGACAAAGGCTTATTTAACCTCCAATTACACCCATACAAGACCTTTGATGTCTACAATGGGTTTGAAAATATCATTAAAGGACTTTTGCACCTTGAAGTGCATATTGTTCATACAAATGAAGGCATTGGGCACCTTGATGTGCGTACACTTGCCATTTAATTGGAAGAATTTGCACTTTGATGTGCATAACTTGATTGAAGAATTTACACCTTGATGTGTATGAACCAAATCATCACCCTTTTCACTTTAAAAGAGTGATGATTCAGTTCAAAGGGCTTCTTACCCATATAAAAAGTTTATTAAATCAGTGATAAGACCAACGACATTGTAATTATGCATTGTCCGGTGTCAACCACTGATGGATCTTGTGTGGTCATTGTCACGACCCGAGCCCAGAATTCGGGGGTTAGCGAAAAGCTAAACCGGTGACACACGTACTCCCGTGCACGTGCACCCAAACCCAGTCCAGATGCACGCACACAAGGGATCTAACACGTGCGAACTAAGCGTACGCGGAAGCTGTACATATCATAGCAAGCAACAAAGGAAAATAAAATAGCGGAAGCCAAAGCAAATACGAAACGGAAAAGACAAAGACAAATACACTGAGATAAAACCGAATACACACCAAAATCAATATACACAAAATATACAGAATACAAGTCCAAAGTCCAAAGTCCAAATACAAGCTCTCAAAAACCAAAACGCAAAATAAAAGCCACTGGTATGCATGCACGCACTTGGCAGAAGTGATCAGGCCCACTCTGCCAGACCGGAGGGTGCCTCTACACTCGCCCCTGCAGCCTCCTCGACCGCCGGGGAGCTGGGCAAGGTATCTGTGCCTGCAACACCACAGACAACACAAATGAATACAACGATCCAGCAAATATAAGTAACAGGAAAGAAACACGCATAGTATCAAAGCGAAATGAAATAGGGACAGAAGATTAAATACAGAGTCCATCTTAGTATGCTAAGCAAATCGTGCATAGGAGTAAAACATGATAATGGAATCAAAACATAGAATACTGAACTAGTTGGCTACTACGTTAACCATGTTCTCTCCAAAAGAGAGCAGAGCAGAGCAGAGCAGAGCAGAGGAGAACACCGCTGTCCAGGCCAAAGGTACAACGGGTCTCGGTTCCTGGGTTCCGGGGTCCCAAGACAAAGCAACACTGCAGTTAAAACAGAGATACAGAGATCTACGCCAGAGGTAACCCCGTCGGGTATCCTAGGGCTGAGGCTGAGTAGAGCCAGACTAATACCAATCAAATCAAAGCTAAAGAAAGGAGATTATCCGCTTTGGACTCACCGATGACAAGGACCGGATCTTATCCTCACGTATTAACCTCTGGGCAGAGCCACCAGGGAATACCCAAAAATCAGAGATATACAAAGCCAGAGAATATACAAAGCATAGCATAGATCAAAACATAGTACAGAGCGAAGAATAATACAGATATACAGAACGAAAGCAAAATGACTGAGGAATGCATAACATAGATTAACAGAACAGAGGGCAAAACCATAAACAATATGCAATGCATCTCAGATTAATACGGAATCAAGGTTCATTACAAGCCAAGTCTAATCTAGTTGCATCACTGTCACTAACCGTGCATGTTGAGGTAGTTTTAAGTTATTCGATGCACCGTTGCCATCCTAGTGTTGCAATATAATCCTCATGTGCACCGAAGTCCCTTAAACCAACACCCATGGGGGGGTGCTTAACAATGAGCAACACTCACATGAATAAGTCACAGCCTAACAGACTATTCATGCGCTCCAAAGAATCCATTTGGGCCGGTTTACGGGTATGGTTAACCTGTATTTGAGCCCTACAAGGTCACACCATTAGCCTAAGTTAACTGATATTTAACAGGTCTTACGGTTTAGCCATGGGTGACCTACGGCTTAGCCGTGGCATCCTACGGCGTAGCCGCAATATGCACTACGGCTTAGCCGTGGTTCCCTTCAGAACACGGCTAAACTGTCAGCTTTTCCACCTCTGATCTGATACCTCTCACGGCTGAGCTACAGTCAGTATACGGCTTAGCCGTAGACCAATCCACGGCTTAGCCGTAGCCTCACCTTAGGAGTACTGATATCAGAAAAGTTTCGACTGATCAGAGAATTAATTCACGGCTGGGGTACGGTTGGGTCACGGCTAGCTTACGGCTCAGCCGTAGGACAATTTACGGCTTAGCCGTAGCCTAGCCGTAGAACAAAACTCAAATTTCGAGTCTCTGGAAACCAAGCCGTAGAAGTTCACGGCTTAGCCGTACAATACAGAGATGAATTCGGGCTGAGTACAGAAACTGAAATTTGATACAGAAACTGAATAAAATGAGTTACAGAGGTTCCAAATTCACAAATTGTGGCTGTAAAACATGCTAGACAAAGAATAAGAGTGAATCAAAGCCATCAAACAAACACCCATATGTGTTATCAAAGCCTGTACTTATACTTGCCTCAAATCTGACAAAATCCTCTGAAATCAAGCTCCAAGCAACTAAAATCAAAACAAATCAAAGCAATCACACATGCATGAGATGAAGACAAAGCAACAGAGAATGGGAGATGTAATTTGGAGAAGAAATACAAAGAGTTGGGAAAGAACCCACTTACCTAAGGCAAGGACAGAGATGAGAGAATGGAGAAGAACCCAAGCCAAACAGAGGATCCAAATCCTCAATCGATCAAGAGAAGGAAAGAAGAGAGAGAGAGAGAGAGAACGAACGTGGAGAGCTTCCCTGGAATTCCTCTTGCATGCAACGATCAAATGAAATGGAGCAAGAGAGAGACACCTGGAGAGTGACTCATTTAAATAGGTTTTGTGGTTTAGGTCAAAGTCCGGTAAGTTTATACTAATTACAGTTCAAGTCACACGAAGGTCTAACTTCTCCAATTGACTCCAAACGGATCTGACACAGTTACGGAATTTGTCGAGCTCAACGAAATACGCGTGCTGACACCAAGATGATGCAAAGATGAGATGAGCAAAGCCAAAGCAAAATTACGAAAAAGGGCTTAGAACTACCTATCTCAGGTCAAAGGTTGCTCAACTACCTATCCAAGGCCCAAAACCAAGTCCAAAAGAATAAAATAAAACAAAACACACACTAATGAGCCACTAATCCTGCTCAAAGGGGATCGGAGTGTTACATCCTCCCCCACTAGGAATCATTCCGTCCTCGGAATGACTACCTACCTGCGCAAAGAGCTGGGGGTACTGGCGCGCTAGCTGCTCCTCTAGCTCCCAAGTAGCCTCATCCGGACCGTGATGCTCCCACAACACTTTAACCCATCTGATAGTCCTGGTACGGAGAATCTGCTCTCGTGTCCCAACGATGCGAAGCGGACGCTCAACGTAAGTCGCATTAGGCTGAATCTGGATATCATCGTAGCGAATCACATGGCTCGGATCTGGCACATACTTACGGAGCATCGACACATGGAACACATCGTGAACACCGGAGAACTCAACTGGAAGTGTCAACCGATAGGCTAAATCTCCAACTCGGCTCTTGACTTCGAACGGTCCTACATATCTCGGAGCTAACTTGCCCTTCTGACCAAATCGAACTGTGCCCTTCATCGGAGAAACTTTAAGGAACACCCAATCTCCAACTTGAAATGCCAAAGGTCTCCTCCGCGTATCCGCATAGCTCTTCTGCCTGGACCGAGCAATCTTCAGATTCTCTATCACTTTCTGCACTTTCTCTGTCGTCTCAGCAATGATCGTCGGACCATGGAAACTTCTAGTTCCAACTTCTTCCCAGCACACTGGGGTCCTGCACTTGCGTCCGTATAGAGCCTCATAAGGTGCCATACCAATACTCTCATGGAAGCTGTTGTTGTAAGCAAACTCACACAAGGCCAGATGTGTATCCCATTCCTTCTCAAAGTTCAGCACACTAGCTCTGAGCATATCCTCCAACGTCTGAATGGTACGCTCCGACTGTCCATCGGTCTGGGGGTGGTATGCCGTACTAAAACTCAGCTTCGTACCCATAGCTTCCTGAAATGCTCTCCAGAATGAAGATACAAAACGACTGTCTCGATCTGACACAATCGATACTGGGGTGCCATGCAATCTGACTATCTCGTCAACAAACTTCCTGGCCATCTCCGTGAATGTCATCCCTTTTTTGAACGGAAGGAAATGTGCTGACTTAGTCAATCTGTCCACTATGACCCAGATCGCATTATTCTTCCTACTGGTCGGCGGAAAACCGGAGACGAAATCCATCGTAATGTGCTCCCACTTCCACTGCGGAGTGTGCAATGGATGCAATGATCCTGGAGGTCGCTGATGATCCGCTTTCACCCTCTGACAGGTCAAACATCGAGCTACGAACCCTGCGATCTCCCGTTTCATATTGTTCCACCAAAATCTATCTTTCAAGTTCTGGTACATCTTCGTACTACCGGGGTGCATCGCATATCGGGCATCGTGCGCATCTGTCATCAACTTATCTTTCAGCTCGTCCACAGCGGGAACACACAGTCTATTCCGAAAGTATAAAACTCCATCTACCAAGCTAAAATCCGGTCGATCTGCAATCCGATCTCTGAACTTCACCAGGAGGGGGTCCTCAAACTGGCGATCCTTGATCTGCTGAATCACCTCAGGCTGAAACACGATGGTAGTAGCTAATGTCACCAATCCACCTACCATCTGAACCTCAACAGGCTGATCACGCACAAGCATATAAAATCCTGCCAACACCTGAAGACTGTCTGTCCTCCTGCTAAGTGCATCTGCAACTACATTGCCTTTGCCTGGGTGGTACTTGATCGGAAAGTCGTAATCTTTGATGAACTCCAACCACCTTCGCTGCCTCATATTCAAGTCATGCTGATCAAACAGGTACTGCAAACTGTGATGATCGGAATGGACCTCAAACTTCACACCGTACAGGTAATGTCGCCACAACTTCAATGCAAATACAATGGATGCTAACTCCAAGTCATGTGTGGCATAGTTCTTCTCATGTTCTTTCAACTGTCTGGATCCATAGGCAATCACCTTCTGATTCTGCATCAGTACACAGCCTAGTCCAACTCGAGAAGCATCGGAATAAATCACGAATCCCTCACTACCATCCGGGAGAGTCAACACTGGCGCCGTAGTGAGCTTTTCTTTCAACATCTGAAAACTACGCTCACACTTCTCTGTCCACTCATACGGGACCTTCTTCCGAGTCAACTGAGTCAGCGGGGCTGAGATCTTCGAGAAATCCTGCACAAACCTGCGGTAATATCCCGCCAAGCCCAGAAAACTCCGAATCTCTGTCACTGATCTAGGACGGGGCCAATGGACTACTGCTTCAATCTTCGCCGGATCCACCATCAATCCTTCTCGAGAAATCTTATGACCCAAAAATGCAACTTGCTCTAACCAGAAATCACACTTAGACAGCTTTGCATACAACTTGTGATCTCGAAGCAGCTGTAATGCTTTCCTCAAATGGTCTGTATGTTCCTCAGCAGTCTTCGAATAGACCAATATGTCATCTATAAAAACCACAACGAACTGGTCCAAGAAGGAAGTAAACACCCTGTTCATCAATGCCATGAAAGCTGCGGGTGCATTCGTCAAACCAAATGGCATGACAAGGAACTCGTAGTGTCCATACCGAGTCCTGAAAGCTGTCTTAGGAACATCCTCATCCTTCACCCTGAGCTGGTGATATCCTGACCTCAAGTCAATCTTAGAGAAGTAAGCTGCACCCTGAAGTTGATCGAACAACTCATCAATCCTAGGCAATGGGTATTTGTTCTTGATAGTCACTTTGTTCAACTACCTGTAGTCAATGCACATCCGGAAACTGCCATCCTTCTTCTTGACAAACAATACAGGAGCTCCCCAAGGTGAAACACTTGGGCGTATGAACCCTTTATCCAACAAATCCTGCAACTGTTTCTTTAATTCCAACAACTCTGCAGGTGCCATACGATATGGAGCTCTACTGATGGGTGCTGTACCTGGCATCAAATCAATCGCAAACTCTATCTCTCGAGCTGGTGGTAACCCTGGCACATCCTCCGGAAAGACATCCGGGAACTCGCTGACTACTGGAATCTCGCTGAGCTGTCGCTGATCTTTCTTCTCTGAAATGAATGCAAGAAATCCTTCACATCCCCTACGAAGCATCCTGTCTGCCTTACAAGCAGATATCACACGCCTGGGGCACTTCGTCTGGCTGCCCTCAAATCGGAATCCGCTGCCTAAATCAAAATAAATAGCCTTGCTGTAGCAATTGATACACGCATGATATCTCGCAAGCCAGTCCATACCAAGAATCACATCAAAATCCAGTGTCGTGAGCAACACGAGGTCTACTGGGAGCTGATGACCAGCTATCCGCACATCACACTGAGGGTAAAACACACTGCACTCCACCCGCTTACCAACCGGAGTGGATACTAGCAACAAGTATGGAAGTGGTGTGGGTCGCTGTCGAAGCTGCACAGCAAAATGGGGTGCTACGTACGAACGCGTAGACCCGGAGTCAAATAAAGCTAAAGCTTCTGCATCGGAAATTAAAATTTTACCTTCCACTACCGTGGCCTCCTCCGCGCCCTCATGCGTAGCAGCATAGGCTCGGGCTGTCTGGCGATTCGGCTTCTGACCTGGGCGAGCTGGCTGAGATCTGCCCTGTGCTGTAGGTCCTGTCTGTCTCGTCTGTGGAGAGGACTGAAACTTCGGGCATTGGGCCCGCCTGTGGTCCGTAGAGCCACACCCGAAACAAGCCCCACTCTTCCTCCAACATCTGTCGGTGGGGTGATCCTTCCCACAGTGACTGCAAACTATCTGAGGACTGCTCGAACTGCCCTGTTTACCCTTGAACTTCTTCTGGAACTGACTTCTGCCACTGAAACCTGCTGCCCTCTTAGCCTCTGTTCGCTCCTCCTCAAAGATGGCCTCTGCATCATAAGCCCTGTCAATAGCGTCATCCAAGGTAGCCGGCCACATACAAGCAACCACGTGGCGTTTGTGTCTCGGATTTAGGCCGTTGACGAAGCGAGTCACCTTCTTATGCTCCGTGTTCACCATATCCTCTGCGAAATGAGACAACTCTGTAAACCTGTGTACATAATCTGCAACTGACATCTGTCTCTGCTGAAGGTTGAAGAATTCCACTTCCTTGGCTCGCTGAATATGGAGAGGCATGAACTTACGACGGAATTGCTGCTTGAAGGTCTCCCAAACTGTGGCACTGGGCATAGTCTGAAATGAGGTCTTAACACTCCTCCACCATGTCTTAGCTACACTCCGAAGCATAGAGGCTGTGAGAACTACCTTCTGCTTGTTGCTGCACACAATCGTATCAAATAGCTCTTCAGTCTGCTCCAACCATTGCTCAGCCTGCAATGCATCCTCTATCCCATGGAACTCAGTCGCCCCTCGCTTACGGAACTTGTCGAAAAGCGCATTAGGATCTGATTCCTTAGGCTGGAAAATCACCTGCTGATCTACATGAGGTGATGCTACTGCAGCAGCCTGACTCTGCCTATCTACCATGGATGCCATCTGCGCCTGTAATGACTGCATAGACTGCATCATCATCATCAAGCGCTCCTCACTGCTGATATGTGGGGGTACCGATCCACTATCACCGTTATGGCCCTGTTGATTCTCATCCCTAGATCCTGATCCTGATGCCATCCTGTAAAAGGAAAAGAAACACAACACACAAATATAACATGCCCTGAGTTAGTCAAACCCCAAATCAACATATGAGACCTCGAGTCAAATAGTTGATATCGTTATCTCACCACGATCTTAGATGCCTACATGCTTATAACTAGCATGCTCTGATACCATACAATACGTATGTCACGACCCGAGCCCAGAATTCGGGGGTTAGCGAAAAGCTAAACCGGTGACACACGTACTCCCGTGCACGTGCACCCAAACCCAGTCCAGATGCACGCACACAAGGGATCTAACACGTGCGAACTAAGCGTACGCGGAAGCTGTACATATCATAGCAAGCAACAAAGGAAAATAAAATAGCGGAAGCCAAAGCAAATACGAAACGGAAAAGACAAAGACAAATACACTGAGATAAAACCGAATACACACCAAAATCAATATACACAAAATATACAGAATACAAGTCCAAAGTCCAAAGTCCAAATACAAGCTCTCAAAAACCAAAACGCAAAATAAAAGCCACTGGTATGCATGCACGCACTTGGCAGAAGTGATCAGGCCCACTCTGCCAGACCGGAGGGTGCCTCTACACTCGCCCCTGCAGCCTCCTCGACCGCCGGGGAGCTGGGCAAGGTATCTGTGCCTGCAACACCACAGACAACACAAATGAATACAACGATCCAGCAAATATAAGTAACAGGAAAGAAACACGCATAGTATCAAAGCGAAATGAAATAGGGACAGAAGATTAAATACAGAGTCCATCTTAGTATGCTAAGCAAATCGTGCATAGGAGTAAAACATGATAATGGAATCAAAACATAGAATACTGAACTAGTTGGCTACTACGTTAACCATGTTCTCTCCAAAAGAGAGCAGAGCAGAGCAGAGCAGAGCAGAGGAGAACACCGCTGTCCAGGCCAAAGGTACAACGGGTCTCGGTTCCTGGGTTCCGGGGTCCCAAGACAAAGCAACACTGCAGTTAAAACAGAGATACAGAGATCTACGCCAGAGGTAACCCCGTCGGGTATCCTAGGGCTGAGGCTGAGTAGAGCCAGACTAATACCAATCAAATCAAAGCTAAAGAAAGGAGATTATCCGCTTTGGACTCACCGATGACAAGGACCGGATCTTATCCTCACGTATTAACCTCTGGGCAGAGCCACCAGGGAATACCCAAAAATCAGAGATATACAAAGCCAGAGAATATACAAAGCATAGCATAGATCAAAACATAGTACAGAGCGAAGAATAATACAGATATACAGAACGAAAGCAAAATGACTGAGGAATGCATAACATAGATTAACAGAACAGAGGGCAAAACCATAAACAATATGCAATGCATCTCAGATTAATACGGAATCAAGGTTCATTACAAGCCAAGTCTAATCTAGTTGCATCACTGTCACTAACCGTGCATGTTGAGGTAGTTTTAAGTTATTCGATGCACCGTTGCCATCCTAGTGTTGCAATATAATCCTCATGTGCACCGAAGTCCCTTAAACCAACACCCATGGGGGGGTGCTTAACAATGAGCAACACTCACATGAATAAGTCACAGCCTAACAGACTATTCATGCGCTCCAAAGAATCCATTTGGGCCGGTTTACGGGTATGGTTAACCTGTATTTGAGCCCTACAAGGTCACACCATTAGCCTAAGTTAACTGATATTTAACAGGTCTTACGGTTTAGCCATGGGTGACCTACGGCTTAGCCGTGGCATCCTACGGCGTAGCCGCAATATGCACTACGGCTTAGCCGTGGTTCCCTTCAGAACACGGCTAAACTGTCAGCTTTTCCACCTCTGATCTGATACCTCTCACGGCTGAGCTACAGTCAGTATACGGCTTAGCCGTAGACCAATCCACGGCTTAGCCGTAGCCTCACCGTAGGAGTACTGATATCAGAAAAGTTTCGACTGATCAGAGAATTAATTCACGGCTGGGGTACGGTTGGGTCACGGCTAGCTTACGGCTCAGCCGTAGGACAATTTACGGCTTAGCCGTAGCCTAGCCGTAGAACAAAACTCAAATTTCGAGTCTCTGGAAACCAAGCCGTAGAAGTTCACGGCTTAGCCGTACAATACAGAGATGAATTCGGGCTGAGTACAGAAACTGAAATTTGATACAGAAACTGAATAAAATGAGTTACAGAGGTTCCAAATTCACAAATTGTGGCTGTAAAACATGCTAGACAAAGAATAAGAGTGAATCAAAGCCATCAAACAAACACCCATATGTGTTATCAAAGCCTGTACTTATACTTGCCTCAAATCTGACAAAATCCTCTGAAATCAAGCTCCAAGCAACTAAAATCAAAACAAATCAAAGCAATCACACATGCATGAGATGAAGACAAAGCAACAGAGAATGGGAGATGTAATTTGGAGAAGAAATACAAAGAGTTGGGAAAGAACCCACTTACCTAAGGCAAGGACAGAGATGAGAGAATGGAGAAGAACCCAAGCCAAACAGAGGATCCAAATCCTCAATCGATCAAGAGAAGGAAAGAAGAGAGAGAGAGAGAGAGAACGAACGTGGAGAGCTTCCCTGGAATTCCTCTTGCATGCAACGATCAAATGAAATGGAGCAAGAGAGAGACACCTGGAGAGTGACTCATTTAAATAGGTTTTGTGGTTTAGGTCAAAGTTCGGTAAGTTTATACTAATTACAGTTCAAGTCACACGAAGGTCTAACTTCTCCAATTGACTCCAAACGGATCTGACACAGTTACGGAATTTGTCGAGCTCAACGAAATACGCGTGCTGACACCAAGATGATGCAAAGATGAGATGAGCAAAGCCAAAGCAAAATTACGAAAAAGGGCTTAGAACTACCTATCTCAGGTCAAAGGTTGCTCAACTACCTATCCAAGGCCCAAAACCAAGTCCAAAAGAATAAAATAAAACAAAACACACACTAATGAGCCACTAATCCGGCTCAAAGGGGATCGGAGTGTTACAGTCATTGTGATAGTGGTGCAGGCTTGATCCTGTGGGCCCTATCCCTTTGATTGATCCAACCCTCACTTGCTTATAAGTCTGACACAGATAGTCTAGATATGCTGCTGAAATTTTGGTAGCAAGGACTAGTCAGCATAGCGTGCTTTTAAGCCTGACTCGATAAACCCGAAATGCTGCAGAAATTCTGACAGTAGGGATAGTCAGCATAGCATAATGAGATGTGATTTATGCCTATATCTAACCATTTCGGTTCAAAATCATGTTGGTCTAGATGGCATCTATAAACCATTCCGGCTAGCCCAAGAGGCAGCCATGTTGGTTATACTACTAATATAGTCTCATCGGCTAACTTTTTGCAGGAAACAGCATGGGTTCTTTGATCATCACTTTTGATGAAGCTAAAGAGAGATTGTTCAAAATCTCCATGGCTCAGACCACAAGGGCACCCAAAAGGGGCCGAATGAACATCAATGCTCCTGCATCAAGGGTCTCGGTCTTTCAAAGGCTTTCTACTCCTTCAAACTACATGACCTCAGCTTACAATGGGTCATCAGAAACCCTGAAGCCCATCAAGAAGGCAAAGACTCCTCAAACTTGGGTCTCCAAATATGCCCAAAACCCCTTTGGAGTCTTCCACAAAGGTCACTATGACTTAAAACACAAAGTGAGGTCAGAAGGCAGTAATTTTCATATCACCAAGCCTCGACTGGGGGCAAAGCAGGTTCGGTTTACGAACAACAAAACAGAGATACCCGTTGGTTCACAGCAGGAGGCTTTGCAGACTACTAAGTTTTCATTTATGCATCCTAAACAAAGGGTACATTTCAAAAAGCAAACCACTCGCAAGCAAGCCCTAGCCCATGAAAAGGGTCAGAAGAATGTTGTTATTCCAAATTGCCGTATGTGGTCACCACAGCCACGTATGCAGAAGTCCAGAAAAGCTGAGGAGAAACCCTTGGCCCCACTTGAAAAGAATGTCTTTTACCCTTTGACCCAGAAGGAGGGACGGAGGTTCGGCAGGAGGCGCTTACCTTCTGTGATTGTGGCACCATCACCATCACTTTCAACCCAGCGCCCGTCATATGGCAGTAAAAACAAGAAATATGCTGAACGATTGGTCATCAAAAATTCGACCGATCTCGTTCAATTTAAAAATCTGCTTCAACAAAAGAAGGAGTAGAAGAAGAAAATTGAAAGAAATGCTGTTAACATCCTCTCACTTCCCACTTCCGACCCTATAGATTAGGAGCAAGTTGCTAGCACTTCTAGGCCATTAGTTGCTAGATTCAGAGATCAAACTCTAGCAGCCAGATTGGCCCAGCAAATAAAGAAGAGGGCTTTGGCTCGCTCCAAGAGACATGCTCGGAAGCAGTCACAGCATAGAATCACTCAAAAATGGGTGATTAAAGAAGATGAGCCAAATCTAACCTCCTCATGTATGGTTGGACCTGGCTCAACTAGGAGAGTTACTCGGAGTATGGCTTGAACTCAGTCCCAAGATTTTGATTCGAACTCTCATTCAGATAGGACCTCTGACGATCATGGTTCTGATAAGGACTCAATAACTCTCCTGGATACCGAAGATAGTCAATCCACTTTTCCTACATCCTCTTACCCCCGTCAGTACACCGTATTTATGGCTGAAGGGAGTGGGACCGGTAATGAAGAGGATGCCGGTAGAGGCAAAGATGTTAGCGAAGAAAATGCTGACGAAAATCAAGAGAATGACGTCAGTGATGTTGTCAAGCAACAAGGAGCTAAAATTGACCACCTGACGGCTCAATTGAAAATCTTAGCAGACAAACTGGGTAGTCCAGCTGAAGCTCCTGTTAACTCCTTATTTGCTGATAGAAGAGAACAGGCAATGATCAGGAGGAATGCCACCAAAATTGACCTACTTACAGCACAAATCAAGGCACTAATAGATAAAGTAATCGCCTCAAGTTCAACTGGAGGTGATCACTCCTCAATCCTTGGTTTCCACGCAGATCCTGAAAAACCTGTAACTTTTAAAGAAGTGGAGGAAATTTTAAACAAATCAAAAGTGGAAACCAGGATGAAGAAAAAGGGTATTACATCTAAATACCCTCCGGAGTTTGATTTGGTTCCATTTCCGCCAGATTACAAACTTCCGACTTTCCAGCCTTACCTTGGAAAAGGGTCAGCCTATCAGCATATAGTGCATTTTAAGTGGCTCCTTGGCAGTTTACCCGAATTGGATGCACTAAAAATAAGGCTGTTTGTTGGTACATTGAAGGGAGTTGCTTTCGATTGGTACAAACAATTGCCAGAACTCTCCTTCACTACATGGCCAGTTACAGAAGAAAAGTTTCTACTTCACTTTCAGGAAGAAGATCAAACGGTCACCTTCGCTATGCTCAGTAGTACAAAGCAAGGGGATAATGAAACTGCACAAGCCTTTATCAATAGATGGAGAGCATTGTCTTACAGATGCCTAGAACAACCATCTCCAAAGGCGACAATTGAAATGTGCAAAACCAATTTACGGCCAGAAATTAAGGCTATCATACTTAGTCATAAAAATAAGTCTTTGGCCAGATTGGTTGAAGTAGCCACTGATGCGGAGTTAACCCTGAAAGAAATTAGCCAGAAGAAAGCAAGTTCCCGAAAAATGGAATCATCATCATCTTCTGCTCCAAAACCAATTGTGCCAAAACCCCAAAAGAAGCAGGAGGTATTCAATGTACAAACCTCCAAACCAGTTCCTCAAAAACCACAGAATGGCAAGACGGAGCAAAACAAAAAGGAAGAATATGAAAAGAGGAAGCAAACTAAGTACCCTTTTGACGGGGACATTGAAGTCATCTTCCAAGCATTGATGGAGAACAACAAGCTCGAGCTTCCACCCATGAAAAAGCCAGAGCAAGCGGGTCGTGTTAATGATCCAAACTATTGTGCATACCATCGGATGGTATCTCATCCTTTGAAAGATTGCTTTATCCTAAAAGAAAAGGTCAATGAGATGTGGAAAAATGGAGTAATAACATTTGACCGAAAATATGATACGGCCCCAGTCAATATGATTTCCTTCGGACAATTTGCACCTGTGGCAATACCCGCTCCATCAAGGCCACCAATGGTCGAATTCCGGGTCATCAATGCACTACATAATGAACAGGGGTTGATACTTATCAAAGATTCTTCAGGGCAGGAAATGTGGGTTCACCCAGACTTAATAAATGATGAAGGATGGGAAAAAGTGAAAACTAAACCCACACCTGTGGAAAGAAGAAAGATCAAAAGGCAAATTAAAGGTCTCCAAAAAACTGCTCAAAAGAAACAAGAACAACAATTTAAGCAGAAGAAAGACAAGGCAGTCGAGGCCCCAGTCTTAGAAAATCCTCCTAGATCAGCTAGAGGTTATTTTACTCTAGTCGACTACATCATTCTAATTCCAAAAGATGAGGAAGAACCAGCAATATCCAGCTGCAATCGGATATCATGGGATGGTACACCCCCTAACTCCGATGATGAAAATCAATGGTCGGATTACTCTGATCTTGAAGACGATCAATGGATCGATGATTATTTTGCTGATGAATACCCTTCTAATGAGGATGAGGATTTCGAACAAGCCTTTGACCCCGAGACGGGAACGCTTAATATCAAGCACGGTCTAAATACACTATCAGTGACCTTGTATGACATACACAGGCCAAGTTCAAGTAGCTGGTCGAATGATCCTCCTCTTTTTCCACTACCTCCAGAAGTTCATCCGGATCCACTACCATTAGTCGGGCACGATGAAGCTCAGGATCAGCAGACTGTTTTTCCTCCTTCCACGCCAGTCAGGGAACTTGGTTTACCGAGGAGACATAATAACCCTAGTATGAGTAATATTGTCGAGAATATCTCTGACTTTGAAGAGGAACTGTCAACGGCTCCTTCCCTGGTGGTTTTGAATGCTGCCATAGAACCCCAAACATCGCAAGCTATTCCTAATGGTGTAAACCAAGAAGTAGGCTTGGAAGAGGTCAATCAGCTTTTCATCGAACCAGAAGAAGTCAATGCCATAAGAAGAGACGCACGACCAGAAATTGACCGAAGCAACATGCTTAATGATGGCACTCGCTCTGGTCGTAACTACAGGGTCAACTATGATAAATCCTCTGTTCCTTCCTCTTCTTATGTAAACCCTTCGGGAGGCAATACCAATGTAAATGTAACTTCTCCAGAAGTAAATGATAATGCAAGGCCACCAGAGCCATTCACGTATGATGTTGTTGAACACCTTAAGCACATACCTGCACGACTCCACATTTTTGATCTCTTGCAGATGTCCAAGGAAACTCGTGACAACTTCATACGAGCACTACAGGCCTTGAATATTGAGAATCATACTCATATAGCACAAGTGCATCAAATAGAAAAGAACTATTTGAAGGCAAAATCCAAGAAGCCTCAAAAGCAATGCAAGGAGTGTCTCTTAACTCACAATGCTTCTAAAGCTACTATCTCTTTCACCAAAGAGGATCTCCTCTTGGGAAATAAGAAGCATACGAGGCCACTTTATTTCACGGCCTACATCAAAGATATGCCTGTCCCAAGAGTTCAAGTTGACCCAGGGTCAGCTCTAAATCTCATCACAATCACGGCCCTTCAAGAGCTCGGTATTCCAGTGAGCAAGCTGTCTGCTACAAAGACTTCTATTCAAGGTTATGATGGAGAAGTCCAGGATCCGATTGGTAAAATCCGAATTCGATTCCAGTTGGGAGATTTAGTCTCAGAGGCCACTCTGCACGTAGTAAAAACTCGTGCTTGCTATAACATCCTCTTGGGGAGACGATGGCTTCATGATTATGCCATAGTACCTTCTACTCTTCATCAATGCCTTAAATACATTGACAATGAGGGGAAAGTACATCGAGTCTTTGTAGAGGAAAAGCCATTCAAAGGAAAGGAGGTTTATTTCACAGACGCAGCAATGTATCAAGAAAAGCCTACAAAATCCAACTCAGATACAAAGAATGCTCCTGTGAATGATAATCCTGCAGAACCTTTCACTATTTCAGCAAAGAAAGTTGGTCAAAAATCTAATCTCTCCATAAAGTTGGAATGTGCAGGAAAATCTGCGGCAAAATGCGTGGATATCAAAGCTCCTTTAATAATTAAGGTGAAATCTGAAATCAAAAAGCCAGATCCACCTTTAATCATATCCACAAAGTTATCAAAAGTAAAAGATGCTGAACATCAGAAGTTTTCATTTTCGGCCAACATGGTATCCTCGGGCTCTAATCAAGAAAGCAATGATATACCTCCCCCTAATAGGGGAATATAGCCTATAAAGCCTGATTCTCCTATCACTTTTAGTCAATTGATATTGACATCACAGCAGAGGGGAGAATTAGCCGACAGGTACATTGATAGATGGCTCCGTTTGGCTGAAAGATGTGAAAATCCTCCATATTGCTCCGCATGGATTCACTTGTGCTGGGTAGGTTTTCGGCCAGCTCTCCGCAGCTTAACCATGGCAATGGAATTTCAAACCTTTGATGAGATGTCTCGAATTGTATCATCTCTCGAAGTGGCACTCCACCAGCTGCGCAGGAGGTCTAGAAGAATGCGTCCAATACATGTCATTTCAATGATCAGAGATACAGATTCTGAGTTGGATTTTGAAGACGCTGAAGAAATGAGCACCTTCGCGCATTCTATGGTAGACTGCAATCTTCCGCTTATGCCATGGCCTACTCCCTCTCACATTTATGAATTCGAAGGTTCTTGCTTTTTGGTACCTTCATCTAAGCAGTATAATCATCCGATTATTTTTCATCGGGCTGAAGATACTTCTCCACAAGATATCATTGACAAAATCAGTAATGAGGGAAAAATCCGGCTTGATATTTATAATCCTGTGGTCTGTAACATGATGAAAAATATGGGGTACAATCTCAAGAAACCTATGGGTCTTGGATTAACTGCAAATGGCATACGGGCTCCTTTGGATGTCTTTACTTTAGAGATGAAAGAAGATCTCCAGACAGGGGGCAGAATTGAGCAGCTGCGTCATTGCATAGGATATGTTCCTTACAGTAACATTCCTAAATTTAAACGAAGTGTTAAAGCCAGATCGGTAGTCTTCACTGAAGAATATGACTCGGATGACTCTCATGAAATTCCTGTGCTTCAAGATCCCGTTGACTGGGCCATTTTTCAGCATCTTGAGGGGGCAAGTGATGAAGATGATGCTGCATCACAAATCACTGACTATTGGCCACCTGAACTCAACGAGGAAATAAGCCCGTCCCAACATGTCCGCTGGGAATGCTTAGCCCTTGATGTAAAAGCCAAAGAGCCTAAAAAACCAAATCCTTGGAAAGGGATCAGGCCTTGGCTAAAACCCCCAACTGAAACCCCAGAGGGTTTCACAGAGTTAGAAACTTCCAATAACAATGTAGAAACACTTCCTCCTAATCCTCCAACTGAGGACCAAGTACAAGAAATAAACTTGGGAACCCCAGAAAATCCCCGACCTACCTTTGTAAACTCTCAAATTAAAGGAAGTGAACTTGATTTGTATGTGGGATTCTTGCGAGAGTTCATAGATTGCTTTGCATGGGCTTATGCAGAAATGCCGGGCTTAGATCCAGAAATCTCCATATACAAATTAAATATAGCAGATGATGCTAAACCTGTAAAACAGGACCAAAGGAGGACTAAGCCTGAAATCATGGAGAAGATAGAAACAGAAGTTCAGAAACTCAAAGGCGTTAATTTCATCCGTGAAGAACAGCATCCAGACTGGTTGGCTAATATAGTCCCAGTTACTAAAAAGAATGGACAAATCAGAATCTATATTGACTTCAGAGATCTGAATAAAGCCTGCCCCAAAGATGATTTTCCATTACCTATACCAGAAATAATGATTGACAATACTTTTGGGTTCGAAAGAATGTCATTCATGGATGGCTTCTCGGGGAATAATCAGATCAAAATGTTCAAAGAGGATGAGAAACACACTTCCTTTAGAACTCCATTCGGCATATACTGCTATACTGTCATGCCATTTGGTCTCAAAAATGCTGGAGCCACGTACCAAAGAGCAATGATGAAAATATTCAAGGACTTACAACATAAATCTGTTGAATGTTATGTTGATGATTTGGCAGTCAAGAGCAAGCATAAATCAGACCATCTCGCCGATCTTCGCACTGTCTTTGAGAGATTACGGAAATTCAATCTTCGAATGAATCCCCTGAAATGTTTTTTCGGAGTTTCTTCCAGAAAGTTTCTAGGATTTGTGGTATGAAAAGGGGGCATTGAAATAGATCCCGTCAAAATCAAAACCATATTGGAAATGCCTTCGCCGAGAAATTTGAGAGAATTGAAAGGATTGCAGGGAAGACTCGCCTACATTCGACGGTTCATTTCCAACTTGTCCGGAAAGTGCAGACCATTCTCCAAATTGATGAAGAAAGGAGTAGACTTTGTATGGGACAAAGCTTGTGAAAATGCTTTTTAGGATATCAAACAATATCTTACAAACCCGCCAGTTCTTTCAGCTCCAATTCCGGGCAAGCCTTTCATTCTTTATACAAGGGCTCTTGATCATTCCTTGGGAGCATTGTTAGCTCAAAAAAATGATGAAGGAAAGGAGGTGGCACTCTATTACCTGTCAAGGATGCTAGTTGGTGCTGAACACAATTATCACCCAATAGAAAAAGAATGTCTAGTGCTTATGTTTGCAATACAAAAGCTGTGGCATTACATCCTCTCTAATGTGGTGTATCTGGTTTCCAATATTAATCCATTAAAGGTATTAGTGACAAAAGCCGGGGTGTTGAGTGAACGTCTGGCCAAATGGTCCATCCTTCTTTCTCAATATGACATCAGATACACTCCTGCGAAAGCAGTAAAAGGACAAGCTCTTGCAGATTTTCTAGCAGAACATCCACTGTCAGAAGATTCTGAGTTCATAGACAATCTCCCTGATGAGTCAGTCTTCTTCACTGAACAAACACGGAAATCCACCATTGATTCAGATCTACATTGGACCATGCATTTTGATGGAGCTTCCAGGACTAATGAACGAGGAAAGCCAGTATCAGGGGTTGGAATTATTTTCTGCAGTCCAGGAAGATTTTATGTTCCTCACTCCTTTTCATTGATCAAGCCATGCTCGAACAATGTGGCAGAATACACGGCATTAATTATGGGGCTTGAGTTAGCTTTAGATGCTGGCATTAACATGCTAGGGGTCTATGGAGATTCACAACTTGTGATTAAGCAAATGAATCACGAGTATGAAGTAAAGAAGCCAGACCTAATTCCCCTTTTCAATAGGGCATATGAACTCAAACAAAGGTTTAAATTGATTACGTTTCATCATGTTCTGAGATAACAGAATGTCAAAGCAGACGCCTTAGTAAGCTTGGCAGCTTCAATGGCAATCCCTGAGAATGGCAAGATGATATTGGAAGTTGTTGAGAGAAGACTTCTACCCCCACTCGATACTTACAAGGCAGTAGAAGATAGCTTCACTGTAATCAAAAATCGAATTTCATATTTCCAAAACTCATTCAGGGATTGGAGAGATCCTTTTATTGATTACATTCTGCATGGAGTATTACCAGAGAATCCTAAAGATAGAACCAGTATTCAAAGGCGAGCTCTTAAATTCCATTTTGATTTGCCCTCAAAAACTCTTTATCGCAAATCATACGATGGAGTTCTACTTCGATGTTTGTCCCCAAAAGAAGCTGAACAAGTTCTCAGAGAAGTTCATGCGGGCCTATGTGGTGCTCACCAAGCTGGACCAAAACTTCATGATCAAATTCGAAGATTAGGCTACTATTGGCCTACCATGGTGTCCGACGCTATTAATTTTGCTAAAAGATGCAATGAGTGCCAAATTCATGGTGATTACATCCACCAGCCTCCTGAACATTTGCACCCTACGACCACTTCTTGGCCGTTTGAATCTTGGGGAATGGATATAGTGGGGAAGATCAGTCCACCCTCAGAACGTGGACATCAATTCATTTTGGCTGCAACCGATTACTTCTCCAAATGGGCAGAAGCAGTACCTCTCACAGAAGTCAAAACTGATACAGTCCTTAGCTTCCTGAAAACTCATGTCATTTGTCGTTTTGGGGTGCCCAAACGTCTGTATCATGACAATGGCCCGCAATTCAATAATAATAAATTTTACAGATTCTGTGACAAATACGGAATTCAGTGTTGTCCATCTACAGCGTATAACCCCGCGGCCAACAGACTTGCTGAGGCTTTTAACAAAACCATTTGCAAGATTTTGAAGAAAATGGTTTCTGACAACAAAAAGAGTTGGAGTACCAGGCTTCCTGAAGCATTATGGGCTTACAGAACTACAGTTCGTGGTCCTACCAAATCAACACCGTACTCCTTGGTCTATGGTTGTGAAGCTGTAATACCTTTGGAAATTCAACTTCCCTCTTTTCGGGTGGCTGTGATAAACAAATATACTGAAGAAAAGAATGCCAAACTCAGATTGCAAGAGCTAGAAAACCTTGATGAGAAAAGGCTTGCCGCTCGACAAAGTATTGAATTGTATCAAGCTCGTATGGCTGCATCTTTCAACAAAAAGGTCAAGTATAGAGCTTACAAGAAGGGAGATTTAGTCCTTGCAGTTAGAAGACCTATGTTTTCCACGCACTTGTCGGGAGGCAAGTTCGAACCTAAATGGGAAGGACCTTTTGTTGTCGACAAAGTTTACTCCAATGGCGCCTATGCGCTCCTCACACTTGAAGGGGAAAGATGCATGATGCCTATCAATGGAAAACTTCTCAAGAAATACTATACCTGAATGTCATTGGTACACCCAAACCATGTACAATGTACCCAAACCATGTACAGTGCACATTCTCACTCCTAACCAAAATCAAAATCCTTTGGTTTCGAGCCTTACAACCTATGACTCGTAACCAAAATCCCTCAGATTTGTGCAAAATGACTGCGAGGATCAAGTCTTTAGACCCCTCTAGTCAAACCTTTGTTACTCGGATAATGTCCTTACAAGACCCCTTGTAACATCCTGCTATATGGATTAAGTCTTTTTGCAGACTCTATATAGCAAAACTCAGCTATGTGGAATAAGTCTTTTTGCAGACCCCATATAGCTAATCCTTAGTTGTATAGAACAAGTCTTTTTGTAGACCCTATATGACTGCCTTCGGTTATATAGAACAAGTCTTTTTGTAGACCCTGTATAACCAAAATCTAAACAAAAACCAAAACCAAATCTTTGTCCTAAGGAATAAGTCAAGGATCCCGAGGAAAGCCTCACACATGGGCACCGGATAACATCCACTTTGTTTGACCCCTTTCGACACCAAAAGGATCAAGTCATGGACCCTGGAGAAAGCCTCACACATGGGCACCGGATAACGTCCACCTGTATGACTCCCTTATTTTCGATTTGTGGATCCAAAAGATCGCAAATCACACACTTTACACAAGTCTGAGAAAACCAAACCAAACAAACCATCCACATAAACCACATTAAACATCCACAAAAAATCAAACCAAACACTCATACCAATGACAAAAATAGAAAGGAAAAACATTTTCCATTGATATCCATTTTAAAGTTTGAATATAAACAGTGAAGTCAATGTACACATGGCCCTCAGGGCTAATAAAAAAAAAACCATCAAATGGAAGGTGCAGCAGAGAATCTCAGTCCAGGAACTCCTCCAGCTTCCCCTTGGCATTTAGCACTTCTGCCATGAGGATGCACCCTCTGTAGCTTGCATAAGCTGGGATAGCAGTACTAATGTCAATCTCGTCCAGTTTACCAGTTTCTTGATGACAAAGCCTTAACTCTCTGGAGCTACAAATTGACATCAGATGCTTCATTTGGGTCTTTCGGATCAGGCCCTCTTGTGGTCTTACCCTTGGCACGACTTTTAGGTGCCCCAGCAGTGGCAGTTGCAGGCGCTTTACCTCTTCTATCTGCAAAACAGATCAAAAGAAAGAAAAGATGGATATCAGTAACAATGATATGGAACTTCTCAAAAAAAAAAAAAAATCGGCAGCATCTCCCCTTAGTATAAGACCAAAAGCAGAAGGCAATACTCAATTCTGAGACCAAGAATTGGCATCAAAGGCACACTTAAGTCTCAGAATCGAGGCTCCCGGTCCAAACAGATGTTCAAAGCACCTTAAGACCTTTTCAGGGGGCAGTAGGTTTGTGTTCAAGCACGAAAATGGCATTCTATAATTCCCACAGAGGCTCTGATCACAGAAAGTTAGATGCGTGTTCAGTGATATGCATGTTACTACTAAAAAAAAAAAAACAGGTGGATGTTCACTGTGACAACAGCAATAAGTGCTAGACAGTCAGGATTGACCGTGATATGAAGAAGTTCTGATAGAGTTTAAGACACAAGGGTTCTTCTCAACTGGATATGGCTGTAAAAAAAAAAAAAGGATGCATCCAAAAATCCAGGCTTGGATTCTGTCATGAACAAACACAAGAGAAGATGAAAAGGAAATTCTTACCAGCCATAGTCTGTGCTTGAGATGATGAAAGAAACTCGAGTCCTGCTTGGTAACTAAGAGGAAGATGCACCCAGCACCTCTCTGCTTCCACCCTTTCTTTCAGTCTTAATTTCTTTTCTCTCTCTTTCTTCTCTGTCCCTCCCGTTCTCTCTTTTCTCTCCCGATTTTCTCTCTTTCCTCTCTTTTCTCTCTCCCTCCCGGTCTCTCTCTTCTTCTCTTTTCTCTCTCTCTCGGTCTCTCTCTTTTTCTTTTTTTTTCTCTCTCTCCCGGTCTCTCTCTTTTTCTCTTTTTTTTCTCTCTCTCGGTCTCTCTCTTTTTTTCTTTTTTTTTCTCTCTCTCTCGGTCTCTCTCTCTCCCACTCTTTCTCTCTTTTCTCTCTTCCTCTCTCTCAGTTTTCTCTCAGTCTCACTCGGTCTCTCTCTCTCTTTCTCTTTCTTGGTTTTTCTTTCTTCTTCTCTTTTCTTTCTCTCTCCCGGTCTCTCTCTTTTTCTCTCTTCTTCTCTTTTCTCTCTCTCCCGGTCTCTCTCTTCTTCTCTCTTTTTTCTCTCTCTCTCTCGGTCTCTCTCTCTTTCTCTCTCTTACTCGGTCTCTCTCTCCCACTCTTTCTCTCCTTTCTCTCTCGGTCTCTCCCGTTCTCTCTCTTCTCTCCCGATTTTCTCTCTTCTTCTCTTTTCTCTCTCTCCCGGTCTCTCTCTCCCTTTTCTTCTCTCTCCCCCAATTTCTCTCTCTCGGTCTCTCTCTCAGTTTTCTCTCTCTCACGGTTTCTCTCTCTTCTGCTCTGTCTCACTCGGTCTCTTTCTCCCACTCCCACTCTCTGTCTCACTCGGTCTCTCTCTCTTTCTCGGTTTTTCTCTCTTCTTCTCTTTTCTCTCTCTCTCCCGGTCTCTCTCTCTTTTTCTCTCTCCCTCACGGTTTCTCTCTCTCGATCTCTTAATTTCCTCTCTCTTCTGCTCTGTCTCACTCGGTCTCTCTCTCTTTCTCTCTCTTACTCGGTCTCTCTCTCCCACTCTTTCTCTCTTTTCTCTCTCCCTCTCTCTCAGTTGTCTCTCTCTCCCACTCTCTGTTTCTCTCGGTCTCTCTCTCCCTCTCTCTCAGTTTTCTCTCTCTCTCACGCACTCTCAGTTTTCTCTCTCGGTCTCTTAATTTCCTCTCTCTCCCACTCTCTGTCTCTCCCGTTCTCTCTCTTCTCTCCCGATTTTCTCTCTTCTCTCTCTCTTTTCTCTCTCTCCCGGTCTCTCTCTCTCTTTTCTTCTTTCTCTCCCGATTTTCTCTCTTCTCTCTCTCTCACGGTCTTTCTTCTCTCTCTCTTTTCTCTCTCTCCCGGTCTCTCTCTCTTTTCTTCTTTCTCTCCCGATTTTCTCTCTTCTCTCTCTCTCATGGTCTCTCCTCTCTCTCTCTTTTCTCTCTCTCCCGGTCTCTCTCTCTCTCTTTTCTTCTTTCTCTCCCGATTTTCTCTCTTCTCTCTCTCTTCTCTCTCTCTCACGGTCTCTCTCTCTCAGTCTCTCTCTCTCTCCCAGTCTATCTCTCTTTCTCGGTTTCTCTCTCTCTCCCACTCTCTGTTTCTCTCGGTTTCTCTCCCTCTTTCTCCTTTTCTTCTCTCTCCCCCAATTTCTCTCTCTCGGTCTCTCTCTCTTTTCTCTTTCTCTCGGTCTCTTCCCTTGTTCTCGATTTTTTTTTCTTTTCTTCCTTTTCTTCTTTGTTGATTTGAGCAAAAAAAAAAAAAGGCTCGGTCTCCCTTTCTTCTTTGTTGATTTGAGCAAAAAAAAAAAAAAAAAAAAAGAGCTCAGTCTCCCTTTCTTTTTTGTTAATTTGAGCAAAAAAAAAAAAAAAAAAAACTGTTTGGCCTCCTTACCCACGGTCATTGCAAACTTGAACTGGTGGAGCCCATTGCTGAATCCCCTCGAGCTCAAGTCCTTCCCACAAATACAATTTGGTTATGATTAAAATCAGTGGAGTCTAAAACCTTGATCAAGTCTCGATGGATTCGTCCTTCTTCATCTACGGTCTCTTAATTTTAAGCAATAGAATCCATAACATGATCATCTTTTGTTTAAAATTCTCATGATGGGTCCACTTGGAGTAATTTACCAAAGAAATAATCCTATTTTTAGGGTATTTCGAGGGAAATTATACAAAAAAAATAGAGGCGGAGTTTCTTTCCAAATCAACTTTGGGTCAAAATTTGATTTCAAACCAATGTCTCAAATTGTTTTTCATCAAAACCCATAAAGGCCAATCTCTTTCAAAATTACATTTCATTTTGTCAAAATTGCATCTCATTTTAAATCATGTTAAGCCAAGTCCAAACCCAAAACTTTGATCTTTGAAAATGAACCAAAAATCCATGAAGATCCAAACCCAAATCCATTTTTACTAAAACTTTTGATTTTCTTAAAACCTTAGGGATTCTTTTTGTGGGTGTTCCCCACATCCCTACAGAAACGCCACTCTGGATATCTGTGAAAAATAGGTCAAAAGAAAATCAAATTCATTTCCAAAATCCAAACAAAATTCATAAACTTCTGAATTTTCTAAATACCTAAGGGACTCCTTTGTGGGTGTTCCCCACAGTCCCCACGGAGATGCTACTTTTGATATTCGTAAAAATAGGGCAAAGAAATTAAGATTTCTTATGTCTTTTCAAAATTCCGTCATCAAACCCTTCATGGTTTTTATCAAAATTTTCAAATCCCAAGTTTAGGCCTACAACCTACCTTGACAAACTGTCTTTTCATCAAGCCATCCATCATTCCCACAGATTGGCTATTTCGAGGTACAATGATTATTATACCATAATCATTGTACCTCGAGGGGGCACTTGTTGACCAATAAAAATTGCAAATACTGCAGCGAAGACACCTCATCTCAGCTTAATTTAAGCTACAGAGGATATTTGCAGATCCTGGGGAATCACTGTGAGAACTGGCATTCCATGAAGATCAAGATAGCTGGAACTCTCAGAGGAAGTTCAAATTTCGGGTTGAACAGACATTATCGAACTCAAAAGCCACAAGCATGTCAGCCTGAGGTCAGTTCCCCCCAAGCCAGGGGATCACTGACCAAAGTTCTGCTTCATGATGTCCAAAATTAATGAAATTTAGACGCGAAGCTTCAGTCATGCTTAGAAGATACTTTGCAAATTTTCAAGATGAAAAGACTCTGTTTGGCCTAAATTTCATTACATGTCAGCTTAGAGGACAGTAATCCTGAATTTGGGGGTCGTCGGCTAAGATCTTACTTCCAGAAGGCCAAAGCAGATAACATTTGGAACAAATGCTCAAAGAATGCCCCAAGTTATTCTCCCAAAGTTTCAAGTCAAGGGGAGGCTGTTCGGATAGAAAACAGGCTAACTGTCTCAATGTGGAGTGAATAGTGACCTAACGCATGCAATGAATAGGTTATTGTTCGAAATCCTACTTCCTCAAATCTAAACTGCATGAAATTTGGATGAATACTCCAAGATGTTCTTGACGTCAGTCCCTCCAAGTTTCAAATCAAACCGGGGTCATTTGGGCTTCAAACAGCTGAAACAAGGGCCCACTGTCATAAAAAGTCAACTGGAGAGTTGACCAAGTTCAGATGGTCAAACAAAGCTGAAACTTCTGTGACACACTCAAAATAGTGTCAAGAAGTATCCCTCCAAGTTTCGTGGTGATTGGACACCGCTTGGGCCCCGAACAGGCGGAAACAAGCCACATATGCAAAATTCCAAGAATGGGCCTTGGGAGTGACCGGGGACCCACAAACAAAAGGAGTTGACCATGTTCAGGTGGTCAAACAGAGCTGAAACTTCTGTGATATACTCAAAATAGTGTCAAGAAGCATCCCTCCAAGTTTCGTGGCGATTGGACACCGTTTGGGCCCCGAACAGGCGGAAACAAGCCACATATGCAAAATTCCAAGAATGGGCCTTGGGAGTGACCGGGACCCACAAACAAAAGGAGTTGACCATGTTCAGGTGGTCAAACAGAGCTGAAACTTCTGTGAAACACTCAAAATAGTGTCAAGAAGCATCCCTCCAAGTTTCGTGGTGATTGGACACCGTTTGGGCCCCGAACAGGCGGAAACAAGCCACATATGCAAAATTCCAAGAATGGGCCTTGGGAGTGACCGGGACCCACAAACAAAAGGAGTTGACCATGTTCAGGTGGTCAAACAGAGCTGAAACTTCTGTGAAACACTCAAAATAGTGTCAAGAAGCATCCCTCCAAGTTTCGTGGTGATTGGACACCGTTTGGGCCCCGAACAGGCGGAAACAAGCCACATATGCAAAATTCCAAGAATGGGCCTTGGGAGTGACCGGGACCCACAAACAAAAGGAGTTGACCATGTTCAGGTGGTCAAACAGAGCTGAAACTTCTATGAAACACTTAAGATGGTGTCAAGCAACATCTCTCCAAGTTTCGTGATGATTGGACATCATTCGGGCCTCAAACAATGGAAAATAGACCGCATATGCAATGTTCCAAAAGTGGGCCTTGTCCGTGACCGGGGCCCAATTAATGAAAAAGTTGACAACTTCCTGAAGTCAAAATGGGCTGAAATCTTTATGACATGTAGAAAATAGTGTTAAGAAGCATCCCTCCAAGTTTTCTGGCAATCGAACTTCGTTTGAGCCCAAAACAGATGAAAATGGGCCACATACGCGAAAAACCTGAAATTGGGCCTCGTCCGTGGCCCAGTCTGCGGTCACGGACCTTCAAAAGAGGTTTCCCACGATTTTGGGTGGTTTCCCTCCACTCCTCTTCGAAATCCAACTCCCCACAACTGCTATTAACTCCCCAAAACTGCACAAAACTGATTGGGGAGTCTATAAAAAGGGAGAATTTGGAAGAAACAAGGGACACACACACACATAAGGAAGAAAAGTGAAGAAATTGAAGAAAGTCACCACCTAAGGCAACAAGAAGCAAGCTCCAGCAGCACTTCCACGACCATTCCCACCTTCTTTTCGTAGTGTTAAAGGTGAGCAAGAAAATTCAGAAGGAGAGAAGGAAGGGAAATGGCCAAAGTCCATACCATGTTCGTACGACGCCAATTTTTGAGAGGATGACATTGTCACCTCTGTTTCTCTCATTCATAGGGCTTCTTAGCCATTACAAGAGTTGTGAAAGAAGCCTCTCTAGGCCTCATTTTGTTCCTTAAAAATGATAGGTTCAAATGACACAACTCTGCCTTCAAATTTGCCCATTTCGGACTTGAAACAAAAATACAGTCCGTAAGCACGAATGATGAGTTACAGCGGTTTCAATTGATTCCATGATAAAATGTGATCTTCTTGATGGTTGTCCACCGCTCTAAAGTCATGAGAATGGGGTTCTAACACTTGAAAGAAGTTCCAAGAAAGAACCAGCGCGAACAACACAAAAAACGGAGGCACAGGGCCATTGTCTGTCAGTGACTGTGATCCCCGGTCACTGGCAGGTTCCAGTGACCGCGGGTGAGTCACGGTCACTGGAAGGCCCCAGTGACCGCGGGTGAGTCACGGTCACTGGAAGGCCCCGGTGACCGCGGGTGAGTCACGGTCACTGGAACGGGGCAGTGACCGCGGGTCACGGTCACCCCCCATTTTTTCCCCTTTTTCCACATTTTCTTCCACCTTATGTACATTTTCTTGTATTTTCCAAATTGAGATTACATCTGAGACTTGAGGGAGGGGTTGTAAACTTTCAAAATGTAGGTAAACAACCTGCATCCCCGCGGTCAGGGCACTTGAACCCATGTAAACAAAAGGGAAATTAATGATGAACTGTAATTATTTTCCCATTCTTCTTAACGCTTAAAGTGTGCGAATGTCGGACCTTGATTCCGTAATTCATTTCCACGCCTACATGTTTAAGCGCGATCAACTAGTGGGATTGTTTTGGAGATGAGAGCCTTGTCATGTTGTTGTCTTTTGAGTTTTTCTCAATTGTCTTTTGTCATTTTCCCAAAGTTGCTTTTATGTATAATACCTTTTCAAGGTACTTTTGATGAGTTTATGGAGAAAGGTATTATGGTAGGACATATTTTCTTTGTATGCTTTATGGAATAAAACCTTTTGATAATATTATTCATCAGGCTGATGAGCTCCATTGTAGCTGGCAGAGAACTTCATAATAGAGTCAAAATTAAGATAAGGGTCATTCCAACCATTATTATCATTTTCGAATTCTCCATGGAATAGCTGAATTAATTCTTATCGAGTTTTTTTTGAAATATCAAAAGATATATCTTCATAGGCATTGAGAATTTGATTAAGCTTTGATGTCCTGATTTAGAAGGATTCTGCATAACTGTTGTTTGCTCTGTGAGATCATCTGCAATATACACAATTCTTTTACCATCACACCAAACATAACTGTATGTACTTGCGAATTCAAGATGTTCTTTTAAATTAAGAAATCTTTGGTACTAATCAGCAGACGGATCATAGTTTTGGAGGCATTCTAGGCTGTATTCCAATGTAGCAGCTTCATGGGCTTCTGATCGTGAGTTCCAAGTGCAGAACCGCGATGTAGTAATAAAACTGGTGAGACCAGGTCGATCCTCAGGAAGCAATGTGTTTAAGGTATTTTCAACTTGTAACCTGCCTTAAATAAAAATATAAAACTAGCCTAATTTAAAATTTAACAAATACAAGTGTCCTACTTACCAAAATTAAATTAATTACAAACCAATGAAAGAAACTTTCCTAAATCTAAAAACCTAAAATAAAACTAAAATTGCTGCAAAACTAAAACACAAGTTAGAACTTCCAAAAATAAAAACTAAAATTAGAAACTAACTAAACTAAACAATGTTAAAAACAAAATAAAAAAAAGTTAAAAATTTTCCTAAGTTAGAATTTCCAAAACTAGTAAACTTTCCAATTTAAAATCTTCAATTAAAACAAGTTTAGAAAGATCTTTTAATTCTAGAAATTAACTAAAACAATCAAAAACATAAAACTAGAAACAAATTTAAAATTAGAAAGTTAGTAAAATTTGCAGAAAATAACATAAAATTGCAGGAAGTCAAAGGCGGTAATAACACGAAAGTCAAAGGCGGTAAACAACTGAAGTCAAAGGCGGTAATAACAAGAAGTCAAAGGCGGTAAACAACTGAAGTCAAAGGCGATAGATTGCTCTTTCAATTTCTTATCTTAATTTGGGCTAAAATAGATTAGCAGCGTTGTTTTAAGGTCTTATTCTTCATCTTAGGTCGTCAATCTAAGTGAGAATAACAAATTTCCATTCCATGTAGAAATAAATTTCAGAATTGGCCTCTAATCTTTTTTTCACTCAAACCTCTTTAACTCCATCTTGCATTGCCTCCAAACATACAATGTATCCAAAGAGACAAAGTATATTAAAAAGGTTACTAAGATGGGTTACTAGTTGTGATTCCAATTCTATCCCAATATTTAAACAAGAACAAAAATTAACCCAATCACAAACAAGACTAAAATTATGAACACCACAAAATCAAAGACAAGAACAACTGAAAAGAAACAAACTTTACTAGCATGAAATTGTTTTACAAAAGATTGGAAATAAAAAGCAAACAATTACATACTAGGATGGATGAGAATTCCTCCTTCTAGTTGACACTTCAAGGTTGGTGGTGTGGCTTTAGGGCTAAGCCTCCTTGATGACTTGAGATGTAGAGACAAGAGGGGGAGAGATGGATGAAGAAATCTAGAGGTGGGAGGTGGGTAATTCTTCCATGAAGAATATGGGAGAAGGGTGCCCTATTTATACTTTTTTAAGTCCTATTCCTTCTCAAACTTTAAAAATCTTAAGAATAATAAAAAATAAAAGAAAAAAGGGCTCCAACCAATGCTTTAGACGTGCAATATCCTTGGGGAGTTTTTTTCTTTTTATTTTTCTCTTCTTTCCTTACTTATTTTGTCCAGAAATCCCTCTTGGATACTTCTTTCCTTCTTTGTCTTTGCCACCTTGCATTGAGATCTTTTGAGAGATGAAATAGGGATAAGAATCCTCTCTTAGAATCAAACTTGGCCCACATGAGGTGTAGAACTTCCCCTTTTATCTCTTTGCATCGTCAACTTTCCTTTTTGGGAAAGTTCTCCTTGTTGGCTCCTAACTTGAAGAGATCTTTTAGATAATTCTCCCTTGATTTTTTCCTTTACTTTTTCAATCAAAATCTGATCCAAAATCTCTTTTGGACGTGGAATAGCTTGCTTGGATATTTTTTTGCATTTTTTTTTCAATTAAATCTTCTCCTTCTCCAAAAAGAACTCCTATTTGGCTTTCCTTGTCCGTCTTTAATGAGATATTCTTCAAATTCTCTTCAAAATCTCTTGAAAATGTGCAACAAATAAATGGACCCCATCTTGGATGTTTTACAAGTGTGCCCCACACATGTGCATGTGTGTGTGGGACCATGAAGCCGACTTTTTACAATTTTCTTCTAATTTCCTTTTCTCTTCAATTCTGCTCTCTTTTTTCTTGAAAATCAATTCCTTGCCTCAATTCTTTACAAATGGGACCCATATAATCAATTTCCTACAAAACATATGTGAATTCATGTGAAAAGACAATTTTACCCCTAACATCACATATGCATGACTGTGGGCCCATTTCTCATAAAAATGTACATCATTCTTCATGATTTTGTATGAATGAACTAATGATGAAGAGAATTCAATTTATTTCATGAGAAAAATTATTTTCACAAAACTTTCCAAAAATAGACTTTCTAAAAATAGCAGGTTTCATGAATTTATGCAAAAAGTGTGATTTTTAAGCAATTTATGCAGAAAAATATAAAAATGAATTTAAAATGAATTAAACCATGATATCACACTAAATGAGGCTCTTTCAAGTTAATAAGTCCATAAGATGGGTCAAATTGTGTATGAAAATATGCATTTTTAAAGACTCATCACACCCCCCAACCAGCGTTTTGCTAGTCCCTAGCAAAAAAATGCGATAAAATATGAGGCTTCCATCCTAACCTAATCTAATCTTAAACTAATGCAATGCAATAAAATTAAACATGAATGCAACGCCACTTTCGCTGGCACTCTCGACTACATTTAGCGTATGCAGCAAGCCCTTAAACCCCTAGATTCCCCCTAGTGGACAAGTTGTGCCTTGTGAGGGTTTGCAGTGAATATACCCACAAAATTCTCTTCTCTTTTTTTGTTTAATGAAAAAAAAAACAAATGAATAAGAGAGAAAAGAAATTCCCCAAAAGAAAATTCACTCATATCAGATATTTTCGAAATCGGGAATAATTACACTTTCAGACTTTTCAAATTCCGGTCCACAATTCTATTCTCAAAAACTTTCTCAAATTCAAACCAACTTGCGTGCATTGTGCGAAATTGTATACATCAAAAACCTATTTCGGATATTCTACAATAATGCTGCAAAAACAGAATTTTTCCTTCAAATAGTCTGATCCCCTGAAATTTAGCAAAAAGAAATTTCCTCTCAAAGTTACTAAGATAGTTGCCACTTTACTATTTACTTCGGTTGGCCTCTTTTTCTCTCACTATCTTTTTCCGACGCAAGAGTTCCCAAGTTCATACGATATAAGAAAAGTTAGGATCCAGAGAGCAAATCTGGTCCTTGTCCTTCCCCGCACATACTCCCTTGCAAACTCTTACGGACACTCTTCACTCTCTTACTTTTTCCAACGTAGAATTTTCCAAGTTCATATGATATAGCAAAAGTTGGGATCTAAGGAGCAAACTTAGTCCTTATGCTTTTCCGCACATATCCCTTGAAAATTTCTACGAACACTCGTTGGGCTATAATTTATCTTTATTTTCTTTTATTTTCTTTTCTTTCCTGTGACTGTGCAATGTTTAGATCCCTTAAGCTTTCTAATTAACCCATGTAGCGAGCGTTAGGCCAATAACTCCCAAACCAGATGGCTTTAGGGCACTAGATATGGAAATATCCCTCCGGGCTTACTAGCTTGAGTTAAAAAGGCTACGAACCCAAACTAGTCATAAATTGCTCATTATATGCTCTTTTTTTTCACTCTTTTTTCTTCTTTTTTTTAAAACCAAAGTAAACACTAGGTGGCAATTCTCATTTCACTCGAATTAATTCATCTTGGTTCTAATATATACAATTTACCAAAAATGAATCAGGAAACAAAAATATTCTACAAACTAAATTTCAAGTTCACATTGTATTCTCCAGAAAAATTCCAAAAACAAACAGCATCAAAGCTTCATATCCAAAATTGTCGAAAAAAATGTATACATGTATGTATATGAAGAGCAAGTTTTGGTTATCTTTTGATAGGTTTTCTCCTTTAGAAAATGCAAACTTTCTTTTTACTTCCTTCCAAAAGTATCAAAATTCCATATTTCTATATATCTTCAAATCACTTCAATTCTTTTGAAAACTTTCTTTTATGAAATGAAAAATAAATACCAATGAAAAAAAAAAAATTTTCCTGTCCTAATTTTTTTGTTTTTTAAAAAAAACTAAAATCATTAAAAACTAACTAAAATGATAAAAGTGATAGAAAAATCAAAAAAAAAAATTTGTCTAAAATTGGACAAGCGTGCTTGTTCTCACCCCCCAACCTAAGATGAACATCGTCCTCGATGTTTATGCATGCAACGCAGAACTGTAAAAGTAACATGAGGAAATATAAATGTAAATGAGGGTAGAGAGAAAAAGTCACCTGAAGATGTGTTCGAGCTGCTCCCTGTCCAAAGTTAGACAAAACAGAAAAACAAGAACAAAAAGATAAGAAGCTACTCTAAAAGGAAATATCTACTCTAAAAAGAAAAGAAAGAAAAACCTATACTACTGGATTCAAAGCCATGAGTCCACCCGGATCCCAAATGAAATTTTCCTCCACACAATTTACAAAAAGCACAGAAAAAGATGAAACCATGTCGGTAGCGGGCTCAATGAACATGAGGACTGCATGTTCTTGTACACTGTATGGAAAAAGGACCACAAAGAAAATTTTTTCCTCCTTTCTTAAAAATGGATCTTTGAAAGATAGGAGAGGAAGTAATGAGAAACTGGGCGGCCCTAGGTCCTCCCGTGCCATAAATTCTTTTAAATTGATTTCCACAGTCTGTTTAGGCACGAGCTCAAAGGATTCCAAATTGTCGAACTTGGGTGTTGGAATGGGACCACTATTCTCCAATTCTGCAAGTTTTTCTAAATAACATTGAGGGCCAAGAAATGCGAGGGCAATTTCTAGAAGGGTTGGATCATCAGATTTCATAAGGAAGTCAGTACATGATTCCAAAGATTCTAGATTATCCGACTCAGAAATCTGAAAAATGGGGTCATCGTCCCATTTGTAATTTTCCTTTGGGGGCTTAGTAGGTTCATTTGCAGTTTCTTTAATTGTAGGAACATCAAATTTGTGAAAGACTGCAATGCCAAATTCATCAGAGGAATCTGAATCATAGAAAGGATTTATGTAAAAGGGCATAGATTCCTCTTTAATGAAATGGAATGGCCGGTACTGAGGAAAAGTGGGGCACATAGGCTCATGTGATTCATCAATTGGTTCATGCATCACACCATCACCCATGTACTCATGTACACCCTTAGATATCCACTGTGTGTTTGTGTGATCCATATCTACGAGATTTTCAATGAATGTAGGATCATCTTTAATTCCAAGAGTGGCATTTTGTTTTCTCATTTCAAGCCCGGTTTGATTAATCGAAGTCATTAGGCTTTTCATGTGTTGTTCATTTTGTTGTATGGTTTGCATGGCATTGTGTGTGAACTCAACCAATTTGGCTAAAGTATCTTCCAAAGAATTCTTCAGGGGTGGTGGTGGTTCATATGACCATTCAGGCGGAGAGGGATTATGAGGTGCATATGACCAGGGAGAAGAAGAGGGTACATATGATGTATCCTGTGAGGGATAGTCATACGACCCAGCCTGAGTAAATTCTTGGGAATAAGAGACATGATCCATATTGGGCACATTACGCCAATTGTTTAGTGAGTGATCATCCCAATTTGGACCACACATGTTATCCATTTCATTATAGTAATGCCATTGATTTGATTCTGTCCACAATGGAAATCCCACATCCGTATCAGAATGAGTGGATGATTGTGTGAGGTGTGGGTAATCATGTGGGACTCTTATTGGTTGATCATCTAAACTAACCATTCCATTAAAATCCTCAAATTCCTCATTGTAACAATGATCATAGTGATTGGCCCATTCCCATTCATAAGATCCAGCTGAACAATTTCTTTGATGTAACTTTTCAATTCTTTCTTGTTCACATAAGGCACGCCAAGACTTTGGTGGGCCATCAGTATTGATTCCATTCCCATTAGTTTGCCCATTACTAAGTCTCCTCATGTTTGTGAATTCCCACCAATCCTTTTTTTTTTTTTTTTTGGAATCACTTGTTTTTTTTTTTTTTTTGAAAAAATGATAAAAACCTAAGTTAGAAAAAAAAAACGAAGCAACTCCTTAAGGTTGAAGAGTTTCCTTTAGTTCTCCAATATGGTCCTATGAAACCAACTCGGCCAGGTTAGCCACCAGGAAGTGGTGGAGTCACAGATGGACCCGTTTGAAGGACCAGTTTTCTGAATAGACAAGCTGTCGCGCACTACAGGGGCAAAGGCTTCCTTAGACACCGAGAAAATTAAGGACAATGATTAGATCACTTTTGGTATACTTTCTTCCCAAAAGAAGTTGAGACAAGTTGAAAAAACAATAACTTTTCCCGATTTTAGAAAGTTTCTAAAAATAGCAGTGATGTGTACTTTCTAGCATTCCATGCACATTCCTATTCCAAATTAGGGCAGCCTATCATTCCCTGCATGTCCTCCTATTTCTAGAAAGATGCCAAAATTAAACCACACCCACAAAGCAATGTGAATAAGAAAAGTTAGATAAGTAACCTTAAATGGCGCTTCCCGGCAACGGCGCCAAAAACTTGATCGTGAGTTCCAAGTGCAGAACCGCGATGTAGTAATAAAACTGGTGAGACCAGGTCGATCCTCAGGAAGCAATGTGTTTAAGGTATTTTCAACTTGTAACCTGCCTTAAATAAAAATATAAAACTAGCCTAATTTAAAATTTAACAAATACAAGTGTCCTACTTACCAAAATTAAATTAATTACAAACCAATGAAAGAAACTTTCCTAAATCTAAAAACCTAAAATAAAACTAAAATTGCTGCAAAACTAAAACACAAGTTAGAACTTCCAAAAATAAAAACTAAAATTAGAAACTAACTAAACTAAACAATGTTAAAAACAAAATAAAAAAAAGTTAAAAATTTTCCTAAGTTAGAATTTCCAAAACTAGTAAACTTTCCAATTTAAAATCTTCAATTAAAACAAGTTTAGAAAGATCTTTTAATTCTAGAAATTAACTAAAACAATCAAAAACATAAAACTAGAAACAAATTTAAAATTAGAAAGTTAGTAAAATTTGCAGAAAATAACATAAAATTGCAGGAAGTCAAAGGCGGTAATAACACGAAAGTCAAAGGCGGTAAACAACTGAAGTCAAAGGCGGTAATAACAAGAAGTCAAAGGCGGTAAACAACTGAAGTCAAAGGCGATAGATTGCTCTTTCAATTTCTTATCTTAATTTGGGCTAAAATAGATTAGCAGCGTTGTTTTAAGGTCTTATTCTTCATCTTAGGTCGTCAATCTAAGTGAGAATAACAAATTTCCATTCCATGTAGAAATAAATTTCAGAATTGGCCTCTAATCTTTTTTTCACTCAAACCTCTTTAACTCCATCTTGCATTGCCTCCAAACATACAATGTATCCAAAGAGACAAAGTATATTAAAAAGGTTACTAAGATGGGTTACTAGTTGTGATTCCAATTCTATCCCAATATTTAAACAAGAACAAAAATTAACCCAATCACAAACAAGACTAAAATTATGAACACCACAAAATCAAAGACAAGAACAACTGAAAAGAAACAAACTTTACTAGCATGAAATTGTTTTACAAAAGATTGGAAATAAAAAGCAAACAATTACATACTAGGATGGATGAGAATTCCTCCTTCTAGTTGACACTTCAAGGTTGGTGGTGTGGCTTTAGGGCTAAGCCTCCTTGATGACTTGAGATGTAGAGACAAGAGGGGGAGAGATGGATGAAGAAATCTAGAGGTGGGAGGTGGGTAATTCTTCCATGAAGAATATGGGAGAAGGGTGCCCTATTTATACTTTTTCAAGTCCTACTCCTTCTCAAACTTTAAAAATCTTAAGAATAATAAAAAATAAAAGAAAAAAGGGCTCCAACCAATGCTTTAGACGTGCAATATCCTTGGGGAGTTTTTTTCTTTTTATTTTTCTCTTCTTTCCTTCCTTATTTTGTCCAGAAATCCCTCTTGGATACTTCTTTCCTTCTTTGTCTTTGCCACCTTGCATTGAGATCTTTTGAGAGATGAAATAGGGATAAGAATCCTCTCTTAGAATCAAACTTGGCCCACATGAGGTGTAGAACTTCCCTTTTTATCTCTTTGCATCGTCAACTTTCCTTTTTGGGAAAGTTCTCCTTGTTGGCTCCTAACTTGAAGAGATCTTTTAGATAATTCTCCCTTGATTTTTTCCTTTACTTTTTCAATCAAAATCTGATCCAAAATCTCTTTTGGACGTGGAATAGCTTGCTTGGATATGTTTTTGCATTTTTTTTTCAATTAAATCTTCTCCTTCTCCAAAAAGAACTCCTATGTGGCTTTCCTTGTCCGTCTTTAATGAGATATTCTTCAAATTCTCTTCAAAATCTCTTGAAAATGTGCAACAAATAAATGGACCCCATCTTGGATGTTTTACAAGTGTGCCCCACACATGTGCATGTGTGTGTGGGACCATGAAGTCGACTTTTTACAATTTTCTTCTAATTTCCTTTTCTCTTCAATTCTGCTCTCTTTTTTCTTGAAAATCAATTCCTTGCCTCAATTCTTTACAAATGGGACCCATATAATCAATTTCCTACAAAACATATGTGAATTCATGTGAAAAGACAATTTTACCCCTAACATCACATATGCATGACTGTGGGCCCATTTCTCATAAAAATGTACATCATTCTTCATGATTTTGTATGAATGAACTAATGATGAAGAGAATTCAATTTATTTCATGAGAAAAATTATTTTCACAAAACTTTCCAAAAATAGACTTTCTAAAAATAGCAGGTTTCATGAATTTATGCAAAAAGTGTGATTTTTAAGCAATTTATGCAGAAAAATATAAAAATGAATTTAAAATGAATTAAACCATGATATCACACTAAATGAGGCTCTTTCAAATTAATAAGTCCTTAAGATGGGTCAAATTGTGTATGAAAATATGCATTTTTAAAGACTCATCAGCTTCATACCATTGAGAATGATAGCTTATAGGGAGATGCTCATAATCATGTAATGTAGAAATGAATCTTCTACAGAATAAATCTCCTTCTTTATATTTCATCATGGTCCATATTTGATATGGTTGATAAAATCGAATTTCTGATCTTTCACCCAAACTTGATGAAATCGTTATGAGTAGTTGTCTATTGGTGACTCCAAGATTGTGAAGGGCATGCCACACGATTGTAGGGAACTGCTGTATTATTTCAAAATTATCTCTATGTAGAAGAAATCTTTGGACTAAGCCTTGTTTGATATATGAGATATCAACTTCATGTGATGGTAGGAACAGTTTTGGAAAGCTAGTTGCCCAGCTTATATATTGAGCTTTGAGCATTAACCGCTTCTTGATTTGACAAGAAAGAGTTTTTTCTCTGATTCTTACAGCTATCTCATCTAGAAGGGCTGTGTTAACCTTTTCCAGGAGGTGAATTCTGGATGTTTTTTCATCAGCATAGGTGGATAACAATGCTCTTTGATGGATGTTATGACACATATGGCTTTCTAAATCCCTGATATGGTTTGCAATTTTGGACAAGGTTTTTCTAGTGTTTTTTCTTTTGTCAGAAAGAATTGCACTCCAATGGGCATTGATAAGTTCTTAAGAGGTAACAGATAATCCTGGATTGAAGAAAGGGATTGATATTTGTTGAGATGTAAGGATAAAGGAAGAGCTTGATTCCTGAATAAAGGCTTTGCTTTTGCTATTAATTGGCTTCATTTTGAGAAAGGATAATTCCTGAAGATAAATAGGCTTGAATAAAGATACTGAATTTTTTGTTTGAAAAATTTTCATTTTTTTTTGAGATAAAACAAGTCCATTCGTAATGTCCAAATGGGACTGTGAAAGCAATTTTATACCTGTCTTTCGGGGTGATTTGAATTTTCCAAAATCTGGATTTACAATCAAATTTGGAAAAAATGAAGGCACTAGAGAGACTGTTAATAACATCAGTTTTATTTGAAACTGGATATCGAATTGTTTTTAAAAATTTATTTAAAGGCTTGTAGTTGATAGTAAGACGGGAACACCTCGTTCTTTTCAGGCGCTTTATTTACATAAAACGCTGTGTAGCACTCTGACCTAACTTAATTTGCTTTAGCAACTAATTAATGGTGAATTAGTTGTTGTATTTATTATGGCTTTGTTTTTTTTTTTTTGTTTTGGGTTATGGATAGGTAGTTGGGTTGAGTTTAACCTGGTTTAGGTAGACATGAGCCTTTTTTCGTAATTTTAGCCTTTGTAAGCTTTCATCATTCATGCATCATCTTGGTGTCATCACGTGTATTTTATCAAGCTTGTCAATTTCCATAACTACCTCATGTGCTAACGACGTCGTTTGTTTCAGTTGGTCGATTATTTACTCGAACTGTAATTATCTTAACCTTTTGGACTTTTCTATAAATTTCTCATCCTTATCTTTATATCAGACATGCATGCATCGACCTTGACTTCTCCAGATGCCGCTTTTTCTCTCAATGTTCATTTTCTTTCTTTTTTCTTATTCTATGATCAAATCGAGAGCAGAGAGCTCCTTTGTATCCGTTCTAATGAGCCCTCGCTTGTGTATTCTATGGTAAGTCTTGGGTTCTTGATAATCTTTACGAGGCTCAGGTTCTTCTTTTACCCTGCATGCACTCAATGTTTCTCTCTCTCTTCTTACATGCATAATTGTTAGAGTTGTGTTTTGTCGTCAAATTCTAGCCAAAGGACAACCATGAAGTTGACAAAACTCATTTGAGGCAAGTATAGGCACGATTGGAATGAACACGTGTTGGTACATGATTGATCATGAATCATTTCCTAATTTTACATGTGGTTTATGTTTTATAGCCCAATTGTGTTTAATTCCTCATACCTGTGCTTTTTGTTTCCTCCTTGTGCACATATAGCTGTATCTATAACAGGTTCAGAATATGACCAGTGCAACTACGGCTAAACCATATGCCTGCATGGCTCACTTTCCAGAGAGCTGCAAAACTGGCCTTTACTCTATGGTTAGGCTACGACTAAGCTATAAAATGTCGTATGGCTAAGCTGTAGGCTAGCCGTGACCCAACCGTGGTCAAGTTATGCTTGATCTCCAGAGAGCTGAAAATGAGAGAACCTTCTACTGTCCAGCCATGGCTAAGCCGTGCGGTGTGCTACGGCTAAGCCGTACCCAACCGTGACTGAGCCGTAGAACAAATACGGTCAAGCCATAAGAGGAAAATGGGTTAGCCCTGGCTCGCCTTAAATGCGGAAACTATTCTGGGGAACCACGGCTGAGCAGTAGTGCATAATAGGCTGAGCTGTAAGATGGCCACGGCTAAGCCGTAAGTCACCCACAGCTAAGCCATAAGACCTTTGAAACGTAAAAAGGTCGATATGGAAGAGACCTTGTAGGGCCTTTGAGGCAGAATGTAGGCAACTTTAACTTGCCCAATGGAATATGCGAATCTCATGAATGGTCTTGAGGGCTGTGACTCATTCATGTGCATTATCCAGCTGTTAAGCACCTCCCATGGGTGTTGGTTTAAGGGACTTCGATACACTTTCCTAACATAATGCAACACGATAAGAAAGATAATTGTGTATCGGATAACTTAAAACTACATCATCATGCATGGTTAGAAACACTGGATGACTAGATTAGGGTTGGCTAGTAAAGTATCTTGATTCTAGCAAATTGAATGCATGGCATATTGAATGATGACTATTGTCCTCCACACTTATGTTTGGATTGGATAGTGTATACAGTCTATATGGTTTGATATGTTGGTTATTGCTTTTAACTTGCGTGTCGTATGGGTTAAACGTACTGTCATATTTCCCCTATATCGTATGCATGTTTTACTCAAGTTCAAGTTTATGATTGATTCAATATAGTTAGGCACTACTCAACCTCAGCCTTAGGATACCCGGCGGGGTTGACTTGGGCGTAGTATGTATGATACCACTACAGGGTGTTTATGTCTTGGGGCTTCCGAACCCCAAGAAGACCCATTCGTACCCTGGCCCAGTCGATGGTGTACTCAGTAAGTAAAGATCCCTCGAGGGATGATCCGACAAATGTAGTAGCCACTTAGTAAGTACATGACATGTATACCTTGATTTTTATAGCATGCTTTATTCAATAGCACAACTTGCCTAGTATACGGACTTGGAACTCTATGAATTATCAGTTATTCCTTATTCTGCTAGATACACATGTGTTACCTTATTATTGCTTATGCTTTGCTAAATCGTTGTATTCATGAGTTGTCCTTGGTGTTGCAGGCTCAAATCCCGCTACCGACCCCTCGTTGGTCAGCCAGACTCTAGAGGAGACCATAGATGCTTTGTCAGGGCTAAAGGAGTGGATGTGATTACTCTGCTGGAGAGCGACATGACATGCATTTAGGTCTTCTTTGGTGTGGGATATGGTTGATTTTGTAACTTGGTGATAGTTGGTTTGTACATGTTGTATTTTGGTTCACCCTTGTACATCCTGTATTTCATGCAATCTTTTGTAATATTATTTTGCTCTAGTTTACCTCCTCTTATTATGTAATGATACTTACAGCTTCCGCGTATAGTGTGATGTGCACATGTGATCTTCCCTTGTGCGTGTGCACTTAGATGAGGTCTAAGCGTGGGCGCATGGGAGTACGTGTATCACTGATTAAGTTTAACTTTAATGTCTGATTGCCTAAGCTAGGGTTGTGACACGCTGCACAACTCCAAGGGGATGGTGATTTCTGAATAATCTTTTTAGCAAGAAGACCATTGATCTCTTTAGTACACATTGAACGAGGTCTTTATTCATCTGAATAGGTCGAGCTTTAGTAGGAATTTAAGATTCATCAAAATTATGAATATATGGAAGAGAAACAGTATGGTGCTTCCTATTCCAAAAGGTAGAAGGAATGTCAGAACAGCATTCTGTTTCAAGGGATTTTTGAAATTGGATTCAATCTTTTGGAATTCTAGTTTTTGTAATCCTTCTTCAATTCTTAAAGAATTCATATCTTCTTGAAGGTATGCAATTTGGTTTTTCTTAATAAGAAATTTGATTTTGAATGATATTAATATGTTGAATAGGATATGATTCAACAAAATCAAAAATTAATTCTTTATTGTCTAGAATAGTTCTTAAGCCTGATGAATTAATTTGAAAAGGCTGTGGAATCTGTAGAAAAGGATTTCCAAAGATAACATCATTGTTTAAATCTTTTCTAGTAGGAAATTAGTCTTTATACATTTTCCATTTTTGAAAACATAGGCATCATTTAATTTATATTTGATGTATAGTTTTTTACTAGCAGTTGCTAGGCTGAGTTTATTTTTAGTTTTTTGATAATATTTTGTTGGGATTAATCTTTCTCTTATTAAATTAACATCTGTGCTACTATTTAGTAAGCAGAGTGCTTTAATAGAGAAGTCTTTGACCTTAATTGTAACTTGAGTTTTTCATTTTTAAAGTGGATTTCTTGTTAAAGAATTTACAAAACCATTTAAGTCTTCACCAAATTCTTCATGTTGTTCTATATTATCATCATTTTCTTGATAAGATTTAAGGGTATGATATTCAAGATTTTCAACACGTTGTTTGAGATCTTGAAGTTCATTTAAAGCTTGTTTTAATTGTTTTATTTCTTGCTTTTGATTATTAATTTCTTTATAAAGATCTTGAATTGAAAGATGAGTAGGAGCTTGTTGGTCTTTTAACCTATCTAAAACAGTTTTCTACTGAATTGTTCAGGTAAGTCAAATATATTATTTGATGCAAAAGCTTTTCCTTTTTTATTTCCTTTATTTATATTCTATATTTTTTCAAAATATTTATTCTTTAATTCTTCATCTTTGAGATCTTTAAACATTTATAACACCATTTCTTATGGAGCAAAAAGTACATTTAAAGATAAAGAGGAAGAAGAGGTAGATTCATACTATATATCACTGTTAAATATTTTACACTGACATGTATCTGAAGAGTATGAGGAAGAATAATCTGTATTAGAGGAACTAGATGACTCCGAAAATGAGGATGAGGATCTTTTTAATATAGTCTTAATTTCTTTTTCTGTTTTTACTTTTTTTTTGGGTAGTTAAGAGCAATATGTCCTTTTTCTTTACAGTTATATCATTGTATTTTCTTTTTCTTGGGAAATGAAGTGGATGGATTGTTTTTTGTATAAGTTTTCTTTGATCCTTTATGAGGTTTTTCATGGGAAGATTTTTTATGATATCTTTTTGAGGGAACATAATATTGTGGAGTTGAAAAATGTTTAAATTTTTTTTATGGTTTCTTTTTAATTTTTTCTTTTTATTCTGGCTAGAAGGACTAATTAATGGTTCCATGCCAAATTGACAGCAAAAATCACCAAGTTCATACTTGCTGATACATTTTTTATTTTCAATTTGACGATTTAGTTTGATTTCATTGTATAAGGAAAATCCAACTTTATTAATCTTTTGAAGTAGATCACCATATGTATACATTCCATAATTTAAGTTCCCATAATCCTCTAATTTTAATTCTTCTCTAATTTTTTCTACAAAAAGTTTTGGAAGATCGGATATAAATTTTTCTTTCCAAAATTCTGAATTTCTTGCATCAATTGTGTAGAGTTTTGATAAGAAAACATCTTTATACCAACGGAAATCTGATAACGTTGGGCTTGATAAATTGATTAATTGAGTTTTTAATTTTTCTTCTACATTCATAAAATTACCAGTACAATATTTAACTATATTAGAAATGAACATGTAGATAGAATTAGGGATCATTAGACCTTGCATAGTAAGAACAAGATTTCCTGAGGTATCGCTTTTTACTACATTCAGAATAACATTTCTTTCTATATCGGAAAGATACTTTTCCCACCAACCATGTAATTGTCCAGTAAATCCAAGGAAAATTGCATTTACCGCATGGCTTTGGTCATTACGAATAGCCATGATGGTAGAGGCATAGATCATCATGTGTTGGGATAATTGCAGGATTTGATATTCTGATCAGCTGTCTAAATTCTATTCATATACCGAAGAGTTTTCGAATCGAAGGCCATTTAAAATAGCTTGTTCTTCGAATTGAAGATCAACATTAATTGGTCTTAGATAATAATTACTTGTTTTTGCTGTGGTAACAATTGGTTTTTGTCTTTTAAATATTTTATTAAGTTGTAAAGATTCTTGATCTTGATCATCTTGATGTTCATTTGATGTTTTAGACTTTTAGTCCATAGAGTCAGAAACAGAGAATTTTGAGTCTGAGCTAGAAACTTTAGAAGTTGAGACTAAAACATTTATAGATTTTTTAGCTTTTTGGTCTTTTGAGATAATTGAGTAATTAGTTCATTTGAAAACTTTAAGGTTTTTTTTTCTAACTTTAGATCTTTAAGGGCTTCACCTTAAAAAGCTAAAGATTGTGTCTTAATTACCTTTTGAGAAGAAGTAGTTTTATAAAGTTGTAAAATATTTTCCACTTTATTTTCAATTCTATTAGTTTGTTGAACAATAGTATGAAGATTTATATTTATATAATAATTTTGTTCTAAAACATGACTTAGGTCTGATTTGTAAATTAATTCTGATTTACCTTTATCACCTTGTATCTTTGCAACATCTTTTATAGGTATGGCTAAAGTTTCTTTATAAAGGATTTGATGTAATGGAGGATGTATAGATTCTTCAGTTTTTTCTAGAGAGGAACTGGTAGAAGCTATAATCTAAGAAGAGCTTAATTTTGTTATCATATTGATGGTTAATTCTTCAATTTTATAAGCTTTCTTCATCGCTAATTTTAGCTAGTCAAAGAAATAAATATTTCTTTGATTATCATACATATATTTATACCACTTTTTTTTTAAGAAATCTTTATGTTCTTGAGAAACTTGTTTAAAAAATGATTTTGTTAAAGGATGTAATGATAAATTCTTTTCTAACAATTCTTTATCAATTTCAAAACATTCAATAACATTTATATTGAAATCAGATTCAGAAGGATTATATGTATTAGTTGGAGAAGCATGATTACTTATAGTTTCTAGAGCTTGATTAGAAGGATAAATGAGGCCTGTAGGTCTCAGAGCTACATGAGGTGTAGAGTAAGAAACTATGGATACTTCTTTTAGGGAAGATCCTACCACAAAGGGAGGATAAGAATAAGACTTTTTAGATGGTTGATAAACTGTAGGAGTTGTATCTCTTGAATCGGTTTGAAAATTTATTTCAACACTTCCATCTTCATGTTCAATAATTGTTTCAATATCTTTATTTTCTAAAGATCTTTCTAATTGAGCGTTTTCTAGGCGCTATCTACCAGATGATGAATATCATTTCATTGTATGAGTTTTGGAATATTTACTTTATTTTTAAAATTAGTTTGGAATAAAGTAATCATACCTTTTGCTTGATTAGAATAGGTTATGCTTGGAACAACTGAATTCATGAGTTTATAATAAACTTTATATATGAGAGCAAGATTTTGATTATGAGGATTCATATCAAAACTTTTTATCTGGATAGCTAAGGTAAGGGCTTCATGTGCACCTGGATCTATAAGAGAAATAGAGAACTTTGGAAAATAATTGAAGAAAGTAGGGCCATTAGCCAAACTTGATTCAATTATTCCAAGTAATGAATCACTGAATTTTTTATGTCTTGTATCTTGAACATAGACAATAGCTTCTGTTCTAAGTCCAAGTCTTGTTAATGTCTTTAGAGTAACTTGCACTAATCCAAAATGAATATAATGGTATGTTTTAGCATACTCTTTTATTTCATGAGGTTTGATTAAAGAAAGATGCTGAATATCACCTATGATGGATTTAGTTCAAGTATTGTGTGCATGTGGATGGTTTAAATTAGTAGATCTTGATTTATATTAATGAATGAATGAATGCTTTATTAATGCCTCTGATGAATTCCAGATGAATTCTCTAGGTTTTCACTTAATTATGAAAATGATTGTTATGTGTATATGGATCTTTCTTACATGTACTTGTGGAATCCCCTTTATAGCAATCTGTACTGTCTTGACATGGCATAGATTGCTACGGGTTATGTGTGCCGCCCCTTGGAATCTACTCAAATCTCCAATTCTCGGGTTCGGGGCGTGACATACATAAGTAATGGTATCAAATCATTAATAAGTCAGTTAAAAGACTTAGTAACCCTAGGAAACATGGTGAGCATAAGATAGGATTGATTGGGGATTTGATTTTTGTGTAAGAAACTATAGTTTGCCTTATGCATTAATGTGTTATAGGTGACTAACCATTGTTATATCTACAAGATAAATGGCTTTCGGATTAGGAACTGGTAATAACAATATGGGGAATAATGAACGTGATGACATCATGTTAAAGGATGTGGATCCTCCACCCCCTTGACCTCCTCATCCTACATACAGTACGGAAGAACACTTCATGATGATGATGCTTCAGTTGGCTGCGAGCATGGCCAATCAAGCAGCTATGCAGATGCAATTAGCAACTTTGTTGGAAAGGCAGAATCAGGGCGGTGATCCTAACTCTTTATATGAGAAGCTTTGGAAAAGAAGGGCTATAGAATTTATAGGAAGAGAGGATTCGTTACAATCAAATGAATGGTTTGAACATATATAGAACATCTTTGATTTGTTAACTTGCACAAGGAAGCAACAAGTGATCTTGGCTGCCTCTATGTTTAGAGATGTGGTGAATACATGTAGAAGAGTATTCGTGAATATATTAAAGCTATGTTAGAAGCTACTATTTGGGATGCTTTTAAGAAATAGTTCAGAAAGAAGTTTATTTCGGAGCATGTAAGTCACAAAAAGAAGGCAGAGTTCCTTACTCTATAGCAAAACACTATGACAGTAGCAGAATATGTGCACATTTTTAGTCAGCTTTCTTGGTTTGCCTTGGATTTGATTGACACCGAAGAGAAGAAGGTTGAAAGATTCCTTGAAGGTTTAAGCCCAGCTATAAAGGGGCATGCTACTACTTTCTAGTGTTCGGTGGTGTATGATGACACTGTGGAAAGAGCCTATGTAGCCAAGGAAATAGAGAAAAGCTTATTCTTGGGAGAACCTAGGAAGAGTGCCCCATCATCTGGAAGAAACCAACAGTACTCTAAGAAACAGAAAGGAGTTGCTATTGGGTCATCGAGATTGGTTTGTGGCATGTGTGGAACGAACCACGAGACAAGCAAGTATTGGAGGGTTACAGGAGCTTGTTTTAGGTGTGGATCGATGGACCACCGCTTGTTAGAATGACCAAAAAAGGAAGAATATTAGCCAAGCCCCGCAGTAGTAGTACCAGTAGCGTCATAGAATAGCATCACCCGCTCCTCCATGTCAGCAATAGCAAGCTAGGCAAGGTTAAGGATAGGCACAATAGGGACAAGGCCAATAAAGACAAGGTCAGCAGAGGCAAGGGCAACAGAATCGACCTTAGAGGCAAGGCCACGCATATGCATTAACTCACAAGGAAGCAAGACGGTAGATCATGCGGTTGTAGGCGAGGTTTCTATCTGTGATATAGAAGGTAAGGTGTTATTTGATTCTAAATCTTCGCATTTTTTTTGTTGCACCTCAATTTTCTACTAGAATATGGGAGTTACTAGTGCAACTACCGTATGTGTTGACTGTCATCACCCTGTGGGTAAGAGGGTGATTCGCAAAGTCTTTTATCCAGACTGCAAAATCTCGATTGGTGAGATATTATTTCCAAAGGAACTCATCATGTCACCCATGCACGACTTCAACATAATCTTAGACATGGACTGGTTGACTAAGTACATGGCTTGTTTGGACTGTTTTCATAAGACCGTCACCATGAAGGTGGATAAAGCTGGTCCAAGTGTTGTCTTTGAAGGTGAAAAAAGGAGTTCAAACATTAGGATAATCTTAGTACTTCAAGTATAAAGATTAATCCATAATGGTTGCGAGTGGGATATTGCCTTCATCGTTGAGAAGAAGCCACCTAAGAAGTAAGAAGACATTTTTGTAGGTTGTGAGTTTCCGGATGTTTTTTCAAATGAAGTTCCTAGTCTTCCTCCCATTAGGGAAGTAGGTTTTACTATAGAACTCGTACTTGATACAGTTCCGATCTCTAGAGCTCCGTATAGGATGACACTTGTAGAACTGCTTGAGCTGAAGATACAGTTGTAAGATTTATTAGACAAGGGATTCATATTTCCTAGTACTTCACCATGGAGAGCCCAGTTTTGTTTGTGAAGAAGAAAGATGGCACCCTTAGAATGTGTATTGATTATAGGCAGTTAAATCAAGTGACAATCAAGAACAAATATCCACTACCCCGAATTGATGAACTGGTTGTCACAACCCGAGCCAGAGAATCACGGGCTGAGGGTTAACCCCAAGGTGCGTCACACATACTCCAGTGCAATTCACACCCAGACTGAAGTCTAAATGGAATTACATAAGGGATATTCACATACTTATATGTGTGAGGTGCTTAAACGAACATCTGTCTAAGCATTCAATGCGCGAAACCCTATCAATATCGCCTAAAATTTTTCAATTTTCATTGAACAGTTCAAAAATATCATTCCATTCATGAAATAGTCCAAATCTTAACATTTAAAGAGCATAAGATTATTATAGCAATTCTACACATCACTTGTACAACCCAAACGTGATATCCACATGTATGCAATTATGTCAAGGATAAACGTTCTATGAAGAGAAAGTAGAACAATGAAGTATAAAAAATAAAGACATACATAACGAGATTAAGCTATGCAAATAACATTCTACATGGATGTAGTTATATGTATATATTAAAAGTCCCAAAATACATTCCTAAGATAATAGTGTGTCGCTTTGGGCATATGGATCAGTCAGTAAGCTTCTGCTATCCATTCGTAACACTTTGAAGGAACCACTACAGTCTCTTTCTTTGACTCATGCGTCTCCGCCAGACCGAGATTGAGATTTGGGCCTATAACACCATTAGACAACTGTGAATAAGATGATTTAGGAAAGTATAAGCATAATTAAGGTAATACGCGTTGTATCTAAAAGAATTAATGACAAGTGATCAATAGAGGTCAATTTAGTATACTACGTATGTTGTGCATTGAAACAAAGCATAATATAAGGATCAATAAGTGAGAATACATACTATTTGGGTACTAAATTTGCTATATCCTCCCTCTAGGGGTCTTTACATTAAGAACACCATCGATCAGGATAGGCTGCTAATGGGTCTTTTTAGACATGGAGTCCAGAAGCTCCAAAAAAACATTGCAGCGGCACTGTTCATATACTACACCAAAATCAACCCCACCAGGTATCAAAAGGTTGAAGCTGAGTAAAGTTAGACCATTTTGATTCATATGATTGAATTTGAGTAAATTATACCATTTGTTTTATTAGGAACCATACACATGTTCACTGAGGACCATACAGTATATATTTAATTCATTCTTACTCAATTCAACACTAACAATAGGGAAGCATATATCAATAACATTTCAAGTAAAATCAATTTATACTATGATCATTTCAATTCAAAATCATTCCTATAATAGAGGGTAATAATGATATTCAATATGCTATGCAGTTCAAATTAATGGAATGAGGGAAACTTACAAACCAACCCTAATCTAGTCATCCATTGTTTTTAAACATACATGATAATGTAGTTTTAAGTTATCCGATACACGGTTGTCTTTTTTTTGGTGTCACATTATGTAAAAAATGTATATCAAAGTCCTTTAAACCAATACTCATGGATAGGTGCTTAACAAATGGACAACAATACATGGATGAGTCCTAGCCCTCAAGACTTTCTATGGTGTTTGATTACTCCATTGGGCCAGTGAGTAGGGGAGAGGAGTCCATGAACTAAGGCCCTATAAGGTCTTGAAACAATGCCTAAGAAATCCGAATTTCAATGGTCCTACGGTTTAATAGTGAGTGACTTATAGCTTAAATGTGGCAACTTACGGCTTAACCGTAAGATGCACTATGGTTTAGCCGTGGTTACACAACTGTTCCTTTACATTTACGGTTTAATTGTAAAATGGTCTATGGCTTAACCGTACTTGACCTACAATACGGTTGAGCTACGGTGTGGCTACGACTCAGCGGTATCACATTCCATTGCTTAGTCATAGAACAATGTGTCAAATTTGGTTCTCTGGATTTTAAGTGTAAAATACTTACTGCTTAGCAATAAGCTTTAGATTTTCTGATGTTTCTTTAGTTATTGAATTCTATCTTCAACCCATAACACTGGGTAGTCTATAATTGAACCCACTTCAGAGGATTTTTTTGCTCTACATACTAATGTCCATTTTAATTCACACTTCATCATACATTAATGGAAGCTCATTATGCAGTAGGAATTTGGAAGAATGAAGATACAAGGGTTTATTTTCACATTAAAGAGTCAATAGATTTACATGAATCATAAAATATCAACATGCATTCAACCAAAATTAGCTTTTACTTGCCTTGTTTTCGAATTCAAATCATTAACCTCCTCTTGGCTTTGTTTGAGAAGGAACATCCGATTCTTAACCCTAAAATGACATGCATGTCAGAAATGATTAGAAAGTTGAGTGCATGCTTAAGACTAAGAGTTTCTTGATTTCATTGAATGAAGAACTATATAAATGGAAGGAGATCTTATCTTATACAGTAACTAGAGAGCTGGTGGGATAGCTATAAACTACTATTTTCAATTCCAACAAGGAAAAAAGGTAGAGAAGAGCTGGAAAGAGGAAATGGGTGCTTGGAGTCATGCATGTGATGAGTATTTAAAAATGCATATTTTCATATACATTTTGGACCATTTTAAGGACTTATTGAGTCAAAAGAGCTTCATTTACTGTGATATCAAGGTTTCAAGTATTTTAAAATTCACTTTTGTGTATTTTTGCATAATTTGCTTAAAAATCATACTTTTTGCATACATTCAAAAAACATACTAGTTTTGGAAAATCTATTTTTGGAAAGTCTCGTGAAAATTTATATTCTCATGAAATAAATTCAATTTTCATCATCATTAGTTCATTCATATAAAATCATGAAAAATGGTGTCCATTTTCATTGTCATTTCATGAGAGATGAGCCCACAATCATGCATTTGTGATCTTAGGGTTAAAATTCTCTTTTCATATGAATTTACATTTGTTTTGTAGGAAATTGATGATATGGGTCCCATTATTAAAGAATTGAGGCAAATAAATGATTTTCAAAAGAAAGGACAGAAGAATTGAAGAGAAAACGAAGAAAGAAGAAGACTGTAAAAGTTGGCTTCGTAGTCCCACACACGTATTCACTTGTGTGGGTGCATAGTTGTGGAATATTCACCAACTCTCCAATTGTTACAAGAATTCAAAATTAATGCAAGAAAAGAAAGCCAAGGTGGAGAGAATTCAAGGAAAGAAAAGTCAAAGAAGGAGAATTCAAAAATAGAAAGTCAACCTCATTTTCTTTAGTTGACATACATTAAAATGGTCATAAATCTCAAATCGAGTGTCGGATTTGGACAATCTACCTACCGTTGGAAAGCTCTTTTTGGGTAGATATCTATAGCATCCAAGATTGTACCAATCAAAGCTAAAACGATAAAGATATGACCTTAGGAAGTTTGCTACACATTTTTAGGCAGGATTGAGATTGTCTCATCAAAGGTAAGCCCTATCCTTTGGCAAGTGTTAGTTAAGAAAGATGGATATACTTGGAATTTCAGCAAGAGAAGGAATGTTATCTCATCTCAAATTTGGAAGACTTGTTGGCTAAAAAGAGGACTTACCTAAAGAAGGAAAGCCACATATGAGACCTTTGAAAACGAGTAGAAGAAAAAAAGTATAAAAAAGGAACCACTCTCCTCTCTCCCATACTCTTCATGAAAGAAAAGACCTCTCTCTAGCTCTCTCCCTCCACCCTCTCCATGTCTTTCTCTCCATAATTTCTCTATTCAAGAAGGCTTTCTCCAACTTGAAGCTTTTAGTAGAAGGGGATCTTTCATCTTAGATCATGTAAAGTTTTTTTTTTTTTTCATTCTCTATCTTTATGTAAAAACATTCATATCTAGTAAAAGTGTGCATTTTCATTTCCTTTACTTACTTCTTTTAATTTCTTTGATAATGAATGCTTGATGTTTGTTTTTAATCTTGTTGTTCTTGGATTGACAACTCAAAGAAGCCTAAGAATATGATTTGAGCAAGTATAATCTAGGATAAAAGAAGAATTTAGGAAAAGAAAAAAATCATACACTTCCACACATTTAAATTTCTTATTATTTTGCACATAGAAATTCTTATCTTCCACACATTTAAATTCAAGTTTATCCACACACTTACTTTAATGTTGATTCCATATATTTAAATTCCATTGTTCTTCTTGCTTTATGTGTGTTTTTTATGTTGCATGATTTATGGCTAGGATTAATTTTTTTAGAAGCATGCATTCATATTATATGTTAGTTTAGTTGCTGGAAATTGGAATTTCAGACCTGGAATTCATGATTATTTTTTGGAAATCAAAGGGATAAATTTTGGATTTAAAAAAAGACAGTAAAATTAGACAACAAATGTCATTGTTTTTGTCCAAATATTGGTAATTTTAAACGTGATATAGAAAGATTATTTTGCCTTGAAATTTGGAGGAACCATTGCTGGATGAGTTAACTTTGTGCCATAAAAATTTAAGAGAAAAAGGATAAAGGAAAGGTAGGTTTTCAGTCATTGAAACACTCACCAGTCAAAAATTCTGTACACAGAAATCTGTATAGGGCAGATTTTTTGTCCGAAAGTTTGGAATTAATAGACATATCAAATTAGTAAGTTTTATTGTAAAAATTTGATAATTGAACATTGATAAGTGAACTTTAAAATCTCAGAGTTTCAGATTCAAAAGATTATGGTAAGTTCAATTTTCAGAAGCCTAAACTAAGACTGACTGTCAAACTACAAATCAGAATTTTTATTTTTAGTAATCATTATTCATGCATATTTTATGCATTTTAGAATATTTTTTAAATTAGTTTTTTTTAGGTTCATACATCAGTAGAACATGATTTTCAGCTATTAAATCTAGTTTAGGATTGCATTAGATTAGGAGCATATTTTATTTAAATTTTGCATCTCATATTAGGAAAGTTTGTATTAGTTGTTTATGGCATGCATTGCATTACTAACTTTACTAACTTTCTAATTTTAAATTTTTTTATAGTTATATATATTTTATTGTTTTAGATAATTAACATAATTAAAATATCTTTCTTAACTTGTTTTAATTGAAGATCTTGAATTGGAAAGTTTTCTAGTTTTGGAAATTCTAATGTAAGAAAGTTTTTAACTTTTATTTAATTAGTTTCTAACATTGTTTAGTTTTTATTTTAGTAAGTTTTTAATTTTAGCTTTTTTTATTAGAAGTTTTAATGTGTGTTTTCTTTTGTAGAGATTTTAGTTTTTTGTTTTAAGGAATTTTTATATTTAGGAGTTTTAGTTTTTGTAAGTTTCTTTTATTATAATTAATTTAATTTTGGAAAGTAGGAATGATGGCTGTAATTTTTAGTTGTTAGGTTAGTTTTAGATTTTTATTTGGGACAGGTACAAGTTGGGAACATCTTAAAATCATTGCTCCCTAAGGATCGATCGGGTTTCACCAGTTTTATTACTACATCGTGGCTTTGCACTTAGAGCTCACGATCAAGTTTATGACCACATGAGCCCATGTGCCCTATTTTTCCTCAGTATTGCCCATTCCACTTCATTAAAGAGGAATCTATGCCCTTTTACATAAATGCTTTTTATGATTCAGATTCCTCTAATGAATTTGGCATTACGGTCTTCCCAAATTTGATATTCCTATGATTAAGAAAACCACAAATGAACCTAATGAGCCTTAAAAGGAAGATTATAATTGGGAGGATGGCCCCATTTTTCAGATTTCTGAGTTGGATAATCTGGAATCCTTGGAATCATGTATTGATTTCTTCATGAAATATGATACCCCAACCCTCAGAGAAATTGCATCGCATTTCTTAGCCTTCAATGTTATTTAGAAAACTTGTGGAATTGGAGAATAGTAGTCCCATTCAGACACTTGAGTCCAACAATTTGGAATCCTTTGAGTTTGTGCTTAAACAGGTTGTGGAAATCAATTTAAAAGAACTTGTGGCATGAGAAGACTTAGGGCCACCCAGTTGCTCATTACATCCTCTTCTATGTTTCAAAGATCCATTTTTAAAGAAGGAAGAAGAAATTTTCTTTGTGGTCCCTTCTTCACAGTGTATAAGAACATGCAGTCCTCATGTTCATTGAGTCCACTATCAACTTAGTTTCATCTTTTGATGTGCTTCTTGTAAACTGTGTGGAGGAAAATTTTGGGATCTGGGTGGACTCAAGGTTACGAATCTAGTAATGTAGGTTTTTTTTTATTTTTAGCATATATATTTTCTTTTAGATTAGCTTCTTGTTCTTGTTTTTCTGTCTTGTCTAACTTTGGACAGGGAGCAGTTGAGACATATCGTTAGGTAACTTATTCTCTTTACTCTCAGTTACATTTATGTTTCCTCATGTTACTTTTATAGTTCTGCATTGCATGCATAAACATCGAGGATGATGTTCATCTTAGGTTGGGGGTGGGAACAGGCACACTTGTCCAGCATGCAGAATCAATCTTGCTCCCATGCATAGGAAGAAGTAGGCTGAAAGGAGGAAAGGATGCTGTTATAGTTGAAGAGAAGCAAACTGAGCAAAATGGGTATTGAAACTCATTTAAAAGTATATATATATGTAACTTGAAGTTTATAAGAAAGTCCTCTCACAAGCGGTAATTACAATTTAAGTTATTTGAGGGTCCATCTAATTCAAACAAAGTTGAGCATGTTCAAATCAAGTACGAAGGTTAACGAGCTCAACAAGATAAATGTGATGATATCAATATGATGCATGTATGGTGTAAAACCATGAAATCTAAAATTATGAAAAAGGACTTCATTTACCTAATTAAGGTCAAACCCAACCCAACTACCTATCCATGACTTGAACTTGACCCACTAGACTCCACAAGACTAAAATGGACTTATTCAAAATAAAACCATGTTAATTAGTTGGTAATCACAATTAATTACTCTCTAATCAAGCTAACCTTCGGGTGGAGTGTTACATTCTCCACAGCTTAGGAATCATTCAGTCCTCTGAATGAAACAAAATATAGAAAACAATTAAAGTATCTAATGTACATATCTCCTACATACCGAAGTTGAATTTCTCTAATGTAGATCTTGATTTTTGTCCGATAATAGAAGTCAACCAGAGCACCAAGCTGATACTCTTAACTTGAGTCTTTACTATTAATTGTCGGCAAGGTTCTTCAATTAGAATGATAGTTCTCAATCTTCTTTGGACTTGTATGACGATGATACATGACCTTATGAACCCTTTGCTGTCTGGATACATTATACCGAAATGAATCTTAACACCATAGATCATTGCACCATCAATAGTTAGAAGCATGCAATAAAAATGCATGTAGCCAAAATGTAGTCCTTTAGCTCATTAAAAGACAGGAATCGAAACATTTGAAGGAAAGGTTTTTTTTTTTTTTTGACATGAAAACTTATAGGAAAGAAGAATAGTGAGTTTCAAAAAGTTATAGGTCGGAAACATTAAAATGAAAGTTGGAAGGAAATTTCAGTTCTAAGTTGTACATTGAGGTCTTAAAGTCTTAACTTCATGAAAAGGGAAACTAAAAAAAAGGAAGAAATAGTTCAAATAGCGTACAAGAAAAAGAAGGGAAGAGAAAGGTCAAGAGAGCGAAAAAGGAAGATCTCTTATATAGGTAAACATGTCTTGTTCAAGTTCTCAATCAAGATACATAAAATGGGAAAAGGCAAGCTTCTCAAAAGGAACAATGTTGGTGGAAACAACGAGATATCAAGAATTTAGGATTACATACAAACATGATTATTCGATTAGTTAGATTTGGTTGTTGTTATCACTAGTTGAGGGCGAAAGAAGATGATATTGGCAAAATAACCTTTAAATCAAGGTATGACCATTATGAATTCTAGTGATTCCTTGTGAGTTTTGAGTTGAACTCATGTATATTGCAAGGTTTGTGGCTTGATGAGTAGGGTCCTTGCTTGAAACTTTGGCAACATTATTTGTATGTAAAAGTTTGAAGTTTATTAAGACCACTGCAGATTATGACATCCTTCTTGAGCACAAGAGTTGAATATGAGGCATTGAAGATAGTTTGAATTTATTAAGGATTATGAGTTCCTTATCAGTATCATCCAAGAAAAGGAAACGTCATGGCAGATGCTTTTAGTAGAAAGACAGTAAACTTGAATGTCTAAGAAAAGTTCAATTTTAATTGTAACCGGTATAAGACTTCATAGATTTAATAATTTGGGTACAATAAGTTGCGCTTCCTAAAAAAAGAGAGCAAGGAAAGAGGGAAAAGATTTAAGTCAGGAATGGGGGACTCATTGAACTTAGGTTCCTATTTTAAGAAAATAAAATAAGACAAAATAATACAAGAACTAAGACTAATATAGAGATAGAGAGAACAAAAAACTAGTTTGGGTCAAAATCAAAAGAGAACGAGAAAAAATTTTCAAGTGAATTTCAAGCAGTGACGTGAGACAGGAACAGAGAAGATCATTTGAATAAATATGTCATGAGGAAAATTATTTATAGGAGGAGACTTAGCTGATTTTAATATCTTTCAAGGAAATTCCCCAATGAATTTAGGGTTCAAATGGAATCAAAGATTTGGATTATGTTGGTTAGAATCGATGATGATGCACAAAATGAGTTGTGTATAATGCGCTTGGTATAGGATAAAAATAACACTAATAGTAATGTTATTGAAGATGTCTAACTAAGAATCAAAACACCTTACTTAAAACTCATAAATTCATTTTTTAAATCTTCAAATTAGATTACATGATTTGCTTTAAATCACCTGATCATCATCATCATCATCATCCAATCTAATGTTAGATCTCTTCTAAATACAATTACATCTTTAATTAAATTGAATCCTCAAACTACCAAGTTATCCTGATGAATCACTTTTAACTTTCCACATCAGTCTTCAACTTTCTTTATTTTTAAGATAGATTCTTACAATATTCAATGTAGATCACAAAACCTCAGAGCTTACTTCGTACTCATCTTTAGTAGGTAGGAGAACATTATTTAATAATTCTCGAAAATGGAACTGTCATTTGAATATAGCTTTTGAAATCAATAAAAAACTCTTACACAACTCCAAGGCTCCTGATGTAGTAACTTCAATTGTAACCTAATGAAACTTAACTCAAAAATTATATTCTCCCTACTTTAACTTGTAATTGATTGCTCCTCATATTCGAAGTAAATCTACAATTGATCAACACAATTAACAATGAATTTCCATAAAAGTCAAGGTGACATTAAAATGAACATTTTTATTCCTCCAACATTGACAATAAAATATATTTAATTCATCAAAATACCATTGATGTTTCTCATTTCTATTTTATTTAGTAATGGAAACAAATTCTATTCTTCAATCATGATTATTGGCAACTAAATATTCAATCAAATGATCTAGCCCATGACTCCCAATACTTATCTTCTGATTCTTGAATCTATTTTAATTCAATCCAGCTTGTTCTTTAAGATAAAGGGCATCAAACCCAATCGATTTGCTAGACTCATCTTATATTTGATATTGATTGAATAATCTTCAATAATTGAATTATAAGAAGATATTTCAATTGTCAAAGACCAACATTTCATCAAGCTAGTAATCAAAGCAACAAAAAGTGCTAAGGATTTCAAAAATCAACTTTAATCTTAAAACTTTCTTCTCATATTTATAACCCTTAGCCAATGGTATTCAACCTGAGAGTGTTTAGGAATTTGCGATGCACCTTATAAATGATCAATTCTATAGTCAATGTTATTCAGCCTCGAGCGTATTTAGGAATTTGTGATGCACCCTATAAATGATCAATTCTATATCAATACAAGATGGTGAATATTACCAATTCTATATCAATACATGACGGTGAATATTCATACTTGCTAATCACTTGATTTAACCGCTCACAATTCAGTACTACATATCCAAGGTACAATTTGATATCCTAATATGTACACCACAACACTCAACTTAAATTGTTGAAGTACTTAGAATATTAAGTAAGGAAAAGGTTCAATGAAAATAGCTTAAGAAGAGAATATAGAAAAAAAATCGATATCAAGTAATATTCTAATTCAAAATACGGAGTTACCTTTAATACGGTGTGATGAAGGAGTGTAGTGCCCTATGAAGGGTGTTCGTAAACTTCAAGTGCAGAGTTGCGATGTAGTAATAAACTAGTGAGACTAAGTCGATCCACGGGGAGCTAAAATAAGGTTTCCAACTTGACTTGTCACCTGCCCTAAATAAAATCTAATGCTAACTTAAAACTAGAAAATTAAAATCACTATTCCTATTTTCAAATCAAATACATTCCAAAAATAAAAATTGTCTAACCTAAAAAAGAATCTAAAATTGACTGCAAAAGAATACACAAATTAGAACATCAAATTAGAAAGATTCTAAAAAAATAACTTACCAAAGTTAAAACAATCACAAAAAAAAAAAAATGTAAACAAATCATCAAACAAATCTAAGTTAAAATCAAATTAATTTAAGAAAAAAATCTAAACCAATCACTTAAAAAGCCTAAATTAGAAACTTTCCTAAGTTAAATTCCTAAATTAAAGTTAGTAATTAATTTTAAACTTAGAAAGTGAGAAAACAAATTAACAATGTGATGCATGCCATGAAAACAACTAATGCAAACTTTCCTAACATGAGGTGCAAAATTTAAATAAAATATGATCATAATCTAATGCAAACCTAATCTAAGTTTAATGGCTGAAGAACACACTTGATGAATGCATGAATCTAATAAAAAAAAAGCAAGGAAAAAGATTGGAAAACAAAGAAAATATGCATGAATGAATGAATTAGTTATAAAAATTCTGCAGTACACAATTTTAAAGCTTATGTGGCCTGTTCTTGGACTGTTTTCATGTCTGAAACAACATGATTTTTGGGCATACTTGAGATGAAAATCTCAGTTTTTAAATGTTTTTCTAACAATATTTATTTTCCTTAAACTTTCCATTTTAAATAATGCAAGAATGCATGAGAACTTGACATGTGTAGGTACTAATACAGTGTTGTAGAATTTTTGAATTATATGTGCTAGAACTCAGACTTCAGATTTGAAACATGTTAAAAATCCTTCTCTAAATCATGTGTTTTAATGCTTCTTAGATATCACAACTAAACCAACAATGAACATGTGAACCAAACATGTGATTTTCAAATTTTTAACAGAAATAGACTGATGTTGGTCATCCAAAAGAAAATCAACAGATCTGAATTTTTAGCTCCATTCAAATAATTCTGAAACTTAATTATTTTGACACCTTACACATATCAAAGAACTCACTAATAAGTGATACATGCTATGACAAAACTTTCAATCATTAAACTATGCATAAAACAAAACATTAAAAAATAAAGAACATTAAAAGAAACAAAACAATTGCAAAAATTTAAATGTAGTAATGACAGGAATTTAAATGTTGTAGTTGCAGGAATTTAAATGTAGAGTGCATAAAAGTGAATGTAGTAGTGCTAAAAATTAAATGTACTGAACATGAATTTAAATGTAGTACTTGTAGTGAGGTTTTCTTCTCAGATTTTACTCTTAACCGGGTTCATGGTTACTTGAAGTATTTTCTTAGTAACTTGGGTCATCAATCCAAGCATAAAAACAAGAAACATAAACAAAGCATCCACATAAACCACAAGAAAAAGAAAAGCAATTGAAAAGAAAAAGATGATACTAGCATATAATATCTTTACATAAGATAGACAAAATAAAATCAAGGAGAATATATACTAGGATGGAAAAGAAAACCTCTTCTAGTGAGAAACTCAAGGGTGTAGTGTGGCATTAGGGCTAAGCTTTCCTGATGAATATGATGAAGGGAGAAAGAGAGGGAGAAGATGAAGTGTAGAGATCTAGAGGGGAGCTCTTTCCATGCCTTAGACTACCACTAGGGTGCTCTATTTATAGTTTTTCAACCCCCAAAATTTCCATTCTTACTTGATATTATATAATCTTCAAAAGAATTGAAAAAAAAAATGGACTGCCAAAATGCTTTGGGCGTGAATTGCTCCTTGGGATTTTTTCCTCTTTTTTTTTTCTTTCATTCTTTCCTTGGAAATCCTTCTTTTATTTTTCTCTTTTTTCTTGTATTTGCCACCTTTCATTGAGATCTTTGGAGAGATAACTTAGGGATAAGAATCTTTTCTTAGAATCAAATGTGGTCCATATGAGGTGTAGAACTTCCTTTTTTATCTTTTGCATTGTCAACTTTCCTTCTTTAGAAGGTTCTCCTTGTTGGGTCCAAAATCAAAGAGATATTTTGAGATAATTCTCCCTTGATTTTCTCCATAAAACTTGAACTAAAAAAATCTGACTTCCATCATGTTAGGCGTTCGACACTTGCTTGGATTTTTTTTTAATTTTTTCTCCTTTTTAAAGAAGAACTCTTATGTAGCTTTCCTTCTTCATTTTTTATGAAATTTTCTTCAAATTTATCTTGAAAATATCTTGAAATATACAAAAGTAAATGGACCCCATCTTGGATGTCCCACAAGTGTACCCCACACATGTGCATGTCTATAGGACAATGAAGCTAACTTTACAATTTCTTTTTTAACTTCTTTTCCTTTCTCCAATTCTTCTCTCTATTTTTTTTGAAAATAAATTCCTTGCCTCAATTCTTTGAAAATAGAATCCATGTCTTCAATTTTTTGCAAAAAAAATTGTAAATTTATATGAAAAGACAATTTTAACCCTAAAATCACAAATGCATGATTGTGGTCCATCTCTTATGAAATGACAATGAAAATGCACAAAATTTTTCATGATTTTATGTGAATGAACTAATGATGATGAAATTTTGATTTTTTTTCATGAGAAAATAATTTTCACAAAACTTTCCAAAAATAGAACTCCAAAAGTGGAAGGTTTTATTAATGAAAGCAAAAAGTGTGATTTTTAAGCAAATTATACAGAAAAATACTAAAATGAATTTAAAATGCATGAAACCATGATTTCACACTAAATGAAACTTTTTTAAGTCAATAAGCCTTTAAAATAGTCCAAAATGTATATAAAAATATGCATTTTTAAGGACTTATCACACCCCCCTAAAAATGAGGCTTCTATCATGACCTAATCTAACCTAAAACTAATGCAATGTAAGAAAAATAAATATGAATGTAATGCCACTTTTGCTGGTACTCTCTACTGCATTGAGTGTATGCAGCAAGCCCTTAAACCCTTAGGCTGCCCCTAGTGGACGACTTGTGCCTTGTGACGGTTAGTAGTGAATATACCCTCAAAATTCCTTTTTTTAAAGAAGAATAAAATAAACAAAAATAAAGGTGAAAAGAAATTTCCTAAAAGAAAATTCACTCATATCAGATCTTTTCGAAATCTTGAATAATCAAACTTTTAGACATTTCAAAGTCTAGTCCACAGTTCTAGTTTTGAAAACTTTCTCAAATTTAAACCAACTTGTGTGCATGGTGAAAAATGTATGCATTAAAAACTAATTTCAAATATTCCATGGTAATGCTGCAAAAACGAAAATTGTCCTTCAAATAGTATGATCCCCAAAGATTAAGCAAAAAGAAAATTCCTCTAAAAGCTACTAAGATGGCTGCCACTTTACTGTTTACTTCGAAGGGCCTTTTTTTCTCTCACTGTCATTTTCCAACGTAAGGGTTCCTAAGTTCATATGATATTAAAAAAGTTAGAATCCAAAGAGCAAATTTGGTCCTTGTTATTCTCCGCACATATTCCCTTGCAAACTCTTGTGGACACTTTTCACTTACTTTTTCCAATGTAGAAATTTCCAAGTTCATATGATATAACAAAAGTTGGGATCTGATGAGTAAACTTAGTCCTTATGCATTTCGGTACATATCCTTTGAAAATCTCTATGGACACTTGTTGGGCTGTAGTTCATCATTTTTTTGTTGTGACTATGCAAATCTAGGTCCCTTAAGCTTTTTAATTAACCCATGTAGTGAGTGTTAGGCCAACGGCTCTTAAATCAAATGGCTTTAGGGCACTGGATATAGAAATATCCCTTCTGGCTTATGAGCTTGAGTTAAAAAGGCTACGAATCCAAACTAGTCACAAACTTCTTATTCTATGCTCTTTTTTTTTCAAATCGAAAGTAAACACTAGGTGGCATTTCTCATTTCGCTCGAATTAATTTATCTTAGTTTTAATATGTATAATTCACCAAAAAAGAACCAGGAACCAAAAATGTTATACAAACTAAATCTTAAGTTCACATCATATTCTCCCGAAAAATTCCAAAAATAGCATTAAAGCTTCCTATCCAAAATGTCAAAAAATGTATGCGTGTATACATGTGGAAAGCAAGTTTTGAAATTCTTCTGATAGGTTTTCCCCTTTTAAAAATGTAAACTTTCTTTTTACTTCCTTCTAGAAGTATGAAAATTCCAGATTTCTATATATCTTTAAACTGCTTAAATTCTTTTGAAAACTTTCATTTCTAAAATGAAAAACAAATGAAAAATAAATGAAAAGTAAGTGCCAACAAAAACTCCTAAAACCACAATAAAAGTCTAAAAATGCAAAATTTTTCCTAAAAAATGACAAACTAATAGAAAAATAAAAAAAATTACATATAGTGCCTATAAAGTGTCTAAAATTGGACAAACATGCTTGTTCCCACCCCCCAACCAATTATGTTCATCGTCCTCGATGTTAATGCATGTAATACATTGCAGAAGAATAAAAGTAACATAAGAAAATAGAAACTTAAATGAGGAAATAGAAACTTGAAGGAGAGCAAATGGAGGAAGTACCTGAAAGTGCGTCTTTGTTGCACCTTGTCCAAGGTTAGACAAAACAAAAGAAAAACTACAACATACATAATATACACTGAAAGTGGCATTTGTCAGATCCAGGGCTAATTAATCCTTGTAGACAGGATCATTAAGAGAAATTTCTTTCTCTTTTAGTGGTGCGATCTCCAAGAATGGCTTTAATCTTTGGCCATTGACTTTAAACATCTGGCCATTGATCATGAGCTCCAAGTGCAGAGCCACAATGTAGTAATAATACTGGTGAAATCAGGTCGATCCATAGGGAGTAATGTATGTTAATGTTCCTTTTTTAACTTGTACCTATCCTAAATAAAAATCTAAAACTAGCCTAATTTAAAATCTAACAAATACAAGCATCCTACTTGCCAAAATTAAATTAATTACAAACCAATGAAAGAAACTTTCCTAAAACTAAAATCCTAAATCTAAAAATTTCTAAAATAAACCTAAAGTTGCTGCAAAACTAAAACAAAAGTTAGAACTTCCAAAAATAAAAACTAAAATTAGAAACTAACTAAACAAAACAATGTTAAAGACAAAATAAACAAAAGTTAAAAACTTTCCTAAGTTAGAATTTCCAAAGCTAGAAAACTTTCCAATTTAAAATCTTCAATTAAAACAAGTTTAGAAAGATATTTTAATTTTGGAAATTAACTAAAAAAATAAAAAACATAAAACTAGAAACAAATTTAAAATTAGAACGTTAGTAAAGTTAGTAATGTAATGCATGCCATGAGACGCTGAAAAATTCTAAGTATGGAAAACTAGTATGCTGATACAAATTTTATACATGATTTGAACTATTCTAATGCATACTAAATCTAAGTTTAATGGTTGGAAATCATGCTCTACTGATGCAAGAAACTAACAAAAAAAAAATGGAAGTGAAAAATGATCTAAAATGAAAAAGTTATGAATGCATGAACATGATACATTTGCAAAATTCTGTGTAGAAATTCTAATTCGAGTTGACTGATTGGCAAAGTTTAAGCCTCTGGTTCATAAGCCTTCCGAAATTATTTTGATCTGAAATTCTAGGGAATAAAAGACCACATCCTAAACTTTAATTTTACCAAGTTTCAAAAAAAAATATTATGATTGGACTGGTCTACCCACTTTCGAACTTTTTGTCAAAAACTGTTTCTGCAGTTTGTTGAAACTATTAAGTTATGTTGTTTGTGTATTGAGTCCAAATTTTATTATTTGATTCAGATCTAAAAGCTTAATTTTCATCAACTTAAATATGCACAAAATCTTATGACATGAAAATACATGCAATGAACTCTAATCCAACCATCAAACTATGTAAAAACAAAACTTAAAATCAGCATGAACATAATAAGAAAAATAACAAAAGTGCAAAAAAAAAAAACTAAATAAATAAAAGTGTAGGAAGTCAAAGGCGGTAAAAACAGAAAGTCAAATGTGGTAAACAATGGTAGTCAAAGGCGGTATATTCACTCCAAATTCTCCCTTAATCTAGGCTTAACAATTTCTTAAAATATGCTCTTTATTTGGGTCGTCAATCCAAACACAAAAAACACAAATCAAGCAATCATGCAACCATAAGAATAAGAAGAGTATCAAGATGAATATTATTGAACTAGTATGAGAATCCTTTACATAAGATGAAAAAAATTAAAACAAAAGATTACACATACTATGATGGAAAAGAATTCCTCATTCTAGTTGGTCTTCAAGGTTGGTGGTGTGGCTTTAGGGCTAAGCCTCCTTGATGACTTAAGATGGAGAGATAAGAGAGAGGAAGAGATGGAGTGTAGAAATTCTAGAGGTGGGAGGTGGGTAATTCTTCCATGAAGGATATGGGAGAGAGGTGCCATATTTATACTTTTTCAAGTCCTACTCCTTCTCAAACTTTAAAATCTTAAAAATAATAAAAAAATGAAAGAAAAAAGGCTCCATACAAGGCTTTGGGCGTGACATATCTTTTGTGATTTTTTTCTTTTTTTTTTCTTTTATTTCCTTGCTTGCTTTGTTTGGAAGTCCCTCTTGGATGCTTCTTTCCTTCTTTGTCTTTGCCACCTTGCATTGAGATCTTTTAAAAGATGAAGTGGGGATGAGAATCATCTCTTGGAATCATACTTGGCCCACATGAGGTGTAGAACTTCCCCTTTTATCTCTTTACATTGTCAACATTCCTTTTTTGGAAAGTTTTCCTTGTTGGCTCCAAACTTGAAGAGATCTTCTTGATAATTCTCCCTTGATTATTTCCTTCATTTTTTCAATCAAAATCTGATCCAAAACATGTGTTGGATGTGGAATACCTTTCTTGGCATTTTTTTAAAATTTTTTTCTTTTAAATCTTCTCCTTCTCGAAAAAGAACTCCTATGTGGCTTTTCTTGTCCATCTTTGATAAGATATTCTTCAAATTCTCTTCAAAATCTTTTAAAAATGTGCAACAAATAAATGGACCCCATCTTGGATGTTTTATATGTGTACCCCTTATATGTGTATATGTGTGTGGGACCATGAAGCCAACTTTTTGCAATTTTCTTCTAATTTCTTTTTCTCTTTAATTCTTTTTTCCTTTCTCTTGAAAACCAATTCCTTGCCTTAATTCTTTACAAATGGGACACATATAATGAATTTCCTACAAAAAAATGTGAATTCATGTAAAAAATAATTTTACCCCTAACATCACAAATGCATGAATGTGGGCTCATCTCTCATGAAATGACAATGAAAATTCATGCCATTTTTCATAATTTTATGTGAATGAATTAATGATGATTAAAATTCAATTTATTTCATAAGAAAAATTATTTTCACAAAACTTTCCAAAAATAGCAGGTGTTGACCTATAAAAATTGCAAATACTGCAGCGAAGACACCTCATCTCAGCTTAATTTAGGCTACAGAGGTTATTTGCAGATCCTGGGGAATCGCTGTAAGAACCGGCATTCCTACATGTCGAAGTGATGATATGCTATGCTCTGTGAATCCCTGTGCAGAGTGATATCCCATGAAGATCAAGGTAGCTGGAACTCTCAGAGGAAGTTCAAATTTCGGGTTGAACAGACATCATCGAACTCAAAAGCCACAAGCATGTCAGCCTGAGGTCAGTCCCCCCCAAGCCAGGGGGTCACTGACCAAAGTCCTACTTCCCGATGTCCAAAATTAATGAAATTTGGGCACGAAACTTCAGTCATTCTCAGAAGATACTTTGCAAATTTTCAAGTCAAAAAGACTCCGTTTGTTCTAAATTTCATTACATGTCAGCTTAGAGGACAGTAATCTCGAATTTGGGGGTCACCAGCTAAGATCTTACTTCCAGAAAGCCAAAGCAGATAAAATTTGGAACAAATGCTCAAAGAATGCCCCAAGTTATTCTCCCAAAGTTTCGAGTCAAGTGGAGGCTGTTCGGATAGAAAACAGGCTAACTATCTCAATGCGGAGTGAATAGTGACCTAACGCATGCAATGAATAGGCCACTGTTTGAAATCCTACTTCCTCAGATCCAAACTACGTGAAATTTGGAAGAATACTCCAAGATGTTCCTGACGTCAATCCCTCCAAGTTTCAAATCAAACCAAGGTCATTTGGCCTTCAAACAGCTGAAACAAGGGCCCACTATCATAAAAAAGTCAACTGGAGAGTTGACCAAGTTCAGGTGGTCAACACAGAGCTGAACCTTCTGTGGCACACTCAAAATAGTGTCAAGAAACATTCCTCTAAGTTTCGTGGCGATTGGACACCGTTTGGGCCCCGAACAAGCGGAAACAAGCCACATATGCAAAAGTTCAAGAATGGGCCTTAGGAGTGACCGGGGCCCACAAACAAAAGGAGTTGACCAAGTTCAGGTGGTCAAACAGAGCTGAAACTTCTGTGCCACACTCAAAATAGTGTCAAGAAGCATTCCTCTAAGTTTCGTGGCGATTGGACACCGTTTGGGCCCCGAACAAGCGGAAACAAGCCACATATGCAAAAGTTCAAGAATGGGCCTTAGGAGTGACCGGGGCCCACAAACAAAAGGAGTTGACCAAGTTCAGGTGGTCAAACAGAGTTGAAACTTCTGTGCCACACTCAAAATAGTGTCAAGAAGCATTCCTCTAAGTTTCGTGGCGATTGGACACCGTTTGGGCCCCGAACAAGCGGAAACAAGCCACATATGCAAAAGTTCAAGAATGGGCTTTGGGAGTGACCGGGGCCCACAAACAAAAGGAGTTGACGAAGTTCAGGTGGTCAAACAGAGTTGAAACTTCTATGACACACTCAAAATAGTGTCAAAAAGCATTCGTCCAAGTTTTGTGGCGATTGGACACCGTTTGGGCCCCGAACAAGCAGAAACAAGCCACATATGCAAAAGTTCAAGAATGGGCCTTGGGAGTGACCAGGCCCACAAAGAAAAGGAGTTGACCAAGTTCGGGTGGTCAAACAGAGCTGAAACTTCTATAAAACACTTAAAATAGTGTCAAGCATCATCTCTCCAAGTTTTGTGATGATTGGACATCATTCAGGCCTCAAACAATGGAAAATAGACTGCATATGTAATGTTCCAAAAGTGGGCCTTGTCCGTGACCGGGGCCTAATTAATGAAAAGGTTGACCAACTTCCTGAAGTCAAAACGGGGTGAAATTTTTATGACATGCAAAAAATAGTGTCAAGAAGCATCCCTCCAAGGTTCATGGCAATCGGACTTCGTTTGAGCCCAAAACAGATGAAAATGGGCCACATATGCGAAAACCCGAAATTGGGCCTCATCCGTGACCCAGCCTGCGGTCACGGACCTTCAAAAGATGTTTCCCACGATTTTGGGTAGTTTCCCTCCACTCCTCTTCAAAATCCAACTCCCCACAACTGCTATTAACTCCCCAAAACTGCACAAAACTGATTGGGAGTCTATAAAAGGTTCAAAATTTTGAAGGAAAAAAGGAGAAACACATACACAAAGAAGAAAAGAGAAGAAATCAAAGAAAGAAGCACTTAAAGCAATAAAGAAGCAAACTCCAGCAGCACTTCCACGACCATTCCCACCTTTTTTTCTCAATTTTGAAGGTGAGGAAGAAAATTCAGAAGAAGAGAAGGAAGTGGAATGGCCAAAGTCCATGCTATGTTCTTACGTCGGCAATTTCTGAGAGGATGACATTGTCACCTCTGTTTCTCTTATTCGTAGGGCCTCGTAGCCATCACAAGAGTTGTGAAAGAAGTCTCTCTAGGCCTCATTTTGTTCCTTGAAAATGATAGGTTCAAGATGACACAACTCCGGCTTCATATTTTCCCATTTCGGACTTGAAACAAAAACGCAGTACGTAAGCACAAATGATGAGTTACAAAGGTTTCAATTGATTCCATGGTTAAATGTGATCTTCCTGATGGTTTTCCACCACTCCAAAGTCATAAAAATGGAGTTCCAACACTTGAAAGAAGTTCCAAGAAAGAACCAACGCAAACAGCATAAAAAATAGAGGCAAACAGTGGCTTTACGGCCACCGTCTACCAGTGGAAGGCCCTAGTGACCGTGGGCGAGTCACGGTCATTGGAATGGGGCAATGACCGCGGGTCACGGTCACCCCCATTTTCCCATCTTTTTTTGGCATTTTTTTTACTCTGTGTACATTTTCTTGTAATTTCCAAATTGAGATCACATTTAAGACTTGAGGGAGGGATTGTAAACTTTGTAAACTCATGTAAACAACCTGCATCTCCGCGGTTAGGGCACTTGAACCCATGTAAAAAAAAAAGGGAAATTAATGATGAACTGTAATTATTTCCCATTCTTCTTAACGCTTGAAGTGTGTGAATGTCGGACTTTGATTCCGTAATTCATTTTCCACGCCTACTTTTTAAGCGCGATCAGAAGATTGGCACCATCTGTGGGAAACCTTATATGCCCTAATTTGTGATCAAATTTGGTGAAAAATGCATGATAGTTCTGAAAATTGGTGAAAAGTGCTGCTGTTGCACTGTAACTGCCGCTGTTGTGCTGGAAACTGCTGCTATTGTGCTGAAACTGCTGCTGCTGCACTTAAAGTGCCGCTGTTGCACTGTAACTGCTGCTGTTGCACTGAAAGTGCTGCTGTTGTGCTGGAAACTGCCGCTGTTGCACTGTAACTGCTGCTGTTGTGCTGGAAACTGCCGCTGTTGCACTGTAACTGCTGTTGCACTGAAAGTGCTGCTGTTGTGCTGGAAACTGCTGCTGTTGCACTGAAAACTGCCGCTGTTGCAGTGTAACTGCTGCTGTTGCACCGTAGCTGCCGCTGTTGTGCTGGAAACTGCTGCTATTGCACTGAAACTGTCGCTGTTGTGCTGGAGACTGCTGCTGTTTCACTGAAACTACTGTTATTGCACTGAAACTGCTGCTATTGCACTAAAACTGCTACTGTTTCACTGAAAACTGCTGCTAAAAGCCTGTGACCGGGGCACACGGTCACTTACCTATTTTTTATGATGACAAAGGCTTATTTAACCTCCAATTACACCCATACAAGACCTTTGATGTCTGCAATGGGTTTGAAAATATCATTAAATGACTTTTGCACCTTAAAGTGCATATTGTTCATACAAATGAAGGCATTGGGCACCTTGATGTGCGTACACTTGCCATTTAATTGGAAGAATTTGCACCTTGATGCGCATAACTTGATTGAATGAATTCGCACCTTGATGTGCATGGACCAAATCATCACCCTTTTCACTTTAGAAGAGTGATGATTCAGTTCAAAGGGCTTCTAACCCATATAAAATGTTTATTAAATCAGTGATAAGACCAGCGACATTGTAATTATACATTGTCCGGCGTTAACCACTGATGGATCTTGTGTGGTCATTGTGATAGTGGTGCAGGCTTGATCCTGTCGGCCCTATCCCTTTGATTGATCCAATCCTCTCTTGCTTATAAGTCTGACTCAGATAGTCCTAAAATGCTGCTGAAATTTTAGTAGCCAGGTCTAGTCAGCATAGCATGCTTTTAAGCCTGACTCGATAAACCCAAAATGCTGTAGAAATTCTGACAGCAGGGATAGTCAGCATAGTATAATGAGATGGGATTTATGCCTATATCTAACCATTCCAGTTCAAAACCATGTTGGTCTAGATGGCATCTATAAACCATTCCGGCTAGCCCAAGAGGCAGCCATGTTGGTTATACCACTAATATAGTCCTGTAGGCTTACTTTTTGCAGAGACATCATGGGTTCCCTGATCATCACTTTTGATGAGGTCAAGGAGAGGCTCTCTAAAATATCCATGACCCAAAACAAACCAACTGTAAGAGCATCAAAAAAGGCTCGAATGGACTTTACTGCCCCTATGTCAAGAGTCTCAGTATTTCAAAGACTCTCTATTCCAACAAGCTCTGTAACGTCGGCTGATTCAAATGGGTCATCAGTGACCTTTAAATTCATTAAGAAGACAAAAACTCCTAAATCTTGGGTTTACAAATATGCCCAGAATCCGTTTGGAGTTTTCAACAAGGCTCAGAAGGAACCAAATCACAAACTAAAGTCAGAAGGCAGCAATCTTCATATCACTAAGCCTCGTCTGGGGGCAAGGCAAGTCTGGTCCACAGATCATAAATCAGTGGTACTTGACAAGTCACATTCAGTGACTGCTCAATGCTTAAAGTCACCGCCTACTAGGCCCAAACAGCAGGTCATTACCAAGCAAACACCAAAGGACTTTCGGCAATTCCTAACTTGTAAGAAGGTCCAGAAGGGTGCATCCATCCCCAGATACAGCACGTGGTCACCTCAACCACACATTCCAAAATCCAATATGGCTGATAACAAACACTTGGCCTCAGTTGAAGATAATACTTTCTATCCTCTGACTTAAAAAGAAGGACGGAGGTTTGGCAGGGGGCATCTACCTTCTATCATAGTAGCACCTTCTCCGCTATCTTCACCCCAAGGCTTATCATATGGCGCTAAAGGCTACAAACAAGTTGAGTGATTGGTTATCAATAATTCAACCGAACTCGCTCATTTCAAAGATTCGCTCCAACAAAAGAAAGAACAAAAGAAAAAGAACAAGGGGGGTGCTATTGACATCCTTTCACTTCCCACTTCAGATTCCATGGATTAGGAACGAGTGACAAACACTTCCAGGCCATTGGTTGCCAAGTTTAAAGATCAGACCTCAGCAGCCAGGATGGCTAACCAACTCAAGAAGAAAGCTTTAGCCGATTACAAGGACCAAATTCAGATGCTGTCACAGTGCAAGATCATTAAAAAATGGGTGGTTAAAGAAGATGATCCGGATTTGACCTCATCTTACATGGTCGGGCCGGGTTCAATTCGAAGAATTACTCAGAGTATGACTCGAACTCAGTCACATGGGTCTGATTCAGACTCCCATTCAAGCAATACTTCAGAAGGTCATATCGAAACTGATTCTGACGATGATCCTATCACTATCTTGAATGCAAAAGATAGTCAATGCACTCTTCAAGAATTAACATCATCTTATCCTCGTCAGTACACTGTGTTTATGGCTGAAGGGAGTGGAACTAACAAAGATGGAAATGACGATGCTAGTGGAAGTAAAGATGCTGACGAAAAAGATGCTAGTGAAAATGAAAATGACAATGTCAGTGATGTTGTCAAACAACAAGGAGCTATGATCGACCACTTAACTGCGTAAGTGAAAATCTTAATAGATCAGCTAGGTGGTCCGGTTGGAGCTCAAATAAATCCTCTGTTCGCCAACAGAAGAGAACAAGCAATGATCATGGAGAATGCCACTAAAATTGACCTTCTCATAGCCCAATTTAAGTCCCTAACAGACAAGGTAATAGCTACAGGTTTTACTGGTGGTGATCATTCATCAATCCTTGGTCTTCATGCAAATCCTGAAAAACATGTGACCTTCAAAGAAGTTGAAGAGATACTGACAAAATCAAAAGTGGAGAGCAGAATGAAAAAGAAAGGTATTACACCAAAGTATCCCCCGGAATTTGACCTGGTTCCATTTCCACCAGATTATAAACTTCCGACTTTCCAACTATACCTTGGGAAAGGGTCAACATATCAGCATATTGTGCATTTCAAATCACTCTTAGGAAGCCTACCAGAGTTAGATGCACTAAAAATAAGATTATTCGTTGAAACATTGAAAGGAGTCGCCTTCGATTGGTACAAGCAGTTACCAGAACTTTCATTCATGACATGGCCGATCACAGAAGAGAGTCCTTACTCCATTTTCAAGAGGAGGATCAAACAGTCACGTTTGTTATGCTCAGCAGCACAAGGCAGGGAGACAACGAAACTGCACAGACCTTTATCAATAGATGTAGAGCATTATCCTATAAATGCTTGGAACAACCTCTCAAAGGGCAACGATCAAAATGTGCAAAACCAATTTGCGACCAGAAATCAAGGCTATGATACTTAGTCATAAAACTAAGTCTTTGGCCCGATTGGTTGAAATTGCCACTGATGCAGAACTGACTCTCAAAGAGATCAGTCAAAGTCAAAGCTATATTGAAGATGCCTTCTCTGAGAACTCTTAAATAACTTAAGGGATTGTAAGGCAGACTTGCCTACATTTATCCGTTTATCTCAAACTTATCTGGGAAGTGTAGAGCATTATCCAGACTCATAAAAAAAAAGGAATTGAATTTGTGTGGGATAAAGCTTGTGAAGATATGAAATGGTGTCTCATAAACCCACTGATCTTTTCAGCTCTAATTCCAAGCAAACCACTCATCTTCTACATTCGAGTTCTTGATCACTTTTTGAGCACATTGCCAGCTCAAAAGAACAATGAGGAAGCAAGGCTTACTTTAATGGTACACATGCACTTCTCACACTCGAAGGAGATAAATGCATGATGCTTATCAATGGAAAACTTCTCAAGAAATAATATACTTGAATGTCATTGGTATACCCAAACCACGTACAATGTACCCAAACCATGTACAGTGTACATTCTCACTCCCAACCAAAACCAAAATTCTCTAGTTTCAAGTCTCACAACCTAAGACTCCTAACCAAAATCCTTTAGACTTGTATAAAATGACTACGAGGATCAAGTTCCATCGACCCCTCTAGTCAAACTTTCGTTGCTTGGATAACGTCCTTACAAGATCCCTTGTAACATCCTGCTATATAGATTAAGTCTTTTTGCAGACCCTGTATAGCAAAACTCAACTGTGTGGAATAAGTCTTTTTTGCAGACCCCATATAGCTAATCCTTAGTTGTATAGAACAAGTCTTTTGTAGATCCTATATGACTACCTTCGGTTATATAGAATAAGTCTTTTTGCAGACCCTGTATAACCAAAATCTAAACAAAAACCAAAACCAAATCTTTGTCCTAAGGAATAAGTCAAAGATCCCGGAGAAAGCCTCACACATGGGCACCAAATAACATCCACTTTGTTTAACCCCTTTCGACACCAAAAGGATCAAGTCATGGACCCTGGAGAAAGCCTCATACATTGGCACCGGAAAACATCCACCTATATGACTCCCTTATTTTCGGTTTGTGGATCCAAAAGATCGCAAATCACACCTTCATACAAATCTGAGAAAATCAAACCAAACAAACTATCCATACAAACCACCATAAACATCCACACAAAATCAAATCAAACACTTACACCAATGACAAAAATAAAAAGAAAAACCTTTTCCATTTATATCCATCTTAAAGTTTGAATACAAGCAGTGAAGTCAATGTACACATGGCCCTCAGGGCTAATCAGAAAAAGCAAAACCATCAAATGGAAGGTGCAGCAGAGAATCTCAGTCCAGGAGCTTCTCCAGTTTCCCCTTGGCATTTAGTACTTCTGCCATGAGGATGCGCCCTTTGTAGCTTTCATAAGCTGGGATAGCAGTACTAATGTCAATCTCTTCTAGTTTAATATTCAATTCAATCTCCAAAGATTGAACGAAGTCATTCAAGGCTGTACGTTTTGCTTCTGTATGCATGAAAAGATCATTTCGGCGACGAATTCTCTCTGAAATAGACTTCTGCAAATTTTCCATGGTATTGTCCACGAAAGATAATTGATGATGCAATATAACAATCTGTTGTTGAATGTGTGCACGTCGGTCCGCATGCACAGCCAATTCATGTGTTAGCTTGGTCTCTTCCGCATTTATTACCAGTTTCTCGTTGACAAAACCTTTGTTCTCGGGAGCCACAAGTTGACATCAGATGCTTCATTTGGGTCTTTCGGATCAGGCTCTCTTGTGGTCTTACCCTTGGCACGACTTTTAGGTGCCCCAGCAGTTGCAGTTGCAGGTGCTTTACCCTTTCTATCTGTATAACAAATCAAAAGAAAGAAAAGATGGGTATAGTACCAATGTTTCAAAAAAAAAAAAAGTATGTGCAAGCAACCATGGACTACAACAGTGGTTTTAGCAATGGGTTTGCTCGATGTGAACTCCACCAGAGAATGAAATTTAGGGCTCCATCATGTGCTAAGAAAATTGGTTAAATCCAGCAAAGTAAACAAATTTCTTTTGACAAACAGTTGGTGACCGTGGCCATCACCATGGGTTCATTAAGATTGGCTGTATTTTAAATCTGGGAGATCAATACCAGAATTCATTCATAGGTTTTGCGAGAGCACTGACGGTCACAAAATGGCAGTGATCATGGTCTTCTATGACCTCTGTTGGTAGTGACAATGAACTGGTTCGGTGTTTCAATTTGAGCAGTATGGGAAAGACTTCATCATTTCAAAGCACTGACCGAACTAAACAAAAAAAAAAAAAAAGAAGAGGAAAAGAATGAAGAAAGTCATTTAGGCATTCCACTGAACAGATTGTGATCACAAGCACAGTTACATGGTCATGAATATATTTGAGAGCTGAGAGTACATTCTTCATCAAAATTGAATGATACCCAGTGCCAAATCAGAAGTTGAATATAGTATCTCAAAGTCATTCAAAAAAAAAAAAAAAAAAAAGGGGGCTGTGGCCATAGGATATCCCACGGACAGTAGTGGCCAAGATCAGGGGCCATCTCCATGATGCTCAAATTCAAACAGGTCAATAGAGAAAAGCCAACACAACGGTGAAAAGGCAAACCCAAAAAAAAAAAGGGGTAGATTCCACATTCGGCCAAGACAGAACTTGAAGAAACTAGGATGTAGAAACTTACCAGCCATGGTGATGATCTTCAATCAGTAAACCCATAAGATGGAAGATGGAAGAAGAAAACTGAGATGATAGGCACCCTTAAATGCTTGAAGTCTCAGTCTGTCTCCCTCTCAATCGGTTCAATTTAGGGACTCGGTCTCTCTCTCTCTTTCTCTCTTTTCTTCTCTCTCTCCCAGTCTCTCTATTTCTCTCGGTCTCTCTCCCTCTCTCTCAGTTTTTTCTCTCTCTCGGTCTCTCTCTTTCTCTTTTTCTTTTTTCTCTCTCTTAATCTCTCTCTTTCTTTTCTTCTCTCTCTCCCAGTCTCTCTGTTTCTCTCTGTCTCTCCCTCTCTCTCAATTTTTTCTCCCTCTCGGTTTCTCTCTCTCTCTAGATTTCTTTCTTTTCTTCTCTCTCTCTCTCGGTCTCTCTCTCTCCCAATTTCTCTTTCTCTCTCGGTCTCTCTGTCTCTCCCGGTCTCTCTGTCTCACTCGGTCTCTCTCTTTCTTTTTTTTTCTCTCTCTCTCCCGGTCTCTCTCTCGCTTTTTTCTCTCTCACCCGATCTTCCTCTCTCTCGGTCTGTTTCCCTCTTTCCCGATCTCTCTCTCTCTCTTTTTCTCTCGCTCTTTCTCTTTCTCTCTCTCTCGGTCTCTTTTCCCTCTCTCTCGGTCTCTGTTTTTCTCCCTCTCTCCTGATTTTTCTCTCTCTCTCCCAGTCTCTCTCTTTTTCTTCTCTCCCTCCCGGTTTCTCTCTCTCACGGTCTCTCTCTCGATCTATCTCCCTCTTTCTCGATCCTTCTCTCCCTTTCTCCCAATTTCCCTCTTTCTCGATCCTTCTCTCCCTTTCTCCCAATTTCTCTTTTTCTCTCGGTCTCTCTCTCTTTTTCTCATTTTTTTTTCTTTTTCTCTTTGTTGGTTTGAACAGCAAAAAAAAAAAAAAAAAAAAAAAAAAAGATGTTGAGTTTTAAATGCCCACGGTACCTTCCCTGTTTGGCCTCCTTCCCACAAATACAATTTGGTTAAAATCAGTGGAGTCTAAGATCAAGTCTCGATGGATTCCTCCTTCTTCATCTACGATCTCTGTGATCTTTTGAAATTCCTATGAGGGGTCCACTTGGGGTAATTTACAAATGAAATAATCCTATTTTAGAGTATTTTGAGGGAAATTATACAAAAAAAGAGATGCGGAGTCTCTTTCCAAATCAACTTTGGGTCAAAACTTGATTTCAAACCAATGTCCCAAATTGTTTTTCATCAAAACTCATAAAAGCCAATCTCTTTCAAAACTGCATCTCATTTTGTCAAAATTACATCTTATTTTAAATCATGTCAAGCCAAGTCAAAACCCAAAATTTGATTTTTGAAAATGAACCAAAAATCCATGAAAATCCAAATCCAAATCCGTTTTTATTAAAACTTTTGGTTTTCTTAAAACCTCAGGGATTCTTTTTGTAGGTGTTCCCTACGTCCCCACAGAGATGCCACTCTGGATATCTGTGAAAAATAGGTCAAAAGAAAATCAAATTCATTTCCAAAATCCAAACAAAATTCATAAACTTCTGAATTTTCTAAATACCTAAGGGATTCCTTTATGGGTGTTCCCCACAGTCCGCACGGAGATGCTACTTTTGATATCCGTGAAAATAGGGCAAAGAAATTCAGATTTCTTATGTCTTTTCAAAATTCCGTCATCAAACCCTTTATGGTTTTTATCAAAATTTTCAAATCCCAAGTTTAGGCCTACAACCTACCTTGACAAATTGTCTTTTCATCAAGCCATCCATCATTCCCACAGATTGGCTATTTCGAGGCACAATGATTATTATACTATAATCATTGCACCTTGAGGGGGCACTTGTTGACCTATAAAAATTGCAAACACTGCATCGAAGACACCTCATCTCAGCTTAATTTAGGCTACAGAGGTTATTTGCAGATCCTGGGGAATCACTGTGAGAACCGGCATTCCTACATGTCGAAGTGATGATATGCTATGCTCTGTGAATCCCTATGCAGAGTGATATCCCATGAAGATCAAGGTAGCTGGAACTCTCAGAGGAAGTTCAAATTTCGGGTTGAACAGACATCATCGAACTCAAAAGCCACAAGCATGTCAGCCTGATGTCAGTCCTCCCCAAGCCAGGGGGTCACTGACCAAAGTCCTGCTTCCCGATGTCCAAAATTGATGAAATTTGGGCACAAAACTTCAATCATGCTTAGAAGATACTTTGCAAATTTTCAAGTCGAAAAGACTCTGTTTGGTCTAAATTTCATTACATGTCAGCTTAGAGGACAGTAATCCCGAATTTGGGGGTCACCAGCTAAGATCTTACTTCCAGAAAGCCAAAGCAGATAAAATTTGGAACAAATGCTCAAAGAATGCCCCAAGTTATTCTCCCAAAGTTTCGAGTCAAGTGGAGGCTGTTCGGATAGAAAACATGCTAACTATCCCAATGTGGAGTGAATAGTGACCTAACGCATGCAATGAATAGGCCACAATTTGAAATCCTACTTCCTGAAATCCAAACTGCATGAAATTTGGATGAATACTCCAAGATATTCTTGATGTCAGTCCCTCCAAGTTTCAAATCAAACCGAGGTCATTTGGCCTTCAAACAGCTGAAACAAGGGCCCACTGTCATAAAAAAGTCAACTGAAGAGTTGACCAAGTTCAAGTGGCCAAACAAAGCTTAACTTCTGTGACACACTCAAAATAGTGTCAAGAAGCATTCCTCCAGATTTCGTGGCGATTGGACACCGTTTGGGCCCCTAACAAGCGGAAACAAGCCACATATGCAAAAGTTCAAGAATGGACTTTGGGAGTGACCGGGGCCCACAAACAAAAGGAGTTGACCAAGTTCAGGTGGTCAAACAGAGCTGAAACTTCTGTGACACACTCAAAATAGTGTCAAGAAGCATTCCTCCAAGTTTCGTGGTGATTGGACACCGTTTGGGCCCCGAACAAGCATAAACAAGCCACATATGCAAAAGTTCAAGAATGGGCCTTGGGAGTGACTAGGGCCCACAAACAAAAGGAGTTGACCAAGTTTAGGTGGTCAAACAGAGTTGAAACTTCTGTGACACACTCAAAATAGTGTCAAGAAGCATTCCTCCAAGTTTCGTGGCGATTGGACACCGTTTGGGCCCCGAACAAGCGGAAAAAAGCCACATATGCAAAAGTTCAAGAATGGGCCTTGGGAGTGACGGGGGCCCACAAACAAAAGGAGTTGACCAAGTTTAGGTGGTCAACCAGAGCTGAAACTTTTATGAAACACTTAAAATAGTGTCAAGCATCATCTCTCCAAGTTTTGTGATGATTGGACATCATTTGGGCCTCAAACAATGGAAAATAGACCGCATATGCAATGTTCCAAAAGTGGGCCTTGTCCGTGACCGGGGCCCAATTAATGAAAGGTTGACCAACTTCCTGAAGTCAAAACGGGCTGAAATTTTTATAACATGCAGAAAATAGTCTCAAGAAGCATATCTCCAAGGTTCATGGCAATCGGACTTCGTTTGAGCCCAAAACAAATGAAAATGGGCCACATACGCGAAAACCCGAAATTGGGCCTCGTTCGTGACCCAGCCTGCTGTCACGGACCTTCAAAAGATGTTTCCCATGATTTTGGGCAGTTTCCCTCCACTCCTCTTCGAAATCCAACTCCCCACAACTGCTATTAACTGCCCAAAACTGCACAAAATTGATTGGGAGTCTATAAAAGTTTCAAAATTTTGAAGGAAAAAAGGAGGAACACATACACAAAGAAGAAAAGAGAAGAAATCAAAGAAAGAAGCACTTAAAGAAACAAAGAAGCAAACTCCAACAGCACTTCCATGACCATTCCCACCTTCTTTTCTCAGTTTTGAAGGTGAGGAAGAAAATTCAGAAGAAGAGAAGGAAGTGGAATGGCCAAAGTTCATGCTATGTTCATACGTCGGCAATTTCTAAGAGGATGACATTGTCACCTCTGTTTCTCTTATTTGTGGGGCCTCTTAGCCATCGCAAGAGTTGTGAAAGAAGTCTCTCTAGGCCTCATTTTGTTCCTTGAAAATGATAGGTTCAAGATGACACAACTCCAGCTTCACATTTGCCCATTTTGGACTTAAAACAAAAACGCAGTCCGTAAGCACGAATGATGAGTTACAGAGGTTTCAATTGATTCCATGGTTAAATGTGATCTTCTTGATGGTTGTCCACCACTCCAAAGTCATAAAAATGGAGTTCCAACACTTAAAAGAAGTTCCAAGAAAGAACTAGCAGGAACAGCAAAAAAACGGAGGCAAATAGTGGCTTCACGTCCACCGTCTACCAGTGACCGTGACCCACGGTCACTGGAAGGCCCCGGTGACCGTGGGTGAGTCACGGTCACTGGAATAGGGCAGTGACCGCGGGTCACAGTCACCCCCATTTTTCCATCTTTTTTTGGCATTTTTTTTTACTTTGTGTACATTTTCTTGTAATTTCCAAATTGAGATCAAATCTAAGACTTGAGGAAGGGGGTTGTAAACTTTGTAAACTCATGTAAACAACCTGCATCCCCAAGGTCAGGGCACTTGAACTCATGTAAAAAAAAAGGGAAATTTATGATGAACTGTAATTATTTCCCATTCTTCTTAACGTCTGAAGTGCGTGAATGTCGGACTTTGATTCCGTAATTCATTTTCCACGCCTACTTTTTAAGCGCGATCAGCAGGTTTCATGAATTTATTCAAAAAGTGTGATTTTTAAACAAATTATGCAGAAATGCACTATAATGAATTTAAAATGCTTGAAACCATGCTATCACACTAAATGAGGCACTTCCAAGTCAATAAGTCCTTAAAATGGTCCCAAATCTATATGAAAATATGCATTTTTATTGACTCATCAGCCATCCTTGGGGTTATAGATCTGAACAGTACCATATGGAAATACTTCCTTCACAATGAAGGGTCTAGTCCAATGGGAGCTCAGTTTTCCAGGAAATAGATGAAGCCTAGAATTATAAAGGAGGACCTTCTGCTCAAGGTGAAAGGTCTTTCGCAGAATATTTTTATCGTGAAAGATCTTGGTCTTTTCTTTATAAATTCTTGAATTGGCGTAGGCTTCCCATCGCAATTCATCCAGTTCATTTAATTGCAATTTCCTCTTGGTCTCAACCTTATTGATATCAAAGTTGATTTGTTTTATGGCCTAATAAGCTTTGTGTTCCAGCTCCACTGGAAGGTGGTATGCTTACCATAAATAAGCTAATATGGAGACATTCCAATTGGAGTTTTGAAAGCTATCCGGTAAGCCCATAAAGCATATGTCAACCTTGCGAACTAATCTTTTCGACTGGGGTCAGCCGTAGTTTTCAAGATTCTTTTTATTTGGACACTTCCACTTGTCCATTGGTTTGTGAGTGATAAGGGGTGGCAATTTTATAGGTTATCCTATATTGTTTCATCAAGACCTCAAATGCCCGATTATAAAAATGTGAACCCCCATCACTAATGATGGCTCGTGGAGTATCAAAACGAGAAAAAAAATATTTTTTTTTGAAAAACTTTAAGACTATTTTTGCATCATTTTCCCTGTAGGGAATAGCTTCTATCTATTTGGACACATAGCCTATGGCCACTAAGATATAAATATATTAAAGACTAGGAGAAAATGGACTCATAAAATCAAAACCCCATACATCAAAGAGCTCTACTACCAGAATGGGATTTAGAGGTATCATGTTTCTTTTAGAGATTGTTCCCAACTTCTAACAACGATCACAGGCCTAATAAAAATCATGAGCGCTACGGTACAATAAGCACCAATAAAATCCAGAATACAAAATTTTGATAGCAGTCTTTTATATAGAAAAATGCCCCCCACAAGCTTGTGTATAGCAAAAGGAGATGACACTATGTATCTCATGATCAGGGATACATCTCCTTATTATTTGATTTGGGTAGTATTTAAAAAGATATTGATCATCCCAGAAAAAATATCAAACTTGAGAAAAGAATGAATCTTTATCTTGCTTGTTCCAATGATAAGGAATATAGCCCATAGCAAGATAGTTCGCGATATCGGCATATCAAGGGGATTGTGAGACAGCAAATAAATGTTCATCCAGGAAATTATTAGGGATTAGTGTCTGTTCAATGGTGTCGGAAGTGACCAACCTTGATAGATGATCTGCCACAACATTTTCTACTCCTTTCTTATGCTTGATTTCTAAGTTAGATTCTTGGAGTAGGAGGATCCAACGAATAAGTCTGGGCTTGGCATCCTTCTTTGAAAGAAGGTACTTGAGAATAGAATGATAGGTGAATACCATTATCTTGGATCCAATCAAGTAGGATCTAAACTTGTCAAGTGCAAAGACAACTGCCAGTAATTCTTTCTTAGTGGTTGAATAGTTGATCCGTCCACTATTCAAGCTCCTACTTGCATAATAAATCACGTAAGGTTTCTTATCCTTACACTGGCCCAACATAGCCCCAACACATAATCGCTAGCATCACATATGATCTCAAAGGGCAAAGTCCAATCAGGAGGCTGCATAATTGGTGCAGACGTCAGCATGCCTTTTAATTTATCAAATGATTCTTGGTATGCCTCAGTCCTTTCAAATTCTGGCTCTTTGGAGAGTAGGTTACAGAGAGGTCTAGATATAGAACTGAAATCTTTGATAAACCTCTTATAAAAACCTGCATGCCTTAAGAATGATCTGATATCTCTTATTGCTTTTGGTGTGGGTAGGTTGGTAATCAAATCTATTTTGGATTTGTCAACTTCCAATCTTCTTTTTGACACAATGTAGCCAAGGACAATTCCCTGCCGAACCATGAAATGGCACTTCTCGCAATTTAACACAAGGTTCTTTTCTTCAGATCTAGTGAAGACCATTTCTAGATTACTCAAACAGTCCTCAAATGTATCGCCAAACATAGTGAAATCATCCATGAAGACCTCAAGAATACTGATGAGTCTTAAAAATGCATATTTTCATATACATTTTAAACCATTTTAAGGACTAATTTATTCAAAAAAGAACCTCATTTAGTGTGATATAATGGTTTCATGCATTTTAAATTCTTTTTAGTATTTTTCTACATAATTTGCTTAAAAAATCACACTTTTTGCTTACATTCATGAAACTTGCTATTTTTGGGAATCTATTTTTGGAAAGTTTTATGAAAATTATTTTTCTCATGAATTAAATTCAATTTTCATCATCATTAAGTTCATTCACATAAAATCATGAAAAATGGTGTGCATTTTCATTGTCATTTCATAAGAGATGGGCCCGCATTCATGCATTTGTGATTTTTAGTTTAAATTGTCTGTTCACATGAATTCATATTTGTTTTGTAGGAAATTAATAATGTGGGTCCCACTTTCAAGAATTGAGGCAAGAAAATTATTTTCAAAAGAAAAAAGAGAAGAATTAAAGGGAGGAAAAGAAATTATAAGAAAAAAAATGTAAAACTTGGCTTCATGGTCCCACACACATGCACATGTGTGAGGATACACTTGTGGGATGTCTAAGAAGGGTCCACCATCTTTTATTGCATATCCAAATTATCTTTCATAATTCAAAGATAATTTTAAGAGATTTCAAGATATTTTCAAAGAAGGAAAGCCACATAAGAGACCTTCTTTGCAAAGGAGTAGAAATTGAAAAAAAAAGAGTCCTATCAGAAGAAGGAAAGTCAATCTCATTTTTTTTCAGAACAGCCTGAATTAAAATGATCATATCTCTCAAACCGTTGATTGGATTGAGCCAATCTTGGTACCATTGAAAGCTTTTCAAATTAGATATCCATTGAGCCCAAGATTGTACAATTGGAGCTGAAATGAGAAAGTTATGACCCCAAGAAAATGGCTATGATTTTCTACTCAAGATTAAGATTGTCTCATCAAAGGTGGGCACTATCCTTTGGCAAGTGTCAACTAAAAAGATGGATACACCTAGAATTCCAGCAAGAAAAGGAATCTTATCTCATCTCAAACTTGGAAGGCTTATTGGCCAAGAAGAAGACTTGCCAATTTAAGGAGATCTTTGCTACAAAGTAGGATCTATGGAGAGAAATAAGGGGCTTTCAACTCTTATAAGTTAAAGGCATTGGCCTCCCATACTCTTCATGAAAAGAGCTCCTTTCTAAATCTTTACATGTCATCTTCTTCATCTCTTTCTCTCTTCATTATATTCCTCAAGGAGGCCTAGCCCTAAGGCCACACTACACCCTTGGGAGTTTTATTAGAAGAGGTTCTTCTTTTTCATCCTAGCATGTATTTTTCTTGACTGTATTTGTCAATCTCTTGTAAAGATTTTTACATGTTAGTATAATGTTATTCTTCTTAAATTCTTCTTCTTTTCTTATGGTTTGTGTGGATATGTTTTGAATGTTTCTTGTGCTTGGATTGATGACCCAAGATACTAGAATCATACTTAAAGTAATCAAGAACCCAGTTAAAATAAATTTTTAAGAAGATAACTTTACTATATTTACTTTTCTGTTCACTACATATGATTTTTAGCACTACTACAGTTACTTTTCCTGCAATACTACATTTAAATTATTGTCATTACTACATTTAAATTCTTACAATTGCTACATTTAAATTTTTACAATTTTTATGTTCTTTATGTTTTAATGTTTTGTTGTATGCATAATTTAATAGCTGAAAGTTTTGTCATAGCATGCATCACTTATTAGTGAGTTTCTTCACATGTGTAAGGTGCGAAAGTAATCATGTTTTAGAGATGCTTTGACTGAATTTAAAATTCAGATATGAATGTGTAATAGGGTACCCATCTATCAAAAAAAGTAGTCCGTATTTGTAGAAATTTTGATGCAATAATCAGTTCATATTTTAAAGTGTTCAGTTGGGTAACTTGTATATCAGATTTGAGGACTTAAAAGATCTGAAATTTCATGATTTGGAGAAGCATTTTAATATGTTTCAAATATGAAATCTAAGTTCCAGCACATATAATTCAGAAATTCTATAACACATTTATTAGTAACTTATTCTATTGAAAACCTGTCCAATCTTGCATTGTTTAAAATAGAAAGTTTATGGATAATAAATATTGCTGGAAACACATTTAAAAACTAAGATTTTCATCTTAGGTATACTAAAAAATCATGGTGTTTCAGATGTGAAAAAAATCCAAGAACAGTCCATTTATGCTGTAAAATTCTGCCCTGCAGAATTTGTATAACTAGTTTATTCATTCATGCATATTTTTTCTATTTTTCAATCTTTTCCTTTACTATTTTTTATTGAATTCATGCATTCGTTAAGTGTGTTTTTTAGCTATTAAATTTAGATTAGATTTTCATTAGATTAGGATCATATTTTGTTCAAATTTTGCATCTCATGTTAGGAAAATTTGCATTAGTTGTTTTCGTGACATCTATTACATTGTTAATTTGTTTTCTAACTTTCTAATTTTAGAATTAGTTGCTAACTTTAATTTAGGCACTTGACTTAGAAAAATTTCTAATTTAGGTTTTTAATTTTAGTAAGTAAAGTGATTGATTTAGTTTAGATTGTTTCTTAAATTAATTTGATTCTAACTTAGGAAAGTTTTTTTACTTTTGTTTAATTAGTGTCTAACTTTGTTAAGTTTTTATTTTAATAAGTTTCTAATTTTAGTTTTATTTTATTGGAAGTTCTAATATGTGTTTTATTTTGCAGCAACTTTATTATTATTTTTTTTTTTGGAAGTTTTAGATTTAGGTTTTTTAATTTAGGAATTTTTATTTATTTGGATTGTAATTGTTTGTTTAATTTTTATTTTTACAAAGAAGGAATGGTTTGTATTTGTTAGTTTTTAAATTAGGCTAGCTTTAGATTTTTATTTAGGGTAGGTAGAAGTTGAAAAAGGAACCTTAAAACACATTGCTTCCTGAGGATTAACTTGGTCTTACTAGTTTTTATTACTATATTATGGTTCTGCACTTGGAACTCACGATCAAATATGCTCCACATATCACTAAAAATGCTCAACAGACAACGCTGAAAGGTGGCTGCAACAATACATAACCTAAAAGGCATTCGCCGATAAGTGAAGGTCAAAGGGAAATGTGAATGTGGTCTTTTCTTGATTCTCTAGGGTGATTTTAATATGGTTATACTTAGAATATCCCTCAAGAAAACAATAGTATGAGTGGCTAGCTACCCTTTCCAAAATTTGATCCATGAATGGTAAAGGGAAATGGTCTTTACTTGTGTATATATTTATTTTTCTATAGTTAATGCATACTCTCCATCTTGTGGGTACTTGAGTTGAGACCATCTCGTCCTGAGCATTCTTGACTACAATTACGCCGGCTTTCTTTGGAACAACTTGGGTAGGTTGACTCACTGGCTATTCGAGATTGGATAGATTATACCACATCCAAATGTTTAAATACATCAGCTCTAACCACTTCCTGCATGGTAGGATTGAGCCGGTGTTGCATCTGCTTACATGGTTTAGCATCATCTTCAAGGTAAATGCATTGTGTACACACTAAAGGATCAATTCCCTTAATTTCAGCCACATTCCAAGCTATTGCTCCCTTCTGCATTTTGAGCGTTTTCAACAGTTAGACTTCTTGGTCCTCAGTAAGTGGTGAAGAAATAACCACAGGATATGTTTCATTGTCCCTAAGGTAAGCATATCGCAAGTTTGATGGGAGGGCCTTCAACTCAGGTTGAGGTGGTTTCGCTTGAGATGGAAGAGTTGGTGTACCAGTTGGTACAAGCTCCTCAAAATGGGGTTGCCATACTACATGGGCATTTTCAATAGTATCATCTTCCAATTCCTCAAGAGAGTCCATGTCTTCTTTAGCCTTAGACATCAGTGCAACATGGGAGTTGACGCACTCCTCAAGATCATCCTCAACCAAAGTACCAATCAAGTCTACATCATGATGGTCGGTCTCGTAATCTCTCGGCTATTTACACATTTGAAAGATGTCAAGGTCCAAGGTCATGTTTCTAAAAGAAAGTTTGAGCCTTCCACTCTGGCAGTTAATAAGTGCATTGGAAGTGGCCAAGAATGGTCTTCCTAGAATGACTAAAATTTCACCACTTTTGTTCCATATTGGTTCTATATCTAGCATATAGAAATCTACTGGGAAGAAAAAATGTTTAATTTGTACCAAAACATCCTCTATTAACCCTTTTGGTTTCTCAACAGAATGATTTGTGACTTAAAGAGTAGTTCTGGTTGGTTTCAACTCAGTAATCCCCAATTGCCGATAAACCGAATAAGGTAATAAGTTCACACCGCTCTCAAATCTAGTAAAGCTTGACCTATCTAGTGATTTCCAATGACACATGGAATGGTGGGGCATCTTGGATCTTTGTATTTAGGAGAAGTGGTTTGAGTCAGGTATGCAATTATTTGTTCAGTGAGGAATGCTTTCTTTGGAACATGAATCCTATGCTTAGCAGTGCAAAGATCTTTTAAGAATTTAGCGTAAGTGGGAACCTATTTAATGGCATCCAGTAGAGGGATATTGATTTTGACTTCTTTAAAAACATCCAAAATTTCTTGATTTGATATTTTCTTTTTTGGGATTGGTCAGCCTCAGAGGAAAAGGGGCAACCGATTCAGGAAAAGTGGGGGTTTAGACTCTTTTCAATGTCAATAGCAGTCTTTGCATTAGTGTTATCTTTTTCTTCAATCTTTCCATTCAAATCTGAGGAAACATGTTGTTTATCTTTTCTCAGATTCTCTTAAAGCTTTTTGCCACTGAGTAAAGTGACAGCCTGAACATATTCTTGATAGTTTGTGTTAGTTATGTCGTTCACTTTAAACTAGCCTTTGGGTTCGGAAAAGGTTGTGTGGGAAAGGTTCCTTTTCCTTAAACTTGAAGGCTATGTTTGATTTGTTCAACAAAACTTTCTAACCTTCGGATAGCCTGTCAATTATCTTGAATAGCCTATTGGTTAATTTGAATAATTTATTGATTATTATGAAGGTTTTGCATAAACTGTTATTGAGATTGTACTAACATGCTGAGTGATTCCTCCAATGACCTATTCTGAGCTTGTGGTGCATAAGATGTATTTGATATGGGGCCACGTATGCACTAGAATTTGATAGTCTTTAGGGATTATAGTCAGGTGTAGCATTGGGTCCATTCCTTTAACTAAAATGGAGGTGGTTTCGCCACAAAGGATTATATGTGTTCTCCTTGGTATTTGTATTGAATGACTTTTGAAAAGAGTTTAAAGTGTTACCCTATTCTTGAATTGCTTCCTGTAATGTAGGTACAATTGGACAGTCTGCTGAAAATGGTTTTCGGAAGCACAAATACCTAAAACCATGACTGTATCCTTGTTTTTTCTAGGTTTCAGTGTTTCAACTTCTCTTGTAAGTGCTGCAAGCTTGGCTTGGATTTCAGTTTAAGTTTTCAATTGATATAATCCTCCTCCCTTAGATTGATTCAATGACCTGGATATATCTGCTCCATCAGACGAGGCCCATTTTTGCATGTTTTTGGCCATTAATTCCAAGAATTCCCACGCTTCATCAATTTTCTTTTGATCAAATTGACAATTGCACATCATCTCAACAAATTGATCGGTATCAGGAGTTAAACCCTCAATAAAAATTTCAATGAGATGATATGTTTCAAATCTGTGATGAGGACATGCAAGGATCAATTTATTAAATCTTTCCCAACACTTATAATAGGGTTCCTTGAGATTTTGTCTGAACATCATAATTTCCCTCTTTAAAGTGTTGGTTTTGTATTGTGGGAAGAATTTTTTCAAAAATTCAGTCTCTAGGCCTTTCTATGTATTAACTGAACTTGGTCTAAGAGAATGGAGCGAAGCCTTTACTTTATCTTTCAAAGAAAATGGAAACAATCTAAGTTTGATTACATCTAGTACTACATTTTGGAACTGAAGTGTTAAATATACTTCATTAAATTCTTTTAAGTGCAAGTATGCACTTTCAGAGTCAAGGCTATGAAACTTAGATTGAAGTTGGATCATGCCCGGTTTGATTTTAAATTGACCTGTAATTTCGGGTACCACTATACATGATGGCGTGGTTTGAAGTGCAGGCTTCAAGTAATCACGTAAAGTCCTAGGTGGCTAGTTAACCTCCACACCATTGTGGTCCCTATTATTATTACCATTCTTGGATTGGGCATCATTGTTACCGAACTCACTTACCATTTGAAAAAATCTCGAAGGACTTGAAGGTCTAGGAGATTCTTTCCTTTTTAATCTGTGCACTAACCTCTTTGCCAAATTGGTTGAGAGGGCTTGTCCTTTCTTTTTGGAATTTTGAGAATTTTTTTTAAATGAGAAAAACCTAGATTATGCAAGGAACATATAAATAACTCCCCAAGGTTAGAAAGTTACCTTAAGTTCTCCAATCCTGTCCTATGAAATGAACTTGGCCAAGTTAGCTACCAGGAAGTGGTAGAGTCATAGATGGACCCGTTTGAAAGATTAGTTTCCTAAATAGACTAGTTGTCGAGCACTACAAGGGCAAAGGCTTTCTTGGGCACCAAGAAGATTAAGGATAGCATTTAGATCACTTTTGGTGTTCTTTCTTCTAAAAGGAGTTGTGACAAGTTGAAAACAGTAACTTTTTCCAATTTTAGAAAGTTTCTAAAAATAAGAGTGATGTGAACTTTCTAACATTCCATGCACTTTCTTATTCCAATTTAGGGCAGCTCATCATTTCATGCATGTCCTCCCATTTCTAGCAAGATGCAAAAATGAAATCACACCCACAAAGCAATGTAAGTAAGGAAAGTTAGAAAAGTTACCTTAAATGGTGCCCCCTGGCAATGGCGCCAAAAACTTGTTCGTCAACTCCAAGTGCAAAGCTGTGATGTTGTCATAAACTGGTGAGACTAGGTCGATCCACTGAGAGTTAAAATAAGGTTTCCAACTTGACTTATCACCTGTCTAAAATAAAATCTAATACTAACTTAAAACTAGAAAATTACAATCACCATTCCAAAAATAAAAATTTCCTAACCTAAAATGGAATCTAAAATGGACTACAAAAGAATACACAAATTAGAACATCAAATAAAAAAGATTCTAAAAAAATAACTTACCAAAGTTAAAACATTCACAACAACAAAAAAAAAAAAAAGTAAACAAATCATCAAACAAATCTAAGTTAAAATCAAATTAATTTAAGAAAACAATCTAGACCAATCACTTAAAAAGCCTAAATAAGAAAATTTCCTAAGTCAAATTCCTAAATTAAAGTTAGTAATTAATTCTAAACTTAGAAAGTGAGAAAACAAATTAACAATGTGATGCATGCCATGAAAACAACTAATGCAAACTTTCCTAACATGAGGTGCAAAATTTAAATAAAATATGATCATAATCTAATGCAAACCTAATCTAAATTTAATGGCTGAAGAACACACTTGATGAATGCATGAATCTAATAAAAAAAAAGCAAGGAAAAAGATTGGAAAATAAACAAAATATGCATGAATGAATGAACCAGTTACAAAAATTCTGCAGTGCACAATTTTAGAGCATATGTGGACTATTCTTGGACTATTTTCATGTCTAAAATACCATGATTTTTGGGCATACCTGAGATGAAAATCTTAGTTTTTAAATGTGTTTCTAGCAAGATTTACTGTCCTCAAACTTTCCATTTCAAATAATGCAAGAATGCATGAGAACTTGACATGTGTAGGTACCAATACAGTGTTGCAGAATTTCTAAATTATATGTGATGGAACTCAAACTTTAGATTTGAAACTTGTTAAAAATCCTTCTCTAAATCATGTGTTTGAATGCTTCTTAGATATCACAACTAAATCAACAACGAACATGTGAACCAAACATGTGATTTTCAAATTTTTAACTGAAATAGACTGATGTTGATCATCCAAAAGAAAATCATTAGATCTGAATTTTTAACTCCAGTCAAATAATTCTGAAACTTAATTATTTTGGCACCTTACATATATCAAAGAACTCACCAATAAGTGATGTATGCTATGACAAAACTTTCAACCATTAAATTATGTATAAAACAAAGCATTAAAACATAAAGAACATTAAAGAAACAAAAAAATTGCAGAAATTTAAATATAGTAATGACAGGAATTTAAATGTAGTAATTGCTGGAATCTAAATGTAGTAGTGCATAAAAGTGAATGTAGTAGTGCTAAAAATTAAATGTAGTAGTACTTATAGTGAGGTTTTCTTCTCAAATTTTACGCTTAACTAGGTTCATGGTCACTTGAAGTATGTTCTTGGTAACTTGGGTCATCAATCCAAGTACAAAAACAAGAAACATAAACAAAGCATCCACATAAACCACAAGAAAAAGAAAAGCAATTGAAAAGAAAAACATGATATTAGCATATAAAGTCTTTACATAAGATAGAAAAAATAAAATCAAAGAGAATACATACTAGGATGGAAAAAAAAACTTCTTCTAGTGAGAAACTCAAGGGGTTAGTGTGGCATTAGGGTTAAGCCTCCTTGATGAATATGATGAAGGGGGAGAGAGAGGGAGAAGATGAAGTGTAGAGATCTAGAGGGGAGCTCTTTTCATGCCTTAGACTACCACTAGGGTGCTCTATTTATAGTTTTTCAACCCCCAAAATTTCCATTTTCACTTAATATTATACAATCTTCAAAAGAATTGAAAAATAAAAAAATTTGGAATGCCATAATGCCTTGGGGGTGAATTGCTCCTTGGGATTTTTTCCTCTTTTTTTTTCTTTCTTTCTTTGCTTGGAAGTCCTTCTTTGATTCTTCTTTCTTTTCTTGTATTTGCTACCTTGCATTGAGATTTTTGGAGAGATAATTTAGGGATAAGAATCTTCTCTTGAAATCAAACATGGCCCACATGATGTATAGAACTTCCTTTTTTATCTTTTGCATTGTCAACTTTCCTTCTTTGGAAAGCTTTCCTTGTTGGCTCCAAAATCAAAGAGATATTTTGAGATAATTCTCTCTTGATTTTCTCCATAAAACTTGAACTAAAAATCTGACTTCCATCATGTTGGGCATCCCACGCTTGCTTGGAATTTTTTTTTTTTTTTAGTTTCCACTCCTTTTCAAAGAAAAACTCTTACGTGGCTTTCCTTCTTCATCTTTGATAAGAGTTTCTTCAAATTTATCCTGAAAATATCTTGAAATATGCAAAAAATAAATGGACCCCATCTTGGATGTCCCATAAGTGTACCCCACACATATGCATGAGTGTGGGACCATGAAGCCAACTTTCCTCTCTCTAATTCTTCTCTCCTTTCTTTTGAAAATAAATTCCTTGCCTCAATTCTTTGAAAATTAGACCCATGTCTTCAATTTTCTGCAAAAACAAATGTAAATTTATGTGAAAAGACAATTTTAACCCTAAGATTATAAATGCATGACTGTGGTCCATTTCTTATGAAATGACAATGAAAATGCACACCATTTTTCATGATTTTACGTGAATGAATTAATGATGAGGAAATTTTGATTTTTTTTCATGAGAAAAATAATTTTCATAAAACTTTCCAAAAATAGAACTCCAAAATTGGTAGGTTTTATGAATGTAAGCAAAAAGTGTGAATTTTAGGCAAATTCTACAATGAATTTAAAACACATGAAACCATGATTTCACACTAAATAAAGCTCATTCAAGTCAATAAGTCCTTAAAGTAGTCCAAAATGTAAATGAAAATATGCATTTTCGAGGACTTATCAAAAGGTATATCAGATAATGATTTCTTGGATGGTATTGATGTATTAATCGTGTTGTTCTAGCAATGCTTCAATATAGGCGTTGAAATGGGCTTCTAGCGTGACATTATTGTTGCTCGGCGTCCAAGTTTTATTCAAAAGTTAGAATACATTCTGATTATCTCTTGTGCTTTGAATACTCGCAACAGGAGTTGTCTCCTTCTACACACAACTTCATATGAGTCTAGGAGAAGACGCTTGATACTCTTTTCCAAAGTATACCGTTCTCTGGATAATTCTGCTTCTCGAATAAGGTTAACTAGAGCTGTCGTCCGAATAGCGAAAGGTATGCTTCTGAGAGATCCCAACTCCCATCAGAGGACATTTATGTAAGGCTTCAGAAAGTCATTGTCTGGCTTGGGTTTTATCAAACGATTCTATTTCATTGGTTTTATACTTTATTTCTTGACAATTACCTATAAAAGAACTGAATCTCATTTAGGAGAAACATACCTAACCTACCTACTGTAAGGTTCCGAATCCAACTAATCCTAATCTACGTTAATTAATCATGTTCTATGTTAATTAAACCTTGTTAAGGTTAATCTAGTTTAAAAACGATTAGGTTTGGGTCTTGGACAGGGAGTTGAGCGGAGTTTGAACTTTACCTCAGTAGTTGAGGACCTTTTTGTAAATTGTTCTTTCATCTTATGGGCACTTCGTCAATTACTCCTTGTGTAATTTTTCGTGTATATCATTTTCTGTGTTGGACCCAACTTGATTTGGATTCATCTCAGGCTAACTCCGGCCACGTGACTAAAATTGTAAATACCCCAAGGAAAATGGGTTTGCATGTAAGATAGGAAATTTCTTTTTAAAAAAGACAAAACTCAATGTCCCTTCTCCTTTCTCTTCATTCCTTCTCACGTTGGCTACTTGAGTGGTTCTCTCCTCCTCAATCTTCATCCTCACTTCCAGATTTGGGAGCTACTAGACTTGAGAAGTCTTGCATGTAGTGGTGGGAACTTTTCTTCTTCTTCCTCTTCTCCTTCTCTGTGCATTTCTCTCCTTAAGTATTCTCCCTCTCCAAACAATTAGCTGCATAAGGTGAAAACTTACCTCTATTTCATTCATTTTGGGTTTATTAGTCATAAGGATTGAATTACATGACATGCATAAAAATCTAAATCTCATTCTTCATTGCATGTTCTACTTGTAGAGAACCCATTTTCATTTGGAGGTTTCCCTTAGCGACACAACAAGAAGGAGTTAGGGAGGACAAACACCGTTAAGAGGCAAGTATTAGAGTTCATATATGTTGCATGCGTGATTAAGTCATTGACTCTTGGGTGTGTTCTTCGAATTCTCCAATCTCAGCTGTTTTCAATGTTTAACTGTGTACAAATGGGGCACGGATTGAGTTAGGAAGTAAACATGGAATAGGAGGGTGGGTATTGAACACCTTCAATTACACTATAATTAAGTCATGGAAACTCCCCACAATTCGGGTTCGGTATTGGTCTTGTATTGAAACTGAGCTACAGAACTGACTTCCAGTTTTCTGAAACGTATAGCAAAGTTACGGCTAAGCCGTAAGTAGTTAGGCTCAAAGTCCCGAGAGCAATAAAATTGGTTTTGTACTATGGCTTACCTACGGCTACACGGTGTAATGCCTTACGGCTAAGCCGTGACCCAACCGTAACCTAGCCGTAGGCTTAGCATGGCTAAGCCATAGGCTAATATAAGGTTAAGACGTAAATGCGCCTGAACTATTGGAAGAAACTTGAACCGCTCGGCTAAGCCATAACATTATATATGGCTAAACCATAAGAACCTAGTGAATTTAGGATATTAGGAATTCTCCATGACCTTATAGGGCCTCAGTATTGGCCTATTCTCACAACCACACTGGCTAACGGTAAGTACACGTTAAAGAGAATGAGAAATTCCTGGATGATCTCCCAATGTCAAGTCATGGATGTTGGCATAAGAAGGGTGTCCTTATATGCACAAGTTAATACCAAGATGCGGTAACACAATAACACTAGACGTTTTATGAGTACATCGAGTTGAATGACCTTGGGGATCATGGGTTACCTAATACAGGGTGAATAGTGATTCTTGGATATTTACTCAGTCTGAACGCCTACTTATTGTTAAATGCCATGCCCTCAATATGATTTGTCTATGCATTCACTCTCTCTCTAGCCAAACCCTGAGGCAAATCAGACCCGACCTTCTAATGAGTGCGTGTCTGATAAGTCAGAGTTTTACTGAGTGCGTGCTTACTAGCCAAAAGGAAATATAACCGAGGTTCGAGCCTTCGTAGCTCATATCAATATGCTTCGTTTAATTGTCCGTCTGTATTCATGATTGATCATACCTTCATATTTATATTCCTTATGTATGTTATGACGAGTATAATTGGAAGTATGAGAGGGGTGAATCCGAGTCGGCACCACTTAGCTTGTGCTCTTTGGGGTATTATTGTGTCACTACTGCAGTAGTTACGGAGGAGTTATCAACACTCCTAGGGAAGCTAGCTTGATCTCATAGCGACCCATATGTATGTATGCTCCCCTTTTGGGAGAATATAGCCTCGTGGATGCCAATTAGTGTGTACTACATCTTGATTATGATTCCTCACTAATTGTTACTCATGCACATTATGCCTAGTAGACCATTATTGCTCTCCTATCCAATGTATACTAATAAGTTCATTTGATACATTATGCTAGTTTATATGCTCTGTATTTGCTTAACCGTCGTGTTAATAGTGTTACCCTTGGTATTGCAGGTACGGAACCCAATCCCAACCTGGTTGTTAACGCGCCCCCGGAGAGTGCCCCAACGGTACCTCTGGGTATAAATGAATGGAAAGATGGTGATGTCTTTTATTAGTCATCTTACGGAGTGCGCCGGTTTTGGAGGTGTTACAACCGTCATTTTAGTCTACCATTGGGAATGTGCAAATTGGACCTTTTGTACCCAACTTCTTTAAATAGTAGTTTAAATTGTACGAAATGTTATTTAAAGTCTTAAGCACTAATATATATATATCTATCTATGAAATTTGGAGGATATGCTTCTCTTGTCTTGCTCTTGATCATTAAAGAGTATTTCGCAGGAGTTCGATTATGATGAGTTATATTCTTATGTGTGTTAGCGTACCTCACACGTTCCTATGGAATCTCCCTTATAGGAACTCGTGTATAATTCTTCAGGGCACGGATTACTACGGGATTATGTATCCAAGCCCTGGGAGCCCACTCATCTCCCCAATTCTCGGGATCGGGGCGTGACACCTACCCAATCAACTTATTAGACAATTAAGTCAAATAATTGATAGTCGGATCTATTCTAATGTATTCTCACCACATTCCTACATTCTAAATCTTTTAAAGAGACTTCTTCATGGCCTATTCATGGTGGCTTTGATACCATACAAATGTATGTCATGACCTAAGCCTGAGAATAAAGGGCTTAGGGTTAACCCCCAAGTGTGATACATATACTCCCGTGCAATTCACACCCAGACCAAAGTTTGAATATAATTACACAAGGGATATTCACATACTTACATGTGTGAGGTGCTTAAATGGATATCTATCTAAGCATTCAGTATGTGAAAGTTTGTTAATATTGCCTATAATTTTTCACTTGTCATTGAACAGCTCAAAAATGTCTTTCTATCCATGAAACTATCCACATCTTAACATTTAAAGAGCATAAGATTATTATGGCAATTCTACACATCACCCGTACAACCCAAATGTGATATGCACATATATACAACTATGCCAAAACTAAACGTTCTATGAAGAGAAAGTAGAACAATGAAGTACAAAGAAATAAAGACATGCGTAACAAGATCAAGTTGTGCAAATAACAATCTACATGGATGCAATTATATGAATTTGCTAAAAGTCCCAAAATACACATTTTTCAGATAATAGTGTGTCGCTCTCAGCATATAGATCAGTCACTAAGCTTCTACTGTCCATTTGTTACACCTTGAAGGAACCACTACGGTCTCCTTCTTTGACTCTTACATCTATGCTAGACCGGGATTGGGATTTGGGCATGTAATGCCATTAAGCAACTGTGAATGATGAATAAGACTATTTAGCAAAGTATAAGCATAATTAAGGTAATACGCATTGTGTCTAAAAGAATTAACGACAAGTGACTAATAGAAGTCAACTTAGTATACTATGCAAGTTGTGCATTGAAACAAAACATAATATAAGGATCAATAAGTGAGAATGTATATTATTTGGGTACTACATTTGCTATATCCTCTCTATAGGGATCTTTACGTGGAGAACACCATCAACCAGGCTAGGGAACTAATGGATCTCTTTATACATAGAATATGGAAGTTCCAAAGGCACACTACAGCGGCATTGTTCATATACTACACCAAAGTCAACCCCGCAAGGTATCATAAAGCTAAAGCTCAGTAGAGGCAGACCATTTCAATTCATATGATTGAATTTGAGTAAGTCATACCATTCATTTCATTGGGAACCATACATACGTTCATTGAGAACCATACATTATACGTTCAATTCATTCTTACTCAATTCCACACTGGCAATAGGGAAGAATATATCAAGATCATTTCAAGTAGTATCAATTCATACTATGATCATTTCAATTCAAAATCATTCCAATAATAGAGGGCAATAATGATAATTCAGTATGCTATGTAGTTCAAATTATTGGAATCAATGAAATTTACAAACCAACCCTAATCTAGTCCTCCATTGTTTCTAATCGTGCATGATGATATAGTTTTAAATTATTTGATATGTGGTTGTCTCTCTTTTGGTGTTACATTATGTAAAGATGTGTATTGAAGTCTTTTAAATCAACTCCCAAGGATAAACCGACACCGATGGATAGGTGCTTAACAAATGTACAACAACACATGAATGATTTTCAGCCCTCAAGACTTTCAATGGTGTTTGATTACTCCACTGAGCCAATGAGTAGGGTAGAGTAGTCTAGGAACTAAGGTCCTACAAGATCTTGAAACAATGCCTAAGAAATCCTAGTTTCAATGGTCCTAGGTTTAATAGTGAATGCCTATGGCTTAGCTGTATGATGCACTACGGCTTAGCCGTGGTTACACAATTGTTCCTTTGCATTTACGGTTTAACTGTAAAATGGTCTATGGCTTAGCCGTATTTGACCTATGGCTGAGCCACGGTGTGGCTACAGCTTAGCCATAGCACATTCCATGGCTTTGCCATAAAATAATGTGTCAAATTTGGTTCTCTGGATTTTGAGTCATAAAATACTTACAGCTTAGGCGTAAGCTTCAGGTTTTCTGATGTTCCTTCAGTTACAGAATTCTATCTTCAACCCATAACAATTTGTAGTCTACAATTGAACCCACTTTAGAGGACTTCTCTACTATACATACCAATGTCCATTTTAATTCACACTTCATCATGCATTAACGGAGGTTCATCATGTAGTAGGAATTTGGAAAAATGAAGATACAGGGGTTTATTTTCACATTAAAGAGTCATTAGATTTACATGAATCATAAAATACCATCATGTATTCAACCAAAATTAGCTTTTACTTGCCTTGTTTTCAAATTCAAATCACTAATCCTCCTCTTGGCTCAGTTTAAGAAGGAACACCGGATTTTTAACCCTAAAATAACATGCATGTCAAAAATGATTAAAAGTTGAGTGCATGCTTGAGACTGAGAGTCTCTTGATTTCATTAAATCAAGAACTATATGAATGGAATGAGATCTTACCTGATACAGTAACTAGAGAGCTGTTGGGATACCTATAAACTGCTGTCTTCAATTCCAAAAAGGAAAAAAAGTAAAGAAGAGCTGGAAAGAGGAAATGGGTGCTTGAAATCATGCATGTAGAATCGTTCTTGCTCCCATGCATAAGAAGAAGAAGGCTGAAAGGAGGAGACTGATACTGCTGTAGTTGAAGAGGAGCGAACTGAGCAAAATGGGTGCTGAAACCCATTTGAAAGTATATATATATAACTTAAAGTTTATAAGAAACTCCTTTCATAAGAGGTTATTACAATTTAAGTCATTTGAGGGTCCAACTAATTCAAACGAAGTTAAATGCATTCAAGTCAAGTACAAAGGTTGACGAACTTAAGAAGACAAATGCGATGATATCAATATGATGTATGTATGAGGTAAAACCATGAAATTTAAAATTATGAAAAAGGGTTTCATCTATCTAATTAAGGTCAAACCCAACCCAACTATATATCCATGACTTAAACTTGACCCACTAGACTCCGCAAGACTCAAATAAAGTTATTTAAAATAAACTATGTTAATTAGCTGGTAATCACAATTAATTACTCACTAATTAAGTTAAGCTTGGGTCAAAGTGTTACACTATTTGATTAATTACAGGGTGCAGCACATTTCTCAAGGATTGACTTGAGATATGGATATCATCACCTGCGAGTTAGAGATCAAGACACGTGTAGGATAGCTTTTAGCTTTTAGGATAAGATATGGGCATTGTGATTCTTAGTCATGCTATTTAGGTTGATCAATGCCTTAGCTGTGTTCATGTCTTTGATGAATGGAATCTTCTCATCTTATCTTGATCAATTTGTGGTGATTTTCATTAATGATGTATTAGTATACTCCAAGACTCAAGATGAACATGTTGAGCATTTGAGGACTTCACTCCAGTTATTGAGAGATCATCAACTATACGTCAAACTAGATAAGTGTGATTTTTTGTTGGAACAAGTTGCCTTTTTAGGGCATATCATTTCAAAAGATGGACTTGTAGTTGATCCAGCCAAAATTGAGGTAATAACCAGTTGACAGCACCTAAAGATGATTACCAAAGTTAGGAGTTTTGTGGGTCTTGTAGGCTCTTATCGAAGATTTGTTAAATACTTTTCAAAAATTGTAAGGTCCCGACTTGACTTAATTATAATTTATATTAATTAAACTTGGTTTCTTATTAATTATTGCATTTTATCCTTAATTTATTCTGTTCTTAATCTTTATTAGGTCTCAGTTGGATAAGTAGTTAGGTTTGAACCTTACTTAGGTAGTTGAGGACCTTCTTGTAAATTAGTGTGACATGGTTGCATCATATGCATTTCATCTTCTGGATCATCTTTCATGTTTGGCCCAACTTAATTCGGATCCATCTAGGCTCAGTTGAAGTCCATTTGACTCAAACTGTAATTTCCTCAAAGAAAAAGGACTTGCATATAAACTTTAGAAAAATCTGAGTTTAAAAGAGAATCCACCGTCCCTCTTACCTCTATTCTCTATTCTCTTGTTGAAGCTTCTTTCTCTTCACTTTTCTCTCTCCTTTCCAGCTGAGATCTGGAGCATGGGACCATGCATGTAAGAGCCAAGGCGTCTATTCTCTTACTCATTACTTGCTTGTTCATCTCCTTCTTTTGAGCCTTTAATTTCATCATCTTTCTCAAAATCTATAGCTCTCTACGGAAAGGAACCACTCCTGTTTCATTTGCTTGAGTTCAAAAGAGTTAAGGAGACTCAAATGATCAACATGCATGCATATTAAACCTGATTCACCATTCCATATGTTTGCATATAATAGGATTTGCTTTTGTTGAGGCTTTTTCCACAATCAAACCAAATGAAAGCTAGCTTTGGGTAAAGCACTGATACAAGGAAAGTATAAGAGTATATATTACCACCTGCATGTCTAAACTTGTTGACTTTTGAAGTTATCACTCTAAATGCAAGTTAATAGCTCATTCACCCCTTGATTAAGTACATATATGTTGGATTGAGTGAAGATGAGTAAAAATATGTAATATCAATGATCCATGTGGGTAATCTAAGACCTATGATGATAATTTGGAGCATAAGAAATCACATTAGAACTAATGACTGAGAGTTCTATACTGAACTTGAGCTTCAGGAATAGTTTCTAGAATTTCTAAAGCTTACGGTAAAGCTCATGGCTAAGCCGTAAGTGTTCTACAGCTCAAAATCTAGAGAGCTCAAAACCTATAATTAAACTACAGCTAACCCTTAGCCAAGCGGTGAAATGAACTACGGCTAAGCCATAACCACTCCTAAGCTGTAAGCTATTTTATGGTAAGCCTTTCAGAGAACCCCAAAACCCAGGTTTAATATATAGCTCACCCATGGCTAAGCTGTAACCCAATTGTAGCCTAGCTATAGGCTTAGCATGGTTAAGCGGTAGGCTAACATACGGCTAAGCCATAAATACCTATGAAATTGAGCAAAAAACTAAGCTACTCGGTTAAGCCATAACATGTATACGGCTAAACCGTAAGAGCACTGTGAACTAAGGATATTAGGGATTTCAAATGACCTTGTAGAGCTTTAGATATGGCACCTTTTTCCCAAATAAATTTGCCTAATGGTGATCAAATGATAAAGAGGACAAGTGTAGAGTTGTCACTTATCCTTTCGATTTTCTGGATGAATTCCCAATGTCAAGTCATGGGTGTTAGTATAAGAAGATGTATCCTTTGCATACACAATATAATGCCAAGATTGGTAACACAATGACACTAGACGTTTTATAAATACACCGTGTTGAATGCCCTCGAGATCATGGATTATCTAGCAGAAGGTTGGCTAGTAAATCTCCTTGACACCTTCTCAATTTAGATGCATTCAGATTGTTAAGAAACCTTGCTCTCAACGTGATATAGTCATGTTTTCATTCTTCTTGGCGAACCTTGAGGCAATTAGTCTGGAGCTTCTGCTGAGTGTGTGTCTGTGGACCGAAATGGGTGTAGCTAAAGTTGAGTGAGTTCAAGCTCTATTAGCTCAATTAAGTATGTATTAATTGATTATCAGATACTTATTAATCCCGATTTCTATGATTAAATATGATCTCAAGACTGATACTCTCTTATATATGATATGATGATAAGTATGAATAAATATGTATGAATATGAGTCGATTACTATGATTGATCATAAGTATGAAAGATATGAGTTTGAGATGGTCTTGATATGTCGACTTGACACCACTTAGCTTGTACTCTTATTAGGCTCGACCGGACCAATTTAAATATTTTTTATATTCCTACTGTAACAGTTTATGGAGGAGTTATCGACATTCCTCGAGAAGCTAGCCTAATCCCCTAGCGTAATTTCCATATGTATGTTATCCACTCTCTCTAGAGGATACGCTCTCTTTTGGAAGAATAAAGCCTTGTGGATGCCAACTAGTATATTTCAATATCCTGTTTATGATTCATTACTCATGCTTACTCATGCACAATATGCTTAGCTTACTATTATTGCTTTCTTTTAATCAATATGTTTATGTTATTTAATTTATTTGATACATCATGATGGTTTTATGTATTTTTATACTTGCTTAACCGTCATGTTAATAGTCCTACCCTTGGTGTTACAGGTACTGAACCCAACTCAGTACGACGAACGATGCACCCCAGCAGGAACCTCAACGGAACCTCGGGGAGTAGATGAGTGAAATGAAGATGACATCTTCTATGAGTCGTCCTTCGAAGAGTGACAATGGGTTCTTTGTTGGGTTGTCTAGTTTAGACTTGCTTGGACTATGGTTATTCTTGCACTTAGTAATTTGATAAACACATATATATAATTTTGGATTTTGTATATGTTAAAGTAATTGTTGCCATACAGATGTGAATAGTTAAGTATAGACTTTAGACTTATTTATGATATAGATGATTCTTCTTTATTGTTGTTTTTGATCATTACAAGTGCATTACACCGGCTTCCACTTATTGTTGAGATTAAATTACGTGTTGAAGAAACTTCTCTACACATTCCTGTGGAATCTCCTTTGTAGTGATTTATACATATCTTCACATGCACAGATTGCTACAGGATTATGTATGCACATCCCCTAGGGCCCATCCTAAACCCAATTCCAAGGGTCGAGGCATGACAAAAATAGCATCACCATTGACGAAATTAACTTGGAAGAATGAACCATTTATTTGGTCAGATGAATAAGAGTCAAGTTTCTAACTTTTAAAGAAGAAGTTAATCTCAGTCCCAATCCTATCTTTACCAGAAGGTAGTGGTGGATTTGTTATATATATTGATGTTTTAAGAATTGGGTTGCGATATGAATTGATGCAAAATGGAAAAGTTATAGCATATAGATCCTGACAATTGAAGAAACATGAAAAGAACTATGCTACACATGATCTAGAGTTGGCAGCTATAGTCTTTGCTTTGAAGTTATGAAGACACTACTTGTATAGAGAGAAATTTGAAGTTCATAGTGATCATCACCTTCTTCAATACCTATTTTCACAACATGACTTCAACATGAGATAGTGTAGATGGCTAGAGTTCATAAAGGACTGTGATTTTCCAATCAAGTACTTTCCAGGGAAAAGAAATGCAGTGGCTAATCTTCGAACAAGAAATCAACTATTGTAATGGCAGCTGTGTGTGGTGAGTGGTCTCTAGTAGAAGAATTTTGAGATCTAGATGTAAAAATCAAATTCATTAATGATAAGGTCATGTTAGTAGCAATGTCTGTCTTTGAACCAACCTTGGTTCAGCAGATTAAGGAGAGACAATTTGAAGACCTGGAATTCATCAAGATTTGTGACCACATATCACAGAGGCTAGATTTCAAGATGGTTGATGGTGTGTTGTATTTCAGGGATAAACTATGTGTGCTAGTAGTTCAAAATTTAAAAGAAGCAATCATGACTGAAGCACATCATGCAAGGTATTCAATGTACCCTGGGAGCACTAAAATGTACCGAAATTTGAACGGCAGGTTCTAGTGGAACAACATGAAAAGAGATATTGCAGGTTTTGTAGCAAGATGTCTTACTTGGTAGTGTGTGAAGGCTGAACATAAAAAGCCTCTTGGTTTATTACATCCTCTATATATTCCAAAGTGGAAATGGGAAAACATTTCAATGGATTTTGTTTAAGGGTTGCCTCGAATGAGCAAATGTCATGATGCTATATGGGTGATTATCAATCAACTAACAAAATCAGCTCATTTTATTCCTATCAGGAAAGGGATGAAATTCCATAAGATGGCTAAAATCTTTACAAATGAGATTACGTGGTTGCATGGTACCCTAGTTTCCATAGTGTTTAACAGAGATAATAGATTCGTCTCTTCATTTTGGCAATCTTTTCAGAAATCTATGGACACCTAACTTAACTTTAGCATTGCTTATCATCCTCAGATTGCTGGACAATCGGAATGCACAATACAAACTCTTGAGGATATGCTTCAAGGTAATGTGTTAGACTTTGTGCAAGAGTGAGATGAACACCTCTCCTTGTATGAATTTGCGTACAATAATAGCTATCATGCGAGTATTAGAATGGCTCCATTTGAAGCCTTGTATGGGCAGAAGTGCCGTAAACTAGTGTGTTGGGAAGAAGTTGGAGTTTGAAGCTGTCATGGCCTTTCTCTCATCACAGATACAACAGAAAAAGTACAGAAGTCCAAGATAGGTTGAAAGTTACGCAATCTCATTAGAAGAGTTATGCTGATAACTACCATAGACTTCTCAAATTTCAAATGGGAGACAAGGCTTTCTTGATATTCTCTCCGATGAAGGGTACTATCAAGTTTGGACAAAAAGGCAAGCTTGCTCCACAATTCATAAGACCCTTTGAGATTCGGAGTAGAGTAGGAGATTTGGCTTATCGGTTAGAATTACTACTTCAACTCATTGGAGTTCACAATATGTTTCACTTGTCGATGCTTAGGAAGTATCTTCTAGACCCTTCACATGTTGTCGAGATAGATGACATCCAAGTGAAACCAGATGTGAGTTATGAAGAGCATCCCCTTCATGTCATTGACACAAAGGATCAAGTGCTATGTACTTGGACAATTAAAGGGCTCAAAATTCTTTGGGAATATCATGGACCAAAAGAAGCCACGTGGAGCTCGAAGAGCAAGTTCAGGAGAAGTATTCAGGATTTTTACTTAAGGTATGCTGCAATTGGAGGACCAAATGATCTTAAAGAGAGGGAAGATGTAAGGTCCAAATCTGAACTAATCTCGATTTGCAATAATTAATCTTGTTTTGTGATAATTAATTCTCATTTAGACTAATTAAACTTAAATCCCCCTTGGATTTAGGTCATGGATAGGTAGTTGGGTCGGGGTCAAACCTTACTTAGGTAGTCAAGGGCCTTTTGTAATTTAGAGATACATGGTTTTTATCATTTTGGCACCATATTAATTGCATCATGTGTATTTTATCTTGTGGATCAACTTTCATGTTTGGCCTAGCTCAATCCGGAACCATCTTGGCCCAATTGGAGTCCAACTACCTTAAATTTTAAATTCTATGAACAAGCTGGACTTACATGGAAAATTTCAGAAAATTTGACTTAAAGAGGGACTAACCATCATTCCCTCTTCATTTCCCTCTAATCTCTCTCAGCTGGAGCTTCCTCCTTTCACTCTTCTCCCATCTCTTTTTCAAGCTTGGAGCTAGAAATTGAATCTTAAAAATTACATGTGCTCTAACTAGGTTTCATTCACCGCTTTCTTCATCTTCTTGTCCATCTTCTTCCTTGGAGTCTCTCAATTCCACCTCTATTCCTTTTCTATAGCTCTCTAAGGTAAGATTCCTATTATCTTTTCAGTTCTTTGGGTTTCATGGAGTCATGGAGACTCAAATTGGTGACATGCATGCATCTCATATTCATTTCACCTATTGCATGTTTTTGTATATAGGAGGATCATCTTCTATTGAGGCTTTCTCCACCATCAAACCAAGGAGAAGTTAATTTGGGTAAAGCATTGAATAAGAGGCAAGTATAAGAATGTATATCATTGTATATATGTTTATTGTGTTAATTCTTAAAGAATTCTTCCTAAATGTAAATCTATAGCTCTTTCACCCTTTTAATTTAAGAGCATATGAATGGGTTGAGTGAATGATGAATATGTTTATGAATGAATGATGAAATGTGAGTTGTGAAATGTAAGATAATATATTGGAGCAAGAAAACTACATTGGAACCAATTGGAAGAATGTCTGTGTTGAACTTCAGAACAGCTTTAGAAATTCTGATGCTTACGGCTAAGCTGTAAGTTCACTATGGGTAAAAATCCAGAGAACCAAAATCTGACTATTTTCTATGAAAAAACCTCATGGCTAAGCCGTGGAATGCACTGCAGCGAAGCTGTGGCTTAGTTGTAGACTAAACACGGCTAAGCCGTAAAAAAAAATACGGCTCAGCTGTAACTGCAGGGAAATTTAGTGAACCATGGGTAAGCCATAGGAACACAGTGAACTTAGGTGAAATGAGGGACTTTCAAAGACTATGTAGGGCCTTAGAAGTAGTACCTTCTTCTCAATTAAAATAGCCGAATTGTAATCAAATATTAAGGAGGAAGAGTGTAGACCTGTCACTCATTTCCCCTTAATTTTTCTGTTGTGTTCCTAATGTCACATCATGGGTGTTAGCATAAGAAGAGGTGTCTAATGCCTACACAATGTAACACTAAGATTTTTGGTAACACAATGACACTAGACATTTTATGAATACGTTGTATTGAATGACTACGGAAACACATATTATCTTAGCATAAGGTTGGCTAGTAAATAACTTTGATAACTTCTCAACTCAAATGTATTCATATTGTTTAAGCATACGTTGCCCTCAACATAATTTAATTATGTACCCATACTTTCTTGTGAACCTTGAGGCAAGATCAGAGATGGAGCTTCTAAGTGTGATCCCGTGAGCCAAGATAGGAGTAACTAAGGTTGAAAGGGTTTGAGCTCTATTAACTCATTCAATTATGCATTGTTTGATTATCAATTACTCTGGTTAATCTCGATTTTTATGATTAAACAAAATTCAAGACCAATATACGGTTCTATATAATATGAGTCTATCACTGTGTAAGATAAGTATGAAATCATGAATTCTGATCAGTCTTGATACATTGAGTCGGCACCACTTAGCTTGTACCCATAGGAGGTTCAACGGGACTAAATGAGTGTATTCAATACTAACTATGCTACAGTAGTTGTATGAAGAGTTAGTTGATGCTCTTAGGGTAGCTAGATGGTCTTAGCCCAACTACTAGTGATTTCCCATAGTATGATATGCTCTCGGTTTAGAGAGAAGATAGTCATGTGGATGCCAATTATTATGTTATTGTATTTCCATTTGTGATTAGTTACTCATACTTATTCACATGCACAACTTGCTTAGCTTTCGTTATTGCTCTCTTTTAATCATACGTTTTAATTCAAATTGGTATATCATGATAGTCTTATACAACCTTATATTTGCTTAACCATCATGTTAATAGTACTACCCTTGGTATTACAGGTGCCGAACCCAATGCTAACATGGAAAATGAAGCCGCTCCAGAGGAAACCCCAACAGTACCTGGAGGTATAGATGAGTGGAACGAGGATGGCGTCTTTTATTAGTTGTCTTCCGAACAGCTTCATGGGATGTGTTTTGGACATAGCCATGCTTGGTTTGTGGTCATTCTATGTTATTCTAGAGTCCTAGTTTGAGGGACATGACATTCTTAATGATGGATATGTTTATGTATCTTAGTATTGTGTACATGTGGTCACTCACACGTATTTGTAGAATCTCCCTTATAGCAATCCGTACTGCCTTGACATGGCACAGATTGCTAGGGGTTGTGTGTGCCGTGCCTCTAAATCCACTCAAATCCCCAATTCTTGGGTTCAGGGCGTGACATAGATAAAAGACTCTTGCTACAAAGATGTATTGCAAAGGTCCTTTAGGTTATGAAACGAAGAAAAAAGTTGGTGGGCTTCTCGGATCCATACAATCAATAGTTTCATCATACAATCTAAAGCATAAAAATGGGTGATGACTGTCTCGATACCATAAAGCCAGCATAGAGTCAATCTCTCACAAGTAGCATAAAGTTAGCCTCCACCTTATACAAGGCTACAACCAAGAAGGTTGACCCAATCCTCATGAGTTTTTTTTTTTAAATACAAATTTCTTATACATGTACATTCTCATATTATCTTCTTTGACAGAATTTTGCCAACTATAACCAACACACACTTTTTCTATATAACAAAGTCTTCATTCTGTCTCAAAACATGTGAGAGAACTTCATTTGTTTCAATATTATTTTCTTTACATTTTACTCCTTGACAATGAGTAGGAAGTTCAAAGATGAAGGTAGAAGGAGTTGCATCATTTTCTTTTTTGTATATTTGAATTCTATCTTAGACAAATGGTATATACATTTTGTTGTTTATGATCTTTAGTCCATCTTTTAAAATCTCTAATTTTAGTTTCCTAAGTAGTGAAGACTTTATAGGTATGTTCATTCCAAGCTTATTGGTCATTTACATCTTTTTTTTAAATTCTATTGATATTTAATTTTTCTTTTGTAATAATGTCTAAACATATCAATATTTCATTTATAATATAGGTTGTTTATTTTTTTATCTTGTTTAATCTACATTTAATAGGATACCTGTGCTAGTTATATATATTAAAGGGAATGCTTTCACCCATCCTTAGGGGTCATTTGTTTACTACCATTTACTTATGTAAGTGGTCTGGATGCGTAGTGGTTACACACAATCATGTTTGTTTCCACTAATTTACACATGAGATGCATAAAATACGTGTGAAAATGGTGTGAAAAGTGACCCTTTTTGTACCTAGAATTTTCACACCTTAAGAGGTGTGAAACACTTTCACATGACATTATTATTGGGCGATGCTTTAGTGCAAAAAAAGATCCCACCTTTTATGATTTCTTTTATTTTTATGGGCCCCACTTATAAAATCAGGATCGATCATCTTCTTCAAAAGCTAAAACATAGCCATGTGTATAATTTTCAACTGTTAATGTTGCTTAGATGTTGAAATATCATCAAACAATTATAGCCGTTGAATTAATCTATTATAAATGACATTCCCAGTCCACCTTTTATATTTTTTTATTTTTATAGGCCCCACAAATAAAATCATGACAGATCATCCTCTTTAGAAGCTCAAACACAGACATGTGTCCAATTTTCAACCGTTGATGTTGCTTGGATGTTAAGATATCATCAAATCATTATAGCCGTTGGATTAATATATTGTAAAAGACATCCTAGTTCGCTTTTTTATGATTTTTTTATTATTTTGTGTGCCCTTTTTGTAAAATCAGGACCAATCATCCTCTTGAAAAGCTCAAACACTGTCATGTGTCCAATTTTCAACCAGTCATGTTGCTTGGATGTTGAGATATCAATAAAAAAATATAGAAACTTTTGGATTAATATATTGTAAATGACATTCCTAATTACTTTTTTTTCAAGTTTTTCAATTGTGTGGGGTCCAAATTCCTAATCTAAAACACGTATCCTTTTTATAAGGTAATAAATGGCCATTGGGCTAAATTCCATCCGTTGGTACTACTTAGATTTTGATATATTCTAAATAATAATTAGATGTAAAATCTACCATTCTAGGTTTTGAGGCCTCCTTTTTGATGATCCAAACCATTGATTCCCTTTAGAAGGCCAAAATTGCCTAGGAGGTAAAATTTCAATTCTTAGCTCATTATAGATTTTGAAAAAATCTATAAAAGTCATTGAACCATTGGATTATTCATAGATTCCCATGTGAAATGTTGCAATAGTAATAAACAGTGGATTCTGAACGAGTCATTTACATGTGCAAGTGACTAAGCGGTTTCCAAGTAAAAAAAAAAAAAGGGAATGCTTTCATGAGAACGACCTTAAACGGTTAATTCAAAGAGAGGTAAAGTAAAGTACATACATGTGGAATCTACCTTTTAAATATCCATCAGATAGTTTTGTCGTTATCTTGTCTACCCATAGTTGGTTTCGGCACTTCTCCAAAGTGACTCAATAGTTAGATTGAAGAAAAACAAAATTAAAGCTCTAAGTAATGATGATTAACACTAAATTTATTTGTTGTATCTAATGGGCTCACCATTTTCGTGAGCATGACTATTGATTAAGTGTTCTTTTCTTATCACTATATGCATTTATAGTTATGGGTGTTCATAGTCTGGGTTGGGTCGGGCTAAGGAATATCCAAGCCTAGCCGAACTTCTAAACTATATGTCCAAGCCCTACTCAAGCCAGAATCCGGCCTTAAGTGGCTGGCCCAAGCCTAGCCCCATTTGAGAATGAGTAAGACTAGACCTAGCCTGAGTTTGCTTTAAAAAAATAAAGGATATTTTTACGTGGATAGTACATTAGGTCCATCTTAATTTGGTTTAAATCATTACGTCCTTCATTTTGATTTTTACTTTAAGCAGAAGTACTTTCTCCTTCCGTTAATGATATTTTATACCGAAAATACCCTTGAATGAGTTTGTTTCATTGTTCTCGTGATTTAGATGTTGGAATCACGTTTTTTCTAGTTTCAAATTGGAATCATTTGTTGCGTGGTGATCTGGTTGCATATTTTTGTTGATATGGTAGCATTTCCAGGTATATTCTTCTTCTTTCTTCTTTGTATTCTTCGTTTGATTCTTTTATTTTCTTCTTTTTTCTATTGTTTCATTTTTTTTCTTTATGACTTTTTTTATTTTTTTCATTTTGTTTCTTCGATCATGTATGATGATATTTTTTTAATTTTGTTTTCGATTTTTGTTCTTTGTTTTTTTTTTTCTGTTGATCGTGGATGATGTTGTAGATTTGGTCGTGATCTTGTTTCTGATGATTGACATAATATTTGTTAGTGGAGATCTAATTCGTTTGTAGTAGTAGTGGTTTGATTTTGATTAATGTTCCAGTTTGTTTCTCTCTAAAATGAGAATCAAGTCTGATTTGATGAGTGCAACATACCAAAGATCTAAGCTCATGTGATTACTTAGGAGATAGGTAAATTTATCTGTTTCATTTGATATAATGTTTTTTATATTTTTTTTCTATTTAATACTTTGTCAGTTTCTATGTCAAACGCTATATATATATATTAAATAACTTAATTCTTGCCTTGCAAGCAAGTATTGATGTGCTATCTAAGGAAACATATGATTCATCTTTTTCATTAACCACCTGGGATTTCATCTGTTTGGTTTTTTATAACAAAACAGATTGATTCGTGAGTTTGGAAACAAATGAAAGCTGTTTGACTGGCCTTTTGGATTTCATTTGTTTGTTTTTTATAGAAAATATAGTGGTTTGTATGTTTGGAAACAAATGAAAGCTGTCTCACCAATCACCTGGGATTTCATTTGTTTGGTTATTTATAGCAAAATAGATTGGTTCATGAGTTTAGAAATAAATGAAACTGTTTCATCACTCTCTTGGATTTTATCTTTTTTTTTATATAGAAAACATATTGGTTTGTATGTTTGAAAACAAATGAAAGCTGTTTCACTAACCACATGGGATTTCATCTATTTGGCTATTTATAGAAAAACAAATTGATTTGTGAGTTTGGAAATGAATGAAACTGTTTCACTACCCTCTTAGATTTCATTTGTTTATTATTTATAGAAAACATAATGGTTTGTATGTTTGGAAACAAATAAAAATTGTTTCACTAACCACCTGAGATTTCATTTGTTTGGTTATTTATAACAAAATAGATTGATTTGTGAGTGTGTTTTCCCCTTTTTGTAATTTTATCTGTTTGGATGTATATTAGATATGCAGATTGTGGATGTATGTATTTAAGTTTATAGTTTGATCTCTTTTTAATTTTAAACAGATTAATCATTGTGTTGTTTGCCGAGACAAATAAAATATCATGAATTGTACTTTACTACATGTCACACCCTGATCTCGGGAATTGGGGATTAGAGTGGGCCCTCAGGGTGTGAATACGTAATCCCGTAGTAATCCGTGCCATGAGAAGAAGATATGCACAAATTCCTACAAGGGAGATTCCACAAGAATGTGTGAGGTATGACCAACAACACATAGATTTAGAATTCAGCATAAAACGAGCACCTGTGAAATACCTGTGTAATGATCATGAAAAGAACATAGAAGAGCATCTTACCAACTTATATAAATAGCTTAAGTCTTTTAATTACACTTTCTGCACATATAATTCCATATAACTAACATGTCTCATAAACAAGTCCATTTTAAACATTTACATGCATAAGACCTCTGTTACGATTGATTCACCCATCTAAGCCACTGGATGCTCTTCGTAGGATGACTAATAAAAGACATCGTCATCTTTCCACTCTTCTATACCCTGAGGTACTGTTGGGGAACCCTCTGAGGACGCATCAACAACCGAGTTGGGGTTTGGCTCTGTACCTGTAACACCAAGGATAGCACTGTTAACACAACGGTTAAGCAAGTACAGAGATATATGAAACTAGCATAATGTATCAACTGAATTTGATAATACACACTGATTAAAGAAGGCAATAACAGTCTACTAGGCATGTTTTGCATGAATAACAATGAATGATGAATCATAAACAAGATATCATATACACTAATTGGTAACCACAAGGCTCTATTCTCCCAAGAGGGAGCATACATATGGGTCACTAGGGGACAAGCTAGCTTTCCAAGGAGCGCTGACAATTCCTCCGTATACTACTGTAGTAGTGACATAAGGATACCCAAAAGGGCACAAGCTAAGTGGTGCCGACTCAACGGATCAAGACCGACTCGAACTCATATATTTCATAATTTGAAGTCATACATACCATATCGTACATAAGGAAATATTGGTCTTAAAGTCATTCAATCATGGAAACAGAGTTATCAACGTAACTAATAATTAAATAATGCATACTTATATGAGCTAAGAGAGCTTGAACACTCTCACCTTGGCTACACCCAATTGACTAGCTGGCACACACTCAATAGAAGCTCAGACTTGTCAGACACGAACTTAGTAGAAGCTCGGGTCTATTTGTCTCAGGGTCTACCAGGATCAGTGGGCACATGACTAAATCATGTGTAGGGCAAGGTATCTTAACAATATGAATGCATTCGGATTGAGTAAGTATCAAGGGAAATTACTAGCTAACCCTATACTAGATAATCCGTGATCCCAAGTTCATTCAACATGGTGTATTCATAAAACGTCCAGTGTCATTGTGTTACCGTATCTGAGTATTACATTGTGTACAAAAAAGATACTTCTTCTTATGCCAACACCCATGACGTGACATTGGGAATTCATCCAGAAAATCGAAGGGGATAAGTGACAGCTCCACACTTGTCCTCCTTACCATTTAATCACCATTAGGCTAGTTTGGTTATAAAGGAGGTGCCATCTCTAAGGCCCTACAAGGTCATTGAGAGTCCCTAATATCTTAAGTTTATAGTGTTCTTATGACTTAGCCATGTACATATTACGGCTTAGCCGAGTGGCTCAGATTTTCTCCTTAATTTCATGCGCATTTATAGCTCAACCGTATGTTGGCCTACAGCTTAGCCGAGCTCAGCCTACGGCTAGGGTTATGGCTAGGTACGGCTTAGTTGTAGTGCATTCCACGGTGTAGCCGTGGGTAAACTGTAGAAGAAAGCTGATTTTTCAAGCTCTTGGGAAAGCTCGCCGTAAAATGTCTTATTGCTTGGTCACGAGATGGGCACGGCTTAGCCATAGTTCATTTCACAGTGCAGCTGTGGGTAAGCCGTAGTACAAAAGCAATTTGTGTCGCTCTGGGGACTTTGAGCCATAAACACTTACGACTTACCCGTAGCTTCGCTGTAAGCTTCAGAAATCCTGAAGTTAATTCTGTAGCTCAATTTCAACACAAGATTCTGAATTGAAGGGATTGTAGGGAGTTCCTATGGCTTCATCAAAATGTTCTTAAGAGTTATTCAGTACTGACATACCCTCCCATTCCATATTTACATTCTAACTCATTTAACACCCCATATATATACACACTTAAACAAGGGTAAAGGAGCTGTAATTTGAGATTAAAAGAATAAAGCTAAGAATCAACAACTTAAACACACATGCAGCATATATGTACTCTAATACTTGCCTTTTAATAGTGCTTGCCCTTACTAATCCTTTCTTGGTGTGTAATTAGGGAAAACCTCTAATGAAAAGTGGGTTTTCTACAAGTAGGACATGCAATTGATGAATGGGATGTAGAATTATAGGAATGTCATGTAATTGAGTCTTTTTGACTCCAATAACCCAAATGAATGAAATGGAGGTAAGTCTTCACCTTAGATAGCTATAACTTGAAGAAGGGAATACTTCTAAGGAGAAAATACACAAGAGGAAAAGAAGATGAGGAAGGATAGGGGCTCCCACTAATGCATGCAAAACTCCATTCCTTGTTTACAGCTTCTCTAGTAGAGGGAAATCAAGAAGAAGAGAAGGAAAGGAAGTGGCTCCAACGAACAAGAAGAGAAACGAGATTGAACGTTGGGTTCCTTCTTTTTAAATGAAAATTTTCCTGTAGTTACATGCAAGTCTATGTTGTTTGGGATATTTACGGTTTAGGTCGCATGGCCTCAATTGGGCCAAGCTGAGTCCAAACCAAGTCGAGCCCAACATGAAAGACAATCTAAACGAAGAATTACACAAGATGCAATTAATGAGATGGCAATATGGTGTATGCACAATTACAAAAAGGGTCTTTAACTACTTAAGTAAGGTTCAAACCCGACCCAACTACCTATCCAAGACCCAAGCCCTAAGGGTTTGAGTAAAATTAGCCTTAACAAGGTTTAATTAATATAAAACAAGATTAATTAGTATAGATCGAGATTAGTCGGGATCAAGACCTTACACTATGCATATGGATTTCATCGATTTGTTATTTACAACAAACAGACTGTTATGTGTTATTAATTTCACCTGTTTGTAATTTTATCTTGGTGTATGTATGTTGGATATGGAGATGGTTGAAATATGAACTTTATTTTGACGTTTGAATACTTTGTTATTTTCAACAGATCAATTCTTGTGTTTTTTGAACAACGGATTGAATTATATGAATTGTGTTCAATAGATGAAATTATATATTTGTTCTCTGTTTAATTATCAAATTTGAATTGACATATAAATTTCAGAGTTTTACAAGATATATCAACATTCATTTAAGTTATCTGGATTGATGGGCATTCTAGTGATTTGACTATGCAAGTAAGGCATTTCAACAATTGTTGTGAAGGTTTTTGAATCCTTTCAGTTTGTTGATTTGGTTGATCTGCTTTGTGAGAAGTGGAAGAGTTTTACTTGTGAATTTTTTGCTTCATCCTACTTTATACCTACACATTCCATGTGTTTGGTGGACGATGACTTGAGTTTCCAAAGTATGTTCGTGTTAATTTTATCTATAGGTATTAATTGTGTTAATATGATTGTATCTAGGAGAGACATTCATTCTACTTTGTCCTATTCCAAACCTTGCGATTTGGAGATTTTATTATTGGAAAGAGGGAGAATGTGCGACGTTGAAATTGATTTGCTTCTTAAAATTCCAGTCATCCGGTGATTGTTTTGTTGTCTGCTTCTTGGGTTCAAGCTACTAGTAATATGAGATAAGAATTTAAAGGTGGTGTGAAAGAGTTTTGTACTACTCTTCAAAAGCATTTAATCGAGCTTGGATTTAAATACAATTATGTCAAGAATGATTCATTAAGGGTTACTGCTGAATGTGTAATGAGGTATTCTATGGGATGCATGTGGCATTTTCATGTATCAAAATAAGCTTCAAATGATTTTTTTATAAAAAAAAATTGAATAAGCAACATTCTTATGGATGTGTAGTTCTAACTTCGAAGCATCCAAGGATGTCTTCTTCTTTGGTTTTGTAAGGTTCAAGCCTAAACTAATCTTGATTTACATTAATTAATCTTATTTTACTTTAATTAATACTTATTTAGATTAATTCAACTTAAATCTACTTGGGTTTGGTTCATGGATAGGTAGTTGGGTCAAGTTCGAACCATACTTAGGTAATCAAGGACCTTCTTATAGTTTAAAGTTACATGGTTTGCATCATCTTGGCACCATGTTAGTTGCATTATGATTATTTCATCATGTGGATCATCTTTCATATTTGGCTCAGCTCAATTTGGATCCATCTTGGCCCAACTAAGGTCTCATTTGACTTAAACTGTAATTTTCTTAAAAACAGTGGATTTGCTTGTAAATTCTAGAAAATCTAGATTTAAAAACCAATTCTATAGTTCCTTCTCTTTATCTCCTTCTTGTTGCGGGAGCACTTCTTTTTGTTGCAGGAGCACTTCTTCTTCACGCCTTCACCTTTAGTAATAGATAGAAATTGATATTGGGGTTGTGCATGTGAGACTCAAGGCTTCCATTGTCTTTCTCTTGCTTCTTTGGTCATCCTTTTTCTTTAGAACTCACAAATTCATCTTCTTTGTCACAATCTATTGTTCTTTAAAGTAAGAGATAACTTTCATTTCAGTTCCTTGAGTTCAAAAGAGTCAAGGAGACTCAAATAAGCAACATGCATGCATCTCATACCCAATATATCCATTGCATGTCTTTGCACGTAGTAGGATCATTTTGCATTAAGCCTTTTTCCATCAACAAACCAAGGGGGAAGTTGATTTGGATCAATCACTGAAATTAGAGGCAAGTATAAGAGTGTATATTGCTACATGTATGTCTAATTTATGTTGGTTCTTGAAGTGCTCTCCTTAAATGCCAATCTTCAGCTCTTCTACCCCTCTTAATTAAGAATATGTGATGGTTTTAATGATAATGCATATGTTATGAAATAATGATGAAATGTGGGTTTGAAAATGTATGACAATGGTTTTGAACAGAGAAAACCATAGTGGAATCAAATGGAAGAAATTCTATATAGAACTGAAAGTCTGTACCAACACAACTTTAGGATTTCTGAAGCTTACGGGTAAGCCGTAGTACACTACGACTTCGAATCCAGAGAGCTAAAATTTGACTTTCTTCAACGGCTAACCCCAATGTTGAGCCATGGAATACATTACGGTTAAGTCGTGGTTACGGCTAAGCTGTGGCCCAGTTATAGGCTAATATACGGCTGAGCTGTAAATGTGGGAGAATTTAGTGAAAAACCTTATGCACAAGGCTAAGCCATAGCCCATTTATGGTTAAGTCGTAAGAATACAATGAGCTTAAGGAAATTAGGGAATTCCAAAGACCATGTAGGGTTTTAGAATTGATACCTATGCATTGATTAAATTAGTCCAATGGTAATCAAATATTGAGGAGGTAGAGTATAGAGTTTCACTCACTTCCTCTTGATTTTCAGATGGTTTTCGACATCACGTCATGGGTGCTGGCATAAGAAGAGGTGTGTAATGCTTATACAATGTAACACCAAGATTCTCGGTAACATATCAACATCGGACGTTTTATGGATACATCGTATTGAATGACTATGGAAACGTGGATTATCTTAGCATAATGTTGGCTAGTAAACATGCTTGATAACCTCTCAATTCAAGTGCATTCACATCATTAAGTAAACCTTGCCCTCTACATGATCTAATCATATACCAATTCTTCTTGGTGAACCTTAAGAAAAGATCAGAGACGGAGCTTCTACTGAGCTTGAGCCCATGAGCCAAGATAGGCATAACATGGGTTGAGAGGGTTCGAGTTGCAATAACTCATTTAAGTATGCGTTGTTTGAACAACAGTTACTTTGTTTAATTTCAATTTTTATGATTGAATACGATATTAAGACAGAGAAATGTTTCTGTATAAGAATGAGTTGATCACTACATATAATAAGTAAGAAACTCTAAATTCTGACTAGTCTTAGTACATTGAGTCGGCACCACTTACCTTGTACCCATAGGAGGTTTGACCGGATCGAATGAGGGTATTTTATATGTTACCTACTACAGTAGTTGTATGAAGAGTTGGTTGGTACTCTTAGGGTATCTAGTTGTCTTGGCCTGACCGTTAGTGATTTCCCACAGTATGATATGCTCTCGTTCTAAAGAGAAAATAGCCATGTGGATGCCAACTAGTATGTTATTGTATCTTTATTTATGATTCGTTACTTATGTTTATTCATATGCACAACTTGCCCAGTTTTCAAGATTGGTCTTTTTAAATCAATATGTTCTGATTCGATTGAAACATCATGATAGTTTTATGCACTCTACATTTACTTAACCATCATATTAACAATGTTGCTCTTGGTGTTAGAGGTACCAATCCCAAAGCTAGCACGGCAATCGACGCGGCCCCTGAGGGAACCACGACGGCACCTCGGGTTTAGATGGGCAGAACGAGGATGACATCTTCTATTAGTTGTCCTCTGAAGAGAATCATGGGGTTATGTTTTGGAGATTGTTTTAGGACATGGCCATGCTTTGGATTGTGGTTATATTGTGTTATTTTAATGCTACTATTTGAGGGATTTGACATTCATGATAATAGATTTGCTTAAGTATCTTAGTTTCATATGCATGTGGATGGTTTAATCTACAGACTTGGGATAAATTATAAAAGAATATAGTTTTATTAATGCTTATGATGAATTACAGGTGAATTCTCTAGGTTTTCTCTTAATTGTGCAAAATGAATGATACATGTATATGGATCTTTCTCACACGTACCTATGGGATCTCCTTTGTAACAGTTCGTACATGTCTTACTATGGCACGGATTGCTACAGGCTAAGTGTGTCGTGCCTCAAGATCCACTCTAATCCTCAATTCCTAGGTTTGGGAGTGACAAGTTTCTCATCTTATAGTTAATGATATTCGTGAGAAACCTTTGACTGCCCCCCTTGATATGCAGAGACAGTTTCTTAAGAATTATGGGTTGACCATCAGTTACCATCAATCATGGCTGCGTGTTAAGAAAGCTAAAAAAAATAGTTTTTTGGCAACTACATGGCTTTTTTTGACTAATTGCGGTGGTGCATTGAAGTTGCTTTGGATGCAAATTCTGGTTCTAAATTTGTTTTTAATGTTGAGGAGGATAATAGACACTTTAAGAGATTATTCTTGCCTTTAATGTATTTATACATCATTTTACTCATTGCTGTCCAATGTTATTTATTGATGGCACATTCCTAAAGGGTCATTTCAAGGGTACCCTTCTAGCTGCAACAGCTAAAGATGGAAACTAAGTTGAATTTATGTGTTTATTTTTACACCTTCTTTCAAATTGTATTTGTTTGGGTAATTTAATTTGTTAGAATAAACTCATATATTTCTTATTTTTTTATATTTCTATGTTCATGCAAAGTGGACAATTTTATTTGTTCTATTGTTTTAAGTTGTTCAAATTTATTTATTCATTGTTTTTGTTTTTAGATATCTATTATTATTTTTGAATAGATAAATTCAGCTCTTTTTATAATAGTTTCTGAATGAATATGTTTTTGTACAGCCATTTTACATTAATTATGTAACAACTATTTTATCTGTTGTTGTTCTAAACAGATGAAACAAATTTCATCTATTTCTGAATTTAATATGTTGATTTCAGGGTTGTTTCCTTTGGCATTTTGCATTGTTGATTATGAGAATGAAGATAACTGGATGTGATTTATTCAGCAATTACATAGGATAGTTGCATCTGATCGACTTATCTCATTCATATTTGATCGTCATCTGAGCATCATTTGCAGGGTTGTACATGTATTCTCTACGTTGTATCATGGACATTGTTTTCATCATTTGAAGACAAATTAAAGATCATTATTTTTAGGGCCTTTTTGCAATTCATTTAGAGATCATATAGTCTAAGCATGAGTGTGCTTATGCACTGACGGAGGCTGCATTGAATAAAAAACTAGACAGAATTTAGAAAAGAAGGTGGCTTGAATGTGTAAAAACTTTTGGATAATCTTCCTCTTGATAGATGGTGCAATGCTCATTTCAAGGGGAATTGTTATGGAGAGAGTTGTTCAAATGTAGCTGAATTTTTTATATCTTGAATCCGTCTAGACCGTCATCCACCCATCACTAACTTGTTAGATACCATTAGACAGGCAATAATGGTTTAAATGTCTGAATGAAGGGAAGAAGCAAAAAAAAAAAAAAAAAAAGGAAATCTAGGATCTGTTCGAAGATGGATAAGAGGTTATGTGAAGCATTGAACTAAGGAAGACCATGGCATGTCAACTGCTTAGCAGATTCTATATATGAAGTTCATTTTCTTTTTCATTTGTTTCTATTGATCTTTGTAAACGGACTTCTTGTTGCTTCCAATGGTAGCTTAATGGATTCTCATGCTCGCATGCTGTTAATGCTATTTAGAAAAGTGGGAATGATTTAATTCCTTTTGTGGATAAATACTTACATGTTGGGGTTTTTAAGGAGTCATATTCTGAGGCCACATTTCCTATTGTAACAGTTGAAAAACTGAATTTACATCAGATGTTGAAATTCTTGCTCCTACTACTAAGAAACCACTTGGCCGGCCAAAAAAGAAGAGATACCTTCTAGGAGAGAAGAGAATATTAGGAAAATGAAGTGTGGTAGATGTGGTTATGTAGGAAACCATAATTGTAGATCATGTAAAGGGACAATTAGATGAAAATAAATATATTCTTTGATATGTAATAGACTTTTTAGTTGTAGTAGATTGAATTTGACATAATTCTTTTGAGATTTAAATAAAATGATTGGTTTTGCTCAAGAAAAAATTTTATGTGTTGGATTCATTTTGTAGTTTTATTATTGGTTAAGCCAAATAGATGAAATCCATCTATTTCCTAAATAGATGGATTTCATTTGTTTGCTAAATGCATAGATTTAATCTATTTTACATATGCAACTAATAGATTGCATAATAAGTGGGTGACATACAGTATATCCATTGATTTGTTAGCAAGAATAGACAAATTGCTCAATATAATGAAGTCAAACTAGCTCTGACTGAATTTGTTCATAATGTCGAACAAATGAAATTGACGTGTTCATAGTCAAACAAATGAAATTGTTATGTGGAGTTTATTACAATGATCAACAAAATTAATTTGTTGTGTTTATTCTAGAGCTATTTGAGTTTAATCTGTTGAGTTTATTGTCCAAAATTAAATAGATGGATTTCCTCTCTCAATGTGTCAAAATTGATAAAATTAATTGATTTGTAACTCCAAATAGCTGAGACTTTTTGTAATTCTATCTATTATCTGTGTACAGAAGAATACCAAATAGATAAAATTGTTACCCATAATATTAATATTTCATCTATTTCATTCAAGAGTATTATACCAAACAGATGAAATCTTTATTCAGAACATTGGTATTTTATATATTGCTTTCAATAGGATTATAACAAAAAAATGAAATCTTTTTGCAGACCCTTGGTATTTCAACTGTTGCTTTGAAGAGTTGTATACTGAACAAATGAAATCTTTTTTCAAACAATATGCATAACAAAAAGAAAATTTATGAGTTTTTCACATCCATTTGCTACAAAAAATTTGTTTATTTTTTGTTTGTAACTCACACAATGCAATGCAACTTGTGAACTTAACATTTATTTATCAACATCATGTAATAACAAATAGATAGATTCTTTTGTTGTAATAGATAAAATGATAAACATAAGAAATTTCATTACAAAAAAATTCATTCAAAAACTTGTATTTTATACATTTAAGAGCTGATTTTAGCTCATCATCTCACAATGTTTATATTACAATGTGATTGTTGAGAATACATTTATTTCAATACAATGATTCTTCAATATAATTTTTACATAGCAAGAATTATGTCCTTCATAAGCATCTTCATCATATTGTAATCATCCTTTGTCCATGATTTTCCTATTTCATGCAAAAGTCTCTGAATCATTTTAGTATAGATTTGATGTGCGTTTTATTAAAATCCATTGCTATTGATTTCTTTTTAAAGATTTATTACATAATATAGCATGCAACAACTCCACAATCAACCCTAAAATATAAATTAGAAAAAACATTAGTAATTTAAGTGTGGCTGCTATAATGAATGTGATATCATCATCATCATCAAAGCTTTATCCCAACCATGTTGTAGTCGGCTACATGAATTATGTTTCTCCATTCAGTTCTATTTTGAGCCAAATCTTTAGATAAGTTAAATTTCTTCAAATATGATAATTGAATATGATATGTAATTTCTAATTTATATGTTTTGATTTTAACTTACGATGAGGGTGGCTATTGTGGATAGTTTTTAACCTTTTGCAATTTATAACTAAAATCCTAAGTTGAAAGGATTTTAGCCTCATCTTTCTTCTTGCCTTTCTTTTTTCAAATGAATCTTTGTACATCTTACGAAAGTAATTTTCAATAAATGCTTTCTATACAAAAAAAAAAAGAACATTCAAATTTGTTAGATGAAAACTTTTTATTTTTTTTATGTTGAACAAGTTTCTTACCATTTTTTCTTGCATCGTTTAAGTAATGATCTACTTTGTTGGTTTTTCGTGGCAACATGGAGTTATAATATCTCCATATTGTATCCTCAATGTCAACAACCAAAAGTGTCCAATGATATGGAACATTTGTTTTTGGCTTCATGTGGTTCATTGGAAAAACAATATATCTGTGGGTTTTCATCACTTCACTTGTAAGGTGACAGAGGAAGTATTTGTCCAGACTCTTTTCATTGCTTTGCCTAACCCATGTCTGTAAAAAAAATAAATAAATAAAGCATTTGGCAACAAAATATTTTTGTTAAGTATATGTTGGAAGATGAATTTTGTTTTATGTATGTTACATAAGATGTGTAATTACTTAAGTCACTTGTGATGTAGAATGATTTGTACATTAGTACTTCGACAATTGGATTTGCCTCCAGATATGCGGATTCCCTTCCCTTTTGGTCAAAATATAGGATTTCATCAATTCCATCAATTAACTGTGTATATTATAACTAAAATCAGAGTTAATAATTTCATTTGTTATGATTTTATCGGTTGGCAACATAAACAAATTAAATTAATTTATTTTAAGTTCTTACATTGCTCTAGACCTCTTTGCTCTTGAGCATATCTATAATGTCTTTGATGGATGTATCCTCCAATCCATCTGAGCTCCACACAAATGCATTGCACATCACACCATGAAATCAATGGATTTGAGTAAAAAGAATGTTTTTTGTTTTGTGTTTTTTGAATGTTTTTGTTTTGTGTTTTTTAACTATGTTACTTACCCTTGTCCTTCTAATTCAAATGTCTTTTTCAATAAATTGGTTTCTTTTTCCATGAGAATTGATACATAGGAGACTTTGGAGGAAGAGATTCTATATCTTTTGTAATTTTCTCATCTAAATCTTCATTTGCCCCTACGTCAATGATTTCATTTGTTTTGGATGGCTAATCTATCTGTTTCTATAGCCTCTTCCTCTTTGTATTTTTGGCTTGATATTCAAGTTCTATGTCCTTCTTCTTTTTTCTTTCCTTTTCCTTCAGTTTCTTTATCATTGAAGTTGGATTCTTTGTCAAAAATTTGCCATGCTTTATTTTAGTTGTGTCTTAAAAAATTTCATCTGTCATCACACCTTTCCTATAGCCTTTTTCTTATGCACACAGGTATTAAGTTTCAAGGCAAATTTTTCATTTTAAACAGTCATTGCAGCTAGCCTTTCATTCAAAAATTGTTGTTTAGTTTGTAGCATTTCAACTTTATTGTTTAGCTCCTTGATTTTGGTATCTTTTTCCTTGATTGTCTTTCAAACATATCTAGGTGTGCTCCTTCATCTTCTTTAATCAGACCTTGTATTTTAGACTATAGCAATTTTACTCTGTTGTTCAACTCCATTATTTTATCATCTTTCTCCTATAATATCTTATCCCAACTTTTCTTCTTTTTCTTTTTGCTCTTTTTGATTGAGACTTTGCTTTTCAGTTTGAAGAATTTGAACCTTGTTGATCGTATCCTTCATTTCAACATTCTTTTCTTGAAATTTCTTCTCCAGCATGTTTGTTTTTTCTTCTTGTTCTTTTAATAGTGTTTTCAACTTTGATTCTAACTCCCTTATTTTTTCTTCTTACTCTTTTTTTTTCAAACTCATTTTTCTTAGTTCCAATTTCTCAATCTTTGAAGCTGCTATCATAATTGCCACTTCCAAATCCATGTAGAGATTCATAAACTTTTCACTTTTTGTAACCATCTGTTAAAAATCTTCATTCGATTGCTCTTCTTGAACTACTATTAATGATTGCGACACTAGATTTTCTGACATTAGTGGAGTAGTTTTAATAGCATCTGCCAAAATGTCCAATGCTCATTTTTAGGCTGTGCAAATAATGCTCAGTAAAAGATCATCGCACATCCTTCTAATATTTGCAGCACTGTTCTCCTCATATTGTTGCCTTTCCTCTAATACTTCACTGTTTGTAACTTTTCCTTCTTTGCTTTCTTTTTTATCATTGTTCTCGGATAAGACAATTTTACTTGAATACTGAAGTTCCTTTTTCTTTGTTTCTCTTCTCTTTGCCTTTTTTTTTTAACTCTTTGTTTTGGCTTGGTTTGTATTTGCTGTGTGCTTGATAAATTCTTAAAAATGCATATTTCCGTATACATTTTGGGCTATTTTAAGGATTTATTGAGTCAAAAGAGCCTTATTTAGTATGATATCATGGTTTCAAGCATTTTAAGTTCATTTTGGTATTTTTCTACATAATTTATTTAAAAATCACACTTTTTGCTTAAATTCATAAAACCTACCATTTTTTGAAATGTATTTTTGTAAAGTTTTGTGAATATTTATTTTTCTCATGAATTAAATTCAATTCTCATCATCATTAGTTCATTCACATAAAATCATGAAAAGTAGTATACAATTTTATTGTCATTTCATGAGAGATGGGCCCGTATTCATGCATTTGTGATCTAAGGGTTAAAATTGTCTTTTCATATAAAATCACATTTTTTTTATAGGAAATTGATGATATAGGTCTCATTGTCAAAGAATTGAGGCAAAGAATTTATTTTCAAAAGAAAGGAGAGAAGAATTGAAGAGAGAAAAGAAGATGGAAGAAAAATGCAAAAATTGGCTTCATGGTCCCACACACATCACATGTGTGGGAGTATACTTGTGGGACATCCAAGATGGGGTCCATTTGATTGTTGCACATTTCAAGATATTTTTAAGAAGATAAGAAAAAAATCTCATTAAAGATGGAGAAGGAAAGCCATATAGGAATTCTTTTTGGAGGAGGAGAAGAATTGAAATATATATATATAAGATATTCCACGCCCAAAAGACTATTTAGATCAGATTTTTGCTGAAAAAAAAAAAAGAAAGAAAAACATCAAAGAGAATTTTCTCAAAGATTTCTTTGAGTTTAGAGTCAACAAGGAGAATTTTTCAAAGAGGAAAGTTGACAATGCAAGAGATAAAGGAGGAAAATTCTACACCTCAGGTGGGACAAATTTGATTCCAAGAGAAGATTCTTATCCCTACTTTATCTCTCCAAAGATCTCAATGCAAGGTAGAAAATAAAAAGACGGAAAGAAGAAGCAAAGAAGGACTTCCAAAGAAAAGAAAGAAAAGAAAGAAAAAAAAAAAGGAAAAAAATCCAGCAAAGAGGATTCACGCCTAAGCTTATCATGGAGCTCAATTTTTTTTTCAATTTTATCAAATCAAGTTTAAAAAGAAGTAGGACTTGAAAAAGTATAAATAGGGTACCCCTCTAGCATACTCTTTATGGAAGAATTACCCACCTCCCACCTCTAGATCTCTACATCCATCTCTCCCTCTCTTATCCCCTACATCTCAAGTCATTAAGGAGGTTTAGCCCTAAAGTCACACCACCAACCTTGAAGTATCAACTAGAAGGAGGAATTCTCATCCATCCTAGTATATAATTGTTTTCACTTTTGATTTTCAATTTTTGTAAAAGAAATTTCCTGCTAGTAATAAAATTTAATTATTTCTTTTCAATTTTTCTTGTCTTTAATTTTGTGGTGTTCTTAATACTAGTTTTATGCTTAGGTTAATTTTCATTTTTGTTTAAATATTAGGATAGAGTTGGAGTCACAACTATTAACCCATCTTAGTATCCTTTTCAATATACTCTGTCTCTTCAGATACATTGTATGTTTGGAGCAATGCAAGATAGAGTTAAAGAGGTTTGAGTGAAAATAATATTAGAGGCCAATTTTGAAATTTATTTCTACATTGAATGAAGATTTGTTATTCTCATTTGGATTGATGACCTAAGATGAAGAATAAGGCCTTAGGACAACACTTCTAATCTTTTTGAGCTCAAATTGAGATAAGAAATTAAAGAACAACATACCGCTTTTGACTTCCATTGTTTACCGCCTTTGACTTCTTATACTTTTCTTTTTATTTCCTGCACTTTTATTTTTAATTTTCCTGCAAATTTGAAATAGAATTGTTCACTTTTGTAAGTTAGATTAGATTCATGTATATTTTAATTTTCAGAATCATGTTTAATGGTGTTTATCATGAAACTTTAGAAATCAGATTGAACATCTGAATTTTATGTGTTTTAAAATCTTGAAAATCGGTCTATAAATTAAGACAAAATCTAAAATTGTCATTGCCAATTTGTGCACTCCATTGTGTGTGTGTGTTTTTTTTTTCACAAGTTCTATTTGTCGCTGAAAGTAGATCAGAAGTTAAAAATCAGGTTTGAAACTTAAGAACAATTCAGAATTTTGTGCATAAAACAGTTTCCTGATTGGACGATTTTACATAACATAGATTTACATGTGTTAACATTGGTTGAGTGCCTGTGTTTAAAACAGTTGGTAAGACTTGAATTCAGATTTGAAAAACAAGTGAAAATGGTCCAAGAACAAGTTTGAAATTGAAAATTTTTCTTGTCAGAATGCACAAATAGAATCAATAGATAATCTGAAATTCAAATCTAAATGTGACTTGTAGTTTTGAACTTACAATGTTAGAAATCAGGCCGTGTGTTATGTTCTTCATAAATGATTTTGTTGCACATGGTTACCTTTGATGTCCTCAATGTTCGAGCATTTTTTAAAACCTAAAACATTCAAAATTCAGATCAAGAATTTGTGATTGAAAAGTGATAAACACAAAAGCTAAAACAGTGACATATTATTGGTTGATTGATGAATCATTGTGGCTTGTTTCATATTAGTTATACATAAGAATTTCTGTGTTTAACTAATGAATTTTATTTCTAAAATTGCATGAATTTAGTAGTAGAAATCTATTTTCAGAATCTTGCTTGGCAGCTCCTCTAGTTTATACATCACATGAGCCACTTCACCATGTTAGAAATAGACTACATGTTCATGCATTGATTCAATTGTTTATGATTTTTGCATCTTGTTTGCCTTAGGAAATTTAGATTTTAGATTTGCATTCTTGTTTTTTTATCATATTTGAATTAATTCATTCTTAATTTAGAAAGTTGTTGTGTAGTTGTATTTTAGTTGTGTTGTATAGTTATATTGTGTTACGTTTTAGAAATTGTTTAGCTTTAGGAGATCACTAATTTAACTTTAGTAGATCTTTCTAAAATTAACCCGCGATCACTAATTTAACTTTAGTTGATCTTTCTAAAATTAACCCACTTTCTAATTTGAATAGGATTTAGAAATTTTTTATTGTAGAAAGTGTAGATTCTTAACTTAACTTTTAATTTAGGAAACTTTTTAGCATTAGTTTAAATTTTTTCTAACATTATTTAGTTTTTATTTGTAGTTAGTTTCTAATTTTCATTTTTGTTTTATTGCAAGTTCTAATGTGTGTTTTGTTTTGTAGAATTTTTTTAATATTTAGGAAGTTTTAGAATTACAATTTTTAATTTAGGAATTGTTATTGTACTTGTTTAATTTTTAGGAATGACTGTATTTGTTAGTTTTTAAATTAGGATAGTTTTAGAATTTTTTTGGCAAGTGACAAATTGAATACTTCTTTAAACATAGCTCCCTATGGATTCAACCCTGTACTTACTGGGATATTACTATATCGCAGCTTTGCACTTAGAGTTGACGAATAGGTTTTTGGCGTCATTGCCGGGAGCGCCATTAAAGGTAACTTTTCAAACTTTCCTTTTTTAAATTGCTTTGTGGGTCTTATTTAATTTTGGCATCTTTTTAGAAATAGGAGGACATGCATAGAATGATAAGCTGCCTAAATTGGAATAGAAAGTGCATGGATTATTAGAAAGTTCACATCACTGTTATTTTAGAAGCTTTCTAAAATTGGAAAAAGTTGTGTTTATCAACTTGTCATAACTTCTTTTGGATGAAAGTAACAAAAAATGATCTAATTGTTGTCCTTAATCTTCTCGGTACTAAAGAAAGCCTTTGCCTCTGTAGCGCGCAACAACTAGTCTGTTTAGGGAACTGGTCATTCAAACGGGCACATCTGTGACTTTACCATTTCCTGGTGGCTAATTTGGCTGAGTTAGTCCATAGGATCGGATTGGAGAACTCAAGGAAACTTTTCGACCTTAGGGAGTTATTTATATCTTAGGTTTCTTTCATTTTTTTAATTAAAAAACCTCAAATTTCCACAAAGAAAGGATAAGCCCTCTCAGCCAATTTGGCAAAAGGATTAGCGCATAGCTTAGAAAAGAAAAAATCTCCTAGACCCTTAAGTCCTTTGAGATTGTCTCAAATGGTGAGTGGGTCTAGTAACAATGATGCCCAACTCAAGAATGGGAATAACAATGGGGACCACGATGGTGTGGAGGTTAACCAGCTACGGAGGACTTTTTGTGATTACTTAAGCCCCACACGTCAAACCACACCATCATGTATAGTGATACCCCTAATTACGAGTCAATTTGAAATCAAACCTGGCATAATCTAACTTCTTCCTAAGTTTCATGGGCTTGACTCTAAAAGTGCATACTTGCATTTAAAAGAATTTGATGAAGTATGTTCAACACCTCAGTTACAAAATCCAATGCCGAATGTAATCAAACTTCGATTATTTCCGTTTTCTTTAAAAGACAAAGCAAAAACTTGGCTTCATTCTCGTAGACCAAGTTCAATTAATACCTGGAAAGGCCTAGAGACTAAATTTTTGAAAAAATTCTTCCCACAGCACAAGACTAACTCTTTAAAAAGAGAGATCATGATGTTCAGACAAAATCTCAAAGAACCCTATTATAAATATCAGGAAAGATTTAATGAATTGATTCTTGCATGTCCTTACCACAGATATGAAACATATCATTTTATTGAGATTTTTATTGAGGGTTTAACTCCTGATACCCGTCAATTTATTGAGATAATGTGCAATGGGCAATTCAATCAAAAGCAAATTGATGAAGTGTGGGAATTTTTGGAACTAATGGCCGAAAATGCACAAAAATGGGCCTCGTCTAATGGGGGTAGATCAATCCAAGTCATTAAACCAATCTAAGGGAGGAGGATTATATCATTTGAATAATCAAATTGAAATCTAAGCCAAGGTTGTTGCACTTACAAGAGAAATAGAAACCCTGAAACTTAGAAAGAAAAAGGAGACAGTTATGGTTTGTGGTATTTGTGCTTCTGAAAACCACATATCAGTAGACTGTCCAACTGGACCTGCATTATAAAAAACAATTCAAGAATAGGCTAACATTTTGAACTCTTACCAAAAGCTGTGTAATACAAATACCATGGGGAACACGTATAATCCTTCATGGCGGAACCACCTAAATTTCAACTGGAGAAATGGACCAAATGCTACACCTGAGTATAATCCCTAAGGACCATCAAATTTTGGTGCATATGTGTCTCCACAACATAATACATCTTATGCACCATAAGCTTAGAATAGGTCTTGAAGGAGTCCCTCAGTATGCTAGTACAATCTCAACAACAATTTATGCAAAACCCTCAAAATAATCCATAGATGATTTAGAATAACCAGTAGGCTATTTAGGATAATCGACACGCTATCCAAAGGTTAGAAATTTCTATCGAACAAATCAAATGTAGCTTTCAAGTTCAAGGGAAAGGAACATTTCCAGCTCACCCTCTCCCGAACCCAAAAGGCTAGTTTGAAGTGAATGATATAACTAACCCAAACTATCAGTAGCATGTTTAAGCTGTCACTCTACGTAGTGCAAAGAACTTTAAGAGAATACAAAAAAAGATAAACAATATGTCTCCTCGGATTTGAATGAAAAGATAGAAAAGGATAGTGCTAATGCAAAAACTACTGTTGAGAATGAGAAAGGTCCTGACCCTATGAAAATTACACCCGTTGCACCTTTTCCACAGAGATTGACCCATCCCAAGAAACCAATCTCAAACTAAGAGATCTTAGACATTTTTAAGGAAGTTAAAATCAATATTCCTCTGTTGGATGCAATCAATCAGATTCCAACCTATGCCAAGTTTCTTAAGGAACTTTGCACTGTCAAGCGTAGGATGAATGTCCAAAAAAAAGCTTTTTCCATTGAGCAAGTTAGTGCGCTCCTAGACAGTAGCACGCCCCAAAAATATAAAGATCCGGGATGCCCCACCATATCATGCACCATTGGAAATCACCAGATTGGTCAAGCTTTATTAGATCTGGGGCCAGCTTTAATCTATTACCCTACTCAGTTTATCAACAACTAAGACTAGACGAGTTGAAACCTACCACAGTCACTTTACAACTCGCAAATCATTCAATAAAGAAACCAAAGGAGGTAATAGAGGACTTGTACAAATTGACAAGTTCTATTTCCCTGCTGATTTTTATGTACTGGACACTCAACCAGTAATAATAATAATGCTCAAATTCTGGTAATTTTGGGAAGACTATTTTTAGCAATGTCAAATGCACTAATCAATTGCCGGAATGGAATGTTGAAACTTTCTTTTGGAAACATGACCATTGAACTGAACATATTCAATTTATACAAGTATCTCGAGGATATTGATGATTATCTCTTTGTAATGAACCTTGTGAATACTGTCCTAGAGGATGATTTAGAGGAATGTGTTAACTCCCACATTGCACTAATGCTTGAGGTCAAAGAGGACGTAGACATTCTTGAGGAATTGGATGATGACACTATGGAAGAAGCTCATGCAATACAGATACCCAAGTTTGAGGAGCTTGTACTGACTGGTGCACCACCTCTTCCATCTCAGGTTAAACCACCCAAACTTGTGCTAAAACTCCTCCATTCTGCCCTTAGATATTCTTATCTTGAGGATAAAGAGACTTACTCAGTAGTCATTTCTTCGTTTCTTATTGAGAACCAAGAGGCCCAGTTATAAAAAGTGCTCAAACTACATAAGAATGCTATTGCTTGGAATGTGGCTGTCATCAAAGGAATTGACCTTTAGTCTGTACACATTACATCTACCTTGAAGAGGATGCAAAACCATGTAGGCAGATGCAACGCCGACTCAATCCAACCATGCATGAAGTGGTTAGGGCTGAGGTGCTTAAACTTTTAGATGTGGGTATAATCTATCCAATCTCGGATAGCTGGTGGGTCAGCCCTACCTAGGTTGTTCTAAAGAAAGTTAGTGTCACTGGGGTCAAGAATGTTCAAAATGAACTTGTTCCTACCCAAATCCCCACAGGATGGAGGGTATGCATAGACTATAGGAAACTCAGTGCGATCGCATGTGAGAACCATTTCCCGTACCCTTCATGGACCAAATTTTGGAAAGGGTAGTTAGCCACCAATACTATTGTTTTCTTGATGGATATTCTAGGTATAACCAAATTGAGATCTCCCTTGAAGACCAAGAGAAAACCACATTCACATGCTCCTTTGGTACTTTAGCTTATCGACAAATGCCCTTTGGGTTATGTAATGTTCCCACCATATTTCAGCATTGTATGCTGAGTATATTCAGTGACATGGTGGAATGCATTCTCAAGGTCTTCATGGATGATTTCTCTATGTTTGGTGATTCATTCAGGGACTGTTTGAGCAATCTCGAGATTGTTCTCACTAGATGCGAAAAAAGAACCTGGTACTCAGTTGAGAAAAGTGTCATTGCATGTTCGATAGGGAATTGTCTTTGGCCATATTGTGTCTGAAAAGGTCTAGAAGTTGATAATTCAAAAATTGATTTGATCGCCGACTTACCCACCCCAAAACCATAAGGGATATAAGGTCATTCTTAGGGCATGTAGGGTTCTATAGAAGGTTTATTAAAGATTTTATTCTATATCTCGCCCTCTGTGTGAACTGTTATCCAAGGATGCACAATTTGAATGGACTGAGGCATGCCAACTGGTTTTTGAAAAATTGAAAGGCATGCTGATGTCTGCTCCAATTATGTAAACTCCAGATTGGAACTTGCCCTTTGAACTCATATGTGATGCCAGTGATTATGCAGTTGGGGCTGTTTTGGGGCAACGTAAGGCTAAAAAGCCTTACATAATTTATTATGCAAGTAAAAGTTTGAATAGTGCACAGATCAACAATTCCACCACCGAGAACGAATTGCTGGCAGTGGTTTTTGCACTTGACAAATTTCATTTTTACAAATTGGATTCAAGAATGTGGTGTTTACTGATCATTCTGCACTCAAGTATCTTCTTTTTAAAGCCCAAACTGATCAGATGGATCCTTCTATTCCAAGAATTTGACTTAGAAATCAAGGATAAAAAGGGAGTAGAAAATGTTGTGGCAAATTACCTTTCTAGACTTGTCATTTCCGAACCTATTGAACCAACACCAATGTAGGACAATTTCCCAAACGAACACTTTTTTGCATTGTCCTAACCACCTTAGTTTACAAATGTAGCACATTTTCTTACTATGGGCAGCATTCCTAACCATTTGACTAAGCAAGATAAAGATTTGTTCTTTGCTGAAGTTAAATATTTTTTCTAGGATAATCCATACTTCAAATATTGCCCAGATCAAATTACCAGGAGATGCGTGTCAGATGATGAGATTCCTAGTGTCATATCCTTTTGTCATTCACAGGCTTGTGGCGGCCATTTTTCTGCTAAAAAGACATCTTACAAAATTTTGCAATGCAGTTTTTGCTGATCCACACTTTTTAAGGATGTTCATGAATTTTGCAAGATCTGTGAGCACTGCAAAAAATTGGGCAATATTTTAAAAAGAAACATGATGACCTTGAACCCAATTTTAGCAGTTGGACTTTTGATATACGGGGTAGGGATTTTATAGGACCTTTTCCTCCTAGTTTTGGTTTTGTTTATATCTTGATTGCTATTGATTATGCCTCAAAATGGATAGAGGCTGTTCCCTATTGGAATAATGATGCTAAAATGATACAGCAATTTTTAAAGGATGTGTTTTCACGATTTGGAACCCTTCATGCCATCATAAGTGATGGGGGATCGCTTTTTTATAATAGAACTTTTGAGACCCTTATGAAGTAATATGGAATAACTCACAAAATAGCCACCTCTTATCAGCCGCAAACCAATGGGCAAGTAGAGGTATCAAATCGGGAAATCATGCAAACTTTGGAGACTACTAGAAACTCTAATCATAAGGATTGGTCTACTTAACTAACCTATGCATTATGGGTTTATCAGACAATATTCAAAACTCTCATCAGAATGTATCCTTATCGGCTAATTTACAGAAAAGCTTACCACTTGCCAGTGGAACTTGAGCATAGAGCTTATTGGGTTATTAAACAGTACAACTCTATATAGATAAGATTGAATCTAATAGAAAATTGCAAATGAATGAATTAGAAGAATTGCACAGAGATGCCTATGTAAATTCTATAATTTACAAGGAGAGGACAAAGGTTTTTAGTGAAAATCAAATCCTCAGGAAAAATTTTCGCCCTGAGCAAAAAGTCCTCCTTTACAATTCTAAGCTTCGTTTATTTCCTGGCAAGCTCAACTCTCGGTGGATTGGTCCTTAAATTGTCAAAATAGTATTTCCATATGGTGCTGTTGAGATTTATAATCCCAAGGATGGCCACCTATTTAAAGTCAATGGCCAACAATTGAAGCCATTCTTAGAGATCACACCACCTGAAAAGGAAGACATTCCTCTTGTTGATCCTGTCTATAAGAAGTAATCAGCCATAGATCTAACAGAGGCCTTCTGATATGTATATTACGTATATTATGGATTTTTCTTTTGTTATTCTTTTTTTTTTCCTAACCTTAGACAAGTAGCAGCTCGACATATCTTCAGGTGCCTTTTTTTCTTTACCCTCCTTTACATTTCTGTTTCCTCATGTCACTTTTATTGTTTTGCATTCCATCATATACATTGAGGACAATGCATATCATTGGTTGGGGATGGGAATAAGCACACTTGTCTAATTTTAGGCACACTTTTAGGCATATAGGAATTTTTTTTATTTTTGTCATTTTTTAGGAAAAATTTTCAATTTTTGAACTTTAATTTTGGTTTTAATTTTTGCTAACAGTTACTTTTCATTTACTTTAAATTTATTTTTCATTTCTTTTTAATTTATTTTTCATTTCAGAAACGAAAGTGTTCAAAAGAAATGAAGTGATTTGAAGATATGTAGAAATTTGAAATTTTCATACTTCTGGAATGAAGTAAAAAGAAAGTCTGTATTTTCTAAAGGCAGAAACCTATCAGAAGATTACCAAAATTTGCTCTTTCACATACACACATGTATACATTTTTCGAAATTATAAATAGGAAGCTTTAATGTTGTTTTTGAAATTTTTCTGGAGAATACAAGTGAACTTGAAATTTAGTTTGTAGAGTATTTTTGTTTCCTAGTTTATTTTTAGTGAATTGTATATATTAGAACCAAAATGAATTAACTCGAGTGAAATCAGAACTGCCACCATGTGTTTACTTTCGATAAAAAAAAGTGAAAAAAAAAAGATAATATAATGAACAATTTGTGACTAGTTTGGGTTCGTAGCCTTTTTAACTCAAGCTAGTAAGCCCATAGGGGTATTTTCATACCTAGTGCTTTAAAGCCATCTGATTTGGGAGTCATTGGCCTAATGCTCGTTACATGAGTTAAGGGACTTAGAAATTGCATAGTCATGAAATAATTTGTTAAAAAAAAAAGAATGATGATGATTATGGGCCAAAGAGAGTCCATAGAAATTTTCAAGGGATATGTACGGAAATGCATAAGGACTAAGTTTTCTCCTTAGATCCCAACTTTTATTATATTATATGTACTTAGAAATTTCCATGTTGGAAAAAGCAATTGAGTGAAGAGTGTCCATAAGACTCTGCAAGGCAATATGTGCGGGGAAGGACAAGGACCAGATTTGTTCTTTAGATTTTAACTTTTCTTATATCGTATGAACTTGGAAGCCCTTGCGTGGGAAAAAGTTAGTGAAAGAAAAAGAAACAAATCAAAGTAAACAGTAAAGTAGCAGCTATCTTAGTAACTTTGAAAGGAAATTTATTTTTGCTAAATTTAGGAGGATCAGACTATTTGAAGGAAAAATTCTGTTTTTGAGCATTATCGTGGAATATTTTAAATAGGTTTTTGATATAAAAACATTTTTCACCATGCATGAAGATGATTTGAATTTGAGAAAGTTTTCGAAAATAGAATTTTGGTCCAGACTTTGAAAAGTTTGAAAGTGTAATTATTTCAAATTTCGAAAATATCCAGTTTGGTTGAATTTTCTTTTGGGAATTTTTTTTCTCCTTTATTTTTGTTTCTTTAAAAAAAAGAGGAATTTTGTGGGTATATTCATTGCAAACCCGCACGAGGCACAACTTGTCCACTAGGGGGAACCTAAGGGTTTAAAGGCTAGCTGCATACGTTAAATGCAGTTAAGAGTGCTAGCGAAAGTGGCGTTGCATTCATGTTTACTTTTCTTGCATTCCATTAGTTTTAAGTTAAATTAGGTCATTATGAATTCCTCATTTTTACATGCATTTTTTGCCGAGGACCAGCAAAACACTGGTTGGGGGTTATGATAAATCCATAAAAATGTATATTTTCATATACATTTTGGACCATTATAAGGATTTATTGAGTTAAAAGAACTTCATTTAGTGTGATATCATGGTTTTAAGTATTTTAAATTCCTTTTAGCATTTTTCTGCATAAGTTGTTAAAAATAACACTTTTTGCTTACATTCATGAAACCTACCATTTTTGGAAATGTATTTTTGGAAAGTTTTGTGAATATTTATTTTTCTCATGAATTAAATTCAATTCTCATCATCATTTGTTCATTCACATAAAATAATGAAAAATAGTGTGCATTTTTATTGTCATTTCATGAGAGATGGGCCTGCATTCATGCATTTGTAATCTTAGGGTTAAAATTATCTTTTCATACAAAATCACATTTTTTTTGTAGGAAATTGATGATATGGGTCCCATTGTCAAAGAACTGAGGCAAATAATTTATTTTAAAATAAAAAGGAGAGAAGAATTGAAGAGATAAAAGAAGATGGAAGAAAATGAAAAAATTAGCTTTATGGTCTCACACACATCTCGTGTGAGAGTACACTTGTGGGACATCTAAGATGGGGTCCATTTGATTGTTGTACATTTCAAGATATTTTTAAAAAAGAGAAGAAGAAAATCTCATGAAAGATGGAGAAGGAAAAGCCAATAGGAATTCTTTTTAGATAAGGAGAAGAATTGAAAAAAAAATATGCAAGATATTCCACACCCAAAAGAAGATTTGGATCATATTTTTTCTGAAAAAAAAGAAAGAAAAACATCAAGGAGAATTATCTCAAAGATTTCTTTGAGTTTGGAGCCAATAAGGAGAACTTTTCAAAGAAGGAAAGTTAACAATGCAATAGATAAAAAAGGAAGATTTTACACCTCAGGTGGGCCAAATTTGATTCCAAGAGAAGATTCTTATCCCTACCTTATATCTCCAAAAATCTTAATACAAGGTGGCAAATACAAAGATGGAAAGAAGAATTACGGAAGGACTTCCAAAGAAAAAAAAGAAAAAAAAAGAAAAAAAAATCTAACAAAGAGGATTCACGCCCAAGCTTATCATGGACCTCAATTTTTTTTCCCAATTTTATCAAATCAAGTTTGAAAAAGGAGTAGGACTTGAAAAAGTATAAATTAGGCACCCTTCTAGTGTATTCTTCATGAAAGAATTACCTACCTCTCACCTTTAGATCTCTACATCCATCTCTCCCTTGCTTGTCTCTACATCTCTAGTTATCAAGGAGGCTTAGCCCAAAAGCCACACCACTAACCTTGAAGTATCAACTAGAAAGAGAAATTCTCATCTATCATATTATGTAATTGTTCACTTTTAATTTTCAATCTTTTGTAAAAGAAATTTCATGCTAGTAATAAAGTTTGTTACTTTTCAATTTTTCTTGTCTTGATTTTGTGATGTTTTTAATATTAGTTTTATGCTTAGGTTAATTTTCATTCTTGTTTAAATATTGGTATAGAGTTAGAATCACAACTATTAACCCATCTTAGTATCCTTTTCAATATACTTTGTCCCTTCAGATACATTGTATATTTGGAGGCAATACAGGATGGAGTTAAAGAAGTTTGAGTGAAAAAAAGATTAGAAGCTAATTCTGAAATTTATTTCTACATTGAATGAAGATTTGTTATTCTCACTTGGATTGATGGCCTAAGATGAAGAATAAGGCCCTAGGACAACACTTCTAATCATTTTGAGCTCAAATTGAGATAAGAAATTAAAAGAACAATATACTGCCTTTGACTTCCATTCTTTACCCCTTTGACTTCTTGCACTTTTCTTTTTATTTCCTCCACTTTTGACTCTAGTTTTTTGCACTTCTATTTCATATTTCTGCATTTCATATTCTAGCACAGTTTTTTTTATAGAATTGTTCACTGTTATAAGTTAGATTAGATTCATGCATATTTTAATTTTTAGAATCATGTTTAATGGTGTTTGTCATGAAACTTTAGAAATCAGATTGAACATCTAAATTTTATGTGTTTTAAACTCTTGAAAATCAGTCTATAAATTAAGACAAAATTTGAAATTGTCATGGCTGATTTGTGCACTCGATTGTGTATTTTTTTTCTTTCCCAAGTTCTGTCTGTCGCTAAAAGTAGATCAGAAGTTAAAAATCAGGTTTGAAACTTGAAACAATTCAGATTTTTGTGCATAAAATAGTTTCAAAAATGTTCATGATTGAATGCTTTTGCACAACACAAATTTACATGTGTTAACATTGGTTGATTGCTTGTGTTTAAAACAGTTGGTAAGACCTGAATTCAGATTTGAAAAAACAAGTGAAAATAGTCCAAGAACAAGTTTGGAATTGAAAATTTTTCTTGTCAGAATGCACAAATAGAATCAGTAGATAATCTGAAATTCAGATCAGAATGTGACTTGTAGTTTTGAACCTAAAACAGTTAGAAATCAGGCCGTGTATTATGTTCTTCGTAAATAATTTTGTCACACACAGTTACCTTTGATGTCCTCAATGTTTGAGCAGTTTTTAAAACCTGAAACATTCAAACTTCAGATCAAGAATTTGTTATTGAAAAGTGCTGAACACAGAAGCTAAAACAGTGACATATTATTGTGGTTGATTGATGAATCATTGTGGCTTGTTTCATATCAATTATACATAAGAATTTTTGTGCTTAACTAAAGAATTTCAGTTCTGAGATTGCCTGAATTTAGTAGAAGAAATTTGTTTTCTGAAATTTTCTTAGTAGCTCCTCTAGCTCATACATCATATGAGCCACTTCACTATGTTAGAAATAGACTACACGTTCATGCATTGATTCAATTGTTTATGATTCTTGCATCTTGTTTGCCTTAGGAAATTTAGATTTCAGATTTGCATTCTTGTTTTTTCTTTTTTAATCATGTTTGAATTAATTCATTCTTAATTTAGGAAGTTGTTTTGTGTAGTTGTGTTCTAGTTGTGTTGTATAGTTGTATTGTGTTGTTGTTTTAAAAATTGTTTAGCTTTAGGAGATCATTAATTTAACTTTAGGTTATCTTTCTAAAATTAACCCTCTTTCTCATTTGAATAGGATTTAGAAATTTTTTGTTGTAGAAAGTGTAGATTCTTAACTTAACTTTTAATCTAGGAAAGTTTCTAATGTTAGTTTAAATTGTTTCTAACATTGTTTAGTTTTTATTTGTAGTTAGTTTTTTATTTTAGTTTTTGTTTTATTGGAAGTTCTAATGTGTGTTTTGTTTTGCAAAATTTTTTTTTATTTTTAGGAAGTTTTAGAATTAGGATTTTTAATTTATGAATTGTTGTTGTACTTGTTTAATTTCTAGGAATGATGGTATTTGTTAGTTTTTACATTAGGATAGTTTTAGGGTTTTTTTTAGGTAGGTGACAAGTTGAATACTTCTTTAAATATAGCTCCCTGTAGATTCGACCCTGTGTTTACCAGGATATTACTAAATTGTAGCTCTGCACTTGGAGTTGATGAACAGTGCTTCCTTCTTCATCCAACTCAAACCCATTGTTTTCTTCTAGCTCAATTACTTTCTCTTTTTCACCTTTTGAACAGTTGTTCTAGATTGGATGCACTACTCCTTTAAGTTCCTCATCCTTAACTTGCACAGTCTTTTTTTTTAATGAAAGTAGTTAGATTATAGTTAATTTAATTTGTTGGATGCAAATAGATAAGTTGTTTTAAACTGAACATATAAATTGAATATGTAGTTACATATGGTATCAAATGTTTATATGTTTGAAGACAACATATAAAAGATTGTATTTGTTTTATAGATCAAAAGATATTTTGGTTCTATTTTGTATATCCAGCGATGAATGCAAGTGCTCTATATGCAACAATATAATATTTGTTCCACTATACAAATAGCTTTTATCTGTTTGGTATTTTTAATAAACATATATATATATATTCATCAAGTGCTCATTAATCAAGAAGATATTCTCTGTTTTTGTTAAACAGATGGATTTTATTTATTTGATTGTTTCACTTTTCGATCTTCTAGGGTGTCTATTGATATTCGATGATTTGAATTGTTATCAAGTATTTTGTGTAGATCATCAAGGTTCCATTTCAAAAATCTTGGGAAGTTGTTGCTTGTATTCATAGGAAATACGATTGTTAAGTGCTCACATAATCAATACTGTTACAAAACAAATAAAAAGTTAAATGAATTTATATGTTTAATAAAGTAACAGATTATATGTACATATGGTGTTTGTTTTAAAACATATAAAATTATATGCTCACCGGTAGTGCTATAGTGCATCCTGTTACAATAGCTGGTTATGTATATTTCTTAGCTATCATTTGCATTATATAGTCACTTATAACTTTTGACTAATTCTACTTCTTTATCTGAGTAAGGTCTTTAACAAATGTCACAAACACCTATGTAAGTTTATGTACTGTCTTTGAAAATAAGAGTGCAACATAAAGGTAAAGTGTAATGAGTCTTGTAACATCAACTTGTCTTCAACTATATTCTTTGTTACTACAATCATCAACTTGTCTTTTATATTCTTAGCTATCAATTTTTCTTCTTTTTAGAACCATTTTGTGGTAAATCTTGACTGTGGTTTCTTCTGATAAACAATTTGCATCTCATTATCAACATATTGAATTCAAAACTCAATGATATGTCATTACTTGTTAGTTTAACAAATTTGTTGCCAAGTTTGAATGCTTCTTTATTGTGGTTGCATCAAAGGATGATTGCCACCATATCATCACTATTTTTCGTCAAACCTTGAGCTCGAGATTCTGCAATTAGGGTGACTCCCAAGGTATGGCATATGTAATCCCGTGATAATCCGTGCTGTACTAAGACACGTACAAACCACCATAAGGAAAAAGCACAGAACTCACATGTGAGGACTAACATGTGACACGTGTCCATTTAAAACATTTGCGGAAGCCTGTGTATTTTTACCTATATTTAACAATATTCTGTACAATTCATATTTTGAGATATGGTATTAAACATAAACTGAATCTATTAAATTTCAATTGTAAACCAAAGACATAGAACTTTAGTCTTTTATATGAAACATGAGCCCATGCATATACTAACATGTCCAAAATACAATTGTTTACCTAAATTATCCTAAAATAAGAATATATGATGTGACCAAATGGATATAACCTAAATACAATAAGAATAAGAGACATACATGTTCATCAAAATCAGGTAACATAATAATAATATTACATAATGACATGACGCATAAACATAGTCTAACAAATGGTACAACCTGTCATGCCCCAAAATATACACATGGCGTTCTCCGAAATAAATCATCGTAGGGTGTTGTCAAAGACCACATTACTATACTATACCCTAAGAAGTCTCTGGAAACTCTTCAACAGGTACAATAGAGGTAGAATTGGTATTTAGACCTATTTATAATACCAAGGATAGCACTGTAAGCACAATGGTTTAGCAAATATACGTGCATATAAAATTAGCATGTTGTATCAATTGAATTATAGACATATTAATTAAATGAGGGAAATAGCGAAAGTTAGGCATGTTGTGCATATGAATATAACATAAATAAGGAATCATAATTGGAGATACAGTAACATACTAGTTGCCATCCATAAAGCTATATTCTCTTTAAGGAGAGCATTTGTCATACTATGGGGAAATCACTATAGGATCCTTCTAGCTACCCAAGGAACACCAACCTACTCCTCCATAAACTACTGTAGTAGTGACATATGGAATACCCAAATTGGTCCTATTGAACCTAATAAGGGTACAAGCTAAGTGGTTCTGACTAAACGTATCAAGACTGATCGAGATTCATAACTTTTACACTTATCATTTGTTGTGATCAACGCATACTTATACAGAAGCGCATATCGGTCTTGAGATCATATTCAATAATAAAAATTAGGATTAAATAGAGTAACTAATAATTAAACAATGCATGCTTAAATAAGCTATAGAGCTCGAGCCCTCACAACTTTAGCTACTCCAATTTTTTTAGCTTACGGGCCCACACTTAGTAGAAGCTCCATTTCCGATTTTTCCTCAAGGTTCACCAAGAAGAATGGGTACATGATTTAATCATGTTGAGGGCAAGGTTTACTTAAACAATATGAATGCATTAAACTGAGAGGTTAACAAGGATATTTATTAGCCAACACTAGCTAAAATAATTTGTGTTTTCTTAGTCATTCAATACAATGTATTCATAAGATGTCCGGTGTCAATGAGTTATCAAAATCTTAGTATTACATTCTATAAGCTATAGACAATACTTCTTATGCCAACACCTATGATGTGATGTCGGAAACTGATCGGAAAATCAAGAGGGAATGAGTAACAATTCAACACTCTTCTTTCTTAGTATTTAATTACCGTTGGGCTAATTTGTTTGAGGTAAGGGTATCATTTCTAAGAACTTACATAGTTTTTAATTATACTTAATGTCCTAAGAGTAGGATTTGCTTTAAACATACCTCTAGGGTTTTAGTAGAAGGCTAAGATAATTTCCAATTAATCCCCATTTTAAAAGAAATAAAATAAAGTTTTACTAAAACTAGGGGTAAAGTTACTCCCTAATAACTCTCATACAAGGTCCTAGATTATTCCTAACATGTGTATAAGGTCCCCCAAATATCTTCATAAAATTTGCTCCAATTTCCATGAAAGATTAACACTTATATAGAGCTTGCCTCACGAAACATTGCGAGTGGGTTCCGTAGAGCATTTTGGGCCTAAAAATACTAAAGAATTCAAAAAGATACCAATGAATTATTCTTTATCCAATTAAGTATTCTAAAGCAGTACCCATTTTTCCATACATGCTAGTACTTACTGGAGCTTCGATAAGGGTCCATCTTCCAATAATTTGGATATTATTATGGTTATAGAAAATTTACATAATCTAATGATTAATTTTAGAACAGCCTAGCTCCACTACAGATCAAAAGTGTAGCCTTTACTTATGGCCCACAATTGACTATGGAAGGTTCATGGTCAGTCGTTTGAACCAAACATTAAATAAAGTTTTAAGCTGAGAATTTTAGTTACCTAATCTGTCGGGCAAGTGTTCAACCAATCGGACACCTCCCAAAAGGAGAATCCGAGTCCAATCTATCGGCCCAGAGCACTTGGCTTAGGGTAGAATCAATTCCAAAACTGGTTTTTACTTGTTCATTCAACCTCCCCTGCATTCAAACATCAAGGAGACCCTTCATACTACATTCTTGAGTCTCCCTATCATCTATTTTCATCATTCATTCATAAACACATTCACGAACACTTAGACCAATTTTACATCCTTAATTAAAGATTAAAAGAGATGTAAATTGGTACTTATAAAGAGCTCATCAAGAATCAACAAATTAACCATGCATGTAGTGAATATACACCCTTATACTTGCCCCATACAGTGCTTGACTCAATTTATCCTTTCCTTGGCTTAATTGTGGAGAAAATTCCAATATCTAACCATAAATCAAACCCTACATAAAAAATGGATAAAATGCTAATGAAATGGGTTGCATACAGTAACTTAGAGTTTCCTCGACTCATTTGAAACCAATGAAGTGCCATGCAGATGAGGCCTATACTTGTAGAAATCTGTAGAAGGAAAGAGAGGAGGGTCATGAGAGAACCTATGCTTGGAGAGAACACAAATGGTGATGGGTATGATGATGGTTGTTCCAAAGCAACATGCAAGCTTCTAATCCTACATTCGAGAGCTCTCACAACCCAAGACTATCAAGAGGATTGAAGAAGAATCTCAGCTAATATGAGGCATGTTCTCACAATCCAAGACTATCAAGAGGTAGAAGAAGAGATGGGGAATAGGAATCTTCCCTCTACTTAAGCATACAGTCTTCCCAAGTGCAAGAAGGAAGATGAGAGAGAGAGTGAGAGGGTGGAAGAGCTACTCCAGCAGTTCTTGAAGGAGGAAGAGAAGACCATTTGCTGGAGTGGGTGTTTTTATATAACCCAATTTTACTAGAATTACAAGTAGATACAAAGGTTTATGAATTTTACAATATGAGTCAAATGGACTCTAGTTGGGCCAAAGTGCATTTGAATTGAGCTGGGCCGAATATAAATAAAAACCCACAAGATGAAAACACATGATGCAATTAATATGATGCTAATATGGTATAAAACTATACAAATCTAAATTACTACAAAGTCCTTGCCCATCTAAGTTTGGTCAATTCCAATCCAATTACCTATCCACAACCTGATTAAAATTAAGAACAAGATAGATTAAAGTTGAAATACATTAATTAGTATGAAATCAAGTTTAATTAATATAAATTACAATTAGGTCAAGTCGGGACCTTACATTTTTCCTGCAAGCCTTTTTATCAACTTTGTTATTTAAGATGGCATTGATCATATTCTAGAATGGTGTTCTTTTAATATAAAAATATGTTCATTTGTCAGTTGTCTTTTCATGTTTATATCTTCAAAAAGCTTCAATATTGCCAAGAGATTTGATTGGAACTAAGGCTTTTAATTTTTTCCACTTCTTGCAATTGTTTGATCCAGGTTATGCATCACCCTTGATCACTTGGTTATCTATTTTTTAGGTATCCTTGTCATTTGTAGATTTCTACACAAAATAGATGAAATTAAATACATGGCGATGTTACATATATAAAGGAAACATAAAATAAACTTGATAACTAATAAATTGACCAGTTCACTTCACTATATTTTGTTTTGCTAATAGAAAAGAACTAACATATAAAATTGATAAACAGAAGAAAAACTTGAAAAAAAAAATAAAGAAAAAATGCAACAGATAAAATGCTAAAAAAAAGTAAACATACAAATGAAATCAATAAACGAAACAGTAGAAATAACAAAAATTAATAAATAAATTTGAAATAAATGGAAAGATACATAAAACATTTAACAGATAAAATTAAAAGAAATAGGAAGAAGTTCAAATTTGTAATAGTTAAAATTAGAAAGCACCAGAAACGAACAGATAAAATTGAAAGAAACAAAATGAAAGATAAAACAATAATAGATATAATTGGAAAGCTTTAAAATGAAATAGATAAAATTGAAAGGAACAGACCCAACAAATATATTTGATAAACAAGAGAAAAATTTGAAGAAAACAAAAACTTAGAACAAAATCAAATATAATCGTAAAACATTATAAACATATAGATGAATTCATTTTGTGATAAATATGTAAAAAAACAAAACTATGGAAATGTCATAAATGAACAGATTAATTTGAAAGAAATGGAAAGATAGATGAAATATTTGATAAAAAAATTAGGAAAACAGCAGAAATGAATGGATAAAATTGAAGAAATAGAAAGAAAGATCAAACAACTAACAGATGTAATATGCAAACAAAAAAAAAAAGACACAGATAAAATTGAAAGAAAAAGAACCATGGATCAAACATCTAATAGATAAAAATGGAAGGAATAGAAAATGAAATAGATTGATTTGGACAAGAGGTAAAACAAGCAGAAAAAATCCAGCATTCGAAAATCAATTATGCGTTTATACAATTTTTAAGTTAATATCGTCTATTATCATTGCTTAAATGTCCATTATCATAAAATCATTGAAATCGAAACACATGCAAATCCTAGCTTCGAGTAGTTATTATGTACTTTATATTCCACTTGTTGCACAACAAAGATGGAGTAGATGATTGGATTTGCACTCAAAGGTAGAGATGATTGGATTTGCATTCTAAGGTAGGCTGGTTTTGTGAATATAGATGTGAAGCTGAATGCTAATGTGAGAATTAGAGAAGTAGAGATGTCGTTGTCTGGAAAGATGAGTTGCAGAGAGGGTATTTTGCCAAAAAAAAAAAAAAAGGTGGTTTGAACAATCAAGTATCAAAGGAGGTTATAAACAAGTAGGGTCATTTTTATCAATTTACATTGGTTTTTAACTTAGGGACCTAATATAGCAAGAAATATTTCACTGGACCTATGTTATTATGGGAAAATATTGAGGCACGTGCTGCAATATTTTCTTGTAGGATTATTCCAAGTGGTAGCTCAGTTGGCGGTAATACTCCCGCACATGTGAGATGGGATGACTTCCAGTCCCTCCTTCAACACCCGGCTTGGGCATTCTACCAATGAACCCCGGCCCAGCCCATCTATTAAATGCGCCTAATAAAAAGTCTAAGCTTGGCTGGAGTATGAAAGCCTACAGTACAAGTCTTGTTCAAAGCAGGCTGGGCTTAGTCCGGGCTCCGGTGGGCCCAATCCATGAACACCCACATTTATAGTATGCAAACGAAACTTAGCCATATTTTTCATGTGATGAAGATCCAACTTTGAAATTTGGTGCACTTGCTAGGCCATACCGGGAGAAAGGGAGAATCGAATGCAAGGCTAGGGTTCATGCTATCTAGTCACCACTGTATTGAAAATTCAATTTATATTAAAAATGTCCAAACCAAACTTTGACTATTGTATTGAATCATGGACTTCACAGGTGGATACATCTTTTGATTGGTCTCCGGATCCTCCAAGAAAGAACTACGTGTATGAATTGAAATGGGTCTGGCTGGACACACGATATGGTGAACCTCATGTAATTATTTCTTATATATTATATATCCTTAGAATTACATGTTACATGGTGGCAAAACTCTCCTTAATGCCACTTTTAGTGTCATCTCATTTTTCATTTTTAGAGCCCCATTTATGATAATTCGATCCCTTTACATACACATTGATCCTGACATTTGCCACTATTGGATTTTCTCTTAATAAAATTTCATGACATAAACTATTAAACTTTGAAGACAAGGAATTAACAGCCATAATCATTTTCTCGAATTGGTATTTTGTGCACCCCTACTGCAAGTCCCAGCCAAGTTCTTCCCTTGCCACGATCGTTTCATCCATATGGATGGGCCCAGGGAGAAGTGGGAAATTTTGAGGGAAAATATACATGGGCAGTACAGTCTATTCTGTGGGGGCACTTATAATATATGTAATACTCACAGTCACTAGTCTAAATCTGGTTTATTTGTAGAGTGGAGTAAAATAAAATAAGCATGAATGTCAAATAAAGAAGAAAAGAAAGTGGAAGGAGTTGGAAGTAAAAGCATATTTTTTAAATCATTTTGCGCCTTTTAAGAGTATACCTTTTTTTTTTCTTGTTATTTTATATCTTTGAAGAGCACCTTGTTTTGCCATTTGTCCAACTAAAAGTACATATATATTTTTCTTATTTTGTGAATTTACAACCATGTTCCTCCTATTTCTTTCTTTTTTCATTTTTGAAATTCTATTTTGTTTCATTTTACTGTACCCTACAAACAAACATCCCAAGGATCGACTTCCACCTTTTCTAGAATAATTACTCCCATTATAATTATTAAAAAAGAATGCAAATAAATAGTTTGGAGAAGTTCTAAGCTCAAAAATTAAGTGTTCGGATTATCAAATTGGACTTATCCTTTACAAGTCCATCAACCACAATCAACGAGAACTGCCTCTCTTACTAAGAGGCGACAGTTCTCACCTGGCTTTCCAAGTTTTGACCTTGGACAATCACCTTTTCCTCACCAGAGGGCTTTGTTGCGTTGCTCATGGTATATCCACTTCCCTTGTCCGAGGGCTCCATCACCTTTCTATGGTCTACTACTCTCTCCCAAGGGAGTGGTCCTAGCCATGTAATCAAATTCCAGTTGGCACTGAAGGAAAAGCTTTAATATATTTATTAAATATCACACTTGGTTACTTAAAGAAGGTTGGCACTCAAATAGTAGAAATGTTGAGGTTTTATGCTTGAGTACCAGAGTTTGAATCCTCACCAGGTATTTATTTATTTGTCAAATTGTTATCTATATTTCAAGAAGGCACTGACACTTTCTCTATCATAAGAGCTGTGATTATAAAATTTTTTTTATTAAAATCTCCATTGACTAATATTTAAAACTAGACAAAAATTAATGGAACCCTCCATTTTCTTTTTTCACAAAATTATCTTTGAAAAAGCTAAATTGACTTATACGTTGAGTTAAAAAATAATTGTCACTTAAATTTTGAGTACCAAAAAACAAATGCCAAGATTATTTGAATGGCTTAATATTACGTATTTTTTAATTCACATTCAAATGAAACTTTTTATTTTCTTTATTTTGACCAATTTATCCTTAAATTCAAATGGCTTACCCTTTGAGTTAAAAAGATAATTTGCCCTTTCAATTGACATAAGCCTTTAGTCTTTCATGCATCTAGGAGGCCCCACTAAAAATAACATGAGTTAGTGAAGATTGTTGAACTTAAAAAGTTCAATTTATATTATCTATCCATAAAATTATATCAATAATATGTTACGCTGTCAACTACTCAGCACTCAATCACAGTAAGCATTATTATATTTAGATTGGAAAATTGCTAAAAAGCTCAATTTTCACACTTGTACTAATTTTTTATTTTTTATTACTTAAAATTTTTTAAATTTTTTTGACACTTACAAAAGTGGCACAGCATATTGGAAACGAGTGGCACAGATCAGCATGGATGGCACCAACTCATCCGGTCCCACAGGGCCAAACCCGATAGATGAGATAAAAAAAACATCCATGTTCAAGACTTTTCATCCCCACCACCGATGATGGGCGAATACAGTCTGTCCCGAAGACCCATGCAATGGGGCCATTCACACGGTGTACCGGTCGCTGCTACAAAAAATTAGAAAAAGAAGAGAAACTAGTTTGAAACGTACAGAGTCATTTCTTAATATAACCGACATTTTGAACATGTCTGATATTCAGCAAGGGTATCTGATGCACATCATCATCTGACTGTGCTCTCGTGCTAAAACTTTGGAGGGGGTATAACAGGCCAAACAAATAAAGTATGAAAGTCAATCGGCCAATTCATCATCATAAATACAATGCAAAAAGAGAGCAAGAAAGTTGTCTGGAATACCCAATCTCACCGCCCACAACAAGCTTTTTCAAACCCCATTTGTTAATGTATAAATAAAGCGCAAATGGCCTAATACACCGAACCACACACCTTGTTGGATTTCGCTCTCAATCCTAAATTAATTAAATATGAAAGGAGAAAGATTCCATCTATTTTGTGCAGTGAGGCCCACTTGAGGTTAATCTAAACTTTGAGTTAGACATTTACTCTTCCCAACTTGATAATGAATCATACATTATCCAGTGTTAGATTACATCATGTGATTTTTTTTTTTTTAATTTCTACGGTGAATACTTACACAATCAAGTCCCTCATCGTCAGCATTGCAGCCATCCCATCCCTGGTTGTTTGAGATAAAACAATGATTAAAAAGCATGTATCAAAAATTGAAATTTTAATACCTTAAAATTAATCAAATGTTAAGATAATTTAGCATTTTTTAAGACATTTAATCAACATTACATCTTCCCTTAATAACCTTATTATTTTGTAATTTGAAATTAAGCATAATTTTACACTCATTAATACAAAAGGAGGCAGCTGCCGCCCCTCCACGCTGTGTCCATGAGGCTTCCTTAATTCATTGATAGACTTGCTTCATGGGTCCCATTGAGGCTATATGTTAGAGAATGTTCTCCTTGATCAGGATAGTTATTTTATAATAAGTAGGAAAAAGAGGTGAGACTTGACTAGTTGTGAGAGAAACGTGGGGTGTTTTGAATGGGGACAAAGATGAGCATTAGATGAAAGGTTGGAGAAAACCGGAGGCAAGGAGAGAACTACTACCCTAGGGCGCCCACAGTCCTGGAGATAAAACCAGGAACTGGGGAAGTGGTATTGGATTTGACAAAAGGGTTTTGCCATTGGGGAGAGAGGGCGGTAAGAGCAGGTATTCCAGAAAAGCAGGAGGTGAGGGGGCGAGTTCCTCGATATGTGGCGACTCGCCCGCAGTGTGACATGTGAACGTGGTTGACACGCGCTGCTTTCCCTTCCTTGGTGGTTTTGTACCCCTCTGCATGCCACTCTTCCTGGTTTTACCTTTGCAACTTTACCAGAATGCCCTCTCATGTTCTTCTTATTATCATTATCATTTAGCCTCTACATCTTACAATTAGAGCTATGCAATATTGTTTACGTTTATAATTGGCTTTGTGCAAGTCGTATATGTTCTGTGGTCTCTTTCTCAAAAATGGTTAACATTAATAAAAAGAACTAAGATGAAAAAAAAGCAAAAAAGAACAAGAGCAGGCATTCCAATTACAAACTATATAGCCCACAAAAGTTACAGTACTGAGAACACTGTGAGAACGACCCTATTTCAAAAATAATTTGTATTAGGATAATAATTCAATTTAATAAAAAAAATATTTGGTTATCTAAGTGGTAAGGAGTGTTAATTTTATTTATTTTTTTAAGGTTTGAACATTTAATTTGCTCACTTTCTTTTTTGTGTAAGCTTCCTTTCCTATGTGTGTAGGATTTATTCTCACGCGTGCAAATTTTTTTTTCCAGAAAAAAAAAGAGTACAACTCCATTACATCCTATGTGCATATAAGAGGATTTGTTAAGAGAAAATGAAAGTTTTAGAATGCCCAAGATATATTTTAGACTGTGATTCGATTACTACTTTTATGCAGCGGAATAATAAAAGTAATCAATCACACAAAGAAGACAATAATAAGTTCAATGTGAAAACCAAAATAGAAAGAAAATCATAAGTCCAAAGTTAATAAAATCAATCACGAACTTCCGCGGTATAAAATATATTTACAACCCTATAACTAATTTTTTGACACAAGGCATTGTAATTGTTCTTAATAGATCTCCATTATATGTAGTCCCTTGGTGCTCTACTATCAGTACCTTGATCTCTACAATGAACAATTTTCTACACTTAGATAACAATCTTCTACAAGAAAAGTGGAAGCCACAAATTTCGTATGAAGAATTAGAAGCATCAACTCTAAAATTTAAAGCATTCAGCCCAATCTCTCATGGAAGCTATAGATAATCTCTCTAATGACAATCCTCAATCAGAATAAGGAGAGTTCTATGTGATGTGTTGTATTTAAGGTTGAAGACACCCTTTTTTTATAGTCCATAATTCGTTCTTTGGATTTAGAAATCTAATCCAAGTGAAATAGGTAATTTTGGCACAAATAGGAAATGCTTTCATACAGGTCGGTGCGCTTCTTCCGTCGGTGTATTTCAAGCGCTATCCAATGGGGGCTTGAGTGAGTTCACCACTGCCTTCGGCGCTTGAGCCCAATCTCAGGCCCGCTTGGATTTCCTACGCACGTTAGTAAACTTTAAGAGGCTATAACTTTGTCATTTTATCTCCGATTTATGTAATTTTGGGTTTTATGGATATCTACTCAAAAACAAGCTTTCCAATAATAAGTAGCTCGTTTATATTCAATGCTCGACTTGTGAGATATGAACATTTTAATTTATATTGTCCTCAGAAACATAATTAAATTTGTGTTATATTCAATTCAACTTATACGGCGCCCAATCACAGTCCATTTTAAATGTTTTAAATGTAAAATACACCTCAATGAACTCAAATTTTGTTCAACCTATAAATTCACTATTGCAAAAGTCCTAACAGAAAAGATTTAAAAACCAATAAGATGTCCAAAATGATGGATTAAATAGCTTGACATTTTTTCTACATGATTTATATGAAGTTGTTTTTCTAATAGTATTTTGATTATATGCTATCTATGAGTTGGCTTTATAATTTAAGATTCTTTCTCCTAAAATCTGCTTCCATTTTTACTTTTATGTGATCCCGAATAATTGGTGTCAACTTTCTTATTAACGTATTCATTTGAGCATGAATATGAAGTATTTCAAGAAAACAAAATGGTTCAAAAAACAAAAAAAAAAAATTCAAATATAACGAGCAAACTTGTAATTTCACGAACATGAAAGGTTCATTTCAAAGGGCCTCGGACAAAAGAGTGGGGCATTTCCGACGCCTGTGCGCCCCCAACTTTCTCGAAAAGCAAAACCAGGTTCTAGTCCTCTCTTGCAAACCACTGGCCACACTCCAAACCCACGGCTCCTAAAAAGATTCTCTCATACCCACTCTCTATTTAAATACTAACCCCAACCTCCTTCACTTTCCCCCAACGTCCTTTCCTTCAGTTCAAATCAAAGATGAAATAGAAATCCATCTCCCCTTTCCCATTCCAATCCTCCTCTCCCATACAAATCTAAGTCACATCCAAGACAATCACCCCATAACAAAAAAAAAAAAAAAGGGAAAACCATACTCCATAGTAGTAGATACCTACAAGTGACGAATAAGAAGGAGAACAGAAAGTAGTAGTAGCCATGAGGATGAGCTGCAACGGTTGTAGGGTCCTACGCAAGGGCTGCAGTGACAACTGCAGCATCCGACCTTGCCTCCAATGGATCAAGAACCCTGAATCCCAAGCCAATGCCACAGTCTTCCTTGCCAAGTTCTACGGTCGTGCTGGCCTCATGAACCTCATCAACTCCGGCCCTGAGCATCTCCGACCTGGTATGTTTTCGATTCTACCCCAAATCCAATCAGATTCATCCCATTTCTCATCTGGGTCTGTCTAAAGTTTCAATCTTTGATCCATTTATTCGGTTTCCTAATCTGGGTCTGGCTCAAATTTCAATCTTTGATCGATTTACTCGGTTTTCTCATCTGGGTCTATCTGAAGTTACAATCTTTGATCGATTTAATCGGCTTTCTCATCTGGGGCTGCCTTTAATTTCAGTTTTTGATCGGTCATCATCAGGTTTTCTGATCTGGTTCTGTTTGATTTGTCAGCTATTTTCAGGTCTCTGTTATATGAAGCTTGTGGGCGGATCGTGAACCCGATATACGGATCCGTCGGGCTGCTCTGGTCGGGCAGCTGGCAGCTCTGCCAGGCCGCCGTTGAAGCCGTTCTCAAGGGCGCACCGATCATGCAAATCTCGTCTGAGGCAGCCACGAGCCCTCCTCTTAAAGCCTACGACATCCGACACGTGTCCAAGGACGAGAGCGCGGCGAGCCAGGCGCTTCACAAGGTCAAGAATCGGAGCCGATTCAAGCGATCGGCTAAGCCCAAGTCGAAGCCCAACTCGGCCTCTGGCTTGTCCCCCGAGCCGGCCAACCCGATCCCCGAGTCATCTCCTATTTGTAACCTCAGGTGGCGCCGTTGTTACCCAGACGAGTCGGCGCGAGCCGCGAGCCATGATTCGACTGACACGAGCCACCAATCCGAGCCGAACGCGGAGGGGGATAGCCGGGAGACTGAGAGCATGTTTTCGGTTGAGACAGTAGAGGCGTCGATTGCGAACCGAGCCGAATCGGAGGGGCTGGCGCAGCCAGACCGCCGAGTGGAGGATGGCGATTTGGGGCTTGAGCTGACTCTCGGCTTCGAGCCAGTAGTGTTACATGCAAGCCGCGTTGAGGCTGCTCGGCACGTGTTGATGCCAGGTCAGGTGGACTGCAGTGCTGACACGTGTAAGGTGGAGCTGGGGCTTGATCTGACAGCATGAACATGCATTGGGTCAGGTGGGCCATGTGATCTAAAGGCAGCGGTTGTGATGTGAGGAGAAAGAAGTTTTGGCGGTTTCTGGAATTTGTCTTTTTATTTATAGGATAGGCCCTTTTTTCTTTTTCTTTTTTTATCTTTTGTCAATCTTTCTGTGAAGAGCTTGGTTTTTAAAGCAAAAAAAGGATGAAATAGTAATAGGCATTGGGGGATAATTGCAACTTGTAGCCAGTCCTTCCATTAAGGGGTTGAAAAATAAATAAAAATATGGAAATCTTCGTCCACTTGACATCCGATTATGGCACTAGGAACTCAAGAGATGTGTTCATGTGGGGCCTAATTGTATCCTTTGCATTGACGGAAGATTTGATGGTTAGATTCTCCCAAAATCTGGAAGGTAAATGGTTCATATTTTTCACATTGGCAAAAGAAGAATGGGAAAGTTTGGTTGAGTACCATGAGTGATGGAATGGATAGAATTCATTGTCGGACCCCACTTGGCAGTGTGTGGGGCCAAAATCTAATACCCAAAATGTGGTCACGTGCACAGTCCATTAAATGGGAGCCCAATCTGATTGTATGGGTGGATATCAGAACACAACCCCAAACGGGGTTGGCTCCCACTTATAACACCTGTATCCTTGATCATACCTGTATCTTGAAGAACCAAACTGGACATGAATTCGAAAGAGGGCTTAGATCTAATCCAGAATTGAGGCTATTTATGTACAGATACTTGGGGTGCAGTCGGCAAAAGTGAGACTCTATTCATGTAGGCACTTGGTGTCTGTACTACTCACCCATCAATCGCTTTAAAAACTAACCTACCTCAGATAAATCTATTTTAGATAAGAGTACTTCAAATAAATCTATGTTAAATAATAACTATTTCAAGGCACATGAAATTTGAGTTTCATTGCAATTAAAAAGTTTTGAACATAAGTTCAACTTCTTCCATAAATGAGAACGTCTCCTTACTTGAGTGGTAAGAAGCTTCAGTTCATCTCTCCTTGGACATGTCATGTTTTTCCAAAGTGGGGGCTTCTGTTTTGTATTTGTGGATATGATTATCGCAAATTATTAAGAAAGCCAATTCCCATGGACAATAATAAATTTGATAATCCTTTTTGAGGGTGGTTGTGTCTTGAAGTTTATTTTGTGAAAAGTGGTTGTGTCTTGAAGTTTATTTTGTGAAAAGTATGTAATATTGTTTTTAACTCTGGTTTATTTGGCCTTGCGCTGATTCAGGAGCGTTTTTATTTAGTCTAAGATTCAAAGTATTAATAAGGGTTACTATAGTCACTATCGTAACTCCTGAGCACCCATTTATGTTCCTCCTTTCTTGATGAGTCGAAATCATCTCAGGGTCTTGACAGCCGTCCCGTGGTATGCTTTCAAATCTCATATAAATATTATAGGTCCACAACTAAAAATAAAAAAAAAATTATGGCTGCATTCTTAAAATTCTCATAATTTTTTTATTTGCCTCTAAAACTAAACAACTCATTAGAGTCTACATCACTCAAATAAAAATTCTAAATTCACCACTAATCACTATTCACCGTGTCACCGGGGACGCCTATCATTTTTTCGAGAAGTGGCTACATCATCAGAGGCAGCTATCTCTAATAATATGACGGGCTATGATTGATCCACTCATGATCACTGTAAATAAATTCTTAGAGGATTCAAACTCTTTTTTGATACTAGTAGAGAAATTATCAAATAGGGCTTTAAGTTTTTGTCTTATTAAAAAAAAAATATAAGTTCCAAAATTTCTCAAATTAGTACCCAAGACCTTCCAAAAAATTAAGGTACAAATAGAGTAAAAAAAATCTGTAACATAAGCAAAACAATATTATAAATAGTAGATTAAATACGAAAATTGCATTTTGACTTTCTAAACAGTTTTGTTTTGCCTACAATGATATCACCGGATGGAGGCCGGTGTTTAGAGCATAGAGCATTTCATTAATTTCAAAACGAGCAGTTGAATGTCCCCCGATGACGTCCAAATCAGAAGTTATGGCTTTTTGAAATTTAACGTTACAGCTTGATTTTTTTTGCTATCTTCTTGCTCTAAAAGTTACACCGCTGCTAGTTCCCCATCATTTTCCGATTCTCCCAAAGCGATTAGAGTTATTGGTGCATAGAGGAACGTGCCTTGGGCCCTAGAACTTACCACATTTTGAAGCTGGCTTCTTATTTTGATATGGCTAGATTCAACCAAATTCGTAGAATATTTTATGGTGCTCTCCACTCGAAAGCCAAAGTGTTGGTTTTTTTTTTTTTAATTTTTATGACGCTGTTTTATGGTCAAGGATTGTAGTGGATGGCTAAGTCCCCGTCTCTTCAAGTTTCTTTTGTTTGTTTGATGTACTTTTAATAAATAATTCCTTTTGAAGCAAAAACACTTACAAAAATCAGAATCATTATATGTTAATATTTAATAATGAACTGAATTTAAACTATGAAATACACAATCAACACATAAAAGGAAAAAGATTCTATTAGGAGTCCATTGTATGGCCTGATTATTGATTCATTATTATTATTTTTCATTGTCTGGATTTTAAAGTCCTACCCTGTTTTTTTTTTTTTTTACGGTATGCAACTGAAGATGTTGATAATCATGGGAGAGAGAAAGTGTCTCAGTAATGGAAAGAGAAGCATGCTCCTACAGGATAGAAACACTTGTATTTGCAAAGACGTGAGAAAAGGTATAAAAAAAAAAAAAAAGAAAAAAGGGCTACCTCTCTCTTACTCTATGTTATGCAGGCAGAACTACCATGCAGCACCGCTGCAAAACTACCATGCAGCGCCGCTGTATAGTAGTATTGTGTAGCATCCACGCTAAATGCATATGTGTGGCCCTCCCATAGAAAATCTAAACTGTTCTACTGTGCTAAGACTCTTTTATGCTTTGTATCTAAATATTCGAAGTCAATTTTAATGGGCCAACCAATGAATTCACCACTAGATTTATTACATAAGAGACTCCTTCCATTTCTACCTATTAAAAAGAGGAAGTAAAGCAAGTTAGTTATGAATTTAGGATTAGTTGGTCCAACGGTAACCTTCTTATTAATTTGAATAATAATTTATTATTTGATACCAACAATCGGTGATAGCGTTAATAATAAATTTGGATTTTCTAAAAGCGGCCCCATATATGCATTTGGCATGACTGCTGGACCATACCGTGCCCCGTTAAGAAAGTCGTCTCTTGTTGATAGAACCCGTGACTCACTGCTCATAGGACACGGATCACCGCAAATTAAATTTCATAGTGGTTTGTGCTTATCGATTGGATGTCTTCTTTTAAGGTGACTCAAGAAGTCGCCTTGGATTTTCTCCACTCAAAATGTCTGCAAGTGCGGCTTTTAGTCAAACGTCACAAGCGAGCAACGAGACTCCGGACACATAGCAAATAGCATTTTCTATAGAGAGAAAATTTTAAAACAGGGCTCTCGTTTTGCCCAGATTCCAAAACAAGGCGAAAAAAATTTTACATTTCAAATCAGAGTTAACTTTTTCATTTAGATTTCAAATCAGGACAACCGGCGAGAAATTGAAATATCCAGCGAGTTTATATTTTATTTTTCTTTAAATATCCAAAATGCCCTGCAGTTCGGCCCACGACGAACATGGCCCTGACCCAATCTGAACCACTGAGGCCAGAATCCCTTTTCTTATTTACCTTCTCTGATTTGTTTCTGGTTCATTGATTTTGTTTTTTTTCTTCATGTCCTCCTTCATCTTTCCTTCTTGGCTAGGGATGAACCCAGCCAAGCCACGGTCTTACTCTGTTCCTTATTTTTTATCCTTGCTCTCCCATCCGTTTCTTTCCGTTTTCTTCCCCTTCTAGCATGACCGAACCTAACCGTCTGCCACTACATCCAATCCTTCCTTCTTCTTCCTCCTCTGCTTTTTCTTGCTTTTGTTCCTCTCCTCCTCCTCTTTCTCTCCCTCTCGTTCTCAACTCAGCCACCATTCCCTCTGATCAAACACTGCTACCCATCTCCACCATCACCTGCACAAATCACCTCAATCCATCTTCCCCACCAGTTTCCACAGACTTCCTTCCTGTTTTCTTTCTACTCTTTCCTCTTTCTCCCTATTTTGTCCTCCTTTCTGTTTATCCTTGACCTTGCTTCTTCTTTATTCCCTCCTTTCCTTCTTCTTCTACATCATCATCTTCCCATGTTTCTTTCTGCTACTCTCATTTCTTTTCGTTTCAGTTCTCCCTCCTTCCTCCTAAATCTCTTTCCCTTCTTCCTAACCTCACGAGGCACCTCACCAACTCATGCCATTGATCAAATCCACACCATCCATGATTGATGGCCCATCCATGCCTTCTTCTTTATTTCACTTTTTCTCTTTCTCCTTCTTTCTCTTCTTCCTCTACATCTTCCTCTCCACCACCGTTCATTCAAACCCATCTCTGTAGTAGACCTCCATTTCCTGTACCCATTCATTCCAGGTCAAGAACAGTGATTAAAGAATTTCAAAACCTCATGACCCGCCTTCCCGTCATCTACTTTCTCCCTTTTCCTCTCCTCCCTATTTTCTTCTTACTTGCTTTCCTCCCCATATTCTCCTCTACTGTTTTATTCTTCTCTTCTTTATCTCCGCCTCCATCTTTATGCTTCTTGTTTTGTTATTCCGCATCACCAATATCATCATTACCTTAGTTTTCTTTTGCATACTACCAAATCCCTCTTAACCAAATAGCCCAAGCCATCTGTTTCTTAAGCTCCTTCTTCTTATTATTCTTCTCTTATTCTACTTCATCTTCATGTTTTTTATTTCTTCCCAAGCCAAATAACCAAATTAAGACAGGTTGCTCAACCAAAACCGATCATGCTCATAACTCTGCAAATCACTGTTAACCCTCTCCCTTCACCCAACAAACCAAAATAAAATCCCGTTCATGTTGACCTCATGGTGGTCCTCATATCCACCTTTAACGCCCTTTCTTTTACCTGTTTTCTTCCATATCTGGTTTTGTTTTCAGCCCCTCTTGTCTTGCTCTACTGTATTGTCTCACCAACTTTGTCACTACCAACCCATCATCATGATCTCTATATATATTTGCTTATATAATGGAGCAAGTTATCACCCAGTTGCTGTTTGCACCTTTAACCTTCGATCAACTGAGTTCTTCATTATCAAACTCATCCTAGAGCCACTTGTGCAGCCGATAGTTTTGACCCACCTTACATGCATGTGGGATTCAAGTCTATCTCCCTTCTCTTCTCCTTCCGTGCTCTCCTTTCTCTTCTGCTTCTTGTTTCATTGTCTTCCACTGGCATGTACCCTCTCCATCACCCTCCTCACAACACCATCAATAGTCTGGCACTAATACTGCCACCGTCTTCTTCTCGTTTCTATTTCTCTTCTTTTTTTTGCCATGGCTGAATGACCTTCACCCATCTTTAACTTCTCTTTCTGCATTTCCTCGCCAAAACCAGTCACCAGTTTTCCACCATCAAGCTGACCTGAACTCCACCTATCTCTGCACTCACCTAGCCTAGACGTGCACCACTGTCAACATGAACTCGGTCGGAACCAAGATGATGGTTGGGAGGACAAAGAGGAAAGGCCAAAGGACATTTTGGGTATTAAAAAAAATAAAACAAAAGTTCACCGAAAAATTCAACATATCGCCGGTTGTCCTTATTTGAAATCTAAATAGAAAACTTAAGTCCTATTTTGAAATGTAAGTTTTTTTTTATCCTATTTTGAAATCTAGACAAAACTTGAGCCCTCTTGAAATTTTCCCTTCTATATATTATTTGATGTGATTAGAGCTGTGCAATTATACTACAGGAGGTGGAGGGCGTTCCGCAAGGGAAGTAATTTGTGGATTTTTATTTTTTTTGTCATTCCAACTGAAAAAAAAGGAGATGATACTAAAGAGACAGGCAGCCACCTATACTCAGGAGATGGCTCTTTTGTTTGAATTTTTTTTTTGTTTTTTCATCAGAGGGCTTTTTATACGTTATCTTAAATCTACTTCTCTGGGTAGAGGGCAATGGTCTCGGTCTTGAATTTTTTTTTATACTAAACCATGAGTTTAATAAATTTTATATGAGAAGGATTAGATAAGTGTATAGTCTAAGGGTAGTACACGGACACTTGAGAGTGGTAAAGCATAAGAAATTTAATAGGATATTAGAGTACTCAACCTATCACATGAGGAATGAATCAGTTCAAAAATATGTGTCATTAAAAGTGGGTTTATCGAAAATGTTGAGGAGTAGGCTCCAACGGAGAAATGTATTAAAAGCATTTATGCTGAAATTTTAATAAAAGCAACTAGAAATGACAGGTCAACTTAGTTGGTAGTTTCTTTTTTCCACATTTTAATATATGAGGGGCTCATTTCACGTTGAGCTGCCGGTGCCCACCATATGCGAGCTTTGAAAGTTCCACACGTTTTATCTTCTTATGTTGTGGATAATGTTTAGGGTACATGTCTTTCCTCGTTTGCAAAACTCATTAATCAATTCTGTTGTATTTCACCATCAAGTCTCCAAGTCTCAACTTTATCTTTTTAATTTAATGCTTAGGGTTTGTCTAGAAGTAACCTGTCTCAAATAGCCGTCCCTTGAATATGGAAATGTCAATGACAATCTTATATTTTTTTAGATAACCTAAAATCACTTTCAATTGCTTATGAAAGTAATTTGGTGGGGTTAATACTCCCAAACGCTCACTTTAAAGATGCTCCTTTTTTCCTTTTTTCATTTTTTTTGCATGAGCTTATCTTGAATTAATCTAGTCTTTTCGCACACACTACCCCATCATGAATAGTCACATGTCTAAATTTGTTATTCATCCAACTTCTCTTCACCATTTTTTTTTGAAATGACAATAGAAACTCTCATTAAAGGAGAAGAAAATTACAAAATTAAGGAAAAAAGTATTGTACCCCACACTACCAAGCTTTCATAATCATCCCTACCAAGGAGCCCTTGTTTAGCCAAAGCAACGGCAAAGAGTTAGCCGATCGAAGCTTGTAACGGAAGACAACGAACAAAAAGGCCGATAGCACGCAGATTTCAATAAAATGAAATGAAGTTTTCATAGGTTGATCTTTCTATTGGACACTCAAGCAATTGTATTAGAAGAGCCACTCTCCACAATAATATCTTGGAAATATATATCTTATAGCACGGGAAATCTTTTAAAATAGTTAGTACCTTTGCTTTATTGGAAATTTGAAATCATGAACGCTTACATTCATTAAAAACTTAAAAAGATCTCACCATTACCATTACTACGAAGAACACCCCCAATACTTGCCGAACTTGGTTTACTTCTTACTACACTATCGATATTAAACTTGAGCATACCAAGAAGGGGAACTGTCACTCCCCCAAAACTGAGCTGGATTCAAACATGGTCTTAGTGGTATGAGAATTAGGGCCAATTTAAAATTTTCTTGAATATACAATACGGGCCCCAATTTCGGGTGAATTAAAGTCTTTCGTGAAATTATGCTTGTTGATCAAGCAACCATAAACACATGCGGATCAAAAATCCATAATTTATGTAGCTAAGTATCGTATACAAATTATATAAACAAATCTCAATAATAATTAAAAAATGATCAAGAACTTCGAAGTATAACAATTAAAGTAGTAATTCCAAGAAAATAAATTGAATGACTAGATTAATGGCCCCAAACATGGCGTTATTACAAGAATCTAATACCTGATCTCAACATCATTACTAAGACACCTCAGACGATGTCATCGGCGCTCCACTCAATAACTCCGCAATCTAGCAGAATCTCCTGCGTCTCTTGACTTTCCAGTTCGGTACCAGCAACGGAACTTAGATAACAAAAATAGTGGGTTAGATTGACGTAAATTAGTGAGAGGTAAACTGCAAGTAATGATATTAGCCAATTGAATTAAATTATATTATACATCCTATCCAAGATAAACTAAATGCAAACCCAATGGAATGAATGTACAAAAATAGGTATTTCCGCCAGATAGAATGTAAAAAAATGGGTATTTCTGCGAGATATAACAAATGGCATAACTATGTATTATATCTCACAGTATACACTAACCTGATGGCATATGACCACCTCCAACTGCAGTCGGTTAGATATTTATATACATATATATATATATATGAATACATACATATACAGATGCCCAATGAAGTCATGCTATGATATCCCAATCTCAACATCCATACCGTAAACAATTAACGTGATAAGCTTGCATAATTTAAAGGTATTTTATGCTTATGTGATATTTTTAATTATTTTGAGGGTAAGCTTTACACTACTTAATAGTCATAGTTAGTTAGGTACACAGTTTGAATCAAACCTTTCTTTAAAATGACAATGTGAGCCTACGATGCTAATGATCCACTTTCGGTGTCTATTATGTAATGCATCCTAGAACTCACATTCCCATCCCAAGTCCAATTCAATTCCATGTGTATATTTAACAAACCCTCCTTAAGAACGGAACTTGTTATATTTTCAGGCCTAAATCACATATTGGTTTATTTATTAATTAATCATTTGGCATGATACCAGATTATGTGATTCTACACCCTAGAAGTCACTTACTTAGGGTCACTTACCTGTAGTGCAATCTATGCGGCTGGATTTTTCAGTTGTGGTCACCAAACCTAACCTATTTCACTACTAATTAGTTAAGGTCTCTAGCTCTCACGACCTAGCCGTGACCAGGTTACGGCTTAACCCTAGTTCACTTAGGCTAAGCTAGCCAGTCTTATGGCTTAGCCGTAAGTCCTCTTACGGTGTGGCCAAAAGAGTACTTATGGTTAGCTGAAATGCTTGCCGTAGCACCAAATCCTCAGAGACGGCTCACTAGAATGTGAGCCATAGCCTAGTAGTAAGTTCGCACGAATTTGCTCCTTTTTGGTTTCTTCTTGAAAGCTCAACCATACACAATATTGACTCCATATTTCGACTAAAGGAATCAAACCAAACCATCTAAGTCAGATTTTAACCATATCAAACAATAAACTGAATTGATTAACATTATTTGAAGTTATCTACTTGCCTTGATCCTAATGTTCAAAATCAAATCTGAAGATGCAAAAAGGCTGATCTGTACGCGAATCCTCTCCCCAAACCCGAACTACTGATCAAATCCCTCCTACAATCCCACATGCAACACAACAGTCCTAGCTTATCAATGTATGCCCTAATGAAACAAAAGGTCTAATGTTGGATTAAAGACAGATGCTTATCGGAGTTGCACATAATAAATCAGACAAGGGAGCGGAAGAAGATGGAAAGATAATGATGGCAGATGAGCTTCTTTTCTTCTTAAGAGCCCGATTCTTTGAAGATGGCTAGGGCTTATTGCAGGAGGAGACAAGGAAGAGGAACGGAAGAAAATGTGCATAAAAAGAGAAAACGATCGGTAGTTTTTAGGGTTGGCATATGTAAAGGTCTTTTTCTAAATTACAAGGAAAGATTCCCTACTCTTAGTGAGTTTTGCAAAATTTGAAAAAAAGGCTTTTGGCTCACAAAGGCCCAATAGCTTGGGCCCAAGGCCAAGGTTTAACCAGCCCATCTCCAATGGGCCTCACACAAAAGGCAATGCATTCAAGATCAAAAACCTCTAAAATGGCCTATCAAACATCCATCTCACCCTCTCAACTCGATTCAAATCCGACAATTCAACCCGACCCAAAATTAGAAGATCTGGGGCTTGGCGAGAAGAGACCAAAGAATCGACCAGCTCTCCTTTGTTTGGCTGCAAAGTTTTGTTCATTGTTTGATTGAAATAATAAGAAAATGATGCATCTAAAATCATTAATGTTTAGGATAATGGATCAAAGGGTTAGGATGATCTTATTGAGTCTAAAATTCGCATATATTTAGGTAAGTCTTATATAGATTTTTCCATCCAACAAACTTCTATAATCATCCTGCATCTTCGTGGGTCCCATTAGGAGGGGGCGTTTTTCTCATAAAAATATGCTCGAGCGTTGTCTAATGCTATGGTGCACACATGCAAAGTAGACACCATTGACACTATATGGTGAGTCTCCCTGGAAAACTCTAGATGAAAATGCTCCTTGAATATAACTTGAATGACCTTTGGATTGACATAATTTCTAAGTCCATGTTCAACTACTTGGTTTTTATATCATGAGGACCTGAATACAGTATTAGGTACTCTATGTTTGCGTTTTTTTAACCTTGCCTTGAAGATTGGGACCCAAGAGAGCCCACACTTTGTAGGAAGAAGTCTGTAAAAGTAGTCCACACATGAGGGTAGCAGTGATGGCTCCAGGAATTTTTATCATGGTATAAACAAAGTTAAATTCTATAAGCACTATTAAAAAACATATACAAAAGGAAATCTAGCACACATATATATTAATGTCTTAACAAAAGCATTCAAATACACCTATAAAAAAACTACAATTGCCTTCGACGATTTTTCATGTTTTGAAATCTTTGCATAATAGCTTCATTATCAATGCTATTAAAAACATCTAGTGAAATCCATGTAACAAAGCAATCATTCATCCATTGATCCCTCATTCAATTGCGCTGATTACCCTTTATGTACTTCATTGTCAAAAAGCTTCTTTCAACTGCAATAGTGGTAACAGATAAAGTTAATGCTAATTTTGCAAGCAAATAGGCTAATGGATAAATCAGATGCTTCTTTGTCTCCACCAACTTTATAGCAAGATCAGTAATTCCTTTAAGTTCTCAAAATTCTTCACTAAAGTTCATACCAATAATGTAATTTTGAAGTTAACTATCAAGTGCCATCAAGTTTGTCTCAACAAAATTAGACGGATAAAACTCCCCCAACAAAATTAGACGGATAGAACTCATAAATTGGTGTTGGAAATGAGGAAAAGCATGAAATCCCTTTCATGCCAATAAGAATAGAATGTATGAAATACATTTAAAAACTACAAGAGTGTAGAAATAATAAGAATTTTAACAGATTTAGAGGCATCAAAATTAAAAAATATTCGTTGTTAAACATATTGAAAATCCAATGTTTTGAGCAAGTAATTCATACCTAAATAATAAATTCAATAGTTTTTATATGATTGGATCGATGAAAACAAAGTCGTATTTTAAACAAAACCTAATTCTTGTGCCATTACATGTTAATTTCAAATTTAAGCAAATTCTACAACTACAAAGAACATGTTCCAAAAAACCAAATGAATGAAAAAGATAGTAACCAAACATTGCATTGAAGCACAAAGGAAAATGAGATTTAGGGTTTGCCGATTGAGGTTCATATTAGGGATTTAGGATTTCATGATTTGATTGATTTCAGTTTTGAGAGAGACGTGTGCATTACCTAGAGGGCTTTTGAATGCTTAGAGTGGACTCGTAGGTGCCAGGCAGTCAGGAGTAGATAGACAAGAGGGAGATTGGGAGAGAGCAGACGAAGTCACGAAAGGCACTACAAGAACGTAGGTTTTTTATGAAGAATAAAATTCCTCGCCAAATTAGTAAAATTCATCGCTAAAACCTTTTAGCCATGGAATAATATTTGTTCCCACATTGTCTTGAAAACCCTATTTGGGAATATGTTCAGTGATGATGAACACAAGTTTGTTCCCAATTGTACAGCCTTCAGACACAAATTTGTTCTTTGCCCTATAGTGTTCATCGCCAAATGTCCTACATTAAGGTCTCTCAGTGTCCAACCTTTAGACACGAATTTGTTCATCACCAAATGTCTAACCTTAAGGCACAAATTTGGTCGTCTTTGTTTGGTGTTTGTCGAGCATTTGAAAAATATGATTGACCATTTGGTGATGATGGAATTCGTCACTGAAAACAAATATTTAGCGAAAGCCTGGTCATCCTCCAAAGACATCTTGGGCGACAGCCATAGGCTCTTCACCATACGTTGCCATTCTTGATATCCTAGTTTTGAAGACAATCATTATGTCTCGCCAATCATCAAAGCCTTTTTTTTTTTTTAACAGTTCAACAATAAGAATTTTCAATCTGGTCTGATTACAAAAATTACAAATGGATTTCATTCCATAAGTGGATTTGATTCGTGTTCAATGCTTGAATTCAAGCCTTTTTTTTTATTGGTCCAATTCCATGAAAAATAGATTTTTCGTTAACCTGTAACACATAGTACCTATACATCCATTTTCACATTCCAATCAAACCCACAACCATTCATATTTACATCATTACAAAATAAAAATAATACATTCATCTAAATATCCATCCAAATATAAAAAGTAATACACAACAAATGTCGAAATAGTAATATAAGTATCCATCCAACTACTAACAAAAAACACCCTTATCAAAAAGGAGACCATGCCCGCACCATCGTCAATTTGTGAAAAAAGTAAAAACAAAAAAAATTAGTAGATCGAACACAACCTATAGAAGTAAATGAAAAATTAAGAAATCTACAAAATGAACAACACCTAGAAACAAAATCAAATACCTTTATCTCCCTCAAACACTCTAAAAAAGATCAAATAGAAATAGACCCAAGATACTGAATGGGCCTATTTGTTACATGTAATTGAGGTTTTCCTCTTTTTAACCTTGTAAAGAGAGACAAGATCCACACTACCGAAGAAATTAAAGTCGGATGCATTAGGGAGGAGAAAAAGGCTCATCACTGCAGATGAGATCTATGAGTAAAATAGACCTGACAATAGAATCCTCAGGTTTCTTAATGAGGTTGTACATGTTTTTCCCCTTTGGTGTGGGGTGCATAAACTGATTTAAAACGTTGGAATTCAGAATTAAGAACCAATTGAAATTAGTCTAGGCTTAATGCTTAACCGGGTTTAAAATTCAGATTGAGACATGAACTACATGGGCCGATTTGTAAATGGAGTTTATTGAAGTGTGTAGACTGTATTTGCACCAAGCAAATCAATGAAGTAGTTAGGTCCAGCACGTGCAAGGTACGTGCATATTGAGTGTTCAAAGAATATGTATGTGACTTAAAATGAATATAAATAGACCGAAAACGAACATTTTAAATTAATTTAAATGCCTTCAAGAGTTTCATGACCAATTCACATCTTTGACAACACATTCAACCTACAGTGGTGGAGCATTCAAGATTTAGCTAAGAAATGGTTTCCATCAGGAGGAGATGAATATAATTGATAACTTGTACTAAAACAAGTTTTCAGCCAAAATATTCATGGTATGACTGTTCAAATAGTATTTATTTGACATAAAATGAATATAAATAGCTTGAGATCAAACATAGGAAAAAATATCTCACGGAAAATGCTGCTCTTATGGACTATGCAATGCAATGTAAAAGGAGATTCATGACATAAGAGACTTATTGGTATACCTTGGGAAGCAACCTTAGGAGGTATTTCCAACTGTTGATATATATTGAGCACCATCTGATGTGGAGATTGGATACACCTAGTAGAAAGAATTCAATAAACAACAATTAGTAAAGGATTTATGGATGCACCTAGTAGAAAGAAATCAATAAACAACAATTAGTAAAGGATTTGTGGATACACCTAATAAAAAGATTTCAATAAACAACAATTAATAAAGGACTTAGAGGGAAGGAAATCTCATAATGCTACATTATTGCAAGGTTGCAACTAATAGCAATCAAAATAAAAAAAAAATTCAAAACACCAACATTGATCCCAAATACAAAAGTAAAAAAAAAAAAAACCATAAAAAGCATCATCATCATTGATCTAATAAAAATTGGCTTTGCAAAGCAAACCTAATGAAGAAATGTTGAAGCATAAATTTAATGGAATTTTAGTTAGTCACTCTAGATTTACTGACAAATTAACTATCTTATGAAGATTAATGTCAATTTTTAAACATAAATGGACCTGTATTGGATGATTCACCCACGATGACAACCCAACTCAAATATCTTGTTCATATCTTATAACCATTACATAACTAACAGGAAAAAGAGAAAGGAAACAAAGAATAGTTGCAAATGTAATCAGAGACCATAAAAGAGCGGCTATTTATAATAAAAGTAAAAAGGCAGATGCTCATTTGTAATTTTTCAAAGTAAAAGTAGTAATGTGTAAACTTTGCCTAAAACTATTCCCAGCTTTTAATTGCAGAATGCATGCCATGCCCAGTCTGGCTGAAGTTTCTTCAGATAACTGATTAACAAATTAAGTGACATAAATTATAATTCCAATAAGTACTTAAAATTAGAACCATACGCGTATAACCAATGGTGGGATAAGTTAACAGTAGACCTCATCCAAACAGTTAACAGATAGCTTTGGATTGTGTATTTCACTTGGAGACGTTCCTTATCCACAGTCACTTCTGTCTATGCAATAATTAAATTCATGCCAAGCCAATATGAAGACAAATGAGTGTAGATTTGAACTTTGGTGTTTCTGGATAAGATTTAAAAAAAGAAAGAAAAGAAAATCTTATCCACAACAAATCTACTAAAACCCTTTCCCCTCAAGTTCAATTGCATCAAAGATTTAAATGACAAAGAAGTTAGAGAAGATGGAGTAAGGAAAACATCATAAGTTAAGTGGTTCAAATATAGTCCAAAAGTGTGTAGATAAGAAATTTTTATGTCTTATAGTGATGGGGGCATCAAGTCAAGGAGCGAGAAGAAATTAAGTAATATGGTCCCGTTATGGATGGATTACCATTTTATGGGGTTAATCCATCATGGTTTACAAGATCCACTGTTGGATTGAGGTTCGGAGGAAGATGCATTGTTGAAGATATCCCTAGGCATTCAAGCAAAAGGCCCCACACTGGGATGTGCCAAAAGGGAAGGCTTGTTGCTGATTTGAAAGTATTTTAAGTTTAAATAGGAGCCCAAGTTGCTTTAGTAGAGTTATTTAATAAAATAGGGCCCATGGTATGAAGTTTAATTAAATATGTAAAAGAGGAGGGCCCCCACAACTTAAAACACTACACAAAAAGTGCATGATAGGGGATGACTTGCGCACAAATCCCCATGTGCAAGTCATCCCACATTTGGCCACTTTATTTGCTGTTTTATTTCATTTTATTTCTTTTTGTTCTTTCTTTATTGTTTTATCTCATGAAAACTCTCATTAAATCTCAACCATCCAATGTTTAGGGTTGAGTTTTCTTCTTTTTTAAGTTGTAACTCCATCTTTTGAGGCCATTATTGATGAATAAAGAAAACCTTCTTCATGAAAGCTTCTTTAGAATTCTTCATGAAAGTTTCTTTTCATATTTCCTCGCCCTAGTTGGGGAGTTTGGTGTGAAGCCAAGAAATTGATCTTCACAGAAGGTAATCTCCATCTTTTTTTTCTTTTGGTTAAGATCTCCATCCCCTCCACTTAGATCTCTGCAATCAGCCCTAAGAAAACCCTTGTTCTCCTCTTTGATCTAGCTAAATATTGGCCTAACGAAGGAAAACCTTCCCTACAGTTCTAGATCTGAAGTTTGGCTATTATAAGACCTGCAATCAGATCTGAAATCTGATAAGATACAGCCCAACTAGTCACTAGATCTGAATATCACCCATTTTGGATAGATCTAATCCCTAGATTCGAAACCCAGATTCCCTCATATTGGAAGAATACCTTATTAATACAGTCCACTCAGATCCGAATCTTGATTTTGAGATCTAAAAATTAATTGGACTTAAATCCCTAGAGTGGTTAGGAGTTCTAACTCCCAAGGATCCATCTCCCCACCTTAGGAACATCATTTCCAGGCTTATGATTTAAATGCCATATTTACACAAGTCTCTTTTGTTGAATTTAATTATGATCTTATGCTGGTGCCAACTTTACGTTAATTAGTGTGCATATTATTTGGATACTTGATCCCTATTTGCATTTCATTCAACATTTCTTAGGTCCTGCATCAAATTTGGTATCAGAGCAAGGTTCTCTAGGGATTTGCATCACACACATCGCATTACATTATGTCTCATTGCATATAGGTAGTTGTTATATGCCCACTAAAAGTGGTCGGAAACATCAGCCCCTAGTTTTTCAAATGGCAGGCCCTTCCCATGCCAAACCAATTTCTGACCAGCCCGGTACAACTATAGAATAATTACAAAAGGTCATAGAGAACCTGGAAGCACAAGTTCAAACCCTATTATATCAAGGGCAAGCTAATCTAATCAGTGGATTTAGGGAATTTGAGTGGACTATCCAGAAAGATGATAGGAGGCATCATGAGAGAGATGACCACGAAGTCGACCCCGATGGAGAGTCCAACAATGGATTTGATCATATGGGTCATGGGAGGGATCAAAATCCCGATGGATGGATTTTGAAAAGCATTAAAGTTGATGCCCCTACCTTTGATGGTTGGATCGATTCGCAGGTTTTCTCCGATTGGTTTTTTGATATGGACCATTACTTTAAATAGTATGAAATGTCAGAAGAAAGGAAGGTTAAGCTGGCCACTATGAAATTAGTAGCTCAAGCCCGGATATTTTGGGCTAGCTTATAAACTAATGAGCAAAGATAGGCCTTCCAGCCATTAATATGTGAGAATGAATGAAGGAACGGTTGAAAGATAAGTACTTTCCCCGATCCAACTAAGAGAGAGTCCTTGATCAAAGGAGCACTCTTCATCAGGGTAGTATGGCTGTCAATGAATACATCACGAAATTTGAGGAATTAAATTTGAGATGTGATGTAAAAGAGGAATAGATGTTACTCCTCTCGAGGTTTAGGACCGGTCTACGATCTGAGATCCAAAAAGAGTTGCTTCACCATAGGATCACATCCCTTGTGGATATGTATGAAAAGGCCATATATTTGGAACAATATGTAAAGTCGCAATTTCCTAAAAAGTTAGATTCGCGCAGTCATGACTCTCGAGTCCATGCCTCTAGCGCGAAGCCTACTTTTGAGAACCCTTCTTTTACAAAGGAACATCCACTGATTTCTCATGAGATCCGAAAGAAAAGGGTATTGATGTTGACAAAATAAAGAAACTCTCTCAAATAAAGTGTTGCAATTGTCAGGAATATGGACATTATGCTGTTACATGCCCCACAAGAAATTTGTTCATATCAGAGGCCCTTATGATAGCGATTTGGATGCAGATAACTTGTTCTTGATTTTATTCCATCCAATGATGATTGTGAGAATCCCGAGGATCGTGTTTCTTTCCTCTGATTCCTTCCTGCTCAGCAAACGAAAGAAGAAAAGACACGAATGGGGTTACATGAGGGTGCCAAAGTGCTAGTGGTTAGGTGTGCCAAAACTCTACAGGAGGATGAAGAATGGCACCGAACAGCCATCTTCCACACTTACTTGAAGTGTAATGAGTGGAGTTGTAAACTCATAATTGACAGTGACAATTGTACCAATGCGGTCTCTTCTAGTACTGTTACTCGGTTGTAGTTGAAAGTTGAACCACATCCTAGGCCCTACTGTGTTGCTTTGGTAGACTCAACATCTATTCCTATCACCCAAAGATGTTTAGTCCCACTACAACTCTCCTCCTACAAGGATCACCTATGGTGTGACGTTGTTCCCATGGATGTGAGCCACATCATTCTAGGTAGACCCCGGTTGTATGATCTTGATGTTACCAATTTTTTTAAGTCAAACATTTGCATCTTCAATTTTGATGGGAGGAAAGTGAAGCTTCTTCCACTACCTCCTAAAGACAACAATAAGAAAAAGAAGATACCAGACACCGAGTCAAGTGATAAAGCTAATCACCTTAGCATGGAGCCCAATGACAAAGGAAAGGACCCAAAAGGGAAGAGTGCTATGTCCAAAGGAATTCACATTTTGAGTGCCTCAAAATTTGAGCGAGAAGTTCAGGACACTCTCATAAGTGTCCAAGAGCATGAGACAGCCATGTTTGCTTTGGTGACCAAAGCAATCACCGTTGAAAAGGCTATAGAGGTCCCATGTGAAGCGAACCCAATCTTGAAAGAATTTTAAGATGTCTTCCCTGAAGATTTACCTAATGAGCTCCCACCTTTGTGTGACATACAACATACCATTGACTTGGTCCCTAGATCGGCATTACCAAACTTGCCCATTATAGGATGAATCCGACTGAACATGCCAAATTAAAAAGGGAAGTCGAGGAGCTTCTTGCAAAGGGGTTTATCCAAGAGAGTATAAGCCCATGCGCACTTCTTGTACTCCTAACACTTGATGGCTTTTGGAGGATGTGCGTAGATAGCAGGGCAATCAACATAACCATTGTTAAATATCGGTTTCCCATACCGAGACTTGATGACATGCCGGACATGATGGCTGGTGCCAAAATCTTTTCAAAGATTGACTTCAAAAGTGGGTACCACCAGATTCGTATTTGGCCCGGTGACAAATGGAAAACCGCCTTCAAGACGAAGGATGGTTTGTATGAATGGCTGGTCATGCCCTTTGGCTTGTCCAATGCACCTAGCACATTTATGAGAGTTATGACACAAGTGTTGCAACCATTCATAAGCAAGTTTTTAGTCGTCTACTTCAATGACATTCTCATCTATAGTAGTACCAGGAAACAATACATGGACCATTTGAGAGAGGTTTGCTTAACTTTGAGGGGGGAAAAGTTGTTTGCGAGCCTTAAGAAATGCACTTTGTTGTCTTCACAAAATGTCTTGTTAGGGTTTGTCGTTTCTGCAGACAGGATGTCTCTCGACCTCAAAAAAGTCAAGGCCATTGTAGAATGGCACGAACCACGGAACATTCATGAGGTGTGCAGTTTCAATAGACTTGCCACCTTCTACAGGTGGTTCATCCGAAACTTCAGCATAATAATGGCTCCAATTATTGACTGCATGAAGAAGGGTGAATATGCTTTGAGCTCTACAACCACCAAAGCTTTTCAAGAAATTAAGAAAAAGATGATGGAAGCTCCAGTTATGCAACTTTCCGATTTTTCTAAAATTTTTGATGTGGCATGTGTCGCATTTGGTGTTGATATTGGAGAAGTCCTCAGTCAATAAGGACATCCTGTCGCCTACTTCAGTGAGAAACTGAATGCTAATCAGTAGAAAAACTCCGTCTATGAAAAAGAATTCTATGCAGCAGTGCAAGCACTCAAAACACTGGAGACATTACTTACTACCGTATGAATTCGTCCTGTACTCGAACCATGAGACTCTGAAGTACATTCAATCCCAGGCTAAACTTAGATCCAAACATACAAGGTGGATCGAAGAATTACATGAATTTTCATTTGTTCTTAAACATAAGCCAGGGGTTGATGTGATGCCCCAATCCCGATAACTGGGGATTAGAATGGGCCCCACAGGGTGTGCATACGTAATCCCATAGCAATCTGTGCATGTGAAGACACGCACAAATCACTACACTCTTATACTTGCCTTATATCAATGCTTTACCCAACACTAGCCTCTCCTTTGATTTGATGGTGGAGAAAACTTCAATAAAAGCAAATCCTATTACATGCAAAGACATGCAAATGGTGAATCAAGTGTAAGCTGCATGCATGTTGCTCATTTGAGCCTTTTTTACTCTTTTGGACTCGAGGGAATTAAATGAGAGCTGCCTCTTACCTTAGAGAGCTGTTTCATGAGAAAGATGATGAAATTGAAGGCTCAAGAGAAGGAGATGAACAAGCAAGTGAAGAGGAAGAGAATAGATGCCTTGGCTCTTACATGCATGGTCCCAAGCTCTAGATCTCAGTTGGTAGGGAAATAGAAAAAGTGAAGAGGGAGAAGCTTCAGTAAGAGAACAGAGAATAGAGAGAAGAGGGATGATGGATTCTCTTTTAAACTTAAATTTTTCTGAAATTTGCATATAAGTCCAATTCTTTTGGAAAATTACAGTTTAAGACAATTGAGCTTCAATTAGGTTAAAATGGTTCCGAATTGAGCTAGGCCAAACATTGAAGTTGACCCTCAAGATGAAATGCTCATAATGTAATTAATGTGGTGCCAAAATGATGCAAACCATGAGACTTTATTTACAAGAAGGTCCTCAACTACCTAAGTAAAGTTTGAACTCAATTACCTACCCAACTGAAACCCACTAAGAATTAAGAACAACATTAATTAAGGCCAAAATATTTTAATTAATAGAAAATCAAGTTTAATTAATATAAATTATAATTAAGTCGGATCGGAACCTTACAGCTGAGAACAAGGCTGCCGACCCCTTAAGTTGCAAGGTTGCATTGTTACATTCCATGAGTATTAGCGTCGTCAGTTTTGAATGCTTACTGGAAGCATACTTTACATGCCCTTCTTTTGAAGATCTCGATAAAATGCTTTTGGATAATCCTTTGCACAATGCACAAGGATCTTTGTTCAAAGATGGTTTCCTTTTCAAAGGAAATAGGTTGTGCATTCCCCAAACTTCCCTTCGTGATTTCCTTGTATAGGAATTGCATGTGGGGGGAATCGTAGGCCATTTCAGTTGCGATAAAACTATTGCCCTTGTGGAGGATCAATTTTATTGGTCGACTCTTGAATGAGATGTTGCCAAAATTTTCGGGCAATGTAGAACCTGTCAACTGGTGAAACAGCGCAAGCAGAACACGAGGTTGTATACTCCGTTGTCGGTGCCACAGGCACCATGGCAGGACGTTAGTATAGATTTCGTGATGAGTCTTCCGAACACTCTCTGTAAGCACGACTCCATACTAGTTGTCGTGGACCATTTATCTAAGATGGCCCACTTCATCCCCTGTTCAAAAAACTCTGATGCATCTCATGTAGCACATCTATTCTTTAGTGAGGTTGTTCAACTCCATAGGCTTCTTTCTACCATTGTGTTTGACCGGGACGTGAAATTCACGAGTTATTTTTGGAAGACACTTTGGATAATAATGAGCACTAAACTCCGTTTTTCTTTCGCCTATCATCCTCAGATCGACGGTCAAACCGAGGTTGTCAACCGAAGCCTAGGAAATCTTCTTAGGTGTTTGGTGGGTGAGCATGTTAAGACATGGGATGTAATGTTACCAACCGTTGAATTTGCATATAATAGTTCGGTCAATACGTCCATTGGCATGAGTCCATTTGAAATTGTGTTAGGTTACAAACCTAGACTGCCGGTAGATCTCATTCCCATTACCTCATTGCATAGGCTCTCTGCATTAGCTGAGTCATTTGCACAACATATCCATGCATTGCACGAAGAGATCAAATGAAGAATTAATATGCACAATGATTCTTACAAAATGGCTGCTAATGCACATTGTCCCCATGTTGAGTTCAGCATAGGTGATTATATTATGGTCCGTATAAGACCTGAACGGTTCCCTTCGGGAACCACTAAAAAATTATAGGCCCACAGTGTTGGACCCTTTAAGGTTATCAAGAGATAGGGTCCCAATGCATATGTTTTAGAACTGCCACCCGAGTGGGAAATCAGTCCAATCTTCAATGTGGAAGACCTTGTTCTTTTCCATGATCCCATTATTCCACCCCACTCTCCATAGACTTCCGTGCTTGTCATCCAACCAACCCATGACCCAACTATACGCATGGATATAGCCCATATGAGTCAACCCATTTCGAGCAAAGCATTGCTACTCCTCCTACACCTACCCTAAACCAAAATAAAGATTTTGTGGAGGACATACTAGATGATGCCTTGATCTCGGCCAGACACGGGGGCTACCAGAAGTACTTTGTCAAGTGGAAGAACATGCCAGATACAGATTGTATGTAGATCACTTGAGTTAAGCTATAACGCCTAAATCCTGACCTCCTGGAGCGGTATGACAGCTTTATTTCACTAGTGGCAACCTCTTCGCAGCCTCGGCGAATTGATGGGGCATCAAGTCAAGGAGCAAGAAGAAATTATATAACACGGTCCTATTATGGATGGATTACTCTTTTATGGGGCTAATCCATCATGGTTTACAAGATCTACCTTTGGATCGAGGTTCGAAGGAAGATGCATCGTTGAAGATATCCCTAGGCATTAAAGCAAAAGGCCCCACATTAGGATGTGCAAAAGGGGAAGACTTTTTGTTGATTTGAAAGTGTTTTAAGTTTAAATAAGGGCCCAAGTTGCTTTAATAAAGTTATTCAATAAAATAGGGTCCCATGGTATGAAGTTTAACTAATGTGGAAAAGAGGAGGGCCCCAAAACTTAAAACACTACACAAAAAGTGCGTGAGAGGGGATGACCTGTGCACGAATCCCCATGCACAAGTCATCCCACATTCGGCCACTTTATTTGCTGTTTTATTTCATTTTATTTCTTTTTGTTCTTTCTTTATTGTTTTATCTCATGTGAGCTCTCATTTAATCTCAACCATCCAATGTTTAGGGTTGGGTTTTCTTCTCTTTTAAGTTGTAACTCCATCTTTGGAGGTCATTATTGATGAATAAAGAAAACCTTCTTCATGAAAGCTTCTTTGGAATTCTCCATGCAAGTTTCCTTTCATATTTCCTCGTCCTAGTAGGGGAGTTTGGTGTGAGGCCAAGAAATCGATCTTCACAAAAGGTAATCTCCATCTTTTCTTTCTTTTGGTTAAGATCTCCATCCCCTCCACTTAGATCTCTGCAATTAGCCCTAAGAAACCCCTTGTTCTCCTCTTTGATCTAGCTAAATATTGGCCTAACAAAGGAAAACCTTCCCTACAGTTCTAGATCTGAAGTTTGGCTATTATAAGACCTGTAATCAGATCTAAAATCTAATAAGATACAGCGCAACTAGTCACTAGATCTGAATATCACCCATTTTGGATAGATCTGAACCCAAAGATTAGAAACCCAGATTCCCTCATATTGGAAGAATACCCTATTAATACAGTCCACTCAGATTTGAATCTTGATTTTGAGATCTAAAAATTAATTGGACTGAAATCCCTAGAGTGGTTGGGAGTTCTAACTCCCAAGGATCCATCTCCCCACCTTAGGAACATCATTTGCAGGCTTATGATTTTAATGGTAGATTTAAACAAGTCTCTTTTGCTGAATTTAATTATGATCTTATGCTGGTGCCAACTTTATGTTAATTAGTGTGCATATTATTTGAATACTTGATCTCTATTTGCATTTCATTCAACATTTTTTAGGTCCTACATCAATTTGGTATCAGAGCAAGGTTCTCTAGGGATTTGCATCACACACATTGCATTACATTGTCTCATTGCATATAGGTAGTTGTTGTATGCCCACTAGAAATGGTCCGAAACATCAGCCCCTAGTTTTCCGAATGGCAGGCCCTTCCCATCCCAAACCAAGTTTTGACTAGCGAGGTACAACTATAGAACAATTACAAAAGGTCATGGAGAACTTCGCAGCTCAAGTTCAAACATATATCAAGGGCAAGCTGATCTAACCAGTGGATTTAGGGAACTTAAGCGGACTATCCAAGAAAATGATAGGAGGCGTCAACAATGCCACGAGAGAGATGACCACAAGCTGGACCCCGATGGCTAGTCCAATAATGGATTTGATCATAGGGGTCATGGGAGAGATCAGAATTCCGATGGATGGATTTTAAAAAGTGTTAAGGTTGGACCCTACCTTTGATGGTCGGATAGACCCGTAGGTTTTCTCTGATTGGCTTTTTGATATGGACCATTAGCTTAAATGGTATAAAATATTAGAAGGAAGAAAGGTTATGCTGGCCACTATGAAATTAGTAGCTTAAGCCCAAATATTTTGGGTTAGCTTAGAAACTAATGAGCACAGATTAGGCCTTTTAGCCATTAACACGTGGGAACGAATGAAGGAATGGTTGAAGGATAAGTACCTTCCTTGATCCTACCAAGAGAGACTTCTCAATCAAAGGAGCACCCTTCGTCAGGGTAGTATGATTGTTAATGAAAACATCACGAAATTTAAGGAATTAAATTTGAGATGCGATGTAAAAGAGGAACAGTTGTCACTGCTCTCGAGGTTTAGGACCGGTTTACGATCTGAGATTCGGAGAGAGTTGCTTCACCATAGGATCACATCTCCTGCAGATATGTATGAAAAGGCCATAGATTTGGAACAAATTGTGAAGCCACAATTTCTTAAAAAGTTATATTTTCGCAATTATAACTCTTGAGTCCATGCTTCTAGCGCGAAGCCTACTTTTGTGAACCCTTTTTTTCAGAAAGGAACATCCAATGATTCCTTATGGGATCTAAAAGGAAAAGGTATCGATGTTGACAAAATAAAGAAACTCTCTCAAATGAAGTGCCGCAAGTGTCAGGGATATGGACATTATGCTGTTACATGCCCCATAAGAAATTTGTTCATATTAGAGGCCCTTGATAATAGCGATCCGGATGTAGATAACTATGTTCCTAATTTCATTCCATCCGATGATGATTGTGAGGATCCTGAGGATCGTGTTTCTTTCATCTGATTCCTTCTTGCTTACCAAACGGAAGAGGAAAAGACACGAATAGGGGTACATGTGGGTGACAAAATGCTAGTAGTTTGGTGTGCCTTAACTCTACAGGAGGATGAAGATTGGCGCCAAACAGCCATCTTCCACACTTACTTGAAGTGTAATGAGTGGAGTTGTAAACTCATAATTGACAGTGGCAGTTGTACCAATGGGGTCTCTTCTAGTACTATCACTCGTTTAGGGTTGAAAGCTGAACCACTTCCTAGGCCTTACCATGTCTCTTGGGTAAACTCAACATCTATTCCCGTCACCTAAAGATGTTTGGTCCCGCTACAACTCTCCTCCTACAAGGATCACCTATGGTGTGACGTTATTCCCATGGATGTGGGCCACATCATTCTAGGTAAACCCTAGTTGTATGATCGTGATGTTACCAATTTTGGTAAGTCAAACATTTGCATCTTTAATTTTGATGGGAGGAAAGTGAAGCTTCATCCACTACATCCTAAGGACAAGAATGAGAAAAAGAAGATATCAGACACCGGGTCTAGTGATAAAGCTAATCACCCTAGCACGGAGCCCAATATTAAAGGAAAGGACCCAAAAGGAAAGAGTGCTATGTCCAAAGGAATTCACATTTTGAGTGCTTCAGAATTTGAGCGAGAAGTTTAGGACACACTCACAAGTGTCCAGGAGCATGAGATAACCATGATTGCTTTCGTGACCAAAGCAATCACCACTGAAAAGGCTGTAGAGGCCCCATGTGAAGCTAACCCAATCTTGAAAGAATTTCAAAATGTCTTCCCTAAAGATTTACCCAATGAGCTCTCACCTTTTTGTGACATACAACATGCCATTGACTTGGTCCCTGGATCGGCATTACCAAACTTACCCCATTATAGGATGAGCCCGAGTGAACATGCCAAATTAAAAAGGCAAGTTGAGGAGCTTCTTGCAAAGGGGTTTATCCAAGAGAGTATGAGCCCATGCGCACTTCCTGCACTCCCAACACCTAAAAGAGATGGCTCTTGGAGGATGTGCGTATATAGCAGGGCAATCAACAGAATCATTGTTAAATATTGGTTTCCCATACCGAGACTTGATGACATGTTGGACATGATGGTTGGTGCCAAAATCTATTCAAAGATTGACCTCAAAGGTGCCAAAATCTATTCAAAGATTGACCTCAAAAGTGAGTACCACCAGATTCGTATCCAGCCCGGTGACGAATGGAAAATTGCCTTCAAGACGAAGGATGGTTTGTATGAATGACTAGTCATGCCCTTTGGCTTGTCCAATGCACCTAGCACATTTATGAGGGTTATGACACAAGTGTTGCGACCATTTATAGGCAAGTTTTTAGTCATCTACTTCGATGACATTCTCATCTATAGTAGTACCAGGAAACGATAAATGGACCATTTGAGAGAGGTTTGCTTAACTTTGAAGGGGGAAAAGTTGTTTGCAAGCCTTAAGAAATGCACTTTGTTGGCTTCACAAGATGTCTTCTTAGGGTTTGTCGTTTCTGCAGACGGGATGTCTCCCGACCCCGAAAAAGTCAAGGCCATTGTAGAATGGCAAGAATCGCGGAACATTCATGAGGTGCGCAGTTTCAATGGACTTACCACCTTCTACAAGCAGTTCATTTGAAACTTCAGCATAGTAATGGCTCCAATTACTAACTGCATGAAGAAGGGTGAATTTGCTTTGAGTTCTGCAGCCACCAAAGCCTTTTTAGAAATTAAGAAGAAAATGACGGAAGCTCTAATTATGTGACTTCCCGATATTTCTAAAGTTTTTGAGGTGGCATTCGTCGCATCTGCTGTCAGTAGCGGAGGAGTCCTTAGTCAAGAAGGACATCCTATCGCCTACTTCAATGAGAAACTGAATGCGAATCAACAGAAATACTCCGTCTACGAGAAAGAATTCTATGCGGTAGTACAAGCACTCAAACACTGGAGACATTACTTACTACCGTATGAATTCGTCCTGTGCTCGGACCATGAGGCTCTGAAGTACATTCAATCCCAGGCTAAACTGAAATCCAAACATGCGAGGTGGATCGAAGAATTACAGGAATTTTTATTTGTTTTTAAACATAAGCCAGGGGTTCAGAGCAAGGTTGCCGATGCCTAAGTTGCAACATTGCATTGCTACATTCCATAAGTGTTAGCATCATTGGTTTTAAGCGTTTATCGGAAGCATACTCTACATGCCCTGATTTTGAAGATCTCTATAAAATGCTTACGGATAATCCTTTGCACAATGCACAAGGATTTTTGCTCAAAGATGGTTTCCTTTTCAAAGGAAACAGGTTGTGCATTCCCGGACTTCCCTTTGCAATTTCCTTGTGTGGGAATTGCATGCAGAAGGAATCGCAGGACACCTTGGTCGCAATAAAACCATTGCCCTTGTGGAGGATCAATTTTATTGGCCAACTCTTAAATGAGATGTTGCCAAAATTATCGGGCAATGTAGAACTAGTCAACTTGCGAAACAGCGCAAGCAGAACTCGGGGTTGTATACTTCGTTGCCGGTGCCACATGCACCATGGCAAGATGTTAGTATGGATTTTGTACTAGGTCTTCCAAACACTCTCCGTAAGCATGACTCCATATTAGTCGTCGTGGATTGTTTCTCTAAGATGGCCCACTTTATCCCCCGTTCAAAAACCTTTGATGCATTTCATGTAGCACGTCTATTCTTTAGTGAAGTTGTTTGACTCCATGGGCTTCCTACTACCATTGTTTCTGACCAAGACGTGAAATTCACGAGCAATTTTTGGAAGACACTTTGGATGATAATGGGCACTAAACTCCGTTTTTCTTCCACCTATCACCCTCAGACCGACGGTCAAACCGAGATTGTCAACTGAAGCCTAGGAAATCTTCTTAGGTGTTTGGTGGGTGAGCACGTTAAGACATGGGATGTAATGTTACCGATCGCTGAATTTGCATATAATAGTTCGGTTGATAGGTCCATTGGCATGAGTCCATTTGTAGTTGTGTTAGGTTACAAACCTAGATTGCCAGTAGATCTCATTCCCATTACCTCACTACATAGGCCCTTTGCATTAGCTAAGTCATTTGCACAACATATCCATGCATTGCATGAAGAGATCAAATGAAGAATTAATATGCACAATAATTCTTATAGAATGACTACTAATGCACATCGTCACCATGTTGAGTTCAGCATAGGTGATTATGTTATGGTACTTATAAGGCCTAAAAGGTTTCGTTAAGGGACTGTTAAAAAAATTACATGCCCGCAATGCTAGACCGTTCAAGGTTGTTAAGAGATTGAGCCCCAATGCATATGTTCTAAAACTGCCACCCGACTAGGAAATCAATCCAATCTTCAATGTGGGAAACCCTATTCTTTTCCATGATCCCATAATTCCACCCCTCTTCGTAGACTTCCGTGCCTATCATCCAACCAACCCATGAGCTGATTATACCCATAAATATTGCCCCATATGAGTCATCCCATTTGACCAAAAGCCTTCCTACTCCTCCTACACCTGCCCTGAACCAAAAGAAAGATTTTGTGGAGGACATACTAGATGATGCCTTGGTCTCCACCAAACACGGGGGCTACCAAAAGTACCTTGTCAAGTGGAAGAACAGGCTGGATACAGATTGTACATGGATCATTCAAGCTGAGCTACAACGCCTAAATCTTGACCTCTTGGAGCGATATGACAGTGGCGAACTCTTTGTAGCCCCAGGGAATTGATGGGGGCATCAAGTCAAGGAGCAAGAAGAAATTAAGTAACATGGTCTCGTTATGGATGGATTATACTTTTATGGGGCTAATCCATTATGGTTTATAAGATCCACCGTTGGTTTGAGGTTCGAAGGAAGATGCACCGTTAAAGATATCCCTAGGCATTCAAGCAAAAGGCCCCACACTGAGATGTGCCAAAAGGGAAGATTTGTTCCTAAAGACTTGTTGCTGATTTGAAAGCGTTTTAAGTTTAAATAGGGGCCCAAGTTGCTTTAGTAGAGTTTTTTAATAAAACAGGGTCCCATGGTATAAAGTTTAATTAAATATGTAAAAGAGGAGGGCCCCACAACTTAAAACACTACACAAAAAGTGAGTAATAGGGGATGACTTCTGCATGAATCCCCATGCACTAGTCATCCCACATTTGGCCACTTTATTTGCTGTTTTTTTTTTTTTTTTGTTTCTTTATGTTCTTTGTTTATTGTTTTATCTTATGTAAGCTCTCATTAAATCTCAACCATCCAATGTTAAGAGTTGAGTTTTCTTCTCTTTTAAGTTGTAACTCCATCCCTGGAGACCATTATTGATGAATAAAGAAAACCTTCTCCATGAAAGCTTCTTTGGAATTCTCCATGCAAGTTTTTTTTTTTTTTTTCATATTTCCTCGCTCTAGTTGGGGAGTTTGGTGTGAGGCCAAGAAATCGATCTTCACAAAAGGTAATCTCCATCTCTTCTTTCTTTTGGTTAAGATCTCCATCCCCTCCATTTAGATCTCTGCAATCAGCCCGAAGAAAACCCTTGTTCTCCTCTTAGATCTAGACAAATATTGGCTAAACGAAGGAAAACCTTCACAACAGTTCTAGATCTGAAGTTTGGCTATTATAAGACCTGCAATCAGATCAAAAATCTGATAAGATACAGCCCAACCAGGCACTAGATCTGAAAATCACCCATTTTGGGCAGATCTGAACCCTAGATTCGAAACCCAAATTCCCTCATATTGGAAGAATACCCTATTACTACATCCTCTCAGATTTGAATCTTGATTTTGAGATCTGAAAATTAATTGGATTTGAATCCCTATAATGGTTGGGAGTTCTAACTCCCAAGGATCCATCTCCCCACCTTAGGAACATCATTTGCAGGCTTGTGATTTAAATGGCAGATTTAAACAAGTCTCTTTTACTGCATTTAATTATGATCTTATGCTGGTGCCAACTTTACGTTAATTAGTGTGTAAATTATTTCGATACTTGATCTCTATTTGCATTTCATTCAACATTTCTTAGGTCCTACATCATATAGATGGTGGATGGTTCACTCAGTTAGTTGTACAACAACCCAATTTAAATCTTTTATTCATATCTTATAACCATTACATAACTAACAGAAAAACAATTGAAGGAAATAGAGAATAGTGCAACATGCAATTAGAGACCATAAAAGAGTGGGAATTTATAATAAAAGTAAAAGGTTAGATGCTCATTTGTAATTTTCAAAAATACAAGAAGTTAACTTTGCCTAAAATTATTCCTAGTTTTTTTTTATCAAAAAATTCATGCCATGCCAAGTCAGGCTAAAGTTTTTTCAGATAAACTGATTAACAAATTAAGTGACATAAATGATAATTCTAAAACAAAGTTACATGTATTTAACTCAGTTGCTTTTGTTCTTTCATATAATGAAAATGTAAAACAAAGTTACATGTATTTAGATCTACAGGTAAGCTAGTTGTGCCAAAGTAGTTAGACTTTAAATAACTAATCAAGATTATGATTTTCAAATAGCTAGGTTGTGGTAATTTCCCTGCATCACTTGAGCAATCTAACAATTGTATAAATGATAAATCAAATAATTTATAAGCAAGCACATGATAAGGAATATGAATTATGATTCCTACTTGAAGGCAGTAATGTTAATAACTTCCAATTTTAAATCAACCTGTAGCATTCAACATAAATGATAAAAATCAATTTGTAGCATTCAACGTCAAATATAACAAACACTTGATAACCTCCTATATCCATATACTTCCAAAACCCATGGAAGCAAGCTAAATTCTATGTGCATGCTGGATTCTGTATGAACTACTAAATAATAAAAATTCCTGAATCTATTCTAAAGGAGATGTATATTCAAGACTTCTAAATACACACCTGTACCTTTTAAAAACTAAACATTGTTCAAACCTTTTATATGAAACCTGTATCATTATAATATTTTAAAAAATTGAATTCTAGAATATGAAGAATACAAACACCATTGCATTCCAAACAACATTCAACATAATACAAAATCTATAACAGCACCTCAACAAATGTTCAGTCAAATTGAACATAAACTTCATAAAATTTAACATAAACTTGGTAGTCAAAATGAAGAGATAATGACTATGTCAAGTTCAAGAAACCAACTTTAACATGGAGCATCAAGTTCAACTTAAAAAGAAAAAATGAAACTTAGTGGTTCCCATGCCCTCTTAGAATTTTCAGCCATTGGGGGTCGGCTCCCGTGCTCCCATGCTTTCAAACAGAATGGGGGATTAGCTCTTAAGTTTGCAGCATGTTTAAAGTGGCTATAAATTGTTGGTGTTGAAGAGATGATAATCATATTTCATTTCTGTGCCACCTTAAATAGGTAGGGATGCTAAAACCCTTTAGGTAATACAAACAATAAGATACAATCATCACCAAATATTGATTAATCATAACAGAACACAGTTCCTTTCAACCATTTGTTGAAACAAAGTGTGGTCATCTTTTAATTTATTCCAAAAGCAAAAAAAGACACCCACTTATTCCAAAGAATATAGCGAAATATTTTCAATGACAACATAGAAAGAAAACCACTATAACTAATCAAAATAACCATTTAATTCATTTAATTAGTACAATAATTACACTATCTACTACCCTTATGAAAGTAAGTCAGTAATGAATAAAAAAATGATAAAAAGATGGATTCACTCTACTTGCCACCATTTTTTATAGCCAAAATCAAGAACTTAATGACTCAAAAAGTGTTCCAAAGAACTAATGCAGAAGAATGATATAAATCAACCAACATAATTCCAAAAAATTGTTAAGTACACCCCCCTGTTCTTGAATAAAAGACCCTCTATGGAGGCATTGATGCAAGGGCCCCCACATTGAATGAAGGGTACCCCAAACCAAACCCTTCTATGAGATAAAACCAGATCCTGTATCATTGTCTCAGTGGCGTTTAATCAAACAGTCACCATGCACTATCGGAACGCAGTTGAATAATTCATGTCTAAAGTTCTGTGGTTTCATTTGTTCTCGGCATTTTCTTTAAAAACTGTTATTTAATATATTGAGATGTAAAAAAAAAAAAAAAGGAGAACATACCAGCCATGAACTCAAGAAACCATACCCCATCAAATGAAACTGCAAAAGCACAGTAGAATCTTTGATCTCCTGCCACCACCAGAACTTCCAAATTCAACAGAGCGAACAAAAATACCAAAAGGGATTCTATACCCAAAAGACATCCATAATTCACACATAAAAAAAAAAAAAAAAAGAAAAAAGCCACTCCCACTCCATGACGTTAAAGACATGCTCCATTTATTGAAATTGAAACCTCAAATATCATTATGGAGAAAAAATACCTCCAAAGCAAGGAAAGAGATGCAGTCCACATCACAAGGACGATGAGATCCAAAGCAAGTCAATCAATACAGCTTTTATTCTTCTTCACCACTCTGTCGATGTTCAGTACTTTTTTCGTTTTTCCTTTCAAACTGAGATAAAAAACAAAGGACACCTGTTTTCGATTGGATTTTCATACCAATAGAGATTTAAACGGATTTCAAAATCAGATCTTTCAAATCCAATCATAACATTTTATGAAATTTTAGAAGAAAGCCTAAAAATTATAAAATCACTGAAATCCATTCTTACTGTCTTTAATGCTCAAAAGATTAAACCATACCCTAAGTTGAAGAAACATGAATGCATCAGTGACCTTAAAAAAATTTCATGACGGAACCATGTACCTTCTTTAGTCAGAATAGCAATCGAACCAAATCCAGTCCATCGAATTAAACATAAAATACAAATCAAGTTTCATGAAAAGATTGAAGAGAATAATAGATTTAAGGTTTTTCAGAAGGGAGGCTACTCATCGACATTGAGAGGACTTGCTGTCCGGAAGCAGCCAACGTAAGAAGAGAAGAGAAAAAAAGGGCAGAGAAAGAACCCCCCTTGCCAACCACCGACACCACCACTGGTGTCCCAAAATCATCTCCAACCACCACCGAGCTCGATCTCCCTCTGTGCCCTTCAGCCGTTGTCGCAGATCCTCAAACCCAGAGAAAAAAAATATACAAAATAGAAAGAAGAAGAAGAGGCAGAAGATGGAGAAGAGAAGAGAAGAGAAGACAGAGAGACTGCGGGCGATAGAGAAAGAGAGAAATAAGGTCGTCTATGTTACGTATTCATAATAAGGTCGTCTATGTTACGTATTCATTGCCAAACTAAATAATTTTGCGGCAAACACAACTAGCATCGCGTCAAACTATTTCAAGATTTGGTGACCAGTGAGAATTCGTCCCTCAATAAAAACTATCATTCAGCAACAAACTAAAGTCGTCGTTAAAAAACAAACTTCGGTGCGAATTTGGGCTTAGGGCTGGAATTCATTATGGACGACAACGTGGAGACGCATTCTTATTTCGTCATGCAAAGGTTAATATATAGCAACGAACGACTTTGGTTGTCACTAAACCTTGCCGCTGATTATGCATTTTCTTGCATCGAGGGAAGGATGGTGTTCCACAGTTTTCATATCTTAGAAAGGAAAAATAAAATGAGTTTCTCCTTGAAACGGGAAAAAGAAAATAAAGACGGTGCAGCCAGTAGCCTCCTCATCCTCCTTCTCATTCTCACTTCTCAAGTTTTTTTTTCTTTTTTTTTATATTGTTTAAATTGGTGGCTTTGATGAAGAATAAAGAACAGGTTTAGGGCTTATGACCTTTACTTAATTTTTTTAAAAAAATTACACTTAGCCTATTAAGGATGGTCACTATTCCTTTTCTAGGGTTGTCAAAACCTATCTTAACAAAAGATTAACAAAAAAAAATTGTACTGACTTTTCCAATACAGGGTGGTTAAACTATCGTGGACTCCGTGTGTAGCGGCCATTGCATGGCAAGTGGCATAACTTAGCGAACCCTTGTTGTCAGGTGATAAGTCCTTAAAAATGTATCATCTTATGTGTACTTTAGGGGATTTTAAGGAATTATTCATTAGAACTTTCTTCATTTATTTGGAAATCAAGCTTTTATGATTTTGGAATTCATTTTAGAGTTTTCTTACAAAAATATTCAAAAATCACAATTTTTTCATGAAATCATAAAACTTTCCATTTTTGAATTTCTATTTTTAGAAGGTTTTTCATCATATTATTTTTATGATATAATTTGTCATCATTATTAGTTAAATCATGAGAAATGGTGTGAATTTATGGTGTTATTTTATGTTAATTGGCCCACATTAATACATTTGTGACTTTTGGTCAAAATCATTACTTTTAATAAAATGTCAATTTCTCTATAGAAAACATTGAAGACAAGGGTCTCACTCTTCAATTGTTGCATGAATCTAAATTTGGATTTCAAGAACTCAAATTGGAAAGAAGGAAGGAAAGCTATGGTGGAAAAAATTTAAGAAAAAGAAAGTCAAAAAAGAAGAGATAAAAATTGGAAAGTCAATTCTGTTTCTATTTGGATAGCATGAATTAAAATAGTTATAACTCTCAAACCATGTGTTGGATTAGGGCAATCTAAGTACCGTTGGAGAGCTCTTTTTAAATAGATATTCATAGAACCCAAGATTACACTAATCGGAGCTAAAATGACAAAGTTATGGCCCTGGGAAGTTAGCTGTGTATTTTTAGGCGGAATTGCATAAAATTGAAGTTTTGTTTTAATTTTAGAAAGTGGGTATGGAGAGAAATTTGCACAAGAAAAGCAACTAAGATTCTTTCTACTTACTATTTATTTGCTAATTTTTGGCCAAAGAAGGAGAACAAACATTATAAAAAGGATTCAAGGGGGAGTTGCTCAACACCCTAGGCCTTTTTTTTCTCTCTCTCCCCATCTCTCCTCCACCTCAAGATGCGTTAGGCCAGCCCACTTAGGTCCCATCCACTACATCCATTCAATTTTATCATCCTTCTCTTGTTCAATTATTCTCCCGTGGTGTGAAGCATGAAGATTAGATCCTGGATTACGCACGAAGTCCTCTCTCTTTCTTGAAGTCTTGATCTAGGATAAGGTTAGTTTCTTTTTTTAGTTTTAATTGTTTTTATAGATTATTGGTTGAATTGGTCCATTTTAATTTAAAAGACACAATTAGTGAGGTTAAGGTGTATCGCCTTAGATCAGTATCGTATGTTTGTATGTGGTGACAGTATGCACTTAGTGCGGTGTTTTTGTGGTCTTTTATTAATTCCGCCAATATGATGTTCTAATTTCCCATAATAAAAGAAATTATAATTATTTTTATTTTTCTTTTTTTACCCTTTGCCTTTGAATGATTTATTTCTGATTTTTAGTTTAATGCATGGTATATTTATTTTTTTACAATTGGTGGTTTGATGAATTTTATGGTTTTGGAGTTTCGTAGTTTAGGTTACTTTTAGCTAAGGATTTATAGGTTAGGTTTTATTTTTAATTTATTATTTAATTTTCATATTTGTGATTGTAATTTAAACTTAATTTTCAAATTTAGTAGTTGTATATTTGTATAGATTTTATTAAGTTAGCACTAGTTTTTTAATTAGGACAGGTTGTGAGATACATAGCTCCCTGTGGATACAATCCCGACTCACTGGATAAAACTACAATTGAGGCCTTACACATGGGGCCATCGGTCATCAGATCTTGGTTTGAGTGGCACCAATGACCTGAAACACATTTGTCTCTGGGTTTTTTAAATAAGTGTCCTTGTTAGTAGTACACATGGATCAAAATATTAGCTGATATTGATTCATATCGGCCGATACGAATCAATATTAGCCATGATCGAGCCAATATATTGATGTGTATCGGTAATAGTCTCGTCTCTGTGAAACATCGCCATAATATCAGTCGATATCAGTTGATATATTGAAAATATTTGTCAAAGTCAATATATCGGCTGATACAGTATAGAAAGCCCAAATTAAAACATAGAAAAAAAAATCCTCTATAGTCTACCCAGAGAACAACAAAACAGCATAAAAATGAAAAAAAAAAGGAAGAGAGAAGGAGGATGCCGATACTTAGACTGACTGCCACTGCCATCTGCTGCACCAGCCACTACCACTGCACTTTTCCTCGTCTTCTTCTCCTTCTCTCCTTCCCTTTTATTTCTATCTTTTTCTTCTCCCCTTCTATTCCTTTTCCTCCTTCTCTTCCATTCCATTTTCCCCCTTTTTTGTCCGTGTGAAAAGTGACTGAAATTTCAAAACCCACTTTGTGTTTTCCCCACTTTATATCCACCCTATTTTTTATCGGCATGAAAAGTGACTAAGACTCCAAAACCCTTTCATTAGGGTTTTAAAATTTTTGGAAGGGCCAAAAGTTGAGGCACTATAATGTTTTTTCTTTTTTTTTTTTTTTTACTTTTGTATATACATGGTGCAAAATGTGGGGCCCATAATAGGACACATAGTGAACCACTAATATTTTCTTTGGGTCCAAGATGAATTTCATTTTAATTGGGGATTGGCCTACTTTTTTTATTGGCCAGATTCTTTTTTATTTAAGTCTAATTTAATTAATCAAACAATGGGATAATTTTCAATTATAATGAAATGAGGTTAAGACCCATAAAAGATTTGTCAATTTGAGGGGTTTGGATTTTTCATTTGCGTGCATCATTTTTTGGACTTTCTATTTTTCTTATTTTTTGAAAATTTAACCATCTAGGGCATTTTACTAGTAAAAGCTAGTGGCCCCATATTTGAATGGGCATTTAATATATTTGTGTGGCATCAAGCGCTATAAAATAGTTCATTTAAGAATTACTTAAGTTATATAAAATTGAAGTATACAATAATCATATTAGAGGGAGGCATTTATTTTGATCATTATTTTGAGTGGTTTGAATTTATATAAATGCCACATTGATGGATTTATAAATTATAAAACCAGTAAAAAATTAAACAATATAAAATTTTGCACATTTAAAAGTAAAACATTAAACAATGATACAGGATGTTCTGACTTAGGGGGATTAATATTTTGCTTTATAGTTGTTACTAGTAGAAAGAAATAGTGTTTTCTAGTGTTTTACAATATTCTAGAACTTTTTGGATATTTTTCTAAATTTTTTTGGGGTAAAAAAAAATCACACCATGATGACTGCAACGGACTACGAATTGTGACTGATACCGATATCGTATTGGTTTTTTGGGTCGGTCAATACCACGATTTGGATCCATGGTAGTACAAGTGTCTAACTGCAAGGACATGTAATGTAACCCCATCGCAACCAATTTATGTGATTAATCTAATGACCTTTCCATCTTAAAGATTTGCACAAATTCAATTTCTCGTACATTCTCGTTTTCAAAAATCCCAAAAGTTAAGGTGTTCATACATCTTTAACGTGAAATTCTTAAATGGGGAAAATAAGATGATGATAACAAGAAATTATTTGGATATATTTTAAGTTCATTTGACCTGGGAGTTGAAATTATATTCATTTTCTCTGTGTGCAAGTGGTCTTCTCTAATGCATGATGAAAATTTATTTTCTCATAAATTGGGTTTCTCAAGGCCCAACACCTTAGCTGATATTGAAAGAAGAAAAGAAAAAACTCAACTAATTAGAGACATAAACACTGATGAATATATCAAAGTGGGTGCACCGAAGTGGTCAAATATAACCACTTTGGATTATTCTTTTAATGTTGTGGATGAGCATTGGATCAAATGCTCATTTTTTTCTTTCGACATCAGATTCGATACTCAGTTATGCAATAGGAAGCCTTTTCTTCCTTCCTCTCTAAAAGTGATGGTTCCCTCTCTTTCCTGTCCAGCAACAGCAATTGAAGGTGGGAGACTGGTAGTGGATACCGGCAATGGGAGACTACTCCGGTGACTTTCTCAGATCTATGCAACACTAAGCACTAGAGAACACGCTACCACCATCAGTAGAGACAGGTGAATTCTCTTTTTGGTTTGGAATCAGCAACGATAGTGGCGGTGACGTTCTCAGATCTATGCAACACTAAGCACTAGAGAACACGCTACCACCATCAGTAGAGACAGGTGAATTCTCTTTTTGGTTTGGAATCAGCGACGATAGTGGCACAGAAAGTCCATCCCCTTCTTCTTCACAAGTACATATACCCTTTGTCTTTTCACCTTTTCTATTTTTTTTTTTCTGACTATGATGTGAGACAGTTGGGTGTGGTTGTGGTTGAGATGGTTTGTGAGTTAGGGGTTGGCTATGGAGACTGGGGATTCGAAGTGTGGTGGTATTTAGTGGAAACTGGGGATTTCAAATGGGTAGGAAGCGTGGACGGTGGAGGATGAAAGGACTTGGTTGGTTGTGGGCTTTGGTAGTAGCGTGGGATTTGGGTTTGCCATGATTTTTCACCAATCAATGGAAAGAGACTAGTCTCTCATCTAGGTATCCCCACCGGTCTCCCACCTTCGGTCACTGCTACCGAATAAGAGAGAGGAAACCATTGTTTTTGAAGAGGAATGGGGATGAGACTTCCTATTGTAGAATTGAGCATCAGATTCGATGCTGGAAGAGGAAAATGAGCATTAGATCTAATGCTCATCCACAACATTAAAAAAATAAACTGGAGTGGTCATATTTGACCACTTTGATGCACCCACTCGTAAGATTTTTTTTTCTTTTGTTAAGGGTTCATTTATGATGACTTTTTCTATAAAATCCTGTAATAATACAAATAAAAATAATAATAGTAATCATCATCATCATCTTTTGATTTGTCTAAGTTCAATGTGGGCATCATATTGAGTTGGCTAGCCTTTCCAAAGAGGTGATGCTCTTGGGTTGAACCAAAAGCTTTTGCTTGAGGGGGAGAGGGCAATGGGCTTTAAAATGTATCCAAACTTATTAAAAAGTTTAGATTTATTGAAAAATAAAATAATAATAATATTGAAAGATAATCTTAGTCAATTTGAAGCACTCAAGATGAAGAATAAAGGAATTTATTAAAAAGGAAAAATAAACTAAATGTCAATGGAAAAATATATAAAAATACACATTTTCATTAATTTAAGGCTATTATGATGATGAAATAATTTAAAAATGTTTAAGAAAAGGATAAAATAATATTATTGCTAATGAAAACCTAAATTTTGAGTATAAATATATGAAAACTTAAAAATGCGAAAAGCAAATTTTGAGTATAAATATATGAAGACTTGAAAATGCAAAAAGCATGCAAAACATCTTTTACATGAGAATGGAAATAATAGTGTTAGATGTTCTTATGAGTGAATGAGATTTGTGGCATATATAAAATTGAAAAAAAATCCATATACAGCAAAATGAAACACATTTTGATAAATATAAAAATTGGGAACCTTGATATTTGCTTAAAACAAAAATGGGATTTAACAATATAGTCTTTCTTTTTTGTTTTTTTAATACCATAAGCCAAGGGGCTTGGAATCCCAAGCCCATGTGAGTAGCCCTTATGTGAGGGAATGAGACTTTGTGTAAGGGGAGTGAAAGTTTTGGAGGTGCTCCCAAGTATGTGATTTTCTAGATTATAAGCACACACACAATATGTAGTGGAAAATAAAATAAATCAAATAAGCAACCACCACAAAAAGACGATTTTTATGTGGAAACCCAACATGGGAAAAAACCATGAGTCTGATCACACTCAAAATGATGACGAATGCAACGAAATCGAGTCCAATATTCACACATTCAAGTGCATAGAAGAATGAGAAAATAACTATGGATCATCATTAAATTCCCTTTAATTACATGGGTTCAATGTTTTGACCTCACAGATGCATCCAATTCTGGCGAACTTCCAAAATGTGATTTGAAATGCAAGATGTGTTGATAAGCTAATCCCTTCCCAAGGTATGGTTGGAAAGTAGGAAGCTTATAATCTAGTAGAAATGGAACAAGATTGAACTTTGGTGTGATACCCTTCTTTTTCATCTTGATCTTCACCTTTGATTTAGTCAATATTTCTTCAACTTCCGTAAAGGTTATGTGCTTTTTAGGACTTGTGTGAATACCCAGAATTGAAGAATGGTCACTAGAGGAACCTATGACCATCACCTTGTCTATCAAAGATTTAATTTGAGCCATGAGCATATTGATTTTAGTTGAATTCCTTTTGGTCATTGCTTTTTCTCTTCTATTGGCGAATAGAGGACTTGCTTGAACTTTGACTGGACCACCTAGCTTATGTGTTAAGATTCTCAATTGGGTAGTCAAGTTGTAGATGTTAGCCCCTTATTGTTTGACAACATCACTAACATTGTGATCTTTATTTTCACTAGCATCTTCTTCGCAGGCATCTTTATTTCCAATGGTATCATTATTTCTATTTTTGCTAGTTCCACTCCCCTCAGCCATAAACACTACGTACTGACGGGAGTTAGATAATTTCATTGCTTAAGGAGTAGACAAACTGTCTTTTGTATCCAAGACTGTGATATGATCATCTTTAGAGTCAGTTTCGACTTGACCTTCAGAAGTCCTGCTTGAATTAGTGTTAGAATCAAACCCTCATGATTTGAGTCCGAGCCATACTTCAAGTAACCCTTTGAGCAGAACCTAGTCCGACCATGTTAGATGAGGTCAAGTCAGGGTCATCTACTTTGACCACCCATTTTTGAGTGATCTTGTGCTGCGATATCTTTTAAGTCAGCTCTTTGTGGCTAACCAAGGCTTTCCTTTTGATTTGGTTGGCCAACCTAGTTACCAAGCTTTGATCTTTGAACTTGGCCACCAGCGGCCTTGAAATGACATTAACTCATTCCCAATCCATTGGATCAGCAGTAGGAAATAAGAGGATGTCAATAACACCTCTTTTTTTTTTCTTTTGCTTTTTCTTTTGTTAGAGTGAATCTTTGAGGTAAGCGAGATCAGTCGCATTGTTAATGACCAATTGCTCAGTCTTCTTTTGGTGTTCAGCGGCATATGACAGACTCTCAGGTGAAAATGGCAGGGTAGTTGCTACAATAATTGAAGGTAGATGCCTTCTGCTGAACCTTCGTCCCTCTTCTGAGTTAGAGGATGGAAGGTGTTTTCTTCAAGTGAGGCCAAAGGTTTGTTCTTAGCCTTATTGGTTTTTGAAGTACGTGGTTAAGGTGACCATGTACTACATCTAGGAATGGTTGCATCCTTCTGGGGCTTATTGTAAGTAAGGAACTGCTAAAGGTCCTTTGGTGCTCAGAGCATTTGATTGTTGATGACCTGCTACTTAGGTCGGGTTAATGATGACTTCAGGTCCTAGACAGCCATGGCATGGGCTTGTTAGGACCCATTGGTTTGCGATCTATGAATCGAACCTGTCTTGCCCCTAGACGAGGCTCGATGATGTGAAGACTATTGCCTTCTAATTGCATCTTGAGTTTAGGTTTCTCCTAAACCTTGGTAGAAATCCCAAATGGGTTCTAGGCATATTTGCAAACCCAGGATTTAAGAACTTTAGTCCTCTTGGTAGACTTTGTGGTCACTGATAACCCGTTCAATTAGATGAAGCAGCTGGGTTTACAAGAGTAAAGAGCCTCTGAAAGACTGAGACCCTTGATGCAGGTGTAACAGGGTCAGTCAGATCCCGCTTAGGAGTTCTTGCATATTGACAGTTCTAGATCATAGAGATTTTGAATAGCCTCTCTTTGGCTTCATCAAAGGTAATGATTAGGGAACTTATTGATATTTTCTGCAAAGTAGTAAGCCCAAAGGATTGTATCAGTTTTATAACCAATATGGCTACCTCTTGGGCTAGCTAGAATGGTCTACGAATGCCTTCTGAACCAACGTGGTCTCCCCATTAGATGAACCGAAATGGTTAGAAGCAGGCATAAAACCAACCTCATTGTGCTATGTTGACTAGTCCTAGCTACTAGAATTTTCACAAGACTTTTGGACTTTATAGTTAAACTTAGAAGCATGCTATGTTGACTAGTCCTAGCTATTAGAATTTCAGTAGCTTCTTCGGACTATATAGTCAGATTCATAAGCAAGAGAGCTGGATCCAACCAAAGGGATAAGGGCAATAGGATCAAGCTTACACCATTATCACAATCATCACACTGGTTCCATTAGTGTAAGACTCCGGACAATGTGTAACTGCAAGTGTCATTGTTCTTATAACTAATTTGATGTAAACATTTGTTTAGGTCTTATAAATGAACTGGTGATCCTACAACCAATAATGTAAAGCCTTTTTTAGACTGAATTTACACTTTTTCATTTCATATAAGGCTGTTGATTTGGTCTGTGCACTTTAAGGTGCAAGGTTCCTCCATTTAAAATGACAAGTTGATGCACTTTAAGGTGCAAAGTTCTTCCATAAATGTTCTTAAACCCATCATAGACATCAGAGGTCTTGAATAGGGTGTCTTCAGAGTCAAACAGGTCCAACTGGGGTCATAACAGGTCAGTACCGTGGATCATAGTCACTACCCATTTTGCATAGCCTCCCACAGTCACAACACTTTTTACACAGCATCTTACAGTCAATGGCTCACAGTAACATTTTTAGCACTTTTCATGTATTTTGGCACCTTTTCATGTCTTTTAGCCTAGTTTGATCATAAATTAGAGCAAAATTTCTCACAGCTGGCACTAATTTTTTTATCATGCTCGAAATGATGATGAATGCAACGTAATCTAGTCCAACGTTCACACATTCAAGCGCATAGAAGAATGAGAAAATAACTATGGATCATGATTAAATTCTTTTTAATTACATGGGTTCAGTGCTCTGACCTCAGTGATGCAGGTTTTTTACAAGTATTAGAAAATCACAACCACTCCCTCTAGTCTTAGATGTGATCCAAAATGGGAATATTAAATAAATTACATGAAAAAAGTTGAAAATCACAGAAAAAGGTGAAGACAGGGGGGGCAGTGACCACAAGCAATTGCCATTTTGGCCATTGGTTGTCCCTGTTTCACTTTTGTTTTCTTCTATTGTGCATTTAGAGTGCTGAAACTTGTGTTTTCTAGTTTTGGAAGTGATGAATGACCCTCTAAGAGTGCTAAATGCTATCTTAGAATCCTCTGTGATCTTTGGTAGTCACCACTTATATTTTACAGATCGCGCTTGTGTGAATACGGAAGGGTTGCTATTGTGCAAGCAATTATGGTTGGAGTTGTGTCATTCTGACCATATTGTTTTTAAAGAATAGAATGAAACCTAAAAATGGTTGGTCACAACTTGAGAGATGGCCAAAAACTTCAAATGGGAGAACCAAAGAAGATAACTTCATCCTGTTGAACTTCTTTGACACTTGGTAGCCTTGACGTTCAATGTCCACCGGCATTGGCAAGATGTATCTTCTTCCCTTGAACTATCTCTCACCTTAAGTCTGCGAGGTGAAGAAGAACAAAGAGAGCTTTGATGTTTGTAGGTGTAAATGCGAGCCTAATGCTCGTGAGAAGTTTGTGGAGCCTTTGAATCTTTGTTGGAATCTTGGAAACCTTCTTGAACCCTTATTCAGAGCTCAAGTATGCCTTTTATAGTCTTCAAAGAGAGTTGGGATGGTTATCAATAGTTTTGAGGGAGCTACACTTCGAAATAAACTAGAATAACCTCCAAAAACCATCCATGGTTGCTTTTATAGGTGTTTGTGATTGTGGCCACGGTCACGGACAGGCCTATTTGTGGCCTTTTTACCTATGTGATCTGTGTTCATTAGTGTGGGGCCCGAATGATATCTAATCTCACCAAACTTATAAGGATGTTTTTCAACACCATTTTGAGTGGGTCATAGAAATTGCAGCGTGTTTGACCTTTTGAAGTTGGTCAACCTTCATTTGACTTTTCATGAAAATGGGCTATTGTATCTGCTGTTTGAGGTACAAATGACCTCGGATTTCTTGAAACTTGGAGGTATTGATGTTAGGGGCATCTTGGACTATCCATCCAAATTCCATGTTATTTTCATTTGTGAAAGTAGGATTTTGATGAAGGGCTCATTTGTCACATGTTCTAAATCAATGTCCCTTTGAATTGTAGGCTGGCTTGTTTTCTATCCAAATGATATTCAATTGATTTGAAACTTTGAGGAGTTGACTTTGAGCACATTTTGAGTCTTTAATCTAAGTTTCATCAGCTTTGGCCCTATAGAAGTAAGATTTTGGTTAGTGACCCCATGGTTCGGAGGGCCGGGGAGGGGGGGGGGTGTGGTTGGGGGGAGGGTAGTGTTATTGACCCTGAGTTAAAATGTAGCTGAAGTAGGGTTAGATGAGATTTCCTTGGATTGAAAATTTACAGAGTTATTTTTGAACATAACTTGAGCTTTACATCTGAATTTCATTAACTTTGGTCACCTGGAAGCAAGGCTTTGGTTAGTGATCTTAAGGTTTGGGGGTTATTGACTCAACGTTGACATGTTCATTAAACTTGGGTCAATTACATCCATACGACTTAAAATTTTGTAGATTCACTCTTGAATATATATTGAACTTTCTCCAGTAGTTTTTCATTTGATTTGATCTTCATGAGGTGTCACTTTGCATAATGACCCTAAAGAGCTTGGTCGACAACCATTTGAACAAAGTTTGGGTACAGATGGTGTCTAAATGTACTGAAACTTTAAAGGATAGTCTTTGAATGTATTCAAAGATATCCCCATGAGTTTCAGCTAGTCTTTACATGCAAAAGTGTTAGTTACGATAGTGACCCCTAGGAGCTAGCATACAATCATTGAAGCTTGAGTTTGAACTGAAATGGAGTTCAAATGCTTTGAAACTTTGAAAAATCATTTCTGAACATGTTTTGGAGTTGTCATGTGATTTCCAACCGCTTTGGTAATTTAGAAGCTTGAGTACATTCAATGACCTCATGGTTTTTAGTTAATGGACCTTGAATTGGGTGGTTGGTGAGTTGAGTGACCAAATGGAGTCCATTAACTCTGAAATTTGAACTATTGCACTCTTAGTTCATTTGAAGCCTTTTGATTGAGTTGCATTAGCTCTAAATATTTAGCTGTAGTACTTGACCTAGCATCCCACAACCCTTGGTTTATGTGGCCTTGAGCTTGGAATTTGCTTTTGATGTATTCATTGCAACACTTGTAATGTTTGTGATTTTTTTATGGGTCAATAAATGCCCCCCCTTGAGGTGCAATGATGAACGAATGACTCTGGAATCATTGTGCTTTGAAATAACTAATCTGTGGGAATGGTGAATGATGTGATGAAAATGTAGTTTTGTTAAGGTAGGTTGTAAACCTAGACTTGAAAATTTGAAATTTTGATAAAAAGCCATGAAGGGTTTGATGATAAAATTTGGTAAAATCATAAAGAATTTGACTTTCTATGCCCTATTTTTCATAGATATCAAAAGCAACATCTCTGTCAGGACTGTGGGGAGCACCTACAAAAAGAATCCCTAAGGTATTGGAAAATTCAAAAATTTATGAATTTTGTTTTGATTTTGGAAATTGGGTTTGATTTTCTCATGACCTATTTGTCACAGATATCTAAGTAGCATCTCTGTGGGGACATGGGGACACCCACCCAACGAATATTTGAGGTTTTAAGAAAAATTAAGGTTTGTATTTGAAGTGAATTTGGGTTTGGAATTTCATAGATTTTGGTTTATTTAAAAAAAATCAAGGTTTTGACTTAGCTTGACATCAGTCAAAATGAGATGAAAACTTGAAAGAGCTTGGCTTTTTGTGGATTTTGACTCAAAGTTGACATGATAAATTTGGCTAAAAATTGGCTTTGACCCAAGATGGATTTTGAAATTGGGGTTTGACCAAGAATGACTTGAGAATTTGCTTGATTTTGACTTGAGAGGAAACCAAGAAATGTTTTTTTTTAAAAGATGTACAAAGTGGGTTCTTTTTTTTTTTTTTTTTTTGCAGTGGGAAATCTAAATGATCACATTTGAGAAAGTGGCTCATTAAGCAGTGGATCCCACAATTCAAAACTAAAGTGCCCGTGGACAAAGGGGGTAGTGTCCATATGCACATGGCTAAGTCGTGACCCCTTGCTTAACCATGCAATGTTCTTTTGTGACGGAGATTAGTAGTGACCGTGATGTGGGTCCCATTGCTTGAACATGCAGTGTCTATGTGGACTTGGGAGGAGTAGTGTCCGGGTGGACTTGGCCAAGCGGTGACCATAGGAAAGGGAGAAGCACACATTAAATCATGACTTTGCCTTCCTTTTCTTTTCCTAGTTTTAGAAAACTTAAGGGAACAGAAGGTTAGAGCACAATTCAGCATCTTTTATCTTCGAATTTCAAGTGGTTTCCAAGCTTTCCTCATCTTCCAAACATGAGCCATGGTAGGTATGGTTTTGCCCTTCGTCTTCTCCACATTTGCTTCAAAGACAAATGTATGCTTTGAGTTTGTTTGATTTTCTTTTGATTGCCTACGTGCGTTTTTTGCCTTGGTTTGTGCAAGATATTTTATTTGCACCGTATTTATCTTCTCCAATAATTCGTGCCAATCCAAGCCCTAAATCATCAAAGATTGCTCATAGTTTGGGTCCTCTATGCGTGGCAGGTTGGGACTAAGGCTTGCCTTTTTATTTTGATTCTTCTCTCCCTAATTGAATTTGCCTTTTTAATGTATGAATGTTGCCTAACTTCGCTTAATGGTGCTCAATATTGGTTTAGATTCCTCCTCGATGTGAAGCATCAGAGATTTTTAGAGCTCTCAATTTGACTCCTCCTTGATGTGTAGAAGCTACTTGAGCCTTACCCGTGGCCATTGGCACAAGTTGGGGTTGCACTTCACAGGCATTTTCTATATTGGACATAGTCCGAGTGAGTGCCGTGGTCCTGGCCAACAGTGTCCATGAAGGTCGACGGTCACAACATTGTTGTGATTTCCACCACCACTTCTTTTATTTTTTCTTATTCGAGGTACTTGATCTCCTTAACCCTTTGAGATGCAAGATAGCTCACGAACATCATCTTAATCTCATGTTATCATAAGGAATTGAATCCATGAGTTTCCACCTTAGTAGTACACTGTTCATGCATACCATGGTAATGGCCATAGCCACCACTGAGCAAACTGGATTTCGTGTAATGGCTCCTTTTTTTTCTTTGATTTGAAAAATCATGATTGCTTAGAGTGGATTGCATTGACTTGTTTGAAGTCATTAGAATAGCACCTGAGGCCTTCAACTTTAAAGATTTGTGGAGAACCCGCCCTTCAACAAACTTGAAGTGAACAAGCTTCGTTTGGGGGAATGTATACCTTTGGTGGAATATTAGGCTTCACCCTCTCACTGTTGGACTTAGTGAAGGCACACCCACCTGTTTTGCTTGAACATTGACATGGTCGGAGAACACACCTGGCTTTTAAGGACTGTGAGAAGTGTAGGGGAGAAATGATGGTCCACTTGATCCTTAACACAGTGTAAGGTACAAAGTAGGTCACCACGATTTCTATGGAAATTTTCCGTGCCCAGTAAATGGAGTATACCTAAGACACACTTATTTTGCTTTTGATGAGAAGGCTACTCCCCTTAAATCTCAACAACTATGAGAAGTAAAAATCTAATGAATGTGAGTGGCATGTCTAGAAACTGATGAAGATAGGATTAGCCTTCGATCAAGTGATCACGTGTAGTTTGAGCACGATCGTTAATAATATTTCAATTTTGAGCTTTTTACAGTGTCTTTCTCAACAATAACTTCCAAGGTTAATTCACCCTTCCTTGTCTTTTCTAGCTCCAAGTGAGTCCAAATGATATTGACTGCCTTTGTGGGAAGCCAACAAATACAATATCACATTTCGATCATTGATGACAGTTGATGATCTTGTTTTGAAATTAATTTTGCATAGCAATATTTCCTTCATTAGTATTCACTAAGAAGAGTATGTAATGCCGAGTTTTATCGATGAGGTGTTTTTCATGAATTTGAGTGCACATCTAGATGTGAAATCTATATGACAGACGACATTTAAATTGCACTTTCGAACTCCCGCAAGAATGTCTAGTGGTCCCATTGTAGCAAATCACCACATGGAATTTTGATTGCTGAGATGAAAAGTCTTGGTTATAGTACATGTTTGAGGTACTTTGCTTGTTTTTGTTAAAGAGGCCGTCGTACGAGTGTTGAGATCCTTTTGTCAGCTTCAAATTTGAGTGTGGAGAATGAAACAGTCTCTAATAGTTGTAGGCGAATCTAATGAAACCGTGAGAAATGACTAGAGATGGTTGCCATTAGACTAACATCATTTACTTTTTATCTCCAATGTTTTGGATTGACATTGTTATCTTGTTGAAAACATGCCATTTGCCTTCACATGTTGCATTTTCATATATGTTGAGCTTGGTTGTGCTTTATGATGTATGTAGCTGTTGTCATGTTTTATTTATATTGTGCATGCATTCCATGCTTTGGAGATTGCATCTTTTGTGTTAGAGTGCACATCAAATTGCCCAAATAAGGTCTTAAGGTGCTTAAACACCTATTTAGATTGGGCACCTCAGTTCTAGGACTTAAGTGTGCTTTGATGCTAATTCTTGTTCTCAGAACTGAATATTATTTTCCGCTTTTGGTCTTTTGCTAAGGGGAGATGTTGCTGAAATTTTGGTAGAATTCCATGCCTTTGCCATTTTTGTTGTTACTGTTGTCCCCCTTCTTAGCTATTTTTGCCTTTACTGATGTCCCCCTTCTTTTTTTTTTTTTGTTTTTGTTTTTGTTTTTCAAATAGAAAAGGCAAGGCATCTGCAACTTTAATCAAATGCCACTATGAGATTCTAAGATTTAAGATAGAAACCCTTAGACCCATGTACCCTAAATCTTGAAGTGGGTACCATTATCTCACAATTGAGAAAAGTTGGACTTGGCATCCACATTGAAGATGGTAGTGCCTGGGTTGGTGAGAGGCACATGTCCCGCGGATGGTTCAATTGCATCGGAGAATGATAGAAATGGAAGACTTTGATCAAAGCGACACTGCAAGAATACTTTGAGAGCAATCGACAAAAGCTGTGAGCGCCATTACTCAAAAGGTGCTTTGTCAAAACAAGAACATATGCTGGGCCATTCTTGAATTGTACTGTCCCACTACCAACACCTTTACTACTCCAAACATGGAAATATGATTTTCTTTATGGGAGATGAAGAAAATCTTTAGTTTATCACCTTATGGCTCGCTTTATGATGAGACCATCCTATCCAACTCAAAATTGGCTACCATGGATGATGAATTTAGGCTACCTACTATCTCCTTTGTGCTAACGAAGATTCAATTCATACAAGCAGCCAAAGCCAAGGTAAAATTGCCTAGTGGATGGAGCGGGTGAAAACTACAAGCCCCTTCTTTTAGAATGAGGTATACTACAAATGGAGGGAGGTTATTCCTTATGAAGATCCCTAGAAGGCACCAAAGCTTGTTTTTCATGAGAAGCATGACTTCATGCTGTATATCTTTGCTAAGTATTCAGACTTGAAAATGAAGTGTTGGCTTGCTGCATTTTTGATGGCTTGCCTATCGGATGTTCTTTTTACTTGTGTTGGGAGTGAAATCAGGCTTGACTGAGGTTATGTGCCACTGCAAGAGGCTTCATTTGCATAGGGGTGTACCAAGGGGTGTCTATATGGAAGCTGTGGAGGGCGAAAGTTGCTTGATCAATGCCCACACTATAATTTAATTACATCAGCACTTGCATAATTTCAATAATTATGTCGCCTTTCATTCTTCTTTTTGCCTCTCCCCTTTTGAAATATTGAAATTCCAACCCACATAAGAAATGTGGTAGAGCCACTGATTGACAAAGCTGGAGAAGGTGGTCGAGAGGTTGACCTTTCAAATGAGGAGAAAAGTTGGCTCTTTAGCTTAAAACCTATATACTTTGTGTATAAGAATAATTCCTTTATCAACATCCAACCTTATGTATTTGCCAAGTTTTGCAGGCAGTTTCACTTGTACCAGGCTATTGTGGGATCACCTGGCCGCATCAGAGGCACACTTGGCTAATTGCAAGATGTTAGAAATGCTTGGAAATTTTATTAAGTGTTTGGCATTAGAGCTCACTTTGGTTATCGTCGTCTTCCTTAGGTTGGCTAAACAAGTAGCTTTGCGCATTGGTACGCAAAAAGCATCATTGCCATTGTGGAGACGTTCGCAAGCAATCGTCGTGTCAAATGGTGCGTTCCACTAGTTCATAAGAAATGAGAGAAGGTGGAGAATGATTGCTTTATCCCGGCTAATTTTGAAAATTAGCTATTTGCTAGAAATGATTGGTGAATTAGATTAGTCACTAGGTCTGACGTCTGCAAAGCTCACCATTCATTGAAAGGTGAAGAAGATAAGGATTACTTGCCTCCTTCCAATATTACTGCAGTAAGGATGCAGTAGGTCATCAATGAAAACCTTCAAGAGAGGGAAAGTCTTGCTAAGGCTAGGTGAGCTGGTAGAGCTACATTGGATTTCGAGTTTGGTTTTTGTACAATCGAACCAAAGTATTAGTTGATGAGCAGACTAAAAGGTTTGAAGAAGAGCAAGCAATCATGTGAGCAGCCTCAGAGGCAGACTTGGCTTGCCAAAATTTGCTGGAGACCACTGTTGTTGAGTCATTACCGATGGAAGCAAATATGATTCCAAGTCTAGCAAAGGCAGTACAGTTGACGGAGACGGATGCTGACTCCAGACCATCAGTTGTTTCATCGACAAAACCTCCAATGGGCCCAATTCTTCATAAGAAGCTTCTGGCAATATGCTCGAAGAGTGTAACCAAAGCTCCTAGCAGTAAATGTACTTTATCAAGGAAGAGGAAAGTTGAGGGCCCTGGAACTCGTCGTTCCTAGAGGCTAAGCGCTAGTAAATATCTTTTTTATGACATTTTTGCTTGTTATTCTTCTTTTTTTGTTTTGATGTCTGCACTTTATCTTGCAGGCCTCATTGGTTCAAGTTTGGCCGTTGGACTATTCTTGCAAAAGATGGCCGAAATTATGGAGGAGTATGCCTTTTATGACGCAAATGAGAGGGAGAGTGGTTTTGATACCCCCACCACTAAAGAGAGAATCAATAGTGATATTAATATTGAGTTCGATTATGAAAAGAACATATTTGACCAGGTAATGACACCTGAGTCCAGGAGAAAGACTGCAATGGACATGCTTGTAAAGTCCATTGCCGTGGAGAAATTTGGCGACGATGTGGGTGCTGCTACTATCGTTGATAAGATAAATAGTAGCGATATCGTTGATAAGATAAACAGTAGCGATGTACCCATGGAGATAGTTTTTGAACAAGTGAGTAGTGGTGAAGCTTATTTTGGTGTGACTGTTGAAAAGGCAATCGACATTAGCAGAGTTGGTGAATATGTCTTTGGGGAAAAACTAAATAATGTAAATCCCACATAACCAAAGATACTTGTTTCTGAAAGCGATACCATCCCTCAAGCCAAACAATAAGAGATTCCACCAAGGGTCTCTGAGGGACCAATTGCTGATGTTATGATGGAAGAAGGAGAAATTCCTAGCATTGCTAAGGGAATTACTGTAGAACCAACTCCTAAGGGTAAGCCTTGATTTGAATATTGAAAGTTGAAAATTTTATTACAACATCTTGATTTAACCTTCCCACCCCCTTTTTCTTTCCTTCTTAGGTACCTAAATGATCGAAAATGTCTCTGTTGTGCCTCTTATATTAGTGTGAAAGTCTTTTGGGTCACTAATTAAAGAGCCAACTGGAAAGAGGGTCTTGAAGCTCCAATCAACTTGGATAATATCTCTATTTACAGCGAATACTTCGAGGCATCTTTGAATAGTTCTTTGAAGAGAGACCTACACAGGGCCATGGAAGATCTCTCATATTTAGATTTGCCGAACATAAGCATTAATAACAATCCAGAGTTGTCATCCAGGCTTTTTTTGCTGCTAATATGCGCTATGCCCTTAGTAGTGCCAAGTGTGATCCCTCAATGAGTGTGGATTCAGAATTAGGATCACATGCAAGCGAATCTCTTACAACCACTGATGTGCCAAGGACTGATGTAACTCTTGATATAACTTGTTGGCGTGACTGAGAAGGTGGTTGATATTAAAATGGCTCCCGTTAAGATGGTTACTATGAAGACTGGCCCTTCTACCCAAATGAAGTTAGTTCTTGAAGATGAGGCTATGGATCTTATGGAGGATGATGTTTACTATGCTAGTTACTCGTAGCTTCATTCCACCCATGGCCACGATGCCTTCAAGAGTACATTAGAGTAGAGCAACTGATGCCTACGAAAAGAGCTGAAGGCCCAGTTGCACCAAAAATATCATACGAAGCTTCAACTGCTGAAGGTGAAGGTTCCCGAAAAGTACTGTTAAATGTTACAGTAACACCACATGCAAATTAGGATCCTTTTGCGACTTTGTCTTCATAAGGATCGCGTGAATCGCCCTCTATCCCTGAAGAAGGATAAACTATCCAGGGGGTTGTAGATGTAAATGCTAAAAAGGGAGAGGATGACCGCTCAAGCTCCCAAACTCAGTCAAATTCACAAGAGTGTGAATCAGGTCCATCTACATGCCAAGAGTTAAATTTATTTGGCGATGCTCCTAAACCCGAATTTGCCATTAAAAGTACAGTGAAGATGAAGCTTTGTAGTGTCTTGGGTACAGTATCTCAAGTGAGCCTTACAGTTGACAAGGTACAAAATTGCAAAGCACTGGCTAAGATACTAGTCCATTTTGCTCCTGAGGTTGACTTAAGCAGCTTTCAAGATGCTTTTGTGGTTTTGTTCAGTAAACTTGAAGAAAAGTCGCCTGGGATAGTGGTATGGACTATGCCAAGGCCTTTCAAGATGAAGTCTTGATGGTAAGGGTTCATTTGGTGACTGAGATTGAAAGTACTGGAGAAGAAGTCAAAGTGGTCGATGAAGTAAATGTCCAGCTGGCACAAGAATTGAATATGCACCGGCAAGAATATGAATGCCTACAATAATAGATCAGTACATTGCAGCAACAGTTTTCAGCCTTAGAAGACAATGCTCTAAAGCTTCGAAGCACCTTAGATGATTGGGAGAGCCTAGTTCAAAGAACTAGGCCCACAGAAATACCATTCTCGCCAAAGTAAGGGTGAAGCAGATGGCCTTGAACAATTTTGTTCAATCCCTGGATAGCAAGATGAACATCAAGCTAGACAAGATTGACATCGATGTTATTGTCCCAGTTTATGCGAGCTACAAAGGACACGTCCTCATAACTGAATGTGGGGGGGCGACTTGAGAAATTCTTGGACTAGATTTTTTTGTTGCAACTCTTGTTTGGCTCTTTTTTTATATTTATTTTGATTAGCCTAGGTGGCCATGTATTTCTTGACTTCATTCCTTGTACTTAAACTGTAAATGAATATTAATGGAAAAACTTTTCTATTGCTCCATTTTATCATTGGTATGGGATGTATGATTTGGTTTTGTATAAATGTTTGATGTGGTTTGTTTGATATGGTTTGTATGGATGTTTTGTTTTCTCAGACTTGTATGTAAGTGTAACTTGAGATCTTTGGAATCTACAAATCCAAAAGAAAAAGGAATTATATAGGTGGACTTTATCCAGTGCCTATGTACGAGGCATTTTCTAGGGTCCATGACTTGATCCTTTTGACGCCGAAAGGGGTCAAACAGAGTGAAAGTTATCCGGTGCCCATGTGTAAGGCTTTCTTCGGAGTCCTTGACTTGTTCCTTAGGATAAAAATTGGATTTTCGGTTTGCTTTGGTTTTTGTTATACAGGGTCTGCAAAAGAGTGATTCCATACAACCGAAAGTAGTCATATAATGTTATGCAAAAAGGCTTGTTCTATATAATTGAGGGTTATCTACATGAGCTTATGAAAAGACTTATTCCACATAGTTGAGTTTTGCTATATAGTGGCCCGCAAAAGGACTTGACCTATACAACAGGATGTTACAAGGGTTCCTATAGGGACATTATCCAAGTCATGAGTTTAGACTAGAAGGGCCAAAAGGCATTATGATCATAGTCATTTTGTACGAGTCTGAGGGATTTTGGTTAGGAGTCATGGGTTGTGAGGTTCAAAACCGAAGGTTTCTATGATGAGAATGTATACTATACATGGTTTGGGTATACCAACGACATTCAAGCATAGTACTTCCGGAGGAGTTTTCCATTGATAAGCATCATGCATCTATCTCCTTCAAATGTGAAGAGTGCATAGGCACCCTCGGAGTAAACTTTGTCGACAACAATAGGTCTTTCCTATTTGGATTTAAATTTGCCTTTTGACATGTGCATGGAGAACATGGGCCTCTTGACTGCAAGGACTAGGTCTCCCTTCTTGTAAGCTTTGTATCTGACCTTCTTGTTGAAAACTTGGCCATATGAGTTTGATACAACTCAATGCTTTGTCGAACAGCAAGCTTCTGCCTATCAAGGCTTTCTTACTCTTGAAGTTTGAGCTGTCATTTTTTTTCAGTGTATTTGTTTATCATAGTTACATGAAGAGAAGGAAGTTGAATTTCCAAAGGTATCACAGTTTCACAGCTGTAAACCAAGGAATATGGTGTTGATTTGGTTGGACCATGGACTGTAGTTCTGTAGGCCCACAAAGCTTTAGAAAGTTTGGTACTCCGACCCTTTTTTTAATTAAAAACCATTTTCTTTAGAATTTTACAAATAGTCTTATTGAAAGCTTCAGTAAGTCCATTAGTAGTAGGGTTGTATGCCACGGAAGGGCAGTATTGGAATCCATACTTATCACAGAATTTGTAGAATTTGTCATTGTTGAACTAAGGATCATTGTCATGATGTAGACGTTTAAGCACCCCAAAATGACAAATAATATGAGCCTACAAGAAGCAAAGGAATATTTTTGTTTTGACTTTGCAAAAGGCATTGCTTTTACCAACTTAGAGAAGTAATTTGTTGTGGCCAAAATGAATTAATGACCATGTTCTCATGGCAGATTGATTTTGCCAATGATATTCATACCTTAGGCCTCGAAATTCCAAGAGGTAGATGTAGGGTGCAGATAATTAAGTGGTTGATGGATGTAATTGCCATGGATTTGACATTCATTGCTTTTTTTTTTTTTGCAAAATTAATGGCATCAGACACCATGTTAGGCCCAATAGTAACCTAACACTCGAATCTGATCATAAAGGTTTGGTATAGACTGGTGAGTGTTCATCAACTCCAAGTGCAGAGCTGCGATGTAGTAAAATATTGGTAAGACCAGGTTGATCTATAAGGAGCTATGCTTAAAATATTTTCAACTTGTCACTTGCCTATTTAAAATATTTTCAACTTGTCACTTGCCTATTTAAAATATTTTCAACTTGTCACTTGCCTAGTCAAAATTCTAAAACTATCCTAATTAAAATCTAACAAATACATACATTCCTAAAAAAAATAATTACAATCGCAATTCAAATAAATAAAGTAAATCCTAAATCTAAAAGTTCCTAAAAATAAAATTAAATTTATTGCAAAACAAAACACATGCTAGAACTTCCAATAAAACAAAATCTAAAATTAGAAACTTACTAAAAATAAAACTAAACAAAGTTAGAAACAAAATAAAAAGTGAGATAAAACAAAAACTTCCTAAATTAGAAACTAAATTAAGCTAAGAACAAAAGATTTCTAAATCCTATTCAAAATTAGAAAGAAATTTAACTTTAGAAAGAAATCTAATTGACAACCTAAAAATCAAGTTAGTAACTCTTAAAAAAAAGTAATTTCTAAAACAACAACATACATTACAACTATACACATAACTTTATAGAAAAAACAGTCTATTTTAAATTATCATACATGAAAATCTTTCTAAAAATAAAAAAAATCTGAAACTAAACTTTCCTAAACTAATCTTATGAATTAATGAATGCAAATTAAAAAAAACTACATGAAAGAGTGAATGAATAGGGTGTGCATATATGTATGAACTAAAGGGGTTGCAAAAAAAATTTTCTGAAATCAGTTTCTTCTTGTTGTTTTAGTGCAGTTTCAGATCTGAAACTTGTCAATTGGACACAGAAATTTTGATATATAACTGATACAAAAATAGGTTACAATGATTCAACAATTTACCAACAATAAAATGTCACTGTTTATCATCTATTTTCAGCACTTTTTCACCACAATTTCTGAATTAATTCATGAGTGTTTTAGGTTTTCAAAAACTGTTCAGACAATGAAGACGTGTGCATGTATAAAGATTATATATAATGATCATAATGCACTGCCTATTTTCAAACTGTTTCAGGACAGTTTTTGTACTGCTTTTAGTTGTATTTTAAATCTAATTTCAAGCTTTGAAATATGTTATAAACATCAGGCATCTAAATACTATGAACATGTACAACTGGTTTGTGAAACTTTTCGTTCAGTATGGACTTAATTGGACAATTTTCTACACAAATTTTCGAATTTTTTCAATTGTATTTTAGGTTCTAAAACTGTTGTGAACAGTAAGCAAAGCATGTGTAAATCTAATTTAAAAAAAATCGTCCAACAGTGGCCCTTTTGAAAAAAAATTCTTGTATAAATCTGGACTGGTTTTAATTCAAATTCAGTATTGAAAATCTGATTTCCAAATTGAACATGATCATCAATATTAAACATGAATGAAATGTGAGATATGCATGGATCAAATGCAATTTACAGCGGTAAACAAAAAGACAAAAAACTATGGAAGAACATGTAAAGTGTAGTAATTTAAAGAAAAAAATTACAGAAAATATAGTGCAGAAAAATAATTCTAAAAGTGAAAAAATTTTTAAAAAAAATGTGTAGGAAGTAAAATAAAATTGCAGGAATCTAAATGTAGTAGTGCATAAAATTAAATGTAGTAAAGGCAGTAAAGTCATCTTCTTAAAATTTCTTTAAAATTAAGTTCATGATTTCTTTGTATATGATCTTAAAACATTGGGTTGTCAATCCAAGCACAATAAACATTAAAAGTGTCCACACAAACCATAAGAAAAGAAGAAAAATTTTAAGAAGAACAACATATACTAACATGTAAAAATTCTTTACAAAAGTTTATCAAATAAAATTAAGAACAATACATGCTAGGATGGAAAAGAAAATGAAACCTCCTCTAGTTGAAATTCCTAAGGGTGTAGTGTGGCCTTAGGGCTAAGCCTCCTTGAGGACTAGGATGAAGGAAGAAAGAGATGAAGAAGATGAAGTGTAGAGATCTAGAGAATGAGCTCTTTTTCCATGAAGAGTATGAGAGAGGGGTGCTCTGTTTATACTTTTTCTAGCCCCAAAGTTTCCCATTTTACTTGATTTGATAAAATCTTGAAAAATAATAAAAAAAAATGGAAGAGAATGGGCTCCATACAATGGCTTAGGCATGAGATCCCCTTTTGGATTTTTTTTTCTTTTATTTTTTTCTTTGCTTAGCTTGGAATCCTTCTTGTATGATTCTTTCCTTCTTTGTCTTTTGTCACCTTGCATTGACATCTTTGGAGAGATAATTTAGTGATAAAAATCGTCTCTTGGAATCAAACTTGGCTCACATGAGGTGTAGAACTTCTCCTTTTATCTCTTTGCATTGTTAACTTTCCTTTTTTGAAAAGTACTCCTTGTTAGCTCTAAACTCAAAGAGATCTTCTAGATAATTCTCCCTTGATTTTTTCTTTATTTTTTTCAGCCAAAATTTGATCCAAACCATGTGTTGGATGTCCATGCTTGCTTGGAGATCTTTTTTTTTAAATTTTTTTAATTAAATCTTCTCTTTCTCCAAAAAGAACTCATATGTGGCTTTCCTTGTCCATCTTTGATGAGATATTCTTCAAATTCCTTTCAAAATCTCTTGAAAATATGTAACAAATAAATGGACCCCATCTTTGATGTTTTACAAGTGCACCCCACACATATGCATATGTGCGTGGGACCATGAAGCCAAATTTTGCATTTTTTTAATTTCTTTTCTCTCTTCAATTTTTCTCTCCTTTTTTTTGGAAATCAATTCCTTGCCTCAATTATTTATAAATGGGACCCATATAATCAATTTCCTATAAAACAAATATGGATTCATGTGAAGAGATAATTTTGTCCCTAAAATTACAAACACATGAATGCGGGCCCATCTCTCATGAAATGACAATAAAAATGCACACCAATTTTCAAAATTTTATATGAATGAACTATTGATGATGAAAATTGAATTTAATTCATGAGAATATAAATTTTCACAAAACTTTCCAAAAACAAACTTTCCAAAAATGGAAGGTTTCATGCTTATATGCAAAAAGTGTAATTTTTAAACAAATTGTGCAAAGAAATACTAGAATGAATTTAAAATGCTTGAAACTACTAGATCACACCAAATGAGGCTCTTTTGGCTTAACAAGTCCTTAAAATGGCCCAAAAAATATATAAAAGTATGCAATTTTAAGAACTCATCATACCCCCAACTAGCGTTTTGCTAGTTCCTAGCAAAAAATGCTATAAAATATAAGGCTTCCATCCTGAATTATTCTAACCTAAAACTAATGCAATGCAATAAAATTAAACATAAATGTAATGCCACTTTCGCTGATACTCTAGATGCATTTAGTGTATGCAGTAAGCCCTTAAACCCCTAGGTTCCCTTTAGTAGACGAGTTGTCCTCATGAGGGTTTGCAGTGAATATACCGGCACAATTCTCTTTTTTTTAAGTAAAAAAAGAACAAAAATAAATAAAGGAGAAAAGAAATTTCTCAAAAGAAAATTCACTTATATCAGATATTTTTGAAATTTGGAATAATTACATTTTCAAACTTTTAAAAGTCTGGTCCATAATTCTATTCTCAAAAACTTTCTCAAATTCAAACCAACTTGTGTGCATGGTGAAAAATTATATACATCAAAAACCTATTTTGGATATTCCACAATAATCTGCAAAAATAGAATTTTTCCTTCAAATAATCTGATCCCTCAAAATTTAGTAAAAAGAAATTTCTGCTCAAAGTTACTAAGATAGCTGCCACTTTATTATTTACTTTGATAGGCCTTTTTTCTCTCACTGTCTTTTTTCAACGCAAAGGTTCCCAAGTTCATATGATTTAAGAAAAGTTAGAATTCAAAGAGCAAATTTGGTCCTTGTCTTTCCCTGCACATACTTCCTTGCAAACCCTTACGGACACTTGTCACTCATTTACTTTTTCCAACATAGAAATTTCTAAGTTCATATGATATAGCAAAAGTTGGGATCTAAGGAGAAAACTTAGTCCTTCAGCATTTTCGCACATATCTCTTGAAAATTTCTACAGACTCTCGTTAGGCCATAACTCATCATTTCTTTTTAATATTGTGACTATGCAATATCTAGGTCCCTTAAGCTTTCTAATTAACTCATGTAATGAGCATTAAGCTAATGACTCCCAAATCAGATGGCTTTAGGGCATTAGGTATGAAAATACCCCAACGGGCTTACTAGCTCAAGTTGAAAACCCTACAAACCCAAATTAGTCACAAACTGCTCATTATATGCTCTCGCTTCTCCCTTTTTTATCAAATCAAAAGTAAACATTTGGTCATTGTTCTCATTTCACTCAAATTAATTTATTTTGGTTCTAGTATATATAATTCACTAACAACGAACTAGGAGACAAAAATATTCTACAAATAAATCTCAAGTTCACATTGTATTCTTTAGAAAACTTCCAGAAAAAGCATTAAATCTTCTTATCCAAAATGTCGAAAAATATATACGTGTATGTATATGGAAAGCAAGTTTTGGTAATTTTCTAATAGGTTTCCTCCTTTAGAAAATGCAAACTTTCTTTTTTACTTCCTTTCAAAAGTATGAAAATTCCAGATTTTTATATGTCTTCAAATCGCTTCAATTCTTTTGAAAATTTTCTTTTCTAAAATGAAAAATAAATAAATGAAAGATAAATGTCGACAAAAAATCCTAAAACCAAAACAGAAGTCTAAAAATGAAAAAATGTAAAAATTTTCCTAAAATTGACAAAATAATAAACACAATTTTTACTTAAAAATGCCTATGAAGTGCCTAAAATTGGACAAGCGTGCTTGTTCTCACCCCCTAGCCAATTATGTGCATCATCCTCAATGTATATGAATGGTATGCAAAATAATAAGAGGAAATGAAAATGTAAAGGAGGGTAAAGGGAATAAGGCACTTGAAGATATGTATGAGTTGCTCGCTGTCCAAGGTTAGACAAAGCAAAAATAACAAAAGAAAAATCCATAATATACATAATATACATAGCAGAAGGCCTCTATCGGATCCAGGGCTGATCAATCCTTGTAGGCGGGATCATTAAAAGGAATTTCTTCCTCTTCAGATGGTGCAATCTCCAAGAATGGATTTAATCTTTGGCCATTAACTTTAAACATCTAGCCATCCTTGGGGTCATAAACTCTCACGACACCATATGGAAATGCTTCCTTTACAATGAAGGGTCCAATCCAACAGGAGCTCAGTTTACCAGGAAATAGATGAAGCCGAGAATTGTAAAGGAGGACCTTCTACTCAAGGTGAAATGTCTTTTGCAAAATATTTTTATCATGAAAGATCTTGGTCCTTTCTTTATAAATTCTTGAATTGGTATAGGCTTCCCATCGTAACTCATCAAGTTTATTCAATTGTAATTTCCTCTTAGTCCAAGCCTTATCCATATTAAAGTTGAACTGTTTTATGGCCCAATAAGCTTTGTGTTTTAGCTCCACTAGAAGGTGGCATGCTTTCCCATAAATGAGCTAGTACAGAGACATTCCGATTGGAGTTTTGAAAACAGTCTGGTAAGCCCATAAAGCATTTATTGACCGTACAGACCAATCTTTTCGATTAAGGCCAACTATAGTCTCCAAAATTCTTTTTATTTTGCAATTTGATACTTCTACTTGTTCACTGGTTTGTGGGTGATAAGGGGTAGCAATTTTATGGGTTATCCCATATTGTTTCATCAGGACCTCAAATGCCCGATTACAAAAATATGCACCCCCATCATTAATGATGGCTCATGGAGTACCAAAATGAGAAAAAATATTTTTTAAAAAAAACTTCAGGACTGTTTTTGCATCATTTTCACGGTAGGGAATAGCTTCTATCCATTTGGACACATAGTTTACAGCCACTAAGATATAGATATAGCCAGAACTGGGAGGAAATGGACTCTTGAAATCAATACCCCATACATCAAAGAGTTCTACAACAAGAATGGGATCTAAAGGCATCATGTTTCTTTTAGAGATTGTTCCCAATTTCTGACAACGATCATAGTCCCGGCAAAAATCATGAGCATCACGATACAATGTGGGCCAAAAGAATCTAGACTGTAAAATTTTCGTAGTAGTCTTTTGTTCAGAAAAATGCCCTCCGCAAGCTTGCGTATGGCAAAAGGAGAGTACACTATGTATCTCATTGTTAGGTACACATCTCCTAATTATTTGATCTAGGCAGTACTTGAAAATATATGGATTATCCTAGAAAAAATATCGAACTTGAGAAAAGAATGAGCCTTTATCTTGCTTGTTCCAACAATCAGGAATTTTGTCTGTAGTAAGATTGTTCGCAATATCAGTATACCAAGGGGATTGTGAGACAACAAATAAACGTTTATCTGGGAAATTACCATGGATCAGTGTCAGTTCATGGGTATCAAAAGTGACCAACTGTGATAGATGATCTACCACAACATTCTTTACTTCTTTCTTATCCTTGATTTCTAAGTTAAATTCTTAGAGTAGGAGGATCCAACGAATAAGTCTGGGCTTAGCATCTTTCTTTGAAAGAAGGTACTTGAGTGCATAATGATTGGTGAAAGCCACTATCTTAGATCCAATCAAGTAGGATTTGGATTTGTCAAGTGCAAAGACCACTGCCAACAATTCTTTCTCAATGGTTGAATAGTTGATCTGTGCACTATTCAAGCTCCTACTTGCATAATAAATCACATAAGGTTTCTTATCCTTACGTTGGCCCAACATAGCCCCAACCGCGTTATCTCTGGCATCACACATGATCTTAAAAGGCAAAGACCAATCAGGAGGCTGCGTAATTCGTGCACATGTCAGCATGTCTTTTTATTTATCAAATGATTCTTGGCATGCCTCAATCCATTCAAATTTTGCCTCTTTGGAGAGCAAGTTACAGAGAGGTCTAGATATAGAATTGAATCTTTGATAAACCTTCTGTAAAAAACTACATGTCCTAAGAATGATCTGATGTCTCTTATGGTTTTTGGTGTGGGTAGGTTGGTGATCAAATCTATTTTAAACTTGTCAACTTCCAATTTCTTTTTTGACAAAATATGACCAAAGACAATTCCCTAGCGAGCCATAAAATGGCACTTCTCCCAATTCAACACAAGGTTCTTTTCTCCACATCTAGTGAGCACCATTTTTAGATTGCTTAAACAATCCTCAAATGTATCGCCAAACACAGTGAAACCATCCATGAAGACCTCAAGAATACGCTCCACCATGTCACTGAAAATGATCAACATACAACTTTGAAAGGTGGCTGGAACATTGCATAACCCAAAAGGCATTCACCGATAAGCGAAAGTACCAAAAGGGCATGTGAATGTGGTCTTTTCTTGGTCTTCGGGGGCAATTTTGATCTAGTTATACCTAGAATATCGGTTAAGAAAACAATAGCAGGAGTGACTGGCTACCCTATCCAAAATTTGATCCATGAAGGGTAAAGGGAAATGGTCTTTATGTGTTATGTATTTAATTTTCTGTAGTTAATGCATACTCTCCATCCCGTGGGTACTCGGGTTGGGACCATCTCATCCTGGGCATTCTTGACTACAGTAACACTGGTTTTCTTTGGAACAACTTGGGTTGGGCTAATCCATTGGCTATCCGAGATTGGATAGATTATACCCACGTCCAAAAGTTTAACCACCTCAGCCCTAACCACTTCCTGCATGGTAGGATTGAGGCGGTGCATCTGTCTACATAGTTTAGCATCATCTTCGAGGTAGATGTAATGTGTACTCACTAAAAGATTAATCTCCTTGATATCAGCCACATTCCAAGCTATTGCTCCCTTGTGCATTTTGAGTATTTTCAACGGTTGGACTTCTTAGTCCTCAATAAGTAGCAAAGAAATAACCACAGGATATGTTTCATTATCTCCTAGGTAAGCATATCGCAAGTCTGATGGGAGGGGTTTCAACTCAGGTTGAGGTGGTTTCACTTGAGATGCAAGAGTTAGCGTACCAGTTGGTACAAGCTCCTTAAAATGGGGTGGCCATACTGCATGGCATTTTTAATAGATTCATCTTCCAATTCCTCAAGAGAGCCCATGTCCTCTTTGGGCTCAAGGATCAACGCAATGTGGGAGTTAATGCACTGCTCAAGATCATCCTTAACTAAGGTACCAATCAAGTCTACATCATGATGGTCAGTTTCGCAATCTTTCGGCTGGTTGCACATCGAGGTCCAAAGTCATGTTCCCAAAAGAAAGTTTGAGACTTCCACTCCAGTAGTTAATAAGTGCATTGGAAGTGGCCAAGAATGGTCTTCCCAAAATGACAAAAATTTCACCACTTTCATTTCGTACTGGTTCTGTATCCAGCACATAAAAATCTACTAGGAAGAAAAAATGGTCAATTTGTACCAAAACATCCTTTATTAACCCTTTCGATTTCTTAACAGATTGATTAGTGAGTTGAATAGTAGCTCTGGTTGGTTTTAACTTGCTAAGCCCCAGTTGTAGATAAACCGAGTAAGATAATAAGTTCACACTCGCTCCCAAATCTAGTGAAGCTTGACCTATCTGGTGATTTCCAATGGGACATGGAATGGTGGGGCATCCCGGATCTTTGTATTTCGGAGGAGTGGTTTGAGTTAGGTATGCACTTATCTGTTCAGTGAGGAATGCTTTCTTGGGAACATGAACCCTATGCTTAGCAATGCAAAGATCTTTTAAGAATTTAGTGTAGGTGGGGACTTGTTTAATGGCATCCAGTAGAGGGATATTAATCTTGACCTCTTTAAGAACATCCAAAATTTCTTCGTTTGAGATTTTCTGTTTAGGATGGGTCAATCTTAGAGGAAAAGGGGCAACCGATTGAGGAATAGTGGGGTCCGAATTCTTTTCAATGTCAACAATAGTGTTTGCATTGGTGCTATCCTTTTTCTTCAATCTTCCTATTCAAATCTGAGGAGACATATTGTTTACCTTTTTTTGGATTATTTTGAAGTTCTTTGCCACTGCGTAGAGTGATAGCCTGAACATGCTCCTAATAATTTGGGTTAGTTATGTCGTTTACTTCAAATTGGCTTTTTGGGTTCGGGAGAGGTTGAGCAGGAAATGTTTTTTTCCCTTGAACTTGAAGCCTACGTTTGATTTGTTCGACAAAAGCTTCTAACCTTTGGATAGCCTGTCAATTCTCTTGAATAGCCTGCTGGTTATTCCGAATATTTTGTTGATTATTTTGCATGTTTTGCATAAACTACTGTTAAGATTGTACTAACATGCTGAGTGATTCCTCCAGTGACCTATTCTGAGCTTGTAGTGCATAAGATGTATTATGCTGTGGGGGCACATATGCACCAGAATTTGATGGTTTTTGGGAATTATACTTAGGTGTAGCATTTGGTCCATTCCTCTAGTTAAAATTGGAGTGGTTCCGCCACGAATGATTATATCTATTTCCCATGTTATTTGTATTGAACAGCTTTTGATAAGAATTCAAAGCGTTAGCCTGTTCTTGAATTGCTTCTTGTAATGCAAGTCTAGTTGGACAATCTGCTAACATGTGATTTTCAGAAGCAGAAATACCATAAATCATAATCGTATCCTTGTTTTTTCTAAGTTTCAGGGTTTTAATTTCTCTTGAAAGTGCAGCAAGCTTGGCTTGGATCTCAGTTTGATTGTTTAATTGATATATTCCTCTTCCCTTAGACTAGTTCAATGATTTGGATTGATCTGTCCCATCAGGTGATGCCCATTTTTATGCATTTTCAGCCATTAGTTCCAAAAATTCCCATGCTTCATGAATTTACTTTTGATCAAATTGACCATTGCACATTATCTCAATAAATTGACCATTATCAGGAGTTAAACCCTCAATAAAAATTTTGATGAGACGATATGTTTCAAATCCGTGATGAGGATATCCAAGGATCAATTCGTTAAATCTTTCCCGACACTTCTAATAGGGTTCCTTGAGATTTTGTCTAAACATCATGATCTCCATCTTTAAAGTGTTGGTCTTATGCTGTGGGAAGAATTTCTTCAAAAATTCAGTCTCTAGGCCTTTCTAGGTGTTGATAGAACTAGGTCTAAGAGAATGGAGCCAAGCCTTAGCTTTATCTTTCAAAGGAAATGGAAATAGTCGGAGTTTGATTACATCCAGCACTACTTTTTGTAACTATAGTGTTCAGCAAACTTCATCAAATTCTTTTAAGTGCAAGTATGCACTTTCAGAGTCAAGCCCATGAAACCTAGGTAGAAGTTGGATCATGGCTAGTTTGATCTGAAATTGTCCTATAATTAAGGGTATCACTATACATGATGGTGTAGTTTGTCGAGCGGGGCTCAAGTAATCATGTAAAGTCTTTGGTGGCTGGTTAACCTCAACACCATTGTGGTCCCCATTATTATTCCCATTCCTGAGTTGGGCATCATTGTTACTGGACCCACTCACCATTAGAGATAATCTCGAAGGACTTAAGGGTCTAGGAGATTCTTTCCCTTTTAATCTATGTGCTGATCCTCTTTGCCAAATTGGCTAAGAGGGTGTGTCCTTTCTTTTAGGAATTTTGGGAGTTTTTTAAATTTCTTATATAAAAAAATGAGAAAAAAAACCTAGAATCTAAATGACTCCTTAAGGTCGAAAAGTTTCCTTAAGTTCTCCAATCTTGTCCTATAAAACCAACTTGGCCAGGATAGCCACTGAGAAGTGGTAGAGTCACAGATGGACCTGTTTGAAGGACCAGTTTCCTGAATAGATAAGTTGTCGTGCACTACAGAGGCAAAGGCCTTGTTGGACACCAAGAAGATTAAAAACAACAATTAGATCACTTTTGATATACTTTCTTCCTAAAAGAAGTTAAGACAAGTTGAAAAATAATAACTTTTTCTGCTTTTAGAAAGTTTCTAAAAATAGCAGTGATGTGAGCTTTCTAATAATCAATGCACTTTCCTATGCCCGTTGAGCGTGGTTCAGCATTTCATGCATGCACTACAAGAAAATGCACCATCTGTGATGAAATTTAGTGACAAGCAAAGTTATTTATCGTTATAAATTACTTTTTGCGGGACAAACGTAACAATTCGTCTCACAATGTCATCCCTAATGAAATCCCACCATCAGCCCAAATTTGCGCCAAAATTTATTTTTAACAACAACTGTAATTTGTTGCAAAGAATATTTTTTATTTGGCGACGAACACATATTCGTCGCCAAATCGCCATACTATACATATTGGCGCCCGACTGTACATATTAGCGCCCGACTGTACATATTAGGGCCAAGGGGATACATTTGGGGACAAAGAAAGTGGTCATCCCCAAAAGAAACCAATTGGTATATATATATGTGTTTGGGAACAGAGAGTGTTTGGGCACGCCTCTCTTCGTCAGCTTTCAATTTTTTTTTCCTTAGGGTTTGGCTCTGCAATAACTAGGGAAGGGGATTCGGCTCCTTGCCTCTCTTCTTCTTCCTCTCTGTCATCCGCACGGCACCTCACCTCCCTTCCTCTTTCTCTCTTTCTCTCCTTCTTCTACTTCTTCTTCTTTCTATTTTGTATTTTTTTTCCCTGATTTTGGAGCTCTGCGACAACAGCCACAGGATAGAAAAGGGATTTGGCTCGATGATTGTGTCGGTGGTTGACAAGGAGGAGGAACCAATTTGAAGTTTCTTTTTTGATCGGTGCTAGATTCATCCAAGGTAGGCTGCACCTAAAATCTAGGTTTCGATTTTTTTTTGAAGAATTTTTTTTAGTTTCTTCAGAAGTGGGTGCTTTCCCAATATCCATGTTTTTATGATGCATTTTTTATACTGGGTGAGTTATTTTTCATTTTTGTTATTGTTTGGGTTAGTAGTTGAGCACAGTGTGATTTCTTTTTTGCTATTAATCCAATCTTGTCAACCTTCTATCTCTATATCAAGTTGTCAGAAGAAGGATAAGAACCACCCACAGTCCAAATTGATTATAAAACTCCAATGCATGCCAAATTCTTAACAAAATAGGATCACCCAGATTACAAACCAATGATGCATGCCAAGTTAATGAGAAAATGCCAAAGAGAAAGCAAAAGAAAAATATTACCCCAGAAGTCAACAGATGGAGAAGAAGGTATTCTGGGACATCAAGGCTGGGGAGGGAGAACAAATTGCAAAACACAGATGCTCTACTTTTTAATTGTTAGGGTATGTGAGGAGTTTCTTTGGGAAGTGGAGAGTAAAGGCATTGGAGGTTAATCACGGTGTGATTAACCAAGAATTGATCAAATTAAGATGGCCCACTCTACAAAATGATCAAATCTGGTGGTGCCCCACTTGAGCCTTGAATAACCATAAGGAATTCTGATGTGGTCATATTCTCATCTATTGGGTCGTTGACAGAAGTTGATTTGTGAATAAAGGGTGTGCCTACTATCAACTTATCAAATTATTTTTACCCTCAATTTAAATTTTAAATGCTCAGTTTAGAATTGTGATGTGAGATAAGCACCGTGATGATTGGGTTTGGCTCTCTAACGATTTGATTAGGCTTCTAGTGGAGTGTCAGATACCTGTCCATCACATTAGTGAAGTAGAAATGTAAAAGCATTCTCAAGTCTAAACACTGAAAAACTAAGCAGTTGTCTGATGTAATTAATCTAGTCATTTTTTATATCTTTATTAATTGAATGAATGTGACTATTTCATCATGTTGATTTTTTGAATTATAACCTCCACTCTTAACCATTAAGGTAAGGAGTTGTTCTTTTTTAAATTATAACATCAACAATAAAAGTGGAGACCATTTGCATTGGATTTGTGGTTGAACATACCTCCACATTTCAATATTCGACAACTAGGAGTGGTATGCACAATAATGTTGCAAAGTGAAATTTAACACAATCAATCTGTAGCACTTTAAACATAGTAAAATTTGGGATAACCATACATGGGGTGGGGGCTCCTGACATGAACATGGTTGGTTCAAGTAACAGTGGGCCATAAATATCTTAAATCAACTGATGACAACCATGACTGTTTCAGTGGTCATGTTTTCTATTGTTTTGACACTTTCTTGTTGTTGGCATCAGTATTCCCCATGGTGTGCATGCAACTTGTGACACTATTCAAGTTAATGTGTCACAGTTGCTTTTGTAAGTGCTGCATGGGCCATCATGAGTTGAACTTGACCCACGAGTTGAACTTGGTATTGGCCTCATCTATACTTAATCCAACCCCACCAATACATTTCGATCCACAAGAAATGTATTCTTGGGCATCTTGATCACCCTTTCTTGCCTACTCTATACTCTCATTTTGAGACGGAAAAGTTCTATTGCTTGGTCATGGAGTTTTGCAGTGGGGGTAATATCCATTCTCTTCGGCAAAAGCAGCCCCAAAAGAACTTTCGTGAGCACATTGCACGGTTAGTTTCATTTTTTGCATGCTTCTTTTTTTTCTTTTCGTTGTTTTCTTTTTCTATATTTGTACACTTATATTTAGGCTTTTTAATGTTTTATTCTATGTAAACTTAGAAATTGAATTTCAGAAAGGTTCTAGAGTTTTACTTATGCATTGCACTAGTTATCTTTCTATCTTTATGTATATTACAAGTTCTTTAAAGTTCGGATTTGAAAACTGGGAAATTGTTTCATTTCCACTTCAATTGAATTTTTCAAATTCCCATTTATTAGGTCGTTTTTAATGGAAAGTTCTATGCTTATGAAGTTGTTCCCTATTTGCTCCTGGTGTTGTGCATCATGATCTTTTCTCACTTTATAATTTTATTTCCCTTCTTGTCTTTGCTACTTATATTTTGAGGTTTTGCTCATTCATATGCTTTGATCTCTTTTGTACCGTTCTATAGTTTTGAGGCCGGCTTCAGGTTGACTTATGCTTTTCTTTGGATGGTTTTAAAGTTTTACAAATTTTCAAATTTCTACTCAGTTGATCGAGTTAGTGATTCTATCATTTATTTAGTTAAAACAGAGTTATATTTATTGATTTGATTCCATATTGTTTCCTTTACTATATTGTTTGGTAGAAAATAATTTCTTCTATCCATGAGTTGAAACACAGTTAGCTAGTAACGATTTTCACTTACTAACATGTATTCTTTATTAGTTCACTATAAGAAAATGCACCATCTACGACGAAGTGAGATATAGTGTTGCACAGGCCATCATGGATACTAACAAAATCTGACTCTAATGCAAAACAACTTCAAATATAATTTTGCTAAATCATGACATCAAATTTAACCTATACGCAGCTGATGCAAATATTGACTTAATGTTTCTATAATCAGCAATGAAATTGATGTGAACAGTACTTGTTCAAGCTAACAATAGCAAGATAGTCCCTCCACCTTCCATAGTCCTTGATCAAACACCTAGCTACTTACAATGAAATTGATGTGAAAGTAAACAGGACCAACAAGAAAGGGGTGTGTCCTATTTTACCCCCATTCTAGGCTTCTCAGAATGTAATCCCAGACTTAATTGCCGAAATGTGTGTGGTGGATCACAACCTTAGGTTGATTAGAAACTTGCCTCTAATTTACTTTGTTCTCTTGCCAAGGTGGTACAGCACCTCCATATAGGATATGCATCTCACAATTACGATAAGCGTATCCATCATAACAGGGTTTTGAAATTTTTTTTAATATTTTGCTTAGGTAAAATTATATTATTTTACTAAAAAGATATATACCTGTAGTGCACATGCGGAAGCAATCAAATGAGCAATGGTTCTGGTAGAATTGAGCAATGGGTTGATGTTTGTGTTGGATTCAAATTCCTCCATCTTTATGACTTTCTTCTTGAGATAGGAATTCCAATGGTTCTTGATCTCATCATAATAATGCAATAATCCTAACATAATAACTTGCAAAAGGAAAGGAGGAGAGTAGAGGAGAGAAAAACATAACTTAGAGGAGAAACCTCTAGGAGAGAAAGAGAGAGATATGAGGAGGTAGAGGATGTTGTATTTATAGGAAAGGAATAAAAGAGTTCCAAAATTCTTTTTTCTTTTTTCCCCTTTTTGCTTGTTTTCCTACTATTTTGATATGGGATGTTTTTTTAACTCAATTTGTTTTTATTTTTTTGTTGCAGTAAGCGTATTAGTGGTTTTGACATGGGACCACCTGTAGCTGCAATGATTTTTTGTACTATTGTTGCAGGTACATATCTTTTTCCTTGTAGTCTAGCATTTCTAGTGTTTTCCCTTAAAAAATAATGAAATTATAGTGCCTAGCTGTGTGATAAGAACTAGTGTAACAAAATTTCTATCATGCATGCAAAATTATTTTTAAGGTGATGGTGCTGATGGGATGTGATAAAGTTTCAGAACCCATCATCCAAGACATTCTGTCAATGCTAATTTTTGATCCAATCTTGTTTATAAGAATATATTCATTTTATCAACTACTTGGATTAAGATTGTCAGCATTCTAATGCATTGCCCACTAATGCTAAATTTTCTAATGAAAAATTAAAGTATTGTATTTGTTTAAACTTGTTTACATTACCCATTAAAACTTTCCTTCATGAAAGTGGATCCCATTAAAACTGAAAAAAAAATTATATGGAATTAAGGATAACTAGTTCACAACCATATTTATGCTAGAGCTCAAACTCTCAAGATGTCATCTTTTGTGAAAGAAAGTTCACACTTGTGTGAGTTATGTGGCATCTTCGGTAGGGTCTCATTTTCAAATTGTGACCGGAAGTGGAGGAAATGAAAATACAAGGGTTTTCAACTTAATGCTAAAAGATTTGTTCCTTTCAAATGAGAATATCCCCAAAAATGTAAGAACTGGTAGGACTTCCGTCATTTCAGTTTAGTGTGATATTGCTAATTTAGTTCTTTTGAATCAAAGTCATGTACATATTACTTAAACTTCGTGTAGGTAATGTTTCTTATAACACACTAATTCTTCTTGTTTTTACTTTGTTCACAGATTGAAGATGGAGTGGGCATGAACTGTTGTTCATGAGGGCTTTTTTGTTTTTTTGTTAGTATTTGGATTAGTGTTTGGACATTTGTTATGTTTAAGTTTTTAAATTTGGATGGATATTTGAATGGATATTTGGATGAATATTTGGATGAAAATTTGGATGAATGTTTTTTTTTATTTTGTGATGATGTCAATGACTGTGGGTATGATGTGAATCCAAATTGTTGTGGGTATAATGTGAATAAGAATTGATGTTGCTAATTGTATATTTTCGACGACGATTCCATCACTGCTGAATGGTCAACCACATTCTTTAAATGCATGATGATCATTATATACAGTGATGGACAAATTCATGTCTAAGAATAGACATTTGGGGACAAATAATTTTGTGTTTAAAGGTTGGACTTTTGGGGATAAATTGTCATTTGTTGCTCATTATCTATTTTTGGTGACGAATACAAAGGTGCCTAAAGATTATATATTTGGTGATGAACACATAGGGCGATGAATTTATTCGTGCCTAAAGGTTGGATATGAGGGGATCTCAGGTAAGACATTTGGCAATGAACACTTTAAGGGGACAAACAAAAATCATGCCTAAAGGTTGACATTTGGGGACAAAGAGCTATTCGTCATAGAATATATTCATAGACGGGCTTTTTGTGACAACATAGGGACAAATTGTTATTCGTGGCTAAAAGTGTTTGGCGATGAATTTTACTCATTTGGCAACAAATTGTATTCATCACTAAAACCCTTTTTTCTTGTAGTGATGTCCTCCTATTTCTAGAAAGATGTCAAAATTAAATTGCACCAACAAAGCAATTTAAATAGGGAAAGTCAGAAAAGTTACCTTAAATGGTGCTCCATGGCAATGGCACCAAAAACTTGTTTCTCAACTCCAAGTGTAGAGCTACAATGTAGTAAAATACTGGTAAGACTAGGTCGATCGACAAGGAGCTATGCTTAAAATATTTTCAACTTTTCACCTGCCCATTCAAAATTCTAAAACTATCCTAATTAAAATCTAACAAATACATACATTCCTAAAAAAAAATAATTACAATTACAATTCAAATAAAGAAAGTAAATCCTAAATCTAAAAGTTTCTAAAAATAAAATTAAATTTATTGCAAAACAAAACACATGCTAGAACTTCCAATAAAACAAAATCTAAAATTAGAAACTTACTAAAAATAAAACTAAACAAAGTTAGAAACAAAATAAAAAGTGAGATAAAACAAAAACTTCCTAAATTCGAAACTAAATTAAGCTAAGAACAAAAGATTTCTAAATCCTATTCAAAATTAGAAAGAAATTTAACTTTAGAAAGTAATCTGATTGACAACATAAAAATCAAGTTAGTAACTCTTAAAACAAAGCAATTTCTAAAACAACAACATACATTACAACTATGCACATAACTTTCTAAAAAAAACAATCTATCTTAAATTATCATACATGAAAATCTTTCTAAAAATAAAACAAAATCTGAAACTAAACTTTCCTAAACTAATCTTATGAATTAATGAATGCAAAATAAAAAAAAACACTACATGAAAGAGTGAATGAATGGGGCATGCATATATGTATGAACTAAAGGGGCTGCTAAAAAAATTTCCGAAATCAGTTTCTTCTTATTGTTTTAGTTCAGTTTCAGATCTGAAACATTCAATCAGACACAGAAATTTTGATGTATAATTGATGCGAAAATAGGTTACAATGACTCAACAATTTACTAACAATAATATGTCACTGTTTATCATCTATTTTCAGCACTTTTTCACCACAATTTCTGAATTAATTCATGAGTGTTTCAGGTTTTCAAAAACTATTCAGACAGTGAGGACGTGTGCATGTATAAAGATTATATATAATGATCTTAATGCACTGCCTATTTTCAAACTGTTTCAAGACAGTTTTTGTACTGTTTTTTCAGTTATATTTTAAATCTGATTTCAGGCTTTGAAATCTGTTATAAACATCAGGCATCCAAATACTATGAACATGTGCAACTGGTTTATGAAATTTTTTTTTCAATATGGACTTAATTGGACAATTTTTTGCACAAACTTTTGACTATTTTCAATTGTATTTCAGGTTCTAAAATTGTTGTGAACAGTAAGCAAAGCATGTGCAATCTGATTTTAAAAAAATTGTCCAATAGTGGCCCTTTTGAAACAAAATTCTTCTATAAATCTGGACTGGTTTTAATTCAAATTCAATACTAAAAATCTGATTTCCATATTGAACATGATCATCAATATTAAACATGAATGAAAAGTGAGATATGCATGGATCTAATGCAAATTACAGCAGTAAACAAAAGGACAAAAAACTGTGCAAGAACATGTAAAGTGCAGTAATTTAAAGAAAAAAATTGCAAAAAATAAAGTGCAGAAAAATAATTCTAAAAGTGCAGAAAATTTTTAAAAAAATGTGTATGAAATAAAATAAAATTGTAGGAAGTTAAATGTTGTAGTGCATAAAATTATATGTAGTACAGGCTGTAAAGTTATCCTTTTAAAATTTCTTTTAAATTAGGTTCATGATTTCTTCGAATATGATCTTAGTACATTGGGTTGTCAATCCAAGCACAAGAAACATTAAAAGTGTCCACACAGACCATAAGAAAAGAAGAAAAATTTTAAGAAGAACAACATATACTAGCTTGTACAAATTCTTTACAAAAGATTGTCAAATAAAATTAAGAACAATACATGCTAGGATTGAAAAGAAGAGAAACCTCTTCTAGTTGACATTCTCAAAGGTGCAGTATGGCCTTTGGGCTAAGCCTCCTTGAGGACTAGGATGAAGGAAGAGAGAGATGAAGAAGACGAAGTGTAGAGATCTAGAGAAGGAGCTCTTTTTCCATGAAAAATATGAGAGAGGGGTGCCCTATTTATACTTTTTCTAGCCCCCAAGTTTCCATTTTTACTTAATTTGATAAAATCTTGAAAAATAATAAAAAAAATGAAAGAGAATGGGCTCCATGCAATGGCTTGGGCGTGAGATCCCCTTTTGGATTTTTTTCTTTTCTTTCTTTCCTTGCTTGGCTTGGAATCCTTCTTGCATGATTCTTTTCTTCTTTGTCTTTTGTCACCTTGCATTGAGATCTTTGGAAAGATAATTTAGTGATATGAATCCTATTTTGGAATCAAACTTGGCTCACATGAGGTGTAGAACTTCCCCTTTTATCTCTTTGCATTGTCAACTTTCCTTTTTTGAAAAGTACTCCTTGTTGGCTCTAAACTCAAAGAGATCTTCTAGATAATTATTCCTTGATTTTTTCTTTATTTTTGTTCAGCCAAAATCTGATCCAAAACATGTATTGGATGTCCATGCTTGCTTGGAGATTTTTTTTATTTTTTTAATTAAATCTTCTCCTTCTCCAAAAAGAATTCCTATGTGGCTTTACTTGTCCATCTTTGATGAAATATTCTTCAAATTCTCTTCAAAATCTCTTGAAAATGTGCAACAAAAAAATGTACCCCTTCTTGGATGTTTTATGAGTGTACCCCACACTTATGCATATGTGTGTGGGACCATGGAGCCAATTTTTGTATTTTTCTTCTTATTTCTTTTCTCTTTTCAATTCTTCTCTCCTTTCTTTTGAAAATTAATTCCTTGCCTCAATTCTTTATAAATGAGGCCCATATAATCAATTTCCTATAAAACAAATGTGAATTCATATGAAAAGATAATTTTACCCCTAAAATCACAAACGCATGAATGCAGACCCATTTCTCATGAAATGACAATAAAAATGCACACCATTTTTCATACTTTTATATGAATGAACTATTGATGATAAAAATTGAATTTAATTCATAAGAATATAAATTTTCACAACTTTTCAAAAATAGACTTTCCAAAAATGGCAGATTTCATGATTTGTATGCAAAAAGTGTGATTTTTGAACAAATTGTGGAAAGAAATACTAGAATGAATTTAAAATGCTTGAAACTGTTAGATTTTGTGAACTCAATCCATCAGTTGATGTAATAAATTTATTAATTTCTTTATTTATCAATAATATCATGCTTTACTTTTATGAGATGAATGTTATTTTACTACTTCATGCACATGACCAATACATATGACATAATGGTTCATGAGTTGAACCGGGTCCATTAGTATATTAGATGTGATATATGTGCATGGATGAGATCTACACGCGAGAGATATATGTTACAAATCTTATACTTAAATAGCTTCACAACCAGTAATGAGACTGGGTATCTCATTTGATAAGGTTGCAGCACTTTGATCACTATGAGATAGTGTGATTTGTCTCGATCATCAGAATGTAAGATTATGGATCACGGTGCTAGTACATTGGATGTATTGAAGGACCATGAGATGCACCTTATGGAATTCCATCTCAATAATAAGGTATGCTTTCATAATTTCTTAGCAATAGGCTCTCAATCTTGAGACATTGATGAACTCAAGTTTCTATCTGTTCATTTGCTTTGAGTCACCAATGAGTGACGCCGACTATAGGTTAACACCTCGGTGTCTTGGGTATGTGGTAGTAGAGCTATGAGAACGTTGAATGATCAAGATGGAATCTATCTCCATTATCCCTTTGTGCCAATTAATGGATTTGTCATTAGTAAGTGCGCACCCATCTCAATTAGGAGTTAATTAGATGGTACTGATGATTACTGTGATTAATTGGGGCTCACGGATAATAAGATGTGGAACTTATATTGGAAGAGACGGATTTATTCCAATTGATCCACGGATATTGATACAGGGGCCTACTTGTGGTAATTGGGAAGTTTAGGGTCTTCATTGTAATTTATTCCTAAGACTGGAGTGCAATTGCATTTATATAGTGGTGTTATTTGCAATTAACTGTGGGCCCAAATTGCACATGAGATCTGGGGTCGCGGTGTTCCAGTTGGAGCCAGCTTTCTAAGGAATCCCTAGTGGTCCCCACGCTAGCCAAAGTTATTGGAAAATACTAATCCGACTTGAACTCTAGAAAGAAGGCTTTAGAAAAGAGAAAGTTGCTAATTACTTTGAAAGTAAGACTTCTATTTCAATTAAGCAAGGAAGAGATTTGAAAATATATAAAATCTCTTGGACGTCCAATAAGAGTCTCTCTCACGCCTAAAACCCTGTTCGTGCAAGAGTTGCACGAGTTTCTCTCTCCTTCTCTCTTCTAGTTCCTTGGAGTTTCGAGTTGGGATTTCTCCTGAAGATTCCACCAATCTTCTTGAGAAAAGAAATCCAATTCGGGCATAGCGTGGAAGGCTAAGAGGTGTTGAAGATTCTCATCATTAAGCAGAGTAGCAACTTCTCCATTAGAGTACTACAGATCTCTAAAGGTATGATCTACTTCTTGCATTTCGTAGATTATTATGGATGTTTAGTGCTATTTGATTCTGTCTTTTAGATAGAATATTTACTATACATGGTCACGAGATTGAGGGTAATGCATCATGGATTGGGTTTTTGGTCTTATGGATAGTTGATCCCTGTATCAAGTGCGTCAAAAGTTTTGAAAATCTATCCATGAGACTCACCTACTTCCAACAGAAACCACAAGACCACACTAAATGAGGCTCTTTTGGCTTAATAAGTCCTTAAAATGGTCCAAAATGTATATAAAAAAATATATTTTTAAGAACTCAACAGCGAGTACCACATAGGCTAGATTGAACTTCTTGGAGTACTTAATTTGCTTCTTTTAGTGACAAGCAAAGGAGAAGAACTCCATCATATGACTTGTGATAAAGAGTCTTTGAGGGCTAGTTAAAGTGAAATTTTAGAATTCGTCTTTGAAAATAAGTTCTGTCAATATTCTCTGGCAAAACTCTATGAAGAATGTAATCAATAAAAGGGTCTCTTTAGTATCTGAATAAGTTTTAGAAAAATAGAATCTGATTCTTGATTAAGATTTATTTGTTTGATTAGGAGTTGCAAATCGTCATAGACTCCAAGCATATTGACGCCTAACTCCAAGGTTAGCTTAAGACCTATAATTAATGATGTGTATTCCTTGAAACTAGATCTCTTAGCTCATTAGGTTTGAAAACTCAATCAAAATGCATGATCCAATGTAAATTTGGATCAATGGTGGGTTTCTATATTTGTTTAACAAAAAGGACTAGCTCGTTAGGGAGATTGTCTTTGAATTCAGAATCCTCTGAAAGTGGATGCTCTGCTAGAAAATCAGCGAGAGCTTGTCCTTTTACCACTTTTGCAGAAGTGTATCTGATGTCATATTGAGAGAGAATAATAGACCATTTGGCTAGATGATCAACTAATGCACCAACTTTTGTCACAAGTGTCTTCAACGGGTTGATGTTAGAAACAAAGTACAATACACTGGAGAGGATTTAGTAACGTAGTTTTTGAATTGTGAACATTAATGCGAGACATTCTTTCTCCACTGGCTGATAGTTATGTTCCTCATTGACTAGCATCAATGACAAACAGTAAAGAGCCACCTCCTTACCATCATCATTTTTTTTTTGAGCTAATAATACCCCCACAGAGTGGTGAAGAGCTTGAGTGTAAAGGATGAAAGGTTTACCTGGAATTGGAGCTAAAAGAACTGGTGGGTTTATGAGATAACTGTTTGATATCTTGAAAGGTGTCTTCATAAGATTTATCTCACACAAATTCAACTCTTTTCTTCATGAGTTTGGAACATGCTCTGTATTTCCTAAATAAGTTTTAGATGAACCGGCGGATGTAGGCAAGTCTGCCTTGCAATCCTTAGAGTTCTTTAAGAGTTCTTAGAGAAGGCATCTCTAAGATGGCTTTGATTTTTACTGGATTTAGTTCGATGCCACCTTTTTGAACCATGAATCCTAAAAATTTTTTAGACAGGACTCCAAAGAAACACTTCAAAGGGTTCATTTGAATATTGAATTTTCGCAACCTTTCAAAGATTTCAGGAAGATCAGCTAGATGGTTTAACTTCTGTTTTTGACCGCCAATTTGTCGACATAGCATTTGATAGAATTGTGTTGCATATCTTTAAAGATTTCATCATCACCTTCTAATATGTGGCTCCAATATTGTTAAAGTCGAAGGGCATGACAATGTAGCGGTACATGCCAAAGGGGGTTTGGAAGGATGTGTGCTTCTCATCTTCCTTATGCATCTTGATTTGATTGTAACTCGAAAACCCATCAATGAATGACATTCTTTCAAATCTGAAAGCATTATCAATCACGATTTCTATTATGGGTAGTGGGAAATGTTCTTTGGGACACGTTTTGTTTAGATCTCTAAGGTCAATACAAACTCTAATTTACCTATTCTTCTTGGTGACTAGTACTATATTAGCCAACCAGTCAGGATGCTGCTCTTTATGAATGAAGAGTACATCCTTCAGCTTATGGACTTCTTTTTCTATCGTGTCCATGGTTTCTGGTTTCATTCTCCTTTGTTCCTATTTCAAAGGTTTAGCATCTTTTGCCATGTTCAACTTATATACAGAAACTTCTGGATCTAGATCTGGCATTTCTACGTAAGTTTATGTAATAAAATGTAAACTCTTGTAAGGAGCTCATATACACGTCAAGTTCTTTTCCTTTAATTTGAGAGCTTACAAAGGTAGGACGAGGAATTTTTGGGGTACCTAAGTTTTTTTCTTGTACTGGGTCCTTAATTGGAGGTTTGGGAGGAGGTTCTTCCATAGAATCTTCAGAAGTTTCCAACTCTGAGAAACCTTTTAGGATTTCACTTGGGGGTTTGAACTAAGGCCTAATCCCTTTCCATGGATTTGGTTTTTTGGGCTCTTTAGCTTTTACATCGAGGGCTAGACTTTCCTAATGAGTGTGCTGAGATGAATCTATCTCTTCAATTAGTTTATACCGTCAATATTGAATGACTTGTGACATTGAGTTATTGTCATCACTTGCCCTCTCAAGATGCTGAAAATCAGCCCAATTAGCAGGATCTTGGAACATGGTAGTCTCCTGAGAGTTATCAGAGTCATATCCCTTTGTGAAGACAACAGACCTTTCTCTAAAGTCTTGATTTGGCTTAGGATTGTTGCTGTTAGGAACATATACTATGCAACGTAGTGGCTGTTCAATTTTACACCCATTTTAAAAATCTTCTTTCACTTCTGGAGTGAAGACATCAAAAGGGATTTGAACACCGTTTACACTCATTCCAAGGTTAGGGGGTTTCTTGAGATTGTATCCCTTGTTCTTCATCATGTTACAGATCACATGATTGCAAATGTCAAACCTTATTCTCCCATCATTGGTGAATTTGTCGATAGGATAGGAAGTAGAAGATCTTTGGCTTGATGAAAAACTATTGCGTGATTATGTTGTAAGGATGGAGGTACAAAGAAAGAAGCACCTCTAAAATCATAAATTTGAGTTGATGTGGGCCACTGAAAGAGTGGAGGATCCCAACCATAATAGAATACACAGAGGTGTCCATCTTTTCAGCATCTTCAGAATCTAAACTTCTGACTATTGAGACAACATGCACTGGGTGTGTCTATCTGGATCTTCCGCATGGATGATAGAGTGATACTTTAATGGATGAAACAATTCAAGACATCTCATTACAGGTTTGAAACTACATCATCACTGTCAAGGTACAAAGGGTCGGCCTTAAGCCTATCCAGCACAAATGAATCCATGCTAAGCAGTGTGGAGGATTTTCACATCTTTCGGCCAAATGAAGTCATCTATTTATATATTTGTAAGATAACTCAACCCTGCATTATGATGTCAGCACAAGTTGGATGAAAGTGACAGGAGAATCTATTCTCTTGATAGGAGGTACATTATTGCTTTCTTGGTTAGAATCTATGCCATCGACCAAGGAAACTGAGTTTATTGGATAAAAAAACCTTCGCTATCTTGTAATAGAAGGTTCATTTTCCCTCATTGGCACTGGAAGGACTTAAATTGGTAGCATTGCTGATGTTTTCAATAGGTGCTATATACATAGCTGGACTACATGTCTTGCTTGTATGAATAACAAGGCCTATTTGCTTTGTCCTCGATAGCTTTGTGAAGATGACCAGAGATTGATCTAACTATTTGGTTTCAAATTTGACCTTGATCAGCAAAGGACCTTTGGTATCCACAAATTTGACAATTAACTTCTTTGTAGACTCCAACTTATTTATGGGCTCAAATCTTTTGTCGAACCCCGGATAAGTTTTTTTTTTTTTTTTTTTGTAGAGATGGTGAATGGTTCTGCTGGATCATCATCCACAGGAGAGTTTGTTGCATTTGGTTTAGACTGTGTAGGTCTTTCTTGATACATAGCTGCATCAGTGAAGTATAGTTCTTTGCCTTTAAACAACTTTTTATCTGCAAAGATGTGATGCACCTTGCCCTCTTCTTCAATGTATTTGAGGCATTGATGGCGAGTGGAAGGCACTATGGAGTAGTCATGAAGCCATCTCCTTCCCAAAAGAGTTGTTGTAATAAGCATGTGTTTTTACCACGTGCAAGGTGGCTTTCGAAGTTAGATCACCTAGCTGGAACCGAATCTGAATGTTGCCAATTGCATCTTGGACTTCTCCATCATAGCATTGGATCGAAGTTTTGGTAGTAGATAGCTTGCTCATCGGAATACCGTGTTCTTGAAGAGCTATAGCTATGATGAGGTTCAGAGCTGATCGTGGGTAAACTTGAACACTTTGCAACGGTCTGCCCTTGATGTAGGCTGTGAAGTAAAGCGGCCTTGTGTGATTTATGTCATGTAAGAGGAGATTATCTTTGGTGAAGGAAATGGTGGCCTTAGAAGCATTGTGAATGGAAAGACATTGCATACATTGCTTCTGAGACCTTTTAGACTTTGCTTTAACATAGCTTATCTTTATCTGATGGACTTGCGCCACATGAGATTGATTGTTGGTATTTAAGTCCTATAGAGCTTATATGAAGTTATTACGAGTCTCCCCAGACATTTGCAAAAGATAAAAAATATGAAGTCATGCAGGTTATGCTTAAGGTGTTCAATAATGTCATACGTGAATGGCTCTTATGGCCCTTTTATTAGCATTTGCTTATGAAGAAGTTATATTTACATTTGAATTATTCCCCAAAGGGTTTACATAAGAAGAAGAAGAAGGTTTGTCATAGTTGACTTTATAGTTATGACCGGAAAGAGTGCCGTTATTGACTACGTTGTTTCAGTTAACCTCTCGACGAATATGTTTTCTTGTGGCATTGACTTCCTTAAGTTCAGCAAAAAGTTAGATATCTTCCAAACCTGCGTCTTGATTTATATTGCGAGATGCGACTTGAGATGTTGAGGGTTCATCAGCAGAAGTGCTAATGATTACAAAAGCAGGTGCCTATTGCATTTCTTCTTCTGAATTAAAGAGATTATCTTGAACTTGGAAAACTTCTTGAGGTACAACAGGATGATCGATGTTGAGTTCAGTGTGTTTCTCTTGTGACTTAAGCTCACCACTTGCTTTTGAGTTAATGGGTTAAGTGCTTGATTTGGAGTTTCAATTCGAAGAAGTTGACTCAACACTTGGTTCAGGAGAATTGTTTGATATAGAGGTCAATGCCTATGAACCAAAAGATGATGCTTGTTGTTGTTGTATCCAATCGGATTCAACTAAAGGCAAAGGATCTAGATGAATCTTTGGATGTAGTGGAAAAAGAGGAGGATCACTTGACCAACCATTTGCACTCTGTCTATGTAGATCATAAAAAGCCACTAACAATATGTGATTGCGCTCGAAAATGATGATGAATACAGGGGAATCAAGTTCAACATTCACACATTCAAGCACAAAGAAGAATGAGAAGATAATTATAGATCATCATTAAATTCCCTTTAATTACATGTGTTCGATGCTCTAACCTAAGGGATGTAGGTTATTTACAAGTTTTGGAAAATTATAACCCCCCCCCCCCCCCCCCCCCCCCCCAATCTGGTTTCAAATGTGATCCAAGTTGGGAAAATTAAGAAAACTACATAAAAAAGATTGAAAATTGCAGAAAAAATGAAGACAGGAACTCAATGACCAGCCATGGACCGGTGCACATAGTCATTGATAGATAGTGGCCATTTTGGCCACTTTTTGTCTCTGTTTGGTCTTTTTTGACCTCTACAGTGCTTTTAGAATGCTGGAATTTATATTTTTGACTTTAGGAGCACTGAATGATCATCAAGAGTATTGAATTCGACCATAGAATCACTAGGATCTTTGGTGATCACCACTTCTTTGTTACTGATTGTTTTTGTACAAATTTGAAAATGGTGCTTTTGTACAAAAGACTGGGGCCAAAGTTGTGTTATTCAGATCCTATGAATTTCAAGGAACAGAATGAAACCTAAAGAGATGGCCTAAAGCCCTTTCAAATGGGGGAACCAAAGAAATGTAATTTCATCTATTAGAATTTTCTTGTGCTTGGTCACTTTGAAACTCATCTTTTCTGAGTAACAAACATGTGTATCTTTCTCCCTTGAACCATTTCTTACCTTAAGTTAGTGAGAGGAAGAAGAACAAAGGGTGAACTTGGAAGTTTGATGCTTGTGACGCCTTGCAATCTTGGAATTTTACTTGGGATCTTGGTTGGAACTTTTCAAACCTTTCTTCAACCCCTTCCCAGGTGCCTAAGTATGTGTTTTATAGACTTCAGAAGTAGTTAGGGGAGTTGTGGGAAGTTATAGTTCAAAATAAAGTGGAGAAAATTGTTGAAAACTATTAGGAACTTCTTTATAGGGTGTTCGTCACTATGGCCACAGTCATGGACAGGCCCAATTTTAGGTTTTTCACCCATGTGACCTGTTTTCATCAGTTTGGAGCCTAAATAATGAAAATGTGGATGGATATTTTATAACACCATTTTGAGTGTGCCATATGAATTTCAGCATGTTTTAACCTTTTGAAGTTGGTCAACCCTCAGTTTAACTTTTCATAAAAATGGGCTTTTGTATTAACTATTTGAGGCCGAAATGACCCTAGATTAACTTGAAACTTGGAGGGATTGATGTCAGGAGCATCTTGAAACATCCATCCAAATTTCATGTTACTTGGATTTGTGGAAGTAGGATTTTGAATAGTAACTAATTTGTTGCAAGCTCTAAGTTAGTGTCATTTTGCATCATAGGTAGTTAGCTTGTTTTTGTATCCAAACGATGTTTAATTGATTTGAAACTTTAAGGAGTTGACCTTGAGAATATTTTGAGTCTTTGATCCGAATTTCAACTTTGGCCTCCTGAAAGTGGAATGTTGGTTAGTGACCCTAAGGCTTTGGGGGCCACTAAACCCCAAAGCTGACATGTAGTAGAAGTAGTGTTAGATGAAGTCCCCTTGGCTTGAAAATTTGCTGAGTCATTTCTGAACATGCTTGAGCTTTGTGTCTAAATTTCATCAACTTTGGTCACCTGGAAGCAGGAGTTTGGCTTGGGGGTCACTGACTCAAAGTTGACATATTTGTTGAACTTAGGTCAAACAATATCTATTTGACTTGGAATTTTGTAGACCTACTCTTGAATATAATTTGAGCTTCCCCCAGGTGTTTCCGCTGATTTTGACACGTAGAAGTATTAGTTGTCACAGTGACGCCAAGAACCTTACAAATAGTCACTGAAGCTTTAGTTTCACTGAAATGAAGTCCAAATGCTTTAAAACTTTGAAGCATCATTTCTAAGCATGTTTTGGAGTTGCCATTTGATTTTCAGCCAATTTGGTAATCCAGAAGCTTAAGTGTGCTTAGTGAGCCCTAGGTTCTGAGTCAATGAACCTTGTATTTGGTGTTTGGTGAGTTGAGTGACTAAATGAAGTCCACTTGCTTTGAAATTTGAATTGCTACATTCTGAACTCATATGAAGTCTTCTGAGTGAGTTACAGTAGCTCTAAACATCTGGCTGCAGTACTTGACCTGGCATTCCATTATCTTAGGTTTTATATGCCGTTAGCTTGGAATTTTGCTTATAATGTCTTCACTACAACGCTTATAATGTTTGTGATTTTTTTTATTTGTCAACAAGTGCCCCCTCCAGGTGAAATGATTCAAGTATGACACTTGTTGTGCCTCAAAATAGCCAATATGTGGGAATGGTGAATGGCTTAATTAAAAAGTAGTTTTGTCAAGGTAGGTTGTAGACCTAGACTTAAAGTTTTGGAATTTGTTTCAAAAATCACGAAGGGTGTAGCAATAGATTTTAGTAAAAACATAAGAAATCAGATTTTCTTTGCCCTATTTTCACAGATATTATGTGGGAAACACTTACAAAAGGAAATCCCTGAGGTATTGGAAAATTCAGAAGTTTATGAGTTCGGTTTGAATTTTGGAAAGTGGATTTGATTTTCTTATGACCTATTTGTTATAGATATCGAAAGTAGCATCTCAATGGGGACTGTAGGAACACCCACCCAATGAATTCATAAGATTTTAAGAAAAACCATGGTTGGATTTTGAAATGAATTTAAGTTCGGAATTTCATGGGTTTTGGTTTGTTTTAAAAAAAGCAAGTTTTAGGTTTTCACTTGGCTTGACATGAGTCAACATGAGGTGCAATTTTGAAGGAAAGTTGCTTTTGTTGATTTTGATTCAAAAACAATTTCAAGATGACAAGTTTTTGCTCAAAATTAGGTTTGACCCTTTTTTTTTAAAGAAATACCCAAAGTTGGTTGATTTTTGCTGTGGGCAACCATTTCTTCTTTGTTTTGGGTAAAATACTTGAAGTAGGTTCATCATGTGTTGTGGGAATTTGAATGATCATAGAGTAGGCTACTAAGCAGTGGTTCCCACTACTCAAAACCATAGTGACCATGGATGAATAAGGCTGTATCCGTGTGAATTTGGGCAAGGCATGGAGCCCACCGCTGAAGTAGCTTGTGTCCATTGGAAAGAGAGTGAAGCATCAATGACTGCGCGCTTGAGAGGAGTAGCAGTGTCTGTGAGCAAGAGAGTGAGCACATCGTGGACTCCACTACTTCAACCGAGCTGTGACCATGGGACAAGGATGTAAGCCAAGTAACAATAACAACAACAACTGCGAGCTTTGGGAGAGTATGTCCCCAAATAGTGGGTCCTACTACATAAGATAGTAGTCAGCAAGGGAAAGAGGGGACACGGTGACCATGGGGTTGAACGAGCCTTGTGTTCGGACACGTTTTGTATAAAAAACTCAGTGTCCTCTTTTTCTTCTCTGTTTCAAAGAAAAAAAGAAAGAGAGAAAAAGAAATCCAAGGAGATCAAGAGTAGCAGCATAGGTGAGCTTCTTCCTCAAGTTTCAAACAAATTTTGAGCTTTGCCAATTAGCACATTGGCAAGGGTGGGTTCCCAGACTCCACCTTTTTTGAATTTGATCATAGCCAAACCCATACTTGAATTTGGCTGGCTTTCTGCTTGTTTGCTTTGATGAACATATTGCAATTCTTCATGCTTCACGAGTTTACATTAGACCAAACCGTAAGATGTGAAGGACGCTTTTGAGGTTTTTTAAAGGCTTGGCACACAGTATAGAGGGGGTCCAGCTCACGGCAAAGCATGTCAGGACTTGGCCCGTCTCTTTGTTTTTTTGTTTGTTTTTTTTATTTGCTTTCCATGCTCCTGGCTTGCTTAAGCTCTGCTCATGGTGAGTTGTTCAAATTGGGCACCATTCGGGCAAGCTTGCAGTCATGGCTAGCATTGTCTGTGGGGGGCCCACCATCACCACCTGTTTGATGCAATGACTGTTTGATGATTTCTTTTTATATTCTAATTGTTTGACTTAGTTGGTTGGTCCTTTGAACTTCGCCTTAATGCATGAATTGGTGCAGAATTGTCATATCCAAGTGTCCGTGCAAGCTCCTCTCAGTCACAGCCAATTTGCAACTGTAGGCCCCCTCTCTGTTTTTTTATTTTTTTTATTGCTCTGAATTTTTTGTTTGGAGTCCAATATCTTTGGTACAAAATTGCTCTCTGAATGCTATCTGGAGCTAATGATACGACTGTGACTAGAATTCTTGGAATTTCACCATGCCCAGGCATTGTCCAAGGAAGTCCCATGGCCATGGCCAAGTGACTTGAACTTTGGCATAGATTCCTTGGTCTTTCTTTTGTTTTGATTTGTAAAACAAAATCACATTGCCAACGTGAACTGCACAAGATCTATTTGAGGTACCGTGGGTAGTACATGTGTCCTTGAATTTCAAAAAGTTTGTAGAAAACCCACCCTTTAACAAACTTGAAGTGGACAGACTCCGTTTGGGGGAATGTAGAACCTTGGTATAATATTAGGCTTCACTACTTCACTGTTGGAGCTAGTGAAGGCACACCCACCTGTTCTACTTGACCATGAACACAATTTGAACACAAGCCTAGCTATTGTAGGCTTTGGGAACTATAGGGGGCTCAAAAGTAACATCTCACTTGATTTTTGGCATAGGTAAGTACAAGTTAGGTCACCACAGCCTCTGTGGGAATTCATTCATGGTTAGCAAACTAAGTAGCCATAAGGCACACTTCTTTTTCTTTTAATAGAAGGCTACTCCCTTTAAATCTCAACAAACATGAGAAGTGTAAATCACATGATTATGGGTGGCCGGTATCGTAACCGATGAAGATAAGATTAGCCTTCTGTTAAATGACCACATGTAGCTTTGAGTATGATCACCAATGAGCTTTTTATAGTGTCTTTCTCAATGACAATTTCCAAGGCTAATTCACTTGTTTTTTCCATGCCTGACCCCAGGTGCACTTTCCGAGTCAGTTTGACTGATGCTAACCATCTTTGTGGGAAACCAACAAACACAATATCACCTTTCGATCATTTGATGAAAGTTGATGATCTTATTTTGAAATTAACTTTGCATAGGAATATTTCCTTCATTAGCTCCATATTCATTAAGAAGAGTATGTAACTACAAGAATCTCTAATGATCCCATCATAGCAAATCACCACATGGGAGTTTGGTTGCCAAAAAGGTCTTGGTCAAAGTACATGTTTGAGGTACTTTGTTTGTCTTTTTTTTTGGAATAGGCTGTCATAAGAATTTTGAGATCTTTTTTCAGCTTCAAATTTGAGTGTGGAGAATGAAACAATCTCCAACAGCTGCAGGTAAGTTTAATGAAACCATGGGAAATGACTGGAGATGGTTGCCATCATACTAACAGCATTTACTTTTGCCTTCAATGCTTTGAATTGAGGTTGCTCTTTTGTTGAAAACATGCTGTCTACTTCCACATGCTGCATTTTCATACATGTTGAGCTTGTTTGTGATTTGTGCTGTATGTAGTTGTTTTCAAGCTTTTATTTGTGTTGTACATGCACTCCATGCATCTTGATACTGCATCTTTTTTGCCTGAGCACAAATCAAATTGCCCACTAAAAAGGTCTTAAGGTGTTCAAATACCTGTTTGGACCAGCTTAGTTTTGGCACTTAAGTGTGCTTTGATGCCAGTTCTTGGTCTCAGAACTGAGTATAATTTTCTCCTTTTGGCCTTTTACTAAGGGAGATGCTGCCAAAATTTCGGTAGAATTTTATGCCGTAGCCATTTTTGCTATTACTGATATTCTTCACCCCCACCCCGCAGTCCTTTTTTTTTTTTTTTTTGTTTTCTAGGTAGAAAAGGCAAAGCACCCACGACCTCTACTTTCGGTGCATTAAAGAGCCATTCTAAGGGTAGAGTTACAAGTAACCTTGATGCAAGAGACCTGAATGAAGTGTTTACTGTTATGAGAAATTAGAGAATTAGAGCCCTGGTAGTGCGAAATTGTTACACTTGTTAGTGTTTAGCCAATAACAACATTTAGGAGAATAACATCCAAGTGAGCATTGACAAACCCCATTACATATTTAGAGATGCAACGAGAGATTCGATGAAATAGCCAAATGAGAGCGTACAAAACCATTATGTGGACACAGTTGGAGTTTTTTATCAGGTCCCAGATTTTTAATTTTGGGTTGAATTAGTTTGTCGGGTTTGAGTCTGGTTGAGAGGGGTTAGATGGATTGATTAAACCCTCTTGGGCCTTGAGCCAGAGTTATTTGACCCTTTTAAGCCAAAAGACCTTTTCTAAAATTTTGTAAAACTCACTAGAAAACAGGGAGCCTTTCCTTGTAATTTAGAAAAACTTTACATAATATAAACCCTAGGTTCTTCCCCATTATTTCATCTTTTTCCTTTTCTCTGCAACCAAGCCTTAGAAGTTCTTTGGGAGGAAACTAATGTGTGATCTTCAGATTTGTTATTAGCATCGAAATTCAGGATAACTGTAGATAATATGGTTTTGCATGTTTTGTTGATTAACATGCTTTGAGATGTAATTTATTTGATAGATTTTGATGTCTTGATTAGGTTTTAATGATGGAGACTTGATTTTTTTTTTATTTTGATTAAAATTAAGAAAATACATGAAAGAAAAAAAAGATTTCGGGGGCAGCAGCGCATGCGCTGCCTATGCATGCCAGGTGGCACGGCTGCTTGGCATGCTCAGGCAGTGGGCCTGCTGCCCAGGTGGGTTGGGCTATCTACCTGGAGGGCCTGGGTCGCGGCCGGGCCCACTTTAAATAAAAAAATAATAAATAAATATAATTAGAATCTAGGATATTATTTATAAATGTTTAGAGTATTGTGATTTGATTAATGGTCTAGTAGACTGATGGCGATTTGATTGTACTAATTAATTCATAATTAGGTGTTATTAGAAATTTAGTTAGGATTGTTTATAAATTTAATTAGTGGTTTAATCACTTGTGATTAATATTTTATTTAGATTGATTAAAAATTAATTAAGATGTAATTGGGGTGAGTGAATCTCAATTTGGATGTAATTGGAATTCTAATTTGGGTTTTAATTTGAGTTTAGATTTCGAATTTGAATTAGGAATTTAGACCTTTTGTTTTATATAAAATAATAAGGTGTATTTATATACAACAATGATAATTAAGGAATTAATTATTTCCTACCCCTTTTGTAGCACAATTTGATTAAGTTAGGATTTGGAATTTGAATATCTTTTACCCAATTAGTAAAACACACTAATTATACATTACTGGATTAGATGGATTTCTTTCTTTATAGAAAAGCTGGTTGAATGTTTACATGGGAATTAGATTGAATTCAGAATGGGAATGTGAGATTCGGGATGTCCCACATGATAGACACTGAAAGTAGAATATTGGCATTGTGGATTCACATTTCCATTGTGAAAGAGGGTTGGTTCTCATGTGTATATTTAACTAACTATAACCATTAGGTGGATTAGTTCTTTTCTTTAGAGAATTTGAAAAGACACACAATCATAATACACTTTTAAATTAAGTATTCTAAGTATTTAAATTGTCATTGGATTGGATATTATGAATTAAGGGTGTCATAGCATGATTCACGAAGCATTAGTAAACATATGTAGTTGTATATACATATATTTATATATATTTTACCAAATACAGTTTGGAGGTGGACGTACGCCATCGGGTCAGCATGTGTGGTGGGATATAGTACATAGCTGTGCCATCTGTCATATCCATAACAATACCCATTTTTTTATCTGTCTGTGGAAATACCCATTTTTGTATATTATATCTGCGAGAGTACTCGTTTTTGGTATATTGTATTTGTGGGGATACCTATTTTTGTGTATTCAAGCCATTAGGTTTGCATTTAATTTATTTCGGGTAGGATGTAAAATATATTTTAATTAAATGGATTAACATCATTGCTTATAGTTTACCCTTTTGTATATTACATCAATTTGACCCACTACTTTTGGTGTCTAGGTTCCGTTATTGGTGCCGAACCGGAGGGTCAGGTAATGCCGGAGATTCTGCCAAATGGCAAAGTTGTTGAGTGGAGCATCGATGACCTCATCTGAGGTATCCTAATATTGCTGCTGAGATCGGAACTTTAGATTTTGTAATAAGGCCATGTTTGAGGCCATTAGTTATTCATTAAATTTATTCATCTTGGAATTACAACTTTAATTATTATACTTTGAAATTGAAGCACTTGACCTTGACTTTATTATTATTGAGATTTGTTTTATGATTGGTGTATGATACTCATCTGTGTAAATTATGCATTTTAGTTCCGCGTGTGATTATCGTTACTTGATCAGTAAGCATAGCCTTACGAAAGACTTCGATCCACCCAGAATTGGGGCATGTATTAATTTATGTAAGAAAAATTTTAGTTGGCCTCAATTCTTACACTCTTAGAACTGGGTTTGGATCCGACCCAGTTTTGGAGGCGTGACAGATGGTGTCAGTGTAGTCAAGTTCTAGAAGTTCTAAAAAATGCTAGGATGTAGGTATGATGTGAAGATTAGAAATTGTGAGTGGGAATGGTGGGGGTTTTGACGCATATAACCATATCCAAACCTTAGCAATTCTTTAGAGGTTACAGGAGTCCATTACCTTCCTCATTTTTGGTTGGTTAGTCTTTAACGAATGGTTGTTTTGTAGACATGGCACCTACAACAAGGAAAACAAAAGCCAACTCGTCCAGTTTAGAGTCGGGTAAGCCTAGCGGTACAACAATGATCTGATACAAACTCTGCTCCAAATTGTGTTAGCCCATCAGCAACGTTAGGATCAACAGATAGCATAGTTATTGGAAGTTGTGCAAAAGATGAATCAACCTCATGCGATGTATGCAACTCAGCCACCGATAATGCCACAACCAACGTCTGTAGTATGCTTTAGGTAGTGGATCAAGCAGCATTTCAGACTAGTGTGCTCGAGGCTTTGTAGAGGATTAGGCAGCCTCAGGTTGTTATTGCCCCCAAACCCCAGGATCCAAATGATATTTTTGAAAAGTTTAAGAAGAAGGGTCTGCTGGAGTTTAACGGGGGTGAAGATCCAATGGTAGTAGAAGAATTTCTCATCCAAGTGGAGAAGATAGTTGAAACCCTGGTCTGCACGGGGGTACAAAAGGTTAAGTTGGTAGCTTCTATGTTTTGAGATGTGTCAGATAGGTGGTGGACTATCGCTAAGGAAGCGTATGATGGGATCGTAGAGGAAGTAGCTTGGACTACCTTTCGTAACCAGTTCCATGAGAAGTATGTACCAGAGCATGTTCGTATTCAGAAGAGGATAGAGTTTGACAGATTGAAGCAAGATACCTTGTCCGTCAGGGAATATGAATTGTAGTTTACTCGTCTCTTTCGTTTGGTGCCAACTTTCATCACTCTAGAAAGCGAGAGGATTCGACGATTCCTCAATGGCCTTCGACTAAATATACTGCTACACGCCAAGTCACAAGTTCTGAATACTTTCCAGGAATATTTGGATAAGGCATACTAGGCCAAGGATATGATTGGGCGCATGGCGCCTCCGAGCTAACCCAAGCAGAAAGTTGCTTAGTTTTTGGCCCCACAGCACTAATTCAAGAAGCAAAGAGAGAGCCTTGTGGCATTTGTAGCCATAACCACCTAACATCTAAGTGTTGCAGACAGATAGGGGGTGTTTTTATTGTGGAGACACTAGTCATTAGGTCAAGGATTGCCCTAAGAAGAAAGGCCAACAGTATTAGCAGACATCTACACAGGGAGCTCCTATTCAAGCACAACCTCTAAGACAGATAGCACTAGGTCCCCCATAGTAGCAACGACCTCAAGCACCGCAGCAACAGATGCAGTTGTACCGACCTCCCCAGCAGCCCTGACCTCAGAAAGGACCCCAATAACCACCAGGGCCTAACAAACAGCAATCAAAGCCCCAGTAAGTAGGCAGAGTATATGCCATGACTCAAGAATAGACTGATGCTACAGAGAACATCATGGATGGTATTATTTCTATTTGTGATAACAAGGCAAAAGCTTTATTTGATCCTAGTTCTACCCATTCCTATACTTCTCCTAGTTTTGCCTTGAAGATTGGTGTTAGAGCAGCTGAGTTGCCTTTTAATTCAATTGTGGTTAACTTGGTGGGTAAAAGGGTTAGTTGTTTGAAATATTACCTTGATTGCAAATTAGTGATAAGTGGTGTTGTGTTTAAGGCTAATCTAATACTGTTGATGATGAATGACTTTGATGCCATTTTGGGCATGGATTGGATTGCTACTTATTGTGCCGTGATGGACGCCGTCCTAAGACAGTTAAGTTAACAGCTAACGATAGCACCGAGGTGCAATTTATAGGCTATGAGAAAAAGGTTGTTACTAGTATGATCTCAATTATTAAGGCTATGAAGTTGTTGATGAAAGGTTCTAAGGGGTATATAGCGTTTATCATGGAGGATAAACGGACTAAAGTGGTGGAGGAGATATCGGTGGTGTTTGAGTTTCCAGATGTTTTTCCCAATGACATTCCAGGATTGCCGCCGGTCCATGAGATTGATCTTGCAATTGAGCTTGTGCTAGGCACAGCTCCAATCTCAAAAGCCTCTTATAGGATGGCCCCAGCTAAGTTGAGAGAACTCAAAAAGCAATTGCAGAACTGTTGAACAAGGCTTTTATTAGACCAAGTGTCTCTTCTTGGGGGGCTCCAGTGTTATTTGTCAAGAAGAAAAATGGTTCTATGAGAATGTGTATTGATTATAGATAACTAAATCAAGTGAGCATCAAGAACAAGTACCTTTTACCTAGAATCGATGAATTGTTTGATCAATTGCAGGGTGCTTAGTATTTTTCCAAGATCGATCTAAGGTCAGGATATCATCAGTTGAGGGTACGAGATCAGGATATTCCAAAGATTGCCTTCAGAACTAGATATGGTCATTAAGAATTTTTGGTGATGTCTTTTGGGTTGACAAATGCGCCTGCAGCTTTTATGGTTATGATGAATAGAGTTTTGCTCCCACTTCATTGCAACTATTGAGGGAACACTAATTTATGCTTAGGCAAGTAAGTGTGAATTTTGGTTAGAGCAAGTAGGATTCCTTGGTCATATCATCTCCTAGGAAGGTTTAGCGGTGGACCCAGCAAAAATTGAAGCAGTGGTAAAGTGGGATAGGCCGAAAACAATGTTGGAGATCTGAAGTTTTGTAGGCCTCACAGGTTATTACTATAGATTCATGGAATGATTTTCCACAATAGCAGCCCCACTGTCGAGATTGACTTGTAAGGAAATTTCTTTTATGTGGAATGATGATTTTGAATAGAGTTTTCAGGAGTTGAAAAGAAGGTTGACCACAGCCCCTGTATTGACCCTACCTGCTAGCAATGATGGTTTTATGATTTTTCACCGATGCATTCGGAGTTGGACTTGGTTGTGTTCTCATGCAACATGGGAAGGTGGTAGCATATGGGTCGAGACAGTTGAAGGAACATGAACGGAAGGATGCAACCCATGATTTGGAGCTTGTAGCAGTGGTCTTTGCTTTGAAGATATGGAGACATTATCTTTATGGAGCCATTTTTGAAGTGCATTCAGACCATAAGATCTTCCAGTATCTTTTTACATAGGGTGACTTGAGCATGAGATAAAGGAGATGGATGGAGTATATTAAGGATTACGATTTTGGGTTGAAGTACCATCTAGGAAAGGCTAATGTAGTGGTAGATGCTCTAAATAAAAAAGCAGCATTCACTGGAGAATTAATTGTTGAATATTTCTTGATTCGGTGTTTGGAAGATATGGATATTTATTTCCAGCCTATCAGTGAGCAGGCAATGTTAACTAGGATAATTTCATGGGACCCGATCTACTTTTGAGGATTAAGGAACACCGGTTACTAGACACTGAGATAACAAGGATCAAAGATAATATAGATGAGAGGCTTAATTTTAAATTGGAAAATGATATTTTGTATTATAAAGGCAGAATTTGTGTGCCTCATTTTCCAGACTTAAAGGATGAAATCATGGTAGAGGCACACCATACTTGGTATATTATTCATCCAAGTGGTACTAACATGTATCAAGATTTGAAGGGTCACTATTGGTGGAAAAATATAAAGAAAGATATCGTAGACTTTGGTGGAAAATGTTGTTTGGTTTGCTAGCAGATTAAGGCAAATTATAGAAGACCCCCAGGTCTTTTACATCGTTGGAGATTCCTCAATGGAAGTGGGAGTACATCACTATGGACTTTGTGTCAGGATTGCCTAATATCAGGAAGGGATTTGATGTTATTTGATTCTCATGTTTATATTTAACTAACATAACCGTTAGATGGATTACTGATTTTCCTCAAAGAACTTTAAAAGACACACAATCATAATACACGTTTGAATTAAGTATTCTAAGTATTTAAATTGTCATTGGATTGGATATTATGAATTAAGGGTGCCAGAGCATGATTCATGGTGCATTAGTAGATATATGTATTTGTGTATACATATATTTATATATATTTGACCGACTGTAGTTCAGAGGTAGACGTACACCATTGGGTCAGCGTATGTGGTAGGATATAGTATATAGTTGTGCCGTCTGTCATATCCATAAGAATACCCATTTTTGTTTATCTGTCTGTGGAAATACCCATTTTTGTATATTATATCTATGGGAGTACTCATTTTTGGTATATTGTATTTGTGGGGATACCTATTTTTGTGTATTCATGCCATTAGGTTTGCATTTAATTTATTTCGGGTAGGATGTAAAATATATTTCAATTAAATTGGTTAACATCATTGCTTGTAGTTTACCCTCTTACTATATTATGTCAATCTGACCTACTACTTTTAGTGTCTAGGTTTGGTTACCGGTGCCAAACCTGAGGGTCAGGCGACATAGGAGATTCCGCCAGATTGCAAAGTTGTTGAGTGGAGCATCGGTGACATTGTCTTAGGTGTCCTGATATTGGTCCTGAGATTGGAACTTTAGATTATGCAATAATGCCATGTTTAAGGCCATTAGTTATTCATTAAATTTATTTGTCTTGGAATTACAACTTTAATTATCATGCTTCGAAGCACTTGACCTTGACTTTATTATTATTGAGATTTGTTTTATGATTGGTGTATGATACTCATCTGTGCAGATTATGGATTTTAGTTCCGTGTGTGATTATGGTTGCTTGATTACCAAGCATAAACTCATGAAGGACTTCAATCCACCAGGAATTGGGGCCTATATTTGTTTATGTAAGAAAAATTTTAATTGGCCTCAATTCTTATACCCTTGGAACCAGATTTGGATCCAACCCAGTTTTGGGGGCCTGACATTTTTTATGAGATGATCACTGCTCGACTTGTCAAGAGATATCCAAGGTATAATGACAATGACCTTGACCATCCCTGCAATGATAGATCTATTTTCATGGATAAAGCATCATGCCCATTTCAAGACTAGAAAATTCTTGTGCCAGCACCCATATTATTTCCTAGAGATTCCAAGACTTGAGATAGAAACCTTGGAACCATGTTTAATGAATCTTGAAGCGGGTACCATGATCTCATAATTGAGAATAGTTGGGCCTGAGATCCACATTGAAGATGGAATTACCTAGGTTAGTGAAAGGCACCAATCTCGTGGTGGTTTGACTACATCGGAGAATGGCAGAATTGGACGACTTTGATCAAGCACCATTGAGAAGAGACTTTGAGAGCAGTTGGCATTTTTGAAGCCGTAAATGAGACTACATAGAGATTCTTATGATAACAATAACATATGTAGGGCCATTCTCGAGTTATTTTGTCCCGCAACCAACACTTTCATTACTCCAAACATGGAGTTAGGATTTTCATTATGGGAGATGGAGAAAATCTTCTATTTATCACCCTACAGTAAGCTTTAAGACGAGACCATCCAATCCAACGAAGAATTGGCCACCATGGATGATGAACAGGTTGCTTACTATCTCCTTTTTGCTATTGAAGATTCAATTCAAACAAGCAGCTGAAGCGGGGTAAAACCACTACAAGCCACTTCTTTTTAAATGAGGATATTATAAGTGGAGAGAGATTATCCCCCATGAAGATCCCCAGAAGACACCAAAGGTTGTTTATCATGAGAAGCATGACTTCATGCCATATATTTTTGTTAAGTATCTGGATTTAAAGATGAAGTGTTAGCTCACCGCATTCTTGATAGCTTGGCTATCCGATGATCTTTTTATAAGTGCTTGAAGTGAAATTAGGCCTGGTTGCACATACCTTGTGCTCAGAATGGAATTTGGGCATAGTCTTGCTCTAAGTTTATCTTTCGTGGCATACATGTTAATCAAGTTGAAGCTATCAGCCTTCACAATCAGAGAGGGGAAAGCTTTCAACCTGTATTAGGCGAGGCATTTGTTGTACACCTAGTTTACGTACAACTGCAATGGGCAACATTTGCATAATGGTGCGCCAAGGAGCATCTATATGGATGGCATGGTGGGCGGAAGCTACTTGATCAATGCCCACACTGTGACTGAATTATGCTAGCACTTGCATAATTTTGATAATAATGTCGCTTCTCACTCCTCTATGCCAAACATTGAAGTTCTGACCCGCATAAGCAATGCGGTGAGCCACCGATTGACAGATTCAGAGAAGGTGGTCAAGAGGTCGAACTTTCAAATTAAGAGAAATGTTGGATCCTAAGCTTAAGCCCTACGGACTTGGTATACAGGAAGAATGCTTATATCAACATTCAATCTTATTTACTTGCCCATTTTTGTAAGCAATTCAACTTCTACCAAGCTATTGTAGGAGCTCTTGGCCACATCTGAGTAACACTTGGCTCCTTGCAAGATCCTAGAAATGCTTAGGAATTCTATCTAGCATTTGGCATTGGAGCTCACTTTGGCAATGGTAAGTAAAAACCATCACTGCCATTGTAGAGATGTATGCAAGCAATCCTCGTATCAAATAACGTGTTCCACCAGTTCACAAGAAGGGAGAGAAGGTGGAGAAGGATCACTTCATCTCGGCGAACTTTGAAAATTAGTTATTTGATGGAAATGAATGGTGAATTGGTTTAATTATTAATTTGACGTCTGTAAAGCCCACTGCTAATTCAAAGGTGATGAAGATGTGGATTACTTGCCTCCTCCCAATGTGACTGCAGTAAGGATCAAAAAGGTTGTCAATGAGAACCTTTAAGAGAGGGAGAGTCTTATTAAGGCTAGGTGAGTTGGTAGAGCTCCATTGGATTTCGAGTCTAATTCTAGTACTACCAAAACCAAAGTACTAGTTAGTGAGCAGACGAAAAGGTTTGAAGAGGAGCAAGCCATCATGCGAGCAACCACAGAGGTAGACCTGGCTTGTCTAAATTTGCTAGAGACTATTACTGTTGGTTTGTTACTAACAGAGGCACATGTAACTCTGAATTGAACAAAAGCAGTGCAGTCGATGTAGACGACTACCGAGTCAAGACCATCGGTTGTTCCATCAGCCAAACCTCTAACAGGCCCAGACTTCATATGAAGCTTTTGGCAATACACTCGAAGAGTGTAACTAGAGCTCCTAGTAGCAAAAGGACTTCATCAAAAAAGAGGAGAACTGAAAGCCCTAGAACTCGTCGCTTCTAGAGGCTAAGAGTTGGTAAGTATCTCTTTTTATGACATTTTTACCTCTTTTTCTTTTTTTCTTGTCTTGATGTCTGCCCTTTGTCTTGCAGCCTCATCATTTTAAACTTTGGTTGTTGGAGGAGTCTTGCATAAGGTGGCCAAAGTCGTGGAGGATTATGCCTCTGATGATGCAGATGACAGGGGAAGTCACTTTGATACTCCCACCATCGAAGATTGAACCGATATTGATCTCAATATCGAGTTCAATTTTAAGAAGACATATTTGACTAGGTAAGGACACCTGAGTCTAGGAGAAATATTAAAATGGATGCGCGAGTAGAGTCCACTGCTGTGGAGAGATCTGGCAATGATGTGGGTGATGCAACTACCATTGTTAAAGTAGCTAGCGGTGATGTACCTATGGAACCAGTTTTGGAACAAGTGAGTAGCGGCAAAGCTTATATTAGTGCTCCCGCTACTTCTAAAATAGATACCATCCTTCAGGCCGAATAGCAAGAGATTCCACCAAAGGTCTTTGAGGGATTAATTGCTAACATCGCAATGGAAGAAGAAGAAATTCCCATCACTACTAGGTAATCAATGCATATCCAACTCCTGAGGTTAAGCCTTGACTTAAATCATTGAAAGTTGAAAATTTTATTCCAACATCCTAATTTGGTCTTTCTTTTTTGTTCCTTCTTAGGTACTTAAATGGGTGAAAGAGTCCCCATTAAGCCTCCCATGGTAGCGAGAAAGCTTTTCGATCACCAATCAAAGAACCAACAGGGAAAGAGGGTCCCGAAGCTCCAATTGACTTGGACAACATTTCCATCCATAGCAAATTCTTCGAGGAATCTTTGAATAGAACCCTAAAGAGCAAATTGTGAAGGATCATGGAGGATCTCTCCTTAATAGACTCACCAGCTAGAAGTGTCAATAATAATCCAGAGCTGTCGTCAGCCCTCATTTTACTGCCAATTTGCGCTACGCTCCCAGTTGTGCCGATTGTGATCCCTCTAGTGAGTCTAGATTCAGAGTTAGGATCACATGTAAGTGAATCTCTTACAACTACTGAGGTGACAAGGACTGATGCAATTTTAGATGTTCTGATAGAGCCAAACATTGAACTTGTTGGTGTGGTTGAAAAGGAGGTAGATATTAAATGACTCCCATTGAGAAGACTATTGCGAGTTGGCCATTCTGCCTAGAAGAAGTTGGTTCTTGAAGATGAGGCTGCAAATCTTATGGTGGACAATGTCCTTATTATACCTATCACCCACAGCTTGACACCACCTAGAGCTATGTTGCCTTCACGAGCACATTTTAGGGCTATGCAAGTGACACCTACAATAAGAGCTAAAGGTTCAACCGCATTGAAAATATCAGATGAAGCTTCAGCTACCAAAGGTGAAAATTTCTGTTAAGTACTATTAAATGTCACAATAACACCACATGCAAATTAGGATCGTTTCGCCTCATTGTTTTCTCAAAGTTCACACGAATCACGCCTAGCCTCGGAAGAAGGATTAATTGTGCATGAGGGTGCAAGTGTAAATGCTGAAAAAGAGAAGATGGCCACTTGGGGTCCAAGACTTAGTCAAATTCACAAGAGTGTGAATGAACTCCATCTACACACCAAGAGTTGAATTTATTTGGCAATGCTTCCAGACCCAAATCTACCATTAAAGGTGTAGTGAAGATGATGCTTTGGAGTAACTTGGACACAATATCTCAGTTACAATTGAAAAGGTACAAAATTGCAAAGCATTGGCTGAGATACTAATCTATTTTTCTCTTGAGGTTGACTTAAGTAGTCTCCAAGATGCTTTCACTATCTTGTTTAGTAAACTTAAAGAAAAACTTGCCAAAGACAATGGTGTGGACTATGCCAAGGCCCTTTAAGATGAAGTCTTAATGGAACGGGTTCATTTGGTGACTGATATTGAAAGTGTTGCAGAAGAAGCCAAAGTGGTAGATGAAGCAAATGTCCAGTTGGCATAAGAAATGAATATGCTTTGGGAAGAATATAAACACCTGCAACAACAGATCACCACATTGCAGCAATAGCTTTCAGCCTTAGAAGACAATGCTCTAAAGCTCTAGGGCACTTTAACTGATTTTTGGAGAAGTCTAGTTCAGAGAACCAAGCCTGCAGAGATAGCCTTCTTGCCAAAGTAAAGGCGAAGCAAATAGCATTGAATGATTTTGTTCAATCCCTAGAGAGTGAGATGAACATCACGTTGTACGAGATTGATATTGAAGCTGCTATCCCTGCTTATGCAAGCTATAAAGGACACATCTTGATAGAAGAAATCTTGAATGCGAGGAGGTGACTTGAGAAGTTCTTGGACTAGATATCCTTACTGTAGCTTTTGTTGGCTCCTTTTATTTTATTTTGATCAGCATAAGTGGCCATGTATACACTTACTTCATTGTTTGTATTTAAACTTTAAATGAGTATCAATGGAAAAACTTTTCTTTGACTTCATTTTATCATTGGTAGGGAATGTTTGGTTTGATTTTGTTTGGATGTTTGATGTGGTTTGTATGGATGGTTTGTTTAGTATGACTTGTATGATTTGCTTTGTTTTGTTTTCTAAGACTTGTATACAGGTGTGACTTGTGATCTTTTGGATCTACAAATCAAAAGTAAATGAGTCATATAGATGGACGTTATCTAGTGCCTATGTGTGAGGCTTTCTCCAGGGTCTTATTTAGGTTTTGGATATACAGGGTCTATAAAAAGATTTATTCCATACAACCGACTGTGGCCATATAGGTTCTGTAAAAAGACTTATTCTATATAGCTGAGGGTTAGCTGCAGGGAGTCTATGAAAAGACTTATTCCATACAGCTGAATTGGTTATACAAGGCCTGTAAAGGGGCTTGATTTGTACAGTAAGATGTACAAGGATTCTTATAGGGACATTATCCAAGAACCGAGGTTGACTAAAGGGACCAAAAGGCATTATCCTCATAGTCATTTTGTATCGGTTTAAGGGATTTTGGTTAGGAGTCATAGGTTGTGAGGCTTGAAACCAAAACATTTTTGGGATGAGAATGTACATTGGACATGGTTTAGATATACCAATGACATTCAAGCATAGTATTTCTTTTGGAGTTTTCCATTGATAGGCATCATGCATCTGTCTTCTTCAAGTGTGAGGAGTGCTTAGGTGCTGTTGGAGTAGACCTTGTCGAAAATGAAAGGTCATTTCCATTTAGATTTAAATTTGCCTTTTGACAGGTGTGTGGAGAACATGAGCTTCTTGACTGCCTAAGTCTCCTTTCTTGGATGCCCCGTATTTGAACTTCTTGCTGAAAGACCTTGCCATATGAGCTTCATATAATTTGATGCTTTATCGAGCAGTGAACTTCTTCTCATCAAGGTTTTCTAAGTCTTGAAGTCTAAACTTGGCATTATTCTCTTCAGGGTATTTGTTTATCATAGCTACCCGAAGAGACAGAAGTTGAATTTCTAAAGGTGTCATAGTTTCATAGCCATAAACCAAGGAATATGGCATTTATTTGGTTGGACCATGGACTATAGTTCGAAAAGCCCACAAAGCTTTAGGGAGTTTGGTAATCTAACTTTTTTTTGTTGTTAAAGGCCATTTTCTTCAGAATTTTGCAAATAGTCTTATTAAAAGCTCTTGCAAGGCCATTAGTTGTCGGGTTGTATGCTATGGAAGGGCAGCATTGGATTCCATACTTGTCACAGAATTTGTAGAATTTGTCGTTGTTGAATTGAGGACCAATGTCATGATGTAGACAGTTAGCCACCTTAAAATGACAAATGATTTGAGTCTTCAAAGAGCTGAGTACTGTATCCATTTTGACTTTTGTAAGAGGCATTGCTTTGAACCATTTAAAGAAGTAATCTGTCGCAGCCAAAATGAACTGGTGAACATGTTTTGATGGCAGATTGATTCTAGCAACTATGTCCATACCTGAAGCCAAAAATGGCCAATAGTTAGATGCAGGATGCAGATATTTAGGGGGTTGCTGAATGTAATTGTCATAGATTTGGCATTCATTACATTTCTTTGCAAAATTGAAAGCGGCAAACACCATGGTAAGCCAGTAGTAGCCTAACCTTTGAATCTAATAATGAAGTTTTGGTTTAGTTTGTTGAGCACAGCATAAGCCAGAATGAATTTCTTTGAGTACTTGATTTTCTTCTTTTAGTGACAAGCACCGGAGAAGAACTTCATCATATGACTTGCAATAGAGAATCTTTGAAGACAAATTAATGTGAAATTTTAGAGCTTGTCTTTGAATACTAGTTCTGTCTTTAATATTTTTTTGACAAGACTCCACAAAGAATGTAATCATTGAAAGGGTCTCTTCAGTCTCTAAATGAGTTTTGGAAAGATGAAATTCAATTTTTTATCACATCGAAGTAATCTGCTATTGCTTTATGAGTGTCAAGTGGGGGTAGAAGTCTTCTTTCAACTACTTTTACTACCATTTTGTTATTTTCGAGGATTGACATTGATGCAACTAATCACTCTCTTACATCTGCTTTAACATTTTGATGTCTTGGAATGTGGTGAAATTCAATCAACATGAATCTCTCATTGAGTTCGCAAGCTTTGTCGAAAAAGAAAAGCAAATCTGGTTTTTTCACTTCATATTAAAGATTTATTTGTTTGATTACGAGTTCCAAATCTCTATAGACTCTAAGCATATTGATGCCTAACTCCAAGGCTAGCTCACGACCTATAATCAATATTGTGTATTTCGCCACATTATTTGAATATGGCTTGATTGATGAGAAGGAATATGGGACATAGAATCTTTCTAAGCTGCAGAAAATGATTCCTGCTCCTGAATCGGGGTCGCTTAACTCATTAGTTCTGGAAGCTCCATTAGCATGCATGATCTAATGTAGGTCTGGATCAATGGTGGGTTTCCATTTTTATTCAACAAAAAAGATCAGCTTGTTAGGGAAATTGTCTTTAAATTCAGAATCCTCTAAAAGTTAATGTTCTGCCAGAAAATCAGTGAGAGCCTGCCCTTTTACTGACTTTGTTGGAGTGTACCTAATGTCATATTAAGAAAGAAGAATAGACTATTTGGCTAGACAATCACTCAATGTACCAACTTTTGTTACAAGTGTTTTCAATGTGTTGATGTTGGAAACCAAGTATACCATATTAGAGAGGATGTAGTGGCATAGTTTTTGAATGGCAAACATCAATTCAAGACATTCTTTTTCCACCAGATGATAATTATGTTTAGCACCAACTAGCATCCGTGACAAATAATAAAGAGCCACTTCCTTAACATCCTCATTTTTTTAAGCTAATAATGCCCCCAAAGAGTGATTAAGAGCTCGAATGTTGAGGATGAAAGGTTTGCCTAGAATCAAAGCTGAAAGAACTGGTGGGTTTGTGAGACACCGTTTAATATCTTGAAAGGCATCTTCACAAGCTTTATCCCACACAAATTCAACTCCTTTCTTCATGAGTCTGGACAATGCCCTGCACTTCCTAGATAGGTTTGAGAATAACCAACGGATGTTGGAAAGTTTGCCTTGCAACCCTTTGGGTTTTATGAGAGTTCTAGGAGAAGGCATCTCCAATATGGCTTTGACTTTCACTAGACCTAGTTTGATGCAACATTTTCTTCCCACGAATCCTAAAAATTTTCTAGAGGAGACTCAAAAGAAACACTTCAGAGGGTTCATTTGAAGATTGAATTTCCACAACCTTTCAAAGACTTTGCAAAGATCAGCTAAATCTTTTGACTTCTGTTTGCTTTTGGCTACCTAATCATCGATATAACATTCAATAGACTTGTGCTGCTTGTCTTTGAAGATGTTCATCATCGCCCTCTGATATGTGGCTTCTACATTTTTGAGACCAAAGGGCATGACATTGTAGCAGTATATGCTAAAGGGGGTTCGGAAGGATGTGTGCTTCTCGTCCTCATGCATCTTCATTTGATTGTATTTCGAAAACCCATCTGTGAATGACATTCTTTCAAATCTAAAAGTATTGTCAATCATGATTTTGGTATGGGTAGTGGAAAATCATTTTTGGGACAGGCTTTGTTCATATCTTTGAAGTTGATGTAGACTCTGATTTGCCTATTCTTCTTGGTGATTGGCACTATGTTAGCAAACTAGTTAGGATGTTACTCTTCATGGATGAAATGAACACCCCCGAGCTTTGGAATTTTTTTGAATCTTGTCCATGGTTTCTCGGTTCGTCTTTCTTTGTTTCTGCTTCAAAGGTTTAGCATCTTCTACTATATTCAACTTGTGCATGGAAACTTCTAGATCTAGACCCAGGATCTCTACGTAGGTCCATGCAATGGAATCCATATATTTTTGCAAGAAATTTACATAAACATCAGCTTCCTTTCCTTTAATTTGAGAGGTTATAAAGGTAGGATGAGGATTTTCTGGGGTACCTAAGTTTATTTTTTGTAGTGGGTCCTTAATTGGATGATCGGGTGGAGGTTCTTACACAGTATCTTTGGAAGCTTTCAACTCAACGAAACCTTTTGGGGTTTCATTTGGGGGTTTAAGACAAGGCCTAATCCCTTTCCATGGATTTGGTTTTTTTAGGCTTTTTAGCTTTTACATCAAGGGCTAGACATTCCCAATGAGTGTGTTGAGATATTCTATTTCTTCATTTAGTTAGGTGGCCAATATTTAGTGACTTGTGACATTGCTTCATCATTATCACTTGCCCCCTTAGGATACTAAAAAATAGCCCATTTAGCAGGATCTTGGCAAATGGTCATCTAACAAGAGTTAGTAGAGTCATATTCCTTTGTGGAGACAATAAGCTTTGCTCTATAAAATCTTGATTTGGCTTAGGAATGTTACTATGAGGAACGTATCGAATGCAATGTTGTAGTTGTTTAATTCTACTCCTTTTTTGGAGATCTTCTTTCATTTCCAGAGTGAAGACGTCGAAGGAGACTTGAAGTCCTTTTGCACTCATTTCGTGGCCAATTGGCTTCTTAAGATTGTATCCCATGTTCTTCAGATGTGGTAAACCATAGGATTGTAGATGTTAAGCCTTATCCTCCCATCATTGGTGATTTTGTAGATAAGATAAGAAGCAGAAGCATCTTCGGCTTGATGGAAGATTATCGAGCAATTATCTTGCAAGGAAGGAGGTAAAAAGAAGTAAGCACCCCTGAAATCATAGATTTGAGATGGATTGGGCTACAAAAAGAGTGGAGGATCCCAACCAGCAATAGAGTACATGAAGGTGTCCATCTTCTTAGCATCACCAAAATTTGACTCAGAATTTGAATCTCTAACTATTAAGACAACATGCACTAGTGAAGGTTCAAAACTTCATTGCTACTGTCAAGTTGCAAAGGGCTGGCCTTAGGCCTATCTAGCACAGATGAATCCATGCTAAGTAGTACAGAGGAGTTTCACATTTTTCAACGAAATGAAGCTATTTATTGATATATCTATATGATGACTCACCCCAGCGTTGTCATGTCAATACGAGTTGGCTGAAAGTGACAGGAAAATCAGGCCTTATCGGTGACATTCTCCTGATTGGAGGAGGCATATCATTTTTTTTTTTTTTTGTTAGAATTTGTATAACCAACTAAGGAAGTCACATTTGCTAGATATGAGAGCCTTTTTTTATCTTGCAATAAGTGACGTTGCTGAGTTCTGAGCAGGTGCTATATACATAGATGGACTACATGTCTTGCTTGTATGAATAACAAGGCTGGCTTGCGTTATCCTGGATGTCTCTGTGGATATGACTAAAGGTTGATTTGACTGTTTGATATCAAATTTAACCTTGATCACTAAAGGAGCTTTGGTATCCACAAATTTGACCATAAGCTTCTTGTAGGCTCCAATTCTTCGCGGTCTTAGATCTTTTGAGGAACCCTGTATAAGTTTTCTTTTCCATTAAGATGGTGAAGGGTTCTACCGGATCTTCATCCACAAAAGAGTTAAATGTATCTAGTTTAGACTTTGAAGGTCTTTCCTAATAATGATTGATTGTATCTAGTTTAGACTTTGCAAGTCTTTCCTAATAATGATTGCATTGGTGAAGTAGACTTCCTTGCCTTATGAATGGCTTTTCATTTGCAAAGATGTGATGCACCTTGTCTTCATCATCAATGTATTTGAAGACTGTTGCTTAGGGGAATGCACTATGGAGTAGTCATGAAGCCATCGCCTTTCCAAGAGAATGTTGTACAAGCGGGCATCTTTACCACATGCAAAGTGACTTCTGAAATTAGATCACCTAGCTGGAACTGAATCAAAATTTTGCCAATCGGATCCGGAACTTCTCAATCATGGCCATGGATCAAAGTTTTGATAGTAGATAGCTTGCTCACCAGGATGCTAAGTTCATGAGGAGCTGTGATTGTGATGAGGTTCAGAGCCGATCCTAGGTCAACTTAAACTCTTTGAACATGTATGTCCTTAATGTAGGTCATGAAGTAAAGTGGCCTTGTGGGCTTCATGTCGCGTACGAGGAGATTATCTTCGATGAAAGAAATGGTGGCCTTGGAAGCACTGTGAATGGAAAACATTTCTTACATTGCTTCGGAAGCCTTTTGGACTTTGCTTTAAGATAATTCTTCTTTATCTTATAGACTTGAGCCACATGAATTTGATTGTTGAAATTTAAAGCCTGTATGATAATGCTCGAAAGTGATGTGAAACATTTCAAGTGTAAAGAAGAATGGGAAAATAATTATTGTTCATCATTAAATTCCTTTTGTTTACATGGGGTTCAATGCTCTAACCTTAGGGATGTAGGTTGTTTACAAGTTTTAAAAATTTACAACTCCTTCGTTTAGTCTCAAATGTGATCCAAACTAAAAAAAATTATAAGAAAATACATGAAAAAAGGACCAAATATCTAGAAAAAAGAATGTAGGGAGGGAATGACGGTGGCTCACGGTCACTAACATATAGTGGTAGAAATGGCCACTATTCGTCCTTGTTTTTGTTCTATTTTGCTTTTGTGATGCTTTCAGAGTATTGGAACTTGTGTTTTTTTGACTTTTGGAGTGTTGAATGACTACCAAGGGTGCTTAATTTAGCTATAGAATTGACTACAACATTTGGTAACCATCACTTTTTGGTACAGATCGTTTTTGTACAAATCCAGAGAATGTGCTCTTTACAAGCAAACTGAGGCCAAAGCTGTGTCATTCTAATCCTATAATTTTCAAGGAGCAAAATGAAGCCTGAAAAGGCCTATTCACAATGTCAAAAATATCCTAAAGCCCTTCCAAGTGAGAAAACCAAAGGAATGCTGTTTGGTCCCTTAGTATGTTCAATGGCCTTGACACTCATCTTCCTTGAATGATAGACATGCCTCTTCTCCTCCTTTGAACTATTAGACATGCCTCTTCTCCTCCTCTGAACTATTTCTTAACTTAAGTTAGTGAAAAGGAAAAGAAGAGTGAACTTGTGGTGCTTGAAGTGTTTGAAGAGCAATGTGATTTGCTTCAAACCTTTTGAACTTGTTTCGAACCCCTTCCCATGTGCCAAAAGTTGCCTTTTATAGACTTCAGAGGCAGTTTAGGGAGTTATGGGAGGTTGTCGTTTGAAATAAATTGGAAAAAAATTGGTGAAATTGTTAGGAACCACTCCACTAGTGTCCGTGACCATGGCCGCGGTCATTGACAAGCTCAATTTTGGGGTTTTTGGATATGTGACTCGTCTTCATCTATGTAGGGCCTAAACAATGTTTGATCTTAATGAAACTTGGAGAAATATTTTCTAACACTATTTTGAGTGTGTCAAATAAATTTCAGCCTATTTTTACTTTTCATGAAAATAGGCCCTTGTTTCAGCTGTTTGAGGCCCAACTGACTTCAGATTGATTTGAAACTTGAAGGGACTGATTTCAAGAGCATTTTGAAGTATAAATCCAAATTTCATTTGGTTTGGACTTGTGGAAGTAGGAGTTTGACCAGTGACCTTTTTGTTGTATGTTCTAAGTCAACGCCTTCTTGCACTGCAGGTAGTTAGCTTATTATCTACCCGAATGATATTCAATTGACTTGAAACTTTGGAGACTTGACTTTGAACACATTTTGAGTATCTGATCCAAATATCATCACCTTTGGGCTCATAGAAGTAGGATTTTTTAGTCAGTGACCCCATGACTTAGGGGTCATGGACTCCTAACTGACATGTGGTAGAAGTAGGGTCAAACAAAGTCCTTTTGGATCAAAAATGTGCAAAACCACTTCTAAGTATGAATTAAGCTTTATGTCCAACTTTCATCAACTTTAGTTACCTGCAAGTAGGACTTTGGTCAATGACCCCATGACTTGGAGGTCATTAACGAAAGTTGACATTTTGATTGACTTCAGGTGAAATGACATCCAGTTGACCTGAAGTTTTGTAGAGTCATTATTGAATATAGTTTGAGCTTTCTCCAAGAGTTTTAGCTAATTCTGACATCTAGAAGTATCAATTGTCACAGTGACCCCTAGGAGCTAACAGACAGCCTTTGAAGTTTGATTTTGAGCTCAAATGAAGTCCAAATGCGTTGAAACTTTGAAGTATCATTTCTATACATGTTTTGGAGTTAACATATGATTTTCAGTCATTTCCAATTACTTTGATAACCCAGAAGCTGGAACGTGTTTGGTGACTCCTAAGTTTTGAGCCAGTGAACCTTAAGTTTAATATTGGTGAATTGAGTGACCAAATGAAGTCCACTAATTTTGAAATCCGAACTACTGATCCCTTAGCTTATTTGAAGTCTTTTGAATGAGTTACATCAGTTCTGAACATTTAAAACACAATACTTGACCTGGCATTCCTCAATCCTAGAGTTTATATGCCCTTCGCTTGAAATTTGCTTGTAATGTCTTCAATAAAACATTTGTGATTTTTTATAAACTAACAAGTACCCCCTCGAGGTACAGTGAATAAAGTATGACAATCATTGTGCCTCGAAATAGCCAATATATGGGAATGATGAATGGCTTGATGAAAAAAGTAGTTTTGTCAAGGTAGATTGTAAACCTATATTGGAAAAAAACCAAGAAGAGTTTGATGATGGAATTTGGTAAAAAAATGAGAGTTCTAAATTTCTTTGCCTTGTTTCAATAGATATTAAAAGTAACATCTTTATGGTGATTGTGGGGAACACCCACAAAAAGAAATCCTTAAGCTATTAGAAAATTCAAAAATTTATGAATTTCATTTTGGATTTTGGAAGTAGATTTGATTTTCTCATGTCCTGCTTGTCATAAATATCCAGATTGGTATCTTTGCGGGGACTGTGGGAAACATCTACTCAATGGATCCTTGAGGTTTTAAGAAAAATCAAGGTTTGGATTTGAAATGAATATGGGTTTGAATTTTCATAGATTTTTTTTATTTCTTTTTCAAAAAATCAAAGTTTAGGTTTTGGCTTGGCTTAGAATGAGATGAAATTTTGAAAAAGATTGGCTTGTGGATTTTGACCCAAAACAATTTGAGATGATGGGTCAAAATCAGATTTTACTCAAATTTAAAAGTTGGATTTATTTTGGAAGAAACCACACCCCCCCCCCCCCCCCCCCCCCCCCCCCCCCCCCCCCCCCCCCCTTGCCCACATATATATATATATATATATATATGCCCCAAAGTGGGTTCACTCCGTTATGGGAAAGACCCTTTTTTTTGTTATTTTTGGGCAATGGGAAATTCTTTTTTTTTTTTTTTATTTGTAGAAGGATGCCCAAAGTGGGTTCACCATGTTGTGGGAATGAATGACCACATTGGAGAGAGTGTGGGCCACTAATTAGTGGGTCCCATTGTTTAAAACCATAGTGACCATGGATAAAAAAGGCAGTATCCATATGAACTTGGCCAAGCTCTGGACCCCACTAGTAAAATAACTCGCTCTGTGGGAAAAAGAGTGAAGCATTAGCATCTGTGGGTTTAAATGATCACCATGGCATGGGCCACTAGGCTATGGATCCCACTGCTCAGTCACGTTGTGACCATGGGCAAAGGAATTAACAGCGATGACCGTGGGGGTGTGATAGTGAGAGGGGTGGTTGGTCAGGCAGTAGGCCCCACAAGTTCAATGCAGTGACCCTGAGCTCTGAAGAAAAGCCTCGTATCAGGACATGAGTTATACAACAGGGCAAATCCCTGTTTCTCTCCCCAACTCTACGATTTCGAATTTTCTAAGCATAGGCGGAGAGAAGAAGTAGTGTTCAAGTGATCCTCATTCTTTGATTTCAAAGTGAGGCTCAAGTTTTTCACCGTTCCAAGCAAAATCCATGGCTAGTGAGTCTTTGAACCTCTTCTTCTTTGAGTGTTGTGATGTTCGAAGCTAAGCTTTGAGGTCTTTGTGTGCTTGGATGATTTTCATGCTTTTGATTGATGTAAAAATGCTTCATATATAGCAACTCCTCCACTCCATGAGTTTATTCTGGAATCAAAATCAATTTGTTCAAAGGTTGGCTCATGGCTTTGGGATTTTATGCACATTGAATTAGAGATAGGGCTAGGCTTTGCTCTTTCTCCATTTCCTCTCTTTCTTTCTTTTTTTTTTTTGTTATTGATGTAAGAGTGCTGCTTGGGCTTCCTCTTCAATGATCTACTCTAGTTGGGGATCATTTAAGCAAGCATCATCCATAGCCTACATTGTCTGTGGAAGTGCTACGGTCACCATCTGCTTGACGAAATGCTTGATAACTTTTTTTATTTGTTCTGTTTTATGCTTTCATGCTTTGAATTATGTGAAGAGCTCTTCTCATGCTGAGCTCACTCTGCTTCACTAATTGCTACAAACATAGACTTCAAAATTCCAAGGGTTGCTCACAATTTTGGGGTTTGGCTCACGATGAACTAGAGACAGAGTTCATCAAAGACCCAATGTTTAAATTTTGATGCTCGACTTGATTCATCTGAGAGTGTGAGGATACTATTGTGACTCTCTTTATGGTGTTCCAGCATGGAATTTCTCAATGAATTTGCAACCCCAGCTCATGGTAGTCACCATGAAGAGAGTGACTGATAATGTAAGCCCATGGTCACTGCCAGTAGAGTAATTATGCAGGAAAATCTTATGGTCACTACCCATCTTATGATTTTTCTTTGGCTTCTTTCTTTTTTCTTTTTAAGCTTTTCATTTTATTGATAGCCTCCATGTAAGATTCTCTCTTTGAATACTAGCCCGAGTTCATGATATGGTCAAGAGTGGAATCCTTTGAATCTAACCATGCCTAAGCACTGTCCACAATCATACCCATAGTGATAGCTGCGGTCATAACTAAATGAAATGGATGTAAGCCAAACATTGTCCTCTTTCCCCTAGATGTGGACAGGTGAACTACATTTGACTTGTCTGAAATCATTCAAGTAGCATATGAGGCCTTGAACTTCAAAATATTTTGCAAAGAATCCATTCTTTCACAAACTTGAAATGAACAAGCTCCTTCTGGGGGAATGTAAAATTTCGGTAGAACATGAGGCTTCTCTATTTCATTGTTGAACCTGGTGAAAGCACGTCCACCCGTTCTTGCTTGAACACTAACACAGTATGAACACTCACCTAGCTTGTGAGGTTTATGGGAAGTGTAGCGGCCTGAGAAGTGATAGTTTACTTGATTCTTAGCATAGTGTAAGGAACAAGTTAGGTCACCACAGCCTTTGTGGGAATTAAGGAGTTTGGTTCGTGACCACTGTGGCTTCTGTAGGAATTCTTTCATGGTCATCAAACTAAACAACCACAAGGTATATTTCTTTTGCTTTTGGTGAGAAGGTTACTCTCCTTAGATCTCAAAAAACATGAGAAGTATAAATCTCCCAAATATGAGTGGCTGATTAAAAAAACCGATGAAGATAGGGTTAACCTTTGGTTGAGTTGTCACATGTAGCTTTGAATGAGCCTTTTACATTGTCTTTCTCAATTACAACTTCCAAGGCTAATTCACTTTTCTTTGTCTTTTCCAATTTCGACCTAAGGTGTACTCTCTGAGTTAATTTGAGTGATGACGACCCTCTTTGTGGGATGCTAATGGATACAATATCACCTTCCAATCATTATGATAGTTGATGATTTCATTTTGAGATTAACTTTGCATAGTAATATTTCCTTCATTAGCTCTATATGCACTAAGAATAATGCACTTTCGAACTCTCACAAGAATGTCTAATGGTCCCATCATAGCAAATCACCACATAAGACTTTTGCTTTCTAGAATTTGTTAGAGATGTCGTCTAAGGAATATAGAGATCCTTTGGTTGGTTTCAAATTTGAGTGTAGAGAGTAAAACAGTCTCCAATTGTTGGAGGCAAGTCTAATGAAACCACGAGAAGTAATCGAAGGTGGTTGCCATTAGACCGACAATATTTACTTTTATCTTCAATGCTTGAAATTGATTTTGCTCTTCGTTGAAAACATGCCATATACCTTCACATGCTGTCCCTTCATATATGTTGAGCTTGTTTATGTTTTTGTGCTGTATGTAGCCGCTATGATACTTTGCTTATGTTGTGCATGCATTTCTTGCATTGAACACTGCAACTGTTGTGCTTGAACACAAATCAAATTGCTCCTTGAAAGGTCTTAAGGTGCTCGAACATCTATTTGGACTGGGGCCTCAGTTTTGGGACAGAAGTGTTGATTATGCCAAAGCTTTTCAAGATGAAGTACCGAGGCATAGAATCTAGCTGGTTGTAGAGTTGAGAGCACCAAAGAAGAGATTGGGTGGCTAATGAAGTAAATGACAAGAAAGCACGTGAGATAGCTATGCATATGACTGTGCATGAACATGTACAACAGTAGATCACCGTGTTGCACTAACAACTCTCTTCCTTGGAAGATAAAATTAAGGACTTGAAGCAATCCATCTTAGAGGACAATTAGCACATAGATGACTTACTTGCGTGTGTGGAGGCGAAGCTGATGGCTTTAGATGATATTGTTTAGTCTCTGGAGAGTGAAATGAATATCAAACTAGATAAGATCGACATTAATACTACTATACCTGCTTATGCAAGCTATAAATGTGCGTCCTGATAGAAGGTGTTCTGAACGAAAGGAGGCAACTGGAGAAATTCTTGAACTGATTATCATTGCTACTACTATTGTTTGGTTTTTTGTCTTTTTCTTTTAATTTTGAATAGCCTAGATAGCCATGTATACTAACTCCATTTTTGTATTGAACTCAAAATGAGTATCAATGGAAAATTTCTTCTTATTTTGCTCCATTTTGTCATTAGTATGGAATGTTTGGTTTAATTTTATATGGATGTTTGATGTGGTTTGTATGAATGGTTTGGATGTGTGTATGGTTTGGTTGATTTTGTTTTGTTTTGTTTTTTTAGACTTATGTAGGGTGTGACTTACAATCTTTTGGATCTACAAATCAACAAAGAAAATGAGTCATATAGGTGGACATTATCCAGTGTTCATGTGTAAGGGTTTTTCTAGGGTCCATGACTTGATCCTTTTGGACAGACATTGGTTTTTAGGTTTTGTTTGGATTTTGGTTATATGGAGTCTACAAAAAGACTTATTCCATATAACGGATTGTAGCTATATAAGGTTTGCAAAAAGACTCGTTCTATATACTAGGATGTTATAAAGGGTCTCATAGGGATATAATCTAAGTAACGAAAGTTGACTAGAGGGGCCAATGGGCTTTGTCCTCATAGTCATTTTGTACAAGTCTAGTGGATTTTGGTTAAGATTCATAGGTTGTGAGGCTCAAAATCAAAGATTTTAGGGGTGAAAATGTACACTGTACATGGTTTGGGTATGCCAATAACACTTAAGTATAGTATTTCTTTAAAAGTTTTTTATTGATAGACATCATGCATTTGTTTCCATTAAGTGTGAAGATGGCATATGCGATGTTGTCAACACAAAAGGTCTTTTCCATTTGGATTCAAATTTGATTTTTGACAAGTGTGTGGAGAACATGGGCCTTTTGATTGTAAGGACTAAGTCTTTCTTCTTGTAAGCTCTGTATTTGGCCTTTTTGTCCTAGCCATATGAGCTTGATATAACTTAATGCTTTGTCTAGCAGTAAGTCTCTTTTTATCAAGGCTTTTTAACTCTTGAAGTTTGAATTTGGCATTTTTTTCTTCAGTGTATTTATTTATCACAGCTACCCGAAGAGAAGGAACTTAAATTTCAAAAGTATCATAGCTTCACAGCCATAACTATGGAATAGGGTGTTAATTTGGTTAGACCACGGACTATAGTTCCGTACGCCTATAAACCTTCGAGAAGTTTGTCCTCCAACTCTTTTTTTTTTTGTTAGAGACCAAATTTTTTAGAATTTTGTAAGTTCATTAGTTGCAAGGTAGTATGCCATGGAAGGACAACATTAGATTCCGTACTTGTCATAAAATCTATCGAATTTGTTGTTGTTGAACTGAGGACCATTGTCATGATGCAGATGTTTAGGTACCCCAAAATGACAAATGGCATAAGTCTTTAAGAAGCTGAGGACCGTATCTTTTTTGACTTCCGTAAGAGGCACCGCTTCTGCCCATTTAGAGAAGTAATTTGTTGCGGCCAAAATAAATTGATGACCACGTTCTGATAGCAGATTAATTTTGCCAACTATATCCATCGCCTAAGGCTCAAATGGCTAAGAGGTGGATGTAAGATGTAGATATTCAGGCGGTTGATAGATGTAATCACCATGGATTTAGCATTTATTATATCTTTTCACAAAACTTAAGGCGTTAGACACCATGTTAGGCCAGTAATAACCTAACCTTCAAATTTGATTGTGAAGTTTCGGTCCAGCTTAGTAAGCACCACATAGGCCAGAATGAACTTCTTTGAGCACTTGATTTGCTTTTTTTGGTGACAAGAAACAAAGAAGAACTCCATCACATGATTTATGGTAAAGAGTATTCAAAGGAAAATTGAAGTGACTAGTTCTATCTTTAGCATTCTCCAGCAAGACTCCATGAAAAATGTAATCAATGAAAGGGTCTCTCCAATGTCTAAATGGATTTTGGAAAGATGAAATCCAATTCTTGATTACATCAAAGTAATCAACTATTACCTTATGAGTGTTAAGTGGAGGTGAGCCTTCTTTCAACTACTTCCAATGTCATTTTGTCATTTTTTTGGGATTGGCATTGAGGTTGCCAACCCTATAAGTGCATCTGCTTTGACATTTTGATGCCTCAAAATAAAGTGAAACTTGATTAACACAAACATTTCCTTGAGTTCACAAGCTTCGTTCAAGAAGGGAAGAACGTCTAGTTTCTTCACTTCATATTAAAGATTCATTTGTTTGATTACAGGTTGCAAATCTCCATAGACTCTAAGCATAATGATGCCTGACTCCAAGGCTAGCTCGAGACCCATGATTAATGTTGAGTATTTTGCCATATTATTTTAACATGGCCTGATAAATGGGAAGGAGTGAGGGATATAGAATCTTTTTGGGTTGTAAAAAATGATTTCTACTTCGGAAACTGGATCTTGTAGCTCATTTGTTTTGGAAGCTCTATTAAAATGCATAATCCAATGTAAGTCTGGATCATTGGTGGGTTTCCATATTTGCTTAACAAAGAAGACTGGCTCGTCAGGGAGATTGTCTTTGAAATCAGAATATTCCGAAAGTAAATGTTCTACTAGAAAATCAGCAAGAGCCTGTCCTTTTATTACCTTTACAGGGGTATATCTGATGTCATACTGAGAGAGGAGAATAGACCATTTAGCTAGACGATCACTTACTGCTTCATCTTTTGTCACAAGTGTCTCCAGTTGGTTGATGTTGGACTAAATACTACATTGGAGAGGATGTAGTGACGTAATGTTTGTATTGGGAATATCAGTGCAAGACATTATTTCTCCATTGAATAATAATTATGTTTAGCACCAATGAGTATTCACAACAAATAATAAAAAGCCACCTCCCTACCTTCATCATTCTTTTGAGCTCATAATACCCCCAGGAGTGATCAAGAGCTCGAATGTAGAGGATAAAAGGTTTGCCTGGAATCGAAGCTGAGAGAACTGGTGGGTTTGTGAATATTGTTTGTATCTTAAAAGGTATCTTTTTGATATCTTAAAAGGTATCTTTCACAAGTTTTATCCCACACAAAGTCTACTCCTTTCTTCATGAGTCTAGAGAACGCGCTGCACTTTCCAGATAAATTTGAGATGAAACTATGGATGTAGGAGAGTCTGCCTTGCAATTATTGAGAGGCAGCCACTAGGATCCCTTGATATTGTGTATAGATTACTATAGAAATAAGTTTAAATGATGATGATTCAAGAGCCATACCTGCGAGATCTCTCGGATTTGATCTCAGTCTTACAACAACCTGAAAATCTCAAGACCTTCTATTGTATTCCTTTATGCTCGAACTCACACCAAGGTGTGGGACTATTTTGCGAATTTTCTTTGCTTTAAAAAATGAGATTTCTCTTGTTATGTTTCGTAGAAAGCAATAGTGCATATTTATAGGTTACAATAGAGACCTTAAGAAGGAAATAAGGGATAGGCTTTTTATGGAAATAGGAAACCTTAATTTGACCCAAATTAGAATCCTAGTTCCATAAATTACAATTCAATCCACTAGAAAATTATAATTGCACTCCTATCCTTATTCTCAAAATAATATTTCGAGTTTCATGTTATTAAATGCTTATTAATATCCACATGTTAAGATTTCAGATATCTATTGATTAAATAATTACTGACATCTTTATTTAATCGATATCTTTGTAATTCCTCGAGACCTTACATTTAATTTATTTGATATGTCGGATGCAAACTCCACCGCAGGGTTTGACATTATCAAAACTAAAAAGCTTCATCAAAGGGATATCATTAATCTCTATTACGGGTCGTGGATTCCATCAATAAACTAATATCCACATACATGTAGTATAGTCATCTAATTTATTGAGATTATTGACCAATAAAAGGTCTCACTCATTTGCAAGTCAAAATGCCAAACACTAAATATATGTTGTCTATTATTTATATGGGATTAAGAGTACAAGCACTCATAATATCCATTTGTATGTTAATCACCTTATAGAGTCAGTATAAAAACAATAAACCTGAAAACGGTCCTGTTCAATACACACAAAGCATACTAGTATAACGAGTCAAAACTAAATTGTTTTTCGTATCTAAGACAAGCCTATTAAAGCATCATGCTATAATAGTATTGATGGTGTGTCTAACTTTATCTAGATTGTAAACAACAATAACTTATATTCTATAAGAACCGACAAATAAGTCTTCCGTGTGTAAGGTGAACTCTACAAATCAACTTGTCTACTCTATAGAATAAAAGACACACACATGCATAATAAATAATAATGCAACCATTTAAATATACAAACTCTCATTAAGATGAAAAGACAAACTTTATTATTAAATAAGTCAGTAAAGGTCAAATACATAAAAGTAAGCTTTTGGTATAAATTTCCAAAGAAATCCTTTAAGTTGTTTGAGAGTTCTTAGAGATGGCATCTCCAATGTAGCTTTGACTTTGATCGGATCCAGTTCAAAGCCACCTTTTTGAACAACAAATCCTAGGAATTTTCTAGAGGAAACTCCAAAGAAACACTTTAAAGGGTTCATTCGAAGGTTGATTTTTGCAGCCTCTCGAAGATTGTATGAAAATCAGCTAGATGGTTTGACTTCTGTTTGCTCTTAACCTCCAAATCATCGACATAGCATTTGATAGGCTTTTGTTGCATGTCTTTGAAAATCTTCATCATCGCCTTTTGTTATGTGGCTTTAGTATTCTTGAGGCCAAAAGGCATGATGGTGTAGCAGTATACGCCAAGGGGGTCCTGAAAGATGCATGCTTCTCGTTTTCCTTGTACATCTTGATTTGATTGTATCTGGAAAACCCATCTATAAATGACATCCTTTCAAACTTGAAAGTATTGTCAATCATGATTTTTGGTATAAGTAATGGGAAATCATCTTTAGGACATTCTTTATTCAGATCTCTGAAGTCGATGCTAACTCTAATTTGCCCATTCTTTTTTGTGACTAGCACTATGTTAGCTAGCTAGTCCGGGTGTTGCTCCTCACGGATGAAGTGAACGTGTTTGAGTTTCTAAACTTCTTTTTCTTTTTTATTCCATGATTTTTGGTTTTGTCCTTCTTTGGTCTTGCTTTAAAGGTTTAGCATCATCAGCTATATTCAATTTCTACACGAAAACTTTTAGAACGAGACTTGGCATTTCTACATCGGTCTATGTAAAGCAATTCATGAACTCTCACAAGAAACCGACATACACAACAAGTTCTTTTCTTTTGATATGAGCCCTTATAAAGGTAGGATGAGGATTTTTTGTGGTTCCAAATTTATTTCTTGTATTTGGTCCTCAATTGGAGGTTTGGGAGGAGGTTTTCCACAATAGTTTTGGAAGCTTCCAACTCCGTGAAACCTTCTGGGGTTTCATTTAGGGTTTAAGTCAAGGCCTGATCCCTTTCCATGGATTCGATTTTTTAGGTTCTTCAGCTTTTATATCAAGGGCTAAACATTCCCAATGAGTGTGTTGAGATAGATCTATTTTTTCATTTAGTTTAGGTGGCCAATATTTAGTGATTTGTGACATTACGTCGCCATCATCACTTGCCCGCTCAAGATGATGAAAAGCAGCCAATCAGTAAGATCTTGGAAGATAGTAGTCTCCTGAGAGTCATCAGAGTCATACCCTTCTGTTAAGACCACAGATCTTGCTCTAAAATCTTGATTTAGCTTAGGAACGTTGCTGTAAGGAACATATCCTATGCAATATTAAGGTTATTCAACTTTGCGCCCTTTTTAGAGATCTTTTTTTTTTTTTTCATTTCTAGAGTGAAGATTGATGTGAGCTTCAAGTGCAGAGTTGCGATGTAATAATATCCTTGTAAGTACGAGGTCGAATCCACAGGGAGTTATGCTTAAAATATTTTCAACTTGTTACCTACCTATTCAAAATTTTAAAACTATCCTAATTAAAATCTAACAAATACATACATTCCTAAAAAAATAATTATAATCATAATTAAAATAAAGAAAGTAAATCCTAAGCCTAAAAGTTCCTAAAAATAAAATTAAATTTATTGCAAAAAAAAAAAAAACACATGTTAGAACTTCCAATAAAACTAAATTTAAAATTAGAAACTTACTAAAAATAAAAACTAAACAAAGTTAGAAACAAATTAAACTAAATTAAAAGAAAACAAAAACTTTCCTAAATTAAAAGTTAAGTTAAAGATCTACACTTTTTTTAAAAAAATTCTAAATTAGAAAGTTAGTGAGTAAGAACAAAAATTGGAAACTAGCCTAAGTTAAGCTATTTCTAAAAGCATAAGATGTATATGAACCAAACAATGCAACTTTCTAATTTAAGAATGCAATGAATCAAACATGAAAAACTTTCCTAAACATGATAAACATAAAAATGAATACAAATCTAAAACTTAACTTTCCTAAAGTAATCTATGATGTATGAATCATGCAAATGCAAATTAAAAAAATTACAAGATGCACAAATGAATGAGGCGTGTATGATATGATGCATAAGAATGATGTGTGATGCTAATAAACATAAATAATGTAGAAATTTAAAATAAAAGTGCAGGAAATAAAAAAAAGTGCTATAAAAGAAAATAAAAATTGTAAGAAGTCAAAGGCAGTAATAACAGGAAGTTAAAGGCGGTATATTCACTCAAAATTCTCTCTTAATTTAGGCCAAACAATTTCTTAAAATATGCTCTTCTATTTGGGCCATCAATTTAAACAAGAAAGACACAAATTAAGCAATCATGTAAGCATAAGAATAAGAAAAATATCAAGATGAATATTATTGAACTAGTATGAGAATCCTTTACACAATATAAACTAAAATTAAAACAAAAGATTACACATACTAGGATAGAAAAGAATTCCTCCTAGTTGATCTTCAAAGTTGGTGGTGTGGCTTTAGGGCTAAGCCTCCTTGATGACTCGAGATGTAGAGAACAAGAAAGGGAGAGGTGGAGTGTAGAAATTCTAGAGGTGAGAGGCGGGTAATTCTTCCATGAAGAGTATGCTAGAGGGGTGCCATATTTATACTTTTTCAAATCCTACTCCCTCTCAAACTTGATTTGATAAAATTGGAAACAAATTAAGCTCCATAATAAGCTTTCCAAAATCATTGCAATTCCGCCTAAAAATATATAGTAAACTTTCCGAGATCATATCTTTATCATTTTAACTCCGATTGGTGTAATCTTAGATCCTCCAAATATCTACTCAAAAGAGCTTTTCGATGGTTGGTAGATTGTCCAAATCTAACACTTGATTTGAAAGTTATGACCATTTTAATGTATGCTATCCAAAGAAAAATAAGATTGACTTTCTATTTTTGAATTCTTCTTTTTTGCTTTTTCTTTCTTTCTTTTTTTGTTTTTTGCCACCTTGCATTGACATCTTTAGAGAGATAAAATTAAAGATAAGAATCCTCTCTTGGAATCAAACTTGGCCCACATAAGGTGTAAAATCTTCCTTCTTTATTTCTTGCGTTGTCATCTTTCCTTCTTTAGAAGGTACTCCTTATTTGCTCCAAACTCAAAGAGATCTTCTTGATAATTCTCTCTTGATTTTTTCCTTTATTTTTTTCAGCCAAAATCTAATCCAAAACATGTGTTGTACGTCCATGCTTGCTTGGAGATTTTTTTGTATTTTTTTTCAATTAAAGCTTCTCCTTCTCCAAAAAGAACTCCTATGTGGCTTTCCCTATCCATCTTTGATGAGATATTCTTCAAATTCTCTTCAAAATCTCTTGAAAATGTGCAACAAATAAATGGGGCCCATCTTGGATGTTTTACAAGTGTACCCCATACATATGCATGTGTATGGGATTATGAAGCTAACTTTTACAATTTTCTTCTAATTTCTTTTCTCTCTTCAATTCTTCTCTCTTTTCTTTTGAAAATTAATTCTTTACCTCAATTCTTTACAAATGGGACCCATATCATCGATTTCCTACAAACAAATGTGAATTCATGTGAAAAGACAATTTTACCCCTAAGATCACAAATGCATGACTGTGAGCCCATCTCTCATGAAATGCCAATGAAAATGCACACCATTCTTCATGATTATATGTGAATAAACTAATGATGATGAAAATTTGATTTATTGCATTAGAATATGAATTTTCACAAAACTTTTCAAAAACAGATTTTCCAAAAATAGCAGGTTTCATTATTGTAAGCAAAAAGTGTTACTTTTAAACAAATTATGCTTTCACTATAATAATGTATAAATGCATAAAACCATGATAACACTTTAAATAAGGCTTCTTTTGACTTAATAAGTCTTTAAAATGGGTCAAAATGCGTATGAAAATATGCATATTTGAGGACTTATCAAAGACGTCAAAAGGGACCTGATCCCCATGTTCATTCATCCTAAGGCCTGTGGACTTCTTAAGTTTATACCAAATGTTCTTCATCATGTTGCAAATCATAGGGTTGTAGATGTCAAGCATTATTCTCCCATCATTGGTGATTTTATCGATATGATATGAGGCAGAACCATCTTCGACTTGTTGAAAAACTATTGAGTGACTATGTTGCTTGGATGGAGGCACAAAGAAGCAAGAGCCCCCGAAATCATAAATTTGAGATGGACTAGGCCATAACAAGAATGGGGGATCCTAATCCGTAATAGAACACACGGGGGTGTCCATCCTTTCAACATCCTTAGAATTTGAATCTCTTACTACTGAGATAACATGCACTGGGCGCGTCTGCCTAGACCTTTTGCGCAGACTATAGAGTGCTACTTCAAGAGATGAAACAATTAGAGACATCTCACGAAAGTTTGAATCTCTATTGCCACTATCAAGCTGCAAAGGGCTGGTCGTAAGCCTATCCAGTACAGATGAATCTATGCTCAGTAGTGTAGAGGATTCTCACATCTTTCAGTCAAATGAAGCCATTTATTAATATATCTGTTAGATACTCACCCCTGTGTTGTGATGTCAGCACGAGTTGACTAAAAGTGATAGGAGAATCAGGCCTTATTAGTGACATTCCTCTGACTAAGGGAGGTACATCATTACTTTCTTGGTCAGAATCTGAGGTATCAATCAAGGAAATCACATTTGCTGCATATGAGTGCCTTTGCTATCTTACAACAGGTGGTTCACCATTCGTCATTGACATTACTAAATTTTGACCATGTGTTATATACATAGTTGGACTACATGCCTTGCTTGTATGAATAACAATGCTTGTTTGCTTTGTCCTTAATGGTTTTATAGATATGACCAGAGGTTGATTTGATTGTTTGATTTTAGATTTAACCTTGATCACCAAAGGTATTTTGGTATCCACAAGCTCTACTACTGGCTTCGTTGTAGACTCTAACTTATTGACGGGATCAGATCTTTTGCCGAACCTTGGATAGAGTATTTTTTTTCTGCTGAGATGGTGAAGGGTTCTGCAGGATTATCATTCACGAGAGAGCTGTTTGTATTTGGCTTAGACATTGCAGGTCTTTCTTGATACATGGCTGTATTAGTGAAGTAGACCTCCTTGCCTTTGAATGGCTTTTCATCTATAAAGACTCAATGCACCTTACCTCATCATCAATATATTTGAGGCATTGATGAAAAGTAAAAGGTACGATGGAGTAATCATGAAGCCATCGCGTCCCGAAAAGGATGTTGTAGTAAGCATGTGTTTTTACCATATGCAGAGTGGCTTCTAAAGTTAGATCACCTAGATGGAACTGAATCCAAAGTTTGCCAATCGGATCATAGACTTCTCCATCATAGCGTTGGATTGAAGTTTTTGTTGTAGATAGCTTGTTCACTGGAATGCCAAGTTCTTGAAGAACTGTAATTGTAATGAGATTCAGAGCTGATCCTAGGTCAACTTTAACTCTTGGAATAGGTATGTCCATGATATAGGCAATGAAATAGAGCAGCATTTTATGCTTCATGTCACCTAAGAGGAGATCATCTTTGGTGAAGGAAATGGCAGCCTTGGAAGTATTGTGAATGGAAAGACATGCATATATTGCTTTTGAGGTTTCTTGGATTTTGCTTTTAGATATTTCTTCTCTATCTGATGAACTCACACCACATGAATTTGATTGATTGTATTCAAAGCTTGTAAAGCTCGTATGAAGTTGTATGAATCTCTTCAGACATCTGCAAAAGATAAAAAATAAGAAGTCATGCAGGTATGTGCTTGAGGTGTTCAGCAACATCGTACGTGAATGGTTGTGGTGGCCTTTCATGCATTTGCATCTAAAGGAGTTGCATTTACATTTGTATTATTTCTCAATGGGTTTATACGAGAAGAAGAAGAAGAAAAAGAAGAATAAGAAGAAGGTCTGTCATACTTGACTCTATAGTTGCCACCGGAACGAGTGCCGCTATTGACTATGTCATTTCGGTCAACTTCTGGACGAGTATCTCTTCTTATTACATTGACTTCTTTGGGTTCAGCACTAGCTGACTTCTTCTAAGCCTGCCTCTTAATCTGCATTGTCAAAAGCAACTTGAGATGTTTGCAGTTCATTAGCAAGAGTGTTAATAACTACCAAAGTAGGAGCCAATGATTTCTCTTCTTAGGAGTCAGAGAGGCTATACTGAACTTGGAAGACTTCTTAAGGTATAGCAAGACTGCCAATGATAAGTTCATTGTGCTCTTCTTAAGACTCAAGCTCATCATTTGCTTCAGGAACAATAATTTAAGTGCTTAGTTCGGAGTCTGACTTCAAAGAAGTTGGCTCAACACTTGGTTTAAGAGAAATATTTGGTGTAGAGGTTATTGCTTGTGAAAAAGAAGATGATGCTTGTTGTTACTGCGCTTCATCGGATTTGACCAATGACAAGGGATTTGGATGAACTTTTAGAGGTAGTGGAAAAGAAGGAGGATCATTCGACCAACCACTTAAACCCGGTCTATGCAGATCATAACTAGCTATTGACAGTGTATTGAGGCCATGCTTAATATTGAGAGCACCCATTTCAAGATTGAAAGTTTGTTCAAAACTCTCATCCTCATCAGAATGGTATTTATCAGCGAAGTAGTCATCAATCCACTGATCATCTTGAAATTAGAATAGTCTAATCAAGCTCCCTCATCATCTAAATTAGGAGGTGTGCCATCCAATGATATTCTGTTGCAACTAGATATTGGTGGTTCTTCTTTATCCTTTGGAATTAGAACGATGAAGTCAACCAAAGTAAAATAACTTCTGACTGTCTTGGAAGGTTCTTCTGAAACTGAAGCTTCGACCACCTTTTCTTTCTTCTTCTTCTTAGCCTATTTTTATTGTTTGATCAAGTGGTTTTAGGTACCTCTTTGAAGGTTCTTAAGTTACCTTTTGACTTTCATCCTTTCTGCAAGTGTGGGTTTAGTTTTAACCTTTTCCTGACCTTTATCATTCACTAAGTTTGGGTGAACCCACATTTATTCTCCTGAAGAGGTTTTGATTGGTATCAAACCCTATTTGTCATGTACCGCATTGACAACATGGAATTCAACTGTCATTGGCTTGGTGGAGAAGATACCGTTATAGGTACAAATTATCCAAAGGAAATCATGTTGATTGGAGCAGGATCGTACCTTCGATCAAAAGTTATTACTGCATTTTTCCACGTCTCATTCACCTTCTCTTTTAGAATGACGCAGTCTTTGAGAGGATGCGACACCATGCATTGGTATGCACAGTAGTTTGGGTCATTGAAGTGACCTGCTTGTTTAGGTTTCTCCATTGGTGAAAGTTTAATCTTATTGTTATCTACTAGTGACTAGAAGATCACTTCAATATCTCCATCAAAAGGATATTTAGTTTTTATCTTTTTTTCATATTCCTCTTTCTTAGTTTGATCAGTCTTTGTATTTTGAGGCTTCTAAGGAGGTTTGAAGGTTTGTACATTAAAGACCTTTTGTTTTTCCTTAGTTTTGGTGCAGAAGATGAAGACGACTTCATTTTTCAAGAATTTGCCTTTTTTCTTACTGATCTCCTTAAGGGTCGCTCTACATTAGTGGCCACCTCATCCAATCCGGCCGGAGACTTAGTTTTTTAACTAAGTATGACAACCTCAATCTTTGGTCGCAAATTGGTCTTGCATATTTCAATGGTTGCCCTTTGAGATGTTGTTTAAGCATCTATAAGATAATACTCTCCATTTGTTGATAAAGGACTGTGTAGTTTCACTGTCTCCCTGCCTGGTACTGCTAAGCATGGCAAAGGTGACTCTTTGATCTTCGTTTTGGAAGTGGAGTAAAAGCTTCTCTTCTGTGATAGGCTATGTCATGAAAGTGAGTTTTGGTAACTACTTGTACTAATCAAAAGCAACTCCAATTAATGTGCAACAACCAACCTTATCTTTAGTGCATCCAATTCTTGCAAACTTCCCAGAAGTGATTTGAAATGCACGATATGTTGATAATCTGACCCCTTCCCAAGGTATGCCTGGAAAGTTAGAAGTTTATAATCTAGTGAAAATGGGACAAAATTGAATTCTAGAGGATACTTTGGTGTGATACCCTTCTTTTTTACCCTAGTCTCCACCTTTGATTTTTTCAATATCTCTTTAGTTTTCTTGAAGGTTACATCTTTTTAAGGATCTGTATGAAGACCCATGATCGACAAATGATTATGACAGGAACCTGCAGCTATCACCTTGTCTGTTAGGGATTTGATTTGAGTCATGAGCAAGTCAGTTTTAGTTACATTCCTCCTGATCATTGCCTTTTCTCTTTTGTCAGTGAATAAAGGATTTACTTGAGCTTCAACTGGACCACCTAGTTTATCTGTCAAGATTTTTAACTGAGCAGTCAAGTGTTTGATTTTAGATACTTGTTGTTTGACAACATCACTGACATCATCATCTTGATTTTCACTAGCATCTTCTATGCCCTCATTATTGCTTTCATTAGCATCATCATTTCCATCCTTACTAGTTTCACTCCCCTCAGCTATAAATACGGTGTATGGACGGGGATAAGAAGATGTCAATGTATGAGGTGTCGAGTGACTATCTTCTGTGTCTTGGATAATGATAGGATCTTCATTAGAGTCTGTTTCAACATGACCTTCAGAAGTCCTACTTGAATGAGAGTTTGAATTAGACTCTCGTGACTGAGTTTGAGCCATGCTCTGAGTAACTCTCTGAGTTGAACCTAGCCAGACCATGTAAGATGAGGTCAAGTCCAGATCATCTCCTTTAATCACCCATTTTAAAGTGATCTTGCGCTATGAGAGCCTCAGGGTTTGATCCTTATAGCGAGCTAAAGCTTTATTCTTATTTGGTTAGGCAGCCAGGCTGCCAAGGTTTGATCTTTAAACCTGGTGACCAGTGGCCTAGAAGTGTCAGCAACTCATTCCCAATCCATTGGATTGGAAGTGGGAAAAATGTTAACAGCACATCTCTTGTTCTTTCTCTTATGCTCTTTCTTTTGTTAGAGCGAATTTTTGAAGTGAGCAAGATCGATCAAATTGTTAATGACAAATCACCCAGCCTTCTTATGGTATTTAGCGGCATGTGATAGACGCTGAGGTGAAGATGACAGGGTCAGTGCTATAATAATAGAGGGTAGACACCTTTTGCCAAATCTTCACCCCTCCTTTTGACTTAAAGGCCAGAGGGTGTTTTCATCAATGTGGCGAAGAGTTTGTTCTCAACCTTGTTGGATTTTGAAATGTGTGGTTGTGGTGACCACGTACTGTGCATCCTGGAATAAACGCATCTTTCTGGGCCTTCTTGTGAGTTAGGAATTGCTGAAGGTCCTCTGCTACTTTGTTAATGACCCATTGCTTGGACTAAGTAGATGATGATTTTAAGACTTATGTAGCCATTGAATGTGGCTTGCCAAGTGCTATTGGCTTATGATCTATGAATCGGACTTGTCTTACCCCTAAACAAGGGTTGATGATGTGAAGGCTGTTGCGTTCTGACTGCATGTTGCATTTAGGTCCCTCCTAAACTTTGGTGAAAACCCCAAATGAATTCTGGGCATATTTGGAAACCTAAGGTTTGAGAGCCTCGGTCTTCGTAATGGATTTAGGGGTAACTAATGAACCATTCAGATCGAAAGAAGTCGCGGAGCCCACAGGAGTAGAAAGTCTCTGGAAGATGAAGACTTTAAGGTAAGAGTAGCAGGGTCAGCTCGAGCTTGCTTTAGTGTTTTTGTAAATTGGTTGTTCTGAGTCGTGGAGATTTTGAAAAGCCTCTCCTTGGCTTCATCGAAGGTGATGATTAAAGAACCTCTGGTAGTTCTTGCAAAACAGTAACCCAGAGGACTGTATCAGTTTCATAACCAACATGGCTGTCTCTTATGCTAGCCAAAATGGTTTTTGAATACCCTCTGAACCAACATAGTTTCCTTATTGGATGAGCCGAAATGGTAAAAAATAGGCATAAACCCAATCTCATTACGCTATGCTAACCAGTCCTAACTATTAGAATTTTTGTAGCATTTCGGGATTATGTAGTCAGATTTAGAAGCATACTATGCTGACTAGACCTGGCTACCAAAATCTTGGCAACATTTTAGGGCTATCGTTGTTAGACTTATAAGCAAAAGAGGGTTAGATCCAATCAAAGGGATGGGGCCCATAGGATTAAGCCTGCACTGCTACCATAATGATCACACGAGATCCATCAGTGTAAGACTTTGGACAATGCATGACTGCATTGTCATTGTTCTTATAACTGATTTGATATAAACACTTGTTTAGGTCTTATAAATGAACTGGTGATCATAGAATTAGTAATGTAAAGCCTTTTGGACTGAATCAACACTCTTTCATTTCATAAAAGGGTGTTAATTTGGTCCCTGCACTTCAAGGTGCAACTTTATTCATTTAAGTATCAAAATGATGCACTTTAAGGTGCAAAAATCTCTTTATTTAAGTTACAAAAAGATGCATGTCAAGGTGCAAAGTTCTTCCATGAATACTCCAAACCCATCATAGACATCAAAAGTCTAGAATATAGTGTTTTCAAAAGTCCAACTAGAGTCAAAACGAGTTAATGACCGTAGACCCATGGTCACTTACTATTTTGCATTACTCCCTATAATCATAACACTTTTTGTACAGTCTTCTGTGGTCACAGACTATTTTACATTGTTCCCCAAGGACACAGGCCATTGTACACAGCATCTCGCAGTCATTGACTCATAGCAGCACTTTTCATGTATTTTGGCACTTTTTCATGTCTTTTGGCCAAGTTTGATCACAAATTAGAGCAAAATGTTTCTCACAAATGGTGCCAATCTTCTGATCATGCTTGAAAGTGATGTGAAATGCAACGGATTCAAGTCTAACATTCACACATTTCAACCGTAAAGAAGAATAGGAAAATAACTATTGTTTATCATTAAATTCCTTTTATTTACATGGGTTCAATGCTCTGACTTCGGGGATGTAAATTGTTCACAAGTTTTGAAAATTTACAACCAATCCCTCTGATCTCGGATGTAATCTAAACTAAAAAAATTATAAGAAAATACATGAAAAAGGGACCAAAAATGCAGAAAAAAAGAATGCAGGGAGGGAATGACTATGGCCCACAGTCACTGACAAACAATGGTAAAAATGGCCACTGGTCATCCTTATGTTTGTTCCATTTCACTTCGTGATGCTTTTAGAGTGCTAGAACTTATGCCTTGTGCCTTTTGTGTTCAATGACTGCCAAGGGTGTTAATTTGGCTGTGGAATCAACTACAACCTTTGGTAATTATCACTTTTGGTTACGAATTGTTTTTGTACAAATCTAGAGAAGGTGTTTTCTACAAGCAAACTAAGGCCAAAGTTATATCATTCTGATCCTATAAGTTTTAAGGAGTAGAATGAAGCCTAAAGAGGCTTACTCATAACTTCAAAAATGGCCTAAAGCCCTTCTAAGTGAGAAAACTAAAGGAATGCGGTTTCATCCCTTAGTATGTTCAATGGCCTTGACACTCATCTACCTTGAATAATAGGCATGCCTCTTCTCCTCCTATGAATTATTTCTTAGCTTAAGTTAGTGAGAAGGAGGAGAAGAATGAACTTGCGGTGCTTGAAGTGCTTGAGGAGCCTTATGATTTGCTTTAATCATCTTGGAACTTGCTTAAAGTTGCTTCCAACCTTTTGAACTTGTTTGGAACCCCTTCTTAAGTGCCAAAACTTGCCTTTTATAGACTTCAACAGCAGTTTAGGGAGTTATAAGAGGTTGTAGTTTGAAATAAAGTAGAGAAAAGCACTGAAAACTACTAGAAACCACTTTATAGGAATCCGTGACCGTGGTTGCGGTCATGGATAGGCCCAAGTTCGTGGTTTTTCATATGTGACTCGTTTTCATCTGTTTGCAGGCCGAATGATGTCCAATCTTCACATAACTTGGAGGGATAATTTCAAACACTATTTTTAGTGTCATATAAATTTCAACCTTTTTTGACCTTCTGAAGTTGGTCAAACCTCCCCTCCAGTTGACTTTTCATGAAAATGGGCCTTGTTTCATCTATTTAAGGCCCAAATGACCTCGGATTCATTTGAAACTTGGAGGGATTGATAGTAGGAGTATCTTGAAGTGTCCATCTAAATCTCCTTTGGTTTGGACTTATGGAAGTAGGATTTTGACTAGTGACCTGCTTATTGCATGTTCTAAGTCAGTGTATTCTTGCACTGCAGGTAATTAGCTTATTTTCTACTCAAAAGATGTTCAATTGATTTGAAACTTTAAAGAATTTACTTTGAGCACATAACAAGTCTATGATCTAAATTTCATCAGTTTTGGCCTCTCAGAAGTAGGGATTCTTAGTCAATGACCCCCATGACTTAGGGGTTGCGAACTCCTAGTTGGCATGTAGTTAAAGTTGTTAGGTTTATGTCTTGTATTCCGGTTTAGCCGGATGAGTCCACTGGGTTAGCCAGGGACTGGTTTAAGGTCAAGGGTATTTTGGTAATTGTACCGGGGCTTTCTTGGTGGCCAAGAAAGCGGAGATTATATATTGTATAGTCTGTAACCCTAGACCTTGCAGCGGCGGCGGCATTAGTTGCCCGTGGTGCTCCCACACCATGTAGGAGAGACGAGGTGAGAGTGTGGGAATCTCTTGTATGCTTTACTTAGTCAAGGAGGAGGTTTGACCGATTGGAGCGTAGAAACTTGTTTCTACGAAATCGAAGCCATCCTGAGTCGGATTTTAGATCCGTTTCTGTTTTGGGTCTGCCGGAGAATACTGATCGCCTGGGGACGACGAGATCAGAGATTTGATCGCTGTGCAGTACTGCTCATTGCTGCGAAGAACGGAAGAGATCCGGAAGCAGAGAGAAGCACAGATTTCTCGGTCCAGAGAAAAACCAGGAAGAAAAAAAAAGAAAAAATTTCTCGGTCCAGAGAAAAACCAGGAAGAAAAAAAAAGGAAAAAAAAAGGAAAGAAACTCACCGAGATCTACGCCGGGAATCCCGCCCGCCTCCGTCGCCGTCGCAGTAGCTGCCGTTCGCATCCACCGCTGCCCTTCCACCGCTGGAGAATCATCTGTCGCGGGTCGCCGTGAGCCCCGCCGCTGTTCGCCGTCTCCATCGGCCGTACGCTGCCGCCCCGCCGTCGCAGTCAACGTACCGTCGCCGCGCCTCACGTCGCTGGTCGCCGGCGCCGCAGAAGACCTCTGCGTGTCGGCCGCTGCAAACCGGGTTGCAGAGGGCGTTGCAGGTTGCAGAGCAGAAGTTTGTAGAAGACGACCCTGTTTCGGATTTGGGTCTGGGTTCGGGTTGGGTCAGTTTGACCTGACCCGTGGAGGAAAAACCCAGCGAGCGCAGCAGGTTCCGGGCCGGGTCAGGTCAGGTGTGACCCGACCCGAGTGCATCGCACCCAGAGAGCAACAGCGGGTTTGGTTTCGGGTCAGGTCAGGTCCGACCCGACACGTTAACAGAAGGTCCAGCCCAGTCAGCAGGTTCAGGCCGGGTCAGGTCAGGTTCGACCCGACCTGTCAGCAGACGGTCCAGCCCAGCGCATATTGCAGTTCAGTTCCGGGTTAGGTGAACCCGACCCGGGTCCGCTTCAGAAGCCCAGCAGACAGTGCAGTGACGTCAGCAGTGATGTCAGCATCGGTCAAAGGCCAGATTTGACTAGATTAACGGCTGAAATTGTTTCTGCAATATCTTGATCGTCCGATGTCCGATCGGAGATCCGTTTGCGCCTACGGACTCGTTTCGAGCAGATCTACGTAATGGAAGAGGTTGATTGGCTGTTTGACAGTCAAGGAGGAGGTTTGACCGATTGGAGCGTAGAAACTTGTTTCTACGATATAGAAGCCATCCTGAGTCGGATTTTAGATCCGTTTCTTCCAGCGTGCTCGTGGTAACGAGATCTATAGTTTGATGCAGAAATTTGGAGGAGATCTGAACAGATGTGGATTGAGGCTAGAATGGGTCTACTCGACCTGGTTGTTGTTGCATACCCAATAATAGGAGTCGCCGGCCTAGTTGCAAAGGGTTTGCTGATCACATAATCGCATGTGATGTTATTCATCTTGCCAGATCCAAGTCGGAAAAGCAGCAAGGAGGAGCTGATGTATCAGCAGTTGATCGGAGGCCCAGTCAAATGGAGTTTTTTGACCGCTCGGAGGCAGAGGTTGTTCTGCAATGGAGTCATCTGGACTTGTATTCCCGATCTGTTTGCTTGCATGCTTGTGGTGATTGGATCTTCACAGTGATGTTGAAGATGGGGCAAGATGGTGAGTGATTCAGATATCACTCAGATTCGTCAATGGTTTCGAGCTTCTAGTTCGAGGTGGAGTTTGACGAGGGTATGAACTTTGCTCAAAGTTCATGTGCTGGTTCAACATGTCAAAGTGTTGAAGAAGACTGCATCCCTGGTGCAGTGACGTGCCATTCAGCAGGGTACGTGAAGACATTGCCGGTTTTATCTCCTAGTAGCTCGAGTTGTACGGAGTTGTACAGAATTCAAGCCAAGGTGGAGATTGTTAGGTTTATGTCTTGTATTCCGGTTTAGCCGGATGAGTCCACTGGGTTAGCCAGGGACTGGTTTAAGGTCAAGGGTATTTTGGTAATTATACCGGGGCTTTCTTGGTGGCCAAGAAAGCGGAGATTATATATTGTATAGTCTGTAACCCTAGACCTTACAGCGGCGGCGGCATTAGTTGCCCGTGGTGCTCCCACACCACGTAGGAGAGACGAGGTGAGAGTGTGGGAATCTCTTGTATGCTTTACTTGTCATAGTGAAGATGTTCGTCCTCCTGTGCCCGTGGATGTAGCCCGGTTTGGGTGAACCACGTAAATCTCGGTGTCTCTTCTTGTGTGGCTTGTTGATTGTTTGATCTTATAATTCCGTGGATGCGCACAACGGGTGAATGTCATATTCACAACAATAGGGTTGGAGAAGTCCTCATGGCTTAAAAATTTGCAAAACCACTTATGAGTATGAATTAAGCTTTATGTCCAACTTTCATCAACTTGGGTCACCTGATAGCAGGACTTTAATTAGTGACCCCAAGGCTTGGGGGTCATTGACCCAAAGTTGACATTTTTGTTGACTTTGGGCCAAATGATATCCACTTGACCTGAAATTTTGTAGAGTCACTCTTGAATATAGTTTGAGCTTTCTGTAGAAGTTTTAGCTGATTCTAACTTATAGAAGTATCAATTGTCACAGTGACCCCCAGGAGTAAGCAGATACCCATTGACACTTAGTTTTGAGCTGAAATAAAGTCTAAATGCATTGAAACTTTGAAGCATTATTTCTATGCATGTTTTCGAGTTACCATATAATTTCTAGCCACTTTTAGCCACTTTGATAATCCAAAATCTAGAATGTGCTTGGTGACCTTAGGTTTTGAGCTAGTGAACCTTGAGTTTAATACTGGTCTATTGAGTGACCAAATGAAGTCTACTAATTCTGAAATGCAAACTATTGCACCTTGAGCTCATGTAAAGTCTTTTGAATGAGTTGTGTTAGTTCTGAACAACGAGATGCAGTACAATCCTAGGGTATATGTTCCCTTGCTTGAAATTTACTTGTAATGTTTTCACTGCAACATTTGTGATTTTTTATAGGTCAAGGTCAACATTGTAGAGCTCATACGAAATTGTTATGAATCTCCTTAGACATCTGCAAAAGATAAAAAATATGAAGTCATGCAGATGTGTGCTTAAGGTGTTCAACAACATCATACATGAATGACTCTAATGGCCACTCATTAGCATTTACTTCTGAAGAAGTTATATTTACATTTGGATTATTTCTTGAGGGGTTTACATAAGAAGAATAAGAACGTTTATCATAGTTGACTTTGTAGTTGTGACTGGAATGAGTGCCGTTATTGACTATGTTGTTTTGGTCAACCTCTTGGTAAGTATCTCTTCTTATGGCATTGACTTCTTCAAGCTTAGCAAAGAGCTGGCTGACTACTTCCAATCCTATCTCTTGATTTGCATTGTTAGAAGCAGCTTGAGATGTTGAGAGTTCATTAATCGTAGTGCTAATGACTACCAAGGCAGGCGTCAGCGGCATTTCTTCTATTAAATTCGAGAGCTTATCTTGAACTTGGAAGACTTCTTGAGGTACCGCAAGACTACTGATGCTGAGTTCATTACGTTTATCTTATGACTCAAGCTCACCATTTACTTTGGAATTAATGAGTTGAGTGCCTAGTGTTGGGAGGTAGACGCCGGGATCCCTATATATTATGTACAGATTACTGTGGAAATAACTTTAAACGATGATAATTTAAGAACCATACCTTCGAGATCTCTCTGATTTGATCTTGGTTTTACAGCAACCCTAAAATCTCAAGACCTTTTACTGCTACCCTATATTTACTACTTCATCATTCTAAACATTATTAAATAGGTTTAATATCATATTTAGCAGGTTATGTTAATAATAGACGTCCAAGTGCAAAAAAAAAAAAAAAAAAAAAAAAAAAGAAAAAAAAGAAAAAAGGAAAGACAACCAGCAAAAGAGTCCTACCTATCATGGTCAAGTAGGATCCTTTGTCTTTATGATTGCTACTTCTTCAAAACATGCGCTTCTCAAAAAGGGTTGAGGAGTGTCCCCCGGTGGGGATCGAGCCATGAAAAAAAATTACATTGACCTTAAGTCACCTGACGTCGGAGTTCAAATGTTATATCAATATAATCACATCACTATAGAAGTTATATTGAATCCTAAGCCTCCTTACAAATGGAGTTCATATGCTATTTCAATATAATTACATCACCATGAAATATTGAGAAAAATATGTAAAACAGTAACCATGAATTTGATTCGTAGGATGCATTCACATAACATACAAACATGGTGACATGACAGCCAGATCAATTGCTGCAAAACAAAGTTTAGATAGTTCGCTGCAAAACAAGGGTTAGTTACAGCAAATGCAATCTCTATATTTTTTATAGTAACCGATAATCTTACTATGTTCTGTTCAATCCATACGCAGTATCAAGATTGGCTCTGATACTATTATTGGAAGGCAGCCGCCAGGGTCCCTAGATATTATGTACAGATTACTCAGGAAATAACTTTAAACAATGATGAATCAAGAACCATACCTTTGAAATCTCTCTGATTGGATCTCGGTCTTACAGTAACCTAAAGATCTCAAGACCTTTTACCGTATTCATCTATACTTGAACTCGCACAGGGGTGTAGGCCTCTTCTGCGAATTCTCTTTGCTCTAAAAAAGAGATCACTTTCATGTATTTCGAAGAGAGTAATAGAGTCTATTTATAAGCTACAATAAGGATGTTAAGAAGGAAATAAGGAATAGGCTTCTTATGGAAATAGGAAATAATTCAATCCAAATTAGAATCTAATTACATAAATTACAATTTAGTCCACTAGAAAATTATAATTGCTCTCCTGTTCTTATTCTCAAAATAATATTTTGATCTTCTTGTTATTAAATGCTTATTAATCTCCCCATGTTAAGATTTCAGATATTCATCATTATATAATTACTGGCATCTATATTTAATCGATATTTTTATAATTCCTTGAGACCTTACACTTAACTTATTTGATATGTCGGACATAAAGTCCACCTGTAAGGTTTGACCTAATCAAAACTTATGTACTTCATAAAGGGGATATCATCAATCCCTATTACGAGACGAGGATTCCATCAATAAACTAATATCCACCATACACGTAGTGCAGTCATCGAATTTCTTAAGATTATTGACCCATAAAATGTCCCACTCCTTTGTAAATCAAAATGTCAAGCACTAAATGTATATGTCTATTATTTATATCGAGATTATGACTACAAGTGATTATAATAACCATTTGGATATTAATCTATTATATAGTTAGTATAAAGACAATAAATGCAAAAGTGGTCTTGTTTAATACATACAATGCATGCTAGCATTACTGCAGCCTAGACAAGCTTGTTAAGACATCATACTACAATTGTACCGATGGTGTGTCCAACTCCATCTAAATTGTGAACAACAATAACTGATATTCTATAAGAATCAATAAACAAGTATTCCATGTGTAAGCTAAACTCTACATACAAACTTGTCTACTTTATAGAATAAAAGACACACACATACATAATAAATAACAATGCAATCATTTGCCCACATGCATAGTAAATAACAATGAAAAAATTTGCCCACACAAATTCTTTTTAAGATAAAAAGACAAACTTTACTACTAAATAAATCAGTCAAAGACATACATAAAAGTATGCTTTTAGTAAAAATTTCCAACACTTAGTTCTGAGTCCTGCTTTGAAGAAGTTGGCCCAACATTTGGTTCAGGAGAACTATTTTGTATAGCGGTCACCGTTTGAAAACCAGAAGACAATACTTGCTATTGTTATGTCCAATCGAATTCAACTAAAGGCAAAAGATCCGAATAAATCTCTAGAGGTTGTGGAAAAGGAGGAGGATCACTTGACCAACCACTTACACTTGTCTATGCAGGTCATAAAGAGCTACAAGCAGTGTGTTGAGACCATATTTGATGTTAAGAGTACCTATTCCTGGATTGAACGTTTGTTCAAAACTCTCATCCTCATCCAAGGGGTATTCATCAGCAAAGTAGTCATCAATCCGCTGATCATCTTCAAATTCAAAGAAGTCAAACTAATCATCCTCTTCATCTAAGTTAAGAGATGTACCATCCCATGATATCCTATTGTAACTAGATATCGATGGTTCTTCCTCATCCTTTGGAATTGGAATGATAAAGTTAGCCAAAGTAAAGTGACCTCTAACTGACTTAGGAGGTTCTTTTGAAATAGAAGCTTTGATCTCCTTTTTTTTTTTTTTTTTTTTTTTGCTTTATCAAGTGTTTTTGGGTAGTTTTTTGCAAGTTCTTATGTTGCCTTTTTGTCTTCTTTATTTTTACCGATGTGGGTTTGATCTTAACTTTTTCCCAACCTTTATCATTTGCTAGATCTAGATGCCCCTAAATAGGTCTTGATTGGTATCAAACCTTGTTCATCATGCATTTCATTGACAACATAGAATTCAATTGTCATTGGTTTCGGGGGAGAAGATACCACCATGGGTGCAAACTGTCCAAAGGAGATCATATTGACTGGCACAGGATCATTTTCCAATAGAAAATTATTACTTCATTCTTCCCAATCTCATTGACCTTTTCTTTTAGAATGAAATAGTCTTTGAGAGGGTGTGACACCATCCGATGGTATGCACAGTAATTGGGATCATTGATGCGTTCCACTTGTTTGGGTCTCTTCATTGCTAGGAGTTTAATCTTGTTGTTATCCATCAATAATCGGAAGATCACTTCCATTTCTCCATTAAAGGGATACTTAGTTTTCTTCTTTTTCTCAGATTCCACTTTCTTGGTTTGATCACTTTTTGTGTTTTGAAGCTTTTGAGGAGGTTTGGAGGTTTGCACATTGAAGATCTCCTGTTTCTCCTTTGGTTTTGATATAAAAAATGAAGATGACTCTCTTTTCCGAGAGTTTCCCCTCTTTTAACTGATCTCTTTAGGGGTTTGTTCTGCATCAGTGGCAACTTCAACCAATATGGCTAGACACTTAGTTTTGTGACTAAGTATGATAGCCTTGATTTCTAGTCGCAAATTGATTTTGAACATTTCGATTGTTGCCTTTGAGATGGTTGTTCTAGGTATCTATAGGATAATGTTATGCATTTATTGATGTAAGCTGTGTAGTTTCATTGTCTCCCTTCCTTATAATACTGAGCATGGCAAAGGTGACTATCTGATCCACCTCCTGGAAGTGGAGCAAGAACTTTTCTTCTACGGTTGGCCATGTCATGAAAAAGAGTTTTGGTAAATGCTTGTACTAATGAAAGGCAACTCCTTTTAATGTGTCGACAAATAACCTTATCTCCATTGCATCCAATTCTAACAAACTTCCCAAGATGTGGTTGGAAAGTTGGAAGCTTAGCATCTAGTGAAAATGGTACAAGATCAAACTCCAGAGGGCATTTTGGTGTGATACCTTCTTTTTCATCCTGTCTCTGCCTTTGATTTTGTCAATATTTCTTCCACTTCCTTGAAGGTTAAGTTCTTTTTAGGATCTATATGAAGACCCAAGATTGATGAATGCTTAATAAAGGATCCCATAACTGCTATATTCTCTGTCAAGGATTTGATTTGAGCTATGATCAGATCAATTTTAGTTGCATTCCTCCTGATCATTACTTGTTCTCTTTTGTTAGCAAATGGAGGATTTGCCTAAACTTGAACTGGACCACCTTACTTATCTATTAAGATTTTTAGTTGGCCAGTCAGTGGTGAATCTTAGCTCTTTATTGTTTGACAACATCACTAACATTATCATCTTCATTTTCACTGGTATCTTCTTCACCAACATCTTTGTTTCCAACAGCATCACCATTTCTATCTCTGCCAGTTCCACTCCTCTTAGCTATAAACATACTGTATTGATGGGGGTAGGACGATGTTAATGCCTGATAAGTAGACAACCTATCTTCTGTATCCAAGACAGTGATAAATCCTACTTGAATTAAAATCCTACTTGTATTAAAATCCTACTTGAATTAAAATCGTCAGAATCAGTTTCAGCATGACCTTTAAAAATCCTACTTGAATTAAAGCTTGAGTCAAACCATTGTGATTGAATCTGAGACTTCGAGTAACTCTCCGAGCTGAATCTGGTTTGACCATGTAAGACAAAGTCAGGTTAGGATCGTATTCTTTGACCACCCACTTTTGAGTGTCTTGCATTACAACAACTTTTGAGTCCGCTCCCTGTAGCGAGCCAAAGCTTTCTTTTTTATTTGGTTGGCCAGCTTATTTTCCAGGGTTTGATCTTTGAACCTGGCTACAAGCAGCCTTGAAGTGCTAACAACTCATTCCCAATCCATTGGATTGGAAATAGAAAATGAAAGGATGTCCATAGCACAATTTTTGTTCTTTTTTTTTTTGCTCTTTCTTCTGCTGTCTAGAGTCTGTCTTTGAAGTGAGCGAGATTAGCCGCATTATCAATGACCAATCACTCAATCTTCTTTTGGTGTTTAATAACATATGATAGACGTTGGGATGAAAATGGCGAGGTAAGTGCTATAATGATAGAAGTTAGACGCCTTCTATCGAATCTTTGTCCCTTTTTCTGAGTTAGAGGGTAGAAGGTGTTTTCTTTAAGTGAGGCTAAGGGTTTGTTCTTAGCCTTGTTGGGTTTTGAAATACATGGTTGAGGTGACCAGATGTAGTATCCAGGAATGGATACATCTTTTTGGGACTTTTTATGAGTAAGAAACCGCCAAAGGTTGTCCGGTGCTCTAAGCATTTGATTTGGGATGACACGCTGCTTGGGACAAGTTGACAATGAATTTGGGCCCTAAGTAGCCATGGTACCTTGCTTGTAAGGAATAATTGGTTTGCGATCCATGAATCAGACCTGTCTTGTCCCAAGGCGAGGCTTGATGATGTGAAGGTTGTGGCCTTCTAACTGTATCTTGAGTTAAGGTTGCTCATTAACCCCAGCAGAAGCTCCAAACGGGTTTTGGGCATACTTGGGAACCCAAGGTTTAAGAAGTTCGGTCTTTTGGGTAGGCTTTAGGGTCACTAATAACCCATTCAGATCGAAAGATGTGGCTGAATTTGCAGGAGTAGAGAGCTTTTGAAAGACTGAGACCCCGATGCAAGAGTAGTAGGGTTAGTCAGGGCCTGCTTTGGTATTCTTGCAAATAGACCATTCTGGGTCATAGAGATCTTAAATAACCTCTCCTTGGCTTCATTAAAGGTAATGATTAGGGAACCCATTCGTACTTTTTAGAAAACAGTAAGTCCAAAGGACTAATAAGTTTCATAATCAACATGACTACCTTTTGGACTAGCCAAAATGGTTTATGAATGCCATCTTAACCAACATGGTTTCTTTATTAGATAGACCAAAATGGTCAGAAACTAGCATAAACTCAATCTCATTGTGCTATGCAGCATTTTGGGACTATGTAGTCTAACTTAGAAGCATGCTATGCTGACAAGTCCTAGTTACCAGCATTAGCAGCATTCCTAGACTATACAATTAGACTTACAAGTAAGAAGGAGTTGGATCCAACCAAAGGGATAGAGCCCACAGGATTAAGTCTATAGCATTACCACAATGATCCAATGGGATACATCAATGCAAGACTCCGGACAATGCATAATTGTAAATGTCGTTGTTCTTATGACTAATTTGATATAAGCATATGTCAGGTCTTATAATTGAAGTAGTGATCCTATAACCAGTAACATAAAGCCTTTTGGACTAAATCAACAGTCTTTCATTTCATACAAGGGTGCTGATTTAGTCCGTGCAGTTCATGGTTTAAAGTTTCTTCCTTTAAGGTGACAAGTTGATGTACTTCAAGGTGCAAAATTCTTCCAAAAATGCTCCCCAACCCCATCATAGACATTAAAGGTCTTGAATAGGCTGTCTTCAGAGTCAAACAGGCTCAATTGTGGTCAAACAAGTTAGTGACCATAAACCATGGTCACTGCCCATTTTACATAGCTTTTTGTGGTCACGGGCCATTTTACACAGCACCTTACGGTCACTAGCTCACAGTAACACTTTTCGGCACTTATTCATGTATTTGGACACTTTCTCATGTCTTTTGGCCATGTTTGATCACAAATTAGAGCAAAACTTCCTACACCAATCCCTTGATCATGCTTGAAAATGATGATGAATGCAATGAAATCAAGTTTAACATTCACACATTCAAACATAAAGAAGAATGAGATCATGATTATATATCATTGTCAAATTCCCATTAATTACATGGGTTCGATGCTCTGACCTCTGGGATGTAGGGTGTTTACAAGTTTTGAAAATTACAACCTCTCCCTTTGGTCTCAGATCTGTTCCAAACTGGGAAAATTAAGAAAATTACATGAAAAATACTAGAAATTACAGAAAAAGTGAATCCGTGGGGTCAGTAACCATGGCTGATAGGCAGTGGCCATTTTGGTGATAGTTTGTCTCTGTTTCATCTTCTTTTGCTTCTGCAGTGCTTTTAGAATTATGGAATTTGTATTTTTGACTTTTGGAGCGTTGAATGATTGCCAAGAGTATTGAATTTGACCGTAGAATTGCCTATGATCTTTGGTGATCAACATTTCTTTATTACAGATCGCTTTTGTGCACATATGGAAATGTGCTTTTAGACAGAAGACCGATGCCAAAGTTGTGTCATTCTAATCCTATGATTTTCAAAGAATAGAATGAAGCTTAAAGAGGCTTCTTCACAACTTTAGAGATGGCCTAAAGCCCCTTTAAGTGGGAGAACAAAAAATTGTAGATTCATCAATTAGAATTTCATTGTGTTTGGCAACTTTCAAACTCATCTTTTTTGAATAACAAACTTGAGTATCTTCCTCCCTCGAACCATCTCTCACCATAAGTTAGGGAGAGGGAGAAGAATAGACAATGAATTTAGAAGTTTGATGCTTATGAAACGTTGTAATCTTGGAATTTTGCTTATGATCTTGGTTGGAATCATTTGGACATTGCTTCAATTGCTTCCTAGGTGCCTAAGTATGTCTTTTATAGACTTCAGAGGTAATTTGGGGAGTTGTAAGAAGTTATAGTTCGAAATAAAGTGGAGAAAACTATTGAAGACCACTTTACAGGTGTCCCGTTTTGGGTTTTTTTGCTTATGTGACCCGTTTTCATCAGTTTGCCCCCCGATTGTTCTTCAATCTTAAAGAAACTTAGAGAGATATTTTTTAACACTATTTTGAGTTTATTTTTTGAATTTCACCATATTTTGACCTTTTGAAGTTGGTTACCCCTCCTTTTTGACTTTTCTTAAAAATGGGCCCTTGTATCAACTATTTGAGGCCCAAGTAACCTCAGATTGACTTGAAACTTGGAGGGATGGATGTCAAGAGTATCTTAAAACATTCATCCAAATTTCATATGATTTCGATTTGTGGAAATAGGATTTTGATGAGTAACTCATTTGTTGCATGCTCTAAGTTAGTATCCTTTTACAATGTAGGCAGTCTTTTATGATGTTTAATTGATTTAAAACTTCAGGAGTTAACCTTGATAATATTTTGAGCCTTTGATCCACATTTCATTAGCTTTGGCCTCCTGAAAATGAAACTTTAGTCAATGACCCCAAGGTTTTGGGGGTCATGATCCCTACGCTGACATGTAACTGAAGTATAGTCAAATGAAATCCCCTTGGCTTGAAAATTTCATGAGTCATTTATGAATATGACTTGAGCTTTGTGTTCTAATTTAATAAACTTTGTCCCTTGGAAGTAGGACTTTTTCAATGACCTCATGGCTTGGGGTCATTGACTGAAAGTTGACATGTTTGTTGAACTTCGGTCAAACAATATCAGTTTGACTTGAAAATTTATAGAGCTACTCCTGAATATAATTTGAGGTCCCATCAGGAGTTTCAACTGATTTTGACTTGTATAAGTATCAGTTGTCACAATAATCCTAGGGAGTTGCTAGACAATCACTGAAGTTTAAGTTCAAGATGAAATGAAGTCCAAATGATTTGAAACTTTGAATCATCATTTCTAAGAATGTTTTGGAGTTTTCATGTGATTTTTAGCCACTTTGGTAGTCAAAAAGCTTGAGTGTGTTCAATGACTACTAAGTTCTGAGGTAATGAACCTTGAGTTTTGTGTTTAGTGAGTTGAGTGACCAAATGAAATCCACCTGCTCTAAAATTTGAACTACTACACCCTAAGCTTTGAAGTCTTTTGGGTAATTTGCATTAGCTTTGAACATCTGGATACAATATGTTACCCGGCATTCCATAATCCTTGGAATTATGTGCCCTTAGCTTGGAATTTGCTTGTAATGTCTTCATCGCAACACTTATACTATTTGTATTTTTTTAATGGGTCAGTAGTGTGTTGAGACCATATTTGATGTTAAGAGTACCATTTAAGGATTGAAAGTTTGTTCAAAGCTCCCATCCTTATTAGAAAGGTATTTGTCAGCGAAGTAATCATCAATCCACTAATCATCATCGAAGTCAAAGAAGTTTGACCTATCCTCCTCATCATCCGAATTAGGAGGTGTACCATCCCGTGATATCCTATTGCTAATATATATTGGCAATTTTTCCTCATCTTTTGAAATTGAAATGATGAAGTCAGCCAAAGCAAAATAACCTTTGACTGGCCTAGAAGGTTCATCTAGAGCAAAAGCTCCTATCCTTTTCTTTTTTTTCTTTTTAGCTTGTTTTTCTTACTTATTCAAGTGGCTTTGGGTAGGTGTTTGCAAGTTCTTAAGTTGCCTTTTAACCTTCTTTCTTTTTGCAGGTGTTAGTTTGGTTTTAACCTTTTCCCATCCTTCATCATTTATTAGGTCTTGGTGGACCCACATTTCCTCCCCTGAAGAAGCATTGACTAGTGTCAGACCTTGTTCATCATGCATGGCATTGACAACATGGAATTCAATCATCATTGGTATTGGTGGAGAAGGTACAGCAACGGGTGCAAACTGTTCGAATGGGATCATATTAACCAGAGGAAGATCATATTTCCAATCAAAAGTTATCACCCCATTCTTCCACATCGTATTGACTTTCTCTTTTATAATGAAACTGTCTTTAAGAGGATGTGACACCATCGGGTGCTATGCACAATAGTTGGGGATCATTGATGCCACTTACTTGTTCAGATTTCTCTATTGGTGGAAGTTTAATCTTGTTGTTATCCATCAATGATTGGAAGATCACTTCAATTTCTCCAAGGGATACTTAGTTTTCCTGCTTTTCTTATATTCCTTTTTCTTGGTTTGATTATTCTTTTGTTTTGAGGTTTCTAAGGAGTTTTGGAAGATTGTACATTAAAGACCTCCTGCTTCTTCTTTGGTTTTGTTGGAAAAAATGAATATATCTATGTTTTTCAAGAGTTTACCTTCTTTTGATTGATCTCTTTGAGAGTCAGCTCTACATCAATGGCAACCTCAACTAATCAAGCCAGAGACTTAGTCTTGTGACTAAGTAAAGTAGCCTTGACTTCTGGCCACAAATTGGTTTTGCACATTTCAATTACTGCCCTTTGAGATGGTTGTTCCAAGCATCTGTAGGATAATGCATTCCATCTGTTGATAAAGGACTGTGTAGTTTCATTATCTCCCTGCCTTATACAGCTGAGCATGGCAGAGGTAATTATTTGATCCTTCTCCTGGAAGTGGAGCAAGAACTTTCTTCTATGGTTGGCCATGTCATGAAATACAATTATGGTACCTGCTTGTACCAATCAAAGTCAACTCCTTTTAGTTGTCAACAAATAGCCTTATTTTCAATGCATCCAATTATGGTAAACTTCCGAGAAATGATTTGAAATGCATAATTTGTTGATAAGTTGACCCCTTCCCAATGTTTGGTTAGAAAGTAGGAAACTTATAATCTGGTGGAAATGGAATAAGATCAAACCGCAAAGGATTATATGGTGTGATACCTTTCTTTTTCATCTTGGTCTCGACCTTTGATTTTGTTAATATTTGTTCAACTTCCTTGAAAGTCCCTGCCTTCCAGGATTTGTGTGAAGACCCAAAATTGAAAAATGATCACCAGAGGAATTTGTAACCATCACCTTATTTGTCAAGGATTTGATTTGAGCCATAAATAGATCGATTTTAGTTGTATTCCTTCTGATCATTGATTGTTCTCTTCTATTGGTGAACAGGGGATTTGCTTGAACTTTGACCGGACTACTAAGATTTTCAATTGGGTAGTCAAGTGGTGGCTCTTAGCCCTTTATTGTTTGACAACATCACTAACATTATGATCTTTATTTTCAACTGCATCTTCTTTGTAGGCATCTTTATTTCCAACAGTATCATCATTTCCATCTTTGCTAATTCCACTCCACCCAGCCATAAACACTACAAACTGATAGGAGCAAGACAATGTCATTCTTGAGTAGTAGATAAACTGTCTTCTGTATCCAAGACTGTGATAGGATCATCTTCAGAGTCAGGTTTGACATGACCTTCAGAAGTCCTACTTGAATGAGAGTTTGAATTAGACCCTATCACGCCTCGATCCCAGAAATTGGGGATTTGAGTGGGCCCCTAAGGTGTGAATACGTAACCCCGTACGAATCCGTGCCATGAAAGGAATTATGCATGAATTCCTACAAGGGAGATTTCACAGGAACGTGTGAGGTATGCCCAACCACATGTAGAATTAGAATTCAACATAAGCGGACTCCAACGAAATACTCTATAATGATCATGAGTAAGACATAGAGAAGCATATCTCACAACATACATATGTATATATAAATACTTAAAACTTTTAATTAACATTTCATGCAAGAAAACCACTATTCAACAATTTCGTACATAGGGTCCAATTTGAACATCTCCAGGTGGAAGACCATAATCACAAACTATATTACAACCAAAACACTGGACGCGCTCCGTAGGATGACTAATAAAAGACATCGTCATCCTTCCATTCTTCTATACCCCGAGGTACCATTAGAGCACCCTCCGGGGACACGTCAACAACCGAGTTGGGGTTTGGTTCCGTACCTGCAACACCAAAGGTAATATTGTTAACACGATGGTTAAGTAAGTACAAAGGCATATGAAACTAGCATAATGTATCAAATGGACTTAATAATATACACTGCTTAAAGAGAGCAATAATAGTCTACTAGGCATGTTGTGCATGAGTAACAATGAGTGAAGAATCATAAATAAGATGTTGTATAGGCTACTTAGCAACCACGAGGTTCTATTCTCCCAAAAAAGAGAGCATACATATGGGTCACTAGGGGATCAAGCTAGCTTCCGGAGGAGCACCGACAACTCCCCCATAAACTATTGCAGTAGTGACATAAGGATACCCAAAGGGCACAAGCTAAGTGTTGCTGACTTGGATTCACCTCTTTCATAATTTTCATTCATACGCATCATATCATACATAAGGAATATCGGCCTTGAAGGCATAATCAATCATGAAAAACAGAGATAGCAAAGTAACGAATAATTAAACTAAGCATACTTATATGAGCTAAGAAGGCTCGAACCCTCTCAACCTCGACTATACCCATTTGACTAGCAAGCACACACTCAGCAGAAGCTCTGGCTTGTCAGACACGCACTCATTAGAAGCTTAAATCTGATTTGCCTCAGGGTTTGGCCAAAGAGAGTGGATACATAAACAAATTATGATGAGGACAAGGTATCTTAACAATATGAATGCATTCGAATTGAGTAAGTGTAAAAAAAAAGTTACTAACCAACCCTATACTAGATAATCCATGATCCCAAAGTCATTCAACACGGTGTACTCATAAAACGTCCGATCTCATTGTGTTACCATATCTTGGTATTACCTTGTATAGATAAAAGACACTCCTTCTTATACAAACACTCATGACGTGACATTGGAAGATCATTCAGAAATCAAGGGGATGAGTGACAGCTCTACACTCATCCTCTTTAACATTTAATTACCATTGGGCCAGTGCAGTTGTAAAGAATGTGCCATCACTAAGGCCCTACAAGGTCATTGAAAATTCCTAATATCCTAAGTTCACAGTGTTCTTACGGCTTAGCCGTGTACAATGATATGGCTTAGCCGAGTGGCTCAAGTTTCCTCCTTAATTTTAGACGCACTTACGACTTAGCCGTATGTTAGCCTACGGCTTAGCTGTGCTAAGCCTACGGTTAGGATTACGGCTAGGTTACAGCTTAGCCGTAAGGCATTACACGATGTAGCCGTGTGTAAGCCGTAGAAAAATTAGGTTTTTCAATCTCTCGGGAAAGTTCGCTGTAAGAAGGCTTACGGCTTGGGCACAGCTTAGCCGTAGGTTATTTTATGGTGCAGCCGTGGGTAAGCCATAATACAAAAATAGATTGTGTTGTTGTCGGGACTTTAAGCTGTAAACACTTACGGCTTAGCCGTGGCTTCGCCATTAGCTTCAGAAAACCTGAAGTTAGGTCTATAGCTCAATTATGAGACAGAATTCTGAGTTGAAGAGATTGTAGGGAGCTTCCATAGCTTCATCAGAATGTCTCTAATAGTTATTTAGTACTCACACACCCTCCTATTCCCTATTTACCTTCTAACCCATTCCATACCACATACCACATATGTATACAATTAAAACAAAGGGATAAAGGAGCTCTAATTTGAGAGTTAAGGAATCAACCGAAGAATCCACAACATGAACACAAATGCAACATATATGAACTCTAATACTTGCCTCTTAACAGTGCTAGCCCTCATTAATCCTTCCTTGAGGTGTGATTAGGGAAAACCTCTAATGAAAGTGGGTTCTCTACAAGTAGAACATGCAAATGATGAATGGGATGTAGAATTGCATGCATGTCATGTAATTGAGTCCTTATGACTCTAATAGACCCAAATGAATGAAATGGACGTAAGTCTTCACCTTATGTAGCTGTAACTTGGAGAAGGAAATACTCTAAGAGAGAAATGCACAGGGAAGGAGAAGAGGAAGAAGAAAAAGAAGAATGGAAGTTTCCACTGTCGCATGCAAGAGCTCCCAAGCTTTATTTCAACACCGAATTGGTGTGGAGTTGAAAGAAGAGAAAGAGACTACAGTAGCAGAGGAGAAAAAGGAAAGGGACGTTGAGTTCCCTCCTTTTAAATAGAATTTTTCCTGCCTTGCATGCAAACCCATTTCTTTAGGGTATTTATGGTTTAGGTCACGAGGCCTTAATTGGCCCAAGATGAATATAAATCAAGTTGGGTCCAACACGAAAGATAATCTACATGAAAAATTACACAATAGGCAATTGGTGAGATGTCCATATGATGTATGAACGAATTACAAAAGGATCCTCAACTACTTAGGTAAGGTTCGAACTCAGCCCAACTACCTATCCAAGACCCAAGCCCAAAGAGTTTTGAATCAAATTAGCGTTAATAAGGTTTAATTAATAGGAAACGAGATTAATTAGTATAATCAAGATTAGTGGAATTTAGGGCCTTACATCCTCCCCCACTTAAAATCATTTCTTCCTCCAAATGCAACGTACCTTGGGTAGTAGCTTCGAATGTTTTGCCCGAATTTGATCTACAAGCTCCCAAGTGGCCTCTTCCTCTCCATAATGCTCCTATAGAACCTTAACCCATTTTATCATTCGGGTACGCAATACTTGTTCTTTAGTGTCAATGACACGAAGGGGTCTTTCTTCATAATTCACATCAGGCTTAACTTGTATGTCATCCAATTCCAGAACATGTGAAGGATTTAGAAGATACTTCCTAAGCATTGATACATGGAATACATTATGAACTCCCGCGAGCGGGGGTAGTAGTTCCAATCTATAAGCTAAATCTCCAACCCTACTCTGTATCACGAAAGGTCCTACAAATCACGGAGCTAGCTTGCCCTTCTGTTCAAACCAGATAGTACCCTTCATTGGGGAAACCTTCAAGAAAACTTTGTCCCCCACTTGGAACTCAAGGGGCCTACGGCGGTTGTCTGCATAACTCTTTTGGCCTGACCGTGCAACCTTCAATTTATCTTATACCTTTTACACTTTTTCTGTTGTATCTGCAACAAGAGAGGGTCCATGAAAACTTCTAACTCCAACTTCTTCCCAACAGACCGATGTACGGCACTTACGTCCATACAAAGCTTCGAATGGAGCCATTCCGATGCTCACATGATAACTATTATTGCATGCAAATTCACATTAGGAGAGGTGTTCATCCCACTCCTTCCTGAAGTCCAACACACTAGCTCGTAGCATATCTTCAAGAGTTTGTATCATTCGCTGTGATTGCCCATCGGTCTGTGGATAGTAAGCTATGCTAAAATTGAGTTTAGTACCCAAGGATTTCTTAAAAGACTACCAGAAGGAAGATACAAACCTACTGTCTCAGTCCAATACAATTGAGACTGGAGTACCGTGTAACCGCACAATCTATCAATAAGATCTTGGCCATCTGATGAAATTTCATCCCTTTCCTAATGGGAATAAAGTGGGTTGACTTCGTTAGTCAGTAGACAATTTCTCATGGAACATCATGATGTTTGCTCAGCCGGGGCAGCCCTAAAATAAAATCCATTGTTAGATTCTCCCATTTCCACTTTGGAATCTGTAAAGGATACAGCAAACTAGGAGGCTTTCTATGTTTAGCCTTTACGCGTTGGCAGGCAAGGCACTTTGCTACAAAGCCTGCAATATCTCGCTTCATGTTATTCCACCAAAACCTGCCATGTAAATTTTGGTACATTTTTGTACTCCCGGGGTGCATGGAATATCGAGCGTGATGTGCTTCAGTCATGATTGCCTTCTTCAAATTCTGATTTTGGACCACTGGAACACACAGCAGATCTTTAAAATACAGCACACCATCTACTATCCTGAAATTGGGTCTCTCGGATATATGGTCACAAATCTTAACAAACTCTGGATCTTCAAAATGCCTCTCTTTAATTTGCTAAATTAGGGTGGGCTCGAAGACTGACATAGCTACTAACATGACCTTATCATCCACGAATTTGACTTCCACATCCAGATCTCGAAATTCTTCTACTAGAGATGATTCACCACACATTACTACCATATCAATGGTTGATTTCCTGCTTAAAGCATCGGCCACTAAATTTCCTTTTCCGGGAAAGTATTTGATCGGAAAATCATAATCCTTTATGAATTCTAGCCATCTACACTGTCTCATGTTAAGATCATGCTGAGAAAATAGACACTAGAGACTGCAATGTTCGCTTCAAATCTCTCCCCGTACAGGTAGTGTCTCCACAACTTCAACGTAAAGACCACAGCAGCCAATTCTAGATCATGTGTGGCATAATTCTTCTCGTGTTCCATCAATTGTCGAGATCCATATGCTATCACCTTTCTGTTTTGCGTTAGTACACATCCTAACCCAATCTTCGAAGCATCAATATAGATAACAAATCCACCACTACCCTCTGGTAGAGTTAAGATTGGGACTGAGGTTAGTTTCTCCTTAAGGAGTTGAAAACTCAACTCACATTCAGCTGACCAAACAAATGGTTCATTCTTCCGAGTCAATTTTGTCAAAAGTTTGAAAAAATCCTTCACAAACCTCTTATAATAACCTGCCAAGCCAACGAAACTGCTAACCTCCACAACTGTTTTGGGGCTTTGCCAACTAGTTATAGCCTCAATCTTAACTGGATCTACTGCAAGCGCATCTTTTGAAATTATATGCTCCAAGAAGGCAACTTGTTCTAACTAGAATTCACACTTGCCCAGTTTAGCATATAGTCGATGATCCCTTAATAATTGCAGAGAAATCCTCAGATGTTCAGCATGCTCGTCTCGAGTCTTGGAATACACCAATACATCATCAACGAAATTACTACAAACTGATCAATGATAAGGTGAAAAGATCTTGTTCATCAAGGCCATAAATACGGTTGGGGCATTCGTTAACCCAAAAGGCATAACTAAAAATTCATAATGCCTATATCTTGTCCTGAAAGCTATTTTTGATGTATCTTGATCTCTAACTCACAACCGATGATATCCAGACCTTAGATTGATCTTTGAAAAGTGGGTTGCACCCTGTAATTGATCAAAGAATTCATCAATTCTAAGCAATGGATATTTGTTTTTTATTGTCACCGATTCAATTGCCTGTAATCAATACAAATTCTGAGGGTGCCATCCTTCTTCTTCACAAATAAAACTGGGACTCCCCATGGTGATGTACTAGGACAAATAAACCCTTTATCCAATAAGTCCTGTAACTGTACCTTTAGCTTACGTAACTGTGCTGGTGCCATTCTATACGGAGCCTTAGAAGTGAGAGCGGTACCAGGTACTAACTCTATAGTAAAGTCTACTTCCCTAATCGGAGGAAGACCAAGTACTTTGTCGGGAAACACATCCAGAAACTCAAAACTACTAGTGTCTCCTCTAACTTCTTAGGTGATTTTTTCTCCACAATGAAGGCGATGTACCCCTCACAACCACTATGAATTAGTCTTTTCGCTCGAAGTGCTGAAATTAATCTAGTGTTCAGAGTCTTCTTTTCACCTTGGAACACAACACTTGGGCCATCTTTGCTCACCTTTACAGTGACGGTCTTACGAAAATAGTCTAAACAAGCAAAATACTTGGTCAACCAATCCCTGCCTAAGATTACATCAAAATCATGCATGGGTAACACAATGAGTTCCGTTGGAAGAAGGACCTTTCTAATTAGAACTCGACAACCTGGTTAATAGTCATCACAAGTCACCCTCTTGCCCACAGGAGTGATAACACTCAACACATACGGTAACTATACTGGCAGCTCCCGTATCTTGCTAAAGAATCGGGGTGAAATGAAAGAGTGTGAAGATCCCGAATCAAACAACACTTTAGCTTGTATGTCACAAACAGAAACCTTACATACAACCACATGCTCCGCCGCTTCTACCTCTGTATGAGTCAACGCATAGGCGTGGCCTTGCCTCTAGGGTCGATTTTGCTATCCCTGCTTCTACTGTCCTTGACCCTGCCGTAACTGCCCTTGGCCTTACCTTACCTGCTGTTGTTAATGGGTAGGCGCTGTTGGTGTTACTTTAGAAGACTGCTAATACTACTGCTCCGGTGGGGCTCGACTAGAATCCTTCCTTCTTGGGCACTCTGACAAGCGATGGTTCATCAAGCCACAACCAAAACAGGCTCCCATAGACCTCCAACATTTATTAATCTCATGACCTTTTCCGCATACACCACAGACTGGTCGTGATGTCCCAGTAACAACCCCCTTTTGCTTCTAAAAATGTTGCTGACCTTTCCCAGAAGGTGGAGCACTCTTCCTAAACTCTCCCAAAAATAGACTTTTCTCGACTTCTTCAGCCGCATAAGCTCTTGCTACAAAATCATCATATTGAACTGGACGTTGGAAAGCCGTAGCATGTCCCTTAATACCAGGCCTCAACACGTCAAGAAACCTCTCCACTCTTTTCTCCTCAGTATCAATCAAATCTAAAAAAAATAGAGAGAGTTGGCTGAATATGTGCACGTACTCCGCAACGGTCATGGAGTTCTGCTGTAAGGCGAGGAACTCTGCCTTTTTCTTGCGGGTTACATGTTCGAGAATAAACTTCTTCCTAAACTGCCTCTTAAAGGCTTCTCATACAGTAGCGTCTCGCATAGCCCTAATATGATCCGGGATGCTCTTCCACCATGTATCCGCGATATCTCTGAACATGGATGCTGTGAGGACTACCTGCTGCCTTGGAGTACAAATGAGGGTATACAAAACATTCTCAGTATGGAAGAGCCATTCGTCAGCTTGCAGCGGATCCTCTTGTCCCGTAAACTCTGTTGCTCCCCTATTTCAGAACTTCTTATACAAGGAATTAGGATCTCCGGATTGATTTTGTCTGTCCAGTAGGGCGGCCAACTTCATTTGCATGGCGGCTTGATTAGCATTACTAGTAGCTAATTGATGCATCAACATCATGAACCATTCCTCCGTGTTGTATGTAGGACAAGGAGGAGGTGGCGGTGGAGGGTCCATACCTTCCAATTCAACATTGTTGCAGTCATTATCACCCGAACTATTATTCGTGCCGGACCCAGACGCCATGGATCTGCAATTATAATGGTTGTTAGTCATATATATATATATACTATAGCCATATAAGAAGGTTATAATCATAATAGAAAATCCAACCCCCGATCGGGCCTATCGGAACCTCTCCATGTTTCCTAATGCTGCTAAATCTTTTAATTGACTTCTTAGTGGTCTTTGATACCATTACTTACGTATGTCACGCCCCGATCCCGGAAATTAGGGATTTGAATTGGCCCCTAGGGTGTGAATACGTAATCCTGTAGTAATCCGTGCCATGAAAAGAATTATGCACAAATTCCTACAAGGGAAATTTCACAGGAACATGTGAGGTATGCCTAACCACACGTAGGATTAGAATTCAACATAAGCGGACTCCTGCGAAATACTCTGTAATGATCATGAGTAAGACATAGAGAAGCATATCTCACAACATACATATGTATATATAAACACTTAAGACTTTTAATTAACATTTCATGCAAAAAAACTACTATTTAACAATTTGGTACATAGGGTCCAATTTAAACATCTCCAGGTGGAAGACCATAATCACAAACTATATCACAACCAAAACACTTGATGCGCTCTGTAGGATGACTACTAAAAGGCATCGTCATCCTTCCATTCTTCTATACCCCGAGGTACCATTGGGGCACGCTCCAGGGATGCGTCAACAATCGAGTTGGGGTTTGGTTCCGTACCTGCAACACCAAGGGTAATACTATAAACATGACGGTTAAGCAAGTACAGAGGCATATGAAACTAGCATAATGTACAAATGAACTTCCTAATATACACTAATTAATGAGGGCAATAATAGTCTAATAGGCATGTTGTGCATGAGTAACAATGAGTGAGGAATCATAAATAAGATGTCATACACACCACTTGGTAACCAGGAGGCTCTATTCTCCCAAAAAGGGGAGCATACATATGGGTCGCTAGGGGATCAAGCTAGCTTCCCGAGGAGCGCCGACAACTCTTCCATAAACTACTACAGTAGTGACATAAGGATACCCAAAGGACACAAGCTAAGTGGTGCCGACTCAAATTCACCTCTTTCTTAATTTTCATTTGTACTCATCATATCATACATAAGGAATATCGGCCTTGAAGGCATAATCAATCATGAAAAGCAGAGATAACAAAGTAATGAATAATTAAACGAAGCATACTTATATGAGTTAAGAAGGCTTGAACCCTCTTAGCCTCGGCTATACCCATTTGGCTAGCAAGTACACACTCAGTAGAAGCTCTGGCTTGTCATACATGCATTCATTATAAGCGCAGGTCTGATTTGCCTCAGGGTTTGGCCAGAGAGAGTCGATACATAAACAAATCATGATGAGGACAAGGTATCTTAACAATATGAATGCATTTGGATTGAGTAACTGTCAAAAGAAATTACTAGCCAACCCTATACTAGATAATCCATGATCCCAAGGTCATTCAACACGGTGTACTCATAAAACGTCCGGTGTCATTGTGTTACCATATCTTGGTATTACCTTGTATACATAAAGGACACCCTCTCTTATGCCAACACTCATGACGTGACATTGGGAGATCATTCAAAAATCAAGGGGATGAGTGATAGCTCTATACTCATCCTCTTTAACATTTAATTACCATTGGGCCAGTGCGGTTGTAAAGAATGTGCCATCATTATTGCCCTACAAGGTCATTGAAAATTCCTAATATCCTAAGTTCACAGTGTTATTACGGCTTAGCCATGTACAATGATACGGCTTAGTCAAGTGGCTCAAGTTTCCTCCTTAATTTTAGGCGCACTTACGACTTAGCCATATGTTAGCCTACGGCTTAGCCGTGCTAAGCCTACGGCTAGGATTACTGCTAGGTTACGGCTTAGCCGTAAGGCATTACACGGTGTAGCCGTAAAAAAAAAAAAGGTTTTCAAGCTCTCAGGAAAGCTCGCCATAAGAAGGCTTACGGCTTGGGCACGGGGTGAGCACAGCTTAGCCGTAGGTCATTTTATGGTGCAGCCATGGGTAAGCCATAATACAAAAACAGATTGTGTTGCTATCGGGACTTTAAGCCATAAACACTTATGGCTTAGCCGTGGCTTCGCCATTAGCTTCAGAAAACCTGAAGTTAGGTCTGTAGCTCAATTATGAGACAGAATTCTGAGTTGAAGAGATTGTAGGGAGCTTCCATAGCTTCATCAGAATGTCTCTAATAGTTATTTAGTACTCACACACCCTCCTATTTTCTATTTACCTTCTAACCCATTCCATACCACAAACCAGATATGTATACAATTAAAACAAAGGGATAAAGGAGCCGTAATTTGCGAGTTAAGGAATCAACCCAAGAATCCACAACATGAACACAAATGCAACATATATGAACTCTAATACTTGCCTCTTAACAGTGCTAGGCCTCACTAATCCTTCCTTGAGGTGTGATTAGGGAAAACCTCCAATGAAAGTGGGTTCTCTACAAATAGAACATGCAAATGATGAATGGGATGTAGAATTGCATGCATGTCATGTAATTGAGTCCTTATGACTCTAATAGACCCAAATGAATGAAATGGAGGTAAGTCTTCATCTTATGTAGCTATAGCTTGGAGAAGGAGCTTGGAGAAGGAAATACTCTAAGACAAAAATGCACAGGGAAGGAGAAGAGAAAGAAGAAGAAGTAGAATGGAAGTTTCCACCATCACATGCAAGACCTCCTAAGCTTTATTTCAACACCAAATCAGGGTGGAGTTGAAGGAGGAAGAAGAGAAGAAGACTACAGTGGCAGAGGAGAAAAGGAAAGGGACGTTGAGTCCCTCATTTTAAATAGAATTTTTCCTGCCTTTGCATGCAAACCCATTTATTTGGGGTATTTATGGTTTAGGTCACATGGTCTTAATTGGCCCAAGACGAATCCAAATCAAGTTGGGTCCAACACGAAAGATGATCTACACGAAAAATTACACAAGAAGCAATTGCTGAGATGTCCATATGATGTATGAATGAATTACAAAATGGTCCTCAACTACTTAGGTAAGGTTCGAACTTAGCCCAACTACCTATCCAAGACCCAAGCCAAAAGAGTTTTGAATCAAAATAGCCTTAATAAGGTTTAATTAATATGAAACGAGATTAATTAGTATAATCAAGATTAGTGGAATTCAGGGCCTTACAGACCCTTGGATTGAGTTTGAACCATACTTCAAGTAACTCTTCGAGTAGAACCTAGTCCAACCATGTAAGACGAGGTCAAGTTAAGATCATCTTCTTTGACCACCCATTTTTTAGTGATCTTGTGCTGTGACAGCTTCTGAGTCAACTCCCTGTGGCTAGCTAAGGCTTTCTTTTTTATTTTATTGGCCAACCTAGTTACCAAGTTTGATCTTTGAACCTAACCACCAGTGGCCTCAAAATGCCATCGAATAGTTCCCAACCCATTAGATTGGAAATAGGAAACGAAAGGATGCCAACACCACATCTTTTGTTCTTTTTCTTTTGTTTTTTCTCTTGCTGGAGCAAATCTTTAAGGTGAGCGAGATCAAACGCATTGTCAATGACCAATTGCTTAGTCTTCTTTTGGTGTTCAGTGGCATCTGACTGACACTGAGGTGAAAATGACGGGATAGGTACTGTAATAATCAAAGGTAGATGCCTTTTGCTGAAGTTTCGTCCCTTTTTTTGAGAGAAGATGGAAGGTGTTCCTTTCAAGTGAAGCCAAGGGTTTGTTCTCAAGCTTGTTGGTTTTTAAAGTACATGGTTGACGTGACCGTGTATTGCATCCAGGAATGGATGCATCCTTCTGGGCCTTCTTGCGAGAATGGAATTATCGAAGGTCCTCCAGTGTTCGAAGCATTTGATTGTTGATGACCCGCTGCTTGGGTCAGGTTGATGATGACTTTGGGACCTAGTTAGTTATGGTACACAACTTGCTAGGAACCATCGGTTTAAGATCCGTGAAATGGACCTGTCTTGGCCCCAAATGAGGCTTGATGATGTGAAGACTAGATTGCCTTCTGATTGCATCTTGAGTTTAGGTTCCTCCCAAACCTTGGTAGAAATCCCAAATGGGTTCTGGGCATATTTGAAAACCATGGATTTGAGAACTTTAGTCTTCTTGGTAGATTTCGAAGTCACTAATGACCCATTTAAATCAGAGAAAACATCTAAGCTTATAGGATTAGCGAGCCTCTAAAAGATTGAGACCCTTAATGCAAAAGTAACAGGGTTAGTCCAAGCATGCTTAGGAGTTCTTGCAGATTAACCGTTCTACGTCATGGAGATCTTAAATAGTTCTCCTTGGGTTTATCAAAGGTAATGATTAGGGAACCCATTGGTATTTTCTACAAAACCACAAGCCCAAAGGGCTATATTAGTTTTATAACCAACATGTATGCCTCTTGTGCTAGCTATCACTATTTATAAATGCCTTCTAAACCAACATAGTCTTCTCATTAGATGAACCGAAATGATCGAAAATAAGCATAAACTCAATCTTATTGGGTTATGCCAGTGTCATGATCCGAGCCTAAGAAATCGGGGATTAAGTTTAAACCTAATTAGTGACACATGTACTCCCATGCATACATACTTAGCCCTGTCTAAATGCACACGCACAAGGGAAAATCACGTGTGCAAAAATACAGTTGTACGTGGAAGCTGTAATTATCATTACATAATTCAGAGGACACACTAAAATATAAAAACATTATTTACATGATGTAACATGAATAAGGACTATGTCTTTACAAGAGTGAGAAGAAAGTTTCTACAGTGTACAAAATGCAAGGAGGTATACTCCAGATACATAACAAAACATAGACCACAAAACAATATGAGGCCTATGCTAAATCATATATCATTTATTGAAAAATTGATAAGAAAGTCTGATTGGTTTAAGGGAATTACAGTTTGAGTCAACTAAACGTCCAACAGAGACAAACGAGGTTGTTTGCATGCGAGTTAATTACAAAAATCAGTAAGCTTGACGCGATACACGTGATGACACCAAGATGATGCATGAATGACGAAATCTTACAAAGTCTAAACTTATGAAAATGACTTATGTCTACCTAATCCAGGTTAATCTCAGCCCAACTACCTATCCATGACCCAAAACGTAACTCAAAAAGACAAAACGACATTAACTAAACTAACTCACTGGAAAATGACCAAAAAGAGCATTAATTAGTTGCTAAACTGGATTAATTAGGGTCGGAGTGTTACAGCCCGCTAGTCCTAGCTACAAGAATTTTTGTAGCATTTCCAGACTATATAATTAGACTTAAAAGCATGCCATGCCTACTAGTCCTAGCTACCAGAATTTCGGCAGCATCTCGGGACTATACAGTCATACTTATAGGCAAGAGAGAGTTGAATCCAACCAAAGGGACATGGGCCACAGGATCAATCCTACATCATTATCATAATGATCACACGGGATCCATCAATGCAAAACTCCAGACAATACATAGCTGCAAATGTCATAGTTCTTATGACTGATTCGAAGTAAACATTTGTTTAGATCTTATAAATGAACTAGTGATCCTACAACTAGTAACGTAAAGCCTTTAATGACTGAATCAATAGTCTTTCATTTTATACAAGGGTGTTGATTTGGTCCATGCACTTCAAGTTGCAAGGTCCCTCCATTTAAGGTGACAAGTTAGTGCACTTTAAAGTGCAATGTTCTTCCATAAATGCTCTCAAACCCATCATAGACATCAAAGGTCTTGAATAGGGTGTCTTCAGAGTCAAACAGGTCTAACTAGGGTCAAAATAGGTCAGTGACCCTGGACCCACGATCACTACCCATTCTGTATAGCCTCCTATGGTCACAACACTTTTTATAGAGCATCTTACTGTCACTAGCTCGCAATAACATTTTCAGCACTTTTTCATGTATTTCAGTACCTTTTCATATCTTTTAGTCTATTTTGATCATAAATTAGAACAAATACAATTTGTCATAGATGGTGCCAATCTTCTGGTCGAGCTCGAAATGATGACGAATTCAACAGAATTGAGTCTAACATTCACACATTCAAGCACATAGAAGAATAAGAAAATAACTACAGATTATCTTTAAACTCCCTTTAATTACATGGGTTCAATGCTCTAACCTTGGAGATGCAGGTTGTTTACTATTGGAAATTTATACTAAAGCATACTTTTATGTATTTATCTTTGACTGGCTTATTTATTAGTAAAGTTTGTCTTTTCACCTTAATAAGAATTTCTATGGACAAATGGTTGCATTGTTATTTATTATGCATGTGTGTATCTTTTATTCTATAAAGTAGACAAGTTGGTGTATAGAGTTCAACTTACACATGGAAGACTTATTTGCTGGATCTTATAAAATATAAGTTATTGTTGTTTACAATTTAGATGGAGTTGGACACACCATTGGTAAAATTGTAGCATGATATTTTAGCAAGCTTGTCTTAGTTGCGGGAAACGATTTAGTTTCAACTCATTATGCTAGTATGCTTTATGTGTATTGAATAGGGCCGCTTTTGGGTTTATTGTTTTTATACTAACTACATAAGATGATTAACATACAAATGGTTATTATGAGTGCTCGTACTCTTAATCCCAATATAAATAATAGACACATACATTTTTTATTTGGCATTTTGATTTACAAAGGAGTGAGACCTTTTATGTGTCAGTAATCTCAGTAAATTGGAGGACTACACTACATGTATGGTGGATATTAGTTTATTGACGGAATCCATATCCCATAATAGGGATTGATGATATCTCCCTGATGAAGCTTATAAGTTCTAATTATGTCAAACCTTGCAGGTGGACTTTGTGTCCGACATATCAAATAAGTTAAGTGTAAGGTCTTGAGATATTATAAAGAAATCGATTAAATATAGAAGTCAGTAATTATTTGTTGATGGGTATCTGAAATCTTAACATAGGGAGATTAATAAGCATTTAATAATAAGAAGCTTGAAATATTATTTTGAGAATAAGGACAAAAGTATAATTATAATTCTTTAGTAGCCTGAATTGTAATTTAAGGAACTAGGATTTTAATTTGGGTCGAATTAGGGTTTCCTATTTCTATAAGAGGCTTATTCCTTATTTCCTTCTTAAGGTCATTATTGTTGCCTATAAATAAGCGCTATTGCTCTCTAAGAAACAAAATAGGAGAAATTTCATTTTTGAGAGTAAAGAGTATTCGTAGAGGAGGCCCACACTCTGGTACGAGTTCGAGTATAGAGGAATATAATAGAAGGTCTTGAGATTTTTAGGTTACTGTAAGACTAAAATCAAATTAGAGAGATCTCATAGGTATGGTTTTTGAATTATCATCATCTAAAGTTATTTCTGCAGTAATGTATACACAATATCAAGGGATCCTGGTGGTTGCCTCCCAACAATGGTGTCAAAGCTGATGAGATGGCACAATGTTACATGTTGGCATCTATGTCAAATGCTTTACAACATCAGCATCAGTCTTCTCCTACTGCCTATGACATCATGTACAGTCTCAAGGAGGTCTTTGGTGATCAGGATCAGGCGGCTAGATACGTTACTATGAAAAACTATTTAACACTAAGATGGCTGAAGGTACCTCTATGAGGGACTATGGTCTGAAATTGATGGGACACCTCAATGAACTAGAGGTCCTTAGAGCTGAAATTGATTGGGAAACCTAGATTCACTTCATTCTCCAGTCCTTGATTGATTCCTTTGAGAATTTTTGCCTAAATTACAACATGAACGAGCTCAATTTTTTTCTGGCGGAATTACTCAAAGAACTTTAGATTGCTGAGGGCCATTTGAAAAAGCCACTTAGTGTTCATGTTGCTGAAAAAGTTCTGTTTCAAGCCAAGGGGCAAGAAAAAGTAGAAAAAGGGTCGAAATCGTAATGCAGTTCCTTAAGGGGGCAACGGACCTCAAGGAGAAGCGAACAAGCCTAAGGACAAGTGTTTTCATTTCAAGCAAGCAGGGCATTAGAAAAAGCAATATCCAACTTATCTCAACAAAGTGAACAATAAAGGTAGATTTCATTCACTAGTTGTTGAAATATGTTTGGCAGTTATATTTACCGGTGCCCGGTGTATAGATACAAGAGCCACTAATCATGTATGCAATTCTTTCGAAATGTTCTAGGATGCTAGGCAGGTAAGTGAGGGGAAGATTTATTTGCTTATGAGTGATAATACGAGCGTGGCAGAGGTTGCAATAAGAGATGTTTGTCTAAGTTTTAGTAGAGATGGGACTTTAATTTTAAAAGATTATCTTTATGTTCCCTCCATTTGAAAGAATTTACTTTCTATTTTCAAATTGCTTAAAGGCGGATGTTCCGTTTATTTTAATAAATTTATGGTTATTAAGTACAATAAGCACTTTATCTATTCTGGTTCATTGGTGGATGATCTTTACATTATTTATTCTATTTCTCTTAAGCTGCAACTAACTGAATTGAATAACACAATCACCCTACCATGTAAAAAAAAGAAACCTTTATAATTGAGTTAAATGTATCTTTGGCATTTACTCCTGCTTTATATTAATCTAAACCATATTTCAAGACTAGTTGTAAATGGACCATTAGATTCATTGGAAGTGGAGGCACCTCCAATCTACAAATCTTATTTAGAGGGAAAAATGACCTAGTGCCCTTTTCGGCAAAATGCTAAAGGGCTAAAGAACCATTGGAATTTGTTCACTTTGACTTGTGTGGACCCATGAATGTCCAGGCAAGAGGTGGCTTTGACTATTTCATCATTTTTATTGATGACTACTCAAGGTATGGGTACATTTATTTAATGCACCTAAGTCCGAATGCTTTGAGAAATTTAAGGACTATAAGGTAGAAGCGGAAAGCATGTAAGTAAAAGTATCATGACACAACGATCTAAACATGGTGGCAAGTACCTCTTTAGAGAATTTAGGGATTACTTAGCACAAGAGGGGATTACATTCCAGGTGTTTGCACCAGGTACACTTCAACAAAATGGTGTAGCAGAAGAGGGGATTACATCCCAGTTGTTTGCACCAGGTACACCTCAACAAAATGGTGTAACAGAAAGAAGGAATGAGGCTCTTATGGATATGGTGAGGTTAATGATGAGTTATTCAGATTTGCCTAATTCATTCTGGGGGCATGCTTTAGAAATGGTAGCATACATTCTAAACTTAATTCCATTTAAGTTAGTACCTATTACACCTATAAAACTCTGGACTGAGCGCAAACCCAGTTTAAAGCATATTTGGATTTAAGGTAGTCCAGCACACGTGTTGAAAGGGAACACAGATAAGTTGGAACTAAGAACGGAAGTTTGTATTTACATTGGATATCCCAAAGGATCAAAAGGTAGTTTGTTTTATAATCCTAAAGATCAAAAGGTCATTATCAGTGCCAATGCCCGATTCTTAGAAGAGAATTATATAATGAACCATAAACCCAAAAGTAAAATTATTCTAAAGGAATTGAGAGGAGAGAGACCTAACCAAGCTTTTCCATTACCAGTAGCATAGAAAAGACACCACAAGATGGAGATTTTGGCATTTCATTACTTCATCGTAGTGGGAGGATTGCCAATTCTCAAGCTGATGATACTCCAGGTTATCTTACTAACATGCTGGGTGATGAACCGGATCAACATGTCGATGATGGTACACTAGGATTAGTTTTAGCACAGCATGACACTACTCATATACAGACACAGGATGTGCCTCATCGTAGTGGGACGATTGTTCGTCAACCCTAGTGGTATATGTTCTTGGAAGAGTCATTCGACAGAGTCCCTGATGATCTAGATACCGAGCCCTATAACTATAATGAAGCACCCCAAGACAAAGATGCAGAACTATGGAAAAAATCTATGAAATCAAAAATGGAGTCTATGTACTCTAATCAAGTCTAGGATATTGTAGATACACTAGAGGGGATATAACCTATCGGCTGTAAGTGGGTTTATAAGAAGAAAAGAGGAGTGGATGGAAAGTTTGAAACCTTCAAAGCTAGGCTTGTTGCGAAAGGGTTTACTCAGAATGAAGGAATCGATTATAAGGAGACCTTCTTGCTAGTCGCCATGCTGTAATCCATCCGGATTGTTCTATCCATTGTGGCTCATTTTGATTACGAAATTTGGTAAATAGATGTTAAGACAACTCTCTTTAATAAAAATGTTGATGAGTATATCTATATGGTGCAACCAAATAGATTCATAGTTGGAGGCCATGAGCACATGTTGTGCTAGCTTAAGAGGTCCATTTATGGACTTAAGCAGGCGTCTAAATCTTGGAACATTTGTTTTGATCAAGCCATTAAATCTTATGGTTTTGAGTAGAACCCTAAAGAATCCTCTATGTATAAGAGGTGCAATAGCAATGTTGTGGTTTTCTTAATACTTTTTGTAGATGACATCTTACTCATTGAAACAAATGGTGGGTTGTTATCTTTAGTTAAAGTATGGTTGAGCGGTTAATTTGATATGAATGATTTAGGATAAGCCAATCACATTCTAGGGATCAAGCCCTTGCAAGATTGAAAACAAAGAATGTTGGGCTTATCTCAAGTGGTTTATATTGATGCGATTCTTGCCCATCTTAGCATGTAAGATTCCAAAAAAGGATTTCTCTCTTTCAGGCATGGAATTACTTTATCCTAAGATTATTGTCCTAAGATTAGTGCCCACTTTATTCTTGCCCATTCCGCAGTTTGCTGAAACTGTTAAGTTATGCTGTTTGTGTATTAAGTCCGAATTTTATTATTAAATTCAGATCTGAAGGCTTAATTTTTAGCAACTTAAATATACACAAAATTCTATGACATGAAAATACATGCAATGAATTCTAATTCAACCATCAAACTATGCAAAAACAAAACTTAAAATCAACATGAACATAAGAAAAATAACAAAAGTGCAGAAAATCAAATAAAAGTGCATGAAGTCAAAGGTGGTAATAATAGGAAGTCAAAGGTGGTAAACAACTGAAGTCAAAGGCGGTAGATTGCTTTTTCAATTTCTTACCTCAATTTGGGCTCAAAAAGATTAAAAGTGTTGTCCTAGGGTCCTATTCTTCACCTTGCGTCGTCAATCCAAGTGAGAATAACAAGTCTCCATTCAATGTAGAAATAAATTTCAAAATTGACCTCTAATCTTTTTTCAGTCAAACCTCTTTAGCTTCATCTCGCATTGCCTCCAAACATACAATGTATCCAAAGAGACAAAGTATATTAAAAAGGTCACTAAGATGGGTTACTAATTGTGATTCCAATTCTATCCCAATATTTAAACAAGATTGAAAATTAACCCAATTACAAACAAGACTAAAATTATGAACACCACAAAATCAAATACAAGAACAATTGAAAAGAAACAAACTTTACTAGCATGAAATTGTTTTACAAAAGAATGAAAATAAAAAGCAAACAATTACACACTAGTATGGATGAGAATTCCTCCTTCTAGTTGACACTTCAAAGTTGGTGGTGTGGCTTTAGGACTAAGCCTCCTTAATGACTTAAGATATCAAGAGCAAGAGAGGGAAAGATGGAGTGTAGAAATCTAGAGGTGGGAGGTGGGTAATTCTTCCATGAAAATATGGGATAGGGGTGCCCTATTTATACTTTTTCAAGTCCTACTCCTTCTCAAACTCTAAAATCTTAAAAATAATAAAAAAAATTGAAAGAAAATGGACTCCATACAAGGCTTTGGGCGTGAGATATCTTTTGGGATTTTTTTTCCTATATTTTTTCTTTTCTTTCCTTGCTTGCTTTGTTTGGAAGTCTTTCTTTGATGCTTCTTTCCTTTCTTGTATGTGCCACTTTCCATTAAGATCTTTTGAGAGATAATTTAGGGATAAGAATCCTCTCTTGGAATCAAACTTGGCCAACATGAGGTGTAGAACTTCCACTTTTATTTCTTTGCATTGTCAACTTTCCTTTTTTGAAAAGTTCTCCTTGTTGGCTCCAAACTCAAAGAGATCTCTGCAGAGAACCCTCTTGATTTTTTTCCTTTTCTTTTTCAGCCAAAAATCTGAATAAAATTCTCTTTTGGACGTGGAATAGCTTTCTTGGCTTTTTTTTTAAAATTTTCTTTCCAATTAAATCTTCTTTTTCTCCAAAAAGAACTCCTATGTGGCTTTCCTTGTCTATCTTTGATGAGATATTCTTCAAATTCTCTTCAAAATCTCTTGAAAGTGTGCAACAAATAAATGGACCCCATCTTGGATGTTTTACAAATGTACCCCATACATGTACATGTATGTGTGGGACCATGAAGCCGACGTTTTGCAATTTTCTTTCAATTTCGTTTTCTCTTTAATTCTTCTCTCCTTTTTCTTGAAAATCAATTCCTTGCCTCAATTCTTTACAAATGGGACCCATATCATTGATTTCCTATAAAATAAATGTGAATTCAGATGAAAAGATCATTTTACCCCTAACATCACAAATGCATGAATGCGGACCCATTTCTCATGAAATGACAATGAAAATGTATACCATTTTTTATGATTTTATGTGAATGAACTAATGATGATGAAAACTTAATTTATTTCATGAGAAAAATTATTTTCACAAAACTTTCCAAAAATAGACTTTCAAAAAATGGTAGGTTTCATCATTGAAAGCAAAAAGTGTGATTTTAAACAAATTATGTAGAGAAATACTAAAATAAATTGAAAATGCTTGAAACCACTAGATCACACTAAATAAGGCTCTTTTAAGTTAAAAAGTCTTCAAAATGGGTCAAAATATGTATGAAAATATAAATTTTTAAGGACTTACCAAAAACATGCAAAATAATCAACAGATTATTCAGACTAACCAGTAGACTATCCAAAGGTTAGAAGCTTCTGTCGAACAAATCAAACGTAGCCTTCAAGTTCAAGGGAAAGGAACATTTCCTGCTCAACCTCTCCCGAACCCAAAAGACCAGTTTGAAGTAAATGACATAACTAACCCAAACTATCAGGAGCATGTTCAGGCAGTCACTCTACTAGTGGCAAAAAGCTTCAAGAGAATCCTAAAAAAGATAAACAACATGTCTCCTTGGATTTGAATGAAAAGATTAAAAAGGATAGTGCTAATGCAGAAACTGTTGTTGAAAATGAAAAGGTCCTAACCCCACAACTGTCACGCCCATTGCCCCTTTTCCACAAAGATTTACCCATCCTAAGAAGCCAATCCCAAATCAGGAGATCTTAGACATTTTCAAGGAAATTAAATTCAATATTCCTCTATTGGATGTAATTAATCAGATTCCAACTTATGCCAAATTCCTTAAGGATCTTTGCACTATCAAGCGTAGGACGAATGTACAAAAGAAAGCTTTCTTCACTGAGTAAGTTAGTGCAATCCTAAATGGTAGCACACCCCATAAATATAAGGATTCGGGATGCCCCACCCTATCGTGCACCATTGGAAATCACTAGATTGGTCAAGCTTTATTAGACCTGGGCCCAGTGTTAATCTATTACCCTACTCGGTTTATCAACAACTGGGGCTAGGCGAGTTGAAACCTACCAAGGTCACTCTACAACTCGCAGATTATTCTGTAAAGAAACCAAGGGGGGGAATAGAAGATGTACTAGTGCAAATTGAAAATTTCTATTTCCCTACTGATTTTTATGTACTAGACACTCAACTAGTACACTATCACAATGCTAAGATTCCGGTAATTTTGGGAAGACCATTTTTAGCAACATCAAATGCATTAATCAATTGCCTAAATGGAATGTTAAAACTTTCTTTTGAAAACATGACCATTGATCTAAACATATTCAATGTATACAAGCACCCTGAGGATATTGATGATGATCTCCTTGAAATGGACTTTGTGAATACTGTGCTAGAGGATGATTTAGAGGAGTGTATTAACTCCCACATTGCGTTAATGGCCAAAGAGGATATGTTTAACTCCCACATTGCGTTAATGGCCAAAGAGGATATGGACTTTCTTAAGAAAATGGATGATGACACTATGGAGAAAGCTCATACTATCTGGCTACCCAAGTTTGAGGAGCTTATACCAAATGGTGCACCACCTCTTCCATCTCAAGTTGAACCACCCAAACCTAAGTTGAAACCCTTCCCTTCTAACCTCAGATATGCTTACCTTGGGGATGAGGAGACCTACCCAATAGTTATTTCTTCGCTTCTTACTGAGAATCAAGAGGCCCAATTATTGAGAATACTCAAACAACATAGGAATGTGATTGCTTGGAATGTGGCTGACATCAAAGGAATTGATCCTTTAGTGTGTACGCTTCGCATCTATCTTGAAGAGGATGCAAAACCATGTAGGCAGATGCAATGCCGGCTTAATCCTACCAAGGTCGTTCCGAAAAAAACCAGTGTCACTATAGTCAAGAATGCTCAAAATGAACTTGTTGCTACCCGAGTCTCCAGAAGATGGAGGGTATGCATAGACTACAGGAAACTTAATGCGGTCACATGTAAAGACCATTTCCCTCTACCCTTCATGGACCAAATTTTGGAAAGGGTAGCTAGCCACCAATACTATTGTTTTCTTGATGGATATTCTGGCTATAACCAAATAGAAATCTCCCTTGAAGACCAAGAGAAAAATATATTCACATGCCCCTTTGGTACTTTTGTTTATCGGCGAATGCCTTTTGGGTTATATAATGCTCCTGCCACATTTTAGCAATGTTTGTTGAGTATCTTTAGTGACATGGTGGAACGCATTCTCGAGGTCTTCATGGATGATTTCTCTATGTTTGGTGACTCATTTGAGGACTGTTTGAGTAATCTCGAGATTATTCTCACTAAATGCGAAGAAAAGAACTTCGTACTCAATTGGGAAAAATGTCATTTCATGGTTCGCCAGGGAATTGTCCTTAGTCATATTGTGTCTGAAAAAGGCCTGAAAGTTGACAAGTCTAAAATTGATTTGATCACCAACTTACCCACACCCAAAACCGTATGAGATATAAGATCATTCTTAGGGCATGTAGGGTGCTACAAAAGGTTCATTAAAGATTTTAGTTCTATATTTCACCCTCTTTGTAAATTGTTATCCAAGGACGCACAATTTGAATGGATTGAGGCATGCCAAGTGGCTTTTGAAAAATTAAAAGGTATGCCGACATCTGCTCCAATTATGCAACCTCAGGATTGGAACCTTCCTTGTGAACTCATGTGTGATGCCAATGATTATGCTGTTGGGGCTGTTTTGGGACAATGTAAGGATAAAAAGTCATACGTGATTTATTATGCAAGTAAAAGCTTGAATAGTACACAAATCAACAATTCAACCACTGAGGAGGAATTATTGGCAGTGGTCTTTGCACTTAACAAATTTCGCTCTTACTTGATTGGATCCAAGATTGTGGTATTTGCTGATCATTCCACGCTAAAGTATCTTCTTTCTAAAAAAAATGCTAAGCCTGAGTCATTGGATGGATCCTTCTACTCCAGGAATTTGACATAGAAATCAAGGATAAAAAAGGAGTAGAAAATGTTGTGGTAGTTCACCTTTCTAGACTAGTCATTTCTGATCCTATTGAGCCAACACCAATTGGGGACAATTTTCCAGATGAACATCTTTTTGCATTTTCCCAAACCCCTCGGTTTGCAGATATAACAAATTATCTTGCTATGGGCAGTATTCCTAACCATTGGACTAAGCAAGATAAAGATTTATTCTTTTCCAAGGTGAAGCATTTTTTCCGGGATGATCCATACCTATTCAAATACAGCCTAGATCAAATTATCAGGAGGTGTGTGCCAGATGATGAGATTCCTAGTGTCATATCATTCTGTCATTCATAGGCTTGTGGAGGCCATTTTTCTGCTAAAAAGACATCATGCAAAATATTGCAATGTGGTTTTTACTAGCCCACACTTTTTAAGGATGTTTACGAATTTTGCAAGACCTGTGCGCCCTGCCAAAATTTGGGTAATATTTCAAAAAGAAACATGATACCTTTGAACCCAATTTTGGTAATTGAAATTTTTGACGTATGGGGTATAGACTTTATGGGACCTTTTCCTCCTAGTTTTGGTATCATTTATATCTTGGTTGCTATTGATTATGTCTCAAAATGGGTAGAAGCTATTCCTTGCTGGAATAATGATGCTAAAATCGTACAAAGATTTTTGAAGGATGTGTTTTCATGATTTAGAACCCCTTGTACCATCATAAGTGATGGGGGGTTGCATTTTTGTAATAGAACTTTTGAGGCCCTTATGAAGCAATATGGAATAACTCACAAAGTGGCCACCCCTTATCACTTGCAAACCAGTGGGCAAGTAGAGGTATCAAATCGTGAAATCTAGATTTTGGAGACTATTGTGAACCCTAATCTAAAGGATTGGTCTACTCAACTAACTGATACATTATGGGCTTATAGGACAACATTCAAAACTCCCATTGGAATGTCTCCTTACCGGCTAATTTATGGAAAAGCTTGCCGCTTACTACTTGCTAATGGAACTTGAGCATAGAGCTTATTAAGCTATTAAACAGTTCAACCTTGATATAGATAAAGCTGGATCTAATAGGAAATTACAAATGCATGAATTGGAAGAGTTGCGTAGGGAAGCTTATGTAAATTCTAAAATATACAAAGAGAGGACAAAGGTTTTTCATGATAATCATATCCTCTGGAAAAATTTTCACCCTAAGCAAAAAGTCCTCATTTACAATTCTAGGCTTTGCTTGTTTCCTGGCAAGCTCAACTCTCGATGGATTGGTCCATACATTGTCAAAACAGTTTTTCCATATGGTGCTGTTGAGATTTTCGATCCAAAGGATGGCCAAATATTCAAAGTCAATGGCCAAAGATTAAAGCCATTCTTGGAGATCACACCACTGGAGGAGGATAAAATTCCTCTTAATGATCCTGTCTACAAGGATTGATCAGCCCTGGATCTAACAAATGCCTTTTGCTATATATATTATGTATATTATGGTTTTTCTTTTGTTATTTTTGTTTTGTCTAACCTTGGACAGGGAGTAGCTCAGATATATTTTCAAGTGCCTCTTCTCTTTACCCTCTTTTACATTTTTGTTTCCTCATGTCTTTCTTATTGTTTACATTCTATTCATATACATCGAGGACGATACACATAATTGGTTGGGAGGTGGGAACAAGTACGCTTGTCCAATTTTAGGCATACTTTTAGGCATATAGGAATTTTTATTTTATTTTTTTTTCAATTTTTCGACCTTTATTTTTGTTTAGGAATTTTTACCGGTATTTATTTTACATTTTCATTTACTTTTGCATTTAGCTTTCATTTGTTTTTCATTTGAGAAAAGAAAATTTTCAAAAGAATTGAAGCGATTTGAAGATATATAGAAATCTGGAATTTTAATACTTTTGGAAGGAAGTAAAGAAAAAGTTTGCATTTTCTAAAGGAGGAAACCTATCAAAAGATTACCAAAACTTGCTCTTCACATACAAACACGTATACATTTTTCAAAATTTTGGATAAGAAGCTTTAATGCTATTTTTGGAATTTTTCGGGAGAATATAATGTGAACTAAAATTTGGTTTGTGGAACATTTTTGTTTCCTTGTTCATTTTTGGTGAATTGTATATATTAGAACCAAAATGAATTAATTTGGGTGAAATAAGAACTGCCACCTAGTGTTTACTTTGGTTTAAAAAAAGAGAGAGAGAAAGAGCATATAATGAGCAGTTTCTGACTAGTTTGGGTTCATAGCCTTTCTCACTTGAGTTAGTAAGCCCGTAGGGGTATTTCCATATTTAGTGCCCTAAAGCCATTTGGTTTAGGAGTCGTTGGCATAACGCTCGCTACATGGGTTAATTAGAAAAGCTTAAGGGACCCTAAACATTGCACAGTCATAATAAAAAAAGAAAGAGAGAAAAAAAAAGAGAATGAATTATGGCCCAACGAGAGTCCGTAGAAATTTTTAAGGGATATCTGCGGAAATGCATAAGGACCAAGTTTGCTCCTTTGATCCCAACTTTTGTTTTATTATATGAACTTGGAAATTTCTACGTTGGAAAAAGTAAGTGAGTGAGGAGTATCTATAAGAGTTTACAAGGAAGTATGTGCGGGGAGGACAAGGACCGGATTTGCTCTCTGGATCCTAACTTTTTTTATATCATATGAACTTGGGAACCCTTACATAAGAAAAAGACAGTGAGAGAAAAGGAGGCCTATCGAAGTATATAATAAAGTGGCAGCTATCTTAGTAACTTTGAGAGGAAATTTCTTTTTGCTAAATTTCAGGGGATCAGACTATTTGAAGGAAAAATTCTATTTTTGCAGCATTATTGTGGAATATTTGAAATAGGTTTTTGATGTATACAATTTCCCACTGTGCACGCAAGTTTGTTTGAATTTGAGAAAGTTTTTGAGAATAGAATTATGGACCAAACTTTGAAAAGTTTGAAAGTGTAATTATTCCAGATTTCGAAAATATCTGATATAAGTGAATTTTCTTATGGGAAATTTCTTTTCTCCTTTACTTTTGTTTATTTGTTTTTCTAAATAAAAAAAATTTTGTGGGTATATTCACTGCAAACACTCATAAGGCACAACTCATCCACTAGGGGGAACCTGAAGAAAAAGGAAAGAAAATTTGAAGAGAAAAAGAAATTAGATAAAATTGCAAAAAGTCGGCTTTATGGTCCCACACACACACATGTACATATGTGGGGTACACTTGTAAAACATCCAAGATGGGGTCCATTTATTTCTTGCACATATTCAAGAGATTTTGAAGAGAATTCAAAGAACATCTCATCAAAAATGGACAAGGAAAGACACAGGAGTTCTTTTTGGAGAAGGAAAAGATTTAATTAAAAAAATGAAAAAAATATCCAAGCAAGCATTCCATGTCCAAAAAAGGATTTTATTCAGATTTTTGGCTTAAAAAGAAAAGGAAAAAAAAATCATGAGGGTTATCTTCAAAGATCTCTTCAAGTTTGGAGCTAATAAGGAGAACTTTCCAAAAAAAGAAAGTTGACAATGCAAAGAGATAAAAGGGGAAGTTCTACACCTCATGTGAGCCAAGTTTGATTCCAAGAGAGGATTCTTATCCCTACTTCATCTCTCAAAAGATCTCAATGCAAGGTGGCACATACAAGGAAGGAAAGAAGCATCCAAGAGGGACTTTCAAGCAAAGCAAGTAAGGAAAAAAAAGAAAAAAAATAAAAAAAAATCCCAAAAGATATCTCACTCCCAAGCTATTTTTTGGGACCCTTTTTCTTTTATTTTTTAATTATTTTTAAGATTTTAGAGTTTGAGAAGGAGTAGGACTTCAAAAACTATAAATAGGGCACCCCTCTCTCATATCCTTTATGAAAGAATTACCCACCTCCCACCTCTAAATTTCTACACTCCATCTCTCCCTCTCTTATCTCTCCATCTTAAGTCATCAAGGAGGCTTAGCCCTAAAGCCACACCACCAACCTTGAAGTGTCAACTAGAAGGAGGAATTCTCATCCATCCTAGTATGTAATTGTTTACTTTTTAACTTCAATCTTTTGTAAAACAATTTCATGCTAGTAAAGTTTGTTTCTTTTCAATTGTTCTTGTCTTTGATTTTGTGGTATTCATAATTTTAGTCTCGTTTGTAATTGGGTTAATTTTCATTCTTGTTTAAATATTAAAATAGAATAGGAATCACAACTAGTAACCCATCTTACTAACTTTTTTAATATACTTTGTCTCTTTGGATATGTTGTATGTTTGGAGGCAATGCAAGATGGAGTTAAAGAGGTTTGAGTGAAAAAGGATTAGAAGCCAATTCTGAAATTTATTTCTACATTGAATGGAGATTTGTTATTCTCACTTGGATTGACTACCCAAGTCGAAGAATAAGACCCTAGGACAACACTTAATCTTTTGAGCCCAAATTGAGGTAAGAAATTGAAAAAGAAATCTACCGCCTTTGACTCCATTGTTTACCGCCTTTGACTTCCTATTATTACCGCATTTGACTTTATGCACTTTTATTTTATTTTTTGCACTTTTGTTATTTTTCTTGTTATGTTCATGTTGATTTTAAGTTTTGTTTTTACATAGTTTGATGGTTGGATTAGAATTCATTGCATGTAATTTCATGCCATAGAATTTTGTGCATATTTAAGTTGCTAAAAATTAAGCTTTCAGATCTGAATTGAATGAAGAAATTTGGACTTAATACACAAATAGCATAACTTAACATTTCAGCAAACTGTAGAAACAGTTTTTGACAAAAAGTTCAAAGTGGGTAGACCAGTTAAATCATAATATTTTTCTTTGAAACTTGGGAAAATTAAAGTTTAGGATGTGGTATTTGATTGCCCAGATTTTCAAACCAAAATAAGTTTGGAAGGTTTATGAACCAGAGGCTTAAACTTTGCCAATCAGTCAACTCAGATCAAAATTTCTGCACAAATTTTGCAAAGTTGTCATATTCATGCATTCATAACTTTTTCATTTTAGATCCTTTTTTACTTCCATTTTTTTGGTTAGTTTCTTACATCAATAGAGCATAATTTCCAGCCATTAAACTTAGATTTAGGATGCATTAGAATAATTCAAATCATGCATAAAATTTACATCAGCATACTAGTTTTTCAAACTTAGAATTTTTCAGCATCTCATGGCATGCATTGCATTAGTAATTTAACTTTCCAATTTTAAATTTGTTTCTATTTATATGTTTTTTATTGTCTTAGATAATTTCCAAAGTTAAAAGATCTTTCTAAATTTTTTTTAATTGAAGTTTTAAATTGGAAAGTTTTCTCGTTTTGAAATTTTAACTTAGGAAAGTTTTTGTTTTTCTTTAACTTTTGTTTATTTTGTTTCTAACAATGTTTAGTTTTTATTTTAGTTAGTTTCTAATTTTAGTTTTTATTTTTTGAATTTCTAACTTGTGTTTTAGTTTTGTAGCAGCTTTAGGTTTATTTTAGGAATTTTTAGATTTAGGTTTTTAATCTTAGGAAAGTTTCATTTCATTTGTTTGTAATTAATTTAACTTTGGCAAGTAGGATGCTTGTATTTGTTAGATTTTAAATTATGATAGTTTTAGAGTTTTAATTAGGCGGGTACAAGTTGAAAACTTCTTTAAGCATAGCTCCCTGAGATATTACTACCTCGCGGCTCTGCACTTAGAGCTCATGATCAACAAGTCGGCCCTTGAATTCCCTACTCAGTCTATTCTCATCTCTTCTTTTTATTTTTAAATCCTTACCTCAGTGTTTCATGATAGATAAGCAGATCAACCGCATTGATTCGGTCAACATTAACTAAGAAGATCTCAAGAAGGCTTTTGCGTACCGAGGTCCTCCTGAGCTTGAAAGTTGGGGCCGAGTTGCACATATCCTACTCAAGTATAAGCGCACATACAACAGTTTTTCCGCTATCCCAATCTGGGATAATAATATTGGTATGCTCGACTAGCCCCGCCGAAGAACCAGTCGAGATACTAGACAGTTAGCCCACACTAGCCCTAACGGTGCCTCAAATGCTACATCCCCTTACTTCGTCAGCGGCCTTGCTTCCTCTTCTCATAAGCCCTAACGTAAAATGTGCATTACTCATCCCTGGAGAGTTGCAGTTCTTCAAAGCTCACTGAGCAACTCCCCCTCTTTTCCCAAGCACGATCTTATGCTTGTCACCTTAGACAATGAGCCTCCCCCGACTCTAGGTGTTAGATTTTGTGGACTCAATCCATCAATTGATGTAATAAATTGATTAATTTTTTTTATTTATCAATAAAATCATGCTTTACTTTTATGAGATGAATGTTATTTTACTACTTCATGCATCTGACCAATACATATGACATAATGGTTCATGAGTTGAACCGGGTCCCATTAGTATATTAGATGTGATATATGTGCATAGATGAGATCTACATGCGGGAGATATATGTCACAAATCTTATACTTAAATAGCTTCACAACCAGTAATGAGACTGGACATCTCATTTGATAAGTTTGCAGCACTGTAATCACTATGAGATAGTGTAATTTGTCTCGATCATCAGAATGTAAGATTCTGAATCATGGTGCTAGTACATTGGATGTATTGAAGGACTATGAGATGCACCTTATGGAATTCTATCTCAATAATAAGGTATGCTCTCATAATTCCCTAGCAATAGGCTCTCAATCCTGAGACATTGATGAACTCAACTTTCTATCTATTCATTTACTTTGAGTCACCAATGAGTGAGACCGACTGTAGGTTAACACCTCGGTGTCTTGGGTATGTGGTAGTAGAACTGTGGGAACGTTGAATGATCAAGATGGAATCTATCTCTATTATCCCCTTGTGCCAATTAATGGATTGTCATTAGTAAGTGCGCACCCATCTCAATTAAGAGTTAATTGGATGGTACTGATGATTATTGTGATTAATTGGGGCTCAAGGATAATAAGATGTGGAATTTATATTGGAAGAGACAGATTTATTCTAATTGATCCACGGATATTGATAGAGGGGCCTACTTGTGGTAATTGGGAAGTTTAGGGTCTTCATTGTAATTTATTCCTAAGACTGGAGTGCAATTGCATTTATATAGTGGTGTTATTTGCAATTAACTGTGGGCCCGGATTGCACATGAGATGTGGGGTCGCGGTGTTCCAGTTGGAGCCAGCTTTCTAAGGAATCCCTAGTGGTCCCCACGCTAGCCCAAGCTATTGGAAAATACTAATTCGACTTGAACTCTAGAAAGAAGGGTTAAGAAAAGAGAAAGTTGCTAATTGCTTTGGAAGTAAGACTTCTATTTCAATTAAGCAAGGAAGAGATTTGAAAATATATAAAATCTCTTGGACGTCCAATAAGAGTCTCTCTTACGCCCAAAACCTTGTTCGTACAAGAGTCGCACGAGTTTCTCTCTCCTTCTCTCTTCTAGTTCCTTGGAGTTTCGAGTTAGGATTTCTCCTAAAGATTCCACCAATCTTCTTGAGAAAAGAAATCCAATTTGGGTCATAGCGTGGAAGGCTAAGAGGTGTTAAAGATTCTCATCACCAGTAGCGGCGACGTCTCCATTAAAGCACTACGAATCTCCAAAGGTATGATCTACTTCTTGCATGTCGTAGATTATTATGGATGTTTAGTACTGTTTGATTCTGCTTTTTAGATAGAATATTTACTGTACATGGTCACGAGATTGATGGTAATGCATCCTGGATTAGGTTTTTGGTCTTATGGATAGTTGATCCCTGTGTCAAGTGGGTCAAAAGTTTTGAAAATCTATCCACGAGACCTACCTACTTCCAACAATTGGTATCAGAGCCATACCTCATCTCTAATCATGTTAGATCAGTAATTTTGTTCTAATCTTTACATGAGATGTGAAGAAGATAGAGCAAGGGCTATGAAAGGATCAGTGTTTATTGGGTTTGCTTGCTTTTATAGTAGATCCATGTTTGGAAAGTCACAAAAGGTTTTAATCATGATATGAGGATGATAAGATGCCATTAGAAGCATATGAGATCATTAGAAGTGATTGGGAACAGCAGGAGCTGAATTTGAAAAAACCCAAATTTCTGGGTTCGTCAGGTCGGTTAGTCAAACGGACCACTATGGCTATAGAGGTCTGTTGGCTAGCCGTAGGGACCAGATCGGCTAGCCGAACCCAGGCAAAATCATTTTGTTTTTGGTCTAAGTTGTTTTTTTTTTTTCCCGGGGGCGTTGCCCCCAGACCCCCTCTGCGTAGGGGATCTTGTAAAATGGTGGCAAACCTTTGGCATCTTGTTTTTCCATTGTGGTTTAGCAACCTGGTTTTGTGAGATGCTTTATTGTATGAGATACTAACTTACAGGTGATAATGTCCTCTCCATATGGCCCACATGATTTTTCTTTCCTTTTACTTATTGGTTTATTTGTGGCTAAGTGTAAAGGGCATCATGGTTTCCTTGGTTTCCCGTGAAAGGGCAACAAGGCATGGTGAATTTCCCTATAGCCCTTTTATTTACATGTTTAGATTACCATGTAAGTCTCATTATAGAGACATATGAATTTATGTATTTTTTAAAATTTGTAAATTCTGGAGATGTCCGAAACAAAGAAGGAAATAGAAGCTGGACTCCTAATCAAAGAGTTTGAAGATTACCAAAAGGTGTTTTGGAGATGCCCAAAGAGTTTGAGGAATCCCAAAGTTTTGGAAAAGTTTTGGAAAGTCTAGAAGTCCAAGAACTCTTTTCCGCCTGGGCCATGTGGAGGAGAGGACTAGTCTTTTATTATAGCACTTTCTATTTATGGATGAATGCTTATTTTAGAGTATTTCCATATCTGATCCAAACATAGCAAATTCCAAAATTGGTCAAATCAAATTAATTTTTGAAAAGAGTTCTAATTAGAGTTAGTGGGCCCATGAGATGGATCTATTGGTAACACTAATTTTAGAAACTGGACTTTCCTTAAAATAACTTGACTTGGAACCAGTCATTGGTCGTATCATGAGATGAATTTATACCTATATTTGATGGACCCATACACCTATAAGGAAATCCTCAACTTTAAAATATTAAGTGAGAGCGGGGCATTTATATATATAAAAATCCCCATGGTTTTCCACCATAGGTCCATTGTAAGGAAAGTATTAGTCTCGCGCCATTTTGAGAATGGCCATTCCCCACGGAGGGCTTGTATTTATCTGGATACTGGATATGGATCTCCTATGGATAGTGTTGATGAGACGGGGTGGGAGCCCACTCCCCAAGGAGGAGTTGCCCGCAACGGTCATGCAATGCTAGTTAGTGGGTCACACTTAACTAAAATAATGATGTAGTATCCCCAAGGATTTGCCTCATGTATTTTAGAAACCGAAGCTAATCGGGAGTCATACATTATTTGGTATGAGATACCTAGATAGTAATAAATGAAGAGGATCATGGATAGTTAGTCTTAATCCCAATTTTGACCAACTTTGATTCGCACTAGTCTAGGAGGTATTTGCACTCCCCAAGGAGGCATACCCCGCAGGATTGGGATTCCGATGTATTCTAAATTTTGTGGTTATGAGGATTCCCACATAAATTTGGTAGAATACTAAACCATAATATCATTTAAATTCATTAATTGAATGTATGGTTATGTGCTACAGTAATACAAGCATGAATTCGAATACTTTCAATCCACTTGCGACCATCCTCAACCAGAATAAGTTGGTGGGATCTAACTATGTAGACTGGAAACGGAATCTGGATATTATCCTGACAGCTTCAGGATATAAATATGTCCTTACCAAAAACCCCCTTGAAGAGCCTGGCCCAGATGCATCAGAAGCAGAAAAGGACCTTTACACCAAATGGGCCAAAGACGATGAGATGGCCAGATGTTACATTCTAGCATCCATGTCCAGTGTGCTGTAACACCAACATCAATCTCATAAGACTGCATACGATATGATATCGAACTTAAAGGAGATGTTTGCAGAACAAGGTAGACCTGCTAGGCAGGTAGCCATGAGGGTGCTCATTAGCACCAAGATGGCTGAAGGTACATCAGTACAGGAACACATGTTGAGGATGATGGACTCATTAAATGAGTTAGATGTACTGGGAGCTGCGATTGATGAAGAATTGCAGATTGACATAATCCTTGAGTCACTACCAGAGTCATTCAACAATTTCAAGGTCAATTATAATATGAATAATATGAATCTGACTCTGGCTGAGCTATTTAGTCAGCTGGTAGTAACTGAAGGGATTATGAAGAAAAAACCAACTGCCTTAATGACAGAAAAGTCAAATGCCAAGTCCAAGCCGAAAGGCAAAGGGCGGAAAGGCAAAAAGAAATCAATTCCGAAGGGTCCTAAGGTGGAGAATAGTCCAACTGGTGGTGTGGCTAAAGCTAAGGGTTCAGGGACAAAAGGAAAGTGTTTCCATTGTGGTAAGACAGGACATTAGAAGAGGAATTGTCCAGAATATCTGTCTAAGAAAAAGACCCCAGGTATGATTGAGTCACTTATATCTGAAGTTAGTTTTGCAACTGGTACTTCAGAATTCTGGTGTGTGGATTTCGAGGCAACTAATCACATATGTAATACGTTGCAGGGTTCAGGGAAACCAGGAGGCTAAATGATGGAGAAATCATTGCCAACCTAGGATCTGACGCTAAGGCGGAGGCTGTTTCAGTGGGAGTCATTACTTTATGTTTTTCAAGTAATAAATTGGTTTTGTCGGAAACATTATATGTACCGTCTTTAAGGCGGAATTTAATTTCAGTTTCTAGTTTGGTGAATAAAGGTTATTCTATTACTTTTGGTACTGAAGTTGTCATAAAGAGGAATGGTACTTTCATATGTTCTGGCAAGGTAACCAATGGACTTTATTTGTTAACTCCCACGATGTATGAGATACATGATACTGAAACAATTAATAGACCATCATTAAAGAGAAAGTCACCTTCATCTAATCCAACAAAACTTTGGCACCTGAGGCTAGGTCATATAAACCTTAACAGGATTGAGAGGCTAGTGAAAGATGGTATCTTACCTTCATTAGTGGTAGAACCAATGCCTGTCTGTGAGTCCTGTTTGGAAGGTAAAATGACCAAAAGACCCTTTTTCAGCTAAGGGTAATAGGGCCAAAGATTTATTGGAATCAGTGCATACTGATGTCTGCGGACCCATTAATGTCAAGGCTAGAGGATGATATGAGTACTTCATCACTTTCACAGATGATTACTCAAGATATGGTTACATATACCTTATGCACCGCAAGTTCGAAGCTTTTGAAAAGTTCAAAGAGTTTCAAGCGGAAGCGGAAAAACAATTAGGTAAGAGTATCAAGACTCTTCAATCAGATCGAGGAGGGGAGTATCTCTCTGCTGATTTTATAGGTTACTTATCAGAAAATGGGATTCTATCCCAGTTGTCTGCTCCTGGTATGCCTCAACAGAATGGAGTAGCAGAAAGAAGGAACCGGACTCTTTTAGATATGATTAGGTCTACGCTGAGTTTCTCAAGATTACCTATATCCTTTTGGGGATACGCTTTGGATACTGCAATGTACATACTAAACCTCGTACCATCTAAGTCTATACCTAAGACTTCCCAGGAATTGTGGTCTGGGCGAAAGCCTAGTCTACAACATTTACACATTTGGGGTTGTCCAGCACACGTACTCAAGGTTAAGACGGATAAGTTGGAAACGAAGTCGGAAGTATGCACGTTTGTAGGATATCCTAAAGGAACTAAAGGTTGGTTATTCTATATTCCCAGAGAGCAGAAAGTGCTGGTCAGCACCAATGCAGTTTTTCTGGAGGAAGATTATATGATGGACCAGAAATCTTTAGAAAAGGTGATCTTGGAAGAGATTAAGGAACAATCAATTCCAAATCCAAGTATGACCGGACTTCAGGAAGAACCGCCCTTACCAGATCCAGTAGTTACACCAGTACCTCGTCGTAGTGGGAGGATTGTCAGACCCCTTGACAGGTTCTCATTCTTGGGAGAGTCTTATGAAGCAATCCCAGAAGAGCCGGAACAAGATCCCTCTAACTATGATGAAGCAATCAATGACTTAGACTCGGGACGTTGGCAAGATGCTATGAAAGTTGAGATGGACTCTATGTACTCAAATCAGGTCTGGACACTTGTCGACTTGCCTGCCAATATTAAACCTATTGGGTGTAAGTGGGTCTACAAGAAAAAAAGAGGACCAGATGGAAGAGTGGAGACCTATAAGGCTAGGCTTGTTGCAAAAGGATATACTCAGAAAGAGGGGATCGATTATGAAGAAACCTTCTTGCCAGTAGCCATGCTCAAATCCATCCGGATACTCTTATCCATTGCGGCTCATCTCGATTACGAAATTTGGCAAATGGATGTCAAGACGGCGTTTCTCAACGGCCATCTTGAGGAAGATATCTATATGGTGCAGCCAGACGGTTTTGTAGCTAAAAACCAGGAGCAAAAAGTTTGAAAGCTGCAGAAGTCTATTTATGGACTGAAGCAGGCATCCCGAAGCTGGAATATCCATTTTGACCAGGCAATCAAGTCATTTGGTTTTTGTCAAAATCCGGATGAGTCATGTGTGTACATGAAAAGTGAGGGTGACAGGGTAGTTTTTCTGGTTTTATATGCCGATGACATCTTCTCCTCGGGAAAGAGATAGGAATGTTATCAACGGTAAAAGTTTGGTTAACCAAGACTTTTGATATGAAGGACTTGGGAGAAGCTAGCTATATCCTAGGGTTCAAACTCTATCGAGACCGGAAAAATAGGATGATTGGCTTATCCCAAGCTGCATACATCGATAAGGTGCTAGTATGGTTTGCAATGCAAGACTCCAAGAAGGGTATCACACCTTTTAGGCATGGAGTGCACCTTTACAAGGATCAGTGTCCTAAGACATCCGAGGAAAATGAGCAGATGAGGTCGATACCATACGCTTCGGCTATTGGTAGCCTCATGTATGCTATGTTATGTACTAGACCAGATATCTGTTATGTAGTGAGCCTAGTTAGCAGATATCAATCTAATCCAGGACCTGAACATTGGACTGCTGTAAAATGTATTCTCAAATACTTGAGAAGGACTAGAGATTACATGTTGATTTATAGCAGTGATGAGTTGATTCCAGTCGGATCACAGATTCTGACTTTATGTCAGATAAGGATTCTAGGAAATCCACCTCTGGTTATGTATTTATGCTTGGAGGCGGAGCTATTAGCTGGAGAAGTATAAAACAAGAATGTACCACTGATTCAACCTCGGAGCTGAATATGTAGCAGCTTGTGAAGCAGCTAAGGAAGCAGTATGGCTTAAAAGATTCCTTTTGGAACTTGGGGTGATACTTTTAACACGACAGCCACTCACCGTTTACTGTGATAGCAGCGGGGCAGTCGTTCAGTCAAAGGAACCCAGAAGCCATAAAAGCCAAATGCATGTACAGAGGAAGTATCACTTAGTCAGAGAGATTATGCAGAGAGGTGATATTACTATTACCAAGATAGCCTCTACGGACAATTTGGCAGATCCCTTTACTAAGCCTTTGACTACCAAAGTCTTTGAGCAGCATGTAGAAGGGATGGGCATGAGATGCAACCCTGACTAACATTGAGCCCAAGTGGGAGATTGTTAGATTTTGTGGACTCAATCCATCAGTTGATGTAATAAATTGATTAATTTTTTTTATTTATCAATAAAATCATGCTTTACTTTTATGAGATGAATGTTATTTTACTACTTCATGCACATGACCAATACATATGGCATAATAGTTCATGAGTTGAACCGGGTCCCATTAGTATATTAGATGTGATATATGTGCATGGATGAGATCCACACGTGGGAGATATATGTTATAAATCTTATACTTAAATAGCTTCACAACCAGTAATGAGACTGGGCATCTCATTTGATAAGGTTGCAGCACTTTGATCACTATGAGATAGTGTGATTTGTCTCGATCATCAAAATGTAAGATTCTGGATCACGGTGCTGGTACATTGGATGTATTGAAGGACCATGAGATGCACCTTATGGAATTCTATCTCAATAATAAGGTATGCTCTCATAATTCCCTAGCAATAGGCTCTGAATCCTGAGACATTGATGAACTCAGGTTTCTATCTATTCATTTTCTTTGAGTCACCAATGAGTGAGGCCGACTGTAGGTTAACACCTCAGTGTCTTGGGTATGTGGTAGTAGAACTGTGGGAACGTTGAATGATCAAGATGGAATCTATCTCTATTATCCTCTTGTGCCAATTAATGGATTTGTCATTAGTAAGTGCGCACCCATCTCAATTAAGAGTAATTTGGATGGTACAGATGATTATTGTGATTAATTGGGGCTCAAGGATAATAAGATGTGGAACTTATATTGGAAGAGACAGATTTATTCCAATTGATCCACGTATATTGATAGAGGGGCCTACTTGTGGTAGTTGGGAAGTTTAGGGTCTTCATTGTAATTTATTCCTAAGACTGGAGTGCAATTGCATTTATATAGTGGTGTTATTTGCAATTAACTATGGGCCCGGATTGCACATGAGATGTGGGGTCGCGGTGTTCCAGTTGGATCCAGCTTTCTAAGGAATCCCTAGTGGTCCCCACGCTAGCCCAAGTTATTGGAAAATACTAATCCGAGTTGAACTCTAGAAAGAAGGGATTAGAAAGGAGAAAAGTTGCTAATTGCTTTGGAAGTAAGACTTCTATTTCAATTAAGCAAGGAAGAGATTTGAAAGTATATAAAAATCTCTTGGACGTCCAATAAGAGTTTCTCTCATGCCCAAAACCCTGTTCGTGCAAGAGTTGTATGAGTTTCTCTCTCTTTCTCTCTTCTAGTTCCTTGGAGTTTCGAGTTGGGATTTTTCCTGGAGATTTCACTAATCTTCTTGAGGAAAGAAATCCAATTCGGGTCATAGCGTGGAAGGCTAAGAGGTGTTGAAGATTCTCATCATCAAGTACAGTCACAACTTTTCCATTAAAGCACTACAAATCTCCAAAGGTATGATCTACTTCTTGTATGTCGTAGATTATTATGGATGTTTAATGCTATTTGAATCTGTCTTTTAGATAGAATATTTACTGTACATGGTCACGAGATTGAGGGTAATGCATCCTAGATTGGGTTTTTGGCCTTATGGATAGTTGATCCCTATGTCAAATGGGTCAAAAGTTTTAAAAATCTATCCACGAGACCAACCTACTTCCAACACTAGGTAGATTTCCCCTTTGCTGTTTATGTCAAGGTTTAAACCCAAGAATCTCTTTCCCGAGCCTGGAGGTCCTTTCGAGATAGGTTCTCCTCCTACTAGCCCCTCGTTTTCATCTTAATGACTTTCGAAATGATCTCTGGGAAGCTCCCCGCAGGAATTGGTGGCAAAATGGAAGAGGTCCTCGAAGGAGGAGGCCAGAACCTTCACCCTTTGGTAGGACAACGATGCCCCTATTCCGCCTCCCAAGTCGTGCCCTCCTTGGCCAAAAAGATTCCTGCCCCAGAAGATTCCTCCCACCAAAAGGAGGGTATATCTGACTTACACGACATGGCCTATCAAATGGCCCAGCCTTCCCTGCTTCCCTTTGACATCGAGTGACACAATTCACTGATAGATTTCGAGCTCATGTATTCCGGGATGCAGAAGTGCTTGTTTGTGAGCTTTTCTCTATTTTGTCCTTAGGTTTGCTTGATCTTATGCTATTTCTAATTATGCGAGTTTGTTACTGCGTAAGCCAGGGGGTTCAGCAATGGTCAGTTACTTTTGATTGGCTTGAGACAGGCATGAAGCGCCTAGGGGAGCTGGACGGCCAGGTGGCATCTCTGAAGAGCCAGCTTGGCCTTTTTCAGAAGACCTTGAAGCTGGCAGAGGCCAAGGCTGGGTCAATGACCACTAAAGCCAGTAGTGCAGATAGTGCCCTGACAACCAAGGAGTTTGGATCGGAAGGCTTCTAAACTCAAAATTTAGAACTTGAGGTGGAGATAAAGACGGCAGTGGAGCGAGCTTAGGATAAAGGCTGTGATAAAGCCAAAGCCACATATTCAAAGCAAGTCGAGGAGTTCCATGCCATTATTTTCAAGAGTGGCTACGATACTGCTCTGGATGAGGCTGGTGTTTAGGAGGATTCCCCTCTCCGAGGAAGGTATTCTGCGCTGCCCATATCCAACCACGGTTCTCCCTCACCTCGTGCTGACCAAGATGCCCTCGAGCCTCCTGTTGTCGAAGTCGCTCTTGAACGTTCTGTAGGCCTCAGTCCTTCCACTTTCGATCATTTGATCGTTGAGGTCCTACCTCCGGCCGAGGTGCAGTAGGTTGTTGAGTTGGCTGCCTTCGGATCTACTATCACCATTTCCCTTAATGTTTGAAGTTATGATATTTCTGACTTTTTTGTTGTGGCTTTTTTTTTTTTTTTTTTTTTGTATGCATGCCCGGGCTATGGGCTTTAAACTTCTTTTTGTATACCAGTAATCTTTACCTCTGTTATGGGCATATCGTGGTCAAGTACTTTACATATTTTCCACTGCTTTCGCCAGACCTTTTTTGAACTCAATTTTGTTTCTAATGCTTGCATCGGCATGCTGAGCTATTAGACAAAAGAGATCATGGCAGCATACCTAGTTTGGGGGCTTTCCCCGTTAGGTTTTCGTCCTTCAGTACGAAGTATGGGATCATTTATGTTATCCTTTTCGCCAGACCTTGGTCCTGACTAGTGGCCATATCTAAGTATCTGCTGACAATACCTATCTTGGACTTCCAAGCGACCATCCCCTTGCACGATCTGCTTGGTAGGGAGTCGAGGTACTATTCTAAATACTGAGGATTGCTCGGTATAAAAACAAACTCTTTGGTACAAAGATAACAGATTTTCATTGAATTGAATCTAATTCTTTGTACAAGAATTCACATCTGAATCCAATAAATTTTCTTGGTACAGGGATTCATAATCAAATCTAACTTTTTGGTACAAATGTTAGAAAAAGAATTTCTTCAGGTTAGAAATGTCTCAATGCCTTGGGAATGCTTTTCCATCTAGCGTCTCAAGGTGATAAGCGCCTGTTCCCCCACCGGAAGTGACTCGATACTGTCCTTCTCAATTTGGACCCAATTTGCTATGGTCAGGATTCCTTGTATTTGGAAGAACCTTTCTTAGAACTAAATTGCCGACCTAAAATTCCCTTCCTTTTACCCTTTTTATGGAGACTCCAAGCTAGTTGTTGCCAGTAAACTGCCAACTTGATTAGTGCAAGCTCCCCTCGTTCCTCTTCCAAGTCTAGTTACTTGACATTTCTCCATTTTCCTCATGATTTTAGCACTCTGTTCTCATAGTTGGCAGACCAATCTCCAGAAGGATTATTGCTTCCATTTCATATGCCAAGGAAAAGGGAGTTTCCCTGGTCGACCTTTGCCGCATGATTCTGTAAGCCCATAAAACACTTGGGAGTTCATTCACCCAACACCCTTTGGCATCATCCAATCTTTTCTTTATGCCATCTAGCAAAGTCTTGTTGGAGCTTTTAACTTGGCTATTGCTCTGTGGATATACTAGAGTTGAGAAGTAATGCCTTATGCCAAACTTTTCACAGATGCCTTGAAATGCCCTTCCTTCGAATTAGTTGCCATTGTCCATAACCATTGCTCGGGGAATTCCGAATCTAGTAATAATATACTTCCAGACAAACCTTTCAGCATTAGTGTCCCTGATGTGTACCAGTGGCTCCGCCTCTACTCATTTGGTGAAATAGTCGGTTGCCACGATTAGGAACTTGAAGTTTCTTACTGACCTGGGCATGGGACCAATGATGTCAATCCCCTATTTGTTGAAGGGCCAAGGACTGGTTATCAAGTTTAACTGCTTGGAGGGCTAATGAATATCCTTTTCGAATCATTGACACTTGTCACACTTTTATACAAATTGCAGTGCATCATTTTGCATGTAGTGCCACCAATATCCTTGCGACATTGCTCTATGCGCCAACCTCCGTCGTCCGATGTGTCCCTCGCAACATCTTTCATGGATTTCCCATAAAAGGTCTTTGGCTTTCAAGGGATGAAAGCATCTCAAGTCAGGTCCCAAGTATGAACTTTGGTACAACCTTCCCTTAAGTGATAACCAAAATCAAGCCAACCTCCTCCTGATGTTCTAAGCTTCCTTGACATCACCTGAGAGTTCGTCATTCTTTAAGTACTTTAATAATGGTGTCATTCAACTAGCTTCTTCCTCCATTTCCACCAAGCACATGATCTGGCGAGCCTCCATTCTAAGTATTGGTTGGAAATAGACTGTGATTTCTCTTCTTAATTCAGTCTTAACAGACATGGCCAAACATGCCAAGCTGTCAACATATGTGTTTCCATCTCGACCGATCAGTGTGATGATGACATTACCAATCCTCTGAATTGTTCGATGAGCTTCCTCTAGAAATGCAATCAATCTATCACCCCGAACAGCATATTTTCCATTTAACCGGTTGGTTACCAACTGGGAATCAAAGAAAACAACCAACCGTTTGATCTTTAGCTCCTCGGCCATTCAAAATCCAGATAGTAAAGCTTCATATTCTGCCTTGTTGTTTAATGTAGAAAAGCCCAAGGATACAACCTTTTCAATTATCGCTCCTTCTAATGTGAAGAGTACTATCCTGGATCCTAACCCTCAGCTGTTTGATGCACCATCCACTTACATCTGCCAATCTTTTTCATCTCTTTTCACACTGTTCACTGCAATGTCAGAGTGCCCAACTTTTCCTAGCTCATGCTTGGCCCCCTCCCATGGGGTGAATTCTGCAATGAAATCCGCTACAACTTGACCTTTGATGGCATTCCTCGGGACGATTTTTTTATCATGCTCTCTGAGCTTGATTACCCATTTAACCATTCTTCCTGACAAATCTGCCTTTTGCAAGGCAGCTTTTAGCAGGTTTTCAGTCAGGATTTTCATGGTGTGGGCATGGAAGTAATGCCTGAGTTTCCGAGCTGCACATATTAAAGCTAAGGTGAGTTTTTCCAAAAGGAGGTACCTTGTTTCTACATCGAGCAAGGTTTTACTGGCGAAATAGATTAAAAGGTGATGCTTTCCCTCCTCCTTCATTAAGGTTGCATTGATCGCACGTTCGGATACTGCCAAGTACATAATCAGTTCTTCTCCTGCCTCGGGATAGACAAAATAAGAGGCGTACTCAGATATTGCTTAATCTTTGCTAACGATAGATCACACTGCTCATCCTAAACCTTCTCTACCTTCTTTTTCAAAGCAAGAAAAAGTGGTCAACATTTTTTTTATCTCATGGCAATGAAGCAATTGAGAGCTACTAACATCATAGTCAGCCTCTGGACATCGCTTTTTGAACTGTGCCGTTCCAATTTCTGAATGACTTGGATCTACATGGGATTTGCCTTTTTTCCCCTCTGTGTTACAATAAAGCCAAGGAATTTGGCAAGCTAACCCCAAATGAGCATTTTAAGGCATTGAGTTTCTACTTATATCTCCTTAAGATGTCAAATACCTTTTTCAAATATCCTAGATGGCCAGCTTTTTCTCTGCTTTTGACAACCATGTCGTCGATATACACTTCCACAATCTTCCCGATTAGCCCTTAGAACATCCTAGTTACCAACCTCTAATAAGTTGCCCCCACATTCTAAAGTCCAAAAGGCATTCTTTTGTAACAGAAGGTGCTGTTGGAGTTATGAATGACGTTTTATCTTACTCGGCTTCTTCCATTGCTATCTGGTGGTAACCTCGATCGGCATCTAGGAAGCTCATCCTTTCATGGCCCGTGGTAAAGTCCACTAATTGGTTGATGTTGAGGAGAAGGAAACTGTCCTTTGGGCAAGCTTTATTCAAATCAGTGAAATCAACACATACCCTCCATTGCTTGTCCTTCTTTGGATCAACGATGGTGTTTGACAACCATTATGGATAATGAACCTCCTGTATAGCGTCAGCCTCCATTAGTTTTCTTTGTCAACCTCTTCGCATACGACTACTTGGCGTTAAGGAGCTAGTTTTCTTTGCTTCTAAACAACAAGCATAGCATTCGGATTTACAATGAGCTTGTGACAAATAATCTTTGAGTCGACTCCTAGCATCTCATATGGAGTCCAAGCAAAGACGTCCAAATTCCAAACAAGAAATTGGATTAACTCGCTCAGCTTACCCTTTCCCAATGAGGTGTCAACCATAAAGTACTTTACCGAGTCTTGACTCCCTCGGTGATTGGGATCTTCTTTAATTCTTCCTTAGCTTTGTCAGCCAAATACGTACCTGGATGTTCTGAACATGGCCAACCAAGCTATGGTTGCTATCTCTAGTCGGTTTTGACTTCCAATCCTGGAACACCTAGTTCTGAATATGTGGCTTAGCCGGAGCTGATAGATTTGGAAATGGTTCTAACGGTTTGAATCCGGGAGGAACTATAGTTTTTTCTTTGACAGGAATTGCAAGCTTTTCTTTGTCTTTTTTTATTGTACTTCCTAATCTAAGGACGCAAGTTATTTTCTTTTTCCAGATTCGGTTTATGAATTTCTTTACCACTATGTAGAATGGTAATAGCCTGAGCCTGTCCCAAAGGGTTTGAGGGTCCAGCATGATTGAACTTTTACTTATCTTTTTAGATTTGGTTATGGTTGAGTCAGAAAAACCCCCTTATTTTTTGATTGCACATAATCTCGTATCTCATTTTTAAACTCTTACATTTCCTATGTCTGATCCAAAAGGAATTTAGCCAACATCTCTTCCAGAGGCTAGCTTTGAATTTAAACAACAAGAGGTGGCATTTGTTGTGTAGTTTGATGATATTGTCCCAAAGTGCCACCATATTAGTTCAACCTTGGGCGAGATTTGGTGGAGTAGCACTTGGGTCATTCCTCCAATTGAAATTAGAGTGATTCTGCCAATTAAGGTTATACGTATTACTCCAAGAATTGTTGAAAAGCCGGTTGTATGCGTTGGTAGCATTTGCTTGCTCTTGAATGCCCATTGAAATGCAGGGAGTGTGGGCACTCTGCAGATGTGTGGGAATCTCAAGTGCAAATGCCACAAACGATTGCAAGCTCTTTGTTTTTCACAAATTCAGTGACTCAACTTCTCTTATAAAATAGACAATTTTTGCTAAAAGATAATCATTCTCTTTGAGTAAATATAAACACGCCCCGCGCACCCCCCCCCCCCCCCCCCCCCCCCCACAACAACTCCCTTGGCCTGATTAGATTGCTTTACTGGTTCAATACCTTCAGATGTATCCCAATTTTGTGCACCATCCGCCAGCACATCATCTCAATGAATTAACGTGTTTTCAGACTTAATCCATCATAAAAGTGGCCAATTATGTAATGTTGTTCAAATCCATGATGTGCATATGGAAAGAGAAGTTCATTAAAACGTTCCCAACACCTATGGTAGGACTCTCTTTCTTTTTCTTTGAAATTCATCATGAGCCTTCTTAAGGTGTTGGCTTATAAGGTGGGAAGAGTTTTTTCTTAAAGTTCGCAGACCATGTCTACCCATAAAGCAGTGGGCCGTAAAGAATGAAGCCATGCTTTTGCCTTGTCTTTGAAAGAGAATGGAAATAATTGAAATTTAATAATATCTTCCCTCACATTATTAAATTGAAGTGTTGCAACCACTTCATCGAATTCTTTTATGTGCAAATACGCACTTTCTAAATCAAGCCCATGGAATTTTGGGAGAAGTTGAATAACTGCCAACTTGATATCAAATTGGCCCACACTGGCTCGAATGACCATACGCAAAGGTGTGGCTTGTTGTGTACGTTGCAGGTAATCACGTAGTGACCTAAGTGGTTGGTTTACCACATTATTATTTGGAATGGGTCCATGCCCATTTCCGTTCCTAGGTCTATCACTGTTGCCATTTTGGTTTATCAATAGGTCATTATTGTCATGAACACTATGCGCATCCACCATTGTTTCCAAAATCCCAATAAGACCAGTAGATCAAGATTCGTTGTAGACTTCAATTAAACCCTTGTATTTGGGTTTCTTTCGCATATAAACTATTGAATCAAGAAGGGCAGGAGTCCATTTTATTTTTTTTTTTACAAAGCTAGAGTCCTAAGAAAATAAATTTCTAAAATTAATGGAAAATATAAGGTTTCAATGAAAGTTTTGAAACTTTTGAACCCTAGGCAATTATCTTAGCCAAAAAGTGAAATCAGAATGGGTTTTTGAATGAGTTTCAGAATTTTTTGGGTAACTTATCTAACCTAAAAAGTGATTAAGAACAGAATTAAAATTAATTAAAAAGAGTCCTAATCAGTTACAAAACTAAACTATCTCGACTAGTTATCAAAGAGAGCTAGTTTTGGAAGTAAATTTCCAAATATTGTGGGTTCGGAAAAATTCATCAAATACAAATTTTCAAATCTGAAACCAACCAATTTTAATTACAAAAAACAGCAATAAAAATTTTTAATTAAATGTTCATAGGCTAGTCATTCAATCCATGCATGCTACCCTTAGGCTATGATGATTGGAATTGAAAAGCCACACCCACAAAGCAATTAAAGAGACAAAGTTGCAAAATTACCTATGAGTCTGTGACGTTTGCTCCCAAGAAACGGCACCAAAAAATTGATCATTGTGTGGACCCCAAGTGCAAGGTCTCTATGTAGTTTTACACAGTGAGTCCATAATCATATCCATAGGGAGCTAGAATTCGCAAAAACCTATTCTAATTGAAAACTAATGCTAGCCTATTAAAAATTTATACAAAATAAATCATCTACTAAATTGAAAATTAAAATTAATTACAAGACCCAAATTAAAATTACAATCCCAAATAAAAAAAATAAACTAAAAATTCTAATCTAAAAAGATCCTAATCTAAAGACTACAAAAACATAAAGGCGTCAAACCACCAATGACATATAAATAAATTGCATTAAAAATAAATTTCAAAAACATAAAAACAAAAAGAAAGTAAGAATATGGTTTTAGATTATCAATTTTGAATCAAAACTCTATGCTTAGGGTCAAAGCACAACTCGGAACTACACTGCCAAACATGGCCTGTCACCCCACATGAACACATTGTATCAATCTCATGAAATAAATTACTACGATTCACAAATCATTATTTAATCCTTTACACATCACTAGGACATGAACAAGAATAAAAAAAATATCAAATCTGAAATTAAAAATCACTTTACTCTAGTTACATGAAACACCAAACCAAGGGAGTAATCGCACCACAAAACACTTCATCTCTTGATCTTCGCCAAAATATACCAAGGAGGAGAAAGGGAGGAAGGATGGATGGATGGATGATGGAGTGAAGTGTGGATGGATGAACCAAAGATGGGCTGGCCGTTCCCAACTATGGGTGGTTTAATGATCAATGGAGAGTGGAGATTACGATAGATGATATGGATGTGAAGAGGGGTGTATGAAAGTGGTGTTGATGTAGAGCATGAAAAGTGAGAGACTGGTGTGGTGCGGTGTTTTGTACATTGGAATGAGATGGAGAGTGAATTTTTTTTTTATCGAAAAGCATGGAGAGCCTCTCCTGGGACATCAGATGGATCCTCCCAATGGGGCTCTCAATTCTAGGCATTAGTTTGAGATGGAGTTGGGGATTCAAAATTTGAAAGAGTTTCCAACGTCCAAAACCACATGGATTTTGAATCCCCTCTTTATCTTGCAAGAGGTCTCGTTCTTATAAGAACTTCCTCTCTTTTATCCCAATAGAATTGGCCCCATTTGAGATGAAATTTCACTCTACATAATGTGCCCTTAGATGGTTTTCAAATTATTTGAATTTGCCTTAGGTGGAGCCCACAAATCTTGGCGAAAGTAAGACAAAGGTTGGCTGGACGTGAGATTCATGTAGTGGCTCGTTGGAAACGTCCATTGCATAGCTAGTTTTACTTCTAGAATTCCTCCTTTGCAAAACTTCTTTAATCTTTTGATATACCTTGTAACTAGGATGGATCTTTGAGGATAATCCAAACCTCTCTCAAATTTGGATTTAAAATTCAAAAACAATAAAAAAAAAAAGAGCCCTCAATTAATTGAGCAATGTGGGGCATGTGGGACCCCCCTTGCGTGTGGCTTGCATGTGTGAATTAATGCATATGTGCACATGTTGATAGGGTTCGCTTGATGATCAGATTTCAGCTTTTTAATTCTTCTTTAGATTTCTGCAAAGTAGATTCCTTGACTTCAACTTTTGAATGTGGGTCCTGTTTTCTTCAATTTCCTACATGCAAAAATGATTTTTCATTTAAAGTAACAATTTTGACCTAAAGTCAAAATTGTAGTAATGCGAGCCTAATTCACATAAATTATAAATGTTGGTAGGGGTCCGCTTGATGATCGGATTTTATCTCACCTTTGTCCATAAGTAGACCTTTCAGTCTGCTTTGGTCTATTGATAAACATTCATCTACATGAGCCCCACGAATTAGATTTCATATAAGTAATATGTAGTTTGCTTGTAGTAGAAGATTCTTGATAGTTAAGAATGTCATTTGCTCAATCTTCATGGTTAAGAATGTCATAGTGAAGGATAATGCCGGGCATGTTTGAAAATTTACTAAAATAGAGTAGAGTGAAGTAAAGCCTCTATTTAATAGACATGAAAGTAGGGTTGCAAACAGTTCAATTCCGAAACAGGTCCATATTGGACTTGGACCCGAAGCCGTTTCTAATTGATGGTTCCAGTTCTGTAAACAATTATAACTCAGAACTCAGTTTCTTTGTTTAGAATGCGATAAAAGGACCTAGATTCGGTTTCAGAACTAGGTTTGATTGGAGAATTAGGATCTAATTCCAAAATGGATTTTGACTTTTTAAAACTTCTTAATTTTTTATTTTTTCTTTAAATTAAGAATATTGTTCAACTTATAATTAACAATGCATCAAGTCTACTATCTTTAAGATTATATATAAAAATATCAAACTAAAGTTATTGTTGAGCTACAATTTGCAATATTAAAGGCTCTTGGTGGTCACGAGTCCCCAAACTGGAGCATATATAAACTCGGAAACAGACCCATTTATAGTCAGAGCCTAAACTGGGTGTCAGTCCCAGACCCGTTTATGAATCAGAATGTATAATAGGTCCAAACTAGGTTTTTCATGGAACATAACCTTCAAATAATCAAAGAATTAGGTACCTATTTGCAACCCTAATAAAAAGATGTGTGGGTCATATCAAAAGTACAAAAATCCAAAATCCTCTCCTTTAAAAAAAAGTGAAAAAGCAACATTTTCAAGCTGTTAAGTGACAAAACAAAAAACTATCTACTATTTATGCAAAAAGTCAAAAAGATTTCTTCTCAAATCACTAAAGACAAAAAAAAAGCATGACATTATGATTAGACCTCTTCATGCTTTATTCTCTCTCTTCTTTTTTTTGTTAACTAGCTAAGGGGCTAAGACCCATATACAAACACCAACATAATATAAACACTAACTCATACATGCAAGGTAATAGGAACTCGCACATGTGAAGGACACATATGCCACTCACACATGCAAAATAATGGAGACTCGCACATGTGAGGGACACACACACACACACACACAAAACTCAAACATGAGAGATAATGGGACCACAAACATGTGTGAGACACAGACAACTCACACATGTGCGGTATTGAAAACTCGCATGTATAAGAAATTATAATACAACTTTTACATGTGAGGTGATAAAACTCAAAAATGCAAAGAGTGGGGAGGCAAGGTTTCAACCTGACACCTCCCAATAAGGGCCAACACTCCTTACCACTAAGGTAAGGAGCTGTTCATTACACGTGTTTTATTCTCCTAGTTTTTTATTTTACCTTATTTTGCCTCACTAGTAAATTACCAAACAAGCTAATCTAATGTATCCTAGGAAACCTGTCAGGCCCTAAATTTTAATTTTAGGTCGAATTAGTTTGTAGGGTTTGAGTCGGTTGAGAGGGGTTAGATGGTCTGATTAAACACTCTTGGGCCTTGGGCCTACATTATTTGACCTTTTAAGCGAAAAGACCTTTTTTGAAATTTTGTAAAACTCACTAGAAAGCAGGGAGCCCTTCTTTGTAATTTAGAAAAACCTTTACATAATATAACCCTAAAGGTTTTCCCCGTTTTTCCATCCTCTTCTTTTCCTCTAAAACCAAGCCCTAGCAGTTCTCCAAGAAAACCAAGGTTTGATCTTCATATTTGCTTTTGGCATCGAAATTCAAGCAAATTGATAACTGTAAACAATGTCTTCTTTGTTGCTTTCTTGAATCACATGCTCTAACTATGATATATTTGTTTTGGTTTAATGTTTTGGGTTAAAGATTAATAATGAAGATTTGATTTTTGATTGAAACAAATATGATTCATTCGAATGGGTTTCATGTCCTTGATAATATAGATTTGATATTTTTATTTTAAATAAAGAATAAAAAAACATTAATTAGGACTTATTATATTAATTATAAATGGTTTAGAATATTGTTTGAGGATTAATGGTGACTTGATTATATTAATTAATTCCTAAATTAGGTGTGATTAGAATTTTGGTTAGGATTGTTTATAAATTTAATTGGGGTTTTATTTACTTATGATTAATATTTTATTTAGATTGATTAGAATTTAATTAAGAGGTAATTGGGGGTGATTAAATTTTAATTAGAATGTAATTGGAATTCTAATTTGAATCTTTTGTTTTATAATAAATAATAAGATGTATTTATACACAACAATGATAATTAAGTACTTAATTATTCCCTCCCCTTTTTTATCACAATTTAATTAAGTTTGGATTTGGAATTTGAATTCCTTTTACCCAATTTGTAAAACACACTAACTATACATAATCGAATTAGATAGATTCCTTTCTTTTTAAAAAAGTTGGTTGAATGTTCATATAAGAATTTGACTAAATTAAGAATGGGAATATGAGATTCAGGATGCACCACATGATAGACACTGAAAGTAGGTTATTGGCATTGTGGACTCCTATTTCCATTGTGAAAGAGGGTTGGTTCTCATGTGCATATTTAACTAATTATGACCATTATATGGATTAGTACTTACCCTCAAAGAACTTAAAAGAGATACGCAATCATATTACACTTTTAAATTCAGTAATCTAAGTACTTAAAATGACATTGGATTGGATATTATGAATTAAGGGTTCCAAGGCATGGTTCATTATATATTAGTAGACATATGTATTTGTATGTACATATATTTATATATATTTAACCGACTGTAGTTCGGAGGTAGACATACATCATGGGGTCAGCGTGTATGATGGATGTTACGTCCATGAATTTGCACAGTTTAGGCATTATTTTAGATTGGATTAGAGACTTAATTAGGTTAAATGCATCATTATTCATTTAATTTCATCATTTCAAGCATTTTCACCTAAAAATTGGAATTTATACAATTTTTGTACATTTTATGATTGTGTAGAAAATGAAATTTGTAGAACCCACAGAACCCTAAAATGATTTGGGTCTCACTGTTGGGTCTCATTGCTTGAAGATCCACACACTTAGAGTTCATCTGCCCGTGGATCCCATCTGAAGATCAGCTAAGGCTTCCAGAAGATCTTATCTCATCCTATTGTACAAAGAAATATTCTTAGAGATAGAGTCCATTGCAAATTAAAATTCAATCCCGTTTTTCTCAAAATAGCCTATTTTAAAATAACCTTAACTCTCAATCCAAACGTCGGATCAGTGCAAATGACCCACCGTTGGAGAGCTCTTTCAGAGTAGATGTCCGTGGAGTCTAAGATTGTACAAATCGGAGCTAAAATGAGAAAGTTATGGGCCTAGGAAGTTTCATATATATTTTTAGGCGGGATTGCAATTGCATCTACACCATTAAAGTATAATTGTTGCACATTTCTCTGTGGATCCCATAAGAAGATCAGATAAGAATGCTTAAAAGCTTCCACTTCATCTTATCTCTAAAATCTCTCTCATCTAAGGAGATAAACCCAATCAACATGCAGCTGATCTTATCTCTCAATCCACCAAAAAGATGTTCAGATTCAATGAACCTGAGGCGCTAGAAAACTATAAAAGGAGGCCATGGAAGGCTCTTCCTCACTCCCAGCCACATTTGGAAATCCCAGATCTCTCTCTCCCTCTCTTCTCCACTTCTCCCCTCCATTAATTTCTATTTTTATTTTAAAGGTATTCTGGAGCCTTGTTCCAGAAACTAGGATCTAGAAGAGAGAACTTTTAGAGACCATTGTATAAGAAGAAGGAATCAATGAAGTTATTTTTTATGTTCTTTGCAATGGAGGGCTGAGTTTCTAATTTGAGCGAAAGATGAAGCTAAGTATTTTAAAATTCTAATTTATATTTATTATTTTACTCTTTTCTGATTGTCTCTTATTAATATGCTTTTAAAATATAATAATAGATCTGTCTTCATGCCAAAGGCAAACCTCTGATTTGTGTTCTTAATGAATAAATTTTGATCATTTATGCTTACTTTGGTAGATTATGCTTAGATCTTTGGTTATCTTTGATAGTCTATGCGTAGTTTGATAGGTGATGCTTATGATATTCATTCTTTTATGAGGTGAAGGAGGTCCCGGGTATTGATTTTGTTTTTCTTAATTAAAGTTGGTTTTTGCAATAGTCAAATCATCCAGATCAAAAACATTGATTTGTTTATGATCTGAGTAATAATTCAGACAAAAAGGTAAATTAATTACATAAATTGGAATTTTAAATAATTTAGTGGATTCTGGCTGCTCTGATCTGTTTCGTATCATTGTTATTAGTTTGTTTAGTTTCTGATTTGCATATTGCACTTCTCTTTTATTATTGTTTTCCTTTTGAAAAAAAAACTCAGATTTTTAATTAAGAAGTTCAAAAATGCTCTCTGTGGGATTGACCTGTATTTGCCATTGTCTCAATAAGACAACTGTACACTTACAGTTTTAAGTAGATTGATTAAATTCACATCAAGTTTTTGGCGCCGTTGCCGAGGAGCCAATTCTAAATTTTTTTATTAAAATCTGAATTTTTTTAGTCATATTTAGGTTCATGAGCATACATAGGTTGCACTAGTTTGTGACATCCATAAAATTGTATTTTACATCATTAATTTTTATTTAGTTTGTTTTTCAAAAAAAAGGGAAAAATTTTTCTAATTTTTTATATGATTTTTCTGATTTTTTTCATTTTATTAAAATTTCATAATTTTTAATTAAGAAAAAAATAAAAAAATCTTTTAATTTTGAATTTCAGTAATTGAAAAAAAAACCAAATTTCTAGATTAGATTAGATAGAATTTCAGATTTTTAGGATTAGATTAGAGTTTCTTGTATTAATCTACTAACTTTTGAATTTTGCATTTGAATTTCCATTGTTGAGATAAGTTTGACTTTCAAAATTTGAAAATTATGGTTAGATAAGATTTGATCAATTTGGATAACTTTTCATTTTGAATTCTAATCATATCTTGCAACTTGAGTAGATAGGTTTGAATTTCTAATTTTCTAGATTAGATTAGATTACATAGGATCTTGATTTTGGTTACTAACTTTGAATTTGTTTGTGATAGAGTTTGGATTAACTCTATCATCTTTTGAAAAATTTTTTATATCTCCTTTTATAGATTAGGATAAGATTGCAACTTTGAGATTAGGTTAGATAGAGTTTTACTTTTCTGATTATCTTAGGTGATAAGATTTACTAATTTTTTTAATTTTCTTTGGATAGGTTGCTTGTGGGAACATGAAACTGCTGGATTTGCTTTTAAACAAACAAGATTGCTCTCAAAATTCAAAATTTGAAAATCAAATTTAGTTTAAAGATAAGCTTGCAAGAAGATAAGATTGCTTGGATTGGTTGTAAGATTCTCTATCTTTAACCCACGAATCTTTATCTGCAAGTGGGCTTGTGTGATTTAAATTTCTGCAAATTGTGATTGCTTGCTTGGCACACAAATTAAATTGGACCCACACACTTAGTTAAGGGCAAGCTACCCAAACAAGAAAAGGACTAGATTTTATCACTAGATCCTTGCCCACCTAAGTCTAATCATTTCACAATAGCACCTAACTTTAATTAAAATCAAGTAGTAACGAGACCATAGGACTTGAGCTCAGTAGGACGAAGACCACTGACGGTTGCACCAGTTGTGTTCTTTGACCAAAGTTGATGTCTAGTAAAGCCTTTGCTCCTGAGAGTGCGATAGCTTGTCTGTTCAGGGTACTGGTTCTTAAGCGAGTTCATCCCCACCACTCCCTGGTGGCTCACCTGGTCAACTGAGGTTTCATAAGATCGAATTGGAGGCCCACATGTTCTTTTCAACCAGTTAGGAGCTGTCTAGTGATCTAGGATAACCCTATGAACCTTCTTGTGCTCAATGATTGTGCATGACTGCTTGTACATCATACTGGGACTATTAGGACCTTGCATATAGATTAGGTTAACATTTTTTTTAGGTCTAACCCAGTGTATGCGAACAAAGAAAAATCAGTCTAAGAGAAGTATAGTGTGAGAACGTAAGAAAAAAAGGTTAGTCAGGAATGAACTCGACCTACCTCTCTCCGTTGTAGGAAATTCTTCAATTTTTGAAGAATTTGAACAAAAAATGGTGGAAGTAGACCAAGTGGACCCACCCATGACTTTGAAGCATTACATGTACCCCACCAGGACAACTCAACCATCCTGTATCAGGTTGCCCCAGACCAATGCTACCTTTGAGATCAAATCTAACATGATCCAGATGCTCCCAGGCTTTCGTGGGAGATAAACCAAGAGAATCCATACCAACATGTTAGGGAATTTAAAGATATCTGTGGGACAATGAGGATAAATCAAATGACTGAGGAAACGCTAAAGCTTAGATTATTTCCTTTTTCTCTAAAAGAGAAAGCTAAGGCATGGCTGTATGACTTACAGGCCGGGTCCATCACTATGTGGGCCAAGCTAGTCGAAGAATTTTATAAAAAATTCTACCCTAAGCAAAAAACCGCTTCGATTAGGCAGGCCATTAATGGGTTTTATCAGATGGATGGGGAGACACTTTACAATTATCTAGAACGATTCAAAGAACTTTTGATCCAGTGTCCCCACCATGGATTTGAAAAAATCTGGTTGGTCCAGATTGTGTACGAAGGCATGGATTACCCAACTAAACAAATGGTGGAACCGTTTTGTGGTGTGATTTTTACATAAAAAACAGCAGAAGAAGCATGGACATTTTTAGAAGAAACTGCAGAAAATACATTGCAGTGGGCCCCTATCAAGAGGGAGCCCCCTAAAACTACTATTCCAGAAAAGGGGGGAATATTCAAACTTGAACCTAAAATTGAGGCAGAGGCCAAGCTGGCTACATTAATGCGGAGAATAGAGGCCTTAGAAATGAACCAAAAACCCACTCCAAGCATTTTGGGGTCACTGAATTATAATCAGATGGTGAGTGGAGAGCTTGACCCAATAACTTTGGGTCAAGCTGAATCTATTGAAGAAGTAAATGCTCTTTATCAAAACACTCGTTTTGATAATCGTCAACAGTATGACCCGTATTCCAATACTTACAACCCAGGTTGGAGGGACAACCCAAACTTTTCTTGGACCAAGGGTCTAACTCAGGGTGGCCCATCACAGCCCATTCAATCTCAAGCCAATACCCCACCCGACTTCCAAAAACCCAACCTTAACCCCAATCCATTGACCCAGAGGATAGATTCTTTAAAAGAGGCCTTAAAACTCATGACTCAAAGTACTATTCAATTTCAGCAGACCAGCACTCAACTTTTGAATGGCCACACTCAATCCCTTGCAAAACTAGAATTCCAAATGAGTCAATTGGCCAATTTCTTGAGTGCTAGAGATAAGGGAACCTTCCCTAATCAACTTGAACCTAATCCTAAGGGCCAAGTTGTTCATGATAACAAAGGAAAAGGCCTAGAGCAAGTCGATAATCACTCTTAGGTTAGGTACATAAGTTGATAACAAGGTAGAACTACCCACGGAACCTAAGGAAAAATCGAGTGAGAAAATGGAAATTAAGGAACTAATTGAGAATGCTGAGCCCAAGATAGAGTCTCACCTAGCCAAGGAGAACCCAATTAATGCTGAAACATCCCCTAGTGAACCCACTCCTAGGACTTATCTCCCTAAGGCACCATACCTCCAAAGGCTAAGCCCCCGCCAAGTCAACTGCCCAGTTGGATAAAATGATAGAAGTATTTAAACAGGTGAGAATCAACATCCCACTTCTTGATGCTATCCAACGGATTCTGACCTACGCCAAATTTTTGAAGGACCTTTGCACCTTTAAAAGGACTACCAATGTGCCCAAGAAAGTTTTTCTAGCTCAACAAGCAAGCTTGATCATTTCCTATCCAACCCCGATCAAATACAAGGACCCAGGGTGCCCAACCATTTCATGTCAAATAAGGGACCATCACATAGAGCCAGTTTTGCTAGACTTGGGTGCGAGTGTGAACCTTCTTCCGTACGAAGAATTAGGTTTAGGGGAGCTGAAAAAGACTCATGTGACCTTGCAATTGGTAGATGCATCGATTCGATACCCCAAGGGGGTAATCGAAGATGTTTTAATCAAAGTAGAAAAATTTGTGTTTCCAGTCGATTTTGTTGTCTTGGATACAACAAACACATCTGGGGTTGCGCCCAAAATACCAGTGATCTTAGGAAGACCATTCCTAGCGACTTCCAATGCTTTGATCAACTGTAGGAATGGAGAAATGCAAATTTCATTTAGGACCATGACAATTCAAGTGAACATTTTTAATGTCATTAAACAACCTCCTGATGAGGATGATGGGGTATTTAAAGTCAGTTATATTCATGAATTGGTAGAAAATCACTTGCCCTATTTGAATTCTGAGAATCCATTGGAGGCTTTCTGGCACATTTCGAAATTGATTTTGACATGGATGGACATATTGAAGAAATAAATGCCCTTTTGAACTCAACCCCAGTCATGGACTGCACTAGGTGGCAACCGAAGCACGACATTCTAACCCCATCTACTTCCCCACCCGTCCCATCTATTGTAACAACCCCCAAGTTAGAACTCAAGCAGTTGCCAGATACTTTAAAATATGTATTTTTAGGTCCATTAAAAACCCTTCCAGTAATTATAGCTTCAGACTTGGACATAGTCCAAGAGAAAAAACTTGTAAACATTCTTGGTGAACACAAGGAAGCTATAGGGTGGTCCATAGCAGACATAAAAGGAATAAGCCCATCTGTGGTCCAACATAGAATCCATTTGGAAGAAAATGCAGGGGTGATCTACCCCATCTCTGATAGTGTATGGGTGAGCCCAGTACAAGTGATACCTAAGAAATCAGGAATTATAGTGGTTTAAAATGATGGCAATGAACTGGTACCTACTAGAATACAGACTGGATGGAGAGTATGCATTGACTATAGGAAGTTGAACTCAGTCACCCGAAAAGATCACTTTCCACTCCCATTCATAGACCAAATGCTTAAGAGGCTCGCCGGTCATGCTTATTACTATTTTCTTGATGGTTATTCCGCCTATAATCAGATTCCAATTGCACCGAGGATCAAGATAAGACTACCTTCACCTGTCCATTTGGCACATTTGCTTACAGACGTATGCCCTTTAGGTTATGCAATGCACCAGCCACCTTTCAGAGGTGCATGCTCAGCATATTTTTTGACATGGTGGAAAGATTCATAGAAGTTTTTATGGATGATTTCTCAGTCTTTGGAAATTCATTTGATGAATGCTTACATCATCTATCACTAGTACTTGAAAGATGTAGAAAGAAAAATCTTGTTTTGAATTGGGAAAAATGTCATTTCATGGTGAAGAAAGGCATAGTTCTGGGACACATTATTTCTAAGAAAGGAATTGAGGTGGACAAAGCGAAAATTGATTTGATTTCAAAATTGCCACCACGAAAATCTGTTAAGCAGGTTAGACCATTCTTTGGCCATGCTAGTTTCTATTGAAGATTTATCAAGGATTTCAGTAAAATTGCTAAACCTTTGTGCCATTTGCTGACAAAAGAAGCTCCATTTGAATTTGATAAGAAATGTCTAAAGGCATTTGAAAGATTAAAAAAGGACCTAACCTCAGCCCCTATAATCCAACCACCTGATTGGACCATTCCATTTGAGCTTATGTGCGATGCATCAGATACAGCTATGGGGGTCGTTTTAGGTCAACGGGTTGGAAAATTGCCTCATGTGATTTATTATGCAAGTAGGACCCTCAATGATGCACAGCTAAATTATACCACCACTGAAAAGGAATTATTAGCTATGATTTTTACCTTGGAGAAATTTCGGTCCTACCTAATAGGGTCCAAAGTAATCATTTATACGGATCATGCAGCCTTAAGATGCCTTCTTTCCAAAAAGGATGCGAAAGCCCGGTTGATCCGATGGATCCTCTTGCTTTAAGAATTTGATTTGGAAATAAGAGACAAGAAAGGGTGTGAAAATGTCGTAGCAGATCATCTTTTGAGGTTACCCTTAGAGCCATCAGATGAGGCCCTGTGAATGAAAATTTTTCGGATGAACAATTGATGAGTATTTCCCAGATCCCTTGGTTTGCAGATATAGTCAATTACCTTGTTACAAGGAAGATGCCTACCCATTGGTCGAAACAAGATTGATCAAAATTTCTAGTTGAGGTCAGGTACTTTTTCTAGGATGACCCCTATCTTTTTAAGTATTGTCCGGACCAGATCATCAGGAAATGCATTCCTGGTCATGACCATTACTCGGTCATTTCATTCTGCCATGACCATGCATGTGGGGGCCATTTTAGTTCAACAAAACAGCTACAAAAATTTTACAGTGTGGATTTTACTGGCCCACAATTTTTAAAGATTGCCACACTTTCTATCTAAATTGTGAGAGGTGTCAAAGGCTTGGGAAACTCAACCGGAGGAACATGATGCCCCTAAATCCCATACTTATTGTAGAAATTTTTGATGTGTGGGGACTTGACTTCATGGGGGCATTTCCAAATTCTTTTGGAAATCTCTACATTTTGCTAGCTGTAGACTATGTTTCCAAGTGGGTAGAGGCCATACCAACTAAGAGAAATGACCACCATGTGGTAATAAAATTTGTCAAGGATCACATTTTTTCTCGGTTCGATACCCCTAGGGCGATCATTAGTGACGGGGGCACCTACTTTTGTAACCATCCCTTTGAGAATTTATTGAAGAAATATTCTGTCACCCATAAGGTTGCTACACCTTATCACCCCCAAACAAGTGGCCAAGTGGAAATTTCGAATAGGCAAATTAAACAAATTTTGGAAAAGACGATCAATCCTACTCGGAAAGACTAGTCTTTACGTTTAATCGATGCACTATGGGCCTATCAAACCGCGAATAAGACACCTATTGGGATGTCCCCATATAGGTTGGTTTATGGGAAGGCTTGCCACTTGCCTATTGAACTTGAACATCGAGCTTATTGGGCCATTAAGAACTTTAATTTTGATTTACCCACTGTGGGTAATCTATGCAAATTGCAACTCAATGAGTTGGAAGAACTTAGGAATGATGCCTATGGGAATACCAAGATCTACAAGGAAAGAATGAAGCTGAAACATGAAACGTCAATTTTGAGAAAATCATTTGAACTGGTTATGAAAGTCCTTTTATATAATTCCAGGTTACATTTGTTTCCAGGAAAGTTAAGAACTCAGTGGATTGGTCCATTCATTATCAGGACTGTTTACTTTCATGGTGTTGTGAAAATTGAAAATCCCAAAAATGGGGATGTTTCAAAGTTAATGGACAACGGTTGAAACCATTTCTTGAGCTCAAAGACAAACACACTGAAGAGATCCTTCTATAGGATCCCATTTACACTGAGTAGTCATCATCATCATCACATTTACCCCAGTGCATTCTTTATTCATAACATTGAGGACAATGTTAGGTTTAGGTTGGGTGGGGGGGGGGGGGGGGGGGGGGGGGGGGGGGTGTCTGCAACTCAATCGCTTGCTTTTTAGAAATTTTCTTTTTCTTTCTTAAAAAAAAAAGCTAGGACTCCTTGGTCCGCCTGAAGATGTTAAACTTAGCGCTTGTTGGGAGGCAACCCAATGGTTTCAAGTATTGTGCATTGCATGTGGGTCGTGTCAAAGCTTGATGTACTTCCTTCTGACATCAAGTTCATCATCGTGCTGAAAATAAGAAAGGCCTTTGAACAAGAAATGAAAGTTAAACAATCACTGCCATTTGATGGTAGGAGCCTATATGCCATTAAACGTAGAGCAAAGAGGCTAGGATGTTGCTACCGTTGTGCAAGATTGAACTATAACTCAGTTTTTAGGGAAAGTGGAAAAAAGTTCAATGGATTAGTTTGGTCCTCATCGGGTAAGAAAAAAAGAAGACTACTGATACAGGAACCGCTAAGTAAGACCAAAGAAATTTGGTCTAAGATGGGTTACATCGGTAGGGACCAAAACGATTACTTGATAAGACAACATGAAACATGGCCACGGTAGTCAACTCGTCTGGGAATCTGACATAAAAAAACCCCCATGTTGGTCCGAGGTGGACCAATTTAGGTCGCATTTTCTTTTATGTCTTAGGTTTTTTTTTTAATTCAGGAAAAAGAATTTTTTAAAGGAATTGAAGCGAATTGAAAATATATAAGGAATCTGGAATTTTCGTACTTTTGGACGGAAGTAAAAAGAAAGTCCACTTTTTCTGAATGAAGAAGCCTATTAGAGGATTACCTAAACTTGTCATTACTATATACACTTTACATTTCTTGAAGTTTGGATAGGAAGCTAAAATGGTTGCTTTCAGAATTTCTCCAAGGATTCGATGAGAACCTGAGATTTAGTTCACAAATATTTTCTCTCCTGGTTCATCAAAGGGAATTAATTCGGACAAATTGAAAAAGGCTGCATTTTGTTCAGGGATCGAAGTGCTTCTCCACATTTCTTTCCAAAAAAAAAAAAAAGAGAGAGAGAAGAATGGAGAAGTTTTCTGACCCTTAACAACAGTGTGAAGCCGTCATAATAACCTTGAGATGAGGAATTTATTTTGGCTAGATTTTTGGGGGATCGGACAGTTTAAAGAAAAATTCTGTTTAAGTGGCATTGGTGTGGAATATTCAAAACTGATAGTTCTACATACATTTTTCACCATGCACACAAGTTTTGGTATGAATTTATTAAGAAAGTTTTTGAAAAGAGAATAATGGACCGGATTTTGAAAAGTCTAAATTCTCGATCATTCCAGATTTCGAAAGTATTCGATAAGAGTGGATTTTCCTTTGAGAAATTTTGTTTACCTTTGCTACTTTTGAAAAAAGAATTTTATGGGTATATTTAATGCAAACCCTCACGAGGCACAACTTGTCCGCTAGGAGGAACCTAGGGGTTTAAGGGCTTGTTACATATGCTAAATGCAACCAAGAGTACCAGCAAAAGTAGTTTTGTTTTCATACTTACTTGTTTTCTTAGATTAAGTCAAAGAACTTCAAACTATTTATTCGCAACTTTTCCTAAGGGACTAGCAAAATACTGGTTGGGGGTGTATTATGTCCATGAATTTGCACAATTCAGGCATCATTTTAGATTGGATTAGGGACTAATTAGGTTAAATGCATCATTATTCATTCAATTTCATCATTTCATGCATTTTCACCTAAAAATTGGAATTTGTACAATTTTTGCACATCTTATGCATTAATTAAGAATGTTTGCATTTTTTCTCCGAAGAAGCCTAGTTGGAGTAGAATTCTATCTGGACGGGTCCCACTTCAATGTGGGCACTTCAGTATTTGATGTGTTTAATTAGAATGTGTAAAAAATGAAATTTGTAGGGCCCATAGAACCCTGGGATGATTTGGGTCCCACTGCTTGAAGATCCACACACTTAGAGTTCATCTGCCCGTGGATCCCATTTGAAGATCAGCTAAGGCTTCCAGAAGATCTCATCTCATCCTATTGTACAAAGAAATATTCTTAGAGATAGAGTCCATTGCAAATTAAAATTCAATCCCGTTTTTTCTCAAAATAGCCTATTTTAAAATAACGATAACTCTCAATCCAAACGTCGGATTAGTGCAAATGACCCACCGTTGGAGAGCTCTTTCAGAGTAGATGTCCGTAGAGCCCAAGATTGCACAAATCAGAGCTAAAATGAGAAAGTTATGGGCCTGGGAAGTTTCATATATATTTTTAGGCGGGATTGCAATTGCATCTACACCATTTAAGTATAACTGTTGCACATTTCTTTGTAGAGCCCATAAGAAGATCAGATAAGAATGCTTAAAAGCTTCCACTCCATCTTATCTCTAAAATCTCTCTCATCTAAGGAGATAAACCCAATCAACATGCAGCTGATCTTATCTCTCAATCCACCAAAAAGAGGTCCAGATTCAATGAACCTGAGGAGCTAGAAAACTATAAAAGGAGACCATGGGAGGCTCTTCCTCACCCCCAGCTAGATTTGAAAATCCCAGATCTCTCTCCCCCTCTCTTCTCCACTTCTCCCCTCCGTTAATTTTTGTTTTTATTTTAAAGGTATTCTAGAGCCTTGTTCCAGAAACTAGGATCTAGAAGAGAGAACTCTGAGAGACCATTGTATAAGAAGAAGGAATCAATGAAGTTATTTTTTATGTTCTTTGCAATGGATGGCTGAGTTTCTAATTGAAGCGAAAGATGAAGTTAAGTATTTTAATATTCTAGTTTATATTTATTATTTTACTCTTTTCTAATTGTCTCTTGTTAATGTGCTTTTAAAATGTAATAATAGATCTATCTTCATGCCAAAGGCAAACCTCTGATTTGTGTTCTTAATGAATAAATTTTGATCATTTATGCTTACTTTGGTAGATTATGCTTAGATCTTTGGTTATCATTGATAGTCTATGCTTAGTTTGATAGGTGATGCTTATGATATTCATTCTTTTATGAGGTGAAGGAGGTCCCAGGTATTGATTTTGTTTTTTTTTAAATTAAGTTGGTTTTTGCAATAGTCAAATCATCCAGATCAAAAACATTGATTTGTTTCTGATCTGAGTAATAATTGAGACAAAAAGGTAAATTAATGACATAAATTGGAATTTTAAATAATTTAGTGGATTCTGGCTGCTCTAATCTGTTTCTTATCATTGTTATTAATTTGTTTAGTTTCTGATTTGCATATCGCACTTCTCTTTTATTATTGTTTTCCTTTTGAAAAAAAAAACTCAGATTTTTAATTAAAAAGTTCAAAAGTGCTCTCTGTGGATCGACCTGTATTTGCCATTGTCTCAACAAGACAACTGTGCACTTGCAGTTTTGAGTAGATTAATTAAATTCACATCAATGGAATATAGTACATAGTTGTGCCATCTGTTATATCCGTGGGAATACCCATTTTTTCTGTCTGCGGGAATACTCGTTTTTATATATCTGGTGTGGGGATACCTATCTTTGTATATTATATCTGCGGGAATACCAATTTATATATATATATATATCTACAGGAGTACCCGTTCTTGGTATATTGTATATACGGGGATACCCATTTCTATGAATTCATGCCATTGGGTTTGCATTCGGTATATTTTGGCAGAATGTAAAAATATATTTTAATTCAATTGGTTAACATCATTGCTTGCAGTTTACCCTTTTGCCAGATTACGTCAATCTAGCCCACTATTTTTGGTGTCTAAGTTCCGTTACCGGTACTGAACCAGAGGGTCAAGCAACGTAGGAGATTCTGCTAGATGGCGGAGTTGTTGAGTGGAGCACCAATGACATGTGTTCTGGTATTGGTGTTGAGATTGGAACTTTAGATTATGTAATAAGGCCATGTTTGCGGTCATTAATTATTCATTAAATTTATTTGTCTTAGAATTACAACTTTAATTATTATGCTTGGAAGCACTTGACCTTGACTTTATTATTATTGAGATTTGTCATATGATTAGTGTATGATACTTATTTGCGCAGATTATGGATTTTAATTCTGCGTGTGATTATGGTTGCTTAATCACCAAGTATAGCCTTACGAAAGACTTTGATCCACCTGAAATTAGAGCCCATATTGTTTATATAAGAAAATTTTTAATTGGCCTCAATCCTTACACCCTTAGAATCATGTTTGGATTTGGCTAAGTTTTGTGGGCATGACAAAACCTAACAAGAATGGAACACTTTCCAAGTATCTGATGAATCTAAGGAAACCGGCCATCGTGCCTCGGCCCTGTGCAATACATATCCAACTGGGCGGCACAACTGTACCAAAGGACAGCGAATCAAGCAGCTAATGCGTTAGCACCACTCCTTTTCCCTGCACTGATGATATTCCATTACAACTTTGCATTTATTTGCAGTGTGGAAGAGGAAAAGATTATCAGGAAATCATAGACCAGGGCAATAGCCAAGCCAGTGTTCACCCAGCACTTACAGGCAGTTATGGAATATGTATATTATAGTAGGACTACTAGTAGTAGACAATACTTGTAATAGCTTCTACACTGTTCTTTGCTTTCTTCTATCTGTATTTTTAAATAAAATTTTCCTATTTAGCAAAAAAAGAAAAAAAATGAAAAAAGTGAAGATTATAACTCAAACAAAAAAGGTGAAGATGATAAACGGTCATAAAAATATTTCTGTTTTGATGGAAAGAGAAAAAAGGGTAGATGGAAAAAGGAATATTCAGCCAATATTCTAGGCTAGCTACATCTTGATCCTATATCCTTATCTCTCCCTCGTTAATAATTTTTTGTTGGAACCATTTTATTTTGGATTTTTAGGGACTTAATTCCATGCAAACAATGGAGGCCTATAGCCTAGAGCTTGTTGATCTCATGATTGGGCGGAAGTAATGACCAGGCTCTGACCAATCATCATTCATCAAGATTGAACAAAGAGAATTGGGCCGATCCCCAAAAAACCAGTTTGAGCGATACAAAGATCCTTGAGGTGAGCACTTAAAGCATGGGACTAATGGCTATAATATTTGCTCCAAAGTGGGCACTTGATGCACAACGAGAACGAGTACTAGAGGCTACTTTACATGATCTATGGGAACCCATCCACGACTTGGGCTGTGCCAAAGTCTGTCCCAAGCTAGCCCATTGATTGTTGGGCTCAGTATCAGTTCCAATTAAAGTTTTCAGCCTGGGCTCACTTTCGTTGTGAAGTATTATTGGTCCTGTAACTTCTGTACTGTGCTGACATTGTACTTGGACATATGAGGCCAACCTCAGTTAGCTATCAGGCCTAAATATCCAGCCTAGGCCCTGCTTACAGGTCTGCAGCCCATGTCCAGCTCAAAATGTGCTCATCTCCACCGTCCCCAGCTCAGAAATGTTGTAGGGCCAACAGTAAAACCACAAATGCATGGCACAGGCACCACCCATAAGCAAGTATTGGTTAAGGCACTCAAAGTAGGTTACTACTAATAATTTAGGCTTAAACATTTTGGGCCATGTGACAGTCTTACTAAGTTACTGGCCAATGGATACTCGGGTCGTGACACTGGGTTCATACCCAGTTGACCGCCAAGGAAAATCAAGGATCCCACCCGAATACAACCCTATTTGTACTGGAGCACATGAATTTCCGTGCAACCAATCATGTCTGGAAGAAAGGTTGCAGCCAACTAAACCTTGTATGCATTACTGAGTTGGCCACTAGGTTGAACCGGTTCAGGAATACTGTTGGCAATTCATGACCCACCTGCAAACTAAACCTGAACTGACCCCGTATTGCAGGGCTCCAGTTGAGTATTATTAGATTGGACATTCCAATTCAAACTTGACCCAACCCAATAAATTTTCATTATGACAAGGGGTGCTCATGGGCTCACCCAGCCCAAGCCCATATAGGCCCAGCTTTCTTTGGGGCGGGCTTGGATTAAGTTAAAAAAAGCCAGAAGCCCAGCCCAGCCCAGCCTGGCCCATGTAACAATGCATGTAATTCAATTTAATTAGTACAAATAATTACTCTAAAGGCCATAAAATTGATTTATTTGGCCTGGATAGGTTGATTAAATGGTTGGCTCAGGCCTGACTTTTATGGCCCATATTGGGCTTGGGCTAGGCCTGGGCCAATGTTTCAAAGGGTGGGCCGGGCTTGAATATGCCTTAGCCTAGCCCATGATCACCTCTAACTATGACTCCAATGTTCACAAGCTGTAAATTGAAGGTGAGCGGTTGAACCTTTCACCATTTGGATTGGTGTAAAGTTTGATTTGTCAAAAATAGTTTTATTCCAGCTATACATGTTACTACAAATAATGCTCGATCCAACCTGAGACTCATTACTAACTCAATACCAGATCAGAGCCAAACTCACTTATATTATGGAGAAAAGTGAAGGGTCACTTTAAGATAAAAGAAAATAAGATGAGTGAAATCTAAAAGTAAAAAAATTACAAATTGACCCCTACTTTAAAATAGAAAAACTAAAAAAAATAATATTCTCATGTCACTAAATGGCAAAAACTTCATTTTTTTTTTACCAAAATAATATAAATGATACCTTCTCATGCCAATAAATGATAAAGAGCCATGACATGACTTTTTGTCACTTAGAACAATTCATCTTCATTTATTCACTCTTGATTTGAGTGTTTCCTTCGTTTCACTCAACAAGTAAATTACCCAAATCATTCAAGCTCAAAGTGTCAGTTTGTCAACTTGTTTTGAAAAATTCTAGAATATCTCTAAGTAGAACGATTATAGTTCTTTTGTAAGGGTGAAGCTAGGAGCAGTTGAGAAATAAACTACAGACTGTGGGGACCATATCTAGACATTTGTACAAAATTATAAAACTAAATGGTGGGCCTTATCAGGTGGTTCCTCATAATGTTGATCGAAGAAAAACAGTAAAAAGGGAAACAAAGAAGCAAAAAAGAAGAGGAGGTTGCAAAGTTTGCTACGATGGCTGTTCTAACGTGAGTCACATTAGTACTACTACTATTCTAACGTGAGTCACATTAGTACGATATTAAAATATTGATCCTTGATGTTCACAAAAGCAGAGCTTCTTAAATCTAAAGGTGCACAGCAATTTTTGTACAGCAGCCGCGTGTGACCCCATTTGGTGCAAAGCACCCTCTTATTAGATAACAAGGAACCAGATACTCTAGGTACCCTTATAACTTTTTTTAATTTTAAATTTTTTAATAATACTGCTAGTGATTTATGCATCACCGTGAGTTCCTTGATCTGAGTCACAATTCACTAGTCAAATTCATCAGATCCATTTTTTAGGTTACTAAAGGGTTGAAAGCATAATCCTCTTGTATTTTGACTGAACTTTTAATAAATTAGTTTCCAAAATGTAGACCGATTAGGATGAGGACATAAAAAACTGACTTTAGCGGTAGGATTTTTTTCCGTGGCTAAAATTGCCACTATTGATTCTTAAGAGAGCATCTAGGAATTAGTTGTAACGATGGAAAAAAGATCCTCACTAAAAAAAAAAAAAAAAAAAACCATTAGCACCAGTAAAAACAAAGCCCCCATTAATGTGGTTCTTTCTGCAGCTAGAAGCCACTCTTCTCGTTGTGATATAGATCTAATTTATTAACTCCGTTTGTAACTTAAATAAAACTATTGTATGCACATGAGTGATCCATATAAACATGAATTATCTCATCATACCAATAGCAAACCTTGAGCACCTATATGAAGCAAACTATGACCCATGCGTCAAAAATCATGAATTGTGATAGGGCGATCTAGGTAACCTTTGACTTAAATTACAACCCCATTTGGGAAAATAAATGGACACCTATCTAAACTTTTTTTTTTCTTGTTATTTTTAACCTTTTCTTTAAAGAAAAATGATCTGATTGGTTGAGAATACCAGTGGAGATTGTTATTCTGCATCACTACTCAGTAAACATTCTTTCAACTCACTTTAATGAAAATATTACAATCCACACAATAATATATTGATAAACATCAGTATGATTCTTGGCTATCTTATATCATGTGATGCCTTTGACAATTAAGCCAATGTATATTGTAATAAGATTAATCGAAATAATTTTTGTTTCGTCAAAATTGGATAATCCCGAGAGGAAGGGCAAAAGTCCAAAGATTGAGCTGGCGAGAAATAATTAGGTCATTAAAAAAATTAAATAAATAGAGGAACCGGAGTAGAAACCGGCTGCTTAAAGAGATAATGTAACTGTGTGCCAGAAACCGACTGCATAAAGTTCTTAATAAATCTGATTGCAGATTCAGGTCCACATCTTTCCCTACTTTTTTATTTCTTTTTCTTTTATTTTATAAATAGATGACTTTTACATATATATCTCTACTGGCCCCACTAGGCCAAAGAGGATATGCTGATTAGATATCTACTAATGTTTCTCGACCCTTCAATCTACAGCCATTGAGTAGTAAATCCAATCTTCTATCTACCCAATTTTTATGACTTTAGATAAAGCTAACATTTAAATCTTTATAAATTTTAATATAGGACTAATATGAAGATCATACTATTAAGTTCATGAATTTTTATATTTATACATCATTTTAAAATGAATTTTCATATTTTTTAATATATTTTTTGCATTAACTTAGAATTTTTACAAATTTTCTCCGAAAAGTTTCAATTAGAGTAGAACTCTATTCGGATGGATTCCGCTTCAATGTGAGCTATTAGTGTTTTACTAGTTGAATAAAATGAAATATGTAGGACCCCACTTCTTTTTGTATATAATTTGGGTCTCACTGCTTGAATAATTTGGAAGATCCACACTCTTAGAGTTCATCTACCTCTGGATTCTACTTGAATATTAGCTAAGGCTTCCAGAAGTTTTTATCTTATCCTATTTGTGCTAAGGACTATTCCTCTAACTTGGCCAACAAATAACAATAATGTAGAAATAGAGTCCCTTGTAAATCAAAATTCAAAATTTAATCTCATTTTTCTTAGTACAACCTATTTTAAAATAGCCATAACTCTCAATTATAGGTCTAGTTGGTGCAAATTACCTACCATTGGAAAGCTTATTCTGAGTAGATACTTGTGGATCAAGATTACACAAATTGGCGCTATAATGAGAAAGTTATGGACCTAAGAAGTTTAAGGTATATTTTTGGACAAGACTACAATTAAATCCACACCGTTAATAATATATGGCTACACTTCTCGTGTGGGACTCCTTTTGAGGATTAGCTAATCCATCCAAAGGTTTTCAAAAACTTCCATGTCATTCAAATTAAAAAAGGATAAAAGATATCTCTCATGAAAGAAGATAAATTAAATCTACAGAGAATGTGTCAAAATTCAATGAATCTGTAAGATAATTGGAGAAATAAAAGGAACACCAAATGAGGGATCATGCCATTTAATTTTTTTTCCCACACCTTGGACGACCAGCCTTTTCTCTTTCCCTTCTCCATCTCTCTTTGCCCCCATTAACTTTTGTTTTTATTTTTTGAGGTTTTTCTGGAGCTTTATTCCAAAACTTAGGCATGAAAGAGGGGATTTTTGATAGAATCTTGTAAGGACTTAATAATTTTAAAGAAAACACTCATGGAGTTCTTGACAATGGTTGGCTAATCTTTTTTATCAGAGCGAAGGATGAAGGTAAGTATTTTGATATTTTAATTTATATTTATTATTATACTCTTTTTTTATTGTCTCTTCTTAATGTGCTTTTAAAATATAATAATATATTTGTCTTTATGCCAAAGGTAAACCTTTAATTTATGTTCATAATGAATAAATTTTGATCGTTTATACTTACTTTGATAGGCTATGCTTAGATCTATAATTATCTTTAATAGTTTATTCTTAGTTTGATAGGAGATGCTTATGATATTTATTCTTTTATGAAGTGAAGAAAGTCTTGGGTATTAACTTTTTTCTTAATTAAATACTGCTTTTTGCAATAGTCAAATCATTCGGATCAGAAGCATTGATTTGTTTTTAGTCTGAGTAATAATTGAGACAAAAAGAGTAAATTAATTGCATAAATTGGATTATTGAATAATATTGTGGATTTTGAGTACTTTGATCTATTTTTTGCATTGATTTTTTACTGCTTTTAATTGAATCTAGTTTCTGACACTTTTAGTTTTTATTTCAAATCAATTTTCTAGTTAAAAAGTTCAAAATTTTAATTAAAACGTTCAAAAGTGCTCTACGTGGGATCAATCTTTATTTGCCACTGTCTTAAGAATACAATTATTCACTTGCTGTTATCATTGAATTTACCACATCACATACTAATATTCAGTGGGCCTGCCCCACATATATCCACTTTCTAGAAAGATATGAAAAGCCCATAGAGTTTAAGCTGGAAAGGATCCTGACTCTCCGTGGGCAGAACAGAGTGGCCTGCACGTCAACTTATTATCTTTGTGCAGATTTCAGTTTATGGCATTTATTTTTTTTTTTTACCCCATCCTTGTAGACAAACTCAAATTGTCTTAGTTAGGTGACATAATCTTGTTTATTATTACGTCAAAGAAACGTAAAATGAAAAATACTGTGACTTACAGGTAATGTGAATCCATAGTTTATGTGTTTAACTAATGCACCTGCACTTGGCATGCAAAGATCAAATCACGCTAAAAGGATTTAAAAAAAGCTTAGATCTAACTAATCAGGGGAATAGGATTAAAAAAATCTTAATTCTGGCTTACATCAATGATTATATATATATATTTACTCTGGATTCCTAAGAAAACCACACGTTGAGAGGGGTTTTCCTTTTAACAGTGCCGGCTAGTTATTGTGTAATGACCAGGAATATATTAACATATGACTCGATCATATGGAGACCTCACCTAATATACCAAAAAGTAGCATAAGCCAACGTCCAACAGGGTAAAGGAAAACAGAAATAATTTATTTAATATAAAAATTTAGTTGGTGCGCTTTTGAATGGTCGGAACTTGCTAATAAGACTAATAGCACTATCCAATTGACTTCATCTAGTGTGAAATGGGTCGTTTAGATCATACCCAAACATTTGAAGGACCCTCCCCAAAAATATTGCCATGTCCACGATATGAGCCAATTTCAAATTTCCATTTGAGTTCGATTTTTAAAATTGGTTCTGAACAGTGTACTCTGTTCGGCCGTACCAGGTTGGCAATTTTGACATGACCGGCCAGCAGGACCTGGTAATCCTGGTTTTATTTTTGGGTTCAGCTTAGGTTAATATCTTTGATGAGAATGGTTGGTTAACATTGAGTCCATTCTCATTAAAAGTCTAATTAAAACCCACCAACGCGACTTGAATCCAACTAATTGAGCTCGTTCCTCTTAATGTTCGCTGTAGGCTTTGTTTGACATGTTCAACCCATTTGTAAGTGGTTGAGTTTTAGTTGAGTGCTAGCCAATGATATTGGGTAACTCGGATACGCTCAACCAATTCGCCAAGCCCACCCGGCCTGCCGGCCACCCCTAACTTATTAACTATAGTTCATTAGGATCCAAGATAATATGGGTCAAGAAGCTGACCCCCACTCAAACCTCAAAGTTTTTTTTAAAAAAAAAACCCTTATATTTTGGAAAATCTAATGATTTGTTGTAAATCTTTTCCATATTTGTTTTACATTGAGACCCCTTAAGGAAAATTTTCTGGATCTTCCCCTATTGGGGTCATGTTTGGATCCACTATGGAACTGACCCAAACCCAACCAGTTTATGCTCATATCTTCATGCAACATACAATTAATAGCCTAATACAAGGGAATTTCCATTTTCCAAGTTTGATTAAAAGTTGAAAACACAAAAAAGAAAAGAAAAGAAAAGAAAATACTAATAATAATTTGAACAAGAGAGAGAGAGCTTAAGATTTAAACTATCATCTTCATCATCCTTATGATCATCCTTCATAGTGGGACCAGGAGATCTCTCAGTATTTTTCATCAAAATCTCTTGCTTGAAATCCTCCAATTGGAAGGAAGGAGTCCAAACAGCCTTCTTCTCTGTTCTCATCTTCTTGACCACTGATTCCTCTCTCCAGCTTTCTTTCACAGCCCGAATGCTTCTAATGGTTGCAAAGAACTTCTCTATCTTTTCCTCCTCATCTTCTTCATCTGGGGCGGGAGGGAGAGGTTGCATTGATCTCTTCCCTCTTCTCTCTTCTTCCATTCCCCCAACTCGCACGTCTTCTTTGATTCTCACGCAATAGAAGAAACGTCATACAAACTGCAGCAGAGGTAATAGAGAAAGAGAGAGGACTTCCATTTATAATTTGTTGGGAGAGACCCGTGAAGGTTCTGGCGTCTGGTCAAAGTGGTGCGGGTACCCACAGGGCAAAAAACAAAACAAAGGCCAGGTTTGGGCGACGAAAATGTCCTAGGGCGGACCCATTTGGTAGGTGCCAGTTTGTCATGCGGATGGCTTTTTTGAGTAAAACTGGAAAGAAGGTGTCGCGTGCTCAGTCGTCAACTTCGTTGCGTGGGGTGGTAAACGTCAAGCATACGGTAGCAGGTGACCTCAATCAAGGTGATGTCAATGGAGATGGCATTTATCATGCGGATTCGGCCTGCTTGGGCCCACCATGTCTCATCATCCAACAGAGAATCGGATGGATGAGGTAACTAGCCGGCCTGTTCTTGAAGTATATTAATCAGTCAATCACAGAATAGATGGAACCAATGGGAATTTCTTGACCCTTGGAATTGAAGATGACCCTTATGTTTTTTTGGGTTAGGTTTGGTGTAAATTTCTTACTCTAAAGTAATTGGAATAGATAGAGGTTGAATCCGTTAGTTTTAGCTGAGCATTATAACTTTTAGGTAGACTTTTTATTTTTAGATTTGTGGTAAGGGTGTAAATGGTTCGGATTAGATCAAATTGAGCCAAATTCACCATCAAATCGTTGCATACTGATTTTCATTTTTGTAATCCGTAGTCAATCCATTGCAATTAAATTTGAACCAAACCAAACTGTGTATCAATGGGATCCACTTTCGGTTATGTTAAAAGCATTCAATCCGTTAATTAATTGAGAGAGAGATCGATTTTTGCTAATTCATATACAATCTCAATGACCCAGCTCTGCCACTCCATTCACACGCCCTAGCCCGGCCAGCCCAATCCTCTCACCAGCCATTGCTATCTCCACATTGCAGAAACCAAGATCCTTCAGCCACCCAATCCCCGGACCCCAAATCCCTTATCCCCTTCACCCCATCTCTAAATCCCAAACCAGTCCCAGTGAAAAAAAAAAGGAAAAAAGTAAAAAAAGGAAAGCAACCAGAAGAAAGAAGAAGGAAGCATCAAAGAAGAAGGAGGAAGGCATACCTGGCATCACCGTCGCACGCCGCGGCCTCATCCTCCATCACCATCATTGCCATCCATAGGAGACTGCAAACCGGAGAAGCCTGTAGTCGTCACCTTCACTTTCAACACAGCTAGCATCCGCCAACACTGCCGTAACATAGTCATCGTCGTCTCATAGACACCGCCTACTCGCTGCCCCATTTCCCATTCTCTTCCTTCTTTGAGCAGTGCGCACGAATAGGGTTTCGAACCCTTTGCTTTTGTTGGAACTTGGTGCGGAAGTCACGTGCCGCTTGTAACACATAGACCTAAATTCAACAGTTCATATTTATTTAAATCCACGGATAGAGGGTAAAATTAGTCACCAAACTGTTACTAACAAACTATGATTTTCTTTTAATTCGTCATCAAACCAGTAACCATAGGATCGGTTAAAAACTGTAGATCGGATTGGTTCAAATCAGTTTTATAAATTGACATGTTTTTTGTGTACCTCTAGTGGTAAGCTTATCTTTATTAGGTTGGCCAGTACAATAGAAACAAATGCCTCAATCTTGAACCCAACCTTTATTCTAAATGGGTCCAAAATGTCAATTCAAATCCAACTCAGAGATAAAGAAAGTTCAATCTAACCTAGAATTATTGTTTATGGTCCTTTGTGTCTAGCATAGGATTGGCACCTATAAGTGGGCCAGGAAACAACAATGTAAACTCTCACAATGGAAGCCACTATTTTCAAGGTATAATTAATTGAAAGGACTAATACTATATATGTTAAGTCCCCAAAATGAAAACAGGGTTATTGTGAGATCAACAGTCAATTGAAACTTTAAGTGTTTTAGTACAACATGTGACTCTTAATCAAGGTCCCACACAGGATCTTAGGTCCACTGTGAATCCAAATATTTCACATTCACCAATACCTATGAAAGCATTATCTAGCAATTGGTATCATCCCACTAATCAGAGTTTGCACATCAAAAGATATGAATTAAACATTCAAATTGCAAAGCAAATAAAGTTAAGGTTTACAAAGCCCATTTAAAACTTAGGCAATCAAAATAATGTTTAATCAAATGGAACACCCAAAATATGTGGTGTCACTTTTGTGCGGGACTAGATGGCTCCAAAGCCATCATTTGCATGCTACTCGAGCTCATCAATTGGTTCAAGTGCTAGAAGCGCTTCACTTGTCTCCTCCTCCTCTGGGTAATAAAGCTCAATACTTATGCACCATGCGCAACATCATCAAACTACAATTGTAGTTGGAAGGTAGACATATGTAATCCACAACAGATATACAATATCAAAAGCGAATAAAAACAATGTGATCATATGAAGACAATAAACAAAATATGATGTGATTTTAAATCAGTAATAATGTAAGTGCACAATTGTCAGTAATAAATAGTGGCAAGAGCAAGTCGATCCCACATAGAACTGTCTCAAATTAAATTAAAAGTGAAATTTTAAACCAAAGATCAAAACATAAAGAGTTTGATTTGTAGTAGAACTAGAAAAATAAAAATAAAAACTAAAGCAATTAAAATTAAAGAAAAATAAGATAATATTCCAGATCAAAGCCTCCAGAATCCACTAAATAATTAAACCATTCAATTCATGCAATTATTCTAACCATTTGTCTCAAATATAACTCAGATTAGAAATAAATCAATGTTTCTGATCCGAAAGATTTGTCCTTTGCAAAACCTTTTATAATTAAAAACCTTTTAGAAACCCAAGATCTCATTCACCTTATAAAAGAATGAACACCGTAAGCATCATTTATAAAACGAAGCATAGACTATCAAAGGAAACATAATTCCTAAGCATAGTCTATCAAAATAAGCATAGATAATAAAAATTAATTCATTAGAAATTACAAACAGAGGTTGCCTTCTTTGAAAGAAAGACAAATCTATTATTATTTTTAAAATCCCATTAAAAGAGACAATCAGAAAAGAAAACAAAATAACAATATAAAACTAAACAGAAGGTGACTTAAGCTTTTTCCTTCACTCCAATAAAAAAAGCATCCCACCATTGTAAAGAACTTCAAAAAATCTTTCATTGATAGTATATTTTTGTACAATGATCACTTAAAAAAAATCTCTTCTAAAAATTCTAATTTCTAGAATAATGCCCAAAAATATGGGAGGAAGAGAGGTGGAGAGAGATAGAGAGGACATGCAGATCTAGCTGGGAATGGGGTTGGAGTCGCATGAGTGCCTCCTTTTATAATTTCTAGTTCCCTCAAGTTTATTGAACTTAAAACTCTTATTGGCTTGAGATTATCCTCTGCAGCATTTATGACTTTTTGGCCAAGCTAAGTGGAGTTAGGATTAACGTGGGTTCTCTGCACAATTTCATCTTCAAAGACATCAAATATTGGGCCCATCTTTGATGAAAGACTTTTAATTATGTCTAAAAATGTACAGTCTACTTCTCGAAGGCATAATTTTGTCAATTTAGCTTTGATTTGTGCATTTACTTTGAAAAAGCTTTTCAACAGTAGGTGGATTATGCCAATCCAATGCTCAGATTGATCAAAATGGGAATGACTTTTAATTCTTAATTGAAGTTGACATTATCTTTGTATAACTTCTGAATTTGAAAGGAGATTAATTTTTGTGGCTCATTCAAACACTTTTGAATAATCCTCTTCCATCATAATCCATTTCAAATTAATTCAAAACAACAGGCAATGTGGGCCTTCTTATGTGGGACATCTTCTTTGCTTGAATCGTGGGCCCCGTGCGATGTCTTTTACTTCAACTAGGACTATCTCGCTTGATTTGTTGAAGAGTCCAAATCCAAGTAGGACTATTTCGAGAAGAGTTCTAATCTGACTAGGATTCTTCAAAAAAATTGGAAAATTGTATAAAGCGTTGAAATGATATATGGAATGTGTATGAATGCTTGAATTCTCAATTTTGAGGTGCAACTACATGAAATGATGAATTTCAGAGAAAAATAGTGCATTTAGCCTAAGCCCATAACTCTACAGAAAATGATGACTTTATAATGCAATTTTATGGACTAACAATATACAATGAACAATGTATTAAAAAAAGAAAATCGTAATTCAAAGGTATACAAAAGAGCACAACCGCATGGCCTAAGCATCGGATAGAAACCCTATCCATAATATAGAGGATTAATCTATCTTTCGGATGTATAACATCCTATCCACATTCATATAGCACATAGCTCCGTCCATAACATTAGATGGTTAGTGCAGTCCATATTCTAGAACATACTGATTTCGGGTGATAAGCAACCCTATTCAAATCAAGGTGTACACCCATGCCCCAACCAATTGCAGTAGTCCACGAGACCAAGATTCCGAAGACACTGGCCCCTACCCCGAGGTGTCCCTTCTGTGCTAGATTTAAACATCTTAGTAGTGCTCAACCAACAAAATCCTAAGTCATAAGTGGAGTATCCAACCCTTGGGCTCCCTTATCCTTATATGGACAAGTCTCAAATTTATATTGAGTGATCCTATTGGGAGTCTTATTGGAGGGTCCATATCAAGTCTTATAATTAAGTTGGATTGTAATATCTATTGCATCTACCCTACTTGATCTGACGTGAGACCCAAGGCATGTGGGCCATATGATTTCTTACAATCTCCCATTTAGCACAAATGCCGCGTATATAAACATATTTAAGTCTCATGAGTATCACATGCCTTACAAATACCTCTACAAGCAAAGCCTTGGTGAAAGCATCGGCCATTAATTTTTTTGAAGGCATATAGAAAATCTCTATATAATTCTTTTTAACTTTCTTTCTAAGAAGGTGATACTTTATCTTAACATGTTTTGATTGGCTATAAGCCTTTCACTCATTAACTATAAAAATGGTCGATGTGCTGTCTATGTTTATTAAGACATGCTTTTTCTTACTTATTACTCCCAAATAATAAAGGAAGTGTTTTAACAAAAGAGCCTCTTAGGCTGTTATACTGTAAGCTATATACTCATCTTCAGTTGTTGATTTAGTCGTGAAGGTCTATTTTTTGTTACCCTAAGAAATTGCATCTCTTTCGAGGTAAACACATAGCTGGTCATTGACTTTCTCTGGTCTAAATCACTGGCCTAATCTGCATTTGAGTACCTGAGTAGTTCCAAGACTTCACCTTGATAACATAAGCGAAGATTCATTGTTCTTTTAATATACTGCAGAATCCTTTCAACCGTTTACCAACGTTATAATCTTGGGTTACTTAGGAATCTATTTATGAGAATCACGGCAAATGCAAGGTCTAGTCTCGTATGCAGCATTACATAAATGATAATGCCCATAATTTGATCAAAAGGTCTTAAACTCATCATTTCCATATCCTGCATATTTGTGGGTCTTTAATCACTTGACAATTTTGTGCTCTTGTAGATCAGAGTGTCAATTGGTTTACACATAATTATATTAAACATTTTCAACACAGTTTCCAAATATGTTTAATGTGATAAAGCCAATATCTTCACGGGTTATTCAATGCCAAGTACATACTATGTCTCACCCATGTCTTTCATCTCGAATCTCAACTTTAACCATTGTTTGATTTCATTTATGGCTTCCAATTTATTACTTGAGATTAAAATGTCATCCACATAGAATGAAAAATGTAAATAACAACTCACATTGTATTTAATATAGAAACATGTGTCGATATCATTGGGGACAAATCCTATTTCACATATGGCCTAATGAAATTTTCTATACCATTATTTTGAGACCTGTCTTAATCCGTACAATGCACTATTAAGTTTGTACACTTTATTCTCGTGACCTTGCACCACAAAACCCTCAAGTTGTTTCATATAAATTTCTTCTTCTAATTCACCATTCAAGAATGCTGTTTCAGATCCATTTAGTGCAATTCAAGGTTACAATATGCTACCAATACTACTAAGGTTCATATAAATTGGAATTTTACGACTGGAGAAAACATCTCATCGTAATCTATTCCTTTCACTTGTGTGAATCCCTTTACTACTAACGGTGCTTTATATTTATCCAAGGATCCATTGTTCTTAAATTTATTTCTAAGAACAGATTTAAATCCAATGGCTTTTCGATCTTTAGGTAGATCAATCAATTACCATACGTGGTTCTTTTCAATTGATTCCATCTCCTCTTTCATAGACTTTAATCAACATTCTGCATCCGGCGCTTTGACCGCTTAAGGGTAGGAGGTTGGATACAAGTCTTGCATGATTTCCAACAAACTACAAAATCCTCTAGATATGCCAATTGTTTCCACACCCAAATCAACCTTCCAACTGGCTTATCGAGTTATTTAATCCCCTTAAGTGGGTCATGGCGAGAAATTCTATGTTCAACGTCCTCTTTGTTGGAACCCCCACTTGCTTAAACCCCCTTGCCCTTAGAGACTTCATACAATTCCACACACTATGGTTTCACTCTAGGACTAACTGTCATATCCTCGAGGAAAAACACATGTCGGCATTCTATGATTATCCTATTATTGTGATCACACACACAATATCCTTTAGGATATGATGGTTAGCCAATGAAAAAACGATTTTTTTTCGTTTTTGCTTGCAATTTATATCTTTCCTGTGGTGGTAACAAGAAGTTTATAGGGCATCACATACATGATATTGCCCCAAAACAATAGAAGAACTACTCCACATTCATAATTCGATACACATTCAATACATAATACACAATAAGTAGTCCTCTCGAACCCAAACAACAATACCAAGCCACAACATGGTCAACAACAATGCAATACTATACAATTTCCTAATGCACACATTTAGGATACATTAACAATACAAAATGATGTAAACTAGAAGGCCAAGGAGCATTTACAATCGAAACTCTTAGATCAATTATCAGAATTTACGTACCTGAAACTTCTACTCAAACCATGGGTGAAGTAAGACCATGCACTCTATTTATCGGTGCATAGTGCATTAATGGATGTCTCGGGTCCTCACACCATCATAGTATGAATAGATCGTACATCGTACGGGAACCATACAGCCCATAAGAGATACACTTGCTCACAACACTTCTTATTGAGTGGTTCAACAATGAGTCCTCAATCATGGATAAAAAAAATGGTCCAAAACCAAAGCTAAAAGCATAGGATTATAAAGGTTTTTCACAAAAAAAACACCAGTTGGCAGAACCCCTCCGCTTGCGCAGACCAAGGCTCTGCTAAAAAACGGGGGTTCCTTATTTCTGATGAAAATTGGGAAATTCATTCCCCCTTATTCCTCTTTCAAACCTGCATAACAATGGCCTTTCCCCCTCCATTTAGTACACAAAAACCACCTCCAATCTCCATTCAATCCATTCCATTCAAACTAAACTTATTCTAGCATTTTCCATTTAAAAGAGATATAAATGAGCATAAGGGACATCCAATAAGCTAAAGAACAAGCAAATCACTATTCTAAAGCAAAACTCCAAATGATCTAGCTAAGGGGAAGAAATAACCTAGCCTAGGGTGCTTAGGAGAAGAAGAAGCATGAAGAAGATGACCTTAAAGAAGTGGAGAACATGGAAAAGAAGATGATGAGCTTTAATGGAGCTTGGGGAAGCTTCAATGAACAGAGGTGGCAAGAAGGGAGATGAGGGAGAAGGGAAAACGGCACAATGATAGAGTGAGAAGAGAAAGAGATGAAAGAAAAGAAAAGGGAAATCGGTTGTTCTATTTAAGATTAGGTTTTTGGGAAATTACAAGGAAGTCCTAAGTTTGTTTGGGTATGATTTTAGGTGGTCTAAATGTATTCGGATTAAGTTAATGAAGAAGAGATAAGTTCTTGGAATTAAGTCATCTACCCAATGAGCCTAAAACCTTACAATTTGATAAATTACGAAAAAGGGCTTCTATACTTTCTAAAATTATGAACTATCCCTTACTACACTCAAACGAGCTCAAAACCCAATGAGACTTTACACACAAAATCTTAGTACTATTTCAGATTTACTTAGACTCTAATCAAGTTTAATTAGCTAAAATATAATTTAATTAGGCTAATACTCATATTTAGGATATGGGACATTGCAAGAAAGAGCATCATTTGTGTCAATATGTTGAAATGTGTTTTGTCTTGAAAGGACTATACTTCAATGACATGCAATAGTCGGGGAATGAAAAGTAATTCTCACAACTAGAGGGACTTCTTGTTAATTAGGCCACTTGTGGGACCTAGTTTGGATGCAAGGCGAGGCATCTTTTACAACTTGCCTAAAGGGAAGACTCTAAACCTCTTGTGGGACTCACCTTAGATGCATGCCAATTATAGGAGGATGTCAGACAAACATGTCTCATTGTAATTGATTTTTGAGAATATATTATCTCAGTTCAATCGTAAAGTCATTGGTTTAGGCAACTAAATATGGGGTGAGTATAAATCTAGCTAAGGTCAAATATTGATGACTTTCAATTGTTAATTCATGAGCTTAGTCAGTGCTAGGATGTTAGATTGATCATGGAGCTTCCCGGGTAGTGATAAATAAATGCTCTCCCACCGAAGCAGTCAAAGTTTCTTTCAGCAGAAAGAAGCCCCCATTTTTCTTGCAATCAAACAAACAGATATGCAAATTTGGGTAAACAAACCCACAACTATGAACCCATGGACACATCCCAATCTCAGGATCATGCTGACGACTTGAACCCAGACTCAAACTAAACTGGGTGCAAACCCTAGATCTATAGCCCACCTATTTTCGGTTTGTCATCTGGTATTCAGTTAATGTGGTCCCCCATTTTCATGTCTATTAATGAAACCACCAAGTTCCTGCTGAATCCTTACATATCAATTGCCCTTCACTTGGGTAACTTATAATTCTCATCACCTCATTCACGTGCTGCATTCCATCTATGTAGACCCAAATCGAATGAGATGGAGTGAATCCAACTTCCCATCCACAACCACCTTGTCTTGATGGGGATTTGCATTTATAGACCCGTAACTCGCCATCTCAATGCTGGTGGGAGTTAACCTGAGCCTTATTTCCATTTTAGAGTTTTCGAAGACTTGGGTAGGACTTCCTTTGTGCGTTGGGTTAGCAAAAACTGACCCAACCCATTAACCTGATCTGATCTCGCCCACACTTGTCTAAGAGGGAGCTTGCACACGCAAAAAGACATCCAGTTCAAGTAGAAAAGTAACCCACAAACATGTAGAACAAAAACCAGTATACGCAAGAAAAAAGCCTGCACCTGCCGGAAAGAAGCCTACACAGACCCTATTTTTTTAGTTACATTTGAAGTAGTACAAACCTGGGCGTGTGGAGAAGCTAAGTCAAGTGGTCATTAATCTACCAAAGGGGCAAATATTTTAGTGTTTTAGGTGGTCGATATCATGCCTAGGGTCGCACTCGCAAACATGGTTGAAAATTAGCGCCGGTTAATGAGTGTAGTATCCCTCAGTAAGAGGTCAGAAATGGTGGAAATTCCAGTTATATTCCAGAAGCACTGCTATATTCCAGAATATTGAATTGGGAGTTCTGAAGATCCAGTGGTGGTAGAAGGCCATCCAGAAAGTGTCATGTCATGGGCTACTGGAGGGACAAATAGACAAGGAAATTGAAATTCAGGCACTATTGGTTAAGGGCATTAATCCATCATTCTGTCAAAAATCTCTCCTTTTTTAGCCTAAAAGAAAAAAAAAAAAAACACACTCACACAAAGAGAGGTAAATATGGAAATTAACAAAGTTTAGAAATCCCTATTAAAAATGAAAATTGCGTATTTGATTTGCATAACTTCACCCCGCAGCCCGCAACATATAGTGGTCATAGGTAACGACAACTTGACCCTTATATCTGGGTCGGTCAATCCACCTAACCTACTTAAATGAATCGGGTTATGGCAGATTTGCATATCACGTATTTATATGAATTGAGTTAGGGTCAATCTGCATATCTACCACATTTAAATAATTGGTTACTTTGAACAGCCTTTTTTCATATGGAACAAGCCCAACCTTGTTTTAGGCTATTTTTATAACCGTGCAAGTTCGCAACTCAACCATATCTTTAATAATTGAATTGGATTGGTTTGGGCCAGGATTCTACCGGTTGAGTCAGAATAAATAGGTTGACCCACACTAAATTTGGATTGGGTTGACCTACATGGCATTTGGTTTGAAGTTACTTGACCCATTTCAAAAATGGGTTGGATATTGCTGAGACTTCAACCCGTAGATACCCCCTGTGAACCCAACCTATTTTGACCAGGTCTGACCTGTTTGCCACCCATGCTTTTAGTTGATGTGGCCCCTTTTAAACATAACTCAGGGATAGATTTAGGAGATTGAAAACTCTTATTAAAACTCACGTGCTCAACAAAATGTGGAGCATCTAATCTCCGAGGTGCTGGTGTGAAGGTGAAAAATCCAAACTGAAATCTATAATTTAAATAAAGTTGGATGGGTATCAACTTTTACTTGACATAGTGAAGACCCATGGAATTTAAAAAAAAATTGTTGTGAATGTCAAATTTAGGCCGGTGGCACTTAAATGGGATAGAGGGATTAAAAGGGGTCGTCACATGACATGGTCACTGTGATGATTGAAACCATCTAATTAAAATGATTGAAACCATCTAATTAAAGGGGCCCTTTTTTCTTTTTTTTTTTTTTTTTTTTTTTTTTTTTTTTTTTTTTTTTTTGCCACAGCACTAACAAAACCATAAACTTTAGATTCCTTAATGAGATGGTTACAATTATCAAAAGACCTAACAATCTCTTCTATCCTATGATTTGCACGCACCAATTGGACCTTATATATCCAAGATTTAAGATTGTGTTGGTCCGCAGCCAAATATTATTCAATTTTCCAATACAGTGAAGGATTGGGTTAGGTTTATACATTTGTCTATAATAAATGTATAAACTGATGATGAGTGCTTTCATCATCAGTTTTTTCCAATACAGTGAAGGATGGGGTTAGGTTTATACATTTTATATACATTTCTCTGACCTTCTATCCATGAGTAGATCAAACGGATTTTTTTTTTGTTTTTTGGTTGTGTGGTGGTGGGTGGAGGGTGTATAGGAGAGTAGATCAAACTGATGATGAGTGCTTTCATTTCATCTCATTTCATTTTTTTTTTATAATAGGAAAGACATGCAAAGATTCTCTGAGATCAGGCCAAAACAAATCTGAAGATGCCTAAATTCTAACACACAACAGCTTGCATGGATGAAATATAGCCCTGGCAAAATGTATTTATCAAAGTTCTTTAATACTTCTATAGTTGAATAATTGATTTCTACGCGTCCATCCTCTGAAGTTTAGAACGTTTAACTTCGTGAGAAACATAGAGATCCCATCTACTATCTCCCATGCCAGCCCTGACAATCTGGTTCGACGCACACTGTTCATGGATCTGGACAGTGGACACTGCTGATGATTTACTGTACTGCCTTTCCCCTGTACTGTACCAGATTAACGTTCACTCCAATCAGAGTATTTTAGTTAATTTTGGCCAACAATATTGTAAATTTGCCTAAGAATAACCTAACACAATACATTCGTGAGAAGGATTATTCTTTTCCGATTTCATGCTATATTTCGTTCTTAATCATCTATTGGAAACCAATGTGTTACGATTATATTATTTGCTTTATTTTGTTGTCTCAACTTGTAAGGACGGGGCCCATTTGACCAAACACTTGAGTGAAAAATATTATGCACTTTGATTAGGTTCCTAGGCCAGGCAAAAGCTTCAGTAAGCCAAGTCCACTTTGACATCAAGCTTAATCTTCACTTCGTAATCAGTCTTAAAAAGCAATCGTATGTGCCTGGAAAGTACTTTAACAGTAGGCCCACAAAGGACAAAGCCAGCCCATTTCAATCACTATCAAGCTATCAAATCCTCAGCTATAATTCACTGTCATTGATTGGGTTTGGGACTTGATATGTTCATTATCCCTTTTATATTTCTAGAATTTTCTTTTGCTTGTCGGTCATTAGCATTCCACGTGACAACATGAATGGAGCCTATAAGACCAATGATGAAGTAGTTGAGTGGCCAACATCAATGATGTGTTAAAAAAAGGGTAGGAAAGATCAACGATGGATGTATAGAATTTCAATAGCCACCACATTTCTACAATTTCAACATAAGTAAAACTAATTTCAATTTATACATTCAAAGCAAATTTAATAATTTTTTTATTTAAAATTCAAATTATTTAAAATTTCTAATGACCAAATTAATACTAAATTAATTTTTATTTAAATCTAAGGTACTAATCTCTCAACAGGATGAACGTCAGAATCTCCTCTCCTCTTGCGTAGCTTGTTAAGTAGAATGTTGTGTGTGAATAGAGTTCATGAATTCCTATTAAATTTAGAAAATTAGAAAACGAAAAATTAAAAAATAAAAAATTGAAGGGTCTCATTACCATAAGATTGAACTGCTTATAATTGTGATGCTAAATTGTAATGATCCTAACTTTTAAGTTGGCCCCAATCAGAAAAATTAACTTTCCATAGATTCATTTCAATTTTATATTTATATATTATCCTCAACATAACTTTACCTGCTACGGGATGGTTCCTGTATTTGTATTGCAAATTATAAATTCGTCATGGGTTCAGCTAGATGCAAGATGACGGAGGGTGGGTTTGAATGTAGTGTGGCTTGTAAGAATTGCAACAACTGGGATCTGTATATTATTATTATTATTATTATTATTATTGTTATTATTGTTTTTAAATTTGGCATATATCTCCCTACAATTTTGACTATATATAATAACTTTGCGGGATGATTCTTAAGTATTAACGTGTCATCTTTTTCTACATTATTTAAAACATTCTCTTGAGGGTCAACATGATTTTTTTTCTGTACTCGTGATTTCTTTTGGAATGATAAAATTGTTGGAAAGACAAAATTCATGGAGCTTGCCACTCTCCGATCAAAAGGCAACCCCCTTGCAAAATTATAAGCCACCCAATTGAAATCCCTTGCTATATAGTGAGCATCCCAACTATCAAAACCTTGTATCAACTCCTTGATATCTAAAATTATCATAGCTATGCTGTAGTCTTTCTCTTCCACAAACGTGTCGGAGCACAACAATATTTTAAAAATCCCTCTTTCTTTAAGTAAACTTACGGCTCGATTTAGCTTCTTTAGCCGAACACACTTTACTGTTAAAAGAGTTGGTGGTGAAAAGATTTATTGTCTACTATATGCTATGTGGAGTATAAAGGGATAGCCGAATGGTTAATGGGCATCCAGTCCTCACCCAACTGAAAGGGTTTGATCCTTAGGTCATCTTTCTTGAGTGTGTCGTGGGTTGACCTCGTTAATTCTCATGTAGGTGGCCATTTCCCCTAAATAGTTGGGGTTACTCCAATGTCTATCGAGTTTGAGAGTTTAGAATGCCAGAGATTTATTTTAAATTGTGATTTAATTATTATTTTTATACAGCGGAATAATAAAAATAATCAATTATAAAAAGAAGACAGTACACAATTTAACGTGGAAACTCAAGCGGGAAAAAACCACGAGTTCAAAATAGACAAAATCTATCACTAACTTTCGCGATACAGGATATATTCACAACTCTATAATTAATCTATCGACACAATGCGTTGTAGTTGTTCTTAATAGATTTCCATAGCAGGCAATCCCTCAGTGCCTCTCTATATCAGTACTTTGAGCTTTACAACGAATAAGTCTCTACGCTTAGAGAATAATCTTCTATAATGAAGTAGAAGCCACAAATCTCTTACGAAGAAATATAAACATCAACTCTAGAAATTAAAGCCTTCAGCTCAATCTCTTATGGAAATTCTAGATAATCTCTTTAATGGTTATATCAATTCAGAATTTGAAGAACTCTATATATTGTATTATCTTTAGGGTTGCAAGAGAACCCATTTATATAGCCCAAAATTCGTGCCTTAGATTTAAAAACCAAATCCAAGTGAAACAGAAAGTTTAACACAAATAGAAAAGAAATCAGTGCGGTTTAGGGGCTTTTGCCATCCGTGCATTTGAATGCGGTCAAATAGGCACTCAAGCACACTCACCACTATCTTCGGAGATCAACCCCGGTCAAATAGGTGTTCGAGTGCTCATGATTTTCCTATACACAACAGCAAACTTCTCAAGGTCATAACTTTGTTGTTTTGGTTCTAATTTATGTAATCTTGGGTTCTACGGATATCTATTTGAAATGAGCTTTTTACTGATAGATAGCTTGCTCATACTGACACTTGGTTTGTGATATATAACTTTTTTAATCCATGTTGTCTTCAGAAAAATACTTCAATTTGCATTATCTTCAATTTTGCTTATCCGGCGCGCAACCATAATCCATTCTAAATATAAAATACTACTCAATGGACCAAAGTTTTGTCTAATAAACAAATTTAGCCGATACAAATGTCCTAACAGAATCTCCCATAGTTCTCGACTAGTTTTAAAAGAAAAAGAAAAAAGAGTTATGTACGACACTTGTTCTGCCTCAGTAAGGATAAGCATCCTCACCATATTAGGATTAAACAAATTGAAATTTTGATTTCATCGTTAGATGCAGTCAATATGATGAACAGCAGCATTCTTCCACATGAAGTTTTTCCGTAAAAAATTAAAGAAGGGATTTTGTCTACAATATTAGCCATCAAAATCCACACTTAGTGTTAAAAATTGAGAAAATTAAATAGATTTGCTGATCATTGTTGCTACTTTTTTCTGATATTGAAATACTTTTTTTTGTGATATTGTAAAATATTAATTGACGCTATATGATATAAAACTGCCAACGTGGCATAGAAAAAAGGAGTCCCGCTGACTTTTTAACTAGGTAGTTTTATATAATATCCTATAATTTAATTAAAATTTAATAATATTGTAAAAAAATATTGCAATAAGTAGCAGACTACATAGAATGATGGAAATCTTCTCAACTTTTGTCACTAGATGTGGATGTTGATGAATAATTATAACTGTATAGGAAAATAAAACCCAAAAAAGAAAGTTCAAGAGAGAGTAGAATTAGTGAATGAGGGATATTAAAAAAAAACAGGCTTTCTTCAATGGAATATTTTGAGAAGACCCTGAGTCCTTTCAAGTTTCACCCTCAATTGATGCTCATGCTAAGATTTTGCTTTCTTTATGTAACTTCATGAAGGGATCGTCTGTCTATGATAGAGCTTTCTAGGCAGTTGCTCATCCATTAAAAAACGGAGCACAGATTAAAGAAAAATAAATAAATTTCAGTGGCTGTCTCATTCTAATGTATGCCATGACGTCCTGCTTATGAGCATCTCAACCTCTCTCTTAAAAAATAGGGGCTTAAAACATTAACATGAGATGATTAATGATTTCAAGTTTTTTTTTTTTTTTGGTAGAAATGATTTCAAGTTTGTGTCACGATAGCATGCATGCCAAACAATATTGTTGGTGAAAACAAATGACAATAAGCTAGAAAAAAAAATACATAGATGATAATTGTCTTCTATAGTCGTTGTCTTATCTGAATAAAATGAATGAAATTAAAAAAAAGGAAGTTTCAAATAGTCTAAAAGTTTTGGCTCATTTAAAAAAAAGTATATGAATATTTCAAAGAAGTATAAAAATTTTCCATAATTCTTTCAATCCAGTCCTCTTAATCATTTTTTTTCTTAAAAAATGACAAAAGAAATCAAGTAAAAAAAAAACTGAAAGGTGATGCGGAAATTGACGAACATTTAATCTTTGTTATCCCGAAGCTTATTTGAAACAATTGGAGCACCCTAAGATTACCCACAAGCATCCTGACAAGTTTGAATTGAAAACTTGAGCCCCAGCAGCTTGGAATTACACTTATATTTGAATCTGAGGGGCTGTTTGGAGAAATATTAGTTTACAGGGACTCTTTAAATAAAATAAAGAATATCAGGAGCTGTTTTGCAAAATTTTCAAAAACTTCATAGCACAAAATTTGCATTCACGTGCAACAGTTGTGGATCTAAGTTTGGTGGGTCAAAAGTGACCCAATCCAGTTGGGGCTCAATCCAATAGGGTTGCCCAGTGATTGATCATGAAGTCCTCTTTAAGAAAAGATGGCCCTTGTGGCAGCTATAAGGATCACTACAACAAATTGCAGATTGGCCAACTGAATTTGCAGACGCATCCTCAACACGTCACGAAAAAGGAGTTTCGCCAACGCACCACAGCGTTGGCAAAGGTTTCCTCGACGCTCTCCCCTTCACGTTGTAACATTTCATTGGTAAACAGAATGGCACCATTTGGTTTTTGAAGGGAAATTTTTTCCAACATGAAAATACTCTTTATTGACGCATGACAACGTCGAGAAAAAAGTTTAATTCAAACGATGCATTGAATGCGTCGGGCATTCTTAAAACCTATTTGCAGACTTGGTATTGCGTTGGAGAAGGAAATTGCCGACGCTGGTTATGAGCGTCGGGGAATGTCTTAAAACAAATACATCAAATCTACTCTGTTGTCTTCAGTCTCTGCCCTTTGTTTCTTCTCAATGTCTGCGCTAACTTTTCTCCACTTCCAGCCCCTTTGTTTCTCCTCACCGTCAGCTGCAACCCATCTCTACATCCAGCGCAAAGCCACCTCCCCTTTGTTTCTCCTCACCATTGGTACAAACCCATCTCCACATCCAGTGACCCGTCTCCCCTCTGTTTCTCCTCATCGTCAAAGGAAACTGATCTCCACCGTCATCCATCTATCTGCCCATCTCCACCATCCACCACCACCATAACCATCCCCTTTCCACAGACTAACCCCGGTGACCATAACCTTATCCCAACCCCTGCCCTTCCCAAGATTTGAAATACAACCATCCCCAGCCATACCCACAACTAAGAAGCTGTAACACCCCGAAGCGATTTGATCTGGATTAGCGGCTAATTCCTGATGACTTGGTTACTAATTGTGCTTTGCTCGTGTTTTTGGTTGGTTTCATGTTATGGATGGGTAGTTGGGTTGAGTTTGACCTGATTTAGGTAGACATAAGCCCTTTTTCGTAATATTCGATTTTGTTCGATATCGTCCTTCATTCATCATCTTGGTATTAACGCATGTCTTTTATTATGCTTGTCGATTCCCGTGACTATGTCGTTTGCCAAATATGTTACTTTTTTCCGTTAGACCCGCAATTGACTCGAACTGGAATTAAATTGGAACGATTGGACTTTATTGCAAATTGGATTTATGTTTATCTTGATAAGCCACCGACCTTTTTCTTCTCCTTCTCTCTCTCATTGTTCTGTTTCTCTCTTTCGCAGGAGTCTTCTTCTGCTGCTTGTTCCTCCTTCCTTTTCGTTGCTCTAGCTGGGGAAAGAAGTTGTGCATGTCCATGTTTGAGCATCCCTCGTGTGATTCAAGGTGAGTTGGAGTTTCTTGTCTTGCTTCTCATTTTCCTTCTCGTTCTCGTTCTCAGTATTAGTTGGTACATGTACTCACGGTTCTCTTTTCTTCTTTCCTTGCATGCATGGCAATTAGAAGCATGTGGTAGTGTGAATTGAGCCCAAGGACAACAAGATTGTGTTTGAACTCATTTGAGGCAAGTATAAGTATAACTTGGCTAAACCATGTAGGTATGTGTTTGATTGTGATTACATTGAGTATTCTTGCTTATGAATGATGTTTACAGCCCATCCTGTGTTTGTTTCCCTCTATTACATGTGTTTGAGTCCGTTTGTCCACGTTTCAGTGTTTCTATAATCAGTTCGGAAAGACTTCCGTGTGTACCACGGCTAAGTCGTAAGTCACCTTCGGCTTAAAGTTCAGAGAGGGAAAAACCCAGTTTTCCTCTACAGCCAGGACACGCTAAGCCGTATATTGTCCTACGGGTAAGCCGTAGCTCAGCCGTGACCCAGCTGTAGATCAATACAGGGTGCCTTTTTCTGAATTAACTGAAAGCAAGCAATGGACAGATCTTCTACGGCCCAGCCATGGCTAAGCCGTAGAACAATACACGGCTAAGCCGTAGAACAAACTACGGGTGAACCGTAATTGCGGATGAACAGTAAGGGGAACCGCGGTGGAGCCGCAGTGCAGATTACGGCTAGGCCGTAAGATGCCTACGGCTAAGCCGTAGGTTCACCTACGGCTAAGCCGTATCACCCCTGAAAAATGAATAACAAGGATAGGCTTAAGAAAGAGACTGATATGGCCTTCATGATAGAATGTAGAGCACCTAGACTTGCCCAATGGTCTGAATGTAAGACATGAATGATCTCGAGGGCTACGAATCATTCATGCACATTATCCGGTTGTTTAGCACCTCCCCATGGTTGTTGGTTTAAGGGACTTCGGTGCACATTCCAGATACACTGCAACACTAGACAACAGTGCATCGGACAACTTAAAACTACATCATTATGCATGGTTAGAAACACTGGATAACTAGAATAGGATTGGCTAGTAAAAGATCGTGATTCCTGAACGATAACCTGATTGCATGGCATATTGACTTCGGTTCTTGCCCTCTTATACGCGTTCTGCGCTGGGGCACATGATTGGATATTCCTAGCTCTGTCCATGGTTAATCCTGGGTAGAACAGCGGTCTTGCATGTTCGATCACATGAGTTGAGATGCCTTCATCCATTATGTTGTTGTTTGATCTGTTCAGTTTGATGTGGTTGTTCGATTTGATACATTTGATTGTTTCACTCGTATGACCTCTTGCATCTGTTTGTATATGCTTAACAAGATATGCACGTCACGTTCTGATAAGAGACACATGTTATGCTATGTACACTGTATGATATGCACGTTATGATAAGTTATGCATGTTCTTATGCTTGTTTGACTCCATATGTCCGGCACTACTGAGCCTCAGCCTTAGGATCCCGACGGGTGTGACTTTGGTATAGTTTTGTAACACTCCGATCCCCTTTGAGCCGGATTAGTGGCTCATTAGTGTGCGTTTTTGTTAATTAATTCTTTCGGACCTGGTTTCGGGTCTTGGATAAGTAGTTGAGTAACCTTTGACCTGGGATAGGTAGTTCTAAGCCCTTTTTCGTAATTTTTCTTTTGCTTTGAGTGCATCATATTTGCATCATCTTGGTGTCAGCACGTGTATTTTGTTGAGCTCGTTGTTTTCTGTAACTGGTTCAGATCCATTCAGAGTCAATTGGAGAAGTTGGACCCTCGTGTGACTTGATTCGTAAATAACCAACCTTCACTGGACTTTGACTTAAACTCCAGAAACTATATAAGAGTTAGGAGCCCAGGTGTCTCCCTCCTGCTCATTTTCATTCGATGCTTGCATGCAACGTCTCCACGTTTTCTTCTCTTCTCTTCATTCTTTTCTTCCGTCTTGTGGTGTTGGGAGTTTGCATCGTTGGCGATTGGGTTTTGTTTACTCTCCATTTGGTTGGGTTCTTTCTCTTCTCTCATCTCTGTCTGTACTTGAGGTAAGTGGGTTCTCTCCAAGTCTTCTTCTTCTTCTCCAATTGGATCTCCCATCTTTCTTTGCATGCTCATGGTTTGTGTTTGGATTTGTTTTGCTTGGGTTGTAGTTGGATTTGAGCTTGGCTTCAGTGATTGACAGAGCTTTGAGGCAAGTATAAGTACAGGGTTGTATAACACATATGGGTATTTTGTTTGACTGCTTTGATTTCATCTTATACATCCTAGGCATGTCTGTTATGTTTTACAGCCAAATTCTGTGATTTTGGAACCTCTGGAACTTGTTTTGTTAAGTTTCTGTACCAAATTTTAGTTTCTGTACGCAGCCCGAATTCGATTCTGTATTGTACGGCTAAGCCGTAACTTTGTACGGCTCAGATTCCAGAGACTTGAATTTTCATTTGTAGGTTAGTGCAGGACTTCTCGAAGATTTCAGCCCCGCTGACTCAGTTGACTCGGAAGAAGGTCCCGTATGAGTGGACAGAGAAGTGTGAGCGTAGTTTTTAGATGTTGAAAGAAAAGCTCACTACGGTGCCAGTGTTGACTCTCCTGGATGGTAGTGAGGGATTCGTGATTTATTCCGATGCCTCTCGAGTTGGATTAGGCTGTGTACTGATGCAAAATTAGAAAGTGATTGCCTATGGTTCTAGACAGCTGAAAGAGCATGAGAAGAACTATGCCACCCATGACCTGGAGCTAGCAGCCATTGTATATGCACTAAAGTTGTGGCGGTATTACTTGTACGGTGTGAAGTTCGAGGTCCATTCCGATCATCACAGTCTGCAGTATTTGTTTGATCAGCATGACTTGAATATGAGGCAACGGAGGTGGTTGGAGTTTATCAAGGACTACGACTTTTCTATCAAGTACCATCCAGGCAAAGGGAATGTGGTTGCAGATGCACTTAGCAGGAAAGCAGAAAGTCTTCAGGTGTTGGCAGGATTCTATATGCTTGTGCATGATCAGCCTGTTGAGGTTCGGATGGTAGGTGAATTGGTGACATTAGCTACTACAGTCGTGTTTCAGCCTGAGGTGATTCAATAGATCAAGGATCGCCAGTTTGAGGACCCCCTTTGGTGACTTTCAGAGATCGGATTGCAGATCGACCTGATTTCAGCTTGGTAGACGGAGTTTTGTACTTCAAGAGTAGATTATGTGTTCCCACTGTGGATGAGCTGAAATAAAAGTTGATGACAGATGCGCACGATGCCCGTTATGTGATGCACCCAAGGAGTACGAAGATGTACCGGAACTTGAAAGATAGATTTTGGTGGAACAATATGAAGCGGGAGATCGCAGGGTTCGTAGCTCGATGTTTGACCTGTCAGAGGGTGAAAGTTGATCATCAACGACCTCCAGGATCATTGCATCCATTACACACTCCGCAGTGGAAGTGGGAGCACATTACCATGGATTTCGTCTTCGGTTTTCCGCCGACCAGTAGAAGGAACAATGCGATCTGGGTAATAATGGACAGATTGACGAAGTCAGCACATTTCCTTCCGTTTAAGAAAGGGATGACATTCACAGAGATGGCCAGGAAGTTTGTTGACGAGATAGTCAGATTGCATGGCACCCCAGTATCGATTGTGTCTGATCGCGACAGTCGTTTTGTGTCTTCATTCTGGAGAGCATTTCAGGAAGTTATGGGCACAAAGTTAAGCTTTAATACGGCATACCACCCCCAGACTGATGGGCAGTCGGAGCGTACCATTCAGACGTTGGAGGATATGCTTAGAGCTAGCGTGCTGAACTTTGAGAAGGAATGGGATATGCATTTGGCATTGTGTGAGTTTGCCACAACAGCTTCCACGAGAGCATTGGTATGGCACCCAATGAGGCTCTATACGGACGCAAGTGCAGGACCCCAGTGTGCTGGGAAGAAGTAGGAACAAGAAGTTTCCATGGTCCGACAATCATTGCTGAGACGACAGAGAAAGTGCAGAAAGTGATAGAGAATCTGAAGATTGCTCGATCTAGGCAGAAGAGCTACGCGGATACTCAGAGGAGACCTTTCGCATTCCAAGTCGGAGATTGGGTGTTCCTTAAAGTTTCTCCGATGAAGGGCACTGTGCGGTTTGGTCAGAAGGGTAAGTTAGCTCCGAGATATGTGGGACCGTTTGAAGTCAAGAGCCGAGTTGGAGATTTAGCCTATCGTTTGACGCTTCCAGTTGAGTTTTCCGGTGTTCACGATGTATTCCATGTGTCGATGCTTCGTAAGTACGTGTCAGATCCGAGCCATGTGATTCGATACGATGACATTCAGATTCAGCCTAATGCAACTTACGTTGAGCGTCCGCTTCGCATCGTTGGTACACGAGAGCAGATTCTCCGCACCAGAACTATTAGATGGGTTAAAATGTTATGGGAGCATCACGGTCCAGATGAGGCTACATGGGAGCTAGAGGAGCAACTAGCGCGCCAGTACCCACAGCTCTTTGCGCAGGTAGGTGGTCATTCCGAGGACAGAATGATTCTTAGTGGGGGAGGATGTAACACTCCGATCCCCTTTGAGCCGAATTAGTGGTTCATTAGTGTGCGTTTCTGTTAATTAATTCTTTCGGACTTGGTTTCGGGTCTTGGATAGGTAATTAAGTAACCTTTGACCTGGGATAGGTAGTTCTAAGCCCTTTTTTGTAATTTTTCTTTTGCTTTGAGTGCATCATATTTGCATCATCTTGGTGTCAGCACGTGTATTTTGTTGAGCTCGTTGTTTTCTGTAACTGCCTCAAACCCATTCGGAGTCAATTGGAGAAGTTGGACCCTCGTGTGACTTGATTCGTAAATAACCAACCTTCACTGGACTTTGACTTAAACTCCAGAAACTATATAAGAGTTAGGAGCCCAGGTGTCTCCCTCCTGCTCATTTTCATTCGATGCTTGCATGCAACGTCTCCACGTTTTCTTCTCTTCTCTTCATTCTCTTTTTCCGTCTTGTGGTGTTGGGAGTTTGCATTTTTGGCGATTGGGTTTTGTTTACTCTCCATTTGGTTGGGTTCTTTCTCTTCTCTCATCTCTGTCTGTACTTGAGGTAAGTGGGTTCTCTCCAAGTCTTCTTCTTCTTCTCCAATTGGATCTCCCATCTCTCTTTGCATGCTCATGGTTTGTGTTTGGATTTGTTTTGCTTATGTTGTAGTTGGATTTGAGCTTGGCTTCAGTGATTGACAGAGCTTTGAGGCAAGTATAAGTACAGGGTTGTATAACACATATGGGTATTTTGTTTGACTGCTTTGATTTCATCTTATACATCCTAGGCATGTCTGTTATGTTTTACAGCCAAATTCTGTGGTTTTGGAACCTCTGGAACTTGTTTTGTTAAGTTTCTGTACCAAATTTTAGTTTCTGTACGCAGCCCGAATTCAATTCTGTATTGTACGGCTAAGCCGTAACTTTGTACGGCTTAGATTCCAGAGACTTGAATTTTCGTATTTTGTTCTACGGCTAGGCTACGGCTGAACCGTAAATTGTTCTACGGCTGAGCCGTAAGCTAGCCGTGACCCAGCCATGAATTATCACCCTGATCAGTCGAAACTTTCTGATTTCAGTACTCTTACGGGGAAGCTACGACTAAGCCGTGGACTCCACCGTAGCTCAGCCGTGAAAGGTATCAGATCAGAGGTGGAAGATGACCAATTTAGCTGTGTATTGAAGGAAACCACGGTTAAGCCGTAGTACAAGTTACGGCTAGGCCGTAAAGTGTATACGGCTAAGCCGTAGGTCACCCATGGCTAAACCGTAAGACGTGGAAAATCTGAAATAAAACTTAGGATAATGGTGTGACTTTGTAGGGCTAAAATACAGGTTAACCACCCATATAAACCTGCCTAATGGACTCTTTGGACCGCATGAATAGTCTGTTAGGCTGTGACTTATTCATGTGAGCATTGATTTACTGTTAAGCACCTCCCCATGGGTGTTGGTTTAAGGGACTTCGGTACACGTGAGGATTACTTTGCAACACTTGGATGGCAACGGTGCATTGAATAGCTTAAAACTACGTCATCATGCACGGTTAGTGACAGTGAACAACTAGATTAGGGTTGGCTTGTAAGTAACCTTGATTCCGTATTAATCTGAGATGCATTGCATATTGTTTATAGTTTTGCCCTCTATTCTGCTAATCTATATTTATGCATTACGAGGTTATTTTGCTTTCGTCCTGTATATCTATTTTATTCTTCGATCTGCACTATGCTTTGATCTATGCTGTGCTTTGACTTAATCTATGCTATGATCTGTATTTCAGCTATGCTCTGTATATTTCTGGCTTTGTATATCTCTGATTTATTGGGTATTCCCTGGTGGCTCTGCCCAGAGATTAATACGTGAGGATAAGATCCGGTCTTTGCCATCGGTGAGTCCAAAGCGGATGATCTCCCTTCTTTTGGATTTGATTTGATTAGTATTAGTCTGGCTCTACTCAGCCTCAGCCCTAGGATGCCCAACGGGGTTACCTCTGGCTTAGATCTCTGTATCTCTGTATCACTGCAGTGTCGCTTTGTCTTGGGACACCGGAACCCAGGAAACCGAGACCCACTTGTACCCTTGGCCCGGTCAGTGGTGTTCTCATCTGCTCTGCTCTGCTCTCTATTGGAGAGAATATGGTTAACGTAGTAGCCACTTAGTTCAGTATTTCTATGCTTTGATTCACATATCATGCTTTACTTCTATGCTCGATTTGCTTAGCATACTAATATGAAACTCGGTAATTAATATTCTGTCATTATTCCATTTGATACTATGAGTGTTTAATCCCTGTTACTTATATTTGCTGGATCGTTGTATTCACTGCGTTGTCTGTGGTGTTGCAAGCACAGATCCCTTGCCCGGCTCCCCGGCGGTCGAGGAGGCTGCAGGGCAGAGCCTAGAGGCACCCTCCGGGTTGGCAGAGTGGGCATGATCACCTCTGCCGAGTTCATACATGCATATCTTCCGTAGCTTTTGGGTTTTGGTTTTTGGAGCTGTGTACTTTGTACTTCGGACTTTGTCACTTTGTATATTTGTACATCTTGATTTTGTCGTGTACTCAAACTTGTATCTGGTTTTCGAGTATTGTATTTAGCTTTGTCTTTTTCCGTCCCGCATTTGTTTTGGCTTCCGCTACTTCTTTGTCATTTGTTTTGATATCTACAGCTTCCGCGTTCGTTGTTTCGCACGTGTTAGATCCCTTGTGTGTGTGCATCTGGACTAGGTTTGGATGCACGTGCACGGGAGTACGTCTGTCACAGGTTTGGCTTTTCGCTAAACCCTGATTTTTGGGCTCGGGTTGTGACAAGTTTTCATGGCCTTGCTACAGTAAGGAAATGTCTTGGGGAATCCGAACCCCAGGAAACCGAGACCCATCTGGCCCATGGTGTTCTCAGCACGTTTACAAGATCCCTACTTTGGGAGCATATGGCCTACGTAGTTGCCACCTAGTATGTACATGTTATGTTACGTACACATTGATTCATAGAGCATATGTTAATTTGAATGCACGACTGCCTAGAATACTAACTTGCAATGTTATGATTAGTCATGTCTTTTATTCTATAGGGACCACACTTGTTAACTTGTTACTACTTATACTTTGCTGAATCGTCGTATTCATGAGTTGTCCTTGGTGTTGCAGGCTCCGGTACCCTCGACCGTGTTCTTGTCGGTCGTCAATTTGCAAGGGAGACTCCAACTGTCTCTTCAGGTTGCGGAGTGTGTGTTATCACTCCACCAGAGCGCGACTATTTTCTGCATGCATGCATATTGCTTTCTTTTCATGTCATTGATTGTACTCATGTTCTATACATCGTGCTTGGATCCCAATTTGTATGTTCAGACCTTTATGTCAGTCTTTGGATATCATTCCTTTTGTTTCTTGTGTGTCTTGTGTCACATGTTGATACTTGTAGCTTCCGCATACTTGTTGCACGTGTGTTTTCCCTTGTGCGAGTGCATCTAGACTAGGTCTAAGTGCATATGCACGGGAGTACGTGTGTTGCTGGTTAGGTTTTTGCTAACCCCCGATCTCCTGGGCTCGAGTTGTGACAGAAGCCCACTTCTACAAAACCCCTAGCCTACCCATAATCCAGAGCCCTTTTCATCTTTTGAAGCCCATGACCACCGTAAAACCTTGAACACATTCGACCCATCCTAAACCCCTCCACACCAATCCGACGCCACCACCCTCCATCTTATCCAGCATCCATTAAACCAAAAGAAATGTAAGTAACAAAAACCCTCTCCATTGCGAAACCAAATCCCAACTCCCTAACCGACCCACCCTTTTCCCATCCCGAGCCCCAATCATCGTTGCTAAAACCTAGCCAACTATCTGACCCTCTTTGATTTCTGTCACCAAGCACAAAACCCCGTAGAAAAAAAAAAGGTAGAAGAAGACAAAGAAGAGTGTAGCGGCAATGAAGGAGTAGACAAAGGGCAGAAACATACCTGGACCAGTAGACTCCTTAGCAAGTCGACATTTTCTTCTTCTTCTCCTCCATTGCTCTTGTGAGTTCCATTTCTCTTTCTCTTTGTCCATCTCTGTGTTTGGGTGTTTTGATTATTGGGTTTTACATGCTTCTTCTAGAGCTTTTTTTTTTTTTTGTTTATTTCTCTAGGTTGGATGCCCATAAGTTGAATTCTTTTAAATTCTTTTAAATTCTAAATTCTATTTTCTTTTTCATTCTTTTTTTTTTGGAAAGTTGAAAATTTATATTCTTAACTTTACAAAAGAAATATATACATTCTCTGTTTTAGGATTTCTGCTTATCAAATAGAGCATTAAGGAGATCCCTTTGAGCTCTTATAGATTTTTTGAAATCTCACTTTCTTATAAGAACTAAAAAAAACATGAAAAGCTTTGAATGAGGTTCTACAGAAATCAATTTACATGCTCTGCTTGAGAGGCAATGTCTGTTATAGTGCCCTAAGAGAAGCTATTGGTTTGCTTTTCAATTCCGGTTTAAGTGCCCTAGGAAAATTGTTAGTATGTCACCGGATACTATACTGCAACTCCACATGTTCCTCATTGGAATGATCTAGAGGTCCTGATTAATGAATTAATAGGCTATAGTACATCTTGGCAGATCCATTGAAAAGAAGAAACCAATTACTTCTAATGATTAGTTTTTTTCTTGGCATTCAATGCTCAAGAAGGTGACCTGCAAAAACTGGGGGCAGTTGGGTAAGTTTACCCTTCCTAAAGCCAATGAGATATGTTTTTTTTTATTACTTCCTTTTAAAATCCAATGGGTTTTCCTGATTTTTGCCCCCTAGGCTTTAGATTTGTGGAAATCATTGAATCACCATTTTTTTGGGTTGTTGCTGTAGTTGGATTTGGTGTAAGAATTGGACAGTTGCTGGATTTTTTTTTTTTTTTTTGGTGTGCTTGCACTAGTTGTTAGAAGCCATTAAGATGGGTTTAACCTCCTACCCCTAGCATGGGCTTAACCTCCTACCTCCAGCACTAGTTTAAAAATTAAAAATGACTAAATCATAGTTCTTCTAAAAATATTTAAATTAAGAGAACTAATTCTATGACTTTTATCTTGGTAAGTCTGAAATTCTTTTTAGCCTCTCTTTTATTTTCAGTTAACATGCTATTATCGTGTTTATGCTTAGATTGTTAGATGTGCAAAGTGATGTTTGTTTTCTTTAGATATTCTGATGAAAGGAGATGAGAGCGGTTTTTCATATAAGGGCAGGTAGGCAATGGGGTGATCTTGAATGTGATTAGCTTATTGATTAACCCCTGTTAAGATATGGACAAGACTTGGACGACACTAGATAGTCAAGATCCCAAGGTGAGAATTAGTCGGGAGTATCGTGAGGGGGTGAAGTCATTTATTGAATTTGCAAAGGTGAATGCACGGGATGTTGCTGAGATTTGGTGCCCATGTAGGGTTTGCAAGAATAATCGTAGATATGACTATGAAACTGTGAACTTTCATATTTGCCATTTGGGTATGCAAGCATCCTACAAGACCTGGATTTACGACAGAGAAACAATACTTCATATGGATGAAGTTGTCGAATTGGAACATGGGGTTGAGATTGATTATGAGGATCGGGATGAATATTCAGAAATGATGGAAGACCATTACATGGGAACTTACACCGACGCTGAGGCCATCCAAAGTAATGTGATACGTCACTTTGAAATGATGTTGGATGCTTCTCAGCGCCCTCTTTACCCGGGTTGCTCTCCGGATAACACTCTGCTAGATTTTGTCATTAAGATGATAGAACAAAAGGTGGAGGGAAAGTGGAGCAACAAGTCTTTTAACAATGTGATGCAGATACAGAGGGAACTCCTGCCAGATAGTAATCTTGTTCTTGATTCAATTTACGCAACGAGGAAGATACTGCATGACTTAGGACTGGGATATGAGCACATTGATGCTTGTCAAAATGATTGTGCCTTATTTTAGAAGGAGAACACAATTTTAGATAAATGCTCGGCATGCGGGGAGTCCAGATACAAGTTAAATGATGGGAAGGGAAAGAAAATGCCTTATAAGGTTTTACGTTACTTCCCGTTGATACCGAGGTTGCGGAGACTTTACATGTCCAGAAAGACTGCCACACACATGAGATGGCACAGTGATAAATGCAAAGATGACGGGATATGTAGGCATCCCGCTGATTGTTAGGAATCGAAGGATTTTGATAAGGAGCATCCTGATTTCGCAGGGGAGAGTCGAACTATAAGGCTGGGCCTAGCCTCTGATGGGTTCAACCCTTTCGGGGACATGAGCACGTGCTATAGTATGTGGCCTGTTATACTTATGCCATATAACTTACCACCCTGGATGTGCATTGATGGAACCATTCTTCATGATGTCACTGCTTATTCCTGGACCTCACCAACCTGGAAATGATATTGATGTTTATCTTTGACCCTTGATTGATTAGTTGAAGGAGTTGTGGGAGAATGGTGTTGAAACTTATGACGCCTCGAGCAAGCAGAGCTTCAAAATGCGTGCGGCTATGTTATGGACCATAAATGACTTCCCTGCATATGGTAACTTGTCTGGGTGGAGCACTAAAGGCTACAAGGCTTGTCCTACTTGTAATGAAGATTCCTTATCGGTCAAGTTAAGAAGGAAGCTTGCTTACACGGGCCATAGAGCTTACTTGCATGAGCGACACTCTTGGTGACGTAGTAAGGACTTTAACGATAAGTATGAGAATCGAGTAAAGTCATTGGATTTGCCACAGGTGGAAAAGATACAACTACAATTGAGGCAGCTACTAGAAGTAAAGTTTGGCAAGCACTCGAGCAACAAAAAAAAGACCCCGTGACGCTGAAGACTTGAATTGGACAAAGAAAAGCATTTTCTATGAGCTACCGTATTTTAAGAAACTAAAGCTCCGACACAACATTGATATCATGCACGTAGAGAAGAATATATGTGACATTCACCTCTGTACAATGGTGGGCATAGACAAGAGGAGCAAGGACTCAGAGCATGCCCGTCGAGATTTGGAAGATATGAATATTAGGTCAGAATTGCATCTACGCAAGAGAAGCAATGGAACCCTTGAGAAGCCCCATGCATCCTACACATTAGGCTCGAAGAGCAATGACGGTTTTTGTCAATATCTGAAATCGATCAAGTACCCAGATGGCTACGCTGCAAACCTCTCGAGGTGTGTAACTTCAAAAAATGGGAGATTAGCGGGCTTGAAAAGCCATGACTGCCATGTTCTTCTGCAACGTCTTCTTTCAGTTGGTATGTGTGGGTATGTGAACAAAGAAATATGCACAACACTATTGAGTTGGGTAGCTTTTTTGAGGACATTTCCTCAAAGACGTTGAAATTGAGCCACTTGGAAGAATTAGAGAACATGATAGTCCTCATACTATGTAAGTTGCAGAGGATTTTTCCTCCGGCATTCTTTGATGTGATAGTCCATTTGGCAGTTCATTTACTACGTGAGGCTATGTTTGCTGGACCTGTACAATATCGATGGATGTATCCAATTGAAAGGTGATGGCATTATTATCTTTATATTGTTGATTAGTGTCACATTTTATTTTTTGATCTTATTGTTTTGTGTGTTTATAGGTTTTTGGGAACCCTAAAGGGCTATGTCACCAATCGAGCTTGGCCAAAAGGTTCGATCGCTGAGGCATACATTGCCAAAGAGAGTGTTAATTTTATCAAGATGTACCTAAAGGGAGAACTTCCTGAAAAACAGAATGATGATGGAGCCAAGCGAGGTCCAGGGTTAGTTGTCTTCATGCAACGCGTTTGTCCCTTTGCACCTATCAGGAGGGCTCCCAATGTGTCCAATAGGGAACATCAGATGGCCCATTGGTTTGTATTGTATAATACTCCCAAGGTCATACCTTATCTAGAGAAAGTGGTTCGGTTTAACTAATTGTATGCTTTACATGCAAACTTTTTGGTCTTCCTATGTATCACACTAATTTATGTGTCACCCTATGAGTAGAGAGCACAAGAGGCAAATGAATGAGCCCGAGGGACACAACATCACTAATATACAACGGGAAGGATTTTCTAAATGGTTCAAAGATCATGTACGTAAAATATATGAACAATAAATGTTATTAACCTGAAACATTAAGCACTCATGTGTCTAATTTTTATGTTAATGCAGATGAATCAACTAAGATCTCATGGGTCTCCAAAAGCAACCGATGAACTGTGGGCATTGGCAAATGGTCCTAATTGTCTCGTGCATCAATATTTAGGATGTAAGGTTAATGGAATCCGGTTCGTCACCAGAGACCACGACAATCATCACAAGAGTCAGAATAGTGGGTTGGTTGTCGAGGGTGACCATAATGGGGAAACAATTGACTTTTTCGGTTATGGGACGAATATTTTTGAATTGTCATATATCAATGGTTCTGAAGTGGTTTTGTTCAAATGTGAATGGTATAATACTGGTCATAAATCTAAAATACATATTGATGTTTATGTGACGAGCATTTATGTTAGGGATCGGTGGTATGAGGAGGATCCATTTGTCTTGCCAAATCAAGTAAATCAAGCGTTCTATGTCAATGATACCAAATTAGGCCCAAATTGGAAAGTTGTAGAACGGGTCAAGTATCGGGGGGTTTGGGATATGCAAGAGCGCGGTGAAGAAAGAGGCCAAAATGTGATAAACGAGCCGTATCAGCAGGAAGAAGCCACTGAAACTGTTTCAATCCCTGTTAATGAGAATATTTCCTTTTGTTACACTAGGGATGACATTGACGCAAAAATCATCCTTGGGGATAATGAACCAATAGCCGATGGTGATGAACCAATTGCCGATGATGGTGATGACGAGGATGAGACATTGGCAGAGTAGATAGACGAAGAGGAAACTGATCAGTCCGGCCCTGATATTAATTCTGATATGGAATTATGATATGTAAACTTTTTTTCTATGTGTATGGACAAATATTTTAATGCAATGTAATCATTAATTTACCTTTCAATTGGCTAATGATTATGTGTTTCTTTTTTATAATATATGGTGGTTTTATGTCAATTTATTGATCTTAGCAGCCAAAAATGCCGAACAAACAAAAAGTTTATATCAAACCCAGAGCATTGACCCAGAAGAAGAATGCTTTTGAGTCAGCTAGAAATACGAATATTGAAAGGAATATAACCTGAACGAGTGAACGGCAGTTGGAACGAGCACTTCACACGGAAGATTTAAAAGATGAGGTTATTATATCTAACATCAAATGTTAGACATTGATGATATTTCTTGATTTTACACTCACTTATTGTGCTATTGAGGTCTTGCACATGGGCTCGAGGAACCGCAACCAATGCAGTGCAGACACTCAGGCCACGGTCCCAGATGGTGTTGCCACTCAGCCCGAAATCGGTGGCAATGAGCCTGTTATGTCTAGCCCGCCTACTATGGCCAGTAGCGTCGGTAAGAAATATTGGACCCTATTATTTTTTTCCACGCTTATCATATATTTCATTTTTTTTATGCTGAATACTCATTTATCTGTGGTGGTTGTAGCATCATCCTCTAGACATGTGCGGGGCAGGGTGGTGGGCTATGAGTCAAAGAGGAGGATGAGGATTCTGGGTAGTAAGAGGTCTATTCCTGTAACAATCCGCTCCGCACCATTGAGGTATTGTCCGCTTTGGACTTCCCAGGAAGTCACCCATCCTGAAATTACTCTGACTCGAGCATGCTTAACTTTATAGTTTTTATGGAAGTCCTCACGGTTTTGTCCTCAAAAGGCGCCTCGATAGTTTAGAATATATTATTACTTATATTCTTTCATTCAAATGTACTTTGGGACTGGGTCGTTACAGGCCCACCAGCTTCCACCGGATATGCCCCCATATCCACATAACCAGCACAATGTCGGACCGAAAACGGCCTCATCAGTGATGTGCGACTTCGTCCCCCCCCCCCCCCCCCCCCCCCCCCAATTTGTGGAGGGGGGATTCGAGAGGGAGGCAGGATTCGAGCGGTGCTCTCCCACCACTCAGAGGAGAGCCATCCTTTGCTCTGATACCATCTGTAACAATCCACTCTGCACTATTGAGGTATTGTCCTCTTTGGACTTCCCAGGAGGTCACCTATCCTGAAATTGCTCTAACTCGAGCACGCTTAACTTTATAGTTTTTATGAAAGTCCTTACGGTTTTGTCCCCAAAAGGTGCCTCGATAATTTAGAACAGATTATTACTTATATTCTTTTATTCAAATGTACTTTGGGACTGGGTCGTTACAGTTCCACTAGGTGCTTTATCGGGGGCATTTGAGGGTGTAAATGCCTCTACATTTGCAGTCGAGCTAGGGAGTCATATTTGCAGGCTTGCACCTTTGCACAAAGAAACATGGGGAGCTATTAATGATGGGTGCAAGGAGGCAATCATAACTGTAGCGGTGGTAATAAAACAATGTTTTACTTCCTGATCTATATTCATGGGCTTTACTATTTTCTTGTCCCACTTATGGGTCTGAATTGACAGCAAAAGTATGACTTCGGCAACTGTAAGACCGATGCACATGTAGCAGTTGCCATTGGAAAACTAGCGATGCATATTTATAGGGAGTTCAGAGTCGAGCTATACAAAGCATATAAGAAGTTATTGGAAAAGGGGCATGATTCAAAGCAATGCCCATATGATTCGCAAAGGACAGCCCACTGGATTTGGCTAATAGAGAACAAATGGGAGACACTTGAGTGGAAGGTAACTAAATTATCCAAAGTGTGGGTCTTCTTATCAGATTTGTTTTTTTTATATCTTTTGTCTCTATTTTGGTGGCTTCTATTATGGTGAACTTTATAATAGTAAGAATAAAGAATGAAGAGTACAAAGCTTCTGTTGGTTGTTTATTTCATGTAACGGTTTCATTTTAATTTTTCCACCATGTTTCCTATTCTTGTTTTCTTCTGTTGGTTGTGACTTGTTTCACATGGTGTAGTAGCTTAGCACAAATGACTATGTTTCTTTTCTTCCCCAACCTCTATCATGATTTCATCTGATGTATTCATCTCCTTGATATCAAACCTCTCTTTCTCTACCTCCACCTCTTCTTCATCTTCATATTCTTCTTCTTCCTCTTCTTTTTCTTTTTCTTTTTCATCTTCCTCCACGTTGGCATCTGGAATGTCATCTTTAGCAACCTTTGGAGTTATGATCTGACCCACATTGCTCAAACTCCCCTTCAAATTCTTTTCTTTAAAAACAACCAACTAACAATTCTCATCAGATATCCACTATGAGTCTGATCTAGTCTTCCTTAGCTGAATTGGATTCTTTTCAGCTTCCAATTTGGGTCTAGTACTGTTCTCCACAGCGCTGTCGCTTTGATTTCTCTTTAGCCTCCTGTAAACCTTGAGATCAACACTGGCACGGCCTACACCTTCTTTGCAACTGGCAACCCCATTAGAGGGCCTGATTCCTCCATTTCCCTCCTCCAATTTCATCTTGTTCTCCCAAACAGAGCCTGCTGAAACAGCATTCTTTGTAGATGTTCAAAGCTTCTTTGTAGAGGTTGGGGAAGAATGAAGAGTACAAAGCTTCTTGTTTTCTTCTTGCCGGTTCCTTGTACTGGGAATTACTGTCTTCAATTCATTTGTCGTATCAATTCTGAGGACTGATAAGACTGATTTTGGTGTGCTCAGCTAATTCTTATACTTCTTTTCCACTTGCTTTGCATTGGAATAGCTACATGCTCCATCATGTTAGCTGGATTTAACCCTTAAATTATTTTTAGGGGACTAAACTAAGTAGTCTTCTTAGAATTGTTGTAAAGGAACTCCACATGTGATGCAAACTAAAAATATATCCTGTAGTGTTGTGAATATTCTCCTTTCTATCTTGCTTGTAAGTCTTCCGATTTTTATTTATCCTGTAGCAAAAAATCCTTGCTGTCTCACCTGTAACTGTACGATTTTTATGTACAATTCACATTTTCTAGGCACAACTCATTATGAGACTAGTAATCCTTGAAAACTCCAAGCTTCATGTGCCTGTGATGGAGTCACTAGTCCTTGATTGCCTTGACTATTTTAGGGTACAGATGGATCATTATGAGACCAGAAAAACAGGGTGCAACTGTACTTCCACCAGTAGTCTGCAATTATCCCTTCTCTCTATATTCTTCATCAAGTAAAACAAACAGAGAAAGAAAGGAAATAGGAAAGATAGTCTATTGTGATGGTTTTTGAGGAGATGAAGAGTGTGGGTTGCAAGCCAAACCTCTACAGGGCTGTGGTGAGATGTTGCTGTGGGTGGAGTGGATAAACAGGGCTGTGGTGAGATGTTGTTGTGGGTGGAGTGGTTGCAGTGAAAAGATAATGTAGGGATGGAGGAGGTGGCTGTTGGAGAGTCTATATGTGGTGTAACAACGTAATGAGTTGGTGATGTGTTCAGTGGTATGGATGGTTGGTGATGTGTTCAGTGGTATGGGTTGTGGGCTGTGACAGGGATATGGTGGCTGGGTTGTGGTGATTGATTAGGTGGTGATGGGTTGTAGGCTGTGATAGAGATATGGTGGCTGGAAGTGTCAGAGTTATTCAAGGAAATGAAGAAGACATTGTTTGTACATACCTGAGAGAGACACATTCGTGCACCTAAGTATTTGGGCCTAAATTCTTGCTTCTAATAGAAGCAAGAATTTAGTGTACTCGTGAGATCAAGAAACAAAGAGAGTTATGGTTCCTTATATATGCAGTCTCCTAGGCACTTGACTATTGCTTGATTACTAATGGATTTGTAACTCTTCTTATGTATTACTTTATATTGGAAACTTTCAGTGGGCAAATCCCAAGGTGGATTGAAGAGCTTCGGAAATACTCTATGCTAGACTTATGTGAGAATAGCCATGGAAATCACTGCAAAAGTTGATCTCTGGTGCATTATTAGACACCCTTAAGTTGATTATTAGACACTTTTTTTTCCTAATTTGAAATGTAGGTAAAACTTGATCATTTTTTTAGTATGCTTTATTCTAAAATGTAATCTTTTGTCTATTACTTGTAATTTTAAATAAGCTAAATACATTACCTATTACTTGTAATTTTTAGCATAAGTCACAGAGGAATTCACAGAGCCGAAGCAAATTGAAGACCACTCATACATCTGGCTCTCAATCATTTGCAGCCCAGTTCTCTCTCATACATGCAAATGAGCAGCATGCTCCTCCTTCTGAACTTGATTTATATCGGCATCGACATTACAACACCAAGAAAGGCCGATGGATCACAGATCATGCTGAGGAGACACACGTGAGTTGTTGAATATTTAATATTGGCAGTTCATTGTTTATTTTAGTTTCCTGACATATATTACATGACATGTATGAATGCTTTGAGAATGCAGCGAAGAATGGAGGTGGCACTATCGTAGTCTGAAATTAACTCTCCAGTGGCTAAGCAACAGGTGATCAAGGATCTGTTAGGGAAGAGGGTCGCGAAGAGGCAAGGGTACCGCTCGAGGGGCTCATCATCATCTTCCATTAGTATTTCGATGGGGTCTGAGATGCTCAGCCTATGACAACAGCTGGCCAATTCGTTGAGAGCACAAGAAGAGTTGCGGTGACAGCATGAAGAGTCGCAGAAGCAAGTGCAAGATCAGGCAGCTACACAGCTTCAGATGCAAAGTCAAATTAATTTACTGCTTTCACGGGTCAGTATGGATGGTTTGGGCTCCTCCGAAAACTACAGATTTGTGGTTGGCATTGGCCCTCCCTCTGACCAGTTTGTTTTGTTGTTTCATGGCTATGTTTCATGCTGTAGTTTGGATGTTTAATGATGATAGGATTTTATTTAGGATTTATTTTACATTACTTCTTTTAATATTGGATATTATTTTCTATGGTATGGATTTGTTTATGGTTGGTTTTAATTTTTTTATGACTCCTCTTGTTTTATTGTTGCATAGTGAATGTGTGGTTTTTGATTTATCACTATTTATGGTTGTGCAATGTTAAATTTAGATCTGAATAGGAATTTTTTTAATTTTTACAAATATTTTATTTAATTAATAAGAAAACATATTTCCCGATGCACTACATGCGTCGCCAAAAAGACTTAAAATTTTATTAGTGAATGGCCGATGTTATTTCTCAACGCTTATATATGTCGGTACATTTATTACCGATGCACTTTATATGTCGCCAAAATGGAGGCCAATACATCATAAAAAAAATTATTTTTATATCCCGATGCACAAGTGCGTTGTCAAATCCATTTACCGACGCTGCTTGTAGCGTTGGGAAAGGTATTCTCGACATGATACCGCGTTGGCAATGAACTACGGATACCCCTTCTCTTTTGTGTTTTGCCGACGCTGTGGCTTTGCCGATGTTCTTACCAACGCACAATTGTGTCGGTAAAAGCCTCCTTTTTTTTCGATGCTAAATGTTATTGCATCGGGAATTGATTTGCCCGCATTTGGTAGCGACGTTGTGCCAACGCAGTGTAATGCATTAGAAAAAGTTTTACCGAGCGGATGTTGAAATGGCCGACGCAGTGGTTGCATCGGCAAAAGCTCTTTTTCTTATAGTGTCGATTCTTCTACAAATTATCAAAGACGATGTGGGTTTAGATTTTTCAAAAATTTCTTTACTATTTTTAGAAATTCTTGTCTTAGGTGATATAGAAACTTTAAGTATGACTCTATTAGTAGTAGGACCAAATTATAGAAAGAAATTGAGTGTTATGAAGTGTCTTTTGCCTATTTATGTGTATCAATAGCAGAATGTTGGTGAAGTTTATGTTTGGTAATTATACATACTATCAAAGCACAAATTTGCTTCTTTTGCTCTCTTGGTCGTATGTGTATCATGGGATTGAGAAAGGTTCTGTAGGTCAGAATTTTGGGTTCTTCATTGTTCCTCGTACATATTTATGAGTTCTAGATTTTTTTTCTTCATTAGTGCATAGTGGTGTACCTGTTGGAATATTTCTTGTTTTGGTTATTTAGGCCCTAAACAGTATAATTGTTCAAATAGGGATGGTGTTAAAAGGTCTTTTCCGAATAAGTTGGTTAGGGACATGGGTAAAGTTTGCAGATGCATTAGTTCAAATTTCTTATAAAGCACAACGAGTAAAAAAAAGAATTTGTACAAATGATAATTTATTTTAAATTTTATAATATTCTAACTTTTCTGCTATTTTGAAAAAGTACAAGAGAAACTAATGTTGAAATTTAAGGATCTATCTAGAATTATAAAAACAACCATGAAAAATATATATTAATATAAGAAAAAGCCTCTTTGAGATTGGCAAAGGTTAGTATCTACGTTGCCAAATACATTCTGCAATGCAATTGAGTGTGTTGCCAGCATGTTGCCAAAGCCCCATAAATAAAAGTATTCTGTAATGCAAATTGACCGTGTTGGGAAAAGTTAACTCTTTAACAACATAATATTCGTTGCCAAAATAAGTTGTAGAATCATTTTAAACATTGCAAAAAATAAGGTATGTGGGGGAAATTAGTTAGCATATGTCGATGCAATAGGTGCGTTGACAGAAGTTTTTATCCTTTGCCAATGCATATGGCTTGTTGGTAAAAGTCCACTTTCCGCAACACATGTGACGCATAGCCTAAAGTTCACATTCCACAATGCACCTGGTGCGTTGGCAAAAGTCCACTTTCCACAGCACATTATTTGTATTGGCAAATAATTTTTTACTCACCAACACAAATAACTGTGTTTGCAAAAGTGTTATATATCACGTTGGCATATTCACAATTTGCTTTTGCTAACACCGCTATTAGCATTACCAAAGGTATGACATCACACCTAGCATTTCCTAATTTTTTTTATAGTATTCATATAAACTCATTTCAGTTAAAATTAATTTCTCAATCTCAAATATCAAAATACAAAACTAACCTAAATGTGCATTCACAATGAAATTCATCCAAACCTCAAACCATTTGCATTAATAATAAAATTAGTTTCAATTCAATTCCAAAACATACCTCAGTATTGAATATCAAAATAAGAAAAGCTAATATAAAAAAAATTCAAATAGTATCTAGATAATGTATTAAATTTAAGAAATATTCTTCCTCTCTATCTCTCTCATGTTTCATTAAAGCTGCCAAGTGTTCCATGATGTCGATCATTCATCTATAAAAAAAGAAGAAAGAAATGCATCAAACATGTTTCAAACACATTTCAAGTATAATATACGTGCAAAAATTTTAGACTAAGATTAGAGAAGTCATTGGAGTTTTTAATCGAGCAGCTCGATAAACATAAATAAATGCTCTATTCCGAACTAAAATATAAATTCTAAAATTGATGTATTAAAATTCATACGATAAACATAAATTTACTAACCAAGAAGTCTTGGTATGATTAGCTCCCGATATGCTTACCTCATCAGGCGATGATGTCGAAAAGAATCTCACTTGTTGTAGGGCTTCCATCGCTATAGCTTGGAAAATCGAGAATTCCTCAATTCTTTTATTTGCAACTTTGATCTACTCTTTAAGGCTTCACACCTCATAATCACGTGCTCGAATTTGAATGACACTCCTAGAGGATGAAGGCCTCGGGTTGACCTTGAATCCCTTCAAGTACTTTGGTCACGGACCAAGTACCTCAATCGACATCTTCTTTTCACTCATCCGGGTTTCACCAAGCTGAGAAAACCTACCTCACACCTTTACCAATTCATCCTGTCATATTTATAAGAACTTAACAATTAATTATATTGAAAAATAATATTATTATCATCAAATTAAATAAATTAAGAACCAAAGTGAAAAAGTAATAATTAATATTATATATGTAATATGCTATAAGCAAATAATAAACAAAATAGTTTATCCACTTCATTACACATAGTATCCTAAGATTCCAATAGTATCACAGGATTCTAGTAATATATGTATACTCACACACACATATACATACATATATGTTGTTTTTTACATTTTGGATTCACCCAATCATTCTTCGGTTTACTCTAATAGGAGTCCTTATAGAAGTCCACAAAGTGGGGCCTTTGGCTGCCATTCTCTTTCATTTGATTTCGTTAATTAGTTTTTGAGTAAGATTATATGTAACTATTGGAAACTAATTAATATTGTTTTTTAAAATTATCAAGAATTAATATAAAATTATTAAGAATTAATATCACCATAATATATATCGTTGATGGAAAGGATCTCGACTTGCATGCATGATTGTATGGCGGAAGTGTATGGGATGCTTTGGCTTTCTTTGACTTAGCCTACAAAAATTAAGAAAAGAAAAAAAAAAGTTAATGAATCCTAGTCATGTTAAATCTTAACCAATAGAGATTCATAACAAATAGCTTAGTGACATACATAACACTTAGACGTTACCTTCTACTTCTCATTAGTCTATACATAGTCAGTTATGTAGTTCTAATGCTCTGGTTTAACGTTATTAGGCGGCTAAATTTTGGGGTCAATTCTTTCTTTTAGCATACTCTTATACTTAAGGTGCAAGCAGCATTTCCAGCCCCTATATTGCTGGAAATTTATACTAAGTATACTTTTATGTATTTGTCTTTGATTGATTTACTTATTAGTAAAGTTTGCTTTTTCCATTTTAATGAGGATTTGTATGGGTAAATAGTTACATTATTATTTATTATGCATAAGTGTGTCTTTTATTCTATAAAGTAGATAAGTTGGTGTGTAGAGTTCAGCTTACGCACGAAAGACTTATTTGTCGGTTCTTATAGAATATAAGTTATTGTTGTTCAAAATCTAGATGGAACTAGACACACCATTGGTACGATTGTAGTATGATGTTTTAGTAGGCTTGTCTTGGCTACAAGAAACGGTATAGTTTCGACTCGTTATACTAGTATGCTTTGCATATTGAACAGGACTGCTTTTGGGTTATTGTCTAAATACTGACTATATAAGATGATTAACATCCAAATGATTATTCTAAGTGCTTGTACTCTTAATCCCGATATAAATAATAGACACATGCATTTAGTGTTTGGCTTTTTGATTTACAAAGGAGTGAGACCTTTTTTGGGTCAATAATCTCAGTAAATTGGATGACCACACTATGTGTATGGTGCATATTAGTTTATTGATGGAATCCACGTCCTGTAATAGGGATTGATGATATCCCCTTGATAAAGCCTATAAGTTTTTATTATGTCAAACTTTGTAGGTGGATTTTGTGTCCAACATATCAAATAAGTTAAGTGTAAGGTCTCAAGGAATTATAAAGATATCGATTAAATATAGGTGTCAGTAATTATTTAATTGATAGATATCTGAAATCTTAATGTAGGGAGATTAATAAGCATTTAATAACAAAAAGCTCGAAATATTATTTTAAGAATAAGGACAGGAGTGCAATTATAATTCTTTAGTGGATTGAATTGTAATTTATAGATTTAGGATTTTAATTTGGGTCGAATTAGAGTTTTATGTTTCCATAAGAAGCTCATCCCTTATTTCCTTCTTAAGGTCCATATTGTAGCCTATAAATATGCGTTATTGCTCTCTAGAAATAATATACAAGAGAAATCTCATTTTTGAGAGCAAGGAGAATTTGTATAAGAGGACCACACCCCGGTGCAAGTTTGAGCATAGAGGAATACAGTAGAAGGTCTTGAAAATTTCGGGCTACTATAAGATCAAGATCAAATCAGAGAGATCTCGCAGGTATGGTTTTTGAATCATCATCATCTAAACTTGTTTCCGTAGTGATCTGTGCACGATATCTTGGGATCATGGTGGCTGCCTCCCAACATATATAATGTCTGACACTTTTTATCAACTACCACTAGTACTTTGGGATCAGTCGTGCAATCCTTGATCTTAAGCTTCTCCTGCAAACATAATATTAGTGCATCAATATCTATTAAATAATATAAATTAACCTTATTAGTTAATTAATAAATTACAATCAGCAAAGCTCGTTGTACGATGGCCGTTTTAAGTGAGCTATCAATATTAGTCCATGTATTGATTCCCTGTAGTAACGTCACTCCTTTAATCTCTTTGCCAAGTTCCATTGCAAAAGAAGGGCCACTAAGCCCCACTTGCACATTGCAGTATTTGGGAGCTCTACTGGGAGAGCATTTTACCATATCATGTTACAAGCTTCTTAGTTCTCTTACCTTTTGTCGTGCTTCGTACAGACCTCGTGGTCTAGGTTGAGGTTGCAAAGACAAAAATGTTGTTTAAGCTTACATGCATAATACATTAGAGTATGATAAAAAAATATAAGCAAAAAACGTTAGATTCTTACTTACACTGTTGACCTTGGTGGTTTATGTATTGACTAAAGGTGCATGTTGGTTTTGTGTAAGTTGGCATTGTTCCAAAGGAGCATGTACGGTTTGTGCAAGTTGGAATTGTGCCTGCTTGATTGGGGATTGCTTGGGTATAGAAACTGGTAGATGATGGGGCCACATTTGGCAAGCATCGATACAACCTGAGAGAAAAAAAATAATAGATTGGGTGTACATATATCATTAATTATCAATAATTAACAGATTAAGTGTATAATATCACTAACTATCAATAATACAAAGAAGTGTATACCACACTAGTTAATTGTTGGTAAAGATAAAACTAGTCTTAGATGCACCCTCACACACATTTCCTTTTTCATTCTAGATCAAGAATACTCATCATTACCAACACTAGCATACTCTTTATCATCCTCGCTAGAATAACTTAGTCTTTCCGCACCCTACATCAAACTATACTCCTCATCATCTTCCACAACCATGTTTCTTTTTCTCTTCTTTACTGAATTCATATGGGTGATCTTCTCAACCGAAGCCCTCTAAGAATTAGCCGCCCGGTGCAACCCCAAAACATTAAGTCATGCTTGGTTTTTTGCAATAGTGGTCATTCTTTCCTTCTCAATATCTGACATCTTGTGTCTTACAGACCCGGGTTTGACCCACACTTTTCCTCCCTTAGGTATTTGTAGCAAATACTAGTTATAGGAAAATGATAAAAACATATATGAATAGTTAACTAATATCAAAATCTGATTAAGAAGAAATGTTGGCATATATTTAACCATCTACATAGCTTGCTAGTGAGAAAATATTGGCATTAATATAATTGTAAAAAATATAGAGCCATAAATTAAATAAAGGGAAATAGCAGATTTCTAGAGGTTAGGCTGAATAGAACATTTATCCATATGCAAACCAACAATTTTATTAAGAACATTTATACATATGCAAAGGAAAACAAACACTATATATTGCATTATATATCAGGATCTATATCTGTACCAGATTGCCTTTGTTGGACATCTATTGTATCATCTCCATTATCTGCCATTGTTTCATCCTTGTCATCACTATATTCCATCATTTGTGCATCACCAATATGTATTTGGTAACCTAAATGTATTATGCTATCTTTTGGAATAATCTCGGGATCAATACCATCTCCACGATATTGATCATTAGTATCTTTAATGACCATTTGGACAGTCCCAATGGTTTATTAGTATTAGTATGCATCATTAGGTTTAGATACTTATGCCGAGCTACGTTCATCACCATCCAACTCTGGTACATCCCATAATCCTTGATGTATGATTTGTTGTACAACTTGCCAATTTGTATCTAATTTGTATCCTTAACGTAGAAGACTTGATGCACTTGATTTGGCAAGACAAATGCATCACTTTGAAATCACTGATTGCTAACATCAATACTTGTGAAATGGGCATCTGTTTGTATTACTCTCCTATTATTGGTCTTGAACCATTCACATTGGAACAAAGCAACTTTATGCTCATACAGGTATTTCATTTCCCAAACTTTGATTAGGTATCTGTAGAAGTCAATTGTTTGCCCCTTAAGGTCCCTTTGTACTACCAACCCACTATTTTGGGTTTTACGACGGTTGTCCTGATCTCTAGTATGGAATCAATACCATTGCAAAAGCAACACCCTAATAAAGATTGACTATTACATCGACACCATTTGCTAATGATCAGGGGTCATCGATTGTTTGGAGTGACTCTTATATCCGTAATTGATTCACCTACATCAACAACACATAGTAGTGTATTAAGTTACTGTTAATTCAAGTATAATCGAAAATATCATATATATCTTACACATAATTTAAACCAATTCGAACAATCTTGTCGTTGTATCTAAGTGATATCATGTCTGCTTGGATTCTATTGTGGACTCTTGTGTCCCTAATTATAAAAATTTGAATCATAAGTAAAAATATATGAAAACTCAAAAAGTTTACAAGTTATGCATACACCTGATTAGATGACCACATACTCTGGGTACTGCTCCACTTTGATGCTATTATATAACACAAACCACTACGCCATATTGAGTTTCTTCTCAGACACCTTGGAAGCCCTTGTGAATCGTCCAAAAGGATGAATGTCTTGCATGAAGACCATTAACCTTGGACCATGATGACCACCATCAGTATTTCGTTCTTCTCTATTAAATATGGTTTTGACCTCATTAAGTTACATTTAGTAAAAAGTTAGACATTCCTTGACAATATAAGCCCTGGCAACCGAACCTTCAGGCCAAGATCGATTGCCAACGTACCCTTCAAAGTCTCAAGAAATCTTCAAACAAACACCAGCTAGAATTAACTTACAAACACAACATAATTAGACTAGAATATAACTTTAAATTCACACTAGAATGGTAACAATTGCCTTTTAATTGGGTACATCCAACGATGCTGCACTGGACCTATAAGCGTGGCCTCATAAGGCAAGTGGACTGCCAAATGGAGCATCAAATTGAAGAATATCGGAGAAAAATCTTCTCCAACTTGCAGAGTATGAAAACTATATGTTCCTTTAATTTCTCAAAATCGTTTAGCCTCAATGTCCTAGAGCATAACTCCTTAAAAAATTTACCTAACTCAAACAATGTAGTACATATATGGAGGAAAATCGTGGTATTGGTCACGGTATTAGTTTGTCCCAAAAATCGACACAGTATCATTATCAGTTGCGGTTTGCGGTTTGTCACGGTGTGAAATTTTTTTAATCCAAAAAAAAATTGAAGAAATATCTAAAAAATCTAGAATATTAGAAAAGGGTGGAAAACTTTGTTTTTCTATGTTTTTTTTTATTAGTAACGAGTATAAATTAAATTATCGGTCCCTCTAAGTTATAACATCCCGTGTCGTTATCTTGTCTAAAATTGTGAAATTTTTTTTGTAAGAACCATAATTATGACTTATGAACTATCTATTAGTGTGAAACTTTAGAAAATACAGTTTATTTGTAATTTATAGATAGTGTTAGTATCTTGTATAGTATTTACCCCTATCATGATTTATCAATTATCATTCATCAATCATCACTCAATTATCAAGTAAGTTGTGAAATTCAAAAGCATAAGCATTAATATAGCATATTACATAATGACAGTAAAATAAATCATAAAGCAATTGGAGAGAATGAATGCACACCCTAATTTCAAGTGGAGTGTCACCCAAGCTCAAGATCATTGTCATCATCATTTCTTCTTCTTTGGCATGAGTTATAATAATATGATCCAAACTCTTCCACTACACTTCTATATCTTTGGCCATATTGATATGTTGTTTAGGAAAGAAGATCCCTTCGTAGTACAATGAGCTATCCTCATAGATTGAGACGACTGGGGGCCCAAATTTAATTCAAAAAATTGATGATGAAAAAAAATAGCTTGTGGCGACTTACATTGGATCATCCCTTACTCAATCCACAGTTGTGACGGCGGAACTAGAGGTAGCTGAGGTGGTAGTTAGGGTTGTATCCATACATTGCCTCGTAGAAGTACCTTCCCCCTCTTGATTGATGCTATACCACCCCTTGTCTTAATCTGTGAGACATATCTTACATAACAACGATGGGGATCTAAGTTTGTAGCACTAGGAAAATGCTTAACTATCTCATACATTGCTGGCTTATCATCTCCATAGTGACCACCATCTCCAGCACCATTCCCAGGAGAATCAAGATGAATTCCTACTAATGAGGAAGATGTAGAGATACTCGACTCACTCTCTTCATCTACCTTGTTTCCTTTTGCCTCTGTAGGATCAATCGTATTACCTTTCCATTATTGTGTCAAATTAATCTCTTGTAATCTTTCAGAGGCTTTTGATTGGCTCAAACTTCTCTCCAGTCAAATCCTTAACCAACTCCGCTAGTTCTAGTTCTTGATGTAATAATAGCTCTTTTACTTCCTCTAACCACCCATCTAACAAATTATCTTCTGTTGAAAAAATATAGTCTAGCTTAATTGGGCAAAAGTAATCTTGATGATCTTCAAATACTCTTCTTCTTCGATTTTGACTATGGAGCTTCAGGTTATAATGGATGTAGACCAATCTGTTCAAATTATGCATCGTTATTTTGTTTCTTACTTTCATATGGAAAAAAGAAAAGGTGCTCCAATTTTTTTCGCAGTTTGATGATGATATAGTTTGACTAAAGGCTTTAATTTCAATCGTCCTTAGTGCTGAAGCACTCTCTCCATAATTCAATAACCATTCAACTGAAAATAAAAGAAAATAAGATTAAATATTCAATTTTTAAACTTTTGAATAATGAAATTATAATATATTATTTAGTATTTACAGTTTACAATCCTTACCAGGATATGTCTATATGATAGCTCTTCACGCAATAGTGGTGCCAAAACTTCTCATCCTTTTATTATATATATCAATCCAATGACATTAAAGAAGAAAAAGAATTATAAACTATTATGAATGAATAATGACATATTAAATTGAAGAAAACAAAAGACACCATATAAGATCTCTACTTTTCTATTTACTTACTTGGTTGGGTTGCCCTAATTACCTCATCGGTTTCATTTACTAGTGTTTAAATAACATTCTTCAACCCCACTTGAATTTCATCAATTATGTTTCGATCTAAAGATACATATCGACATTGTGGATTGAGAAAGTAACAAGTTAAATGCAAAAATTGAAGTGAATATTATGTTAAGAAGAATTTAATACAACAATGAACATAAAAAAAAATTAGTCTCCACTTACCAGCAGTGTGTAAGTCATTATTGCAATCAATGCTCCTAACAACTATCGACGGTCTTCCAATGTTTGGTATAATATCTATAATTTTCTTGAATAGCTATTTTTGTTCTCTCCATGGCTTCATGGAAGAAGTCCATAGTTGGCTTATCATCACCATCGACCAATCAAAGAACTTTTATTAGAGGCTCAAGCACATTTAAGTAATTTCTAACATGAGGCCAAATCTTATTGGACTCAATGGTCTTGCATACTTCTTCTGCTTAGGGAGTTAGCCGCTTTCCCCACTTAGAATTCATCCTTTATCTAATTTGATAAGTTGAAGAAGCCCTCCTCTATATTTGTAAACACCCTCGATAGCTAAAAGTAGGTGGCAAATCGTGTAATGCCAAGCCATAGCAATTCATGATTATTCATAAATTTCTTCATCATTGAAACAAGTCTATAAGACCAGTAGAAGAAATTAGTGATTTTCTTCATCTTTTCAATCACTTGTTTGATGACTTTTCCTTTGGTAATTTCTTCAAGCATCAAGTTTATGCAATGTGCTACACATGCTGACTAAAACATATTTCTCCGTTGTTGCATGACATCATTCCTGCTTTATTCATGTTTGCAGCAATATCAGTAATAATTTGAACTACACAATCTCCCCCAATATCATTAATTACTATATGAAATAACTTACTGATGTATCTAGCATCTTGAATATAATCAATTCCATCAACTAATTCGATAAAAACTGTTCTCAAAGGGCAATAAATTAGAAAATTCAAAGGATGACATTTTGTGAGGGTCGTTCGCCTATCACACATTAGTGTGTAGCCCCTTTCTTTTAATGTCCTCCTAAAGTCTTCACATAGAGTTGTAACTCCTCATATTCTTTTCTAACATAGAGATGACCAATCTCATATGGGGTGGTGCCTTTATACCAGGACCGTGTTCCACTGTTTCATATAACATGGTTGTAAAATTAGGAGAGTGTATCTTATGTGGTGGAATGGCCGTATTTAAAAAGACCTTTTTCGTAGCTTTTACGAAATTTTCCCTTGCTTCATTAAATTTCCCTTTCAGTGTTTTTACAATGCTGGGTTGGTTGGCTGTTAGTTTTCTATATGTAAATGGGTTCGTTAGACCCACCACATCTAGCCTACGAGGTGCCTGTGTAGTAGGTTGATCATAGTCCTCAACATCTAGTGGGCAAGGTTTGTTTCAACTAAATGCTCAGTGCAAGTAAAACAGGAAGAGGAGCAAAAACTAGGGTTTTAAGGCTTTATGTTAATATTGGCTGATATATTAGTTCGGTAGATATTTTGAAATATCAGCCGATATATCGCGATTAATTGGTGATATTTTGCCTAGCCGAATCCAAGACTATTCCGCAACAATTTATCAAACCAGTACCAGTCGATATCGGTATATATCGGTATCGGTCGTTATGTCAACCATCGGATAGATATCCTTACTGAGGTACCCGCACATCCCAATCAGCAAAAGCCATTGTAGAAGGACATGACAATCATGTCTTTTTAAACCTGATAATCTACCATTTGTTGTGGTTACACATCTTGAGATATTAGTAGGATAGTCTTCCGAAAACTTTATAGATTTCAATAATTCACAAAAACCCTCTCTCTCCTTTAGGGTCAATGTGTAGATCACGGGGGGCTTCACAAACTCGTTATCGGCATGCATCTGTATATGCAATTCTTTTCTAATGCCCATGTCCTCAAAATCTTGATGTGTTTTTTCTGTGTCCTTATTCTTCCTATCTATGTTCAATGTTGCTCCAAGGAGCTCATCATATTTATTTTTCTTAATATCAATGATATCAAGGTTGTGTCGGAGTTTCAGTTTCTTCTAGTACTTCAGCTCATAAAAGATGCTTTTGTTTTTTGGTCCATTTCTGTTCTGCAATGATATGGTTTCTCATCTTGTTGCTTTTATGCTTCCAAACTTGACAGCTGGCAAGCAATTCATTTGCTTCAATATCTTCTCCACCAGTGACTCCAATGATTTTGCCTGAAGCTCAACCTCACAGTTAAAGGCCTTACTCCTTCACCAAGGGTGGTCCTCAAACAATTAACATCGATGGCCCATGTACCCAATCTTATTTCTCAAAACTTGCTGTGATGGATTATCATTATAATCGGGATAGGGGAAATGACCTTTTGTACTCCAGCTAGACAAGTCACCATATGTAGGAAAATCATTTATGGTCTACATTATAGCTTCATGCATTAAAAAGTCCATTTACTAGAGCCATCATAAGTTAAAATACCATTTCCCCACAATTCATTTAACTCGTCAATTAACAATCACATGTGGACGTCGATCTCTTTCCCAGGTGCATGCGATCCTATAATAAGTAAGGACATTATGAAAAATGGCTCCTTCATGCGCTTCCAAGATGGAAGGTTGTGGGGGCAAAAGCATTACATGCCACATACTACAAGAGTTGCTCATGTTTCAAAAATGATTGAATCCATTTATGGCAAGCCTTAGTCTTACATTGTGGGGCTCACATGTGAACTATATATATATTTTATCAAAGTCCTTCCACTCCTAACATTTGGCTAGATACCTCGATATCCCATTATCCATGTGCTTATCACTATGCCATCTCATGTCTGTAGCTATCTTCCTAGACATGTACAATCTTTCCAACCACAGAGCCAGCTGGAAGTAGTGCAGGATTTTATGAGGGATCTTTTAACCATTGCTACCATTGATCTTGTATTTAGACTTCCCACTTATCAAATATTTTTCTATATCTACATTCTCTTTCCACATGCTGACACACACGGATGATCTCGTATCCCATGCTTAACTCATGTAGGAACTTCTTGGCTTCATAGATTGAACTCAGAACCAAATTTACTTCTGGCAAAATACCCAGCAATACCTCCATCAACATGTTAAACAACTTATTGCTCCAGTTGCTCATTAACTTCACACGAAGAATTGTAATCACGAATTTCAAAAGATTTTACTTTTTACAACCTAGGTACATCTCACGCTGGGCAGCCTCTAATAATTTTTCAATATTTTTTACTTCCTCCCTATGGACAATATTAGCTACTTGTGCAGATCTAGATTCTCCCCAATCACGACCCATATAAGGCCCCTTGTTATACTCTTCTATTAATTTAGGAAGTTCATCCTTACCCTTGTCGTCATTATCTACTATTTTATCATCATCATCATCGTCGTCACTGTCATCCGATACATAAAGGTAATTTTTAGGAACAGGTTCACCATGGTAGACCCAGTGCTTGTAATTAAGATAGCATCATCCCATTAAGGGTCAAATGATTTTTCACAACTTCACCTATATACCAATCGACGTTCAAACATTTATTACAAGGGTACCAAAACTTACCATCCTGACCTGCATTAGTCATTGCAAACTCAACAAATGACCTAACCCCTTCACAATACTACTCACTTAATCTCTATCTAAATCCAGTTAGGGTCATCCAACTCTTGTCCATAGCTGATTACACATGCAAGATCAAGTTTCAGTCAAACGTAATATCACTATGATTTGAGCTTGAAAATCGTTGTTTCTTCAAAAGTAACTTACGGCGATGAAGATGCAATAAGAATTACTCACTAAATTACAAAATTCAAAAAACAAATTGCAAAAATCCAACTTTTGCTACCAAGGCAATAAGACTATGATGATGGGTATGCTATGTAGTTACAATCTAACAACCACTTCCTTCAATGAATTAGAACCAAACCTAAGTTGTCATTCATTTGGGTTATATGTACTATTAGATTTTCAAATAAAAAAAACATTCCTATAAAAAAACAGTGTCATTGCAACCAAGTGGTGTGTGAATTCATGCTAGGCAGTTGAAACCCACTAAAGCACACTCATGACACATTAGTTCATGTCTATTATAAAGAACAAAATATAAAAATAAATAAATAATCCACCCTTATACATCATTAAGAGAAAAAAATAAATGAAAATAAAAAAGAGAATGACTTAAATGGACAAAAAAAGAATCCAGTTAGATCAAAAAGCCTCTAAAAAAAGGATATATAAACCTGTAGGTATAGAAAATTAGTGATACACTACATATGATGTCCATAGCTTTATTCATTGTAGGTCTAGCGTTTAGGATGAAAGTATTACGCTGATGGTATTTTCATAACTAATAATGTACTCATTTTTGTTAAATGGATATAAAGGCAAAGTTATCTTTTTTGTAAAAATGCAAGACATACTAACCCATTCTCATAAGAATACTAATTTTGGGAACATGGGAGGTATTAAAAAATAAAAATAAGGGCCTATTTACAAATTTTGAAATCATAGGGGCCTATTTACAAATCTTAGAAACCTTAGGATTATGCAAAAAACACTCTATTTCAATTGAACACAAAAAGAATATACACAAAGTGTCACACCCCGAATTCCGAGATCCTTAGGATCCTTAGAGTTCATGGCGTAACGGTCCCACATTTCATATTATAAAACATTTATTTAATTGAATCATTACTTGAGAGGATTCAGAGTCAACTAGATTAGATTAAATTATCAATAGTTAAGTCAGTAATAGAAAATAAACAGAAATGTCTAATACCAGTGCTCTCAAAATAATGCAATATTCAAATAAATATGACACAGTCTAACTACATAATAAAAACAAATAAGCACTTAAAAAAAACACCAAGTAGTAACTCTGTTCTCAAGATTTGCTCATTTCCCGCAAATAAGTTAAGGTTCTTCATTATTGGTGGGATCAATATCAATGTCTGAAAAGAAAAACAAACACATATGAGCATAAAGCTCCACAAGTAAACAAACTATAGATCTATAGCAACAATTTTTTAGTCAAATGATAGCAATCTGGGTACGATGAACAAATAATGATTAATTCAAGGATAATCCAGTAAAAATGAGGTGTTAAGAAATATTAACAAGACAATGGTAACATGAATAATTTTGCAATAATTTTTGTATATTGACAATAAAATAAAGATCACATGATCTATTTTAAGAAAAGGCATCTCCTCAGCCACAATACACATATAAGGGCTTGAAGCCATAATCACATATATGAGGGCCCGAAGCCAGAGCCCGAAGCCATAAAGGACTAACTGCAATCTAATTATCATGCACAAAGGGGTTCCCAAGCCCCAATGTCATACCCGTAAAGAGGGCTAGAGTCCGCATGTGAGAATCCCCACGTTGCATTGGCCATGCGTTGGATAATGCCTCAAAAGTCAAGGTTGTATTCAAGGGAGGACCATAAGACTCAAAATTAAATTTTCTTAGCAAAATATGATGTGGAACATTTTTGCAACATAATTAGAATTATGTCATAATTTTGGAATCCAACCGTGATATAAATATTTCTAGTAAGGGATCATATAAGAATTTCTATATCTCATGGTAGCATCAAATGAACATGGAATAAGTTCAATATTTACAATTTGATCATTGTTAAGTTCACAAATTAATTCATAAAGGTACAATCATATCAATAAAATCAATGGCCCTAGATAAGCTAAGATGCCAGGATTGAGCCCCGCATGAAACCAAGGATCACATAACAATTTAATATTTTATAAGGCAAATTAGAAAACTCTAATACTAGAGAACCATAGTAAGGTTACTTGCCTGGGTTCACGGTGATCACTTGATCAAACTTGCTCTGACCTGGATGTTCTGAAATCTTGGTGTGGTTCCCTGGTCATGATAGTTAACTAATAATTAGGATCCAGGTTTATGTTCAATTAATGGGTTTGGTTTGGGTAAAGGTTGAGTTTGATGGGTTGAGACATGTGGTTTGAGCCCAAATTATTAAATAGGGCAAGTGGGCCCTGGCTAGTATGACCAGTAGGTTGCATTAAAGGGCTCAGACCAGAGGTTTATTTTATTATTTTTATTTTTATTTTTATTTTTAAGCTTAAATGAGACCTGGCTTAATATGCTTTTGAATGGGCCCATATTACTAGATTGTACCAATGGCCAGAATTGACTTAATTCAATCATGAATATTAGGTGGGCCTGTGGTGGTAAACTAAATGGATTTGCTTGACTTCAAGTATTTAATACTTGTGTTCAGTGGAATATTTGCAGCACATTGGTTAGGGCCAGTAAAGATTAATTACTTCTTAATGTTAAAGACATGAGGAGTACAAGAGAGAGGTGGTTATAAGAGGAAGGACCAGACTGTTTGGTTAGGGGAATAAGATAGTAGTAAATGGGCACAGCTACTAATTCACTTGAGAGTTGAAGATATGCCAGATTCAGAAGTGGGTTCTTGGATAGAGAAGAGAACGGCATAAAAACAAAAAAATACAAGAAAATATAGTGAAGCAAAGTTATAAACATGGCTATTCTGTTAGTGAATAAAATGGGTTCAACTCTATGCATGGAGTTTGTTTGGAAGCATGGGTTACTGAGTAAAGAAAGATGGGTGGTTGCATGGCATGAGAAGTCATACTTTCTGCCAATGGAATCAAGCTAGTTGGTACCTAAAAACCTGTCCATTTCTTGTGGGGCTATGTGCACATGACAATTGAACATGGACATTTTCCTCTTGAGCCCAAACCCATCATCCTGCCAAGGTCAAGTAATAACGTTGCTTCTCTTCTCATCCACATTAATCCCAAAAATAACATTGTAACAGGTTACAGAATCTTAAGTGGCGACATTCAACTCTCTTTATGCATATCACAATTTGAGATTTTCTTTGTGACAACAAAGTTGATGGTGAGGATATAATATGATAAGGCAACATATAAGCTCGAGTAATAAACATATGGGGAGAGAAGCCAGCATGGATGCCTGAACGGTTATGAGGAGGGAGAATAAAGGAAGAAACCAAGCAACAAAAGGAAGGAGATGAAAATGGGTCCTTACCTCAATCACTTGATCTAAGTTGAGACAAGGTTTTGTGGTTGATCTGATGATGGGCACTTGATATAAATAAGTTGGTTTGTAAGAACAGTGGTGGGGATGAGAATGGTATGGGGTGATGATGAGGGTGGCTTAGTTGTTATGCTGGAGTCATGCACACATGCAACAAATCTCAATGACAAAAAGTGATAGCAGTAGAGAAACAAAAGAAAGTTTTCCTTAACTAATAAACAAAAGAAAGTAACATGGAAAGAAAGATGGAGAAGTACCTGAGAGAGAACTTGGAAGAGGTGGAAAATCGTATGTGGAGGGAGGGAAAGTGAAGAGCGTTGTGGGGAAAGAAGTTGAGCAAATAGTGCCGCCCCTTAATATGACGAGAGGGTGTTTTAGTGGGAGAGGAAGATATGGATATTGTGGGTTTTGTTAATGAGAAAAGATCGTGGAGGAAGAGGGAGAGTTGTAATAGAATGTTGAACATGCACAACGTGGGCATGCAGTTCCCTTAATGTCAGCTAATGAGAGGAAAAAGATCTTTAAGGAGGAAGAGAGAGAAAGCACAAAGGGGCAACATGGGTTCCTCCTATCAAATTATGGAATTAAAAATTGAATTGGGTCTCATCCCCTTATCAAACCAAGTATCTTGAGATTTAGATTTAAATCTCCATCATTCAACATTGGGTCCCACCTAAAATATGATGATATCACAAAGATGACTAATTTAATTCGATGAATGGGTGGGGTCCAAGCATAGTCCAAATTTTACAATCAAAATTAAATAATAAAAATAAATATAAAAATAATAATAATATATAAAAAAAATCTTGGGATCGGGTCTTTACACAAAGAGTTAAAAATAGAATGATAGAATTTTTTTAGGAAGTGTCCTTGTACACTTCCATTATTAGAAAATGAATCAATGGTATATTTTTATGGAAGCTGCTGTTAAGAATGGCATAAAAAGTAGAACAACATTCAAATACATAATTATAGAATACAAATATTAGGAGGAAACTATCTATTTAGATAAATATCATCTCGTATTAAGGAAGTCTATTATGACCTAATTGTGGGCCTAAAATAGAAATTGATTAAAATGAGAATGATAACATAGTAGAACTAATGTAATATTTAGGATTATAGGATATTGATTTGGTAAATGGACTTTGACCATGATGTTGACCTGGACAAACCTAAATATTGGGTCTAAAATAGGACTCAATGCTCAGATATTTGGGTTGTGGTCTTTAATTAGCCGATGTCAATTGACTTTTCAGTCTACGTTCAACTTAAGGGGTCATTTGTTTGTGGTGAAAATCATTGGCATGTGTAAACAATTCACATGTGAATCATTTGCATATGTAAATGACATACATGTGACTCACTTTCCATTTTTTGTTTTATCAAATGATTTCACTTACGAATTTATGACCAATCCAATGGTTTGATGTTTTTGTTAACCAAAATCTTCAAAATCTATGCTGAGTTAAGAGTTGCAATTTTATCTTATAGTCATTTTTGAATTTCTAAAGAGGATCAATAGTCTAGATCGTAAAAATTAAGGCCATAAAAGTCCAACATGGTAGATTTTGGGTATGATTAGTTTTACAAATATCTCAAAATCTAAGAAACTTCAATGGATAAGATTTGGTATTGCCATTATCTTAAACGTTAATAAAAGGATAGACGGTTTTGATCAAGACTTTAAGGACCACAGGAGTTAAAAATTCAAAACAACTGAATTGTATGTCAGTGATCCAATAGCTGTGTTTTTATTTGAAGATATTGCAGCATCGAGAATGAGTTAAAGTGTAAGGTTTGAGCTCTTAGCCATAATTGCCATTTTAAACAGATTCAACAGTTTAGATCATGATAATGAGGTTCACAATAGTCCAGATTGGAGCATCGTTGCTTCTGGACTTTTTTGTAAATATGTCAAAATCGGTGATGAATCAATGGTTGAAAATTGGTATCTTGGCCGTATTTGATCATCTGAAGACAAAGAACAGTTCTAATTATAAAAATGGGACCCACAGTAATAAAAAAAATATATAAAATTTTGACTACTCTTCTATGCACTGGAGTAGTGCCCCATGCTAGTAGCATGTGTAACTTTTTCACACCACATGAGGTGTGAAAATTTTGGACTAAAAAACAGGTTTTTCCACACCGTTTTCACATTCATTTTATGTATTTCATACATAAATTAAGCCAAACAAATGTGATGGTGCGTAACTGTTATGCATCTTAACCATTTACATATGTAAACTGTTGTAAACAAATGACCCCTTAAAGATAATGGGCTTGGGTTTGGAAGTGTGAAAATACTGGATCTTGGTTCAATTTAAAAGAAGACAAATTAAGAGAAATCGCTGGTAGAGGGAAATCTCTTGTGAAACATCTATATGACTAAGGTGGATTTCTTTCTTAATAACAATTTTTGCAATTCGCCATTGCCTCCCATGACGAACATAGTAGGTGAAGAGATTTTAGGGGAATAAATCGAATAGATAGATAAAAGAGACTAATGGAGAGAAATGTGATATGGCCTAAGATAGAAAGCTATTTTTTGGAAAGCATTTTTGACCTTTTGTAGGTCCAACTAAACACACCCTTAGTCCATCATAGGAACCAGGTTTCATCACTACCTTTGAGGAATTTCTTAGTTGGAAGCATCCCAAGCTAGATACAAATTCTCACTCTATAAAAGCTGCAAACAAGGGGGAACAACTTATGTATTCGCCCATTTCAACGATAGCAAACCAGAATGTCACTATGTCAAATTCTTGTCAGACAATAAATAATGCACTCTTAGTAGGAGCTACACCGGTGTAGATGGTTGCCTTCACAAATTCTAGACTATCACATATCAAAAGATGTGCATTCACGTAAGCAACTCACACATGCTAAACAATTCTCTAAATCTAAACTGGTATCAGTTTCATCTATAGAATTCTCCACTTTGGCTTTCGATAATTATATCACTAGAGCCATAAAAATGGCTAATAAATGTTCAAGCATAACTCAAGCTCAAGGTCAAACTAAAACATTGTTTAACTATGTAAGTATTTTTGTATTGGCAAATTCATGGGTTGGATAAAACTTGAGTCCATTAGTGTTATATTTTACATATTTTTTAGTATGGATAATGGTTTGAGTCACCGGATGCACTGAAGTGAAGAAATAGAAGAAAAAGTGACAAATTGAAGTGGGTTTCTACAGACAATGTGGATTAAAAAGGTCATATCTCACAAACCGATCGTCGGATATGGGCATGCGACCTACCGTTGGAAAGCTCTTTTCGAGAGGATTCCGTAGAGCCTAAGATCGCCTCAATTGGAGCTGAAGCGAGAAAGTTATGGCCTCCGGACTTCTGCAGGAAAATGCTGAAATTTGCACCCGGACAGAACCTTAATCCGACCGGTCGGGCAATTTATCCGACCGATCGGGCAAGTGCAGAAAGTACGCCGACTTGCGATTTTTCAGTCCGAATTAAAGGGAAACTTACCTGTTTGATGCCAACTCCTTTTCTGATCGTATTATACTTGTGAGGCACGAATTTGGAGCTATAAAAAAGGGTTCTCTCTCAACCCTAAAAAGAGGCACACAGATCTCAATATTCTAAGAAGAAGATTGTTATTGGAGATCACCTTCTCTAGAGTTCTTCCATTGGAGAGTTGAAGGGTTGAAGTTCTACTCTAGAGATCATTGTCTTCTACTTCTCTGAGTGTAGAAGATTGCTTTGGGGAGTCAAGTACAACATCTAGAAGGCGTCTAGGTGTCTTGGATCTATCACAGAGAACGACAGGGGGTCGTTGCAGCATCCAGCTGTGAAAGGGAATCACAAGGTCCTTAGGTTGAGGAGCAACTGGATAAGGGTTGTGAGTATTCTCTTGTAACTGTAGTATGATTCATAGTGCTTGATTCTTGGCCTTGGTTTTTTCCCAGGTTGGGTTTTCCATGTAAAATCTATGTCTTCTTGTGGTGTGTGCTTGTGGTTTGATTTATTTCCGCTGCACGGTTGGTTGTTTGCACACACATATTATTGAGACTGATTGGCATTAATCCATTCTGGAGGATCTTTTCCCCCAAAAATCTTCAAGTGGTATCAGGGAAGGTTGCACTAATTTATAATAGAGTGTCCGCTGATGAGTTTCGTCGGATTTCCACTTGCAAAATTGCAAAAGAAGCATGGGATGTTTTGCAAACTGTTTATGAGGGTACTGATACTGTCAAGCAAGCGAAGTTGCAAAGGTTAAATTAGGCCTTTGAAACCATTGTAATGGAAGAAGAAGAAACCTTCAATCAATTTTATGCTAAGCTGAATGATATTGTCAATTCTATTTTCAATTTGGGTGAAGTAATCCCTGAAAGTAAAATTGTTAAGAAGATTCTAAGGTCTCTTCCTTTAAAGTTTGATTCAAAGGTAGATGCTATTGAAGAGAATAAGAATTTAGATACCCTCACAGTGAATCAGTTGGTTGGAAATCTTCAGACTTTTGAAGAAAACCATCTAAATAAGGGAAAATCAGCAAAGACTAAAGATTTGGCTTTTAAAGCTTTCAAAAAATCCATGAAGCAATCTGCAAAGAAAATTGAAACTGATTCGGATTCTGATGATGATATCACTGAGTTAATTGTTCAGTTTCAAAAACTTATGAAGGCTAAGAAAGCTAAGTGGAAGGGATCGAAATTTGAAAAGAAGACGTCATTAGCCAATGTTAAGTGCTTTGATTGTCAAGGTCTTGGTCATTATGCCAGTGACTGTCCTAACAAGAAAAAGAATCCAAAGTACAAAGCTCTAAAAACTTGGGATGATGATTCTTCAGAGGAAGAGAAAGACTCTGAACCTGATTCAAAGGATATTGTGAATAGCAAGTTTATGGCTTTTATGGCTAGATCCACTGTGTTAGATGCCAGTTCTGTTGCAGATACTGCTGATATTACACTTTCAAATGACGAAGATGACTAGGAAGTAGAATATGGGATTTTACTGGATAAGTCTATGCAGATAAGCAAGTTATTTGAAAAAGATGCTCTTAAGTGGAAAGCAGAGATTTTGTCTCTTAAAAAAAGTTAGAGGATGCCAAATCACAGGTTCATCTGTTAGAAGGACAAAAGAATTCCATGGCTGCTAAGCTGACTACTGAGAGTCACATGTATGGTTTACTGAAAGATGAGTTTAAGAAGGTTGCGCAAGAGTTTGAAACCTTGAAAACTGACTTTAAGATTGTTCAAGCTGAAAAAGAAGACCTTGCTGGGAAACTGAAGATTGCGTTATCTGAACTGAATTCTACAAAAGCATCTCTGAATAAGCTGAATATTGTTTCAAAAATACTAGATGACATCTTATGTATTCAGAAGCTGCCAATGACAAGCGCGGTCTTGGTTTCAATGATGGTGCGTCTACTTCAAAATCTAAAGGTACCTCTATTTTTGTTAGAAGTATTACACACATTGCTCCACATGTTGCACATGTTCATAATGTAATGAGTAGTTTACAAAAGAAGAATGTGTCACGTCCTACACGAACATCCACTTGTCATCACTGTGGAGTTAAAGGACACATTCGTCCCCATTGCACGAAGCTGCATATTTTGCCAAAATATAAGCAATGGTGGAAACAATTGTCTGAGCCAAAGGTCAAGACAAGAACTATTTGGGTTAGGAAATCTGATTTACCTCCAAAAGTCGCTCACACTTTGCTGAAAGATCATACTACACAAATGTGGGTGGCTAAGTGCAAAAAACCCTGATTAAGATGATCAAGCTCCCATCCCCTGTGCTACTATGAAGATATAAGTAAGGGAGAGCTGTAATCAAGGGGGAGCTACTACTGTATCCAGGTTGACAACTTTGTTGCATGATGATCATTTGCTTGGTCAATTATGGACAAAAAGAGGGAGATATTGCATTTAGGGGGAGAATGTAATTTTTGTGCATTCTGAAGATAGATGGAGCTGAAGATGTACCCGATATAGAGCTGATGGTAAATTTTTTTTGTTATTTCAATTTACACTATGTTGAATGTATTTTTGGTTTTATTTTTGGGTAGATTGAATGTGTAGGAAGTTTTGTCCATGAATTGCCAAAGGGGGAGATTGTAAGTATTTTTGTATTGGCAAATTCATGGGTTGGATAAAACTTGAGTCCATTAGTGTTGTATTTTACATATTTTTGAGTATGGATAATGGTTTGAGTCGCCGGATGCACTGAAGTGAAGAAATAGAAGAAAAAACGACAAATTGAAGTGGGTTTCTACAGACAACGTGGATTAAAAAGGTCATATCTCACAAACCGAGCATCAGATATGGGCATGCGACCTACTGTTGGAAAGCTCTTTTCGAGAGGATTCTGTAGAGCCCAAGATCGCCTCAATCGGAGCTGAAGCGAGAAAGTTATGGCCTCCGGAAGTCTGCAGGAAAATGTTAAAATTTGCACCCGAACAGAACCTTAATCCGACCGGTCGGGCAATTTATCTGATCGATCGGGCAAGTGCAGAAAGTACGCCGACTTGCGATTTTTTAGTCCGAATTAAAGGGAAACTTATCTATTTGATGCCAACTCCTTTCCTGATCGTATTATACTTGTGAGGCACGAATTTGGAGCTATAAAAAAGGGTTCTCTCTCAACCCTAAAAAGAGGCACACAGATCTCAATATTCTAAGAAAAAGATTGTTATTGGAGATCACCTTCTCTAGAGTTCTTCCATTGGAGAGTTGAAGGGCTGAAGTTCTGCTCTAGAGATCATTGTTTTCTACTTCTCTGAGTGTAGAAGATTGCTTTGGGGAGTCAAGTACAACATTTAGAAGGCGTAGGTGTCTTGGATCTATTACAGAGAACGGCAGGGGGTCGTTGCAGCAGGGAGCTGTGCAAGGGAATCACAAGGTCCTTAGGTTGAGGAGCAACTGGATAAGGGTTGTAAATATTCTCTTGTAACTGTAGTATGATTCATAGTGCTTGATTCTTGGCCGTGGTTTTTTCCCAGGTTGGGTTTTCCACGTAAAATCTGTGTCTTCTTGTGGTGTGTGCTTGTGGTTTGATTTATTTCTACTGCACGGTTGGTTGTTTGCACACACATATTATTGAGACTGATTGGCATTAATCCATTCTAGAGGATCTCTTCCCCCAAAAACCTTCAAACTAAACTTGAGATTTTTATTAACACATAAACTCAAATTCAACTTTGAAGTATCATTATGAAGCTCAACTTACAACATACCCAAAGCTCAAGTAAGTTAGTCACACTCATGCTTATGCTTAGCTAGTTTACATTCACAACTGAACTAAACTAAAATTAAGAAGATACCAAGTCAGGGACATGGGCGTGTTAGAAAAACCTTACTTTCCCAATCCCACCCATGTCTCTCTTTATTCTAAACTCTTAATCTTTCAAATGTAGAAACACAATTAAACTAACCAAAATTACACATCATGACTAGCAAATCCAACGCATTAATGGTAAACACCAACAGCTCATTTCCATCAAACCCCACAAAACTCAAACGCTAACCCTCTCAATCACAATCCAAATGCAATACGTAGTTAATTGAATCACTAAAAAGCATAGAACATTAGTAAATGGAAACGTAGAGCGAGTGCAGAATGAACCAACAAGAAACTTTGAAAATCCTACACCAATAAACAAGATTTGAATCAGAAATCCATAGAATTAACAAAAGCAATCTCGCAAACTGATGAAACTTACAAAAAACCCAAACTCCAATTCATCAGATTGAAACCTTATACCCATTCATTGATTTGGTGTAAGAATATCCAAAACCATCAACAAAAAGCATAGAAATCAAACTGCGAACTGGGTTCAAATAAAAAGAAAAGAAGGGTCAAATGAAAATCAAAAGTAAATGTTAAAAGATGGAAAGAAAAACACCAACACATCTTTATTTCTTCAATTGGGATTTGGAGCTCTATAGAAATGGAATGAGATCTAAGGAAAAGAGAAGACTAAACATTAATGGAGAATGAGATAAGAGTTTAAAAGAAGAAACTGGAAAAGAGATAATTATAGGAGACAGCTCACAGTAGAAACTATAAAACTAGAAGTCTAGATCTTTTCGATTTTTGAGGAATGAGTAAGGCTCACCAATTAAAAAGAAACATAAACAGTGGACCATTGGAGGGGAAGAATTTTCTCCAATGATCAGAATGCAAATTGTTGGAATGTAGTTCGGCCTGTAGAAACATTCTTTTTTTCCCTTTTAATGATAAATTTCATTAATCAGAAGCTTGTTCAAGAGAGATATAGTGACAAGCTATGATAAATTTCATTAATCAAAAGCTTGTACAAGAAAGATATAGTGACAAGCTAAGGTGAAAGAAAACAATTTTGATGTGACTTTCATTATTTTGAAAGAATTAATTTAGAATAGTTAGTCACTTAATTTTTTACAAGCTTTTTTGCTACAACAAGATATTTACAAAGAACTTTATGTTCTTTAATCATGTTATATGGTAAGTGCATGATAATTTAAACAGTAAAAAAGTTAAGGATTATCTTGTCATGAAAATTGACAAAAGGTCTTGAGAAGACCAAGATATTAATCAATCATAGTCTAAAATTAAGACAGGATTTACTAAATAAAATTTGCCTAATAGTCACCAAACAAAGCCAACCTTAAAGAGAAAGAAATTCAGTTTTTCAAATGAAAAGGTAAGGACAAAAGAAACTGATATGCAACTTAATTTCATAGAACTTAAATAATGTCATGTGATATGTAATTGATATCTAAAAATATAATTTTGCAAGTGTTTCTCGTAAGAAGTTCTAGCCTGCAAAAGATTGGGGCATGGTAGGTAGAGACAGTTACACATTAGAAGCAAAATTTTCTATACAAAATTTAAATACAAGCTACTCCTTACCAAGTCTAGTTGACAATAACACACTTAGTGCTACCGACCAAAGTGAAAATTTGGAAAAGCTAGTTAACTCCGAAGCAGGTTGCACAAGAAGAAAACAATAGCAAAATTCTATAAGATATAAGATCTACTATTATAGAAGAAAAAGAAGAGAAGACAATGTAAATAATTCAACTTATTCCACAAATCTATGGCCATAGATAATCATATGTTTTTTCGGGCTTGCAGTTGTAGCCATATTCACATTTTCACCAAATGCTACCTTGAATTTACATTAAATTTATATAAAAAAGGGAAAGAAGAAGAATAGGTAAGAAATTAAGGACTTCCTTATCACTAAAAGGCATAAATATTTTGAAAGGCAAAAAACATAGAGATTCAAGCATTAAGAAGAAGACTTTTATTATTCTTTTAGGAAAAGAAAGCCTTCTGACACAAGGAAATTGATTAGTCAAATATCTCATTACTTCAAAGAAGCCTTCACACCATAAATACTTATAATATCACAACAAGATACAATTCAATGACACATAACTCGTTCAAGAAGCACTTGCACATGCTATCTAGAGAAGCCCATGTTTCTAGGCTGGCTAATGCAACAAGTATTCAAGAAACATCTTAATCCATCTTTTGTAAAAACCGAAATCCTAACTGAGACCCCCCCCCCCCCCCCCCCCCCCCCCTCTTACCAAACGGAGAAAAAGTTTACAACATTTAAAAAAAAAACCCAACTCAAATAATTAAAGGACCAGAGAGACTCAAAAGCCAAAGAATTTCAGTACTTTCATTCTAAATAAGAGCCTTTGTATATGTCTAGTAGAGCTCAAGATCCCCCACATGACCAATACTACTTAAAAATTATGAGTACTAATCATTTTCCTAATAAATCCAAAAAAAATATTAAGAGAGATTCAAACAAAACAAACCTTAGAATATCACCAAATGTAAATAAAGAAAGAGAATCCTACAAATGAGTCAGTAAAGAGAACCAGAATAATGTCGAAGTTTTCTTTTGAATTGGAAAAAAATAGAAAATATTTTCAGGCATGACTGCATTATGCTACATATCCTTGTCACAAAAAACCAAAGTCATATTGATAATTTATTGGATCGAATTAATAACTAATATCAACAAATGCTAGTTATGTTGCGTAAGAAAAAGAGGGATTGAGCACTTAATTAAATGATGGGGTTTTGGTATCATCGTCCACATTCACCTCATTACTCGTATCAAAGAGTTATGCTAATGATGTATCGATGCTAAATATTGGGGCCCTTACTAGATGGTAAGATCACCATAAGTGTAAAGTCTAAACCCGAACTAATCTTACTTTATTATAATTAATCTTGTTTTATGTTAATCAATACTTGTTTAGGCTAAATCAACTCAAATCCACTTGGGTTTGGGTCATGGATAGATAGTTGGGTCGGGTTTGAACCTTACTTAGGTAGTCAAGGACCTTCTTGTAGTTTAGAGTTATATGGTTTGCATCATCTTAACACTATATTAGTTACATCATATGTATTTCATCTTGTGTATTATCTTTCATATTTGGCCTAGCTCAATTGGAATCCATCTTGGCCCAACTAAGGTCTTATTTGACTCAAATTATAATTTTCTCAAAAACAGTGGACGTGCTTGTAAATTCCAGAAAATCTAGATTTAAAAACCAACTCCACTGTTCTTTCTCTGCATCTCCTTCCTCTTGTTATTGGAGCACTTTTTCTTCACACCTTTACCTTCACCAACAGCTGGAAATTGATCTTGGACCCCTATGTGTGAGACTTAAGGCTTCCATCTTCTCTCTTTTGCTTCTTTGTTCGTCCTCTTTATTTAGAGCTCACAAATTCATCTTCTTCCTCACAATCTAGACCTCTCTAAGGTAAAAGACAACTCTCATTTCAGTTCCTTGAGTTCAAAATAGTCAAGGAGACTCAAATAAATAACAAGCATGCATCTCATACTCAATTTATCCATGCATGTCTTTGCATGTAGTAGGATTATCTTCTATTGAGGATTTCTCCATCATCAAACTAGGAGGGAAGTTGATTTGATCAAGTACTAAAATAAGAGGTAAATATAAGAGTGTATATTACTGCATGTATGTCTATTTATGTTAATCCTTAAAGAATTTTCCATGAATGCAAATTTACAACTCTTTCACCACTTTTAATTTGAGAATAAGTGATGGTTTAAATGATAATGAGTATGTTTAAGAAATAATGACAAAATATGGTTATTGAATGCTGTATGATAATAGTTTGGAGCAAATAAAACCACATTGGAATCATATTGGAACCTAATGAAGAAGTTCTGTATTGAACCTTACTTCAGAACTGGAATTCTAAAGCTTGCAGCTAAGCCGTAAGTACATTGTAACACTCCAACCCTAGCTTAGCCTGATTAGTGGGTAATTAATAGTGATTACTAGCTAATTTATTTGGTTTTATATTAAATAAGACTATTTTAGTCTTGTATAGTCCAGTGAGTCAAGTTTAGGTTATGGATAAGTAGTTTGGGTTGAATTTAACCTTAACTAGATAGATGAAAGCTCTTTTCGTAATTCTAGAATTCATGGTTTCACGTCATACACGCATCATACCAATGCCATCACGTTTGTCTCATTGAGCTCGTCAACTTTTGTACTTGACTTGAATGCATTCGACTTCACTTGAATTAGTTATACCCTCAAATGACTTTAATTGTAATAACCTTTGGTGAGAATGACCTCTTATAAAACCTTAAGTTATATATCTATACTCAAATGGGTTCCACTACCCATCTCATTCGATTATTTTTCTGTAGTAGCTCCTCCCTCCTAACTCTTCCTCCTTCTTTTCATCCTCATCTTTTATTAAATTAAAGGGGCTACTAGTGTGCATGTGGAATTGGAGGTTTCCATTTCCCTCTCTATCATCTCCTACCCCTCCTCATCTCTCTAAAGTGAAGGATTTAGGCACCTTCTCTTTCTCGTCAAGCACTAAGGTAAGATCATTTCCTAATATACAAAATTCTTAGGTTCAGGGAGTCAAAAAGACACTCACATCAAGCATGCATGCACTCATACTTCTCATTTTGTAACATGTATGTCACTGTAGGTTTAAGAATTTGGTTGACTTCTCCATTGAGCCCAAAACAAGAATAGTGAATTGAATTCATAATCAAAGTATAAGCTAGTTTTAGTTGAATGCATGTTGGTATTTTATGATTCATATAAATCTATTGACTCTTTAACGTGAAAATCAGCCCCTGTATCTTTATTCTTCTAAATTTCTACTGCATGATGAGCTTCCATTAATGCATGATGAAGTATGAATTAAAATGGACATTGGTATGTAGAGTAGAGAAGTCCTCTAAAGTGGGTTTAATTGTAAACTACCCAGTGTTACTGTTTAAAGACAGAATTCTGTAACTGAAGGAACATCCAAAAACCTGAAACTTACGTCTAGGTAGTAGATGTGTCACGGCTCAGAATCCAGAGAACCTAAAAATTGCAGGTTCCTCTATGGCTAAGCCATGGCTACGTCATAGGATGTGCTACAGCTAAGCCGTAGTTAAACCGTGGCTCAGCCGTAGGTACCATACGGCTAAGCCGTAGGCTATTGTACAGCTAGGCTGTGGGTGTGGGTTAACAATGAAGAAACTACGGTGATCCATAGTGTAATCTACGACTAAGCCGTAGAACAACTATGGCCAAGCTAAAGACGCTTTGAACTATAAGATTAATTAAGGACATCCTAAAGACTTTGTAGGATCTTAGTTTTTGGATTCTTTTACCCTACTCATTGCCTTAACAGAATAATTAAATAGCATGGAGGTTCTTGAGGGCTAAGACTCATTCATGTGATGTTGTCCATTTGTTAAGAAGCTCTCTATGGGTATTGGTTTAAGGGACTTCAACACACATTCCATACATAATGTGACACCAAAAGAGAGACAGCCATATATCAGATAACTTAAAACTATACCATCATGTACGGTTAGAAACAATGGATGACTATATTAACATTGATTTGTAAATTACTTTGATTCTATTAATTTAAATTGCATAGCATATTGAATTATCATTATTATGCTTTGTTATTGGAATGATTTTGAATTAAAATAATCATAGTATGAATTGATTCTACTTGAAATGTTATTGATATACGCTTCCCTATTATCAATGTTGAATTGAGTAAAAACGAATTGAATATATAATATATAGTTCTCAATGAACATATGTATGGTTCTCAATGAAATGAATGGTATCACTTACTCAAATTTAGTCATATGAATTGAAATGGTTTGGCTTTACTCAGCTTCAGCCTTATAATACCTGGTGGGGTTGACTTCGGTGTAGTATATGAATGGTGCCGCTGTAGTGTACTTTTGGAGCTTTCGAACTCCATGTATAAAGAGACTCATTCGTACCTTGGCCCGATCAATGGTGTTCTCGACTTAAAGATCCCTAGAGGGAGGATATAGCAAATGTCGTAGCCAAATAATATGTATTCTCACTTATTGATTCTTATATCATGTTTTGTTTTAATGCACAACATGCGTAGTCTACTAAATTAACCTCTATTGATCACTTGTTATTGATTCTTTTAGACATAACGCATATTATCTTAATTATACTTAGACTTTATTGAATAGTCTTATTCACAGTTGTCTAATGGTGTTACAGGCCCAGATCCCAATCCTGGTCTGGCAGAGAACCGAACTCTAAAAAGGAAACCGCTGCGGTTCCTTCACGTTAAACGAGTGAACCGCAGAAGCTTACTGCTTGATCCATATGCTAAGAGCGACACATTATTGTCTTAAAAATGTGTATTTTGGGTAGTTTGGACATTTAGCATATACATACAATTGCATCCATATAGATTGTTACTAGCATAGTCTGACCTTTCTAAGAATATCCTTTGGTTCCTTAACTTATTGTTCTACTTTCTCTATATAGAATATTTATCCTTGGCATAGTTGCATCCATTTGCATATCACTTTTAGGTTGTACAGGTGATGTGTAGAATTGTTATAATAATCTTATGTTCTTTAAATGTTAAGATTTGGACTATTTCATGGTTGTAATGATATTTTTGAACTATTCAATGAAAAGTTAAAAATTATAAGCGATATTGACAAGCTTTCGCATATTGAATGCTTGGATAAATGTTTGTTTCAGCACTTCACACGTGTAAGTATGTAAATATCCCTTGTGTAATTCCGTTTTGACTCTGGTCTGGGTGTAAATTACACGGGAGTACGTGTGTTACGCCTCAGGGTTAACCCTAAACCCATGATTCTCAGGCTCAGGTCGTGACATGCACTAGGGCTTAGAATCCAAATAGTCAAAATTAATACTCCTTTTATGGCTAACCCCACAGTCGAGCTATGGAATACACTACGGCTAAGCCATAGCTAAGTCGTGGCTCAGCTTTAGGCTAACCATGGCTAAGCCACATGCTAATATACTGCTGAGCTATAACTGCGGAAGAATTTAGTGAAAAACCTTGTGCACATGAGTAAACCGTGGCGTACTCATGACTAAGCCATAGGAGTGTAGTGAACTTAGGAAATTAGGGACTTCCAAAAACCATATAGGGCCTTGGAATTGGTACCTTTGCTTTGACTAACTTAGCCCAATGGAATTAAATACTGAGGAGGAAGAGTGTAGAGCTATCACTTATTTCCTCTTGATTTTCCGGATGGTTTTCAATGTTGCATCATGAGTGTTGGCATAAGAAAAAGTGTCTATTTCTTACACAAAATAACACTAAGATTTTGAAAACACATCGACACTGGACGTTTTATAAATATACCGTATTAAATGACTAAGGAAACATGGATTATCTTAGTTAGGTTAGGATAGTAAATATTCTTGTTAACCACTCAGTTCAAATGCATTCTATTGTTTAATTAAACCTTGCCCTCAACATGATCTAATCATGTACCCATTCTTCTGGTGAACCTTGAGGCAAGATCAGAGACAGAACTTTTACTGAGCGTGAGCTCGTGAGCCAAGATAGGGGAACTAGGGTTGAGAGGGTTTGAGCTCTAATAGCTCATTTAAGTATGCATTATTAGAATAATAGTTACTTCATTTAATTTTGATCTTTATGATTAAATACGATCTTAAGACTGGTATATGTCTTAGTATAACAATGAGTCGATCACTACGTATGATAAGTAAGAAAGTATAAATTTTGATGGGTTTTGTACGTTGAGTCGGTACCACTTAGCTTGTACTAATATGCCATGACCCGAGCCCGAGAATCATGTGTTTAGGGTTAACCTCGAGGCGTGATACACGTACTCCCGTATAATTCACTCCTGGACCGAGGTCAAGAGGAATTGTACAAGGGATATTCACATCCTTACATGTGTGAGGTACTTTTTAGCAGACGTCAGTCTAACTATACATCACGTGGAAGCCTGTCATCATCGCCTATAATTTTTCACTTTTCATTAAACAAGTCATAAGTATCATTACATCCATGAAACAGTCCAGCTTAACATTTAAAGAACATATGATAATTACATCAATTAGATTTATATGCAGTACAACCCACTCATGATGTGCACAGGTGGGCATCAATGCCGAGGATGGACATCTATACAAGTCTACATAAGGAAGGTATAACCTTGATGCAAGGGACCAAGATATACATATCAAATCAACTATGCAAGAAACAATCTACATGGATGCAATTATAAATATATGTTAAAAGTCCCAAAATGCCCAAAATAAGTATCCTTAAGCGAATAGTGTGTCGCACTCGGCATATGGATCAGTCACTAAGCTTCTGATGTCCATTCATCAAAATCTAAAAGAACCATTGCGGTCTCCTTCTCGAACTCCGGGGTCTCTACTAGACTGAGATTGGGATCTGAGCCTGTAACACTATTAGAGAACTATGAATAAGACTATTTAGCAAAGTATAAACATAATTAAAGTAATACACGTTTGTATCTATAAGAATCATTACCAAATGATTATAGAGGTTAATTTAGTATACTAAGCATGTTGTGCATTGAAATAAGTATGCTATAAGAATCAATTAATAGAAATACTTTACTATTTGGTTATTACATTTGCTATTTGCTCCTTCTAGGGGTCTTTGCATTGAGGACACCATCGACCCAGCCAAAGGTACGAATGGGTCTTTACGTACATGGAGTCTAGAGCTCCAAAGGTGCTCTATAGTGGCACCATGTCATATACTACACCAAAGTTAACTCCGTGCAGGTAAAATATTGCTGAAACTGAGTAGAGCCAGACTATATCGATTCATATATTTGAATTTGAGTAAATCATACAATTCGTTTCATTGAGAACCATACATACGTTCATTAAGAACCATATATTATATGTTCAATTTGTTCTTACTCAATTCAACATTGACAATACGGAAGTGTATAACACTGAACATTTTAAGTAGAAACAATTCATACTATGATCATTTCAATTCAAAATCATTACAATAATAGAAGATAATAACGATAATCCAATATGTTAGGTAATTCAAATTAAAAGAATTAATTTACTAGTCATCCATTATTTCTAACCATGCATGATAATGTAGTTTTAAGTTATCCGATACACGATTGTCTCCTTTTGGTGTCACATTTTGTTGAAAATATGTAATGAAGTCCCTTAAACTAACACTCATGGGGAGCTGCTCAACAAATGGACAACATTACATGAATGAGTCTCAGCCCTCAAGACCCATAATGTTGAGAAATTTTCCATTGGGCCAAATGATTTGGGTAAAGGATTACAAAGAACTAAGGTCATATAAGTTCTTCTCAGCATCCTTGATTTTCCTTGGTTTTCAAGGTATACGGCTGAGTTGTGGATGACTAACGGCTTAGCCGTGGGCAGTCTACAGTTTAGCTGTGATTTGCCTATTATTTCCCCTGCAATGATGGCTTAGCCAATGAAATAGCCTACCATTGAGCCACAGCTTGGCTATGGCTTAGCCGTAGTGCAATTCATGACTTAGCCGTGATCTTAGCCGTAGAAGGGATTTCCAATTTTGAGTCTTGGGTTTCCTAGCCGTAGTGCAAACTAGCCTCTGGATTCCCAACTGTAATGTAACGTACGACTTAGCTGTAAATTCTAGAATTTCTAAAGTAGATTTAGTTACAAAAGATTCTCTTCACCCATAATGTTGGGATCGCGAATACATATCTATCCTTTACTTTTAAAAGGTCATTCTTAATACATATCTATCCTTTACTTTTAAAAGGTCATTCTTACTTCAATGAATCACTTACCAGCTCTAAATCCACTTCATACTCATTTTTAGAATCGAATCATGCGTTTTAAACAATTAGAGGGGCTAAAAATGAGATCTAGGTCTTCAAAGATTTTCAAGAATCAAAATGTTACCAACATGCATTCATCAGTAATTAGTTTATACTTGCCTTTGATTTCGAGTTCCACTACTACTCCTTCTCTTGGCTCAGTTGAGAAAAAAAAAAGAACCCACTGTTCTTGGCCTAAAATGACATGCATGTAAGAAATGATGAAGAAGATGAGTGCATGCTTGAAGAGGAGTCCTCTTGATTCCCTGAACCTAAGAATTTTGTACATTAGGAAATGATCTTACCTTAGTGCTTGACAAGAAGGAGAAGGTGCCTAAATCCTTCACTTCAAATAGATGTGGAGGGGTAGGAGATGATAGAGAGGGAAATGGAAACCTCCAATCTCATAGGCACATATTGGCCCCTTTAATTTGATGAGAAGCTGAGGATAAAAAGAAAAAGGAGGAAGAGTTGGGGTTGGAGCTGCTATAGAAAAAGAGTCGACTAAGATGGGTGCTAAAAACCCATTTGAGTATAAATTTATATAACTTGAGGTTTTTATAAGAAGTTCCTTCTCACTTAGGGTTATTATAATTGAAGTCATTTAAGGGTCCAACTTATTTAAATGAAGTCCAATGCGTTGGAGTCAAGTACGAAAATTGACAAGCTCGACAAGACAAACATGATGGTATCAATATGATGCATGTATGACGTAAAACCATAAATTCTAAACTTACAAAAAAAAAAAAGGTTCTCATTTACCTAGTTAAAGTTAAACTTGACCAAAACTGCCTATCCATGAGCTAAACTTGACCAACTGAGCTCTGCAAGATTAAAATAGACTTATTTAATATAAAAAAAAATTAATTAGCTAGTAGTTAAACGTGCTCGAAACGTAATGTGAACATACAATGGATTCAAGTCCAACATTCACACACTTTAAGCATTAAGAAGAATGGGAAATAATTACAGCTCATTATGATTCTCCCTTTGTTTACATGGGTTCAAATGCTCTGACTCCGAGGATGTAAGTTGTTTACAAGTTTTGAAATGTTATAATCCCTCCCTGTGGTCTCAGATGTGATCTGAATCTGAAATTTACAAGAAAATACATGAAAATTGAAAAAAAAAATACAAAGAGAAAAGACAAAGGGGAGTGATGCTTTTAGAGTGTTGGAATTCATTTTCTTCAATCTTTGGAGTGTTGAATGACCAACAAGAAGGCTAAATTTGGCCGTGGGATTGATCAAACCTTTGGTGATCATCACTTTTGGTTATGGACTGTTTTTGTACAAATAAAAAAAAGGGTGCTGTGTGCAAGCAAAATGGTGCAAAAAATGTGTCATTTGAACCTATGATTGTCAAGGGATAGAATGAAACTTAAAGAGGCCTTTTCACAACTTCAAGGATGACTCTAAAACTCTTAAGTAAGAAGAACAAAGGAATTGATTTCATCCTTTATATGCTTGATAGTACTTGAACATTGTCTACACATGCTCACTCTCCTTGTCCAAACCATTTCTCACCTTGAGTAAGTGAGAAGGAGAAGAAGAAGTAAGTTGGGACTACTTGGAGTGCCTTGTGACTCACTTGATCATGTTTTGAAGTTACTTCGAACCTTGAAACTTGTCTTGTCTCTTTGTACTATCTTTCTGTGTGTCTTCCCAAGTGTCAAAACTCCCTTTTATAGATTTTAGAAGTGGTTTAGGGAGTTATGGGTAGTTGAAGTTTGAAAAGGAGTGGAGGGAACCTCTAAAAACCATAAAAAACTGCTCCACAGGTGTCAATGACGGCAGCGCAATGACTCCCAGGTCCCATTTTGAATTTTTTGCATATGTGACCTGTTTTAGCCTGTTTAGGGCCCAAATGATGTCTGATCTTCTTAAGACTTGGAGGGATGCTTTTTTACATTATTTTGAGTGTGTCATAGCAATTTCAGCTCGTTTTGGTGATCTAAAGATGTTCAGCCACCCCTGTTGGCTTTTCATGAAAATGGCCTCTTGTTTTAACTGTTTGAGGCCCAAATGACCTCGGTTTGGTTTGGAACTTTGAAGGACTAATGTCAGGGGTATCTTAGAGTGTCCAACTGAATTTCATGTAGTTTAGATTTGTAAAAGTAAGTTTTTGAATAGCAACTCACTTGTTGCATGTTCTAAGTCACTATTCACCTTACACTGTAGGCAGTTTATTTTCTACTCGAATGATGTTCAATTGACTTAAAACTTTGGGGATTTAATTTTGAACATATTTTATATCTCTGTTCCTAATTTCATCAACTTTGGCCTCATAGACACAGGTCTTTTGATCAGTGACCCCTATAGCTTGGAAGTCACAAACTCCTAGCGGACATGTCATTGAAGTAGGCTCAAATGACATCCTTTTGACTTGAAAATTTGCAGAGTCTCCTTAAAGAATGACTAAAGCTTTGTGCCAAAATTTCATTAATTTTGGGCATCGAGAATTAGGACTTTGGTCAGTGACCCCATGACTTGGGAGTCATTGACCCAAAGTTGACATGTTTGTAGACTTTGGGTCAAATGATGTTCGTTTGTCCTGAAATTTTGTAAAGCCTACCTTGAGTATAATTTGAGCTTCCTCCAAAAGTTTTGGTTGATTTGATCTTCATGAGATGTCACTTTGCATAGTAACCCCATAGAGCTTAGTAGATGACCATCTGAACTGAGTTTGGGTCCAAATGATGTCTAAATGCTCAGAAACTTTGCAAGATAGTCTTTGGATTTATTTGAAGGCATTCTTGTGACTTTTAGCTAGTTTTGACATATAAAAGTATCAATTTCCACAGTGACCCCCGTGAGCTAGTAGACAATCACTAAAGGTTAGTTTGAGCCGAGATGAAGTCCAAATGCTTTGAAATTGTGAAACATCATTCCCAATCATGCTTTAGAGTTGCCATGAGAGTTTTAGTCACTTTGGTAATCCCGAAGCTTGAGCATGTTCAATGACCTTTAGATTTTGAGCCAATGAACCTTAAGTAAGTTTGGTGAGTCAAGTGACCAAATGAAATTCACTAACTTTGGAATTGGAATTGCAGCACTCTGAACTCATCTGAAAACTTCTAAGTGAATTGTATTAGCTCTGAACATTTGAATGTAGTACTTGACTTATCATTCCATAGCCCTGGGGTTTATGTACCCTTGATTTGGAATTTGCCTATAATGTCTTTGCTGTAACATTTGTAATTTTTTATGGGTCAACAATGGACAACAGTAATTACGATTAATTACTCACTAATCAAGCTAAGCTTAGGTCGAAGTATTATATCCTCCCTTGGTTAGAAGTCATTTAGTCATCTGAATGACATAAAATTTAGAAAACAGTTAGAGTATCTAATGTACCTGTCTCCTCGAAGTCAAATTGCTTTTATATAGGTCTTGATTTTTATCTTTTAATGAAAGTCGATCAGAACACCAAGTTGCTACTCTGAAACTCAAGTCTTCACTACTGATTGTCGACAAGGTTCTTATATTTGAATGGTCCCCCTTAATCTTCCTGGGACTTGTACGACGATGATACACAACCTTACGAAGCCTTTGCCATCCGGATACATTGTATCAAGTTGTTTAACAGTGGTGGTGGTACTGTATCAGATTGAATCTTATCGCCATAGATTACTGTACCATCAATAGTTATAAGCATGTAATGAAAATGCGTGTAGCCTAAAGGAAGTCTTTTTAGCTTATTAAAAGACAGGAACAAAAAGAAAATTTAAGAAAAGGATTTTTGACATGAAAATCTATAGGAAGGAAGAATGGTGAATTTCCAAAAAAAAGTCGTAGGTCGGAACATTGAAATGAAAGTTGAAAGGAAATTTTAGTTCTAATTTGTACATTGAGATCTTAAAGTCGTAAGTTCATGAAGAAGGAAATAAAAGAAAGAAGGAATAGTTCTAATAGCGCACAAGGAAAAGAAAGGTCAATAGTGTGAGGAAGGAATAGCTCTTTTACAGGTAAACATTTCTTTGTTCTCATCCTTAATCAAGATATGTAAAATGCAGACAAAGCAAGCTTCTCAAAAGAAAAAATGTCATGGAAACAATGAGATATTCAAGAATGTAGGATTACATAAAAACATGATTATTAGATTAAATAGATCTGGTTCTTGTTATCGCCAGTTAAAGGTGATTGTTGCTATCGCTAGTTGAGAGTGAAAGAAGATATTACCAAAACAACTTTTAAATCAAGGTACAGCCGCTATGAATTCTAGTGATGCTTTTTGAGTCTTGAGCTTGACTGATGCACCGATAGCGTTTATGGCTTGAAGAATAGGGTATTTGCTTTGAAATCTTGATGACATTATCTATAAGTGGAAAGTTTGAACTTCATTTCAAATTACTGCAGCTTACGATTATCCATTTTGAACACATGACTCAAGTATGAGGCAACGAAGATAGCTTGAATTCATTAAGGATTAGAACTTCCTTATCGAGTATCGTCTCAGAAAAGGGAATGTCGTGGCAATCCTCTTAAGAGGAAGATAGTAAACTTAAATGCCCAAGAAAAAGTTCATTTTTAATTATAACAGGTATAAGACATAATGGACTTAATAATCTGGGTATAATAAGCTGAGCTTCCAAATGAAAGAAAGCCCATGAAAGAAAGAAAAGATATAAGTCAAGAATGTGGGATTGATTTAACTTGGGTTCTGATTGTGAGCTCCAAGTGCAAAGCCACGATGTAATAATAAAACTGATGAGACCAGGTCAATGATTTTAAAATGTTTCCAATTTGTACCTATCCTAAATAAAAATCTAAAACTAGCCTAAAAGTAAAAATTACAACCATCATTCATACTTTCCAAAATTAAATTAATTACAATAAAAGAAACTTAGTAAAACTAAAACTCCTAAATCTAAGACTTTCTAAGAAAAAAACGAAGTTACTACAAGATAACACAGAGGTTAGAACTTCCAATAAAATAAAATTAAAATTAAAAACTTACTAAAAGTAAAAAAACTAAACAATGTTAGAAACTACTTAAAACAATGTGAAAGAAAACAAGAACTTTCCTAAATAAAAAAAACTAAAGTAAAAATTGGAAACTAGCCTAGGTTAAGCAACTTACTAAAACTAAACAATCTATATGAATGCAAATAATGCAAATTCTAAATTTAAGAATGCATCTAAAACAAGAATTATATATGAATGCAAATCTGAAATTTAAATTTGCTAATGTAAACAAGAAGCAAAAATCATGAAGATTCAATTTTCCAAAATAAAAGTGCAGAAATTTAAAATAAAAGTGTAGAAAATAAAAATAAAAATGCAGGAAGTCAAAGGCTGTAATAACAGGAAATTAAAGGCTTTAAACAACTGAAGTCAAAGGCAATAATAACAGGAAGTCAAAGGTGATATATTCACCCAAAATTCTCCTTTAATCTAGGCCTAACAATTTCTTAAAATATGCTCTTTTATTTAGGTTATCAATCCAAACAAGAAAAACACAAATCAAGCAATCATGCAACCATAAGAATAAGAAAAATATCAAGATGAATATTATTAAACTAGTATGAGAATCCTTTACACAATAAAAAATAAAATTGAAACAAAAGATTACACATACTAGGATGGAAAAGAATTTCTCCTTCTAGTTGACCTTCAAGTTGGTGGTGTGGCTTTAGGGTGAAGCCTTCTTCATGACTTAAGATGGAGAGATAAGAGAGGGAGAGGTGGAGTGTAAAAATCTAGAGGTGGGAGGTGGGTAATTCTTCCATGAAGAGTATGAGAGAGGGGTTTCCTATTTATACTTTTTTCTTCTACTTTTTTTTTCAAAGAAGGTCTCATATGTGGCTCTCCTTTTTTAGGTAAGTCCTCTTTTTCGCCAACAAGTCTTCTAAGTTTGAAATGAGATAAGATTCTTTCTCTTGCTAGAATTCTAAGTGTATCCATCTTTCTTAGCTAACACTTACCAAAGGATAGGACCTACCTTTGATGAGACAATCTCAATCCCGCCTAAAAATATATAGTAAACTTCATAAGGTCATATATTTGTTGTTTTAACTTCGATTGGTCAGTCTTGGATTCTATAGATATCTACTTGAAAAGCACTTTCCAACGGTAGGTAGATTGTCCAATCTGAGCTCGGTTTGAGAGTTATGGCCATTTTAATCTATGTTTTCTAAAGAAAAATGGAATTAGTTATTTATTTTTGAATTCTCCTTTTTTGACTTTTCTTTTCTTGAATTCTCTTCACCTTGGCTTTCTTTTCTTCCATTAATTTTGAATTCTTGCAACAATTGGAGAATAGGACCCTTTTTTTGAACATTCCACAAGTGTGTCCCCACACATGTGAATATGTGTGTGAGACCACGAAGCCAACTTTGCAAATTTTTTTTCTATATTTTTTTTTCTCTTCAATTTTTCTCTTCTTTCTTTTGAACATCATTTCTTTCTTTGAAAAAGAGACCCATATCGTTAATTTAGTACAAAACAAATGTGAATTCATATGAAAAGATAATTTTAATCCTAAGATCACAAATGCATGACTGTGGGCCCATCTCTCATAAAATGACAATGAAAATGCACACCATTTTTTATGGTTTTATGTGAATGGACAAATGATGATGAAAATCCTATTTATTTCATGAGAATATAAATTTTCACAAAACTTTCCAAAAATGGCCGGTCTCATGAATTTATGCAAAAAGTGTGATTTTTAAGCAAATTATGCAGAGAAATACTAAAATGAATTTAAAATACTTAAAACCACTAGATCACACTAAATGAGGCTCTTTCAAGTCAATAAGTCTTAAAATGTGTCACAATATGTATGAAATATACATTTTTAAAGAGTCATCACACCCTCAAACTAGCGCTTTGCTAGTCCCTAGCAAAAACTGCAAAAAATGTGAGGCTTCTATCCTAACTTAATCTAACCTAAAACTAATGCAATGCAATGCCGCTTTCGCTAACACTCTTGACTGCATTTAGTATATGCAGCAAGCCTTAAACTCCTAGGTTCCCCCTAGTGGACGGGTTGTGCCTCGCGAGGGTTTGCAATGAATATACCCACAAAATTCTTTTTTTTTTTTTTTGAAAAGAATCAAACTTAACAAAAATAAGGGAAAAAGGAAATTTCCCAAAAGAAAATTCACTCAGATCAAATATTTTCAAAATTTGGAATAATTACACTTTCAAACTTTTTAAAGTCCGGTCCACAATTCTATTCTCAAATTCAAACCAACTTGTGTGCATGGTGAAAAATTGTATACATAAAAACCTATCTTAAATATTCCACAATAATGCCACAAAAACAGAATTTTTCCTTCAAATAGCCTGATCTCCTGAAAATTAGCAAAAAAAAAAAAAATTTCCTCTCAAAGCTACTAAGATGGCTAACACTTTAATGTTTGCTTCAATTGGCCTCTTTTTCTCTCACTATCTTTTTTTCACACAAGGGTTTCCAAGTTCATATGATAAAAGAAAATTAGAATCCAGAGAGCAAATCTAGTCCTTGTCCTTCCCCGTACATACTTCCTTGCAAACTCTTATGGACACTCCTCACTTTTTCTAACATATAAATTTTCAAGTTCATTTAATATGACGAAAGTTGGGATTTAGGGAGCAAACTTAGTCCTTATCCATTTCTGCACATATCTCTTGAAAATTTCTACGGACTCTTGTTGGGCCATAATTCATCATCAATCTGTTTTTTTTTTTTTTATGACTGTGCAATGTTTTAGGTCCTTTAAGCTTTCTAATTAACCCATGTAACTAATGTTAGGCCAATGACCCCCAAACCAAATAGCTTTAGGGCATTAAATATGAAAATATCTCTCTAGGCTTACTAACTCGAGTTAAAAACGCTACGAACCTAAACTAGTCACAAACTTCTCATTATATGCTCTCTTTTCTTTCTTTTCTTTTCAATTCGAAAATAAACACTAAGTAGTAGTTTTCATTTCACTCGAATTAATTCATTTTGGTTTTAATATATACAATTCACCAAAAATGAACCAGGAAACAAAAATATTCTACAAACTAAATTTCAAGTTCACATTGTATTCTTCAAAAAAAAATCCAAAAACAGTATTAAAGCTTCCTATCTAAAATGTCGAAAAATAACGTGTGTGTATGTGGAAAGCAAGTTTTGGTAATCTTCTAATAGGTTTCCTCCTTTAGAAAATGCAAACTTTCTTTTTTACTTTCTTCTAAAATTATGAAAATTCTAGCTTTCTACATATCTTCAAATTGCTTCAATTCTTTTAAAGACTTTTTTTTACTAAAATGAAAAAAAATAAAGGTCCTAAAATTGAGAATTTTTTTTAAAAAGTGACAAAAAGTAAAAGAATTTTGTCTCAAATCGGACAAGCATGCTTGTTCCCACCCCCAACCTAAGATGAACATCATCCTCAATGTTTATACATGCAATGCAGAACTGTAAAAGTAACATGAGGAAACATAAATGTAAAGGAGGGTAAAGAGAAGAAGTCACCTAAAGATGTGTCTAAGATGCTCCCTATCCAAGGTTAGACAAAACAGAAAAATAAGAACAAAAAGACAAGAAGCTACTCTAAAAGAAAATATCAACGCTAAAAAGAAAAGAAAAAAATCTACACTACTGGGTTCGAAACCATGAGTCCACCTAGATCCCAAATGAAATTTTCCTCCACATAGTTGACAAGAAGCACAGAAAGAGATGAGACCATGTGGGCTCAATGAACATGAGGACTGCATGTTCTTGTATACTATGTGAAGAAGGAACCACAAAGAAGATTTCTTCCTCCCCCTTAAAAATGGATCTTTGAAAGATAAGAGAGGAAGTAATCAACAACTTGGTGGCCCTAGGTCCTCCTATGCTACAAATTCTTTTAAATTGATTTCCACTGTTTTTTTAGGAACGAGCTCAAAGGATTCCAAATTGTCGGACTCGGGTGTCTGAATGGGACCACTATTCTCCAATTCCACAAGTTTTTCTGAATAACATTGAGAGCCAAGAAATGCGAGGGCAATTCTCTAAGAGTTAGGTCATCAGATTTCATGAAAAAGTTAGTACATTAGTCCAAAGATTCTAGAATATTCGACTTAGAAATCTAAAAAATGGGGTCATCCTTTCAATTATAATATTTCTTTTGAGGCTTATTAGGTTCATTTGCGGTTTCCTCAATTATAGGAATATCAAATTTGTAAAAGACCGCAATGCCAAATTCATCAGTGGAATCTGAATCATAGAACAGATTTATGTAAAAGGGTATAAATTCCTCTTTGATGAAGTGGAATGGGCGATACTGAGGAAAAGTGGGGCACACTAGCTCATGTGATTCATTAATTAGTTCATACATTACACCATCATCCATGTTATCATGTGTACCCTTGGATATCCACTGTGTGTTTGCGTGATCCATATCTATAAGATCTTTGTTGACTGTAGGATCATCTTCAATTCCAAGGGTGGCATTTCGTTTTCTTATTTCAAGCCCTGTTTGACTAATCATAGTCATTTTCATGCGTTGTTCATTATTTTGTATGGATTGCATGGTGTTTTGTGTGAGCTCAACCAATTTGGCTAAAGTATCCTCTAAAGAATTCCTCAGGGGTGATGGTGCTTCATATAACCATTCAGGTGGTTGGGAATTATGAGGTGCATATATATGACAAGGGAGAAGAAGGTGGTACATATGATATATCTTGTGAGGGGTAGTCATACGACCCGTCCGAATGAAATTCTTAGGGATAAGAGAAATGATCCATATCGAACCCATTTCGCCAATTGTCGAGTGATTGACCATCCTAATTTGGACCACATATGTTACCCATTTTGTCTTGGTAATGCCATTGATTTGAATTTAATTATGCCCGCCATTAAATTCCCACATCCATATCAGAATCAGTGAATGATTGTGTGGGGTATGGATAACCATAAAATACCCCAATGAATTTATATTCTATATGAGATACTATATGAATCTCTTAGGGTTCACATGGAATCAAAAGATTTGGGTCATGTTGGTCTAAATCAATGATGATGCACCGATGAGTTGAGTATAATGTGCTTGGTATAGTATATAAAAATAAGAATACTAAAAACAATGTTATCAAAGATGTTTAACTAAGAATCACCACTTCACATATCACTATCTAAGTCTTCCAAATTAGAATACACATTTTTCTTTCAAATCACCTGACTATCATCATCATCATCCAATCTAATGTGAGATCTCTTTTTATTACAAGTACATCTCTATCTAACTTGAATCCTTAAACTACTAAGTTATCCCGAAGAATCACTTTTTAATTTTCCACCTCAGTCTTCAATTCACTTTATTCTTAAGATATGCTTAAGATAGATTCTTACGATATTCAATTTAGATCACAAAACATCAGAGCTTAATTCGTACTCCTCTAGCAGGCAGGAGAAAATTCTTCAATAATGTAGAAAAAATGGAACTGCCATGTTGAATATAGCTTTTATAATTAACAATAAAATCCTATAAAACTCACAAGCTCTGGATCTTGCACTAAATTTAATTTTTTTTCAATTATAAATAGGCATTATTATTGTAAACTTGATTTCAACCTAATGATGCTTAAATCAAAATTTATTTCTCCTTAGTTTACCTTGAGATTGATTAATTTGCAGTCAAAGAAAATCTTCAATTGATCATCGCAAGTAACAATGAATTCTCATTTAGGTCATGGTAACTTGAAACAAACACCTTTATTCCTCCGATATCGTCATTTAGAGATTTAATTCACTTCTGTTTCATTTAGTAGTGAAAATAATTTTTTATTCTTCATCCGCGATTGTGGACAACTAATCATTCAATCAAAGAATCTAACTAATACTCCCAATACTTGACTCTGATTCTCGAATGTATTTTAATCCAATTTAGCTTGTTCACTAAGCTAAAAGGTATCAAACCTCAATCGATTTGCTAGAATCATCTTACACTTGATGTTGATTAAATAATCTTTAATAAGTGAATAATAAAGAAATATTCCAATCATCAAAGATCAACATTAATTGAGGCAGTAATCGAAGCTGCAAAAACTGCTAAGGATTTCCAAACCCACATTTAATCCTATGCTTTCATTCTGAATACCCAAATTTGTAACCCTTAGTAGATGGTGTTCAACCTTAAGTTTATTCAGGAATTTTTAATGTACCCTATAATGGATCAAGTCTGAATCAATGGAAGACGGTAAATATTCATTCTTGCTAATTACTTAACTTAACCGCTCATGATTCCGTATAAACATATACACCACAACACTCAAAGTATTATTGAGCTAAGAACCTTAGATCTATACTTAGAATATTAAAGTAAAGAAAAGGCTCAACAAAAATAGCTTAAGAAGAGAATATAGAAAAAGAATCGATATCAATTAAAATTCTAACTCAAAATAAGGAGCTACTTTTAATACGGTGAAATGAAAGCATGAGATCCTTTGTGAAGGGCATACCAGATAATAATTTCTTGGATGGTGTTGATGTATTCATCACGTTGTTTTAGTAATACTTCAATACAGGCGTTGAAGTACGCTTCTGACATGACATTATTGTTGCTCAGCACCAGGCTCTATTCAAGAGGAAGTTGGAATGCATCCTGAGTATCTCTCATGCTCTGAATATTGGCAACAGGAGTTGTCTCCTTCTGCACATAACTTCATACAAATCTAGGAGAAGACGCTTGATACTTTCTTCTAGAGTATACCTTTCTTTGAACAATTCTGCTTCTTGAAGAAGATTAACTAGGGTTGTCGTCCGAATATAGAAAGGTATGCTTCTGAGAGACCCCAACTCCCATCTGAGAACATCTATGTAAGGTTCCAAAAAGTCATTATCTGCCATGAGTTTTGTTTTTGTTATTGTTATTATTTTAATTTTTTTTTTTTGGTGAAAGATTCTATTTCACTCTCTATCTACTTTACTTATTGACAATTACCAATAAAAGAATCAAAACTAATTTATGAGAAACACTTAACCTCCCTACCCAGTCAACTTATTAAACAATGAAGTCAAATATTGACATTTGGACCAATTCTAACGTTAGCTTACCATGTTCCTAAATTCTAATTCTTTTATAAAGGATTCTTCATGCCATGTTCATGACTTTGATACCATACTATACATATGTTACAACCTGAGCTCGAGAATCATGCGTTTGGGGTTAAGCCTGAGGCATGACACATGCACTCCCATATAATTCATGCCTGGACCGGGGTCAAGAGGAAGTGTACAAGGGATATTCACATCCTTCACACATACGAGGTACTTTTTAACGGACGTCAGTCCAAGTATACACCACGAGGAAGCCCGTCACTATAGCCAATAATTTTTTTAATTTTCATTAAACAATTCACAAGTATCATTACATCCATGAAATAGTCCAATCTTAACATTTGAAGAACATATGATAATTACATCAATTAGATTTATACACAGTACAACCCATTCATGATGTGCACATGTGGGCATTAATGCCGAGGATGGAAATCTACACAGGTATACATAAGGAAGGTATAACCTTGATGCAAGCAACCAAGATATACATATCAAATTAACTATGCAAAAAACAGTCTATATGGATGCAATTATATATGTTAACAGTCCCAAAATACCCAAAATAAACGTCCCTAAGATAATAGTGTTACACTCGACATATGGATCAGTTAGTAAGCTTCTGCTGTCCATTCATCGAAATTTGAAGGAATCATTGCGGTCTCCTTCTCTGACTCGGGGTTTCTGTTAGACCAAGATTGGGATCTGAGCCTGTAACACTATTAGACAACTGTGAATAAAACTGTTCAGCAAAGTATAAGCATAATTAAAGTAATAAGCATTGTATCTACAAGAATCATTAATAAATAATTATAGAGGTCAATTTAGTACACTAGGCATGTTGTGCATTAAAATAAGTATGCTATAAGAATCAATTAATAGAAATACTTACTGTTTGGCTACTATGTTTATGATTCCTTATTCATGCTCACTCATATGCACAATATGCCTAGTTTCCACTTTTGCTCCTATTTAATTAATATCTCTTTAAATGTAGTTGTTATAGTATGATTAGCCTTGTATACTCTTATAATTGATTAACCGTCATATTAATAATGCTACCCTTGGTATTACAAGTACAGAACCCAATACCAACTCAACTGTCGATGCTCCCTCAAAGGGAATCATAGCGGTACCTCGAGGTATAGATGAGTGGAATGAGGATGATCTCTATTACTAGTCATCTCACATAGAGTGTTATGGGGTTCATCTTTAGGCTTGCATAGGTTATAGTCATGTTTGACTTGTATCTAGATCATGCCACCATTATCATGTAGTTTTTGGAGTTATCGATTGATGGACATATTATTTTGGATTTGTATATGTCTATATATCTTTTATATATCATGTGCACGTGGATGGGCTATTTCAGAACTTTGGTATATTAATGCATGGATGTTTTTATTAGTGTTTGTGACAATTGTATGTGTACTTGATAAGTTTCCGTGTCATTGTTAAATTAACTAACAAGTGTTTTATAGATCTTCCTTACACATACTTGTGGAATCACCCTTGTGGAAGTTCATGCACGTCTTAACATGTCACGGATGGCATAGGTTACGTGTGTCGTGCCTCTGGATCCTTCCTAATCCCTAATTCTTGGGTTCGGGGCGTGACATACATAAGTATGGTATTAGAGACATTAATAAGTCAATTAAAAGACTTAACAATCCTAGTATACATTGCGAGGATACAATAGGCTCAATTGGGAATAGACTTTGTATAAGAAATTATAGTTTGCCTTATACATTAAGGCTCTGTAGGTGACTAATCAGTGGTATACCCACAGGTAAATGGCTTCTACATCGAGAACAAACAATAATTTGGGAGATAACGATCACAATGATGTCACACTAGAGGATGTGGAACCTCCACCGCATCCGCCTCGTTAACCCATGGATGAGCACTTCATAATGATAATGCAACAGTTGGCTGCAAGTAATGCCAATCAAACAATGATGCATATGCAGTTAACAACTCTTTTGGAAAGGCAAGGTCAAGCTCATGATCCTAATTCCCTGTATGAAAAGTTTTGGAAAAAAGGTGCTACTGAATTAACAGGAAGAGATGATTCGTTACAAGCAAATGAATGATTTTTTACATACAAGGAATGTCTTTGATTCGCTAACTTGCATGAGGAAACAACAAGTGATCATAACTGCGTCTATGTTTAGAGATATAGCGGATACAGGGTGTAAAAGTATTCGTGAACATATCAAAGCTATAGCAGAGGCTACTATTTGGGATGCCTATAAGAAGCAATTTAGAAAGAAGTTTATTTTAGAGCATGTCAACCGTAAGAAGAAAACAGAATTTCCCACTCTACAGTAAGGCACCATGACCGTTGTGGAGTATGTATATGTCTTTAGACAACTCTCTCGGTTTGCCTTAGATTTGACTGACACCGAGGAAAAGAAGGTTGAAAGGTTTCTCAAAGGTTCAAGGCTAGACATTAAGGGACATGCTACGGCTTTCCAACATCCATCAGAGTATGATGATGTTGTGGAGAGAGCCTATTCAGCTGAGAAAATAGAGAAGAACCTATTTTTGGGGAAACGTCGGAGAAGTGCCCCATCCTTTGGAAGGAATCAACAGTGCTCTAAGAAATAAAAAAGAATTTCTAGTAGGTAATCAAGGTTGGCCTGTGGCATGTGGGAAAGAACCACGGGACAAGAAAATGATGGAGTGTTATAGGAGCTTGTTTTAGGTGTCATTGATGGACCACCACTTATCAAAATGCCCAAAAAGGAAGAACACCAGTCAAGCCCTGCAACAGCAATATCAGTAGTCTATTAGGATAGCACCACTCACTCCTCTACATCAACAACAGACTAGGCATGGCCAAGGATAGGCACGACAAGGTCAAGGCCAACATCGACAAGGCTAGCAATGTCAAAGATAGTAGAACCAACCCTAGAAGCAAGGCCGTGCTTACGTGCTAACATGCTAACACACGAGGAAGTAGAAGCATCAGATCATGTGGTCGTAGGTAAGGTTTCTATTTGTGATGTAGAAGCTATCGGTTTTTTTTTATTCTAGATCTTCACATTCTTTTATTTGCACCTTAATTCTTTAATAGGTTACAGGAGCCGCCAGCACAACCACTGTACGTGTTGACTGTCATCACCCTTGTAAGCAAGATGGTAGTTTGTGAAGTCTTTTATCCAAATGATAAAGTCTTAATTGGTGAGATGCTATTACCGGTGGAACTCATTGTGTTACCGATGCATGACTTCAACATAATCCTAGGCATGGACTAGTTATCTAAATACAGGGCCTATATGAACTGTTTTCATAAGTCCATCACCATGAAGGTAGATGAAGCTAGTATGAGTATGGTCTTTGAATGTGAGAAAAACAGTTCGAATGCTAGGCTAATTCCAGCCCTTCAAGTGGAGAGGCTAATTCATAGTGGCTACGAAAGTTATATTGCTTTCATTGTTGAAAGAGGCCACAAAAGAGGTTAGAAAAGATTTTTCTAGTTTGCGAGTTTCTAAATGCATTCCCGGATGAAGTTCCTAGTCTTCCTCCAGTTAGGGAAGTAGATTTTACTATAGAACTTATACCTGATATTGTTCCAATCTCTAGAGCCCCATATAAGATGGCACCTGCAGAACTGCATGAGATGAATGTGCAATTGCAAGACTTACTAGACAAAGGATTTATTCATCCTAGTACAACCCATTGGGGATCCCCAGTTCTATTTGTGAAAAAAAAAAGATGGCACCCTTAAAATGTGTATAGATTACAAGCAGTTGAATTAAGTGACAATCAAGAATAAATACCCATTACCTCGAATTAATGAACTATTTGATCAATTACAGGGTGCAACACATTTCTCAAAGATTGACTTGAGGTCTGGATATTTTCAGTTGTGAGTTAAAGATCAACATACATCCAAGATGGCCTTCAGAACTAGATATGAGCATTACAAATTTTTAGTTATGCCATTCGGATTAACCAATGCCCTAGTTGTATTCATGGCTTTGATGAATATAACTTTGTGTCTTATCTTGGACAATTTTTGGTGATTTTCATTGATGATGTATTGGTGTATTTCAAGACCCGAGATGAACATGCTGAGCATTTGAGGACTTCACTTTAGTTGTTAAGAGACCATTAGTTATACGCTAAATTGGATAAGTGCGACTTTTAGTTGGAACAAGTTGCCTTCTTAGGGCATATAATTTCTAAAGATGGACTTGTAGTAGATCGAGCTAAGATTGAGGTACTGACTAGTTGGCAAAGCCCAGAGACAGTTGTAGAAGTACAAAATTTGTTGGTCTTGCGGGCTATTATCGAAAGTTTGTTAAAAACTTTTCTAGGATAGCTGCATCATTAACAAAATTGACTTGAAAAGATGAACCTTTTCTTTGGTCGGATGAATACAAATCAAGCTTTCAGTCCTTAAGGAGAATTTGATCTCAGCCCCTATCTTATCCTTTCAAAAAGGTAGTGGTGTATTTATTATATATAATAATGCTTCAAGAATCAAATTAGGATGTGTGCTGATGCAGAATCGGAAAGTGATAACATACGGATCTCGACAATTAAAAAAACATGAAAAGAACTATGCCACATATGATCTGGAATTGGTAGTTATCATCTTTGCTTTAAACTATGCAAACAATACTTTTATGGAGAGAAATTTGAGGTTCATAGTGACCACCGCAGTTTTCAGAACCTATTCTCTCAACATTACCTCTATATGAGACAACGTCGTTGGTTAAAGTTCATAAAGGACTATGATTTTCCAATAAAATACTTTACCAGAAAAGGTAATGTGGTAGTTGATGCTCTTAATAGAAAGTCAACTATAGAAAAGGCACCTATGTGTGGTGAGTGGTCACTAGTAGAAGAATTTTGAGATCTAAATGTAGAAATTGAATTCGTATATGACAAGGTCATGATAGAAACGACATCTATCTTCCTAAGTGAAAATAGAAAAATATTTCAATGGATTTTATTTCAGGGCTGTCTAGGATGAGTAAACGTCATGATAGTATATGGGTGATAGTCGTTCGACTAACAGAATTAACTCATTTTATTCCTATCAGGAAAGGAATGAAATTCCGTGAGATGGCGAAGATCTTTGCCAATGAAATTACTTGGTTGAATGGTACCCCAGTTTCTATAGTTTCAGATAGAAATAGTAGGTTTATATATTCTTTTCGGCAGTTTTTCAAAGATCTATGGGCCCTAAACTCAACTTTAGCACCGCTTATCATCCTCATATTAATGGATAGTTTGAGCGGACAATACAAACTCTTGAGAATATGCTCCGAGCTAGTGTGCTAGACTTTGGGAAGGAATGGGATGAACATCACTCCTTATATGAATTTTTCTACAACAATAGTTACCACGCAAGCATCGAAATGGATCCATTTGAAGCAATGTATGGACGTAAGTGCCGTATATCGGTGCATTGGGAAGAAGTTGGAGTTAGAGACTAGCATGGACCTTCTCTTGTTGCAGATACAGTGGAAAAAGTACAAAAAGTCCAAGACAGATTGAAAGTTGCTAGATCTTGTTAGAAGAGCTATGCTGATAACCGCTATAGACTACTTAAATTCCAAGTGGGAGACAAGGTCTTCTTAAAATTCTCTCCTATGAAAGGTACTATCAGGTTTGCATAAAAAGCAAGCTAGCTCCACGATTTGTAGGACCTCTAAAAATTGAGAGTAAAGTTGGAGATTTGGCTTATATGCTAGAATTACCACCATAACGCGCTGGAGTTCACAACGTGTTCCATTTATCAATGCTCAGAAAGTATCTTCCAAACCCTTCACATGTCTTTGAGATTGATGACATCCAATTAAGACTAGATGCTAGCTATGAAGAGCATCCTCTTTGTGTCATTGACAAAAAGGACCAATTGCTGCATACCAGTACTATCAAATGGGTCAAAATTCTTTGGGAGCACCATGGACCAAAAAAAGCAACGTGGGAGCTTGAGGAACAAGTTCCAGAGAAGTATCTGGGACTATTACCTGAGGTATGTTGCATTTAAAGGACCGAATGATCTTAAAAAGGGGGAGGATGTAAGGTCCATACCCGAGTTAACCTTGATTTATTATAATTAATACTTATTTAGATTAATTCAACCCAAAACCCTTTGGTTTGGGTCATGGATAGGTGGTTAGGTCAAATTCGAACCTTACTTAGATAGTCAAAGGCCTTCTTGTAATTTAGAATTGCATGCTTTTGCATCATATTAGCATCATATTAATTGCATCATGTGTATCTAATCATATGGGTCGTCTTTCCTTTTTGGCCCAGCCCAATTCAAATTCATCTTAGCCCAACTGGAGTTCATTTAAATTAAACTATAAATCCTAAAAGCAAATTAGACTTGCTTGAAATTTTCAGAAGATTTGATTTAAAACCAACTTAAGCCCATTCTTCCCACTTCATTCTCTAAACATTCTCTGCTGGAGCAGCTTTTTGTTCCCCCCCTCTCACTCTCTCTCATCTTCCATTAAGCACTTGGAGACCTTGCATGCCCCTTTGAAGTGGAGAATCTACTTCCCCACACTCTTTATAATCATTTTCTTCCTTTGGAATTCACAATTCTATCTATTCTTCTTCTTTGTAGCTCTCTATGATAAGAACTCCATCACCACCTCATTTCTTGGGCTTCAATAAAGTCAAGGAGACTCAATTTTGTAGCATGGATGTATCTCATACCCATTTCACCACTTACATGTCTTAGGATTGTCTTTTATTAAGGCTTTCTCCACCATTAAAACAAAATGGAAGTTTGATTTGAGTAAAGAACTGAGTTAAAGAAAGTATAAGTGTATATTTTGTTGTATGTATATTAAATTATGTTGATTCTTTAAGAATTCCATCCCAATGCTAAGTTACAGCTCTCCTACTCCTTAATTTAAATAATGTAAGATGATTTATGTGCTAATCAATGTAATTAAGGATGAATGATGATAATGGATGAAAGAGGACCCCAATTGTGGTGTAGAAGGGTGTTAAAGGAGTGTTAAAGAGTTAAATTATCGAATTGAAGTGGAAAAAGCCAAGGGAAAGAGGGAGAGAATCAGTTCAAAATTGACTCTGCTCAGAGCCAAATCAAGGCTCTAGGGCCGATAGATAGGACAAGGGTCCAATCGATCAAAAATCCACTTTTGGGAGGTATCCGTCAATCAAACACACTCCCAATCGATCAACTACCCCTTTCAATTTTAAAAACTTTATTTTATTTCTTTTAAATGGGGGTCAATTGTGAGTTGTTCTAATCTTCTTTTAAGACCTTAGGGGTTTGTTTTTAGCAAATCCTACCTTTAAAACATTAAGTACAATCAAAGCACATGTAGGGCCATAGAAATAGTACTTTCACCTCAAACAAATAAGCCCAATGGTAAATTAAATACTAAAAGGGAAAAGTGTGGGCCTGTCACTCATTCCCTCTTTAACTTTTTGATTGTTTTATAGATATCACATATGGGTGCTAGCATATGAAGTGGTGTCTATCACTTATATAATGTAACTCTAAGATTTTTGTAACACATTGATGCTGTACGTTTTATGAGTACACCGTATTGAATGACTAAGAAAACATCGATTATTATAGCTAGAGTTAGCTAGTAAATATCCTTGATAAGCTCTTGATGCAAATGCATTCATATTGTTTAAATCATGCACCCATTCTTCCTAGGTGAAACTTGAGGCAAAATTGGACATAGAGCTTCAAATGGGTGCAAGCCCATGAGCTAAGAGAGGGGAGAGTTCGAGCACTATTAGCTCATTTAAGTATGCATTGTTTGATTGTTAGTTACTTTGTTCAATCCCGATTTTAAGATTGTATACGATCTCAAGACCAATATATGCTTCTATAAAAGTATGAGACGATCGCTACATTTGATAAGTATGAAAGTTATGAATCTTGAACGGTCTTGATACATTGAGTTGGCACCACTTAACTTATGCCTATAGGAGGTTCAACAGGACTGACTTAGGGTGTTCCATCGTTACCAACTACAATAGTTATATGAAGAGTTGGTTGACGCTCCTCAAGTAACTAGATGGATCTTGGCCCAAACGCTAGTGATTTCCTACCATACAATATGTGCTCTCCTTAAAGAGAAGATAGCCACATGGATACTAACTAGTATGCTAATGTATTTCCATTTATGATTCCATATTCATACTCACTCATATGTACAACATGCTTAATTTCCACTTTTGCTCTAATTTACTTAATGTCTTTAAATCTAATTATCATAGCATGATTAGTCTTATATACTTTTATATTTGCTTAACTATCATGTTAATAGTACTACCCTTGGTATTACAGGTACAAAACCCAATGTCAACTCGGCAATCGACACGCGCCCCCAAAAGGGAACCACAACAATACCTCAAGGTATTGATGAGTGGAATGAGGATAATGTCTATTACTAATCATCCCATGTAGAGCATCATGGGGTTCATCTTTTGGGTTTGCATAGGTTATATTTATGTTTGACTTGTATCTAGATCATACCATCATTATCATATAGTTTTTGGAGTCATCGATTAATGGACATGTTATTTTGGATTTGTATATGTCTATATATCTTTTGTATATCATGTGCATGTAGATGACCTATTTAAGAACTTTGGTACATTAATGCATGGATTTTTTTTATTAGTTTCTGTGACAATCATAAGTGTACTTCATAAGTTTCTGTTTCATTGTTAAATTAATTAACATGTGTTTTATGGATCTTCTTCACACATACCTGTGAAATCACCCTTGTGACAGTTCGTATGTGTCTTAACATGGCATGGATTGCCACAGGTGATGTGTGCCGCACCTCGGGATCCTCTCTAATCCCTAATTTTGGGGCGTGACACATAGGCAACCTTTTATTAACACCCCATGGATATCCTTTTTGTAAAGAATATCTCATAAACTTAATGGTACTTCAAAACTGACGACAGAGTATTATCATCAAGTAAACAAAAATTCAAAATATTGGATTTGTTAAAACAAAAGAATTTATTTATTTTTAATATAAAAGTCATTGTTTAGGCCACCTCTAGTAAATTCCAACTCCTAAATATTCTAAAACCTTTTTTCCTAGATCTTCAATAAATAGAGCCACCTTGTAAGAGCAAGTGAATTTTGGCAAAGATGCCTTGCCTATTTTGTTTGTATCTAATGAACTACAAGGACCCAAATCTCCCAACATCCTTTTCTATTTTAAACAATACACTGCATTCTTTTTTTTGTTCCCCCCATGGACCAAACCTTAATCTGTGGACAACAAATGGCATTGTTAAGATTGGAAAAATATTTCTACTCGAAAATCTATTACAATGGGCCAGTGTCTATCTTCAATGAATGATGAGGCCTACCTTTTAAGAATCCAAGCTATTTATAATCTATAGAGTCCATTATATTCATTGTATCCAAGTTCTCAAAGAAAATTTTAAAGGGCTAGTTATTAAATTGATCACACATGAGAGACTTGCATAGGCTTTCTACCGAACTAGAGAAAAGTGAAGCAAGTTCATCAAATGTTTAAGATAATGTCAAACCTAATTATGTCCAAATTATAGCCTTCCATAGCTCTTTGTTTAGTGCCTCCTCAAGTGGAGGTATTCTGCTAGTTAGTTGTTATAGCTAAAGTGTCGAAACCAAATAATCTAAGAAGAAGAGGGTTTATATCACCCAATATCTCTAATATTTATATGATGTGCCATAAGGAGGAGATTGTTAATCACCTTTTCCTTCATTGTCAAGTAGCTGTAGTTGTTTAGAGCCACTTCATTGGCAAGTGCGACATTGCTTGGTGTTGTCCAAAAACAATGGTGGAAGTAATGAAGTCTTGGTTGGGAGGGCACTTTTTTCGTTGCGGATCTATTCTTTGGCAGATTCTACTGTTTGCTATTACTTGGTCTATTTGGAGAGAAAGGAATAGTAGAATTTTTAAGGGTTTGTCTTGTTCTTTAAGAGAGTTGATTGATAGGTTTCCTTGTTGATTGCAAATTAGGGTATGGTTAAAAAGGAATTCTCCAATTTTAATCTTAATGATATTCTGTTGAGTTGGGTAGCTTGTTTGGGATATGGGTCTGCTAAAAAGTTTTTCTTGGTCTCCTTCCCCTCTTGGTGCACTTAAATTTAATGTTGATGGAGCTGTAAGAGGAAAGCCAGGGCCAGCAGGTATTGATGGTGTGCTACGTGATAGCAGTGGTGAGGTTTTATTTATGTTTCCTAAGCATGTGAAGGTATGTGATTCTAATGAAGCGATGGTTTTAGCTATTTTAGCTCTTGATGTTTTTCAAGATTGTTCCATGGAATTCTTATAGTGGAGAGTGACTCTTCTATTGCCATTACTTGAGTGTCAAATCAGAAGACTTTCCTTTGGAAATTTCAATCTCAAGTTAATTAGATCCATGGTTTATCTTCTACATTTGATGTTGTTTTTAGTCACAAGTTAAGATCGGCCAACTCTATGGCAGATGCTTTAGCCAAGCAAGGGGTTGATAGATTGTCACCTTGAGCAGGTATTGTTTTGTAATTGGAGTGAATTATCCTCTCTTATACCTTTTTATTTTTGCTCCTTCTATTCTTTTTATTATTTTAATGAAAATTATATTATCGATTCAAAAAAATTATGCCTAAATTACATATTTAAACATTAGTTTACATGTTGATTGCTACATAGGGTCTTAGGACTGATTAACAACTTGGATTTTGAACAAATTGGGCCCCACCATGCATTGAGGCTGCATTATAGTTTGGTGTAGTGCCCATTCTCGATAGATGGTGGGGCCATGTTTTAAGAATCTAAATCGGTCATCAGCTTTACCTACAGTGCCCATCTTCAATGATAAGGAGACCTCAACCAAGCATTGTGGGGATGGGCACAAAATTCGTTTATACAACAATACTTGGATAAGGATACATGAAACTCCTTTCAAAGAACAATTTATATGTCGAAACCAAAGCAAAAAGGGGCCTAAAGTGAAAATTTTCTAAGTAAAAGATCCACATATGGACCCTCTTTTGGACAAAAGAGAGATATATTAATATTTTATATAATAAAGTATATTCAAACTCGTTAAAAATCATAGGACTCACTGGTAGGTAGGGATGTAAATGGGTTTACAACTCTTTGATTACAGGAAGGTTTTGATTCATTAATAATCAAGTTTGGATCCTTATTTAGGTCCTAATAAGTAAACAAATCTGGGTATGGATCCTTTTTTGGACCTATTAACTAAATGGGTCTGGTTCCACTTTGATTATGGCTCGTGGAACTGAAACCTGACTAATTACCTCAAATCTTGAGAATTCCTCCTAAAAGTTAGTCTATTTCCAAGTCATTCTTTACTTGATCCAGACTCAGACTTGCTCCATATGGGGAGCTAGTTCCTGTCTCGATTTTAGTTTCACCTTTTCATTAATGATTTTGGTTCCCATACCAATAAACTACTTCCAAATTGGTTCCAGTTTCTAGTTCATCTTCTACATGTAGGGCTCAATCATATTAAGCAGCTAATAAACACCAAAATTAGTTTATCCCCTCCCCCACCCCCCACCCCCTAACCCCTCAAAAATAAATCTTAATCCATAACATTAAAGGGTTTGGATTTGAAGCAAACTTTTGATGTAGAGGCTTGGATTGGCATCTAACTCATGTAACTTATCAATCTTTCTGTCCTATTTAAGAGGCATGGAGTTTTGGTGGAGTGGTCAATCAATATCACCACAAACTTGAACCTTAAGAGTGTTGTCTAGGGAGATGGGAAATCCAGGTTGTCCAAAGAGATCTTTAACAGTCTAGGTTGTTCGTAGTGACCAAAATTATTAGAATCACAAAGACATTCAGAGAAAAGCTAGAGTCGACCCCCTCTAGGATTAATAATTGACATCTGCGCATGGTTCCTGTGCTTATGACAGCTCGAACAATGAACAAAGCCTCCTCTTCAAACCTTATTTCATTGGTTTGCTACAGCTCAAAGAGGATTAGTAAAAAAGTAGCTAAAGAAGGAGGACTTAACGTGAATGCTACATGAAGTCATGAGGATCCAGATGTCAAAATAAGTGATGTTGTGTCCCATAAAAAATAGTCATAGCCAATGTTACATGTAAGCATGGATTAAAATATCTGCCGATACCGGTTTGGATCGGCCTTGACTGAACCGATAAGTGTGTACTTATCAATATTAGTACCGACACCAGTAAATATCACTAATAATATTGGTGGTATCAGCCAATATTTTGATATATCAGTGAAATATAGGTATCGGCTGATATTTTTCCAATCCAAACTCCAAAGAAGAAGAACAGAAGAAGTAGAGAAAACTTGAAAAAAAAAAACAAAAAAAATCAAAGGAGGTAGAGAGAGGAGAAAGAAGGAGATAGAAGAGAACCTACCCGTTGTGTCTCGCCTCACCGCCGAAACAATCTCACCTCGTCGTTTCCCGTCAAGCTCCTGCTGCTGCACCTACTGCATTCCTGCCTCTGCCTGCCTCTGCCGCAGCTCCCGCCTCCGCCTGCCACTGCTCCCGCTGTGCCTGCCGCTCTCCAGCTGCGCCTACCGCTGCTCCTCTTCTTGTTCTCCTTTCCTTCCTGCCACTGCTCCCGCTACACCTGCCATTGCTCCAGCTGCTCCTGCCGCTGCTCCCACTGCGCATGTCACTGCTCCTCGTCTTCTTCTCCTTCTCTCTTTCCCTTTTATTTCCTTTTTCTTCTTCTCCTCTTCTCCTCCTCTTCCTCCTACTCTTCCATTCTGTTTTCCCCCTATTTTTTCCCCCCTTCTTCCATTCCGCTTTTCCCCACTTTTTTACCCTCTATTCTGTATAGGTAATGTATTGTTCTGTACATTTGATATAAGATGGAAAGTTGTGGAAGCCTCTAGAACTTAGACTACCAATGGGTTGGGTGGCCCGTGGCTGTTTACGTAGACTGGACTCGTAAAAATGGGGTCTTGATACTTATATGTGACCCATTTAGTTATTTAAAGTCTTGGGTTGCTCTATTCTGTTGGATCTAGAAATAAGTTTTATATATTTAGACTGGAAGGGACAAAAGTCAGAGCCCTTTATATTTGTTCTTTTTTCAAAAAAAAACTTTTATGTACTATATACATATATGGTGCAAAATGTGGGGCCCATAGTATGCCACACAGTAAATCACTAGTATTTTCTTTGGGTCCAAGATGAATTTCATTTTAATTAGGGATTAGCCTTTTTTTATTGGCTAGTTTCTTTTTTTATTTTTTTCCAAATTTAATTGATCAAACAATGGGTCAATTTTTAATTAGAATGAAATGAGCTTGAGACCCAAAAAAGACTAATTAGTTTGAGGGGTTTGGATTTTTCACTTGCGTGCCTCATTTTTTGGACTTTTTTATTGTTCTTATTTTCTTTTTAATTGTAACCATCTAGTGCATTTTACCCATAAAAGCTACTAGCCCTATATTTGAATGGGCCTTTAATAAATTTGTATAACAATCAAGTGCTATAAAATAGTCCATTTAATAATTGCTTAAGTTATACAAAATTGAAATATACGATTATTATATTAGAGGAGGCATTTATTTTGATTATTATTTTGTGTGGCTTGCATTTATACAAATGCCACATTGATAGATTTATAAATTATAAAATTAGCAAAAATTAAACCCTATTAAAGGTTGCACATTTAAAAGTAAAACACTAAACAGCGATACAGGATATTTTGACTTAGGAGGACGGATATTTTGCTTTATAATTGTTACTAATGGAAAGAAATAATGCTTTCTAGCATTTTACAATATTCTAAAATTTTTGGATATTTTTCTAAATTTTTTTGGGGCAAAAAAAAAAAATCACACCGTGATGATCGCGACGGACCGCAAACCGCGACCGATACCGATATCGTATCGGTTTTTTAAGTCTACCGATACCGCGATCGATATTGCGATTTTGATCCATGCATGTAAGATCCCAAAATCCCAAAATTTAGTTAGTTTTAGTTGATTTTCTATTAGTCAATTAAGTGTGATTAGAAGCTAAGTCTGGTTTACTGTTAGGATCGTATGTGCGAAGTATCATTGAGTTTCAAGCTCATTTGAGTTTAATACGGAGTAGTTTGCAATTCAGGAAAGTATAGAATCCCTTTTGCATAATTTTTTTATTTCTAAGATTTTGGACTCATTGAGTAAATAATCTAATTCCATGAACTTAACCCATTCTTCATCGAGTCAATTCAAATCCATCTAGACCACCAAATACTGTACCCACTTAAACTATGCGCCTCTTTGTAAATACCTTAAACCCAAACCTAAATAAAAACCACCGATGCCCATTTCATTTCTTTCTTTCTCTCTTCCCCTTTTTTTCTCATTCAATTTTCTTCCCTCATTCTCCTTGCTGTCGTCAACTAAGCCAAGCCCCAAACCACCACCGCAAACCATCTTCATCTTCATCTTCTCCCTTAAGCCAAGACCATTTGAGAAAGCCATTCTTGAGCTTCTTCTACATTTCTTCAACCCTAAGTAACTGTGTTTCATCCCAATAGCTAGGTCAACTGGTTTTTGTGCTTAGGAAAGATTGCGCGCTAATTAGGATCTTCTTTTTTCTCTTGTAGCTTTGTTTTAAATGGTTTGAGTGTTTTCTCCATTTTGAGCTTTCGTGGGTGGTCTGTGAGCTAAGTATTGGCCATTTTCATTTTATCTCATCAAAGGCAGGTAGATAAACATCTTCTATTGATGATTGCACTATATTTGATCGATTCCAACAAGTTATTCTTCATCTGGTTTTGGCTTTGCTCATTTTAATGGGAATGGATAATGATGCCAGAGTTAGGTTTGATTGTGTAATGGAATGGATGAATGGATTGAAGGGCAGAAAAACGTGATTAATGGACAGGGGAAAGCCTTGTTATATGCAGGTTATGAAAAAGGATAAAAAAGGAATGAGAGGAATCCATGTTTCCAATTGAAACAAGGACTCCCGTTCCAACATGACACAAGCTCGCTTAAGTGAGACTTGCTTTTGCTTAAGAATAATTCCAAGGCCTGTGTACAATGTACGGGAGGTGCATCGGGGACATGGGTCTTCTATGTTAATCCCTAATGCCGTAGGGACCTTTGCTTGGTTGTAGGATTCCTTTGAATAGTATTTCGAGGACCCACAGTGGACTATTGAGTAAGAGGCATTGTGAGCAACGTACCTCTTATAAATGTACGAATGCGTATGATGTACAACCTATTCGTACTTGGATGATGTGAGGATTCGAGACATCCATAATGGGACTATGCACCAATGATTTGAGTGGTTGTCTTGATCTCACTTCATCTCTAGTTCGAGTAAAGTATCAAGTGCGTCAATTGTAATCATTGACCTAAAATTTGGTTTACAAACACTCCTTGGCCTTCAGGTTTACATTGTTCTTGTATTATACATGTGTAACTCTCCATGCCACATACATGCATGATATTGTCCGCTTTGGCCCATGGGCCTCACGGTTTTCCTTCTGATGGGCCTCAACCTACCAAAAGGCCTCATATAAGGTAAGGGTGCAAAGTCTACATATAATCCCAATCACTTTTCTCTCTATAATCGATGTGGGGCTCCAGGACATTACAATCCACTGCGCTTAGGGTTGCACGTCTCTGTGCAGTAGTAGGCCAGTCTCTATAATCTTCTAGCCCTCTTGCATACCTACTCACTTGCACCAGGTGTGCGTCCCTGTCATGGTCTGATGCTAGTGGAAGGGTTTCCATGTAGGGGGCCAAGAAAGCTGATAAGTTACAGGGACTGACAGGCTACTGTACAGGGATATGCAGCTCTAAAGGGGGTCGATTGTGACATCCTAGAGTTTCACATCCTCTGTAGAGAGGAAAGTGACTTGGATTATATGTTAAGTTTGCACCCTTAACTTGAATTATGCATTTTTAATATGTTAAAGCCTACTAAAAGAAAAACCATAAGGTGCATGGGACAAAGTGGAGATTATTATGCATGGATGTGAGAGGGGGGGGGGGGGGGGGGGGGGGGGGGGGGGGGGGGGGGGGGGGGTTGTTGTTTGAACATGTCTTGTACATTATCTTTAGCTTTGTACCATATTGTTTTGACTATTGACCATGTTGTAGATTGGTGGTTATTATATTGGATTTGGGAGGACTACTGATATCGTATTGTTTATTGAGTTTTTATTGGAATCCTTGAATGACTTTGTTTATGCTGGAGAGCCAACCCTTCATCTTTCACTTAGGATTTTTGGTTCGAGCACCACTAAGTCAATCTTTATTATTTATTGTTTATTGTATTGGGTCTAATGGATGGCTGATCATCAATTTGATTGGATGTTAGGCATCCATTGCTTTGATCAGGTGATCCCGATGATTTGATTGAACTGACCATCTGATGTTTATGACCAAGCTTTCCCATTGATTCGTTGGTTGACCACTGACGTATGTTGCGAGAGGCACTTGCCCAACGCTTGACCCATGTACCTTGCTGACATTGTGTAGCGATTGGATTAGGATTTTTATTCTTCGTATTATTATTAATTGTTTATTGTCTATTGTTCATTGTTCTCTTATATGATCTTATTATCTTTATTCACTTGGATATTGTGCATCTATTATGGATTTTGTCTATCTGCCTGTTTACTACTATGTAATCTGATGATGTTATGCTTAATGCATAGGTATTGAATCTACTTACCCCAAGGAGGTTACACTGGAGATACGTCAGGAGGTTGAGCTCCAGGTAACTTAGGAAGTCCTCAAAATGCTTTTCTTCTTTTGAAGAGGATACATACCGCAAAGAATGGTTCCACGAGCCCATGGCTACCCGGAGAAAAGATGGTTCCACCAGCTCATGGCTACCACCTGAATCAGTGAACACATCAACAAGGTGACGCCCGAGGTAACTTAACCTTGATCACCATTCATGCAGACCATTGCACGCTTCCTTGCCTTGTCTTTGAGAAGAAATTTGCTAGGTCCGATTAGGCAGGCCCAACCCTGAATGCTAGCTGCTCGGACGACCAAAACTTTCCTTTATCTGTTCTCAGCAAAAAAGCGACTCTTAAGTTTTTCTTTATGAAGTTTGTTGTTTTCTGTTAAGTGTCTCCTTTAATTTGCAATTTGCTCAATATTTTGTCCCCTATCAACTCTTTATCTTATCTCAGCAAAAGCGATTGCCAAATGGAGGTTGTTGATTTCTGCTAGGCGTCTCCTTTTCTCAATATTTTGTCTTTAAGAAGACAAATCCTCATGATTTTGTCTTTCAGAAGGATAAATCCTTATGATTTTGTCTTTTTGCAAGAGAAGGAACCAGAACTCTAACCAGATCTGTAGTCATAGGGAGACAGACTTTTTTTCTAAAAATGAGTGAAAGAATTACGGCATGATGAGGGGAAATACATAAAAGGCCGAATCGAGGATCTATGGTTGACATTAGTTTAGGCTTACAGCCAAGTCATCAGTCAACACGTCAAGTTAGATTTTGGCCAGATCCGCCTGACCATACAATTTTGAGGATATCTCATTCATTTGGCTTCCATCGGCAATCCGTCTTCCGTTTTCGTTTCACATGGGGTGATGCAATCCACATATGTGATGATAAACAGACTATCCAACGGTTAAAAGAGGAAGTAAAATAGTTACTAATGACTAGTGATATCTAGACCTGTTCTTTCACATTCAGATTTAAAATTGTCTGTAATTAGTGGAGTCCCATGTGAGATCGTCATGTGTAGTATCCTGACATTGCGAAATTTCTCTATCTGTTTACGTAAGATATTTGTGTTATTATTAAAGTGTTTGGTGTATTTTAAAAAAAATAATAATTTGAAAGTATTTGGTTTAGTTATCCACTTGGGGTTAAACCATGGCTACGATCCATTTGGGGTTGAACCGCTGACTTCAAAAATTAACCCATACGACAGTGGATTAGTGCATTGAAGTATCATTGACGAGACAAAAATAGTTCATTTAAGAGAGATCAATCCTACACAAATCCATTTTCATCAATGCATGGTCCATTTTGTTAAATTCAAAAAGATCACAATGATAGTCAAACCCCTAAAATTATAAGTGGTTATAATTAACTCCAACTGATGCACAACAGGCCATTGGATTCATGAATAAACGTTATTGGATTTCATGTGCGTAAGAAAGATACCGAGAGACACCATTGGAACTTGGGATGAACAATTTCTTTAAAAAAAAAAAAAAGAACGACGCACCCACACCAGTGTTTGGTTGATATATGTAAGGCCAAAAGTAGTTGTTTTGATAAAAAAAATCAGCACATACAAGCACTTGTTGCCCATCATCATTAGATCAACTGATTTTTTTTTCTCAAGAGTAATAAAACAAATAGCATTAAAAGAGTTACAACTATAGAAAGATACCCTCCATACAAATAAGACATGAAGCCATATGACTAAATACTGAAACCACTTGAGCCTCCTTTTTAAATTTGAGAAAACTTTTAAGAGGTATATAACAGAAAAAAAATTACTTTCAATTGAAGACATCCCATTATATACTCGCATTAACAAAACCAAGTTTGACAAAAGTGCAGCACAAAAGCTGCCAAATTAACGGCGACGATTGACAAACCTTTTGACATTTCCTGTCCCCAACTAAAATGTGAGCTTCGTGTCATGTTTTTCAAAGAGAGAGGTAGAAAAGTTTTTTCAGAATATTATATATTATGCACACAAGTTTCGACACCCGTTTCATGTCCTCTTCCCAATCAAACAATATTCCACACACAACTATGGGCCCTGACTTTCACATCATTCGGTGGTGAAGAACATATTCCAAGTCCTAATCATAATTTTCTTTTGAAACTACTATTGCATAAAAATATTATCTTCTTTGACACTTGTGGGACAACATGATTGTATTATGTCTCTTATGTTAAAATTATTTATATTTACATAAAATTTTCAAAAATTGAAATAGAAAAATTGAGCAAATCAAATTTGAATTTATTGTTAGGTATTAAAACCTTTCTATTACCATCATTGAAGAGGAAATTTTAACCTTTCTATTTGACAAAAGCTATTAATCATAAATAAATTTACTGCTTTGAATAAAACTAAAACAGATAGGGCATTGATCAGTCAGTCAATTCGCATATAATAATAATGATTATTACAAATAGTTGAATGGATTTTTTTCAGATTATTTGTGTATATGGCATAATCTTTTTAGTTCAATTATACTATACATGAATGATACACACTATAAACAATATGGTATTATATAATTTATTATTTTTAAAAATCTAAAATAACTTTAAATTAGAGTACAGTCATAATAATAATCCTAATCTCATAATTGTTTTAACAAATCATAGAGAAGACTGTTCACCCTAAATCATTGTATCATGTGGGTTAAGTTCAGCTACGAACATATTCTATACCATTTTTCACCATATTATTTGACAATAAAACAAACTTATCTTTAAACTATCTTGGTGGCAGTGGCACAGACATCTCGTGTATTCATACATTTAGAAGTCTTCTAATAGTCCATTGAAGAAGAAAGCTAAGCAAAGAGGGAGTAGACAGCTTCTTCCGTTTCGACGTTGGAGTTCTTGTATGCGGATGGATGGTATTGCCATGTTGTTGCTAAAAATTGTATTGCCATGTTGCCAAAAATGGTGAAAGGTTTTTTTTTTTAATAAATAACATAAACATTCATTAAACAGAGGAATTATAATAAAAGAAGAAGAAAAGGTACAACATTATTATACCCTCACCCACTCAACACATACAACAAGAAACCACCCAACAATTACAAAAAGAAAGAGGTTTTTTTTTTTTTCTAAATGGAAGGGATAGAACATCTAAGAACAAAAATGATTTTTGAAAAGTCTTTTGGAGACTTTTCCAAAAGTTACCTCCTCCCTAGTTCTACCGCTGCTAGAAAGGTCAGGGTGGGAATCGAGATCTTTCACGATTTGAGATAAGCCCCAAGTAGATGTGAGGACATCACCTTGACCGAAATTTCACATTGTTTTAGAAAGCATTGATGTTGACGCTAAGACAATATTAAATATACATAAAAAAAAATATTTATGTTGTCTCTACTATATTCACAAGGTTTTCATAAAAATAGTTAGTCAATGAAGCTTAATATGATATAAGAGTCAATTGGTCGTGACTTCAAATTCCAAAAAAAAAGACTCAACATGGAAAAAATATATATATGTGCCTCCAAAAGTGTGCTAGTTGGATTTCATCTTTACTAGAGTCAGAGTATTGAGAAGTGGGTTCTATTTGAGGGAGAGTATTGAAAAGTATTTATTTTATCTCTACTCATTCATCAACATTTTGTTAGTAATGGTTAGCTAAAAATTTTAATTAAATACAAAATATAGAATATATGGCAAGAAAATAAGCATAAAAGTCTGGATGTTTTTAGCAATCTAATTTTAGACAAGTAAACCGTTAAAAAAAAAAGAGGATTTTACTAAAAAAAATCATGTAAGAGGATCTTCAAACTATAAAACTCATCCAAGCTGTGGGTGCACGGCAATGATCACATATGACCATTGCAGTGGCAAGTTAGATGCTTCTAGTAGGGGGTAAAAAAAAAAAACACATCAATCCAAACATTGAAGCTTGACCTATGGGTTCTGCAAGAGTATAGAGGGCTTGGATTGACTAGATTAGTGCAGTGGATTGTTGCAGGGATCAAGAAATACAACAAAAGGTGCCGTCGAAGAGATCGTCATCTCGCACAAAGTGGCGTTGCAGCGACATGAGAGATTGGTCTTAGGCGGCAACTAGCTCGGTTGTCAGGCTAAAGTAGAGGAGCCTAGGTTTTTTTGTTTAGCAAAAAAAAGAAAGAGGAAATTTGGGCTAGGGTTCGGTTGTGGTCGGACCTTGTGCAAGCTGTTACTGAAGAAGGATAAGAGGGGTTCTCAATTTGCTCATATCGGATAGAAACAAAGGGTTCTCTATTTGTTGCGTAGCCATCGTCACTTGACAAGAAGGTCGGAGAAGGGGTTGCTGCTATGTCAAGTCCTGAATTTTTTTATATTGGGTCACACCGTTTGTCGGGTTTGAGTTGGGTTAAGAGGGTCAAATAGATTGATTTAACACAAGTGAGGCCTGAGTTAATGGACCCTTTTTGGGCCAGAGGACTTTTTTTGAAATTTCTTAAAACCCACTAGAAAGTAGGAGGCCCTTCTTTGTAATTTAGAAAAGACCCCCTCTTTTATATAAACTCTACTCTTAGGGTTTTCCCCCATTCTCCAACCCTCTTCTTTTCTTCTTCAACCAAAACCCTAGAGGCTCTCTAAAGGGGAAACCAAGGTGGGCTCTTCCAAACTTTGATCTTCAGATCTACTTTGCCTTCAAGATCCAAGCAAGTGGATGAATGCAAATAATGTTTCTTGATTGTTTTCCTAAATCACATGTTGTCTATATGATTTATTTGATTTAGGTAAAATCTTTGAGGTTGTAGATTAATAATGGAGATTTGTTTATACTCCTTTTGTTGCAACAAGCATAACTCATGGATTTGATTCAGGTTTTATAAAAAGAATATATGTATAGTTTTGATTAAAAAAAAAGAAAGAAAAAAAAAAAGAGAGCAGACGCTGCTGCCCAGGCAGCAGCACATGCTGCTGCCCAGGCATGGTGCCTGCCAGGCCGGACCTAGCCCGGCCCAAGTGCTGCTGGGCCCAGCTGTGGCTGGGCCGGGTTGATGCAGGTCGGGCCTAGCCCGGCTGGGCCTGGCAGCGCCTAGCCCGGGTGCTGTTGGGCCCAGTTGTGGCTGGGCTAGGTTGATGTAATTAGGCCCACTTGTTTTTTTTTTAAAAATATATATTTATATAATTGTAATTAGAATTTTATGTTAGTAAATATAAACATTACAGTATTATATTTTGATTAATGGTTTAGTATACTAGTGGAGGTTAGATCATATTAAATTAAATTTTAATCCAATGTTATTAGAAATTTAGTTAGGATTGGTTAGAAATTTAATTGGAAATTAGGTAACTGTGATTTATACTTTATTTAGTTTGCTTAGAAATTAACTAAGATGCAATTGGGGATGAATAAATCTTATGTAGATTGTGTTTATGCATCTAATTTGGGTTTTTAATCTGAGTTTGATTTCAAACTGGGGTCCGGGAGTTATACCTTTAGTTTTGTATAAATTAATAAGGTGTATTTGTACACAACAATGATAACTAAGGAATTAATTATTCCCTTTTCTCCATTGATCATAACTTGATCTAAATTTGGATTTGAAATTTAAACATCGTTTACCCAATTAGTAAAACATACTAATTATATATAATTGGATTAGATGAATTATGACTTTTAGGAAAGTTAGTTGAATGTTCACATGAGAATTAGATTAAATGCAGAATGGGAATGTGACGTTCGGGATGCACCACATGATAGGCACCAAAAGTAGTATATCGGCATCGTGGACTCATATTTTCATTGTGATAGAGAGTTAGTTCTCATGTGCATATTTATCTAACTTGACCGTTGGTGGATTAGTGCTTACCCTCAAGAATTTGAATTGACATACATTCATAATACACTTTCAAATTTAAGTACTCTAAATACTCAAAATGATATTGGATTGAATGTTGGGATTGAGGGTTTCATATCATCATTCATTCTTCATCGATATATGTATGTATTTGTAAATAAGTATATTTGTATAGTATCTAACCGACTGCAGTTCGGAGGTGGACGTACGCCATCGGGTTAGCGTATACTGTGGATAATAGTATACAGTTGTGCCTTCTGTTATTATCTGCGAGATTACCCGTTTCTGTTATTATCTGCAGGATTACCCGTTTCTCTTATCTGTATGCGGGACTACCCGTTTCTGTTATATTTATCCGCGGGAATACCCGTTTCTACGCATTCATGCCATTGGGGTTTGCATCTGATTTATTTTGGTTCATAATGAATATATCATTTAATTCAGTTGACTAATCCATTATTTGCAGCTTACCCTCTTGCCAGATTATGTCAATCTGACCCACTACTTTTGGGTGTCTAGGTTCCGTTGTCAGTGCCGAACCGGAGGGTCAGGCGACGCAGGAAATTCCGCCAGATGGCGGAGTTGTTGAGTGGAGCACCGATGACATCATCTGAGGTGTCCTAGTGCGATGCTGAGTTCGAAAACCTTAAATTATGCAATAAGGCCATGTCTGGGCCATTAGTTATTAATTTAAGTTTGGTTGTTTTGAAATTTTAACTCTAATTATGATGCTTCGAAGCACTTGACTCTGGTCTTATTATTAATGAGATTGATTATCTTATGGTGATGTAATATCCGTCTGCGATGAGCATGGATTTTAGTTCCACGTGTGATTATGGTTGCTTGATCACCAAGCATAGCCTCACGAAGGACTTCGATCCACCCGGAATTGAGGCCCGTGCTGTTTATGTTTAGAAAAATTTTAATTGGCCCCAATTCTCACACCCCTGGAACCGGGTTTGGATCCGGCCCAGTTTTGGGGGCGTGACATGCTAGATCCGCATCCGCCAGACCCATCACCACTGCTCGTTCCCATTTGCTACTATCGAGGAAGAACAAAAAGGGAGGCCCTTAGTTTTCAGTCTTCTGTTGTAGATCCCAAATAAAGATCGAAGAAGAAGGTGAATTTGGGCCTAGGTTTCTTTTGTTGCAGCTTTTTTTTCCCCTCTAACAAAAGCATCGAACTCCCCCTTGAGCAGCGAGTTTGATGCTTCTCAATTAGATAAAAAAATGGGGCAGTGGTCATACGTCACTACTGCCATGTACCTACACTTTGGGTGAGGTTTATGGTATGAGAATTCCCTTACTCAATTTTTTTGGTAAAATCCTCTAAAAAAATTCTTAAGTTCAAACATTCATTTCACCTGGGCTTAGGGAGATGAAGACATTTAATGGATTCTTCTTCTTTAATTTTATAGAACAGATTCTAAAATCGTGTCCCACATGTACCCTCACAAGCTACCAGCTGTCTCTGATGTCGTAATTTGCAATAGAAGCAAGCAGCATGGTTCTTATGGCTGATGTAACGCATGATGCTCAGCAGACTCTGTGGTATTCTACCAAAACAAAAAAAAAAAAAAAAGACTCAGGTATATTTACGTTTCTGAGCCTTTTATTGCATGGACTTGAGAATTTTCAGATACCCATCTTTTGAGGATTCGCTGTCAGTCCAACTGCTCATTAAGAATCACATGGTGCATGGATGCTAGACAATGCCAGTTAATACAGATGAGAGCTTTTGTTTTCTCTTGTGTTGTAACCATGCATTATCTGAATAGTCAATAGCATGGTTTAAAATATCGGCCGATACCGGTTCGTATCGGCCGATACATACCGGTATCAGCCCATATTGGTCCGATATCAGCTTGCGTATCGATCGCAGCTTCATATGGGCCAAAAATCCCCATATTATCGGGATTTATCAGCCAATATTTCAAAATATCGGTCTTTACCAATATATCGGTTGGTATTTTCAAAATATCAGCCGACAATATTTAAATTTTTTTTATTTTTTCTTTTGTACTACTTTTCTCCTACTTCCAAATATATTAGATGCTACTCTTCTCTTTCAACAATTATTTCACTTTTAAGCAATCAAAACATTTTATTTTTTATGGATTGCATTCGAAAAAATCATATATAACTCTACCAATGTCAATGTTATGATTTTTTAATTTTGTAACTTTTCTAAAAGTCTATTTACAAATAGCTTAAAAATAAGCATTGCATGCTATTTTTGTTATCGATATATTTCATTCTCTTTTATTTACACATATTGAGGATAGATCTATAATTAGGATTTCAAAAATTAGGATTTTTGATGAAATTTATAGATATTTACAAAATAGTTACTGAAATTTATTTGAAGTGTGTTTAAAATGCTTGTGGCTTTTTAGTTCGGCATATATTTGTTAAGTAATGAGTTAAAAACTTCAATTTCTTAAATTTGACACTAATAGATAGCTCATAAGTCAAAATTATGATTGCATAGCTCATAAGTCATAATTATGATTGCATATTATAAAACTTGCGAGATTTCAATTTATTTTAGTATAACCATGTACATATATTTAATTATAAATAAATTTATATAATTCCAAATAAAACAGTAATACTAGGTTTTATGACTTAGGTGGATCGATATTTTGATTTGTAGGTGTTACCAGTGGAAAAAATTATTGATTTCCAGCATTTTACAATATTTTAGGTTTTTTGAAAAAATTTTCAAATTTTTTTGGGGCAAAAAAAATTTTCACACTGCAACAACCGCGATGGACCACAAACTGCGATCGATACCGTATCAGTTTTTTGAATCAACCGATACCGTGACCACGATTTTTAACCATGGTCAATAATGTCTGTGTCGTAGCTCTTTCCATCAACTTTGTGACCTTCATACAGAAAGATTAACTAAAATCTTGGATTTATAGGAATGATTATAATTCTCATTATCATCTTCCAAAAGTACGCGAATTGGGTTCCACATGAGAGGAGTATTGAGTAGTGAGCTCCATTTGATGGGAATATTGAGAAGTATTTTTGCTGCCCTTGCTAACACGTCGAGATTTAAGTATAAATAGTTAGCAAAAGAAGTTTTATATAGTATCAGAGTCAATGGGTACTTGCAAGTTCAAATCCAAGGAGAAACAACTCGACGCTAACAAAATGTGTCTTGCCAAAAGTGAGCCGACTTGGTTCCATCTGAAGGGGAGTATTGAGGAGTGTGCTCCATCCAATGGAGAATGTTAAAAAATTATTTCCACCTCTACTAATACCTCAAGGTTTTAGCCCTAGCAAAGAGGGCTATATGCATGAGAAACTTCAACCATGGGAAAAGAGATAGTGTGGTGAGAAATAGGGTACCTAACAAACAATAGGACAACCCTCATTCTCATATATGGTCAGATTGAATCTCAACCAAACTTGGTATAATTAGATCTTCGATTAGAAGACTTAGTATAATGTATTGAAGGCATAGGTTTTGGATCTAATTTTGACCGAGTTCATTTCAATTTTAACTTTTTTATTGTAATATATTGAAGCCATAGGTTTTGGATTTAATTTTGACCAAGTTCATTTCAATTTTGACTTTTTTTTGAGCCCTCATAAAAATCTCAAAAAGGTGTTAAGTGGTGGGAATTGAACTCATTACTATTGAATTTTAAATAACTCACATAACCACTAGTCCAAGCAATACTAATGCATAAATGTTTATAAAAAAAATTCAAATTTAGTTAAATGGCATAGGGAACACAGCTCTTTGGATCATGTCCTTGCTTAGCACAAGCTATGCGCTAGTATAATATTAAAGATAAAGGTTATAGGTTCAGTTTTGATTAGATTTCTTTCAATTTTGACTTTTTATTTAACATTTATAATACGTTTAAAATATATAAGACAAAGGATTTGAACTCAGAACCACTACAACAGATGATACGCATGTATATTTATATCATAAAATCTTAAAACTAATTAGATCCAGTGCGCACCCTAGCCAGTGGGTCATGTTCATGCTTAGCATAAGTTATTGTGCTAGTGTCTGTATTTAAGTTAGCGCTTAATCCATGAGCTTGTTAGATGATGGTGTTAGATTTTGTGGACTCAAACCATCAGTTGATGTAATAAATTGATTAATTTCTTTATTTATCAATAAAATCATGCTTTGCTTTCATGAGATGAGTGTTATTTTACTAATTCATGCACATGACCACTACATATGACATAATGGTTCATGAGTTGAATCGGGTCCCATTAGTATATTAGATGTGATATATGTGCATGAATGAGATCCACACGCGGGAGATATATGTCATAAATCTTATACTTAAATAGCTTCACAACCAGTAATGAGACTGGGCATCTCATTTGATAAGGTTGCAGCACTTTGATCACTATGAAATAGTGTGATTTGTCTCGATCATCAGAATGTAAGATTCTGGATCACGGTGCTGGTACATTAGATGTATTGAAGGACCATGAGATGCACCTTATGGAATTCCGTCTCAATAATAAGGTATGCTCTCATAATTCCCTAGCAATAGGCTCTCAATCCTGAGACATTGACGAACTCAAGTTTTTATCTATTCATTTGCTTTGAGTCACCAATGAGTGAGGCCGACTATAGGTTAACACCTCGGTGTCTTGGGTATATGGTAGTAGAACTATGGGAACGTTGAATAATCAAGATGGAATCTATCTATATTATCCCCTTGTGCCAATTAATGGATTTGTCATTAGTAAGTGCGCACCCATCTCAATTAAGAGTTAATTGGATGGTACTGATGATTACTGTAATTAATTGGGGCTCAAGGATAATAAGATGTGGAACTTAGATTGGAAAAGATGGATTTATTCCAATTGATCCACGGATATTGATAGAGGGGCCTACTTGTGGTAATTGGGAAGTTTAGAGTCTTCATTGTAATTTATTCCTAAGACTGGAGTGCAATTGCATTTATATAGTGGTGTTATTTGCAATTAACTGTGGGCCCGGATTGCACATGAGATGTGGGGTCGCGGTGTTCCAGTTGGAGCCAGCTTTCTAAGGAATCCCTAGTGGTCCCCACGCTAGCCCAAGATATTGGAAAACACTAATCCGACTTGGACTCTAGAAGTAAGAGTTTGGAAAGGAGAAAGCCGCTAATTGCTTTGGAAGTAAGACTTCTATTTCAATTAGACAAGGGAGAGATTTGGAAGTCTATAAAATCTCTTGGACGTCCAATAAGACTCTCTCTCACGCCCAAAACCTTTTCGTGCAAGAGTTACACGAGTTTCTCTTCTTCTCTCCTCTAGTTCTTTGGAGTTTCGAGTTGGGATTTTCTCCTGAAGATTCCACCATTCTTCTTGAGAAAAGAAATCCAATTCGGGGGTCATAGCGTGGAAGGCTAAGAGGTGTTGAAGAAATCCATCAGAGCACTGCGGATCTCCAAAGGTATGATCTATTTCTTGCATGTCGTAGATTATTTTGGATGTTTAGTGCTGGTAGAATTTTTACTGTACATGGTCACGAGATTGAGGGTAATGCATCCTGGATTGGGTTTTGGTCTTATGGATAGTTGATCCCTGTATCAAGTGGATCAAAAGTTTTGAAAATCTATCCACGAGACCCACCTACTTCCAACAGATGGACCCATGCTTTCCAAACACAAAGGACATTGATAAGCCGATTAAGCCCACATGATGGGAGGTTAGGATAATCTACATATATTCACCATGTTGCACACGTGAAGATGCTTTGCATGTAGGGGATTTTGTGAGAAAACTTATAATTTGATCGACGATCTTTAAAACACAAACTGCTCAAAACAAGAGGGTAACCAATTTATGATTATGAACTCACCAATAGATTAATTATACGTGAAATACAACTATAATATACATAGATTAATGACGTTAGTAGTTGTTAAGTCCTCCACTGAAACAGTGGGTCATATCTTCAAGTTTACTATCATTTTTTATTTGTAAAAAAATCATTTTACTATATCTAATGACTATTGGTACCCCAACCAATGGGGCTGCACCCAGGAGAGAACCCTCACATGTAGAACCAAAAACCGAAACACATGGGAAAGAAGTTTGCACACGAAAAAATTGAAGCCCAAATACATGGAAAAGGAAGCCCACACTGCAAAAAAGGTGGCGTATCTAAGGTTCGAACTTATAGACCCAAGTGAGAGTTGTCACTCCTTACCACTTAAGTAAGAAGCCATTCTCACTATATAATGTGAATTAAGACCGACTCCTTACACTAATGGTGAGGAGCAGCAATTCTTATCGAACTATCCAAGGTTCAAACCTTAGATATGCTACATTTCTTCCCGCATTTGTGGACTCTCTTCCCACTTCTATAATGTATAGTTCCTAATTCGGGATTTGAATTCTAATTTTTTGTGATTTATTCTAATTTATGATGTTTAGTGTTAATTGGGTCTTTGGTAAGTAGAATTGGTAGGACCTTAACTTAGTTTAAGTAGTTCATGGACTAATGATGATTTTAATTAGGATAATCATGCAACATTTCATAACAACATGAGCATCTTGCATTTGGAGTGGACCTTACCCACTTAAGACTAGCTACTTCTCTAGGACCCTATTCAGAAGCCGTTCTTGTAAATAACCCCAACTAGAAGACTTACTAACAAATACCCAAAATAACCAAGCAACCCTAGTTTATAAAAGGTCTCTACTCCCAAGAGAGAGCATCCTTGTGCTTTCTAAACAAGAACCTTAGCCTCCAGGCTCTCCCTACTACATCTCCTACAACCCTTCTAAGCTAAGAGTGAGTGATTAAAAGACCCCCCCCCCCCCCCCCCCCCCAAACTAAATCCAAATTTGAGTGTGCTTTCATCTTCTTCATCACCTTCACTTAGTCATTTGGAATTTGGATTGGAGGAAAAGGCTTCATTTTACCATTGGCATATTCTCCAAGGTGACCAACTCAATTTTTATTGAAGTTTGAGACATTAAATAGTGTAGAAATAAATTTCTTCCAAGCTTAGCCTTTTTTATTTATCCTTTTATGGTATTCATCTCATGTTTTTCTTCTTTTCATGTCATTTCAATAATAGGGTGTGGTTTGAGCTAAGAAAGTGGGAATTTCTCCATTTTGGTCTTAGATTTGGATTTGGGAGCAACCTAAGACAAGTTTAAGCAAATAGATAATGGCATGATGGGCTATGTTATTGATTCTATGGTTAATCTCTATTCTAATAAATGTTTACAGTTCATCTTCTCCATGTTTCTTTAATAGAAGATGTCTTTTAGTTTGAAAATGATTTTTTATATTTTAAAAGTAAGTTTGAATGAATGGGAAAAAATGGAAGCGCAAATGACCTTAAAAAGGTTGGATTTGGTGTAATGTATGATAGGTTCAAGTAGGACGAGTTTGGGAATGAACAGGAGAAGCTCACCCTAATAGCCTGAAAAGACAAAACCCACACCAAGCCGATCGATCGAATTACATTTTTAGGTTGGGCCTGATCAATCGAACCCATAGCCGACCGATCGGGCAGGCCCTATTTTCAGAAAATTATTTATTTAATTAGATTCTATTTTACTTAAAAACCTTTTCCTCAAGATTTATTTTCAAGACTAAAGTAGCTTGACATGATAATATCAAGTACATCTTAGGGAATGCTTAATCATGGGGTCAAGTATTACATTAAAATGCTAAGTAGACCTTATGACTGTATAGGCCTTAACTTTTAAAATCCTAACACCTTACACTGTTGACCCATAAAGATTTGCAAATAATGTAGCGAGGACATTACAAGCTTTGGGTTATAAAGTTCCAAAGTTTTCAAAGCACTTGGACCTCATCTCAGCTCAAATCAGCTTCAGAGACTCTTTGCCAGCTCCTTGAGAATCACTGCGGGACCTGGCACTTCCACATGTTGAAGCCAGCTCCTATTCAACGAAATGCTTTCAAGTACATTTAAAGACTACTCCTCAAGGATTCAGAGCATTTGGACATCATTTGGATCCAAACTTAGTCCAGATGATCATATACTATACTCTGTAGGTCCTTGTGCAGAGTGACATCCCACGAAGATCAAATTAGCTAAAAATCTCAGAAGAAGTTCAAATGATGCCCAAGACAGGCCCTACAAAATTTCGGGTTAAATAGAGGACATCATCGGACCCAAAAGTTACAAGCAAGTCAACTTGGGGTTAGTCCCACCCAAGCCATGGGGTCACTAACCAAAGTCCTACTTCCTGATGTCCAAAATTAATGAAATTTGGATCTAAAGCTTCAGTTATGCTCAAAAGATATTATGCAAATTTTTAAGTTGGAAGGACTCCGTTTGGTCTGACTTTCATTGTATATCAGCTTAGAGGATGGTAACCCCCGTGCCATGAAGGTCATTAGCCAAAATCCTACTTCTAGGGGGTCAGAGCTAATGAAATTTAGAATAAATACTCAGAATATGTTCAAAGTTGTTTTTTTGAAGTTTCAGGCCAACTGGACATCATTCAGGTAGAAAAAACAAGCTGATTAGTTACATTGTAGGTTGAATAGTGACTTAACACATTCAATAAATTAGTTGCTATTCGAAGTCCTACTTCCCCAAACCCAAAGTTGATGAAATTTAGAGGAATATTCCAAGATGTTCCTAACACAAGTTCCTCCAAGTTTCAAACCAAACTGAGGTCATTTGGGCCTCAAACTGTTGAAAGAAAGGTCCACTTTCATGAAAAGTCAATTGAAGAGTTGACCAACTTCAGAATGTCAAAACAGGTTGAGACTTCCATGAAACACTCAAAATAGTGCCAAGAAACATCCCTCCAAGTTTCGTGGTGATTGGACATCGTTCGGGCCCCAAACAGGCAAAAGCAGGTCACAAATGCAGAAGTCCAAAAATGAGCCTTGTCAGTGACCGCGGCCCAATCAACGAGGAAGTTGACCAACTTCCAGAAGTCAAAATGGGCTAAAATTTTTATGACATGTTCAAAATAATATCAAGAAGCATCTCTCTAAGTTTTGTGGCAATTGGACATCATTCGGACCCCAAACAAGGGAAAACAGGTCACAAATGCAAAAAGTCCAAAAATGGGCCTTGTCCATGACCGTGGCTCAATCAACAAGGAAGTTGACTAACTTTAGATGGTTAAAATGAGCTAAAACTTCTATGACACGCTTAAAATATTGTCAAGAGGCTAAATAGTGTCAAGAGGCATCCCTCCAAGTTTTGTTGCCATTGGACATCGTTCGGGCCCCAAACAGGCGAAAACGGGTCACAAATGCAAAAGCCCAAAATTGGACCTTCTCCGTGACCGCGGCTGCGGTCACAAACCTCCAAAGGATACTTCCTATGGTTTTGGATGGTTCTTCTTCACTTCCTTTTGAAGTGTAACTTCCCACAACCCCTCTTAACTCCCTGGAACTGCCAAAAACTACCGGGAGAGTTTATAAAAGGCTAACATTTGAAAGAAGCAAGGACAGACACACAGAGAACTTCAAGAACAAAAGAGCAACCAAAAGCATTTAATCAAGGACGCAATAGCATTCCACCACTTTTTCCACTTCTTTTTTTAGTCACCAAGGTGAGCAAGAAAGTTCAGAAGAGGAGAAGAAGATAGGGCTGGCTAAAGAAAAAACCATGTTCATATATTGATGACTATTCGAAGAATGACGTTGTCATCTTTGTTTTTCTCATTCGGGGGGCTTTTTAGCCATTACAAAGGTTGTGAACAAGCCTTTTTAGGCCTCATTCTATTCCTTGAAATCTATAGGTTCAGAATGACACAACTTCTACTTTCTATGATATCCTGTTCAGACTTGAACAAAAGGCAGTCCATAAACATGAATGATAAATTACAAAGTTTTCAGTTGATTCCATGGTTGAATTTGATTTTCTCGATGGTTGTTCAACACCCTAAGAGTCATAAAAAGGAGTTCTAGCACTTGAAAAGAGTTAGAAAGAAGAACTAGCACGAACAGCAAAAAAAAATGAAGGTAAAACAGTGACTGTAAAGTCACTATCTGCTAGTGACCGTGACTAGGTGCTAGTGACTGTGGGTCACGGTCACCCCATTTTTTTTCTTTCCTTTTTTGCATTTCTTTTCGTTTTGTGTACATTTTCTTATATTTTCCAAATTGATATCACATCTAAGACTTGAGGGAGGAGTTGTAAACTTTGCAAACTCAGGTAAATAACCTGTATCCCTGCAGCCAGGGCATTAGAACCCACGTAAACAAAGGAAAATTAATGATGAACTGTGGTTAATTCCCATTCTTCTTAACGTTTAAAATGCATGAATGTTGGACATTGAATCCATTACACATTTCCACACCATTTTTTAAGCGCAATTAGAAGATTGGCGCCGTCTGTGGGAAAATTATTGCCCGAATTTGTGATCAAATTTGGTTTAAAATGCATGAAAAATGTTGAAAATTGCTGAAAAGTGCTGCTGTTGTACTGAAAAGTGCTGCTGCTATGCTAAAAAGTACTACTAAAAGCCTATGACCGTGGGAAAGCATATAAAAGTGCTGTGACCGTGGGAATCATTGAAAAATGGCCCATGGTAACTGTCCTCTTTTATGGCTAGAAATGACTTATTTGACCTTTGAAGACACCCATGCAAGACCTTGATGTCTACGATGGGTTTGGAGACATTATGGAAGTAATTTTGCACCTTGAAGTGCATCCTTTCATCATGGCATTAAGTACATCGAAGTGCAAATCTTTGCCATTTAATTGGAGGACTCAATTGAAGGAACTTGCGCCTTAATGCACACGGACCAAATCACACCCTTTGGAAGAGTGATGATTCAATCCAAAGGGCTTTGACCTAAATAAATATTCTATTAAATCAGTAATAAAACCAACGACATTGCAGTCATGCATTATCCAGCATCAAGCACTGATAGATCCTATGAGATCATTGTGGTAGTGGTGCAGGCTCGATCTTGTAGGCCCTATCCCTTTGATTAGATCCAACCTTCTCTTGTTTATAAGACTGACACAAATGGCCCTAAAATGCTGCCGAAATTATGGTAGCCAGGTTTAGTCAGCCAAGCATGCTTTTAAGTCTGACTATATGATTCCGAAATGCTGCAGAAATTCTGACAGCTAGGACGGTCAGCATAGCACAATAAGATGGGACTCGTGCCTTTGTCTAACCGCTTCGTTCCAAAATTATGTTGGTTCATATGGCATTTACAAAGCATTCCGGCCAGCCAAAGAAACGGCCATGTTGGTTGTCACACTAATATAGTCCTGTGGATTTGCTTGTTGCAAAATATCATGAGTTCTCTAGTCATCACCTTTGACAAAGCCAAGGAGAGGCTTTTCAGAATCTCCATGATACAGAACAAGCCATGTGCGAGAGCACAAAAAAGGCTCGAACAAATACTATTACTCCTACATCAAGAGTTCCAGTTTTCCAAAGGCTTCTACTCCAACAGGCTCCACCACTTCAGCTCAGAATGGGTCATCAGTGACCCCAAAAATCATTAAGAAAGTTGAAACTCCTCAACCATGGGTCTCTAAATATGCTCAAAATCCATTTAGAGTCTCTCACAAGGACCCAGAACACAAACCAAAGTTAGGAGGCAGCAGTCTTCGTGTCGTCAAGTCTCAACTGGGGGCAAGGCAGGTCCGTTACATGGATAAAAAATCAATGGTGCTTGACAAGTCGCATCAAGCAGCTACCCAAGCTCCGAAGACATCACCTGTTCGGCCCAAACAAGGGGCCGTGACAAGGGACTTTCAATAGACCCCCAAAAAGGTCCAAAAACATGCTGCTATCCCAAGTTGCAACACGTGGTCACCATAGCCATGTATGCGAAATTTCAAGAAGGCTGAGAACAAACCCTTGGCACCACTTAAAGAGAATACCTTCTACCCTTTGACTCAAAAAAAGGGATGGAGATTCGGAAGGAGACGTCTACCTTCAGTCATTGTAGCACCCCGGCATTCATCATGTGGTGCTAAAAACAAAAGGCAAGCTGAACAGCTGGTCATTAATGATTCTAAAAATCTTGTTCGTTTCAAATATTCTCTCCGACACAAGAAGGAGCAAAAGAAGAAAAATAAAAGAAGTACCATCGATGTTATTTCATTTCCCACTTCCAAACCTATGGATTGGAATCAATTCGCCAGTACTTCTAAGCCACCAAATTCCCAGGTTCAAAGATCAAACTTTGATGGCCAGATTGGCCAATCAAATTAAAGAAAAGGCTTTGGCTCGTTATAAAGGCCATGCTCGGAAGCAGTCTCAGCATACAATCACTCAAAAATGGGTGGTTAAGGAAGATGAGCCAGGCCTGACCTCCTCATGTATGGTTGGACCAGGCCCAGCCAGAAGGGTCACTCGGAGCATGGCTCTAACTGTGTTGCAAGAATCTGACTCCAATTCTCATTCAAGTAAAACTTCTAAAGGACATGCTGAAACAGATTCCGACAAAGACCCAATTACTCTCCCGGACACGAAAGATAGTCAGTCCACTCTTCCTACATCTTCCTACATACCCCCATCAATATACCATATTTATGGCCGAAGGGAGTGGAACTGGTGATAATGGAAATGAGGGTGTTAGTGAGAGTAAAGTTGCCGACGAAGAAAATGTTGTTGAAAATTAAGAAGATGACGTCAGTGATGTTGTTAAACAACAAGGAGCTAAAATTGATCACCTAATTGCCCAGTAAAAAATTTTGACAGACAAGTTGGGTGGTTTGGCTAAAGCTCCAGCGTCACGCCCCGATCCCGAGAATTGGGGATTTGAGTAGGCCCCAGGGCGTGGATACGTAATCCCGTAGTAATCCGTGCCTTGAAGGACCATGCACGATTTCCTACAAGGGAGATTGCACAAGAACGTGTAAGGTATGCCAGCACACGTAGAAATATAATTCATCATAACGAGCTCCTGTGAAATACTCTGAAATGATCAAAAGCAAAACCAGAGAAGTTTGTCCTTAGATGTTCATTGATAGATACATATATATCAGTAGTTAAGTCTTTTATTACATTTCTACAATCCAACTACTACTTAACGGAGTTAAGTACAAAAGATCCAAATTGCACATTCTGAGGGTAGACCAAAATTTCGACTGTAACCCCTCCAAACCGTCACGCTCTGTAGGATGACTAATAGAAAACATCACCATCCTTCCACTCATCTATACCCCGAGGTACCGTTGGGGTACCTTCCGGGGGAGCGTCAACAACTGGGTTGGGATTGGGTTCCGTACCTACAATACCAAGGGTAACATTGTTAATACGACAGTTAAACAAGTATTAAGCATGTGAAACTAGCATAATATATCAGATGACTTATTAATATACACCGGATAGAAGCGCAATAATAGTCGACTAGACATAATATGCATGAGTAACAACAAGTGATGAATCAAAATCAAGATGTAGTACACACTAATTGGCATCCACGAGGCTCCATTCTCCCAAAAAGGGAGCATACATACATTTGGGTCGCTAGGAGATCAAGCTAGCTTCCCGAGGAGTGCCGACAACTCCTCCGTAAACCTACTGCAGTAGTAACATAATAATACCCAAAAGGCGCAAGCTGAGTGGTGCCAACTCGGATTCAATTATACAAGTCATATCATACATAAGGAATAATAGTCTGAAAGTATAATCAGTCATGAAACAAACGAATAATTAAACGAAGCATGTGCATATGAGCTACAAGGCTTGAACCTTGACTGTACCCTTATGGCTAGCAAGCACGCACTCAGTAGAAGCTCTAGCTTGTCAGACACGCACTCATTAGAAGCTCAAGTCTGAATAGCCTCAGGGTTTGACTAGAGAGAAAATGCATAAACAGATCATGTTGAAGGCATGGAATTTAACAATATGAATGCATTCGGATTGAGTGGATATTCAAGAAGTCACTATTCACTTTGTATCAGGTAGCCCATGATCCCCAAGGACATTCAACACGATGTACTCATAAAACGTTCGGTGTCATTGTGTTACCACCTCTTGGTACTACCTTATATGCATAAAGAACACCCCTTCTTATACCAACATCCATAACTTGACTTTGGGGAATTCATCCGGAATTCGTTTATCCTCTCTAATGTATCATTACAGTTGGGCCCGTGTAGGGTTAAGAAGGTGCCAATACTAAGGCTCCATAAGGTCAATGAAGAATTCCTAACATCCTAAATTCACTGGGTTCATACGGCTTAGCCGTATATAAGGTTACGGCTTAGCTGAGTGGTTCAGGTTTCCTCAAACAGTTCTGGCGCATTTACAGTTTAGCTGTATATCAGCTGCGACTTAGCCGTGCTAAGCCTACGGCTAGGTTATGGTTGGATTATGGCTTAGCCGTAAGGCATTTCATGGTGTAGCCGTGTGAAAGCCGTAGAAGAAGATGGGTTTCTAGAGCTCTCTGAAAAGTCCGCCGTAAGAAGTCTTACGACTTGGGCACGAGCTGGGTACAGCTAAGCCGTAGCTCATTTTACAGTGTAGCCATGGGTAAGCCGCAATACAAAAGCCAATTTTGATGCTCTCGGGACTTTGAACCGTGAACATGTACGGCTTAGCCGTAGCTTCGCCGTATGCTTCATAACTTTGGAATTACTTCTGTAACTCGCTTTCAACACAGAAGTCTGAATTGGGAGGAATTCTATAGCTTAGTTATAGTGTACTTGAAGGTATTCAATACCCGCACACCCTCCTATTCCATTTTTACACCCTAATTCAATCCATACCACATTTGTACACCATTAAACAATGAAAAATGACCGAATTGAGAATTTAGAGATCTAACCCATGAATTCCACAACTTAATCATACATGTAATACATATAAACTCTAATACTTGCCTCTTAACAGTGTTTGCCCTTTCCTAAGTCCTTCTTGTTGAGTGGCAAAGGGAAAACCTCCACATGAGAGTGGGTTCTCTACAAGTGAAACATACAACTGATGAATGGGATATGGAATGGCATGCATGTCATGTAATTGGGTCCTTAATTCTCTAATAAACCCCAAATGAATGTAATAAAGGTAAGTCCTCACCTTAGTGAACTGTAGCTTGAAGGGGAAGTACTTCCCAAAGAAGAAGATACTCCTATAATGAAGAAGAAGGTGGGTGGAAGCTTCCCTAAGGCATGCAAAGTCCCCAACCTAGTTGCACTACAGAATTAGAAAAGAGATGGAGATGTAAGGGGAGAAAGAAAGCAGCTCCAGCAGTCACAAGAAGGAAGAGAAGAGAGGGGAACGTGAGTTCCTACTTTTTAAACAATCAACTTTCCTACCCTTGCATGCAAGTCCCTTTTCTTAAGGATATTTACAATTTAAGTCACATAGCCTTAGTTAGCCCAAGATGGATCAAAATCAAGTTGGGTCCAACACGAAAGATGATCTACATGACAAATTACACGAGAGGCGATTAACGAGGTGTCCATATGATGCGAGATAAATTTACAAAAATGTCCTCAACTACTGAGGTAAAGTCCAAACTCCGCTCAACTCTCTATCCAAGACCTAAACCCAATCGTATTTAAACTAGATTAAGCTTAACAAGTTTTAATTAACATAGAATGTGATTAATTAATATAGATTAGGATTAGCGGGATTCGGAACCTTACATCCAATCAATCCTCTATTCGCTGACAAGAGAGAGCAAGCTATGATCAGGAGGAATGCCACCAAAATCAACCTGCTTACGGCTCAAATTAAATCCCTAACAGATAAAGTGATGGCCACAGGTTCTGCTGGTGGCGATTATTCATCAATCCTTGGTCTTCATGCGGATCCCGAAAGCATGTAACCTTCAAAGAAGTTGAAGAAATATTAACCAAATCAAAGGCGGAAAACATGGTGAAAAAGAAAGGTATCACGCCCAAATATCCTTTGGAATTTGATCTGGTTCCATTTCCACCAGATAATAAACTTCCGACTTTCCAGCTTATCTGGGAAAAAGGTCAGCCTACCAACATATAGTGTATTTTAAATCACTCCTTGGGAGCTTGCCAGAGTTAGATGCACTAAAAATAAGGTTGTTCATGGGCACATTGAAAAGAGTTGCTTTTGACTGATATAAATAATTACCAAAACTCTCTTTCACAATATGGCCAGTCACGGAAGAGAAATTCTTACTTCATTTTCAAGAAGAAGATCAGATTGTTACCTTCACTATGCTTAGCAGCACTAAGCAAGGAGAAAACGAAACTGCAAAAGCCTTTATCAATAAATGGAGAGCATTGTCTTATAGACGCTTAGAACAACCATCTCAGAGGGCTACCATTGAAATGTGCAAAACTAATTTGCGGCCAAAAATCAAGGTTATTATACTTAGTCATAAAACTAAGTCTTTGGCCCGATTGGTTGAGGTGGCTACCGATGCAGAATTGACTCTTAAAGAAATCAGCCAAAAGAAGGTAAATTCCCAAAAAGCGGAATCATTGTCGTCTTCTACTTCAAAATCAACCGCTCTGAGCTCGAAAAAGAAATAGGAGGTATTCAATGTGTAAACCTCCAAATCACCTCCTTAAAAGCCATAGAATGTCAAGACAGAGCAAGTTAAAAAGGAGGAATATGAAAAGAGAAAAAGAGCTAAATACCCCTTCGATGGAGATATTGAAATAATCTTCCAAACATTGATGGAAAATAACAGGCTTGAGCTTCCACCAATGAAAAAACCGGAGCAAGCAGGCTGCATCAATGACCCAAATTATTGTGCATATCATCGGATGGTGTCTCATCCTCTTAAAGACTGCTTCATCCTGAAAGAAAAAGTCAACAAAATGTGGAAAAATGGAGTGATAACATTCAACCAAAAATATGACACTGCTCTAGTCAATATGATTTCTTTTGGGCAATTCGCACCCATAGCAGTACCCACTCCATCAAAACCACCAATTGTTGAATGCCGGGTCATTAATGCGATGCATAATGAATGGGGATTAATACCAATCAAAACCCCTTTAAGGGAAGAAATGTGGGTTCACCCAGACTTGGTAAGTGATGAAGGCTGGGAGAAGGTGAAAACTAAACCCACACTTGCAGAAAGAAGAAAAGTCAAAAAGCAAGAAAAACAAGCTAAGCAAAAGGAGGAAAAGGTAATTGCAGCTCCAATCTCCGAAGAATTTCCCAAACCAGCTAAAGACTGCACTTTTGCTGACTATATCATACCAATCCCAAAAGATGAGGAAAAACCATTGATATCCAGTTGTGATCGGATATCATGGGATAGCACACCCCCAAACGCAGATGATGAAGAGGATTGGTTAGTTTACTCAGACTTTGAAGATGGTCAGTGGGTTGAAGACTACTTTGTTGACAGTCCCCTCCCGACGAAGATGAAAGTTTTGAATAAGCCTTTGATCCTGAAACGGGTACACTCAATATCAAGCATGGCCTCAGCACACTCTCGGTGGCCCTGTATGATATACACCAACCAAACACGGGTGGCTGGTCGAATGACCCTCCTCCTTTTCCACTATCCCTGGAAATTCATTCAGACCCTTTACCACTGATTGAGCCTGGTGAGGCACAACAACAGCAAGTGGTTCCTCCTTCTCCATGCACAGTAACCTCTGCACCAGATGTTCCTTCCCAATCAAACCCGGGGTTGATTTCTCCGGATGCGGACTCCAAACCAAACACTCAGTTGGTCATGTCTGATCCGACTAGTGAACTCGGATTGCCGGAGGAACATAATGACTTCAATATTGACATTGCCACACCACAGGAGGTCTCTCAAATTCAAGATAATACCTCCGACTTTGAAGAAGAGATATCAGTGGCTCCCACTTTGGTAATTTTGAGTGCTGCTAATGAGCCCGAAGCATCTTAAGCCATTCCTAATAACAAAGGGCAAAAGTCAGGCTCGGAGGAAATCAGTCAACTTTTTGAATCCTAAGAAGTTAATGCCATAAGAAGGAATACTCATCCAGAAATCGACCGAAGTAACATGGTTAACGACGGCACTCGTTCCGGTCACAACTACAAGGTCAACTATGATGGACCCTCTTCTTCTTCCCCTGCTTATGTAAACCCTTCAAGGGATAACATTAATGTAAATGTAACTTCTTCAGAGGCAAATGTTAATGCAAGGCCACCAGAGCTATTCACGTATGATGTTGTTGAATACCTCAAACACATACCTACACGACTTCACATTTTCGATCTCTTGCAAATGTCCAAGGAGACCTGTAATAATTTCATATGAGCTCTACAAGCTTTGAATACAGACAATCAAACTCACATAGCACAAGTTCATCAGATAGAAAAAAACTACTTGACAGCAAAATCAAAAAAGCCTCAAAAGCAATGCATGGAATGTCTTTCAATTCACAATGCTTCTAAAGCTACCATATCTTTCACTAAAGATGATCTCCTCTTAGGTGATATGAAACACACAAGGCCATTTTATTTCACGGCCTACATCAAAGACATTCCTGTTCCGAGAGTTCAGGTCGACCCAGGGTCAACTCTGAACCTAATCACAATTACGGCTCTTCAAGAACTTGGCATCCCAATAAGCAAGTTATCTGCTACAAAGATTTCTATTCAAGGCTATGACAGGGAGGTTCAAGACTCGCTCAATACAATTCGAATCCGATTCCAGTTGGGAGGATTAACCTCAGAAGCTACTATGCACGTGGTTGAGACTCTTGCTTACTATAATATCCTCTTGGGAAAGCGATGGCTTCATGATTATGCCATAATACCTTCTACTCTCCATCAATGTCTCAAATATATCGATGACGAAGGCAAACTGCATCGGATCTTTGCGGATGAAAAACCATTCAAAGGAAAAGAAGTCTACTTCATTGATGCAGCCATGTATCAAGAAAAACCTGTAAAGTCTAAGATTGATACAAAAAGCACTGCAGTGGATGATAATCCCGCAGAACCTTTCACTATTTTAGTAAAAAAGAAAAACCTGCCTAAGAACTGCTCACAGAAAGTTACGGCCTACGAAGGAGCCTGTGGCAAAGTGTGTAGAAACCAAAGCTCCTTTGGTGATTGAAGTCAAATTTGAAATCAAATAATGAAATCGACTTCTGGTCATATTCACAAAATCATCGAGAGAAAAGGAATCAAGACATCAAAAGCCCTCGTATTTGACAAATGAAGTTTCCTCAGTCGACAGCTCAGATTTTGATTAGGAAAGCAACAATGTACCTCCTCCCATCAAAGGAATGTCACCTGTAAGGCTTTATTCTCCTATTACTTTTCGTTAGCTGATGCTAACATCACAACAAAGAAGAGAGCTATCATACAGATATATAGACAGATGGCTCCGTTTGGTTGAAAGATGTGAGAATCCCCCGCACTTCCCCACATGTATTCATTTATGCTAGATAGGTTTCCGGCCAGCTCTTCGTAACTTAACTATGGCAATGGAGTTTCAAACCTTCGATAAAATGTCTCGAATTGTTTCATCTCTCGAAGTAGCGCTCTATCGTCTATACGGGAGGTCTAGACGGACGCCTCCTATACATATCGTTTCAATGATCAGAGGTTCAAATTCTGAGTCAAACTCCGAGGACGTCGAAACAAAAAATGCCTCGCACACTCTATAGCAAACTGGGAGCCTCCACTTTTACCATGGCCCACTCCATCCCATTTTTATGATTTCGAAAGATCATGTTTATTAGTGCCTCCATCAAAACAATATGATCATCCAATTGTTTTTCATCGGGCTGAAGATGCTTCTCCTCTAAATCCTATTGACAAAATCACTAATGATGGGAAAATACAGTTTGATGGCTACAACCCTATGGTCTGTAATATGATGAAGAATATGGGGTACAATCTTAAAAAGCCCACATGCCTTGGATTGAATGCAAATGGGATACAGATTCCTTTGGATGTCTTCACCCTAGAAATGAAGGAAGATCTCGAAATGGGATGCAAAATTGAACAGCTACATCACTGCATAGGATATGTTTCCTTTAGTGGCATTCTTAAACTGAATCAAAATGTCAAAGTAAGACCCGTGGTCTTTGCCAAAGAGTATGAATCTGATGACTCTTATGAAAATCTTGTCTTTCAAGAACTTGTTGATTGGGCCACTTTTCAACATCCTGAGGGGGCAAGTGATGACGATGACGCCATGTCACAAATCACTGAGTACTGGCCAACTGAACTGAATGAAGAAATAAGCACATCCCAAGATGTTTGCTGGGAATGCTTAGCCCTTGATGTAAAAGCTAAAGAGCCTAAAAAATTGAATCATGGAAAAGGATTAGGCCTTGGCTTAAACCCCCAGGTGAAACTCCAAAAGGCTTCATGGAGTTGGAAACTTCCAATAATGCTGTGGAAGTGCCTCCTCCCGAGCCTCCAACTGAAGACCAAGTACAAGAAATAAACTTGGAGACCCCAGAAAATCCTCGACCTACTTTTGTAAGTTCTCAAATCAAAGGAAACGAACTTAATATGTATGTGAGTTTCTTACGAGAATTCATGGATTGCTTTGAAAGGACCTACGCAGAAATGCCGGGTCTAGATCCAGAGATTTTGGTACATAAGTTGAATATAACAGATGACGCTAAACCTGTAAAGCAAGACCAACGGAGGACAAAACCTAACATCATGGATAAAATAGAAAAAGAACTCTAGAAGCTCAGAGATGTCGGTTTCATCCGCGAAGAACAACACCCCGACTAGTTAGCCAACATAGTACTAGTTACAAAAAAGAATGGACAGATTAGAGTTTGCATTAACTTCAGAGACCTAAATAAAGCCTGCCCTAAGGATAACTTCCCATTGCCTATACCAGAAATCATGATTGACAGTACTTTCAGATATGAAAGAATGTCATTCATGGATGGATTCTCGGGATACAATCAAATCAAAATGTTCAAAAAAGATGAGAAACATACTTCCTTCAGAACTCCCTTTGGCATATATTGTTATACGGTCATGCCTTTTGGCCTCAAAAATGCTGGGGCCACATACCAAAGAGCAATGATGAAAATCTTCAAGGATATACAGCATAAGTCTGTTGAATGTTATGTCAATAACTTGGCAGTCAAGAGCAAGCAGAAATCAGATCATTTAGCTGATCTTCGCATAGTTTTCGAAAGGTTACGGAAGTTCAATCTTTGGATGAACCCTTTGAAATGTTTCTTCGAAGTTTCTTCTGGAAAGTTTCTAGGATTTGTGGTTCGAAAAGGCAGCATTGAAATAGATCCAATTAAAATCAAAGCCATATTAGAAATGCCTTCTCCAAGAACTCTAAAAAAATTAAAAGGATTGCAAGGAAGACTCGCCTATATTCGTCGGTTCATTTCAAACTTATCTGGAAAATGCAAACTCTTTTCCAAACTGATGAAGAATGGAGTAGATTTTGTATGGGACAAAACTTGCGAAGATGCCTTCGAAGACATCAAACGGTATCTTACTAATCCGCCAATTCTTTTAGCTCCAATTCCAGGCAAACCCTTCTTTCTATATACCCGAGCTCTCGATCACTCTCTGGGAGCATTATTAGCTCAAAAGAATGATGAAGGGAACGAGGTGGCTCTTTACTACTTGTCAAGAATGTTGGTTGATGCTGAACACAATTATCATCCAGTAGAAAAGGAATATCTTGCATTAATGTTTGCAATTCAAAAGCTGCGTCCCTACATCCTCTCCAATGTAATGTACCTAGTTTCTAACATTAATCCATTAAAGGTTATGGTAACAAAAGCCGGGGCCCTGAGCGAACACTTGGCCAAATGGTCGATTCTCTTCTCTCAATATGATATCAAATATACCCTTGCAAAAGCTATAAAAGGGCAAGCCCTTACTGATTTTCTGGTGGAACATCCGCTCTCAGAAGATTCTGAATTCATAGATAATATCCATGATGAACCGGTCTTTTTCATTGAACAACTGCAGAAACCCGCCATTGACCCAGATCTGCATTGGATCATGCATTTTGATGGAGCTTCCAGAACTAATGAATTGGGAGAACCGGTTTCAGGAGTTGAATTATTTTCTGTAGCTCGGAAAAGTTCTACATCCCTCACTCCTTCTCATTAATTAAGCCATGCTCAAATAATGTAGCAGAATATACCGCATTGATCATGGGCCTTGAGTTAGCCATAGAATCAGGTATCAATATGCTTGGAGTTTATGGAGATTCACAACTTGTGATCAAGCAAATGAATCATGAGTATAAAGTGAAGAAACCTGATTTGGTTCCTTTCTTTAACAAAGCTTGTGAACTGAAGAAAAGATTCAATCTGATTGAGTTTCATCATGTTCCGAGACATCAAAACGTTAAAGCAGACGCATTAGCAAGTTTAGCAGCTTCGATATCAATTCCTGAAAATGACAAGATGGTATTAGAAGTAGTCGAAAGAAGATTTCTACCTCCACTCGACACCTATAAAGCAGTGGCCGATAGCTTTACTGTGATTAATAATCGGATTTCATCTTTCTATAACTCATTCAGAGATTGGAGAGATCCTTTTATTGATTACATTTTTCATGGGGTATTACCAGAGAATACTAAAGACAAATCTAGTATTTAAAGACGAGCTCTAAAATTCCACTTCGATTTGCCTTCAAAGACTCTTTATCGCAAATCATATGATGGGATTCTTCTTTGTTGCTCATCATCAAACGAAGCAAAGCAAGTCCTTAAGGAAGTCCATTCTGGCCTGTGCGGTGCTCACTAGGCTAGGCCAAAGCTTCATGATCAAATACGAAGGCTAGGATACTATTGGCCTACTATGATATCTGATGCCATCAATTTTACTAAAAGATGCAAGGAATGCCAAATTCATGGTGATTACATCCGTCAACCTCCTGAATATCTTTATCCCACATCCACCTCTTGGCTGTTTGAATCTTGGGGAATGGACATAGTTGGGAAGATCAGTCCACCATCAGAACGTGGCCATCAGTTCATCTTGGCTGCGACGGATTACTTATCCAAATGAGCAGAAACAATACCTCTTGCGGAAGTCAAGATAGATATAGTCCTCAGTTTCTTGAAAACTCACATCATTTGTCGCTTTGGGGTGCCCAGACGTCTATATCATGACAATGGTCCTCAATTCAATAATGATAAATTTTACAGATTCTGTGACAAGTACGGAATCCAATGCTGTCCATCTATGGTATATAATCCTGCAGCTAATGGACTTGCTGAAACTTTCAACAAGACTATTTAAAGAAAATGGTCTCTAACAACAAAAAAGGTTAGAGCACCAAACTTCCTAAAGCATTTTGGGCTTACAAAACTACAGTTCACGGTCCAACTAAATCAACACCATATTCCTTGGTCTATGGCTGTGAGGCCGTAATACCCTTGGAAATACAACTTCCTTCTCTTCGGGTAGCCGTGATTAACAAATATACTGAAGAGAAGAATGCTAAACTCAAACTCCAAGAGCTGGAGAGCCTTGATGAGAAGAGGCTTGCCGCTCGACAAAGTATCGAATTATATCAAGCTCATATGGTCGGATCTTTTAACAAAAAGGTCAAATACAGAACCTATAAGAAATGAGACTTAGTCCTTGCAGTTAAGAGGCCCATGTTCTCCATACACTTGTCAAAAGGCAAATTTGAACCTAAGTGGGAAAGACCATTTGTCATTGACAAAGTCTACTCCAACGGTGCCATGCACTTCTCACACTTAAAGGAGTTAGATGCATGATGCCTATCAATGGAAAACTTCTCAAGAAATACTATACTTAAATGTCATTGGTATACACGAACCATGTACAATGTACCTAAACCATATACAGTGTACATCCTCACTCCCAACCAAAATCAAAACCCTCTGGTTTTGAGCCACAACCTATGACTCTTAACCAAAATCCCTCATATTTGTATAAAATGACTGTGAGGATTAAGCCTTTCGACCCCTCTAGTCAAACTTTTGTTACTTGGATAACGTCCTTGCAAGACCCATTGTAACATCCTGCTATATAGATTAAGTCTTTTTGCAGACCCTGTATAGCAAAACTCGGCTGTGTGGAATAAGTCCTTTTACAGACTCCATATAGCTAATTCTCAGTTGTATAGAACAAGTCTTTTTACAGACCCTATATAACTACCTTCGGTTATATATAACAAGTCTTTTTGCAGACCCTATATGACCAAAATCTAAACAAAAACCAAAACCAAATCGTAAACCTAAGGAATAAGTCAAGGATCCCTGGAGAAAGCCTCACACATGGGCACCAGATAACATCCACTTTGTTTGACCCCTTCTACACCAAAAGGATCAAGTCATGGACCCTGAGGAAAGCCTCACATATGGGCACTGGATAACATCCACCTATATGACTCCCTTATTTTCAATTTGTAGATTCAAAAGATCGTAAATCACACCCTCATACAAGTCTGAGAAAACCAAACCAAATAAACCATCCATACAAACCACATCAAACATTCACACAAAATCAAACAAAATACTTATACCAATGACAAAATGGAGGAAAAGAAAAGTTTTTTTCCATTAATATCTATTTAAAGTCCAAATACAAAAAGTGAAGTCAATGTATACATGGCCCCCAGGGCCAGTCAAAATGAAAGGAACAAGCAAGGAAGACATCAGAAAGGAGCTGCAACAGAGAATATTAGTCCAGAAACTTCTCCAGTTGTCCCTTCGCATTCAGCACACCTTCCATTAGGACACGTCCTTTGTAGCCTGCATAAGCGGGTACGATAGTATTAATGTCAATCTCATCCAGCTTGATATTCAATTCAACCTCCAAAGACTGAACAAAATCATCCAAGGCTATACATTTCGCTTTTGCATGCGTAAGAAGATCATCCCTGTGACGAATGCCCTCTGAAACAGACTTCTGCAAGTTTTTAATGGTATTCTCTACGGAAGAGAGCTGCTGTTGCAATACGGTAATCTGTTGATTTATATTTTCATGTTTAGCTGCACACGCAACCAGCTCCTGCGTCGTCTTAGCCTGCTCCGCATTCATTACCTGTATTTCCTCCTCAGCACTTTCAATCTCCACAGCCAATTGAGTTTTATGCCTTAGGACTTCATCCTGGAAAGCTTTGGCATGATCAGCATTTTTGTCCCAAGAATCCTTTTCTTCGAGTTTGTTAAACAAGAGGACAAAGACATCACAAAGGGCACTCAAATCTGTACCAAAAAATATTAGCATATCAGCTAAAGCTTTGGCACCTTAAATTTTCTCTGAAGAAAGCTCTCCTTGGAAAGCAGTGGCCAAGATGCTGCAGATCACCATCTTTGTGGCAAAATTAATAGTAGATTGAGGCTTTGTGGTGTCCCCGAACAAGCTAGGTTCTCTAGGGATAGAAAGGTTTGATTCTCGCTCTTGTAAATTTGACTGGGTCTAAGAACCTGAGCGATTACCCCTTTCTCTCTCGACATTTATATCCCCGCCCCCAGGAATAGCCAACGCTTCTTCATGAACAGATAGTGAATCATGTGACCCTTGTGAAGACAAAGTAGCGAAGGATCCCTAATTGTATGTGGTGTGACTATCACATATAATAATGCTTTCCGGGATCCTCTACCTTCAGCAGCAGAAGCCTCGATACTTCCTAAGCATCGATGCATGGAATACATTATAAACTCCCACGAGCAAGGGTGGTAGTTCCAATCTATAAGCCATATCCCCAACCCTGCTCTATATCTCAAAAGGTCCTACAAATCGCGGGGCTAGCTTACCCTTTTGTCCAAACCTGATAGTACCCTTCATTGGAGAAACCTTCAAGAAAACTTTGTCCCACACTTGGAACTCAAGGGGCCGACGGCGGTTATCTGCATAACTCTTCTGGCGTAATCGTGCAACCTTCAATTTATCTTGCACCTTTTACACTTTTTCCGTTGTATCAGCAATAAGGGAGGGACCATGAAAACTTCCAACTCTGACTTCCTCCCAACAGACTGGCGTATGGCACTTACGTCCATACAAAGCTTCAAATGGAGCCATTCCAATGCTTGCGTGATAACTATTATTATATGCAAATTCACGCAAGGAGAGGTGTTCATCTTGCTCCTTCCCAAAGTCCAACACGCTAGCCCATAACATGTCTTCAAGAGTTTGTATCGTTTGCTCCGATTGGCCATCGGTCTGGGGATGGTAAGCTGTGCTCAAATTGAGTTTAGTGCCTAAGGATTTTTTAAAAGACTGCCAGAAAGAAGACACAAACCTACTGTCTCGGTTAGATACAATTGAAATGGGAGTACTATGTAGCCGCACAATCTCATCAATAAAGATCTTAGCCATCTCATGAAATTTCATCCCTTTCCTAATGGGAATAAAGTGGGCTGACTTCGTTAATCAGTCGACAATCACCCACACATCATCATGATGTTTACTCGTCCGGGGCAGCCCTGAAATGAAATCCATTGTTAAATTCTCCCATTTCCACTTAGGAATCTGTAAAGGATGTAACAAACTGGGAGGCTTTCTATGTTCAGCCTTTACACGTTGGCAGGTAAGACACCTTGCTACAAAGCCTGCAATATCTCGCTTCATGTTATTCCACCAGAACCTGCCATGTAAGTTTCGGCACATTTTTGTACTCCCGGAGTGCATGGAATATTGCGTGTGATGTGCTTCAGTCATGATTGCCTTCTTCAAATTCTGATTTTGGACCACTTCAACACACAGCCGATCTTTGAAATACAGTACGCCATCTACTATCCTGAAATCGGGTCTCTCGGATATATGGGCATGAATCTTAACAAGCTCTAGATCTTGAAACTGCCTCTCTTTAACCTGCTGAATTAAGGTGGGCTCAAAGACTGACATAACTACCAACATGACCTTATCGTCCACGAATTTGACTTCCACATCCAAATCTCGAAACTCTTCTACTAGGGACCATTTACCGCACATAGTTGCCATCTCAATGGTTGATTTCCTACTCAAAGCATCGGCCACTACATTTCCCTTTCCGGGAAAATATTTTATTGGAAAATCATAATCCTTTATGAATTCTAGCCATCTACGCTGTCTCATGTTAAGATCATGCTGAGAAAATAGATACTAGAGACTACGATGGTCGCTATGGACTTCAAATCTCTCCCCGTATAGGTAGTGTCTCCACATCTTCAATACAAAGACCACGGCAGCTAATTCTAAATCATGCGTGGCATAATTCTTCTCATGTTCCTTCAATTGTCAAGATCCATATGCTATTACCTTTCCGTTCTGTATTTGTACACATCCTAACCCAATCCTTGAAGTATTAGTATAGATGACAAATCCACCACTACCCTCTAGTAGAGATAGGATTGAAGCTGAGGTTAGTTTCTCCTTAAGGAGTTGGAAACTCGACTCACATTCAGTTGACCAAACGAACGGTTCGTTCTTCCCCGTTAATTTTGTCAAAGGTGCCACTATTTTGGAAAAATCCTTCACATACCTTCTATAATAACAGGCCAAGCTAACGAAACTTCTAACCTCCGCAACTATTTTCAGGCTTTGCCAATTGGTTATAGCCTCAATCTTTACTAGATCTACTGCAAGCCCATCTTTGGAAATTATATGCCCCAAAAAGGCAACTTGTTCTAACCAGAATTCACACTTCTCCAATTTAGCATACAGTCGGTGATCCCTTAATAATTGTAGAGAAATCCTCAAATGTTCCACATGCTCATCTTGAGTTCTAGAGTTCACCAATACATCATCAATGAAAACTACCACAAACCAATCCAGGTAGGGTGAAAAGATCTTGTTCATCAAGGACATAAATACCGCTGGGGCATTCGTTAACCCAAAAGGCATAACCAAGAATTCATAATGCCCATATCTTGTTCGAAAAGTTGTTTTTGATATATCTTGATCTCTGACTCGCAAGTGGTGATATCCAGACCTTAGATCAATCTTTGAAAAGTAAGTTGCACCCTATAATTAGTCAAACAGTTCATCAATTCTAGGCAGGGGATATTTGCTTTTAACTGTCACCTGATTCAACTGCCTGTAATCAATACATATTTTCAGGGTGCCATCTTTCTTCTTCACGAACAAGGCTAGGGCTCCCCATGGTGATGTGCTAGGATGAATAGACCCTTTATCCAATAAGTCCTGTAACTGTACCTTTAGCTCACGTAACTCTGTTGGTGCCATCCTATACGGAGCCTTAGAAATGGGAGAGGTACCAAGTACTAATTCTATAGTAAAGTCCACTTCCCTAATCGGAGGAAGGCCAGGTACTTCTTCAAGAAACACATCAAAGAACTCACAAACCACTGGTATTTCTTCTAACTACTTAGATGATTTCTTCTCCACAATGAAGGTGATGTACCCCTCACAGCCACTATGAATTAGTCTTTCCGCTTGAAATGCTAAGATTAATTTAGTGTTTGAACTTTTTCTTTCACCTTGGAACACAACACTTGGGCCATCCTCACTCACCTTTATGGTGCCGATCTTACAGAAACAGTCTAAACAAGCCATATACTTTGTCAACCAATCCATGCCTAAGATTACATCGAAGTTGTGCATGGGTAATACAATAAGCTCCGCTGGGAGAAGGACCTCTCCAATAAGAACTCGACAATCTGGATAATAGTCATCACAAGTCACCCTCTAGCCAATAGGGGTAATAACACTCAACACATACGGTAACTGTGCTGGCGGCTCCCGTATCCTGCTAGAGAATCAGGGTGAAATGAAGGGTACGAAGATCCTGAATCAAACAACAGTTTAGCTTCTATGTCATAAATAGAAACCTTACCTACAACCACATGCTCTGCGGCTTCTGCCTCTTCATGAGTCAACGCATAGGCACGATCTTGCCTTTGGGGTCGGTTTTGCTGTCCTTGCTTTTGCTGTCCTTGACTCTGTCGTGACTGCCCTTGGCCTTGCCTCACCTGTTGTTGTTGCTGGGTAGGCGCAGGTGGTGTTGCTTTAGAAGGCTGTGGATATTGCTGCTGCGGTGGGGCTCGACTAGAATCCTTCCTTCTTGGGCACTCTAACAAGCGATGGTCCATTGAGCCACAGCCAAAACAGGCTCCCGTGGACCTCCAACATTTACTAGTCTCATGACCCTTGCCGTATACACCGCAGGTTGATCATGATGTCCCACTAACAACTCCCTTTTGTTTCTTAGAATGTGGCTGACCCTTCGCAGATGGTAGGGCATGCTTCCTAGGCTCTCCCAAAAATAGGCTTTTCTCGATTTATTCAGCTGCATAAGTTCTTGCTACCGCATCATCATATTGAACCAGACTTTGGAAGGCCGTAGCATGTCCCTTAATAGCAGGCCTCAACCCTTCAAGGAACCTCTCTACTCTTTTCTCCTTAGTATCAATCAAGTCTAAGCAAACCGAGAAAGCCGACTGAATATGTGCACATACTCCACAACTATCATGGACTTCTGTTGTAGAGCGAGGAATTCTGCCTTTTTCTTGTGGGTTACATGTTCGGGAATAAACTTCTTCCTAAACTGTCTCTTAAAAACTTCCCATACAGTAGCATCCGGCATAGCCCTAATATGATCCTGGATACTCTTCCAACATGTATTTGCGATATCCCTGAACATGGATGCCGTGAGGACTACCGCTGCCTTGGCATACAATTTAGTGTATTGAAGACATTTTCAGTGTAGACGAGCCATTCATCAACTTTCAACGGATCCTCTTGTCCCGTAAACTATGTTGCTCCCCTCTTTCGAAACTTCTTATACAAGGAGTTAGGATCTTCGGATTGATTTTGCCTATCCAGCAGGGCGGCCAACTACATTTGCATGGCAACTTGATTGGCATTATTAGCAGCTAATTGATGCATCAACATCAAGAACCATTCCTCCGTGTTGTATGTAGGACGAGGAGAAGGTTGCAGTGGAAGGTCCGCACCTTCCAATTCCACATTGTTGTGGTCATTATCACCCGAACTATTGTTTGTACCGGACCCAGACGGCATAGATCTGTGATTATAGTGATTGTTAGTCATATATATATACTATAACTATACAAAAAGATTATAATCATAATAGGAAATACAATCCCCCGAACGGCCTATCGGAACCTCCCCACGTTTCCTAATGTTGCTAAGTCTTTTAATTAACTTCTTAGCGGTCTTTGATACCATTACTTACATTTATCACGCCCTGATCCCGGGAATTGGGGATTTGATTGGGCCCCAAGGTGTGACTACGTAATCCCGTAGCAATCCGTGCCATGGAAGAAATATGCACGAGTTCCTACAAGGGAGATTTCACAGGAACGTGTGAGGTATGCCCAAACACACATAGGATCAAAATTCAACATAAACGAACTCTTGTGAAGTATTTTGTAATGCTCATAAGTATGATATAAAGAAGCATGTCCCACAACATAATATATATATATATAGATACTTAAGACTTTAATTAACATTTCATACAACCAACCACCATTTAACAATTCGAGTACATAAAGCCCAATTTTAACATCACTAGGTGGAAGAACAAAATCACAACTACATCACATCCATAATACTAGGCACGCTCTGTAGGATGATTAATAAAAGACATTGTCATCCTTCCATTCTTCTATACCCCGAGGTACCATTGGGGCACCCTCCGGGGACGCATCGACGACTGAGTTAGGGCTTGGTTCTAGACCTGCAACACCAAGGGTAACACTATTAACACGACGGTTAAGTAAATATAGAGGCATATGAAGCTGGCATAATGTATTAAATGAACTTAATAATATACACTGATCAAGAGGGCAATAATAGTCTACTAGGCATGAGTAACAATGAGTTAGGAATCATAAAAAAGATGTCGTATACACTATTTGGCAACCACGAGGCTCTATTCTCCCAAAGGGATCAAGCTAGCTTCCCAAGGAGCGCCGACAACTCCTCCGTAAACTACTACAGCAGTGATATAAGGATACCCAAAGGGCACAAGCTAAGTGGTGCCAACTCGGATTCACTTCTTTCATAGTTTCAATCATACTCATCATAGCATACATAAGGAATATCATCTGAAGGTATAATCAATCATGAAAACAGAGATAGTAAAGTGACAAATAATTACACTACGCATACTTATATGAGCTAAGAAGGCTCGAACCACGGCTATACCCATTGACTAGAAAGCACGCACTCAGTAGAAGCTCTAGCTTGTCGGACACGCACTCATTGAAAGCTCAGGTCTGAATTGCCTCAGGGTTTGGCCCGGGAGAGTGAGTACGTAACAATTCATGTTAAGGACAACGTATCTTAACAATATGAATGCATTCGGATTGAGTAAATATCAAGGAGATTACTAGCCAACCCTATACTAGATAATCTCTGATCCCCAAGGTCATTCAACACGACGTACTCATAAATCGTCCAGTGCCATTGTGTTACCTTATCTTGGTATTACATTGTGTATATAAAGGATACCCCTTCTTATGCCAACATCCATGACTTGACACTGAAAGATAATCCGGAAAATCAAGGGAACGAATGACAACTCTATACTCATTCTCTTTAACATTCAATTACCATTGGGCCAGTGTGGTTGTAAAGAATGTGCCAATACTAAGGCCCTACCAGGTCATTGAGAATTTATAATATCCTAAATTCACTGGGTTCTTATGGCTTAGCCGTTTATAATGTTATGGCTTAACCGAGTGGTTCAGGTTTCCTCCTTAATTTTAGGCACATTTATGGCTTAGCCGTATGTTAGCCTTCGGCTTAGCCATGCTAAGCCTACGACTAGGTTACGGTTAAGTTACGACTTAGCCATAAGGCATTACACAGTGGAGCCGTGTGTAAGCCGTAGAAGAAAACAAGTTTTTCAAGCTCTCGGGAAAGTTCGTCGTAAGAAGGCTTATAGCTTGGGCACGGGCTGGGTACGGCTTAGCTGTAGTTCATTTTACAGTGCAACCATATGCAAGCCGTAGTATAAAAGCAGATTGTGTTGCTCTTGGGACTTTGAGCGATAACCACTTACGGCTCAGCCGTGGCTTCGCCGTGCGCTTCAAAAAACATGAAGTCAGTTTTGTAGCTCAGTAAAAGGCAAAATGTTGGGATTTAAAGGATTGTAAAGGGGTTTCCATAGCTTCAACAGATGTTTCTAATGGTTATTCAGTACACACACACTCTCCCATTCCCCCTCTATCTTCTAACCTATTCCCCAACACATACTACATATGTATATAGTTAAACAAAGGGATGAAGGAGCTGAGATTTGAAAATTAAAGAATCAACCCAGGAATCAATGCCTTAAACACACATGCATCATATATGAACTTTAATACTTGCCTCTTAACAGTGCTAGCCCTCTCTAACTATTTCTTGTTGTGTGGTTAGGGAAAACCTCCAATAAAAGTGGGTTCTCTACATGAAAACATGCAAATGGTGAATGTAGTGCAACACTACATGCATGTCATAGATTTGAATTTTCTTGACTCCAACAAACCGAAAATATAAAATGGAAGTAAAGCCCTCACCTTGGTGGGCTGTAGCTTGAAAAAGGGGGGTGCTTCCTCAAGGACAAAATGCTCCCACGAGGAAGAGGATGATAGGTGAAGACTATCCCTAACGCATGCAAGACCCCCAACCCTAGTAGCTTTTCAAAATTTAGAGTGAAAATGGAGGAATTAAGAAAAGAGGATACATTTTCAGCAGCCAGGAAAGGAAGAAAGAAGAAAGGAACGTTGAGTTCCATCTTTTAAATGGATTTTTTTTTTTTTTTTTGCCCTTACATGCAAACCCATTTCTTTGGGTTATTTACGGTTTAAGTCACATGGCCTTAGTTGGGCCTAGATGAATCCAAATCAAGTTGGGTCCAACACGAAAGATGATCTACACGAAAAATTACACAAGAGGCGATTGATGAAATGTCCCTATGATGTATGAACGAATTACAAAAAGGTCCTCAACTACCTAGGTAAAATTCGAACCCGACCCAACTACCTATCCATGGCCCAAGCCCAAGAGTTTGGAATTACATTAGCCCTAACAAAGTTTAATTAATATAGAATGAGATTAACTAGCATAGATCGAGATTAGTAGAATTCAGGACCTTACAATTCCTCAAGGATTCAGAGCATTTGGACATCATTTGGATCCAAACTTGGTCCAGATGATCATATACTATGGTCTGTGGGTCCTTGTGCAGAGTGACATCTCATGAAGATCAAATTAGCTAAAACTCTCAGAGGAAGCTCAAATGATGCCCAAGACAGGCCCTGCAAAATTTTGAGTTAAACAGAGGACATCATCGGACCCAAAAGTTACAAGCATATCAACTTGGGGTCAGTCCCACCCAAGTCATGGGATCACTGACTAAAGTCCTGCTTCCTGATGTCAAAAATCAATGAAATTTAGGTGCGAAGCTTCAGTTATACTCAGAAGATATCCTGCAAATTTTCAAGTAAGAAGGACTTCGTTTGGTCTGACTTTCATTGTATGTCAGCTAAGAGGACAGTGACCCCCGTGCCATGGAGGCCATTAGGGAAAACCCTACTTTCAAGAGGTCAGAGCTGATGAAATGTAGAATAAATACTCAGAATATATTCAAAGTTTCTTTCTCGAAGTTTCAGGTCAACTGGACATCGTTCGGGTAGAAAAACAAGCTGACTAGCTACAGTGTAGGGTGAATAATGACTTAACACATGCAATAAATGGGTTGCTATTTGAAATCCTACTTCCCCAAATCCAAAGCTGATGAAATTTAGAGGAATACTCTAAGATGTTCCTGATGTCAATCCCTCCAAGTTTTAAACCAAACCGTGGTCATTTGGGCCTCAAACAGTTGAAAAAAGAGCCCACTTTCATGAAAAGCCAACTGAAGAGTTGACCAACTTCAGAAGGTCAAAACGGGTTGAAACTTCCATGACACACTCAAAATAGTGTCAAAAAACATCCCTTCAAGTTTTGTTGTGATTGGACATCGTTCGTGACCCATACAGGCGAAAACAGGTCACGAATGCAAAAGTCCAAAAATGGGCCTTGTCCGTAACCGCAGCCCAATCAATGAGGAATTTGACCAACTTCTAGAAGTCAAGATGCGCTGAAATTTTTATGACATGTTCAAAATAATGTAAAGAAGCATCTCTCCAAGTCTTGTGGCAATTGGACATTGTTCGGGCCCAAACAAGTGAAAACAGGTCACAAATGCAAAAGTCCAAAAATGGCCGCGGCCCAATCAACAAGAAGTTGATAGACTTTAGATGGTTAAAACGAGCTAAAGCTTCTATGACACACTCAAAATAGTGCCAAGAGGCATCCCTCCAAGTTCCGTGGCTATTGGACATCGTTCGGGCCCCCAAACAGGTGAAAACGAGTTACAAATGCAAAAGCCTGAAATTGAACCTTGTCCGTGACCGCGGCTGCCGTCACGGACCTCCAAAGGATACTTCCTGATGTTTTGGATGGTTCTTCTCCACTTCCTTTCAAAGTGTAACTTCTCACAATCCCTCTTAACTCCCTGGAACTTCCAGAAACTACTGGGAGAGTCTATAAAAGGCTAACATTTGAGAGAAGCAAGGACAGACACACAGGAGAATTTCAAGAACAAAAGAGCAACCAGAAGCATTCAAGCAAGGACACAATAGCATTCCATGACCTTTTCTCTTCTTTTCTCAGTCACCAAGGTGAGCAAGAAGGTTCAAAAGAGGAGAAGAAGATGGGGCTAGCTAAAGAAAAAACCATGTTCATATATTGAAGACTATTCAAAGGATGACGCTAACATCTTTGTTTTTTTCATTCGGGGGGCTTCTTAGCTATTACAAGCTTGTGAACAAGCCTCTTTAGGCCTTATTCTATTCCTTGAAAGCTATAAGTTCATAATGACACAACTTTTGCTTCCTATGATATCCTCTTCAGACTTGAACAAAAGACAATCCGTAAACATGAATGATGAATTACAAACTTTTCAATTGATTCCATGGTTGAGTTTGATTTTCTCAATGGTTGTTCAACATCCCAAGAGTCATAAAAAGGAGTCCCAGTACTTGAAAAGAGTTAGAAAGAAGAACCAGCACAAACAACACGAAAAAACAAAGGCAAAACAGTGACTGTAATGTCACTATCTGCCAGTGACCGTGGGTCACGGTCACCCCATTTTGTTCTTTCTTTTTTTTGCATTTCTTTCCATTTTGTGTACATTTTCTTGTTTTTTTCAAATTGAAATCACATCAAGACTTAAGGGAGGAGTTGTAAACTTTGCAAACTCATGTAAACAACCTGCATCCCCGCGGTCATGACATTAGAACCCATGTAAATAAAGGGAAATTAATGATGAACTGTAGTTAATTCTCATTCTTCTTAATGCTTGAAATGTATGAATGTTGGATATTGAATCCATTACACATTTCCACGCCATTTTTTAAGCGCAATCATACACGTAACCAATGAAATCAAATGAAGTAAACAAAGAACATATAACTGTCATAGAATCTTTATTAGACATTCCGGTTGATTCTAATAGCATACCATCAAGTGTAAGTATATGGGTCCAGTGCTCACATTCATATACAATGCGACACTAAAAACTTCAGTAACACCGACATTGGGTGGATTATGGTCACACCAAAAGAGAAGACTAAGAACATGGGCATCTTAAAGTAGTTTGGCATATAAATATCCTTGTCTCTTAATTAAATGGAAATTTTATGTATACCGATATACATTATCTTCTCTTATCTTCACTGGTTAGTTATATTCAGTTACATTTAGTTATATTCAATTATATTCAGTTATATATAGTTATGATCAGTTATGTTAAGCATGTCCTTCATTTTTGTTATATTATTCTTGTTTATTATTATCTGTATTTGGTAACAACATGCTTTAGTTACCAGCACATGATATACAAGTAAGTTATGACCAATAAGTATGATATGCACAATTGTAGGTATGTTTTATCATATTATTGATTCATGGAGTCGACGCCACTGAACTTGACTCTATGAGACCCGCTAAGGCTAAGTATGAGTTTGATGTTATAAACCACTACAATTGAATCCTGATAGGAATATGTCGATGCTCTACTTGGTAATCAGGTTTGCTACCTAATTCCCTTCTTGTTTTTTCACTCCCCATGCCGGGAGGGTATTAGTGATGTGGATAGAAAAATTTGCAAGTACTTTTCTTGTTATATATCATTCTCATTCGCATACTTCATTATATGCTAACATACTTAGATATGCTTTCTAACCTTTATTTAAATTGTCATATCTTAATTCTATTTGATATACCATGTGATTTATTACTTGCTTAATTCTGATTGAATTGTCATATTTAGAGTGCTACCTTTGGTGTTATAGGAGCAAATCTCAGCTCAAACTCGGTTATCGTCACGCATCCGAAGGTTGCAGCACAAATTTTTTCAGGATTAGTTGAGTGGGTACCTAATGATGTCTTTTACTAGACATATATGATGGAGCGTTTGAGTAATAGGAGTCAAATAAACTTTTTTCTAGTTAGAAAACAGGACCGATTGGCTTGTAAAGATTGTAAGATTATCCCAGGAGAGAGTTTGACTACGTAACATAGGCTTGGAGTTTTAGATATTTGCATTAGAAGTAAAAAAAGAGCAGTAGTAAACAAAATGGACCCTAAAACAAGGTGGAGGGATTTGAAGGGGGAAAGAGCAAATATATTTAAGGACAAAATGATTGAGAAAGGAGAATGGAATATTGAAGAAGAAACTACAGTAATGTGGAAGCAAATGGCTAATTGCATTAGGAATATTGCAAAGGAGGTACTTGGAGAATCAAAAGGGAAAAGACATATTAATAAAGAAACATGGTGGTGGAGTATGGAGGTTCAGGAAGTTATTCGACAAAAAAAATATTGCTACAAAGTTTGGCAGGGGACTAAGAGTATAGAAAATCTTGAGTTGTATAAGAAGGCAAAGAAAGAAGCTAAGAAAGTAGTAAGTAGCGCAAAGTTCAAAGCATACGATGACCTTTATAATAGGTTGGGAACAAGAGAAGGAGAAAAGGATATTTTTAAGCTTGCAAAAATAAGAGAAAAGAAAAGTAGGGACTTAGATCATGTCAAATGTATCAAGGACAATGAGGAAAATATTTTGGTGAAGGACAACGATATTATAGAAAGGTGGAAAGAATATTTTAGTAAACTTTTAAATGAAGAATATTTGGGTAATACAAGAGTGGAGGAGGATACTTCATTACAAGAGTATACTTTTCTCCGTAGAATTAGAGGGGTGGAAGTGAAGGAAGCATTAAAGCGAATGAAGACAGGAAAGGCAACAGGCCCAGATGGTATTCCGATAGAGGTATGGAAATGCTTAGGAGAGGTTAGAGTAAGTTGGTTATGTAGACTATTCAATAAGATACTTATGACAAAGAAAATGCCGGATGAATGGAGAAGAAGCATTGTAGTACCTATATATAAGAATAAAGGAGATATACAAAATTGTACCAACTATCGAGGGATTCAACTTATGAGTCACACTATGAAGTTATGGGAGAGAATAATAGAGCAAAGACTGAGAAAAAAGACTAAGATTTCGGAAAATCAATTTGGTTTTATGCCAGGGAGATCAACTATAGAAGCTATCTTTTCACTGAAGCTATCTTTTCACTTAGGCAATTAATGGAAAAATACCGAGCAAAGAGGAAAAATCTACATATGGTCTTTATCGATTTGAAAAAAGCCTATGATAGGGTACCGAGGAATTTAATTTGGTGGGTCTTAAAGAAAAGGAATGTCCCAAGAGGTTACATTGAAATTTTAAAGGATATGTACGAAGGTGCAATAACAAATGTGAAAACCACATGTGGAGAAACGGGCGGATTTCCTGTGACTATAGGCTTACATCAGGGACCATCCTTAAGCCCTTATCTCTTTGCATTAATTATGGATGAGTTAACTGTGCATATTCAAGAAGAAGTACCATGGTGTATGTTGTTCGCAGATGATATAGTATTGGTGGATGAATTAAGAGAGGGTGTAAATGCAAAGCTTGAGAGATGGCGGAGGGCATTAGAATCTAGAGGCTTTAAAATAAGTCGTACAAAGACAGAATATATGGATTGCAATTTCAGTGGACATATACAAAGTGTTGAAACCACTGTCAAAATTGAAACCCATGAGATACCACGTAAAGATTCTTTTCGGTACCTAGGCTCGATGATTAGTAAAGATGGGGAGATTGACGAATATGTGAAGCATAGGATAAGAGCTGGATGGCTAAAGTGGAGACTAGCTTCGTGAGTACTTTATGATAGACAAATGCCAACAAAATTGAAGGGAAAATTTTACAGGACAGTGGTTAGACCAGCTATGACATATGGAGCAGAATGTTGGCCAATTAAGAAGACACACATTCATAAGATGGATGTAGCGGAAATGAGAATGCTTAAGTGGATGTGTGGTAAAACTAAGAAAGATAAAATTAGAAATGAGCGCTTTCGATAACATTTAGGGGTAGCACCAATAGGAGATAAGATTAGAGAAACTCGTGTAAGATGGTTTGGGCATGTTGAGCGTAGGCCAGTAATGGCACCGGTGAGAAAAAGTTTGGATATACAGGTGGAGGGTCCATCAAGAGGTAGGGGTAGGCCGAAGAAAACATGGATGGAAGTCATTAATTCAGATTTGAAGAAGTTGCACTTATCGAAAGATTTAGCTCAAAATAGAATGGAATGGAGAAATAGAATTCATGTAGCCGACCCCAACATGGTTGGTATAAGGCTTTGATGATGATGATGATGATGATATGATGGAGCGTTTCATGGTTACGGCATTTAAGAGTCATAGAGATATGGACTGCTGTGTTTATCAAGCCATCATATTTTGTTTGATAGGCTTATGCTTATTTTCATATTAGTGGACATGTATTATTATTGGTCTTTAATTATTCCGTACTTATAAACTTTATCACTCATGCACTAATTTACTTTAGTATGCATTTGGACATGTAGACTTTCATTATAATCATATTGAATCTATTATCTGTTTGTGTATTTTATTATTGAATGGTTTAAACAAGTATTCATTGTGCCCTATACTATCACATGTGGTTTATGGGTGTATTTAGCACCTAGGCTTTCCACAGGATATCTTAAATGTGCCATGCTTATAGATCTTCTTCGTACGTTAAATGTGAAAAATTTTCTTGTAGAATTCGTATTTACGTCAGTGCGATATGGGTTATTACGCTACGTGTCCAACTGACTACCTTAATTTCAGACCAGGGCGTAACACTTCTGTGACTTCTTTCCTTATATGCTGCTTTCCCTTTCTAACGCAAAGCACTATATAATGGTGTGAATGGAGGCGTGAAAGGGAGCACCTGCCATTTATTTTAAAATGGCTGCCGACCTCTTAGGCTCAACTGAACGACACTGCACCAAAACTTGAATGACTTTTATTATAGCCACAATTTTCATATACGGACTTGGACCAATTTTTCTTGTTAATTGAAGAGAATATGAGGGGATTGATCATGCTTTCCCACATGATAGATGTTTTATATTTGATTTATGAAGTTAGTAAAAAAAACAGTATCAAGACTGGGTGAAGAGTAAAATTAGCGACTAATTAGATTGTAAACAAAATTGTAATATTTATCCAAATTTATGAAAATGCAATCGGTGTCAATGTCATTGTTACAAAATATTGGTTCCAAGAGATAGCTATCTTAAGACATGTTCCCAAGTTTGGAATTGTCACTGTATTAATCACATTCTTCATCATATATTTGATCTTATGCATTATTAATCGTATGTAGCAGTCACATCTTTTAACCATATATTTAATCTTATGACAGGCAGGATCAACATGTTTTAGTAAAATTTAAAAAAAATCTAACATGAAAGTGATATTTATTTTGAGCAGTTCAATTTTCAATTGATGGACCACACTTGGATTTTCTCTCCATTCACTCCGGGGAGGAGCAAGGGAGACGGTCAGCATATCCAGACTCCCATGGCAAATGCTTCATAGTCCACTCCTTTCTCCCTTTGTTGAGTTTTCTTTTTATCTTTTTTAAAGTTGTCATATATGAAGGGTTTCCGACTCACCTATCACCAATCTCAGTCTAATCCCTCTACGCATGCCAAACCCTTGACATGATTTATAGCCCATTAGTCTTTGTGAAGTTTCCTACGTTAAAAGTCAAAAGTCCCAGAATCCATATCACTTTTTGCCCATATTTATGTAGTAGAAAACAGTCAACAGCTTTCATCCCAAGATTTTACAATCTTCATCATTTGTATGTATAATCTTGAATAGCTTCCGGGCTTTTTTGTTTAACCAGATATTGAAATTCCAAGATTTTTAAACAATGCCTTTGTATCAATGAGGACCTTCCTTCTATTTTACATCTCCAACTATATAATCAATCCAATTAAATTAAATATATTCTATAAAAGTAACAATCACATTTATATCGTCACCTTAACCTTTCATTTACTTTTTAGATTTCCTTCCATATATCCCACCTTGCTGTAAATTGTTATACATGTGCAACTAAGATAGCACTTCTAATCAACTACAATACCAAATATGCAAATGAAAAACGAAATAAAAAAAATGACTGACTCACAAATCAAGGCTAGTGTATCACATAATGTCCTTAAGACAAAATTCGTCCCTCAGAGTGGTGCAAATGGATTCAGACGATTGTCTCCAAAGATAAAATGATCTTTCAATGAGCAATAACAGCACTTCTCTACATATTCTGACAAACCAAACTCTAGCAGTGTTATTTTCAGAATGTAGACAATAATGGGAGAAAGAGAGGAGAAAAACTCAATTATTAAAACTCGGTCGAACTAACCCCCTTTTGTAGCCAACAAAGTGACTGCTTGGAACAGTCATGTGACTATTCAAACCAACCAGTGACTATTCAATCAAACAATACAACTCTAGATTGCGTTGCGATCTTTTGGAAAAAAAACATGACTGTTTAGTTGAAAAACATGACTATTCAATTGAAAAACATAACTGTCAAAGGCTTTGTTACTTTTGGCAAAAAGGTATATATGGGCTTGGGCCTACCCGCACGTAGACCCAACCCAGCCCGGCTTGGCCGACTGGTCACACAGACTACGGCAACAACGACGCACGCTTAGGTTCAACCAAAGTGATCTATGTGGTTCCTCCAAGACAAAATATGGGTGTCTTTTGGGGCCCAACCTTATAAGCACATGTAGGTGTAAATAAACCCACCATAGGTTTTACTTCCTAAGCAATGTACAATTCTAGTTGTCCCACAAGCCAAGCCTCTTGTCATCTTCAACCAAGTTTAAGGAGATTACTTCGGAGTCAATTTCTCATTCACTCCTTAATAGTTTTCATCAAGTAATTGGTCATTGTTATTCTACTCTTCAAGGAGAACACATTACAACCCAGACTCACCACAAAGGACGAGTGGGTCCCACATTTATTGTGATCCAAAGTTGACCCAATAACCATTGTGAAATCCATTTTTCTAACAATAAATTCCATCCAAACAGCCCTTTGAAAGTCATGTGAAGAATACATTGATTTTTTTTCTTTGTGGACAAATTATATTCTCCAAGTACCTAGATTCTATAATGGAAAAAGGGTTGGGTTCATGAATGCCCTTCTTAGGCTTCCACTTGTTGACATATTAGTGGAATGAGAGTATCAAAACTAGGTTATGTTCGTTTACAAAGGTTGGAATTTTGCTACAACTTAGGAGAAAGTTGTAAGGATTTATGTAATTGGCTAATTTATGGGTTGGGCAAAACTTGGGTCCATTGAAGCTGTATATTATATTTTTCATATTGGGCTAAAGTTTGGGTCGCCAGAAGAGTTGAGGAGCAGAAATTCAAAAAATAAAAATCAAGGTTATCCAATCGATTGAGTGAAGTGTTCAATTGATTGAATTGGAAGTAGAAGTGATCCCTAATCGATCGAGTATTAGTCCGATTGATCGGATGGAGTCCACAAATCCATTAACTTTACGCGGAATTATTTCCGATTTGTGCTAGATTATTAAATTGGGTTCTACAATGGCCATCTTAATGAAGTACGAATTGTGGATATAAAAAGGGGTTCTCTATCAACCCTGAAGCATAAATCTCATAATTCTAAGTTGAAATCCTTCTTTAGAGTTTTCATTGGAGAGAGTTTGGTGAAGATTTGAATTCTAGAGTTTTGCAACTTATACTTCCTAATAGGAGATTGCTTATCTTGTGGAATTAAAGTGATTGGACCAAGCGCAGAGAGCAGGGCACGCAAGGTCGAGTCGTGTCGTGGATTCTTATAAAACGAACTACATCTGTAATACTCCGACCCAACTTAAGCCGAATTAGTGGTTAATTAAGTGTCATTTTTGTTGCTAAAAGTGTTTTGGTTTTGCTTTTCTTTGGCCTTGAGCTATGGATAGGTAGTTTGGTTGCGTTTAACCTAATTTAGATAGTTCGAGCCCTTTTTCGTAATTTCTGCTTTTGTTAGATCTTGTCAGTTTTGCGTCATTTTGATGTCAACGCGTGTATTTCGTTAAGCTTGTTAATCTTCGTAATTGTTTTGGATCCAAATGACTTCATTTGCTCTCGTTGGATCGTCAATTGACTCGAACTGTAAATAGAAGTAAATGGTGGACTTGTTTGCAAATTTGATTTCTTTTATCTTATAAATATCCTACCTACCACCGTTCTCTTTCTTTCTTCAATGATCTTTCTCTTGTTCAGCTCTCTTTCTCCTTCTCTCTCGTTGCTGTTTTGTTTACGTGAGGAAGGGAGCTATGTGGCGTGATTTTCGTGTGTCTCCAGCGGATTGAGCCTCTAGTAACGACTGTAGTGTATTTGATTTCGGTTTGAGGTAAGTATAAGCACAAGTAGCTTGAACACTTATTGGTAATGCTTTGATTGTGTATAGATTTGACTCTTTTTGTATGAGTCATTATTAGACAGCCCTATTGAGTGAGATTTGTTAGTATCTTTCTGTATTCAGTCGAGAGTTAGCCATTCTGTATTTTTGTAACTATTTCAGGGAACTAACTCAGCGCACTCACGGCTAAACCGTGAATTGTGCTACGGCTGAGCCGTGAAATGGCTTACGGCTACACCGTGACCTAGCCGTGACCTTGACCGTAGATCAATACAGGGTGACATTTGAAATAACTGAGAGTTGGCACATTTGCTGCTCTTCTACGGCCTAGCCAGATCTAAGCCGTATAGTGTGTTACGGCTAAGCTGTAGAGCAGGATACGGCTGCGCCGTAGAGTAAATTACGGTTGAGCCGTAAATGCGGATGAATAGTTTGGGGAACCTCGGCTCCGCCGCAGTGCAGATTACGGCTACGCCGTAAGATGCCTACGGCTAAGCCGCATGTTCACCTACGGCTACACCGTGTGACCCTGAGAAATGACTAAAGATTAGGAGTAAAGAAGAGACCTGATATGACTCTCATACTAGAATGTAGGCAACATGAACCTGCCCAATGGAATGTCAGAATGACATGAATGATCTCGAGGGCTACATCTCATTCATGTATCTTATCCAGTTGTTTAGCACCTTCCCATGGGTGTTGGTTTAAAGGACTTTGGTACACTTTCACTAGAAGATGCAACACTCCTTAATGGAACATCTGTGTATCGAATACCTTAAAACTACATCAGCATGCACGGTTAGAAACATTGGACAACTAGATTAGGATTGGCTTGTAGTTGACCTTGATTCGCCATGGTATATCTGATCTGCATAGCATATTGATTTCGGTTTTGCCCTCATGTGTTCTGCGCTGGACCTCTCAATTTTGTGAGAAATGTAACTACATCCCCAGAGCGAAGCCCGGGCAAGGACACTTCATTTCTGTGTATTTGTTATGGTTCATATGGAGCACTTGAGTTCAGTGATTATTTGTTATTTGTACTCATTCGTCAATGCTGATTCGTATTTGCTTATGCTCATTCGTTATTTGTATTGTTATTCGTATTGCTTATCAGTATGAGCCATATTGCTTATCAGTGTATGATGCACTACTATTGTTCGTTTATTGTGATAGATTGTGATATGAGATCCATAGGTGATATTGTTTGATGTGCATCATCTGATTTGATTGTGATTGCGATTGTCTATATATGGCACTACTCAACCTCAGCCTTAGGATACCCGATGGGGTTGACTTTGGTTTAGTGTGTGTGATCGCCTCTGTAGAGTGCTCGTGTCCTGGGCTTCCAGACCTCGGGAATTAGAGACCCATTTATACCCTGGCCCGGTCGATGGTGTTCTCATATTTGTGTGCTCTCGAAAGGGAGAATATGGCAAATGTAGTAGCCAGTTTGAATGTGTATTTCTATTGATGATTCTGACAGCATACTTATTCCTATGCACGATTTGCCTAGTGTACGAACATGCTCACTATGGATATTTGCATTACTACTTTTGCTCATTGATAGATACAATTCGTGTTATCTTCTTGTAGTTTATATTTGGCTAAGTCATTGTATTTATGAGTTGTTCTTGGTATTGCAGGCTCAAATCCCTCTTCCGATCCTGCGTCGGTCAACCCGACTCCAGGAGAGGCTCGCGAGGCCCCCTCCGGCCTAGAGGAGTGGACATGATCCATTCTTCTGAGAGCGGTATGCATCATTTTGTTTTCCCTCCATTGTGTCTGAGCGTATCTGTGAGATTTTTCTGTAGACTTTATTTTGGGTCTGATTTATATCTGTATTTTGATTTTGTGGACTAGTCTCTCTATTTGGTTGTACATCTTTGTGATCAGTCCAATCTTTTGTAATCATTGTGTCGTTTATTATTTTGTGATATGCCTTGATACTTACAGCTTCCGCGTACACTTGTTTGCACGTGTGATTGATCCTTTGTGTGTGTACATTTGGACGAGGTCTAGGTGTACATGTACGGGAGTACATGTGTCACTGGTTAGATTTTCTTTAACCCCCGATTTCTGGGCTCGGGTTGTGACAACATCCTGGTCAAAGGACTGACTAGAAAGGATTATGAATATATCTTGTAACTATTCAATACTAGTGCTTGGTTTTACTAGTCCGGAAGGATTCGTGGTTTTTTCATTTGGGTTTCCATGAAAAAATCTATGTATTTTCTGCTTGTGTGGTTGATTGTTTGTTTGAAAATTTACTTTATTATTTCACTACATATTATTTATCTTGTAATCTAGAAATTCATGACCCCAAAATCATTTTAAAAAAGTGCTAAGGTTTAAGGCCCATTTCTTTATTAGAATTCAACATTTGAAATTCCTAGATATTCATCGAATACAAATTTTAGAATCTCTTCTAGAGAAATATGACTTCAGTCCCAGTTCAAATGCATACAACTATCTATGTAGGTGTCCGGCCATGTAGAAAATAGTGCCTGAATGGGTTAGTTAGATACGCATGTATGTAGTTTGGAAAGCACTATGGCGGATAAGAGTACATAAAAAACATCATCATCCTCAACTTGATAATAAAACCTTAAAACCACAAGAAAGAATTAGGGAAAATCCTCAAAGTGAAATTAAAATTCGTATTATTTTTTCTAATAGAAACATAATAATGATTTGTATAGCATCTAAAACCCTAACTTTCCCAAAATTGTAAAAAGTTGCTAAAATAATAAAAACTCCAAATTACATTAAAAAAAAACCCTTGGGCTAACTCTAAACAACTTTTTAAGACCTTATACAAAAAAAAGAACTGAATTCAAAAGCACTCAAAAACTCCTATAGATAGTAAGTGTTGTATAAATATTGTGTTTTAATCTTTAAAATGGCCTCATTTCGCCTCCGTTGATAGCAACCACCAAAGGTGGTTATGTTTAGCTTAGAGCACATTGATATCCTCGGAACGAGTATCTGTGCGAGATGATAACTGAATCAAAAGTTATGATCGTACCGATGATAGCAATGGTTGAAGGGCATCATCTATTGAGTAGAGCAGATCAATAGCTTCATAATGGGCACTTATGTGTTATACCTAAATCATAAGTTATAACCATTTAAAGTTAACACTATTGTTTAAGCCCTTCTGCTGAATTTCTTGTGATCTTGTTTTAGAAATTGTTCCACCACTTTTTTTTATATCACACTGAATGTTAAAATAATAGTGTTTCAAACCACTATTAATATAACAAATAGGGCTGAAAGAAGGGCGCACAAGTTGACTCGGGAATTGGACTCAATTGTTGAAGATAAAGGGCAAAGCCAAGTCATGCCAAACTAAGCTTGTTGAGAAGTTGAGCTTGTGCTTTTTTTTTTTTTTTTTCCTTCTTTTTCGTACCCCAATCTAAAGGGCTGAGACCAAAGAGCCTACACACATGAGAACCCAAGAGCCTACACACATGGAAAGATAGCCCGCACATACTAAAAAAAATGTGGCATACCTAAGCTTTAAACCCTAGATATAGCCAAGTAAGAATCACTGGAGCGCCATTCTTGTGCTTGGTTTTGTTTGTGTATGTATAACGTGTTTCTTCTTACCAAAAAAATGAAATAATAATAATAATAAATAACACAAAATGATGATGATGACTACACCTCTCTTGTAGCTTATCACATTTTCTTTTCTTCTTCTTCTTCTTCTTCTTCTTCTTCTTTTTTTCTTTTTTTTTTTTTTTGTATTTTCTAGTCCTGTAATGAAATATTTGTTACTGTTTCAATAATAATAATAATTATTAACAATAGCAGCAGTAGCAATAAAAGTTCAATGGGATATATGGTAGTAAATATAATTCCAATTAGTAAAAGTTAAATTAAAACATTTTAGAAACCAAGAAAATAATAACTTTATTATGTTGTTATTGAAATGATCATATACCTTGGCACACCAGATTTGACCTAAGTGAGAACCATCTGTTTGAAATTTGAACAGTCTTTAAGATTTTCCTTTATATTGTCATCATCACCTATGAAAGGATTATTGTATTGCCTAAATTCATGTATTGGATAAACTTGAGTCCAATATTGATCTATATTTTCTTTTCTTTAGTATAGACTATTGATTGCGATAGAAGAAATGCTGAAATTGAAGAATTCAAAAAATGTTCCCCGTGCTCGAGCGGGCAAGATAGAGACGATTGTACTCAAGCTCATGAAGACAATGTTCAAGCCTAATAAAATGGACTGCAAACAACTAAATGCGTGTAGCATGCGCTCGCGCAGGCGCTCACCCACACTCTAGCGCACATGTAACAGAAGCCCACCGTCTTGCACAAATTTGTTTCCTTTTTGTTCTAAAATTGTCTGTTTTACTTAGATTTAGGGCACAACTTTTATACTATAAAAAAAGTATTTTTCTCAACCCTAAGGAGACCACAGCATATAGAAATCTCTAAGTTTTAAATTGAGATTGTGATTGAAGATATTGACTAAAGCTTTCATGAGAGATTGGGCTAAATGTTTCAAGTTTTAGAATTGATACTTCTACTTCTTCATAGGAGATTTATAGCTTTTACTTTCTTATAGAAAATTGCTCTATCACTATAGAGACTCAATCGTTGTAGAGATCAAGGCACTAATAGAGGGGTACTGGGGGACTGCATATTGTGGAAATCTATAAAAAACAACTACAACGTCTTGTATTAAAGGATTGACTGCAGGGTTGTAAGTATTTCTTGTATTATAAAAGTTAGTGATTGATTTTATCCACTTTGATTTCGTAGTTTTTTTTTTTTACCCCGTTTGGATTTTCACATTAAATTGTATATCGTCTTCATTGTGTGGTTGATTGTTTTTATTTTTTTTACTGCATCAGTAGTAGCAACCGAACTACAATCTAGATTAAATCCTAGGCATTGTAAAACTTTCAACCTTCATCAGACCCTTCTCCAATTTAATTGAAGGCGTACCCCTTGGATACCCTATATAGTGTATGAGTGTAAATTAGCTTAAGCTCAAGCTTGACAGGTTTAGTTCGAGCAGACTTTGTTTACAATTAAAATCAATCTCAGTTTGCCCTAAGCTGCAATTGGGTCACACAAAAACTGACTCGTATTAGCATAAAGCAAGTGACCACTGAGGACCCAAGCGGAGCCTTTGCATCATTAGCTTCTCAATGCCTGGGCAAGCAGGGCATCAAGTAGTACATCTACTCCTATTGGACTTTTATCAATTTGCTCAATATTAAATTCTTAAAAATTTTCTTTAAACGGGGCTTAAATTGAATTAGTAAAGATGAAGACCTACAAATTGATATCAAATAGTCTCTTCCTTTGATTTCCCGACCATCAACCTAGTAAATCAAATCTTCGATAGCAGAGGGCTCATCTACGTCCCCCTCACTCTTTCTCACTTTATTACTCCTTTGTTAGAAGTTAGAACTCACTTTAACCAAAATTCCAGAAATTCAATAAAAGTAGGCAACGGAGCATAAAGGAGCGACCATGAAGACTTACACATGTGAACTCATGAACTTTAATTTACTTGCAAACTTAGTTCCCTGCATTCCTACAAAGATTTTAATATCTGTACCTCACACCAATGGGCCCAAAGCAAGCATCTATACACATATTTCAGCTGCGGTCGTTTTACGTTAGGTATCCATGAAAATCACATTGAAGTGGACGCAGATTTCTGGGTCCACTTAATGACAAGGCATCCAAAGATTGATATGCGGCCAAATTCCGTGTGAAGGCTCATCTCCATCGAGCTTTTTGCGTGGAAGCCCCGCAACCATATACATAGCTTTTTGCAGCAAAACCATACTAATGGATTTAGATTGAGCTTTCGAATTGGATGTCCAACCATATAATAAATTTCCAGCACAATATACACATGCCTAAATGGAGGCCAGATTATTGTTATCATTATTATTAATTGATGCGGTCGGTCAATTACAAAATAAGTTGACTCGATTTGATCTTTCACTCGATTTGATCCTGCATTTTGAGACACAGTCAAGTTAAACTTGGTTTGGATGAGTCTAATTGCATTGAATTTTGACGTAACTCACAAAAATTGGCCTGGTAAACCAAACAGACTTAGAATATAGCTTCTTTCTTGCATTTTTCCCTTTTTGTTTTTTTAATGTTCTTGTGGAAAAACTCAACTCACATGCATACACTACATATGTTCCATTACCAGCAAAGCAACAAATGGGGATCAAATCCGTTATTGCACATGCGGAAAGGAGGATAACTTATCACTATAGTGAAAAAAAAAATAGAAATTTCCATGGAATAGAGAGCTGACTTTGTAGATAAAGCACCTGTGCTCATAGCTCCCACCAAGTTTCAAACGAGCACTTTACTTCTTATGCTCTGGGCACTACACCAACCAAGCAAAAAAAAAGGAATTTTCACAAAAGAAATCATGCTTAAATCATAATTAATAGTTAAAAATAAAATAAAATGACAAGATAAATGTTTGTACACATTTTTTTATGAAGTTTCCGTAGTTGTCAATATGATCATTCCAGTTTGACAATTTTGGCAATTAGATCATCAATTCAGTTGCTAATATTGAGAACTGACGTCAATTAAGTTGATGATATCATCAATTGTGATCATTTCACCCCAAAAAAAGTATAAGTAATTATCTCATCATTTCGTAATTTTTCTTCATAAAATCATTAAATTAAGATTTAAGATTAAATTTTTCATAAAAATCCCTTTAAAATTTTACATAGTAGATGATAAAGTTAAGTACACTTAATTACCAACTGAAAATTAATATTACAACTCATACGATATTTCTGTTAACTATTACAGAAATCAATATGCTGATAAAATATTTATAAACATAAAAATATATAAGGTTGTAGTAATAATTCAAAATTTAATTTATGGACCCACATGATCAGACTTATCAACGCTTCTAATGAATCTAATCTACTTGACCCATTTGTGGGCTAAATCATGTGACTCAGTAGATCGTAGATCACAATTATGGTTAAAAACTTAACGGAAATATTCAAGTGAGAAATATTTTAACCATTTTTTTTTCCATAAGAACTCTAGGTGGAGGCCATCTATTATCTAATCCAAACTTTGAAATACAAAGGAGACCCCATATAATTACACACCCCAAGTTTCAGTTAGATTCAAATTTATTAGACCGTTGTATTGACTGTACACCAATCCGTCGTTAAATCAACTATATGCCAATATGTATGGATTGAATTTGTGGGCCACAGATGAAGGGGTGCGGGATATGGGATTATGGCCAAAGTTAGTATCTAAGGTAATCCCGCATAGATCTTTCCATCCCCCTAGTCTCATTTCCAAATAGAGCCCACATAAAAAGTTCTCAAGGTAAGTAGGTGACAATAGTTCTCACCCAAATACAACCGAAACTTAAAAAGAAAAATAATCTTGTGAAAATTAGTTCTTACTATTTTTTGCGAGAAAACTAGTTGGGGCTCATCTATTATCCAATCCAAATCTTGTAATACATAGTGAATAGTTACATGCCTCAAATTTTGGTTAAATCCAAATTTACTAAACCGTTAAATCAACTGTGCATTAATCCAAATAGGTTGAATTTATTGGCCACGGATGAAGGGATTAAAGACATAGATTGGGGCCAAACTTGATATTTAAAGTGATCCCACGTAAATCTTTTCATCTCCCTCAGTTCCATCACCAAATGAGACCCACCAGTGGATCGCATAAAAATTCTCACCGATCAGTTCTCAGGATCAGCCGCAACTTAAAAATCTCCCAACTTTGTTGATCACAAGTAAGAAACACCCATTACTATTGAAATAGTTGTAACACCACGCTATGCCCAAGTCACAAAACTTTCCCAAAACTCAAGAAATTACAGTACTGACATATGCAATCCGACAATTTGAAAAAAAAATTTATCATGCATCATGTCACATCCACATAATTCATTAAACGACATCTCATAACATACATCAACAAAATACCAACAATTTTTTTTTTTTTTTTTGCTTTTTTAAAGTTGAAAGAAATGTTTCCGTTCCGAGTTAATACATAAAGCAAAAAACGAAAAAAGAAAAAAGAAAAAAAAAGCACATACGAAAAATAAAATCTGTTTTCATTTTTGGATTCTTTAAGTTACATGTGCGCACGTTAAGCTATTACCTGCTAGAGTGCGCCGGGGTGCTCAGGGACCGGGTCCGCGTTCAGATCCAACCCTCCTGGGGGCTTCTTGGAGCCCTCCGTTAAGGCTTTGCCGTTACATTTGCCGGCGTTGAGGCCGTCGAAGTCCTCCCACTCGAAGGAGGGCCTCCATCTGACGCCCTTTTCCGTTATCTCGAGGCCGTTACCGTGATTCTGCTTGAAGTGCTTGCCCGCTGCGCGCATCCGGCGCAGGATAGCGAAGAATTCCTCGACCTCGTCCTCGGTTGCTCCGTGGGCTCCGTCATCTTCCCTCGGTCGGGCCCTCCTGCCGTCATCACAGCCGTTTGCTGGCCTTTTCCTCCTATCCATTTTCACCCCCGCCTCACCTCTTTTATTTACAAAAAAGGGACTCTCAATTTCTCTCTCTCTCTCTCTCTCTCTCTCTCTCTCTGTGGCTTCTTCTTCTTCTTCTTCGTTGTGTTTTTGTGTGTGATGAGTCTCAACGCTTCTGGGCGATAAATACCACAAAAAGGAGCAGACGACGTAGCGATTGGAGGCACATGGGCCTGGGGCAGCGACCGGTGGGCCGCACATGGGTGTGGATCATGTCGGTGTGGGGCCCACCTAAACGGAGGAAAATAAAAATAAATCCCTATACTGCTACACGTCATCATGATGTCAACTTTGGCACTGGGCTGGGTCAATCAAACAATTGGGGGTGATTTGTTTTATTTTATTTTTTTACTATTTTACAGGAGGACCCATAGCTTTGATTTTGTAATATTAGAAAAGGCCAATGAGAAAGAAAGAAATATTTCTCTGGGGTCCATTTGACTCATGGTCTGGACTCTGGGCGCAGAGCAATGTTGTGTCCGTGAACACTGGGTTCTTTTTATCATTTTTTTTTATTATTATTATCCTCCCAAGGAGCATTTAGAGGTGGTCATTGTTCAATGAAATGATAGAAATCCTGAAATCATAGGATGTTTTGTTTGTTGGAGCTAGTAACAGTTTGTTGATCATATGCTCTTATTGGTGGTGGATGTGTGTTAGATTTGCACTTGGGGTGTTGGGGAACTTATTGGATCAAACTCAAAATGCTCCAATATTGAAAGTTACAAGGGAGGGGGGATCATGGAAATTGGAAATTCCTTCTCTCTTTCCTCCTCTTTCCTCTTCTTTGTATCTTTGTTTCCAAGAAACGTGTTATTGGAGGTGGATTCAGAAAGGACTTGAAGCCTGAAGGGTCTTTTAATTGACTTCTGTAATAGAGCAAGAGTGGAGTAGGGTAAGGAGGGGAGGGGAGAAGGCAAGGTGGTTAACCTGTCAACTCATGCTCCACCCTTATTTGGGACCACCTCGGACAACTTCATTTCATGGAAGTGGGCTGTATGACTCGAGATTAGGAGAGTAGGGCATATGTCACTCATGATCACATCATCTTGTCATTATAATTTCATGTTTTTGGTTCTGCCAGAATTTCATGTTATAAACCACCCTTCTACTTTACCGAACCTCTGGAAATAATTAGTGAAAGATTAGGGGAGTTTTATATATAATTATGTATCGCTCCAGTGAAATAATTATAACGTCCTTATAATAGTTTTTCAGTGTATTTATTTGTGTGATTGAATTCAGAGGTGGTTAATGGTCAAATTAATTGGGCGGAGGTTCAGTAAAATTTAGTTGATATGAGATAACTGGAAACAAGGTTTTTTTTTCTTTCCAGTTGGGCTTGGGTGGGTAAAGGTCACATAGTAGGGCCTTATGCTACCTTCATAGGCTAGGACCACAAAAATCATAGAATTCTAATTTTTCTTACATTGACATCTAACTTCCAGTGTCGACCTGATGTTAACCTTTCTACTTTATCTAGGCTTGGGATAAGCATGCAAATAGTATAAGGACTTACTATTCTCTTAGCCACAGATGAAATCTACTGTAAGATGAATTGTTGTCAGACATGGCATCATAGATAAATACTAATAGAGGAGTGGTTAAATGCATGTGACAGTAAAATAATTGTCATGCAGGTGAGCAAGATTTGGACTCTGAGCGTCCTTTCTCATCCAAGTGGACAATTGGATTAGAACACCTCTTGATTAAATTGCAACATGCCCAAATATTCTGAGATTAGAACAACATTCATGCTTGAATTGAAGTCATCTCCTACTACCAAAAAAATAAATAAATAAATAAGCCATCTCGATCACGTCGTAATCTCACAATTTTTTGCAACGCCAAGTCAATATACTCAGATCTGAGCAGTTTTTGGTTCAGTTTGTATTCTGATCCAATGGTCTCTCTTCCAAGTAAGTGGGTCCTCATATTCCAGACTTGCTAACCTGTGTAGAGCATTGCCACTTGCGCTTGATCATTTCTTCATGGTAAAAATGACTTTAGAACAGAGTTGAAGTTTACTAGGATACCGTGTCATATGGGTGACCCCAAACCATTCCGTTTGTGGCCAGCAATGCGTGCCCGAGTTTGAAGACATATCACATTCAACAGAAGAACGCCAGACGTGTAGTATCTCTCAACTCTGAACGCCAGACATGTAGTATCTCTCAACTCTGACAAGTAATGTACGTATGGGACTGCAACTTTGCCACTTTTAGGAGCAGTTGGACGGTGCAATGCAAGAAGCAAAATGTGTGAAACACTGCCTACACTTTTTATAGCATTATGTATGCAATTTAGCTTGATTTAAATGCTAGAACAGAAAGAAATATCAGATATTCGTTGGAAAAGGAAAAAAAATAGCTTTTCAATGACTTTAAAAGCAAAAGAGAAGAAATATGGTAAGGCCTACATTGTTAATTATAGGGATGGCAACATGATGGGTTTACACTTTAGGGTTAAACCGGTCACTAGACTTAGTGATCAAACCAGCCCATAATTGGTATGGATCAGGTTGGGTTTTGGGTTTTGTTAAGGGGTCATTTGCTTACTCCCAAATAAATTTGTATCTGATGCACATACATAACATTTATATATGATCTTGCTTAACTTATTTACACATTAATAAGGGGTGAAAATGGCATGTGCCTCTCATTTGCACACCTCTAGATGGGGAATGATTCCACATCTCTCTCTGCAAAAGAGGCTTTTATTTCTTAGATAATCCATTGGTAGTTGATGAGAGTAGATCACACGACCTCCCACTTATTTCCGCTTTAAATATTTTCTCAATAGTAACTATAAGCTTCACAAAATCTAATTGCCATTGTTGAAACAGATATAAATAAACTTTAAATGGCAGTGCAACTAAAACCTAAACCTGACTTATATGCACACAAATCCATACTCACCTCAAATAATAGAAATCCACTACCAAACCAACTCTTAATAGGAGTGGGTCTGGGCAAGTCCCATTTAAACCTGAGCCATTGCCATCCCTAGTTACTTGTGGCTATCATCCTACGAGCCATCTCAACTCAGTCTAGTTGGGCTTGTGCTTGATCTTGGCTCATAAGAGCTAGGCTCGTTCAACTAAACTTCAATTAGGCTTGTCCCAATTAAGAGTTGGTTCATGCTCAGGATCAATCTTGGCTTGATCAGTTGGTTTCTTCATCTAATGAGGAAGTGATAAAGAATTAAATTTTTTATTATAAATTATGAAGTAAATGCATTGTTGAACAGAAAAACTTGATTTTTTTTATTCATGCGATCCCCTATAAAAAAACTAGAAAAAAAAAATACTATGTTGTTCAATATTAGTGTCATGATATATCAATTCTGAAAGTTTCGAAACTCTAGTTTCAAGTTAAGATCCCATATCAGATTCTAATATGGAGTTTAATAAAAGCAAATTTTAACCTAATTTAGAATAGACACGAACACACAAAAGAATAGACATGCAGATTTTTTACATGAAAAAACCACGGTCATCTTGACTGAGAGTAACAAGCACTTTGTAAAACAAATATTACAAGAAGTACTCACAGACCCTCCCCAGTTGCAACTTAACGTAAGGACTATGATGATCTTGCTGACTCTTCGCCATCCACCTTCATTGCGCTTGAAACAACCACTTTAAATGCCTCTTCAAAATGAATCTACTGTGAGAGAATAAATGTGAAGAACTAGAGCAACAACTTCAGCACAAGTGAAGAGAGAACAAGGTTTGCTCTAAAAAGGATACAAAGATCTCCAATGGATGTTAGATTATTCTTAAGGGAGATGGTTGGCCTAAAGAGGGAGAGACCATGTCTTTATATAGGCCCAAAGGAGCATGTTTTAAGGTAGAGATACCCTTTAAGTTTGGAAAGGATATAGCACAAATAAGGAAGTTCGTCAAAGTTTGGAAACTGAATTTGCATGATGCACTCGAGTGGGCTTGACCACGCGCTCGAGTGGATGAAAATAACTTACTGTTATTTTGTCTTTCATCTTTCATGCTTGAACAAATAAGAGATCAACTTAAGTACACGAGGTTCTATCTTGAGATAGAGCACGCGCTTAAGCGGCTGTGATCATGCACTCGAGCGGTTGTGATCATGCGCTCGAGCACACTTCATGGAATGTAGATTTTCTACGAGGTCTTTACTTCAGTAGCCCAATCTATAAAATGCATAAGTAAAGCTTTGATTCCCATTTTGTCTATATCCCAATGAATTTGCCAACACTCAATACCCTTACAATCTCTCCATTTGGAAATTCATAGACAAAACTCCTAATTCCATGAAAATCTACCCAAAAGGAAAACTCAACATGAAACCAATCATCCAAAACTTTCCAAACAATCCTTCAGCCCGAACAGTCCTTCAGCTTAGCAAACTTAATTCAGTCTCATAGAGCAATAAACCTGCAAATCCTGTCAGGAAAACTTGATAAAAAAGACCAAGTGACAAATATCATGAAATAAAGATCCATAAGCTAGTACTACTCCCCTTTTTTGTTATGAATTGACAAAGAAAATACTTGTAGCAATGTGCATAAAAAAGCAATGCTTATAACATGACTAATGCCAATAGCATAACTAATGTCCATAGTAGTGGACAATAAGAGAGTTTAGTACAGCTATGGAAGAAGTACCACAGCAAAAGTATCAAAACAAAGATAGTTCCTAATCAAACATGAACAGAAGATAAGTAGAGCCAACAACAAAATAAGGTCCAATAATGTAATTGTGGACCAAGTAAATAGGAGCTATCACTGCTGACCAAGATGAGCAAGCACTGCAATGAGAAATTAATCGACTGAATTGAACCAGCCGGTCATAAGTTGGAAGCAGCATCTACTCTAATCTCTAAACAAGATAGTCGATCTTCAATAGTAAATGGCTCCCCCTAAAACTGTTGCTCCTGCTAACTAGCTTCCTAAACCTCCTCATCAGCTCTAACACTAGCCCTGTGAGTATGAGACTACTTCAAAGTTCTGCTATTGATGGGGCTTCTGATCTTCTTAGTTTCCTCATGAACTAGTTGACAGACACCTTGTGCAAGGAGGAACTGAGTGATAAGAACACTAAAGGGAAGGGACGCATTCCTTGGTCCATTTGGAACCCTCATCATCACTTTAAAACAGCGAGGGGCAAGTCAAATTTCTTTCCCGTTCCAATGGCATGCAGAACATAGGCATGATGATGATTGAGATCGGAAGTGGGAATTCTTGGTTCCAAATTAGCACTAACAAATAAACTAATCATTTTGTAACTCCCTATCAACTCACCATGAAGAATGTTGGAGCTTGGCCAAACACAGCTTCGTCCACAAATAACTGAAGCCACATCATTGTAATTGATGTTTAAAAGAGAGTCAATATCATCATCATCAAGCGGATTATTCAGCATTTTCAACTCGAGGGATGTCTAAGAATTCACTAAGAACATCCGGGGACATAATGATACCTTTTCCACTAACGAAGGTATGAAACGAGGTTGGATTAAATTATCAATATTGCAGTAAAACTCGTGAACTAGGTTTATCAAGATGTCCATATTTGGATAGGAGAAGAAAGCATCCCATGGCCTTCTGCAGAGAAAATTGAAGACCATCTATTGTTAAATTTTTAGATCAATTAAACATTCAAACATAATATTATGTAATGCAAAAGCACGTTCAAACAACTTAGTTTCTTCCTTCAAGGGAAACTTGTGAGAATCATAACTAGACAAGGATGAAAAAGCCAAATATACAAGCTTCTTGGATGGCATTTTTCAATGAGGTGTTCACTTTAACAAGTTACCGAACACTACGAGTGCTCAACCTCTCAAGGTGACAATCACCAAGCTATTAACAACAAGGCAACCTTGAATCAACTACCAAATCAAAATCTCAGAAGCAACACTGCACCTCAAACTTACCAACCCAAAACCCCAAGTTCACCAAGAGAGAGGCAATGTTACAAACACTTGGTGGGCGGTTACGAGGACTAAGCAAAATTACGAAAAATAACCACAAGCACAACAAAGTCACTGCCAACAGAGAAAACTGAACCCTTCCAATCAAAATAGTGAATAAAATCAAACCAATTTCACCATTTTAACCTTCACACACATCAAACTCCACTTCCCAACCTTGCATCCACAATTGATCAATCCATTCTTACCAACAAAACACAAACATGGGGCTTCCATGAAGCACAAGCAAAAGAGAAGATGAATGATCTCAAAGAGAACTAGAATAAGGGGAAAAAGAACCCAAAACAAGATTCAAGACCAATGAGATTAATCTTCAACCAAAAAGCCTCAAATCCAAATCAAACATCTAAAACTAGCACCAATAACCCCAAGATGCAAAGTTTAAGTACAAATTGCAAAGGAAATGGAGAGATTTGAGAGTTTCTTACCTTTTAGAAGCTAAAAAATGGCAAGAATGGAGGTGGAAGACGAAGTGGGTCTCGGCTAGGGTTTTGTGGAGGTGAAAAAGGGGACACAAGCTTAAGCCTATATTTATGTCCGTATTACGTGCTCGAGCGCATGCGATTCTATTTACAGTAAAAAGACAAGAGCAAAATATGAAAATTGTAGGGCAGTTTAAGGGTTTAGCTAAGAGTTTTGCAAGAAAGTTTTAGGGGAAAATTTTTGCTCTCAAAATACGCATAAAATGCACAAATACAAAATCTTAAATATACCAAAAATATGACAATCCTCGACGATCAAATGCGATAATTTGAAAAATTTTAAGAAACCAATTAAATCGAGGCTACACAAATTTTAGGAATTTTGAGATTGTGTGGGGAACAGTATCACATGAAACACAGCACGAAGAAATCAGTGATCGACCAAAACCAACATTCATCAAGTACATTATGAAATTCACACTAGCTAGAACCATACGATCTAATTGAAAATAATGTGAGCAATTTCACCTTAATGCACCATTCCAAATATATATATATATTATATTTTTTTTATATGTAAAAGCTGTAATCACAAGATCAATAAACCTTCATTGGCAGCTTCGCACAAATGGTAGCCAACTAGAGCTTTATCTATAAGCAATTTTTTCCTCTGCGTACAAGATTTTGATATGAGGAATTCCACTTAATCGAAACAGCATAAAAAACTATCAAAGTAATAAACATACAATTATCTCCTAGTGTTTGAAAATTATAGCAGCAAACATCTCAGCAGCGCTTTATTTTTATAATATAGAATGAGACACTAAGAAAGAAGTATAGGGAAAAAAAGGAAGAATCAAAATTGTTGCTCCCAAAAGTGCAAACTAGAAAGACGAGAACCCTATCAATCTTGATATCTCACCAATCCTAAGTGAGTGTCCAAATAAATCATTGTGTACATTGGTTATGATATTAAAAAAAATCCAACAATGTACCAAGGCAATCAACTCAGAAAAAATTGCAAACCAAACTATATCACAAGCCAAATAATCATATAATCAGCTCAAAGGAGCATGCATATGCAAATCAAAATATGAATTGAGAAAAAAAATCAAGGGTATAGGCAGATGCCTAGGGGCTTATGGTGGAAATGAAATCTAGGGGCATCAAGAGGTGTGGTAAAAATATCAGCAAGTTGATACTTAGTGTCTATGTGCTCCAGGTGAGAACTCTCTCTTCAACCAAATCACAAATAAAATGATGTTGAATATCTATGTTCTTAGTTCTTAAGTGTTGTACGGGGTTCTTATAGTTGTCTGTTGTGCTTTTATTGTCACAATATACGAACATAGTCTTATGTTCAATCCTATAATCTAGTAACATCAGCTTCATCCATAATAACTGCATCCGGCAACTTCCTACAACTATGTATTCTACTTCAGCTGTCGATGAAGAAGTCAAAGTTTGCTTCTTATAATGCCATGCAACCAGATTATTGCCAATGAAGAAACACCCTCCAGAAGTACTTTTTTTATCATCCACAAACCCAGCCCAATCAACGTCAAAATAATCAACGATGTTTGTATTGGTGTCCTGGGTAAGCCATACTTGATTGTCCCACTTATAAATTTCATTATTCTTTTGACAGTTGTAACGTGAGATTCTTTTGGCTATCATTAATAACTAGCATAAATACCAATGATGAAAGCAATATCTAACCTGCTGTCATACTCCAATAAAGAGTCTCATCTACATCTTTCCCATTGGAGGCTAAACTCAATTTGACTGTGGAACTCAGGGGAGTAACTGAAATCTTTGAAAAGTCCATCCCAAGTTTTTTCAACAAATTATGAGCATATTTGATTTGGGAAATAAAAAGTTAAGATTTACTCTGCTTAATCTAAAGACCAAAACAAAAGGACAATTATCAAACCATACTGTTGTCAAATTCCTTTGCCATAAATGTGGAGAATGTTTTAGACAACACTTCAAACGTTGACCCAAAAACAATGTCATCAATATAAACTAGGGCTTTCCTTCTTTTTTAATATATACAGTTTTATCAACAGTTCCCCTTGTGAAACTAGTTTTAAGCAAAAATACTGTCAGCCTCTCAAACCAGGCACGAGGTGCCTATTTCAACCCCAAAAGAGGTTTCTTTAACTTGAACACATGATCAAGATATTGAGGATCCTTGAAATCTTTCGGCTGCTCAACATAAACTTCTTCATTCAAGTATCCATTCAGAAAAGCACTCTTGACATTCATATGATATAGCTTGACTTTCAAATATTAATAAACAATGGAAAGTAATATCCTGATGGGTTCGAGACTAGCAACCGGGGAAAATGTTTCATCAAAGTCTGTTCCCTCAATCTAAGTGTAACCTTGTGCGATGAAACAAGCCTTGTTTCTTATCACTTGACCAAGGTCAGCAATTTTATTTTTAAAAATTCACTTGGTCCCGATGACATTGGTACAACAAGGTCGAGAAATAAGCTCCTAAACGTCATTTCTCACAAACTGATCTAACTCCTCATGCAATGCATCGATCCATGAGTTATCATTCAAGGGTTCATTAATATTGCTAGGTTCAAAAATAGTAATATAGCAAAGAAAACTTACCCATCATGGATCTGTTTTAGTGTTTTCATGGGCAATGTGACATCACTGATGACTTTGTCCATAGGATGATCCTTGATGACTTGACCTTTCTAGGATCTTGGATGCACATTTAATTTGTCTCAAGAAAGCGGGTAATTAGATGTTAACCTCAAAAAAGGCTTCAATATAGATTGGGTCTTATCACTTTCATTCTTAGAATCCGAATAAGGGAGAATAGCCTCATTAGTTGGAGTCTTTTCTTCTTCAAGTTCCGGTTGCAAGTCTTTAGGCTCATCCTTCCTTACTTTCTCAGAATCATTTACATATGTAGAAATGGGAATAAATTTCATTCCTTCATTATCATTAGATAAATACTCAGGAGTTCCTGCATTACCCACCATAATATTATTTGACTCCTTGATTGTAAAGTTTTTCAAATTGTAAACTTTGTAGACCTTGTTTCTCTATAAGTAACCAAGAAAGATTCCTTTGTTACTTCTGGAGTCAAATTTACCTAATTGTTCACGCTCTCTTAGGATGTAACATTTACTTCCAAAAGTTCTGAAATAAGTAATAGTAGGTTTCATTCTAGTCCAAATTTCATATGAAATCTTTTTGGTTCTCAACCTGAGGTACACACGCTTGATAACATGTACTGCTCATTAATTACCTCAGCCTAGAACTGTTAAGGGATTTTTTTGCTATGAAGTAAAACATGTCCCATCTCCTAAACAACATGGTTCTTCCTCTTAATCACTCCATTCTACTGTGGTATTTTTTGTGCAAAGAACTAATGTTTAATTCCATTTTTAGTGCTGAAAGGGTTGAAATCAGAGTTCTCAAACGCAGTGCCATGGTCAGAACGAATATGAGATACACCACCATAAACTTGGGCTTTATATACAATGAGTGAAGTCCACTAGGCACTAAACACTTCAAAGGTTTCTGATTTTCCTCTTAAAAACCTTACCCATAAAAGACTTGAAAAGTCATCAATAGTAAGAAAGAAGTATTTTTTGCTACCAATGCTTTGAACTTATGCTGGACCCATTAGATTCATGTGAAGTAGTTCCAATGGCCTAGTTGTAGTGAGCGAATCAACCTTCTTGTGTGATGTCCGTATTTGTTTACCAATCTAACATGAACCACACACATTGTTTCAGAGTATTTTGAAGTTTACGAAGCCCATGAACCAACTCTTGATTTGCTAATCTTTTTAAATTAGAATGATTAATATAGCCCAAATGTTAATGCTATAAATCAATTTCACTAACTTTGGCAAAATGACATGAAAAATTATTGTTAGAAAGAACAACATAATAGTTGTTAGGTTCACCCTTCTTGTGTCACGCCTCGGTTCCCAGAATTGGGGATTAGGATGAGCTTTCGGCGTGTGCATACATAATTCCGTAGCAATCTGTGCCATGAAAGAACTCACACGAATTACTGTAAGAGAGATTCCACAGAAACGTGTGAGGAAGTTATACAAATACGTATATCAAGATTCAATCAATAAAGTGCAAGCCTGTGAAATGCATCTATAATGATCATAAGCAATAATAAAACATCATTCATTTATAATTACGCTTAAAGTCTATTAATTAACCATTCACCAACATAAGACAACAAAATACTAAAACACAGTTATACAAAATCCAAATAAAATGTCCATCCAACCCTGACTCCAAATAACCACAAATCCAAGCAAAACTAAACTTAATAACTCAAAGAAAACCCATTGACGATCTACATAGGACAACTAATAGACTATGTCATCTTCATTCCATTCTTCTACTCCCCGAGGTATCGTTGAGGTTCCTTCTGAGAGCGCATCATTCGCCGGACTAGCGATGGGTTCAGTACCTGTAACACCAATGGTGACACTATTAATACAACAGTTAAGCAAATATAAAGATATATAAGATTATCATAATGCATCAATAGGATTAGATAACATATTGATTAAAAGAGATCAAATATTGTAAGCTAGGCATATTGTGCATGAAATTAGCATGAAATACGAATCATTAACAGAATATCATAACATACGAACTGGCATCCACGCAACTATATTCTCTCTAAGGAGAGCGTATAACATACAGAAGGGAATAATACCAGAGGATCAGTCTAGCTTCCGAAGGAGCACGTACCCATTCCTTCATAAACTACTGCAGCATTGATATAAAGAATACCCAAATTGGTCCCGTCGAATCTAATAAGGATACAAGCTAAGTAGTGCCTACTCAATGTATCAAAATTATCCTGAACTCATATCATACATAGTTATTCATACGTATCATTAATCATAGTGATCATCTCATATTCATACATAAAAGAAGTATCAGTTTGAGATCATATTTAGTCATAAGAATCGGAATTGAACAAGCAATCTGATAATCAGACAATGTATACTTAAATAAGCTAATAGAACTCGAACCCTCTCAAACCTAGCTACACTTATTTTGGCTCATAGGCACAAACTCAATAGAAGCTCGGCTCCGATTTAGCCTCAAGGTTCACCAAGAAGAATGGGTACATGATTGGATCATATCAAGGTAAGGTTACTTAACAATATGAATGTATATAGATTGAAATTATCAAGAATAGTCACTAGCCAACCCTACGCTAAATTATCCGTATTTCTGAGATCATTCAATACAAAGTATTTATAAAACAGACAGTGTCATTGTGTTACCAAAAATTTTGGTGTTACATTGTGTATACAAAAGACACATCTTCTTATACAAACACCTAGGACGTAACATCGGAAAACCATCCGAAAAATCGATGAGAATGAGTGACAGCCCTTCACTCTTCCTATTTATCGTTTGATCACCATTGGGCTAATTTAATTGAGGTAAAGGTGCCATATCTAAAGCCATACAAAGTCTTGGAAGTCCCCAATTTCCTAAGTTCATAGTGTTCTTACGACTTAGCCGTGTACAGGTTATGGCTTAGCCGAGCAGCATAGGTTTCCTCTTAATTTCACATGCATTTACGGCTCAGCCGTATGGAACCTACGGTGAGGCTACGGTTTAGCCATAGCACAACCCACAGCTTAGATGACGGTCAACTGTAAAAGAAAACAAGATTTGGGTGTTTTCTAAAAAGCTCACCGTAAAATGGCTTACGGCTTGGTCACGAGGTGGTTATGATTTAGCCGTAATTCATTTCACGGCTTGGCTGAGAATTACCTTTAGTTCAAATGCAGAATTTGAGCTATCTGAATTCTAAGCCATAGTACACTTGTGGATTAGCAGCGGGCTTCACTGTAAGCTTTAGAATTTCTGGAACAGCTTTTGAAGCATGAGTTCAGTACAGAACTCTTAGTTCTTGATTCCAATGAGATTTACTTTGCTCTAAAGTTTTCATAATAGGTATTGCCATACTCACATTTCACCAATATTGCTTATTCATACTCATTATCACTTATTCCAACACATGTAGACTTAATCAAGGGTGAATGAGCTATAAACTTGCATTTAGAGAAATTTCCTTATGAACCAACAAATTTAAACATGCATGTAGTAATATATACTCTAATACTTGCCTTGTATCAATGCTTAACTCAAAACTTGCCTCTCCTTAGGTTTAAAGATGGAGAAAGCCTTAATAGAAGGAATTCCTATTACATGCAAAGACATGCAATGGGTGAATTTAGCGTAAGATGCATGTATATTGCTCATTGGAGTATTTTTAACTCTTTTGAACTCAAAGGATTTTACCTTGAAAAGCTGTGACTTGAAGAAAAGATGGAATTTGGTAGCTCTTAGGAAGAATATGCACAAAAGGATGAAGAAAGAAAAGATTGGAATCTAGTAGGAGCACATGCAAGCTCTAAGATTTAGTTTTTCAGCTCAAATTTAAAGAGAAGAGTGAGAGGAGTGTGAAGATGAAGTAGTTCCAACAAGAGGAATACTTGAGAAAAATGAAGAGGAATGATGGGTACCTCTTTTAATTCAAATTTTTGATGGTTTTGCATGCAAGTCCATAATCATTGAGAAAATTACAGTTTGAGTCAAATGAATTTCAATTGGGCCAAGATGGATTTAAATCAAGTTGGGCCAAATATGAAAGATAATTCACAAGATGAAATATACATGATACAACAAATATGATGCAACCCATGAGACTCTAAATTACAAGAAGGTCATCAACTACCTAAGTTAAGTTCGAACCCGACCAACTACCTATCCATAACCCAAACCCAAGGAGTTTTAAGTTAAATTAGTTTAAACGAGTATTAATTAGTATAAAATAAGATTAATTACTATAAATCAAGATTAGTTTGGGTTAAGACCTTACATCTTGTCAATAATTGAGCATTCATGTAAAAAAAATGTACTTCATTTTTGAAATCACATAATTGGCTAATACTCGGTAAATTAACCTCAAGTCTATTTACTATATACACATTAGGGAGTTTAAATACACCTGGAATAGCAATAGTTCTCTTACCGGTGATTTTTGACTTACTGCCATCCCTAAATTTAACACTTCCACCATCGTAACTCTCAAGAGAGGTGAAAATAGATTTATCACCTGTCGTGTGTCTCGAGCAGCCACTATCCAAGTACTAAATATGTGAGACTATTGTACACTAAGTGCAAAGAGGACCACATTACAGCGAACGTCAGACTTATGAACCCAAAAGCTATAGTCTTAACATGTTGAAAAGAATAAAACTTCTTCTTCTGCTGAAATCGCTATTGATTATGCATTTTGTTACAATGTGGTCAAATGTGCTATTTGATCCCACAAAAGTGATAGATGGGAATGAATCTAGGCTCTCGCACATCCCTTTTGTTAAAAGTGTTCACATAAACTGTTTTTGGATAAGTGGACATCATTGAGTATATCTTTGAACCTTGGATAAATGCAAATTTACCTTTGTTCTTTGAAGCCCCGAGTTCATAATCAAGCCCAATTTTTGAGGAGTCTTTCTTTTGGCTGCACAGTATTTTATCCAACGTCATGAATCCTGTATTCATGTGCTTTACTCTGCCCTTGGTAGATTCCAACTCCTTGTGAACCATTTTTAATTTGCCATTTTACTCATTATTCTCACTATAAGAGTGGTAACTTCAACCTTGACAGTTGGCAATTCTTTTTTAGTCTTTTTAGCATGCTTTGTAGCTAAGTCGATTTTCACACCTACATTAGACAATTTGTCAGATTATAGAGCACATTTTGTTTTCCAACTTACTTACCTTAGTACTTGCTTCTGTTAATTTAGATGTCAAAGAAAAGTTTTGTGATTCCACATCTTTTAGCCTGATAGTCAACTTCTCATTAATGCTTGACATTTTCCTACATTTCTTCAGCAATAGCTTTTATTCTTCTTCCAAATCGAATTATCTGAACAATCATTATTATCTAACTATTCACTTGACTTGGAGTCCTTGTCAAATGTATCCTTTAGATCAAAAACGTTATTAACAAAGGCAATAAAATTTCCAAAACCCTAAGTAGGAGAATCAGGTTCACTACCTTCTTCTTCAAAGTTAACATCCCTTGTGACATTCAAGGCCTTTTCCTTGCTTTTTTCTTTTTGATTTGCACACTTAGAAGTAGTGTGGCTAGATCCTTGACACTCAAAGCATTGGATAGGCTTTGAAGTACTTTTGTCAGCATTTTTTTTAAGATTTAGGCACAAATTTGGACTTATTTGCTACCTTGTTTTTCTCAATGCCTTTTTTGAAAGATAATTTCCTGTTTTTTCAAAAATTTTCAAACTTTTTAACAAACAATGCTTCAAAATCAGCTTCATAGGAATCACAATCCGAATCATCATCAAAAACATCCTCTGCAAACTTGGACGACATGAGGGCAAGGCCTTTTAATTTTCTGATAGAAGCATAATTGGTCTCAAACCGTTGGAGATTACCAACCAATTCAATAATCGTAAGGGTACTCAAACTCCTATTCACCTCAATAGCTATAGCTTTTGAATGAAACCTTTCAGGGAGATATTACAATATTTTCTTAATGATTTTGATCTCAGGAATTTGCTCTCCCAAGTTAAAACTGGAGTTGACAATGTCACTCAATTTTATATAGAATTCATCAAATGTTTTAGACTCTTTCATTTTTAAGGTCTAAAAAGCTATAGTTAAATGTTGGTGTTTAGTTTCTTTAACCTTTTTTTTGTACCCTCATGCATGAGTTGCAAAATGTCCCATGCTTCTTTCGCAATGGTGCATGTAGAGATCTTATGGAACTTTGTCATGTAAACACCATTGACAATGCCATTGAGAGCTTTGTTGTTGTTGTTAGAAGCATATTTTTCTTCTTCAATCCACTGGACTTTAGGTTTTGCTATAGTTTTCCCATCTGCATCAACAGTAGGTCGGGTATATCCTTCTTCAACTATATCCTAGAAATAATCATCTATGACTCTCAAAAAAGTAACCATCTTGACCTTCCAATAAGAATGATTTGTCCCATCAAGCCACGGAGGCTTAGTGGATGATGTGCCTTCATTACCAAATTCCATGACAGAGATCTGATTGATTGATTCATACAGCAATTTAGTGGGACCTTCTCTTATACCAATTGAAAGTTTCAAAACTCTAGTTTCAAGTTAAGATCCGAGATCAGATTCTAATATAAAGTTTAATAAAACAGATTTTAACCTAATCTAAAATTAAGCAAACACACAAAAAAAAATAAACACGTAGATTTTTATGTGAAAAGCCCTACTTGAGAAAAACCACTAGTCATCTTGACTGAAAGTAACAAGCATTATGTAAAACTAATATTACAAGAAGTACTCATAGACCCTCCCCAGTTGTAACTCAACCAAAGGACTACGATGATCTTAGCGACTCCTCACCATGTACCTTCACCGTATTTGAAACAACCACCTTGAATGCCTCTTCAAGATCAATCTACTGTAAAAGAATAGATGTGAAGAACTAGAACAGCAACTTTAGCACAACCGATGAAAGAACAAGGTTTGCTCTAAAAATGATGCAAAGATCTCCAATAGACGCTAGGTTATTCTTAAGGGAGATGGTTGGGCGAAAGATGGGGAGAACAAGTCTTTATATATGCCCAAATTCGTAGCATGTATTAGGGTAGAGATTCCCGTTAAGTTTGGAAAGAATAGAGCACAAATAAGGAAGTTCGTCCGAATTTGGAAATTGAAAAAGTGTGACACACTTAAGTAGGCTTGACCATGTGCTTGAGCGAATGAAAATAACTATATTTTACCTTTCATCTTTCAGGCTTGAGCGCATAAGAGTTTGGCTTGAGCGCACGAACTTCTATCTTGAGATAAAGCACGTGCTTAAGTGGCTATGATAACTGCACTCAAGCTCACTTCATGGAATGCAGATTTTCTAAGAGGTCTTTACTTCATGCAATCCAATCTGTAAGATACATAAGTAAAGTTTAGATTCCTGTTTTGTCCATACCTAATAAATTTGCCAACACTCAAATATCCTTACAAATTCCTTCATCCCCCTTTTTTATTTTCTTTTTGTTTCCATTTCTCATGCAACACGGTCCCTCTTTTGTTAACCTCTAAATTTATTATGTAATTGACAGCCCTAGTTATTATACCCATCGAATTTTCTATTCAACAATTTCTTGGAGAAGATCCAACATGTGATCAAGCATAAAGCACGACAACCTAACTTTTATTATATCACCATGTTTTGCCATTTTGCTTGCGGCATTGTAGGTCAATATTAGTTTGAATTGTCCTCTAGGAATATGTCACAGATTATGAAATCACGGTACTCCTTCATTCCTCTCTGGAGTATGTTTTTCTACCTAGCAATATTTGATATTATGCAATTCATCTTCAAAAAGTAGTAGTGTTCAAGTTGGACGGAATTTTTTTTTCACATATTCCAATGAAACTTAATATGATTGTCCATAATTATTTTAAATTATCATCGGGTAAGGTTCTGTTCTAATCCCATGGGAGACACTATTCGGTCCCAAGTAGGTTTCTACTCTCCTAATTTTGTTTGCGTCTTGGTTGTTCTTTTGTTTGATAATTCTCCTATTTTACTAAAAAAACAAAAGAGTTGTGCCGAATTTAGCATGCATGTGCATCCATTTCCATCTCCATCATCAAAATGTTCAAAATTTACACATGTAAAAATGGTGATTTGAAACAAGCATATATTGCGTTCCACATTTGCTTTGAAATAAGTTGCTTTTAGAACAGAGGGCAATGGTGGTGGTTGCATCCGTCTTGATCTCCATCATCAAAATCTTCAAAATTACACATATGTTAAAAAAAAATGCTTTGAAACAAGCAAATATTTTGTTTCACACGTGCTTCGAAACAAGTTGCCTTTAGAAGAGAGAGGGCACTGGTGGCAAAGCATATACTTTGTTACACATGTGCTTCGAAACAGGTTGCCTTTAAAACATTGAGGGCGGTGGTGGTGGCTGAGTAAATGGACCTACTTAAAAATCTTCTTAGATAAAGGAATTATTTTAGAAGTTTTATTTTATCTCAAAACGTATTTTAATGGTAACAAATTGTTCGGACTTGGGGCATTAAGGAATTCCCTAGGCCCACTTGTGCAAATGGTCTCACTCTTGAAGATTTGATAGTCCATTTGTTTTGACTCTTTTTTCTTATTTGTGGTAAATACTTACCACTTAAGTCACTCACCAATACAAGTAGGTATCAATCCGTAGTCATGTTTGTGGAGAGGGAGATTCTAACCAGGGAGGTATCAGTGGATTCGCAAGATAATCCATTAGACCTCAGACAAGGGCTCTGACCTAGTAGTGGCAAAAGACATCACCAGGGCTGTTTTACCTCACCCAAAGTCTATCTCGCTCACCTGAGCTTCCCACCTTAACTCAAGTGCTCCTTCACCAGAGGAGAGGATAGGGATTCTGCACTAAGTGGGGGAATAAAATAAAATTAGAAAAGGTAGGGCATTGGAGTCAAATTGCTCTTTACACTGTTGGTCTTCTTTGCCACTCCAAATACCGAGGAAATGTGCCCTTTCTCATTGGTGAAAGAGGAAGGCAGAATATCTTCTTTTCTTGCACCCGAGGCCTCCTCAGGGGCTAATTTCATTTGGAGTAGTCCAAGAATCATCTTGGGAGAGTTTCAAACTTCAACAATTCTTTTGGGTGATTCTCTCCTCATTAATTTCTATGGCCCAAACCCTTGGTTTGTGAAATTTTGAAAACCACAAAATTCCTTAAGTCATTTCCCCCATTTCAGAGAAATAAAAAAGTGGGTATTTTTGGGGATCACCTTGTTGTTGAACATTGTTTTCGTTCTCCAATCTCTGATGCGATTCTCAGATTCTTGTTAGAAATTCCTGCAATCAAAATTGCTCATGGTTGTCTATTCTGAGGATGCATTGATGCCGATGTCGGCATTCAAATTAATCCTTCATCATCTTTTTATAAGGTTTTTGATAGTAAGCTTGTAGCTGATCAAGCCAACTTTTTATTGTTCATTGGGATGAAGTCACTTTGAAAGAAATAAACTATTTTGCTGCTGGTAAAACCGGAAGTACTAATTTTCATCTAAGAGTGTGTTCCATTTTAGATATTTGATTGCAAGACTAGTGGGAATATAAACTTGCAAAGTTTTAATTTTTTTGCCAGGAGTTGAAGGATGGACTCATCGTTTGAAGGAATAATTGCATATAGCAAATTTCATAACTACAGTAAAATTGCTATTTTTTTTTTAAATTCTCCGCATCAACACTTTATAATGCTTGATTGGGTTCGCATTTGGGTACAATGCGAAATCGGTTAGTTCCATTTGGAAACCCTACGGCAGCCAATGCTAAAAAAACAACAAATAAAAAAATCTTATATTATTTAGTACTTTTTTGACTTTGCCCCTTATTTCATAGATGTACCTAACCAACCAAGTTAAAGTTGACAACCTTTTAATTTCATATAAAAGTTCACATAGGCATTTTGAAAAGAGGCATTTTAGGTGTGGGTCAATCCTACTTTTTGCACACTATGACCTATAGACTTAATCCTAGCCCTTTTAACATTTCAAGTTTAGTTAAAGTCAAAGATTTCCATTCCAATTAATAACTGGGTCAGGTTTGAGCTCGCAATGCATGTCATTTATTAATGGTGATCATCAACCTAATTAACCCAAACCATATATTAAAAAGTGGATTTTTTTCAACAGTACCAACTCCATCAGACGCGACGTACCAAGGTCGGCAAAGTTGTATTAATGATGATGGTAGAAGAAGAAATTTAGCAAGAGGGTGGTGGGTCAAGAAAGGGGATGATATGGGAGGCAAGAGGAAATATATGGTGGGTGTGGTGTGGGTGTCGTCATCACCCATCGAATCCGAACCCTGACGTTTGTTTAGGTACGTCATCAGTTTGCTTTTCGTTGAGTGCTCTTTCCGTGGTGAGCGAGGCCTCATGTATTTAATTCTCCTCTTCTTTTAATTGATGGCAGTAGACTCACTAAACAAAGACTCAAAAAGGTCAATGGAATGTTAGATATACTATTCCTTCCCCTTTAATCAACAAAGCCCAAAGGCATCCTATACTGCCTTCACTATAGTGAATTCTTCTCTCTCCTGTTCAGCTTTCCGTTGTTTTCACAAGGTGTTCATTTTACCCATGGAGAAAAGGCAAAATATTTCATACTAAGTTTCTGTGATACCACCAGGCACCGAGCAAATAATTTAATTTCTTTGGAGGATTGAAATCTGTTTTTGTGAACATGCCTAGAAATGAATTTAGTGGATTCCAGCATTACCAAAACATGCTTTTAATTGTTGGAAGCAGAATCTTTGGTTTTCTTTCTATAGATTTTAATGGGATCGCTCATGTTTTCGCTAAAGCTGGCTATTTTTATGATGATTATATTGAGAGGACTAATAATTATCTGCTCTGGACATTAAGTATGGTTAATGCTATGTAGTTTTTTTGGTTTTGTATTCAATATGTTTTTTTTTTTAACCAAATGGAAAGGTGTTCTATTTTTTAACACAGCTGAAAGGCTAAATTCAACTACAAACACAACTCAAATCACAAATGCAAGGTATTAGAAACTCGCACATATGAGGGCACAAATACAACTCACACATACTAGGCAATGGAAAACCAAATACAGACACAACTCACACATTTAAAATAACTGAGACCCGAACATTAGAGGACAAGGATACAACTCGCACAAGTAAGGCAATGAGGACCCACACATGTGAGGGAATAAGACACAATTAACACATGCGCTGTAATAGAGACCCGCATTTGAGAGGGAACAAAATACAACTCACACATATAAGATAATTAAAAACTCATATACAAAGGAGTGGAGATGCTAGGTTTGAACTAAATAGTACAAATCAATATTATTAGAATGAATAATACATGCACAAGAGATGCATTATAGCTTCACATGTGTGCCTACTGCCTGTTTGGTACTGAGTGGGGACATGAACATTTGTGATATAACACAACAAAAAATATATATATGATAAGAAAAGATGATGGAATCATGTGTATTGCGCTAGGATTTATTTTAATAGAAAGCTTCTTATTCGAGGAGATAGAATAGGGAGTCATGGACGACTTGCTTCTTATGTGTAGATGTGAAGTTTTCTAGCCATCACCCCAAGGAAAAAATAAGTGTTTCCTAGCTGCATCTGGGGCCCATGGCGCATGTTCGTCCACATTACTCTTATCTAAATATATATGGCCTCACCCAACAGAAGAACAAATAAAAACATGTTCCATTGATGCAATTGCTAGGATCATTTGATTGGTGAGATTGTTTTACTTCATCAAGACTCAAATAATTCTTGGCAGCCCCTACATTTTATCATGGTCGACAGTGAGCCTACTGTTAATTGCTGGTCAGACTTCGGTTCACCAATGGTTTTCTGATGTCTGCATCATCAACCCAGAGGCCACCACAGGTCCCCAACTAGGTACAAAAAAAAAAGTTTGGGTAGTGGACATATATTACTAAAAAAATGTATGTTTGGACTTTCAGGGACATGTTCTTTTTCTTGTTCCTTGAAAATAAGGCATATTTCTGTAATAAAATACATATGAAAAGTGTATTTCTTCTCCTTCTTCTCATTTCTGTTGTGTAAAAATAAGGCACAATTTTTACAAGAATGAGCCTACCATGGAGTCCAAAATGAGAGGTTGGTGTGAAATAAACCCATGAGTCAAGAGTGGCTGAAAATAATTGTGGGCACGTTGCGAGGCAATTGAGTGGTAGACTATGACCGTTTGATTGGAAATGGGATGGTGACTCATGGGATGTGACGAAATAATATAAGTTTTTTAACTGGGCACATAGGACATCCTGGCCATTGGTTGTTGGTAGGAAATTGATGGCCTGAAAGTATAAAATAACTTCCTCTTTTGGGGGGATGGAAAATGCTAACCAATTCCATTGTTGGAGAATTCAAAGAATGGGAAATTTCAGATCACGTGTAGGACACGGTTGCAAGAATAATTGGCTTAAAGCAATGTTTTAAAAATGGTACAGAGACTGAGATGTTCGAACCCCAAGTCAGATGTAAAAGCAATGATCAATTCATAAGATATGGAACAACCAAAATCCCCTCCGAGTCCAAGGATTAGGGAGGGAGATGGGCGTCACCATTTGCAAGCCTACTGGTGAGGTTTTCATCCCATGTCTATTTTAGCCTTAGGCCGGGACTGTTCCTTCACTTGGTATTAAACTTTTAAGAAATACAAGCAATGTCTTCCTATTGTTGCTGAGTTTCATGAGATAAAGTTGAAGATCCTCAAATAGCCATTAAATATTTTCCCTTGTGATTGAAAAGCCTATCACTGTAGTAAATTAAATCCTAAAATATGATGGGTGCTATCTTCTTCTCCACATTGTATCCGTCACTTCTTATCTCTTTAAAACCCCTTCATTAGAACCAGCCTTACTATAACTACTAGGAACTTAATTCCAAGTAGACTTACCTGCCGTCCGGCCCCAAGGGTTTGCCTCGGGATCAAAGGATCAGGAAAATAAGTTGGTTCTCCCAGGTTATTCATTTTGTGCAGTAGCAGCCTTTTTTTCTTACCTAGCTAACGGGGTTGGGACGCATGTGAAAACTCAGCTAAGGAGGCACCTGCTCCCACAGGAAGTCTTCACAACAAGGAGGAGCCCCAGGAATCGATCCAGGGGCAACTACTGCAAAACGGGGTATCCAACTACCTATGATGTACTTATTTTTCATAAAAGCAAAGATATACTTTTTGATGCTTCATATGTAATTTTAATTTTTTGAAATTTTAATTCATTTTCAAAGAAAACGATGTACCTCTTTATATTTGAATTTTTGTTTTTTAAAACTAATTAATTCTCACAAGAGCAAAGATGCTCTTGTGAAAATTAGTTAGTTTTAAAAATGTTATTCTTAAAAAACTAATTAATTTCCAGAAAAGAACATGTGCTTTAAAAAAATAATTAATTTCCAGAATTAAAAATATGTAGTTTCTGATTATTCAAAAAAAAAAAAAAAAGCTTTTGCTTTTGTGTTTGTTGGAGGAACTGGACTGGGATTCTGCCGATCTGCGTTTTGCCCAAACGAACCCTGAACTTAATCCACTTTGCCAACATCTAAAGACCACCTTAGACTCAAGCATCTCACATCAAGCCCAACAATCGATTATTTGTTACATCTACAGTTCTCTCGACTAGGTCATTGCTATAAGTGGATAATTTCTCTCCATCTTTTCAAAAAGGGGCAATCTGTCCACTATGGAAAAAAAAAAAAAAGAATCCGTATCAAATGTCTAATTGATTGTAGACATCTTTTCCAGTAGACTGTCGTGTTCTACTAGATGACAGTTTTTCTAAATTTAGTGGAACCACTTTTCCAGCTTACCTCAAAAGATAGATAGGTTGAGACAAAGATGATGAATTGATGACAGTGATTTTGGACTAGTACATGGGGCCAACAAATGATGCATCAATTTGCAATCCATTGCCAAATACCAGCTAATGATTCAAGGTTTCTTCCATTTCAGAAACTGAGTATGTCTGACCAAAAATAAAAGTGGGACTTCTTTCAGGTATAAGGTGTAAATCGAAAGTTTTTATAAGGTATAAATCAATGGAAAGTACGCTACGCAAAAACAGTAATTTCCTTGCATGTTTGACCATGGTTTCACAACATAAAAGAAAAGTCAAGAATAGGAGAATCCGCTGAATTCAGAATCAAATCATCACAGATTTGGATGATCCCAGCAAACACAGTATAGCAATGGCCATGATAAAAGACAGACAATCTGAGGGTTAGTATCCTCCAACCTGGAAGGTTCTTGGATACACCATTTGCAATGCATACGCCAGTAGTACCAATGGTACTAACTGCCTGAGCTGCACCGCCACATATTTGAAGGGCTGCACAAAAAACTATACTCAATACAGTGGTCTCCCATAAGAACCGCATAATTAACACAGGCAACAGAACACCGATATTAGGCAACCTCACCACAGTCCATTAGATGATCCGTTTTCAGAGAACATAAAATGGTCCATTGTACAGTTACTATAGCTCTTCACCAAATACCTAGAGACCAAATACTTCAATAAACATATTTGACCCAACTTCAAGCTTCTATAAGATGTTTAGCACTGAGACATTACATGAGAAAACCTCTAAACACTGAACTTTCCTATAAAGCAAATCAGGAAACTAAAGGCTTGTGCTGTTCATTCAGTCTTAAGGATAACCGGTCATTCCAACAGTCGAGTTTGGTCTATTGGTTTTTCGTGCAGCTTGAGATGTAGCCTTGGTGAAGTACATGTAGTAATACACGTTGAGAACCATTGTGAAGACCACAAAGACAGCTCCTGCTATGAAGACCCCTTTCCTCAATGTTGCGCAAGACAAGTTTTGTGCATAAAGGTAACCCCTGTATTTAGTGTGGTAGGCATTCTTTGCTGCACCGGCAATGAGGCATGCCTCAGCTATAAGGAAGGTTAACCTGCAACACTTGGCAAGATAATTGTAATGTGTAGCAGGGCATGCAAAACCAGCAGGAAGAGAGGAACTAACAAGGCAAGTAAAAGAAGTCTTTGCAATGTGGTAACAAAACTACACAACACAGATAGCCTGCGTAAGTGGTGTAAAAGGACTTCAAGGTCTTTTTCACTTCACCATATGCAGAGGCGAGAATAATGCCATGATTGACAAATATAATACACCAGCCAACCAAGCGAACAGGTTTATAGTTTATGCTCCACCTCCCCATCCAAACTTCAAAAATGCATTGAGGGTTACTTCTTTTATTTTGTTTCCTTTTCTCTCTCTTCTTCTTGTTGGTTTTTTGGCACAAAGGACAAATAGAAAAGATTAAACAAAGAAAAAAGGTTTTACTAAATAATTAAATGGTAAAATGAACTCAGAGAGAGGGCATCAGAAAAGTTAGCATTAGTCATTAGTAACATAAGGCCTCTGACATAGATTTGGGCACAGAAGCAATCCATATAATGCAATTTGAATCTGTCTGGCCCCAGATGAACAGAACAAAAACCATCAACTCTAAATGATAACAAATAAATATCACTAGTTTCATTGTTGTCATAATCTGTAAATCATGTAGAACTCTCAATACAACTTCAAACAGGACCAATTTCATGCACTTCGGCCATTGTTCGGCACAAAATGTTGCTTAAGATGAAAATTAATAATCAAATAAGTGATGGGATAAGAAGTTGAAATTAAGGCCTTAGCTAACAATTACTCTCCACAAGGTAACATGAGAGAATGGCATCTTAATAAATGACCCGTTTTACCATCTTGGGGGTGTTTTGCATTAACATGGAATTAGTTACCCAGAACTAGCAACTCTTAAAAATATCTAGGAGGTTGTTTAGGTTTTGTTCAGTTAAGGTTTTCTAATGGTCATGGTCCTACCCACTGCCATCCTACCCATGTGGTACCAAGTAACCATTTATGATGATGTCTTTGATAGTACAGATTCTAAAAGCAGAAAATAAAGCTTCTATGCAATGGAAGCTTACCAAGAGGATGAAAAATAAATAATTGACCAAGCTCGATTTCCACCTGGAGCTAAAGGTCTGCCAAAACACATGCACTTTGTGACACCCATAACCAATGATTCACTCGAGAGAAGAAACAAGAAAGAGCCAACCGCATAGCCAGTTGCGATATCTGAATCATAGACACAGTAGGTGGCATTGTTTGCATCGTGAACTACATCACCCTGTTATCCAAAAAAAAAAACTTCAAATTAATAATATAAAAAACACATTTTGAATAACAATAATGGACCTAAAATCTCAACATAATCCAAAATATGCTAAGTGAGGCCTTATACAAAAGGAAACATCACAATTCACCACAATTACAATATTATCATCAGAATGGAGATCTGGAAGTATTCCTTCAGGCTTAAAATGTTTCAAAACAATAAAATTTTATGTTGCCCAGGCACAAGTACAGAATTCAACTATGATAATGGCCTTTTGTGGAAGAATTTGAAACTTTGATACATCAATGCAAAAACAGTCCAAGTAAGCTGGTTAGGCCAGTGGAGCCCACCAGCCTGCAATGTGTCCCATTATTTACATCATGATTGTTGGACTATGATCTCTGGATATGCATGGATACAATGGCATAATATGGATACGGAAGTATCAGAATTCACACAAAAAAAAAAAATGATGCAGGCACAAAAGTACCCAATAACCTTTGATCTATGGACCTAAATTTTAATGGTTCAAAAGGCATCATTTTCCTATGATTTTAATCCAATGGTGAGGAAAAGTTAGATGAGTATTAAATTTGAAATTGTGACTATTCATGAGGTAGTGTGTACGAAAATACTAGATTGACTTGAGGTGGGTCCCATGACACAAAAAGAGAAGAAAAACGAGCATTTTTAAAGTTGGGCGTTTTGGAGAATTACCCATGTGTGTATGTCCTTATCACCTGTGCATGGGGCTCATGGAAGGTGAAAATTCTATATGGGTACCTAATTTCTAAATTGCAAGTTAAACAATATGCAAAAAAAGCGAACTTGCAAGCAAAAAGCAATTAACCATATGCAAATTTTTACGTGGAAACCCCAATGGAAAAAAACCACGAGTCACACCAAACTAATTAAGTACTAATTTCGAGCAGTTACAAGATATACTCACGACCTTACACAGTCAGTCCTTCGACCACAGGATGTAGTTCTTCCAAGAATCTACAACACAACTCGGCTCTGCATGCCCTACTCTCCGTGCTTGATCCAAACACCTTGATTCCACAAGATGATCAATAATCTACAAGGAAGTAGAAGCAGCAAAACTCTAGAATTCAAAGCTTCAGCAACTCTTTCCAATGGAAGCTCTAGAAAAAAAAGATGATCTCCAAAGAGTATTCTCAACTTAAAATTATGAGATCTATTCTTTAGAGTTGGGAGAGAAACCCTTTTTATAACTCACAATTCATGCCTAATTAAGATAGTCCATGTAGAACTTAATTTACTAAACCTGGCACAAAAAGGAAACAATTCCGAAACAAGAGAGTAGGTTTCTACCACATGCGTGCTCGAGCACGTGCTTCGCGCATCCAATTATTTGCAATCCATCTGTCAAGCTTGAGCGTGGTCTTCACGGGTTTAAGCACAATTGCCTTTGTCTAGGCATACTTGAGCACGTGCTGTCTTACAATTTCTTCAGTTCAGCTCTTCTTGCGATGCGCACTACAATCCATTCTACAGAATATAAAATACAAATCAATGGAAGTTTTGTCCAACCTATAAATTCGCCAATACGAAAATCCTAACAGAAGGTACTGTCGATGGATCAAGGGAATCAAAAGGGTGGGGACCCGATCGATGTACACTAATGCAGGCTCAAATGAACCCTTTGATCAATGACCTAAAAGTTTTCACCAAAACCGGTTCACATTCTATCCAACGATCCAGTCCATCCAAAGGGTGCAAACCTAGGGATCTAGCTTTGAGCTCCGTGGGCCCACTTGGGCTCACCCTTGATCAATTCAAACCATTTTACAATCTCATGTCCCCATGATCTGGCACCAAGCCCAATTTCACACTCATCGAACCTCTCTCCACCATTGGATTGAATATCAATTAAAACAACGGTTAAAAGACCACTAAAACTTTAATGGTATTAAATCAAGGGCTCGGATGATCTAACATATCTGATTTTTTATTGTTGACCTTTGTCCATAGGAAGAACTTACCATGTACCCCGACCCAACCAAAAAGGAGAACATTCCCCATAAAAGGTATCTTCCAGATAATTAATTCAATTGAAGCAATTTGATGCCTACTCTGACCTATAGGACATGACAGATCTATAGAAATACTCCAAAACTCCACCTTTGTGATATATGGAACTTTAACACACACTAATTAGAAAAATTCAGCAAACCTATCAAGCAAGCAGCCAAGCTAAGGAAAACAGCACTTCAATGTTCACATGACAGCCCTGTGGCAGGTTGTCATTGAAAAGAAACAAAGCCTGTCCTATGAACAGACAGAATACAGTATACACTGCAGACTACTTGAAAATTCAGAACCCTATATGGCTACTGGATATTGAAAATTCAGCAAGCTAACTAAAAAGAAATAGGCCTAGCCAACTTAATCGATAGTTCTTATTTTACACCGACGACAGACACAATCTGTAAAAATAAAGGGTGCTTAAACACGTCCAACACCCAATCCACAGGGGTTGATAATGGCATTCAGCAATTGTCTTCTCCGAAGTACTGCAATTTTTCATAGGAGAGATGCTGAAATGGTTGGTAGGAATTTGAGCTGGCAACAGTGAATCATGAAATGTGGACGAAAAGGAAGGAGAAGGTTCTGGACACCCCCTCTCCCAAACAGCTCAGCTCCCATAATTTGGTGTCCAATTTGCAGGGTGATCCTTGTCCCCCATGAGTCTGCTCGCTTGGTAAGTGATCCTTTGCTGGGAAGAGCACCTCTTCCAGATCACCTTCTCAATCACAGGAAACATACTGTCCCTTGTTTGTTGCTAATCTGCCCACTCATATTGCCAAATCAGAGCTTCAAGTGATGTTCTGGCAGACATGTAGGGCAGTGGATACCTTTGTCCCTAGGGCTAGAAGCTTGGCCAGCCTATGATGCACGGATACTTTAAAATGGGCAACGTGTCTTATCATATCGGATCAAATACTTCACATTTTACATACAAAAGCTGTGTCCTGTTGTGTCCACGTTGTGTCCTTATCGCATTTAAGAAAATGAGGGGGAGATATGAATATTTGAAGATTCAGAGCCGTTGAAAATACATGGTATTCAATTGGTAATTCGTTCGACGCTGAAATTTCAGATATTCAGAGATAGACGGAGACAATACAGATCTACAAGTGGTGAATGGTAAATCTTTATTTTTGCTGAAAATTCAATGTATTTTGAGTTTTGTTTCGAGTAGATCAAATTGTATTGCTCTAGGGAGTTTTGTCCATGAATTGCCAAAAGGGGAGACTATGAGAATTTTAGTTTGTTGGCCAAATTCATAGATTGGACATAACTCTAGTTTTAGTAAAAGTTGTACTTCTATATATCTTAAACTAAGAGTTTGAAGATATTAAAGAGTCATCGAAGAGCTGAAATGAAGGTATTTGAATTAAAATGATCATATCTCACAAACTGATTGTTGAATATGGGCAAGCGACCTACCGTTGGAAAGCTCATTTCAAATAGATATCCATAGGTTTTAAGATTGCATCAATCAGAGTTAAAATGACAAAGTTATGACCTCGAAAAGTTTGTAGAAATTATGCTGTCCGAAATTACAAAACCGCCTTAACGTGAATTTCTATTTCTATTTTAAGTAAGACTTTCTTGTTTTGTACCAATTCCTATCTTGGTTGGATTACCATTATGAGACACGAATTGGGATTATAAATAGGGGTTTTCTCTCTCAAGCAAGAATTAGTAGACGCTCTTGCAACGTATCTTGCAAAACAGAAGAATACAACTATGGCTAATAATCTAACCAATGCAGGCCAAAAATATGAATTATTGTCTGAGGAATTAGAGAAACCTACAAAAGAGATGGAAACTTTAAAGACAAAGTTGCAGACGTGTCAGGCTAAAAAGTCTAATTTAATTGGTAAGAATAAAATCATGTTAGAGCTGACTGCTATAAAAGCATCATTAGATAAGATAAACACTGGCTCGAAGAAACTTGATAACATCATGTGCAATCAGAAATTGCCAAGCGACAAACAAAGTCGTGGCTATGTCAAAGATGCATCTACCTCAAAACCCAAAGGTATATATGTATTTGTTAAACATTCTACTTTGATTTCCATGACACCCACTGCATCTGCAAAACATGTTGCTTCTACTTCAAAGAAGAATGTATCTCATTATGAATCTACACCCACATGTCATCATTGTGGAATTGAAGGACAAATTCGTCCTCATTGCAATAAGCTGAGATATTTACCGAAAAACAAGCTATGGAAAAAGCAATTGTCCCCACTCAAGATTAAGACAAGAGTTGTCTGGGTCAGAAAGTCTAACTTGCCTACTAAATTGGTACCCACTGTGCTGAAAGTTCTAAATTTGCAAGTGTAGGTACTAAAATCTAAAAACCCTAATTAAGAAAATCAAGCTCCCACCCCCAGTGCTGAAAAGAAAATGAGATTAAGGGGGAATCACAATTGAGGAGAAGATACTGTTGGATCCTAATTGACAGATATGTTGTATGTTAGCATCATTATCTTTGTCAATAATGGACAAAAAGGGGAGTAATAAGAAAATCAGGAAGAGATATGAATATTTGAAGATTCAGAGCTATTAAAGATACATGGTATTTAATTGGTAATTAGTATGATGCTGAAAGTTCAGATTTTCAGAGACAGACGGAAACAATATAGGTCTATAAGTGGTGAATGCTAAATTTTTATTTTGGATGAAAATTTATTGTATTTTGGGTTTTGTTTCGAATAGATCATATTGTATTATTCTAGGGAGTTTTGTTCATGAATTGCCAAAGGGAGAGATTATAAGGATTTTCGTACGTTGGCTAAATTCATGGATTGGACAAAACTCTAGTTCTAGTCAAAGTAGTATTTCTATTTATTTTAGAATAGGAGTTTCAATAGGTTAAAGAGTCCTAAAAGAGTTGGAATGAAGGTATTTGGATAAAAAAGATCATATTTCACAAACCAAGCATCGGATATGGGCAAGCGACCTACCGTTGGAAAGCTCGTTTCAAGTAGATATCCATTGGTTCTAAGATTGCATCAATCAAAGTTAAAACGACAAAGTTATGGCCTTGGCAAGTTTGCAGAAATTGTGATGTCCAAAATTACGAAATTGCCATTAAGCAAATTTCTATTTCTATTTTAAGTAGGACCTTCCTATTTTGTGCCAATTCCTATCTTGGTTGGATTACCATTATGAGGTACGAAATTGGAGCTATAAAAAGGGGTTATCTCTCAACCCTGAGGCATCCATCTCCATAATCTAAGTTGAGATCTCACATTGTAGATTTCTTTCTTCTCTAGAGCATTTATTAAGAGGTTGTGTCGAAGCTTTTGGTTTTAGAGAATAATGCTTCTACTCTTCTGCAGAAGATTCTCTTTTCTATTGTAGAAAGTTGTTCCTCTTGAGCGGCTTCAAGGCGTGTTGGATCAAACATGAAAAAGGTGATCAGTGTGTGCATTAGCAAGAAAAACTTCAGTCTTTTAGGTGTTGTTCAACTAGACAAGGATAATAAGTAGATCATGTAAACTCTCTTGTACAGTGCTTGATCCGAGTGTGGACCAATGTTAAGTCCTGTGTGTGGTTTTTTCTCATTTGGGTTTTTCACGTAAAAATCGCGTGTCTATCTCTTGTGGTTAATTGTTGTTAACTTAAGTTAATTGCTTACATATAGAAATTTGTGTTAGGACCTTAACCTTTATCATGGTTAGAATCTTTCTAGGCATCATAGTGGCCAGCAGCATGATTTCGCTTTGTAAGATGACTCCAAAAAGGAGGCAAACAGCTATCAACATGATTAATGACAAATCGTCGGAAAAAAGGAGGGTCCAAGTAAACCTGGCTCAATCAAATAGTCTGAAAAAGTAAACTACTTCTATCTGCCAACTCCAATCTGCAAAGAGGCAAGTCATTGGTAGAGAGGACAGGTATGAATATGAAGAAGGTATTAAGGGGTGCCCACATCAATGGGGAAAAGGCAATGGGCATTAGCTCATGACAGTAATGTTATGGCTCTTTTTGGCCCTACTGACCGAATACATGAAGCATGGACCATTAGCAAAGGATCTACTAGAGGGGTGAGAGTGGCTCCTACAATGCAGTTTGGTGGCATTCCTAAAAATGAAGAGAGCTGGTTTGCACTATACAGAAATGTGGCTCACCACAGTTAGGGAAACGTGCATGCTCATATTTCTCTGCTAAATGAGTCTAGAGTGTGGATACATTTCTCTTCGAAAAAAAATATATATGGTAGAAGACGTTTCTAACTCTGCTGCTATCTACGAAGCACGAGTACTTCCAAAATGTACACGTACCCATACCAAGTACATACCCGTACCTGTACTAGGTATGGGTACGGCAAAAAAAGTATCATGTACGGTCAAATGTACTCGGTACCTTTTGACTTTATGGGTACAGGATGAGTGCGTTTGTGGATCCGAGATGGGTACATTCCCCGTACTTTTTAAGAGGTTTTTTTTTTTTTCTGTAAAAACTTTTATAAGAATTTAAAAGAGCTAAAAATGTAATTTTTAACTTTAGCCCTAACCCTTCTCAACGAACTTAAAAGGAAAAGGGCTTTAGCCTAACCGATCTCCAATCCCCTCATTTCCAACGAAAAAAAAAGAAAATGGAAAGGAGGAATGATGCAGCCCTAGGGTTAGGGCTTGCGTGGAGGTGCCTAAGCACGTGTCCAAGGACACTTCGAACCGTCAAGATGACTTCACACGAGGAAACACCTCTGGGAAAAAACCCAAATTCTATTAATCAACCAAATCTGAGAATTTCTTCTCTACAATGCCATATATATAGTAAAACAAACTTAATAAGCAAGAAAACCCTAGGCTAAAAATGGAAACTTTCCTAATAATAATTTAATTAGAACTCTACTAATAATAATCCTAATCTAAGTTGAAGAGAGGCTGCTGGGGCCTAGACTGCATCATCCTCCCCGGGTTGAAAGAAGAGTTCGTCCTCGAACTCGATGCTGCTTTGGATTGCCAGTGTAAATGTGTTGAACATGAAGGACATCCTTTGTGGCAGCTTTCCAGGAACTCTTCTTTGGTGGATGTGGTTTCTCAGGATGAAGAGTAACTTGCTGTACACCATGCATGAATGTATAGGTGTTGTCGCGCATACCATGAGTTCCATTTTTGTCATACATCCAAGGACGGCCCAATAAGATATCACCACTATCCATAGGTAGCACATCACACCAGATTATATCATTGTAAGTCTCACCAATGGCAAAAGTAACTTTGCAAGTATGTCGAACATGCGCTTGATCACCACTCATTAGCCACTTGACAAAATAAGGACGGTTATGCTTATACACTTTCAATTGAAGGCGATTAACAAGAGCTTGGGAGATGAGATTTTCACAACTTCCACTGTCAATAACAACTGTGCAGTTTTGTCCCTGAATTAATCCTGTGGAACGGAAAATATTTTTGCGCAACCACTTATGCTCAACAGTTGGTGAAGCATCCTTGAGGACAATAAGAGCTTCATCTGGGGGTTCTGCATCGATGAATTCAATTTTCGCAGTGTCAATATTCTTAGGATCAGTGTCAGTACCCTTAATATCATCTCGGATATTGTTATCAGCACCTTCAATCTCAATCAAATGTATTCGCTTTGGACAGTCTGCTGCTCGATGCCCGTGCTGATGACAATGAAAACAAACCATCTTATTTTAACCTTCAGTCCTAGCAAAAATCTGTCCATTGGATTTAGCTTCTTGTAGAGATGAATTCTTCGGAGAAACCCATTTGGATTTTTGTACTTGATGATTTGCAATTCCCTCAACCTTGATAGCATGTTGGATGAGTTCATCGACAGTATCAAAATGTTGGAAGGCAAGGATATGCTGAATGTCTAGTCTCAATCCATTGAAAAATCTATCAACTACCACATCATCATCTTCATTCAAGCCACAACGAGCTTGCAGAGTTAAAAATTCCTCAGAATACTCAACAACTGTCTTGGACCGTTGTCTCAAGTTTTGAAAACTGGAACGGAGTTCTCTTGCATAGTTTACAGGGAGGAATTTTTGTTTCAAAATATTTTTCATCTCAGTCCATGTATCAACAGGGTCCATGTTCTGATTCCTCCGTTTTCTTTGCATTTCAGCCCACCAAGTTGCAACATAATTACGAAATCTGGTAGCAATCAGTGTGACTTTATAATGCTCAGTCATTGGCTTGTGTGCGAAAATATTTTCCACACATACTAACCAATCCATGAATTCAGCAGGCTGCAATTTTCCATCATATTCGGGAATCACAATTTTAATTCCTAAATCTCGATCAGAATTATGGACCGTTGGATCCCGATGATTCCGAATATTTGCACCATCATCACGGTGGTGATGCACACGCTGATGATTTTCCAAATTTGTTACTCTAATGTCCAATTGTTGCAGGGTAGTGTGCATGCCATCAACTTTTGCAGATAATTCTCTAATGATACTAGCCAAATCTTCAAGTGAAGAAGATGAAGATTCAGCATCCACTTGTTTCTTAGGAGGCATTTTTTTTTAATGCAAAATTGAAATCTGACTGACCTGATGTGTAGATCTACTCTTCAGAAGTACACTGGTAAAACACAGATCGGAAATTGGAGCACAGTTGATGTTGATCTTGCAGAAACAAATGCTAATCATTGCTGGACACAGCGGTCAATTGACCCTGATACAAAACCCAATTGGACCACTATGCGGATCGGGTCAGACAAGACCCGAGTTGGCTTGCTCAGTAGACCTCTGAACTTGAACTGTGAAATCAGGCCCAACAGTGGAAGGACAAAAGGTTCGTCGACACGTGTCGAAACGTTGGGATGAATGTGGATGAACCAAAAACCTTCCTTCCAGATCGATGCCCTAGTTTCAACAGAGAACTTCGGAACGGAAGAGCTGTCTCGGGCTCTACTGACGACGATAGTACAGGGCGAAGGGGCGGCAACCCCTTCCTTCTCGCAAGCTGCTTCCTCTTTGCGACAGCAACAGCGGCTCAGCAAGTGAAGCGTAGGGCTGCTGGGGCCTAGACTGCATCAAGGAAGAAAAAGAAAGAAGGAAGGAATGCTGGATTATGAAATATAAACAATAATATTAATGTTGCTCTTTTTTTTTCTTTAGGTTGATTTTGTAATGGTATTCAGTAATTGTTGGCGTGCTGCATCAAAGAATTCTAACCTATTTTAATTATTAGCATATTGCATGATTAAAATTTTAAAAAATATAATTCTTTAATGGATGTACCCCAGCCATACCGATATCCTATTTTTTTAGGATTTTGCATATTGGCGTACCTGTACCGTACCCGTATCGGTATCCGTAACAGTACCCATGCTTCATAAGCTACTACGGACATGGTATCTTCCCCTTTCTCTACTATGGAGAGATGGATGGAAGTGCAAGGTCATCCTCCATGCTCGAAGGGAAGGAGTGCTCCATAAGCTAGGAGATTGCCTTGGTCAACCTAAAGACCAACCCTCAAGAGAATCTGCAGTTTGGAAGGGTGAAGGTCTTTTTGGACAAGTCAAAGCTCCTTCCCACTAACTTAACCTTGTAGATTGAAGATCTCTATCAATGTTGGTTGAAGAAGAGATAGAAGAAGCAAGGGCCTCTTCATCTCCAACAAGTGGTGAGAGTCATCGTCATGTTGATAGTAAGCTTACCAAGGGGGAACTAAGGTGTCGGCCGCTAAAGAAGGTAGCATACTGACATCAGCCCTAGAAATTCAAATTTCGAAGTTTCCTTCTCAGATCAAGTGTATAAAATAATCATTAGGGGCTATAGGGACCTCATGGTGGCTCTGTGGATCATCTTGTTGGCCATTTTGTAAACAGGTCATGAAGTTGATTTTGGATTTGGCTCTAAGCTGGCTTGTGATTTTAATTCAAGCAGTGGGAAGGGTTACTTCATGATGAGCTATGAAGTATGGGTACATCGACATGGCAAAATCCTTAGGAAAAAAAAAAGGATATGGGTATGACTAGGGTACATACATTAAATAATTATATTTTTAAAAATTTTAATAATACAACATGCTAATAATTAAAATATATTAAAATCCTTAGATGCAACAAGCCAACAATTACTTAATACCATCACAAATTCAACCTACAAACCCTAATTTAATGTCAAAGGCACGTACAAGCCAAGAATTTAATATCATTACAACAAAAACTACAAACCAAAGCACTAAAAACGAAGTAAACACCATAGCAAGTCCTACCAAGCTAAGAATCTTTACAATTCACATCCAGTCATCCATCAACTTCAACTTCATCGCCTGCATCAAATAATACAACTTCCATATCAGGCTCATCAAGTGAAAGATCTACAGTTTCAAGCAAGCCAACACCTTCCAATGAATCAAATGCATCTCCACCAATGTCCCACACCTTGCTCTCTCCTTCTATGTACTGTCGACACCTCTTTGATAGGAGACGAATATTATTATGTATAAAGACCAAGTCTTCACAATGTTGTGGTGTCATTTCAATAAGTTAAAGCATTTTACATTTAGACCTTGATTTCTTTTATTTTTAATTTTATGATAAGTGGATTTGAAGTACAAGGTACATACCCATTCCGTCTAAAAAAAGTCAAACTCTTAAACAAAACATGCTGGGTATGTTTGACCATACCCGGTGCGTATTTAATTGTACCTATACCCATAACGGGTATATATCTGATATAGGTACGTGTATATTTTTAGAGTACCCATGCTTCATAGATGATGAGGATAGTCCACTGGCTGACAACAAGAAGATTGGTGATTTTCACAGCAAAGATGATGGAGAGGCCTTTGTGGATGGAGGACTTGGGGAGTTTCATAATGCCTTTCTGAGCAAATCCATGGAGTGAGTAAATCCCCTCCATTAGCCTTGAGTGGAGGTGCCTTCCATTGCATGGGACCCGGTTCTTACGGTGAAGTTGAATTTAGAGGCCCCGAGGCAAGGATTAGTGCTAGGCCCTATCTAGAGTCAGTTAAATTGTGAGACATCTGAGAAGGCCAGCACTTCCTCAATTGACAACTGAGGGTGTGATTCACTTCGAAGGTGCCAACACGCATGTGCCTCTATGAGGAAGGGGATTTATCCCCAACTAAGGTTAGATTCAGACGCATTTCTATGCTCTATAGACGATTGCAAGAATGGGGTCAATCACGGTATTGTGAAAATTTTCAAGGCATCCAAGGGTGGGGGTGTTTGGGCCTGATAAGGAAGCTACCTGCCCAGCTTCACCTAGGAAGGATATATGTCAATATCTTCCTCAGAAAATCCTTGATTGTGGTAATGTTGTGGGCATCTCGGTTAATAACTGCTGAGGTGGCTGTAATAATCTGTTAGTATCTGCTCAAAAAAGGGAAACCCAGTGTTCCAGAAATAACCAAGCACAAAGATAAGAGGGAATTTCAAGCCTTATATGCTCCATTAATTATGATAAAGCAAGTAATCAGGCTAATGGACAGTGTGTTGGCAGATGAGATTGAGTCGGTTTGGGGGGGGGGGGGGCGGCGGGCGCTGCGCATGCTCAGTGTTGAAAATGATGCTCCTTTCCTAGAATGTCTGTGGTCTAGGCATCATTGTCCGTAGGTCGCTGGTCCAAGAGATCATGCCTAATTCCAAAGTTGAGATCGCTCTTCTTCAAGAATACAGGATCAGTTGTATGTCTGAGAGGGCAATTAAAGGCGTGCAGTGTAACAGTCAGATTGGGTGGGCTAGTTTAAATGCCATTGGCTCTTCCAAGGGGATCCTCATTATTTGGAACAAATGCCATGCGCAGGTGAGAGAATGATGGATTGGTATTTTTTCTGTTTCTGTAATTGTTGAAGATCTGCCTCCAAAAATCATTTGGATTGTCACATCAATTTACAACCCTAACAGTAGCAGCATTAGACTAGATGGAGTGGGGCTCAGTGTATAGGGGACGACTGAAATGTTATTAGATTTCCATGGGGTAAATTGGGTGGTTGTCGTATTTATCCAGATACGAGAGGATTCCGTGAACGGATCAATATGCATACACCTCTTAATCTCCCACAGAAACTGAACGGTTATGCAAAAGTTGGGGCAGATGGCTCTCCCTAAGCCAACATCTAATCTTCGTGATTCTAGAACGAATGATGCGGTCCTTCCTTTCAATTCAAGTTCATGTGGCTTGAAGAACTCCATTCACTCTCTTGTTCAGGATAGGTGGAAGAAGAGCATAGTGGAAGGGTAGCTAGTTACAAACTATTTTTTAAGTTAAAAAATCCTAAAGATAGAATGAAGGAATGGGCTAAGCAACAATTTGAATCTGTGTAGGTAATAAAGGCAAATACCTTTGGGATTTGGATAGGAAGGACAAATCTGGTCAGCTGATGCCAGAGGAGTAGGTTAGAAGACAATAATTAAAAGAGCAGTTCATAACAAAATCAGAGAGGAAGAAATCAGGTAGAAACAAAGACCCAGATGTAGATGCTTGCAGGACGACAGTGGTGAATCTAAGATTTTCTTGTAGGGAGCCCATGCTGATGTTGATCAATAGTATTTTTATATATTTATTTATTTATCACTAATCATTTAATAAAAGTAATCTCTTTCATATTTTTTAATAATGTTCAAGGAAAATTCTAATTTCAAAATAACATTTTTAAGACATAACTTCTTAAAACTTTGTGAGCATAGTTGAAATATGGAAATACTAGTACTCATCGTAATGAATTCAAACCATCCAAAAAATGCTCTTTTAGCACTAAGAATTGGCTCTCTCTACAATAAAAGTAAGGCTTGCATTGGATTGAACAAATGTAAACCGATCCACCCACAATCAATAATGAAAATTTCTTGACTGGTGAGCTGTGATCATTTGATGGGCTATGATGCTACAATACGATAGATGGTTGAGTGGGCAGCATTGAGAGCCATTCCTCAAGTCATGATAAGGTGATCAATGAAGGGGTAAATGTGATACTGCAAAGTTAGGCATCAATACCCTATAAGTGTCTCACACTTCCCATGAGGGCCATGAAACTCCAAGTAGGGCCCACCTATTGAATATGCGAATTGCTCAAAATAAATGCCCTCCCTCTCAACGGGCATTTCCCAAAGTTTACCAAAATAGGTGTCGGCATATGCATATGATTAAGAATATCATATCAGGACGCAACCGCTTTTACTGGACTAAAATTTGGGAACAAACCACGCGCCCCCCGCCCGCCCGCCCGCCCCCCACCCCTGCGCCGCGCGCTCTCAGATGCAAGCTAGAATAATGGGCCACAATTAAAAGTTTATACCAACAGGCCCAAATCCAATAAGGCCCATCAGTGAAGAATTCCTACCTTCCTATTCTTATTAGTTGATTCCCTAGAATAGTTGTTTTCCTAAGTTTTTTAAGATTTTCCTTATCATGTTTGAGTTAGAAGTTTTTATTAGGATTGATTCCCTAGATAGAGAATAAATTAGCTATACATAGAGATGTAGTCCCTTCTCATGGGACACACTACATTGAGATTGAAAAAGAATTCAAGTTTTCTTCTCCATCTTGAGTGCTGAATGGTTTTTGCATTTTGGTGTGAGACCTAGACATCCTGCCCTAAGTCTTTTGGCCTAGAGAGTAGCCCATTGGCCATTATTCCTTCCCCGCACTATGTTAATTGGTATCAAAGCGAATATCCGATCTCAAATGGCTGATCCGAGGCAACCCGGGTACCCTACTTCTTTCATTACATTACTACCATTCTTCATTGTTCATCATCATCCATTGATCATCATCACTCATCAGCATTCATCATCATCATCTTCTTCATCATTCTTCCACTTCCGTCAACCACCCCACTGCCAACACCCTGTCTCTTTGCCAATCCCGTCCCAGAACCCTAACCCTAACCAAACAGCCATCCCTCCCATACCGAAACCTAATTCACAACCCATAATAAAACCCCTTTCCTGCCCTATTCGCCCTTATCCATGTCCACCAAACCCCTCTTAACCCACAGAAGGCCAACACAACCCATCCAACCCATCGAAACCAAAATCCTACCCATCCCAACCATCTCTTGCTACAACCCTACCCCTTGTTAATTGAAACACATTAAACCTAATCACTTCCACTAGAACCCATTCCAACCAATCACGGAACCATCATCCAAACAACCCTATTCCCCTTTTCCCAAAAAACACTGCCATAACCCAAAGCCCTCTTCCCCATCCCCCGCCCTCTCTACAACCAAAAATCCTAATCCCAGCAACCACAAAAAAAGAAAAAAAAGAAAGAAAGAAAAAAAAACAAAACAATAAAAAAACAAAAGGTACATACCTCTATCAGAAGCCAGACGCTGCCGACCCCACCGCCACCTTGCTACCTACGCATTCGCTATCACCAGCAACCATCACCCATCTGGGCCATCCTGACTCCCTCTTTTTCCATTTGAAGCCCACCGAGCAAAGGGAAGCTGTAATAAACCATTTTCTCTTACCTTTCTTCAGTCAACGTAGCAGACTTGAGGAACCCACATGTCCACTACATGTGCCTGAAGCCAAGTCAAATTATTGGGCTTAAGTGCAGGTCAAGCCCAACCCAACTAAAAAAATAAAAATAAATAAAAAAAACCATCAACAATTCTTCAGCAACCCAACTCCTTGTCTACCTGCACTGAAGAAACCTACAGAGGCAATTCACTGACCGCACCACACACACACACACAAAAATTTGGCTCTGCCTCAATAGGAGGGAGGTGGGAACACCAATTGTTGTTAAAGGCATGCCTAGGCGCACGGCCTCATCAAAGCGCGGCGATTTCACTGAAGCCCAGGGTAAGTGCCTTGCGCCTCACGTTGAGGCTCGAGGCAAACCCAGCAGCACAATTTATTACTTAACTGTTGAATGACTTAAAATTAAAAATAAAAAAACAAAAAAAAAACATAAGGGACTAAAACATAACTTTTATTAACTTTTAAGTAAAGGTAAAACCCTAAAACGCTTGGAATTTCTTTTGTCCCTTGGTAAAAAAACAAGGACCTGCTGCATGAGTCCCTTCATCTCCATTGTCTAGACCAAAAATAAAAAATAAAAAAATAAGAAAAGAAAAAACAAACGAGAAGGAGAAGAAAGGCGGAGGACGATGCTGCAAAACGTCTCTGCAGTTGCGCATCTAAAAAAGAAAAACTCATGCAAAGGAGGAAGAAGAAGAAAAAGTACCGCATGTCTGCTACTCCAGCCTCCTCTAGGTACTACTACTGTTAGTTTTCTTTTTTTTTTTTCTTTTCCCAGAAGTTGCTGCTTTTTTTTTTTTTACTTCAAATGATAGATAAGGAGAAGGCAGGTTCAAATGAGACAGATGAAGAAGACATGGATGGATATAAATCCATTGATGAAGAAGAAGATTATGATTTAATTGGTGTTGATGTTGAGGATGACTGTTAGGTCCTCCTTAGGATCATATGTATTGTTGCTTTGACTTTGAAGTTGTATTGGTGTTTGATGGATTCTTGTACTTTTGTTGAATGTCTAGCAATTGGACTGATGGATTCTTCTATGACTTGTGGAATTCTTCTTATATTCCTTGCCTTTTTCGTTATAATTTGTAAATTATTTTCACTTTGCCTATGTTGAAATTTGAATTACTTGTCTCTACTAAAATATCTATTTTTATCTACAATGTGCGCCTTGCTTCAATGAAGCCCGTGCCTCGCCTCAACTAGGCCCCAGGACACCTTGGCGCCTCGATGTGCCTCCCACCTTTAAAAAACATTGGAAACACCAAGTTTTTTCATGGAATAACTCTCAGAGGAGATGCGACAAGCTGACAACTATAGTCCAGTCCTAGTGGATAGTAAAGTTGATATTGAAAACCGTGATGATAGCATTGACTATTTACCGGTTTTCAAAAGGTTGTATGCTAAAGAAAACTGTGTTCAAAATAGCTACCAAATCTCAAACTTTTATATGATTGGGAACCAATCATAACATGGACTAGTTGGAAAAGTTCGTGAAAGAGTAATTTAGGGCTGTAGTTCTTAATCAGGGGGAGACAAAGCCCCAGCTTCCAAATGGGTTATTGATGGCTTTCTTTCAACAAGTTTGGTTATGGCAGAATTTTATGCTAGGAGCAAGGAAACCAACAAATGGTGCAACCTTCTTGATCAGGGGGAGACAGAGCCCCTTTGTCAAGATGGGTAACTGATGGCTTTCTTTCAATAAGTTTGGGACGTCACAAAGAAAGATACCATGGCCTTTATGGTTGAATTTCATGCTAGGGGTAAGGTATCCAACAAATGGGTGCAACCTTCATCGCATTGATTCTAAAGAAACCAAACAGGGTAAGAAAATATAAAAGATTATTGTCCAATTAGTCTCATTGAAAGCATTTATAAGATTCTAGCTAAGGTTCTTGTGGCTAAGGCCTTTATGGTTGAATTTCATGCTAGGAGTAAGCTATCCCACAATCCAACAAATGGGTGCAACCTTCATCGCACTGATTCTAAAGAAACCAAACAGGGTAAGAAAATATAAAAGATTATCATCCAATTAGTCTCATTGGAAGCATTTATAAGATTCTAGCTAAGGTTCTTGTGGCTAGATTGCAGAAGAAGCTTCCATGTCTGATTTCCTTGGCCCAAGGGGCATACCTTCATAGCAGACAAATTCTGAATGGGGGTCTCATTGCCACCTAATTTATTAACTCAAGGCACAAAGACAAAAGGTCAGGAGTACTATGCAAGTTAGATTTTCAGAAACCCAATGAGGGTTGATTGGGATTTCCTTTTTAACATGTAGCACAGAATAGGATTTGCCAGATGTTGGGAAGGGTGGATCAAGCAATGTGCCTCCATCTATGTTGCACAGATACTTTAGAAACGGCAATGTATTGTCATATCCTATTGGATACTTTAATTTCTAAATGTAAAATCAGTGTCCCTACTATGTCCCTAGAGTGTCTTTGCCGTCCATGTTGTATCTGGTCATCATAGATCTCCATGCTTCACTCTCTACTCCCATAGATGGTTATTTCCAATTCAAAGGCGTTTGTGTCGAGGGGATCCTCGTTCTCCTTTCTTAGTTGTTCTAGTGGGTGAAGGACCCTTAGCTGGACGATCATTGTGGCTGGTAATGCAAACTTGATATCATTTTTCAAATCGACACCAAATGGCCCAACTGTCAATCATTTTCAATTTGCAAATGAGACCCACATCTTCTATGGCGCCATTGAGGAACAGATTAACAACTGTAGAGGCAACTCCTCCATGTTTTGAAGTAGTGTCACATTGCTTCTTCAGAACTAAGATTATAGGTGCCAAAGTGGAAGATTGTAGCCTCAATGATTTAGCTAATCTCCTTTCTTGGAGGAAAGTTTCCACCCAGCTACTTGTCTTGGTCTTCATCTGTGTTTGCGTAACTTCTAAATCAAAATCTGGTGTGCCTGAAAGGGTGGAGAGAAAGTTGGTAGTTAGAAGGCTAATCTGCCCTCTCAAATCTTTCCATATATTTTATCTCAGTATTTAAGTGCCCAACAGAAGTAACTGAGAGAATAGTGAAATTGCAAATATTTCTTATGGAAAGGTTGTAGACCCATGTTGCCTCAGGTCCAACAAGCCCTTCAACAGCCCCAGGCCTAATAAAAACCAAAACAAGTCGTTATGCTTATTGCTTCATTCTGTCTTTGTTATAACAAATTATCTTGATGGACAGACATGTCATAAACCTACATATATAATGCCATGGAGAAACGTAAGAGGATATCATTTATTCATCCTCATTCCAATGGAATCCAAACTTTGTCATGGAATAAATGGATGAAAATAGTGGTAGCGGCGGGCGTACCGGTCCACCACTGAAACGCTACATAGCAGGTGCTACATAGAGATAGCAGCGTTACATAGAGGTGTAGCGGTACAGTTTGAAAAAATCATTAAAAAATCTAAAAAAATATTTAAAAAATCCATAATATTGAAAAATAATAGAATATGTATTCTTTTTTCAAAAGTAACTAAGATAAGGGGCCATAGCGGTCCCCTCATTGCATGAGGTCTTGCCTCATTGTATTAATAGAAAATATAGTAATGATCTTTTTTTTTCTCACATGTATTGATATTGCTTAGAAACAAATGAAAGGCTTATGAAAAAAATGTAGTGAAGAAATGTCATCAAGATGTTCTTTTTGGAGAGAAGAAGTAAAGAAACAAGTCAAAGTAAAGAAATAAGTCACACTATGCAAAAGTAGATAAATAAGTCTTACTATACATTTCAAAAAATTTTGGAAAATAGCAGTCAATTATACTCCGTAGCAGTCTATAGTGGCCCCGTAGCGGCTGAAACGGAAATAGCGGTGCTAACTTCAATAAGACACTATGCCCGATATAGCGGCCACTACATAGCTATTTTGATCTCACGGTATCAAAGTTTCTTTTGATATCCTAATTTGGTTTTCCCATTTAAGCATAGTTGTGAATTTTGTTTCATTTCATTTTGGACGAAATTTCCAAGATCTTTTGTCATGGCTACTAAACCAAAACAAAAACACCCCTCAAAATTTTTATCCAATTTTTCAGTTCATTTAGGTCAATTTTGGTCCTAAACTGAAATAAAATAATATATATTATTTTGAAGTTTTAATATCTATTTTATATAATTTTTGTATATAATTGTATAATTATTTTTTATATACTTTTCCAAAACATAGCTTCAATTTTTTTTGCCAAAATTCCAAATTGGCCAAATATTTCAGTTTGGTGGTCAAACCAAAATGGGGACTAAAACGAAATTCTCAATTATGCATTTATGGGAATTCAATGAAAAACCAGCTGACAAGGTTTACAAGGATCCCAACTCTCTCATGTCAAGATCCCTAGGCTCTTTATCGTCTTCCATTCGTCCAGCTCACAAAAAGTTGAACAATAGAAATCCAAGACTATAGGTTTCCTTTGGAGGTCATCTTTGCAGATCGCAAAGGCCATCCAGTTCGCTGTGGAATTGATTGAAATAAATTCTTCAAATGTTCAAATACACACCAATTTGCAGAAGCTCTCACCCGTCCACCTGTCCCAGACAGTCAGCAAGTATACGCAGAAGGGAAGATCTAACTATGGGGCCTACTCCAAAACTATTATTAACACCGAATTATGCAGATTGGGTGGCCCAAGCCTCTGGCTGGTCCTTGGATTTTCTTTCTTAATTTTTTGTCCTCATTAAATCAGGTTTTCTTAGGTTTCTTTGGATGGTTGGATTCTTAGGACAATTTTCATCACCATCCATCTTCTACTCCGAATCTTGCCTGATTCTTATCAAAATTATACAAAGGTACAACATTAGTAAACTAAGAACATTGGTCTTTTGATTGGGATAAGGACCCTGGAGAGCTTGAGTACGATGGAGACTCTAATAAAGAAGAAAGTCACAATGGAGAGAAGAAGAGGCTTTAGAAGAATGCTTCTCTTGTAGATGCTCAAAGAATTTGAGTTGAAAGACCAACTTCTTTAGAACTTGACACATCAAGGTTATGGTTTTGACAATCAAGATCTTTTATGTATAGTCATCATGGAAAGCACAATGGTATGGTTTCGAGAGGGCACAATCCACATAGTAAATTGGTGGTAAAAGACTAGCATTATAGAAGAGTTAGAAATGATTAGTACAAAACATAAAAATGAAATTGTCAACCAAATCATGCTATCCCAAAATTTGAGTGCTGGAGATATAGGGACAGCAGCAGCATTGGGGCTTTGAGAGATTCTTAAGAAATTAAATTTAAGAAGGGGTCAGACTTGGGTTTGGGATGTCAGAGTTTACAGTAGGCTAGGTCGAAACAAGGACTGATTTGGACTGTTCTAGCCTGAAGGGAATGTTGTATGCACTTTCTCCAGGTTTAAAAAATTAGAGGGAAGATATGGGTTCAGCTAAGTGGTTTTGGAGTTATTGTTAGGGAATTCAGGAAAATTGCAAGTCAAATGGGGAAAATGGATAATTGAAAGTGTGGTTTATAGGGCGTCAACTATGGGGCTATTTTTGGCCGGTTTTTTACAGAACTCAGGAACTGCTAGATTTCAGTTCTGCACTTAAAGAATTGACAAACTAAACCACCCCCCCCCCCCCCCCCCCCCACCACACAACGGGGCCCCCACCCCGGCAGCAACAAAAATGAAAAAAAAAAAACCAACAGCAGCAGCAGCAGAAGAATCGGCCCAATGGTTCTAAGAGGAGCTTAAGTAGAAGGTGATTAGGATCTAGGGATAATTCGAGGGAAGAAGTGAAGCAGTTTGATAGGAGAAGAAGAAGAATTGACCTATAGGTTGTAGGTAGAGCTTAAGTACATGGTGATTAGGATCTATGGATAATTCATGGGAAGAAGTGAAGCGCTCTGCTAGGGGTTTTGTCTAGCCTTTTTTTTTTTTTTTTTTTGGTTGTGTGTTTTGGTGTGGGGGGTGGGGGTGCGGGGGTGGAGTGCAAAATATGAGACTAGTTTCAGATGGAAAATATGAGACTAGTTTCAGATGATTTGGACATGTCCAATGCAGGTCAACAATATCACCAGCTAGGAAAAGTTTTTCTATGAAGGTTGTATTAAAGCATGGACCCCACATATAGTTGAGAGCTGATTTTTTGTGAATAGACCGTTGACTTTAGATTCTTTATTACTTTGTAATTAACACAAATCACGGGATATTTTGCTGTAAACATACCATGTGGAGGATTTAGACAGATTATAAAATCAGGGGTCCTCCAAAGAGGTCGACAACCATTCAAAGCAAATCTATCTTGATCTCTTGTTATTGTTAGGTCTGATATGGTATCAGAGACTAAGAGGTTTTTTTATTTGCTGATTTCAGATCATCAATCGGCTGTGAGGAGGAACCTTGTCTTCTTGTTCTTCCTTACATCAGCAACTTTGGGTACTCGTTCAACCCATCTTCTTTGAAAGATTGGGGTTTCTTGGTTTCTTGGAAATATCACACCAATCTTAAGTGTTTATTATCGTCGGCATCAATCTGGTATTCTATGAACTTGTTCCAACCGACATCTTGCCCTCTTGTTTCGGTGTCAACTGACACCTTGCCTGCTTGTTTTGGTGTCGCTGGTAGCAATGGTTTCTGCCTACGATCAAGTGCTTGGATTGTTATTAGTCTTCCACATCATCTGGGGACTTTCTCAGCATATCTTCTCATTTTTTGGCATCGTATATATCTGGCTCTCTTGGCATACTAATTTCAACATACTCCTGCTATGAACTTCTGATCACGAAGTCAGTTTTCTTTTGGAGTTCTCTGGTGCTGTGTTTTTAAGCTCTCTCCAGGTACATTGTTTTCATAGTTGGCTAAGAATTTTCTCGAGGACTACGCGGACAAATTTTTATTGGGATAATTTTTTCTGTACGTGTTCATTCAAAATGATTGAAAAATCTGAAGTTCTACCAGTGAAATTTAATGGAAAGAACTATTTTTCATGGGAATTTCAATTTCGTTTTTTTGTCAAGTATCTTTGGGGTTACGTAGATGGATCTGTTGCTAAACCATCTGACAATACCAAAGTAGCCCAATGGGAAACCAATGATGCAAAAATAATGAGTTGGATAATGAGCACAGTGGATCAACAGATTGCTCTCAATTTGCGACCTTATAAAACAGCCAAGGATATGTGGGACAATTTGAATACGGTCTACAATCAAGATAACTCAGCTAGACAATTGCAGTTGGAATATGAAATCTCAGAGTATTCACAAGGAAATAAGTTCATTCAGGACTATTATTTTGGGTTTGTTAATCTCTGTAAGGAATACATAGAATTACTTTATTCTACTATTGATGCAGTCTGGGCCCAACAGTCCCTCTTCAAATTAGATTAGGATTATTATTAGTAGATTTCTAATTAAATTGTTATTAGGAAAGTTTCCATTATTAGCGTAGGTTTTCTTACACATTACGTTTGCTTTTACTAGTAGAGAAGAGATTCTCAGATTTGGTTGATTAATAGAATTGGGTTTTCTCAAAGAGGTGCGTCTTCGTGTGTGTTGAAGTTGTCTTGACGATTCAAGGTGTCCTTGCACACGTGCTTAAGCACTTCCACGCAGGCCCTAACTCTAGGGCCTGCGTCAACTATTCCTACATCTTCTATTCTAGAGCTTCAAAAAGTTCATAAAACTACCCAACGAGACCAATTCTTAATGAAACTTCATTGTGAATATGAGTCTATTCACTCTAATCTGATGAGCCATAGTCCCTCTCATTCTTTGGAAACTTGCCTTGGTGAACTTCATCAAGAAGAACTTCGTTGCTTAACTCAAGCAACTATTGAACAGAAAGGGTCTCCTATTTTTTATGTTGCTTTTGCTAGTCAAATCAAGCCCAGGGAAATGGGTAAGGTTCAATGTTTTAGCTGCAAGGAATATGGTCATATGGCAAATTAATGCAAGAAGAAATTTTGTAACTACTGTAATAAGGCAGGACATCTCATTGCTGACTGTCAAAGAAGACCACAAAATACAACTAATCGTGCTTTTCAAGCTTCGCATCATGAGTCCCCATCTTCAGCCCCTATGCTTCAGTCATCTCCACCACCAGCTCCTTCATCTGCTTCTCTTACACCTGAGGTAGTGCAACAAATGATTCAATCTGCTTTCTCGGCCCTAGGACTCACAGGTAAATATAAAAAAATCCCCAGTATGGTATTTTGACTCCGTAGCCTCTAATCACATGACATTCTCCAAAACACAGCTTACTAATGTTACTCCTTACAATGGAAATCTGCATATTCATACTGCTAATGGAGAGCATCTTCCTATTGAGGCTATTGGTCATATTCCCCATTCTTTACCATTGAATCATGTGTTTTACACTCCACATCTCTCTTCTAATTTGCTTTCTGTCAGACAATTGGTTGACAATAACTGTATTTTCTCATTTTCCCGCTTTGGTTGTATTGTGCAGGATCAGGTCGCTCGGAAAGTGAACAATATGGGCCCTAAGCATGGAAGACTCTTTCCTCTAAGCATATCGACATCTGTCTAGGATAAAACCATGTTTTCTTTACTTTGTTCTAGTTTTAATAAAGATTGTCAATTGTGGCATAATAGATTAGGCCATCGAAATGCTAAGAAGTTGTTATTTTTATTGAACTCTGGATTCTTATCAAATAAATCTCATGCTACTATTCATGATGTTTCTTATGATTATGCTAGTTGGATATTGGGAAAAAGTAAAATTCTTCCTTTTCCTACACACACAGATTTCACAACTAGTTGTTTTGACTTAATTCATACTGATGTGTGGGGAATTGCTCCTGCTATTCATATCACAAATATCTTTTCACATTTATTCACGATTTTCTTCTTTACACCTAGATATATTTTTTGCATTCTAAGTCTAATGCCTTTTATGCTTTTAAATGATTTTTTTCTCTTATTGAAAACCAATACAAAATGGATCAAAACACTTAGGTCAAATTCTGGAGGTGATTACACGTCTAATGAATTTCAAAGTTTTCTCCAAAATAAAGGCATCATATCTCAGAAAACTTGTCCATATACTCCTCAACAAAATGGAGTTGCAGAACAGAAAAATCGGCATCTATTAGATGTTACCAGAGCCTTGCTACTTGAATCTTCCATTCCATCCATGTTTTGGGTAAAGGCTCTTACCACTGCTGTCCATCTCATTAATAGACTACCTTCACCAAAACTTCAAAATCAATCACCTTATTTTCGACTTCATGGAAATCATCCTAGTTATACTCATCTCCATACATTTGGTTGTCTTTACTTTGTTCACCTTCCATCATCTGAACAAAATAAATTGTCTAATTAGTCAGTTTGTTGTGCATTCGTAGGTTATGCCCCCTAATCAAAAAGGATTTCTTTGTTATGATGCTTCTGCTTGTCGTATTCGGGCTTCCCGAAATGTTGTGTTTATTGAACATCAATATTTTTTCTAGTCGCATGATGCTTCTTTGTCCTCTGCTTCAACTTCTTATCTTCATGATTTCAATAACTTATCTCATTTTCAAAGGCTTCAACTTCTTATCTTCATGATTCCAATAACTTAACTCCTTTTCAAAGGTTTAAACTAGGGAATGTATATATGTGAGGAAATCTTCTTGAGGTTAATGCTAAAAGGGACTCTAACCAAGAGCTACCAACAAACTCTGATCCAAATGCTGAAACATTACCTCTTCACAGGTCTACTCATATTTCTCGTCCTCCAGACCATTTGTCTTTGTTTACTACTTTATCCCATGTTTCCATTCCTCACTCATATTCACAGGCTATGGAAAATGATTGTTGGCAAAAAGCAATGCAGGATGAACTTGATGCACTTTACCAAAACCATACTTGGGACATTGTCCCATGTTCATCTCATATTAAACGCATCAGATGCAAGTGGATTTATTTTTTCAAGCTTAAATCTGATGGTTCCAGGATCGCTATAAAGCTCAATTAGTTGCTCTTGGAAATCAGCAAGAATATGGAATTAATCACGAGGAGACCTTTGCTCCAGTGGCTAAGATAACCACTTTTCAAATCCTTCTTGCAATTGCCACCTCTCAGAAGTGGCCACTCTTTCAAATGGATGTAAAAAATGCCTTTCTTCATAGCGATCTCAAGGAAGAGGTGTATATGAAGCTTCCCCGTAGTGTCAATGGTAAATCTGAGCATGATGTTTGTCGATTACGCCGTTCTCTTTATGGCCTCAAGCAAGCTCCTAGAGCATGGTTTGAAAATTTTAGGCAAACTATGCGTAATTCTGGTTTTCCTCAAAGCAAAAATGATCCCTCCATGCTTCTTTGATAGCAAACTACTGGAATAACGGTTCTTCTCTTCTATGTAGACGATATCAACATTTCAGGGTCTAATATGGATGAATTCAACAACTTCAAGCTTTACTCAATTCTTCCTTCCACACGAAGGATCTCAGGAACCTTACATATTTTTTAGGGTTAGAGGTCCACACTTTTCCACAAGGTCTATTCATTAATTAGCACAAATACACAAAGGACTTAATTAGTTTGGCACGCTTGGAGAACACTACCCCAATTGATACTCCGCTTGAAATTAATGTCAAGTATAGTCGAAATGAAGAAGAAATTCTATCTGATCCAACCATTTATAAGAGATTGGTAGGCAGTTTGGTTTATTTAACCATTACTTGGCCCAACATATCCTACGCGGTTATGACTAGTAAGCCAATTTATGACTACTCCTGCTCATCTCCATCTCACTACAGTAAAAAGAATCATTCGTTATTTATTGGGCACCCCTGCACGTGGACTATATTTTCATTTTGGATCTTCTCTTGTTCTCGAAGGGTTTTGTGATGATGATTGGGCTAGGTGTCCAGACACTAGACGTTCTACCACTGGTTGGTGCATGTACCTTAGTAATGCAATAGTCTAATGGAAATGTAAGAAACAATTTCGAAATCTTTTACAGAAGCTGAATATAGGGCCATGTCTTCTGCTTGTTCTAAAATCAATTGGATTAGACGTGTGCTGTCCGAGTTAGGATTTCGTCAACAACATCCAACTCCTCTTCATGCTGATAATACCAACGCCATTCGCATTGTTGAAAATCCTATCATTCAGGAACGGACAAAGCAAATAGAAATTGATTGTCATTTCATTCGAGAAGCTTATGATGATCAGACCATTTCTTTTCCACACGTTGCTACAGAACATCAATTTGCCAATATTTTCTCAATCGTCATCAGTCCCTAGTGGACAAATTGCTACTAGTCGACTCCCCAGCATCAATTTGAGGGGGGGCATTAGAGCATGGACCCCACATATGATTGATAGTTGATTTTTTTGTGAATAGACCATTGAGTTTTGATTCTTTATTACTTTGCAATTAACCCAAATCAAGGGATATTTTGCTATAAACATATCACATGGAGGATTTTGACAGATTATAAAATCAGGAGTCCTACAAAGAGGTCGACACCCATTCAGAGCAATCTATCTTGATTTCTTGTTATTGTTAGGTCTGGTAGGTTGATGGCCCCTCAAGGAAAAGGGGTAGGCCAAAGAGGCCACAAATGGAAGTAGTAAGGACAGATCTAAAGAAGTGTAACCAATTTGAGGATTTGGCCCAAGATAGAGTGGAATGGAGAAGTTGAATACATCTAACAAATTAGGCCAGGGCTTTCATGATGACGATGATGATGACGACGTAGGAAATTAGGACTAAGTTTGGAGAGTGGCTGTTGTGGATTTAATGGGAAAGAGTAGGGGTTACCTAAATGTATGGGTTGAAGATGTTTTAGGCTTGGTTTGAGGGTTATGGATAATTTTTAAGGGATCAAATGAATGAGTTTGAAGGATTACGAAGACTGCTGGAACTTTTGGTCTGATACAATAATTGTGCTTTAGCTTGTTGTGTTTGTGCATTAGCTTGGCCATTCTATAAGTTTTATTTTTTTGTGTGCTCACATGAAATGATATGTTTTGCAATTAGCAGCACAGCTCTAAGGGATTTTTCAGAGCGATATTTAAATCAGCAACATAGCTCTAAAGGACTGAAATAAGATCCGAACCATCTTCATCAGCTGAAGGAAACCAAATGACATGTTCAATTTCTCATTTAGAATCACCAGACTTTTCATCAAGTACAGTTATTGCATCCAAGAAGTTAGATCAAGTAACAAATATGTCAAGAGCTAGATCCAATGAAGTGTTTGTGAGAAGCAATCACAGATTAGATCACTTGAGCACTGATGCTCCTAATGAGAAGATCTATTATACAATGTAACAACAAATAAAAGCTGATGACTTTTTAGTGCGGGTTAGATCATGAATTCTCTAGAGTATGAGATTAGTCATGCTTACATTTTATTTGAGTGCTAAACAGGTGTATAAACCATTAAAAAATATTTAATTAATTTGAGCATAATCACGAAAGTCATGCACAGTATATCCATCAGGAATTATGTAAAATAATTAATGTGTAAAGAGAAATAAGTCTCATGCTGAAGTTTACGCCATTCTCTAAAGAAAGCGGGAGTTTGTGTCAGTATCTATGAACCCCTTGCCACCAATCTTCAGAAGCAAAAGATCTCAATTTACCTGTGAATTATCATTCAGATGCAATTTTTACTTGTTTTAAAGGCTGAAGACTTCCTCATTCTTACTGTTTTTTAGCTGACAAACCGCCCACACAACAGGCAATTAAAGGGGAAAAAAAGTCTTCTTTTCTCATTACATAATCAATCAAAGCAAAATGTCAACACAATCTTGCTTGAGTGGTGCTGGCACCTTAGTACCACACATATGGCCAGGGATCAGTCCCCGGGGCCCTGACATTGAAGTATCCCTTATGTAATCAATAGTCCAAACATAGAAAAAAAAAACACCAATCAAAGCAAAATAAAGACCCAACCCCAGGACCTACTCCCCCAGTGAGAAACCATTAGCCATAACCAACAGACATGTAGCTGATCTGCTTTCATGCTTCACATAAGAGTGGAATACACTGAGAACAGACATCTGGGTGTCTGGGTGTTCATCAAACAGATCACTTTCCAAAACCCAAGTCATGGAAAACCACTTTCTGTACTTCTTACAAATGTTTGTAAACTGGCATCCATTAAAATGCCCAAATCAACAGATTCTAAATCTAACCCAGAGAAATCTAAACCCCCACAGTCCCATCCATGACCAAATGCTTAAAAAAAAAAAAAAAAAGAGATGATATGAAACTGCAATGCAAGTGAAAGCAGAAAGCAGAAAACCCCTAAATTTCAGTCCACTTTTACACAGCATAGAGTAGTAAAGTAAAGCAAGGTAAAGTTAAGAGAGAAAAATAGATATTTACAGTGCTTCTGCGGCGTTCAGCAGCGATGGCGAATCCAAAGGCCACTAAGCAGAGAACGACGGCGAGCAGATGGACCAATGTAGAGCCCTTTCCCTCTCCCATTTTTTTGTGTTCTTCCTCAGAAAGCTTTGATTTTGATTTTGATTTTGATTTTGGGGAGAGAGAGAGAGAGAGAGAGAGAGAGAGTAATAAGAACGTATGTTAAGGATGGAGTGAGTAAAAAAAGCTCACTTTTGCACACACACACTCTCTCTTTTTGATGGGCACATGTAGATTGTGGGAGCCAACCCAACATGAATCGCCTTCGGCTCTATTTCGAACAGCAAAATCGGAGGGCGCCGCTTTTGCTAGTGGGGAATCTGCGCAGGCTTTCTTTGTGCGGCCCACTTGCATGTACTGCTTTCGTTGGGCCCGAAGGTCCTAAAAATTATACAATCTCCAATGGTTGTAATTAAGTTTGTGTCCGGCAACTGCCGAAGTGAAGACTACGAATCATCTGCCGAAGTGAAGACATGATGGATCGGAAGTGGTCTACACATGATCACCGTGGGCAAAGAGGGGTCATAGAGTTTAAATTTTCAAGTGAAATATAAAATGCTTCGCGGAGACAAAAAGCAACTTTTCAAAAAGTTAATTTTGCAGTAATTACAAATGCTCCGGTGACATGATTCGACTTAGTGTGAAAATTTATTAATACTTATAATTCTCACCAAAAATACCTTTATTTATAATAATAATAAAAAGGGGGCTTGGAATTTTGTTGGGATGTCAGTGGATTTGAAAAACCTCAGGCTGATTTTTTTTTTTTAACTAATTTTGGGCTCTCTCTTTAGAGCCAATTCATGATGGGTTCAGTTTGGGTACAACAGGGCTGTGACCCAAATTAAACAGCCATATAATATATGGTAATGGCCATATATGGTAATAGGCATATGTATGTTCAAATATGTATGGGTGGAATCGGTGCTAATTAACTTGGATTGAATCTGGACTCCACCCCCACAAACCTAGGATTTCGACCGTTATCTTTAGATTATTTAGATTTAGGATCTGCTAGATTATGCCTAAATAAAGATGTGTAGTTCCATGTCCTTTTAGGGTATAGATCCAAAAGACCTGGACTTTTTTTTTTTTTTTGGATTTGTTTGTAGAACTCCTCTGTAATGTTAAGACTTGGACTTGGACTTAAACCCAAAATGGAGTTAAATATTAAAAGTCTACATCTAATAATATACACGCGTGTGTATAAGGTGATTTCTAATAAGGTTGAGCATAAGCTATGGTCAAGTACATGAGCGTACAAGGTTTAATCATAAGGACATGAGTACTTACGTTTTCGAGAAAAAAAAAAAGGTGTGATTAAGTAAATCAAATGTATATATATATATATAAGATTCACAGTGTTACTCTGTTGTAGAATCAGGATCTTCTAAGTGTTGTGGCCCATAATAACTATGAGTGGAGCAATCATAGTCTGTCATATTACTATAGGATAAGCTATATTGATGAGATAACCAACTACACACCCAAATGATAAATTTTTCCAGTGACATGGTAAATCTTGATTAGTCCACTCACAATCACGATAGGAAAAAGCCTTAAGAGGGTTCCAACTGATCTTGTGGGATGCTAGAAGTACATGATGATATGCTTAGGGAGCATTGCATGATACTTGTATTCCATTCACAGCTCATCCATTTCCGGTTCTATCTTCACAAATTGTTAGAAAAGATAAAGGATACGAAGAGAAGTTGATAGGAAAATAAGCAAACCTTCAAGGCGTGTATCAATGCTACTTTCCTAAAGGAATATTTGTCCCCTTGTGCAGAGAGTTCAATAAATTTCCTCTACGATATAATGAAGTTTCTGATTTTTTGGTCTTGCGCACCAAAAACCATCCTCAAGAGTCTATTTATAGTGTTTATATGAAATTACAGTTATAATAGTTTTCCTGTAGTAAAAACCACCCTAACAAAAATCTAGAAGGGTTGTATATGTTCAATACAAGTTCATCTAAAAGGGTTATCTATGTTCAAGATAAGTTCATTTGTAAGGGTTGTGTTGCCATTTTCAAAATTTTGAAAAAAAAACAGATCCAACAACAATTTCATTCAAGTAATATGCATACATTATGGTATCTTGTGATTTGAACCACAACTTAGTAAAAGTTCATTACAATAGATTTGAAGAGTAAGGTAGACTAAGCTTTGAACCATACTTTCTTTTTGACAAGTTGCATAAACAATCACATACACTGCTTGCACTATGAGACTCATACTTGTTTGACACTTAAATAGTCATGTGTCCATATTTATTCATGAGAGTTTTAAGAGCCAAGCCTTTAGCTCTTAGAAGCGGCGCCACTTCACACTTACATAGGTAGACTCTATCAAGGATGCCCCTGCATTTTAAGTATTCCGATGATGAACCGTCTATAGGTCTATTAAGAATTGCTCAACGTCCTTTTGCTTACACGAGTACTGAGCACTAGATGACCTTGGGATGCTTATGAATATAGTGCTCACAATCACACTGATAGGGTACTTTGACTCATTGAACTCAAGACTTAACATTGTATCAAGCATTAAGTTGAGTTTCCATTATTGGTGATTAAGTTCAATAGGCTTGAGATCCATCCCCTTGATATGATGTTCACCAAGTCTCTTACTAATTCCTTTTCATTAGAGGATCGGCTAAATTTTGACTTGACCTTACAAAATCAATTGTGATTTCATCATTTGAGATTAAGTCCCTCACGTAACTGTGGCTTAGTCTAATATGCCTGGACTTACTGTTATATACGTGACTATAGGCTCTTACAAGTGTTGCTTCACTATCATAATGAATATAAACCGGCACTAAAGACTTTGGCCACAAAGGAATTTCATAAAGTACATTCCTAAGCCATTCCGCCTCCTTACTTGTAGAAGCAAGTGCAACAAATTCAGTTACCATGGCGGAATCCGTTATGCACATTTGTTTCTTGAAACCTCAAGAAATTGCACCACCTCCAAGTATAAATACCCACCCACTAGTTGATGTATGATCTTTCTTATCTGTAATCCAACTAGCATCAGAGTATCCTTCTAGCATCGAACGATAACCCACATAGTTAATACCATAATTCATTGTTTTCTTTATGTAATTTAGGATTCTTCTAACCCCATGCCAATGCATTTTACTTGGATTACTTATAAATCTGCTGAGTTTGCCAACCGCATATGTTATATCCGATCTAGTACAAGTCATTGCATACATAAGATACCCAATTACTTTTGCATGCTCTAACTGAGCCACCGGATTCCCAACATTCTTTGTAAATTTCATGTTGGAGTCAAACGGAGTTTAGGCAAGATTACATTTCAAATGATTGAACTTATTCAATATCTTCTCTATATATTGAGATTGAGAAAGAGTTGTACCATCTTTCTCTCTAATGATTCTTATACCAAGGATGACATCCGCCTCACCTATGTCTTTCATAACAAAGCTATTAGATAAAAATTTGTAACACTCTGACCCAACTTAATCGAGTTTAGCAACTAATTAATAATGAATTAGTTGTTAATTGTGTTTTGCCTTTGTTTTGGTTTCGTTCCGGATCACGAATAGGTAGTTGGGTTGAGTTTAACATGGTTTAGGTAGACATGAGCCCTTTTTTCATAATTTTAGATTTTGTAAGACATCGTCATTTATGCATCATATTGGCGTCAGCATGTGTATTTCGTCGAGCTCGTCAACTTCCATAACTGACTCATATGTGAATGACTTCGTTTGCTTCCGTTGGACTCTTATTTGACTTGACCCGTAATTAGTTGAAACCATTGGATTTTTCTCCAATTTTTGCTTCATTCTTATCTTATATAAGAAAGCAACCACCGACCTTCTTTTTCTCTTAACATTCTTATTCTTCTTCTCCTCTCGATTTCTTCCTTTTGTTTATTCTCCTCTTCTTCGATTCAGCCTAGAGAAAAAGGGGATTTGTGCCCATTGTCTCCATCCCTTTCTCGTGTGTGATTTAAGGTAAGCTTGGGATCTTGGTTTTCTTCTTCTCTCATTCTTCTTCATGTCAGCTATTGCACTTGCACTCACGTTCTTTTCTCTTTCATCCTTTGTGCACATGCATGGGTGTTAGAGCAGGGTGTAGTTAGCGGATTTGAGCTCAAGGACAACCGATTTCATGTTAGACTTCCTTTGAGGCAAGTATAAGCGTGATTTGGATGAACTCATGTTGGTATACTTGATCGTTATGAATTTCCTTCAATCTCACAAGTATGTATTGAATTACAGCCCTCGTGATGTGATTTTCTTATTGATTTTCGCCATGCACTGCAGGTTTCACTCCAGTCGTTCTATAACATAACAGACTGTCCGATCGGTCAGGCTTCAGAGCCGACCGATCGAACACAGCCAGAACCGAAATTCAACCGGTTGGGCTTCCTGACCGACCAATAAGTCTTGAAGTGCTCTGCTTCAGGAAATTAAATCTGTACAATTAAAACTTTAGTATCCATTTCTATTCTCCAACCTTTTATACCAACCGAGGAACCTTTTAGGCTATATTCCCGGGCCCCGTGGCTCGTGAATTTTGTAGGGAAGTCTTTCCAATAAAATGGAAGGTATGAATCGGACTTTGTAGGACCTGCACATTAGAATATTAGTGACCCTTACCTTGCCTAATGGAAAAATGAGAATCTCATGAATAGTCTTGAAGGCTGAGACTCGTTCATGTGTGTTCTTCAGTATTAAGCACCTCCCCATGGGTGTTGGTTTAAGAGACTTCAATACACTTTACTGAATATCATGTAACACTTGTGAGAGACAACTGTGTATCGGATAACTTAAAACTACATCATCATGCACGGTTAGAAACACTGGATTACTAGATTAGGATCGGTTATTAAATGGTCTTGATTCGAGCAAGAATGAGTGCACGACATCTTGATTTACGTTATGGCCTCCTTTCTTTTTTATAGTTTGTCTAGTTCGATATGCCCATTTGCTATGATAACTTTGGTTTGTTTGACCATGTCATTATGTTTCCATTATGTTTAATCTGTTATGTTTGACATGTTCAGTATGATACCTTGAGTTTTGGTACATATGAGTTGCACGTATGTTTGGAACGTATGCTATATGTTTGATATGATACGCATGGTTTACTCATGTTCTAGTATTTTATTGGCTTCATATGGTCAGGCACTACTCAGCCTCAGCCTTAGGATACCCAACAGGGTTGAATTTGCCGTAGTATATATGGCACCACTGCAGTGAGTTTATGTCTTGGGCCATCCTGACCCCAGGAACCCGAGACCCATTCGTACCCTGGCCCGGTCGATGGCGTTCTCAATATGTATGTAAGATCCCTCTCGGGAGCATATGGCACATGTAGTAGCCACCTAGTTATGCTCACCTCATGTATACATTGATTCTGATAGCATACTTTATCTAACTGCACGACTACCTCATATATGAATTTGGACTTTATGATTATCCGTTGTTACTTGTTCCAATAGATACAACATGTATTAACTTGTCATTGCTTATACTTTGCTGAATCGTTGTATTCATGAGTTGTCCTTGGTGTTGCAGGCTCAGATCTCTTGACCGACCCCTCATCGGTCAATCAAACTCTAAGGGAGATCCTCGATGTCCCATCAGACTAGAGGAGTGGATGTGATCACTCCAGCGGAGTGCGACCATGTCATATATACATACAGTCTTCCTTAGTTTGGGATCTCTGTGACATTTTGGTTTCCTCCATGCTCTGTGTATTTGTATTTTGATTCTTTTTGTATAACTCTGAACTTATGTAATCTTTTGTCAATATATCATTTTGTTCACGTGTTTTTCTCATATTATGGTTTGATATCTACAGCTTCCGCGTACATGTGTTGGCACGTGTGAAATTCCCTTATGCGCGTGCATTTAGACAGGGTCTAAATGTATAGGCACGGGAGTACGTGTGTCACTGGTGAAGTTTAGGCTTAACCCTCAATCTCCTGGGCTCGGGTTGTGACAAAATTCTTTGGTAATTTCAACTTGTTTTAAATTCGTCCCAAAAATTAACATGTCATCCACGTAGAGACAAGTTATGACACCCTTGTCACCATTGAACTTGCCATAAACACATTTATCCAATTCATTGATCTTATATCCATTAGCAAGTACAACCTCATCAAACTTTTGATGTCATTGCTTAGGTGCTTGTTTTAAACCATATAAGGATTTTACTAGTTTACACACCTTTTCCTCTTGTCTTTGTATGACAAAGCCTTTATGCTGTTCCATGTACACTTCTTCATCTAATTCACCATTTAGGAATGTTGTTTTCTCATCAATTTGATGAATTACCAATTCGTGAATTGAAGCTAGAGTGATGAGCACTCTTACATTAGTTATTCTTGCAACAGGAGAATATGTGCCAAAGTAATCGATACCATGCTTTTATGTAAAGCCCTTTGCTACTACTCTTGCTTTGAATTTGTCTATGGTTCCATCCACCTTCATTTTTTTTTTTTTGAAAATCCATTTGCATCCAATTGTCTTGGATTCAGGTGGAAGGTCAACCAATTTCCATGTTTTGTTACCCATGATGGAATCCATCTCATCATTAATTGCTTCCTTCCAAAAAGGAGCATCATGAGACTTTATTGCTTCTTCAAACATTTTCGGGTCCACTTTCGTATTGAAACAATACGGAATTTGCCTACTTACTGAATCTCTAGTTCCTTCCACTAGAAACATAAAAAAATCCAAACCGTAGGTCTTCGCTTTCCTTGGTCTTTTGCTACGTCGAAGTTCTACGACTTCTTCATTCTCACTTTCCATTGGCTCTTTTCCTTTGTCATTTTTATCATTTGTACTATTGTTTCTAGAACACTATCTTTGATCCGTGGTGTAGAGGTAAACTAATTTTCTTCAAAGATAGCATCTCTATACTTAATAACAGTGTTTACTGAAATTGAGCTATTAGGTTCTATTACCATGAACCTATATGCCTTATTGTTGTGCGCATATCCTAAAAATATACACTCAAGTCCTCTTTCACCTAATTTCTTTCGTTTAGGTTCTGGGACCCTCACTATAGCTCGGCAACTCCAAACTCTAAGATAACTTATATTTGGTTTCCGTTTATTCTAGAGTTCATATGGGGTGATATTGCTCCTTTTATTAGGAACTTAGTTTAGAATATGGTAAGCCATTAGTATAGCTTCACCCCAATAACTTTGGCTCAACCCAGAGTAAGAAAGCATAACATTAACCATCTCAGTTAACACCCAATTTTTCCGTTCAGCCACACTATCTTATTGTGTATATGATGCCATTATTTCATGCACAATCTCAGTGAATTCGAAATACTTGAAATCATAGTATTTTCCTCCTCGATCTTACCTTAACCATTTAATAAATGTCTCACAAAGAAGCTCAACTTCAGATTTAAAAATCTTAAATTTTTCCATAACTTCATCTTTGGAACTTAGCTATACATAGCAATATCTAAAGAAGTCATCAATGAAAGTAATATACAATTTCTTTCAAACTATGCTAGGAGTATTATGCATGTCACCCACATCACTATGTATCAACTCTAAAATGCTTGTTGTCCTTTTAATTTTATGAAAAGAGTTCCTAGTAATTTTAGTCAGCATACAAGTATTGCATTTTGCATAACCTTTATTAAAATATGGTAACAAATCTAACCTAACCATATCATATAATCTTCTAAAGTTAACATGTCCTACCTATGGTGCCATAAAAATTTGGACTCAACAATATAAGCAAAAAAAGCCTTATTATTATTATTCTTTTTATTATTAATCATGGCTACATTAAGTTTAAACATATCATTATTAAGATAACCCTTCCCAACAAATATTTTCCCTTTAGATAACACAAAGTCATCTGCCTCAAAGACAAGTTTGAACCCAAATTTGTTCAACAAACTACTAAATACAAGGTTCTTCTTAACTTCTGATACATAATGCACATTAGTCAAGGTCAATTTCTTTCCGGAAGTGAACTCTAATTCCACATTTCCAATTCCCATGACCTTAGCCGTGGTGGAGTGTATAGCATCATGCTTTCTTGCACCAATTCCATGGTCTTGAAGAATTCCTTATTGTTACAAACATGTCTTGTGGCACAGGAGCCAATCCACCATGCCAAATCCTCTTCAAGCATATTTACTTCAGAGATCATGGCCACTAAATTGTCATTTTCAACACTTGTTGACCATTTCTCTTTCTTTTGTAACACTCCGACCCAACTTAACCCGGTTTAGCGACTTAGTAAGGATGAATTAATTGCTAATTATGTTTTGCTTTTGTTTTGGTTTCGTTCCAGGTCATGGGTAGGTAGTTGGGTTGAGTTTAACCTCGTTTAGGTAGACAAAAGCCCTTCTTCATAATTTTTGATTTTTTTTAGACGTTGTCATTCATGCATCATCTTGGCGTCAACACGAGTTTTTTGTCGAGCTCATCAACTTCCGTAATTGACTCATATGTGAACGATGTCATCTGTTTCCGTTGAACCGTCATTTGACTCGAACTGTAATTAGGATAATCTTTTGGACTTTCAAATAATTCGTTTAATCCTTATCTTATATAAGTCAGTACATGCACCGACTTCATCCATTCAGTGTTCTTTTTCTTCCTCCTTCGTTTCTTCCTCTCGGTTTCTTCTCTTCTTCTCGATCAAGCCAAGCAAGAGAGATTTGTGCACTCAGTTACAATTCTATTTTGTGAGTGGGCTAAGGTAAGTCTTGGGTTCTTAATGTTCTTCTTCTCCTTCTTCTTCACGTCAGCTATTGCTACATGCACTCATGTCTCTCTCTCTCTCCCTTCTTTTGCATGCATTGGTGTTAGATCAGTGTTTAGACGCGGATTTGAGCCCAAGGACAACCGTTTGCGTGTTTGAAATCATTTGAGGTAAGTATAAGCATGATTTGGAAAAACTCATGTCGGTATATGTTTGATTGTGATGAATTCATTGATCTTGCATGTGATTGTGATGAATTCATTGATCTTGCATGTGAATGATGTTTTACAACCCAATTGTGTCCATTTATATCTTATTGAGTTTGCTACTGCATTTTGTGCACATTCAGTTGGTTCTGTAACAGGTTCAGAAAGACGACCCTATGCAGTTTACAGCTAAGCGTTAACTGCCTACGGCTCACTTTCCAAAGAGCTACAAAATCAACCTTTACTTTACGGCTAGGCTATGGCGAAGCCGTATCCTGCACTAAGGCTAAGCCGTAGGTCAGCCGTAACCCCACCGTAAGTCAAGTTACGGCTTGACTTCCAGAGAGCAAAAAAAGAAGGAGATTTTCTAAGGTCCAGCCACTGCTAAGCTATGTGGTGTGTTACGGCTAAGCCGTGACTAGCCGAGGTTGAGCCATAGAACAAGTACGGTGACGTCGTATAAGATTACATGGTTTAACCGTGGTTCACCGTAAATGCGGAGGAACAGTCTGGGGAGACACGGCTGAGCCGTAGTACATAATACGGCTAAACCATAGGTCACCCATGGCTAAGCCGTAAGGCCTTTGAAAATTAAAAAAGCTAGGAATTAAAGAGACCTTGTAAGGCCTTTGAGTTAGAACATAGGTGACCCTGACTTGCCCAATGGAATATGACAAAAAATGCATGAATGATCTCGAGGGCTGCAACTCATTCATGTATGTTATCTAATTGTTAAGCACCTCCCCATGGGTGTTGGTTTAAGAGACTCTGATATACCTTCAAGATACAATGCAACACTATACAACTGGGTATCGGATAACTTAAACTTACATCATCATGCACAGTTAGAAACACTGGATAACTAAATTAGGGTTGGTTAGTGAATGATCTTGATTCTAGTAAATTGAGTTGTATGGCATTTCGTATGACGATCATTGACCTCCACTCTTCTGTATGGTTTGGTTATGCCTCGTTTTGCTCATTTGATATAGTAAGTTCGATTTGTTTGACTTGTTCGATACATTTCTAGTGACTTGAGTATTGTATGTATGTATGCATTGACCGTATGCACGTATTCATGTATGCTATAAGCTTGACTTGATATGCATGATCTGCTCAAGTTCTTGTATATGATTGATTCCATATGGTCAGACACTACTCAACATCAGCCTTAGGATACTCGACGGGGTTGAATTTAGCATAGTATGTATGGCACCGCTATAGTGAATTTATGTCTTGTGGCTTTCAGACCCTAGGAACCCTAGAACTATTCGTACCCTGGCTCGGTCGATGGTGTTCACAGTATGTATGTAAGATCCCTTTTGGGAACATATGGCAAATGTAGTAGCCACCTAGTTATGTTCATCTCATGTAAACATTGATTCTGATAGCATGTTTCATTTGTTTGCACGACTGCCTCGTACACGAATTTGGAACTCTATGATTTATCTGTTGGTACTTCTATTAAATACAACATTTATTAACTTGTCGTTGCTTATACTTTGCTGAATCGTTGTATTCACATGTTGTCCTTGGTGTTGCAGGCTTAGATCCCTCAATCGACCCTTCGTCGGTCAACCAGACTCCAAGGGAGACCCCAAATGCCCCATCAAGTTTAGAGGAGTGGATGTGATCACTCCATCGGAACGCGACAGTGTCATACATGCATATAGATCTTCCTCATTTGGGATCACAGTGGATTTATTCATGATCTTTATGACCCATTTTGTATAACTCTACACATTATATAATCTTTTGTATCTATATTATTTTGTTCTTGCATGTCTCCTTTTGTTATACAATGATACCTACAGTTTTCACGTACATGTCTTGGCATGTATGAATTTTCCTTGTGTGTGTGCATTTAGACCGGGTCTAAGTGCATATGCACGGCAGTACGTATGTCACTGATTAGGTTTAAACTTAACCCCCGATCTCCTGAGCTCGGGTTATGACATCTTTTTCTTGAGGAATTGATAATCCTTCTTAACATGTCCCGGTGTTCCATAAAAAAAGCAATTCCCTTTAAATTTCTTCTTGCCCTTCTATCCTCCACCGTCAGGATGTGACCATTTTGTGGAGTTCTTGGAAGAATTTTTGTCTTGCACCATATGCACCTCGGAAACTAGAACTATGGATTCCTTTGGTTCCTCTTGCATACAAAATTCTTCTTCCACATGTAAGTACTTGGCCAAATCCTCAAATGACATATCTACTTTTTTGTGCTTAAGACTTCTTTTGAAATCTTTTCATAATGGGGGTAACTTATCAATGATACTAGACACAATGATAGAATCATCCATATGCATAGAGTGTGATCAATAATTATTTAACATTCTCTCTAACTTATATGGTTGATCCATCACTGATCTATCATCAGTCATTTTATTTTGATTGAAGCAAGTGACAATAAATTTCTTATTTGTGAAGTCTTCTTGCATGTACCGAGTCTCCAATTTCTCCAACAATTCCTTTATTGTAGGGACTCCTTGATAAATGTGAAATAGAAAGTCCGACATTACATTGAGAATGTGTCCTATAGTATCTTCATCATCATGATCAAATTTATGCCTTCTCCTAATTTCAACCACCGATTCATTCTCGGTCCCCACTGGTTTTGGTGTGTTCAAAAATACACCACTTGAAGATAAATAAACAGAAAATGAACCCTCCTTTGCCATCGAAGAAAGTTTTCTCCATCAAACCTTTCCAATTTGACAAAATCGATAGCTAATTCCCTCACAGTATGTAGAGCAGCCATTGATCTTATCAAATATTCCTTTAGATTGTTAGAAAAGATAAGGGATACAGAGGAGAAGTTGATTGGAAAATCAGTAAAACTTCAAGGCGTGTATCAATGCCACTTTTAAAAAGGAATATTTGTCCCCTTGTGCAAAGAGTTCAACAAATCTCCTTTAGAAAACAATGAAGTTTTTGATTTATTAGTCTTGCATGCTAAAAACCACCTTTAAGAGTTTATTTATAGTGTTTGTATGAAATTGGAGTTAGGATAACTTTCCTGCAGTAAAAACCACCCTAACAAGGATCTAGAAGGGTTGTGCCTGTTCAAAACAAGTTCATCTAGAAGGGTTGTATTTGTTCAAGATAAGTTCATTTATAAGGGTTGTGTTTGTTCAAAAGAAGTTCATCTAGAAGGATTGTACCTGTTCAAGACAAGTTCATAATGTTAAATTTGAAAAATGTTTCAACACAAATGTGGCATATTTGAAGTCTTTTACCAGTCATCACACTGTTCTTGCTCTGCAGGTCCCAAAATCCAGTAATTTAGTTGATGATGGGTGGGCCACAAAGCAAGTGAAAGGACCTTAGGAAACAATTTAATGTTGCATAATATGGATCCCTATGTGCGCTCCACCAAAACGTCTATGCCAGCTTTCTAATCATACATGGGGCCCACCTTTTTAGTCATATGTGTGGAAAACAACATCTTGCATTCTAGCAGTGAGCAATCTAAAGCAGCCCCGCTATTGATTAAAATGATTGCATACAGAACTTCGTACTCAGTGGGCAGAGGATCGAATCATTTGAATTTGTTTTAACTGTCTAATTTTTTAAACGCATAGCAGGCCACCCATTTTATGATTACACCATCGGATTTTTTTTTAGGCAAAATTTTCTATAGTCCATCTTGTAATAATAATATGTGATGTAGTCTGTGTATATGACATTATGACTAATGTCCCTATCTATCCAGTTTTCTAACTCTATTTTAGGCTGAGCAATTTATTTATTAGTAACATTTATTATGCCACTGCCTCATGTCAAAGCATATGAGACTGTTGTTTATTATTATTATTATATATTTTTTTATTTTTATAGAGGGTGTCTCAGGCTAATGGGCTAGACCAATCCTTTCGGGACCAGGGGAGCTGGAAAAATCCCCCGTGGCCCCAGTAAGTGTGGTAGTACAGCTCGAACCTGCAATCTCTAGAAACAAGCAGTAATTCTAGGCCATGTGAGATTTTATCTCATCCACCTACACTAAGCTTCATTTTCATGAACATTTCATCAAGTCAATCATATTATACCTCATCAATCTCTTACAAAATTCTCCTCAAATAGCTCCTCCATGGATGACTTCTTTTATCCATAAGGGGCCTTTCACCGAAGGGACCTTGGAATTGATCCAATCCTATAGATGAATCATCCATGCAAAAAATTTTAAAAAAATAAATGGTAACCTAGCCAAGGGAGCTAGGATCCAAATAAAGAACCCATACACATAAAAAGAAAGCCCACTCAAGTGGGAAAGAAAGCTCACAAAAGAAAGACTACAGACGCAGGAAAAGGTGACATACCAAGGGTCCAAACCATGTGCAACTAAGAAAGAACACACACCTCTTATGCAAATTAAAAGTAAGAAAGGAGCATTAGATCTTTTTGCATCAGAAACAAGAAAAAACGAGCAACCATAACAAATCCTAGCTGATATTCTCTACTTATTCTCCTAGATCAATTGTTCAAAACTTTAAACAAGTCTTAGGCATTTCAAATTCCCTGGATTGAATATAGTTTCTTGGAACTAAGCTTTCCATTTATCATATTCTTAGGGTCTATTTATTTGAAGGATTTGTATATTGGAAGTTTCTAACGGCAAACTCATTTGAAGTCTAATGAGTGTGTTTCCAAAACTCTAATATTTGAATTGTCACTTTTGGCTTTTAAAATTTTCTAAAATTTTAACTTCTAAAACTATACGAAGGACAAACTTTGTAAATCCTATTGAATATGTGTTGCATATGTGTGCGCAACACATGTATGAAGTCAAATTCCTTTATTTGCTTTTCCCCCCTCGTACTTCTATGTATTCTATTTTTACTCTTTCTTTAGCTCTTTTATTGTGAGCCATTGAATTGAGTCAATCTAGTGGTTGTAGAGCTCTTTTCTTTTAAGAAAACCTTAAGAGAATAGGAGATGGTATTCCATTGTATTCCTTGGCTCTTAGAAGAGCGAGTATAGAGATTGAGAGAAGAAGCTAGATAAGAGCTTCTTGAAGTAGGCCAAGAGAAAGGGAGGAAGAAAGCTTTGAGAACTTGTAACTTGTAAGTGGATTTCTAGAGCTCCACTTGTAGTTGGCTTATAATCATCATTAAAGGCAAAGAAAAGCTTTGCATTGTTCTCCTGTGAATGCAGGTCATACATTGTGACCGAACCACGTATATCTTGTCTTTTATGTGCTCCTTACATTGTTTTTTTTTTTTCTCTACATGATGGTGGTTTGATTTATATTTGCCTTAGTTGCATTGTCATAACACCTTGTTAGTGATAAGTGTTAGAAGATCACTTTGCCTACCTAGTATTTGATAAAATTCCTCAACAACAAATCCCAACAACGTGAACCATGTTTCTCCACTAATTGTATTCTTACAACCTATTTATGTGGAGTATTTCTGATGGAAATTCAATATATTGGGAATTTTTTTATAGCAATTTATAGCAATGTCAACTGATGTCTAATTACAGAATTTCCAAAAATCTAGCCTCACTTGTGACTTTTGAAATTTTATAAATTTCAGCTTCTAAGGTGTGTTATATTCTCCTGCTTGAGGCTAGGAATTCAAAGAGTTCATGTAAAAACAAACAGACCCTATATTGAAAACCATTCATGCTGCCTTTACTAATGCATCAAGATTTTGAGATGAATAGTTAGCTAAAAAAATTTATTGCGTATCAGAGCCAACCGGTTGCAAATTCAAACTCCAAGAGAAATGACTCAATGTTAAAAAATGTGCTAACTGGGTTCCACTTATATGAGAGTATTGAAAAATAGGCTCCACTAAAAGAGTATTGAAAAATATTTCTACTGCCTTGAGATTTTAATAAGGATGTATAACTTAAAAAAACTTAATATGGTAAGCAATAAGGCATGTATGGCATGGCAGCCTTCAGCTCCAAAAATGTTCATGGTCTTTATAGCAGTTTCTGAATATTCAGCTCCAAAGAGGTTCATTGTCTTTGTAGCAGTTTCTGATTATAATAGTGTAATGATGTTTGGTAAAGAGAGTTGTAGTTTATTATATTCTTTGTTTTTTTTTTTTTTAATTTTATCTTGCAGTCTCCTAGTACTGTTGTTTTGTGCCTTTATTCCAAACTCTCTTTTCTATCTAAAATACCCCTTTCACGTTAAAAGAAAAGGGGATGCCGCTGGCCCATGGGAGCACCCATTAATGTCAATATGAAAGTCTCTTTGCCAAGTTGGCAGGGACTCACTCATTAGATATTACTACATTCCTCTTTTATAACAAGGACTCCAGCTTGCTCCCTTGGATTTTTGGTGTCTTTTGTTATTTGAAGGCGGGCAAGGCAGAGACCATCACAATGCACATGCCTTTGAAGTAGTTTCTGTGATAAGCACTCTACCACAATCAACTGCATTGCTGAATAACAAAACTACCAAAATTGAAATCTAAGGTCATAAAATTAAAGGTTAAGAGTGATATGATTAGAGTGATAATTTGTAAAACCCTCCTCTACGCATGCCATTCTATTGAATGATTGGGGTGCATTCACGTAAATCCCCACACGAGTATCATATGTTTTGTTTGTTAAAAATATGAGCTTAGTTTCTTATGACTATTATTATTATTATTACTATTATTATCCATGAGTAGTCTTTAAGCCACTATTAAGTGAAGTTTATATAAGGTTGTATCTTTGATACTATAAATTCCAAGGAATTCTAAGCAATGCCTTCTGCCTTCAAAGGTGTAAAAATGAAATATAGGTGAAGACTTGCAAATGGCCATCAAAATATTTCCCTTTGATAAGAAATAATGTTCCCCTATTAAATAGAATTCGAGAAAAGTGAGGGTTTTTTCTGGTCTCCAACCTCTATCCTTTGCTCCCAAATCTCTAATATTCATTTACTTGATATGGAGTATAGAGGTCCGTTGGGTTGGGTCAAACCCTTACTTAGAATTTGACCTAAACTTTGTTTAAGGAAACAAAACACGAATAAAGCACACACAACAATGAAAACAAAAACCAAAAGGCAACGGCTCATCCAACAAGCATAGCCAGCCAATTGGGAAAGTTGTCTCAAAAAGGGATCTAAACTTGAATAATGTTTTGTCCTCCCCACAAAAAATGACCTAAACTTGAATAGTGTTTGTCCACCATGACTCAAATGAATCAATGCATAAGACTCAACCTGACTAGTTCCAGATTCCACTCAGTGACAAAGTACATAGCTATATTATTAAACAGTATATTTGAGGAGGTTTTTTTTAAAAAGAAGAAGTTACAAATATCCCTATACCTCCAAAAGTATCCTTAATTACATATAATGGCTAAAAGCATCTTATATCATATACTTGATTTTGTTCACTCTAAATTATCTTTCACTCTGTTACTCGGTAGTTCGAGATATGACACTTGATGAGTCCCTAAAAATGTGTCATTTCATATACATTCACGGGAATTTTAAGGACTTACACATTAAAATCTCTTCATTTACTTGGAAATCATATTTGTATGATTTTAGAATTCATTTTAGAGTTTTCATATAAAAATCATTTAAACATCACAATTTTTTCATAAAATCATGAAACTTTCCATTCGTGGATTTTCGTTTTTTGAAAATATTTCAAATTCATATTCTTACATGAAATGGTATAATTTTTTTTTATTATCATTGGTTAATTCAAGTCAAAACATGAATAATAATGTGGTTTAAGGTTATCATTTTATGTGAATTGGGCCCCGCATTAGTGTATTCATGAGTTTTGGTCAAAATTGCCATTTTAATTAACAGTTACTTTTCTGTCTAAGGAAAATTGAAGACAAGGGTCCCGCATCAAATTTTGGAGCCATAAAATATTTTTGAAGAAATCCAAGAAAAAAAAAGGAGAACATTAAGCATCATATGGATCCAAACACATGTGTACACATGCTTGAATGTCAAAGGAGGGTTGCACTCCTCAATTGTTGCATGAGTCTAAATTTGGATTTCAAGAACTCAAATTGAAATGAAGGAAGGAAAGCCATGTTGGAGAAAATTCAAAAAAAAAAAAGTAAAAAAAAGTGATAAAAAATGAAAAATCAATCCCATTTTTATTTGGATAGCATGGATTAAAACAATCATAACTCTCAAACCGAGTGTCTGATCGGGGTAATCTAGGTACCTTTGGAAAGCTCTTTTCAGATAGATATCCGTAAAACTCAAGATTATGTAATCAAAGCTAAAACAACAAAGTTATAGCCTTTGAAAGTTGGCCATGTATTTTTAGACAGGATTGCATAAAATTGGAGTTTTGTTTTATTTATAATGTATATCTATTTGTGGGTTCCACTCAATTCCCGGTGAAGAAAATTGAAGTTCAAGTTGGTTCTTACCATGTATAATAAACTTGCATCAAAAGGTAAGCCCATTCCATGAAGATTGGTACAAAATCTAATTTTGGAAAGTGGCATAGAGAGGAATTTGCACAAGAAAAGCAGTTAAGAATCTTTCCACTTACTATATGTTTGCTAACCGTTGGCCAAACAAAGGTACCTTTCCAATTTAGGGTTTTTGCAAGCTGGAAAAGAGAAAAGAAATATAACAAAAAAGGGGACCACACATTATAAAAAGGATTCAAGGGGGGAGTTGCACGTCCATGACCACAAGCCCTCTCTCTCTCTCTCTCTCTCTCTCTCTCTCTCTCTCTCTCTCTCTCTCTCCATCTCTCCACCACAAGATGGGTTAGGCCAGCTCACCTTTAGACCCTTCCATCTGTCTTCTTTCTCCACCATCTTCTTTACTTTGGAGCATAATTTAAAGAGAAGACAAGTTGAAGAGTTAGGCAAGCGAAAATTTTTTTTTAAAGTTTATGATCTTTGGGTAGGATTGATGTATTTATTTCAATTTAATAAATTTGAATTTATTGTTTATTTGAATTGGGTTTTTCATTGTTAAACAAAGTTAGTGATGTTATGATTGTCACCATTGAGTCAACTTCATATATTTATGCATAGTGACAGTGCGTATTTGATACAATGGATCTAAGTTTACTTTGATTCCATCAAATAAGGTTTGAAATTAAAATTTAAAGAATTGAAATCCTTCTTTTCTTTTTTATTTTATTGCATTCTATTTCTATTTTCATATTTATTTTATTCACTTTTACTTTCATTCAATTAGTGGTTTGATTGCTTTATTGTTTTGCAGTTTCTAGTTTCTAGGATTAGTTTAGATTAGGAATTTTATATTAGGTTTTATTTCTGATTTGTAATTTTAATTTCATATTTGATATTTTAATTTTATCTTAATTTTCATTTTAATGGGATATTATTTTGTATGGATTTTATTAGGTTAGTACTAGTTTTTTCAATAGGACAGGTTATAAGATATATAACTCCTTGTGGATACGATCCCGACTCATCAAGTAAAACTACAATTGAGACCTTGCACTTGGGGCTTTAGATCAAGTTTTTTTTGCCAAGTTTCTTGGCTAAAAAGCCGAATTTGAAAGGTTTTTTACTCTCCTTTTGAGTAAGTGTTTCAAAACCCTTTTTTTAAACTTTAAAAACCTAAAAAGTGATTAAAAATAGAAAGAGAACTAATTTTGATAAAGTCCTAAACAACTACAAAAGAAACAACTAAAACTAGCTAACAATAAGACTAGTTTAATGGTAACTTTCCAAAAGTAGATATGATTTTTTAAAAATCAAATCAGAAAAGTAATTTTTTCAGATTCGTAAATACCCAATTTTTATTAAAAAAAATAAGAGATAATTAATCCAATTTTAATGTTCATGGGTTGGTCCAACCATGCATATTACACCTTGATCTAAAATGATGTAGAAATATTAAAGGCACACCCACAAAGCGGTTAAAAGGGATGTTAGAAAATTACCTTGGTGATAAAAGCTCTCTGGCAATGGCAAAAAAAAAAAAAAAAAAAACTTGATCCAAAGCCCTAAGTGCAAGGCCTCAATTGTAGTTTTACTCGGTAAGTCGAGATCATATTCACATAGAGTTATGTATCTCAAAACCTATCCTATTAAAAAATTAGTACTATCCTAATAAAAACTATACAAAATAATGTCCTATTAAATTGAAAATTAAATTAAAATTGCAATCCCAAATCTGAAATTAAAATTACAAATAAGAAATATAACCTAATCTAAAACAACCCTAAAAACTAGAAACTGTAAAACAATAAAATACTCAAAACACCAATTGAATGAAAGTAAAAGTGCATAAAATAAATCTGAAAATAGAAATAGAATGCAATTAAATAAAAGAGAAAAGACAGATTTCAATTCTTTAAATATGATTGAAAACCTTATTTGATGAAATCAAAGTAAACTTAGATCCATCGTATCAAATACGTACTGTTACTATGCATAAACATACGATGTTAACACTATGGTGACAATCATGACATCACTAATTTTGTTTAATTATGAAAAACTCGATTCAAATAAGTAATAAATTCAAATTTATTAAATTGAAATAAATACATCAATCCTTCTAAAAGATTATAATCTTCAAGAAAAATTTGTTGCTCGCATAGCTCTTCAACTTGTCTTCTTTTCAAATCATGCTTCAAAGGCAAAGAAGATGGTGGAGAAAGAAGATGGATGGTAGAGTCCAAAAGTGAGCTGGCTTAACCCATCTTGGGGTGGATGAGAGATAAAGAGAGAAAGAAAGAGGGCTTGTGGTCATGGACGTGCAACTCCCCCCCTTGAAACCTTTTTATAATGTGTGGTCCCCTTTTTGCTATCTTTCTTTCCTCTTTTCCAGCTTACAAAAACCCTAAGTTGGAAAGGTATCTTTGTTTGGCCAACGGTTAGCAAACAATAGTAAGTGGAAAGATTCTTGACTGCTTTTCTTGTGCAAATTCCTCTCTATGGCCATTTTCCAAAATTAGATTTTGTACAAATGTTCACAAAATGGGCTCACCTTTTGATGCAAGTTTATTTTGCATGGTAAGACCCAACTTGAACTTCAATTTTCTTCACTAGGAATTGAGTGGAACCCACAAATAGATATACATCATAAATAAAACAAAACTCCAATTTTATGCAATCCCACTTAAAAATACATAGCTAACTTTCTAAGACTATAACTTTGTCATTTTAGTTTTGATTGCAAAATCTTGAGTTTTACAAATATCTACTTGAAAAGAGCTTTTCAATGGTACCTAAATTGCCCCGATCCGATACTCAATTTAAGAGTTATGACTATTTTAATCATGTTATCCAAATAAAAATGGGATTGATTTTTCATTTTTTATCACTTCTTATTTTACTTTTTTTCTTGAATTTTGTCCAACATGGCTTTCCTTTCTTTATTCTAATTTGAGTTATTGAAATCCAAATTTAGACTCATGCAACAATTGAGGAGTGCGACCCTCCTTTGACATTCAAGCATGTGTGCACATGTACACATGCATGTGGATCCATATAATGCCCAATGTTCTCCTTTTTTTTTCTTGGATTTCTTCAAAAATATTTTGTTGGCTTCAAAATTTGATGCGGGGCCCTTGTCTTCAATTTTCCCTAGACAGAAAAGTAACTTTTAATTAAAATGGAAATTTTGACCAAAACTCACGAATGCACTAATACGGGGCCCAATTCACATAAAATGAAACCTTAAACCAAATCATTATTTATGTTTTGACTTGAATTAACAATGATGATAAAAAAAATTATATCATTTCACGTAAGAATATGAATTTTAAATATTTTCAAAAAACAAAAATCCACGTGTGGAAAGTTTTATGATTTTATGAAAAAAAATTTTGATTTTTAAATGATTTTTGCATGAAAACTCCAAAATGAAATTTAAAATCATAAAAATATGATTTCCAACTAAATAAAGAGATTTTTAATGCATAAGTCCGTAAAATTCCCTAAAATGTATATGAAATGATGCATTTTAAGGACTAATCAACATCGAGAGCTTAAGACATAACTCACAATTTTGAGACATAACACTTGTAAGCTCAACATTTAGTGTTTTTATATATGCCCAACATTAATCACGAGCTTAGTTTTCTGTTTTTGTTCAATTTCATTCACCAATATCCCCTAAGAACATTCATGATTAAGCTTCTTTATCATGTTGGATTGATTTATATTTTCTATAAACTCTAATAATATCCTCATTTTAAATGTACTATTCTTACAATTAATAGAAAATTAGCTCAAACCTATATGAATTCAACATTAGCCTCACTTGAGACTTTCTGAGGGACATGACTATCATCTTAAGCTCAAAAATATGTGAAGGCAAGATTGACTAATTCTACCATGACTTTGTTAAATAGTTAATGTTCCCGTTTTGACCCCATTTTTAGTAATCTATGAAGAATTTACTTCTAAGTCAAGAATGCTCTCCCCAACTTTTCTCACTTCTGAGTTTGGATTGAATATTAACATAATTAAGTCACAACACAAAAAATCAATTCATTATGTCAAGAAGAACTTGTGTGTTCAATAGTTGAAGTTTTTCTAGGTATGATACAAACATGATGTGCATTGGGTTTCACTAGCAATTCTAAACAACCATAGGATGGCAATCCATTGATAGCTGAGTTGGTTAGGTACCTTCATTACATATAAACAACCAAGGATCAATCCTTATCTATAGCGCTAGTGGTGATGGACTTGGCTTAATGTGTGTGTGTGAGTAATTACCTTTTCAAAAAACTCATAAACAAGAAAGCAAAAAACGATGCATACATTTACGCACAAATCAAATCTCTAGTCAATGGAAATAATATTAACCATTTGATTAGACAAATATGAACATACGGCTAAAGAGTTCGGATCCTCTAAGTAGATATACCATGGTGACTGTGGGGTTTTTCCTTATACAATCTCAATTTATGGCTAAATTATATTCATTTGTCCCAAATTAACAGTGATTATAACTATAAATTGATCAATCTACCCAAAAAAAAACTATAACTAGATTGAAATTTTATGAAGTTGTAAGGGAGTAGCTATGCATTGAATAGATAGTTTGCATTACCACTGGATTAACTCCATTATGCAATGAAAATAAATTTATTAAACAGATCATCTTCTCTTATTATTTCAATCCCATTTTTCTTCCTCCCAACAACTATTATCATTTCCTTTAATAGATTAGTGGTCAAATCCTTAATAATTAAAGTAAAATTAAAGAAGATTAGAGTCAAACAAACATTTTTTTCCACGAAGTTTACTCTCTTTCCAAATTATCACATTTGATTTAAGAAAAAAAGGCCAAAGAATGAGTAAATGGCTAGTGATTCCACATTCAAACTTTACTTTTCTACTATGTTATTTTCATCCAAATAATAATTAAGTAAAAAGATCACATCGCTACTTTATTTCTTATTTTAATTTTTCCATCCAAACACAATAAAATAAAATGAAGTTACATGATGGACTACTTTTACTTCTCTCTTACTTCTCATTTTGCCAAACAAACACGTTAAGGCCTACTAGTTTATTTGTGCAAAGGAGTGAAGGATAGAAGGATGTCAAGCATGAAAAAAGTGAAAGTAAGGGTTGTAAAATCTAACATGGCTTATAAAAAAACATCAAATCTGTGGATTTAGATTTAGACATTAAATAATAAATAATCTAATGGATTAAAAGTGCACCTTGTGTCATGATGTTAATGATGAGCAATATTGGAATGCCCTCATCAAGCAGGGGTTTCTCCTTTCTTCTTTATCACTGACTCCAATATGTGTGATAGTTGATGGATATTTTGAAAAAATCTCGTAAGTTAAGAGAGAAGAACAAAAAACCACTTTTATAAATAACCTTAGATAAATTTCTTCCCATCAAAAGAGATCCTATTAAAAATAAGTTTCCTTAATTTCTTCAAAGATTACCTAAACAAGAATTCTAATAGATTGGACTTCCTAAAAGTGAATCCAATGTAGATTTATTAAAAATTAAACCAAAGGAAAAAGTATATCAAGATTAGTGTACTCAACAGTTGGGGCCCAATCGTTATTAGATATATGATCAAGAGCACCGCACACGTGTAACAAGGGTAGATTAAAGTAAAACATAGAGGTGTCTTAAAATCCTTATTTGGATATTTGGATAGTATGAGGTAAAGTGTGTGTGTGTGTGTGTGTGTGTGTGTGTGTGTGTGTGTGTGTGAGAGAATAGAATAAGAGCATTTTTTTGTAATAAAATTGACTATACACAATTTATTACAACTTTTAGGGGTCATTTGTTTCACCCTATTTGCATATGTAAACATCCCACTTGTGTAATGATTCCACACAATTTATATTTATTTGCAAGTTTTGCACATGTGGTGTGTAAATTTAATGTGGTTTTGATGTGTAAAATGTGTACAAAGAGTCCCTTTCAATTTCACACATTCCTTGCTATTGCGGTGCTACAGTGCACTCATGCCTATCACACTTTTTATTTTTTATTTTTATTTTGTGGACCCCCAAATTATGATCTAAACCGTCCAACATGTTAGTAATGGCAAACATGGTTATGACTCAAAGCTTTGGCCATTGTATCATCATAAATCATCAGCTATTAATGAAATTGTCATGGCCATTAATCTTCATTTTCTGGAATTTTGTGGGCCACCTTCACGATTCGAACCTTTCATCTGTTTCAAAAGGCCAGTTTTTGCTAACAAGTTAAATTTTACATGTTGATTCAACATAAATCTTGAGATATGTTCAAAATACAGATCAACCATTGGATGCATGCACCATTTTTGATGTGCATTCCATAAGTTGAGAATACAGTCCATTTTTGCTCAATTTTTCAGATCATCTGAGCCTCTCACAAAAGATATAAACGTCGACGCTCATCAAAATACCTTCAACAATAAGTGGCTCAAATTTTAACTGTTGATGATTTGTTGATGGTGAGATATTTACAAAAAGGATTAGACTATTTTATCTTCAATTCTAATTTCTATGGCCCTTGTTTTTCCAATCCAAATCGTTGATCCTCTTTAAAAAGCCCAACAATAGTTACTAGAACAAATCTTATCACTTGATTCAATGTGGATGTTTCAAAATTAGTGAAAACTTTGAGAAACATGTCAACCAGTAGGTGTAACAAACAAAGAATTATGTTTCACATGTAAGTCATTTGTGTATGTAAATGACTTCCATATGAGTCATTTACATGTGTAAAGCATTGTCACATCACATGTGAAATTAAAAAATGATCCCTTAGTGATTAAAAAGAAAAAAGCATGTGGAGGAGTAAAAGGTTAGCATCTCCCATCATAAATTTATTTTTGCACTCCATTTTTTTTCATCCAAACATGGTGAAGTAATTAAAAAAATATATATCATTGCCTACTTTTAGTCTGCCTTTTACTACTTTGCATTCTAAAAAAATGCGAATGAGACTCTCAAGGATCTGAAATCCTCAACTTTACCTGCAAGACTTTTTCCATTTGTGCATGATTTTTAGTCTGTGTTACTCAATTAAGGGTTCCTTGTCCTTCAAGTGTGAGGATTGAAAATTTCACACAGTCCTTGTGTGTAAACCCCTAGGACAAAAAATAATAATAAAAAAGTTGTTTACACCATTGCTGTACATTGACCTAGTGAATGACTTTCATTATTATCCTTTCAATTATCGATGCATGCCGCTCTGGCAATATAGACTATGAAATAATCATAACTAACTAATCAATCGATTTTTATTAATTAATAGTGTGTGAATTAGTTTACATGCTATTGATTCAAAATGCATGATACCTTTATTGGAATGAATACAATTCTCATTCCTAAAAGGCATGTCATTATTTTCTCATTTTATCTTCTCTAACAGAGTTGTAAAAAATTATGATTAGAAAAATAATTCTCAAATTGTGATATCTCTTAAGATGTTATTAAAAAAAACTGTAAAAACATATTAGTCTTTAAATCATTAATTATAAATGAATAAATAAAAAGTTTTATTGGTCCACTATTGCTTCCCTCCCTACAAGAAAATTTTGTCTCTTCCACTGCTTATATAGATTCCAAATCATATTTTATCAAATATGAATGTTATCCAACTTTTAATAGGTGAAATTTTTGCCCATTACTAACTTAGAGATAAAGTACTTTTCAAGCTATTCGGTTTAAGAATAGTTTATCTTCACATAGTTTAAACATTCAAATAGTTGTGATCCCCCACAAGTTTTTGAATTATTTTGGTAACAAGCACTTTTGTCAAATCAATAATATTACAGCAAAAAAATTACTCTTATCAAGAATTATTAATAATTTGATTAAAAAAGTTAAGTGGAAAGTAAATATAAAAATAGTGAATGGTTAAAAGTCACTGTCTTTGGCACATATATGTTTCATGAGGTCAATTTTTAACAATTAGCTAATTTATCTAACTACTTTTTTATATAGTGAGGACAGTGGGCCTCCTAAATAGTGGAGCCAAGTGGGCCCATGGTCATGCATGTTCTCTATTTAAAGGATGAGAACAGATGGGCTTATTTTTCCATCTACCTCACCCCATGTGCACGCCAAGTACATCTAATGGTCAACATTTTCAGTCGAACCAAAACATTGGCAAAAACCAAGCCATCTTTCACGAACCATTCGAATGTCATTTTTAATGGAACTAGACTACCGTTGTTGTTCAAGAATCCTACGTAAGAGGTATTGGTTTTGGATGTCTCCAATAAACAGCCTTTTTATTTTTAATATTTTGATGGAACGTTGCCTACAACTAACGACATCGAACTTCCCCACGTGTCCTGTTCCTGCAATTTCAATCATTTATTTACACCAAAAAATACTTAAATATATTTTTTAAATGATTTTTCTGACACACTGTGAAACGGACCCACATTTTTATGTAGACGGATATGGCACCGACAACTATCAATTTCAACCTGATGGGACATGTACACTTGTCAGATGAAAACTCAAATCATGGCCCACCTCGGGAACTGAAACCATTCATCCATGGTGACCCAGTTTTTTTTTCCCCCTCTTTTTTTCATAATATATTCTTTTAAGAAAAAAATATACAGTGGCTGTAGGTTAACTTATAAATGTCTGCCATGATGCCAAAAGCAGCCTCTCCCGCGATGCAAATTAATATTATATGAGTGTGCTTGCCCTATGCTGACCGGGGGTGGTAGAAAATGAGTGATACACCCACGATCACCACCGTGGGATAGTTACTCATGGGATTAGGACTCTTATGACAGCAGCTACCCACGGTGATATGGAAGATTTTAATAGAGCCACTAATAATCACCATTGGTTTTCCCTCACAGGATTCAAACTCTTTTTTTAAGGTGAGTAGAATACAAGGATTGATCATTGGATAATAACATGACATATATTCTATCAACCAAATGAAATCACTCATTTAGCTAGTAAACAATTTCATCTCTCATCTAGCAGTTAAGGTTCCATCCTACGTTGCCCTTTTTCCCATCTGTGTAGGGGTTTGGATTATCTTATGTGCTCTCCCACGTTGAGTGGGAGTAAGCCAATCAGAGCCCCCCACATTAGTGTAGGTAGCTTGCCAATTCACGTGAGCTATGGGTGTCCCTTCCAAGGCAGCCTCCAAGGTTGAAATGGCAGGCTGTGAGTAGCTCACTCATGCCCAGCCAAGGGATTTCCTCATTTAATCCCAATTTGCTTCCCATATGTTTGGTCTCTCTTATGGGTCCGTGCAGCCTTGGTTGGGGTTAAAAAAAGACTGGGTTGGTGAGATTCAAATAGACTTGCTGAAACCCCTGATTCGGAGACTACAAAGGCAACTAGACTCGGTGAGTCAGACAGGCTTCATCTACACCCAATTTTTTTTCCTTTCTTCTTGAAAGGATTAGATTTAACACGAACAAAAGGGAACAACAGAAAGATACAAAGGAAGAACTTGAATCACCACAGATTGATACCCAAAAAATGTAAATAAGAACACTGACAGGGCTCACATGATGAACCCCTCCAACTTCTAATCAACCGACTGTATCCACTGGGAAAGGATCTACTTTCACCTTCTTACTGAAAAATATTCACAGAAGAGTTTACGGAAACTAATCTGATGATCTAAACATTTGCAAGATAAAAAAAATGTCATGATTAGTTTCTTTTACCAATTGCATAATCTAAGGACATAAAATAAGTGGCAAAAGCAAAAGCTTTATGGACTGTCAATTTCATAACCTTTGATCAGATAAGTGGCAAGATTCAGTACACCTAAACTTTTTTCTCAGTTTGGATCGCAGTCTCGTTGTATCTAACATCGATCCACACGATGTGAGCACTTCATATTTTAGAGTGCAGGAGAGGAACCAGGTCTGTAAATTGTAATGGGCATTTACACATATTTTAGATAGTGAAGTCTTGGTTGTATCCTACATGGGCCTCACTAACTGGGAGAATGTCATATACTTCAGAATTCAGGAGGGAAACCAAATCTTAAGAGCAATGACTTCCTGTAACGGGTAGCTGAAGGGGCACTTGTGTAAAATTTCTTGCACACTCAAAAATCTGCATCACCCAACAAAGATGTGGTTTGCCGTATGGGTAACATCAGAGGACGGATGGGGCAAATGAAGGGCTGAAAACACCCTCCCACAAAAACCTCACCGCCATCACACATTCCCAGCACCCCCAAGATAAGGTGGAGTCATCATGCCACGTGTCATCCCGAGAAAGGTGCCTAACGATAAGAGTGTAATCCTGTTTACCACCTCATGTGTGGTCATCCAAGTGTAATGTCATCACCTATGAGATCCAATGGCCAGGACCAGTCCAACATCCACAACTTGGAGAGACAGCCGTTGGATCAAGACTGGTTGGAGGAATTGGTTTATATATAGGAATGGGAAGGAGAAGAAGCTCTACTATGAATTAGAAAAGAGGAACAAAATGGCTTCCTCAATGATGGTTTCCTCAGCAGCTGTGGCCTCTACTGCCCGGGCAACCCCGGCCCAAGCCAGCATGGTCGCACCCTTCACTGGGCTCAAGTCCAACGCTGCCTTCCCCGTCAATCGCAAGAACAACACCCTCTCCAACCTCCCCAGCAATGGAGGAAGAGTTTCATGCATGATGGTACAATAATTATCAATAGCGTTGGGCCCTGCACTCTCTCTCTCTCTCTCTCTCTCTCTCTCTCTCTCTCTCTCTCTCTCTCTCTCTCTCTCGAGCTTATTAGAACCTTTTGTGTGCTTGTATGTGATGCTGGATCTTCCCTTATTTTTTCAAAATTTTTTACACGATATGTTGGTACTACGTGGGTGATGCAGGTGTGGCCTCCAGAGGGGTTGAAGAAGTTTGAGACACTGTCCTACCTCCCACCACTCACTAATGAGCAATTGGCCCAGGAAGTCGACTACCTTCTCCGCATGGGATGGATTCCTTGCTTGGAATTCGACAAGGTGAGTACCCTTTACTATTAAGAGAGTCATGACTCATGAACAAGTTGTAAATTTTTTAGGTCTGTCTGGCATTTGGGCATTAGCTGTCTGCTTTTTAACTTTGCAAGATAGGAATTGCAGTTTTCCCCGCTTGTTTTATTAACATCGAAACCCCTTAGTGGCAGAACCACTAAACCAGAGTTTTAGTTTAAGGGGTGTAAACTCAAACAAGTAATCGTGTTTTTGGAGAAAAAAATACAAAATTCTCATGTGAGTTGTGAGTTTTGGTCGTTACGGAAATTTCCAAGGTAAAAGCAAATCTTCACTATAGTTTTAAAAGCGGACTAAGATTAAATGAGTGCGCCCGCTCCCACATGGATCTATTTAGGTCTGCCTTTGCCCTTCGGCACATTTGTGTAGCGAATTTTTTATGACAGAAAATATGAAAAAATGGCTTAGTTTTCCCTTGACTTTCTTTTCCATTGTTTAGTGCAAACATTTCTCTAAGAGGAAAAGCCTTGATTTTCCATGAATTTGTGAATATATATATATATATATTTCCTATGGAGGTTAAGAAAGGCAGAGCTCTCTGCATAAACGAATAAGTTGAGCGGACTTTGATTTCTACCAATGCTACAAAAACTTGCCCTTAATGAAATATATAGTTCTTTTTAGAAGTTATTCATGTGAAAATGCTGAGGATTAATGTTTGCAAGTGTATGCATGTATATATTAATATCTCTTGCGTATATTATTCAAAATCCACATGTAGTATTGAAAGCTTCTTTTTTTCTAGTGAAAGAGTAGAACTCTTTAAAGTCGACCCAAGGTTAAGATTAATGAGATAATGATGATAATGTGTATGCAGAAAGGATGGGTGTACCGTGAGAACCACAGGTCACCAGGGTACTACGATGGTCGTTACTGGACGATGTGGAAGCTGCCCATGTTTGGCTGCACAGACTCCAGCCAGGTTATGAAGGAGGTTGAGGAATGCAAGAAGCTCTACCCCAACTACTTCATTAGAATCATCGGCTTCGACAACCGGCGCCAAGTCCAGTGCATTAGTTTCATCGCCTACAAGCCTCCTCCGCCCCCTGGCTTTAAATGAAAGCTATTGCCACAACAACCCTAGTCACCTAGGTGTTGTTCCAATGGTCCATGGTGTTTGGAGCTTTGGGTTCTCTCTATCCTCCTTTTCTAATGAAATTGGATAATAAGATTTCAATGATGTCTTGGTTGTGCACATTAAAGCTCCGGCTATATATTATCGTTTAGTAGTTTTGTGATTCAACTTTTATGGTTTTTGTTTTGACTCTTCTGTAATGTAATTTGACTCTCGGTTTGAAATTCAACAAATCATTGTGTTGAGATTAGCAAATTCTAATGTGATTAAGATTAAATAAACTTACTTTGTTGGGCGTGCAATAGTTGTATGGTGGATTTCTTTAGTAAGGGCATACTTATTTGCATAGACTATATAGGAATTCATAGTCTAAAAAGGTGGGGTTGAAGGATATGAGAAGAACTCAACGGTGTAAGATTTGAAGTAGCAATATAGATAAGGTATGATTTTAATTACGAGTGCAATGGCTTGGTATTCATTTCCAATGTTCTCTTGATTATTCAATTTTCATTTAGAAGAGGTTACTTAGTAGCCATTTTTGGATATTCACATTTGATTCTTCATTTTGACCACTTTTAGAATTACAAAGTGTTATAATTCCTAGGATTTCAATTTTCAATTACATAAAACAAATAGGCCATAAGAGAAAGATCTAAGATAGTCTTGTATTTGTTGAGAGAGCTCTTAAATAGATCCACTCTATCTAATGGGTCTTAATCAGGCACGAACGTTTCCTTTTGAATTCAATTGCCCTTGGTTTCTGTTTTAATGTTTTAGCTTGGTGCCTTAGGTGGTTGATTGAATGAATTGTATTCTTGTTTTATCCTTGCACTTGAGCCAGTTTTGCTGAAGTCCATCAGAACAGAGATTGCTTCAATAGCAACAACCAAATGGGTCACAGCTTTAACAAGTATATTTTTAGAAAAAGTGAGATGGGTATATCATGCTTCTTCATCTTTAACCAATTACTGATGATAGTTTCTTAGAAAAAAGAAAGAAAAAGGGAAAAGAGAGAGAGAGAGAGAGAGAGAGAGAGAGAGAGAGAGAGAGAGAATTTGACTGGAGAAATCCTCTTACAGTCCTCCAAAACAAAAAAGGATTCAAAAAACATAATTCCACCATAGTAGCCTTAAGGGTCCTTTTTTGTTTTAAGTTTTTTATATCTGAGTTTGGTGAAGATATCCTCTCTCACCCTGGTACACGGGTGGAGATGTCCCACTCATTTTCTCCTTCTTCCTCCTTCCTCCATTATCTTCCTTATTTCTTAAACCACCGCTTCCATGGCAAAAACTACATTTCAGCGCAGCCCATCTTACCCAATCTACACCCTACAATAGTTTTTTACACCACAACTACAACTACCAACCCTCCCCCACCACCACCACTTCCTGCGTCAGACTCCTCACAGTTGGCTTCCACATCATCCACACCGAAAGCATCCTCACCCTCTTCTTCGGTGTCTCCTTTGCCTTGATTTGACTGGAAAGAGGTTCAAAATAAAATGATTTTCTTGCCTTAATTTGGGTCTAAAGACGTATCTAAAAAAATAGGAGCTTTTTTCTTTTGGAATGTTGCTTACAAAAAATGAGCTTTTTAGGGAGATGATTTTAAGAAGTTTGGAAAGATGTTTTTTCCTTTTTGTTTTCTTTCTTTCTTTCTTTCTTCTAAACTTAGGATGGAGCATTTGTTTGTTTTGTTCTAGAGAAAGGAGGAAGGAGGAGGAAGAAGAAAAAACGAACAAATAAATAAATAATAACTGAGCAGAGAAGGAAAGAAAATGAAGAAGAAGAAAAAAAATGAGCAGGCGGGGATATCCCCACTCGTATACTTCGTGAGCAAGGATATCCCCGCCCAACTCAGATTAAAAAAAATTAAATTAAAAAAGACCCTTGGGACCATTATGGTGGAATCATATCTTTAGAGTCTTTTGTTTTTTTTATAGATGAACTCTAAAAGGATTTTTTTTGGCCAAATCCTCAAAAAAAAAAATAAAAAAAAAACACACACACACACACACACACAAAGAAGATGATCATTGCATACTAAACTTATGCATTGAATGATATAACTAGGATTGTGGCTTTAGCGAATTGTTTGCTTGATGCTTGGGAAGGTCTACAAATTTTCTTTTATCTGTAATTAGTAAGCATAGAGGAACTAAAACAAAATTGATATTGGTTTTAGGAATTAAAAAAAAAAGAAGTACAAAAATGCTTTGGGTCTCATTTAGGATGTTTTGAGATATATAAGGCCCCGGGCTCAACAAATCATTCTTCTATCTATTGGGGTGATCGATTCTGCCACATTATCTATTGTTTCAGTTATCACATTACTTGTGGAAATGTAAGATATTTTCCATCATCATCATCAAAGCTTTATCCCAACCATGTTGGAGTCGGCTACATGAATTCTGTTTCTTCATTCCGTTCTATTTTGAGCCAAATCCTTCGATAAGTTAAACTTCTTCAAATCTGAATTAATGACTTCCATCAATGTTTTCTTTGGCCTACCCCTACCTCTTGATGGGCCATCCACATGTATAGCCAAACTTCTTCTCACCGGTGCCATTAGTGGCCTACGCTCAACATGCCTAAACCATCTTAAATGGGTTTCTCTAATCTTATTCACTATTAGTACTACCCCTAAATGCTCTCAAAAGTGCTTATTTCTAATTTTATCTTTCCTAGTTTCATCATACATCTACCTAAGTATTCTCATTTCCGCTACATCCATCTTATAAATATGCATCTTCTTAATTGGCCAACATTCTGCTCCATATGTCATAGCTTGTCTAACCACTGTCCTGTAAAATTTACCCTTTAATTTCATTAGCATTCATCTGTCACAAAGCACTCTGAAAGCTAGTCTCCACTTCAGCCATCTAGCTTTTATCCTATGCTTTACATCTTCGTCAATCTCCCCATTCTTACTAATCATCGAGCCTAGGTACCGAAAAGAATCTGTACGTGGTATCTCATGGGTTTCAATTTTGACAGTAGTTTCAACACTTTGTATATGTCCACTGAAATTGCAATCCATATATTCTGTCTTTGTACGACTCATTTTAAAGCTTCTAGATTCTAATGCCCCGCCATCTCTCAAACTTTGCATTTATACAATCTCTTGATTCATCCACCAATACTATATCATTTGCAAACAATATACACCATGGTACTTCTTCTTGAATATGCATGCACAGTTAACTCATCCATAATTAATGCAAAAAGATAAGGGCTTAAGTTGATCCCTGATGTAAACCTATAATCACGGGGAATCCACTTGTTTCTCCACATGTGATTCTCACATTTGTTACTGTTCTTTCGTACATATCTTTAAAATTTTCAATGTAACTTTTAGGGACATTCATTTTCTTTAAAACCCACATAATTAAATTAATGTAAGATATTTTCCATGACAAAGAAAAAAGCTTTGGTGCAACATATGTTTTCAGAGATGGTATTGAAGGAAGTACATCACTAACCTTCTTTGTTGAGAGTTTTTTATTATCTGATACGAGAGAGGGTATGAAATGAAAATTCCCTCCATAAAAGGTGTAGGTAGGATAATAGAAAAGGATTCCAACCCTGTATTACTTCTAAAGATATCCTCTCTATGACATTTTAAAATTGGATAAGCGTGTGTTTGTGCTGACAGGGTTACCATGGGAAAAGAGTGAAATGGCGTCGGAACTGATACCTTTGTTTGGTTCAATGACGATTCCACTATCCAAGATTTCTGGCACTTTGTTGCAATATTATATTCTCCTCTAACGAGGATCCAAGTTTCTCAGCTCACGCTAGAGGAGTCCACAGCTCTTACACAAGTGCACCAAAAGCAGCATTGTGAGGCTCATTGGCTGTGCACATTCAAGAATACATGGTGATTGACACAATTAGGGTAGGAATTTTTCAACCCCTAACCAAAACCTAGCTATCTGTCCATACATTTTTCCACCACTTTCATACTGGGAGTACCCATGTGAACAAAATTTTTAAAGAATCGCAAGACTACTTTATGCGAAATCGCAAGTTACTTTATTTATTTTTAACATTATTCGATGCATTTCCTCTCCTTTTTCTTTGTAAATCTTCTTATTCCCGTTTTTTTTTTCTTTCCCTTCTTGCCAACTTGTTTGCTAATACACAACATTGATCACCTTGGTGGAGCTTTGACTAAGATTCTTAGGTTTACTTCTATTAAAGATCGTAATTTTTCAGAATCTTAAATCATCAAAGCCCTAATCTCTATCTTCATGTTCATTGTCTGTCAAAGCTAACCACCAAACCGGCTACTTGCTTTCTAAAATAGAAGTTCCTTAGACTATTCTTGCATTACATCTATGCAAGGGTAGACCTACATGCATGGATTAAAATCGCGGTATCAATCTACACCAAACCGATATATATCAGTATCAGTCATGGTTCATCGTGGTCATTGCAGTGTAAATTTTTTCTTATCACCTCAAAAGATTATGAAAAAACATTTAGAAAATTCATAATAGTAGAAAATGCTAGAAAACAATGTCTTTTCTCATTAGTACATACAATAATGCAAAATATCGAGCTCCCTAAGTTATAACATCCTGTATCGTCGTTTTATTATTAATTGTTAAATATATTACGTTCTAATTTTTAAACTTTTGGGCCCATTTTTATAATTTATAAGTCTATCAATATAGCCCACAGTGACCATTATAAAGCATGAATGCTTTATTTCACATTCTGTTTATAAATGACCAATATGATATTGGAGATTGAAGCCAAATCTTATTTATAATAGCATTTATTTGAGTGATTTAGTTTTTTTATAAGTAGGTCCTATTAAAGAGGTATAAGTTTTTTTTTTCTAAAGTCCATATACTCCAAGGACTTAAGGGTACCATTGTTTTGTTCACTATAAAGTATTGCAATTTTTTAAATTTTTATTAAGATATTTTTAAGCAATCAATCTTATAGTGGACCAAACTTGTATTTTAGATTATTTTGTTGAAGGTCCATTTAAGATGAACATATATTTGAGTGCTTTATATAAGTGGGCTTTATTAGCTAATATTATACTATTGGGCCCAAATATTAAGTTTTGTTAAAAAATGGTAAGCCTACAAACTGAGCCCATCCATCTACTTAAAATGAAAACCCTAAAAGGGGGCTTTCATCTTCTACCTTTTGATTGAAATGGTATAGAACTAGGATAGAGGGAGACCGGCTAGGAGAGGGAAAAGAGGGGAAAAAAGAGGAAAAGAGGAGAGGAGGAAGAGGAAAAGAAGGAAAAATAAAGAGGAAAAAGAGAAGAAGAAGAAGGAGTTCAGGGAATCAGGTACGATTTTTTTTTCCTTTTTTTTTATTTTTATGCAACACATGCTTCCAGTCATTTATTGTTCTTTTCTCTCATGTAATAGCCATGTCTATCTCAAATGTTTATTCTTCTTATCTATCTCTGATGTTTATTCTTCTTAACACCCTTCTCTTGCTTTTTTTTTTTTTTTTTTTTGAGTTTTCTTCGTAATGGCTGTTACGGCCGATATTATGCGATATTGACTGCAATGAGATCACGATGGATATCTCAGTGAGATATCATTGCGATATGGACTGATATCGGTACATATCAACCGATACATATCGATATCGATCGATATTTTAAACCATGCCTATATGTAGTAGGCTGGGCGCTAAAGTCAAAAGTTCATTGGGGCCTAAGGAAGGTTTGGCCCAGCCCCCACATAAAGTAACCATAAGCCCCGGTCTTGCTTTCATGATCTCTCTTCCCCTTTATCAAGTCTCAAAAACTCCCCAAATCAACATACTCAACCCTCGCTCTTCTCTAGTTCTCCATTCCAGCATTATCAAGAGTGCACAACGACATCGATGGACAATGGACGAAGCGCCTTCTCTGTATCTTTGCTTCCTCAACTATGTTTTTGTTTTTTAAAATTTCAAAGAATGATTTGATAATCTCTATAGAAAGTTTGAAACAAAACTAACATACAAGTTTGAAACAAAACTAACATACAAAAAACAGAGGAAAAAGAAGGCTATTGTAAGAAATCAATCCTCTGAAATCTATATATTGAATTGTTGGGTCCTTCATTAATAAAATAAAAACTGGTGAAAAAGCCAAAACTAATGTGAAAACAGAATGAAAATATGAGCAGGAATGCTTTGGTCGACTTTTTAGAAAATTATTTTTGTGATATCGCATAAAATTATTTTCCAATATTGCAAGAAGTTAACATTTTCTACCAATCAACGGTACAACGAAAAGTGTTGGAGAATGTGTAGCTTAATAGCGCAACTTAAACTAATATGCGAAATTGTAACTTCGTGCCATTTCCCATAAAGTAAATTTGTGAGGATGAAGCTTTTTTTTAGTCAAATGTCAATTTTATGGTAGGATCAACTACTATTTAAGTAAAATTTAGAAATACCCTATAAGTTGAAGGGCATCTTATTTTGAGTGGATTGGTTATTCAATAGATGGGCCCCAATTTAGGATTTCTCTGTGGAAGCCTTGGAGGATCCAAACTCCAAAATAATATGCAAAGGCAGAGCTGGCTAAAAGAACAGGTGGAATCCCACTTAAGTGTGCAAGAACAGTGTCTCAATTTGGTGGGTCCCACAATGAGGGGTGATGATAGGTTTTCATGCTCAGTACATGGGACCCACTCATGACAAAGCTCCACCAAGGGGTACTCACACTGAAATCCGCTAGTAGAAAGTGGAAACTTGTGTTTCATTATGCAATATGTTTACCAAAAGTTTAACATGGAAGGGTGAAATGTTTGATTAAAGAAAATGATGATTGGGCACTTCAATTTTGAAATCATAACTCTTTAAAAATGTTTTTGGTATCCCCATGTTTTACTTAAAAAAAAAAAAAGAGAGAAATGTCCAAGGAAGAAGAGGAAGAGGGTAGAGGAGCAAGGTTAAAATTTAGAGAAAAAGGAAGGAAAGAGAACGAAGGGAGAGAAGTAAAAAGGGTTCCAACAACCCAAAATAGCCATTGGATGATTTCTACTTTAGGATTGGAAACACCAATTATTCACCCTAACCCTCTTTTTCCCGCTGTAGTTTAAACTGGGAATCGAACTGCTTTCAAGTGACCAGAAGGTAAAGGCAAAACTTTATGCTATTTCAAAGTGATATGCATATTACATGAAGATGATTTCAGATGGAGTTGAAGAATTAACAAAGAATTACATGCATTCCTTCGCATAAACTTTGAAGGAACCCTCCAATTTTATGTGTTAAAAAGGACTTCTATTGTATCATTTAACTTGTTCCAGGTGGATCTTCACCACCTTCTATTTCAGGCTCCGAATTGTCGCAGTGTATTGCATTAACTAGATGCATTATCTAATGCTGTATCTTCATCCATCTACTTTTAAGTTTTAAAGCATTGTAGCAAAATGTTTTCCTTTTCACTTGTGCCAAAGCACAATAAGACCAGTTTGCAGGGTGTAATTAGGCCATTGTGTCAAAGTGGAGATGGTAGGGACCTAGTTGTAAGATTTAGCTACTTAGGCTCTCAAAGTATTGAATCAGGAAGTGGATGCAACATGATGCTGTGCACAACATAAGCAATTATGGGCACAAGTGTGATTAAGTTCCTCGATCGACAGTAAATTTTTAAGCAGTATATGTCATTGTGGTGGTCTGATGTTTGACATGTTGCTTCTAAACTTTTGTTGGCTGTTTATGTGTCCATGTTTTCAACCGACACTAGTATATTTGTTTAAACATTGTAGTCTATCTATAACTTAATAAAGTCCCTTGTAATGGTCCCCTTTTTGAGATACTACAATTGAATTTCTCTTGGGTGTGTATGTGTTCGTGTCTATTGAAATCATAGATGATAGCTTTTTTTTTTTTTTTTTTTTGAACATTGGAATCTGATGTATAACCTAAATGAAGCTCTTTTGCTTTGATAGAACATTAGCTTACAAGAACATTATTAGCTGATGGGGATTGTGGATTAGGAGGCTTCCTTGATTTTGCGTTAGTTTTTAGAGTGTGATTCTGGACTCTGGAGGTACACGTTTCAATCACTGTTTTATTCATTTTACTCTACTAGTCCCTTGGGAAGCTAATTATTTTTTTAGAGGGTCTGAACAGAGAAGAAAAAAAGGTAAGATGTAAAACCTAATGTTGGATCCTATATAAATTTAGTTTTTGATTTGGGCTTAAGATATTAGGTTAAAATGTCTTTGGATTTCATATCCAGATCCTCACATGCCAGGCCCAAAGATCTGGATCCAGATTGTCTATAGCCGAATGTACAGTGTACGCAACTAGAATTATGGGTAGACTTATCAAAACTGCTGATTGTCAATCTTACTCCATTCCATTAATTTTCATAATACCTGGCTTTGAAATGAAATTCACCAATTTGCTGCTTCCAATTGTTGTTTTATTCATTAATGTACCGGCTAATTAGATATAACCCAAGAACGGTTTCTTACCTAGATGGTAAGGAGTGGCAGTTCTTTCCGGTCTGTCCAAGGTTCGAATGCTGCCTAATACTGTATTTGCAAGCTTTAGGTGATCTTCCCAACCAGGCTACTTTCCTCTGTGAGTGGACTGCCTTCTCGTACATGCAGTCTCTCATGCGTCCTGTACTGAAGTTAAAAAAACAACAACAAGCGTTGGTTATTCATTGGAATCTGGTTCATACTCGTTGGTGTTAAAAAATGGTAAAATGCAAGAAGGAATTGTTTTTTCCTTCTTCTAATGCTGGCCATTGAGGGTAGCTTTTGGGCGAAGCTAGTGCAGGCCCGGCAACAGCTTTGTCTAGGCTGCGCCTACATTTGTGGGGTTAGGGTGACGACAAACCTCAGCGCAGCTTGGGCCTGGCCATTTAATAATTTAATTATTAGGTATTTTTCAAATATGGAATTGGGCCTCTTTTGGGTCTGATCAGGTTCGGACATAAGATTTGTTTCATATTTCAGTCTAGAGATGGATCCTGCACCTCAAAAGGCAAAGCAAATCAACAATATCAAATACTCCGACTTCTCCAATGCTTGTCCCAAGCCGATATATAGAAGGGACAGCTGATGAAACTTTTACGATAATTAGTTGAATTCATGCAGCTGACCCCAATATAAAGTGGCAACAATAATTTGATGGGATGATGATGGTATTGATGTATACTATTTCTATAATGAGTAAGGTGCCAAGACGGCGGATGTCAGAGCCGCCATAATCAACTCAGACCCAAAACCTGGATCTGGATTTGGCCTATCAACCTACACTCCTTGCAAGTTCTCCCCAATTTGCGCCAGATGTTTAGACCCTAAAAAAATGCATTAAATCTTATCTTTTTGGGTCCACTAAGCTGTAGGTAGTATGTGGGATGCGTTGGACTGGGTCCAATCCAGTCTTAACATGTAACTAAGTAGGAACAGTCCTATAGAGGGGAACCTGAACAAGCCACAACCGGCGTCCATTTATAACAAATTGGGCTAGTCCGGAGAGAGGCAGATTTTTGTGTTTCAAGAATAAAAAATATAGAATGATAAAGGCCTGTCAAGCCTAATCCAAGCTAGAGTAGACCCCAAAACAGCCTGATGTATGCCTGTTTAAAGTAAAATTTATAATCTTAACTTGAACAGTCGCCTTGGAGCCGTAGTCTCGAGTCCAAGTTGGCCCAATTGCTATTTGGAATTGAATTCGAGTGGGCCCAGCTAAAAATTGGAAAACTTAAAACTGTAACCTGGACCATGGCGAATTCAGGCGGAATGAAGGTTCCAAGGTATATAGACTTCCACAACTCGTGATGGTAGTGACCTGTAACTATCAGTTTAGGGGATGAAAAACCGTGGGCTCAGTTTGCAGAGTTAGGCTGAATCACACGCTGATTAAACAATTTGATTTTGCCAGAATCCTTTTTCGTTTACACTGCACTAATGGCCACTCATAAGACAAATAAGACTACTATCTAAGCATCGGTTCAAGCTGTCCCATATCCGTAGTGATGATCCACATTTAGGATGTATCCATATCCATGTGCATCATGCACAATATTTTTTTGCATGTGTCTTGAAGCAAACCGTCTTTTTTTTTTTTTTTTTTTTGTGTGCGTGTGCATGCGGGCTACTTCATTTGCATTGCACAAATGAACACTTTGGAAGTACCCATTTCTTTGGCCCTCCTTAGTACAAAGAGAACCACCCTCGCTTAAGCCTTTTTTTCATGAGAGTGAAAGGCATGGAAAAACACTCATCCTCACAGGGTGACTTTTGTGCAACTTAGACTTCCAAATATGGTAAACTTCTTCTCTGGATATGATACAATCGCCGGATTCATCTTGATGTTCAGGAAGACCATATCACCAATCAGGACCATTTATTTTGTTCATCGACCAACCATTTGAGCCAACATTTAAAACTCACATTGATCCGTGTAACATCCTGGAGTCCCACATCGACTATAGAGAGGAAAGTGAATGGGTTTATATAGAGAGCTTGCACCCTTACTTTGCATGAGGCCTTTTGGTGGATTGAGGCCCACCAGAAACAAAACCGTGAGGCCCATGGGCCAAAGCGGACAATATCATGCATGTGTAAAGGGTGGGGCGTGACAAATGGTATCAGAGCCGACTCTCGACTAGTTCGAGTGTGGGTCCCTGCCGTGGCCTGGTGCAAGTGGGCGGGTTCATATGTGGGCGGGCCAAGAGGGCTGGCAGGCTACAAGAACTGGCAGGCTACTGCACAGGGACGTGTAGCCCTAAGGGGGGTGGATTGTAACATCCTGAAGTCCCACATCGACTATAGAGAGGAAAGTGAATGGGTTTATATAGAGAGCTTGCACCCTTACTTTGCATGAGGCCTTTTAGTGGATTGAGGCCCACCAGAAACAAAACCGTGAGGCCTATGGGCCAAAGCGGACAATATCATGCATGTGTAAAGGTTGGGGCGTGACAATCCGATAGCGATAACAATCTAGTTTTTTTTTTTTTTTTTTTTATCTCAACAGATTTTTGCCAGCAAAAAAAAAAAACAAAACCACAAACAAATGAATTTTTTAGGATGATTGGATTGAACCGGTTGAAAGAAAAGATGATCTGGGTCGGGCTATAGCATCCAGATGAAAATTTTGATCTTCGTTAGATACTTTATTATTCAAACGATCAGAGCCACCTGTACCATATGCTAATGATTGGATGATTAAAACAATCTGATTACCGTCTTGATTATCATCATTTCATTTTAGATATGCAAGTGGCCTATGAAACTAAAAGAGGACTGAACCAGATGTCAGTCTTAATGGGATATATAGATTTTTCAAGTTTAAAATATGCAACTGGGTATGCCATACCTCTTTCAATGCAGCAGATTGTTGCCTCGAATTGCAAATGATTGTTCATTAATCTTAACGTTTTTTTGATAACCCCAGCTATCCGTCATCAGTCTAACCTTCAAATATTTAGCCTCCAGCCTAGGAATTACCCTAATGTTCTTGGGAAAGCACGTTCACGACTGCACACATGTTACCCAAATAATATAAAAGGCAGTAGTTGGACTTGAAACATTGAAGAGTAAATCCAAGGCTCACAGAGACAATATTTTGGCAAAAGAAACTACAAATATTACTCTGAATTCACTGGGGGTTCGCCCTTCCTCATTTTCAAGTGATGCAACCGTCTACTTCAGGCATCTTGCAAATCCCTCAAACGAATATCAGCAGAGACGTGAACAAGAACAGTAGCCCTTGCCCGGACACATGTTCAACTATCCACGCACCTACTTCCAAGCTACAAAACCACCCACACCCACCACCCCCAACCCCACGACAGCCTCTCTAGTCTCTTCCAGTTTTCACCAAGCCATATTTAAGTCATCAGATTGATCCGGGGAAGCATTTTGCAAGCTGAATTTAGACAACTTAAAAAGTTTTAAATTAGATAAAAACAAAGACTGTCAGGGGATCTACTAACTAAATTGGTTTTATTTATTATATAAACCTACCTTCGATTAGTTCAAGTAGATTATCACTAAAAGCACTTTCAAGAGGGTAGGCTGGACACGGATCTGTTGAGTCCAGCACACATCTATTCTTTTGATGACAGTTGGCAACATGAAGGAACGTGGATTAATAGAGTGGTTAATCAAAAGTAAAGAAATATGATAGACGCTAGCAAATGATCTTAAAAGACAGGCATTGACATCCAAACTATAGAAGAAGATACTCATGAACAAGAAAAACGCGAGCTAAAAGACAATGCTACATGTTCAATGTTACCAAAGAAGCATATTTACATATACATGAAGACACTGACATCCTTTATACAGATTTTTGGCCGCAAATGAACTCAAAAGAGAATGAAGACCAGTAAGACACGACTCTCTTCCCTCTATTTCATATACAAAAGAACTTCAGAAGACTCAAGACTTCAAAACCCCCGACTCACCCCTTGAAACTAAAGGAAATGAAGGTTACCTCCTCCCCTTTATTCAAAATCTACTTACATTGGATACAAAGAGGATACAGTAGCAATGAAAGGGGAAAAAAAAAAAGAGATGATAATATATACAGTAATCACAGAAGCCTCTTTCAATCTCAAGTTTCCTCAGATTATCCTGCGACTCTCTACAGGTCTATTGTAGTTGTTTGATGTGGTTGTTGAAAATCTTTGTATGCCCTTTGATGTTAGTAAGATTATGCAACGGCAGAGATACGACGATTTTGACGATCCCTGTCGAGGCAATCGAAGCCCTCAATTCTAACTGTCGCTGCCGTGGGTCCAAACTTAGTACGCACACACCCTTTGCGGGCAGATGAGGGCGTCGATGGGGACATTGAGAGACCCGAAGGAATTGGCAGTGATGGCACTGGGAGTTTCTCCTCGCCGAAACGGGCATCATGGACTAATGGGTTAGCAGCCCGGCTCGGCGGAGACCCGCAGAAAAAAGGCGGGGATGAAGCCACCTGGCTCATCGGTTGATCAGAACCATATCCTCCCTGATAAAACACAGACAAATTCAGTAAGATAGGAAAATTTGAAAGATCTTTTCGAAATAATAATGAGTACAAAATTGAGCAACAGTGATCCTAACAATCTGAAATCAATTCACAAAATTAATGATTGTTTAAAATATAAATAAGCAGCCATTTGGATGACTAATGATTGTTTGAAAAATAATCTACTCCTCCGACAATTAATTATGAGCTCAACGTGGCACAACTTCAATAATAAACTAGCATTTGAATCATCTTCGACGATGGATCAAAATTGCAGCGTTACTGGATTGGTTGGGTTAGGACCATGTTGAGGAACCACGTTACCTGCAACTCTTAACGGATACACTCAAGACCCATACTCTATGCAACCAACCATGTGATCTTACCAAAATAGGATTGCATGAGGGCAGGTGGGAGTAACAAGGATGGTGCACGGTTGAGATAAACAATCTATGGGTCGAAGAATCATCAATTCATCATCTTCAAAAGCATACCAAATATGCAGTCCTCCCTATTTAGGTGCCTAGATCTACAATTGTGTAAACCCAGGTTAATGCCTTTGTATGCAAACCTACACCCAACATGGATCCATAGATCGGTCCACATACAGATATCCAGGTAATGGGTCTAGATCTAAGCACATATGCAGATAACATGCCTAGATCTAAAGCCCAAATTCAGGTCCATACACATTAGTTACATATAGTGAATAAATTTATGTGCACGTATACATGTAAAAAATGGTTTTGCATCTAGCATTCAGGTCCATGAAGTGAAATAGATGGTCTAAATTCTCAAACTCAGACTCAAATAAAAGATGGCTCACCAAATCTTAGACCTGCATATGATTTTTTCTTTTCTTCTTTTTTTCTTTTTTTTTCTATCTAATTTGTATCATTTTGATCTCCAGGGACCAGTTTCCTTATATGTGTATTAGATTTCATACATATCGTATGGGTGTATGTAACTTTGCTTACTAAGATCACTCTTATCCACCCAGTTCTGGAACTTAAAAATTGATCACCCTTTTTGAACGATCAAGTTTCAAGCCCTCCAATTATTAAACAAAGCAACAAGCACACCCACAAAACAAACTATAAAAAAGAAAAAAAAAAAAAGATCTCAACCGCAGTAAATGAACGTAAGTGAACAGATCCATTTATACACCCAACAAAAACAGTAGTTGCAACCGACAGAGGGTACTTATAGTCATTAAAATCATTAACCCTGACAAAAAATTCTCAAGAGCTTAGGGCTAGAAATAAAATTATCCAAGAACCAAAAGCAAGAGGAAAAATCATACCTTTGTCAGAATAATATCAAGAAGCTCCATCCCAGCTTTAGAATCGGTCGACTCTTGCTGATGGCTGATTTCATTCAAGCAAAACAACAACAACAACAACAACAAAATCAAATCCACGAGAACTTTCGAGAACGAACAGGATACTGCTTGGATGAAGAGAAAACCGAAGAAAACTACCCAAAGATGCAATTTTTAGCCACGGAAAATCTTCTCCGCCCGTTTTCCTCTGCACCCAAACAGGACGACGCCTAGAAAGGTGAGAAAAGTTACCTCAAATGCCATCTCAAGGGCCGGATCGGGTCGTTGAAACCGTTACCAAGGAGCCCGAGGCGCCGAGGCTTAGGGCAAACCAGCGTATCTCTCCGATCCGAGATGGACACCGGGCTCCTCATCTCTTCGCAGGCAGGGAAGGCGTTCTGCGGGACCACGCAATGATGCATCTTTATTTACAGCTCTAAATCTGCAGAAAGACGCCTGCAAGATGAACAAATCAGACCAATTTCAAACGAAAACGCCAGATCTGATGGTGTTTCTCGCGAAAGATCGAATCTTTCAGAAGTTCTTAACAGATCTAAGGGTAAATACCCTCCTATGAACAGATCTGAGCAAAAATAGCTGATTTGGAGGGGAAAACGATGAATTTCCGAGAATCAAAGAGGGATAGTGAGAGATTGCATGAAGAAATCCAGCTCAAAAACACCAAAGACACCGCATCTAGCTTCCAAGAGTCGAAAATTTTCAGATCGAAGGGTAAAAGCTCTCCTGCGAGAGGTCCAGCTCGATATTCGGCCAAAAAGCTGTGACTAGAACGGGAAAGCGAGCAAGAATAAGAAAGAAACTTCCAAAGCATCTACCAAAAATAGGAAAAAGGAAGGCCTGTAAGAAGAAATCCAGCTCAAGACATAGAAACCTCAAACCCCATAACAGAAAGACACAAACTTTTCTCATTCAAACCCCAAAATCTCAGCTTCAAACAAGCAAAAACCCAGAAATCAAACCAAACGGCAAAGCAGAAATTGAAAAGTTTCAGAAATCTTAGAAATCAAACTCAAAGCAGAGAGATTTAAGGCCGAATCACCGAAAAAGAACTCAAAAACCAGAGAGAAATCGGGATCTTCTTCGAATTCGAGCCTCAGATCTCTGTGGCCAGAGAAAAAAAAACAGCAAATCTGTTCATACGAAAAGAGGGTAATCCGCAGCAGACTCACCTTGCAGAGGAAGAAACGGAAGAAAACAAAAAAAGGCATGGGAAGAGAAGAGAAGGGTAGAAAAGGAAGAAAAATTTCTCCTACCTTGAGCTCTCTACCCTTGGGACGGAAGGGCTTGGCGCGGACAAAGAAAGAAGGGGAGAAAGAAGGAGCGTGGGTGAGATTTATAGAGAGAGAAGGGAAGGACCAAGGAGGGATAGATGAGAAAATCGAGCTAGAGAGAGAAAGGGGGGAAATGAAAAAAATAATAATAAGGGAGAGAAAAGTAGAGGAGCGGGCAACACGCTCTATGACATGTGCTTTTTCAATGTTTTTACACACACAACCCTTGGGATTTTTTGGTTTCTTTTAATACCAGAACCCTATTGATACCTTGAAACAAGTTTTTTTTTTTATTGTTATGTACATATATGTGGATATGGAGATGCCTACTACTGAGTAATTAATAAATTAGCAGAGTAATTAATAAATTAGCAGAGTGCGTTGATTAAATATTATCTTTTTTTCTCTCGATCGTTAGCTATTAATAGAGTAATTACTTTTTTAAAAAATATTCTTATTCGAATAGGTCATTTTTTAGAGTGAATGTTATGATTATGTTGTTCACATGCAGAGGTGGCAAAGACATGGCTTGACCTTCCATCTAGATAGGCTTTTGATTTACCATACCCGAGCTACAAAATATATTAGTTGGTCATTGGTTGGATTTTTACTATTCGTAAAAAAATATATACTTGGTTAGGGTAAAACCTCCTTGACATGGTTAAAGTTTATTTGATTATCACTCCAAGTCTCAAATGATCTAAATGAATGTCCACTTTTTGTTTTAAGGCTTTCACTCTCTAATGTTTAGATTGAAAATTAATTGGAAATGCAAATGCTTTTTTAAGTATACATTTAAATAAGGAAACATTTTTCCTTTTTAGGTTTTGAATGGAATACCTACTTTTTATTTGAGGGTCTTTGCCTTTTGTTTTGAGTTCAATATACTTTTGAATTTTTTTTAAAGTTTTCTAATTAATTTATATGATAATAGAATTTTGAGTTACATTTTCTTTTTCTAGGTAAAAGAAACTTTAAAATGCTGCTTAGGTTGGTTAGTCTAGATTGACTCATATTCGACCCACATTAAATGCAAGTTAGACATGATTGTATTGGATTGACATACCAAAGGTGCAGATTAAGAAATTCTAACCTTTTTTAAAATCAAGTCAAATGCAGGTTAGGGTCCAAACAATAGACCTAACCGATGTCCTAATCTAGAATGATCTTATTTGACCTGTTTGCCACTCTTATTATGTGAGCCGAATGTGATTATGTTATTTATGTGGGACATTGTATCTCTTGTAGAGTAAGCTCTTGCCGAGAAAAATAAAATTTTAGACTTTCTAAAATATATGATATTTGCTTGCATTATCAAATAAGGGGTAATTGTGGATATTAAAGAAATAGTTGAGTGCATATGTAAACAAAATACCCATAGACAAAATCTTTGACATTGTCAGAAAAAATAAGGGGGTAATATAACTTTTCCTTATAATTTTCTAGAGAACAGTGTCGGTTAGAATAAAATACGAAGAAAACTTTACGCAGCAACTTGCATGTTTTGGATTTTGCACACAACCGCCTCCGTAGTTTACAAATCACAGTCAAGCACTTCAACCGTCCATCAATGAACCTTTTGAAAGGACCGATACAATCGGTTATAAAAAGAAGAAGCGAAAAATATCTCACGGTGCGGCCTCATCTAAAACAGCAATGTGAAAACTACGAAATTCAAACGTTAATAGTCAAAGTCAGAACCGTCCTCAACGTGACTTTTCGGTGGGCCGCATTTTTTATCTAATTTAAACTTGCAAGATAAAGGGCTTAAATAGTTGGATGCTTTAAATTGCAGTTACTTCTAAAAACACTGGGCTATTACCATTGATTTACTATATACTAATTTGAATAGCCAAATTATATTGGCCACAATGAAGAAATTAGAGGTATCTAATTCGAGCCAAACTTGATACATAAGGTGATCCCACATAAATCTTTTTAATTCCCCTATTTTTATTTTTAAATGAGATCTAACAGCCAGCCCCATAAAAGTTTTCATGAAAATTATGTGAGAATAGTTTTCACCTGAATATTACTAAGATTTAAATTAAGTTAGATTAAATTACTCATAATCACATCTAGTGGTTAAAATTTAGGCTAAAGTTGTAGATTAAATTTGTTGATTTATCTAAATTGAATTCAAATTATATGAGGCTTTTGACCCACTGTGACCGTGGTTAGAACAATCACGGTCCGCTGCTTCACCATGAAACAAGATTACCTTGGATGGGATGCTATTGCTGAATGGCATGCTTTACCTGAATGATGTGGTGGACGGCTAGAGAAAAGCCTCACATGATCTGGATTCATCTAAATTAAGTTAGATCTAAGAAAAATTGGCAACTTTTCATGGCAAATTATATAGACCGACATACTCAAGATATTTGTTCAAAGGTAGATGATTGCAATAATGTTGATCTTTTTCATTGTTTAGCCATTTGATTAGTGTGAACGATTATTTCTAATAGGGCATAGGCTTATTTTCAGATCATTAGAAAACCATAAGTGCCTACTTTTTTTTCAAATTAAATTAGGCTTATTTCTAGATCAAATGGGTTAACTGCACCCAAAACTCAATATCTAACTCTGCATCCTTGATTACATTTATCATCTATTGGTCCTCACCTAAGTTGCAATAACGGATTAAAACGGCTGCTTTATAATCTTTAAGCTAATCAAGGAGGTTATTTGTAAAATAATTGCTCAAAAATATAGAAAAATGCTTGAAAATTAATTTAAAAAATAAATATAAAAAAAGCAAGGAGAGAGAGAGGTGGGTGTTTGGGAGGCGATAAGATGTATGACAATCAGAAAGGATTGGGTCTCTGCATTCTCTCTCTAGAGGTAGAAAGCATTTTTTTTTCTGTCCATTCGTTTTTGGTTCCGTTCTATCATTCTCATTCTGGCATTCGTCAGTTGTCATGTTTACAGGACAGGAAGACTTTTTCACAAGGTAGGAAGATGATAAAAAAAAATAATAATAACATGTGCTTTCCATACTCGCTTACTCGGCATCTTTTTTGGACACTTCCTTTAGGCCGCCTCACACGTGCCCATGCCAGCAGTTGCTTGAGATCATCACCGTCCATTGAGTCTTGAACGGTTCTAATCTCAAACACATGTGCTATTGGTGACACATTAAAAAATCTATATATATCGGCCTTCACTGATATGGACCGTCCGATGGCGGAATAAAAGGCACATGTGGGAGAGAGTATGGCCGGTGAAAATGAATATAGGATCATATTTTAAAAAGGTACATGAATATTGGATCATGTCATTGCTAAATGGGCCGTGTCCAGGTCTGAATACTAGGCCTGATGTGTACAATATGGGTGGCTGGGGCATGGGTGTTGGTCCGGCCCATTTGCAACTATATTAGAAGATAATTTTTTTCTTGCACTCATGCACTCTGCAGTTTATTCTAATATTTGTTGATCGTTAAAAGAATGTAGTAAAATTAATAAGGGTCCCGCCTTTGAATGAGCGCCCCCCTTGAGTGCTGCACTTGGGTAAATTTTCCCTATAGTCCACAGTGAATAACTATATCTACTCACTGATGCTCTTTTTTTTTTTTTCACTAAAACAACTACTCACACTATTTACCACTAGTACAAGTAACATCAAGATGCACTATGGTGGTTGTCAACAAAATTGATTTTCAGAAGTTATAGACTTGGAAATGTTGGTTTTTCAAATTTTGGATTTTTCTACAAAATTTATTAAAATAATTTCATCAAAAAATAAATTAATTCAAAGCATGAATAAATTGAATACTGTATGTTAATGCGTAACCAAGGAAACTTACACAACATGAAACGCAACGTATCAAGAGTTCCCAATCCCACACCTGCCCTAAAATAACACCATGCAGACGATAACCTTGCTTATTAATTACCCTTTCAACAATTCTAGTGTTAGGTGAAATGGGTAATACTATATCTTACTTGTCATCCAGGATTTGGTCCTCTAGAGAACATATTTATGGTCTAATGATCGATTAGATACCGCGGGCGTGACTAGAACCATTCAAAGCTGTGAAGGGAGTAAAAACTTTAAATTTCAACACATGGGTTCGTCACACTTTGGCGGCGCACATAAGCTAGCTTCATTATCAAACATCTTTTTTTTTTTTTTTTGCTTGAAATCAAAGATCTTTTTGTTCTTGTTTTTATCAGTAATTTCTATGACTACATTCTCATTTAAAAGTAATTTAAGACCGCATTCTCAATACCATTTAATCTTTCTCAATACCATTTAATCTTTCTTCCTCAAAAAATCATATATTTCTTTCAAAGAAGTAATATTTTACATTGATACATAAATATGGACGGTCCTAAAATAAGAACCATCTTGTCGGTGCCTATTATTACTAGCATGTGATACTCGTCCAGTTGCCACAGAGTAATGACGTGAAATCTCAGACGATGATGCCTTTTAAAACCATAAATTTGAGAGAGAGGATCAAAAAGGTTAAAATCATAGCTATCTCTAGAAATAGATTTATACCCTTCAGGGCATGTTTCTTTATCAGAATTTTAAGAATTTCAATATAGAAGAATTTCAAATTCTTCAAAAACTATCTCTTAAGGTGAAATTCTAAATCCCTCCTCTTAATGGAGTATTTGAAATACCAAATAAATGTATAAAGAATAGAATTTCAAGAATTCCAAAAGGCCATTTGAGACTTCTGAGGTGACTGAAATTTAAAATTGTGGTTAAAAAAAAACAGTACATTTCAAATATCAAGGACAAAATATCACATCATATCCAAAAAACCCTATATGCCAAATTCCTGTAAGGAATTCTGATAAGGAAGCAAGCTCTTAAGTCTCATTCAAGCTTTTGACTCATCATGATCAAATCTTTCGTTCCTCCACCTCCATCATAATTGGCATGGCCTTAGGTGGGACCCTCAAGGGGTACTCATGGATGGTGCTCAAGAGAGGTTAGCCCTTTAGCTGTATAATATAATATCAATCTTAACATAAAGAAAAAGTATAGAGACTTAAATGGGCTTTAATTCTATGAGAAGTGTTCTCATATACCCATCGTAAGAACTTTTTATGAAGCATACTTGTGGAACCCATTTGAAGTTGGGATTAAGGGAGATGGAAAGATCTTTTTGAGGCTACTCCAAATATCAAGTCTGGCTTCAATCACATGTCTCTAACACCTTCATCTATGGCTCATGTATCTAGTTCATTCGGATTCGTGTACAATCAATCTTACGGCTCAGTACATTCGAATTTAATTGAAACTTGGGGCGCGTGTTATTGGGGAGTCTCTCTGTATTGCAAGATTTGAGTTGGATGATAGATAAGCCCCACCTAAACTTCTCACAAATAAGTATTGAGAACTAGTTCTTATATAATTATTTCCCAACTTAAATATTCTAATTGTTTGTGATGAAATTTAATTCCATTTGAATTTTAAGATTTCATCCATTTTTTTATACTGGACTATGTATTTCTTCTTAGGCTTTGATCTTACTTATTATTGTTCTTCATTTTGTACTAACGAATACATGTCCTGTTTGTTTTGTAATCATTAGCCCCTCTAAATATCATGGTTCAATAATAGAGTTATTAATCACATAAAACCAAAACCAGAGAAACAATTAAGTATACCTATTGGAACTTGAGCAGATTAGATGTACTACATGATGGTTTGATCATCTTATAGGCACCTCCTCCTTAAGCAAGGATTATGGCTTCCTAATGGTAAGTTAGAGGAGTAGAATGAATTCATTGACCATATTTATAATTGAGTTTCAAGTTTTTTCTAATCCCTCAATGTTGTACGGATCCTTATTTATCATAAACCTTAGCCTTATAAAGAAAGTTACTTTAAGCTGGGCATTGGAAAAAGATTTTTTTTTTAATTTTTCAGTAAACAACATTAAAAAGATTTAGAATCAAGTTTTTTCTAAATAACACAACTCAATTAATTAATACAATAATTTCTATGAATCAAGAAGAACTCCTAGCTGGTTGTGTGGCACCTAAAGCAGAGATACATTTTCTATGCATTGCATTTTTTTTATAGAAAAGGTTTCATTTATAGAATATCAAGAAGAGTACATAGCATCTACTAAAATATTTTGTTCAAACAATTCTGAAATAAAATATCAGCACACTTTTGTATCCTTTACCATTCTCACATGCCGAGCTAGCTTATGATTTACCATATTACCTTCTTGCTCTGCATGGATCACTTTATAACTATTAAAGCGCTTGAGTAAAGATTGTATCTCATCTATCAAAGGGCCTTGTCTCGACAAGTTTGGCAAAGAAGAATTGAGCACTTTAATTACTCCCAAGGAGTCACATTCTGAAGGATTTCAAGATTGACACAGATTTCTTATAGGTAGATATCAAACAATTAATCTAAGTTAAAAAGCAATTAACCACAAGAAATAGACATAGTATTTTTTACGTGCAAATCCAAATAGGAAAAAACTATAGAATCTACCATTGATCCACAAAGAACAAGCACTATACAAGAGAGGTTATAAATATACTTACTACCATTATCCAATTAAATACAACCTAAAGGACTTGAAGTTTTTATTGTCGATGCACATATCATTAGCCTTCTTGATGTTTGATCCATATGTCTTGATGCCCCTTAAGACGAACAACTTTCAATAAGAGAAAAAACAATCTTCTACAAGAGAATAGAAGCAATATTCTCTAGAACTTAACAACTTTAGCATAGTTCCTCAGTCAATGTCCTAGAGAAGAAAAGAGTCTCCAATATGAACTCAGAATATGGAGATAGATGCTTTAGGGTTAAGAGAGACATCCTTTAAATAACACCAAATTCGTACCTTATAATTGCAGTCTATCTAGAATAAAAACAAGCAGTCTTGGCATAAAAAGGAAAGATTTCCGCACAATGACATTGTAGCAATTTTCATGAAATGGCGATTTCGTAATTACGGAGGACACAATTTATGTAAAATTTTCAATGCCATAACTTTGTCGTTTCAAATCTGATTGATGCAATCTTAGAACTTACGGATATCTACTCGAAACAATCTTTTCAAAGGTAGATCGCTTGCCTATATTTAAAACTCGGTTTGTAAAATATGACATTTTTAATCGATGTTATTCTTAAAAAAAAATACTTCAATTTAGCTCTTTTGAGACTTTTCAACATTTTCAAACTCATAATAAAAAATAAGTAGAAATAAAATTTTGATTAGAACTAGAGTTTTGTCCAATCCATGAATTAGTCAACAAACATAATTTTAACACCTTTAATAATGATATCACTCACACTAATATCGCAACTCATTTGTATACCCTTTAACATCACAACTGCTTATATCATCCGCCCCATCCACCCAATTCTTCACTCTGCTCATTGCCACAATAACTCTACCTATATCATCTTGAAGCAACACTCTCACACCTACTTTCTGTATTTCATAAAAAAAGCTCCATCAGCATTTAGTTTGAGCACACCCTAAGGAGAAGGATGCCAACATAGAATTTTCTCCAATCTCTGTTGTTGTTACTGTTTTTTTTTTTTTTTGGTCCAACCTTTTTCAAAATCTTGCACCATCCCCACTACCTCTTAAGCTAACTTTTTTAGTTCTTTTAGCTTGCCATTATGAATGAAGTAGTTTTTCTTATTCCAAAAGCTCTATGCCATTGTGGAAATGAATCTAAATTGATCTTATTTAGTTCAATCAACTCCCAAGCAAGCATACTAAAAGAGGAATACAAATGAAAGGAAACATCTAAATTGAGGGGGCATTCACGCCAAACTTTTTCCAACTCCATACAAATAATTCAATATGTCGCATTCTTTTATATATATATATAAAAGCTTCTCAGACTATTATTAAAGAGAAAACATAGAGTCAACTATTACATTTTGCATAATAAAATTGGGAGTATAGTGTTAGATTTTGTGGACTCAATCCATCAGTTGATGTAATAAATTGATTAATTTCTTTATTTATCAATAACATCATACTTTACTTTCATGAGATGAATGTTATTTTACTACTTCATGCACATGACCAATACATATGACATAATGGTTCATGAGTTGAACCGGGTCCCATTAATATATTAAATGTGATATATGTGCATGGATGAGATCCACACACGGGAGATATATGTCACAAATCTTATACTTAAATAGCTTCACAACCAGTAATGATACTGGGCATCTCATTTGATAAGGTTGCAGCACTTTGATGATCACTATGAGATAGTGTGATTTGTCTCGATCATCAGAATGTAAGATTCTAGATCACGGTGTTAGTACATTGGATGTATTGAAGGACCATGAGTCGCACCTTATGGAATTCTATTTCAATAATAAGGTATGCTCTCATAATTCCCTAGCAATAGGCTCTCAATCCTGAGACATTGATGAACTCAAGTTTCTATCTATTTTTTTGCTTTGAGTCACCAATGAGTAAGGCCGACTGTAGGTTAACACCTCGGTGTCTTGGGTATGTGGTAGTAGAACTGTGGGAACGTTGAATGATCAAGATGGAATCTATCTCTATTATCCCCTTGTGCCAATTAATGGATTTGTCATTAGTAAGTGCGCACCCATCTCAATTAAGAGTCAATTGGATGGTACTGATGATTACTGTGATTAATTGGAGCTTAAGGATAATAAGATGTGGAATTTATATTGGAAGAGATAGATTTATTCCAATTAATCCACGGATATTGATAGAGGGGCCTACTTGTGGTAATTGAAAAGTTTAGGGTCTTCATTGTAATTTATTTCTAAGACTGGAGTGCAATTGTATTTATATAGTGGTGTTATTTGCAATTAACTGTAGGCCCGGATTGCACATGAGATGTGGGTTTGCGGTGTTCCAGTTGGAGCCAGCTTTCTAAGGAATCCCTAATGGTCCCCACGCTAGCCCAAGTTATTGGAAAATACTAATCCGACTTGAACTCTAGAAAGAAGGGTTAAGAAATGAGAAAGTTGCTAATTGCTTTGGAAGTAAGACTTCTATTTCAATTAAGCAAGGAAGAGATTTAAAAGTATATAAAATCTCTTGGACGTCCAATAAGAGTCTCTCTTACGCCCAAAACCCGATTAGTGAAAGAGTTGCACGAGTTTCTTTCTCCTTCACTCTTCTAGTTCCTTGGAGTTTTGAGTTAAGATTTTTCCTGGAGATTCCACCAATCTTCTTGAGAAAAGAAATCCAATTCGGGTCATAGCATGCAAGGCTAAGAGGTGTTGAAAATTCTCATCATCAAAATAGAGTCGCAACTTCTCCATTAAAGCACTACGAATCTTCAAAGGTATAATCTACTTCTTGCATGTTGTAGATTATTATGGATATTTAGTGCTGTTTGATTTTATCTTTTAGATAGAATGTTTACTGTACATGGTCACGAGATTGAGGATAATGCATCCTCGATTGGGTTTTTGGTCTTATGGATAATTGATCCCTATGTCAAGTGGGTCAAAAGTTATGAACATCTATCCATGAGACCCACCTACTTCTAACATATAGTACCATGATACTTTTATATTATCAATAAATTGTGCATGCCGAACTAGCTTATGAGCTACTGTATTTCCTTCTCGACCTTTATAAACTACTTCATAATTATTTAAAGTCTTTATCGAGCATTTGACAGTTCCTTTTTCCGTGAACCACCACAATGTGAACTCTTAATAATGCTTGTCCCACGTAAAATAAAAATTGAATGACAGGAAAACTAAAATTGCTCACAATTAATCGCAGAACTTTCTTGGAATATTTAGTGATAGAGCCTACAATGCGTTCCCATTCATTGGCCATTTGTGAAATATATATACCTTTTATAAAATAGGTATTATGGTATTTTCATCCAACAGGACTTTTTTCCTCCAGACCCAGCTCATATAACAATCAGACCTTAAAATCAGGTGAAGAAAGCAGCCTCCATTAAACCGAGTTCGGCACGACTCGTTCTAGTCCAGCCAAACTCGTTCTAGTCCTCCCAATGGCACTACTATTAAAAAGCACCACTGAATCCTAGGGATTAAATAAGAGCCCATTTCCAAAAATTATTAAAATTTGACCTTACTAGTGATTTTAGTGGCCGTGATTGTAGGGTAGTTGACATCATTTCACATATATTTATGGGCCTTCAAGTAGTCCACCTGATGGGCTGGAATCCAACAGCTTCGAACCAACAAAAAAAGGAAAAGCAGGTAGATTCCATGGAAGAAAAAGGAATGAAATGTTCTCAAGATTATGTCGCGGCAAAAGCTGTCTCTACTTGTAAAATTGAGATACGCACAGCCACGCGATTGTGACTCATCACATGAATTCCTACTCCCTTTTTACTCTACTTTTATTCCTTCATTTCCACTATCAACCCCAATTAGGGTGGCAAATCCCGCGGGGGCGCACTTAGATTGAGGTAGACCCGGGCCCAATCCGATTGAAATTTGTAATACACTATATCCGTCTTGGGTTTATATGTGTTAGGGGATATTTAAAATGAAACAATACGCATTGCCACTTGCACTATTATGCCTTTTGTTAAGAAAAAAAATATACTCCATAATATATAAATTAAAAATACACAGTACGGAATCAGTTGATGTTGAATCCGACTCAAATTAATGTATGAAAACCATTTCCAACCCGAACCCTATCCAACTGTTACTTACTAAACCCACTTGTAATACAAGTGGGTCTGGGTGGGCCCCATCTAAACTTGACCTTTGGCTGTCTCTATCTGCAATAGATGTTCAATCAGAAAATTGTCATTGGATAATACAACTGATTAAATGATCTCATCCGTCCAAACATTTGGTGTGAAATCAGAGGGAGAAAACAAAAAGATCAACCAAACTGATAATTGTGGGCCCAACCAAAGGGTGCACACTTGATGGTTAGTTGGGTTAGATCAAGGGCTATTGGGCCCCATCTCCAACTGAGTGGAATGTTCAACCTACGGCTTCCGTATTGAACTTGGATTTGTCAAGTTACAAGTGGATGACGTTTGTCTTAAACAAGAGAGAAGATGGATAATATTTTTGTTGAGAGATGCGGTGGCGCCAGTTTGACTGAAGGTCTTGATTTTATAATAAAAATTGACGTTGGAGATTCCATATGAAATTGATGAGAAAAGGGTGGCTTCTTCTAGAAGGAGTGGAAGCAAACTGGAAAGCAGAGTCGGTTTGATTTTGTTGGGGGAAGACGTGAAATTATGGTTGGTCATGGGTGGGGTGTCGTGTAATAAAAGGTTTTATTATATGCTCCCTTCCTATTTGTGTATTTGTGAAAGATTTTTGGGCAATCAGTACTAGTGAGAAAAAAAAAAATATCGTCTGTCTCATTGAAGTGATAAAAAAACCTTAGTCCACAATTTATTATTATTTTTTTAAAGGGTAGTGTCAAGTAGGAGTGTATACAGTTTGAATCGGTACGAATTAAGCCTAATCTAGCTACTAAACCGCTACCTTCGGTTTTATAAATTTGTAATTCGTAGCCAAATTGTTGTCTACTTAAACTAAACCAGATCAAACTGCGGAAGACTGGTTCAGTTTGGTTAAAATTATTCAATCCGTTGCATTTAAATTTAAAAAAAAAAAAAACTATCACCATGTTCAATTGAGCTTAAACCTTAAATACTAAAAAGAGTTGAGAAGATTAGAGCTTGAGAAGATTTTATATGGAGCAGTGAATACTGAGATTGACAGTTGGATAATTAACGACTAAAATGTTGATTCTTAATATTTTTTATATAAAAAGAAAAACATATATATTTTATGTCAATGGTTTGGTTTGGTTCAATTTAAATCTGTAGATGTAGGGTAAAATTAGTCACCGATCTTTTATTAATGATTATAATTTTTTCGATGCATGACCAAACCATTGACAAATGGTTTGGTTAAGAATTGGCGGATTAGATTGATTTAGTTTGATTTTACGAATCGACCGATTTTTTTGTACACCGCTAGTGTCAAGTGTGTGCTCCTATGCTATGCTTTGCTAACAACAGGAGTCAATCTTGTCTTAAGGGCTTTTAGTTTTTAAATGAGAGGCGATGTGACGGTCTTTTCTTTTTATATTAAGGTTGATTTTTATTCTTTACCAAAGAAAAATGCTGATTTTCATTTTTTAACACTTATAAAAATAAAACGTCTAAAAATTCCTAACAATTTAAATACATGAAACAAACAATCTCTTAGGCCTAGTTTATTTGTATTAACATAAATGGTTAGACATGAAGATTAATGTAAATTTTTAAAAAAGGAGCATCAAACAACATCACCTTTTCATTCTGTTTTTTCAATAACCTAGGGTATCTTTCGTCAGTTAAGCTTTTGGACCTTTGGCATTATGTACGAGGGTTACTCGATTCTGACGAGTAAGGACTATTCTATAGGGGGTAACATACATGGTCACACATATATTACTCAGAAAACGCAAGGGGCAGAAGTTAAACTTAAGACCTTGGTGAGCAAACTCAAATATCAAACTAACTGAGCCACCGCCTTGACGGCATCGTCTTTTTATTCTATTTTTCGAGAACAAGATCTTATTTAACCTTTATTTTTAGATATTCACCTTTAAGTTTCATTTTTACCTATTTTATAAATTTAATTTCCATTCTTCTAATGCACAAAAATAGGTCCTAAGAGTATTTTCTTCAATTGTAAAAGAATGAAATGCCCTTAATTTCTTTTTAAAAAACTGTATTTAACCAATTATTTTGAAACTACATGTCATTTCCGTTTGGGCTGACATCAAAGGCAGGGGTTATCAAAGACAGAAATATGGTTTTCCAAACTTTTACAATAACTTGTATAAAGAAGTTGGATCACGGCATTCCACATTTCAATAAAATGCAGGGGCTGTTATACAATTCTCACTTTCCCAGGGGCTTTTTACAACTAAGCAGAGAAATCAAAGCGTAAATGAAGAAAACAAAGGCTGGAATTGTAGACCCCCTCACCTCTTTTCCTTCTGGATTCCAGCCTGGACAGCATCAAATGCAGTCGACATGCCCAGAGCAGAAAAGATGCACACTCACAAAAGCCATACAACACGGCCTTTGCCTTCACTGATTCATCTCTCAGTGGCTTGTGGATCTTCGAATTAGCCAATGGGTCATGTGGTCGTTGTCAAATATCCTACAAGTCATTGATGACACTGCTAACTTTCCACTTCAGCACCTCAACAACTAACAGTGCCTGCTTTCCGTATTCGCATGCCATTGTAATACGGACATTAAATTTGTTACCCAAGTGGTCCAGGCCAATTAGATTTATTGTCTTGATTCATTTTCTAGTTATATTAAAAATTTTTTATTTGTTAAATAGTAATTTTTTAATAAAATTAAATTTTTTTATTTAAGAATAGAGTTCTTTGGAAATAAAAAAAGTGATGATTATATATATATTGATGTGATCTTTCATTTCTAAGGCTATGCATTTACAAATTTGAAAAAAACTTAGTGGAAATTAGTTTTTCATGGATGTAAAGATTTTTGCTAAACTACGTAAATCTCTTATCTTCTTGTGTGATTGATTGTTTATCTTAGTTGTTCGTGCATGTGTTAATTATTTATCTTAGTTGTTCACGCACACACGTGCACGACAATGGTGTTATATCTGCAATAAGTGGTATCAGAGCTTGACTAGGGTCTCCTAGAGCTTGAAGTCGTGCGCTGCGAAGATTGACGGAGTTGAATCCTTGTGAAAACAGAGAGAAGAGATCAGTTTTGTTATCTTTGGGCCACACAATTGCGGAAGAAGGAGCATTGGGGTTGTTTCGGTTCTAATTCATGGGTTGATTGGAGAAGAAACTTTTGTTTCTTGAAAATCTGTCGGAGAAGACAGAGGAGGCTGGACATTTGTTATCGTTGCCTCGTAAGATCTTGGAGAAAAAAGGTTTGGACTGTTGCAAGAAGAGAAAAACCAAAAAAAAAAAAAAAAGACTCACCGATCATGCATGTAGTTGCCAGGATCACCGCTCCACACTGGTCATTGTCGTAGCCTTTCCTCGCCGGTCCGAGGTCACCTACCGCTGTTAACAGCTACAGCTGTTGTCTTTGTTACAGCTGAGCGTAAGGGTTTCTAGTTGCAGGAACCAAAAGCGGACAAGGAAGACACATGGATTTCTTAACCCAGGTTAGGTTCGGTTCAGGTCAGGTCGACCGGACCCTTTTCACAACGGCGCCCAACCCAATCAGTTTAGAGGTTGGGTCGACCCCAGATCGGATCCGACTTGAACCCGTTTGTAGCAGCTCAGCCCGCAGCAGCAGAGTGCTGACGTCAACCCATGTTAGCAGGTCGTGCAGTCAACAACCTGCTTGACAGGATCGACGGCAAAATGTTATTTCTGCAATATCTTAATCATCCGACGTCCGATCAGAGATCCGTTTGCACCTACAGACTCATTTCGAGTAGATTTATATGTTTGTGGAAGCAGATTGGTTGTTTGACGGTCAACGACATAGTTTAAGTAAATCGAATTGTAGAATACTATTTTTATAATATTGGAGCCATTTGGAGTTAAATTTCAAATCCGTTTCTTCTAGCAAACTCGTGGTGACGAGATCCACAGCTTAATGCAGGAGTTAAGGTCAGAGTTAGTTGTTTATTTTTTTTGTATTGCTTAATTTAATTAAGGTTGAAAATAATACTGTGAACACTACATGGCTATGCTCAACCATTCCAATTAGTTGATCTGGAAACAGAAGATGGATGATATCTTCTATTGCAAAGACCTTTATGATCCCATTGAGGGGGATAGTGCCCAACTAACATATATAAAAGATGTAGAATGGAAAAAGATGCATAGAAAGACGATTAGTTACATCAGACAATGAATTGATAACGGCATATTTCACCACATGTCTAATGAAATCAATGTACATTCACTTTGGGAAAAGCTAAAAGCAAGGAATGGTAAAAGGACTACAATAAACAAAAACTTTTTTATTAGAAAGCTTGTAAATATGAAATTCAAGGATGGTGGTTAAATGTTAGTCAATTCCAAGTGCAGAGCTGTGATGTAGGAATAAATTGGTGAGACCAGATTGATCCTCATGGAGTAATGTATTTAAGATGTTTTTACTCGTTACCTCCCTGATAGAACTTTAAACGTTGACACAGGTTAAGGTCCCAACAGAATATGCTATGTAGATTCAAACAATAACTACTGAATAAACACACCAATCAATCACACAAGAGATGGACACAGGATTTTTTACGTGGAAAACCCAAATGGGAAAAAACCACTGGACCTAACACCGGTCTACCAAGAACAACCACTATGTAAGAGAAGTTACAAGACTACTTACTACCCTTTTTCACCAGTTGGATACAACCTAAGGGACTGAAGCCTCTTCTTGCCGACGCACACGTCGTACACTCTCTTCGGGATTGCTCTCCATGCCTTGAAGCTACTCAAGACGAATCAGCATAGTGGAGAAGTAGTATGGAGCTCAGAAGATGAAGATGCAGTGCATAAACCAGCAGAAGACCTTCTGAGAAGATGGATCTCTCAATGGATATTAGGGTTTCGATCTGGAGAGAGGTGCTTTACTTCGTGGGAGAAGGGTTCTTTAAATAGGGAGGAACCCTAGAGTCCTTAACGCCTCTAAATCTGGTCGGATTAGGATGGACAGCAAGCACCTCCGAAGCTTTCGCAGTTTCTGAATCGCGTCTGCCGACCTAGCCGACCGATCGGGTGAGGGTCCGACCGATCGGGCATTCAGCCGACCGGTCGATCGTCTGTTCTGTCTGCAGACTATTTGTGTACACGAAATTCGACCGATCCGTCCCTGTATCCGACCGGTCGGTCCGTAGACCACGTGCATTGCACATTCTACGCAGAAGACAAACACATGTTTCTTCTAGGTTACTTCAGTCCATCTAAAAACATAAAAGTATAACTCAATAACCTAAGTTTTGTCCAACCCATGAACTTGCCATTATTACATACCTTTCAATCTCCCCTTTTGGCAATTCATGGACAAAACTTCCTAGACAGAACATTCTACCCATGAAGACCCAAACATAAGCAAAATAAACTGTGAAACCTGAAATGCACAAATTGATCTTACCAAATAATCAGTTAAACAAAACATAAAGCATAACCAAGTAAGTATAAGCAGAACAGAGATCGATGGCTATCAGTTTATGAAAAAGTCAATGCAAAAGTATGCAAAAGTCAATGCAGTTGATAAGCAAAAATGCACCAGATATTTGAACAAAATGCTCTCCCCCTTTTTGGACATGAATGGTGAAGGGGGCAAAGGAAGAGGACAAACAGAGCAAGAAGCAATCAAGAACGACGAAGGTGATCCAAAATAGCATCAAGCTTAGACCCCAGTCCATGAATCTCGGCGCTAAGACTGTCTCGCAAACTGTGCATGTCAGTGCAAATGGACTGAACCTCGCCGTGTAGAAGCTCAATATCAGCAGCCTGATCACACAAGATCTCCTCAAACGCTGACAACCGAGCATGTAAGGATGAATCATCAGGAAGATCCGCCTCAGCAGCAGGAGCAGGAGTGGGCCGAGGAGGAGCAGGCTGGCGAAGCTGAGAACGAGACTGCAACAAAGTACTCATCGTGATGGGGTTCGGCAGAGGAACAGACACATCATGTAGGGAAGGCATGACACCATGAGAGAGAAGAAACCTAGATAGAAGAACGCCATATGGCAATGATGCGTTCTTTGCTGCAGAATGAGCTTGAAAAATGGTGTCGAAGATCACCTGGGGAATATCGATAGGAAGCCCACTGCCAATGACGTAGAGGAGGTAACCAGCCTCGCGATAAATCTCTGAATGATGTCCTCTAGGCTCAATGTTATTCTTCACAAAAATATTGAGAAGCCTATAGGAGTCAGTCAATTCCCGTTGTCGCAAGAGATAACCCTCAGGCCAGTCACGAGGCTCTCCGCATAATGTAGAAGCGACCTCACTGTAGTCAATGGGAGCATCCTCCTCCATAGTATCAGGTGCAGCGTCAGGGATAGGATACTTGGCATCCGGAGTCTGATCAATGAGTAGAAATCAACTCAATGCTCGAGGAGTGAGAGTAACATTCTTGCCCCGAACAAAAGATTTAATAACATTCCCCGTCATCTCATACATATTGCAGTAAAATTCCCGTACAATATCAGGGAAAATCTCAGTCTCATATGAGTATAATGAGGCCCATCCTCGAGTAAGTAGCCAAGCACCAAATGCCAATGTGGCAAAATGTAGAGGGTTGATAGGTCGTTCGAATAGAATCGAGCGCTTGCTAAAAATGGTTTCATATTGTTGTGCTCTAGCCTCTGATAAGAAACGGTCAGTGTCATAAGTGGGAGTAGTTGAACTACTGGCCACACCTTTTTGCTTTGAAGCTATTGCCTTCTTGGGTGCCATGACTGAAGAGGATGGAAAAATTAGAAGCACGAAACATCACAGCAGAAAAAGAGCAGCAAAAACGTCACTAGAGAAGGATGATGGTCATTGTGACATTTCATCGAACAGGACGTGTGCATACACAAAAGATGTGATATGAAGCATAAAAAAATCCTCAAGCACATACAAACAACCACACGCATCAGAGCATCTATTGCATAGGGACATAGTGGAGAAGAGAAGCCCAAAACCAAAAAGGAAAGATGAACATCCATCGTAGTAAAGGCAAATAGCATCACAAAACAAAACGCCATTGAAAAGGAAAGAACAAGAAAGGCAGATTAAAGAGAACAAATAGAGAAGGGAGAAAGAACAAGAAGAAGGCTTACCTCTGTAATGAAATCGATGGAATAGATAAGGAAACTCAAAGCACACGAAATGGAAGAGGAGAAGAGAGGAAACAACGTCTAAGAAGTGAAGAAAGAAGAAGAAGAAAGGACGCACAGATATATAGAAGAGCGGAGAAGTCGAACGGTCGCGCGTTTTCAACAAACTGACACAGGTCCAACCGGTCGGATGGAATAGCCCGACCGGTCGAATTCCACTTTTGGAAACAGGCTAAATGGGACCCGATCGGTTGCATAAGGGACCGATCGGTCGGGAGTCGGTTCTGGAAAATAAAACAGACGAAGAGCAAAAAGGCCCGATTGGACGCAAGTGTAGCCGATCGGTCGCAGGGAAAAGGAGAAACGGAATAGAAACTCGTCCGATCGGTCGATAGAAGGATTCGACCGGTCGGCATACAAACTGTGAGTTTTTTTTTTGTTTTTTTTAACTCATAGAAAGTATGAAAGTAACAAATATGCAAAGATGAAGGAAAATAAGAGTGAAGAAGCAACATACTTGAATGAAACTATGAATCACAAAATCATCAATGCATAGTGGTGCTGTAAATACCTTAGTTAATAAGCCAAAGAAGTCAAGATAACACAGTGGGAACTTAATGCTAAGATTGAGCATCTTGTAGTCAACTTCTAAGGACTAAACCACTCCCCCTGAATAATTCACTCTATGAAAAAGCTTGATGAAAGCTGTGTGATTGACAAAAGAACACTCCCCTTGAATAAGTAATTTTTTTTTTTTGGAATGCAACACATGAAAACTTGCAATTATTTTGCTTTAGCCAACACAATAACTAATCTTGAGAAACACAGAAGTGATGCATTGAAGAGTTCCGGAGGAAACATTGTGTATCAAGACAACCAGGCCAAAAAACTAAAGCAAAACACAACTAAATAACATATCAGATGATCATGAAAATAGTAAGAATAAAAATAAGTATGTGTGAGAAAAGGAGCAAGAGAAGAACTGTCAAGGATGTAGACCAACTCCAAGAGATTTATGAAGTGATTCAAAACGAGAAGGCTCAAGACGTTTAGTAAACAGATCAGCTAATTGGTGCTCAGTTGGAAGATGTTCCAAGTTGATGATTTTGGTTTCTACTAAATCGCGTATGAAGTGATGCCTGATATCTATATGTTTTGTTCGTGAATGCTGAGTTTGGATTCTTTGATATGTTAATGGCACTTCTGTTATCACAATATATTGTAATGAGTTCCTGCTGAAGACCATAATCTGCCAACATCTGCTTCATCCAAAGGAGTTGTGTACAACAACTTCCAGCTGCAATGTATTCCGCTTCAGCAGTGGATAGTGAGGTTGAGGTTTGTTTTTTGCTATGCCATGCAACCATATTGTTGCCAATAAAAAAACAACCTCCTGATGTACTTTTTTTGTCATCCACACAGCCAGCCCAATCTGCATCTGAATATCCGACAACTGCTGTATTGGTGTTTTGAGTCAGCCAAACCCCATAATTGATTGTACTCCGCACATATTTCATGATGCGTTTAACTGCTTTAACATGAGACTCCTTAGGTTTGGACTAATACTGAGCGCAAACACTGACACTAAATGTAATGTCTGGTCTGCTGGCAATTAGATATAAGAGGCTTCCAATCATGCTTCGATACATTGTATCATTGACATCCTTACCCTCTGTATCTAAACTGATTTTAACAGAAGAACTCATTGGTATGCGTTCCTACTTTGACGTCATCATACCGAACTTCTTTAGGAGATTATTGGCATATTTTGATTGGGAAATAAATATACCATCTGCACTTTGCTTGATTTGTAATCCTAAGAAGAAAGCCAATTCACCAACCATGCTCATCTCAAATTCACTGGTCATAAGCTCAGAGAACATATTTGCCAAGTACTGTGAGGTGGAACCGAACACAATATCATCGATGTATACTTGTGCAATCAGAATATCAGCTTCCTCATTCTTTATAAACAAGGTTTTATCCACTCCTCCTCGACGAAAACCATTGTCAAGAAGAAAATTGGTTAACCGTTCATACCATGCGCGAGGAGCTTGCTTTAATCCATACAATGCTTTGTTTAGCTTATAGACGTGATCAGGAACCTGCTGATCTTGAAACCCTTTTGGCTATTCAACATAGACTTCTTCATTCAAGAATCCATTCAGAAACGCACTTTTAACATCCATTTGAAACAATTTAAAATTTAATGCACATGCAAGAGCAAGAAGTATGCGAATGGACTCGAGTCTCGCTACGGGGGCAAAAGTTTCATCAAAATCTATCCCTTCAATCTAGGTATAACCCTGTGCCACCAACCTAGCTTTGATCCTCACAACCTGATCCAATTCATCTGTTTTATTTTTGAATATCCACTTTGTGCCAATAACATTTGTATGGGTAGGTCGTGGAACAAGTTGCCAAACCTCATTCCGTTCAAACTGTTTTAGTTCCTCATGCATAGCATTTATCCAGGCATCATCTTGAAGTGCTTCTAAGACATTGTGAGGTTCAATAGAGGAGATATAACAAAGATAGCTTACCTCATCACTTACTTGCTGATGCGTACGTCTAGGCTTATCCACATCGCCAATAATGTCAGATAATGAGTGATGCTTCCATGCTCTAGCTTTGGGATTGATCCGAGAAGTCGTGCTTTGAACAGGAACAACAAGATCTGTAGAAGGACTATGAGACACAGACGGTGTCTTCGGATCTTGTTGCTCGGAAGAGGTGTCACCCAAATCAGTGCTAGATGGCTTCTCATCTGAGTTTGTTACCTTTGAAGGTTCAAGCTGATTTGTATTTGCATTATCATCCTGCACAGAAGACGAGGTAGGAATTATGATATTGTCATCGTCAGAATTAAAATACGACTCTGCATCATCTATTACCACATTAAACGACTCCATAATGATAGAAGTACGCACATTAAATACTCTGTATGCCTTGCTATTCAAAGAATAGCTAAGGAAAATACCTTCATCACTACGAGAATCAAACTTACCAAGGTGTTCACGATCTTTAAAGATATAACACTTAGTTCCAAAGGTTCTAAAGTTTTTAACAGTGGGTTTTCTACTATTCCATAGTTCATAGGGAGTCATCTTTGTTCCAGGTCAAGATAGACTTGGTTAATAACATGAACTGCAGTGTTTGCAGCTTCAGCCCAAAATTTTTGTGGAATTTTCTTACTGTGTAGTATAACTCGGGCCATCTCCTGAATAACCCGGTTTTTACGTTCCACAATCCCATTTTGCTATGGAGTCTTGGGAGCCGAGAATTCATGTTTAATTCCATTTTCTGTGCAAAAATATTGAAAGAAAGAATTCTCAAACTCAGTTCCATGATCCGATCGAATTCGAGAAACTCCACCAAATTTATTGCCTTTATCTGCAATCAATTGTAGCCATAAGTAATGGAAGACTTCAAAGGTTTCTGATTTCTCTTTTAAAAATCGCACCCATATAAAACGAGAGAAATCATCAACTGTTAAGAATATGTATTTCTTTCCTCCAATACTCTGAGTCTGAGTAGGACCCATAAGATCCATGTGAAGTAATTCCAGTGGCCTAGATGTAGTCATTTAATCAAGTTTCTTATGAGGTGACCGATTTTGCTTTCCAATTTGACAAGAACCACATACAATGTTAGAGGGTTTCTGTATTTTGGGAAGGCCACGAACTAATTCTTGTTTAGAGAGAGTTTCAAGGTCAGTATAGTTCATATGACCTAACCGTTGATGCCACAAGTTAACAGTGTCTATTGAAGTTAAATGGCACTGTAGATTATCAGAATCCCCTACAACATAGCAATTATCAGCATTTTTCTTTCCATGAAGTACAGTTTTACCTAATTTATTAACAATTATGCAATCATTCAAAGAAAAGTGCACTTCATGTTTAGACTCATATAGTTGACTAATACTCAAAAGATTTGCTTTTAAACCATTAACAAGAAAAACATTGTGGATCGGAGACATACCTGGAATATGGACAGTACCTTTGCCAATGACATTTGACTTATTTCTATCACCAAATTGCACACTACCACTATCACACTTTTCAAGAGAAGTAAACAAAGTTCTATCTCCAGACATATGTCTAGAGCACCCGCTGTCCAGGTACCACACATGTGAATTTTGAGCACGTAGAGCAGTAAGGACTACATGACAGTAAAGATCAGATTTTCGTACCGAGACCTTCTTAGTTTTAACCTTTTGAGGCAAGGAGGGTCGATGCCTGTGTTGATTTTGAGTTGCAGAACGCAACTTATTGCAATGAGGTCTTATGTGTCCTTTAATCCCACAAAAGTGACATATTGGAATGAATGTGGGTCTAAACTTTTTGGTATTCGTTCTATTTACTAAATTAACTTGTGCATGAGTTTGAACAGTAGGTTCAAAAGTGATTATGGTAGTGCCCTTAATAAACTTGCCTGAATTTTGAGATGTGGAACCATATTCAAATCCAAGTCCTCGTCGATCAGCACTATACTTTTGAATACCAAGAATTTCTTCAAGCTTTTTAGATCCAGTATTCATTCTTGTCAAGTCAGCTTTGGCTTTAGTGAGTTCTTCCAAAGTATGGTGAAGCCTGTTACTTAAAGAAGCATTTTCTTCTTTGCTTAGATTAAGCTCTACCGTCATCGCATTTAACTCACTGGTAGTCTTAATGGACTGATCATGCAGCAAGTTCCATTCATTACTTGCATCAGTCAACTTATTAGACAAAATAGTATTTTGAGAGGTTAAGGAAGATAGCTTACCATGGGTTTCTTTGAGTTCAGCTTTGAGGGAAGCTATCACTTTTTCAGAAATCGCAACTTTCTTCTCAAGTACTTCATTGAACATTGCCACTTTTCTTGAGTCTTTCACCAATTGATCATAGGCAATCAACAATTCCTCCTCAGATTGTGGTAAGTTGTCCATGAATGAGTCACTATCTGAATCAAACCCTGCAGAGATATCTTCCTTGGCAGAAGAGCTATTAGACTTAGACATGAAAGCAACAAACTTTTCAAATTCAGAAGAGTCCGATTCAGGAGTTTGTTCTTCTACTTCTGAATCATCATCCCAGGTAACATTCAGCACTTTTCCCTGATTACCTTGATTTCTCAAGGTTCTATTAACACATTGAGATGCATAATGACCGAAGCCTTTGCATTCATAGCACTGAGTGTTCTTGGGAGGTATTTTAGATGAATTCTTTTCTGGCTTAGATTGAGGATTAGAAAAGGGTTTAACAGTTGAGGTAAAGTTTGACCTCTTTTTGACCTTGTTTTTCTTGTAAGCCATCATCAAATCCTTTTTATCCGTACCTTTCATTGCCTTTCTGAATTTTCTAACCAGGAACGCATCAAATTCGAGATCCTCAGTGTCAGAGTCAGAGGTATCACTCTCATTGCCTGATTTGGAAGAAAGTAATGCGATACCCTTTGATTTCCTAGTTGTTCTCAGATTTGTTTTAAAAGTTTGCAAATTTCCAATTAGTTCATCAAGAGAAAGGGTATCCAAATTACTTGTTTCCTCAATTGCCACTACTTTGGGATCAAACCTTTCAAAAGAGAACGAAGAATCTTTTGAACAATTTTACTATCTGGAATGTTCTCTCTTAAGTTAAAGGCTGAATTCACAACATCATTCAGTTTGGCATAGAATTCATTAAATGTTTCGCTTTCATCCATAACCAGGGTTTCGAACATAGTGGTCAATTTATGAAGTTTAGATCTTTTAACCCTGCCAGTTCCTTTATGAACTTTCTCCAAAATACCCCATGCCTCTTGAGCGATGTTACACTTAGAGATTCTCCTAAATTCAGTAGGTGAAACACCGTTAAAGATGGCATTCAAGGCTTTACTATTAGCAAGAAAAGCAGATTTCTCATCTTTTGACCATTGAGCCATTGGTTTAGGGATTTCAACATTGCCATCTGAGGTAACAACTGGAGGAACGTAAGGAGTGTGAATGGCTTGCCAAATATCAATATCAATAGACTGCAGAAACGCAACCATTCTTACTTTCCAATTTACATAGTTAGTTCCATCGACTAAGTAAGGGGGCTTATTGGTTGACATACCATCTCGGGGAATCTCCATAGCAGACAACTGAACTAGATCTACAACCAAACGGTATGAACCCGCTCTGATACCACTTGATAGAACTTTAAACCTTGACACAGGTTAAGGTCCCAACAGAATATGCTATGTAGATTCAAACAATAACTACTGAATAAACACACCAATCAATCACACAAGAGATGGACACAGGATTTTTTACGTGGAAAACCGAAACGAGAAAAAACCACGGGACCTAACACCGGTCCACCAAGAACAATCACTATGTAAGAGAAGTTACAAGACTACTTACTACCCTTTTTCACCAGTTGGACACAACCTAAGGGACTGAAGCCTCTTCTTGCCGACGCACACGTCGTACACTCTCTTCGGGATTGCTTTCCAAGCCTTGAAGCCACTCAAGACGAATCAGCACAGTGGAGAAGTAGTATGGAACTCAGAAGATGAAGATGCAGCACATAAACCAGCAGAAGACCTTCTGAGAAGATGGATCTCTCAATGGATATTAGGGTTTTGATCTGAAGAGAGGTGCTTTACTTCGTGGGAGAAGGGTTCTTTAAATAGGGAGGAACCCTAGAGTCCTTAACACCTCTAAATCTCGCCGAATTAGGATGGACAGCAAGCACTTCCGAAGCTTTCGCAGTTTCTGAATTGCGTCTGCCGACCCAGCCGACCGATCGGCTGAACTTACCCGACCGATCAGGTGAGGGTCCGACCGATCGGGCATTTAGCCGACCGGTCGATCGTCTGTTCTGTCTGCAGACTGTTTGTGTCCGCGAAATTCGACCGATCCGTCCCTGTATCTGACCGGTCGGTCCGTAGACCACGTGCATTGCACATTCTACGCAGAAGACAAACACATGTTTCTTCCAGGTTACTTCAGTCCATCTAAAAACATAAAAGTACAACTCAATAACCCAAGTTTTGTGCAACCCATGAACTTGCCAATATTATATACCTTTCACTCCCAAAATAAAATTCTAAAACTAACCTAATTTAAAATCTAACAAATACATTCATTCCTAAAAATTATACAATTACAACAACATTTCCTAAATAAAAATCGTAAATCTAAAACTTCCTAAAAACAAAAACTAAAATTTTTGCAAAATAAAACACACATTAGAACTTCCCGTAAAATAAAAACTAAAATTAGAAACTTACTAAAATAAAAACTACATAATGTTAGAAACTAATTAAACAAAAATGAAAGAAAACAAAAAGTTTCCTCAATTAAAAAATAAGAAACTACATTTTCTAAAAACAATAGATTTACAACATCAATTCAAATTAGAAATAGATTACATTTTAGGAAGAAATCTAAATGAAAATCAAATTAATAACTTTCTAAAGCTAAACAATTTCTAAAAAAAAAATAAACTCTACAATGCAACTAAACAAAGCAACTTTCTAAGTTAAGAATGAATCTATTCACACATGATAAACTAAAAAATTAATACAAATATGACAACTAAATTTCCTAAGGTAAACAAGATACAAAAATTATGAAGACTCTATTTTCTAAAAAAAACATTCTACCCAATACATAAATATGTAATCTACATGTGATTGTATCATGCATGAACGAGATGAGTTGCTAATAAACATACAGAAATCAGATTTCTACTACTGAATTAATTTAGTTTTAGACCTGCATCTTCAATCTTTTAGTGCAGAAAATCATTTTTTAATAGTTCACAAACACATCAAACAATTACTGGGATAATGACCAACTCTCACCACTGTTTCAGAACTGATTTTAGACTGTTTTTATTGATTTTTCAATTCTGATTTCAGCTTTAAAACAGTTGTAAACATTAGGCAGTCAACTGATATGAACGTTTGTAACTCTTTTTGTGAAAAGTCGTCCAACATGAGCCTGATTGAGAAGATTTTTTGCACATATAGATTGGTTTCAATTTTGAATTTTATTTAATTTGTGGCACAAGAAACCAAATGCTACAACTGGTTTAGACGTGCTTCTATCTTATGATCAATTTGGCTATGTTAGGTTCAATTTTATCTTAATTTCTGGACTATTTTTTAATTCAGATTCATGGAACTTTGCAAAATTGAAAATCTGATTTCTAAATTTAGCATGATCATCACCCTTAATTATGAATAAAAAGTAAAATATGCATGAATTTAATGCAACCTACATCAGTGAAACAATTCTAAAAAAAAAAACTGTGTAAGAACATAAAGTGCAGAAATTTAAATAAAAGGGCAGGAAATAAAGTAAGAGTGCAGAAATTTAAATGTAGTAATTACAGGAATTTAAATGTAACAGTACATAAAATTAAATGTAGTATTTGCAGGAAATTAAATGTAGTGATGATAAGAAAAGTAAATGTAGTAGTGCTGAATTTAAATGTAGTTGACAGGAAAGTACATGTAGCAAAGTTATCTTCTTAAAATTTTTCTTTTATCCGGGTTCATGGTTACTTCATGTATAATCTTAGTATCTTGGGTTGTTAATCCAAGTATAAGAAACATTAATAAAATATCCACACAAACCATAAGAAAAGAAGATAAAGTTAAGAAGAATAACATTATACTAACATGTAAAAATCTTTACAAGAGATTGATAAATAAAATTAAGAAAAATACATGCTACGATAGAAAAGAAGAACCTCTTCTAATGAAACTCTTAAGAGTGTAGTATGGCCTTAGGGCTAAGCCTCCTTAAGGAATATTATCAAGAGAGAGAAAGGCGAAGAAGATGAAATGTAGAGATCTAGAAGATGAGCTCTTTTTTTATGCTTTGGAAGTCCAAAGGAGTGCCCTATTTATAGGTTTTCAACCCCCAAAGTTTCCCTTCTCACTTAAGATGATAAAATCTTCAAAATAAAAAATAATAAAAAAAATTCAAGGCTTGGGCATGAATCTCTATGGGATTTTTTTTTCTTTTCTTGGAAGTCCTTCTTGGATGCTTTTTTCTATTCTTGTCTTTACCACCTTGCATTGAGATTTTTGGAAAGATGATTTAGGGATAAAAATATTCTCTTGGAATTAAACATGGCCCACATTAGGTATAGAACTTCCTCCTTTATCTCTTGCACTGTCAACTTTCCTTCATTGGAAGGCTCTCCTTGTTGGCTCCAAAATTAAAGAGATATTTGAGGATAATTCTCCTTAATTTTTTTCTTTCTTTTTACAACAAAAATATGATCAAAATCCTCCTTAGGCATGAATTGCTTCTTGCATATTTTTTTTCAATTCTACTCCTTTTCAAAGAAGAACTTTTATGTGGCTTTCCTTCTTCATCTTTGATGAGATTTTCTTCAAATTTATCTTAAAAATATATTAAAATATGCAATAAGTAAATGGACCCCATCTTAAACATTCCACAAGTGTTGTGTGCATGTGTGCGACCATGACGCCAACTTTTCATTTTTTTTTCTTCTAACTTCTTTTCCTCTATCCAATTCTTCTCTCCTTTTTTTTGAAAATAAATTCCTTGCCTCAATCCTTTTAAAATAGGACCCATATTATCAATTTCATACAAAACAAATGTGAATTCATGTAAAAAGACAATTTTAATCCTAAGATTACAAATGGATGACTATGGGCCCATCTTTCCTGAAATATGAATAAAAATGCACACCATTTTCATGATTTTATGTGAATGTAATGATGATTAAAATTGAATGTAATTCAGGAGAAAATAATTTTCACCAAACATTCCAAAAATATATTTCTAAAAATGGCAAGTTTCATGAATTTATGCAAAAAATATGATTTTTAAGCAAATTATGCAGAAAAATACTAAAATGATTTTAAAATGCATGAAACCATGATATCACACTAAATGAAACTTTTTCAAATCAACGAGTCCTTAAAATGGTCCAAAATATATATGAAAATGTGCATTTTTAAGGACTTATTATTAGATCGAAGATCACATCATTGAATCCAAAGTGTGGTCAATCGGTTAACCACAATGAAGATGATCCTTGATGATGGGCTGCAAGCTTTGTTCCTTCTGAGTTATTTGATAGATACATGAAACACATTGGTTGTTTTTGTGAGTAACTCTACTCTAAATGGTGTGGTTGTCCATGAGTTAGATTACCAGTAGTTTACAAAATAAAGAAACTAGAAGGAAATTTGTAGGGATAGATAATGTACAGGCCTTTGGTACTGAGAATAGGGGGAGGAGTAAGAATAACGGACTAAAGGAGGGTTGTGGCAAGTCTCGAAGTGGATCACAGACTTGGAAAAAGTCTGTAAAATGCTTTTTCTGTGGCAAAATGTGCTATATCAGGAACAATTATTTTGCCTTGAAGGAACAGAAATGATCTAACAATGAACAGAAGAATAATAGTGATAATACTACAGCTACTTTGGGAAAGGAAGTAATGGTGTTTGTTGGCGATGATGATGAGTATTTAAGTGTTGCAGATGATCAAGCTGAGTGGGTTGTTGAGATAATAGCATCCTACCATGCTACTCTTTGTAGGGAGATGTTTTCGACGTGCAAAGCAGGTAACTTTAGTACTGTGAAGATGGGCAACACTAGTCATTCAGAGATTGTTTGTATTGGTGATGTCTGCATTAAAACCGATATTGGTTGCACAATGACGCTGAAAGATATGTGACATGTTCTTGATCTGCGGTTGAATTTAATTTTCAGAACTGCATTGGATCGTACAGGTTTTGAGAATTACTTCCGAAATGGTAAATGGAAGCTCACTAGAAGGTTTCTTATTATTGTGAGAGGGAAAGCGGGTAATAGGCTTTACGAAATACATATGAAACTGTGCAAAAGTTTGTTAAATGCTGTTCAAGACAATTCATCTCCGAATCTGTGCCATAAGAGACTTGGTCTTATGATTAAGAAGTGGCTGCAGATGTTCGCAAAGAAGGATTTAATTCCTTACTCCAAATGTATATTCCTTGACCTTCCGATTATTGTTTGTTTGGCAAATAGTATATGGTTGCTTTCTTTTTGACATTAAAATTGAAATCTAATATATTGAATTTGGTATATTCTGGTGTTTGTCATCCGATGGAGGTAAAATCATTGGGTTACAATAAGTTTTTTGTCACATTTATCGATGATGCATCAAAGAAAGTCAGGGTATATGTGTTGAAATCAAAAAATCAAGTTTTTCAGATTTTTCAATAGTTTCATGTCATGGTTAAAAAAGAAACAGGTAAACTCTTGAAGTGTGTTCGCCCAGATAATGTTGGGGGGGGGGGGGGTGGGGGAGTACACATCCACCCAATTTAAAAGCTACTGCTTGAAGTATGGTATTCAATATAAAAAGGTAGTTCTTGGTACTCTACAGCACAATGGTGTGGCAGAGAGAATGAACAACGCTATTTTTGAGAAGATGAGATGCATGTTGATATTAGCATGGTTTCCTAAGTCATTCTGGGGTAAAGTCATTATGATTGTCGGTTATCTGATTAACAGATCTCTCTTAGTTCTTTTGAATTTTGATCTTTCAAAGAGAAGATGAATAGGTAAAAAGGCGTTCTATTCACACTTAAAGGTGTTTGGTGTAAGGCATTTGCACATGTACCAAAGGAGCAGCGTTCAAAGTTGGAGGATAAGGCAGTTAGTTGCATCTTTTTTGGTTATGGTGGAGATGAGTTTGGCTATATGTTATGAGATCCAAAGAAGAGAAGAATTTCAAAAGTAGGGATGTGGTTTTCCATGAAGACCAGTTTTTTGGATATGTTGATAATATTGATAAGTCTTCTGAAACAGTTGATGGAGTGCTTGATCTCACATCGACTCTTTCTCCGGTGCAGACTATAGGTGGAGAAAGTGGACAAAACGATCTAAATCTTGATGAGGTACAGGGGTTACCAGATGATGAGTATGTTGAGCAGGGGGAGCTGCAATCTCCTTTGTTAGAAACCATGGAACCTCAAGCTAGGAGGTCTACTTGAGAGCGTCAACCATCAACTAAGGATCCTGCATCTGAATATATTTTGTTTACTGATGAGGGGGACTAGAGAGCTTCTGAGAAGTAATGACTTATGATGATAAAGATGAGTAGATGAAGGGTATACAGAATGAAATGAGTTTTTTTGGAAAAAAACAAAACTTATGAGCTGGTGCAATTTCCTAATGATACGACTATTTTGAAAAACAAATGGGTGTTCAAACTGAAAAAGGATGAGAATGGAAAACTGGTGAAGCACAAAGAATAGTTAGCGGTAAAAGGCTTCGCACAAACGAAGGATATTGACTTCGGTGATATTTTCTTTCCTGTTGTAAAGATGACTTCTGTTAGAGTTGTTTTCGGTCTAACTGCCAACATCGACCTCGAGCTTGAATAGATAACGTGAAGACTGTGTTTCTTCATGGTGATTTGAAGAAGAGATTTACATAACTCAACCAGAGGGGTTTGAGGTAGAAGGAAAATAATAGATAGTTTGTAAGTTAAAGAAGAGTTTCTACGGACTGAAGCAAGCACTGAGACAGTAGTACAAGAAGTTTGATTCATTCATATTGAGTTATAGGTATCGGAGGACAACTGCAGATCACTGTGTTTATATTCATTGATTTATCGATGACAAGCTCATCATCCTTTTTTTATATGTAAATGATATGTTGATAGTTGGACAAGATAGAAAGTTGATTTGCAAGTTGAAAGAGGAGATGTCAAAGTTGTTTGATATGAAAGACTTAGGTTCCGCACGAACAATATTAGGCATGCAAATATGTCGTGACAGGAGTTCCAAGCAGTTGTGGTTATTAGAAGAGAAATATGTTGAACGAGTACTCGAGTAGTTCAATATGAAGAAGCGGTTCAACATGAAGAATGCTAAGATAGTTAGCATGCCTCTAGCCATTCACTTCAAATTGAGCAAGCACTTATGTCCTACTACAGATGATGAAAAGGAATTGATGACATCTGTTCCATACTCCTCTGCTGTGGGGAGTTTTATGTATGCCATGGTTTGTACACGGCCAGACATTGCTCATGCTGTGGTTTAATGAGTATATTTTTATTTAACCCTAGAAAAGAGCATTGGAAAACAGTGAAATAGATCTTCAAGTATTTGAGAGGTACTTCTAGGTTGTGTTTATATTTCGGAAGCTCAAAACCAGTGGTGGAAGGTTTCACTGATGTTGATTTTGCAGGCGATCTAGATCGTTAGTTGTCAACTTTTGGTTATTTGTTTACTTTCATAGGGGGAGTTATCTCTTAGTAATCGAAGTTGCAGAAGTGTACAGTACAGTTTACAATTGAAACGGAATACATAGCTGCTAATAAAGTAAAAAGAGAGATGCTTTGGTTGAAGAGATTCCTTTAAGAACTAGGTTTGAAGCAACAAAATATATAGTTTATTGTGATAGTCAGAGTGCTATGGATTTCAGTGAAAATGCTACATATTATAGTCGCATGAAGCACGTTGATATCAAGTATCATTGGATTCGTTAGGTGATTAAAAAAACCTCTATGAAGCTGGCAAAGATTTACATTGACAAGAATCTATTGGATATGATGACAAAGGTCATGTCTAAGGAAAAGTTTGAGGTGTGTTCAGAGTTGGCAGGGCTACACTCCAAGTAAGGGGTTCAGGGCGTCTTCCCCATGCTCTGGAGGGGGAGATTGTTGGCTAAGTGGGTTCAAATCAATTGGGTTCATTGTCTTGGGTAGTTTCTCTAATTATATGAAGAATTTCCTATTTGTTAAACAACCGTTTCATAATAGGATTAAGACTTTCCTTTGTCTAAGAATAGAGTTCTTAGGGGATAAGAAAGTGATGATTATATCTACTGATGTAATTTGTAACTCTAGACATATGTTAAGATTCCTAAACAATGGATTTATAGATTGGAGGAGAACTTAGTGGAAATTAGTTTCTCATGGATGTAGGCATCTTTGTCGAACCACGTAAATCTCTTGTCTTCTTGTGTGGTTGATTATTGATCTTGGTTGCTCACGCATACGCGCGTACAATGGTGATGTCATATCCACAACAAAATTGGTGTTGGCTTGTTTCATGTGGGGTTTAGTCACACGGTTCTTTGGACCACATATGTAAGAAGAAATGGTTGAATGGCCAAGACATCCTGATCAGTTTGGATTGTGTTGTTGGCCTCATTTGAGCGACATTGGAATCCCCCACATACCAAAATTTTAGTAAAGGTTGTATAAATACTTTTCATTAATTTTCTTAAGTAGAGTCCACTCCCCAACACTCTTCCGAGTGAAATTCCGTTTTGTTGAGTTGTTCCTCCTTCAATTAAAGCTTATGGCAGATTAATTCCAATATCACATTAGATTTTCCTTTTAACTATTCAAACCAAAGCGTGTGGCATTAGTAAAGGCAACAATATAAGCATGGAGTAGAGTAGAGTGATTATACCTCCTTTCTGGAAAAGAAAAATGGTTTTCACTTTGAGATAGGAAAAAAAAAACATCTAGTTTTTCCTTCTTGGTATATAAAAGTGCAACCAAACAATGCTAACTGTGGAAGACGGAAGGCTTTTCCTTTATAGCATCAAAATTATTGATGTTGTACAAATCTGTCCACTAATAGACGCGGGTTTCAGGATTGACTGCCTTGATGCAAAAGTTGACTATGGGCAAAGGTTGTGGGTAACTTTAGGGTGTTTGATTGATAACATTTACAAAGTAAACTAACAGAGTAAAGTCGCCACTGTTTGGTAATTAGTGGAAGAAGCGAAGAAAGGCGAAGGAGGAGAACTTGATTTGGAAGGACGGGGAGAGGGCATTGCAGAACGGATTGAGATGATAGAGATGAGGATCAGAATGTGGCGAGGGATTTTGTGACTTTCTTGCATTGTTAGTAGATTCTTGTGCACTGAAGCGCAGAAAACCCTAGTTGATTGGCCTGCTAGGGGCCTCTGTAGTTACATAGTAGCTGTATTTGTTGTAGATGATGGTTTTTTTAAACCCATAGTTTTAATTAGTTGTGTTTGCCATTAGTTTGTAATGGGAGTCAACCCTAAGTCCCATTTTACCACGGGCTTAGTTAATTTGCTACCATTTGAAGTTTATACCAGCCAAGGTTTGTACGTGCCTCAATTGACATTATTCAGTGGTTCGGATTTGGAAAAATTTAAAGCACTTAACTTGTACCTTCTTTGTCACATTCTCCTTACATTTTGCACATTAGTAGATCATGGGGAGTCCTTATAGACGCCGCTACCTCACTGTGACCGGTTAATTCCTATTTTTTGCACATGGGTAGGTCATAAGGGCCTCATATCCTTCACCTGCACCCAGGGTAAATTTCATTCTCCTATTCTGCTCTTGCAGCCTTGTTTTATTTTAATAAATGGCAAATTCAATTATTGTTTTTATTTTTGTATAAGGCAACTTCAAAGTTGAGATCACTAACGCAGTAATGGCTCGTATGGGTGACAGAATATCACAATTTTTACTTGCAAGCGTAGCTTTTCCTAACCCAAGATCAAGGTTTGCTCCTTGAAGTGTGGGTTTGAGCTGCGGGCCTAAAGGGCCGGGACACCTGTTAAAAAAAAAAGGAGTACCTTTCCCACAATAACTAGAAAAAAAAGAGTACCTTTCCCACATTAACAGTAAAATCTTCATAAATAAATAAATAAAGATATCATAGAAAATTGGAAAAAGAGATAAAAAGTAGAAAAAACATATAAAAAGTACAACAATATTATAAATATAACATTATGTATTTAGAAATAATATATTATATGGCATTTTCCTAATTAAATACCAAGAAAAGCCATAAACTTAGAAAAGTGCTCAAAGTTGTATGCAGGATTTCCATAAGAGAAAATCCATCCAGTCAGATGATAGCACCTGTGTCATGAGAGCATTATGTGATTCAAACTTCAAACTTCTTAATTGAGCTGAAGCCATTGTTATTCATATCACCATTTCTTTATTATTTTACTTACATTCATACAAAAATCTAGAACTTGGCAGCTTATAATATATGTAGGTCATCTCTATTTTGTCCGAACTATATTATTAAATTAAGCATAGAACTTGCTAAAACGTGACATGCTAGTTAGGCCTTATCAGTAGTGATGAAAATATTAGTTGTCCATATTCTTGTGGAAGGCAGTATTGGAATAATTTCAAATTTGTGTGTTTTTTATTAGAAACCTTGAATATTTGTTACATTTATCTTGTTATTTTGGTGGATAGTAGCTCGATAAATTCGTTTTTTTATGATAATAGATATTTAGATATCATTACAATAAAGTTTTAACAAATGAGATTATTTAATGTGAAAAAAAAAAATCCTTCCCCCAATTTGGAAAAGTTTTTTTGTAGAATTGCAAAAATTCTAAATTTTTTATGCTTTTTCTCATACAAAAGCAGCTATGCCAATGTCAACATTTTCTTAACGATTGGAAAGGGGCTAAGTTCCTCACATTTTCTAACAAAATATGGCTACAAAAACGTGCAATTTGCACATCATTCTGCTTCTTAAAGGCCGTTTGTTTCACTTTAATTAATTTCTTAGGGATTCCAAGATTTGTGTTTCTAAAAGTTGTTAAAATTGAACCATAGGTAAAAATGAAAAATTATGCATCGAATAGCCAGTATCCCTTTCCATGGAAAAATAATCACAGGTAGATGGAAAATGAACACCAAGCCATCCATCATTCTAGTAACTCAAAAGAAAGTCAAGATTCGATCTACATCTCCCCTTACGTACTTCAACCCTCACCTCTCTAATAATAATTTGTTGGAGCCATTTTGACCACAAATTGCTATGCATTCAACTTCATTCAAACAAATGGATCCTAAGAAAAATACATCATATATGCTAATTGAAGAGGGTAGTTTACAACTATTGAAAGAATGACTTTTATCTCACTCGTTAATTCTTACATATCTAGCCAAGGTTCCAACCATGCGCCGGCACTTTTACATCACTTGAGGGTCATGTTACCTCACCCGGGGTCTGTCTGCTTCCCTTGTCCTGGGGTTCTAACACTTCTCCGAAGTCTAATACCCCCTTTTGAGGGTAGAGTCAGTGCCCTCTATAGCTGGTATTAAAAAAAAAAAAAACTACTACAAAACAAAACTACTACAAACTCTACCTAATCCCCACCCACCTAACCGTTGGTTGGAAAATTTATTCTTTAGGTGCATGCTGGCTCCATGTGAACCTTGCCAGCTTTGGTAGGGGTCGTTTTCGGGCAGCCTTAGATGGATCTGGGCTGTGGTACATGGGTTAGTGTTTTTTTTTTTTTTTTTGAGCACGTGTTTGATTTGAGCCACTAGGGTAAAGAGGTCTACATTAAGGATATTATTACCTTTTCAACAACTCATGTAGAACATAACAATACCAGATTCACACGTGTGTCACTCATACATCGAAGAGCACTGCCTACAAAAGAAAAAAAGAGTCCATAGGATTATCACTTTTTCTTTCTAGTTAGACATTCGCCCAGATGATACAGAGGCCCAAAACTGAAGGGGCCTTGCCCATTCCTGCACGGATGTTTGCCTAAGGACCAATTGGTTGACCTAGTATGTCCCAACAGGTCCTATAATGGGAGGCCTTAATCGATCCAATTGGGTGGACCTGTTTGAGCTGGTTCTTGGCTGAAATGAGGCCAGTGGTTTAGAAGTGGATCTATAATATTTAACCCAGTACAGAAATCAGCTGACTTTGGACAGCTTTGGCGCATACAGATTGGGCATGTAAAATTAATGAAGATTAATGAAGAACAATAAAAAATTTCATAAGTAAAACATTAATGTCAACAGACAGGTGGTTGTAATGGGTACCCGGCTTATTGTAAGTTTGTTCGGGTCCCTACCCTTTGAGTAACTGAAAAGGGGGACCATTGACAGCTATGGTGACAATTCCTGACCGACCCCTTGTACCTACCGGAGCCTGATACAGTAATTCAGGTTCAGGTGGACCAATTTTTTGCGTTCAGAGTGGATGAGATTGAGACATCATTTTTGCTAGTAGAGATTGGGTTGGTCACTTGGTTGGCATCTCAAACCAAATGTATAAACGTGTTGGGTTCTGTTCTTACGGTTCAGCCAAATCAGGATTTGACCTTGTAATGTGGGCTTTTGACCTGCCCATCCAACTACTGGGTTGAGCATGGGTCGACTTTTCTGTTCTTCAATTAAATGGGACAGATTCGAATTGAGACAATATGTATGTTGCCAATAGTGTTTAACTTCACCCAAACTCGACCCCACCAGTTAATTGCAATACGAATTACATCCCTACCTTGTCAAAATATATTTTTTTAAAATTGACACAATTTTTTTTTGGGGGACTGTAGTCTCAAAGTTCATTTTTTAAAATTCATATAGCTTTAAATCCAGCTTTAGAGTTTTTAACGCTTTAAGCATACTAGAACATTTTTGCCCCTACAACCAAATATTATCATTTTGCCTCTCTTTAAAAAAAAAAACAGATTTCTCCGCGGCAGCATTGTTATAGTTCAGCAGGCGACCATCAGTGGCCGAACGACAGCTGATGACCACTTTCAGCCGGTGACCAGTGACTTTTCCGGCCAGCTTTTGGATTTTTTTTTGACACCATGATTCCATTTTTATGTTCCTGTTTTACATTAACATATAGTTTTATTTTCATATTTTTATTTCACGCTAATACATGGTCTTATTTTCATATATGTTCATGTCTTACACTGGCATATGAAACATATTCCTTTTTACATACCACATGTTCTTGTTTATATATTCCTATTTCATATAACATATGACCCTATTTACATATTCCTATTTTACACTAACACTTGATCTGATTATCATGCATATTTTTGTTTCACACAACACATAAAATATATTCTTGTTTACATAACATATGTTCATATTTACATGTTTCTGTTTCACACTAACACATAGTTCTGTTTTCATGGTCTTGTTTCACATTAACATATGGTTCGGTTTTTATGCATGTTCCTGTTACACACTAACGCATAGAATATGTTCCTATTTACATACCACATGTCCTATTTCATACTAATACATGGTTTTGATTTCATGTTTTTGTTTCACATTAACACATGGCCCTGTTTTCATAGATATTCCTCTTTTACACTAACATATGGAATATGTTCATGTTTACATGCTACATGTTCCTATTTCACACTAATACATGGTCATATTTTTATGTTCTTTTTTCATAGTAACACATGGTCCTGTGTTTATGCATGTTCTTGTTTCATACTAACACAGAACATGTTCTTGTTTTAAACTAACACATGGTCATATTTTTATGTTTCTGTTTTACATTGACACATGTTCTTGCTTTTATGTACGTTTTTGTTTTATACTGACACATGGAACATGTTCCTATTTACATATCATATTTCTTGTTTCACACACTAACACATGGTCATGTTTTCATGTTCCTGTTTACATATACCCTTTACACACTAACACATGATCCTATTTTCATAAATGTTCTTATTTCATATTAACACATGAAATATGTTCCTATTTACATAACACGTTCCTGTTTATATATTCCTGTTTCACAGTAATACTTGGTCCTGTTTTCATATTCCTATTTTACACTAATAAATGGTCCTGTTTTCTTGCAAGTTCCTATTTTACACTAACACATAAAACATTTTCCTGCTTATATACCACTTGTTTCTGTTTTACACTAACACATGGTCATATTTTCATGTTCCTATTTATATGCTCCTGTTTACATGTTTCTTTTTCACACTAACGCATGGTCCTATTTTCATGTAAGTTTTTGTTTCACACTAACACATGGAATATGTTTCTATTTACATAACACATTCTCCTATTTAAGTGTTCCTATTTTATACTAACTCATGTTTCTATTTTCATGTTCCTATTTTACACTAACAAATGATCATGTTTTTATGTACGGTCGTATTTATATACCATATATTCCTGTTTTTATGTTCCTATTTTATACTAACATATGGTTTGTTTATATATCACATATTTCTATTTCACACTAATAAATGGTTTTCATGTTTCTTTTTACATGCTTCTGTTTATATGTTCCTTTTTCACACTACCACATGGTCCTATTTTCATGCATATTCCTTTTTCACATTAACACATTAACATGTTTCTATTTACATAATACATGTTCATGCTTCACATTAACACAAAGTCCTGTTTTCATTTTCATTTTCCTATTTCACAATAACACATGGTTACATGTTCTTATTTCACACTAACTTATGGAACGTGTTCCTGTTTCACAGTAACACATGGTCTTATTTTTATGCATGTTCCCATTTCACACTAACACATAGAATATGTTCCTGTTGACATAACTCATGTTTCTATTTACTTGTTCCTGTTTCACACTAACACATGTTTCTGTTTCATACTAACATATGGTCTTGTTTTCATGCATGTTCCTATTTCATACAACACATGGAATATGTTCTTGTTTACATACAATATGTTCCTGTTTTACACAAACACATGCTCTTGTTTATATGTTCTTGTTTACATGCTCCTATTTCACACTAACACATGGTCTTATTTTCATGCATATTCCTGTTGCACACGAACACATGGATATGTTTTTGTTTACATAACACATGTTTCTGTTTCACACTAACACATGATACTATTTTCATCTTTCTATTTTCCACTAACATGTGGTCTTGTTTTAATGTATGTTCCTGTTTCACACTGACAACTAGTCCGATTGTATACATGTTCCTGTTTCACACTAACATATCGTACATTTTCCTATTTCACACTAGCACATCGAACATGTTCCTACTTCACATTAATACATGATCCTGTTTTACACTAATACATGGTCTTATTTTCATGCATATTTTTGTTTTACACCAACACATATAACATTGTCCTGTTTACATACCACATGTTCCTGTTTATATGTGGTAGGTGGGTGATAGGACAAGAATGAACATCATCTACATGCATACTTGCCTCAAAGTTGATGTTTATAACTTTATCATAAACAATGGAAGTTCCATGAATGCTTCTCCTATGACCTCACTAATAAAATGGCAAATCTCCATATGAGCAGCACACAAATCCTTCTAGGATCAAATGGGTAAACAATGTGACTAGACAAAATGCACCTCATTGCTGTACACCTACGATGGAACATGGATGCTATGAAGATTCTGTATGATGAGATGTAGATATAAACCACATAAGCATTGCCTTGTGAGATTTCACATGAAAATTGTATAGCTATATTGTGCCACCATGCAGAAATCTATCAAAACCCATCTAAACATGTCTAATGGAAGCGACATTTCTACAAACACCAAACACACGCGCACTCAAGTACCCCAAGTGTACTAAAACAAAGACTCTGGCACACCAACAAATTTTCTTCATTAATACCCATCACACTCCACTAATTTACATTGTACATGCTACTCCCAAGTCCCATTAAGTAAAGAAAAAAAAAAACACAGAAACCAATCTACAAAGAAAATGCATTATCAAAACCAAACCCTACATCATGTGTTGAAAGCCATATATACCATGAAAAACAACCATTGAATCCTTGAAGCACTACAAGAAATCACATCTTTAGCTATGAAAAATTTCGTCGCCAAAATGCCACAAAACGTCGGTAAAAACTTTTACCGATGAAAATTTTTTCGTCGCCAAAACGTCGGTAACTAAATGTAGCAAAACCCTATACTGACAAAATCCAAAAACGTCGGCGAAAATTATATTTTACCAATGATAAAATATACATTTACCGACGTTAAAAAACGTCGGCAAAAATCATTAATTTAAATTTGACTTTTACCGATGAAAATTTAACGTCGGTAAATAATTTCTCGTATTTACTAAATTTTAAAATCTCATTTTACCGACGTTTCTAAACGTTGGTAAAAGTCATTTTATTTAATTTATTTATTTTTTAAAAATTTAAATGACTTTTACAGATGTTTTCAACTTTTGCTGAGACAGCGAAAGAGAGAGCAGAGAGAGCAGCGAGAAAGAGAGCAGAGAGAGAGCAGAGAGAGCGAGAGAGAGCAGAGAGAGCAGAGAGAGCAGCGAAAGAGTGAGCAGAGAGAGAGCAGAGAGAGCAGAGAGAGCAGCGAGAGAGAGAGAGAGTAGAGAGATCAGCAATAAATCAGAGAGTGTGAGAGAGATAAACGAAATGGGGGCGGGGAATGAAAAAGGAGAAAGATGGGCGGGAGATTTTAAAAAATTTTTACCGACGATAAATTTTCATCGCACAAAATCTCATTTCGTCGGCAAATGTTTCTTAAAATCATTACACCTTTATTGAAGTATAATAAAGACATTTAGTGACGTTTTTTAGAAAACGTCGGTAAAAGTCTAAGCTGCTTGTGGAATAAAGGCTAGACTTTTAGCGACGTTTTCTCTAAAACGTGGGTAAAGGTCTAAACTGCTAGTGGAATAAAGGCTATACTTTTAGCGACGTTTTGCAGTAAACGTCGCCAAAAGTGACTTTTAGCGACGTTTTTCAATAAAGGTCGGTAACGGTTACTTTTATCGACGTTTTTTGAAAACGTCGCTAAATGTCTAATGGTAGCGGAGGTAATGTCTAACTTTTAGCGACGTTTTTTTTTTTGAAAACGTCGGTAAAATTCACCTTTACCGACGTTTTTTGGAAAAACGTTGCCAAAAGTTACCTTTTCACCGACACATTTATATGTGTCAGTAAATAATAGTCTTTAGCAACGAAATTATAAATTCGTCGCCAAAAAACGTCGCCAAAAGTGCAACTTGTTGTAGTGAAGGCGATATTCGACGAGTTTGGTCATGCGTGGTGGCAAAAGAGCATCTAAATCCGATAGATGAGGACCTAACAAAGAGTCTAACAGAGGGACAAGCGAGAGCAATAAATAAGAATCATCTTTGCCAAAAACATTGTTACTGCTTTGGAAAGGTTACATGTATGGATAAACAACTTTCCAAGGTCGTTGGCTACCGGTTGCCCCTTTTTCCAAAAGTCTAATCCTAAATAAAATAAGAAACAAAAAAAATCCTAGAGGTAGGATTGCCATTATCACAAAATATGTAAAATAGAATGGACTTAAAGCATTAAAACTTATAGCACTCATGGACTCTTGCAACTAAGAACTTAAAAGGTGCACTTCTACTTAATTAAGTTTGAAAAATCAAACTTCTGCCTAAATTATGTTTATTTATTTATTTATTATTATTATTTTCTAAGATTTTACCTTAGTCGGATTTGGAGTGGATTCATTTTCTAGCGACCCCTTTCCCATATAAATTATTTTATGCAGATCTCATACCTTGCACACCCTATAGTGAGACCCACCTCATGACCCATCTGAATGGATCAGTCACATAGACCCCCACCCTACTAGCCACTATTCACTGGTTTTTGCATCATTGGATCAACGGGTTAAGTTGTTAAGTTGTGAAACTTGTGGGTCAGTGATAAAAGGGTTAGGAAGATCACATAACCCTCTATCATCGTACACTAGTAGGGTCCACCAGGGGCAGAACTAAGAATTTTTTGTTGGAGGGCCAAAGTCTTTTTATTATTTATGGCAAATATGACTCTTATTGGATTAAAATCTCTCATAGAACAACATAATTAAAAAGTGATTTCGAGCATGTTGGATTTCAATAATGAACACCATTGAAGGAAAAGACAAGGTGAAGCATGGATGATTAGTACAATAACAATTATAAATACATAAGTCAAAAGAAAACCATTCTTAAAATGGGTTCTTGGTTTTCTCCTCTAATATTTGAAATTCAGATCATTTTATCTATATTAATAATAAAAGTTAGACATTGAAAAACAAAAAGTTTTCTCTATCTATGTTGGATAAAGTTGCAATCAATTTAAAGTTTTTTGTATTAGTAGAACATAAATAGGAAGTAATTTTGGATGAGTTAGATTTCAAGTTTGAGCTTTAAGATTGAAAATAAAAAATGATGCATAGAGAATTAGTGCATTTATAATTGTAAATACATATTTCTTCGGCCTTTCTTCTTACACCTGTGATAAAGTAATAATAACTCCAAATCCTTTTACAGCCTCCAAGCCCTAACAATTCAAGCTTTCTGCCTTTCTCTGATCAAACTATCATGATCTTAAATCAAGTTATGTTTGTGGTAGCGGCGACTCTAGATTTGGGTAAGCAGTTTATAATCTATCCATAATCCCTTGTTTTATTTTAATTTCCATTTCTTTCCTTCTTTTCCTTCCCTTTCTTTTTTCATCCGATTTTCTTCAAAATTAGATATTATTTAGTCCATTTTTAGAAACCAATATTATATTCTTAGTATTTAATTTTTGATAATATTGGAGAGGCTATACATTAAGGGATTAACATTAAAAGAGGGGGCCAATGTGTGTGTGTGTGTCTGTGTGTGTGTAAGAAAAGTCCAAAATAAAGGGGGACTTATGGCCCCTGCTTGCCCTCTAGGTCCGCCCATGTAGCACACCCATATAGAAAGACTACCTTAGTCCCAGCCTAAGGTGGGGTCTATAGATAAGTCATTCTTTAATTTCAAAGTTAGAATAAAAATAACTAGTATTAGCCTAAATCAACCCACACCTCATGTAGAGGCAAACCTACATAAATGCTATTAGGGGGGAACCCACCCCCCTTCTAGAGCACATGGATGTAGGTCCACCGCCAAAACCTAGGATTTGTCCCTAAAACCCAACTAACTATTTGGATCCGCCCCTTAAATGAAAGTCTTGGGTCTACCACTTTGTAAGGTTGTTATCCTAACTTCCACGTGTTTAGCTTTCCCCACAAAACCAACTTAGATTGATGTCCAATTAAATCAAGAAGAATCAATCAAGAGATAAAAAGGGCAACTTGAAGAATCAACTATATAGCAAGAGAGATCTTTGGTTGCTCATTTGGTTGGGTTCAAGGGATGGGGTCTCTAATAGCCAATAGGTCCTACCCCTAGGGTAAAAAATATATATATATTTTTATCATGAAAAGTTTTGCATTCAATAAAATATAAACAAGGATGACACTTTTCTACATTGAATAGACAACCCTAATCGAATTGACATGATAAAAGTGACAGAACTGGTTATTAGACATATGAGTCTTCTCTGTGGGGGGGGGGGGGGGGGGGGGGGGGGGGGGGGGGGGTATATTTTAAAAACTTAGTAACTTGACAGTCCTTGAAAGGTCATTTTGTTGGGAAACTTGGGTGAATCTGAGAGCATCCATAATAGACTAGCTAAAAGTTCCCATTAGCTAAAATAGCTAGCTTGAAGCAAAAAAGCGACTCCAACAGACTAGTTATTATACTAGCTATTTTACATTGTACCATTTTGGCTAGCTAAATATAGTTAGCCATTATACACTAGCGAAACAATAAAAAACTCTTTATTGAGTTGACTTTGTCATGTAGTATGCACATTGAAATATAATAAGTGGAGTATGTGGTTAAAAATGAATAAAAAATTAATATTTAAATGAGATAGAGAAAAGATAGATAGCATTGTTGGAGTGTGAAGTTGAAAAGGTAGCTAGCTAAAATAGAATTTTGGCTTTTTTAGTAAGATTTGGCTAAAGAATACATAGCCTTGTTGTGGATGCTCTGATGAAATACCTATAATTGAACTAGTTGAAACTCTTAAGACTCATTTATGTACGAGTTGTGGACACTAAGTTGGGTCAAAATCAGTTTAGTGAGACTGTTGATGCCATTTTTCCTTTTAAATATTGGTATCCTAGTACACAATATGTGTATGATCTGATATGTAATGGTGGTGCTGTATTTTTTTAAAGAAGTTTTGGCATATTGTTGGTAAAATATGTAACTAATGAGGTTTTGTTGACTTTAATTTTTGGTAATTTGTCTAGTGAGATTAATCATACTTTTATTGTCCTTTGGCCCAAATGCAAATATCTTGAAAAAATTATTGTGTTTGGCCTTATAAGTCTCTGCAATGTAGTGTATAAACTTATCTCTAAGGTTTTGAACAACTGTTTAAAGTTTGTCTTCCCTGTCATCAATTTTTGGAGTCAGAGTGTTTTTGTACTAGGGAGGCAATGTGTTGGAAGCATACTAGGCTATTAATTTTTTGAAACAAAAGTAGAACGACAAGAACGGATTTATTTTTATTAAACTCGATATGAGCAAGCCTTCTGATAAAGTTGAGTGTAAATTCCTAGAAAGAGTGATGTTGAAGTTAGGATTCCACTCGAAATGGGTCTTTTTGGTTATAGGCTATATTTCCGTAGTGTTTTACTTCATTCTGATTAACAGTGAGCTGAAAGGTGTGATTAATTCATCTAATGGTTTAAGATAGGGTGACCGTCTCTCTCCATATTTGTCTCTTTTATGTGTACAAGGACTCATTTCTCTTCTGAGGACGGCTGAACAAGAGATAAAGTTCATGGGTCATAGTATATGTAGAGGGGCTCCTCTACTCAGCCACTTATTCTTTATAGATAGAAGCCTCCTTTTTTGTTGGGCAAAGTGAAAGGAAAAACCTTATATATAGCATCTCCTTCATATCTATAAGAAAACGTCAGGACAAAATATCAACAAAGAGAAGCCCACATTATTTGTTAGCAAAAATATAATGAAGTTCATGATATGATAAAAGTTTCTTGGGGGGTAGCTGAGATTAAACAACATGAGTAGTACCTGGGGCTTCCATCCTTAGTTAGGAGATCAAAGAAGAGGAATTTTGAAAATGTCACAGAGAGAGTATGGAAGAAGCTGTATGGGTGGAAGGAAAAGTTACTTTCTTAAGCTGGCAGAGAGATCCTGCTTAAAGCTGTTGCTCAAGCAATCCCTACTTATACTAAGAGTTGTTTTAAATTGCCATTAGGGCTTTGTAAAGTGCTAGAGAGAATGATGGCCAAATTCTTATAGGGTTAATTGAAGGTTTTTAGGCCCCAGATTTATTCTGGATTGCCATTCAATTACTACGTTTATGGGCTTGAATGCAGTCGCCTCTGTTTAGGCCTGCTTGAATGTGTGCTTTATTTTCTCTCTTCTTCAATTAAGCACTTTTTGTAATATGAACCACAATCCATTCTTAAGAATATAAAATACAAATCAATGGACTCAAGTTTTGTCAATACGTGAATTAGCCAATACAAAAATCCAAATAACCTCCTCCTTTGGCAATTCATGGACAAAACTTCCTATATAGTCAATCTACCCAAAAATAAATCTAAAATTACATTAGGTATAATATTGAGTAAATTGAAATTATATAAAAAATTGTAGCATCAACCCTGCAACCAATTGAGAAAATTATACATTCCGCTCCACAACTAATGGAAAAAAAAAAACTCTATGTTAAGTTCATGAATTTGCATAACTATGCATCATTTTAAGATGAATTAGGGACTTAATTGTGTTAAATGCATTATTATTCATTCAATTATATCATTTTATGCATTTTCACCTAGAAATTCGAATTTGCATAATTGATACACATTTTCTGCATTAATTAAGAGTGTTCGCAATTTTTCTCCGAAGAATTCCAATTGGAGTAGAACTCTGTCCAGTTAGGTCCCGCTTTAATGTGGGTTATTCAGTATTTGATGGGTTTAATTAAAATGTGTAGGAAATATAGAATCCGCAGAACCCCTAGAATGTTCAATCATTATGCTACAAGGAAACTGTACATCAAAGGTGGGACCCACGCATCCTTATGCTCTCATCCTCAGAAGTTTCCGGAAGATTCCAGAACTCCTTCTCTTTTTATCTTTAAGAGCCTCATGCACAAACTTATCAAAAGAAATATGTGCAAAATTTGAAATACAAGAAAAAGGCCCACTCACTTTTAAGTCTAAATTGGATTCACGTGCATGACTCCGGCCCACTCTCTATTTGAATCCACCTTAAAGAAAGTGGATTGGAAAGAACTCCATTCTCATCACTTATCCTCGCTTTATGAGGCACAAGTTCTTTTTAACAGTCAAGAGGGTGTATAAAGGAGGATTTCTAAGAAAAAAAAGCCACTGTGTATGGATGCTGCCAACCCAACCCAATTTGTGGGTTGTATGGCCAACCCTCTTGGTGGACCCCATTTCTCCAAAATTAAAGGCTTAAAAAAAAGCATCCGATTGAAATTTCATACAAGGGGCCCAAACTCATGTGTAATTCATGACCAACCATGTTTGGTTTCGATCTCATTTTTCTCCACCTCAAGTAGGGGACCGAATCTATGGAAATGTTATGGGTGTAGGTAAAGTATTATAAATTTTCCAAGCACCTATCTCATCTCTTCTCAGATGGTGGATAACAAGGAGATAAAGGAAGAGAAGTGATCATGCATTACCAATAGCTTAACAAGTGGAGAAATTCATGCATGTATGGGACATTGCAAATCCAACCAACAACGTGCATGCTCCTACTAGCCATATTATATGGGCCTTACATCCTTAACACTTGAAGAAAATTGAAGAAAAAAGTGGGCCTTGTCATGGAGATTGAATTATAGGTAGGGCCAATGCATGAAATTCCATGAAGAATGTGGATTATGGTACAAACATTCCAGCCTATTCTTTATCTAAAAGCAAGTTTGCAAATCCAATTGGCCAAAGAGGATCTACATGTGGGCAAATTCCAATTCCAACCAACTAGTGTCACTTATCATTATAAATACAAGTGATCTAAAGGAAACATTTGGGCGTGCAACTACTCCCTCCTCTCTCTCTTCTCTTTTATTTTTTTTCCCTACATAGTGTTAATTGAGAAATAGTCTGGGTATTTTGGTGCCCTATTCCAGAACTTAAAGAGTAGAAGAGAGAATTCTTTAGAGAACTATTATACAAGATCTAATGATTTTTATTGAGAAATTGCTAAAGTTTTGCTCAATTGAAGTAAAATTTTAGATCAGAGCACTGAGATGAAGTGAAGTACATTCATTTTCAGTTTATGTAATTAATCTATTTTTTTAATATCTCTTTGATTGTATACTTCGAATAATATATCTGTCTTCATGTCTTAGGTAAACCTTTGTTTTATGTTCTTAATCAATTGCTTGTTGTTTAAGGAGAGAGAAAGAGAGAAGTAGAGGGAAAAAGAGAGAGTGCTCTTCTTATTGAATAAGAGAGGTGTACATAATGAAGGGGGAGGGGTATCTTATTTATAGAATAAGATTGCTTTCACCCTAATCACTCCAATATAGCAAGATTCTAACTCAAACTGCTTTCTATATCTAATGTGGGCCCCAAGGTGGGCATCCACTAATGATAATCTCTTATAACAATCCCCCTTGGATGACCACCATTCAATAACAGTTAGTTCATTAAAACATTGCAAAAGAAAAACCTAATGGGATAAAAACCTAATCGAAGGAAAAAGAGTATAACATTCTACAAAGTTATTGAAGTAGCGTTTGGACTTGCATAATGCTGCATCGTTAAAACCTTAACTAGGAGAACCCAGTGGGATAAAACCTAGAGAAGAAAAAAGAGTACAGTGTACATATGTCCTGAGTAGCATGCTTTAGGATGTCTATCCCTGATCGGTTACTTCCCCTAATAATAATAAGCTTTACATTGTTTGATGATAAACTCTATGCATACCGATCTCATGTACAAGCTTCTGAAGTTCATGTGTGAAGAAGAACTTTGGTGCAATGTACTTCGTCTTGTCACCTTTAATGTATCCTTCTTTAATTTCTTGAATACATGCCTCATTGTCTTCGTAGATAACACTTGGGGTACCTATATTAAGAGGCAATTGATAAGAACTATGAATATGCTGAATTAAAGATTTTAGCCATACATATTCCCTACTGGCTTCATAGAGGGCTAAAATCTCAGCATGGTTACAAGAAGTGGCTACTAAAGTTTGTTTAGTAGAGCGTAAAGAAATGGCAGCATTACCACTAAGAAATACATAACCTGCCTACGTCGACCTTTATGAGGATCAGAGAGATATCTTGGATCTGCATATCCTATAAATTTAGAATCTTTACAATAAAAGAGTCCTAAATCAATTGTACCACGTAAATAGCGTAAGATATGTTTGATACTAGTCCAATGCTTTTGCGTTGGCGCAGAACTATATCTATCAAGTAGATTCACTGAGAAGAAAATGTCTGGTCTAGTGCATTGCGCTAAATATATTAAAACACCAATGGCACTCATGTGTGGTACTTCTGGACCCAATACCTTTCCATTTTTCTCAATTGGATGATATGGTTATTTGTTTATATCTAAAGACCGAATAACCATGGGAGTACTTGTCACAACCCGAGCCCAGGAATTTGGGGGTTAGCAAAAGCCGAACAGATAACACACGTACTCCCGTGCCTGTACATGTAGACTTGGTCTAAATGTACACGCACAAGGGAAGGTTCACACGTACCAAACATGTACGCGGAAGCTGTAGATATCAAAACTTTACACCAAACAATACAAGAAGAGGGTACGAAAACAGAACTGACATAGTTAGATAAAGGTTTTACAAAATGAAACAAAATAAATATGTATAAATCATGCTAGGATCCAATCGTGACAAATCTCAAAATAATGACGACTCATATGCAATGATGTCCATGGCGCTCTCCGATGGAGTGATTACATCCACTTCTCTAGTCCTGATAGGACCTCAGGGGCCTCACTTGGAGTCTGGTCGACCGACGAGGGGTCGGTTTGGGCATCTGAGCCTGCAACACCAAAGACAACTCATGAATACAACGATTCAGCAAAGTATAAGCCATAACAAGTTAACACATACTGTGTCTAATAGAATAAAGAACATCCTAAAAATCATTACATGGCACATTCTTATATTAAGCTGTTGTGCAAGAAAGAAACATGCCATGTGAATCAATGTATACATGCTGTGTACATAACTAGTTGGCGACTATATTGCCATATGCTCCCAAAAGAGGGATCTTATATCCATGCAGAGAACACCATTAACCGGGCCAGGGTACGAATGGGTCTCACGTTCCTGGGGTTTGGATTCCTCAAGACGTTTTCTTACTGCAGCAAGGCCATGTAAACTACACCAAATTCACCCCGTCGGGATCCTAAGGCTGAGGCTAAGTAGTGCCTGACCATACAGAGTCAATCATGAAAACCCTGAGTAGATCGTGATAAGTATATCATGCGTGTGTATCCGATAACATGTCTTATACGTGCAAGCTTGATAACATACATACATACATGCATACTCAAGGTGGACACAGTACGACTTTCGATGTTACATGCAACGATCCTGCTAAAGAGTGGAGATCAATGATCAAAATACAACATATCATGCAAGCAACTCTTAGCATATCGAATCAAGTTCATTTATTAGCTAATTCTAATCTAATTATCCAGTGTTTCTAACCGTGCATGATGATGTAGTTTTAAGTTATCCGCTTCACCGTTGTCTAGTGTTGCATTGTATTAGCTGGTGCATCGAAGTTCATTAAAACAACACCCATGGGGAGGTGCTTGACAATTGGATAACGAACATGAATGATTCGCAGCCCTTGAGATCATTCACATATGTTTACATAATCCGTTGGGCAAGTCCATGTTGCCTACCTTCTATAATAAAAGTCCTATGAGTCTCATTCCTTTCCTCACTTTCTTACTGCTCAGGTCAGCCAGCTCAGCCGTGGATAACCTTACGGCTTAACCGAATGTCACAACCCGAGCCCAGAAATCGGGGGTTAGAGAAAACCTAACCAATGACACGTACTCCCGTGCATGTACACCTAGACCTTGCCCAAATGTACACACACAAGGGATCAATCACACGTGCAAACAAGTGTACGCGGAAGTTGTAAGTATCAAGGCATACCACAAGATAATAAAAGACACAATGATTTCAAAAGCTCAGACTGATTACAACAATGTATAACAAAATAGAGGGACTAGTCCACAAAATCAAAATACAGCTATGAATCAGACTCAAAATACAATCTACAGAAAAATCTCCTAGATAAGCTCAGACAGAATGGAGGGGAGAATAAAATGATGCAAACCGCTCTCAGAAGAATGGATTAAGTCCACTCCTCTAGGCTGGAGGGGGCCTCGCGAGCCTCTCCTGGAGTCGGGTTGACCGACGCAAGATCGGAAGAGGGATTTGAGCCTGCAACACCAAGAACAACTCATAAGTACAACGACTTAACAAAATATAAGCCACAAGAAGATAACATGAATTGTATCTATCAATGAGCAAAAGTAGTAATGTAAAGATCCCTAGTGAGCATGTTCATATACTAGGCAAATCGTGCATAGGAATAAGTATGCTGTCAGAATCATCAATAGAGATACACAATCAACCTGGCTATTACATTTGCCATATTCTCCCTTTTGAGAGCACACAAATATGAGAACACCATCGATCGGGCCAGGGTACGAATGGGTCTCTAATTCCCGGGGTCCGGAAGCCCAGGACAAGAGCACTTTGTAGAGGCGATCACACACACTAAGCCAAAGTTAACCCCGTCGGGTATCCTGAGGCTGAGGCTGAGTAGTGCCATACATAGACAATCTCAATCAAATCAGATGATACACATCAAACAAAATCACATACGGATCTCATATCACAATCTATCACAATAAACGAACAATAGTAGTGCATCACACACTAATAAGCAATACGACTCATACTGATAAGCAATATGAATAATAATATGAATAACGAATGCGAATAAGTACTGATGAATGAGTACAAATAACAAATAATCACTAAACTCAAGTACTTCATATGAATAATAACAAATACACAGTAGTGGATTGTGCCTGCTCGGGCTTCGCTCTGGGGATGCTGCTATTTTTCCCACAGACTTGAGAGGTCCAACGCAGAACACATGAGGGCAAAACCGAAATCAATATGTAGTTCAAATCAGATCTACTATGATGAATCAAGGTTGTTTACTAGCCAATCCTAACCTAGTTGTCCAGTGTCCAGTGTTTCTAACCGTGCATGCTGATGTAGTTTTAAGGTATTCGATACACAGTTGCTCTATCAAGGAGTGTTGCATCTTATGACGAAAGTGTACCAAAGTCCCTTAAACCAACACCCATGGGAAGGTGCTAAACAACTGGATAACATACATGAATGAGACGCAGCCCTCGAGATCATTCATATCATTCAGACATTCCATTGGGCATGTTCGGGTTGTCTACATTTTAGCATGGGGGTCATATCATGTCTTTTCCTTAATCCTAATCTTTTTATTCATTTCTCAGGGTCGCACGGTGTAGCCATAGGTGAACATACGGCTTAGCCGTAGGCATCTTACGGTGTAGCCGTAATCTACACTTCAGCGGAGCTGAGGTTCCCCAAACTATTCATCCGCATTTACGGCTCAACCGCAATTTTCTCTATGGCTCAACCGTATCTTGTTCCACGGCTTAGCCGTAGCACAACGGATGGCTTAGATCTGATTGGGCCGTAGAAGAGCAGCGAATTTGCCAACTTTCAGTTATTTCAGATGTCACCCTGTATTGATCTACAGTTAAGGTCACGGCTGGGTCACGGTATAGCTGTAAGACATTTCATGGCTTAGCCTAGCACAATTCACAGTTTAGCCATGAGTGCGCTGAGTCAGTTTCCTGAAACAGTTACAGAGTTACAAAAATAGCTAACTCTCGACTGAAGACAGAACAATAATAACAAAGCTTACTCAATAGGGTTGTCTAACAATGATTCATACAAGAAGAGTAAAATATACACACAATCAAAGCATTACCAATACGTGTTCAAGCTACTTGTGCTTATACTTGCCTCACAAGTGGAAATCACATACACACCAGTCGTTGTCTTGGCTCAATCCGCTGGAGTCATATGAAGATCACGACACACTGCTCCCTTCCTCACGTAAACAAGATAGCAATGAAAGAAAGGGAAAGAGAGCTGAACGAGAGAGAGATAGTTGAAAAAAAAAGAGAGAAACGGTGGTAGGTAGGATATTTATAAGATAAGAGTGTCTAATTACAAACAAGTCTAAACATGTTCACAATTTCCAGTTTGAGTCAATTAGCGATCCAATGGAAATAAACAAAGTCGTTTGGATCCGAAACAGTTACGAATATTAACAAGCTCAACAAAATACACGTGTTGACATCAAAATGACGCAAAACTGACAAGGTACAACAAAAGTAGAAATTTCGAAAAAGGGCTCGAACTACCTAAACCTGGTTAAACTCAACCAAACTACCTATCCATAGCTCAAAACCAAAAGAAAAGCAAAACCAAAACACGCATAACAACAAGATTGCACTTAGTTAACCACTAATTTGGCTTAAGTTGGGTTGGAGTGTTACACCGAAGGAACCTTACGGCTTAACCGTAGAAGGCTTCACGGCTTAGCAGTGGCTGAGCCATAGAAGAGTGCTGATTTGCATACTCTCAGTTATTTTTAGGTGTCACCCTATCTTGATCTACGGCTAGATTCACGGTTAGGTCACGGCTTAGCCGTAGAGCAGTTTACGGCTTAGCTGTAGCACATTTTATGGCTTAATCGTGAATGCACTGGGTCGATGTCTAAATCGATTACAGAATAACGGGGAAGACACCAAAGTATGAAAAACACATCTAAAAGAAGGAAATGAGCTCAAATTGGGCTGTAACATACTAGGCATGCAAGATCATGAGAATCATCCAAAATCAGGCATATACCAACATGGGTTCATACCAATTATGCTTATACTTGCCTTAATGAAGTTCAAATACACCAATTGCTGTCTTTGGGGCTCAATTCACGTCCAACACAAACCTAATCTCCCATGCATGTATGGAAAGGAAGAAAGAAAGTAAGAAACATGAAAGGACCATGAGTGCAACTCAAGCATAAAGGTGGAGGAGAAGAAGATATCACAACTCAAAGCTCATCTAACACTCACCTAACAAGAGTCAATAGCACACTTCCTCTTCCTTGGCTTGATGGTGGAGAAGACTCGAGAGAGAGAGAAAGAGAGAGCCTTCAATGTGAGGGAAGAAAAGAGAGAGAGAGAGAGAGAGAGAGAGAGAGATAAGTCGGTGGCTTCCCTTATATAAGGATAAACTAAAAAGGAAAATTACAAGGAAGTCCAATGCATAAAACAATTTCCAGTTCGAGTCAAATCCTGGTCCAACGGAATCAGACGATATCTTTTGCACATGACGTAGTTACAGGAGTTAACGAGCTCAACGAAAGACACATGTTGACACTAAGATGATGCGAAAAAGACAACGTCTTATAAAAGCTAAAATTACAAAAAAGGGCTTGGTCTACCTAACCAAGGTCAAACTCAACCCAACTACCTAACCATGACCCGCAACGAAATCAAACCAAAAGTAAAACACAATTAACAATTAAAGCAACATTAATTAGTCACTAAACAAGGTCAAGCTGGGTCGGAGTGTTACATCCTCCCCTGCTTGAGAATCAATCCGTCTTCGGAATGAGCACATATACCTGAGTAAATAGATCGGGATACTGTCACGCCATCTGCTCTTCTAACTCCCATGTAGCTTCATCTGGACTGTGATGCTCCCATAGCACTTTGACCCATCGAATTGTCCTGGTGCGGAGTATCTGCTCTCGGGTTCCCACGATGTTCCCACGATACGGAGCGGTCGTTCAACGTATGCAGCATTCGGCTGGATCTGAACATCGTCGTAACGAATGACATGGGAAGGATCATGAACATATTTCTAAAGAATCAAAACATGGAAAACGTCATGCACTCTTGAAAACTCCTCGAGAAGAGCTAATTGGTAGGCCAAATCACCAATCCTACTCTTGGTCTCAAACGGTTCGATATAGTGGGGAGCTAACTTGCCTTTCTGGCCTAAACAGATCGTACCCTTCATCGGTGAGACCTTTAGAAAAACCCACTCACCAACTTGAAACTCTAATGGCCTTCTGCGAGTGTTTGTATAGCTCTTCTGTCTCGACCGAGCAACTTTTAAATTCTCAATTGCTTTCTGTACTTTCTCTATAGTTTTGGCGATGATTGTCGGTTCGTGAAAACTCCGAGTTCCAACTTCTTCCCAACATACTAGGCTTCTACACTTGCGTCTGTATAAAGCTTCATATGGCGCCATTCTAATACTTTCGTGGAAGCTCTTATTGTAGGCGAATTCACACAACGATAGATGGATATCCCACTTTTTCTCAAAGCTCAACACACTGGCTCGCAACATGTCCTCCAAGGTCTGAATTGTCCATCCGTCTGTGGGTGATATACCGTGCCGAAGTTCAATTTTGTACCCAAAGCTTCCTGGAATGCTCGCTAGAACGATGAAACAAAGCGGCTGTCACGATCAGATACAATCGATACGGGTGTACCATGGAGCCTGACGATCTCATCTACAAACTTCCTCACCATCTCTGAAAACGTCATACCCTTCCGAAATGGAATGAAATGGGCTGACTTCGTCAATCGATCTACAATTACTCAAATGGCGTTGTTCTTCTTGCTCGTCGGAGGTAATCCTGAAACGAAGTCCATCGTGATGTGTTCCCACTTCCACTGCTGTATATGCAAGGGATGCAACGAGCCTGGAGGTTTCTGATGATCTGTTTTTCCCTTCTGGCATATCAATCATCGAGTAACAAACTCTGTTACTTCTTTCTTCATATTGTTCCACTAGAAGCGATCATTCAGATTCCGATACATTTTTGTGCTGCTTGGGTGCATCGTATATTTGGCATAGTGTGCTTCGTTCATCAATTTCTCCTTGAAATCATCAACCACTGGCACACACAACCTGTTCCGAAAATAGAGTACACCATCCTCCTGTTTGAAATCAGGTCTATCTCCAATGTGGTCACGAATGCGCTTCAAAGTGAGATCTTCAAATTGCCTGTCTTTCATCTGCTGAATCATCTTGGGTTGGAAAACTAGCGTACTAGCCAAGGTCATATGCTCATCCACTAGTTTCACTTCAACAGGTCGATCATGGAACATCAAAAGAAAACTACTTAACATCTGAACAGACTCGGCTTTCTTGCTCAGTGCATCTACCACCACCTTTCCTTTTCCTAGCTGCTACTTGATTGGAAAGTCATAATCTTTGATGAACTCAAGCCATCTGCGTTGTCTTATGTTCAGCTCCTGCTGCGTGAATAAGTATTGTAAACTGTGATGATCGGAATGTACTTCAAATCTCATGCCATACAGATAATGTCTCCAAAGCTTCAATGTAAACACGATGGCTGCCAGTTCTAAATCATGGGTGGCATAATTCTTCTCATGTTCTCGAAACTGTCTCGATCCATAGGCAATTACCTTCCTGCGCTGTATCAACACATAACCTAGACCAACTCGAGAGGCATCTGAATATATCACGAACCCTTCACTACCATTTGGTAAGGCTAACACTGGAGCCGTAGTCAATTTTTCTTTCAAGGTCCGGAAACTGGCTTCACACTCCTCAGTCCAATCAAAAAGCATATTCTTCCTGGTTAACTTCGTTAAAGGAGAGGAGATCTTAGCAAAGTCCTGGACAAATCGATGATAGTAACATGCTAGATCAAGAAAACTCCAAACTTCTGTAACTGTCTTAGGGCTAGGCCAATTCACAACTGCCTTTACTTTCGATAGATCAACTGCCAATCCCTCTCGTGAAATGATATGACCTAAAAATGCCACCTGGTCAAGCCAAAAATCACATTTCGACAACTTGGCAAACAAACGATGTTCTCTCAATAGAGTCAAGGCTTTTCTCAAGTGCTCCCTATGCTCCTTGGCTGACTTAAAGTATTTCAAAATATCATCAATGAAAACAACTACGAACTGGTCCAAGAAAGGAGCAAAAATTTGATTCATCAAAGCCATAAACGCTGCAGGTGCATTGGTTAGTCCAAAAGGCATCATGAGGAATTCATAATGTCCATACCGAGTCCTGAAGGTAGTTTTAAGGATGTCTTCTTCCTTTACCCTCAACTGGTGATAGCCAAATCTCAAATCAATCTTGGAGAAGTAAGCTGCACCCTGAAGTTGATCAAACAACTCATCAATCCGAGGTAGGGGATACTTATTCTTTATCGTCACTTGGTTCAGCTGCCGATAATCGATACACACCCGAAGAGTACCATCCTTTTTCTTAACAAATAGCACTGGCGCTCCCCAAGGTGAGACGTTCGGATGAATAAAACCCTTGTCCAAAAGCTCCTGTAATTGCTTCTTCAACTCTGACAATTTAGCTGGGGCCATGTGATACGGAGCTTTACTGATCGGTGCCATGCCTGGAGCAAGGTCAATGGCAAACTCTATGTCTTGAACCGGGGGTAGGTCTGGCACATCATCTGGAAAGTCATTTGGAAAATCACAGACCACCTGAATCTCACCTAACTACTTTGTCTCTTTCTTCTCCGAGATAAAGACAATGAAACCTTCACACCCTTTGCGGATCAAGCGATCTGCCTTGCACGTAGAAATCACACGCCTGGGGCATCTCTTCTAACTGCCCTTGAAACGGAAGCCTTTGCCTAAATCGAAGAAGATCGTCCTGTTGTAACAGTTAACACAGGCACGATATCGAGCGAGCCAATCCATTCCAAGGATTACGTCGAAGTCCAACATCGACAGCAGGATCAAATCAACGGGCAACTGATGACCTGCAATCTGCATGTCACAATGGGGATAGTATACACTACACTCCACTCGCTTGCCAACTGGGGTGGATACAACCAACACATATGGCAACGGTTTCAGCGGCTGCTGTAACCGCTCAGCAAAATGAGGTGCTAGTAGGACTGTGTAGACCCCGAATCAAACAATGTTAACGCCTCAATGTGTGAAATCAGAATAGTACTTTCAACCACTTGTGGGTCCTCGACACTCTCGTGGGTAGCGGCGTATGCACGAGCCGTCGACATGGCTGCCTCGGGCCTAGACGAGCTGACTGGGATTTGCTTGGGGCTATGGACACACTGGATCGGCCAGAAGCTGCAACTGCGGTAGAACTGGATGGTGGAGGCTGAGAAGCCTTATATCGAGGACAACTGACCATCATATGTTCCCTGGAACCGCAGATGAAGCAAGCTCCTGTCTTCCTCCAACAAACTTCGGACTTGTGGCCTTTGCCACAATGCTCACAGGTCAAACTGGCAGAATTGGAAGTACTCTGCTGGCCTCTCATCTTCTTTGTACTTACCCCCGTGCACTGAATGGTGGCTGCCGCTTATGATCAACGGCTCTTTCAGCTTGGTGGATGGCCTTAGCAGAATAGACCCTGTCCACTGCATCATCAAATGTAACCGGTCTCTGGAAAGCAGTCACATGGTGCATGTACCGGGGATGCAGACCTTCGACGAACCGATTCACATTCTTTTCATCGGTATTGATCATATCTGGAGCAAAATGCGGTAACTGGGTAAACTTATTCACATACTCTGCCACAGTCGTCTGCTGCTGACGGAGGGCTAAGAACTCGACTTCCTTGGCTTAATGCACATGAGCTGGGATAAACTTCCTCCGAAACTGTTTCTGGAATGTCTCCCACACAGTAGCGCTGGGCATGTCTCTGTACAAGTCCTTCATGCTCTTCCACCAGGTCTTTGCAACGACTCTGAACATAGAGGCTACTAATTCGACCCTCTGCTTGTTCGTGCACACTATGGTCTCAAATACATCCTCTGTTTGCTCTAACCACTATTCCGCCTTAAGTGGCTCTTCCGTCCCGTAGAACTCCGTAGCTCCTCGCTTGCAAAATTTATCATAGAGGGCATTTGGGTCGTTCTCTCTCGGCTGAAAGACTACCTGCTGGTCCACATGCGACTGGACTGGTGCTTAGCTTTGCCTGTCTAACATGGTCGCGACCTGCGCTTGCAAATTCTGCATCGACTGTGACTGAGCCTGATGGACTGGAATAGCATGAGGATGCGCTCATCGGTGTTCATTGCCTGGGGTGACGGCGCGGAACTGCTTTCGTTGTTTCCAGTATTATGTTAAGGACCTGAACCAGACGCCATATCCTGGAAGATGAGAGAGGTTAATATACAAACACAAAAATTTCCACTCAACTATTCCTCAAAATCTAGAAAATCACAAAGGAATAATCGTATTCTCACCACGTTACTACATGCCTACATGCTTATCATCTAGAGCAACGACGCTCTGATACCATACAACACGTATGTCACAACCCGAGCCCAGGAGTTCGGTGGTTAGCAAAAGCTGAACCGATGACACACATACTCCCGTGCCTGTACACGTAGACCTGGTCTAAATGCACACACACAAGGGAAGGTTCACACATGCCAAACATGTACGTGGAAGCTTTAGATATCAAAACTTCACACTGAACAATACAAGAAGAGGGTACGAAAACAGAACTGACATAGATAGATAAAGGTTTTACAAAATGAAACAAAATAAACAAGTACAAATCTTGCTAGGACCCAATTGTGACAAATCTCAAAATGATGATGACTCATATGCAATGATGTCCATGGCGCTCTCCGATGGAGTGATTACACCCACTCCTCTAGTCCTGATAGGAACTCGGGGGCCTCACTTGGAGTCTGGTCGACCAATGAGGGGTCGGTCTGGGCATCTGAGCTTGCAACACCAAAGACAACTCATGAATACAACGATTCAGCAAAATATAAGCCATAACAAGTTAACACATGCTGTGTCTAATAGAATAAAGAACATCCTAAAAATCATAACAGGGCACATTCGTATACTAAGTTGTCATACAAGAAAGAAACATGCCATGTGAATCAATGTATACATGCTGTGTACATAACTAGTTGGCGACTACATTGCCATATGCTCCCAAAAGAGAGATCTTATATCCGTGCAGAGAACACCATTGACCGGGTTAGGGTACGAATGGGTCTTGGGTTCCTGGGGTCTGGATTCCCCAAGACGTTTCCTTACTGCAGCAAAGCCATGTAAATTACACTAAATTCACTCCGTCGGGATCCTAAGGCTAAGGCTAAGTAGTGCCTGACTATACAGAGTCAATCACGAAAACCCTAAGTAGATCGTGACAAGTACATCATGCGTGCATATCCGATAACATGTCTTATACGTGCAAGCTTGATAACATACATATATACATGCATACTCAAGGTGGACACATAGTACGACTTTCGATGTTACATGCAATGATCCTGCTAAAGGGTGGAGATCAATGATTGAAATACAACATATCATGCAAGCAACTCTTAGCATATCGAATCAAGTTCATTTACTAGTCAATTCTAATCTAATTATCTAGTGTTTCTAACCATGCATGATGATGTAGTTTTAAGTTATCTGCTACACCGTTGTCTAGTGTTGCATTGTATTAGCTGGTGCATCGAAGTCTATTAAACCAACACCCATGGGGAGGTGCTTAACAACTGGATAACAGACATGAATGATTCGCAGCCCTCAAGATCATTCATGTATGTTTACATAATCCGTTAGGCAAGTCCATGTTGCTTACCTTCTATAATAAAAGTCCTATGAGTCTCATTCCTTTCCTCACTTTCTTACTGCTCAGGTCAGCCAGCTCAGCCGTGGATAACCTTATGGTTTAGCTGAGGGAACCTTACGGCTTAGCCGTAGAAGGCTTCACAGCTTAGCCATGGTTAGGCCGTATAAGAGTGCTGATTTGCATACTCTCAGTTATTTTTAGGTGTCACCCTGTATTGATCTACGGCTGGGTTCACGGTTAGGTCATGGCTTAACCGTAGGGCAGTTTACGGCTTAGCTGTAGTACATTTCATGGCTTAACCGTGAATGCACTGGGTCGATGTCTGAATCAATTACAGAAGAATGGGGAAGACACCAAAGTATCAAAAACACATCTAAAAGAAGGAAATGAGCTCAAATTGGGCTGTAACCATACTAGGCATGCAAGATCATGAGAATCATCCAAAATCAAGCATATATCAACATGGGTTCATACCAATTATGCTTATACTTGCCTTAATGAAGTTCAAATACACCAATTGCTATCCTTGGGGCTCAATTCACGTCCAACACACACCTAATCTCCCATGCATGTATGGAAAGGAAGAAAGAAAGTAAGAAACATGAAAGGACCATGAATGTAACTCAAGCATAAAGGTGGAGGAGAAGAAGATATCACAACTCAAAGCTCATCTAACACTCACCTAAAAAGAGAAATCAAAAGTCAAGCGCACACTTCCTCTTCCTTGGCTTGATGGTGGAGAAGACTTAAGAGAGAGAGAGAAAGAAAGAGCCTTCAATGTGAGGGAAGAAAAGAGAGAGAGAGAGAGAGAGAGAGAGATAAGTTGTGGCTTCCCTTATATAAGGATAAACTAAAAAGGAAAATTATAAGGAAGTCCAATGCATAAAATAATTTCCAGTTCGAGTTAAATCCTAGTCCAACGGAATCGGATGATATCTTTTGCACATGACGTAGTTACAGGAGTTAATGAGCTCAACGAAAAACACATGTTGACACTAAGATGATCAGAAAAAGACAACGTTTTATAAAAGCTAAAATTATGAAAAAGGGCTTGGTCTACCTAACCCAGGTGAAACTCAACCCAACTACCTAACCATTACCCGCAACGAAATCAAACCAAAAGCAAAACACAATTAACAACTAAAGCAACATTAATTAGTCGCTAAACAAGGTCAAGCTAGGTCAGAGTGTTACAGTACTTAGTGGATGTGCTTTGTTCATACCAAAGTGTTTCAGTACATTCTTGGTATAATTAGATTGGTGGACTAATATTTCACAAGAACTACTCTTAATTTGCAGGCTATGATAAAATTTTGTTTTTCTAAGGTCTTTCGTCTCAAACTCTTTTTTCAAATAATTAGCAGTTATTTCTAGCTCTTCTGGAGTCCCGATCAAATTTATATCATCGACATAAACTGCCGCTATTGCAAATCCTTTTATGGATTTCTTTATGAAGATACATAGGCAAATGAGATTGTTCTCATATCCTTCCTTAGACAAATATTTATTAAGACGATTGTACTACATTCTTTTAAATTATTTCAATCCATACAATGATTGTCTCAGTTGTATTGAGTATTTACTCTTAGGCTTTGCATCAGGCAGAGTAAATCCTTCTGGGATTTTCATATGAATTTCTATGTCTAAGTCCTCATACGGATAAGCGATCACAACATTCATGAGTCTCATATCCAAATTTTCAAAAACCGTTAAACTTAGCAGATATCTGAATGTTGTTATATCCATAACTGGGAAGTATGTCTCCTCATAATTAATCCTAGGTTTTTGTAGGAAACCTTATGCCATAAGTCTTACCTTGTATCTAGTAATTTCATTTTTTTCATTCCTTTTCCTTACAAACACCCACTTATAACCTACAGGGTTAATACCTTTTGAGGTTTATACTATAGGTCCGAATACACCACGTCTATTAAGAGACTTTAACTCTGCTGTAATGACACTTTTCCAATTTGGCCAATCTTTTTTTTTGTCCACATTCTTTTATAGTACATGGTTCTGTATCCCAATCATCATCCTCATGTTCCCTTGATATCTATGTAGCTACCGCATATGCAAATGTGTCATTGATGACAATTCCTTTTCTATCTCATCTTTCTCTTGAATAATTGTAAAATATAGAGTTCTTTTCATTATCTGGTACCGATACCTCTTCGGCGGCTTTTATAGTCCCATCAAGGACTTTCGTTATTCTAGAAACAGTGGATTTTTTCATAGCTTCTTCGGGAGCATTATGAGCCTTTTCAGGAGGAACTTCTTCAGGAGTGTTAAGTGTATCTTTGGGAGGACATAATGATTGCACATTTCTCCTTTTTCGCGAGCTATATCTTTTAAACCTATAGGTCTGCTACGCTTCTGGCGAATTACAGCCTCTTTTGTCGCCACTTTTTGGCTTTGTCCTATAGGGACATTAAGTCTAGCAGGTGCATTCATAACTAGAACATGTGACTTGGTTATTGTTACTGCATCGTTAAATGCATTAGGTAATCTTTTTGCAATTTTTTGTAAGTGCACAATTCTACAGACTTCATTTTCACATTGTGAAGTACGTGGGTCTAGATGAGACAAAGTGAAAGCATTCCATGTTAGTTCACGCCGTTTTTCAGGAACGGTTGTTCTGCAGGAGGGCTTCCGATCATAGCACTAAATTCCTCGTTGCTCAAAGGTTGGCCATTTTTCGTCTTCAAAAAAATCTCTAGTCTCCAAATTTGTAATATCCAACTGGTAGTTGTCATTTTGTAGGACTGTATCCCAATCCCAATCTTCCATATCATTTGACTCTGTAGAATGAATAGAGGCCTTGCATGCTTTATATTGGTCCACCACGTCTTTTGGTGCACGACAAGTGTGTGACTAATGCCCATTTTGTCCATGTCTGCAGCAAGGGTCATCAGAACGGTGGGCATATTTATTTGGTGGATTCTGATGTTGATCCTGATTTTGCAGTTTCTGAGGATCAGACCACTTCTGCTGGTTTTTGAATTTTGTGGGAGGACTTCGAAATCCTCCTCGTTAGGAGGTGTTTCTTTTTCCACTTCTTCTGGAGGGACTGTTTCTCCCACGCCCTTTTCCTCTGCCTCTGCTGGAATTGAAATTGGCATATGCTTCAAGCATTGCAATAGATTTAGTTGGTTTGGAGTTATGATTCTTTAGAAGACTTTACTATTATGCTTAGCAACAAGGAGACAAGAAATTAGTTCTGAGTATTTAGAGAAACGCCCTTCACGGCACTGCTGCTGCGGGATTATATTTGATGCTTGAAAAGCGGACAGCATTTTCTCTAACATCTGCTCTTCCGTAATTTTTTCTCCACACAATCTTAATCGGGAAACAATGTTGAAGAGAGCAGAGTTATACTTAGATACTGATTTGTAGTCCTGAAATTGCAGGTTTAGCCATTTGTTCTGAACTGCTGGTAAGATGACCATCTTTTGGTGATCATATCGATCATTCAGGGATCTCCAAAGACCTGCTGGGTCCTCCTCAGTGAGGTATTCATTCTTGAGGTCATCATGTATATAATGACGTAAGAAGATAAGTGCCAATGCTCTATTTTCCGGGGACTTTTTATTGCCCTCTTCTATTGTCTCTTCAAGTTTCTTGGATTGCAAGAGTAATTTTGCATCTAAATAATAGGATAAGTAGTTATCCCCAGTAATGTTAAGGGCTTTAAATTCAAGTTTGGCTAAAGTTGACATTATGCAAGAACTAGAATATATATGTATATGATCATTGATATGCAAGGGAAGATAAAAGATAAACAATAAAAATTTTGAAGTATTCAGAATAAATCAAGGGGCGAGTTATGTCAGATCAAGTTGGCCAAGTTAAAATTGAAAACATCAGGTTATCAATTTTAATAATCCAAAACAACAGGTTTTGGCAAGGCTTCTGGCTTAATTTGGAATTGCATGTTTATGAATTAAAAATTCAAGTTCTTTAATTTTTGAAACTTCAGGTTCTATCAAGGCTTTAGGCTTGATAATATAGCCTATTGGTTTTATTTCTGGATCTAAATATCAAACTTCATGTTTGATTGGAAATATGAATCTTCGAGTTCATATTGTAGATCTGAAAACTTCTAGTTTCATATTTGAATAATCTACAAATCTTCTGGTTTGGATTTAGAATGAACTTCTGGTTCACACAGAACTGTAGGTCCAAATTAATATAAAACTTTAGGTTCTTATTTATGATCTATGACTGATCTCCCCTTGTTAAAAAATAAATAAATAAATAAATAAATAAATAATCATTCATCTCCAAATGAGAGTATTAAGAATAAGAGCATATGTTTATATAATTATTAAACTAATAAAAGAATATAAATAATGAAAATTATTTTACTGTTAGATCTTCCTCCTTTACCTTTCAACGTGTATATCTGCTTTTAAGCTTTCCGTAATTTCAAACGGATTTGCAATCGGACTCTAGATGTGCAAGATATCGTATAAAAGAGATTTGTGCCTTGATTTTGTCAAATAAGCTTTGACTGAATGTAATGCTTTTGTCACACGCAAGACGAGGCAAGAAGGTTGATTCTCTTGTATGTGAAATGTAGAAGAAGAAACTCGTATGAAAGTTACTTTTTGCGCACAGATCGAGCAGGGAAAATATAAAAAAGAAGAAGGAATGGGGTGGCCTTGTTGCACATGAACCGAACCGGGAGTAGATAATGTGGCCTAGGTGTGGAAACAATGGTTGAGGCATGGAAAGAAAAACAAAGAGCGAGCATGGCGGCTGTCTTCTCCTACAAGAAGAGCGAGGTAGCATGCTGATAACGTGTTTAAGGAGAGAGAAAGAGAGAAGTAGAGGGAAAAAAAGAGAGCTTTTCTTATTGAATAAGAGAGGTGTACAAAATGAAGGGGGAGTGATAAGTTATTAAAAATGCATATTTTAATACACATTTTGGACCATTTTAAGTACTTATTAACTTGAAAGAGCCTCATTTAGTGTGATATCATGGTTTTAAGCATTCTAAATTCATTAGTTCATTCCTGCATAATTTGCTTAAGAATCACACTTTTGCATAAATTCATGAAACTTGCTATTTTTAGAAAATCTATTTTTGGAAAGTTTTGTGAAAATAATCTTTCTCATGAAATAAATTGAGTTTTAATCATCATTAGTTCATTCATATAAAATTGTGAAAAATGGTGTGCATTTTCATTGTCATTTCATGAGAAATGGGCCTGCATTCATGTATTTGTGATCTAGGGGTAAAATTGTCTTTTCACATGAATTCACATTTTTTTTGTAGGAAATTGATGAATGGGTCCCTTTTGTAAAGAATTGAGGCAAGGAATTGATTTTCAAGATAAAAAGGGCAAAAGAAATTGGAAGAAAATTGCAAAAAGTCGGCTTCATAGTCCTACACACACATGCGCATGTGTGGGGTACACTGTAAAACATCCAAGATGGGGTCCATTTATTTTTTTTGCACATTTTTAAGAGATTTTGAAGAGAATTTGAAGAATATTTCATCAAAGATGGACAAAAAAAGCCACATAGGAGTTTTTTTTGGAGAAAGAGAAGATTTAATTGAAAAAAGTAAAAATAAATATCCAACCAAGCATTCTACATCGAAAAGAGGATTTAATTTAGATTTTTGGCTGAAAAAGAAAAGGAAAAAAAAATCAAGAGGGTTATCTTTAAAGATCTCTTCAAGTTTGGAGCCAACAAGAAGAAATTTCCAAAAAAAGAAAATTGACAATGCAAAAAGATAAAAGGGGAAGTTTTACACCTCATGTGGGCCAAGTTTGATTCTAAGAGAGGATTATTATCCCTATTTTATCTTTCAAAAGATCTCAATGCATGGTGGCAAAGACAAAGAAGGAAAGAAGCATTCAAAAGAAACTTTCAAACAAAGCAAGCAAGGAAGGAAAAGAAAAAAAAATAGAAAAAAAAATTCCAAAAGATATCTCACTCCCAAGCTATTGTTTGGGACCTTTTTTTTTTTCATTTTTTATATTATTTTTAAGATTTTAGAATTTGAGGAATAGGACTTGAAAAAAGTATAAATAAGGCACCCCTCTCTCATATCCTTCATGAAAGAATCACCCACCTCCCACCTTTAAATTTCTACACTCCATCTCTCCCTCTGTTGTCTCTTTATCTTAAGTCATCAAGGAGGCTTAGCCCTAAAGCAACACCACCAACCTTGCAGTATCAACTAATAGGAGGAATTCTCATCCATCCTAGTATGTAATTGTTTATTTTTTTTATCTTCAATCTTTTGTAAAACAATTTCATGCTAGTAAAATTTGTTTCTTTTCAATGTTTCTTGTCTTTGATTTTGTGGTGTTCATAATTTTAGTCTTGTTTGTGATTGGGTTAATTTTCATTCTTGTTTAAATATTGGGATAGAATTGGAATCACAACTACTAACCCATCTTAGTAACTTTTTTAATATATTTTGTCTCTTTGGATACATTATATGTTTGGAGGCAATGCAAGATGAAGTTAAAGAGGTTCGAGTGAAAAAAAATTAGAGGCAATTCTGAAATTTATTTCTACATTGAATGGAGATTTGTTATTCTCACTTGAATTGATGACCCAAGATGAAGAATAAGGCTTAGGGACAACACTTCTAATCTTTTTGAGCCCAAATTAAGATAAGGAATTGAAAGGCGAATCTACTACCTTTGACTTCTTGTTATTACTGCCTTTGACTTACTATTATTACCACCTTTGACTTTCTATTATTACTGCCTTTAACTTCTTGTACTTTTATTTTATTTTCTGCACTTTTGTTATTTTTCTTGTTATGTTCATGTTGATTTTAAGTTTTGTTTTTGCATAGTTTGATGGTTTATTACATGGATTTTCATATCATAAGATTTTGTGTAAATTTAAATTGCTGAAAATTAAGCCTTCAGATCTGAATCTAATGATAAAATTTGAACTCAATACACAAACAACATAACTTAACAGTTTCAGCAAATTGTAGAAACAGTTCTTGACAAAAAGTTCGAAATGGGTAGACCAGTCAAATCATAATATTTTTTTTGAAACTTGGGAAAATTAAAGTTTAGGATGTGGCCTTTCATTCCCCAGAATTTCAGTTCAAAATAACTTCAGAAGGCTTGTGAACTAGAGGCTTAAACTTTGTCAATCAGTCAACTCGGATCAGAATTTCCGCATAGAAGTTTGCAAAGTTGATATGTTTATACATTCATAATTTCTTCATTTTAGATCCTTTTTAACTTCTGTTTTTTTTTTTTTTGTCAGTTTCTTGCATCAGTAGAGCATAATTTTCAGCCATGAAACTTAGATTTATGATGCATTAGAATAGTTCAAATCATGCATAAAATTTGCATCAACATACTAGTTTTTAATACCTAAAATTTTTTAACATCTCATGGCATATATTGCATTACTAAGTTTACTAACTTTCTAATTTTAAATTTGTTTCTAGTTTGATGTTTTTGATTGTTTTAGATAATTTCCAGAATTAAAGGTCTTTTTAAATTTCTTTTTAATTGAAGATTTTAAATTGTAAAGTTTACTAGTTTTCGAAATTCTAACTTAGGAAAGTTTTTAATTTTGTTTATTCTGTTTCTAACATTGTTCAGTTTTTATTTTAGTTAGTTTTTAATTTTAGTTTTTATTTTTGGAAGTTCTAACGTGTGTTTTGTTTTGTAGCAACTTTAGTTTTATTTAGGAAATTTTAGATTTAGGTTTTCTAGATTTAGGAAAGTTCCTTTTCTTTTCATTGGTTTGTAATTAATTTAATTTTGGTAAGTAGGATGCTTGTATTTGTTAGATTTTAAATTAGACTAGTTTTAGATTTTCATTTAGGGCAGGTACAAGTTAAAAAATGAACCTTAAAACGCATTGCTCTCTGAGGATCGACCTAGTCTCACCAGTTTATTACTTCATCGCAGTTCTGCACTTGGAACTCATGATAGGGAGGAGGATCTTATTTATAGAATAAGATTACTTCCTCTCTAAGCAACCCAATGTAACAGGATTTTAACTCAAACTGCTTTCCATATCCAATGTGGGCTCTAAGGTGGGCATCCACTAATGATAATCTCTTATAACACTTTTGATCATTTATACTCATTTTGATAAATTATGCATAGGTTTGTGTACTTTTGATAGTTTATGTTTAATCTAATAAATGATATTTATGATGATATTTGTATTTAAAAGGTGAAGGAGATTTTGAATTTTGTTAAAAAAAAGTGATTTTTTCAAAGAAGATTCCTTCAAATCAGAAACAAACTAGAAACAATGAGTTGTTTCTGATTTGAGTTAATTTTGAGACAAAAAAATAGATTAAATTGCATGAACTAGTTAATTTATTCGCTTAATGGATTCTTGATTGTTCTGATCTTTGTTTTATTATTGATTTTTCTACATTTTACTTAGTGAATGTTTTTGATATTTTTCTCACTTCAAAATCAATCTCTACAATTTTTATTCCTTAATTAGAAAAGTTTAGATTTTTTTATTGTAAATTTAGTGGAGCTCCCCGTGTGATTGACCTCTATTTTCCATTGTCTCAAGTAGACAATTGTGCACTCATAGTTATTATTGGATTGAAACTAAAATTCACATCAAATCTATGGCACCAGTGCTGGGGAGCCAATTCTGAAAAATTTCATTACATCTAATTTTTCTTTTTTTAATTTTTTTATTTTATTGAATTTTAGAATTTTTAATTATTTTTTTTGGATTTCCTTTAATTCCAAGTTTCAGCAAGTAAAAAGTCAAAAAAAAAATTTTGATGTTTTGTTAATTTTGAAGTTTTGATTAGATTAGTTTCAAGTTCTTATAATTAGATTAAAGTGTCTTGATTTACTCTTTAACTTTTGAATTTGGGTTAGTTAGAATTTGCAAAGTTGTCTAGCGTAAGGTCCTGACCTAACTTAATTATAATTTACTTTAATTAAACTTAGTTTCCTATTAATTAATGTATTTTATCCTTAATTTATCTTATTCTTAATTTTTATTGGGTCTCAGTTGGATAGGTAGTTGGGTTCGAACTTTACTTAAGTAGTTGAGGACCTTCTTGTAATTTAAAGTCACATTGTTGCATCATTTAGGCACCACATTAATTGCATCATGAGCATTTCATCTTGTGGATCATCTTTCAAGTTTGGCCAAGCTTAATTTAGATCCATCCTGGCTTAGTTGAAGTCCATTTGACTCAAACTGTAATTTTCCCAATGAATATGGACTTGCATGCAAAACTGTAGAAATTTGAGTTTAAAAAGAGAAAACCATCATTCCTTTCATTCCCTTAAGACCTAATCTGGCTGGAGCTCCTCCATCTTCACTCTTCTGTCATCTCTTCTCAAACTTCAGCTAGAAATTGGATCCTAAGAGCTTGCATGTGCTCCTACTAGCTTCCATTCACCTTCTTCTACATCCTTGTGCATCTTCTTCCAAGGAACTCACCAATCAATTTTCTTTCTCACAATCTACAGTTCTCTTAGGTAAGGAACCACTCCTTTTTCATTTCCTTAAGTTTGTAAGAGTCAAGGAGACTCAAATGAGCAACTTGAATGCATCCTATACTTGATTCACTATTTGCATGTCTTTGCCTGTAATAAGATTTGCTTCATTGAGGCTTTCTCTACTATCAAACCAAAATAGAGGTTAGTTTTAGGTAAAGCACTAATATAAGGTAAGTATAAGAGTATATATTACTATATATATGTCTAAATTTGTTAATTCTTGAAGTGATCACTATAAATGTAAGTTAACAGCTCATGCATCCCTTAATTAAGTATATATATGTTGGCTTAAGTGAAGATGAGTATAAATATGGAATATTAATGATATATTGGGCAATGTAAGACCTATGATGTTAAATTGGAGCATAAGAAATCACATTGGAACTAATAACTGATAGTTTTGTATAGAACTGGAGCTTCAGGAACAGTTTCTAGAATTTCTGAAGCTTACGGTGAAGCTCACAGCTAAGCAGTAAATGTTCTACAGCTCAAAATCCAGAGAGCTAAAAACCCACAATTGAACTACGGCTAACCTTTGCCCAAGCCATGAAATAAACTACGGCTAAGCTGTAACCACCCCGTGATCAAGTTATAAGCTATTTTACGGTGAGCCTTCCGGAGAACCCCAAAACCCAGCTTTACTCTACGGCTCACCCACGGCTAAGCCGTTGATTGTCCTATGGCTAAGCCATAGCCTAGCCGTAGGACAATAAACGGCTAAGCCGTAAATGCATATGAAATTGAGGGAAAGATTAAGCCACTAGATTTAAGCCATAAGAACAATGTAAACTTAGAATATTAGGGATTTCAAATGAATTTGTAGGGTTTTAGATATGGCATCTTTTTCCCAATTAAATCAGCCCAATGGTGATCAAATGATAAGGAGGATGAGTATAGACCTATCACTTATCTCCTTCAAGTTTTCGGATGAATTCTCGATGTTAAGTCATAGGTGTTGATATAAGAAGATGTATCATTTGCATGAGCATAGGGTTGGCTAGTAGATTTCCTTGATATCTTCTCAATTTAAAAGCATTCATTTTGTTAAGAAACCTTGCCCTTAACATGATGTAGTCATGTTCCCATTCTTCGTGGCGAACCTTGAGGCAATCGGTCCAGAAGTTCTACTGAGTGTATGTCCATGAACCGAAATGAGTATAGCTAATGTTGAGAGGGTTCGAGCTTTATTTGCTCAGTTAAGTATGCATTAATTGATTATCAGATACTTATTAATTCCGATTTCTATTATTGAATATGATCTCAAGATCGAAACTCTCTCATGTATGATATAATTAGTATAAATGAATATGTATGAATATGAGACAATCACTACGATTGATCATAAGTATGAAAAATATGAATTCGAGTTGGTCTTGATACGTTCAGTCGGCATCACTTAGCTTGTATCCTTACCAGGTTCGGCAGAACCAATTTGGGTATCCCTTATGTCATTGCTGCAGTAGTTTATGGAGGAGTTGTTGACACTCCTCTGGAAACTAGTTTGATCCCTTAGCATAATTTCCATATATATGTTATACGCTCTCTCTAGATGATATACTCTCTTTTGGGGGAATATAACTTCGTGGATCCCAACTAGTATGTATGATATCCTATTTATGATTCGTTAATTTGCCTAGTTTTCCGCTATTGCTTTCTTTTAATCAATATGTACTTTAATTCATTTGATACATTAAGTTGGTTTTTTATATCTTTATACTTGCTTAACCGTCATGTTAACAGTGTTACCTTTGGTGTTACGGGTACTGAACCTAACCTAGTATGGCGAACGACGCGCCTCGGCAGGAACCTCAATGGAACTTCAGGGAGTAGATGAATGCAATGAAAATGATATTTTCTATTAGTCGTCCTACAAAAAGCGACAATGGGTTCCTTGTTGGGTTGTTTAGCTTAGATATGCTTGGATTATAGTTGTTCTTGCACCTATCAATTTGATAGACACATATATATTATTTTGGATTTTGTATATGTTTGAGTAATTGTTGCCATACTGATATGGATGGTTAAGTACAGACTTCAGACTTATTTATAATATGGATGATTCTTTTTTATTGTTGCTTTTGATCATTACAAGTGCATTACATAGGCTTCCAATTATTGTTGAAATTAAATTACGTGTTGGAGAAACTTCTTTACAGGTTCCTGTGGAATCTTTCTTGTAGTGATTTGTACTTGTCTTTACATACATAGATTGCTACGGGATTACGTATGCACACCCCATGGGGCCCATTCTAATCCTTAATTCCTGGGATCGAGATGTGACATTTAGATAAATTAGAATTTCTAAAGTTGAAAATCATGATTAGATTGGATTTGATCAATTTGGATAACTTGTCATTTATAATTCTAATAATATCCTTGCAACTTGTTTAGATAAGATATGTTAGAATTTCTAATTTTTTATATTAGATTAGATAAGATATTGGTTTTGATTAATAACTTTGAATTTACTTATGATAGAGATTGGATTAACTTTTCCATCTTTTGAATTTCTTATCTCATCTCTTTTTCTGGATTAAGATAAGTTTGCAACATTTAGATTAGGTTAGATAGAGTTTGATTTTTTAATTATCTTAGGTGATAAGATTTACTAATTTTTGAATTTTCTTTGGATAGGTTGCTTGTTGAAAAAGATTTGGATAGGTGGCTTGTAGGAACAAGAAACTACTAGATATAAGATTACTCTCAAAATTTAGATTTTGAAAATAAAACTTACTCTAAAGATAAGCTTGCAAGAAGATAAGATTGCTTGAACTGGTTATAAGATCCTTTATCCTTAACCCACGATTCTTTTTTTGCAAGTGGGTTTGTGTGATTTAAATTTTTGCAAATTGTAATTGCTTGTTTGGCACATAAATTAAACTGGACCCACATACTTTGTTAAGGGCAAGCTACCTAACAAGACAAAGCTGTATTTTATCACCAAATCCTTGCCTACCTAAGTGGCCTACCTAAGTCTAATCATTTCTTATTAGCACCTTTTTTTAATTAAAATCATGTAGGAACGAGATCATAGGATTTGAGCTCAGTAGGACGAAGACCATTGACGGTTGCACTAGTTGTGCTCTTTAACCAAAGTTGATGCCTAGAAAAGCCTTTGCTCCTGATAGTGCGACAGCTTGGCTATTTAGGGTACTAGTTCTTAAGTGGATTCATCCCTACTACTCTCTGGTGGCTTACCTGGTCAACTAAGGTTTTATAAGAATGAATTGGAGGCCCAAGTGTTGTCTTCATCATTTAGGAGTTGTCTTGTGCTCTATGGTTTTCCGTAACTACTTGTGCATCATATTATGACTAGTACGATCTTGCATATAGATTAGGTTAACATTTCTTTAGGGTCTAATCTAGTGCATGCAAACAAAGAAAAACCAACTTGAGATAAGTATATTCTGGGAATGTAAGAAACAAAGGCTAGTTTGGATTGAACCCGACCTACCTTTTACCATTGTAGAAAATTCTTCGATTTTTGTAGAATTTGAACAAAAATGGCAGAAGGATTATATGTACCCTATCAGGACAACTCAACCGTCCTGTATCAGGTTGCCTCAGACCAATGCTACATTTGAGATCAAATCTGTCATGATCCAGATGCCTCAAGTCTTTCGTGGGATAGACCAAGAAAACCTACACCAACATGTTAAGGAATTTAATGATATCTGTGGGACCATGAGGATAAATAAAATGCCAGAGGAAACCCTAAAACTTAGGTTATTTCCTTTTTCCCTAGAAGAGAAACCTAAGCTATGGATTTATGCCTTACAAGCCAGGTCCATCACTAAGTGGGCTAAGCTAGTTAAAAGATTTTGCGAAAATTCTACTATAAGCAAAAAACCACTTCGATTAAATAGGCCATTAATAGGTTCTATCAAAAGGAAGGGGAGGCACTTTACAGTTATTTAAAACGGTTCAAGCACCTCTTGATCCAATGTCCCTAACATGAATTTGAAAAACTCCGTTGGTTTGAATTTTATAAGAAGGCATGAATTAGCCAACTAAACTAATAGTGGAATATTTTTGTGGTGGGAATTTTACACAAAAGACAGTGGAAGAAGCATGGACATTTTTATAAGATACCGCTGAAAATACATTATGGTGGGCTCATATCAAGAGGGAGACCACTAAAACCACCATTCCAGAAAAAAAGGGGAATGTTCAAAATTGAACCCAAAATTGAGGCAAAAGCCAAGCTGGCTACATTAATGAGGAGATTAGAGACTTTAGAAATAAAACAAAAGCCCACTCCAAGCACTTTGGAGTCACCGAAGCATAGTCAGACTGTGAGTGGAAGGATTGACCCAATAACTTTGGGTCAAGCTGAATCTATGGAGGAAGTAAATTCTCTTTATCAAAACACCTGTATTGATAATCGTCAAAGGTATGACCCATATTCCAACACCGACAAACCATGTTGGAGGGACAACTCGAACTTTTCTTGGACTAAGGGTCCAACTCAAGGTGGCGCATCACTGGTCATTAAATTTCAGCCCATTCAATCTTAGGCCAAGGTCGCCCTCGGTTTCCAAAAACCCAACTTCAACTCCAGTGCACTGACCGAGAAGATAAATTCTTTAGAAAAGGCCATAAAACTCATGTCTCAAAGTACTGCTAACTTTCATCAGACCAGCACTCAACTTTTGAATGGCTACATGTAAAATTGAAATTCCAAATGAGCAAACTGGCCAATTCCTTGAGTGCTAGAGACAAGGGGACCTTCCCTAGTCAACCAGAACCCAATCCCAAGGGCCAAGTTATTAATGATACAAAAAGAAATGACCCAGAACAAGTAAAGTCTATCATTACTTTTAGGTCGGGTACACAAATTGATAACAAAGTGGAACTACCCATGGAACCTAAGGAAAAACCAAGGGAGCATTTGGAAACTGAGGAACCAATTGTGAATGTTGAACTCATGATAAAGTCTATGCCAGTCAAGGAGAATCCAATCATAGCTGAACCATCCCTTAGTGAGCCCATTCCTTGGACTTACGTTCTTAAGGCACCGTACCCCCAGAGGCTAGGCCTAGCCAAGTCAACTGCCTAGTTAGATAAAATGTTATAAGTGTTTAAACAAGTGAGGATCAACATCCATTTCTTGATGCTATCTAATAGATTCCAGCCTATGCCAAGATCTTGAAGGACCTTTGTACATTCAAAAGGACTACCAATGTGCCCAAGAGAGCTTTTTAAGCCCAACAAGCGAGCTCAATTATCTCTTATCCAACCCCAATCAAATACCAAGACCTAAGGTGTCCTACCATTTCATGTTAAATAGGGGACCATCATATAGAACAAGTTTTCCTAGACTTAGGTGTGAGTGCCATATATAAAGAATTGCGTTTGAGGGAGCTAAAAAAACTCATGTGACCTTGCAATTGGCAGATGCATCAATTCAATATCCAAAGAGGTAGTTGAAGACGTTTTGATCAAAGTTGGAGACTTTATGTTCCCCGTGGATTTTGTTGTTTTGGATACCAAACAAACCCAAAAGACTGAACCCAAGATACCAGTGATCTTAGGCAAACCATTCCTAGCTACTTCCAATGCTTTGATCAATTATAGGAATGGAGTGATGTAAATTTCATTTGAGACCATGACTGTTCAAGTGAACATTTTTAATGTCAGTAAACACTCCCTAATAGAAAATTCTAATCCAATAATAACTGTAAGTGCACAGTTGTCTAATTGAGATAGTGGCAAATACAGGTCGATCTCACAGGGAGCTCTACTAAATTTAAAATAAAAAAATCTGAACTTTTCTAATCAAGCAATAAAAATTGCAGAGATTGATTTTGAAGTGATAAAAATATCAGAAACACTCACTAGCTATGTAAAGTGTAGAAAAATCAATAATAAAATATAGATAAAAAAAACCAGGAATTCATTAAGCGAAGTAAATAAGTAATTCATGTAATTTAATCTATTCTTTTGTCTCAAAATCAACTTAGATAAAAAAACAACTCCATTTTTTATTTGGAGGAATTTTCTTTGTAAAAATCAGTTTTTCTTTTTGAACAAAATTCAGGATTTCCTTCACCTCATAAATACAAAAATTATCCTAAGCATCATTTATTTGCTTAAGCAAAACTATCAAAGGTATACAAACCTAAGCATAATTTATCAAAATGAGAATAACTGATCAATAGTAATTTATTAAGATCAGAGGTTTACCTAAGACATGAAGATAGATCTATTATACTAAACTTGCAATCAAAGAGACTTTTAAAAAATATATTAATTACATAAACTAAAAATTAATGTACTTAATGTCATCCCAGTGCTTTGATCTAAAATTTTACTCCTCTATTGAACAGAATTTTAACAATTTCTTTATAAAAATCATTAGATCTTGTACAATAGTTCTCTAAAAAAATACTTTCATCTACTCTTAAATTTTGGAATAGGGCTCCATAATACCTAGAATATTTCTCAATTAACACTATCTAGGGAGGAAGAAAAGAGACGAGAGAGGAGAGAGAGAGAGAGAGAGGAGTGGAGTTCCACGTCCAGCTACTTCGATGCCCCTTGGTGTAGTGGGATCATCTTCTATTTATATTAATGTGTGACACAAGTTGGATGGAATTGAGATTACTTCACATGCAGATCCTCTTTGGATAATTAGATTTCCACAGCTGCTTTTGGATAAGGAATAGGCTGGAGTGTTTGTACCATAACCCACATTCTTCATGCAATTTCATGCATTGGCCCTACCTATAATACAATCTCCATGACGAGGCCCACTTGTCTCTTCAACTTTCTGTAAGTGTTAAGGAAGTTGAGGCCCACATAATATGGTTGGTTGGAACATGCACATTGTCGGTTGGATTTGCAATGTCCCATACATGAATGAATTTCTCCACTTATTAAGCTATTCATAATGCATGATTACTTCTCTTCCTTTATCTCCTTGTTATCCACCATCTAAGAAAAGATGAGATAGGTGCCTGGAAATTTTAAAATACTTTATCTACACCCATACACATATCCATAGATTCAGTCCCCCTTGTATGGAGTTTCAATCTTCCTGACATGCTCTTTTTAAGCCTTCAATTTTGGAGAAGTGGGGTCCACCCAGAGGGCTAGTGTACAACCCACAAATTGGGTTAAATTGGTAACGTCCATACACAAATGGCTTTTCTTCTTAGCAATCCTCCTTTTTTACAACCTCCTGACTTTTTTTTTAAAGAAAAATTTTTGCCTTATAAAGCATGGATAAGTGATGAGAATGGAGTTCTTTCCAATCAACTTTCTTTAAGGTGAATTCAAATAGAGAGTGGGTTGGAGTCATGCACATAAATCCAATTTAGACTTGGAAGTGAGTGGGCCCTTCTCCTTGTATTTCAGATTTTTTCACATATTTCTTTGGATAAGTTTGTGCACGATGCTTTTAGATATAAAAGAGATAAGGAGTTCGGAATCTTTTGGAAGCTTCTGAGGATGAGAGAGAATGAGTGTGGGCCATCCCATAAGGATGTGTGGGTCCCACCTATAATGTACATCTTCCTTGTAGCACAATGATTGAACTTTCTTGGAGTTCTATGGATCCTACACTTCCTACACATTCTAATTAAACCTATCAATATGAAGAACCCACATTAAAGTGGGATCTGTCTGGATAGAGTTCTACTCCAATTGGGACTTTTTGGGGAAAAATTGTAAACATTCTTAATTAATGCTGAAAATGTGTATCAATTGTGCAGATTCTGATTTCTACATGAAAATGCATAAAATGTTATAATTGAATGAATAATGATGCATTTGACATAATTAAGTCCCTAATTCATCCTAAAATGATGCATATGTGCGAATTCGTAAACTTGACACACCTTCAACTAGGATTTTGCTAGTCTTTTAGCAAAAGTTGAGAATAAAAATTTTTAAGTTCTTTGACCTAATCTAAGAAAAAAAGTAAAAGTGAAACAAAATCTCTTTCGCTAGTACTCTCGGTTACATTTAACGTATAAGTAAGCACTTAAACCTCTAAGTTTCCCCTAGTGGACGAGTTGTGCCTCGCGAAGGTATACAGTGAATATACCCACAAAATTCTTTTTTAAAAGTAGCAAAGGTAAAAAGAATCTCTCCAAAGAAAATTCACTCATATTGTATACTTTCGAAATCTGAAATGATAAAAAATTCATACTTTCCAAAATCTGGTGAATATTCTATTTTCAAAAGCTCTCTCAAATTCATACTAAGACTTATGTGCATGGTGAAAACTGTATACGTGACTATTAAATTTGAATATACCACGTGAATGCTACTTAACTAGAATTTTCCTTTAAACCATCCGAGCCAAAATAAATTTCTTCCTCTCAAGGCTACTCTAACGGCTTCACACTGCTATTAAATGATGAAAAACTTCTCCATTCCTTTCTCCATTTTTTTTTCAAAAGAATAAGGAGAAACACTTTGATCTCCAAACAAAAGGTAGCCTTTTTCAATTTGCCCAAATTAATTCACTTTACCGTACTAGGATAGAAAAATATTTATAAACTAAATGTTGGGTTCTCGTCAAATCTTTTAGAGAAATTTCAAAAGCAATCATTATAGCTTCATATCCAAACTTCGAGAAACGTATAGTGTACATAGTGGGGACAAGTTAAAGTAATCCTTTGATAGGCTTCGGCATTAAAAACGAACTTTCGTTTTACTTCCTTCCTTAAGTATGAAAATTCTGAATTCCTTATATATTTTCAATGCTTCAATTTCGTTGAAAAATTCCTTCTCCTGAAAACTCTTTTTTTTTTTAAAGAAATAAAATGACATAAGATATAAAAGAAAATGCAACCTAAGTTGGTCTACCCCAGACCAACATGGGTCTTTTAATGTCAGATTTCTAGACGAGTTGACTACTGTGGCCATATTTCATCTTGTATCATCAATTGATCCTTTTAGTCCCTACCGTTGTAACCCATTTTAGACCAAATTTCTTTGGTCTTACTCAACGGTTTTTGAACTAGTAGTTTTCTTTTTTCCTTAGCTAATGAGGACTAGACTATTTCATTTCACTTTTTTTTCATTTTCCCCAAAAACAAAGTTACAATTCAATCTTGCATGACGGTAGCAACATCCTAGCCTCTTAGCTATACGTTTAATGGCATAAAGGCTCCTGCCATCAAACGGTAGTGATTATTTAACTTTCATTTATTATTCAAAGCCCTTCTTTATTTTCATCTTGAGGATGAACTTCATGTCAGAAGGAAGTACATTAAGCTTTGACATGACCCACATGCAATGCACAATACTTGAAAACCATTGGGTTGCTTCCCAACAAGCACTAAGTTTATCATCTTCAGCTGGACCAAAGAGTCCTAATAAAAAAAGAACTAGGAAAAACAAAATTTTTGAAAAACAAGTGGTTGATTTACGTGCAGCCCCCAACCTAAACCTAACATTGTCTTCAATGTTATGAATGAAGAATGCAATGGGTAAATGCAATGATGATGATCACTACTCAGTGTAGATAAGATCCTGTAAAAAGATATCTTTAGTCAGTGTGTTTGTCTTGGAGCTCAAGAACAGTTTCAACTGTTTACCATTGACTTTGAAAACATCCCCATTTTTGGGGTTTTCAATTTTTATAGCACTATGAAAGTAAACAATCTTGACAATGAAGAGATCAGTCTACTGAATTCTTAACTTCCCTGGAAACAAGTGTAACCGGGGGTTATACAGAGGAACATTCATACCTAGTTTAAATGATTCTCAAAATTGATTTATCGTGGTTCAATTTCATTCTTTCTTTGTAAATCTTGGCAATCTCATAAGCATCATTTATAAGTTCCTCCAACTCATTGAGTTGCAATTTGCATAGATTATCCACAGTTGGTAAATCAAAATTTAACTTGTTGATAACCTAATAAGCCCTATGTTCTGTTTCAACAAGTAAATGGAAAGCCTTCCCATAGACTAAACTATATGGGGACATCCCAATTGGTGTCTTGTAAGCTATTTAATTTGCCCGCAGTGAATTGATTAATCGTAAAGACTAGTCTTTCAAAGTAGGATTGATTGTCTTTTCCAAAATTTGTTTAATTTTCCTATTTGAAAATTGCGCTTGACCACTTGTTTGTGAGTGATAAGGTGTAGCAACTTTATGGGTGACAGAATATTTCTTTAATAAATTCTTAAAAGGACGATTGAAAAAGTGAGTGCCTCCGTTACTAATGATTGCCCTAGGGGTATTGAACCAAGAAAAAATGTGATCCTTAATGAACTTGATCACTATATGGTAGTCATTTCTCTTAGTTGGTAGGGCTTCAACCCACTTGGAAACATAGTTTATAGCCAGCAAAATATAGAGATTTCTAAAAAGATTTGGAAATGGCCCCGTGAAGTCAATTCCCCATAAGTAAAAAATTTATACAATAAGTATAGGATTCAAGGGCATCATGTTTCTCCTATTTAGCTTGCCAAGCTTTGGCACCACTCATAGTTCAAACAGAAAGTGTAACAATCTTTAAAGATTATAGGCTAATAAAATCCACACTGCAAAATTTTTCCAGTTTCCTTCTTTGAATTGAAATGGCAGCCACATGCATGGTCACGGCAGAATGAAATGACGGAGTAATGGTTATGATTAAGAATGCATCTCCTCATGATCTAGTCTAGGCTGTACTTAAAAATGTATGGGTCATACTAGAAAAAGCATTTACCTCAGTTAGAATTTCTGATTGACCTTGTTTTGACCAATGGGTAGGCATCTCCCCTGTAAAGAGGTAATTAACTATATATGCAAACCAAGGGATTTGAGAAATACTCATCAATTGTTCATTTGAAAATTTTTCATTCAGTAGGCCCTCATCTGATGACTCTAAGAGTAACCTCGAAAGATGATCTGCCATGACATTTTTCCACCTTTTATTGGCTCTTATTTCCAAATCAAACTCTTGTAGCAGAAGGATCCACCGGATTAGTCAGGCTTTCGCATCCTTTTTGGAAAGAAGGTATCTTAGGGTTGCATGATCCGTGTAAATTATAACTTTGGACCTTATAAGGTAGGACCGGAATTTCTCTAAAGTAAAAATCATAGCTAATAATTCCTTTTCAGTGGTAGTATAATATAGTTGAAAATCATTGAGGGTACTACTTGCATAGTAAATTACATGAGGTAACTTTTCAACCCATTTACCTAAAATGGCCCCCATAACTGTATCTGATGCATCACACATGAGCTCAAATGGAATGACCCAATCAGGTGGTTGGATTATAGGGGTTGAGGTTTCTCCTTTTTTTAGTCTCTCAAAAGCCTTTAGATATTTCTCATCAAATTCAAACGGAGCCTCTTTTATCAGCAATTGGCACAAAGGTTTAGCAATTTTGCTGAAATCCTTAATAAATCTCTGATAAAAATCATCATGGCCCAAGAATGATCTAATCTGCTTAACAGACTTTGGTGGTGAAAATTTTGAGATCAAATCAATTTTCATTTTGTCCACCTTAATTCCTTTCTTAGAAATAATGTGTCTTAGAACTATGTCTTTCTCCACCATAAAATAACATTTTTCCCAATTCAAAAAAAAAGATTTTTCAAGTACAAGTGATAGATGATGTAAGCATTCCTCAAATGAATTTCCAAAAATTGAGAAATCATCCATAAAAACTTCTATAAATATTTCCACCATGTTAGAAAATTAGCTCAGCATGCACGTTTGGAAGGTGGCTGGTGCATTCATAGCCCAAAGGGAATGCGTCTGTAAGCAAATGTGCCTAATGGACAAGTGAAGGTGGTATTTTCCCGATCTTCGAGTGTAATTGGAATTTGGTTATAGTCGAAATAACCATAAAGAAAATAGTAATATGCATGACCTGCTAGCCTTTCAAGCATTTGATCCATAAATGGGAGTGGAAGTGATCTTTACGAGTAGCTGAGTTCAACTTCCTATAATCAATGCATACCCTCCATCCAATCTGTATTTAAGTGGGCACCAATTCATTTTCCTCATTTTAGACTATTGTAATTCCAGATTTCTTTAGTAGCACTTGTACCGCACTCACCCATGCACTATCAGATATAGGGTAGATCACCCTTACATCCACTAATTTCTAAACTTCTAACCCGACCACTTCTTTCATTGCTGGGTTCAGTCCTTTGTGGTTCAAGAGAAATTTTTGCATTTTCTTCCAAATGGATTCTATGTTGGACCACAGATGGGCTTATTCTTTTGATGTCTGCTATGGACCACCTTATAACTTCCTTGTATTCACTAAGAACTTTTACTAGTTTTTCCCCTTGGACCATGTCCAAGTCTGAAGCTATAATCACTGGAAGGGTTTCTATTGTGCCTAAAAACGCATATTTTAGTGTATTTAATAGCTATTTGAGTTATAGTTTAGTGGGTGCTACAATAAATGGGCTAGGTGGGGAAGCAGATGGGGTCAAAATTTCATGTTTCGATCCCCACTTGTTGCAATCCATGACTAGGGTTGAGTTCAATAAGGCATTTACTTCTTCAATATGTCCATCCATGTCAAAATCAGTTCCAAAATGTGCTAGACAGGCCTCTCATGGATCCTCAATATTTAAATGGGACAAGTGATTTTCCACCAATTCATGAATATAATTGGCTTCAAATACCCATCACAGTACTATTAAAATAAATCTTTAGCTCCTTTGAACATTTTCTAAACTCCCCTTTAATTACTCACTCTCCCTATTTTTGTCCCTAATTGACAAATATTTGGTGTCGGAATCTAGTATATCTACCAATCATGATCAACAGTAGCTTCCCCTTAATTATGACTCCTCCTTAAAGATAAAGCTGGTGTTGGGGGCTTGATCTTCTTGATCAAGGGCTATTGGATTTTGGTACCCACACTTGTGAATTAAAAAACTTCAACACAGTGTATACAAAAATAGATGACAAGCCTTCATTCTTAACCCAAATTACACTTGATATGGGTGCAGAAAACTTAGTTCTCCATTGTGTGTTTTTTGTGAAGCTTTCAGCTTATTGCAATAAGGACGAATGTGTCCTTTTATTTCATAGTAATGACATGTAGGTGCTCATACAGATTTAAGACAAGACTCGCTCTTTGATGCACAATCAACATGGTTTTTTTCTATTTTTCTTTTTTCCTTTTTTTTTTTTTTTTTTTGCAGTTTGGTGTGCAGTGGCTACCTTTACTGTACTTTTAACAAAAACAGTTTTACCTAAAGATTATGATGTTCAAGTACCTTCAGTGTAACAAAGACTAGTCTTATTAGTATGTAGCTTCTGAACACTTAAGATTTAGTCAAGTGCAGTTGAACTAGCATGAATTCAGTTCAAAGTAACTATTAGAGTATCCAATTTTGTCCATGTCATCTTCAACTTAATATTTAGATCATAAATTTCATTTCGATTCTTCAATACTTTTGTTCTCAAAGATTCATTTTCTTGTTTTTTAGAAGTCAAATTTTCGAATAGAGAACCTTTTCGACCTTCAACAAGAATGATCTGTGCATGTGCCTCTTCTAAATTCTTCTCAATTGATAGAATTTCAACATCAAGATCTCCAACTTGCTTCATAAGTTTTGAAGCATGCTTGCTCAGTTTTTGTTTTGATCATATAGAAATTTATACTAAACTTCTCAGTCTACATTTTCATGAGATAATTTTTCATCATTATTGTTATCATCAAAATCATCTTCGGATGGAGAAGATCTAATCATGAAAGTAATTAATTCTTTTTTTACATTGTTACCTGAATCAGCTCAGGAGATTCTTCCTCTTCAGCAGAATTATCTACATCTCAAGTGATATTCAAAGCCTTATTGCTACTTAGTTTGGGCTTTTTTTTCTTATTAGCACAATTAATAGAGATATGCTCATAACCTTGACATTCAAAACTTAACTGCCTTTGAAGAACTTTTTTTTCCAGTCAGAACCAGTTTAAATCTAGTGTTCTTCCCTTATATAAGTTTGTTAAATTGTTGTACAAATTCAGAACACAGTTGCATATCACCTTCCTCAAAATCAGAATCAAAATCAGATTCAACTTTCACTCTCTTCGCTAATCTCTTGGAAAAGTTGTAAGGTTTGGAAGCTTTTAATGTAAGTCTAGAAGGTTTTGACTGACAATTAACAAATTTAGTTTCAAAAGTTTGCAAGTTATCAACTCATCAAGTTTCAATGTTTTTAGCTTGTTGGCTTTAGCAATTGTAATAACCATGGGATTGAAACTTACTGGGAGGACCTAAGGATCTTTTTAACAATCTTCTCTTCATAAATTGACTCCCCTAGGTTGTGACTTGAATTGACTATATTATTCAATTTAAAATAAAAATCATCAAACCTCTCCTCTTCAATCATCCTTAACAATTCAAAAGCAGATGGTAAACTCTGCATCTTAGCTTTTTTCACTTTTTCAGTTCCCTCATATACAATTTGAAGAATATCTCATGCTTCTTTTGCATTCTTACAAGTGGAGATCTTATGAAATTCAGATGTTAATACTTCACTGTAGATTGCATTCATTGCCATATTGTTTTAGTTGCAGGCAAAAGTTTCGTCTTTGGACCATTGAGCCATTGGCTTTCTATTAGTTTGTCCATCTACAGTAACAGTGGGCAAACAATATCCAAATATCACTATTCTCCAAAGCTCTTCATCTACTGACCTAAAAAACCCTATCATATATACTTTCCAATAAGCATAATTAACAACACCTTTTAGTAAATGAGGTTTCACAGTAGAAAAACCTTGTTTATTGTTGAATTTCATTCTAGAAAATTATTTAGATCAACACACAGTAATTTAGAGTGACTCTCTCTAATACCAACTGAAGGTCTTTAGGCCCCAGATTTATTTTAGATTGCAGTTCAATTAGGACTTTTATACAGCAAAATATAAATGCAATCAACCACACAAAGAAAGTAACAAAATATTTAACGTGGAAACCCAAACTGGAAAAAACCACGTGACCATAGTTGACAAAATCAAATCTTAACTTTCGTAGCTACAAGATATACTCACAACCCTACAATCAGTCCCTCGATATAAGGCGTTGTAGTTGTCCTTGCTAGAATCCTTGGCACACGTCCCTTGATGCCTTATTATTAATGTTTTGATCTCTACCACGAACGAATCTCTAGAGCAAGAGAACAATTTTCTACAAGGATGTAGAAGCCAAAAATCTCCTACGAAGAAGTAAAAACTCCAATTTTAGAGCTTGAAGCCTTCAGTCTAACTCTCATGAAAGCTCTAAATAGAATTTCCAATGTGAAGTCTCAAATAAGAATATGGAGAAGTGTCTCTTAGGATTGAGATGAACACCATATTTACAACCCATAATTCATGCCTTAGGGTTAGAGTCCAATTATAAACAAAATAGCCAATTTTGGCACAAATAAGAAAGAAAGCTGTATAGATCGGTGTGCTTTTGCCGCATGCGTGATCGAGTGCAAGTGAGCTCCCACTTAAGTGCGTGCTTTGCATATCCAGTGATTTTTTATCTATCGGTCAGGCTTAAAGGCGATCTTCACGGGCTTGAGTGTGGTCTTGAGCTTGTGAACATGTCCGCTCGAGCACGTGCTCTATTTTGTCTTTTCTTCAATTCAGCACTTTTTGTGACGCAAACCACAGTCCATTCTTAAGAACATAAATACAGATCAATGGAATCAAGTTTTGTTCAATGCATGAATCAGCAAATAAAAAAATCCCAACATCAACATAATGATGAAAGGAAAACCCACTGGGCCAATTGATAGAAGCTTTGTGAATCAAAGCATGTTGTTGGGTATGGGGTTTCACAATTTGGAAGATTTCAAGTTAGCCCTCTTCACCAAACAAGTTGGATGCTCATGCACAATCAACAATCCATTTCTTACAAAGTGTTCAAGACAAAGTATTTTCCAAATGTTCTTTTTTCTCCAATCTTCTGCTAGTAAAAATCCATCTTTTGCATGGAAAGGAATTTCTTATGGCAAAAGGATTCTTTTGGAGGAATGTAGATGGATGGTGGGTAACAGCCAATCGATTCGGATTTGTGAAGACAAATGGTTACCAACTCCCCTAAGCTATAAGGTTACTTCACCTAGACGAGTTCTATTGGAGGATGTGGTAGTAAATGACCTTATTAACCAGGACACCAAATAGTCCTCCATCATGAAGCTAATGTGATCCTAAAGATCCTTTTGAGACCTAGTATGTTGGGTGACGTACTAATATGGGCTAAAAACAAATTCAGTAAATTTTTTGTCAAGAGTGCTTATGGGGTTGTCCTTAATTTGAGGAAGCATTATAGTTTAGATGAAAGTTCAAACTTCGGCACTCAAGGGAAGTTTTAGTTGTGTATAAGGAGAGCTTGTAAGGACCTATTGCCAACAAAGACAAAGTTTGCAAAAAAGATCCTTTTTATCACCACATGTGCTTTGTGCAAACATGGGTTAGAAGATTGTATGAATGGTTTATATTTGTGCCCTGATGTACTCCCAGTGTGGAGGGCTTTTTTTCGGGAGTGGATTTTTCCTACTATCATAACTTTGGTGTGTTTGAGTGAGATTTGTCAAAAAAGGAGCCAAAAGTTTACTTTAAAATTTTTTTCTCTTTGGCTTGTGGTATTTGGACAGAAGGAACCTCGTTAAACTTGAGAATGAGCTACATGATCCATGGTTAGTCATTGATGCCATAGTTAGTCGTTGATGGAGCTATGTCTTTAATTCAAGAGTTTAAACATTTTCAATTGCTTTGTAAGACCTCTGAGGTCAAGGAGAAAACCTTAAGGTGGATACCTCCACCTGTGAGTGTTCTAAAGCTTAATGTGGATGGAGAACTATTCAAGAAGATTTAGAAGGCGAGTATGGGTGCGGTGCATAGAAATAGTGGGGTGAGGTGTTAATGACTACGAGTAAGATAGAAATGGAGTTGAGGAAACTGAGGATATTGAAGTTTTGGCAGCCCTGAGGGGTTCTTAGATGATTTATTATATTGGGTAAGTTATTATTTGTAAGGTTTTGAACCCCACTAATCTTAAATTACGGTAATTAATCTTGCTTTACGCTAAGTAAACCTTACTTAGGCTAATTTAATTCAAAACTATTAGATTTGGGCCTTGGACGGGTAGTTGAGAGGAGTTTGAACCTTATTTCAGTAATGGAGGGCCTTTTTGTAAATTGATCTTCCACCTTAAGGGCACCTCGCCAATCATTCATTGTGTAATTTTTCGTGTAGATCATCTTTCGTGTTGGTCTTGCGCTGATCTGAGCTCGTCTTGAGCCAATTGAAGTCCATTTGGCCTAAACTGAAATTTCATAAAAAGATTGGACTTGCATGTTAAACACAGGAAATTTAAGTTAAAAGGGGACTCAACGTCCCACTTCCTCTTCTCCTCCTTACTGCTACAGCTGGAGCTGCTTCTTCCTTCTTGATCTTCTTTCTTTCTCACTTCAATCTTGAAAAGCTACTAGGGTTGGGGGTCTTGCATGCTCTAGGGATAGCCTTCACCCATTTTCCTCTTCCTCATAGGAGCATTTTCTTCCTTGGGAAGCACATCCTCTTTAAGCTACAGCTCACTAAGGTGAGGGCTTTGCTTCTATTCCATATATTCGAGTTGTTGGAGTCAAGAAGACTCCAATCCATGACATGCATGTAACTCTATATTCCATTTATCATTTGTCTGTTGCCATGTAAAGAACCCACTTCTCCTTGGAGGTTTTCCCTTAGCCACACAACAAGAAGGACATAGGAAAGGGCTAGCACTGGTAAAAGGCAAGTATTAGAGTTCATATGTGTTGCATGAATGATTAAGTTATTGATTCATGGGTTGGTTCTTTCAATCCTCAAATTTTAGTCCATTTTTCATGGTTTAATTGGTGTAATTACGGTATGGATTGAGTTAGGGGGTCAACATACAATAGATGGGTGTGTGAGTATAGAACACTCTCAAGGACACTCTGATTGAGCCTTAAAATTACCCCACAAGTTAGTTCTGTATTGATTCTGTACAGAAATTCAGTTACAGAACTGATTCAGGTTTTTGAAGCTTACGGCGAAGTGACGGCTAAGCCGTGAGCATCTATGGCTCAAAGTCCAGAGAACAGCAAAACTTGGTTTTGTACTACAGCTTACCCACGGCTACACCGTGCAATGCACTAGGGCTAAGCCGTGGCCAGCCCGTACCCTAGCCATAAGTCTTCCTACAGCGAGCTTTCCAGAGAGCTCCGGAAACCCATTCTCTTCTACGGCTTGCATACCTAACCCAGCCGTAGGCTTAGCACGGCTAAGCCGTAGGCTAATATGCGGCTAAGCCATAAATGCGTTTGTACTGTGAAGGAAACCTGAATTACTCGGCTAAGCCGTAGCGTTGTATACGGCTAAGCCGTATGAACACAATGAATTTAGGATGTTAGGAATTCTTCATTGATCTTATAGGGCCTTAGTATTGGCACCTTCCCCCCTTATACGGGCCCAATTGTAAGGATGTATTAAGAGGATAAACGAATTCCAGATGATTCCCCAAAGTCAAGTCATGGATGTTGGCATAAGAAGGGGGTGTTTTTTATGCACACAAGGCAATACCATGAAATGGTAACACAATGACACCTGACGTTTTATGAGTACATCGTGTTGAATGTCCTTGGGGATCATGGGATACTTACTCAATCCAAGTGCATTCATATTGTTATGATATATTACCTTCGACATGATTTGTTATCTAATTCACTTCCTCTAGCAACCCCTAAGGCAATTCGGACCTGAGCTTCTAATGAGTACGTGTTTGACAAGCCAAAGCTTCTACTAAGTGTGTGCTTGCTCACCAAGGGTATAGCCGAGGTTCGGGCCTTTGTAGCCCATATGCATGTGTTTCATTTGGTTATTCGTTGCTTCCATGATTACCAACTCCTTATGTATGTTATGACTAGTATGATTGATTCCGAGTCGGCACCACTTAGCTTGTGCCCTTTTGGTGTATGTATGTCACTACTGCAGTAGTTTATGGAGGAGTTGTCGACGCTTCTCGGGAAGCTAGCTTGATCCCCTAGCGACCTATATGTATGCTCCTTTTTGGGAGAATAAAACACCGTGGTTGGCATTCGGTATGATGTTTAATTGTAATTCCTCATCCATTTCCACTCATGCACCATATGTCTAATAAACTATTATTACTCCCTTTAATCTGTGTACACTGTTAGGTTCATTTGATATAATATGTTATACTTGCTTCATATGCCTCAGTACTTGCTTAACCATCGTATTAACAGTGTTACCCTTGGTATTGCAGGTACAGAACCGGGTCCCAACTCGGGTGTTGACGCGCCCCCGGAAAGCACCCCAACGGTACCTCGGGGTATAGATGAATGGAAGGATGGCGATGTTTTCTATTAGTCATCCTATGGAGTGCGTCAGTCCTAAAGATGTTACAGTCACTTTTTGGTTTGTTCTTGAGAGAAAAGCAAATTGGTCTTTATGTACTTAACCCCTTTAATCAGATGTGCATTGAAAGAAGTATAATTGGAACTTAAGTACCGCTATATACAAATACCTATATGTTTATCTATGAATGACCACGAATATGCTCTTTAACTTGCTCTTGATTATTACTGAGTATTTCACAGGAAATTCGATTATGATGAGTTACATTCCTAGTGTGTTGGCATACCTCACACGTTCTTGTGAAATCTTCCTTGTAGAAATTCGTGCATAATCTTTCAGGGCACGGATTTCTATGGAATTACGGATACACGCCCTGGGGGCCCACTCAAATCCCCAAATTCTTAGGATCGGGGCATGACATACGTAAGTAATGGTATCAGAGCTGTGCTAAGAAGTCAATTAAAAGACTTAGCAACATTAGGAAACGTGGTGAGGTTCTGATAGGTTCGTTCAGGGATGTATTATTATCTTGTGTAGAGTTGTAGTATATATGTATATACATGTGTATGTTTATGTGTTTAACAATCCTTGTAATTGCAGATCCATGGCGTCGGGGTCTGGTACAAACAATAGTTCGGGTGATAATGGTCGCAACAATGTTGAATTGGAAGGTGTGGACCCTCCACCGTAACCTCCTCCTCGTCCCACATACAACACGGAGGAACGGTTCATGATGATGATGCATCAACTAGCCACTAGTAATGCCAATCAAGCTGCCATGCAATTGCAATTAACCGCTCTATTGAACAGGCAAGATCAACCTGGAGACCCTAATTCCTTGTATGAAAAGTTCCGAAAGAGAGGAGCCACGGAGTTTACAAAACAAGAGGATCTGTTGCAAGCAGATGAATGTTGTCCACAGTGAGGATGTCTTCGATACATTAACTTGCACACCAAGGAAGCAAGTGGTCCTCACAGCATCTATGCTCAGGGATATTGCGAATACATGGTGGAAGAGTATCCGAGACCAAATAAGGGCCATGCCGGATGCCACTGTCTGGGAGGCCTTTAAGAGGCAATTTAGGAAGAAGTTCATTCCCGATCATGTAACCTGCAAGAAGAAGGCGGAGTTCCTCTCCTTGCAGCAGAACTCCATGACCGTTGCAGAGTACGTGCACATTTTCAACCAGCTCTCTCGATTTGCTTTGGATCTAATTGACACCGAGGAAAAGAGAGTGGAAAGGTTTCTTGAAGGGTTAAGGCCTGCTATCAAGGGACATGCTACTGCCTTTCAACGTCCAGCTCAATATGATGATGCGGTAGCCAGGGCCAATGCAGCGGAAGAAATTAAGAAAAGCCTATTCCTGGGAGAGTCTAGGAAGAGTGTTCCACCTTCTGGGAAATGTCAGCAGCATTCTAAAAAATAGAAGGGGGTTGTTGGCGGGACATCACGACTAGTCTGCGGGGTATGCGGGAAAGGTCATGAGACTAGCAAATGCTGGAGGTCCACGGGAGCCTGTTTTAGCTGTGGCTCAATGGACCATTGCCTATCAGAGTGTCCAAGAATGAAGGATTCTACTCGAGCCCCACCGTAGCAGCAGTACCAGTAGTCTTCTAAGGTGACACCACCCGGGCTTAACCGTCAGCAACAGCAGGTGAGGCAAGGCTAAGGGCAGACACGGCAGGGTCAAGGATAGCAGCACCGACCCCAAAGGCAAGGCCGCGCTTATGCATTAACACATGAAGAAGCAGAAGCCGCGAAGCATGTGGTTGTAGGTAAGGTTTCAGTTTGTGGAATTGAAGCTAAGGTGTTGTTTGATTCAGGGTCTTCGCACTCCTTCATTTCTCCCCAATTCTCTAGTAGGATACGGGAATCGCCAGCACAGTTGCCGTATGTGTTAAGTGTTATCACTCTGGTTGGCAAGAGGGTGATTTGTGATGATTATTACCCTGGTTGTCGAGTTATCATTGGAGAAGTTCTTCTCCCAGCGAAACTCATCATGTTGCCCATGCACGATTTCGATGTAAACTTAGGCATGGATTGGTTGACCAAATATATGGCCTGTTTAGATTGTTTCCGTAAGACGGTCACCGTTAGGGTGACTGAAGATGGCCCAAGTGTTCTGTTCCAGGGTGACAAGAAAGGCTCGAACACTAGACTAATTTCAGCACTTCGAGCGGAAAGGCTAATTCATAGTGGTTGTGAGGGATATATCGCCTTCATTGTGGAAAAGAAAGCACCTAAGAAGCTGGAAGAAATACCGGTAGTTTGTGAGTTTCCTGATGTATTTCCGGATGAAGTACCTGGTATTCCTCCGATTAGGGAAGTGGATTTTACTATCGAGTTAGTACCCGGTACTGCTCCCATCTCTAAGGCTCCGTATAGAATGTCCCCAGCAGAGTTACATGAGCTGAAAGTACAGTTGCAGGACTTATTGGATAAGGGGTTCATTCGTCCTAGCACATCACCCTGGGGAGCCCCAGTCTTATTCGTGAAGAAGAAGGATGGCACCCTCAGACTGTGTATTGATTACTGGCAGTTGAACCAAGTGACAATAAAAAATAAATATCCATTACCTAGGATTGATGAACTGTTCGATCAATTACAGGGTGCAACCCATTTTTCTAAGATCGATCTAAGATTCGGATACCATCAACTGCGGGTTAGGGATCAAGATACATCGAAAACAGCTTTCAAGACAAGCTATGGGCATTATGAATTCTTGGTTATGCCTTTTGGGTTAACAAATGCCCCCGCGGTATTTATGGCTTTGATGAACAAGATCTTCTCACCATACCTTGATCGGTTTGTAGTAATTTTCATTGATGATGTTTTGGTCTACTCCAAGACCAAAGACGAGTATGCAGAACACCTGAGGGTTTCTCTGCAATTGCTAAGGAACCACCGACTGTATGCCAAACTGGACAAGTGCGAATTCTGGCTGGAACAAGTTGCCTTTTTGGGGCATATAATTTCAAAGGATGGGCTCGTAGTAGATCCAGCTAAAATTAAGGCTATAACTAACTGGCAAAGTCCCAAAACTGTTGCAGAGGTTAGGAGTTTTGTTGGCCTAGCAGGTTATTACAGAAGGTTTGTGAATGGCTTCTCCAGAATAGTTACACCTTTGACAAAGTTGACTCGGAAGAATGAGCCATTTGTTTGGTCGGCTGAGTGTGAGTCGAGTTTCCAGCTCCTCAAAGAAAAATTAACCTTAGCTCCAATCCTATCCCTACCAGAGGGGAGTGGTGGATTCGTTATCTATACGGATGCTTCAAGGATTGGCCTAGGATGTGTACTCATGCAGAATGGAAAGGTGATAGCCTATGGATCTCGACAATTGAAAGAACATAAGAAAAACTATGCTACACACGATTTAGAATTGGTTGCAATGGTCTTCGCATTGAAGTTATAGAGACACTATTTGTACGGGGAGAAATTTGAAGTCCATAATGACCATCGCAATCTTCAGTATCTATTTTCGTAGCATGATCTTAACATGAGGCAACGTAGGTGGTTGGAATTTATAAAGGATTATGATTTTCCGATCAAATATTTTCCTGGAAAAGGGAATGTAGTGGCTGATGCCTTAAGCAGGAAGTCTACCATTGAAATGGCAGCACTGCGTGGTAAATGGTCTCTAGTAGAAGAATCCCGAGATCTGGATGTAGAAGTCCAGTTTATAGATGATAAGGTCATGCTGGTGGCTATGTCAGTCTTTGAGCCCACCTTAATCCAACAAATCAAGGAGAGGCAGTTCGAAGACCCGGAGTTTGTTAAAATTCGTGACCACATCTCAGAGAGACCCAATTTCAACTTGGTCGATGGCGTACTGTATTTCCGAGATTGGCTCTATGTTCCAGCAGTCCAAAATCATAACTTAAAAAAGGCAATCATGACCGAGGCACACCATGCTCAATATTCCATGCACCCCGGGAGTACAAAAATGTACCGAAATTTATATGGCAGATTTTGGTGGAATAACATGAAGCAGGATATTGTGGGCTTTGTGGCAAGGTGCCTTACGTGCTAACGAGTAAAGGCTGAACATAGGAAGCCTCCCGGTTTGTTGCATCCTCTACAGATCCCTAAGTGAAAATGGGAGAATTTGACAATGGATTTTGTTTCAGGGCTGCCCCGGACCAACAAACATCACAATGTCATGTGGGTGATTGTCGACCGGTTAACAAAGTCAGCCCACTTTATTCCCATTAGGAAAGGGATGAAATTTCATGAGAAGGACAAGATCTTCATTGATGAGATTGTGCGGCTACATGGTACTCCAGTCTCCATTGTTTCCGATCGGGACAGTAGATTTGTGTCTTCCTTCTGGCAGTCTTTTCAAATGTCCTTGGGCACTAAACTCAGCTTTAGCACAGTTTATCATTCGCAGACCGACGGGCAATCAGAGAGAACAATACAAACCCTTGAAGATATGCTATGAGCTAGCGTGTTGGACTTCAGAAAAGAGTGGGATGAACACTTCTCCTTATGCGAATTCGCGTACAATAATAGTTATCACGCGAGCATCGGAATGGCTCCATTTGAAGCCCTGTATGGACGTAAGTGCCGTACTCCGGTCTGTTGGGAAGAAGTTGGGGTCAGGAGTTACCACGGACCCGCACTAGTAACGGATATAGCGGAGAAAGTGAAAAAGGTGCAAGATGAATTGAGGACTACACGATCACGCTAGAAAAGTTACGTAGATAATCACTGTTGGCCCCTTGAGTTCCAAGTGGAGGACAAAGTTTTATTGAAGGTTTCCCCAATAAAGGGTACTATCAGGTTCGGACATAAGGGCAAGCTAGCTCTACATTTTGTAGGACCTTTTGAGATACAGAGCAGGGTTGGAGATTTGGCTTATCGATTGGAGCTACCACCCCCGCTCGCAGGAGTTCATAATGTGTTCCATGTGTCGATGCTTAGGAAATACCTTCAGGATCCTTCACATGTCCTTGAATTGGATGACATACACGTTAGGCATGATGCGAGCTATGAAGAAAGACCACTTTGCATCATTGACACTAAAGAACAAGTCTTGCGTACCCGGACGATCAAATGAGTTAAAGTCCTATGAGATCATCACGGACAGGAAGAGGCCACTTGGGAACTTGAAGATCAAATTCAGGCTAAATATCCAGAACTACTACCCTAGGTACGTTGCATTCGGAGGACCGAATGATCTTAAGTGGGGGAGGATGTAAGGTTTCGAACCCCACTAATCTTAAATTACGGTAATTAATCTTGCTTTACGCTAAGTAAACCTTACTAAGACTAATTTAATTCAAAACTATTGGATTTGGGCCTTGGACAGGTAGTTGAGAGGAGTTTGAACCTTACTTCAGTAATGGAGGGCCTTTTTGTAAATTGGTCTTCCATCTTATGGGCACCTCGCCAATCATTTCTTGTGTAGTTTTTCGTGTAGATCATCTTTCGTGTTGGTCTTGCGCTGATTAGAACTCGTCTTGAGCCAATTGAGGTCCATTTGGCCTAAACTGAAATTTCATAAAAGGATTGGACTTGCATGTTAAACACAGGAAATTTAAGTTAAAAGGGGACTCAACGTTGCATTTCCTCTTTTCCTCCTTACTGCTACGGCTAGAGCTGCTTCTTCCTTCTTGATCTTCTTTCTTTCTCACTTCAATCTTGAAGAGCTACTAGGGTTAGGGGTCTTGCATGCGCTAGGGATAGTTTTCACCCATCTTCCTCTTCCTCATAGGAGCATTTTCTTCCTTGGGAAGCACACCCTCTTTAAGCTACAGCTAACTAAGGTGAGGGCTTTGCTTCCATTCCATATATTCAAGTTGTTGGAGTCAAGAAGACTCCAATCCATGACATGCATGCAACTCTATATTCCATTTATCATTTGTATGTTGCTATGTAGAGAACCTACTTCTCCTTGGAGGTTTTCCCTTAGCCACACAACAAGAAGGACATAGGAAAGGGCTAGCACTGGTAAAAGGCAAGTATTAGAGTTCATAAGTGCTGCATGAATGATTAAGTTATTGATTCATGGGTTAGTTCTTTCAGTCCTCAAATTTTAGTCCATTTTTCATGGTTTAATTGGTGTAATTACGGTATGGATTGAGTTAGGAGGTCAACATGCAATAGATGGGTGTGTGAGTATAGAACACTCTCAAGGACACTCTGATTGAGCCTTAGAATTGCCCCACAAGTTAGTTCTGTATTGATCCCATACAAAAATTCAGTTACAGAACAGATTCAGGTTTCTAAAGTTTACGGCGAAGCTACGGCTAAGCTGTGAGCATCTACAGCTCAAAGTCCAAAAAGCAGCAAAACTTGGTTTTGTACTATGGCTTACCCATGGCTATACCGTGCAATGCACTAGGGCTAAGCCGTGGCCAGCCTATACCTAAGCCATAGGTCTCCCTACGGCGAGCTTTCCAGAGAGCACCGGAAACCCATTCTCTTCTACGGCTTGCGTACGGTTGCACCGTGAAATGCCTTATGGCTAAGCCGTAACCCGACCCTAACCCAGCCGTAGGCTTAGCACGGCTAAGCCGTAGGCTAATATGCGGTTAAGCTGTAAATGCGTCTGTACTGTGAAGGAAACCTGAATTACTCGGCTAAGCCGTAGCGTTGTATACGGCTAAGCAGTATGAACACAATGAATTTAGGATGTTAGGAATTCTTCATTGATCTTATAGGGCCTTAGTATTGGCACCTTCCCCCCTTACACGGGCCCAATTGTAAGGATGTATTAAGAGGATAAACGAATTCCGGATGATTCCCCAAAGTCAAGTCATGGATATTGGCATAAGAAGGGGGTGTTTTTTATGCACACAAGGCAATACCAAGAAGTGGTAACACAATGACACCTGACATTTTATGAGTACAGCGTGTTGAATGTCCTTAGGGATCATGGGGTACTTACTCAATCCAAGTGCATTCATATTGTTATGATATATTACCTTCAACATGATTTGTTATTGAATTCACTTCCTCTAGCAAACCCTGAGGCAATTCGGACCTGAGCTTCTAATGAGTACGTGTCTAACAAGCCAGAACTTCTACTGAGTGTGTGCTTGCTCACCAAGGGTATAGCCGAGGTTCGGGCCTTTGTACCCCATATGCATGTGTTTCGTTTGGTTATTCGTTGCTTCCATGATTAACTACTCCTTATGTATGTTATGACTAGTATGATTGATTCCGAGTCGGCACCACTTAGCTTGTGCCCTTTGGGTGTATGTATGTCACTACTGCAGTAGTTTATGGAGGAGTTATCGATGCTTCTCGGAAAGCTAGCTTGATCTCCTAGCAACCTATATGTATGCTCCTTTTTGGGAGAATAGAACACCGTGGTTGGCATTCAATGTGATGTTTAATTGTAATTCCTCATCCATTGCCACTCATGCACCATATGTCTAATAAACTATTATTGCTCCCTTTAATCAGTGTACACTGTTAGGTTCATTTGATATAATATGTTATACTTGCTTCATATGCCTCAGTACTGTTAGTTTTTGTGGACTCAATCCATCAGTTGATGTAATAAATTGATTAATTTCTTTATTTATCAATAAAATCATGCTTTACTTTCATGAGATGAATGTTATTTTACTACTTCATGCACATGACCAATACGTATGACATAATGGTTCATGAGTTGAACCGGGTCCCATTAGTATATTAGATGTGATATATGTGCATGGATGAGATCCACACGCGGGAGATATATGTCACAAATCTTATACTTAAATAGCTTCACAACCAGTAATGAGACTGGGCATCTCATTTGATAAGGTTGCAGCACTTTGATCACTATGAGATAGTATGATTTGTTTCAATCATCAGAATGTAAGATTCTGGATCAATGGTGCTGGTACATTGGATGTATTGAAGGACCATGAGATGCACCTTATGGTATTCCGTCTCAATAATAAGGTATGCTCTCATAATTCCCTTGCAATAGGCTCTCAATCCTGAGACATTGACGAACTCAAGTTTCTATCTATTCATTTGCTTCGAGTCACCAATGAGTGAGGCCGACTATAGGTTAACACCTCGGTGTCTTGGGTATGTGGTAGTAGAACTGTGGGAACGTTGAATGATCAAGATGGAATCTATCTCTATTATCCCCTTGTGCCAATTAATGGATTTGTCATTAGTAAGTGCGCACCCATCTCAATTAAAAGTTAATTGGATGGTACTGATGATTACTGTGATTAATTGGGGCTCAAGGATAATAAGATGTGGAATTTAGATTGGAAGAGACGGATTTATTCCAATTGATCCACGGATATTGATAGAGGGGCCTACTTGTGGTAATTGGGAAGTTTAGGGTCTTCATTGTAATTTATTCCTAAGACTGGAGTGCAATTGCATTTATATAGTGGTGTTATTTGCAATTAACTGTGGGCCCGGATTGCACATGAGATGTGGGGTCGCGGTGTTCCAGTTGGAGCCAGCTTTCTAAGGAATCCCTAGTGGTCCCCACGCTAGCCCAAGATATTGGAAAACACTAATCCGACTTGGACTCTAGAAATAAGAGTTTGGAAAGGGGAAAGCCGCTAATTGCTTTGGAAGTAAAACTTCTATTTCAATTAGACAAGGGAGAGATTTGGGAGTCTATAAAATCTCTTGGACGTCAAATAAGACTCTCCCTCACGCCAAAAACCCTTTCGTGCAAGAGTTGCGCAAGTTACTCTCCTCTCCTTTCTTCTAGTTCCTTGGAGTCTCGAGTTGGGATTTTCTCCTGAAGATTCCACCATTCTTCTTAAGAAAGGAAATCCAATTCGGGTCATAGCGTGGAAGGCTAAGAGGTGTTGAAAAAATCCATTAGAGCACTGCGGATCTCCAAAGGTATGATCTACTTCTTTCATGTCGTAGGTTATTTTGGGTGTTTAGTGCTGGTAGAATTTTTACTGTACATGGTCACGAGATTGAGGGTAACGCATCCTGGATTGGGTTTTGGTCTTATGGATAATTGATCTCTGTGTCAAGTGGGTCAAAAGTTTTGAAAATCTATCCACGAGACCCACCTACTTCCAACAAGTACTTGCTTAACCGTCGTATTAACAGTGTTACCCTTGGTATTGCAGGTACAGAACCCGGTCCCAACTTGAGTGTTGACGTGCCCCCTGAAAGTACCCCAACGGTACCTCGGGATATAGATGAATGGAAGGATGGCGATGTTTTCTATTAGTCATCCTATGGAGTGCGTCAGTCCTGAAGATGTTACGGTCACTTTTTGGTCTGTTCTCTAGAGAAAAGCAAATTGGTCTTTATGTACTTAACCCTTTTAATCAGATGTGCATTGAAAGAAGTGTAATTGGAACTTAAGTACCGCTATATACAAATACCTATACGTTTATCTATGAATGACCACGAATATGCTCTTTAACTTGCTCTTGATTATTATTGAGTATTTCGCAGGAAATTCGATTATGATGAATTACATTCCTACGTGTGTTGGCATACCTCACACGTTCCTGTGAAGTCTCCCTTGTAGGAATTCGTGCATAATCCTTCAGGGTACGGATTTCTACGGGATTACATATACACGCCCTGGAACCCCACTCAAATCCCCAAATTCCTAGGATCGGGGCGTGACATTATTCTTGAAAGTGATTCTTTACGTAAAGGTAGATGCTTTGAAAAATATTTTCCAGTTCTATGTAGACATGGCCCTTTGGTTGATGAGATAAAAGTTTTACTGAATTCTTTTAAGAGTTCTGAAGTTTTACATATGGGTAGAGATAGGAATGTAATCATTTTTTTGCTAGCAAGGCATGCTTAGTTTGTGCAATAGATGTCAATCTGGTGGTTTTCATCACCAGATTTGATGAAACAATTTTTAATCATTGATTCCATGTGATCTCTTATCAATAATATCTATATATTTTCTTATAAAAAAAATGATGTCATTTATAACTGAAAGTTGCAGTTGGGGCATGCAATTTGTATAAGGAAATGTAAAGTGTCAAAAATGCTGGAGATATTTTAAAAATACTTGACATTTACTTTTTTTATTTTTTTTACCCAGCTCAAGCGGTAAGACCATGAAAGACTCCATGTGTCAGAAAAGAACTCCTGCTTAATGTGGGGAACCTTAGAATAGATCCCTAGCTAGTAAGGTGAGAAATAGAGTTCCCAATCAAATGTGTAATGCTTGGGTGGATAGTACTTTTCATCATTGTGAATTATTCTAGAAATATTAGAAGATTTGAAATAAATAGTGATAAATCTTGGTCATAATATATACAGTTGACACATGATGTGTCACAACTTGAGCCCAGGAGATTGAGGGTAAGTCTGAACCTACCAAGTGACACACTACTCCCGTTCGTATACACTTAGACCCGGTCTAAATGCACACACACAAGGGAAATTCATTCGTGCCAATACATGTACGTGGAAGCTGTAGGTATCAGATCATAACAGAAGAAGTCATATGAAAACAAAAGAATAGATATGCAAAGATTACACGAGGTTCAAAGTGTTATAAAAGTGATCCAAAATACAAATCATACAGATTACTAACAAAACAAAACAAAACAGTTATATCCCAATCAAAGAAGACCCATATGCATGCATGTCATTGTCCCGCTCCAGCGGAGTGATCACATCCACTCCTTTAGTCCTAATGGGACATCGGGGGTCTCCCTTGGAGTCTGGTTGACGACGAAGCGTCGGTTGAGAGATTTGAGCCTGCAACACCAAGGACAACTAGTGAATACAACAATTCAGCAAAGTATAAGCAACAAAAAGGTAACGCATATTGTATCTAGTCAAATAAGTGAACACGCATAAATTATAGAGTTCAATTTTGTATACTAGGCAGTTGTGCATTCAAATGAAGCATGCTATCAAAGTCAATGTTTACATGATACATACATAACTAGGTGGCTACTACATTTATAATATGCTCCCAAAACGGGTTCTTACATACATACTGAGAACACCATCGACCGGGTCATGGTACGAATGGGTCTCGAGTTCCTGGAGTCCAGAATCCCCAAGACATAAACTCACTGTAGTGGTGCCATACATACTACGCCAAATTCAACTCCGTCCGGTATCCTAAGGCTGAGGCTGAGTAGTAACAGACCATGTGGAGTCAATCATATACAAGAACTTGAGTGAACCATGTGTTTCATATCAAACATATCTCATACGTTCCAAGCATACATTCAACTCATATATACACAAAGCTCAAGATATCATACGTACAAAGCTTAGGAGATCATACTGGACATAGCAAACATAACGGGTCAAACATAGCGAAAACATAGTGAACATAGCAAACAAATCAAAGTTATCATAACAAATGGGCATATCGAAACAAAACAAACTATACAGAAAAGTGGAGGTCAATAAACGTAAATCAAGATGTCATGCAACTCAATTTGTCTCGAATCAAGGACATTTACTAGCCAACCCAAATCTAGTCATCCAGTGTTTCTAACCGTGCATGATGATGTAGTTTTAAGTTATCTGATACACAATTGTCTTTTATAAGTATTGCATTGTATTCCGGAAAGTGTATTGAAGTCCCTTAAACCAACACCTATGGGGAGGTGCTTAACACTGAACGACACACATAAATGAGTCATAGCCCTCAAGACCATTCATGCGATTCTCGTATTCCAATGGACAAGTTAAGGGTCACCAATATTCTACTGTGAAGGCCCTATCAGGTCCAATTCATACCTACCTTTTATAAGAGGTCTCTAGGAAGACTTCCTTACATAATTCACAAGCCACGAGGCCCGGAAATATAGCCTAACAGGTTCTTTGGTTAATGTGAAAGGTCAGAGAATAAAAATGAACAGAAAAGTTTCAGTATCTAGACTTAATCTCTGAAGCAGAGCACTTCAGGGCGATCAGTCGATTAGGAAGCCCGACTGGTCAAATTTCAGTTCTGGCTGTGTCCGATCGGTCGGCTCTGAAGCCCAATCGGTCGGATAGTCTTTTCTGTTGTAGAATGACTGGAGTGAAACCTATAGTGCACGGTGAAAATCAAACAAGAAAATCACATCACAAGGGCTATAATTCAATACATACTTGTGAGATTGAAGGAAATTCATAACGATCACGTTATACCAACATGAGTTCATTCAAATCATGCTTATACTTGCCTCAAATGAGTTCTAATACGCAAATGGTTGTCCTTGGGCTCAAATTTGAAGTCCAAACATGATTCAAATCTACCATGCATGAGAGAAAAGAGAGAGACCATGGGCACAGGCCATGGCCGACGAGAAAAATAGGGAGAAGAGGAAAACCAAAAACCCAAACTTACCTTAAGCCACACGAGAAAGGAATTGAGAACGAAAGTGCATCAAATCCCCTTTTTGCTTGGCTTGATCGAGGAGAAGAAGAAAGGAGAGTTGAGAAACAAAGAAAAAAGAGAAGAATTGAAAGAGGGAGAAAAAGAGCGTTGATCGAGGAGAAGAAGAAAGGAGAGTTGAGAAACAAAGAAAGAAGAGAAGAATCGAAAGAGGGAGAAAAAGAGCGTTGAGAGAAGAGAAAAGGTCGGTGGTTGGCTTCTTATATAAAATAAAGATGAGGCCCAAATTGCAAAATAGTCCAAATGTTTCCACGAACTACAGTTCGAGTCAAATGATGGTCCAACGAAAACAAATGAAGTCTATTGCATACGAGGTCGTTACGGAAGTTGACGAGCTCAACGAAAGACACATGTTAACACCAAGATGATGCATGAATGACGACGTCTATCAAAATCTAAAATTACGAAAAAAGGCTCATGTCTACTTAAACCAAGTTAAACTCAACCCAACTACCTATCCATGACCCGGAACGAAATCAAAACAAAGGCAAAACGCAATTAACAGCTAATTCGTCATTAATTAGTCACTAAACTCGATTAAGTTGGGTTGGAGTATTACACCATGGACGTCAACGTGATCGTATTTACCGAATTTAGGCCAAGAGAGTCACAATCAAATTGCTCTTATATGAGAAACTTGGGGTATAGGCTCCATGGATGAAAATCATTGTATCGGTTGTGGTATCGGCCAGTTCCAAAAACCGATACGGTATCGATATCAGTCGCGATAGTTGCGGTGTAAATTTTTTTAATCCAAAAGAAAATTAAAAAAATATCCAAAAAATCCAGAATATTAGAAAATGCTAGAAAACAATATTTTTTTTCCAATTAATAATAAGTATAAATTAAATTATCAATCCCCCTAAGTTATGACATCTTGTATCGTTGTCTGTTATTTTGTCTAAAATTGTAATTTTTGTTTGTAAGAGCCATAATAAATTTAATTCATAAAATCATGTATTTTTATACTAATAAAATAAAAAAAATAATTAGTACTCTTAACATTAAAAAATATCTAAATCTCAACAAAAGTAAAAGCTAATTAAAAGTTAAAGTTAAAAGCCTCTATTTTTAAAATACCAAATAATAGATCCATACAAGAAAAAGAGTGGACTGGAATCATCATATTCATGCCTCATTTCTAAGCTCTTACTAAACAATTATTTATAAAAAAAATACTAGAAGTAGAATATACTTACCTTTGTAGGGTTATTTGGTGATTTTTCAGACCAAATCTACCAAAAAAAAGTTTTTTGATGTAATTACAAGTGAAAGGAAGAGTAACAGTGGCTGGGACGTGTTTGGGAAGGAGAAAATGAGTAAACGATGAGAAAGAGGGAAAAAAATTAGGGTTTACACGTTTCTTTTTTCATATTTGACTGATACTTTCAAAATATCAACCGATATTTTGAAAATATTGATGGATATATCCCGATATTTTAGCGATATTTTGACTGGCCAGTATTGATACCGATTCCAGGCCATTATCATCACGGCACCGGCTGATATTGGTATGTATCGACCTATATGTTCCAGCATCAGCATATTTTTTTTATCCATGACAACCTCCAATCCCACATGCCTACCAAAGATTGATCCTAAGGAAGGTATACAAACCAAAAAAAGTTTGTGCCACTCACCCAATAAGAGAAAGAAAGTCATATACTAAATGATTTCTATGATTTTCTCCTAATGTTTGAATTTTGGTGCATATGTAGGTGGACCTAGCCCAATCTCTTGGGTCCCTTGTTCAGGCCTCGCTCTTAGGTTTGTGTTTAACATGGACCGAAACTGGAATCCTTATTGTATGGATGCCTGGACAAATAACTTTTTTGGCTTGTGGGCCGACAAGTGGAGCCAGCCATGTGGACGGTGCGGGACGACCTATATAGCTTCAGGCCTTGAGTGGATGGCTAGTTTGACGGTGGCACAATATTTCTGGCGCATCTACTTCTTATTGTGGATGGCAATGGGTTAAGGTATCTCTGAGAACCACCTTGCTTTTGTTAGAGCACACGTTAGTGGTGAGTTAGTTGGGTTCAGTGTGGGTATGGTTTTGCATCGAAGACCCGCGACGGGTTTATGATGGAATTTTGTTGTTGACTAGTTCTGCCTTGCCTCCACTAAGTAGGTCAAGTAAAAGGAAGTACTGAGCCCAAAAAAAAAAAAAAATGGAAGCATAAGAGTCATTTGGGTGAACCGGACCCAACCCATTAGAAACCCTACTTTCTAGACGTCTTGCCATCTAACTTTAATTGTCGCTAAAACCATTTTAAATTCACTTAAAGGAAAATTCTAAAAAATGCCCATTCTGCCCTTTATTTTTTGATCATGCGTGTTACTGTTGAGACATTCTAGTTTTTCATCGAACCCCCCCCCCCCCCCCCCCCCCCCCCCCCCCCTCTCTCAAAACACACACACACATTTCCAACTTTTGCATACCATTGGATTAAAACCATAATAAAATCATCCCTCTCAACCATTAAAATTTATGGCCATGATCAAAAGGTTTAGATGATCTTATGGGCTCAAAATTTCAAGTGTAGGTAGGACTCATATTGATCTTTACATCCAATGAACTTTCATGATCTTCCATGATCACCATGCTAGGAGGGGTGTTTTCTCATTAAAAAAAAATGCGCAGATGTTGTGTAGCTCTCCCCTTACTTAAATGCATCTTCTCTCAAAATGAAGCATAGCTCTCCCCTTACTTAAATGCATCTTCTCTCAAAATGAAGCATAGAGAATTTGAGCTTTTTTAGGGGAGAGAGAATTTTGTTAAGTATTTTTACAAAAAAGTGATAAAAAACTTTCATTTTCTCTTAATATTTAGTTTTTGAGGATTTTAACAAAAAATTAATATTAAATCCAGATTAAACGAATTTATTAACAAAGACATAAAAACATCCAATTGTACATTTTTGGATAAATCTTCTAATCACTTCTTTTCCCTACTACCTTCATTTGTCACCAACCTTTTGGTTGTTGTCGTTCTATTTGCCCAACAAACAAGGTAAGCTACTTTTGCAAATTTGTTGGTTGAAGTCATTCTTCTGCCACCATTCTCTTAAAATCACAACTAAAGGAAATGACAATAAGATGAGTTCTCACAACTTTTCTGTAAATGTGTTTGTTTTGATATTGAATTTTAAGTGTATTCACTATCTTGGATTTTTGTAAAACGAGCTTTCTACTTTTTGTTTCCATTTTTTTTTCAATGTATCTTATATGTGAAATATGTCATTTGTTGAAATGCATTTTCTTTGTTCTTTTTCTTAACTACAATATATGGGCAGACATATTTGTATATGAGTTGTATGCCATTTGTTGTGGGGGCATAACTGTGTATGAGCTAACTTGTTGAGAATATAAGAAAGATGAGCTGATTTGTTGAGAATAAAAGAAAGATGCTTCTAATGTTTTGTAGGAAGATAAGAAAACTATGTATGTTTTTTTAATTATTTATTCTTTCTTGTAATCTGCATCACTTGTTGCTTTATTGTATAAAAAGAGATTAACGAAGTGGGATATAGGAGAAACAGTGAAGGACGAGGCTATAAGATTCATAATTAATCAGTTTAATCCAGATTTTTATAAGTCTTTTTCATAATCAACATGATTTTCTTTTTCTATGCTTCCTTACTTCTATTAATGCACTTTCTACTAGAATTCCCACAAGGAAACTTCTTTCCCTTCCATTTTTCATAATTCATCTGCACCTTTTTTTATCTCTCTCTAGCTTTGTTTTTTTTAAATAAATTCATCAAACTTGTCAAATAATGGATTATCTAAGAATTTCCACATCAACTACCTACAAGAATTCTTAGGATTTCCATATACTAAAATTAAAAATGTTATCCAAACCCGACCTGTCCTAATCAATTTCTAAAAGCAGATCCAAGATTTCTAATGTAAAACCAAATTATAATTCTTAGCCCATGTTTAGCATCACTATTTTTTGCCTCTATTGTCTAAATGTCTAAAGTGTGTAGAGTTTTGAAAACTATGAGTGTTTGGCATGTGATTTTATCTTATACTCTCTTTAAACAAATAGAGGTAAGACCTTTTTAAATCAAATGCCCTAAATATGAGCTCCTCAAAATAAGAGGAAATAACAAGAGGCGTTGTTACAGTATTTTTGAGGTTATCACCCCCAGTGCAATTTTTTTTTATTTTTATTCAAATCTAAGAGGTCAAATGAAGATCCAAACCGTTGGAAATGTTCATAAGATCAAACACAACCATGCATCTAAATTTCAGCCGTTGGATGCTCACCAATCTTGAGATATATGAAAAAAAGTGAGCCCTTAAATATTTTTTTTCTAAATGTATGGGCCCCAAACACAAGATCCAAACGATTGGAAATATTTGGAAGGCTTAACACCGCTATGTGGTTGATTTTTAAGGGTTGGTTCCTTGTGGATCTCGAGAAATTTGTGAAAAACTTTCAACCTTGTTGTAACATGCTCAATTTTGGATTAGTCTGCATGCAATCATTTTCTTTTTTCTTTATTATTATTATTTATAAGACAATAAATTACGATCCAAACAATTAAAAAAATGTTTATAAGTTTAATGATCATTAGGATATTGAATTTCAGCTGTTGGATCATTGCCAACGTTAAGATATTTGCTAAAAAACGTGAGTTCATTGCTATTTTTTTCAATATGTGAGCATCAAACACAAAATCTAAACCGTTAGATCTTATTAGAAGGATGAATATGGCTATGGGATCGAATATCAAAACTTAATAGTATATCTTAGGAAATTTTTGAACAACTTTCAACTATTGACTTAAAAAAAATCTATTTAAAATAGATTATTGTATTACCAAACACACATTTTCTAGCCTCTTTTTTTATGGCTCTTTTTTTAATGGCTTTATTTTGAGTGGGCATAATAAAAATAGTAGAGATGTCAAAATAGCCCTTATTATATTCTATAATTTCTTATTATATTCATGGAAAATGCATTGAAGGCAAAAATGTTTTTCTTGCACAACCACCTTTCCTCCAATAAAAAAAAGGATTTTCTTTGAAACAACAAAAAAAGGGGGTTTTTTTCCATACGAAAACTATTATCGTAGGATTTTTTCAAGCCCTAACTAAAGACCAGCTATTTACTCATACGTTTTCCTATAACTTTTGCACTTGGAGTACCTAGGTGACCAGAGATGTTGTAAAATCACAATGTTACTTTATGTGAAATCACAAGTTACTTTATGCGAAATTGCAAGAATTTGTACTTTCACATGTTAATTTGGCAACTTTTAATCATATGGGCTAAGGGTTTGTTTAGCAACTCTTATTCATATGACAAATGGCCTTGTTTGATATAGATATTGTAGAATTGGTTAATGACACATCAAGGCTTCAATTTTTTTTTTTATAAATTTATTGGTAAAAACAGTGATTCAACAGTTGATACTTAATCGCATGGCCATTTGTAGTAGTCCTAGGACGATATAGGAGCCCACAGAAATGAGCCTCAAATGGTTCACTTTTTTTAAAGTGTCTTGAAATTGGTAAATGATCAACGGTAAATTTTTGATATGGTACTCGTTCTTAGTTATCTAAACATTTGTACAATTCAAGTTATATTAATGGGTCCCACAATTGGAAAAAAGTGTGAAAAAGCGGATTTCAAATATAAGTAAATACCCAATCAGGTGATAGGCGGCACATCGACGGTTGAGAATTTTTCCTTCAATATTTTGAGATCCACAAGGGATCAGGCATTGATACTTGACATCATAGTGGTGTTTAGCCTCCAAAGAAGATTTAACAGTATAATCTTTCTTTTGGGGATCACAAATGTCAAAAATTCACATGCAAGTGTCTGGGGTTTTTGCAAATATCTAAAAATCTAAGATCATCCAATTACTAAAATTTGGATACATAGTCGTGTTAGACCTTTTAAATGTATATGTAGCAGCTTGGATCTTGATTTAGGGGTCCACAGTTTCGAATAAAGAAAAAAAAAAAAGGAAAGGAGGAATGCCCTAGAAGTCACATCGGTTGCACTTTAGCAGGCTGGGTTTGTCCGCTTCAGATATATATGTCTGATTGGATTTTGCTCCTTTTGCTAGTTAACTGAAACAAACACTGTCTTAAGACCATTTGAAATAGATACAAGGAAAAACAACTACCAAATATACTAAAAATGGATTGAATCAATTTTAAGAGAATAAGAGCCTGAAAGAACAGATGCCAAAGTGAATCGAATCTTATAGCCCCCCATTTGGAGACTGCAAACGCTCACGGCCATACGCCAATGAGCTAGTTTATTTGTGTGTTTAAGGGTATTTTCCCCTTTATGCATGGCATAGGATAAAATGGGTCTGAGGTTTTTTCCGTATGCATACCATTAGGGTAGGATTTTTTCAAATCCTAACCAGATAATAACTATTTACCCACACATTTTCCCAAAACTTTCGTATTAGAAGTACCCAAGTGATCAAAGAGTTTGCAAATTCACAAGGCTATTTATGCGAAATCACACAAATTTATGATTTTGCACTTTTCATAATACCATTGGTTGGTAGAAGCGGTTAACTTCTTGCGATATCGCAAAATAACTCTATGCGATATTGCAAAATGATTTCCTAAAAAGTCAATCAAGGCCTTCTTACTCATATTTTTATTCTGTTCTCACCTTACTTTTTAGTTTTTCATCATTCCATTCCTCTCTCCGCTGAAGCATGTTTCTCTTATTATTCCTTTTTTTTTAAATATTAGCTGAGGTGGCTAGGACATAAGATCACCCACATGTGTTTTGGTTTTCTTTTTAAATATTAGCTGAGGTGGCTGGTATATAAAATAATCCACATGTGTTAGAAGAGGAGATCAGATTTGTTGGGTTACAAAGCAACTAAGCAACCCCATATTGTCACTCTTTTTTAATTTAAATGTGCATTTTATCATATATTTTTTTCTTCCTAAATATAAATAATTATTGTCTATGAGATGTAGATTAAAGTCGTGTAAGAATATCTAGGTATAAATATATAATTATTTGATTGCTAATGTTACAAAAATATATAACTTTATGTTGATCAAAATGCCAACCATTATATTTTAAACTTTTAATTATTACTTGTAGCGTATTAGCAAATGGTCTGGACCGGTGCTTTTAACAGCACCTAGGGGCACACCTAGGCGCTAGGTGCAACAAGGCATAGCTCTGTGCCTCGCCCCATAGGGAGGTGATTTCACTCAAGCGTGGTTTAAGCGCAAGAGGCATGCGCCTTATGTCCAGGCGAGAGGCTCAAAGGTGTGGGCTTCTTTCATTTTTCCATAAAATGTTGAAATTAGAAAAAAAATTGGTCTAAATGAAAATTTTGTAACTTAAATTTAAAGGAGAGAAGCCCTAATCTCATCTCTTGAAAACAAACGAAGAGGCTTTTGCTCCATTCTCTTCAGCTAACGAAGGAGGAAAAAAAGAAAAAAAAAACTGGAGGAAAAAGATCATGTCCGTGGAAGAAGAACAAAGAAAAAAGAATAGAAGAAAGAGGAAGAAAGCTCACATCTGACAAAGAAAGAGGGGAAAAAAACAAAAAAGTAGAAGGAGAAGGAGGAGGAAGAAGCTCTACAGCTCACATCCGAAGGAGGTGGACCACATCCAAGTCTCTGCAGCCCACGTCCAATAGACCTAGCTAGCCTGTTGCTCATGTTTGCGAGGTACGTTTGTTTCTCTATTTACTTGTTTTTTGTTCAGTTGTTTTTCTTTTCCTTTTCTGTTGATGCATTTTTTTTGTTGCTCTTTTTTTTTTCTATTTTACTATTACTCACTTTCTATTTTGCTGCTGCATTTTTTTTTTTTTGCTGCTACTCACTTTCTATTTTGCTTCTGTGTTTTTTTTTTCCTACTTTCTTCTTTCTTTCTCTTTTCTACCATTGCATTTTTTCTTTTTCTTTTTTTGCTGTTGCCGCTATCTGTATTTTTTGTTCCTTTTTTACTGCTACCTTCATTTTTTTTGTTTCTACCTTTTTTTCTGTTGCTAATGTTTTTTCTTTTGCTTTTCTGTTTTTGCTTTTTTTTTCTTTTCTATTGCTACATTTTTTTGTTGCGTTTTTTTTTACATGTTTTTTTCTAGTTGTTATCTACAATTTTTTTTCATTTCTGATTCTACCTTTCTTTTTTTTTTTGGGCTATTGTTTGTTTTTTTTTTCTACGCATATTTCTAATTCTGCCGTTTCTGATGCTACTTAACTATTTTTTTCACCGCCTGCTGCCTTTTTTTTTTTCCCCCCTCATTTGCTGTGCATATTGCCTCATGTTGATTATTACCTTTTTTGTATCAAAATATGTCTGCTGAGCTAGATTAATTGTTTATTCCTTTTGTAATTTGTATGCTTGCTATTTTTAATTTTTCTTCAATTGTATATTCTATATAGATGTCAACCGTAGGTACAGTAAAAAGGACCCAACATAGCAATGTGCACACTTGGAAAATCCAAAAATAATAATAGATTCAAATGCAATTTTTGTGGCAAAATATCAAATGGAGGTGTTTATTAGGTCAAGCAACATCTTGCTGGGGGGTTATAGGAATATTATTGCTTGTTTAAAATGTTCACTTGAAGTTAGAGAAGAGATTAAAGAATACATGACAAAGAAAAAGAACAAATGAATATGTTGCCTCATTTTGATGAGTTGGCTAATAAGTTGGAAGTTGATGAAGATGATGCTGTAGGGGGTCAATGAACGTGGTAAAAGACCTTTGGCTCATCATAGTCAAGTTTTTAGTAATCTTTCCACTCCTCCAAACCTAAAAGGCCAAAGCAAAACGGGCCTATTGATGTATTCTTCACCCCAATCCAGATGATATTGTGATAAATCAAAAGGCCCAAGGAAGGCAGACAAGAATTGATAAAAATGACCCGTATAGAAAAGAATTAAGAGGGCGGGCTTGTTAAAGATTTGCAAGGTGGAAGTATGATGCTGGGATTCCTTTGAATGTTATTAATTATGACAGTTTTGGACTAATGATTGAAGTTATAGGGCAATATGGTCCTGATATGAAACTACCAACTTACCATGAATTGCGAGTTCCTTTTCTTAAAAGAGAGATAATGGATATAAATTATTTAATGAATGATCACCGAGAGGAATGGGTAAAGAATGAATGTTCTATAATGGTTGATGGGTGGACTGACAAGAGAGGGAGGATATTGCTTAATTGTTTAGTGAATTGTCCCAAAGGAACCATGTTTGTAGAGTCCATGGATGCTTCTAGCTACTCCAAGGATGCAGAAAAATTGTTTCAACTAATAGACAAGTTTGTGGAGCGTATTGGAAAAACTAATGTGGTCCAGGTTGTCATAGACAGTGCTACAGCTAATGAATTGGCAAGTAAGAAACTAAAATCTTTTCTCTTGAAAAAAAAGTTATAAGTTAACTAAAACTCTTTTTTTTTTCTCTTTCTTGGTTTGGTTCTAACAGGAATGTTTTTGGAGGAAAAATATCAAAACTTGTATTGGACACCATGTTCTGCCCATTGCTTGAATTTGATGTTAGAAGACATTTTTAAGATACGACTCTCAAAAGAACAATTGAAAGGGGTATTATGGTACATGGGTTCATTTATAACCGCCCAACTTTGATAAATGTAATGAGGACTTTACACAATTGAAAGATTTAATCAAGCCCGTAAAAACTTGATTTGCAACTGCCTTTCTCACTCTAGCGAGGATTCATCAACAAAAGAACAACTTGAGGAAGATGTTCACTTCAGAGAGATAGCCAACAAGCAAATGGGCAAAAGAGCAACTGAGTAAAAGGGCTGTATAAATTATGTTAATGCCTTTATTTTAGAAGAGTGTTGTCTATACCCTTAAGGGCTTGGGTTCTCTTCTTCTTGTTCTTAGAATGGTTGATGATGAGAAAAGTCTCCCATGGAAAACATTTATGAGGCTATGGATAGGGCTAAAGAAGCAATTGCAAATGCTTTCGATGGAAAGAAAGAAAGATATAATAATATCTCTAAAATTATTGACCGAAGGTGAGATGTTCAAATGCATCGTCCTTTGCATGCAGCTGGGCATTTTTTGAACCTAAAGTTCTTTTATTCAAATCCAAATGTTGAACAAAATCACGAAGTCACGATTGGATTCTATAATTGCATTGCAAATTTGGTCCTCAATATTAAAATACAAGATAAGATTGGTAAAGAGTTTTCTATTTATACGAAAGCTGAAGGTTTATTTGGGATACCTATGGCAACCAACCAAAAGAAGACATGGTCGCCAGGTAAACAATTTTATCATATAAATTTATCACATTATATTACAAAATTAAGTTTTTAAGATTATTAGTCAATACCTAGTCAAATGTTTGCTAATTACTTATAATTAACAGCTAATTGGTGGAGTGCATATGGTTCCAAAATACTAAATTTGCAAAAATTTGCAATAAAAGTTCTTAACCTGAGGTGTAGCTCATCTAGTTGTGAGCGGAATTAGAGTGTATTTGAGCATTGAGTATTTTTCTCAAGTATAGTGAATTCAAAATATTTTTCATTTATAGATATAAATTTTAATATCTTTTTTAATTGTTGTAGATCCATAGTAAAAAAAGAAATAAGTTGGATAAAAAATGTCTCAACGATTTGGTATTTGTTAAATACAACAGGACATTAAAACTTTGATATGCTATGCGTGACATACTTAATCTCATTTCTTTGAAGGACATTGATGAAAGCAATGAGTGGTTACTTGAGAGGATGGATAGAGAATAGAATAAAAATAATGAGTTTACGTTTGATGATGATAATTTGATATGGGGTGATGTTGTTACAGCTTCTGAAATTGGAGAAAGTAGTCAAAGAACTAGAGCTGTTGGAGAAAGTAATTAAAGAACTAGAGCAACATTAACTTCAAGAGTTACATCAAGAAGTTTTAAATGTTCAAATGTTCTTCAATCAGTAAATGAAGAAGAGGTAGGTTCAGATGAAATGAGGAAGACATAGATGGATATAAGAAGAATATTACGATTTACTTATGTAGATGTTGAGGATGACTATTAGGTCCTCCTTAGGACTATACGTATTGTTAGTTTGACTTTAGATTTGGAGTTGTATTGTCTTTTGATGGTTTTTTGCACTGAGTGATGAATATTTTTAAGACTTTTAGAATCCTTTTTAATATTTATTGCCTTTTTTGCTATAATTTATGAATTAATTTCATTTGCCAATGTTAATTATAAACTATTTATTTATAACAATATTTATTTTATCTATAATGTGTGCCTCACTTTAATGAAGTCTGCACCTCATCTCGCGCTTAAGCCTCATGATACCCTTAGTGCCTCACGCCTTTAAAAACACTGATTTGGACAATATTAAATTTAAAAAACTAATGTGTGAAATCATAAATTCGCATAAAATAAGTAAACTTGTGATTACGAATTAAGCGGCGTTGTAATTTCGCAACATCTCTGTACTCCCAATACCTGGTTTTTTTTTAGGACTTGAGAAAATACTATACTAAGGAAACAGTACGGAAAAAACCTCAAAAAAATTGCACGGAAACTCATGTTATCAGGCGGTGAGATCCAATAAATCAATAAATTAATAAAGTATTTAAAAAAATCACACATATCAACGGCCACAATAATCTGATCGGACGGTGGAGATCTAATCCTTTTACCCTACATATTGCCATTTCCCTATTGAAATTTACATATAAACAGAATAAAGAAAAGGCCGACACAAAAAAAAGTATCAGCCGATCCAACTACAGAGCCGGCACCGAACCATACCGCCACGAACCATCCGAAATATCGGAAACAAAATCCGCATATTCAAACAGCCCTTCTTCAAAAAGAAGAGAACCCTCCGCCCTCTCCTCCTCTTCCACAAACCCAATCTCCAAAGCATCGTAGCACGGGATCCCATCATCAAATCTCCAGAGCTCTTCAAATCCGACGGCATCCGTCGCTCCACGTAAGATATCAAAACCCTCCTCGTCTCCAACGCTCGGAGTCTCGGTCGGAGGAATGCCGAGTTCATCATCAGACGCTTCTAGAAGGTAGCCGAGTTCCAGTTGAGATTCGACGGAATCCGACACAAACGCCGCCGGAGGCAGACACGACGCCGGAGATATCTCCTCCTCGAGGATCTTCATGACTGTGGCGAGGTCCTGAGTGGCCAGATCTCTGTCGCCGCCGGCGAAATCGACATCGTCCAAGATGTCGAGCAGATCCGGCCGGAGCCGCTTCGACTCTGGCGACTCGGAGGGCGAGTCAGGAGACTCGTCCGAGTCGACTCGCGCGCGCTTGTTGTTGGACTCGTTCTCCGCCATAGAGCAAAGAGATTGTAGCTTCCTAGAGAGAGAAAGAGAGGATCTTCCTAGAGAGAGAGAGAGAGAAAGATGGAGATTTTCTAGAGAGAGAAAGGAGTACGGTGGATGCGAAAGCAGAAGGGAAGGGGTGGGTTTTATACAAGGGAGGAGAAGCGAGACGTTTGAGCCGGACTTGTCGCCGCCCGACTTAATTGCTTCCAATTCGGGGTTTCAAGTCCGGGCCCACAGAAATCTGCTCGGTTAGCTGGCTTTCCAGACTTGTCGCTTTTACGTACATCTCGTGAAATTCTCATCACCAATTCATTTTTCAGAATCCAGACGCTTCTTCGCGATTTAGTCGACTTTTCTCCCTTGGCAATGAAAATATCGCGATATGTTTGGGTTGTTCGAGAAAGAACCGCGGTTTCTTCAAATGGGAAGATATTTTGAACGGTTGTTTTTACGTGTTTGATCGGGTCTGGCAATTTGGTTGGAGAATGGGGCAGCACGGTTGTGGTGGGCGACAGAGAAATGAGATTCTTTTTTGGAGGAGCGGGGTGGGATTTGAAATTTTGAAAAGTTGTGGAGAAGAGATACGGTTCCACGTCAGAGGTTTTATTTGACAGTGGGGCGTACCCATGCGACGAAAATTGGTTTTCGAAAAGTACCATTGTCGGAAGCCTGGGCAGATTTTGTGTTTTTTTTTTCAGATTCGGAGGTCTTCTAGACAAACTATCTCCAACGCACATTTTTTTATCGTTAGCTTGTAAAATTTTCTCGATAAAAAAAAAAGAGGACTATGACTCCCACAATTACCCAAGTTTAAACATTTCCTGCAATCAATTTATTTGTGCAGCAAACATGACCTAAAATAGAACATGCCCTACATTAGCTTTAGGATATGACACAGTGTAATATGTTTCCGTTCGATAGCTGTTGGATATCACCGATTCAATGAATTTCTATCTTTATAATTGCCAAATATCGCAATTTAGTAGAATTTTGGAATCCTCTTTATCCTTAGTTAGTATTGTGAAATTCTACGAAAACTTGAAAGGGGTGGAATTTTAAAATTCAGAGAGGGCATTTTAAACCTTTTACGAGGCTTGAATTTTAAAAATTTTTAAAATAAATATTATATTTATAACTGTTAGAAAACAAGCTATCTCATCATGTCTGAAAAAAAAGTTTTATTTTTATTAGAATTCTAGAAAAAGAACCCAGGCCCTTTATTTATTAATAGTCATGCTTTCCTCTTCTTTCTTTTGTCCAAAAGTAATACTATATTAGTTAGATTGATTATTTGGACGACTCCTCTTTGCTCGACAAGTTGGTCCTTCGAATGTGGTGTTGCATATGAATTCTAAGCTCCACCACACAATAGTTTAGTGTTCGTGATCCACCATGGCATACTCTCTGCTTCAAGTGTGCTATTACAATACGTCCACCATGGCATACTCTCTGCTTCAAGTGTGCTATTACAATACGTCTATGTTTTGCTCATATTATACATTTGAGTATGGTATTACATATGTGCTTTACTCACACCATGCATTTCATTTGTTCTCCATATAGATAAATATATATATACACTTGTGGAACATGGGCTGCTCAGTTGATTAGCAATCACGTGGCTATTCTATAAATGGGATGTGCTAAATGAAAACCAAAAGCATCTTAGTAAACTCAACCCTCTTTTAAAAAGGATAAAATTACCCAAATGTCCTTATTTATCTCTCCTGCTTGCTTTGCCTCCTCTCTCTTTATAATTTTTTTTCAATTAAAATTTATTTCAACCTTTGATTTGATCTGTGATTGATTCCACATGTATTTGTGTCATTCTATTTTAAAATTTTGAAATTATTTGTGAGAACATGTTTTGCTTGAATTTGACATATTAAGGAGTTTGGCTCAACTAAGATCTTCAAATTGATTGAGCTTCTTGTTGTTGTATTTTTCTATCTCAACACCACCTTGAAATTAGTGTTCAATTCTAACTTGTGTTTTTTAGTCCAACTTAAATTATTCTCCTTGGCTAACTTAGTATAGGACTCTTAATCTTTTGGAGACTCTCTTTTCTTTTTCTATAAAAGGACACTATCCCTCCCGTCTCTAGACACATTCGAATGCTCTCTTCTCTCCCTGTAACGCCCCATCTCATATCGCTTATGAATAAAATGAGTTTGGTATATAATGAACCATGTAGGTTACTACTAGTAACTAACTTGGGCTTAAACATTTTGGGTCACACGACAGGCTTACCAAGTTATTAAGCCAGTGGGCTACTTGGGTCGTTACAAATGGCATCAAAGCCTATCAGTAGCCAGAAATGTGGGACCCCCAATCCCGCTGGAAAAGCCATTGAGGCAAGATCAAGACAGAGCTAGGTTGCACTAGCCTGTGAGTCAAAATAGGAGAATCTACAGGGGACACGAGTGTGGAATACTTCGGTCCCATATCGCCTGGTGAAGTTAGATGGATCCACATGGAGACGTGTGGCCTTAAGGAGGGTAAATTGTAACACCTTATCCCACATTGCTTATGAATAAAATATGAGCCTGGTATATAATAAACCATGTAGGTTACTACTAGTAACTTAGGCTTAAGCATTTTGAGCCACGTGACAGGTCTACCAAGTTATTGGACTAGTGGACTATTCGGGTTGTTACACTCCCTCTTAGAGTGCTCTATTTTTTGTAAGTCTTCTCCTTCCTTCCTCTTTCTTTCATTTCATGTTACTATTGTTGCAATCCTCCTGTTACTTTACACATGATAGCATGGCTCTTCATTAGGCTTAGAATTCATCATCTTCATCTACCATCATCATTATCATGGACCGTACATCATGTTGTTTTCATCATCTTGCATTATGCTTCTCCCCTTCCTCTGCCACCAAACCCAGCCACCCTCTTTCACCCTTATGTCCGAGGCAGACACCAACAACACTGCATCATCAGGCCCCATCCAGATTTCCATCATCACTAGACTCGATCAATCGTGCTGTCTGCGTTTCTTCCATCTATGATTGACCCAGACCCAGATCACTGTCACCTGGACCCATCTATGATTGACCCAGACCCATATCTTTGCCATCTTCTTTTTCTTTTTTTGTATTCTAAGATTCTTCCATTGCTAGCTCCTTTATTCATTTTTCTTATTTTCATCTCCCTCCTCTGCTAATCTTTCTTGATTTTTTTTCTCACTCCGTCCATCCTTTCCTTGTTTCTTCATCTCCGTCTGGCCAAACAGACCTTGACCCTCTCATCCATGCACATGAACAACACCCCTCTCCATTGTTTTGTCTTTTCTTCTTCCTCTCCTTTGCATCCTCTTTTTCATTGTTTCCTCCTTCCTATTTCCCTTTTTCTTTCCTTCTCTGCTTCATTCTCCTTGTCTTCTTCTTTAACCTTGTCTCTTTTCTTCTTTCTTGCTTTATTCTTTCTCCTTCCTTTGCTCGTTGTTGTCTTCTCTTCTCTATCTTTACTTCATCTTTCTCTTCATCTTCTTGTTTATGTTTTCTTCTTCCCCTCTCCTTGGTTTCTCCCTTTTTTCTTCTTTGCTTCCTCGTTCTTCTTCTCCTTATTTTTTCTCTGTTTTCTTTCCTTCTCTTTCTTCATTGTTATCACTGTATTTCTTCCACTACTACCAGAACCCATCTCCTTCTTTCTCTGGTACTGGTGCTATCAACCAGACGACCTCCACCAGAGAATTATCCTCACCATCATCTCTTTGTTCATCACCATTGCCATTTATCATCATCAACCTAACCACCAATTCTGTTACCTTCAAAACCCTTTGACTGTACCAACACAATCTAGGCCATGAATTGCTTCTCTCCATCTTACCATCCTAAACAAACAGCCATTAACTCATCTCATCTCTCCATCATGTTCCCAGTTGGATGGACCCAACTCGATCAATGAAGCATTAGAACCCACTTTTGAACCTTTTCCAACTTCCTTGTTTCAGACCCATCTTCATCTTCTTCTCAAAGAACGAAACCCAACCTATCAAGTTGTTTACTACAACCAACGCAACCTACACTCAAATCAGGTAGTTGAGCTCACTTGAAATCATACCTAAGCAAGTGAATGTACCCACCTGGCCCAATTAATGTAATGCTTAATGCAAAGCTATAGGGGCCTGTATACTCCGACCCAACTTAACCCTGTTTAACGACTAATTAATGACGAATTAGTTATTACGTGTGTTTTGCCTTCGTTTTTGTTTGGCTCCGAGTTATGGATATGTAGTTGGGTTGAGTTTAACCTGGTTTAAGTATACATAAGCCCTTTTTCATAATTTTAGATTTTATAAGACGTTGTCATCTATGCATCAGCTTGGCGTCAACACGTGTATTTTGTTGGGCTCGTCAACTCTCGTAACTAACTCGTATGCTAAAGATGTCATTTGTTTCCGTTGGACTGCCATTTGACTTGAATTGCAATTCGTGTAAACGCTTGTATTTTCTTGCAATTTCCTCTTATCCTTATCCTATATAAGGCTTGAGAACCGACTCTCTCCCTCACTCTTTTCTCCTCTCATGTCGGAGTCTCTCTCTCTATTTTTCTTTCTTCTTCTCTTTGATCAAGTCAAGCAAGAATGGCGAATTGGTGCACTACGTCTTCACCTCTTTCTCTTGTGACTTAGGCACGCTTTGGGTTTTCAGTTTTCTTCTTCCTTTTCTCTTTCTCCACGTCAGTTTAAGGACTTGCACTCATGTCTCTCTCTTTCTCTCATGCATGAGGGATTAGAATTGTGTTTGGGCGTGGATTGAGCCTAAGGACAACCATTTGCTTGTTTGAACTCCATGGAGGCAAGTATAAGCATGATTTGATTGAGCACATGTTGGTATTATATGATTGTTCTTAGTCTCTTGTTGCTTGTGCATGTGTGTAGTGCGAATCACAGCCCTTTGCCTTAATTTCGTCTTCATATTGGTTGTTTTGTGACTGCAAATGTTTGATTCAGCACATTCGTTCTGTATCAAAACAGACTGTCTGTCTGATCGGGCTTCAGAGCCGACCGATCGAGCACTCTCAGAACCAAAATTCAACCGGTCGGACGCCTCAACCGACCGATCGGTCCTGAAATGCTCTACTTCATGAGATTCAGTCTGTACACTGACTAGTTTTATGTTCATTTCTATTTTTCTATCTTTCACACCAACCAAGAAACCTTTTAGGCTATATTCTCAGGCCCCGTGGCTCGCAAAATATGTAAGGAAGTCTTCTAGAGACCTCTAATAAAAGGTAGGTATGTATTGGACTTGATAGGGCCTTCACATTAGAGAATAGCAGTAACCCTTAACTTGCCCAATGGAACATGAGTATCGCATGAATGGTCTTAAGGGCTGTGACGCATTCATGTGTGAGTTGTTGAGTGTTAAGCACCTCCCCATGGGTGTTGGTTTAAGAGACTTCGATGCACAGTTAGGATACAATGCAACACTAGACAACGGTGCGTCAGATAACTTAAAACTACATCATCATGCACGGTTAGAAATACTGGAGAACTAGATTAGGGTTGGTTAGTAAATAATCTTGACTTGATTAAATATTGACTTGCATGGCATTTTGTATAACGAGCATTGATCTCCACTCTTTTGTATGATTTGTTGTAATATCCTTGTCATGTCCTATGATATGGTAAGTTCGATTCGTATGATTTGTTCGATATGTTCCCTTTAACTTGAGTTTTGTACGTATGAATTGGAGACATGCACGTATGATATATATTTGATATATGCCTAATAAGATATGCACTTTTACTCAAGTTCTTATATTTGTTCGATTCTATATGGTCTAACACTATTCAGCCTCAGCCTTAGGATACCCGACGGGGTTAAATTTGGCGTAGTTTATATGGCCGCGCTGCGGTGAGTATATATTTTAGGGCTTTCGGACCCCTAGGAACCGAGACCTATTCGTACCCTGGCCCGGTCGGTGGTGTTCTCATTATATATGTGTGTGTCCCTAAAAGGGAGGATAAGGGAAATGTAGTAGCCACCTAGTGTGTACATATTATGTAAGCTTTGATTTTAAGAGCATGTTTCATTTGAATGCCCAACTGCTTAAAATACAAACTTGAAATGTTATGATCTATCTATTGTCATTTATTCGATTAGATACAACATGTGTTAACTTGTTATTGCTTATATTTTACTGTTCATGAGTTGTGCTTATTGTTGCAGGCTCAGATGCCCCGACCAACCGCTGTCGGTCAATTAGACTCCAGAGAAGACCCTAGATGCCCCATCTAGGTTAGAGGAGTGGATGTGATTCCTCCAACAGAGCGCGACAATGTCATACATACATATGAGTCTTCCTCATTTTGGGATCGTATGAGACTTTGGGTTTTTGGTGTATTCACGATCTTGATAAATCCGTATATGTGGATTTTGATTCATTTGTATAATTCTGACTTTATGTAATTTTTTGCATATCAATCATTTTGTTCTTCTGTATTCCTTTGTTATGTTTGATACCTACAGCTTCCACGTACATGTATTGGCACATGTGAAATTTCCTTGTGTGTGTGCACCTAGACCGAGTCTAAGTGTATATGTACGAAAGTACGTGTGTCCTTGGTTAGGTTTTTACTAACTCCCGATCTCCTAGGCTCGGGTTATGAAGGGCCATACATTAATTTACTACACTTTTGTTATCATGAGCCCAACCCTGTCGAACCCATTAACCCACTGCCCTTGGCCATCTGATATACGTGATGAGTTTAACTTAATCGGTGTATACCTGTAAAATTAAAACCCCTGGCCTAGATTCAGCCCATCTAACTTGCTTACATATGTAACCCACATTATTCCTAGCCCACCCATTGATTTTCCCACATATTCTGGGATCCAAACTAAAACCACCTACACAATTTATCGATCCAAGTCCAACCTTTGTGATCCACTACCCTTTGGCCACTACACATGCACACATAGTTCATAATCTTCAGATTTACTTGTATAACTTATAATCTGGGCATAGGCCAAGATGTGGAACCCAAAACCCAACCCATGATTCTGGCCCGGTGAGGGTTGTCAACTCAAAATTTTACGTGCCCACTCACTGATTCTCCTACTCCAGTTATTCATCTTTGTTCAATTCATTTGATCATTTATATGCATGCATAGCTCACATCATTCAGACCCAAACCTATATGTGTTAAGCTATGATATATGACCTGTACCTAAGCTCAGCCCAAGTCAAACAAATAGTGCATGAATCTGAATCATTGGATCTTATTGCTAATTCAATTGTAAACCGTTATTAACAGGAATCGCATAATTCTTCAGGATATTTAGATCGGGGCTAGTCAAGTCAATCATCCACTATTGATCCAGGCGAATAGTCTTACTATGTTACCCTAGTACTTAAGTTTTTGTATTCCTTGTCTCAATAATGATTTAAATCGTACTTGTGAACTTATTGAAATAATCATAGAAATTCTGAGGATTTGCTCCTTTTGATTTTATTTGATTTGTTTCTTTTTTTTATTTAATTTGTTTATATTGATGACTAGATTTGATTTGATCCTTTGACACCATTCTATTATAAAATAAATTTCTCAGCGAATTATTGTCAGTGATTATTCGTCATTTTATTTAAATAGTTTGATTGTGAAAAATTCTATATCATGTGATAGACTTGTATTTGTAACCCTAAACTAAGGTGTGAATTGAAATTTGAGAATTTTCGGACTTTGTTACTTGTACACTATTCGGCATCAAGGCATTCTCTAAATATGAGCAATGCACCATGGGGACACTCACATGCAGATTTTAACTCTTTTGTGTATGATATTAGGATTGGGACCCCTTTGTGCGATATTCCTAGTTTGCTGTTAAACCCACTTTGTTTTATGGAGATTACTGGTATCTTAAGCCTCATGCCAACTTTGGATATGAAAATGGCTTGTACTTGGCAGGTACTTTATGCTTGGCGTAGGCTTAATTCCGGAAAGTATACTTTGTTATTTGGTTTACTGCGAAGATGCCTTATCTTTATATTAGTTTTAGAATGTTGCTCCTAAATTGTGATGTTTTGATTAACCCTTTTTGTTGCTTTAGAGATTGTACAGTTTCATCCTTGTTAAATTTGTATTTAATTATGCTAAAGATATAACTCTCCTAAGTTAGTGACTTTGGCTCTTGATTTATTTCACAGTCATATTGATTACCACTTTTGCTATTGATATTTAGATTTGAACTATTTCTCTTGTTATCATGGTTTAAGTAATTGTGAAATTACATTTGAAATGCCTGAATTCATACTTCGTGACCCAATTTGTAATAATTTTGATTAATTGTTGGATTATCTTGCTTATATCTTCCGCCTTGTGCAAACTTTGGTGAAATCCAATTTTGCCAATTTGTATTTGATCTAATCTTATTATTTGACTTTATCACCTTTGAAATTGCTATATTCCGCTCCTTGTTGATCTGTTTGAAACCGTGGCTTCTAAATTTGATACCTTGATTGTTACCTGTTTACTATGGTTTTATAGTGGGTCTACTTGCAGAGTTGTAATCAACCCCTTTGTTTTTCCCTAGATTTCGCAGTTGAACCAGATATGGAGGATACCTAGCTTGCATGCGGGATCGAGATTGAGAAATAAGTTGCGAGAATTTCACATTAAATATTAATAGCATGTGCAGAAGTTTATTTGTTTATATAATTATTGTTCAATGAGATTTAGTAATTAAATTTTCTTTTACTTTAGTTATTGTCGACCCGTCGTACCTCATGATTTGAGGGTCCTAAATATCTCAAATTTTGAGACGTGACACTCTTTCGTTCCCCACCTCCCCTTCCCAGTGATGATACCAGCTCTGGCGAAGGGAGCCAACCAATCTCTCTCCCCTCCCTCTTCCCTTTTCTCCCTCTTTCTCTCTCCCCTTCTTTGCCTGATGGCGACTAGAGGTTGGGCAGCAGCAGACCATCTCATCAGTTCCTAGTCAATTGATCAAGCCCGCATAGGGATAATAATGGGGCAGGTATAAATGAAGGCCTGCCTCACCCTGTCCCATCCTATTCGAGGCGAATTTGGTATTAGGTTTTTTTATTTGCAGTGGGTTTGAGCTTTCTTTAGGTCTGAAAATCAAATATCCAAAAGTTCTCTGATTGGTGTGGGGTGCCAAAAAGAGTTTCTGCAGTTTTGGTTAACAAACTTCATTGCAAGATTGGCCACCTTCCCTTTTCATATTTAGGACTTCCAGCTAAGGCAAATCCAAGGTCTATTGTTATGTGGGACTCGGTTGTAGAATAATTTGAGCGAAAGTTATCCATGTTGAAAAAGAATTATCTTTCCTTCGGAGGGAGAATCACTTTGTTCAAGGCATCAATGTCTAACCTTCTTGTGTACTACATGTTTTTAATGCTAATGCCAATTGGGGTGAGGGAGAAACTAGATTATTTAAAGAGGACTTTTCTTGCGGGATGGTTGTTGTATGAAAAAGAAGTTGCCCCTTATGAAGTGGGATGTCGTTGTAAAACCAAAAGCTTAGGCAACTTGGAAGCTAAAAATTGGGCTTTGTTGGCAAAATGGTGGTAGAGGTATGGGAAGAAAAAAGAGGCATTATGGAGGAGAGTTATTGCTGCAAAATATAGGGTCGATGAGTGGGGTTGGACACCAAAGAGAGCTCCTACGTATAGGGTGTTAAGCTTATGGAGGGTCAATTTAACATTTGGAGATCTATCTTCTAAACATATCTCAAAGGGGGGTGGGCTTTAAAATTGTGAAGGGGAATTGTGTTTGGTTTTGGGATGATGAATGGTTGGGTGTGGGGCCTCTGTCTTTATCCTTTCCTAGGTTATTTAAACTTGCTGTTAACAAGACGTCCTCAGTCAAGGAGTGCTGAGGGGGTGATGGTGGCTCAGTAACTTGGGCAATTTCCTTGAGGAGGAGATTATAACAGACGGAAGAGTTGGATTATCAGTCTCTTTAATCCTTTCTTGCTAAAGTTTTTTTGTGCATGGATGTAGCAGATGTTCGCATTTGGAAATTTTGTCCTTCAAGTGTGTTCTCCTCAAAGTCTTTTTTATAAGACATTTGAGGTTCTTTAGGATGTCAGGCCTGCTACTTCCTTGGTGTAGATGGGTTTGGCTCCACCTAGGGTGGAGGTTTTTTGTTGGCTTGCAATGTCCGAGAAGATCGCTACAGTGGACAATCTCAGGCATAGAGGCATGTCTTCGAAGGCAATATTAGACTTGTGCGTTCTTTGCGATAAGGAGAGGGAGACGATAGATTATATATTTTTTCATTGTGAATTCGCTTATTTTTTGTGGTGTTGATTATTGGATCATAGTAGTGTGTTGTAGTGTTTTGCAAAGTCTTTATCGAGCATGATAGAGGTGTGGGGGTTGTCTACTTTCTCAGGGTGTGGCTTGGTTCTTTGGAGGTTTGTTCCATTTTCCATTTGTTGGTCAATCTGGAGACAGAGGAATGCTAGAGTCTTTAATGGTTCTTCAATGCCCAAGGAGAATGTGCTTTCATTAGTGCTTCTACGTATTGCAAAGTGGGCCTCCATAAGGAAGGAGTTTGATAGCCTAATGGTAGAGGGCACGTTTCACAATTGGGAAGCATCCCTTTTTTCTACAAGGTTAAATGAGAGTTTAGTTGTGTGGTGTTTCGAAGTTCAATGTTGATAGGTCTGCTAAAGGAAAACTAGATCCAACGGGTGTTGGTGAGGTGCTTCGTAATGATCAAGGAGTGGTATTGGTTTTGTTCTTTAAGAATATTGGGTTAATGGAGTCAAATGAGGCAAACGTGGTGGCCACACTAGAAGCCCTTCGAATTCTTATCTCGGGCCACCTTCAAGCCTCTTTACTCGTGGAAAGCAATTCCCTAAATGTCATTTCTTGCATATCCGACCTTTCCAAGGCACCTTGGAAGTTTTATTTCTACTTTAATGAAATAAAGTTTATCTTATTTAAGGTTCAGGTCAACTTTAAATATGTTGGGCGATCAACTAATAGCTTTGTAGATTCTTTTGTGAAATTAGGGGGTGGATTGGTCATCGACTTGCTTATCTTAATTGTATAATTTGTTAATCTATTCTTCTTTTATTTGGTATATCTCTTTTATATCAGTGTATGCCCTTATCTATTTGATAGGACTTCTTCATTACTGTACTTTTTTCTTCTTCCTTTAATAAATTTAACATTGCCTATAAAAAAATGCACTACTTCTCCACTCATCCAATGTCAGCCATTGCAAACCTCTAGGTTAAACAAAAATACATTATAAGATGCTTTGTTAGTATTAGACTTTGTAAGGCCGCCTTAGCTGAGAAAGGCTTATTACTCTGAGCGAAATCAGTTTTTACCTGCCTACTTACTATTTAAACATCCAATAATGTCACCTTCTCACATTTGAAGTCTACTTGATTCTTACATTCGAGGGTGAAGTGAGGTTTACCATTCTCATTCAAGGGTGGCCCCAGCCCCTTATGGTTTGGTAAAAAAAAAAAGGTAGCCTAAGCTGGGAGCCTTAAAATCTTGTTTTAATTTATCCACTAGTGAAGAATAACCTTTTGCTTTAGTTGTAAGAAGTGTTTATTACTACCAAGAGGTCTCCAGTACAAACCTGGCATTCCCCCTCTTTGTATATAAGGGTTGTTATCACCTCACATGTGTGAATTCTCATTGCCTTAAATGTGTGAGTTAGTATTTTGTTTCCAAATATTTGAGAGCCTCATTTCCTCGCTTGTGCATTCGTATTTGTATTTTCGCATGTGTGAGTCTTCATTACCTATAGAGTTATGAATGGGTTGATTTTAGTCGAAGTCCATGGTTGACCCGAAAACTAGAACCATTTTTGAGAATATGGGACTTGAACCGGAACCAATTTTGTATTTGGGGAGAGATTGTGTCTATGTAATGAATGATTAAAAAAAAACACAATCTTTTTGGAAAAAATCTTGAAAGTTGAGGTCATATGTTCGGTTTTGGTTCCATGTGCTGAATATGATGTGGAATTAGATCACCTGCAATTATTTAAGTCACGGGTCTAAAAAATAAGATGTTGATTTGAACCCATTTACTTGTCGGGACTAAATAAGAAACTAAATCCAATTACTAACGGTTGGAGCTTTTAGATAATTGGAGAATTGATGACCCATTTATAATTCTAATTACCTCATATGTGTGAGTTAATATATGTATTTTTATATGTGTAAATTTTCAGTGCTTAGTATATGTGAGTCAGTGTATTTAACTAGTTTAGAATAAAAAAATTCTGCACTAGTGCCGAGTTTAAACCAAGAAAAAACAAAGGAAAAAAAAACAAGTTTTCCAGAAAGTTCTACATATTGGGCCGTCAGGCCTTTCTTTTTTTTTTTTTTTTTTTGGCTCCTTGTGCCGATTACTAGAATGTCCACAAAGTATGAACCGTTCCACCATTATTACATGGCAGTTGAAACGAAAGCCGACACGTCGCATCAATCCTCTGACCCGTTCCCCACGACCCAACTCGACCGCCCACGGCTCCCACTGACGTGTCAGATGTAACGGCTCTTTCTACCTTCCTTGGTGTGTCTCTTTCGGCGCGCCACGATGTTTCGTGATCCTCAAGAAAATATGGGCCTTTCCGTTGAAACCACTCTCCAAGAAACCGACGATTTTTTTTTTTATAAAAAGTACCGTGATCAATCACGCCATTTATTCTGAATGGGACTCCCCCAATTACGTATTCAAGTTTTCCTGTACGATTTCATTTACCCTCCCAAAACCCAAAAAAGAGGTGGATGGATGATAACAAATTGTCAAAATTGTGGACATGTACCTTTTTTACAGTTTTTGTTTATTAAAATACCCTTGATGATGTGGTATGAAATAACATTTTAAAGAGTAGAGGGTTTAAAAAAAAATTTGTTTTATAGATTTCTTTTATAGCCATCTAAGAAATTAAAAGATACCATACAGTAGTGATATCTCCACTTACTTGCATATACAAATAGGGTTATCCTTGCTCCCTTTTTTTTCTTTCTTTTTTCTTCTTCTTCCTCGTCCTCTTTCCTTCTCTCCTAAGTTCTTCCTTCTCTTCTTTTAACTCCTCCTGGCTCTATCAACTAACCCCTCACCCGTATAATATTTTTTTCATTATATGGTGATGACCTTAATGCTCATGGACTTAGTGTAGGTGGGAGTTTGTTGCTGAAATACCCTTATAACGGCTATATTGATCTAAGTCGTTTATCTATTTAATCTCTTTTTCTCTAACATCCTAAATAAATCCATCTGGACTAATTTATCTTCTTCCTATCAAGCTCAATACAATGCACATCCCAATTCACAAAAATCACATTCTTTCTTTCTTGAACCCATCCTTTTCTCTCTTTTTTTTTTATTTTCCTTTCTCTTTTTTTTCTTTATTCTCCTTTCATTCATACTCTATACAACCCACTTTTCTTAGTATCTTTTTCTCATTTTCCTACACAATAATGCAATTTTTAAACCACCTCTACCCCATCATCATTTCATTTCATTCTCTATATATGTATCCTCATTCCTTACCAATCTAATTTACAATACTAAATCAACCTCTACCTGTGACCAAGACCCCTATCTTACATTTCTCTTTTCCCATCATCTTCAACTTGACCTAATATTACCATTTGGCTTCCACCACCCAGCAATGACCATCCAAAATAACGAAGTTCTTTTTTATTTTTTCTAAATCTGACTCGAGCAGTGATATTGCTGCTTAACTGTGAAGAAGAAGAAAAAATGGGCAGGGATATCATCGCTCGTGTATGTGAGCAAATAAGGATATCCCTCAGTAAAAAAATAAAACAATGAACCAAAAAGTGCTCATGGGACTATTATGGCAAATACATATCTTTTAGGTTTTTTTTCTCTAAAGTGAATTAAAAAAATTTTTCTGGTAAAACCTACTAAAGACTATATACAAACTCCATTTTTATTTTAACTCCCTTCTGGGAAATTTTTGTATAACTGTGGGTGAATTAGAAAAGGATCTCAAATTAAAGCCAAAACCGTTGGAATCCCATGATGAGAATGTGGAATCAACGTCGGAATCGATTCTGCTTACGGGTCCACTTGATTTACATCTAACAAGTTTTAACAGTACATGATGAATAGGCAGTCATCCAATAGTTCATAGTTCAGTGCATTTAAATTAGTGCTGAACCATAGGACCCATGATCATCAACTAAGGGGCATTTTAAACAATACATGGGTTTTAATGGGTATCTGTGGAAAATCTCTTAAACTTTTGTTATAAAACTTTTCCTACAGACAAAACCCAAAAAAGGTTAGAAAAAAAAAATACTAAAGAAGACCCACTTTTTCTACCCAAAAAAAAAAAAGAAAGAAGAACCACTAATTTTAAAAAATATCCTGACTCACTCCAAGATTGTAATGTTTGTGGCTTGGAAGGGTTGGTAGGCTTGGTGCCACGTCGGGCTTGCCACGTGTGTTTAGATTATTTAAAACAGGATTGCAAGACAAGTCACGTGACAGTGGTGGAGTGGGTTGGGGTGTTACGGGTAGCTGAATTGCATTGATGATCGATGGGCCTTGAGCGTGCATGCGTCATCCTCACACACCTTCTTCTTTGCTTCAATCTGTCCCGCTGCGGGTTTTCTTCTTTGCCTTTTAGATTTTGACTCCCAGTCTTCGCAGATGCAAACCCATTCTATGTTTACTATTTTAATCATGTAATTGCTTCTCCTTGAAGATCTAATTTGATTATATGGTTCCCGGATCACCCTGAACAGAGTGTGATCGCGGATCCTCTTATGTTTCATGCCACATTGACCATGGTGGAACCGATCATGGTCCATCACGTCATTCATAATCACTATAGAGTAGATCCTTATAAAATCTCAATTCAAAGAGGTGTAAATTAGTTGGGATACCCACGACCCACATGCTGGCCAACATGTTGTAGTCCAGTTAGATTTGCAAGTGAATATCTGATTTTACGATTACCTAAAGGTTTCGATTTGTTAGTAACTGGATTTAGGTACTTATTTAGGTCCCGATGAGTAAATGAATCCGGGCCTAGGTCTTATTTTTGGACCCGTGATCTATATGATTTCAGGTCTAGTTCCACATTTATTTCGACATATAGACCCAAGACCTGATATATTACTTAAGTTTTTTATAATCTCTTCCTAAAAAATAGTTGTTCTCCAAATAATTCTGTATGGAGACCTAGACTTGGACCCAAACCAAAACCCGCCCCATACATGGAATCGGTTCCGATTTTGAAACCATATTTACATTAATAGTTCTAATTTTAGATCGTAAAAATTGGTTCTAAAACGGTTTCGGGCCCAATCCACTTTGTACAGAGATAAAAACTGATCCGTTTGCAACCCTAACCCCAACCTAGGTCGGCCTGCCATGGTTAACGCCTAGCCATGTTGGGCTAGGGTGCCTAGGCTGCTGCATGACACAGCACAGCCTACCTGACATTAGTATAAAGTAAATGTGAATTTTTAATATATATATGAAATAAAACTTCAAATAATTAAAATTTTATTTTTCATTTGTAGTTTAATATTAATGGAATGGTGGCTTAGCCCAACGGTAAAGGCTTACTGGTAGCGTCTTGGAGGACGCGGGTTCAAGTCAGGGAAACAGTCTCTTTAAAATAAAGGTAAGGCTGCGTACATCTTGCCGCTCGTGCACAGGGCCGCCCTTTTTTTTAGTTTAATATTAATGTTTGTGCATTTATTATAGTAATTACAACTTTATTTCTAGGAAACAACCAAGTTCATAAAGTTGTTGAAAACCAAGTTTATGAAGCCCCTTTCAATTTATTGACAAAATGTAAAATTAAAAATTAGAAGGGGCATGTGGGACGACCTGTGAGTGGCAAGGGCCTGGTTGGGGCACAACCCAGCACGGCATGGCATAAGTCGCGTGATTGGTTGTGCTGGGCCAACCCACGCTCGGTTGGGCACGGTACAACAAGGCTTGGCCCAATGGCCAGTCCAACATGGCTTTTTTACACCCATACCCAAAAATTAGCTAATTGTGGGGAAATAGTGTGAATTAATCTTGTAAGATCCATTGAAGGATGGGTGGTAGGAATTGTTGTCCACTGAAGGAATCCTTTTGGTACCTTATTTGTTGCCTATATATATATATATTTAATTACCTAGGGTGTTCCTCGCCAACTTGGCCTTTGGACCTTTGACCTTAGGCTCAAGGTTTATCCGATTTTGACGAGCAAGGCTTATTCCTTAGAAGTACATACATGGCCGCACATATAATACCCGGATAACGCGAGGGTTAGGAATTAAACTTGAGACCTTGGGGAACAAATCTAAGGTTCAAACCAACTGAGCCACTAACTTGACGAGCAAGGACTATTCCGCTACTTATATGCATATAATAAACACAAAAAGTTAGTATTATGTCAAATAAGAACTGAATAAATGTTGTATAATTTTTTCTTTTGATAATAAATAATAAATGAATAAATAGTGTACAAGTCTTTGAAATTAGAAATGAATAAATATTGTATAAATAGTGTTTGTTGATGAAAAATTTATGTTAAAACTTAAAATTTTGCTGCCTATGGGCACATTTTGTGTGTATGCTATAGAAAATTGATTTTAGTGGTAAGGAGTAGCAGTTCTTGCTAAGAGGCCTAAGCTTCAAACTTGGCCTTCCCCACCTTGGATATATGAGTTGTGATTACCTCATTTGTGTGAGCTGTATCTCCTCGTATGTGTGAATTTCCATCACTTTGCATTTATGAGTTATGTCTCCTTACATTTGTAAGTTCCTATCACTTGGCCTGTATGAGTCCCAAGGTCATAGGCCCTTAAGCTCATTCTATATTATTTTTTCATATCAAACATAGGTTTACAGTAGCATGAAACTTTATTTTAACAATGCACACTTTCCCCTTGAAAAACCGGCAACACAAACATTTTCATTGATGTGAGACACGATGAGAGATAGCTATGGCTAGGATTTTTTTTTCTCTTTTTGGGATAAAATTTGGATAAGGATTATGGGTGGAGAAACTACCACTCACATCAAATGATCCTAGTATCTTAATGACTACTTTTTACGAAACTTTATTATTAAAAAATTAAAAAATATGGTCAAATTAATGATTCTGGAATCTTAATGGCTAGATATTATGAAAATATCTCATTAGAAAATTCAACAATATTCTATATCAGCATTACGTGATTCCCAACTTTATTTATTCTATTTTTAATTTTAGCAAGTAAATAAGATTTTATATGGATTTTTCTTTTGAAATTGTAAAAATTTGGAAGCAAAGTCACACCAATTCTTATGAATTATGATACAGTTATTGTTTATATAAAACATGATTTTTATTAAAAAATAATGAGATACTAATTTTTGAAATGCGCAGTCATAATTTGGAGAAGCCTGTAAAAACAGATATTCCATAATCATTCATAGCTTCGCTTGATGATGAAATCCAAGGGAGGGCTTCAAGACGAATGACACAACAACATCCTCTAAGTCCTTTTACGAAGAAAAAAAAAAGCATCCTCTAAGTCCACTCATTTACCATCAGTTTGGAGGTTATGGTAAGTAATTAATCCACATAAATTAGGTTTATATCATTTTAATTACATTGATTTTATGCTCTCCTATGAGATTAGACAAAAATGATTGATCTTTTAGAGGATGAATTTAGCACATTGACGCAGATTGTTAATTGGATTCAAGTGAAAAAACAAAGATCAATCCAACTTCACTTAATGAAAACAGAGAAAAGGTAATGCACATTAGAATGCAATGTCAAAAAATGCTAGCTCTGATCTAGAATCTTTTTTCCCCCTAAGTTGGGCACTGGTTAGAAATTATACTTTCAACAATAAGACAACTAGATAAGGGATCATTTCTCGGGTATGTGTGTACTACACTTGCCAACACCACTCAAGCATGAATGTGTGGGCCCTATAAAACTATTTTGATAAAGAGGTTATATCATACTTAGCTCCCCACCCCTCTAGGGGCAAACCATGTGATGAGTTTCTAGGTCAAGTCTTGGTTGCTCAAGATTCAAGAGGGATGCTGAACTAAACGTGAGGCAGCCCACTTATCTTTAATCAAACCCTAAAACTTACTCCCTCCTTGAATTGCGACTAACCAGGATTTTACCAAGTATCTTTATAAAATGGGAAATGCTTTTGTGAGAGTTAACTCTCACCATCTTACATTGGAAGACACCATAATGGGCCCCACCTATCAGTAATCTGAATTATCCGCACAGATAGGACTCCCTTGAAGAACACCATAGTCCATAGGTTTGCACCCCATCTAAATGAACTAGAGTGTAAAGTCAAACCTTTTCTTTTTTTTAAACATAAGTCGTTAAACTTATTGTTCATGGATCAATGGGTTAGAGGTAAGAGATTTAATCAAAATTTGATAGCTAAGTTCGTCAAGGATGACTCTTTCCATCCCCTAGTCTCGTGACCAGTGGGGCCATGGGTGGGGCCCATCGGAGTCTTTAGCTATAAGCAATGAAAGCCAATTCTCATAGGAGCATTTCCCTTATATATAATATATAGCTTACAAATTTTTAGGCCAGTGAAGCCTTACATCATTTCATCATATCATTATTGCAAATCATTGGATTGAAATCGATCTTCAAACCTATTAAATTTATATCCAAAGCTAGTAATCTCGGTACCTTCCTTAATTGCCATCGATCTAAATGGGTCCCTTACAGAATTGCATGGCCTAACTGCATAAATTTGGGTCCTCACAAACTTTTTCTTTGAAGTTCATCTTTTCAACATATGAAACCCTAGAATCATATAGGTGAGAAATTTGCATTACGCGAGCAAACAAAGATGTTGTACAAAAAAGTTTAATGTAGATGGCGGCTAGAGGCAAACCGAGTTTGGCAGGTATTGAAGGGGTGCTTTCCAATTTCAAAGGTGAAGTATTGATTTTTTTCTAAGTCGATTGGAATTAAAGATTCTAATGAAGTGGAAGTTCTTGCCATTTTAGAGGCTTTGAGAATATATTCCGAATTGTTTGGTGATAGCTTAATTATTGAAAGTAATTTATTTAATGCAGTCTCTTGGGTTTCACAAAAAGGTAGGGTTTCTTGAAAATTTTACTACATCCTTAATGAGATTAGAGCTTTGTCCTTTTCATTACGGGTGGTTTTCAAGCATGTTGTATGTTTGGCGAATGTTATTGCGGATTTGCTAGCCAAATAAGGTGTGGATACGGATAGTTGTTTGGTTGGGATGTGATCTTTTTAGCTCTACTTCTTTGTATCTTTTTTCTTCTTCTATGAGGTTTGGTATAAGACTTTTGTACCTTTCTTCATTATTTCACTTTACTTTGTATTGCTTTTTTCTTTCTTAATATAAGTTGCGTTATCGATCTAAAAAACAAAAGTTGTTAGGGCCTTTGCAAGACACTCCCATTTGAGTGTTATTGGCACCTGGCACTTTGCTTCATACACTAAGTTAGGATCAATCCCTGGGTCTTCACATTGAAAATCATACAACTGACCAATCGCCCAACATACAAAAAAGACGCCAGGTCTTGGGGATGTACTATGATACCCACTTTTCCAACCTACTACATAGTAAATTTTCAAGTAAACTTTTCAAGGAATCAACTTCACCAGTTTTGGTTACCGGTCCCAAGCTCAGGTAAAGGAGAAGGGTTTGCTTTAGGTAGCTGATAGCCAGCGTAAAACTTTGTCACAACCTAAACATGAATTTTGAAATAACAATATTTTTAAATGAAGAACATATGGGGGATAAAAGAACTAGCGTGGATATTTCATTGTCAGGGCATATTTTTTTTTCTGCAGAATTAGAGGGGTAGAAGTGAAGGAAGCCTTGAAGCGAATGAAGACAGGAAAGGCTATAGGCCCAGATGATATTCCGATAGAGATATGGAAACGCTTAAGAGAGGTTGTGGTGAGTTGGTTATATAGATTATTTAATAAAATACTTGTGATAAAAAAATTGCCAGATAAATGGAGAAGAAGCATTATAGTATCTATTTATAAGAATAAGAGAGATATATAAAATTGTATCAACTATCGAGGAATTCAACTTATGAATCATACTATGAAGTTATGGAGAGAATAATAGAGTAAAATCTTAGACAGAAGACTAAGATCACTGAAATCAATATAGTTTTATAATAGGGAGGTCAACTATGAAAGTTATCTTTTTTACTTAGGTAATTAATGGAAAAATATCAAGCAAAAAAGAAAATTTATACATGGTCATTATCGATTTAGAAAGAGCCTATGATAAGGTACCGAGAGATGTAATTTGGTAGATTTTGAAGAAAAGAATGTCCCCAGAGGTTATATTGAAAATTTTAAAGATATATATGAAGGAGCAGTAACAAATGTGAGAATCACATGTGGAGAAACAGGTGGATTCCCCCGTGACTATAGGTTTGCATCAGGGATCAGCCTTAAGCCCTTATCTTTTTGTATTAATTATGGATGAGTTAATTGCGCATATTTAAGAAGAAGTACAATGGTGTATGTTGCTTGCAGATGATATAATATTAGTGGATAAATCAAAAGATGGTGTAAATGCAAAACATGAGAGATAATAGGGGGCATTAGAATCTAGAGGCTTTAAATAAGTCGTACAAAGACAGAATATATGGATTGCAACTTCAGTGAACATATATAAAGTGTTGAAACCACTGTCAAAATTGAAATTCATGAGATACAAGGTAGAGATTTTTTTCAGTATCTGGGCTCGATCATTAGTAAGGATGGAGAGATTGATGAAGATTTAGAGCATACGATAAAAGCTGAATGGTTGAAGTGGAGACTAACTTTTGGAATACTTTGTGACAGGTGAACACTAATAAAATTGATGGGCAAATTTTATAGGATAGTGGTTAGACCAGCTATGACATATGGAGCAAAATGTTGGCCAATTAAAAAGACGCATATATATAAGATGGATGTAGCGGAGATGAGAATGTTTAGGTAAATGTGTGGTAAAACTAAAAAAGATAAAATTAGAAATGAGCGCTTTTGAGAGCATTTAGATGTAGCACTAATAGGGGATAAGATTAGAGAAACTCATTTAAGATGGCTTGGACATTTTGAGTGTAGGCCGGTAATGGCACCGGTGAGAAAAAGTTTAGCTATACAGGTATATGGCCTATCAAGAGGTAGGGGTAAGCTGAAGAAAACATTGATGAAAGTCATTGAATCAAATTTGAATAATTTTAACTTATCTAAGGATTTGACTCAAAATAGAATAGAATGGAGAACATGATTCATATAGCCGACCTCAACATAGTTGGGATAAGACTTTGATGATGATGATAATGATGAAACTTCTCAAGGCATGGATGTAGGGCTGGCCCTGAAATTTTTGGGACCCCAAGCAAACTTCTAAAATGGGCCGTAGAAACATTGAGTAAAATTCTCATAAAAACTATGTTTTACATTTTTTTGGTAAACCTCGAAGGTACGAGAAAATTTTATTAATCATATGAAAAAGTATATCTTAGTGAAGGGAACATAATGAACCTACGATCTATATAAATGTTATAATTGAGTCTAATGTCAATTACATCTTTTATTATATGGCTTGACATTAATCATATGCTATAGTCTAATATCAGACCATGAAAATTGCTACAGATAAATTTAGATAATAAAATTGTGTAAAATTGAGTATAATATTATAAGCGAGTACACATATGAAATCTCTATAGATAACTTTTATGCCATCAGTTTTCTAAGGTTGTGTAGTATTTTCAATATTTTAAGGATGAAAATGTGATCAATTTTCTAAAGTTGTGTAATTTCTTTTAAGCAATAGGCCCCAAGCCACTGCTTGGGCTGCGTCCCCCTAGGGCGGGACCTAAATTGATATTTTCCTTTGCCATGAGTTTAGTTTCTCTAATTCCATGGTAGACGCATTAGCTCAGTAAGGAGTTGATATGTTTCTTCCATGGGTTGGTGTGATTATGTAATTTGGAAGTTTCTTTTTCTCTTGATATTAGGGTGATGTAGCTCTCTTGCACCTTCCCCACCATCATTTCTCTTGCCCTCTTGTTCTCTTTATTTAGTTTTTTTTAATGAATTTTAGTGTTACCATTAACAAAAAAACAGAAAAAAAAGGGACGGGACATGAGATTCCCTAGGAATTTCCAAACTTTCTGCTTTGTAACCAAGTAATCCCACTCACCAATTTTCAAAAAGAGAAAGCAGCAAGTGACGTGTCCACGGTGGGTGTGTACCCATTCCAATGTCGCAAGGGGCCATTGGTTTTTTCTTTTCTTTTAAGCCAGCCTGCGTAGGACTAGGAGAGAGGTGCATACAATGAAAAACAGTGTACCTAAATGGAAAAGAAACTTACATATATATATAGGAGAATATTCATATGCATATATTCCTCACCATACACTCTTTTTTTGGAAAGTATTAATAAGCAATAAGATAAAATTTCACATCTTTTTATATTTGAAAAGTTCAAAAAAGGAAGTGTTCCTCACCAAAATAGTGAGGGACATATGCATATGAAGACCCTTCGTACATATATATATATATATATAAAAGGTCAGCACACATGAAAAAAGATACTCAGGTCCGACTCATATTTGAACTCTGGGAACGAAGGTGCGACCTGCCGATTCGTAACACTTAAAACGATTGGGCAGCAACCGTTCTCGCAAGCGGCCCACTTAGCTAAAAAAATGAAAAGACAACAAAAAGAAAGCGCACGACAGCACACCTTCTTTAAATATACTACGCACACAAAGTCAACTAAGAGTCAAATATCGACCAACATTCTATTAGCATGAGCATCAATCTATCCAGTGTGCCTGTAGCACCACAAATGCTTCGCTGCCCACGTAATAAGGAACATAGTAATGAATAAGAATAAAAAGATACCAAGCGAATGATATTTTCTTCGCTTGATAAATAAGCTTACTCCATGTCTAACCAAAGGGAGACTAGAGTGAAAGAGCATATATGTAATAATAAAATAGGTGCCAAGATTGTCAAACTAGAGAACATCATTCATTTTTACAGAATTTCTTTTATGATAACAGACAACCCAAGATAAGATGATTATTATCCACCTGAGTAGCTAAATTTGTTAAAGACACAAGTATTAGAAGAGGCATGCTCACTGGTTTTGATTCCAGATTGAATCAATAGGGAAATTTGGATAGGTACGTAGAACATCATTCATTTGGATAGCTGATAAAATAGGTGAATGATGTGTATTTATTTCTTTTTCTTCTTCTCCTTCTTTCATTTTTTTATTTTCTGCGAGTGTTTCAATTGCACACAAGCTTAATGAGACCACTTTTTTTAATGGTAATGCAAATATATAATAAAAAAGAAGAGCAATACAGGAGGAAGCAAATAAAGGGGATAGGTTGAGTGCTCAAATCAAAAAAATCCATCGAAAAGGGTTGCGAGGATGCTGGTTATGATATATTCTCTTTTGACGTCGTTGGTGAAGAAAATAAGAACTTTGAAAAAGGTTGAGATGTGTGAAGAAGGTTGAGAACGATAAAAGAAAGGACAACTTTTAAAAAGGGTGTGAACATAGTTTAAAATATCAGCCAATACCGATATGTATCCGTATCGGTCCGAACCGCAATGATATTTTAGTGGGATACTGGTATTGGTATCATATTAGTCCGTATTGCAAATATATCGCATAAATATCATTCGTGACGGCCAATATTTTGAAATGTCGATCGTAATGGCCGATATAACTGAAATTGTAAAAAAAAAAGAAAAACACACACTTGGAGGAAGTGCAAATCCAACTGAACTAAAAAAAGTTGTGGTGGGGGGGGGGGGGGGGGGGGGGGTGTAGGAAAAAGAGAGATATGATATGGAATCCATTGTTCCAACTGGCTGGTGTTGCTGCAAGCTTGCATCCACCGCCAGACTCCTCCTGGTGGCACTATTGCATCCACCATAAGGCACCAGCCCCCCTCCTTCACCTTCTCCTAGTCTTTTTTTCTTGTTATTTTTCTTCTCTTCTTCCCACTCCTTTTTATCTCCCTCCCCTATTTCACTTATTTTCCCCCTTCTCCCACCATTTTTCTCTCTTTGGGAAGTGGAATCATAGAGTACAAAGTACTGCAAAGTAAAATAGTGGGAACTAGAATCGCCATAATTTTGACTTTTTGACATGGTAAGATGTGGTGCGAGTCTTCCATAGTTCCACGATATAAGATGTGGCTCTACTGTGGCCCACTTTTTTAAAATCGAAGCTATAAGTGAATTGCCGATATCTTATATTCATTGTGGGCATTTCTTTTCTACATGGGTGAGTGGAGCACAATTAGGGCCACAATTTATATCATTAGAAAATGGGGACAATAGTTCTTTGCAAAACTATTTTAATGGAGAAAATTCTAATTAAAGAAAAGTTTTAAAATATCCCATATCATGGAGGTAATTTTTATTGAATGGATTGGATTTAGATAGTGTTCTACAAACGATTCAAAACATATGCCCTTTATTAAATGGGTCCTTAACAAATTTTAGTCAAATCAGAGTCAGGTAACTATCTAATTAATCACTTAAAAAAATGTGAATACATTTTAATAAAGGCTTAGACTTGTATAACTTTCAATCCAACAATTGGCCAAGGTTTATTGGAGTCAAATGGTAGTTATTTTAAGTGGTTTGGATTTTATATATGAACTACATTAATAGATTTATAAATTAATTTAAATTCATTAGCATTATTATGGTTGCATTTTATAAAGTTTGTGATATTTTAACTTATTATGGCATATACATCTAAATCTATTTAATTGTAAGTACAAATCAAGACAAAATAGCAATATAGAATGTCATAATTTATGGGGATCGATAAATTTGATTTATACTTCTTACTAATGGAGAAAAACATTGTTTTCTAGTCTTTTCTAATATTCCAGATTTTTTGAATATTTTTTCAAAATTTTTTGGATTGAAAAAAAAATTCACACTGTGATGATTGTGACAGATCGCGAATCGCGACCGATACCGATATCGTATCAATATTTGGGACGGGCCAATACCACGACCGATACCATGATTTTCATCCATAGGTGTGAATAAGCATTGCCACCACTAAGAATGGGTTAACAAAACTATTGCCACCACTAAGAAAGGGTTAATAAAACTTTTATGGTTTAAGACTTTTGAGGTTGAAGTGGAAGGGAAAATGGGCTCATAGGGGTAAAAGATGACTTATATCAGGACTAGAGGGTTGGCTTAGTAGATAGGCCACACATTCCCACATCACCCACCAAGGATCGATCCTTGGTGGGTGCCCTATTATTCTCAATCTTGGCCACTAGGCTAACTAAGTAAAAAAGAAAAAAAAGAGACTTGTATCATGATAGCTGGGACATGGGCAATTTGGTTAAAAAAAAAACCTAACGGCAGATTATCTCACTTTAACAAATGATCAAATTTTTATCATTAATGCTGTAGGTTAAGGTGAGGCACCTTTTTTTCACATAAACAACCAGGAGTTAATCCTCAGTTGTAGCGCTGATGGTGGAGGACTAGGGTGAGTGTCTGTATGTAAGTATTTATTAGAGAAGAAAATTGGAATTTTCATTTGATGATTTTTGCTAGAAATTCAAAAGCGAATTCTTTCTTTTTCTCATTATAATTCTCCTTTTGATATTTTTTTCCCCTTTCTTTCTTGTGTTTTCATTCTAGAACTTGACTTCAAGGACCTTAATTTTAGAGACCTTCATTGGCAATGTCTAATCGAAGGGGTGTCTAAATTTTTGTTTGATAATCAAACATCTATTAAACAAAATGTAAGAAGATGATAACCTTATTGTTCGGTTTTTATGTAATTGGCTAATTCAAGGGTTGGACAAAACTTTGGGTCCATGGAGTTGTATTTTATATTTCTTATAAAAATGGACTATAGTTTAGGTTACCAAAAGAGCTGAAGTGAAGAAATCAGAATATAGGGTTTATCTGATCGATCGAGTAAGTGTCCAATCAATAGATTTTGAGGCAGTGACGATACCTAATCGATTGAATATCTATTTGATTGATCTGGTGGTGAAAAAAATCCAACCAATCTTATGCAGAATTATTTTCAAATTGTGCAAGGATTAGTAAGTTGAGTTCTAGAAGGACTATCCTTATGAGGCACGAATTGTGGGTTATAAAAAAGTAGTTCTCTCTCACCTTAAGCATCCATCTCCATAATCTGAGCTGAGATTTCACATTGAAGATTCCTTCCTTTGTCTAGAGCTTTCATTTTGAGATTGTACTGAAACTTTGAGCTAGAGAATATTGCTTCTACATCTCTTGGAGAAGATTGAGGTTATTATGTGCATTTAAGGTGTGAGTTGATCAATCGAAGAACAGTGCACGCAAAGGAGTGTCATGGCAAGGAGTTCTGTAAGAGAAACTTGGTCCTAAGGTTGAAGAATTGACTGGATAAGGGTTGTAAGTTTATCTTGTAACTGATTACTATTGCTTGATTATTGATCCTTGTTGGATTCATGGTTTTTTATTTGATTGGGATTTTCTACGTTAAAAGTCTATGTGTTTTCTTCTTGTGTAGTTGACTGTTTATTTGCAAATTATTTTATTAATTTCGTTGAATATAATTGGACTCGCAATCTAAAAATTCGAGGACCGAAAAACATTCACTTACAAAGATTAGGATGATGTTGCCTCAATCATAGCAAAGACAATCTTCCCCAATTTATAATTGGAATGGTCACTTGACATTGGACCTGAACACAATTTACAATATTTTTGTTAGTTTTTGTGGACTCAATCCATCAGTTGATGTAATAAATTGATTAATTTCTTTATTTATCAATAAAATCATGCTTTACTTTCATGAGATGAATGTTATTTTACTACTTCATGCACATGACCAATACGTATGACATAATGGTTCATGAGTTGAACCGGGTCCCATTAGTATATTAGATGTGATATATGTGCATGGATGAGATCCACACGCGGGAGATATATGTCACAAATCTTATACTTAAATAGCTTCATAACCAGTAATGAGACTGGGCATCTCAATTGATAAGGTTGCAGCACTTTGATCACTATGAGATAGTGTGATTTGTCTCGATCATCAGAATGTAAGATTCTGGATCAATAGTGCCGGTACATTGAAGGACCATGAGATGCACCTTATGGTCTTCCGTCTCAATAATAAGGTATGCTCTCATAATTCCCTAGCAATAGGCTCTCAATCTTGAGACATTGACGAACTCAAGTTTCTATCTATTCATTTGCTTTGAGTCACCAATGAGTGAGGCAGACTATAGTTTAACACCTCGGTGTCTTGGGTATATGGTAGTAGAACTGTGGGAACGTTGAATGATCAAGATGGAATCTATCTCTATTATCCCCTTGTGCCAATTAATGGATTTGTCATTAGTAAGTGCACACCCATCTCAATTAAGAGTTAATTGGATGGTACTGATGATTACTGTGATTACTTGGGGCTCAAGGATAATAAGATGTGGAACTTAGATTGGAAGAGACGGGTTTATTCCAATTGATCCACGGATATTGATAGAGGGGCCTACTTGTGGTAATTGGGAAGTTTAGGGTCTTCATTGTAATTTATTCCTAAGACTGGAGTGCAATTGCATTTATATAGTGGTGTTATTTGCAGTTAACTGTGGGCCCGGATTGCACATGAGATGTGGGGTCGCGGTGTTCCAGTTGGAGCCAGCTTTCTAAGGAATCCCTAGTGGTCCCCACGCTAGCCCAAGTTATTGGAAAATAGTAATCCGACTCGAACTCTAGAAAGAAAGGATAAGAAAGGAGAAACTTGCTAATTGCTTTGGAAGTAAGACTTCTATTTCAATTAGACAAGGGAGAGATTTGGAAGTCTATAAAATATCCTTGGATGTCCAAAAGAGTCTCCCTCACGCCCAAAACCCTTTTCGTGCAAGAGTTGCACGAGTTTCTCTCCTTCTCTCTTCTAGTTCCTTAAAGTTTCGAGTTGGGAATTTTCTCCTGAAGATTCCACCATTCTTCTCGAGAGAAGTAATCCAATTCGGGTCATAGCGTGGAAGGCTAAGAGGTGTAGAAGAAATCCATTAGAGCACTGCGGATCTCCAAAGGTATGATCTACTTCTTCTATGTCGTAGATTATTTTGGATGTCTAGTGTTGGTAGAATTTTTACTGTACATGGTCACGAGATTGAGGGTAACGCATCCTATATTGGGTTTTGGTCTTGTGTATAGTTGATCCCTGTGTCAAGTGGATCAAAAGTCTTGAAAATCTATCCAGAGACCCACCTACTTCCTACAATTGGTATCAGAGACATACCTCATCTCTAATCATGTTAGATCAGTAATCTTGTTCTAATCTTCGCATGAGATGTGAAGAGGATAGAGCAAGGGCTATGATAGGATCAGTGTTTATTGGGTTTGCTTGCTTTTGTAGTAGATACATGTTTGGAAAGTCACAAAAGGTTTTAATCATGATAGGAGGATGATAAGATGCCATTAAAACATACTGAGATCATTAGAGGTGATTGGGTACAGCAGGAGCCGAATCAGAAAAGAACCCAAATTTCTGGGTTCGTCAGGTCGGTTAGTCAAAGTGACCACTATGGCTATAGAGGTCTGTTGGCTAACCGTAGGGACCAGATCGGCTAGCCGAACCTAGGCAGAATCGTCTTGTTCTTGGTCTGAGTTGTTGTTGTTGTTTTTTTTTTTTTTTTTTCGGGGGCGCTGCCCCCGAGCCCCCGCCAGGGGCGCTGCCCTTGGAACCCAGCGAGCTGACCGGGCAGCTCGACCCCCGCCGGGGGCGCTGCCCTCGGACCCCCGTTGCGTAAGGGGTCTTGTATCGTGGTGGCAAAATATTTGGCATCTTGTTTTTTCTATTGTGTTTTGGTAACCTGATTTTGTGAAATGCTTTGTTGTATAAGATACTAACTTGCAGGTGATAATGTCCTCTCCATATGGCCCACATGTTTTTCTTTCCTTTTAATTATTGGTTTATTTGTGGCTAAGTGTAAAGGGCATCATGGTCTCCTTGGTTTCCCGTGAAAGGGCAAGGCATGGTGAATTTCCCTATAGCCCTTTTATTTCCATGTTTAGACTACCATGTAAGTCTCATTATAGAGACATAGGAATTTATGTATTTTTTTAAAATTTGTAAATTCTGGAGATGTCCGAAACAAAGAAGGAAAGAGAAACTGGACTCCTTATCAAAGAGTTTGAAGATTACCAAAAGGTGTTTTGGAGATACCCAAAGAGTTTGAGGAATCCCAAAGTTTTGGAAAGTCTAGAAGTCCAAGAAGTCTTTTCCGCCTAGGCCATGTGGAGGAGAGGACTAGTCTTTTATTACAGCACTTTCTATTTATGGATGAATGCTTATTTTAGAGTATTTCCATATTTGATCCAAACATAGCAAATTCCAAAATTGGTCAAATCAAATTAATTTTCGGAAAGAGTTCTAATTAGAGTTGGTAGGCCCATGAAATGGATCTATTGGTAACACTAATTTTAGAAACTGGGCTTTCCTTAAAATAACTTGACTTGGAACCAATCATTGGTCTTATCATGAGATGAATATATACCTATATTTGATGGACCCATACACCTATAAGGAAATCCTCAACTCTAAAATATTAAGTGGGAGCGGGGCATTTCTATACATATAAAAATCCCCCCGGTTTTCCACCATAGGTCCATTGTAAGGAAAGTATTAGCCTTGCGCCATTTTGAGAATGGCCATTCCCCACGGAGGGCTTGTATTTATCTGGATACTGGATATGGATCTCCTATGGATAGTGTTGATGAGACGGAGTGGGAGCCCACTCCCCAAGGAGGAGCTGCCCGCAACTGTTGTCATGCAATGCTAGTTGGTGGGTCACACTTAACTAAAATAATGATGCAGTATCCCCAAGGATTTGCCTCATGTATTTTAGAAACCGAAGCTAATCGGGAGTCATACATTATTTGGTATGAGATACTTAGATAGTAATGTATGAAGGGGATCATAGATAGTTAGTCTTAATCCCAATTTTTACCAACTTTTGATCCGCACCAGTCTAGGAGGTATTTGCACTCCCCAAGGAGGCATACCCCGCAGGATTGGGATTCCGATGTATTCTGAATTTTGTGGTTATGAGGATTCCCACATAAATTTGGTAGAATACTAAACCCTAATGTCATTTAAATTCATTAATTGAATGTATGGTTATGTGCTACAGTATTACAAGCATGAATTCGAATACTTTCAATCCACTTGCGACCATCCTCAACCAGAATAAGTTGGTGGGATCCAACTATGTAGACTGGAAACGGAATCTGGATATTGTCCTGACAGCTTCAGGATATAAATATGTCCTTACCAAAAACCCCCTTGAAGAGCCTGGCCCAGATGCATCAGAAGCAGAAAAGGACCTTTACACCAAATGGGCCAAAGACGATGAGATGGCCCGATGTTACATTCTGGCATCCATGTCTAGTGTGCTGCAACATCAACATCAATCTTATAAGACTGCATATGATATGATATCGAACTTAAAGGAGATATTTGCAGAACAAGGCAGACCTGCTAGGCAGGCAGCCATGAGGGTGCTCATTAGCACCAAGATGGCTGAAGGTACATCAGTACAGGAACACATGTTGAAGATGATGGACTCATTAAATGAGTTAGATGTACTGGGAGCTGCGATTGATGCAGAATCGCAGATTGACATAATCTTGAGTCACTACCAGAGTCATTCAACAATTTCAAGGTCAATTATAATATGAATAAAATGAATCTGACTCTGGCTGAGCTATCTAGTCAGCTGGTAGCAACTGAAGGGATTATGAAGAAAAAACCAACTGCCTTAATGACAGAAAAGTCAGATGCCAAGTCCAAGCCGAAAGGCAAAGGGCGGAAAGGCAAAAAGAAATCAATTCCAAAAGGTCCTAAGGTGGAAAATGGTCCAACTGGTGGCGTGGCTAAAGCTAAGGGTTCAGGGACAAAAGGAAAGTGTTTCCATTGTGGTAAGACAGGACATTGGAAGAGGAATTGTCCAGAATATCTGTCTAAGAAAAAGACCCCAGGTATGATTGAGTCACTTATATCTGAAGTTAGTTTTGCAACTGGTACTTCAGAATCCTGGTGTGTGGATTCCGGGGCAACTAATCACATATGTAATACGTTGCAGGGGTTCAGGGAAACCAGGAGGCTAAGTGATGGAGAAATCATTGTCAACCTAGGATCTGACGCTAAGGCGGAGGCTGTTTCAGTAGGAGTCATTACTTTATGTTTTTCAAATAAGAAATTGGTTTTGTCAGAAACATTATATGTACCGTCTTTAAGGCGGAATTTAATTTCAGTTTCTAGTTTGGTGAATAAAGGTTATTCTATTACTTTTGGTACTGAAGTTGTCATAAAGAGGAATGGTACTTTCATATGTTCTGGCAAGGTAACCAATGGACTTTATTTGTTAACTCCCACGATGTATGAGATACATGATACTGAAACAATTAGTACATCATCATTAAAGAGAAAGTCACCTTCATCTAATCCAACAAAACTTTGGCACCTGAGGCTAGGTCATATAAACCTTAACAGGATTGAGAGGCTAGTGAAAGATGGTATCTTACCTTCATTGGTGGTAGAACCAATGCCTATCTGTGAGTCCTGTTTGGAAGGTAAAATGACTAAAAGACCCTTTTCAGCTAAGGGTAATAGGGCCAAAGATTTATTGGAATTAGTGCATACTGATGTCTGCGGACCCATTAATGTCAGGGCCAGAGGAGGATATGAGTACTTCATCACTTTCACAGATGATTACTCAAGATATGGTTACATATACCTTATGCACCGCAAGTCCGAAGCTTTTGAAAAGTTCAAAGAATTTCGAGCGGAAGCGGAAAAGCAATTAGGTAAGAGTATCAAGACTCTTCGATCAGATCGAGGAGGGGAATATCTCTCTGCTGATTTTATGGGTTACTTATCAGAAAATGGGATTCTATCCCAGTTGTCTGCTCCTGGTATGCCTCAACAGAATGGAGTAGCAGAAAGAAGGAACCGGACTCTTTTAGATATGATTAGGTCTATGCTGAGTTTCTCAAGATTACCTATATCCTTTTGGGGATATGCTTTGGATACTGCAATGTACATACTAAACCTCGTACCATCTAAGTCTATACCTAAGACTCCCCGGGAATTGTGGTTTGGGCGAAAGCCTAGTCTACAACATTTACACATTTGGGGTTGTCCAGCACACGTGCTCAAGGTGAAGACGGATAAGTTGGAAGCGAAGTCGGAAGTATGCACATTTGTAGGATATCCTAAAGGAACTAAAGGTTGGTTATTCTATAATCCCAGAGAGCAGAAAGTGCTGGTCAGCACCAATGCTGTTTTTCTGGAGGAAGATTATATGATGGACCAGAAATTTTTAGAAAAGGTGATCTTGAAAGAGATTCAGGAGCAATCAATTCCAAATCCAAGTATGACCGGACTTGAGGAAGAACCGCCCTTACCAGACCTAGTAGTTACACCAGTACCTCGTCGTAGTGGGAGGATTGTCAGACCCCCTGACAGGTTCTCATTCTTGGGAGAGTCTTATGAAGCAATCCCAGAAGAGCCAGAACAAGATCCCTCTAACTATGATGAAGCAATAAATGACTTAGACTCGGGACGCTGGCAAGATGCTATGAAAGCTGAGATGGAGTCTATGTACTCAAATCAGGTCTGGACAATTGTGGACTTGCCTGCCAATATTAAACCTATTGGGTGCAAGTGGGTCTACAAGAGAAAAAGAGGACCAGATGGAAGAGTGGAGACCTATAAGGCTAGGCTTGTTGCGAAAGGATATACTCAGAAAGAAGGGATCGATTATGAGGAAACCTTCTCGCCAGTAGCCATGCTCAAATCCATCCGGATACTCTTATCCATTGCGGCTCATCTCGATTACGAGATTTGGCAAATGGATGTCAAGACGGCTTTTCTCAACGGCCATCTTGAGGAAGACATCTATATGGTGCAGCCAGACGGTTTTGTAGCTAAAAACCAGGAGCAAAAAGTTTGCAAGCTGCAGAAGTCTATTTATGGACTGAAGCAGGCATCCCGAAGCTGGAATATCCGTTTTGACCAGGCAATCAAGTCATTTGGTTTTTGTCAAAATCCGGATGAGTCATGTGTGTACATGAAAAGTGAAGGTGACAGGGTAGTTTTTCTGGTTTTATATGTCGATGACATCCTTCTCCTCGGGAAAGACATAGGAATGTTGTCAACGGTAAAAGTTTGGTTAGCCAAGACTTTTGATATGAAGGACTTGGGAGAAGCTAGCTACATCCTAGGGATCAAACTCTATCATGATCGGAAAAATAGGATGATTGGCTTATCCCAAGCTGCATATATAGAGAAGGTGCTAGTACGGTTTGCAATGCAAGACTCCAAGAAGGGTATCACACCTTTCAGGCATGGAGTGCACCTTTCCAAGGATCAGTGTCCTAAGACACCCGAGGAAAAGGAGCAGATGAGGTCGATACCATACGCTTCGGCTGTTGGTAGCCTCATGTATGCTATGTTATGTACTAGACCAGATATCTGTTATGTAGTGGGCCTAGTCAGCAGATATCAATCTAATCCAGGACCTGAACATTGGACTGCTGTAAAATGTATTCTCAAATACTTGAGAAGGACTAGAGATTACATGTTGATTTATAGCAGTGATGAGTTGATTCCAGTCGGATACACAGATTCTGACTTTATGTCAGATAAGGATTCTAGGAAATCCACCTCTGGTTATGTATTTATGCTTGGAGGCGGAGCTATCAGCTGGAGGAGTATAAAACAAGAATGTACTGCTGATTCAACCTCAGAAGCTGAATATGTAGCAGCTTGTGAAGCAGCTAAGGAAGCAGTATGGCTTAAAAGATTCCTTTTGGAACTTGGGGTGGTACCTTTGGCACGACAGCCACTCACAGTTTACTGTGACAGCAGCGGGGCAGTTGCTCAGTCAAAGGAACCCAGAAGCCATAAAAGCCAAAAGCATGTACAGAGGAAGTATCACTTAGTCAGAGAGATTGTGCAGAGAGGTGATATTGCTATTACCAAGATAGCCTCTGCAGACAATTTGGCAGATCCCTTTACTAAGCCTTTGACTACCAAAGTCTTTGAGCAACACGTAGAAGGGATGGGCATGAGATGCAACCCTGACTGGCATTGAGCCCAAGTGGGAGATTGTTAGTTTTTGTGGACTCAATCCATCAGTTGATGTAATAAATTGATTAATTTCTTTATTTATCAATAAAATCATGCTTTACTTTCATGAGATGAATGTTATTTTACTACTTCATGCACATGACCAATACGTATGACATAATGGTTCATGAGTTGAACCGGGTCCCATTAGTATATTAGATGTGATATATGTGCATGGATGAGATCCACACGCGGGAGATATATGTCACAAATCTTATACTTAAATAGCTTCACAACCAGTAATGAGACTGGGCATCTCAATTGATAAGGTTGCAGCACTTTGATCACTATGAGATAGTGTGATTTGTCTCGATCATCAGAATGTAAGATTCTGGATCAATAGTGCCGGTACATTGGATGTATTGAAGGACCATGAGATGCACCTTATGGTATTCCGTCTCAATAATAAGGTATGCTCTCATAATTCCCTAGCAATAGGCTCTCAATCCTGAGACATTGACGAACTCAAGTTTCTATCTATTCATTTGCTTTGAGTCACCAATGAGTGAGGCCGACTATAGGTTAACACCTCGGTGTCTTGGGTATATGGTAGTAGAACTGTGGGAACGTTGAATGATCAAGATGGAATCTATCTCTATTATCCCCTTGTGCCAATTAATGGATTTGTCATTAGTAAGTGCGCACCCATCTCAATTAAGAGTTAATTGGATGGTACTGATGATTACTGTGATTACTTGGGGCTCAAGGATAATAAGATGTGGAACTTAGATTGGAAGAGACGGGTTTATTCCAATTGATCCACGGATATTGATAGAGGGGCCTACTTGTGGTAATTGGGAAGTTTAGGGTCTTCATTGTAATTTATTCCTAAGACTGGAGTGCAATTGCATTTATATAGTGGTGTTATTTGCAGTTAACTGTGGGCCCGGATTGCACATGAGATGTGGGGTCGCGGTGTTCCAGTTGGAGCCAGCTTTCTAAGGAATCCCTAGTGGTCCCCACGCTAGCCCAAGTTATTGGAAAATAGTAATCCGACTCGAACTCTAGAAAGAAAGGATAAGAAAGGAGAAACTTACTAATTGCTTTGGAAGTAAGACTTCTATTTCAATTAGACAAGGGAGAGATTTGGAAGTCTATAAAATATCCTTGGACGTCCAAAAGAGTCTCCCTCACGCCCAAAACCCTTTTCGTGCAAGAGTTGCACGAGTTTCTCTCCTTCTCTCTTCTAGTTCCTTAAAGTTTCGAGTTGGGAATTTTCTCCTGAAGATTCCACCATTCTTCTCGAGAGAAGTAATCCAATTCGGGTCATAGCGTGGAAGGCTAAGAGGTGTAGAAGAAATCCATTAGAGCACTGCGGATCTCCAAAGGTATGATCTACTTCTTCTATGTCGTAGATTATTTTGGATGTCTAGTGTTGGTAGAATTTTTACTGTACATGGTCACGAGATTGAGGGTAACGCATCCTAGATTGGGTTTTGGTCTTGTGTATAGTTGATCCCTGTGTCAAGTGGATCAAAAGTTTTGAAAATCTATCCACGAGACCCACCTACTTCCTACAATTTTAAGAGAAAACCAAATGCTTTTGTCGTGGATAAAAGTGGGGCTTGGCCTTACTGAATAGGTATACAAAAAATCCGCTGATCTGTAAAATTGAACCAAACCGATTTAATCCGCTGATTTTTAACCGAACCAATGGTTAATGGTTTGGTCATGGAAATCTATTAGTAATGGTTCGGTAATGTATTTTACCTCTCGTTTACGGATTTAAACTAAACCAAACTGTTAACATAGAACAAATATATATAGATATGTTTTTATTTTATATAAAAAAAATGTAAAATAGGTGACATTCTAGTCGTTGATCATCTAACTTTCAATTTCAGCTATTCACTACTCTATATAAAATCCAACAGATTTTGCCTTTAAGCCCTAATTCTTAATCCATTGACAGATTATTTATTGAAAAAAATGGTGATAAGATTTTTTTTGAAATTTAAATGGAATGGATTGAACAATTTTAAGTGAACCAAACCGGTCTTTCACAATTAAGTTTGGTTTGGTTTTTTAATAAGCAACGGTTTGGCTACGGATTACAAAACTTTTAAACCGTAAATACCGGTTTAGTTGGTGGATTAGGCTTAATTGGCACCAATTTGAACCGTGTACACCCCTATTGTTGAACATGGGTCCCATGGCCTTATGTGTTGATATGGACCTAGTAGGGTCATATAGGCGGGCAAGGTCTGGCGAACCATGTCATATTTGGCTTGGCCTAATTGGCTTGGTGCATGGGTTGGGTGCTCAAATTGTTTGATTGTCTTTACCTAAGAAATTTATTAAATTCTCCCTAAAGACCCAAAACTTGTTCCAAATAATCCTACTAACAAACATACTGAACTACTTTTCTTCTTCTATCTTGCTCTATAAATAAAATGTTCACATTCAATAACTTAGTTTGAGAAATGTTCTCCTCCGAACAATAGTGGTGTAGTCCAACTCCATGGGGTCCACTTGGGCCTACCTTTCACCTGTATAGGCCGTTTCAAACTCTCATCCCCTCTTGACCTGGCCATAGACTCAATTTTACTCTCATGAAACCTTTAATCCACTGTTGGATTTATCTTAAAAAAAATCCACGGTCAAAATACAAATAAATATTATGGCTATTAAATGAAGGGATAAAATGATTAGACGAGCTGATTTTTCCTTTGACACTTATCTGTAAGGAAAACTTTCCATATGTCCTACCCTCATCTAGTGCGACCCACAAGAGGGACTGGATGTGAGAAATATATAGTCTGCTTGTAGGAGAACAACGCGCCCTTTTTAATCTTATTTGTTTTAATAATAATATCTTGCCTAGCACAATAACTTGCCCTTAGGGGTGTTCATCGGCTCGCCTAGCTCAAGCCCGATCCGGGCCCTTCCCGCTTTGGTTCGGGCTTGTACCAATTTTCTGAAGGCGGGCTAGGTTTGGATATGCCTTAGCCCAGCCCAACCGCCATGAACACCCCTACCTGTGCTAAGAACAAACATGACCCACATGGCTAGGATCCTCGCTCCATCCAATATGTTTGACATTTTTATTATTTGTAGTTACATATTGGAATTTTGTGGTATAATGGTTAGATTAGTTTCTTAGAAAGTGTAAAAGGTCATAAATTCAGATATCACAATCTAAATAAGTTTAGCTTTTTACTGGGGCTCAATACAAAAGAATTGAAAAGAATTTGGTCAAAATTGAATCCAAAATACTTGATTTTTATATTATAATTGTGTGCTATATCCCATAAACGCAGATTATCTTTTAGACATGCTGGTTGGATTAATTAATAATTTTTCAACTCATATCCTAAAAGCTAGATAAATCCTTTCATCATTATCATAACATTCTACTAATCCTATAAAAAGAAAAAAAAAACTTTCTCTGTCAAATATATGGGACTCTAAACTGTCAGAGGTTTTTCCTCACAAGTAAACCAATCACAATCCACAACGTCACTGGGGGAATGCATGCCATTTGCTTGGGCAATGGTGTCCCATCTAAGGCAGCCCCTCCCTATGGTGAAGTCGCAGGCTGTAATTGGTCCACTCATAGTTACCGTGGACTGAAAGCATCAGAAACCCCGATAATCCCGATTCAATAGATGGGCTTTTATAGATTCAATATAGAAATGATTGCGCAAAATTGTACCAGACAAATAAACCTTCCAAAAGCACTTCGCCTACTTAAAATTTGGTTGAAGGTGATTCTTGTGCCTACTTGTAAAATGAGCTCAAAATAAAAGCAACCACTGGTTTTGGACAGGAAAACTATAGGAAAGTAGAAGGCAACCTATGACAAATCAAGTGAAAAGCTAACTTTGAGCTTCTTCCTCTTGTGCTTGACTGGATTGGTATGTATTGGTAGATTATTGAGTGTTGATGAGTCTTTAGAAATGCATCATTTCATGGTCATTTTAGGGAATTTTAAAGACTTATTCATTAGAAATTTTTTTATTTTGGTGAAACACATGTTTTTATAGTTTTAAGCATCATTATTGTGTTTTCTTGCAAAAATCATTAAAAATCATCAATTTTTCATAAAATCATAAAATCTTCCATTTTTGGATTTCCATTTTTAGAAGGTATTTCATTTTCACATAAAAATGACAAATGTTTTTATTATCATTAGTTTATTTAAGTTAAATCATAATTAGTGATTTGAATTTAGTACCATCATTTTATGTAAATTGGGCTCACATTATCACAACGGTCATAATTATTATTCTAAATGAAAAATCGCTTTTTTGTGTAGAAAATTTGAAGAAAGGGACTCATGTCAAATCTTATAGCCAAGGAATTAAATTTGAAGAGAATCCAAAGGAACAATTGAAGTGAAGAAATTGAAGAGAGGAAATTTAATCATCGATTGGACCCCACCAACATGTGCATTAATTTATAAATGCAAGTCATGATCAAGGGAGGAAATAAGCTACTTAAGGGACGTTCATATCACATGGGATTTATGTTCCAGCTGTTGCAAAGTATCTCCTCGTTATCTGCAAAGATTCAAAATCAAAACAAGAAAGAGATATACTTAAAGAGGAAAAGTGGCTTGACGCAGTGATAAACTTGGAGAAATTGTAGTGCATTGTGGACATTCCCATCCCGTTGTTGCACGTCCCATATCATTCCACCCACTATGGATCTCATGGCCATGGTAGCATTGTGGTCCCCACTCCTCTCAAATTCCAACTCAAAGAGGATTTTTAAGAAAAGAAAGAAGTGTAGTAAGAGGAGAAAATAAAGAGGAAATAAGACCCACACATAAATGAATGTTCATAACAGGAGTAGTACGGCTACCATTGTTTAATAGGTCCCACCTCTCCACAAATCAAGCAATGTGAAGATCTTGCAAAGGCATTCAATGAAGATTGAAACTACAGCAAGAGTAGGCTCATTGTATGAAGATTTGTACACACCCACTTCCAAATTTCTTTCAACCTTGGAAGGCAAGGAATCCACTTACCAAAGGGGGAAAGATTTGACAGACTTCAAGAAGGAAATCAAAGAGCATTAAATATATATAAATCATCCAATGGGTTACACATCCAAGAGAATCCCACCAGTACACATCTCACGCCCAGAACCCATCTATCCATATCCTTCATTCCACACCAACCACTTCCCCCCTTTCTTTCTGGCATACGCTACATATCAGACGTCCTAGACTCATCTCCATTCCTACACGTCCATCACCCAAAGTGGGGCTAGGCCAACCACCTTTAGATCCATCCTCTCTCTCTCTCTTATCCATTCACTTTTTCCCTTGGTGTGAAGCATAAAGATTGGATCTCGGATTGCACGTAAAGTCCCCTCTTTCTAGATGTCTTGATCTAGGGTAAGGATGGTTTTATTTCTATTTTTAATTATTTTTAGCGGATTCTTGGTTATACTAGTCCGTTTTAATTTAAAAGAAACAATTAGTGAGGTCAAGGCGTCCCACCATGTATAGGCATTGTGTGTTTGTGTGTGGTGACAGTATGCACTTAGTGCATTGTTTTGTGATCTTTTATTAATTCCGCTAATAAAATGTTCTAATTTACAATAATAAAAGAAATTAGAATTCTTCTTGTTTTATTCTTTACCCTTTATATTTGAATGATTTTATTTCTGAATTTTAATTCAATGCATGGTTTATTTATTCTTTTACAATTGGTGGTTTGATGAATTTTATGGTTTTACAGTTTAATAGTTTAGTTTACTTTTTAGTTCAGGAATTTTAGATTAAATTTTATTTTTGATTTTTTTTAATTTTTAGATTTGTGATTCTAATTTAAATTTAAATTTTAGATTTGGTGGTTCTGTATTTTTATAGATTTTATTAGGCTAGTATTAGTTTTTCAATTAGGATAGGTTTTATGCAAAAACTAGCTCCCTGTGGATTCAATCTAGACCTTACCGGGTAAAACTACAATTGTCCACCTTGCACTTGGGTTGCAACTGCTATAATGTTGCTTCTAGTCGGGCATCATCGTCCACCCTAGACGCCTTGTCACCTGAACCATAAAGATGAGAATCTTGCTGTCTCCCTCAATTTGAAGCATAGTGATTCCCATTTCTTTTGCGACTTGCAAACCTTTTCTCATTGCGATTAGTTCCGCCTCAAGAGCCAATCTAGCCGTAATATCTCCATGGAAAGCTTGGATCATGAGGCCCTGGTGGTCTCTAATAATGCCTCTGATCTCAGCTGCCCTGTTTGATGGGTTGAACACTTTGTCAAAGTTAAGTTTACACTAGCTAGAGGTGGTGGGATCTAGGTATCTGGCTGCTCCATGGTGTCTAAAAGTTGTCCTGCAAAAAGATTTGTTAGATTCCCTTGCCTAATAAAAAGGTTTACTTTGATACAAACAATTGATGGGTTTGGGGGACGGTGGTTAAATATGAGGTCGTTCCTACACTTCTAGGTGTAGTAGGCCATGATAGTTGATCGCGCTCGAAAAGTGATGTGAAGTGCAATGGAATCAAGTCCAACATTTACATGTTTCGAGCATTAAGAAGAATAGGAAGATAATTACAGTTTATCATTAATTTCCTTTTGTTTACATGGGTTCAAATGCTTTGACAGCGGGGATGCAAGTTGTTTACAAGTTTTGAAAATTTACAACCCTTCCCTCTGGTCTGAGATGTGATCCCAACTCAACCATTATAAGAAAATACATAAAAAAAGGGAGTCGAAATGCAAAAAAAGAAGACAGGGAGGGAGTGAGACAATGGCCGAAATTGCTACTGTTTGTCCCCGTTTTTGCTCTGTTTCGCTTCAGTGATGCCTTCAGAGTGCTCGAACTCATGTTTTTCAACTTTTAGAGTGTTGAATGACTGCGAAAGGTGCTTAATTTGGCTATGGAATCGACTAAAACCTTTGGTAATCATCACTTTTTGGTTGTGGATTGTTTTTGTAGAAATCCAGAAATGGTGCTTTGTACGAGCAAATTGAAGCCAAAGTTGTGCCATTCTGAACTTATAATTTTTAAGGAATAGAATGAAGCATAAAGAGACTTGTTCACAAAATTCAAGATGGCCTAAAACCCTCCCAAGTTAGAAAACCAAGAGAATGCAGTTTCATCCTTTGTATGCTTAATAGCCTTTTTATCCATCTTATCTAAGTGAAATGCATGCCTTTTCTCCTTCTTTGAACTACTTCTCACATTAAGTTAGTGAGAAGGAGAAGAAGAAATAGACTTGCAGTGCTTGAAGTGCTTGAGAAGCTTTTGAATTTCCTTGGAAGTTGCTTGAACTTGCTTTTAATCTCTCAAACTTGTTTGGAACCTTTTCCTAAGTGCCAACACTTGCTTTTTATAGACCTAAAAGGCATTTTAGGGAGTTATGGAGGTTGGAGTTTGAAATAAAGTGGGGAAAACCACTAAAAATTGTTGGGAACCACTTCATAGGTATTTGTGACTATAGCTGTGGTCACGAATATGTCCAATTTTGGGTTTTATGCATGTGCGACCCATTTTTATCTATTTTGGGCTTGAACAATGTCCGATCTTTAGGAAACTTTAAGGGATGCTTTCTAACACTCTTTTGAGTGTGTAATAGAAAATTTCAGCCCATTTTGACTTTCTGATGGTCAACTCTCTTATTGACTTTTCATGAAAATGAGCCATTATTTCAGTTGTTTGAGGCCCAAATGACCTCAGATTAACTTGAAACTTGAAGCGATTGATGTCATAAGCATATTGAAGTGCCCATCCAAATTTTTATGTGGTTTACATTTGTGAAAGTAAGACTTCAAATAGTGATCCACTTGTTGTATATTCTAAGTCAATGTTCTTTTGTATCGTGGGCAGTTAGCTTGTTTTCTACCTAAATAATGTTCAATTGATTTGAAACTTTGCGAAATTGATTTTGAGAACATTTTGAGTCTTTGATCCAAATTTCATCAGCTTTGGCCTCTTAGAAGTAGGATTTTTAGTCAGTGACCCTCATGACTTAGGGGTCACGGACTCCTAATTAACATGTAGCTGAAGCAAGCTTAGACGAAGTCCTCTTTGCTTGAAAATTTGTGGAACCACTTCTGAGCATGACTTAAGCTTTATGTCTAAATTTCATAAGCTTAGGTCACTTGGAAGTAGGACTTTGGTCAGTGACCTAAAGTTACCATGTTTATTGACTTTGGGTCAAATAACATCCACTTGACCTAAAATTTTAAAGAGTCACTCTTGAATATAATTTGAGCTTTCTCTAGGAGTTTTAGTTGATTCTAATATATAGAAGTGTCTGTTGTCACTGTGATTCCAAGGCGCTAGAAAACATTCATTGAAATTAGAATATGAACTGCAATGTAAGTTCAAATGCTTTGAAATTTTGAAGCATCATTCGTAAGCATAATCTGGAGCTGCTATGTGATTTTGAAGTTTGAGTGTGTTCAATGACCCCTATAGTTTGAGCTAATGAACTTTGAATTTGAAGTTTGGTGGGTTGAGTGACCATATGAAGTTCGTCACCTCTAAAATTGGAATTGTTGCACCTTTAGCTCCTTTGAGGTCTTTCAAATGAGTTGCATAAGTTCTGAACATTTGGATATAGTACTTGACCCAGTATTCCATATTCCTACGGTTTATATGCCCTTTGGCTTGAAATTTGCTTATAATGTCTTCACTTTAACATTTGTAATTTTTTTTATAGGTCAACAATAGTGACCAGTCCGGATTTGCAATAGTAATTGTTGGAGAGGAACTAGGAAAGGAAGGATTGGTGTTTTCTTGGATTGTTAATTGAAGGAGGAAACTACCTCTAGACAAGTAGGGAGAAGTTGCAGTAGTAGAAGAGGTGATCAAGTGACTCCTATGGGGAATTATGGAAGTTATAGAGCCAATTGTTGTGATCAATTATGAATTTGAGTATGTCCTTCGTGGGAAGTCAGTTATGGACATGTCTCCAAAGGAAGATTTGAGGTTTAGCAGTAACTTGAGTTTTCTAGACCTTATTCCAGGGGATGGTTGGGTCCAATTTCTAAACATTGAACATGCTTATAAATGGCTTTCAAAGAGCATGATTCCACTGGTTCTTCTTTCCAATATCCAATATCCTAGCCGCCTAAGGGAGTGATCATAATAGATTGAACAACCCCAGGTGGCCAAATTTGATGGAGAATACTGCCATTCCAGTGTTAAAGGCCCTGATTGGAAATTGTGAAGCTATTAACAAATTTGAAAAATCGCAAGAGGTTTAGATGAGTATTTGGTTTTATCAATTGAAGAAAGGGAGCTTCTAGATGAGCCCACAAATCCTGGAAAGTTCTAACCAATTATCTAGTGTCGATAGACCATTTAACATTGTCTAGGATGATTCCCATGAGCTTTAACATCTTCCTCCAGATAAAAAAGTCGATGATTTGGGTTGCACTTCCTCAAAGCTAGAGCATCTGAGGTATTTTTGGGAGAGCAATTTAACCCAAAGTTTATTAGGGTTGTGTAAGGTCCCAACCGACTTAATTGTAAATTATACTAATTAATCTTAATTTCATATTAATTAATATATTTTAGCTTTATTTTATCTTGTTTTTATTTAATTGGGTCTAAGTTGGATAGGTAGTTGGGTTTAACCAACTTAGGTAGGATTCATGGTCCATTTTGATGATTTACATGTCATGGGTTATGCATTCATTGGGCATATACTTCAGGCATCCAATTGGGTTCATTAAACTCATTTTAGAATGAACTCCAACTTTTAATATCAGCCCAACTCGACTTGAAACCATCTTAACTCATTTGAGGCCCAAAAGACCCAAATCAAGAATACCAAAACAAGCTTGGACATCTTTCTTTCCCCTGCAACTGAGACCCTCTTCTCCTCTTCTCTACCATTCTTCTTTCTTGTTGAATCTTAGCCTAGGAGCTTGGATGAGAAAGTGGAGATCTTCATCTCCTTCCCTAACCTTATCCTTCTCCTCTTTTGGCCTAAATGTGATGAAAACTCCATCTTCCTCTTCTTAAACTTTCTTTTTCTTACTGTGAATCAAGGATAAAAGCCACTGCATGTGTTCTGGGAGGCGGTAAGCAACTTCCACAAGGCCATCTTCTTCTTACCTTAGCTATAGATTGGTGGACCTCAACTTTGTTTCTTCTCCATAGATTTCTCTAAGGTAAGAGACTTTTCCTTTTCAGCTTCTTTGTTTTCAAATGAGTCAAGGAGATCCATTTTAATGGCATGCACACCATCTCATACTCATTTCATCATCTGCATGCATGTAGGGTTTGTTATTTGGGTCTTCTTACCAATTGAACCAAGGAAGGAAAAATTAGAGCTAAGCACTGTATGAGGCAAGTATAGTTGGATATATTTACTACATGTATGTTAAATAGGTTGATTCCTTGATGAATTCTATGCTTACTCTTATTTTATAGCTCATCTTTCTAAATAACATATTAATGAAATGGGTCTTCTTCATAATGAATGGATTTGGGTTGCATTCTTAAGTATGTAAAAAGGGGTTAGAAGATTGGAAGATTAGGGGATGAAGGATGCCATTATGTATTGTCGGAAATGTTTCAAGATGATGAATAAGTTCAGGAATGCTGGAGAAGTGAGGAAGAAATCGGTTTAGAATAGATTAGCCCGGAGCTAGAATGCTCCATGGCCAATCGATTAGGCAAGAGCCTAATGGATCGAATTATGCCTTTGGGAGGAGTCCAGATTGGGTACATGAGTTGTGGTTTAAAACTTTATTTAAAGGCCTGGTCCTCACAAGTGACGATGGACCTTCCATAGTCCATGGAAGGTCCATGGACTATGTTGGGAATATTTTAGGACCTTGTATGAGAGTTATTAGGGAGCAATGTACCTCCAATTTTAGTAAAACTCTATTTCATTTCTTGTAAAATGGAGATTAATTGGGAACTATCCTAGCCTTTGACTAAGATCCTAGAGTTACTTTTAAAGCAAATCATACCCTGAGGACATTAAATATATTCAAAGACTATGTAGGGCTTTAAAAGTGGAACCTTCACCTTAAACAAATTAGCTCAACAGTCATTAAATACTAAAAAGGAAGAGTGTGAAGCTGTCACTCATTTTCTTTTGATTTTTTGGTTAGTTTTTAACATCACGTCATAGGTGTTGACATAAGAAGTGGTGTCCATTGCTTATACAATATAACACTAAGATTTTGGTAGCACATTAACACCGAACATTTTATGCATACGCCATATTAAATGACTTAGGAAACACAAATTATCTTAAGTAGGGTTAGCTAGGAAATATTCTTGTTAACCTCACAATTCAACTGTATTTATATTGTTAAGGTACGCCTTGCTTTTAACATGATTAAATCATGTGCCCATTCTTGCTGGGTGTAAGGTCCCCAACCCTAGATAATTATGATTAATAGTGATTAAGTTGGTTTTACTTTAATTAATATGTAATTAGGTTAATTGAGCGCAAATCTCAAGAGGTTTGAGTCATGGATGGTAGTTAGGTCGGGTTTGAACTTCATTAGATAGTTCAAGACCATTGTATTTTGTATTTTCATGGTTTTACATTATTTATGCATCATATTAGTTGTTTTGGGTGAGTTTCATTTTGTGGGACATCTTTTATGTTTATAGCCCAATTTTGTTTGGACCCATCTCAGCCCATTTTGAGCCCAGCTACTTCAAATTGAAATATAATAAAACAGAGGAACTAATTTGTAAATTCCAGAATTTCACCCCCTTTAAAACCCCAAACCCACCATCGTCCCTTTTTCCCGTCTTCTCCTTCCATCTCGTTGCAGCACAGGTTCCCCTTTTTTCTCTCATCATCTTCTTCTTTTCCTCCTTCATTTTTGTTGTGATTTGAAGTTCTAGAAGATGCATGCAAGAGGGTTTATCATCTTCTTCAACCTTTTCTTCCTTCATTGTTTTTCTTCCTACAATTTGAGGCCCATCTTCATCTTCTTGCTTGTAGGACGCTTGAGGTAAGGACCCCCATTTCCCTTTTGAGTTATTGAGTTCTATGAGGGTCAAGAGAACCCATCATTGGCATGCATGCATTCCATTCTCATTCTCTTAATGCATGTGTTAGATTCTTCATTAGAGGAGCCTTATTCTCCGTCTAACCAAGGGGCAAATTGATTTGAGGGAAGCACCAAGCTTAAGGCAAATATAATGATATATTTTCTTTACATGCATGGCTTTATTCTTTGATTCTTAATGGATATTGTGATTTTACCCTTTTATACAGCTCAATGGGAATTCATGGATTTGATTTGTGTTTTGTGGGGATTTATGATGAATGAATGGATAATGGTCCTTTAGGGAACTCAAAAGTGTGGAATGAAAGCTTGTAGGTGGATTTATTGCAGGTAGAATGGTGTATTGGAAGAGAGAAATCAGTGGAATATAAACCCTCCTGTAACAGAGTGCTTCAGGGCCGACCGGTCGATCCTGAAGCCAGATCGGTCGATTGCCTCTTAAAGTAGTCCAACCGGTCGGCCACCTAGCCCGACCGGTCGAATTTCCCTTCTGGGAGCAACCGATCGGTCGGACCCATATCCGACCGGTCGGGTAAGCCTGACCTGTAACTTTTAGAGAAGTGTTCCAAAACCAATTTCTATGCTTGACTGTGGACTTTCTATAGTTTATAGGATAGCCTAATGATGGGTTACTCCCTTAAACCTTAGAAAGAGATCGAGAAATCCATCCACACATTACCATAGGCCGTAGGTTTAACCAAAGACCTTATAGGACCATAGAATTGGATCATTGCTACCCCAAACTAGCCCAACGGTGATTAATATGGAGAAGGAGGAGTGTCGAGCTGTCACTCTTCTCTTCTCGATTCTCCAGTTAGTTTTCAATGTCACGTCATGAGTGTTGGCATAAGGTGAAGTATCCTTTATATACATGAGGTAACACCGAGAATGGTAATACCGAGACACCGAATGTCTTATGAATACACCGTATTGAATGAACTTGGAAACCCGGATTATCTAGCATAGGATTGGCTAGTAACTCTCCTTGATGACCCTACAGTCTAATTGCATTCATATTGGTAGTAACCTTGACCTTAAACATATTAGGCCATCTTAGTATGCCTATTGATGAAAAGTATTCTACTTAATTGTGATTCTCTAATTGATATTCCCAACAAGATTGAGTATACTTTTGTATGAGTACAAACAGATCAGTACACGTTAAACAAGGACATCAGATTATTTCCGATATGTTTAGGGTCGGCGCCACTTGGCTTATACCCCATAGGAGGTTCGACGGGACCCCATGGGAGTATTCTATCAGTTCCCTATTGCAGTAGTATCATGAGAGTGAGTCGACGCTCTCGCGGGCAGCAGCTAGTCGGTCTTGGCCCGGCCGCTAGTGGTTTCCCAATGATTAGTTTACTCTCTTTTAGAGAGGAGATAATGGATGTGGTTGCCATGTTGGTATGATATACTCCTTATTCATGATTCCCTATTCATGCTAATTCATATGCATTAGTGCCTAGATTTTGATATTGATCTCTTTTAATTAGTATATCATTGTAATTCCATTGATCTATCATGTTAAGCTCATGTATCCTTATCTTTGCTTAACTGTAGTGTTAACGAGAATTACCATGGTGTTACAGGTGTAGAACCCGAGGCCAATCCGGCATTCAGTGCGATCCCGAAGGGAACCCCAGCGTTACCTTGGGACGTAAACGAGTAGAATGAGGAAGACATCTTTTCGTGATTCTACTCAACAGAGCGCAACAGGGATCATTTTAGGATTGGACTTAAGGTCGTCTTGGCATTGGATATATTTGTATTTTATCATGGACTTCCATATCTATGCATGTAGTTGGATTTAATTAACATACTTGACTATTTAATGAATTGAAAGGAATGTTTATGGATGCTTATGATATATATGCAGGTGAAATCTCCAGGTTTCCACTTAAATGACTTATATTAATACGTGTTTGTGGATTTTCCTCATACGTACCTGTGGGATCACCCTTGTGACTGTTCATACGTGTCTAGTCATGGCATGAATTGTCACGGGTACGTGTGTCATTCCTCGGAACCCACCATTAATCGCCAATTCTTGGGTTCGGGGCGTGACACTGGGTGAACCTTAAGGCAAAACTGGGGCAGAAGTTCTTCTGAGCGCGAGCCCATATGTTAATAAAGGATAACTAAGGTTAAGATGGTTCAAGCACTATTAACTCATTTCTGTATATATTATGCAATTAGTCCGAAATTCTGTTCAACTTATTTATATCATTCTATACAATCTTAAGACCGATAATCCCTTTATGTATAAATATGAGATGATCGCTATTATTGATAATAAGTATGAATGATATGGATTTTGATTGGTCTTGTTGCATTGAGTCGGCACTACTTAGCTTGCACCCTTGGAGGTTCGACGGGACCAAGTGGGGTATTTCATATGTTACTACTGCAGTAGTTATCGAGGAGTTAGTCGGCGCTCCTCGGGTAGCTAGAAGGGTCCCCTAATCATTTTCCGTTGTATGATTAATGCTTTCCTTAGAGAGAAGATAGCCTCATGGATGTCAACTAGTATATTATTGTATCTCCAATTATGATTCCTTATATATGCTATATTCATACGCACAACGTGCCTAGTTTCCGCTATTGATCTCATTTAATTATGTCTTTAATTTAGTTGATACAATGTGATGGTTTTATGTGCACCTATATTTGTTAAACGGTTGTGTTTACAATACTACCCCTTGGTATTATAGTTTCATACTCTGATATTAGATTACCCACAGATGCACTTGTAGAGGAGATTCTGGAGACTTCTTAGGGAATGGTATGGTAATATCGACTTTGACAAGATTCTCCAGTTATCTGTTTCATAAAGCATCATGGGTACATTTTGGAAACCATATTATGTTTAGCCATTGGATTGGTTTGTTTATGCATCATATCATCATCCTCATTTTGTCATTGTGTCACGTTCTATTGATGGACTTATATTTTGTTTATAGACTGAATTTGGCATGTGGATATGTTCCACCATTATCCCATGTAGACACTGATAGATTGGTTCTTAGAGTTGCATGTTGGACATGATAGACACGCATGGGCTTATGTTTCATATAAAAAACTGTTTTAAGTTCTATACTTATGGTTTACAATTAAATTTAATAGACTCACTTTATGCTTAATACCATGTCTTAAAATATGAATTGTACATGATATTGTTAAGTACAGGTAAAAATACACGGCTTTCGCAAATATTTTAAATAGACACGTGTTACATGTTAGTCACCACACGTGAGTTCTGTTCCTTTTCCCTTGTGGTGGTTCATACGTGTCTTAGTACCGCACAGATTTCCATAGGATTACATATGCCATGCCTTAAGAGTCATCCTAATCACAGAATCTTGAGCTCGGGGCATGACAAGTTATTAATGAATCTCTAGACATGGTGAGGCAGACCCACCTGGTGTGAGACAGATGGGTCTTTAATTCCTAGTCCACCAAAAATCTTAGGTTTACAAATGGTATTCCAATTGGGAGGTCTGAAATCCATTTTGTTAGTTGTCCCATTCTAAAGGAAGGAACCATGGGACTGTGCTATCCTGTGGGCATGGTCTTTGCTAAGGTGGACTTAGCCCATCCAATAAAGCAGAATGGTTAAGAAAACCAATTGCACTATAACTTTCTTGCCTTCCAAAGATAAGCACTTTCCCTTCCATATAAGAATTCCTCTCTTGAGGTTATTGTGGAGAAGAAGTGTCACAACTCGAGCCCAGGAGTTTGGAGGTTAGCAAAAGCCAAACCGATGACACACGTACTCCCGTGCTTGTACACGTAAACCCAGTCTAAATGCACACGCACAAGGGAAGGTTCACACGTGCCAAACATGTACGCGGAAGCTGTAGATATCAAAACATCATACTAAACAATACAAGAAGGGAGTTTGACAATAGAACTGACATATATCGATAAAGGTTTTACAAAATGAAACAAAATACACATGTACAAATCATGATAGGATTCAATTGCGACAAATCTCAAAATGATGAAGACTCATATGCAATGATGTCCATGGCGCTCTTCGATGGAGTGACTACATCCACTCCTCTAGTCCTGATGGGACCTCGGGAGCCTCACTTGGAGTCTGGTCAACCGATGAGGGGTCAGTCTGGGTATCTGAGCCTACAACACCAAAGGACAACTCGTGAATACAACGATTCGACAATGTATAAGCTATAACAAGTTAACACATGCTGTGTCTGATAGAATAAAGAACATCATATAAATCATTACAGGTCACATTCGTATACTAGCTGTTGCACAAGAAAGAAACATGCCATACGAATCAATGTATACATACTGTGTACATAACTAGTTAGCGACTACATTGCCATATGCTCCCAAAAGAGGGATCTTATATCCGTGCAGAGAACACCATTGACCGGGCCAAGGTACGAATGAGTTTCGGGTTCCTGAGGTCCGGATTCCCCAAGACGTTTCCTTACTGCAGTAAGGCCATATAAACTTATCCAAATTCACCCCGTCGGGATCCTAAGGCTAAGGCTAAGTAGTGCCTGACCATATAAAATCAATCATGAAAACCCTGAGTAGATCGTGATAAGCATATCATGCGTGCACATCCGAGAACATGTCTTATACGTGCAAGCTTTATAACATACGTACATACGTGCATACTCAAGGTACGGGATAGATTTTCAATGTTACATGAAATGATCCTACTAAAGAGTGGAGATCAATGATCGAAATACAACATGTCATGCAAGCAATTCTTAGCATATCGAATCAAGGTTATTTACTAGCTAACTCTAATTTAATTATCCAGTGCTTCTGACGTGTATGATGATGTAGTTTTAAGCTATCCGTTGCACTGTTGTCTAGTGTTGCATTGTATTATATGGTGCACCGAAGTCCCTTAAACCAATACCCATGGGGAGGTGCTTAATAACTGGATAACGAACATGAATGATTCGCAGCCCTCGAGATCATTTGCGTATGTTTACATAATCCATTGGGCAAGTCCATGTTGCCTACCTTCTCTAACTAAGGTCCTACAAGTCTCATGCCTTTCAGAACTTCTTATGGGTTAGGTCTTCTGGCTCAGCCATGGGTGACCTTACGGCTTAGCCGTAGACACCTTACGGCTTAGCCGTAAAAGGCTTCACGGCTTAGCCGTGGCTGGACCGTAGAAGAGTTGCGGATTTGCATACTCTCAGTTATTTTCAGGTGTCACCCTGCATTGATCTATGGCTGGGTTCACGGTTAGGTCACGGCTTAGCCGTAGTGTATTTTACGGCTTAGCCGTAACACATTTCGCGGCTTAGCCGTGCATGCGCTGGGTCGATTTTTGAATCAATTACAGAAAACCTGTAACGACATCAAATGAGCAAAATCTCAACAGAGAAAGGGAGAATGAGCTCAAAGTGGGCTGTAAACATACTAAGCATGCAAGATCATGAAAATCATCTAAAAATCAAGCATATATCAATATGGGTTCATACAAATTATGCTTATACTTACCTTAATGGAGTTTAAATACACCAATTGTTGTCCTTGGGGCTCAATTCACATCCAACACCATTCACAGCTATCATGCATGAGAAAGAGAGGGAATTCATGAGTACAGTCATGGAAAACAAGAGAGAGAAGATGAGGGAGATGGAAAGGACCTAGAACTCACCTCAATCTTACACCAAGGGAGGAAATAACACAATTTCCTCTACTTAGTTGTGATTGGGAAGAAAAGAATTAAGAGGGAGTGAGAGAGAGCCGTCCAACGTGAGGGAAGAGAAGAGAGTGAGAAGGAAGAGTCTGTGGAAAGCTTATATAAGATAAGTTTAAAGGCCAAATTGCAAAAAAGTCCAATTTAAGAAACTATTTACAGTTTGAGCCAAATCCGGGTCCAGTGGAATCATACGATATCGGTTACAAACGACGTAGTTACAGAAGTTAATGAGCTCAACGAAAGACACGTGTTGACACCAAGATGATGCGAAAATGACCATGTCTTATAAAAACTAAAATTACGAAAAAGGGCTTGGTCTACCGAATCCAGGTCAAACTCAACCCAACTACCTATCCATGACCTGCAACGAAATCAAAACAAAAGCAAAATACAATTTACAACTAAAGCAACATTAATTAGTCGCTAAACGAGGTCAAGTTAGGTCGGAGTGTTACAAGAAGACCACCCTATTTTCTTTGCTGAGATAGCCCAACCAAGTCCCTAGGTAGGTGAAATGTGTGGAGGTGCGCCGGATCCCTATGTTCCTTTTGGTATGAGGGTAAGATTTGCTGCTGTGTCCATTCTTATGAGTCCATAAAGTGACACATTCATAACATCATTTTGCAATTTTTTATAGACTCATTTTGATTTAAACACAAATTCATGATTTTATGTATTTTTGCATCATATTTTTGGATTTCAAGATAATCATCAATTCTCTGCATTGTAAGCATAAATTGATGAAGTCATTTAATTAATGTCTTTTATTTAATTCCCTAAATATTGAAGGATCCTAACTGGAGTATAAGACCCACTGGGGCACACTTTCAAGCAAGAATATTCATTATGGGACCCACGATGAAGAAAATAAAAGAAATTGGAGAGATGGAACCTGCACAACACATGGGCCACTCCTTGATTGCATCACTCATCCAAACAGGGGCCAACTTTGTCAAGATTCACACACTAATGGGTGTAGAGAGAGGATTTCAAAAATTGGCAAGCATCTATATTTATCTCTTCCTATATAGTGGACAACAAGGAGAAGTTCTTATCAAATAAGAACTTATAAGGAGGAAGGCTAAGGGAGGAGTTCACGTTGGATAAAGATTATCCCATTCCCAGGAATCACGAGCCTCTCTTGAAATTTAAAAATCCATCTCCAAACCTAACCTAACCCCATGTACCAATATCCATCTTAACACTTCAAAAAAAAAAAAAAAAAAAACCACCATTAGAGATGTACAGAACTCTCCCAATAATACCACTCTCTCATATAGTCCACCACTGTCCCATACCCAAGGGATAGGCAACTCCACTTCACAACCACGTCTCACCCCACCACCACTTCCATATTCCCACACCCTCCATTCATCACATCTCCACCTTCCATCAATTCAAAGTGGGGTTCGGCCCAGCCCACTTTGGACTCTATCATCCATCGTCTTCCATCATCCATCCATGCTTCTTCCATCTCTCTCCTCCTGGGTACATGTTGGCGAAGATCAAGAGATGATGTGTTCTGCGGTTTGGGCGCTCGCATGGCTTGGTGTTTCATGTAACTAGAGTAGAAGTGAGTTTTATTTTTAGGTTTGATATTTTTGGATTCTTGTTTATGTCTTAGTGATGTGTGATGGATTAAACATATATTTGTGATACACTATGTTTATGTGGGGTGACAGGCCATGTTTGGCAATGTGATTTAGAGTTGTCCTTTGACCTAAGCATGCAGTTTGTGATTCAAAAATTGATAATCTAAAATCCATATACTTATTTTATGTTTATTTTTATATTTTTGAATTTTATTTTAATGCACTCTATTTATATGCCATTGGTGGTGTGATGACATTTCTTGTTTTGCAATTTGTACATTAGATAGTTTTTAGTTAGGGTTTCCAGTTTAGGATCTTTATTTTTGTTTGTAATTTTAGATTTGAGATTGTAATTTAATTTTAATTTTTAGCTTAGTAGTTGATTTATTTTCTATAGATTTTTGATAGGCTAGCACTAGTTTTTCAATTAGGATAAGTTTTCTTTGAATTCTAGCTCCCTGTGGATACGATCCTAGACTTATCGGGTAAAACTATAATCAATCACCTTGCACTTGGGGTCGCATCGATCACCTACTCAGGAAGAGATAGGATTTTCCTTTGTTGACTTTTTGACCTACCTCATTCTTGAAAAGAAGTTGCAGATTGGATTTTAGGTGGTAAGCCCCTTCCGAATGCTTAAAGAAAAGGAGGATGTCATTCGCATACTGAAGGATGCCTATTTTGTACCCTCCTTGAGGTGATGGCAAGGAACAAGGTTGGAAATCTATGAATAAAATTAGTACTACCATGAAAGCGTTTCTACACATAAGATAAACAGATAGGGAGAGAGGGGGTCACCCTGTCAAATACCACAAAAGGCTATATACTATTCGACAAGGGTCCATTAAGTCTGACAGCATATTTAACCGTAAAGACGCACAACATGATTTTGGACACAAACTCTTCATGGAAGCCATAGCCAGAAGGCAATGGTAAATGAAGTTCCATGAGATCTTGTCATAAGCTTTAGAAATATCTAATTCCATCACGCACCATCTTTTTTCCTATTCCTTTTGTTTATATGGTGAAATAACTCTTTGGCAATGATGATGTTGTTAGATAGTCTTTTGCCTGGCTAGAAAAAACTTGCTCATTGGAGATACACTTATTCAACAAGGGTCCCATTCTTCTAACAATGATTTTGGAAATGATTTTGTATTGGAAATTGCAAAGGCCGATAGGTTTGAAGTCCTCGAAAGAGCAAGCCCCTCCTTTTTTGGAATGAGGACAATTTTTGTATCATTGACCCTAGAGAGAAGGACTCCAATTAGAAAGAAACTTGTGGATTCCAATTAGAAAGAAATCTTTGACAAAATGACAGATATTAGCTTTTTGAACATTCTAGAACCATTGGAAGAAAGTTGCACTGAAACCATCAGGACCCGGGGCCTTATCTTTTCCCATGGAAAAAATAGCCAATTTAATCTCCTCCTAGGCCAGAATAACCAAGAGTAGGTTGTTGTCTTCATTAGAGATATAGGATGTTAGATTGGAGCTGAGGGATGGTAGTTGACCTTTAATGGGAGATTAGGAGAAGATGTTTTGAGAAAAGGTTTCGCAGTGCTCTTTGAGCTGGGGGTAAGGTGGAGAGATGGTTTCCCTAATCATCTTAGAGAAAGAGAATCAGATTTCTCCTATGGTTTATCTTGGCTACCCTTGGGAAAAACTTAGTGTTTCTATCTTCCTCTTAGAGTCATTGAATCTTGGACTTTTGTCTCTAGAAACTCTCTTGCTGAGATTAAAGCTCCTTTAGCTGGCTGAGAAGGTTAATTTCAAAGTCTAGGAGGAACTGGGAGTGTGGGTATCCATTACTCATTTGAATGCCCTCCGGTCTCCATTTAATTTTGCTTATGATGGATGAAGAATTATTCCAATGAACTCTTCTCTAGGAATCGATACTCTTAGCCAGTTGATCCATCTTGGTCTTAAGAATGGGCATGGTAAGGTTTAAAGAGGGTTACAGGTGGTTAATGAATGGGTAGAAAAAAAGGATGGTGAAGCAAGCATTCTCAAATCTGAACTTGTGGGGCAGTTTGGCAGTAGTTTCTGATTAAGCTAGAAAGATAGGGTTATGGTCTTAGGAAGTTTTGGGAAGGTGGAAAAGATGAAGATTAGGTGAAACCAGTAGGAATTAGAGACACCATAGTGAAGGCGAGCAAGGATTCTTTTCCTATGTCATGACCCGAGCCTAAGAAATTGGGGATTGGGGTTAAACACAATCCGTGACACACGTACTCTCGTACAATTCTCACCCAGACGGAAGTACGAATGGAATTACATAAGGGATATTCACATGCTTACACGTGTGAAGTGCTGAACGGAACATATGTCCAAGCATTCAATGCACAGAAGCCCGTCAATATCACTTATACTTTTTCACTTTTCAATGAATAGTTCAACAATATCATTACAACCATGCAGCAGTCCAAATTTTAAATGTTCAAGAACATAAGATTATTATATTAATTCTACACATTACCAATACAACCCAGCATGATATGTACAAGTATGCAACTACACCAAGGATGAGTTCTATAAAAAGAAAGTAGAAGAACGGAGTACAGGAAGGTAAAGATATACGTAAAAAGATATACGTAAAAAGATTAAGTTATACAAATGCGGTCTACATGGATGCAATTATATGCAAATACTAAAATCCCAAAATACCCAATTTACACATTTTTAAAATAATAGTGAGTCGCTCTCAGTATATGGATCAGACAAGAAGCTTCTGCTGTCCATTCATTATTGCCTGAAGGAGCCACTACGGTCTCCTTTTCTGACTCTTGGGTCTGCGAGACTGTATTCGGGATTTGGACCTGTAATACCATTAGACAACTTGTGAATAAGACTATTCAGCAAAGTATAAGTATAATTAAGATAATACACATTGTATCTAAAAGAATTAATAACATATGATTAATAGAGTTCAAGTTAGTAAACTAGGCATATCGTGCATTTGAAATAAGTATGCTTTAAGACTCAAATAACAAAAATACTTTAGTATGTAGCTACTACATTTGCTATATCTTCCTTCTAGGGATCTATGCGTTGAGAACACTATCGACCGGGTCAAAGTACGAAGTGGTCTTTAGTTCCTGAAGTCCGAAAGCTCCAAGAAAAGCATATTGTAGCGGCAATGTTCATGCTACACCAAAGTCAACCCCACCAGATATCATAAGGCTGAGGCTGAGTAGAGCTAGAACATTTCGATTCATTCATATATGTGAATTTGAGTAAATCATACAATTCATTCGTTGAGGAAGGACAATAGCATACAGTATACATATAAGTCATGCATGCAATACGTTCATACTCAATTTATTCGTATTTAATTCAATGTCAAGGTTAATAGAAAATGTATATAAAAAAATAATACAAATAGAATCAATTGCGAGATGATCATTCAATTCAAATCATTATTGGAAGAATAGAAAGCAATAACCGTAATTCAATATGCTATGCAATTCAATTTAATTTCATGGGATCAAGGTGGTTTACTAGCCAACCCTAATTTAGTCATCCATTATTTCTAACAGTGCATGTTAATATAGTTTAAGTTATTGAATACACAATTATCTTTCTTTTGGTGTTACATTGTATCGGGAATGTGTATCAAAGTCCCTTAAACCATTTTCTATGGGGAGATGCTAAAAAAATGGACAATACACATGAATGAGTCTCAACCGTCAAGACCCTTCATGTTGTTCAATCATTTCATTGGACCAGTTAATGGGGTAAATGGATCCAAAAGCTAAGGCCCTACAAGGTCTCCTAACAGCACCTAAATTAATTCAAGTTTTTCAGTGGCCTTACGGCTTAGCCGTGAGTGACTTACAGCTTAGTCTTAGACATCTTACCCCTTAACTGTAAAATGCACTACGGCTTAGCCGTAGTTACCCAACACTTTCTTTACATTTACGGTTTACCTGCTGTAACACTTCGACTCAACCTAAGCTTGATTAGTGAGTAATTAATGATGATTACAAATTAATCAATGAGTTTTCTTTTAATTGGTCCTAGTGGATCAAGTTCGGGCCTTGGATAGGTAGTTGGTTTGGGTTTACCTTTACCTAAGTAGACTAAAGCCCTTTTTCGTAAGTTTTTCATATTTGTGTTGACGGTATTCATGCATCATATTGACATCAACACGTGTGTCTTGTTGAGCTCATTAATTTTCGTAACTGACTCGGGCACATTAGATGTTAATTGCTTTAGTTGGACCCCCATTTGTCTCGTATTGAAAATCCAATAAAATGAGAAGGACTTTCTTATAAAATTCATAAAAAATTTTCTTATATAAGAAGAAACCACTGACTCATCTCCACCGACTTCCTTCCTCTTTTTTCTTCTCCTATTCATCGTTTCCCCTCCTTTTCTCTTCTCGTCTTCTTCCCTGTGGCATAGATCTTCTATGTGAGGTTTTACGCATCTACTCTAGCTCAACTCTTCTTCCCTCTTTCCTTGTTGGAGTTCAAAATCGTGGGTTCTTTGTCCTCTTCAATTGCTCTTTCATCACTGGTAAGATAAGCTCTCTTCTTATGCCTTGATTCCTTGGGTTAGTGGAGTCGAGAAGACTCTTAATTCATTCATGCACTCATCTATTTCGTTATTTTTAGAATGCATGGCATGTAGGTTCTAAATAACCAACTGAGTCAAAGAAAGGACTATGCTTGAAACGTTGAATTGAAGGCAAGTAAAGCAAATTTTGGTTTAATGCATGTTGGAATGAAGTGTCACGCCCCAATCTCGGGAATTGGGGTTAGGACGGCCCCACGGGGTGTACATACGTAATCTCGTAGTAATCTGTGCATGTCAACATACACACACAAATCACTACAAGGGAGATTGCACAGGAACATGTAGAAAAGTTTCTCCAACACGTAAATTATATTCAATAGTAAGCGAAAGCATGTGTAATACATCTTTAATGATCATAAGCAATAACAACCGAATTATCATAAAATTCATAAATAAGTCTGTACTTAACCATTCTCATTTACATGATAACAATTATTTAAGCATAAACAAAATCCTAAAGTGTAAATAGGCCTATCCAGTCTTAAACACTCAACAAGTATCCTGTTGTCGCTATTCGTACGACGACTAACAAAAGGCGTCATCTGCATTACACTCATCTAGTCCCCGAGGTTCAGTACCTGTAACACCAAAGGTAGCACTGTTAACACGACGGTTAAACAAGCATATAGAGATACATAAGACCATCATGCCATATCAAATGAATTGAGGATATATATATTGATTAAAAGAAAGCAAAAATCTTACACTAGGCATGTTATGCATGAGTAAGCATGGGTAACGAATCATAAACCGAATATCACACAACTAATTGGCAACCACGTGGCCATATTTTCCCAAGAGAGAGCATATCATCTAGAGGGAGCGTACATATGCTAGGGGATCAGACTAGCTTATTGAGAAGCGCCGACAACTCCTCCAAGGACTACTGCAGCAGCGACATATCATACCCAAACTGGTCCCGTCGAACCTAATAAGGGCGTAGGCTAAGTGGTGCCGACTTAACGTATCAAGACCGACTCAAATTCATATCTTTTATACATCTCGGTTATACTTGTCATATCAAATATACTAGGAGTTCGGTCTTGAGATTACATTCATTCATTTATTCATATCTGATAATCAATTCATGCATACTTAATTAAGCTACATTATATTGAGGGCATGGTTTCTTAACAATATGGATGCATTTAGGTTGAGTAAGCATCAAAGATAATTACTAGCCAACCCTATGCTAGAATCCGTGATCCCGAGGGCATTCAACACGATGTATTCATAAAACATCCAGTGTCATTGTGTTACCAATCTTAGCGTTACATTGTGTATATAAAGAACACCTCTTCTTATGCCAACACCCATGATGTGACATCGGGAATTCGTCTGGAAAATCGAAGGGGATGAGTGATAGCTCTACACTTGTCCACCTTTTCATTTAATCACCATTGGGCTAATTTGGTTAGGAAATAGGTGCTATATTTAGAGCCCTATAAGGTCGTTGGAAACTCTAATATCCTAGGTTTACAGTGCTTTTACGGCTTACCCGTATACATGTTACGGCTTAGCCGAGTGGCTCAGGTTTCCTTCTTAATTCAATGCGCATTTACGGCTTGGCCATATATTGACCTTCGGCTTAGCCGTGCTAAGCTTACGGCTAGGGTTATGGCTTGGGTACGGCGTGGCCGTAGCAGAGTTTACGGCGTAGCCGTGCGTGAGCCGTAGATAAATTTTGGGTTTGGGGCTTTTTGGAAGGGTCACCGTAAAATAGCCTCCGGCTTGGTCACGGGGTGGTTACGGCTTAGCCATAGTTCATTCCACGGCTTAGCCGAGTGTTAACTGTAGTGCAATTTGGCTCTCTAGATTCTAAGCCGTAGAGACTTATGGCTTAGCCGTGGGCTTCACCATAAGTTTTAGAATTTCTAAAACTGATTCTGCAACTCGAGTTCAGGTGCAGAACTCTATCATTTGGGTTCCAATGAGGGTTCCTTATGCTTCTAAACTCCATAACAGGTTTTAGATTGTTCAACATCATTACTATTGCCTAATTATACTCATTATCACCTAATTCAACATCTATGTGTACTTATTCAAAGGGGAAATGAGCTGTAAGTTTGAACTTTGAATGATCAATCCAAGAATCAATCAATTTAAACATACATGCAGTACCATATATACTCCAATACTTGCCTTAACACAGTGCTTGACCCTACTCAACTCTGCCTTGGTGTGTAATTAGGGAAAATCCTCAATGGAAGATGGGTTCTCTACATAAAAGACATGTAATTAGTGCATGTGATGTAAAGTGCATGCATGTGATGTAATTGAGTCTTCTTGACTCTAGCAAACATAAGGAAGTGAAATGGAGGTAAAACATTCACCTTAGAGACTGTAGCTTGGAGAAGATTGTGATTTCTAAGAAGGAGATGCCCAAAGGGAGAAGAAGAGGTTAGATGGATGCTATTGCCATTGCATGCAAGCTCCAAATCCTTGTTTCAAGCTCTATCGTGAAGTGGAGATGAAGAAAGGTGAAGAAAGGGGATTGGCTCCAACGAACACAGTGAGAAGAAAAAGAAGAAGACGTTTGGTTCTCCTTATAAACTCAATTTTCCTACAGTTTTTGCATGCAAGTCTACATTCTGTGGGAAAATTACAATTAAGGTCAAATGGACCTCATTTGGGCCAAGATGGATCCGAATCAAGTTGAGCCCAACATGAAAGTTGACCCACAAGATGAAATGCATATGATGCAACTGTTGAGATGTCCATATGATGCAAGAACAATTACAAAAAGGTTCTTGACTACCTAAGTAAAGTCCGAACCCCTAACTACTTATCCAACTGTGACCCACTAAAAGTTAAAAGCAAGATAAATTAAGGCCAAGATATATTAATTAATATGAAACCGAGCTTGCTTAATTTAAATTACAATTAAGTCGGGTCGGGACCTTACATAAAGTGACTCTTGGGAGTCTATCAATTGTATGTTTTTTTTATAGCCTCTTTTGTTTGTTGTCTTCGTGACATATATAATTCAGTCTATTCATTCTGTAATAGAGTCGGTTACCCGACTGATCAGGCATGAGGTTCAACCAATCGGACCCCTTCTAGAGCTGAAATCAAATCGATTGGACTTTAAGACCGATTGGTCGGCCCTGAAGCATTCTTCCCTGGGAGATTCAGTTTGAGACTGAACTCTCTTTTTGCTTATTCTTATTTTCCTACATTTGAACACCAAAAGGACCCTATTTATGATACATTCTCGGGTCCCTTTGCTCATTAAATAATTAGAGAAAGCCTTCTAAGGTCCAGCCACGGTGGCTGAGCCGTAAAATAAGCATGGTCAAGCCGTAAGAGAAAACAATTCCAGGAAAACAATTCCGGGGAACCACTGCTGAGCCATTGCATAATACGGTTAAGTCGTAAAATGCCTACTGCTAAGCTGTAAGTCACCCACGGCTAAGCCGTGAGACCATTGAAACTGAGGATTGATGGGTATTGATGTGAGACCTTGTAGGGCCTTAGTTTTGGATCCTTGTAGACCATTAAGCAGCCCAAAGGAATAATTGAAAGATTATAATAAGTCTTGAGGGTTGAGACTTGTTCATGTAATGTTGTCCATCTGTTAAGCGCTTCCCCATGGGTATTGGTTTAAGGGACTTCGATACACCTTCCTGACACAATGTAACACCAAAGAAAAACAACTGTATATCGGATAACTTAAAACTACATCATCATGTACGGTTAGGAACAATGGACAACTAGATTAGGGTTAGCTAGTAAAACCGCCTTGATCATATGGAATTGAATTGCATGACATATTGAACAACGTTTCTTGCCCTATATTCATTATGATTGTTTTAACTTGTAATTGTACTAGTTTATGTACTTGTCTTGGAAAGCTACTGGCATTGACCTGAATGTGTTATGGCATGATACACATGCTGTTATGGCATGACACACGTACTGTTATGGCATGATACACGTACTGTTATGACATGATACACATATTGCTTTGCTTGCCTGTACTGCTTGCTTGAACGTGACTTGACTTGAGGTGTATCGTGTATTATTTGACATGACTGATATGGTCTGACACTACTCTACCTCAGGCTTAGGACACCCGATGGGGTTGATTTTGGCGTAGCTTGTTTGTTGCCGCTGCAGTGTGCTCCTGTCCTGGGATTCCGAACCCTGGGAACTAAAGATCCATTCGTACCCTGGCCCGGTCGATGGAATTCTCATCCTGCTTGCTCTTGATAGGGAGAATATGGCATATGTAGTAGCCACCGAGCAAGTATATCTGTTTTATGATCCTTATAGCATGCTTATTCAAATGCACAATGTGCCTAGATACGAACTTGAAACTCTATTAATCATATGTCTTTTATTTCTCCTTAAGGCAATGCATTTGGCCAAGATTGGGTCATAGACACCTGTGAGTCCATAGGCAAAGCCCGTTAGTAATTTGATATGTTGCGTATACCATATTGACTTCTGTCAATTCACGTCATTAATTCTTTTAAATACAATGCGTATTACCTTACTGTTGCTTATACTTTGCTGAATCGTCGTATTCATAAGTTGTTTACTGGTGTTACAGGTTCAGGTTTTAGTCTCGGTCTGGCGCTGACCCTGGTATCGTTGAAGGAGACCACAGAGGTTCTTTCAGGTGCTATCGGGTGGACAGCAGAATGTTTATTGACTGTTCCTCTTGGCGAGAGTGGCTTACTTGTATATATTGGGATTTTTGGGTCCTTTTCGCATTTGCATGATTGCATACATGTATACTGCATTGTAGACTTCAATCCCGTTATGTCTGCATCTTCCATATTCCCTCTCTTGTACGTTACTCTTGATCCCCTTGCATGCATGAGCACGTCATCTGGGGTTATGCGGGCAATGTGTGTAATTAAGCTACTAATCTTATTCTTAAATATTAACGTTTAGACTATTCACGGTTGTAATTGGGCTTGTTGAACTGTTCAATGATAACGAAAGGAATTTAAGTGATATTGAAAGGCTTCTGCGCATTAAATGTTCGAATAGCTAATCTGTTCAATACTTCACACGTATAAGCATGTAAATATCCCTTGTGTAATTCCATTCAGACTCCGGTCCGGGTGAAAATTGCACGGGAGTACGTGTGTCACTGGTTAGGTTGTAACTAACCCCCGATTTTTGGGCTCAGGTTGTGACACTTGAATTCCCTCCTATGGCTTAGCTTTGCTTGCTTTACGATTTAGCTACGGCTTAGCCATAGCACATTGTACGGTTCATCTCTGGCTTAGCCGTAGAAGAAAAATACAATTTATGGCTCTCTAGATCCTAAGCCGTAACATTTAGTTTTTTTAAGCAACTTCTGGCCATTTCATGCATTCTCAAATTAATAGAATAGGGGTATAATTAATGGCTGCAAAAACACATTAAAAGTGATATATTTATAAAAATCATAATATACCAACATGCATTAAACCAAATTTTGCTTATACTTGCCTTAAATTAAGCTTTCATCCAATTAATCCTTTTTTTTGGTTTAGTTTGAGGAGAATCACCTACTTCTTGAACCTAAATGCCATGCATATAAGAAAAATGAAGAAGAAGATGAATGCATGTGTTAAAATGGGAGTCACCTTGACTGATTGAATCAAGAAGTCCACAGAAAGAAAGAGATCTTATCTTGGTGCTTGATGTGAAGGAGGAGGTGCCTAAATCCTTCACTTTAGAGGGATAAGGAGGGTAGGAGAACTAAAAGATGATGGAAATGGGAGATGAGAGCCTCCAATCACGCATGCAGACTAATCCCTTGGTTTGATGAAAAGATGGTGAAGGAGAAGATCTCTGCTATCATTGAAGACGTGAGGAGCTTGAATGAAATGGGTTGAGTATTGAGTATATATATATATATATATATATATAACTTGAAGTTTATAAAGAAGTCCTCTCATATGAGGTTATTACAATTTAAATCATTTGGGGGTCCAACTAACTCAAACGAAGTCGAAAGTATTCAAATTAAGTACGAAAGTTGATGAGCTCAATAATGCAAACGTGATGGTGTCAATGTGATGCATGTATGATGTGAAACCATGCATTCAAAAATTATGAAAAAAGGGCTTCCATCAACCTAGTTAAGGTCAAACTCGACCCACCTATCCATGACCTGAACTTGACCCACTGGACTCCACAAAACTAAAATAGACTTAGTTAAGGGAAAACCACATTAATTAGCTAGTAATCAGAATTAATTACTCACTAATCAAGTTTAGCTTGGGTCGGAGTGTTATACTCTACTTGATTAATTATTGAACTAGCTGACAAGTTGTCCCATGTAGTCCAAGTCTTCAAGGTTGGCTTGATCTAGGAAGTCTTTAAAATCTATTGAAGTTGGAGTCCAACAGAAAAGGGCACTATCCATTTTCTCTTGAGGGGAAGTGATGGAGTTGAAGTCTCTGAGTAAAACCCAAGGAGAGCAAATGGAGATGCTAAAAATTTTTGAGTTCCCACAGTAGGGATCTGCATTCATTCCAGGAGGGTGAAACGTAAATCGTAAAAAGGTGGAAGGAGGAGTTTGGAGAGGAGTATGTAGTGGCCTGGAAGAAGACCATCTCGAAGGAGGAGGTCACTCTAGTGAGATTGAAGACATCTGGGTTCCACAACACCTAGATCCCACCAGAAAAACCATTGCCAAAAACACAATCTTGACCTTTGAAAAAAAAATTTTGAGGGATCTCAGGGGATGAGAAGCCCAGCTTCTAAAGTTCTGGTTTCTAAGAGAAACATAATATCAGGTTTATGGATAGAACACAACTTCGCCAAATCCTTTAAAAAAAAAGATGGATCCAAACCCGGTTCTAGGTGTGTGAGAATTGGGGCTAATTAAAATCTTTCTTACATAAACAATACGGGCCCCAATTCTGGGTTGATTGAAGTCCTTTATGAGGCTATGTTTGGTGATCAAGCAACCATTAGCACACGTGGAACTAAAATTCATAATTTACTCAGATGAGTATCATATACCAATCATATAACAAATCTTGATAATAATAAAGTCAAGGTAAAGTGCTTCGAAGCATAATAATTAAAGTTGTAATTCCAATACAAATAATTTAATGAATAACTAATTGCCTCAAATAAGGTCTTATTATATAATATAAAGTTCCGACCTCAACACTAGTCCTAAGGCACCTTAGACGATGTCATCAGTACTCCACTTAACAACTCCGCCATCTGGCGGAATCTCTTGCGTCGCCCGACCCTTTGGTTCGTTCACCGATAATGGAACCTAGAAACCAAAAGTAATGAGTCAGATTGACGTAATCTGGCAAGAGGGCAAATTGTAAGCAATGGTGTTAATCAATTAAATTAAAACGTAATTTTCATTCTGACCCGAAATATATCAAATGCAAACCCAATGGCATGGATGCACAAAAATGGGTATCTCTGCATATACAATATACCTAAAGTGGATACTCCCATAGATATAATATACAAAAATAGGTATCCCCGTAGACAGATATACAAAAACGGGTATTCCCCCTAGATTTAACAAATAGCATAGTTGTGTACTATATTCCACAGTACACATTGACCCCATGGCATATGTCCACCTCTGAACTGCAATTAGTCAAATATTTATAAATATATATATACAAATACATATGTCTACTGATGCACAATGAACCATGCTATGAAGCCCTTAATTCATAATATTTAATCCAATATCAATTTAAGTACTTGATTACTTAATTTAAAAGTGTATTATGATTGTGCACATTTTCAAGTGCTCTGAGGGAAAGCAGTAATCCACCTAACGGTCATAATTAGTTAAATATGCATATGAGAATCAACCTACTTTCACAATGGAAATGGAAGTTCACGATGCCAATATCAAACTTTCAGTGTCTATTATGTGGTGCATCCTGAATCTCACATTCCCATTCTAAATTCAGTTCAATTCTCATGTGAACATTCAACCAACTTTTCTAAAAAGAAAGGAATCCATCTAATCTAGTTATGTATCTTTAGTGTGTTTTACAAATTAGGTAAAAGATATTCAAATTCCAAATCCAAACTTAATCAAATTGTGATAAAAAGGGGAGGGAACAATTAATCATTGTTGTGTATAAAAACAACTGATTATTTTATCTAAGACAAAAGATTCAAGTCCCTAATTCAAATTCGAAATCTAAACTCAACTTAAAAATTCAAATTAGAATTCTAATTACATTCTAATTAAGATTCAATTACCCCCAATTACATCTTAATTAAATTCTAATCAATCTAATAAAATATTAATCACAAGTAATTAAACCCTAATTAAATTTATAAACAATCTTAACTAAATTTCTAATAACACCTAATTAAAATTTAATTAATATAATCAAATCGCCATTAATCTACTAGACCATTAATTAAATCACAATACTCAAACATTTATAAATAATATCATAGATTCTAATTATATTTAGTTATTATTTTATTTAAAGTGGGCCCAGCCTGTGAACCCGGCCTAGTTACAGCAACCTGGGCCGAGCTCTGCCAGGCCCAGTTGTAGCCAGGCCTGGCCTGGCTGGCCAGGCAGCGACACATGTCTTTTTTTTATTATTATTCATTTATCTATCATCAAATTTGTATTTCAGAAAAAATATGATATTTATTGTTTCAAATCTTAATTGTTAATCACTAATCAAGATATTAAACCCAATCGAAGAAATCATACTTAAAGCATGTTATTGAATAAGCAACTTAAAGGCATAGTAAATAACCAAAAGGCATTGTTTACAATCATCCACTTACCTTAATTTGATGCTAACAGCAGATCTGAAAATCACACCTTAGTTTCTACCCCGGAGAACTTCTAGGGCTTAGTTGCAGAGAAAAGGAAGAAGATGGAAGAATGGGGAAGACCTTAGGGTTTATATTATGTAAAAGTTTTTCTAAATTACAGGGAAAGGCTCCCTACTTTTTAGTGAGTTTTACAAAATTTCAGAGAAGGTCTTTTGGCTAAAAGGGTTAAATAACTCAGACTCAAGGCCCAAGAGTATTTAATTAGTCCATCTAAACCCCTCTCAACCCAACTCAAACCCGACAAACCAATTCGACCCAAAAATTAAAATTTGGGGCTGATATCTCATCCTCCTTAAAGGACATTTGGTCTTCTAAATGACTAACATACCTCAGGAAGAAGGTGCGGATACTATCTCTGCACTTCGTCTCTAAGCTCCCACATTGCTTTTCCCAGGCGATGATAACTCCATTGAACCTTCACCCAATGGACGACACGGTTCCTCAGCACCTGCTCTTTGGTGTTGATAACTCCCACTAGTTGCTTAGTGTAGATCGTATCATCCTGCACTTGCAACAGTTCATATTGCAGCACGTGCGAAGGGTTTGGTACATACTTCCTCAACATAGAAACATGGAAGTCATTATGAATACCTGATAGCTCTAGTGGTAGTGCTAACCTATAAGCCATATAATTGACCTTACTGGTAATCTAGAACAGTCCCACATATCTTCTGGAGAGTTTTCCTTTTTGCCTAAACCGTAAAGTACCATACGTAGGTGATACCTTCAGAAACACATGGTCACCAACCTTAAACTTTAGCTCTCTCTTCCTATTATCTGCATAACTCTATTGGTGACTATAGGCAACCTTCAGCCTTTCTTGAATTTGTTTTACCTTCTGGACTCTCCAACCACAGACGGTCCATGAAAACCGCGAGCTCCAAAATTCAACCAACATATAGGAGTTTGGCATCTTCTTCCGTACAAAGCTTTTAAAAGTGTCATGCCAATGCTAGAGTGGTAACTGTTGTTGTACGCAAATTCACATAGAGCCTAACTTTCGTCCTAACTGGTTTTGAAATCCAAGACACACGCTTTTAACATATCCTCCAACGCCTGGTTTGTATGTTTTGCTTGTCCTTCTATCTGGGGATGATAAGCTATACTAAACCTCAACTTGGTTCCTAAGGCTTTTATTAGTGATACCCAAAATCAAGATATGAACTTTCTATCCTGATCAAAGACAATGGAAACTGGTGCTCCATGCAATCTCACAACTTCCTTGATATACAAATATGCCATTTTCTCCATTCCCTGACCTGTCTTAAACGGTACAAAATGAGCTGACTTAGTTAAATGATCCACTATCACCCAAATCGCATCAAAGCCCTTCTTGGTACTAGGTAATCCTGATACAAAATCCATAATGATATGCTCCCACTTTCACTGAGGAATCCCCAATTAATGCAAAAGACCTAGGGGTCTTCTATAATCTGCCTTAATCTACTGGCAAACTAAATATTTTCCAACAAAATCTACAATATCCTTCTTCATATTCTTCCACCAGTAATGATCCTTCAGATCTTGATACATCTTGGTGTCTCCTAGATGAATAGTATAAGTCTCGAAATTCAGGCAGATAAATTCTGCCTTTATAATCCAAAATATCATCTTCCTATTTAAAATCAGGCCTCTCATCTATATAATCTTTGATCCTGGTTATTTCGGGGTCTAGTAACTGGTGTTCTTTGATCCTTAGAAGTAGTTCGGGTTCCTACGAGATTATACTAGCCAACACTGCCTGCTCATTGATAGGCTAGAAATAAACATCTATATCTTCCAAACATCGAATCCAAAAATATTTTACAATTAATCTTCCAGTGAACGCTGCTTTTCTACTCGGCGCATCTGCCACTACATCAGCTTTTCCTGGATGGTACTTCAATAAAAAATCGTAATCCTTAATATACCCCATCCATCTCCTCATATTCAAGTCACCCTGCGTAAAGAGGTATTGGAGGCTGTTATGGTCTGAATGCACTTTAAAAGTAGCTCCATAAATATAATATCTCCACATCTTCAAAGTAAAAACCACTGCTGCTAACTCCAAGTCATGGGTTGCATACTTCCATTCATATTCATTCAACTGTCTGGACCCATATGCTACCACCTTCCCATTTTGCATGAGGACACAACCAAGTCCAACTTTGAATGCATCGATCAAAATCACAAAAGCATCATTACTTGCACGTAAGGTCAAAATAGGGGATGTAGTCAACCTTTTTTTTCAACTCTTGGAAACTCTGCTCACAATCATCATTCTACATTAAAGGAACTTCCTTATGAGTCAATCTCGACAGTGGGGCTATTATGGTGAAAAATCTTTCCACAAATCTGTGGTAATAACCTGCGAGACGTAGGAAACTTCGGATCTCTGACACTATTTTCGGCCTATTCCACTTTACCACGACTTTAATCTTTCCTGGGTCCACCACTAAACCTTCCATAGAAATGATATGACCAAGGAATTCTACTTGTTCCAACCAAAATTCACACTTGCCTTAGCATACAATTGGTGTTCCCTTAATAGTTGCAATGACGTGCGAAGATACTGAGCATGCTCTTTCAGACTCTTCGAATATACAAGTACATCGTCGATAAATACCACCACAAACTGGTCCAAGTACTGTGCAAAAACCCTATTTATCATAGCTATAAAAGCTGCTGGCGTATTAGTTAGTCCAAAAGACATCACAAAAAATTGGTAATGACCATATCTAGTTTTGAATGCAGTTTTCGGAATATCCTAATATCGTACCATCAACTAAAGATATCCTGATCTCAAATTAATCTTAGAAAAATACTGAGCACCCTGCAATTGATCAAACAATTCATCGATTCTAGCTAAAGGGTACTTATTGTTGATGGTCACTTGATTAAGTTGTCTATAATCAATATACATTCTCATAGAGCCAGCCTTCTTATTGACAAATAACACTAGAGCCCGCCAAGGAGAGACACTCAGTCTAATAAAACCCTTGTTCAACAACTCATACAATTGCTCATTGAGTTCTTTTAACTTAACTGGGGCCATCTTATAAGGGGTTTTTGAGATCGAAGCTGTGCCTGGCACAAGCTCTATTGCAAAGCCAATCTCATGGACTAGCCGCAATCCAGGAATATCATCGGAAAGAATATCTAGAAACTCAAACACTACTGGTATCTCCTCCACCTCTTTAGTCTGTTTATCTTCGGTGATAAATGCTACATACCCCTTAGAACCTTTTATCAACAACTTCGTAGCCGTAATAACTGGGATCATACAAGTAACGACCTTTTTCTTAGAAATCACAAATTGCACATCGGTGCCATCATTAGAGGTTAACTTAACTGTCTTGGCATGATAGTCCATCACTACATTATGGGTAGCAAGCTAATCCATATCCAAAATGGCATCAAAGTCGTTCTTCATCAACAATATTAAATTTGCCTTTAGCATAACACCACTTATATCACCAATTTGCAATCAGAGTAGTATTTCAAACAACTAATGTTTTTACCCACCGAGATAGCCACAATTAAATCAAATGGCAGCTCAGCTGCTCTAACACCAATCTTCAAGGCAAAACTCAGGGAAACAGAAGAATGGGTAGAGCTACAATCAAATGAAGCTTTAGCATGATTATTATAAATATAAAAAATACCTTCTACAATGTTCTCTACAGCATCAGCTTGTTCTTGAGTCATAGTATACACTCTGCCTGCTTGCTGGTGCTTGATTACTGTTTGTTAGGCCCTGGTGGTCGCTAGGGTCCTCTCTGAGGTCAGGGCTGCTGGGAAGGTTAGTACAACTGCATCTGTTGCTGTTGTGCTTGAGGTCATTGCTACTGCGAGGGAGTTGGTGCTATTTGTCTTAGTGGCTATGCTTGAATAGGAGCTCCCTGTGTAGATGTTTATCAATTCTATTGGCCTTTCTTCTTAGGGCAATCCTTGACTTAATGACTAGTGTCTCTACAGTGAAAACACCCCCTATCTGCTTTCAACACTTAGATGTTGGGTGATTATTGCCATAAATGCCATAAGACTCCTTTTTTTGCTTCTTGAATTAGTGTTGTGGGGTCAGAAACGGAGCAACTTTCTGCTTGGGTTGGCTCGAAGGGGCCATGCACCCAATCACCTCCTTGGCCCAGTATGTTTTATCCAAATGCTGCTTGATCCACTACTTGAGGCCGTACTATAGATGTTAGTTGCGACGTTATTGGTGGCTGAGTTGCATGTGTTGCATGAGGTTGATTCATCCTCTGCATAACTTCCAACAACTATGCTATCTATTGATTCTGACATTGCTGATGGGCTAACATAGTTTGGAGCAAAGTCTGTATCGGGTCATTGGCTGTATGGTTAGGCTCACCCGACTACGAACTGGACAAGTTGGCTTTTGTTTTCCATGTTCTAGGTGCCATGTCTGTAAAACAACCATTAGTTAAAGACTAAACGACAAAAAAGGTGAAAGATAACGAACTCCTATAACCTCTAAACAATTGATAAAGTTCGGATACAGTTATACGCATCAAAACCCCAACATTCCTATTTAAAATTTAGAATCCTCACATCGGACTTATGTTCTAGCATCTTTTAGAACTTTTAGAACTTGACCGCTCTGGTACCACTTATCATGCCCCTAAAACTAGATCGGATCCAAACCTGGCTCTAGGTGTGCGAGAACTGGGGCCATTTAAAATGTTTCTTACATAAACAATATAGGCCCAATTCCAGGTTGATCGAAGTCATTCGTAAGACTATGCTTGGTGATCAAGCAATTATAATTACATGTGAAACTAGAATCCATAATCTTCACAGATGAGTGTCATACACTAATCATAGAACAAATCTTGATAATAATAAAGTCAAGGTCAAGTGCTTTGAAGCATAATAATTAAAGTTGTAATTCCAAGACAAATAATTTAATGAATAACTAATGGCCTCAAACACAGTCTTATTACATAATCTAAAGTACCGATCTCAACACCATTACTAGGATACCTAAGACAATGTCATCGGTACTCCACTCAACAACTTTGCCATTTGGTGGAATCTCTTGCGTCACCTGACCCTCCAGTTCGACACCGATAACAGAACTTGGACACCAAAAGTAGTGGGTCAGATTGACGTAATCTGGCCAGAGGGTAAACTACAAGCAATGGTGTAAATCAATTATGTTAAAATGTATTTTTCATTCTGAGTTAAAATATATTGAATGCAAATCCAATGGCATAAATGCACAAAACAGGTATCCCCGCATATACAATATACCAAAAATGAATACTCCTACAGATATAATATACAAAAATGGGAATCCCCGTAGACAGATATAAAAAAACAGGTATTTGGTATTCCGCCAGACATAACAAATGGCATAACTATGTGCTATATCTTACAGTACACGTTGACCCGATGATGTACGTCCACCTCTGAACTGCAGTCAGTCAAATATTTATAAATATATGTATATACAAATACATATGTCTACTGATACACAATGAACCATGTTATGAAACCCTTAATTCATAATATTCAACACAATATCAATTTGAGTACTTGATTATTTAATTTAAAAGTGTATTATGATTGTAAGTATTTTTAAGTGCTTTGAGGGAAAGCACTAATCTACCTAACGGTCATAGTCAGCTAAATATGCACATGAGAACCAACCCTCTTTCACAATGGAAATGGGAGTCCACGATGTCAATATCCTACTCCAGTGTCCATCATATGGTGCATGCCGAATCTCACATTCCCATTCTGAATTCAATCCAATTCTCATGTAAACATTTAACCAGCTTTCCTAAAAAAAAGGGAATCCATCTAATCCAGTTATGTATTGTAACACCCCAACTTGTTTCCCTCGAACTTTGTTCCTATATGAGAAGAATTTGGATGACCAAATTCCTTAAGGTGGAAAGGATGTAACGATCTGAATTTTTTATTTTTAATTAAAATTAATCTTGACCTTTGATTTGATCAGTGATGGACCTCACTTGCAGTTTATTTTCTTTTGTGGATTGTTGCTATATAAAATTTAGAAATTATTTGTTTTGTAGTAGTGGGGTCCATGTTGTGTTAGAACTTGAGATTCTAGGAGGTCTGGCTTAACCAAGAGATTCGATTGGTTAAGAATTTTTGAAGTACTTGTTTTCTATCCTACCTTTATCTGAATATTGAAGTCCTAGTAAAAATAAGTTTCCATTGGTTAAAACTCTTGAGTTGCCTTATTTTATTCTGACTCTATAAGGGAATAGAGTCCAATCCTGATTAATTCTAGTTGGGTAATCTTGGATAGGAGTAGGACTAAAAATCTTTTGGACTCTTCTCTTACTCTTTCTATATATAGAACACGCCTCTCCTCTAGTCTTTCATACGAATCGTGGTTTCCTTTGTGCTCTCTCCTTCCCAAGTTCTCTTCCCCAAGGTATGCTCTTTTTCTCCTTTCTCTTGTTTTTTGCATGTCTATTATTTTTGGTCATTCATGTTTTTTTTTACCCCATCATCTTTACCTGTGAACACACGTTCCCCATCAACCCATTAGCCCATCAGCAATAGCCCCATGACCCGGACCCATAGACCCATTCTTTTCTGGCCTGGGCTTTCTGCACTGGGGTTAGGCTAAATGGGGCCTGGACTCTGATGAAACTAGACCCTTCTTCATTGTTTTCTTTTTTCTTCCTTTCTTCTTCTTCTCGTAGTTCTTCATCCTTTTTTTTTTCTCTTACTCTTTTCCTTCTTTTCTTCTGCTGGTTTCATTTCTTTCTCCCTACATCTCCTCTTCCTTCTTTTACTTTTCTTTACTTCTTCTTCCTCTTCCACATGGTAAGTCAAGAGCTCTACCACCCCCACTGTCTGCAATACTCCTCTGCATTGCCTTCTTTTTCTTGCTACTTTGTTCTTTTTCCCTTTGTTCCATCCCTGCAACCTGGCCCTTCTTCTATCTTCCTTTCTTCTCTTTTCTTTTCTTTTCATGCTTTCCTTGTTATTTGTTTCTTCTTCTCGCACTTACCTAAACCAATTTAGTGACTAATTTAGAAACACAGTTTATTTAAGATTGATGCTCAGGATGTGTGTACTTTTAAAATGCAGATATTCTAAATGAAGCATGATGATTTAACCAAAAAGAGAGGATCAACACATAAACATATAACTATCAGGCATCCATGACAAATATAAGGCAATCCACCAGATAGATAGGAAATTTATAGTGGTTCAGTCCCATATCTACATACACTCTTAAGAGCAAATACTCTTGATTCCACTAATAATGAGGTAACTACACAAGTACACCTCTTACAATAGTTTTTGATTCAGTGGTTATCTTCCACCAATGGGAATTTTAATCCGCTGGTTTTATCTAAATCTATTCCACGAACCACAACGATTTTTGATGCAGTGGTTCATCTTCCACCATATACAGCAGAGAAATGAAAACAGAAAAAACACCCAAATAAATAACTAATTACATTCGATTTGAATGGTGCTTTTGAAGCTTGAAAGAAAAATTCCATGCTTTGACCTCTTGAACTTTCTCCTTGGTGAAGATGATCTCCCAATGAATGCACAGCCAAGGGAAGAGGTTTTTTAGGTTTAGGAAGGCTAGGGTTCTCCTAGATTGAAATTTAAAGCTTTCCTTGATGATTACTTACTCTTCTTAGAACATTAATGTCACTTTAATTTGGATGAGAAGACGGTAGTTGGAGCTTGGTGCAGATCTCACTAAGGGTACAAGAGTTCAATTGCTATAAAAATATTTTCTTGAAGAAGTTTTATTTGGGGAGGGAAAAGTGCTTCTCTTAAATAGAGAGAAATTCTAATGGTCGGATTTACAACTAGGAAAAAGCTGGTCTATAGCTTAGCAGTATGCTGACACAAAATATAACGGCTGGTTTAAACCAGATTTATTGTTTTCCTTTTTATAGTTATACTTCTAACTTAGCTGTGTAGATCTTATGCCGTAAGGTTAAGCGTAGCAAAATGACCAAAAATTTTCTCTTTGGAAGATGACCCGTAAACTCTACAACTTAGTTGTAAATTATGCTACGGCTTAGCCGTAAGCACTTTACGGCTACGATCAATCGTAAGTCAAAAACTCAAAACATGTGTTCTCTGGATTATGAGCTGTGAGTTTTTCAGCTTAGCTATGATCTAAGCCGTAGTTATATACAAAAAAAAGTTTGAGAAGTATTTACCATCCTTTTTCTAGGGCTTTTTCTAATATGTACTGAGGGTCAAAATTACGTTAGCACTCATTGAGGATCTTCCAAATGAAGAGCTTGATTGAACTTAATCTTCCTTGATTGTGCGAGATCTTCCTTGATGATATTTGATCTTGACTTGACTTTAGATATGGAATTGACAACACTCTTCCTATGGCACTGACACAAAATCCTTTTTTTATAATTGTTATATATCTTATGAATCAACAGGAATTAAAAAGTATAGAATATTTACCAAAGGCCACATATATATATATATATATGAAACCCCTCTCTTAAGTTTAAGCTTTGGATAAGGTAAGCTCAAGTGTGTGTCTCACGCCTGTGGGGCCCACCTGGGGACCCACATGGGGATGGAGATGGAGGGATTTGAAGGACTCCTTAGGATCCTCCTTTCTGCAAAAAATCAGCCCAAACCATGGTTTTTATTATCTTCATCTGGACTCCAAAAGTTTAATGGTTAATAGTCCATTCGGATCAATGTACAGTGGATCCAACGGTCCAGTAAATTCAGGTTTGACCAAAAATGGGTGGACATGTGTAATTGAGGAGAGTCGTGTGGTTGGTCTATTTAGATGGACCAAGGGTGGGCCCCAAGGGATTGGGTTTACGAAATTTTTTATAGTAGTTTGAGTTTAGGATAGGCTTACACACACATATATATATTCACTTTGGTAAAGATCCAATCCAAAGTTAACCGTATTGAATATTGTTTTGGTAAACAACCATATTATTTTTTATGTTTTTGGTAGAAACCCAATCCAAGAGCGCTCCCACCTCTCCTCTCATGAGGGTTCCCTCACTAAAAGGGAAGCCCAATCCTAGAGGCCCCCCCCCCCCACAAAGAGCAGCGCGCACACTCCAATAAAAAGAACACTGCATCAAATTTTCTTTTCTTTTTCTTTTTTTTGGGTTGGGGGGGTGTTAACATACAACCTTATTGAATTGAGGTAGTTAGATGACAATTTGTTTGGCAAAACTCAACTTAAATTTTTGTCAACTTTGGAATTAGGTCAACAGCGGTGAAATGGAATTTTATGGTTAAAAAAAGGTCTCCACATTTTTTTATTTTCCATTAAAACCTTCCTAATCTGACAATGAAACAAATAACTTCAGTTTTTTAATACAAACTATAAAAAAAAACCACTTTCTTTAAGCTTAGCAAATTTAACTCAACCAAGTGAGAGCATTGTGCGAACTTCTTGCCATAAAATTCATTTTTAAATATTGTCTAAACTGGTGTGATATTAGATTAGTTTTGATTAAGGATCATGGTTTGCGCTAGTTGCATTAATTGACTGACGTGGGACCCTGTATGAAAGCAAAAGGAAGGACTGTGAAAAGGGCCATTTGGGAATAATCATCATCCGGGTCACTTGAGTTTTGATAACAAATAAAATGATTAAAAAGTCGCCATCATCATCATCATCATTAAAATCTTCTCCTAATTATATTAAAGTAGGCTATGTAAATTTTATTTATTCATTCTAATAAGTGACACTTCTTTAGATATGTTAAGAAAAAAAGACAGTATAGTTACTTTTATCTAGTTTGATTTAAAAACACAAAATTGGGGAGTCCTTTAAAAAGGTTATGAGCAATTATAAGGGTCTTTTTAAAAACAGAAAAAAAAAAGCTTTTGCAAATTGCACATGCACATATGAATCTAGATCTAGACGCAACAATCAAATATAAAAAAGAAATCTCAGATTCAAAACTCTAGAATTTCGATATGCATTCATGATGACCGAGTCGCATGCGTCTTTATCATCACATGGAGACCTTGGTGAGCCCGCCAAAAGGGACTCAGTGAAGCTCTTGTTCTTGGGTATTATTTTATCAAGGTTGACATCAATTCCCTTTCCCCTGATTAGACGGCTCAATTTTTACCTACTTGGATTGAATTATGACCTTCACTGACCTAACCCAACCTTATTAGTGTGAATTGATTGTTGTGCGTGCCAATCAAGTGCAATTGAGAACAAATTTTTCAGTCATGACTCAGCCTGGCTTGGTACCATTCCAATTGGACAACCACCCAGAACGTCATTTTTTATATGGCTTTACATGGTTTTTTGTTTTTGTTTTTGTTTTTATTTTTTCACTCAATACAAGGAGGTCCTTGTGCTTCTATTACTTCACCATGGGTACTCTGCTAAATCTTCTTCCCCCTAGTAAATGCTTGTGCACCCACATACACTATCCAAATCTCTCACAGAAACAATAGAACATTGATCTTGTATGGTTAAGTTGTGGTTCTATCTTAATTATTGTTGAGGAGTCGGCTCCACTAGTGGAGAAATATTAAAAAGTATTTATGTTGCCTGTATCTTCTACCAGCTTAAAGTTTTGGTAGGAATGACTAGCTAAGGAAATTTAATATGGTATAAGAGCAAATCGGATGCGAGTCCGAATTCCATGAGCAATAACTAGGTGCTAAAAAAAAGCGTATTGCCAAAAGTGCACTAACTGGATTTCACTTGACAGGAAACGTTGAATAGTAGGCTCTACTCTAGGGGAAATATTAAAAAGCATTTCCACTGCCTATATCTACTAATAGCTCGAGGTTTTGGTATAAATGATTAGTTGATGAATTTAATAATTACTTTTGATAGGGCATGCCTTTTCTTTCGGAAAATTGACATTGACCATTTTGAAAAAATAAATATGACTAAAGCACTAATTAATGATGGTTTACTAATTTTTTTTCATTTTGACAAATAAGATTTTAGGGCACGCTTGGTAACAGGTGAAGAATTCGTGGACTCGCAGTTCCACGAATTCCTCACTACCCCTACAAAATAAAAACCCTTACTAAGGATTTTATAGCTGAGGATTTTTTTTGTTCTATAATTGGTTAAAACTATGAAATAATTGAGGATTTTCACAAGTTGTGTGTACTCTTTCGGTAGAGGTATTAATGAGCTGGGCTAGGTCCTGCTAAGGTATATCTAGCACTGGCCTGACTTTAAAAACATGGGCGTAGGCCCGGCCCAAGCCCAACACGGGCCATAAAAGTGAAGCCCGAGTACTCCCATTTAATCATTGGGACAAGCCGAATCGGCGTGCTCATGGGTTGGGCTAGCCCAAACCTAATCCGAGCCTAGCCGACCTTAAACTAAGCTTGGATATGTAATTAGATCCTAATTAATAATTGAGCTGGGTTTGGATTAAGTGATAAAAAACCCAAGTCCCAGCTCGGCTCGACATGTGTAAGGAATGCACGTACTTTAATTTAATTAGTATAAGCAATTACTTAAATGGCCACAAGATTGATAAAAATTAGCCTGATTTGGCCTAATATGATTGATTAAATAGGCTGGCTCAGGCCTGACTTTTACGGCTTATGTCCGGCTTAGGCTAGTGTTTCTAATGTCAAGTCGGACTTGGATATGCCTTAGCCTGGCCCTACTCAACCCATGAACAACCCTAATTTTGCGTCCATTTTAGTAATTATTTTTACTAATTAAATTAAATACATGTATTACTTACACAAGACTGGCTAAGCATTGGGCTTTCTATCACTTAATCCAGGTCCGACCCAATTATTAAATGGGCCTGCTTACCTAGCCAAGCCTGACCCAGGGCATGCTAGGGCTGGCCCAACCCATGAGCTTTCTCTATCTTACATGTGAGGATTTAGCCACATATATCCCTTCTTTTGGATGATGATTTGGAAATCTAATTGGGAGAAGTGAAGATTTGATTTTGATTTTGTCAAAATCATCACAGATTTACGAGCACCAAATATAGATATTGATAAATGTCCTACAAATCATGTTTTTTTTCCTCAATGATCTTGTTACCAAATATACCTTTAGTAAAATCCCAAAATACTAATAATCACAATAAAAGAGATAATAGTAACAAGATTAGATTTGAGTCGATCCCATCTGAGTGATGCCCATGTCACATTAAGACTCCTGTAAGGTGAAAGAGGGCAATAGGTGGGACCCACCATCATGAGGACAATCACATGCTAGAAGTGGGTAGCTGGGAAGAACTTTTCTGTCACCCATTTGTTCAAATGCATGAGAGTGCACAAGCAGAGATTCCCACGTGACATGCCAACATTAATTAGTTGGTCTGTTACATCCTAAAGATAAACCATATCAGTGGGCCAACCACATGTAGCCTATCAAAATGGCATATGTTGGTGGTCCACCACATGCACGAATGACATTGAAAGGGAAAGATTGGTTGGACCACCATGTGACGAGTCTGAAGGATAAGCACGCAATCCCACTCTTGGGGCACCGGTGCTTGATGAGGTTGGTCCTTGTTTTTTGCGTGAAAGGCCAGAAGACGTCCTTGATCAGGTTGGTCCTTGATCATCACATGTATCACATATAGACAAAGGAATCACATTTGAAACGCACCATAGGGGATTATTTTGAGTGGGCACACGATGCATACATGTCACTAACATGAGTTACGAATATGAATTCTGCTTAAAGATTGAGTTAAAATGTTACTAATTAGGCATTCAATCTTATTGTCCACAATGTTACGAATTATATGATCAGTCTTATGGTCGGCATACATTTTGGCCCAAAATCTCTTGGGATTTGAATTTGCAAATAAGTTTACTTTGCTAGCCTATTAAATTTTCTTTGACAATCATTCATACAAAATCAGTAGATATTAGTAAAAAAAGGCTGCAAAAATACTTTTTAACATTACTGTTGTGAGTGAATGGAGAATCTTTATTTATTGGTGGATGCTAGGGGGATCCAAGCCCAGCATGCTTTGGCCTGGGCTTGAATATGTACTTTGGACCCATTTAAAAACTAAGCCAAGCTTGAATTAAGTGATAGGAAGTCCAAACCTCGACCTATGTAAGGAATGCATGTAATTTAATTCAATTAGTCTAAATAATTTCTCAAATGCCCATAAGTTTGATTAAAAGCTTAGTTCAGCCCATCCTGATTGATTAAATGGGTGGAATCGGGCCTAACTTTCAAGGCCTGTGTCGGGCTTGGGCCAATGTTTTGAAAGTCAAGCTAGACTTGAATATGCCTTAGCCCTCCTGAATTGGCACATGAACACCCACCCCTAGTGGATGCTAGTTGCTTTGTTTCTTAGAAACCCTGGATTTGAATTTCAAAACACTGATTTGAGAAGATGCTAACGATGGGAGATACTAAAACTGATCCTCAATATATAAAATGTTGCATATATGGCTATTGGGATAAATATGGAATGGAGATGTTAAAGTACAGATGGTTGAGTCTTGTTGTCACCTTGGTCTCAAACACATGCCCACGGGTCATCGTTCCTAGACCACTAACCCAACATAGCACCGAAGAAAAAGAAAAAAATACAAAGATATTGGCAAAATGAGTACCTATAAAGAGTTTCAGAAGCCGTCAAGGTGGTGGTTCAGTTGGTTTGAGCCTTGGCTTTGCTCCGCAAGATCTTGAGTTTGACTCTTGACCTGTGCGCTATCCGGGTAATATGTATGTAGCCATGTATCGTTGCAATTAGTTTTAATGATATTTTTATGGTAACAATGAGTTTTAATGAAAATTGGATCTATTGCAATAATACTGGGATACACGTTCTGGTTTGGAAAATGTCATGACATCATTATGCAAAAATTCAAATTCTTGGGGATATTTGTACCATCGATCCTCAATTGGATAACCAAAATAAGCAAAAAGTCATGTGGCTGCCAACACACTTATGGCGGTGTTGGCACCATAGTTTCACACCAATGTGCAAAAATCTAAGCAAAAAGTCAAGTGCTTGCCAACACACTCATGTTGGTGCTGGCACCATAGTTTCACAACAATCTGCAAGGTTTGATCATGAGCCTTCAATCTAAAAAATCACACCTGACTAGTAGCTAGGCTTATAAATGGGTCATCGATTCGCCAATTACCTAGAGGTTCTAACCCATTAAGAAACAAATTTGGGTCTTTATTTAGGTTCAAATAAGTAAATGGGTCTGGATCTGGATCCTATTTTTGAAACTGTAATCTAAATGATTCTGGGTCTAGCTCTACCGTGGTCAAGGTCCAGGCTCGTGGACCCTAGACCAGAAATATTGCCTTAATTTTTAATAAGTTTTCCTAAAAGTTAGTTTTTTTTTCCAAAGCTTTCTTTACGTAGAGATGGACTTGAACCCAAACCCACCCCATACAAGAAACCTGTCACGGTTTTGGTTCCATAGTCTCATTAATAGTTCTAGTTTTGGTTTCACATCCACCTTCTCATTAATGGTTTAAGTTCTAACTCCACTGAGGACTCGGACCAAAACCAACCCGGTTGCAACTCTACAAGTACTTATATTAGTGGTAAGGACTGTTTTTTTTCACTAGGAGGTTCGAGGTTCAAACCTGGGACTCCCTATTTGTATATGTAAGTTTTTATCATTTCACATGTGCGAATTGCGTTTTGTCTCCTCGCATCTGTGAATGCCTATTGTCTTGCATGTTTACTCCTCACATGTGCGAGTCTCCATTGCCTTAAATGTGTAAGTTGACATCAACTACTTCCAAGTAAGGCTATCAACAAATATGACTATGTAAAAGTTTAATTTAGCATCTATATGAATACTTTTTGTTCTAATACATAAACTAGTATGGTTAATTTTCTTTAAAAGATTTGGCACAAAATTTGGCATATATGTTTGTGAGTGTATGTTGAAGGTTTTTTTTGGGTTTCTATTATTTTCTATGTTTAACATAATTTTTAGATTTAACATATTTTGCTTTGTTAAATTCATTTTTGAGGGCATCTGTACCTCTTTCACATTATGTTTATGTTTTAGAAACACTTTGTATTATTTTTTGTGCATTACTAATTTATGAATACTATATACTGAGGTTACATAATATTTTTTAAGCTTGGCATATATATATATGTGTATATATATATGGAGAATCTTGATACGTATCCGTCTCTCACCATTTTTTTCATGAGAATTCTAGGTGGGGCTCATCTATCACTCAATCCAAACCTTGCAACACACATAGGACCCTATGATAGCAACTCGCCCTAACTTTTGGTCGAATCCGATTTTATTGGACCATTGTATCGACTATACACTAATCTGAACGGAATGAATTTGTGAGCCATGGATGAACGGGTTAGGGATATATGATTGAGACCAAATTTGATATGTAGGGTGCTTTCACATAGATCTTTCCAACCCCTCTAGTCTCATCCCTTGGTGAGGTCCACAGTGGGGCCTACCAAAGAGTGTGCACGAAAAGTCCATGAGGGACGTCTGCACAGGAAAAGGCCCCTATATATATTACTTGTGTATTATTCGTAAACTTGTATAATCTCTGTATAGCGTAACTTCATTAAAAATCTTGAGTCTGGATCAACTTGTTCTGTCTTTTTCTTTGATTATCCCATCTTAGGATGGAAATACGGTATAATTTCTTACTATCTTATGTCAATATCTTATCTTATAACTGGTATTTAAATTATTAAGACAAATAATAATAATAATAATAATAATAATAATAATAATAAAAGAAAATAAAGAAATGGGTAATGGGCAATTCATATGACCCATATTCCAGCACACGTAAAATGTTCTATTAAATCAATACCATGAGATGTTTGGACAGTACGGATCATTCAAAGTAAAAAAATGGGTCCCTCAGAAAGAATCCAAGTTATATGGTTTAGATTGCATGGACATAACAAAGACGTCTAGGAGTGGGTGCTTATTACCAAAGGAATGCTCAAGAGAATATGGGCTATCTCTCTAGTATTCATTTCTCTTTCACTGTTAGAACCTGTGAATCTTCCAGTCGGGCTATGGTCACACAATGATTATGTTACATGGAAATGATGAATTAGAAAGTGGGAAATATCAGACTCAAGCCATGATGGCTTGCGTCTATATTGCTGTGGCAAGTCCTGACCCTACCCCTATATCCAAATTGATTCCTAGGCCCAGGTATTCAGGATATTGAGTTCAGGTTAAACCTTCCAATTTTTGTGTTTCTTTTTTTTTTTTTTTTTTTTTTTTTTTTTGGGGATGACTTCTTTCAAGAAAATAATCAATATTTTTTACAGGTGAAGTCAATTCTTGTTACCTTACCAACCAAGCCTAACCATTGACCCAACTCAAGTAATTGTTCTATGATCCATCAGCCCAACTTTAATCCAAGCTGTTTTTCAAATTTTTGGATGGGCCCTTTAATTTCTGGGTCATGTTCTGGTGGACATTTCAACAAGATTTACTCAATGTTTTTTGTGAGGCCCGAATCAAACTAGCCCCAGCCCTCTTATGGCATGGTTCATGACTTGTTTGTTAGTTAGTACTCAGGGCGAGGCCTGGATTGAGACCATTTAAAATCTAGGCTGGACTTTCATTAAGTGATAGAAAGCCTGAAGCCTAGGCCTAAGTAGTTAGAGCATGTACTTTAGTGACTGATTTGCCCACATAAGTAATTGATCAAGGCCCAAGAAAGTAACAAAAAAGAATGGCATAGCTGGTCCGAATGACTATTGGGTTCGGACCTGGCATGCTTGAGGTTGGCCGAGCTGGGCCAAGGACTTAAGGCCCAGTCAGGCTTGGGCTGGATATGGATTTAGTTTTCTGAAGTTGGGCCTTGTTGAGCTAGAACACGTTAGCTGGCCAGACCCATGAACACCTGAACACCCCTAATATACATGTAAAGAGTGCTAAACACAACCTGTTTTACTGAAAAAAAAAAAAGAAGAAGAAAAAGAAGGGAAGAAAAGAAAATCAATAAATGGATGATTGGAATTGTTGGAGGAGCATGTCTGCAATCACAGTCACAAATCAAAGGAGTCTGTAAGACAAATGGCACGGATGGATCACCTTGAATTGTGCTACCCTAAACAAGGTACATGGCTTTCTAAAATGTTGACCCAAGATAAGCTTATTCAATTAGGCCTTTGTACAAAAAGATTGTTTGGTTTGTCTTGCTCAATTAGATAAAGCAAACATATTGTATTATAAAAATACCTGTTTTATAGCAATTGTAATACTGAAGCACTTATCATATGTGGCAAGCTGAGTCATATGAGGAAATTTTTACAAATGCTTCAGAGGTCGATGTCGGTTTTAAAAATGATTTATTTGTTACTTTTTAAAAACGTAGCCCATGAATATGCATTCTCATAAATTTTGCTAAATAGCCTAAAGCACTCAAACATTCATTCCAATCAATTTTAAGTTAAATTGACCCAAAAAGTACACTTGTCAAAGTGGACCTTGTTCATGTAAAGTTCAACTTCTGTCCAGAATTCTGAGCCGGCTCTTTTCTTGATAAGCAGGCGTATGATTCAATGAGATCCCCTCAACTTAAGTGGTAAATTTATAGGAATTTCACCTAGCGATTTAGATAGGTAATTAAGGGGACGTCGTCTTGATTGTAGGTTAAGCCCATATGGGGCGTAGAGGTGATAGTTTCACTTAAGCTGAATGGATGCTAACTACAAATGGATGTGTGTGTGGAATTTAGGCTATTAGTATTGAAGATATTGGCAACACCAGTAAAACAGAAAAATCTGTTTGTTAATTAATAACCTCACTCGGTACAACATTCGCTGAATTAGTTTAGATATTTTCTAAGAAAATATTTTCTAAGAAAATATCTCATGTACCAGCTGCAACAGTCTTTCTTTTCATCTTTCAACTTTCTTTTAGAATTGCATGCTTCATTTTGAGTATGTGATGGTATCTAATTCCATAATACTTCAAAAGAGAAAAAAATATAACAAAAAGGCTTACACTGATAAAGTTATGACCTTTTATTTATTACATATTTCATTGAGTATTCAGTAAAGCTTAATAGAAGAAGGATCCAATGCATGTTAAAATGTTGTGCACATTCCCATTCAAACATGTTTCAACTAAATGACCTTCAATCACTACTCTAGTACCTATTTGAGACAGACAACTCATTCGATCCCATCCCATGCAAGACATTAAAATGGCACCAACAAAAAACTCCAGGCTTTTGATAGTTGCTCCTCCAAGACTCTTTTCATGGGCGACTCGGCTCACCGGCGCTGATATGGGGCGGGGCGTCGCTGGGTATGATGGGGCATTGAACACCCTCTGCGGCGTTGTAAAAGCATGGCTGTGTGAGGAAGTTGGGACAATAGCTTTGAGAGACTGAGGATATGAGCTCTCTGCTGTCCAAGGCCCTTGTGGCCTCAAGAAGTGTTGAAATCAAAATCATGATTGTGAAGGAGTCTATGGTAGGGGAGTTTTTCATCCTCCTATAGATGAGAGGTGAGATGAATGAGCTGGGCATGGTATTGATGCCAACACCGACCTTCATCCCCGACCGTTTCCAGATGCATCCAAGCAACAAACTTTACCCGTTCGACCAAAATCGGAACTGGCCCATACCTGGACCTGAGTTGTGTCAGACTGACATTGATAACACGTGTAAGTTAAGTCTACTATTTGATTGGACTGCGATAACAGATGCACCAGGCGGTCCAGGCCTAGCCCTTGAAAAATATGTATAGTCAGAAAACAAGTCTGGTCCAGCGGTTTAAAGTATTTGTTGGTCATTTATTTCTATGTATATGTCGAAATCTAATGTTTGTGTGTGTCATTTAGTTTTTACTTTGAAGAGCGGACATTACCTGCCTGGGGGATGCTAAAGTAATTTTTAGTCAATACTCGGAAGTAAAAAAGGTATATGGTAGCTATAAATATATGGCCATATGGTTGCTTTAGACATATGTCCATTATAAAAATGTTTAAAAATAAAAAATAGCAAAAAATATAGTAAAATAAGTTAAATGCGTTCTAATGGTTTAAAATTTCGACACTTTTCCACAATGAGACTAGCTCGACAGATGAAGTATTGTTGTTGGTCATATGTTTTATTTATTTAACTTCAACTCTAAATACTCTGGGTCCATTAAGTAAAGGTCAATTCTACTTCAAAACCTTCATTTGACTTCACTTCAGACCAAATATTCAAATCAAGTGAGGTGAAGCACTCTAACTTAACTTCAACCCACTCCTCCTCCACTTCGTTCTTCATGTGAAATCTACTTTACTTTACTATACTCTTCATTTATCTAAATATAAAAATTGATTTACGGGTGAAAATAAGATCTTAGATATGTTTATCTTTTGTAATTTTGTATTACAGCTGGGACATATAGATGGGTCAGGGCTAGGCTGGCCCAACAGCCTTTGCACGGTGATCGAGGCCGAATCAGGCACATAGGCGTTAAAACCTGTCAAAGCCCAGAACACAGTAGGTCTGGGTTAGAAACCCGAGGGTAGCCAAGTCCACCGTCAGTTCTGATACTAGCTATTTCGATGAGCTTGTTTCTGGTTATTTTCATTAGCCTCCACCTGGATGGTTTGTAAATTTATTTTATGAGCCCAAATTATTTAAATTTATTTACTTTATGGGCCCAAATTAGACTCCACCTTGGTCGAGGGTATCAATATATTTTATGGACCTAAATTTGAAGCCCGCAAATTGATAAATAAGTTATCAAGCCCAACCCCATTTGAAATCCAGTGGGAATGGTTGAATATGGAACAACATGCTCTCCATCTGGATCATTGGAACTTATTTGGCCTGGACAAAGTCAACTTGAAAAATCTAATTAGTTCTCTCTATTTACTTGTAGTCTTTCAAGCAAAGAAAAAACGATATTACCTAAAGGTAATTAAGGCTATCCAAATCCAAAGCCCCATGGTTGTGAATTGACTTATTTAGAATTTAGGTAATTAGACTTACGACTTGCCAAAAAGGCTCACAGAACATTGATGGCTGTAGTTATCAAGGTTATATTTTCTAGAGTCCACAATTCCATCCATGCAGGCGGCAGAGGGTGCACCAGTAATGGTGCCAAGGAAATGAGAACGTTACAATCCGTAATTTATAATGATAATATGTAGGGTTTTTAATGAAAAACTAAAGCTTAAATCATAATTAAATGATTTCATGAAGAAAAATCATAAAATGACAACATAATTGTTCTTACATTCTTTTGGATGAAATCATCCAAGTTGATGATGTTCAAATTCAAGCCTCTTGATGATATCATCAGCTGGATTCATTTTATCCAAAAATATTTATGAGCAATTATCTTGTCATTTTATTAGTTTTCTTCATAAAATTATTTAATTATGATTTAAACTTAATATTTTCATAAAAATCCCTAATACTCATAGTGCTTATTCTTCTTGCTATAATACAAAACACTCCAATTTTCCAACTCATTTTGTATAGCAAGTGGTAAAGTAAAGGTGAAGCTAAAGTTGGTCTAATGGTCACTTTTTCCTCCTCTTCCATGTTTGGTTGAAAAAGTAGACTCTGAAACCAATTCTTTTTTTCTTTTAACCACAAGTCACTTAATATATGTGTTACATATACGTATTTTTTTCTTTCAAACTTACGTAGCTTTCTCACTTGCACTTGAACATTCGTCTTGTATATAACACACATATTTGGTGCCTCTTTGCGGAGCACTAGTGCACACCCACTTTCTTGTGGGGCCCACCTAGTGCCGCACTTGAGGATAGGACCCTTTGTGTTATTGAATGATCCTGGCAGCCCCACACCCCCCCGCCCCCACCCACCACACACACACACACACACACAGAGCACGGTGAAGGAGGCTCAAATTATCATCATAACCATTTAATCAATGGCCGACAAGTTTTCACCATTTAAAATGAGTGCAAATTGATTTAACGGTCTAATCGATTTAAACGAGTGTCAAACTTGGAATTAGTAACTATCATGAGAGCTCCCTTACGATCTTATGGTATAAGCTATCAATGGGGCTATCTACTAGTCCATCTAAGCGGACCATTCAAACTCCACCCCCCTCCTTATTTACATAGGTACCAACATGTTTTGATGAATCTGAATGGAGTGCACCGTTGGATCGAGTGTTAAATTTTTTTATTTTATATAAAACTGCTAAACTTGTGGACCATGGATGAATGGGTTAAAGGTATTAGATTGACTTCAAATTTGATATCTAAGTCGGCCTCACTTGGATCTTTCAATCCCCTCCTATTTAATGATTTATGGCGTCCTTCTACTGTATCATTGTAAGAGAAGCTCATACATGGATCTTTCAATCCTCTAATATTCCATGATTTGTGGGTCCTTCTATCGTATGACTGTAAGAGAAGCTTGTATAAGATTATTACTCTTGTATTGTAAGGCTGTAAGAAAAGCTCGTGCAAGATCATTACTCTCTCTCTCTCTCTCTCTCTCTCTCTCTCTCTCTCTCTCTCTCTCTCTCTCTCTCTCTCTCTGTGTATATATATATATCGGGGAATCTTTTTGTGTATACATCCCTTAGGAGGGACCATGCATACTCGTTTATGGGGCCCACTATGGACCCCACCAAGGGATGTGACATGGGGGGATGGAAAGATTTATGTGGGACCATCCTAAATATCAAATTTGTGCTCAATCATATGTCCTTAACCCCTTCATTCGTGGCCCATAAATCCATTCCATTTGGATTGATGTACAGTTGATCCAATGGTCCAGTAAATTCAAATCTGACTAAAAATTAGTGGACGTGTACAATTCAAGGGGGTCGCGTGTGGTCCATTTGGATGGACTATATAGTGGGTCCCACCTAGAGTTCTTATATAAAAATTAAAAAACCGGTGAGATACATATACACATGAATATTATATATATAGGGGAGGGCTACACAACGCTAGGAAAAACTTCTCCTCCTAGGTGGACCCATTGATATGAATGATGATTATAGAAGTTTGTTTGATAGAAAGATCCATATGAGGCGTACTTATATGCAAAATCTCGATTCCAGAAGATAATTCTAACCTTTTGATCTGTGGCCCTAAAATTTAATGATTTAGAAGCATCATTTTATCATGATTTCAATCTAAAAGTGAAGAAAAGTTGGATGGTGTTAAATTTAGACTTATGACCATTCAAGGGGAGGTATTAGTGTATGTGAAAAGACTAAACTAACTCAACATAGGCCCTATGAAGAAAAAAAAAGATGGGTGAAAAAAGGGACATTTTTAAAGTGAGGCATTCATTAGAATTCCATATATATATATACAATGCTTATCAAGTGCGCACTTGGGGTGGGGCCCACCGAATGGTCCATCCAAATGGGTTATACATAGGGGCCCCCTAAATTGGACATGTCTATAAATTTCTAGCCCAATCCGAATGGACTGGACCGTTAGATCGACTGTATACTAATCCAAATGGATTGTGCATCGTTAAACTTGTAGGGTCCTTATGGAGATGATGCAGAAGAAGAAATGGTATCCATGGTACATTTGACTCATGGTATCAATTTGACAAACAAAGAGGGCCAACGGTGCTAGACATCTAATACTCTATTTACATGTAGTTCTTTTTGAGTTAACCACAACCCCGCAAAACCCCAATGCTAATTTCCTAGTTTTTTAGGAAAAAAAACCAAAATACGTGGCAATCTCTCCATCCACATAGACACCCACTGTCCTCTCTCCTCTCTCCTCTCTCCTCTCTCCTTATTTTCCTATTTTTCCTCCTATATTCTAACTCCTAATGACTGCCCACTTCATGTTCTACATGTTTCTCTCTTTAAATAACTACAAATGGGGCAATAGTCGGGGCACAAGTGGGGACAAATCATATAAAAATATGACCCTCACTTCACTTGCCCGTGCATGGCCGTGGAAGACCGATAGTATTTCTAAAATAAATGGGCTTAATGTGTTTTTGACTAATTGCGCTTATTGCTTGAAAATGTCATAAACTTTAACCTGACCCAAAACATCGGGCCAATAACTAAATTGGTTGGATTTGGACAGGGTTAATTCCTCATTGAATTCCCCACTGTTTGTATTGAGGAATTTTATGATCTCAATGGTCCGCCTGCATTTGAAATAACTGGGGATATTATAGAACCATTCATTGCTTGGGTATGTTAAAATGCCATGTAATAAATATGTTACTGATGAAATGGAGACAAGTCATTGAATGATTTTGCATACTTGCTATTGTTGTGCCCATTTGCATGTAAGCACCATACATTTCATTGATGGGTGGGAACTGGGAAGTGAATGATTCCATGGCTTCATGTCAACCATGCCGCAATCCTATTTTCTTAACTTCAGAGGATGGCATTCGAATTTGCTGCACTTATTCAAAATTTGTGTTGTAGCAATGAAGTCCTAAATATTTATCTTATGGGATAAAGATTTGATATCTTATGGGATTATGGTTTTTCTTGGATATTAACAGATAATTGGTGTATAAGTATAAGTTTACTTTTAGATCGACAATACCTTGAAAATATTGTCAAATTGTTAACAAAATTTTGTTCTAAGTAAATTTTGATTAATTTCTTAAAAATTTACTGATGTTTTCTTTTTCTTTAGTGGTCTAGAAATAATATAAAAAACTAAGTTATAAACAATTTCTAATAATTTCTTAAATCTTGACTGTATTTTGGATAATCAACTATTTTACTTGACATTTGGCACAGTTAGCCAAAGTTGACCGAGTCATCCCATGGGCGCAGTTTCTAAAAGGTTTGGCCTCAAGAACAACTTCTTACTCTAATAGCAAGGGGCATTTGTTCTTTTTTCAGCCTACCTAGAATTTCAACTTTTGGCAAAATTTTCCTTCACTCAGTAAGATGCTTGCACCATGTATATGTCCGGTAGGTATTGATGAGTCTTTAAAAACACATATTTTCATATATATTTTGGGCTATTTTAAGGACTTATTGAATCAAAAGAACTTCATTTATTGTGAAATTATGGTTTTGTGCATTTATATATCATTATAGTACATTCATAATAATTTGTTAAAAAATTATCATTTTTCTTACGTTCATAAATCTGTCATATTTAGAATTTTATTTTTGAAAAGTTTTGGCAAAATTGGTTTTTTTATGAAATGACTCAATTTTTTTATCATCATTTGTTAATTCAGTAAAAATCATACATAATGATGCCATTCATGATGAATGTGCCCACATTGGTGAGATATTGCTTTTGTTCAAAATTATTATTATAAATGATAATTCACTTTTTCTTAGAGGAACTTCGTGAAGTGGGTTCCACACATGCACCTGTGTGTACTCACACATGTTGGACATTCAAAGATAATGGGTCCACTTTCTTTGCACAAAAATTGAAGATTATTTTGAAGATAATTAAAGAAAATCAAAGAAAATTAATGAAAGGTCAAATCAAGGAAGAAGATTTTTGTAAAATAGAAAGTGGCTTTGTATGAAGACAATAGTGGAAACACTAGCACATTAGCCAAATTGATTTGTGAAAATCTCATCTTCAAAAAGATCTCCCAAATGAAGTCAAAGGAGAATTTGCTAAGGAAGGAAAGATTATAAGTACATGAAGATAAATGATAGAAAAGTAAGGAGACTTACTAAATATAGTAGATTTTTTTTTTGCTACTAAGTAAGATCTAATCCTACAAGATTGGATCTAATGAGAGAAAATTGGATATAAGGAGGAGAATTAAGGTGACCAAAACCCTATAAAAAGATACCCTTGGGCATCTCATATTCGTCATGGAATTCTTTCCGCTCTAGCCTCGTTCACTTCACTCTCTCCCCCTTTTTCTCTCTCTACACATTGTTCCTCAAGGAGGCTTAGACGCAAAGCCACACTACACCCTTGAGACTCCAACTAGAAGATGTGAATTTTCATCATAGTATGTAAGACTTTGATTTAATTATTTTTATCTCATGTAAATTTTGATCATACTCGTAAAAAGTATTGATTTGTTTCTTTCATTATTCTTCTTGTGTTTTAATATATTTATATTGTATGCTTGGTTGCTAACTTGGATTGACGACTTGAGTTTGTAAGGACATAGTTGAAGTAGAATTAAAATTAAGTAAAGATTTTTTGGAAGAAATAAAACAATACTAATTGAACCACATTTAAGTTTCTGTAAACTACATTTATATTTCTTGTTTGCTATATTTAAATTCCGTTTACTATATTTACTTTCACTGTTCAATATATTTAGATTTCTGTAAAAATACTACATTTAAATTCCATTGTTCTTATTACTTTATTTGTGTTTTTATGTTGCAAGGTTTATGGCTGGGATTAATTTTTTAGAAGCATGCATTCATATCATGTGTTATTTTGGTTGCTAGAAATTGTAATTTTAGATATGGAATTCATGATTTTTTTTGGAAATCAAAGGGATAAATTTCCTATTTAAAAAGATAGTAAAATTAGACAACAGACGGTCACTGTTTTTGCCTAAATATTGGTAATTTAAAACGTGACATACAAAGGTTATTTTTCCATGAAATTTGGAGGAACCATTGCTGGAAGAGTTAAATTTGTTCCATAAAAATATCAGAGGAAAACGATTAAGGGAGGTTGGCTTTTCAATTGCTAAAACATTTGCCAATCAGAAATCCTGTACATAGAAATCTACACATGACAGATCTTTAGTTTGAAAATTTGGAATTAATAGACATATCAAATTATGTTTTTTGTTGTAAAAATTGGATGGATTGAACCTTGATGAATGAACTTTAAAATCACTGAGTTTCAGATTCAAAAGATTAATTATGCGAAGGTTGATTTCTAGAAACTTAAACTAAGACTAATTGCTAAACTGCATATCGGAATTTTTATTTTTAGTAATTATTCATGCATATTTTTTGCATTTTAGAATATTCTTCAAATTCATTTTTTATTAGGTTTATGCATCAATTGCGTATGATTTTCAGCCATTAAAGCTAGTTTAGAATTGCATTAGATTAGTATCACATTTTATTTAAATTTTGCATTTCATATTAGAAAAGTTTGCATTAGTTACATGGCATACATTGCATAAATTGTATTGATTTTATTGATTTTCTACCTTGAGATTTGTTTTGTTACAAAGTTTAGGTTTTTGATAGTTTTAAGGAATTTTTAGATTTAAGAATCCTTCTAAAAATGTTTAATTGCAAAGATTTTGAAATTAGAAAGTGAACATAGTTGTAGTTTTTAATTTTAGTTTCATGTTCTTATTTTTAGAAGCTCTAACCTTTGTTTTGTTTCACAGCAACTTAGCTGGATCTTTTTAGATTTAAGTTTTCTAAAATAGAAATTTTTTTATTTTTTTGGAAATTATAATTAATTGCTTAATTTTTTTTTGAAAAGTATGAATGATGGTTGTAATTTTTAGCTTTTAGGCTAGTTTTAGATTTTTTTTAAGGCAGATGACAAGTTGGAAATACCTTGAACACATTGCTCCATGTGGATTGAGTTGATCTTACCAATTTATTATTACAAAATGACTCTACACTTGGAGTTGATGATTAGGTCTCATATATAAATGCAAATGTTTTTTGGTTTTTTTTAAAGTATATAAACATTTGTTCGTTTTGGCAAAGCGGATACTGTCGAGGCCAAGCTCTTGGGTCAAGGCTTTATGAGTAAAGGGTTTAGCCTACATACCAAATTGGTCTAAAATGACAAAATCATCCAACTTAGCCCAAGGTATATTTAAAACAAAAAATTGTTTTTATTTTATTTTATTTTAGTGGAGCATGCTGTGGTAAAAAAGAAAATAGATAGACAACAAGAAGCACACAAAACCTCCACCAAGTCCAACAACCAAAATGAAAAGAATAATACCTGAGAACTTCCCAACTTAGCTAAATGATGAGCAACCCCATGGGCCGACCTACATAATTGGTCTTTAAGTGGTCACCCTCATGGGATGTGGGTACCCTTTTAAACCTGTATAAAGAATTTTGGGTCCACTTTCAAAGTTCACATGAAAATCGTTGATCAGCCTCCAAAACCTACATAAAAACTCAAAGTTTGCCCTCAAAATCCTACTACCTATTAGGATTTGCCCCTTGAAAATCTTAGGTCTGCCATTGATTACCAGGCCCATTAACTGCCTAAGGATATCCCTTGTCTTGAAGTCTACAAAACTCTTGGTAGGACCATGAAATTGAATGTCCTGAATTAGAAGTTCTTTAGTCCAATTCTTTTTGCGATTGAAGCATAATGTTAAAAGGGTCATCTGCAATGGGCTTTTCTTAGCTTGGGTTGGCCAAAAGATTTTCCACAAAGATATCTACAATGGGCTTTTTTTAAGCTCGGGTTGGCCAAAGGATTTGCCACAAAGATGACCCACCTGAACTGCCACAAAGATATCTGCAATGGGCTTTTTTAAGCTCGGGTTGGCCAAAGGATTTGCCACAAAGATGACCCACCTGAATTAATAGAACAATCAGAAAATCCAGCACGACTTTCATGTGAATTTCGATAGGTGGAGGTCTGCTCCTCTCAGTTTATAGAGTCATGCCTTGTCCAAGCATCCAAGTTAACAAAAAATATATCCAAAAGATTTTTTTTATGACCTAGGGTATCCCTTGCCATCCTAGCTTCGGACCTTTGCCCTTCGACCTGGGGGCTACCCGATTCTGATGAGCAAGGCCTATTCCCTAGGGGTATATACACGGCCGCACACATAATACCAAATCTCAAACCAAGTGAGCCACTGCCTTGATGGCATATCCAAAAGATGTAACCATGGGAAAACCTTGTCCATCTTTTTTAAAATCTTCTTCAAAAGATGATAGCATGGGAGCTTCGGATCATTTTTTGTTTCATTTGCTAAATTAAAAGACCTAAAAGTGATGATTCATAAATGTCCATCAAATACTTTCATTTTTAATGAAAAATAAATGAATGAAGAGATTCAAAAATTAATATCCACACATTACCCTCGAAAGTTCTTATTCAGAAAGGTAAGAACTGCTACCTCTTACCAGTGAGGTAAAAGGCCGTTCTTACCAAATATTTGGGTAAGCAAAAAAGGAAAGAGTTGTCTATGCACATTCTCATTCCTTAGCTTAAAGTTTAACAAATATCTGAGTCTCTGTGTGTGTGGCCTTGATTTTATGAGAACTGTTCTCACGCACCTACTGTGTGAGCTTTTTATAGGGCCCACTTGTGGGTCCCATTTGAAGGTGGGACCAGCTGGATGAAAAGATTTTTGTGAGAGCACCTTAAATATCAACTTTGGCCCCAATCACATGTCCCTAACCCCTTCATCTGTGGCCCACAAGTCTAGTCTATTCGGGGTGTATAATCGATGTAATGGTCTGGTGTACTTGGATCTGATCGAAATTTAGAGCTAGTGACTATTAAGAGGTCCCTCTGTATTGTAAGATTTGGATTGGGTGATAGATGGGTCTTACCTTGAGTTCTCACACAAAATGGTGAGAAGTAGTTCTCATAGGAATATATATATGGGATTTCCTCACCTAAGTTCAACCGCATCAAGGGAATCCCATCCATTCACATGTGTGGGGCCCACCATTGGTCCATCCAAATGGACCACACATAGGGGTCTCCTAAATTGCACATATCCACCAATCTTTTGCCCCATCCGATGTGACTAGATCGTTGAATCAACTAATGATCCATCCAAATGGATTGTGCACCATTAGAAGTTGTGGGCCCAAATGAAGATGATAGAGATTATAGATGGGGCTGATTTTTTACAAAGAGGGGGCTTTTAGGGAGACCATCAAGTTCCCCCTATCCCATCCCATATGAGTCCCTAGGTAGGCCCCATAGGCACGAGCACACGAGCTTATCCTAAGTTTGAGTACAAGTGAGGAGCTCTCTATAAATAAATATATATATATATTATATTTTATATTGAAGAGAGGAAAATTTTTTTGAAGAGAAAATTTTTGGGTATATCTCATGACTAATATTCCTCTTGAAATGTACGTCTCAGCCATGTCGAATGAGGAATTCGACTTGGAATTGGACTCTTTAACACCACAATTTTATTGAATTGAATCCTATCATAAATCATCATAAGAAGGTCACGTGGAAGCCCCTAAAAGTAAGCATGAAGGGCACATGTCCAAATTAATATTTTATGCTCTTTTTTCTAAAAAAAACAATGCATATTAGCCCATAATGTATTGATGAGACTTGAAAAAGAGAATGACAATTCACAGTGGTTAGTATTGAATTTTTTAGCATTATCAACATACAAGATGTGAATCAAGTGTTGTGGATATGACACCTCCATTGTGCGTGTGTGTATGTGAGCAACCAAGATCAACAATCAAATTACACAATAAGAAAAGAGATTTACGTGGTTCTGTAAAAATGCCTACGTCCATGAAAAATCAATTTCTACTAGGTTCTCCACCAATTTGTAAATCCATAGCCTTTGAATACAATATATATTTAGGGTTGCAGATTACATCATATATATAATCTTCACTTCCTTAGCTCCTAAGAATTCTATTATTAGTAAAAAGAAAGTCCTAATACAATTAAGAGAATGCTATTAATAAGCAGGAAAGTCCTAATACAATTAGAGATACTATCCAAGATACTGAACCCACTTGCTCTGGATCCACTTGGTTAACAATCTCCCCCTCAGGACCATAAGGAAAACACCCTCAACCTCTCAATAGGAGTTCAGCCCTACCAACTCTATATATAGCTCCAGCTTTTCCTTAGATATGAGCTTTGTCATCATGTCCGAACGATTCTTGTCAGTGTAAATCTTCTCCAACTTCATGAAGTTCTTCTTGATAACCTCACAAATCCAATGATATTTTACATCAACGTGCTTCATGGGACTATGGTATGTAGCATTCTCACTAAAATCTATAGTATTCTGACTATCATAGTAAACTGCATACTATTCTTGCTTCAAACCTAGTTCTTGAAGAAATCTCTTTAACCAAAGCATCTCCCTTCTTGCTTCATTAGCAATGATTATTCTACTTTAGTTGTAGACTGTGTTGTAGACTTAGAGATAGCTTCCTTTACGAAGGTAATCAAATAACTAGAAGTTGACAACCAACTAGCAAAATCAACATCAATAAAGCCTTCCACCACTGGTTTTAAGCCTTTGAAACACAAGCACAATTTAGAAGTACCTTTCAAATACCTGAGATCCACTTCACTACTTTCCAGTACTCTTTTCCTAGGTTTGATAGAAATCTACTCACTAAACCTACAGCATGAGCAATGTCGGCTGTGTGTAAACCATAGCATATATAAGACTCTCATGCAGCAGAGGAGTAAAGAACAGATGCCATCCATCCATTTTCTTCATCTATTGTAGGACACAAGTTGCTTAGCTTGAAGTGACTGGTTAGAAACACATTAACTGGCTTCACATTCTTCATGTTAAACTGCTTAAGTACTTGTGTAACATATATTTCTTGTGATAACCACAGCTTCTTGGCACTCTTGTCACGATGTATTTGCATTCCCAATATTGTTCTTGCAGGCCCAAGTCTTTCCTGTCAAATGACTTTGACATATCCTTTTTCAACCTGCCAATCAACTTACTATCATATCTAACTATCACTATATCATCTACATATAAAAGAAGGATGATGAACCTGCATCGATAAATCGATAAACATAAACACAGTGATCTACAACTGTCCTATGGTACCCATGGCTCAACATTAATAAATCAAATTTCTTGTATTATTATCTCAGTGCTTGCTTTATCTTATAAAGACTTTTCTTTAACTTGCAACTATCTATTTTTTTCCTTTTACTTCAAACCTCTGGTTGAGTCATGTAGATCTCTTCTTTCAAGTCACCGTAAAGAAACATGGTCTTCACATCCACTTATTCAAGCTCAAGGTCCATGTTAGCTATTAGACCTAATACAACTCTAACAGAAGTCATCTTCACAACAGTAAAGAAAACCTCATCAAAGTAGATACCCTTCATTTGTGCAAAGTCTTTTACCACTAACCATGCTTTGTGCTTCACTATTTTTTCATTCTCATCTTTTTCAGCTTGAACACCCATCTGTTTCTCAAAGCATTCCTATTTTAGGAAATTATACTAGCTTATAAGTCTTATTTTTCTTCAAAGAACTCATCGCATCCTGTATAGCCTTCTTTCACTCATCTTTATATCATAAGTCATTACTTCTCGGAAGCTCCCCAGCTCCATCTCATCAATAAGAAAAATATAATTGGATGTAGGATACTTAGTTGATGATTGACGCTTTTGCGTAGACCTCCTGTCTTGAGATTCTGTGGTTTCCGGCCAAAAAGACTGCAACTCCGCTTGCTCAATTCCTTTGTCATCTAGTAACCCCTTTGCCTCATCTCTATCCAGATCATTTTGTCCACCTTCTTCACTTGTAGTTTGAACTGGAGAAAGAGTTGGTGTAAAATCAACCACTCCATCAATTGTTTTTTAAGCCTTATCAGTCTTCTTAACATCTCCAAAAAACTAGTCTTCATAGAAAACCACATTCCTACTTTTGATAATTCTTCTTTTCTCTGCATCCTATAACCTGAAGCCAAACTCATCTACACCATAACTAAGAAAGATGTAACTCCCTGCCTTATCATCCAACTTTGAATGATGTTCCTTCGGTACATGTGCAAATGCCTTACACTCGAACACCTTCAATTGTGAATTTTTCCCTGTCCATTCTCTTTGAAAGATCAAAATTCAAAGGAACTGAAAGAGATCCATTAATCAGATAACCTGTAGTTAGTACGGCTTCACCTCAAAATGACTTGAGCAACCGTGCTACTGTCATCATGCATCTCATTTTTCAATAATAGTGAGATTTCTCTCTGTCACACCATGCTTTAAGCAAGAGCTTTTGAAATGGTTGGATGTGTACCACCACCATTATCCGTGTGAAGACACTTCAAGAGTTTACCTGTTTCTCTTTTAACCATGATATGAAACTTTTGAATCATCATCGATAAACGTGACAAAAAACTTATTGCCACCCATTAATTCTACCTCCATGGGACCACAAACATAGGAATATACCAAATCCAAGACATTAGATTTCAATTTTGATGGCGAAGAGAAAGCAACCTTATGATGTTTATTAAACAAACAATAATCACAAGGGTTAAGGGATGTACCTTTGGAGTAAGGAATTAAATCCTTTTTTGCCAACATCTGTCATCTTTTTTCACTCATAAAACCAAGTCTCTTATGCCACAGATTTGGAGATAAACTTTCATGAACAGTATTCGATACGACTTTACACAACTTCACATATGTTTTATATAGCGCATTACCCGCTTTTCCTCTCGCAATAATAAAAGACCCTCTAGTGAGTTTTCATCTGCCATTTCCAAAGTAATTTTTATAACTTGCAGGATCTAATGCTGTCCAAAAAATCAGATTCAATGGTAGATAAGGAACATATCGTACATCTTTGAGTATCATTGTGCAACCAACATTGATTTTAATGCAGACATCACCGATACCGACAATCTCTGAATTACGTATTGCCCATCTTCATTGTACCAAAGTCGCTTGGTATGCTGCGAACATTTTCCTCCATAGAGTAGCATGGTAGGATGCTGCTGTGTTAATAACCTACTCAACCAGATCATCTACAGCACTCAAACACTCATCATGATCGCCGACAAGCACCATTACTTCCTATCTTAAAGTAGCTGTAATGTGTTCACTGTCATTGTACTTCTCATTGTTGGCTCCTTCCTTCAAGGTAAAACAATTTTTCCTAATGGGGCCTTTCGTATCACAGAAAAAGTATTTCACAGACTTTTTCCTGGTCTGTGATTCACCACTAGACTTACCACATTGGTCCCCTACTTTTACTCCTCCCCTTGTTCTCAGTAAGAAAGGCCTATGCATTATCTGTTCCTGTAGTTTTCCTTCTAGCTTCTTTATTTCGTAAACTACTGGTAACCTGACTCATGGACAACACTATCTAAAGTAAAGTTGCTTACGAAAATAACCAATGTTTCCCATGTATTTAGCAAAGAACCTAGAAGCAACAAAGCTTGCATCTTATCATCAAGGACCATATTCATTATGACTAATTGATTTACTATACTTTGGCACTCATTAATGTGATCTTTTATCTGACCACCGCCTTTGAATTTCATGTTTATAAGCTTTCTGATAAAAGAAAGTTTTGTTCACTGTGGTATTTTTATCATATCTTGCTTTTAACCTTTTTTAAAGAGTATGAGCATTGGTTTCATTAGACACGTGGTGAAATATGCTGTTATCACCCACTATCTGATATGATAACCACCTTTTTATGCATCTTATTCCAATCTACATTTTTCATATCTTTTGGTTGAGCACTATCCCCCTCAATGGGATCATAGAGGTCTTTACAATAGAGGATGTCTTCCATTTTTGGTTTCTAGATCAACCAATTGGTATGATTAAGCTCAACCATGGTAGTGTTCGCAGCGTTGTTCACCATCTCAATCAAGCAAACAAGAAAATAAACAACTGGCATTAACCTTAATTCATGCACCAAACTGTAGATCGCGTCACCACACGCACGCTAGAAGAAATGCATCGGAAATCTGACTCCGGATGACTCTAATATCACAGAAATAATTTTTGGTGCTTCGATTTGGTCAAACTCTCTTATTGATGGTCAAATAACCAATCGTTTTCCATAGATGCGTAGATTTGCTCAAAATAAGTCTATATGCGCAAATGGATCTTTAATTGGACTTTGAATAATCAAGATATCATAGAAACAAATTTCTGTCGTCAATCTCGGTCAATCTACTTTTCATTGTATGATCTACTGACATCGGCTGACGTCAATGTAGCTTTCTACTGTATGCTAGACTACTTACATGGGTTTAGGTCAACCCAAGTAAGACACGAACTGTAACCTAGGTGAATTGGACTGTGCTGTTGCTTAACAGGTTAGTCTGACCTACCTTGTATCAAGGAAACCCAGAATGTTGTCTTTTTCTTCGCTGATTCACTCTGCGATAGGGACAAAGGCTCCCTACTTTTCCCCCTCAAGTGTTGCTTTTTAAACACAAGGAATCTCTCTCTTGAGATAAAAAAATTAAAAAAATTAAAATCCCCAAAATACCCCCACATATCTCTCTCCTTTCCTCCTCTCTCTCTTCCCCTTTTTCCCTTTCGCCGGTGATGAGCTTCGGCCGGCGGGAGCATAGTTCTCCCTCCCTCTTTCCCTCTTCCTCTTCCCATCCCCTTCCTTTCTTCTCCCTCTTTTTTCCTCTCATCTCCCCCCCCCCCCCCCCCCACTTACTCCTTGATAAGTCCTTAAAACTTCATTTCTTTCATGTATAATTTCATATATTTTAAGGACTTAATCATTCTAAAATGCATCGATTAGGGTAGAATCATGATTAGTGCACTTGAAGTCCATTTTGCATGTTTTAATGCATAATTCTCTCAAAAATCATCATTTTAGCACAAAATCATGAAAATTACTTTTTCTGAAACTCTAATTTCTCAAAATATTTTCAAACCTTGATTCTTCATGAAATGATTTGAAGTTCTTTCATTATTAGTTTATACAAGTGAAAATATTTGCAATGAGGCATCTTATGCTATCATTTCATGTGAAAAGAGTTCACATTCATGCATTTGTGACTTTAGAGATAAAACTATCATTTCATATAAAATGTCACAGTTTCATGCATGAAATCTTTGGAACTATCATTCATTACAATATTCCTCATGTTTCATATTATTTCTCAAAATTTTGGAGGAATCCTAGTTGAATTAGAACTATTTGCGAAGAGTCCCAATTGAGCTAAAACTCTACTAATTCTTATAAATTGAACTCTTTTTACAGGTACTGTGAAAGTTGGGACCCACTAGATGTCAATTGGATACCCTTCCTAGATGAAGAATTCTATTTACATCATGATTTTTGCCTGGGACCCACACTAGCTCGAAAAATCATATTGGGTCCTGCAGTGAAGATTGGAGCTGAAAAGGTGCTGATCTGAAGAAGAATAGAGAAGCATTAAAGTTAGTGGACCCCGCAAACACTCACACATGTGGAGAGCTTACACATGTGCCACGGGTAAAGGGGGGTCCACTCATTCCACTTGAACTATCCCCATAACCTTTTTCAGGAAATTTTAAAAAAATTCCACAATGATGCAGTAATTGAAGAAGGAATACAAGAAGGAGTTTGTAAAGCCACAAGGGGACCCACAAACAAGAATGCATGTCTAAGCCTCCTATATTTTCATGTTTGGATCACACTTAAACTCTTTTAAATTATCTCCCATTATTTATGCAAAATTTGAGAAAGAAATGAGATAATTTATGAGAGAAAATAGAGTTTTAGTTGGAAAAGGATAAGCCACCAAAGGAGATAGACCCCTATTCTTTTAAGGAGTGTTTTACACATCTAAAAGAGACTCTTCCTTAGCCTTGGACGCCCAGCCAAGGAGGTGGGCCCTACTCCATTTGAAATTGAAGAAAAAGCTGAAAAAAAAGGGCCATTCTATGTATTTTTGTGCTCCACTTGAAGAGGGCCTACTGCCAGTGCTTTTAGATCAAATTCAAGAATATTTTCAGCAACAAAACTCCCCCTTATCTTATCCTCATCAATCTTGGAGATTAAGGAGTAAAGATAAAGTCATAATTGAAAAAAAAAGAAAAAGTCTTCTCAGAAGAAAGAAAGTCAATCTCATTTTTTTTAGAACAACCTGGATTAAAATAATCACATCTCTCAAACCGTACATTGGATTGGGCCAATTTTGGTACCATTGGAAAGCTCTTTCCAAGTAGATATCTAAAGAGTCTAAGATTGTATAATTTAAAGCTGAAATGAGAAAGTTATGCCCCAAGAAGATGGCTGTGATTTTTCTACTAAAGAGCGTCTCATCAAAGGTGGGCCTTATCCTTTGACAAGTTATAGCTAAAATATAAATGGTGGGTGCACTTAGAAATTCAACAAGATAAGACATCTTATCTGATCTCAAACTTGGAGGATAAGTAACAAATTTCTCAAAATTTTAATAAGACTCTATTTACACAAAGGAGTCTAAATTCAATGCATTAGTGGAGGCCTAAAACCATAAATTGGACCCCCTTGCACATCCCAAAGCATGGAGAAACTCCCTCTTAGCCACCAAACACTCCTCTTTCTCTCTTTCTCTCTTCCTCAATTGAAGTCTTCTTCTATCCTTTCAATTAGAAGAGAAGTTCTCCATCCTAGTGTAAGTAGCATCTTCTATTTCAATTTATGTATCTTTTATAAGAGACTACTTCATTAGTAAAGTTAAGCTTTTTTGTATATCTTTTTTTTTGCATGGTTTGTCTCTATACTTTGATTATAATGCTCATGGATATGCTTGGATTGACGACCCAACTCTTTGGAATAATGTTCTAGTTGATGGATGAATTTTGTGAATGATTAGATCTTGAGATAGCAAATCTACTACTTGAATCACTTGAATTACTTTTAATATATTTAAATTCCTGCATACTACTTTTAAATTCATGTTCTACTACATTTAAATTTTATGTTTTCACTACATTTAAATTTTTGCAATTACTACTTTTAAATTCCTTGTCTTTATGTTTTCTTCTATTTGAAGTTTTTATCAATTTCTATGTTGATATCTTGCATAACTTATGGATGCAGTTAATTTTAGAATCATGCATAATCATTACATGAGATTTGTGGTGAGTTTTAATTTCTGAAAATTCAATTCTTGGATCTAAAATTTATGAGTTTTAAATAAAAATAAAGAGTTTAAATTCGGATTAAAATAGAGTGCACAAAAAGACATCATACAATGGTGCTTTTAGTTTGAATTTTAGCAATTTAAAAATCTGCTCAGTGATATCATTTTCCCTGAAGTTTGGAGAAATTTTTTTTATTAATGAGATAATTTTAAACAATAAATATTTCATTAAAATATAATTTTGGGAAGTTAGATTTTCAGTGGCTTAAACAAAGACTAGTGAAACAGTCTGCATGCAGATTTCTGCAGCAGGGAAGGGTTTTATCCGAAAATTTGGAATTGATTAGCCTATCAAATCATTGAGTTTTATGTGAAAATCGGTACAAGTGAGGTTTGATAGGTTTCATTTCAAGCCTTTGAGTTTCAAGTGAAAATAAATTCGAGAAGTTTGTTGACCCATAAAAAGTTTGCAAATAACGCAACAAAGACATTATAAACTTTGGATTATAAATTCCCAAAGTTTTCAAAGCATTTGGACCTCATCTCAGTTCAAGTCGGGCTTTGGAGACTCTTTGCTAGCTCCTTAGGAATCACTGCGGGACCTGGCACTTCCACATGTTGAAGCAAGCTTCTAGTTAATGAAATGCTTTCAAGTACATTTAAAGACTACTCTTCAAAGATTCAGAGCATTTGGACATCATTTGGATCCAAACTTGGTCTAGATGATCATATACTATACTCCGTGGGCCCTTGCGCAGAGTGACATCCCATGAAGATCAAATTAGCTGAAACTCTCAGGGGAAGCTCAAATGATGCCCAAGAAAGGTTCTACAAAATTTCGAGTTCAACAGACATCATTGAATCCAAAAGCTACGGCATGTAAACTTGGTATCAGTCCCCCCCCCCCCCCCCCAAGCCATGGGGTCACTGACCAAAGTCCTGCTTCCCAATATCCAAAATTGATGAAATTTGGATGCAAAGCTTCAGTCATGCTCAGAAGATACTCTGCAAATTTTCAAGTCGAAAGGACTCCGTTTGGTCCGAATTTCATTACATGTCAGCTTAGAGGACAGTAATCCCGAGTTATGGGATCACCGACTAAGATCTTACTTCCAAAAGGCCAAAGCTGATAAAATTTGGAAACAATGCTCAAAGAATGCTCCAAGTTACTCTCCTAAAGTTTTAAGCCAATTGAACGTTGTTCGGATATAAAAAAAGCTAACTACCTCAATGTGGGGTGAATAGTGACCTAACACATGCAATGAATAGGCCACTGTTTGAAATCATGCTTCCTTGTAAGGTCTCGAACCCCACTAATCTTGATTTACATTAATTAAGTTCGTTTTATATTAATTAATCCGAAACTAGAGGGTTTGGGCTTCGGATAGGTAGTTGGGCCAGAGTTTTGGACCCCACTTTAGCAGTTAAGGGCCTTTTCGTAATTGTCTTTGCACCTCTTGGACACCTCGTCCACTTCCTTACGTGTAATTTATCGCATAGATCGTCTTTTGTGTTGGGCCCGAGTTAATCCGGACTCATTCTGGGCCAATTGGGGTCCTCCGGACTAAACTGAAAATTCTGAAAACAAGTGGGCTTGCATGTGATTTAAGGAGAAGTTACGTTTAAAATGAAAAGAAGCACTCAACGTACTCTCTTTTTTTGTGTTCTCTGTGTTGAAACTCCTCTCCTTCTCCCTGGATCCCTTCTCTTCCACTTCCGAATCGGCGAGCTACTAGGATTGGGATCGTGCATGTGTTAGGGAAAGCCTTCAACTATCTTCCTCTTCCTCATAGGAGTATTTACTTCCATAGGAAGCATATCCTCTTCAAGTTACATCTCATCAAGGTGAGGGTTTTGCTCCCATTCCATATATTCAGGTTGGTTGGGGTCAAGGAGACTCTAATCCATGACATGCATGCAACTCAACATTCCATTTATCAGTTTTATGTTGTCATGTAGAGAACCCACTTCTCATTAGAGATCTTCCTTTGAGTATTCAGCAAAAAAGAGTTGGGAGAGTTAACACTGGTGATAAGGCAAGTATTAAGGTCATCTGTGTTGCATGAATGAATAAGTTATGCTGTATTGAACTAGCTCTTCATATCTTGAATTTCAGTCATTTCCCTTCTGTGTTTTAATTGATATGAATGTAGTGTGTATTGAGTTAGAATGATGAGAAGGGAACAAGAGGTGTGCGTATAGGATAATCTCAAGGACCTTTCAATTGAGCCTTGGAACTTCCTCAAAAGTCAGTTTTGTGCTGATTTTGCACAGAAATTGAGCTACAGAACTGGGATGTGATTTCTGAAGCTTACAGTGGATCTACGGCTAAGCCGTAAGCATCTACGGCTCAAAGTCTAGAGAGCAATAGAATGGGATTTTGAACTACGGTTCGCTTACGGCTACGCCGTGAATTTCCCTACGGCTAAGCCGTATCCAGCCCGTACCCAAGCCGTAGGCTTTCCTACGGCGAGCTTTCCAGAGAGCTCACAGAACCCAGTTCCTTCTACGGTTTGCAGATGGCTGCACCGTGTAATACACGACGGCTAAGCCGTGACCTCCCCGTAACCTACCCGTAGGCTTAGCTCGGCTAAGCCATAGGCCAATATACGGTTGGACCATAACTACGCCGAAAATGCAGATGAAATTCTGACCCACTCGGCTAAGCCGTAGCCTTGTATACAGCTAAGCCGTAAGAACCCAATGAATGCAGGACGTTAGGAACCTCAATGACCTTGTAGGGCCTTAGTGTTGGTACCTTCTATGCCTCCACATTGGCCACTGGTAATTACCTGTTAGAATGATTGAATGATTTATGAATGATCTCCTAATGGCAAGTCATGGATGTTGGCGTGAGAAAGGGTGTCCCGTATGCACACAAGGTAATACCAAGACACGGTAATACAATGACACCAAATGTCTCATGTGTACATCATGTTGAATGTCCTTGGGGACCAAGGGAATGCATCCATATTGCTATGATATATCACCTTCAGCATGATTGTTATCAAATTCATTCCTCTAGCAAAACCCGAGGCAATTCAGACCTGAGCTTCTAATGAGTGCGTGTCTGACAAGCCAGAGCTTCTACTGAGTGTGTGCTTGTTAACCAAGGGTATAGCAGGGGTTCAAGCCTTGCAGTTCAAATGTATATGCTTCGTTTCATTATGTATATGCTTCATTTCCTTACACCTGATATGATTAGTATGATTAATTCCGAGTCGGCACCACTTAGCTTTTGCCTTTTTGGGTATATGTATGTCACCACTATAGTAGGTTTACGGAGGGGTTGTCAACGCTCCTTGGGAAGCTAGCCTGATCCCCTAGCGACCCATACGACATGTATGCTCCCTTTTGGGAGAATAGAGCATCGTGGTTGCCAATCAGTATGTTTGATGTTTCAATTATAATTCCTCACTCATGCATCATGTTTAGTGATTGTTCTTGTTACCACATCATGTTGTATTTGTTTCATATGCCTTAGTACTTGCTTAATCGTCATGTTAACAGTGTTACCCTTGGTATTGTAGGTCCAGATCCCGGTCCCAACAAGGACAATGACGTGGCCCCGAAGGGTACCCCAACAATACCTTGGGGTGTAGGCGAATGGATGGATGGCGACGACTACTACTAGCCATCCTACGGAGAGCATCTATTTTAGGGATATTATGCTGGGACTTTTGTATCAATCTTTTAAGAACCAATTGGGAAATGTACTTAAAGACTTTAACTCTCCTGTATGTTTATATGTTTACTTATAAAAGCTTGTGCTCTTGATAATTACTGAGTATTTCGCAGGATGTTGTTTATGATAAGTTATGTTTGTACGTGTGTCAGCATACCTCACACGTTCCTGTGGAATCTCCCTTGTAGAAATTCGTGCATAATTCTTCAGGGCATGAATTTCTACGGGATTACGTATCCACGCCTTGGGGGCCCACTCAAATCCCCAAATTCCCGGGATTGGGGCGTGACATTCCCCAAATCCAAAGTTGATAAAATTTAGAGGAATACTCCAAGATGTTCCTAATGTCAGTCCCTCCAAGTTTCAAACCAAACCAAGCTCATTTGGGCCTCAAATAGCTGACACAAGGGCCCACTTTCATGAAAAGTCAACTAGAGGGTTGACCAATTTCAGAAGGTCAAAATAGGTTGAAACTTCTATGGCACACTCAGAATAGTGTTAAGAAGCATCCCTCCAAGTTTCGTGGTGATTGGACTTTGTTTGGGCCCTAAACAGGTGAAAACGGGCTGCAGCTGTAAAAACCCGAAATTAGACCTTGTCTGTGACCGCGGCTACGGTCACGGACCCCCAAAGTACATTTCCTGTGGTTTTGGGTGGTTTTTCTCCACTTCTTTTTGAAATTCAACTTCCCACAACTCCCCACAACTCCCAAGAACTGCCAAAAACTACCTGGGGCCTCTATAAAAAGAACAGTGTTTGAAGGAAGAAAGAGAAAGACACACAGGAGAGAAAAAGAGAGAATTGAACGAACGCAAGAGTATTCAACCAAGAAAAGCAGCATCACACGACCCTTCCCCTCTTCTTTTAGTCACCAAGGTGAGCAAAAAGATTTAGAGGAAGAGGAGAAGGGTGGGGTAATTACAGAACACACTATGTATATGCAGTAACGATTATTCGAAGGATGACGTTGTCATCTTTGTTTTTCTCATTCAGGGGGATTTCTTGGCCATTACTATTAGATTTTGTGGACTCAATCCATCAGTTGATGTAATAAATTGATTAATTTCTTTATTTATTAATAAAATCATGCTTTACTTTCATAAGATGAATATCATTTTACTACTTCATGCACATGACCAATACATATGACATAATGGTTCATGAGTTGAACCGGGTCCCATTAGTATATTAGATATGATATATGCGCATGGATGAGATCCACACGCGGGAGATATATGTCACAAATCTTATACTTAAATAGCTTCACAGCCAGTAATGAGACTGGGCATCTCATTTGAAAAGGTTGCAGCACTTTGATCACTATGATATAGTGTGATTTGTCTCGATCATCAGAATGTAAGATTCTGGATCACGGTGCTGGTACATTGGATGTATTAAAGGACCATGAGATGCACCTTATGGAATTCCGTCTCAATAATAAGGTATCCTCTCATAATTCCTTAGCAATAGGCTCTCAATCCTGAGACATTGATGAACTTAAGTTTCTATCTATTCATTTGCTTTGAGTCACCAATGAGTGAGGCCGACTATAGGTTAACACCTCGGTGTCTTGGGTATGTGGTAGTAGAACTGTGGGAATATTGAATGATCAAGATGGAATCTATCTCTATTATCCCCTTGTGCCAATTAATGGATTTGTCGTTAGTAAGTGCGCACCCATCTCAATTAAGAGTTAATTGGATGGTACTGATGATTACTGTGATTAATTAGGGCTCAAGGATAATAAGATGTGGAACTTAGATTGGAAGAGACAGATTTATTCCAATTGATCCACGGATATTGATAGAGGGGCCTACTTGTGGTAATTGGGAAGTTTAGGGTCTTCATTGTAATTTATTCCTAAGACTGGAGTGCAATTGCATTTATATAGTGGTGTTATTTGCAATTAACTGAGGGCCCAGATTGCACATGAGATGTGGGGTCGCGGTGTTCCAATTAGAGCCAGCTTTCTAAGGAATCCCTAGTGGTCCCCACACTAGCCCAAGTTATTGGAAAATACTAATCCGACTCGAACTTTAGAAAGAAGGGATAAGAAAGGAGAAAGTTGCTAATTGCTTTGGAAGTAAGACTTCTATTTCAATTAGGCAAGGACGAGATTTGAAAGTTTATAAAATCTCCTTGGACGTTCAAAAGAGTCTCTCTCACGCCCAAAACCCTATTCGTGCAAAAGTTGCACGAGTTTCTCTCTCCTTCTCTCTTCTAGTTCCTTGGAGTTTCGAGTTGGGATTTTCTCCTGAAGATTCCACCACTCTTCTTGAGAAAAGAAATCCAATTCGGGTCATAGCGTGGAAGGCTAAGAGGTGCTAAAGAAATCCATTAGAGCAGTTCGGATCTCCAAAGGTATGATCTACTTCTTACATGCCGTAGATTATTATGGATGTTTGTGCTGGTAGAATATTTACTGTACATGGTCACGAGATTGAGGGTAATGCATCCTGGATTGGGTTTTGGTCTTATGGATGGTTGATCCTTGTGTCAAGTGGGTCAAAAGTTTTGAAAATCTATCCACGAGACCCACCTACTTCCAACAATTGGTATCAGAGACATACCTCATCTCTAATCATGTTAGATCAGTAATCTTGTTCTAATCTTTGCATGAGATGTGAAGAGGATAGAGCAAGGGCTATGATAGGATCAGTGTTTATTGGGTTTGCTTGCTTTTGTAGTAGATACATGTTTGGAAAGTCACAAAAGGTTTTAATCATGATAGGAGGATGATAAGATGCCATTAGAAGCATACTGAGATAATTAGAGGTGACTGGGGACAGCAGGAGCCGAATCTGAAAAAGAACCCAAATTTCTGGGTTCGTCAGGTCGGTTAGTCAAACGGACCACTATGGCTGTAGAGGTCTGTTGGCTAACCGTAGGGACCAGATCGGCTAATCAAACCCAAGCAGAATCATCTTGTTCTTGGTTTGAGTTGTTGTTTTTTTTTTTTTTGTTTTCGGGGGTGCTGCTGTTGGAAGTAGGTGGGTCTCGTGGATAGATTTTCAAAACATTTGACCCACTTGACACAGGGATCAACTATTCATAAGACCAAAACCCAATCCAGGATGTTTTACCCTCAATCTCGTGACCATGTACAGTAAAAATTATACCAGCACTAAACATCCAAAATAACCTACGACATGCAAGAAGTAGATCATACCTTTGGAGACCCGCAGTGCTCTAATGGACTTCTTCAAGACCTCTTAGCCTTCCACGCTATGACCCCCGAATTGGATTTCTTTTCTCAAGAAGAACGGTGGAATCTTCAGGAGAAAATCCCAACTCGAGACTCCAAGGAACTAGAAGAAAGGAGAGGAGAGCAACTCGCGCAACTCTTGCACGAAAGGGTTTTGGGCGTGAGGGGGACTCTTTTGGACGTCCAAGGATATTTTATAGACTTCCAAATCTCTCCCTTGTCTAATTGAAATAGAAGTCTTACTTCCAAAGCAATTAGCAACTTTCTCCTTTCTGAACTCTTATTTCTAGAGTCCAAGTCGGATTATTGTTTTCCAATATCTTGGGCTAGCGTGGGGACCACTAGGGATTCCTTAGAAAGCTGGCTCCAACTGGAACACCGCGACCCCACATCTCATGTGCAATCCGGGCCCACAGTTAATTGCAAATAACACCACTATATAAATGCAATTGCACTCCAGTCTTAGGAATAAATTACAATGAAGACCCTAAACTTCCCAATTACCACAAGTAGGCCCCTCTATCAATATCCGTGGATCAATTGGAATAAATCCGTCTCTTCCAATTTAAGTTCCACATCTTATTATCCTTGAGCCCCAATTAATCACAGTAATCATCAGTACCATCCAATTAACTCTTAATTGAGATGGGTGCGCAGTTACTAATGACAAATCCATTAATTGGCACAAGGGGATAATAGAGATAGATTCCATCTTGATCACTCAACGTTCCCACAGTTCTACTACCATATACCCAAGACACCGAGGTGTTAACCTATAGTCGTCCTCACTCATTGGTGACTCAAAGCAAATGAATAGATAGAAACTTGAGTTCGTCAATGTCTCAGGATTGAGAGCCTATTGCTAGGGAATTATGAGAGCATACCTTATTATTGAGACGGAATACCATAAGGTGCATCTCATGGTCCTTCAATACATCCAATGTACCGGCACTATTGATCCAGAATCTTATATTCTGATGATCGAGACAAATCACACTATCTCATAGTGATCAAAGTGCTGCAACCTTATCAAATGAGATGCCCAGTCTCATTACTGGTTGTGAAGCTATTTAAGTATAAGATTTGTGACATATATCTCCCGCGTGTGGATCTCATCCATGCACATATATCACATCTAATATACTAATGGGACCCGGTTCAACTCATGAACCATTATGTCATACGTATTGGTCATGTGCATGAAGTAGTAAAATAACATTCATCTCATGAAAGTAAAGCATGATTTTATTGATAAATAAAGAAATTAATCAATTTATTACATCAACTGATGGATTGAGTCCACAAAAACTAACAGCTGCCCCTTGGAACCCCGCGAGCTGACCGGGCAGCTCGACCCCCGCCGGGGCACTGCCCCCGGACCCCCACTGCGTAGGGGATCTTGTATCGTGGTGGCAAAAATTTGGCATCTTGTTTTTCCATTGTGGTTTGGCAACCTGATTTTGTGAGATGCTTTGTTGTATGAGATACTAACTTGCAGGTGATAATGTCCTCTCCATATGGCCCACATGTTTTTCTTTCCTTATAATTATTGGTTTATTTGTGGCTAAGTGTAAAGAGCATCATGGTTTCCTTGGTTTCCCGTGAAAGGGCAAGGCATGGTGAATTTCCCTATAGCCCTTTTGTTTCCATGTTTAGATTACCATGTAAGTCTCATTATAGAGACATTGGAATTTATTATTATTATTTTTTTAAAACTTTGTAAATTCTGGAGATGTTCGAAACAAAGAAGGAAAGAGAAGCTGGACTCCTAATCAAAGAGTTTGAAGATTACCAAAAGGTGTTTTGGAGATGCCCAAAGAGTTTGAGGAATCCCAAAGTTTTGGAAAGTCTAGAAGTCCAAGAAGTCTTTTCCGCTTGGGTCATGTGGAGAAGAGGACTAGTCTTTTATTATAGCACTTTCTATTTATGGATGAATGCTTATTTTAGAGTATTTCCATATCTGATCCAAACATAGCAAATTCCAAAATTGGTCAAATCAAATTAATTTTTGGAAAGATTTCTAATTAGAGTTGGTGGGCCCATGAGATGGATCTATTGGTAACACTAATTTTAGAAACTGGACTTTCCTTAAAATAACTTGACTTGGAACCAATCATTGGTCTTATCATGAGATGAATATATACTTATATTTGATGGACCCATACACCTATAAGGAAATCCTCAACTCTAAAATATTAAGTGAGAGCGGGGCATTTCTATATATATATAAAAATCCCCATGGTTTTCCACCATAGGTCCATTGTAAGGAAAGTATTATAGCCCCGTGCCATTTTGAGAATGGCCATTCCCCACGGAGGGCTTGTATTTATCTGGATACTGGATATGGATCTCCTATGAATAGTGTTGATGAGATAGGGTGGGAGCCCACTCCCCAAGGAGGAGCTGCCCGCAACGGTTGTCATGCAATGCTAGTTGGTGGGTCACACTTAACTAAAATAATGATGTAGTATCCCCAAGGATTTGCCTCATGTATTTTAGAAACCGAAGCTAATCGGGAGTCATACATTATTTGGTATGAGATACCTAGATAGTAATGAATGAAGGGGATCATGGATAGTTAGTCTTATTCCCAATTTTGACCAACTTTGATCTGCACCAGTCTAGGAGGTATTTGCACTCCCCAAGGAGGCATACCCCGCAGGATTGGGATTCCGATGTATTCTGAATTTTGTGGTTATGAGGATTCCCACATAAATTTGGTAGAATACTAAATCCTAATGTCATTTAAATTCATTAATTGAATGTATGGTTATGTGTTACAGTATTACAAGCATGAATTCGAATACTTTCAATCCACTTGAGACCATCCTCAACCAGAATAAGTTGGTGGGATCCAACTATGTAGACTGGAAACGGAATCTAGATATTGTCCTGACAGCTTCAGGATATAAATATGTCCTTACCAAAAACCCCCTTGAAGAGCCTGGCTTAGATGCATTAGAAGCAGAAAAGGACCTTTACACCAAATGGGCCAAAGACGATGAGATGGCCCGATGTTATATTCTGGCATCCATGTCTAGTGTGCTACAACACCAACATCAATCTTATAAGACTGCATGTGATATGATATCGAACTTAAAAGAGATGTTTGCAGAACAAGGCAGATCTACTAGGCAGGCAGCCATGAGGGTGCTCATTAGCACCAAGATGGCTGAAGGTACATCAGTACCGAAACACATGCTGAAGATGATGGACTCATTAAATGAGTTAGATGTACTGGGAGCTGTGATTGATGCAGAATCGCAGATTGACATAATCCTTGAGTCACTAGCAGAGTCATTCAACAATTTCAAGGTCAATTATGATATGAATAAAATGAATCTGACTCTGGCTGAGCTATCTAGTCAGCTGGTAGCAACTGAAGGGATTATGAAGAAAAAACCAACTGCCTTAATGACAGAAAAGTCAGATGCCAAGTTCAAGCCGAAAGACAAAGGGCAGAAAGGCAAAAAGAAATCAGTTCCAAAAGGTCCTAAGGTGGAGAATGGTCCAACTGGTGGCATGGCTAAAGCTAAGGGTTCAGGGACAAAAGGAAAGTGTTTCCATTGTGGTAAGACAGGATATTGGAAGAGGAATTGTCCAGAATATCTGTCTAAGAAAAAGACCCCAGGTATGATTGAGTCACTTATACCTGAAGTTAGTTTTGCAACTGGTACTTCAGAATCCTGGTGTGTGGATTCCGGGGCTTGCAACTGGTACTTCAGAATCCTGGTGTGTGGATTCCGGGGCAACTAATCACATATGTAATACGTTGCAGGGGTTCAGGGAAACCAGGAGGCTAAGTGATGGAAAAATCATTGTCAACCTAGAATCTGACGCTAAGGCGGAGGCTGTTTCAATGGGAGTCATTACTTTATGTTTTTCAAATAATAAATTGGTTTTGTCAGAAATATTATATGTATCGTCTTTAAGGCGGAATTTAATTTCAGTTTCTAGTTTGGTGAATAAAGGTTATTCTATTACTATTGGTACTGAAGTTGTCATAAAGAGGAATGGTACTTTCATATGTTCTGGCAAGGTAACCAATGGACTTTATTTGTTAACTCCCATGATGTATGAGATACATGATACTGAAACAATTAATAGACCATCATTAAAAAGAAAGTCACCTTCATCTAATCCAATAAAACTTTGGCACCTGAGGCTAGGTCATATAAACCTTAACAGGATTGAGAGGCTAGTGAAAGATGGTATCTTACCTTCATTGGTGGTAGAACCAATGCCTATCTGTGAGTCCTGTTCGAAAGGTAAAATGACCAAAAGACCTTTTTCAGCTAAGGGTAATAGGACCAAAGATTTATTGGAATTAGTGCATACTGATGTCTGCGGACCCATTAATGTCAAGGCCAGAGGAGGATATGAGTACTTCATCACTTTCACAGATGATTACTCAAGATATGGTTACATATACCTTATGCACCGTAAGTCCGAAGCTTTTGAAAGGTTCAAAGAGTTTCGAGCGGAAGCGGAAAAGCAATTAGGTAAGAGTATCAAGACTCTTCGATCAGATCGAGGAAGGGAATATCTCTCTGCTGATTTTATGGGTTACTTATCAGAAAATGAGATTCTATCCCAGTTGTCTGCTCTTGGTATGCCTCAACAGAATGGAGTAGTAGAAAAAAGGAACCGGACTCTTTTAGATATGATTAGGTCTATGCTGAGTTTCTTAAGATTACCTATATCCTTTTCGGGATACACTTTGGATACTGCAATGTACATACTAAACCTCGTACCATCTAAGTCTATACCTAAGACTCCCCGGGAATTGTGGTCTGGGCGAAAGCCTAGTCTACAACATTTACACATTTGGGGTTGTCCAGCACATGTGCTCAAGGTTAAGACGGATAAGTTAGAAATGAAGTTGAAAGTATGCACATTTGTAGGATATCCTAAAGGAACTAAAGGTTGGTTATTCTATAATCCCAGAGAGCAGAAAGTGCTGGTCAGCACCAATGCGGTTTTTCTGGAGGAAGATTATATGATGGACCGGAAATCTTTAGAAAAGGTGATCTTGGAAGAGATTCAGGAGCAATCAATTCCAAATCCAAGTATGACCGGACTTGAGGAAGAACCGCCCTTACCAGACCTAGTAGTTACACCAGTACCTCGTCATAGTGGGAGGATTGTCAGACCCCCTGACAGGTTCTCATTCTTAGGAGAGTCTTATGAAGCAATCCCAGAAGAGCCGGAACAAGATCCCTCTAACTATGATGAAGCAATCAATGACTTAGACTCGGGACGCTGGCAAGATGCTATGAAAGCTGAGATGGAGTCTATGTACTCAAATCAGGTCTAGGCGCTTGTGGAGTTGCCTGCCAATATTAAACCTATTGGGTGCAAGTGGGTCTACAAGAGAAAAAGAGGACCAGATGGAAGAGTGGAGCCCTATAAGGCTAGGGTTGTTGCGAAAGGATATACTCAGAAAGAGGGGATCGATTATGAGGAAACCTTCTCGCAAGTAGCCATGCTCAAATCCATCTGGATACTCTTATCCATTGCGGTTCATCTCGATTACGAGATTTGGCAAATGGATGTCAAGACGGCGTTTCTCAACGGTCATCTTGAGGAAGACATCTATATGGTGCAGCCAGACGGTTTTGTAGCTAAAAACCAGGAGCAAAAAGTTTGCAAGCTGCAGAAGACTATTTATGGACTGAAGCAGGCATCTCGAAGCTAGAATATCCGTTTTGACCACGCAATTAAGTCATTTGGTTTTTGTCAAAATCTAGATGAGTCATGTGTGTACATGAAAAGTGAGGGTGACAGGATAGTTTTTCTGGTTTTATATGTCGATGACATCTTTCTCCTCGGGAAAGACATAGGAATGTTGTCAACGGCAAAAGTTTGGTTAGCGAAGACTTTTGATATGAAGGACTTGGGAGAAGCTAGTTACATCCTAGGGATTAAACTCTATCGAGACCGGAAAAATAGGATGATTGGCTTATCCCAAGCTGCATACATAGATAAGGTGCTAGTACGGTTTGCAATGCAAGACTCCAAGAAGGGTATCACACCTTTCAGGCATGGAGTGCACCTTTCCAAGGATCAATGTCCTAAGACACCCGAGGAAAAGGAGCAGATGAGGTCGATTCCATACGCTTCGGCTGTTGGTAGTCTCATGTATGCTATGTTATGTACTAGACCAGATATTTGTTATGTAGTGGGCCTAGTCAGCAGATATCAATCTAATCCAGGACCTGAACATTGGACTGCTGTAAAATGTATTCTCAAATATTTGAGAAGGACTAGAGATTACATGTTGATTTATAGCAGTGATGAGTTGATTCCAGTCAGATACACAGATTCTGACTTTATGTCAGATAAGGATTCTAGGAAATCCACTTCTGGTTATGTATTTATGCTTGGAGGCGGAGCTATCAGCTGGAGGAGTATAAAACAAGAATGTACCGCTGATTCAACCTCGGAGGCTGAATATGTAGCAGCTTGTGAAGCAGCTAAGGAAGCAGTATGGCTTAAAAGATTCCTTTTGGAACTTGGGGTGGTACCTTTGGCACGATAGCCACTCACAGTTTACTGTGACAGCAGCGGGGCAGTCGCTCAGTCAAAGGAACCTAGAAGCCATAAAAGCCAAAAGCATGTACAGAGGAAGTATCACTTAGTCAAAGAGATTGTGCAGAGAGGTGATATTACTATTACCAAGATAGCCTCTGCAGATAATTTGGCAGATCCCTTTACTAAGCCTTTGACTACCAAAGTCTTTGAGCAGCATGTAGAAGGGATCGGCATGAGATGCAACCCTGACTGGCATTGAGCCCAAGTGGGAGATTGTTAGATTTTGTGGACTCAATCCATCAGTTGATGTAATAAATTGATTAATTTCTTTACTTATCAATAAAATCATGCTTTACTTTCATGAGATGAATATCATTTTACTACTTCATGCACATGACCAATACATATGACATAATGGTTCACGAGTTGAACCGGGTCCCATTAGTATATTAGATGTGATATATGTGCATGGATGAGATCCACACGTGGGAGATATATGTCACAAATCTTATACTTAAATAGCTTCACAACCAGTAATGAGACTGGGCATCTCATTTGATAAGGTTGCAGCACTTTGATCACTATGAGATAGTGTGATTTGTCTCGATCATTAGAATGTAAGATTCTGGATCACGGTGCTGGTACATTGGATGTATTGAAGGACTATGAGATGCACCTTATGGAATTCCGTCTCAATAATAAGGTATGCTCTCATAATTCCCTAGCAATAGGCTCTCAATCCTGAGACCTTGATGAACTCAAGTTTTTATCTATTCATTTGCTTTGAGTCACCAATGAGTGAGGCCGACTATAGGTTAACACCTCAGTGTCTTGGGTATGTGGTAGTAGAACTGTGGGAACATTGAATGATCAAGATGGAATCTATCTCTATTATCCCCTTGTGCCAATTAATGGATTTGTCGTTAGTAAGTGCGCACCCATCTCAATTAAGAGTTAATTGGATGGTATTGATGATTACTGTGATTAATTGGGGCTCAAGGACAATAAGATGTGGAACTTAGATTGGAAGAGACAGATTTATTCCAATTGATCCACAAATATTGATAGAGGGGCCTACTTGTGGTAATTGGGAAGTTTAGGGTCTTCATTGTAATTTATTCCTAAGACTGGAGTGCAATTGTATTTATATAGTAGTGTTATTTGCAATTAATTGAGGGCCCAGGTTGCACATGAGATGTGGGGTCGCGGTGTTCCAGTTGGAGCCAGCTTTCTAAGGAATCCCTAGTGGTCCCCATGTTAGCCCAAGTTGTTGGAAAATACTAATCCGACTCGAACTCTAGAAAGAAGGGATAAGAAAGGATAAAGTTGCTAATTGCTTTGAAAGTAAGACTTCTATTTCAATTAGGCAAGGACTAGATTTGAAAGTTTATAAAATCTCCTTGGACGTCCAAAAGAGTCTCTCTCATGCCCAAAACCCTATTCGTGCAAGAGTTGCACGAGTTTCTCTCTACTTTTCTATTCTAGTTCCTTGGAGTTTCGAGTTGGGATTTTCTCCTGAAGAGTCCACCACTCTTCTTGAGAAAAGAAATCCAATTCGGGTCATAGTGTGGAAGGCTAAGAGGTGCTGAAGAAATCCATTAGAGCACTTCGGATCTCCAAAGGTATGATCTACTTCTTGCATGTCGTAGATTATTATGGATGTTTAGTGCTGGTAGAATATTTACTATACATGGTCACGAGACTGAGGGTAATGCATCTTGGACTGGGTTTTGGTCTTATGGATGGTTGATCCCTATGTCAAGTGGGTCAAAAGTTTTGAAAATCTATCCACGAGACTCACTTACTTCCAACAATTACAGAGGTTGTGAATGAGCCCCTTTGGGCCTCATTTTGTTCCTTGAAAATCATAGGTTCAGAATGACACAATTTTGGCTTCTTGTGATGCCCTCTTTGGACTTGAACAAAAGACAGTCCGTAAACAAGAATGACGAATTACAAAGTTTTCAATCAATTCCGTAGTTAAATTCGATCTTCTCAGTGGTCATCCAACATCCCAAGATGCCATGAAAGGGAGTTTCAATAGCTGAAAAAGTTTGGAAGAAAAACCAGCACGAACAGCATGAAAAACGGAGGCAAATAGTGACCTCACACTCACTGTCTATCAGTGACCATGGGTCACGGTCACCCCCTTTTTTCTTTTTATTTTTTCGCATTTTCTCACTCTATGTACACTTTTCTTGTAATTTCTAAAATAAGATCACATCTAAGATTTGAGGAGGGGTTGTAAACTTTGAAAACTTATGTAATTAATTAATGATGAACTGTAATTAATTCCCATTCTTCTTAATGCTTAAAGTGCGTGAATGTCGAACATCGAATCCATCACAATATTTCCATGCCATTTTAAGCACGATCAGAATATTGGCGCTGTCTGTGGGAAATTTATTGCCTTAATTTGTGATTAAATTTGGTTAAAAACACATGAAAAGTGCTGAAAATTGCTGAAAAGTGCTGTTGTTGTGCTGAAATGTGCTGCTGTTATACTGAAAAGTGCTGCTAAAAGCCTATGACCGCAGGGAACTATGTAGAATGTGCTATGACCGTGAGAATCAATGGAAAATGGGCAGTGACCGTGGGTCATGGTCACTGACCTGTTTTATTGCTAAAAATGGCTTGTTTGACCTTTGAAGACACCCATGCAAGACCTTGATGTCTATAATGGGTTTGGAAACTTTATTGAAGGAATTTTGCACCTTGAAGTGCATCCTTTTATTATGCAAATGAAGGCATTAAGCACCTTGAAGTGCAAATTTTTGCCATTTGATTGGAGGACTTAATTGAAGGAACTTGCACCTTGATGTGTACGGACCAAATCACACCCTTTAAAAGAATGATGATTCAATCCAAAGGGCTTTGTCTCAAATAAGTGTTCTATTAAATCAGTGATAAGACCAACGACATTGCACTCCTGCACTGTCCAGTGTCAAGCACTGATGGATCCTGTATGATCATTGTGATAGTGGTGCAGGCTCGATCCTGTGGGCCCTATCCCTTTGATTAGATCCAACCCTCTCTTGCTTATAAGACCGACACGGATGGTCCTGAAGTGCTACCAAAATTACGGTAGCCAGGTCTAGTTAGCTTAGCATGCTTTTGAGTCTGACTATATGATTCTGAAATGCTGCAGAAATTCTTATAGCTAGGACAGTCAGCATAGCACAAAGAGATGGGATTTGTGCCTTTGGCCAACTATTTCAGATGGCATTTACAAACCATCTCGGCTAGCCAAAGGGACGGCCATGTTCGTTGTCATATTAATATAATCCTATGAATTTGCTTTTTGTAGAATATCATGGGTTCTTTAATCATCACTTTCGACGAAGCCAAGGAGAGACTTTTCAGGATCTCCATGATACAGAACAAGCCACGTGCAAGATCACAAAAAAGGGCCCGAACAAATACTGTTACTCCTCCATCAAGAGTTTCAGTTTTCCAAAGGCTCTCTACTCCAATGGGCTCCACCACCTCAGCTCAGAATGGGTCATCAGTGACCCCAAAGATCGTTAGGAGAATAGAAACTCCTCAGTCATGGGTTTCCAAATATGCTCAAAACCCATTTGAAGTCTTTAATAAGGGTCAAAAGGACCCGGATTGTAAACCAAAGTCAGGGGGCAGCAGTCTTCGTGTCATCAAGCCTTGACTAGGAACAGGGCAAGTCTGTTATACAGATCACAAACCAAGGGCGCTTAATAAGTTGCCTCGAGTGGCCACCCAAGCTCCAGGAGCATCTCCGATTCAACCCAAACAAGGGGCTATGACAAGGGACTTTTGACAAACCCTCAGAAAAGCCCAAAAACATGCTGCCATCCCAAGTTGTAGCATGTGGTTGCCACAACCATGCATATGAAATTACAACAAAGCTGAAATCAAATCTTTGGTGTCACTTGAAGAGAACATCTTTTACCTTTTGACTCAAAAAGAGGGGTGGAAGTTCGGAAGGAAATGTTTGCCTTCAGTTATTGTAGCACCACAACATTCATCACATGGTGCTAAGAACAAAGAGCCAGCTGAACGGTTGATCATTAACAATTCGACCGATTTGGTTTGTTTCAAAAACTCGCTCCAACAAAAGAAGGGTAAAGAGAAGAATAATAAAAGAAGTACCGTTGATATTCTTTCATTCCCTACTTCCAACTCTGCGGGTTGGAATCAACTCGCCAGTACTTCTAAGCCATTGATTGCCAGATTTAAAGATCAAACTTTAACGGCCAAAGTGGTCAATCAAATTAGGGAGAAGTCTTTGGCTCACGCCCGGAAGCAATCTCGGCATACAATCACTCCAAAATGGGTGGTTGAAGAAGATGAGTTAGGACTGACTTCCTCTTGCATGGTTGGACCAGGCCCAACCAGAAGGGCCACTTGGAGTATGGCTCGAACTCAGTCACAAGAATTTGATTCCAATTCTCATTCAAGCGGAACATCTGAAGGACATGTTGAAACAGATTCCGAAAAGGACTCAATTACTCTCTTGGACATGGAAGATATTCAGTCTACTCTTCCTACGTCTTCTTACCTCCGTCAGTATATTGTATTTATGGCTGAGGGGAGCGGAACTGGAAACGATGGAAACAAAAGTGCTAGTGAGAGTAAAAATGCTGGTGAAGAAAATGCTGATGAAAATCAAGAAGATGACGTCAGTGATGTCGTCAAACAGTAAGGAGTTAGAATTGATCACCTAACTGCCTAGTTAGAAAATTTGAAAGATAAGTTGGGTGGTCCGGCTGAAGCTCCAACCAATCCTTTATTTGCTGACAGGAGAGAGCAGGCTATGATCAGGAGGAACACCACAAAAATTGACCTGCTTACGGCTCAAATTAAATCATTAACAGATAAAGTAATGGCCACAGGTTCTGCCGCGGGCGACCATTCATCAATCCTTGGACTTCATGCGGATCTCGAAAAACATGTAACTTTCAAGGAAGTCGAAGAAATATTAACCAAATTAAAGGTGGAAAACAGGATGAAAAAGAAAGGTATTACATCCAAATATCCTTCGGAAGTGATCTGGCTCCATTCACACCAGATTAAAAACTTCCGACTTTCCAGCCTTATATGGGAAACGGGTCAGCCTGCCAACATATAGTACATTTCAAATCACTCATGGGGAGCTTGCTGGAGTTGGATGCGCTAAAAATAAGATTGTTCGTAGGCACATTGAAAGGAGTTGCTTTTGATTGGTATAAGCAATTACCAGAGCTCTCTTTCACAACATGGCCAGTCACGGAAGAGAAATTCTTACTTCATTTTCAAGAAGAAGATCAGACAGTTACCTTCGCCATGCTCAGCAGCACAAAGCAAGGAGAAAACGAAACTGCACAAGCCTTTATTAGCATATGGAGGGCATTGTCGTACATATGCTTAGAACAACCATCTCAGAGGGCTACCATTGAAATGTGCAAAACCAACCTGCAGCCAGAAATCAAGGCTATCATACCTAGTCACAAAACTAAGTCTTTAGCTCGTTTAGTTGAAGTGACCACTGATGCAGAGTTGACCCTTAAATAAATAAGTCAAAAGAAGGTAAATTCCTGAAAAGCGGAATCATCATCATCTTCTGCTCCAAAATCAATTGCTCTGAATTTAAAGAAGAAACAAGAAGTATTCAATGTGCAAACCTCTAAATCAGGTCCTCCAAAACCACAGAATGTCAAGACCGAGCAAACTAAAAACAAGGAATATGAAAAGAGAAAAAGAGCTAAATATCCCTTCGATGGAGATATTGAAATAATCTTCCAAACATTGATGGAACATAACAAACTTGAACTTCAACCAATGAAAAAACCAGAGCAAGCAGGCCGCGTTAATGACCCAAATTACTACACATATCATCGGATGGTGTCTCATCCTCTTAAAGACTGCTTCATCCTGAAAGAAAAAGCCAACGAAATGTGGAAAAATGGAGTGATAACATTTGATCGAAAATATGATGTTGCTTGCACCCATAGTAGTATCCGCTCCATCAAAACCACCCACTGTTGAATTTCGGGTCATTAATGCAATACATAATGAGCAAGGATTCATACCAGTCAAAATCTCTTCAAGAGAAGAAATGTGGGTTCACCCGACTTGGTAAGTGATAAAGGCTGGGAGAAAGTGAAAACTAAACCCACACCTGCAGAAAGAAGAAAAACTAAAAAGCAACTTAAGAATCTTCAAAAAGCCGCCCAAAATCCCTTAGTCAAGCAAGAAAAACAAGTTAAGTGGAAGGAGAAAAAAATAGTTAAAACTCCAATCTCGAAAGAATCTCCCAAACCAGCTAAAGGTCACTTTACTTTAGCTGACTACATCATACCAATCCCAAAACGTGAGGAAGAACCTTCGATATCCAGTTGTAATTGGATATCATGGGATGGCACACCCCCAAACTCAGATGATGAAGAGGATTGGTCTAATTATGCGGACTTCGAGGATGATCGGTGGGTTGATGACTACTTTGATGAGTATCCTTCCAACGAAGATGAAGGTTTCGAACAAACCTTTGATCCTGAAACCGGTACACTCAATATCAAGCATGGTCTCAACACACTCTCAGTGGCCCTTTATGATGTACACAGACCAAGCTCGAGTGGTTGGTCGAGTGACCCTCCTCCTTTTCCATTACCCCTGGAGATTCATCGAGACCCTTTACCACTGATTGATCCTAGGGAGGCATAACAACAACAGGTGATTCCTCCTTTTCCATACACAGTAGCCTCTACATCAGATGTTCCTTCCCAATCAAACTCAAAGATGACTTCTCCAGATGCGGATTCCAAACCAAGCACTCAGTCGGTTATGTTTGACCAGACTAATGAACTCAGATTTCTGGAGGAACATGATGATTTTAATACTGACATTGTCGTACCACAGGAAATCTCTCAAGTTCAAGATGATGGTTTTGACTCTGAAGAAGAAATGTCAGCGGCTCCCACTCTGGTAACTTTGAGTATTTCTAACGAGCCCTAAGCATCTCAAGCCATTCCTGATAACACAGGGCAAGAGTTAGGCTTAGAGGAAATTAGGCAGCTTTTTGAGTCCAAAGAAGTTAACGCCATAAGAAGGGATACTCGTCCAGAAATTAACCGAAGTAATATGGTTAATGACAGCACTCGGTCCGGTCGCCGTTACAGGGTCAACTATAATGGACCCTCTTCTGCTTCCTCTTCCTATGTAAACCCGTCAAGGGACAATATTAATGTAAATGTAGAGGCAAATGTTAATGCAAAGCCACCAAAGCCATTCACGTATGATGTTGTTGAACACCTCAAACACATACCTGCATGGCTTCACATTTTTGATCTCTTGTAGATGTCCAAGGAGACTCGTAATAATTTCATACGAGCGCTACAAGCTTTGAATACGGACAATCAAACTCATGTAGCGCAAGTTCATCAGATAGAAAAGAATTACCTAAAAGCAAAATAAAAAATGCTGCAAAAGCAATGCATGGAATGTCTTTCAATTCACAATGCTTCTAAAGCTACTATATCTTTTACTAAAGAGGATCTGCTCTTAGGTGATATGAAACACGCAAGGCCACTCTATTTCACAGCTACATCAAAAACATTCCTGTCCTGAGAGTTCAGGTCGACCCAGGGTCAGCTCTGAACCTCATCACAATTACAGTTCTTCAAGAACTCGGCATCCCAGTAAGTTATCTGTTATAAAGACTTCTATCCAAGGATATGACGGGGAAGTTCCGAATCCGATTGGCAAGAGTCGAATCTGGTTCCAGTTAGGAGAATTAACTTTAGAAGCTACTCAGCACGTAGTTAAGACCCGTGATTGCTACAATATCCTTTTGGGAAGAAAATGGCTTCATGATTATGCCATAGTATCCTCCACTCTCCATCAATATCTCAAATATATTGATGACGAGGGAAAAGTGCATCGGGTCTTTACGGATGAAAGACCTATCAAAGGAAAAGAAATCTACTTCACTGATGCAGCCATGTATCAAGAAAGATCCACCAAGTCTAAAATGGACACAAAAAGCACTCCTGTAGATGATAATCCTGTGGGACCTTTCACTATTTCAGTAGAAAAAAGAACCTACTCAGGAATTGATGAGCTATTCGGTCCTTTCGAAACGTTGCAGCTAACGAAGGACTTATGGCAAAATGTATAGAAACCAAAGCTCCTTTGGTGATTAAGGTCAAAATTGAAATCAAATAGTCAGATTGACCCCTGATCATATTCACAAAATAACAAAAAAAAAGGGAAGCAGGATGTCAAAAGCCTTCATATTCGACAAATGCAGTTTCCTTAGCCAACAGTTCAGATGCTGGTCAGGATAGTAACAATGTACCTCCTCCTGCCAGAGGGATGTCACCTATAAGGCTTAATTCTCCTATTACTTTTCGTCAACTCGTGCTAATATCGCAACGAAGACGAGAACTATCCTACAGATATATAGACAGATGGTTCCATTTGGCTGAAAGATGTGAAGATCCTCCACACTTCTCCACTTGGATTCATTTATGCTGGATAGGTTTCCGGCCAGCTCTTCGTAGCTTAACTATGGCCATGGAATTTCAAACCTTTGATGAAATGTCTCCAATAGTTTCATCTCTCGAAGTAGCGCTCTATTGTTTGCGCGGGAGGTCTAGACGGACGCGTCCAATACATGTCATTTCAATGATCAGAAGTTCAAATTCTGAGTCGGACTCTGAAGACGTCGGAATGAAGAATGCTTCTGTACATTCTATAGCAGACTGGGAATCGCCACTATTACCATGGCCCACTCCATCTCATATTTATGATTTTGAAGGATCTTGCTTTTTAGTGCCTCCATCGAAGCAGTATGATCATGCAATTATTTTTCATCGGGCTGAAGATGCTTTTCCTCCAAATCCTATCGACAAAATCACTAATGATAGGAAAATACGGTTTGATAACTACAACCCAGTGGTCTGTAACATGATGAAGAATATGGGGTACAATCTTAAGAAGCTTACAGGTCTTGGATTGAATACAAATGGGATACAGATTCCTTTGGATGTCTTCACTCCAAAAATGAAGGAAGATCTCGAAATGAGATGCAAAATTGAACAGCTATGTCACTGCATAGGATATGTCCCCTACAGTAGCATTCCTAAACTAAATCAAGATGTTAGAGTAAGACCCGTGGTCTTTACCGAAGAGTATGAAGCTGATAACTCTTATGAAACTCGTGTTGCTCAAGAACCTGCTGCTTGGGCAACTTTTCAACATCCTGAGGGGGCAAGTGATAATGATGACGCTATGTCACAAATCACTGAACACTGACCGCCTGAACTCAGTGAAGAAATAAGCCCGTCACAACATATTCGTTGGGAATGCTTAGCCCTTAATATAAAAGCTAAAGAGCCCAAAAAATTGAATCCATGGAAAGGGATCAAGCCTTGGCTTAAACCTCCAAATGAAACTCCAGAAGGCTTCACAGAGTTGGAAACTTCTGAGGACGTTGTGGAAGTGCCTCCTCCTGAGCCTCCAACTAAGGACCAAGTACAAGAAATAAACTTAGGGACCCCAGAAAATCCTCGACCTACTTTTGTAAGTTCTCAGATCAAAGGAAACGAACTTGATATGTACGTGAGTTTCTTACAAGAGTTCATGGATTGCTTTGCATGGACCTACATGGAAATGCCTGGTCTGGACCCAGAGATTTCGGTACATAAATTGAACGTAACAGACGATGCTAAGCCCGTAAAGCAAGGCCAGCGAAGGACAAAACCTGAAATCATGTATAAAATAGAAAAAGAAGTTCAGAAGCTTAGAGATGTTGGCTTCATCCGGGAAGAACAGCACCTAGACTAATTGGCTAATATAGTACCAGTCACAAAAAAGAATGGACAGATTAGAGTCTGCATTGATTTCAGGGACTTGAATAAAGCCTGCCCTAAAGATGACTTTCCATTGTCTATACCAGAAATCATGATTGACAATAATTTTGGGTACGAAAGGATGTCATTCATGCATGGATTCTCGGGGTATAATCAAATCAAAATGTTCAAAGAAGATGAAAAACATACTTCATTCAGGACTCCCTTTTGGCATATATTGCTATACCGTCATGCCCTTCGGCCTCAAAAATGTTGGGGCCACATATCAAAGAGTAATGATAAAAATCTTCAAGGACCTACAGCATAAATATGTTGAATGTTACGTCGATGACTTGACAGTCAAGAGCAAGCAGAAATCAGATCATTTAGATGATCTCCGTACGGTTTTTGAAAGGTTGCGGAAGTTCAGATTTCGGATGAACCCTTTGAAATGTTTCTTCGGAGTTTTTTCCGGAAAGTTTCTAGGATTTGTGGTTCGAAAAGGCTGTATCGAAATAGATCCAATTAAAATCAAAGCCATTTTGGAAATGCCTTCTCCAAGAACTCTAAAAGAGTTAAAGGGATTGCAAGGAAGACTCGCCTATATTCGTCAGTTCATTTTAAATTTAACTGGAAAATACAGACCCTTTTCCAAACTGATGAAGAAAGGAGTAAATTTTGTCTGGGACAAATCTTGCAAAGATGCTTTCCAAGACATCAAGCGATATCTCACTAATCTGCTGGTTCTTTCAGCTCCAATGCCGGGCAAACCCTTCATTCTATATACTCGAACTCTCGATCACTCCCTGGGGGCAGTATTAGCTCAAAAGAACGATGAAGGAAAAGAGGTGGCTCTTTACCACCTATCAAGAATGTTGGTTGGTGCTGAACACAACTATCATCTAGTAGAAAAGGAATGTCTTGCATTGATGTTTGCAATTCAAAAGCTGCGTCATTACATCCTCTCCAATGTAGTGTACCTAGTTTCTAACATCAATCCATTAAAAATACTGGTAACAAAAGTGGGGGCCCTGAGCGAACGCTTGGCCAAATGGTCGATTCTCCTCTGTCAATATGATATCTGATATACCCCTGCAAAAGCTATAAAAGGGCAAGCTCTTGCTGACTTTTTGGCGGAACATCCGCTCTTGGAGGATTCTGAATTCATAGATAACCTCCCTGATGAACCAGTCTTTTTCGTTGAGCAGCGGCGGAAATCCACTATTGACCCAGACCAGCATTGGATCATACATTTTGATGGAGCTTCCAGAACTAATGAATCGGGAGAACCGGTTTCAGGAGTTGAAATTATTTTCTGTAGCCCAAAAAAATTCTATATCCCTCACTCTTTCTCATTAATTAAGTCATGCTCAAACAATGTAGCGGAGTATACTGCATTGATCATGGGCCTTGAGCTAGCCATAACATCAGGTATCAATATGCTTGGAGTCTATAGAGATTCACAACTCGTGATCAAACAAATGAATCGTGAGTATGAAGTGAAGAAACCTGATCTGGTTCCTTTCTTCAACAAAGCCTGTGAACTCAAGAAAAAATTCAATCTGATAGAGTTTCATCATATTCCGAGACACTAGAATGTCAAGGCAGACGCATTAGCAAGTTTGGCAGCTTCGATGTCGATCCCTGAAAATGATAAGATGGCATTAGAAGTGGTTGAAAGAAGACTTTTACCTCCGCTTAACACCCATAAGGCAGTGGCTGATAGTTTTACTATGATTAATAATCGGATTTCATCTTTCCACAATTCATTCAGAGATTGGAGAAATCCTTTTATTGATTATATTCTTCATGGAATATTACCAGAGGATACTAAAAAAGAACTAGCATTCAAAGATGAGCTCTAAAATTCCATTTTGATTTGCCTTCAAAGACTCTTTATTGTAAATCATATGATGGGATTCTTCTTCGTTGCCTATCACCAAAAAAGGCAGAGCAAGTCCTCAAAGAAGTCCATTCTGGTCTGTGTGGCGCTCATCAGGCTGCGTCAAAGCTGCATGATCAAATTCGAAGGCTAGGATACTATTGACCTACTATGATATCTGATGCAATCAATTTTGCTAAAAGATGCAACGAATGTCAAATTCATGGTGATTACATTCATCAACCTCCTGAGTATTTACACCCTACGTCCACCTCTTGGCCATTTGAATCTTGGGGAATGGACATAGTTGGGAAGATCAGCCCACCATCAGAATGTGGCTATCAGTTCATCTTGGCTGCAACGGATTACTTCTCTAAATGGGCAGAAGCAATACCTTTTGCAGAAGTCAAGATAAATACGGTCCTCCATTTCTTGAAGACCACATCATTTGTCGTTTCGGGGTGCCCAGATGTTTATATCATTACAATAGTCCCCAATTCAATAATGATAAACTTTACAGATTCTGTGACAAGTATGGAATCCAATGTTGTCCGTCTACGGCATATAATCTTCAGCTAATGGACTTGCTAAGGCTTTCAACAAGACTATTTGCAAAAGTTTGAAGAAAATGGTCTCCGACAACAAAAAAGGTTGGAGTACCAAGCTTCCTGAGGCATTATGGGCTTACAGAACAACAGTTCGCGGGCCAACGAAATCAACACCATATTCCTTGATTTATGGCTGTGAGGCTGTAATACTCCTGGAAATACAACTTCCTTATCTTCGGGTAGCTATGATAAACACATATACTGAAGAGAAGAATGCTGGACTTCAACTCTAAGAGCTAGAAAGCCTTGATGTGAAAAAGCTTGCCGCTCGACAAAGCATTGAATTGTATCAAGCTCATATGGCCAGATCCTTTAACAAAAAGGTAAAATATAGAACCTACAAGAAAGGAGACTTAGTCCTTGTATCTAAGAGGCCCATGTTCTCTACACATTTATCAAAAGGTAAATTTGAATCTAAATGGGAAGGGCCATTTGTCATTGACAAAGTTTACTCCAACGGCGCCTATGCACTTCTCACGCTTGAAAAGGATAGATGCATGATGCCTATCAATGGAAAACTTCTCAAGAAATACTATTCTTGAATGTCATTGGTGTACCCAAATCATGTACAGTGTACATTTTCACTCCTAAACAAAATCTAAATCCTCTGGTTTCGAGCCTCGCAACCTATGACTTGTAACCAAAATCCTTCAGATTTGTATAAAATGACTACAAGGATTAAGTCTTTCGACCCCTCTAGTCAAACTTTTGTTACTTGGATAACGTCCATACAAGACCGCTTGTAACATCCTGCTATATAGATTAAGTTTTTTTGCAGACCCTGTATAGCAAAGCTTAGTTGTGCGGAATAAGTCCTTTAGTAGACCCCATATAGCTAATCCTTAGTTGTATAAAACAAGTTTTTTTGCAGACCCTATATGACTACTTTTGGTTATATAGAACAAGTCTTTTTGCAGACCTTGTATAACCAAAATCTAAACAAAAAATAAAACCAAATCTTTGTCCTAAGGAATAAATCAAGGATCCCGGAGCAAGCCTCACACATGGGCGCCGGATAACATCCATTTCGTTTGACCCCTTTCGATACCAAGAGGATCAAGTCATGGACTCTGGAGCAAGCCTCACATATGGGCACTGGATGACGTCCACCTATATGACTCCCTCATTTTCGGTTTGTGGATCCAAAAGATCACAAATCACACCTTTATACAAATATGAGAAAACCAAACTAAGCAAACCATCCATATGAACCACCTCAAACACCCACACAAAATCAAACAAACACCCATACCAATGACAAAATATAAAAAAAATTTTTTATTGATATCCATTCAAAGTTCGAATACAAGTGGTGAAGTCAATGTACACATAGCCCTCAGGGTTAATCAAAATAAACAAAAAAAAAAAAAAAAGAAACCATCAGATGGGAGTTGCAGTAGAGAATCTCAGTCCAGGAACTTCTCCAGTTGTCCCTTTGCATTTAGTATTCCTGCCATGAGGATACGCCCTTTATAGCTTGCATAAGCTGGAATAGCAGTATTAATATCAATCTCATCCAGCTTAATATTCAATTCAGTCTCCAAGGACTGAACAAAGTCATTCAGGGCTGTACGCTTCGCTTCTATATGCGCAAGAAGATCATCTCGGCGATGAATTCTTTCTGAAACAGACTTCTGTAAATTGTCAATGGTATTCTCCACGAAAGATAACTGATGTTGCAATACGGCAATCTGCTGTTGAATATTTGCACGTTGGTCCGCATGCGCAGCCAATTCCTGTGTCATCTTGGCCTCTTCCGCATTTGTTACCTGTATCTCCTCCTCACCACTTTCAATCTCCATAGCCAGTTGAATTTTGTGCCTTAAGACCTCATCTTGGAAAGCTTTGGCATGATCAACACTTATATCCCAAGAGTCTTTTCTTTGAGTTTATTAAAGAAGAGGACAAGGGCATCGCGAAGACCACTCAAGTCGCTACCAAAAAATATCAACATATCAGCTAAAGCCTTGATGCTTTGAATCTTCTCTGAAGAAAGCTCTCCTCGAAAAATAGTAGCCAAAATGCTGCGGATGGTTATCTTTATGGCAAAATTAATAGCAGATTGAGGCTTTGGGTGGTCCCCGAATAAGCCGAGTTCTTTAGGGATAGAAAGGTTTGATTCTCGCTCTTGCGAATTTGACTGGATTTGATAACTTGAGCGATTATCCCTTTTTCTCTTGACATCTACTTTGCCCTCAGGAATCGCCAATGCTTCTTCACAAACAAATGGTGAATCATGTGACCCTTGTGAAGACAAAGTAGTTGAAGGATCCCTAATGGCATGAGGTCTGACTGTCATATGTAGTAAGGCTTTTCGGGGCCCTCCACCTTCAACAGAAGAAGCCTCATTTGATATCTTCTAAACAACAGGGTCTTCAATAATTTTTAAAGGCAATGACCGATCCACCCTAAAGTGGACTCTCGGAGGTGTCACAGCGTTGGGAGTTGTAAAATTGCTAGCAACCAGAGGAACACTACTAGTGACAGGTGTTACAGGAGCATCCTTTACCGGGAGACTTGCACCTTCTAAAACCAATGCCTGTTGAACAGAAGAGCCTACTCTGATTACAATAGTATCCGCTACAAGGGCTTCTGTGTCTGGAACCATGACATTGTTCGCTTTTTTTTCTGTGTAGCAAATAGGTTCAATATGTTATTCCATCTGAATATCCTCAGCCTCATCAACCCTTCGCTCATTACTAACGGGCAAGGTAGTATCGGCCGGCGACAATCCTGCACCATCATTCATACTTTTGGTTAGTGAACCCGATGATAAACTTTTTACGAAGCGTTGCAGGTCACTCCCTGGAGGGCTGCCTGGTGATGTCTCTAAGTATCCACTATGAAGTGAGCTATCATCCAGGTCAATCAAAGCTTCAGCATACTCTTTCTCCACTTGCTCCTCAATGGAGGATCCGAAAGATCTCCTGGGAACGGTAGGAAGTGTCTTAGCAAGTGTATCAGAAACACCATCTTCCGCTCGACCACCTGAAAAAGGGGGAATGAGCAGAATTAGAGCACGAATGTTGAAATGCTAACCAGGCTAATGTGGGGTTTACCTTTAGGGATAACTGGAGTTTCTTCAATATCCCTTGAGACTCTGGCTGCAGATTCCTCGAAAATCTCAGAGGGAGGCTTCTGTTGTTCAACCTGGAAAGCAGCTTCCGTAGTAGCAGTGGTACCAACATCATCGATATTTCTCTGCAATGATGGATTCTGTCGGAACATCTGCTACCACTTCTCTCTCAAATTTAGGCATCTATGCTTGATCAAATAGATCTTTTTCAAAATCAAACTCGATGTGAATATCACTATCAGTTCGCTCTCCGGTTGTAAGAGTATCAAAACTGCTTTCTCCTCCACTCCTCTCATCAGAGGCATAAGCTTCAGCAACTTTGGCCACTTGCCCCGCAAACTCTCTAGTAATTGAAGGTTGAGCTAATAAAATTGCCAAAAGAAATATCAATGTTAAACCAAGAGATACAGAATTAATGAAGATATGATTATAAACAATTATATGTATGTTACCAGTTTTTAGCCTCTAAGAACGACGTGCTAGAGGACTTTTAGCTTTTCTCTTCTTGGAAGGTGTCTTTTTGCTAACTGAGGCTCGAGAGCGAGTGGCTCTGATTTTCTTATGCAAACCCAGACCCGCCGGAGGGTTTACAGGCATTATGATATATGGCCTTGCCCTCGTAGCCACTTCCGTAGATTGGACCCTCTCTACTGGACTTTGACCGACATGTGTCTCTGTCAATATAGGAGCATCAGTAGCAGTTTTTAATCGCTGAGCAAGATCTGCCTTGGCAGCTGCATGTATAACAGACTGCTCTTCTTCAAACTGTCTAGTTTGTTCTCCTACTAACACCTTAGTTCTGACAGAACGGGAAGCAGATCCAAAATCCAAAGCAGCCCTGCCCGTCTCCCTGATTTTAGCAAAGCTAATGCTCTCCTGTAAATTTTCTTCTATGGCTCGTCGCATTCTCGTTGCGGGTACATTAGGTGGAGGCATGTAACTTTCATCTTTCTCACCTCTTAAGCCACGGTGAGCTCGACAGATATCGGATCCGGCCGTCAAACCAATTCGCCATTGGTCCCCATCATATAACCAACTTTCAAAATTCTCTGGGATGAAATGATCTTTTCTCCTTTTTCTTTCTTCTTAGAAGCAGGCAAAACACGACATTTAGCTCGAGGATTGCTTGTGTATGCCTGCACAATGGTGAGAGTGCTTTTGGCAAACCACTGGGCGAAGCCACTCGTATATCCAGGATTCGGAAGACGAGGATATCCAAAATGGGCCTCAGTGTCAAGCGCCTGGTAGAACTCCCAAGCATTACGGGCATCTTGCAAGGAATGACAGTGGCTCGAATCCGGCCTAGTGCCCCTACGACGGCCTGATAAAAATCGAATTGTCTACAGAATCTGGCAGGTACATAAGGTTGAATATTGATATATGTATTTTTCCTATACACCAGGTCTGCAGGCCTTAAACTCAAAAGCCAGCTCTTTTCTTCATCTGAAAAACCAGTATCCCGACCACCCTCCCCAACCTTGTCGATTGATGGCTCCACGACATTTCTCATCTGATTTGGAACTTCAATATTCGGTATAGCATTGCGGGAAGCAAAATAATTGTTAAAGTTGCACAAATGTTGGTGCAAATCAGTCATGGAATAGTTGTTAATTAGGCAACTACCACCAACCACACCCTCTAGGAAAATGTTCCCCGGTGAACCGCTGTGTGAATGAAGACCATTGCAATGGTAGGTGAACTAGGTGTACAGTAGATATTCGGCATAAAATCGGTTAAACGAATTCCCTTTTCTGACGGTGAATCCTGAAAGCTTCAACTCTGTCAGCATATAAGATACAAAAGTGGGACCCAAAGCGAGGCTATGTCTAAAGGCCATCTTGAGGGCTGGATATATGCAGCCAAGCCTAAGGTCGTTTCCAGAGCTCGGAAAGAGAACCTCGGACAACCATGCTGTCAAGAATGAAGCAAGCCAACATTTCCTTTTCAAATCTGGATACTTGGCAAAAATATAAGGCTGAAAGTCCGTATCTTCATGAAAGATAATTGTTGGACCCTTCTTGGGATCTTCGCTCGGGATTACCCTCTTCCACTTAAAGAACCCGCCTCCATTAATGAAGAAATGCTCAGTGATTCTCTTCACTTGACTCATCCATTGAATGACTTTGCCTCGACTTCGGCTAGTTGTCTGAATGGAATCCTCAAGCGAAAAAAGGAGGTAATATGCAGCCCGAAATTTATCATCCATAGTGGCTAATTCTTCATCGGGCAAAATAGTTTCATCATAGATCTTGCCGTAAGGTGCCAAACCAAAAATTTTCTTTATCTCCCATAGGGAAAATCCCGACTCCATGTTCGGAGTAATGAAAGTACCAGTCGCTGGGCAAAATAACTCCAGAATGGCCCTGCAGACATTCTTGTTCTCACACGGGACTCTTTCTGTGTAGCATTTACGGCATTAAAAATCCCGATCGATTTCAAATTTTCTGCATAATGATGTTTGATTGTAGTCACCCAGCCTGGCCAATCCCCGATGCAATTAAACCACCTACGAGATTGATGCCTCTCACCGAGCCAAGCACTCCCGTCTCCCGAATGAATACCAAGCCCGATAGTCCTGAGCTGTGAAATCACAGTGCCAACTTCCAAATTCAGAGTGCACGGTTCGAGGGTCTCTATTTCAGACCTTGGGTGTTCTATGAAGTAGTATGGAGGCAGATGCATGAATTTCCCAGTCTTGAAATGGACGTGATGTCTTACCCATGAAAAAGGATCGTGCCTTGCTGAGATTGTTGGAGATAGTGACATGATAGTTGGATGCCGTCGAATTGATCGAACAGTGGTTAATTCACGCACAACCCCTACCGGATTTGTGTAATGGTACCGCATATGGTCAGTGGGTTGCTTTGCAGTCTCCTTTGTGGCATCTCCAAATATATATCATGGTTTTGGAAAAACCACCTTGTCATTATTCTCCCAATTGGTATTATTTGACAAGCACCAATACAAATACCAATTCCTGGTTGATAAAGCTTCAGTTTTCTGGAGCCACAAGTTGACATTAGATGCTTTATTTGGATCTTTTGGATCAGACTCCCTTACGGTCTTACCTTTGGCACGACTTTTAGGTGCCCCAGCAGTTGCAGTTACAGGTGTTTTACCCTTTCTATCTGCAAAGCAAATAAAAAGAAAGGAAAGATGAGTATCAGTAACAGTGATATGGAATTTCTTAAAAAAAAACAAAAAAAAATCTGGCAGCATCTCCCTTTAGTATAAGGCCAAAAGAAGAAGGTAATACTTAGTTCTGAGACCAAGAATCGGCATCAAGGCACACTTAAGTCCCAGAACCGAGGCTCCCAATCCAAACAGATGTTCAAGCACCTTAAGACCTTTTCAGGGGGTAACAGGTTCGTGTTCAAGCACGAAAATGGCATTTGTGAATAGCATATAAGGCATGAACAAATTCAAGCATGTATGAAACAACAATATTTAAAAGTGCATGACATGTTTCCAACAACATCGATAAAGTGTAACATCCATTTCAAGGCTGAAGGATTTTCACATTCCTAATCTCAGCAAACGAGGCCCCGAGTGATGATTTGCTATGATGGGACCATTAGACATTCTTGTGAAATCAACAAGTGCTTTGATTAAACCTCAGTGAGCGAAGGCCTGGGTGATGATCTGCTATGATGAGATCATTAGACATTCTTAGGGGATCTACAATTACTTTGCAAAACTAATCTTAACAATCTTCAACCATCGTCAATGATCGGAAGTGTTAGAAGAAGGCAAAGAAGAACGGATCATCTTTGGAAGTTGTAGTAGAAAAAGACAATGTAAAAGTTTGATTCAGAACTACATTCAACAGTGTGATCAGCAGTCCTTCGGCCTTAGAAGTTGTAGCAGAAAAAGACAATGTAAAATGTCTTATTCAAAACTACATTCGACCGTATGATCGGTGGGTCTTCAAGGTTACATTCAACTGTGTGATCGATGATTCTTCATCTTTGGAAGTTGTAGTAGAAAAAGATAATGTAAAACGTCTTATTCAGAACTACATTCAATAGTGTGATCGGTAGTCCTTCGGCCTTAGAAGTTGTAGTAGAAAAAGACAATGTAAAATGTCTTATTCAAAACTACATTCGACCGTGTGATCGGTGGGTCTTCAAGGTTACATTCAACCGTGCATTTGGTGTTCTTCATGTTTGGAAGTTGTAATAGAAAAAGACAATGTAAAACAGTTTATTCAAGACTACATTCAATTTTGGGATCGATGTGAGGATCTACCTTATTTTCGTCAGTCTCCTTCATTAACCATTCATATTCGAGGTGGTTTATACTTCTCATGCTTATGGAGGCTTAAAGGGAGTAACCTTCTCATCAAAGGCAGAAGGACTGCACCTTGGTCATTCGGTTATTTCCATCGATCCCCTGTCAGTTTTCATCATCAACTGCTCATATTCGAGGTGGTCTATGCTTCTCATGCTTATTAAGACCTAAGGGGAATAACCTTCTCATCAAAGGTAGAGAGAATCCACTTTGTGATGATTCAATTATTTCAGTCAGTTTTCTGTTGATCATCTTCATTAACTACTCATATTCAAGGTGGCTTATGCTTCTCATGTTTATTGAGACTTAAGGGGAGTAAATTTCTCATCAAAAGCAAGAAGAATGCCCCTAACAGCTACCCGATCTGAGGATTCAGGCTACAATCACTACAAAGACTAATGGTGGTCGAGTTTGTATGGATACATGCTACTGTCCGAACAAACCGTAATTCAATTCCCTGTAATTCCCACAGAGGTTATGATGGTCCACTTTGTTCTTACAATAAGCAGAGTGCCATCTCATGTCCTTTTATACTCCTTACAGAAGGCGGGAACATGTTTAATGGTGTGTGTGTTAGTGCTCAAACACAGATGAATGTCCTTCACTGAGTTCAATGGTGAGAGTTAACACTTAAATGAAGTGGTACTGGATTCTGTCACACTGTGAATAAAGATACAAGGGCTGTTTAAATTTAAACCTCCCTGGTTTCAAACCTCCTCACCATTCGGTATGAAGCATTCCCACCGGTGACAATTCCAACTCATATCAGTCACCACGAATTGCAAATTTTAGTTTGTGACAGTCACTATGACAACAACAACAAATATTAGACAGTCAGGATTGACAGTGACCATGAAGAAATTTGGGCAGTGTTCGACACAAGAATTCCATGAAAATCATCGCAGGTTGGCAGTGATTGTGGGCTTCTCGCAGGCAACATTGGCAGTACCAGTGAACCTATTCATTGCTTCGATATAGCAAGAATTTCATCACACCTTGAATGGACATTGACATGGACTACACAAAAAAAAAAGATAATGAATTCTCATCAAGTAATGGTGACTATAACTCCCTTAACTGCACTGCGGGGGATGGTGAACAGGGGCGAACAAACAATCTGAATATTCAAATTCTATTAAAATGGTGTTTTAGACATCTTCATGTTAGGCACATAGATTTCCTTTGAAGGGAGAGAAGCAATAGAGATAATGGAATTCTATTCTCTCTCAAACATTGTTCTCAACTGGGTGTGACTGTAGACTTCCTAATTATGATGCCCTAGTTGAGCCTTTTGCCAAGGAATTGAACTCGGGCAAGACCTTCATGATAAACGGCAAACTAAGAGCATGAAACAGATAAAAAAAAGAGAGAAGAAGTATGTGCAAGTAACCGTGGACTCCAACAGTGGTTTTGGCAGTGAGCTTGCTTGATGTAGACTCCACCAGAGAATGAAATTCAAGGCATCATCATGTGCCAAGAAGATTGGGTGAATCCAGAAAAGAAAACAAATTTCTTTTCACACAAACAATTTGACAAACAGGTGGTGGTCGTGACGAACTACTATGGGTTCGTATGGTTAGTAGATTGATGCGCTTGAGATGATTTCACAGAAATCATCCTACATCAGTTCTTAGGAGAGGAAAAGGAAAAAGAAAGGAGGAAAAGAACCACAATCAGTCGTGGTTGAACCCCCTACAAATTGTTCCGGTCATGATCGTGAACTCCCTCAAATTGTTCAAGACGTGACCAAGGATACATCCAGCCATAATAGAACTTGAGAATAGTAAAAAAAAAAAAAAAAAAAAAAGAAAAACTTTACCAGCCATGATGATCTTCAGTTAACAAATCTGCAGCGAGATCAAACAGAGTGGATAGATGCCTTTGGGTCCTTGGAACCTTGACTTGTCTCTTCGTTTTTCAGTCAGTTCGGTCTCTCCCTCTCCCAGTCTGTTCTATCCCTCCTTCAGTCAGTTCGGTCTCTTCCTCTTTCAACCGGTTCTGTCTTTCCCTTCCCTAGTCGGTTCAGTCTTTCTTTCTCTCTCTTGGTCAGTTCGGTCTCTCCCTCTCCTAGTCAGTTTAGCCTTTCTCTCTCTCAATTGGTTTAAACAGCAGAATAAAAAAAAAAAGGGAAAGAATTTTGGTTTTAAAAGCCCACGGTCTCTCCGGCCTCTCCCTCTTTTGAGCCTTTGCTCACAGTCTTGGTCCCTTGCCCGTGGTCATCGAGACCCACTGCTTAAAAGGCCAAGTTGTGCATCTTCAATAGCCAAATTAGCTCTCTCCCATTCCCACGGTCATTGCAAACTTAAACTAGTGGAGCCCATTGCCTAATCCCCTCAAGCTCAAGTCATTGACGCGTCACCCTCTTTCCCACAAATACAATTTAGTTAAAATCAGTGGAGTCTAAGCCTTGATCAAGTTTAGATGAATTCGGCCTTCTTCATCTATGGTCTTTATGATTTTAAGCAATGGAATCCATAACATGATGACCCATCCTTTTATCTTTAATTATTCGAAATTCCCATGATGGGTCCACTTGGAGTAATTTACAAAAGAACTAAATCTCTCACAAATAAAATGATACTATTTTAGGGTATTTTGAGGCAAATTATACAAAAAGAAAGGGTGCGGGGTTTCTTTCCAAATCAACTTTGGGTCAAAACTTGATTTTAAACCAATATCCCAAATTATTTTGAATCAAAACTCATAAAAGCCAATCTCTTTGAAAATTACATCTCATTTTGTCAAAATTGCATCTCATTTTGAATTATGTCAAGCCAAGTCAAAACCCAAAATTTTGATTTTGAAAACAAACCAAAAATCCATGAACATTCCAAACCCAAATCCATTTTATATTCAAACTTTGATTTTCTTAAAACCTTAGGGGTTTTTTTGTATGTGTTTCCCACATCCCTACAGAGATACCACTCTGGATATCTGTGATAAATAGGTCAAAAGAAAATCAAATTCATTTCCAAAAATCCAAATAAAATTCATAAGCTTCTGGATTTTCTAAATACCCGGGGAATCCTTTTGTGGGTGTTCCTCACAGTCTCCACAGAGACGCCACTTTGGATATCTGTGAAATTGGGTAAAGAAATTCGGAATTCATATGTTTTTGCCAAATTCCATCATCAAACCCTTTAAGGTTTTTTTTATCAAAATTTTCAAAATCCCAAGTTTGGACTTATAATATATCTTAACATACTGTATTTTCATTGAATCATTCATCATCCCCATAGATTGGCTATTTCGAGGCACAATGATTATTACACTAATCATTGCACCTCGAGGGGGCACTTGTTGACCCATAAAAAATTTGCAAATAATGCAGCAAAGACATTACAAACTTTGGATTATAAATTCCCAAAGTTTTCAAAGCATTTGGGCCTCATCTCAGTTAAAGTCGGGCTTTGGAGACTCTTTGCCAGCTCCTTGGGAATCACTGCGGGACCTAGCACTTTCACATGTTGAAACAAGCTTCTAGTCAATGAAATGCTTTCAAGTACATTTAAATACTACTCTTCAAAAATTCAGAGCATTTGGACATCATTTGGATCCAAACTTGGTCAAGATGATCATATACTATACTCTGTGGGCCCCTGCGCAGAGTGACATCCCATGAAGATCAAATTAGCTGAAACTCTCAGGGGAAGCTCAAATGATGCCCAAGACAGGTTCTACAAAATTTCGAGTTCAACAGACATCATTGAACCCAAAAGCTACAGGCATGTAAACTTGGGATCAGTCCCCCCCCAAGCCATGGGGTCACTAACCAAAGTCTTGCTTCCCAATATCCAAAATTGATGAAATTTGGGTGCGAAGCTTCAGTCATGCTCAGAAGATTATCTGCGAATTTTCAAGTCGAAAGGACTCCGTTTGGTCCGAATTTCATTACATGTCAGCTTAGAGGACAATAATCCCGAGTTATGGGGTCACCGACTAAGATCTTACTTTCAGAAGGCCAAAGCTGATAAAGTTTGGAATAAATGCTCAAAGAATGCTCCATGTTACTCTCCTAAAGTTTCAAGCCAATTGAACGTTGTTCAGATAGAAAACAAGCTAACTACCTCAATGTGTGGTAAATAGTGACATAACACATGCAATGAATAGGCCACTGTTCGAAGTCATGCTTCCCCAAATCCAAAGCTGATGAAATTTGGAGGAATACTCCAAGATGTTCCTGATGTCAGTCCCTCCAATTTTCAAACCAAACCGAGGTCATTTGGGCCTCAAACAACTGAAACAAGGGCCCACTTTCAGGAAAAGTCAACCGGAGGGTTGACCAACTTCAGAAGGTCAAAACAGGTTGAAACTTCTATGACACACTCAAAATAGTGTTAAGAAGCATCCCTCCAAGTTTCGTGGCGATTGGACTTCATTTGGGCTCCAACAGGTGAAAACGGGCCGCAACTGTAAAAACCCGAAATTGGGCCTTGTCCGTGACCGCGGCTATAATCACAGACCCCCAAAGGACATTTCCTGTGGTTTTGGGCAGTTTTCTCCACTCCCTTTCAAAATCCAACTTCCCACAACTCCCCTTAACTCCCAAGAACCGCCAAAAACCACCTGGGGCCTCTATAAAAAGAACAGTGTTTGAAGGAAGAAAGAGAAAGACACACAGGAGAGAAAAAGAGAGAATTGAACGAACGCAAGAGTGTTCAAGCAAGAAAAGCAGCATCCCATGACCATTCCCCTCTTCTTTTAGTCACCAAGGTGAGCAAAAAGATTTAGAGGAAGAAGAGAAGGGTGGGGTAATTACAGAACACACTATGTACATGCAGTGACGACTATTCGAAAGATGACATTGTCATCTTTGTTTTTCTCATTTGGGGGGATTTCTTGGCCATTACAGAGGTTATGAACGAGTCCCTTTGAGCCTCAGTTTGTTCCTTGAAAATCATAGGTTCAGAATGACACAACTTTGGCTTCCTATGATGCCCTTTCAGACTTGAACAAAAGACAGTCCATAAACAAGAATGATGAATTACAAAGTTTTCAATCGATTCCATAGTCGAATTTGATCTTCTCAATGGTCATCCAACACCCCAAGATGTCATGAAAGGGAGTTTCAACACCTGAAAAAGTTTGGAAGAAAAACCAGCACGAACAGCATGAAAAACGGAGGCAGGTCACTGTCTGCCAATGACCATGGCCCACGGTCATTGGCAGGTGCCAGTGACCGTGACCCACGGTCACTAGCCTGGGGCAGTGACCGTGGGTCACGATCACCCCCCTTTTTCTTTCTATTTTTTGGCATTTTCTCACTCTATGTAACTTTTCTTGTAATTTCTAAATTGAGATCACATCTAAGACTTGAGGGAGGGGTTATAAACTTTGAAAAATTGTGTAAACAACTTGCATCCCTGTGGTCAGGGCATTAGAACCCATGTAAACAAAGGAAAATTAATGATGAACTGTAATTAATTCCCATTCTTCTTAATGCTTAAAGTGCGTGAATGTCGGACATCGAATCCATCACAATATTTCTAGGCCATTTTAAGCGTGATCAAAGTTCAAAAACAAGGGGCTAGAACACAGAATGGACAGACTAGTGTGCAGAACTTCTACTATTTCAGATTGTATTGGTCATCTTCATTCATGCATATTTTCTTCGTTTGAGGTTCTTTTTCGATTGCTTTTGCTTTGTTTGAAACATACATCATTAAGGTTTAAATTCCATATATTAAGTTTAGGTTAGATCATTTTAGGTTAGTTGTACAAAGCCTTGAAAAAGGGGCTTGGTCGTAAAACTCCAGGTACAGAGTTGTTCGATGTAGTAATATCCCAGTGAGTGCGGGGTCAAATCCACAGGGAGCAAATATGATTAGGTCCTTTCTAACTTAACAAAAGGCTAAACTAATAAAATAAATGATTCCTAATTCTAAAATCAATTCTAAACCTATTCCTATACTTTAATAAATGTAATAATGCATGATATGCATGAAACAATGCATGAATGACTCAATCCTAGAAAATCAAAATACTAAGACGCATGTTGAAATTCTTGGAAGTATGAAACAACTTGTATACAGCCCCTTTTTCAAGGCTTTGTACAACTAACTTAAAATGATCTAAACCTAAACTTAATAGATGGAATTCAAATCTTAATGATGCATGTTTCAAAAAAACAAAAAAAAAAGAAAAATCTAAAATGAAGAAAATATGCATGAATGAAGAGGACCAATACAATTTGAAACTGCAGAATTTCTGCATACAAGTAGCCTGTCCACTTTGTATTCTAGCCCTTTATTTTTGAAGCTCCCAAATTTATTTTGACTTGAAACTCAAAGGCTTGAAATTAAACTTATCAAAGTTGAATTTTACCAATTTTCACATAAAAATTCAATAATTTGATAGGTTAATCAATTCCAATTTTTGGACAAAAACCTGCTCTACTACAGAAATCTATATGCAAACTGTTTTACTAGTAAGTGTTTAAGCTACTGAAAATCTAACTTCCTAAAATCTTTTTTTAATGAAATTTTTATGGCTTAAATTTATATCATTAATAAAAAAATTTCTCCAAACTTTAGGGAGAAGAGTATCACTGAGTAGAGTTTTAAATTGCCAAGATTTGGACTAAAAGCACCATTGTATGCTGTCTTTTTGTGCACTCTATCTTAATCCGAATTTAAACTTTTTATTTTTATTTAAAACTCATAAATTTCAGATCTGAGAATTAAATTTTCAGAAATTAAGACTCACCACAAATCTCATGTAAAGATTATGCATGATTTTAAAACTAATTCCATCCATAAGTTATGCAAGATATCAACATAGAAATTGATAAAAACTTCAAATAGAAGCAAAAATAAAGACAAGAGATTTAAAAGTAGTAATTGAAAAAATTTAAATATAGTGAAAACATGAAATTTAAATGTAATAGAACATGAATTTAAAACTAGCAGACAGGAATTTAAATGTAGTAAAAGTAGTTCAAGTGGTTCAAGTAGTAGATTTGTTATATCAAGATTTAATCATTCACAAAATTCATCTATCAACTAGAACATAATCCTAAAGACTTCGGTCGTCAATCCAAGCACATCCATGAGCATTTTAATTGAAGTATAGAGACAAACCATGCAAAAGAAATATTTTCAAGAAAGCATAACTTTACTAATGAAATAAAGATACATAAATTGAAATAAAGTTGCTACTTACACTAGGATGGAGAACTTCTCTTCTAGTTGAAGGGATGGAAGAAGATTTCGATGGAGGAAGAGAGAAGGGGAGAGAGGAGTGGTTGATAGCTAAGAGGGAGTTTCTTCATGGTTTGGGACATGCAAGGGGGTCCTATTTATGGTTTTAGGCCGCCCTTGATGCATTGAATCTAGACTCCTTTGTGTAAATAGAGTTTTATTCAAATTTTAAGAAATTTGTTACTTATCCTCCAGGTTTGAGATGAGATAAGATGCCTTATCTTACTGAACTTCTAAGTGCACCCACCATTTATATTTTAGCTAAAAAGTTGCCAAAGGATATGGCCCACCTTTGATGAGACACTCTCAATCCCGAGTAAAAAAATTATAGCTATTTTCTTGGGGTCATAACTTTCTCATTTAAACTCCAAATTGTACAATCTTGGGCTCCATGGAGATTTACTCAGAAAGAGCTTTCCAATGGTACCAAAATTGGCCCATCCAATCTATGATTTGAGAGATATGATCATTTTAATCCAAGCTATTTTAAAAAAAACGAGATTGACTTTCCTTCCTCGGATAAGACTCTTCTTTTTTTTTCAATTATCAGTTTGTCTTTGCTCCTTAATCTCCAAGCTTGATAAGGATAAGATAAGGAGGAGTTTTGTTGCTGAAAATAACCTTGAATTTGATCAAAAAGTAATGGCGGTAGGGCCCATTTTAAGTAGAATGTAAAAATACATAGAATGGCCCAGTTTTCTTTAGTTTTTATTCAATTTCAAGTGGAGTAGGGTCCAGCTTCTTGGATGGACATCCAAGGCTGAGGGAGAGCCTTTTTCAGATGTGCAAAACACACCTTAAAAGGATAGGGGTCTATCTCCTTTGGTGGCTTACCCTTTTCCCACTAAAACTCTCTTTTCTCTCATGAATTATCTCCTTTCTTTCTCAAATTTTGCACAAATAATGGGGGGATAGTTTAAGATAGATTGAGTATGATCCAAACATGAAAATATAGGAGGCTTGGACATGCATGCTTATGTGTGGGTCCCCTTGTGGCTTTACAAACTTCTTGCACCATTTCTTCACTAACTACATCATTATGGAATTTTTTCAAACTTTCCTAAAAAAGGCTGTAAAGACAGGTGAAGTGGAATGAGGGGATGCCCCTTTTACCCATGGCACATGTGTGAGCTCTCCATATATGTGAATGTTTGTAGGGTCCACTAACTTTAATTCTTCTTTGTTCTTCTTCATATCAACACCTTTTCACTCCAATCTTCACTGCAAGACCTAATATGATTTTTTGAGCTGCGTGTGTGTCCCAGGCAAGAATAATGATGTCAATAGGATTCTTCATTTGGAAAAGGTATCTTTTCTAATTGATGTACAGTGGGTCCCAGTTTTCATAGTACCTGTGAAAACGGTTCAAATGATAAAAATTAGTAGAGTTATAGTACAACTGGGACTCTTGACAAATAGTACTGATTCAACTATGATTCCTACAAAATTTTGAGAAATGATATGAAACTTGAGAAATACTGTAATCAATGATGGTTCTAGCGATTTCATGGATGAAACTGTGATATTTTATATGAAATGATAGTTTTACCCTTGAGTCACAAATGCACAAATGTAAACTCATTTCACATGAAATTATAGCATAAGATGCCTCATTGCAAATGTTTTTACTAAAATAAACTAATTATGAAGGAATTTCAAGTCATTTCATGAAGAATCAAGGTTTGACAAATATTTTGAGAAATTAAGGTTTCAGAAAAAGCAGTTTTCATGATTTTGTGCTACAATGATGATTTTTTAGATAATTATGGATTAAAATATAATAAATGGATTTCAAGTGCACTAATCATGATTATACCCTAATTAATGCATTTTAGAATGATTAAGTCCTTAAAATATATGAAATTATACATGAAAAAAATGAAGTTTTAAAGACTCATTAGGGCTGTATATAAGTAATTTCACACTTAGAAGAATTTCAGCATGCATCTTAGTATTTTGATTTTCTAGGATTAAGTCATTCATGCATATCGTGCATTATTACATTGACTAGAGTGTAGCAATAGGTTTAGGGTTGATTTTAGAATTTGGAATCATTTATTTCATTAGTTTAGCTTTTTATTAAGTTGAAAAGGATCTAATCATATTTGCTCCCTGTGGATTCGACCTCGTATTTACTGGGATATAACTACATTGAACAACTCTGCACTTAGAGTTTTGCGAACAAGTTTTTAGCATCGTTACTGGGGAGCACTGGTTAAGGTAATTTTCTAACTAAGGGTGTGATTTAATTTGCGCATTTTCTAGAAATTGAAGGTGCATTCATGGAATGAAAGATTGCCCTAAATTAGAATTAGAATTTACATAGAATGTTAGAAACTGATTCATCAATTCTTAGATAATTCCAAAGAAGTTACCAAAATTTTCCAACTTTTTATATATTTTTTAAGTCATGTCTAGGTAAACTCCTTGATAAAAGGGCACACTCAAAACTAATAACTGTGCTCTTTGGTTAAGCTCAATGTCTAGAAAAGCCTTTGCCCCTGTAATGCGCGACAGTTTGCCTGTTTAGGAAACTGGTTTTTAAGCAGGTCCTCGTTTACCCCACCACTCCTTGATGGCTAATCTAGTTGAGACTTAAATTCACAAGTGCGGGTTGGTAGTCTAAGTGTAGCTCTTAACTTAGAGAGTACTAGGTGGTCCCTAGCTTAGTTGCATTCATTTAAAAAAAATAGAAAAACCAAAAAAAAAAAAAAAAAGAAAGAAAAAAAGTTGATTCCAAACATGGACCAATGGGTGCCTACAATTAGGAGGGAACCAAGTCATGGGCAAACAATGAAGCAATTGCACGAACAAGCAAAAAAGAAGAAAAAAATTTCCATCAAATAAGTTGTTTGCTTGGATCATATGGAGAAAAATTGTCTGATTTATATGGTCATGATTATAATGAAGGGTCCATAGAATATTCTAGTGGAATGATAGTGAGAGATGATCAACTAATGAAGGTCCCACTTAACTACCTGTATCCCACACAATCATTCACTTCTTGTAATATGAATGTGCGATTACAATGGCAAGCAAAACCAACCATAAATCAATGGCCTTGCTACAATTTCATGGATAGCATGTGTAACCCAAATTGGAATGATCAATCACTTAATAATTGGCAAGATGGGCCAAATATGGATAATCTTCATTATCCTTAAGAGTTTATTATGGGTGCATCTTCTTGGTCATATGAAACTCATGAACCACCTCCGCTTGAATGGTCTTATGCACCACCACCACCCTCGGAGGAATCTTTGGAGGATATTCTTGTCAAAATTCATGCAAAGCACCATGAAATCCATCAATAAACTAGCCTCTTTTGTTAGTCAAACTACACTTTGATTAGAAAAGAAAAATGTCACCCTTAGAAGTGAAATAGAAATTTATCCAAATGATCCATCGCTCTTTGAAGATTCAATGGATATGGATCACACAAACATAAAATTGGATTTCTAAGGGTGCACATGACGATATGGTTGTTGGTGCAATGCATGAAACAAAACATGACCCACATGAGACCATTGTACCCCACTTTTCAATTGTATCGCCCATTCCACTTTCTTAAAGAGGAATTTATGCCCTTTTATGATTCAGATTTTTTTAATGATGTTGGCATTGTTGGTTTCTGGGAAGTTAATGATCCCATAATTGTGCAAAACCACAAATGAACCCCATGGGCCCCAAGTGAAAGATTATAATTGGGAAGATGACCCTATATTTCAAATTTTGGAATTGGATAATGTGGAATCTTTAGAACCTTGTGTTGAAATTTTCATGAAATCCAAGGATCTGACCCTTAGGGAAATTGCTCTAGCATTTCTAGGCCCTCACTGTTATTCAAAAAATTTTGTGGAATTAGAAAAGGATGTTCCCGACTAGACCTTTGAGTTTGTCAATATGGAATCCTTTGAGCTTGTGCCAAATGTGATTATGGAAATTGAGCCAACAAAATTTAAGGCACGAGAGGACCTACGGCCACCAAATTGCTTATTACAACCTCCTTTTTTACCATTTAAGGATCCATTTTTAAAGGAGGAGAAAGAATTTTTCAAAGTGGTCTCTCCTTCACACGTTAAAAAGGAACATATGGTCCTTATATATGTTCGCAATGCTTCAAGTTCACATATTTCCATCATCATCTCTGCTTTTAGTGCCTATGTGGAGGGAAATTTTATTTGGGATCTAGGTGGATTCATAAGCTTCGGATCTAGTAGTGTAGGGTTTTCTTTCATTTCTTTTTAGCATAGAGTTTTCTTTCGCTGTTTTTTCTGTTTTGTCTAACCATGGACAGGGAGCAGTATAGACATTACAGACACATTTTCAAGTGACTTCTACTCTTTACCCTCCTATTATTTACTTTTCCCCATGTCATTATCATTACATGACATTTATATATCAAGCACGATGTTCATCTTAGGTTGGGGGGTGAGAACAAGCACACTTGTCCAATTTTAGGCAAAATTCTTTTTCTTATCGAGGTTTCTACTATTTTTAGTTATTTTTTAGATTCTTAAGCCTTTATTTTGGAACTTTATTTCTTTCTTTATTCAAAAAAAAATCTTCTTTTCTTGAGAAAATTTTCAAAGGAATTGACACGATTTGAAGATATCCAATTTTTCAAGATTCTTGGAAAGAAGTAAATTGAAGATTCGCTCTTTTAAGGGATAGAATCTATCTAAGGATTACCAAGCCTAGTTTTTCACAAAAACACGTGTGTATCTTTCAAGAATTTGAGCAGAAAGCTTTGATGTCATTTTCAGAGTTTTCCAAAAAAATAGGATGGCTCTTTCAAAATTTAGACTTGCAAGTTTTTTTGGCACACTTAGGTGAACTTGATTCGATAAACTTTTGTGAGTTAATAAGGGTGAAATGAAGGAGGCTACCTATTGTTTGTTCTTGTAAAAAAAAATAGAAAAAGAAAATAAAACAATAATGTTTTGTGACTAGTTTGGGTTCATAGCCTTTTTTTACTCGAGCTAGTAAGGCCATAGGAATATATATATACTTGGTGCCTCAAAGCCACCTGGTTTGGGAGTCACTGGCCTAACGCTCATTACCTGGGTTAATTAGAAAGTTTAAGGGACCTAGACATTTCACAGTCAGAAAATGTTTGATTAAAAAAAAGAGAGAATAATGATGAATTATGGCCTAACGAGTGTCCGTAGAAATTCTCAAGGGTTATGTGCGGAAATGCATAAGGACTAGGTTTGCTCCCTAAATCCCAACTTTTGTTATATCATATGAACTTGAAAATTTCTACGTTGGACAAAGAGAGCAAGGGAAATTTTGAGTTGACTCGGAGGAGAAGGCTACCCAAGAGTATGTATGAAAACTACTAATGAAGGTTCGAATTTTCAAAATAAAAAAAGGCCTTTTCGATGTAAGCAATATCATAGAAGCCACCATACTAGCCTCAAGAGAAGACTTCTAAGCACCTACATCTAGAGGTTTGAATATTTGAAAGGGAATTCTGTCCTCAACATTATTGTGGAATGTCTAAAGGATTGACTTAATGCACACACTTACACGAGGCATATAAAACTCGGTATGATTTATGTGAAAGTTTTGAAATTAGATGGGTGAACCTAGTTTCAAGAAGTCTAAGATTCTGTGGTCAAAGATATCCGATTTGACTTGATGTTCTTTTGAAAATTCTCCTAAAGTTTTCATTTATTTTTTCTATTTTCAAAAGAGAATTTTGTGGGTATATTCACTGCAAATCTTCACGAGGAACAACTCGTCTATTAGGGGAAACCTAGGGGTTTAAGGGCCTACTGCATATGCTAAATGCAGTTGAGAGTGCCTGTGAAAGTGGTGTTGCATTTATTTTCATTTTATTGCATTGCATTAGTTTAAGTTAAATTAGGTTAGGATGGAAGCCTCATATTTTCCACAGTTGTTGCTAAGGTCTAGCAAAACGCTGGTTGAGGAGTGAGATGAGTCCTTAATACTTCATTTTCTTTCATGTATAATTTCATATATTTTAAGGACTTAATCATTCTAAAATGCATCGATTAGGGTAGAATCATGATTAGTGCACTTGAAATCCAATTATCATGTTTTAATGCATAATTCTCTCAAAAATCATCATTTTAGCACAAAATCATGAAAATTGCTTTTTTCTGAAACCCTAATTTCTCAAAATATTTGTCAAACCTTGATTCTTCATGAAATGATTTGAAATTCCTTCATCATTAGTTTATCTAAGTAAAAACATTTGTAATGAGGTATCTTATGCTATCATTTCATGTGAAACGAGTTCGCATTCATACATTTGTAACTTCAAGGAGAAAACTATCATTTCATATGAAATGTCATAGTTTCATGTATGAAATTGCTAGAACCATAATTCATTACAATATTCCTCATGTTTCATATCATTTCTCGAAAATTTGGAGGAATCCTAGTTGAATGAGGACTATTTGTGAAGAGTCTTAGTTGGACTATAACTCTACTAATTTTTATCATTTGAACCTCTTTTATAGGTACTGTGAAAACTGGGACCCATTGGACAACAATTAGAAAAAATACCCTTCTTAGATGAAGAATCTTATTGACATCATGATTCTTACTTGGGACCCACACGCAGCTTAGAAAATCATATTGGGTCCTGCAGTGAAGATTGAAACTGAAAAGGCGCTGATCTAAAGGAGAATAAAGTAGCATTAAAGTTAGTAGACCCCACAAACATTTACACATGTGGAGAGCTCACACATGTGCCACAGGTAAAAGGGGGGTCCACTCATTCCACTTCAACTATCCTTATAGCCTTTTTCAGGAAAGTTCAAAAAAATTCCACGGTGATGTAGTAATGGAAGAGATAGTGCAAGAAATAGTTTGTAAAGCCAGAAGGGGACCCACACACAAGTATGCATGTCCAAGCTTCTTATATTTTCTTGTTTGGATCACACTTAAACTCTCTTAAATTATCTCCCCATTATTGATGCAAATTTGAGAAAGAAATGAAATATTTCATGAGAGTTTTAGTGGGAAAATGATAAGCCACCAAAGGAAATAGACCAAAGGATTGTTTTGCACATCAGTGTCTCTCCCTCAGCTTTGCACATTCAGCCAAGAAGGTGGACCATACTCCACTTAAAATTGAGGAAATGACTAAAGAAAACTAGGCCATTCTATGTATATCTGCATTCTACTTGAAGTTGGCCCTATTGCCATTGCTTTTGGATCAAATTCAAGGATATTTTTAGCAACAAGACTCCCCCTTATCTTATTCTTATCAAGCTTGGAGATTAAGGAGCACAAAGAAATTGATAATTGAAAAAAAAAGAGTCTTATCAGAAGAAGGAAAGTCAATCTTGTTTTTTTTTTTTTAAACAGCTTGGATTAAAATGATCATATCTGTACCATTGGAAAGTTCTTTCCAAGTAAATATCCATGGAGCCCAAATTTTACAATTTGGAGTTGAAATGAGAAACTTATGACCCTAAGAAATGGCCATGTTTATTCTACTCAAGATTGAGAGTGTCTCATCAAAGGTGGGCCATATCCTTTGACAAGTTTTAGCTAAAAAAAATAGTGAGTGCACTTAGAAGTTACAACAAGATAAGGCATCTTTTCTCATCACAAACTTAAAGGATACATAACAAATTTCTCAAAATTTGAATAAGACTCTATCTACACAAAGGAGTCTAAATTCAATGCATCAAGGGAGGCCTAAAACCATAAATAGGACCACCTTGCACGTCCCAATGCATGGAGAAACTCCCTCTTAGCCACCAAGCACTCATCTTTCTCCCTTTCTCTTCCTCCATTGAAGTCTTCTTCCATCCCTTCAACTTGAAGAGAAGTTCTCCATTTTAGTATAATTAGCATCTTCTATTTCAGTTTATGTATCTTTTATAAGAGATTACTTCATTAGTAAAGTCATGCTTTCTTGTAGATCCTTTTTTTTTTTTTTTGCATGGTTTGTCTTTATACTTTGATTATAATGCTAATAGATATGCTTAGATTGACGACCCACATCTTTGGGAAATATTCTAGTTGATGGATGAATTTTGTGAATGATTAGATCTTGAGATAGCAAATTTACTACTTGAACTGTTTTTACTACATTTAAATTCCTATCTACTAGTTTTAAATTCATGTTTAACTACATTTAAATTCCATGTTTTCACTACCTGTAAATTTCTGCAATTACTACTTTTAAATTGCTTGTCTTTATGTTTGCTTCTATTTTAAGTTTTTTTTTATCAATTTCTATGTTGATATCTTGCATAACTTATGGATGGAATTAGTTTTAGAATCATGCATAATCATTACATGAGATTTGTGGTGAGTTTTAATTTCTGAAAATTTAATTCTCAGATCTGAAATTTATGAGTTTTAAATAAAAATAAAAAGTTTAAATTCGGTTTAAAATAGAGTGCACAAAAAGACGGCATACAATGGTGCTTTTAGTCCGAATCTTGGCAATTTAAAACTCTACTTAGTGATACTACTTGCCCTGAAGTTTGGAGAAATTTTTTATTAATGAGATAACTTTAAACCATAAAAATTTCATTTAAAAAAGATTTTGGGAAGTTAGATTTCAGTGGCTTAAACACATACTAGTAAAACAATTTACATATAGATTTCTGTAGCAGGGCATGTTTTTGTCCGAAAATTTGGAATTAATTAGCCTATCAAATCATTGAATTCTCATGTGAAAATTAGTAGAATTGAACTTTGATAGGTTTAATTTTAAACCCCTCAATTTCAAATGAAAATATATTTGGAAAGTTAAAAAACAAAGGGCTAGAACACAAAGTGGACAGACTACCTATGTGCAGAAATTCTTCTATTTTAATTTGTATTGGTCATCTTCATTCATTCATATTTTTCATTTTAGATTCTTTTTTTATTTCTTTTGCTTTGTTTGAAACATGCATAATTAAGGTTTAAATTCAATCCATTAAGTTTAGGTTTAGATCATTTTAGGTTAGTTATATAAAGCCTTGAAAAGGGGCTATATACAAGTAATTTCATACTTTGAAGAATTTCAGCATGCATCTTAGTATTTTGATTTTCTAGGATTGAGTCATTCATGCATATCATGCATTATTACATTGATTTGAGTGCAGGAATAGGTTTAGGGTTGATTTTAGAATTAAGAATTATTTATTTCATTCGTCTAGCTTTTTGTTAAGTTGGAAAGGATTTAATCATATTTGCTTCCTGTGGATTCAACCTCGTACTTACTGGGATATAACTACATCGAACAACTTTGCACTTGGAGTTTTACGAACACTCCTCCTTTTCCTCTCCTTTCTCTCCTTCTTTCGCTCCTCTACCCTCCTCCCTCATCCTCTCCTTTTTTCATTCCTCCTTTCCCTTCGCCTTGTTTGGCCATACGAGGTGATCGTGTGCTTCAAGTGCAGAGCCGTGATGTAGTAATAAAACTGGTGATACCAGGTTAATTCACAGGAAGCAATGTATTTTAAAGTTCATTTTTCAACTTGTACATGTCAAAATAAAAATCTAAAACTAGCCTAATTTAAAAACTAACAAATACAACCATTCCTACTTTGTAAAAATAAAAATTAAACAAATACAATGCAAGTAAATAAAACTTCCTAAATTAAAAGTCCTAAATCTAAAAATTCCTAAAAAAAAAAAAACTAAAGTTACTGCAAAAGAAAACACACATTAGAACTTCCAATAAAATCTAAAATTAGAAACTTGCTAAAATAAAAACTAAACAAAGTTAGAAAGTTAGAAACTTTCCTAAACTAGAAGTTAAATTAAGTTAAGAATCTACAACTTCTAAAACAAAAGATTTACAAATCCAATTCAAATTAAAAATGTTCTAAATTAGAAAGTTGGTTGATCTAAGAATAAAATTTGGAAACTAGCCTAGGTTAAGCAACTACTAAAACCAAACAATGTATATGAATGCAAATAATGCAAATTCTAAATTTTAAAAATGCAACTAAAACAAGAATTAAATATGAATGAAAATCTGAAATTTAGATTTCCTAATATAAACAAGATGCAAAAACCATGAAGATTCAATTTTCCAAAATAAAAGTACAGAAATTTAAAATAAAAGTGCAGAAAATAAAAATAAAAGTGCAGGAAGTCAAGGGTGGTAATAACAAGAAGTCAAATATGGTAAACAATGGAAGTCAAATGTAGTAAAACTGAAGTCAAAGGCGGTATGTTGTTCTTTTCAATTTCTTATCTCAACTTGGGCTCAAAAAGGTTAGAAGTGTTGTTCTAGGACTGTAATCTTCATCTTAGGTCCTCAATCTAAGTGAGAATAACAAATTTTCATTCCATGTAGAAATAAATTTCAGAATTGGGCCTCTAATCTTTTTTCACTCAAACCTCTTTAACTCCATCTTGCATAGCCTCCAAACATATAATGTATCTAAAAAAACAAAGTATATTAAAAAGGTTACTAAGATGGGTTAATGGTTGTGATTCCAACTCTATCCCAATATTTAAACAAGAATAAAAATTAACCCAATTACAAACAAGACTAAAATTATGAATACCACAAAATCAAAGACAAGAAAATTTGAAAAAAAAAACAAATTTTACTAGCATAAAGTTGTCTTATAAAAGATTGAAAATAAAAAGCAACCAATTACATACTAGGATGGATGAGAATTTCTCATTCTAGTTGACACTTCAAGATTGGTGGTGTGACTTTAGGGCTAAGCCTCCTTGATGACTTAAGATGGAAAGACAAGAGAGGGAGAGATGAAGTGTAGAAGTCTAAAGGTGGGAGGTGAGTAATTCTTCCATGAAGAGTATGTGAGAGGGGTTCCTTATTTATAATTTTTTTTCTTCTACTCATTTTCAGAGAAAGTCTCATATGTAGTTTTCCTTCTTTAAGTAAGTCCTCTTCCTGCCCAACAAGCCTTCTAACTCTAAGATGAGATAAGATTCTTTCTCTTGCTAAAATTCTAAGTGTATCTTTCTTAACTAACACTTACCAAAGGATAGGGCCTACCTTGGATGAGACAATTTCAATCCCGCCTAAAAATGTATAGTAAATATCTTGAAGTCATATTTTTATCGTTTTAACTCTGATTGGTGCGATCTTAGATACTACGGATATCTACTTGAAAAAGAGCTTTCCAACAATAGATAGATTGTCCAAATGCGACACTCAGTTTGAGAGTTATGACCATTTTAATGTATGCTATTTAAAGTATAATGAGATTGACTTTCTATTTTTGAATTCTCCTTCTTTGCTTCTTGTTTCTTTCTTTATCTTTGCCTTTGCTTTCTTTTCTTATATTAATTTTGAATTCTTGCAACAATTGGGGAATAGGACCCCTTTCTTGAACATTCTACAAGTGTGTCCCCACACATGTGATTATGTGTGTGAGACCATGAAGCCAACTTTCCAAAATTTTCTTCTTTCTTCTTTTTCTCTTCAATTATTCTCTCCTTTCTTTTAAAAATCATTTCTTTGCCTCAAATCTTTAAAAATGGGACCCATATCATCAATTTCCTACAAAAAATGTGAATTCATGTAAAAAGATAATTTTACCCCTAAGGCCATAAATGCATGACTGGGGGTCTATCTCTTATAAAATGACAATAAAAATGCACATCATTTTTCATGATTATATGTGAATGAACTAATGATGATGAAAATTAAATTTATTTCATGAGAATATAAATTTTCACAAAACTTTCCAAAAATAAACTTTCCAAAATTGGCAGGTTTCATGAATTTATGCAAAAAGTGTGATTTTGAGTCAAATTATGCAGAAAAATAGGATTGAAACTAGGAGCTGAGCCTGTAACATTATAGATAATTAATGAATAAGACTATTTAGCAAAGTATAAGCACAATCAAGGTAATACGCATTGTATCTATAGGAATCATTAACATTTGATTTAAAGAAGTCAATTTTGTATGCTAGGCATATTGTGCAATTGAATAAGCATGCTATAAGAATCAAATAATAGAAATACTTTACTGGTTGACTACTACATTTGCCATTTCCTCCCTCTAGAGATCTATGCATTGAGAATACCAGCGACTGGGCTAAGGTATGAATGGGTCTCTAGTACATGGAATCCGGAAGCTCCAAAATAGGACATTGCGTGGCAATGTTCGTGCTACACTAAAGTCAACCCTGCCGAGTATATAAAGCTGAGGCTGAGTAGAGCCAGACATTGTGGTTCAGTCATATAATTGAACGTGAGTAATCATACAATACATTCAAGTTAGTCGTACAAGATGTTCATACTCAATTCCATGTTAATGTCAAGATAATATCAAGAAATCTTTTAAGTAGATTCAATGCATACAATGATCATTTCAATTCAAATCATGATTGGAAGAGTTGAAACCAATTCAATTCAAGTCATAAGAGTGGAAGAAAATATTAGTCATCCAATATGCCATGCAATTTAATTTAATAGAATCAAAGTAAGTTTTTACTAGCTAGCCTTAATCTAGTCACCCATTGTTTTTAGTCGTGCATGATGGTGTAGTTTGAAGTTATCCAATACATAGTTATCTCATTTTGGTTTTACATTGTGTCAGAATGTGTATTGAAATCCCTTAAATCAACACCCATGGGGAAGTGCTTAACAAATGGACAACGTCACATGAATAAGTTTCAACCCTTATGACATTTCATGATTTTTCATTATTCCATTGGCCGATTAATAAGGTGAGAGGATCCAGTAACTAGGATCCTACAAGGTCTCGTACAATACCTACTTAATCCTAAGTTTCAATGGTTTTATAGCACAGCCATGGTGACTTACACCTTAGCCATATGCATCTTACGGCTTAGCCGTAACTTGCACTATGGCGTAGCCAAGGATAACTTACAGCTTAGCCATGGCATCTTATGGTTTAACTATAAATTGCACTATGACTTAGCTATAAATAACAAAAATTTTCTCCGTAGTTACGGTTTAACCATATTCTGCTATATGGTTTAAGCATTATGCCCTACGGCTAAGCCATGGCTTAGCTACAGCTTAGCCATAGCACACTTTACGATTTAGGTTTGGCTTAGCTGTTGAACAAAATTCAAACTTTGGGCTCTTTGGACTGTGAGCTATAACCTCCTTACGGCTTAGCCGTAAACTTCTATGTCTGAAGCAAATTCACGTCTAAAACCACTTTCTGAAACAAGGTATTCACAAATTCAGTTTGTACTATTTGTTTCATTTATTCAGCTATCCTTGGTTTAACATCATACTATATTAGAAAGATTAAAAGTCATCATACGGTGAAATTGAAATTGGGGACATATTAGGGCTGAATGCAAAAAAGTGAGTAATATACAAGAATCATTACGTACCAATATATATTAAACTAAAATTTACTTATTTTTCCTTAATTTAGAATTCAAGTCACTACACTTACTCTTGGCTCAACTTGAGAACATTCCAATTTTTGAAGCTAACTGATATGCTTGTGCAGAAAAACTGAAGAAGGAGATGAGAATAGACTGGAGATGCTAAGATGAGCCTTTAATTACACTTGCAACATCTAAGCTCTTGATTTGATGAGAGAATCGTGATGGAGGAAAGAAAAGTAGGTGTATTAGGGCAAAAGGAACATCAGAGGGATAAAGCATTAATTAAGAACAGTGACTCTTTATATATACACAAAATATTTCTGGAGTTTATAAGAAAGTCCCTATTTATTAGGGTAATTACAATTCAAGCCAAATGAAGGTTTAACTAACATAAATGAGCTCCAATGTATTCAAGTCAATTACAAAAGTTAACGAGCTTGATGAGACGAATGTGATAATGTCAATATGATGCATGAATGAAAAAAAATCGTGAAATAAAAAATTACAAAAAAGGGCTTCCACTACCTAATAAAGGTTAAACTCAACCCAACTACCTATCCATGACCTAAACATAACCCACAAAGATGAACTAAGTAAAATTCATCCTAATTCAATGTTAATTAGTGAATACCTTATGTCATTAGTTACTAAACATGCTTAGTTAGGGTTGGAGTATCACATCCTCCCCCACTTAGGAATCATTCAATCCTCTGAATGAAACATACCTGCATGAAGAGATCGGGATATTGTCTTGCTATTTGTTCTCCAGTTCCCATGTTACTTCATCAGGACCATGATGTTCCCATAGCACTTTGACCCATCGCATCGTCTTCGTACGTAATACTTGCTCCCTTATACTTACTATATATACGGAGCGGGTGCTTGATGTATGGCACATCTGGTTGAATCTGAAAATCATCATTGTAAATGATGTGGGTAGGATCTCGAACAAACTTACGGAGCATAGATACATGAAACACATTATAAACTCCGGAAAATTCAATTGGGAGTGCTAACCGGTAAGCTAAATCACCAATTCTGCTCTTGATTTCAAATAGGCTATATACCTTGGGGCTGATTTGCCTTTTTGGCCAAAACAAATTATACTTTTCATAGGAGAGACTTTTAGCAAAACCCAATCACCAATCTGAAAGTCCAAGTCTCTTCTGTGAATATCAGCATAGCTCTTTTGTCTCGAACGAGCAACTTTCAAATTCTCAATCACTTTTTGCACTTTTTTAGTCGTTTCAGCTATGATAGTTAGTCCATAGAAACTTCTAGTCCCGACATTTTCCCAACAAATAGGACTCGACATTTATGCCCGTATAATGCTTCAAAAGGAGCCATACCATTACTTTCATGAAAGCTGTTGTTATAGGCAAATTTACACAATGATAAATACTTATCCCATTTTTTATAAAAGTTAAGAACACTAGCATGCAACGTGTCTTCCAATGTCTCAATAGTGCGTTCAGATTGTCCATTAGTCTATGGATGATATTTTAGAATCCATAGCTTCTTAAAAGGCTTTCTAAAAAGATGATACAAATCTACTATTGCGATCCAACATTATGGACATTGGTGTACCATGAAATCTTACAATCTCATCCATAAATTTCTTGGCCATCTCAAAAAATGTCATGCCCTTCTTAAAGGGAATGAAATAAGCTGACTTTGTTAACCAATCTATAATCACCCAAATAGCGTTATTTTTTTACTTGTTGGGGGCAAACCGGAAACAAAATCCATCATGATATGCTCTCATTTCCACTGAAGAATATGCAATGCGTGTACTGAACCAGAAGGTCATTGATGATCAGTTTTCACCTTTTGACAAGTAAGGCACCTAGAGACAAATCCTCTGATTTCTCTTATCATATTGTTACACCAAAATCTATCTTTTAGATTCTAGTACATCTTCAAGCTACTAGGGTGGATTGCATACCTAGCATAATGTGCATTTATCATTAGGCTCTCTTTCATGCCATCATGAGCCAATAAACATAATCTATTTCGAAAATACAGAACATCATCTTCCAGACAAAAATCTGGTCTATCTCCTATGTGATCTTTAATCTTCACCAGATTAGGATCTTCAAACTATCTATCTTTGATTGCTTGAATTATTTCAGGTTGGAAGGTAATAGTACTTGCAAACATCACCAAGTTATCTGCTAATTTTACTTCAATAGGCATGTCCTTGAGTTCATCATGTATAAACAATGCTGAGCTCAATAAGGCACTAAGAGTCATTGTCTTTCTGCTTAGAGCATTTGCTACAACATTCCCTTTTCCAAGATGTACTTAATAGGAAAGTCGTAGTCTTTTATGAACTCAAGCCATCGACGTTGCCTCATATTCAAATCATGCTGCTTAAATAAATATTGCAAATTGTGGTGATCTGAGTGAACCTCAAATTTTCCTTCATAGAGATAGTGTTGCCAAAGTTTTAAAGCGTACATAATAGCTGGTAGTTCTAGATCATGTGTGGTATAGTTCTTTTTATGCTCTTTCAACTGTCTAGAACCATATGAGATCACCTTACCATTTTGTATCAAAATACACCGCAGTCCAACTCTAGAAGCATCTGAATAGATCACAAATCCTTCACTACCACTAGGTAGTGTTAGCACTGGGGCAGTTGTTAACATTTCTTTTAGAATTGTGAAGCTCGACTCACATTCATTATTCCAGTCAAAAGGTACATTCTTCCGAGTCAGTCTTGTCAATGGAGCCAATATTTTAGAGAAGCCTTGAACAAATCTTCGGTAATAACATGTAAGTCCAAGAAAACTTCTAATTTCTATCTTATTCTTTGGTCTTGGCCAATTTACAGTTGCTTTAATTTTTGCCGGATCTACTGTCATACCATCTCGTGAAATGATATGACCTAAAAAAGCTATCTACTCAAGTCAGAAATCATATTACTTCATCTTTGCATATAATCGATGTTCCCTCAACAATTGTAATGCTCTCCTCAAATGGTCAGCATGCTCCTCTATTGTCTTAGAATATACTAAGATATCATCAATAAAGATGACAATAAATTGATCCAAGAAAATAGCAAAGACCCTATTTATTGAAGCTATAAACACAGCAGGTGCATTAGTTAGTCCAAACGGCATCACGAGAAACTCATAATGGCCATACCTTGTCTTAAAAGCTGCTTTAGCAATGTCACCTTCCTTAACTTTCAATTGATGAGAACTTGATCATAGGTCAATCTTTAAAAAATACATGGCACCTTGAAGTTGATCAAACAATTCATCAATGTGTGGCAGGGGATATTTATTCTTTATTGTCACTTTATTTAACTGCCAATAATCAATACACATTTGAAGTGTGCCATCCTTCTTCTTAACAAACAACACCAGGGCTCCCCACAGTGACACACTAGGGCGTATAAAACCCTTATCAAGCAAATCCTACAATTGCTTTTTCAATTCTTGTAATTCTGTTGGAGCCATGCAATATGAAGCTTTGCATATCGATGCTGTACCTGGAACGAGTTCTATAGAAAACTCAACTTCTCTATCAAGAGGTAACCCTGGAACTTCATTTGGAAATATGTCTAGAAAGTCGCGTACAACAGAGATTTCTTTCAGCTTCTTTAGTTCCTTCTTTTTAGAAATAAAGTAATTAAGCCTTCACAACCCTTGCGGATCATCCTATCCACTTTGAATGCGGAGATTATTCGATTAGACAAGTTCTTCCTGTATCCCTCGAAATGGAACCCATTACCCAAATCAAAATGAATAGTTTTATTATAGTAATTCACACGGGCATGGTATCTTGCTAACCAATTCATTCCGAGGATAACGTCGAAATCTAACATCGAAAACAAAATTAAGTCAACAGGGAGTTGAAGACCCTCGATCTATACATCGCTGTGAGGGTAGTATAAAAAACACTCCACCCTCTTGTTGACAAGAGTGGATACCACCAACACATATAGTAGTGGTTTAAGTTGCTTTCATAATCTTACAGCAAAATAAGGTGGTGCGTACGAACGATAGCCTCGAATCATACAATGCTTGTGCTTTTTCATTATTAATGGAACAATACCTTCTTCCACAGTAGCTTTTTCATTGCTCTCATGAGTGACAGCGTAAGCATGGGCATTCTGGTGGTTCTATCGCTATCTTTAATGTGATTGTTGTTATTTGCCTTGAGAAGGGGGTGCGGCAGGTCGCGATTGCTAATTGGGCTTATACCTAGGACATTGAGCCATCTGATGCTCCATTGAGCCACAAATCAGACAAGCTCTTGAATTTCTCCAGCATGTCTCAGTCTTATGAGACTTCCCATAATGACCACACTTCATCACCGCTTTACTTAGACTATCTTGACCACCCTTCATTTTTCAGTGCTTGTCCTTTGCCACTAAAAGATGGGTTTCTCTTGGGATCCATTGCTCTTTTCTCGTGAGCATTAGCCTTCGGCGAGTAAGCTCTATCTACTGCATCATCAAATGTAGCTGGCATCTGAGAAGCTACAACACAATCCTTGTATATACGATTTAGGCCAATGATAAGCCTGTTGATCTTTTTCTCCTCTATATTAATCATATCTTCTGCACGTTTTAATAATTGAGTAAAAGTATAGATATAATCTGCCACTGAAATTTGTCTCTACTATAATGCCCAGAATTCTACCTCCATTTCCCTCTAAACATGAGTCGGGATAAACTTTTTTCTAAACTGTTTCTTAAACATCTCCCACACAGTAACACCCAACATATCTTTATATAAATCTCTTAAACTTTTCCACCAAGTCTTAGCCACACCGTGAAACATAGAGGCGGTGAGTAAGACCTTCTACCTATTTGGACAAACAACTGTATCAAACATATCATCAGTATGCTCTAATCACTCATCTGCTTGTAGAGCATCTTCTTTGCCGTGGAATTTTTTTGCACCTCTTTTCCTAAGCTTTTTGTATAGAGCATTAGGATCAATTTCTTTAGGCTGAAAAACTACTGTTGCTCTATGAGTGGTTGAGCTGACGGCTGACTCTGTCGTTCTATTATAGAAGCCATCTGTGCTTGTAGAGACTGCATAGCTTGCATCTGTGCTTGTTGGATGAGACTCGCCTGAATTGCTTGCATCATCATCATAAAATTGTCATCTATATTTGGAGGTGGCTGTGGAAAGGCAGATCTGTTAACCTCTAGAAATGGGTTCATGTTAACCTCGTTGTGATTGTTATTACCTAATCCTGAACCCATTTCTTACAACAAAGAAAATCATCTCACTTAGAAATACCCATCTGATAAGTTCTTAAAAATGTATATTTTCATACACATTTTGACCATTTTAAAGACTTATTGACTTGAAAGAGCCTCATTTAGTGTGATATCATGGTTTCATGTATTTTAAATTCATTTTTATATTTTTCTACATAAATTGTTTTAAAATCACACTTTTTGCTTATATTAATGAAACCTGTCATTTTTGGAAAGTCTTTTTTTGGAAAGTTTTGTGAAAATAATTTTTCTCATGAAATAAATTGAATTTTAATCATCATAGTTCATTCATATAAAATTATGAAAAATGGTGTGCATTTTTATTATCATTTCATGAGAGATGGGCCCGCATTCATGCATTTGTTATTTTAGGGGTAAAATTATCTTTTCACATGAATTCACATTTGTTTTGTAGGAAATTGATGATATGGGTCTCATTTGTAAAGAATTGCAGTAAGGAATTGATTTTCAATAGAAAGGAGAGAATAATTGAAGAGAAAAAGAAATTAGAAGAAAATTACAAAAAGTTGGCTTCATAGTCCCAACACATATGCACGTGTTTGGGGTACACTTGTAAAACATCCAAGTTGGGGTCCATTTATTTGTTGCACATTTTGAAGAGATTTTGAAGAAAATTTGAAGAATATCTCATTAAAGATGGACAAGAAAAGCCATATAAGAGTTCTTTTTGGAGAAAGAGAAAACTTGATTGAAAAAAAATGAAAAAGAAAAAATCCAAGCAAGCATTCCACGTCCAAAAGAGGATTCAATTCAAATTTTTGACTGAAAAGGAAAAGGAAAAAAATCAAGAGGATCATCTTCAAAGATCTCTTCAAGTTTGGAGCCAATAAGGAGAACTTTCCAAAAAAGAAAAGTTGACAATGCAAAGAGATAAAAAGGGAAGTTCTACACCTCATGTGAGTCAAGTTTAATTCCATGAGAGGATTCTTATCCCTAATTATCTCTCCAAGAATCTCAATGTAAGGTGACACATATAAGAAAAGAAAGAAGCATCCAAGAGGGATTTCCAAACAAAGCAAGCAATGAAAGAAAAGAAAAATAAAAAGAAAAAAATTCCGAAGTGGATCTCACACCCAAAGTCTTATATGGGGCCCATTTTCTCTCTATTTTTTTATTATTTTTAATATTTTAGAGTTTGAGAGGGAGTAGGACTTGAAAAAGTATAAATAGAGCACCCCTCTCTCATATTCTTCATGGAAGAATTATCCACCTCTCACCTCTAGAATTTTTACACTCCCCCTCTCCCTTTCTTATTCTCTACATCTCAAGTCATCAAGGAGGCTTAGCCCTAAAGCCACACCATCAACCTTGAAGATCAACTAGAAGGAGGAATTCTTTTCTATCTTAGTACATGTAATCTTTTGTTTTTATTTTTTCTTGTGTAAAGGATTGTCATACTAGTTTAATAATATTCATCTTGATGTTCTTCTTATTCTTATGGTTGCATGATTGCTTGATTTGTATTTTTCTTGTTTGGATTGACGACCCAAATAAAAGAGCATATTTTAAGAAATTGTTAGGCCTAGATTAAGAGAGAATTTTGAGTAAATATACCGTCTTTTACTTCAATTGTTTCACCACCTTTGACTTCCTGCATTTTTTTTATTTTACTGCACTTTTGAATCTTAAATTTTTGCACTTTTAAATTTCTGCAATTTTAAATTTCTGCACTTTTCTTGTTATTTTCTTGCACTTTATTTAAATTTTCTGCACACTAGGTTCTCATACAGTTTTGTTTGATTAACTGCTGTAAATTGCCTTAGAATCATATGTATTTCAATTTTTAAAAGCATGTTTAGGGTGATGGTCATGCAAAGTGATAGACATCAGATTTTTCAGTTGTGTTAGTTTCATAATTCTGACTTGAAATCAGTCCAAAAATGAGATTGAAACTGAAAATATTTCTTGCCAAAGTGTGTCGACATAATTGCTACATTATCTGAAATCTGACATCTGTTTTTATCGAATGGCTGGACGAAGATTGTAATCTGAAATTCAGATCTAAATTTTACTAGCAGTATGTTGAGATTTATCAGGCACATGTTATTATTTTCATGAACAATTTGTGCACATGGTTTTGTCCTCAATGTTCATCAGTTTTAGAACCTGAATTACAATTGAAAACAATCAAAAAAATTTGTGCAGAAAATTGTCCAATTAAATCCATATTGAACAAAAATTTTCATAGTATTTGGATGCATGATGTTTATAACAGATCTTAAAGCCTGAACTCAAACTTAAAATATAGTTAAAAGCAACTCAGAACCAATCCTGAAACAGTTTGAAAAATAGGCAATGTATTATGATCATTATATATAATCATTATACATGCACACATCTTCAATGTTTGAAAAGTTTTTGAAAACCTGAAACGCTTATGAATTAATTCAGAAATTGTGGTGAAAAAGTTTTGAAAATTGATGATAAACAATGACATATTATTGTTGGTAAATTGTTGAGTCATTGTGACCTGTTTTCGTATCAGTTATACATCAAAATTTCTGTGCCTAATTCACAAGTTTCAGATCTGAAACTGAACTAAAACAATAAGAAGAAACTGATTTCAAAATTTTTTTGGCAGCCCTTTTAGTTTGTACATGTATACACGCCCCACCCTTCTACTCATTCATGTAGTTTTTTTTTTATTTTGCATTCATTCATTCATAGATTAGGTCAGGAAAGCTTAAATTTTAGATTTATGTTTTTATTTTCAGAAAGATTCATGTGGGATAGTTTAGGATATATGCATTTTCAATTTAGGTAGCTGTTGTATTGTAAAAGACTTGTAGAGTTGTATTGTATAGTTTGTTTTTAGAAACATGTTTAGCAATAGGTAATTACTAATTTGATTTTTGTTTATATTTTAAAGTTCTTTCTAAAGTTAAATTTCTTTCTAATTTTGAATATGATTTAGAAATCTTTTATTTTTAGAAAGTATAGCTTCTTAACTTAATTTAGTTTTCAATTTAGGAAATTTTTTTTCTTTCACTTTTGTTTAATTTTTATTTTTAGTAAGTTTCTAATTTTAGTTTTGTTTTTATTTTAGCTCTAACAACTGTTTTGTTTTGCAGTAAATTTAATTTTATTTTTAGGAACTTTTAGATTTAGGATTTACTTTCTTGTCATTGTAATTATTATTATTATTATTATTTGGAATGTATCTATTTGTTAGATTTTAAATAGGATAGTTTTAGAATTTTGTTTAGATAGGTGATAAGTTGAAAACATCTTTAAACATTGCTATCTGTGGATTTGACCCTGTACTTACCAGGATATTACTACATTGCAACTTTGCACTTGGAGTTGATGAACACCATCTATCAACATATTCAAACTGTAGAGTCAAATACTTGATATACATGGAATTCTATCGTATCCTCACCGCGTTCCTATATGCCTAAGTCTTTTAACCAGCTATTTCTTGCCTTGATACCATACTTACATATGTTACAACCTGAGCCCAAGAATTCATGTATGAGGATTAGCTCTAAATAATGACACACGAACTCCCGTGTAATACACACCTGGACTAGAGTCTAAGCGGAGTTACACAAGGGAGAGTCACATGACTTACATGGGTGAGATGCTTGTAATGGACATCCATCCAACATTTAAACACAAAAGCTTGTGAGTAACATATATGAAACAAGATAATTTTAACCTAACTATTATACATATCTATGATATGATATGAACATGATTAGTATGGAACACATATTTACAAGAGGAAATAAAGTATACAAGAGTGAAATAGTTCCCAGCACATAAGAAATCATGAACCGTACATGACAAAATAGAGTTAAATGCAAGTCATGATACCCTAAATGCAGTAGTTTCCCAACAAAATACAAAGAAGGCCTAATATGTTCTGGTGCGCTCCGTAGTGGATTAATTAGCACTAATCCGCTGTCCACTCATCTAAACGGGAGGGGTTCCCAAAATCTCCTCTAGAGTCTTATCGATCTGTGTAGGATCAGAACTAGGAGATGAGCTTATAACACCATAGATAACTAATGAATAAGACTATTCAGTAAAGTATAAGCACAATTAAGATAATACGCATTGTATCTATAGGAATCATTAACATTTGATTTAAAGAAGTCAATTTTGTTTGCTAGGCATATTGTCAAATTGAATAAACATGCTATAAGATCAAATAACAAAAATACTTTACTAGTTGGCTACTATATTTGCCATATCCTCTCTGTAGGGATTTATGCATTGAGAACACCATCGATCTGGCCAAGGTACGAATGGGTCTCTTGTATATGGAGTTTGGAAGCTTCAAAATAGCACACTGCAGTGGCAACATTCATGCTACACTAAAGTCAACCTTGCCGAGTATCATAAGGCTGAGGCTCAGTAGAGTCAAACATTGCAGTTTAGTCATATCATTAAACGTGAGTAATCATACAATACATTCAAGTCAGTTATGCAAGATGTTCATACTCAATTCCATGTCAATGTCATTATAAAATTAAGAAATTTTTTAAGTAGATTCAATACAAGCAATGATCATTTCAATTCAAATCATGATTGGAAGAGTAGAAATCAATTCAACTCGAGTCATAAGAATGGAAGACAATATTAGTCATCCAATATGCCATGCAATTTAATTTAATAGAATCAAAGTAAGTTTTTACTAACTAGCCTTAATCTAGTGATCCATTGTTTCTAACCGTATATGTTGATTTAGTTTTCAGTTATCTGATACACAATTGTCTCATTTTAGTGTTACATTGTATCAGAATGTGTATCGAAATCCCTTAAACCAATACTTATAGGGAGGTGTTTAACAAATGGACAACGTCACATAAATAAATTTCAGCCCTCAAGACTTTTCATGATTTTTCATTATTCCATTGGCCAGTTAATAAGGTAAGAGGATCCAGTAACTAGGGTCCTACAAGGTCTCATACAATACCTGCTTAATTCTATGTTTCAATGGTTTTATGGCATAGCCGTGGTGACTTACGACATAGCCGTGTGCATTTTACGGCTTAGCCATAACTTGCACTACAGCTTAGCCATGGCATCTTCGACTTAATCATAAATTGCACTACTGCTTATCCGTAGATAACCTAATTTTTCTCCACAGTTACAGTTTAATTGTATTTTGCTCTACGGTTTAAGCATAATGCCCTATGGCTGAGCCATGGCTTAGCTACAGCTTAGCCATAGCACACTTTACGATTTAGGTTTGGCTTAACCGTATAATAAAATTCAAACTTTGAGCTCTCTAGATTATGAGCCGTAACCTCCTTATGGCTTAGCCGTAAACTTTTGTGTTTGAAGCAAATTTACATCTAAAGCCACTTTCTGAAACAAGGTATTCACAAATTCAGTTTGTACTCTCTGTTTCATTCATTCAGCTATCCTTGTTTTAACATCAGACTATATCAAAAAGATTAAAATACATCATATGGTGAAATTGAAAAAGGGGACATATTGGGGCTGAATGCACAAGAGTGACTAATATACAAAAATCATTATGTACCAACATGTATTAAACCAAAATTTACTTGTACTTGCCTTAATTTAGAATTCGAGTTACTACGCTTACTCTCGGCACAACTTGAGAACATTCCAATTCATGAATCTAACTGATATGCTTGTGAAATTGATATGCTTGTGAAGAAAAACTGAAGAAGGAGATGAGAATAGATTGGAGATGCGAAGATGAGCCTTTGATTACACCTGCAACATCTAAGCTTTTAATTTGATGAGAGAATCATGATGGAGGAAAGAAACGTAGGTGTATTAGGGCAAAAGGAATATCAGAGATAAAGCAACGATTAGGAATAGTGACTCTTTATATATATACAAAATATTTCTGGAGTTTATAAGAAAGTCCTTATTTCTTAGGGTAATTACTATTCAAGTCAAATAAATGTTCAACTAACATAAAGGTTCAACTAACACAAATGAGCTCTGATATTGTAAGGTCCCAAATCCCACTAATCCTGATTTACGTTAATTAAGCTCATTCTATATTAATTGAACTCGATTAAGACTAAATTAATCCAAAAATTATCGGGTTTGGGCCTCAGATAGTGAGTTGAGCGGAGTTCGGCCCCACTTTAGGAGTTAAGGGCCTTTTCGTAATTTGTCCTTGCACCTCTTGGACACCTCGTCCATTTCCTTTCGTGGAGTCCTTTGCGGAGATCATCTTTCTTGTTAGGCCCGACTTGATCCGAACTTATCTTGGCCCGATTGAGGTCCATTTGGCCTAAATTGTAATTTTATAGAAAGCCCGGGCTTGCATGCCAACTACAGGAAATTTTTGTTTCAAAGAGGCTCAACGTCTCTTCCTCCATTCCCTTCCTGGTTACTAGAGTTGTTTTCCTCTTCTGAGCTTCTCCATCTTCCCTCAACATTGGAGAGCACCTCGGCTTGGGAAGGTCGTGCATGCAAGGGTGGGAATTCTTCTTCTCTTTCTCCTTCATTCTCTTCCCTTCTCCTTGTGCATTTCTCTCTGAGAGTAATTCATCTTCTAAGCTACAACTGTAGCTGTGTAAGGTGAAGAATGGGTTCCTATTTCATTCTCTTGTGTTTATTAGGGTCATAAAGACTCCATTACTTGGCATGCATGTGAATCTAAACGTCATTCTTCATTGCATGCTTTACTTGTAGAGAACCCATTTCAGTTTAGAGAGTTTCCTCTGAGCACTCAACAAAAGGAAGTTGGGAGGGCTAATACTGGTGAAAAGGCAAGTATTAGAGTCATATGTGTTGCATGAATGACTAAGTTATTGTGTATTGAACCAGCTTTTCATATTTTCAGTTTCAGCTATTCCCCTTCATTGTTTTAATCGATATGAATGTGATGTGCATTAGTGTGCATTGAGTTAGAATGTGAAGGAGGGAATTGGAGGGTGTGTGAGTATGAGATTCTCTCAAGGACACTTCAATTGACCCTTAGAATTTCCTCACAAGTCAGTTCTGTGTTGATTCCGTACAGAAATTAAGCTACAGAATTGATTCTGAAGCTTACGGTGAAGCTCGGCTAAGCCGTGAGCATTTACGGCTCAAAGTCCAGAGAGCAAAAAAATGGGATTTTGTCTTACGGCTCGACTATAGCTAAGCCGTGGATTTCAATACGGCTAAACCGTATCCAGCCCGTACCCAAGCCGTAGGTCTTCTTACGGCGAGCTTTCTAGAGAGCTCATGAAACCCAGTTTCTTCTACGGCTTACACACGGCTGCACCGTGGAATACACTATGGCTATGCCGTAGCCTCCCCGTACCCTAGCCGTAGGTTTAGCATGGCTAAGCTGTAGGCCAACATACGATTAGGCCGTAAATGCGCCTGAAAATCCGGATAGATTCTGACCCACTCAGCTAAGCCGAAGCCTTGTACAAGGCTAAGCCGTAAGAACCCAGTGAAACAGGATGTTAGGGACTCCCAATGATGTTGTAGGACCTTAGTATTGGCACCTTCTATACCACTACAGAGGCCCAATGGTAAGTACATGTTGGGGAGAATGAATGATTCCCGGAGGGTCTCCCAATGGCAAGTCATAGATGTTGGCATAAGAAGGGTGTCCCGTATGCACAAGGCAATACCAAGACATGGTAACACAATAACACCAAACATTTTATGTGTACATCGTGTTGAATGCCCTTGGGAACTATAGGTTATTATTCGGGGTGAAGGTAGCAATTCATTGGGTACTCACTTAAACTAAATGCATCCATATTGTTATGATATACCACCTTCAACATGAATTACTTCTTTTAGTAAAACCCAGAGGCAATTCAGACCTAAGCTTCTAATGAATGAGTGTCTGACAAGCCAGAGCTTCTAATGAGTGCGAGCTTATGACTGATACGATTGGATATGAGTCGGCACCACTCAGCTTACACCCTTTTGGGTATATGTTATGTATGTCACCACTACAGTAGGTTTATGGAGGAGTAGTCGACGCTCCTCGAGAAGCTAGCCTGATCCCCTAGCAACCCATACGATATGTGTATACTCCCTTTTGGGAGAATAGAGCATTGTGGTTGCCAATCAGTATGTATGACATTTAAGTTGTAATTTCTTACTCATGCATCATGTTCAGTGATTATTCTTATTAATATATTATGTTATACTTGTTTCATATGCCTCAGTACTTGCTTAACCGTCATGTTAACAGTGTTACCCTTGGTATTGCAGGTCCAGCACCCGGCCCTAACGTGAACTCTGATGCGCACCCGGAGGGTACCCCAACGATACCTCGGGATACAGATGAGTGGAAAGATGGCGACGTCTTTTACTAGCCATCCCACGAAGCGCGACTATTTCAGGAGATATCATTACTATGTTTGGGACCCTTTTGTATCAAACACTTAAGCAGTCTTCTTGGAATGTATTTGAAAGACTTCAACACTATCATATGTATATATATGGTTACTTTTGAAAGTTAACGGACTATGAACTCGTGTGCTCTTGATAATTATGGAGTATTTCGCAGGATTTCATTTATGATAAATTATGTTTGTACATGTGTCAGCATACCTCACACGTTCTTGTGGAATCTCCCTTGTAGGAATTCGTGCATAATTCTTCAAGGCACGGATTTCTACGTGATTACGTATCCATGCCCTGGGGGCCCACTCAAATCCCCAAATTCCTGGGATCGGGGAGTAACAGATATATTCGAATCATTTACAAAAGTTAATGATCTTGACGAAACGAATGTGATGATGTTAATATGATGCATGAATGATGAAAAATCTTGAAATCAAAAATTATGAAAAGGGTTTCCACTATTTAGTTAAGGTTAAACTCAACCTAACTACTTATCCATGACCTAAAAATAACATACAAAGACGAAATAAGTAAAATCCATCCTAATTTGATGGTAATTAGCGAATACCTTACGTCATTAGTCACTAAACACGCTTAGTTAAGGTCGGAGTGTTACACTCTCCTCTCCCTTTCTTCCCTCTTCCTCTCCCCCTCTCCTCTTTTCTCCCTTTTTCCTCTCTTATCCTTGTCGTGCTCCGAGCCCGAGATTCTGCAATTAGGGTAATTCCCGAGGCACGACATATGTAATCTCGTGGCAATCCATGCGGAACTAAGACACGTACGAACTACCATAAGGGAAAAAGCATAAAACTCACGTGTGAGGACCGACGTGTAATATATGTCTATTTAAAACATTTGCGGAAGCCTGTGTACTTTACCTATCCTTAACAATATCTTGTACAATTCATATCTTGAGATATGGTATTAAACATTAACTGAGTCTATTAAACTTCAATTATAAACCAAAGATATGGAATTTAAAATTGTGTTTTATATGAAACATATGCCCATGCATATACTACCATGTCCAAAATACAAGTATAATCTAAATGATCCCAAAATATGGATATATGGTGTGACCAAATAGATAGAGCCTAAATACAATCGGAATAAGCGACAAACATGCCCATAAAAAATTAGGTAATAAAATAACGATATGACATAATGGCAGGATGCATAAACATAGTCTAATAAATGATATAACCTGTCATGTCCCAAATGTACCCATGGTGCTCTCCGAAATAGACAACCATAAAGTGTTGTCAAAGTCCACATTATTATACTATATCCAAGGAAGTCTTTGGAAACTCCTCTTCAAGTACGTCAGAGGTGGAATTAGTACTTAGACCTATTTGTAACACCAAGGATAGGCACTGTAAACACAAAAGTTTAGCAAATATAGGTGCATGTAAAATTAATATGTTGTATCAATTGAATTAGAGACGTATTAATTAAATGAGAGCTATAGCGGAAGCTAGGCATGTTGTGCATATAAATAGGGTATAAATATGGAATTATAATTGGGGATACAGTAACATACTAGCTGGCATCCACGAGGCTATATTCTCTCTAAGGAGAGCATTTATCATACGGTGAGGAAAATTGCTAAGAGATCAATCTATCTACCCGAGGAGAGCCAACTAACTCCTCCATAAACTACTACAGTAGTGACATAAGAAAAACTTGAATTGGTCCTGCTGAACCTAATAAGGGCATAAGCTAAGTGGTGCCAACTCAGCGTATCAAGATCATCTCAAATTCATATCATTCATACTTTTCATCAATCGTAGTGATCGTCTCAAATTCTTACATAAGGGGATTACCGGTCTTGATACCGTATTCAATCATAAAAATTGGAATTAAACAAAGTAATCTAATAATCAAACAATGCATACTTAAATGAGCTAATAGAGCTCGAACCCTCTCAACCCTAACTACTCCTATTTTGGCTCATGGGCCCATGCTCAGTAGAAGCATTACAAGAAAGAACGTCTTTAGTGATGAATAGAATCCGTCGCCAAATTAATGAAATTCGTTGCCCAAAACTTTTAGCCACAAACTCAAATTCGTCTCCACATTGTTGCGAAAACCCTGTTTGGGAATCTATTTAGCGACAAATTGAGGTTTGTCCCCAAATGTGTAACCTTTAGCCACGAATTTTGTTTGTTGCCTAATGGTGTTTGTCGCTAAATGTCCTACCTAGGTCCCTTGTATCCAACCTTTTAGAGATGGTTTTACTCATCGCCTAAGGGTTTCGTCACCAAATGTCTAACATTTAGGCACAAATTTATTCATCGCTGAAAATAGACAATCCGCAAAGAACATATGTTTTTCCCAAAATGTCCAACATTTAGGCACAAATGTATTTGTTGCCAAAAATTAATAATCAGCAACAAGAAAAAGTTTGTCCCCAAAAGTCCAACCGTTAAACACGAAGTTATTTATCTCCAAAAAATAATTAATCAACGAAGGGTTTGTCCCCAAATGTCTATTCTTTAGGCATGAATTTGTTCGTTGCCTTATGATGGTCATCAGGCATTTGAAGAATTTGGTTGACCATTCAATGGTGATGGAATTCATCACCGAAAATAAACATTTAGCGACAATTATTATCATTCACATCATCACAACCATTTGCATTCACATCATAGCCACAACCATTTGCATTCACATCATAGCCACAACCATTCGCATTCACATTATTACAAAATAAAAAACAATACATTGATCCAAATATCCATCCAAATATAAAAAGTAATACATAACAAATGTCCAAACAGTAATTTGAATATCCATCCAAATACTAAAAAAAAAAACCTTCATCAATAAAAGTCCATGCCCGCTCCATTGTCAAGCTGTGAACAAAGTAAAAGCAAAAAAAAAAAAAAAATAGCTTGTATTATAAGAAATATTACCTACACAAAGTTTAAGTAATATGCATGTGGCTTTGATATTTGTAAATACCATTGACCTCAGTTATAAATGACATGTTACAAAAATAGTATCCATGTGACCTTGTTTATCATGTTAAATCTTATACATATAGTGACTCTCTGAGAACATTAGAAAGATCCTTGCTTAGAAAGAAAAATCATCAGTATTATTTTAGAATTATATTGTTGTGAATATTTTATGTCATATTAAGCTAGTTAAATAGGACAAATCAATTTCTCTATTCTGTATGCAAATATGTATTGAAGCCAATGGACACAGAACAAATCGTAACAGCAAGTTTTGTAAGTTGGGAGGAGATTCACACCATTTAGTTGGTTTGTACAGCAATTAATGGTCATAGACAATAAGTGATAGATGATAGTCATGATCAATTGAATTAAAAGGGTAGAAATTGACAATTAGCAACAGATCACAATAGCCAAACACAACCTAGCCTCATGTCTCAGTCCACCATCTTTAATATATGTCTAGACCCATCTTCACATTGCCATCCCTTTTTCATCATCAAACATCACAAACCCACCTATCTTCACTCAACTATTGGAACTAGACAAACAGAACAACCACCTGTTTATACCCACCTGCAACTTTGAAACAGGGAAAATTATGCTTAAATGAATGAGATAATGCACTAAAGTTTTCCAATGCAGAATTTACTACATGTGGACTATTTCCTTGTCACTATTTGCACATCTAAACTTAATAATCTTAGGTCACAATAATAGTGGAAAGTTGGGTTTTGAAAAGGGTTTCCATCAATACACATCACCCATAAACTTTTTCCAATAATACTATGCATGAATGCATGAGATCTGAACATGTTTTATTGCCGATATGTGTTGCAAAATTTCTGCATAAGTGTTGAAACTCAATTTTTTCTTAGATCTGTAATATATACAAAAACATCTTTTAAGTCACTTCGTTTAATGCTTTTCAACCAACATAACTGATCTACAAGTTCCCTACACCTTGGATTCAAGCTGTATATAACCAAGTTTTTGTACAGTCACCCAACTGTTTCGTTGTCCCTTTTTTGCAACTCAAATCTGAGTTTTTCCACTTTAGTTTCAGTTATGAGTTTTAATCAAACAACCCTTAAAAGAAGGTTAGTAAAAATAACACACAAGTTAGAATTTCCAATAAAAGAAAGTTAGTAAAAATAAAACTATAAACTAATTTAGAAACAAATCAAAGTTTGTAACAATCAACAAGGAAAGTTAGTATTAATCTATCAATCAAAACAAAGGCAAAGAAACAACTTTCTAAAATTAGAATGCCTTGAGTTAGACATTCTATTTTTAGGAAACTTTTCATCTTTTGAAAAGTTTGCATGAAACAAATTGAGAAAGAATCTAAATTTATAAAAAAAACCCTAAATTATCAAAAACCTAAAATTAGGATCTAACCTAAGTTGGCAAAGTTAGGAAAGTTAGAAATTCAATGCAATGTTTACCATGAGAAAACCCTATTGCAGAAATTTAAATATGACATGCAAACTTTGATAAAATTATGAATCTAACTTAATGAAAACCTAATCTTTATTTAATGACTAAAGAACACACTTGAATGATGCATGAATTCAATTAAAAAAGAAAAGAAAAAAAAGGGTTTTTAAATAGAAAAACTTATGCATGAATAAATGAGACTAGTTACCAAAGTTCTGCAATCTAGAATTTTACTGCATGTGGGCTGTTTCCTTGTCACTGTCTGCATGTTTGAACTTAATAATCTCAAGCTAAAACAATAGTAGAAAGTTTGGTTTTGAAAAGGGTTTCCATCAATACACATTACCCAAAAACTTTTCCAATAATACTTTCATCGTAAATGCATGAAATCTGAACATGTTTTTTGCCGATATGTGTTGCAAAATTTTTTTGTAAGTGTTGGAAGCTCAATTTTTTTGATGTAGTGGTTTGTTTTCCACCATACACAGCAGAGAAATGAAAAGAGGAACACCCAGACAACTAACTAGATACCTTAGCTTTGAATAGTCTTCTTGAAGCTCAAAAGAAGACCTCCAAGCTTTGACCTCTTGAGCTTGATCCTTGGTGATGAAGATCTTCAAATGAATGCTCAGCCAAGGGAAGAGGTTATATTGGGTTTTTGGAAAGTTAGGATTTTCTTAGATTGAATTGAAGGATTTCCTTAATGCACACCTTCTTTTCTCAGAACAGTAATATCACTTTAAGTTTGAAGGGGAAGGTGGTAGTTGGAGCATTAGTACAGATTTTACTAATGGTGTAAGGGCTCAGCAGCTGTTGGTATTTTACTCAATTCGCTCTCTTTTTTTGGAGGAAAGGAGTGTTTCTTTTAAATACAGAGAACTTTTAACGGTCAGATCTACGGCTAAGAAAAAATTACTCTATGGCTTAGCCGTATGCCCTGACAAAATACAATGGTTAGTTTGACCCAGATTTACTATTTTTTTTCTTTCATACGGTTAGGCTTACGGCTTAACCATAAATCCTTCTACGGCTTAGCCGTGAGGACCTTACAGCTTAGCTTATGTCAACCGTAAGTTAAAATTTGCCAATAATGCCTTCTAGAAAGTATCCCGTAAACTTTACTTCTTAGCCTTAAAACATTCTACGGCTTAGCCGTGAGGGTCTTGCGGCTTAGCCGTAAGATTAACCATAAGCAATATGGCCAAAAACTCTCTCTAGAAGATGGCCTGTAAACTTTACGGTTTAGTCGTAAATCATGCTACGACTTAGCCGTAGGCCTTTTATGGTGCAGCTATAAGACCAGATCAAAGTTTCAAAAACTGTTCTCTAGAGAGTAAGCTGTAAGTTTAATGGCTTAGCCGTGACTTAAACCGTAATTATAAACAAAACCTTTTGAGAAGCTTTTTCATTCTATTTCTTGGGACATTAAGGGTCAATGTTACCTTAGCACTTGGCACTCAATGAAGATCTTCTAGATGATGGACTTAATTAATCTTGATCTTCCTTAATCTTGCTTGAGCTTCATTGATGTAACTTGATCTTCCTTGAACTAGACTTGACTTGGGGCACAGAATTGACAACACACTCTTACTATGGCCCTAACAATACAGCAAGCATGTAGTCAGCAAAAGGAAAGGTCCCAACAAGAGGAAGCAGGTAGTTTTGGATGGTTTTTTGAGAGGGTTATAAACCTTTTCTACTTTTGTCATAGTTTGTCTCAGATAAATGGTTTTTAAGTTAGTTATGTAAGCTTTTGGACATTGTTCTGTAAGTAATTTGACTGTTGTGTTGTATAGTTCGAACTATCGAATAATGTATGTTATAGTTGAATTCAATTGCCAAATATTGACTACCATCAATTCTGAATTCTATGAAGGACTGATTCATGTCATGATAGGATAAACTGAACCCTAGGGTTGAGTTGAAATTAAAATTGAGCTGTATGTCTTGGTGGTGGCTGATTTGAATAACCTTATCAAGTTCATTAGAATTGGCTGATTTAATTAAGAAAACCCTTGCATTTCACATTTCACTACAGAAAATGTTTTGGGTACCAAACATATGAGACTAAAATAGAGAGTGGAAGGAGAAAGGACAAGGTACACTGCCTTTTTGAACCAAAACGACAAATATATATATCTATATATATTTATCCACAAACATGTGATAATAAAGATAGAATCTCACTTTAAAAATGAGGCATGTAGAGCATAATTTAAACTAGACTATTAATAAGAGGGTGGATTCTACTCACCTTTGGTAAACTATACGAAATCCAGTGCCTTGGCTTTCTAATTGCCTGACGGTGAGCCATCTGAGGGAGCAGGAGGAATGTGTATCATCTGTGATAGATGCATCCTCATCATGGCCTCAAGCTCTTTGAACTTTTTCTTCTGCAGCTCTAGTTCTAACTGCTGACTCTAAGTCAATCCCCTCAATGACTGAACCTCTACTCAGAGGGCATCCATATTCGTGTCATGAGCTCGTGTCTCAGTGGCAACAGCTGTGAAGAAAGAAGGCTTTAGACCGATCCCGTATCCTTTTATGTACCATCTTTTCTCACCAAACACTTTCCTAGCAATCTCCTCTTAGGAGACCTCTTCAGATCTTGGCTGAGAGGCCTCCTCACTCTGCTTTTCCATCTCCTCCTATCATTTTTTAATTGATCAAATAGTTAATAACAAACATAGTTAAAACATATATGCACAAACATCATGATCAATATGTACATGAAGCACTGCACAAGCAGGGGATATCCAATTATTCATAGACTTCCTCCAATGAGACTTCTTATAGAAGTCTGTAATTTTTAGCCCCTCCCCCTTATTCTCAACAGCCTAATTCAAAAACTATTTAAACGTTAGTGTTTAGTTTAAGGATCACATACTGATGAGACATTTTTTAAACTACAAAAAATATTACCGTCTGATACATTGCAGAAGTAAATGATGTAGACCCCATAGTATGATTTTAGGGCAATTGTTTTCGATTCTCAGTATTCTTCTCTAATTGTTTCTAAAAAATAACTTGATTAACTAACAACAATCGAAAAATATTAAATGTGAACAATGGCAATTAAAAATAACCTATGTTACCAGAAATCGGGAACTCTTCCAACCAACGTCAATTAGCCACCTCCAGACCACTGCATCCACATATGTGTATGGCTTGCTATAGGGGTCCTCACCATCCTCCCACCAGCTTCTTGTAATGTACCCACATCTTATGACGCGAATCGCTGTATCGCTCTTAACATTTTCTATGGATAGTACGGCTTATATCTGGATCCTTGTACTTCTCGATTTCAAACTTGGCTTACACACATTATCAATTTCAGTGTTAAGCCTTATCACATACAAAAAAAAAAAAAAAAACTAGATGGAACTATTATGTACCTAAACAGATTGCAAAATTAATGCTCTGATTTGTGGGTCAATCTCGAACCAATACATCACTCCCTGAATAGGTGCCAAACTCTTAATCTATGCACCAATTGCATTGGCCAATTTAGCAGCAAGTCTCCAACAAGTGCACTGATCCCTGGAGGAATCACTACAGGAAGCTTGGAGCCACGACCCAACTATGAAATGATCTTGTCTACGCCCTTCCCTTTCGTCTTTCCCTGAACATTTCTCGATGTTGAACCTACCAATATAACAAATTTGTTTTAGCAAATAAATACAAAATTATAAACAAATTTAGGCACACTAAGTATTGTTAACAATTACCCATGCTACTTTCTGCATAGTGGGGATAGACGCACTAGGTGAGGGTACCACAAGGAGAGGGGGGACTGCTAGCACTTGCCTCGAGGGACTGGTCGGTGCAGATGCAGATGATGATGATGATGTATGCCGAGGGCTAATAAGATCGGGCCCCTTGTTCATCATCTGCAACTATATACCACAAGTATTTATACAATTATGATATGAGGAATGTGATGATAACTACAGAACACTATGAATTAAGTAATGTGATCAAAATCACTACACAAACGGTACCTTTTTCCGGCAAGTATTCCCAAGCTCTTCATTATAATCATCGTCATCCGCTTTACTTGGAGAATTGAGCCCAGCCTCTTACCTGACAGCGGTTGGTACTCATCAATATTGCCCTCACCTCCCTTTCTTTTCCCCTTAGTGTGTGGTCCCTTGGACTGAGTCGAGGCCATGTACTTATGTGCAAATTGATGCAGCCCCAATGCATTCATTTTGGCTTCATTGTCCTTCATTCTATCATGCCTTTGCTTCTCATAATAATGGGATATGTCCCTAGGTTTGACCCATAATTTACCCATTTTATGCATTTTTTCTTCAAACTATCATAACATATAAATTAACATCACAAACAAACAGTATATACATGGGGATGAGATGTCCACATAAGCATGAAAAAAATTAACATATAATATAATGTCATGAAATGAAAAACATACAAAAACATATGCATAGATTATAGCAAATCACAACCCATTCTCTTTCATTTGGGTAACAGATACAATTCACTATCATTGCCATATGCATTGAATAAACTAAAAAAAAATTCACAACTCATCTATGGTGATAGGGATAGCCTCACAGCTTTCATCTTGTTGGAACATAACATCGGGAATGGAAAAGTCAGCATCATTAGGTGTTGGAAGTAGGTGGGTCTCGTGGATAGATTTTCAAAACTTTTGACCCACTTGACACAGGGATCAACTATCCATAAGACCAAAACCCAATCCAGGATGCGTTACCCTCAATCTCGTGACCATGTACAGTAAAATTCTACCAGCACTAAACATCCAAAATAATCTACGACATGCAAGAAGTAGATCATACCTTTGGAGATCCGCAGTGCTCTAATGGATTTCTTCAACACCTCTTAGCCTTCCACGCTATGACCCCCGAATTGGATTTCTTTTCTCAAGAAGAATGGTGGAATCTTCAGGAGAAAAATCCCAACTCGAAACTCCAAGGAACTAGAAGAAAGGAGGAGAGAGTAACTCGTGCAACTCTTGCACGAAAGCGTTTTGGGCGTGAGAGAGACTCTTTTGGACGTCCAAGGAGATTTTATATACTTTCAAATCTTGTCCTTGCCTAATTGAAATAGAAGTCTTACTTCCAAAGCAATTAGCAACTTTCTCCTTTCTTATCCCTTCTTTCTAGAGTTCGAGTTAGATTAGTATTTTCCAATAACTTGGGCTAGCGTGGGGACCACTAGGGATTCCTTAGAAAGCTGGCTCCAATTAGAACACCGCGACCCCACATCTCATGTGCAATCCGGGCCCTTAGTTAATTGCAAATAACACCACTATATAAATGCAATTGTACTCCAGTCTTAGGAATAAATTACAATGAAGACCTTAAACTTTCCAATTACCACAAGTAGGCCCCTCTATTAATATCCGTGGATCAATTGAAATAAATCCGTCTCTTCCAATCTAAGTTCCACATCTTATTATCCTTGAGCCCCAATTAATCACAGTAATCATCAGTACCATCCAATTAACTCTTAATTGAGATGGGTGCGCACTTACTAATGACAAATCCATTAATTGGCACAAGGGGATAATAGAGATAGATTCCATCTTGATCATTCAATGTTCCCACAGTTCTACTACCACATACCCAAGACACCGAGGTGTTAACCTACAGTCGGCCTCACTCATTGGTGACTCAAAGCAAATGAATAGATAGAAACTTGAGTTCATCAATGTCTCAGGATTGAGAGCCTATTTCTAGGGAATTATGAGAGCATACCTTATTATTGAGACGGAATTCCATAAGGTGCATCGCATGGTCCTTCAATACATCCAATGTACCAGCACCGTGATCTAGAATCTTACATTCTGATGATCGAGACAAATCACACTATTTCATAGTGATCAAAGTGCTGCAACCTTATCAAATGAGATGCCCAGTCTCATTACTGGTTGTGAAGCTACTTAAGTATAAGATTTATGACATATATCTCCTGCGTGTGGATCTCATCCATGCACATATATCACATCTAATATACTAATGGGACCCGATTCAACTCATGAACCATTATGTCATATGTATTGGTCATGTGCATGAATTAGTAAAATAACACTCATCTCATGAAAGCAAAGCATGATTTTATTGATAAATAAAGAAATTAATCAATTTATTACATCAACTGATGGATTGAGTCCATAAAATCTAACATTAGGTTCCACTCAATCTTGCTTTGGCAAATCCCATATCCCTCGATATTTGACTCATTCTATGACTTTCCAATTGTCACCCAGCTCAGTATCATTAACGTAGAAAACTTGTTGCACTTGGCTTGGAAGGACAAAAGGATCATCTTTATACCAGTGGCTTCTTACGTCAACACTAGTGGTATGTCCATCTGTGTGATGTTCTGTCACTTCCGGTGTTGAACCATTCACATTTGAACAAAACAACTCTACGCCCAAAGATGTATTTCAACTCCCATATGCTACACAAGTAACCATAGATATCTTATCCATCATTGTCCGCTTACACGACAACTCCACTATTCTGAGTAATACGATGATCATCCCGGTCTTTGGTGAAATCGAACGCCATTACACGAGCAACTTGAGTACATATTAATTGTTCCATGAGGACCGTTTGCCAATAACCACAATTCATTGGTTGCTTGTCTTGACCCTTGACCCCGCAATCCATTAACCTATACAAACCACATATGTTAAGAATACATTCTCGAACCAAAATTAATAAGCATGCATGTAACATAGGATTCTAAATCGTACACGTTGTTTGAACCAATCTAGAAATTCTCTACACATTCTTTTTGTGATGTTGCGTGCTCCTTCATTCTCTAATAGTCTCTTGTATTCCCTAATCACAAACATGTGGTTTGTAAGTAACATATTACGGTAAGTCAGGCATGATTCAAAAACCTGAAACGAGATAGAACCAAAAGTAAAATAGTATACAAACTTACAACATATATGGCTCCACTTCCTTGCTATTTTTCATTACAAACCAATAAGCATCCTCCATTTCCTCCTAAGACACATGGAGCACCCTTTTGATTTGTCCAAAGCGAAGGACTCTCTGAGTGAAAACTACTAACCCTAGTCTACGCTCACCACCATCTTCATTTCGTTCCTCTCGTTAAATACGGTTTCCATCCCATCAAGATACATCGAACAAAAAGTAGACATTCTTTGACAATGTATGCTTCTATGATGGAACCCTCTGGATGAGCTCAGTTAGACACAAACTTTTTCAGAGTTTCGAGTTGCCTTCAAAGCAACATCAACACATTAGTACATTAATATCATGTGGACCACACAATTAAGATTACTTGCATATAATTACCTTTCAATTGGATACATCCACCTATATTGTAATGGACTCCTAAGCTTGGCCTTACGAGGTAGGTGAACAACTAAATGGACCACAACATCAAAGAACGCTGGAGGGAAAACCTTTTCCAGCTTGCAAAGAATGACTACTACGTGTTCCTCCAATTTATCGAACTCTGACACCTGCAAATTCTTCGAACACAGGTCTTGGAAGAAACTTCCCAACTCAAACAAGGTTGTATAGATTTCATTGTCAAGATACCCTTGAATCCTAATCAGAAGAATACGTTGGAGAATGACATGATAGTCATGGCTTTTCAAGCTCGATAGCTTAGCACCTTCGGTGCTCACACACCTAAAGATGTTGGCTATATAACCATCAGGGTACTTTATTGACTTCAAAAACACACAAAACCCTTGTCGCTCCTTCAAAGTCAATGTGTACGATGCTGTGAGCTTTTCTGATGACCACCCATCTGGTTGCCTTTTCATATGTAAATCTTTCCTTATCTTCATATTCTCCAAGTCTTTTCGTGCCTTTTCGGTATCCTTGTTCTTTCCCTTAATATTCATGAACGTCCCAATAAAACTTTCATATATGTTCTTCTCTACATGCATGACATCTATATTATGCTGAAAATTTAATGTCTTCCAGTATAGTAACTCAAACATAATACTTTTCTTTGACCAATTTAGTACTTGCTCTTCCCTCTTTCATTTCTTGATGCTAGGATGCTTTCCAAATTTAACCTCAGGCACGGAATCTAATTGCTTTGCTATCTGTTCATCCGATAGCTCCATAGGTCTAGATTGCTCCTCAATCTTACCATTGAAGAGCTTACTCCTAAGCCAAGGGTGGTCATCAGCCAAGAATCAATGAGCACTGGTGTACCCTATATTTCCTTTCAACTGTCGCGATGATGCATCCTTGTTACAGGTAGGGCAAGCCAAATAATCTTTTGTTGTCCACCCAAACACATTGCCACAAGTGGAAAAGTCATTAATTATCTACATAATAGTTACACACATTCGAAAAGTTTGTTTAATCGAGGCATCATATGTGGTTACACCACTTTCCCACAACTCTTTCAGCTCATCAATCAACGGACGCATATACACATCGATGCCTTTCCTTGGGGCAATTGGTCCAGGAATAAGTAATGACATGATGTTGAACGGCTCTTTCATGCCCTTCCACAATGGAAGGTTATATGACATCACTATCATAGGCCACATACTATAGGAGGTACTCATGTTTCCAAATGGGCTAAAGCCATCAGTGGCAAGCCCTAGCCTCACATTTTGGGAATCCATAGCAAACTCGAGATGATTCTGATCAAAGTCTTTCTACTTCTTATTATCAGCCGGATGCCTTGATAACCCATCATCCACATGTTTCTGCTTATGCCATCTCATTTCTGTGGCTATTTTTCTTGACATAAACAATCTCTGCAACCTCGGAGTCAGCAGGAAGTATCATAAAATCTTTTGAGCGATCTTTTTGCCCTTGCCATCATTCAGCTTGTGTCTAAACTCACCACATGTTAGATAGTTTTCTAAATCTACATTCTCTTTTTAGGAAAGTGCACAATCATGGGGACAGGCGTGAATGCATGTATACCCCAAACCTAAGTCACGCAACAGCTTCTTAGCTTCATATAGGGAAAATGGAATCCGATGGTCACTCTCTCATAGAAGATCCTTGAATAAGCCCATGAGCCTATTAAAACACTTATTGCTCATCCCATTCAACACCTTTAAATGGAGCATCCTAATGGCGAATGACAACATACTAAACTTTTGGTAACCGGGGTATAACTCACGCTAAGCATCATTCAATAATCTTTCAAAGTTATGCACATCCTTCTCCTTTTCAACACTGTTAGGCAATTCATCCTCCTCAGCATCATCATTCATGATGTTTCCTATGAAATAGTCCTCCAACATATCATGTAATCCATCCCAATCCTCTTCTTCACCCACTGATGTTGGTTCTGCAACATTTTTATCCTCGTCGTACACCTACTTCTCATTCACGAGAATAGATTCCCCGTGATGCAACCACATGTTGTAGGAAGACGAAAACCCTCTCCTAATCAAATGAAATTCCACAATTGCCCTTTTATGACGTTCAAAGTTCAAGCAGTCAATACACGGGCAACGAATGTTACCATCCAAGTCCACACTACCCTCTGCAAACTGAATAAATGACTTAACCCCATCTCAATACTCCTTACTCATTCTATTCTTGATTGACATCCAACACTTGTCCATGACCAATCTGCTGCAAAAACAAGATTAATATTAAATGACATGCATCATACAATCTAACACCTTCAACTACACACTTAAAATTTGCATTCTTTCCTGCTTTTGTAGTCTCATTCATTTTAATCATAAATCCTTATACTTTCTCCTGTGTAAGTGGTCTCAATCGTTGATTAGAAAAGAAGTGAGGATTAGTCAATCATAGTGATTCCCAGTAGTTAGGGTCAGATCTCTACACAATGCTTCTTCCTCCAATATATGTACCCCATGAGTTGTGGTTCAGAAAATAGAAACTTTTAATCCATATTTAAATATACAAAGCATAGAAAATTGGAAATCACTAATACCCACTCCAAAAGATTAAAAAAAAAAAGAGGAATTAGAAATTTCATGTAACATGAAAGAGAAGGTGGCATGTGTTGCTAGCGAGTAGGCAGAACATGGCCCCACATAGGAAGGCAAAAAAGGCCATTGAGTGATAGGCCTTACCATTAGCAGTGCTAAAATATTGGCCACATCTTCTGTCACGCATTGCTGTAGTTACCCAAAAACTATTTTTAATTAACCATAAGATTAATTACAAGAACATGGCAAAAAAATTTATTCTCTATGATGCCAGAAAACAGATATAGGACACAATTTTGTACTCAGTAATCTAGGAGATGCAGATGCGGATGCTGGTACCATATCTCAAGTATCAATATGATCAATATGATCACTGTATAAGATATATAGCCTATGCTCATATACCTGTATATCCAAGAAATTGTAGCTAACGCAAGCATAACACAACAATCTAGTATGTTAACAAGCATAATAATTGTGCTGGTGGGCACAGTAATCACTAGAATTAGTTTCTTGCATCTAAGTTCAAGTGAGTGCTATAAGTTCAAGTGAGTGCATAACACTATGCCTGTCAAATCAATAGTAGGATAGAATAAGCATGCTTTCTGAATAAAGTTATACCATGTTAAGACTCATCAATACAAGTGGATAAGTTGCCCTAGGACCTGTCCTTGATACTAAGAGAACAAATACTTCTTAAGATGAACCAATGATATCAAAATCTAAAGTACGACAAACAAATAAAAAAAACCATAAAAAAGAACAAAGGAGGACCATACTATACTAAAATCCACCCACCTACCCACTCCTAATAAATAAAATAAGTTATTACAATCTTTAATAGCAACAATGGTGATGATGAAATATTTCAAATAATGTATCCATGCAAGGATGTGGAATGACTTTTAAGGTCATAATTTACCTAATATTATATGAATCATAGATAATTTGGTGGCAATACCTAAATGATTTAGCTAATAGTGTTCCATTGCTAACAAGAAACATACAAATTGAATTCAATATGATACCTGCTACATTTAATTGCTTGCTTATTTTTCCATGAATAACGGAAAATTGTGTTTATATAGAATGGCAAACAAATATACAATACAACAGTCAAACCATGGCGAAAGAATTCCCAATAAAGATAAGATCTTCCCACAGTACCCAAGGCTCTGGCAATTTCATTTGATTCTCTTCTCACATGAGCACATGGAGCACTTGATCTAAATTATGAAATACTGAAACTCAAAAAGAAAAAGAAAATGAAGATCTCCATGGCTAATAATAAAGGATTAGAAGCCTGAGAATGCTATGATATTTTCTGAATCTAATTTGACTAAAATATTCAAATCAAGAGAAAGAAGAATGAGAAAGTTTTGTTTTTCTGAGTTTTCATCCTTCACCTCATTAGTTTTACACCCACTAGGTACTCTGGAAAAGTTCATCTTCATTTACCACTTTCATCCCTAATTTTACTTCAACAATCGTCAAAACCTAATTCATGCTTTCCCCAAAAGGAGTTCACCACCTCTAATTATATCTTCTCTTACATGTTATTAATAACAGCTCTTACTTTTATATTAAACAGTAATGAAAAACTTATTCAATAAGATGAAGGTACTAACAAAAAGGAAAAGGTGCAAGAAAAATAAAACCTTAAAAGAAAAGTTGAAAAACAGTTTTGTTTCTTTTCTTTTCTTTTTTTTTTTTTTTTTGGATGTAGGATTACTCAAACCCTTATGGTTGTGACACTGAGCACTTCAAGACAGTCAAAAGAAGCAAAAGAAGAGGGAAAGAAAACACACATAGAAAAACTACCCGGGGTCTAAAATAATGATAGGTCTATCCATGTCCATTTTAGCTAAAGAATCAGCTAATACATTCACACTTCACACAACATAGTAAAAATGCAACTCCAGGGACTTGCAAGTATCAAGCATAAAAAGATGAGTTTATTTAATGGATAAGGTCGAGGGATTGAGTATGTTTCATACTCTTGTTTCCTAACTTCATCCCACAAATTAGCACCAACAACCAACAGGAATAAGAACCATAGAACATATCAAAATGCACACATCAATATTGTTAGCATAAGAAAATCTGTAAGCAAATAGTTAATGAGTAGTTCAACAACATGCCAACCAAGCAATGATGGAAGTATATCCATCGAAGGTAAAGAAGTCTTCAATTCATCCTGCATTGTTTGCACATTAGATATGTTTGGTATAGAAGGAAGGCAAGTCATAATTTTTGATTGCAGCTTCTGCAAATCATCCTTTTTTAACACTTCTAGCAAATTCTGAAGAGAATGGAGATCAATAACCTTTGGAAAACCAAACATGGGATCAACTACAAGTGAACCCAGACTGGAGATTCCTGCAATTAAGAAGTTGATTCCAAATGAAGCTCATGAAAGATGCGAAAAAGGATTGTGCTATCATTGTGATGAACGTTACAAGCCCAGTCTTCATTGCAAAATCCAAAAACTATTTTGGGTTGAACAGTTGTTGCAAGAAGAAGAATAGCAATACCCAGATGCCAAAATCAAAGAAACTATAAAACCCAGGAAGAATTTCTAAGCAGAAAACCACACAGCTAGATCACAGACAAAGAACACCCAAATGCCAAAATCACAGAAAGCATAAAACCTATAGATTCATTCATTCAGCCACTCAATCACTATGTACAAAATCCCCTAAAACACCCCCCCCCCACCCCCCTAACAAAAAAAACCCAAAACATAAAAAAATTTGTTACTGAAACTTACCTGAAGATGATGACGAAGCAGAGACGGATGGCGCTGGGCCAAGGGAGGAGGGAGGAAGAACAAGGTTGAGGCGATTGGTGTGACTTATGAGGAGAAGGAACAGGGCCAAAAGAGGAAGAATGAGAAGGGAAGAGAACCCACTGAGAATGAGGAGAGAGTGACAGAGGAAACTAGTAGTCGCTGCTATGCTATATGCCCGAAATATGCTGAGGCTGTCCATAAGGAGGTTAAGAATTGGAAGTGGGCATCATTTTTAAGTGAAAACAACAATTGGGGGAATGGGAAGCTTAGAATCTGCATTGATTTTTAGCACAAAGAAGGATCTGTTTCCTTTACCCTAGAAGGACTGCATTGATTATCATTTGAAGGCAGGCAATGAAGCTTATTCCTTTCTAGACGAATAACACCATATGAGTTTTAAGTGATGCCTTTAACTGACGACATTCATTCATCACCTAATGTAATAAACATCTAATTTCAGCACCAAAGACTAGTGCCAAGTATTTCGAGGTTTGCGACGAATAACAGCTAGTCGCGCATTTCCATTATACTTTTAGCAACGAATTCCCTTTGTCGCTAATAAAAATACTTTGGCGTGAATTTGAGCTTGGTGTGGGGATTCATTAGTGACAACCTTGGGCAACAAACTACTATGTTTGTGGTGCAAAATGTCAGATATAGCAATGAATAAGTTTATTTGTTGCTAATTTTTGTCGTAAATAGTGCATTTTCTTGTAGTGAAGCTTCATCTCTGATTTGGCCTCAAAGTTTGCCATGAAAAATGGGTACATGATTTAATTATGTTGAGGGCAAAGTTAACTTAAATAATATGAATGCATTGAATTGAGAAGTTATCAAGGTTATTTACTAGCCAACCCTGTGCTAAGATAATCCATATTTCCTTAGCGTTCAATACATTGTGTTTATACAACGTCCAATGTCAATGTACTACCAAAATCTAAATGTTACATCGTATAAGCGAAGGACACCACTTCTTATACCAACACCCATGACATGACGTAGGGAAACAATCCGGAAAATCAAAGGGGATAGTGACAGCTCTACACTTTTCCTCCTTCTTATTTGATTACCATTGGGCTATTTCAATTAAGGTAAAAGTGTTATATCGAAAGCTCTAAAGGTCTTTGAGAGTCCCTAATTTCTTTAAGTTTCTGTGTTCCTATGGCTTAGCCATGAGTAGGCAACGGCTTAGCCTTGTGCACAAAGTTTTCCTACTAAATTCTCTCATAGTTATGGCTTAGCCATATATTGGCTACAGCTTAGCCATATGTAGCCTACGGCTAGGCCATGGCTTAGCTAAAGTGCTTCTCATGGCTTAGCCATGAGGTTAGCCATAGAACAAATACTAGATTTTAGGTCTCTAGATTCTTAGCCGTATTGTATTTATGGATTAGCTGTAAGTTTCAGAATTCTTGAAGCTATGCTGGTATAAAGGTTTAGTTTTTTGCAGGACTTATTCTATTCAATTCCATTATGATTTTCTCTATTCAAACAATCATCACACATTTTCAAAGCCCACATTTCATCATTATTTCATAATCATACTCATTATCATTCAAATCATCACATATTCTTAATTCAAGTGGTGAAAAAGCTGTAAATTTGCATTTAGAAAAGAGTACTTCAAGAGTCAATATAATTCAGACATGCATGTAGCAATATACATTCTTATACTTGCCTTAAGTTCAGTGCTTCACTCAAATCAAGCTTTCCCTTAGTTTGATGGTAGAGAATGCCTCAATAAAAGTTGATTTAAGACATGCATTGAAAGAAATGAGCATGAGATACAAGCATGCCACAACATTGAGTTTCCTTGACTCTTTTGAGCTCAAGAATTGGAATAGTGATGGGATCCTCACCTTGGAGAACTGTAGAGGAGAAGAAGAGATGTAATTGGAGATTCCAAATAGAGAAGTCAAGTAAGAAGATGAGGTGGAAAAGGATGAAGTTGCTCCAACACACATGTAGCCCCTTTCTACTCTTGTATTTTGTAGGAGGAACAAGAAAAAATGGAGGAGAATGAGAGAAAAGAAGAGGCCCAAGCAGAAATTTGAGAATGGAGAGAGAAATGAGCTGAGATGGGTCCTTAGATGGGTTTTAAATCAGATTTTTTGAGATTTACAAACAAGTCCAATCTGCAGTAAAGATTTACATATAGAGTCAAATGGACTTCTAGTTGAGCCAAAGTGGATTCGAATTGGGCTGGGCCAAATACGAATAAAGACCCACATGATAAAACACACATGATGTAATTAATATGATGCTAATATGATATAAAACCATGCAAATTTAAATTATTAGAAAGTCCTTGCCTACCTAAGTTTGGTGAATTCTAACCTGACTACCTATCCATAACCCGATTAAGATTAAGAACAAGATAAATTAAAGCTAAAATACATTAATTAATACAAAATCAAGTTTAATTATCTAAATTACAATTACGTCGGGTCGGGTCATTACATCTCACCTCACATAAAATCATTCAGTCCTCTAAATGAAAGAAACTAATAAAACCAAATAATAACACAAATCTTGGGTCCTTACCAAACCTGCTCATTATGTAGATGACACAGAGAAGCCACTCCACGTGTGTTGCATCTAGTTTCACTTAGATATCCTTATACTCAATTGCGCGAAATGAATCTAGAATCATCTTAGGAAGCCTCAACACACAAGAGGCATCGAGAATTCCTACTAAGTTTGCCCAAAACGGATTACTTTCCTTAATGAAATATTTGGGACTACTCTATCATTGATTTGAAATTTGAGGATATTTCTACAATTGTCAGTGAAGGTTCTCTGCTTAGAATGACATTCTTCGGTTCTTGAACTTCATCCACCGATCCCACTGCATTAACGATAATTGAAAACTTAAGCAATCCTCTAGATCCACTTCGTCTTTAACACGAGGACAAACACTTCATGCTTTTAAAAGCCTGGATGGAAGGTCAGACTAGACATCTAACTTTGGTTGGTACTCTGTGTTGAAGCTAGGACTTACCACCAACAACTAAGGAATATCAATCAAAATTATAAGGCAACCTACTAACCCAAGCGGACACTATTCCTATCTAGGAATTAGTAGCCTAATCACCACACGATCAAGGACCTCACTCAAATCACTAACGATAAACAGTAACTCGATTTATTTCATGTTACTCACTTATTAAAGAGGACCTGAATAATTATTGAATTAAAATCTGATTGACATTTAGAAATCCATAAAAGATACAATAAGTAACTTTCCTAATACTTGAATAGAATTTCTCCTACAACCAAGATCTTTGTTAATGAATTTAGTGTATCAAAATATCATCGATAAAGGTAACCATAAATTGCTCTTAAGAATAAAACAAGGTTCTATTCGACAAAGACATATATATACTTAAAGTATTACTCACCTCAATGATATACAAGAAATCTTATAACCATTATGATTCTAAAGATCAATCTTAGATTACAATTTAATCAGATCCAAAATTACAGTTTCCGGATTATCATTAATTGATTACACTTCAAAAGTAGAAAGAAGTCGTTAGGCGATCCACCTTTCCAATAATAAGATCATATTACATCAAGATATTCTTAATAAACACCACAATTGATTTAAGAATATACAAGTATTCTATTCATCAAATCATAAATATTATCAAATTATAAGATCACCAAAATAAATAGACAAGAATTTAAAACGCTCTATTCTAATTAGGATATAGCTTCAAATCATATAGCTTTAGATGTTAAATTGATAACAACTGGACCTCCATAAATTTAAATAATATTCTTTGCATGCTCATTAGATTGAGCAATTCATCAACACTAACAGTGAATGATAGATCTTACTAGTCACCTAACTCAACTACCTTTGATCAATATGCCTTTGAACAATTCGAGTTTCCTTTCAGTCAATTAACATCAAGGTTTTCTAAGAATTTACTAAGCGAAAAAACTTAGAATTCCATCTAGGGTTTGCTCTCAACAGAATCTGGAAAAACTAATCTAGATAACAATTTCATCAATTATAAGATCATAAGCTCTAATCAAATCTGAATCCTCAAACTATCTTACTAAATATGCTATTTGCATCTTCACATGACTTTACTAACTAACAAAGTGTCAAATAGTATCACAAGACTTAGAAGTTGTGCTCACATTAATTTATCCATACAAAAGAATCATTCCTCTAAATCAATTAATAAATAGAGCTTCAAATTTGGGTAACTGACTTTCAACTTTGCCAATTAATAATAATCTCAAATCTGTTGGATCATTAAACAATCAACACCAGATATGTTATGACTTAAGACTACAACTTAGTCAAACTAGGAATCATATCTCTACAATTGGCACAATCAATTAATTCCCAAGAGATGAAGAAAAGTCCTGAAAGGATCATTATGATCACTAACAGATTTGAAACACGTTAAATTATCAACGATAATTATAACCACAAACCGAGCCATGCACGGAATAAGGTTTCGATTTCATAACTCACAATATATTCGAAACATTCATTAATCTAATAATCCATTAAAAACTCCTAATGTCCAAATTTGATCTTAAGAGTTGGTCTTTGGACATCTTACTCTCGAACATAAGATTGAAATGACCAACCTTAAATTAAATTTTAGAAAATTATCCTGCACCCTGAAATTAATGGGACAACTCATCAATATAAGGCAGTAGTTACTTTTGTTCAATAGCCACCAGTTTAACTGCCTAAAGTAGTATACATCTGAAAGGCGCCAACTATTCTCTACAAATAACACCAAATCTCCTCACAGGATTAGTGAGGAAAATAATTTTGGAATCTCACCTAAAAGCTCATATACAACAAGAATATCGAAAACTACCTTAAACAACAATTCACATAGACTACTTATAACATCTACAAACAAAAGGAATAATAGAGAATGAAGATAATAAGTAAAGAGAATACCCTTGTTGACACTGCCTGCAACTTGTTCTAATGAGGTTGCTTAGCTAGTTACTGCTGCTGGCACAATGGAGCTTCACTATCGTTTTTCTTTCCTCGACATTTTGCTTGTTGATGTTCCATCTAACCACAACGAAAGCATGCTCCAGTCTTTCTCTAGCATTCATTCGTCTTATGACCCTTGCCACACAAATCACACAATAGTTTTCCGGAAGCATTAGCCATATTTGAATTTCTGAAGAACTCTGCATTTTGAATAGTTATTTTTTTTTTCCCGCATTTGCAAGATTAGATCAAATAGAATTGCGGTGGAAATCTTTATCAATCATCAAATAATGGACATTTATAATAGAGCACAAGTTTAGTAATGCTAATTCATTAATCAACATAATTTGTCTAACAATCTCAAACTAATTGATGCTTGCAAAGTGTTCTTGCATGTCTTTAGACTATGTCATCTGCACTCTTTTTTCAACTTCCTCTGTTCCCAATCAACCATAATAACATCTTGAACTTTGGTGTCTATTTCTTCACCTACAAGGGCCAATCAAAGGGGGTCAGGTTATGAAATAACCTTAACAAGTATATTTACCCAATTTTCATATCCCATACCATATTTTGATAAAAATCAAAGACTAATAAATCAAAGGATTTTCAAAATAAGTTGACAAGATATAATAATTCAAGATATAGGTTCCTGTATAAAATCAAGTGAAGATTTTACAAATACCATAGTATGTTTAAAACAAATTGATGTCCCACATTAACTAGGTTGTCACAAGAATTACAGTGGCCCCCATTTAATGTGACATAAATAGAGAACAGAGTTTGGTACCCAGAGATTCAGAGTTATGGCCATTAGCCATCAGAGCAGAGTAATAAAGTTTGGTACCGAAGTGACTAATTGTCACACACAGAGAGTCAACTAATCTGCAAATAGTTTTAAAAGTATAGCCCCTACATAGTGGTGCCACACTATCCTAGACTTAAACAGCCTAGTGGTGTTGCCTTAGTTTAAAATACATATAAAATCGATAAATAATGATAAAACATAACTTATGACAAATTTCAAAGTTTACAGATGCGATGTCAAAATTTCGTAGATCATGCAATAGAGAAAACAAGTTTAGACATGTAGAGTACATATTAGCTTTGATTGAAAATATAAAACCAAATAATCAAATTCCATTATACAAAAATCTAGATTTTACACTTCATACTGCACGCTAGGTCTAAGCTAAAGGTCATACTACATGCTGGGTCTAAGGTAACTTAATCCTATGATATCATGGGATTCCAAACATAGTATACTTGCCCTAACCCTAATTTGGATGACCACGAGGATCTCCTCCTTTGGTTTGGGTTAATTTCTTAATTGGCACTTCTGAAGTTAGTTGGTGTCCGACGAGCGCATAATGTTACACCCTTATGTTTCCTTAAACGCAATCATACTTTAAGGTAATTTGAAGGTGGGTGTCAAGCCATGAAGACATGTCTTATTGTTGGTTCAGATTTAGTCGGATACAGAATACATTATTTTTAATTTTAAATAAGATCCCAAATCCTAGATAGTCCATAACTTAAATCACGGTGGAGTCAGGCATGAATATTGGATCAAAATCTTATGAGTCCACTAATAAAAATAGGAATTGAAAGTTTGTTAAACATTGTTCATGGTTACAAGTCAACATTAGTGAAACTCTAAATATAATATCCACAAAAAGCCTTGAGTAAATAATTGTGGAGGCTTTGCAGTATTTTCCCTAAAGTTGAAAGGCCTCTTGAAAATTCTCAGAAACTACTGAAGGCTAATAAACATGAGCCAGGTATAGTGCTTCGTACCTGGATTTTGGGATGGGTCTGACGCCTCTTAATATTGTGTCACTGGGATGATGGGTTCTAGTGGGTCCAGTCACAAAAGGGAAGGGGCTTCCAGAGGTCGCCTAGGGGTCTACTTTCAGATCACTGGATCCGATCAATCAACCGGTGGCCACTGGGTACCACCAAGCATGTCGACCACTTAAGCAATGTCAATGGGTTTCTGGAAAACGCAACCTGGAACTGATTTCCTGCTTCTGGTTTCAGGTGGATAGTATAGAAATCATCTTATATGAACCTTTGATTTCTCAGAAAACCAATTTATTAAACCTCACATCCCAAGCTTGGGTTCTGTCATCTAATTCAAGCCTAAGAGACGTCGCCAGTCATTTCCAACTCATGCACAGATCTTTAATCAGCTCGATGGGTGGCCCAATGGGGTCCAATCCTTGTCGGCCCAGGGCCTCCTTGGTCGCTCATGGGTATAATTTTAGATCGATGGTTCAGATTTTCCATGGGGTGGCCATCTGTTCATACAAGTCATATCAACCTAACTGTGTATTGACATGGTGAAACTGGAAAAAACCCAATTCTGGTTTGAATTTCTTTCTTAAATTCTGACTCGTTGACATGGAGCTCATTGTCTAAGAGACATGCTAATTACAGGAGATGTATTCATCAAATTCTCACACAGGGATCTGAGTTTTATGCCTTCAAACCTATCTATTAGAATGTCAACAGTAATATTCAGATACTATAACAGTAGCTTGAGAGAAATTCAACCCATCAGTATATATTATTTTGTCAGAGTTAGGGGAAAAATCCATAAAACGAGGGTCATAGATTTGAAGCCCATAATCACTCACCAGTGGGTCCATACAAGTAGTTACAAAATCTAGTTGCCATGTGTCATCATCCAGAAGTGGATTTTCAAAAGAAAACAGTAAAATAGTATAAATCTGATTTCAAGAAGAAAACTGGCTAGGAAATATAAATTTAGATTTGTGCACTTGCTTGAATTGCATAATTAACCAAAATCTCCAAATCGCATAGAGCCTTTAAGTAATTCTTCTATGGCTTCTTTTTAAGTCCTTAAGCCTGAGGTTGCAGACCTTCTAGTTGAGAGAGAATAGAGTGAAAGAGAGAGTTGCTGGAAAGAGAGGAATTGGAGGGAATCATATGTAGGAGAGTGGGGTTCTAGTTGTATATATAGAATTCATATACTGCAGTTGCAGTTAAACTTGGAGTTCAAAGTTGGATACAGTTCTGCCCTTTCTTAAGAATTGTAGTATAACTCATATAGCCTTAGCCTTATTGTATCATAAGCTATATCCCTGCTATGATTTAAAGTACAAAGCATGCTGGGATTTTATCTCTCTTTAGTAGGGTCTTGGTTTGACACTTACAACCATTTTGGTATTGGAATTACACCCATACATGTCTACAATTCCAACTTATTTCCTCTATTCCTATTTCACAAGTATCCAGACCACGTAGGATTGTGTACTGCCTACATGTTAGTTTGGTGGGAAGTCCTCCTTACAGCTCAAAGTTACTATAAGAATTTTAATACAACTATGGGTCCCCTTTATAAAAGGTCTTTTATCTTTTATAAATTAGACCAGTAATTCCTATTCTTATAGAACTCTATTGCACTTAGCCATATACAGTCGGCTATTCAACCCCAACTATATTTATGCACATATACTGTTACATATATAATGGGTCCCACATCATTGGAGTCTTTCTATTACCATAATTCTCTTTTATTTGTTTTTATTTGATACCAATAGGCCACATATGCTTTACTAAAGTTTTATAATTAATTATTTCCCTATCAAATGAGACCCATATTAGCTATGTTTTGAAATTATGGAAATACCCCTCATATTCTCTAAAAATTACAACCAATTCATATTCAATGTGAGTTGATTTCTCCTAATTGAACCTTGATTGTTTCCTAATTCCAGGTAGTAAGTTTTTACAAATTCAATGTTTAATTTTTAAAACTAATTAAATTATTTTAAAATTAATATCTGGGGATGGGTCCTTATACTTCCACTATCAAAGGTGCTCCGTAGAGGATGATGAGTTCCCCTTGGATTCCTTCTTCAGAACATCTTGCAAACTTTCCTATACTGTTGCCAAATTTTGTTGTAGCTGAGCTTGTCTTTCTATTATTGTTGTTATCTACACTTGCATTGCAGTTTGGTTCTCACTAATCCTTGTTACTTGCTCCATCATTATAATTAACATGCTTTGCCTAATCAAAAGGAACTGATTATCGTAGATGGAGAAGGTGGAGTCATGCGATCCAAGTTCTCAATGAGAACATCCTCTAAGTCATCATTCTCAGTATTGCTAGAGGAACCATGATGGGTATTCTTAACTCTTGGGACTGAGGTCATCATCCGCAAGAAAACCATTATTATTTCAAAGCAAAGCGTTAGCAAATTCAAAACATCCTATACAACCCATATCCCAACGCTTCTATCATATCCTCATCACGTTCCCTAAGTTCTAAATCTTTTATTACAGACTGATTTATGCCACAACACTATACCTTACTTGCATATTTTACAGAATTCATGCTTTGATACCATTACTTACGTATGTCACGCCCCGAGCCCAAGATTCTGTAAGTAAGGCAACTCCCGAGGCGCAGCATATATAATCCCATTGCAATTTGTGCAGAACTAAGACACGTACGAACCATCACAAGGGAAAAACCATAGAACTTACGTGTGAGGACTGACGTGTAATACATGTCCATTTAAAACATTTACAGAAGCCTGTGTACTTTACCTGTATTTAACAATATCCTATACAATTCATATTTTGAGATATGGTATTAAACATAAACTGAATCTATTAAACTTCAATTGTAAATCAAAGATATAAAACTTAGAACAGTGTTTTATAAGAAACGTGAGCCCATGCATATGCTAACATGTCCAAAATACAAGTGTTATCTAAATGATCCCAAAATACGTATATGTGGTGTGACCAAATGCGTAGAACTTAAATACAATCGGAATAAGTGACATACATGCCCTCAAAAAATTAGGTAACAAAATAACGATATGAAATAATGGCAAGATGCATAAACATAGTCTAACAAATGATATAATATGTCATGACCCAAAATATACCCATGGCGCTCTCCGAAATAGGTAATCATAAAGTGTTGCCAAAGTCCACATTATTATACTATAACTTAAAAAGTCTCTGGAAACTCCTTTACAAGTACGTCAAAGGTGGTATCAATACTTAGATTTTTTTGTAACACCAAAGATAGCACTATAAACACAATGGTTTAGTAAATATAACTGCATATAAAACTAACAGGTTATATCAATTGAATTAGAGACATATTAATTAAACGAGAGCTATAGCAGAAGCTAGGCATGTTGTGCATATGAATAGAGCATAAATATAGAATCATAATTGGGGATAAAGTAACATACTAGTTGGCATCCACGATAATATATTCTCTCTAAGGAGAGCATTTATCATACGATGAGAAAAATCGCTAGGGGATCAATCTAGCTACCCGAGGAACGTTGACCAATTCCTCCATAAACTATTGCAGTATTGACATAAGGAATACCCGAATTGGTCCCATCGAACCTAATAAGGATACAAGTTAAGTGGTGCTGACTCAATGTATCTAGACCATCCCGAATTCATATCATTCATACTCATCATTAATCGTAACGATCGTCTCATATTCGTACATAAAGTGATTATCGATCTTGAGATCGCATTCAATTATAAAAATTGGAATTAAATAAAGTAATTGATAATCAAATAATGCATATTTAAATAAGCTAATGGAGCTCAAACCCTCTCAATCTTAACTACTCTTATTTTGGCTGACGGGCCCATGCTTAGTAGAAGATCCGTCTTCGATTTTGCCTTAAGGTTTATCATGAAGAATGGGTACATGAGTTAATTATGTTGAGGGCAATGTTTACTTAAACAATGTGAATGCATTGAATTGAGAAGTTATTAAGGATATTAACTAGCCAACCCTATGCTAAGATAACCCATGTTTCGTTAGTTATTCAATACGGTGTATTCATAAAACGTCCAGTGTCAATGTACTACCAAAATCTTAGTGTTACATCATATGAGCGATGGAAATCACTTCTTATGCCAACACGATGACGTGACGTAGAGAAATAATTAGGAAAATCAAAGGGGATGAGTGACAGCTTTACACTCTTCCTTCTTCTTATTTGATTACCATTGGGCTATTTTAATTAAGGTAAATGTGTTATATCTAAAGCCCTACAAGGTCTTTGACAGTCCCTGATTTCCCTAAGCTTCTGTGTTCTTGTGGCTTAATTGTGAGTAGGCCACGGCTTAGCCATGTGCACAAAGTTTTTATACTAAATTCTTCCGTAGTTATTGCTTAACTGTATATTGGCTTACGGCTTAATCGTATGTAGCTTACGACTAAGCCACGGCTTAGCCGTAGTGCTTCTCATGGCTTAGCTATGAGGTTAGCCATAGAACAAATGTTGGATTTTGGGTCTTTAGATTCCTAGCCATACTGTATCTACGGCTTAGCCGTAAGCTTCAGAATTCTTGAAGATGTGCTGGTACAGAGGTTCAGTTCTCTACAGAACTTCTTCCATTCAATTCCATTTGGATTTTCTCTATCCAAACTATCATCATACATTTTCAAAACTCGCATTTCATCATTATTTCATAATCATACTCATTATCATTCAAATCATCACATATTCTTAATTCAAAGGGTGAAAGAGCTATAAATATGCATTTAAAGAAGAGTAGTTCAAAAGTCAACATAATTCAGACATACAAGTAGCAATATGCACTCTTATACTTGCCTTAAGTTCAGTGCTTTACCCAAATCAAGCTTTTCCCTTGGTTTGACGGTGGAGAATGCCCTAATAGAAGTTGATCTAAGATATTTATTGAAAAAAATGAGAACGAGATGCATGCATGCCATAAGATTAAGTCTACTTGACTCTTTTGAGCTCAAGAAATGGAACAATGATGGAGTCCTCACCTTGGACAACTGTAGAGGAGAAGAGGAGATGGAATTAAGAAATTCCAATAAGAAAGACAAGTAAGAAGATGAAGTGGAAGAAGATAGAGTTGCTCCAACACACATGTAGCCCCTTTCTACCCTTTGTATTTTGTAGGAGAAAGAAGAAGAAGAGGAGAATGAGAGAAGAGAAAAGGCACTAGTAGAAATTTGAGAATGGAGAGTGAAATGAGCTGAGATGGGCCCTTAGATGGGTTTTAAGTTAGATTTTCTAAGATTTACAAACAAGCGCAATCTGCAGTAGAGATTTATATATAAAGTCTAATGGACTTCTAGTTGGGCCAAATACGAATTGAGCTCGGCCAAATACGAATAAAGACCTACTTGATGAAACACACATGATGCAATTAATATGATGCTAATATGATGTAAAACCATACAAATCTAAATTACTAAACAGTCCTTGCGTACCTAAGTTTGGTCAATTCTAGCCCAACTCCCTATCCATGATCCGATTAAGATTAAGAACAAGATAAATTAAAGCTAAAATACATTAATTAATACGAAATCAAGTTTAATTAATATAAATTACAATTAAGTCGAGTCGGAACATTACGCTCCTCCTCACTAGGGCCGTCCCCATCCCCCTTTTCCTTTTCCTCTCCTCTCCCTCATTCTTCCACCATTTTCCTCTCCCTTTCCTTTCTTCCCCTCCTTTCTGCCTTGTTCAGCCCTACAAGGCTGAACATCCCAATGATGTTCTGCCTTGGAAGATTGAACAACAGGTTGTTGTTCGTCCTCGTGATGAGTCTTTAAAAATGCATATTTTAATTACATTTTAGACCATTTTAAGGACTTATTGATTTAAAAGAGTCTCATTTAGTGTAATCTAGTGGTTTCAAGCATTTTAAATTCATTTTAGTGTTTTTCTGCATAATTTGATTCAAAATCACACTTTTTGCATAAACTTATGAAACCTTTTAGTTTTAGAAAGTTTATTTTTGGAAAGTTTTGTGAAAATTTATATTCTCATGAAATAAATTCAATTTTCATCGTCATTAGTTCATTCACATATAATCATGAAAAATAGTGTGCATTTTCATTGCCATTTTATGAAAGATGGGCCCACACATATATTCATATGTGTGGGGATACACTTGTGGAATGTTTAAGAAAAGGGTCCCATTCTCCAATTGTTGTAAAAATTTAAAATTAATATAAGAAAAGAAAGCCAAGGCAAAGACAAAGAAAGAAAGAAGAAGCAAAGAAAGAGAATTCAAAAATAGAAAGTCAATCTCATTTTACTTTGGATAGCATATATTAAAATAAAAATAACTCTCAAACCGAGTGTCGGATTTGGACAATCTACCTAAGTTGGGCTCTTTTTAAGTAGATATCCGTAAGATCCAAGATTGCATCAATCAGAGTTAAAACGACAAAGACATGACCTTGGGTAGTTTACTATACATTTTTAGGCAGGTTGAGATTGTCTGATCAAAGGTAGGCCCTATCCTTTGGTAAGTATTAGCTACGAAATATGGATACACTTAGAATTCCAGTAAGAGAAGGAATCTTATCTCATCTCAAACTTGGAAGACTTGTTGGCCAAGAAGAGGCCTTACCTAAAAAACATATGAGACCTTCTTTGAAAAGGAGTAGAATAAAAAAAAGTATAAATAGAGAACCCCTCTCTCATACTCTTCATGGAAGAATTACCCACCTCCCACCTCTAAATTTCTACACTCCATCTCTCCCTCTCTTGTCTTTCCATCTAAAGTCATCAAGGAGGTTTACCCCACAAGCCACACCACCAACCTTGAAGTGTCAACTAGAATGAGGAATTTTCATCCATCCTAGTATGTAATTAGTTACTTTTTATTTTCAATCTTTTGTAAGACAACTTCATGCTAGTAAAATTTTTTATTTTCAATTTTTCTTGTCTTTAATTTTGTGGTGTTCATAATTTTAGTCTTGTTTGTAATTGGGTTAATTTTTATTCATGTTTAAATATTGAGATACAGTTGGAACCACAACTCTTAACCCATCTTTGTAACCTTTTTAATATACTTTTTTTCTTTGGATACATTGTATGTTTGAAGGCAATGCAAGATGAAGTTAAAGAGGTTTAAGCGAAAAATGATTAGAAGCCAATTCTGAAATTTATTTCTACATGGAATGGAAATTTGTTATTCTCACTTAGATTGACGAACTAAGATGAAAAATAAAGCCCTAAAAAAAACACTTCTAATCTTTTTGAGCCCAAATTGAGATAAGAAATTGAAAAGAACAACATACCGTCTTTGACTATAGTTTTACAGCCTTTGACTTCAATTGTTTACCGCCTTTGACTTCCTATTATTGCCGCCTTTGACTTCCTGCACTTTTATTTTAAATTTCTACACTTTTATTTTGAAAAATTAGATCTTCATGATTTTAGCATCTTGTTTACATTAGGAAATTTAAATCTCAGATTTGCATTCATATTTAATTCTTGTTTTAGATGCATTCTTAAAATTTAGAATTTTCATTGTTTACATTCATATACATTGTTTGGTTTTAGTAGTTGCTTAACCTAGGCTAGTTTCCAAATTTTATTCTTAGATCAACTAACTTTCTAATTTAGAACATTTTTAATTTGAATTGTGTTTGTAAATCTTTTTTTTTAGAAGTTGTAGATTTAACTTAATTTAAATTTTAGTTTAGGAAAGTTTCTAACTTTTGTTTTTAACTATGTTTAGTTTTCATTTTAGTAAGTTTATAATTTTAGTTTTAATTGGAAGTTCTAATGTGTGTTTCTTTTGCAGTAACTTTAGTTTTTTCTTAGGAATTTTTAGATTTAGGATTTTTAATTTAGGAAGTTTTATTTACTTGGATTGTATTTGTTTAATTTTTATTTTTACAAAGTAAGAATGATTGTATTTGTTAGTTTTTAAATTAGGCTAGTTTTATATTTTTATTTAGGGCAAGTACAAGCTGAAAAAGGAACTTTAAAATACATTGATGCCTATGGATCAACCTAGTCTTACTAGTTTTATTACTATATCGCGGCTCTGCACTTGAAGCTCACGATCAAGTTTTTAGCGCTATTGCCGGGGAGCGCCATTTAAGGTAACTTTTCTAACTTTCCTTAATAACAATATTTTATGGGTATAATTTAATTTTGGTGTCTCTCTAGAAATAAGAGGACATGCATGGAATGATGAGTTGCCCTAAATTGAAATAAGAAAGTGCATGGAATGTTAGAAAGTTCACCTCACTCTTATTTTTGGAAACTTTATAAAATTGGAAAAAGTTACTATTTTCAACTTGTCATAACTCCTTTGGAAGAAATAACATCAAAAGTGATCTAATCACTACCCTTAATCTTCTTGGTATCCAAGAAAGCCTTTGCCCCTATACTGCATGATAGTTTATCTGTTCAGGAAACTAGTCCTTCAAACGGGCCCATTTGTGACTCTGCCACTTTTTAGTGGCTAACCTAGCCGAGTTGGTTTCATAAAACTGGATTGGACCATTTAAGGAAACTTCTCAACCTTAGGGAGTTATTTAGTTGTTTGCAAAATTTAGGTTTTTCTAATTTAAAAAAATTTAAAAAAAATGATTCCAAAAATGGATTGGTGGGAATCCACAAACATAAGGGGACTTAACAATGGGCAAACCAATGGGAATGGAATCAATAATGATGGTCCACCGAAGTCCTGGCATGCCTAGTGCAAACAAGATGAGATTACAAAGTTATATCAAATAAATTGTTCTATTGGATTTTATGAACAGGAGTGGGCCAATCACTATAATCATCATTACAATGAGGATTATGTGGAGGATTTTAATAGAATGATTAGCTCAGATCATCAACCAATAAGGGTCCTGCATGATTACCCATGCTCTACACAATCATTCACTCTTATGGATGTGGGAATTCAATAACAGGCTTAATCAAATTCAAATTAATGGCATTATCGCAATAAAATGGGTAACATGTGTGGTCCAAATTGGGATGATCAATCATTGGACAATTAACAAAATGGGCCCGACAAAGATAATATCTCTTATCCGCAAGACTTTACTCTCGACAGGTCATATGACTACCCCTCACAGGATTCATCATATATACCCCTCTATCTCCCTAGTCATATGCAACTCATAATCCCTTTCAACCCGAATGGTCATATGAACCACCACCACCACGGAAGAATTCATTGGAAGATACTTTAGCCAAATTGATTGAGTCTACACAAACACCATCAAATTCATAAAAATTTTTTAATGCATGGAAGGCCTAATGACTTGAATTAGTCAAACATCACTTGAAATTAGAAAAAGAAATGCCACCCTTGGAATTGAAGATGATCCTACATTCAATGAAGATCTTGTAGATATGGATCACATAAACACACAATGAATATCCAAGGGTGCACATGAGAACATGGATGATGGTGCAATGCATGAACCAATTGCTGAATCACATGAGCCCGTGTGCCCCACTTTTCCTCAGTATCGTCCATTCCACTTCATCAAAGAGGACTTTATGCCCTTTTTACATATATCCTTTCTATGATTTAGATTTCTCTGATGAATTTGGCATTGTGGTCTTTCACAAATTTGATATTCCTCTGAGAAAGCTAAATGAGGCAGGTCTTCTTCGTCAGCTGCGGAATGTAGCTACCTTAAAAGAAAATTGTTGGGTCCGTTGGGTGCAGGTTAAATAGCTCAAGCGTTGATCTTTTTGGGAGATCCCTGTCCCTATGGCTGCTTCCTGGGGGTGGAAATCTCTTCTGCAGTTGCAAGAGCAAGCTATGCCCCATATCGGACACCTAATTGGAAATGGGAATAACACTTTTTTCTGGTACAATCCTTAGATTCCAGTAGATTGAATCATCAACCTCATAACCTGCAGAGCTGTCTCGCAGTTGGGTTTGGAAAGGAACATTAAGGTAAACTAGGTTGTAGGCTCAAATGGTTGGTGTCTCCCTCCTTCTCTGCCTCACTCTTTAAACCATATTGTTCAGCTTGTTCGACAGATGTCGCTGCTTGAGACTTCCTTAAATGACTAAGTCATTTGGACTTGCATTGAATCTGGGTCTTTCTCTTTCGCCTTTTGCTGTTCATCTGGTCAACTCGTCCTCAACTCTCCCTGATGTTTAATGGGCTCCCCTCATCTAGTTCAAGGGGCACATCCCCTGTAACACTCCGATCCCCTTTGAGCCGGATTAGTGGCTCATTAGTGTGTTTTGTTTTGTTTTATTCTTTTGGACTTGGTTTTGGGCCTTGGATAGGTAGCTGAGTAACCTTTGACCTGGAATAGGGAGTTCTAAGCCCTTTTTCGTAATTTTGCTTTTGCTTTGCTCATATCATCTTTGCATCATCTTGGTGTCAGCACGTGTATTTCATTGAGCTCGACAATTTCCGTAACTGTGTCAGATCCGTTTGGAGTCAATTGGGGAAGATGGACCTTCATGTGACTTGATTTGTAAATAACCCAGACTCTTTGGACTTTGACTTAAACTTCCAAAACTTATATATACAACTCAGCTCCAGATGTCTCTCATCTCTGCCCATTTGTTTCCACGTTGCATGCAAGAGAAAACTCCAGGGAAGCCTCTCGTTCTCTCTCCCTCTTCACTTCGGTTTCTTCTCTCTCTCTCTCTCTCTCTCTCTCTCTCTCTTTCGATTGGGGTTTTGCTACTCTTAGTGGATTGGGTTCTTCTCCATTCTCTCATCTTTGTGTATTGCTTGAGGTAAGTGGGTTCTTTCCCAACTCTTCTCTCTTCTTCTCCAATTGCACCTCCCATTCTATGATTGCTTTGTCTTCATCTCATGCATGTGTGATTGCTTTGATTTGTTTTGGTTTTAGTTGCCTTGGAGCTTGATTCAGAGGATTTGTCAGATTTGAGGCAAGTATAAGTACAGACTTTTATAACACACATGGGTGCTCTATTTGAATGCTTTGATTTCCATCTTCTTTAGTGTATTTGATGTTTACAGCCAATGCTTGTGAATTTGGAACCTCTGTAGCTTGTTTGGAGATGTTTCTGTGTCAAATTTCAGTTTCTGTACTCAGCCCGAATTCATCTCTGTATGGTACGGCTAAGCCGTGAACTTCTACGGCTTGATTTCCAGAGACTCGAAATTTGAGTTTTGTTCTACGGCTAGGCTACGGCTAAGCCGTAATTTGTCCTACGGCTGAGCCGTAAGCTAGCCGTGACCCAACCGTACCCCAGCCGTGAATTAAATCTCTAATCAGTCGAAACTTTTCTGATATCAGTACTCCTACGGTGAGGCTACGGCTAAGCCGTGGAATGCTACGGCCAAGCCGTGGATTGGTCTACGGCTAAGCCGTATACTGACTGTAGCTCAGCCGTAAAAAGGTATTAGATCAGAGATGGAAGGATGATCAGTTTAGCTGTGTTTTGAATGGAACCAAGGTGAAGCCGTAGTGCATAGTACGACAAGCGCGTAAGATGTCTTCGGCTCAACCATAGGTCCCCCATAGCTAAACCGTTAGGCATGGCAATTCTGAAACATACCTTAGGATAATGGTGAGACTTGTAGGACTCAATTACAGGTTAACCACCCATGTAAACCGGCCCAATGGATTCTTGGATCGCATGAATAGTCTGTTAGGCTGTGACTTATTCATGTGAGTGTTGATTTACTGTTAAGCACCTCCCCATGGGTGTTGGTTTAAGGGACGTCGGTGCACGCACAGATTACATTGCAACACTTTGATGGCAACGGTGCATTGACTAACTTAAAACTACATCAACATGCACGGTTAGTGACAGTGAACAACTAGCTTAGGACTGGCTTGTAATGAACCTTGACTCCGTATTAATCTGAGATGCATTGCATATTGTTTATGATTTTGCCCTCTGTTCTGTTAATCTAAGTTTATGCATTCCGTAGTCATTTTTGTTTTCGTCCTGTATCTCTGTTCTATGCTTCGTTCTGCACTATGCTTTGATCTATGCTGTGCTTTGGATTTATATCTATGCTCTGCTGGCTTTGTTTATCTCTGAGTTTGGGTATTCCCGGGTGGCTCTGCCCAGAGGTTAATACGTGAGGATAAGATCCGGTCTTTGTCATCGGTGAGTCCAAAGCGGATAATCTCCCTTTCTATGGATTTGATTTGATTGGTATTAGTCTGGCTCTACTCAGCCTCAGCCCTAGGATGCCCGACGGGGTTACCTTTGGCTTAGATCTCTGTATCTCTGTATAACTGCAGTGTTGCTTTGTCTTGGGACCCCGGAACCCAGGAAACCGAGACCCACTTGTACCCTGGCCCGGTCAGTGGTGTTCTCATCTGCTCTGCTCTGCTCTGCTCTCTATTGGAGAGAACATGGTTAACGTAGTAGCCACTTAGTCAGTATTTCTATGTTTGATTCACATATCATGCTTTACTTCTATGCACGATTTGCTTAGCTTACTAAGATGAAATTCTGAAATCATTATTCTGTCATTTATTCAGCTTTGATACTATGAGTGTTTCATCTCTGTTACTTATATTTGCTGGATCGTTGTATTCATTTGTGTTGTCTGTGGTGTTGCAGGCACAGATACCTTGCCCAGCTCCCCGGCGGTGGAGGAGGCTGCAGGGGCGAGTGTAGAGGCACCCTCCGGTTTGGCAGAGTGGGCCTGATCATCTCTGCCGAGTGCGTTCATGCATACTTCCAGTGGCTTTTTGTTTTGGGATTTCGAGTTTTGGTTTCAGGGGATTTGTATTTGGACTTTGGACTTGTATTCTGTATATTTTGTATATATTGATTTTGGTGTGTATTCGGTTTTATATCAGTGTATTTGTCTTTGTCGCTTCCGTATTTGTTTCTGCTTTGGCTTCCGCTATTTTCTTTGTTGCTTGCTATGATATCTACAGCTTCCGCGTTCGTCTGTTTCGCACGTGTTAGATCCCTTGTGTGCGTGCATCTGGACTGGGTTTGGGTGCACGTGCACGGGAGTACGTGTGTCACCGGTTTAGCTTTTCGCTAACCCCCGAATTCTGGGCTCGGGTCGTGACATACGTATTGTATGGTATCAGAGAATGCTAGTTATAAGCATGTAGGCATCTAAGATCGTGGTGAGATAACGCTATCAACTATTTGACTCGAAGTCTCATATGTTGATTTGGGGTTTGACTAACTCAGGGCATTTTATATTTGTGTGTTGTGTTTCTTTTCCTTTTGCAGGATGGCATCAGGATCGGGATCTCGGGATGAGAATCAACAAGGCCACAACGGTGATAGTGGATCAGTACCTCCACACATCAGTAGTGAGGAACGAATGATGATGATGATGCAGTCTATGCAGTCATTACAGGCACAGATGGCGTCCATGGTAGATAGACAGAGTCAGGCTGCTGCCACAGTAGCATCACCTCGTATAGATCAGCAGGTGATTTTCCAGCCTAAGGAATCAGATCCTAATGCTCTTTTCGACAAGTTCCGTAAGCGAGGGGCGACCGAGTTTCATGGGATAGAGGATGCATTGCAGGCGGAGCAATGGTTGGAGCAGACTGAAGAGCTATTTGACACGATTGTGTGCAGTAACAAGCAGAAGGTAGTTCTCACAGCCTCTATGCTTCGGAGTGTAGCCAAGACATGGTGGAGGAGTGTTAAGACTTCATTTCAGACTATGCCCAGTGCCACAGTTTGGGAGACCTTCAAGCAGCAATTCCGTCGGAAGTTCATGCCTCTCCATATTCAGCGAGCCAAGGAAGTGGAATTCTTCAACCTTCAGCAGAGACAGATGTCAGTTGCAGATTATGTACACAAGTTTACAGAGTTGTCTCACTTCGCAGAGGACATGGTGAACACTGAGCATAAGAAGGTGACTCGCTTCATCAACAGCCTGAATCCGAGGCACAAACGCCATGTGGTTGCTTGTATGTGGCCGGCTACATTGGATGACGCTATTGACAGGGCTTACGATGCAGAGGCCATCTTTGAGGAGGAGCGAACAGAAGCTAAGAGGGCGGCAGGTTCCAGTGGCAGAAGTCAGTTTCAGAAAAGGTTCAAGGGTAAGCAGGGCAGTTCGAGCAGTACTCCGTTGGTATGTGGTCACTGTGGGAAGGATCACCCAACAGACAGATGTTGGAGGAAGATTGGGGCTTGTTTCGGGTGTGGCTCTACGGATCACAGGCGGGCCCAATGCCCGAAGTTTCAGTCCTCTCCACAGACGAGAAGGCAGGATCTACAGCGCAGGGCAGATCTCAGCCAGCTCGCCCAGCTCAGAAGCCGAACCGCCAGACAGCCCGAGCCTATGCTGCTACGCATGAGGGCGCGGAGGAGGCCACGGTAGTGGAAGGTAAAATTTTAATTTCTGATGCAGAAGCTTTAGCTTTATTTGACTCCGGGTCTACGCGTTCGTACGTAGCACCCCATTTTGCTGTGCAGCTTCGACAGCGACCCACACCACTTCCATACTTGTTGCTAGTATCCACTCCGGTTGGTAAGCGGGTGGAGTGCAGTGTGTTTTACCCTCAGTGTGATGTGCGGATAGCTGGTCATCAGCTCCCAGTAGACCTCGTGTTGCTCACGACACTGGATTTTGATGTGATCCTTGGTATGGACTGGCTTGCAAGATATCATGCGTGTATCAATTGCTACAGCAAGGCTATCTACTTTGATTTGGGCAGCGGATTCCGATTTGAGGGCAGCCAGATGAAGTGCCCAAGACGTGTGATCTCTGCTTGTAAGGCAGACAGGATGCTTCGTAGGGGATGTGAGGGATTTCTTGCATTCATTTCAGAAAAGAAAGATCGGCGACAGTTCAGTGAGATTCCAGTAGTCAGCGAGTTTCCGGATGTCTTTCCGGAGGATGTGCCAGAGTTGCCACCAGTTCGGGAGGTAGAATTTGCTATTGACGTGGTACCAGGTACAGCACCTATCAGTAGAGCTCCATATCGTATGGCACCTGCAGAGTTGTTGGAATTGAAGAAACAGTTGCAGGATCTGTTGGATAAAGGGTTCATACGCCCAAGTGTTTCACCTTGGGGAGCTCCTGTATTGTTTGTCAAGAAGAAGGATGGCAGTTTCCGGATGTGCATTGACTACAGGCAGTTGAACAAAGTGACTATCAAGAACAAATATCCATTGCCTAGGATTGACGAGTTGTTCGATCAACTTCAGGGTGCAGCTTATTTCTCTAAGATTGACTTGAGGTCAGGATATCACCAGCTCAGGGTGAAGGATGAGGATGTTCCTAAGACAGCTTTCAGGACTCGGTATGGACACTACGAGTTCCTTGTCATGCCGTTTGGTTTGACGAATGCACCCACAGCTTTCATGGCCTTGATGAATAGGGTGTTTACTTCCTTCTTGGACCAGTTCGTTGTGGTTTTTATAGATGACATATTGGTCTATTCGAAGACAGCTGAGGAACATACAGACCATTTGAGGAAAGCATTGCAGCTGCTTAAGGATCACAAGTTGTATGCCAAGTTGTCCAAGTGTGATTTCTGGTTAGAGCAAGTTGCATTTCTGGGTCATAAGATTTCTAGAGATGGATTAATGGTGGATCCGGCGAAGATTGAGGCAGTAGTCCATTGGCCCCGTCCCAGATCAGTGACAGAGATTCGGAGTTTTCTGGGTTTGGCGGGATACTACCGCAGGTTCGTGCAGGACTTTTCGAAGATTTCAGCACCGCTGACTCAGTTGACTCGGAAGAAGGTTCCATATGAGTGGACAGAGAAGTGTGAGCGTAGTTTCCAAATGTTGAAAGAAAAGCTCACTACGGCGCCAGTGTTGACTCTCCCGGATGGTAGTGAGGGATTCGTGATTTATTCCGATGCTTCTCGAGTTGGATTAGGCTGTGTACTGATGCAGAATCAGAAAGTGATTGCCTATGGATCCAGACAGCTGAAGGAGCATGAGAAGAACTATGCCACTCATGACTTGGAGTTAGCAGCCATTGTATTTGCATTGAAGTTGTGGCGGCATTACTTGTACGGTGTAAAGTTCGAGGTCCATTCCGATCATCACAGTCTGCAGTACTTGTTTGATCAGCATGACTTGAATATGAGGCAGCGTAGATGGTTGGAGTTTATCAAAGACTACGACTTTCCGATCAAGTACCACCCAGGCAAGGGCAATGTAGTTGCAGATGCACTCAGCAGGAGAGCAGACAGTCTTCAGGTGTTGGCAGGATTCTATATGCTTGTGCATGACCAGCCCGTTGAGGTTCGGATGGTAGGTGACTTGGTGACATTAGCTGCTACTGTCGTGTTTCAGCCTGAGGTGATTCAACAGATCAAGGATCGCCAGTTTGAGGACCCCCTCCTAGTGAAGTTCAGAGATAGGAGTACAGATCGACCGGATTTCAGCCTGGTAGATGGAGTTTTGTACTTCAGGAATCGATTGTGTGTTCCCGCTGTGGATGAGCTGAAAGATCAGTTGATGACAGATGCGCACGATGCCCGATATGCGATGCACCCAGGGAGTACGAAGATGTACCGGAACTTGAAGGACAGATTTTGGTGGAACAATATGAAGCGGGAGATCGCAGGGTTCGTAGCTCGATGTTTGACCTGTCAGAGGGTGAAAGCTGACCATCAGCGACCTCCAAGATCATTACATCCATTGCACACTCCGCAGTGGAAGTGGGAGCACATTACGATGGATTTCGTCTCCGGTTTTCCGCCGACCAGTAGAAAGAACAATGCGATCTGGGTAATAGTGGACAGATTGACCAAGTCAGCACATTTCCTTCCGTTCAAGAAGGGGATGACATTCACGGAGATGGCTAGGAAGTTTGTTGACGAGGTAGTCAGATTGCATGGCACCCCGGTATCGATTGTGTCGGATCGAGACAGTCGTTTTGTATCTTCATTCTGGAGAGCATTTCAGGAAGCTATGGGCACGAAGCTGAGTTTTAGCACGGCATACCACCCCCAGACTGATGGACAGTCGGAGCGTACCATTCAGACGTTGGAGGATATGCTCAGAGCTAGTGTGCTGAACTTTGAGAAGGAATGGGATATGCATTTGGCATTGTGTGAGTTTGCTTACAACAACAGCTTTCACGAGAGTATTGGTATGGCACCATATGAGGCTCTCTACGGACGTAAGTGCAGGACCCCGGTGTGCTGGGAAGAGGTAGGAGCAAGGAGTTTTCATGGTCCGACGATCATAGCAGAGACGACGGAGAAAGTGCAGAAAGTGATAGAGAATTTGAAGATTGCTCGGTCCAGGCAGAAGAGCTATGCTGATACTCGGAGGAGACCTTTGGCATTCCAAGTCGGAGATTGGGTGTTCCTTAAAGTTTCTCCGATGAAGGGCACAGTTCGATTTGGTCAGAAGGGTAAGTTAGCTCCGAGATATGTAGGACCGTTCGAAGTCAAGAGCCGAGTTGGAGATTTAGCTTATCGGTTGACGCTTCCAGTTGAGTTCTCCGGTGTGCACGATGTCTTCCATGTGTCGATGCTCCGTAAGTATGTGCCAGATCCGAGCCATGTGATTCGCTACGATGATATCCAGATTCAGCCTAATGCAACTTACGTTGAGCGTCCGCTTCGCATCGTTGGCACACGAGAGCAGATTCTCCGTACCAGGACTATCAGATGGGTTAAAGTGTTGTGGGAGCATCACGGTCCAGATGAGGCTACTTGGGAGCTAGAGGAGCAGCTAGCGCGCCAGTACCCCCAGCTCTTTGCGCAGGTAGGTAGTCATTCCGAGGACGGAATGATTCCTAGTGGGGGAGGATGTAACACTCCGATCCCCTTTGAGCCGGATTAGTGGCTCATTAGTGTGTTTTGTTTTGTTTTATTCTTTTGGACTTGGTTTTGGGCCTTGGATAGGTAGCTGAGTAACCTTTGACCTGGAATAGGGAGTTCTAAGCCCTTTTTCGTAATTTTGCTTTTGCTTTGCTCATATCATCTTTGCATCATCTTGGTGTCAGCACGTGTATTTCATTGAGCTCGACAATTTCCGTAACTGTGTCAGATCCGTTTGGAGTCAATTGGGGAAGATGGACCTTCATGTGACTTGATTTGTAAATAACCCAGACTCTTTGGACTTTGACTTAAACTTCCAAAACTTATATATACAACTCAGCTCCAGATGTCTCTCATCTCTGCCCATTTGTTTCCACGTTGCATGCAAGAGAAAACTCCAGGGAAGCCTCTCGTTCTCTCTCCCTCTTCACTTCGGTTTCTTCTCTCTTTCTCTCTCTCTCTCTCTCTCTCTCTTTCGATTGGGGTTTTGCTACTCTTAGTGGATTGGGTTCTTCTCCATTCTCTCATCTTTGTGTATTGCTTGAGGTAAGTGGGTTCTTTCCCAACTCTTCTCTCTTCTTCTCCAATTGCACCTCCCATTCTATGATTGCTTTGTCTTCATCTCATGCATGTGTGATTGCTTTGATTTGTTTTGGTTTTAGTTGCCTTGGAGCTTGATTCAGAGGATTTGTCAGATTTGAGGCAAGTATAAGTACAGACTTTTATAACACACATGGGTGCTCTATTTGAATGCTTTGATTTCCATCTTCTTTAGTGTATTTGATGTTTACAGCCAATGCTTGTGAATTTGGAACCTCTGTAGCTTGTTTGGAGATGTTTCTGTGTCAAATTTCAGTTTCTGTACTCAGCCCGAATTCTTCTCTGTATGGTACGGCTAAGCCGTGAACTTCTACGGCTTGATTTCCAGAGACTCGAAATTTGAGTTTTGTTCTACGGCTAGGCTACGGCTAAGCCGTAATTTGTCCTACGGCTGAGCCGTAAGCTAGCCGTGACCCAACCGTACCCCAGCCGTGAATTAAATCTCTGATCAGTCGAAACTTTTCTGATATCAGTACTCCTACGGTGAGGCTACGGCTAAGCCGTGGAATGCTACGGCCAAGCCGTGGATTGGTCTACGGCTAAGCCGTATACTGACTGTAGCTCAGCCGTAAAAAGGTATTAGATCAGAGATGGAAGGATGATCAGTTTAGCTGTGTTTTGAATGGAACCAAGGTGAAGCCGTAGTGCATAGTACGACAAGCGCGTAAGATGTCTTCGGCTCAACCATAGGTCCCCCATAGCTAAACCGTTAGGCATGGCAATTCTGAAACATACCTTAGGATAATGGTGAGACTTGTAGGACTCAATTACAGGTTAACCACCCATGTAAACCGGCCCAATGGATTCTTGGATCGCATGAATAGTCTGTTAGGCTGTGACTTATTCATGTGAGTGTTGATTTACTGTTAAGCACCTCCCCATGGGTGTTGGTTTAAGGGACGTCGGTGCACGCACAGATTACATTGCAACACTTTGATGGCAACGGTGCATTGACTAACTTAAAACTACATCAACATGCACGGTTAGTGACAGTGAACAACTAACTTAGGACTGGCTTGTAATGAACCTTGACTCCGTATTAATCTGAGATGCATTGCATATTGTTTATGATTTTGCCCTCTGTTCTGTTAATCTAAGTTTATGCATTCCGTAGTCATTTTTGTTTTCGTCCTGTATCTCTGTTCTATGCTTCGTTCTGCACTATGCTTTGATCTATGCTGTGCTTTGGATTTATATCTATGCTCTGCTGGCTTTGTTTATCTCTGAGTTTGGGTATTCCCGGGTGGCTCTGCCCAGAGGTTAATACGTGAGGATAAGATCCGGTCTTTGTCATCGGTGAGTCCAAAGCGGATAATCTCCCTTTCTATGGATTTGATTTGATTGGTATTAGTCTGGCTCTACTCAGCCTCAGCCCTAGGATGCCCGACGGGGTTACCTTTGGCTTAGATCTCTGTATCTCTGTATAACTGCAGTGTTGCTTTGTCTTGGGACCCCGGAACCCAGGAAACCGAGACCCACTTGTACCCTGGCCCGGTCAGTGGTGTTCTCATCTGCTCTGCTCTGCTCTGCTCTCTATTGGAGAGAACATGGTTAACGTAGTAGCCACTTAGTCAGTATTTCTATGTTTGATTCACATATCATGCTTTACTTCTATGCACGATTTGCTTAACTTACTAAGATGAAATTCTGAAATCATTATTCTGTCATTTATTCAGCTTTGATACTATGAGTGTTTCATCTCTGTTACTTATATTTGCTGGATCGTTGTATTCATTTGTGTTGTCTGTGGTGTTGCAGGCACAGATACCTTGCCCAGCTCCCCGGCGGTGGAGGAGGCTGCAGGGGCGAGTGTAGAGGCACCCTCCGGTTTGGCAGAGTGGGCCTGATCATCTCTGCCGAATGCGTTCATGCATACTTCCAGTGGCTTTTTGTTTTGGGATTTCGAGTTTTGGTTTCAGGGGATTTGTATTTGGACTTTGGACTTGTATTCTGTATATTTTGTATATATTGATTTTGGTGTGTATTCGGTTTTATATCAGTGTATTTGTCTTTGTCGCTTCCGTATTTGTTTCTGCTTTGGCTTCCGCTATTTTCTTTGTTGCTTGCTATGATATCTACAGCTTCCGCGTTCGTCTGTTTCGCACGTGTTAGATCCCTTGTGTGCGTGCATCTGGACTGGGTTTGGGTGCACGTGCACGGGAGTACGTGTGTCACCGGTTTAGCTTTTCGCTAACCCCCGAATTCTGGGCTCGGGTCGTGACATCCCCAAGCACTCAATTTGTGCCTGGATGTGCCTCTTAGGCAAGCTGAAAACAAGAACATTCCTAAGGTCTAGAGGAGTTCAATGTCATCTGAGTTGTGCTTTTTATAATGGGGACAGGGAGGATATTGAGCACTTATTTCTTTATTGTCCTTTCTCTCAAGAGATTGGGAATGGGCTGATGGCGAAAGTGGGGATCCATCCTCCTAATCGATTTTCTTTGCTTAATTAAGTAAGCTGTACTCTCTCTGCCCTACAAGGGATATCGACTGGAGTGGATTGCTTAGCTCATCTTATTTTCCTTGTTTTTTTTTTGGAACCTTTGGAGAGAAAGGAATAGGAGGATTTTTCAACATCAACTTTGGAGCCCACAGCAAGTCCTGAAAGAAATTGTCCAGCAGATTCAATGCCGTATCACCTATTTGCACTCTAGCCTCCCTACCCCATTTCAACAATGGTGGAACGTTCCCCTAGACTTGCACATAGGTCCTTGCACCACCATAATCAGCCTACCGTTGCCAAGGGGTGGAGAATTTCTATCCTCCAAATGAAAGACTGTGGCTTAGGGATATTGTGGCACCCTTCTAGATGGCCACTCTCAGCTTTCTTGTAGTCTGACAACCATTTCCTTCACGGCATTATGGATTTCCTAAAAATGAGCTGCATCACTCACCAAGCCAAATCTACCTAGAGGTTGAAGAAGGTTTATCTGAAGCCCTTGAATATCCAGATCAATCTCCTTGGCGAGACCACTTCACTTTTAGAAAAATTTTAAAGATTCTTCAGGAGTTTCCATCTCATTCCTTCACTCGGGTTTCCTATCTAGTAGGAAAGCTTGGGAAGAAGTTAGTGCAACGTCACTCCCCCCACCCCACCCAACCCCCCCCCCCCCCCCTCCCTCCCCAAAACCTTAGATTCAAATGGTTGTGCCTCTCTACTAGAAAACTAACTACTAAGCCCTTAGGGTCTTCCTCTGAACTTTGTTCATCCCCCTCCTTTGGGAGGCTTTCTTTCTTGTTTTTATTCCTTTGTTTTTTTCTTTTTCTTTTTGAACCATATGGAACTCCTCCAGTGTTGCTGCCGATCCCAAGCCCGGGTAAAGGAGGAGGGTTGCGTTAGGTAGGTGACAGCCAGCGTAAGACTTTGTCACAACTCAAACATGAATTCTGAACAAATGATATATCACGATAAGGCTTGGGCATTCCCCGCTTTAAGCGACGCATTGCAGCATCGCCCGGCTGCAGTGAAAAGTGTGCAAGGGCTACCGCATGACTTTGGGCTAATGCGGTTAAAGAAGTTAGTCCATGAGAAGAAAAGGAGGACTAGGAAAATTAGACTTGCTACTTGGAATATAGGAACCTTGACAGGCAAGAGCATGGAGTTGGTTGATGTAATGAAAAGAAGAAGAATTAGTGTGGCTTGTATACAGGAGACAAGGTGGAAAGGGAATAAAGCTAAGGAGCTCATGGCTGGGTATAAACTTTTCTATGCAGGAAAGAGTAATACAAGAAATGGAGTGGGTATAATTATAGATAAGGATTTAAAAGAGAAAATTGTGGGGGTAAAGAGGTTTGGTGATAGAATTATAGCAATTAAACTAGTACTAGAGGAAGACATAATTCATATCATTAGTACATATGCTCCCCAAGTAGGACTAGAAGAAAGTGTGAAAAGACAATTTTGGGAGGAGATGGATGATTTAATGCGAGAAATCCCAAATAGTGATAAAATTTTTCTTGGAGGGGATTTAAACGGGCATATAGGAAGAGATAATAGAGGATATGAGAGAGTGCATGGAGGGCATGGATTTGGAGAAAAGAATGAATTCGGAAACACTATATTGGACTTTGCAGTGGCATTTGATCTTATAGGCGCAAATACTTACTTTAAAAAGAGAGATGAGCATTTAATTACATATAAAAGTGGGAGTAATAGGAGTCAGATAGACTTTTTTCTAGTTAGAAAACAGGACCGATTGGCTTGTAAAGATTGTAAGATTATCCCAGGAGAGAGTTTGACTACGCAACATAGGCTTGGAGTTTTAGATATTTGCATTAGAAGTAAAAAGAGAGCAGTAGTAAACAAAATGGACTCTAAAACAAGGTGGAGAGATTTGAAGGGGGAAAGAGCAAATATATTTAAGGACAAAATGATTGAGAAAGGAGAATAGAATATTGAAGGAGAAACTACAGTAATGTGGAATCAAATGGCTAATTGCATTAGGAATATTGCAAAGGAGGTACTTGGAGAATTAAAAGGGAAGAGACATATAAATAAAGAAACATGGTGGTGGAGTATGGAGGTTCAGGAAGTTATTCGACAGAAAAAATATTGCTACAAAGTTTGGCAGGGGACTAAGAGTATAGAAAATTTTGAGTTGTATAAGAAGGCAAAGAAAGAAGCTAAGAAAGTAGTAAGTAGTGCAAAGTTCAAAACATACGATGACCTCTATAATAGGTTGGGAACAAGAGAAGGAGAAAAGGATATTTTTAAGCTTGCAAAAATAAGAGAAAAGAAAAGTAGGGACTTAGATCATGTCAAATGTATCAAGGACAATGAGGAAAATATTTTGGTGAAGGACAACGATATTATAGAAAGGTGGAAAGAATATTTTAGTAAACTTTTAAATGAAGAATATTTGGGCGATACAAGAGTGGAGGAGGATACTTCATTACAAGAGTATACTTTTCTCCGTAGAATTAGAGGGGTGGAAGTGAAGGAAGCATTGAAGCGAATGAAGACAGGAAAGGCAACAGGCCCAGATGGTATTCCGATAGAGGTATGGAAATGCTTAGGAGAGGTTGGAGTAAGTTGGTTATGTAGATTATTCAATAAGATATTTGTGACAAAGAAAATACCGGATGAATGGAGAAGAAGCATTGTAGTACCTATATATAAGAATAAAGGAGATATACAAAATTGTACCAACTATCGAAGGATTAAACTTATGAGTCACACTATGAAGTTATGGGAGAGAATAATAGAGCAAAGACTGAGAAAAAAGACTAAGATTTCGAAAAATCAATTTGGTTTTATGCCAGGGAGATCAACTATGGAAGCTATCTTTTCACTTAGGCAATTAATGGAAAAATACCGAGTAAGGAGGAAAAATCTACATGTGGTCTTTATCGATTTGGAAAAAGCCTATGATAGGGTACCGAGGAATTTAATTTGGTGGGTCTTAAAGAAAAGGAATGTCCCAAGAGGTTACATTGAAATTTTAAAGGATATGTACGAAGGTGCAATAACAAATGCGAAAACCACATGTGGAGAAACGGGCGGATTTCCCGTGACTATAGGCTTACATCAGGGATCATCCTTAAGCCCTTATCTCTTTGCATTAATTATGGATGAGTTAACTGTGCATATTCAAGAAGAAATACCATGGTGTATGTTGTTCGCAGATGATATAGTATTGGTGGATGAATTAAGAGAGGGTGTAAATGCAAAGCTTGAGAGATGGCGGATGGCATTAGAATCTAGAGGCTTTAAAATAAGTCGTACAAAGATAGAATATATGGATTGCAATTTCAGTGGATATATACAAAGTGTTGAAACCACTGTCAAAATTGAAACCCATGAGATACCACGTAAAGATTATTTTCGATACCTAGGCTCGATGATTAGTAAGGATGGGGAGATTGACGAAGATGTGGAGCATAGGATAAGAGCTGGATGGCTGAAGTGGAGACTAGCTTCGGGAGTACTTTGTGATAGACAAATGCCAACAAAATTGAAAGGAAAATTTTACAGGACAGTGGTTAGACCAGCTATGACATATGGAGCAGAATGTTGGCCAATTAAGAAGACACATATTCATAAGATGGATGTAGCGGAAATGAGAATGCTTAGGTGGATGTGTGGTAAAACTAAGAAAGACAAAATTAGAAATGAGCGCTTTCGAGAACATTTAGGGGTAGCACCAATAGGAGATAAGATTAGAGAAACTCGTTTAAGATGATTTGGGCATGTTGAGCGTAGGCCAGTAATGGCACCGGTGAGAAAAAGTTTGGATATACAGGTGGAGGGTCCATCAAGAGGTAGGGGTAGGCCGAAGAAAACATGGATGGAAGTCATTAATTCATATTTGAAGAAGTTGCACTTATCAAAATATTTAGCTCAAAATAGAACGGAATGGAAAAATAGAATTCATGTAGCCGACCCCAACATGATTGGGATAAGGCTTTGATGATGATGATGATGATGATGATTTTTGAACCATATGGCCTAAATCTTTGTGCAGTTTCTTCTTTGTGATAAATGGAATCTAACTTTCCAAAAAATATTTTTGATATTCCTATAATTGAAGAAACCGCAAATTAACGTAATGAGCCTCATAAGAAATATTACAATTGGGAGGATGACCCAATTTTTCAGATTTCTAAGTCGGATAATCTGGAATCTTTGGAGTCATGTACTAATTTTTTTATGAAATTTGATGACCCAACCCTTAGAGAAATTACCGTTGCATTTCGTAGCCCTCAATGTTATTCAAAGAAACTTGTGGAATTGGAAAACAGTGGTCCCATTCAGACACTCGAGTCCGTCAATTTGGAATCCTTTGAGCTCGTCCCTAAATAGATTACGAAAATCAATTTAAAAGAATTTGAGGCACGGGAGGACCTACGGCTACCCAGTTGCTTATTACATCCTTTCCTATCTTTCAAAGATCCATTTTTAAGGGAGGAGGAAGAAATTTTCTTCATGGTCCCTTTTTCATATAGTGTACAAGAACAATGCAGTCCTTATGTTCATTGAGCCCACTACCGACATGGTTTCATTTCTTTCTGTGTTTCTTGTAAATTGTGTGGAGGAAATTTTCATTTGGGATTTGGATGGACTCATGGTTTCAAATCCAATAGTGTAGGTTTTTTTTCTTTTTAGCATAAATATTTTCTTTTAGAGTAGCATCTTGTCTTTTTGTTCTTGTTTTTCTATTTTGTCTAACCTTGGACAGGGAGCAACTCAGACACATCTTCAGGTGACTTCTTCTCTTTACCCTCCTTTACATTTATATTTCCTCATGTTACTTTTATAGTTTTACATTGCATGCATATACATCGAGGACGATGTTCATCTTATGTTAGGGGGTGGGAACAAGTATGTTTGTCCAATTTTAGAAAAAAAATTTTTTATTTTCCTGTTACTTTTATCATTTTAGTCAATTTTTTTAAAAAAATTTAGGACTTTAATTTTTTGTAATTTTAGAAAAAAAAAGTTTTCAAAAGAATTGAAGCAATTTGAAGATGAATAGAAATATGGAATTTTCATACTTTTAGAAGGAAATAAAAAGAAAGTTTACATTTTCTAAAGGAGGAAACATATCGAAAGATTACCAAAACTTTCTTTTCACATAATATACGTATACATTTTTTGACATTTTGGATGGGAAGTTTTAATGCTGTTTATGGAATTTTTCTGGAGAATACAATGTGAACTTGAAATTTAGTTTGTAGAATATGTTTGTTTCTTAGTTCATTTTTGGTGAATTGTATATATTAGAACCAAGATGAATTAATTCAAGTGAAATAAGAACTGCCACCTTGAAAAAAAAAAGAGAGAGTGAAAAAAAAAGAGCATATAATGAGAAGTTTGCAACTAGTTTGGGTTCGTAGCCTTTTTAACGAGCTAGTAAGCCAGAGGGATATTTTCATATCTAGTGCTCTAAAGCCATCTGTTTTGGGAGTCATTGGCCTAACGCTCGTTATATGGGTTAATTAGAAAACTTAAGGGACCTAAACATTGCACAGTCATAGAACAATGAAAAAAAAAACTTATGGCCCAATGAGTGTTCATAGAATTTTTCAAGGGATACGTTTGAAAATGCATAAGGACTAAGTTAGCTCCTTAGATCCTAACTTTTGCTATATCATATGAACTTGAGAATTTCTACGTTGGAAAAAGTAAGAGAGTGAAGAGAGTCCATAAGAGTTTGCAAGGAAGAATGTGTGGGGAAGGACAAGGACCAGATTTGCTCTCTGGATTCTAACTTTTCTTATATCATATAAACTTGGGAACCCTTGCGTTGGAAAAAGACAGTGAAAAAAAAGAGGCCTATTGAAGTAAATCGTAATATGGCAGCTATCTTAGTAACTTTGAGAGGAAATTTTGTTTTGCTAAATTTCAGTGGATCAAGCCATTTGAAGGAAAATTTTGTTTTCGCAGCATTATCGTAGAATATCTAAAATAAGTTATGATGTATATATATTTTGCACCGTGCACGCAAGTTATGATAAGTCCCTAAAAATGCATATTTTTATACACATTTTGACCCATTTTAAGGACTTATTGAGTCAAAAGAGCATCATTTAGTGTGATCTAATGGTTTCATACATTTATACATCATTATAGTGCATTCCTGCATAATTTATTTAAAAATCACGCTTTTTGTATAAATTCATGAAACTTACCATTTTTAGAAAGTTCTATAAAAATGTATATTCTCATATAAAATAAATTTTCATCATCATTAGTTCATTCACATATAATCATGAAAAGTGGTGTGCATTTTTATTATCATTTCATGAGAGATGGGCCCACAGTTATGCATTTGTAATCTTAGAAGTAAAATTATCTTTTCACATAAATTTACATTTGTTTTGTAGGAAATTGATGATATGGGTACCATTGTCAAAGAATTGAGGCAAGGAATTGATTTTCGAAAAAAAGGAGAGAAGAATTAAAGAGAGAAAAGAAATTAGAAGAAAAATGCAAAAATTGGCTTCATGGTCCCACACACATTCACATATGTATGGAGTACTCATGTGGGACATCTAAGATGGGGTCCATTTAGTTGTTGCACATTTTTAAGTTATTTTCAAAAGAATTTGAAGAATATCTCATCTAAGATGGAAAAGGAAAGCCACATATGAGTTCTTTTTTGAAAGGGAGTGGAATTAAAAATAAAAAATAAAAAAAATATCTAAGCAAGCATTCCGCGTCCAAAAGAGGATTTAATTCAGATTTTTAGCTAAAATGGAAAAGGGAAAAAATCAAGAGGATTATCTTCAAAGATCTCCTCAAGTTTGGAGCCAACAAGTAGATCTTTCCAAAAAAAAGAAAGTTGACAATGCATAGAGATAAAGGAGGGGATTCTACACATCATGTGGGCCAAGTCTGAATCTAAGAGAAGATTCTTATCCCTACTTCATCTCTCAAAAGATTTCAACGCAAGGTGGCAAAAGATAAAAAAAAAAAGAAGCATGCAAGAAGGATTTCAAGCCAAGCAAAGAAAGAAATAAAGAAAAAATTGGAGAAAAAAATCGCAAAAGGGGATCTTACGCCCAAGCCACTGTATGGAGCCCATTCTCTTCCATTTTTTTAATTATTTTTTAAGATTTTATCAAATCAAGTAAAGAGGGAAACTTTGGGGCTAATAAAAGTATAAATAGAGCACCTCTCTCCCATATTCTTCATGAAAGAAGAGACCTCCTCTCTCAACTCTCTCCCTCCACTTTCTCCATATCTTTCTACTCCATAATTTCTTTATCAAGAAGGCTTTCTCCAACTTGAAGCTTCCACTGAAGGGGATCTTTCATCCTAGATCATGGAATGTTTTTTTTCTCTATTCTCTATCTTTATGTAAAAACATTCATATCTAGTAAAAGTGTATGTTTTGGTTTCCTTAATTTACTGCTTTTTACTTATTTGATAATGAATGCTCAATGTTTGTTCTAACCTTGTTGCTCTAAGATTGACAATCTAAAGAAGCCTAAAACCATGATTAGACCAAACATAATCTAGGATAAAAGAAGAATTTAGGAAAAGAAAAAAATCATATACTTCCACATATTTAAATTCCTTATTATTCCATACATTTAAATTTCTTGTTTTCCACACATTTAAATTATTGTCTTACCACACATTTAAATTTCTAGAATTCCATTCATTTAAATTCTAGTTTATCCACACATTTACTTTAATGTTAATTCCATACATTTAAATTCCATTATTCTTCTTACTTTATTTGTGTTTCTTTTATGTTGCATGATTTATGGCCGGGATTAATTTTTACAAGCATACATTCATATCATTTGTTAGTTTAGTTTTTGAAAATTGGGATTTTAGATCTAGAATCCATGATTTTTTTTTTTGGAAATAAAAGGGATAAATCTCAAATTAGAAAGCCAGCAAGATTAGACAGCAAACATTCATTGTTTTTATCCAGATATTGGAAATTTCAAACATCGCATAGAAAGATTATTTTGCCTTAAAAATTTGGACAACCATTGTTAGATGAGTTAACTTTATGCCATAAAAATTAAAGAGGAAAAGGATCAAGGGAACATAGGTTTTTGGTCATTGAAACACCCGCCAGTTAAAAATTCCGTACACAAAAATCTACATAGGGTAGAATTTTGGTCTAAAAGTTTGGAATTAATAGACATATCAAATCAGTAAGTTTTGTTATAAAAAATTAGATGAATTGAACCTTGATGAGTAATCTTTAAACTCTCAGAGTTTTAGATTTAAAAGATTATGGTAAGTTCAATTTCCAAAAGCCTAAACTAAGACTGACTGCTAAACTGCATATCAGAATTTTATATTTGGTAAACTTTATTCATGCATTTATTTTATTTTAGAATTTTTTTCTAAATTCATTTTTTCTAGAGTCATGCATTAATAGAGCATGATTTCTAGCCATTAAATCTAGTTTAAGAGTGCATTAGATTAGGATCATATTTTATTTAAATTTTAAATTTCATATTAGGAAAGTTTGCGTTAGTTACATTGCATGCATTGCATTAGTAACTTTACTAACTTCTAATTTTAAATTTATTTCTAGTTTTATGTCTTTTAATATTTTAGATAATTCCCAGAATTAAAAGATCTTTTTAAAATTATTTTATTTGAAGATTTTAAATTGGAAAGTTCTCTAGTTTTGAAATTTTTAACTTAGGAAAGTTTTAACTTTTGTTTAATTAGTTTCTAACATTCTTTAGTTTAGTTAGTTTCTAATTTTAGTTTTTATTTTTGAAAGTTCTAACTTGTGTTTTAGTTTTGTAGAGACTTTAGTTTTGTTTAGGAAATTTTAGATTTAGGTTTTCTAGATTTAGGAAAGTTTCTTTTCTTTTCATTGGTTTGTAATTAATTTAATTTTGGCAAATAGGATGCTTGTATTTGTTAAATTTTAAATTGGGTTAGTTTTAGATTTTCATTTAGGGCAGGTACAAGTTGAAAAAGGAATTTTAAAACACATTGCTTCCTGAAGATCGACTTGGTCTCACTAGTTTTTATTATTGCATCGCAGTTCTGCACTTGGAATTGACGAACAAGTCTTTGGTGCCGTTGCCGGGGAGCGCCATTTAAGGTAACTTTTCTAACTTTCCTTATTTACATTGCTTTATGCGTGTGGTTTAATTTTACCGTCTTTTTAGAAATTGCAGGACATGCATGGAATGATGAACCGCCTTCAATTAGAAAATGGAAGTGCATGGATTGTTAGAAAGCTCACATCACTGCTATTTTTAAAAACTTTCTAAAATTAGAAAAAGTTACAATTTTTCAACTTGTCTTAACTTCTTTTGGGAAGAAAGTATACCAACAGTGATCTAATTGCTATCCTTAATCTTCTCAATGTCTAAGAAGGCCTTTGCCCTTATAGCGCGTGACAGCTTGTCTGTTTAGGAAACTAGTCCTTCAAACAGGTCTATCTATGACTCTACCACTTCCTAGTGGCTACCTTGGCAGAGTTAGTTTTGTAGGACAAGATTGGAGAACTCAAGGAAACTTTTCAAGCTTAGGGAGTTATTTAGATTCTAGGTTTGTTCTCTCATTTTTTATATAAAAAAATTAAAAAAAAATAAATTTTCAAAATTCTAAAAAGAAAGGACAAGCCCTCTCAGCCAATTTGGCAAAGAGGATCAACACATAGATTAGAAAGGAAAGAATCTCCTAGACCCTCAAGGCCTTCGAGATTTTCTCCAATGGCAAGTGGATCCAATAAGAATGATGCCCAACTCAGAAATGGGAATAATAATGGGAACTACAATGGTGTTAAGGTTTACCAGCCACTAAGGACTTTACGTGATCATTTGAACCTCGCTCGATAAACCACACCATCATGTATAATGATACCCCCAATTAAAGGACAATTTGAAATCAAACCAAGCATGATCCAACTTATACCTAAGTTTCGTGGACTTGACTCTGAAAGTGCACATTTGCATTTAAAGGAATTTGATGAAGTATATCCAACACTTCAGTTACAGAATGTAGTCCCAGATGTAATCAAACTTCGATTATTTCCATTTTCTTTGAAAGATAAAGCAAGGAATTGGCTTCACTCTCTTCGACCCAGTTCAATTAATACTTGGAAAGGCCTAGAGACTAAATTTTTGGAGAAATTCTTCCCACAAAATAAGACCAACACTTAAAAAAGGGAGATCATGATGTTCAGACAAAATCTCAAGGAACCCTATTATAAGTGTTGGGAAAGATTTAATGAATTGATCTTTGCATGTCCTCATCACGGATATGAAACATATCATCTCATTGAAATTTTTTATTGAAGGTTTAACTCCTGATACCCGTTAATTTATTGAGATGATGTGCAATGGTCAATTCGATCAAAAGCAAATAGATGAATGAAGCATAGGAATTTTTAGAATTAATGGCCGAAAATGCACAAAAATGGGCCTCATCTGATGGGGTAGATCAATCCATGTCATTGAATTAGTCTAAGGGAGGAGGAATATATCAATTGAACAATCAAACTGAAATCCAAGCCAAGCTTGCTGCACTTACAAAAGAAATAGAAACCCTGAAACTTGGAAAGAACAAGGATATAGTCATGGTTTGTGGTATTTGTGCTTCTAAAAATCACATGTTAGCAGACTGTCCATCTCGACCTGCATTATAAGAAGTAATTCAAAAACAGGCTAACATCTTGAACTCTTACAAAAAGCAATTCAATACAAATACCATGGGGAACACATACAATCCTTTGTGGCGGAACCACCCCAATTTTAGCTGGAGGAATGGACCTAATGCTACACCTGAGTATAATTACCAATGACCATCGAATTATGGTGCATACATGCTTCCACAGCATAATACTTCTTATGCACCATAAGCTCATAATAGGTCATTGGAGGGATCACTCAACATGTTAGTACAATATCAACAATAGTTTATGCAAAACATGCAAAATAATCAACAGAATATTCAAAATAACTAGCAGGCTATTTAAGAGAAGGCTATCCAAATGTTAGAAGTTTCTGTTGAACAAATCAAACATAGCCTTTAACTTCAAGGGAAAGGAACCTTTCCAACTCAACCTCTCCCAAACCCAAAAGGCCAGTTTGAAGTGAACGACATAACTAACCCAAACTATCAAGAGCATCCTTAGGTTGTCACTTTATTTAAGGGCAAAGAACTTCAAAAGAATCTGAAAAAAGATAAACAACATATCTCCTCGGATTTGAATAGGAAGATTGAAGAAAAAGATGGCCCTAATGCAAAGACTGTTATTGAAATTGAAAAGAATCCCCATTATTCCTTAATCGGTTGCCCCTTTTCCTTCGAAACTGACCCATCCCAAACAGAAAATCTCAAACCAAAAAATTTTGGATGTTCTTAAAGAGGTCAAAATCAATATCACTCTACTGTATGCCATTAAACATGTCCCCAACTATGTTAAATTCTCAAAAGATCTTTGCACTACTAAGCGTAGGGTTCATGTTCCCAAGAAAGCATTCCTTACTGAACAAATAAGTGCATACCTGACTCAAACCATTCCTCCTAAATATATAGTTCTGGGATGTCCCACTATTCCATGCATCATTAGAAATCACCGAATAGGTCAAGCATTATTAGATTTGGGAGTGAGTGTGAACTTGTTACCTTGCTCAGTTTATCTGCAATTAGGGCTTGGCGAGTTGAAATGAACCAGAACTACTCTTCAACTTGCCAATGATTTGTCAAGAAACTAAGAGGGTTAATAAAGGATGTTTTGGTACAAATTGAGCATTTTTTCTTCCCAGTAGATTTTTATGTACTAGATACAAAACCAATATGGCATGAAAGTGGTGAAATATCCGTCATTTTGGGAAGACCATTCTTGGCCACTTCCAATGCACTTATTAACTATTGGAGTGGAAGGATCAAACTTTCTTTTGGGAACATGATCTTAGACCTCGATATCTTTCAAATGTCCAAACAATCGAGAGATTACAAGACCGACCATCATGATGTAGACTTGATTGGTACATTGGTTAAGGATGATCTTGAGGAGTGCATTAACTCCCACATTGCGCTGATGTTTGAGGCCAAAGAGGACATGGTTTGTTGAAAACTCTAATTAGAATGTCTCCATACTGGCTCATTTATGGGAAAGCATGCCACCTTCCAGTGGAGCTGGAACACAAAGGTTATTGGGCCGTAAAACAATTCAACTTTGATATGGATAAGGCTGGGACCAAGAGGAAATTGCAATTGAATAAACTGGATGAGTTGAGATGGGCAGCCTATGCCAATTCGAGAATTCATAAAGAATGGACCAAGATCTTTCAAGATATAAATATTTTACAAAAGACATTTCACCTTGAGCAGAAGGTCCTTCTTTATAATTCTCAGCTTCCTCTATTTCCTGGTAAATTGAGCTCCCGTTGGACTGGACCTTTCATTGTGAAGGAAGTATTTCCATATGGTGCTATGAGAATTTATGACCCCAAGGATAGCTAGATGTTTAAAGTTAAAGGCCAAAGATTAAAGCTATTCTTGGAAATTGCACCAACTAAAGATGAAGAAACTCCTCTTGATGATCCTATCTACAAGGATTAATTAGCCCTGGATTTGACAGAGGCCTTCTGCTATGTATATTATGTATATTATGGATTTTTCTTTTGTTATTTTTGTTCTGCCTAACCTTGGACAGGGAGTAGCTCAGACATATCTTCAAGTGCCTTCTTCTCTTTACCCTCCTTTACATTTCCATTTCCTCATGTTATTTTTATTGTCTTGCATTTCACTCATATACATCGAGGACGATACGTATAATTGGTTAAGGGTGAGAACAAGCACGCTTGTCCAATTTTAGGCACTTCATAGGACTTCATAGACATTTTTAGGTGAAATTTTTTTCTATTATTTGTCAATTTTAGGAGAATCTTTGCATTTTTTTTTTGAACTTTTGTTTTGGTTTTAGGATTTTTTTTCCAGCATTTATCATTCATTTATTTATTTTTCATCTTAGAAAAAAAATTTTCAAAAGAATTGAAGTAATTTGAAGATATATAGAATCTGGAATTTTCATACTTTTAGCAGGAAGTAAAAAGAAAGTTTGCATTTTTTAAAGGATGAAACCTATCAAAAGATTACCAAAACTTGCTTTTCATATACACACACTTATACATTTTTTTACAATTTAGATAGGAAGCTTTAATGTTGTTTTTGGAATTTTTTTGGAGAATACGATGTGAACTTGAAATTTAGTTTGTAGAATATTTTTGTTTCCTGATTCATTGTTGGTCAATTGTATACATTAGAACCAAGATGAATTAATTCGAGTGAAATAAGAACTGTCATCGAGTGTTTACTTTCGATTCCAAAAAAAAAAAGTGAAAAAAAAAAGAGAGCATATAATGAGCAGTTTGTGACTAGTTTGGGTTTGTAGCCTTTTTAACTTGAGCTAATAAGCCCGTAGGGGTTTTTTCATACCTAGTGCCCTAAAACCATCTAGTTTTGAGTCATTGGCCTAACGTTCACTGCATGCATTAATTAGAAAGCTTAAAGGACATAAACATTACACAGTCACAAAACAATGAAGAAAAAAAAGAAAAAATGATTAATTATGGTCTAACGAGTCCGTAAAAGTTTTTAAGTGATATGTGCGAAAATACATAAAGACTAAGTTTGCTCCTTAGATCCCAACATTTGCTATATCATATGAACTTGGAAATTTCTACGTTGGAAAAAGCGAGTGAAAAGTATCTACAAGAGTTTGCAAGGAAGCATGTGTGGAGAAAGACAAGGACCAAATTTGCTCTCTGAATTCTAACTTTTCTTATATCATATGAACTTGGGAACCCTTGCATCGAAAAAAGATAGTGAGAAAAAAAGAGGCTATCAAAGTAAATAGTAAAGTAGCAACTATCTTAATAACTTTTAGAGGAATTTTTTTTTTTTGTTAAATTTCAGGAGATCAGATTATTTGAAAAAAAATTTTGTTTTTTGCAGCAGTATTGTGGAATATCCGAAATAGGTTTTTGATGTAAACATTTTACACCGTGCATACAAGTTGGTCTAAATTTGAGAAAGTTTATGAGAATAGAATTGTGGACCAGACTTTGAAAAGTCTGAAAATGTAATTATTCCATAGTTCAAAAATATCTAATATGAGTGAATTTTCTTTTAGAAAATTCCTTTTCTCCTTTATTTTCGTTATTCTTGTTCTTCTTAAAAAAAAAGAGAGAATTTTGTTGGTATATTCACTGCAACCCCTCATGAGGCACAATTCATCTACTAGGGGGAACCTAAGGGTTTAAGGGCCTGCTGCATATGCTAAATGCAATCGAAAGTGTGAGCAAAAGTGGCATTACATTCATGTTTAATTTTATTGTATTGCATTAGATTTAGATTAGACTAGGTCAGGATGGAAGCTTCATATTTTATCACATTTTTTGCTATGGACTAGCAAAACACTGGTTGGGGGTGTGATACGTCCTTAAAAATGCATATTTTCATACACATTTTAACCAATTTAAGGACTTATTGAGTCAAAAGAGCCTCATTTAGTATGATCAAGTAGTTTTATGTGTTTATACATCATTATAGTGCATTCCTGCATAATTTGTTTAAAAAATACACTTTTGCATAAATTCAGGAAACCTGCTATTTTTGGAAAGTTCTATAAAAATGTATATTCTCATGAAATAAATTAAATTTTCATCATTATTAGTTCATTCACATATAATCATGAAAATTGGTGTGCATTTTTATTATCATTTCATGAGAGATGTGCCCATAGTCATGCATTTGTGATCTTAGGGATAAAATTATCTTTTCACATGAATTTACATTTATTTTGTAGAAGATTGATGATGTGGGTCCTATTGTCAAAGAATTGAGGCAAGGAATTGATTTTCAAAAGAAAAGAGAAAATAATTGAAAAGAGAAAAGAAATTAGAAGAAAAATGCAAAAATTGGCTTCATAGTCCAACGCACATTCACATATGTGTGGGGTACACATGTGGGACATCTAAGATGGGGCCCATTTAGTTGTTGTATATTTTCAAGATATTTTCAAAAGAATTGGAAGAATATCTCATCAAAGATGGAAAAGAAAAGCCACATAGGAGTTCTTCTTTGAAAGGGAGTGGAATTAAAAATAAAAAAAATATCCAAGCAAGCATTCCACGTCCAAAAGAGGATATAATTTAGATCTTTGGCTGAAAACGAAAAGGAAAAAAAATCAAGAAGATTATCTTCAAAGATCTCTTCAAGTTTGAAGCTGACAAGGAGAACTTTCCAAAAAAGGAAAGTTGACAATGCAAAGAGATAAAAGAGAGGATTCTACACATCATGTGGGCCAAGTTTGATTCTAAGAAAGGATTCTTATCCCTACTTCATCTTTCAAAAGATTTCAATGCAAGGTGGCAAAAGACAAAAAATGAATTAAGCAAGCAAGAAGGATTCCAAGCCTAGCAAAGAAGGAAAGAAAAAGAATGGAGAAAAAATCCCAAAAGGGGATCTCATGCCGAAGCCATTGTATGGAGCCCATTCTCTTCCATTTTTTAATTATTTTCCAAGATTTTATCGAATTAAGTAAAGGAGGAAACTTTGGGGCTAGAAAAAGTATAAATAGAGCACCTCTCTCCCATATTCTTCATGAAAGAAGAGACCTCCTCTCTCTAGCTCTCTCCCTCCACTTTCTCCATATCTTTCTACTCCAAAATTTTTTTATTCAAGAAGGCTCTCTCCAACTTGAAGCTTCCACTAGAAAAGGATCTTTTATCCTAGATCATGTAATGTTTTTTTTCTTTATTCTCTATCTTTATGTAAAAACATTCATATCTAGTAAAAGTGTGTGTTTTCGTTTCTTTAATTTACTTCTTTTTACTTATTTGATAATGAATGTTTGATGTTTGTTTTTTAACTTTGTTGCTCTTGGATTGACAACTCAAAAAAGCCTAAGAACATGATTTGAGCAAACATAATCTAGGATAAAAAAAAGAATTTAGGAAAAAAAATCATACACTTCCACACATTTAGATTCCTTATTATTCCACACATTTAAATTTCTTGTTTTCCACACATTTAAATTATTGTCTTACCACACATTTAAATTTCTAAAATTCCATACATTTAAATTCTAGTTTATCCACACATTTACTTTAATGTTGATTCCATACATTTAAATTACATTATTCTTCTTGCTTTATTTGTGTTTTTTTTCTTTCTATTGCATGATTTATAGCTAGGATTAATTTTTACAAGCATGCATTCATATCATGTGTTAGTTTAGTTGTTGGAAATTGGGATTTTCGATCTAGAATTCGTGATTTTTTTTGGAAATAAAAGGGATAAATTTCGAATTTAAAAGACAGCAAAATTAGACAACAAACAGTCACTATTTTTGTCCAAATATTGACAATTTCAAACATGGCACAAAAAGATTATTTTGCCTTGAAATTTAGACGAAGCATTACTGGATGAGTTAACTTTGTACCATAAAAATTTAAGAGGAAAAGGATCAAGGGAAGGTAGGTTTTCAGTCATTGAAACACTTGCCAGTCAGAAATTATGTATATAGAAATCTGCACAAGGCAGAATTTTGGTCCGAAAGTTTGAATTTAATAGACATAACAATTTAGTGAGTTTTATTGTAAAAATCGGATGAATTGAACCTTGATGAGTAATATTTAAAATCTCAAAGTTTTAGACTTAAAAGATTATGATAAGTTCAATTTCCAAAAGCCTAAACTAAGACTGACTGCTAAACCGCATATCAGAATTTTATTTTTGGTAACCTTTTTTCATGCATTTTTTTATTTTAGAATTTTTTTCTAAATTCATTTTTTTAGATTCATGCATCAGTAGAGCATGATTTCCAACCATTAAATCTAGTTTAGGAAAGCATTAGATTAGGATCATATTTTATTTAAATTTTGCATCTCATATTAGGAAAGTTTGCATTAGTTATATGATATGCATTGCATTACTAACTTTACTAACTTTCTAATTTTAAATTTGTTTCTAGTTTTATATCTTTTAATATTTTAAATAATTTCTAGGATTAAAAGATCTTTCTAAACTTATTTTAATTAAAGATTTTAAATTGGAAAGTTTTCTAGTTTTGGAAATTCTAACTTTGGAGAGTTTTTAACTTTTGTTTAATTAGTTTTTAACATTACTTAGTTTAGGTAGTTTCTAATTTTATTTTTTATTTTTGGAAGTTGTAACTTATGTTTTAGTTTTGCAGAGACTTTAGTTTTGTTTAGGAAATTTTAGATTTAGGTTTTCTAGATTTATGAAAGTTGCTTTTCTTTTCATTGGTTTGTAATTAATTTAATTTTGACAAGTAGGATGCTTGTATTTGTTAGATTTTAAATTAGGCTAGTTTTTTCTTTTCATTTAAGGCAGGTACAAGTTGAAAAAGGAACCTTAAAACACATTGATCCCTGAGGATCGACTTAGTCTCACCAGTTTTTATTACTATATCGCAGCTCTGCACTTAGAGTTGACAAACAAGTTGCTTTTGAACTCGAGAAAGTTTTCAAAAATAGAATTGTGGACCAGACTTTGAAAAGTCTGAAAGTTTGATTATTCCATATTTTGAAAATATCCGATATGAGTGAATTTTCTTTTAGGAAATTTCTTTTCTCCTTTACTTTTGTTTATTTTCTTTTTTTAAAAAAGAGAATTTTATGGGTATATTCTCTGCAAACTCTCACAAGGCATAACTCGTCCACTGGGGGGAACTTAAGAGTTTAAGGGCTTATTACATATGCTAAATGTAGTCGAAAGTACCAGCGAAAATAGCGTTGCATTCATGTTTACTTTTCTTAAATTGCATTAGTTTTAGGTTAGATTAGGTCAGGATGAAAGCCTCATAATTTTTGCATTTTTTTCCTAGGGACTAGTAAAACACTAGTTAGAGGGTGTGATGAGTCTTTAAAAATACATATTTTCATATACATTTTAGACTATTTTAAGGACTTATTGATTTAAAAGAGTCTCATTTAGTGTGACATAGTGGTTTCAAGCCATTTTAAATTCATTACTACGCAAATCGAGATGACTCCAGAGGAGACTTTCAGGAACCCCTCCCGTTTAGACAAGTGGACAGCGAATTAGTGCTGATTAATCCACTACGGAGCACACCAAAACATATTAGGCCTTCTTTTGTATTTTGTTGGGAAACTATATCATTTAGGGTATCAGGACTTGCATTTAACTCTATTTTTATCATGTACGGTTCATGATTTCTTATGTGCTGGGAACTATTTCACTTTGTATACTTTATTTCCTCTTGTAAATACATGTTCCATACCAATCATGTTCATATCACATAATAGATATGTATAATAGTTAGGTTAAAAGTATCTTGTTTCATGTATGTTACTCACAAGCTTTCGTGTTTGAATGCTGGACGGATGTCCATTACAAGCTTCTCACCCATGTAAGTCATGTGACTTTCCTTTGTGTAATTCCGCTTAGACTTGAGTCCAGTTGTGTATTACATGGGAGTACATGTGTCACTACTTGGGGCTAATCCTCATACCTGAATTCTTGAGCTCGGGTTGTGACAGAGAGGGTGAAGAGGAATAAGAGGAAAAACAGGAAGAGGAAGAGGGAAAAGGGGGGAAGAGGAAAAGGGAGGGAGAGCTGTGCTCCCGCCAACAAGAGGGAAAGGGGGGAGGAGAGAGAAGGGAGGGAGAGATATGTGTGGGGGGTATTTTCGAGATTTTAATTTTTTTAAATTTTTATCTGAAGAGAGATATTTCTCGTGTTTAAAAAGCAGCACTCTTTCCTTTCCTTGGCTGCGGTGAGCAGAGGACCTACAGCAAAGGGTGATCGAGCCATCTACGATCAATGGAGGGGATGACGACTGGTTTCAGGGAGCGATGAGACAGCAGCGGTAGTGGTGAGGGCACTCCTTATCCGATCTTTCCTCTGAAATAGGAGTAATGCACTCCGTTTATTTAGCGAGGATGACTAGGACAACATGGTTGTAGTAGCTGATTCTTCTCTTCTTCGACAAAGAACTGTGCATGGTAGAGCCCAAACACAATAACCTCAATCACCCTTTTTCTCCAGCTAAAGGCCCAAATGGGCAAATCAACAGACACCAAACTCTGTTTTCCGTCGAGCCCTCTACCAAGAACCCAAATACTCTCTTCCTCTTTGATCTGTGGCCCTAAGGAAACTCTCTGATTTTAACTGCTTTATTTCTGAGATGAAATAAAAAAAAAACAGAACCCCTAATGGGACTCAATCTGTTAATCCAATGCTGCACAACCAAGGCCTACCGTAGGAAGCCCTAGCTCGACTCTGATACCATTTGTTATGGATATGACACCAACATTGTGCACTTGTGTGCTTAAGCAAATAAGATCTACAATCAAGCTACACAAGAAGACAACAGATTTACATAGTTTGGCAAAGATGCCTGCATCCATAAGAAACCAATTTCCTCTAAGTTCTCTACCAATCTTTGAATCTACAACCTTCGAATACAGTATATGTCTTGGGTTACAAATTACGTCATCTATGTAGTCTCCACTTCCTTTGCTCCCAAGAATTCTATTCTTAGTAAAAGGAAAGTCCTAATACAATTAGGAGACTACTATAAATAAATAGGAAAGTCCTAATACAATTAGGAAAACTATCAAAGACACCGAACCCACTTGGTCTATACCCACTTGGCCAACAATAAGTACCACATAAACGCTGGAAATTTTTTTTCGCTTTAATAAAACAACATGTATTAGCCTGGTTGGTGCTAGTCATGAGGTCGGAAATGAGCATTCGACAGTGAAGAATGGGAGAGCATAACAATATATTTTCCTAAAAGGCAAGTCCGTGGAGCGCCAAATTTCCTTTTGCAGTTGCAACCCTTTCATAAGAAATAGTTTTTGTAGACTCATTTTCTCTCTCAATGTCGAAAAACTCTACCGAATATCAGAAACTAGTGAGAATGAAAACCCAAATCCTTTGCAAATAACCTGTGTAAACAAACATGTTCAAATGTTTCTCCATCCCAACCCTTCATAGAGCGGAAAAAAACACCCCCTTCCCCTCCTCTTTCCATGGCAATTTTTCGGATGGCCCATGAAAAAGATACCAATTCGGTTTTCTTGTTTCCCAATGCTTAGAAGAAAACATCTTTCATCAGGGAGGTAATGTTCTGCTATGAGCAACTGCAAGTGCAATCCAACACTCTGTGGACCATGTGGGCTAACCTTTCATTAATACAACCCCTATATACTCTTTTTATTCCATGATCTGGCATTAGCCCCAAATTTGAACTTATAGAAGCTTCATTCACCATTGGATTGTATCTCAAGAAAATCTATGGTTAAGATGTTATTAAGATTGAAGGTAGTTAAATTAAGAGGTAGGCTATTTGGTGGGGTTCAGTTTTTGGATCCCCATTGTCCATGAGGAGGCCTTTCCATCTACCCTCCTTTTATTGACATCCTTGAATTTGAATGGGCCCCATAGGTAAGGGTAGGCCTAGATAAAGAAATCAAATGTCTAAAACATTGTTATAAATTTTGAGAAATAGTTTTTGTATACATTAAGCCCCTTTCTCCTTGGATTTTTTTTATATTAAGCCCCCACGGGGAGAATTTTCTGGGTCCACCCCTACCCACGAGTTAGACTGCATATAAGTTATACGTTGCTCATAGGATAAGAATAGCCTAGTGAGTGACATATCTTTTTTCAAGAGTTCTTTTGCAAATGGGTACATGTTTTTTATTTTATTTTAATACCTTAGATATTTCAAAAATCTAACAAGAATGGGCAACCACCGTGAGGTTCATGTTGAATTTATATAGAAATGGCAACTTTGGCCTTACATCCATTAAACAAGTTTGATCACATTATTATTTACAAAATGGAATTATTTTATACCAAGTCCCACAAGTATCTAGAATGGCTCCTTACCCAAGTGATAAGGAGCATCAGTTTCCACTTGGGTGTCTAGGGTTCAAACATTGGACACACCATCTTTACCATGGTGTGAGCTTCCTATCCCACTTGTATGAGCTTCTATTCTCACATGTGTAGTTTCCTCACCCACATGTATGGGCTTTTATTCCCGTGTGTGTTGGCACTATGATGGAACCCAGCCCCCTTGCTTGGGGTACAAACAAAAGTCTCAGTAGCATCTCTCTTGATAACCCTGTCATGCACATGAAGCATGCTGCATATGGATTGGATCGATTATAACCAATTTATAAGTATAGGTATTGATCGGCATCGTGATCAATTTGGATTTTAATGAAATGAGTGCCATATTGTTAATGAATTTATGTAGAGCCATTCTCTTCCACTAAATATAATTGTTAATGTTACAAGCATTGTAGAAAAAAAGTCCAAGCTTTTGAATTTATACATATAGAGAAAAAAATTGGCGAAAAGTGTCATTTTACTCTAAAAACTTATTATGATTGCAAGCCTATTAATTTTGGGAAGCCGGAAAGTAATAAAATGAAAAAAGTAGGGGCATGTTTACAAATATTAAAACCATACAAATTATTTACAAATCTTAGATACTTAAGGTGGTATATAGAAAAACTAATTTACCATTATAGAAGTTTGAATAATCATTGTGCATACCATCCATTGTTTTTCTAGTGCAATTGGTGAAGGATATCGAAGTCATTTTAGAGATTGAACCAAAATTTAATCTAAAAAATAGTAGAAATGAACACTTTTGAGAGCATTTAGAGATAGCATTAATAGGGGTTAGAGAAACCCATTTGAAATGATTTGGGGATATCAAACATAGGCAAACAAAAACAATGATAAGGAGATATTTTGTTATGTAGGTTAATGACTTATAAGAAGAAGTGGTAGGCCACAGAAGACATGAATGAATGTAGTAAAATTAGATCTAAATAAGTTCAACTTATCTGATGATTTGACTCAGGATAGGTCAGAAAGGAGAAAAAAAGCTCATACAGCCAACCCCAACATAGTTGGAACAAGGTTTTGATGATGATGATGACAATAATTTGTTTTTTTTTTATCTCTTTGCTCTTTTTAAAAAAGAATCTACTTTATAATCATCCAACAGATCATCTTGTGTTTTTAGAGACACTTGGTGGATGTTCTCCAACATTTCTTTATGAAAACATCCTACCAAAGCAGTAAGAAACATTCATTCTCTTCTAAAGGTTCAAGTTTCCACTCTAGTCTTCTTCCACTCATTACAAGTGCAATTTTTTTCTTTTCTCACATATGTGAGTTAGTCATTCCTCACATGTACAAATTCATTCTCCATTTTTGCGGATTCTCTCCTCCAACATGCTGATTTTTCTGGACCCAACCCCCCTTACTTAAGGAGTTCGGATCCTCTAAGTAATCACCCCAAGGTGATCATGGTCGTGACCTATCACTATAGGCAACATCATCAAGGGGCAGCCTACTATGAACGCGGACAATTTCCCCATACAAGACAGGGCTACCCCATGGTGACGTGGTGGACTATTAGTGGCAAAGGGAGGGGGTTTGAGTGGTGGAAATTGTACTCAACTTTGACCTGGCAAATGGGTCAGTCTGACCAAATTTGGGTCGGGTCAACCCAAACCCAAATTTATTGGTTCCAGACCTAACCGAACTCCGTTTTTAAAATGGATTAGAAACCTTCAACCTACACCCACGGCGGGTCAACCCAATCCGACCTGCCTAACTCGAATTTGATGCAGATTGGGTCGGGTTAACCTGACCTAACATATTTAATTCTCATTTTGTGTATAATTTAACATATGTTATGCAACCCAATTTTATTTGTAAAGCTCTCCTTACATCTAGATTCATTTAAAATGTTGCATTGAACATGAATTTATAATTTATTAATTTTCAAGGTGTAAAAACTGGGGAATTTATAAATATTTTTTAGTCTACTTATTGAGTATTTGAGATAATCCCTTTTCAATTTTTGTTTAATTTTTTAATTCCAGATTTGAACATAAGTAGCAAACTCATCAACGATATTGTATTTCATACATATCCATATTTTAGAGGTAAATTTATATGCCAATATAAAAATATTAAGTACATATCAATATTTCAACTACAAAACATCATATTTTCAAATAAAGAATAAGTTTTATATTCTAAATATTAAAATTTTTCATGACTTCTCCACAAAAGATTCAGAGTATATAGTTTATGGCCCACATGAATAAGGAAAGCCACATGAAAATTGGAAAGTTGTTGTAATTTAGTAAAATCTAAATGGGTCAAACGGGTTAGGGCGGGTCAACCCTAACTCGACCAATTTTTATACAGATTGGTAAATCATAACCCTATCCTGACCTGTATTTCAAACAGGTCGTGTTAGGCGGGTTCAAAATGGGCCGGGTTAGGGCAGGTTGGCGAGTCGGGTTGGATTTTGCTAGCTCTACTTTGAATGGTTATTTGAATTCATGGAAATTTTTTTTAAGAGTTTTGTGTCCCTTACAATTTTGTCACCACTCATCTACTTCTTCTTCTACATAATGAAAGAATTTATAAAGAGTTTGGGCCTACTTTTGTCTTTCACTTGGTTCCAAAAGAGTAGGTAAATCATTTTTAAATTTTCAAAAGTGGTTGCAACTGACAATCAATTAACTAAATCTTTTTCTCCATCTTTCTCTCCAAAATGGTTTTCATTCACAATAATTTGGATAAGTCTTTCATTGCAAATAGTCGGCTATTATAGCTTTTTCTTTGGATTGAATTTCAAATCCGTACCCACGCTTGAATCACAAAGAAATCTACGATTAAAGGACCACTAATTTATGTGACTAATAAATCAAGGGCTAATGAGATAATCTCAATAGAAATCCAAGCCATTAAAATTTAGCCACTCTCCTTATTTCTTTAGTCTACAAATTTTATTCAAATAAGAGTTGCTCCCACCTTATTGAGTATATGACTAAAACTATTATGTGCTCAGTCTTATGGTGAGATGGGGCTAGCTACCTCTTATTAAAGGAAATTTTGGGAAAACAACTTAAGGGGACTGTGTTTATTCTAAGTAGCATAGATATTATACCTCAATTATTCTTTTTTTATATATATAACATTAGTAAATGACTATCAATGGTATACTCCCAATTACCCATACTATTGCAAGCATCATGGCCCATCAAAAGATTACATGTAATCAATTAATAGATTTTCAATCATTCATATAGTGGCACATTGAGTACTCATAACTAACTAATCAATTTATTAATAAATTATGGATGGATTTGTTTACAAGTGATCAATCTTTCAGGGTCTCTACTTTAATTTGAATGAGATGCAATTCTTAATCTTAAATAAGTACATGATTATTTTGTGTAGTTTGGATTCATTGTGATGAGTCATATGACTTTGGTATTTTAACTATCCTTAAAGTATTTGAGAAATTATGTGTTTAAGAATATTTAGGTATTTTCAAATAGAATCTTATTTATTTGGATATTATTGAAAATTATAAAAAATAAACACATATTTTAAAATGGGATAATATTCAAGTGCGTATATCCCTCACAAAAATGAGAAGGGACACTCCCTTTTTAGAATGTATTAATGTACAAAAGGACAAAACCATTACACATCATGATATTTTTTTTATTTTGTTAGGTATAAAAAAGAAAGTGTCCCTTACCAAAATGATAAGGGATGTATGCACATGAATATCCCCCTTTAAAATGATAAACAAAAAGATTTTAAATATAAAAATATCATTGAGCCCCCTAAAATAAATTTGGCTCTGCAATTATTAATCAACTAACTTTCATTGGAAGGAAATTATGGCCGGCTGCTAGGGACTGTGATTGGTCTACCTACCTCAATAAAATCTCAGTTAACAAAGGTAACAAAATAACAGGAAAAAAAAAAAAGAAAAAAATCTTTAATAGAAACAACGAACAAGGAAGATTGTCACACAATGAATCCTACATGGTCGATTTGACATGTTACCCAGTCAAAGAAGTCAGACAAGTTTGATCTATCTGACCACAGTTTCTATCAGACTTAGACGGGTTGTCTCTCGACTTAATGAGGCAGGCCTTTCAAGTTTACCAACCGATAGCTTAATCTTCTGTCATAATTATAATTTACTTTGCACTTCAGGCTCCAAGGTGGTCACACCGTAAATTCGTCCCTTCACATCCATCACTAGACATAGTAGTCTTGTAGAAGTCACTTTTCCACGTTGCCCCATGTGGTCATTTGAGACATGTGGCACCATGTTGGTCCGCGACTCTACCAAATCAGGTAGGTGCTCGTTTGAAATCATTCACTTAGAGCATCTTTATCTATTCATAAAAGGCCGTGACAAAATCTCATAAGGTTTTACTTTACCTGATTTAGTTGTCATTTTGAACGCCTTTTGATCTAACGGTAGTTAACTTTTGGTGCAATCCGAATAGGCATCCAGTGTACCAACTTAAGATCCAATGCGTCACAGCAGGCCATCCATTTGAAACCTATTGAAGCCAGGCCTTAGAAGTTCTTATTTGATCACTACATTATTCGCGGCTCCCATACCCCAAATGTAGACAGCTGAAAACAAGAGTCCCGATCCAAATTAAATGTCTTTCCAACACATAGCATGTCGATATTTAAGTTTAATAGGATTTGATCTCATTAAAACTCATAAGATTGACTTTGTGATTAAAAATATGATTAAAGCAATCTTATATAATATTTTATATGGTGAAAGCATGTTTAATATGTATAACTTGAAATTTAATTGGTGAGTTCTACAATAGTGTTCCACTCTTTTAATCTAGACTTATTCTAATTTTTAGCCTTAGTGGATCCATCTAGACTTCTAAACAAATATCTTCACTCTATTAAAGTTGTAAAAACTTCACTAATCACAGGACTAAAATGAAAACCAAAGAGATTGCCTCACATCAACAAACACGTGATTAATCTCAAGATGGGCCAACTCAAAATGAAGTGAAATGTATCTAAATAAGCAATAGAGAGGAGTACCTTTTATTTTAAATAGCTTGGGTTTAGAGCTGGCAAAATCTGACTCGACTTGCCAACCCAGAGCAACCCAACTTGTTTCTAATTAGCCTAATTTGACTCATTTAAAATACAGATCGGGTTAGGATTAGGGTTTACAAACCCATATAAAAACAGGTCCGATTAAGGTTGATCTGCTTAACCCATTTGACCCGTTTAAATTTTACTAATTTACTATGACTTTTTAAATTTTATCTGACTTTTTTTTATTCATGTAGGTTATAAACTATGTACTTTTAATCTTATGTTGAAGAGTTATATAAAATTTTGATGCTTAGAATATATAACTTAATTTTTTATTTGATAATATGAATTTTTATAGTTGAAATATTGTATCTTTTATTTTTATGTTGAAATAGAAATTTACGTCAAAATATAGATAATTTTACAAATGAAATTGAAACACATAAAATGAATTAGATTATACGTGAAATAGAAATTAAATAGGTTAGGTTGAATCAACTTGACCCAACCTGTATCAAATTTAGGTTAGGCAGGTCGGGTCGATTTAATGCGTTATAAGTGTGGGTTAAAAAGGGTTTGAATCTGTTTTAAAAATAGATTAGATTTGGGTTGAAACCAATAAATTTCAATTCCGATTAACTTAACTCGAATGTGATCAATCCAACCCATTTGTGAGGTCTATTTTGGTTTAAACATTGAAGACTTAAAACCACCCCCCACCCCTTAAGTTGGTTTTCATCGTATGACCGTGACCATGATGGTCCGCTGCAGGACGAAAAAGTAACTATCCTTGGTCGCTATTCAAGGTCAAAGACGAATTTTGACGAATTTATCAAAGATGTGTTGGAAAACTACAAAAAACTCCCACCCAACTTGGCCCATCCCATCTCAACGCTTCACATTCAAGAGGATATGTTCGAATCAGCGGCCAAGAGGATATATTGGAATCAGGGGCCATCTCAATCAGGTGAGATATATATATATATATTAAAAGTAGGACCTAAACCCAACTTTCAAGTGCCTCACTTCTATAAAAGTTTTAATTTATTCCTAGTTATCTCAAAAGCATTGTTTATGCTCGTTGCTAGCAATTGAAAAGATCTGGTTATGGCTTACCTGTATATCAAAAATGATCCCACCCAATCATTCTATCAATAATGTAGAAGATTTTACCGTGTAAAATTACATGACACCCGATCCAAAGGTAGAGCCCATTCAAATATGAATAAATCCAAAAGGGCAAGTGTAATTAGGGAAATCAAAGACACAGGCGTGAAAGAAAAAAAAAAAAAAATTTGTGTACATAGTGCAGAGGATGCCTTTCCATTTCAAATGACAGGGCTGAAGATTAATGATGCGATGGCCCACTCTCTGTGAAATGGAAAATCGACGGCGGAAGTATTCGGATTGGATGTGAAGGAAGAAGCGGTGGGTGGGGAAAAGCTAACGGAATACAGCTGGCAGCGTATCGAGTTCTTTTGTATAAAAAAAAACAGGAATAACAAGGAGGAGGAGGAAATGTGTTGATGCCCTATCAATTTATACAACTGCTTTCTGCCACATGTCTGAAGAGGCCACGTGTCTGGCGTGGCTGGCGTCTTCTTGCCGCGAAATGCGGGGCTAATGGCGGGAAGTCCTCCCGTGGGTTCCACGTCGGCGTCTTTTGGCGGGAAAGGAAGCGGCAGCCTCCTCCCACTCACCCAACCAAGTTGCGTCTTCCCATGAGTTTCCTTCCACCTTCCTCCATGCATGCATCGCATCTTATCATGTCATGTCATAATAAAGCATACATATATGCATGCATCTCCAAACATAAGCAAGACCTCAAAGTCTCTCTCTTTTTCTCCTTTTTTTTGTTTTTTAAAATGATGGGTCCCACCTTAGACTGAAGACCCAACCCCACACTAGGGCAAGAATTATGAACTTGTGGACGGCTAATGACTCTTAATAAAGACAAGGGTGAAAGTTTGCATGCAATGGCAAACTATTTTTAACCATGTTTTATATTTGTTCACTAAAAAATTATTTTTTCACAATATTTTTCTATTGTATCACAAGAATAAACTAAAGGGGCACTCTTACTTGTAAAATTTAATATGTAGGACTGCGTTTTTGAGAGTAAGAAAAAAATGAAGAGTGAAAGGTAAATATATATCTAAAAACAAACATCAAATACGGTCCTCTTTAATGGTAATTGGATCGCGGAAAGACGGAAAATGGATGCCAATCAATTCCATGGGCAAATTTCTTGGAATTTAGTTCTTATGTAAAAAAAAGTACTACATAAGGATAGCTATTTTGGTTAAAATCCATTTAACAAAACCATAATATCTTATTAGAATCCATTTGAAACATAAAAATAAAACCTAAAAGAACCAATCTATTCGATCACTCGTGGACATCATTGATGGTTTTGACAACTTTGGTATTTTTATCATTTGAGAAACTGTTTGAGAAATGAGTAATGCTACAGAGGTATGAAATGTTGACGTAAAGTATTTACGTGCTTACATGTCAATTTAGATGCTTATGTCAATATTTCTTGTCACCCTATTGTTGAGGAATTTGAAGTTTTAACATTAAAAATATAGTTTATAGGTGTGGATACTACAATTTTGTTGCCTAACTTGGGGGTGATAATTCTTAACCTAGTCCTCCAAGACTCGGTAATTGAGGATTTAGGTTTAGGTTTACCCATTTCACCAATGATTTGTAGTATCTACAGCAATAAAAGGCTTTAAATTAGGGTCATGACCATTGATATTGGTTCCACAGCTCTATTTGCATTCATAACGCTTCACTTGCTTGATCCATAGACCTTCTATTGAGTATTTTATTTATCAAGTAAATTTATTTGAAATATCAGGATAATTTGGCCGAGTAGTCTAAGGCGCCAGATTTAGGCTCTGGCCGGAAAGGGCATGGGTTCAATTTCATAGCTGCCATAATTTAATTTTTTATCCTTTTTTCTAAGTAACTTGAGATGAAGTGTTCTATATTAAATTTTTTCCAATATTTACCATACACGTTTCTTCTATGGATGGATCTTGTGTATGCCATATTCATCTTCTTATATGTGTATGTTATTTTTTCCACTTGTGTATGTTATCCTTCCAACATAGATGGGCCACCTTCATTCCTAGCCCATTGGTTAAGGTTAAAAAAAAAAAAAGTTTGACAACGGCACGTGACACGCGTAAGGTGTTATCAAGTAGCACAGGGATGGGAATTAATGAATTGTAGAGCTTGGAAGTTGTTGTAAAATGTATAGAAGAATCTTCAATGAAAGATTTTGTAATCCTTTGCTTTTATGTCCCTAGCTTTTGCAATTTATTACTACTAATCAAAGGACCAAAATGCTATTCTATTGACTTCTAAAAGTATGATTTTCAAGTGTAGCATAACACAAGTGTCCCCTTTTCGTCAAATGGAGAAGGAATTCTTGACCCTACGCATTCTCAATTAGGATCTAGCTTGGATTTAATTTATGAAAGGAAGCCATTTTTGAAAATCTCGCACGCCTTCCATGCAAGATTGTTTAGGAGAAAATCTTCGAAAAACAATATCATAGGATGGCAGATTTGACTTATGTCTTTATCTTGTATTTTTAATCCCTCACTTCTTTAATAGTCTTTTATTGAAATTCATTTTATTATGAGATTTTAAGAATTCATTTTCAAGCAAACAAATTGAACCTAAACCGTCAATTATTTTACTTATCTCTGCATTGGGATTCAAGTATTTATTTGCAACTTTGCATCACTTGTGGTGAAAATAGATACATGTTTATGGTAGGTCCACATCATGTTTTTATTTTGAGTTTTTTGCATATACTCCCACTAAGGTTTTAAAATTTATAAATAGGCCCGGGATTTCAAAATCTGTAAATAAATCCCTACTTTTTATAGTTTATTACTTGTCATATCCTCAAAATTAGTATTCCTATGAGAATGAGTTGGTGTGTCTTGATTTTTCTTTTATAAAAACTGACAACTTTGACATATATCCGTTAAATAAAAAAGAGTACATTATTAGTTTCCCAAGTCCCAATGGCCTCTCTCTCTCAATAACTTTCTAATGAATATGAAGTCTAATCACATATTTTGAAGCTTTTATCAATCCCATGGTATGTCGTGCATTAATTAGATCAATTCTAACCCATTATAAAAACAGGTTTTGTCATTATGATCAATTTAAATTTAATGAAATGAGCCCTACATTGAGAAAAATGAATTTATTTAAAGTCATTTGCTGCAAATAAATGTAGTTGTTAATGTTACAAGCGTTAGAGAAAAATAAATTTAAGCTTTTGAAATTATACATACATAGATAAAAGCGATGGGTAAAGTATCATTTTACTCGAAAAAATTATGGTGGTTTGAAAGTTATTGATTTAGGGGTTATAGAGAGGCAGGGCACTATTTACAAATACAAAAATCATAGGGCTTATTTGTAAATCCTAAAATCTTAGGTGGGCATAAACAAAAAAAACTTTTATTTTCATTTTTTAAGTTAAAAACACAACAATAGTTTGAAATACTAGAGTGGGTCAAAGACGGAAAAAAGGGGGGGGGGGGGGGGGGGGGGGGGGATGATTAATAGCCTGTTTCGGCCCATATTGTGAAAGCCCATATGTTATGGGGTAATTCATTCTGAAAGAGCCATCAACTCACACGTGTGAGTAGATGGGCCTCGAATGAGCGCTTGGGGGTGGGTAGACCATGCAATCCATGCTTACTGTGGCCCATTTGTACACTCCCCTCAGATGGGTCATTTGCAGAGAACACGTGAGAACAGCGGTTGGGCCCCACAGACAAGAACTCATTACATGGGCCTACCTGTCACGCCTCGATGTTGATATTATAAGTTTTAGTCGAAAGAACTCTTTTTTTGACCATGACATGGCGTCCACCGTATATAAACTGTCATGTCGATAAACGTTGGAAGTCATGGGCGCAATATGGGTTGGCCCCACTTAGGGTTGGATTCAATGGTGGACATAGGATCTTTTTAGGAAGGTTGTAAATCCTAATTAGTAGATTGTTATTGGGATAAACTAAAAATGTTTATGTGAGTTTTAAGAGTGAATTCATAATTTTTAATTTTTATTAATTTTTGGAGGCTCACAAAGAGTTGATGGGTGCAGCTCAGCCACTTAGCATTACTTGGTCCGCCTCTTGACTCCAAATAGAAGTTCTTGTAGGGCCTGGGGTTGCAAAATATGGGTTAGGTACTTCGGTTGGAACAAAGGTTTTCTAATTGTTTGAGCAAACCCAAAATTCTTGGGAAAAAACTTATAATATTCATGTTAGACTTTTGACATTAACTTTTAAACTATTGTGGATGGATTATGTTAGTTTTTGTGGACTCAATCCATCAGTTGATGTAATAAATTGATTAATTTTTTTATTTATCAATAAAATCATGCTTTACTTTCATGAGATGAATATTATTTTATTGCTTCATGCACATGACCAATACGTATGACATAATGGTTCATGAGTTGGACCGGGTCCCATTAGTATATTAGATGTGATATATGTGCATGGATGAGATCCACACGCGGGAGATATATGTCACAAATCTTATACTTAAATAGCTTCACAACCAGTAATGAGACTGGGCATCTCATTTGATAAGGTTGCAGCACTTTGATCACTATGAGATAGTGTGATTTATCTCGATCATCAGAATGTAAGATTCTGGATCAATAGTGCCGGTACATTGGATGTATTGAAGGACCATGAGATGCACCTTATGGTATTCCGTCTCAATAATAAGGTATGCTCTCATAATTCCCTAGCAATAGGCTTTCAATCCTGAGACATTGACGAACTCAAGTTTCTATCTATTCATTTGCTTTGAGTCACCAATGAGTAAGGCCGACTATAGGTTAACACCTCGGTGTCTTGGGTATATGGTAGTAGAACTGTGGGAACGTTGAATGATCAAGATGGAATCTATCTCTATTATCCCCTTGTGCCAATTAATGGATTTGTCATTAGTAAGTGCGCACCCATCTCAATTAAGAGTTAATTGGATGGTACTGATGATTACTGTGATTAATTGGGGCTCAAGGATAATAAGATGTGGAACTTAGATTGGAAGAGACGGATTTATTCCAATTGATCCACGGATATTGATAGAGGGGCCTACTTGTGGTAATTGGGAAGTTTAGGGTCTTCATTGTAATTTATTCCTAAGACTGGAGTGCAATTGCATTTATATAGTGGTGTTATTTGCAATTAACTGTGGGCCCGGATTGCACATGAGATGTGGGGTCGCGGTGTTCCAGTTGGAGCCAGCTTTCTAAGGAATCCCTAGTGGTCCCCACGCTAGCCCAAGATATTGGAAAACACTAATTCGACTTGGACTCTAGAAATAAGAGTTTGGAAAGGAGAAAGTTGCTAATTGCTTTGGAAGTAAGACTTCTATTTCAATTAGACAAGGGAGAGATTTGGAAGTATATAAAATATCCTTGGACGTCCAAAAGAGTCCCCCTCACGTCCAAAACCCTTTCGTGCAAGAGTTGCGCGAGTTAATCTCCTCTCCTTTCTTCTAGTTCCTTGGAGTCTCGAGTTGGGATTTTCTCCTGAAGATTCCACCGTTCTTCTTGAGAAAAGAAATCCAATTCGGGGGTCATAGCGTGGAAGGCTAAGAGGTCTTGAAGAAGTCCATTAGAGCACTGCGGGTCTCCAAAGGTATGATCTACTTCTTGCATGTCGTAGGTTATTTTGGATGTTTAGTGCTGGTATAATTTTTACTGTACATGGTCACGAGATTGAGGGTAACGCATCCTGAATTGGGTTTTGGTCTTATGGATAGTTGATCCCTGTGTCAAGTGGGTCAAAAGTTTTGAAAATCTATCCACGAGACCCACCTACTTCCAACAGATTATACCTAGCTCTGAGGGGCCCACTTCATCTCATATTTAATTGGTGTAGGCCCATTCACACCATCATCCCCTTCGTATCTTGTACAAGATTTAATGTCACTATCATCAAAACTTCATCCACTGTCGAATTGAATTATGAAGATATTCATAGTTAACAAATCAGAAAAAATTAAGGCTACTAAAACAAGGGCAAGGATTGTCTTAGGAGGCCAATTCTTTTGTTAGCCCTTGTCCATGAGGAGGCAAAAAGATGGCTGTGATAAAAAAAAAAAAAAATAGTAGCAGTCTCAATCATGAAGTCCGCTAGTTACACAAAGTGGGTTCTCAAGTTAATAGTGCTACTCTTACAAAAAGTTTTAAAAAAAATTTTTTTTTCTCTCAACCACACATGACACGGTGATCAACCTAGTCATCTCTTTTTGCTGAGAATAGAAGACAACAAATGCCTAAGATATTAACCTCTAAGACCCTAGAAATAGTCTTTGCCGTTCAAAATCATATAATCTCCAGGTTGAAAGCTAAAAAGTTAGGAGGCTGGGATGGCGAAAAATATCCTAAATTAAAAAAAAAAACAAATCTATAATATATGCCACATTTCCGAGAAACTCACATCAGTTCGTTCAAATCCAACCGTCGATGTGACTCGAATCAAATTGTTGGTCGCATTACATATTACACATCACTCAGGGAGTTATCCGATCCGATGGTTGTTATTCTTGGAACATGGCCCTCCACTAGGAGATCCATCAAGGCCACATAATTCATATTACTTTATGCTGCAGCCAAAGCCACCCAACATAAATACTTGAGGTTGTTATCTTTCTAAGTGGTTTATATTGATAAGGGAGAGGAGAGCCCACTCATTGACTTATGACTCCTCACAATCTAAATTATTGAATCACATCACTTACAGGATCAACCTGATTTAAATATCAAATGTACTCGAGTGATTAAGACAAGCAAAGAGCACCCACCCAAAAGACATAATAATAAAAGAGAATCCATTTGCCTCTACTAAAATAACTCCCTTTCTTTATTCTAGGATTGGCTGAATTCTGAAATAACTATGCAACTAAACTATATCTGTGATCACTTGCCAGGTGAAAACTCCGATGACATAAAATATTAGTTAAAAAGAAAGCATGTTTCTTTGTTTGGTTGATCAAAGTATTTTAAAGGCTTAAATTTCAGATGTACTTGGAATCCAGTGGAGGACAAGCACAACTTCAGCATCTTCATCTTTTTTGAAGAAATGGATCAGAATCTCAAGGATCAGAATCCAGTGGGGGAAAAAAAAAAACCAAGTTCAGGTCCTCTTCTGTAAACAGACTCAGAATCTCAAGGATCAGAATCTAGTGGGGATACAAAAAAAAAAAAAAGTTCAGGTCTTCTTCTGTAAACAGACCGACAGACCCATTGTTAGCCCAAAAAAAAAAAAAAAAAACCAGACCGACCCACCCATTTCTGGGATTGGTTAATTAGACTGAGGAAGAAAATTAACGCCTTCTTTGTTATTACATGAATACAAAATTATTATTAAGGCTAAATGCTCTGTGCACGTTGGAAAAGAAAATCTAATGTAGGTTTAATTAGTTGGGGAATTATCCAATGTGGCAAGAAAATTGGGAATTTCTCCTAAAATTTTTTACGTCACAACATTTCATCAATAATAAACCGATTACAGGCGTGGAGCAAAACAAGAAGAACACGATTTTTAAATTTTAAAAAAATTGATAGAATTCTAATTTTTTTATATTCTTATAAACTTATTCCCTTTTTCTTAAACACAAAAAAAAAAAAAAAAATCATCCTAAATCAAGTGATATGAAGATTTAATTGTGACAAATTTTGGTCTACCAAAATTCACATTTAGTGCTACCTATCCCACTCCCATGATAAGCATGCATTCATGTTATCTCCACAAAAAGATTTTTATCTTGACCAAAAATGAATGGTTCCTAGTTCATTTTACTGATAATTTTAACAGTTCTTTGCAAAGTTACATTTTGCAGTATGGAAACATAAATCACATATAATCCTTAAATATCAAAGGGATCTTTTGTTTTATTTATTTATTTATTTTTTAAGTTTAGTGTGGTTTAGATCTCTCTCTCTCTCTCTAAACTCCTGCAGTTGTATATTGCTGGAGTTTATGATTTGAATCTGCGTACAAATAAACTTCAATCAATAATATTTTTAAGAAGTTTGTGTTTAGTGTCTCGTGTGTGGTCGGTCGCTTGAAAGAACTAATGCAACTGATGAGCATTTGAGATAAGAACGGTAAAAATCCAGATGTATAATGATGTTATTCAAACCCTAACGGTTGTGATATATGTTCCGGGATTACAAAGAATTGGATTTCTTTGTGTGCCTTATACTTCAAAGGCTGCAAGTGCATTGTAGCGGGTGGAGTTACGAAGGTGGAAAAGGGAACATTGGTCATCATGGAGGGTGAGATGGTCAGAAATCTCTACAGGTTGATAGGGTATGCTTTTTCAGGTGGAGCAGTGAAGGAGACATCAAATAACAGGAGAGGAAATCTGTGGTTCAGGTGGAGTTAGATGCGACGGATCATTAGAAGATGGATTGATGGATCTTCAATGATATCATCTAGAGGAAATCCAGGAAGCCCTGAACGGAGATGATTTTCTCGGGGAAGAAAAGGTAGTTTTGTTCAGGTCGGAGTAAGCCGGTTTAAGCATCGGGTCATTCTTAACCCGCATGTACTGTGCCCAACCCACCAGAACAGACTAGAACAGGACAGTTGCAGGTTTGACGGAAAGAACACCGGAATGGAGACAGAAGGAAGGATTCACAAGGTACCTGTGAGATCCGGATTCGGGAAGGTCTTCAGTTTTGTCTTGACGACGGAAGTTAAGTTCATTGTGTTGCAAGGATGCATGCATGTGGCAACAAATGGAGAGCGCTTCGAAGGTTCAAGACGGTGGTGTTGAGGTCAAAGGAGGCAACTGTTGCCACGCTAGGTCATAGCGTGTGCGGAGACGTACCCTTCAGCGAGGTGCGTGAAGACATTACCGGGTATCTCAAGGTGGCTCTGAGGATTTGCGGAATCCAAGCCAAGGTGGAGATTATTGGGTTATGTCTTGTATTCCGGTTTAGCCGGATCGGTCGTCTGGGTTAGCCAGAACCGAGGCTCAGGGTTAGGGGTATTTTAGTCATTGTGTATGGGTTTTCTTGGTGGCCAAGAAAGCGGGAACTATATATATTGATGTATTGTAACCCTAGATCCTGAGGGGATTGAGATGGGATCATAGTAGATGAGTTCTCTCCTCCCGTGGACGTAGGCAAGTTACCGAACCACGTAAAACTGCTGTGTCATGTGTGTGTTGCTTGATGGTGTGATTGCTTGTGTAGATCGTGGTAGATCTGTTGATCGCGGGTTGTTTCGTTGCGCCCCTTTTCCCAACAAGTGGTATCAGAGCGAGGTTGAGATCGCTCGTGGTTTGCGATTGACGGATCCAGGTCGATTGTGCGTGTGATCGATCTCTGCTGGGCCTGCTGGGCCACACGGGGATCTCTGTTTTGTCGCCACAGAGAAACCTGGAAGAAGATGGGCCAACGAGTGGTATCAGCAGTAATGGATTCTGGAAGGTCGAGGGGGTTCGGTTTTGTAACCTTCAGCAACTCTGACAATGTCCTGAGGAAGGATGCCCCACGCACCAGCACCAGCAGCCGCAGTGGGAGCAGTGGGTGCTTCTCTGGGAGCATCAGCGAGGACGACGAGGGAGATGAAGCCCTCATCACTGTCAGCACTGTGGTCGCCGGTCCAGCGCTGTGGTCGGAGAAGAAGGAAACTGCCAACCGCTAACCGGGTTTTTCGCCGAGATCCTTGCCGCCTCCGCCGCCGACGCCGTTGCAGTCGCCGGGGCCGTCGCGTCGCTCCACTGGTCGCCAGGGACGCTGCGCCGGAGGCAGGCCGTTGGATTCGCCGCGTCTGCAACTGGGTTGCAGCGCCCAGCGACAGAGAAGAAGACGACTGCAACTGGGTTGCAGCGCCCAGAAGACAGAGAAGCTGTCTTGGGTGTTGGGTCGGGTCGGGTCAGGTTGCCTGACCCGCGGAGGAGTTCAGCCCAGCAAGCCCAGCGCGGTTTCAGGTTGGTCCGGGTTTCGAGTTGGGTCAGACCCAACCCGCTGTGCAGAAAGCCCAAGCAGCAACAGGTCAGTTCCAGGTCCGTTGGGTCAGTTTGACCTGACCCGCTGTAGAGAAGCCCAGTGACAGAAGAGCAGGTCGGTTTCGGGTCAAGTCGGACCCGGACCCGGTTCGCCAGAGAAGCCCAGCAGAACAGCGCAGTTCAGTTCAGTTCCGGGTCAGGTGAACCCGACTCGGATCCGTTTCAGAAGCCCAGTTTGCCAGCAAGCCGTGACGTCAGCAGTGACGTCAGCACGGTCAACAGGCAGGTTTGACCAGATTCAACGGTTGAAATTGTTTCTGCGATATCTTGATCGTCTGATGTCCGATCGGAGATCCGTTTGCGCCTACGGACTCATTGTGAGGAGATCTATGCGTATATGGAAGAAGATGGGCTGGTCAACGGTCAACATGGATGTTTGACCAATTGGAGTGTAGAGAATTAATTCTGCGATATCGAAGCCATCTGGAGTCGGATTTCAGATCCGTTTCTTCCAGCGTGCTCACGGTGACGAGATCTACGAGGTAGATAAAAGATATTGGCAGTTTGATGGGCAGAAAATTGGGGGGACTGAAAAAACTGACAGATTCACGATGATAGCAATGGATTCAAGCATCACAGGCCAGATTGAAGTGTTTGATGGAGAAACGACTTCAGGGATTGGCAGGATAGAGTGTTAGACTCCATGACACAGCAATGATTGAAAAGTGTTACTTGATGTGGTCAATGGTAGATTGCTCCAAGTACTTTGATGGAAAGCTTAGATCCGCGTCGAAGGGATCAGGAATGAGCGACATGCCAAAGTGGAAGAAAAAGCAAAAGGAATCAGAATCAGAAGGAGGTAGTGTGCAACAAAGCTCGGATTCGGTGGACAAGGAATCAGTTTTGGTCGCTACAGGTATGGATCCGGTTGTTGATTCATGGTATTGGGATTCAGATTCTTTTTTATTATATGTTCGCGTAGAGATTCGTCTGATGCAAATAACTATCATGGTTGATGGATTTGTTCTTATGGGGGGATAATGCAACTGATGAGCATTTGAGATAAGAACGGTAAAAATCCAGATGTATAATGATGTTATTCAAACCCTAACGGTTGTGATATATGTTCCGGGATTACGAAGAATTGGATTTCTTTGTGTGCCTTATACTTCAAAGGCTGCAAGTGCATTGTAGCGGGTGGAGTTACGAAGGTGGAAAAGGGAACATTGGTCATCATGGAGGGTGAGATGGTCAGAAATCTCTACAGGTTGATAGGGTATGCTTTTTCAGGTGGAGCAGTGAAGGAGACATCAAATAACAGGGGAGGAAATCTGTGGTTCAGGTGGAGTTAGATGCGACGGATCATTGGAAGATGGATTGATGGATCTTCAATGATATCATCTAGAGGAAATCCAGGAAGCCCTGAACGGAGATGATTTTCTCGGGGAAGAAAAAGTAGTCTTGTTCAGGTCGGAGTAAGCCGTTTTAAGCATCGGGTCATACCTAACCCGCATGTACTGTGCCCAACCCACCAGAACAGACTAGAACAGGACAGTTGCAGATTTGACGGAAAGAACACCGGGATGGAGACAGAAGGAAGGATTCACAAGGTACCAGTGAGATCCAGATTCGGGGAGGTCTTCAGTTTTGTCTTGACGGAAGTTAGGTTCATTGTGTTGCAAGGATGCATGCATGTGGCAACAAATGGAGAGCACTTCGGAGGTTCAAGACGGTGGTGTTAAGGTCAAAGGAGGCAACTGTTGCCATGCTAGGTCGTAGCGTGTGCGGAGACGTACCCTTCAGCAAGGTGCGTGAAGACATTACCGGGTATCTCAAGGTGGCTCTGAGGATTTGCGGAATCCAAGCCAAGGTGGAGATTGTTGGGTTATGTCTTGTATTCCGGTTTAGCCGGATTGGTCGTCTGGGTTAGCCAGAACCGAGGCTCAGGGTTAGGGGTATTTTAGTCATTGTGTATGGGTTTTCTTGGTGGCCAAGAAAGCGGAAACTATATACATTGATGTATTGTAACCCTAGATCCTGAGGGGATTGAGATGGGATCATAGTAGATGAGTTCTCTCCTCCCGTGGACGTAGGCAAGTTGCCGAACCACGTAAAACTGCTGTGTCATGTGTGTGTTGCTTGATGGTGTGATTGCTTGTGTAGATCGTGGTAGATCCGTTGATCGCGGGTTGTTTCGTTGCGCCCCTTTTCCCAACAAGAACAACAAAAGATTAGCAGCATATTAAAAGCCATATGAATCCTCTCCCATGAAAAGAGCTACGACACTGAATGCAATGTAAAACAGGGATTATATTTTCCTAGAATTCATCGTGTCTTCATTATAAAAAAACATCTTAATTTGTACAAGAAGAAGATATAGAAATTAATTTAAGTAAAAACCTATTTGAATTTGACTCAATAATAGATCGGAATGAAGAAACAAAGTTTATATAGCTGAACCCAACATAGTTGGGATAAGGTTTTTAACGATGATGATAATTCGATATTCAAAGACAAACTTATTTTAATTTAAATTTTAAAAATGGTACTGGTCATATCAAATTAAACCTTATATTCTCTATTCAGATTTTTGTATATACACTCCTAAGATTTTTAGGATTTGTAAATAAGCCCAAGTGGTTTCAATAATTATATAGACCCCCTACCTTTTCATTTTAATACTTTCTATTTTCTAAAATTAGTAGCCCTACCCCCACCATAAGTTTTTAAAGTAAAATGATACATTTGGCCATCTCTTTATCCATATATGTATAATTTCAAAAGCTGTGACATTAACTATTACTAAAGTACTTTTAGTGTGAGAGAGTAACCCTACTACATAAATCCACTTTTATTGATATAGGGCCCATTTCATTGATCATAATGACAATCATCACTTATACATATAATTGGTTATAATTGACCAAATTCATGCACAACTCCCTAGTAGATTTATAAGAGTTTCAAATACATGATTAGATTTCACAGGCATGGGAGAATTTGCAAAGAGACAATTGGGACTTGGGATAAAATAATTGTATATATTTTTTTATAAATACTGATATACTTAATTTAATAAATTTAAGGGCAAAGTTGTCATTTTTCTTGTTATGACTAGTGATTTTGCATATGGATGCAAAGAGGTATCCAATTCTTGAATTATCCGAAAGTTCCGACTTGAAAAATCCAAGTTTGGAACAAATTTTAAGTTTCGATGCTTAAATGAGTTTAGGTTTGGAACCTAATTTAGGTTTTATTTAATGAATGAGTCCAATGCCGGGTCCATATAGTTTCTGACCCATGGACTCGGGACCTGGAATATGGGTCTTTAATATGGAACATTGTAGCTCAAAATCGACTTTTGTTGTATAGTTTTATATTTAATCTTGGAGATAGAAAGCTTGATGCATTTGTATATATTGGATGATATTCTTATTTTAGGAAAAATAAAAATTAAAAAAAATTAAAAGATATCTAAACTAAATTGGGAACTAGATTCTAATCCTCTAATTGGACTCAGTTTTAGAACCGGATTCAAATCCAATTGGAAACAAGTCTGGTACCAACAAACAGGTTCGGAGTTGGCATTATAGGCAGAACTAAAATCAGGTTTGTATCCAAATTTGTTCTAGTTTCGACCTAGAGCTGTTTTGTTTGCAACCTTAGATTTTAAAAACATGGAAGATATTGAAATGAAGATATATACTAAAACCGTAAGAGTCTATTTACAAATTCTATAAATGAAGCTATATATACAAAAAAAAAAAGCCCTCTTCTCAATTGATGTGTTGCATTAAAGATGATTATAGCTTGTTTGTAATTCATCTCATTGTTGCATTCTTCGCTTTTTCAATCTATCAATGTCAGTGGCCCATGAGATCAAATTGCCATGATCACTTCTAAAAGTATAGCATCATGCAATTTGATGAAAATAACAAGATCATGATGCTAGCTTAGATAAATGTTGGGTTATTGTCTTGTATTCCGGTTTAGCTGGATTGGTCGTCTGGATTAATTAGAACCGAAATTCAGAGTTATGAGTATTTTGGTAATTATGTATTGATTTTCTTATTGGTCAAGAAAGCGAGAACTAATGCATTGTAATCTTAGATTCCAGGGAATTGAGATGAGATCATAATAAGGTGTTAAACTACATAAAATTGTTATATGTGTATGATTGTTTGATAGTGTGATTGTGCTTGTTCATCGTGATTGATCCATTGATCACAGATAGTTTCCACAGCACTATTTTCCCTAATAAGTGGATCATGGTTAATCCATTGATCGCGGATAATTTCTACTGCAGATAGTTTCTAAAGTGTTATTTTCTCTATAAGTGGTATCAATGCGAGGTGGAGATTGCTCCCAGTTCTACAATTGACAGATCGGTTTTGCGTGCAAGAGGAGGATCGGTGGTGATGTCCGGATCCATCTTCCATTAGGTGGAAATAGATTTGGAGTCAGAGAAGGGTCTCTGTGGGAGTAGAGAATCGGATTTGATTTGGCCGGATCATACTGGTTTCGTTGCCGCATTGCTGATTTCATATTGGACAAGACAGAGAGCACAGGGCCTCTCTGATTGGGTTTCCCCAAGTTGATCAGAAGAAGAGAGAAGAGAGTGATGTCCCCTATTCTTGACGATCAGAGGACCTGGGCTCTTGGCACCTCGCCGAACTGGATGAAAAAGAGCGGACCGCTGCCGGGCCCAGAGTTGCAGAACAGATGTTGGTGTTTTGCGATTTGCAGAGAGAAACGAGGGCGGCTTTGGGTTCGATTCAGTGACAGAGATGGAGATCGGATTCTGATTTGATCAACGGGCCAGATCGGGTATTCTAGCCTGATCAGGGAAGAAGAAGAGAGGGTTCTGTTTGCTCCTATTGCAGGAGAAAATAGATTTGGGTTTCTCCTTCGCTGGCCACATCACCATCACCTGGGAAGAGACAGAGAGCTCTTTGTCAGTTGATCTGAAAGAATGGGCTGCCGCCTGCCGCCTCACTGCCCGACGGCTGCCCGTGCATCACCGCCGATACTCTCCACGCCTGGTGAGGAAGAGGGTGGGTGCTGGTTCTGGTTACCGAACCAGAAACGAACCAGGGAGAAGACGAAGAAGAGACCTGGGTTTCGTTCAGCCCAGGTCGGTTCCGGGTAAGGTCAGCTTGAACCTGACCCGTTGCAGCAGCCAGCATGGTCCAGGTTGGATTCGGGTTAGGTTACTTCGACCCGAACGCGTTTCAGAGGCCCCATATAGCAGTTACACTGCTGCCAGCAACAGGTACAGTCAAAACTATTTGACTGGAGATCAACAGCTGAATTTGGTTTTGTAATATCTTGATCATCCGGTGTCTGATTAGAGATCCGTTTGATCATTTGGAGTAAGAAAAACTATTTCTACAATATCGAACTCATCCGGAGTCAAATTTCAAATCTGTTTATTCCAGCGTGCTCGTGGTGACGAAATCTACGAGGCTGACAAAAGAGATTGATAGTTTGATACGTAGAGAAATTGGGAGATTTAGAAACCCAATGATTCACAATGATAGTAATGGATTCAAGCATCACGGGCCAGATTTTAGTTTTTGATAGAGAAACGACTTCAGCGATTTGCAGGAAAAAGTCTTAGACTCTGTGACATAGCAAGAATTGAAAAGTGTTGCTTATTGTTATGGACGGGAGATTGCTCCAAGTATTTTGATGAAAAGCTTAGATCTGCGTTGAAAGGATCGGAATGAGTAACATGCCAAAGTAGATGAAAAGGCACAAGAATTAGAATAGGAAGGAGATAGTATGCAAGAAAGTTGAAATTCAGATGATGAGGAACCACTTTCGGTCACTATAGGAACGGATCGGGTTAATGATTTATGGTATTTCGATTCTAATTCTTCTTATCATGTATTCGAATGGAGATTAGTTGAAGCATATAAATTTCATGTTGATGGATTTGTTGTTAAGGGAGACAATGTAAAATTGATGTGCATTTGGATAAGAAAGGTAAAGATCCAGGTGTATAATGAGATTGTTGAGATCCTAATGGATGTGATAAATGTTTCAGATTTGCAAAGGAATTGGATTTCTTTGTGTGCCTTAGACTTCAAAGGCTACAAGTGCATTACAGCATGTGGAGTTATGAAGGTAGAAAAGGGAATAATGGTCTTCATAGAGGGTAAGATGGTCATAAATCTCTATAGGTTGATAGGGGATACTTTTTCAGGTAGAGCAGTGAAGGAGATATCAAATAAGAGAGGAGGAAATATATGGTTCAGATGTAGTTAGATGCGATAAGATCATTGGAAGATGGATTGATGGGTCTTGGATGTATAATCTAGTAAAAATCCAGGAAGACTTGGATAGAGTTGATTTCCTCGGAACAGATAGTCTTATTCAGGTTGGAGTAAGTTAGTTTAGAATCGGGTCATACCTAACTCGCATGTGCAGTGCCCAACCCACTAGAATAGGATAAAACAGGATAATTGCAGGTTTGATGAGATAAACACTGGGATGGAGATAGAATGAAGATTTCACAAGGTACTAGTGAGATTCGGATTTTGGGATGTCTTCAGTTTTATTTTAATGGATAGAACTTAGGTTTATTATATTACAAGGATGTTAGCAAAGATGACAATAAATGGAGAGCGCTTCAGAGGTTCAAGCTGGGTATTGAGGTCAAAGGAGGCAATTGTGGCAAGGTCGCAAGTAAGTTTGGACTTGATCGACATCCGACAATAATGAGATTGTCGGTGCATCTAGGATAAGGAGGTGCAAGAGCCTTGTTGGGTGCAAAGGCGTACCTTTCAGTAAAGTATAAGAAGTGCTAATTCAATATTTTAGAGTGTTGAAGAAAAAAGATTGCTATCGGTGTAATGGCATATCATTCAGCAAGGTACGCAAAGATATTATCGAGTATCTCAAGGTGGGCCTCAGGATTTACAGAATCCAAGTCAAGGTGGAGATTATTGGGTTATTGTCTTGTATTCCAATTTAGCCAGATGGCTTGTCTAGGTTAGCTAGAACCGAGGTTTGGGGTTATAAGTATTTTAGTTATTATGTATGGATTTTCTTATTAGTTAAGAAAGTGGGAACTATATATATTAATGTATTATAACTCTAGATTTAGGGAATTGAGATGAGATAATAATAGATGAGTTCTCTTCTCTGTAGACGTAAGCAAAATTACTAAACCACATAAATTATTGTGTTTATTATGTGATTGCTTGATGGTGTGATTGTGCTTGATCATTGTGGATGATCAGTTGATTGCAAATAGTTTCCATTGCACCACTTTTCCCAATAATAAATACATGGACAAAATGGTAAAGTGGTAGAACCATGGATCATTAGTTTGTAAGATCACTACAAGAGCAGTGGCCGTGATTCCATACATAAATTCAAGGGCTAACTTTTCATAGGATTCACGACATCTTTATCATGAAAATATTCAAGACTTAGAGCCTAGATATGTTATAAATTTGAACTCTTTTCTCAATGTCTCATTTCTTAACATCTCTCCCTTGTTATGCATGAGACAATATTTCTCCTTCCGTACTTGAAAGAAATATATATAGTAAGTGGGACAAAAACAACTCCTCTCTCTTTTTTCCTACTTGTGTGTGCTTGTGTACATGTGTGTGTAGTGTATGGGACAAAATGTAATGAAAAATGTAAAAAAGAATACAAGAAATTAGCCTAGTGAAGCAGAGTTCTATTATTTATGAGCAGAGATTACAGGTTTGTTTGATAGGTCTTATTCATTTGAAATAAAGTTGATTCAAATAGATCCATTCAAATGAAGTTGTTTGAATTAAACACTTTTACAAATAGATTATTTGACATGTTGGATTCAAATAGAAAAGCAAACTTATCCCATTGAAAAAGTTTTATGGTCAAATGTGTTATATTATTAAAGTAATCCATGTGGTAAATATATCATACGGTAGTAATAGTACATAGTACAAACGAACTTATGATATTATAAAAGCTATAAGAGAAAACTTGTTCAATAACAATTAAAGTGTCTAGCAGCTTTAGACATTCATGTCAATTCGAAAAAATTAAATTTTTAGTTAAGTGTTTATTGACATCTTTATTTCACATTTCTATTTCTCTAAAAGAAAATTAAAAAAGTTTTTTGTTAACAACTGTTTAGTAATTGCATTCTATATGATTATATGAATCAGTTTAATAGACACTTTTGTCTGTGGGAAAAAAAGGAGGCAAAAGGAGTCCACACGAAATAGATATAAACATCTGAAGTGAACAAAGGCGCGATGATGCTATAGTATATCTGACGGACAAATGCCAATGTCTGCTTTTTACATTTTTTATGAAATTATAGGCCCCTAAATTGATATTTGAACCATTAGATCTCTTCACAAGCTCACACACAGCCAACATGCAAAATTGAAGCCATTCATTCATCACGGATATTGAGATATTTGTGCAAAATTATAAATATGCGTTTCTAGACTTTTGTGGGAACCTAGATCAAGATTCATACCACTGATCTTCTTTAGAATGCTTAACACGGCAATGGGTTAATTTTCCAGAAATTTATTCCCTGCGGATCTTGAGAAATCTTTGAGAAAATATGAGCCGTTGATTTATTTTTGTGTGTAATAGTTGTGGTTTTGGCATGATTGAGACCCTGCCTCAATTTTTTTCTTTTTCTGTTTGAATATGGGCACAAAATCAATATCTGAATTACTGGGTTCCTTTAGAACCTCAAGTATGGCCATTGATACAAGTTTAAGCCGTTGATTTCCCACACCAATCACAAGATATTTGAGAAAAATCCAAAATTATATATATGTGGTTTTATATTTTGGTGGGCCCCAAGATTATTTTCTAAGCCGTTGATCCTCTTTAGACCACTGTAAATGGCTTTCGGTTCGATTTTGAGCCACTAATTCCTTAAGCATCTCGAGACTTTCTTCAAAAAACAAAAAACCTAGACCATTGGATTTAGATATGCTTGTTTCAAAATGTGTTTTCATCATACCAAAAAGTCTATTGATTCCAACATCTATTTCATTCAAGTTTATTTTGTAAAAATTTGTTTCATTTAGATCGAGTTGCCAAACAAGGCCTTACTTTTTCAAAAAAGAGACAAATGAACTTAAAGATCATTGACTTAGATATTTACATGAGCTTTACCAAATAAAGTAAAGTACTCAAATATCTATCTCTATTGGTTAAAGTTAGTAGAAACAAAAAGTAGACTTGTGGAGTAGCACCTAAGAGGATTTGTTATGATGGCATTTTTATAAAAAAAAAGTTTAAAGAACTATAATAATATAAATGAATTTATTTGAAAGATAAGTAACATGAGAAAGATACAATGATTTCTTAAAAAACTGTAGGATAAAATGAAAAAAATGTTAAAATGTGCAAAGTGAAACGAAAGCCACCAAAGTTCACTATAAAGAGCAAAAAAAAACATTTGTGAGAAAATAAAAATATAAAAATTTATCATAAATCAACATGATCATTAAAGCCTTATCCCAATTATGTGAGGTCCACTTTTTGAGCCCTTTCTTAATTCCTACCAAACTCAATTGATATTTAAGAAGTTTAAAATAAATAATGGAGAGAAATTCAATATTCAAAAATACATAAATAAATAAATAAATAAATGAACTTTGAAACAGTGAAGATAAACAAAAAGAAGTAATCATAAACCATATGGATTGAGTACATTTTGAGTTGCCGTGTCAAGGGCTTCTAAGAGTGAAAATGTTCAATTTATGAAAGGTAGTGTATGGGGAGAAAGGATTTATGAAATTAGTCACCATGGACTACTGGTGCAGTCCATTCCAAATCAGATGAGATGTGGATCATCTTGTTGCTTATATTTGAGATTCTTAACTGACCCATGTGTAAGGATTTTTGTAATTGGCTAATTCATGGGTTGAACAAAACTCTATGACCATTCTATTGTATTTTACAATTTGTTTTAGAATGGACTGTAGTTTGCATCGCCAGAGTAGTTGACGTAAAGAAATCAGAAAAACGAGGCAATCGCTTAAGAGGACATGCATGCATGCTCAAGTCAAGGTAGACGGAAGCTCACACACTTAATCTAAGCCTTTATGCGCTCAAGCAAGTTTAACAGAAATTGTGCTGAATGCAAATAAGTGGAAGTTTTATTCATGAGCTTGAGCGGACTCTCACACACGCTCTAGCTCATGGCGTACAAATACCCACTTTCCTGATATAGAATTGTTTCTTGTTTGTACCAGAATTGACAGTTCCTATTCTATAAGCATTATTTCTTTAGGGCACGGATTGTGTGTTATTTAAAGGGGTTCTCTCTCAACCTTAAAGTTTGGATCTCATTGCTTTGAATTGACAATTTATATTGGAGACCATCCCTTTTCTCTAGAGCATCCATTGGAGAGAGTTGAGTTGATATAGCGTAAGAGAATATTGCTTTTACATCTCTTATAGAAAATCATCTTCTTTCATAGAAGGTTGAGAAGATCAAGCGCAACATCCAAAAGTGTCTAGTTGTTTCGATTTGTTGCAGAGGACGGCAGTGAACTGTTGCAGTGTGTAGATATGCAATGAGAATTACAGTCCTTAGGTTGCGTGAGAACTGGATAAGGGTTGTAAGTATATTTCTTGTAACTGCGTGATTCATAGTTCTTGGTTTTGTTAGTTGAGTTTGGACTCATGATTTTTTCTTTCCTAGTTTGCATTTTCCATATCAAAATCGTATGCCTCTTGTTTGTATGGTTAATTGTTTATTTGTAAGTTTGTTTAGCTACATACTATTTGAAGTTCAACCTAAAAATCCCGGACTGAAATGATCCTTCACCATGCACAAACACAAATACAAGGGGCAAGAGGAAGACGAATAAGAGTTGATGAGCACGAAGTCAACGCAAAAATGCCCCATTGACTCAAAGTGTGATTGGAGCTTACAAGTGCTCTCTTTTTCTCTGTCTAGTAGAAAATTCAAAGAACTATGCTTTATAAACCAATGGTATACATATCCATAATCATGTTGATCTTTGTGGATGGAATCCCAAAATGTTTACGTACTTTCTTCTTGTTCACCAATGTCTAGAGAGTCTATTGTTGTTGCATCCTGCTTTTTTTTTTAATTTGCCCATGTTGTAATCTATTATATTAGAATTGTTGTGATTCCTTTTAGCACCATAAGCGGTAGGATTATGTGGCTTAACTAAAACAAAGAGATTTTGAAGCTTTGGTAAATATGTACGTTAGAGAGGATCGCATATGAATATAGTTGGATTTTACTAGGAATAAAAAGAACTGACTCTGACAAGCAAAACCAACACTAGCCCATTCGGTCATTTAGTATAGTCTTAGAATTCATGGCTTCCCTTCTCTTTGTTCAGTTTGTCAGGCAAATGATAGTTCATTCCTTCTCTCGTGTAGTTCTTTAGCTAGAACAATTAGAGTAGCTGAGGAAAACTGCTTCTGAATGTAGCTGCTCAGTAGGGGCCTTCCTAGTGGACTTAAAAGTAGGCAAAAAATCTCCCTTCTACTTTAAACACTACCGCATCGCATAGCTGGCATAGCTTTTGTATATCCCTTGCTTGATCAATGATGGAGTTCACGATGGGTTAATGGGGCTCCTACTAATAGTCATTTATAGGGATTTAGGATTCGGTATTGAATTAATCCAACACTTCGCTTGACCTGTAACGCCCAACCCTTCCCACACATGCATGATATTATCCGCTTTGGCCCACGGGCCTCACGGTTTTGCTTCTGGTGGGTTTCAACCCACCAAAAGGCCTTATGCAAGGTAACGGTGCAAGCTCTATATATAAACTTATTCACTTTCTTCTCTATAGTCGATGTGGGACTCCAGGATGTCACACACCCACCCCCTTAGGGCTGCACGTCCCTGTGCAGTAGCCTGCCAGTTCCTGTAGCCTGCCAGCCCTCTTGGCTAGCCCACATATGAACCCGCCCACTTGCACCAGGCCATGGCAAGAACCCACACTCGATCTAATCGAGAGTCGGCTCTGATACAATTTGTAACACCCAACCCTTTACACACATGCATGATATTGTTCGCTTTGGCCCACGGGCCTCATGGTTTTACTTCTGGTGGGCCTCAACCCACCAAAAGGTTTCATGCATAGTAAGGGTGCAAGCGTTATATATAAACCCATTCACTTTCCTCTCTATAGTCGATGTGGGACTCCAGGATGTCACATGATCCACCATATATGTGTTTATGATGGATTGAGGAATTTGACCTCTCTAATAATTAGGTTAAGTTTGGTTTTTATGTAAGAGCCGTCATTGGTCAATGAAAGAAAATCAAACCCATATACTGATATATAAGTTCATATAATTGCACATTTTTATCATTATTTCATGTAGGAATAAGGGCGTATTGAGGATAAATTGCACCATTTTCAATGAATTTCATGATTTTATATGTTTGAGTATCATGGTTTGAATTTTTGTCAAAATCAATCAAATTTTCACATTATTGCATGATTTGATGATTTTTTTTTGCTATTGACAGTCACAACTCAAAATTCACACCTAAAATAATGTATTTTCTTTGCACCACGATGTAGTGCTTGAAAGAATTAGTAAACGTAGTATATTCACTTGTAGTGATGCAGTGTGAATTGGGTCTCATGTATTAAATTATTCTCTTCTACTTAAAAATGATAATTTTTTAATTTAATCTTATTTTTGTGTAGGAATTTCAGATTTGTGAAACCTACATCGGGTAGAATTAGAAAAGGAAAATTGAAGAGAGAGGACACACCCATGGGGCTCACACATGTGGCTGTAAGAACCCCATGTTGGACGTTGCATGTGGAGCCCACATTTATTTGTTGCAAGTCAATGAAAATTCTGCAATAATCTCTTTAAATTTTGATTTCAAATTTCATATTTGGATTTGCAACAAATTTGGAAAGAATGGTGAGCAAATATTGAAAGAAAAGAAGGATGATAGAAACTTCAAGCACAATAGGAGAAAAAGAAGCAAAAATCCTGCAAACATGGGAACTAAAGCATGTTGGACATCTGACACATGTGCCCACATCTGACACATGTGCCCACATATTTTGTTGCAAAAATTAGAAATTATGCATGATCTCTTGAAATCTGAATGTCAAAATTCAGACTTGATTTCGACGAGAAGAAAGGGAAGATTGATAAGCAAGGGAGCGATGAAAGAAAAGAGGGAGAAAGCTTCTTGCACAAAGAAGAAGGAAGACTTAGTTTATTTTCATTTTTGTATAAAAGGTAAATTTTATATGGACATAATTTTCAATCCAACCATTGGATCAGAGAATTCTATATACCATTGGAGAAGACTTTTCGAATAGATATTTGTAGAGCCTAAAATTACCTCAATCAAAGTTATATTAAAGAAGATATGACCTTAAAAAAAAAATAAATTTTACATTTCCAAGTGGGATAGACATGTTGCACGCCCAATGTGGGACCCCTCATGTGCAACCAAAGTCAGAGATTTCAAAAGGATTAAATTTAGAAAATCTTAGAGATCAAGGTTGACAACTTAAAAAGTTCTATCCAATTGAGCAAAGAACTCTCCAAAACTTTCCAAATACCATCTTGGCTTAAATCTCGAGCAAAGATTATTGCTAAAGAAGCTCATCAAAGGAGGGAAATAAATCTTTGCAAAAAGCATAAAAGGAGGAGCCCTAGGGGGGAACTTCCCATCCCTTTTGGAGAAACTCTCCACTGCACATGCCCTCCCCTCTCTCCATCACTCTCTTAATCTTCTTCACGAGGGTAGCCACCTTCAAGGGGCTGAACCACTACCCTTGGAGATCCATTCTGCTGCCATTGTAGCACCATCTAGACCCTCCTAGGCTCTAAATAAAGGCTTGTAAAGTTAAGGTTCGGCTGGATACTTTTCAGGTTAGCATTGAAGATGTCTTAGGTAGGCTAGTCTTTTATGTTCTAGGAAGAAAGGTGAAGGCTTGTATTTTTTATTATAGGTTTTCTGTAGAGTCAATAACTCAAGGTTAATAAAACTACCTTTTTAACGTATAGAGTTATCTTTACTGTCAATTATCAAACTTAGTAACCTTCCATGATGCAGTATTTTCTCCAAATACATTGCATGCTTGAAGGCAATGCTAGTGTGAGTAAAAAAGACTTATTTGAAGATATAGACATGGAATGATTAAAAAAGATGAAATTCTGAAATTAATAGATCATTTTATTAATCGTGTTCTTTTCTTGGATAAGATTGACTACCCAATTAGAAAGGAGGGTTCAACATTACCATACCTTCAATATTTGAATGGAAGAACAGACCTTGAACTCCTAGATTCATCACAGCCATTTTTTTTTGTAGCTTTATATTTTCGAATTTTTATTTTATTCTATCAAATTGGTTGTTTTAATCAGATTTATTTTGGTTGCAGTTTATCAATTTAAGACTTTTTAGCCTAGGTTTTTAAATTAGGAAATCTTTATTGGATGTAATGATGTATTAATCTTAATTTTAATATAGTAGGATGATTGGGTTTGTATAGCTTCTATTAGGCTAGTATTACATTCTTTTAGGCCATGTACAAATAAAAATCCATCGTGTTTCACTCCCATTGGATTCAACCCCATACTCATCGGGTAAAACTACAACGCAATCTTGCACTTGGGGTTGATGTGAACATATACAAGATAAATATTTTTCAATTTCTTAAAAGTTGCAATTCTTAATTCTCAAACTCTCTCTTTAAGGTTTTGATTAAGTGTTGTGAACTTGTGATTGACATTTTGCTTAGATAACCAATACGATTTGTAAAGGTTATTCGGTTTTTTTTTCTAAAATGCATTAGATATCTAAATAATTCATTCCCAGATGAAAAAGGTTGCCGTTTTGTTCGCGTTGAGTATCTTAGTTGTCAAAATTTGTCTTTTTGCGAGCCGTAGACCTTCTCTTGTCTATCTATCTTCTTCTATTTGTTTGTGTGTGTGTACACATGTTTCTCTCCCTTACTCCTCTGCCCCCATGCTATAAATATCTCCCATCAACCTCAAAGGGGAAGAAGAAGCCATCCTCTCTCCCTCCCTCGCCTAGAGGAGAAGAAAAAGAGAAGGAGGAAGAATTAGAAGGATGACATCACCTAGGTATCCCTTTTTACTTTTATTGTTTTAGTTTTTCATATTTCTGTCATTTTCTCCATTTGTTGATTAATGTATCATTTAGTTTAGGGTTTTGATTCCAATTTTTATTTAAGGTCTTTTTGTAATTCCTATTGGGGTTTTAATAGAGGTTCCAGTAATTGATTTGACTAGAGGATTCCGAATAAGGAAGAACTCAAATCAATTAATTAAATAAGAAAAAGATCTCTAACAACAAGGATTCATAAAAATATGAGAAGGAAGAAAGGAAATTTGTTTCCAAAGCCTTAGAGGAGAAGGAAGCTTATCAAGGGGTTGTGAAACTATAGGGTGATCCTATGTAGGTCATAAATATGCTTATTTTATCTTTTTTTTAATCATCACATAATCTTTTTCTTAAGAATGTTTATAATAAACACAAAAACTATCTTAAGATTCTTCATGTTCAACTAGCTGTGAGTAATTCTTTTCTCTATTTCAATTTTGTTTGATTGGTTATTCCAAATGCGATTTTGATTTATGGCTTCTGTTCTTATTGAGGTGTTGATTGGTTGCCTCGATCATTTTTTTCTTAGGGTTATTGTGCTTTTTATGAGGGTTCATTTATGTTATTTCTTTTACTACGATTGACATGAAACATGTATCCCTAAGTAGGTTATAAACACTCATTTTATACTTTTTTATCATCATGCTTGTACTTAAAAAATTCTCATAATAAACATAAAAATTGTCTTTAGGTTCTTAATCTCTAGTCACTTGTGAGTAATTATTTTCTCAATCTCAATTTTGTTTGATTGGTAATCCCAATTGAGATTTGCATATGCTTTGGCGCTTCCTATTGTGCTGTTGATTCGAGGTTATGTTTATCACATTCGTTGGGTTGTTGTGCTTTTTATCAGGGTCCATTTATGTCATTTTTATTCAGATTGATATATAATATTTATGCCCCATGAAAGAAAATAAATCCCTTCCCTAGTTTCTAAAGTTTCCAATCCCTAAACCTACTCTCTTTAGGTTAGCTTTGTGCCTCTCCCCCTCACTTCCTCACTTCTCCTCCCCTTCTGTCTCTAAACAAGAAGAAGAAAAGAAGATGATGCAGAAGAAGTGGATGATGAAGAATGGAATCTCCCTAGCACCATTCTTATCTTACTATGAACATTTTGTCCTCTTTCCATTTTTTAGGTTTTTAGTATCTTAGGTGTTGTGATTTTGATTTTGTTTTAAAGGTTTATTGAGGCTCCAATTAGTTGAATAGGACTTGAACCAAGTGTTCTCGTTATGGTTTTGATAGGTGTCCTATTGGGGGTTTTATAGAGTTTTGATTTGGATTAATTGTTGTCTTTATTATGGGTTTTGAGGGCTTTTTATTAGGATATGTATTAATTTACCTCATATAAAACGAGAAAAAAAAACTCACTACTAGCTGTCAATGTTGTCATTCAAAGCTAGCAAAGAGAATCCAGATCACCAAATGAATTTTTTTCTTAATTTAGAGGCCCTCTCACTCTCTATGCATATAAGGCCGCATGCTTCTCTCCCTACCTACCCTTCGTCAAGAAGAAGAAAAATGACATCCCCTAGTATTTTTTTTTTAATTTTATTTTCTCTATAAATGTTTTCCTTAATGGAATATAGTTTGAGCTGATGAATTTGGATTTTGATAATGATTTAGGTTTTTATTAGAATTTCGACGAGGGTTTTTTAAGGGCTTGGATTAAGTGTTTGCATTAGAATTTATTCAAGATTTCTATTTGAAGTTTTTATATTCTTTTTTATTGGTAATGGTAAATTTTATTAAAATAAATGAATAACTTAGAAAAAATGAACAAATAAACTAGTTATTGGTATAGAAGCCTTATACCAATGTTGAAAGATTATAAGAGAAAAGAAATGAAAGGATAAGTTCTATTGGCCCTTGGTATGGCCAAAGAGTCAGCCATATCATTTGTGGCTCAACAAACTTAGAAGGAAGGTAATGGAAACAAGGAGGACAAAGGCTAGTAAGTGGTTTTTGTATTTTGTCATTAGTGATTTTGGTTTTAATTTAATGCTTTTGTAGTTTATCAAGGTTTTATTCTGGTGTTTGGATTTTGAGTGTTGGCTAATTCATGGGTCATGGATAAATTATGGACAAAACTCGGGTCCAACATTTGTTTTAATTTTTATGTTTTTAGTTTTGGACTACAATGTGGTTAATCGGATGAGTTAAAGTAAATAAATTGAAGAAAGAATGCAAATTGAAATATGTTTTTTAGTACAATATGGATTAGAATGATCATAACTCATAAATTGAGCATCGGATCAGGGAAATCTACTTATTGTTGGAAATCACTTTTCAAGTAGATATCTGTAGGATCAAAGATTACATCAATTGAAGATAAAATGACAAAGTTATAGCTTTGGGAAGTTTGAAGAAATTGTGTTGAATTTATGCCTGCTCGAGTGAGCATTAGGTCCACTCTAGTGGAGGCTTGGTTACTCAGAAAATTTCTTGATGAAACCATTGCCCACTCAAGAAAGCAATTAATCCAATTGAGCGGACAACACAAAATTCTTAACCGACTTGTGTGAAAACCTTTCTTGTTTCAATTAAATTTTCTTGTTTTACTCTTATTGAAACCCCTAAGTGCTACCCACAAACTAGAGCCTATAAAAAACACAAGATCTCTTTGCCTTAAGTATGTTATCTCTTAGTTCTAAACCTATAATACCTGTAGGTGATTCTTTTCTTCTCTAGAGCATCCATTAAAGAATTGTGCTAAATTTGAGAAACTTCTAAGGATTTTCTGCTTCTATACTCTTATAAAAGATCCTTTGTCTTGAGGCATCAAGACGGGTTGTGTCAAGCACGGGGAATGGTGAATAACGTGGTCGTCGGAAAGAAGAACTTTGTCCTTAGGTTGTGTTCAACTGAGCAAAAGGGTTGTGAGTTTATCTTGTAACTGTCATTTTGCTAGTGCTTGGTTTACCTTGGATATAGGTGATCGGGCTCACGGATTTTCCCGTGTTCGGGTTTTCTTTATAGAAAATGTTGGTCTCTTCTTGTGGTGACTTGAAGGATTCTAACCTTGACATAAGTTAAGGTCTTAATACAGATTTCTTATATGTAGATAAACAAACAAATAACCTAAGTTAAAAAGCAATCAACCATAAGAGATGAGCGCAATATTTTTTTATGTGGAAAACCCAAATGGGAAAAAAACTGTGGGACCTACCACTCGTCCACGAAGAATAAGCACTATGCAATAGAGGTTACAAGATCTATTTACTATCCTTGTCCAGTTGAATACAACCTAAAGGACTTGAAGTTCTTACTGACACAGACGTTATTCGCTTTCTTCACGCTTGATTTAAAAATCCTTAAAGCCACTTAAGACAAATCCCAAGGAAAAGTAGGAAAAGATGTATCTCAGGAACTCAAAGCTTCAGTACAGCAGAGAAGAGAAGCTCCAGAGAAGAAAAGATCTCTCAAAAGATATTTTAGGGTTTAGAATTGTGAAAGAGCTGATTTGAGCTAAGAGGGATGATATATATATATAGCCCAATATTTGTGGGATGCTATTAGGAGTAGTTTCCAAAGAAAATTTGGAAGTATTGTTTAGAAAAAGAAACAAATTTGGAAGTCTGAACTTGAAATCTGCCGCCTGTTTGATTGATTGAGTAGATGTCCAATCGATCTAGCATAGTTCCAATCAATAGGGCATCCCTTTGGTCTATCGAATTTTGGTTTTATTTGCCTTCTTTTTTGGCGGAATTCTAATGTAATCATTTGATCGTTCTAGCCTTGTAAAAATTCTTTTCAAGCCTTTAGATCTTCACTTTTGATCCATAACTTTGGCGCGAACTTCAGTCTATTTAAAAATGTAAAATTACAAATCTTGTAAACCCAAGTTTTGTCCAACCCATTAATTAGCCAATATTACATTGCTTATAATCTCCTCCTTTGACAATCTATGGACAAAACTTCCTAGACAATACAATCTACCTAGACAAGCCAAAAAGACTTTCAACTTTTTTGAATCAGCAACTGTGCACAGTTGAACTTGCAATACTCGTCATGACTTCGTAGACAAAAGGTCAAGTTAAAGCAATCATGAAAAAAGATATAAACATATACATACTAGTCCCTTTTTTGTTCATAAATTTACAAAAGTAAAAATAACCGAACAAAAGTTAATTCCATTAATACATATAATGATACAGTCCATAAGCAAAAGTTGAATTAAATTAGAACAGTAGTAGATGGAATGGAGTAACTAAGCAGTCAATAACATCAAAGAGTCATAATATAAGTGAAGCACAAGCGTCACTGCCAACGAAGATGCTCTTGGATGGAATCAAGTTTTAAATCCATCTGATTAAACCTGCCACTCAATGTCTAAACTTGATCATGGATGACATTAAGATATCCAACATGATCACCAAGAGTTTCTTTAAAGGTTGACATTCTCTCATGCAAGGTTATATGGTGAAGCTCATCCTAATCCTTTTTAGCTATAGGTGCTTGAGCTTAGACACTTGGAGCATCTTAGTGGCACACATGAGAGTGAGATTGCATCAAAGTGCTCATTGTAATAGGATATGGTATGGCCAAAGTCACTTCATGAGCCTTAGGAAGCACTCCTTGGGCAATACAAAATTTTGAGATGGTGACCCTAATTGGCAAAGAAGCATTTCTCATAGCAGACTGGGCTTGAAAATGGAATCATAAATGACCTTAGGAACATCAATCAGAAGAGCTTTGTCAATTGCAAACAATAAATACCTAGGTTAGTGATAAATTTATGCATGATGTCCCTTAGGCTCAATGTTGTGAGTGATAAATATATTGAGCAATCTATAAGAGTTAGGAAACTTTTTTCGCTTCGAAAGGTTCCGGATGGCCATGATTGTTCATGACCACAAAGCTTGGAACTAACTCCATCATAATTGATTTCCTCTATATCATTATCCATGTCATCAGAATCAATGTCGGGAATTGGATATTTAGGATTGGTAGTACGAGGAATTTCCAAAAATCTGCTTAACAAATGAGGAGTGATAGTAATATCCTTTCCACGAACTTAAGTCTTAAAAGCTCTACTATACATTTCATACATATTATTATAGAATTCTCAAACCAAATCTAAAAAAACTTCAGTGTCAAGATGACAAAAAGAGTACCATTTACAATGTGCAAGCCAACCTCCAAAAGGAATGGTTCCAAATTCATGAACATGCATTGGTCATTCATAGATAATGGCTCTTTTGCTAAATATCTTTTCAAATTGTTTCGATCTATACTAATTTTTAAACTTGCAAGCATCAGAGTTAGAAGAAGAAGAACCATGAGCTACACCTTTCTTCTTAGAGACAGGCATCTTCTTAGGATCCATTTACACTTACTTAAAAAAGTAACCTAAAAATCCAATAAGAGTATCACAACAATCTCTTAGTCAAAAGAACATGATATCCATTAAGAAACTTCACCTTGACATCGTCAAACATGTGGAGAGCACGAAAGGAGTAACAAGAGTTCATTTGGACAAAATCTTCCAAGAAGGTATCATAGTTGTAAACAACATCACCTTGCATCAATGGTATAATCTAAAGTCATGAAATCCTTATGCAATATAAAGAAATACTTTAAAGCATTTTAACAAACACCTTGTGAGCACATATTATTCCAACCATTGAAACATTCTTATCTCCTCTTGAAACTAAGCCATGTGCTACAAGAACTTCAACAAACGTGATGTCATGTCTAGAGGCCTAAGAATTCAGGTATTAGGATTAAACCTAAAATAGTGACACAAGTACTCCATGTATACACACCTAGACCCAAGTCTAAGTGCAAACACACAAGGGAAAGTCACATGTGTAATTGCTATTAGTGGACATTTGTCCAAGCATTCATACACGGAAGCTGTCAGTATCATTCATAGAAACAAGAGGACACACACAACTAGAAACACATCTATATATAATACAGTAAAAAGGAAACGTGTCTTTACAAAAAGGGAAGAAAGTTTCTGAAAAGGTGGAACATTTATACAGTACACAAAATACATGAGGTCATAGCCCATACATAACAAAATGAAACTTAATGCAACTATAACAAAAAAATAAGGCCTATAATAGTCCAAGCCACACTCCGGGGTGGATCGGTTAGAGATGAACTGCTGTCCACTCGTCTAATCCCAATGGGACCTCAGCAATCACCTCCGAAGTCTCATCGACCTTCGAGGGATTGGAAGAGGGACCTAAGCCTGCAACACAAATGGACAATGAGTAAATAAGATTATTCAGCAAAGCATAAGCAAAATTAAGGTAACATGCATTGTATTTATAAGAATCACTAACAGGCGATCATAGATAGATTGTCAATTTAGTATACTATGCATATTGTGCATTTGAATAGAGCATGTTATAAGATTCAATTAATAGAAATACTTTACTATGTAGTTATTACATTTGCCATATCCTCCCTTAAGGGTTCTATGTATTGAGAACACTATTAATCAGGCCAAAGCACGAATGGGTCTCTGGTATATGGAGTCAGGAAGTTCTAAGAAAAGCACACTGTAGCAGTAACGTTTATGCTACGTGTCACAACCCGAGCCCAAGAGTTTGGGGGTTAGCAAAAGCCAAACCGATGACACACGTACTCCCGTGCCTGTACAAGTAGACCCGGTCTAACTGCACACGCACAAGGGAACATTCACACGTGCCAAACATGTACGCGGAAGCTGTAGATATCAAAACATCAAACTAAACAATGCGAAAAGAAAATCCGAAAACAGAACTGACATATATAGGAAGTTTTACAAAAGGATCAAAATAAACATATACAATCAGGACGTATACAAGCATGACAAAACTCAAAAAAAGACTCCTATGCCATGCATGTCCAGGGCGCTCTCCGGTGGAGTGCTCACATCCACTCCTCTAGGCCTGATGGGGCCTCGGGGGTCTCGACTGGAGTTTGGCCGACCGACGAGGGGTTGGAAGGGGTATCTGGGCCTGCAACACCATGAACAACTCGTGAATACAATGATTCAGCAAAGTATAAGCCATAACAGTTAACGCATGCTGTGTCTAATAGAATAAAGAACATCATGTAAATCAAAATAGGTCACATTTGTATACTAAGCTGTCGTGCAAGAAAGAAAATATGCCATGCGAATCAATGTATACATACTGTGTACATAATTAGTTGGCGACTACATTGCCATATGCTCCCAAAAGAGGGATCTTATATCGTGCAGAAAACACCATTGTCCGGGCCAGGGTACAAATGGGTCTCGGGTTTCCTGGGGTCCGGTTCCCCAAGACGTTTCTTTACTGCAGGAAGGCCATAAAAACTACACCAAATTCACCCCGTCGGGATCCTAAGGCTAAGGCTAAGTAGTGCCTGACCATACAGAGTCAATCATGAAAACCCTGAGTAGATCGTGACAAGCATATCCTGCGTGCATATCCAATAACAGACCTTATATCATACATAAATACATACTCAAGGTGAACGCATAGTATGACTTTCGACGTGACATGCAATGATCTGCTAAAGAGTGGAGATCAATGATCGAAATACAGCATGTTAAGCAGCAAATCATATAAAATAGAATCACCTTCATTTACTAGCCACTTCTAATCTAATTATCCAGTGTTTCTAACAGTGCATGATGATGTAGTTTTAAGTTATTCGATGCACCGTTGTCTAGTGTTGCATGGAATCAGCTGATGCACCGAAGTTCCTTAAACCAACACCCATGGGGAGGTGCTTAACAACTGGATAACGAACATGAATAAATTGCAGCCCTCGAGATCATTCATGTCATACATTCATACCATTGGGCAAGTCTAGGTGCTCTACATTCTATCATGAAGGCCATATCGGTCTTTTCCTTACGCCTATCCTTGTTATTAATTTTCCAGGGGTGGTACAACTTAGCTGTAGGTGAACATACAACTTAGCCGTAATATGCACTGCGGCTCCAGCGCGGTTCCCTTTACTGTTCATCTGCAATTACGGTTTACTTGTATTTTGTTCTACGGTTTTGCCGTGTGCTGTTCTACGGCTTAGCCGTGGCTGAGCCGTAGAAGGTCTGTCAATTGCTTGCCTTCAGTTAATCTAGAAAAAAGACACCCTGTACTGATCTACGGTTGGGTCACGGCTGAGATACGGCGTAGCCGTAGGACAATATACGGCTTAGCCGTTTCCTGGTCATAGAAGAAAACTGGGTTTTTTCCCTCTCTGGACTTTAAGCCGAAGGTGACTTACGGCTTAGCCATGCATGCGCGGGGTTGAATTCTGAATCAACTACAGAAAACCTATAAAGACATCAGATATGCAAATTTCCAACAGAGAAAGGGAGAATACTAGCAAATTGGGCTGTAAACATGTTTTCCCCTGCAAACTCATGTGAAGTAAACAAAATCAAGCAAATACCAACATGGGTTCTTACATATTATGGTTATACTTGCCTTAATTGAACTCAATTACACCAATAGCTGTCCTTGGCTCATTCACAACCAAACACCAATCACTGCTAGCATGCATGCATGAGAAGGAGAAAGAAGTATCATGAGCATAGACATGGAATCATGGAAACAAGAAGAAGGAAATGAGGGAGATGGAGAAGACCTCAACTCACCTCAATCCAAGTACTAAGGAATGAAAGAGCACAATCTCCTCTTTTGGGCTTGATCGGTGGAGAAGAAGAATCAAGAGGGAGAGAGAAATGGAGCTTCACGTGAACAGTGAGAGAGAAGAGAGAGAGAGAGCTTGAATCGGTGGGGAGGCTCTCATATAAGGTAAGTGGATATACAAGTTACAATAAAGTCCAAGTCATATATCAATTTCTAGTTTGAGTCAAATCCGGGTCCAGTGGAATCATACTACCTCGGTTGCAAACGATGTAGTTACGAAAGTTAACAAGCTCAACGAAAGACATGCGTTGACATCAAGATGATGCAAAAATGACCATGTCGAAAAAAAGCTAAAATTATGAAAAAGGGCTTGGTTTACCTAATCCAGGTCAAACTCAACCCAACTACCTATCCATGACCCGCAACGAATCCAAAACAAATGCAAAACACAATTAACAACGAAAAACAACAGTAATTAGGCGCTAAACGAGGTCAAGCTGGGTCGGAGTGTTACACTACGCCCAAGTGAACTCCACCGGGTATTATAAGGCTAAGGCTAAGTAGAGCCAGAACATTTTGATTCATTTATATACGTAAACTTGAGTAAATCATACAATCTATTCGTTGAGGAAGGACAATAGCATATAGTATACATTCAAGTTATGTGTGTAATACGTTCGTACTCAATCCTTTTGTATTCAATTCAATATTAAGGATAACAGAAAACATATATCACAAATAGAATAGATTGAAAAATAATCATTCAATTCAAATCATTATTAGAAGAATATAAGGTAATAATCGAAATTCAATATGCTATGCGATTCAATTTAATTTCATGAGATCAAGGTGGTTTACTAACCAACCTTAATCTAGTCATCCATTATTTCTAACTATGCATGCTAATGTAGTTTTAAGTTATCCGATACATAGTTGTCTTTCTTTTGGTGTTACATTGTATCGAGAATGTGTATAGAAGTCCATTAAACCAACACCCATGGGGAGGTGCTTAACAAATGGACAACACACATAAATGAGTCTTAGCCCTCAAGACTTTTCTTGATGTTCAATCATTCCATTGGACCAATTAATTGGGTAAAAGAAATCCAAAAACTAAGGCCCTACAAGGTCTCCTAACAATACCTAAATTAACCCTAGTTTTTCAGTGGCCTTATGGCTTAGCCATCGTGATTTACGGCTTAGTCGTAGTTACCCAGATTCTCATGTATTCACGGTTGAACCATGGTTTGTCTTACGGCTTAGCCATATTTGTTCTACGTTTGAGCTGCGGTTTGGCTATGGTTTAGCCATAGCACATTATATGGCTTGGCTGTGGCTTAGCCATAGGAGGTTTTTGATTTTTCATGCTCTCGTGTTTTCAAACCGTAAAATTGCTTACGGCTAGACCACGGCTAGGTTACGGCTTTACCGTAGTAGATCCTACAACTTAGCCGTAGCTTGGTTGTAGTATAATTTTCAAATTTATTGCTCTTTGTAATTTGAGCCATGGAGGACTTACGGCTTAACCATAAGCTTCAGATTTTCTAGAGAAGTTTGATTGCATTTCAAAACTTGGAAAGTTACATGCAGATTCAAACAATGAAAATAGAAGTACAAATAAAGGACTGTAAAATGCATTAAAATTAAGAGATTTGCAAAAATCATAAGAATCAAAATATACCAACATCTATTCAACCAAAATTTGCTTATACTTGCCTTAGATTAAGCTTTTCAAGCTATTAATCCTTCTTTTGGCTCAATTTGGGTATTCTTGGAGCTAAATGCCATGCATGTAAGAATTAAGAAGGAGATGAGTATATGTAGAAGATGGATGAGAAGAAGAAGGTGCTTAAGTCTTCCGCTTCAAAGACAAGAGGAGAGCTTAAAAATGATGGAATGGAGAGTAAGTGCCTTAGATCACACATGCAAATCTTCTACCCCTTCGATTTAAGAGAAGGTGGTGAAGAGATAGAAGAAGAAGAAGAAAAAGACATTGGAGAGGAGTGCATATAGGAAGAGAAGGTCGAATCGGTAGTTCAGCCTTTTATATGACATATTTTTTCTGAAGTTTATAAGAAATTCCATATTCCATGGAATAATTTCAGTTTAAGTCAAGTAAGTGGCCAGCTAATTCAAACAACTTCCTTTGCATTCGAGTCAATTACGGAAGTTAACAAGCTTGACAAGACACAAGTGATGACGCCAATATGATGCATGAATGACATAAACTTATAAAGTCTAAAATTACAAAAAAAAGGCACGTATCTACCTAATCCAGGTTAAACTCAACCCAACTACCTATCTATGATGCTAAACATGACTCATTACGATAAAACATCATTAACTAGGCTAATTCTATGGCAATTCACTAGTAACTTAATCAATTAATCACTAAACATACATAATTATTGTCTGAGCGTTACATCCTCCCTCGCTTAAGAATCATTGAGTCCTCTGAATGAAAACATACATGCGTGAAGAGGTTGGGTTACTATCGGGCCATTTGTTCTTCAAGTTCCCATGTGGCTTCATCGGGACCATGATGTTCCAAAGGACTTTGACCCATTGTATGGTCCTTGTACGTAGTATTTGCTCCTTTGTATCGACGATACGTAGCGGGTGCTCGACGTATGACTCATTCAGCTGAATCTGGACATCATCATATTGAATAACGTGGGTAAGATCTCTAACATATTTGTGGAGCATCGACACATAAAACACATCGTGTACTCTGGAGAACTCAATAGGAAGTACTAACCTGTAAGCTAAATGACCAACCCTACTCTTGTTTTCGAACAGGCCTACGTACCTCGGAGCCAATTTGCCTTTTTGGCCAAAACGTATTGTGTCCTTCATAGGAGAGACTTTTAGAAAAACCCAGTCACCAATTTGAAACTCCAAGTCTTTTTTACGAGTATCAGCACAACTCTTTTGTCTTAAACGAGTAACCTTCAAATTCTTAATTGCTTTTTATACTTTTTCGGTAGTTTCAGCAATAATTGTCGGTCTGTGGAAACTTTTAGTTCTGACTTCTTCCTAACAAACTGGACTCCGACATTTATGTCCATACAATGCTTCATACGGAACTATACCAATGCTTTCATCGAAGCTGTTATTATATGCAAATTCACACAATGATAGATGCTTATCCGATTCTTTGTCAAAGTTTAGGACACTGGCTCGCAACATGTCTTCCAAAGTCTGAATAGTGCGTATAGATTATCCATTGGTTTGTGGATGGTATACAGTACTGAAACTCAGTTTGGTAGCCATAGCCTTTTGAAAAGCCTTCCAAAAGGATGATACAAATCTATTGTTGTGATAAGAAACTATGGACACTTGCGTACCATGCAGCCTTACAATCTCATCCACAAATTTCTTGGCTATGTCAGAAAATGTCATACCCTTTTTGAAAGGAATAAAGTGGACTGACTTTGTTAGCCTATCCACCATCACCCAAAATTGCATTATTCTTCTTGTTCGTTGTGGGGAATCCTGAAACGAAATCCATTGTGATGTGTTCCCATTTCCACCGAGGAATATGCAATGGGTGTAAGGAACCAGGAGGCCTCTGATGATCAGCTTTCACCTTCTAGCATGTAAGGCACTTAGCTATGAATCCTGCGATTTTTCTTTTCATATTGTTCCGCCAAAACCGATCTTTCAGGTTTTGGTATATCTTTTTACTACCTGGGTGCATCGCATACTTAGCATAATGTGCATCTATCATTAGGCTTTTTTTAGGCCATTAAGAGATGGTACGCACAATCTGTTCTTGAAAAATAGGACACCATCCTCCAGGTGGAAATCTGGTCTATCTCCTATATAGTATTTAATTCACACTACATTCAGATCTTCAAATTGTCTATCCTTAATTGCTTGAATTATATTAGGCTGGAAAGCAATAGTACTTGTAAACATCACTAGATCATCCACCAATTTTACTTCCACAGGCATGTCTTTGAATTCATCTGGTATGAACAAATTTGAGCTCAATAAGGCACTGAGACTCTCTGCCTTTTTGCTAGGAGCATTGGCCACAACATTCTCTTTTCCTGAGTGATACTTGATAGAGAAATCATAATCTTTGATTAACTCAGGCCATCTACGGTGCCTCATATTTAAATCATGCTGCTTGAATAAGTATTGCAAGCTGTGGTGATCTGAATGTACCTCAAACTTTTCACCATACAGGTAATGTCACCAAAGTTTCAAAGTGAATACAATAGTTGCCAGTTCCAGATCATGTGTGGCATAGTTCTTTTCATTCTTTTTAATATCTAGAACCGTATGCAATCACCTTGCCATGTTGCATTAAGACACACCCCAACTAAACTCTAGATGCATCTGAATATATCACAAATCCTTCACTTCCATTCGATAGAGTTAATACTGGAGCAATGGTTGATTTTTCTTTCAAACTTCTAAAACTTGATTCATAGTCTTCACCAATTAAAGAGTACATTCTTTCAAGTTAACTTTGTCAAAAGAATCGATGTCTTTGAGAAGTCCTAAACAAATCTTCTATAATACCTTTTAAGTCCAAGAAAACTCTGATCTCTGTCATAGATCTTGGACTTGGCCAATTTACGACTGCCTCAATTTTTACTGGATCCACAGCCAAACCATCTCGTGAAATGATATGACCAAGAAAAGTTACCTGCTCAAGTCAGAATTCACATTTCTTTAACTTTGCATGCAATCGATGTTCTCTTAACAATTGCAAGGCTCTTCTCAAATGGTCTGTATGCTCCTCTGTTGTCTTTGAATACACCAAAATATCATCAATGAAAACCACAACAAAATAATCCAAGAAGGGAGTGAAGACCCTAGTCATTAAAGCCATAAATGCAGCAGGCACATTAGTCAATCTTGTCACACCCTAATCTCGGGAATTAAAGAATGAGCCCCTAGATTGTGGATACATAATCTCGTTGCAATCCGTGCCATGTGAAGGCACGCACGAATCACTATTAGGGAGATTCCATAGGAATGTGTGAGGAATGTCCAACAACACGTAGATTAAATTTCAAACATAAAGTGGAAACCTGTGAAATACACCTGTAATGATCATAAGCCATACATAGAAGGAATATTATACCATCGTAAAATCAACTTAAAGTCTTTTACTTAATCATTCCCAAAAACACACACAATCCACAATCCCTTAAACATGTTCAGTTATACCATGTCCATCAATTAAGTCCCAACATAACTAATAGAAGATGTCATCTTCTTTCCACTCTTCTAAACCCCTACATACCATTGAGGTACCCTCTGGGAATGCATCGACGGTCATACTGGGATTGGGTTCCGCACTTGTAACACCAAGGGTAGCACTGTTAATACGACGGTTAAGTAAATATAGAGATATACAAGACCATCATAATGTATCAAATGAATTAACGCTATATTGATTTAAAGAAAGCAATAATCGTAAGCTAGGCATGTTGTGCGTGAATAAACATGAGTAGCGAATCAATACGGCATATTAACATACTAGTTGGTATCCACAAAACTATATTCTCCAAAAAGAGAGCATATCATCTAAAGAGAGCGTATAACATACATAGGGGATCAGGCTAGCTTCCCGAGGAGTGCCGATAACCTTAATGTATCAAGACCGACTCAAATTCATATCCTTCATACTTGTGATTAATCATAATGTTCGTCTCAGAGTCATACAATCAGTCATACTTATCATATTATACATAAGGGAGTTTCGGTCTTGAGATCATATTCAATCATGGAAATCGGAATTAACAAGTATTGATGATTAATTAATGCATACTTAATTACGCTAATAGAGCTCAGACCTTTTCAACCTTGGCTACACCAATTTCGACTCATGGATACACACTCAATAGAAGCTCCGGATCGATTGTCTTAAGGTTCGCCAGCAAAAATGGGAACATGACTACATCATGTTGAGGGTAGGTTTTTAAACAATATGAATGCATTTTAATCAAGAAAGTATCAAGGAAATTTATGAGTCACCCCTATGCTAAATAATCCGCTATCCTAAGGCATTCAACACGATGTATTCATAAAATGTCCGGTGTCATTGTGTTACTAATCTTGGCATTACATTGTAAATGCAAGGACACCTCTTCTTACACAAACACCCATCATGTGACAATGCAAATTTGTCCGGAAAATCATAGAGGATAAGTGATAACTCTACACTTGTCCTTTTTATCATTAATCACCATTGGGCTAATTTTATGGGGGAAAAGGTGCCATATCTTAGGCCTTACTAGGTCATTTAAAATCTCTAATATCTTGAGTACACAGGGTTCTTACTGCTTAACTATATATATGTTACGGCTTAATCGAGTGGTTTAGTTTTTCCCTCAATTTTATACGCAATAACCGCTTAGCCCTATACTGGTTTATGGCTTAGCCGTGCTAAGCCTACAGCTAGGCTATGGCTAGGCTACGACATAGCCATGTACAATCCACGACTTAGCTGTGGGTGAGCCGTAGAGTAAAGCTGGGTTTTTTGGCTCTCGGGAGAGCTTGTCGTAAAATGACTTATAGTTTAGTTACGGGATGGTTATGGTTTAGCTGTAGTTCATTCCATGGCTTAGCCGAGGGTTTATCGTAGTTCAAAAAAGGGTTTTTGCGCTTTCGGGATTACGAACCGTACATATTTATGGCTTAGCCGTGGGCTTCACCGTAAGCTTCAGAATTTTTGAAAACAGTTCTGGAGCACGAGTTCAATATAGAACTCTCAATTCTTAGTTCTAATGAGGTTCCTTATGCTCCCAAATTCTCATAATAGGCCTTACACTACATAATATTTATATTGCCTATATATACTCCTTATCACCTAATCCAATGTATATGTGTGATTAATGAATGGTGAATGAGTTGTAACGTACATTTAGAGTGATCACTTCAATAATCAACAAATTTAGACATACACACGGTAATATGTACTCTAGTAATTGGTTTTAACATAGTGCTTGACGCTACCAACTTCTCCTTGGTGTATAGTTAAAGGAAGCCTCGATAAGAAGATGGGTTCTCTACATGAAACACAAAGAGATGCACAACGGCTTGAAGAAGAAGATGAATGGAGGCTATTCCTCTTGCATTCAAGGCCTCTAGCTTGGTTGGAGAAAAAGAGGCTTAGGAATGAAGGAGGAATGCAGCTTGAGTAAAGAATGGAGGGAAAAGAGAAAGGAGAGAAAGAGAGGAACGATGCTCGTCCTCTTTATATTAAATTCCTGGTCTTACATGCAAGTCCAATAACTTACAGTTTAGGTCATATAGACATATGGACCTTAATTGGGCCAAGATGAATCCGAATTAAGTTGGGCCAAACATGAAAGATGGTCCACGCGAAAAATTACACAAGATGCAACTAATGAGGTATCAATATGAAGCAAGAACTCTAAATTGCAAGAAGGCCCTTACTACCTAGGTAAATTTCGAACCCGACCCAACTACCTATCCATGACCCAAGCCTAAAGGGTTTGAGTTAAATTAGCCTAAACAAATTTTAATTAGTAAAAACAAGATTAATTAACATAAATCGAGGTTAGTTGGGATTAAGACCTTACATCCTCTTCTTCTTAAGATCATTGGTCCTCCGAATTCAACGTACCTTGAGTAGGAGCCCTAGATATTTTTCCCGAACTTGCTCTTCAAGCTCCCAAGTAGCTTTTTCTTGCCCATGATGCTTTCACAAAACCTTAACCCATATAATCGTCTGAGTACGCAGCACTTGTTCTTTAGTGTCAATGACATGAAAGGGTATTTTTTCATAGCTCACATCCGGCTTAACTTGGATGTCATTTATTTTAAGTACATGTGAAGGATCTGGAAGGTACTTCCTAAGCATTGATATATGAAATATGTTATGAACTCCTGCGAGTTGAGGTGATAACTCCAACCTATAAGCCAAATCTCCAACTCTGCTTTGTATCTCGAAAGGTCCTACAAATCGCGAAGCTAGTTTACGTTTCTGTCCAAACCTGATAGTACCCTTCTTTAGAGAAACTTTCAAGAAGACCTTGTCTCCCATTTGAAATTCAAGGGACCTATGGCGGTTGTCTGCATAACTTTTCTAGCAAGATCGTGCAACGTTCAATCTGTTTTGAACCTTTTGTACCTTTTCCGCCGTATCCACAACTAGAGAAGGTTTATGGAGACTTTTAACTCAGACTTTTTCCCAACAGACTGGTGTACAACACTTATGACCATACAAAGCTTCGAATGGAATCATTCTGATGCTTGTATGATAACTATTATTGTACGCAAATTCACATAAGGAAAGGCGTTCATCCCACGCTTTTCCAAAGTCTAACACGCTAGCGCGAAGTATATATTCAAGATTTTGTATTGTTCGCTTTGATTGCCCATCGGTCTACGGATGATAAACTGTGTTAAAATTAAGTTTGGTACCCATGGATTTATGAAAAGACTGCCAAAAGGAAGATACAAACCTACTGTCTCAGCTAGATACTATAGAAACTAGAGTACCATGCAACCGCATAACCTCATCTATAAAGATCTTGGCCATCTCATGAAATTTCATCCCTTTTTTTTAATAGGAATGAAGTGGGTTGACTTCGTTAGTTGATCGACGATCACCCATATGACATCGTGACATTTGCTTGTCCGGGGCAGCCCTGAAACAAAGTCTATCGAATGATTCTCCCATTTCCACTTAGGAATGTGCAGGGGATGCAACAAACCAAGAGGCTTTTTATGTATAGCCTTTACACGTTGACAAGTAAGACATCTTGCCACAAAACTTGTAATGTTTCTCTTCATGTTATTCCACCAAAACATATCATTTAAATTTCGGTACATTTTAGTACTCCCAGGGTGTATGGAATATCTAGTGTGATGTGCTTTAGTCATGATTGCTTCTTTCAGATTCTAATGTTGAACCGCTGGAACACATAGCCTGTCTTTAAAGTGCAACACACCATCTACTATCCTGAAATCTAGTCTCTCATATATGTGGTCGCGAATCTTAATGAATTCTGGATCTTCAAACTGTCTTTCTTTAATTTGCTATATTAAAGTGAGCTCAAAGATAAACACAACCACTAGCATGACCTTATCATCCACGAATTTGACTCTCACATCCAAATCCCAAAATTCTTCTACTAAAGACCATTCACCACATAGGGCTACCATCTTAATAGTTGATTTCCTACTTAAAGCATCAGCCACTACATTTCCTTTTCCTAGAAAATACTTGATTGAAAAATCATAGTATTTTATAAACTTTAGCCATCTTTGCTGTCTCATGTTAAGATCATATTGAGAAAATAAATACTGGATACTACAATGATCACTATGGACGTCAAATCTCTCTCCATACAAGTAATATCTCCACAACTTCAAAGCAAAGACGACAGCGGGCAATTCTAGATCATGTGTGGCACAATTCTTTTCATGTTCTCTTACTTGTCGAGATCCATATGCTATCACCTTTCCATTTTGCATTAATACACATCCCAACCCAATCTTTGAAGCATCGGTATATATAACAAATCCACCACTACTTTCCAGTAGAGATAAGGTTGGGCTGAGGTCAACTTCTCCTTAAGGAGTTGGAAACTCAACTCACATTTAGCTGACTAAACAAATGGTTTATTCTTCCGAGTTAACTTCGTCCAAGGCACGACTATTCTGGAAAAGTCCTTTACAAACCTTCAGTAGTAGCCCGCCAAACCGATAAAACTTCTAACCTCTGCAACTATTTTGGGGCTTTGCCAACTAATTATAGCTTCAATCTTAACTGGGTCTACTGCAAGCCTATCTTTTGTAATGATATGCTTTAAGAAAGCAACTTGTTCTAACCAAGAATCACACTTGTCCAGTTTGGCATAAAGTCGGTGATCTCTCAACAACTGCAAAGAAATCCTCAAATGCTTCACATGCTCGTCTTGAGTCTTAGAGTATACCAATACATCATCATTGAAAATTACTATGAATTGATCAAGATAGGGTGAAAAGATTCTGTTCATCAAAGCCATAAATATAGCTGGGGCATTAGTGAACCAAAAAGGTATGACTAAGAATTCATAATGCCATATCTTGTCGTGAAAGCTGTTTTAGATGTATCTTGATCTCTAACTTGCAACTAATGATATCCAAACCTCAAATCGATCTTTGAAAAGTGGGTTGCACACTGTAATTGATCAAATAGTTCATCAATTCTAGGCAGTGCGTACTTGTTTTTTTATCGTCACTTGATTCAACTGCCTGTAATCAATACACATTCTGAGGGTGCCATCCTTCTTCTTCACAAATAGAACTGGGGCTCCCCATGGTGATATGCTAGGATGAATAAACCTCTTATCTAGTAAGTCTTGCAACTGTATCTTCAGCTCACGCAACTCTGCAGGTGCCATTCTATACGGAGCCCTAGAAATTGGAGTTGTACCAGGCACTAGTTCTCTAGTAAAATCTACTTCCTTGACTAGAGGAAGCCTAGGTACTTCGTTAGGGAACACATCGGGAAACTCACAGACCAGAGGGATCTCTTCTAACTACTTAGGCGGCTTCTTCTCAACAATGAAGGCAATGTACCCCTCGTAACCACTATGAGTTAATCTTTTTGTTTGAAGTGTTGAGTTTAGCCTAGTATTCAAACTCTTCTTCTCACCCTGGAATACAACACTGAGGCCAACTTCGTCTACCTTCATAGTGACAGTCTTACGGAAATAGTCTAAGCAAGCCATATACTTAGTCAACCAGTCCATGCCTAGGATTACATCGAAATCGTGGATCGATAACATGATAAGTTCTGCTGGAAAAAGGATCTTTCCAATTAGAACTCAACAACCTGGGTAATAGTCCTCACAAGTCACCCTCTTGCCAATAGGAATGTTAACACTTAACACATACGGTAGCTGCATTGGCGGCTCCCATATCCTACCAGAGAATTAGGGTGAAATAAAGGAGTGTGAAGATCCCAAATCAAACAACACCTTAGCTTCTATATCACATATAGAAACCTTACCTACGACCACATGCTCCACCGCTTTCGCTTTTTCATGAGTCAATGCATAAGCGCGGCCCTGCCTTTGAGGTCGGTTTTGTTGTCCCTGTTTCTATTGTCCTTATCTCTGTTGACCTTAACCTTGTCGTGTCTGCCCTTAGCCTTGCCTCACTTGCTGTTGTTGACTTGGAGGTGCGTGCAGTGCTGCTCTAGAAGACTGCTAATACTGCTGCTAGGGTGGGGCTTGACCGGAACCCTTCTTTCTTAGGCATTTTGACAAACGATGGTCCAATGAGTCATAAACAAAACAAGCTCCTGTAGACTTCAAACATTTACTTGTCTCATGGCCTTTTCCACACACACCGCAGATTAGCCTTAATGTCCCACCAACAGCTCCCTTTTGTTTCTTGGAGTGTTGTTGACTCATCCCAGAAGGTGGGGCACTTTTCTTGGACTTTCCCAAAAATAAGCTCTTCTCAATTTTTTTAGCCGTTTAGGCTCTCTCCACAGCGTCATCATATTGTGCTGGACGCTAGAAAGCCGTAGTGTGTCCCTTAATAGCAGGCCTCAACCCCTCAAGGAACCTTTTAACTCTTTTCTCCTCGGTATCAACTAAGTCCAAGTTAAACCGAGATAGTTGACTGATTACATGTGCATACTCTGCAACCGTCATGGAGTTCTGCTGTAGGGTGAGGAACTCTACCTTCTTCTTGCGGGTCACATGCTCTGGAATAAACTTCTCCCTAAATTGCCTCTTAAAAGCTTCCCACAAGGTAGCCTTTGGCATAGCCTTAATTTGGTCACGGAAACTCTTCCACCATGTATCTGAAATATCTCTGAACATGGATGCCGTAAGGACCACTTGTTGCCTCTGTATACAGGTCAGTGAATCAAAAACATTTTCTATATGTACGAACCATTCGTCCACTTGTAATGGATCCTCTCGTCCCGTGAACTTCGTAGCTCCTCTCTTCTAGAGCTTCTCATATAAAGAATTAGGGTCATGGGGCTGGTTTTGTCTTTCCAGAAGGGTAGTTAGTTGAAATTACATAGCTGCTTAGTTGGTGTTGCTGGTAGCCAATTGATGCATCAGCATCATAAATCACTCTTCTGTGTTACATGCGGGATGAGGAGGGGGTGGTGGTGGAGGATCCACACCATCCAATTTAACGTCTTTGTGGCCGTTACAGCCCGAACTATTGTTTGTATTGGACCCAGATGCCATTTATCTGCAATTGGAACAGTGGTTAGTCATAAACAATACATTAGTAGAAGGTAAGTCATAAGTGTTTATACAAAATCCATCCCCCACGGACCTATCGTAACCTCACTACGTTTCCTAGAATTGCTAAGCTTTTTGACTTCTTAATGGCTTTGATACTATTACTTACGAATGTCATACCCCGATCCCGGGAATTAGAGATTAAAATGGGCCCCTAGGGTGTGGATACGTAATCCTGTAGCAATTCGTGCAATGTGAAGGCACGTAAGAATCACTACTAGGGAGATTCCATAAAAACGTGTGAGGAATGTCCAATAACACATAGATTCAATTTCAAACATAAAGTGGAAACCTGTGAAAGACACCTGTAATGATCATAAACTATACATAGAATGAATATTATTCCATCATAAAATAGACTTAAAGTTTTTACTTAACCATTCCTAAAAACACACACAATCCACAATCCTTTAAACATGTTTAGTTATACAATGTCCATCAATCATGTCCCAACATAACTAAACTTATCAACCCCCAATAAAAACCCCTTTTTGACATTCTTCGTAAAACGACTAATAGAAGACGTCATCTTCTTTCCACTTTTCTATACCCCTAGATACCTTTGAGGTACCCTCCGGGAATGCGTCGACAGTCGTGCTGGGATTGGGTTCCATACTTGTAATACCAAAAGTAACATTGTTAACATGATGGTTAAGCAAATATAGAGATATACAAGACCATCATAATGTATCAAATGAATTAAGGGATATACTGATTAAAAGAAAGCAATAATCGGAAACCACGCATGTTGTGCTTGAGTAAACATGAGTAGTGAATCAATAAGAAATATCAACATACTAGTTGGCATCCATGAGGGTATATTCTTCCAAAAGATAGCGTATCATCTAGAGAGAGCGTATAACTTACATATGAGAATTATGCTAGGGGATCAGGCTAGCTTATCGAGGAACGCTGACAACTCCTCTAAAACTCTGTAGTAGTGACATAAGAGATACCTAAATTGGTCCCGGCGAACCTGATAAGGGTACAAGCTAAGTGGTGCCGACTCAACGCATCAAGACCGACTGGAATTCATATCTTTCATACCTATGATCAATCATAATATTCGTCTCATAGTCATACAATCAGTCATACTTATCATATCACACATAAGGGAGTTTCTGTCTTGAGATCATGTTCAATCATAGAAATCGAAATTAACAAGTATCTGATGATCAATTAATGCATACTTAATTGAGCTAATAGAGCTCGGACCTTCTCAACCTTAGCTACACTCATTTCGGCTCACAGACACACACTCAATAGAAGCTCCGGTCCTATTGCCTCAAGATTCGCCAGTAAGAATGGGAACATGACTACATCATGTTGAGGGTGAGGTTTTTAAACAATATGAATCATTTTATGGAGAAAGTATCAAGGAAATTTACGAGCCAACCCTAGGCTAGATAATCCGTAATCTCGAGGCATTCAACACGATATATTCATAAAACGTCCAGTGTCATTGTGTTGCCAATCTTAGCATTACATTGTATAAGCAAGGAAACCTCTTCTTATGCTAACACCCATGACGTGACAGCGGGAATTCGTCCGGAAAATCGAAGGGGATAAGTGATAACTCTCCATTTGTCCTCCTTATCATTTAATCACCATTGGGCTAATTTAATTGGGGAAAAGGTGCCATATCTAAGGCCCTACAAGGTCATTTATAATCCCTAATATCCTAAGTATCCTAAGTACACAATGTTCTTACGGCTTAGTCGTATACATGTTACGGCTTAGCCAAGTGGCTTAGTTTTTCCCTCAGTTTTATACGCAGTTATGCTTAGTTGTATACTAGTCTGCGGCCTAGCCGTGCAGAGCCTATGACTAGGCTATGGCTAGGCTATGGTGTAGCTGTAGTACAATCCACGACTTAGCTGTGGGTGAGACGTAGAGTATAGCTGGGTTTTTCAGCTCTCAGGAGAGCTCGCCGTAAAATGACTTATGGTTTAGTCACAGGATGGTTACGGCTTAGCCGTAGTTCATTCCACGGCTTAGCCGAGGGTTAACCGTAGTTCAAAAAAGGGTTTTTGTGCTCTCAGGATTCTAAGCCGTACATACTTATGGCTTAGCCGTGGGCTTCACCGTAAGCTTTAGAATTTCTGGAAATAGTTATAGAGCACAAGCTCGGTACAAAACTCTCAGTTCTTAGTTCCAATGAGGTTCCTTATGCTCCCAAATTCTCATAATAGGTCTTACATTGCCCACATAACATTAATATTGCCTACATATACTCCTTATCACCTAATCCAACGTATATGTGTGCTTAATCAAGGGTAATGAGCTGTAAGCTACATTCAGAGTGATTACTTCAAGAATCAACAAATTTAGACATACACATAGTAATATATAGTCTAATACTTGCCTTTAATACAGTGCTTGACCCTGCCAACTTCTCCTTGGTGTGTAGTTAGAGAAAGCCTTGATAAGAAGATGGGTTCTCTACATGAAAGACATGCAAATGTTGAATCTATTGTAGAATGCATGCATGTTGTATATTTGAGTCTCCTTGACTCTATTAAGCCCAAAGAATTGAAATGGGGGTAGAGGTTTCATCTTAGGGAGCTGAAACTTGAAGAAGATGGTAAATGTAATGGTTCTAATGAAGGAGATGCACAATAGCTTGAAGAAGAAGATGAATGGAGGTTATTCTTCTTGCATGCAAGGCCTCTAGCTTGGTTGGAGAAGAAAAGGCTTAGAAATGGAAGGAGGAATGTAGCTTGAGTAGAGAATGGATGGAAAAGAGAAAGGAGAGAAAGAGAGGAACGATGCTCGTCCTTTTTATATTAAATTCCTAGGCTTGCATGCAAGTCCAATAATTTTAGAAAATTAAAGTTTAGGTCGTATGGACCTCAATTGGGCCAAGATAAATCCGAATTAAGTCGGACTAAACATGAAAGATGGTCTACACGAAGAATTACAGAAGATGCAACCAATGAGGTGTTAAAATGAAGCAAGAACTCTAAATTACAAGAGGGCCCTTACTACCTTGGTAAAGTTTGAACCCGACCCAACTACCAATCCATACCCAAGCCCAAAGGGTTTGAATTAAATTAGCCTAAAAAAATTTTAATTAGTATAAACAAGATTAATTAACATAAATTGAGGTTAGTTGGGATTGGGACCTTACAAATCCAAAAGGCATCACGAGGAATTCATAATGACCATACCTTGTTTTAAAGGCAGTTTTGGAAATATCATCTTCTTGAACTCTTAATTGGTGATAACCAGATCTCAAATTAATTTTTAAAAAATATGATGCACCTTGGAGTTGGTCAAACAATTCATTAATGTGTGGTAGGGGATATTTATTCTTTATCTTTACCTTATTCAACTACCAGTAGTTAATACACATCTAAAGTGTACCGTCCTTTTTCTTTACAAACAACATTGGGGCTCCCCTCGGTGACACACTAGGCCGTATGAAACATGTATCAAATAATCTGTAATTGCTTTTTCAACTCCAATAATCCTGTAGGAGCCATACAATATGGAGCTTTACTAATCGGTGCTGTACCTGGCACGAGTTCGATAGAGAATTCAACTTCTTTAACAGGAGGTAACTCTGGGACTTATTCAGGGAATATGTCTAGAAAGTTGCATACAACCGAAATCTTTCAAGCTTCTTTAGTTTCTTTTTCTTAGAGATAAAGGTAATAAAGCCTTCACACCCCTTTTGTATCGTCCTATCTGCTTTGAATGCGCAGATAATGTGCTTAGCGAATTTCTTCTTACTTCCCTTAAAATAGAACCCATTTCCTAAATCAAAGTGAATCATTCTATTATAACAATTCACACAAGCATGATACCTCGCTAACCAATCCATTCCAAAAATGACATCGCAATCTAACATCGACAGCAAAATTAAGTCAATGGAGAGTTAATGACCTTCTATCTGTACATCACATTGGGGGTAGTGTAGACTACATTCCACTCTCTTGCCAACAGGAGTGGACATCACCAATATATACGGTAGCGGCTTAGGCGGCTTCCATAACTTCATCGCAAAATGGGGTGCTACGTACGAATGCGTAGACCCTGAATTAAATAATACTTATGCTTCTTCATTATCAATTGAAAAAATACCTTCCACCACATCAGCATCCTCCGCGCTCTCATGAGTGGCTGTGTAAGCACGAGCATTCTGATGATTCTACTTCTGGCCTTGACGTGATTGCTATGGTTTGCTTTGAGAAATGGGAGCAGTAGGCCTTGTTTGTTGGGTGGCCTTGTACCTTGGACATTGAGCCATTTGATGTTCCATGGAACTACAAATTAAATAGGCTCCTGTATTCCTCCAGCATAACTCCGTCTTATGAGGCTTTCCACAATGACCACATTTCATACCTGCTTTACTTAGAGTACCCTATCCACCCTTCATCTTTTTTTGTAGTTGTCCCTTAGTACTTTTGGGGTCTGCAACTTTCTTCTTTCGAGCATTTGCCTCTGCAAAATATGCCCTATTTATTGCATCATCAAATGTAGTGGGCCTTTGGAAAGCTGTAACATAATCCTTGTACATGAGATTCAAGCCAATAATAAACCTATTAACCTTTTTCTCTTCCGTGTTGGTCATATCTTCCACATATTATGACAATTGAGTAAAAATATATACATAGTCTACCACCGGCATCTATTGTTGCTGCAATGTCAAGAACTCCACTTCTTTTTCCCTTTGAACATGAGCCGGAGTAAACTTCCTTTTAAACCTCTTTTTAAAAGTCTCCCACACGGTAGCATTAAGCATGTCCTTATATGAGTCTCTTACACTCTTCCACCATGTTTTTGCCACACCACGAAATATAATAGAAGCAGTGAGCAAGACTTTCTATCCATTGGTATAGACAACCGTGTCAAACATATCATCAGTATGCTCCAACCATTCATCCACTTGTAAAGCATCTTCATTTCCATGAAATTTTATAGCCCCTCTTTTCCTAATTTTTTCATACAAGGCGTTGGCATCACTCTCTTTTAGTTGAAAAACCACTTATTGCTCTACATGCGGTTGGATTGATGCTTGACTCTGTCGTTCTACTATAGAAGTCATTTGTGCTTGCAAGGATTGCATTGCTTACATCTGTGCCTACATTGCTTGGGACTATGCTTGAATTACTTGTATTAGTGCTATAAAATGGTCTTTGGTATCTAAATCCACTCGTCTCTATGAGTGGATTCATGTTAACTTCATTCTTGTTATTTGTACCAGATCTTGATGTCATGGCCTGCAAAAATAAGAAATCAACAATCTTACTTTAGATGTACCTGACTATCTTTCCCCATAACAAATCAAAATATTAGATTATAGAGTCAAAATTTGATATTCAGTTAATTCTAACGTATCCTCACCGCGTTTCTACATGCCTAAGATATGTGAAATGACTATTCCATGCTCTGATACCATACAATACATATGTCATGTCCCGAGCCCAAGAATTCGGATATTAGGATTAAACCTAAAATAGTAACACCCGTACTCCCATGTATACACACCTAGACCCAAGTCTAAGTGCGAACACACAAAGGAAAGTCACACGTGTAATTGCTATTAGTGAACACTTGTCTAAGCATTTATACGTGGAAGCTGTCAGTATCATTCATAGAAACAAGAGAACACACACAACTAGAAACATATCTATATATAATAGAGTAAAAAGGAAACGTGTCTTTATAAAAAGGAAAGAAAGTTGCTGAAAAGATGGAGCATTTATATAGGACACAAAATACATGAGGTCATAGCCTATACATAACAAAATGAAACTTAATGCAACTATAACCCAAAAATAAGGCCTATATTAGTCCAAGCCACACTTCGAGGTGGATCAGTTAGAGATGAACTGCTGTCCACTTGTCTAATCCCGATGGGACCTCAAAAATCACCTCCGAAGTCTTATCGAACTTTGAGTGATTGGAAGAGGGACCTAGGCCTGCAACACCAATGGATAACGAGTAAATAAGACTATTCAGCAAAGCATAAGCAAAATTAAGGTAACACGCATTGTATCTAAAAGAATCACTAACAGGCGATCATAGATAGATTGTCAATTTAGTATACTAGGCGTGTTGTGCATTTAAATAGAGCATGTTATAAGATTCAATTAACAGAAATACTTTATTATGTGGTTACTACATTTATCATATCCTCTCTCTAGGGATCTATGCGTTGAGAACACTACCGACCAGGCCAAGGTACGAATGGGTCTCTCATATATGTAGCTCGGAAGCTCCAGGTAAAGCATATTGCAGCGGCAGCGTTCATGTTACACCAAAGTCAACCCCGCTGAGTATCATATGGTTGAGGCTGAGTAGAGTCAGAACATTTCAATTCATTCATATATGTGAAATTGAGTAAATCATGCAATTCATTTGTTGAGGAAGGACAATAGCATACAGTATACACTCAAGTCATGCATGCAATATGTTCATACTCAATCCTTTCGTATTCAATTCAATGTCAAGGACAATAGAAAACGTATATCACAAATAGAATCAATTGAAAAATGATCGTTCAATTCAAATCATTATTGGAAGAATAGAAGGCAATAATCGAAATTAAATATGCTATGCAATTCAATTCAATTTCATGGGATCAAGGTGGTTTACTAGCCAACCCTAATCTAGTCATCCATTGTTTCTAACCATGCATGCTAATACAGTTTTAAGTTATCCAATGTATAGTTGTCTTTCTTTTGGTGTTACAATATATCGAGAATGTGTGTCGAAGTCCATTAAATCAACACTCGGGAGGTGCTTAACAAATGGACAACACACATGAATGAGTCTTAGCCCTTAAGACCCTTCCATTGGATTAGTTAATTGGGTAAAGGAATCCAAAAACTAAGACCCTATAAGGTCTCCTAATAGTACTTAAATTAACCTTAGTTTTTCAGTGGCCTTATGGCATAACCGTGGGTGACTTACGGCTTAGCTGTAGTTACCCAGATTCTCCCGTATTCATGGTTGAACTGTGGTTTGTCTTACGGCATAGTTGTATTTATTCTATGGTTGAGTCAAGTCGTAGCACATTATATGGCTTGGTCGTGGCTTAGCCATAGGAGGTTTTGATTTTTTTCACACTCTTGGGTTTTTAAACCGCAAAATTGCTTATGGCTAGACCACGGCTAGGTTACGGCTTAACCGTTGTACATTCTATGACTTAGCCTTAGCTTGGCCATAGTATGATTTTCAAATTTATTGCTTTCTGGAATTTGAGCAGTGAAAGGCTTACGGCTTAGTAGTAAGCTTCAGATTTTCTAGAGTAGTTTGATTACGTTTCAGAACTTGGTAAGTTACATGCAAATTCAAACAATGAAAATAGAAGTACAGATGAAGGCCTGTAAAACAAATTAAAATTAAGAGATTTGTAAGAATCATAATAATCAAGATATACCAACATGAATTCAACCAAATTTTGCTCATACTTGCCTTAGATTAAGCTTTTCAAGCATCTTTCTTTTGGCTCAATTTGGGTATTCTTGGACCTAAATGCCATGCATGTAAGAATTAAGAAGGAGATGGGTATATGTAGTGAAATGGCAGTCCATTAAAATCAAGAAAGGTGGAATGGGAAAAGCTCTAACCTTGAAGATGGATGAGAAGAAGAAGGTGCTTAAGTCTTCCACTTTAAAGACAAGAGGAGAGCTTAAAAATGATGGAATGGAGAGTAAATACCTTAGATCACACATGCCAATCTTCTACTCCCTTGATTTAAGAGAAAAGTTAGTGAAGAGATAGAAGAAGAAGAAGAAGACGTTGGAGAGGAGTGCATATTGGAAGAGAAGGTCAAATGGGTAGTTGAGCCTTTTATATGACAATTTTTTTTTGAAGTTTATAAGAAAGTCCATATTCCATGGAATAATTTCAATTTAAGTTAAATGAGCAGCAAGTTGATTCAAACGACTTCCTTTGAATTCAAGTCAATTATGGAAGTTAACAAGCTTGACGAGACACATGTGATGACGCCAATATGATGCATGAATGATGTAAACTTACAAAGTCTAAAATTACAAAAAAGGGCTCGTATCTACCTAATCTAGGTCAAACTCAACCCAACTACCTATCCATGACCCTAAACGTGACTCATTACGACAAAATATCATTAACTAGGCTAATTCTATGGCAATTTGCTAGTAACTTAATCAATTAATCGCTAAACATACATAATTAGGGTTGAAGTGTTACACATAATAAAACTATCATTTTGACAAACTTCTATTAAGAAGTGGAACATTCATCTTAAAAAATCTAAGCATCTCAAGAACCCACCCATTTCAAGCATAATGTATGTAAAGCACAAAAGAGATGATCAATATGAAAACATGATTCTCAAAATAGTTTTGAAAATGAGGAGAAAGGGAGTAGAAATTACCTTGGAGGAGCAAGATTGGAGAGAATGAAGGAGAATAAATGAAAAAATTTGGCTAGGTTCAAAAGAATGAAGAAAGGAAATAAAACAAATAGAACGCACCGCCTATATATTGAAAATATGCCAGTGCTCAATCGATCGACTGAAGGATCTGATTAATTGGATTCTAGTACTGAGATCAGTGCAAGCCAGGCCATAAATCATTTTTTAAACTAATTTTAAAGCCTGACTAAAAGAAGGATTTGAGCAAAAAATATGATATGACTAAGTTTTCCGAATTACTTAAAAATACCCTTAAGAAGCAACAATACAAAATCTTAATTATGCTAAAACATGAAAACCCTCAATGAACAAACATGATGATTTTCAAAATTTAAAATCCAACTAGATCGAGGCAACACATAATTTAAAACCCAACTAGATTGAGGCAACACATTGAAAATTTTAATATGTGTGAAATATATGTGTGAGAGATAAGTTCAAATGAAACAAACACAAAAAAATTAGTGATCGGCAAGAGATTAGCATTCCTCAGGTACAAAGTAAGATTCACACTTTAACAAAAACACATAACCAGATCAAAGTGAGTAGGAAGCTCCCCCTTAATGTGCCAACCTATGATTTTTTATTGCTTGAGCATAATGTCAAGAACCTTCATTGGTGGTTGCACGCTAGGTAGCTATTTATTTTTGTTATTACTTTCACCTTGGTAGCCTTTTCCTCCATGTTCAAGATAATAAATTGGAATCACTACCAATCATAATAGCATAGGAGACTGTCAACATCGGCTAAATATGACAGCGACCTCCTAGTGTTTGAGAGATTTACTTCAAATTTTATCTTGTCAGCTCAAAAATATATATATATATTTAAAAAAAACACTAAGACTAGAGCATAAAGGAATGGGAAAAATCAAAGTTGATGCTCCAAAAATATGTGAACCCACTAAGACCGTGAATCCAATTAATCCTAGTGTCACACCAACCTTAAGTGAGCGTCCAAGAGAGTTATTGTGTACATTTGACATAATAAAAAAAATTTAAATAGTGTACTAATATAATCAGCTCAATAAATAGTACAAATCAAAGTGTATCCCATGCCCAATGATCATAAAATCAGTTTGAAAAAGCATGCATGTGCATACATGAATGAGAAAATTTAGAGATTTAAACCAATATTGTAACACTCCGACCTTAATTAATCCAGTTTAATGACTCATTAATATTCTTTTTGGTCATTTACCAATGAATTAGTTTAGTGCATGTCGTTTTGTCTTTTTGAGTTACGTTTTGGGTCATGGATAGGCAGTTGGGTTGAGTTTAAACTGGATTAGGTAGACACAAGTCATTTTTCGTAATTTTAGACTTTGTAAGATTTCGTCATTTATGCATCATTTTGGTGCCATCACGTGTATTGTGTCAAGCCTATTAACTGCTGTAACTGACTCAACTGCATTTGAAACCGTTTGAAGTTGTTGGTCATCCATCTGACTTCGACCGAGCCAAGGTACGAATGGGCCTCTAGTTCTTGGGGTTAAGAAGCCCCAAGACAAGAGCACACTGCAACGGCAACAAATATGCTATGCCAAAGTCAACCCTGCCGGTTATCATAAGGCTGAGGCTAAGTAGAGCCAGATAATGTCAATCATGTCATATAATGCAAGTCAATTCAATTCAAGTCCAAGTCGTACATGTATCAAAACATACCATAGCAAGCTTAATCACAGATACTATGATCTTTCAAGTCAAATCAAATACAAGTCAAAGCAATAGTTAAAGAATGGAAGGCAATAATCGGAGCCAACATGCTATGCAATTCGAGTCATTTTCATGGGATCACGATAGTTTACTAGCCCACCCTAAGCTAGTTATCCATTGTTTCTAATCGTGCATGATGATGTAATTTTAAGTTATTCGATATATAGTTGTTCGTCTTTTGGGTGTAACAATGTATCGAGAAGGTGTATCGAAGTCCCTTAAACCAACACCATGGGGAGGTGCTTAACAATTGGACAATACACATGAATGAGTCACAGCCCTCAAAACCATTCATGATATTCAAGTATTCCATTGGACAATTTAAGGGATATCGGTGAATCCAACATGAAGGCCTTATAAGGTCTCTTAATCAAACTTATCTTTTTCCTTAATTTTCAGTGATCTCACGGCTTAGCCGTGGGTGACTTACGGCTTAGCCATAGGTATCTTATGGCTTAGTCGTATTCTACACTATGGCTCAGCCGTGGTTCCCCAGAATGTCTTCCATAATTACGGCAAGCCATAGTTGAACTATGCATTCTCTTACGGCTAGACGTGATTGTTCTACGATTTAGCCATGGTTGGATACGGCTTAGTTGTAGTACACCATACGGCTTCACCATAACTGGACCATAGAAGGAGTTCTGATATGTGTGATGCATCTCGTTTATGTATTGGAGTCTATCTTCTTGCATTTTCTATCTTATCAAAACTGTGTTCTCACTCTTGTAAAGACAAAGTTCCTTTTTATTGTATATCTTGTAAATAATGTTTTCTTTTATTTTGGTGTGTCCTCTAAATTATGTGATGATACTGACAACTTCCGCGTACAATGCTATTGCATGTGTGATTTTTTCCTTGTGTGTGTGCACTTGGACTGGGTCTAGGTGTGTAGGCATTAGAGTACGTGTGTCATGATTAGGTTTAAACTTAATCTCCGATTTCTTTGGCTCAGGTCATAACAAATGCCTAGGGACTTGCAGAGGGATTCAAACCTAAGAGGCTCAAGAGGTTTTGTGAAGATGTTAGCTAATTGATTTTCAGCAACAATGTGCTCTAAAATTAAGAATTTTTTGTCAACCAAAGCTTTGTTGAGAGTGCTGAATAGGGTTCTTGGAGATAACTATAGCACTCTTGTTGTCATAGTATACTGTCATGAGCTCTTGTTTAGTCAAGTAATCTGACAACATCTATTTCATCAACAAGTTGCATACAACAACTTCCAGCAGCAATGTACTCAACCTAGTAGTAGAAAGTTAGGTTGACGTTTATTTTTTGTAGTTCCATGCAACTAGATTATTGCCAATGAAGAAGCATCCACCATATGTTCTCTTTCTATCATCTACACATCTAGCCCAGTTAGCATTAAAATAGCCAACTAGTGTTGTGTTGGTGTTTGAGACAACCAAATACCATAATCTGTCATACCACTCACATACTTCATAATCCTTTTAACAACCTTAACATGAGATTCCTTTGGTTTTGACTGGTATCTAGCACATATACCAACACTGAATGTGATATTAGGTTTATTTGCTATAAGATAAAGTAGAATTCTAATCTTGCTGTGATACAGTGTGTCATTAACATCTTTCCCTTTTGAATCCAATCTAATCTTGACAAAAGAACTCATGGGGATTCTCTTCTAGTTAGATGTCTTCATTCCAAACTTCTTCAGTAAGTTATTGGCATGTTTGGATTGCAATATAAAATTTCCATCAGTACTCTACTTGATTTGCAATAAAAAAAGAACGTAAATTCACCAACCATACTCATTTCAAATTCACTAGCCATGATTTCAGAAAACATATTTGCCAAACATTGTGAAGTTAACCGAAGCACAATATCATCCACATACACTATTGCTATTAAAATGTCCTTATCCTCATTTTTGATGAAAAGTGTTTTGTCAGCACCATTCCTTCTAAAACTACTCTTGAGCAAGAAGGTAGTTAACCGTTCATACCAAGTATGAAAGGCTTGCTTCAAACTATACAAAGCATTGTTGGGTTTGTAAACATGATTGGGAGATTGCTGGTCTTGAAAACTTTTTAGCTGCTCAACATAAACCTTTTCATTGAAAAATCCATTAAGAAATGTACTTTTAACATCCATTTGAAAATTTTGAAGTTTAGACCACAAGCAACGACAATTAGTATTCGGGTGGATTCATGTCTAGCAATTGGGGCAAAAGTTTCATCAAAATCAGTACCCTCTACTTGGGTATATCCCTGTGCTACAAGCCTAACTTTGTTCTTAATAACTTGACCAAGTTTATCAGTTTTGTTTTTGAATATCCATTTAGTACCGATGACATTAGTATGTGTTGGTCTAGGGACAAGCTCTCATCCCTTATTTTTTTCAAACGTTTCCAATTCCTCATGCATGGCATTTATCCATGAGTCATCTTTAAGTACTTCAGATATACTATTTGACTTAACAGTAAAATGTAACATAGAAAGCTTACCTCATCACTTACATATTGACAAGTTTGTGTAGGCTCATTTACATCTCTAATGATGTTACCTAGAGAATGATACTTTCAGGCTCTTTCTTTTGGATTTATTCTGGACAATGTTTGCTAATGATCATCTTCAGTTGGTGAGTCAGGAACAACAAGCTCAGAGGATGAGTTCTTTGCAATAGCCTATGTCTTTAGTTTTTCCGTTTCCTTATTTGTGTCCTTACACTCACCCTTTTGTACTTTTTCAGTATCATCCTCCTACAGAAAAAGAGGTAAAAAAATTACTTTATCATCATTAGCAAAAAAGTGAGATCTAGCATCATTAACAATGACATTAAAAGACTCCATCACAGTAGAATTTCTTAACTTAAATAGTCGGTATGCTTTACTATCCAATGAATATTTAAAAAACACACCCTCATCACTTCGGGAGTCAAAATTTATCGAGATGTTCTTGATCTTTCAGAATGTAATACTTACTCTCGAAGGTTCTGAAGTATTTAATAGTAGGCTTTCTACTATTTCAAATTGTATATAGAGTGGTTTTAGTTCCGGGCCTGAGATAGACTCGATTTATCACATGAACTGCAGTCTAAACTACCTTAGCCCAAAACTTTCTAGGAATGTTTTTTATTAGTGAAGCAAAACACGAGCCATTTCTTGAACAACCCAGTGTTTCCGTTTAACAATTCCATTTTGTTTTGGAGTTTTTGGAGTCAAAACTTCATGTTTGATCCCATTTTTAGCCCAAAAGGATTGAAAGAAGGAATTTTCAAAGTTTGTTCATTTCAAACTCTGTTCCATGATCAAATCTAATTCTTGAAACGACATCAAACTTGTTGCCTTTGACTACAATCAAATGAAACCATAAATAATGAAAAGCATCAAACATATTCGATTTTTCTCTTAAGAAACAAACTCATGTGTAGTGAGAAAAATCATTAATGGGAAGAAAAATATACTTTTCTCCTCTGATGCTCTGAATAGGAGACAAGCCCATAAGATCCATATGCAACAATTCCAATGGTCTCGTTGTAATTATTGGTCAAGCTTTTTATGGGCTGATCGAATTTGCTTACTAATCTGACATGGGCCACAAACAGTGTTTAAGGGATTTTGAAGTTTAGGCAACCCTTGAACCAATTCTTGTTTCGATAAAGAGTTCAAGCTTATTATGGTTCACATGCCACAAACGTTGATGCCATAAATCAACAACATCAATCGTAACTAGGTTACAAGTGAAATCATCAGAAATGGCAAGAACATTGCAATTGTCACAATTTTTCTCGCCATGGAGTACATTTTTTTCCTTCTTTATCCACAATGATACAAATATTCAAAGAAAAATGTACTTCTGCTGAGATTCACATAGTTGACTAACAAAAGATTTGCCTTAAGACCATCAACAAGGAAAACATTATGGAGAGAAAATATACCTAGAATGTCAAAAATGCCTTTAACTATGACTTTGGACTTGCTACTATCACCAAACTGAACACTACCATTGTTGAAGTTCTCAAGAGATGTAAATAATGATTTATCTCCTGACATATGTCTAGAGCAACCGCTATCTAATTACCATACATGTGAAATTTGAACTCTTAGTGATGTAAAGATCACATTACAGTGAAGGTCAGACTTATAAACCCAGATGGATTTGGTCTTGATGTATTGAGGAGAATAAAGCTTCTTCCCCCTTTGATTTCTATATTGATTTCGAAATTTGTTCCAATGTCTCTAATATGTCCCTTGATCCCATAAAAACGACATATTGGAACAAAAGTAGGATGAAACATAATTCTTTTTGAAGTACTAGTAATATCATTGTTACATACATAATTATACATAGTGGAAACATATTTTCGTATAGAATTCACTTCAGTAGGTTCATGAGTAGTAGGTATCATAGAGACCAAGGTTGTACCTTTGACAAACTTAGCTACATTCTTTGATGTTGAACCATGTTAGTAGCCAAGACCATGCTTGTTAATGACAGTCTTCTGAATACCCAAAATTTCTTCTAATTTTTTAGATCCATTATTCATCCTTGTCAAATTAGCTTTGGCAGTGGTTAGCTCTGTGGTAGCCATGTGCAGCTTTCTGCTCAAATTAACATTTTTCGCCTTGCGAACACTGAGTTCTTCCTTTAAGGCCTTTAGTTCTTTTGTAGATTTCACATATTGTCCATGTAATAGATTCTAATTATTACATGCATTAATCAATCTGTTAGACAAGATAGCTCGTTGTGAATCCAAGGAAGATACCTTACCATGAGATTCCTTCAATTCGTACTTAAGCGAAGTGATTGCATTTTCAGTAAGCTCCAATTTCAGTTCCAAGACATCATTAACCAATGCTACTCTTCTAAAGTCTTTTCACAATTTATCATATGCTTCCATCAACTCATTTTCAGATTGTGGCATATTATCAAAGGACTAATTGTCATAACCTGAGCCCAAGAATCAAGGGTTTAGGGTTAATTCCAGGGTGTGACACATGTACTCTCGTATAATTCACACCTGGACTAGAGTCTAAGTGATATTATACAAGGGATATTCACATGCTTGCACATGTGAGGTGCTTGTAACAGACATTTGTCCAAGCATTCAATACATGGAAGCTTAATAACATCCTGAATAATTTTTTCCTATTCAAAGGTTACCAAATTCCCAAGATATTAATTCATGAAACTATATATAAATAACACCAATACCAACAAAGAATCGTAAAAAAGTTATTACTATTCAAGTAACCTGTTTTTACAAAAAGGAAAGAAAGTTCATAAACAATACAAAAGGAATCATGACCATAAAAATAATGCAAATTCATGAAATCCAAAACCCAAAATACAAGACTCATGCAATCGTTTCACTCTCCGTGAAGGGGGATCAATCAGAGTGCTTATGTTGTCCACTTATTAAGGCCTGATGGGGTTTCGAAGGTCTCCTTTGTAGTCTCCTCTATCAGGCCTTCAAAACCCCATCAGACCTTTTTGGAAAAGGGACTTGAGCCGTAACACTAAAAGACAACAAGTGAATAAGACTATTCAGCAAAGTATAAGCATGATTAAGGTAATACACGTTGTATCTAAGAGATGTTAGATTTTGTAGACTCCATCCATCAGTTGATGTAATAAATTGATTAATTTCTTTATTTATCAATAATATCATGCTTTACTTTCATGAGATGAAGGTTATTTTACTACTTTATGCACATGACCAATACATATGACATAATGGTTCATGAGTTGAACGGGTCTCATTAGTATATTAGATGTGATATATGTGCATAGATGAGATCCACACGCGGGAGATATATGTCACAAATCTTACACTTAAATAGCTTCACAACTAGTAATGAGACTGGGCATCTCATTTGATAAGGTTGCAGCACTTTGATCACTATGAGATAATGTGATTTGTCTCGATCATCAGAATGTAAGATTCTGGATCACGGTGCTGATACATTGGATGTATTGAAGGACCATGAGATGCACCTTATGGAATTCTGTCTCAATAATAAGGTAAGCTCTCATAATTCCCTGGTAATAGACTCTCAATCCTAAGACATTGATGAACTCAAGTTTCTATTTATTCATTTGCTTTGAGTCACCAATAAGTGAGGCCAACTGTAGGTTAACACCTCGGTGTCTTGGGTATGTGATAGTAGAACTGTGGGAACGTTGAATGATCAAGATGGAATCTATCTCTATTATCCCCTTGTGCCAATTAATGGATTTGTCATTAGTAAGTGCGAACCCATCTCAATTAAGAGTTAATTGGATGGTACTGATGATTAATGTGATTAATTGGGGCTCAAGGATAATAAGATGTGGAACTTATATTGGAAGAGACAGATTTATTCCAATTGATCCACGGATATTAATAGAGGGGCCTACTTGTGGGAATTGGGAAGTTTAGGGTCTTCATTGTAATTTATTCCTACGACTGGAGTGCAATTGCATTTATATAGTGGTGTTATTTGCAATTAACGTGGGCCCGGATTGCACATGAGATGTGGGATCGCGGTGTTCCAGTTGGAGCCAGCTTTCTAAGGAATCCCTAGTGGTCCCGACGCTAGCCCAAGTTATTGGAAAATACTAATCCGACTTGAACTCTAGAAAGAAGGTTTTAGAAAAGAGAAAGTTGATAATTGCTTTGGAAGTAAGACTTCTATTTCAATTAAGCAAGGAAGAGATTTGAAAATATATAAAATCTCTTGGACATCCAATAAGAGTCTCTCTCACGCCCAAAACCCTATTCGTGTAAGAGTTGCACGAGTTTCTCTCTCCTTCTCTCTTCTAGTTCCTTGGAGTTTTGAGTTGGGATTTCTCCTGAAGATTCCACCAATCTTCTTAAGAAAAGAAATCCAATTCGGGTCATAGCGTGGAAGGCTAAGAGGTGTTGAAGATTCTCATCATCAAGCAGAGTCGCAACTTCTCTATTAGAGCACTACAGATCTCCAAAGGTATGATCTACTTCTTGCATGTTGTAAATTATTATGGATGTTTAGTGCTGTTTGATTCTGTCTTTTAGATAGAATACTTACTGTACATAGTCACGAGATTGAGGGTAATGCATCTTGGATTGGGTTTTTGGTCTTATGGATAGTTGGTCCCTGTGTCAAGTGGGTCAAAAGTTTTGAAAATCTATCTACGAGACCCACCTACTTCCAACAAGAGAATCATTAACGAGTGATCATAGAGAGCAATTTAGTATACTAGGCTTATTGTGCATTAAAATAAGCATGCTTGTAAGAATCAATAAAATAAAATAAATTACTATTTGGCTTCTACATTTGCTATATGCTCCCTCTAAGGATCTTTGCATTTAGAACACCAATGACCCGGCCAAAGGTATGATTAGGTCTCTATGTTCATGGAGTTTGGAAGCTCCAAAGATACACTGCAGTGGCACCATTACAATCTACTACACCAAAGTCAACCTCACCAAGTATCATAAGGCTGAAGCTGAGTAGAGCCAGACCACGTGTGAGTCATGGGATTAAATTTGAGTAAATTGTTCAATTCGTTTCGATTCATAAACGTTATATTCTTTCTTACTTAATTCAACAATTGTGAAGAAAACCATATATCAATGGAGTTTAGAAGTAGAATTTCAAGCCATAACATGATCATTTCAATTTATTTAGATAATAGAGAAATGACAAGAAATCAATATGCATTATGTAGTTCAAATTAGTAGGATCAAGGAAATTTACAAACCAACCTTAGACAAGTAATCCACTGTTTCTAAACATCCATGATGATGGAGTTTTAAGTTATTTGATACGCATTTATCTTCGCTGGGTGTCACTTTGTGTAATAGAGTGTATCATAGTCCGTTAAACCAACACCACTGGAAAGGTGCTTAACAAATGGACCACACTACATGAATAAGTCTCAACCCTCAATACTTTTCATGATGTTTAATTGTTCCATTGGGCCAGTAATTAGGGTAGAGGGATCCAGGAGCAAAAGCCCTACAAGGTCTTCTAAGTGTCCCTAATTAATCCTAGAGTTTAGGGTTCTTTCGGTTTAACTGTGTTTGTTCTACAGCTTAGTCGTGGGTTTCCTATAGCTTAGCCATAGATTACGCTACGGCCGAGCTATAGCTTCAATTCTGTTCACCCATACCTACAGCTGAACCATAGAATAGCCTATGGCTTAGTCATATGGTATCTTTAATTCAGTCATGGCTGATCTACAGCTTAGCCGTAGCGCAGTCCACAGCTCAACCGTGGTTTAGCCGTAGTAGAAAACTGAAATTTTTGGCTCTCTGAATTTTGAGCCGTAAGCTGCTTACTACTTAGCCGTAAGCTTCAGATTTTCTGAATCAGAATTAACACAGGTTCAACTCTTTAAAACCTTTCAACTTGGTTTCCATTATGATGTACCTATTTCATTCAGTCATCTTGCAATATTAACTTGGTGTTTTGACTCATAATTCATTAGTAATACTGAAACCTCATCATGTAGTAGAATTTAGATAAATTTAGAAAAACAAGGACATTAGGGTTGAATGCACATTAGGATTCAAAAAAATTATAAGACTTATAACATACCAACATATATTGAACCAAAAGTAGCTTATACTTGCCTTAGATTTGTGCTCAAATCGTTTCTCCTACTATTAATTCAACTTTAGAAGAAATACCTACTAAACTTGATCCTAAGATGACATGCATATAAGAGATGATGAAGAGGATGAGTGCATGTTGAAGATGAGGGTCTTCCTACCTCTATTAATCTAAATGATCAATGAATTAGATAGAGGTGATCTTACCTTAAGGGGTCGTTTATTAATTTCACACATGATGTGAAAAAACTTTACATATGTAAATGACTCACATGTGAGTCATTTACATATTCAAATGACTCACATGTGAAATATAATTCTTTGTTTGTTTTTTTCACACCTCTTTACATGTGAATTTAGGTGCACATATTTAAATAATTTGAATTTTTTTGTAAATATCTCACAATCCAAGGAACATCAATGGATGGAATTTGCCCTCATAGCCATTTTTGATCTCATAAAGAGGATACGTGGTTCAGATCAGGATTTTGGGCCCCATATAATTTAAAAACTTGAAAAAAAAGGGGCTGAAAATGTTATTTACAATGGGTTAATGTAATAGGTTGTACAATTTTTTGATGAATCTGAACATCGGAGCAACATCAACAGTTGAAAATTGCTATGGTGACCGTTGTTTACCTTATCAAGACAATGAATGGTTTTGATTATAAAAAGGGGACCCATAGTAATAAAAAAAAATAAAAAAGGCAGACTGGGATTTCCATCTACAATAGATTAATAGCCGTGTTGTTTTAATGATATCTCAACATTCAAGCAACATCAACGGTTGAAAATTGGATACATGGCCGTGTTTCATATTGTCAAGAAGATGATCAGCTTTGATTTTATGCATGGCCTCCACAGAAACGAGAAAATCATAAAAGGCGGACTGGTATTATCATGTATAATAGATTAATCAACGGCTATAATTGTTTGATGATATCTCAACATCTAGGCAACATCAACGGTTAAAAATTGGTATAATAGTCGTTTTTGACCTTCTAAAGACAATGAACTGTTCTGATTATAAAGAGCTGTAAGGGAAACTGTTGTCTAGGTGCTTGAGTCTAATGTAGAAAAAAGATAAAGGAGAGGTACAACAATGAAACTAGAGGCTGTTAATCACACATGTAGTCCTTGAGCAGAAAGAGATAACAGTAGCAAGAAGGAAAAAAAGTGTTAGAGTAGAGAGCAGAGAAAAAAATTGGAAGGAGAGAAAGGCTGGAATGGTACAGTTGGGCTTTTTTATATATAAGCTTTTCTGAAATTTATAAGAAGGCCCATAGTGTTTATTGTATTTCTATTATAAGTCAAATGAGGGTCCAACTAACACAAACAAAGTTAAACGTGTTCGAGTCAAGTACGAAAGTAACGAGCTTGATGAGACACATGTGATGATGTCAATATGCTGCATGAATAATGTGAAACCATGAAATAAAAAATTACAAAAAAGGGCTTGCACTACTTAGTTAAGGTTAGCCTCAACCCCACTACCTATCCCTGATCTGAACTTATCCCATTAGACTCAATAAGACTAAATCTATGTAAGTCATAATAATTTGATGTTAATTAGCTAATAACCTACTAGATTAGCCATAATCATGCTTAATTGGGTTTGGAGTATTGTAGTCATCACAATTATTATCAAAGGTAGAACCTACAATAGAAGTATCCTTGACAATAGAGCTGTTATATTTTTTCCATAAAATCTATGAATTTACTATTATTAAAGGATTCAAGTTTAGTATTGTGATCTTCTTCATCTAAATCATTATCCAAAGTGACATTTAATACTTTACCTTGATTTATGAAGGTCTTATTTATACATTGGGAAGCATAATGACTAAAACCCTTGCATTCATAATATTGTGTACTCTTTAAAGGAATCTTAAAAGTATTCTTTTTAGGCTTAAACAAAGAATTAGAATTAGACTTGAAATTCAATGTGAAATTGGACTTATTCTAAGCCATTTTCTTCTTACAAGCCTTTTTCCAATCCTTTTGTTCTGAGCCTCTAAAGACCTTTTCAAAAATTTTCACTATAAGAATGCTTCAAACTCATAATCATCGGAGTCTAGTTCAAAAACATCACTATCAGCTACTTCAAAAACACAAGTGCCATACCCTTAGACTTTCTTGTTGACCTTAAATTTGCTTCAAACTTTTGTTACTTATTAACTAACGAATCAACTTGAAGGGCATCTATGTAATTGCCATAACTTTTGAATCAAACCTTTTAGGTAGAGATTGTAAATCTTTTGGACAATTTTGTGTTTTGCAATTGTCTCATCCAAATTAAAGGTTGAATTGACAACATCATTGAGTTTTGCATAAATCTCATCAAAGGTTTTATTGTCCTCCATCATCAATGTTTCAAAAGTAGTAGCCAATTTTTAGAGTTTTGACCATTTAACCCTACCAATTCCTTTATGACCCTAAGCCTCCTTTGCAATTTTATACTTAGAGATTCAACAGAACTCTGTAGGTGAAACACCATTAAAAAAAACATTAATTGCCCTACTGTTGGCAATGAATCCAATTTTATCTTCTTTGGTCCACTGAACTGTAAGTTTTTGGAATAATAGTTTCCCCATCAGACAACAGTAAGAGGAACATAAGTAACACCAATAACTAACTAAATATCTAGATCACAAGATTAGAAAAAAAGCAACCATTCTAACTTTCCAATTAGCATAGTTAGTTCCATATGGATAAAGGGGTTTCATAGGTGAAGTACCATCTCTAAGAATCTCCATATTAAAAATCTGATTTGATCTTCACACAAAAGGCTTGTGAACCTACTCTAATACCACTTAAAGGATTCTAACCTTGATATAGGTTAAGGTCCCAACATAGAGTTTTTATATGTAATTAAATAAACAAATAACCTAAGTTAAAAAGCAATCAACCACAAGAGATGGATGTAGTATTTTTCACATGGAAAACCCAAATGGAAAAAAACCATGAGACTTACCACCGGTTTATTAAGAATAAGCACTGTGCAAGAGAGGTTAAAAGATCTATCTATTAGCCTTATCCAGTTAAATGTAGCCTAAGGACTTGAAGTTCTTCTTGCTGATGCACATGTCGTTTGCCTTTTTCTCACTTGATTCAATATGCCTTTAAGCCACTCAAGATGAATCTTCAAAAAAAGTAGGAGAAGATGTATCTTAGGAACTCAAAGCTTTTGTACAGCAGGGAAGAGAAGCTTCAAAGAAGAAAGGGACCTCTTGAAAAGTATTCTAGGGTTTACAATTATGAGAGAGGTGATTTGGGTTAAGAAGGATGATATATATAGCCCAATATTCGTGGGATGCTATTAGGGGCAGTTTTGAAAAGAAATTAGGAAGTATTATTTGCTAAGGAAACAAAACAGGAAGTTTAGACTTAGAATCTGTTGCTTGTCCGATCGATTGAGTAGATATCCGATCAATCAGGCATAGGTTCGATCAATCGAGGTTTGGTTCTATCTAGGGTTCTTTTTCTATGGAATTCTGATGTAATCATCTGTGGGATTTTGATGTAATCATCTGATTGATCCGATATCCATTTGATCAATTTGGCCTTGTAAAAATTCTTTTTCAAGCCAAATCTTTGCTTTTGATTCGCAACTTTGGCACGAACTTTAGTTTATCTAAAACTGCAAAATTACAACTCTTGTAAACCCGAGTTTTGTCCAACGCATGAATTAGCCAATATTACATTTCTTACATGCTTGATTTGTTTTAGTCCTTTTATTTATGCGTTAATTAATTGACTGCATACTAGAAATTTGGTTTGGACCTTGAACTTCAATTGGTATCAGAGCAAGTTCACACACACATTTGATCTTTTAACGTGTGAATTCATAAGATTTCTAAAATGGAAGTTAATTGAGAAGGCACATTTACCACCAATCCTCCTATGCTAGATGGATCAAACAATCCCTATTAGAAAGTTTGAATGACTATGTTTCTTCAGTCTATTGATGAGGATGTCTAGAACTCCATGAAATTTGAGTATACCAGACCTATTGTTGTGGCTGATAGAGACACTATGACAAAACCTAGATATAAGTGGATTAGAGAAGAAAAATAAGTTGCCAATTATAATAGCAAAGCCATTAATGCTACTTTCAATGGAGTCTCTTGTTTTTGAGCTCCATAGGATCTCTACTTATGTGTCTGCGAAGTGTATTCAATCTCACAAAACTCCAAAATAAAGAAAATGGGAATAAACTTGCATTTTTATTCATTCATTTTCATATTTTACGTGGGTTCATGACTTTGGCCTTGGGGATGTAGGTTGTTCACAATAATTTACAATTCACAGCCCCTCCCTCTATCCTTGTATGTGGTTAAAGTGGAAGGAAAAAATCAGAAAATTACACATAACTTGCAAAATCGAAACAAAATGGAAACACAAGGCCAGTGACTGAATGTGTAATCCTAAAGCTTGTTCCTTCTCTTATTTTTTTTCTTTTCTCCTTCAGATGACTCCAAAGGTTGCTTTGACTTTTGCCTTTGACATTAGGTTAGTTTGTATCAAATTTTGGATGCTAGAAATGGGTCTTGAATCGCTAGTCTTTGAAAATCAATACTTGTTCATCAAGGACTGCATTTGTGCAAATCCAAGGGAGTTGCCAACTTTCATTTCAGCAAGTGATCAAGGTTGTGTCACTCTAATCTAGTGTATTTTCAGAATTATAGTGAAGCCATAGAGGCTCTTTTTACAATTAAAAATGGTACTTGTGTTCCTTTAAAGGGGAAAATCAAAGAAACCATGGGTTATCAATGGTTTTTTGAATGTCGTGGTCTAAAAGGAAATATTCTAGAGTGTTTTAGAAGCTTGAAGAGGGTTCCTCCATGTCTTGAACAAATGTCTCACCTTAGATAGGTGACAAGGAAAAACTTGAAGAAGAGTTGGATGCTTTTAAAATGCTAGAAGATGCCAAGAGTTGCTTAGTGTTTCTCCCTATGTCACTGTGTCTGCCTTGTCCACTTCCAAGGGGGTGAGAGGGTCTATTTATAGAGTGTAGGAGTAGTTGGGGTGGTTTTAGGGAGTTAAAATTCAAAATAAAGTAAGAACTGCTCGAAATTGCCTTATAGGGGGTAGTGGCCAAATGGGATTGGTCATTGCAGGGTCACTGACTAAATGTGTTCGGTCATTGACTCCTCTGGGCCCAATTGACGTCCAATCTCCATGAATCTCTGAGGAATTTCTTCTATCACCTTTTTGGTATTGTTGGATAATTGTCGCCATCTTTTGACACTTGATGTTGCCCAATTGCCTTCCCTTGCCTTCATCTATAGTGTAAGGAATGTATGAACCACTATCTTGCTCAATTTGAACTCAAATGACCTTTGATGGCTCTGAAACTTTAAAGAGTTGACTTTGAGTATCTTCTGAGGCCTCCATGTAAATTTCATCTAATTTGGTCTTCTGGAAACATGACCTAATTAACATTTGTTGGATGCTGGCACCCCCCTGGGTTTGGGGCCAAATGGAGTCCAATTGTCTCAATACTTGGACACATGCCTTTAGAAGACACATGTAATCTTGTTTATAAATTTCACCACCTCTGGCCATATGGAAGTAGTATTCCACTTTGCACCCTCAGGACCTTAGGGTTTATAGTAAATTGAGCTGGTCCCATATCCAAATAAAGCTGAATGACTATGATATCCCTGAAAATAGCTTTGACATGAATTGTATCTCTTTTTGGTGTGAACTTTTGAACCATTGCATGCAATGTACCCTAGTTTGACCCTATGGAGGGTTAACTAGGGGCAATGACTGATCAGGGCATGGACCAATAAGGTCTTAGTCTGGCTGGTGAATGGAACATGATTTTTAGTGGTCAAACAACATCCTCAAACTCATGCATTCTCTCACAAAGATACCCACATCTCTAACTAATCAAGCTAAGGCAGGACACTATGCTTTAGACTTTATTAGAGTTGGATGTTGTTTATGGTAGGGTTTATTGAGTTTCCATTAGGGTAATATTGAGGGTTCTTACAAAAAAAAGGGCTTACATTAATTAGATGAATTAGTTATGAAAAACACAAAATTGACGGATTAGGTTGCAATACATTTTTCCTGGACATAATTTACCCTTGTGATGATATTGTTACCTATGTAATGATATTGTTATCCAACTGACACTCAATTTACTTGTATCTGGCTCATTAGCGTTAATATTTTAGTTTCTCCATCTCAATTTTAAATGAAGCTTCTCTGAATATCAAAATCTAAAAGAAGAAATATATGCTTGAAAGGGATGAATTGGTGAATGCATCAACAAATCTAACTCCTTTTTTTAAAGAAAAAAAAACATCAAAGCATAAAAGTAAGACAAATGAAGAAAGCACAAAATAAAGAAGAGAAAGACAGAGAAGCCACTAACTTCAACCACACCATCAGCCAAATCCCTTTTGGATCAATTAATCTCAACTAGAACCATTAACTAAGTAAGTTTTTCTAAAAAAATAAACGGAGTTGTTGAATTTGGGTAAAAAAAAAGAACAATTCTAAGATATTAAAAAGAAAGATCAATGACAATCATTGCTACGAAAGGCTTCAAGGAGCTTGCAGTAAAGAAGGCTTTCATTTCTTTACAAACATCAAGTCAATACATTGTAGTATCTCAACAATGGAATATGTAGAGAAGAAGAGAGCATAAGAAAATAAATCTATTAAATGTGCATTATACAGACATATTTGATGCATTCATTCCTTCCAAGTGTGTCTGACCAAGGTTCAGACATCTTTCCTCACCCGAGGATGTGTTACCTCATGAGAGATCTTCTCTCGTCGCTAGAGGGTTTAAGCCCCACTAAGGCTAGTGTATATATAAAAAAAAAAAGTTAGCCTCCACCAATGACAGGTTAGTGGTAGGGCATCTTTTTCCAAAAAAAACAACTAGAGATGAATCCTTGTTACGAACTTCAATGAAGTAGGTGAATTAAAAATATATATATAAAAAACCCCTTCACAAAAGTCATCATGGTTGACTAGTATAAATCCAAGTGAGGTATGAGAAGCTTTTCTTTGAAGTCTAGATCCTCTCATATTTCACCCCACGGTGATCGTGGCAGGACCTATCATGGTCCACTCACGGTTACCATGGGACAAACCCTCATAGTATCTTAATTCTTTTTTAATGCTATGGCTCGATGGTTTGATCTTGTCTTCTACCTCAAGTTTACTTGTTAGCTGTCACATTATGAAATTGTTGTTGTTTTACAATGCTAGCTAAAATCACAGGTGATATAATAGATAAAAAGATCAATCATCTACCAAGGGTATGCATTAGCTTGATATTCATATTCAAGGCTTTTAAATTGGCCATCAAAAAACAACTCCACTAAAACTCACTGTCGCTGTCTTTGATCACAATTTCAAAATCTTGCATGTTAATCATTTGAAGAGGAAGATAACTGGAGACTCGGTCCATCTTGGCTCAGTCAAAAGGTGAAGAATTCACCCCGTGTCAATGTGACACATACAACAAATTAAATTTTTAAGGAAGATTTTTTTTTTCCTTCTTTCAATGAGTCAACCGCTTCTTGACTGAGTTAACCCAGTTAGTTCTCCAGAAAAATAATTAAAAAACTAGGTCCTCATTCCCACCTTTGTTTTTTAATGAGCCAACCAGTTCCTTCTGAGTTTTGCACTATGGTAGAGAGCATTATTTTTTTTATAATAGACCCCTCATGAGAAGCAGAGAAGGTGACCGGATAAAGTTTGGTAACTGTCCTCCTTGGCCTATTATGTGGGCCACACCCCAATGTAGACCAGTATGAAGAATCCAAAAGGCTGCGATGGAAATGGTGGGACCCAGCCCACCACCAACTGCATGGTTGCCCTAAACATGCATGGAACCGAGTCAGCCTGTTTTCTTAACTCAGTAGTTTAGATGAAAGTTTTAAGAGACGTATGGAATGGAACTGACGAATGAGAGAAATTACCGCTCTGGAAGTGGTAAAGGTAAGAGAGAAAGACGAAACCGCCACCGGACGGTCCGGACCGACCTTGAATATCTCCATTTCTTTTGGGATACCGTAACTAACCATACGGCAAAAGAATCGGTACATTCGCCCTCACCCACCAAACCGTACACTCAAATTGATCCGATTCCGAGTCGCCGAGTCAGCTGTCCTACAACCATTCAAAATTCGAATCTTTAATTTTAGCAGTAGATAGATCCATTAGCCAAGCTTTATCTTCTAAGTGTGAACTGATTTTATCTAAGTCATGTTATGTCTTTTGGTAGTAACCAATTGGTATAATTCAATGGTTCGTTGTTGAATTAATCACTTGTAAAATGAATTTTAAAAAAAAAATTGTGTGAAATGCTTGATTGATATAGTATATATTGTCACCTGCAGAGCATACCCATAATACATATATATATATATATGTATATAGGACAATATATATATATATATAAGTTCAATTCAAGTGACATTGGGTTACATTTCGTATGGAAACTATGATTTCAAATTATTTAGATTTCAATGGTAGCTCTAAATCTATGTTGAATGATTTTGAGTTATTTTGAGGTTTGGGTAAGGCTCACAACTAGTGATCATGTGGTCTTCTACAATGGGGCTATGATGCTCCAAAATTGATATATGGGGTTAGTCATGAGTAGGGTTGTGCCTAGCTTTATCTAAGTATAGCCTGTATTTGGGAGAAGGATTTTTGGTGTCTATAGGTTTGTTGGCTCTACTTTCTTGTTAATTGGTTGACCCATTATAAAGCTTTATTTCAACTAACTACATGAATTGTTTCCCTATTTCACCCTATATTGTGGAAAAAAAAAGATAGAATGATTGCATTTTTCCCACATATATCTTTACTTCTATCGTCCAAATCCTTTTTATATTCATTCATAGGTAAATAGCCAGGATTATGGATTTTTGCAAATGGGTTGAGCCTGTTCCCACTTCCAAGTCAAGAAGAAACATTAGGCCCAACAGGCAAAATGGGCCAACTGGCCTCAAAACACCCTTTCACTGCTTCACCGAATACAAGCTCATCCAGACTGCACTTCCCCACGTCATCAAAACGAAAGGCATTCACACAATTCCCATCCACCGCCCCCTTTTATTTGGAAGAAAAGAATTGCAACTCCACAAGGAGCCACAGGGGACATGGTAGTCACGAATCTACCGAATCCTCATAGCGTTCACCATCCATGGAATGTGGGTCATGCATGATGCATGCACATCCATCAATGAGTCATGCCAGCTCATCCTCCTCTATCATATCCGATAATAAATATATTATCACTTTCCCCATTAAGTGCATTTGACCGCTTAAAAAAGGGGGCAAAAGAAAGAAAGGAAGAGAGGAAAGAAGAAATACATAAAGATAGTGATAGGCAGGAGAGAGAGTGCACATACCGGCCGAGAAACAGAGAGAAAGGCAGAGTGGTAGAGATCATAAAAATACGGAGAGGAAAGTGAGAAACCAGGTTTTTCTTCTCTTCTTCTAGTGAGGAGTTTTCTTTGTATCTTTACTTTACTTTACTTTACTATACCATCTCTCTTTCACCACTCCAATTCACACCTCTGGATACCCAAAAATACCAAAATAAAATTTTGTCATATACCCAGTACAAATCAGAGCCATAGATTTTTAATCCTCTAACCCCTTATAAACCCCTGATATAAACCCCTCTTTGCCTTTGGGTTGTTTCCCTTTCCTTTCTCATATCTTTGTGTTTCCTCTCTCTCTCTCTCTCTCTGTCTCTCTATCTCTGTCATAGGGGTTTTTGTAGGGAGACTAGAGTGAAGGTAGTGAAGAGCAGGGCAGTAGAGATTTATGTCGGAGGGTTTTAGCCTGGTGGTTATTGGAGCAGCTAAGAAGCAGCTCTGGCTTTTTTCGTCTCGTTCTCTCAGTTTTCCTTCTGGTTACAAGAGGAGAAAAGGTCTTCTCATGCATTTGCCTTCCAAACGGTTTGTTCTCTCGTTAAACCCTTCAATACCCACTATATATTTTCTGGGGTTTATGCCGTTTAATCTGTTTTTTACTTGTTGTGGTTTTGTTTTGCAGGTTTTTCTTTCACATAGGGGGAGTTTTGATACTGTTTCTGTTCTTGAGAGGCGCTCTCACTTGACAGAGTTTTGATTTTTATCCATTTCTCTCTCTCTCTGTGAAGATTTTTGGTTTTCTTTTCTGGGTTTTGCTTCTCTTCCTGAAAAAATGCCAGGGCCTCAGAGACAGCTCTTGAATCAGCACAAGACGATCTGCAAGAAGGAGAAGAAGTCTGATGTTGAAGAGGGGAAAAAGATGAGGAAAATACGGGTTCTCTGCAACGACCCAGATGCTACTGATTCTTCCAGCGAAGACGAAGAATCCAATCACATCAAGTCCATCAAAAGGAAGAGATTAGAGGGGTTTAAGCGCGTTGTTATGGAGTTCCATGTCCCGCTTCACTCCTCCGAAACAGAAAGCGAGAGCGCTGTTCATGACAGCGGCAAAAACCCTACTAAGAGGGTTTTGTTGAAGAGCCCCAAGCCTGGATCGAAGCCTGGACAGAAATTCAAAGGGGTCAGGCAGAGGAAGTGGGGTAGTTACGCTGCAGAGATTCGAGACCCCATTCGAGGCGGCCGTGTTTGGTTGGGAACCTTCAAAACTGCAGAGGAAGCTAAAGAAGCATATGATAATGCTTCAAGGGAGATTCAAAAGGCTCTGAAGCAAAACCCAACACCAGATTCTTCAGTAGAAGCAGTAGCACCAGCTTCTTCCTCTTCCGCTTCTGAGTGCTCTGAAACTATAATCCTACCTTCTACTCCCTCCTCTGTTCTCGACATTTCGACTTCTTCGTCTTCAATCGTTAATATCTGTTCGACCTCAGTCACTGAAAAATCATCAGATTCTGTGAAGATTGCAGAACCCATCAACGATTTCATGCAACTGCCATTTATTGATTTTGATTCTGCATTCATGGATGGTTTGGGGGGTGAAGATTTTTTCAATCTTGGCGCTGCTTTGGATGACATTCCTCTGTCTGGGTTCGGAGAAGAAGATAAGGATTTATCTGGGTTTGATTTAGAATTTGATCCCGAGGCCATTTCTTGGATGAATCTTTAGAGATTAAAACTCTTGGATTTTGCAGTGCAGAGACAATCACATACTGCAGTTGCAGTTAATTATGTGGTTTATTATGTTAGTATGTTTGATGAGGGAGATTTGGATTTGTGACTGGTGAGGGTACTCCTTGGGTTTTTCTAGGGCTTTAGAGCCGTCCAAGGATCTGATTCATCCCTCAGGAAGTTTAGTTCTATTAATGTTTCAGATCTGATACTCATCTTCTCCCTCTTTGGTTTTTTACATTGATCTTTCCTGAACAGTTTTTATATTATATTATATATTCAACAGAATATGTATTGAATTCCATGAGAATACACTGTTCATTTCATTGCTTGCAACCTACTCTAATGGTGGTGGGTGTGTGTTTTGGAGTTTTTTTTTCTTTCTTTTTTCTGTAGTGACCTCTTCTATGTGTGGCCCATTTGATAGTTTTTGACCATGAGTAAATGATCTTGGCCATTGATGTTGTGTAATAGTGCATTGTTCTTCAGTTTATGTGGCAAGTTGGATTAAAAATGGGGTTAGTGTGGGTCCCTGACTTGGGTTGTGGTTTTTGGGAAATGCAATTTTGGAAAGGATCCTGTTTTTCTTGCTGCTAAATGGTTGTTGAGTATGGGTTAAGTTTCTGGGGCTTTTGTCAGGACAAGGATTTGTTTATGCATATTTGGGTGATGGAGAAGTGCCACCTTGTCCCTGTAAGTGGGTCTAACCATTATGTAATGGCATGTGGGTGGAGTTGCCGATTTATGTGGGGCCCAGAATGTGTGCGGTCCTGTGTCCTGTATCGAAAGGTGGATCGGGCAATCCTAACTTCTAATTTGGGTGAATTATTATTATGGGTTGGGTTACTGTTTGGGGTCAGCTTTTACTGAATAAAGTTGTTAGCAAATCCTTTTGATGGCATCTTCGTTTCAGTGATACGGCATGGGCTACTGTTTTCCTGTTCCCCTTGGCTGCTGTTGCCGAGTGAAATATTTTTCGAGTTGTAAGGGTGCTTGACCTAAAAATAAAGGGTCGATTGGATTTGGATGTGGATAAGAATTTCAAGATCCAATGGTGGATAATCACTATGGGCTCAAAAGGGGTTCTTGGAAGTTGGTATCATTTGGAAATTTTTTTTAACGACATTTGGAAGTTTTTTTTTTTACCCTCCCCATAGTGGGATTCAGATTCCTCGCCCTCTAGTAAGAGGAAGCATCTTGGGCTCAAGGGCACATATCCTTAGGCTGAAATCCTAATTAAGTAAATAAGAATTGACATTTTTAAGGGCATATTTTCGCAGCATATGAAACGCAAGTAGAACACAAATTTTTTTTGTGTGTTGAATTTTAAAATCTTTGGTTCATTTTTTTATTTTTCCTTGGAGGAGAAGTCACCTTACCAAACGTGAAACTCTCTTCCACTTTTCATGGTTTCTTCGACCAAAGCAGGCTGCACACAAACATGACCAAGTGTAGAGCATGTTATAGTCGTAAAAATGAATTTGTGTAACTCTGCTTTCCACCCCAGGAAGCGAAGGCTATATTATGTGCATTTTCTGATATAATCTATGGTAACTTGAACTGCACCATACACCAGGCATTCAGCCGCACTTTTGACACGAGCCGTTCTATATTTCCATGAGAATTTCTCTGCACGAACATGTAAATCCATCGGTCCGTCTAAACCACTCAAATATATAACATAGGATGAAGCCTAAACATAGTAATGCAAATATAAAAGACAAAAAGGAATTGAATCATGGGTGAAGCTAATTTAGCCCTCGGAGAAGGCCGAATTGTGAGAATTCCTGATGGAGAGTGTACCGTGGGGGTAGAATTGAGTATTAGATTCAACCCAAAAGAACCATGAAGGAAACAAAATTGTTTGGTAGTAAGATATTTTAAAAGATTATGTGATGTCATATGTTATATTATAATAGAATCTACCTGCCTAAAAATTAGGTGTTTTGCTTAACTTAAAATGTATTCTACAATATATAACTTTCTATTAAAAATTGTAAGATTTCTTTCTTCTCTCTATATCCCTGTAAGAACAAATATTTAGGAAATGAATCTTTCAAAATACTACCAAACAACATCACTTATAAAATGATACTATTTTATTCTGTAATAATGAAATCTTATAATATCTAATTTTATTAATATTATATGCCGTATTTGTCTGAGCATAAACAAGATTTTAAGATTTCCCTATGGAGTTTCCATTTTAACCTAAACAGGGATATTCCAATTGGTGGACTACATGGGGGGATTATTTTCCTGGAGCATGTTTCTCTCTTGATGGCTCAATCTTTCATGGGTTTAAGCTCCCCAGGTTGGATATATAAAAAAATGAAAAACACTAAAGGGACATTGAACGTTTAAAATACACTTACTCTCAAGGGTGTTATCCCCCATAAAATATGAAGAAAGAAAAAAGGGAAAAAGGGCGTAGAATGTTTAAAATAAGCATGCGCCATGGTATAGTATAGTATGCGTGGGGGATGATTAGGGGGCCGTTCCTAACCCAACCCACTAATAACGATTGGGTAATTAAGGGTTCTGATCAACACTATCAGGTTCAACTCGAATTGACACTTTAATGGATTATAATGAATGGGTCAAATTACGGGTTTAGGCCATTCATGTTACTCAAACCACTGACTCAACTAAAGCGCAATCCGATCCGGCAAAGCGCAATATGACCATCAACCCGACCTAAACCTGGCTAATATAAAGCCAGGGGTGTGTATGGTTTTACCCAGCCCTCTTCATCGGTACATTGGACCCAAGCACTGACTAACTTCAGCTAGGTCTCGGAAGAAAACATTTGACCAGATTTAATAACTGTTGGAGTTTTAGAGGATTGAAGACTCAACATTGTCTTAAAAGAAAACATTTGGGAAGATTTAACAACCTTTGGAATTATAGATGTTTGAAAGAGAATTGATCTGTTATTTGCACCCAAGTATCTTCTATTATAGGGGGCCGGGAGTTCATAGTTGTGAAATTCGTTTTGTTTGGTTTTTGTCCCGAAACGAACCAATCCTAAGTAACTTTTCAATTAAGATTTCGGTCAATTTCGGAAATTTCAGCCAATTTCAAAATTTTCTATCAATTTCGGTGGATTTTGGAAATTTCATCCAAATTATTAAAAAAAAAAGGGCTTGCCACAAATTTTTTTCTTAAAAGCCCTAACCCCTCCCCCAAACTCTCTTTCAAATAGAAATAAAGAAATAAATAAGTAGAAGAAGAAGAGTTCAACTTAACATAAATTTCCTAATAAAAATCCACTTAAAATAAATCCCTGATCAAACTTCTACATATATATATAGGAATTCTTACGAGTGCCCCACTTTAAAAACCTCTATTTTTTGCCCATCTTTTTTTTGGTCATGGGACTCATGTTGATTCAATCTAATCTTTTCATACATACTACCCCCCATGAATGGTTATAAGTCCAAGTTTGATACTCATCTAACTTTTCTTCACTATTGAATTGAAATCGTGATAAAATGATACTTCTAAACGATTAAAATTTAGGGCCATAGATTATAAGGTTATGATTATATGATGAACTTAAGATTTTGTATATAGGTAGGCCTCATATGGATCTTCACATCTAATAAAGTTCCATGATTATCATGTATCTCAGTGGGCCTTAACTAGGATGGGCATTTTCTCTTAAAAAATACCCGAGTGCTGTATAGCACTCCCCATATATATAGGAATTCTAAACAACTCCCCATTTAGAAAAGGACAATTTTGCCTTCTTTTGATATATCCAATAAAAATCTGTCACCTCACAAGTGTAAAGAAAAATAATAGGGGATAGGTAATTTTAAGGAGATTAGATGATATGTGTTAAAATCTCATAAGCTAAAAAGGGAAAAGGGTATATATATACATATATATATTTAGGGAGCCTCTCTCCTAAACTCAAGCTTAGGATAAGGTAAGTTTAAGTATGTGGCTCATGCCTGTGGGGCTCACCTGGGGACTCACATGGGGATAGAGATGGGGGGAATTTAAAGAACCCCTTAAGATCCTCCTTTCTATAAAAAAATCGGTCCTAATCGTGGTTTTTATCATTTTCATCTGTGCTCTAAAAATTTAATGGTTAATAGTCCATTTAAATTGGTGTATAGTCAATTCAACGGTCCAATAAATTCGGATTTGACAAAAAATTGGTGGACATGTACAATTTAGGGGGGTTGTATGTTTAGTCTATTTGGATGAACTAAAGGTAGAGCCTAAGAACTTGGGCTTACGGAAGTTTTTATATAAGCTTGAGCTTAGGAGAAGCTTGCCCATATATATATATTACTGAAATGTAAATCTGAAAAGCTTCATTGAAATTTCTAAATTAGTTGAAAATTTTTATTTGAAGGCCAAACCAAAATGTAGGCCCGTCATTTTGGCCCTTTGACAAGGGGGCTCGGCATGTCCCTTAAATTGAAGTCTTTCATTTTTCTTAAAAAGGCCATAGGGCTAGGTAGGAAATTTTTTTGCAAGCTCTCTAATTTTGAGGGCCGGGCTAGGACAATACTAGGCTCGGCCAGAGTATTTTTTCTTGATTTAAAAAACAATATAATTATATATATAGCTTGAATTGTCCCTAATAATTTTATATATGGTCTAATTATTTTTAGCAAATTATATGCATTAAATGAATAGATAAGAATGTGTACAAATGAAACTCTTGAACTTTTTTAGAAATCTTTTTGAATAGTATTATAGGAGATTAGGTAATAAATCTAGTTCACAAAATGAAGATGAACCAAGTAACATGCCATCATGTGATGATGTGAAGATGAATACTTTTGGTATTTAAAGGAAAAGAATAAAAAAATGAAGCAGTAAAGGAAAAACCGAATTAGATCATTAGTTGGAAGACCCTACAGAACAGTCAACAACATTGATATAATAAATTGATAGAAAAAAAATTCAACAAAGTATCCAATTTTATCAAATATGGCTCGTGATATTGCAATTGCTATTTTCATAGTTGCTTGCATTTAGCACTGGAGGAAGGAAACTTAGCCAGCATAAGATTTGTTTAAAATCAATAATAGTGGAAACCTTAGTTTGTGCACAAGATTAATGGTTATGTGCCGAGGAACATAGTGATAGAAAATATGATGATAGTGATACGTTAAATGATTTATTAGATATATTGAAAGAGGACTAAATTATTAAAATTTAAAGATATAATCAAGTATTATTGTTTAAATTAGTTTTACATAGGCAATACCTTTTGCATATAAAATAAGTATCATTATAAATATTATTAAGTATTATCAAATTGTTTTGTTTTATATTATTTAATATATCATTAGAAGCATTATTATTATTTGATGTGTTATTTTATATCATTAGAAGTAGTATTAAGTATCATTAGAAGGTATAATTAATTTTTAATTTGTCATCGGTCATAAAAAAAAAATTTAACTCCGCCATGCTTGCTTTATTGTAACTATTGTCAGTCCCAAGCCTGAATAAAGGAGGGTGAATGTTAGATTGACACTTAATGCTTGATGGCAATGCTAAAATAATTTAAAAATGTAATTCTTCTTTTCAGGCCTTAGGCCTGGCCTTGGCCTTGGCCCTCGAGGGTAGCGTAAGTGCCTAGGCGGAATAGTCCCTTTAAAGGCTCTGTGTAACTTTCTGATTTCAATTAAGCATATATTAGCCGCTAATTAAGTAAGTTATTAGCTAATTAACATAGAATTAGCCTAAATAATGATGTTTAACGTCTCATTAGGCTAGACTTAGTTAATTTTGTCTTATTGTGGTCATCGATAAGTAGTAGGGTTGAGTATAACCTTAACTAGGTAGATGGAAGCCCCTTTTGTAATTTTAAATTTCGTGGTTTGACGTTGTACATGCATCATATTGATATCATTATGTTTGTCTCGTTGATCTCGTTAACTTTTGTATTTGACTTGAATGCATTTGACTTTGTTAGAACTAGTTGAACCTTCATTTGACTTAAAATGAAAATACCTCTTCATATATGGATTTTCTTATAAACTTCAGAAATTCATAAGCAGATACGAGGTTACCTGTAGCCATTCGATCTCTCCTCTCCCTGTTACTCTCTTAGCTCCAGTACTCTTATTCTTCTTCCTTCCATCACCATTTTTCATCAATTCAAGAGATTAGAAGTTTGCATGTGTGATTGGAGGCTCCTATCATCATCTCCAGTGTCTTCTATTCTCATCACATTCTATGAAGTTAAGGATTCAAACACCTTTTCCTTTTAATCGATCTATAAGGTAAGATATTTTTCCATTACAGCTATCATGGGTTAAGAATAAAGGAGAAAATGCCGGATGAATGGAGAAGAATCATTGTAGTACCTATATATAAGAATAAAGGAGATATACAAAATTGTACCAACTATCGAGGGATTAAACTTATGAGTCACACTATGAAGTTATGGGAGAGAATAATAGAGCAAAGACTGAGAAAAAAGACTAAGATTTCGGAAAATCAATTTGGTTTTATGCCAGGGAGATCAACTATGGAAGCTATCTTTTCACTTAGGCAATTAATGGAAAAATACCAAGTAAAGAGGAAAAATCTACATATGATCTTTATCGATTTGGAAAAAGCCTATGATAGGGTACCGAAGAATTTAATTTGGTGGGTCTTAAAGAAAAGGAATGTCCCAAGAGGTTACATTGAAATTTTAAAGGATATGTACGAAGGTGCAATAACAAATGTGAAAACCACATGTGGAGAAACGGGCGGATTTCCCATGACTATAGGCTTACATCAGGGATCATCCTTAAGCCTTTATCTCTTTGCATTAATTATAGATGAGTTAACTGTGCATATTCAAGAAGAAGTACCATGGTGTATGTTATTCGCAGATGATATAGTATTGGTGGATGAATCAAGAGAGGGTGTAAATGCAAAGCTTGAGAGATGGCGGAGGGCATTAGAATCTAGAGGCTTTAAAATAAGTCCTACAAAGACAGAATATATGGATTGCAATTTCAGTGGACATATACAAAGTGTTGAAACTACTGTCAAAATTGAAACCCATGAGATATCAAGTAAAGATTCTTTTCGATACCTAGGCTCGATGATTAGTAAGGATGGGGAGATTGACGAAGATGTGGAGCATAGGATAAGAGCTGGATGGCTGAAGTGGAGACTAGTTTCGGGAGTACTTTGTGATAGACAAATGCAAACAAAATTGAAGGGAAAATTTTACAGGACAGTGGTTAGACCGGCTATGACATATGGAGCAGAATGTTGGCCAATTAAGAAGACACATATTTATAAGATGGATGTAGCGGAAATGAGAATGCTTAGGTGGATGTGTGGTAAAACTAGGAAAGACAAAATTAGAAATGAGCGCTTTCGAGAACATTTAGGAGTAGCACCAATAGGAGATAAGATTAGAGAAACTCGTTTAAGATGGTTTGGGCATGTTGAGCGTAGGCCAGTAATGGCATCGGTGAGAAAAAGTTTGGATATACAGGTGGAGGGTCCATCAAGAGGCAGGGGTAGGCCGAAGAAAACATGGATGGAAGTCATTAATTCAAATTTGAAGAAATTGCACTTATCGAAAGATTTAGCTCAAAATAGAATAGAATGGAGAAATAGAATTTATGTAGCCGACCCCAACATGGTTGGGATAAGGCTTTGATAATGATGATGATGATGAGCTATCATGGGTTAAGACTGGACTTTCATTTCAAACATTCACTCATTCCTTCTATTCTTCCTTTATGCATGGCAGTTAGGGTTAAGTACAGTAGGTTCTCCCTCTCTATTGAGCCAAGGGGAGGAGTAGTGAATTGATAGCTTAACGTAAGGCAAGTATAAGCAAATTGATTTTGAATGCATGCTTGTAAATTATGACTCTTGTACATCTATTGAGCTCTACTATGATTTTAGCCCGTATATCTTATTTCTACCCACTTCTATTTTATGATGAGAACCTCGCAATGAATGCTAAAATGTAACCTTGAAATTGTAGAATGAATGAATGGAATAGGGATACCAAAGTGAAACTAAGTTAGAAAGTTTTTGAAGTGAACTGAACTTTAATACAGAAATAGTTTCAGCAATCTTGAAGTATACGGCTAAGCCATAAGCATGCTACGGCTCGAAATCCAGAGAGCCAAAAATTGTAGTTTCCTCTATGGCGAAGCCACTACTAAGTCGTAGCCCAGCCGTGACTTAGCCGTAGACACCATACGGTTAAGCCATAGGCTATTATATGGTTTAGCCGTAGGTGTAGGTGAACAAAACTAAAACTACGACTCAACCGTAATGTAATCTATGGCTAAGCCGTAGGTAACCCACGGCTAAGTCATAAGTTATACACGACTAAGCCAAAAGAACCCTAAAACTCCAAGTTCAATTAAGGACACTCTAAAGACCTTGTAAGACTTAGTTCTTGGATTCCCTTATCTTATTCATTGGCCCAATGGAAAAATTGAGCACTATGATAGGTCTTGAGTGCTGAGACTCTTTCATGGGGTGTTATCCATCTGTTAAGCATCTCTTCATAGGTGTTAGTTTAAGGGACTTCGATACATATTCTTTATACAATGTGACATCAAAGGGAGATAACAGGATAACTTAAAACTACATCATGTATAGTTAGAAATAGTGAATGACTAGATTAGGGTTGGTTTGTAAATTACCTTGATTCCATTAATTTGAATTGCATAGCATATTGGATTATTATTTTTGCCTTCTATTATTGAAATGATTTTAAATAAAAAGGATCATATGAATTGAGCCTACTTGAAATGTTTATTGATATATGCCTCACTATTGTTAGTGTTGAATTGAGTAAAAACAAATTGAACGTGAATTGAACGCATAATGAATAGTTCTTAATAAAACGAATTACATGATTTTCTCAAATTCAATCATATGAATCGAAATTATCTAGCCCTACTTAGCTTCAGCCTTATGATACCCAGCGGGGTTGACTTTGGTGTAATATATTGATATGGTGCCACTACAGTGTGCCTTTAGAGCTTCCGGACTCCATGTGTGTAAAGACCCATTTGTACCTTTGATCGGGTCATTAGTGTTCTCAACGTAAAGATTCCTAGAGGAAGGATATAGAAAATGTAGTAGCCAATTAGTAGAGTATTTCATCTTATTTATTCTTATAGCATGCTTATTTCAATGCACAATATGCCTAGTATACGAAATTGACCACTATAATCACTTATAAATGATTCTTGTAGATACAACGTGTGTTACTTTAATTCTGCTAATACCTGCTGAATAGTCTTATTCACATGTTGTCGAATAGTGTTACAGGCTCAGATTTTGTAATACTTTGACCCTAATTAAGCATGTTTAGCAACTAATTAAGTAAGTTATTAGCTAATTACTATCGAATGAGGATGGATTTAACTTGTTCTATCTTAGTGGGTCATATTTAGGTCATGGATAGGTAGTTGGGTCGAGTTTAACTTTAACTAGGTTTAAAGTCCTTTTTCATAATTTTCAATTTCATGATTTTATGTAATTCATGCATCATATTGACGCCATCACATGTATCTTGCCAATCTTGTCAACTTTTGTACTTGACTCGAATACGTTTAAGTTCGTTTGTGTTAGTTGGATCTTCATTTGACTTAAATTGAAATGCTTCAAAAAATAGGGACTTTCTTATAAACTGCAGAAAATATTCTGTCTATATAAAAAGTCACTGTTCTTAATTGAGATCTTTTATTTCTAATACTCTTCTTGCTCGAAGCCTTGTATTTTTCTTTCCTCTATCATGATTCTCTCATCAAATCAAGATAATTGATGTTTGCATGTATGATTAGAGGCTCATATAGCTTCTCCAGTGTCTTCTAATCTAATCGCAAGCTGTGAAGTGAAGGAGTCAAGTAGTTTTTCTTCTCCTAATCGATTTCTAAAGGTAAGAGCTACTTCCTTTCTACAAGTATAGAAAAATCCTCCTGTAGACCTGTACTCATTTCTTTCCTCATCCTTTACAAGCATATCAATTTTAGGTTCGAGAATTGGGGTGTCATCTTAAGTTGAGCCAAGAATAAGAGCAGTGGTTTGAATTCTAAACCAAGGCAAGTATAAGTGAAATTTGGTTTAATGTACATTGATATCACACCTCGATCTTGGGAATTGGGGTTAGGATGGGTACCATGGGCTGTGCATATGTAATCCCGTAGCAATCTGTGCATGTGAAGATATGCACAAATCACTACAAGGGAGATTTCACAGGAATGTATAGTGAAGTTTCTCCAACACGTAATTTGATTTCAACAACAAGTGGAAGCCTGCGTAATCCACTTGCAATGATCAAATGCAACAATAAAGAAGAATGATCCATATCATAAATAAGTTTGAAGTCTGTACTTAACCATCCACATCTGTATGGCAACAGTTACTTAAATATATACAAAACCCAAAATTATATATATGCATCTATCCAATTGCTAGGTGCAAGAACAATCATAGTCCAAGCATGTTTAAGCTAAACAACCCAACAAGAAACCCATTGTCAGTCTTCGTAAGACGACTAACAGAAGATATTATCTTCATTACACTCATCTACTGCCCGAGGTTCCGTTGTGGTTCCTGCCGGGGCGCATCGTTCGCTGTACTGGGTAGGACTAGTACTTGTAATACCAATGGTAGCACTATTAACACGACGGTTAAGCAAGTATTGAGATACATAAAATCATCATGATGTATCAAATCAATTAAAGAGCATATTAATTAAAAGAAAATAATAACTATAAGCTAGGCTTCTTATGAATGAGTAAACATGAGTAACCAATCATAAGCAGGATATCGAAACATACTAGTTGGCGTCTACGAGGCTATATTCTCCCAAAAGAGAACATATAATCTAGAGAAAGAGTATAACATACATATGAGAATTACACTAGGGGACAAGCTAGCTTCCCAAGAAGCGCCGACAACTCCTCTATAAACTACTATTGTAGGAACATAAATAATACCCGAATTAGTACCGTCGAACCTAATAAGGGTACAAGCTAAGTGGTACTGACTCAATGTATCAAGACCGACTCGAATTCATATATTTTATACTTATGGTCAATCATAGTGACCGTCTTATATTCCTACATATTCATTCATATTTATCATATCATACATAAAAGAGTTTCGATCTTGAGATCATATTCAATCATAAAAATCGAGATTAACAAGTATATGATGTCAATTAATGCATAATTAATTGAACTAATAGAGCTCGAACCCTCTTAACCTTAGTTACACCCATTTCGGTTCATGGACGCACAATTAGTAGAAGCCCCAGACCGATTACCTCAAGGTTCACTAGGAGGAATAGGAACATGACTACATCATGTTGAGGGCCAGGTTTCTTAATAAGCTGAATGCATTTAAATTGAGATGGCATCAAGGAAATTTACTAGCCAACCCTATGCTAAATAATCCGTGATCTCGAGGGCATTCAACACAATGTATTTATAAAACGTTTGGTATCATTGTGTTTCCAAATCTTGGCATTACATTGTATATGTAAGGACACCTCTTCTCATGCCAACACCCATGACGTGACATCGGGAACTCATCTGGAAAATCGAAGGGGATAATTGACAGCTCTATACTCGTCCTCCTTATCATTTGATCACCGTTGGGCTAATTTAATTGGGGAAAAAGTGCTATATCTAAAGCTCTACAAAGTCAATTGAAATCCCTAATATCCTATGTTCACAGTGTTCTTACGGCTTAACCGTATATATGTTACGGCTTATCCGAGTGACTTAATATTTCCCTCAATTTCATATGCATTTACGGCTTAACCTTATATTGGCTCGTGGCTTAGCTAAGCCTACGGCTACGGCTTAGCCGTAGTACAATCTACTGCTTTGCCATGGGTAAGCCATAGAGTAAAGCTAGGTTTGGGGTTCATTGGAAAGCTCACCATAAAATAGCTTACGGCTTAGTCAAGGGGTAGTTACGGCCTAGTCGTAGTTCATTTCACGGCTTGATTGAGGGTTAACCGTAGTTCAATTGTGGGTTTTGAGCTCTCTACATTTGGAGCGGTAGAACACTTACGGCTTAGCCGTAGGCTTCATTGTAAGCTTCAGAATTCGTTAAAACAGTTCTTAAAGTACGACTTCATGTGCAGAACTCTACAAATTGGGTTCCAATGAGGTTTTTTTGCTCTAAATTATCATCTTAGATCTTACATTCTCACATATCATTAATATTACATAGTTATATCCATTATCATCTAATCCAACACAAATGTATACTTAATCAAGGGTAGATGAGCTGTAAACTGGCATTAAGAATAATCACATCAAGAATCAACAATGTTGACATGTATGTAGTAATATATATTTTTATACTTGCCTTGTATCAATGCTTTGCCCAAAACTAGCCTCTCCTTTGGTTTGATGGTGAAGGAAGCCTCAATGAAGCAAATCCTATTACATGCAAAAACATGCAAATGATAAATCAAATGTAGGATGCATGGATGTTACTCATTTGAGTCTTCTTGACTCTTTTAGACTCAAAGAAATAGAGGGATGATGGAGTTCTTACCTGAGGAAGCTGGAGAGAAGAAGAAAAAAAATGAAATAAAGGGATTCCAATGGGAAAGGCAAGCAAGGAGATGATGAGGAAGACAATAGGAGCCTTGACTCCAACATGCAATAGCCCTAAACTTGGATCTCCAACTGGTATGGAGGAGAAGAAGAGAAGAAAAAGAAGTTCCTGTAATGAGAGTAAAGAGAAATGAAGGGAGATCGTTGGTTGCATCCATTTTGAACTCAACTTTTCTGTACTTTTACATGCAAGTCCAATTGTTTTGGGAAATTACAGTTTAAGGCAATTGGGCTTCAATTGGGCCAAGATGGATCCGAATTGAGTTAGGCCAAATATTAAAGTTAACCCACAAGATGAAGTGCATATGATACAATTAATGTGGTGCCAAAATGATGCGACAATGTGACTCTAAATTACATGAAGGTCCTAACTACCTAAGTAATATTCAAATCCAATTACTTACCCAACTAAGATCCACTAAAAATTAAGAGTAAGAGGAATTAAGACTAAAATGAACATATTAATAGGAAATCAAGCTTAATTAATGTAAATTATAACCTTACATCTCACCTTACTTAAGATCATTCGGTCCTCCGAATGAAACAAACTAATAAAATGAAATACTAAAACAAATTGGGAATACTTACTGAACCTATTCACTACGTAGATGACACTAAGAAGCTACTCCATGTACATTGCATCTGGTTCCACTTTGATCCCCTCATATTCAATGACGCAAAACAGGCTTAGAATCATCTTGCAAAGCCTTGTTACACAAAAGGCATCAAGAATTCCTACGAATTCTACCCCAACGGATCTCCTTTTTCAATGAAGCCTTTGACACTACTCTATCATCGATCGGAAATTCAAGGACATTTCTATGACTATTGGTGAAACTTCCCTGCTTGGAATGACATTCTTCTATTCTTAAACTTCCTGCATTGACTCCGCTGTATTAATGACGATTGAAAACTTAAAGAATCCTCTTGATCCAGTTCTTTTTGAACACAAGGATGTACACTTTGTGCTTTTAGAAGCTTGGGTGGAAGGTCTGATTAAACATCTAACTTCGGCAGGTACTCTGTATTGAAGTTAAGACTCACCACTAACAACTGAGGAACATCAATTACAATTATAAAGCAACCTAGTAACCCCAAATGGATATTATTCCTACCCAAGAATTAGCAGCCTAACCACCAAACAATTCAAGACCTCTGTCAAATTACTAACAATCAATAATTTTCCAACTTATTTCATCAAACATGCCTTTAGGTTTTTTTTTTTCATATTTCGGATGCTCCATGAGTGAAATGATAATTCTCATGTTCTCATATTTGAATAGAATTTTTCTTACATCCAACTTTTCTGTAAATGAATTTAATACATCAAAATATCATCGATGAAGGTAACTATAAATTGCTCTTAAGAATAAAGCAAGATTCTATTAGACACGGATGTATATACACTTCATGGTATTCGTCACCTCAATTAGATATAAAAAATGATATAACCCGAATACGATTCTAGGGGTTGATCTCAAGACATAATTTAATAAGATCCAAAATCATAGTTTTCAGATTATTATTTAATTGATTACACTTTTAAAGTAGAAAGAAGTCTTTAGGTGATCCACCTCTTCAATAGTAAGATCAGATTACATCAGGATATTCTTAATAAACACCATAACTTATTTAAGAGTATATGAGCATTCTATTAATCAAATCATCAATGCCATCAAATTAATTGACCACCAAATAAATAGCCAAGAGTTTATAATGCTCCTTTCTGATTAGGATATAGCTTCAAATTATTTAGCTTTAGATGCATAATTGATACCAACCGAATTTTGATAAATTTAAATAATATCCTTTGCACGCTGATTTGATTGAACAATTCATCAATACTTATAGTGAGCGATTTTTTCTTACTAGTCACGTAACTCAATAGCTCAATCAATATGCCTTCGAATAGTGCGAATTTCCTTTTGTCAATTAATATCAAGTTTTTTTTCCCATGAATTTACTAGGTGAAGAAACTTGGAATTCCATCTAGGATATGCTTCCAATAAACTCTCAGGAAAAGAGTCTAGATAACAGTATCATCAATTATATGATCAAGGACTCTAATCAAATTTGAATCCTCAACTACCTGATTATATCTATTGGATCAATTCTAATATTTGCGTCCTCACACAGATCTACTGATTCTCAAAGAATCAATGAATTTATAAGGCTTAGAAGTTATGCTCACACTGCTTTATCCACACAAAAAATTATGCATCCTAATCAATTAACAACGGAACTACAATTTTGGAATTATCTCATAGTACTATGAGAACATCTTATAAGACCACAAGGAGCTCCGAATCTGGATAACTGACCTCGAACTTTACTAACTAATAATAATCTCAAATTTTCTGGATCACTAAACATTCAACTCAAGATATGATATGACTTAAGACTGCAACTTGGTCAATTAGAAATTACATCTCTATATTCGCAAAATTAATTAATCCTCAAGAGATGGAGAGAAGTCCTCAAAGGATTATCACGAGCATTAACAAATTAGGAGACATCAAGATATCAACGATAATTGTAACCTACAAACTGATCCGTGTACGGAATATGGATTCTATTCCTTAACTCATAATATATTTGGAATATTAAGTAATCTAATAATCCATCAAGAACTCATAACATTGAAATTTGATCTTAAAAGTTGGTCTTCGAACATTTTACGCTCAAGCTTAAAGTTGAAATAACCTATCCTCAAATCAATTTGTTTGGAAATTATCTTGCACCGTGAAATTAATGTGACAACTAATCAATATAAGGTGGTAATCACTTATACTCAATAGCCACCAATTTAACTGCCTAATTAGTATACATCTGAAGGGTGCCAATTGTATCTCAACAAATAACTCGAAATATCTTCACAGGATCACTATAGAGAATAATTTCGGAATCTCACTTGAAAACCCTATGCAACATGTTTCTCGGAGACTATCTTAAATAGCAGATCACATAGACTACTTATAATATCTACAAGCAAAAGAACAACAGAGTATGAAGGTAGTAGGTAAGGAGATCACCTTTACTGATGCTACTTGTAACTTGATTCTAATAAGGTTGCTTAACTAATTGCTGTTGCTAGCACAATGTGGCTTTGCCGGCGTTTTTCTTCCCTGGATATTTTGCTAGCCGATGCTCCATCGAACTACAACGAAAGCATGCTCCAGTATTTCTCAAGCATTTATTTGTCTCATGGCCCTTACCACATAAATCACACACTGGTTTTCCATAACTACGAGCCTTGATCTTCTATTTCTTCCACTACCTAAGGTGCTCCTCAGAGGATAATGCATTCTTCTTGGATTTCTTCTTCAGAACATCCTGCAAACTCTCCTCTACTATTTCCAAGTTCTATTGCAGTTGAGCTTGTCTTTCCATTATTGTTGCAACCCGCACTTGTATTGCAGCTTGATTCTCACTAATCCTTGTTACTTGCTCCATTATCATCATTAATATACTTTGCATCATAAAAAAGAATCGATTATTTGTAGACGGAGAAGGTGGAGGCCTGCGATCCAAGTTCTCAATGGGAACATCATCTAAGTCATCATTCTTGGTATTGTTTGAAGAACCGTGACGGGTATGCTTAACTTTTGGAATTGAGGCCATTATCTACCAGAAACCGTTATTATCTCAAGTAAAGTGTTAGTAGACTCAAAGTATCCTAGATGACCCATATCCCAATGCACCTATCACATCCTCACCACGTTCCCCAAGTCTAAATCTTTTATTCCAGACTTATTTATGTCACAACACCATTCCTTAATTGCATATTTTACAAGATCTATACTTTGATACCATTACTTTCATATGTCACACCCTGATCCCTGGAATTGGGATTAGGATGGGCTCCATAGGTTGTGCATATGTAATCCCATAGCAATCTGTGCATGTGAAGACATGCACAAATCACTATAAGGGAGACTCCACAGGAACGTATAGAGAAGCTTCTCCAACACGTAATTTAATTTCAATAATAAGTGGAAACTTGTGTACTTGTAATGATCAAAAGCAATAATAAAGAAGAATCATCCATATCATAAATAAGTCTAAATTCTGTACTTAACCATCCACATCTGTATGGCAACAGTTACTTAAACATATACAAAATTCAAATATATATATATATGTGTTTATCCAATTACTAGGTGCAAGAATAACTATAGTTCAAGCATGTCTAAGCTAAACAACCCAACAGGGAACCCATTATCACTCCTCGTAGGACGACTAACAAAAGATGTCGTCTTCATTACACTCATTTACTCCCCAAGGTTCCATTGAGGTTCCTATCGAGGCGCATTGTTCGCCGTAACACCAATAGTTAAGCAAGTATAGAGATACATAAACCATCATGATGTATCAAATGAATTAAAGAGCATATTGATTAAAAAAAATGCAATAACTGAAAGCTAGGTATATTGTGCATGAGTAAGCATGAGTAACGAATCATAAACAGGATATCGAAACATATTCATTAGCATCCACAAGGCTATATTCTCCACAAAAAAGAACATATTATCTAGAGAGAGCGTATAACATACATATGAGAATTATGCTAGGGGCCAGGTTAACTTCTTGAGGAGCGCTGACAACTCCTCCATAAACTACTATTATAGGAATATAAAGAATACCCAAATTGGTCCCGTCAAACCTAATAAGGGTACAAGCTAAGTTGTGCCGACTCAACGTATCAAGATTGGCTCGAATTCATATCTTTCATACTTATGCTCAATTGTTGTGATCGTCTCATATTCCTACATATTCATTCATATTTATCAGATCATACATGAGAGAGTTTCGGTCTTGAGATCATATTCAATCATAGGATTTGGGATTAACAAGTATTTGATAGTCAATTAATGCATACTTAATTGAGCTAATAGAGTCGAACCCTCTCAACCTTAGCTACACCCATTTCGGTTCACGGATGCACACTCAGTAGAAGTTCTGGACCGAAAACCTCAAGGTTCACCAGGAAGAATAGGAACATGACTATATCATGTTGAGGGCAAGATTTCTTAATAATATGAATGCATTTAAATCGAGAAGGCATCAAGGAAATTTACTAGCCAACCCTATGCTATGTAATTCGTGATCCCAATGGCATTCAACATGATGTATTCATAAAACGTCTGGTATCATTATATTACCAAATCTTGGAATTACATTGTGCATCTTTTATTATGCTAACATTCATGACATGACATCGGGAATTCATCCAGAAAATTGAAGGGGATAAGTGACAGCTCTACACTTGTCCTCCTTATAATTTGATCACCGTTGGGCTAATTTTATTGGGAAAAAGGTACTATATCTAAAGCCCTACAAAGTCAATTGAAATTCCTAATATCTTACGTTCATGGTGTTCTTACGGTTTAACCATATACATGTTATGACTTAGCCGAGCGGCTTAGTCTTTCCTTCAATTTTATATGCATTTATGGCTTAGCTGTGTATTAGCCCGCGGCTTAGCTGTGCATTAGCCCGCGGCTTAGCTGTGCTAAGCGTACGACTAGGCTACGACTAGGTTACGGCTTAATCATAGTGCAACCACAGCTTAGTTGTGGGTGAGCCGTAGAATAAAGTTGGGTTTTGTGGTTGTCTCGAAAGCTCGTAGTAAAATAGCTTACGGCTTGGTCACAGGGTGGCTGCAGCGTAGCTGAAGTCCATTTCACGGCTTGGCTAAGGGTTAACCATAGTTCAATTATGGGTTTTAAGCTTTCTGGATTCTAAGCCGTAGAACACTTACGGCTTAGTCGTGGGCTTCACTGTAAGCTTTAGAATTCCTAAAAACAGTACCTGAAGTATGACTTCATGTGCAGAACTCTACAAATTGGGTTCCAATGAGGTGTCTTTTGCTCTAAATTATCATCTTAGGTCTTACATGCTCACATATTATTAATATTACATAGTTATATCCATTATCACCTAATCCAACACATATGTATACTTAATCAAGGGTAGATGAGCTGTAAATTTGCATTTAGAGTAATCACATCAAGAATCAACAAGGTTAGACATGCATGTAGTAATATATACTCTTATACTTACCTTGTATAGTGCTTTACCCAAAACTAGCCTTTCCTTTGTTTTGATGGTGGAGGAAGCCTTAATGAAGCAAATCCTATTACATGCAAAGACATGCAAATGGTAAATCAAATGTAGGATGCATGCATGCTACTCATTTGAGTCTCCTTAACTCTTTTGGACTCAAAGAAATGAAGGGATGATGGAGTTCTTACCTGAGGAAGTTGGACAGAAGAAGAAAAGATGGAATGAAGTGATTCCAATGAGGAAGACAAGCATGGAGATGATGAGGAAGACAATAGGAGCCTTGGCTCCAACATGTGATAGCCCTAAACTTGGATCTCCAGCTAGTATGGAGGAGAAGAAGAGAAGAAGAAAAAGTTCTAGCAATAAGAGTATAGAGAAATGAAGAGGGATTGTTGGTTGCTTCCCTTTTGAACTCAACTTTTTTGGACTTTTACATGCAGTCCAATTGTTTTGGGAAATTATAGTTTAAGGTAATTGAGCTTCAATTGTGCTAGGATGGATCCGAATTGAGCTGGGCCAAACATGAAACTTAACCTACAAGATGAAATGCATATGATACAATTAATGTGGTGCCAAAATGCAATGTAACTCTAAATTACATGAAGGTCCTTAACTACCAAGTAAAGTTTGAACCCAACTACTTACCCAACTAAGACCCACTAAAAATTAAGAGCAAGAGGAATTAAGTTTAAAATACACATATTAATAGGAAGTCAAGCTCAATTAATATAAATTATAATTAAGTCAGGTCGGGACTTTATAGGTGGTATATTATGATTCTTGTAATTTCACTGAATCCTATGCATTCAGCCTTGATGTTCTCAATTTTCTAAACTCTACTGTATGATACCCTACTGTTTGCAATTTCTCTAAACTCTCTTGTATTATGAAGTTTAGTGTTTCTGATGCAGTATGAGATAAAGTATGAGTTTGAAAAAAGGACGACTAAATGAAATAGGTAGGGGATACCCTTTGCTTCAAAAATTGCTTCAAACGTTAAAGTTGTTTCAGAAAACTGATGCTTACTGCTAAGCTGTAAAGAGGTTACGGCTCACGATTCAGAGAACAAAAAGTATAGTTTTTCTTCTACGACTACGCCAAACCTGAGCAGTAAAATGTGCTATGGCTAAGCCGTAGCCAAGCCGTGGCTCAGCTATAGGAAATATACAGCTAAGCCGTAGAAGTAAATATGGTTAAACCATAATTACAGAGGAAAATTTGGGCACCTACGGCCAAGCCATAGTATAATTTATGGTTAAGCTATAAGATGCTCACGGTTAAGCCGTAGTGCAATTTACGGCTAAACCGTAAGGTGCCCATAGCTAAGCTATAAGTCACCCATGGCTCAGCTGCAAAGTTATTGAAACTTAGGGTTAAGGTGGTACTGTATGGGATCTTGTAGCACCTTAATTACTGGATCCTTTTACCCTATTAATTCGCCCAATGGAAAAACGAAAGATCATGAAAGTTTTGAGGGCTGAGACTTATTCATGTGATGTTGTCCATTTGTTAAGCACCTTCCCATGGGTGTTGGTTTAAAGGACTCTAATGTACATTCCCTGACACAATGTAACACCAAAAGGAGTCAACTATATATTAGATAACTTAAAACTATATAATCATGCATAGTTAGAAATAATAGGTAACTAGATTAGAGTTGGCTAGTAAAACTACCATGATCTTATTAAATGGAATTGCATGGCATATTGGATTACTGTTATTTTCTTATACTCTTTCAATAATGATTTGAATTGAAATGATCATTGTATGCATTGAATCTATTTGAAATATTCTTGATATTATATTGACATTGACATTGAATTGAGTAAGAACGTATTGCATGAATGAATGAATGAATGTATGCAGTTTGGTATTGTTCTCACTCAATTAATAAATGACATGATTGCTCAATGTTAAGTTCATGAATTTGTATAATTTAGGGATCATTTTAGGTTAGATTAGGGACTTAATTAGGTTAAATGGATAATTATTCTTTCAATTTCATCATTTTATGCATTTTCACCTAGAAATTAGAATTTGTACAATTTTTGCACATTTTATGCATTAATTAAGAACCTTTGCAATTTTTTTCTGAAGAATCTCAGTTGAGTAAAACTTTGTCCGGACGGATCTCGCTTCAATATGAGCTCTTCAGTATTTGATAAGTTTAATTAGAATGTGTAAAAAATGAAATTTGTAGGACCCACAAAACCCTAGGATGATTTGTGTCATACTGCTTGAAGATCCATATATTTAAAGTTCATCTACCAGTGGATCCCACCTAAAGATCAGCTAACGTTTCCAGAAGATCTTACCTTATTATATTCTGCTAAGAAATATTTTTCTAACTTGGCTAACAAATCACAAAACTGTAGAGATAGAATCCATTGCAAATTAGAATTTAAAATTCAATCCTATTTTTGTTAGGATAGACTATTTTAAAATGATCATAACTCTCAATCCGGATATTAGATTAGCGCAAATACCTACTGTTGGAAAGCTCTTTCAGAGTAGATATCTGTGGAGTCCAAGATTGCACAAATCAGAGCTAAAATGAGAAAGTTATGTGCCTGAAAAGTCTCATGTATATTTTTAGGTTGGATTGCAATTGCATCTACACCATTGAAGTTTAAATGCTGCACATTCTCTGTAGACCCCATATGAAGATCATATAAGAATGACAAAAGCTTCCATCTCATCTTACCTCAAAGGTCTCTCTCATTTAAGGAGATAAACCTTATAACAAGCAACAGATCTTATCTTTCAATCCACCAAAAAGAGGTCCAAATTCAATGAGCTTGAGGAGCCAGAAAATTATAAAAGGAGGCCACCATGGGAGGCTCCTCGTTATTTCCAGCCAGATTTAGAAATCCCAGATCCATCTTTCCCTCTTACATCCACATCTCTCTCCTCTCTCATCTCTTTTCTTTCTCTTTAATAGTGTGATTTGAGAAATATTCTGGGTATTCTGGAGCTCTGTTCTAGAACTTAGGAGTAGGAGAGAGAACTTTTGAGAGAACTATTGTACAAAATTTACTAATTTTTATGAAGAAATTGCTAAAGTTCTATTCCATGGAGGAGTAAACTTGTAGATCAGAGCACTGGGAAGAAATTAAGTACATTAATTTTCAGATTATATTTTTGTTTTTTTATCTCTTTGATTGCAAGCCTCAAATAATAGATATGTCTTTACACATCTCTCTTTGATCTTTATTTTTGTTTTATGGCATGAATTGTTAATTAATTCACTTAATGGATTCTTGGTTGTTTTGATCTATGTTTCATAGTTGATTTCTCTGCACTCTCCTTAGTTAATGTTTATTATATTTTTCTCACTTCAAAATCTCTATAATTTTATTACCTAATTAGAAACGTTCAGATTTTTTTTATGTTAACTTTAGTGGAGTTTCCTATGGGATTGACCTGTATTTACTACTGTTTTAAGTAGACAACTATGCACTTGCAATTATTATTGGATTGGAATTAAAATTCACATCACTCAAGTTCAATTATATGATTGAATCAGAATGGTCTGGCTCTACTTAGCCTCAGCTTTATGATACCGGGCGGGGTTGACTTTGGTGTAGCACGAACGGTGCCTTTGCAGTGTACTATTTTAGAGCTTTTGGACTTCATGTAGGAGAGACCATTCGTACCTTGGCCTGGTCGATGGTGTTCTCAACGCAGAGATCCTTAGAGGGAGGATTTGGCAAATGTAGTAGCCAAATAGTAAATTATTTTTGTTATTTGATTCTTATAGCATGATTACTCAATTGCACAATATGCCTAGTATAATAAATTGACCTCCTTAATCACATGTTAATGATTTTTATAGATATAATGTGTATTACCTTGATTGTGCTTATACTTTGTTACATAGTCTTATTTATTAGTTGTCTATAGTATTACAGGCTCGGCTTCCGGTTTCAATCTTATGAAGATCGAGAATAGTCTAGAAAAGACTTTCAGGAACCCCTCTAGCTTAGATGAGTGGACATCGGATCATCTCTGATTGATCCATTACAGAGTGCGTAAAACACATACTAGGTCTTGTTTTGGGATGTAACTACATTTAGGGTATCATGGCTTGCATTTGTTTTCCTTTGTCCTATACAGTTCATGATCCCTTGTATTTTGGAAACTTTGTCACTCTTGTATACTGTTCAAGAACTTTCTTTCCTTTTTGTAATGGCATGTTCCATTACAACTCATGTTCATAGCATATCATATAGATGTATAATAGTTGGTTAAAATTATCTTGTTTTATGAATGATATTAATAGGCTTTTGCGTTTGAATGCTTGGACAGATGTCCGTTATAAGCATCTCACCTGTGTTAGTAATGTGACTCTCTCTTATGTAATTCCGCTTAGACTTGAGTCCAGGTGTGTATTACACGGGAGTACATGTGTCATTAATTGGGACTAATCTTAATACCGAAATTCTTTGGCTTGGGTTGTGGCAGAACTCTGTCCCAATCTTACAAGGATTAAGGAGACATCGAAGGACGTCCACGAGGTCCTTTTAGGCCTCGATGAGTGGATAGCAGGAGAACTCTGACTAATCCCTCCATAGTGTGTGAAACAAAAACATTCGAGTCTTCTATTTTGGGATTTTCGGAAAATAAGATAAGCTGCCTCTGCATTAGTTTTATTTTGCTATGCCAAGTTCATGATTTCTTTCACTCTAGGATATGTATATCATTTTGTTCATGTGTATAAACTTCATCTCGTTTTTGTTTAAGTCATGTTTTAACCATTGTACAAATCATGTCATGTGGATGTCTTTCTCTTTATGTTGTTACATTAATGTATTGTTTCATGAATTGATATCCTGGGAATAGTATTACCTTTGAGAACAGCAAAATTTTATTTATGATATTGATAGGCTTTCGCACACTGAATGCTTGGATAGATATCTATTCAAAGTACCTCACATGTCTAAGTATATGAATATCCCTTGTGTAATTTTGTCTTGACCTTGGTCTAGATGTGAATTGAATAGAAGTACGGCTGTCACACCTCGAGACTAACCCTAAACCAATGAGTCTCCAGCTTGAGTTGTGACACTCTGGCTAGCCCAGTCTCGGCCTGTATATATTGAGGGTACAACCAGGGCAACCTTGGGCCCAGTACTTTGACAGTCCTATCGAAATGGCATCCGAAGCGAAATTCACAACTATGGTTGGGACCTTACCCTCGGTAGAGGGAAGTAGACCTGAGAGCTGGTAGATAACTTAGGCGAGGGACGTGGATAAACTTCAGGCCAGGTAATACAAACCCTCTAGTGAAGAAAAAGTGTCTACCAAAGTTTGAACTTTGCCAGACAGGTAAGAACAGACACCTCTTTCCACCTAATGATAATTAGACGTTTTGAACATGGAATATTATAGATATGTACACCCTAATCTAGTGGTTGAAAGTCTTCATAGCTCTCACTTATCTACGTATCAGTTGATCTATATGACTTAGGGCTCCCATGTCACGTAAATAGAGTACAAGGAATCACATTTATCAAAGAACTCTCTACAAAGAAACCTAGTCCCCAAACGATCCTTGTCTCATCCTAACATATGAAGACTTATCTGGGGACATATCTTCGCTCTCCGTTTGATCTAATGTGGGATCCATGGCATGGAGCCACACAATTCCTAAGTAATATTATTGTATTGCTAAGAATTCAAAGATATTGCTTGACGTCATATGTGCCAAAATTAGAGGAGTGAATGGTCGTCATATGGCCTTTGCTTTTGTGGGAAATGGTTACTCTTCTATCGCCTTATGAAACCAAATTTTGGGGAGGACCTTTGTTTCCACATTGTCTTCTTAGGAATTGAAGGTTTTGGGTGGGCCTCTAGAATGGATCAAGGCTATCAACTCAACCATATATGTGCAACCGATCAACCACATAGATGAAATTAAATAAAAAAAATAAAAAAGCACACACTGCAGGAAGACACGTAGTTTTTTTAATGTGGAAAACTCCAACCGAGTAAAAAACCACGAATCCAACGAGGATCAACCATCACGCAAATTTAAACAGTTACAAGATATACTCACACCCTTTTCGCATCCTAAGATCTGAATTCTTTTTGTGTAACTCCTTCTACCACGCGACTCTTTTTTAATGTGTACTGGTCTTTACTTGATCAACATGCAGTTTTTAACACGCAAAATGGCCTCAAGATTTCTACAATAGATGTAGAAGTAATAGTTTTCTAGAACAAAGCTTCAGCAATTTAACTCTTACTGAAAGCTCTAGAGAAGATGATTTCTAAAAAGTAATCTCCATTAAGGTTAATGAGACTTGTGTCTAGGGTTGAGAGAGAGCTCCTTTTATAGTCTCAATTTCGCGCCCCATAATAGTATTTTAATTAGGATAGGAATTGGCATTAAACATGAAAGCCTCATTTCAAAAAGGAAATAAAATCCTGCAAATCAGTGAGGTTTTCTCATTCGTACAATCGATCAGGTATCTATCTGATCGATTAGGTACCTATCCTATTTGGATACTTTTTTCGAATTTTGTTTGTTTGACGGGTACCTATCTGTTCGATTAGGTACCTATTTTGTTTGGATACTTTTTCCGAATTTCGTCTGTTTAGCTGTAACTTTTCCAGATCCGATCAATCCGAGCTTTATCTGATTGATCAGATAAAGTCTTCCAAGTTTTCTTCAATTCTTCTATTTAGCTTTTTTTAGTGATTCAAACCATAGGATCCAGAGTTTTGCCCAACCTATGAAGTAGCCAACAAACAAAAATCTTTATAGGAATTAAAAAAATAATAGCACATTAACCCATGCTAAGCATAGGAATGACCCATGTGGCTAGGGTCCATGCTTTATATAAATAGTTGAGTTTTTTTGTTAAGTAACTACCCATATATGTCAGTGCGCATGAGTTCAAATCCCTCAATCTATATATTTTTTTAGCATTTTTATAAATGCTCAATAAAAAAGTCAGAATTGAATTAAAAACCTTCTCTTTAATAAATTATATTATAATGGTTGGCAAAAGGGCCCATGAACTAGTCTCAAATGGATGACCAAGTCTGACCCATAGTTATTCGGCCCGAACTCAGGCCCATTAATGCTTGGCTGATATAATGATCTTTCCACAGGTCCTTGGGCAAGAGTACGACCCACATGAATAAAGTAGAGCTCAATTCCAGCATAATGTGGGCCTGCGTAAGTTTGATTTGGGTTAGCTCCAGCCCAAAATCTAACAATCTGGTGAAAAACACAAGAAAACAAGTGAGATGTATTTGAAAACCAGTAAGACAACATAAATGAAAAATCATAACACACAACTGTAAAGGAAACCAAGGCAGAATTACCCCTAATCCATTGGAATTATTTTTGTGTGTTACATAGTTGTTTTTCAATTTATTTTTCAAATGTTATTTATTTGAACCTAGATTTGCACATTTACATTTTTTGAAAACATCATTTTCCTCTTTGAATTTATTTTTTCTTTACTCATGGTATTTGAAATCCATGGACCCAAACCCAAGATCCAGATTTTATTGGATCCAACCTGGACTCAAATTCTGAACGGATATTTCAAATACTTGATCAGATCATCATCATTCATATCCTGTTTTTCCAAATGGGGTCTTATAAAATTGCTTTCATCTGTTAAGTGAAAATACCAACTAGAAAGCATTTGTTGGAGAACTCACCACACACATGACACATCTTGTATTGGTTTGACCTGTGTTCGGCTGCCTAATAACAAAATCAAAATAATTTGCTACAAAGGACAGTTTTCACACTTTGAAAAGCGTTTCTACTTTCAACGACAGGGGCCGGCAATGAGATTCTTCCTTTAACTGCTCTGCTTCCTGTATATGGAGTACTTTGTCGGACATTGACCTTCATCCAATTGGGCGACACCTCGCGAGAATGGCTCCACTTAGGCCTGCAGTTATTGTTTAGTTTAGAAACGTGTTCAGGAGATTGGACTATGCATATGGTTGAAAAGTCCACTTACAGACTTGATCTATAAAGATGGGGTCGGCAGAAATCTCATTAAAGATTGAAATTTTAAGTTCACCATACTATGTAAGGTGGGATGGAAATATCATAGACTGAGTTCCTTAATTGTTATATAGAAAGAAAAATGGTTTTTTGGGGCTGTTTGGATATCTGTTTTAATCTTGGCAAAGGGAACTCCCGGCACGACCTGCTTATAGCTACATGAATCCAACTTTGCAATTCAGGTTTAGGTTGAAATTTCTTGCCCAAGTGATCTGTGGATTGGACTCGGCTTGAGTATCTCATCATTGGACGCTCCAATTCATCTCAAACATTGCTAATTGCAATATTATGATCTGCTATCTGCTAGCCCAATTTCTTATATATATGTATATATATAGTTAAACTGCTTGCCCAATTTGAAATCCACATTTTTTTTGGGTACTGAAAGACTTTTTATTAGAAAAAAGAAACAAAGCACAACATCATCACAAGTCCCAGACTCTACTATTGGAACACTGTCGGTCCAAAAAATATACTCCTAACATAAGAGACCCAATTTAGCTGGCCTATGGGACCTTCATTCAATTCTCTACTAATATAACTAAAACTAGCAAAATCAAAATAACATGCCACTGTTAAGACATCCAAAATATGGGGCTTAATGGACCAATCCCGCACTCCGTTTAACGCGTCGATCACCACCATAGTATACAAGAACACCCGGATTCTACTCAAGCCTCTGGTTTTAGCAAAGCCTAGTGCAAAGAGAATTACCCCCGGCTTCGGCTTCCTTTCCTGAGTGCATTCTTGGGCCCTTGGTGGCACTAAAAACAATGAGTCATAAACTATAATCATAAATCCATATGCTTATTTTTCCTACACGTTAGAAAAAAAGCGACGTCAGAAAAAACCAAGAACTCTTCTCTAGGAAGAAAATGAGAGCATGGGCTAGAAGGCGTAGGAAGATGCAACATACTTTGCGCATTTAGAATAACTGTAATAGGGTCCAACCTGCACTTTCTAAGATTAAAGTTATTCCTGTCACGCCCTCAAAACTGGGCCGAATCCAAACCCGGTTCCAGGGGTGTGAGAATTGGGGCTAATTAAAAATTTTTTTTAACATAATCAATACGAGCCCCAATTCCGGGTGGATCAAAGTCCTTCGTGAGGCTATGCTTGGTGATCAAGCAACGATAATCACACGCGGAACTAAAATCCATACTCATCGCAGACGGATATCACATAACAACCATGTAACAAATCTCATTAATAATAAAATCAAGATCAAGTGCTTCGAAGCATAACAATTAAAGTTATAATTTCAAAACAAATAAATTTAATTAAATAAACTGATGGCCCAAAAATAGCCTTATTACATAACCTAAAGTTTTCGAATTCTGCACCGCACTAGGATATCTCAGATGATGTCATCGGTGCGCCACTCAACAACTCCGCCACCTGGTGGAATTTCCTGCGTAGCCTGACCCTCTGGTTTGGTCCCTGTAACGGAATCTAGACACCAAAAGTAGTGGGTCAGATTGACATAATCTGGCAAGAGGGTAAGCTGCAAACAATGGATTAATCAATTGAATTAAACATAAGTATTTATTATGATCCAAATTATATCAGATGCAAACCCCAATGGCATGAATGCACAGAAACGGGTATTCCCGCGGATAAATATATAGAAACGGATAAATCCCGCATACAGATAACAGAAACGGGTAGTCCCGCAGATAATAACAGAAACGGGTAATCTGCAGATAATAACAAAAACGGATAATCTCGCAGATAATAACAGAAGGCACAGCTGTATACTATTATCCACAGTACACGTTGAACCGATGGCGTACGTCCACCTCCGAACTGCAGTCGGTCAGATATATATATATATATAAATATACATATTTACGAATACATACGTATACCGATGTGAAATGAACCATAATATGAAACCCTTAATCCCAATATTCAATCTAATATCATTGTGAGTATTTAGAGTACTTAAATTTGAAAGTGTATTATGAACGTGTATCAATTTAAATTCTTTGAGGGTAAGCACTAATCCACCAACGGTCAAAGTTAGATAAATATGCACATGAGAACTAACTCTTTATCACAATGGAAATATGAGTCCACGATGCCGATATACTACTTTTGATGCCTATCATGTGGTGCATCTCGAACCTCACATTCCCATTCTGCATTTAGTCTAATTCTCATGTGAACATTCAACTAACATTCCTAAAAGACATAATTCATCTAATCCAATTATATATAATTAGTGTGTTTTACAAATTAGGTAAAAGATGTTCAACTTCTGAATCCAAAGTTAAATCAAGTCATGATAAAAAAGGGGGAGAAAATAATTAATTCCTTAATATCATTGTTGTGTACAAATACACCTCATCGTTTTATACAAAACAAAAGGTACAAATTTCGGATCCCAATTTGAAATCTAACTCAATTAAGAATCCAAATTAAAATTATAAATACATTCTAGTTACGGTTTAATCGCTACTAAATACATCTCAGTTTATTTCAAATCAATCTAAATGAACATTAATCAAAATTTCATAATTCTCATTTAAATTTATAAATAATCCAGATACATTTCTAATAATGTCGAATAAAAATTTAATTTAATAAAAATCTAATCTCCATTAAAATACTAAACCATTAATCAAAATATAACATTTTAATTCTTAATAAGAATATCCTAATCTAATTATTTATTTAGTATTATTGTGTATAAATATATATATAATAATATATTTTTTTAGAAAAGAAAATGGGCTGACGGGCCTAGACCCGCACTCGGGCCCAGTCCCGCCAAGCTGGGCCTAGACTAGCTAGGCTGGGCCAGACCCGCCAGGCCGGCCCGGACTCGCTAGGCCTGCTGCCAGGCGGCAGCTGCTACCTGGGCGGTGGCTGCTGCCGGGACTCCAAAATTTTTGTTTTTTTTGAAACAAAACATAATCATAAATCATAGTTTGGAAGAAAATCAAACCACACCTATTACCCCCAAGAGCCATTAATCCAAACAAGAAGAAGTCATGCCAAAAAAGGTGTGTTAATCAACAAGCAACTAAGACATATTGCAAGAACCAAAAACCATTGTTTTAACTATCCACTTGCCTGGATCTTGAAGCCAAAGTAGATCTGAAGATCAAAACTTGGAAGAGCCCACTTTGGTTTCCCCCTTAGAAAGCCTCTAGGGTTTTGGTTGAAGAAGAAAAGAAGAGGGTTAGAGAAAGGGGGAGAAACCCTAAGAGTAGAGTTTATATAAGAGAGGGGGTTTTTCTAAATTACAAGGAAGGGCCCCCTGCTCTCTAGTGGGTTTTAAGAAATTTTAAAAAGAGTCTTCTGGCCCAAAAAGGGTCCATTAACTCAGGCCCAAATGTGTTAAACCGATCTATTTAACCCCCTTAACCCAACTCAAACCCGACAAACCGGTATGATCCAATATAAAAATTCAGGACTTGACAATTCCCAACCTTCCACATGGACCACCAAAGAGCTATATCCCAAGTCTTTATATCCTCTGACCCATAAGTAGAAGCCGCTTGATTGGTTTGAAAGAGATTCACCCACGAATCTATGATGTCTCCACCTGCAATATTATGCGATAGTAATCCAAAGTGACATGAGAAAGCAAGCCGCCCATGCGAAATCACAACGAAATAAAGCATGCTCCAAAAATTCTTCTATGGAGCCACAAATGGGGCAAAGGGCATTAGCTAAACCAAGTCTTGTCTTGAGAAGGGATCTTACCGGTATGGACTTTTTTAAACACTTCCAACAAAAAAGGACTCTCTATGGGAGAGTCTTCCAAAATGTTTTTCAACTAATATTATCATTATTAGAATTATTTTGATTAACATTACAAGTAACGCGTCGAAAGCAGGCTTTGTTGTAACCTGTCTATTTGAGAAAGGCCCTCTTATCCTCATGATTAGGAAGAAGGATATACATTTTTTTTTATGATCTAGGATATCCTTTGCTAGCCTAACCTTCTAACTTTTGGCCTCCGGCACGGGGGTTATTTGATTTTGACGAGCAAGAACTATACATCCGGGAGATGTCCTTAACATGCCTACGATCAACATCCCTAGGGTCATTAAAGAAATACCTTAGTTTACTCAAGTCCTACTTCTTATGCTCATCCCAATGATCTTTCACCCAAACATTAGGAGCCAAGATATCCGACAGCGGTTTCCTAAGGTCCTCCTTGCAAGGAATCCATCTACTATTCCAAACACGGATATTGTCATGCACCATTTTCAATACTCCAACTAATATTAGCTTTGACCACTTGAAGTGCCTCCACAAGACGTTTCAAAAATCAAGAGTTCATGTTTTTGTAACTGGCCTCCCATGAGGATTTATTGGGGCAATACTTAGCGTTAAGAATTTGATGGCATAACAGTTGACTGTTGGCTAGATATCTCCATGTAGTTTTAACAAGAAGCGCAAGATTATTGCTCTTGGAATCTCTAATACCTAGCCCACCCTCTCTATTGGTTTACATTACTCACTCCATTTGAATTGAAGGTTCTGGTTAATGTATTCTTCTAGTTAAAGAATAGTTGAGCTCGAGTTGGGCCTACACATTATCCTTATTGCTAAACCTGCCCGATCCAGTGCCACTCCTTAACAGAGGCACTCTGGCTTACATTCTTCAATGAAAAATCAAGCGTTCGGATACTTTATTTTAGTTTTTTCTCTTTTCTACATTGTGGACTCAAATTCACAGTCTCTCTCACTCATGCACTTGTGTCCCTACCAAGCTGAGCAATGGCTTGAAATATTTACATAACTTGAATCATGTGATTATTGTGTGTTCTTTTTGATAGCCGGCTAAAGAAACAGACAGGTACATCAAGTGCTGGGCAACCTCTGCACTCGGTTAAAACTAGCTTCGAGCTTTATATGTTTTGCAGGGATAAGGCTTGGGCTTTACATGCAGTTGCAGGTTGGTTGTCAGCCCAGCCTAAGTGTGGGACTTAATTCTTTCTGGGCTGGTCTTGGACACAACTCGATACCAAAAGGTGCACCCATGCCCTTGGGCATTGAGCCTCTTAGAAGCACTCTGTTATCTCTTCTTAACCTCCAGAATGCAGCCTTTAAACTGCCTAATTATAGGAAGAAAAATCTTATACCAGTCCTTTTCCACCTCGCACTATCGAAAGTTTCTTTTCCAACTCTATCTTGATAATGGGACTCAACCCAAGAGCTACATTAATTTGAAAGGACCAATTTGGATCTTACTTGATTTACGTAACACTCCTAGTTTACATTACATTTCCAAAGTAAACCCAAGGCTGGCTCGAAACAAGTTGAGGCCTAAAACGATAATTCTAAATGAGGCATTTTTTATATTTTTAATGTTATTATAAATATTTTATTTAAAATTTATTATTTTTTCTTTTTTTGTAATCCAATATTGCTAATTAAGTCTTTATATTCAAATTTTACTAACATATTTTTTTCAATTGACAGTATGACTAATTCACTTAATCTCTCATTTGACTTTGTTGATCTAAATTAGAATTTTATCAATTTTAATTTTGAAAAAACTTCTTTTCATAGAAGCAACAATTATAAGTATTGTCAATATTTTCTAGTAGACATATTTAATATTTATAAATTATAACTAATAATATTTACAAATAAAACGAACACTAACTATAATTAACATATAATATTGGCTTAGAATTAAAAATAAATTTAAAAGCATAGAACCATAAGATCTAATTTTGTGATTTATAGATATGGATTACATTTGAATTTGATGCAACTTCTTCAATATAAAAAAAAGATTATATTTGAAGTTATCTTTTATAAATTTTTTCAGAACAGAAAATAATTTCTTGCTTATTATGATTTCAATGTTTCCTGTTTTTCTTTTAATGGCAACATTCTTTCAATGGTTAAAATGAGCTTTAATTTTTTTTTTGAAATATGAAAAATAACAGTTGTTTTTTTTTTTGGAATGTAAAAAAATAGTAGTTGCTTTAATTACTTTTATGATGCCTTATTCTTTATGAGAAACAAAATAATGACAACTGCTTTTTTTTGAAATTTAAAAAGATTTAAGTTGCTTCAATTATTTTTACGAGGCCTTATTTCTTTAGATTTAAAAAAGAGAGAGATAGGATTTGCTTTTTTTTGGGCCTTATTTATTTATTTATTTTGGGAGGCTTAAAGCAAAGGCTTTTCTTGCCCAATGGTCGAGCCACCCATGAGTAAACCCAACAGAATCTGAACATGAGCACCAAGTCGTAGCCCAGACAGCCCTAGCCCGACCAAACCCAAGATTGCCTAGTCTGAAGTTGGCTTTGCTAACATTAGAAAAAGAACAAGAAAAAGAAGAAGAAAAGGTTGGGTTTTGTTTTGGTTGAATCAGTTTTCTAGATGTAGGCCTAGTAAAGTTGCACCCAAAGTATTAAGCAAGTTTTTTTCAATAGGAACATTTACATTAGCTACTAGTCATTTATTCTATTTACAAAAAACCATCTGTAGTTTTCGTTTGTGCATACATGATTGCAACCTCCTGTGCTCCCATGAAGACAGTATTTGACTATTTGTCAACAGTTTTGATTGAAGGTCACCACCTCCTTTCTTGCGATGATAGAATCAAGCAGGGCAATGGCTTCCTTAACTTTTGACCTCGAATGCTATTTCATTTGTCTATTTCGAGACCTTCAACTAGATAGTTTTTAGCATCAAATGAATCTGATTATTTTTAAAATTTGACTGAGATCAAAGAACGCCTTATTGTTGAAATCCTCTCAAGTCTTAATCCCATGAGTAATAGAGTCGAACTTATAAATTCATCCATGGTGCCCACTTTTGAAACTCGGACAGCTTAAATTTATTTTTACCACCTTGTTCTATGATTAAGGAAGACCTTAGTTCAACCAATGTTTTCTACTCATCGTTAGATTGATCATTTCTTAGACGCACGACTTCGTGGGCCAATTGTTATAATATGAAGTGTACAAAATCCCTCTCACATTGTTTTTTCCCATTCAAAGTAATGCCTTCATTTGATTGTTGATGAATCAAATAATTTTATAGAGTGAGAGGCCCTTGACCCAAAGCTAAACCCATCCATGGAAAGTCCCGTGAAGGCTGCGTAATGAATATTATATATATATATTATAAAAATACCTTCTTTCACAGGAGAGTGACATGTGAATTCTTCTTTACGAGAGAGCGACAAGTGGCACATTTCAATTAAAGTCCTAAAATTCTCTCTAATTTCCCTCCCCTGAAATTCTTCTCTTTACTATTTAATCTTCTAAAAATTAGTATAATCCTTATCCCTATTATTATCTCTCTCTTTCTAAAATCAATCTAAATCTTTCTTATTTAAAGAATACAATACCTTAAAATTTTCAATGCAATCCTTTGCATCCAATCTTATCATAATCTACTATTGATATCCATATCATATTTAATCTTAAAGAATGCCATATAGTCAAAAGAAGGGGTTCTCATACATCTCAAACGAATTTTTATATCACTCATCATATTAATTAGGCAAATGACCTTTATCTCATTTCACATGCCATTAAATCCCACTATCAAAGTTGTAATTTGTGGATCCACATGGTTTCGTATTAAAATCACAAATGGAGTCTAAATTGGTCATGGGTGTTCACATGGCAAGATAGGCTAGGCCACGCCAAGCCAAGTAATGTTCAAGCCTAGCCTAGATTTTGAACAACAGGCCCGAGCCTGAAGAAAGCCTAACTCGGGCCATAAGTACCTACCTTGAGTTCAACCCACCTAGAATATTTCAAACTTGAGCCATACTGTATTATATTTAAAAAATGAAAATATTTGTTAGTTATGATGTTTGTTTCTATGTGAGAGATTTCTTAGTGTCTCTCACTTGCACCAATCGGGCTTGAGCTTTTTACTACTAAATCTCAGCCCAATTCAAAGTTTATATCTTTGCCCCACTTGAGTCAGTTAATGCTTAAGCACTAAAATTGCTAGATCTTCTCTAAATTAATCACTTAGAATAACACTACTAAGAGGCAAAATTTCTAAAATCTTGCTCATTCTAAATCGATCATGTCCCTTAAAACCTGGAACAACCAATAATTTGGATTAGCCGTAGCATAACAATTTTAAATTTGGATTAATACTCTCACTCAATTTTAAATTTTACATAAACTAATCAATTTTTATCTCCTATCCTAAAATCTTTCAAGTTTATACACAACATCTCTTGTGGTTAGATTGATGGAACCTTTGGAAGGTAGACAATCATATTCATTTTTATTTTGACTCCACTTGTCATGAATGGGTGGGTATTGAAATTCAATTTTTCAATGTAACAATGGGAGGAGAAAAAAAAAAAACAGAGAATGATCAGTTCATTGGCGTATAGGTTTTACATGAGAATATGAAATATGGTATATGCATAGAGACATTATTAAACAACTCACTATTGAGAGTAAGTGCAGTTTTGCTCTCTTTAAACACCAAAAGTTCTGATGGTTTATATATATATAGATATTTTTTTTCATTTTAAATGTTAAAAAGATAGTTATGCTATTTTTTTCCCATTAATTATATAATTTCTCTTTTCTCTCTATATCTCTCGAGGCTAGGATCATTACATTTTTTATAGGTATCAATTTTAATATGCTAATACATATTAACTAAGTGTGTCTTTCATGTTAGAATGTCTATGGTAATGCAAATGGTAGTTTATGCTTAGTGTAAGACTAATACAATTTTTTTCTACTGATGTAGATATTGAAAGTGCATTCCATATTTTAATGTCCACCACTCAATTGGAGATCATCTTAGGTTTTGTTACATTTACTTGAAATTTCTCTTTCTATTTTTATTTCTTTTTCTTTCTTTGAGTTATGTGCAAATGAATAAGTGGGAAGCCTAAATTTTGTGATAATCTTGATTGCCGGCTTCTTTTCACCTAATTCAAAATTTTCATATATAGTGATAGGGTTGGTTGAATTGATGATTCTTTGCATAGTGGAGTATTCCATATAATTTATATTACCATATAATATTTTTTTCTCTTGACATGATTTTACAGATTAAATGAAAAATTATTCTTTATTAATATTCTAGTGAAATTCCACAAGTACATTATTGTCATTTTTATTTAGTTTTACTAATATGATATTTACTTCTTAAGAGTGCACTAAAATATTTAAGATTATGACTGTAAAATGAATTTAATGTTAATATTAAATTAAAAATTATTTAAATATTTGTAACTATTTTTATTTACAAATAATATAATATTTAATAAGGGCCACGTTGGGTGTGGGCCCTAAAGCTCTAGTTATATATATAAAGAGAATTTTCCCTTCATGAGAGAAAGTGAGGGATTGACATGTGACACTCTGTTTATTTAGTAGGCATTTTGTTTCCTTCTTTAATCCGAATCATAAGTTTCAATAAAATCTCTCATTCGTCTGCCCTAATAAAATCTCTCCAAAATCTGATTCCCTTAAAAGCTCTCCAATCCACATAGTCATCTCTCTTCTCCCTTTCCTATTTAATTTCAATAAGAATCCTATTTTCTCTCATTGCTTCTACTAATAAAATCTCTCCTAAATATTATTCCCCTAAAATCTCTCCAAAAATCAATAACTTTACCAAGTCAGGCTCCACATGGTCTTCTCCCCTCTCCCTTTCCTATTTAATTTATCTTCTTCACCAAATATTATCGATATGTTCATAAAATAGTGCCTACATCCCACTTTGGCATCAATAGCTTAAATAGAACTTTATGGAAATTTATTATCACAACTATTCTCATAATTCCTTCCTCTCTACAACTCCGTTACCATATATATCCATTGGTTTCAATATGAAAAAGTTATTTCTCTTTCATTAGTCATCTTTATCTATCTTTATTTGAAAAATATGATTTAAGGAATTTAATTATTGTTTAAACATGTTTACTCATTTATCAGTATTTAATCAAGTTTACTGATTTTTTAGAATTTAACCAAGTTTAATCATCTGGAATTGCTTTCTTGTTTTCCTATCATTCATTTTACTACTGTTATACTTAGGATTGGGTGAGGAATTTAATCATTGTTTAATCACGTTTACTTACAATGCTTAATCATGTTTGATTTATTGTTCTCCTATTTTATTTGTTTTACTGCTGTTATACTTATGATTGAGTTAGGAATTTATTGATTTACTAATTATAGTGTTTAATCAAGTTTACATTATCTGGATTGGGGTGGTCAATATTTTGGCATTGTAGAAAGGATTGGGATTTTCGAATTAGTGAATTTTTGGAGTTCAATTAGTCTTGATTATTAAATTTGGGAAAATATTTTGGATTTAGATATTTTGAATTAAGGATTTATAGATTTACTAATTTACAGTGCTTAATCAAATTTAGTTACCTTGATTGGCTTAATTTTAAATAAATACCCTGTTACGTCCATGAATTTACACAATTTAGGCATCATTTTAGATTGGATTAGGGACTTAATTAGGTTAAATGCATCATTATTCATTCAATTTCATCATTTCATGCATTTTCACCTAATTATTGGAATTTGTACAATTTTTGCACATCTTATACATTAATTAAGAATGTTTTCAATTTTTCTTCGAAGAACCGCAGTTGGAGTAGAACTCTGTCTGGACGGGTCCCACTTCAATGTGGGCTTTTCAGTATTTGATGTGTTTAATTAGAATGTGCAGAAAATGAAATTTGTAGGACCTACAGAACCCTGGATGATTTGGGTCCCACTGCTTGAAGATCCACACACTTAGAGTTCATCTGCCCGTGGATCCCATCTGAAGATCAGCTAAGGCTTCCAGAAGATCTTATCTTACCCTATTGTACCAAGAAATATTCTTCGAGATAGAGTCAAATGCAAATTAAAATTTAAAATACAATCCTATTTTTCTCAAAATAGCCAATCTTAAAATGACCGTAACTCTCAATCTAGATGTCGGATCAGTGCAAATGAACCACTGTTGGAGAGCTCTTTCAGAGTAGATGTCCATGGAGCCCAAGATTGCACAAATCGGAGCTAAAATGAGAAAGTTATTGGTCTGGAAAGTTTTATGTGCATTTTTAGGCGGGATTGCAATTGCATCTACACCATTGAAGTATAACTGTTACACATTTCTCTGTGGAGCCCATAAGAATATCAGATAAGAATGCTTAAAGCTTGCACTTCATCTTATCTCTAAAATCTCTCTCATCTAAAGAGATAAACCTAATTAACATGCAACTGATCTTATCTCTCAATCCACTAAGAAAAAGAGGTCCAGATTCAATGAACCTGAGGAGCTAGAAAACTATAAAAGGAGGCCATGGGAGGATCTTCCTCATTCCCAGCTAGATTTGGAAATCCCAGATCTCTCTCTCCCTCTGTTCTCCACCTCTCCCTTCCATTAACTTCTATTTTTATTTTAAAGGTATTCTGGATCATTGTTTCAGAAACTAGGATCTAGAAGAGAGAACTCTGAGAGACCATTAAGGAATCAATGAAGTTATTTTTTATGTTCTTTGCAATGGTGGGCTGAGTTTCTGATCAGAGCGAAATATGAAGCTAAGTATTTTAATGTTCTAGTTTATATTTATTATTTTACTTTTTTCTGATTTTCTCTTGTTAATGTGCTTTTAAAATATAATAATAGATCTGTCTTCATGCCAAAGGCAAACCTCTGATTTGTGTTCTTAATGAATAAATTTCGATCATTTATGCTTACTTTGATAGATTATGTTTAGATCTATAGTTATCTTTGATAGTCTATGCTTAGTTTGATAGGTGATGCTTAAAATGTTCATTCTTTTATGAGGTGAAGGAGGTCTTGGGTATTGATTTTTTTTTTCTTAATTAAAATAGGTTTTTGCAATAGTCAAATTATCCGGATCAGAAACATTGACTTGTTTCTGATCTGAGTAATAATTGAGACAAAAGAGTAAATTAATTACATAAATTGGATTTTTAAATAATTTAGTGGATTCTGGCTGCTCTGATCTGTTTCTTATCATTGTTATTAATTTGTTTAGCTTCTGATTTGCATACGCACTGCTCTTTTATTATTGTTTTCTTTTTGAAAAAAATTCAGATTTTTAATTAAAAAGTTCAAAAGTGCTCTCTGTGGGATCGACCTGTATTTGCCACTGTCTCAACAAGACAACTGTGCACTTGCAGTTTTAAGTAGATTGATTAAATTCACATCATACCCCTCCCAACGTAAATAGCTAGGAGTTGGTCCATCTAAGATTCATCATTAAAAAAAATGATCAATACAATATCTTTATGACTTATTCACTGTGAAATCAAATGGATATAGTCTAGATGAAAAAAATTATTTGGCCTCTATGAACTGCAATTAGTAGATAGTGGGGCCAAGGTTTAATGATCTGAAATCTAAATTGTTGATATAGTTGAATGACGTGATTGTAGGATACTTGAGGGGTCCAAAAGTACAATTTTCGAGTAGAGGCTGTTTCACACCAAAAAGTTGGACACAGAGGGGTTTGATAGGCTTTAGAAAAACAAGAGGTTTGTTATTTGTTAGGCATTTTTGAAATTTCTTTTTAATGGGTAAGTCAACTGAGAAATTTTTTTATTTCAAATAGCAAACCACAAAAACAAATTTTTACGTATGTCTATATGTGTTTTGTTTTATTATTGCTATTCACCCTTGTCTCATTAATAATCCTTTTTTGAAGCCCATTTAACCATAAATTTCTATCTATCAACAACTAGGCTATAAGTTTTACAAAGTTCGTCATTGCAATAATAGTGGATTACTATATTGACCCCAAATTCTAAAACATCGCACTAGCAAGTGTCCACACACTTAATCTATAAAACTCTTCTGTTCTTTTAATTATTTTTTATTTTAAAATTTTACATATTTTATTATTCTTTTAACATCTTATTACAACATTCTTCTTTTGTTTTGACTTAATTTACCCTAGGTGAGAGTGCGCAAGTGCGACATGTGGCATGCCCTTAATGAATAATATTTCTTAGTGTGTCTGATTGAATAATAACAACAAATAATATCTTCTCCATCGAAGGTACAGATTGCATAATCCATTTTCTCTCAATCTTCTATTTTCTTGGTATGACTAATTGAATAAGGTGTGATATGAAGTGGAGCATTGATCACGTGATCCTATGATCATCTCACATGTGCTATACCAATATGATACGTTTCCTAAGAGCTGGTGATTGGGGTATGATTATTGGAAACATTATCATTTAAATATAACTATTTAAATATTTACAATTCATTAAAAAACTATTTCTATTTACCAATAATATAATATTTTAAACATGGCCCATGTTGGGTGCCAGCCCTAAAGCGCTATATTATAACAATACCCCTTTTAGTGGGAGAGCGACATGTGGTACTTCTTCTTTACAGGAGAGTGACACGTGGCGCACTCTCATTAAAGTTAAAAATCTTCTCCCTAAAATAACTCTCTTTAAAATTTTAAATTTCCCTTACCTCTAAGAAAGTCCTAAATATTATGGGAAACTTCTCCTTAAAATCCAAAATACCTTTCCTATATAAAATCTTTACCATTTTTATCTCTGCTAATTTCTTTAGAAAGGATGGTTACACATCTCCCATTAGAGGAAGTTTTCTTCTAGTGTGATCTGATTGAAAAGGGTTCCACCGAAATAACAACTTCAGATCACTGGAAGATGAGCCCACATGATTTAATCCTTGGCCTATGGCCACAAAAATGTTGTTTCTTATAACTGGACATCATATACAATTTTATCTCAGCCCTTTTCCTATACAATTTTAAGAAGAGTCCTAATATCTCTATCCAGAGCACCTAAAATCTCTCCACACAATCATCTCCTATTATCCCTCTTAAAACACATAAATTTCGACCATTAACAGTTAAGTTTCACTAGACCGTTGAACTGGAGAAATTCCAATTAGAGACTACATCAACTATTGTACTTAGTAAGACGTAGAGTGTGGGCTTACATAGTGAGGCCCACTTCAATCATGGCACCCTGACCATCAATCTAAAGGGCCTAGCCATCAATTTAAAAGGCCTGAAAAATCAATGATTAGAACTATTTACTACTTGGGTCTCTTATTTGATGGCTATTATTAAAGATGATGGACAAATAAAGTGGGTCATTTGTGTTCATGATCAAGCATTGTTTATTTTTATTATGATAAATTCTGGCACCAAGCCATTGAAGTAGAGAAATTCCATAGGAGACTCCATCCACAGTTGTAATTAGTAAGACAGTGTGACCTTACATAGTGAGCCCCACCTCGATAATGGCACCCTATCCATCAATCTAACGGGCATAGACATAAATTTAAAGGGCCTAAAAAATCGTTGATTAGAACTATTTGCTGTTTGGGTGTCTTATTTAATGGCTATTATTAAAGATGATGGACAAGTAAAGTGGGCCATTTGTGTAGATTTAATGAAACTAGGACATCTCTATCTTACAGAGAAAATATTTAAAAAATGAAAAGAGAATAGACTCACTATAAAAGAAATTTTAATAAATGTGAAAATCTTTATCATGATTGCTAAGAATTTTTTTTATATACAGAGGGAAAAATGAGAATAATTGTATTCATTATAGAAAGGGTTAGTTTCTATTAACTTTCCAAACAAGTTTGGGCCCCAAAAATGCTAAGGAAAATGTATAAAAACAATTGGACTTACTCTAAAATGGCCATCCAACCCTCTAAACATATGGTTAGTACAAGATGTACAATTGATGGTGATGGCAGCCCTGGTAGGCTTCACTATGTCTAAATACTTTTTGACAATTATGTGGGCCCAATGTGTGGATCATTTGAGGAACTATACCTAGCGCCAAATATTCTCTATTTAAATCTTCAATTCAATTTCGAAGTTTGTCTAGATGGATATAACAAGGAAATATTTTCAACTTTCACCATCTCTTACAAATCCTTTTCCCAACCAATCTCTCTCCTATCTCTTAAAATTTCTCTTTGTACTAACACCATCTCATCCAACCTAATCCTCTCTCTCCCTCATCATCTTATCTTCATCTCATCATCGATCCCATCTTAACCATCTAATCCAATGCTAGCCAACCATCTTATCATCATCTAGCCAACCCATTCAATTGAATCCCAATTCCAGTCTAACTAAACGAGATTTTTCAAAATTTTTAACTCTACCCATCATGATCGTCCCTCATCTCAAATTAAAAGAAAAGAAAATTGAAGAAATTAGCAATACTCGAGAATCAACCATTTTATTGTCAAAAATTGAAAATTATAAATTTTATTTTAATGCCATCAACACAATTTCTTTTATATCAGTTTCTTTTACTAATTTATTTCAATGTTTCCTATGTAGTATCAAATTATGAAGAAAATGCAAATTTTCAAGATATTGGACCAAGTACTTTCATTGCAACACCGAAAACAAATAACTTTTAAGGATGACTAATTTCTTTTAACGTTTTTTTTTTCTTATACCATATGTAATTCCTTTAGTCATTTAAGGATGACTTAATAGCAATGGGTTTTTTTTTTTCACTAGTAACTTTTATGTATCTATGATTCAAAGAAAATATTTTCTCCTTTTAAAAGAATAAAGATTCAATATTTTAACTATGTTTTCGCTATGATTTATGTCATAATATTCATTAATATTTTATTTAAGTTATTAATAATTTTCCATAGGACTTAATTATTATCTTTTTACGGCCTGCGTTGGGCACAGGCCCTGAAACGCTAGTTATTATATATATTATAATAATACCCCTTTTCGTGGGAGAGCGACACGTGGCGCAATCTTTTCGCAGAAGAGCAACACACGATGCTTCACTCTTCATGAGGTTGTAACACATAGCACTCCTAAAATCTAATCCCTCCCCTAAAATCTCTCTCATTACTGATATCTAATCTCAATCTAATCTCCCTAAAACTAATCCCCTCCCACTTGCTTTAAATACTTACCTTACTGAATACTTATAGAGGATCCTGCTTTTATTCTGGACCTATATCCAAATCTTGCCCATTAGCGGAGCCTACCTCAAATCTAAACTGCTCAAATCAAATCACTTAATCCCTCCTCACCTTGATGGTTAAGATCTTTGTTTACTTTTATAATCAATGTCGGTATAAATTACCAATCTGATATCGATAGAGAGGGAAAAAAGCCATGCATACAAAACCCATATCAGATCCTCCAAATTTCTGACCCAGTATCAGTGGATTTGAGATGAGCTAGGCTTGACAAGAAAGATCCATAATCATTGAAAAAAAAAATGTAATAATAAGTTAGTAAGATTCATAAAATATGTGCCCCATATGCATTAAATTTCTTAATGCATGGGTCTATGTATTGGTCTTGAGATGTTTTTATATTTCATTGGCCTATTTTATCTTCCATTGGGCCACAAGTTTTTTAAGTTCTTTCTTCTATTCATTTATATCTCTAAGTTTTCTATATCTTTTTTTATATTTTTCCCATTTGTAATCACCTTTATATATTTGAAATTTAAATTTATTTAAGACCACTCATTCCCTAAAGCACTACCTACTACTAATCTTGAATTCTTAATTCTCCCTAAAATCTTTCCCAACACATGGTTTTTTGTGTTTAAAATCTTAATAAAATTCACTTGGTCCAAATTATTCTATTTTTCTCTATAGATGACATTCGACTACACTTATTCTATTTCCATGTATAATTCTTTTTAATTTTTTTTTAGTGATTTGACCAAGCCCAATTAATTAATTGGCAGGCTCGGGCCTAAATTTTACAAGTCATGTCGGGCTTGGGCCAAGCCTAGGCCAATGCTTCTAAAGTTGGGTCAGGCTTGAATATGCCTTAGCTTGGCCTGGCCCATGAAGACCCTTACTAGAAATTCTCTATACATCCTAACACTCTTTATGATTTTTTTTTTCCTAAGTTGGCCCAATGGCTATGAGTGGGAAGGCAAGGCACCCACCTACATATATTTATCAAATGGACAGCACTGGACGTTAATTTATTTTATTTTCTATTCAATTCCAATTGATCGATTTTTTTCATAGTGAGAGAGTTGGTTAACCTATTGATTCTTGTACATTGGACTATTCTATAAAATTCTTTTTTACCATATAAATTTTCTTTTTCTCTTAAGTTGAGCTTCTAGATAAAACAAAAAATGATCTAACCTTTTTTTTATTAATATTCTAATGAGACTCTATGGGTATAATAATTTTACAACTGATTTAAATGATTTTAGTTTAAAACATAAATACTTTTTTTTATAAGTATTGAACTGGACTTTGTTAGACTTGGCATGGCCCAACATGGCCTAGCCATTGGCGGTGCATGATCATATATGGGCTTCGCCTGACCCCAACATCGAAGCCCTCACTATGGTGGTTTGGCCTATGTTTTTATTTTGCTTTTATGGTATATATATTTTCAAATGGGCCACGTTTGGTATAGGTCATTTTCTTTTCTATTTAATTCCAACTAATCAATATTTTTATAGTGAGTGGGTTGATTGACCTAATGATTCTTTGTATATTGGACTATTCCATCTAAATTTTTTTACCATTTAATATTTCTTTCTCTTGAGTTGAGTTTACCAATTTAAGGAAAAATGATCTAAGTTTTTTTAAAAATATTATAATAAAACTCTACAGGTACATTATTTTTCTTTTCTATTTAGTTTTACTAATATGATATTTCATTTTTTAAGTGTGCACTAAAATACTTAAAATATGATTGTGTAATGAAATTGATGTTAATATTAATTTACAAATAATTTAAATATTTTTATTTACAAATAATAGAATTATTAAACAAGGCCCTCGCCAGTATCAAATTATAAAGAAAATGTGAAATTTCAAAATGTTGGATCAAGTACTTTCATTGCAATACCGAAAACAAAGAACTTTATTGAGATAAGCTCACAAATTGAAACAAGTGCAGGAGTTAAAAGATTTGCACAAGATGAAACAAGCACAACTAACAAGATAAGCGGAGAAGATAAACCAAGTACAACTACTGAAACAAGTGCATGCTAATAAACAAATATTAATGGTTTTTTTTTCTTAGACAACATGTAATTCCTTTAATCATTTTAGGATGACTTAACATCAACGTTTTTTTTCAATCTCAACTTTTATACATCTATGATTCAAAAAAAAATATTTTCTAGGATGACTTAACATCAACGTTTTTTTTCAATCTCAACTTTTATACATCTATGATTCAAAAAAAAATATATTTTCTCCTTTCAAAAAAATAAAGATTTAATATTTTAACTATGTTTTCGCTATAATTTATATCATCGTATTCATTAATATTTTATTTAAATTAATAAAGATTTTTAATAAGACTTAATTATTATTTTTTCATGGCCCGTGTTGGGTGCGGGCTTTGAAGCGCTAGTATATATAAAGAGAATTCCCCCTTCGTGAGAGAAAAAAAGAGTGCCACACGTGGCATCTAGTTAATAAAGGCATAATATCTTATAGATTCTAAATAATATATCTTATCCACACATTTCCTATGAATTTTCCTAAAATTTCTCTCTAACCAATCCCTTTTATCAAATTAATCTCCAAACCCAACAAACGTTGTAAGATAAATTAGTTTTATTTTTGCAAGACTCCTATGGATGGTAAACTTGGTTGCTATCCCTTTTGAACCTAAGTATTAGAATACCGCGCATTAATGGATTAATGAACTTGTTTTAAAATAGTTCCGACGGTGAATCCAAATTCTTCCATTTAGTGGCCATCAGATTAATGGACATATGTGAAGGATGGTGCTAATCGATTATCATAGGTCAAGTGGCTAGATGGTGATGTTTATAAAATATAACATTAGATATGAATATGTGATAGCTATGCACATTTCTTTGTGTGTGTGTTTTTCTTTTTTCTAATAGAATTCTCTCTCCTTTCCCCCACCCCTCTCTTCATGAGAGAGCATTAGAGAGACACACGTGGCATGCAACCAATGAAAACATGCATTTATTAGAATTTCCTTTTCTGTAATACTTCTTTTTAAATCTCTCCACACGGTTATATCAATATCCCTCCTATCTCCTAAAATCTCTACATGCCAGCATATGGCGGATCATGGCCCGCTTGATGGAATAGTAATATTCCAATTTTTTGTATATATATATTTATTTATTAGGGGATGTTCCTTTGCATTTGTCCCTCACAAAGGGATTGTGTATACTCCTTTGTGGGACCCACTTTGGACCCCATCAAGGGATGAGAGGGGGGAAAAGGGGGTGGAAAGATCCATCTAGGATTACCGTAAATATTAAGTTTAGCCCTAACCACATGTCCCTAACCACTTCATCTATGGCTTACAAATCCATTCCATTTGGATTGGTGAACAGTCGATCCAACGGTCCAGTAAATTTGGATTTGATTGAAACTTGAGTCGTGTTACTATCAGGGGAGTTCCTATATATTGTAAGGTTTGAATTGGGTGATAGATTGGCTCAACTTAGAGTCATCACAAAAAAGTTGGTGCAGGATGGATGCCCATAAATATTATCCTTATTTATTTGAGCATGATTCTATTGTAGGGTTCTTATAATGTGAGGTTCTTATGTGATTCTTATATTAAGTTTTTTTAGATGAATTTGACCCTCCAAATGCCACACACCCTACTTAATTTTTATGGTAATAGGTGGGCTCCACATGTGGGCCATTCTTAAACTATGAACTATGTCTATAATAGGAGCATGTCTTGTAACTATATAATTTTCTTGTTGGCTCATAATCTATGTTCTTTCCTAAGGTGATTCACTTTGGATATGCTGAGAACTGGACTGAAAATTTGATGTGGGTAGACCTCATTGCAGGCCAATCATAAGGGTAGGGTGGGCAACCCAATATTTAATGATTATAAATATCATATCATAGTAATAACTGACCCACCTATAATCCAAATCAAAACTTCTCAATCATACCTCCTTTGCAAATCTAATTTTATATATCAGATGGGATAGATTTTCTGACCTTTTTACTTAAGCCAATAAGTTACAGCTTATATCATTTTGGCTTCAAATGATGGCTGATTAGAGATTTTTGGGTTCTTCAAACATACGTACTATGTGTGGTTCAATCACCCCCACGTTAGACCTACACACGATAATTCACATCAAGGGCATGATCATGTAACCGAACATTGTGTATAAATTTTCATTTGAAAATATTTGACATTTTAAAATTAATTTTATCTATGATTGTGTTATGATTTATTATATAATATTTATCTATATATTATTAAAATACTAAAAATTTATAAATTTAATTATTTAAAAAAAATATTTTTTCATGGCCCACGTTGGCCGTGGACCTTGAAGCGCTAGTCCATTCAAAAGATAGTTCACTTGTTAAAAGAAATTAAGAGAGAAAACGTTTCAAAGTTCAAACCCATTATTCAACCCATTCAAACGTTCTAGAGTTTCTCCTTTTTCTTTCCATCTTTAGAAAGTCCTTTTTTATTTTTGAAAAGTTTTTTTCGTATTGTTATATCATATTATCGTAACAGATTACACACTTTTGTACCAAAAAAAAAAAAAGAAAAGAAGAAAAAAAAAAGATTATACACTTCTATATGTAGAGAGAATGAAAAACACTCTCCATGACCCAAGTTAAGAGAAACAATATACAGGATATTTTACAGGAAAAAACTTCCTAGTTGGACAGTGCATGAAATTGGTTCTAGATAAATTTAGTACACAAAATAGATCTCTTGGGGTTGATTTCATGCAAATTTTTTTTTAAAACGGAGGGTGTCTAAAGCCTTTGTGCTGAACTAATCCCTTCGGACTTAGGAGGAGCCGGGTAAATCCCATGTGGCCTTAGTGTGGTAGCGCAGTTTGAACCCACAACCTTTAGGAGCAAAAATTTTGTTTCTTTTTTTTTTTTGTTGTTTTTTTTCTTTTTTTGAGTGAGAAGGAGCGGCCCTATCTTTGCTACTTTCTTTTTCTTCCTCCTCTATGATGTAGGTAGATGATGATGATGGGTGTGGTATCAGAGCATGTTCCAATCAAATTTCATGCTTAGAAATCTCTTATTCTGCTTGTTAATCTCCTTTCCTTGATTAAGGAGGAAGAAGTAAAGAGTGTGGGCCGCTCATGAGTCACGTGTTTGTGACTTAGTTGGGGTTTCCCTGTCTTATTCAAAACATAGGAGAAAGAAGAAAGTTCTCCTTTTTATCATCTTTGAAGAGGAAAGGGGGACTTTGGAGACTTTTTCTTGTCTTTGTGGGCATATTTGGTAATTCCACTTTAAAGCAAAGTTAAAGTTATATTTCATTTCAATGCTAACAAACTAAAAGAGTTAAATCAAAATACCACATTTCAAAAAAATTCTTCTACCTTTTCACATCAAAAAGTCAAAAAGCTACTTTCATATCTGTCACGCCCTAAACTTGAGAATTTGGGATTAAGGTGGATCTTGAGGCATGGCACACGTACCCCATGGCAATCCATGTTATATCAAGACACATACGAACTGCCACAAGGGTGATTCCATAGGCATATGTGAGGAAGATCCATAAACAAGTGTTTGATCGCGCTTGATACATGATGTGAAATGCAACAGATTCAAGTCTAACATTCACACACTTTAAGCATTAGGAAGAATGGGAAATATAATTATAGTTCATCATTAATCTCCCTTTGTTTACATGGGTTCAAATGCTCTGGTAGCGAGGATGTAGGTTAATTACAAGTTTTGAAAATTTATAACCCCTCCCTCTAGTCTCAAATGTGATCTAAACTTGGAAACTGCAAGAAAATACATGAAAAGCAATTAAAATACAAAAAAAAAAAAAAAAAGAAAGGCAGGAAATGGTGACCATGGCCCACGATCATTGGCCCTCTACTGGCCCATGGTCACTGACAGATAATGGCCGAAATGGCCATTGTTTGACTTGTTTATTTTCTGTTTTGCTTCTATGATGCCTTCAGAGTGTTGGAGCTTGTTTTCTTCGACTTTTAGAGTATTGAATGACCACCAAGAATGAATAATTGGGTTGTGGAATCGACTAAAACCTTTGGTAATCATCACTTTTTTATTATGAACTGTTTTTATACAAACCCAAAAAGGGTGCTTTATATAAGCAAAATGGAGCCAAAGTTATGTCATTATGAACCTATGATTTTTAAGGAATAATATGAAGCCTAAAGAGGCTTGTTCATAACTTCCAAAGGGCCCAAAACCCTCCCAAGTGAGAAAACCAAAGGAATTGGTTTCATCTTTTGTATACTTGATGACACTTGCACCCATCTTCTTTAAGTGATGCACATACTTCTTCTTCTTCTCTGAACCATTTCCAACTTTAAGTTAGTGAGAAGGAGAAGAATAAGTGGACTTGGAGTGTTTGAAGTTGCTTAAACACCTTGTGAATTCTTGGAAACTTGCTTGTTAATTAATGCCTTGAATCTTATTGAACTTCTTTGAATTTGCTTAGAACTAATGTGAAACCCTCTCCCAAGTACCAAACCTTCCTTTTAAAGACTCCAAAGGTGGTTTAGGGAGTTATGGGAGGTTGGAGTTTGAAATCAAGTGGAGAAAATAGCTGAAAACTGCTTGAAACCGCTTCACATGTGTCAGTGACCATGGCCGCAGTCACTGATAGGTCCAATTTCGGGTTTTTTTTGCATATATGACCTGTTTTCACCTGTTTGGGCCCCAATGATGTCCGATATTTATGAAAATTGGAGGGATGCTTTTCAACACTATTTTAAGTGTGTCATAGACATTTCAGTTCGTTTTGTCCTTTTGAAGTTATCAACCCCCCTGTTGACTTTTCATGAAAATGGGCCCTTGTTAACCTGTTTAAGGCCCGAATAATCTCGGATTGATTTAAAACTTGGAGAGACTGATGTCAGGGGCATCTTGAAGTATCCATCCAAATTTCATGTGGTTTAGATTTGTGAAAGCAGGATTTCGAACAGTAACCTACTTGTTGCATGTTCTAAGTCAATGTTCTTTTGTGTTAAAAGCAGTTAGCTTGTATTCTATACGAATAATGTTCAATTGATTTGAAATTTTAGGGAACTGATTTTGAACACATTTTGAGTCACTAGTTCGAGTTTCACTAGCTTGGGCCTCCCAGAAGATTTTTAATTAGTGACCCCTATGATTTGGAGGTCACAGACTCGTAGTTGACATTTAGTGGAAGTAGGGTCGACGAAGTCTTCTCGGCTTGAAAATTTACAGAACCACGTTTGAGTATAACATAAGCCTTATGTCCAAATTTCATTAACTTTAGTCACTCGGAAACTAGGCTTGGGTCAGTGACCCCATGCCTTAGGGGTCACTAATGCAAAGTTGACATGTTGTTGACTTTGGGTCAAATGGCATCCACTTGAACTAAAATTTTTCAAAGTTGCTCCTGAATATCATGTAAGCTTCCTCCAAGAGTTTCAGTTGATTCTGACATGTAGAAGTGTCAATTGACACAATGACCCCAATGAGTTAGAAGACAATCACTGAAGCTTGATTTTGAGCTTAGATGAAGTCCAAATGCGTTGAAACCTTGTAGCATCATTTCTAAATATGTGTGGAAGTTGTCATATGATTTTCAACCACTTTGGTAACTCAGAAGCTTAAATGTGCTTGGTGACCCCTAGGTTTTGAGCCAGTGAACCTTGAGTCTAATACTTGGTGAATTGAGTGACCAAATGAAGTCCATTAATTCTGAAATTAGAACTATTGCACCTTGAGCTCATTTGAAATCTTCTGAATGAGTTGCATCAATTCTAAAATTTTGATAAAAAACCATCAAGGGTTTAATGATGGAATTTGGTAAAAACATAAGGAGTCTGAATTTCATTGCCCTATTTTCATAGACATCAAAAGTAGTATCTCTATGGGGACTGTAGGGAACACCCACTAAAAGAAATTCTTAAGGTATTGGAAAATTCAGAAATTTATGAACTTGGTTTTGGATTTTGAAAATGGACTTGATTTTCTTATGACCTATTTGTTATAGATATCCAAAGTGGCATCTCTGTGGGGATTATGGGGAACATCCACAAAAAGAAATCCTTGAGGTTTTTAAAGAAAAATTAAGGTTAAGATCTAAAATGAATTTGGGTTTGGACTTTTCTTGGATTTTTAGTTTTTTTTTTTTAAAAAAATCAAAGTTAAGGTTTGACTTGGCTTGACATGAGTTGAAATGAGATGGAAATTTGAGAAAGATTGGCTTTGTTGGGATTTTATCCAAAACAATTTGAGATGAGGGCTCAAGATCAAAGTTAGCCCAAGATAATTTTTAAATTTAGATTATTTTCGAAAGAGAACCCCCTTTTTCTTTTTCTTTTTTTTTTTTTGGAAAAGAAATACCCTAAGGTGGGTTCATTCCGTTGTGGGAAAACATTATTTTTTTATTATTATTTTTGTTTTGGGTAAAATTCCCAAAGTGGATTTACCAAATGCTGTGGGAATTTAAATGATCTTGTTTGATAGAATGTTGACCACTATTTAGTGGGTCCTAATACTCAAAATCATAGTGACCGTGGGACTTGAAGTGAGGCCTCATGCCCGTGAGTAAGTGAGGGATAGCAGCAATGATTGTGGACTTGGCTTGTAACATCCCTAACCTAAGTATTTATTTTACTTAATTTAAATATAATTTTATTTAATTGTTTGTATTTTAGTTAATTAAGGTCATTATAATTATTTAAATTTCTTTTGGGTTTTGGGCTAATCGGATAGTAATTTTAGGACCGTCAGTATCCATCAATTGACTCAACCCAATTCTAACTCATTTTGGACCCATTAAACCCAATAACCCAAACTAAGCCTTTACTTATAAATTAACTTAAATAATAGGGTTCTTTTTATAAAAACCAAAACTTATCCTCAAACCCTAAGCCTATTTATATCAGACGTTGAGCAGCCTCTTCCCCCATCTCTACAGTGCTCCTTCCTCTCCATCTTCTTCATCCCTTGATCGGCCAAGGTCAAGCCAATCCAAGCCGTCCACGGGTTGCATCTTCATCATCTTCTACATCTTCTTTTTCTTCCTCTTCTTCTTCATCTTTTCTGTTGGGGATTGTGGGTGTGCAAGGGAGAGAGAGATCTAGATCTTCCTTTTCCATGAATCTTCATCAAAGGCAAGTAGATGCATTTATCTCTAATGATCTTCACTAGTTTTTTTGACTCATCATGATTTAGATGTTGTAAGAATGCCCATTTAAATCTCTAAAGATTCATGGTAGGTTAGATGGGTATGTATTTCACAGAATTTTGTTTGATGGTGTTTCGATGGATTTGATGATTTTGATGGATTTGATGAAAGGGGACCGAGCCATTTTGAAGATGGGTCTTTTGTTAGAAAAAAAAAAAGGAAAGATGATCGTGTCTGGAATGAACCCAAACACGTTGCTTGTTTGGAGCATGTGCAGGGTGTTTCCAACCTTTATACAAGTGGTGGGCCCCACTGCTGTAGCGTGGACTTTTGGCTACCGGGTTGATGGTGGGCCATTGACACATATATATATTTAAAAAAAAATGCATGATTGTGTCTGGGGATGAACCCCAGACATCATGTAAGGTGGGAAAAACCACCTGTGCATCATTGCACAGGGGCAATAGTGCACCTGGCAGTGATCACAGGTGGGTCTCCCACCTGCACATGCTGGCAAGTGGGCCGCTGGCCATTGCTCCTAAGTGGGGCATTAACATACACATATATACATATAAGAAAAAATAGATGGGATCTGGGAGTAAAACTCCCAGATCTGGGTTGGTGTGCAGTCTACGGTCCCTGCTGTGCACAATAGGGACTGCAGTCCTTCTGTGCACAACTAGGTATTGTTGGGCTTGTGTGGCCAGTCTAACCCAGATGGGTGAGGCCCTGACCTGGCTGCCAAGTGGGGCCATCAATAGGTGGGATCCCGGGCAGCAGGTGCAAGTGGGTTCATCACTTTGTGGGGTCCATGGTAGTAAATATATGTGGGTTGATAATTATTGGGATTATTATTGTAGTGGACCGGTGGGCCACCCCTTGTGTGTGATCATGAGCATGGTAGACTTGGGCCCGATAATTTAATTAAATGTTTATTTAACCATTCATTTATGATTTTCTTTGGATGGTTTACATACCTCGGAAGACCCTTGTGTTGGTCTTGGAATCCAATGAATTTGATTTAATAAAATTAAATCCATCGCATCATCAAAGTAAGGGGTTATGCTGGCAAATTTCCCCTTACAGATTTCATGGTTTGCACATGATGGTACAAACCACCTGCAATCAGATGAAATGAGAATTGGGCTATGCATCACCCTGGTTTTCAAAAAAATTCCCAACCTTACTTCATCTTGGTTCGTGTGGAATTATTGCATGCGTGAATTGTGGTCACAGTGTTAGGAATGTTTGTGGAGATATTCCTTGATCATTGAGTTGCATTTCTTCATCTTGTTACATACATGTTAGAATTTATTCCAGCGTTTATGATGATTTGGACCATGTTGTGGCTTGGACCATGTAATGTTTAATTATGAGGTATTCATGTTGTGTTAAAAATTATTTTACTTGTATGATCTTTTTATGATATGGTATTTGGATACTATTATGGCCAGCCATTCACACTACCATATATAGGATGTGTCTATCGAACAATCACTGACCCATGTTTATGAGTCTTGACACAGGAAGGGGCAAGGCTGTGTGAGATTATTATGTGGATCTGGTCATTGGACGATTGCAGTCGGTTTCACAGATGTACACTGTGATGATTTTTACCGGACTTAGGGCCAAAGACGAGCTTACCACTCGTACATGGTTGGTTTCACTGTGATTTTGGACAGGATGCTAGGCATCCAAAGACGGATTTGATCCACCGTTTTTGGACAGGATGCGAGGCATCCGAAGATGGTATAAATCTCGTAAGGGCATCAGCAGATGCGATGCTCGGCGAAGGTGATATTGTTCATTTGATGTAGTGTCGGATTTAGGATCCGTTCCTTCTATATTGCATGACATTCTTTATTTTACACTGTTTATATATATTCTTATGATTTTCTCGCCTTATTCTCACTTTGATAGTGTATTTCATTATTAGTTATGTGTATTTTACTTGCCGCCATTTTGTGGTTGACCCTTGTTTTTTAAAATTGATGCATAAGTACTGAGCCCGGCTTTACCGAGGAGGAGACGCAGGCTGAAGCATTTTAAACGCTTGAGCCAATTGGTGTTCCTGAGTGGGGTGCAAATGATGGCTTCGGAGCCATCTAACCAAGCACAGGAGTGACTCATTTTATTTGCAATTAATTTAAATAAATCATTCTTTAGAGACTTGATCCTTTAATGGAACATTGTAATAAATTATTATTCACTTTATTTGCAACTTGAATATTATTATTGTTGTTATCTGGAGATATGCAAATTTGACTTTCTCTTGGTACCTATTAGTTGAAAATGCTTCCGCAGGTTTGGAATAAATGTGAATGGCCTAAACTCACCATGGCCTAAGATCCTGTGGGAAAAATAATTAGGAGTCAATGATTTTATTTACTAAAAAATATAATAAAATAAAAAAAATTATTGGCTCCTAATTTCACGTAATCCTAGTTTCATTTTTGGGGATGTGACATGGCCAAGGCTTGGAGCCCACTGTTTAACAGCTAGTGTCTATGGGAACGAGAATGAAACATCAGGCCATGGGCCCCACTGCCCAACACAACAATGTCCATGTGCAAAGGGAAGGCCAACAATGATAGTCGACCAAGGAGTAAAGTTGTGGACCCCATTGCTCCACACAGCAGTGTCCGTGGTAAATGGAGCTTACATTGTGGACCCCACATGACCACGTTGTGACCATGAGTGGAAGTTAGCAAACCATGGACTTGGAGAAGATTCGAGAGTAGGCCACTAGATAGTGGTCCTACTGCTCATCACGTTGGTGACCCTAGGAACTTAAAGTGAAGCCTCGTGTCCTTGCATATGTTATATAAAGCTCATGTCCCTGTTTTCTCCTTCATTCCATTTTTTTGTACTTTCTGAGTTGGGGCCGAGAGCAAGAGTAGTAGTAGGTGAGCATCTCCTCCAAGCTTCTTATTGTAATTTTCTCCATTTTGAGTCAGCTACTATGGCAGGTATACATCTCAAATTTCATCTTTTCTTTGTGTTTTGTCCATAGCTGAATGCAGTTTTGCCTAATTTTCTTTTGATTTCTGCAATGATTTGCATATTTGAATGATGCAAAGCATTCCTCATGTGTTGTTGTTTGTTCTTCCAGTGGGTTGTGACCAAAACATGCCCCAACATGTCAAGAGTTGCTAACAGTTTGGGTTTTCCATGGGTGACGAGTTGGGTATAGAGCTCAACCCTTTCCTGCTTCTCCGTTTTTTTTTTTTTTTCCTTTTTTACCTTCTAGCTTGCTGTTGGTGGTGTTGTTGGTGGAAGAGCCATACTTGAGTAGCCTTCTTGTGTGTGTGTGTGTGTTTTTTTTTATTGTTTTTGTTTTTGTTTTTTGTTTTTTCAATTTAGTCATTGCTTGTGTAGGTGCTATAACCACGACTAGTATAGTCTGTGAGATACCCACGGTCACAACCCATTCGACAAAATGGCTGACTGATTTTTTCTTCTACTTTTTTTTTTTTTTTACTTCACTTGCTTGACTCAGTCAATCCCTTAATATATGGTACTGCTTTGAATCTAAGAGTCTGATGAAGTTCTTTCCACATCTAACAGTTTGCAAGTTCACTGCCACTGCCAATGCTGCCCATGGGGTTACACGGCCACTGTCAAGAAAATTTTTATTTTTCTTCTTCTCTCTCTCTGTTTTTTTTATTTGTCTGAGATAGTAGAGTCAATCCGAGGTTTTGATGAATGATTTTTTCTTAAACACCAATCCAATTATGCTTGACATGGTTGAGAGTAAAATTTCATGGTGTTTTTAAGGCTTGAGCATTTTCTCAGTCACGGTTTACCAATGAATGGCTGTTGGCCCCTCTTCTCTTTTTCTTTAATACTTGTTTGAATTTGATTTTCTTGGCTACAAAATTGCTTCTTGAATCCCCTCTCAAGATCATGATATGACCAATAGTAGAATTTTTAGAACTTTGCCATGACCGAACATTGTCCATGGTCACAACCAAGTGGACTAAATTTGATGCCAAAAAAATTTCTTCTCTTCCTTTTTTCTTTGATTTGGAAGATCATGATTACTTAGAGTGGATTGCACAGGACCTATCTAAAGTCATTTAGAATAGCTTCTGGGGTCTCAAACTTCAAAAAGTTTGTATAGAACCCACTTTTCAACAAATTTGAAGTGAGCAAGCTCTGTCTGGGGGAATGTATGACTTTAATAGAGCATTAGGCTTCACCACGTGTACTGTTGAATAAGTGAAGGCACACCCACTTGTTCCACTTGAACACTGACATAATTTGAGCACACACCTGGCTTTTGCAGATGATGGGAAGTGTAAGGGCTTGAGAAACGACAATCCACTTGTTTTTTTAGCATAGTGTAAGCATAGTGTCATCACAGCCTCTGTGGGAATTACAGGGGATTAGTTTGCAGTTTGCCCAATCATTAGCATAACATGAACACAGACTCAACTACTATGGCTTCTGTGGGAATTCATTCATGATCATCAAACTGAATATGCCTATGACATGCTTCTTTTTACTTTTGATGAGAAGGTTACTCCCCTTAAATCTCAATACACATGAGAAGTATAAATCACCCGAAATATAAGTGGCCGATTAAAGAAACCAATGAAGATAAGATGAACCTCTGGTTGAGTGGTTAGATGTAGCTTTCAATGAGCTTTTTACATTGTCTTTCTCAACTACAACTTCCAAGGCTAATTCACCTTACCTTGTATTTTCCAATGCCAACTCGAGGTGCTATCTTTGAGTCAATTTGAGTGATGTCGACCATCGTTGTGGGAAACTAACAGACACAATATTACTTTCTGATCATTGATGACAGTTGATGACCCTGTTTTGAAATTAACTTTATAGAGCAATATTTCTTTCATTAGCTCTATATACACTGAAAATAGTGCACTTTTGAAATCCCACACGAATGCCTAATGGTCCCATCATAGCAAATCACCACACGAAACTTTGTTTGCCGTCTTGGGAATATAGAGATCTTTGGTTGGTTTTAGACATGAGTGTATAGAGTAAAATAGTCTCTAATAGTTAGAGGTAAGTCTAGTAAAACCACAGGAAGTGACCAAAAGTGGTTGCCAGTAGATCGATAGCATTTATTTTTGGTTTCAATGCTTTAAAATTGATGTCACTCTTTGTTGAAAATATGACATATACTTTCATATGCTATACTTTCATACATGTTTGAACTTATTTATTCATTGTGCTGTATATAGTTGCTGTCATGCTTTGCTTGTGTTGTGCATGCATTTCTTTTATTAGATAATACAACTTTTGTGCTCAAACATGAATCATATTACCCCCTGAAAGGTCTGAAGGTGCTCGAACACCTGTTTGGACCAGAGCCTCAGTTTTGAGACTTAAGTGTGCCTTGATGCCAATTTTTGGTTCTAAAACTGAGTAGTATTTTCTCCCTTTGACCTTTTGCTAAAGGGATATGCTACCAAAATTTCATTAGAATTCCATGCCTTAGTCATTTTTGCTATTATTGATATTTCCTTCTCATTCTTTTCCTTTGTTTTGCAGGCAGAAAAGGCAAAGCACCTGCGACTTCAGCTGTTGAGGCATCAAAGAGCCATCCAAAAGGCAAGACTGCAAGTGATCCTGATCTGAAAGATTCAAATGAAATATTTGCCTCTAATTTGAAAAATCTAAGGACCAAAGCCCTAATAAGGAGGAACTGGTACACATATTGGTGTTTGGCTAATAACATCAATTGGGAGAATAATGACAAAGCTGATTTGGCGATGATGTGGGTGTTGCTACTAATGTTGACAAAGCAATCAATAGCGATGTACCCATGGAGACAATTTTGGAGCAAATGAGTAGCGGTGGAGTTTAAAAAGATGTTGTTGCTACTTTTGTATGAGCTGCTGTCCCTCAAACGGTCAAACCAAATAGTAAGAGATTCCTCTTAAAATTTTTGAGGAGCCAATTGTCGAAGTCTCAATGGAAGAGGGAGAAATCCCCAATATTACCAAAGGAATTATGATAAATCTAACTCCTAACGTTAACTTTTGACTTGAATATTTGGAAATTGAAAATTTCGTTCCAACATTGTAATTTGATTTAATTCATTCCTTCTTTGGTACCCGAGTGGATGAGAGTGCTCCTATTGTGCCTCCCACTTTAGTGAGAAAACCTTTTGGGTCACCAATCGAAGAGTCAACTGGGAGAGAGAGTTTTGAAGCTTCGATTGATTTAGCCAATATCTCCATCCATAGCGGATATTTCGAGGCATCTCCGAACAATACTTTGAAAAGCAACTTGCAAAGGCTTGTGGAAGACTCCTTTTAAGACTCGCCAACCAAAAATGTCAACAATGATCCAGAGTTATTATCGGCACTCATTCTAATGCCCATCAGCGTTAAGCCTGCATTTATATCAAATGTGATTCCCCTGGTGGGTTTGGATTTAGACTCAGGATTTCATGCGAGTAAACCTTTCGCGGTTGCTGATATGCTAAGGACTGATGAAGTACCAAGGGCCGATGAAGCTTTAGATGTTTAGACAGCTCCAAGCTTTGAACCCATTAGCGCAGTAGAAAAGGAAGCTGATATTGAAATGGTCCTAGTTGAGAAGGATGTCATGATAGAGCCGTTCATAACAAAGATTGGCCCTCCTGCTCAGAGGAAATTGATTCTTGGAGATGAGGTTGCAGAAACTATGGAAGATTATACTCCTGCAATGCCAGTTGCTAGTGACTTGCTGCTAATTACAGGAAATTTCACACCTCCCACGACCATGACACCTTCAAGAGTTCATTTCAAGGCCGATTAGTCATCACCCGTGAAAGTTATTGAAGATCCAGCCGTGCAAAAGATACTAGATGAAGCTTCTGCGGTAGTTAGTGGAGGGTCCTAGAAAACATTATTGAATGTTACAGTAAAACTGTAGACAAATATGGATCCTTTTGCTGCTTTATCCTTGCAAGGGTTGCATGACTCCCCTTTTGTCTGTGAAAAAGCGCTGGTTACTCATGGGGGTGAGGGTGCAAATGTTGAGAATGAAGGAGATAACTGCTTAGGCTCCCAGACTAAGTCAAATTAGTAAGAGTGAGAGTCAAATCTTTCCATTCCTAAGGAGCCCAGTTTGTTTGGCGATGCTTCGAAGCCCCAATCTACCGTAAACTTTGCTATGAAGATGTCGATTCATAGCATCTTGATCATACTGTTCCAAGGAGATCTCACCCTTGACAAGATCCAGGGTGTCAAACTATTAGCTAATATGTTGATATCTTTTAGTGCTGGAACCGATTTGAGTGGTCTTTGTGATGCTTTTGTCATATTCTTTAGTAAGCTTGAAGAAAAAGACATTTAGGACAGAAGTGTTGATCATGCTAAAGCTTTTCAAGATGAAGTACTGAGCTTGCCGCAGGGATTGAGAGCACTGAAGAAAAGATACGGGTAGCGAATGCAATATAGGCGAAGGAAACAGGAGAGATAGCCATGCGTATGATTGAGCGTGAACATATACAACAATAGATTACTGTGTTGCAGTGACAACTCTTGTTTTTGGAAGATAACATTGATGACTTAAAGAAATCCATCTCAAAGGGTAATCAGCGCAGAGATGATCTATTTGTAGAGGCGAAGGAGAAGCGGATAGCTTTGGATGATTTTGTTTAGTCTCTGGAGAGTGAAATGAACATCAAGCTAGATGAGATTGACATCAATACTGTCATATCCACTTATGCCAGCTATAAAGGGAGCGTCATAATGGAAGGTGTTCTGAATGCGAGAAAGCAGTTGGAGGAATTCTTGGATTGATTCTCCCTGCTATAGCTTTTGCTTGATTCTCTTTTCTTCTTCTTTTCATTTTTACTAGCCTGGATGGCCATGTACATTGACTTCATTTTTTTTTGTATTATACTCAAAATGAATTATCAATGGAAACTTTCTTCTTATCTTGCTTCACTTTATCATTGGCATTGAATGTTTGGTTTAATTTTTTATGGATGTTTATATGGTTTGTATGGATGGTTTGGATGTATGTTTTGGTTTGTTTCCTTAAACTTGTATCATGTGTGACTTGCAATCTTTTAGATCTACAAATCAACAATGAAAAGGAGTTATATAGGTGGACATTATCCGATGCCCATGTGTGAGGCTTTCTATAAGGTCCATGACTTGATCCTTTTGGATAGAAATTTGGTTTAGTTTTGTTTGGGTTTTGGTTATACGGGGTCTACAAAAAGACTTATTCAATATAATGGTGAGTAGCTATATAGGGTTGCAAAAATACTTGTTCTATATAGCTGAATTTTGCTATATAGGGTCTGCAAAAGGACTTGGTCGATATAGCAGGATGCTGCAAGGGGTCTTGTAAGGACATTATCAAAGTAACAAAGGTTGACTAGAGGGGCCAATAGGCCTTGTCCTCGTAGTCATTTTGTATAAGTCTGAGGGATGTTAGTTATGAGTCATAGGTTGTGAGGCTCGAAACCGAAGAATTTAGGGGTGAAAATGTAAACTGTACAGGGTTTAGGTTTGCTAATGACATTCAAGCATAGTATTTCTTTAGAAGTTTTCCATTGATAGGCATTATGCATCTGTCTCCTTCAAGTGTAAGAATTGTGTAGGCACTGTTAGAGTAGACATTGTTGACGACGAAAGGTCTTTCTCATTTAGATTTAAATTTGCCTTTTGACAAGTGTGTGGAGGAAATGAGCCTCTTGACTGCAAGGACTAAGTCTCTTTTCTTGTAGGATATATATTTGATATTTTTGTCGAAAGACCCAGCCACACAAGCTTGCTATAACTCGATATTTTGCCGAGCAGCAACCTTTTTTTCATTAAGGCTTTCTAACTCTTGAAGTCTGAGCTTGGCATTCTTTTCGTCAGTGTATTTGTTAATCATAGCTATCCATTCCAAGGGTATCACAGCTCCACAATCATAAACCAAGGAATATGGAGTTGATTTTGTTGGACCTCAAACTATAGTTCTATAAACCCATAAAGCTTTAGGAAGTTTAGTACTCCAACTCTTTTTATTATCGAAGACTATTTTCTTTAGAATTTTGCAAATAGCCTTGTTAAAAGCTTAAGCAAGGCCATTAGCTGTAGGGTTATGTTCAACGGAAGTATAGCAATGAATTCCGTACTTGTCATAGAATCTATAGAATTTCTCGTTGTTGAACTAAGGGCTGTTGTCATGATGCAGATGTTTATTCGCCCCCAAAACAACAAATAATATGAGTCTTTAAAAAGTTGAGGACTATATTTGTTTTGACTCTTGCAAGAGGCACTTATTCTGTCTATTTAGAGAAGTAATCCATTGCAGCCAAAATGAATTGATGACCACATTCTTATGGCGGATTGATTTTTCCAACTATATCCATTCCCCAAGACTCAAACGGCCAGGAGGTGGATGTAGGATGTAGATATTCAGGTGATTGATGAATGTAATCACCGTAGATTTGACATTCATTACATCTTTTGGCAAAACTGATAGCATCAGACACCATAGTATGCCAATAGTAGCCTAATCTTTGAATCTGATCATGAAGCTTTTGCCTAGTTTAGTGAGCACCACATAAGCCATAATAAACTTCTTTGAGTACTTGATCTGCTTCTTTAGTGACAAGCAACAAAGATGATCTCTATCATATGATGTGCGATAAAGAGTCTTTGAAGGTAAATCGAGGTGAAATTTTAGAGCTCATCTTTGAATACTAATTCTGTCTTTAGTATTTTTTGGCAAGATACCATGAAGAATATAATTAATAAAAGGATCTCTCCAATCTTTAAATGAATTTTGAAAAGATGAAATTTGATTCTTAATCACATCGAAGCAATCTGCTACTGCCTTATGAGTATCGAGTGGAGTTAGAAGTCTTTTTTCAATTACTTTTAGTGTCATTTTTTCATTTTCAGGGATTGACATTGAGGCTGCCAATCCTACCAATACATCTGCTTTGCATTTTGATGTCTTAGAATGTGGTGAAACTTAATTAGCATAAACCTTTTCTTGAGTTCACAAGCTTTGTTGAAGAAGGGAAGCAAGTCTGGTTTCTTCACTTCATATTCGAGATTCATTTATTTGATTACAAGTTCCAAATCTCTATAGACTCTAAGCATTTTGATGCTTGATTTCAAGGCTAGTTTGAGACCCATAATCAATGTTGTGTATTCTGCCTCATTGTTTGAACATGATTTAATTAATGAGAAAGAGTGAGGGACATAGAATCCTTTTGAGCTGTAGAAAATGATTCCAACTCCTGAAACTGGTTCGCCTAGCTCATTTGTTCTAGAAGCTCCATCAAAATGCATGGTCCAATGTAAGTCTAGATCAATGGTGGGTTTCCATAGTTGTTCAATGACGAAGACTAGCTCATTAGGGAGATTGTCTCTAAATTCAGAATCCTCATTGAGTGGGTGTTTTGCTAGAAAATCAGCGAGAGACTGTCCTTTTACCACATTTGCAGGGGTGCATCTGATGTTGTACTGAGAGAGAAGAATAGACCAATTGGCTAGATGATCACTTAGTGCTCCAGCTTTTATCACAATTGTCTTTAGTGGATTAATGTTGGAAACCAAGTACACTACATTGGAGAGGATATAATGATGTAGTTTTTCTATTATGAACATCAGTACAAGACATTCTTTCTCCACCAGATGATAGTTATGCTCAGCACCAATAGCATCCTTGACAAATAATAGAGAGCCACCTCTTTACCCTAGTCATTCTTTTGAGCTAATAATGTCCCCAGAGAGTGATCAAGAGTTTCAATATAGAGGATGAAAGGTTTGCCTAGAATCGGAGTTGAAAGAACTGGTGGTTTTGTGAGATACCGTTTGATATTTTGAAAAGAATCTTCGCAAGTTTTATCCCATATAAAGTCTAGTCCTTTCTTCATTAGTTTGGAGAATGCTCTGCACTTTTTGGATAACTTTGAGATGAACCTACGGATGTAGGTGAGTCTGCCTTACAATCCTTTGAGTTCTTGGAGACGGCATCTCCAATATAGGTTTGACTTTGACTAGATCCAGTTCAATGCTACCTTTTCGAGCCACGAATCCTAGGAATTTCCTGTATGAGACTCCAAAGAAACACTTCAAAGGGTTCATTCGAAGGTTGAATTTTTGCAACCTCTCGAAGGCTGTGTGAAGATCAGCTATATGGTCTAACTTCTATTTGCTCTTGACTGCCAGGTCATTGACATAGCATTTGACAGACTTATGTTGCATGTCTTTGAAGATCTTCATCATCACCCTTTGGTATGTGGCTCCAACATTCTTAAGGTCAAAAGGCATGACAGTCTAGTAGTATACGCCAAAGGGGGTTCTGAAGGATGTGTGCTTCTCATCCTCCTTGTACATCTTGATTTGATTGTATCCTGAAAACCCATCCATGAACGATATCCTTTCAAATCCGAAAGTGTTGTCAATCATGATCTTAGGTATGGGTAATGGGAAATCATCTTTAGGACAAGCTTTATTCAGATTTCTGAAGTCAATGCAGACTCTGATCTACCCATTCTTTTTAGTGACTGGCACTATGTTAGATAGCCAGTAAAGGTGTTGCTCTTCATGAATGAAATGAACATCTCTAAGTTTCTGAAATTCCTTTTCCATTTTATCCATGATTTCTGGTTTTTATCCTTCTTTTACCTTGCTTTAAAGGCTTAGTATCATATTCTATATTCAATTTATGCATAGAAACTTTTGAATCTAGACCCAGCATTTTTGCATAGGTCCATACAATGCAATCCCTGAACTCTTGCAAGAAACTCACATACATATCAAGTTCTTTTCCTTTGATTTGATAGCTTACAAGGTAGGACGAGGATTTTCTAGGGTTCCCAAGTTTATTTCTTGTACTTAGTCCTCAATTGGAGGTTCAGGAGGAGGTTCTTCCACAGCATTTTCAAAAGCTTCCAACTCCGTGAAACCTTTTAGGGTTTAAGCCAAGGCCTAATCCTTTTCTATGGGTTGGGTTTAGGCTCTTTATCTTTTACATCAGGGGCTAGACATTTCCAACAAGTGTGTTAAGATGTATCTATTTCTTCATTTAGTTCAGGTGGCCAATATTCAGTGATTTGTGACATTGTATCATCGTAATCACTTGCCCCCTTAGGATGCTGAAAAGCAGCCCAATCAGTAGGATCTTGGAAGACAATAGTCTCTTGAGAGTCATCAGATTCATACTTCGGTGAAGAAAACAGATCTTGCTCTAAAATCTTGATTTAACTTAGGAATGTTGCTGTAAGGAATGTATCCATGCAATGCTATAGCTGTTCAATTCTATATTCTTTTTTGAGATCTTCTTTCATTTTTGGAGTGAAAACATCAAAAGGGACTTGAACCTTATTCTCACTCAATCTGAGGCCTATGGGCTTCTTAACATTGTACCCTATGTTCTTTATCGTGTTGCAGACCACAGGGCTATAGATGTCAAGCCTTATTCTCCCATCATTAGTGATCTCGTTGATAGGATATGAAGCGAAAGCATCTTCAGCTCGATGGAAAATTATTGAGTGGTTATATTGCTTGGATGGAGGCACGAAGAAGCAAGTGTTGGAAATTTATACTAAAAGCATACTTTTATGTATTTTTCTTTGACTGATTTACTTACTAGTAAAGTTTGCTTTTTCATCATAATGAGAATTTGTATGGCTAAATTGTTGCATTATTATTTATTATGCATAAGTTTGTCTTTTATTATATAAAGTAGACAAGTTGGTGTATAGAGTTCAGCTTATGCACGGAAGACTTATTTATTGGTTCTTATAGAGTATAAGTTATTGCTGTTCACAATCTAGATGGAGCTGGACACACCATTGATATGACTGTAGCATGATGTTTTAGTAGGCTTGTTTTGGCTGTGGCAAATGGTATAGTTTCGCCTCGTCATGCTGTACGCTTTGTGTATATTGAGCAGGGCCACTTTTGGGTTATTGTATTTATACTGACTAAATAAGATGATTAATATCCAAATATTTATTATGAGTGCTTGTATTTTTAATCCCGATATAAATAATAGATACGTGCATTTTGTGTTTGGCATTTTGATTTACAAAGGAATGAGACCTTTTATAGGTCAATAATCTCGGTAAATTGGATGACTACACTATGTGTATGGTGCATATTAGTTTATTGACAAAATTCACATCCTGTAATAGGGATTGAAGATATCCCCTTGATGAAGCTTTAAGTTTTGATTATGTCGAACCCTACAGGTGGACTTTGTGTCCGACATATCAAATAAGTTAAGTATAAGGTCTCAAGGAATTATAAAGATATCGAATAAATATAGGTGTCAATAATTCTTTAATCAATGGATATTTGAAATCTTAACCTTGGGAGATTAATAAATATTTAATAACAAGAAGCTTGAAATATTACTTTGAGAATAAAGGTAGGAGTGCAATTACAATTCTCTAGTGGATTGAATTGTAATTTATAGATCTAGGACTGTAATTCGGGTCGAATTACGGTTTCCTGTTTCCATAAGAAGCTTATCCCTTATTTCCTTCTTAAAGTCCCTATTATAGCTTATAAAAATGTGCTATTGCTCTCTAGGAAAAATACATAAGAGAAATCTCATTTTTGAGAGCAAGGAGAATTCGCAGAAGAGGCCCACACCCCGGTGCGAGTTTGAGCATAGATGAACATAATAGAAGGTCTTGAGACTTTTGGGCTGCTGTAAAACGAAGATCAAATTAGAGAGATCTGGCAGGCATGGATCTTAAATCTTCATTGTCTAAAAATATTTTTATAGAGATTTGTGCACAATATATAGGGATCTTGGTGTTTGCTTCCCAACAGCAAGAACCTCTAAAATCATAAATTTAGGATGGCGTGGGCTATGACAAAGGCTGAGGATCCCAATCTGTGATAGAGTACACAGAGGTGTCTATCTTTTTAGCATCATCAGAATTTGACTCAGAATCTAAATCTCTGACCACTGAGATGACATGCACTGGGTGTGTCAGTCTAGACCTTCTGTGCAGATAATAAAGTGCTACTTCAAAAGATGAAATAATTTGAGACATTTCATCAAAGGTTTGAAACTTCATTGCCATTGTCAAGCTGTGAAGAGCTGGCCAAAAGCCTACCCAACACAGATGAATCCATGTCGAGTAGTGTGGAGGATTATCACAGCTTTTAGCCAAACGAACCCATCTATCGATGTATTTGTAAGACAGTTCACCCTTTCATTATGACATTAACATGAGTTGGCTAAAAGTGATAGGAGAATCAGGCCTCATGGGTGACATTTCCTTGATAGGAGGAGGTATATCATTGCTTTTTTAGTCAGAATCTGAGTTATCAACCATGGAAATCACATTTGCTAAATATGAGAGCCTTCGCTGTCGTACAATAAGTGGTTCACCATTCTCAGTAGGTGTTATATACATAGCTGGACTGCATGTCTTGCTTGTATGAATGACAATGCCTGTTTGCTTTGTCCTTGATAGTTTTATGGATATGACCGAAGCTTGACTGTTTGATTTCAAAATTAACCTTGATCACCAAAGGATCTTTTATATCCACAAATCTAACTGATGGTTTCTTTGTAGGTTGCAACTTCTTGACGGGATCAAACCTTTCGCCGAACCTTGGGTAGATTTTCTTTTCTGTTGAGATGGTGACGGGCTCTGCAGGATTGTCATCCACGAGAGAGTTATTTGTATCTGGTTTAGACTTTGTAGGTTTTTCCTGATACATGGTTGCTTTGGTGAAGTATACCTTCTTACATTTGAATGGCTTTTCATCTGCAAAGACTCGATGTACCTTGCCTTCGTCATCGATGTATTTGAGGCATTAATGAAGAGTAGAAGGTATTATGGAGTAATCATGAAGCCATCGTCTTCCTAAGAGGATATTGTAGCAAGCACGAGTCTTAACCACGTGCAAAGTGGCTTCTGAAGTTAGATCACTCAGCTGGAACCGAATCTGAATCTTACTAATCAGATCTTAGATTTTGCTATCATAGCCTTAGATTGAAGTTTTTTTAGCAAATAGCTTGCTCACCGGGATGCCAAGTTCCTGAAAAGCTGTAATTATGATGAGGTTCAAAGTTGATCCTAGGCTAACTTGCACTCTTTGAACAGGTATGTCTTTAATGTAGGCCGTAAAATATAGCAGCCTTGTGTGCTTCATGTCGCTTAAGAGGAAATTATCTTTGGCAAAGGAAATGGTGGCCTTGGAAGCATTGTGAATAGAAAGACATTCCGTACATTGCTTCTAAGGTTTCTTGGACTTTGCTTTTAGATAGTTCTTTTTTATTTGATGAACTTGCGCTACATGAGTTTGATTGTTTGTATTCAAAGCCTATAGAGATTGAATGAAGTTGCTACGAGTCTCTTTAGACATTTGCAACAGTTAAAAAATATAAAGTTATATAGGTATGTGCTTGAGTTGTTCAACAACATCATATGTGAATGGCCCTGGTGGTTTTGCATTAGCATTTACATCTGAAGAAGTTACATTTATATTTGTGTTATTCCCCAAAGGGTTACATAAGAAAAAAAAAGAAGAGGGTCTATCATAGTTGACTCTATAGTTACGACCGGAACGAGTGCTGTCGTTGACTATGCTATTTCAGTAACTTCTAGATGAGTATCTTTTCTTATTGCATTGATTTCTTTGGGTTCAGCAAAACGTTGATTGGCTTCTTCCAAGCTTGCTTCTTGATTTGCATTGTCAGGAGCAGCTTGAGTTGTTTGAGGTTCATTGGCAGAAATGTTAATAACTACCAAAGCAAGAGCCAATAACATCTCTTCTTCTAAATCAGAGAGGTTATCTTAAATTTGGAAGACTTCCTAAGGTACAGTAGGACTACTAATGTTGAGTTCATTGTGCTTTTCTTATAGCTCATGCCCATCAGTTAAGTCAGAAACAATAAGCTGAGTGTTTAGTTCAGAATTTGACTTTAAAGAAGTTGGCTCAATAGTTGGTTTAGGAGAAACATCTGGCACAGAAATTACTACTTGTGAATAAGAGGACAATGGTTGTTATTGCCACACTTCAGCGGATTCAACCAATGGCAAAGGATCCAGATGAACTTCTATAGGTAATGGAAAAGGAGGAAGATCATTCGACTAGCCACTTGCATTTGGTCTGTATATATCATAAAGAGCTACTGACATTGTATTGAGACCGTGCTTGATATTGAGAGTACCCCTTTTATGATCGAAAGTTTGTTCAAAATTCTCATTCTCATCATAAGGGTATTCATCAATGAAGTATTCATTAATCCACTGATCATCTTAAAAATTAGAAAGTTTGACCAATCCTCCTTTTCATTTGAATTAGGTGTGCCATCCCATGAGATCCTATTGTAACTAGATATTGGTGGTTCTTCCTCATCCTTTGGAATTGAAATGATGAAGTCAGGCAAAGGAAAATGACCTCTGACTAGCTTGAAAGGTTCTTTAAAAACTAAAGCTTCGACCACCTTTTCCTTCTTCTTTTTAACCTATTTTTCTTATTTGACCAAGTAGTTTTGGGCAGCTCTTTAAAGGTTCTTAAGTTGCCTTTTAACCTTCTTTCTTTTTACAAGTGTGGGTTTGGTTTTCACCTTCCCCAAGCCTTCCTTATTCACTAGGTTTGGTTGAACCCACATTTCTTCCCTTGAAGAAGTTTTGACCGATATCAAACCTTGTTTGTCATGTACTACATTGACGACATGGAATTCAACCGTCATTGGCTTTAGTGGAGTAGATACTGCTACAGGTACGAACTATCTAAAGGAGATTTTGTTGACCAAAGCAAGATCATATTTCCGATCAAAAGTTATTACTTCATTTTTCCATATCTTATTAACTTTCCTTTCAAAATGAAGTAGTCTTTGAGAGGCTACGACACCATCTTGTGGTATGCACAATAATTCGGGTCACTGACACGATCTGCTTGTTCATGTTTCTTTATAAGTGGCAGTTCAATCTTATTATTATCCATCATGATCAGAAAATCACTTCAATATCCCAGTCAAAAGGGTATTTAGTTTTCTTCCTCTTTTCATCTTTCTCTTTCTTGGTTTGATCAGTTTTTGCATTTGGAGGCTTTTGAGGAGGTTTGGAGGTTTGCATATTGAAGACCTTCTATTTCTTCTTCGGTTTTGGAGTAGAAGATGAAGATGGCTCTGTTTTTCAAGAACTTGCCTTCTTTTAACTAATCTCTTTAAGGGTCAGTTCTATATCAGTGGCAACCTCAACTAGTTGGGCCAGAGACTTAGTTTTGTGACTAAGTATGATAGCCTTGATCTCTGGTTACAAATTGGTTTTGCACATTTCAATAGTTGCTCGTTGAGATGGTCGTTGCAAGCATCTGTAGGATAATGCTCTCTATCCATTGATAAAGGACTGTGTAATTTCATTGTCTCCTTTCCTTGTACCACTGAGCATGGCAAAGGTGACTGTTTGATTGTCCTTTTGGAAATGGAGTAAGAATTTCTCTTTTTGATAGGCCATGTCATGAAAGTGAGTTTGGGTAACTGCTTATATCAATCAAAAGCAACACCTTTCGATGTGCTAATGAACAACCTCATCTTTAGTGTATCAAACTCTAGCAAGCTTCCAAGAAGTGATTTGAAATGCATAATATGTTGAAATGCTGAGCCCTTTCCAAGGTATGGCTGGAAAGTCAGAAGTTTATAATCTGGTGGAAATGGAACCAGATCGAATTTCGTAAGATACTTGGGTGTGATACCCTTCTTTTTCATCCTAGTCTCCACTTTTGATTTTGTTAGTATTTCTTTAACTTCCTTGAAGGTTACATCTTTCTCAAGATTTGTGTGAAGACCTAGGATCGACGAATGATTACAAGACGAACCTATAACTATCAACTTGTCTGTCAAGGACTTGATTTGAGTTGTGAGCAAGTCAATTTTAGTTGCATTCCACTTGATCATTGCCTGTTCTCTTCTATCAGCAAACAGATGATTGGTTGGAGCTTTAGTTGGACCACCTAATTTTTCTGCCAAGATTTTCAACTGGGCAGTCAAGTGGTCGATTTTAGCTCCTTGTTGGTTGACAACGCCATTGACATAGTCCTTTTGATTTTCACTAGCAACTTCTTTGTTAGCATCTTTGCTTCCACTAGCATCATCATTCGCATCCTTGCTAGTCCCACTTGATTCAGCCATAAACAGGGTGTACTAATGGGGGTAGGAGGATGTTAATGTCTGAGGTGTGGAGTGACTATCTTTTGTGTCTAAGATAGTGATAGAAACCTCATCAGAGTTTGTTTCAACGTGACCTTCAGAAGTCTTACTTGAATGGAAGTTAGGGTCATACTTTAGTGATTGACTCCAAGCCATACTCCAGGTAATTTTCCAAGATGAACTTGGTCCAACCATGCATGATGAGCTCAAGTCTGGATCATCTTCTTTAATCACCCATTTTTTATTGATTTTTTGCTATGACAACTTTTGGGTTTGATCCCTGTAGCGAGTCTTTTGATCGCGCTTGAATTCATGATGTGAAATGCAATGGATTTGAGTCTAACATTCACACACTTCAAGCATTTAAGAAAAATGAGAAATAATTACAGTTCATCATAATTTTCCCTTTATTTACATGGGTTTAAATGCTCTGAACATTGTATGTAGGTTATTTACAAGTTATGAAAAATTTACAACCCCTCCCTTTAGTCTTAGATGTGACCCAAACTCAGAAAGTATAAAAAAATACATGAAAAATGAGAAAAAAATACAAAAAAAAGGGAGACAATGAGGAGTGGCCGTGGGCCACGGTCACTAGTAGACAGTGGCCGAAAAGGCTGTTGTTTCCTCCCTTTTCCACTCTGTTTCATTTTTATGACACTTTTAAAGTGCTGGAACTTGTTTTATATATATATATATTTTTTGAAGCATTGAATGACTACCAAGAGTGCTCAATTTGGCCGTATAATTGACTTAAACCTTTGATAATCACCACCTTTTGGTTACAGACTGTTTTTGTACAAACTTGAAAAAGGTGCTTATACAAGCGAAAAATGGAGCTAAAGTTGTGTCATTCTAAACCTATAATTTTTAAGGAACTAAATGAAGCCTAAAAGGCTTGTTCATAACTTCAGAGATGGCCTAAAACCTTCCTAAGTGAGAAAATCAATGGAAAAAAACCTTCATCCTAGTGGCCCATGCATTTGTCTTCTTTAAGTGAGATGCATGTTTCTTCTTCTTCTTTGAACTGTTTCTCACCTTAAGTTACTGAGAAAGGAGAAGAAGAAGTAGACTTGGAGTGCTGGAAGTATTTGGAAGTCTTGTGGATGCTTGGAACTAGGCTTGTAAATTGTTGAAAGTGATTGATTGCTCAGAACTTGCTTCGAATCTTACTTTAACCCTTTCTTTAGAGCCCAAGTGTGCTTTCCATAGGCTTTAGAGGAAGTTGGGACAGTTCCCAGCAGTTGCAAGGGAGTTGCACTTTGAAATAAAGTGAAATAACTCCCAAAAACCATCTAGGACCAAGTCACAAGTGTCCATGACTGCGGGCCACGGTTAGTGACAAGGCCTAATTTTGGATTTTTAAACATGTGACCCATTTTCACCTGTTTGGGGCCTGAATGATGTCCAATCTTCACAAAACTTAAAGGGATAATTTTTGACACTATTTTGAGTGTGTCATACAAATTTCAGCCTGTTTTGACCTCTTAGGTTGGTTAAGTCCCCAATTGACTTTTCATGAAAATGGGCCCTTGTTTCAGCTATTTGAGGCCCAAATGACCTCGGTTTGGTTTGAAATTTAGAGGGCCTGCTGTAAAGGGGTATCTTGAAGTGTCCATCCAAATTTCATGCAGTTTGGATTTGTGAAAGCAGGATTTCGAGTAGCGACCCACTTATTGCATGTTCTAAGTCATTATTGACCTTACATTGTAGGTAGTTAGCATGTTTTCTATCTGAATGATGTTTAATTGACTTGAAACTTTGAGGAATTAACTTTGAACATATTTTGAATATCTGTTTTGAATTTTTCAGCTTTGGCCTTCTAGAAACAAGACTTTGGTTAATGACTCCCATGATTCGGACGTCACGGACTTTTAACTGACATGTTGTTAAAGTAGGCTCAAACAAAGTCCTTTTGACTTGAAAATTTACAAATCTCCTTTGAGTATGACTGAAGCTCTATGTCCAAATTTCATCAATTTCAGTCACCTGGAAGCAGGACTTTGGTCAGTGACCCCCTTGGGGTCGCTAACCCAAAGTTGATATGTTTGTAGACTTTGGGTCAAATGATGCTTGTTCGCCCTAAAATTCTATAAAGCCTCCCTTGAACATAATTTGAGCTTCCTCCAGAAGTTTTAGTTGATTTGATTTTCATGAGGTGTTACTTTGCACAGTGACCCCACAAAGCTTAGTAGATGACCATCCGAACTGAGTTTGGGTCCAAATGATGTCCAAATGCTCTGAAACTTCGAAGGATATTCTTTGAATGTATTTGACCGTATCCTTCTGAGTATCAAGTTGTTTATGTAGAAGTGTCAATTTCCACAGTGATCTCCAATAAGTTGGCATATAGTCACTGAAGTTTAGTTTGAGCTGAGATGAAGTTCAAATGCTTTAAAACTTTGAAACATAATTCTTAAGCATGTTTTGGAGTTGCCATGAGATTTTTAGCAACTTTGGTAACCTTGAAGCTTGAGTGTGTTCAATGACCTTTAGACTTTAAGCAAACGAACCTTAAATTTGATGTCTGGTGAATCAAGTGAGCAAATGAAGTTTGCTAGCTCTGGAATTGGAACTGTTGTACTCTGAGCTCATCTGAAGTCTTCTCAGTGGATTGCAATAACTCTGAACATCTAGATGTAGTACTTGACTTGTCATTCCATATCCTGGGGTTTATGCACCTTTGGTCTGGAATTAACTTGTCATTCAATAAGTGCCCGCTCGAGGTGCAATGATTATAGTATAACAATCATTGTGCCTTGAAATAGCTAATCTGTGAGAATGTTGAAAATTTTATGCACCCTTGAAAATGCAATTTTGTCAAGGTAGTTTGCAAGCTTAAACTTGGGATTTGAAAATTTTGATAAAAATCATGAAGGGTTTGGTGATGGAATTTGGTAAAAACATAAGAAATCTAAAGTTATTTGCCCTATTTTCATAAATATCAAAAGTAACATTTTTGTGGAGACTGTGGGGATTTGGGTTTGGATTTTCATGGATTTTTGGTTCATTTTCAAGAAATCAAAGTTAAGGTTTTGGTTTGGCTTGACATTAGTTAACATGAGATAGAATTTTGAAAAAGATTGACTTTTGTAGGTTTTGATTCAAAACAATTTGAGATGATGGCTCAAAATCTGGTTTGACCCAAGATAAATTTGAAATTTGTGTTGTTTTTAGAAAGAAACCCTTTTTTGTTTTTTTGAATACTTACCCCAAAATAGGTTCATTTTGTTTTGGCATGGAATGTTTGTAACTTTTTATAGATGTTTTGGATGTGTATATATTTGGATGGTTTGTTTTGCTTTTGTTTTCTTATACTTGTATGGGGTGTAACTTGCAATATTTTAGATTTACAAATCAACATGGAAAATGAGTCATATAGGTAGACTTTATTTGGTGCCCATGTGTGAGGCTTTGTCTAGGGTCCATGACTTGATCCTTTTAGACAAAATTTTAGTTTTAAGATTTGTTTGGGTTTTGGTTATATGGGGTTGACAAAAAGGCTTGCTTCCATATAATAAGGGGTAGCTATATAGTGTCTGCAAAAAGACTTATTATATACAGCTGAATTTGGATATACAGGGTCCACAAAAGGATGGTCCATATAGCAGGATGTTACAAGGGATCTCATAGGGACATAATCCAAGTAATGAAAGTTGACTGGAGAGGTCAAAAGACTTTATCCTCATAGTCATTTTGTACAAGTCTGAGGGATTTTGGTTAAGAATCATAAATTGTAAGGCTTAAAACCAAAAGTTTTAGGGGTGAGAGTGCACACTGTACATGGTTTTGGTATGCTAATGGCATTCAAGTGTAATATTTATTAAGAAGTTTCTATTAATAGGCATCATGCACTGTCTCCATCAAAGGTGAGGAGTGTGTAGGCGCCATTGGAGTAGATCTTGTTGACGACGAAGGGTTATTCCCACTTGGATTCAAACTTCCCTTTTGACAAGTGTGTGGAGAAGATGGGTCTGTTGACTGCAAGGACTAAGTCACCTTTTATGTAAGCCCTGTATTTGACCATTTTGTTGAATAACCCAACCATATGAGCCTGATATAATTCGATGCTTTGCCGAGTAGCAAACTTCTTTTCATCAAGGCTTTTTAACTCTTGACGTTTGAGTTTAACATTCTTTTTTTCCGTGTATTTGTTTCTCATAGCTACCCAAAGAGAAAGGAGCTAGATTTCCAACGGTATCACAACTTCACAGCCATAAACCAAGGATTATGGTGTTGATTTTGTTGGACCTACTGTGGTTCTATAAGGCACCAACTTCTTTTGTTGTCGGAGGCCATTTTGTTCAAAATTTGCAAATAGTCTTGTTGAAAACTTCAACAAGCCCATTAGCTGTAGGATTATATGCCGTGTAAGGATAGCATTGGATTCTGTACTTGTTACAGAATCTGTAGAATTTGTCATTGTTGAACTGAGGACCATTCTCATGATACAAATGTTTAGGCACCCCAAAGCGACAAATGATATAAGTCTTCATGAAACTAAGGACTGTATCTATTTTAACTTCTGCAAGGGGCACTGCTTCGCCCATTTTGGAGAAGTAATCCGTTGTAGTCAAAATGGATTGATGACCACGTTCTGATGGTAGATTGAGTTTTCCAACTATGTCCATTCTCTAAGATTCAAACGGCTAAGAGGAGGATGTAGGATATAGATATTCAGGTAGTTGATGAATGTAATCACTATGAATTTGGCATTCATTACATCTTTTGGCAAAATTGATGGCATCAGACACCATGGTAGGCTAATAGTAGCCTAACCTTCGAATCTAATCATGAAGCTTTGGTCCAGCCTAGACAGGCCAGAATGAACTTCTTTGAATACTTGATTCGCTTCATTTGGTGATAAGCAATGGAGAAGAACTCCATCATATGATTTGCGATAAAGAGTTTTCGAAGGCAAATTGAAGTGAAACTTTAGAGCTCGTCTTTGAATACTATTACTGTCTTTAGTATTCTTTGGTAAGATACAATGAAGAATGTAATCAATAAAAGGGTCTCTCTAATCTCTAAATGAATTTTAGAAAGATGAAATCCTTTTCTTGATCACATCGAAGCAATCTGCTACTATTTTATAGGCATCGAGTGGAGGTAAAAGTCTTCTTTCAACTACTTCGAGTGCCATTTTATCATTTTCAGGGATTGACATTGAGGCTGCCAATCCTGCCAGTGCATCTACTTTGACATTTTGATGTCTTGGAATGTGGTAAAACTCAATTAGCATGAACTTTTCCTTGAGTTCGCAAGCTTTGTTGAAAAAGGGAATCAATTCTGGTTTCTTCACTTCATGCTCAAAATTTATTTGTTTGATCACAAGTTGTGAATCTTCATGGATCCAAGCATATTGATGCTTGATTCTAAGGCTAGTTCGAGACCCATAATCAATGCTATGTATTCTGCCACTCTGTTTGAACATGGCTTGATTAATGAGAAAGAGTGAGGAACATAGAATCTTTCTAGGCTACAGAAAATGATTCCAACTCGTGAAATTGGATCTCCTAGCTTATTAGTTTTGGAAGCACCATCAAAATGCATGATCTAATGTAAGTCTAGATCAATGGTGGGTTTCTATAGTTGTTCAATGAAGAAGACTGACTCGTCAGGGAGATTATATATGAATTAAGAATCTTCCAAGAGTGGATGTTCTGCTAGAAAATCAGCAAGAGCTTATCCTTTTACCAACTTTGCAGGGGTATATCTGATGTCATACTGAGAAAGAAGAATAAACCATTTGGTTAGACAATCACTCAGTGCTCCAGCTTTTGTTACAAATTTCTTTAAGTTGGAAACCAAGTACACTACATTGGAGAGGATGTAGTGACGTAGTTTTTGTATCGTGAACATCAGTGCAAACTGGATGATAATTATGTTCAGCTTCAACCAGCATCCTTGACAAATAATAACGAGCCACTTCCTTACCTTAATCATTCTTTTGAATAATAATGCCCCCAGAGAGTGATCAAGAGCTCAAATATAAAGGATGAAATGTTTGCCTAGAATTAGAGTTGAAAGAATTAGTGGGTTTGTGAGATACCATTTGATATCTTGAAAGGCAACTTCATAAGTTTTATCCTACACAAAGTCTACTCCTTTTTTCATTAGTCTGGAGAGTGCTCTGCACTTTTTGGATAAGTTTGAGATGAACCTACGAGTTTAGGTGAGTCTGCCCCTATAATCTCTTGAGTTCTTTGAGAGTTCTTGGAGAAGGCATCTCTAATATACCTTTGACTTTGATTGGATCTAGTCGATGCCTCCTTTTCGAACCACAAATCTTACGAATTTCCAGCAAGAAACTCCAAGGAAACACTTTCAAGGGTTCATTCAAAGGTTGAATTTTTGTAATCTTTTGAAGACTATACAAAGATCAGCTAGATGATCTGACTTTTGTTTGCTCTTGAGTGCCAAGTCGTCGACATAGCATTCGACAGACTTTGCTTCATGTCTTTGAAAATTTTCATCATCGCCCTTTCATATGTGGCTCTAGCATCCTCGAGACCAAAAGGCATGACGATGTAGTAATACACGCCAAAGGGGGCTTTGAAGGATGTGTGCTTCTCATCCTCCTTGTACATCTTGATTTGATTGTATCCCGAAAACCCATCCTTGAACAACAACTAAATCTGAAAGTGTTATCAATCATGATTTTTGGTATGGGTAATGGGAAATCATCTTTAGGGCAAGCTTTGTTCAGATCTCTGAAGTCGATGCTGACTCTGATTTGCCCATTCTTTTTTGTGACCGGCAATATGTTACCCAGCCAGTTAGGATGTTATTTTTCACGGATGAAGTGAACATCTCTAAGTTTTTGGACTTCCTTTTCTATTTTATCTATGATTTCTGGTTTTGTCCTTTTTTTATTTTGTTTTAAGGGCTTAGCATTATTTGCTGTATTCAATTTGTTCATGGAAACTTCTAGGTCTAGACCTGGTATTTCTGCATAGATTCATGCAAAGCAATCCATGAACTTTTGCAAGACACTCACATGCACATCAAGTTCTTTTCCTTCAATTTGAGAGCATACAAAGGTAGGACAAGGATTTTCTTGTGTTTCCAAGTTTATTTCTTATACTTGGTCCTCAGTTGAAAGTTCGGGAGGAGGTTCTTCCATAGCATTTTCAGAAGTTTTCAACTTTATGAAACCTTCTGGGGTTTCATTTGGGGGTTTAAGCCAAGGCCTGATCCTTTTCCATGGATTTAGTTTTGTAAGCTCTTTAGCTTTTACACTAAGGGCTAAACATTACCAACGCGTGTGTTGAGATGGATTTATTTCTTCATTGAGTTCTAGTGGCCAAAGTTCAGTGACTTGTGACATTGTATCATCGTCATCACTTAGCCCTTTAGGATGCTGAAAAGCAGCCCAATCAGTAGGATCTCAGAAGATAATAGTTTCTTGAGAGTCATCCGAGTCATACCCTTCGGTGAAAACTATAGATCTTGCACTAAAATTTTGATTTAACTTAAAAATGCTGCTGTAAGTAATGTACCCTATGCAATGCTATAACTATTCAATTCTGCATCCCTTTTGAGGTCTTCTTTCACTTTTAGAGTGAAGACCTCAAAAGAAATTTGAACCCATTCGCACTCAATCCAAGGCCTATGGACTTCTTAGGATTGTACCCCTTGTTCTTCATCATTTTGTAAACCACAGGATTGTAGATGTCAAGCTTTATTTGCCCATTGTTGGATATCTTGTCGATAGGATTTGAAGCAGAAGTATCTTTAGCTCAATGGAAAACTATCAAGTGATTGTATTGCTGGATAGAGGCACGAGGAAGCAAGAACTCCAAAATCAGAAATTTGGGATGGAGTGGGCCACGACAAAAGTGGAGGATCTCAATCAATTATAGAGTGCACAAAAGTGTCTATCTTTTCAGCATCCTCAGAATCTAACTCAGAATCTGAATCTCTGATCATTAAGACCACATGCACTGGGTGCATTTGTCTAAACCTTCCACATAGACGATAGAGTGCCACTTCAAAAAATGAAACAATTTAAGATATCTCATTAAATGTTTAAAACTCCATTCCCATTGTCAAGCTATGAAGGGCTAGCTGAAATCCTACCTAGTACAGATGAATCCATGTTGACTAGTGTGGAGGATTCTCACATCTTTCAGCCAAATGAAGCCATTTGTCGATGTATCTATAAAACAGTTCACCCCTTTGTTGTGATGTTAGCATGAGCTGATTGAAAATGACAGGAGAATTAGGCCTCATGGGTGATAGTCCCTTGGTAGGAGGAGGTACATCATTGTTTTCATGGTTAAAATCTAGGTTACCAACCAAGGAAATCACACTTGTCAAATATGAAAGCCTTCGCTGTCTTATCACAGATGGTTCACCATTTTGAGCAGGCATTGTATACATAGCCGAACTACATGTCTTGTCTGTACGGATAACATTGCCTATTGGCTTTGTCCTTGATAGTTTTGTAGATATGACCAAAGGTTGATCTGATTAGTTGATCTTAGATTTAACTTTGACTACCGAAGGAGCTTTGGTATCCATAAACTTCACTACTTGCTTTTTTGTAGACTACAATTTTTTGATAGGATCAGATCTTTTGCCAAACCTCGGAGAGGTTTTCCTTTTTGCTGAAATAGTGAAAGGTTCTGCGGGATTGTCATCACTGGAGAGTTATTTGTTTCTGGCTTAGACTTTACTGGCCTTTCTTAATACATGGCTGCATCGGTGAAGTAAACCTCCTTCCTTTTAAATGGCTTTTTATTTGCAAAGTTTCAGTGTACCTTACCCTTATCATCAATATATTTGAGAAATTGATGGAGAGAGAGTAGAAGATACTATGGAGTAATCATGAGGCCATCGCCTTCCTAAGATGATGTTATAGCAAAAACGGATCTTAACCACATGCAAAGTGGCTTCTAAGGTTAGATCACTCAGCTGGAATCGAATCCGAATCTTGCTAATCAGATCTTGGACTTCCCCATCATAGCCTTGAATCGAGGTTTTTGTAGCAGATAGTTTGCTCACCGAGATACTAAGTTCCTAAAAAACTGTAATCGTGATGAGGTTCAGAGCTGATCGTGGGTCACCCAGAACTCTCGAAGCAGGTATATCGTTGATGCCGTCCATGAAAAAAAGCGGCCTTGTGTGCTTCATGTCGCCTAAAAGGAGATCATCTTTGGTGAAGGAGATGGTGGCTTTGGAAGCATTGTGAATAGAAAGACACTCCATACACTGCTTTTGAGGCTTCTTAGATTTTGCTTTCAGATAATTCTTTTCTATCTGATGAACTTGTGCTACATGAGTTTGATTGTTTGTATTCAAAGTGTTCAATAGTATCATACGTGAATGGCTCTAGTGGCCTTGCATTAGCATTTACATCTGAAGAAGTTACATTTACATTTGTGTTATTCCTCGAAGGGTTTACATAAGAAGAAGAAGAAGTAAAGGGTTTATCATAATTGACTCTATAGTTACAACCAAAACGAGTGCTGTCATTGACTATGTTGTTTCGGTCAACTTCTGGATGAGTATTTCTTCTTATTGCATTGACTTCTTCAGGTTCAGCAAAAGGTTGACTCACTTTTTCTAAACATGCTTCTGGATCTGCATTATCAAGAGTGGCTTGAGATGTTTGAGGTTCATCAGTAGTTGTGCTTAGAATCACCAAAGCTTGAGGCAATGGCATTTCTTCTTTTGAGTAAGAGAGGTTATCTTGAACTTAAAAGACTTTTTGAGTTGCAGTAAGACTACCAATGCTGAGGTTATTATGTTCTTTTTGCAACTCGAGCTTATCCGTGGAGTCAGGAATAATAAGCTGAGTGTTTAGTTCAGAATATGCATTCAAAGAGGTTGACTCAACAGTTGGTTCAGGAGCAATAACTGGCATAGAGATTACTACATGTGAACAACAAGGCAATGTTTGTTATTGCTGTGCTTCATCGGATTTAACCAATGGCAAGGGGTCCAGATGAACTTCTGAGGTAGTGATAAAGGAGGAGGATCATATGACCAACCACTTACACTTGGTCTGTGTATGTCATAAAGTGCTACCAATAGTGCACTGAGAACGTGCTTGATATTGAGGGTACCTATTTTAGGGTGAAAAGTTTATTCAAAACTCTCATCCTTGTTAGAAGGGTATTCACTAGTAAAGTGGTCATCAATCTACTGATCATCTTCGAAATCAAAATAATTTGACCAATCTTCTTCATCATCTGAATTAGGAGGTGTGCCATCCCATGATATCTTGTTGTAATTGGATATTGGTGGCTCTTCCTCATCCTTTGGAATTGGAATGATGAAGTCAGCCAAAGTAAAGTGACCTCTTACCAGTTTGGGAAGTTCTTCTAAAACTAAAGTTTCAACCACTTTTCCTTTCTTCTTTTTATCTTGTTTCTCTTATTGGGCTAAGAGATTTTTGGTAGCTCTTTGAAGGTTTTTAAGTTGCCTTTTAACCGTCTTTTTTTTTTCTGCAGTTGTGGGTTTGATTTTAACCTTCTCCCAGCCTTCATCATTTACTAGGTCTGAGTGAACCCACATTTCTTCTCCTGAAGAAGTTTTAACTGATATCAATCCTTATTTGTCATGTACTACATTAACGTCTCGGAATTCAACGATCATTGGTTTTGGTGGAGCGGACACTGCTACAGGAGCGAACTATCCAAAGTAGATAATGTTGACTGGAGCAGCGTCATATTTCTGATCAAAACTTGTCACTCCATTTTTCCAAATCTCATTGACTTTTTCTTTCAAAATGAAGCAGTTTTTGAGAGGATGAATATCACAACCTGAGCCAAAGAATTCGGTTAGCCTCAAATAGAGACACATGTATTCATGTGTACTACACACTTGGACTCAAGTCTAAGCGGAATTACACAAGGGAAAGTCACATTACTTATACGGTGAGATGCTTATAACAGACATTTGTCGAAGCATTCAAATGTGGAAGCTTGTTAATATCATTCATGAAATAAGATAATCACAACCAACTAATACATATCTATATGAACCAGAGTTAAAATGGTACGTATCTTTATAACAAGGATAACAAGGAAAGAAAGTTTATTGGAACAGTAATAAAGAGTTACGTAGTGCCAAAATACAAGGAATCATGAACCATGCAGGACAAAAGAAAACTAATGTAAGCTATGATACCCTAAATGTAGTTACATCTCAAAACAAGACTTAATATACTTTTTGCACACTCCGTGACGGATCAATCAGAGATGATCTGCTGTCCACTCGTCTAGGTCGGAGGGGTTCCCAAAAGCCTCCTCTGTAGTCTTCTTGATCTTCGTAAGATCGGAACTGGGAGCTGAGCCTGTAACACTATAGAAAACTAATGAATAAGATTATTCAACAAAGTATAAGTACAATCAAGGTAATACGCATTGTGTTTACAAAATCATCAATATGTGATTAAAGAGGTCAATTCAGTATATTAAGCATATTGTGCAATTGGTAATCATGCTATAAGAATCAAATAACAGAAATATTTTACTATTTGGCTACTACATTTACGATATCCTTCCTCTAGGGATCTTTGTGTTGAGAATACCATCGACTAGGCTATGGTACGAATGAGTCTCTCGTACATGGAGTCCGAAAGCTCCAAAAATAGCACATTGTAGTGGCACCGTTCGTGCTACACCAAAATCAACCCTGTCGGCTATCATAAGGTTGAGGTTGAATATAGCCAGACCATTCCATTTCAATCATATAATTGAACTTGAGCAAACATGAAATTCATTCATTGAGTGAGAATAATACTAAACTGTATACATCAATTCATTCATGCAATATGTTCATATTCAATTCAATATTAATGTCAATATAATATCAAGAAACATTTCAAATATATTCAATGCATAAAATGATCATTTCAATTCAAATCATTATTGGAAGAGTAGAAGACAATAATGTTAATCCAATATGCCATACAATTCAATTTAATAGGATCAACGTAGTTTTACTAACCAACCCTTATCTAGTCGTCCATTGTTTTTAACCATGCTTGATGATATAGTTTTAAGTTATCCGATGCACAGTTATCTCCTTCTGGTGTTACATTATGTCGGGGAATATGCATCAAAGTTCCTTAAACCAACACCTATGGGGACCAACACCCATGGGGAGGTGCTTAACAAGTAGACAACATCACATGAATAAGTCTCAGCCATCAAGACTTTCATGATCTTTCATTATTCCATTGGGCTGGTTAATAGTGTAAAAGAGTCTAGTGACTAAGTTCCTATAAGGTCTCATACAGTACCTACTTAACTTAAGTTTCAATGACTTTATGGCTTAGCAGCGGGTGACTTACAGCTTAGCTGTGGATATCTTACGGCTTAGTCATAAATTGCACTACAACTTAACCAGGTGACCCAAAGTTGTCCTTCGCATTTACGATTGGACCATATATTATTCTACAACTTAGCTGTTTATGTCCTATGGCTGAGCCATAGCTTAGCTGTAGCACATTCTACGGCTCAAATTTGGCTTAGCCGTAGAAGAAAAACTGAACTTTTTACTTTCTGAATTGTGAGCCATAATCTCTTTATGGCGTAGCCATAAGTTTAGTTTTTTAAAGCAACTTTAATGTCTGAAGCAAATTTCTAAAGCAAAGGGTATTCCCTACCTATTTCATTCAGTCACCTTTTGTTATCACTCCTATTTCATCTCATACTGCATCAGAAACACTGAATTTCATCACACAGTAGAGTTAAGAGAAAAATTGAAAACAGTAGGGTATCATATGATAGAATTTAGAAAATTGAGAACATTAGGGTTGAATGTACAAGATTCAGTAAAATTACAAGAATCAAAACATATCAACATGTATTAAACTAAAATTTTCTTCTACTTTGCTTTGGTTTGGAATTCACACCACTACCCTTACTCTTTGCTAAACTTGAAACTACACACCTAATTCTTGATCCTAAAATTGATATGCATGTAATGGATAAGGAAAGAAATGAGTAGATGTCTACAAGGGGATTTTTCTTCATTCCTTAAACCAAAGACTTGTGGAAAGGAAGTAGCTCTTACCTCTAGAAATCGATTAAGAGAAAAAAAACTAATTGACTCCTTTACTTCACAACTTGTGAAAAGAATAAAAGACATTGGAGACGCTAAGCCTCTGATGAGTCTTTAAAAATGCATATTTTCATACACATTTTGACCCATTTTAAGGACTTATTAACTTGAAAGAGCCTCATTTAGTGTGATATCATGATTTAATTCATTTTAAATTCATTTTTATATTTTTCTGCATAAATTGCTTAAAAATCACACTTTTTGCATAAATTCATGAAACCTGCTATTTTTAGAAAGTTTATTTTTGGAAAGTTTTGTGAAAATAATTTTTCTCATGAAATAAATTGAATTCTCTTCATCATTAGTTCATTCATACAAAATCATGAAGAATGATGTACATTTTTATTATCATTTCATGAGAAATGGGCCCACAATCATGCATATGTGAGTTAGGGGTAAAATTGTCTTTTCACATGAATTCATATCTGTTTTGTAGGAAATTGATTATGTGGGTCCCATTTGTAAAGAATTGAGGCAAAGAATTGATTTTTAAGAGAAAGAAGAGCAGAATTGAAGAGAAAAGGAAACTAGAAGAAAATTGTAAAAAGTCGGCTTCATGGTCCCACACACACATGCACATGTGTGGGGCACACTTGTAAAACATCCAAGATGGGGTCCATTTATTTGTTGCACATTTTCAAGAGATTCTGAAGAGAATTTGAAGAATATCTCATCAAAGATGGACAAGGAAAGCCACATAGGAGTTCTTTTTTTGAGAAGGAGAAGATTTAATTGAAAAAAAAATGCAAAAAAATATCCAAGCAAGCTATTCCACGTCCAAAAGAGATTTTGGATCAGATTTTGATTGAAAAAGTAAAGGAAAAAAATCAAGGGAGAATTATCTAGAAGATCTCTTCAAGTTAGGAGCCAACAAGGAGAACTTTCCAAAAAAGGAAAGTTGACGATACAAAGAGATAAAAGGGGAAGTTCTACACCTCATGTGGGCCAAGTTTGATTCTAAGAGAGGATTCTTATCCCTATTTTATCTCTCAAAAGATCTCAATGCAAGGTGGCAAAGACAAAGAAGGAAAGAAGTATCCAAGAGGGATTTCTGGACAAAACAAGCAAGGAAAGAAGAGAAAAATAAAAAGAAAAAAAATCCCCAAGGATATTGCACGTCCAAAGCATTGGTTGGAGCCCTTTTTTATTTTATTTTTTATTATTTTTAAGATTTTTAAAGTTTGAGAAGGAGTAGGACTTGAAAAAGTATAAATAGGGCACCCTTCTCCTATATTCTTCATGGAAGAATTACCCACCTCCCACCTCTAGATTTCTTCATCCATCTCTCCCTCTCTTGTCTCTACATCTCAAGTCATCAAGGAGGCTTAGCCCTAAAGCCACACCACCAACCTTGAAGTGTCAACTAGAAGGAGGAATTCTCATCCATCCTAGTATGTAATTGTTTGCTTTTTATTTCCAATCTTTTGTAAAACAATTTCATGCTAGTAAAGTTTGTTTCTTTTCAATTGTTCTTGTCTTTGATTTTGTGGTGTTCATAATTTTAGTCTTGTTTATGATTGGGTTAATTTTTGTTCTTGTTTAAATATTGGGATAGAATTGGAATCACAACTAGTAACCCATCTTAGTAACCTTTTTAATATACTTTGTCTCTTTGGATACATTGTATGTTTGGAGGCAATGCAAGATGGAGTTAAAGAGGTTTGAGTGAAAAAGGACTAGAGGCCAATTCTGAAATTTATTTCTACATAGAATGGAAATTTGTTATTCTCACTTAGATTGACGACCTAAGATGAAGAATAAGACCTTAAAACAACACTGCTAATCTATTTTAGCCCAAATTAAGATAAGAAATTGAAAGAGCAATCTACCGCCTTTGACTTCTTGTTTTTACCGCCTTTGACTTTCTTGTTATTACCGCCTTTGACTTCCTGCAATTTTATGTTATTTTCTGCAAATTTTACTAACTTTCTAATTTTAAATTTGATTCTACTTTTATGTTTTTGATTGTTTTAGTTAATTTCCAAAATTAAAAGATCTTTCTAAACTTGTTTTAATTAAAGATTTTAAATTGAAAAGTTTACTAGTTTTCGAAATTCTAACCTAGGAAAGTTTCTAATTTTTTTTTAATTTTGTTTCTAACATTGTTTAGTTTAGTTAGTTTCTAATTTTAGTTTTTATTTTTGGAAGTTCTAACTTGTGTTTTAATTTTGCAGCAATTTTAGTTTTATTTTAGGAATTTTTAGATTTAGGAAAGTTTCTTTCATTGGTTTGTACTTAATTTAATTTTGGTAAGTAGGACACTTGTATTTGTTAGATTTTAAATTAGGCTAGTTTTAGATTTATATTTAGGACAGGTTACAAGTTGAAAATACCTTAAACACATTGCTCCCTGAGGATCGACCTGGTTTCACCAGTTTTATTACTACATCGCGGTTCTGCACTTGGAACTCACGATCAGCCTCCAATCATAGATGTAAACTTCAAATCTCTTGATTTGATGAGAGAATTGTAATAGAGGAAAAAAGAATAGAGTCTTAGGGCAAAAAGAGTATCAAAGAGAAAAAGTATCGATTAAGAGCAGTTGGGCTCTTATATATAGACTAGTTTTGAGTTTATAAGAAAGTCCATATTTCTTGAGGTATTTTTTGTTTAACTCAATGAGAGTCTACCTAAACACAAACGAACTCAAACATATTTGAGTCAACTAAGAAAGTTAACAAGCTTAACAAGACACATGTGATGGTGTCAATATGATGCATGAATGACGAAAAATCCTAAAATCAAAATTCACGAAAAATGACTTTCACTACTTAGTTAAGGTTAAACTCAACCCAACTAACTATCCATGAACTAAGCATTGTTAGTGCCATATAGTAAGAGCATGTTGTCAGTTCCGTGTCCAAAAGTCAAGTCATTAAGGAAGATCTCGCATGAGCAAGGAAGATCAAGTTCAATCAAGCTCCTCATCCTGAAGATACTCAATGAGTGCTAAGGTAATATTGACCCTTAGTATCATATTAGTATGACCCTAGAAAAAGAATGGAAAATGGTTCTCAAAATGTTTCTGTACATAACTCCGGCTTGGATCATGACAAAGCCAAAAAACTCACAGTTCACTCTCCAGAGAACAGTTTTTGAGTTTTTGATCTACACTTGGCCTTAAAGCTATGCTGCAAAATGCTTACGAGTAAGCCGTACAATTTACGGGCCATCTTCTAGAGAGAGAGTTTTTGGCCATTTTGCCTATAGTTGACCTTACGGCTAAGCCGTAAGACCTTTATGGCTAAGTCGTAGAATAATTTACGGCTAAGCCATATCATCTACGGGCCACTTCCAGAGAGCAATATTTGGTAAATTTTAGCTTACAGCTAACTTATGACTGAGCCGTAAGGTATTCATAACTAAGCTATATAAGGATTTACAGATAAACCGTAAGCTTAACTGTAAGAAGGAAAAAACAGTGAATCTGTGTCAAACTAGCCATTGTATTTTGTCTGGGCATACGGCTAAGCCATGGCCAGCTTTTTTTTAGCTGTAGATTTGACTGTTGAAATTTCTATGTATTTAAGAGAAGCACTCTTTTCCTCCTAATTTAGGAACTTATTGAGGAAAATACTTTTACAGCATCTAAGCCCTTGCACCCTTAGTGAAATCTATACCAAGCTCCAACTACCATCTTCCCTTCCAAATGAAATTGACATTAAAGTTCTGAGAAAAGTAGGTAAGTAATGAGGAAAGCCTTAAATTTAATCTAGAAAAATCCTAGCTTTCCAAAACCCAAAAACCTTTTCCCATGGCTGAGACTCATTTAAAGATCATCATCATCAAGGAGGAAGCTCAAGAGGTCAAAGCTTGGAGATCTTTTTTCACGCTTCAAGCACACCATTTAAAGCTAAGGTATTTAGTTATTTGTTTGGGTGTTTTTTCTGATTTTATTTTTCAATTATATATGGTGGAAGATGAACCACCATATCAACAAACATTGTACTTGGTGGAATAGATCTGGGATCAACCACCTGATCAAAAAATCTTGTTAGTGGAAGACAAACCACTTGATCAAAAATTATTGTAGGAGGTGTACTTGTGTAGTTACTTCATCCTTAGTAGAACCAAGAGTGCTTGCTCTTGAGAGTAGATATCGGCCTGGAACCGAGCTACTATAAATTCTGTCTAGTGGATTGCTTTATTTTTTTAATGGATGCTTTATAGTCTTATTCTCATGTGTTGATCATCTCTTTTATGCTAAATCATCCTTGTTCTAATAGAATATCTACATAATGTAAGCACACATGCTCTGAGCATCCTTATTGACAAAACTTATGGCTCTATAATATTGATTGAATCATTGAGTTGCACTATAAAGTAGCCTTATAATTGGAAAGAATTCTAAATAGTCCTATTCACTCCCCCTCTAGGACTTGGTGGGATCTAGTCATTGCACTTTCAATTGGTATCTGAGCCAGGTTACTTCTTACAGGTGTAACAGCCCGAAGTAGATCATATAGCTATATTTACCATGAATCTTAATGGAAACTCAGTTATTCGACCCCCTCTCTTTGATGGAATAAATTATGCCTTCTGGAAGGCCCGTATGATAGCATTTTTGAAATCAATCGACTGGGTTGTCTGTGAGGCTATAGAGAATGGCTGGACAGAACCCATTGAAGAATTGATTGTAGATGGTGTCATAACCACTAGACTATTAGATCCAGCAAAATGGTTTGCTGACCACAAAATCCATAGACAAAACAATGCTAGAGCTTACAATGCTATTGTGTGTGCTATGAATCAATAAGAATTCAAAAAGATCATTACAACCACTAATGCAAAACAGGCCCAAAGAATTCTTAAAGTTACTTATGAGGGTACCTCTGTAGTCAAAAGATCTAAACTTCATTTGCTCACAAGTCAATTTGAAAATATTCTTATGAAAGAAATGAGATGTTTACAGACTTTCATATGAAGCTCATGAAAATAGTGAATGAAATGTGGGCTCTGGGTGAAACTCTTCTGAAAGGAAAAATTTGTAGTAAAATCTTGAGATCACTTCTAGAAAAATTCCATCCTAAGGTAACCACTATAAAAGAACACAAGGATTCTGAACAAATGAAAATTGAAGATTTAGTAGAATCCCTTCAGACTTTTGAACTAAAATTCAACAATGATAAAAAGAAATCAATTGCTTTAATCAGTTTTCACACCACCTCTTTTTTTAAAGAAGACATTGAACTAACTAGTGATGATGATGATAAAGATGTGGCTCTTTTAGCTAAAAGATTTTTGAAACAATTTAAGAAAAAGAGAGTTAAAGATTACAAACATGAGGTTAATAATGATAAACTCAAAGGTAAATCAAGTTCTTGCTCTAGAAGTAAGTCTAAGGAGCCCATGTATTACAAGTGTAAGGAATATGAACACATATCCACAGACTGTCCACAAAAAGGGAAATACAAAAAGAAGAATCTAGTAGCCACTTAGGATGATCTGTCTGAATTAGATTTGGACTCGGATGAATCATGTCAAAATGAACTAAACAAATATACAGTTCTGATGGCTACTACTACTACATTCAACTTCTCTGAGGAAATGATTAAATCTGAAATATCACATGAAGAAACCTCAAGAAGTATGTTAGAAAGTGAGTATGAAAATTTAGATAATGAGAATAATGATAGCACATCGGATTACTATGAATTGCTTTATGAGGGAACATGTAAACTAGTTGAAACTATAAGTAAGCAACAAAACAAAATTAAAAACTTAAAAGCAAGGGTTGATAGTATCAATGATGAAAAGGAAAAATTAATCAAAGAACTTGAAAGAGTAAAAGCCCAGTTAAAAATAGAAACATAAAATGTTATCAAATTAAGAGAAAATGAACAAGCACCTTGAAGGTTACAAGATGAAAATAATGTGCTCTGTAATGAAGTTACTGATCTAAGATGATATAAAGAAAAGTATAAGTATAGGTTCTGTAAGGTCCAAACCCAAGTTAATCATGATTTACTCTAATTAATCTTGTTTTGTCTTAATTAGGCTAATTGAGCCCAAATCTCCAGAGGTTTGGGTCATGGATAGGTAGTGGGTCACGTTCAAGCCTTACTAGGTAGTCCAGGACCTTTTGTATTTTAGCATTTTTCATGGTTTTGTATCATTAATGAATTGTATTAGTTGCATTGAGTGAGTTTCATCTTGTGGGACATCTTTTATGTTTGGCCCAAATCCATTCGAATTCACCTCGGCCCATTTAAGCCCAAGTGGCTCAACTTAAAGATCCGAGAAACTATTGGGGCTTGTTTGCAAATTCCGAAAACCCATTCATTTAAAAAACCCCAAACCCACCAATGACCTTCTTCCTCTTCCTTCCTTCATTTCTGTTGCAGCGGGTGCCTCTCTTCTTCCATCATTTCCTTCCTCATCTTGTCTCCATTCAGGGATGATTGAAGTTGCATGCAACGAGTTTGGGTTCTTTCTTTTTCTTCTTCACTCTTCTTGCTCTCCTTCTTGGAATCAAAGCATCATCTTCCTTCCTCTTGCTTGTAGAAGACTTGAGGTATGGAAACCCCATCTCCATTTGAGTCATTGAGTTCAATAAGGGTCAAAAGATCCAATCTATTAGCATGCATGCATCACATTCTCATTCTTCTCCACGCATGTGTTAGATTCTTCATTAGTGAAGCCTTCTCCACCCTCTAACAAGGGGCAAATCGATTTGAGTGAAGCACAACATGTAAGGCAAGTATAAGGATACATTTTCTTTACCTGCAAGGCTTATTTCTTGATCCTTGATATATATTCTTGTGATTTACCACTTTTACAGCTCCTCTAATCTTTAATGGATAATGCATGGAATTGATTCATGATTTTAATGATTCTAGGATGAATAAATGATAGTGGTCATTTAGGGGACCTAAGAATGTGGAATGGAAGCCTTTATATCGGTTTGATTGTAGGTGGAATAGAAGAATGGAAGAGAAACTCGGTTGGGAAATTGACCACGCCCCAAATAGAGTACTTCGGGCTCACCGGTCGGTCCTGAAGCTCGATCATTCGAATTGCCTCTCCAGGTAGTCTGACTGGTCGGCCAATCTGCTTGACCAGTCGAATTTCATTTCTAGAGATGGTCCGACTGGTCTGACCCATACCCGATCGGTCGGGTAAGCCTAACACTTAGATGATAGGAATGTGTTCTAAAAATGAATTTCATGCTTGACTATGGACTTCCTATAGTCTATGGAATAGCCTAATGATGTTTTACACCCTTTAACCTTCTAAAAAGACCGAGGTATCCACCCACCCTTATTATAGGTTGTAGGTTTAACCCAAGACCATTTATGACTATAGAAGTGGGATCCTTTGCTACACTAAACTAGGCCAACGGTAACTAAACATGAAGAAGGAAGAGTGTGTGTGAGCTGTCACTCCTTCTCTCTTGATTCTCCAATTAGTTTTCAATGTCACGTCATGGGTGTTGGCATGAGATGAAGTGTCCTTTACATATATATAAGGTAACGTCGAGAATGGTAACCTAACGACACCAAACATCTTATGAATACACCATACTGAATGACCTTGGAAACCCGGATTATCTAGCATAGGGTTGGCTAGTAACTACCCTTGATAACCTTTCAATCTAATTGCATTCATATTGATAGCAACCTTGATCTCAACATAATAGTTCATATCAGTACGCATTATTTATGATCAGTATTCTAGTTGGTTGTGATTCTATGATTGGTACTTTCACCAAGATTGAAATACATTCCCGTACAAGTATAAACAGATCAGTATACAATGAGTATGAGTTCCAAGTTGATTTCGATATACTTGGAGTCAGCATCACTTAGCTTATACCCCACAAAGGTTCGATTGGACCGAATGGGAGTATTTTATCAGTTATCTACTGCAGTAGTTATTAGAAGAGTGAGTCGACGCTCTTAAGGTAGCTAGTCAGTCCTGGCCCGATCGCTAGTGATTTCCTACGGACCAGTATATTCTCTTATTAGAGAGGAGATAGTAATGTGGATGCCATTTGGTATGATGTGCTCTTTATCCATAATTCCTTATTCATGCTTACTTATATGCATAAGTGCTTAGATTTCCATGTTGCTCTCTTTTAATCATTACGTTATCTTAATTCAATTGTTATCTCATGTTAAGCCTATGTATCCTTATTTTTGCTTAACCCTCGTGTTAACAAGGTTACTATGGTGTTACAGGTACGGAACCCATTGCCAGTCCGACACTCAGCGAGCTCCCAAAGGGAACCCCAGCGTTATCTCGGGATGTGAACGAATGGAATGAGGAAGATGCCTTTTCTTGATTCTTCTTAACAGTGTGAAACAGGGATTACTTTGGGTTGACTTAGCGTAGCCATAGAATGGCTTAGGGCTCATCTTGATATTTTGTATTGTTTATGGATTTTTCTTATCTTGTACAGGTAGTCAGGATAATTAACAGACTTTGTTTTATTAATGAACTGAAGTGAATGCTTTATTGATGCCTATGATTTGTACAGGTGAATTCTCCAGCTTTCTGCTTAATTAATTATACTTGTTAATACGTGTTTACGGATCTTCCTCACACGTACCTGTGGGATCACCCTTGTGACAGTTCGTATGTGTCTTATTATGGCACAAAATGTCACGGGTATGCATTTTATGCCTCGGAATCCATAATAAATCCCCAATTCTTAGGTTCGGGGCGTGACAGGTTCACCCAAAATGATGAGAAGTATATAAAACTATTCAAACTTAGGAAATCTATAAGGACATGATTGGCCTTGGATATGACAAAAATGTTAACCAGTCTCCAAATGTTGGAGCTGTATCTATCAAAAGTGTGCTGGATAAAGAACATACATGTGTCAAAATCATTTTAGATAGCACTTGTACTAGTACTCATGCTTTTTCATCAAATATCATCTGTCACTATTGTGGAGATTGAGAAACTAGTATGCAAATTGAGAAAAATTCATCATAGCACAATTCCAAATAGTGAGAAAAACGCTATAAAGAAAGTTGAACCTGAAAGCAGAATATTGAAGTCAAAAATGAAAAATGAAGAAAATTACTGTAACAAGTTTCCTTTGAACCAAAAGATGAATAACCTGTTAAAAGAAGTACAGAAGTTAATGAAACAATTTGAAATGTACAAAATAAATAAAAAAAAACTCATTTTCACCAACATAAAATATATCAAGTGAAATATCAAAAGCCTGTTGAAATCCTCACTTTTAGAATTTCTAGGTGGATACCGAAGAACAAGAATCTAGTGGTCCACATAGCTTTTAAAACTAGAGATTAATCAAGATAGTATCTGGATAGTGGATGTTCAAGACATATGATTGGTGAGAAATCATATTTCTCTAAGATGATTGTTTTTTATGGTGGCACTGTTACTTTTGGAGATGGCAGTATTATCAAGATTATTGGTAAAGGAACTTTAAATGTTCCAAACCTACTAGCTTTTGAGAATGTATTGTATTGATGGTTTGAAATATAACTTACTTAGCATATCTCAAATTTGTGATAAAGACTATACGGTCAACTTTAGTAGTCATGGTTATGAGATCTCAAAGGATGGAAAGATAATCTTAAGAGGTCTTGAACTACGAGCAACTGCTATGTGGTAGGTAAATCAAATTCTTCATCTTCTGCTTTTTGCTTAATGACCGATACCGATGAAGCTATGTTGTGGCATCAAAGACTTGGGCATGTAAACTATAAGGACTTATCCCAGCTTAACAAATTTACTGAAGGACTATCCAAGATTAGTAGATAAGCAAAGACAATTTGTGGAGAATGCTAACAAGGAAAACAAATTAGAAGTGCTCATAAAAATGTGAATGCTATGAAAACTTCCAGACCTCTAGAACTATTCATATGGACCTAGCTGGACCAACTAAAAGAGGGAGTCGAGGTAAAAAAAAAAGATATTTTCTTATTTTGCTAGATGACTACTCCAGATTCACTTGGGTTGCATTCTTGAGAGAAAAATCTAATACCTTTGGAGAATTTAAATGGATAATAAAACAAATTCAAATTGAAAAAGCACTTCAGTAGCCCGAATCCTGAGTGATCATGGTGGAGAATTCGAAAATGATCAGTTTGACAAATTCTATGATAATTATGGCATTCACCATGAATAATATTCGGCCTCCAAAACTCCTCAGCAAAATAAAGTGTCGGAAAGGAAGAATCAAATCCTCGAAGACATGGCTACAGTTATGCTCCATAATAAAAATCTTCTTAAAGACTTGTGGGCTGAAGCAGTCAATACCAGCTGTTATATCATTAACCGAGTCTATATCATTAACCGAGTTTATCTTAGGATTGGTAAAAAGCAGATAGCTTATGAACTATGGTATGGAAAGAAACCAAATGTCAAATATTTTAAGATCTTTGGAAGCAAAAGTTATATTCTAAAAGATAGAGAACAATTGAGTAAATTTGACTCGAAAAGTGATGAAGGAATATTCTTAGGCTATTCCACATGGAGTCGGGCCTATCCGGTTATAAATCTGAGAATCAAAGTCATCCCGGAGTAAATAAATGTTATCATAGATAATGAATCCACAGTGTCTGATGATGTTGATGATGTGGAAGCTCCTTTGGTGATTGAACCCACACAATCCATGGTAAAAGCTAATACACCTACTTCCACTGAAAATGTTGTTAATATAAAAGACCATCTTATAGACTAGATTATTGGTGATCCCTTATCAGGTGTAAAAACTAGGAAACAATTGGAGAATATTATGAGTTATTTGTGCTTTACCTCTATATTAGAACCAACTTGCATTGACAAAGCTTTTTTTGACAATGATTGGATAGACGCTATGTAAGAAGAATTGAACCAATTTACAAGAAGTGATGTTTGGTATCTAGTTCCAAGACCAGAGGATAAAAATGTGATAGGTACTAAATTGATCTTCAAAAATAAACTTGATGAAAATGGTGTCATTGTTAGAAAAAAAAACAAGATTGGTAGCTTAAGGATACTCTCAAATTGAAGGTATTGGCTTTGATGAAACCTTTGCTCTAGTTGCTCATTTGAAATCTATTAAAATTGTGTTATCTATAGTTTGTTTCTTAAAGTTCAGATTGTATCAAATGGATGTCAAAAGCACTTTCTTGAATGGAATTTTGAATGAAGAAGTCTATGTTAAACAATTCAAAGGTTTTGTTAACCCAAAATTCCCTCATCATGTATTTAGATTAAAGAAAGCTCTTTATGGTCTTAAGCAAGCACCTTGTGCTTGGTATGAAAGACTAACAAAGTTTTTGCTTGAAAATAATTTTCAAAAAGGTATTGTTGATAAAACACTGTTCATCAAAAAGACAAGGGACTCGATCTTAATAGCTCAAATATATGTAGATGATATCATATTTGCTCCACATGTGATGAATTAGCTGCCCAGTTCGCCAACCTAATGCAATCTGAATTCAAAATGAGTATGGCTGGGGAACTGAATTTCTTCTTAAGCCTTCAAGTCAGACAACTACATGATGGAGTCTTTATTTTTCAGTAAAAGTATGCAAAGGAATTGGTAAAACAATTTGGCCAATTGCTGGGAAACATTTAAATACCCCAATGAGTACAACAATCAAACTTACTAAGGATGCTAATGGTAAAAGGGTTGGCTCAAGGCTATATAGAAGTATGATTAGCAGATTGTTATATCTAATTGCAAGTAGACCAGACATAGCCTTCAGTGTGGGAGCTTGTGCACTATACCAATTTGACCTGAAAGAATCCTATCTGACTACTGTGAAAAGAATCATCAAATATATTGCAGATGCAACTGAATATGATTTGTGGTATCCTCATGACTCATTGTCCTCCATTTCTAGATACTCAGATGTAGATTGGGTAGGAAACTTAGATGATAGAAAATCTACAAGTGGTGGTTGCTTTTATGTTGGAAATTGTCTAGTAGCTTGGTACAGTAAAAATTAGAATTCCACATATCTTTCCACCACAGAAGCTGAATATATTGTGGCCAGAAGTTGCTATTCTCAACTTATGTGGATGAAGTAGATGCTTATGGACTATGGTATTAAGCAAGGGACAATGAGCTTATATTATGAAAACACTAGTGCCATACATGTTTCTAAAAATCCGGTCTAGCATTCTCGCGCAAAACATATTGATATTCGACATCATTTTATTAAGGAATTGGTAGAAGAAGAAACCATTGTGCTTGAATATAGTCACAATGAAAATCAACTTACAGACATCTTGACCGAGCCCTTAGGTGCTTTGAAATTTGAAATTTTGAGAAAATCTATTGGTGTTTGCTATTTAGAATAATTTGATTACTTTATATGGATAAGATGTCAATTGATTGTTGTTCTTGTTTTAGTTTTGTGCACTGAACAGGACCTACGGCTAAGCCATAATTCATATTATAGTGGAGCCATAATATTTCTTACGGTTGAACTATATCTACATAAGGTTTTACCTTACAGCTCAACTATAAGGCTTTTATAGCTAAGTCGTAAAACACTTTACGGCTAAGCCGTACAACCGAATGTCTTTCATTTAATTTTGTGCAGAATACTTATTTAAGTGTGTTGACTTGCTCTTAATTCCCATTTTGTGTTTTGGTCGTCTGAGTCTAACCTAGGGTTTCTCCTCTTCATTCCTTCCTCTGACTCTTTGAATCAAGGTACTACTTTCTCTCTTCTTGTATCTCACTTGAGTGTATTTCTTCTTCTTCTTCTCCAAGTCATTCTTCCTTGTTCATCAGATTCGCTGCTATTGTAGTTCTTGTGCACTTGATTGTTCTCTTAACTTTTTTTCTCTGTTTGTGATGATGAAATCACATTCTCTGATATAATCATCTTGTAGTTATTTTTCTCTTCTCTCTTGGCATTTTGGTTTGCATTTTGGTGTGTTTGCGATTCCCATTTCATATACCTGATTTTTGTTCTATCATTATGCCTCCTAGGACCAAAAATGCATATCCTCCTGGTAAGAGACCTAAATCCATTGGTGGTTCATTTAGACCTAGGCAAGATTCTCCACCATCTCCTAGTGTTCTAGTTCCAAGGGAACCTAATACTCATCCCATTACTGCTAACGTAGTGTAAACTTGCATGCCATTTAAAGTATGACGTCCATATTCTTCTCTCTAGGGTCGGATGGGAAAATATCCTCAAATGGGGTGGTCTTGCTTATCTTTCCATTGCCCGACCATGTATGCATCTATCAAGGAAGCATCTCTAGACAATCTATCTTTTGAAGTTAAATTCATTGACGGTTCTACCGTCAACACTCCTACCATCATCTCTGCTCTTTTGTGTATTCCTTTGTCTAATGTGCCTCATTCTGTCATCAAGGATTCACTTTGAGAGGATGACAAAAGGACTGTTACTATCATTTTATGCGAGCAAGAAACTTCTTAAAAGGATAAGGGTTTTCTCCCGCAGCTTCACTACTTCCCCCATACTGGAATTTGCATGCGATCTTCACCTGTAATCTCTACCCTTGCAAGGAAATTTCTCAGGCTTGACCCCCTTTATGACTAACTAACTCTATTGTGTGCATATGAGTCTCAAAGTGTGTCTTCCTTCTCTCATTTGTCGCTTCTATCATTCGCTTTTGGCACTTTCTGGGTAGGAGCAACAATGCTTGCTTGTTTGGGCATCTAATGACACATCTTGCATCTCAATGTGGAGTCTCTTTGCCCTCTGATGAAGCCCCTGAGTTTCATCTAGTATTTGCTACAATTAACATTCAAAATATGCAGTTCTCAAAGCAGCAGGCAACTAGCTCCAGTTATCCTAATTCTGGAGATGAAGAAGACTCTTCAGAAGAAATTCCTCACCTAGCTCAACTTCATGGATCCCAAGTCCCGTCTCCTCCTTTGACGTCTTCCTCAACCCCACTTGAAGCCCAGTTGTTAGCTCTTGAGCAGTGGCAAATAAAAATGGAGAAACTCTTAAAGAAGACTCTTTTGTACCTTTCTAAGATCTCTAAAAGCTGATGGAAAGATGATGTAGCGATCCCTTCTCCTTTTGCTCCTTCTCACTGATGTTTGGTTACTTGTTTGCATTTAGTAGTATCATTTGTGTTTGTTGGAGCTGCACTCCTTGTTTTGTTTTACTTTAATGTGACTATGTAGTTGATTGTGTGCTTAGCACATAACTTATTCTCTACTGTGTCTTTAACTACCTATTTGTGCCTTCTCTTTCTTGAATCTTTTGATATAGTTTTTGGCATGTGTCCTATTCTCCTTTTCTTTGTTTTGCTATTTTTTGTCAATTTTGTGCCAAAGGGGGAGAACTAGTAACCTCAGGGGGAACTTACAACAGTCCCACCTTTATAGTGCATGGTGCTTAAGGTACTTTTGTAAGCAATTTATTTTTACGAGATCATGCAACATCTAAGGGGGAGCTGCAGACTCATTAATATTTTTGTATAGGGTAGTATTTATTTGTTTTTTAGTCTTGTAAAAGGGAAATTGTACAAAGTGTATTGATTTAAAATGTTGTATTTTATTGTATATATTTTATCATGAAATTGACAAAGGGGAGATTGTTAGTGCCATATAATAAGAGGGTATTGTCAATTCTATGTCCAAAAGTCAAGTCATCAAGGAAGATCATTGAGGAAGATCTCACATGATTAAGGAAGATCAAGTTTAGTCAAGTTCCTCATCCTGAAGATCCTCAAGGAGTGCTTAGGTAATATTGACCCTTAGTATCATATTAGTAAGAGCTAGAAAAAGAATGGAAAATGCTTCTCAAAATGTTTTTGTACATAACTACAGGTTGGATCATGATGATGCGAAAAAACTCACGGCTCACTCTCCAGAAAATAGTTTTTGAGTTTTTGATCTATGGTTGGCCTTATGGCTAAGCCGTAAAATGCTTACAGCTAAGCCGTAGCATGATTTACAGCTAAGCCATAGAGTTTATGGGGGCATCTTCCAGAGAGAGCTTTTAGCCATTTTGCCGACGGTTGACCTTACGGCTAAGCCGTAAGACCTTCACAGCTAAGCAGTAGAATAATTTATGGCTAAGCCATAGCGTCTATGGGCCATTTTCAAGAGAGCAATATTTGGCAAATTTTAGCTTACGGCTGACTTGTGGCTAAGCCGTAAGGTACTTATAGCTAAGTTTTATAAGGATTTATAACTAAACCATAAGCTTAATCGTAAGAAGGAAAAAACAGTGAATATAGGTCAAACTAGCCATTGTATTTTGTCTGGGCATATAGCTAATCCATAGAACAACTTTTTCTTACCCGTAGATCTGACTGTTGGGATTTTTCTGTATTTAAGAGAAGCCCTCTTTTCCTTTCGATTAAGGAACTTATTGAGGAAAATACTTTTACTGCATTTGTACCCCTGCACCATTAGTGAAATTGGTACTAAGCTCTAACTACCATCTTCTCTTTCAAATTAAATTGACATTAATGTTTTGAGAAGAGTAGGTAAACAACGAGGAAAGCCTTAAATTCAATCTAGGAAAATCTTAACTTTCCAAAACCCAAAAACCTTTTCCTTTGGGTAAGCACTCATTCAAAGATCATCATCATCAAGGAGCAAGCTCAAGAGGTCAAAGCTTAGAGGTCTTCTTTCAAGCTTCAAAAACACCATTCAAAGATAAGGTATTTAGTTATTTGTTTGGGTGTTTTTCTAATTTTATTTTTTGATTATATATCATGGAAGACAAATCACTGCATCAAAAAATGTTGTAGTTGGTGGAATAACTCTGGGATCAACCACCTGATAAAAAAATCTTGTTGGTGGAAGATAAACCACCGAATCAAAAATTATTGTAGAAGGTGTACTTGTGTAGTTACTTCATCGCTAGTGGAACCAAGAGTGTTTGCTTTTCAGAGTGGATATAGGTCTAGGACCGAACCATTATAAATTCTTTGTCTAGTGGATTACCTTATTTTTGTGATGGATGCTTTATAGTCTTATTCTCATGTGTTGATCATCTCTTTTGTGCTAAATCATCCTTGTTCAAATAGAATATCTACATACTATAAGCACACATACTCTGAGCATCCTTCTTAACAAAAGTCGTGGCTCTATAATGTTGATTGAATTATTGAGTTGCACTGTTGTACGTGTTGGAAATTTATACTAAAACCACTCTTTTATATATTTTTCTTTGACTGATTTACTTATTAGTAAAGTTTGCTTTTTCCATCTTAATGAGAATTTGTATGGGTAAATGGTTGCATTATTATTTACTGTGCATAAGTGCGTCTTTTATTCTATAAAGTAGAAAAGTTGGTGTGTAGAGTTCAGCTTACTCACGGAAGACTTATTTGTCAGTTCTTATTAAATATAAGTTATTGTTGTTTACAATCAAGATGGAGCTGGACACACCATCGGTATGATTGTAGCATGATGTTTTAGTAGCCTTGTGTTGATTGCAGGAAACAGTATAGTTTCGACTCGTTATTCTAGTACACTTTATGTGTATTGAAGAGGACCACTTTTGGGTTATTGTCTTTATACTGACTATATAAGATTATTAACATCTAAATGGCTATTATGAGAGCTTGTACTCTTAATCCCGATGTAAATAATAGACACGTGCATTTAGTATTTGGTATTTTGATTTACAAAGGAGTGAGACCTTTTGTGGGTCAATAATCTCAGTAAATTGGATGACTACGCTATGTGTATGATATATATTAGTTTATTGACGGAATCCACATCCCATAATAGGGATTGATGATATACCCTTGATGAAGCTTATAAGTTTTGATTATGTCAAACCCTGCAGGTGGACTTAGTATCCGACATATCAAATAAGTTAAGTGTAAGGTCTCAAGGAATTATAAAGATATCGATTAAATATAGGCGTCAGTAATTATTTAATCGATGGATATCTGAAATCTTAATGTGGGGAGATTAATAAGCATTTAACAACAAGAAACTCGAAATATTATTTTGAGAATAAGGACAGGAGTACAATTATAATTCTTTCGTGGACTGAATTGTAATTTATAGATCTAAAATTTTAATTTGGTTCGAATTAGGGTTTCCTATTTCTATAAGAACCCTATTCCTTATTTCCTTCTTAAGGTCCCTATTGTAGCCTATAAATATGCGCTATTACTCTCTAGAAAATATATACAAAAGAACTGAGAGCAAGGAGAATTCGCAAAAGAAGCCCACCCCGGTGCAAGTTCGAGCATAGAGGAATACAATAGAATATCTTAAGATTTTCAGGCTGTTATAAGACCGAGATCAAATCAAAGAGATCTCGCAGGTATGGTTCTTGAATCATTATCATTTAAACTTATTTCCACAGTGATCTGTGCGCGATATCTAAGGATCCTGGCGGCTGCCTCCCAACAGTAATGTCCTGGCCCAACTTAATTATAATTTATATTAATTAAGCATGATTTCCTATTAATATGCATATTTTAGTCCTAATTCATCTCTTTTTTAATTTTAGTGGGTCTCAGTTGGATAAGTAATTGGGTTCAAACTTCAATTAGGTAGCTGAGGATCTTCTTGTAATTTATAGTCACATTGTTGCATGATTCCAGCACCGCATTAATTGAATCTTGTGCATTTCATCTTGTGGGTCAACTTTCATGTTGGGTTCAACTTGATTTGGACCCATCTTAGACTAATTGAGGCTATGTGACCTAAACTGTAAATATTCCAAAAACTTGGACTTGCATGTAAACTGCAGGAAAATCTTAGGCAAGATAAGAGCTCCAACGTTTATTCTTCATTTTATCTTTTCTTAGTTGCTGGAACTGCTCCTTTCCTTCTGCCTTCTTCATCTCCACCTCCATTTAGAGTTGTAAACCAAGTTTTGAAGCCTTGCATGCAAGAGTAGAAGCCTCCATTCTTCTTCTTCCTTTGTACAGTTTCTCTTGGGGAAGCACCTTTTTCTCTAAGCTACAGTCCATTAAGGTGAAAACTCAACCTCTATTTTATTTCTTTAGACTTGATAGAGTCAAGAAGACTCAATTACATGACATACATGCATTCTACATCACATTCACCATTTGCATGTCTTTTATGTAGAGAACCCGCCTTCCATTGAGGATTTTCCCTAATCACATACCAAGGAGAAGTGAGTTGAGGTCAAGCACCATGTTAAGGCAAGTATTAGAGTATATATTACCTAATGTATGTTTAATTTTGTTGATTCTAGAAATAATCCTTTTAAATGTAGGTTACAGCTGATTTACCCTTGATCAAGCACACATACATGTTGAATTAGGTTATAATGAGTATAATTATGTAATATTAATGATATTACGTAATGTAAGACCTATTATGGGAATTTGGAAGCATAAAGAATTTCATTGAAACCCAAATGATAGAGTTCTGTACTGAACTCGTGCTCCAAAGCTTGTCTTCTGAAATTTTGAAGCTTACGGTGAAGCTCACAACTAAGCCATAAGCCTCTACGGCTTAGAATCCAGAGAGCCAAATTGAACTGCAGTTTACCTATAGATAAGTTGTAAACTGAACTACGGCTAAGCTATAATTACCCATGACGAAACCGTAAGTCATTTTACGGCGAGTTTTCCCGAGAACCCTAAAACTAGGACTTTCCCTACGGCTCACGCACAGTTACGCCGTGAACTCTACTATGGCCATGTTGTACCCTAGCCGTAACCCTAACTGTAGCTTAGCATAGTTAAGCCGTAGGTCAACATACGATTAAACCATAAATGCATATGAAACTAAGGAGAAAACTTGAGCCACTCAGCTAAGCCGTAACCTATATACGGCTAAGCCATAAGAGCACTGTGAACTGAGGATATTAGGGTTTCCAATGACCTTGTAGGGCTCTAGATATAGCACCCATTTCCTAACTAAATTAGCCCAATGTTGATTAAATGATAAGGAGGATGACTATAAAGCTGTCACTTATCCCCTTCGATTTTCTGGATGAATTCCCAATGTCACATTATGAGTGTTGGTATAAGAAGATGTGTCTTTTACGTACACAATGTAACGCTAAGAATTGGTAACACAATGGCATTGGATGTTTCATGAATACATCATGTTAAATGCCTTCGGGATCTTGGATTATCTAGATAGGGTTGGCTAGTAATTATCCTTGATGCTTACTCAATCTAAATGCATTCATATTGTTAAGAAACCATGCCCTCAACATGATGTAGCTCTATTAAGTATCCATGAATTGATTATCAGATACGAATGAATGAATGAATTTAATCTCAAGATCGAACTCCTAGTATGTATGATATGACAAGTATAATTGAAATGTATAAAAGATTTGAATTTGAGTCGGTCTTGATACGTTGAGTCGGCACCACTTAGCTGGCGCCCTTATTAGGTTCGACGGGATCAGTTTGGTTATTTTTATGTGGTTACTACAGTAGTCTAAAGAGAAGTTGTCAGCCCTCCTTGGGAAGCTAGCTGGATCCTCGGTGACCTATATGTATTACGCTCCCTCTAGATGATATGCTCTCTTTTGGGAGAATAGAATCTCGTGGATGCCAACTAGTATGTATGATATCCTGTTTATGACTTGTTACACATGCTTACTCATATACAACATGCCTAGTGTATGATTATTGCCTTCTTTTAACCAATATAGATTCTTAATTCATTTGATACAGCATGATAGTCTTATGTATCTCTATATACTTGCTTAACTGTTGTATTAACAGTACTACTTTTGGTGTTACAAGTACTGATCCCAACCCAGTAAGGCGAATGATGAACCCCAACAGGAACCTTAATGGAACCTCGGGGACTAGATGAGTGTAATATGGACGTCTTCTGTTAGTCGTCCTACGAATTGCGACCATGGGATCTTTGTTGAATGTTTAAGATTTGATGGACACATATACCCTTTTGGCTCCGAATTATGTTTAAGTAATTGTTGTCACATAAATGGAATGGTTAAGTACAAACTTATCTATGAAATGGATGATGCTCTGTTATTATTACTTATGATCATTACAGATGTATTACAGAGGTTTCTGCTTTCTATTGAGTGTAATTTACATGTTTGAGAAACTTCTCTATACGTCCTGTGGAATCTCCCTTGTATTATTTTGTATGTGTATCACATGTATAGATTACTACAGGATTATGTATGCACACCCCATGTGGCCTATTTTAACCCCAATTCCCAAGATCAGGGCATGACATACGTAAGTAATGGTATTAGAGCATGGATCTTGGAAAATATGCAATTAAGGTATGGTGTTGTGGCATAAATAAGTCTAGAAAAAAAGATTTAGAAACTTAGGGAACGTGGTGAGGATACGATAGATGCGTTGGGATCTGGGTTGTATAAGCTACATAGGATGTTTTGAGCTTCTAACACCTTATTTTGAAAAAATGATGGTTTTTTACAGATAATGGCCCTGACTCCAAAAGTTAAGAATATTTGTCACGGTTCCTCGAGCAATACCTAGAATAATGACTGAGGGGACGTTCCTATTGAGAACTTGGATCGCGCATCTCCACCTTCTTCGTCTACAGGTAATCAGTATCTTTTGATGATGATGGAGCAATTAACAGGAATTAGTGAGAATCAAGTTGTAATGCCAATGCAAATGCAACAATAATGGAAAGACAAGCTCAACTGCAATGGAATTTGGCGATAGTAGAAGATAGTTTGCAGGATGTTCTAAAGAAGAAATCCGAGAGGGACGCATCACCCTCTGAGGAGCATCCTAGGCAATGGAAGAAACAGAAGACCAAGGCTTGTAGTTCCGAAAAACCAATGTGTGATTTGTGTGGCAAGGGCCACAAGATGGATGAATGCTGGAGAAAGACTGGAGCATGTTTTCATTGTGGTTCAGGGAGCATAGTTACCAAAGTGTCCAGGGAAGAAAAACACCGGCGAAGCCCCATTGTACCAACAACAGCAATTAGACAAGCAAACTCATTAGAATCAAGTGACCAGCAGTGTTATCGAAGGTGATCTTTTTATTTACTACCCACATTCTCTGTTGATCTTTTGCTTGTAGATGTTATAAGCGGTCTATATGATTTGCTATCTATGATAGTTTTCTAGATACCTGTTGTATATGAGTTCTTAAATGAGATTCCAAAAATTTTCTCCTTAGTGATCCTATGAAGATGTTTGGTGTTATTTGTTGAGATACAGTTGGTGTCCTTTAGAGGTATAATAATTAAGGCAGTTAAATCGGTGGCTATTGAGTATAAATGACTACTGCCTTATATTGATGAGCTGTCCCATTAATTGCAGGGTGCAGGATAACTCCCAAACAAATTGATTTGAGGATAGATTATTTCAACTTTAAGCTCAAAGATCAACTCTTAAGATCAAATCTGGACGTTAGGAATTCTTGATGGATTATTGGATTAATCAATATTTGAAATATATTGTGAGTTAAGGAATAAAATTCTTATTCATATATGAATCATTTGTGGATTATAGTTATCATTAGTATCTTGATGTATTCCCAACTTTTTAGTGTTCGTAATAATCCTTTGAGGACTTTTCTTCATCTCTTGAGGAGTAACTGATTTTGCTAATGTTGAGATGTAACTTCTAGTTGATCAAGTTGTAGCCTTAAGTCCTATCATATTTTGAGTTGAATGACCAATGATCTAGTAGACTTGAGATTATTATCAGTTGGCAAAGTTCGAGGTCAGTTACCTAGATTCAGTACTTCTTGTGGTCCTACGAGATGTTATCATAAAATTGTGAGATAATCACGAAATCATAGTTTCGTTTGTTAATTGAGAGGAATAATTCTTTGTGTGGATAGATCGATGCGGCACGACTTCTAAGTCCTATGAAATTATTTGATTCTTGAGAATCAGTAGATCTGTGTGACGATGCAAATCTTAGAATTGATCCAACGGATATAATCAGGTAGTTGAAGATTCAGATTTGATTAAAGTCCTTGATTGATTAATTGATAAGTCTATCATCTAGACTCGTTTCTTGAGAGTTTATTGAGGGCATATCTTAGATGGCATTCCAAGTTTCTCTTGATGGTAATTGACAGAAAAGAATTCATACTATTCAAAGGCATATAGACCAACAACGGTTGAGTTAAGTGACTAGATATGTGATTTGATTGAGGATCGGTTGATATCAATTCAGCATCTAGAGCTATGTGATTTGAAACTATATCCTAATCAGAAAGGAGTGTTATAGATTCTTGGTTATTTATTTGGTGGTCAATTCATTTGATGATATTTTGATGTATTAAATTCATTTACGGAAATGTTGGGTATGAGAGAAATTCTATTCAAGCATGAGGATTTCATTTCACTCGTGGAACATCTGAAATATATTTAAACCTAAAGGCTTATTTGATGAAATAAGTCGGATGACTACTGATCGTTAGTGATTCAATAGAGATCTTGGATCGTATGGTGATTAGGCTACTACTCCCTAGGTAAGATTAATGTCCGCTTAGGTTAATAAGTTACCTTATAGTTGTGACTGATGTTCTTAAGTTGTTAGTGGCAAGCTTAGCTTTAACACAAAGTACCTGCCAAAGTTAGATGTCTAATCAGACCTTCCATCTAAACTTCTAAAGGCATGAAGTGTGCATCCTCGTTTTTGAAAAGAAGTGGATCTAGAGGATTCCTAAAATTTTTTATCATCGTTAATGCAATGGAGTCCACACATGAAGTCCTAGAGTCGAAGAATGTCATTCCAAGCTAAGAAACTTCACCGACAATCATAGAATGTCCTCAAATTTTAGGTTGAAGATAGAGTAGTCTAAAAGGTTTCATAAGAAAGGAAATCCATTTTTGGGGAAGAATTTGTAGGAATTCTCGATGTCTTTTGTGTGACGAGGCTTCGTAAGATGATTCTCGACCTGTTTTGCGTCCTTGAATATGGGGAGCCCAGGTGAAACTAGATGCAATGCATGTGGAGCAACTTCTTAGTGTCCTCTACGTAACAAATAGGTTCGGTAAGTATTCGTGATCTATTTTAGTATTTGATTTTATTAGTGTATTTCATTTAGAGGACCGAATGATCTTAAGTAGGGTGAGATGTAAGGTCCCAACTTGACTTAATTATAATTTATATTAATTAAGCCTGATTTCCTATTAATATGTGTATTTTAGTCCTAATTCATTTTTTCCTTAATTTTTAGTGAGTCTCAATTGGATAGGTAGTTGGGTTTGAACTTCACTTTGGTAGCTGAGGACCATCTTGTAATTTATAGTCACATTGTTGCATTATTCTGGCACCACATTAATTTTATGGTGTGCATTTCATCTTGTGGGTCAACTTTCATATTGGGCTCAATTGGATTCGGACCCATCTTGGCTCAATTAAGGTCATGTGACCTAAACTGTAAATATTCCAAAAACTTGGACTTGCATGTAAACTGTAGGAAAATCTTAGTTAAAATAAGAGTTCCAACATTCATTCTTCATTTTATCTTTTCTCAATTGCTAGAACTGCTCCTTTCCTTTTTCCTTCTTCATCTCCACCTCCATTTAGAGTTGTAAACCAAGTTTTGCAGCCTTGCATGTAAGAGTAGAAGCCTCCATTATTATTATTATTCTTCTTTTTCTTTTGTGCATTTTTTCTTGAGAAAACACCTTCTTCTTTAAGATACAGTCCATTAAGGTGAAGACTCAACCTCTATTTTATTTCTTTAGACTTGATAGAGTCAAGAAGACTCAATTACACGACATGCATGCATTCTACATCACATTCACCATTTGCATGTCTTTTATGTAGAGAACCCGCCTTCCATTGAGGATTTTCCCTAATCACATACCAAGGAGAAGTGAGTTGAGGTCAAGCACCGTGTTAAGGTAAGTATTAAAGTATATATTACCTAATGTATGTTTAATTTTGTTGATTCTAGAAATAATTGTTTTAAATGTAGGTTACAGCTGATTTACCCTTGATCAAGCACACATACATGTTGAATTAGGTTATAATGAGTATAATTATACAATATTAATGATATTGCGTAATGTAAGACCTATTATGGGAATTTGGAAGCATAAAGAACTTCATTGAAACCCAAATGATAGAGTTATGTACTTAATTCGTGCTCCAGAACCAGTTTTCAGAAATTTTGAAGCTTACGGTGAAGCCCGTGACTAAGCTGTAAGTCTTTACAACTCAGAATCCAGAAAGCCAAATTGAATTGCAGTTCACCTACGGCTAAGATGTAGACCGAACTACGGCTAAGTCGTAATCACCACGTGACCAAGCCGTAAGTCATTTTACAGTGAGCTTTCGTGAGAACCTTGAAACTAGGTCTTTCCCTACGGCTCACGCACAGCTACGCCATCAACTCTGCTACGGCCATGCCGTACCCTAGTTGTAACCCTAACTATAGGCTTAGCACAGCTAAGCCAGAGGTCAACATATGGTTGAACCGTAAATGCATATGAAATTAAGGAGGAAACCTGACCCACTCGATTAAGCCGTAACCTATATACGGCTAAGCTGTGAGACATTGTGAATTAAGGATATTAGGGTTTCCAATGACCTTGCAGGGCTCTAGATATGGCAACTCTTTCCTAAATAAATAAGCCCAATGGTGATTAAATGATAAGGAGGATGAGTGTAGAGCTGTCATTTATCCCCTTCGATTTTTTGGACGAATTCCCAATGTCATGTCATGGGTGTTCATAAGAAGATGTGTCTTTTGCGTACACAATGTAACGCTAAGAATTGGTAATACAATGACATTGGACATTTCATGAATACATCGTGTTAAATGCCTTCAGGATCATGGATTATCTAGATAGGGTTGGCTAGTAATTATCCTTGATGCTTACTCAATCTAAATGCATTCATATTGTTAAGAAACCATGCCCTCAACATGATGTAGCTCTATTAAGTATGCATGAATTGATTATTAGATATGAATGAATGTAATCTCAAAACCGAACTCCTAGTATGTATGATATGACAAGTATAACTGAAATGTAAAAAAGATATGAATTTGAGCCGGTCTTGATATATTGAGTCTGCACCACTTAGCTTGTGCCCTTATTAGCTTCGACGAGACTAGTTTAGGTATTTTTATGTCGCTCCTGCAGTAGTCCATGGAGGAGTTATCGGCGCTCCTCGGGAAGCTAACCCGATCCCCTGGCGACCCATATGTATGTATGCTCCCTGTAGATGATATGCTCTCTTTTGGGAGAATAGAACCTCGTGGATTCCAACTAGTATGTATGATATCCTATTTATGATTTGTTACAGATGGTTACTCATGCACAACATGCCTAGTATATGATTATTGCCTTTTTTTAACCAATATATATTCTTAATTCATTTGATACAATATGATGGTCTTATGTATCTCTATATATTTGCTTAACTGTTATGTTAACAGTGCTACCCTTGATATTATAGGTACTGATCCAAACCCACTAAGGCGAACAATGAGCCCCGATAGGAACTTCAACGGAACTTCGAAGACTAAATGAGTGTAATGCAGACGTCTTCTGTTAGTCGTCCTATGAGGAACGACCATGGCATCTTTGTTAAGTGTTTAAGATTTGATAGACACATATACCTTTTTGGCTCTTAATTATGTTTAAGTAATTGTTGTCACATAAATGGAATGGTTAAGTACAGACTTATTTATGAAATGAATGATGCTCTGTTGTTATTGCTTATGATCATTACAGCTGTATTACACAGGCTTTCGCTTATTATTGAATGTAATTTACATGTTTGAGAAACTTTTCTACACGTGCCTGTGGAATCTCCCTTGTAGTGATTTCTGTGTATGTATCACATACACAGATTACTCCGGGATTATATATGCACACCCCTTGGGGCCCATTCTAACCCCAATTTTCGGGATCGGGGCGGGACAGCTGTAAAGTAGCCTTATAATTGGAAAGAATTTTAAATAGCCCTATTCAACCCCCCCTCTAGGACTTGGTAAGATCCAATCATTGCACTTTTAAACATGACCCACTAAGACAGAACAAGTTAAATCCATTCTCATTCGATGGTAATTAGCTAATAACTTACTTAATTAGTTGCTAAGCATGCTTAATTAGAGTCGGAGTATTACATCCTCCCACGCTTAGGAATCATTCAGTCCTCTGAATGAAATATATCTGCATGGAGATGTCGGGATATTGTTTGGCCATTTGTTCTACTAGTTCCCATGTTGCTTTATTAGACCATGATACTCCTAAAGCACTTTGACCCATCGTATAGTCTTCGTACACAATATATGCTCCCTTGTACCTGTGATACGAAGTGGGCACTTGACGTACGATACATTCGATTGAATCTAAACATCATCATACCGAATGACATGGGTAGGATCTCTAACATACTTATGGAGCATGGAGACATGAAACACATCATGAACTCTAGAGAATTCAACTGGGAGTGCTAACCAGTAAGCTAAATCACCAATTTTGCTCTTAATTTCAAATGGGCCTCCATACCTCAAGGTCAACTTGCCTTTTTAGCCAAAATGAATTGTACCCTTCATAGGAGAGATCTTTAAAAAAACCCAATCACCAATATGAAACTCCAAGTCTCTTCTACGAGTATTAGCATAGCTCTTCTGTCTTGAATGAGCAACTTTCAAATTTTCAATTGCTTTATGCACTTTTTCAATCATTTCAGTGATGATAGTCGGTCCATGGAAACTTCTAGTTCCGACTTCCTCCCAACAAACTAGACTCCAACATTTATGTCCGTACAATGCTTTAAACGGAGCCATACTAATGCTTTCATGAAAACTATTATTATATAAAAATTCGCACAATGATAAGTGCTTATCCTATTCTTTGTCAAAGTTTAGAACATTAGCACGCAACATGTCTTCCAATGTCTAAATAGTACGCTCAAACTACCCATCAGCCTGTGGATGGTATGTGGTACTGAAACTGAGTTTGGTACCCTTTGCTTCTTGAAAAGCCTTATAAAAAGATGATACAAATCTGCTGTCGTGATCCGACACTATTGACAATGGCGTACCATGTAATCTCATATCTCATCCACAAACTTCTTGGCTATCTCGGAAAATGTCATACTCTTCTTGAAAGGAATGAAATGAGTTGACTTTGTTAGTCTATCTATAATCACCTAAATTGTATTATTCTTTTTACTTATTGGGGGCAAACCAAAAACGGAATCCATCGTGATATGCTCCTATTTCTACGGAGGAATATGCAATGGGTGTAACAGACTAGGGGGTCTTTGATGATCTGCTTTCACATTCTGACATGTAAGGCACCTAGCCACAAAGCCTACTATTTCTCTTTTCATATTAATCCACCAAAACCAATCCTTTAAATTCTAATACATTTTTATACTATTGGGATGCATCGTATATTTAGCATAATGTGCATCTGTCATTAGGCTCTCTTTCATGCCATCATGAGCCTGTACACACAATCTATTTTAAAATATAAAACACTATCTTCCAGATCGAAATCTGGTCTATCTACTATGTGATCTTTAATCTTTACTAGATTAGGATCTTCAAACTATCTATCTTTGATTGCTTGAATTATTTTAGGCTGAAAGGCAACAGTACTTGCAAACATTACCAAATTATCTACCAATTTGACTTCTACAGGCACGTCCTTGAATTCATCTTGTATGAACAATGCTGAGCTCAATAAGACATTGAGACTCATTGTCTTTATACTAAGAGCATCTATTATAACATTCCCTTTTCTTGGATGGTACTTTATAGGGTAGCCTTTTATGAACTCAAGCCATCTACATTGCCTCATATTCAAATCATGCTATTTAAACAAATACTGCAAACTGTGGTAATCTGAGTGGACCTCAAACTTTCCCCCACAGAGATAGTGTCATTTAAGTTTCAAAGCGAACACGATAGCTGTTAGCTCCAGACTGTGCATGACATAGTTCTTTTCGTGCTCCTTTGACTGTCTAGAGCCATATGCGATCACCTAACCATTTTGCATCAAAACACACCCAAGTCCAATTCTAGAACCATTTGAATAAATCAGAAATCCCTCACTTTCATCCGGTAATATTAATCCTGGCGTGGTGGTTAACTTCTTTTTCAAAGTTCTAAAGTTTTATTCATATTCTTCATTCCAATGTTCCTCTATTATCTTAGAATATATTAAGATATCATTGATAAATACTACAATGAATTCGTCTAAGAAAGAAGCAAAGACTCTATTCATCAAAGCCATAAAAACAACACGTGCATTATTCAATCCAAAAGGCATTACGAAAAACTCATAATGGCCATACCTTGTTCTAAAGGTTGTTTGTAGCAATGTCATCTTCCTTAACCCTCAATTAGTGATAACCCAATCATAAGTCGATCTTTGAAAAATACGCGATAGCTTGAACTTGATCAAATAATTCATCAATGTGAGCTAATGGATATTTATTCTTGATCATCACCTTATTCAATTGTTAGTAATCGATACACATTCGAAACGTGTCGTCCTTCTTCTTTACAAACAACATTGGGGCTCCCCACAGTGACACATTAAGGCGTTTAAGACCCTTATCAAGCAAATCCTACAATTGCTTTTTCAATTCCTATAATTCTGAAGGGGCCATACAATAGGGAACCTTGCAAATTGGTGATGTACGTAGAACAAGTTCTATAGCAAACTAAACTTCTCTGTTAGGAGGTAATCCTGAAACTTCATCGGGAAATACATTTGGAAAGTCATGTACTACAAAGATTTCTTCGAGCTTCTTGAGCTCCTTTTTCTTAGAAATAAAGGCAACGAAGCCTTCACAACCCTTGCGGATCGTCCTATCTGCTTTGAAGATGGAGATGATTCGGTTAGGCAAGTTTTTCTTACTTCCCTTGAAACAGAACCTGTTACCCAAATTAAAATGGATCGTCTTGTTATAACAATTTACACAGGCATGGTATCTCACTAACCAATCCATTCCGAGGATGACATCAAAATCTAACATTGAAAGCAAAATCAAGTCAACTGGGAGCTGACGACCCTCTCTCCATACATCGCATTAAGGATAGTATAGACTACACTCCATTCTCTTTCCTATAGGAGTTGACACTACAAAAATAATATTTTGCTCTCCTTTAAAAAAAACAATGTATAGAAAAAAAAACAATGAAGTTTATAAAATCTGATCATAATTTATTTGATAAACAAAACACAAAACAAAAAAAGAACAATAAAGTGCATAAACATTATTTGGGACTTTACCTAAAATCTGGATTTGAAAATTATTTTTAACGTTCTCCTACAAAGAGAAGATGTAACATAATTAAGCTTGTGAAAAATAATAAAGGTTTTAATTAAAAATCAACTAACCAAAGATAACATTATTAAAAAGTTAGACACTACATCAGATTGCAATGAGATCAAAAACTAATAATTAATGAAGAAATGTGAAAAAAAAATCATCAATAAGTGAAAAGGGAAAGATAGCCACAAATATCAAAAGACATTAGCTATTAGGAGAGGTGAGTCGCTCATGGAATGGAGAGAGATTTTTATTCTCATATCCACTTATACTCACCTATAGGCTTCTGTAAATAGACTATATTTCCCCATTGAACCCAACATTAGGGAGATAAAAACGTAAGCATTGAATAAAATGACCCCATAAAAAAAGCAATAAAATCCATAGAACACAAATAAATTAAAAATATATAAACAAAAACTTATAAAGAATCAATAATAAAAGAAGTTCAAATAAAATAAAAACTAATGAGAACCTAATCCTAAAAACCAAATCTTAAAATAACAATGAAATATAAAAAGCCACAAATCCATGAAAAATTATCACCAAGAAAATTAAAAGAGCATTGTAAATAAATAATAATGATGATAATAAAATAAATTCAAAATACAAGAAGTAAATTCCATAAACACATGACAGAAATAAAAAGAAATTATATCCATAGTCAATCCAATAATAAAAGCAATTTATAATCGATCAAGAGCACCTAGTACCTTAGGATAAAAAAATTGAATCTTAAAAGGAAAACAAAATGCCCACAAATCCACGAGAACCCATCAACATGAATACTAAAGAACCAATCAAACTAATAAAAAATAAAAAAAAAAATAAACCCATGATAACAAATGAACTTTTCTCTGTCCATTAAAGATTGGATAAAAATCATATTCTTAGGTTCCCTTGAAAGGCTTTGGATACCTAATTATGGGGGCCTTGTAGTAGTTTACATAAAGTGGGAGGGGTTACTTGTAGTTTCAAAAAACTACTCAATACTCAACACCAAACAGGAGACGGTCCCAGTTACAGAGCAATGTCTTATTCCTCATTTATTTTTATTAGTCACATGGATGGTGGGTCCTAGTGGGCCCGGGCCACAAGGGAACTACATCCCTAAGGTCGTCCAATAACCCCTTCCCAAATGAGCGTCTTGGAGCTCTGATCAAGTGGAACAAGTGGGGCCACAGGGCTACCAATGGAAGCTTTGAAAAGCTTAAGTTTCATCTATTTCTCTTCTCGAATTTAGAGATTTGTAGCATGGGGATCATTGCATAAAGACTGTTGATCTCTTAGAAAGGTAATTTGTCAAACCCCACTTCCATATTTGAGGTTTCTAACACCTAATCTCTACCATTGGGTGTCGTCAGTTTCTTCCTTGATATGGGCGAATTTAGGCCAGTTGGATAGTGGCCATAGGGACCCCAATCCATGTGGGTCCCTCAACTTTAAGGTCGCCCATGTGTGGTCCAGTGGATGATCGGATTAGATCTTCCATTAAGTGTTCTTACAACATATATATATAACATAAAAAAAATGGAATGACCGAGATGCAGAGTTTGCATTTTTGTAACACAGAAATAGTGGAATGACAGATTCAGTGTGGGACCTTTTTAACACAAGAACAGAAGATGGGTTGTAAACTTCCATATTCAAAAACACAAAACATATCCAGCTTGAAAACTGAACGTTCAGATTCAGAACTGCGTTTTTTAACACAAAAATAGAATGGGTTCTGAACTACCATATTCAATAACCCAGATTCAAGCGTGGGTTCTATAACTTGTAGATTCATTCTCTATGTTTTGATCATATTCTGAACATTTTTTGATCAAAATGCAGGCTTGACATCAAGTCTCCTTTTGTGATGAAAACAGCATCCAAGATTTGAGTTAAGCATTCAAAATAGAGATTGATCACATGATCCTACCCACCTATTTGGTTTCCCCTTGATCTACTACTGTATGCACTGTAACACGAACACAGATGGCTTACTCCTCCTCTTATCTAGCATCAACTTGATTTTCTTCTTATCTCAAAAGGTTGGCTAGGTTTAGGGTGCTTGGTTTTAAGGCTAAAAGTAGAGGGAGAGGTTCTTGGATTCTAAGTAATATTATATTATAAATTGAAAATCTAGGTGGGCCTACATTCTTTTTTGTTAATAATAGAGGAGGGTGATCCGACTCTTTAGGTTGGACTAATCCTTTTGTGCCTAAGAAAAATTAGGTAGTATTCCTAATGGCACTAGTGTGGTAGTACGCCCAAAGTCTGAAACCTCTAGGTTGAATTATTCTTTTTTCCTCGTATATATAGAAAAGTCTAGTTTAATACAATAAACAGTAAGTTTTACTCAAATATAGTTTTCCAAATTTTCACTTCTACCTGACAGGCACTACAAAATTGAAATATTCGAACGGGTTTGCAATAGTTGTCTACCCTAGCTTGTCTAGTTATTAGCGCCTATTTTCTAGGTCTGTATTTAGCACATAGACCTTTAGGCCTAGACTTGCCTTGTTCAACAATCTATATAGGAAATCAGTCCCAAGCCTAGAAATTAGTCCTAAGCCCATGTAGGAACTAATCTCAAAGTGAGGTGCACAGTCATATGTAAAGATAAAATATAAAAGGAAGGAAATCAAACTAAAAGGTGATGACTTTTTGATAAAGTTAGATTGGGCAAGCGGCCTAATTTTACACTCATCAAACCATCACTTACTACTTACTAGATATTGAATTAAATAAAAAAAAGTTATATTATAAAAGAACAATTAAAATTTAAGGCCATTGAATTATATGATAATTTGAATGCCAAAAAATTATAAAATGAGAATATGACTAGATAATTAAGATGGGTTTTCGCCAATGCATATAGTGCATTGGCAATTAAAATGAATATTTGCCAACGCCCATAGTGCGTTGGCAATTAAGATTAGTCTTCACCAATGCATGCAGTGTGTTGGCAATGTTCAGGGTGCCTTTCCCAACGCACCTATGTGCTTTGCAAATAGATCAAACCATTACCAACATATTGTTAACGTCGCCAAAGGGTAATGTTTCGTTGCCAAAATTTTTACTATCTTGACAGGGGAATTTTTGTACAATTTTGACACCTTTTGCCAATGCAGCCTCATTTGCATTTACAAAAGTATATAATTTTGTGACTTTTGCCAACACATTGTTATTTACATTTGCAAAAGGTAACATTTAGCAACGCATTTGAGATGACGTTCACAAAAAGCGTTGGGGATTGTACAATTTGTTGTAGTGACAGTTTATCAACCTTCTAGAAAATCTTATTCTCATCCTCCCTCTGTGGTAGGATCTTTCATAAAAGAATCATCCCGAGTTTCTTGCATTACACTTAATGTAGACCTTCGAGCTACAGGACTTGTGTATCCTTCTTATCAAACTTCTCCATCTAATACATATAATCCTTTGGAATCCAATTTCAATATAAATGTTTTTGAATGCTTTGAAATTGATAAAGAAATGTTATAAAATAATTTAGCTCTATATCCTTTAACAAAATCCTTTTTTAAACAGGTTTTTAAAGAACATAAAGACTTTTTAAAAGAAAAATGGTACAAATATAAGTATGATAATCAAAGAATTATTTATTTCTTTGATTGGCTTAAACTAGCCATAAAGAAAGCTTATAATACTGAAGATTTATCTATCAATATGATAACAAAGTTAAACTCATCTTGGATTATAGCTTCTGCTAGTTTTTCTCCGCAAAGAACTGAAGAATCTATACATCCTCCATTACATCAAATCATATATAAAGAAACTTCGGCCGTACCCATAAAATATATAGCAAAGATACAAGGAGATAATAGTAAATCTGAATTAATTTATAAATCAGACTTAAGTCATGTTTTAGAACAAAATAATTATACAAATATTAACCTTCACACTATTGGCCAACAAACCAATAGAATTGAAGATAAAGTTGAAAATATTTTAAAAATTTATGAAGCATCTTCTTCACAAAAGATAATTAAAACACAAACTTTAGGTTTTCAAGGTGAAGCCCTTAAAGATCTAAAGTTAGAAAGGAAACCTTTAAATTTTTAGATGAACTAATCAATCAATTATCTCATAGTTTTACAAACATAAAACTTAAAGATTATAAAGAAAATAAAGATGAAAAATCCATAAATGTTTTAGTTTCTAAAGCTTTGAGCTCAGATTCAGAATTCTTTATTTCTGACTCTATAGAAGAAAAATTAAATGAAAATCAAGATGAACAAAATCAAGAATCTCTACAAATCAATAAAATATTTAAAAGATAAAAACCAATAGTCACTGTAGCAAAAACAAGAAATTATTATCTAAGACCTACTCCAGTTGATCTTTAATTCAAAGAATAAGATATTTTGAATGGCCTTCGATTTGAAACTCTTTAGTATATGAATGGAATGTAGATGGACTATCTGAATAACAAATCCTGCAACTATGCCAACACATGACGATATATGCCTATACCATCATGGCTGCCAGTAATGATCAAAGACATGTAGTAAATGCAGTCATCCTTGGATTTACTGGACCATTACATAGTTGGTGGGAAAAATATCTATTTGATACGGAAAGAAATGCTATATTAAATGCAGTAAAAAGGGATCCCTCAGGAAATCCTGTTCTTACTCCTCAAGGCCAAGTGATCCATGATTCCATTTACATGCTTATTACCAATATAGTTAAACCTTTTACTGGTAATTATAAGAATGTAAAAGAAAAATTAAAAACACAATTAATCAATTTATCTTGCCTAACATTATTAGATTTTTGTTGGAATAAAGATGTTTTCTTATCAAAACTCCATACAACCGATGCAAGTAATTTAGAATTTTGAAAAGAAAAATTCATATCTGGTCTTCCTAAACTTTTTGCAGAAAAAGTTAGAGAAGAATTAAAATCAGAAAATTATGGAAATTTGAATTATGGAATGTATACATACGGTGATCTAATTCAAAAGATTAATAAAGTTGGATTTTCATTATGCAATGAAATCAAACTTAAACATCAAATTGAAAATCAAAAAAGAATTAGCAAGTATGAACTTGGTGATTTTTGTTTTCAATTTGGTATGGAGCCATTAATCAGTCCTTCTAGCCAGAATAAAAAGAAAAACTTAAGAAGATACCATCAAAAAAGAAAATCTAAACATTTTCAACTCCACAATATTATGTTCCCTCAAAAAGATATCATAAAAAATCTTCTCATTAAAACCCTTATAAAGAATTAAAGAAATCTTATACAAAAAATAAACCATCCACTTCTCATCCCAAGGAAAAATAAATAAAATGTTATAATTGCAAGGAAAAAGGACATATCGCCCCTGATTGCCTAAAAATAAAAGTTAAAATCGAAAAAGAAATCAAAACTATCTTAAAAGGATCCTCAGCGTCAGATGTTATGCCCCGATCCTGGGAATTGAGGATTTGAGTGGGCCCCGAGGGTGTGGATACGTAATCCCGTAATAATCCATGCCCTGAAGGATTGTGCACGAATTCCTACAAGGGAGATTCCACAGGAACGTGTGAGGTATGCCAACACACGTAGGAATATAATTCATCATAAACGAACTCCTGCGAAATACTCTGTAAGGATCAAGAGCAAAACAAGAGAAACATATCTTCAAATATTCATAGATAGATATAGATATATATATCAGTGCTTAAGACTTAAATACAAGTCGTACAGTCCAAACTGCTACTTAAAGAAATTGGGTACAAAAGGTTCAATTTGCGCATTCCCAAGGGTAAACCAAAAGTTTCACTGTAACATCTCCAAAACCGGCGCACTCCGTAGGATGACTAATAAAAGACATCGCCATCCTTCCATTCATCTATATCCCGAGGTATCGTTGGGGTACCCACCAGGGGCGAATCAGCAATCAGGTTGGGACTTGGTTCTGTACGTGCAATACCAAGGGTAACATGGTTAACACGACGGTTCAGCAAGTATTAAGTATATGAAACTAGCATAATATATCAAATGAACTTATTACTATACACTGGATAGGAGCAATAATAGTCTACTAGACTTGATGTGCATGAGTAACAATAAGTAAGGAATCAAAATCAAAATGTAGTACACACTAATTGGGAGCAATATATACATATGGGTTGCTAAGAGATTAAGCTAGCTTCCCGAGGAGTGCAGACAACTCTTCCGTAAACTACTACAGTAGTACATAATAATATCCCAAAGGGCACAAGCTAAGTGGTGCCGACTCGGATTCACCCCTCTCATACTTTCAATCATACTTGTCATAACATACATAAGGAATATCAATCATGAATACAGACAGACAATTAAATAAAGCATATTTATATGAGCTACGAAGGCTCGAACCTCGGCTATACCCCTTTTTGGCTAACAAGCACACACTCATTAGAAGCTCTGGCTTGTCAGACATGCACTCATTAGAAGCTCAGGTCTGAATTGCCTCAGGGTTTGACTAGTGAGAGTGAATGTATGAACAATCATGTTGAGGCAAGGTATTTAACAATATTAATGCATTCGGATTGAGTAAGGGTCAAAGGAATTACTAGCCTCCCCTATAATAAATAATTCCATGATCCTAAGGTCATTTAACTCGATGTACTCATAAAACGTCCGGTGCCATTGTGTTATCGCATCTTGGTATTACCTTGTGTATATAAAGGACACCCCTTTTTATGCCAACTTCCATGACTTGACATTGGGAGATCCTCCAAGAATTTCTCATTCTCTTTAACGTGTACTTACTATTGGCCAATGTGGTGGTAGGAAAGGTGCTAATACTAAGGTCCTCCAAGGTCAGTGAAAGTTTCTACTATCCTGGATTTCACTTGGTTCTTATGGCTTAACAGTGTATAGTGCTACGGCTTAGCTGAGTGGTTCAGGTTTCCTCTAAAAATTCAGGCACATTTACGGCTTAGCCGTGCTAAGCCTATGGCTAGGTTACAGTGGGGTTACGGTTGAGCCGTAAGGCATTTTACGGTGTAGCCGTGTGCAAGCTGTAGAAGGAAATGGGTTTTCAAGCTCTCTGGAAAGTCCGCCATAAGAAAGCTTACGGCTTGGGCAAGGGTTAAATACGGCTTAGCCATAGTCCATTTCATGGTGCAGCCATGGGTAAGCCACAGTACAAAAGCCAATTTTATTGCTCTCGGGACTTTGAGCCGTAAATGCTCATAGCTTAGCTGTGGCTTCGCCGTACGCTTTAGAAAACCTGAAGTCAATTCTATAGCACAGTTTCAATATGAGATCCATACAGAATCTAATTTGTGGGGGGTTCTTATGGCTTAATTATAATGTCCTTGAAGGCGTTCATTACCCACACACCCTCCTACTCCATTTACACCCTAACTCAATCCATACCACATTTGTACATAATTAAAACAATGAAGAAAATGGGCTGAAATTTGAGAATTGAAAGAACTAACCCAAGAATCAATACTTAATCATTCATAAAGCACATATGAACTCTAATACTTGCCTCTTAACAGTGTTTGCCCTTCCTAAGTCCTTCTTGTTGGGTGGTAAGGGAAAAACCTCCAAGGAGAAGTGGGTTCTCTACATGGCAACATATAAATGGTGAATGTGATGCATCAATGCATGTATGTCATAGATTTGAGTCTTCTTGACCCCAACAAGCCTTAATATATGGAATGGGAGTAAAGCCCTCACCTTAGTTAGCTGTAGCTTGAAGAGGATGTAATCCCCACAGAAGAAAATACTCACATGAAGACGAGGAAGATGAGTGAGGACTATCCCTAGCACATGCAAGACTCCCAACCTCAGTAGCCTTCAAAGTGGAAGTGAAAATGGAGGATTTATGAAGGAGAGGAAGAACTCCAGCAACAAAAGAAGGAAGAAGAGAGAATAGGACATTGAGTTCCCTTTTAAACTCAAGTTTCCTGCATTTCACATGCAAGTCCAAGATTTTTCATGAAATTGTAGTGTAGGCCAAATGGACTTCAGTTGGCCCAAAATGATTTCGGATAAAATCAAGCCCAACACGAAAGATGATCTATATGGAAATTTGCACAAGAAGTGATTGACGAGGTGTCCATAAGATGCAAGAACAATTTACAAAAAGGGTCTGCAACTACTGAGGTAAAGTTTAAACTCCACTTAACTACCTGTCTAAGACCCAAGCCCAATCGTTTTAAAACTAGATTAACCTTAACAAGGTTTAATTAACATAGAACGTGATTAGTTAACGTAGATTAGGATTAGTGGGATTCGAAACCTTACATCCTCCCCCACTTAAGATCATTCAGTCCTCCGAATGTGACATACCTCGAGTAGTAGCTCTGGATATTTTGCCCGAATTTGATCTTCAAGTTCCCAAGTGGCCTCTTCCTGTCCATGATGCTCCTATAGGACCTTAACTCATTTAATCATTCGGGTGCGCAGCACTTGCTCTTTAGTGTCAACGATACAAAGTGGTCTTTCTTCATAGCTTACATCAGGCTTAACTTAGATGTCGTCCAACTCAAGAACATGTGAAGGATCCGGAAGGTACTCCCTAAGCATTGACACATGGAATACATTATGAACTCCTGCAAGCGGGGATGGTAGTTCCAATAGATAAGCTAAATCTCCAGCCCTGCTCAATATCTCAAAAGGTCCCACAAACCGCGGAGCTAGCTTGCCCTTCTGTCCAAACCTGTGGTACCCATCATTGGGGAAACCTTCAAGAAAACTTTATCCCCCACTTGGAACTCAAGGGGCCATCGATGGTTATCTGCATAACTCTTCTGGCGTGACCGTGCAACCTTCAATTTATCTTGCACCTTTTGCACTTTTTTTGCCATATCCGTAACCAGAGAGGGTCCATGGAAACTTCTAACTCCAACTTCTTCCCAACAGATCAGAGTATGGCACTTACGTCCATATAAAGCTTCAAACGGGGCCATTCCGATGCTCGTGTGATAACTATATTGTACGCAAATTCACATAAGGAGAGGTGTTCATCCCACTCCTTCCCAAAGTTCAACACGTTAGCTCGTAGCATATCTTCAAGGGTTTGTATCGTTCGCTCCAATTGCCCGTCGGTCTGCGGATGATAAGTTGTGCTAAAACTGAGTTTAGTACCTAAAGATGTTTAAAAAGACTGCCAGAAGGAAAACACGAACCTACTATCTCGGTTGGATACAATTGAAACTGGAGTACTGTGTAACCGCACAATCTCATCAATGAAGATCTTGGCCATCTCATGAAATTTCATCCCTTTCCTAATGGGAATAAAGTGGGCTGACTTTGTTAGTCGGTTGACAATCACCCACACAACATCATGATGTTTACTGGTCCGGGGCAGCCCTGAAACAAAATGCATCGTCAGATTCTCCCATTTCAACTTAGGGATCTGCAGAGGATGCAACAGACCTGAGGCTTCCTATGTTCAGCCTTTACATGTTGGCAACTAAGACACCTTGCTACAAAGCCGCAATATCTCACTTCATGTTATTCCACCAGAACCTGCCATGCAACTTTTGATACATTTTTGTACTCCCAGGGTGCATGGAATATCGAGCATGATGTGATTCAATCAGATTGCCCTTTTTAAGTTATGATTTTGGACCGCTAGAACACAGACCCGATCTCTGAAATACAGCTTGCCATCTACTATCCTAAAATCGGGTCTTTCGGATATACAGTCTCAATTCTTAACAAACTCCGGATCTTCAAACTGCCTCTCTTTGATTTACTGGATTAGGGTGGGCTCGAAGACTGACATAGCTACCAGCATGACCTCGTCATCCACGAATTTAACTTCCACATCCAGACCTCGGAACGCTTCGACTAAGGACCATTCACCACACATTGCTGCCATCTCAATAGTAGATTTTCTGCTCAAAGCATCGGCCACTACATTCCCTTTCCTGGGAAATATCTGATTGGAGAATCATAATCTTTTATGAATTATAACCATCTACATTGTCTCATGTTAAGGTCGTGCTGAGAAAATAGATACTGGAGACTACGATGGTTGCTATGGACTTCAAATCTCTCCCTGTACAGATAGTGTCTCCACAACTTCAATGCAAGGACCACTGCAGCTAATTCTAAATCATGCGTAGCATAGTTTTTCTCATGTTCCTTCAATTGTCGAGATCCATAAGCTATCACCTTTCCATTTTGCATTAGTACACATCCTAGCCTAATCCTCGAAGTATCAATATAGATAACAAATCCACCACTTCCCTCTGGTAGAGATAAGATTGGAGCTGAGGTTAATTTCTCCTTAAGGAGTTGGAAACTCGACTCACATTTAGCCGACCAAACAAATGGCTCATTCTTCCGTGTCAATTTTGTCAAAGGTGCAACTATTTTAGAAAAGTCCTTCACAAACCTTCTATAATAACCCGCAAGACCAACAAAGCTTCTAACCTCCGCAACTGTTTTGGGACTTTGCCAATTGGTTATAGCCTCAACCTTAGCTAGATCGACTGCAAGCCCATCTTTTGAGATTATATGCCCCAAAAAGGCAACTTGTTCCAACCAAAACTTACACTTGTCTAGTTTAGCATACAATCGGTGGTCCCTTAATAGTTGCAAAGAAATCTTTAGATGTTCTGCATGCTCGTCTTGGGTCTTAGAGTAAACCAATACGTCATCAATAAAGATTATCACAAACCGATCAAGGTATGGTGAAAAGATCTTGTTCATCAAAGCCATAAATACCGTGGGGGCATTTGTTAACCCAAAAGGCATAACCAAGAATTCATAATGCCCATATCTTGTCCTGAAAGCTGTTTTTGACGTATCTTGATCCCTAACTCGCAGCTGGTGATATCTGGACCTTAGATCAATCTTGGAGAAATGGGTTGCACCCTGTAATTGATCGAACAGTTCATCAATTCTAAGCAGGGGATATTTGTTTTTAATTGTCACCTGATTCAACTGCCTGTAATCAATATACATTCTGAGAGTGCCGTCCTTCTTCTTCACAAACAAGACTGAGGCTTCCCATGGTGATGTGCTAGGACGAACAAACCCTTTATCCAATAAGTCCTGCAACTGTACCTTTAACTCACGTAACTCTGTTGGTGCCATTCTATATGGAGCCCTAGAAATGGGAGCGGTACCAAGTACTAACTCTATTGTAAAGTCCACTTCCCTAATCGGAGGAAGACCAGGTACTTCATCAGGAAACACATCCGGGAACTCATAAACCACTAGTATTTCTTCTAACTTCTTAGGTGCTTTCTTCTCTACAATGAAGGCAATATACCCCTCACAACCACTATAAATTAGTCTTTCCGCTCGAAGTGATGAAATTAATCTAGTGTTCAAACTTTTCTTGTCACCTTGGAACACAACACTTAGGCCATCTTCACTCACCTTCATGGTGACGGTCTTACGGAAACAGTCTAGACAGGCCATATACTTGGTCAACCAATCCATACCTAAGATTACGTTGAAGTCGTGCATGGGCAAAACAATGAGTTCCGCTGGGAGAAGGACCTCTCCAATAAGAACTCGACAACTAGGGTAATAGTCATCATAAGCCACCCTCTTTCCAACCGGAGTGATAACACTCAAAACATATGGTAATTGTGCTGGTGGCTCCCGTATCCTGCTAGAGAATCGGGGTGAAATGAAGGAATGAGAAGATCTTGAATCAAACAACACTTTAGCTTCTACGTCACAAACAGAAACCTTACCTACAACCACATGCTCTGCTGCTTCTGCTTCTTTATGAGTCAATGCATAAGCGCGGCCTTGACTTTGGGGTCGGTTTTGTTATCCTGGCTTTTGCTGTCCTTGACCCTGCCATGACTGCCCTTGGCCTTCCCTAACCTGCTGTTGTGGACGGGTAGGCGCTGGTGGTGTTACTTTGGAAGACTGCTGATACAGCTGCGGAGGGGCTCGGCTAGGATCTTTCTTTCTTGGGCACTCTACCAAGCGATGGTCCATAGAACCATAGCCAAAACAGGCTCCCGTGGACCTCCAACTTTTACTAGTCTCAGGACCCTTCCCGCATACACCGCAGATTAGTCGTGATGCTCCACTAACCACCCCCTTTTGTTTTTTGGAATATTGCTAGCCTTTCGCAGAAGGTGGGGCACTCTTCTTAGACTATCCCAAAAATAGGCTTTTCTCAATTTCTTCAGCCGCATAGGCTCTGGCTACAGCATCATCGTATTGCACTGGCCTTTGAAAAACTGTAGCATGTCCCTTAATGGCAGGCCTCAACCCTTCAAGGAATCTCTTTACTTTCTTCTCCTCGGTGTCAGTCAGATCTAAAGCAAATCGAGAGAGCTGGCTGAATACGTGCACGTACTCTACAACTGGTAGGGAGTGCTGTTGTAGGGCGAGGAACTCTGCCTTCTTCTTACGGGTTACATGTTTGGGAATAAACTTCTTCTTAAACTGCCTCTTAAAGGCTTCCCATATAGTAGTATCTAGCATGGCCCTAATATGGTCCCGAATACTCTTCCACCATGTATCTACAATATCCCTGAACATGGATGCCGTGAGGACTACCTGCTGCCTTGGCGTACAAATTAGTGTATCAAAGACATTCTCAGTGTGGACAAGCCATTCGTCCGCTTACAACGGATCCTTTTGTCCTGTAAACTTTGTGGCTCCCCTCTTTCGAAACTTTTCATACAAGGAATTGGGATCTCCGGGTTGATCTTGCCTGTTCAATAAGGCGGCTAACTACAATTGCATGCCAGCTTGATTGGCATTACTAGCAGCTAATTGATGTATTAACATCGTGAACTGTTCCTCCGTGTTGTATGTAGGACGAGGAGGAGGTTGCGGTGGAGGGTCCACACCTTCCAACTCCACATTATTGCGGTCATTATCACCCTAACTATTGTTTGTTCCAGACCCCGATGCCATGGATCTACAATTACAATGGTTGTTAATCACATACATATACATATATATACATACATATATACCACAACTCTACACAAGATGATAATACATAATAGAAAACCCAACCATGAACAGACCTATCGGAACCTTACCACGTTTCCTAATATTGTTAAGTCTTTAAATTGATAATTGACTTATCAGTGGCTCTAATACCATTACTTACGTATGTCACGCCCCGATCCCGGGAACTAGGGATTTGAGTGGGCCCCCCAGGGCGTGGATACGTAATCCCATAGTAATCCGTGCCTTGAAGGATTGTGCACGAATTCCTACAAGGGAGATTCCACAGGAACGTGTGAGGTATGCCAACACACGTAGGAATATAATTCATCATAAACGAACTCCTGCGAAATACTCTGTAAGGATCAGGAGCAAAACAAGAGAAACATATCTTCAAATATTCATAGATAGATATAGATATATATATAAGTGCTTAAGACTTAAATACAAGTCGTATAGTCCAACTGCTACTTAAAGAAATTAGGTACAAAAGGTTCAATTTGCGCATTCCGAAGGGTAAACTAAAAGTTTGACTATCACATCTCTAGAACCGGCGCACTCCGTAGGATGACTAATAAAAGACATCGCCATCCTTCCATTCATCTATACCCCGAGGTACCGTTGGGGTACCCTCCGGGGGCAAGTCAGCAATCAAGTTGGGATTCGGTTCTGTACCTGCAATATCAAGGGTAACACGGTTAACACGACGGTTAAGCAAGTATTGAGTATATGAAACTAGCATAATATATCAAATGAATTTATTACTATACACTGGATAGGAGCAATAATAGTCTACTAGACTTGATGTGCATGAGTAACAATAAGTGAGGAATCAAAATCAAAATGTAGTACACACTAATATGCATCCACAAGGCTCTATTCTCCCAAAAGGGAGCATACATACATATGGGTCACTAGGAGATCAAGTTAGCTTCCCGAGGAGTGCTGACAACTCCTCTGTAAACTACTACAGTAGTGACATAATAATATCCTAAAGGGCACAAGCTAAATGGTGCCGACTTGGATTCAGCCCTCTCATACTTTCAATCATACTCGTCATAACATACATAAGGAATATCAATCATGAATACAAACGGACAATTAAACGAAGCATATTTATATGAGCTACGAAGGCTCGAACCTCGGCTATACCCCTTTTTGGCTAGCAAGCATACACTCATTAGAAGCTCTGGCTTGTCAGACATGCACTCATTAGAAGCTCAGGTCTGAATTGCCTCAGGGTTTGACTAGAGAGAGAGAATGCATGAACAATCATGTTGAGGCAAGGTATTTAACAAGATGAATGCATTCGGATTGAGTAAGGGTTAAAAGAATTACTAGCCTCCCCTATAATAAATAATTCCATGATCCCAAGGTCATTCAACTCGATATACTCATAAAACGTCTGGTGCCATTGTGTTACCGCATCTTGGTATTACCATGTGTTTATAAAGGACACCCCTTCTTATGCCAACTTCCATGACTTGACATTGGGAGATCATCCGGGAATTTCTTATTCTGTTTAACGTGTACTTACCGTTGGCCAATGTGGTGGTAGGAAAGGTGCCAATACTAAGGTCCTCCAAGGTCAGTGAAAGTTTCTACTATCTTGGATTTCACTGGGTTCTTACGGCTTAGCCGTGTATAATGCTACTGTTAGATTTTGTGGACTCAATCCATCAGTTGATGTAATAAATTGATTAATTTCTTTATTTATCAATAAAATTATGCTTTACTTTCATGAGATGAATATTATTTTACTACTTCATGCACATGACCAATACATATGACATAATGGTTCATGAGTTGAACCGGGTCCCATTAGTATATTAGATGTGATGTATGTGCATGGATGAGATCCACACGCAGGAGATATATGTCACAAATCTTATACTTAAATAGCTTCACAACCAGTAATGAGACTGGGCATCTCATTTGATAAGGTTGCAGCACTTTGATCACTATGAGATAGTGTGATTTATCTCGATCATCAGAATATAAGATTCTGGATCACAGTGCTAGTACATTGGATGTATTGAAGGACCATGAGATGCACCTTATGGAATTCCGTCTCAATAATAAGGTATGCTCTCATAATTCCCTAGCAATAGGCTCTCAATCCTGAGACATTGATGAACTCAAGTTTCTATTTGTTCATTTACTTTGAGTCACCAATGAGTGAGGCCAACTATAGGTTAACACCTCGATGTCTTGGGTATGTGGTAGTAGAACTGTGGGAACATTGAATGATCAAGATGGAATCTATCTCTATTATCCCCTTGTGCCAATTAATGGATTTGTCATTAGTAAGTGCGCACACATCTCAATTAAGAGTTAATTGGATGGTACTGATGATTACTGTGATTAATTGGGGCTCAAGGATAATAAGATGTGGAACTTAGATTGGAAGAGACAGATTTATTCCAATTGGTCCACGGATATTGATAGAGGGGCCTACTTGTGGTAATTGGGAAGTTTAGGGTCTTCATTGTAATTTATTCCTAAGACTGGAGTGCAATTACATTTATATAGTGGTGTTATTTGCAATTAACTGTGGGCCTGAATTGTACATGAGATGTGGGGTCACGGTGTTCCAGTTGGAGCCAGCTTTCTAAGAAATCCCTAGTGGTCCCCACGCTAGCCCAAGATATTGGAAAATACTAATCCGACTTGAACTCTAGAAAGAAAAGTTTGGAAAGGAGAAAGTTGCTAATTGCTTTGGAAGTAAGACTTCTATTTTAATTAGACAAGGGAGAAATTTGAAAGTCGATAAAATCTTTTGGACGTCCAATAAGACTCTCTCTCACACCCAAAACCCTATTCGTGCAAGAGTTGCACGAGTTTTTCTCTCCTTCTCTCTTTTAGTTCCTTGGAGTTTTGAGTTGGGATTTCTCCTGAAGATTCCACCAATCTTCTTGAGAAAAGAAATCCAATTTGGGTCATAACGTGGAAGGTTAAGAGGTGTTGAAGATTCTCATCATCAAGTAGAGTCGCAACTTCTCCATTAGAGCACTACGGATCTCCAAAGGTATGATCTACTTCTTTCATGTTGTAGATTATTATGGATATTTAGTGCTATTTGAGTCTATCTTTTAGATAGAGTATTTACTGTACATGGTCACGAGATTAAGGGTAATGCATCCTGGATTGGGTTTTTGGTCTTATGGATAGTTGATCCCTATGTCAAGTGGGTCAAAAGTTTTAAAAATCTATCGACGAGACCCACCTGCTTCCAACAGTTACGACTTAGTCGCTTAGTCGAGTGGCTCAGGTTTCCTCTAAAAATTCAGGCGCATTTACGGCTTAGCCGTATATTAGCCTACGGCTAGGTTACAGTGGGTTATGGTTGAGCCGTAACGCATTTCATGGTGTAGCCATGTGCAAACCGTAGAAGGAAATAGGTTTTCAAGCTCTCTGGAAAGTCCGCCGTAAAAAAGCTTACGGCTTGGGCACGGGCTGGATACGGCTTAGCCGTAGTCCATTTCACGGTGCAGCCATGAGTAAGGCGCAATACAAAAGCCAGTTTTATTGCTCTTGGGACTTTGATCCGTAAACACTCATGGCTTAGCCGTGGCTTCGCCGTACGCTTCAAAAAACCTGAAGTCAGTTCTGTAGCTCAGTTTCAATATGGGATCCATACAGAACCTAATTTGTGGGGGGTTCCTATGGCTTAATTATAATGTCCTTGAAGAGGCTCATTATCCACACACCCTCCTACTCCATTTACATCCTAACTCAATCCATACCACATTTATACTTAATTAAAACAATAAAGAAAATGGGCTGAAATTTGAGAATTGAAAGAACTAACCTAAGAATCAATACTTAATCATTCATACAGCACACATGAACTCCTAAACTTGCCTCTTAACAATGTTTTCCCTTCCTAAGTCCTTCTTGTTGTGTGGTTAGGGAAGAACCTCTAAGAAGAAGTGGGTTCTCTACATGGTAACATATAAATGATGAATGTGATGCATCAATGCATGCATGACATAGATTTGAGTCTTCTTGACCCCAACAAGGTTTAATTAACATAGAACGTGATTAATTAACATAGATTAGGATTACTGGGATTCGGAACCTTACATCAGAGTCATCCAATTCCTCCGACACTGATTATTCTTCCTCTCATTGTTCAGAAACATGTCACTGTAAAATATTTGATAGTGAAATCCAGTATGAATTTGCTTCTTCTACCTCTTTATCTTTAAATGTACTTTCTACTCTAGAAGAGATGGTCCTAGAAATGTTTAAACATCTAAAAGATGAAGAATTAAAAAATAAATATTTTGTAAAAATACAGAATATAAATAAAGGAACTAAAAAAGGAAAATCTTCTACATCAAATAACATATCAGACTTATCTGAATAATTCAGCATAAAAACTGTATTAGATAGATTAAGAGAGCAACAAGCTCCTACTCATCTTTTAATTCAAGATCTTTATAAAGAAATTAATAATCAAAATCAAGAAGCAAAAGAATTAAAACAAGACTAAATTGAAATTCAAGAACTCAAACAACGTGTTGAGAATATTGAATTTCACATACTAAAAAATTATCAAGAAAATAATGATAATTTAGAAAATCAAGAAAAATTTGATGAAAACTTGAATGGTTTTGTAAATTCTTTAACAAGGAATCCAATTAAAAAATGGAAAACTCAAGTTACAATTATGATCGAATTAAAGTGCTCTACTTACTAGATAGTCGCGTAGATGTTAATTTAATAAGAGAAGGATTAATCCCAACAAAATATTATGAAAAAATGAATAATAAACTCAATCTAGCTACTGCTAGCAATAAACTACGTATTAAATACAAATTAAGTAATATTTATGTATGGAAAAATGGAACATGTAGAAAGACTAATTTCCTTCTAGGAAAGGATTTAAACAATGATGTTGTCCTTGGAAATCCTTTTCTACAAATTTTATAGCTTTTTAAATTGACTCAGTGTAAATTCAGTTGTAATGAAATGTAAATTATGTTTGCTAAGGCTATAAATAGTACCAGCCTTCTCCATGTACAGGCAGGAGTTGGAATAACAGTCAAAATCCAGCCTTGCTTCCACCACCATCTCCTCTCTCCTCTCCTTTCCACTTTTGTATACCCACCACCTTCCCCATTTGGTATCAGAGCGAAGTTGGCATCTAATTTGTATTCAAGAATCGTTACAATATAAAGTCATTTTGTGAGTATTTCTTCACTTATCTTTATGTTTTGATTTTGTTTAAGGAATTGCTGACCCAGAAGCAAGAACGTCAAAAATCTCAATACTTGGTTTTGTGTTTATTATTATTGAGAAATTTTGATCATTTTCTGCCTAGAGTGAACCTAAGGTAGCTATTGTTGTCGCCGTTATTAGCCATGTGAAGGCGTTTAAGGCATTTTGTTGGTGTGTAAATCCTCTATTTCATTAGATACTCGTGGTGGATTTGGTTAAAATAACTCTGTAATACAAATTATAGCTAAGCTTATTAAGAAGTTTGTACCCTCTTCTTCATCATCATCAAATTCCTTATCTTCTATGTCCATTAAAAATAGTGAAGAAATCAGTTATGACGATTTAGGTCAAGTTATTTGTGATTGAACTATTCTAACTATAAATAAAAATGAAATTTATAAAGTTGTAAGTTTTCAATTAAAATCAAATTATAAAGTAAAAACCATTGAAAGAACTGAATCTATTATCGTAATATTCAGCATCTTTCTTCAAGCCCTATGAAATAAAGGAATATCTTAAAACATACAATTATATTCATTTTGGATTAGTACAAGTTGCTCTAAAGCCATTAACAAGACTTGGACTTAGAACTTAAACTCTCATCTATATTTAAGATACAAGACATAAAAAATTTCAGTGATTCCTTTCTTGGAATGGTTGAATCAAGTTTGGCTAATGGCCCTACTTTCTTTAATTGCTTTCCAAATTTTTATGTTTCCCTTACAGATCCAGGTGCACATGAAGCTCTTACTCTTGCTATCCAGACAAAAGGTTTTGATATGAATCCTCATAATCAAGATCTTGCTCTTATATATAGAGTTTATTATAAACTCATGAATTCAGTTATTCCAGGCATAGCCTATTCCCATTAGGCAAAAGGTATGAGTACTTTATTCGGAACTAATTTCAAAAATAAAGTTAATATTCCAAAACTCATATAATAGAATGTCATTAATCTATCTGGTAAATGGCGCTTAGAAAACACTCAACCTGAAAGGTCTTTAGAAAATCAAGATATTAAAACAATTATTGAATATGAAGATGGAAGTGTTGAAATAAATTTTCAAATAGATTCAAGAGATACAACTCCTACAGTTTATCAACCTTTTAGAAAGTTTTATTCTCATCCTCCCTATGTGGTAGGATCTTCCATAAAAGAACCATCCCGAGTTCCTTGCTTAACACCTAGTGTAGACCTTCGACCTACATGACTTGTTCATCCTTCTCATCAAGCTTCTCCATCTAATACATATAATCCTTCAGAATCCAATTCTAATATAAATGTTATTGAATGCTTTGAAATTGATAAAAAAATGTTAAAAAAGAATTTAGCTTTACATCCTTTCACAAAATCCTTTTTTAACCATGTTTCTTAAGAACATAAAGACTTTTTAAAAGCCAAATGAAATAAATAAATGCATGACAATCAAAGAAATATTTATGTCTTTGATTGGCTTAAAGTAGCCTTGAAGAAAGCTTATAATACTGAAGATTTATCCATCAATATGATAACTAAATTAAGCTCTTCTTGGATTATAGCTTCTACCAGTTCTTCTCCACAAAGAACTAAAGAATCTATACATTCTCCATTACATCAAATCATTTATAAAGAAACTTCAACTGAAGCCATAAAAGATGTTGTAAAAATACAAGGAGACAAAGGTAAAACTAAATTTATTTACAAATCAAATTTAAGTCATGTTTGAGAACAAAATAATTATACAAATATAAACCTTCATACTATTGGCCAACAAACCAATAGAATTGAAGATAAAGTTGAAAATATTTTAAAATTTTATGGAACTACTTCTTCCCATAAAGTAATCAAGACACAATCTTCAGGTTTTCAAGGTGAAGCCCTTAAAGATCTAATGTTAGAAAAAGAACCCTTAAAATTTTCAAACGACCTAATCAATCAATTATCTGATAGTTTTACAAACATAAAACTAAAAGATAATAAAGAAAATAAAAATGAAAAATCCATAAATGTTTTAGTTTCTAAAGCTTCGAGCTCAGACTCAAAATTCTCTATTTCTGACTTTATAGAAGAAAAATCAAATGGAAATCAAGATGATCAAAATTAAGAATCTCTACAAATCAATAAAATATTTAAAAGACAAAAACCAGTAGTCACTACAGCAAAAACAAGAAATTATTATCCAAGACCGACTCGAGTTGATCTTCAATTTCAAGAACGAGCTATTCTAAATAGCCTTCGATTTGAAAACTCTTCAGTATATGAATGGAATGTTGATGGACTATCTGAATATCAAATCCTACAACTATGCCAACACATGATGATATAACCCTTTACCATCACGGCTATCGGTAATGATCGAAGACATGCAGAAAATGCAGTTGTCATTGGATTTACTGGACAATTACATGGTTGGTGGGAAAAGTATCTATCTGCTATAGAAAGAGAAGCTATACGAAATGCAGCAAAAAGAGATCCTTCAGGAAATCTTGTTCTTACTCCTCAAGGCCAAACGATCCCTGATTCCATCTACATGCTTATTACCAATATAGTTAAACATTTTATTGGTAATTACATGAATGTAGAAGAAAAATTAGAAACACAATTAATCAATTTATCTTGCCCAACATTATCAGATTTTTGTTGGTATAAAGATGTTTTCTTATCAAAACTCTATACAATCGATGCAAGTAATTCAGAATTTTGGAAAGAAAAATTCATATCTGGTCTTCCTAAACTTTTTGTAGAAAAAGTTAGAGAAAAATTAAAATCAAGATATTATGGAAATTTGAATTATGGAATGTATACATATGGTGATCTAAGTCAAAAGATTAATAAAGTTGGATTTTTATTATGCAAAAAAATCAAACTTAAACATCAAATTGAAAATCAAAAAAGAATCAGCAAGTATGAACTTTGTGATTTTTGTTTTTAATTTGGTATGGAACCATTAATCAGTCCTTCTAGCCAGAATAAAAAGAAAAACTTAAAAAGAAACCATCAAAAAAGAAAATCTAAACATTTTCAACTCCACAATATTATACTCCCTTAAAAAGATATTATAAAAAATCTTCTCATAAAAACCCTTATAAAGAATTAAAGGAATCTTATACAAGCGATAATCCATCCACTTCTTATCCCAAAAAAAAAAGAAAGAAGTACATTGTTATGATTGCAAAGAAAAGGACATATAGCTCCTGAATGCCCAAAAATAGAAGTAAAAATAGAAAAAGAAATCAAAACTATCTTAAAAGGGTCCTTAGCATCAGAGTCATCCAATTCCTCTGATACAGATTATTCTTCCTCTCATTCTTCAGATATATGTCATTGTAAAATATTTGACAATGAAATCCAATATGAATCTACCTCTTCTTCCTCTTTATTTTTAAACGTATTTTCTGTTCCAGAAGAGCTAGTGCTAGAAATGTTTAAAGATTTCGAAGATGAAGAATTAAAAAATAAATATTTTGAAAAGATACATACTATAAATAAAGGAAATAAAAAAGGAAAAGCTTCTATATGAAATAATATATCTGACTTACCTGAACAATTCAGCATTAAAACTGTATTAGATAGATTAAGAAAGTAGCAAGCTCCTCGTCATCTTTCAATTCAAGATCTTTATAAAGAAATTACTAATCAAAAATAACAAATAAAAGAATTAAAACAAGACCTAATTGAACTTCAAGAACTCAAACAACATGTTGATAAATCTTGAATTTCACATACTCAAAAATTATCAAGAAAATAACGATAATAAATTAGAACATCAAGAAGAATTTGGTGAAAAATTAAATGGTTTTGTAAATTCTTTAAAAAGAAATCCACTTAAAAAATGGAAAACTCAAGCTACAATTAAGATCAACGACTTCTTTATTAAAGGACTCTGCTTACTAGATAGTGTTGCAAATGTTAATTTAATAAGAGAAAGATTCATCCCAACAAAATATTATGAAAAAACCAATAATAAACTCAATCTAGCTACTGCTAGCAAAAAACTACATATCAAATACAAATTAAAGAATGTTTCTACATAAAGGCTAATTTCCTTATAGGAAAGGATTTAAACAATGATGTTATCCTTGAAAACCCTTTTCTACAAATTTTACAACCTTTTCAAATTTACTCATCAGGTCTAAAAACTATTTTGACAATAAAGAATTAATTTTTGATTTTGGTGAATCAACTCATATTCAACATATCAATAGTATTCAGAGAAAGTGTAAACAAGAATAAGGTGATCAAAAAACAATCAAATATCCTATTCCAAATGAAACGGATCTTATTAATCGTCTCTCTAATTCTTCATGTTTTCTACATTTGATCCTACATCCAGATTTTGGTACCATCAAATTTTACCCGATGGATAGATATAAAATTATTTTTTTGTTTTCCCAAAGAAAAAAAAATTCAGATTATAGATAATTCTCATTCAAACCTATTTGCCTTCAGGAAGTATCCTTTCTCATTATGACATCAAGTACAAGCAAAAGTAAAGTCCCTATTCAGGAATCAAGCCCTTCCATTGTACCTACATCCCAACAAATATCAATTCCATTCATCAATCTAGGATTATCTGTCACTTCACAAGAACTTATCAATGCCCATTGGAGAGCCATTCTCTCTGATAAAAGAAAAAACACTAGAAAAACCCTATCCAAAATTGCAAACCATATCAAGGACTTAGAAAGCCAAATCCTTATATGCCATAACATCCATCAAAGAGCATTGTTATCCACCAATGCTGATAAAAAAAAATCAAGAATTCGCTTCTTAGAAAAGGTTAACATAGCTCTTCCAGATGAGTTAGCTGTAAGAATTAGAGAAAAAACTATTTCTTGTCAGATCAAATAGTAATTAATGCTCAAAGCTCAATATATAAGCTGGGCAACTGGCTTTCCCAAATTGTTCCTGCCATCATATGACGTTGATATCTCACATATAGAACAAGGATTAGTCCAAAGATTTTCTTTATGCAAAGGTGATTTTGAAATCATACAGCAGCTCCCTGCAACGGTGCGTCATGCCCTTTGCAGCCTTGGAGTTACCAAAAGACAACTTTTCATAATGATTTCATCAAGATTGGGTGAAAGATCAGAATTCCGATTTTATCAACCGTATCAATTTTAGACCATCACGTATTATGAAGAAGGATATTTAATCAGCAAAAAATTCAGTTCTACCTTAAATGGTTATGAGCAGCACCCTGTTGATTACCCAGATAGAAGGTTTTGATATAAATCCTCATAATCAAAATCTTGCTCTCTTATATAGAGTTTATTATAAACTCATGAATTTAGTTATTCCAGGCATAGCCTATTCCCACCAAGAAAAAAGTATGACTACTTTATTTTAAACTAATTTCAAAAATAGAGTTAATATTCCAAAACTCATAAGTGGAATGATATTAATCTATCTGGTAAATGGCAATTAGAAAATGCCCAACCAGAAAGGTCTTTAGAAAATTAAGATATTGTAACAATTATTGAACATGAAAATGGAAGTGTTGAAATAAATTTTCAAACAGATTCAAGAGATACAACTCCTACAGTTTGTCAACCTTCTAGAAAGTTTTATTCTCATCCTCCCTCTATGGTAGGATCTTCCATAAAAGAACCATCCTGAGTTTCTTACTCTACACCTAGTGTAGACATTCGACCTACAGGACTTGTGTATCCTTCTTATCAAGCTTCTCTATCTAATACATATAATCCTTCAGAATCTGATTTCAATATAAATGTTATTGAATGTTTTGAAATTGATAAAGAAATGTTAAAAAAGAATTTAGGTCTACATCCTTCAACAAAATCCTCTTTTAAACAGGAGATAAAGGTAAATTTGAATTAATTTATAAATCAGACTTAAGTCATGTTTTAGAACAAAATAATTATACAAATATTAATTTTCATACTATTGGCCAATAAACCAATAGAATTGAAGATAAAGTTGAAAATATTTTAAAAATTAATGAAGCATCTTCTTTACAAAACATAATTAAGACACAAACTTTAGGTTATCAGGGTGAAGCCCTTAAAAATCTAAAGTTAGAAAGGAAACCTTTAAAGTTCTCAAATGAACTAATCAATCAATTATCTCATAAATTTACAAATATAAAACTTTAGGAAAAAAAAGATCAAAAAGCTGATAAATCTATAAATGTTTTCGTCTCAAATTCTAAAGCCTCTAGCTCAAATTCAAAATTTTCTATAGCTGATCCTAAAACAAATAAGAATCAAAATGATCAAAATCAAGAATCTCTACAAATCAATAAAATATTTAAAAGACAAAAACCAATAGTCACTACAACAAAAACAAGAAATTATTATCCAAGACCTACTCTAGTTGATCTTTAATTGGAAGAACAAGCTATTCTAACTGGCCTTCGATTTAAAAACTCCTCAGTATATGAATGGAATGTAGATGGACTATCTGAATATCAAATCTTGCAACTATGCCGACACATGATGATATATGCCTCTACCATCATGCTGCCAGTAATAATCAAAGGCATGCAGTAAATGCAATTGTCCTTGGATTTACTGGACAATTACATGGTTGGTGGGGAAAGTACCTATCTGCTATAGAAAGACAAGCTATACTAAATGCAGCAAAAGGAGATCCTTCATGAATTCTTGTTCTTACTCCTCAAGGCCAAACGATCCCTGATTCCATCTACATGCTTATTACCAATATAGTTAAACATTTTATTGGTAATTATATGAATGTAGAAGAAAAATTAGAAACACAATTAATCAATTTATCTTGCCCAACATTATCAGATTTTCATTGGTATAAAGATGTTTTCTTATCAAAACTTTATACAATCGACGTAAGTAATTCAAAATTTTGGAAAGAAAAATTCATATATGGTCTTCCTAAACTTTCTGCAGAAAAAGTTAGAGAAAAATTAAAATCAAGATATTATGGAAATTTGAATTATGGAATGTATACATATGGTGATCTAATTCAAAAGATTAATAAAGTTGGATTTTTATTAAGCAATGAAATCAAACTTAAACATGAAATTGAAAATAAAAAATGAATCAGCAAGTATGAAATTGGTGATTTTTGTTTTTAATTTGGTATGGAACCATTAATCAGTCCTTCTAGCCAGAATAAAAAGAAAAACTTAAAGAGAAACCATCAAAAAAGAAAATCTAAACATTTTTCAACTGCACCATATTATACTCCCTTAAAAAGATATTATAAAAAATCTTCTCATAAAAAACCTTATAAAGAATTAAAGGAATCTTATACAAACGATAATCCATCCACATCTTATCCTAAAAAAAAAAAAGAAATACAATGTTATGATTGCAGAGAAAAAGGACATATAGCTCCTGACTGCCCAAAAATAAAAGTTAAAACAGAAAAAAAAAAAATCAAAACTATCTTAAAAGGATCCTCGGTGTCAAAGTCATCCAGTTCCTCTGATACAGATTATTCTTCCTCTCATGCTTCAAATACATGTCATTGTAAAATATTTGACAATGAAATCCAGTATGAATCTACCTCTTCTTCCTCTTTATCTTTAAAGGTACTTTCTGCTCCAGAAGATATGGTGCTAGAAATGTTTAAAGATCTAAAAGGTGAAGAATCAAAAATAAATATTTTGAAAAAATACTGAATATAAATAAAGGAACTAAAAAAGGGAAAACTTCTACATCAAATAACATATCAGACTTACATGAATAATTCAACAATAAAATTGTATTAGATAGATTAAGATAGCAACAAGGTCCTAATCATCTTTCTATTCAAGATCTTTATAAAGAAATAATTAATCAAAAGCATGAAATAAAAGAATTAAAACTAGACTTAATTGAGCTTCAAGAACTCAAACAACATGTTGAGAATCTTGAATTTCACACACTCCAAAATTATTAAGAGATAAATGATAATTTAGAAAATCAAGAAAAATTTGATGAAGACTTAAATGGTTTTGCAAATTCTTTAACAAGAAATCTACTTAAAAAATGGAAAACTCAAGCTATAATTAAGGTCAAAGACTTCTTTATTAAAGCACTTTGCTTACTAGATAGTTGCGCAGATGTTAATTTATTAAGGAAAAGATTAATCCCAACAAAATATTATGAAAAAACCAATAATAAATCAATCTAGCTACTACTAGTGAAAAACTACATATCAAGTACAAATTAAGTAACGTTTATGTTTGTAAAAATGGAACATGCATAAAGACTAATTTCCTTATAGGAAAGGATTAAAAAAATGATGTGAAAGGATTTAAACAATGATGTTATCCTTGGAAATCCTTTTCTACAAATTTTACAACCTTTTTAAACTAACTCATCAGGTCTAAAAACTATTTTAGACAATAAAGAATTAAATTTTGATTTTGTTGAATTAACTCCTATTCAACATATTAATATTATTTAGACAAGGTGTAAACAAGAATAAGATGTTCAAAAACCATTCAAATAGCCAGTTCCAAATAAAACGGATCTTTATTAATCTTCTTTCTAATGTCGTCATGTTTTCAACATTTAATCCTACATCCAGATTTTGCTACCTTCAAAGTCTACCCAGCGTATAGATATAAAATCGCTTTTTTTTCCCAAAGAAAACAAATTCAGGTTATTAATAATTCTTATTCAGACCTATCTGTTACTCCTATCTGCCTTCAGGAAATATCCTTTCTTATTATGACATCAAGTAAAGCCCTTATTCAAGAATCAAGCTCTTCCTTCATACCAACATCCTAACAAATATCAATCCCTTTCTTCAATCAAGGATTGTCTGTCACTTCACAAGAACTTATCAATGCCCATTGGAGTGCCATTCTCTCTGATGAAAGAAAAAGCACTAGAAAAACCCTATCCAAAATTGCAAACCATATCAAGGACTTAGAAAGCCAAATCCTTATGTGCCATAACATCCATCAAAGAGAATTGTTATCCACCTATGCTGATGAAAAAAAAATCCAGAATTCACCTCCTGGAAATGGTTAAAACAGCCCTTCCAGATGAGATATTAACAAGAATTAGAGAAAAAACTCATTCTTATCAGATCAAGGAGTGATTAATGCTCAAAGCTCAATATATAAGCTGGGCAACTGGCTTTCCCAAATTGTTCCTACCATCACATGAAGTTGATATCTCATAGATAGAACAAGGATTAGTCCAAAGATTTTCTTTATGCAGAGATGATTTTGAAATAACACAGCAGCTCCCTGCAATCGTGCATCATGCCCTTCATAGCCATGGAGTTACCAAAAGACAACTTCTCATAATGATTTCATCAAGTTTGGGTGAAAGATTAGAAATCTGGTTTTATCAACCTTATCAATTATGGGCTATCATAACTTATGAAGAAGGAGATTTAGTATGCAAAAAATCCATCTCTACCTTAAATAATTACAAGTTTCTCCTTGTTGATTATCCAGCTCAATGGTATGAATCTCATGAAGTCACTACAATGAAATGCAACTTAGAACGTCTCCAAAATTATGATCCAACTTCTAATCAATATCAAAAATTTCTCAATCTAAAAGGACATCTTGAATTTGGAAGTACATACAGATACGTTTAGTGTGACGGTCGACAAGTTGTTTGCATTGCTGATGATCTCGCTAAGCAAATAATAGTGATGCAGAATCCAAATAAATCTGAACATACAGCTCTTAATCAATTTATCAATGCTTATGAAGGCATATCTTTTGATATTTCCAAAGAAACTCAAGAAGAGTTAATCCAATTATTCCATGGTGAATTAACAAATGAAGGTTGGAATGAGCACTTTTGATGCAAGTCTCCAATAATACTATGTTTAGCATAAAGATTCTTCCTACAAGAGCTTTTTCTAAAACATTGGAAGGATGAGAAAGGCTTTTTCTACTAGCCCATCAATGAGTTCTTAGAAAAAGTACATGCAAAAGTACTAAAAGATAAAGTATATCTCTCATAACAATGAAGTAGTATTTTATTCCTGACATGAACATCCATGAAAACCTTATCTCGAGAAAGGGAAAAGAAATAAAGAGATGACACATACCTTATCAAGTCATTCAAAGAAATCATGACATCTCATTATTTAGAATAAAGTTCATATACAGCAAAGATTGTGATTTTTGCCCACAGTTCAGAAGCATCATGAAATTTGCCAGCACATTAAATGAAATGCACATTCAGTCTAAATCAATTGTAATGAAATATAAATTATGTTTGTTATGACTATAAATAGGTCCAGCCTTCCTCATGTACAAGCAAGAGTTGGAATACCAGTTGCTTCCACCACTATCTCCTCTCTCCTCTCCCTTCAGCTTTTGTATACCTACCAACATCCCCATTCGGTATCTGAGCCAAGTTGGTATCAAATTTGTAATCTAGTACTTTGGCAATATAAAGTTGTTTTGTGAGTATTTCTTCACTTATCTTTGTTATGTTATTCTTTGATTTTGGTTAAGGAATTGCTGACTCAGAAGCAAGAATGTCAAGAATCTTAATACTTGGTTGTGTGTTTCTATTATTATTGAGAATTTTAATCATATTCTGCCCGCAGCGAAGCTGAGGTAGCCATTATTGTCGTCGTTGTTTGCCGTGTGAAGGCATTTAAGGTGTTTTGTTGGTGTGTAAATCTCTATTTCGTTAGATACTCGTGGTGGATTTGGTTAAAATAACTCTATAATATAAATTATCGTTAAGCTTACTAAGAAGTTTGTACCTTCTTGTTCCTCATAATCGAATTCCTTATCTTTTATGTCTATTAAAAATAGTGAAGAAATCAGTTATAACGATTTAGATCAAGCTGTTTGTGGCTAGATTATTCCAACCGTAAACAAAAATGAAATTTATAAAATTGAAAGTTTTCAATTAAAATCAAGTTATAAAGTAAAACCATTGAAAAAATTGAAGTCCATTACCAGTAACATTCAGTATCTTTCTTTAATCAAGTTCCATGAAATAAAGGAGTATATTAAAACATACAATTATATTCATTTTGGATTAGTGAAAGTTGCTCTAAAGCCTTCAACAAGACTTGGACTTAGAACAGAAGCTTTCATCTATGTTCAAGATACAAGACATAAAAGATTTAGTGATTCATTACTTGGAATGGTTGAATCAAGTTTGGCTAATGGCCCTACTTTCTTCAATTTCTTTCCAAATTTCTCTGTTTTCCTTACAGAACTAGGTGCACATGAAGCTCTTACTCGTGCTATCTAGACAAAAGGTCTTGATATGAATCCTCATAATCAAAATCTTGCTCTCATATATAGAGTTTATTATAAACTCATGAATTCAGTTGTTCCAGGCAAGCCTATTCCCATCAAGCGAAAGGTATGACTACTTTATTCCGAACTAATTTCAAAAACAAAGTTAATATTCCAAAACTCATACAGTGGAATGATATTATTCTATCTGGTAAATGGCACTTAGAAAACGCCCAACTAGAAAGGTCTTTAGAAAATCAAGATATTGAAACAATTATTGAACATGAAGATGGAAGTGTTGAAATAAATTTTTAAATAGATTTAAGAGATACAACTCCTATAGTTTATCAACCCTCTATAGAAAGTCTTATTCTCATCCTCCCTCTATGGTAGGATCTTTCATAAAAGAACCATCCTGAGTTTCTTGCTCTACACCTAATGTAGACCTTTGACCTACAGGACTTGTGTATCCTTCTTATCAAGCTTCTCCATCTAATAAATATAATCCTTTGGAATCCGATTTCAATATAAATGTTATTGAATATTTTAAAATTGATAAAGAAATGTTAAAAAAGAATTTAGCTCTACATTCTTTAACAAAATCCTCTTTTAAATAGGTTTCTTAAGAACATAAAGACTTTTTAAAAGAAAAATGGTACAATGGTACAAATATATGTATGATAATCAAAGAAATATTTATTTCTTTGATTGGCTTAAACTAGCCATAAAGAAAGCTTTTATTACTGAACATTTATCCATCAATATGATAACAAAATTAAGCTCATCTTGGATTATAGCTTCTACCAGTTCTTCTCCACAATGAACTGAAGAAACTGTACATCCTCCATTACATCAACTCATATAAAAAGAAACTTCGGCCATACCCATAAAAGATGTAGCAAAGATACAAGGAGATAAAGGTAAATCTGAATTTATTTACAAATCAGATTTAAGTCATGTTTTAGAACAAATAATTGTATCAAAATTAACCTTCATACTATTGGCCAACAAATTAGTATAATTGAAGATAAAGTTGAAAATATTTTATAGCCTTCTAAAATTATTTCTTCTTAAGAAAAAAACCAAAACTATCATAAAAGGATCCTCATCCTCTTCCTTAGAATCATCTAGTTCCTCTGATAAAGATTATTCTTCAGATACATGCTATTGTAAAATATTTGATAGTGAAATCCAGTATGAATTTGCTTCTTCTTCGTCTTTATCTTAAAATGTACTCTTTGCTCCAGAAGAAATGGTGCTAGAAATGTCTAAAGATCTAAATGATGAAGAATTAAAAAATAAATATTTTGAAAAAATATAAAAAAAAAACAACTGAAATAAAAAAGGAGAAGCTTCTACATCAAGTAATATATTTGACTTACCTGAACAATTCAGTATAAAAACTATTTTAGATAAATTAAGAGAGCAACAAGCTCCTACTCATCTTTCAATTCAAGATCTTTATAAAGAAATTAATAATCTAAATCAAGAATTAAAGAATTAAAACAAGACTTAATTGAACTTCAAGAACTCAAACAGGATGTTAAGAATCTTGAATTTCACACACTAAAAAATTATCAAGAAAATAATGATAATTTAGAACATCAAGAAAATTTTGATGAAAACTTAAATAGTTTTTTAAATTATTTAATAAGGAATCCACCTAAAAAATGGAAAACTCAAGTTACAATTAAGGTTAAAGACTTCTCTATTAAAGCACTCTGCTTACTAGAGAGTAGCGCAGTTGTTAATTTAATAAGAGAAGGATTAATCCCAATAAAATATTATGAGAAAACCAAAAATAAACTCAACTTAGCAACTGCTGTAATAAATTCCATATGCATTATAAATTAAATAACGCCCATGTTTGCAAAAATGGAACATGTATAAAGACTAATTTCATACTCGGAAAAGATTTAAACAATGATGTTATCCTTGGAAATCCTTTTCTACAGATTCTGCAGCTCTTTCAAATTGATTCATCAGGCCTTAAAACTATTAAAGACAATAAAAAATTAATTTTTTGATTTTGTTGAATCAACTCTATTCAACAAATCAATATCATTCAAAATCAAATTGCTTATGAAGAAAAACAAATTGCATATCTTCAAGAAGAAATGAATTCTTTAAGAATTGAACAAGAATTACAAAAACCAAAATTCCAAAAAGATTTAATCTAATTTCAAAATTTTCTTGAAATAGAATGCTCTTTTGACCTTCCTTCTACCTTTTTGGCACAGGAAACACCATACTATCTATTTTCCATATATGAACAATTAAAATAAATCTCAAATTCCTACTAAAGCTCAACCTATTCAGATGAATAAAGACGTTGTACAACTATGTACTAAAGAAATTAATGATCTTCTTGTTAAAAAGTTTATTCAGAAATCACAATCCCCTTGGAGTTGTGCAGCGTTTTATGTAAATAAAGTGCCTAAACAAGAACGAGGTGTTCCCCATCATGTTATCAACTACAAGCTTTTAAATAAAGTCTTAAAGTCCATCAGATATCTAGTTCCAAATAAAACTGATCTTATTAACCGTTTAGCTGGTGCCTTCCTTTTTTCCAAATTTGATCTTAAATCAGGATTTTGGCAAATTTAAATAACCGCAAAGGATAGGTATAAAACTGCTTTTATAGTACCATTTGGCCATTACGATTGGAATGTTATGCCATTTGGTTTAAAAAATGCTCCTTCAGAATTTCAAAGAATAATGAATGACATTTTTAATCCATATTAAGTTTTTACACTCGTCTATATAGATGTCATTCTTGTGTTTTCAAAATCTATTTGTGACCATTGAAAACATTTAAATATTTTTAAAAAAGTTATTATCAAGAATGGACTTGTCTTATCCCAAAAGAAAATGAAGCTTTTTCAAACAGAAATTCAGTTTCTTGGCTTTATAATAAAAAAAGGAACTATTTTTCTAGTCCAAAGAGTTATTAATTTTGCTTCCCAATTTCTTGATGAGATTCTTAATAAAGAGCAATTGCAACATTTTCTTGGATGCCTTAATTATGTTTCTAACTTTTATAAAGATCTTGCTAAAGAAAGAAAAAACTTACAAATTCGCCTGACCAAAAATCTCATAGAATGGTCAGCTGCTCATGCAAAAGTTGTTCAAAATATTAAACAGAAAGTCCAAAATTTACCTTGTTTAACTATCCCTCATCTAGATTTATTAAAAATAGTTCAAGCAAATGCATCTGAAATAGGTTTTGGAGGAATCCTTCTACAAAGAAATGTTCTTGGAAAAGAAGAAATTCTTCATTTCACTAGTAGAACATGGACGCCCACTCAACAGAATTATTCAACTATTAAAATGGAAATCCTATCCATAGTAAATAGTATAATGAAGTTGCAAAGTGGTTTATTAAATAGAAATTTTTTATTAAGAACAGATTGTAAATCTGCTAAAGAAATTTTAGAAAAAGATGTAAAAAATCTTGGTGCTAAGCAAATCTTTGCTCCCTAGCAAGCTTTATTAGCCATATTTGACTTTGACATTGAGTATATTGCAGGTAAAAATAATTCTCTCCCTGATTTTTTATCTTGTGAGTTTTTAAAAGGACAGAAGAATGAAGCCTTGGCATATTAGACCCTTTTTCCAGTCCCCAACCAATAAAGTTTCTTTTATTATGAACACTACACCTTTATCCAGAAAATCCAGCGGCAACTATCTTGAGAGATGGGGAGCAACCCATACTTATAATAATCCTCAATTTCAAGGCCTATCAAGCCCTGTATTCAGAAAACCTCAAGCTTCACAAGCCTAATATTTTGCCACAAAGCACCCTTGAGAATTTATTCCTTAGATGACATGTCTTATGCCGATACCATTTCTATTGAAAATCTTATCCAAACCCTTTTTTCTCCTGATCACTTATTTATCCAACCTTTTGACTATAAAGTCTATGAACAGATTCTGATCAGAACTGGTAACTATACTATTGATCATACAGATGGATCAAAAAATTCATCTTAAATGCTTTGCCACCCAATATTACTATCCTTTATTCAAAAATCAAAATCTTGCATGTTCACTCTGCAGAAGAATGGGAATGACCTCTTTATATGCCTCAAAGGCTTGATTCAGAACTTATTTTTAATTATTATGATTACATTTCTGCTTGGGAAGTCATCCTCTATTATCAAAACCCATCCTTCCAGCATTCTTGGTTCATCAGATTCAAATCAAACTCCCATAAAATACCTATTTGGTTCTTCACACAATTCTGGATCCCTTTTGGTGCCACTAAATTAAAGATATCCTTCCTCAGGCACTTCTTCTTATTTATGAATCCTATTCTGCGTCATTTAAAGCCCTTCTTAAATAAAAAGAAAAAAGCCTTTATCAGTACCTACAACTTATAACAAAATCTTATTTTACTATGCAGTTTTATCACAAGCAGGAGATTCCTTGGATCTTGAAACGAAACTTTTATAAAGAAATGGACTTCAGTCCACCAGTTTTATCTCGAATGATTTATATCAAGTTTTGGCATCAATTTGATTATACTGCAATACTGCAGCAATATTCTACTGATCAAGCTATAAAGCCATCATTCTTTGAAGTTCTCAAAACTCCTGGAAAAGAAAAAGAAAGGCTTCATCCAGCAAGTGATATTGACAAACAGAAGAAGTCTTGTTCAACCTCTCCTTCTACTCTTTATGCAGCAGCAAATTTGCTTCAACTCAAAAAAGAACTTCAAAAGGAACATATTGAACAAATACAAAAAGAACAGTCATCTAAAAATTCTCCATTAAGTTTTGGTCAGCAACTGCATCATCTTTGGGCTGATGGCAATCCTTTTGAAAATATTGCTCCTGAATCAGATATAGATGTTGATGAGACAAAAGGTGATAATGAAGGATTTATATCTATCCGAAGAAAAGGAAAAAAATAAAGCCAAGAGAAGACATATGCTTTATCAAGCCACTCAATTTCTCACAAAGCAATCATGACAATCCACAACTCAGAATAAAGTTCATCTACAGTAAAGATTATGATCTTATCTAGCAGTCCCAAAGCATCATGAAATTTGTCAGCACATGAAATGAAATGTAAAAGCAGTATAAATTAAGTTGTAATGAAATGTAAATTATGTTTGTTATAACTATAAATAAGTCTAGTCTTCCTCATGTACAAGCAAGAGTTGGAATACCAGTCAAAATCCAACCATGCTTCCACCACCATCTCCTCTCTCCTCTCATTTCCGCTTTTGTATACCCACCATCTTCCCTATTTGGTATCAGAGCCAAGTTGGTTTCAAATTTGTAATCAAGTACTTTGAAAATATTAAGTTGTTTTGTGAGTATTTCTTTACTTATCTTTGTTATATTATGCTTTGATTTTGCTTAAGGAATTGCTAACTTAGAAATAAGAATGTCAAAAGTCTTAATACTTAGCTCTGTATTTGTTACTATTGAGAAATTTTAATCATATTCCACCTGGAGTGAAGCTAAGGTAGCCATTGTTGTCCCCATTGTTAGCTGTGTGAAGGCGTTTAAGGCATTTTGTTGGTGTGTAAATCCTCTATTTTATTAGATACTCATTGTGGATTTGGTTAAAATAACTCTGTAATACAAATTATGGCTAAGCTTATTAAGAAGTTTGTACTTTCTTCCTTATCATTAAATTCCTTATCTTCTATGTCTATTAAACATAGTGAAGAAATCAGTTATGATGATTTAGATCAAGTTATTTGTGACTAGACTATTCCAGCCGTAAATAAAAATGAAATTTATAAAGTTGGAAATTTTCAATTAAAATCAAGTTATAAAGTAAAAACCATTGAAAGAACTGAATCCATTACAAGTAATATTCAACATCTTTCTTTAATCAAGCCCTATGAAATAAAGAAGTATGTTAAAACATACAATTATATTCATTTGGGATTAGTGCAAGTTGCTTTAAAGCCATTAACGAGACTTGGACTTAGAACAGAACCTCTCATCTATGTTCAAGACACAAGACATAAAAAATTCAGTGATTCATTACTTAGAATGGTGAATCAAGTTTGGCTAATGGCCCTACTTTCTTCAATTACTTTCCAAATTTCTCTATTTCTCTTATTGATCCAAGTGCATATGAAGCTTAAACTCTTGCTATCCAGACAACCGATTTTGATATGAATCCTCATAATCAAAATCTTGCTCTCATACATAGAGTTTATTATAAACTTAAGAATTGAGTTGTTCCAGGCATAGCCTTTTCCCATCAAGTAATAGGTATGACTACTTTATTCCAAACTAATTTCAAAAATAAAGTTAACATTTGAAAACTCTTACAGTGGAATGATATTAATCTAGCTGGTAAATGTCACTAAGAAAACGGTCAACCTGAATTGTCTTTAGAAAATCAAGATATTGAAACAATTATTGAACATGAACATGGAAGTGTTGAAATAAATTTTCAAACAGATTTAAGAGAATCAACTCCTACAGTTTATCAACCTTCTAGAAAGTCTTATTCTCATCCTCCCTCTGTGGTAGGATCTTCCATAAAAGAACCATCCCGAGTTTCTTGCTCTACACCTAATGTAGACCTTCGACCTACAAGACTTTTGTATCCTTTTTATCAAGCTTCTCCATCTAATGCATATATCATTCGGAATTTGATTTCAATATAAACATTATTGAATGTTTTGAAATTGATAAAGAAATGTTAAAAAAAGAATTTAGGTCTACATTTTCTAACAATATCCTTTTTTAAATACGTTTCTCAAGAGCATAAAGATTTCTTAAAAGAAAAATGGTAAAAATATATGTATGATAATCAAAGAAATATTTATTTCTTTGAGTGGCTTAAACTAGCCATAAAAAAAGCTTATAATACTAAAGTTTTATCTATCAATATGACAACAAAATTAAGCTTATCTTGGATTATAACTTCTACCAGCTATTCTTCATAAAGAACTGAAGAATCTATATGTCCTCCATTAATCAAATCGTGTATAAAGAAACTTTAGCCGTATACATAAAAGATGTTGCAAAAATAGAAGGAGATAAAGCTAAATCTAAATTTATTTACAAATTAGACTTAAGTCATGTTTTAGTACAACATAATTATACAAATATTAACCTTCAGACTATTGGTCAACAAACCAATAAAATTAAAGATATAGTTGAAAATATTTTAAAAATTTATGAAGTATCTTCTTCATAAAAGATAATTAAGACACAAACTTTAGGTTTTCAAGGTGAAGCTCTTTTAGATCTAAAGTTAAAAGGGAAACCTTTAAAATTTTCAGATGAACTAATCAATCAATTATCTCATAGTTTTACAAATATAAAACGTCAAGAAAATAAAGATTAAAAAGCTAACAAATCTATAAATGTTTTAGTCTCAAATTCTAAAGCCTCTAGCTCATATTCAGAATTTTCTGTAGCTAATCATATAGAAGAAGAGTTTAAAACAAATGAGAATCAAAATGATCAAAATCAAGAATCTCTGCAAATCAATAAAATATTTAAAAGAAAAAAACCAATAGTCACTGCAGCAAAAACAAGAAATTATTATCCAAGACCTATGCCAGTTGATCTTCAATTCAAAGGACAAGCTATTCTAAATGTCCTTCGATTGGAAGACTTCTCAATATATGAATGGAATGTAGATGGACTATCTGAATGTCAAATCTTATAACTATACCAACACATGATGATATATGCCTCTACCACCATGGTTGCCAATAATGATAAAAAACATGCAGTAAATGTAGTTGTCCCTGGATTTACTGCACAATTACATGGTGTACCTATCTGATATAGAAAGACAAGCTATACTAAATACAGTAAAAAGAGATCTTTCAGGAAATCCTGTTATTACTCCTCAAGGTCAAATGATTCATAATTCTATTTACATGCTTGTTACCAATATAGTAAAACAATTTATTGGTAATTATATGAATGTAGAAGAAAAACTAAAAACACAATTAATCAATTTATCTTGCCCAACATTACCAGATTTTCGTTAGTATAAAAATGTTTTCTTATCAAAACTCTATACAATTGATGCAAGTAATTCAGAATTTTGGAAAGAAAAATTCATATCTGGTCTTCCTAAACTTTTTGCAGAAAAAGTTGCAAGTAATTCAGAATTTTGGAACAAAAAAATTCGTATCTGGTCTTCCTAAACTTTTTGCAGAAAAGTTAGAGAAGAATTAAAATCAGAAAATTATGGAAATTTGAATTATGGAATATATACATATGGTGATCTAATTCAAAAAATTAATAAAGTTAGATTTTCATTATACAATGAAATCAAACTTAAACGTTAAATTGAAAATCAATAAAGAATCAGCAAGTATGAACTTGGTGATTTTTGTTTTCAATTTAGCATGGAACCATTAATTAGTCCTTCTAGCAAAAATAAAAAGAAAAACTTAAAAAGAAACCATCAAAAAAGAAAATCTAAACATTTTCAACTCCACAATATTATATTCCCTCAAAAATATATCATAAAAAATATTCTCAAAAAAACCCTTACAAAGAGTTAAAGAAATCTTATACAAAGATAATCCATCCACTTCTCATCCCGAGAAAAAAGAAATATAATGTTATAATTGCAAAGAAAAAGGACATATAGCTCCCAACTACCAAAAAATAAAAGTAAAAATAGAAAAAGAAATCAAAACTATCTTAAAAGGTCCTCATCCTCATCCTTAGAATCATCTAGTTCCTCTGATAAAGATTATTCTTCAGATACATGTCATTTTTAAATATTTGACAGTGAAATCCAGTATGAATCTGCTTCTTCTTCTTCTTTATCTTTAAACGTACTTTCTGCTATAGAAGAACTAGTACTAGAAATGTTTAAAGATCTCAAAGATGAAGAATTAAAAAATAAATATTTCTAGAAAATACAGAATATAAATAAAGGAAATTAAAAAAGGAAAAGCTTCTACTTCAAATAATATATCTGACTTACTTGAACAATTTAACATTAAAAATATATTAGATATATTAAAAGAGCAGCAAGCTCCACCTCATCTTTCAATTCAATATCTTTATAAAGAAATTAATAATCAAAAGCAAAAAATAAATGAATTAAAACAAGACTTAATTGAACTTCAAACAACGTGTTGAGAATCTTGAATTTCACACACTCAAAAATTATCAAGAAAATAATGATAATTTAGAAAATCAAGAAAAATTTGATAAAGACTTAAGTGGTTTTGTAAATTCTTTAACAAGAAATCCACTTAAAAAATAGAAAACTCGAGCTATAATTAAGGTCAAAGACATCTCTATTAAAGCACTCTACTTACTAGATAGTGGCGCAGATGTTAATTTAATATGAGAAGAATTAATCCCAACAAAATATTATGAAAAAGCTAATAATAAACTCAATATAGCTACTGCTAACAAAAAACTACATATCAAACAAAAATTAAGTAATTTTTATGTCTGTAAAAATGGAACATGTATAAAGACTAATTTCCTTCTAGGAAAGGATTTAAATAATGATGTTATCCTTAGAAATCCTTTCTACAAATTTTACAGCCTTTTCAAATTGACTCATCAAGTCTAAAAACTATTTTAGTCAATAAAGAATTAAATTTTGATTTTGTTGAATTAACTCCTATTCAACATATCAATATTATTCAGACAAAGTGTAAATAAGAATAAGATATTCAAAAACCATTTATATATCTAGTTACAAATAAAATGGGTATTACTAACCGTCTCTCTGATGTCTTTATGTTTTCTACATTTAATCCTACATTCAGATTTTGGTACCATCAAATTCTACTAGAGGATAGATATAAAATTGCTTTTCTTTTTCCAAAGAAAATAAAGTTTTAGGTTATTGATAATTCTCATTTAGACTTATCTTTTACTCCTATCTGCCGTTAGGAAGTATCCCTTCTCATTATGACATCAAGTAAAGCCCCTATTTAAGAATCAAGCTCTTCCTTTATACCTACATCCTAACAAATATCAATCCCTTTTTTCAATCCAGGATTATCTATCACTTCACAAGAACTTATCAATGCCCATTGGAGTGTCATTCTCTCTGATAAAAGAAAAAACACTAGAAAAAACCTATCCAAAAGTGCAAACCATATCAAGGAATTAGAAAGCCAAATCCTTATGTGCCATAACATCCATCAAAGAGCATTGTTATCCACCTATGCTGATGAAAAAAAAAATCCAGAATTCACCTCCTGGAAATGGTTAAAATAGCCCTTCCATATGAGATAGCTACAAGAATTAGAGAAAGAACTCTTTCTTGTCAGATCAAGGAGCGATTAATGCTCAAAGCTCAATATATAAGTTGGGCAACTGGCTTTCCCAAATTGCTCCTGCCATCACATGAAGTTGATATCTCATATATCGAACAAGGATTAGTCCAAAGATTTTCTTTATGCAGAGATGATTTTGAAATAATACAACAGCTCCCTGCAATCGTGCATCAAGCCCTTCGCAGCCTTAGAGTTAGCGAAAGACAACTTCTCATAACGATTTCATCAAGTTTGGGTGAAAGATCAGAAATCCGGTTTTGTCAACCTTATCAATTATGGACTATCATGACTTATGAAGAAGGAGATTTAGTCTGCAAAAAATTCATCTCTACCTTAAATGATTACGAGCATCTCCTTATTGATTATCTAGCTCAAAGGTGTAAATCTCATGAAGTTGCTACAATGGAAAACAGCGTAGAACAACTCCAAAATTATGATTCAACTTCTTATCAATATCAAAGATTTCTCAATCTAAAAGGACATCTTGAATTTACAAGTACATATAGATATGTTTGGTGTAATGGTTGATAAGTTGTTTTCATTGCTGATGACTCGCTAAGCAAATAATGGTGATACAGAATCCATATAAATCTGGACATACAGCTCTTAATCAAATTTCAATGCTTATGAAGACACGTCTTTTGATATTTCTAAAGAAACTCGAGAAGAGTTGATCCAATTATTCCATGGTGAATTAATAAATGAATGTTGAATGAGAACTTTTGATGCAAGTCTCCAACAATACTATGCCTAGCAAAAAGATTCTTCCTACAAGGGCTTTTTCTAAAACATTGGAAGGACGAGAAAGGCTTTTTCTACTAGCCCATTAATGAGTTCTTAGAAAAAGCATATGCAAAAGTACTAAAAGACAAAGCATATCTCTCATAAGAATGAAGTAGTATTTTATTCCCGACATGCACATTCAGGAAAAACTTATCTCCAGAAAGGAAAAAGAAATAAAGATATGACACATACCGTATCAAGTCAGTCAAAGCAATCATGACATCTTACTATTCAGAATAAAGTTCATCTACAACAAAGATTGTGATTTTTGCGCGCAGTCCGGAAGCATCATGAAATTTGCCAGCACATTAAATGAAATGCACATTCAGTTTAAATTCAGTTGTAATGAAATGTAAATTATGTTTGTTATGACTATAAATAGGTCTAACCTTCCTCATGTACAAGCAAGAGTAGGAATAACAGTCAAAATCCAGCCTTGCTTCCACCACTGTCTCCTCTCTCCTCTCCCTTCCGCTTTTGTATACCCACCATCTTCCCCATTTGGTATCAGAGCCAAGTTGGTATCAAATTTGTAATCAAGTACTTTGCCAATATAAAGTTGTTTTGTGAGTATCACTTATCTTTATTATATTATGCTTTGATTTTGTTTAAGGAATTGCTGACTCAGAAGTAAGAACGTCAAAGCTCTTAATACTTAGTTCTGTGTTTGTTATAATTAAGAAATTTTAATCACATTCCGCACAGAGCGAAGCTGAGGTAGCCATGTTGTCACCGTTGTTACCTGTGTAAAGGCATTTAAGGTGTTTTGTTATTGTGTAAATCCTTTATTTTGTTAGATACTCATTGTGAATTTGGTTAAAATAATTCTGTAATACAAATTATGGCTAAGCTTATTAAGAAGTTTGTACCTTCTTCTTCCTCATCATCAAATTCCATATCTTCTATGTTTGTTAAACATAGTGAAGAAATCAGTTATGACGATTTAGATCAAGTTATTTGTGACTAAACTATTCCAACCATAAATAAAAATGAAATTTACAAAGTAGGAAGTTTTCAATTAAAATCAAGTTATAAAGTAAAAACCATTGAAAAAACTAAATCCATTACCAGTAATATTCAGCATCTTTCTTTAATCAAGCCCCATGAAATAAAGGAGTATGTTAAAACATACAATGATATTCATTTTGGATTAGTGCAAGTTGCTCTAAAGCCTTTAACAAGACTTGGACTTAGAACAGAAGCTCTCATCTATATTCAAGATACAAGGCATAAAAAATTCATTGATTCATTACTTGGAATGTCGAATTAAGTTTGGCTAATGGCCTTATTTTATTCAATTGCATTCCAAATTTCTCTGTATCCCTTATAGATCCAGGTGCACATGAAGCTTTACTCTTGCTATCCAGACAAAAGGTTTTGATATGAATCCTCATTGTCAAAATCTTGCTCTCATATATAGAGTTTATTATAAACTCTTGAATTCAGTTGTTCCAGGCAAGCCTATTCCCTTCAAGCAAAAGGTATGACAACTTTATTCCAAACTAATTTGAAAAATAAAGTTAATATTCCAAAACTCAAATAACAGAATGATATTAATCTATCTGGTATATGGCGCTTAGAAAACGCTCACCCAGAAAAGTCTTTAGAAAGTTAAGATATCGAAACAATTATTGAACATGAACATGGAAGTGTTGAAATAAATTTTCACACAGATTTAGGAGAAATAACTCCTACAGTTTATCAACCTTCTAGAAAGCCTTATTCTCATCCTCCCTCTGTGAAATCTTCCATAAAAGAACCATCCCGAGTTTCTTGCTCTACACCTAATATAAACCTTCGACCTACAAGACTTGTGTATCCTTCTTGTCACAAACCAAGCCCAAGAGATCGGGGTCAAGTTTAAACTTAACTAGCGACACATGTATTCCCGTGCATATCCACTTAGACCCTATCTAAATGCACACGCACAAGGGAAAGTTTACACGTGTAAATACATGTAAACGGAAGCTATAGGTATCAAATCATAACAAAAAAGAAGACATACAAAAACAAAATAATATATATACAAAAGATTACAAGACGTTCAAAGTCATACAAAATGAATCAGGATACACATCGTAGAGATTACTAATAAAAAACAAACCATTAGATTCCGACCAAACAATTTATCTGCATGCATGGCATGGACATGCTCCGGCGGAGTGATTACTGCCACTCCTCTAGCCCTGATGGGGCATTGGGGGTCTCCCTCAGAGTCTGATCAACTGACGAGGGGTCGGTTGAAGGATCTGAGCCTGCAACACCAAGGACAACTCATGAATACAATGATTCAGCAAAGTGTAAGCAACAATAAGTTAACACATGTTGTATCTACCAGAATAAATACCAAGAGATAAATCATAGAGTTCCAAATTCATATACTAGGCAGTTGTGCAAACACATGAAACATGCTACTCGAATCAATGCTTACATGGGATGAACATAACTAGGTGGCTACTACATTTGCCATATGCTCCCAAAAAAAAGGATCTTATATACATACTGAGAACACCATCGACCGGGCTAGGGTACGAATGGGTCTCGGGTTCCTGCGGTTTGAAAGCCCTAAGACATAAACTCACTGCAGTGGTGTCATACATACTATGGCAAATTCAACCCCGTCGGGTATCCTAAGGTTGAGGCTGAGTAGTGCCTGACTATATGGAGTCAATCATACACTAGAACTTGAGTAGATCTTGCATATCATATCATACATACAATTCATACATGCATATAATACTCAAGTTACTGAAAACATATCAAATAATTCAAACAAACGAACTTACAATATCAAATGGGCATAACGAGGACTAACCAAACCATATAGAAGAGTGGAGGTCAATGACCGTCTTATAAAATGCCATGCAACTCAATTTACTCGAATCAAGATCATTTACTAACCAACCCTAATCTAGTTATTTAATGTTTTTAACCGTGTATGATGATGTAGTTTTAAATTATCCGATACATAGTTGTCTAATGTTACAGTGTGTAATGAAAGTGTATCGAATTCCCTTAAACCAACACCCATGGGGAGGTGCTTAACAGCTGGATAACATACATGAATGAGTTGCAGCCTTTGAGATCATTCATGTAATTCGGTCATATTTCATTAGACAAGTCTAGGTTTCCTACATTCTAACTCAAAGGTCCTACAAGGTCTCCTCAACTCCTAGCTTTCTTCATTTCATTGGTCTTACGGCTTAGCCATAGGTGACCTACGACTTAGCCGTAAGCATCTTACAGCTTAGCCGTAACATGCACTGCAGCTCAGCTGTGGTTTCCCTTACTGTTTATCCGTATTTTGGGCTTAGCCCTATTTTGTTCTACGGCTCAGCCCTGTTTTGCCCTACGGCTTAGACTTACTCGGGTTACGGCTTAGTTGTAACATATTCCATGGCTTAGCTGTGGTTGGACCGTAGAAGGTTTGCTCAATTTTTAGCTCTCTAGAAATCAAGTCGTAACTTGATCTACAGTTGGGTTATAGCTAGCCTACGGCTTGGCCGTAGCACATTCTACGACTTAGCCATAGCCTTACCATAGAAGAAAACTGGGTTTTACAGCTCTTTGGAATCTAAGCTGTAGGCAATTACTGCTTGGCCGTACACTGCATGAGATCAGTTTTCAGAACATGTTACAGAAACAACTGGGAGTGTACAAAACTAAACTAAGACACTCATCAAAATAGAAATTGACACAATTGGGCTGTAAAACATCATTCACATGCAAGATTAGAGAATTAATCACAATCAATCATGTACCAACAAGTGTTTATCCAAATCATGCCTATACTTGCCTCAAATGAGTTCTAACACGTGAATCATTGTCCTTGGGCTCAAATTCGACATCAACCCACTATTCTAACACCCATGCATTCAAAAGAAGAATGAAAGCGAGAGACGTGAGTGACGGTGCAATAATTGACATGAAGAGGAAAAAGAAGAAGAAGAAAACTAAGAATCCAAGCTTACCTAGAACACATAAGAAGGTGACAAAGACCTTGGGTGCATAAACTCTCCCCTTTTGCTAGACTTAATCGTAGAGAAGAAGAAGACAATTGAGAGAAGAAATGAAGAGAAGAAGAAGGAAGAAACCCAACGTGAGTAGAGAAGAGATAGAGAGTCGGTGGAAACTTATATAAGATAAGGATAAGAAAAATTGCAAGAAAGTTCAAAAGATTACACTAATTACAATTTGAGTCAAATGATGATCCAACGGAAACAAATGACGTCTTTAGCATACGAAGTAGTTACATAAATTAACAATCTTGACGAAAGAAACGTGTTGATGTGAAGATGATGCAAGAATGACAACATCTTACAAGATCTAAAATTATAAAAAGGGGCTCATGTCTACCTAAACCTAGTTAAATTCAACCCAACTACCTATCCATAACCAAGAATGAAACCAAAAAAAAGCCAAAACACAATAAACAACTAATTTGTCATTAATTAGTCTCTAAACTAGATTAAGTTGGGTCAGAGTATTACACTTCTTATCAAGCTTCTCTATCTAATACATATAATCATTTGGAATCCGATTTCAATATAAATGTTATTGAATGTTTTAAAATTGATAAAAAAAATGTTAAAAAAGAATTTAGCTCTACATCCTTTAACAAAATCCTTTTTTAAACAGGTTTCTCAAGAACATAAAGGCTTTTTTAAAAAAATGGTACAAATATATGTATGATAATCAAAGAAATATTTATTTCTTTGATTGGCTTAAACTAGCCATAAAGAAAGCTTATAATACTGAAAATTTATCCATCAATATGATAACAAAATTAAGCTCATCTTGGATTATCGCTTCTACTAGTTCTTTTCTACAAACAACTGAAGAATCTATACATCCTCCATTACATCAAATTATATATAAAGAAACTTTGGCCGTACCTATAAAAGATGTAGCAAATACACAAGGAGATAAAGGTAAATCAGTATTAATTTATACATCAGACTTAAGTCATGTTTAAGAACAAAATAATTATACAAATATTAACCTTCATACTATTGGCCAACAAACCAATAGAATTGAAGATAAAGTTGAAAATATTTTAAAAATTTATGAAGAATCTTCTTCACAAAAGATAATTAAGACATAAACTTTAGGTTTTCATGGTGAAGCCCTTAAAGATCTAAAGTTAGAAAGGAAACCTTTAAAATTTTCAGATGAACTAATCAATCAATTATCTCATAGTTTTACAAATATAAAACTTTAAGAAAATAAAGATAAAAAAGCTGACAAATCTATAAATGTTTTAGTCTCAAATTCTTAAGCCTCTAACTGAGATTCAGAATTTTCTGTAGCTGATCCTATAGAAGAAGCGTCTAAAACAAATGAGAATCAAAATGATCAAAATCAAGAATCTCTATAAATCAACAAAATATTTAAAAGATAAAAACCAATCGTCACTGCAGCAAAAACAAGAAATTATTATCCAAGACCTAGGCCAATTGATCTTTAATTCAAAGGACAAGCTATCATAAATGTCCTTTGATTTAAAAACTTCTCAATATACAAATGGAATGTAGATGGACTATCTGAATATCAAATCCTATAATTATGCCAACACATGATCATATATGCCTCTACCATCATGGCTGTCGGTAATGATCAAAGACATGCAGTAAATGCAGTTGTCCTTGGATTTATTGGACAGTTACATGGTTGGTGGGAAAAGTGCCTATTAGATGTAGAAAGACAAGCTATTTTAAATGTAGTAAAAAAAGATCTTTCAGAAAATTCTGTTAGGTCAAATGATTCCTGATTCTATTTACATCTTATTAGTAATATAGTAAAACATTTTATTGGTAATTATATGAATGTAGATGAAAAGATAAAAACACAATTAATAAATTTATCTTGCCCAACATTATCAGATTTTCATTGGTATAAAGATGTTTTCTTATCACAACTCTATACAACCATGCAAGCAATTCAGAATTTTAGAAAGAAAAATTTATATCTAGTCTTCCTAGACTTTTTGCAGAAAAAGTTAGAGAAGAATTAAAATCAGAAAATTATGGAAATTTAAATTATGGACTATATACATATGGTGACCTCATTCAAAAGATAAATGAAGTTGGATTTTCATTATGCGATGAAATCAAACTTAAATGGCAAATTGAAAATAAAAAAAGAACCAACAAATATGAACTTGGTGATTTTTGTTATCAATTTGGAATGGAACCATTAATTAGTCTTTTTTAGCCATAATAAAAATAAAAACTTAAAAAAGAAAATCAAAAAAGAAAATCTAAACATTTTTCAACTCCACAATATTATATTCCCTCAAAAAGATATCATAAAAATCTTCTCATAAAAATCCTTATAAAGAATCAAAGATATCTTATACAAAAGATAATCCATCCACTTCTTATCCCAAGAAAAAAGAAATGCAATGTTATAATTGCAAAGAAAAGGGACATATAGCTCCGGATTACCCAAAAATAAAAGTAAAAATAGAAAAAGAAATCAAAACTATCTTAAAAGGATCCTCAGCAGTAGAGCCATCCAATTCCTCTGATACAAACTATTCTTCCTCTAATGCCATAACATGTCATTGTAAAATATTTAACAGTGAAATCTAGTATGAATCTGCTTCTTCTTCCACTTTATCTTTAAACGTACTTTCTGCTCCAGAATAGATGGTGCTACAAATGTTTAAAGAACTAAAAGATAAAGAATTAAAAAATAAATATTTTGAAAAAATACAGAATATAAATAAAGAAACTAAAAAAGGAAAACCTTCTACATCAAATAACATATCAAACTTACCTTACCAATTCATCATTAAAACTGCATTAGATAGATTAAGAGAGCAATAAGCCCCTACTCTTCTTTCTATTCAAAATTTTTAAAAATAAATAAATAATCAAAAGCAAGAAATAAACGAATTAAAACAAGACTTAATTGAACTTCAAGAACTCAAACAACATGTTGAGAATCTTGAATTTCACACACTAAAAAATTATCAAGAAAATAATGATAATTTAGAAAATCAAGAAAAATTTGATAAAGACTTGAATGGTTTTGTAAATTCCTTAACAAGAAATCCACTTAAAAAATGGAAACTCAAGCTACAATTAAGGTTAAAGACTTTTCTATTAAAACACTCTACTTACTAGATAGTGGTGTAGATGTTAATTTAATAAGAGAAGGATTAATCCCAACAAAATATTATAAAAAAACCAATAATAAACTCAATCTAGCTACTTCTATCAAAAAACTACACATCAAATACAAATTAAGCAATGTTTGTGTCTGTAAAAATGGAACATGCATAAAGACTAATTTCCTACTAGGAAAGGATTTAAACAATGATTTTATCCTTGAAAATCCTTTTCTACAAATTTTACAGTCTTTTCAAATTGACTTATCAGGTCTAAAAACTATTTTAGACAATAAAGAATTAAATTTTGATTTTGTTGAATGAACTCCTATTCAACATATCAATATTATTCAGAAAAAGTGTAAATAAAAACAAGATGTTCAAAAACCATTTAAATACTCAATTCCAAATGTAACGGATCTTATTAATCGTCTCTCTGATGTCCTTATATTTTCTACATTTAGTCCTACATCCAGATTTTGGTACTTTCAAATTCTACCCAAAGGACAGATATAAAATTGTTCTTCTTTTCCTAAAAAAAATAAAAATTCAGATTATTGATAATTCTCATTCAGATCTATCTGCCTTCAGGAAGTATCCCTTCTCATTATGACATCAAGTACAAGCAAAAGCAAAGCCCCTATTCAGGAATCAAGTTCCTCCTTCATACCTACATCCCAACAAATATCAATTCCCTTCTTCAATCCAGGATTATCTATCATTTCACAAGAACTTATCAATGCCCATTGGAGTGCCATTCTCTCTGAGAAAAGAAAAAACACCAAAAAAACCCTATCCAAAATTGTAACCCATATCAAGGACTAAGAAACCAAAATCCTTATATGCCATATCATTCATCAAAGAGCATTATTATCCACCTATATTGATGAAAAAACATCTAAAATTCACCTCCTCGAAAAGGTTAACATAGCTCTTCCAAATATCACAGGAAGTTGGGAAATTGGTTTTCCAAAATTATTCTTGCTATCACATGAAGTTAATATCTCAAGGAATAGGCCAAAGATTTTCTTTATGCAGAGATGATTTTCAAATGATACAGCAGCTCCCTGCAATTGTGCATCATGCCCTTCGCAGCCTTGGAGTTACCAAAAGACAACTTCTCATAATGATTTCTTCAAGTTTGGGTGAAAGATGAAAAATTTTGTTTTATCAACCTTATCAATTATGGACCATCATGAATTATGAAGAAGTAGATTTAATGTGCAAAAAATTCATATCTACCTTAAATGATTACGAGCATCTCCCTGTTGATTATCCAGCTCAATGGTATGAATCTAATGAAATCGCTACAATGGAATATAACTTAGAACATCTCCAAAATTATGATCTAACTTCTGATCAATATCAAAGATTTCTCAATCTAAAATGACATCTTGAATTTGCAAGTACATACAAATATGTTTGGTGTGATGGTCAACGAGTTAGTTATATTGCTGATGATCTCGCTGAGAAAACAACGGTGATACAGAATCCTTCTATATCTGGACATGCCAAGCTTAATGAAATTCTCAATGCTTATAAAGATATCTCTTTTGACATTTATGAAAAAACTCATGAAGATTTAATTCAACTATTCCATGGAGAATATGAAAATGATAATGAAGATTAGAATGACCCTTGTCATAATTTTGACTCTATTATGAAGTTCTCCACCAGCTGCAATGGAATTCATCAAGATGGTGATTAATCTTATCAAGATTTAGATTTATCAAGATTTATTAAGAGTTTTCTCTATGAAGCTTGCAAAGAAATGATTACAAAAACTTTATCATTGCTACCGTATCCATAGCTATACTATTCTTTACAAACACATCAAAGTTATGTTGAAAAAGTACTATACAAAAAAGCTACTTTGAGAAAGAAGACAAAAGACAATTGGGAAAAATCCAAAAGCCAACAAGAAAATTCAAGGCTCCATAGACTCCTCTCTCTGCAATAGACCAACCAAGTACTATATAGAATAAAATAACATCCTCCTAGTCAACAAGTACACTCATCACAGCATGAAGACAAACCATCTATATGGCAACCTGTGATTCTATCCAGTAGTAAAATCCCAAAACATCATAAAATGAAATGTAACTGAAGTGTAAATTCAATTTAATGAAATGTAAATTATGTTTGCTAAGGCTATAAATAGTACCAGCGTTCTCCATGTGCAGGCAAGAGTTGGAATACCAGTCAAAATCCAGCTTTGCTTTCACCACCATCACCTCTCTCCTCTCCCTTCTGCTTTTGTATGCCCATCATCTTCCCCATTTGGTATCAGAGCCAAGTTGGTATCAAATTTATAATCAAGTACTTTGGCAATATAAATTTGTTTTGTGAGTATTTCTTCACTTATCTTTGTTATGTTATGCTATGATTTTGCTTAAGGAATTGCTGACTCAGAAGTAAGAACGTCAAAATCTTAATACTTAGTTTAATGTTTGTTATTATTTAGAAAATTTAACCATATTCCACCCAGGGTGAAGCTGAGGCAGCCATTGTTGTTGCCATTGTTAGTTGTGTGAAGGCGTTTAAGGCATTTTATTGGTGTGTAAATCCTCAATTTCGTTAGATACTCGTGGTGGACTTGGTTAAAATAACTCTGTAATACAAATTATGGCGAAGCTTATTAAGAAGTTTGTACCTTCTTCTTCCTCATTATCAAATTCCGTATCTTCTATGTCTATTAAAAATAGTGAAGAAATCAGTTATAATGACTTAGATCAAGTTATTTGTGATTAGACTATTCCAACCGTAAATAAATATGAAATTTATAAAGTTGGAAGTTTTCAATTAAAATCAACTTATAAAGTAAAACCATTGAAAGAACTGAATCCATTACTAGTAATATTCAGCATCTTTCTATAATCAAGCCCCATGAAATAAAGGAGTATGTTAAAACATACAATTATATTCATTTTGGATTAGTGCAAGTTGCTCTAAAGCCTTTAACAAGACTTGAACTTAGAATAGAAGCTCTCATCTATGTTTAAGATAAAAGACATAAAAAATTCAGTGATTCATTACTTGGAATGCTTGAATTAAGTTTGGCTAATGACCCTACTTTCTTCAATCGCTTTCCAAATTTCTCTGTTTCCCTTACAGATCCAAGTGCACATGAAGCTCTTACTGTTCCTATCCAAACAAAAGGTTTTGATATGAATCCTCATAATCAAAATATTGCTTTCATATATAAAGTTTATTATAAACTCATGAATTCAATTGTTCCAAGCATAGCTTATTCCCATCAAGTGAAAGGTATGACTACTTTATTCCAAACTAATTTCAAAAATAAAGTTATTATTCCAAAACTCATACAGTGGAATGATATTAATCTATCTGGTAAATGGCACTTAGAAAAAGCCCAACCAGAAAGGTCTTTAGAAAATTAAGATATTGAAACAAATATTGAACAAGAAGATGGAAGTGTTAAATTAAATTTTCAAACAAATACAAGAGATACAACTCCTATAGTTTTTCAACCTCCTAAAAAGTCTTATTCTCATCCTGCCTCTATGGTAGGATCTTCCCTAAAAGAACCATCCCGAGTTTCTTGCTCTACACCTTATGTAGACCTTCGACCTATAGGACTTGTGTATCCTTCTTATCAAGCTTCTCCATCTAATACATATAATCTTTCAGAATCCGATTTCAATATAAATGTTATTGAATGTTTTGAAATTGATAAAGAAATGTTAACAAAGAATTTAGCTCTACATCCTTTAACAAAATCTTTTTTTAAACTGGTTTCTCAAGAACATAAAGAATTTTTAAAAGAAAAATGGTACAAATATATGTATAATAATCAAAGAAATATTTATTTCTTTGATTTGCCTAAACTAGCCATAAGGAAACCTTATAATACTAAAGATTTATCGATCAATATGATAACAAAATTAAGCTTATCTTGGATTATAGCTTCTGCCAATTCTTCGCCATAAAGAACTGAAAAATCTATACATCCTCCATTACATCAAATCATATATAAAGAAACTTCGGTCGTACCCATAAAAGATGTAGCAAAGATACAAGGAGATAAAGGTAAAACTAAATTTATGTACAAATTAGATTTAAGTCTTATTTTAGAACAAAATAATTATACAAATATAAACCTTCATACTATTGGCCAAAAAACCAATAGAATGGAAGATAAAGTTGAAAATATTTTAAAATTTTATGAAACTACTTCTTCCCATAAAGTAATTAAGACACAATCTTTAGGTGTTCAAGGTGAAGCACTTAAAGATATAAAGTGAGAAAAAATACCCTTAAAATTTTTCAGACGAACTAATCAATCAATTATCTCATAGTTTTACAAACATAAAACTTCAGGATAATAAAAAAAATAAAGATTAAAAATCCATAAATGTTTTAGTTTCTAAAGCTTCAAGCTCAAACTTAGAATTCTCTGTTTCTGACTTTATAGAAGAAAAATCAAATGAAAATCAAGATGATCAAAATCATGAATCTCTACAAATTAATAAAATATTTAAAAGACAAAAACCAATAGTCACTGCAGTAAAAACAAGATATTATTATCCAAGACCTATTCCAGTTGATCTTCAATTCGAAGAACAAGCTATTCTAAATGGCGTTCGATTTGAAACCTCTTCATTATGTGAATGGAATGTAGATGGACTATCTAAATATCAAATTCTGCAACTATGCCAACACATGATGATATATGCCTCTACTATCATGGCTGCTGGTAATGATCAAAGACATGCAATACATGCAGTCGTCCTTGGATTTACTAGACAATTACATGGTTGGTGGGAAAAATACCTATCTGATACAGAAAGAAATGTGATATTAAATCTAGTAAAAAGAGATCCCTCAGGAAATCCTATTCTTACTCCTCAAGGCCAAATGATCCCTGATTCCATCTACATGCTTATTACCAATATAGTTAAACATTTTATTGGTTATTATATGAATGTAAAAGAAAAATTAAGAACATAATTAATTAATTTATCTTGCCCAAAAATATCAGATTTTCGTTGGTATAAAGATATTTTCTTATCAAAACTCTATACAATTGATGTAAGTAATTCAGAATTTTGGAAAGAAAAATTCATATTTAGTCCTCCTAAACTTTTTGCAGAAAAAGTTAGAGAAGAATTAAAATCATAAAATTATGGAAATTTGAATTATGGAATGTATACATATGGTGATCTAATTCAAAAGATTAATAAAGTTGGATTTTCATTTTGCAATGAAATCAAACTTAAAGGTCAAATTGAAAATAAAAAAAGAATCAGCAAGTATGAACTTGGTGATTTTTGTTTTCAATTTGGCATGGAACCATTAATCAGTCCTGCTAGCAATAATAAAAAGAAAAACTTAAAAAGAAACCATCAAAAAAGAAAATCTAAACATTTTTCAACTCCACAATATTATACTCCCTTAAAAAGATATTATAAAAAATCTTCTCATAAAAACCCTTGTAAAGAATTAAAGAAATCTTATAAAAACAGTAATCCATCCACTTCTTATCCCAAGAAAAAAGAAACACAATGTTATAATTGCAAGGAAAAAGGACATTGAGCTCCTGACTGCCCAAAAATAAAAGTTAAAATAGAAAAATAAATCAAAACTATCTTAAAAGGATCCTCAGCGTCAAAGTCATCCATTTCCTCTGATACAGATTATTCTTCCTCTCATGCTTCAAATACATGTCATTGTAAAATATTTGACAGTGAAATTCAGTATGAATCTACTTCTTCTTCCTCTTTATCTTTAAATGTACTTTCTGCTTCAGAAGAGATAGTTCTAGAAATGTTTAAAGATATAAAAGATGAAGAATTAAAAAATAAATATTTTGAAAAAATACAGAATATAAATAAAAGAACTAAAAAATGGAAAGCTTCTACATCAAATGACATATCAGATTTACCTGAATAATTCAGTATTAAAACTGTATTAGAAAGATTAAGAGAGCAACAAGCACCAACTCATCTTTTTATTTAAGATATTTATAAAGAGATAAATAATCAAAAGCAAGAAATAAAAGAATTAAAACAAGACTTAATTGAACTTCAAGAACACAAACAACGAGTTGAGAATCTTGAATTTCACACACTCAAAAATAATCAAGAAAATAATGATAACTTAGAAAATCAAGAGAATTTTGATAAAGATTTAAATGGTTTTGTAAATTCTTTAACAAGAAATCCACTTAAAAAATAGAAAACTCAAGCTACAATTAAGGTTAAAGACTTCTCTATTAATGCACTTCGCTTACTAGATAGTGGCGTAGATGTTAATTTAAAAAGAGAAGGACTAATCCTAACAAAATATTATAAAAAAGCAAATAATAAACTCAATCTAGCTATTGCTAGTAAAAAACTATATATCAAATACAAATTAAGTAATGTTTATGTCTGCAAAAATGGAACATGCATAAAGACTAATTTCCTTCGAGGAAAGGATTTAAATAATGATGTTATCCTAGGAAACCCTTTTCTACAAATTTTATAGCCTTTTCAAATTGACTCATCAGGTCTAAACTATTTTAAGCAATAAAGAATTAATTTTTGATTTTGGTGAATCAACTCCTATTCAACATATCAATAGTATTCAGACAAAGTGTAAACAAGAATAAGGTGTTCAAAAAACAATCAAATATCCAGTTCCAAATAAAACGGATTTTATTAATCGTCTCTATGATGTCTTCATGTTTTCTACATTTGATCCTACATCCAGATTTTGGTACCTTCAAATTCTACTCAGAGGATAGATATAAAATTATTTTTCTTTTCCCAAAGAAAATAAAAATTCAGATTATTAATAATTCTCATTTAGACTTATCTATCTTCAGAAAGTATTCCTTCTCATTATGACATCAAGTACAAGGAAAAGCAAAGCCCTTATTCAGGAATCAAACTCTTTCATCAAACCTACATCCCAACAAATATCCATTCCTTCTTTAATCTAAGATTATCTGTCACTTCATAAGAACTTATCAATGCCCATTGGAGTGCCATTCTCTCTGAAAAAAGAAAAAACACTAGAAAAACCCTATCCAAAATTGCAAACCATATCAAGGGCTTAGAAAGCGAAATCCTTATGTGCCATAACATCCATCAAAGAGCACAGTTATCCACTTATGCTGATGAAAAAAATGTAGAATTCACCTCCTGAAAAGGTTAACACAGCCCTTTCAGATGAGATAGCTGCAAGAATTATAGAAAAAACCATTTCTTGTCAGATCAGAGAGTGATTAATGCTCAAAGCTCAATATATAAGCTGGGCAACTAGCTTTCCCAAACTATTCCTGCCATCATTTGAAGTTAATATCTCATATATCGAACAAGGATTAGTCCAAATATTTTCTTTATGCAGAGTTGATTTTGAAATGATATAGCAGCTCCCTGCAATCGTGTGTCATGCCCTTCGCAGCCTTGGATTTACCAAAAGACAACTTCTTATAATGATTTCATCAAGTTTGGGTGAAAGATTAGAAATCTGGTTTTATTAACCTTATCAATTTTGGACCATCATGAATTATGAAGGAGACTTAATCTGCAAAAAATTCACCTCTACCTTAAATGGTTACGAGCATCTCCCTATTGATTACCAGCTCAATTATATGAATCTCATGAGGACGCTATAGTGGAATATGGCTTAGAACATCTCCAAAAGTATGATCCATTTTCTGATCCAGATCAAAGATTTCTGATACAGATTTGTTTGGTGTGACAGTCGACGAGTTGTTTGCATTACTGATGATCTCGTTGAGCAAACAACGATGATATAGAATCCTTCTAATCCAAAAATGCCTAGCTTAATCAAATGCTCAATGCCTATGAAGATATAGCTTCTGACGTTTCAGAAAAAACTTGTGACGAATTAATTCATCTATTCCATGGAGAATTCAAAAATGATAATGAAGGTTGGAATGACCCTTGTCATAATTTTGACTCTATTATGAAGTTCTCCACCAGCTGTAATGGAATTCATCTGGATGGTGATTAACCTTATCAAGATTTATTAAGTGTTTTCTCTATAAAGCTTGTAAAGAAAAGATAACAAAAACTTTGTCATTGCTACCGTATCCATAGCTATACTATTCTCTACACACACATCAAAGTAATGTTGAAAAGGTACTATACAAAAAAGCTACTTTGAGAAAAAAGACAAAAGACAATTGGAAAAATCCAAAAGCCAATAAGAAAATTCAAGCCTCCATAGACTCCTCTCTCCGCAACAGACCAACCAGTAACTATGTAGTAAAATAAAGCAATATCCTCCTAGTCAACAAGTACTCTCATCATAGCATGAAGACAAAGCATCTATACGGCAACTTGTGCTCTATCTAGTAGTAAAATCCTGAAACATCATAAAATGAAATGCAAATGCAGTACAAATTCAGTTGTAATGAAATGTAAATTATGTTTCCTAAGGCTATAAATAGTACCAGCTTTCTCCATGTACCGGCAAGAGTTGGAATACCAGTCAAAATCCAGCCTTGCTTCCACCACCATCTCCTCTATCCTCTCCCTTCTGCTTTTGTATACCCACCATCTTCCCCATTTGGTATCAGAGCCAAGTTGGCATCTAGTTTGTAATCAAGTATCGCTGCAATATAAAGTCAATTTGTGAGTATTTCTTCACTTATCTTTATGTTTTGATTTTGTTTAAGGAATTGCTGACTCAAAAGCAAGAATGTCAAAAATCTTAATACTTGGTTATGTGTTTATTATTATTGAGAAATTTTAATCATATTCTGCTAGGAGCAAAGGTGAGGTAGCCATTCTTGTCGCCATTGTTAGCTGTGTGAAGGCATTTAAGGTATTTTGTTGGTGTGTAAATCCTCTATTTCGCTAGATACTCGTGGTGCATTTGGTTAAAGTAACTCTATAATACAAATTATGGCTAACTTATTAAGAAGTTTGTACCTTCTTATTCCTCATCATCAAATTTCTTATCTTCTACGTCTATTAAAAATAGTGAAGAAATTAGTTATGACGATTTAGATCAAGTTATTTGTGACTAGACTATTCCAACTGTAAATAAAAATGAAATTTATAAAGTTGGAAGTTTTCAATTAAAATCAACTTATAAAGTAAAACCATTGAAAGAATTGAATCCATTACTAGTAATATTCAACATCTTTCTTCAATCAAGCCCCATGAAATAAAGGAGTATGTTAAAACATACAATTATATTCATTTTGGATTAGTGCAAGTTACTCTAAAGCCTTTAACAAGACTTGGATTTAGAATGGAAGCTGTCAACTATGTTCAAGATAGAAGACATAAAAAATTCAGTGATTCATTACTTGGAATGGTTGAATCAAGTTTAGCTGATGACCTTACTTTCTTCAATTGCTTTCCAAATTTCTTTGTTTCCCTTATAGATCTAGGTGCACATGAAGCTATTACTCTTGCTCTCCAGACAAAAGGTTTTGATATAGATCCTCAAATCAAAATCTTGTTCTCATATATAGAGTTTATTATAAACTCATGAATTTAGTTGTTCCAGGCATAGCCTATTCTTATCAAGCAAAAGATATGACTACTTTATTCCAAACTAATTTCAAAAATAAAGTTAATATTCCAAAACTCATATAATAGAATGATATTAATCTATCTGGTAAATGGTGCTTAGAAAATGCCCAACTAGAAAGGTCTTTAGAAAATCAAGATATTGAAACAATTATTAAACATAAGATGGAAATGTTGAAATAAATTTTCAAACAGATTCAAGAGATACAACTCCTACAGTTTATCAACCTTAAAGAAGTCTTATTCTCATCCACCCTTTGTGGTAGGATCTTCCATAAAGGAACCATCCCGAGTTTTTAGCTCTACACCTAATGTAGACCTTTGACCTACAGGACTTATGTATCTTTCTTATCAAACTTCTCCATCTAATGCATATAATCCTTCGGAATCCAATTTCAATATAAATGTTATTGAATGTTTTAAATTTGATAAAGAAATGTTAAAAAAGAATTTAGCTCTACATCCTTTGACAAAATCTTTTTTAAAATAGGTTTCTCAAGAATATAAAGGCTTTTTTAAAAAAATGGTACAAATATATGTATGATAATCAAAGAAATATTTATTTCTTTGATTGGCTTAAACTAGCCATAAAGAAAGCTTATAATACTGAAGATTTATCCATCAATATGATAACAAAATTAAGCTCATCTTGGATTATCGCTTCTACTAGTTCTTTTCCACAAAGAACTGAAGAATCTATACATCCTCCATTACATCAAATCATAAATAAAGAAACTTCGGCCGTACCTATAAAAGATGTAGCAAAGACACAAGGAGATAAAGGTAAATCAGAATTAATTTATACATCAGACTTAAGTCATGTTTAAGAACAAAATAATTATACAAATATTAACCTTCATACTATTGGCCAACAAACCAATAGAATTGAAAATAAAGTTGAAAATATTTTAAAAATTTATGAAGCATCTTTTTTACAAAAGATAATTAAGACACAAACTTTAGTTTTTCAAGATAAAGCCCTTAAAGACCTAAAGTTAGACAGGAAACCTTTAAAATTTTCAGATGAACTAATTAATCAATTATCTTATAGTTTTACAAATATAAAACTTCAAGAAAATAAAGATCAAAAAGCTAACAAATCTATAAATGTTTTAGCCCAAAATTCTAAAGCCTCTTGCTCAGATTCAAAATTTTCTATAGTTGATCCTATAGAAGAAGAGTCTAAAACAAATGAGAATCAAAATGATCAAAATCAAGAATCTCTATAAATTAATAAAATATTTAGAAGACAAAAACCAATAGTCACTGTAGCAAAAACAAGAAATTATTATCCAAGATCAACTCTATTTGATCTTCAATTCTAAGAACAAGCTATTCTAAATGGCCTTCGATCTGAAAACTCCTCAGTATACGAATGGAACATGGATGGACTATCTGAATATCAAATCCTGCAACTATGCCAACACATGATGATGTATGTCTCTACCATCATGGCTGCTGGTAATGATCAAAGACATGCAGTAAATGCAGTTGTCCTTGGATTTACTGGACAATTACATGGTTGGTGGGAAAAGTACCTATCTGATTTAGAAAGACAAGCTATACTAAATGTAATAAAAAGAGATCCTTTAGGAAATCCTGTTATTACGCCTTAAGGTCAAATGATTCCTGATTCTATTTACATGCTTATTACCAATATAGTAAAACATTTTATTGGTAATTATATGAATGTAGAAGAAAAAATAAAAACTCAATTAATCAATTTATCTTGCCTAACATTATCATATTTTTGTTGCTATAAAGATGTTTTCTTATCAAAACTTTATACAATCAATGCAAGTAATTTGGAATTTTGGAAAGAAAAATTCATATCTGGTCTTCCTAAACTTTTTATAGAAAAAGTTAAAGAAGAATTGAAATTAGAAAATTATGGAAATTTGAATTATGGAATGTATACATATGGTGATCTAATTCAAAAGATTAATAAAGTTGGATTTTTATTATGCAATGAAATCAAACTTAAACGTCAAATTGAAAATAAAAAAAGAATCAACAAGTATGAACTTGGTGATTTTTATTTTCAATTTGGCATGGAACCATTATTCAATCCTTCTAGCAAAAATAAAATGAGAAACTTAGAAAGAAACCATCAAAAAAGAAAATCTAAACATTTTCAACTCCACAATATTATACTCCCACAAAAAGATATCATAAAAAATCTTCTCATAAAAATGCATATAAAGAATCAAAGAAATCTTATACAAAAGATAATCCATCACTTCTTAACCTAAGAAAAAAGAAATACGATGCTATAATTGCCAAGAAAAAGGACATATCTCCTGACTGCCCAAAAATAAAAGTGAAAATAAAAAAATAGATCATAACTATCTTAAAAGGATCCTTAACGTCAAAGTCACCCAGTTCCTCTGATACAGATTATTCTTCCTCTCATTCTTCAGATACATGTCATTGTAAAATATTTGACAGTGAAATCCAGTATGAATCTGCTTCTTCTTCCTCTTTATCTTTAAACATACTTTCTACTCCAGAAGAACTGGTGCTAGAAATGTTTAAAGATTTCAAAGATGAAGAATTAAAAAATAAATATTTTGAGAAAATACAGAATATAAATAAAGGAAATAAAAAAAGGAAAAGCTTCTACATCAAATAATATATCTGACTTACCTGAACAATTCAACATTAAAACTGTATTAGATAGATTAAGAGAGTAGCAAGTTCCTCCTCATCTTTCAATTCAAGATCTTTATAAAGAAATTACTAATCAAAAGCAAGAAATAAAAGAATTAAAACAAGACTTAATTGAACTTCAAGAACTCAAACAACGTGTTGAGAATCTTGAATTTCACACACTAAAAAATTATCAAGAAAATAATGATAATAAGTTAGAACACCAAGAAGAATTTGGTGAAAACTTAAATGGTTTTGTAAATTCTTTAACAGGAAATCCACTTAAAAAATGGAAAATGCAAACTACAATTAAGATCAAAGACTTCTCTATTAAAGCACTCTGCTTACTAGATAGTGGCACAGATGTTAATTTAATAAGAGAACGATTAATCCCAACAAAATATTATGAAAAAACCAATAATAAACTCAATCTAGCTACTGCTAGCAAAAAACTACATATCAAATACAAATTAATTAATGTTTATGTCTGTAAAAATGGAACATGCACAAAGACTAATTTCCTTCTAGGAAAGGATTTAAAAAATGATGTTATCCTTAGAAACCCTTTTCTACAAATTTTACAGCTTTTTCAAATTGATTCATCAGCCCTAAAAACTATTTTAGATAATAAAGAATTAATTTTTGATTTTGGTGAATTAACTCCTATTTAACATATCAATAGTATTCAGACAAAGCGTAAACAAGAATAAGGTGTTGAAAAAAAATCAAATATTTAGTTCCAAATAAAATGGATCTTATTAATCGTCTCTTTGATGTCTTCATGTTTTCTACATTTGATCCTACATCCAAATTCTGGTACCTTCAAATTCTACTCAGAGGACAGTTCTAAAATTATTTTTCTTTTCCCAAAGAAAATAAAAATTCAGATTATTGATAATTCTCATTCAGACCTATCTGCCTTCAGGAAATATCCCTTCTCATTATGACATCAAGTACAAACAAAAGCAAAGCCCCTATTCAGGAATCAAGCTCTTCCTTCATACCTACATCCCAACACATATCAATTCCCTTCTTCAATCCAGAATTATCTATCACTTCGCAAGAACTTATCAATACCCATTGGAGTGCCATTCTCTCTGAAAAAAGAAAAAAATACTAGAAAAACCTTATCCAAAATTGCAAACCATATCAAGGACTTACAAAGCTAAATCCTTATGTGCCATAATATCCATCAAAGAGCACTATTATCCACCTATGCTGATGAAAATTCATCCAGAATTCACCTCCTAGAAAAGGTTAACATAGCCCTTCTAGATGACATAGTTGTAAAAATTAGAGAAAAAACTATTTCTTATCAGATCAAGGAGTGATTAATGCTTAAAGCTCAATATATAAGCTAGGCCACTGGCTTTTCCAAATTGTTCCTACCATCATATGAAGTTGATATCTTATATATCGAACAAGGATTAGTCCAAAGATTTTCTTTATGCAGAGATAATTTTGAAATGATACAGCAGCTCCCTGCAATCATGCTTCATGCCCTTCACAGCCTTGGAGTTACCAAATGACAACTTCTCATAACAATTTCATCAAGTTTGGGTGAAAGATTAAAAATCTGGTTTTATCAACGTTATCAATTATGGACCATCAAGAATTATGAACAAGGAGATCTGATCTGCAAAAAAATTCATCTCTACCTTAAATGATTACAAACACCTCCCTGTTGATTATTCAGCTCAATGGTATGAATCTCATGAAGTCGCTACAATGGAATACAACTTAAAAAGTCTCAAAAATTATGATACAGATTTTGATCAATATCAATGATTTTTCAATCTAAAAGGACATCTTGAATTTGCAAGTGCATACAGATATGTTTGGTGTGACAGTCAATGAGTTGTTTGCATTGCTGATGATCTGCTGAGCAAACTATGGTGATACAGAATCCTTCTAAATCTGGACATGCCAAGTTTAATCAAATTCTCATTGCCTATGAAGATATCTCTTTTGACATTTCAGAAAAAACTTGTGAAGAATTAATTTAGCTATTCCATAGAGAATTCAAAAATGATAATGAAGGTTGGAATGGCCCTTGTCATAATTTTGACTCTATTATGAAGTTCTCTGCCAGTTGCAATGGAATTCATCAGGATGGTGATTAATCTTATCAAGATTTAGATTTATTAAGATTTATTAGGAGTTTTCTCTATAAAGCATGCAAAGAAAAGATAATAAAAACTTTATCATTGCTACCGTATCCATAGCTATGCTATTCTCTACAAACACATCAAAGTTATGTTGAACAAGTACTATACAAAAAGCTATTTTGAGAAAGAAGACAAAAGACAATTGTGAAAAATCCAAAGGACAACAAGAATGAGCAAGGCTCCATAGACTCCTCTCACCACAACAGACCAACTAGGTAGTAGGCATAAGAATAAAGCAATTATGCAGAAGAATAAAGCAACATCCTCCTAGTCAACAAGTACAATCATCATAGCATGAAGACAAACAATCTATATGGCAACCTGTGATCCTATCCAGAAGTAAAATCCCAAAACATCATGCAATATGCCAGCACATAAAATAAAATGCAAATGCAGTCTAAACTTAGTTGTAATGAAATGTAAATTATGTTTGCTAAGGCTATAAATAGTACCAGCCTTCCCCATGTGCAAGCAAGAGTTGGAATATCAATCACAATCTAGCCTTGCTTCCACCACCATCTCCTGTCTCCTTTCCCTTCCACTTTTGTATACCCACCATCTGCCCCATTTGGTATCAGAGCCATTTAGAATAGTTTGTTCTTCGAATTGAAGATCAGCTGGAGAAGGTCTTGGTTAATAATTTCTTGTTTTTGCTATAGTGACTATTGGTTTTTTTATTTAAAATATTTTATTGATTTGCAGAGATTTTTTATTTTGATCATTTTGATTCTCATTTGTTTCAGACTCTTCTTCTATAGGATCAGCTATAGGAAATTCAAAATCTGAGCTAGAGGTTTTAGAATTTGAGACTAAAACACTTACAGATTTGTTACCTTTTTTATCTTTATTTTCGTGAAGTTTTATATTTGTAAAACTATGAGATAATTGATTGATTAGTTTGTCTGAAAATTTTAAGGGGTTTTTTTTTCTAACTTTAGATATTTAAGGGCTTCACCTTGAAAACCTAAAGATTGTCTCTTGATTACTTTCTGGGAATAAGTAGTTTCATAAAATTTTAGAATATTTTTAACTTTATCTTCAATTCTATTGGTTTGTTCGCCAATAGTATGAAGGTTTATATTTGTATAATTATTTTGTTCTAAAACATGACTTAAATTTGATTTGTAAATAAATTCAGTTTTACCTTTGCCTCCTTGTATTTTTGCAACATCTTTTATGGGTACAGCTAAAGTTTCTTTATAAATGATTTGATGTAATGGAGGATGTATAGATTCTTTAGTTCTCTATGGAGAAGAACTAATCCAAGATGAACTTAATCTTGTTATCAAATTGATGGATAAATCTTCAATAGTATAAGCTTTCTTTATGGCTAGTTTAAGCCAATCAAAGAAATAAATATTTCTTTGATTATCATACATATATTTATACCATTTTGCCTTTAGAAAGTCTTTATGTTCTTAAGAAACATGGTTAAAAAAGGATTTTGTGAGAGGATGTAAAGCTAAATTCTTTTTTAACATTTTTTTATCAATTTCAAAACATTCAATAACATTTATATTGAAATCGGATTCTGAAGGATTATATGTATTAGATGGAGAAGCTTGATAAGAAGGATACATTAGTCCTATAGGTTAAAGGTCTACATTAGGTGTAGAGTAAGAAACTGAGGATGGTTCTTTTATGGAAGATACTACCACTGATGCAGGATGTGAATAAGATTTTTTAGAAGGTTGATAAACTATAGGAGTTGCTTCTCTTGAATTAGTTTGAAAATTTATTTCAACACTTCCATCTTCATGTTCAATAATTGTTTCAATATCTTGATTTTCTAAAGACCTTTCAGGTTGAGCATTTCCTAAGCGCCATTTACTAGATAGCTTAATATCATTCTACTGTATGAGTTTTGGAATATTAACTTTATTTTTTAAATTAGTTTGAAATAAAGTAGTCATACCTTTTGCTTGATGGGAGTAGGCTATGCTTGGAACAACTAAATTCATGAGTTCATAATAAACTCTACATATGAGAGCAAGATTTTTATTATGAGGATTTATATCAAAACCTTTTGTCTGGATAGCAAGAGTAAGAGCTTCATGTACACCTAGATCTGTAAGGGAAACAGAGAAATTTGGAAAGCAATCGAAGAAACTAGGGTCATTAGCCAAACTTGATTCAACCATTCCAAGTATTGAATCACTGAATTTTTTATGTCTTCTATCTTGAACATAGATGAGAGCTTCAGTTCTAAATCCAAGTCTTGTTAATGGTTTTAGAGTAACTTGCACTAATCCAAAATGAATATAATTGTATGTTTTAACATGCTCCTTTATTTCATGGGGCTTGAGGAAAGAAAGATGCTGAATATTACTACTAATGGATTCAGTTATTTCGATGGTTTTTAATATTACTGCTAATGGATTCAGTTATTTCGATTGTTTTTACTTTATAACTTGATTTTAATCGAAAACTTCCAACTTTATAGATTTTATTTTTATTTTCAGTTGGAACAGTCCAGTCACAAATAACTTGATCTAAATCGTCATAACTGATTTCTTCACTATTTTTAATAGACATAGAAGATAAGGAATTTGATGATGAGGAAGAAGAAGGTAAAAACTTCTTAATAAGCTTAGCCATCATTTGTATTACAGAGTTATTTTAACCAAATCCACCATAAGTATCTAACGAAATAGAGGATTTACATACCAATAAAATGCCTTAAACGCCTTTACACGACTAACAATGATGACAGCAATGGCTACCTCAGCTTCTCTCTGGGCGGAATATGATTAAAATTTCTCAATAATAACAAACACACAACCAAATATTAAGATTTTTGACGTCCTTGCTTTTGAGTCAGAAATTCCTTAAACAAAATCAAAACATGAAGATAAGTGAAGAAATACTCACAAAACGACTTTATATTGCAACGATACTTGATTACAAACTAGATGCCAACTTGCTTTGATACCAAATAAGGAAGATGGTTGGTATACAAAAGCGGAAGGGAGAGGAGAGAGGAGACGGTGGTGGAAGAAAGGCTGGATTTTGACTAGTATTCCAACTCTTGCCTATACATGTTGAAGGCTAGTATTATTTATAGCATTAGCAAGCATAATTTACATTTTGTTACAACTGAATTTAGGCTGCATTTGCATTTCATTTTATGTGCTGGCATATTCCATGATGTTTTGGGATTTTACTGTTGGTTAGGATCATAGGTTGCCGTATAGATGGTTTGTCTTCTTGCTGTGATGATTGTACTTGTTGACTAGGAGGATGCTGCTTTATTCTTCTGCATAGTTGCTTTATTCTTCTACATAGTACCTGGTTGGTCAATTGCAGAGAGAGGAGTCTATGAAACCTTGATCATTTTTGTTGTCTTTTGGATTTTTCATAATTGTCTTTTGTTTTCTTTCTCAAAGTAGCTTTTTGTATAGTACTTTTTCAACATAACTTTGATGTGTTTGTAGAGAATAGTATAGCTATGGATACAGTAGCAATGATAAAGTTTTTGTTATCTTTTTTTTGCTTGCTTTATAGAGAAAACTCTTAATAAATCTTGGTAAATCTAAGATTAATCACCATCCTGATGAATTCCATTGCAGCTAGTGGAGAACTTCATAATAGAGTCAAAATTATGACAAGGATCATTCCAACCTTCATTATCATTTTCAAATTCTCCATGGAATAGCTGAATTAATCTTCATGAGTTTTTTCTGAAATGTCAAAAGAAATATCTTCATAAGCATTGAGAATTTGATTAAACTTGGCATGTCCGGATTTGGAAGGATTCTGTATCACCGTAATTTGCTCAATGAAATCATCAGCAATGCAAACAACTCATCGACCATCACACCAAACACATCTCTATGTACTTGCAAAGTCAAGGCGTCCTTTTACTTTGAGAAATCTTGAATATTGATTAAAAGCTGTATCATAATTTTTGAGACGTTTTAAGCTGTATTCCATTGTAGAGACTTCATGAGATTCATATCATTGAGCTAGATAATTAACAAGGAGATGCTCGTTATCATTTAAAGTAGAGATGGAATTTTTGGAGATTAAATCTCCTTCTTCATAATTCATGATGGTCCACTATTGATAAGGTTGATAAAACCCTATTTCTGATCTTTCACCCAAACTTGATGAAATCGTTATGAGAAGTTGTCTTTTGGTAACTCCAAGGCTGCAAAGAGCATGACACATGATTGCAAGGAGCTGCTGTATCATTTCAAAATTATCTCTGCATAAAGAAAATCTTTGGACTAATCCTTGTTCGATATATGAGATATCAGCTTCATATGATGGCAGGAACAATTTGAGAAAGCCAGTTGCCCAACTTATATATTGAGCTTTGAGCATTAATTGCTCTTTGATCTGACAAGAAATAATTTTTTCTCTAATTCTTATAGCTATCTCATTTGGAAGGGCTGTGTTAACCTTTTCTAAGAGGTGAAATCTGGATGTTTTTTCATCAACATAGGTGGATAACAGTGCTCTTTGATGGATGTAATGGCACATAAGGATTTGGCTTTCTAAGTCTTTGATATGGTTTGCAATTTTGGATAAGGTTTTTCTAGTGTTTTTTCTTTTATCAGAGAGAATGGCACTCCAATGGGCATTGATAAGTTCTTGTGAAGTGACAGATAATCCTAGATTAAAGAAGGGAATTGATATTTGTTGGGATGTAGGTATGAATGAAGAGCTTGATCCCTGAATAGGGGCTTTGCTTTTGCTTGTACTTGATGTCATAATAAGAAGGGATACTTTCTGAAGGCAGATAGGTCTGAATGAGAATTATCAATAATCTAAGTTTTTATTTTCTTTGGGAAAAGAAAAATAATTTTATATCTATCCTCCAGGTAGAATTTGAAGGTACCAATTTCTGGATGTAGGATCAAGTGTAGAAAATATGAAGACATCAGAGAGACGATTAATAAGATTCGTTTTATTTAGAACTGGGTATTTGATTGTTTTTTTTAACACCTTATTCTTATTTACACTTTGTCTGAATACTATTGATATGTTGAATAGGAGTTGATTCACAAAAATCAAAAATTAATTCTTTATTGTCTAAAATAGTTTTTAGACTTGATGAGTCAATTTAAAAAGGCTATAAAATTTGTAGAAAGGATTTCCAAGGATAACATCATTGTTTTTAAATCCTTTCCTAAAAGGAAATTAGTCTTTATGTATGTTCCAATTTTACAGACATGAAAATTACTTAATTTGTATTTGATATGTAGTTTTTTACTAGCAGTACCTAGATTGAGTTTATTATTGTTTTTCTCATCATATTTGGTTGGGATTAATCCTTCTCTTATTAAATTAACATCTACACCACTATCTAGTAAGCAGAGTGCTTTAATAGAGAATTCTTTAATCTTAATTGTAACTTGAGTTTTCCATTTTTTAAGTGGATTCCTTGTTAAAGAATTTACAAAACCATTCCAGTTTTCATCAAATTTTTCTTGATTTTCAAAATTATCATTAATTTCTTGATAATTTTTGAGTATGTCAAATTCAAGATTCTCAACACATATTTTGAGTTCTTGAAGTTTAACTAAGTCTTATTTTAATTATTTGATTTCTTGATTTTGATTATTAATTTGTTTATAAAGATATTGAATTGAAAGATGAGGAGGAGCTTGCTACTCTCCTAATCTATCTAATATAGTATTAATGCTGAATTGTTCAGGTAAGTTAGATATATTATTTGAAGTAAAAGTTTTTCCTTTTTTATTTCCTTTATTTATATTCTATACTTTTTCAAAATATTTATTTTTTAATTCTTCATCTTTGAGATCTTTAAACATTTCTAGCACTAGTTCTTCTGGAGCAGAAAGTACGTTTAAAGATAAAGAAGAAGAAGAAGCAGATTCATACTGAATTTCACTATCAAATATTTTACAATGACATGTATCTGAATAATAGTCTTTATCAGAGGAACTAGATGATTCTAAGGATGAGGATGAGGATCCTTTTAAGATAATTTTGATTTCTTTTTCTATTTTTAGTTTTATTTTTGGGCAGTCAGGAGCTACATGTCTTTTTTTTTTTTGCAATTATAACATTGTATTTCCTTTTTCTTGGGATAAGAAATGGATGGATTATCTTTTGTATAAGATTTCTTTAATTCTTTATAAGGGTTTTTATGAGAACAATTTTTATGATATCTTTTTAAGGGAATATAATATTGTGGAAATGAAAAATGTTTAGATTTTCTTTTTTGATGGTTTCTTTTTAAGTTTTTCTTTTCATTTTTACTAGAAAGACTGATAAATGGTTCCATGCCAAATTGAAAACAAAAATCACTGAGTTCATACTTGTCAATTCTTTTTTGATTTTCAATTTGACATTTAAGTTTGATTTCATTGCATAATGAAAATACAATTTATTAATCTTTTATATTAGATCACCATATATATACATTCCATAATTCAAATTTCAAGAATTTTTTATTTTAATTCTTCTCTAACCTTTTCTGCAAAAAGTTTAGGAAGACTAGATATGAATTTTTCTTTCCAAAATTATGAATTACTTGCATCGATTGTATAAAGTTTTGATAAGAAAACATCTTTATACCAACAAAAATCTGATAATGTTGGGCAAGATAAATTGATTAATTGAGTTTTTATTTTTTCTTCTACATTCATATAATTACCAATAAAATGTTTTACTATATTGGTAATAAGCATGTAAATAGAATTAAGAATCATTTAACCTTGAGGAGTAATAACCGGATTTTCTAAAGGATCTATTTTTATTGCATTTAGTATAGCTTGTCTTTCTATATCAGATAGGTACTTTTCCCACCAACCATGTAATTGTCTAGTAAATCCAAGGACAACTGCATTTACTGCATGTCTTTGATCATTACCAGCCTCCATGATCGTAGAGGCATATATCATCATGTGTTGGCATAGTTGTAGGATTTGATATTCAAAAAGTCCATCTACATTCCATTCATATACTGAGGAGTTTTCAAATCGAAGGCCATTTAGAATAGCTTGTTCTTCGAATTAAAGATCAACTGGAGTAGGTCTTGGATAATAATTTCTTGTTTTTACTACAGTGACTATTGGTTTTTGTCTTTTAAATATTTTATTGATTTGTAGATATTCTTGATTTTGATCATTTTGATTCTCATTTGTTTTAGACTCTTCTTCTATAGGATCAGCTATAAAAAATTCTGAATCTGAGCTAGAGGCTTTAGAATTTGAGACTAAAATTTTCTAGATTTGTCACTTTTTTATCTTTATTTTCTTGAAGTTTTATATTTGTAAAACTATGAGATAATTAATTGATTAGTTCATCTAAAAAGTTTAAAGGTTTCTTTTCTAACTTTAGATCTTTCAGGGCTTCACCTTGAAAACCTAAAGTTTGTATCTTAATTAGCTTTTGTGAAGAAGATGCTTCATAAAATTTTAAAATATTTTCAACTTTATCTTCAATTCTATTGGTTTGTTGGCCAATAGTATGAAGGTTAATATTTGTATAATTATTTTGTTTTAAAACATGACTTAAGTCTAATTTATAAAGTAAATTCAAATTTACCTTTATCTCCTTGTATTTTTGCAACATCTTTTAATAGAATTAATTGATTAATAGAATCGGCATAAGACATGTCATCTAAGGAATAAATTCTCAAGGGTGGTTTTGTGGCAAAATATTGGGCTTGTGAAGCTTGAGGTTTTCTGGATACAGGGCTTGATGGGCTTTGAAATTGGGGAATATTAGAAGTATGGGTTGCTCCCCATCTCTTCATATAATTACCGCTGGATTTTTTGGATAAAGGTGTAGTGTTCGAAATGGAAGAAACTTTATCAGTTGGGAACTAGAGAAAGGGTCTAATTTACCGAGGCTTCATTCTTTTGTCCCTTTAAAAACTCAAGAGATAAAAAAATTAGGAAGAGAATTATTTTACCTGTAATATACTCAATGTCAAAGTCAAATATGGCTAATAAAGCTTGCCAATGAGCAAAGATTTGCTCAGCAGTAAGATTTTTTACATCTTTTTCTAAAATTTCTTTAGCAGATTTACAATTTATTCTTAATAAAAAATTTTTGTTCAATAAATCACTTTGGAACTTCATTATACTATTTACTATGGATAGGATTTCCTTTTTAATATTTGAATAATTTTGTTGAGTGGTCATCCATGTTCCAGAAATGAAATGAATAATTTCTTCTTTTCCAAGGACGTTTCTTTATAGAAGGATTCCTCCAAAACCTATTTCAGATGCATGTGCTTGAACTATTTCTAATAAATCTGGATGAGGGATAATTAAACAAAGTAAATTTTGGACTTTCTATTTAATATTTTGAATAGCTTTTGCATGAGCAGGTGACCATTCTTCAGGATTTTTGGTCAAGCGCATTTGCAAGATTTTTCTTTCTTTAGCAAGATCTTTTTAAAAGTCAGAAACATAATTAAGGCATCCAAGAAAATATTGCAATTGCATTATATTAAGAATTTCATCAGGAAATTGGGAAGCAAACTTAATTACTCTTTGGACTGGAGAAATAGTTTCTTTTTTATTATAAAGCCAAGAAATTGAATTTATGTTTGAAAAAGCTTCATTTTTTTTTGGGATAAGATAAGTCCATTCTTGATAATAACTTTTTTAAAAATATTTAAATGTTTCCAATGGTCATAAATAGATTTTGAAAACATAAGAATGTCATCTATATAGACGAGTGTAAAAGCTTGATATGGATTAAAAATGTCATTCATTATTCTTTGAAATTTTGAAGGAGTATTTTTTAAACTAAATGGCATAACGTTCCATTTGTAATAGCCAAATGGTATTGTAAAAGCAATTTTATACCTGTCCTTCAGGGTGATTTAAATTAGCCAAAATCCTTATTTAAGATGAAATTTGGAAAAAAGAAGGCACTAGCTGGACGGTTAATAAAATTAGTTTTATTGGAACTGGATATCTGATAGACTTTAAGACTTTATTTAAAAGCTTGTAGTTAATAACAAGACGGGGAACACCTCATTCTTGTTTAAGTGCTTTATTTACATAAAATGATGCACAACTCCAAAGGGATCGTAATTTCTAAATAAGCTTTTTAGGAAGAAGATCATTAATTTCTTTAGTACATAGTTGTACAAGGTCTTTATTTATCTGAATAGGTGAAGCTTTAGTAGGAATTTGAGATTTATTGAAATTATAAGTATATGGAAGAGAAACAGTATGGTGTTTCCTATGCCAAAAGGCAGAAGAAAGGTTAGAACAACATTCTGTTTTAAGAGATTTTTGAAATTGGATTAAATCTTTTTGGAATTCTGGTTTTGTAATTCTTTTTCAATTCTTAAAGAATTCATATCTTCTTGAGGATATGTAATTTGGTTTTTTTATAAGCAATTTGATTTTGAATGATATTGATATGTTGAATAGGAGTTGATTCAACAAATTCAAAAATTAATTTTTTATTTTCTTTAATAGTTTTAAGGCCTAATGAATCAATTTAAAAAGGCTGTAGAATCTGTAGAAAAGGATTTCCAAGGATAACATCACTGTTTAAATCTTTTCTGAGCAGGAAATTAGTCTTTACACATATTCCATTTTTACAAACATGGACATTATTTAATTTATAATGGATATGGAGTTTATTATTAGCAGTTGCTAGGCTGGGTTTATTTTTGGTCTTGTCATAATATTTTGTTGAGATTAATCCTTCTCTTATTAAATTAACATATGTGCCACTATCTAGTAAGTAGAGTGCTTTAATAGAGAAGTCTTTGACCTTAATTGTGGCATAAGTTTTCCATTTTTTAAGTGGATTTCTCGTTAAAGAATTTACAAAACCATTTGAGTGTGTGAAATTCACGATTCTCAACACATTGTTTGAGTTCTTGAAGTTCAATTAAATCTTCTTTTAATTTTTTTTATTTCTTGCTTTTGATTATTTATTTCTTTATAAAGATCTTGAATAGAAAGATGAGTAGGAGCTTGTTACTCTCTTAATCTATCTAATATAGTTTTAATGTTGAATTGTTCAAGTAAGTCTGGTATGTTATTTGATGTAGAAGCTTTCCCTTTTTTAGTTCCTTTATTTATATTCTATATTTTTTTAAAAATATTTATTTTTTAATTCTTCATCTTTTTGACCTTTAAATTTTTTTAGCATTATCTCTTCTAGAGCAGAAAGTACGTTAAAGATAAAGAGGAAGATGAAGAAGATTCATTTTGAATTTCACTGTCAAATATTTTACAATGACATGTATCTAAACCATGGGAGAAGAATAATCTGTATCAGAGGAATTGGATGATTCTAAGGATGAGGATGAGGATCCTTTAAGATAGTTTTGATTTCATTTTTGAGAAGAAATGAATTGGTAGAAGTACTCTTTTGCCAATGCAAATGAGAGTGTGTCAAAACAAGTCATAAGGGGGGAGTACTTTTGCCAACGAAGTATTATTTGTGTAGGTGAACTAACTCTTTTGCCAACACAATAAAATATACGTTGGTAAAATGTTACATTTTACCAATGCAAATGAGAGTATGTTGTAAAAAGTCATAAAAGAGGAGTACTTTTTCCAATGAAGTATTATTTGTGTTGATGAACTTATCCTTTTACCAACACAATAAAATATGCGTTGGTAAAATGTTACCTTTTACCAATGCAAATGAGAATGTGTCAGAAAAAGTCATAAGAGGAAGTACTTTTGCCAACGAAGTACTATTTGTGTTGGTGAACTTACCCTTTTGCCAAGATAATAAAATATGCGTCGGTAAAATGTTACATTTTACCAACGCAAATAAGAATGTGTTGGAAAAATTCATAAGGGGGGAGTACTTTTGCCAATAAAGTATTATTTGTGTTGGTGAACTTACCATTTTGCCAACACAATAAAATATGCATTTGTAAAAGGTTACCTTTTATCAACAAAAAATGAGAATGTGTTGGAAGAAGTTAGAAGCAGGGTTACCTTTTCCAATGCATTATTATTTGCATTGGTGAAAGTACCATTTTGCCAACACAGTAAAATATATGTTGGTAAAGGTTATGTTTTACCAACGTATCAAATAATGTGTTTGAAAAGGCCTAAGAATCGGTAATTTTGCCAACGTAATAACGTGTGTTGGTAAATGAGATACTTTTTCCAACAAATAAAATAATGCGTTGTTGAAAGGTGGAGATAATGTATACTTTTTCTAAAGCAATACGGGATACATAAACAAAAGTCCAAAAAATATGGTGTGAGAGATTCCACCGCCCCCCTCCCCACCCACTATGCTTTCTTATGGACCATCAAAATCTTTGCTCCTCACAGAGAAACGTTACCTACAAGTTCCTATGCTCTCTCTTCACTGTCTTTTCAATTCCAACTGATTATATCCCATGGACTTAATCTTTTGTGGAAAAAATTATTAAATAAATAATGGTTTTAAGCACTTGTTTAAGTTGGCAAATACCATAGTTTTAGATACTTGTTTTTTTAACCTAAAAACTTAAGGAAAAAAACCCAAATTTGTTTTGCGTTGGGTTTGGATTTTAGATATTCGCCCGATGGTTCTTTATATGCCTAAGCCCATTCGAAATTCAAAATTGCCCAACCACCACATCTTATTGGAACTTAATAAATGTAGCCACCTAATTAGAAAGAAAGGGATATCAGAGAACATAGCCCAACTAAGATGCCAAAACAAGCTATTAGTGTATGCCAACTATTTAAGAAAACAAAGACTAATACCGACAAACCCACTTACCCAATCTAATCTTAAAAAGATCAGTCTTATAATGAGATGAGCTCATTTGAGATTCCAATTTAAGTAGATTCCAATTTAAGTAAGGCATATAATAACTTCTTCAGATCTAAGTTATAATCTCATTATTACCATCAATATCTTTTTTAGCCTACCTTTTTTAATTTTTGGATGGGCCATCAGTTTACATGAAAAGACTTTTCCTCATTAGCGTTGTTGATGGCCTACAATACACAATATCCATGTTATCTTAGAAAAGTCTCGCTTTTATTTATCACCTATTAATGCCTCTCCTAAATGAGCCCCAATGAACTCATTTATAATTATATCTTTTCTAGTTTTAGCAGATGTATATTAACTGCTCTATTTTTTTTTTTAGTAAAGGCAAGTTAATTGATATAAGAGATCTTTTAGGGCATGTTTGTATAGCCAATTTTTCTCAAAAAAAAGTAAGGATTGTGGAAATTAAATTATGTGATCTAGTAAAATCCATATTTGGTACGACTACTATTCCTAACCAACGAGAGCAAAAATGAACTAAGTTTTCCATGATTGTCTGAAAAATAAATTCTGTGGATTATAAGGGTGTTCATGGCCGTGCTAGGTCAGACCCGTGCTAGGTCAGACTAAGGCATATCTAGGCCTGGCTTTCCTTTACAAACATTGGTCCAGGCCTTGTCTAAGCCCAACATGGTCCTTAAAAGTCTAGCTTGAGCCCACCCATTTAAAAAAAATCACTAAAAAAAAGGATACATATAGCGGCAGGTTTTTTCTGTTGCTAAAAGATAAAATCTGCCACTAAAACTTTATTGTGGCAGACATTTGTTTGCCACTATTTTTGTCACTAAAATCCTCTGTCACTATTTCTCCCCATCTTTTTGCGGTGGAGAAGTGTTTGCCACTAAAAATAAGGAAATAGTAGTAGTTAAACAACTGCCGCTGTTAATATTAAATTGTGCCACTAAATTTTTTTTTAATTTGGAGAGTGCTTTGTTAAGCAGTTTTAGAGGCAATTTTTTCTGCCGCTAAAATGGTTTTTATAAAAATAATAATAATAGTAATAAAATCCTTCTATCATCAACCATCTTCCACTTTTGATTCAGGTGGGCCCAGAAAATTATAAGCTGATAAAATGGTCCTCCTTGGCTAGGCAATGCCATAGGGATGGATATTGATATGTATGGGAGTGGGTGAAGATTTACTATGGGTAAAAATTTACTGTCATTGAATCTTTCCAAGGCTATGAGATGTGCACCTACAAAATCAATTGATTATAAAGTTGGACTTCAATACTGGCTTAGCAATCTTGTCTAAGTAATTAAAGAAAGCATCGCCATTCTCTTTCATCAATAGGTTCCTTTGTAGTTAAGCATGAGGACCCTTTTGACAACCTTTTTAGGTGCCACAAACTGAAAAAAGCTTATAGCTCAAAATGAAGAGGAGAATCCAAACGTTATGCCTAATATTAATTCAATCCCCACTTTGGGAGGAATAGTTAGCTGGTTGGGCTTGACTAGTTCTTTCCAAAATTCAGTAATGGCACCAAAAAACCAAGAAGTTGCAATGTGAGTCCTAATTCCTACCCACATTTTTGGGTTTGTATATTGCCATATTCTCAATCCAAGTACAAAGTAATATTTGATACCAGATTCAGATAACAATTATCAAGATCTCAACCCCAGACTGCAAAGCGAAATCCAAATCAGGAAAACAGAATTAGTTAATGAATTCAGTAGAGTGGCTACTGATGATTCAGCAAATTTCATCTGTGCAATACATTCTTTTAGTATATTATGCTGCCTTGCAATTCCACCAGGAGTTCAGCTCCATTGAAATGCCCTATTCATCAGAAATAACAGATCAAAAAGTTCCCACAAAGAAATAAACAATAGAAGTGGAAACTACAAGATCATGACAAGCCAAATAATTGTAATTCACAGGCCTTTCCAAAAAGTCAAATAATTGTAATTCACAGGCCTTTCCAAAAACCATAGAGATTTAGATGCACTTTTTAATAAGAACTGTGACCTCAGTGGCCTAGCTTGAGGTTAAACATGTTCATTCTTTTGTCTAGTTTTCTCCATTCTGGAATACAGTCACTTATGATTCCAAAAAAACAAAACAAAACAAAACAACAAGAAGAGTTGTTGAAGGGTCTGAAATGCACAAACTTCAGAGGAAAAATTACTTACCCCTAAAATGGTAAGACAATGAAGGAGCAGAGGCACATTAACATTCGAGATGGGTTCAGAAATGAACCAAAAATAAAAAATAAATAAGAGAAAGATGGATGCCCATCAATGTTGAAACCCCAGCCTCACTCCCTCTAAGGACTGAGTTATTCTAAGCAATGGAAACTTTTAGTATATCCTAAAAAATGAAGTCAAATAACACATGAACTCATTATTTGAACACATCTTGCAATGATGTTCTTATTTATCCCCTCCAACCTCAGACCACTTTTAGAAATACCAAGGGTCAGATTTTCTTAATCCTTCCAATATAGGCCAAGAAAAAATGGCTATCAAGAACAAATCATACAATGTATTTTGATATTAAAGGCCTCCACTATCAAAATAGCCTACTTTCCAACCAACCATCTAAATCCTCACCTTATCCAACTCCTCTTATTCTCATACAAAGTCTTCTTTCCTCCCTCTCATCCTTCTGCAATTTCTCTATCACTACCCACAAGCACTTCATCCTCCATACAACCACAAAAAGTAATTAATCTACCACCCTTCTCTATTTGTTCACTTTTCAATATCTTCTACTTCTCTTTCGGAAAAAGTTTCTGCAATCCTTCTCTACTCAATTCTCATGTAATTCTCTCATTGTAGTTGTAGATCCTACTCAAATGGCCTCAACGTCATCTGTGCTTTCTCCGGTGACGTTCGTAGTGGCTTCGACTACGTGTAATTCATCTTCACTGAAGAGGAAGAGCAATGTGGTTTAATAGGAGGAATAAATTCTTATGGTGGGCTAAAAGCACATAACAACATAGCCTCTCTAGGCCTTCCTGTGAGCACACACCAGTCCTTTGCTCTGGTTATGAACTCTCTGAGGTCTACATCCCAAGGCAAAACATTTTTAGACAGATTAAAGAGTTGAGATCTTTCAAGCTTGGACATTTTTAGACACCATCCACATTGTGGCTCATCACATTAACATGCTTGATCTCCAGATTAGAAATCCTGCATGTTCAAGACACCAGGGCACATAGTCAGAAAGAAAAAAAACTCAACCAGGATTTGCACTTACCAAATATAGATTTTTGTTAATATGGAAATAAATAATTAAGTAATTCTCTTTCCAAACAAAACAAAAAATTTTCTTTCAAGGCAGCAAGAATCTTTCTGCTAATGTCTCTGTTGTGTCTTCCTTAGATAAAAATGATGCTAATAACTAAAAATGTATCCAATGTATGTTGTCTCGAGAAATATGACCTAAAGTTATAGATGCAGTATATAAGCAGTGGTAAGACCTTCTCTTATTAGTAGAGAAGTCTAAGGATTGAGTCTGTTAGGGAAAAATTACCTTGGTGTTATTTTCCATAACACACAGAGAGAGAAAGAGAGAAAGAGAAGTGTACATGATATCTCACAATGATGGATTAATGTTTTGGGTGATTCAGTCATAGTAATTAGCATTTCAATCCATAAGCTCTCTCTTAGAAAGCACATTGACACTATCAGAAAACCCATAAAGTGAAGCCATATGGTTTCTCGACATATACAACATGACCAAGAAAGAAGAAAGTAGCAACTATAGCCACACTGAAACCATGCCACTGAATGGTTGATTGAAAGGCCTTCAAATATTCATGATTCAGAACCATGTATTAAATCATGGCTGGATCTGATAATTGCTCATGCCATGACCCTGATTATTCAGGACACATTGAATTGATGAATCAAGTGGAAGAATTCAATAACCAATCATATGGTCAAGCAAGACATACATTGCATCATAAACATTCAACATTCATCAGAAAATGGCTAGCATATTTACATACAACGATCAAGATTCAAGATTTAACTGAGACCCCATATTGGGTATACGAAATAAGGATCAAGGGATTGGAAATTAGGGTTTACATGAGCTCTCTGACCACAGATTGAAGAGTTGAGATCTTCCAAGCTTAGACATTTTCAAACAGCATCCACATTGTGGCTCATCACATTAACATGCTTGATCTCCAGATTAGAAATCCTGCATGTTCAAGACACCGGGGCACATAGTCGAAAAAAAAAAATCAACCAGGATTTGCACTTACCAAATATAGATTTTTGTTTATACGAAAAGAAATAATTAAGGAATTCTCTTTCCAAATAAAACAAAAATTTTCTTTCAAGGCGGCAAGAATCTGCTAGTGTCTCTATATCTTCCAGTCCTCCACACTGCATGCATGTTTCTGCTATTTTTTTTTTCTCTCCACATCTCCCACAAGAATCATCTCCTCCCTCCTCCCTTTGCTGTAAGCTTGTCTTTGGTCAAGCTCTTCCAAACCCAGCCACTTTCCCAGCAAGAAAAAGACGCCAGTCAATTTGCAGGTACGTTTTTTTTTTTAATCTATTCCATGCAAGGATTCGATCATCATAATTGTAGAAATCAGACCAAAACGATCCAGATCTAGGGTACCTAATTAAAAGAAGAAGAACTAGAGAAAAAAAATTTAAAAGATGCAGAGAGCGAGCCGAACGCTTACTCCTAACCAAATCTGGAAATAGTTTGGCAATCGCCATGTTCTTTCTTCTTCACTTTATCCCCAATTGCCACTACTCAGTGGAACTCTTGCACTTCTCTTTCTCTTTCTCCATTGGCATGTGATCTCTCTCACTAAATCTCTGTCAAACCAAACCTCAGATTAAAAAAAAAACCACTACAACAAGAAGCCAAATTTATTGGCCTCAAGTCTCAGCATCTCGTTTCCTAACAGGTGATCCACAGCAAACCCCCAAAAGTGAATTTTGTTCCTCCATTCCTCTCCTTTCCACTTGTTTATTCCCTCTTTCTCTCTGTGTCATGTCTCGACTCATAACGGTGTGGGCTCCATCAGCCGGATCTGCTTCGGCACTAGATCTGGATCCAGCCCAGGCCACTGCGTCCCGCAGACGACCAGATCCGCCTCGTTGAGGGAGACCGACTTTTTTCAGATTGGATCTCTTCGGCTTGCTCCTCTTCACATTAAGCGACTCTCCTCGCTTCAAGATCGTCACCTGCCCGGGCACGAGGTTCTTCCCGGGCTTGAGGGTCGGATCCTCGGGGCACGGCTTCCTCGGATCCAGTTGGGGATATCGCTTTCCCTGCTTGGCCACCTCCTTTTCTTCCTCCTCCTCCTCCTCCTTCTCCTCCTCTCCTCTTCTCCTTCCTTTTCTCGTTCCCCTTTTCTATTTTCTTGAGTCGGTGCTGCTCTGCTCCTCTGTTTTGAGCGATCAAGAGATTAAAAAGCATCCATATGGTTTCTTTTTAATTTTTTAATGCTCATAGTCCATACATACATGTATGTATCTTCATACAACTGCCACTTTGTGGCCCCCGCGAATGGGTCTACTTACATGAAATCCTAACCGTTCAAAATGATTTATCCTCTATTTGTTATATCCTGATAAAATTTCACTTGAATTGGTAATTGGCATACCATCAAATTAACCAATCAACAATTAAAAAAATAAATTTAATAACAACACACCTCTTATTACGATGAAATTTGGATGAGGACCTATTTAAAAAGGGCAACTATTTTTAGTGGGTTAGCTTTTTGTAAGTGACATTGATCTTATACTTATTTAAATAAATACACACACATCTATAGAAATTGGTAGCCCGATTGTACATTTTGCTCTTGCCTTTTTTTTCTTTTTAAAATATATGTGGGTGTCAAAATTGGGATTTAAGTGGAATTGAAAATTTTTACAAGTGTTTTAGCTAGGATTTAAGCTGAATTGAAATTTTGTGGCATTGAAATTACATATTTCATGTCATATTATTGATTTATTTCATATTTTATTTTATTAAATTACATGTTCATAACCTTGCCACTTTGTGTGCCCCACAATTAGGTCCACTTATATAAAATCCAAACTATTCAAAATGATTTCCCCTCTCTTTACTATATCTTGACAAAATTTCACTTTACTTGGTAACTAGCTAAACACACCCGTGCTTAGCACAAGTAACATAATTTGTAATAGAGAAGCTATTCAAAAAGTTTAAAACATTATAAGAAATATAAACTATGATATATTTCTCTTAAAGGTAGGTTTGGTAGTAAGTTAGTAAGAAATATAAACTATTGTTGTCCCATATATAAGCATCCTAACCAGCCCACCTATGGCTACAGGGTATAAATTTGTTAGTATTATTAGCTGATCCTAGCTTGAAATTAACAAATGTGAAAACTATTATGGAATTCTGATGGCCATGATGGGAAGAATAAGGACACTTATAAGGCCCATGAGGATTTGGAAAATATGCACAAAAGGCCAGAATTACACCTAAAAAGGAATGAAGATGGATCCATTGTGAAGCCTCCGGCAACCTACATGCTGAACTCAAAACAGATAGATGGTTTTTGTGAATTCTTGAAATCGATCTGTTACCTAGATGGTTATGCAGCTAACATCTCGAGATGTGTCAACTCAAAAAATGGCAAGTTATCAGGTTTGAAAAGTCATGACTATCATGTCCTCCTTCAACGTCTTCTTCCTATAGGCATGCATGGTTTTGTGAACAAGGAGACATGGATGACATTATTTGAGTTGGGTAGCTTCTTTCAGGAGCTTTGCTCGAAGACATTAAGGCTAAGTGATTTGGAAAAATTATAGGAAAGAATAATACTCATACTCTGCAAGCTAGAGAGGATCTTCCCTCCGGCTTTCTTTGATGTGATGGTCCATCTAGTTGTTCACTTGCCGCGTGAGGCTACGCTTGCTGGACTGGTGTAATACCATTGGATGTACCCGATCGAGAGGTGAATGATACCTTCTTATGGTGAATTAGTTGTTCATTAGTGTAATTCTCTTCCATATGTAATTATAATATAATTGCTGTTTGTTTGAAGGTTTCTTAGGACAATAAAAAGGTATGTCATCAACAAAGCACGTCCTAAAGGTTCAATAGCCGAGTCATATATTATCAAAGAGTGCCTTACATTTTGTTCAATGTACCTAAAAGGGTTTGATAAACTAGAATGGAATGACGATGGTGGTGGACATGGCTCGAGGATGGAGTTCTTCTCCCAGCATGTTCGTCTTTTCTCACCGATCTCAAGGGCTTCCAACCCTTCACAGAGGGAAAAGGAAATGGTGCATTGGTTTGTGTTATACAATATAGATGAGGTCCTACCTTATGTAGTTTGGTCTAATTGCATGTACATATAGCTCTTACACTCATTTATTTTTACACAGCTTTTAGATACTAATGAACTAAAATTTCCTTGAGTAGAGAACACAAGAGTATTGTACAAATTCCACAAGGACGTGACATAGCTCAGGTACAGCAAGAAGAATTTCCAAATTGGTTCAAAAAACAGGTAAGATATGTTAAAAAAAATGAAAACCACTCAGTAATAATGAACTAGACCACAATTGATATTAACTTAGTGCATTTTTCATATGTTGATTATGTAGATAAATGATTTGCGAACTCAAGGATCAACAGAAACAACCGAAGAACTTTGGTCATTGGCAAATGGTCTCGATCCTATTATTTATTTTTATTCTAGATGTATCTCTAATGGCATCCGATTCAATACTTGAGACCGTGAAAGCCGTCATAGGTGCTAAAACAGTGGGTTGGTCGTGGAAGGGGACTATAAAGGAAAACAGATTGATTTTTATAGTTATTTGTGCAAAATATGGGGGTTCTATTCCAATGTGAATGGTACAACACAGGTCATAGAAGTAGACTTTACAATGATAAATATGTCACATCTATTGATGTTAAAATGTGTTGGTATAAAGATGATCCATTTGTCTTACCAAGTAATGTGAGTCAAGTATTCTATGTTAATGATACCAGCAAAGGCAAAAATTGGAGAATTGTAGAACGGGTTAGGCATTGTGGAATATGGGATGTTCTAGAGCGAAATGATGCTGATGCATTTCAACAAGATAAATCCACTTCTAGTCTCTCAATCTATGATGAAGACATGGATCTTCTGTACCATAGGGATGATAGGGATCTCGAGATCATTCATATCAATGAACTAAGGCCAAAGCATATAAATGATGACAGTGATGAGGATGACACCTTGGCGGAGTATGTAGATGACGAAGACGATGAGATGGAGAGATTGCCCAATCCTGATATAGATCTTGATGTGGATTATCAGATGTAGTTTTTAGTTTTTACTTTTCTCATGTATGGACATATGTTATGATTGAATAGCCATTTTTGGTTTAAATATCTCAATATTGTATCATATTTCATTTCATATTATTGATTTATGTCATATTTCATTTTATTAAATAACATGTTCATATATAGTTGCCCAAAAAAATGCCTAAAGGCAAAAAATCATTTGTGATGCCCGGGTGGGTAAAGAGAGTAAAGATGAATGCTTTGGAGAAGAAAAGAAAGCAAACTATTGAGGAGAATTCAAAGAAACTTCATGAGTTAGGGTTAAATAAAGCGGCAGATTTGATGTTTGGTTCAAATAGGTGGACCACGAGTACATGCGAAAAAGAGGGAAAGAGAATCGGGTCAGTGGCAAATGATGATGCCGAGGAGGATGTACCGCCCGAGGGTGAGGAAGGATAGAGTTCTTCCAGTGAAGATACTGTGGTTATGAGGATGATGAGTTTGCTGGTTCTCAGGCCTGGAAGGTAATGTGTGTCTCAAATATGTTTCTTATTTTTTGTTTATAATCACATTTGCATATATCAAGTTGTTTCCAATTATTGACTCATATACTAATACTTCATTTTTCTGCTATCCCAGGTCAAACATATGGCCTCGTGGTCGAAAAAAAGAGGTAGGGGTCAATCATTTAGGGGGCATTCCCATGGTTCATCTTCGACACAACCTTCACCAATAGAGGCTAATCATGCAATGAACATGCTCATGGTGGTGACAATTAATAAAGTCCCACAACCCGCCCTGCCTAACCAGATGACCAGTCCACCTACTATTGGTAGCAGCGTTGGTAAGAAATATATAGATTTATATATACATAATAAATTGTCTTTACTTTAATATTTTTTATAAACTAATTCAAATTAAATTATTTTTTAACAGCATTGGTACCAGCATCTTCTAAAATGCGTGGACGAGGTGCATTACGGGGTTTGAGCATGGATAAATTTAGAAAACAACTCGATCATGCCATTCCAGTTGAAATTGACTTTGACCAAAAGGAAATAGTGGATTATTGGGCCGCTTCTACGGCGAGTGCTCTTGGGGAACAAATTCGATCTTTTGTATCACTCCGATATCTCAAGTTTTTAAAACTGGATAGTGGATTAAGGGAGTCAATTATTCAAAGAGTTTTGGTAATTTTTATAATCTATGTATTTTAAACATGTTTTTTATGATTTTAACTAGGGTAAGTTTGTTGTTTCCAATTACAGCAAACCTTTGACTTTGGGGACTACACAAATAATGAGTTGGTCAGAAGTATCATTGACAAAAGGTGACAAAAATTATTGAAGTATTGGAAAATCATTTTGCACAAGCGATACCTTGCGCTTAAGGAGGAGGGAGTGGCTGACCTCAAGAGCATTAAAGGTCCTCCTTGTAAACTAGATGACTAGGTGTGGATGATTGAAAATGTGTGGGAGAATAATGACAAGTGGAAGGTATATAGGCTAGGACTACTCTTTGTAATTTATATAAATATACACAAATTGTCAATCTTTTACTTCCAATTCTTATTTTATATACACATCCTATTAATTGATTATATTTTCCTTGCAGGAAAAAGTCAAAGAATGGGAAGACTGCTCGAGCTGCCCTGAAATACAATCATACAAGCGGCTCCAAATCATTTGCATCACGAGCCGATATTGTTGTGAGTGCATGTTTAGAAATTCTTACAGTATTATTATAAAATTTAGTGTTTAATTAGTATAATTGGTTTATCAAATAAAACAATAGACAAAGGAGAGTGGTATACAATAGTTTATGCCTGATAGATTCGTAGATAACCACAAACGTCATAAAAAGGGGGGTGTGTGGATAAACGACATTGCTGAGCAACATCATGTACGTATACCTAACTCATTTGCAATCACTACAACGAAATTCACTTTTGCTAACATACAACAAAACATTAGAACAAATCAAAAAATATTGGCAACATACTTTACCAACCCAAAAAAATGCGTTGGAAAGGTCTTGGTAATAGTATGTGGGGAGTGCCCTTTGCAAACACAAACCAAAAATGTTGGCAAACTTTGATCTTTACCAATGTAAAATGGTGTTGGCAAAATTAGAGATAACATGTTGGCAAAGCAACTTTTGCCAATACAAATTAAAAAAGTTGGCAAAAGTTGATCTCTACTAGCATAAATGGGCATTGAGAAAAGTAGGAAAATAGGTTGGTAAATTAACTTTTGCCAACACAAAAAAAAAAGTTGGCAAATTTTGATCTTTACCAACGCAAAATGGTGTTGGCAAAATTATAGTAACAAGTTGGTAAAGCAACTTTTGCCAACACAAATTAAAAATGTTGGCAAAAGTTGATCTCTACCAACACAAATGTGTGTTGAGAAAAGTAGGAAAATAGGTTGGTAAATAAACTTTTGCCAAAGCAAAATAAAATGCTGCTAGAAGTTAAACTTTACCAACACACTATGGTGTTAGCAAAAGTAAGAAAAGAAATTAGCAAAGTAACTTTTGCCAACACAGAAATGCGTTGGCACACATAAGTTGTGTTGGCACGCATAATTTGCGTTGGCAAAAGTAATTTTGATTTTTTTAATTTTGGAAAAAATGTTTTTGCAACCTGTTTATACCTGTTTATATCCCATCCAAACACATTAGCAGTGCAGTAAATTTAAATCTAAAATATGAGCACATAAATAAAACATTTATATCCAAAAAGTCAACATACACTTCAAAACATATATATATCAGATCGAATAAACATCAAATGTTTGCAAATATCCTAAAAGAAAGATTGAAAAATATCAAAGTACATATATCAAAATAGAAGTCTGTCTATTGCAAAACAGATGCTAACTAAGAGAAGCCTCGTCGTGCCCTCCAGCCAATGTGGCATCACCACTACCACTCCCTGGACTAAATATAGGCACACTAGCTGGATCTTTCCCTATTTTTTCAGCCACCAGTAGCAAAAAGTTTTGAACTATTGACATTTAACTCTAATATTTAGCAACCTGCTGGCATAGAGCGATCAACTCAGTATTAGATGCTTGAGACTATGTAAAAGATGAACAGGTGTTGCGAATCCTGTATCCCAATGTGTAGGCCGACCTCTTTCCAAGCACTTCTTGAGATACTTGCATCTCAATTGTGGATCTGGGACATTTGATTGTGACTGTGAGGTAATCTTTTCCACCATCGTAGCTTGTCAATTTTGAATACATTAACCTCTAACAAAGATATAACAATGTAGTTTTGGGTGTTTTTTGTAAATGAGTTAGGTATATGTACATGACATTGCTCAGCAATGTCGTTTATCCACACACCCCCCTTTTTATGACGTTTGTGGGTGTCTGTGAATCTATCAGGCATAGACTGTTGTACACCACTCTCCTTTGTCTACTGTTTCATTTGATAAACCAATTATACTAATTGAACACTGAATTTTATGATAATACTGTAAGAATTTCTAAACATGCACTCACAGCAATATCGGCTCAGGATGCGAATGATCTGGAGCCACTTGTATGATTGTATTTAAGGGCAGCTCGAGCAGTCTTCCCATTCTCTGACTTTTTCTGCAAGGAAAATATAATCAATTAACTGGATGTGTATATAAAAATAAGAATTGGAAGTAAAAGATTGACAATTTGTGTATATTTATATAAATTTTAAAGAGTAGTCCTAGGCTATATGCCTTCCACTTGCCATTATTCTCCCACACATTTTCGATCATCCACACCTAGTCATCTAGTTTAATAAGGAGGATCTTTAATGCTCTTGAGGTCAGCTACTCCCTCCTACTTAAGCGCAAGGTACCGCTTGTGCAAGATGCTTTTCCAATACTTCAATAATTTTTGGCACCTTTTGTCAATGATACTTTTGAGCAACTCATTATTTGTGTAGTCCCCAAAGTCAAAGGTTTGCTACAATTGGAAACAACAAAATTACCCCAGTTAAAATCATAAATAACATGTTTGAAATACATACATTATAAAAATTACCGAAACTCTTTGAATAATTGACTCCCTTAATCCACTATCAAGTTTTGCAAACTTGATATCTCGGAGTGGTACAAAAGATCGAATTTGTTCCCCAAGAGCACTCGCCAAGGAAGCGGCCCAATAATCCACTATTTCCTTTTAGTCAAAGTCAATTTCAACTAGAATGGCATGATCGAGTTGTTTTTTTAATTTATCCGCGCTCAAACCCTAGAATGCACCCCGTCTACGCATTTTAGAAGATGCTGGTACCGATGCTGTTAAGATAATAATTTAATTTGAATTGGTTTATAAAAAATATTAAAGTAAGGACAATTTGTTATGTATATATAAAGCTATAAATTTCTTACCAACGTTGCTACCAACAATAGGTGGACTGGTCATCTGGTCAGGCAGGGCGGGTTGTGGGACTTGGTTAATTGTCGCCACCACGAGCATGCTCACTGCATGACTGGCCTCTATTGGTGAAGGTTGTGTCGAAGATGAACCATGGGCATGCTCTCCAAATGATTAACCTCTACCTATTTTCTTTGACCACGGGGCCATATGTTTGACCTGGCATAGCAAAGAAATGAAGTATTAGTATATGAGTCAATAATTGGAAACAACTTGATATATATGCAAATGTGATTATAAAAAAAAATAGGAAACATATTTGAGACACACATTACCTTCGACGCCTGAGAACCAGCAGACTCATCATCCTCATAACCACCAGTATCTTCACTGGAAGAACTCTATCCTTCCTCACCCTCGGGCAGTACATACTCCTTGTCATCATCACTTGCCACAGACCTGATTCTCTTTCCCTCTCTTTCGCATGCACTTGTGGTCCGCCTATTTGAACTGAGCATCAAATCTACTGCTTTATTTAACCCTAACTCATGAAGTTTCTTTGAATTCTCCTCAATAGTTTGTTTTCTCTTCTTCTCCAAAGCATTCATCTTAACTCTCTTTACCCATCCGGGCATCACAAATGATTTACCGCCTTTAGGCATTTTTTTGGGCAACTATAAATGAACATGTTATTTAATAAAATGAAATATGACATAAATCAATAATATGAAATGAAATATGAAAAATATTGAGAAATTTAAACCAAAAATGACTACTCAATCATAACACATGTCCATATATGAGAAAAATAAAAAACAAAAACAACGTCTGATAATCCACATCAAGATCTATATCAGGATTGGGCAATCTCTCCATCTCATCGTCTTCGTCATCTACATACTCTGCCAAGGTGTCATCCTCATCACTGTCATCATTTATATGCTCTGGCCTTAGTTCATTGATATGAATGATCTCGGGATCCCTATCATCCCTATGGTAAGGAAGATCCATGTCTTCATCATAGATTGAGAGACCAGAAGTGGATTTATCTTGTTGAAATGCATCAGCATCGTCTTGCTCTAGAACATCCCATATTCCACAATGCCTAACCCGTTCTACAATTCTCCAATTTTTGCCTTTGCTGGTATCATTAACATAGAATACTTGACTCACATTACTTGGTAAGACAAATGGATCATCTTTATACCAACACCTTGTAACATCAATAGATGTGACATATTTATCATTGTAAAGTCTACTTCTATGACCTGTGTTGTACCATTCACATTGGAATAGAACCACTCTACCCCCATGCAAATATCTCAGCTCCCATATTTTGCACAAATAACTATAGAAATCAATCTGTTTTCCTTTATAGTCCCCTTCCATGACCAACCCACTGTTTTGGCACCTATGACGGCTTTCACGGTCTTGAGTATTGAATCGGATGCCATTAGAGATACATCTAGAATAAAAATCAATAATAGGATCGGGACCATTTGCCAATGACCAAAGTTCTTCGGTTGTTTCTGCTGATCCTTGAGTTCGCAAATCATTTATCTACATGATCAACATATGAAAAGTGCACTAAGTTAATATCAATTGTGGTCCAGTTCATCATTACTGAGTGGTTTTCATTTTTTTAATATATCTTACCTGTTTTTTTACCTAATTTGGAAATTCTTCTTGTTGTACCTGAGCTATGTCACGTCCTTGTGGAATTTGTACAATACTCTTGTGTTCTTTACTCAAGGAAATTTTAGTTCATTAGTATCTAAAAGTTGTGTAAAAGTAAATGAGTGTAAAAGCTATATGTACATGTAATTAGACCAAACTACATACTCTAAATAAGGTAGGGCCTCGTCTGTATTTTAAAACACAAACCAATGCACCATTTCCTTTTCCCTTTGTGAAGGGTTGGAAGCCCTTAAGATCGGTGAGAAAAGACGGACATGTTGGGAGAAAATCTCCATCCTAGAGCCACGTCCGCCACCATCGTCATTCCGTTCTAGTTTTTCAAACCCTTTTAGGTACATTGAACAAAATGTAAGGCCCTCTTTGACAATATATGACTCGGCTATTGAACCTTTAGGACATGCTTTGTTGGTGATATACCTTTTTAGTGTCCCAAGAAACCTTCAAACAAACAACAATTATATTATAATTACATATGGAAGAGAATTACACTACTGAACAACTAACTCACCATAAGAAGGTATCATTCACCTCTCGATTGGGTACATCCAATGGTATTACACCGGTCCAGTAAGCATAGCCACACACGGCAAGTGAACAGCTAAATGGACCATCACATCAAAGAAAGCTGGAGGGAAGATCCTCTTTAGCTTGCAGAGTATGAGTATTATTCTTTCTTATAATTTTTTCAAATAACTCAGCCTTAATGTCTTCGAGCAAAGCTCTTGAAAGAAGCTACCCAACTCAAATAGTATCGTCCATATCTCCTTGTTTACAAAACCATGCATGCCTATATGAAGAAGACGCTGAAAGAGGACATGACAGTCATGACTTTTCAAACCTGATAACTTGCCATTTTTTGAGCTAACACATCTCGAGATGTTGGCTGCATAACCATCTGGGTAACAGATCGATTTCAAGAATTCACAAAAACCATCTATCTGGTGTGGGTTTAGCATGTAGATTGCCGAAGGCTTCACAATGGATCCATCTTCATTCCTTTTTAGGTGTGATTCTGGCCTTATGTGCATATTTTCCAAATCATCACGGGCCTTATAAGTATCCTTATTCTTCCCATCTATGGCCATCAGAATTCCATAGTAGTTTTCACATATGTTAATTCCAAGCTAGGATCTGCTAATAATACTAGCAAATTTATATCCTGTAGCCATAGGTGGGCTTGTTAGGATGCTTATATATGGGACAACAGTAGTTTATATTTCTTACTAATTTACTACCAAACCTGCCTTTAAGAGAAATATATCATACTTTATATTTCTTATAATGTCTTAAATTTTTTGAATAGCTTCTCTATTACAAATTATGTTACCCGTGCTAAACACGGGTGTGTTTAGCTAGTTACCAAGTAGAGTGAAATTTTATCAGGACATAGTAGAGAGAGGGGAAATCATTTTGAACAGTTTGGATTTTATATAAGTGGACCTAATTGTGGGGCACACAAAGTGGCAAGGTTATGAACATGTAATTTAATAAAATGAAATATGAAATAAATCAGTAATATGACATGAAATATGTAATTTCAATGTCACAAAATTTCAATTTAGCTTAAATTCTAGCTCAAACACTTTAAAAATTTTCAATTCAACTTAAATCCCAATTTTGACACCCACATATGTTTTGAAAAGAAAAAAAAGGCAAGAGCAAAATGTACAATCGGGCTACCAATTTCTATAGATGTGTGTGTATTTATTTAAATAAGTATATGATCAATGTCACTTATAAAATGCTAACCCACTAAAAATAGTTGCCCTTTTTAAATAGGTCCTCATCCAAATTTCACCGTAATAAGAGGTGTGTTGTTATTAAATTTACTTTTTTAATTGATTGATTGGTTAATCTGATGGTATGCCAATTACCAATTTGAGTGAAATTTTATTAGGGTATAATAAAGAAAGGGGGAATCATTTTGAGCAATTAGGATTTTGTGCAAGTGGACCCATTCATGGGGGCCACAAAGTGGCAGTTGCATGAAGATACATACATGTATGTATGGACTATGAGAATTAAAAAATTAAAAAGAAACCATCTTGATGCTTTTTAATCTCTTGATAGCTCAAAACAGAGGAGCAGAGTAGCACCGATTCAAGAAAATAGAAAAGGGGAACGAGAAGGGGAAAGAGAAGAGGAGAGGAGGAGGAGGAGGAGGAGGAGGAGGAGGCAGAGAAGGAGGTAGCCAAGCAGGCAAAGCGATATCCCCAACCGGATCTGAGGAAGCCGTGCCCTAAGGATCTGACCCCCAAGCCCGGCAAGAGCCTCATGCCTAGGTAGGTGATGATCCTGAAGTGAGGAGAGTCGCTTGATGCGAAGAGGAGCGAGCCAAAGAGATTTGATCTGAAGAAGTCGGTCTCCCTCAGCAAGGCGGATTTGGTTGTCTGCGGGACGGAGCGGCTCGGGCCAGTTCCGAATCTGGTACCGAAGCAGATCCGGCTGAAGGAGCCCACACCATTGCGAGTCGAGACATGACATAGAGAGAGAGAGGGAATAAGCAGGTGGAAAGGAGAGGCATAGAGGAACAAAATTCACTTTTGGGGGTTTGATGTGGATCACCTATTAGGAAATAGAGATGCTGGAACTTGAGGCCAGTAGATTTGGCTTCTTTTTGTAGTGGTTTTTTTTTAATCTAAGGTTCGGTTTGATAGAGATTTGGCGGGAGAGATCACATGCCAATGGAGAAAGAGAAAGAGAAGTGTAAGATTTCTACTGAGTAGTGGCAACTAGGGATAAAGTGAAGAAGAAAGAATATGGTGCTTGCCAAACTATTTCTAGATTTGGCTAGGAGTAAGCGTTCGTCTCTCTCTGCATCTTTTAACTTTTTTTTCTCTAGTTCTTTTTCTTTTAATCAGGTACCCCAGATCTAGATAATTTTGGTCTGATTTTTGCAATTAGGATGATCGAATCCGTTGCATGGAATAGATTCATAAAAAAAAATGTACCTGCAAATTGACTGGCGTCTTCTTCTTGCTAGGACAGTAGTTGGGTTTGGAAGAGCTTGACCAAAGACAAGCTTGCAGCAAACGGAGGAGGGAGGAGATGATTCTTGTGGGAGATGTGGAGAGAAAAACGATAGCAGAAACGTGCATGCAATGTGGAGGACTGGAAGACACAAAGACATTAGCAGATTCTTGCCGCCTTGAAAGCAAATTCTTTTTTATTTGGAAAGAGAATTCCTTAATTATTTCTTTCCGTATTAACAAAAATCTATATTTGGTAAGTGCAAATTCTGGTTGATTTGTTTGTTTTTTTTTACTATGTGCCCCGGTGTCTTGAACATGCAGGATTTCTAATATGGAAATAAAGCATGTCAATGTGATGCGCCACAATGTGGATGGTGTCTAAAAATGTCTAAGCTTGGAAGATCTCAACTCTTCAATCTGTGGTCAGAGAGCTTATGTAAACCCTAGTTTCCAATCCCCTGATCCTTATTTCGTATACCCAATCTGGGGTCTCAGTTAAATCTTGAATCTTGATCGTTGAATGTAAATATGCTAGCCATTTTTTGATGCATATTGAATATTTATATGCAATGTATGTCTTGCCCGACCATATGATTGGTTATTCAATTCTTCCACTTGATTCATGAATTCAATGTGTCCTGAATAATTAGGGTCATGGCAATAGCAATTATCAAATCCAGCCATGATTTAATACATGGTTCTGAATCATGAATATTTAAAGGCCTTTCAATCAACCATTCAGTGGCATGGTTTCAATGAGGCTATAGTTGCTGCTTTCTTCTTTCTTAGTCGTGCTGTATATGTCCGAAACCATATGGCTTCACTTTATGGGTTTTTTGATAGTGTCAATGTGCTTTCTAAGTGAGAGCTTATGGATTGAAACGCTAATTACTATGATTGAATCACCCAAAACATTAATCCATCACTGTGAGATATCATGTACGCATCTTTCTTTCTCTCTGTTATGGAAAATAACACTAAGGTAATTTTTCCCTAACAGACTCGATCCTTAGACTTCTCTAATAATAGGAGAAGATCTTACCACTGCTTATATACTGCATCTGTAACTTTAGGTCATATTACTAGAGACAACATACATTGGATACATTTTTAGTTATTAGCATCATTTTTATCTAAGGAAGACACAGAGACATTAGCACAGAGATTCTTGCTACCTTGAAAGCAAATTTTTTGTTTTACTTGGAAAGAGAATTACTTAATTATTTCTTTTCGTATTAACAAAAATCTATATTTGGTAAGTACAAATCCTGGTTGAGTTTTTTTTTCTTTTCCGACTATGCGCCCCGATGTCTTGAACATGCAAGATTTCTAATCTGGATATCAAGCATGTCAATGTGATGAGCCGCAATGTGGATGGTGTTTGAAAATGTCTAAGCTTGAAAGATCTCAACTCTTCAATCTGTCTGAAAATGTTTTGCCCTGGGATGTAGACCTCAGAGAGCTCATAACCATCGCAAAGGACTGGTGTGTGCTCATAGGAAGGCCTAAAAAGGCTATGTTGTTGTGTGCTTTTAGCCCACCAAAAGAATTTAGTGCTCCTATGTAAATCACACTGCTTTTCTTCTTCAGTGAAAATGAATTGCACGTAGTCGAAGCCACTGTGAATGTCACCGGAGAAAGCGCAGATGATGCTGAGGCTATTTGAGCAAGATCCACAATCTACAATGAGAGAATTACATGAGAATTGAGTAGAGGAGGATTGCAGAAGCTTTTTCCAAAAGAGAAGTAGAAGATATTGAAAAGTGAACAAATAGAGAAGGGTGGTAGATTAATTACTTTTTGTGGTAGTATGGAGGATGAAGTGCTTGTGGGTAGTGATAGAGAAATTGCAAAAGGATGAGAGGGAGGAAAGAAGACTTTGTATGAGAATGAGAGGAGTTGGATTAGGTGAGGATTTAGATGGTTGGTTGGAAAGTAGTTTATTTTGATAGTGGAGGCCTTTAATATCAAAATGCATTGTATAATTTGTTCTTGACAGCCATTTATTCTTGGCCTCTATTGGACAGATTAAGAAAATCTAACACTTGGTATTTCTAAAAGTGGTCCGAGGTTGGAGGGGATAAATAATAACATCATTGCAAGATGTGTTCAAATAATGAGTTCATGTGTTATTTGACTTCATTTTTTAGGATATACCAAAAATTTCCATTGCTTGGAATATCTCAGTCCTTGGAGGGAGTGAGGCTAGGGTTTCAACATTGATGGGCATCCATCTTTTTCTAATTTATTTTTTATTTTTTGGTTCATTTCTGAACCCATCTCGAATGTTAATGTGCCTCTGCTCCTTCATTGTCTTACCAATTTAGGGGTAAGTGATTTTTCCTCTGAAGTTTGTGCATTTCAAACTCTTCAACTACTCTTCTTGTTATTTTGTTTTGTTTTATTTTGTTTTTTGGAATCATAAGTGATTGTATTCCAGAATGGAGAAAACTAGACAAAAGAATGAATGTGTTTAACCTCAAGCTAGGCCGTTGAGGTCACAGTTCTTATTAAAGGTCCATCTAAATCTCTATGATTTTTAGAAAGGCCCGTGAATTACAATTATTTAGCTTGTCATGATCTTGTAGTTTCCATTTCTATTGTTTATTTCCTTGTGGGAACTTTTTGATGGCTCTGCTATTTCTGATGAACAGGGCATTTTAATGGAGCTAAACTCCTGGTGGAATTGCAAGGGCAGCATAATATACTAAAAGAATGTATTGCACAGATGAAATCTATTGAATCATTAGTGGCCACTCTATTGAATTCATTAACTAATTCTATTTTCCTGATTTGGATTTTGGTTTGCAGTCTAGGGTTGAGGTCTTGATAATTTTTGTCTGAATCTGATATCGAATATTACTTTGTACTTGGATTGAAAAAATGGCAATATACAAACCCAAAAATGTGGGTAGGAATTAGGACTCACATTGCAACTTCTTGGTTGCTGGGTGCCATTATTGAATTTTGGAAAGAACTGGTCAAGCCCAACCAACTGACTATTCCTCCTAAAGTGGGGATTGAATTAATATTGGTCATAATGTTTGGATTCTCCTCTTCGTCTTGAGCTATAAGGTTTTTTCAGTTTGTGGCACCTAAAAAGGCTGTCAAAAGGGTCCTCATGCTTAACTACAAAGGAACCTATTGATGAAAGAGAATGGCGATGCTTTCTTCAATTATTTAGGTAAGATTGTTAAGCCAATATTGAAGTCTGACTTCATAATCAATTGATTTTGTAGGTGCACATCTCATAGCCCTGGAAAGATTCAATGACAGTAAATTTTCACCCATAGTAAATCTTCACCCACTCCCATACATATAAACATCCATCCCTATGGCATTACACAGCCAAGGAGGAGCATTTTATCAGGGTACAATTCTCTGGGCCCACCTAAATCAAAAGTGAAAGATGGTTGATGATAGAAGGATTTTATTATTATTATTTTCATAAAAACCATTTTAGCGGCAGAAAAAAATTGCCACTAAAACTGCTTAAAAAAGCACTCTCCAAATTAAAAAAAAAATTTAGTGGCACATTTTAATATTAACAGCGGTAGTTGTTTAACTGCTACTATTTCCTTATTTTTAGTGGCAAACACTTCTCCATCGCAAAAAGATGGGGAGAAATAATGACGGAGTGTTTTAGTGACAAAAATAGTGGCAAACAAATGTCTGCCACAATAAAGTTTTAGTGGCAGATTTTATCTTTTAGCAACAAAAAAAATTGCCGCTATATGTGTCTTTTTTTTTAGTGATTTTTTTAAAATGGGTGGGCTCAAGCTAGACTTTTAAGGACCATGTTGGGCTTAGACAAGACCTGGACCAATGTTTGTAAAGAAAAGCCAGGCCTAGATATGCCTTAGTCTGACCTAGCACGGGTTTGACCTAGCACGGCCATGAACACCCCTATAATCCACAGAATTTATTTTTCGGATAATCATGGAAAACTTAGTTCATTTTTGCTCTCTTCAATTAGGAATAGTAGTCGCACAAAATATGGATTTTACTATATCACATAATTTAATTTCCACAAGCCTTATTTGTTTTTTAGAAAAATTGGCTATACAAGCATGCCCTAAAAGATCTTTTATATCAATTAACTTGCCTTTACAAGAAAAAAAATTAGAGCAGTTAATATAATCTGATAAAACTAGAAAAGATATAATTATAAATGAGTTCATTGGGGCTCATTTAGGAGAGGCATTAATAGATGATAAATAAAAGCGAGACTTATCTAAGATAACATGGATATTGTGTATTGTAGGCCATCAACAACGCTAATGAGGAAAAGTCTTTTCATGTAAACTGATGGCCCATCCAAAAATTAAAAAGGGTAGGCCGAAAAAGATATTGATGGTAATAGTGAGATTATAACTTAGATTTGAAGAATTTATTATATGCCTTACTTAAATTGGAATCTATTTAAATTGGAATCTCAAATGAGCTCATCTTATTATAAGACTAATCTTCTTTAGATTAGATTGGGTAGGTGGGTATGTCGGTATTAGTCTTTATTTCCTTAAGTAGTTGGCATACACTAATAAATTGTTTCGGCATCTGAGCTGGGCTATGTTCTCTGATATCTCTTTCTTATAATTAAGTGACTATATTTACCAAGTTCCAATAACAAGTGGTGGTTGGGCATTTTTTAATTTCTAATGGGCTTAGGCATATAAAGACCAAATGGGGTGAATATCTAAAATCCAAACCCAACCCAAAACAAATTTGGGTTTTTTATTTCTTAAGTTTTTAGGTTAAAAAAAACAAGTATCCAAAACTATGGTATTTGCCAACTTAAACAAGTGCTTAAAACCATTATTTATGTTAATAATTTTTTCCACAAAAGATTAAGTCCATGGGATATAATCACTTGGAATTGAAAAGATAGTGGAGAGAGAGCATAGGAACTTGTAGGTAACATTTCTCTATGAGGAGCAGAGATTTTGATTGGCTATAAGAAGGCATAGTAGGGGGGGGTGGAATCTCTCGCACCATATTTTGGACTTTTGTTAATGTATCCCGTATTGCTTTAGAAAAAGGTATACATTATCTCCACCTTTCAACAACGCATTATTTTATTTGTTGGAAAAGGTATCTCATTTACCAACACACATTATTAAGTTGGCAAAATTACCGATTCTTAGGACCTTTTCCAACACATTATTTGATTCATTGGTAAAAAGATAACCTTTACCAACATATATTTTATTGCGTTGGCAAAATGGTACTTTCACCAATGCAAATAATAATGCGTTGGAAAAGGTAACCCCGCTACTGACTTTTTCCGACACATTCTCATTTTTTGTTGGTAAAAGGTAACCTTTTACCAATGCATATTTTATTGTGTTGGCAAAAGGGTAAGTTCACCAACACAAATAATACTTCGTTGGTAAAAGTACTCCCCCCTTATGACTTTTTCCGACACATTCTCATTTGCATTGGTAAAAGGTAATATTTTACCAACACATATTTTATTGTGTTGTCAAAAGGGTAAGTTCACCAACACAAATAATACTTCGTTCGCAAAAGTACTCCCCCCTTATGACTTTTTCCAACACATTTTCATTTGCATTGGCAAAAGAGTACTTCTACCAATGCAACTAATAATGCGTTCGTAAAAGTATTCCCCCCTTTTACTGTTCCCAACACATCCTCATTTGTGTTGGCAAAAAGTACCACTGACCAATGCATTTTGGGTTGTGTTGGTAAAAACTGTTGGTAAAGATGTAATTTGTTGTAGTGACAGTTTTTTTTATAGAATTGTTCACTGCTAAAATTTACATTAGGTTCATGCATATTTCAAGTTTTTTTTAATCATGTTTAATGTTGTTTGTCATGGAACTTTAGAAATCAGATTGAATATCTGAGTTTTCTATGTTTTAAAATCATGAAAATCAGTCCATAAAGCAAGACGAATCTGAATTTGAATCTGAATCGAGCACTCCTTTGTGTGTATGAACTTTTTCATAGCTCTATTTGTTGCAAGAAGTAAAATTAGAATTTGAAAATCAGGTTTAAAGAGAAACAGTCCAGAATTTGTGCAGAAAATTATCTAAAAAGGGTTCATGTTGGACGATTTTTCATTAAACAATTTTGCACATGTTTATATTAGTGAATGATTGATATTTAAAACTGTTTTTAATCCTGAATTCAGAACTGAAACAACATGGAAAACAGTCCAAAATCTGTCCTGAAACAGTGGTAGAAGTTAGCCTTGTTCATGTGATTGTATGATGTGTTTCTGGATTGTTTAAACTAATCTTTAAAAACTGATTTTGTGTGTTTAAAATAAGAAGTTTCAGATCTGAAAGTGTATCAAATCCTCACCATTAAATCCGATTTCTAAAGAAAACATGGTCACTTACCACATGTGTACACCCCACTCATTCATGTAGTTTTTTTTTTTTTTTTTTTTGCATTGTCATCATTCACACATCTTAGATTAGTTTAGCAAAGCATAGTTTCAGACTTTTGTTTTCTTATTTTTAGAAAATATTCTTGTGTGTGATAACTAAGGATACATTCATTCTTAATTTAGAAGTTCCGTTGTTTAGTTGCATTGTAGAGTTTGTTTTCTTAGAAATTGTTTAGCATTAGAAGTTTGCTAATTTGACTTTAGATTTTCATTTAGATTTTCTTTCTAAAATTAAATTTCTTTCTAATTTGAACTTATGTTGTAAATCTTTTTTTTTTTAGTGGAAGCTATTAGTTTTAATTTAGGAAAGTTTTTGTTTTCATTCACTTTTGTTTAATTAGTTTCTAACATTGTTTAGTTTTTAGTTTAGTAAGTTCCTACGCTAGCTTTTGTTTTATTGGAAGTTCCAATTTGTGTTTTATTTTGTAGAAATTTTAGTTTTGTTTTTAGGAAGTTTTAGATTTAGGATTTCTAATTTAGGAAATGTTGTTGTGATTGTTTAATTTTTAGGAATGAATGTATTTGTTAGATTTTAAATTAGGTTAGTTGTAAAATTTTATTTAGGTAGGTGACAAGTTGAAAACATATTAAATACATTGATCTATGATAATTAACCTAGTCTCACTAGTTTATTACAACATCGCGCTCTACACTTGGAGTTAACGAACAAGTTTTTGGCGCCGTTGCCGAGAAGCGTCATTTTAGGTAACTTTTCTGACTTTCCTTATTTACATTACTTTGTGGGTGTGATTTCGTTTTTGCATCTTGCTAAAAATAGGAGGAAATGCACAGAATGAAAAACTGCCCTAAATTGGAATGGGAAAGTGTATGGAATGTTAGAAAGTTCATATCACTCTTATTTTTAGAAACTTTCTAAAATTGGAAAAAGTTATTATTTTAAACTTGTTATAACTCCTTTTGGAAGAAAGAATGCAAAAGTGATCTAATCACTATCCTCAATCTTCTTGGTGTCCAAGAAAGCCTTTGCCCCTATTGTGCGCGACAGCTAGTCTGTTCAGGAAACTTGTCCTTCAAACGGGTCCATCTAGGACTCTATAACTTTTTGGTGGCTAACCGGGCTGAGTTAGTTTCATAGGATTGGATTGGAGAACTTATGGAAACTTTTCAACTTTAGAGAGTTATTTAGTTGCTAGGTTTTCTCATTTTTTTTAAAAAAAAACCTCAAAATTCCAAAAAGAAAGGACAAGCGTTCTCAGCCAATTTGGCAAAGAAGTTCAACGTGCGGAATGAAACTAATAATAAGGACGACAATGACATGGAGGTTAACCAACCACTAAGGACTTTACATGATTACTTGAACCCTGCATGTCAAACTACACCATCATGTATAGTGGTACCGGAAATTACGGGTCAATTTGAAATCAAACCTAGGATGATCTAACTTCTACCTATGTTTTATGGGCTTGACTCTACAAGTGCATATTTTCACTGAAAAGAATCTGATGAAGTATGTTCAACACTTCAGTTACAAAATGTAGTGCCGGATGTAATCAAACCCCGATTATTTCCATGAAAGATAAAATAAAGACTTGGCTCCATTCTCTTAGACCAAGTTCAATCAATACCTAGAAAGGCCTTGAGACTGAATTTTTGAAAAAATTCTCCTCACAACACAAGACCAACACTTTAAAAAGGAAGATTATGATGTTCTAACAAAATCTCAGGAAACCCTATTATAAGTGTTGGGAAAGATCTAATGAATTGATCCTTGCATGTCTTCACCATGGATATAAACATATTGTCTCATCGAAATTTTTATTGAGGGTTTAACTCTTGATACCCGTCAATTTATTGAGATGATGTGCAATGGTCAATTTAATCAAAAGCAAATTGATGAAGCATGGGAAGTTTTGGAACTAATGGCCGAAAATGCACAAAAAGGGCCTTGTCTGATGCGGTAGATCGATCTAGGTCATTGAACCAGTCGAAGGGAGGAGGAATATATCACTTGAATAATGAAATTGAAATCCAAGCCAAGTTTGCTGCACTTATAAGAGAGATTAAAACCCTAAAACTTGGAAATAACAAGGAGACAGTTATAGTTTGTGGTATTTGTGCTTCCAAAAACCAAGTTTCAGCAGATTGTTCAACTAGACCTGCATTATAAGAAGTAATTCAAGAATAGACTAACATTTTGAACCATACCAAAAGCCATTCAATACAAATACCATGGGTAACATGTATAATCCTTCTTAGCGGAACCACCAAAATTTCAACTGGAGGAATGGACCAAATGCTACCCATGAGTATAATCCCCAAAAACCATTAGATTCTGGTGCATACATGCCCCCACAGCATATACATCTTATGCACCACAAGGTCAAAACAGGTCACTGGAGGAGTCACTCAGCATGTTAGTACAATCTCAACAATAGTTTATGCAAAACCTACATAATAATCAACAGATTATTCAGAATAACTAGCAGGCTATTCAAGAAAATCAACTGGCTATCCAAAGGTTAAAAACTTTTGTCAAACAAATCAAACATAGCCTTCAAGTTCAAGGGAAAGGAACCTTTCTAGCACAACCTCTCCCGAATCCAAAATGCCAGTTTGAAGTGATCGACATAACTAACCCAAACTATCAAGAGCATGTTGTTCATCAACTCCAAGTACAGAGTTGCGATGTAGTAATATCTTAGAAGTACAGGGTCGAATCAATAGGGAGCTATGTTCAAAATATTTTCAACTTGTCACCTGTCTAATTAAAACTCTAAAACTATATATCCTAATTAAAATCCAACAAGTACATACATTCCAAAATATTATACAATTACACTAACAATTCCTAAGTTAAAAATCCTACTTCTAAAACTCCCTAAAAATAACAACTAAAATCTCTGCAAAAGAAAACACACAATAGAACTTCTAATAAAATAAAATTAAAATTAGAAATTCACTAAACATAAAAACTAAACAATGTTAGAAACGAAATAAAAAAAAGTGAGATAAACAAAAATTTCCTAAATTATAAACTAAATTAAGTTGAAAATCTACATTTTCTAAAAACAAAAGATTTCTAAATCCTATTCAAGAAAGAAATTTAAGTTTAGAAACGAAAAACTCTAAATGGGAACAACAACAAACAGTACAATTATACAAACAACTACAACTTTCTAAATTAAGAAAGAATCTATTCTAAATTATAACACATGAAAATCTTTCTAAAAATTAAAAAAAAGAACTGAACCTAAACTTTCCTAAACTAATCTATGATTGAATGACAATGAAATCTTTCTAAAAAAAATAAAAATTAAACTCCATGAGATGAGTGGAGTGTGCATGTGTGTGAACTAAAAGGGCGACCGAAAAAATTCAAAAATCAGTTTTCTATTGCTGGTTTAATTCAATTTTAGATCTGAATTTCATCAGTTAATCACAGAAACTTCTTAGTAAAATTGATGCAAAATAGGCCATATGCTTTATCAATCAACCAACCATGATATGCCACTATTTAGCATCTGTTTTCAGCACTTCTTCGGCAAAATTTCTAAACTGAATCTTGAGTGTTTCAGATGTTAAAAACTGGTCAAACATTGAGAACATCAAAGGTGATCGTGTGAACAAAATTATTTATGAAGAGCATAATACATAGCCTAATTTCTAACTATTCAAATAACATTCAGATCTGAATTTCTATTAGTGCACTCTAACAAGGAAAATTTGCAGTTTCAAACCTATTCTTGGACTGTTTCTGAATTGCTTTTAATTTTATTGTAAATCTGATTTTAGGCTTTAAAATCTGTTGTAGACATCAAATACTATGAGCATATGCAAATTGTTTTGTAAAAAATTCATCCAATCATGAGCCTTTTTTTTTTTGAAACTGTTTTCTGAATTGTTTTCAAGTCTTACACCTGAATTTCTAATTCACTTTTATCAACAAACAGAAAAAAGACAAGTGCACAATTCGGCCATTTCAAATTCAAATTTTTCTTAATTCCTAGAGTGATTTTCATGATTGTAAAACACATAAAATTGAGATGTTCAATCGGATTTCTGAAGTTCCATGACAAACACCATTAAACATGATTCTAAAACTTGAAATATGCATGAATCTAATCTAATTTACAGTAGTGAAACAATTCAAAAAAAAATGTAAACAACATAAAGTGTAGAAAACTAAAATAAAGTATAGAAACTAAAGGTGTAGGAATTTAGAAGTGTAGAAATTTAAAATTAAAAGTGCAATAAAACAAAATAAAACTTGCAGGAATTCATAGGCGATAAAAACATGAAGTCAAAGGCAGTAAACAATTGACGTCAAAGGCAGTAAATTCACTCAAAATTCTATTTTAATATAGGATTACAATTTCTTAAAGTATGCTCTTATATTTGGGTTGTCAATCCAAACAAGAAAAACACAAATCAAGCAATCATACAACCAAAAGAATAAGAAGAACACCAAGATGAATGTTATTGAACTAGTATGAGAATCCTTTACACAATATGAGAAGAAAATTAAAACAAAAGATTGCACATACTAGGCTTGGAAAAGAATTCCTTCCTTTAATTGATCTTCAAGGTTGGTGATGTGGGTTTAGGGCTAAGCCTCCTTGATGACTTGAGATATAGAGAACAAGAGAGGGAGTGTAAAAATTTTAGAGATGGGAGGTGGGGTAATTCTTCCATGAAGAATATAGGAGAGAGGTGCTTTATTTATACTTTTTTAAGTCTTACTCCTTCTTTAACTTTATAATCTTAAAAATAATAAAAAAAATTGAAAGAAAATGGGTCCCTTACAAGTCTTTGGGTGTGAGATTCACTTTGGGATTTTTTTTCTTTTTTTTTTCTTCTTTTCTTTTCTTGCTTACTTTGCTTGGAATCCTTCTTGGACGCTTCTTTCTTTCTTTGTCTTTTGCCACCTTATATTGAGATCTTTGGAGAGATAGTTTAGAGACAAGAATCTTCTCTTGGAATCAAACTTGGCCCACAGGAGGTGTAGAATCTTCTTCCTTTATCTCTTGCTTTGTCATCTTTCCTTCTTTGGAAAGTACTCTTTGTTGGCTTTAAACTCATAGAGATCTTCTAGATAATTCTCCCTTGATTTTTTTTCTTCATTTTGTTAGCCAAAATCTGACCAGAACATGTGTTGGACATGGACTAGCTTGCTTGTCATTTTTTCAATTTTTTTTTCTTTTAAATCTTCTCTTTTTCCAAAAAGAACTCTTATGTGGCTTTCCTTGTCTATATTTGATGAGATATTCTTCAAATTCTTATGAAAAAATCTTGAAAATGTGCAACAAATAAAGAGACCCCATCTTAGATGTCCCACATGTGTACCCCACACATGTGCATGTGTTTGTGGGACCATGAACAACTTTTGCAATTTTCTTCTAATTTCTATTTCACTTCAAGTCTTCTTTCTTTTCTTTTGAAAATCAATTCCTTGCCTCAATTCTTTACAAATGGGACCCATATCATCAATCTCCTACAAAACAAATGTGTATTCATGTGAAAAGACAATTTTACTCTAAGATCACAAATGCATGACTGTGGGCCCTTCCTTCATGAAATACCAATGAAAATGCATGTCATTCTTTTTGATTTTATGTGAATGAACTAATGATGATGAAAATTCAATTTATTTCATGAGAATATAAATTTTTACAAAACTTTCCAAAAATAGACTTTCCAAAAATGGCAGGTTTCATGAATGCATGCAAAATGTGTGATTTTGAAACAAATTTTGCAGAAAAATACTAAAATGAATTGAAAATACTTGAAACCATGATATCACACTAAATGAGGATATTTTGACTTAAAAATAGGTCAAAATATGTATGAAAATATACATTTTAAGGACTTATTACACCCCCAACTAGCGTTTTGTTAGTCTTCAGCAAAAAATGCGATAAAATATGAGGCTTCCATCTGAACCTAATCTAACCTAAAACTAATGCAATGCAAGAAAATTAAGCATGAATGTAATGCCAATCTTACTAAACATAAAAACTAAACAATGTTGGAAACAAAATAAACAAAAGTGAAAGAAACAAAAATTTCCTAAATTAGAAACTAAGTTACGTTGGAAATCTACACTTTCTAAAAACAAAAGATTTCTAAATCTTATTCAAGAAAGAAATTTAAGTTTAGAAAACAAAAACTCTAAATGGAAACAGCAACTAACAGTACAGTTATATAAACAACTACAACTTTCTAAATTAAGAAAGAATCTATCCTAAATTATCACACATGAAAATCTTTCTAAAAATTAAAAAAAACTAAAACTAAACTTTCCTAAACTAATCTATGACAATGCAAACTTCCTAAAAAAAAATACATGAGATGAATGGAGCATGCATGTGCATGAACTAAAAGGGCTGCCAAAAAAATTCAAAAATCAGTTTTCTATTGCTGGTTTAATTCAATTTTAGATCTGAATTTCATCAGTTAATCACAGAAACCTCTTGGTAAAAGTGATGCAAAACAGGCCATAATGCTTTATCAATCAACCAAACATGGTATGCCCCTGTTTAGCATTTGTTTTCAGCACTTCTTCGCCAAAATTTCTAAACTGAATCTTGAGTGTTTCAGGTGTTAAAAACTGGTCAACATTGAGAACATCAAAGGTGACCGTGTGCACAAAATTATTTAAGAAGAGCATAATACACGGCCTGATTTCTAACTATTCAATTAACATTCAGATCTGAATTTCTATTGGTGCACTCTGACAAGGAAAATTTTCAATTTCAAACCTGTTCTTGGACTGTTTCTGAATTGCTTTTAATTGTATTGTAAATCTGATTTCAGGCTTTAAAATCTGTTGTAAACATCACATACTATGAGCATGTGCAAATTGTTTTGTAAAAAATTCATCCAATCATGAGCCTTTTTTTTTTAAAACCGTTTTTTGAATTTTTTTCAAGTCTTATACCTGAGTTTCTAATTCACTTTTATCATCAAACAGAAAAAAGACAAGTGCACAATTCGGCCATTACAAATTCAAAATTTTCTTGATTCCTAGACTGATTTTCATGATTGTAAAACACATAAAATTCAGATGTTCAATCTGATTTCTGAAGTTCCATGACATACACCATTAACCATGATTCTAAAACTTGAAATATGCATAAATCTAATCTAAATTACAGCAGTGAAACAATTCAAACAAAAACTGTGCAAAACATAAAGTGTAGAAAACTAAAATAAAGTGCAAAAAATAAAGGTGTAGGAATTTAAAAGTACAGAAATTTAAAATTAAAAGTGCAATAAAACAAAATAAAACTTACAGGAAGTCAAAGGCGGTAAAAACATGAAGTCAAAGGCCGTAAATTCACTCAAAATTCTCTCTTAATCTAGACGTACAATTTCTCAAAGTATGGTCTTATATTTGAGTCGTCAATCCAAACAAGAAAAAAAAACAAATCAAGCAATCATACGACCATAAGAATAAGAAGAATATCAAGATGAATATTATTGAACTAGTATGAGAATCATTTACACAATATAAAGAAAAAATTAAAACAAAAGATTGCACATACTAGGATGGAAAAGAATTCCTCCTTCTAGCTGATCTTCAAGGTTGGTGGTGTGGCTTTAAGACTAAGCCTTCTTGATGACTTGAGATGTAAAGAACAAGAAAAGGAGAGGTGGAGTGTAGAAATTCTAGAGGTGGGAGGTGTGTAATTCTTCCATGAAGAATATAGGAGAGAAGTGCTCTATTTATACTTTTTCAAGTCTTGCTCCTTCTCAAACTTTATAATCTTAACAATAATAAAAAAATTTGAAAGAAAATGGGCCCCATACAAGGCTTTGGGCGTGAAATCCACTTTGGGATTTTTTTTTCTTTTTAATTTTCTTTTCTTTCCTTGCTTACTTTGCTTGGAATCCTTCTAGGACGCTTCTTTCTGAAAAAGCAGTAGCTAGATCTCACCAAGTCCTAGAGGGGGGGGGGGGGGGGGGTGAATAGGACTATTAAAAATTCCTTTCCAAAAACTAGATTTTATTAGTGTGCAATCTGAAGGATTGATTAAGATTGAGAGTCCACAAGAAGATTAAGAAAGATGCTCAGAGTTGTGTGTGCTAACAGTGTATAGAAATGCAACTAGAATAAGGAAGATATGGCTTAAAAAGATGATCAACACAAGTTAAAAAGAATATAAGGCAACCACCACACACAACAAGCAATCAACACAGTAATTTATAGTGGTTCGGTCCTAGACCTACATCCACTCTCAAGATCAATCTCTCTTGGTTCCACTAAGTATGAGGTACTTATATTACAAACACCTCTAGCAACAAATTTTTGATTCGGTGGTTTGTCTTCCACTAACTGGATTTTTGATTAGGTGGTTGATCCTTGATCTAGTCCACCAACTACAATAATTTTTGATGCAGTGGTTTGTCTTCCACTAAATACAGCAAAGAGAATTGAAATATTAAAGAACACCTAAACAAGGAATTGTATACCTTAGTTTTGAGTGGTGCTCTTGATGCTTGAAAGATTACCTCCAAGCTTAGACCTCTTGTTCTTCCTCCTTGGTGATGAAGATCTTCAGATGAGTGCTCAGCCAAGGGAAGAGGTTTTAAGAGGGTTTAGAAGGCTAAGATATTCTCTCAGATATAATAAGGCCTTCCCTAAATGACCAACTACTCTTCTTAGAACAATAATGGCACTTTAAGTGTTGAAGAGTAGGTGGTTGTGGGAGCTTTAAAAATGGTTTTACTGGAGGTGCAAAGGCTCAGCTATACTGGTGATTTTCTCAGTAATAAAGTCAGTGTTTGGAGCAAAGGAGAGGTCCTCTTTAAATACAGATAAGCTCCAACAGATAGATCTATGGCTAAGAACAAAATGGTCTACGGCTTAGCCGTATGCTCTGACAACATCCAACGGCCAGTTTGACCAGATTCAACGTTATTCCTTCTTACGGTTAAGCTTACGGCTTAGCCGTGAATCCTTATACGGCTTAGCCGTGAATACCTTTCGGTCTAGCCGTGGGTCAGCCGTAAGCTGAAATCTCCTAAAAATGCTCTCTAGAAAGTGGCCTGTAAACCTTACGGCTTAGCCGTGAATTATGCTATGGCTTAGCCGTGAAGGCCTTATGGCTTGGCCGTAAGATCAACCGTAGGCATTATATGGCCAAGAGCACTCTCTGGACAGTGGCCCATGGATTTTACGGCTTAGCCGTGAATCATACTACGGCTGAGCCGTAACCCTTTTTCGGTGCAGCCGTAGGGTCAGCAGTAGAACAAAAAGACTCAAAATGAACTCTCTGGATAGTGAGCCGTAGGTTCTACGGCTTAGCCGTGGTCCAAGCCGTAGTACACAGCCAGCGTTTTTTAGAAACCCTTTTTCCTATTCTAATTGTACGGGCACTAGGGGTCACTGTTACCTTATCCCTTGGCACTCACAGAGGATCTTCTTGAATGATCTTGAACTTTTTTGAACCTGGTTAATCTTCATTGATAGATCTTTCTTGAATGATCTTGAACTTCCTTGAACTTGCTTGAACTTCCTTGAACTTAGCTTGATCTTCAATGAACTTTAGAGATGAACTAGGTCTTTCTAGAACTGAACTACACTTTGGTCACGTAATTGACAACATGTTCTTACAGTGACACTAACAATCTCCCCCTTTGTCAATTTCGTGACAAAATTACACATAATGTAGAAGATACAACATTTTACCTCAGCAAACAAGATACAACAAGTATTACAATACGGAATACATGTTAACCAAACATATCTACATAAGTTTGAAAGTTCAACACATTGAAGCTCCCCCTTTGAAGACGCTTAACCTGCAAAAATCTACAAACACAATCTACTAGAAAGGTGGGAGGTTAGAAAGCTCCCCCTGAAGACATGCATATAATTCTCCCCCTTTTTGGTACAATATTGACAAAGAGATATACAAGAAGCACCGTAGCCATAAAGCAGAAAGAAGAGCATGAAGACAAATAAGTGCACACAAAGTTAAGCAACGGCGAAGTAAAGGCCATATGTTATTAGAAAATAAGGGCAGTACAAGGCACAACCATTTCAAAAGAGTGCATCACCCATAATGATAAAACAGTCAATGCCCAAAATACAGTCAATGCCCAAAATACAAAAGAAGACAGTGCCAACAAGACATGACAGAACAGACATCAATCAAAAGGAGGAGAGGGGGATGGAATCGCTACATCGTCTCTCCGGCAGCTCTTGGAGATCTTTGAATGGTATTGAAAAGATTTCTTCAATAGCTTCTCCATCTTGGTTTACCTTTGTTCGAGCACTGCCAGCCGAGCTTCAAAGGAGACAGAGGAAGAAGCCGGGGGAGGAACCGGAACTGGTGAAGCAGGTGCGGTAGGAGGAGGCCCATCAGGTGAGTCTTCTTCATCCCCAGAGTCATGATAGCGGGGACCAGCCGTTTGTTGCTTTGAGAAGCGCATGTTTTGAATATTGACAGGTCCAAAGGTGGGGTGAGATTCAGGAGCTTCATCAGAAGGTAAATTGACCCCACACTGAGAGGCAAGGCGAGTCATGAGATATCCAAATACGCAAACATTGGTGCCTCTACCTGGACAAAGCCAAAAACGAATGATGGTAGCACAAATCAGAGAAGGAAGACACACTTTGATCCCCATATGAACATTGTAGAGGACATTAACTATGAAAGGGGTCAGGTCAGAGAAGTTTCCCCTCCTAGGATAGATGTTACACGTGAAGATAGCATGGAGGATCTGGAAGTGAGGAAGCAGGGAAGTTGCAGGGAGGAAGCCCTTGTCCTTCCACGGGATGGTCGCTCCACATAAAACAAGAGTGGCTATTTGTTTTTCCTCTTTGGAGAGAGAATCTTTGAGGACCGAAGGGGGCACATCGGAAAGAGGAACACATAGAAGGGCAGAAATGATGGTAGCCGTGATGGTATTGGTGCCATCAGTGAAATCAATCTCAAATGACAGAGAGTCTAGTGAGGCTACCTTGATGGTGCATACATGGTGCACACAGTAGAGGGGAAGCCAGGACCACCCCATTTGAGAATGTTTTCCCACCCAACCGTTTTGAGGAGGGTATGAACGCCATAGGTATCAACAGCAAGGAGATTGATATCGCGTTCCACAGTAATTGGGCGGGAGAAGAAGGACCTATCACGAGTGGGTTCCCGTGGAACCAAAACTTGGGGAGAGGGAGGAGAGTTCTGACGAGGCCTGGAGGAGCTTCTTGAGGCTCAAGGCCTCTTACCGGCGGGGTAAGCATTTTTGGTCCTGGGAGGCATAGTGACAGAGGAAAGAGGAAACCCAACCAAGAGCAAAAAGGAAAAAGCACACACCGACAGAGCACAGAAAAATGAAATGACAGGAACGGAAGCAAACAAGAAGCGAGGAAGAAGAGAACAACAAGGAGGAGGGAGAGTTTACCGTGAAGGAGAAGGCCCGAAGAGGAAAGAGCGAGGAAGGAAGAGCCAGAGACCTAGGGCAGAAGAAAAACAACAGGCACAGTGAAAAGAAGGAGACGGAAAGACCGACTTAAGTACGCATCGGCGCGCAGAACGAGGGTGAAAAAAACTGTACAGCTTACCCGTAGAGTATTTTATGGTTGAGCCGTAAACCCTAACGGTTGAGCTGTAGGGTAAAAGTTTGCGCAAATACGGGTTAACCGTAGAGTCGTTTACGGCGTAGCCGTGAAATGACTTACGACTTAGCCGTAGGTCCTGGTCAAAAGCAATTTTAATCTAAACAGGAAACACTAATAGATTTCCTCAAATTTTCAAATTTTAACACATCAAGAGGTTGGTTAATATGTCTGTAAGTTGATGGTCGGTCTGAATATATTCAAGCTCAATGATTCCTTCTTCGACCAATCCCTAATAAAATGATGTTGGATATCAATGTGTTTGGTGCGAGAGTGCTGGACTGGATTTTTAAAAATATGTATGGCACTAGTGTTATCACAATACAAGCTCATTATTCTTTGCTTAATGCCATAGTCCATAAGCATCTGCTTCATCCACAAGAGTTGAGAACAGCAGATTCCGGCAGCTATATATTCAGCCTCAGCAGTGGAAAGAGATATAGAATTTTGCTTTTTACTATGCCAAGCTACGAGACAATTTCCAACATAAAAACAGCTGCCACTTGTGGATTTTCTATCATCTAAGTTTCCTGCCCAATCAGCATCTGAGTATCCAGCAATGGAAGATGATGAGTCATGAGGATACCATAGACCATATTCAGTTGTATTTGCAACGTACTTAATGATTCTTTTTACAGCAGTCAGATGGGATTCTTTCGGATTTGCTTGATATCGTGCACATGCTCCCCCACTAAATGCTATGTCTGGCCTACTTGCAGTAAGGTATAGCAGGCTACGATCATACTTCTATATAGGCTAGAGTCAACCCCTTTACCATTAGCATCTTTAGTAAGTTTGATGGTTGTACTCATGGGGGTTTTGACATGTTTCCCAGTCATTAGACCAAATCGTTTTACCAATTCTTTTGCATACTTGGACTAGGAAATGACGATACCATCACGTAATTGCTTGACTTGCAAACCTAAGAAGAAATTCAATTTGCCAACCATATAGATTTCGAATTCAGATTGCATTAGATTAGCTAACTGAGCAATCAATTCATTACACGTGGAGCCAAAGATGATATCATCTATGTATATTTGTGCTATTAAAACTGACTTTCTTGTCTTTTGGATAAAAAGAGTTTTATCAACACTACCTCTTTGAAAATTATTGTCTAACAAGAATTTTGTCAACCTTTCATACCAAGCACGTGGAGTTTGCTTAAGACCATACAGAGCTTTCTTTAATCTAAACACATGATTGGGGAATTTTGTGTCTATAAAACCTTTAGGTTGTTCAACATACACTTCCTCATTCAAAATTCCATTTAGGAAAGCACTTTTAACATCCATTTGATACAATTTGAACTTTAGAAAACAAGCTATAGATAATAAAATCCTAATTGATTCTAAACGGGCAACTAGGGCAAAGGTCTCATCAAAGTCAATACCTTCAATTTGAGAATATCCCTGCGCTACCAACCTAGCTTTTTTCCTAACAATGATGCCATTTTCATCTAGTTTATTTTTGAAGATCCATTTAGTGCCTATCACATTTTTATCCTTTGGTCTTGGAACTAGGTACCAAACATCACTTCTTATAAATTGATTTAATTCTTCTTGCATAGCTTTTATCCAATCATTGTCTGAAAAGGCTTCATCAACGCAGGTAGGTTCTAAAACAGAAGTAAAGCATAAGTGACTCATAATGTTCTCCAATTGTTTCCTAGTTTTTACACCTGTTAGAGGGTCACCAATAATCTGATCTATAGGATGATCTTTTACATTCACCAAATTTTCAGTGGAAGCAGGTACATCAGTTTTTACTGTGGATCGTGTGGGTTCAGACATTGAGGGCACTTCCACTTCATCAACATTATCAGATACTGTGGATTCATTATCTATAATAACATTTATTGACTCTTGGATGACTCCGGTTCTCATATTTAGAACACGATAGGCTCGACTCCGTGTTGAATAGCCCAAGAATATACCTTCATCACTTTTTGAGTCAAATTTACTCAGTTGTTCTCTATCCTTCAAAATGTAACATTTACTTCCAAAGACCTTAAAATATTTCACATTTGGTTTCTTCCCATGCCACAATTCATAAGCTGTCTGATTTGTACCAGTCCTAAGATAAACTCGGTTGATGATGTAGCAGCTGGTATTAACAGCTTCAGCCCACAAGTCTCTAGGAAGATTCTTACTATGAAGCATGACTGTGGCCATGTCTTGGAGAACTCGATTTTTCCTTTCAGCTACCCCATTTTGTTGTGGAGTTTTAGGTGCTAAATATTCATGATGAATCCCATATTTCTCATAGAATTTGTCAAATTGATCATTTTTAAATTCTCCACCATGATCACTTCTGATTCGGGCTACTGAAGTCCCTTTTTCAATTTGAATTTGTTTTACAATCCTTTTAAATTCTCCAAAGGCTTCAGATTTTTCTCTCTAGAATGCAACCCAAGTGAATCTAGAGAAATCATCTATCATGACAAGAAAGTACCTTTTCTTACCTTGACTCTCTCTTTTAGTTGGTCTAACCAAGTCTATATGAATAAGTTCTAGAGGTCAAGAAGTTTTCATAGCATTCACCATTTTATGGGCACTTCTAATTTGTTTTCCTTGAAGGCACTCTCCACAGATCATCTTTTCTTGACTACCGATCTTGGGCAGTCCTTCAACATATTTGTTTAGATGGGATAAGTCCCTGTAGTTTACATGCCCAAGTCTTTGATGCCACAATTTAGCTTCATCAATACTAGTTAATAAGCAAGAAGCGGAGGATGAAGTATTAGATTTTCCCACCACATAACAATTATCGGTAGTTCTAAGACCTCTCAAGATTATCTTTCCATTCCTTGAGATCTCACAACCATGACTACTAAAGTTCACAGTATAGTCTTTATCACAGATTTGCGATATGCTAAGTAAATTATGTTTCAAACCATCAACGCACAAAACATTCTCAAAAGGTGGTAGGTTTGGAACGTTTAACGTTCCTTTCCCAATAATTTTTGCAATACTGCCATCACCAAAAGTAACGTGCCTCCATCGAATTCAATCATTTTAGACAAACATGATTTATCACCAGTCATATGTTTTGAGCATCCACTATCTAGGTACCATCTTGATTGTTCTGCAGCTTTAAAAGCTGTGTGGACCACTAGATTCTTGTTTTTAGGTATCCACTTAAGTGTACTAGTAGTGGGGATCACAATTGGCTTTTGGTGTTTCACTTGAAAAGTTTTATGTTGAGGAATAAGAATGTTTGCTCCATCCTTTTTATATATTTTAAATTGTTTTCTTAACTTTTGGACTTCTTTTAACAGATTATCCATCTTTTGGTTCAAGGGGAACTTGTTTATTTGAGACTCTAGCTTTTTGTTTTCAAGTTCCACTTTCTTACAGGTGTTTTTCTCAATTTTTTGACTAATGTTATAATGAATTTTTCTTAACTTGCACTCCATTTTGGAATGACCTCTTTTTCCACAATAATGACAGATGACATTTGATGAAACAGTATGAGTACTAGTAGATGCCTTATCCAAAGTGTTTTTAACACTAGTATCTTCCTTCTTTAAAGCACTTTTGACAAAAACAGTTCCAGAACTTGGTGACTGATTCGCATTTTTGTCATATCCAAGACCAGTCATATCCTTATAAGCTTTCCCAATTTTGAATAGTCTAATGTATTTCTCATCATTTTGGGTAAATCTGTACTCATACTTTTCTTTATATCTTTTCAGAATAGTCACTTCATTGTGGAGAGCATTATTTTCATCTTTTATTTTCAAAAGGGATTTTTCATTTTCTCTTAATGTTGATAATTGGGTTTTTACACTTTCAAGTTCTTTGATTAACTCCTCCTTTTCAGCATTAATACTATCAACCTTTTCTTTTAAATTCTTAATTTTGTTTTGTTGATTGCTTATAGTTTCAACGAGCCTACAGGTTCCCTCATAAAGTAGTTCATAGGAATCTGTAGTGTTGTCATTATCCTCATCATCTGAATTTTCATATTCACTCTCTGACTCACTTCCTGAGATTTCTTCATTCGATATTTTAATCATTTCCTCAGAGAGATTGAATGTTGCAGTGGTAGCCATCAGAACTGTATATTTGTTTGATTCATTTTGATGTGATTCATCTGGGTCAGAATCTGATTCAGAATCTGATTCAGATGAATCATCCCAGTGGCTACAAGATTCTTCTTTTTGGATTTCCCTTTTAGTGGACAATTGGTGGATATGTGTCCAAATTTCTTACATCTGTAACACATGGGTTCCTTATGCTTACTTCTAGAGAGGGAACTTGATCGACCTTTGTATTTATCATTAATGTTTTCATTTTTATAACCTTTCACTCTTTTTTTCTTAAATTGTTTCAAAAATCTTTTAGCCAAAAGGGCCACATCTTCATCCTCGTCATTGCTAGTTATTCCTATGTCATCTTTAGAGGAAGATGTGTTATGAGAGGTGATTAGTGCAATTGATTTCTTTTTGTCATTGTTAAATTTGAGTTCAAAGGTCTAAAGGGATCCCACTAAATCTTCAATTTTCATTTGTTCCGAATCCTTGTGTTCCTCTATGGAGGTTACCTTAGGATGGAATCTTTCCGGAAGTGATCTCAAGATTTTACTACAAATTTTACCTTCCAAAAGAGTTTCTCCCAGAGCCCACATTTCATTTACAATTTTCATGAGCTTAGTATGAAAGTCAGTAAACATTTCATTTTCTTCCATGCGAATGTTTTCAAACTGACTTGTGAGCATTTGAAGTTTAGATCTTTTGACAACAGAGGTACCTTCATAAGTCACTTCAAGGATTCTCCAGGCCTGTTTTACATTAGTGGTTATCATGATCTTTTTAAACTCTTCTTGATTCATGGCACACACTATAGCATTGTAAGCTCTAGCATTATTTTGTCTAAGAAGTAGTTGAGCAGGAGACCATCTAGCTAAATCCAATGGTCTAGTGGTTGTGACACCATTTATAGTCACATCTTCAGTGGGTTCCGTCCAGCCTTTCTCTATAGCCTCCCAAACAGCCCAGTCCATGGATTTCAAAAATGCTATCATCCGGGCTTTCCAGAAGGCATAATTTGTTCCATCGAAGAAAGGTGGACAGGTGATAGAGCTTCCTTCAGGATTCATGGTGAATCTAGCAAAAGATGGATCTACTTTAGGTTATTACACCCTTAAGAAGTAACCCTCTTTAATACCAATTGAAAATGCAGTAGCTAGATCTCACCAAGTCCTATAGGGGGGGTGAATAGGACTATTAAAAATTTCTTTCCAAAAACTAGATTTTATTAGTGTGCAAACTGAAGGATTGATTAAGATTGAGAGTCCACAAGAAGATTAAGAAAGATGCTCAGAGTTGTGTGTGCTAACAGTGTATAGAAATGCAACCAGAATAAGGAAGATATGGCTTAAAAAGATGATCAACACAAGTTAAAAAGAATATAAGGAAACCACCACACACAACAAGCAATCAACACAGTAATTTATAATGGTTCGGTACTAGACCTACATCCACTCTCAAGAGCAATCTCTCTTGGTTCCACTAAGTATGAGCTACTTATATTACAAACACCTCTAGCAACAATTTTTTGATTCAGTGGTTTGTCTTCCACCAACTAGATTTTTGATCAGGTGGTTGATCCTTGATCTAGTCCACCAACTACAACAATTTTTGATGCGGTGGTTTGTCTTCCACCAAATACAGCAAAGAGAATTGAAATATTAAAGAACACCTAAACAAGGAATTGTATACCTCAGTTTTGAGTGGTGCTCTTGATGCTTGAAAGATTACCTCCAAGCTTTGACCTCTTGTTCTTGCTCCTTGGTGATGAAGATCTTCAGATGAGTGCTCAGCCAAGGGAAGAGGTTTTAAGAGGGTTTAGAAGGCTAAGATATTCTCTCAGATTTAATGAGGCCTTTCCTAAATAACCAACTACTCTTCTTGGAACAATAATGGCACTTTAAGTGTTGAAGAGTAGGTGGTTGTGGGAGCTTTAAAAATGGTTTTATTGGAGGTGCAAAGGCTCAGCTATACTGGTGATTTTCTCAGTAATAAAGTCAGTGTTTGGAGCAAAGGAGAGGTCCTCTTTAAATATAGATAAGCTCCAACGGATAGATCTACGGCTGAGAACAAAATGGTCTACGGCTTAGCCGTATGCTCTGACAACATCCAACGGCTAGTTTGACCAGATTCAACGTTATTCCTTCTTACGGTTAAGCTTACGGCTTAGCCGTGAATACCTTTTGGTCTAGCCGTGGGTCAGCCATAGGCTGAAATCTCCCAAAAATGCTCTCTGGAAATTGGCCCGTAAACCTTACGGCTTAGCCGTGAATCATACTACGGCTTAGCCGTGAAGGCCTTACGGCTTGGCCGTAAGATCAACTGTAAGCATTATATGGCCAAGAGCACTTTCTGGACAGTGGCCCGTGGATTTTACGACTTAGCCGTGAATCATACTACGGCTGAGCCGTAACCCTTTTTCGGTGCAGCCGTAGGGTCAGCAGTAGAACAAAAAGACTCAAAATGAACTCTCTTGATAGTGAGCCATAGGTTCTACGGCTTAGCCGTGGTCCAAGCCGTAGTACACAGCCAGGGTTTTTTAGAAACCCTTTTTCCTATTCTAATTGTACGGGCACTAGGGGTCACTGTTACCTTATCCCTTGGCACTCACAGAGGATCTTCTTGAATGATCTTGAACTTCTTTGAACTTGCTTAATCTTCATTGATAGGTCTTTCTTGAATGATCTTGAACTTCCTTGAACTTGCTTGAACTTCCTTAAACTTAGCTTGATCTTCAATGAACTTCAGAGATGAACTAGGTCTTTCTAGAACTGAACTACACTTTGGTCACGTAATTGACAACATGTTCTTACACTGACACTAACACTTTCTTTCTTTGTCTTTTGCCACTTTGTATTGAGATCTTTGGAGAGATAATTTAGGGAAAAAAATCCTCTCTTGGAATGAAACTTGGCCCACATGAGGTATAGAATCTTCCTCCTTTATCTTTTACTTTGTCATCTTTCCTTCCTTTGAAAGTACTTCTTATTGGCTTCAAACTCAAAGAGATCTTCTAGATAATTCTCCCTTAATTTTTTTTTCTTCAATTTTTTAGCCAAAATCTGATCCAAAACATGTGTTGGACATGGAATAGCTTTCTTGGCATTTTTTTAAATTTTTTTTAAAATCTTCTCCTCCAAAAAGAACTCCTATATGGCTTTCCTTGTCCACCTTTGATGAGATATTCTTCGAATTGTCTTGAAAATATCTTGGAAATGTGCAACAAATAAATAGACCCCATCTTAGATGTCCCACATGTGTACCCCACATATGTGCATGTGCTTGTGGGACCATGAAGCCAACTTTTACATTTTTCTTTTAATTTCTTGAATTCTTCTCTCGTTTCTTTTGAAAATTAATTCCTTGCCTCAATTCTTTACAAATGGGACCCATATCATCAATGTCCTATAAAACAAATGTAAATTCATCGGAAAAGACAATTTTATGAGGAAGATCCCAAATGCATGACTGTGGGCCCATCTGTTACGAAATACTAATGAAAATGCACACCATTCTTCATGATTTTATTTGAACGAACTAATGATGATGAAAATTCAATTTATTTCATGAGAATATAAATTTTCACACAACCTTCCAAAAACAGACTTTCCAAAAATGGCAGGTTTCATGAACGTGTGCAAAAGTGTGATTTTGAAACAAATTATGCAAAGAAATACTAGAATGAATTGAAATTGCTTAAAACTTTGACATCACACTAAATGAGGCTTTTTTCTACTTAATAAGTCCTTAAAATAGGTCAAAATATATATATGAAAATATGAATTTTTAAGGACTTATTACATGTTCAGGCTGTCACTGTACGAAGTGGCAAAGAGCTTCAAATGAATCCAAAAATGATAAACAACATGTGTCCTCATATTTGAATGAGAAAATTGAATAGAATATCACTAATGCAAAGATTGCTATTGACTTTGAAAAGAGTCTAGACGCCACTATTATTAAATCGGTTTCCCCTTTTCCTTTAAAATTGACCCATCCTAAATAGAAAATCTCAAATCAAGAAATTTTGGTTGTTCTTAAAAAGGTCAGAATCAATATCCCTCTACTGGATGCCATTAAACAGGTCCCCACATATGCTAAATTCTTAAAAGATCTTTACATTGCTAAGCGCAGAGTTCATGTTCCAAAGAAAACGTTCCTCACTGAACAGATAAGTGCACACCTGACTCAAACCACTCCTCCTAAATACAAAGATCCAGGATGCCCCACCCATTTCATGTGTCATTGGAAATCACTGGATAGGTTAATCTTTACTAGATTTGGGGGCGAGTGTGAACTTATTACCTTGATTTATCTGTAATTGGGGCTTGGCGAGTTGAAACCGACCAAAACTACCCTTCAACTCACAGATTGATCTGTTAAGAAACTGAAAGGGTTAATAGAGGATTTCTTGGGATAGATTGCATTTTTTCTTCCAAGTGGATTTCTATGTGCTGGATATAGAACTAGTACGGAATGACAGCAAAGAGATTTTTGTTATTCTGGGAAGACCATTCTTGGCCACTTCCAATGCACTTATTAACTATAGGAGTGGAAGAACTTACTTTTGGGAACATGGCCTTGGACCTTGATATCTTTCAAATGTACGAACAGCTAAGAGATTGCGAGACCAGCCATCATGATGTAGACTTGATTGGTACCTTGGTTGAGGATGATATTGAGGAGTGCATTAACTCCCACGCTGTGCTAATTTTTGCCAAAGAGGACATGAACTCTTTGGAGGAATTGGAAGCTGATACTATTGAAAATGCCCATGCAGTATAGGCACTCCATTTCGAAGAGCTTGTACCAATTAGTATGCCAACTCTTCCATCTCCAGTGAAACCACCTCAACCTGAGTTGAAGCCCCTCCCATCGAATTTGTGATAAGTTTACCTTTGGGACAATGAAACATATCATGTGGTTATTTCTTCGTTGCTAATTGAGGACCAAGAAGTCCAACTGTAGAAAATGCTCAAAACGCATAAGGGAGCAATAGCTTGGAATATGGTAGATATTAAGGGAATTGATCCTTTAGTGTGCACACATCACATATACCTTGAAGATGATGCTAAACCATGTAGGCAAATACAACTCCGGCTTAATCTTACATGCAAGAAGTGGTTAGGGTTGAGGTGCTTAAACTTCTAGACGTGGGTATAATTTATCCAATCTCGGATAGCCAGTGGGTTAGCCTTACCCAAGTTGTTCCAAAGAAAGCCGGTGTTACTATAGTCAATAATGCCTAGGACGAGATGGTCCCAATCGGAGTACCCACGAGATGGAGAGTATGCATTGACTACAGAAAACTAAATACATACACATATAAAGACCATTTCCCTTTACCCTTCATGGATCAAATTTTGGAAAGGGTAGCCGGCCACTCATACTATTATTTTCTTGACAGATATTTAGGGTATAACTAGATCAAAATTGCCCCAGAGGACCAAGAAAAGACCACATTCATGTGCCCCTTTGGTACCCTCGCTTATCGGCGCATGCCTTTTGGGTTATGCAATACTCTAGCCACCTTTCAGAGATGTATGTTGAGCATTTTTAGTGATATGGTGGAGTGTATTCTAGAGGTCTTCATGGATGATTTCACTTTGTATGGAGATGCATTTGAGGATTGTTTGAGTAATTTAGAAATGGTCATCACTAAATGCAAAGAAAATAACCTTGTGTTGAATTGGGAGAAGTGCCATTTCATGTTTGCCAGGGAATTATCCTTAGCCACATTGTGTTGGAAAGAAGGCTGGAAGTTGACGAGTCCAAAACAGATTTGATCACCAACCTACTCACACCAAAAACCGTAAAAGATATTAGATCATTCTTAGGGCATGCAGGTTTTTACAGGAGGTTTATCAAAGATTTCAGTTCTATATCTAGACCTCTTTGTAACCTACTCTCCAAAGAGGCAGAATTTGAATGGACTAAGGCATGTCAAGAATCATTTGATAAATTAAAAGGCATGCTAACGCCTGCACCGATTATGTAGTGTCCTGATTCGACTTTGCCATTTGAGATCATGTGTGATGCCAGCGATTATGCAGTTGGGGCTGTATTAGGCCAACGTATGGATATGAAACTTTACATGATTTATTTTGCAAGTAAGAGCTTGAATAGTGCACAGATCAACTATTCAACCACTAAAAAAGAATTGCTAGCAGTGGTCTTTTCACTTAACAAGTTCAGATCCTACTTGATTAGATCCAAGATAGTGGTTTTTGCCGATCATTCTGTGCCCAATTACCTTCTTTCAAAGAAGGATGCTAAGCCCAGACTTATCTGTTGGATCCTCATACTCTAAGAATTTAACTTAGAAATCAAGGATAAAAAAGGAGTAGAGAATGTTGTGGCAAATCATTTATCAAGGTTGGTCACTTCTGACACCACTGAACCAACACTAATCCATGATAATTTCCCGGATGAACAATTATTTGTTGCCTCACAATTCCCTTGGTATGTTGATATCGTAAACTATTTTGCTACAAGCAATATTCCTGACATTGGAATAAGCATGATAAAGACTCATTTTTTTCTAAAGTTTAATATCTTTTTTGGGATAATCCATATCTGTTTAAATATTGCCCAGATCAAATAATAAGGAGATGTATCCCTGATCATGAGATACATAGTGTCATCTCCTTTTGCCACACAAAAGCTTGTGGGGGGCCATTTTTCTAGACAAAAGACCGCTATCAAATTCTGCAATCTAGATTTTATTAGCCCTAATTATACCGTGATGCTCATGATTTTTGTCAAGCCTGTGAACGTTTCCAGAAGTTGGGAACAATCTCTAAAATAAACATGATGCCATTAAATCTCATTCTGGTAGTAGAACTCTTTAATGTATAGGGTATTGATTTTATGAGTCCATTTCCTTCCAGCTTTAGCTATATTTATATCTCAATGGCTATAGATTATGTGTCAAAAGGATAGAAGCTATTCCTTATCGGGAAAATGATGCAAAAGTAGTCCTAAAGATTTTGAAAGAAAATATTTTTTCTCATTTTGATACTCACAAGCCATCATTAGTGATGAGGGTTCACATTTTTATAATTGGGCATTTGAGGTCCTAATGAAACAATATGGGATAACCTATAAAATTGCCATCCCTTATAACCCACAAACCAGTAGGCAAGTGGAACTATCGAATCAAGAAATAAAAAGGATCTTGGAGACTATGATTAGCCCCAATCAAAAAAATTGGTCCGCAAGGTTGACAGTTGCTTTATGGGCATACCGGACTGCTTTCAAAACTCCAATCAGAATGTCTCCATACCAGCTTATTTATGGGAAAGCATGCCACCTTCTAGTGGAGCTAGGACACTAAGCTTATTGGTCCATAAAATAGTTCAACTTTGATATGGATAAGGCTGGGACTAAGAGGAAATTGCAATTAAATAAACTAGATGAATTACGACGGAAGTTTATGCCAATTCAAGAATTTATAAAGAAAGGACCAAGATTTTTCACGATAAAAATATTATGCAAAAGACATTTCACCTTGAGTAGAAGGTCCTCTTTTATAATTCTAGATTTTATCTATTTCCCGGTAAAATGAGATCCCATTGGCTGGACCCTTCATTGTGAAGGAAGTATTACCATATAGTGCTGTGAAGATTTATAACCCCAAGGATGGCCAGATGTTTAAAGTCAATGGACAAAGATTAAAGCCATTCTTGGAGATTGCACCACCTAAAAAGGAAGAAATTCCTTTTAATGATCTTGCCTATATGGATTAATTGGCCCTGGATCTAACAAAGGCTTCTTTCTGTGTATATTATATACATTAAAGTTTTTATTTTATTTTGTCTAACCTTGGATAGGGAGTAGCACAAACACACTTTTAGGTGGCTGCCTCCCTTTACTCTCCTTTACATTTATCTTTCCTCATATTACTCTTACTGTTTTGCATTGCATTCATATACATTGAGGACGATGCACATCATTGGTTAAGGGGTAGGAACAAGCATACTTGTCTAATTTTAGGCACTTCATAGGCATTGTAGGTAAAATTTTTTATTTTTCTATTATTTTTTCACTTATTAGGAAATCAATTTTTAGACTTTTATTTTGGTTTTAAGAATTTTGTGCTGGCACTTATTTTGAACTGATTTTTTATTTTTCACTTATTTTTTATTTATTTTTCATTTATTTCTTTAAGAAAAGAAAATTTTCAAAGGAATTGAAGCAATTTGAAAATATATTGAAATCTAGAATTTTCATACTTTTGGAAGGAAGTAAAAAGAAAGTTTGCATTTTCTTAAGGAGGAAACTTATTAGAAGATTACCAAAACTTGCTTTCCACATACACATATGTATACACTTTTCAAAATTTTGGCTAGGAAGCTTTAATGCTGTTTTCGAAATTTTTTGGGAGAATACAATGTGAAATTAAGATTTAGATTATAGAATATTTTTTGTTTCCTGGATAAATTTTGATGAATTGTATATATTAGAACCAAGATGAATTATTTCGAGTGAGATGAGAATTGCCACTTAGTGTTTACTTTTAATTTAAAAAAAAGAAAAAAATTAAAAAAAAACATATATATATGAGAAGTTTGTGACTAGTTTGGGTTCATAGCCATTTTAACTCGTGCTAGTAAGCCCATAGGGCTATTTTCATGCCTAGTGCCCTAAAGCCATCTGGTTTGGGAGTCATTGGCCTAACGTTCGCTACATGGGTTAATTAGAAAACATGAGAGACCTAGACATTGCATAGTTACAAAATGACTTGTTAGAAAAAAAAAGATGATGAATTATGGTCCAACGAGTGTCCATAGAAATTTTCAAAGGATATGTGCAGAAATTATGGTTTACTCCTTAGATCTCAACTTTTGTTATATCACATGAACTTGGGAATTTCTATGTTGGAAAAAGTAAGTGAGTGAAGAGTGTCTGCAAGAGTTTGAAAGGGAGTATGTGCGAGGAAGGATAAGGACCAGATTTACTTTTTAGATTCTACCTTTTCTTATATTATATGATTTTCTTCTATCATATAAACTTGGAAACCCTTGTGTTGGAAAAGGATAGTGAGAGAAAAGAGGCCATCAAAGTAAATAGTATAAAGTGCCAGCCATCTTAGTAGCTTTGAGAGAAAATTTATTTTTGCTAAATCTCAAGGGATTAGACTATTTGAAGGAAAATTTTCATTTTTACAGCATTATCGTGGAATATTTGAAATCTTTTTTTAGTGTATACATTTTTCACCGTGCATGCAAGTTATTTTGAATTTGAGAAAGTTTTCGAAAATAGAACTATGGACCGGACTTTGAAAAGTCTGAAAGTATAATTATTCCAGATTTCAAAAATATCTGATATCAGTGAATTTTCTTTTGGGGAATTTCATTTCTTTTTTCTTTTTATTCTTCTTTAAAGAAAAAAAAAGAAATTTTGTGGGTATATTCACTACAAACCCTCATGAGTCACAATTCACCCACAGGGGGAATTAGGGGTTTAAGGGCTTACTGCATACGCTAAATATAGTCAAGAGTACCAGTGAAAGTGTCACTGCATTCAAGTTTACCTTTATTGCATTGCATTAGTTTTAGGTTATATTCGGTCAAGATGAAAGCCTCATATTTTTTGTAATTTTTGCTAGGGACTAGCAAAACACTAGTTGGGGGGTGTGATAAGTCCTTAAAAATACATATTTTCATATGCATTTTGGACCATTTTAAGGATTTATTAACTTAAAAGAGCTTCATTTAGTGTGATATCATGGTTTTATGCATTTTAAATTTATTTTAGTATTTTTCTACATAATTTGCTTAAAAATCAGACTTGTTGCATAAATTCATAAAACCTACCATTTTTAGAAATCTATTTTTGAAAAGTTTTGTGAAAATTATTTTTCTCATGAAAAAAGATCAATTATAATCATCATTAGCTCATTTACAAAAAATCATGAAAAACGGTGTGTATTTGTATTGTCGTTTCATGAGAGCTAGCCCCACAACCATGCATTTGTGATCTTAGGGTTAAAATTGTCTTTCCAATTGAATTCACATTTGTTTGGTAGGAAATTGATAACATAGGTTCCATTTTCAAAGAATTGAGGCAAGAGAATTTATTTTCAAAAAAAAGGAAAGAATAATTGAAGAGAGGAAAGAAGTTAGAAGAGAAATTTCAAAAATTGGCTTCATGGTCCCACACACATCCACAAGTGTGGGGATGCACTTGTGGGACATTCAAGATGGGGTCCATTTACTTGTTGCATATTTCAAGATATTTTCAAGATAAATTTGAAGAAAATCTCATCAAAGATGAAGAAGGAAAGCCACATAAGAGTTCTTCTTTGAAAAGGAGTAGAACATTGAAAGAAGAAAAAAAGAAAAAAGAAATCCAAGCAAGCATGGATGCCTAATGTGATTTTCAATCAGAGTTTTGTGCATCAAGAGAAGAAATAATCAAGGAAGATTTATCTTAGCATAGCTCTTTGATTTTGAAACCAACAAGGAGAACCTTCCAAAAAAGGAAAGTTGAGAATGCAAGAGATAAAGGAGGAAGTTCTACACCTCACATGGGCCATGTTTGATTCCAAAAGAAGATTCTTATCCCTAAGTTATCTTGCCAAAGATCTCAATGCAAGGTGGCAAAGACAAGATAGAAAGAAGCATCCAAGGACTCTCAAGCAAAGAAAGAAAAGAAAGAAAAAAGAAAGAAAGAAGAAAAAAAAATCCAGCTAGGAATTCATGCCTAACCTCATTATGAGCAGCCCAATTTTCAAAATTTGCTATTTTTTGAAAATATTATCATATCAAGAAAGAACGGAAACTTTGGGGGTTGAAAAATTATAAATATGGCAACCATGTGGAGTCTAAGGCATGAAAAGAGAGCTCCTCCTCTAAATCTCTACACTTCATCTTCTTCATCTCTCTCTATTCATCATATTCCTCAAGGAGGCTTAGCCCTAAGGCCACACTACACCCTTGGGAGTTTCATTAGAAAAGGTTCTTCTTTTCCGTCCTCGCATGTATTTTTCTTGATTTTATTTGTCAACCTCTTGTAAAGATTTTTACATGTTAGTATAATGTTTTTCTTCTTAAATTTTTCTTCTTTTCTTATGGTTTGTGTGGATATTTTATTAATGTTTTCTACACTTGGATTGATGACCCAAGATATTAGAATCATACTTGAAGTAATCATGAACCCGATTAAAAGAAAATTTTAAAAAGATAACTTTACTACATTTACTTTCCTAGCTACTACATTTAAATTCAGCACTACTACATTTAAATTTTTTTTTCATCACTGCTTTTAACTTCCTATAAATACTACATTTATTTTTCTGCTCTACTACATTTAAATTCTTGTCACTACTACATTTAAGTTTCTGCACTTTTATTTCAATTTTCTGCACACTTTATGTTCTTGCATAGTTTTTTCTTTTAGAATTGTTCACTGCTGAAATTTACATTAGGTTCAAGCATATTTCAATTTTTTTTTGTCATGTTTAATGTTGTTTGTCATGGAACTTTAGAAATCAAATTGAATATCTTAATTTTATGTGTTTTAAAATGATGAAAACCAGTCCATAAAGCAAGACAAATCTGAATCTAAATCTGAATTTGAGCACTCCTTTGTATGTATGATCTTTTTCATAGTTCTATTTGTTTCAAGAAGTAAAATTAGAATTTGAAAATCAGGTTTAAGGACAAACAGTCCAGAATTTGTGCAAAAAATAGTCTAAAAAGGGTTCATGTTGGACGATTTTTCACTAAACAGTTTTGCACATGTTTATATTAGTGAATGCTTGATGTTTAAAACTGTTTTTAATCCTGAATTTAGAACTGAAACAACATGGAAAACAGTCCAAAATCAGTCTTGAAACAGTGATGGAAGTTAGCCTTGTTCATGTGATTGTATGATGTGTTTGTGGATTCTTTAAACTAACCTTTAAAACCTGATTTACTATGTTTAAAAGAAGAAGTTTTAGAATTGAAACTGAATCAAATCATTGCCATTAAATCTGATTTCTAAAGAAAACATGGTCACTTACAACATTTGCGCACCCCACTCATTCATTTAGTATTTTTTTTAGTTTCCATTGTGATCATTCACACTTCATAGATTAGTTTAGCAAAGTTTAGTTTCAGACTTTCTTTTTTATTTTTAGAAAGATTCTTGTGTGTGATAACTTAGGATACATTCATTCTTAATTTAGAAGTTGCTTAGTTTAGTTGCATTGTAGAGTTTGTTTTTTTTAGAAATTGTTTAGCATTAGAAGTTTGCTAATTTGATTTTAGATTTTTTTTTAGATTTTCTTTCTAAAATTAAATTTCTTTCTAATTTGAATTGATGTTGTAAATCTTTTATTTTTAGAAAGTGTAAGCTCTTAGTTTTAATTTAGGAAAGTTTTGTCTTCTTTCACTTTTGTTTAATTAGTTTCTAACATTGTTTAGTTTTTAGTTTAGTAAGTTTATAATTTTAGTTTTCATTTTATTGGAAGTTCTAATGTATGTTTTATTTTGCAAAAATTTTAGTTTTGTTTTTAGGAAGTTTTAGATTTAAGATTTCTAATTTAGGAAATGTTGTTATAATTGTTTAATTTTTAGAAATGAATGTATTTGTTAGATTTTGATTTAGGTTAGTTGTAGAATTTATTTTAGAGAGGTGACAAGTTGAAAACATTTTAAATACATTGCTCCCTGAGGATTGACCTGGTCTCACCAGTTTATTACTACATCATAGCTCTGCACTTGGAGTTGACGAATAAGTTTTGGTGCTGTTGCCGGGAAGCATCATTTTAGGTAACTTTTCTGACTTTCCTTATTTACATTGCTTTGTGGGTGTGTTTTCATTTTTGCATCTTAATAGAAATAGGAGGAAATGCATGGAATGATAAATCGCCGTAAATAGGAATAGGAAAGTGAATGGAATTTTAGAAAGTTCACAACACTCTTATTTTTAGAAACTTTCTGAAATAAAAAAAAGTTACTGTTTTCAACTTCTTATGATTACTTTTGAGAGAAAAAATCCAAAAGTGATCTAATCAATGTCCTTAATCTTCTCGGTGTCCAAGAAAGCCTTTGCGCCTGTAGTGCATGATAGCTAGTTTGTTTAGGAAACTCATCCTTCAAATGGGTCCATCTGTGACTTTACCACTCTTTGGTGGCTAATCAGGCCGAGTTGGTTTCATAGGACCAGATTAGACAACTTAAGGAAACATTTCAACTTTAGGGAGTTATTTAGTTACTAGGCTTTTCTTATTTTTTTCTTTAATAAAAAAACAGAACCTCAAAATTCCAAAAAGAAAGAACAAGCCCTCTTAACCAATTTGGCAAAGAGGTTTAGCACATAGATTAGAAAGGAAAGAATCTCCTAGAACTTCAAGTCCTTCGAGATTTTCAGAAATGGCGAGTGGGTCCAGTAACAATGATGCCCAACTTAAGAATGGAACTAATAATGGGGATAGCAATGGTGTGGAGGTTAACCAGCCACCGAGGACTTTATATGATTACTTGAAACCCACATGTCAAACTCCACCATCATGTATAGTGGTACATGAAATTATAGGTTAATTTGAAATCAAACCTGGCACGATCCAACTTCTACCTATGTTTTATGGGCTTGACTCTGAAAGTGCATTCTTGCACCTAAAAGAATTTAATGAAGTATGTTCAACACTTTAATTACAGAATGTAGTGCTGGATGTAATCAAACTCCGATTATTTCCATTTTCTTTGAAAGATAAAGCAAAGACTTGACTCCATTCTCTTAGACCAAATTGAATCAATACCTAGAAAGGCCTTGAGACTGAATGTTTGAAGCAATTCTTCTCACAACATAAGACCAACACTTTAAAAAGGTAGATTATGATGTTCAAACAAAATCTCAAGGAACCCTATTATAAGTTTTGGGAAAGATTTAATGAACGGATCCTTGCATGTCCTCACCACGGATATGAAACATATCATCTCATCAAAATTTTTATTGTGAATTTATTAAGATGATGTGCAATGGTCAATTTGATCAAAAGCAAATTGATGAAGCGCGAGAATTTTAGGAACTAATGGACAAAATTGCACAAAAAATGGGCCTCGTCTGATGGGGCAGATCAATCTAGGTCATTGGACTAGTTTAAGGGAGGAGGAATATGTCACTTGAATAATGAAACTGAAATTCAAGCCAAGTTTGCTGCACTTACATGAGAAATAGAAACCCTGAGACTTGGAAAGAACGAGGAGACAATTATGGTTTGTGGTATTTGTGCTTCTGAAAATCACATTTCAGCAGATTGTCCAACTAGACCTACATTACAGGAAGCAATTCAAGAACAGGGTAACATTTTGAACTCATACCAAAAGCTGTTCAATACAAATACTGTGGGGAACACGTATAATCCTTCATGGCGGAACCACCCAAATTGCAGCTAGAGGAATGGACAAAATGCTACACATGTATATTTTCCCCAAAGCCCATCATATTTTGTTGCATATGTGACCTCACAGCATAATACATCTTATGCGCCACAAGCTCAGAGTCGGTCACTGGAGGAATCACTTAGCATGTCAGTATAATCTCAACAACAGTTTATGCAAAACTTGCATAATAACCAACAAATTATTTAGAATAACCAGTGGGCTATTCAAGATAATCGACAAGCTATCCAAAGGTTGAAGCTTTTGTCGAACAAATCAAACGTAGCCTTCAAGTTCAAGGGAAAGGAACCTTTCTAGCATAACCTCACCGGAACCCAAAAGGCCAGTTTGAAGTGAACGACATAACTAACCCAAACTATCAGAAGCATGTTTAGGCTATCACTTTACGAAATGGTAAAGAGCTTCAAGAGAATCTAAAAAAAGATTAACAACATGGCTCCTCAATTTGAATGAGAAAATTGAAAAGAATAACACTAATGCAAAGACTATTATTGACATTGAAAAGAGTCCATACGCCACCATTATTAAATCGATTGCCCCTTTTACTTTGAGATTGACCCATCCCAAACCAACAATCTCAAATCAAGAAATTTTGGATGTTCTTAAAGAGGTCAAAATCAATATCCCTCTACTGGATGCCATTAAATAGGTCCCCACTTATGCTAAATTCTTAAAAGATCTTTGCATTGTTAAGCATAGGGTTCATGTTCCAAATAAAGCATTCCTCATAGAATGGATAAGTGCATACCTGACTCAAACCACTCCTCCTAAATACAAAGATCCAAGATGCCCCACCATTCCACGTGTCATTGGAAATCACAGGACAGGTCAAGCTTTACTAGATTTGGGAGCAAGTGTGAACTTATTACCTTGGTTTATCTGCAATTAGGGCTTGGAGAGTTGAAACCAACAAAAACTATCCTTCAACTCGCTGATCGATCTATTAAGAAACTAAGAGAGTTAATAGAGGATGTTTTGGTACATATTGAGTAATTTTTTTCCTAGTGGATTTCTATGTGCGGTATATAGAACTAATAAGGAATGAAAGTGGAGAGATTTTTGTCATTTTGGAAAGACCATTCTTAGCCAATTCCAATGCACTTATTAATTGCTAGAATGGAAGGCTCAAACTTTCTTTTAGGAACATGGCCTTGGACCTTGATATCTTTCAAATGTACGAACAGCTAAGAGATTGCGAGACCGGCCATCATGATGTAGACTTGATTGGTACCGTGGTTGAGGATGATCTTGAGGAGTGCATTAACTCCCACGTTGTGCTGATTTTTGCCAAATAGGACATGAACTCTTTGGAGGAATTGGAAGATGATACTATTGAAAATGCCCATGCAGTATAGGCACTCCATTTCGAAGAGCTTGTACCAATTGGTATGCCAACTCTTCCATCTCAAGTGAAACCACCTCAACCTGAGTTGAAGCCCCTCCCATCGAATTTGTGATAAGTTTACTTTTGGGACAATGAAACATATCATGTGGTTATTTCTTCGTTGCTAATTGAGGATTAAGAAGTCCAACTGTAGAAAATGCTCAAAATGCATAAGGGAGCAATAGCTTGGAATATGGTAGATATTAAGGGAATTGATCCTTTAGTGTGCACACATCGCATATACCTTGAAGATGATGCTAAACCATGTAGGCAAATACAACGCCGGCTTAATCTTACATGCAAGAAGTGGTTAGGGTTGAGGTGCTTAAACTTCTAGACGTGGGTATAATTTATCCAATCTCGGATAGCCATTGGGTTAGCCCTACCCAAGTTGTTCCAAAGAAAGCCGGTGTTACTGTAGTCAAGAATGCCTAAGACAAGGTGGTCCCAACCCGAGTACCCACGAGATGTAGAGTATGCATTAACTACAAAAAACTAAACACATACACACGTAAAGACCATTTCCTTATACCCTTCATGGATCAAATTTTAGAAAGGGTAGCCAATCACTCATACTGTGATTTTCTTGATAGATATTCTGGGTATAAGCAGATCGAAATCACCCTAGAGGACCAAGAAAAGACCACATTCACATGCCCTTTTGTTACCTTCACTTATCGGTGAATGCCTTTTGGGTTATGCAATGATCCAGCCACCTTTCAGAGATATATGTTGAGCATTTTTTAGTGACATGGTGGAGCATATTCTTGAGATCTGTATGGATGATTTCACTATGTTTGGCGATACATTTGAGGATTGTTTAAGTAATTTAGGAATGGTCCTTACTAGACGCGAAGAAAAGAACCTTGTGTTGAATTGGGAGAGGTGCCATTTCATGGTTCACTAGCGAATTGTCCTTGGTGATATTATGTTAGAAAGAGGATTGGAAGTTGACAAGTCCAAAATAGATTTGATCACCAACCTACTCACACCAAAAACCATAAAAGATATCAGATCATTCTTAGAGCATGTAGGTTTTTGCAAGAGGTTTATCAAAGATTTCAGTTTTATATATCTAGACCTCTTAATGACTTGCTCTCCAAAGAGGCAGGATTTGAATGGACTGAGGCATGCCAAGAATCATTTGATAAATTAAAAGGCATGCTGACATCTGCACCGATTATGCAACGTCCTGATTGGACTTTGCCCTTTGAGATCATGTGTGATGCCAGCGATTACGCGGTTAGGGCTGTGTTGGGCAAGCATAAAGATATGAAACCTTACATGATTTATTATGCAAGTAATAGCTTGAATAGTGTACAGATCAACTATTCAACCACTGAGAAAGAATTGCTGGCAGTGGTCTTTGCATTTGAAAAGTTCATATTCTACTTGATTAAATCCAAGATAGTGGTTTTCGTTGATCATTCTGCATGCAAGTACCTCCTTTTAAAGAAGGATGCTAAGCCTAGACTTATCCATTGGAACCTCCTACTCCAAGAATTTAACTTAGAAATCAACAATAAAAAAGGAGTAGAGAATGTTATGGCAAATCATCTATCAAGGTTGGTCACTTTTGGCACCACTGAACCAACACTAATCCATGATAATTTCCTGGATGAACAATTATTTGCTGTCTCACAATCCCCTTAGTATGCCGATATCACAAACTATTTTGCTACGAACAATATTCCTGATCACTAGAATAAGCAAATAAAGACTCATTTTTTTTTCTCAAGTTCAATATCTTTTTTGGGACAATCCATATTTGTTTAAATTTGCCCAAATCAAATAATAAGGAGATGTATCCATGATCATGAGATACATAGTGTCATCTCCTTTTGTCATACACAAGTTTGTGGGGGACATTTTTTAGGACAAAAGACTGCTATCAAAATTTTGCAGTCTGAATTTTATTTGCCCTCATCATACCGTGATGCTCATGATTTTTGTCAGTCCTGTGCTGACTGTCAGAAGTTGGAAACAACCTCTAAATCTCATTCTGGTAGTAGAACTCTTTGATGTATGGGGTATTGATTTTATGGGTCTATTTCCTCCTAGTTTTGGCTATATCTATATCTCAGTGGCTATAGATTATGTGTCCAAATGGATAGAAGCTATTCCTTGCTAGGAAAATGAAGCAAAAATAGTCCTAAAGTTTTTGAAAGAAAATATTTTTTCTCATTTTGGTACTCCACGAGCCATCATTAGTGATGGGGGTTCACATTTTTATAATCGGCTATTTGAGCTCCTGATGAAATAATAATGGATAACCCATAAAATTGCCACCCCTTATCACCCACAAACCAATGGGCAAGTGGAAGTATCCAATCAAGAAATAAAAAAAAATCTTGGAGACTACGATTAGCTGCAATCGAAAAGATTGGTCCACAAGGTTGATAGATGCTTTATGGCTTACCAGATTGCTTTCAAGACTCCAATCGGAATGTCTCCATACCGGCTTATTTATGGGAAAGCATGCCACCTTTTAGTAGAGCTAGAACACTAAGCTTATTGGTCTGTAAAATAGTTCAACTTTGGAATGGATAAGGCTGGGACCAAGAGGAAATTGCAATTAAATGAACTAGATGAATTATGACCGAAAGCTTATGCCAGTTCAAGAATTTATAAAGAAAGGACCAAGATCTTTCACAATAAAAATATTCTATTAAAAACATTTCACCTTGAGCAGAAGGTCCTCCTTTATAATTCTAGGCTTCATCCATTTCCTAGTAAACTGAGCTCCTGTTGGACTGGACCCTTCACTGTGAAGGAAGTATTTCCATATGGTGATGTGAACATTTATGACCCCAAGGCTGGCCAGATGTTTCAATTCAATGGACAAAGATTAAAGCCATTCTTGGAGATTGCACCACCTAAAGAGGAAGAAATTGCTCTTGATGATCCTGTCTATAAGGATTAATCGGCCCTGGATCTGACAAAGGCCTTTTTCTATGTATATTATGTATGTTGTAGTGTTTCTTTTGTTTTGTCTAACCTTGGATAGCAAGTAGCACAGACACACTTTTAGGTGACTTTCTCCCTTTACTCTCCTTTACATTTATCCTTCCTCACGTTACTCTTACTGTTTTGCATTGCATTCATATACATTGAGGGCGATGCACATAATTGGTTGGGGGTGGGAACAAGCATGCTTGTCTAATTTTAGATACTTCATAGGCATTATAGGTAAGATTTTAGTTTTTCTGTTATTTTGTCACCTTGTAGGAAAACTTTTCAATTTTTAGACTTTTATTTTGGTTTTAGGAATTTTATGCCGGCACTTATTTTGCACTTATTTTTTATTTTTCACTTATTTTTCATTTATTTATTTTAGAAAAGAAAGTTTCAAAGGAATTAAACCAATTTGAAGATATATAGAAATCTGGAATTTTCATACTTTTGGAAGGAAGAAAAAAGAAAGTTTGTATTTTTAAAAGGAAGAAACCTATCAGAAGATTACCAAAACCTACTTTCCACGTACACATACTATACATTTTTTGAAATTTTGGATAGGAAGCTTTAATGCTATTTTTGGAATTTTTTTGAGAGAATAAAATGTGAACTTGAGATTTAGTTTGCAGAATATTTTTGTTTCCTGGTTTAATTTTGGTGAATTGCATATATTAGAAAATAAGATGAATTAATTCGAGTGAAATGAGAACTGCCACTTAGTGTTTACTCTTGATTTGAAAAAAAAATAAAAATAAAGAATAAAAAGAGCATATATATATGAGAGTTTGTGAGTAGTTTGGGTTTTTAGCCTTTTTAACTCGAACCAGTAAGTATGTATGTGTATTTTCATACCTAGTGCCCTAAAGCCATCTGGTTTGAGAGTCATTAGCCTAACATTCACTATATGGGTTAATTAGAAAGCTTAAGGGACCTAGATATTACACAGTCACAAAATGACTTGTTAGGAAAAAACAAAAAAGATGATGAATTATGGCCCAACCAGTGTCCATAGAAATTTTCAAGAGATATGTGTGGAAATGCATAAAGACTAAGTTTGCTCCTTAAATCCTAACATTTGTTATATCATACGAACTTGGAAATTTCTATGTTGGAAAAGGTAAGTGAGTGAAGAGTGCCCGCCAGAGTTTACAAGGGAGTATGTGCGGGGAAGGACAAGGACCAGATTTGCTTTCTGGATTCTAACTTTTCTTATATCAATTCAACTTAGAAACCCTTGCATTGGAAAAAAACAATGAGAGAAAAGAGGCCATCGAAGTAAACAGTAAACTGGCAGCTATCTTTGTGGCTTTGAGAGGAAATTTATTTTTGTTAAATCTCAAGGGATCAGACTATTTGAACAAAAAATTCCGTTTTTACAACATTATAGTGGAATATTTGAAATCTATTTTTGATGTATACATTTTTCACCATGCAAGCAAATTGGTTTGAACTTGAGAAAGTTTTCAAAAATAAAACTATGGACCAGACTTTGAAAAGTCTAAAAATATAATTATTTTAGATTTTGAAAGTATCTAACATGAATAGATTTTCTTTTGGGAAATTTCTTTACTCCTTTCTTTTTATTCTTCTTAAAAAAAATGAAAAGAAGAATTTTGTGGGTATATTCATTGTAAACCCTCACGAGTCACAACTCATTCACTAGGGGGAACCTATGGGTTTAAAGGCTTATTGCATATGCTAAATGCAACTAAAAGTGCCAGCAAAAGTGGCGTTGCATTAATGTTTACTTTTATAGCATTGCATTAGTTTTAGGTTTGACTAGGTTAGGATGGAAGTCTCATATTTTTCATAGTTTTTGCTAGGGACTAGCAAAACACTGGCTGGGGGGGGTGTGATAAGCCCTTAAAAATGCATATTTTTATATACATTTTAGACCATTTTAAAGATTTATTGACTTAAAAGAGCTTCATTTAATGTGATATCATGGTTTCATGAATTTTAAATTCATTTTAGTATTTTTCTATATAATTTGCATAAAAATTACACTTTTTGCATAAATTCATGAAACCTGCCATTTTTAGAAATCTATTTTTGGAAAGTTTTGTAAAAATTCTTTTTCTCATGGAAAAAAAATCAATTTTAATCATCATTAGCTCATTCACATAAAATAATGAAAAACGATGTTTATTGTATTGTCATTTCATGAGAGATAGGCCCACAACCATGCATTTGTGATCTTAGGGTTAAAATTATCCTATTAAATGAATTTACATTTGTTTGGTATGAAATTGATGACATAGGTTCCATTTTCAAAGAATTGAGGCAAGAGAATTTATTTTCAAAGGAAAGGAGAGAAGAATCGGAGAGAGGAAAGAAGTTAGAAGAGAAATTTCAAAAATTAGCTTCATGGTCCCACACACATGCACATGTGTTGAGATACACTTGTGGGACATTGAAGATGGGGTCCATTTACTTGTTGGATATTTCAAGATATTTTCAAGATAAATTTGAAGAAAATCTCATCAAAGATGAAGAAGAAAAACCATAAAAGAGTTCTTCTTTCAAAAGGAGTAGAAAATTGATAGAAAAAAAAAAGAAAAAAAATCCAAGCAATGCGATTTTGAATCAGATTTTTGTGCCTGAAGAGAAGAAAAAATTAAGGAAGAATTATCTTGGCATATCTCTTTGATTTTGAAGCCAACAAGGAGAACCTTCCAAAGAAGGAAAGTTGACAATGCAAGAGACAAATGAGGAAGTTCTACACCTTATGTGGGTCATGTTTGATTCCAAATGAAGATTCGTATCCCTAGGTTATCTTTCCAAATTTCTGAATTGAGGGAAGCATCCAAGAAGAACTTTCAAGCAAAGAAAGAAAAGAAAGAAAAACGAAGAAAAAAAGTTCCAGCTAGGAATTCATTCCCAACCTCATTATGAGCAGCCCAAAATTTCAAATTTTTACTATTTTTTGAAAATATTATGATATCAAGAAAGAAGGGAAACTTTGGGGGTTGAAAAACTATAAATAGGGCAGCCTTATGGTAGTTTAAGGCATGGACAAAGAGCTCCTCCTCTAAATCTCTATATTTCAGCTTCCTCATCTCTCTCTTCTCATCATATTCAGCAAGGAGGCTTAGCCCTACGGCCACACTACACCCTTGGGAGTTTCATTAGAAGAGATTCTTCTTTTCTATCCTAGCATGTATTTTTCTTGATTTTATTTGTAAATCTCTTGTAAAGATTTTTACATGTTAGTATAATGTTATACTTCTTAAATTTTTCTTCTTTTCTTATAGTTTGTGTGGATATGTTATCAATGTTTTTTGTGCTTTTATTGATGACCTAAAATACTAGAATCATACTTGAAGTAATCATAAACCCGGTTAAAAGAAAATTTGATAACTTTACTACATTTACTTTCCTGTCTACCACATTTAAAGGCAACACTACTACATTTAAATTTTTTTGTCATCACTACATCTAATTTCCTGCAAATACTACATTTATTCTTCTGCACTACTGCATTTAAATTTCTTTCATTACTACATTTAAATTTCTGCACTTTTATTTCAATTTTTTGCACACTTTATGTTCTTTTACAATTTCTTTTTTAGAATTGTTCGCTGCTGAAATTTACATTCGGTTCATGCATATTTCAGTTTTTTTTATCATGTTTAATGTTGTTTCTCATGAAACTTTGAAATCAGATTGAATATTTGAATTTTATGTGTTTTAAAATGATGAAAATCAGTCCATAAAGCAAGACAAATCTGACTCTAAATCTGAATTTGAGCACTCCTTTGTGTGTATGATTTTTTCATAGTTCTATTTGTTGCAAGAAGTAAAATTGGAATTTGAAAATCAGGGTTAAGGATAAACAGTTCAGAATTTGTGCAGAAAATAGCCTAAAAAGGGTTCATGTTGGATGATTTTTTACTAAACAGTTTTGCACATGTCTATATTAGTGAATGCTTGATGTTTAAAACTATTTTTAATCCTGAATTCAGAACTGAAACAACATGGAAAACAGTCCAAAATCAGTCTTGAAACAATGGTGGAAGTTAGCCTTGTTCATGTGATTGTATGATGTGTTTGTGGATTGTTTAAACTAATCTTTAAAAACTGATTGTTTAATGTTGTTTCATGGTCCCACACACATGCATATGTGTGGGGATACACTTGTGGGACATTTAAGATGGGGCCCATTTACTTGTTGCATAATTCAAGATATTTTCAAGATAAATTTGAAGAAAATTTCATCAAAGATGAAGAAGGAAAGCCTCATAAGAGTTCTTTTTTTGAAAAGGAGTAGAACATTGAAAGAAAAAAGAAAAGAAAAAAGAAATCCAAGCAAGCATGGATGCCCAATGTGATTTTGAATCATAGTTTTGTGCATAAAGAGAAGAAGAAATCAAGGAAGATTTATCTTGGCATATCTTTTTGATTTTGATGCCAATAAGGAGAACCTTCCAAAGAAGGAAAGTTGACAATGCAAGAGATAAAGGAGGAAGTTCTACACCTCACGTAGGCCATGTTTGATTTAAAGAGAAGATTCTTATCCATAAGTTATCTAGCCAAAGATCCCAATGCAAAGTGGCAAAGACAAGTATAGAAAGAAGCATCCAAGAAGGACTTTCAAGCAAAGAAAGAAAAGAAAGAAAAAAAAAAGAAAAAAGAAAAAAAAATTCCAGCTAGGAATTCATGCCCAACCTCATTATGAGCAGCCCAAAATTTCAAATTTTATTATTTTCTGAAAATATTATGATATCAAGAAAGAAGGGAATCTTTGGGCGTTGAAAAACTATAAATAGGGCACTCTTGTGGTAGTCTAAGGTATGAAAAAAGAGCTCCTCCTCTAAATCTCTACACTTCATCTTCTTTTTTTCTCTCTTTTCATCATATTCCTCAAGGAGGTTTAGCCCTAAGGCCACATTACACCCTTGGGAGTTTCATTAGAAGAGGTTCTTCTTTTCAGCATGTATTTTTCATGATTTTATTTGTCAATCTCTCTTCATCATATTCTTCAAGGAGGTTTAGCCCTAAGACCACACTATACCCTTTGGAATTTCATTAAAAGAGGTTCTTCTTTTCCATCCTAGCATATGTATTTTTCTTGATTTTATTTGTCCATCTCTTGTAAAGATTTTTACATGTTAGTATAATGTTTTTCTTCTTAAATTTTTCTTCTTTTCTTATGGTTTGTGTGGATATTTTATTAATGTTTTTTATGCTTGGATTGATGACCCAAGATACTAGAATCATACTTGAAGTAATCATGAACCCAGTTAAAAGAGAATTTTAAAAAGATAACTTTACTACATTTACTTTCCTATCTACTACATTTAAATTAAGCACTACTACATTTAAATTTTTTTGTCATCACTACTTTTAATTTCCTACAAATACTACATGTATATTTCTGCATTACTACATTTAAATTCTTGTCATTACTACATTTAAATTCCTATCATTACTACATTTAAGTTTCTGCATTTTTATTTCGATTTTCTACGAACTTTATGTTCTTGCACAGTTTTTTCTTTAGAATTGTTCACTCCTGAAATTTGCATTAGTTTCATGCATATTTCAATTTTTTTTTATCATGTTTAATGTTGTTTGTCATGGAACTTTAGAAATCAAATCAAATATCTTAATTTTATGTGTGGGCGTGGATATGTAATCCCGTAACAATCCATGCCCTGAAGAATTGTGCACGCATTCTTACAAGGGAGATTCCGTAGGAACGTGTGAGGTATGCCAACACACGTAGAAATATAACTCATCATAATCGAACTCCTGCGAAATACTCTATAATGATCAAAAGCAAGACAAGAGAAGCATATCTTTCAAATTTCATAGATAGATATAAATATATATATATATCAATGCTTAAGACTTAAAATAACGTTTCATACAATTCAAACTACTATTTAAAGAAGTTGAGTACAAAAGGGCTAATTTGCACATTCCCAATGGTAGACCAAAATGACGGCTGCAACACCTACAAAACTGGCGCACTCCATAGGATGACTAATCAAAGACATCACCATCCTTCCATTCATCTATACCCCGAGGTACTGTTGGGGCACTCTCGGGGGCGCGTCAACAACCGAGTCGGGACTGGGTTTCGTACCTGCAATACCAAGGGTAACACTATTAACACGACGATTAAGCAAATACAGAGCATATGAACTAGCATAATGTATCAAATGAACTTATTAATATACATTGGATAGGAGAGCAATAATGGTCTATTAGGCATAATGTGCATGAGTAACACTTAGTGAAGAATCATAATCAAGATGTAGTACACAGTAATTGGCATCCATGATGCTCTATTCTCCCAAAATGGGAGCATACATACATATGGGTTGCTAGGAGATCAAGCTAGCTTCCTTAGGAGTGCCGACAACTCCTCCGTAACTACTACAGTAGTGACATAATAATACCCCAAAACGCACAAGCTAAGTGGTGCTGACTCGGATTCACCCCTCTCATATTTCCAATCATACTCGTCATAACATACATAAGGAATATCAATTTGAAGGTATGATCAATCATGAATACAGATGGATAATTAAACGAAGCATATTTATATGAGCTACGAAGGCTCGAACCTCGGCTATATCCCCTTTTGGCTTGCAAGCACGTACTCAGTAAAAGCTCTGGCTTGTCAGACATGCACTCATTAGAAGCTCAGGTTTGAATTGCCTCAAGGTTTGACTAGAGAGAGTGAATGCATAGACAAATCATGTTGAGGGCATGGCATTTAACAATATGAAGGCATTCGGACTGAGTAAATATCCAAGAATCACTATTCACCTTGTATTAGGTAACCCATGATCCCCAAGGTCATTCAACTCGATGTACTCATAAAACGTCTGGTGCCATTGTGTTACCGCATCTTGGTATTAACTTGTATATATAAGGGCACCCTTCTTATGCCAACATCCATGACTTGACATTGGGAGATCATCCGGGAATTTCTCATTCTCTTTAACATGTACTTACTGTTGGCTAGTGTGGTTGTGAGAATATGCCAATACTGAGGCCCTATAAGGTCATAGAGAATTCCTAATATCCTAAATTCACTGGGTTCTTACGGCTTAGCCGAGTGGTTTCAAGTTTCCTCCAATAGTTCAGGCGCATTTATGGCTTAGCCGTATATTAGCCTACAGCTAGGTTACGGTTGGGTCACGGCTTAGCAGTAAGGTATTACACGGTGGAGCCGTGTGTAAGCCCTAGAAGAAAATAGGTTGTTCAGACTCTCGGCGAAATGCGTCGTAAAAAGGCTTATGGCTTGGGCACGGGCTGGGTATGGCTTAGCCGTAGTTCATTTCACGGTGCAGCCATAGGCAAGCTGCAGTACAAAACCAATTTTATTGCTCTCGGAACATTGAGCCATAACTACTTACGGCTTAGCTGTAGCTTCGCCGTACACTTCAGAAAACCTGAAGTCAGTTCTATAGCTCAGTTTCAATACAGGATCAATACCGAACCCGAATTGTGTGGAGTTTCCATGACTTAATTATAGTGTAATTGAAGGTGTTCAATACCCACACACCTTCTTATTCCATGTTTACTTCCTAACTCAATCCGTGCCCCATTTGTACATAGTTAAACAGTGAAAACAGCTGAGATTGGAGAATTCGAAGAACACACCCAAGAATCAATGACTTAATCACGCATGCAGCACATATGAACTCTAATACTTGCATCTTAACAGTGTTTGTCCTCCTTAAGTCCTTTTTGTTGTGTGGCTGAGGGAAACCTCCAAATGAAAATGGGTTCTCTACAAGTAGAATATGTAATGAAGGATGGGATTTAGATTTGCATGCATGTCATGTAATTGAATCCTTATGACTCTAATAAACCCAAAATGAATGAGATGGAGGTAAGTTTTCACCTTATGCAGCTAATTGCTTGGAAAGGGAGAATACTCAAGGAGAGAAATGCACAAAGAAGGAGAGAGGAAGAAAAAGAAAAGTTCCCACCACTACATGCAAGACTTCTTAAGTCTAGTAGCTCCCTAATCTAGAAGTGAAGATGAAGATTGAGGAGGAGAGAACCACTCTAGCAGCCAATGTGAGAAGGGAATGAAGAGAAAGGAGAAGGGATGTTGAGTTCTGTCTTTTTAAAAAGAAATTTCCTATCTTGGATGCAAACCCATTTTCCTTGGGGTATTTACAATTTAAGTCACATGGCCGGAGTTAGCCTGAGATGAATCCAAATCAAGTTGGGTCCAACACGAAAGATGATCTACACGAAAAATTACATAAGGAGTAATTGACGAGGTGCCCAAAAGATGCAAGAACAATTTACAAAAAGGTCCTCAACTACTGAGGTAAAGTTCAAACTCCGCTCAACTCTCCATCCAAGACCCAAACCCAATCGTTTTTAAACTAGATTAACCTTAACAAGGTTTAATTAACATAGAACGTGATTAATTAACGTAGATTAGGATTAGTTGGATTCGGAACCTTACATATGATCTTTTTCATAGTTCTATTTGTCGCATAATGTAAAATTAGAATTTCAAAATCAGGTTTAAGGATAAACATTCTAGAATTTGTGTAGAAAATAGTCTAAAAAGGGTTCATGTTGGATGATTTTTCACTAAACAGTTTTGCACATGTTTATATTAGTGAATACTTGATGTTTAAAACTGTTTTTAATCCTGAATTCAGAACTGAAACAACATGGAAAACAGTCCAAAATCAGTCTTGAAACAGTGGTGGAAGTTAGCCTTGTTCATGTGATTGTATGATCTGTTTGTGGATTGTTTAAACTAACCTTTAAAAACTGATTTACTATGTTTAAAAGAAGAAGTTTTAGATTTGAAACTGAATCAAATCATTACCATTAAATCTGATTTCTAAAGAAAACATGGTCACTTACAACATTTGCGCACCCCACTCATTCATGTATTATTTTTTTTTAGTTTGCATTGTCATCATTCACACATCATAGATTAGTTTAGGAAAGTTTAGTTTCAAACTTTTTTTTTATTTTTAGAAAGATTCTTGTGTGTGATAACTTAGGATACATTCATTCTTAATTTAGAAGTTGCTTAGTTTAGTTGCATTGTAGAGTTTGTTTTTTTAGAAATTGTTTAGCATTAGAAGTTTGCTAATTTGATTTTAGATTTTTATTTAGATTTTCTTTCTAAAATTAAATTTCTTTCTAATTTGAATTGATGTTGTAAATCTTTTATTTTTAGAAAGTGTAAGCTCTTAGTTTGAAATTAGGAAATTTTTGTTTTCTTTCACTTTTTTTTAATTAGTTTCTAACATTGTTTAGTTTTTAGTTTAGCAAGTTTGTAATTTTAGTTTTCATTTTATTGGAAGTTCTAATGTATGTTTTATTCTGCAGAAATTTTATTTTTGTTTTTAGGAAGTTTTAGATTTAGGATTTCTAATTTTGGAAATGTTCTTGTAATTGTTTAATTTTTCAGAATGAAAGTATTTATTAGATTTTGAATTAGGTTAGTTGTAGAATTTTATTTAGGCAGGTGACTAGTTGAAAACATCTTAAATACATTGCTCCCTGAGGATCAACCTGGTCTCACCAGTTTATTACTATATCGTAGCTCTACACTTGGAGTTGACGAACAATCTCTTGGCACCGTTGTCAGGGAACATCATTTTAGGTAACTTTTCTGACTTTCCTTATTTATATTGCTTTGTCGGTGAGATTTCATTTTAGTATCTTACTAGAAATAGGAGAAAATGCATAGAATGATAAATTGCCCTAAATAGGAATAGGAAAATGCATGGAATTTTAGAAAGTTCACATCACTCTTATTTTTAGAAACTTTCTAAAATCGGAAAAAGTTACTATTTTCATCTTGTTATGACTCCTTTTGGGAGAAAGAATCCAGTGATCTAATCAATATCCTTAATCTTATCAGTGTCCAAGAAGGCCTTTGCCCCTGTAGTTCACAATAGCTAGTCTATTTAGAAAACTCGTATTTCAAACGGGTCCATCTGTGACGCTATCACTCCTTGGTGGCTAACTTGGCCGAGTTGGTTTTATAGGATTGGATTGGACAACTTAAGGAAACTTTTCAACTTTAGGGAGTTATTTAGTTAATAGGTTTTTCTCATTTATTTTCTTTAATAAAAAAGAACCTCAAAATTCCAAAAAGAAAGGACAAGTGCTCTTAACCAATTTGGCAAAGAGGTTCAGCATGTAGATTAGAAAGGAAAGAATCTCTTAGAACTTCAAGTCCTTCGTGATTTTCATAAATGGCAAGTGGGTCCTGTAACAATGATGCCCAACTAAAGAATAGAACTAATGATGGGGACAGCAATGGCATGGAGGTTAACTAGCCACCAAGGACTTTATGTGATTACTTGAACCCCGCATGTCAAACTACACCATCATGTATAGTGGTACCTAAAATTACGGGTTAATTTGAAATCAAACCTGGCATGATCTAACTTCTATCTATGTTTCATGGGCTTGACTTTGAAAGTGCATACTTGAACCTAAAAGAATTTGATGAAATATGTTTAACACTTCAATTACAGAATGTAGTGCCAGATGTAATCAAACTCCGATTATTTCCATTTTTTTTGTTTGAAAGATAAATCAAAGACTTGGCTGCCTTCTCTTAGACCAAGTTCAATCAATACCTGGAAAGGCCTTGAGACTAAATTTTTGAAGCAATTCTTCCCACAACATAAGACCAACACTTTAAAAAGGGAGATTGGGATGTTTAAACAAAATCTCAAGGAACCCTATTATAAGTGTTAGGAAAGATTTAATGAATTGATCCTTGCATGTCCTCACCACGGATATGAAACATATCATCTCATCGAAATTTTTATTATGAATTTAACTTCTGATACGTGTCAATTTATTAAGATGATGTGCAATGGTCAATTCGATGAAAAGCAAATTGATGAAACATGAGAATTTTTGGAACTAATGGACAAAAATGCACAAAAATGGGCCTCGTGATGCTTCTCTAAAAATGCATATTTTCATACACATTTTGAACTATTTTAAGGACTATTAATTTGAAAGAGCCTCATTCAGTGTGATCTAGTGGTTTCAAGCATTTTAATTTCATTTTAGTATTTCTCTTCATAATTTGTTTAAAAATCACACTTTTTGCTTACTTTCATGAAACCTGCCATTTTTGGAAAGTCTATTTTTGGAAAGTTTTGTGAAAATTTATATTCTTATGAATTAAATTGAATTTTCATCATAATTAGTACATTCATATAAAATCATGAAAAATGGTATGCATTTTCATTTTCATTTCATGAGAAATGGATCCGTATTCATGCATTTGTGATGTTAGGGGTAAAATTGTCTTTTCACATAAAATCGCATTTGTTTTGTAGGAAATTGATGATATGGGTCCCATTTATAAAGAATTGAGGTGAGGAATTGATTTTCAAGAGAAAGGATAGATGAATTGAAAAAAAAAAAGAAATTTGAAGAAAATTGCAAAAAGTCGGCTTCATAGTCCTACATATACATGCAATGTGTGGGGTACACTTGCAAAACATCCAAGATGGCATCCATTTATTTGTTGCATATTTTCAAGAGATTTTGAAGAGAATTTGAGGAATATCTAATTAAAGACGGATCAGGAAAGCCACATAGGAGCTCTTTTTGGAGAAGCAAAAGATGTAATTAAAATAAATAAATAAAATATCCAAGCAAGCTATTCCATGTCCAAAAGAGGATTTTGGATCGGATTTTGGTTGAAAAACTAAAGGAAAAAAAATCAAGGGAGAATTATCTAGAAGATCTCTTCAAGTTTGAAGCCAGCAAAGAGAACTTTCAAAAAAAATGAAAAGTTGACAATGCAAAGAGATAAAATGGGAAGTTCTACACCTCTTGTGGGCCACGTTTGATTCCAAGAGAGGATTCTCTAAAAAAAATGCTACAGCTAGATCTCATCAAGTCCTAGAGGGGGGGGGGGTGAATAGGACTATTAAAAATTTATTTCCAAATATAAGGTTTTATTAGTGTGCAATTAAAATTAAGAGTCCACAAGTACGATCAAGAAAGATGCTCAGAGTTGTGTGTGCTAACAGTGTATAGAAATACTATTAAAACAAGGAAGATATAGCTCAAAAAGATTATCAGCACAAGTAAATAATGGCTATAAGGCATTTACCACACACAACAAGACATAAACACAAAAATTTATAGTGGTTCGGTCTCAAACCTACATCCAGTCTCAAGAGCAATCTCTCTTAGTTCCACTAAATATGAGGTACTTACATAATAAACACCTCTTGCAACAATTTTTGATCCGATGGTTTGTCTTCTACCAACTGGATTTTTTTGATCAGGTGGTTGATCCTTGATCTAATCCACTAACTACAACAATTTTTGATGCGGTGGTTTGTCTTCCACCATATACAGCAGAGAAAATTGAAATAAAGTAGAACACCCGAACAAGGAACTATATCCTTAGTTTTTGAGTGGTGCTCTTGAAGCTTGAAAGACTACCTCCAAGCTGTGACCTTTTGTGCTTGATCCTTGGTGATGAAGATCTTCAAATGAGTGTTCAGCCAAGGGAAGAGGTTTTATAAAGGTTTGGAAGGTTAAGATTTTCTCAGATTGAATGAAGCCCTTCCTAAATGCACAACTACTCTTCTTAGGACAAAATGGCACTTTAAGAGTTATAGAGAAGGTGGTTCTGGGAACTTCTAGTATGGTTGTACTAATCAGGCAAAAGCTTAGCTATGTTGGAGGTTTTCTCAGTTTGATCTCTATAGTTGGAAAAAAAGAAAGGTCCCCCTTAAATTCATAGAAGCTCCAATGGTTAGATCTACGGCTAAAAACAAAATGGCTACGGCTTAGCCATATGCTCTGACAACATCCAACGGCTAGTTTGACCCAGATTCAACGTTATTCCTTCTTACAATTAAGCTTACGGCTTAGCTGTAAATCCTTATACAGTTTAGCCGTGAGCACCTTACGGGTTAGCCGTGGATCAGCCATATGCAAAAATATCTCAAAACTGCTCTCTGTAAAGTTGCCCGTAAACTTTACGGCTTAGTCGTGAATCATACTACGGCTTAGCCGTATCACTTTTACGATGCAGCCGTAGAGTCAGCCGTAGAACAAATGTTTCAAAAACATCTATCTAGAGAGTGAGCCGTAAAATTTGCAGCTTAACCGTGGTCCAAGCCGTAGTTCAAAACCAGGGTGTTTAGAGACCCTTTTCCCATTCTATTTCTACAGACATTAAAAGTCAATGTTACCTTATCCCTTGGCACTCATAAAAGGTCTTTTAGATAATGGACTTGATTGATCTTGATCTTCCTTGAACTTGCTTGATCTTCATTAATAGACCTTGAGCTTCCTTGATCTAGCTTGATCTTGATCTTCATAGATGTAACTTGATCTTTCTAGGGCTAGAGTAGACTTGGGTCACGTAATTGACAACACATTCTTACAAAGACACTAACAATCTCCCTCTTTGTCAATTTTGTGACAAAAATACACATAATGAAGAAGATACAACATTTTAACTCAACAAAAGATACAAGTGTTATAAGATTGAATACACCTTAACCAAACAGGTCTACATAAATCCTAAAAGTTCAACATATTGAGGCTCCCCCTTTGATGATGCTTGACCTGCAAAAGTCTTTAAACATAATCAACTATAGAGGTGGGAGGTTAGAAAGCTCTCCCTGAAGGTATGCATATAATTCTCCCCCATTTTGGCACAAGATTGACAAAGAGATAAGAAAGCACGAGAATCATCACAGCCATGCATGAAGAAAAACAAATGCACACAGAGAGAAGCAACTCCGAAATGATGTCCACATTATATGTGAAAACAGGTGCAAAACAAGGCACAAATAGGTTCAAAAAAAAAAAAAAAAACAGAAAGAGTGCATCACCCACAAATACAAAAGATGTAACTAATCCCAATACCATAGCCATAAGGTGAAGCACAGGCAATTTTCACTATACATAAAAAATACAATGCCAACAAAACACAGGATAGAAAAACAGGACATCAATCAGAAGGAGGAGAGGGGGAAGGAATCGCCACATCATCTCTCCGGCAGCCTTTAGAGATCTTTGAGAGGTATCAAAAAGATTTCTTCAATAGCTTCTCCATCTTTGTTTGTTGTTGTTCGAATGCTGCCAACCAAGCAAAGGAAGAAGCCGGAGGAGGAACCGAAATAGGTGAGGCAGTAGAGGGAGCTGTAGGAGGAAGCCCGTCTGGGGAGTCTTCTTTAGCCCTAGAATCATGATAGCCGGGACCAGGTACCTGCTGCTTGGAGAAACGCATGTTTTGAATTTTGTCGATCCCAAAGGTGGGGTGAGACTTGGGAGCTTCACTAGATGGTAAATTGACCCCACAATGAGAGGCAAGGCGAGTCATGAGATACCCAAACACACAAGCATTGGTGCCTCTATCCGGACATAGCCATAAACGAATGATGGAAGCACAAATAAGAGAGGGAAAGCACACTTTGACCCCCATGTGGACACAATAGAAGACATTAACATGAAAGGGGTCAGGTCAGAGAAATTGCCCTTCCTAGGATAGATATTACATGTGAAAATGGCATGCAAAATCCGGTAGTGAGCAAGTAAGGAAGCTGCAGGGAGGAAGCCCTTGTCCTTCCAAGGAATGGTCTCTCCACATAAAGCTAAAGTGGCAATTTTTTTTCCTCTTCGGAGAGAGAGTCATTGATGATGGAAGGAGGCACATCAAAGATTGGGACACATAGAAGGGCAGAAATGATGGCAGGAGTGATGACATTAGTACCATCAGTGAATACAATCTCAAAAGAGAGAGAGTCTATAGATGCTTCCTTGAGAGATGCATACATGGTTTGGACAATAGATGGGAAGGCAGGACCACCCCATTTGAGAATATTTTCCCACCCAACCGTGGAGAGGAGAGTATGAACCCCATTTTTTTCAATTGCAAGAATATTAACACTTCGCTCCATAGTAATGGGACGAGAGGAAAAGGACCTATCTCTAGTGGGTTCCCGTGGAACTAGAACTCTGGGAGAGGGTGGTGAGTTCTGACTATTTCTGGAGGAGCTCCCAGACATTCGGGGCCTTTTATTGGCAAGGTAAGCATTTTTGGTCTGTGGAGGCATAGTAACAGAGCAAATAGATAAGAATGGGAAGTACAACCACAAGGAAAACGAAAATCAGAAAGAAACAGGAAGGAGAAGCACATAACAGATACAGAAGAAAACATGCACCGAGAAGCAAAAATAAAGGAACTGAAGCAAGCAAGAATCGAGGAAGAGGAGATCAATACGGTGGAGGCAAGGGGAGAGTATACCTTGAGGAAGAAGGCCGGAAGATAAAAGAATGAAGAAGGAAAAACTAGAGACCATAGGGCAGAAAAATAGATCCAGGCGTAGTGAAAAAGAAAAAAACGAAGAGACAGCCTTAAGTACAAATCGGCGTACAGAACGAGGACGAAAATAACACTGTACGGCTTAGCCGTAGAGTATTTTATGGCTGAGCTGTAAACTTGACGGTTGAGCCATAGGGTAAAGTATGCGCAAATACAGGTTAACCGTAGAGAGATTAAGGCTTAGCTGTAGGTCCTGGGCAAAACGCAAATTAATCCAAACAGCAAACACCAATAAATTTCCTCAAGTTTTCAAATTTTAACACATCAAGGGGTTTGGTCAAGATGTCTGCAAGTTGATGTTCAATCAAGCACAATGATTTCTTCTTCGACCAATTCCCTAATGAAATGATGCCGGATATCAATACGTTTTGTGTGAGAGTGCTGGACAGGGTTTTTAGAAATATTTATAGCACTAGTGTTATCATAATACAAGCTCATTATTCCTTGCTTAATGCCATAGTCCATAAGCATCTGCTTCATCTACAAGAGTTGAGAACAGTAGCTTCCGGCACATATATTCAGCCTCTGCAGTGGAAAGAGATAGAATTTTGCTTTTTAGTATGCCAAGCTACTAGATAATTTCTAATATAAAAACAGCCGCCACTTGTGGATTTTCTATCATCTAAGCTTTCTGCCCAATCAGCATCTGAATATCTAGCAATGGAAGATGATGAGTCATGAGGATACCACAGACTATATACAGTTGTATCTGCAATATACTTGATGATTCTTTTTACAGCAGTCAGATGGGATTCTTTCAGATCTGATTGATACCGTGCACACGCTCCCACACTAAATGCTATGTCTGGCCTACTTGTAGTTAGGTATAACAGGCTACCAATCATACTTCTGTATAGGCTTGAGTCAACCCCTTTTCCATTAGCATCTTTAGTAAGTTTGATGGTTGTACTCATGGGGGTTTTGACATGTTTCCTAGCCATTAGACCAAATCATTTTACCAATTCCTTTGCGTACTTGGACTGGGAAATGAAGATACCATCACGTAATTGTTTGACTTGCAAAACTAAGAAAAAATTTAGTTCGCCAACCATACTCATTTTGAATTCAAATTGCATTAGATTTGCGAACTGAGCAGTCAATTCATTACACGTAGAGCCAAATATGATATCATCTACATATATTTGCGCTATTTGGATGAAAAGAGTTTTATCAACACTACCTCTTTGAAAATCATTATCTAACAAGAATTTTGTCGATCTTTCATACCAAGGATGTGTAGCTTGCTTAAGACCATACAGAGCTTTTTTTAATCTAAACACATGATTAGGGAATTTTATGTCTATAAAACCTTTAGGTTGTTCAACATACACTTCCTCATTCAAAATTCCATTTAGAAAGGCACTTTTAACATCCATTTGATACAATTTGAACTTTAAAAGGCAAGTTATAGATAACGAAATCCTAATTGATTCTAAACATGCAATTGAAGCAAATGTCTCATCAAAGTCAATACCTTCAATTTGAGAGTATCCCTGTGCTACCAACCTTGCTTTGTTCCTAACAATGACGCAATTTTCATCAAGTTTATTTTTGAATATCCATTTAGTGTCTGTCACATTTTTATCCTTTGGTCTTGGAACTAGGTACCAAACATCACTTCTTGTAAATTGGTTCAATTATTCTTGCATTGCTTTTATCCAATCACTGTCTAAAAAGACTTCATCAACGCATGTAGGTTCTAAAACAGAAGTAAGGCACAATTGACTCATAATGTTCTCCAATTGTTTCCTAGTTTTTACACCAGTTAAAGGATCACTAATAATCTGCTCTCTAGGATGATCTTTTATATTCACCAAATTTTCAGTGGAAGTAGGAACATCAATTTTTACTGTGGATCGTGTGGATTCAGTGATTAAGGGAACTTCCACTTCATCAACATCATCCGAGACTGTGGATTCATCATCTATAATAACATTTATTGACTCTTGGATGACTCTGGTTCTCATATTTAGAACACGATAGGCTTGACTCCATGTCGAATAGCCTAAGAATATACCTTCATCACTTTTCGATTCAAGTTTACTCAGTTGTTCTCTATCCTTCAGAATGTAACATTTACTTCCAAAGACCTTAAAATATTTGACATTTGGTTTCTTCCCATGCCACAATTCATAAGCTGTCTGATTTGTACCAATCCTAAGATAGACTCGGTTGATGATGTAGCAGTTGGTATTAACAGCTTTGGCCCACAAGTCTCTAGGAAGATTCTTACTATGAAGTATGACTGTGGCCATGTCTTGAAGAACTCGACTCTTTTTTTCAGCTACCCCATTTTGTTGTGGAGTTTTAGGTGCTGAATATTCATGATGAATCCCATATTTCTCACAGAATTTGTCAAATTAATCATTTTCAAATTCTCCACCATGATCACTTCTGATTTGGGCTACTGAAGTGCCTTTTTCAATTTGAATTTGTTTTACTATCCTTTTAAATTCTCCAAATGCTTCTAATTTTTCTCTTAAGAATGCAACCCAAGTGAATCTAGAATAATCATCTACCATGACAAGAAAGTACCTTTTCTTACCTCGACTCTCTCTTTTTGTTGGTCCAACCAGGTCTATGTGAATTAGTTCTAGAGGTGAGAAGTTTTCATAGCATTCACCCTTTTATGGGCACTTCTAATTTGTTTTCCTTGAAGGCATTCTCCACAGATCATCTTTTCTTGGCTACTGATCTTGGGCAGTCCTTCAATATATTTGTTTAAATGGGATAAGTCCCTGTAGCATACATGCCCAAGTCTTTGATGCCATAACTTAGCTTCATCAGTATTAGTCAATAAGCAAGAAGTGGAGGATGAAGTTGTTAGATTTTGTGGACTTAATCCTTCAGTTGATGTAATAAATTGATTAATTTCTTTATTTATCAATAAAATCATCCTTTACTTTCATGAGATGAATATTATTTTACTATTTCATGCACATGACCAATACATATGACATAATGGTTCATGAGTTGAACCGGGTCCCATTAGTATATTAGATGTGATATATGTGCATGGATGAGATCCACATGCGGGAGATATATGTCACAAATCTTATACTTAAATAGCTTCACAACCAGTAATGAGACTGGGCATCTCATTTGATAAGGTTGCAGCACTTTGATCACTATGAGATAGTGTGATTTTTCTCGATCATTAAAATGTAAGATTCTAGATCACGGTGCTGGTACATTGGATGTATTGAAGGACCATGAGATGCACCTTATGGAATTCCGTCTCAATAATAAGGTATGCTCTCATAATTCCCTAGTAATAGGCTCTCAATCCTGAGACATTGATGAACTCAAGTTTCTATCTATTCATTTGCTTTGAGTCACCAATGAGTAAGGCCAACTATAGGTTAACACCTTGGTGTCTTGGGTATGTGGTAGTAGAACTGTGGGAATATTGAATGATCAAGATGAAATCTATCTTTATTATCCCCTTGTGCCAATTAATGGATTTGTCATTAGTAAGTGCGTACCCATCTCAATTAAGAATTAATTGGATGGTACTGATGATTGCTGTGATTAATTGGGGCTCAAGGATAATAAGATGTGGAATTTAGATTGGAAGAGATAGATTTATTCCAATTGATCCACAGATATTGATAGAAGGGCCTACTTGTGGTAATTGGGAAGTTTAGGGTCTTCATTGTAATTTATTCCTAAGACTGGAGTGCAATTGCATTTATATAGTGGTAAGATTTGCAATTAACTGTGGGCCGGGATTGCACATGAGATGTGGGGTCGCGGTGTTCCAGTTGGAGCCAGCTTTCTAAGGAATCCCTAGTTGTCCCCATGCTAGCCCAAGATATTGGAAAATACTAATCCGACTTGAACTCTAAAAAGAAGATTTTGGAAAAGAGAAAGTTGCTAATCGCTTTGGAAGTAAGACTTCTATTTCAATTATACAAGAGAGAGATTTGAAAGTCTATAAAATCTCTTGGACGTCCAATAAGACTCTCTCTCACGCCCAAAACCCTATTCGTGCAAGAGTTGCACGAGTTTCTCTCTCCTTCTCTTTTCTAGTTCCTTGGAGTTTCGAGTTGGGATTTCTCCTGAAGATTCCACTAATCTTCTTGAGAAAAAAAATCCAATTTGGGTCATAGCGTGGAAGGCTAAGAGGTGTTGAAGATTCTCATCATCAAGTAGAGTCGCAACTTCTCCATGAGAGCACTGTGAATCTCCAAAGGTATGAGCTACTTCTTTCATGTTGTAGATTATTGTGGACATTTAGTGCTATTTGATTCTATCTTTTAGATAGAATATTTACTGTACATGGTCACGAGATTAAGGGTAATGCATCCTGGATTGGGTTTTTGGTCTTATGGATAGTTGATCCCTGTGTCAAATGGCTCAAAAGTTTTGAAAATCTATCCACGAGACCCACTTGCTTCCAACAGAAGTATTTGATTTTCCTACTACATAACAATTGTCGGTAGTTCTAAGACCTCTCAAGATTATCTTTCCATTCCTTGGGATCTCACAACTATGACTACTAAAGTTCATAGTATAGTCTTTATCACAGATTTGAGATATGTTAAGTAAATTATGTTTCAACTCATCAACACACAAAACATTCTCAAAAGGTGGTAGGTTTGGAACATTTAAAGTTCCCTTACCAACAATTTTGGCAGTACTACCATCTCCAAAAGTAACCGTGCCTCCATCGAATTCAATCATCTTAGACAAACATAATTTATCACCAGTCATATGTTTTAAGCATCCACTATCCAGATACCATCTTGATTGATCTGCAGCTTTAAAAGCTGTGTGGACCACTAGATTCTTGTTTTTAGGTATCCACTTATGTGCACTAGTAGAGGGGATCCCAACTGGCTTTTGATGTTTCACTTGAAATGTTTTATGTTGGGGAAACAGAATGTTTGCTCTAATTTCTGCTCCATCTCTTTTGTATATTTCAAATTGTTTTCTTAACTTTTGGACTTCTTTTAACAGATTATTCATCTTTTGGTTCAAGGGGAACTTGTTTATTTGAGACTTTAGCATTTTGTTTTCAAGTTCCACTTTCTTGGAAGTGTTTTTCTCATTTTTTAGACTTATGTTATAATGAATTTTTCTCAACTGGTACTCCATTTTGAAATGACCCCTTTTTCCACAATAATGACAAATGATATTTGATGAAACAGTATGAGTACTAGTAGACGCTCTATCCAAAATGTTTTTAACACTGGTATCTTCCTTTTCTAAAGCACTTTTGACAAAGATAGTTTCGGAACTTGAAGTTTGATTAACATTTTTGTCATATCCAAGACCGGTCACATCCTTATAAGATTTCCCAAGTTTGAATAGTCTAATGTACTTCTCATCATTTTGTATAAATTTGTACTCATACTTTTCTTTATATCATTTTAGAACAGCTACTTCATTGTGGAGAACATTATTTTCATCTTTTATTTTCCAAAGTGTTTTTTCATTTTCCCTTAATTTGATTACATTTTCTCTTTCTATTGATAACTGGGCTTTTACTCTTTCAAGATCTTTGATTAATTCCTCCTTTTCAGCATTAATACTATCAACCTTTTCTTTTAAATTCTTAATTTTGTTTTGTTACTTACTTACAGTTTCAACCAGTCTACACGTTCCCTCATAAAGTAGTTCATAGGAATCCGTGGTGTTGTCATTATCCTCATCACCTGAGTTTTCATATTCACTCTTTGACTCACTTCCTGAGATTTCTTCATGCGATGTTTCAAATTTAATCATATCCTCAGAGAAGTTGAATGTTGTAGTGGTAGCCATCAGAACTGTATATTTGTCCAATTCATTTTAATGTGATTCATCTGAGTCAGAATCTGATTCAGATGAATCATCCCAAGTGGCTAGTAGATTCTTCTATTTGGATTTTCCTTTTAGTGGATAATCGGTGGATATGTGTCCAAATTTCAAACACCTATAACACATGAGCTCCTTATGCTTACTTCTAGAGAGGGAACTTGACCGACCTTTGTGCTTATCATTAATGTTTTCATTTTTATAATTTTTTACTCTGTTTTCTTAAATTGTTTCTGTAAGGTCCTGACTCGACTTAATTATAATTTATACTAATTAAGCTTGATTTTGCTATTAATATGTATATTTTAGTCTTAATTCACTTTGCTTTTAATTATTAGTGGGTTTCAGTTGGATAGGCAGTTGGGTTCGAACTTTACGTAGGTAGTCAAGGACCTTTCTGTAATTAATCTTGCACCATATGGACATCTCATCAGTTGCATTATATGCATTTCATCTCGTGGGTCAACTTTCATGTTGAGCTCAACTTGATTCGGATCCATTTTGGCCTAGTTGAGGTCCATATAACCTAAACTGTAAATTTCTGGAAACTGTGGGCTTCTATGCAAAAGCTGTAGGAAATTGGATTTATATAAGAGAACCCAACGTCTCTCCCTCCCTCTGTTTCTTCTGTACTCATTGAAGCAACTCCCCTCTTCAACTTTCCTCCTCTCCATCTCCACTTTAAGCTAGGAGTAATGGATTTGAAGCCTTGCATGCGGAAGGATTAGACTCCACTTCTCTTCTCCTTCAAGAATTGGGTAACTCTTTCATTGGAATCAACCCATTCTCGATCTCTTTTAAGCCACAGCCCCTCTAAGGTGAAGAATCTACTCTCATTTCACATTTTTGGGTTTGTTGGAGTTAAGGGGACTCCATCATGCAACATGCATGCATTTTTACACCTTATTCATCAATTGCATGTCTTCTATGTAGAGAACCCACTTTCCATTGAGGATTTTCCCTCACCACACACCAAGGAGGAGTTGAGTAGGGACAAGCACTGTGTTAAGGCAAGTATTGGAGTATATATGGTACTGCATGTATGTTTAAATTGATTGATTCTTGGATTGCTCATTCAATGTTCTACGTATAGCTCATTTCCCCTTAAATAAGCACACATAGGTATGTAGTTAAGTGATAATGAGTATAGCTAAGCAATCGTAATGATATTGAATAATTTAAGACCTATTATGGAGTTTGGAATCATATAGAACTCTTTGGAACCCAAATGGTAGAGTTCTGCACTTGAACCCGAGCTGCAGAATCAGTTTCAGAAATTTTGAAGCTTACGGCGAAGCCCACGGCTAAGCCGTAAGTCTCTACGGTCCAGAATCCAGAGAGCCAAATTACACTACGGCTGACACTCGGCTAAGTCGTGGAATGAACTACGGCTAAGCCATAACCTCCCCGTGACCAAGCCGTAGGATATTCTACGGTGAGCCTTCTAGAGAGCCCCAACCCAGAATTTATCTACGGCTCACACACGGCTACGGCGTGAACTTTGCTACGGCCACGCCATACCCAAGCCGTAACCCTAGCCATAGGCTTAGCAAGGCTAAGCCATAGGCCAATATACGGCCAAGCCGTAAATGCGTATTAAATTAAAAAGGAAACCTGAACCACTCGGCTAAGCCGTAGCCATGTATACGGCTAAACCGTAAGAACCCAGTGAATATAGGATGTGAGGAACCTTCAATGACCTTATAGGGCTCTAAATATGGCACCCACTTCTTAACCAAATTAGCCCAATGGTGATCAAATGAAAGGTGGACAAGTGTAGAGCTATCACTCATCCCCTTTGATTTTCCGGACGAATTCTCGATGTTACGTCATGGGTGTTGGCATAAAAAGAGGTGTCCTTTGTATACACAATGTAACGCCAAGATTGGTAACACAATGACACCAGACGTTTTATGAATACATCGTATTAAATGCCCTCGGGATCACGGATTATCTAGCATAGGGTTGGCTAGTAATTATCTTTGATGCCTACGCAATCTAAATGCATCCATATTGTTAAGAAACCATGCCCTCAACATATGTAACTCTATTAAGTATGCATGAAGTGATTATCAGATATGAATGAATGAATGAATATAACCTCAAGACCGAACTCCTAGTATGCATGATATGACAAATATATAACCAAGATGCATAAAAGATATGAATTGAGTTGTCTTGATACGTTAAGTCGGCACCACTTAGCTACGCCCTTATTAGGTTCGACGGGACCATTTTGGATATGACATGTTATGTCGCTACTGCAGTAGTCCTTGGAGGAGTTGTTGGCGCTTCTCAATAAGCTAGGCTGATCCCCTAGAATCTGCACTCTCCCTCTAGATGATATGCTCTCTCTTGCGAGAATACAGCCACGTGGTTGCCAATAAGTTTGTATGATAGTCTGTTTATGATTTGTTACTCATGCTTACTCATGTACGACTTGCTTAGTGTACGATTTTTGCCTTCTTTTAATCGATATATACTCTTACTTCATTTGATATGCCATGATGGTCTTATGTACCTCTATATACTTGCTTAACCGTCGTGTTAACAGTGCTACCCTTGGTGTTACAGGTACTAAACCTCAGGAACTAGATGAGGGTAATGCAGATGACGCCCTCTGTTAGTCATCGTAAGAAGAGCGACAATGGGATACTTGCTGAGTGTTTAAGTTTGGATAGGCCTGTTTACACATTAAGTTTTGTTCATGCTTAATTAATCCTGATCATGTAAAAGGAGAAATGGTTAAGTACAGACTTATAGATGAATGTTATGATAATTCCATTGTTATTGCTTATGATTATTACAGATGTATTACACAGGTTTCCGTTCACTGTTGAATGTAATTTACGTGTTGGAGGAACTTCTCTACACGTTCCTATGCAATCTCCCTTGTAGTGATTTGTGTGTGTATGTTTACATGCACAGATTACTACGAGATTACGTATGCACATCTCGTGGGGCCATCCTAACCCCAATTCCCGGGATCGGGGCGTGACAGTTTCAAAAGTCTTTTAGCCAAAAGAGCCACATCTTCATCCTCATCATCACTTGTTATTCATATGTCATCTTTAGAAGAAGATGTGTTATGAGAAGTAATTAGCGCAATTGATTTCTTTTTGTCATTATTAAATTTTAGTTCAAAGGTCTGAAGAGATCCCACTAAATCTTTAATTTTCATTTGTTTTGAATCCTTATGTTCTTCTATAGAGGTTACCTTAGGATGGAATCTTTCCGGAAGTGATCTCAAGATTTTACTACAAATTTTACCTTCTGGAAGAGTTTCCCCCAGAGCCCACATTTCATTTACAATTTTCATGAGCTTTGTATGAAAGTTAGTGAACATTTCATTTTCTTTCATACGAATGTTTTCAAACTGACTTGTGAGCATCTGAAGTTTAGATCTTTTGACAACAGAGGTAACCTCATAAGTAACTTCAAGGATTCTCCAGGCCTGTTTTGCATTAATGGTTGTCATGATCTTTTTAAACTCTTCTTGATTCATGGCACACACTGTAGCACTGTAAGCTCTAGCATTGTTTTGTCTAAGAAGTAGTTGAGCAGTAGACCATCTTGCTGGATCCAATGGTCTAGTGGTTGTGACACCATTTATAGTCACTTCTTTAGTGGGTTCCGTCCAGCCTTTCTCTACAGCATCCCAAATAACCCAGTCCATGGATTTCAAAAATGTTGTCATACGGGCTTTCCAGAAGGCGTAATTTGTTCCATCAAAGAAAGGTGGCCGAGTAATAGAGCTTTTTTCAAGATTCATGGTGAATCTAGCAAACGAAGGATTTACTTCAGGCTATTACACCCTTAAGAAGTGACCCGCTCTAATACCAATTGAAAAAAATACTACAGCCAGATCTCACCAAGTCCTAGAGGGGGGGTGAATAGGACTATTAAAAATTTCTTTCCAGATATGAGGTTTTATTAGTGTGAAATTAAAATTAAGAGTCCACAAGTACGATCAAGAAAGATGCTCAGAGTTGTGTGTGCTGACAGTGTATAGTAATGCTACTAAAACAAGGAAGATATAGTTCAAAAAGATTATCAACACAAGTAAATAAGGCTATAAGGCATCCACCACACACAACAAGACATAAACACAAAAATTTATAGTGGTTCGGTTTCAGACCTACATCCACTCTCAAGAGCAATCTCTCTTGGTTCCACTGAATATGAGGTACTTACATAACAAACACCTCTTGCAACAAGTTTTGATCTGGTGGTTTGTCTTCTACCAACTGGATTTTTTTTATCAGGTGGTTGATCCTTGATCTAATCCACCAACTATAACAATTTTTGATAAGGTGCTTTGTTTTCCACCATATACAGCAGAAAAAATTGAAATAAAGTAGAACACCCAAACAAGGAACTGTATCCTTAGTTTTTGAGTGGTGCTCTTGAAGCTTGAAAGACTACCTCCAAGCTTTGACCTTTTGTGCTTGATCCTTGGTGATGAAGATCTTCAAATGAGTGTTCAGCCAAGGGAAGAGGTTTTATAAAGGTTTGGAAGGCTAAGATTTTTTTCAGATTGAATGAAGCCCTTCCTAAATGCACAACTACTCTTCTTAGGACAATAATGGAACTTTAAGAGTTGTAGAGAAGGTGGTTCTGGGAACTTCTAGTATGGTTTTACTAATCAGGCAAAAGCTTAGCTATATTGGAGGTTTTCTCAATTTGATCTCTATAGTTGGAGGAAAAGAGAGGTCCTCTTTAAATACAGAGAAGCTCCAACGATTAGATCTACGGCTAAGAACAAAATGGCCTACGGCTTAGCCGTATGCTTTGACAACATCTAACGGCTAGTTTGACCTAGATTCAACGTTATTCCTTCTTACAGTTAAGCTTACGGCTTAGTTGTAAATCCTTATACAGTTTAGCCGTGAGCACCTTACGGCTTAGCCGTGGATCAGCCATAAGCAAAAATATCTCAAAACTGCTCTCTGTAAAGTCGCCCATAAACTTTACGGCTTAGCCGTGAATCATACTACGATTTAGCCGTATCACTTTTACGATGTAGACATAGAGTCAACCGTAGAACAAATGTTTCAAAAACATCTCTCTGGAGAGTGAGCCGTAGAATTTACGGCTTAGCCGTGGTCCAAGCCGGAGTTCAAAAACAAGGTGTTTAGAGACCCTTTTCCCATTCTATTTCTACGGACATTAAAAGTCAATGTTACCTTATCCCTTGGCACTCATAGAAGGTCTTTTAGATAATGGACTTGATTGATCTTGATCTTCCTTGAACTTGCTTGATCTTCATTGATAGACCTTGAGCTTCCTTGATCTAGCTTGATCTTGATCTTCATAGATGTAACTTAATCTTTCTAGGGCTAGACTAGACTTGGGTCATGTAATTGACAACACATTCTTATAAAGACACTAACATTCTCATCCCTAAATTATCTCTCAAAAGATCATAATGGAAGGTGGAGAAGACAAAGAAGGAAAGAAGCATCCAAAAGAGACTTTCAATCAAAGCAAGCAAGGAAAGAAAAGAAAAAAATAGAAAAAAATCCAAAAATATATGTCACGCCCAAAGCCTTGTATGGAGCTTATTTTTTTTCAATTTTTTTTAGTATTTTTAAGATTTTAGAGTTTGAGAAAGAATAGGACTTGAAAAACTATAAATAAGGCACCCCTCTCTCATATTCTTCATGAAAGAATTACCCACCTCCCACCTCTAGATTTCTACACTCACCACTCCCTCTCTTGTCTCTCCATCTTAAGTCATCAAGGAGGCTTAGCCCTAAAGTCACACCACCAACCTTGAAGTGTCAACTAGAAGGAGGAATTCTTATTCATCCTAGTATGTAGTGTTTGTTTTTTTTATCTTCAATCTTTTATAAAACAATTTCATACTAGTAAAGTTTGTTTCTTTTCAATTATTCTTGTCTTTGAATTTGTGGTGTTCATAATTTTAGTCTTGTTTGTGATTGGGTTAATTTTTATTGTTGTTTAAATATTGGGATAGAATTAGAATCACAACTAGTAACCCATCTTAATAACCTTTTTCGTATACTTAGTTTCTTTGGATACATTGTATGTTTGAAGGCAATGCAAGATGGAGATAAAAAGGTTTGAGTGAAAAAAGATTCGAGGTCAATTCTGAAATTTATTTCCACATGGAATAGAGATTTGTTATTCTCACTTAGATTGACAACTTAAGATGAATAATAAGACCCTAGGACAATACTTCTAATCTTTTTAAGCCCAAGTCATGATAAGAAATTGAAAAAGCAATCTACTACCTTTGACTTCCTGTTATTACTGCCTTTGACTTCTATTGTTTTACCGCCTTTGACTTCTTGTACTTTTATTTTATTTTCTGCGCTTTTGTTATTTTTCTTGTTATGTTCATGTTGATTTTAAGTTTTGTTTTTGCATAGTTTGATGGTTGGATTAGAGTTCATTGCATGTATTTTCATATCATAAGATTTTGTGCATATTTAAGTTGATGAAAATTAAGTCTTCAGATCTAAATCTAATGATAAAATTCGAACTCAATATATAAACAGCACAACTTAAAACAGTTTCAGCAAACTATAGAAACAGTTTTTGACAAACAGTTTGAAGTGGGTAGTCTAATCATAATATTTTTCTTTGAAACTTGGGAAAATTAAAGTTTAGGATGTGGTCTTTCATTCTGTAAAATGTCATATCAAAATAATTTCGGAACGCTTATGAATCAGAGGCTTAAACTTTGCTAATCAGTCAACTCGGATTAGAATTTCTACACAGAATTTTACAAAGTTGTCATGTTCATGCATTCATAACTTTTTCATTTTAGATCTTTTTTCACTTTTGTGTTGTTTTGTTCTTTTCTGTTTTTTTTTTTTTTTGTTAGTTTCTTGCATCTGTAGAGCATGATTTCCAGCCATTAAACTTAAATTTAAGATGCAATAGAATAGTTTAAATCATGCATAAAAGTTGTATCAACATACTATTTTTTTGGACTTGGAATTTTTCAGCATCTCTTGGCATGCATTGCATTACTAATTTTACTAACTTTCTAATTTTAAATTTGTTTCTATTTTTATGTGTCTGATTGTTTTAGATAAATTCCAGAATTAAATATCTTTCTAAATTTGTTTTAATTGAAGATTTTAAATTGGAAAGTTTTCTAGTTTCGGAAATTCTAACTTAGGAAAGTTTTAACTTTTGTTTATTTTGTTTCTAACATTGTTTTGTTTAGTTACTTTCTAATTTTAGTTTTATTTTTGAAAGTTCTAACTTGTGTCTTAGTTTTGCCGCAATTTTAGTTTTCTCTTAGGAATTTTTAGATTTAGATTTTCTAGATTTAGGAAAGTTTCTTTCATTGGTTTGTTGTTGATTTAATTTTGGTAAGTAGGATGCTTGTATTTATTAGTTTTTAAATTAGGTTAGTTTTAGATTTTTATTTAGGGCAGATACAAGTTGAGAAAGGAACCTTAAAATACATAGCTCCATGTGAATTTAATCCCGTACTTACCAAGATATTACATCGCAGTTCTGCACTTGGAACTCACGATCAAGTTTTTGGCGCTGTTGCCGGGGAGCGCCATTTAACGTAAATTTTCTAACTTTCCTTATTTACATTGTGGGTGTGATTTAATTTTGGCATCTTTTTAGAAATAGGAGGACATGCATGGAATGATAAACTACCCTAACTTGGAATAGGAAAGTGCATGGAATGTTAGAAAGTTAACATCACTCTTATTTTTAGAAACTTTCTAGAATTAGAAAATGTTATTGTTTTTAACTTGTCATAACTTCTTTTGAAAGGAAGTACACCAAAAGTGATCTAATCACTGTCCTTAATCTTCTCGGTGTTTAAGAAAGCCTTTGTACTAGTAGTACGCGACGGATTGTTTGTTTAGGAAATTGGTCCTTCAAACGGGTTCATCTGTGACTCTACCACTTCCCGGTGGCTAACCTAGTCGAGTCGGTTTCATAAGACTGAATTAGAGAACTTAAGGAAGCTTTTCAACCTTAAGGAGTTGCCCAAATGTTTTTTGTATAACTTAGGTTTTTATCATTTTTCAAAAAATAAAAAGAAAAAAACAAGTGATTCCAAAAATGGATTGGTGGGAATCCATAGATATGAGGGGACTTAACAATGGGCAAACCAATACAAATGGAATCAATGTTGATGACCAACTGAAGTTCTGGCGTGCCTTGTGCGAACAAGAAAAAATCACAAAGTTATATCAAAGAAATTGCTCAGTTGGACCTTATGAACAGGAGTGGGCCTATCACTATGATCATTGTTACAATGAGGAATTTGTAGAGGATTTTAATGGAATGATTCGCTCAGATCATCAACCAATAAGGGTCCCGCATGATTACCCGTACCTTATACAATCATTCACTCATTCTGATATGGACGTGGGATTTCCATGGTGAGCTGAATCAAATTCAAATCAATGGCATTACCACAAAGAAATGGGTAACATGTGTAGTCCAAATTGAGATGATCACTCACTAAACAATTAGCGTAATGGGCCTAATATGGATGTTGTCTCTTATCCCTAAGAATTTACTTTGGATGGGTTATACGACTACCCTTCACAGGATACATCAGATGTACCCCCTTCTTCTCCTTGGTCATATGCACCACATGATTCTTTATCGCCTGAATGGTCATATGAACCACCACCACCCCTGAAGAATTCTTTGGAGGATACTTTCGCCAAATTGGTTGAGTTCACACAAAATACCATGCAAACCATACAAAATAATGAACAACGCATGAAAAGCCTAATGACTTCGATTAACCAAACAAGGCTTGAAATAAGAAAACAAAATGCCACCATTGGAATTGAAGATGATTTTACATTCAATTTAGATCTTATCGATATGGATCACACAAACATACAGTGGACATCCAAGGGTACACATGAGAACATGGATGATGGTGCGATGCATGAACAATTGATGAATCACATGAGCCTATGTGCCCCACTTTTCCTCAGTATCACCCATTCCACTTTATCAAAGAGGAATCTATGCCCTTTTACAAAAATCCTTTCCATGATTCAGATTCCTCTGATGAATTTGGCATTGTAGTTTTTCACAAATTTGATATTCTTACAATTGAGGAAATTGTAAATGAACCTACTGAGCCCTAAAAGGAAGATTACAATTGGGAGGATGACCTTAATTTTCAGATTTCTGAGTTAGATAATCTGGAATCTTTGGAATCATGTACTAACTTCTTCATGAAATTTGATGATCCAACCCTTAGAGAAATTGCCCTCGCATTTCTTGGCCCTTAATGTTATTCAGAAAAACTAATAGAATTGAAGAATAGTGGTCCCATTCAGACACCCGAGTCTAATAATTTGGATGCCTTTAAGCTAGTGCCTAAACAGACCATGGAAATTAATTTAAAAGAATTTGTGGCATGGGATGACCTTGGGCAACCCAATTGTTCATTGCATCTTCTCCTATCTTTCAAAAATCCATTTTTAAGGGAAAAGGAAGAAATTTTCTTTGTGGTCCCTTTTTCACACAATGTACAAGAACATGCGGTCATCATGTTCATTGAGCCCACTACCAACATAGTTTCACCTCTTTCTATGCTTCTTGTAAACTGTGTGGAGGAAAATTTCATTTGGGATCCAGATGGACTCATGGTTTTGAATCCAATAGTGCAGTTTTTTTTTTCTTTTAGTGTAAATATTTTCTTTTAGAGTAGTTTCTTGTCTTTTTGTTCTTGTTTTTTTGTTTTGTCTAACCTTGGCAGGGAGCAGCTCGGATACATTTTCAGGTGACTTTTTCTCTCTTCCTTCATTTACATTTATGTTTCCTCATGTTACTTTTACAGTTCTGCATTGCATGCATAAACATCGAGGAAGATGTTCATCTTAGGTTGGGGGCTGGGAACAAGCACGCTTGTCTAATTTTAGACAAAATTTTTTTAATCATTTCAGTTTTTTTTAAAACAAAAAATTAGGACCTTTATTTTTTTTTGTTGATATTTATTTTTCATTTTGGAAAAGAAAGTTTTCAAAGGACTTGAAACAATTTGAAGATATATAGAAATCTAGAATTTTTATACTTTTGAAAGGAAGTAAAAAGAAAGTTTGCATTTTTTTTAAAGGAGGAAACCTATCAAAAGATAACCAAAATTTGCTTTTCACATACACACACTTATACATTTTTTGAAATTTTGGATAAAAAGCTTTATGCTGCTTTTGGAATTTTTTGGGGATAATACAGTGTCAACTGAAATTTAGTTTGTAGAATATTTTTGTTTCCTAGTTCATTTTTGGTGAATTATATATAATAGAACCAAGATGAATTAATTCGAGTAAAATGAGAACTGCTACTTAGTGTTTGCTTTTGATTTGAAAAAAAAAGAAAGAGTGAAAAAAAAGAGCTTAAAATGAGCAGTTTGTGATTAGTTTGGGTTCGTAGCCTTTTAATTCGAGCTAGTAAACCCAGAAGGATATTTCATATCTAGTGCCCTAAAGCCATTTGGTTTGGAAGTCACTGGCCTAACGCTCGCTACTTGGGTTAAGTAGAAAGCTTAAGGAACCTAAATATTGCACAACCATAAAAAAAAAAAAAAGAATGAATTATGGCCCAACGAGAGTCCGTAGAAATTTTCAAAGGATATGCACGGAACTGCATGAGGACTAAATTTGCTCCTTAGATCCCAACTTTTGCTGATCATATGAACTTGGAAAATTCTATGTTGGAAATAGTAAGAGACTGAAAAGTGTCCATAACAGTTTGCAAGGAAGTATGTGCGTGGAAGGCAAGGACCAGATTTGCTCTCTGGATTCTAACTTTTCTTATATCATATGAACTTGGGAACCCTTGCATCAGAAAAAGAAAGTTAAGGGAAAAGAGGCCTATCGAAGTAAATAGTAAAGTGGCAGCTGTCTTAGTAACTTTGAGAGGAAATTGTGTTTTGCTAAATTTTAGGGGATCAGACTATTTGAAGGAAAAATTCTGTTTTTGCAACATTATTGTGGAATATCCAAAATAGGTTTTTGATGTATACATTTTTCACTGTGCACACAAGTTGGCTATGAATTTGAGAAAGTTCTTGAGAATAGAATTATGGACCAGACTTTGAAAAGTTCGAAGTGTAACTATTCGAGATTTCAAAAATATCCGATATAAGTGAATTTTCTTTTGAGGAATTTCTTTTCACTTTTAGTTATTTATTTATTTTTCTTGGAAAAAAGAGAATTTTGTGGGTATATTCACTGCAAACCCTCACAAGGCACAACTCGACCACTAAGGGGAACCTAGGGATTTACGTGCTTGCTACATACGCTAAACGCAGTTAAGAGTGCCAGCGAAAGTGGCGTTACATTTATGTTTAATTTTATTGCATTGCATTAGCTTTAGATTAGATAAGGTTATGATGAATTCCTCATATTTTATCGCATTTTTTGCTAGGGACTAGCAAAACGCTAGTTGGGGAGTGTGATGAGTTTTTAAAAATATATATTTTCATACACATTTTGAACTATTTTAAGGACTTATTAACTTGAAATAGCCTCATTTAGTGTGATCTAGTGGTTTCAAGCGTTCTAAATTCATTTTAGGATTTCTCTGCATAATTTGTTTAAAAATCACACTTTTTTGCTTACTTTCATGAAACCTGCCATTTTTTAAAAGTTTATTTTTGGAATGTTTTGTGAAAATTTATATTCTTATGAAATAAATTGAATTTTCATCATCATTAGTGCATTCACATAAAATCATGAAAAATAGTACGCATTTTCATTGTCATATCCTGAGAAATGGGTCCGTATTCATGCATTTGTGATGTTAGGGGTAAAATTGTCTTTTCACATAAAATCACATTTGTTTTGTAGGAAATTGATGATATGGATTCCACTTGTAAAGAATTGAGGCAAGGAATTGATTTTTAAGAGAAAGGAGAGAAGAATTGAAGAAAAAAAAAAGAAATTGGAAGAAAATTGCAAAAAGTCAACTTCATTGTCTCACACAAACATGCATATGTGTGGGGTATACCTGCAAAACATCCAAGATGGGGTCCATTTATTTTTTACACATTTTCAAGAAATTTTAAAGAGAATTTAAAGAATATCTCATCAAAGATGGATAAGGAAAGCCACATAGGAGTTTTTTTTGGAGAAGCGAAAGATTTAATTAAAAAATAAAAAAATATCCAAGCAATCTATTCCATGTCCAAAAGAGGATTTTGGATCGGATTTTGGTTGAAAAACTAAAGGAAAAAAATCAAAGGAGAATTATCTGGAAGATCTCTTCAAGTTTGAAGCCAACAAAAAGAACTTTCCAAAAAAAAAAAGTTGACAATGCAGAGAGATATAAGGATAAGTTCTACACCTCATGTGGGTCAAGTTTGATTTCAAGACAGGATTCTTATCCCTAAATTATCTCTTAAATCTCAATGCAAGGTGGTGGTGAAGACAAAGAAGGAAAGAAGCATCCAAAAGAGACATTCAATCAAAGCAAGCAAGGAAAGAAAAGAAAAAAAATAGAAAAAAATCCCAAAAGATATGTCATGACCAAAGCCCTGTATGGAGCCTATTTTCTTTCAATTTTTTTATTATTTTTAAGATTTTAGGGTTTGAGAAGGACTAAGACTTGAAAAAGTATAAATAAGGTACCCCTCTCTCATATTCTTCATGGAAGAACTGCCCACCTCCCACCTCTAGATTTTTACACTCCACCTCTCCCTCTCGTCTCTCCATCTTAAGTCATCAAGGAGGCTTAGTGTAAGGTCCCGACCCGACTTAATTATAATTTATACTAATTAAGCATGATTTTCCTATGAATATGTATAATTAGTCTTAATTCACCTTGCTTTTAATCATTAGTGGGTTTCAGTTGGATAGGTAGTTGGGTTCGAACTTTACTTAGGTAGTCAAGGACCTTTTTGTAATTAATCTTGCACCATATGGACATCTCATCAGTTGCATTATATGCATTTCATCTCGTGGGTCAACTTTCATATTGGGCTCAACTTGATTCGGATCCATTTTGGCCTAGTTGAGGTCCATATGACCTAAACTGTAAATTTCTAGAAACTGTGGGCTTGCATGCAAAAGCTGTAAAAAATTTGGTATAAGAGCACTCAATGTCTCTTCCTCCCTCTGTTTTCTCCTATACTCATCGAAGCCACTTTGATATTCACTTGTCTTCATCTCCACTTCATGTTAGATCTGGAAACAAGGAGTTAGAGCTTGCATGCAATGGCAATAGCATCCATCTAACCTCTTCTTCTCCCCTTTGGACATCTCTTTCTTAGAATCACAACCCATTCTCATTTTGGAGGTTTTTTGTAGCTACACAACAATAAAGAGTTAGAGAAGGCTAACACTGTTAAAAGGCAAGTATTAGAGTATGTATGGTACTGCATGCATGTTTAATTTGATTGATTCTTAGATTGATCATTCAATGTTTAACTTACAGCTCATTTCCCCTTAAATAAGCACACATAGATGTTGAATTAGGTGATAATGAGTATAATTAGGCAATATTGATGATATGGAATAATGTAAGACCTGTTATGGAGTTTAGAAGTATAAGAACCCTTATTGGAACCCAAATGATAGAGTTCTGCATGTGAACCCGAGCTGCAGAATCAGTTTCAGAAATTCTGAAGCTTACAGTGAAGCCACGGCTAAGCTGTAAGTCTCTATGGTCCAGAATCCGGAGAGCCAAATTACACTACGGCTGACACTCGGCTAAGCCGTGGAATGAACTATGGCTAAACTGTAACCTCCCCGTGACCAAGCCGTAGGATATTCTACGGTGAACCTTCCAGAGAGCCCCAACCCAGAATTTATCTACGGCTCACACACGGCTACGCCGTGAACTCTGCTACGGCCACGCCGTACCCAAGCCATAACCCTAGCCGTAGGCTTAGCACGGCTAAGCCGTAGGTCAATATACTGCCAAGCCGTAAATGCGTATTGAATTAAGAGGGAAACCTGAACCACTCGGCTAAGCCGTAGCCTTGTATACTGCTAAGCCGTAAGAACCCAGTGAATATAGGATGTGAGGAACCTTCAATGACCTTGTAGGGCTCTAGATATGGCACCTACTTCCTAACCAAATTAGCCCAATGGTGATCAAATGAAAGGTGGACAAGTGTAGAGCTGTCACTCATCCCCTTTGATTTTCCGGACGAATTCCCGATGTCACATCATGGGTGTTGGCATAAGAATAGGTGTCCTTTGTATACACAATGTAACGCCAAGATTGGTAACACAATAACACCGGACGTTTTATGAATACATCGTATTGAATGCCCTCGGGATCATGGATTATCTAGCATAGGGTTGGCTAGTAATTATCTTTAAGGCCTACGCAATTTAAATGCATCCATATTGTTAAGAAACCATGCCCTCAACATATGTAACTCAATTAAGTATGCATGAATTGATTATCAGATATGGATGAATGAATGAATGTAATCTCAAGACCGAACTCCTAGTATGTATGTTATGACAAGTATAACCAAGATGCATAAAAGATATGAATTGAGTCAATCTTGGTACGTTAAGTCGGCACCACTTAACTATGCCCTTATTAGGTTCGACGGGACCAGTTTAGGTATGATACGATATGTCGCTGCTGCAGTAGTCCTTGGAGGAGTTGTCGGTGCTTCTTAATAAGCTAGGCTGATCCCCTAGAATATGCACGCTCCCTCTAGATGATTTGCTCTCTCTTGGGAGAATACGACCACGTGGTTGCCAATAAGTTTGTATGATAATCTGTTTATGATTCGTTACTCATGTTTACTCATGCACGACATGCCTAGTGTACGATTTTTGCCTTCCTTAATTAATATATACTCTTACTTCATTTGATATGGCATGATAGTCTTATGTATCTCTATACACTTGCTTAACCGTCGTGTTAACAGTGCTACCCTTGGTGTTATAGGTACTAAACCTCGGGGACTAGATGAGTGTAATGCAGATGACACCTTCTGTTAGTCATCGTACGAAGAGCGACAAAAGGATACTTGCTGAGTGTCTAAGTTTGGATAGGCCTGTTTACACATTAAGATTTTATTCATGCCTAATTACTTATTATCATGTAAAAAAGAAATGGTTAAGCACAGACTTATTTATGAATGTTATGATAATTCTGTTGTTATTGCTTATGATTATTATAGATGTATTACACAGGCTTCCATTCACTGTTGAATGTAATTTATGTGTTGGAGGAACTTCTCTACATATTCCTGTGTAATCTCCCTTGTAGTGATTTGTGTGTGTATGATTACATGCACAGATTACTACGGGATTACTTATGCACACCCCGTGGGGCCATCCTAACCCAAATTCCCGTGATTGGGGCGTGACACTTAGCCCTAAAGCCACACCACTAACCTTGAACTGTCAACTAGAAGGAGGAATTCTCATCCATCCTAGTATGTAATTGTTTGTTTCTTATCTTCAATCTTTTATAAAACAATTTCATGCTAGTAAAGTTTGTTTCTTTTCAATTGTTATTGTCTTTGATTTTGTGGTGTTCATGCTTTTAGTCTTGTTTGTGATTGGGTTAATTTTCATTCTTGTTTAAATATTGGGATAGAATTGGAATCACAACTAGTAACCCATCTTAGTAACCTTTTTCATATACTTTGTTTCTTTGGATATCTTGTATGTTTGAAGGCAATGCAAGATGGAGTTAAAAAGGTTTGAGTGAAAAAAGATTCGAGGTCAATTCCGAAATTTATTTCCACATGGAATAGAGATTTGTTATTCTCACTTAGATTGACAACTTAAGATGAATAATAAGACCCTAGGACAATACTTCTAATCTTTTTGAGCCCAAGTCATGATAAGAAATTGAAAAAGCAATCTACTGCCTTTGACTTCCTGTTATTACTGCCTTTGACTTCTATTGTTTTACCGCCTTTGACTTCTTGTACTTTTATTTTATTTTCTGCACTTTTGTTATTTTTCTTGTTATGTTCATGTTGATTTTAAGTTTTGTTTTTGCATAGTTTGATGGTTAGATTAGAGTTCATTGCATGTATTTTCATATCATAAGATTTTGTGCATATTTAAGTTGATGAAAATTAAGTCTTCAGATCTAAATCTAATGATAAAATTTGAACTCAATATATAAATAGCACAACTTAAAACAGTTTCAGCAAACTATAGAAACAGTTTTTGACAAACAGTTTGAAGTGGGTAGTCTAATCATAATGTTTTTCTTTGAAACTTGGGAAAATTAAAGTTTAGGATGTGGTCTTTCATTCCGTAAAATTTCATATCAAAATAATTTCGGAATGCTTGTGAACTAGAGGCTTAAACTTTGCCAATCAATCAACTCGGATTAGAATTTCTACACAAAATTTTACAAAGTTGTCATGTTCATGCATTCATAACTTTTTCGTTTTAGATCCTTTTTCACTTTTGTTTTTGTTTTTTTTTGTTAGTTTCTTGCATCTGTAAAGCATGATTTCCAGCCATTAAACTTAAATAGGATGCATTAGAATAGTTCAAATCATGCATAAAATTTGTATCAGCATACTAGTTTTTTAGACTTGGAATTTTTCAGCATCTCATGGCATCCATTGCATTACTAAATTTACTAACTTTCTAATTTTAAATTTGTTTATATTTTTATGTGTTTGATTGTTTTAGATAATTTCCAGAATAAATATCTTTCTAAATTTGTTTTAATTGAAGATTTTAAATTAGAAAGTTTTCTAGTTTTGAAAATTCTAACTTAGGAAAGTTGTTAACTTTTGTATTCTAACTTAGGAAAGTTTTTAACTTTTGTTTATTTTTTTTCTAACATTGTTTAGTTTAGTTATTTTCTAATTTTGGTTTTTATTTTTGGAAGTTCTAACTTGTGTCTTAGTTTTGCAGCAATTTTAGTTTTCTTTTAGGAATTTTTAGATTTAGATTTTCTAGATTTAGGAAAGTTTCTTTCATTGGTTTGTTGTTAATTTAATTTTGGTAAGTAGGATGCTTGTATTTATTAGTTTTTAAATTAGGTTAGTTTTAGATTTTTATTTAGGGCAGATACAAGTTGAGAAAGGAACCTTAAAATACATAGCTCCCTATGAATTCAATCTCGTACTTACCAAGATATTACTACATCGCGGTTCTGCACTTAGAACTCCTGATCACCTCGTTTGATGGGGCAAATCAATCCAGGCCATTAACCCTGTCTCAAGGAGGAGGTATATATCACTTAAATAATGAAGTTGAAATCCAAGCCAAGTTTGCTATACTTACATGGGAAATAGAAACCCAAGACTTGGAAAAAATAAGGAGAAAGTTATGGTTTGTGGTATTTGTACTTCCAAAAATCACATTTCAGCAGATTGTCCAATTGGACCTACATTATAGGAAGCAATTCAAGAACAGGGTAACATTTTGAACTCATACCAAAAGCTGTTTTATACAAATACCATCGGGAACACGTATAATCCTTAGTGGTGGAACCACCCAAATTGTAGCTGCAAGAATGGACCAAATGCTACACATGTGTATAATCCCCAAAGACCATCATATTCTAGTATATACATGCCTCCACAGTATAATACATCTTATGCACCATAAGCTCAGAATATGTCATGGAGGAATCACTCAGCATGTTAGTATAATCTCAACAACAGTTTATGCAAAACCTACATAATAACCAACAAATTATTCAGAATAACTAGCAGGCTATTCAAAAAAATCTACAGGCTATCCAAACGTTAGAAACTTCTGTCGAATAAATCAAATGTAGCCTTCAAGTTCAAGGGAAAAGAACCTTTCCAGCATAACCTCCTCGGAACCCAAAAGGCCAGTTTGAAATGAATAACATAACTAACCCAAATTATCAAGAGCATGTTCAGGCTGTCACTCTACGAAGTGGTAGAGAGCTTCAAGAGGATCCAAAAAAGATTAACAACATGTCTCCTCGAATTTGAATAAGAAAATTGATAAGAATAACACTAATGCAAAGACTAATGTTGACATTAAAAAGAGTTCATACGCCACCATTATTAAATCGGTTGTCCCTTTTCCTCTGAGATTGACTCATCCCAAACCAAAAATCTCAAATCAATAAATTTTGGATGCTCTTAAAGAGGTCAAAATCAATATCCCTCTACTAGATGCCATTAAATAGGTCCCCACTTTTGCTAAAATTTTAAAAGATCTTTACACTATTAAGCGTACGGTTCATGTTCCAAAGAAAGCATTCCTCACGGAATAGATAAATGCATACCTGACTCAAACCACTCCTCCTAAATACAAAGATCCGAGATGCCCCACCATTCCATGTGTCATTGGAAATCACCGGATAAGTCAAGCTTTACTAGAATTGGGAGCGAGTGTGAACTTATTACCTTACTCGGGTTATTTGCAATTAGGACTTGGAGAGTTGAAACTGACAAAAACTATCCTTCAACTCGCCGATCGATCTGTTAAGAAACTAAGAAGGTTAATAGAGGATGTTTTGGTATAGATTGAGCATTGTTTTTCCTAGTGGGTTTCTATGTGCTATATATAGAATCAATAAGGAATGAAAGTGGAGAGATTTTTGTCATTCTTGGAAGACCATTCTTAGCCACTTTCAATGCAGTTATTAACTGTCAGAGTGGAAGGCTCAAACTTTCTTTTAGGAACATGGCCTTGGACCTTGATATCTTTCAAATGTGCAAACACCTGAGAGATTGCGAGACCAACCATCATGATGTAGACTTGATTGGTACCTTGGTTGAGGATGATCTTGAGGAGTGCATTAATTCCCACATTGTGTTATTTTTGCTAAATAAGACATCAACTATTTTGAGGAATTGGAAGATGATACTATTGAAAATGCCCATGCAGTATGGCCACCCCATTTCGAAGAGCTTGTACCAATTGGTATGCCAACTCTTCCATCTCAAGTGAAACCACCTCAACCTGAGTTGAAGCCCCTCCCATTGAACTTGCGATATGCTTACGTCAGGGACAATGAAACATATCCTGAGGTTATTTCTTCGTTGCTTATTAAGGACCAAGAAGTCCAACTGTTAAAAATGCTCAAAATGCAAAAGGGAGTAATAGCTTAGAATGTGGCAATATTAAGGGAATTGGTCTTTTAGTGTGCACACATAGCATATACCTTGAAGATGATGCTAAACCTTGTAAGCAGATACAACACCGACTCAATCCTACCATGTAAGAAGTGGTTAGGGCTGCGGTGCTTAAACTTCTAGACGTGGGTATAATCTATCCAATCTCGGATAGCCAGTGGGTTAGCCCTACCCAAGTTATTCTAAAGAAAGCTGGTATTACTGTAGTCAAGAATGCCCAAGACGAGATGGTCCCAACTTGAGTACCTACAGGATGGAGAGTGTGCATTAACTACAGAAAACTAAATGCATGCATGCATAAAGACCATTTCTCTTTACCCTTTATGGATCAAATTTTGGAAAGGGTAGTTGATCACTCATACTATTATTTTCTTGATAGATATTCTAGGTACAAGTAGATCGAAATTGCCCTAGCGGACCAAGAAAAAACCACATTCACATGCCCCTTCGGTACCTTCTCTTATCGGTGAATGCCTTTTGGGCTATGCAATGATCCAACCACCTTTCAGAGATGTATGTTGAGCATTTTTAGTGATATGGTGGATCATATTCTTGAGGTCTTCATGGATGATTTCACTGTGTTTGGTAATACATTTAAGGATTGTTTAAGCAATTTAGAAATGGTCCTCACTAGATGCGAAGAAAAGAACCTTGTGTTGAATTGGGAGAAGTGTCATTTCATGGTTCACCAGGGAATTGTCCTTGGCTACACTGTGTTGAAAAGAGGACTGGAAGTTGACGAGTTCAAAATAGATTTGATCACTAACCGACTCACACCAAAAACCATAAGAGATATCAGATAATGCTTAGGGCGTGTAGGTTTTTACAAGAGGTTTATCAAAGATTTCAGTTTTATATATCTAGACCTCTCAGAAACCTGCTCTCCAAAGAGGCAAAATTTGAATGGACTGATGCATGCCAAAAATCATTTTATAAATTAAAAGGCATCCTAACATCTGCACCGATTATGTAGTGTCTTGATTAGACTTTGCCCTTTGAGATCATGTGTGATGCTAGCGATTACGTGGTTAGGGTTATGTTGGGCAAGCATAAGGACATGAAACCTTACATGATTTATTATGCAAGTAATAGCTTGAATAGTGCACAAATCAACTATTCAACCACTAAGAAAGAATTGCTGGCAGTGGTTTTTGCACTTGATAAGTTCAGATTCTACTTGATTGGATCCAAGATAGTGGGTTTCACCAATCATTCTGTGCCCAAGTACCTTCTTTCAAAAAAGGATGCTAAGCCCAGACTTATCCGTTGAATCCTCCTACTCTAAGAATTCAACTTAGAAATCAAGGATAAAAAAGGAGTAGAGAATGTTGTGGCAAATCATCTATCAAGGTTGGTCACTTCTGGCACCACTGAACCAACACTAATCCATGATAATTTCCTAGATGAACAATTATTTGTTGTCTCACAATCCCCTTGGTATGTTGATATCGCAAACTATTTTACTACGGGTAATATTCCTAATCATTGGAATAAGCAAGATAAAGGCTCATTCTTTTCTCAAGTTTGAAATCTTTATTGGGATGTTCCATCTCCGTTTAAATTTTGCCTAGATCAAATAATAAGGAGATGTATCCCTAATCATGAGATACATAGTGTCATCTCCTTTTGCCGTACACAAGCTTGTGGGGGCATTTTTCAGGACAAAAGAGTGCTATCAAAATTTTGCAGTCTGAATTTTATTGGCCCTCATCAGACTGTGATGCTTATGATTTTTGTTGGTCCTATGATCACTGTCAAAAGTTGGGAACAATCTCTAAAAGAAACATGATGCCTCTAAATCTCATTATGGTCGTAGAACTCTTTGATGTATGAGGTATTGATTTTATAGGTCTATTTCCTTCTAGTTTTGGCTACATCTATATCTTAGTGGCTATAGATTATGTGTCCAAATGGATAAAAGCTATTCCTTGCTGGGAAAATGATGCAAAAATAGTCCTAAAGGTTTTGAAAGAAAATATATTTTCTCATTTTGGTACTCCGCAAGCCATCATTAGTGATGGGGGTTCACATTTTTTGTAATCGGGCATTTGAGGTCCTGATGAAATAATATGGGATAACCCATAAAATTGCCACCCCTTATCACCCACAAACTAGTGGGCAAGTGGAAGTGTCCAACCAAGAAATAAAAAGAATCTTGGAGACTATGGTTAGCCCCAATCGAAAATATTGGTCTGCAAGGTTGACAGATGCTTTATGAGCTTACCAAATTGCTTTCAAAACTCCAATCAAAATGTCTCCATACTGGCTTATTTATGGGAAAGCATGCCACCTTTTAGTGGAGCTAGAACACTAAGCTTATTGGGTCATAAAACAGTTCAACTTTGGTGTGGATAAGGCTGAGACCAAGGGGAAATTGCAATTAAATAAACTAGATGAATTATGACTGGAAGCTTATGCCAATTCAAGAATTTATAAAGAAGGAACCAATATCTTTCACAATGAAAATATTCTACGAAAGACATTTCACCTTGAGCAGAAGGTCCTCCTTTATAATTCTAGGCTTCATCTATTTCTTGGTAAACTGAGCTCCCATTGGACTGGACCCTTCATTGTGAAGTATTTCCATATGGTGCTATGAAGATTTATGACCCCAAGGATGGCTAGATGTTTAAAATCAATAGACAAAGATTAAAGCCATTCTTGGAGATCGCACTACCTGAAGACGAAGAAATTACTCTTGATGATCCTGGCTACAAGGATTAATCGGCCCTGGATTTGATAGAGGCCTTTTTCTGTGTATATTATGTATGTTGTATTTTATTTGTGTTTTGTCTAACCTTGGATAGCGAGTAGCATAGACACACTTTTAGGTGACTTTCTCTCTTTACTCTCCTTTACATTTATCTTTCCTCATGTTACTCTTACTGTTTTGCATTGCATTCATATACATTGAGGGCAATGCACATAATTAGTTGGGGGGTGGGAACAAGCATGCTTGTCCAATTTTAGGCACTTCATAGGCATTGTACGTAAAATTTTTTGTTTTTCTGTTATTTTATCACCTTTTAGGAAAGCTTTTCAATTTTTAGACTTTTATTTTGGTTTTAGGAATTTTGTGCCGCACTTATTTTGCTCTAATTTTTTATTTTTCACTTATTTTTCAGTTATTTATTTTAGAAAAGAAAGCTTTCAAAGGAATTAAACCAATTTGAATATATATAGAAATATGGAATTTTCATACTTTTAAAGGAAGTAAAAGGAAAGTTTGTATTTTCTAAAGGAAGAAACCTATCAGAAGATTTCCAAAACTTACTTTCTACATACACAAATGTATACATTTTTTGAAATTTTAGATAGGAAGCTTTAATGTTGTTTTGGTAATTTTTTCGGGAGAATAGAATGTGAACTTGAGATTTAGTTTGCAGAATATATTTTTTTTCATGGTTCAATTTTGGTGAATTGTGTATATTAGAACTAAGATGAATTAATTAGAGTGAAATGAGAATTGCCACTTAGTGTCTACTTTTGATTTGAAAAAAAAAATAAAAACAGCATATATATATATGAGAAGTTTGTGACTAGTTTCGGTTCTAGCCTTTTTAACTCAAGCCAGTAAGCATGTATGGGTATTTTCATATCTAGTGGCATAAAGTCATCTGGTTTGAGAGTCATTGGCCTACCATTTGCTACATGGGTTAACTAGAAAGCTTAAGGGACCTAGAAATTACATAGTCACAAAATGACTTGTTAGTAAAAAAAAAAGATGATGAATTATGGCCCAATGAGTATTCGTAGAAATTTTTAAAGAATATGTGCGGAAATGCATAAGGACTAAGTTTGCTCCTTAGAACCCAACTTTTGTTATATCATATGAACTTGGAAATTTCTACATTGGAAAAAAGTAAGTAAGTGAAGAGTGTCCACAAGAATTTGCAAGGGAGTATGTGTAGGGAAGGTCAAGGACCAGATTTTTTCTCCAGATTCTAACTTTTCTTATATCATTTCAGCTTGGAAACCTTTGCATTGAAAAATGAAAGTGAGAGAAAAGAGGCCATCGAAGTAAATAGTAAAGTGGCAGCTATCTTTATGGCTTTGAGAGGAAATATATTTTTGCTATATCTCAAGGGATTGGACTAATTGAAGGAAAAATTCTGTTTTTACAGCATTATCATGGAATATTTGAAATTTGTTTTTGATGTATACATTTTTCACCGTACACACAAGTTGATTTGAATTTGAGGAAGTTATCAAATATAAAATTATGACCAGACTTTGAAAAGTCTGAAAATATAATTATTTTAGATTTCAAAAGTATCTGATATGAGTGGATTTTCTTTTGGAAAATTTCTTTTCTCCTTTCTTTTTATTCTTCTTAAGAAAAAGGAAAAGAAGAATTTTGTAGATATATTCACTGTAAACCCTCACGAGTCACAACTCATTCACTAGGGAGAACCTATGAGTTTAAGGGCTTATTGCATATGCTAAGTGCAATTGAAATTGCCAGCGAAAGTGGCGTTGCATTAATGTTTACTTTTATAGCATTGCATTAGTTTTAGGTTATCTAGGTCAGGATGGAAGCCTCATATTTTTCATATTTTTTGCTAGGGACTGCAAAACGCTGTTGGGGGGATGTGATAACTAGCAAAACACTGGTTGGAGGCATGATAAGCCCTTAAAAGTGCACATTTTCATATACATTTTAGACCATTTTAAGGATTTATTGACTTAAAAGAGCTTCATTTAATGTGATATCATGGTTTCATGAATTTTAAATTCACTTTAGTATTTTTCTATATAATTTACATAAAAATCACACTTTTTACATAAATTCACGAAACCTACCATTTTTAGAAATCTATTTTTAGAAATTTTTGTGAAAATTATTTTTTTCATGGAAAAAAATTAATTTTAATCATCATTAGCTCATTCACATAAAATCATGAAAAACGATGTGTATTTGTATTGTCATTTCATGAGAGATGGGCCCACAACCATGTGTTTATGATCTTAGAGTTAAAATTATCTTTTTAAATGATTCACATTTGTTTGGTAGGAAATTGATGACATGGGTTCCATTTTCAAAGAATTGAGGCAACAGAATTTATTTTCAAAGAAAAGGAGAGAAGAATTGGAGAGAGGAAAGACGTTAGAAGAGAAATTTCAAAAATTAGTTCATGGTCCCACACACATGCACATGTGTGGGGATACACTTGTGGGACATTGGAGATGGGGTCCATTTACTTGTTGCATATTTCAAGATATTTTCAAGATAAATTTTAAGAAAATCTCATCAAAGATGAAGAAGAAAAGCCATATAAGAGCTCTTCTTTGAAAAGGAGTAGAAAATCGAGACAAAAAAAAAAGAAAAAAAAATCCAAGCAAGCATGGACTCTCAATGTGAGTTTGAATTAGATTTTTGTGCCTAAAGAGAAGGAAAAATCAAGGAAGAATTATCTTGGCATATCTCTTTAATTTTGAAGCCAACAAGGAAAACCTTCCAAAAAAGGAAAAATGACAATGCAAAAGATAAATGAAGAAGTTCTACTCCTCATGTGGGCAATATTTGACTCCAAATGAAGATTCTTATCCCTAGGTTATCTCTTTAAATATCTAAATGCAAGGTAGTAAAGATAAGAATAGAAAGAAGCATCTACGAAGGACTTTCAAGCAAAGAAAGAAAAAAAATAAAAAAAAACATTCCAGCTAGGAATTCATTCCCAACCTCATTATGAGCAGCCTAATTTTTCAAATTTTATTATTTTTTGAAGATATTATCACATCAAGAAAGAAGGGAAACTTTGGGGGTTGAAAAACTATAAATAGGGCACCTTTGCGGTAGTCTAAGGCATGGAAAAAGAGCTCCTCCTCTAAATCTCTACACTTCATCTCTTTCATCTCTCCCTTTTTATCATACTCCACAAGGAGGCTTAGCTCAAAGGCCACACTACACCCTTGGGAGTTTCAGTAGAAGAGATTCTTCTTTTCTATCCTAGCATGTATTTTTCTTGATTTTATTTGTCAATATCTTGTAAAGATTTTTACATGTTAGTATAATGTTATTCTTCTTAAATTTTTCCTCTTTTATTATGGTTTGTGTGGATATTTTATTAATGTTTTTTGTGCTTGGATTGATGACCCAAGATACTAGAATCATACTTGAAGTAATCATGAACCCATTTAAAAGAAAATTTGATAACTTTACTACATTTACTTTCCTGTCTACTACATTTAAAGGCAACACTAGTACATTTAAATTTTTTTGTCATCACTACATTTAATTTCTTGCAAATACTACATTTATTTTCTACACTACTACATTTAAATTTCTTTCATTACTACATTTAAATTTCTGCACTTTTATTTCAACTTTCTACACACTTTGTGTTCTTCTACAGTTTCTTTTTTAGAATTGTTCACTGCTGAAATTTACATTAGGTTCATGCAAATTTTAGTTTCTTTTTTTTTATCATGTTTAATGTTGTTTGTCATGGAATTTTAGAAATCAAATTGAATATCTAAATTTTACCACTACAATAATTTACATATTTAGCTACAAAACTTTTCATTGCCAAAAGATAACAAAAGTTGGTACATAAATTTACCGATGAAACTATTTTCATTGGCCGAACAACAATAAAAAAATTAGCAAAATATTTTACCGATGGAATAAAATTATGTCAGCGAAAACTAGCTTTATCGACGATAAATTGGTCATTTACCGATGTTAAAATACTTAGACAAGAATCATTTCATTTTTTTCAATTTTATTTTCACTTTTACCGACATTTTTTTAACGTTAGTAACAAATTTTTCCTATTTTTAAAATTTTAAAATTTCATTTTACTGACATTAAAAAGCATCGGTAAATCATGGACAAATTAATTTCATTTTTTTTTAAATTTCAATTTCATTTTTACCGATTTTAGAAAACGTCAGTAAAAAATTTTAACTATTTTTAAAATTTTAAAATTTTATTTTACCCACATTAGAAAAACGTGGGCAATTTCATTTTTACCGACATTTTCTAACGTTGGTAAAAAATTTACACAAACTTTTAAAATTCCATTTTGCTAATGTTAAAAAAATGTCAGCATATTAATTTCAATTTTTTTTAATTTTCCTTTCACTTTTACCGATGTCTTTTAACGTCGGCAAAACTCATTCCATTTTTCAATTTTAATTTTTACTTTTACCGATGTTTTTTAAACTCGATAAAACATTTATCCCTATTTTTTAATTTTACAATATCTTTTTGCCAATGTTAAAAAACATTGGTAAATTTATTTATTTTTTACATTTTAATTTACTTTTGCTGATGTTAAAAAACATAGGGAAATATCATTTTCATCAGCAATAGATTATTTTTTTTAATATAGTGATTGTTTTTTCATTATAGTCTTCCTGTAAACCTGTTTATACACCCATATCAAATATAAAACTATTCATGTACCTATATTTAACATAAGAAATCCATGTATACAAGAGTTGCTAAATAAACAAACAACCATCTCCATTTTTCATCAAGTCATTCATCTCATTTAACAAATATTACAATCAATGATATAGTCCCATATAAATATCCAATGCACAAATACAAATAAACTAAAATGAAAACAAAACACCCCTCTAAGTCTACAACCGAACTCAAATCGTCCATCAATCTATAATGACAAAAATAAGATTAGAACCTTTTCAATGAATTAAATTACAAATGTAAGATAAATATGTTATATATATAATATTTTCCAAGTTTTTCGGCGGCTTGTTTTCCTGCCTAAGTACTGAGAATTAAGTGGTGCTTGCATCTAATTCATTAACCGGGAGTTTGATTCATGAGCTATCAATTCTTACAAGTTATTTTTGCCTCAACTGAGGTACTCGTACTGGTTTCCGGGCCTCCCGATGGCCGTTTCCCATTTTGGACCTCCAACGGCCTATTTTCGAGCTTAATTGTTTAGAATCCAATGTTTTAGGTCTAATTCTCTAATCGGGAGTCCAATTTGTGAGCTGTTAGGTCCTACAGGTGAATTTGGCCTTGAGCGAGGTGTTGTGCCAATTTCCACTTTTTCGGGGGCTACTTCCCATTTTGGACCTCCGGCAAGCAGTTTTAGAGCCTAAGTGTCCAAAATTCTAGGTTTTAGTATCTAATTCTCTAACCAGGGTCTGATTTACGAACTGTCGGTTTGTGCAAGCTACTCTACCCTCGAAGGAAGTGCTTGTGCCAGTTTTCAATTTTTTTAGGGGCCGTTTTCCATTTTGAACCCTGGGTGTGCGATATTCATGCTTAAGTGTTGGAAAATCCTAGGCTTTAGCGTCTAATTCTCTAACCAAGAGTCCAATTTGTGGAACATCAGTTGCTATAAGTTACACTACCCTTGAGAGAGGTGCTCGTGCTGGTTTCTAGGTTTTCTAAGGGCCGTTTCCCATTTTTTACTCCCCTTCCTGGTGGGTGGTTTTCAAGCCTATGTCTTGGAAATTATAGGTTTTTGTGTCTAATTCTTTAACCAGGAGTCCTATTTGTGAGCCCTCAGTTCCTACAATTTACTCTACCTTTGAGCGAAGTGCTTGTGCTAGCTTTTGATTTTTTGGGGGGCTGTATTCCATTTTGACCCCCCCCCCCCCGATGGGCGGTTTTCGAGCCTAAGTCTTGAAAATTATAAGTTTTTGCATCCAATTCTCTAAATGGGACTCCAATTTGCAAACCGTCAATTCCTATAAGTTACTCTACCTTAAGCGAAGTGCTCATGCCAGTTGTCATTTTTTCGGGGGCCATTTCCCATTTTAGTCCCCCCGCAGGTGGTTTTTAAGCCTAAGTGTTGGAAAATCGTAGGTTTTTGCTTCTAATTCTCTAACAGGGAGTTCGATTTGTGGACCGTCAGTTCTTACAAGTTACTCTACCATCAAGCGAAGTGCTCGTGTTGGTTTTTGATTTTTCCGGGGGGCATTTCCTGTTTTTGACCCCCCCCCCCCCCGGTGGGTGGTTTTCTAGCCTAAGTCTTGGAAATTGTAGGTTTTTACATCTAATTCTCTAAACAAGAGTCCTATTTGCAAACCATCAGTTCCTACAAGTTACTTTACTTTTGAGCGAAGTGTTCATGCTTGTTTTTTATTTTTCTGAGGGCCATTTTCCATTTTTGAGCCCCTAGTGGGCAATTTTCCAGCCTAAGTCTTGGAAATCATAGGTTTTTGTGTCTAAATCTCTAATGGGACTCCAATTTGCAAATTGTCAATTCTTACAAATTACTCTGCCATCAAGCAAAGTGCTCATGCTAGTTGCCGATTTTTTCGGGGGCCATTTCTCATTCTGATCCCCCCCGTGGGTGGTTTTTGAGCCTAAGTGTTGGAAAATCATAGGTTTTTCGCTTCTAATTCTCTTACCAGGAGTCCGATTTGTGGACCGTCAGTTCCTACAAGTTACTCTACCTTGAATGAAGTGCTCAACCTAATTTTTGATTTTTCTGAAGGCTGTTTCCCATTTTTGACCCCCAGTAGCCTAAATCTTGGAAATCGTAGGTTTTATAGTCTAATTCTTTAACCGGGAGTCTGATTTGCAAACCGTCAGTTCATACAAGTTACTCTACCCTTGAGCAAAGTGCTCGTGCTGGTTTTTTATTTTTCTGGGGGCTGTTTGCCATTTTCCCCCCCTAATGGACAGTTTTTGAGCCAAAGTTTTGGAAATCGTAGGTTTTCATGACTAAATCTCTAACCGGGACTCCAATTTGCGAACCGCCAGTTCCTATAAGTTCCTCTACCATCAAGCAAAGTGCTCATGCCGGTTGCCGATTTCTCTGAGGGCCATTTCCCATTTTGGTCCCTTGGCATGCTGTTTTTGAGCATAAGTGTTGGAAAATCATAGGTTTTTACTTCTAATTCTCTAACCGGGAATCCAATTTATGGACCATAAATTCTTACAAGTTACTCTTCCCTCGACTGAAGTGCTTGTGCTAGTTTTTTATTTTTTCAGGGGTTGTTTCCCATTTTTGACCCCCCGGTGGGTGATTTTTGAGCTTAAGTCTTGGAAATCATGGGTTTTTGTGTCTAAATCTCTAACCAGGACTCCAATTTGTGAACTGCCAATTCTTACAAGTTACTCTATCATTAAACGAAGTGCTCATGCTGGTTGTCAATTTTTCTTGGGGTCGTTTCCCTTTCTGGTCCCCTAGCAGGTAGTTTTTAAGCCTAAGTGTTGAAAAATCATAGGCTTTTGCTTCTAATTCTCTAACTAGGAGTCAATTTGTAGACCGTCCGCTTCGATAAGTTACTATGCCCTTGAGCAAAGTGCTCATGCTGGTTTTTGATCTGGGGGCCATTTCCCTTTTTGACCCCCCTAATTGGTGGTTTTTAAGCCTAAGTCTTGGAAATCGTAGGTTTTTGCATCTAAATCTCTAACAGGGACTCCAATTTGCGAACTGTCATTTCCTGCAAGTTACTTTATCCTCAAGCAAAGTGCTCATCCTGGTTGCTGATTTTTCCAGGGGCCTTTCCTATTTTTGACCCTCGATGGTCGGTTTTAAAGCCCAAGCCTTGGAAATCTTAGGTTTTTTTGTCTAATTCTCTAACCAGGAGTCCGATTTGCGATCCATCAGTTCCTACGAGTTACTCTATCCTCAAGCGAAGTACTCGTGCTGGTTTTTTATTTTTTCGGGGCCTGTTTCCCATTTTTGATCCCCTAATGGGCGATTTTTGAACCTTAGTCTTAGAAATCATAGGTTTTTTTGCCTAAATCTCTAACTAAGACTCCAATTTGCAAATTGTCAGTTCCTATAGGTTATTCTACCATCAAGCGAAGTGCTCATGCCAATTGCTAATTTTTCCAGGGGCCATTTCCCATTCTGGTCCCTCAGTGGGCTATTTTTTAGTTTAAGTGTTGGAAAATCATAGGTTTTTGTTTCTAATTCTCTAACCAAGAGTCTGATTTGTGGACCATCAGTTCTTCCAAGTTACTCTACTCTCGATCAAAGTGCTCATGATGGTTTTTGATTTTTCCGGGGGCTATCTCCCATTTTTAACCCCTCGGTGGGTGATTTTCGAGCCTAAGTCTTAGAAATCGTGGTTTTTGTGTATAGATCTCTAACCAGGACTCCAATTTGTGAACCATTCACTCCTATAAGTTACTCTACCATCAAGCGTAATGCTCATACCAGTTGTTGATTTTTCTAGGGGCCGTTTCCCATTCTGGTCCCCCGGTGGGTGGTTTTTGAGCTTAAGTGTTGGAAAATTATAGGTTTTTGCTTCTAATTCTCTAACCGGGAGTCCGATTCATGGATCGTTAGCTCTAACAAGTTACTCTACCCATGAGTAAAGTGCTCATGCCGATTTTTGATTTTTCCAGGGGTTGTTTCCCTTTTTGACCCCCCATCGGTGGTTTTCAAGCCTAAGTCTTGGAAATCGTAGGTTATCTCTAACCGGGACTCCAACTTGCAAATTGTTAGTTCCTACAAGTTACTCTACCCTCAAGCAAAGTGCTCATGCTGGTTATTAATTTTTTCGGGGGCCATTTCCCATTTTGGTCCCCCGACACGTGGTTTTTAAGCCTAAGTGTTGGAAAACCATAGGTTTTTGCTTATAATTCTCTAACGGAGAGTCTGATTTGTGGACCGTCAATTCCTACAAGTTACTCTACCCTTAAGCGAAGTCCTTATAATGGTTGTTGATTTTTTTGAGAGCTGTTTTCCACTCTGGACCCCCGGTAGTGGTTTTCGAGCCTAAGTCTTATAAATCATAGGTTTTTACATCTAAATCTCTAACTGGGACTCCAATTTATGAACCGTTAGTTCCTACAAATTACTCTACCCTCAAGAGAAGTGCTCATGTCAATTGTTGATTTTTCCAAAGGCTATTTCCCATTTTGACCGGTTTCGAGGGCCGTATCTCTAATTGTAGGTGTTAAAAATCCTACATTTTCAGTGTTTATAAATTTTAACCAGTTATTATGTTAAAATTTCAAGAGAATAATTTACTAAGCAAGGGGTCGCATCATGCTCTCCAATAGCTGTGTCATCACTAGTAGAATTGGTCCCTCTAGATATGTTGAAACAGATCGTTGGATCTATCCCTGCCACAACTGTCAGCTGTTGAATGAGGGCCTTGAGTGCAGTTGTCCTCTTGTCTTGCTCAGCCTACCGCCTGTCCTACTCAACCTGCTTCTAGTCCTGCTCATCCTGCCTCCTAGCCTACTTAGTTAACTACTCACGCAGGGCAATCACCTCAAGATGCGACGCCCGAGATTATGCAGAAGATGAAGAGTTCCTCGTGTATATACCATACCTATTCAAGTAACCCAACCTCTTCCTAAGCACATCAATAGCAATTTATTCCTCAGTCATGGGAGCTGTGATAGAGGGCTGCAACTGCTTCTCAGTTCGTTGCACCAAGGTCTCCTGCCATTTAAATCAATAAGGGATTTAGAATGCTTTTGTGAAATTATTGATCAAAATTGAATTGAAGAGCAAACACAAGTCTCTGCTGAGCCACATCATTTACCCACTCATTACTCTTTTGCCTATAGTGGGTGTCATGGAAGAACTAAGTAATAGGCGGTGCCTGACTAGCATTATGTGCCATCTATCATTTGACATTATTTTGTCTTAGATATGAACCTACATATTGATAAATTAATGAACTCAATCAAGTTTCTTTATATGAATATAATTAGTACCATCAGAGACATTCTCGATGCAAATGACCTGGAGCCACTAGTATGATTGTATGGCAGCTTCGCTCGACTCTCTTGAGCCTTCTTCGACTTAACCTACATAGAAGAGCAATAATACAATAGCTTTCTTCAACAAATCATAACTAATAGGATTGTGTTGGAATATAATTAATTGTTATAGATAACATCTAAATGTCACCCTCTATTGTAGTGATTCAAAACACTACGAGACCATCAACTGCCAGTCGGCTAGATCACAGCCCTTTGCCGAGTGGTCTTGCGGTCGGGGAACTCTATGCTCCAACAGCTCGAGATAGTGACTATGCAACTTATATTTCCAACTCCCATACAAAATCTCATATTGGGGGTCAATGTCCGCCCTGAGCTGCATGTCGCCCTCGTAGTCCCCCATATCAAATATTTGTTGCAATTAAGAGAGAGCCATATAAAGATTAGTAATAATAAAATATAATCCATGTCTTGTAATGGCAAGCACAACTATGATCAGTTTGGTTGATAATTCTCATTATAGTTTACTCGAATTAAACCAATGATGGCAAGCTTGATGCCACTATCAAGCTTCTTCCAGCCATGGGGTCGAACTGGGGCCATCTCTCTCATAGCTAACCCAAGATGGTTAACTAGTGATGGTGCATGTTCCCCTTTTGACCTATGGCTCAAGCTGGGGATCGGAACTGGGATGTTATGACCCAGCTCTCTCCACGGCTTTGCCGTTTTCTTCCTTTCCATAGCGCCCCTTACACAACTCGAAACCTTTGAGACTGGGGCTGATGCTGGTAAAGATGACAGTGCTAAATGAGTTAGTAAACACAAATTATTAAATTGAGGTGAATTCAAGATTTTAAAATGTCAAAGTTTTCTCACCAACATTGCTGCCAACTGTATGAGGACTTGGCTTGGCAGAGGCAGGGATGACGGAGGCTAGATCGATGAGGGTTGTGTGGTAGGAGGCTGGGTCGGCAAGGGCTGTGTGGTAGGAGGTTGTGTCGGTGAGGGCTGTGTGGTCAGAGGCTATATCGACAGAGATTGTGTCGCAACCTTAGGTGCTCTCTGCACGAGCTAACCCAAGTGCAGCTGTGATAATTTTAGCACGTCAAACCCTTTTCTCCTAAGGCATATATGCAATTTGGCTTAGAGCAAAGTGATAAGGAAAATAAATTATTATTAGCAAAAATCAATAATATTAGTAAAGTGAATGTCTGCAATTTACATTCAATGGAAATGAAAATCATTTTAACATGAGTGTCACTATCAAAACTAATATTTTAAAGTGCATGTCATAAACATTCACAGAAAAATTACCTCATCCAATTCAAACGAAGATGTCTCATCATCTACATCATCATCTTGTGGGGGATTGTAGTTCTCGTCATTATCATTCCCACCAACCCTTTTCTTTCCATTTTTGTTTGTCCCTTTAGCAGAACCAAATATAACATGTGTGGTCAGCAGGAGCCCTAGAGATGCAAATTTATTTGCATTATGCTTAATTATCTTTTTTCTCTTTAATAATAATTGAATGCTTGCACGTGATAGGACAGCTCTTCCGGTTTGACCCATTTTTTCCCTTCGTTTGCCATCATTTGCAACTATGATATATATAAATAAGCATAAAACGTGAAATATAAAAATGTTTTGTCCATATATGAACAAATTACAAGAGAAAATGAAATTGAAGACAATGTCATTTTGTAAGGTAAGATCTTTATTAATTTACTCAATCATTACATGTGCAAAACCTGAAACAAACACAACATGTCATATTCCATGTTAGAGTCAGACTGACTAAGTACATCATTGTCTTTTTCGTCTTCATACTCCGCCAGTGTTTCATCCTCATCTTGGTCGTCCTCGTTTACTAACTCACCATCGAGAACAATCTTAGGATCTATATCATCTCTAGAGTATTGGAAACTAGTACCATCGATGAGCACTAGGACAACAAATGTTGTTCGGTCCTGCTGAAATGCATCATTAGGCGCATCATCATCATCATCATCATCCCACTGAATGGGTACATCCCATACTCCCCGAGGCTTAACCCGTTCTACAACTCTCCAATTTTTTCCTCTATTGGTGTCATTAACATAAAAGACTTGTGTCACTTGACTTGGTAGGACAAATGGATAATCTTACACCAACAACCCGTGATATCAATAATTGTAACATGTTCTTCAATGTTTTTATTGTGCTTGGTACTAGTGTTGTACCATTCACATTCAAATAAAACCACTTTACTCCCGTTCAAATAGGGCAATTCCCATATTTTGCGGATGTATGCATAGTAGTCATGTTTCTCTCCTTCGTATTCCCCTTCCACAACCAAGCCGCTACTCTGACTCCTATAGCATTTTTCACAGTCTTTAGTGTGATATGGGATGCCATTGCAATCACACCCATGATACAGATTCACTAGTGATCTAGGGCCATTTGCTAATGACCAAATCTCATCGTAGCTTCTGCTGACCCACTAGTTCGCAATTGATTCATCTACATAAGCAGATTTAGACAAATGTTTCACACTAATATTATTTGAAGTGTAATCCAATAATGTCTAGCAATTAAAATGATAATATTTTATATGTCTTACATATTTTTTGAACCATTTTACAAATTCTTTTCACTGTACATGCCTGATTTCTCCACCTTTTTGATTTTGTACTAAATTATTGTGTTCCCTACTCAATGCAGCTTTTACTAAATAAGTAAAAGTAGAGAATAAATCAAAGAGTTAACAAGCAATGCATAAATATGGTTAGATTGAAGCACATACTATAGATACGACTCCACCTCAGGGTTATTACTTAGCACAAAACCAATGAGCCATGTTACGCTCTCCCTGCGAAGGATCATGTGCCCTTACCATTAGTCTAATTGGATGGACAGTTTGTATGAATACTAACATCCCCGGGCCACATTCGCCACCATCATCATAATTTTCAACTTGATCAGTCTGCCTTATATACATTGAACAAAAAGTAAGACACTCTTTGACAATGTAACCTCGGCGATCGAACTTTCTGGCCAAGCTTGGCTGCGAATGTACCCTTTTAGGGTCTTCAAAAACCTTTAAACAACCATTGATAATAATTATGATATTCAATGTAAGGCAATTGCACTAATAAATAATTAATTAATCAGTGGTCATTAACTATTACCTTTCTATCGGGTACATCCACCGATATTGCATCGGTCCACGAAACATGGCCTTGCGCGGTAAGTGAACCGATAGTTAAACCATTACATCAAAGAAAATAGGAGGACAAAACCTCTCCAGCTTGCATAATATTAAAACTATATACTCCTGCAAAATTTTCAAATCATCGTGTCTCTGTGTTTTCGAGCATGGGTCTTGGAAAAAACTACCTAACTCTAACAATGTTGAACAAATATCCTTATTTAGAAAGTTACGCATACCAATAGGAAGGATGCATTGGATAAGGATGTGGCAATTATTTCTCTTTAAACTAGATAATTTACCATTTTTTGAGGTTGCACACCTCAAGAGGTTCACCGCATAGCCATTTGAGTATTTGATTGACTTTAAGAATTCATAAAATTCATTTCTATGTTTTGGTTTCAAAGTGTAAGAGGCATACGGCTTCAAGTTGGATCCATCGCCCCTCTCCACTAAATGCAGCTATGGCCTGATGCCCATATTTTTCGAATCCTTATGCGCTTTCTCCATATCCTTGTTTTTGCCCTTTATGCCCAAAATTGTTCCAACCAAAGCTACATAAATGTTCTTCTCAATGTGCACAGGATTAAGGTTGTGTCGAAGTTTTTTGCAGTTCCAGTAGGGCCATTCAAATAGGATGCTTTTCTTCGTCCAATTCAGTTCTCCAGAGTCATGCCATCTTTTCTTATTCTTGCCAAACTTGACTGACGCTAGTTCTTCTAGCTGGTATAGTACCTTCTGTACTGGTAAATCCAAAGAATTCTTTTCATGCTCAGGCTAACCATTGAAGGCCTTGCCTCTACTCCATTGGTGGTTCAGTTCCAAGTATTTTCGATAGCCAATGTATCCAATCTTATCTTTTAACTTCACCCCTAACGAGTTGTCATTACATGAGGGGCAAGCGTTGTAACTTTTTGCGCTCCACCCAGACAAGTCGCCATATGCAGAAAAGTCATTTTTTGTCCACATCACAGCCGCATGCATCTGAAAGGTCTGTTTAGTGGAGGCATCAAAAGTCGATACACCATTATCCCACAAGTCCTTCAACTCATCAACCAAGGGCCTCAGATATACATCGATCTTGTTTCCCGGTGAGCTTAGTCATGGAATAAGTAATGACATCATAAAAAATGGCTCCTTCATGTATATCCCTGGTGGCAAATTATAAGGTATAAGTATGACAAGCCACAAGCTATAAGAAGTGCCCATGTTACTGAAATGGTTGAATCCATCGGTGGCTAACCCCAGCCTCACATTACATGTCTCTCGGGCAAACTCTAGATATTTCATATCAAATTCTTTCCATTCCATGTAGTAAGCCGGATGCCTCACTATCCCATCATCAACATGCTTATCACTGTGCTATCTCATCTCTGTGGCTATCTTCCTTGACATATTCAACCTGTGCAACCTCGGTGTTAATGGAAAGTAAGGAGCACCTTATGAGGGATCTTCTTTCACTTGCCATCATTGACCTTGTACCCAGCCTCTTAACATTCTGGACCTTTATCCAATTGAACAATCTCCTTCCAATATAACACACAATCGTGTTTGCAAGCATCTATATTCTTGTATCCCATGCCTAAGTCACGTAATAATTTCTTCGCTTTGTAAATTGAGGCTGGCACCACTTGACCTTTGGGTAAAAAGTCCTTAAAAATTTGCAGGACCTTGTCGAATGACTAATGGCTACACCCACTTTCGACCTTCACATGCAATATCTTGATGACAAACACTAACAGAGTATCTGAGCTCTCGCATCTTGGGTACAGGCCATGCTGGGAAACCTGCAACAATCTTTCAAAATCTTGCACATCATCCCTCTTTTGAGTATCTTCCTCCAAGTATGTTCCCCTACGATGGTCCTCTATCAACTCATTGTATTCATCCCGATTTTCTTTCAATTCATCCTCGCTCTCATCCGAATCATTAGGTTGAACTATAGGTTCCCCATAAGCTATCCACTGTTGTTATGAGACCATCATTCCATGAATGTGCAAATGACTTCTCACGATTCCATAGTCATGCTTTCGATGGTTATAACAATCATAACATGGGCACCTAAGGACCGCTGCTGCATTTGAATTCGCCTTTCCAAAATCAATAAATGAGTTCACCCCGGCCGTGTACTCCCCACTAAATCAGTTCTGATAATGTAATATCCAACCCCTATCCATATCTGACCTAATTACATGTAATTAGAAGTTAGAAATTGCTCTATGTGTGATATCTTTGATAGGGGTTTCATTTAATGATCACAAGTCTAATCTCTTGAAACTTCCTCATACAAAATTTAGCTCTAAAATAGGAAACAAATACCCAAAACCCAATAGCTAAAAATTCTGCAAAGAAGAAAATCACTCTCTCATGTATATTAAATGCATTCGTGTTTGAACTATGAACCCACTCACGAAAAATGAACTTCACCCTCCCTGTTTATCCAAATAGTATTTAAAGACCAAAAAATGCGATATTCAAATGTCATTTATCTGTCATTCAAATGTAAAAACCGAACATATTAAGAAAGAAAAGTTTTACAAAAGAGAACAAGATAGACTAGAATTGGAGGAAATACTTCAATTGACTTCCATTATAGACCACAGACATCAAATTCCATAAAACTAAGAACATTGATCAATAGCTTAGTAGAAATCAGAGCACCCATTAACTCAAATGCAAACACAACTTCAAACTCTGCAATAAAGATTAAACACCAGACAACTTGTTACAGTAAATATCATTCTAGTTTACAAGAAAAAAATTGAGTTGTGGACAAACAAACTTTCATGCTTGTGCCTTTTATTTCACTCACATTTGGGATTAATGGAAAGCATGTTCAAGACCATAAAGATACAAAATTCAAAGTCATGACAACATATGGTTAGAAACAAATATGAAAATTTAAAGTAATAAGAGTTGCATCTTCTTCCACTCGTCAATGGACACCCACTTAGATTTATGTGCATTTATATCCTAAGAGAGATGAGAGATAAACATGAATGGGGAATAGAGAGGGAAGAGATGCAGAGGCAAATAGAGACGAAGAGAGAAAAGATGAGAGAGAGAGAGTTTACCTGCAGAGAGGGTAAACCGAGAATGTAATTGGTTTATGTGAGGGAGGGGGCTCAACTGAATAGACTAACTGAGAACTTACTAAGGGATTTTCCAAAAAAATAAAAAACACATACAAAACATAAAACAATCTCCTTCTTGTGTTTTTCTCTTTGTCTAAAATTTGGAAAGTTTCACAACATCATGGATGAATTTTGTTTCAGAGGAAAAGCCCAATAAGGACAATGAATTGCATGTGAATCAAAGAGTTGGCTGTGCTGGTTTAAAAAAAGCGTATTGTATTTTTTTATTTTTTTATTTGCAAACCATATTGGATTTCAATCTCTTGTCTGAATAATATAATCCAACAAATACAGAGCTCCCATCAACACAAGAATAAGAATAAAGCCAACAAAATAATAAGAAGAACCTGGGTTTCTCAATCTCTTATGTTACATGTTGAGAAGAAGTTGGGGAGAAAAGAATAGAATGCATGCACTTTGAAATCGAAAAAATGTAAAATCAAATCATCAATCAATCAAGAAAACCCTGACCTTGGTGGTGGATTTGAACTTGCAGAGGTAGTAATGACAAAGAGGGAGTCCAATCGCAAAGAGGAGAGAGGGAGAGAGTAGTGAGGGCACTGATTGCAAAGAGAGAGTTAGGATCGAAGGCCGGTGTGAATCAATTCCTTTATATTTCTTCCTTCTTTTCTCCTTCTTCTTGCCCGATAAAGTTAGTAGGGGCGATAGATGTGGTAAATAACAGAGAAAATCCAAAAAAAAAAAAAGAAAGTAAAAATTCATCGAAAGAGGGGAAAACACACAGACCTCCGGATTTTCTTCCTTCCTTCCTTTCTCTTTCTTCCTTCTTTTCTCTTTCCTTTTCTTGGCCAATAGCGAAAGAGCTGTGCACATAGGCTTCTTGTACTGGGATCGGAAGAGAGTAGAGAGGGAGGGATCGCAGAGGCATCAGTAGTGAATCGCAAAGCGAGAAAGGGAGGAGCACGGTGAGGATTGGAGGATTACAGCAGTAGCGGCAGCGGATTGCAGAGGCATCGGCAACGGGTTGCAAATCAAAAAGAGAGAGAGATGAGTAAAGAGATAGGAGAGAGAAAGAGAAAGAGAGCAGAGAGAGTGAGAGAAAGCACAGAGAGAGTGAGAGAGAGAGAACAGAGAAAGCGAGAGAGAGTAGCAAGATTAGAGAGAGCGAGAAAGATCAAAAAGATCAGAGAGGGCAAGAGATTAGAGAGAGTGAGAGAAAGAGAGCAAAGAGAGAGAGAAACGAATTTGGGGGTAAAAAAGAGAGTGAGAGATCAGAGCGTGACAAAGAGAAACGCATTTGGGGGTGGGGAATCAAAAAAGGGAAACAGGTGGCGCGAAGTTTTATAAGGATTTTACCGACGATTAATTTTCATCACAAAAATTTAAATTTCATCAGAAAATGTTTATCAATTTTTTCTATGACTTTTGGTAAATAATTTCAAAAGTTTACCAATGTACATTATTTTTTGTCAGTAAAATTAATTTTTACTTACGTTTAATGAAAAACGTCGGTAAAAATCAACTTTTACCGACGTAAAAATTCTTCTGCAAAAATTTTCCCATTTTTTCAAAAAATAAGTAAAAAATTCTGTAACTTTACCAATGTCTACCCATTTTACGTCAGTAAAAGTATTTCATGTTTCCTGCCGACCTTATATTTTTATATCTATGAAATACTACTATTAAAGACAAAAATTGAAAACGTTAGAAAAAGTGTGCTCTAGAGATTTAACAATGCTTATTTTCACCGCTTAAACTAAAAAGATTCATCAGAAACAATTTATTTTATTTTATTTTTTTCTAAAACTGAAATTAATTCACTATCAACCTTTGCCAACGAATGTTGCAAATAACGTTGGTAAAAGTAAGACTTTTACCAATGTTTCATTCATTACCAATGTTTCATTCAAAACGTTAGTAATTAAATAAGTTTCACCGACAAAATTATATGCGTCGGTAAATAATCATCCAAGCTCAATCTTTATTGATGAAATTATAAAAGCATCACTAAAAAACGTCACTAAAATAGCATCTTGTTGTAGTGTATGTGTTTCAAAATCATGAAAATCAGTCCATAAAACAAGACAAATATGAATCTAAATATGAATTTGAGCACTCCTTTGTGTGTATGATCTTTTCAGAGTTCTATTTGTTGCAAGAAGTAAAATCAGAATTTGAAAATCAGGTTTAAGGTGAAACAGTCTAGTGTTTGTACAAAATATAGTCTAAAAAGGGTTCATGTTGGACGATTTTTCACTAAACAATTTTGCACATGTTTATATTAGTGAATGCTTGATTTTTAAAACTGTTTTTAAACCTGAATTCAGAACTGAAACAACATGGAAAATAGTCCAAAATCAGTCCTGAAACAGTAGTGGAATTAGCGTTGTTCAAGTGATTGTATGATGTGTTTGTGGATTGTTTAAACTAATCTTTAAAAAATGAGTTTCTGTGTTTAAACGAAGAAGTTTCAGATCTGAAACTGAATCAAATCATCACCATTAAATCTGATTTCTGAAGAAAACATGGTCACTTACCACAAGTGCACACCCCAATCATTCATGTAGTATTTTTTTTAGTTTACATTGTCATCATTTACACATCGTAGATTCGTTTAGGAAAGCTTAGTTTCAGCAGACTTTCGTTTTTTTTTTTTTAATTCTTGTATGTGATAACTTAGGATAGATTCATTCTTAATTTAGAAGTTGCTTTGTTTAGTTGCATTGTAGAGTTTTTTTATAAATTGTTTAGCATTAGAAGTTTGCTAATTTGATTTTAGATTTTTATTTAGATTTTCTTTCTAAAATTAAATTTCTTTCTAATTTGAATTGATGTTATAAATCTTTTGTTTTTAGAAAGTATAAGCTCTTAGTTTTAATTTAGGAAAGTTTTTATTTTCTTTCACTTTTGTTTAATTAGTTTCTAACATTGTTTAGTTTTTAGTTTAGTAAGTTTCTAATTTTAATTTTTGTTTTATTGGAAGTTCTAAGGTGTGTTTTATTTTATAGAAATTTTAGTTTTGTTTTTAAGAAGTTTTGGACGTAGGATTTCTAATTTAGGAAATGTTTTTGTGACTTTATTTTTTAGGAATGAATGTATTTGTCAGATTTTAAATTAGGTTAGTTGTAAAATTTTATTCAGGTAGGTGACAAGTTGAAAACATCTTAAATACATTGCTTCTTAAGGATCGACCTAGTCTCACTAGTTTATTACTACATCGCAGCACTGCACTTCGAGTTAACGAACAGGGTTAGCCTCAAATAGTGACACACGTACTCTCGTATAATACACACTTGGACTCAAGTCTAAGCAGAATTACACAAGGGAGAGTCACATTACTTACACAATGAGATGCATATAATGGACATCTGTCCAAACATTTAAACGTTGAAGCCTGTTAATATCATTTATGAAACAAGATAATCACAACCAACTAATACACATCTATATGAACTAGAGTTGAAATGGTTCATATCTTTATAACAAGGATAATAAGGAAAAAAGGTTTACTGGAATAGTAAGAAATAGTTACACAGTGCCAAAATATAAGGAATCATGAATCATGTAGGACAAAAGAACTAATGTAAGTCATGATACCCTAAATGCAATTACATCCTAAAACAAGACCTAGTATGCTCTTTGCACACTTCGTGATAGATCAATTAGAGATGATTTACTGTTCACTCTTTTAGGCTGGAATGGTTCCCAAAAGTCTCCTCTAGAGTCTTCTCAATCTTTGTAAGATCGGAATTGGGAGTTGAGCCTATAACACCATAGACATGAATAAGACTATTCAGCAAAGTATAAACGCAATTAAGGTAATACGCATTGTATCTATAAGAATCATTAACATGTGATTAAAGAGGTCAATTTATTATACTAAGCATATTATGCAATTAAGTAATCATGCTATAATAATCAAATAACAGATGTACTTTACTATTTAGTTACTACATTTGCCATATCCTACCTCTAGCAATCTTTATGCTGAGAACACCATTGACTAGGCCAAGGTACAAATGGGTCTCTCATACATGGAGTCCAAAAGCTCTAAAAATATCACACTACAATGGTACCGTTCATACTACGCCAAAGTCAACCCCGCTGAGTATCATAAGGCTGAGGCGAGTAGAGATAAACCATTTCAATTCAGTCATATAATTGAACTTGAGTAATCATATAATTTGTTTATTAAGTGAGAACAATTCCAAACTGTATACATTTAATTCATTCATTCAATACATTCGTACTCAATTCAATGTCACTGTCAATATAATATCAAGAAACATTTCAAATAGATTCAATGCATATAATGATCATTTCAATTCAAATCATTATTGGAAGAGCAGAAGATGTCACAACCCAAGCCCAAAAAATCAGACATTGGGGTTAAACCCAATCAATGACACGTACTCCTGTGTAATTCACACACAGACCGAAGTTTGAATGGAATTACACAAGGGATATTCACATGCTTACATGTGTGAGGTGTTGATGGAGTATCTGTCCAAGCATTCAATATGTGAAAGCCTGTCAATATCACCTATATTTTTTCTTCACTCATTGAATAGTTCAAATCATCGATTACAACCATGAAACAGTCCAAATCTTAAATATTTAAGAACATAAGATTATTATATTAATTCTACGCATTACCTATACAACCCAAACAAGATATGCACATATATACAACGAGATCAAGGATAAACATTATATGTAGAAAATTGAAGTGCAAGAAATCAAGGAACATTTGTAAAAGAAGCAAAACATGCAAATAATGGTCTATATGGATGCAAATGCTACAAGTCTCCAAAAACCCCAATATACACCATTCTTAAGATACTAATGAGTAGCTCTTAGAACAAGGACCAGTCAGTAAGCTTCTACTGTCCACTCATTAAAATTGAAGGAACCAATGCGGTCTCCTACTTTGACTCCTAGGTCTATGCCAGACTGTGTTCAGGATCTGGACCTATAACACCATTAGACAATTTGTAAGTAAGACTATTCAGTAAAGTACAAGTATAATTAAGGTAATATACGTTGTATCTGAAAGAATTAATGACATATGATTAATAGAGTTAGAGTTAGTGGACTAAGCGAATGTGCATTTGAAATAAGCATGTTATAAAGATCAATAAGTGAAATACATAATATTTGGCTACTACATTTGTCATATCCTTTTTCTAGGGATCTATGTGTTAAGAACACCATCGACCAGTCCAAGGTACGAATGGATCTCTTATACATGGAGTCCGAAAGCTCTAAAAAAAGCACACTGCAGCGGCATAATTCATGCTATACAAAGTCAACCCCACCGAGTATCTTAAGGCTGAGGCTGAGTTGAGCCACACCATGTTAATTCAATCATATCATTGAGCTTGAATAATTATGTAATGCATTCCATTCATTCGTGTAAACATTTGTACTCAACTCAATGTCAATAGTTACTATCAACTGAATATCCAGAATATCAAGAAACATATCAAGTAGATCCAATGCATTCAATACTAGAAGATTAGAAGTCAAGACATACGATAGTCATTCAATTCCTTTCATAAGAGTAGAGGACAATAACCATCGTCCAATATGCCATGCAATTCAGTTTAATAGAATCAAGGGAGTTTTACTAGCTAATTCTAATCTAGTCATCCAATGTTTTTAACTTTGCAGGATGATGTAGTTTTAAGTTATCCAATACATAGTTGTCTCCTTTTGGTGTTACAGTGTGTCGGGAAGGTGTATTGAAGTCCTTTAAACCAAAACTCATGGGGAGGTGCTTAACAAATGGACAACATCACATGAATAAGTCTCAGCCCTCAAGACTTTTCATGATCTTTCATTATTCCATTGGGCTAGTTACTGAGGTAATAGGATCCTATATTTAAGGTCCTATAAGGTCTCATACAATACCTATTTTCCCTTAAGTTTCACTGCCTTTACAGCTTAGCTGTGGGTGACTTACAGCTCAGCCATGTGCATCTTACAGTTTAGCCATAAATTGCACTACGGCTTAGCTATAGGTACCCAAAATTTTCCTCTGCATTTATACTTTACCCATATTCTCTTCTATAGTTTAGCCGTATATACCCTACGGCTAGGCTATGGCTTGGCTACGGCTTAACAGTAGCACATTATACGGTTCAACTTAGGCTTAGCCGTAGAAGGAAATCACACATTTTACCTCTCTGGACTTTGAGTTGTAACCTTCCTACGGCTTAACTGTAAGCTTCAGTTTTTAAAGCAATTCAATATTTGAAGCAAAATCAAACGCAAGTCTCAGAACTTGGGTGTTTACTAGAATAGTCCCTTCCTATTTCTTTCATTCATTTTTTGTTTAACTCATACTTGATCAGAAATACTAAACTACACCACACAGTAGATTTAAAGAAAAGTGAGAAAATGGGAGTATTAGGGATGAATGCATATAATTTAGTAGACTCACAAGAATCATAATATACCAACATGCATTAAACCAAAATTTGCTTATACTTGCCTTAGAATAAGCTTTTATCTAATTAATCCTTAATTTGGCTCAATTTAAGGAGAATCACCTACTTCTTGAACCCAAATGCCATGCATGCAAAAAATGAGGAAGAAGATGAGTGCATGTGTTAGAATGAGAGTCTCCTTGACTTATTGAAGCAAGAAGTTTGCAAAAGAAAGAGATCTTACCTTAGATAATGGCTGGGGAGTTGTAGGGAGAGATTTGAACCACTATCTTAAACTCCAACATGGAAAGAAGGTAGAGAAGAGCTAGAAAGAGGACATGAGTGCTTGGAATCATGCATGTAGAATTGATCTTGCTCTCATGGATGAAGAGGAAGAAAATGGAAGAAGAAAGGAGAGTTGGGAAGGAAAAGATGCTATAGAAGAAGGGTCGGATAAGATGGGTGCAAGAACCCATTTGGGTACTTATATATGTGTAAGTTGAGGTTTTATAAAAAGATCTTTCTAGTTTATTTTATTTTCAATGTAAGTAGAATTAGGATCCGACTAAGTCAAATAGGGTTTAATGCTTTCGAGTCAAGTACGAAAGTTAACAAGCTCAACAAGAGAAACGTGATGGTGTCAATATGATGCATGTATGACGTTAAACAATGCATTAAAAAATTATGAAAAAAGACTTCCTCTGCTTATGTAAAGTTAAACCTGACCTATCCATGACCTGAACTTGACCCACTAGACTCCGCAAAATAAAATAGACTTGTTTACGATAAAACAACATTAATTAGCTCATAACCACAAGTAGTTACTTGCTAATCATGCTTAGTTTGGGTTGGAGTGTTACATCCTCCCCCACTTAAGAATCATTCAGTCCTCTAAATGTGGTAAGATTCAATCAACTAAAAAAATGATTCAAGCAGTTAATGTACCTATCTCCTAGAAGTTGAAACCAAATTGTTCTTGTGCAGATCTTGATTTTGTCTATCCATTAATGAGAGTCGACCAGAACACAAGTTGATACTCTGAAACTCAAGTCTTCACGATGGATTGTTGGGAAGGTTCTTCTATTAGGATGACACTCCTTAATCTTCCTTGGACTTGTATGACGATGATAAATGACCTTATAAAGCCGTTGCTGTTTGGACACAATTTAACAAGTTGTTCTATAATGATAGCATTATCGTGCCAAATTGACTCTTATCGCCATAGATCACTGCACTATGAACAACTATAAGTAGAAAATAGGAAATGAAAATGCCTGTAACCAAATGAAGTTGTTCTAGCTCTTTGGTGGTCGAAGACAAAAGAGTCTAAAGACAGAGTTTGGCATGCAAGCTAAAGAAGTTCTGAACTCATTAAAGACAGAGATAGAACATTTGAAGGAAAGTTTCGTTTTTTCTTGTGACATGAAAATCTAAGGAAGGAAGGATAGTGAATTTTGACACATCATGGGTCAGTAATATTGAAATGAAAGTTGGAAGGGAAATTTCAATTTTTATTTACACATTGAGATCTCAAGGTTCTAAGTTCATAAAGAGGGAACAAGGGAAGGGAAGAACAATTCAAATTGCATACAAGAAAAGAAAGGAAGAAAAAAGTCAATAGAAAAAACATAAAATTTCATTTATAAGTACAATTTCCTTGGTCAAATTCTCAATCAAAAGAAAATGGAGAAAAGGACAAATTCTCAATCACGATATGAAAAATGAAAACAGCGCAAGCTTCTCAAATGGAACAATGTCGGTGAAAACAACAAGATTTTGAGAATTTAGGATTACACACAAACATGATTAGTTGATGCATGAGGTTTGGTTATTGTTCACTAGTTGAGGTGAAAGAATATGATATTGGCAAAACAACCTTTGAATCAAGGTACTACCATTATGAATTATAGTGATGCCTTATGAGTCTTGAGTTGGACTTATGTATTTGTAGGGTTTATAGCTTGATGAGTAGGGTCCTTGCTTGAAATTTTGGTAACATTATCTATATATAGAAGTCGACATTTATTCAGATCACTGTAGATTATAATATCCCCCCCTTTTTCTGAATACTTTACTCAAATATAAGACAACGAAGATAACTTGAATTCATTAAGGATTAAAACTTTCTCATCTGTATCATTCAGAAAAAGGAAAAGTCACGGCAGGTGCTCTAACAAGAAGACATTAAACCTAGATGTCTAAGAAAAGTGCACTGTTATTTGTAACAAGTATAAGACTATATAGATTTAATAATCTAGGTATAATCAGTCGAGCTTCCAATAAAAGAAAACCAGGATAGAGAGAAGAGTTACTCGAAATGAGGGACTGATAGAACTTGGGTTCCCATTTCCTAGAAAATAAAACAAAACCAATTATAGAAATAGAGAGAACATAAAATTAGTTTGAGTCAACAAAAAGGGAATAGCAAAATTCTTTAGGTGAATTCCAATTATTCACATAAGAAGGGGATAAAAAGGATCATTTGAATGGATATGTCGTAAGGAAAATTAGTTACAGAAGAAGACTTAGTTGATTTTACTAATCTTTTTAAAGCAATTCTCCAATAGATTAGATGCTGGAATGAAATATCATATGAGTCTCTTAGGGTTCATATGGAAAAAAAGATTTAGATCATGTTGGTCAGAATCAATGATGTATAAGATGAGTCGAGTACGATGCACTTAGTAAAATATATAAAAGTAAGAATACTGACAGTCATGGTATGAAAGATGTCTAACTACAAATCAAGATAACTTACTTAAACCTTTCTAAATCTTCAAATTAGGATATATGATTTGCTTTCAAATCACATGATCATCATCATCCGATCTAATGCAATATCTCTTCTATTAAAATTACATCTTTAATCAAATTGAATCTTCAAGCTACCAAATTATCCAATGAATCACTTTTAACTTTCCACAGCAATGTTCAACTCACTTTATTCTTAGAATATGCTTAAGATGAATTCTTTAATGTTCATTTCGATTTTAAAACCTCAGAGCTTGATTCATACTCATAAAGCAGGCATAAGAACATTCTTCAATAATTCCAATAATTTAGTAAAAGGATTGGTCTTCTAGAATATAGTTTCTTAATCAACAGTACAATCTTCATAACCCCAAAGTTCCTAATGAAATTACTCCAATTGCATTTTAATGCTACTTCAATCAAACATTTAGTTCTCCCTAGTGCACATTAAGATTGAGTAACTTGCCGGAGCGAAGTAAATCATCAACTAATCATCGTGATTAATACTGAATTCTCATTCAAGTCATGGTACATCTTTATTCCTTCGACATAGACAGTAAGAGATTTAGGTCATCTAAATTCGATGGATGTTGTTCACTTTTATCTCATCTAGTAAAAAAAACAAATTTTATTCTTCAATTGCAGTTATTGTCATCTATCCATTTGATCAAAGGGTCTAACCAATGACTCCCAATACATATCTCTATCTTTGATTTTCGAATATATTTTTATCCCTTCCAGTTTGTTCTTCCAAGCTAAAAGAAATCAAATCTTAATCGATTTACTAGAATCATCTCACACTTAATATTAATTGACTAATCTTCAATAATTGAATAATAAGAAAATATTTCAATCTTCAAAGATCAATTTTTTCCATCTAAACATTAATCAAAACTACAAAATCATTAAGGATTTCAAAACCCATATTTGATTTTAAAACTTTCTTCTGTTAGCTAATGGGATTTATCCTCGAAAGTATATTTTATGAATTTGTGATGGACCCGATAAATGATCAATTCTACATCAATACAAGACGATGAGAATCCATACATGCTAATCACTTGATTTATCCACTCATGATTTAGTACTACACATCCAAGGTACAAGATGTCATCCTAATAGGTAAATCACAACATTCAACTTAGATTATAGAAGAGAATATAGAAAGAAAAATTGATGTCAATTAATATTCTAATGTTCATACAGAGTTACCTTCAATACGGTGCAATGAAGTGTGCGGTCCTCTGTAAAGGGTATACCAGATAACAATTTCTTGGATGGTGTTGATGTAATCATCGCATTATTGTAACAATGCTTCTACACAGGCGTGGAAATGCACATTAGGCATAACATTATTGTTGCTTAGCGTCCAGGCTCTGTACAGTAGGAAATTGGAATGCGTCCTGAGCATTTCTCATGCTTTGAATGCACGTAAAGGAGTTGTCTCCTCCTGCACACACCTTCATATGAATCTGAAAGAATACGTTGATACTTTCTTCTAGAGTATACCGTTCACTGGACAATTCTACTTCTCGAAAAAGGTCAACTAGAGTTGTCGTTCGAATAGCAAATGGTATACCTTTGAGAGATGGCAACTCCCATCGGAGGACATCTATATAAGGCTACAAAAAGCCATTGTCTGCCATGAGTTTGATCGAACAATTCTGTTAACTGGTTCAGTACTTTATTTCTTGACAATTACCTATAAAAGAACTAAAACCCATTTAGGAATAACATACCTACCTACCCAGTCAACTTATTAGACAATGAAGTTAAATAATTAACATTCAAACTTATTCTAATGTATTCTCACCACGTTCCTATGTTTAAATCTTTTATAAGGATTTCTTATGGACTGTTTATGGCGGTTGCTCTGATACCATACGATACATACGTCATGACCCCAACCCAAGAAATTAGAGATTGGGGTTAAACGCAATGAGTGACACACGTACTCCCGTGCAATTAACATCCGGACCAGAGTCTGAATGGAATTACACAAGGGATATTCACATGCTTATACATGTGAGGTGCTGAATGGAACATCTGTCCAAACATTCAATACATGAAAGCCTGTCAATATTGCCTATAATTTTTCTTCACTTTCCATTGAATAGTTCAAATCATCAATTACAACCACGAAACAGTCCAAATCTTAAATATTTAAGAACATAAGATATTATATTAATTCTACACGTTACTTATACAACCCAAACATGATATGCACATCTATAAAATGAGATTAAGGATAAACATTCTATGTAGAACATTAAAATGTAAGAAATCAAGGAACATTCGTAAAAGAAGCAAAACATGCAAATAATGGTCTCTATGGATGCAAATGCTACAACTCTTCAAAAACCCCAATATAGACCATTCTTAAGATACTAGTAAGTCGCTCTGAGCATAAGGACCAGTCAGTAAGCTTCTGTTGTCCACCCGTTAAAATTGAAGGAACCACTGTGGTCTCCTTCTCTGACTCCTTGGTCTATGCCAAACTGTGTTCAGGATTTGGACCTATAACGCCATTAGAGAATTTGTGAATAAGGCTATTCAGCAAAGTATAAGTATAATTAACGTAATATGCATTATATCTGGAATAATTAATGACATATGATTAATAAAGTTCACGTTAGTAGACTAGGCAAATCGTGTATTTGAAAATATGCTATAAAGATCAATAAGTGAAATACATAATATTTGGCTACTACATTTGCCATATCCTCTTTCTAGGGATCTATGTGTTAAGAACACTATCGACTGGGCATTGGTATGAATGGATCGTTCATACATGGAGTCCGGACACTCCAAGAAAAGCACACTACAACTACATAATTCATGCTATACCAAAGTTAACCCCGCCGAGTATCCTAAGGCTGAGGCTGAGTAAAGCCAAACCACACCAATTCAGTTATATCATTGAGCTTAAAAAATCATGCAATGCATTCCATTCATTTGTGCAAACATTCGTACTCAATTCAGTGTCAATAGTTAATGTCAATCAAATATCAAGAATATCAAGAAACATATCAAGAAGATCCAATGCATTCAATACTGGAAGATTAGAAGTCAAGACATACGATAGTCATTCAATTCTATTCATAAGAGCGGAGGATAATAACCATCATCCAATATGCCATGCAATTCAATTTAATAGAATTAAGGGAGTTTTACTAGCCAATCATAATCTAGTCATCCAGTATTTCTAACCATGCATAATGATGTAGTTTTAAGTTATCCAATACACAGTTGTCTCCTTTTGGTGTTACAATGTGTCGGGAAGGTGTATCAAAGTCCCTTAAACTAACACCCATGGGGAGGTGCTTAACAAATGGACAACATTACATGAATAAGTCTCAGCCCTTAAGACTTTTTATGATCTTTCATTATTCCATTGGGCTGGTTACTAAGGTAATAGGATTCTATATCTAAGGTCCTACAAGGTCTCATATAATACCTATTTTCCCTTAAGTTTCATTGCCTTTACGGCTTAACTGTGGGTGACTTATGGCTCAACTGTGTGCATCTTACGGTTTAGCCTGAAATTGCACTACGGCCTAGCTATAGGTACCTAAAATCTTCCTCCGCATTTATAGTTTACCCATATTCTCTTCTATAGCTTAGCCGTATATACCCTATGGCTAAGCTATGGCTTGGCTACGGCTTAACAGTAGCACATTATACAGTTCAATTTAGGCTTAGCTGTAGAAGGAAATCACATATTTTACCTGTCCGGACTTTGAGTTGTAACCTTCCTACAACTTAGCCGTAAGGTTCAGTTTTTTTAAAGCAATTCAATATTTGAAGCAAAATCAAATGTAGGTCTTAGAACTTGGGTGTTTACTAGTATTGTCCCTTCCTATTTCTTTCATTCATTCTTTATTTAACTCATACTTCATCAGAAATACTAAATTACACCATGTAGTAGATTTAAAGAAAAGTGAGAACAATGGGAGTATTAGGGCTGAATGCATATAATTTAGTAGACTTACAAGAGTCATGATATACCAACATGCATTAAACCAAAATTTGCTTATACTTGTCTTAGAATAAGCTTTCATCTAATTAATCCTTCATTTGGTTTAATTTGAGGAGAATCACCTACTTCTTGAACCCAAATGCCATGTATGCAAGAAATGAGGAAGGAGATGAGTGCATATGTTAGAATGAGAGTCTCCTTGACTCATTGAACTAAGAAGTTTGTAAAAGAAAGAGATATTACCTTAGATAATGGCTAGGCAGCTGTAGGGAGAGATTTGAACCACTATCTTGAACTCCAACAAGGAAAGAAGGTAGAGAAGAGATAGAAAGAGGACATGAGTGCTTGGAATCATGCATGTAGAATCAATCTTGCTCTCATGGTTGAAGAGAAAGAAAATGGAAGAAGAAAAGGAGACTTTGGAGGGAAAGGATGCTATAGAAAAAGGGTCAGATAAGATGGGTACAAGAACCCATTTGACTACTTATATATGTGTCAGTTGAGGTTTTATAAAAGGATCCTTTTAGTTTATTTTATTTTCAATGTAAGCAGAATGAGGATTTGACTAAGTCAAATAAAGTTTATTGCTTTCGAGTCAAGTACAAAAGTTGACAAGCTCAACAAGAGAAATATGATGGTGTCAATATGATGCATGTATGACGTGAAACAATGCATCAAAAAATTATGAAAAAGGGCTTCCTTTACTTAGGTAAGGTCAAACCCAACCCAACTACCTCTTCATGACCTGAACTTGACCCACTAGACTCCCCAAAATAAAAATAAACCTGTTTACGATAAAATAACATTAATTAGCTCATAACCACAAGTAGTGACTTGCTAATCATGCTTAGCTTAGGTTGGAGTATTACTGAAGACAATAACGTTAATCCAATATGCCATGCAATTCAATTTAATAAGATCAAAGTAGTTTTACTAGCCAACCCTAATTTAGTCATCTATTATTTCTAACCGTGCATGATGATATAGTTTTAAGTTATCCGATATACATTTATCTCCTTTTGGTGTTACATTATGTCGGGGAATGTGCATCGAAGTCCCTTAAGCCAACACCCATGGGAAGGTGCTTATTCATGATCTTTCATTATTACATTGGGCTGGTTAATAGTGTAAAAGGATCCAGTAACTAAGGTCCTACAAGGTCTCATTCAGTGCTGAATTAACTTTAAGTTTCAATGACTTTCTGGCTTAACCGTCGGCATCAACAGCTTATCCGTAAATTGCACTACCGCTTAGCCGTGATTACCCAAAATTGTCCTCCACATTTACGTTTGAACCGTGTTCTATTCTACGGCTTAGGTGTATATGTCCTACGGCTAAGCCACGGCTTAGCTGTAGTACATTGTACGGCTCAGGTTTGTCTTAACCATACAAGAAAATTTGAACTTTTTGCTCTCTGAATCATGAGCTGTAACCTCTTTATAGGTTAGCCGTAAGCTTTAGTCTTCTGAAGCAACTTTAACATCTGAAGTAAATTTCTAAAGCAAAGGGTATTCCTCACATATTTCATTCAATCATCTTTTGTTATCACTCCAACTTCATCTAATATAGCATCAAAAACACTGAATTTCATCACATAGTCGAGTTTAGAGAAACATTGAAAACCATAGGGTATCATATGGTAGAGTTCAGAAAATTGAGAACATTAGGGTGGAATGTACATGATTCAATAAAATTACAAGAATCAGAACACACCAACATGTATTAAACCAAAATTTGCTTAAACTTACCTTGGTTTAAAATTCACACCACGACCCTTACTCTTGGCTCAACTTGAAATGACACACCCAATTCTTGATCCTAAAAATGATATGCATGTAAGGGATGAGGAAAGAAATGAATACAAGTCTACAGAAGGAATTTTCTTCATTCCTTAAACTAAAGACTTGTGGAAGGAAGTAGCTCTTACCTCTAGAAATCGATTAAGAGAAAAAAAAACTACTTGACTCCTTCACTTCACAGCTTGTGATGAGAATATAAGACACTGGAGACGCTAATAGGAGCCTCCGATCATACATGCAAACTTCAAATCTCTTGATTTAATGAGTGATTCGTGATAGAGGAAAGAAGAATAAGAGTCTTAAGGCAAAAAGAGTACCAAAGAGAAAAAGTATCAATTAGGAACAGTTGGGCTCTTATATACAGACTAATTTTTGAGTTTATGAGGAAGTCCATACTTCTTGAGGTATTTTAAGTTTAAGTCAAATGAGAGTCCAACTAACACAAACGAACTCAAACATATTCAAGTCAAGTACAAAAATTAATGACCTTGATGAGACTATGATAGTATCAATATGAAGTATGAATGATGAAAGATCTTAAAATAAAAAACTACAAAAAAGGGCCTTCACTACCTACGTAAGGTTAAACTCAGCCCAACTACCTATCCATGACCTAAACATGACCCGCTAAGATAGATAAGTTAAATCCATCCTCATTTGATGGTAATTAGCTAATAACTTACTTAATTAGTTACTAAGTATGCTTAATTAGGGTCAGAGTGTTACAATGAGACATCATCCAATGGTATGCACAGTAATTTGGATCATTAATACAACCCGCTTGTTTAGGCTTTTTTATTGGTGGAAGTTCACTTTTATTGTTTTCCATCAATGACCATAAAATCACTTTGATATCCCCAAAAAAAGGATATTTAGTTTTTTTCTTCTTTTCATACTCCTCTTTCTTGGTTTGGTTAGTTTTTACATTTTGAGGTTCTTAAGGAGGTTTAGAGGTTTGCACATTGAAAACCTCCCGTTTCTTCTTCAGTTTTGGAGCAAAAGATGAAGACGGCTCCACTTTTCCCAAACTTGCCTTTTTCTTACTGATCTCCTTGAGGGTCAGCTCTATATTAGTAGCTACTTCAACTAATCAGGCCAGAGAGTTAGTTTTGTGACTAAGTATGATAGCCTTGATCTTTAGTTGTAAATTCGTTTTGCACATTTCAATGGTTGCCCTTTGAGATGGTTGTTCCCAGCATCTGTAAGAGAATGCTCTCCATATGTTGATAAAGGACTATGCAATTTTGTTGTCTCCTTGCCTTATACTGATCGTGAGTTCCAAGCGTAGAACTATGATGTAGTAATAAAATTAGTGAGACCAAGTCGATCTTCAAGGAGCAATGTGTTTTAAGGTTCTTTTTCAACTTGTACCTGTCCGAAATAAAAATTTAAAACTAGTCTAATTTAAAAACTAACAAATACAACCATTCCTACTTTGTAAAAATAAAAATTCAACAATTACAATCCAAACAAATAAAAATTCATAAATTAGAAAACTTAAATCTAAAAATTCCTAAATAAACTAAAATTTTTGCAAAATAAAACGCACATTAGAACTTCCCATAGAAGAAAACTAAAATTAGAAACTTATGAAACTAAAAACTAAACAATATTAGAAACTAATTAAGCAAAAAGTAAAAGAAAACAAAATTTTCCTAAATTAAAAACTAAGTTAAGTTAAGAATCTACACTTTCTAAAAACAAAAGATTTACAACATCAATTCAAATTAGAAAAGAATTTTAATTTTAGAAAGGAATCTAAATGAAAATCTAGAATCAAATTAGTAACTTTCTAATGCTAACAATTTCTAAAAAAAACTCTACAATGTAACTAAACAAAGTAACTTTCTAAGTTAAGTTTCTACGTTAAGAATGAATCTATCCTAAATTATCATACACAAATCTTTTTGAAAATAAAAACAAAAATTTGAAACTAAACTTTCCTAAATTAAAATTAGCAACTAATTCTAGAATTGAAAAGTTAGAAAAAAAATTAACAATGTAATGCATGCTATGAAAACAACTAATGCAAACTTTCCTAATATGAAATGCAAAATTTAAACAAAATATGATCATACTCGAATGCAAACCTAATCTAAATTTAATGGCTGAAGAGCATACTTAATGAATGCATGAATCCAATAATAAAAGCAGCAAAGAAAAAGATTGAAAAATAAAGAAAATTATATGCATGAATGAATGAACTAGTTATACAAATTTTATAGTGCAGAATTTTATAGCATATGTGGCCTGTTCTTGGATTTTTTTTACATCTGAAACACCATGATTTCTGGGCATACCTGGGATGAAAATCTCAATTTTTAAAAGCGTTTCCATCAATATTTATTGTCCACAAACATTCCATTTAAAACAAGGCACTATTGGATAGATTCTTACCATGATAAGTTACCAATACAAGTGTTGCAGAATTTTTTTTTATATTACTATAACTTCAATTTTAGATTAAATATTTCAAAGGGTCATCTTTCAAATCACAATTTTTTAGACCTTTCAAGTCCTCAAAACTGATCCAAAAGTTACCTTAAATGAAACCCAACTGAATACACTCAAGTATGAACTGATTTGCATCAAAATTTTCTACAAATACGCGTTGTTTTTTGACAGATTTGGGTACCTTACAACACATTCAAATCTGAGTCTTAAATTTAGTCAAAATATCTCTAAAACATGATTACTTTGGCACCTTACACATGTGAAGAAACTCACCAATAAGTGATGTATGCTATAACAAAACTTTCAACCATTAAACTATGCATAAAACAAAATATTAAAACATAAAGAACATCAAAATAGTAGAAATTTAAGTATAGTAATTGCAAGAATTTAAATATAGTAATGCTAAAAAATAAATGTATTATCTGCAGGAAATTAAATGTAGTGATGACAAGAAAAGTGAATGTAGTAATACAAAATTTAAATGTAGTGAATAGAAAAGTAAATGTAGTAAAGTTATCTTCTTAAAATTTTCTTTTAACTGGGTTCATGATTACTTCAAGTATGATTCTAGTATCTTGGGTCGCCAATCCAAGCACAAGAAACATTAATAAAATATCTACACAAACCATAAGGAAAGAAGAAAAATTTAAGAAGAATAACATTATACTAACATGTAAAAATTTTTACAAGAGATTAACAAATAAAATCAAGAAAAATACATGCTAAGATGTAAAAGAAGAACCTTTTCTAATGAAACTCCCAAGGGCATAGTGTGGCCTTAGGGCTAAGCCTCCCTGAGGAATATGATGAAGGAAGAGAGATGAAGAAGATGAAGTGTAGAGATTTGAAGAGTAGCTCTTTTTTCATAGAGAGTATGAGAGGCCAATGCCTTTAATTTATAGGAGTTGAGAGCCCCTTGTTTCTCTTCATAGATCCTAGATTGCAGTAAAGATTTCCATAAATTGTCAAGTCCTCTTCTTGACCAATAAGTCTACCAAGTTTGAGATGAGATAAGATTCCTTCTTTTTTAGGAATTTTGAGTGTATCTACCTTTTTAGCTAACACGTGCCAAAAGATAAGGCCCGCCTTTGATAAGACAGTCTCAATCTTCAGTAAAAAAATCACAGCCATCTTTTTGGGGTCATAACTTTCTTATTTCAGCTCCAAATTGTACAATCTTAAGCTCTATAGATATTTACTCTGAAAGAGTTTTCCAATGTTACCAAGACTGGCTCAATCAAATTTATGGTTTAAAAGATATGATCATTTTAATCTAAGCTATTCTGGAAAAAAATGAGATTGACTTTCTTTTTTCTAATAGGACTCTTTTTTTTTTCAATTTCTACTCCTTTGCAAAGAAGGTCACTTATGTGGCTTTCCTTCTATGAAATATCTTAAGATTTCTTGAAATTATCTTTAAATTTTTAAAAAATAATTTGGATGATGTAGCAAAAGATGGTGGACCTTTTCTTGGACATCCCACAAGTGTGTCCTAACACATGTGCATGTGTGTGGAATCATGAAGCTAATTTTTACATTATTTTTCTTATAATTTCTTTCTCTCTTCCATTATTCTCTCATTTCTTTTACAAATAATTTTCTTGCTCCAATTCTTGAAAATGGGATCCATGTCATGAATTTTCTACAAAACAAATGTGAATTTATGTGATAAGACAATTGTAACCCTAAGATCACAAAAGCATGAATGCGGGCCCATCTTTCATGAAATGACAATAAAAATGCACTCCATTTTTTATGATTTTATGTGAATGGTCTTATGAAGATTAAAATTTGATTTATTTCATGAGAAAAATAAATATTCACAAAACTTCCCAAAAATAGATTCCAACAAATGGCAAGTTTCATGAATGTAAGCAAAAAGTGTAACTTTTAAGCAAATTATTTAGAAAATACTAAAATGAATTTAAAATGCATGAAACCATTATATCACACTAACTGAAGCTCTTCTAAGTCAATAAGTCCTTAAAATGGTTTAAAATGTATACAAAAATCTACATTTTTAAGGACTTATGACTTATCATGTACTGCTATGCATGGCAAAGGTGATTGTTTAATCCTCTTCTTACAAGTAAAGTAAAAACTTTTCTTCCATAATAGGCCACGTCTTGAAAGTGAGTTCTAGTAATTGCTTGTACCAATCAAAGGCAACTTCTTTCAATGTGCCAACAAATAGTCTTATTTTTAGTACATCTAACTCTAGCAGGTTTTTAAAGAGTGATTTGAAATGCACAATATGTTGATATGCTGACTCCTTCCCACGATATGGCTGAAAAGTCAAAAGTTTATAATCCGGTGGGAATGGAACCAAATTGAATTCCAGAGGATACTTGGGTGTGATACCCTTCTTTTTCATCCTGGTTTCTACTTTTGATTTTATCAATATCTCTTCAACTTCTTTAAAGGTTACATGTTTTTGAGGATCTGCATGAAGACCAAGGATTGATTAATAATCACCACCAGAAGAACCTACAGCTATAACCTTGTTAGTCGGGCACTTGATTTAAGCTATAAGCAGGTCAATTTTAGTGTCATTTCTCCTAATCATTGCCCGTTCTCTCCTATCAGCAAATAGAGGATTGACTGGCGCTTCAGCTAGACCACTTAACTTATCTGCCAATATTTTCAACTAGGCTGTCAAGTGATCAATTTTAGCTCATCGTTGTTTGACAATGTCACTGACATCATCTTCTTAATTTTCACCAGCATATTCCTCATCGGCATCTTTGCTTCCACTAGCATCATCATTTCCATCCTTGCTAGTGATAAGTCCATAAAAATGCATATTTTCATACACATTTTGACTCATTGTAAGGACTTATTAAGTCAAAAGTTGATGTGATATCATGGTTTTATGTATTTTAAGTTCATTTTAGTATTTTTCTGCATAATTTGCTTAAAAATCACACTTTTCGCTTACATTCATGAAACCTGCTATTTTTGGAAAGTTTTGTGAATATTTAGTTTTCTCATGAATTAATTGAATTTTCATTATAATTAGTTCATTCACATATAAAATTATGAAAAAAGGTATGCATTTTTATTCTTGTTTCATGAAAGAAGGGCCCGTATTCATGCATTTGTAATTTTAGGGATAAAATTATCTTTTCACATAAAATCACATTTGTTTTATAGGAAATTGATGATATGGGTCCCATTTATAAAAAATTGAGGCAAGGAATTGATTTTCAAGAGAAAGGAGAGAAGAATCGAAGAGAAAAAGAAATTGGAAGAAAATTGCAAAGTCGACTTCATGGTCCCACACACACATGCACATGTATGGGGTACACTTGTAAAACATCCAAGATGGGGTCCATTTATTTGTTGCACATTTCTAAGAGATTTTGAAGAGAATTTGAAGAATATCTCATCAAAAATGGATAAGCAAAGCCACATAGGAGTTTTTTTAGAAAAGAAGAAGATTTAAAACAAAAAATAAATAAATAAAACAAATGCCAAGTAAGTTATTCCATGTCCAACACATGTTTTAGATCAGATTTTGGTTGAAAAAATAAAGGAAAAAATTAAGAGAAAATTATCTAGAAGATCTCTTTGAGTTTGGAGCCAACAAGGGGAACTTTTCAAAAAAAGAAAGTTGATAATGCAAAGAGATAAAAGGGGAAGTTCTACACCTCATGTGGGCTAAGTTTGATTCTAAGAGAGGACCTTATCCCTACTTCATCTCTCCAAAGATCTCAATGCAAGGTGGCAAAGACAAAGAAGGAAAGCAACAACCAAGAGAGACTTCTAAACAAAGCAAGCAAGGAAAGAAAAGATTAAAAAATAGAAAAAAATCCCAAAAGGTATCTCACTCTCAAGCCATTGTTTAGGACCCACTTTCTTTCTAGTTTTTTTTTTTATTAGTTTCAAGATTTTAGAGTTTGAGAAGGAATAGGACTTGAAAAAGTATAAATAGGGTACCCCTCTCTCATATCCTTCATGGAAGAATGACCCATCTCTTACATCTAGATTTCTAAGCTCCATCTCTCCCTCTCTTATCTCTACAGCTTAAGTCATCAAAGCGGCTTAGCCCTAAAGCCACACTACCAACCTTAAAGTGTCAACTAGAAGGAGGAATTCTCATCCATCCTAGTATGTAATTGTTTGCTTTTTATTTTCAATCTTTTGTAAAACAATTTCATGCTAGTAAAGTTTGTTTCTTTTTAATTTTTCTTGTCTTTGATTTTGTGGTGTTCATAATTTTAGTCTTATTTGTAATTGGGTTAATTTTCATTATTGTTTAAATATTAGGATAGAATTGGAATCACAACTAGTAACCCATCTTAATACACTTTGTTTTTAAGATACTTTGTTTTTACGGATACATTGTATGTTTGGAGGTAATGCAAGATAGAGTTAAAGAGGTTTGGGTGAATAAAGATTAGAGGCCAATTCTGAAATTTATTTCTACATAGAATGGAAATTTGTTATTCACACTTAGATTGACGACCTAAGATGAAGAATAAGGTCTAGGGACAACACTTCTAATCTTTTTGAGCAAAAAATAAGATAAGCAATTAAAAATAGCAATCTACCACCTTTGACTTCCTATTATTATTGCCTTTGACTTCCTATTGTTACCGCCTTTGACTTTAGTTGCTTACCGCCTTTGACTTTTTGTAATTTTTATTTATTTTCTTTCACTTTAATTTTTATTATTTGTACTTTGAGTTTCTTATTATGTTTATGTTGATTTTAAGTTTTGTTTTTGCATAGTTTGATGGTTGGATTAGAATTCATTGCATCTATTTTCATATCATAAGATTTTATGCATATTTAAGTTGCTAAAAATTAAGCCTTTAAATTTGAATCTAATGATAAAATTTGGACTCAATACACAAACAACATAACTTAACGGTTTCGGTAAACTGCAGAAACAATTTTTGGAAAAAAGTTCGAAGTGGGTAGACTAGTCAAATGATTATATTTTTCTATGAAACTTGGGAAAATTAAAGTTTAGAATGTGATCTTTCATTCCTTAGAATTTTAGGTCAAAAGAATTTCAAAAGGTTTGTAAACCAGAGGCTTAAACTTTGCCAATTAGTTAACTCGGATCAGAATTTCTACACAGAATTTTGCAAAGTTGTTATGTTCATGCATTCATAACTTTTTCGTTTTAGATCCTTTTTCACTTCTGTTATTTTTTTGGTTAGTTTCTTGCATCAGTGGAGCATAATTTTCAACCATTAAACTTAGATTTAGTATGCATTAGAATAATTCAAATTATGGCATAAAATTTGCATCAACATACTAGTTTTTCAGACTTAAGATTTTTTAACATCTCATGGCCTACGTTGGATTACTAATTTTAATAACTTTCTAATTTTAAATTTATTTCTAGTTTTATGTTTTTTGATTGTTTTAGATAATTTTCAGAATTAAATATCATTCTAAATTTGTTTTAATTGAAGATTTTGAATTGGAAAGTTTACAAGTTTTGAAAATTCTAATTGAGGAAAGTTTTAAAATTATGTTGTTTCTAACATTATTTAGTTTAGTTAGTTTCTAATTTTAGTTTTTATTTTTGGAAGTTCTAACTTGTATTTTATTTTTGCAGCAACTTTAGGTTTATTTTAGGAGTTTTTAGATTTAGATTTTTAGTTTTAGGAAAGTTTCATTTGTTTGTAGTTAATTTAATTTTGGTAAGTAAGATGCTTATATTTGTTAGATTTTAAAGTAGGCTAGTTTTATATTTTTATTTAAGGCAGGTATAAGTAGAAAATGGAACATTAAAATACAAAACTCCATGTGGATTCAACCCCGTATTTACCGAGATATTACTACATCGTAGTTCTGTACTTGGAACTCACAATCAGCTAGTCCCACTCCCTTCAGCCATGAACATAGTGTACTGACTGGAGTAGGAGGATGTTAATGTAAGAAGTGTGGATTGACTATCTTCTGTATCTAAAGTAGTGATAGGATCCCTATCGGAGTTTGTTTCAACATGACCTTCAGAAGTTCTGCTTGAATAGGAATTGGAGTCAAACTCTTGTGATTGGATCCAAGCCATACTCCGGCTAACACTCTGGGTTGAGCTCAACCCAACCATGCATGATGAGGTCAAGTTCGGATCATCTTCTTTAATCACCCATTTTTGAGTGATTGTGCGCTGTGACAGTTTTTGGGTTTGATCCCGTAGCAACCAAAGCTTTTTTCTTTATCTAATTGGCCAATCTAGTTGCCAAAGTTTGATCTTTGAACCTGGCAACCAGTGGCCTGGAAGTGCTGGCAACTCATTCCCAATCCATGGAATCATAAGTGGGAAATGAAAAGGGTGTCAACAGCACCTCTCTTGTTCTTTTTCTTTTGCTCCTTCTTTTGTTAGAGTGAATCTTTGAAACATGCTAGATCGGTCTATTATAAATGACCAATCGCTTAGCTTTCTTTTTGTTTTTAGCACCATGTGATATACGTTGGGGTGAAGATGGGGGGGGGGGGGGGGGGGTTAGTTCTACAATGATAGATGGTAGATGCCTGCTACTAAACCTTCATCCCTCTTTCTAAGTGGGAGGGTAGAAGATATTATTTTCAAGTGAGGCCAAGAGTTTGTTCTCACCCTTGTTGGATTTTGAAATGCGTCATTGTGCTGACCACGTATTGCATCCGGGAATGGATGCATGTTTTTTGGGATTTTTTGTTAGTTATAAGTTGTTGAAGGTCCTCTAGTGCTTGTTTATTAATGACCCATTGTTTGGGCAGAGTAAATGATGATGTTGAGCCTTGAGCAGCCACTAGATGTGACTTGCCAAGTGATATTGGCTTGTGATCCATGAACCAGACTTGCCTTGCCCCTAGACGAAGCTTGATGATATGAAGGCTGTTGCCTCCTGACATCAATTTGTGTTTAGGTTCCTCCTGAACCTTGTTGAAAACCACAAATGGATTCTGGGCATATTTGGAAACCCAAGGTTTGGGAGTCTCAGTCTTTTTGATGGATTTTGGGGTCACTAATGACCCATTCAGATCAGTTGAAGTCATGAAGCCCATAAGAGTAGAGAGTCTTTGGAAGAATATGACTCTCGACACAGAGGTAGCAGAATTAGTTCAAGTCATCTTTGGTACTCTTGTAGATGGTTTATTTTGGATCATAGAGATTTTAAAGAGCCTCTCGTTGGCCTTATCAAAAGTGATGATTAAGGAAACCATGATATCTTTTGAAAAAAAGTAAGCCTAAAGGACTATATTTATGTCACAACAAACATGGCTGCCTCTTAGGCTAGCTGGAATGGTTTATGTATGTCATATGAGCCAATATGGTTTTGAACTGGAATGGCCAGAAATAGGCATAAACCCTATCTCATTGTGCTATGCTGACTGTCCTCGTTATTAGAATTTCTGCAGCATTTTGGGACTATATTGTCAGGCTTAAAAACATGCAAAGCTTACTAGAACTGGCTACCTAAATTTTGGTAACATTTCAAGGCTATCTATGTTAAACTTAAAAGTAAGAGAGGGTTGGATCCAATTAAAGGGATATGGTCCACAAGATTGCACTTGCAGCACTACCACATTGATCACACGGGATCCATCAGTGCATGACTTTGGACAATGAATGGCTGCAATGTTGTTGTTCTTATCACTGATTTGATAAAAAAAAATTTATTTGGGTCGAAGCCTTTCGGACTGAATCACAACTCTTCTATTGCATAAAATGGTGTTGATTTGGTCTGTACACATCGAGGTGCAAAGTTCCTTCAATTAAATGGTAAAACTATGCAGTTCCTTCAATTAAATGGCAAAAGTATGAAGTTTAAGGTCCCCAATGCCTTCATTTAAATGATAAAAGTATGCACTTTGAAATGCAAAGTTCCTTTGTTAATGCTCCTAAACCCATCATAAACATCAAGGTCTTAAATGGGTGTCTTCAGAAGTCAAACAAGTTAATTTGGAGACAAAATAGGTTAGTGACTGCAAGCCCATAGTCACTGCCTATTTTACAGTGTCTCCCACAATTATAGCACTTTTTGCATAGTCTCTAGCGACCATAGTCATTTTACATAGCATCCCGTGGCCATAGGTTGTTTTACACAGCATCTCGTGGCCACCGACTCATAGCAGCACATTTTAGCATGTTTTTCAGCACTTTTCATGCATTTTATCCAATTTCATGTCTTTTGGACAAATTTGGTCAAAAATTAGAACAAAAATTAATTTTTCCCCCAGACGACACTAATATTCTGATCGCGCTCGAAATGTGATGTGAAATACAACGGATTCGAGTCCAACATTCACACACTTCAAGCACTAAGAAAAATGAGAAATAACTACAGTTCATCATTATTTTCCCTTTGTTTACATAGGTTCACATGCTTTAACCTTGAGGATACAAGTTGTTTACAAGTTTTGAAATATTTACACCCCCTCCCTTTAGTCTCAAATGTGATCCAAACTAAAAAATTATAAGAAAATACATGAAAAATGAGAAAATTACAAAAAAGAAAGTGCAAAGAGATAGTGACTGTGACTCATGACCACAGGTAGATAGTGGCTAAAAAGCCACTATTTGTTTTTATTTTCTCTCTGTTTCGCTTATGTGGCTTTTTCAGAGTGCTATAACTTGCTTCCTTTGATTCATAGAGTCTTGAATGACCACCAAAAGTGCTTGATTTAGGCATGGAATCAACTTAAACCTTTGATAATCATCACCTTTTGGTTACAGACAATTTTTGTACAAATTCGAAAAGAGTGCTTAAACAAGCAAAAATGGAGCCCAAGTTGCGTCATTTTGAACCTATAATTTTTAAGAAATAGAATGAAGCCTAAAAATGCTTGTTAACAACTTTTGGGATGGCCCAAAACCTTTTCCAAGTGAGAAAATCAAAGGAAGAAGACTGCATCCAAGTGGCCCTTGCATTTGCCTTCTTTAAGTGAGATGTATGCTTCTTCTCCTTTTTTGAACTATTTCTCTGAAGTGCCTTGGGAATGCTTAGAACTGGGCTTGCAACTTGTTGAACTTAGTGTGCAATTAATGATCACTTAAAGAAGGTCCTCTGGTGCTTCCATAGGATGCTTAGATCTAGACACTAATATAGTCCTTTGAGCTTACTTTTTTCCAAAAGATATCATGGGTTCCTTAATCATTACTTCGATGAAGCCAACGAAAGGCTCTTTAAAATCTCCATGATCCAAAACAAACCATTTGCAAGAGCACCGAAGAGGGCTCAAAATAACTCTCCTACCCTTGCATCGAGGGTCTCAGTCTTTCAAAGACTCTCTACTCCTATGGGCTCCATGACTTCAACTAATCTGAATGGGTCATCAGTGACCCCAAAATCCATCAAGAAGACCAAGACTTCCAAACACTGAGTTTCCAAATATGCCTAGAATCCATTTGGGGTTTTCAACAAGGTTAAAGAGGAACCTAAACACAAACTCAAATCAGGAGGAAATAGTCTTCATATCATCAAGCCTTGTCTGGGGGCAAGGGAAGTCCGTTTCACATATCACAAGCCACTTAGAAAGTCACATCCAGTGGCTGTTCAAGGCTCAAGATCTTCATTTACTTGGCCCAAACAACAGGTCATTGATAAGTTCTTAAAAATGCATTTTTTCATACACATTTTGAACTATTTTGAGGACTTATTAACTTGAAAGAGCATCATTTAGTGTGATATCTTGGGTTCATGCATTTTAAATTCATTTTTATATTTTTCTGCATAAATTGTTTAAAAATCACACCTTTTGTATATATTCATGAAACCCGCCATTTTTGGAAAGTCTATTTTTGAAAAGTTTTGTGAAAATAAAATTTCTCATGAATTAAATTGAATTTTCATCATCATTAGTTCATTATATAAAATCATGAAGAATGGTGTGCATTTTCATTGTCATTTATGAGAAATGGGCCCGCATTCATGCATTTATAATCTTAGGGGTAAAATTATCTTTTCACATGAATTTACATTTGTTTTGTAAGAAATTGATGATATGGGTCCCATTTATAAAGAATTGAGGCAAGGAATTGATTTTCAAGAGAAAAGAGAGAATAATTGAAGAGAAAAAGAAATTGGAAGAAAATTACAAAAAGATAGCTTCATGGTCCCACACACACATGCACATGTGTGGGGTACACATGTAAAACATCCAAGATGGGGTCCATTTATTTGTTGCACATTTTCAAGAGATTTTGAAGAGACTTTGAAGAATATATCATCAAAGATGGACAAGGAAAGCCACATAGGAATTCTTTTTGGAGAAGAAAAAGATTTAATTGAAAAAAAAATCCAAGCAAGCTATTCTATGTCCAAAAAAGGATTTAATTTAGATTTTGGCTGAAACAGAAAAGGAAAAAAAATCAAGAGGGTTATCTTTAAAGATCTCTTCAAGTTTGGAGCCAACAAGGAGAACTTTCCAAAAAAAGAAAGTTGACAATGCAAAGAGATAAAAGGGGAAGTTCTACACCTCATGTGCGCCAAGCCTGATTCCAAGAGAGGATTCTTATCCCTAAATTATCTCTCAAAAATTCTCATGCAAGGTGGCAAAGGCAGAGAAGGAAAGAAGCATCCAAGAGAGACTTCCAATCAAAGCAAGCAAAGAAAGAAAAGAAAAATAAAAAGAAAAAAAAAATCCCAAAGTGGATCTCACACCCAAAGTCTTGTATGGGGCCTATTTTCTTTCTATTTTTTTATTATTTTTAAGATTTTAGAGTTTGAGAAGGAGTAGGACTTGAAAAAGTATAAATAGGGCACCCCTCTTTCATATTCTTCATGGAAGAATTACCCACCTCTCACCTTTAGAATTTCTACACTCCATCTCTCCCTCTCTTGTCTCTCCATCTCAAGTCATCAAGGAGGCTTAGCCCTAAAGCCACACCACCAACCTTGAAGATCAAGTAGAAGGAGGAATTCTTTTTCATCCTAATATGTATAATCTTTTGTTTTAATTTTTTTTCATCTTATGTAAAGGATTGTCATACTAGTTTAATAATACTCATCTTGTTATTCTTCTTATTCTTCTGGTTGTATGATTGCTTGATTTGTACTTTTCTTGTTTCGATTGACGACCCAAATAGAAGAGCATACTTTAAAAAATTGTTAGGCCTAGACTAAGGGAGAATTTTGAGTGAATATACCGCCTTAAACTTCAATTGTTTACCACCTTTGACTTCCATTGTTTACCACCTTTGACTTCCTACAATTTTTTTTATTTACTAGATTTTGAATTTTAAATTTTTGCAATTTTAATTTCTGCACTTTTCTTGTTCTTTTCCTGCACTTTATTTCAATTTTCTACACACTAGGTTCTTATAGAGTTTTGTTTGATTTACTGCTGTAAATTGCATTAGAATCATGCATATTTCAATTTTTAAAAGCATGTTTAGGGGTGATGGTTATCTAAAGTCATAGACATCAGATGTTTCAGTTGTGTTAGCTTCATAATTCTGACTTGAAATCAGTCCAAAAACAAGATAGAAACTGATAATATTTCTTGTCAAAGTGTGCAGGCAGAATTGACAGATAATCTGAAATCTAACATCTGTTCGTATAGAATGGCTGGACAAAAGTTGTAATATGAAATTCAGATCTGAGTTTTACTAGCAATATAGTGAGATTTATCAGCCAGCATGTTGTTATTTTCATGAACAATTTGTGCACATTATTTCATCCTCAATGTTCATCAGTGTTAGAACCTGAATTACAAGTGAAAACAGTCAAAATATTTGTGCAGAAAATTGTCCAAGTAAGTCCATATTAAACAAAAAAATTTCACAAACCAATTGCACATGTTCATAGTATTTGGATGCATGATGTTTATAGCGGATTTCAAAGCTTGAAATAAGATTTAAAACACAGCTGAAAATAGTGCAGAAACTATTCTAAAACAGTTTGAAAAGAGGCATTGCATTATGATCATTATATATAATCTTTCTACATGCACACATTGTCAATGTTGGAACAGTTTTTGAAAACCTGAACCACTCATGAATTAATTCAAAAATTGTGGTGAAAAAGTGCTAAAAAAAAGATGATAAACAGTGATATATCATTGTTGGTAAATTGTTGAGTCTTTGTGACCTATTTTTGTATCAGTTATACATCAAGATTTTTGTGTTTAATTGATAAGTTTCAGATCTGAAATTGAACTGAAACAACATTAAGAAACTGATTTCTGAATTTTTTTTGGCAACCCCTCTAGTTTATGCATCATACATCACATGTGCCACTTCACCATGTTAGAAATAGACTACATGATCATGCATTGAGTCCACCGTTTTTCTTCATCATTCTTGCATCTTTTTTATTTTAGGAAATTAAGTTTTCAGATTTGTATTTATTTCTTTTTTAGTTTATCATGTTTGAGTAAATTCATTCTTAAAAAAAAAGTTGTTGTGTGTAGTTGTGTTGTAGTTGTTTGTACAATTGTATAGTTTGTTTTTAGAAACTTGTTTAGCATTAGGAGATTATTAATTTGATTTTTTTTCCATTTAGAGTTTCATCTAAGCTTAAAATTTTTTCTTGAATAGGATTTAGAAATCTTTTGTTTTTTAGAAAGTACAGATTTTTAACCTAACAAAATTTCTAACTTAGGAAAGCTGTGTTTTCTTTCTAACTTATTTGTTACTAACTTTGTTTAGTTTTATTTTTAGTAAGTTCTACTTTTAGGTTTTGTTTTATGGGAAGTTCTAATGTTGTGTTTTCTTTTGCAGAATTTTTAGTTTTTGTTTTTAGGAAGTTTTAGAATTAGGAATTGTTATTGTAATTATTTAATTCTTAGGAATGAATGTATTTGTTAGATTTTAAATTAGGATAGTTTTAGAGTTTGAATTAGGCAGGTGATAAGTTGAAAATGTTTTAAACAAAGCTCCCTGTGGATTCGACCCTGTACTTACCGGGATATTACTACATCGCATCTCTGCACTTGGAGTTCACGAATAAGTTTTTGGCACTATTGCTAAGTCCCACCATTTAAGGTAACTTTCCTAACTTTCCTTATTTACATTGCTTTGTGAGTGTGGTTTAATGTTAGCATCTTTCTAGAAATAGGAAAACATGCATGGAATGATGAACTGCCCTTAACTGGAATAAGAAAGTGCATGGATTGTTAGAAAGCTTACATAACTGTTATTTTTAGAAACTTTCTAAAATTGGAAAAAGTTTCTATTTTTCAACATGTCTCAACTTCTTTTGGGAAGAAAGTATACCAAAAGTGATCTAATCGTTCTCCTTAATCTTCTCGGTGTCTAGGGAAGCCTTTACCCCTGTAGTGCGCAACAGCTTGACTGTTCAGGAAATTGGTCCTTCAAACGGGTCCATTTGTAACTCTACCACTTCCTGGTGGCTAACTTGGCTTAGTTGATTTCATAGGACTAGATTGGAGAACTTAAGGAAACTTTTCAACCCTAGAGAGTTATTTAGTTGCTTTTGTAACTTAGGTTTTCTCATATTTTAAAAATTAAATAAAAAATATCTCAAAATTCCAAAAAGAAAGGACAAGCCCTCTCAACCAATTTGGCAAAGAGGATCAGTGCATAGATTAGAAAAGAAAGAATCTCCGAGACCCTCCAATCCTTTGAGATTATCTCCAATGGTGAGTGGGTCCAGTAACAATGATGCCCAACTCAGGAATGGAAATAACAATGGGGACCGTAATGGTGCGGAGGTTAATCAGCCGCCTAGGACTCTACGTGATTACTTGAGCCCCGCTCGATAAACTACACCATCATGTATAGTGATGCCCCCAATTATGGGCCAATTTGAGATCAAACTAGGCATGATCAAATTTCTACCCAAGTTTCATGAGCTTGACTCTGAAAGTGCGTACTTGCACTTAAAAGAATTTGAAGAAGTATGCTCAACACTTCAGTTACAAAATGTAGTGCCGGATGTGATCAAACTTTGGTTATTTCCGTTTTCTTTGAAAGATAAAGCTAAGACTTGGCTCCACTCTCTTAGACCAAGTTCAATTAACACCTGGAAAGTCCTAGAGACTGAATTTTTTAAAAAATTCTTCCCACAGTATAAGACTAACACTTTGACAGGAAATCATGATGTTCAAACAAAATCTCAAGTAACCCTATTATAAGTATTGCGAAAGATTTAACGAATTGATCCTTGCATGTCCTCATCATGGATATGAAACATATCGTCTTATCGAGATTTTTATTAAGGGTTGATACCCGTCAATTTATTGAGATGATGTGCAATAGTCAATTTGATCAAAAGCAAATTGATGAAGCATAGGAATTTTTGGAACTAATGGCCGAAAATGCGCAAAAATGGGCCTCATCTAATGGGGCAAATCAATCCAGGTCATTGAACCAGTCTAAAGGAGGAGGAATCTATCATTTGAACAATTAAACTGAAATTCAAGCCAAACTTGCTGCACTTACAAGAGATATAGCAACCCTGAAACTTGGAAAGAACAAGGATACAGTCATGGTTTGTGGTTTTTGTGCTTCTGAAGATCATTTGTTAGCAGACTGTCCAACTAGACCTGCATTGCAAGAAGCAATTCAAGAACAGGCTAACATTTTGAACTCATACCAAAAGCCGTTCAATATAAATACCATGGGGAACACGTATAATCCTTCATAGCGAAACCACCAAAATTTTAGCTGGAGGAATGGACCAACTGCTACACCTGAGTATAATCCCCAAAGACCATCAAATTCTAGTGCATTCATGTCTCCACATCATAATACATCTTATGCACCACAAGCTCAGAATAGGTCATTGGAGGAGTCCCTCAGTATGTTAGTACAATCTCAATAACAATTTATGCAAAATATGCAAAATAATCAACAGATGATTCAGAATAACCAGCAGGCTATCCAAAGGTTAGAAATTTCTGTTGAACAAATCAAATGTAGCCTTCAAGTTCAAGGGAAAGGAACATTTCCTACTCAGCCTCTCCTGAATTCAAAAGGCTAATTTGAAGTGAATGACATAACTAACCTAAACTATCAGGAACATGTTCAGGCAGTCACTCAACACAGTGGCAAAGAGCTTCAAGAGAATCTAAAAAGATAAACAACATGTCTCCTTGGATTTGAATGGAAAGATTAAAAAGGATAGTGCTAATACAGAAACTGTTGTTGAGAATGAAAAAGGTCCTGACCCCACAACGATCACACCCATTGCCCCTTTTCCACAAAGATTGACCCATCCCACGGAGCCAATCCCAAACCACAAGATCTTAGACATTTTCAAGGAAGTCAACATCAATATTCCTTTATTGGATATAATTAATCAGATTCTAACTTACGCCAAGTTCCTTAAGGATCTTTGCACTGTCAAGCATATAGGACAAATGTACAAAAGAAAGCTTTCTTCGTTGAGCAAGTTAGTGCACTCCTAAATGGTAGCACACCCCAGAAATACAAAGATCCGGGATGCCCCACCATATTGTGCACCATTGGAAATCACCAGATTGGTCACGCTTTATTAGACCTGGGGGCCAATGTTAATCTATTACCCTACTTGGTTTATCAACAACTGGGGTTAGGCGAGTTGAAACCTACCAAGGTTACTCTACAACTCGCAGATCGTTCGGTCAAGAAACCAAGGGGGGTAATAGAAGGCGTATTAGTGTAAATCGAAAAATTTTATTTCCCTGCTGATTTTTATGTACTAGACACTCAACTAGTACATAATCACAATACTCAGATTCCGATAATTTTGAGAAGACCATTTTTAGCAACATCAAATGCATTAATCAATTGCCAGAATGGAATGTTAAACTTTCTTTTGGAAACATGACCATTGAACTAAACATATTCAATTTATACAAGCATCCTAAGGATATTGATGATAATCTCCTTGAAATGAACTTTGTGAATACTATGCTGGAGGATGATTTAGAGGGGTGTGTTAACTCCCGTATTGCGTTGATGTTTAAGGCCAATGAGGATATGGACTTTCTTGAGAAAATGGATAATGACACTATGGAAGAAGCTCATGCTATATGGATACCCAAGTTTGAGGAGTTCATACAAACTGGTGCACCACCTCTTCCATCTCAGGCTGAACCACCCAAACTTGAGTTGAAACCCCTCCCTTCTAACCTCAAATATGCTTACCTTGGGGATGAGGAGACCTACCTAGTAGTTATTTCTTCACTTCTTACTGAGAATTAAGAGGCCCAATTATTGAAAGTGCTCAAACAACACAAGAATGCGATTGCTTGGAATGTGGCCAACATCAAAGGAATTGATCCTTCAGTATGTATGCATTGCATCTATCTTGAAGAGGATGCAAAATCATGTAGGCAGATACAACGCCGATTTAATCTAACCATGCAGGAAATGGTTAGGGCTGAGGTGCTTAAACTGCTTGATGTGGGAATAATTTATCCCATCTTGGATAGCCAGTAGGTCAACCCTACCTAGGTCGTTCCGAAAAAAGCCAATATTACTGTAGTCATATATAATTAAAATGAACTTGTTCTTACCCGAGTCCCCACAGGATGGAGGGTATGCATAGACTATAGGAAACTTAATGCAGTCACATGTAAGGACCATTTCCCTCTACCCTTTATGGACCAAATTTTGGAAAGGGTAGCTAGCCACCAATACTATTGTTTTCTTAATGGATATTTTGGATATAACCAAATAGAAATCTCCCCTAAAGACCAGGAGAAAACTACGTTCACATGCCCCTTTGGTACTTTTGCTTATCAGCGAATGCCTTTTGGGTTATGTAATGCTCCCGCCACATTGCAGCGTTGTATGCTGAGTATTTTTAGTGACATAGTGGAACGCATTCTCGAGGTCTTCATGGATGATTTCTCTATGTTCGGTGACTCATTTGAGGACTGTTTGAACAATCTTGAGATTGTTCTCACTAGATGTGAAGAAAAAAACTCAGTACTCAATTGGAAAAAATTTCATTTCATCATTCGCCAGGGAATTGGCCTTGGTCATATTGTGTCTGAAAAAGGTCTAGAAGTTGACAAGTCTAAAATTAATTTAATTGCCAACTTACCCACACCCAAAACCGTAAGAGATATAAGATCATTCTTAGGGCATGTAGGGTTCTACAGAAGGTTCATTAAAGATTTTAGTTCTATATCTCGCCCTCTCTGTGAACTGTTATCTAAGGATGCACAATTCGAATGGACTGAGGCATGCCAAGTGGCTTTTGAAAAATTAAAAGGTATGCTAACGTTTGCTCCAATTATACAACCTCCGGATTGGAACCTTCTTTTTGAACTCATGTGTGATGCCAGCGATTATACTGTTGGGGCTGTTTTGGGACAACGTAAGGAGAAAAAGCTTTACGTGATTTATTATGCAAGTAAGAACTTGAATATTACATAGATCAACTATTCAACTACTGAGAAGGATTTGTTGGCAATAGTCTTTGCACTTGACAAATTTCGCTCTTACTTGATTGGATCTAATATTGTGGTGTTTATTAATCATTTTGCGCTAAAGTATCTTCTTTTTAAAAAAGATGCTAAGCCCAGACTGATCAGATGGATCCTTCTACTCCAGGAATTTGACTTAAAAATCAAGGATAAAAAGGCAGTATAAAATATGGTGGCAGATCACCTTTCTAGACTTGCCATTTCCAATCCTATTAAGCTAACACCAATCAGGGATAATTTTCCAGATGAACGTCTTTTTACATTATCTCAACCCCCTTGGTTTGTTGATATAGCAAATTATCTTGCTATGGGCATTATTCCTAGCCATTGGACTAAGCAAAAAAAGATTTGTTCTTTTCTAAGGTGAAACATTTTTTCTGGGATGATCCATAATTGTTCAAATACTGCCCAGATCACATTTTCAAGGGCTCTATGCCAAATGATGAAATTCCTAGTGTCATATCATTTTGTCATTCATAGGCTTGTGGAGGCTATTTTTCTGCTAAAAAGACATCATGCAAAATATTACAATGTGGTTTTTACTGGCCCACACTTTTTAAGGAAGTTCATGAATTTTGCAAGACCTATGAGCATTACAAAAAATTGGACAATATTTCAAAAAGAAACATGATGCCTTTGAACCCAATTTTGGTAATTGAAATTTTTGATGTATGGGGTATAGACTTTATGGGATCTTTTCCTCTTAGTTTTGGTTTCATTCATATCTTGGTTGCTGCTAATTACGTCTCAAAATGGATAGAAGCTATTCCTTGCCTGAATAATGATGCTAAAACCGTACAGAGATTTTTGAAGGATGTGTTTTCACGATTTGGAACCCCTCGTGCCATCATAAGTGATGGGGGATCGCATTTTTGTAATAGAACTTTTGAGGCCCTTATGAAGCAATACGGAATAACTGACAAAGTGGCCACCCCTTATCATCCACAAACCAGTGGTCAAGTAGAGGTATCAAATTATGAAATCAAGCAGATTTTGGAGACTACCATAAAACCTAATAAAAAAGATTGGTCTACTCAACTAACCGATGCATTATGGGCTTATCGGACCGCTTTCAAAACTCCTATTGGAATGTCTCCTTACTAGCTAGTTTATGGGAAAGCTTGCCATTTGCCAGTGGAATTTGAGCATAGAGCTTATTGGGCTATTAAACAGTTCAACCTTGATATAGATAAAGCTGGATCTAATAGGAAACTACAACTGAATGAATTGGAAGAGTTGCGCAGAGAAGCCTATGTTAATTCTAAAATATACAAAGAGAGGACAAAGGTTTTTTATGATAATCAAATCCTCAGGAAAAATTTCCACCCTGAGCAAAGAGTCCTCCTTTACAATTCTAGGCTTTGCTTGTTTCCTGGTAAGCTCAACTCTCAATGGACTAGTCCATACATTGTCAAAATAGTTTTTCCATATGGTGCTGTTGAGATTTTCGATCCAAAGGATGGCCAAATGTTCAAAGTTAATGGCCAAAGATTAAAGCCATTCTTGGAGATCACACCACCTGAAGAGGATGAAATTCCTCCTGATGATCCTATCTACAAGGATTGATCGGCCCTGGATCTGATAGAGGCTTTTTTGCTGTGTATATTAAGTATATTATGGTTTTTCTTTTGTTATTTTTGTTTTGTATAATCTTGGACAGGGAGCAGCTCAGATATAATTTCAGGTGCCTTTTCTCCTTACCCTTTTTTACTTTTTCGTTTCCTCATGTTATTCTTACTGTTTACATTCCATTCATATACATCGAAGATGATGCACATAATTAGTTGGGGGGTGGGAACAAGCACGCTTGTCCAATTTTAGGCATACTTTTAAGCATATAGGATTTTTTTTTTCATTTGTTTTTTAATTTTTAGACTTTTATTTTGGTTTTAGGAATTTTTGCTGGCATTTATTTTACATTTTCATTTACTTTTGCATTTATCTTTCATTTTTTTCATTTATTTTTCATTTTAGAAAAGAAAGTTTTCAAAAGAATTGAAGCGATTTGAAAATATATAGAAATCTGGAATTTTCATACTTTTGGAAGGAAGTAAAAAGAAAGTTTGCATTTTCTAAACAAGGAAACCTACCAGAAGATTACCAAAACTTGCTTTTCACATACACACATGTATACATTATTTGAAATTTTGGATATGAAGCTTTAATGCTGTTTTTGGAATTTTTCTGAGATTATAATGTGAACTTGAAATTTAGTTTGTAGAATATTTTTGTTTCCTGTTTCATTTTTGGTAAATTGTATATATTAGAACTGAAATGAATTAATTCGAGTGAAATGAGAACTGCCACCTAGTGTTTACTTTCTATATGAAAAAAAAAGTGCATATAATGAACAGTTTGTGACTAGTTTGGGTTCATAGCCTTTTTAACTTGAGCTAGTAAGCCCGGAGGGATATTTTTATAGCTAATGCCTTAAAGCCATCTGGTTTGGGAGTCATTGGCCTAACGCTCACTACATGGGTTAAATAGAAATCTTAAGGGACCTAAACATTGCACAGTCATAAGAAAAAAAAAATGAAGATGAATTATGGCCCAACGAGTGTCTGTAGAAATTTTCAAGGGATATGTTCAGAAAAGTATAAGGACTAAGTTTGCTCTTTAGATCCCAACTTTTGTTATATCATATGAACTTGAAAATTTTTACATTGGAAAAAGTAAGAAAGTGAAGAGTGTCCGTGAGAGTTTGCAAGGAAGTATGTGCGGGGAAGGACAAAGACCAGATTTGCTCTCTGGATTCTAACTTTTCTTATATCATATGAACTTGGGAACTCTTGTGTCGGAAAAAGATAGTAAGAGCAAAAGAGGCCAACCAAAGTAAATAGTAAAGTGGCAGCTGTCTTAGTAACTTTGAGAGAAAATTTCTTTTTGCTAAATTTCAAGGGATCAGACTATTTGAAGGAAAAATTCTGCTTTTACAGTATTATTATAGAATATTTGAAATCGGTTTTTGATGTACACAATTTTTCACAGTGCACGCAATTGGTTATGAATTTGAGAAAGTTTCTGAAAATAAAATTATGGACTGGACTTTGAAAAGTTTGAAAGTGTAATTATTATAGATTTCGACAATATCTGATATGATTGAATATTCTTTTGGGAAATCTCTTTTCTCCTTTACTTTTGTTTATTTTGTGAGTATATCACTGCAAAAGCATTGTTTGGAGCCCTTTTTCTTTCATTTTTTTAAATTATTTTTAAGATTTTAGAGTTTAAGAAAGAGTAGGACTTGAAAAAGTATAAATAGCGCACTCCTATCTCATATTCTTCATGGAAGAATTACCCACCTCCCACATCTAGATTTCTACACTCCATCTCTCCCTCTTTTGTCTCTCCATCTCAAGTCATCAAGGCGGCTTAGCCCTAAAGCCACACCACCAACCTTGAAGATCAAGTAGAAGGAGGAATTCTTTTTCATCCTAGTATGTATAATCTTTTGTTTTAATTTTTTTTCATCTTATGTAAAGGATTGCCATACTAGTTCAATAATATTCATCTTGTTATTCTTCTTATTCTTGTGGTTTTATGATTGCTTGATTTCTGTTTTTCTTATTTGGATTGACGACCCAAATAGAAGAGCATACTTTAAAAAATTGTTAGGCCTAGACTAAGGGAGAATTTTGAGTGAATATACCACCTTTAACTTCAACTGTTTACCGCCTTTGACTTCCATTGTTTACTGCCTTTGACTTCCTGCAATTTTTTTATTTTACTACACTTTTGAATTTTAAATTTCTGCAATTTTAATTTCTGCACTTTTCTTGTTCTTTTCCTGCACTTTATTTCAATTTTCTACACACTAGGTTCTTATAGAGTTTTGTTTGATTTACTGCTGTAAATTGCATTAGAATCATGCATATTTCAATTTTTAAAAGCATGTTTAGGGGTGATGGTTATCTAAAGTCATAGACATCAGATGTTTCAGTTGTGTTAGCTTCATAATTCTGACTTGAAATCAGTCCAAAAACAAGATTGAACTGAAAATATTTCTAGCCAAAGTGTACCGGCAGAATTGATAGATAATCTGAAATCTGACATTTGTTTATATAGAATGGTTGGACAAAAGTTGTAATATGAAATTCAGATCTGAATTTTACTATCAGTATATTGACATTTATCAACCAGCATGTTGTTATTTTCATGAACAATTTGTACACATAGTTTCGTTCTCAATGTTCATCGGTTTTAGAACCTGAGTTACAAGTGAAACAGTCAAAATATTTGTGCAGAAAATTGTCCAATTAAGTCCATATTGAACAAAAAAATTTTCACAAACCAGTTGCACATGTTCATAGTATTTGGATGCATGATGTTTATAGCAAATTTCAAAGCTTGAAATAAGATTTAAAACACAGCTGAAAACAGTGCAAAAACTGTTCTAAAACAGTTTGAAAATAGGCATTGCATTATGATCATTATATATAATCTTTCTACATGCACAGATCATCAATGTTGGAACAGTTTTTGAAAACCTGAACCACTCGTGAATTAATTCAGAAATTGTGGTGAAAAAGTGCTAAAAAAAGATGATAAACAGTGATATATCATTGTTGGTAAATTGTTGAGTCTTTGTGACCTATTTTTGTATCAATTATACATCAAAATTTCTGTGTCTAATTGATAAGTTTCAGATCTGAAACTGAACTGAAACAACATTAAGAAACTGATTTCTGAATTTTTTTGGCAACCCCTCTAGTTCATGCATCATTCATCACATCTGCCACTTCAGCATGTTAAAAATAGACTACATGATCATGCATCAAGTCCACCATTTTTCTTCATCATTCTTGCATCTTGTTTATTTTAGGAAATTAAGTTTTCAGATTTGTATTTAATTTTTTTTGTTTATCATGTTTGAGTAAATTTATTCTTAAAAAAAAGTTGTTGCGTGTAGTTGTATTGTAGTTATTTGTACAATTGTATAGTTTGTTTTTAGAAACTTGTTTAGCATTAGGAGATTATTAATTTGATTTTTTTTCCATTTAGAGTTTCATCTAAACTTAAATTTCGTTCTTCAATAGGATTTAGAAATCTTTTGTTTTTTAGAAAGCATAGATTTTTAACCTAACATAGTTTCTAACTTAGGAAAGTTGTGTTTCTAACTTAGGAAAGTGGTGTTTTCTTTCTAACTTATTTGTTACTAACTTTGTTTAGTTTTATTTTTAGTAAGTTCTACTTTTAGGTTTTGTTTTATGGGAAGTTCTAATGTTGTGTTTTCGTTTGCATAATTTTTAGTTTTTGTTTTTAGGAAGTTTTAGAATTAGCAATTGTTATTGTAATTATTTAATTATTGGGAATGAATGTATTTGTTAGATTTTAAATTAGGATAGATTTAGAGTTTGAATTAGGCAGGTGACAGGTTGAAAATGTTTTAAACATAGCTCCCTGTGGATTCGACCTCGTACTTACCGGGATATTACTACATCGCAGCTCTGCACTTGGAGTTCAAAAACAAGTTTTTGGACTGATTTCAAGTCAAGAATTATGAAGCTAACACAACTGAAACATCTGATGTCTATCACTTTGGATGACCATCACCCCTAAACATGCTTTTCAAAATTGAAATATGCATGATTCTAATGCAATTTACAGCAGTAAATCAAACAAAACTGTATAAGAACCTATTTTCAATTTGGCAAGAAATATTTTCAATTTCAATCTTGTTTTTGGACTAATTTCAACTCAGAATTATGGAGCTAACACAACTGAAACATCTGATGTCTATCACTTTAGATGACCATCACCCTAAACATGCTTTTAAAAATTGAAATATGCATGATTCTAAAGCAATTTACAGCAGTAAATCAAACAAAACTATATAAGAACCTAGTGTGCAGAAAATTGAAATAAAGTGCAGGAAAAGAACAAGAAAAGTGCAGAAATTAAAATTGCAGAAATTTAAAATTCAAAATTGCAATAAAATAAAAAAAAATTACAGGAAGTCAAAGGCGGAAAATAATAGAAGTCAAAGGCAGTAAACAATTGAAGTTAAAGGTAGTGTATTCACTCAAAATTCTCCCTTAGTCTAGGCCTAACAATTTCTTAAAGTATGCTCTTCTATTTGGGTTGTCAATCAAAACAAGAAAAACACAAATCAAGAAATCATATAACCAGAAGAATAAGAAGAATAACAAGATGAATATTATTGAACTAGTATGAGAATCCTTTACATAAGATGAAAAAAAATTAAAACAAAAGATTATACATACTAGGATGAAAAAGAATTCCTCCTTCTACTTGATCTTCAAAGTTGGTGGTATGGCTTTAGGGCTAAGCCTCCTTGATGACTTGGGATGGAGAGACAAGAGAGGGAGAGATGGAGTGTAGAAATCTAGATGTGGGAGGTGGGGAATTCTTCCATGAAGAATATGAGATAAGAGTCCCCTATTTATACTTTTTCAAGCCCTACTTTTTCTCAAACTCTAAAATCTTAAAAATAATAAAAAAAAATGAAAGAAAAAGGGCTCCAAACAATGCTTTGGACGTGCAATATCTTTTGGGATTTTTTTTCTTTTTATTTTTCTTTTATTTCCCTGCTTACTTTGATTGGAAGTCTCTCTTGGATGCTTCTTTCCTTCTTTCTCTTTGCCACCTTGCATTGAGATTTTTTGAGAAATAATTTAGGGATAAGAATCCTCTCTTGGAATCAAGCCTAGCCCACATGAGGTGTAGAACTTCCCCTTTTATCTCTTTGCATCGTCAACTTTTCTTTTTTGGGAAGTTCTCCTTGTTGGCTCCAAACTTGAAGAGATCTTTGAAGATAACCCTCTTGATTTTTTTTCCTTTTCTTTTTCAGTGAAAATCTAAATTAAATCCTCTTTTGGACATGGAATAGCTTGCTTGGATTTGTTTTTATTTTTTTTCAATTAAATCTTTTCCTTCTCTAAAAAAAAAACTCCTATGTGGCTTTCCTTGTCCATCTTTGATGATATTTTCTTCAAATTCTCTTCAAAATCTCTTGAAAATGTGCAACAAATAAATGGACCCCATCTTGGATGTTTTACATGTGTACCCCACACATGTGCATGTGTGTGTGGGACCATGAAGCCAACTTTTTGTAATTTTCTTCCAATTTCTTTTTCTCTTCAATTATTCTCTCTTTTCTCTTGAAAATCAATTTCTTGCCTCAATTCTTTATTAATGGGACTCATTTCATCAATTTCCTACAAAACAAGTGTGAATTCATGGGAAAAGATAATTTTACCCCTAAGATTACAAATGCATGAATGTGGGCCCATTTCTCATGAAATGACAATGAAAATGCACACCATTCTTCATGATTTTATATGAATGAACTAATGATGATGAAAATTCAATTTAATTCATGAGAAAAATTATTTTCACAAAACTTTCCAAAAATAGACTTTCCAAAAATGGTAGGTTTCATCATATACAAAAAATGTGATTTTTAAACAATTTATACAGAAAAATATAAAAATGAATTTAAAATGCATGAACCCATGATATCACACTAAATGAGGCTCTTTTAAGTTAATAAGTCCTTAAAATAATTCAAAATGTGTATGAAAAAATGCATTTTTAAGAACTTATCAGTCATTAACAAGCAAGCACCAAAGGACCTTCGGCAACTTATAACTCACAAGAAGGCCTAGAAACATACGTCCATTCCCTGATGTAATACGTAGTCACGAAAACCACGCATTTCAAAATTTAGTAAGGCTGAGAACAAACTCTTGGCCTCACTTAAAGATAATACCTTTTACCCTCTCAATCAGAAAGAGGGACGAAAATTTGGCAGGAGGCATCTACCCTCTGTCAGTGTAGCACCAACCCCGCCATCTTCACCCTAGCATCTATCATATGGAGCTAAAAACAAAAGGAAAATTGAGCGATTGGTGATCAATACTTCGACCGATCTTTCTCGTTTCAAGGATTCGCTCCAACAAAAGAAGGAGTAGAAGAAAAAGAATAAGAGAGGTGCTGATGACATCCTTTCGCTTCCCACTTCCGATTCGATGAATTGGGAATGAGTTACTGCACTTCTAGGCTACTGGTTGCCAGGTTCAAGGATCAAACCTTGGCAGTCAGATTGGAGAATCAGATAAAAAAAAAGCTTTGGCTCGCTATAGGGATCAAACCCAAAAACTGTCACAGTACACAATCACTCAAAAATGGGTGATTAAAGAAGATGATCTGAACCTGACCTCGCCATGCATGGTTAGACCGAGCTCAACTTGGAGAGTTACCCGGAGTATGACTTGGATCAATCACAAGAGTTTAACTCCAATTTTTATTCAAGTAGGACTTCCAAAGGTCATGTTGAAATAGACTCCGGCAGGATCCTATCATTATCTTAGATACAGAAGATAGTTAATCCACTCCTCCTACATTAACATCCTCCTACCCACCCACCCCCCCCCCCCCCCCCCCCCCCGTTAGTATATTGTGTTCATGGCTGAAGGAAGTGGGACTAGCAAGGATAGAAATGATGATGCTAGTGGAAGCAAAGATGCCGATGAGCAAGATGTTGGTGAAAATCAAGAAGACAACGTCAGTGACGTTGTTAAATAACTAGAAGCTTGAATTTATCACTCAACTGCCCAGTTGAAAATTTTGGTAGATAAGTTAGGTAGTCCAGCTGAAACTCCAATCAATCCTTTGTTTGTTGATAGGAGAGAACAGGCAATGATCAGGAGAAATGCCACTAAAATTGACATGCTTATAGCTCAAATCAAGTCCATGACGGACAAGGTGATAGCTGCAGGTTCTTCTGGTGGTGATCATTCATCAATCCTTGGTCCTCATGCAGATCCTAAAAAAAATGTAACCTTCAAAGAAGTTGAAGAGATACTAACAAAAGCAAAAGGGGAGACCAGGATGAAAAAGAAGGGTACACACCCAAGTGTCCTTTGGAATTTGATCTAGTTCCATTCCCACCAGATTATAAACTTCCAACTTTCCAACCATATGTTTGGAAGGGGTCAGCATATCAACATATTATGTATTTCAAATCACTCGTTGGAAGCCTACCAAAGTTAGATGCACTAAAAATAAGGCTATTCACAACACATCGAAAGAAGTTGCCTTTGATTGGTACAAGTAGTTACCAGAACTCACTTTCATGACATGGCCTATCATGGAAGAAAAGTTTTTATTTCACTTCCAAGAAGAGGATCAAACAGTCACCTTTGCCATGCTTAGCGGTACAAGGCAAGAAGATAATGAAACTATGCAGTCCTTTATCAATGGATGGAGAGCATTGTCTTACAGATGCTTGGAACAACCAGCTCAAAGAACAACCATTGAAATGTGCAAAACAAATTTACGATTAGAGATTAAGGCTATCATACTTTGTTATAAAACTAAGTCTTTGACCTGATTAGTTGAAGTAGCTACTGATGTAAAGCTGACCCTCAAGGAGATTAGTCAAAAGAAAGCAATGTCCCGAAAGGCAAAGGCGTCTTCATCTTCTACTCCAAAACTGAAGAAGAAATAGGTCTTTAATGTGCAAACCTCCAAACCTCCTAAAAAACCTCTGAATGTACAAACTAATCAAACTAAGAAAGAGGAATATGAAAAGAGGAAGAAAACTAAATATCCTTTTGATGGGGATATCAAAGTAACTTTCCATTCATTAATGGAAAACAATAAAATTGAACTTCGACCAATGAAGAAGCTGAACAAGTGGGTCACATCAATGACCTAAATTACTATGCATACCACTAGATGATGTCTCATCCTCTCAAGGACTACTTCATTTTGGAAAAAAAAGTCAATGAGCTGTAGAAAAATAGAGTGATAACTTTTGATCAAAAATATAATGCTCCTTCGGTCGACATGATCACCTTTGGATAGTTCGCACCTGTAGCAGTGTTTGCTCCATCAAAACCAATGACCGTTGAATTTCGAGTCGTCAATGCAGTACATGATGCACAAGGATTGATACCAGTCAAAACTTCTTTAGGGGAAGAAATGTGGGTTCACACGAGCCTAGTAAATGGTGAAGGTTAGGAAAAGGTTAAAACCAAACCCATTTGCAAAAAGAAAGAAGGTTAAAAGGCAACTTAAAAACCTTCAAAGAGCTGCCTAGAATCACTTGGTCAAACAAGAGAAACAAGTTAAAAAGAAGAAAAAAAAAAGGTGGTCGAAGCTTCAGTATCAGAAGAACCTCCCAAACTAGTCATAGGACACTTTACTTTGGCTGACTTTATCATTCCAATTCCAAAGACGAGGAAGAGCCACCAATATTTAGTTGTAATAGGATATCATGGGATAGTACACCTCCAATGTGAAAGAATGGTCAAACTATTTTGATTTTGAAGATGATTAGTGGATTGATGACCACTTTGTTAATGAATACCCTTTTGATGAGGGTGCGAGTTTTGAACAAACTTTTGATCCTAAAATGGGTACTCTCAATATCAAACACAGTCTCAATACATTGTCAATAGCTCTTTATGACATGCACAGACTAAGCGCAAATGGTTGGTCAAATGATCCTCCTCCTTTTCCACTACCTCCAGAAGTTCATGTAGACCCCTTGCCATTTGTTGAATCTGATGAATTGCAACAACAACAAGCATCGCTTTCTTGTTCACATGTAGTAATCTCTATGCTAGATGTTTCTCCTGAGCTAACTATTAATCAACCTCTTTGAATGCAGATTCTAAACTAAGCACTCAACTTATTGTTCCTGACTTAACTGATGAGCTTGAGTTCCTAGAAGAACATAATGACCTCAGCATTAGTAGTCCTACTGTACCTCAGTAAGTCTTCCAAGTTCAAAATAACCTCTCTGACTCAGAAGAAGAAATGCTATTGGCTCTAGCTCTAGTGATTCTGAGCACTACTACTAATGAACCTTAAACATCTCAAGCTGCTCCTAACAATGCAGATTAAAAAACAGGCTTGGAAGAAATGAGTCAGCTTTTTGCTGAACCTAAAGAAGTTAATGCAATAAGAAGAGATACTTATCCAAAAGTTAACTGAAACAACATAATCAACAATGGCACTCATTCTAATTATAACTATAGAGTCTACTATAATAGACCGTTTGCTTCTTTTTCTTTTTATGTAAACCCTTTGGGGAATAACACAAATGTAACTGTAACTTTTTCAAATATAAATGCTAGTACAAGGGCCACCAGAGCCATTCACCTATGTTGTTATTGAACACCTCAAGTACATACCTGCATGACTTCACATTTTTTATCTTTTGCAAATGTCCGAGGAGACTCGTAACAACTTCATACGAGTTCTACAGGCTTTGAATACAAACAATCAAACTCATGTAGTATAGGTTTATCAGATAGAGAAGAACTATTTGAAAGCAAAATCCAAGAAGCCTCAGAAGTAGTGTATGGAGTGTCTTTCTATTCACAGCGCTTCCAAAGCCACCATTTCCTTCGCTAAAGATGATCTCTTCTTAGGCGATATGGAGCATACAAGGCCGCTCTATTTCACATCCTACTTCTAGGACATACCTATTCCGAGAGTTCAGGTTGACCCAGGATCAACTCTAAACATCATCATAATCATAGCTCTTTAGTAACTTGGTATCCCGGTGAGCAAACTATTTGCTACAAAAACCTTGATTCAAAGCTATGGTGAGGAAGTCTAGGATCCAATTGGCAAGATTCGGATTCAATTCCAACTGGGTGATCTAACCTCAGAAGCCACTTTGCATGTGGTTAAGATGTGTGCTTACTACAATATCCTCTTAAGATGGTGATGGCTTCATGACTACTCGATAGTATCTTCTACTCTCCATCAATGTCTCAAATATATTGATGATGAGGGTAAGGTACATTGAGTCATTGCAGATGAAAAGCCAATCAAAGAAGGGAAAGAGGTCTACTTCACCGATGTAACCATGTCTCAGGAAAGGCTTGTAAAGTCTAATCTAGATGCAAATAACTCTCCAGTGGATGACAATCCCATAGAACCTTTCACTATATCAGCAGAAAGGAAAACCTGTCTGGGGTTTGGCAAAAGATCTGATCCTGTCAAAAAATTACAGTCCATAAAGAAGCAAGCAGTGAAGTTTATGGATTTTAATGCTCCTTTGGTGATCAAAGTTAAATCTGAAATCAAATAATCAGTCAACCTTTGGTCATATCTACAAAACCATCAAGAACAAAGTAAACAGGCATTGTTATCCATACAAACAAGACATGTAGTCTGGCTATGTATATAACGCTTGCTCAGAATGGTGAACCATCTACTGTAAGACAGCGATGGCTTTCATATTCGACAAATGTGATTTCCCCAGTTGGTAACCCAAATTCTGACCAAGAAAGCAATGAGGTACCTCCTCCTACCAGGGGCATGTCACCCATGAGGCTTGATTCTCCTATCACTTTCAGTTAGCTCGTGCTAACATCACAACAAAAGGCTGAATTGTCTTATAGATACACCGATAGATGGTTTCATTTAGTTAAAAGATGTGAGAATCCTCCACACTACTCAGCATGGATTCATATGTGCTGGTAGGATTCCGACCAGCCTTTCGCAGCTTGACAATGGCAATAGAGTTTCAAACCTTTGATGTGATATCTCGAATTGTTTCATCTTTTAAAGTGGAACTCTATCGTCTATGTAGAAGGTCTAGATGGATGCGCCTAGTGCATGTCTTCTTAATGATCAAAGATTCAAATTCTAAGTCGAATTCTAAGGATGCTGAAAAGATGGACACTTCTATGCACTCCATAGCATATTTGGACCCTCTGCTTTTGCCATGGCCCACTCCATCCCAAATTTATGATTTTGGAGGTTCTTGTTTCTTTGTGCCTCCATCCAAGCAGCACAATCACTCAATAGTTTTCCATCAGGCCTAAGATGCCTATGTTTCATATCCTATCAACAAGATCACCAATGATGGGCGAATAAGGCTTGACATCTGCAATCCTATGGTCTGCAACATGATGAAAAACATGGGGTATAATCTCAAGCTCACAGGCCTTGGATTCAATGCGAATGGGGTTTAGATTCCCTTTGATGTCTTCACCCCAGAAATGAAAGAAGATCTTAAAAAGGGACACAGAATTGAACAGTTGGTCATTGGATAAGGTGCATTCCCTATAGCAACATTCCGAAGTTAAATAAAAATTTCAATGCAGGATCTGTAGTTTTCACTGAAGAGTATGACTTTAATGACTCTCAAGAAACTGTTGTCTTTCAAGCTCCTACTGATTGGGCTTATTTTTAGCATCTTGAAGGGGCAAGTGATGACGATGATACAATGTCACAAGTCACAGAATTTTGGCCACCAGAACTTAATGAAGAAATAGATCCATCTCAACACATTTGTTAGGAATGTTTAGCCCTTAGTGTAAAAGCTAAAGAACTTAAAAATTGAATCCATGGAAAGGGATCAGGCCTTGGCTTAAACCTCCAAATGAGACCCCAGAAGGTTTCGCGGAGTTGGAAACTTCCGAAAATGCTGTGGAAGAACCTCCTCTCGAACCTCCAACTGAAGACCAAGTATAAGAAATAAACTTGGGAACCACTGAAAATTATCCTCTTACCTTTGTAAGCTCTCAAATCAAAGGAAAAGAACTTGATGTGTATGTGAGTTTCTTATGAGAGTTCATGGATTGCTTTGCATGGACCTATGTAGAAATGTCGTGTCTAGATCCAAAAGTTTTCATGTACAAATTGAACATAACAGATGATGCTAAACCCTTAAAGTAAAATCAAAAAAGGAGAAAACCAGAAATCATGAATAAAATAGAAAATGAAGTCCAGAAACTCAGATATGTTCACTTCATCCATGAAAAACAACACCCTAACTAGTTGGCCAACATAGAGCCGGTCACCAAAAAGAATGGGCAAATTAGAGTCTGCATTGAGTTCAGAGATCTGAACAAAGCGTGTCCTAAAGATGATTTACCCATACCAAAGTTTGTGATTGACAATACTTTCGCATTTTAAAGGATATCGTTCATGGATTGGTTTTGGAGATATAATCAAATTAAGATGTACAAGGAAGACGAGAAGCACACATCCTTCAGAACCCCCTTTGGCGTGTACTGCTACACTGTCATGCCTTTTGGTCTCAAGATTGCTAGAGCAACATACCAAAGAGTGATGATGAAAATTTTCAAAGACATGCAACATAAGTTTGTCGAATGCTATGTTGACAACTTGGCAGTCAAGAGCAAATAGAAATCAAACCATCTAATTGATCTTCGTACAGTCTTCGAGAGGTTACAAAAATTCAACCTTTAAATGAACCCTTTGAAGTGTTTCTTTAGAGTCTCTTCCAAAAAATTCCTAGGATTTGTGGTTTGAAAAGGCGGCATCGAACTAGATCCAATCAAAGTCAAAGCTATATTAGAGATGCCTTCTCCGAGAACTCTCAAAAAACTGAAGGGATTGCAATGCAAACTTGCTTACATTCGCCGGTTCATCTCAAACTTGTCTGAAAAGTGCAAAGCGTTCTCTAGACTAATGAAGAAAGGAGTAGACTTTGTGTGAGATAAAACTTGCGAAGATGCCTTTCAAGATATCAAATGATATCTCACAAATCTACTAGTTCTTTTAGCTCCAATTCTAGGTAAACATTTCATCCTCTATATTTGAGCTCTTAATCAATCTATGAGGGCATTATTAGCTTAAGAAAATGACGAAAGTAAGGAGGTGGCTCTTTATTATTTGCCAAGCATGCTGGTTGGTGCTGAGCGAAATTTTCATCCAGTGGAAAAGGAATGTCTTGTACTGATGTTTGCAATACAAAAACTACGTCACTACATCCTCTCCAATGTGGTGTACTCAGTTTCCGATATCAACCTGTTGAAGACACTAGTGACAAAAGCTGAAGCACTAAGTGATCATCTAGCCAAATGGTCTATTCTTCTTTCTCAGCACGACATTAGATATACTCTCGCAAAGGCAGTAAAAGGACAAGCCCTTACTAATTTTCTAATAGAACATCCACTGTTAGAAGATTCTAATTTCATAGACAATCTCCCTAACGAGCTAGTCTTATTTATTGAACAACTGTACAAACCCACCATTGATTCAAACTTACATTGGATCATGTATTTTGATGGAGCTTCCAAAACAAATGATATAGGAGATCCAGTTTTAGGAGTTGAAATCATTTTCTATAGCCCAGAAAAATTCTATGTCCCTCACTCTTTATTATTAATTAAGCCATGTTTAAATAATGTGGTAGAATACACAGCATTGATTGTGGGTCTTGAACTAGCCTTGGAATCATGTGTTAATATGCTTCGAGTCTGCGGAGATTTATAGCTTGTTATTAAACAAATGAATCTTGAGCATAAAGTGAAGAAACCAAACTTGATTTCCTTCTTCAATAAAGCTTGTGAACTCAAGGAGAGGTTTATGCTAATTGATTTTCACCATATTCCAAAACATCAAAATGTCAAAGCAAATGCACTAGCAGGCTTGGCAGCCTCAATGTCGACCCCTGATGAGTCATTAAAAATGCATATTTTAATTATACATTTTGACACATTTTAAGGATTTAATGACTTGAAAGAGCCTCATTTAGTGTGTTATCATGATTTCATGTATTTATACATCATTGTAGTATTTTTCTACATAATTTGTTTAAAAATCACACTTTTTGCTTACCATCATGAAACTTGCTAGTTTTGGAAAATCTATTTTTAAAAAGTTTCATGAAAATTCATATTCTTAAGAAATAAATTCAATTTTCATCATCATTAGTTCATTCACATATAATCATGAAAAATAGTGTGCACTTTCATTGTCATGTCTTGAGAGATAGGCCCACATTTATGCATTTGTGATCTTAGAGTTAAAATTATCTTTTCACATAAATTCACATTTATTTTATAGAAAATTAATGATATGGGTCCCATTTTTAAAGAATTAAGGGAAAGAAATCATTTTTAGAAAAAAGGAAAGAAGAATTGAAGAGAAAAAGACAAAAGAAGAAAAATTTGCAAAGTTGGCTTCATAATCCCACACACATATTCACATGTGTGGGAACACACTTGTGGAATGTTCAAGAAAGGGGTCCCATTCTCCAATTTGCAAGGATTAAAAATTAATGTAAAAAAATGAGCAAAAGTAGAGAGAATTCAAGGAAAGAAAAGTCAACGAAGGAGAATTCAAAAATAGAAAGTCAATCCTGTTTTCTTTGGACAGTATACATTAAAATGGTCATAACTCTCAAATCGAGCAGTAGATTTGAAAAATGCTTACCATCAGAAAGCTGCTTTCGAGTAGATATGCGTAAGATCCAAGATTGCACCAATCGGAGTTAAAACGACATAGTGACCCCAAGAAAATGACTGTAATTTTTCTACTCAAAATTGAGATTATCTCATCAAAGGTACGCCATATCCTTTGGCAAGTGTTAGCTAAGAAAGATGGATACACTTAGAATTCTAGCAAGAGAATGAATCTTATCTCATGTCAAACTTGGAAGGCTTGTTGGCCAAGAAAAGGACTTATCAAAAGAAAAAAAGCCACATATGAGACCTTCTTTGAAAAGGAGTAGAAGAAAAAAAGTATAAATAGGAACCCCTTTCTCATACTCTTCATGGAAGAATTGCCCACCCCCCACTTCTAGATTTCTACACTCCATCTCTCCCTCTTTTGTCTCTCTATCTTAAGTTATCAAGGAGGCTTAACCCCAAAGCCACACCATCAACCTTGATGTGTCAACTAGAAGGAGGAATTCTCATCCATCCTAGTATATAATTGTTTGATTTTATTTTTAATCTTTTGTAAGACAATTTCATGCTAGTAAATTTTGTTTTTTTTCAACTTTTCTTGTCTTTGATTTTGTGGTATTCATAATTTTAGTCTTGTTTGTGATTAGGTAAATTTTTATTCTTGTTTAAATATTGGGACAGAGTTGGAATCACAACTATTATCCCATCTTAGTATCCTTTTCAATATTCTTTGTCGCTTCAAATACATAGTATGTTTGGAGGTAATGCAAGATGGAGTTAAAGAGATTTAAGTGAAAAAGGATTGAAGCCAATTCTAAAACTTATTTTTACATGGAATGGAAATTTGTTATTCTCACTTAGATTGATGACTTAAGATGAAGAATAAGGCCTTAAGACAGCACTTTTAATCTTTTTGAGTCCAAGTTGAGATAAAAAATTGAAAAGAACAACATTACCGTCTTTGACTTCTGTTGTTTACTACGTTTGACTTCCTGTTTTACCGCCTTTGACTTTCTGCACTTTTATTTTTATTTCTTGCACTTTTATTTTAAGTTTTCCTATACTTTTCTTTTATTTTCTGCACTTTCGTTATTTTTCTTGTTATGTTCATGTTGATTTTAAGTTTTGTTTTTTCATAGTTTGTTGGTTGGGTTAGAGTTCATTGCATGTATTTTCATATCATAAGATTTTGAGCATATTTAAGATGTTGAAAATTCAGACTTCAAATCTGAATCTAATGATAAAATTCAGACTCAATACACAAACAACATAACTTAAAAGTTTCAGCAAACTGCGAAAATAGTTTTTGGCAAAAAAGTTTGAAGTGGATAGACAAGTCAAATCATAATATTTTTCTTTGAAACTTGGGAATATTAAAGTTTAAGATGTGGTTTTTCGTGTCCCAGAATTTTAGGTCAAAATAATTTCAAAAGGTTTGTGAACCAGAGGCTTACACTTCGCCAATTAGTTAACTCGAATGAGAATTTCTGCATAGAATTTTGCAAAGTTTTCATGTTCATGCATTAATAACTTTTTTGCTTTAGATCCTTCTTCATTTTTTTTTAGTTTCTTGCATTAGTAAAGTACGATTTCCAACCATTAAACTTAGATTTAGGATGCATTAGAATAGTTCAAATCATATATGAAATTTGCATCAGCATACAAATTTTCTAGACTTAGGATTTTTCAGCATCACATGGCATGCATTGCATTACAAACTTTACTAACTTTGTATTACTAACTTTACTAACTTTCAAATTTTACATTTGTTTCTAGTTTTACGTTTTTTATTGTTTTAGATAATTTCCAGAATTAAAATTTCTTTCTAAACTTCTTTTAATTGAAGATTTTAAATTAGAAAGTTTTCTAGTTTTGGAAATTCTAATTTAGGAAAGTTTTTAACTTTAAGGTTTTAATTTTAGAAAGTAGGTGTGGTTTCTAACTTTGATTGTTTGTTACTAACCTTGCTTGATTAGTTTTTACTATTTTTAGTTTGTTTCTAATTTAGTTTAGTTTAGTTTCTAATTTAGTTGTTAATTTTATTTTTAGTAACTTTCTAATTTTGGAAGTTCTAACTTGTGTTTTATTTTGCAACAACTTTAGTTTTGTGTAGGAATTTTTAGATTTAGCTTTTCTAATTTAGGAAATTTTATTTATTTGGATTGTAATTATTTAATTTTTATTTTTGCAAAGTAGGAATGGTTGTAGTTGTTAGATTTTAAACTAGGCTAGTTTTATATTTTTATTTTAAGGCAAGTCAAGTTGAAAAAGAACCTTAAATACATTGCTCCCTAAGGATCGACCTGGTCTCACTAGTTTTATTACTACATGGTAGCTTTGGCAGCTTTGCACTCGGAGCTCACGATCACGTTTTTGGCGCTATTGCCCAAAAGCACGATTTAAGGTTACTTTTCTAGCTTTCCTTATTTACATAGCTTTGCGGCTGTGATTTAATTTTTTGTCATCTTTTTACAAATAGGAGGACATGCATGGAATGATAAACTGCCCAAATTTGGAATGGAAAAGTGCATAGAATGCTAGAAAGTACACATCACTTTGATATTTAAAAACTTTCTAGAATTGGAAAAAGTTATTGTTTTTAACTTTACGTAACTTCTTTTGGAAGAAAGTACACCAAAAGTGATCTAATCGCTATCCTTGATCTTCTTAATGTCCAAGAAAGCCTTTGTCCTTGTAGTGCGCGATAGCTTGTCTGTTCAGGAAATTAGTCCTTCAAATGGGTCCATCTGTGACTTTACCACTTCATGGTGGCTAACCTGGCCGAGTTGGTCTCATAGGACCAGATTGGAGAACTAGAAGAAACTTTTCAACCATAGGGAGTTACTAATGTTTTTTGTATAACTTAGGTTTTTATCATTTTTCAAAAAAAAAAAGAACAAAAAAAAATCAAAAAAAGATAAAACAAGTGATTCCACAAATGGATTGGTGGGAATCCACAAACATATGGGGACTTAACAATGGGCAAACCAATGGGAATGGAATCAATGTTGATGGTCCACAAAAATCTTGGCGTGCCTTGTGTGAACAAGAAAAGATTGCAAAGTTACATCAAACAATTTGTTCAGTCGGATATTATGAACAGGAGTGGGCCAATCACTATGGCCATTGTTACAATGAGGAATTTGTGGAAAAGTTTAATGGAATGGTTAGGTTAGATGAAAAACTAGTGATGGCCCCACATGAGTTTCCATACGCCGCATAGTCATTCACTCATTCTCATATGGATATGGGAATTCAATGGCAGGCATAATCAAATTCAAATTAATGGCATTACCACAATGCTATGGGTAGCATATGTGGTCAGAATTGGGATGATCAAACACTGGACAATTGGCGAAATAGGCCTGATATGGATCATATCTCTTATCCCCAAGAATTTACTTCGGACAGGTCATATGACTACCCCTCACAGGATACATCATATGTAACTCTTTATTCTCCCTGGTCATATGCATCTCATAATTCCTTACCGCCTGAATGGTCATATGAACCACCACCAACCTTGAAGAATTCTTTAGAGTATACTTTAGCCAAATTGGTTAAGTTCACAAAAAACACCATACAATCCATACAAAATAATGAACAATGAATGAAAAGCCTAATGACTTTGATTAGTCAAACATGACTTGAAATGAGAAAACGAAATGCCACCCTTGGAATTGAAGATGATCCTACATTCATTGAAGATCTTGTCGATATGGATTACGCAAACACACAGTGGATATTCAAGGGTGCACATGAGAACATGGATGATGATGCAATGCATGAAACAATTGATGAATCACATGAGCCTGTATGCCCCACTTTTCCTCAGTACCACTCATTCCACTTCATCAAAGAGGAATCTATGCCCTTTTAAATAAATCCTTTTTATGATTCAGATTCCTCTGATGAATTTGGCATTGTGGTCTTTCACAAATTTGATGTTCCTATAATTGAGGAAACCGCAAATGAACCTAATGAGCTTCAAAAGAAAGATTACAATTGGGAGAATGACCACTTTTTAAAGATTTCTAAGTCGGATAATTTGGAAACTTTGGAATCATGTGCTAACTTCTTCATGAAATCTGATGACCTAACTCTTAGAGAAATTGCCTTCGCATTTCTTGGCCCTCAGTGCTATTCAAAGAAACTTGCAGAATTGGAGAATAGTGGTCCCATTCAAACTCCTAAGTTTGATAATTTGGAATTCTTTGAGCCCATGTCTGAACAAAATGCTGAAATTGAACTATTGGAATTTGTGGCACGAGAGGACTTAAGGCCACTCAGTTGCTCATTACATCCTCTCCTATCTTTCAAATATCCACTTTTAAGGGAGGAGGAAGAAATTTTCTTTATGGTCTTTTCTCACATAATGTACAAGAAAATGCAATCCTCATGTTCATTAAGCCTACTACCATCATGGTTTTATTTCTTTCTGTGCTTCTTGTAAACTATTGGAGGAAATTTTTATTTGGGATCCGTGTGGACTCATGGTCTCGAATCCAGTAATATAGTTTTTTTTTCTTTTTAGCAAAGATATTTTCTTTTAGAGTAGCTTCTTGTCTTTTTGTTTTTGTTTTTCAATTTTGTTTAACCTTGGACAGGGAGCAGCTCAGACACATCTTCAGGTGACTTCTTGTCTTCTTGTCTTTACGCTCCTTTACATTTAAGTTTCCTCATGTTATTTTTATAGTTCTGCATTGTATGCGTAAATATCAAGGATGATGTTCATCTTCGGTTGGGGGTGGGAACTTGCATGCTTGTCTAATTTGAGACAATTTTTTTTTTACTTTTTGTCACTTTTTAGGAAAATATTCAATTTTTAGGACCTTTATTTTTTTAATTGGCATTTATTTTTAAAAAGAAAGTTTTCAAAAGAATTAAAGCGAGTTGAAGATTATAGAAATCTGGAATTTTCATACTTTTTGGAAAAAATAAAAAAAAAGTTTGCATTTTCTAAAGGAGGAAACCTATCAGAGGATAACCAAAACTTGCCTTTCACATGCATGTACACACGTATACATTTTTTGACATTTTGGATAGGAAGCTTTAATGCTATTTTTGGAATTTTTCTGGAGAATAAAATGTGAACTTGAAATTTGGTTTGTAGAATACTTTTGTTTCCTAGTTCATTTTTGATGAATTGTATATGCTAGAACCAAGATGAATTAATTCAAGCAAAATGAGAGCTGGCACCTAGTATTTACTTTCGCTTTGGGAAAACAAAGAAGAAAAAAAAAGAGCACATAATGAGAAGTTTAAGACTAGTTGGGTTTGTAGCTTTTTTAACTCGAGTTAGTAAGTCCATTAGGGTCTTTTCATACCTAATGCCCTAAAGCCATTTGGTTTGGGAGTCATTGCTCTAATGCTCGCTACATTGGTTAATTAGAAAGCTTAAAGGACCTAAACATTACACAGTCATAAAAAGGATTTGTTAACAAAAAAAATGAATAAGGAAAAAATGAATTATGGCCCAAAGATAGTCCGTAGAAATTTTCAAGGGATATGTATAAGACTAAGTTTACTCCTTAGATCCCAACTTTTGTTATATCATATGAACTTGAAAATTTCTATGTTGGAAAAAGTGAGTGAGGAGTGTTCTTAAGAGTTTGTAAGGAAATATGTGCGGGGAAGGACAAAGATCAGATTTGCTCTTTGGATTCTAACTTTTCTTATATCATATGAACTTGGAAACCCTTACGTGAGAAAAAGATAGTGAGAGCAAAAAGGCCAATCGAAGTAAACATTAAAGTGACAGCCATCTTAGTAGCTTTAAGAGGAAATTTATTTTTGCTAAATTTCAGCAAATTAGACTATTTGAAGGAAAAATTCTGTTTTTTGCATCATTATTGTGGAATATTTGAGATTGGTTCTTAATGTAAACAATTTTTCACCATGAATGCAAGTTGGTTTGAATTTGAGAAAGTTTCTGAGAATAGAATTGTGGACCAGACTTTGAATAGTTTGAAAGTGTAATTATTCCATATTTCAAAATTTTCTGATATGGGTGAATTTTCTTTTGGAAAATTTCTTTTCTCATTTCTTTTTGTTCTTCTTAAAAAAAATTTTTTTGTGGGTATATTCACTGCAAACCCTCACGAGGTACAGCTCATCCACTAGGGGGAACATCAGGGTCTAAGGCTTACTGCATAAGCTAAATGCATTTGAGAGTACCAGTGAAAGAGGGGTTGCATTCATATTTACTTCTCTTGCATTGCATTAGTTTTAGGTTAGATTAGGTAAGGATGGAAGCCCCATATTTTTCACAACTTTTGCTAGGGACTAGCAAAACGCTAGTTAGGAGGAGTGACAGGTCTTTAAAAATGCATATTTTAATATACATTTTGACTCATTTTAAGGGCTTAATGACTTGAAAGATCCTCATTTAGTGTGCTATCATGGTTTCATGCATTTATACATCATTGTAGTATTTTTTTTTGTATAATTTGTTTAAAAATCACACTTTTTGCTTACCTTCATGAAACATTCTAGTTTTGGAAAGTTTTGTTTTGGAAAGTTTTGTGAAAATTTAAATTCTCATGAAATAAATTCAATTTTCATCATCATTAGTTCATTTACATATAATCATGAAAAATGGTGTGCATTTTCATTGTAATTTCATGACAGATGGACTCATTCATGTATTTGTGACCTTAGCAATAGATTTATCTTTTCACATGAATTCACATTTGTTTTATAAGAAATTGATAATATGGCTCCCATTTGTTAAGAATTGAGGCAAAGAAATTGTCACAACCCGGGCCCAGAAATCGGGGGTTAGCGAAAAGCTAAACCAGTGACACACGTACTCCCGTGCACGTGCATCCAAACCCTGTCCAGATGCGCATACACAAGGGATCTAACACATGCGAACTAAGCGTACGCGGAAGCTGTACTTATCATAGCAAGCAACCAAGGAAAATAGCGGAAGCCAAAACAAATACGAAACGGAAAAGACAAGATAATTACAACTGGAAAACCAAATACAAGTCTGAGTACACGACAAAATAAGGATGTACAAATATACAGAGTACAAGGTCCAAAGTCCAAATACAATCTCTCAAAATCCCAAAATGAAAAGCCACTGGAAGCATGCATGAATGCACTCGGCAGAGATGATCAGGCCCACTCTGCCAAACCTGAGGGTGCCTCTACACTCGCCCCTGCAGCCTCCTCGACCGCCGGGGAGCTGGGCAAGGTATCTGTGCCTGCAACACCACAGACAACACAAATGAATACAACGATCCAGCAAATACAAGTAACAGGGATGAAACACGCATAGTATCAAAGTGAATAGAGTAATGACAGAAGATTAAATACAGAGTTTCATCTTAGTATGCTAAGCAAATCGTGCATAGAATTAAAGCATGATAGTTGAATCAAAACATAGAAATACTGACTAAGTGGCTACTACGTTAACCATGTTCTCTCCAATAGAGAGCAGAGCAAAGCAGAGCAGAGGAGAACACCACTGACCGGGCCAGGGTACAAGTGGGTCTCAGTTTCCTGGGTTCCGGGGTCCCAAGACAAAGCGACACTGCAGTTACAGAGATACAGAGATCCAAGCCAAAGGTAACCCCGTCGGGCATCCTAGGGCTGAGGCTGAGTAGAGCCAGACTAAGGCCAATCAAATCAAATCCATAGAAAGAGAGATTATCCGCTTTGGACTCACCGATGGCAAAGACCGGATCTTATCCTCATGTATTAACCTCTGGACAGAGCCACCAGGGAATACCCAAAATATACAAAGCCAGAAATATACAAAGCATAGCCATAATACAGATCAGAATACAGATTAAGTCAAAGCACAGCATAGATCAAAGCATAGTGCAGATCGAAGAATGAACAGGTATACAATCCGAAAGCAAAATGACTGCGGAATGCGTAAACATAGATTAACAGAACAGAGGGCAAAACCATAACCAATATGCAATGCATCTCAGATTAATACGGAGTCAAGGTTCGTTACAAGCCAGTCCTAATCTAATTGTTCACTGTCACTAACCGTGCATGTTGATGTAGTTTTAAGTTAGTCAATGCACCGTTGCTATCAAAGTGTTGCAATGTAATCTTTGCGTGCACCGACGTCCCTTAAACCAACACCCATGGGGAGGTGCTTAACAGTGATCAACGCTCACATGAATAAGTCACAGCCGAACAGACTTTTCATGCGATCCAAAGAATCCATTGGGCCGGTTACATGGGTGGTTAACCTGTATTTGAGCCCTATAAGTCTCACCATTATCCTAAGTTATATTTCAAAATTGCCATGCCTAACGGTTTAGCCATGAGGGACCTATGGTTAAGCCGAAGACATCTTACGCACTCGTCGTAATATGCACTACGACTTCACCTTGGTTCCAGTCAAAACACAGCTAAACGGGTCATCTTCCACCTCTGATCTGACACCTTTTTCGGCTGGGCTACAGCCAGTATACGGCTGAGCCGTAGACCAATTCACGGCTTAGCCGTAGCATTCCACGGCTTAGCCGTAGCCACACCGTAGGAACACTGTCTCTGGAAAGTTTCTACTGATCAGAGATTTAATTCACGGCTGGGTTACGGTTGGGTCACGGCTAACTTACGGCTCAGCCGTAGAACAAGTTACGGCTTAGCCGTAGCCTAGCCGTAGAACAAAACTCAAATTTTAAGTCTCTGGAAATCAAACCGTAGAAACTTACGGCTTAGCCGTACAATACAGAACAAAATCGGGCTGAGTACAGAATTGAGAAATTGTGCAGAAACATCATCAAACAAGCCCTTTAGGTCCCTAACACCTTAGAATTGGCTGTAAGCATCATATACACTAAAGAAGATGGAAATCAAAGCATTCAAACAGAGCACCCATGTGTGTTATGAAAGCTTGTACTTATACTTGCCTCAAATCTGACAAATCCTCTGAAACAAGCTCCAAATCCACTAGAATCAAAGCAAAGCAAAGAGATACACCATGCATGAGATGAAGACATAGCAATCAGAGAATGAGAGGTGCAATTGGGAGAAGAAACACAAAGAACCCACTTACCTCAAGCAATAGACAGAGATGAGAGAATGAAGAAGAACCCAATCCACGAAGAGTAGCAAAACCCCAATCGAAAGAGAGAGAGAGAAACAACCGAAGTGAAGAGGCTCTCCTGGAGTTTGCATGCACGTTGAAGAAATGAAATGAGCAAGGGAGAGACATCTGGAGCATGACTCATTTATATAGGTTTTGAAGTTTAAAACAAGATCCATGGAGTTTAAGCTATTTACAGTTTAAGTCACATGAAGGTCCATCTTCCCCAATTGACTCCAAATGATTCTGAGACAGTTACGGAAATTGTCGAGCTCAACGAAATACGCGTGCTGACACCAAGATGATGCAAAGATGATATGAGCAAAACAAAAGCAAAATTACGAAAAAGGGCTTAGAACTACCTATTGCAGGTCAAAGGTCACTCAACTACCTATTCAAGGCCCAAAACCAAATCCGAAAGGAATAATCAAAACAAAACACACTAATGAGCCACTAATCCAGCTCAAAGGGGATCGGAGTGTTACAGAAATCATTTTTAAAAGAAAGTAGAGAAGAATTAAAAAGAAAAAAAAGAAAGAAGAAAAATTTGCTAAGTTGGCTTCATGGTCCCACATACATATTCACATGTGTGGGGACAAACTTTTGGAATATTCAAGAAAGGGGTCCCATTTTCCAATTGTTGCAAGAATTCAAAATTAATAGAAAAGACGGCCAAGGTATAAAGAATTCAAGGAAAGAAAGGTCAAAGAAAGAGAACTCAAAAATAGAAAATCAATCTCATTTTTCTTTTGATAACATACAATAAAATGGTCATAACTCTCAAATTGAGCGTCAGATTTGGACTATCCATCACTGTAGTAAAGCTCTTTTTTAGTAGATATCCATAGGATCCAAGATTGCACCAATCAGAGTTAAGAGGACAAAGTTATGACCCTAAGAAGATGGCTGTAATTTTTCTACTCAGAATTAAAATTGTCTCATAAAAGGTAGGCCATATCCTTTGGCAAGTGTTAGCTAAGAAGGATGGATACACTTAGAATTCCAGCAAGAGAAGGAATCTTATGTCAACTCAAACATAGAAGACTTGTTGGCCAAGAAGAAGACTTACCAAAAGAAGAAAAGCCATCTATGAGACCTTCATTCAAAAGGAGTAGAAGAAAAAAGTATAAATAGCGAACCCCTCTCCCATACTCTTCATGTAAGAATTGCCTACCTCCCACCTCTAGATTTTTACACTCCATCTCTCCCTCTCTTGTCTCTTCATCTTAAGTCATCAAGGAAGCTTAGACCTAAAGCCACACCACCAACCTTGAAGTGTCAACTAGAAAGAGGAATTCTCATCCATCCTAGTATGTAATTATTTGCTTTGTAAGACAATTTCATGCTAGTAAAATTTGTTTCTTTTCAACTTTTCTTATTTTTAATTTTGTTATGTTCATAATTTTAGTCTTGTTTATGATTGGGCTAATTTTTATTCTTTTTTAAATATTAGGATAGAGTTGGATTCACAACTATTAACCCATCTAGAATCCTTTTCAATATACTTTCTCTTAAGATACATGTATGTTTGGAGGCATTGTAAGATTGAGTTAAAGAAATCTGAGCGAAAAAGGATTAGAGGCCAATTCTAAAATTTATTTCTACATGAAATGGAAATTTATTATTCTCACTTTGATTGATGACTTATGATGAAGAATAAGGCCTTAAGACAACACTTCTAATCTTTTTGAACACAAGTTGAGATAAAAAATTGAAAAAAACAACATTGCAACTTTTGACTTCTGTTACTTACCACCTTTGGAGTTCCTATTTTATTGCATTTGACTTCCTGCACTTTTATTTTTATTTCTTACACTTTTATTTTAAGTTTTCCCACACTTTTCTTTTATTCTATATATTTTTGTTATTTTTCTTGTTAAGTTTATGTTGATTTTAAGTTTTTTTTTACATAGTTTGATGGTTGGATTAGAGTTCATTGCATGTACTTTCAATCACAAGATTTTGTGCATATTTAAGATGCTAAAAATTAAGCCTTCAGATCTGAATCTAATTATAAAATTCAGACTCAATACCCAAACAACATAACTTAATAGTTTCAGCAAACTACATAAACAATTTTTGGCAAAAAAGTTCGAAGTGGGTAGACAAGTCAAGTCATGATATTTTTCTTTGGAACTTGGGAATATTAAAGTTTAGGATGTAGTTTTTCATGTCACAGAATTTTAGGTCAAAATAATTTCAAAAGGTTTGTGAACCAGAGGCTTACACTTAGCCAATCAGTCAACTCGAATCAAAATTTCTATACAGAATTTTGCAAAGTTGTTATGTTCATGCATTCATAAATTTTTCATTTTAGGTCCTTTTTCACTTCCTTTTTTTTTTGTTAGTTTCTTGCATTAGTAAAGTGTGATTTTCAACGATTAAACTTAAATTTAGGATGCATTAGAATAGTTCAAATCATGCATAAAATTCACATCAGCATACCAATTTTCTAGACTTAGAATTTTTCAGCATCTCATGGCATGCATTGTATTACTAACTTTACTAACTTTCAAATTTTACATTTGTTTCTAGTTTTATGTTTTTTAATGTTTTAGATAATTTCCAAAATTAAAATTTCTTTCTAAACTTTTTTTAATTGAAGATTTTAAATTAGAAAGTTTTCTAGTTTTGGAAATTCTAATTTAGGAAAGCTTTTAACTTTAAGGTTTTAATTTTAGAAAGTATGTGTGGTTTCTAACTTTGATTGTTTGCTACCAACTTTGCTTGATTGGTTTTTATTATTTTTAGTTTGTTTCTAATTTAGTTTAGTTTAGTTTCTAATTTAGCTATTAATTTTAGTTTTAGTAACTTTCTAATTTTGGAAGTTCTAACTTGTGTTTTATTTTGTTGCAACTTTAGTGTTGTTTAGGAATTTTTAGATTTAGGTTTTCTAATTTAGGAATTTTTATTTATTTGGATTGTAATTATTTAATTTTTGTTTTTGCAAAGTAGGAATGGTTGTAGTTGTTAGATTTTAAACTAGGCTAGTTTTATATTTTTATTTTAAGGCAAGTCAAGTTGAAAAAGAACCTTAAATACATTGCTCCCTAAGGATCGACCCGGTCTCATTAGTTTTATTACTACATGGTAGCTTTGGCAGCTTTGCACTTGGAGCTCACGATCAAGTTTTTGGTGCTGTTGCCCAAAAGCGCCATTTAAGGTTACTTTTCTAGTTTTCCCTATTTAGATAGCTTTGTGGCTGTGATTTATTTTTGTGTCATCCTTTTACAAATAGAAGGACATGCATGGAATGATAAACCACCTTAATTTGGAATGGAAAAGTGCATAGAATGCTAGTCACTTTGTTTTTTAAAAGCTTTCTGGAATTGGGAAAAGTTGTTATTTTCAACTTTACATAACTTCTTTTGGAAAAAAGCACACCAGAAGTGATCTAATCACTATCCTTGATCTTCTTAATGTCCAAGAAAGCCTTTGTCCTTGTAGTGCGTGATAGCTTGTCTGTTCAGAAAATTAGTCCTTCAAATGGTTCCATCTGTGACTCTACCACTTCATGGTGGCTAACTTAGCCGAGTTGGTCTCATACGACCAAATTGGAGAACCAGAAGAAACTTTTCAACCTTAGGGAGTTAATGATGCTTTTTGTATAACTTAGGTTTTTATCATTTTGGGTTGCTGGGAATCCAAAATGGGTTGCTGGGAATCCACAAACATATAGGGACTTAACAATGAGCAAACCAATGGGAATAGAATCAATGTTGATGGTCCACCGAAATTATAATTTTGGTTTGTTTCTAATTTATTTTAGTTTCATTTCCAATTTAGTTGTTAATTTTATTTTTAGTAACTTTCTACTCTTGGAAGTTCTAACTTGTGTTTTATTTTGCAGCAAGTTTAGTTTTGTTTAGGAATTTTTAGATTTAGGTTTTCTAATGTAGGAATTTTTATTTATTTTGATTGTAATTGTTTAATTTTTATTTTTACAAAGTAGGAATAGTTGTATTTGTTAGATTTTAAACTAGGCTAGTTTTAGATTTTTATTTTAAGGCAAGTCAAGTTGAATTACTACATTGCAGGTCTGCACTTGGAGCTCATAATCAATCCCTAAAAATGACAAAATGGTTCTAGTAGTAGTCAAAAGAAGACTTTTACCTCCATTCAACACCTATAAAGCAATAGCAGATTGCTTCGATGTAATCAAGAATCAGATTTCATCTTTCCAAAATTCATTCAGAGATTGGAGAAATCCTTTTATTAATTACATTCTTCATGGATCTTGCCGAAAAATACGAAAGACAGAACTAGTATTCAAAGACAGGCTTTGAAGTTTCACTTCAATTTGCCTTCGAAAACTCTTTATCGCGAATCATATGATGGAGTTCTTCCCCGTTGCTTGTCACCAAAAGAAGTAGATCAAGTACTCAAAGAACTCCATTCTGACCTATGTAGTGCTTACCAGGCTAGACCAAAGCTTCATGATCAGATTCAAAGGTTAAGCTACTATTGGCCTATCATAGTGCTTGATGCTATCAGTTTTGCCAAGATGTAACGAATGTCAAATTCACGGAGATTACATTCATCAACCGCTTGAATTCTACATCCTACATCCACCCCTTGACCGTTTGAGTCTTGAGGAATGAATATAGTTGGAAAAATCAATCCTCCATAAGAACATGGTCATCAATTCATTTTGGCCACAATGGATTACTTCTCCAAATGGGTAGAAGCAATGCCCCTTGCAGAAGTTAAAACAACTATAGTCCTCAATTTCTTGAGGACTCATATCATTTATCGTTTTGGGGTGCCTAAATGTTTGCATCATGATAATGGTCCTCAGTTCAACAATGATATTTTCTAAAGATTTCGTGATAAGTACGAAATCCAATGTTGTCTTTTCATGGCATATAACCCTGTAGCTAATAGACTTGCTAAAGCTTTCAACAAGACTATTTTCAAAATTCTAAAGAAAACAGTCTCTGGTCATAAAAAGAGTTGGAGTACTAAACTTCCTGAAGCACAGTGGGCCTACAGAACCACAGTTAGAGGTCTGACAAAATCAACACCATATTCCTTGGTTTATGGCTGTGAAGCTATGATACCTTTGGAAATTCAACTTCCTTCTTTTCGGGTAGCTGTAATAAATAAATACACTAAAGAAAAGAATGCTAAACTCAGACTTCAAGAGTTAGAAAGCCTTGATAAAAAGAGGCTTGCTGCTCGGCAAAGTATCAAATTATATCAAAGTTGTATGGCTAGGTCGTTCGACAAAAAGGTTAAATATAGAGCTTATAAGAAAAGAGACTCCAATGGCTCCTATGCACTCTTTACACTTGTATGAGACAGTTGCATGATGCCTATCAATGGAAAACTTTTCAAGAAATACTATACGTGAATGTCATTGGCATACCTAAATCATGTACAGTGTGCACTCTCACCCTTAAAACCTTTAGTTTCAAGCCTTATAACTCATGACTCTTGACCAAAATCCCTCAGACTTATAGAAAATGACTATGAGGATAAAGTCCTTCGACCCCTTTAGTCAACTTTTGTTACTTGGATAATGTCCCTACGAGACCCCTTGTAACATCCTGCTATATAGACCAAGTCCCTTTGCAGACCCTGTATAGCCAAATTCAGCCGTATAGAACAAGTCTTTTTGTAGACCCTATGTAGCTACCCTTTATTATATGGAATAAGTCTTTTTGCAAACTCTTATAACCAAAATACAAACAAACTTCAAAACCAAAAATTTTATCCAAAAGGATCAAGTCATGGACCCTGGAAAAAGCCTCACATATGGGTACTAGATAAAGCCCACCTATATGACTCCTATTCTTTGTTGATTTGTAAATGTAAGGTCCAAATCCTAACTAATCTTGATTCATAATAATTAACCTTGTTTTATGCTAATTACTGTTCGTTTAGGTTAATTTAACTCAAACCCCCTTGGGCTTGGGTTCTGGATAGGTAGTTGGGTCGGGTTCGAACTTCACCTAGGCAGTTAAGGACCTTCTTGTAATTTAGAGTCTCATGGCTTACATCATTTTGACACCACATTAGTTGCATCATTATTCGAAAACTCCAAGTGCAAAGCTGCGATGTAGTAATAATCTAGTAAGACCAGGTCAATCCTCAGGGAGCAATATTTTTAAGATGTTTCTAACTTGTCATTTGCCTAAATAAAACTCCAAAACTAACCTAATTTAAAATCTAACAAATACATTCATTCCTAAAAATTAAACAATTATAAAAATATTTCCTAAGTTAAAAATCCTAATTCTAAAACTTCCTAAAAAGAAAAATAAAATTTCTGCAAAACAAAACACACATTAGAACTTCCAATAAAACAAAAACTGAAATTAGAAACTAACTAAAAATAAAATTTAAACAATGTTAGAAACTAATTAAACTAATGTTAGAAACTCTCCTAAATTAAAAGTTAAGTTAAGAATATATACTTCCTACAACAAAAGATTTCTAAATATTATTCAAATTAGAAAGAGGTTAGTTTTAGTAAGATAACCAAAGTTGAGTTAGTGATCTCCTAAAGCTAACGAATTTCTAAAACAACAACATACAATACAACTATACAAACAACTAAACAAAATAACTTTCTAAATTAAGAATGAATTTATCCTAAACTATCATGCATGAGAATCTTTCTAAAAACTAAAATAAAAATCTGAAACTAAACTTTCCTAAACTATTTTATGATGAATGACAACGTAAACTTTCTAAAAAAAATTAGAAGATGCATGAATATGTGGGGTGTGTGAGAACTAGATGAACATGTATTAGCACATCAAAATTCTGTTTTAAACCACTGATTTGTATTAGTTTCAAATCTAAAACTTCCAACTTTCTAACACAGAAAATTAATTTTAAGATTAATTTAAACAGTTCACAAATACATCAAACATTCACATGAATAAAGGCTAACTCCACCACTGTTTCAGGTCTGATTTGGACTGACTTTAATGTGTTTTAATTCTGAGTTTAGAAGTTAAAAACTACTGTAACTATCAATCAAGCCTTCAGCTGATATGATTATGTGCGAAATTGTTTGTGAAAAGTCGTCCAACATAAGCCTCATTGAAACTAATTTTTCTACACACTTTTGGAATTCTTTCAAATCTGAAATTGATTCAATTTGTGGTGTAGGAAATCAGTTTGTAAAACAATTGCAGTTTGTAAAACAATTACACATATGGTTCTGCCATGGTGGGACTGTTTCAACTAATTTAAACCCAATTTGTGCACTACTTTCACACATAAACAATTCGACTTTCATATTTGATTTCTAAATCCAATCTCACCAACATCCCTAAACATGATTTTAAAAAAGTTGAATAAGCATGAAACCTAATGCAAATTCAGCAGTGCACACCACTAAACAGAACTATAAAAGAACATGAGCATAAAGAGTGCAAAAATTTGAAATAAAAATGCAGAAAATAAAATAAAAGTGTAGGAAAATTTAAAGGTGGTTGTGCAAGAAGTCAAAGGCAATATAAACTGAAGTCAAAGGTGGTAAACAGGAAGTCAAAGGCGATAAGTTGTTCTTTTAATTTCTTATCTCAACTTGGACTCAAAAAGATTAAAAGTATTGTCCTAGAGCTTTATTTTTTTATCGTAGGTCGTCAATCTAAGTGAGAATAACAAATTTCCATTCAATGTAAAATAAATTTCAAAATTGGCCTTTAAGCTTTCTTCACTCAAACCTTTTTAACTCAATCTTGCACTACCGCCAAACATACAATGTATCCAAAGAGACGAAGTATATTGAAAAGGAGACTAAGATGGGTTAATAGTTGTGATTCCAATTCTATCCCAATATTTAAACAAGAATAAAAATTAACCCAAGCACAAAACTAATATTAAGAACACCACAAAAGCAAAACAAGAAAAATTGAAAAGAAACAAACTTTATTACTAGCATGAAAATTATTTTACATAAGATTGAAAATTAAAAGCAAATAATTACATCCTAGGATGGATGCAAGAGAATTCCTTTTTGTAGTTGAATACTTCAAGGCTGGCGGTGTGGCTTTAGGGCTAAGCCTCCTTGATGAGTTAAGATATAAAGACAAGAGAATGAGAGATGGATGTAGAGATCTAGATGTTGGAGGTGAGTAATTCTTCCATGAAAAGTATGGGAGGCCAATATGTTTAATTTATAGGAGTTAAGAGCCCCTTATTTCTCTCCATAGATCTTACTTTGTAGCAAAGATCTTCGTAAATTGGTAGGTCCTCTTCTTAGCCAACAAGTCTTCCAAGTTTGAAATGAGATAAGATTCCTTCTCTTCCTGAAATTTTAAGTGTATCCACCTTTTTAACTAACACTTGCCAAAGGATAAGGCCACCATTGATGAGACAATCTCAATACAAAGTAGAAAAATCATAGCCATTTTCTTGGGGTCATAACTTTATCATTTCAGCTCCAACTTGTACAATCTTGGGCTCCATGGATCTCTATTATGAAAGAGCTTTCCAATAGTACCAAGATTGGCTCAATCCGATCTATGGTTTGAGAGATATGATCATTATAATCCAAGTTGTTCTAAAAAAAACAAGATTGACTTTCCTTCTTTAATTTCTACTCCTTTTTAAAGAAGGTCTCTTATGTGACTTTCCTTCCATGAAATATCTTGAGATCTCTTGAAATTATCTTTGAATTATCAAAAAGATAATTTTGGATGATGCAGTAAAATATGGTGGACCCCTTCTTGGACATCCCATAGGTGTATCCTCACACATGTGCATGTGTGTGGGACCATGAATTCAATTTTGCATTATTTTCTTCCAATTTCTTTCCTCTTTTCAAATTTTCTCCCCTTTGTTTTAAAATAATTTTCTTGCCTCAATTCTTGAAAATGAGATGTCATTAATTTCCTACAAAAAAAAATGTGAATTCATGTGAAAAGACAATTGTATCCCAAAGATCACAAATGCATGAATGCTGGCCCATCTCTCATGAAATGACGATGAAAATGCACACCATTTTTCATGATTTTATGTGAATGAACCAATGATGATGAAAATTTGATTTCTTTCATTAGAAAAATAATTTTCTCAAAACTTTTCAAAAATAGAACTCTAAAATTGGTAGTTTTTATGAATGTAAGCAAAAAGTGTGATTTTTAAGCAAATTATGCTAAAAATATTACAATATTTTAAAATACATTAAACCATTATATCACACTAAATGAGGCTCTTTTGAGTCAATAAGTCTTTAAAATGGTCCAAAATGTATATGAAAATATGAATTTTTAATGAATTATCAATCATGTGTCTTTCATCTTGTGAATCATCTTTCACGTTTGGTTCAACTTAAATTCAGGTCCATCTTGTTCCAATTGAAGTCCATTTGACTCAAACTATAATTTCCCTAAAGAAAATGGACTTGCATGCAAATGCCTAAAAAGATTTGAGTTAAAAGAGGTGTATCCATCGTTCCTCTTCATTTTCCTTTTACTCTCTTTGCTGGAGCTCCATCATCTTCTTCTACTCTCATCTTCACTTCAATATTAGAGCTGGAATCCAACTCCTAAAACCTTGCATGTGCTCTTACTAGATTCCAATCATCTCTTTTCATCCTTTTATGTATTTCCTTTATTGAAGATACCAAATTCATCTTCTTTCAACTGTCTACAGCTTTTTAAGGCAAGGAATCACTCTCATTTCTTTTTTTTTTTTTTTTTTTTGGAGTTCAAAAGAGTCAAGAAGACTCAAATGAGCAACATGCATGCATCTTACACTAGATTCATCCATTTCATGTCTTTGTATGTAATAGGATTTCTTTCTATTGAGGCTTTCTCCATCATCAAACCAAAGGAGAGGCTAGTTTTGAGTCAAGCACTGATACAAGGCAAGTATAAGAGTATATATTACTACATGCATGTCTAATTTGTTGATTCTTAAAGTGATCTCTCTAAATGTAAGTTTGCAGCTCTTTCACCCCTTGATTAAGTATATATATGCTCGATTAAGTGATAATGAGTATGAATATGTAATATTGATCAACTGTGGGTAATGTAAGACCTATTATGATAAATTGGAGCAAAAGGAATCTCAATAGAGCCAAAATTGAAGAGTTCTATACTGAACTCATGCTTCAAAGATAGCTTCCAGAATATGAAGCTTACGATGAAGCCCACGGCTAAGTTGTAAGTGTTTTACGGCTTAGAATCTAGAGAGCTCAAATTCTACATTTGTTCTACAACTAACCAATGTCCAAGCCATGAAATGAACTACGGTTAAGCCGTAACCACCCCAAAATCAAGCGATAAGCTATTTTATGGCTAGCTTTCCCGAGAACACCCAAAACCAATTTTCCTTTACTACTGACCCTCAGCTAAGCCATGGATTGTGATACGGCTAAGCCGTAGCCAAGTCAGTGGCTTCATACGGTGAAGCTGTAGGCTAATATACAACTGAGCCATAAATGCGTGTGAAATTAAAAGAAAACCTATGCCACTCAGCTAAGCCATAACTTGTGCACAACTAAGTTGTAATAACAACATGAACTTAGGACATTAAGGATTTCCAAGGTTTTGTAGGGCTTTAGATATGAAACCCTTACTTAATTGAATTAGCCCAATGGTGGTCAAATATTAAGGAGGAAAAGTGAAGAGCTGTCACTCATCCTCTTCGATCTTCCATATGGTTTTCCGATGTTACATTATGGGTGTTGACATAAAAAGAGGTGTCTTTTGTACACACAATGTAACACCGAGATTGTGGTAATACAATGACACTGGACATTTTATGAATACATCTTATTGGCTGACCATAGAAACACAGATTATCTAGTATAAAGTTAGCTAGTAACTATCATTAACAATTGCTCAATCTAATTACATTTATATTGTTAAGTAACCTTGCCCTCAACATGATCTAATCATGTACCAATTCTTCCTAGTAAACCTTGAGCCAAAATCGGAGTTGGAGCTTTTATTGAGCATGTGCCTGTGAGCCAAAATGGTTGTAACTAAAGTTGAGAGGGTTTGAGCTCTATTAGTTTATTTAAGTATGCATTGTCAGATTATTAGTTACTTGTCCAATTCCAATTTTATGACTGAATGTGGACTCAAGACCGATATTTCCTTTATGTACGAATGAGTATGTACGAATATGAGATGATCCTTATGATTGATAATAAGTATGTATGATATGAATTCGGGATGGTCTTAATACTTCGAGTCAGCAGCAATTAGCTTGAATCCATATTAGGTTTGACGGAACCAATTTAGGTATTCCTTATGTCACTACTATAGTAGTTTATGAAGGAGTAGGTCAGCACTCCTTGGGAAGTTAGACTGATCCCCTAGCAATATTCCCCCCCCCCTGTATGTTATACAATCTCCTTTGAAAGAATATAGCTTTGTAGATGCTAACTAGTATATTATGATATTCTGCTCATGATTCGTTATTCATGTTAATTTCATGCACAATATACCTAGCTTATGATTATTGCTTTCCTTTAATCAATATGTTCTTTAATTAATTTGATACATCATGATGGTCTTATCTATCTCTATATTTGCTTAACTGTCGTGTTAATAGTGTTACCCTTGGTGTTACAGGTATAGAACCCAATGCTAGTATGACAATCGACGCGTCCCTGGAAGGAACTCAATGGTACCTTGGGGTGTAGATGAGTAGAACAAAGATGACATTTTATTTATCATCCTATGAAAAGCGTCAATGGGTTCATAATGGGTTGTTTAGTATTAGATATGCTTGAACTTGTGGTTAAGCATGCCAGCCTTATCATGTTGTTTGGGCCTATGATTGGATGCACATGTTTTTTAGATTTCGTATGTGTTTAAAAACTTTGTCGTCATGTATGCGTGATTGGATGAATAACAAACCTTTATATTTATGAATGAATGATGCTTTATTATTGCTTATGATCATTATCAGTGCATTGATAAGTACTTAAAATGAATATTTTCATATATATTTTGGACCATTTTAAGGACTTATTGACTTGAAAGAGCTTCATTTAGTGTGTTATCATGGTTTCCTACATTTATACTTCATTGTAGTGCATTTCTGCATAATTTGCTTAAAAATCATACTTTTTGCTTATATTCATGAAATCTACCATTTTTGGAAAATGTATTTTTGGAAAGTTTTGTGAATATTTATACTCTTATGAAATAAATTAAAATTTTATCATCATTAGTTTATTCACATAAAATAATGAAAAATTGTGTGCATTTTCATTATCATTTCATGAGAGATGGGCCCACATTCATGCATTTGTAATTTTATAGGGTGAAAATTATCTTTTCACATGAATTCACATTTGTTTTGTAGGAAATTGATAACATGGGTCCTACTTTCAAAGAATTGAGTCAAAGGAATTATTTTGAGAAAAAAAAGGAGAGAAGAATTGGAAAAAGGAGAAAAGATAGAAAAAAAAATGTAAAGTTGGTTTCATGGTCCCACACACATGCACATGTGTGGGGTACACTTGTGGGATATTCAAAATAGGTTCCATTTATTTGATGCACATTTCAAGACATTTTCAAGATAAATTTGAAGAAAATTTCATCAAAGATGAAGAAGGAAAGCCACATAAGAGCTCTTCTTTTACAAGGAGTAGAATTGAAAAAATATATATATGTGCAAAGAAGCAATCCGTGCTCAAGGAGGATTTGGATTAGATTTTTTTTGTTGAAAAAAAATCATGGAGAGTTATCCTAGAAGCTCTCTTTGATTTTGGAGCCAACAAGAAAAACTTTCCAAAGAAGGAAAATTGACAATGCATGAGATAAAGGAGAAAGTTCTACACCTCATATGGGCCAAGTTTGATTCCAAGAGAATATTCTTATCCCTAAGTTCTCTATCCAAAGATCTCAATGTAAGGTGGCAAATACAAAAATAAAAAGAAGAAGCAAAGAAGGACTTCCAAAGAAAGAAAGAAAAGCAAAAAAAATCCAGTGTTGGGATTCACGCCCAAAGCCATTATGAGCAGCCCTAATTTTTTATTTTTATTATTTTTTGAAGATATTATCGTATCATGAGAGAAAGGAAACTTTGGGGCTTGAAAAAGTATAAATAGGGCACCCTTGTAGTTGTCTAAGGAATGGAAGAATTGCCCACCTCCCACCTCTAGATCTTTACATCCATCTCTCCCTCTCTTATCTCTACATCTCAAGTTATAAAGGAGGCTTAGCCCTAAAGCCACACCACCGACCTTAAAGTGTTCAACTAGAAGGAAGAATTCTCATCTATCATAATATGTAATTGTTTGTTTTTAATTTTCAATTTTATTTAAAACAATTTCATGCTAGTAATAAAGTTTGTTTCTTTTCAATTTTTCTTGTTTTGATTTTCTGGTGTTCTTAATATTGGTTTTGTGGACCATTGTAATTGGGTTAATTTTCATTTTTGTTTAAATATTAGGATAGAATTGGAATCACAATTATTAACCCATCTTAGTACCCTTTTCAATATACTTTGTCTCTTCAGATACATTGTATGTTTGGAGGCAATGAAAGATGGAGTTAAAAAGGTTTGAGTGAAGAAAGATTAGTGGTCAATTCAAAATTTTTTTTTACATTAAATGGAGTTTTGTTATTGTCACTTAGATTGACAACCTAAGATGAAGAATACGGCCCTAGGTTAACACTTCTAATCTTTTTTAGCCCAAGTTGATATATGAAATTAAAAGAACAACTTCCCACCTTTGACTTCCTACACAACCACTTTAAAATTTTGATGCACTTTTACTTTATTTTCTGCACTTTTACTTCAATTTTCTGCACTCTTAATATTATTGCTCTTTCATAGTTTTGTTTAAGTGATGTTCATTACTGAAATTGCATTCAGTTTTATAAGTATTCACATTCATATTTAATGGTGATTATCTTGACAAGTTTAAAAATCAGATTTTCAGTTTCGACAGTTCCACAATTCTGAATTGAAAAACAGTCCATATGACCAAGTCAAACTTGAATTTGTCATGGTTGATTTGTGCACTCCATTGTGTGATTATTTTTTAGTTCTATTTGTTGCCAAAAGGAAATCAAAATTTGAACATTTGAATAAAATTCATACAGGAAAGTGAGTCCTAATTTTTTGCAGAAAATAAAATAGGTTCAAGTTGGATGACCTTTCACAAAATAGATGTGTACAAGTTCTTATCAGCTGAATATTGATGTTTACAAGAGTTCTAAACTTGGAATCAGAACTAAAATAACATTGAAAATAATCCAAAATCAGTTCTAAAAAAGTGAAGGAAGACCTCTTTTATTCAAGTGATTGTGTAATATGTTTATGAATTGTTTCAACTATTTTTAAAATCTGATTTTCTACACATGAAATATGTGAGATTCAGATCTAGAACTGAATCAAACCAGCCCCATTAAATCTGATTTTTGAGGGAAATAAGGTCACCCATCACACTCATGCACGCCTCACTCATCATGTAGTATTTTTTTTTTGTTTAGTTTGCATTGTCATCATTCATATATCGTAGATTAGTTTAAGAAAGTCTAGTTTCAGATTTTTTTTTTTTAATTTTTAGAAACATTCTCATGCATGATAGTTTAGGATAAATTTCATTCTTAATTTATGATATTGTTGTATTGTATTTGATTTGTATGGTTGTATTGTATAGGTTGTTTTTAGAAATTGGTTAGCTTTAGGAGATCACTAACTTGAATTTAGATTGTCATTTAGATTTCATTCTAAAATTAACCTCTTTCTAATGTGAATAGGATTAAGAAATCTTTTATTTTTAGAAAGTATATATTCTTTACTTAAATTTAGCTTTTCAATTTAGAAAAGCTTTTGTTCCTTTTCACTTTTGTTTAATTATTTTCTAACTTTGTTTTGTTTTTATTTTTAGTTAGTTTCTACTTTTAGTTTTTTTTTTGTTGGAAGTTCTAATGTGCGTTTTGTTTTGCAAAAATGTTATTTTTTGTTTTTAGTATGTTTTAGAATTAGGATTTTTAATTTAGGAATTGTTATTGTAATTGTTTAATTTATAAGAATGAATGTATTTGTTCAATTTTAAATTAGGGTAGTTTTAGAATTTTATTTAAGCAGCTGACAAGTTGAAAACATCTTTAACATTGCTTTCTGTAGATTCAACCCCGTACTTACTGGGATATTAATGCATTGTAGCTTTGCACTTGGAGTTAACAAACAAGTTTTTGGCGCCATTGCCGAGGAGCACCATTTAAGGTAACTTTTCAAACTTTCCTTATTTAAATTACTTAATGGGTGTGATTTCACTCTTACATCTTGCTAGAAATAGGAGGACATGCATGGAATGATAAACCACCCTAAAATGGAATAGGAAAGTAGATGGAATGTCAGAAAGTTCACATCACTCTTATTTTTAGAAACTTTCTAAAATTGGATAAACTTGCTGTTTTTCAACTTGTCATAACTCCATTCGAAAGAAAATAACCAAAAGTAATCTAATTGCTGTTCGTAATCTTCTCAATGCCAAAGAAAGCCTTTGCCCCTGTAGCATGTGACAACTAGTCTATTCAGGAAATTAGTCCGTCAAACGGGTCCATCTGTGACTACCACTCCCTGGTGGCTAACTTGGCTGAGTTGGCTTTATAGGACTGGATTGGAGAACTCAAGGAAAATTTTCAACTATGGGGAGTTATTTAGATGTTGTTTGCATAATCTTGGTTTGTTTCCTCATTTAAAAAAAATTAAAAAAAAGGACAAGTCCTCTCAGCTAATTTGGCAAAGTGGTTCAGCGCACGGATTAAAAAGGAAAGAATTTCCTAGACCCTCAAGTCCTTCAATACTGTCTCAAATGGTGAGTGGGTTTGGTAACATTGATGCTTAACTTAGGAATGAATAATAATGGGGACCACAATGCTATGGAGGTCAGCTAAGCACCGAGGACTTTACGTAATTATTTGAGCCCCGCACGTCAAACCACACCATCATGTATAGTGATGCCCCTCATTATGGGCCAGTTTAAAATCAAACTTGGTATGATCCAACTTCTACCTAAGTTTTATGGGCTTGACTCTGACAGTGCATAATTGTATTTAAGAGAATTTGATGAAGTATGTTAAACACTTTAGTTACAAAATGTAGTATCGAATGTAATCAAACTTTGATTATTTCTGTTTTCTTTAAAAGACAAAGCAAAGACTTGGCTCCATTCTCTTAGACCAAGTTCAATTGGTACTTGGAAAGGCCGAGAGACTGAATTTTTGAAAAAATTCTTCCCATAACATAAGACCAATGCTTTAAAGAAGGAGATCATGATGTTCAGACAAAATTTCAAAGAACCTTATTATAAGTGTTGGGAAAGATTTAACAAATCAATCTTTACATGTCCTCACCATGGATATGAAACACATAATTTTATTGAAATTTTTATTAAGGGGTTTAACTCCTAATACTCATCAATTTATTAAGATGATGTGCGATGGTCAATTCAATCAAAAGCAAATTGATGAAGCGTGGGAATTTTTGCTAATAGCCGAAAATGCACAAAAATGGGCCTCGTCTAATGGGGCAGATCAATCCAAGTCATTGAACCAATCTAAGGGAGGAGGATTATATCACTTGAACAATCAAACTGAAATCCAAGCCAAGCTTGCTATACTTACAAGAGAAATAGAAAGCCTGAAACTTGGAAAGAACAAGGAAACAATTATGGTTTGTGGTATTTGTGCTTCCAAAAATCACATGTCAGTAGGCTTTCCAACTAGACCTACGTTACAAGAAACGATTCAGGAATAGGCTAACATTTTGAACTCATACCAAAAGCCATTCAATACAAATACCATGGGGAACACATGTAATCCTTCGTGGCGAAACCACCCAAACTTGAGCTGAAGCCCCTCCCTTCTACCCTCAGATATGTTTACCTTGGGGATGAAGAGACCTACCTTGTAGTCATTTCTTCGCTTCTTATTGAGCACCAAGAGGCCTAGCTATTGAAAGTGCTAAAAAAACACAAGAATGCAATTACTTAGAATGTGGCCAACATCAAAGGAATTGACCCTTTAGTGTATACACATCGCATTTACCTTGAAGAGGATACAAAACCATGTAGACAAATGCAGCGCTAGCTTAACCCTACAATGCAAGAAGTGGTTAGGGCTAAGGTGCTTAAACTTCTGGACATGGGAATTATCTATCCAATCTCGAATAACCAATGGGTCAGCCCTACCCAGGTCGTTTAAAAAAAAGTTGGTGTTGCTATAGTCAAGAATACTGAAAATGAACATGTTCCTACTAAAGTCCCCACAGGATGGAGGGTATGCATAGACTATAGGAAACTCTATGCAGTCACACATAAGGACCATTTCCCCCTACCCTTCATGGATCAATTTTTGAAAGAGTAGCTAGCTATGAATACTATTACTTTCTTGACGGATATTTTGGGTATAACCAAATTGAGATCTCCCTTAAAGACCAGGAGAAAGCCACATTCACATGCCCCTTTGGTACTTTGGCTTATTGACGAATGGCTTTTGGGTTATGTAATGCTCTCGGATGAGCCCATAAAAATGCATATTTTCATACACATTTTGACCCATTTTAAAGACTTACTAACTTGAAAGAGCCTAATTTAGTGTGATATCATGGGTTCATGCATTTTAAATTCAGTTTTATATTTTTCTACATAAATTGTTTAAAAATCACACTTTTTGTATATATTCAAGAAACCTGCTATTTTTGGAAAGTCTATTTTTGGAAAGTTTTATGAAAATAATTTTTCTCATGAAATAAATTAAATTTTAAACATCATTAGTTCATTCATATAAAATTATGAAAGATGGTGTGCATTTTCATTATCATTTCATGAGAGATGGGCCCACAGTTATGCATTTGTGATTTTAGGAGTAAAATGGTCTTTTCATATGAATTCACATTTTTTTGTTGAAAATTGGTTATATGGGTCCCATTTGTAAAGAATTGAGGCAAGGAATTCATTTTCAAGAGAAAGGAGAGAAGAATTGAAGAGAAAAAGAAATTGGAAGAAAATTCTAAAAAGTCAGCTTCACGGTCCCACACACACATGCACATGTGTGGGGTACACTTGTTAAACATCCAAGATGGGGTCCATTTATTTGTTGCACATTTACAAGAGATTTTAAAAATAATTTGAAGAATATCTCATCAAAGATGGACAAGGAAAGCCACATAGGAGTTCTTTTTGGAGAAAGAGAAGATTTAACTGAAAAAAAATGAAAAAAAATATCCAAGCAAGCTATTCCATGTCCAAAAGAGGATTTTGGATCAGATTTTGGTTGAAAAAGGAAAGAAAAAAAATCAAGAGGGTTATCTTCAAAGATCTCTTCAAGTTAGGAGCCAATAAGGAGAACTTTCCAAAAAAGGGAAGTTGACAATGCAAAGAGATAAAAGGGGAAGTTTTACACCTCATGTGGGCAAAGTTTGATTCCAAGAAAGGATTCTTATCCCTATTTCATCTCTTAAAAGATCTCAATGCAAGGTAGCACATACAAGAAAGGAAAAAAGCATTCAAGAGGGACTTCTAGACAAAGCAAGCAAGGAAAGAAAAGAAAAATAAAAAGAAAAAAAAATCCCAAAAGATATTGCACATCCAAAGCATTGTTTGGAGCCCTTTTTCTTTGATTTTTTTAAAATTATTTTTAAGATTTTAAAGTTTGAGAAGGAGTAGGACTTGAAAAAGTATAAATAGGGTACCCCTCTCCCATATTCTTCATGGAAGAATTACCCACCTCTTACCTCTAGATTTCTATACTCCATCTCTCCCTCTCTTGTTTCTCCATCTCAAGTTATCAAGGAGGCTTAGCCCTAAAACCACACCACCAACCTTAAAGGTCAACTAGAAGGAGGAATTCATTTTCATCCTAGTATGTATAATCTTTTGGTTTAATTGTTTTTCCATCTAATATAAAGGATTGTCATACTAATTCAATAATATTCATCTTCTTATTATTCTTATTGTTATGGTTGTATGATTACTTAATTTGTGTTTTTCTTATTTGGATTGACGACCCAAATAGAGAGCATATCTTAAGAAATTATTAGGCCCAGATTCAGAGAGAATATTGAGTGAATCTACCGCCTTTAACTTCCATTGCTTACCGCCTTTGACTTCAATTGTTTTACCGCTTTTGACTTCAATTGCTTACCGCCTTTGAGTTCCAGTAATTTTAATTTCTTTTATTGCACTTTTAAATCTTAAAATTCTGCACTTTTAAATTTTTACACCTTTATTTGAATTTCTACACTTTTTATTTTATTTTTCTGCACACTTTATTTTCTTGCACAATTTTTTCTCTGGAATTATTTACTGCTGTAGGTTGCATTAGATTTATGCATATTTCACTTTTCAATCATGTTTAATGGTGATGATCATGACAAGTTGAAAAATCAGATTTTCAGTTTTAACAATTCCACAATTCTGAATTGAAAATTAGTCTAGATTTTTTTTTGTGCAGAAAATATTCTCAATTGGGTCACATGTTGAATAATTTCTTCTAAATGAGATTTGCACATGTTTTGCTTAATGTTTCTAACTATTTTAAATCTAAATTCAGAACTGAAAATTTAATGAAAACAGTCCAGAAATTTGCAGAGAAAAAATCCTAATCAGGTTCATGTTGGATGAATTTTCTTGGAGAGTTTTAACATTTTTTTCTTTTAACAGCTGAATGCCTATGTTTACAACAGTTTCTAAACTCGAAATCAGACTTGAAGAATAAGTGTTTAGATCTGAAATCGGTTTTTGTTTTTTTTTAACTAAATTCTTTGTGTTTGTTAACAGCCCAAATCTGTATTTCAATAGTAAAAAATAATCTGATTGGAATTGAGTTCAATTTGGACAAGTTGTACATGGATATATGTGGACTGTTTTGGGATTATTGAAACCATGATAAAATCTGATTTTCTAGATTTTTTCAGATCTGAAACTAAATCATTACAGCCCATTAAGGTTGATTTCTGAAGCAAAATTTGGCTATACATCATATACACATGTATACATGTGCACACGCCTACTTATCCACTCTTTTATGTAGTTTTTTTTTATTTTGCATTCATTCATTCATAGAGTAGTTTAGGAAAGTTTAAGTTTCAGATTTTTTATATTTTTAGAAAGATTTTCATATGTGATAATTTAAGATTGATTGTTTTTTTTAGAAAGTTATGTGTCTAGTTGTTTCTATAGTTGTAATTTATGTTGTTGTTTTAGAAATTGCTTTGTTTTAAGAATTACTAACTTGATTTTTAGGTTGTCAATTAGAGTTTTTTTTTCTAAACTTAAATTTCTTTCTAATTTTGAATAGCATTTAGAAACCTTTTGTTCTTAGTTTAATTTAGTTTCTAATTTAGGAAGTTTTTGTTTTCTTTAACTTTTGTTTATTTTGTTTCTATCTTTGTTTAGTTTTATTTTTAGTAAGTTTCTAATTTTAGATTTTGTTTTTATTAGAAGTTCTAATGTGCGTTTTGTTTTGTAGTAAATTTAATTTTATTTTTAGAAACTTTTAGATTTAGGATTTACTTTCTTTATTTGAACTGTGATTGTAACTATTTTGTTTTAGGAATGTATGTATTTGTTAGATTTTAATTAGTCTAGTTTTAGAATTTTGTTTAGGCAGGTAATAAGTTGAAAGTATTTTAAACATAGCTCCCTGTGGATTGGACCTCGTACTTACCGGGATATTACTACATCGTAGCTCTGCACTTGGAGTTACAAACAAGTTTTTCGTGCCGTTGCCGGGGAGCGCCATTTAAGGTAACTTTTCTAACTTTCCTTATTTACATTGCTTTGTGGGTGTGGTTTAATTTTAGCATCTTTCTAAATATAGGAGGACATGCATAGAATGATGAACTGCCGTTAACTGGAATAAGCTAGAAGTGCATGGATTGTTAGAAAGCTTACATCACTGCTATTTTTAGAAACTTTCTGAAATTGAAAAAAGTTACTGTTTTCAACTTATCTCAACTTCTTTTGGGAAGAAAGTATACCAAAAGTGATCTAATCATTGTCCTTAATCTTCTCAGTGTCTAACGAGGCCTTTGCCCTGTAGTGCGTGACAACTTGACTGTTTAAGAAATTGGTCCTTCAAATGGGTCCATCTGTGACTCTACCACTTCCTAGTGGCTAACCTGGCTGAGTTGATTTCATAGGACTAGATTAGAGAACTTAAGGAAACTTTTCAACCCTAGGAAGTTATTTAGTTGCTTTCATAACTTAGGTTTTTTTCATTTTCTTTCTAAAAAAATATCAAAATTCCAAAAAGAAAGGACAAGCCCTTTTAGCCAATTTGGCAAAGGAGATCAGCGTATAGATTAGAAAGGAAAGAATCTCCTAAACCCTATAGTCCTTTAAGATTGTCTCCAATGGCGAGTGGGTCCGGTAATAATAATGCCCAACTTAGGAATGGGAATAATCATGGGGACCATAATGGTGTGGAGGTTAATTAGCCACCTAGGACTCTAGGTGATTACTTGAGCCCCGCTCGACAAACTACACCATCATGTATAGTGATGCCCCCAATTACAGGTCAATTTGAGATCAAACTAGGCATGATCCAACTTCTACCTAAGTTTCATGGGCTTGACTCTGAAAGTGCATACTTGAACTTAAAAGAATTTGATGAAGTATGCTCAACACTTCAGTTACAAAATGTAGTGCCGGATGTAATCAAACTTCGATTATTTCTGTTTTCTTTGAAAGATAAAGCTAAGACTTTTCTCCACTCTCTTAGACCAAGTTCAATCAACACCTGGAAAGGCCTAGAGATTAAATTTTTTAAGAAATTCTTCCCACAGCATAAGACCAATACTTTGAAAAGGGAAATCATGATGTTCAAACAAAATCTCAAGGAATCTTATTATAAGTGTTAGGAAAGATTTAATGAATTGATCCTCGCATGTCCTCATCATGGATATGAAACATATCGTATCATCAAGATTTTTATTGAGGGTTTAACCCCAGATACCCGTTAATTTATTGAAATGATGTGCAATGGTCAATTTGATCAAAAGCAAATTGATGAAGCCTGGAAATTTTTGGAACTAATGGCCGAAAATACACAAAAATGGGCCTCATCTGATGGGGAAGATCAATCTAGGTCATTGAACCAGTCTAAGGGAGGAGGAATCTATCATTTGAATAATCAAATTGAAATTCAAGCTAAGCTTGCTGCACTTACAAGAGAAATAGAAACCCCTGAAACTTGGAATGAACAAGGATACAATCATGGTTTGTGGTATTTGTGCTTCTTAAGATCATTTGTCAATAGACTACCCAACTGGACCTGCATTACAAGAAGCAATTCAAGAATAGGCTAATATTTTGAACTCATACCAAAAGCCGTTCAATACAAATACCATGGGGAACACGTATAATCCTTTGTGGCGAAACCACCCAAATTTTAGCTGGAGGAATGGACCAATTGCTACACCTAAATATAATCCCCAAAGACCATCAAATTCTGGTGCATACATGTCTCCACAACATAATACATCTTATGCACCACATGCTCCGAATAGGTCATTAGAGGAGTCCCTCAGTATGCTAGTGCAATCTCAATAACAATTTATGCAAAACATGCAAAATAATCAACAGATGATTCAGAAAAACCAATAGGCTATCCAAAGGTTAGAAGCTTCTATCGAACAAATCAAACGTAGACTTCAAGTTCAAAGGAAAGGAACATTTCCTGCTTAACCTCTCCCAAACCCAAAATGCCAGTTTGAAGTGAACGACATAACTAACCGAAACTATCAAGAGCATGTTCAGGTAGTCACTCTATGCAGTGGCAAAGAGCTTCAAGACAATCCGAAAAAAGATAAACAACATGTCTCATTGGATTTGAATGGAAAGATTAAAAGGATAGTGATAATGCAAAAACTATTATTGAGAATGAAAAGGTCCTGACCCAACAACTGTCACACCCATTGCCCCTTTTCCACAAAGATTGACCCATCCTAAGAAGCCAATCGCAAACCAGGAGATCTTAGACATTTTCAAAGAAGTTAAAATCAATATTCCTCTATTGGATGCAATGAATCAAATTCCAGTCTATGCCAAGTTCCTTAAGAATCTTTGCACTGTCAAGCATAGGACGAATGTACAAAAGAAAGCTTTCTTTACTGAGCAAGCTAGTGGACTCCTAAACGATAGCACACCCCAAAAATACAAAGATCTGGGATGCCGTACCATATCGTGCACCATTGGAAATCACCGGATTGGTTAGGCTTAATTAGACTTGGGGGCTAGTGTTAATTTATTATTATCAACAATTGGGGCTAGGCGAGTTAAAACCTACCAAGGTTACTCTACAACTCGCAGATCGTTCGGTCAAGAAACCAAGGGGGGTAATAGAAGATGGACTAGTACAAATCGAAAGATTCTATTTCCATGCTGATTTTATGTATTAGAAACTTAACCAGTACATAATCACAATGCTCAGATTCCGGTAATTTTGGGAAGACCATTTTTAGCAACATCAAATGCATTAATCAATTGCTGGAATGGAATGTTAAAAATTTCTTTTGGAAACATGACCATTGAACTAAACATATTCAATTTATACAAACATCCTGAGGATATTGATGATGATCTCCTTGAAATGAACTTTGTGAATATTATGCTAGAGGATGATTTAGAGAAGTGTGCTAACTCCCACATTGCACTGATGCTTGAGGCCAATGAGGATATGGACTTTCTTGAGGAATTTAATGATGACACTATGGATGAAGCGCATGCTATCTGGACACCCAAGTTTAAGGAGCTTGTACCAAATGGTGCATCACCTCTTCCATCTCAGGTTGAATCACCCAAAGCTGAGTTGAAACCCCTCCCTTCTAACCTCAAATACACTTACCTTGGGGATGAGGAGACCTACCCAGTAGTTATTTCTTCACTTCTAACTGAGAATCAAGAGGCCGAATTATTAAAAGTGCTCAAACAACACAAGAATGCTATTGCTTAGAATGTGGCGACATCAAAGGAATTGATCTTTTAGTGTGTACGCATCGCATCTACCTTGGGATGCAAAACCTTGTGGGGAGATGCAATGCCGGCTTAAACCTACCATGCAGGAAGTGGTTAGGGCTGAGGTGCTTAAATTGCTTGATGTGGGCATAATCTATCCCATCTTGGATAGCCAGTGGGTTAGCCCTACCCAGGTTGTTCCGAAAAGAGCAGAAATTTCTATAGTAAAAAATACTCAAAATGAACTTGTTCCTACCCAAGTCCCCACAGGATGGAGGGTATGCATAGACTATAGGAAACTTCATGTAGTCACACATAAGGACCATTTCCCTCTACCCTTTATGGACTAAATTTTGGAAAGGGTAGCTGGCCACCAATACTATTGTTTTCTTAATGGATATTCTAGATATAACCAAATAGAAATCTGACCAAGAGAAAACTACATTCACATGCCCCTTTGGTACTTTTGCTTATCAGCGAATGCCTTTTGGGTTATGTAATGCTCCAGCCACATTTCAGCGTTGTATGCTGAGTATCTTTAGTGACATGGTGGAAAACATTTTCGAGGTCTTCATGGATGATTTCTCTATGTTTGGTGACTCATTTGAGGACTATTTGACCAACCTCGAGATTGTTCTCACTAGATGTGAAGAAAAAAACTTCATACTCAATTGGGAAAAATGCCATTTCATGGTTCACCAGGGAATTGTCCTTAGTCATATTGTGTCTGAAAAAGGTCTAGAAGTTGACAAGTCTAAAATTGATTTGATTGCCAACTTACCCACATCCAAAACCATAAGAGATATAAGAACATTCTTAGGGCATGCAGGGTTCTACAGAAGGTTCATTAAAGATTTTAGTTCTATATCTCACCCTCTCTGTGAACTGTTATCTAAGGATGCACAATTCGAATGGACTGAGGCATACCAAGCGGCTTTTGAAAAATTAAAAGGCATGCTAACATCTTCTCCAGTTATGAAACCTCTAGATTGGAACCTTCCTTTTGAACTCATGTGTAATGCCAGTGATTTTGCGGTTGGGGCTGTTTTGGGACAACGTAAGGATAAAAAGCCTTACGTGATTTATTATGCAACTAAGACCTTGAATAGTACACAGATAAACTATTCAACCACTGAGAAGGAATTATTAGCAGTGATCTTTTCACTTGACAAATTTCGCTCTTACTTGATTGGATCTAAGATTGTGGTGTTTATTGATCATTCCGCGCTAAAGTATCGTCTTTCTAAAAAAGATGCTAAGCCCAGATAATTAAATGGATCCTTTTACTCTAGGAATTTGACTTATAAATCAAAGATAAGAACGGAGTAGAAAATGTTGTGGCAGATCACCTTTCTAGACTTGTCATTTCCGATCCTATTAAGCCAACAACAATCCGGGATAATTTTTCAGATGAACATCTTTTTGCATTATCCCAACCCCTTTGGTTTGCAGATATAGCAAATTATCCTGCTATGGGCAATATTCCTAACCATTAGACTAAGCAAGATAAAGATTTGTTCTTTTCTGAGGTCAAACATTTTTTCTGGAATGATCCATACTTGTTTAAATACTGCGTAGATCAAATTATCAAGAGGTGTGTGCCAGCTGATGAAATTCCTAGTGTCATATCATTCTGTCATTCACAAGCTTGTGGAGACCATTTTTCGACTAAAAAGACGTCATGTAAAATATTACAATGTGGTTTTTACTGGCCCACACTTTTTAAGGATGTTTATGAATTTTGCAAGACCTGTAAGCGCTGCCAAAAATTGGATAATATTTCAAAAAGAAACATGATACCTTTGAACCCAATTTTGGTAATTGAAATATTTGATGTATGGGCTATAGACTTTATGGGACCTTTTCCTCCTAGTTTTGGTTTCATTTATATCTTGGTTGCTGTTGATTATGTCTCAAAATGGATAGAAGCCATTCCTTGCCGGAATAATGATGCTAAAACCATTCAGCGATTTTTAAAGGATGTGTTTTCACGATTTGGAACCCCTTGTGAATATTATGGTTTTTCTTTTGTTATTTTTGTTTTGTCTAACCTTGGATAGGGAGCAACTCAAACATAATTTCAGGTGCCTCTTCTCCGTACACTCTTTTACACTTTTGTTTCCTGATGATATTCTTATTGTTTTGCATACTATTCATATACATCGAGGATGATGCACATAATTGGTTGGGGGGTGGGAACAATCATGCTTATCCAATTTTATGCATACTTTCAGGCATATAGGAATTTTCTTTTTCATTTTTTTAAATTTTTTTAGACTTTTATTTTGGTTTTCGAATTTTTTTTGGCATTTATTTTACATTTTCATTTACTTTTGCATTTATCTCTCAATTTTTGTTCATTTTAGAAAAGAAAGTTTTCAAAAGAATTGAAGCGATTTGAAGATATATATAGAAATCTAGAATTTTCATACTTTTGGAAGGAAGTAAAAAAGAAAGTTTGCATTTTCTAAAGGAGAAAACCTATCAGAAGATTAGCAAAACTTGCTCTTCACATACACACACGTATACATTTTTCGAAATTTCGGATTTGAAGTTTTGATGTTGTTTATTTTTGGAATTTTTCTGGAGAATACAATGTGAACTTGAAATTTAGTTTGTAGAATATTTTTGTTTCTTGATTCATTTTTGGTAAATTGTATATATTAGAACAAAAATGAATTAATTCGAGTAAAATGAAAAATGCCACCTAGTGTCTACTTTGGTTTTAAAAATAACAAGAAGAGAGTGAAGAAAAAGAAGAGAAAGAGCATATAATGAGCAATTTGTGACTAGTTTGGGTTTGTAGCCTTTTTAACTCAAGCTAGTAAGCCCAGAGGCATATTTTCATATCTAGTGCCCCAAAGCCATCTAGTTTGGAAGTCATTGGCCTAATGCTTGCTACGTGGGTTAATTAGAAAAGCTTAAGGAACCTAAACAATACACAGTCATAAGAAAGAAAAAAACAAAAAAAGAAAAAAGAAAATGAAGGTGAATTATGGCCCAACGAGTGTCCATGGAAATTTTCAAGGGATATGTCCAAAAAAGCATAAGGACTAGTTTGCTCCTTAGATCCCAACTTTTGCTATATCATATGAACTTAGAAAATTCTACGTAGGAAAAAGTAAGAGAGTGAAGAGTGTCCGTAAGAGTTTGCAAGGGAGTATGTGTGGGGAAGGACAAGGACCTGATTTGCTCTTTGGATTCTAACTTTTCTTATATCCTATGAACTTGGGAACTCTTATGTTGGAAGATGAGAGTGAGAGAAAAAGAGGCCAACTGAAGTAAATAGTAAAGTGGCAGCTATCTTAGTAACTTTGAAAGGAAATTTCTTTTTGCTTAATTTCAGGGGATCAGACTATTTGAAGGAAAAATTCTGTTTTTGCAACATTATTGTAGAATTTCCAAAATACGTCTTTGATGTATACATTTTTCACCGTGCACATAAGTTGGTTTGAATTTGAGAAAGTTTTTTAGAATAAAATTGTGGACCGGACTTCGAAAAGTCTGAGAGTGTAATTATTCCAGATTTCGAAAATATCCATTATGAGTGAATTTTCTTTGGGGAATTTTTTTTCACTTTTATTTATTTATTTATTTATTTTTCCTTTAAAAAAAGAGAATTTGTTGGGTATATTCACTGCAAACCCTCACGATGCACAACTCATCCACTAGAGGGAACCTAGGGGTTTAAGGGCTTGCTGCATAAGCTAAATGCAATCGAGAGTGCCAGCGAAAGTGGCGTTGCATTCATATTTAGTCATATTGCACTGCATTAGTTTTAGATTAGATTAACTTATGATAAATTCCTCATATTTTATCACATTTTTTACTAGGGACTAGCAAAACGCTGGTTGGGGGTGTGATGTGAGTCCTTAAGAATGCATATTTTCATACACATTTTGACCCATTTTAAGGACTTATTAACTTGAAAGAGCCTCATTTAGTGTGATATCATGGGTCCATGCATTTTAAATTCATTTTTATATTTTTCTACATAAATTGTTTAAAAATCACACTTTTTGTATATATTCATGAAACCTACTATTTTTGGAAAGTCTATTTTTGGAAAGTTTTGTAAAAATAATTTTTCTCATGAAATAAATTGAATTTTAATCATCATTAGTTCATTCATATAAAATTATGAAAAATGGTGTGCATTTTCATTATCATTTCATGAGAGATGGGCCCACAGTTATGCATTTGTGATCTTAAGGGTAAATTGTCTTTTCACATGAATTCACATTTGTTTTGTAAGAAATTGATTATATGGGTCCCATTTGTAAAGAATTGAGGCAAGTAATTCATTTTCAATATAAAGGAGAGAAGAATTGAAGAGAAAAAGAAATCGGACGACAATTGCAAAAAGTCAGCTTCATGGTCCCACACACACATGCACATGTGTAGGGTACACTTGTAAAACATCCAAGATGGGGTCCATTTATTTGTTGCATATTTACAAGAGATCTTGAAGAGAATTTGAAGAACATCTCATCAAAGATGGACATGGAAAGCCACATAGGAGTTCTTTTTGGAGAAAGAGAAGATTTAATTAAAAAATGAAAAAAAAATCCAAGCAAGCTATTCCACATCCAAAAGAGGATTTTAGATCAGATTTTGGTTGAAAAAGAAAAGGAAAAAAAATCAAGAGGGTTATCTTCAAAGATCTCTTCAAGTTAGGAGCCAACAAGGAGAACTTTCCAAAAAAGGAAGTTGACTATGCAAAGAGATAAAAGGGGAAGTTTTACACCTCATGTGGGCCAAGTTTGATTTCAAGAAAGGATTCTTATCCCTATTTCATCTCTCAAAAGATCTCAATGCAAGGCAGCACATATAAAAAAGGAAAAAAGCATCCAAGAGGGACTTCTAGACAAAACAAGCAAGGAAAGAAAAGATAAATAAAATGAAAAAAAATCCCAAAAGATATTGCACATCCAAAGCATTGTTTGGAGCCATTTTTCTTTCATTTTTCTAAAATTATTTTTAAGATTTTAAAGTTTGAGAAGGAGTAGGACTTGAAAAAGTATAAATAGGGTACCCCTCTCCCATATTCTTCATGGAAGAACTACCCACCTCCCACCTCTAGATTTCTACACTCCATCTCTTCCTCTTTTGTCTCGCCGTCTGAAGTCATCAAGGTGGCTTAGCCCTAAAGCCACACCACCAACCTTGAAGATCAACTAGAAAGAGAAATTCTTTTCCATCCTAGTATGTATAATGTTTTGGTTTAATTTTTTTTCATCTAATGTAAAGGATTGTCATACTAGTTCAATAATATTCATCTTCTTATTCTTCTTATTGTTATGGTTGTATGATTGCTTCATCTTCTTATTCTTCTTATTGTTATGGTTGTATGATTGCTTAATTTGTGTTTTTCTTGTTTGGATTGACGACTCAAATAGAGAGCATATCTTAAAAAATTATTCGGCCTAGATTAAAAAAGAATATTGAGTGAATCTACTGCCTTTAACTTCCGTTGCTTACTGCCTTTGACTTCAATTGTTTTACTACCTTTGACTTCAATTGCTTATCGCCTTTGACTTCCTGCAATTTTAATTTCTTTTATTGCACTTTTGAATCTTAAAATTATGCACTTTTAAATATCTGTACCTTTTTTTGAATTTTTGCACTTTTTATTTTATTTTCCTGCACGCTTTATGTTCTTGTACAGTTTTTTTCTATTGAATTATTTACTACTGTAGGTTGCATTAGATTCATGTGTATTTCACTTTTCAATCATGTTTAATGGTGATGATCATGACAAGTTGAAAAATTAGATTTTCAGTTTTAACAATTCCACAATTCTGAATTGAAAAACACTCTAGATTTTTTTTTTTGTGGAAAAATTATTCTCAATTGGGTCACATGTTGAATGATTTCTTCGAAATCAAATTTGCACATGTTTTGCTTAATGTTTCCAACTGTTTTAAATCTAAATTCAAAACTGAAAATTTAATTAAAACAGTCCAGAATTTTGTAGAAAAACAATTCTAATCGGGTTCATGTTGGATAAATTTTCTTGGACAATTTTAAAATGTTTTTTTTAATAGCTGAATGCCTATGTTTACAGCAGTTTCTAAACTTGAAATTAGACTTGAAGAATAAGTGTTTAGATCTGAAATCAGTTTTTTTTAAACTGAATTCTGTGTTTTTGTTAATAGCCTAAATCTGTATTTCAATAGTAAAAAATAATCTGATTGGAATTGAGTTCAATTTGGACAAGTTGTAGATGGATATAAGTGGACTATTTTGGGGATTATTGAAACCATGTTAAAATTTGATTTTCTAGATTTTTCAGATTTGAAATTGAATCATTACAGCACATTAAGTTTGATTTCTGAAGCAAAATTTGGCTATACATCATACACACATGTATACATGTGCACACGCCTATTCATCCACTCTTTTATGTAGTTTTTTTTTATATTTTGCATTCATTCATTCATAGAGTAGTTTAGGAAAGTTTAAGTTTCAGATTTCCTTTAATTTTTTTAGAAAGATTTTCATATGTGATAATTTAAGATAGATTTTTTTTTTAGAAAGTTATGTGTCTAGTTGTTTGTATAGTTGTAATTTATGTTGCTGTTTTAGAAATTGCTTTGTTTTAAGAATTACTAACTTGATTTTTAGGTTGTCAATTAGAGTTTTTTTTTCTAAACTTAAATTTCTTTCTAATTTTGAATAGGGTTTAGAAACCTTTTGTTCTTAGTTTAATTTAATTTCTAATTTAGGAAGTTTTTGTTTTCTTTAACTTTTGTTTATTTTGTTTCTATCTTTGTTTAGTTTTATTTTTAGTAAATTTCTAATTTTAGATTTTTTTTATCGAAAGTTCTAATGTGTGTTTTGTTTTGTAGTAAATTTAATTTTATTTTTAGGAACTTTTAGATTTAGGATTTACTTTCTTTATTTGAATTGTGATTTTAACTATTTTGTTTTAGGAATGTATGTATTTGTTAGATTTTAATTAGGCTAGTTTTAGAATTTTGTTTAGGCAGGTGACAAGTTGAAAGTATTTTAAACATAGCTCCCTGTGGATTGGACCTCATACTTACTGGGATATTACTACATCGCAGCTCTGCACTTGGAGTTATGAACACTCACGCCATGTTTCAGTGATGACAGTTGAGTATATTCAGTAACATGGTGAAATGTATTCTCGAGATCTTCATGGACGATTTCTCTATGTTTGGTGATTCATTCAAGGACTGTTTGAGCAATTTTGAGATTGGTCTCACTAGAAGCGAAGAAAAGAACTTGGAACTCAATTCGGAAAAATGTCATTTCATGGTTCGCAAGGAAATTATCCTTGGTCATATTATTTTTGAAAAGAGGTCTAGAAGTTGACAAGTCGAAAATTGATTTGATCGCCAACTTACCCACAGCCGTAAGGGATATAAGATCATTCTTAGGGCATGTAGGGTTCTATAGAAAGTTTATTAAAGATTTTAGTTCTATATCTCACCTTCTCTGTGAACTTTTATCCGAGGATGCACAATTCAAATGGATTGAGGCATGCCAAGTGGCTTTTGAAAAATTGAAAGGCATGTTGACGTCTGCTCCAATTATGCAACCTCCGAATTGGAACCTGCCCTTTGAACTCACGTGTGATATGCCAGTGATTATGCGGTTGGGGCAATTTTGGGGCAACGTAAGGATAAAAAGCCTTACGTAATTTATTATGCAAGTAAGAGTTTGAATAGTGCATAGATCAACTATTCAACCATTGAGAAGAAATTGCTAGCAGTGGTCATTACACGTGACAAATTTTGTTTTTACTTGATTGGATCCAAGATTGTGGTGTTTACTGATCATTCTATGCACAAGTATCTTCTTTTTAAAATAAATGCTACACCCAGCCTAATCAGATAATTCTCCTACTCTAAAAATTTTACTTAAAAATCAAGTATAAAAAGGGAGTAGAAAATGTTGTGGCAGATCATCTTTCTAAACTTGTCATTTCTAACCCTATTAAGTCAACACCAATCCAGGATAATTTCCCAGATGAACACCTTTTTACATTATCTGAACCCCCATGGATTGCAGATATAGCAAATTATCTTGCTATGGGCAACATTCCTAACCATTGGACTAAGCAAGATAAACACTTATTCTTTGCTGAGGTTAAACATGTTTTCTGGGATGATCCATATTTGTTCAAATATTGCTCAAATCAAATTATCAAGAAGTGTGCGCCAAATAATGAGATTCTTTTTGTCATTCATAGGCTTTTGGGGGGGGGGGGGGGGGGGGGGGGGCTTTTTTTTGCTGAAAGACATCTTGCAAAATTTTACAATGCGTTTTTTACTGGCCCACACTTTTTAAGGATATTCATGAATTTTGCAAGACCTATGAGCACTGCCAGAAATTGGGCAATATTTCTAAAAGAAACATGATGCCCTTGAACTCAATTTTGGTAGTTGAACTTTTTGATGTTATGGGGTATAGATTTTATGGGACCTTTTCCTCCTAGTTTTGGTTTTATTTATATCTTAGTTGTTGTTGATTATGTGTCAAAATGGATACAAACTATTCCATACTGGAACAATGATGCTAAAACAGTACAGTGATTTTCAAAGGACGTGTTTTCATGATTTGGAACCCCTCATGCCATCATAAGTGATGGGGACTTGCATTTTTGTAATAGAACTTTTAAGGACCTTATGAAGCAGTATGGAATAACTCACAAGGTGGCCACCCTTTTCATCCACAAACCAGCAGGCTAGTAGAGGTATCAAATTATGAAATCAAAAAGATTTTGGAGACTACCGTAGGCCCTAATAAAAAAGATTGGTCTACTTGACTAACCGATGCATTACAGGCTTATCGAACAACATTCAAAACTCCCATCGGAATGTCTCCTTACTAGTTAATTTACGGGAAAGCTTTCCACTTGACAGTGGAACTTGAGCATGAGCTTATTGGGCTATTAAACAATTCAACTTTGACATAGATAAGGCTGGATCTAACAGGAAATTACAAATGAATGAATTAGAAGAGTTGCGCAGAGAAGCCTATGTAAATTTTAAAATATACAAAGAGAGGACAAAGGTTTTTCATGATAATCACATCCTCCAGAAACATTTTCACCTTGAGCAAAAAGTCCTCCTTTACAATTTTAGGCTTCGCTTATTTCCTGGAAAGCTCAACTCCCGATGGATTGGTCCTCACATTGTCAAAACAGTGCTTCCATATAGTGTTGTTAAGATTTTCAATCCCAAGGATTGTCAAATGTTCAAAGTCAATGGCCAACAATTAAAGCCATTCTTGAAGATCACACCACCTAAAGAGGAAGACATTCTTTTTGTTGATCCTATCTACAAGGATTGATTGGCCTTGGATCTCACAAAGGCCTTTTGTTGTGTATAGGATGTATATTATGGATTTTTCTTTTGCTCTTTTTGTTTTGTCTAACCTTGGATAGGAGCAACTCAAGCATATTTTCAGGTGACTTATTCTCTTTACCATCGTTTACATTTATGTTTCCTCATGTTACATTTCTTGTTTTGCATTCCATTCATATACATCGAGAATGATGCACAGAATTATTAGGGGTGGGAATAAGCATGCTTGTCTAATTTTAGGCATACTTTTAGGCATATAGGAAAATTTTTTTCAAATTTTGTCATTTTTTAGGAAAAATTTTCGATTTTTTTCAATTTTTGGACATTTTTTTTGTTTTAGGAATTTTTGCTAGCAATTTTTTTTCATTTTATAAAAGAAAATTTTCAAAGAAAATGAAGCGATTTGAAGATATATAGAAATTTGGAATTGTCATACTTTTGGAAGGAAGTAAAAAAGAAAGTTTGCATTATATAAAGGAGGAAACCTATTAGAAGGTTACCAAAAATTTCTTTCCACATGCTTACATGTATACATTTTTTTGACATTTTGGATAGAAAGATTTAATGCTGTTTTTTGAATTTTTCTGGAGAATACAATGTGAACTTAAGCGTGAGTTAGTAGAATATTTTTATTCTTGGTTTACTTTTGGTGAATTGTATATACTAGAACCAAGATGAATTAATTCGAGTGAAATGAGAATCGCCACCTAGTATTTACTTTTGATTTAAAGAAAAGAGAAAGTGGAAAAAAAGCATAAAATGAAAAGTTTGTAACTAGTTTGGGTTTGTAGCCTTTTTAACTCAAACAAGTAAGCTCGTAGAGGTATTTTCGATATCTAATGCCCTAAAACCATTTGGTCTGGGAGTCATTGGCCTATCGCTCGCTATATAGGTTAATTAGAAAGCTTAAAGGACCTAGACATTGCACAGTCACAATATGATTTGTTAAAAAAAAAAAGAAGAAGAATAAAGTTGAATTATGGCCCAACGAGTGTCCGTAGAAATTCTCAAGGGATATGTGCAGAAATACATAAGGACAAAGTTTGTTGTTTAGATCCTAACTTTTGTTATATCATATGAACTTAGAAATTTCTACATTGGAAAAAGTGAATGAGTGAAAAGTGTCCGCAAGAGTTTTCAAGGGGGTATGTGCGGGGAGGAACAAGGACCAGATTTGCTCTATGGATTCTAGCTTTTCTTATATCATATAAATTTGGGAACTCTTGCATGGGAAAAAGACAGTCAAATAAAAAGAGGCCAATTGAAGTAAATTGTAAAGTGGTAGCTATCTTAGTAACTTTAAGAGAAATTTTATTTTTTCTCAATTTCGAGGGATTAGATTATTTGAAGGAAAATTTTTTTTTACAGCATTATTCTAGAATATTTGAAATAGGTTTTTTATGTATACAATTTTTCACTGTGCACATAAGTTAGTTTGAATTTGAGAGAGTTTCTGAGAATAGAATTGTGGACCAGACTTTGAAAAGTCTGAAAGTGTAATTATTCCAGATTTTGAAAAAATCTAATATGAGTAAATTTTCTTTTGGGAAATTTCTTTTATCCTTTACTTTTGTTTATTGTTTATTTCCTAAAAACAAAAAAATAGAGAATTTTGTGGGTATATTCACTGCAAACCCTTACGAGGCGCAACTCGTCTGCTAAGGGGAACCTAGGAGTTTAAGGGCTTATTGCACATGCTAAATGCAGTTAAGAGTGCCGGCAGAAGTAGTATTGCACTTATGTTTATTTTTCTTGCATTGCATTAATTGTAGGTTAGATTAGGTCATGATGGGATTCCTCATTTTTATTAGCAGTTTTTGCTAGGGACTAGCAAATTGCTAGTGGGGGGATCTAATAAGTCCTTAAAAATGCATATTTTTATATGCATTTTGGACCATTTTAAGGACTTACCAACTTGAAAGAGCTTCATTTAGTGTGTTATCCTGCATTTATACTTTATTGTAGTGCATTTCTGCATAATTTGCTTAAAAATCACACTTTTTTTTACATCATGAAACCTGGCATTTTTGGAAAATCTATTTTTGGAAAGTTTTGTGAATATTTATATTCTCATGAAATAAATTAAATTTTTATAATCATTAGTTTATTCACATAAAATAATGAAAAACGGTGTGCATTTTCATTAACGATTCATGAGAGATGGGCCCACATTCACACATTTATGATCTTAGGGTTAAAATTATCTTTGCACATGAATTCACATTTGTTTTGTAGAAAATTGATAACATGGGTCCCATTTTCAGAGAATTGAGGAAAATAATTATTTTCAAAAGAAAGGAGAGAAGAATTGGAGAAAGGAAATGTGATAGGAAAAAAAATGCAAAATTGGCTTCATGGTCCCACACACATGCACATGAATGGGGTACACTTATGGGACATTTAAGATGGGGTCCATTTTTTTGTTGCACATTTGAAGACATTTTCAAGATAAATTTGAAGAAGATCTCATCAAAGGTGAAGAAGGAAAACCATGTAAGAGTTCTTCTTTGAGAAGGAGTAGAATTGAAATTGAAAAAAAATATATGCAAAGAAGCATCCTGCGCCTAAGGAGGATTTGCATCAGATTTTTTGTTGAAAAGAGAAAAAAATCATGGAGAATTATCCTAAAAGATCTCTTTGATTTTTGAGCCAATAAGGAGAACCTTCCAAAGAAGGAAAATTAACAATGTAAGATATAAAAGAGGAAGTTCTACACCTCGTGTAGGTTAAGTTTGATTCCAAGAAAAGATTCTTATCCCTAATTTATTGATCCAAAGATCTCAATGCAAGGTGGCAAATACAAAGATGGAAAGAAGAAGCAAAGAAGGACTTCCAAAGAAAAAAAGAAAAGAGAAAAAAAAAAGAGAAAAAAATCTAGCATGGAGATTCACGCCCAAAGCCATTATGAGCAGCCCTAATTTTTTATTTTTATTATTTTTTGAAGATATTATCATATCATGAGAGAAAGGAAACTTCGGGGTTTGAAAAAGTATAAATAGGGCACCCTTGTAGTAGTCTTAAGCATGGAAGAATTGCCCACCTCCTACCTCAGATCTCTACATCCATCTCTCCCTCTTGTCTCTACATCTCAAGTCATCAAGGAGGCTTAGCCCTAAAGCCACACCACCAACCTTGGAGTGTTCAACAAGAAGGAGGAATTCTCATCCATCATAGTACGTAATTGTTTGATTTTAATTTTAAATCTTATGTAAAACAATTTCATGCTAGTAATAAAGTTTGTTTCTTTTCAATATTTTTTGTTTTGATTTTGTGGTTTTCTTAATATTAGTTTTGTGTGCCATTGTAATTGGATTAATTTTTATTCTTGTTTAAATATTGGGATAAAATTGGAATCACAACTATTAACCCTCTTAGTACCCTTTTCAATATACTTTGTCTTTTTGGATACATTGTATGTTTGGAGGAAATGCAAGATGGAGTTAAAGAAGCTTGAGTGAAGAAAGATTAGAGTCAATTCTAAAATTTATTTTACATTGAATTGAGATTTATTATTCTTACTTAAATTAACAACCTAAGATGAAGAATAAGGCCCTAGGTCAGTACCTCTAATCTTTTTGAGCCCAAGTTGAGATAAGAAATTAAAAGAACAACTTACCACCTTTGACTTTTTGTTTTATCGCCTTTGACTTCCTACACAACCACCCTTAATTTTCATGCACATTTACTTTATTTTCTGCACTTTTACTTCAATTTTCTGCACTTTTGATGTTATTGTTCTTTCATAGTTTTGTTTGAGTGATGTTCACTATTGAAATTTTAGAGGTGATTATCATGACAAGTTTAAAAATCAGATTTTCAGTTTCTACAGTTCCACAATTCTGAATTGAAAAATAGTCCATATGATCAAGTCAAACCTAAATCTGTCATGGTTGATTTGTGCACTCCATTGTGTGATTATTTTTTAGTTCTGTTTGTTGCCAAAAGGAAATCAGAATTTGAACATCAGGTTGAATAAAATTCTGAAGTGAAAATCAGTCCTAATTTTGTGTAGAAAATAGTCTAAAACAGGTTCATGTTGGATAACCTTTCACAAAACAGATGTGTACAAGTTCTTATCCGCTGAATGATTGACGTTTACAAGAGTTTTAAACTTGAAATCAAAACTGAAATAACATTGAAAATAGTCCAGAATCAATTCTGAAAATGTGAAGGAAGGCATCTTTTACTCAAGTGATTGTGTAATATGTTTGTGAATTGTTTCAACTATTCTTAAAATCTGATTTTCTGCACATAAAATATGCGAGATTCAGACCTGGAACTGAATCAAACCAGCCCCATTAAATTTGATTTATAAGGGAAATAAGGTCACCCATCATATTCATGCACGCCTCATTCATTCATGTAGTTTTTTTTTAGTTTGCATTGTCATCATTCATACATCGTAGATTAGTTTAGGAAAGTCTAGTTTCAAAATTTTGTTTTTATTTTTAGAAAGATTCTCATGCATGATGGTTTATGATAAATTCATTCTTAATTTAGTAGTTGTTGTATTATAGTTGATTTGTATGGTTGTGTTGTATAGGTTGTTTTTAGAAATTGTTTAGCTTTAGGAGACCACTAACTTGATTTTTCTATTGTCATTTAGATTTCTTTCTAAAATTAACCTCTTTCTAATTTGAGTAAGATTTAGAAATCTTTTGTTTTTAGAAAGTGTATATTCTTAACTTCAATTTAGCATTTAAATTCAGGAAAGTTTTTGTTCTTTTTCACTTCTATTTAATTAGTTTCTAACTTTATTTAGTTTTTATTTTTAGTTAGTTTCTAATTTTAGTTTTTTTTAATGGACGTTCTAATGTACACTTTGTTTTGAAGAAATTCTAGTTTTTATTTTTAGGAAGTTTTAGAATTAGGATTTCTAATTTAGAAATTGTTATTGTAATTGTTTAATTTTTTAGGAATGAATGTATTTGTTAGATTTTAAATTATAGTGGTTTTAGAATTTTATTTAAGCAGGTGACAAGTTGAAAACATCTTTAAGCATTGCTCCTTGTGGATTCAACCTCGTACTTATCCGAGTATTACTACATCGCAGCTCTGCACTTGGAGTTCACGAACATTGTTTCATAGGCTTCCGTTCTATTGTTTGAAACTTGATATACGTGTTTGTAAAACTTCCTCACATGTTCCTGTGAAATCTCCCTTGTAGCGGTTCATGCGTGTCTTCACATGGTACGGATTACTACAGGATTATGTATGCCACATACTAAGGCCCATTCTAATCCCCAATTCTCGGGTTCGGAACATGACACACATAAGTAATGGTATCAGAGTGTTAAGAAGTTAATTAAAAGACTTAGTAACCCTGAGGAAATGTGGTGAGGATACGATAGGTCCAATTGGGGGATAGATTTTGTATAAGAATTATGGCTTACCTTTTCTAAGGTGTTGTTTATGGCTAACCACTATTCTAATTGTAGATACATGGCTTTTGGATCAGGCACGAACAATAGTTCTGGACGTAATGACCATGATAACATCACATTAGATGATGTAAGTCCTCCACTGCCTCCATCTCCTCATCCTACATACAATACAGACAAACAATTTATGATGATGATGCACCAATTGGCTGCAAGTAATACTAACCAGGCAGCCATGCAGATGTAACTAGCCGCTCTTCTGGAAAGGCAAAATCAAGTCGGTGATCCTAACTCTCTATATGAGAAGTTTTGAAAAAAAGGGGCTACAGAATTTACTAGGAGAAAGGATCCGCTACGAATTGACGAATAGTTTGTACACACAGAGAATGTTTTTGATATGCTAACTTGCACATAGATGCAACAAGTAATCCTTATAGCATCTATGTTCTGAGATGTCGTGGATACATAGTGGAAAAATATCTGTGAGCATATTAGGGCCATGCCAGAAGCCATAGTTTGGGAAGCTTTTAAGAAACAATTTAGAAGGAAGTTTATTCGGGAGCATGTGAGTTGTAAGAAGAAGGCAGAATTCCTGACCCTATAGTAGAACACTATGACAGTTGTAGAATATGTGCACGTATTCAGTCAGCTTTCTCGATTTGCTTTGGATCTAATTGATATCGAGGAGAAAAGGGTTGAAAGGTTTCTTAAAAGATTAAGGCCAGCCATTAAGGAGTATGCTACAGCTTTCCAGCGACCAGTGGAGTATGATGATGCTGTGGAGAGAGCCTACACAACTGAAGAGATTGAAAAGAGCCTTTTCTTGGGAGAGCCTAGGAGGAGTGCCCCACCTTCTGTAAGAGGTCAACAGTACTCCATGAAATAGAAGGGAGTTGCTGGTAGACCATTAAAGTTAGTTTATGGCACGTGCGGGAAGAATCACGAGACAAGTAAATGTTGGAGAGCTATAGAAGCTTGTTTTGGGTGTGATTCGATGGAGCATCGCTTGTTAGAATGCCAAAGAAGAAAGAATTCCAGTTAAGCCCCACAACAACAGCAATATCAGCAATCTCCTAGAGTAGCACCACTTATACCTCCATGTCAGCAACAGCAGGTGAGGCAAGCCTACCCTTATGCATTGACTCACGAGGAAATAGAAGTGGCAGATCATGTGGTCATAGGCAAGGTTTCTGTCTGTGATATAGAAGCTAAGGCGTTGTTTGATTTGGGATCTTTGCACTCTTTTATTGCAGCATAATTCTCTAGTAAAATATGGGAGTCGCCAGCGCAACTACCATACGTGTTGAATGTCATCACCCCTATGGGAAAAAGGTGACTCGTGAGGACTATTAGCCAGGCTGTAAGTTTTTAATTGGAAGAATCCTTTTCCCAGTGAAACTTATCATGTTACCGATGCACTATTTTGATGTAATCCTAGGCATGGACTGGCTGACTAAGTACATGGCTTGTTTGGATTGTTTTCATAAGACTATCATCGTAAGGGTAGACAAAGCCAATCCAAGTGTTGTATTTCAAGGTGAGAAAAGGAGTTTGAATACTAGGTTAATCTCAACACTTCGAGCAAAAAGATTAATCCATAGTGGTTGTAAAGGGATATTGTTTTCATTGTTGAGAAGAAATCACCCAAGTTAGAAGAGATCCTGGCAGTTTGCGAGTTCCCAGATGTGTTTCTGGATGAAATGCTATGTCTTCCTCCAATTAGGGAAGTAGATTTTACTATAAAACTAGTACCTGGTACAATTCCAATCTGTAGAGCTCCGTATAGAATGACACCTGTAGAACTACGTGAACGAAAGATACAGTTGCAAGACTTATTAGATAAGAAGTTTTTTCGTCCTAGCACATCTCCATGAAGAGCCCTAGTTTTATTTGTGAAGAAGAAAGATGGCACCCTCAGAATGTGTATTGATTACAGGCAGTTGAATCAGTTGTTAATCAAGAACAAATATCCACTACCTAGAATTGATGAACTATTTAATCAATTACAGGGTGCAAGACATTTCTCAAAGATTGATTTAAGGTCTGGATATCATCAGTTGCGAGTTAGAGATCAAGATACATCTAAAATAGTTTTCAGGATAAGATATGGGTATTATGAATTCTTAGTTATGCCTTTTGGGTTAACCAATACCTCAACTATATTTATGGCCTTAATGAACATAATCTTTTCACCCTATCTCAATCAATTTGTGGTGATTTTCATTGATGATGTATTGGTGTATTCTAAGACTCGAGATGAACATGTTGAACATTTGAGAACTTCACTACAGTTGTTGAGAGATCATCAGTTGTACACCAAATTAGATAAGTGTGATTTCTAGTTAAAACAAGATGCTTTTTTAAGGCATATAATTTCAAAGGATAGACTTGCAGTAGACCCAACTAAGATTGAGTAAAAACTAGTTGGCAAAGCCCCAAAATAGTTGTAGAAGTTAGAAGTTTTGTTGGTTTAACGGGCTACTATCGAAGGTTTGTAAATAACTTTTTTAGAATAGCAGCACCGTTGACAAAGTTAATTAGGAAGAATGAACCATTTTTTTGGTCGGATAAATGCAAATCAAGTTTCTAATTCCTTAAGGAGAAATTAATCTCAACCCCGATCTTATCTCTACCTGAGGGTAGTGGTGGATTTGTCATAGATACTGATGCTTCAAGAATTGAGTTGGGATGTGTATTAATGCAAAATGGAAAATGTAGCATATTGATCTGACAGTTAAGGAAACATGAAAAGAATTATGCCACGCATGATCTAGAATTGGGAGCTGTTGTCTTTGCTTTGAAGTTGTGGAGACACTACTTTTATGGAGAGAGATTTGAAGTCCATAGTGACCACGTAGTCTTCAGTACTTATTCTCTCAACATGATCTCAACATAAGACAACGTAGATGGCTAGAATTTATAAAGGACTATGATTTTCCAATCAAGTACTTTCTAGGGAAAGAAAATGTAGTGGCCAATGCTCTAAGTAGGAAATCAACTGTTGAGATGGTAGCTATGTGTAGTGTGTGGTCTCTAGTGGATGAATTTCAAGATTTGGATGTGGAAGCCGAATTCGTGGATGACAAGGTCATGTTGGTAGCTATGTCTATCTTTGAACCTACTTTGATACAGCAGATTAAAGAGATATAGTTTAAAGAACCAGATTTCATTAAGATTCATGACCATATATTTTAGAAACCATATTTTAAGATCGTTGATGGTGTATTATACTTTAGAGATAGATTATGTGCCCCAGCAATTCAAAACCTAAAAGAAGCAATCAAGACTAAAATGCATCATGCAAGGTATTCGATGCATCCCAGGAGTATCAAGATGTACCGAAATCTGAATGGTAGGTTTTGGTGGAATAATATGAAAAGAGACATTGCAGGTTTTTTAGCAAGATGTCTTTCGTGTCAACATGTGAAGGTTAAACATAAAAAGCCTCCCGGTTTGTCACATCCGCTGCATATTCCAAAGTGGAAATGAGAATTTCAATGGATTTTATCTCAGGGTTGCCCCGGACGAGCAAACATCATGATGCTATATGGGTGATTGTCGATCGACTAACAAAGTCAGCCAATTTTATTCCTATCAAGAAAGTGATGAAATTTCATGAGATGGCCAAGATCTTCATTAATGAGATTACATGGTTGCACGGTACCCCAGTCTCCATAGTTTCCGACAAAGATAGTAGATTTGTTTCTTCCTTTTAGCAGTCTTTCAAAAATCCATGGGTACCAAACTCAATTTCAGCACAGCTTATCATCCTTAGACTGATGGACAATCAGAGCGTACAATACAAACTCTTGAAGACATGCTTCAAGCTAGCCTATTAGATTTTGGGAAAGAGCAGGATGAACACCTTTCCTTGTGTGAATTCGCTTATAACAATAGTTATCACGTGAACATCTAAATGGCTCCATTCAATGCTTTGTACAGTCGTAAGTGTCGTACATCGGTTTGTTGGGAAGAAGTCAGAGTTAAAAGTCTCCATGGACCTTCTCTTGTTGTGGATACAACGAAAAAAGTGCAAAAGGTTAAAGATAGATTGAAGGTTGCGCGATCTCGTCAGAAGAGTTATGTAGATAACCATTATAGACCTCTTGGATTTCAAGTAGGAGACAAGGTTTTTCTAAAAGTTTCTCCGACGAAATATAATATTAGGTTTGGACAAAAAGGCAAGCTAGCTCCACGATTTGTAGGACCTTTTGAGATTTAGAGCAGAGCTGGAGATTTTGCTTATGGTTGGAATTATTATCTCAACTCACGGAAGTTCATAACATGTTTTCTGTGTCGATGCTTAGAAAGTAACTTCTAGACCCTTCACATGTTCTTAAGATAGACTACATCGAAGTTAAGTTGGATGTAAGCTATGAAGAGACCCCTATGTGTCATTGGCACAAAAGACTAAGTGTTGTGTACTCAGACGATTAAATGGGTTAAGATTCTATGGGAGCATCGTGGACAAGAAAAAGCTGCTTAGGAGTTCGAGGAACAAGTTCAGGAAAAATACCTAGAACTTTTAACTAAGGTATATTGTATTCAGAGAACTGAGTGATCTTAAAGAGGGAGACGATGCAAGGTCCAAATCCCAACTAATATTAATTTATAATAATTAACCTTGTTTTGTGCTAATTAATGTTCATTAGGCTAATTTAACTCAAAACCCTATGAGCTTGGGTCCTAGATAGGTAGTTGGGTTGGGTTCGAACTTCACCTAGGTAGTTAAGGACCATCTTGTAATTTAGAGTCTCATGGCTTGCATCATTTTGACACCACATCTGTTGCATCATGTGTCTTTCATCTTGTGAATCATCATTCACATTTGGTTCAATTTAAATTCGGATCTATCTAGGCCCAATTGAAGTCCATTGACTCAAACTATAATTTCCCTAAAGAAAATGGACTTGCATACAAATCCTTGAAAAAATTTGAGTTAAAAGGATGCATCCTTTGTTTCTCTTCATATTCTTTCTACTCTCTTTGCTGGAGCTCCATCTTCTTCTTCTACTCTCATATTCACTTTAATATTGGAGCTGGAATTCAACTCCAAGAGCCTTGCATGTGCTCTTACTAAATTCCAATCATCTCTTTCTTCATCCTCTTGTGTATCTCTTTCATTGAAGCTATAAGATTCGTCATCTTTCACCTATCTATAGCTCTTTAAGGTAAAGAATCACTCTTATGTCATTTCTTTGAGTTCAAAAGAGTCAAGAAGACTCAAATGAGCAACATGCATGCATCTTACAATGGATTCATCCATTGCATGTCTTTGCATATAATAGGATTTCTTTCTATTGAGGCTTTCTCCATCATTAAACCAAAGAAGAGGCTAGTTTTGGGTCAAGCATTGATACAAAGTAAGTATAAGAATGTATATTACTACAAGCATGTCTAATTTGTTGATTCTTGAAGTAATCTCTCTAAATATAATTTTACAGCTCCTTTTACCCCTTGATTAAGTATATATATGTTCGATTAAGTGATAAAGAGTATGAATATGTAATATTGATGAAATATGGGTATTGTAAGACCTATTAGGATAATTTGGAGCAAAAAGAATCCCATTGGAATCAAAACTGAAGAGTTCTATATTGAACTCGTGCTTTAGAGATAACTTCCAAAAATTATAAAGCTTACGGTAAAGCCTACGGCTAAGTGATAAGTGTTTAATGGCTTAGAATCCAAAAAACTCAAATTCTACATTTGTTCTATGGCTAACCCACGTCCAAGCTATAAAATGAACTACAGTTAAGCCATAACAACCCCGAAACCAAGCCATAAGCCATTTTATGGCTAGCTTTCCCTAGAACACCCAAAACCAATTTTATTCTATGGCTGACCCTCGGCTAAGCTGTTCAACTAAGTCATAGCCAAGCCATGGCCTAGCCGTAGGCTTCATATGGCTAAGCCATAGGCCAATATACGGCTAAGCCGTAAATGCATGTGAAATTAAGATAAAACCTATGCTAGTCAGCTGAGCCATAACTTGTACACATCTAAGCCGTACTAACACTGTGAACTTAGGACATTAGGGATTTTCAAGACTTTATAGGGCTTTAGATATGGCGCCTTTACCTTAATTGAATTAGCCCAATGGTGATCAAATATTAAAAAGGAAGAGTAAAGAGTTGTCATTCATCCCCTTCAATTTTTTAGATGGTTTGCCGATGTTATATCATGGGTATTGGCATAAGAAGAGGTGTCTTTTGTATACACAATGTAACACCAAGATTTTGGTAACACAATGGAATTGAACATTTTATAAATTCATCGTATTGAATGACCTCGAAAATACAGATTATCTAGTATAAGGTTGGCTAGTAACAATCCTTGGCAATTGCTTAATCTAATTGCATTTATATTGTTAAGTAACTTTTCCCTCAACATGATCTAATCATGTACCCATTCTTCCCAGTGTACCTGGAGGCAAAATCAGAGCTGGAGTTTCTATTGAGCGTGTTCCTATGTGCCAAAATGGGTGTAGCTAAGGTTGAGATGGTTTGAGCTATATTAGCTCATTTAAGTATGCATTGTCTGATTATCAGTTACTTGTCTAATTCCCATTTTATGACTAAATATGAACTCAAGACCGATACTCCCTTTATATACCAATGATTATGTATGAATATGAGATGATCGTTATGATTGACAATAAGTATGTATGATATGAATTTGGTATGGTCTAGGTACTCGAAGTTGGCACCACTTAGCTTGCATCCATATTATATTCGACGAGACCAATATGGGTATTCCTTATGTCACTACTGCAGTAGTTTATGAAGGACTAGATCAGCACTCTTGGGAAGTTAGACTGATTCCCTAGCAATATTCCCCTCTATATGTTATATGTTCTCCTTAGAGAGAATATAACCTTATGAATGCCAACTAGCATGTTATGATATTCTATTCATAATTTGTTATTCATGTTAATTTCATGCATAACATGCCTAGATTACAATTATTGCTTTTTTTTAATCAATATGTTCTCTAATTCATTTGATGTATCATGATGGTCTTATATATCTCTATATTTGCTTAACCGTCACATTAATATGCTACCCTTAGTGTTACAGGTACAAAACCTAAAGCCAGTATGACAATCGACATGCCCCTAGAAGGAACCTCAATAGTACCTCGAGGTGTAGATGAGTGAAATGAAGATGACGTATTCTATTAGTCGTGCTACAAAGAGCGTCAATGGGTTCTTGTTGGATTGTTTAATGTTAGATATGATTGAACTTATGGTTACATGCCATCTTTATCATGTTGTTTGGGCCTATGATTGGATGGACATGTTTTTTGGATTTTGTAAGTGTTTAAGTACTTTGTCGTCATGTGTATGAGATTGAATGAGTACTAGACCTTAGGTATATTTATGAATGAGTGATGTTTTATTATCGCTTATGATCATTACCGGTGTATTTCACAGGCTTTTGCTTTATTGTTTGAAACTTAATATACCTATTTGTGGAACTTCCTCACATGTTCATGTGGAATCTCCCTTGTAGCGGTTCGTGCGTGTCTTCACATGGCACGAATTGCTATGGGATTACGTATACCACACCCTGGGGCCAATTCTAATCCTTAATTCTTGGGTTTAGAGTGTGATAGTAAATCCAAAAGATTACAAGTTGGACCCCCATACAAGTCTAAGAAGATAAAAACAAAACAAACCATCCAAACCATACACACATTCAAAACATCCATACAAAGTTAAACCAAACATTCAATGCCAACAACAAAGTGGAGCAAAATGAAATTTTTATTGATATTCATTTGGAATTTAATACAAAAATGAAGTCAATGTATACATGACCCCCAGGGCTAAACAAAATAAAAAGAGCCAGATAGGAGCTCTAGTCTAGGAAATTCTCCAGTTGCTTCCTTGCTTTCAGTACACCTTCTATAAGGGCACTCCCTTTGTAGTTTACATAAGCAAGTTTGGCAGTATTGATGTCAATCTCATCTAGTTTGATATTTATTTCACTCTCCAAAGACTGAACAAAATCATCCAAAGCCATCTGCTTCGCCTCTACACATGCAAGAAGGTGATCTCTATGTTAACTGCCCTCTGAAACGGACCTCTTCAAGTCCTCGATGTCATTTTCTAAGGAAGACAATTGTTGCTGTAACACGGTGATTTGCTGTTGTATATTTTGATGCTCGGTCATATGCACAGTTATCTCCTGTGTTATCTTGGCCTACACTACATTTACTACCTGTATCTCTTTTTTGGTGCCCTCAATCTCTGTGGCCAACTAAACTTTATGTCTCAACACTTCATCATGAAATGCTTTGGCATAATCAACACTTCTGTCCCAGATATTCTTTTCTTCAAGCTTGCTGAGAAAGAGGACAAAAGCATCACGAAGACCACTCAAATCAATTGCAGCACAAGAAGATATCAACATATCGCCTAATGCTTTAGCACCTTGGATCTTTTTGGGAGTAAGATCTCCTCAAAAGAGTATGGCCAAAATGTTATGATCAAATGGCCATCTTTATGGCAAAGTTCATGGCAGATTGGAGCTTTGGAGCATTGCCAAATAAACTGGACTCCTTAGGGATGAAAAGATTTGACTCTCGCTCTTGTGAATTTAATTGAGTCTAAAGAGCCTGAGCAGTCATCTCCTTCTTTCTCAACATTTGAACCCTCATCCCCATGAGCCCAATGCTTCTTCATGGACAGAAGGCGAATCATACGATCCTTGCAAAGATAAAGTGGCAAAAGGATCCTTATTTGTATGTGGTGTTACTGTAACATTCAATAATGTTTTTCAGGATCCTCTACTTTCAGCAATAGAAACTTCATCGATATCTTTTACACAACTGGGTCTTCAATAAGCGATGACTGATTGGCCCTAAAATGAACTCTTGGAGGTGTCGTGGCCTTGGGAGATGTGAAGCTGCAAGTAACTAGGGGCAATCCACTAGCAATTGGCGTTGTAGGGGTATCATCTTCCATCAGTAGTAAATCTAGTGCAATTGATTTAGAATGACATAAGTTTGGCTTCATTTTTGCTTGTTTCGCTTCAGTGACTTCTTCAGAGTGCTGGAACTTGTATCTTTCGATTTTTTGAGTGTTGAATGATGACCAAAAATGCTTGGTTTGGCCATGTAATCAACTTAAACTTTCATAATCATCACCTTTTGGTTATGGATTGTTTTTGTACAAATCCGGAAAAGGTGCTTAAACAAGCAAAAATGGAGCAAAAGTCATTCTGAACTTCTAATTTTCAAGGAACAAAATGAAGCCTAAAAAGGCTTATTCATAACTTCCAGGATGGCCCAAAACCCTTCCCAAGTGAGAAAATCAAAGGAAGAAGACTATATCCAAGTGGCCCTTACATTTGCCTTTTTTAATTGAGATGCATTCTTCTTCTTCTTCTTCTCTAAACTGTTCCTCACTTAAGTTAGTGAGAAAGGAGAAGAAGAAGTATGTATCTCACTTAAACAAGGCAAATGCAAGGGCCACTTAGATGAAGGCAGACCCCATATAACCCTCCATCTAGTCTTAGATGTGATCCAAACTCAGAAAGTATAAGAAAATACATGAAAAATGAGAGAAGAATAAAGAAAAGAGGGAGACAGTAAGGAGTGACCGTGGACCACCGTCAGTGACAGATAGTGGCCGAAAAGGCCACTGTTTGTTCCCTTTTTTGCTCTGTTTCATTTTTATGATGCTTTCAAAGTGCTGAACTTATTTTCTTCGATTTTACAGCATTGAATGACCCCCAAGAGTGCTCAATTTGGCTGTGCAATTGACTTAAACCTTTGATAATCATCACATTTTGGTTACAAACAATTTTTGTACAATCCGAAAAGGGTGCTTATACAAGTAAAAATGGAGCCAAAGTTGTCTTATTCTGAACCTATAATTTTTAAGGAATAGAATGAACCCTAAAGTCTTGTTAAAAACTTCTAGGATGGCCCAAAACCTTTCCCAAGTGAGAAAATGAAACAAAAAAAGGGCTTCATCCTAGCATCCTAGTGGCCCTTGCATTTGTCTTCTTTAAGTGAGATGCTTGCTTCTTCTTGTTCTCTGAACTATTTTTCACCTTAAGTTAGTGAGAAAGGAGAAGAAGAAGTAGACTTGGAGTGCTAGAAGTACTTTGAAAGTCTTGTGGATGCTTGGAACTAGGATTGTAACTTGTTGAAAGTGATTGATTACTTGGAACTTGCTTCGAACCTTGCTCTAACCCTTTTGTCGAAACCCAAGTGTGCCTTTTATAGGCCTCAAAGGAAACTAGGATAGTTCTCAACAGTTGCAAGGGAGTTACACTTTGAAATAAAGTGAAATAACTCCCATAAACCATTTGGGACCAAGTCACAGGTGTCAGTGATCACAAGCCCAGTTTTAAATTTTTGCACATGTGACCCGTTTTCGCCTGTTGGGGGCCTGAATAATATCTAATCTTCTTAAAATTTAGCGGATGCTTTTTAACATTAGTTTGCGTGTGTCATAGAAATTTTAGGCCGTTTTGACCTACTAGAGTTGGTCAACTCCCTTGTTGATTTTTCATGAAAATGGGCTCTTATTTTAGCTATTTAAGGTCCAAATGACCTCGGTTTGGTTTGAAACTTGGACAGATTGATGTCAGGAGTATCTTGAAGTATCCATCCAAATTTCATATAATTTGAATTTGTGGAAGTAGGATTTCGAGCAGTGACCCACTTTTTTCATGTTCTAAGTTATTATTCACCTTACACTGTAGGCAATTAGCTTGCTTTCTACCCGAATGATGTTCAATTGAGTTGGAACTTTGAGGAATTGACTTTAAATATATTTTGAATCTCTGTCCTAAATTTCAGGAACTTTGGCTTCCTAGACATAGGACTTTGCTCCGTGACCTGTAGGACTCGAAAATCACGGACTCCTAGTTAATATGTCGTTGAAACGCTCAAACAAAATCCTTTTAACTTGGAAATTTGCAGAATCTCCTTTAAGCATGACTAAAGCTTTGTGTCCAAATTTCATCAATTTCAGTGACTTGGAAGCAAGACTTTGGTTAATGACCCCCAATGCCTTAGGGGTCATTAACCTAAAGTTGACATGTATGTAGACTTTGGGTCAAATGATACCCATTTGACTTGAAATTTTGTAAAGCCTCCCTTGGGCATAATTTGAGCTTCTATTACGAGTTTAGCTAATTTGATCTTCATGAGTTGTCACTTTGCACAGTGACCCCACAGAGCTTAATAGACGACCATTTGAGCTGAGTTTGGGTCCAAATGATATCTCAACGCTTTGAAACTTTGAAGGATAGTCTTTGAATGTATTTGAAGGCATCCCTCTAAGTATCAGCTTGTTTCAACATGCAGAAATGTTAATTTCCACAGTGAACCCCAAAAAGCTGGCAGATAGTCACTGAAGCTTAGTTTGAGCTGAGATGAAGTCCAAATGCTTTGAAACTTTGAAACATCATTCCTACACATGTTTTGGAGTTGCCATGAGATTTTAAGCCACTTCAGTAACCTTAAAACTTGTGTGTGTTCAATGACCTATAGACTTTGAGTGAATGAACCTTAAATTTGAAATCTGGTGAGTCAAGTGACCAAATGAAGTTCATTAACTCTGGAATTGGAATTGTTCCACTCCGAGTTCATCTGAAGTCTTCTGAGTGAATTGCATCAGCTCTGTATGTCTGGATGCAGTACTTGACTTGTCCTTCCACGATCCTGGCGTTTATGCACCCTTGGTTTAGAATTTTCTTGTAATGTCCTCACTGTAACATTGATAATTTTTTATGGGTCAACAACAAGCCAAAGCTTTCTTCTTCACTTGATTAGTCAGTCTGGTTACTAAGGTTTGATCTTTGAATCTGGCAACCATTAGCTTAGAAGTGTTGGCAACTTTTCCCAATCCATGGAATCAGAAATGGGAAGCGAAAGGATATCAATAGCAAATCTCTTTTTCTTTTTCTTCTGCTCTTTAGTTTATTAGAGTAAATCCTTGAAATGAGTGAGATCGGTCAAATTGTTGATAACTAATCACTTAACTTTCTTTTGGTCTTCAGTTGCATGTGATGGATGCTAAGGTGAAGATGGTGGGTTTGGTGCTACAATGATGGAGGGTAGATGCCTCCTGCCGAACCTTCATCCCTCTTTCTAAGTCAGAGGGTAGAAGATAATGTCTTCAAGTGAAGTTAAGAGTTTGTTTTCAGCCTTGTTATATTTTGAGGTACGTGGCTGAGGTGACCACGTACTGCATCCAGGAATGGACGTATGCTTCTGGGCCTTCTTGCAAGATAAGAGTTGCTAAAGCTCCTTTAGTGCTTGCTTATTAACGACCTGTTGCTTAAGCCAAGTAGATGATGATTTTAAGCCTTGGGCAGCCACTGAACATGACTTGCCAAGTGCTAGTGGCTTATGATCAATGAACCGAACCTATCTTTCCCTCAAACAAAGCTTGATGATATGAAGGCTACTACCTCCTGACTTCAATTTGCATTTAAGTTCCTCCTAAACCTTGTTGAAAACCTAAATGGACTCTAGACGTATTTAAAGACCTAGGGTTTAAGAGTCTCAGTTTTCTTAATGGACTTAGGCATCATTGATGACCCGTTCAGATCAGAAGAAATCACAGAGCCCATAGGAGTGGAGAGTCTCTAGAAGACTAAGACTCTCAAAGCAGGGGTAGTAGGGTTAGTTCAATCCTGCTTTGGTGTTCTTACAGATAGTTTGGTCTGGGTCATAAAGATTTTGAAAAGCCTCTCCTTGGCTTCATCGAAAGTGATGATCAAAGAACCCATGATACTTTTTGCAAAACAGGAAGCTCAATGGACTATATTAGTGTCGCAATCAACATGGTTGCCTCTTGGGCTAGCCAGAATGGTTTATGAGTGCCTTCTGAAACCAACAAGGTTTTAAACCAGAATGGTTAGAAATGGGCATAAACTCCATCTCATTGTGCTATGCTGACCATCGTTGCTGTCAAAATTTTTGCAGCACTTCGAGACTATATAGTCAGGCTTAAAAACATGCTAGGTTGACTAGACCTGGATACCAAAATTTTGGCAGCATTTCAGGGCTATTTATGTCAAACTTATAAGCAAGAGAGGGTTAGATCCAATCAAAGGAATAGGGCCCACAGGATTAAGCCTGCACCACTACCATAATGATCACACAGGATGCAGCAGTTCAAGACACCGAACAATACATGACTACAATGTCATTATTCTTATGACTATTTTGATATGAACATTTGTTTAGATCTTATAAATAAACTGGTGATCAAACAACCAGTAACGTAAAGCCTTTTAGACTGAATTGACACTCTTCTATTACATAAAGGGGTGTTGATTTGGTCCGTGCACTTCAAGGCACAAGGTTCCTTCATTTAAGTGACAAGGGTATGCACTTCGAGCAAGGCGCAAGGTTTCTTCATTTAAGTGGCAAGAGCATGCACTTCGAGGTGCCAAATGCCTTCATTTAAGTGAAAAAAAGGATGCACTTTGAGGTACAAAGTTCCTTTATTAATGCTCCTAAACCCATCATAGACATCAAGGTCTTACATGGGTGTCGACAGAAGTCAAACAAGTCAACTTAGAGGCAAATAGGTCAATGACTGCATGCTTATGGTCACTGCCCATTTTACATTACCCCCTGTGGTCATAGCCCTTTTTATATAGTTCCTCACAGTCACAGGCTATTCTACATAGCATCCCACCGTCGCTAGCTCATAGTAACACATTTCAGCACTTTTTTCAACACTTTCCATGGATTTTCGCAAATTTTCATGTTTTTTGGTGAAATTTGATGACAAATTAGAACAAATTCCATTTCCCATAGATGGTGCCAATCTTTTGATCCCACTTGATACGTGATGTGAAATGCAATGGATTCGAGTCCAACATTCACACACTTCAAACGTTAAGAATAATGGAAAATATAATTATAGTTCATCATTAACCTCCCTTTGTTTGCGTGGATTTAAATATTCTGACCGCAGGGATGCAAGTTGTTTACAAGTTTTGAAATTTTACAACTCCTCCCTCTAGTCTCATATGTGATTTAAACTTAGAAACTACAAGAAAATACAGGAAAAGGGGGTTAAAATGCAAAAGAAAAAAAAGACAGGGAAATGTTGACCGTGGCTCATGGTCACTGACAGACAGTGGTCATTTCTGTTTGCCCCATTTCTTATTTATTTCACTTCTGTGACGCCTTCCGATTGCTGGAGCTTGTTTTCTTCAACTTTTGGAGTATAAATGACCACTAAGAACATATAATTTGCCATGGAATTGACTAAAACCTTTGGTAATCATCACTTTTTTTTTACGGACTGTTTTTGTACAAATCTAAAATGGGTCCTTTATACAAGCAAAATGGACCTAAAGTTGTGTCATTCTGAGCCTATAATTTTTAAGGAACAGAATGGAGCCAAAAGAGGCTTGTTCACAATTTCCAAGATGGCCCAAAACCCTCCCAAGTGAGAAAACCGAAGGAATTGGTTTCATCCTTTGTATACTTGATGGCACTTGCACCCATCTTCTTTAAGTGATACACATACTTCATCTTCTTTAAACCATTTCTCACCGTAAGTTAGTGAGAAGGAGAAGAAGTAGACTTAGAGTGCTTGAAGTGCCTTAAATGCCTTGTGAATTCTTAGAAACTTGCTTGTTAATGCCCTGAATCTTGTTGAACTTCCTTGAATTTGCTTGGAACTAGTGTGGGACCCTCTCCCAAGTGCCAAACCTTCCTTTTGTAGACTTTAGAAGTGGTTTAGGGAGTTATGAGAGGTTGGAATTCAAACTAAAGCGGAGAAAACCACTGAAAACTACCGGGAACCATTTCACAGGTGTATTGATCGTGGCCGCAGTCACTGGCAGGTCCAATTTCGAGTTTTTTTGCATATGTGACCCATGTTCACTTGTTTAGGGCTTGAACGATGTCCGATATTCATGAAAATTCTTTTAACACTATTTTGAGTGTGTCAAAGAAATTTCAACCCGTTTTGACATTGATCAACCCTTCTGTTGACTTTTCATAAAAATGAGCCTTTTTTCAACTGTTTGAGGACCAAATGACCTCAGATTAATTTGAAACTTGGAGGTCTTGATGGCAGAGGTAACTTAAACTATCCATCCAAATTTCATGTGGTTTGGATTTATGCAGGTAGGATTTTGAATAGTGACCCACTTGTTGCATGTTGTAAGTCAATGTTCTCTTGTGTTACAAGTAGTTAACTTGTTTTCTACCCGAATGATGTTTAATTAATTTAAAACTTTGTGAAATTGACTTTAAACAAATTTTGAGTCTTTGATCCAAATTTCATTAGCTTTGGTTTCCCATAGGTAGGATTTTTAATCAATGACCCCCATGACTTGGAAGTCACGGACTCCTAGCTGACATATAGTCGAAGTAGGGTCAGACGAAGTCCTTTTAGATTAAAAATATGTAGAACCACTTCTGAGTATAACTTAAGTCTTGTGTCTAAATATCATCAACTTCGGTCTCCCAAAAGTAGGACTTTGGTCAGTAACCCCATGCCTTGGGGGTCATTGACCCAAAGTTGACATTTGTTGGCTTTGGGTCAAATGACATCCACTTGACCTGAAATTTTATAGAGTGCCTCCTAAATATAATTTGAGCCTCTTCCAAGAGTTTCAACTAATTCTGACATGTAGAAGTATCAACTGCCACAATGACCCCAAGTAGTGGGAAGACAGTCACTATAGCTTAATTTTGAACTAAGATGAAGTCCAAATGCATTGAAACCTTGGAGCATCATTTCTAAGCATGTGTGGAAGTTACCATATTATTTTCAATTGCTTTAGTAACTTAGAACCTTGAATGTGTTTGGTGACCCCTAAGTTTTGAGCCAGTGAACATTGAGTCTAATACTTGGTGAATTGAGTGACTAAATCAAGTCCACTAATTCTGAAATTTGAACTGCTGCACCTTGAGCTCATTTGAAATCTTCTGAATGAGTTGCATCAATTTTGAACATCTAGATTCAGTACTTGACTTGGCATTCCACAATCTTAGAGTTTATGTACCCTTGGCTCTGAACTTGCTTGTAATATCCTTACTACAACATTTGTAATTTTTTATGGGTCAACAGTATCAATCAGTTGAATGAGAAAGTGAAAACTTGTGAAGTACACCTGTAGTCATGATAAACACTAATAAAACATTTTTTCATTAATGTACGATGTTTCGCAAGAAGCCCAACCACAAGCACATGATATACAAAAAATACTTAAACATATACAAAAATCAAAATAATATGTCCATCAATCTATGACTCCAAAAACTATATGATAATGATGACATCATCTATCCACAAATCCAAACATGGCTACTCCTGATGTAACTCATAATCAACCCCATGACACACTACGTAGGATGGCTAGTAATAATAGTCATCCTCATTCCACTCATCTACATTCCAAGGTACCTCTGGGGTTCCCTCAGGGGCCGTGTCTACTGCCACACCAGCAATGGGTTCTATACCCATAACACTAAGTGTAGTACTGTTAATATGATAGTTAAGCACATATAAGAGTATACAAAACTCTCTTGATGTATCAATTGAATTTAAAGATATATTATTTAAAAGAGAACAATAACGGAAGCTAAGCATGGTGTGCATGTGAATAAGGATGAATAAAGAATCATAAACGAAATACAATAGTATACGAATTGGTATCTACAAGGCTATCTTCTCTCTTAAGAGAGCATATATCGCATGGTGGGAAATCACTAGCGGTCAAACCTAGATTCGTCTAGCTACCAGAAGAGCGCCAACCAACTCATCATATAACTACTACAGTAGGTGACAAATAGAACACCCTAAGTCAGTCTCGTTGAGCCTTCTATGGGTATAAGTTAAACAGTGCCAACTCAATGTATTAGGACTAATTGAGATTCATAACTTTTATACTTAATTTACATAGCGATCTTCTTATACTTATGCAGAAGCATATCAATCTTGAGATCATATAAATCATAAAACCGAAGTTGATCAGTAATTCTAACTATTTGTACAATGCATACATTAGTGAGCTAATAGTGCTCGAATCCTCTCAACCTTAGTTACCTATTTCTTAGCTCACCGGCTCACACTCAGTAGAATTCTATCTCCAATTTTACCTTAAGGTTCACTAAGAAGAATGGGTACATGATTTAATTATGTTGAGAGCAAGGGTTACTTAAGCAATATGAATGCATTTGAATTGAGAGTTTAACAATGATATTTACTAGCCAACCCTAGCTAAGATAATTCATATTTCCTTAGTCATTCAATATGGTGTATGCATAAAGCGTCCGGTGTCAATGTGTTACCAAATCTTGGTATTACATTATATAAGCGATGAATACCACTTCTTATGCCAATAAACATGACATGACGTCGGGAAGCAACTAGAAGATCAAGAGAGAATGAGTGACAGCTCCACACTCTTCCTTCTTATTGTTAATTACCGTTAGGCTAATTTATATGAAGTGAAAGTATTATTTCTAAGGTCCTGCATAGTCTTTATTTGTACTTAAGGTGCTAGCAAAAAAATTGGCTTACAATGTATCTCTAAAGTCTTGAAGGAAGGCTAGAACAACTCCAAATTAAACCCCATTTGAGAGAAATAAATATAAAGTTTTATAAGATTCAGGGTACCCGATTGATCGGGTAGGTGTTCGATCGATCAAATACCTCCTAGAAGTGGATTCTGATCGATCAGCCCTGGAGGGCTTTTGCCTTCGAGCAAATCAATGTCACACTGGTTCTTCTCTCTTCCTTTTGACTCCTTCCACTTCAATTCATCAAGAGAACCACTTTTACACCTTTTAATACTACAATTGAGTTTCTCCTTCATCCATTTTCATCATGCATTCATAATTCAATTCACATTAATCATTGACACTTGAACCTTTTTAATTAAAGAGTAAAAGAGCTGTAGATTGGCTTTCTTAGAGAGTTTATCAAGAATCAACATAATTAAGCTTACATGTAGCAAAATATATGCTTATACTTGCCCTAACTCAGTGCTTTACCCAAATCAAGCTTTTCCTTTGATTTAATGGTGGAGAAAGTCTCAATAGAACAAACCTTAAGACATGCAAGAGGTAAAATGGGTATGAGATATATGTATGCTATAAATTTGAGTCTCTTTGATTCATTGGAGTTCAAAGAACTGAAATGGTGATGGAATCCTTACCTTAGAGAGCTATAGAGAAGAAGATGAGGTGCAATTATAAGTTCTAATAGAGAAAAAACACAAGAGGATGAAGAAAGAGGAAGATGAAACCTTGTGTTCTTGCATGCGAGGGTCCAAGTGCTTTTGGAGGAGGAGAGAGAGTGAAAGGGGAGAAAAAGATATTGCTCTAGCAAAACTTTGAGAGAATGAATAGGAAAGAGTAGTTTACATTGGTTTTAAATCAAAGTTCCTAGAAATTTACAAACAAGTCCAGTCCGCTTAAAAGATTTATAGTTTGAGTCAAATAGACTCTAGTTGGGCCAAAATGAATTTGAATTAGGTTGGGCCAAACATAAAAGATGACCCACAAGATGAAATACTCATGATGCAATTAACATGATGCTAATATGATGCACAACCATGCAACTCAAAATTATGAGAAAGTCCTTGACTACTTATCCATGACCCAATCTCAAGAGATTTGGGTTGAATTAACCTAAATAAGTATTAATTATAGTAAAATAAGATTAATTATAGTAAATTAAGATTAGCTCTGGTTTGGACCTTACATTATCCCACTAACTTACAAACAATATTTACTTTTAACAAAAAAAAAGTCACTTTTAATTAGCTCTAATTTGGACCTTTCATTATCCTACTAACTGACAAACAATATCTACTTTTAACCAAAAAAAAAAGTTAAAATGTTACATCCTTTCTTCACTAAAAGACAAAATCTTAGCGTTGGATTTATTTAACCCCTCTCATTTTTTTTCAACTTTTGAAATGATTATTCACCTTAATTCACTCTACTAGTTAAATTAACAAACAGCCCTTATATGACAAGTGGAAAGGTTGCAGAAACTATTGAGGGAAGAATGAGAGGAGGCCGCCATTGCCCCCAACGCCACCACCAGTCGCAGGTGCATGCTGTTGCCAGACCAATCTCCCCACCACCTCCAGTCGTTGGACTCCATCATCGTTGCCACGGAAGAAGGCAAAGGCTACAAGTTACTCCATCATCAGCTACCCACACGAAAGAGGAGTTAGAAGAGGAAAAAAGAAAGGGAAAAAGAAGAAAGTAGCAAAGCTCCTAAATTTAAAAAAATAAAAAATTTCTACATGAAATCATCCTTAGGAGATCTATTTTATGCATTAAATTTATCTAGGACCAATTCCATGCACTGTCCAACTAGGGAGTTTTTTTTCCATGAAATCCTTAAAAATATATTAAAACTAACTCCTTCTGCTTTCTAATGTTTATCATGTGTTTTAGAGTTAATCAATCTAATTATGCACATAACATTAACTGGAATGAGTATTTCCAAAACGGTAGGACAAGGTGCAACAAATGTGAGTTCATTGATAAATTTAGAGATGCACTCAATGGATTTATAAGTGCCATCCTCATTGGATCTAGATTTTTTTCAGTAAATATAGGATATCTAGATTAAGGAGAAGAGTTTTGATGGTCTAGATTCTCTACAGCTTAAACACTAAAAATGCACTCTATTGCTTTTCACTAATATGACGCATGACAAAATTTATGGAGTTCGTTTGGCCCATTCATTGTGAGACAGATTAGGATATAGTCGACTTAAAACTTAGGTCATCGGCTGCCAATAACAAAATGATTTAGAGTCTCATAGAGAATGGTTGAAATGGAAATTTGTCTTTTATCAGCCAATCATCCATTTTATGACCGTACATTTAACATGTAATAGACTTGATTTTCTAAATTCGCGTGATGCTATATTCACTTTTGTGCTTTTTCACTGGTACGTGGGGATAACACTGCAGACCCAATATACCATGTATTAACTTTAAAAGAAACAGAGAATACCTTGTTGCTGAAGATTAAGATGACCCCAATTCTTTGAGACAAGAAAGAACTTGTACTTTGGTGCATTAGAGTTTTCTAACTTCAATGATTTCTTGTAAAACTGATTACCAATTAAAATATGATATGTGATAGTGTCTGTAGCGCCCACTAAACTATTGGATATAAGAGGATCAGTAGATGTAGCAATGACAAGAAAAATAAAAATTAAGGTCCGTTAAATTATGATACTTGCCATTCTAAAAGTCTTTAATTATATAGACGATAATAACTCAAGTTTTACATTCAAATGTTTATTCAGTGTCTTTGATAGGATGAGTAGCAACATCTAATAAGCCAAATTTCAAAGCATTGCATGTAATATTCCGTGTTTTTATCGATAATTTAGTTTGAAAGGTAACTACATTAGTCTTATTCTATTACCATGTTGTTTACTGCAACATTTTGTTGTGTTTTTAAATGAAACTGTAGCTTTGTTTTATCTCAGTCAAAATGGTTGACCAATATCATCATAGGGGTGAAAACAATTTATTGGAAACCAAACTTGATAAGTAATTTTTAAGAATAGAAAAATAAAAAAGCAAGTGATTGATTACTTACGTGAATATTTCCCTTGATCATATTTTGCTGGACGCTTTTACCCTAAATAACTGATGCACATTTCCAATTTAACATTTCTTCAACTTGGTGTCTCCATATAATACCAAAGGTGAGCATCACCAAATTTCTGGAGACTCCTGTCATGATCAGAGGTTCCCAACTCAATTAAGGCACAATAAAACTGAAAACCACTTAAATATCATTAGATTGATCACCTCTTAAACATATGTTGAGAATTTTTTGGTCGATGACTAATTTCAAAGCTTTTATTTTAGCTCGTCAAGGTGATCCCCTTTGACAAACCGGTCCAATGGCAGCAGTGACTTTTTTTTTTTTTCTTTGGGTAAGAGGAATAATAGATTAAAAACCGAAGAACACTACAAAAGGTTGGGCTTCACCCATGACAGAACTGAGCCCGGTCCAATGGCATCAGTGACTTGTAGGTGGGAATGGCAGTTATTGACTATTGGCAATGGTGGGGGCGGCCTGTATGGGCCTCAACATAAATGAAACCCGTAGTTATTGATCATTTTGAAAATGAAATACAATAAGTCGGTCAGGTTGACTGATTGACTAATTTGCATGGATCCAATCAGATTACGAGCTGTTTGTTAATTACTCAGGTCGAAAATATTGATCGTTCAAGTATGTATAGAGTTGGCCGGCCATTTAATAGACAATCAATCCAGACATTCTTGAGTTGACCCATAAATCAAACCCAAACAATTTTGGATCTACGTTTTGACCCATGTAGATTTTCAGATTCCCACCTCATGAACTGGCCTGAACTCAAACTGGACAGAATTCAACTACCCTAGGGCCCCTCGCACCTACGTCTATTCATAACATATGTAAGGGTTGCAATTCCCAACTGCCCCACAAACCCAACATGGCAATCAAGAGAGTTAACACAAGTAGGAATTAAGCCTGAGGAACCCACAAATTGGGAAGGATTGCAAACATAAGTGGAAAGAAATGCTCCAAAAGTAAGATGATTAGAAATTCTTAGGAATTGATCCCTAGGCAACCCATGAGGGATTGCCAACCAAGTAACCCCTTATTGTATATTTTTAGTTAGCATTAAGGTTAGTGTTTCTAACCTGATAATTAATAAATGAGTTAAGGTTTAGATGAAATTTCTGACCTTATCCATAAATGAGTTTTTCTTTTCTTTTTTCGTAAATCTTTCAATAAATGAGTTGGATAGAATTGACCAGATTTTTGTTAGTTATAACCCGTCAAAGCCGGCCCAAGCAGTAGACTAATTGCAGTCACGCCAATCTAACTCAAAACCCTGCTTCTTGCTGGGGTTGACCCTGGATTGGATTTGGATTAATATTTTAAACCTGATTAATGAATAGAACGGATTTAGGTACCCCCACTGTGCTCAACCTGACCGGGCCGTTTCCAACTACTCCATAGACCAAATGAGCAAAAAGCATTTGTTTTCTCTATAGCCGTCGGAGTTAAGAATATCCATAAGATATGAGGGTGGCGGGTTTTGTTTCAATGAATCTGGCTCTTTTGGCTATTCTCTCCTTTGAAAAATTCCATTTGGTAGGAGAAAAAAATAAAGCGCTATGCCACCAGCATTCCTTTACTCTTTTAGTTTATATGAGCACTCCAAACTGCATAGAACGGAAAAAATCTTAATTTCCACAGCACACACAGGCAAGTCCATACAAATTCTGTGCACGAAAGAAGGATGATGATCACGATGAAAAATGAAGATCCCAAGTGGCCAATGTTGTCCAATGCTTGCTTCGGTTACATTGGCCCTGCGATGGCAATAGTAGCATGTCTTGACCAGCATGAAATTCTAATCTGGCTAGGCATGTCAGGCTCAAGCCTAGACTTCGAGGCTCAAGTGAAATATGGAATGGGCATTGGGTCTGGCATTGGTACAGGTACCCAAATTGGCGTAGGAATTCTAATTACGTTTATAATATGCAATTCTGATTTATCAGAGGTCGGGCTTGGACTTGCGCTTTTGCACTGCAATTCAGGGCGCCTTCGGCTTCGTCAATACCAGATGCACACAGAAAAAATGTAATTATCCCTTCTTATATGTTGATGCTCTTAAGAATCGATCAAACACAAGAAGAAGGTGAATCTAGATGGACTAAGGGCAGCCGTAGGAAACTGGAAAGGTAACTCCAAGGCTGAACGAAACCCAAAATCCCCCGGCCTGAATTGTATCATAATGTCAAGCCCCATATTTTAATTTTAGGTTGAATCAGTTTGTCAGATTTTAGTCGAGTTGAGAGGGGTTAGATGGGTGATTAATAGGCCATTTTAGAGATTTGGATCCTTGCATGCATGGTAGTTTTGTGTAGGACCCATTGGAAATGAGCTGATTAAAGATTGTTTGGGCCTTGGGCCTAAATTATTTGACCCTTTTTAAGCCAAAAGCCTTTTTCTAAAATTTTGTAAAACTCACTAAAAAGTAAGGGAACCCTTCCTTGTAATTTAGAAAAAACCTTTACATAATATAATCCTAAACGCTTTTGATTGTCTTTTCTTCATATGCCCAATTATTATGTTTTCTTCATTTCCTCTGCAACCAAGCCCTAACAATTCTCTAAAGAAACCAAGGTTCGATCTTCAAATCTGCTTTTAGCATCGAAATCCAGGCGAGTGGATAACTATAAATAATGTCTTTTTGGTCTTTTTGTTGAATAATATACTTTACATATGATTTATTTGATTGGGTTTTATCTTGATTAGGGATTAATAATAAAGATTGATTTTAATTGAAATACAAAATCTGCATATAAAAGAAATAAAATAAAATAAAATAAAATAAATAAGAGATAGCTGCTGCTGCCTGTGTTGCTAGGCAGAAGCACTGTCATGCTACCTAAGCAACACCTACCGCCTGGCCAGCAGGGCAGCCACATGCTGCTTGGCCTGCTGGCCGCTTGGGCTGTTGGCGAGCTTGGATTTTAGGGGGACCTGGCTATAGAACCAAGTGGGCCCAAAGACTGAAACTTGAATTAGATTTTTTTTTTAGGATTTATATTTTATATTTATTTTTGGTTTACCATAGTATGTTGGGGTAATTAGATTATTAAATTACAATTTGTTTAGAATATTGATTTGCGTTTAACTGTGACTTGATTAGAATTTTAATGAATATTTAATTAGGTGAATAAAATTATAATTAGATTTTATTATAATTTTAATGGGAATTTAGTTACTTGTGATTAGTATTTTAATTAGTTGGATTAGAATTTAATTAAGATGTAATTGGGGATGATTGAATCTTAATTAGACAGTATTTGTGATTCTAATTTGGACTTTTAATTTGATGTATAATGACAATTACGAACCTAATTGACCCATTTTCCTTTAACCATAAATTTGGTTTGGATATTTTTATCAAAATTTTGAAACTCACTAACTTTAAATAATTGGATTAGATGGATTCCATTTATTTTTAGAAAGGCTGGTTGAATGTTCACATGAGAATTGAACTGAATTCAAAATGAGAATGTGAGATTCGGGATGCACCACATAATAGACACTGAAAGTAGGATATTGGCATCATAGACTCTCATTACCATTATAAAAGAGAGTGGGTTCTTATGTGCATATTTCACTAACTATGGCTGTTAGGTGGATTAGTGCTTACCTTCAAAGAATTTGAAATGACATACAATCATAATACACTTTTAAATTAAGTAATATAAGTACTTAAATTGATATTGGGTTTGATATTATGAATTAAGGGTTTTACTGCATGATTCATTATGCATTCGTATATAGTATGTATTTATATACATACATTTGACCGACTATAGTTGGAGGTGGTTGTACACTATTGGGACAGCGTGTACTGTGGGATATAGTGCACAGTGGTGCCATTTGTTATAATTGGGGGCAATACCCATTTTTGTATATCATATCTATGGGAATACCCATTTTTGTATATTATATTTGTGGGAATACCCATTTTTGTGTATCATATATGCGGGGTACCTATTTTGGTATATTATATCAGCAGGAATACCCATTTTTGGTATATTATATTTGCGGGAATACCCGTTTTTCTGCATTTATGCCATTAGGTTTACATTCAGTGTGTTTTGGGGGAAAATGGAAAATATGTTTTAATTCAATTAATTAACATCATTCCTTGTAATTTACCTTCTTGCTAGATTACGCCAATCTTACCCACTATTTTTGGTGTCTTAGTTCCGTTATCGGTGCCAAACCGGAGGGTCAAGCAATACAGGAGATTCCACCAGATGGCTAAATTGTTGAGTCGAGCGCCAAGGTCATCGTCTGAGGTGTCCCAGTGTTGGTGTTGAAATCTAAATATTAGATTACGTAATAAGGTCATGTTTGAGGCCATTAGTTTATTTATTAAATTTATTTATCTTAGAATCACAACTTTAATTATTATGCTTCGAAGCACTTGACCTTGATTTAATTATTATTGAGATTTATTATATAGTTGGTATATGATACTCAACTGCGTAGATTATGGGTTTCAATTCCGCGTGTGATTATAATTGTCTCACGAAGGACTTCGATCCACTCGGAATTGGGGCCCGTATTGTTTATGTAAGAAAAGTTTTAATTGGCCCTAATTCTTACACCTCTAGAACCGGGTTTGAATTTAGCCCAGTTTTAGGGCGTGACACATGACTCCTTTGATGACTTTTAAGTAGAGTTCTCTTGGACTTGGGGCATTTTTTACTAACAAGATGACTTCATGCTAAAGGGATTTTTGCTTCCATTCTAGAAGCGAATCTCACTTTCGTACTCCATGGGAGGTTGAATCCTTTGCAAAAAAATTAATTCATTTTTTTCCCTTTTTTTACACCATGCAATCTCTATCGTAGAATCATCTCTTTGCAAGAACATTAAAATGACAAGATTTTGGTATCGTAAAGTTGTTGCGCCACAACTTAATCATCTTGAAAGTTTAGAAATAGATAGGGTCCACATGGTTGCAGTATGATAAATGTTTTGGTTAGGATGCATCACATTAAGTTCTAGTTGTTGCTGTGAAATAAAAAAATCTCATAAAATTATACATGTACAAGATGAATGCAAAGAAAAGCCAAGTAGGAAAGTACTGCAATTCAGAAATAGTTTGTACAATTTCTAGGTTTCTTTACACTGAACACCAAGTAGCTTCTGCAAGAAATTCTAAAGTCTTTCTAGGGTCAGACGATAGAAAGAAGTTCAAGAATTGAGAGAGAGAGAGTAGCTTCTGCAAGAAATTCTAAAGTCTTTCTAGGGTCAAGACGACAAAAAGAAGTTCAAGAATTGAGAGAGAGAGACAGAGAGAGTTCTCTAAGGAGTGTGGCAGGCCCCAGATTTTAATTTTTGAGTTGAATTGGTTTGTTGGGTTTGAATTGGGTTGAGAGAGATAAAATGGATTGATTAAACACTCTTGGGCCTTGGGCCTAAGTTATTTGACCCTTTTAAGCTAAAAGACCTTTTCAAAAATTTTATAACACTCACTAAAAGGCAAGAAGCCCTTCCTTGTAATTTAGAAAAACCATTACATAATATAAACCTAAGGGTTTTCCCTATTCTTTCATCTTCTTCCTTTCTCTGCAACCAAGCCCTAGAAGTTCTATGAGGGGAAACTAATGTGTGATCTTCAGATCTGCTGTTGGCATCGAGATCCAGGTACGTGGATAACTGTAAACAATGTGGTCTTGCTTGTTTTGTGGATTAACATGCTTTAAGATGTGATTTATTTGATAGATTTTGATGTCTTGACTAGGGATTAATGATGGAGATTTGATTTTTTTTATTTTGATTAAAATTAAGAAAATACATAAAATAAATAAAATAAAAAATATTTTGATGGCAATAGCGCAGGCACTACCAGCGAGCCTGGCCCGGCTAAGCTGGGCTGGCAGCCTGGCCGGCCCGAGTCATGGCTGGGCCAAGTTCGACGGGCTAGGCCCACCTTAAATAAAAAAATAATAAATAAATATAATTAGAATCTAGGATATTATTTATAAATGTTTAGAGTATTGTGATTTAATTAATGGTCTAGTAGATTAATGGTGATTTGATTTTATTAATTAATTCTTAATCAGTTGTTATTAGAAATTCAGTTAGAATTGTTCATAAGTTAATTAGGGGTCTAATTACTTGTGATTAATATCTTATTAGATTGATTAGAATCTAAATACGATGTAATTAGGGGTAATTGAATCTTAATTAGATTATAATTAGACTTCTAATTTCAATTTTTAAGTTGAGTTTAGATTTTGAATTTGGATTAGGGATTTGGATATTTTGTCTTATATAAAATAATTAGTTGTTTTATACACAGCAATGATTAATTGTTCCCTCCCCTTTTTTATCATAATTAGATTAAGTTTGGATTTGTAATTTAAATATCTTTTAACCAATTTGTAAAACACATTAACCATACATAATTGGATTAAATGGATTTCTTTTTTTAGAGAAGTTGGTTGAATGTTCACATGAGAATTAGACTGAATTTAGAATGAGAATGTGAGATTTGGGATGTCCCACATGATAGACACTGGAAGTAGAATATTGGCATCATAGATTCACATTTCCATTATGAAAGAGGGTTGATTCTCATGTGTATATTTAACTAACTATAACCATTAGGTGGATTAGTGCTTTCTCTCAGAGAATTTGAAAAGACACACAATCATAATACACTTTTAAATTAATATTCTAAGCATTTAAATTGTCATTGGATTGGATATTATAAATTAAGGGTGTCATAGCATGATTCACGATGCATCAGTAGACATATGTATTTCTATAAACATATGTTTATATATATTGACCAACTACAGTTCGAAGGCGGACATACGCCATTGGGTCTACATGTACGGTGGGATATAGTACATAATTGTGCCATTTGTTATTTCCGCAGGAACACACGTTTTTGGTATATTGTATCTACGGGGATACCCGTTTTTGTGCATTCATGCCATTGGGTTTGCATTCGGGTTATTTTAGATCAGAATGAGAAATATATTTTAATTTAATTGATTAACATCATTTCTTACAATTTACCCTTTTGCCAAATTACGTTAATCTGACCCATTAATTTTGATGTCTAAGTTCCGTTATTGGTGCCCAATTGGAGGGTTAGGCAATGCATGAGATTTCTCCGGATGACGGACTTATTGAGTGGAGCACTGATGACATCATTTGAGGTGTCTTAGTATTTGTGCAGAGATTGAAACTTTAGATTATGTAATAAGGCCATGTTTGAAGCCATTAGTTTATCTATTGAATTTATTTGTCTTAAAATTAAAACTTTAATTATTATACTTCAAAACACTTGACCTTGACTTTATTATTATTAAGATTTGTTCATGATTGTTGTATAATACTCATCTACATAGATTATGGATTTTAGTTCCGCGTGTGATTATAGTTGCTTGATCATCAAGCATAGCCTCACGAAGGACTTCAATCCACCCAAAATTGAGGCCCGTATTGTTTATGTAAGAAAATTTTTAATTGGCCTAATTCTCACACCTCTAGAACTAGGCTTGGATCTGACCCAATTTTGGGGGTGTGACAGATAGTATCAGAGCAGTCAAGTTCTAGAAGTTCTAAAAGATGTTAGAACGTAGGTCCAATATGAGGATTAGAAATTTCAAGTGGGAACGTTAGGGCTTAACGCGTATAACTGTATCTAAACTTTACAATTGTTTAGAAGTTACAGGAGTTCGTTAGCTTCCGCATTGTTGGTCGTTTAGTCTCTAACAAATGGTTATTTTGCAAACATGGCAACTAGAACAAGGAAAGCAAAAGCCAACCCATCCAATTCGGAGCCGGGTGAGCCTAGTAGTACAACCAATGATCCGATACAAACTCTGCTCCAGACTATGTTAGCCCATCAGCAATGTCAGGATCAATAGATAGCACAGTTGTTCAAAGTTGTGCAAAGGATGAATCAACCTCATGCAACGCATGCAGCTCAGCCACTGATAATGCCGCAACCAATGTCTGTGGTACGGCCTTAGGTAGTGGATCAAGCAGCATTTTTGACTGGTGTACTTGAGGCTTTGCAGAGGATTGGGCAGCCTCAGGTTGTTGTTGACCCTAGACCCCATGATCCAAATGATATTTTAGAGAAGTTTAAGAAGTGGGGTCTGCCGGAATTCAACAGGGGTGAAGATCCAATGGTGGCTGAAGAATTTCTCATCCAGGTTGAAAAAATATTTCAAAACCTAGTTTGCACAGGGGTATAGAAGGTTAAGCTGACAGCTTCTATGTTTCGAGATGTGGTAAACAGGTAATGGACTACAGCTAAGGAAATGTATGAGGGGATCGCTGAAGAGGTGGCTTATACTACTTTTTGTAACCAGTTTCATGAGAAGTATGTACTAGAGCATGCTTGCATTCAAAAGCAAATAGAATTTGACAAATTGAAGCAAGGTACCTTGTCCGTTAGGGAATATAAACTGCAAGTTACCCGTCTATCTCGTTCTGCACCAACTCTCATCACTCCAGAAAGCGAGAGGATTCAATGGTTCCTCGATGGCTTTGGACCAGATATACTACTTCATGCTAAGTCACAAGTTTTGAACACTTACCAGGAATATTTGGATAAGGCAGACTAGGCTGAGGAGGTGATTAGGCGCATGGCCCCTTTGAGCCAACTCAAGCAGAAAGTTACTCCGTCTCTGGCTCCACAGCACCAATTCAAGAAGCAGAAGAGGGAGTGTTGCAGCATTTGTTGTAATAACCACCTAAAATATAAGTGTTGGAGGCAAACAGGGGGTGTTTTCACTGTGGAGACACTAGTCATCAAGTCAAGGATTACCCTAAGAAAAGCAGCCAACAATATTGGCAGACATCTACACCGGAAGCTTTTATTCAAGTACAGTCACTGAGACAAATAGCGGCAGCTCCCCCGTAGCAACGAGCTCAAGCACCGCAATAATAGATACAGTTATACCGACCTCCCCCGCAACCTCAACCTCAAAAAGGACCTTAGCAACCACCAAGGCCTAACAAACAGTAATCAAAGCCCTAGCAGGCAAGCAAAGTGTATGCTATGACATACGAATAAGCCGATGCTGCAGAGAACATCATGGAAGGTATTATTTCTATTTGTGACCACAATGCTAAAGCATTATTTGATCCTAGTTCTATCCATTCCTATGTTTCCCTTAGTTTTGCCTTGATAATTAATATTAGAGCAACTGAGCTATCATTTAATTTAATTGTGGCTACCCCGGTGGGTAAAAAGATTAGTTGTTTGAAACACTACCCAGATTGCAAATTGGGGAAAAGTGGTGTAGTTTTTAAGGCTAATTTAATACTGCTGGTGATGAATAACTTTGATGCCGTTTTGGGTATGGATTGATTTACTACTTATAATGCAATTATGAACTACCGTACCATGACTGTTAAGTTAACAGCTAATGATGGCACCAAGGTGCAATTTGTGGGATCTAAGAAGAAGGTTGTTACCAGTATGATCTCGGCTATTAAGGCTACGAAGTTGTTAATGAAACGTTCTGAGGGGTATATAACGTTTATCATGGAGGATAAACGGACTAAAATGGTGGAGGAGATACCGGTGGTGTTTGAGTTTTTGGATGTATTTCCCAATGACATTCCCAGATTGCCGCCTGTCCATAAGATTGATTTTGCAATAGAGCTTATGCCGAACACAACTCCGATCTCAAAAGCCCCTTATAGGATGACCCCAATTGAGTTGAAAGAGCTCAAGAAACAATTGTAGGAGCTGTTAAACAAGGGTTTTATTAGGCCAAGTTCTCTCCTTCAGGGGCTCCAGTGTTATTTATTAAGAAGAAGGATGGTTCTATGACAATGTGTATTGATTATAGACAACTAAATCAAGTAACCATAAAAAACAAGTACCCTTTACTTAGAATCAATGAATTGTTTGATCAATTACAGGGTGCTCAGTATTTTTCTAAGATTGATTTGAGATCAAGATATCATCAATTGAGGGTACGAGATTAAGATATTCCAAAAACTGCATTCAGAACTAGATGTGGTCATTACAAATTTTTGGTGATGTCTTTTGGATTGACTAATTCGCCGGTAGCTTTTATAGCTATGATGAATGGGGTTTTTGTGCAGTACTTAGACCAGTTTGTGGTGGTATTTATCGACAATATACTTGTATATTCGAATAGTCAGGAAGAGCATGCTCAGTATCTTCGCATTTCATTTTAACTATTAAAGGAACACCAATTGTATGCTAAGGCAATTAAGTGTGAATTTTGGTTGGAACATGTAGGATTCCTTAGTCAAATCATCTCTAAGGAAGGTTTACCAACTGTGGACCCAGCAAAGATTGAAGCAGTGGTAAAGTGGGATAAGCAAAAAAACATTGTCAGATATCCGAAGTTTTTTAGGCCTCGCAGGTTATTACCGTAGATTCATGGAAGGATTTTCCACAATAGCAGCCCCACTGTCGAGATTGACTCGTAAGGAAGTTCCTTTTCTGTGGAATGAGGATTGTGAGCAAGCAGGAGTTGAAAAGAAGGTCGACAACAGCCCCTATACTGACTGTACCTGCCAACAATGAGGGTTTTGTGATTTTTACTGATGCATCCATAGTTGGACTTGCTTGTGTTCTTATGCAACATGGGAAGGTGGTAGAATATGGGTCCAGATAGTTGAAGGAACATGAACGCAAGTATGCAACCCATGACCTGGTGGAGCTAGCAGTACTTGTCTTTGCTTTGAAGATGTAGAGGCATTATCTTTATGGAACCACTTCTGAAATGCATTCAGATCATAAAAGCCTCCAATATCTTTTTACGCAAGGTGACTTGAACATGAGACAGAGGAGATGGATGGAGTATATTAATGATTATAATTTTGGGTTAAAATACCATCCAGGAAAGCCTAATGTAGTGATAGATGCTCTAAGTAGAAAAGCAGCCTCCACTAAAGGATTAATTGTAGTATACTTTTAGATTCGATGTTTAGAAGATATGGATGTTTATTTCCAGCCATCAGTGAGCAGGCAGTGTTGGCTAATATAATCTCGTGGGAACCCAAACTACTTCCAAGGATCAACGAATACCAATTACTAGACCCCGAGATAACACGGATCAAAGATCATATGAATGAGAGGCCTGGTTTTAAGTTGAAAGATAATATTTTATATTATAAAGGCAGAATTTGTGTACCAGATTTTCTAGACTTGAAGGATGAAATCATGGTAGAGGTACACCATACTCGGTATACTATTCATCCAGGCAGTATCTAAAGGATCATTACTGGTGGAAGAATATGAAAAAGGATATCACAGAATTTGTTAGAAAATGTTTGGTTTGTCAGCAGATTAAAATGGATTATAGAAGTCCCCTAGGTCTTTGGCATCAGTAGGAGATTCCTCAGTGGAAGTGGAGCACATCACTATGGACTTTGTGTCAGGATTGCCTAACACCAGAAAGGGATTTGATGCAATTTGGGTGATAGCGGACCATTTGACTAAGCCCACTTTGTACCATTCAAGACTGGTCAAGGAATGGAGAAAATGGCGAGTTTGTATATTAAGGAAGTAGTGAAATTACATGGAGCACTAGTTTCTATAGTCTCCGACAGGGATAGTAAGTTTGTATCTTGGTTTTGGGTATCATTGCAAGAAACCTTAGGAACCAAGTTGAGTTTTAGTATAGCCTATCATCCCGAGATAGACGGAAAGATAGAGCATACAAACCAAACATTAGAGGAAATGTTAAGGGCGTGTGTCTTAGATTTCAAGACCAGTTGGGATGAAAGCTTGGCTCTATGTGAATGCACGTACAAAAGCAATTATCACTCTAGCATTGGCATGGCACCTTTTGAAGCCTTGTACGAGAGAAGATGCTGAACTCCTATATATTGGTCGAATTTTGGAGCTCGCGATTTTTATGGACCATCTGTGGTTGGAGAGTTCAGTGACAAGGTAGAACAGCTTCGGGAAAGGCTGAAAGTTGCCTGTAGTTACTAAAAAAGTTAGTGCAGATAAGAGGAGTCAGCTGAAGTTTGAGGTGATGACCATGTGTTTTTGAAGGTGTCTCCTATGCATCGTACTTTACGGTTTGGGCAGAAAGGGAAGCTCTCCAGATGATATGTGGGACTGTTCCAGATTATCAGCAAGGTCAACAATGTGGCTTATCGGTTAGCACTGCCACCAAAGCTATCAAGTGTTCAAAACATTTTCCATGTTTCTATGTTGAGGAGGTATATAGCAGACCCTTCGCACGTATTACAATATGAACCATTGCAAGTGCAGGATGATATGACCTACACTAAGCAGACAGTGGGGATTGTCGACACCAAAGAGCAGGTGCTGAGGAACTGCTTCATCCACTGGGTAAAGGTTCAATGGAGTCATCATCGCCCAAAGGAAGCAACGTGGGAGCTTAAAAATGAAGTGCAGAGACAATATCCGCACCTTCTTCCTGTGGTATGTTAGTCATTTGGAGGACCAAATGTCCTTTAAGAAAGATGAGATGTCAGGCCCCAGATTTTAATTTTTGGGTCAAATTGGTTTGTCGGATTTGAGTTGGGTTGGGAGGGGTTAAATGGACTGATTAAACACTCTTGGGCCTTGAGTATGAGTTATTCGACCCTTTTAAGTTAGAAGACCTTTTCTGAAATTTTGTAAAACCCACTAAAAAGTAGAGAGCCCTTCCTTGTAATTATATAATATAAACCTAAGGGTTTCCCTATTTTTTCATCTTCTTCCTTTTCTCTGCAGCTAAGCCCTAGAAGTTCTCTAAAGGAAAACTAAGGTGTGATCTTCAGATCTGCTATTGGCATCGAGATCCAAGCAAGTGGATAACTATAAACAATGTGGTCTTGCTTCTTTTGTGAATTAACATGCTTTAAGATGTGATTTATTTGATAGATTTTGATGTCTTGACTAGAAAATAATGATGGAGATTTGGTATTTTTTTTATTTTGATTAAAATTAAGAAAATACTTGAAAGAAATAAAAATATATATTTTTTGGCAGCAGCATCGCTGGCGCTGCCAGGTGGCACGGCTGCCTGGCATGCCCAGGTAGCAGGCCTGCTGCCCGGGCCAGCTGGGTAGTGGGCATGGCGAGCTTAAGTCGTGGCTGGGACAAGTTCGATGGGCTAGGCCCACCTTAAATAAAAAATAATAAATAAATATAATTAGAATCTAGGATATTATTTATATATGTTTACAGTATTGTGATTCAATTAATAGTTTAGTAGGTTAATGGTGATTTGATTATATTAATTAATTCTTAATTACGTGTTATTAGAAATTTAGTTAGAATTGTTTATAAATTTAATTAGGGTTTAATTACTTGTGATCAATATTTTATTAGATTGATTAGAATCTAAATAAGATGTACTTAGGGGTAATTGAATCTTAATTAGAATGTAATTAGCATTCTAATTTGAATTTTTAAGTTGAGTTTGGATTTCGAATTTGAATTAGGGATTTGGATCTTTTGTCTCATATAAAATAAGTTGCTGTTTTATACACAATAATGATTAATTGTTCCCTCCCCTTTTCTTATCATAATTTGATTAAGTTTGGATTTGGAATTTGAATATCTTTCACCCAATTTGTAAAACACATTAGCCATACATAATTGGATTAAACAGATTTATTTTTTTAGAGAAGCTGGCTGAATGTTCGCATGAGAATTTGACTGAATTCAGAGTGAGAATGTGAGATTTAGAATGTCCCACATGATCGACACTAAAAGTAGAATATTAGCATCATGGATTCACATTTCCATTGTGAAAAAGGGTTAGTTCTCATGTGTATATTTAACTAACTATGACCGTTAGGTGGATTAGTGCTTTCCCTCAGAGAACTTGAAAAGACATACAATCATAATACACTTTTAAATTAAGTATTCTAAGTATTTAAATTATCATTGGATTAGATATTATGAATTAAGGGTGTCATAGCATAATTCTTAGTACATCAGTAGACATATGTATTTCTATATACATATACTTATATATATTTGACCAACGCAGTTCGAAGGTGGATGTATGCTATTGGGTTAGCATGTATGATGGGATATAGTACATAGTTGTGCCATCTATTATATCTACGAGAATACCTATTTTTATATATTTATTTACGGGAACATCCGTTTTTGTTTATCTGTCTGAGGGAATACCTATTTTGTATATTATATCTGCGAGAGTACCTGTTTTTCGTATATTGTATCTATGGGGATATCCCTTTTTGTACATTCATGCCATTGAGTTTGCATTTGGTTTATTTTGGGTTAGAATGAGAAATATATTTTAATTCAATTGATTAACATCATTGCTTACAATTTGCCCTCTTGCCATATTACATCAATCTGATCCACTACTTTTGGTGTCTAGGTTTCGTTACCGGTGTTGAACCTGAGGGTCAGGTGACGTAGGAGATTCCACTATATGACAGAGTTATTGAGAGGAGCACTGATAACATCGTCTGAGATGCCTTAGTATTAGAGTAGAGATCGGAACTTTAGATTATGTAATAAGGCCTTGTTTGAGGCCATTAGTTTATTTATTGAATTTATTTGTCTTAGAATTACAACTTTAATTATTATGCTTCGAAGGACTTGACCTTAACTTATTATTATTGAAATTGGTTCAATGATTGGTGTATGATACTCATATGTGCAGATTATGGATTTTAATTTCACGTGTAATTATAGTTGCTTGATCATCAAGCATAGCCTCACAAAGGACTTTGATCCACCTGGAATTGGGGACTGTATTTTTTATGTAAGAAAAATTTTAATTGGCCCCAATTCTCACACTCCTAGAACCGGGCTTGGATCTAGCTTAGTTTTGGGGGCGTGACAGACTGCAAAAAAGTCAATGAAAGTTGGTTGATCAATTATGTTAGTAGGACCACTGATGAAAAGTTTAAGCCATTCAAGAAATGACCCTTTCCCTTATTATCTACTTAATGTTCACTTGAAGGAAAATTATCTCTTACAACTAGATTACATGTTAAATCCAATTCTATGGGGCCTACTTAGGCCAACCTTTGATCAATTTAGCACCTTTCACCCCTTTTCTTTTCTTTTCTTTTTTTTTTTTTTTTTTTTTTGAGTTTTTGACCAGATAAATCTTCACGGCTTAAACAGTGTGCTGGTAGCAGAAGACTAGCACGTCTTCGCACGGGGGTCGTATAGGCCAGCTTCTAGGTTTCAATCTGATCTGGGGGTCTTCCAATTTTCACTGCCAAGACTGCTAATTTTTCCGAAGTGCCTTCAGTTTAAGGAAGGCCATGAAGCTTGAATCAAAGATCGACTTCATCTAGGGAGCTTTCACAGTGCTATTTCCTCTTGGATCAATTAATTTATGAACCGTTCCTTTCGGATATGGTTTTTCTTTTCTTCTTTTTCTTTTTTACTTCAATTAAGCTTTATAGAGCTATCTTTTTGTATGAATTAAAATTCAAAGGGCCCATTTGGGCAGGCACACTAGTATTATATGTTGTCCTTGACTTATATCCCTCTAAATTCTTTGCATCTCGTAGCTTGAAGCTTTTAGAACACCTTCGAATAAGTAGCTTCAGCTTTTGTTATTATATGATCTTTGATGAGCTATAGTTGTCATCAGGTATCAACTGCCAGACTTAGTTAATTGGGAAGGATGTGTCGAAGCTTCATTCATGGTCAATAACCTCACTCCCAAGCATTCCTATATGATCTAAGAGTGTGTTTGTGCAAGGTGATTTCCACGGAAATGTTGTGGAGATACGAAGCCGGACTTCCACTTGCTTGTTTGGGTGCACTGAGGATTAATTCTTCTCCAGGTTTTCCAGTGCATTTTGAAGGCCTCGTTTTCTGCTCAAGAAAGGATACCTGCCCCACGTGGGAAGGCAATACCGCGGTGCCGTACAAATGCCCCATAAGGATCTGTTATTCAGCTTGCTATTTACTATTTGGCACGTTTACAACACATTTTTCTTAAAAAATAGAAAAAAAAAGAGCTAATTTTCCAATTGAGCTTCCTATGGTATGGGGTGGGTAGGAATGCGGCAGAGCTCCTCTTTGCTGTGAAAACAAAAATCACCAAAGTGCAAAATCCTCTCATTGCACAAACCAATACTAAATCACTCTAATATCTTATTATTTCCATTTTTTGCGTTATGTGATTAACAAAGGAGCAAATATTCCACCTTATTGTACATTCCCTATCTTCACGACAAGTTTTCCCATAAATGTCTGGTACAAAATGGAGATAATGACAAAAAAAATCAAATGGATTCCAAAAAATAAAAAAAATAAAATAAATCAAATGGGGCTATTCCATTAAGCATTAGAATCACATAATGAAGGCCGTTACGACAGCGTGCTCAACCTTGCTAATCTGTTGATGCTGGATCACCAATCTAACTATTAAAATCTAGAGCATGTTGGCTCCATTACAGTAATAGTGTTATACATGTGGCAGATATCTTCCATATCTGGACCATTAATCAAGTGGGACGAACGCCCCAGACTAAGACTCAGGTCCACTTATCAAATGGAAGGGAGGTGTTTCCAAACAAATTAATTGGTAGAGTCCATATTCAAGCCGCCAGTCATCCTTTGCAAGCATTTCCTAGCATTGCTTGCGCCAACCAGCTCCCATCTTTCTTTCTGTAAATGGAAACATCTCCTTATCACCTTGGTCCTACCTTAGCCACCTCAAGCGTTCTCAGACACATGGACGCGTATTCAAAGGAAATATAAGAGAGTTGTTGAGCGCCATCTTTCAACGTGCTTAGTTGTGATGGATGAAAAATGTCATTCATCCAATCATAGGAATAGAAGAAGCGTAGGAGAAGCTTTTGCCTCATGTTGTTTCATCTCTGGTGCAGTGGCGAGAGGAGAAGATATGGTTATGGTTAGGTCAAGGTTCAAGTCAGGCAAGGTGCATGAATCATCCTTGAGACAGCTCGCAGCATCGGAGACTTGGTCAGTGTCCCCTTGGGATTTCATTTGTTGATAGGGCTCACATACTTGGCTTTTGGACCCAGATAAAGTGGTAGAATTTGAGCCATGTTGATGTTGATGAGGGGGAAGTCTGTGATTCAATCTGTGATTGTTAGGATCAATTCCCATGTTTATCAACTTTCTCCTCAAATGGGAATTCCAGTAATTCTTAACCTCATTGTCTGTGCGCCCCGGCAACCGCCCGGCAATCAAGGACCATCTACAATCAAAACACCATATATAAAAGTACTGTTATTGACAAAATCATCACATGAACATGATTTTCTGCTAACTATTGCCGTTTGATTTGAATGCCCTTTAGAGGTTGTTATGCCATTTTTATAGCATTAGGTAAGAAACATGGAGGGGGTTGGAGAAAGGTTGAAGCTAGGAAAAAAAAAATACAAAGGAGTATGGCCATAAATCTTGTCATTCGCCAAGAAGAATGTTGATTAAGTGGAGGTAAAAAAGATATGAGCTGCATCACAACTAGATTAAAGGAAAAAAGTGAAATCGCAAGGCTTCAAACTCTAATGCGCCCACTCATGCTTATCTGTGTGCTTTTCAGCTGGGTTATTGTACCTGTTGCCTAGAAGAGCATGGAGCTTGATGATGAGGTCCTCTTCATCCTCTGAGAAGTTGCCTCTCTTGAGGTCTGGCCTCAGATAGTTAATCCATCTTAGTCTGCAGCTTTTACCACATCGGAGCAAGCCTAATCACAATTAAAAAATAGATATTAAAAAAAAGCCCTTGAGACCGTCACAAACTTTTATACTAGCTGATGAAGTGTCCAAAACCATAGTTTTTTTCCTTTCAAATTCACAACAAACCTGCAGCTCGAGGGAGAGATCTCCAGCACCCTTCTCCATGGGCTTTGATGTAGTCAATGAGCTTCTGATCTTCCTGCTTGGACCAAGCTCCTTTGTTGGTGTCTTCCTTATCACAGCAAGGCTTCCTCATTCTCATGCCTAAGCAGGAAGAGAGGGAAACAAAGAGAGACAGATAAAGATGAGGCCCAAGACCACGTAGGAAGGCTCTGTGAGCTGTAATATATACATATATACATATCTATATACATATATACATATCTATATATATATATATAACACATTAATGGGCTTGTTCATGTGTAAATGGATGACTTTGACTGGAGGTTCGGAAATGTGAGATGGGGTGGTCTGTTAGTTGCTGTTAAGTACACGTCCCTTTCCCCTTTCGTGGACTTTTTTTTTTACCTTCTTCCTCTACGTAGAGAAAGAAAGAGAGAATGAAAAAGAAGGTCCCCAAATGGAGTTGGCGAGTCACATGCTTCCACGTTGACCGATAGATTTCGCTGCTACGTTATTTGCCCTCATACTAGGATTCCTTTCATTTTACTCATGCTGGGGTTCGTTTGTTTCCTTGTCTCTGCATTATTGTGCGTTCACCTTTTAGGAAATGAAAACCTTTCTTTTTATCATCTTCATTTCGCCCCACAATTCTTGATGATGATAGCTTGTTTTTGAAGTTTGAGGATGATGATTGTGTGTTTACGCAGTTAGAAGTTTCCACAGATCGTCTGCCGGTCAATTACTTAAATAGAGAGTCCTCCTCCCTACATTCAATGAAATTTATCCTCCAAACAACCCATATCCCCTAATCATTTACCAGGATCCTATATCTTATCTCAACAAAAGAAGTGTTATTTTAGTAGAAATACTAATCTTGTAGGCCACTGTTTTGCTTAATCTGAGGTGGGACACGTGACATTTGAGCCATACCACGAGGGAAAGATGAGATTTTGCATTAATTTTGTTCAATTCCATAAAAATCTTTTTATTGTGGAGATGATAGGGATGGAAGGATGCACCAAAATAGATCTCCCTAGAACTCTGAATCAAATTACACAAACACCTTTGGATGCTTTAGATTTTATGCAAACACATTTTATTTTCATACCTCTTTTTTTACAGTGCATTTGGCTAGATGGACTTCCATAAAAACATACGCTTTATCTTAGATAGAAATAGGTATATTTCAACACAATTAGGTACAATGTGAAAAGGTACACGCACATTCAATATATTTCATCCTACTTTGTTCTTCTAATGAGTGACTTAGAAACCAAGAAATAAACTAGCACTTAAGCTATGAAACTACTGTTTAGTAAAAAAATTGAATGGTTTGAATTGCAGATTCGGAGCCTACAGTTGCTGGCAAAAAATAAAAGGCGAATTTGATACCATAATCTATCTCAAATACTAATTTTACTAGTGTCTTGATCTTAGCCAAAAATAGTTTAATCATTTCACACGTATAATGGGATGATAAACTTTTTATATAAAAATGACATCGTCTAAGCACAATTTTTATAGGTAAACAAATATAGGTACACGTAAATGTTATACATGTAGATGAATGACCCTTAAACAAAGAAAAGTCCATTAATTTCACCCATGTACTTTTTTTGTTGAAAATGTGCTTTATGTCATATAATTTAGCAGGTACATTCAATGAAAATACAGACGTCCCTTGTGATCTCTAATCCATCTTGACTATTTCCTTTTTATTTTTTTAATTTAGGTTGCATATTCTTGGTAAATTTAGGTTGCATATTTTTGGTAAAAGGTTTTTGGTTGCATTTCGGAGATTAGTATGCACGCACTCTGTTATATAAAAATAAAATCATCGATATATCATTGCTTTTTTAAATCGCTAAAAATGTAATACAATTTCACATTAATTTAGGTAGTCAAATGCAAACATGAGAATCCAAGGGAAATGGGTAAAGAAGTATATTACCCATGTACTCTGTAATTTAAGAATTACTATATCACTTTTTAAATTTGGACGTGTAGAGAGGTTCGCGGAGCCCATTGGACATACTAATTACAATATCACTTTACGGATCAGCAACAAAAAAATTTTACTATACTAACAACCTATTTCGTTGTGTTAAATTTGAAGACTTCCAATATTCAATGGGTCTATGGGATGTCCCTCATATAACCTCAGGGATACTTTGTTGGCTCCCTAGGGCCTCCTTATGATCAATACAATCCCATCAAAGTCACTAAAACCAAACAAAAATTACACTATATATATATATATATATATTTTCTGAGCAAGATAAAATCTTATGTGAAATTAATGTGAGACCCAAGTATGGGACTCACTTGGGTTTTCGTTTAAAGAGCGGCATATTTGTAAGTCATGTATGATTTGAATTTAACCAATCTACTTAAAAATTGTAAGTATTGAAACAGTAGCAAATACAAGTCTATCCCATAAGGAGCACATTTGAAGTTTTAGTTAAAAATCTAAATTTTTTAAATCAATAGCAGTATTTGAGAAAATTGATGAGATGTGAATCAAAAAATTCAAAAATTAATAAGATAAAAAAATCAGAGCATCTAGAATCCACTAAGATAATCACTCTAATCATGTCGTTATTCTATTCTTTATCTCAAGATAACTCAAATTAGAAACAAATTATTATTTCTGATCCGAATAATTTGACTATTGCAAAAACTAATTTTTAATTAAGAAAAACAAAATCAATACCGAAGATGTCCTTCACCTCATAAAAAAAATGAATATCCTAAACATAACCTAGCAAACTAAGATTCTAAGCATAACCTAGCAAACTAAGTATACACAATAAAAAATAACTACAAATCTAAGCATAATCTACCAAAGTAAGTATAAATGATCAAAATTTATTCATTATGAACATAAATCAAATATTTTGTCACAACCCGGGCCCAGAAATCGGGGGTTAGCGAAAAGCTAAACCAGTGACACACGTACTCCCGTGCACGTGCATCCAAACCCAGTCCAGATGCACACGCACAAGGGATCTAACACGTGCGAAACAGACGAACGCGGAAGCTGTAGATATCATAGCAAGCAACGAAGGAAAAAATAGCGGAAGCCAAAACAAATGCGAACCGGAAAAGACAAAGACAAATACGCTGATATAAAACCAAATACACACCAAAATCAATATATACAAAATACACCGAATACAAGTCCAAGGTCCAAAGTCCAAATACAATATCCCCTGAAACCAAAACTCAAAATAAAGCCACTGGTATGCATGCACGCACTTGGCAGAAGTGATCAGGCCCACTCTGCCAGACCGGAGGGTGCCTCTACACTCGCCCCTGCAGCCTCCTCGACCGCCGGGGAGCTGGGCAAGGTATCTGTGCCTGCAACACCACAGACAACACTAATGAATACAACGATCCAGCAAATATAAGTAACAGGGGTGAAACACGCATAGTATCAAAGGGGATATAATAATGACAGAAGATTAAATACAGAGTTCCATATTAGGAAACTAAGCAAATCGTGCATAGAAGTAAAACATGATATGTGAATCAAAACATAGAATACTGAACTAGTTGGCTACTACGTTAACCATGTTCTCTCCAATAGAGAGCAGAGCAGAGCAGAGGAGAACACCGCTGTCCAGGCCAAAGGTACAAGCGGGTCTCGGTTTCCTGGGTTCCGGGGTCCCAAGACAAAGCAACACTGCAGTTATACAGAGATACAGAGATCTAAGCCGGAGGTAACCCCGTCGGGCATCCTAGGGCTGAGGCTGAGTAGAGCCAGACCAATATCAATCAAATCAAATCCATAGAAAGGGAGATTATCCGCTTTGGACTCACCGATGACAAGGACCGGATCTTATCCTCACGTATTAACCTCTGGGCAGAGCCACCAGGGAATACCCAAACCGAACAGAGAGATACAAAGCCAAAGACAGAGCATAGATTAAGCCAAAGCATAGCATAGATCAGAGCATAGTGGAGATCGAAGAATAAACAGACATACAGAACGAAGCAAAAATGACTGCGGAATGCTTAAACATAAATTAACAGAACAGAGGGCAAAACCATAACAATATGCAATGCATCTCAGATTAATACGGAATCAAGGTTCATTACAAGCCAACCCTAATCTAGTTATTCACTATCACTAACCGTGCATGTTGATGTAGTTTTAAGTTATTCGATGCACCGTTGCCATCCTAGTGTTGCAATGAAATCTGCATGTGCACCGAAGTCCCTTAAACCAACACCCATAGGGAGGTGCTTAACAGTGATCAACGCTCACATGAATAAGTCACAGCCTAACAGACTATCCATGCGATCCAAGGAAATCCATTGGGCCGGTTTACACGGGTGGTTAACCTGTATTTGAGCCCTATAAGTCTCACCATCATCCTAAGTTATGTTTCAGAATTGCCATGCCTAACGGTTTAGCTATGAGGGACCTATGGTTGAGCCGAAGGCATCTTACGCGCTCGTTGTACTATGCACTACGGCTTCACCTTGGTTCCATTCAAAACACCGCTAAACTGGTCTTCTTCCACCTCTGATCTGATAGCTTTTTCGGCTAAGCTACAGTCAGTATACGGCTTAGCCGTAGACCAATCCACGGCTTAGCCGTAGCATTCCACGGCTTAGCCGTAGCCTCACCGTAGGAGTACTGATATCAGAAAAGTTTCAACTGATCAGAGATTTAATTCACGGCTGGGGTACGGTTGGGTCACGGCTAGCTTACGGCTCAGCCGTAGGACAAATTACGGCTTAGCCGTATCCTAGCCGTAGAACAAAACTCAAATTTCGAGTCTCTGGAAATCAAGCCGTAGAAGTTCACGGCTTAGCCGTACAATACAGAGATGAATTCGGGCTGAGTACAGAAACTGAAATTTGACACAGAAACATCTCCAAACAAGCTACAGAGGTTCCAAATTCACAAGCATTGGCTGTAAACATCAGATACACTAAAGAAAATGGAAATCAAAGCATTCAAACAGAGCACCCATATGTGTTAAACAAGCCTGTACTTATACTTGCCTCAAACTCTGAAAATCCACTGAAGCAAGCTCCAATCCACTAGAATCAAAGCAAAGCAAAGAGATACACCATGCATGAGATGAAGACATAGCAATCAGAGAATGGGAGATCCAATTTGGAGAAGAAACACAGAGAACCCACTTACCTCAAGCAATAGACAGAGAGGGAGGAGAGGGAAAGAACCCAAATCACACAAGGGATCCCATCCTCAATCGAGCAAGAGAAGGAAAGAGGAGAGAGAGAGAGAGAGAGAGAGAGATGGACGAACGTGGAGCTGCTCCTAATCTTGCATGCAATCGATCGAGACAAATGGGCAAGGAGAAAGACACCTGTGAGCTGACTTATATTTATAGATTTGTAGTTTTAAAACAAGGTCCAATGGGTTTTAAGCAATTTACAGATTAAGTCACGCGAAGGTCCATCCTCCCCAATTGACTCCAAACGGATCTGACACAGTTACGGAAATTGTCGAGCTCAACGAAATACGCGTGCTGACACCAAGATGATGCAAAGATGATATGAGCCAAAACAAAAGCAAAATTACGAAAAAGGGCTTAGAACTAACTATCTCAGGTCAAGGTCACCCAACTACCTATCCAAGGCCCAAAACCAAGTCCAAAAGAATAAAATAACAAAAACACACACTAATGAGCCACTAATCCGGCTCAGAGGAGATCGAAGTGTTACATCCTCCCCCACTAGGAATCATTCCGTCCTCGGAATGACTACCTACCTGCGCAAAGAGATGTGGGTACTGGCGCGCTAGCTGCTCCTCTAGCTCCCATGTAGCCTCATCTGGACCATGATGTTCCCACAACACCTTCACCCATCTGATAGTCCTGGTACGAAGAATCTGCTCTCGTGTCCCAACGATGCGAAGCGGACGCTCAACGTAAGTCGCATTAGGCTGAATCTGGATATCATCGTAGCGAATTACATGGCTCGGATCTGGCACGTACTTACGGAGCATCGACACATGGAACACATCGTGAACACCGGAGAACTCGACTGGAAGTGTCAACCGATAGGCTAAATCTCCAACTCGGCTCTTGACTTCAAACGGTCCTACATATCTCGGGGCTAACTTGCCCTTCTGACCAAATCGAACTGTGCCCTTCATCGGAGAAACTTTAAGAAATACCCAATCTCCGACTTGGAATGCCAAAGGTCTCCTCCGCGTATCAGCATAGCTCTTCTGCCTGGACCGAGCAATCTTCAGATTCTCTATCACTTTCTGCACCTTCTCTGTCGTCTCAGCAATGATTGTCGGACCATGGAAACTTCTAGTTCCAACTTCTTCCCAGCACACTGGGGTCCTGCACTTGCGTCCGTATAGAGCCTCATAAGGTGCCATACCAATGCTCTCATGGAAGCTGTTGTTGTAAGCAAACTCACACAAGGCCAGATGTGTATCCCATTCCTTCTCAAAGTTCAGCACACTAGCTCTGAGCATATCCTCCAACGTCTGAATGGTACGCTCCGACTGTCCATCGGTCTGGGGGTGGTATGCCGTACTAAACTCAGCTTCGTGCCCATAGCTTCCTGAAAAGCTCTCCAGAAGGAAGACACAAAACGACTGTCTCGATCAGACACAATCGATACTGGGGTGCCATGCAATCTGACTATCTCGTCAACAAACTTCCTAGCCATCTCTGTGAATGTCATCCCTTTCTTGAACAGAAGGAAATGCGCTGACTTGGTCAATCTGTCCACTATGACCCAGATCGCATTGTTCTTTCTACTGGTCGGCGGAAAACCGGAGACAAAATCCATCGTAATGTGCTCCCACTTCCACTGCGGAGTGTGCAATGGATGCAATGATCCTGGAGGTCGCTGATGGTCAGCTTTCACCCTCTGACAGGTCAAACATCGAGCTACGAACCCTGCGATCTCCCGCTTCATATTGTTCCACCAAAATCTATCTTTCAAATTCCTGTACATCTTCGTACTCCCTGGGTGCATCGCATATCGGGCATCGTGCGCCTCTGTCATCAATTTATCTTTCAGCTCGTCCACAGCGGGAACACACAATCTATTCCGGAAGTACAAAACTCCATCTACCAAGCTGAAATCCGGTCGATCTGAAATCCGATCTCTGAACTTCACCAGGAGGGGGTCCTCAAACTGGCGATCCTTGATCTGCTGAATCACCTCAGGCTGAAACACGACGGTGGTAGCTAATGTCACCGACTCACCTACCATCCGAACCTCAACAGGTTGATCATGCACAAGCATATAGAATCCTGCCAACACCTGAAGACTGTCTGTCCTCCTGCTGAGCGCATCTGCAACTACATTGCCCTTGCCTGGGTGGTACTTGATCGGAAAGTCGTAGTCCTTGATAAACTCCAACCATCTCCGCTGCCTCATATTCAAGTCATGCTGATCAAACAAATACTGCAGACTATGATGATCGGAATGGACCTCGAACTTCACACCGTACAAGTAATGCCGCCACAACTTCAATGCAAATACAATGGCTGCTAACTCCAAGTCATGTGTGGCATTGTTCTTCTCATGCTCTTTCAGCTGTCTGGATCCATATGCAATCACCTTCTGATTCTGCATCAACACACAACCTAGTCCAACTTGAGAAGCATCGGAATAAATCACGAATCCCTCACTACCATCCGGGAGAGTCAACACTGGCGCCGTAGTGAGCTTTTCTTTCAACATCTGAAAACTGCACTCACACTTCTCTGTCCACTCATACGGGACCTTCTTCCGAGTCAACTAAGTCAGCGGGGCTGAAATCTTCGAGAAGTCCTGCACAAACCTGCGGTAATATCCCGCCAATCCCAGAAAACTCCGAATCTCTGTCACTGATCTAGGACGGGGCCAATGGACTACTGCCTCAATCTTCGCCGGATCCACCATTAATCCATCTCTAGAAATCTTATGACCCAGAAATGCAACTTGCTCTAACCAGAAATCACACTTGGACAACTTGGCATACAACTTGTGATCTCTAAGCAGCTGCAATGCTTTCCTCAGATGGTCTGTATGTTCCTCAGCTGTCTTCGAATAGACCAATATGTCATCTATGAAAACCACAACGAACTGGTCCAAGAAGGAAGTAAACACCCTGTTCATCAATGCCATAAAAGCTGCGGGTGCGTTAGTCAAACCAAATGGCATGACAAGGAACTCGTAGTGTCCATACCGAGTCCTGAAAGCCGTCTTCGGAACATCCTCATCCTTCACCCTGAGCTGGTGATATCCTGACCTCAAGTCAATCTTAGAGAAATAAGCTGCACCCTGAAGTTGATCGAACAACTCATCAATCCTAGGCAATGGGTATTTGTTCTTGATAGTCACTTTATTCAACTGCCTGTAGTCAATGCACATCCGGAAACTGCCATCCTTCTTCTTGACAAACAATACAGGAGCTCCCCAAGGTGAAACACTTGGGCGTATGAACCCTTTATCCAACAAATCCTGCAACTGTTTCTTCAATTCCAACAACTCTGCAGGTGCCATACGATATGGAGCTCTACTGATAGGTGCTGTGCCTGGTATTAAGTCAATCGCAAACTCTATCTCTCTAGCTGGTGGTAACCCTGGCACATCCTCCGGAAAGACATCCGGGAACTCGCTGACGACTGGGATCTCACTGAGCTGTGGCTGATCTTTCTTCTCTAAAATGAATGCGAGAAATCCCTCACATCCCCTACGAAGCATCCTGTCTGCCTTACAAGCAGATATCACACGCCTTGGGCACTTCGTCTGGCTGCCCTCAAATCGGAATCCGCTGCCCAAATCAAAATAGATAGCCTTGCTATAGCAATTGATACACGCATGATATCTCGCAAGCCAGTCCATACCAAGGATCACATCAAAATCCAGTGTCGTGAGCAACACGAGGTCTACTGGGAGCTGATGACCAGCTATCCGCACATCACACTGAGGGTAGAAAACACTGCACTCCACCCGTTTACCAACAGGAGTGGATACCAACAACAAATATGGAAGTGGTGTGGGTCGCTGTCGAAGCTGCACAGCAAAATGGGGTGCTACGTACGAACGCGTAGACCCGGAGTCAAATAAGGCTAAAGCTTCAGCATCAGAAATTAAAATTTTACCTTCCACGACCGTGGCCTCCTCCGCGCCCTCATGCGTAGTAGCATAGGCTCGGGCTGTCTGGCGGTTCTGCTTCGGGCCTGGGCGAGCTGGCTGGGATCTGCCCTGCGCTGTAGATCCTGCCGGTCTCGTCTGTGGAGAGGACTGAAACTTCGGGCATTGGGCCCGCCTGTGATCCGTAGAGCCACACCCGAAACAAGCCCCACTCTTCCTCCAACATCTGTCTGTGGGGTGATCCTTCCCACAGTGACCGCAAATCACCTGAGCACTGCTCGAACTGCCCTGCTTACCCTTGAACTTCTTCTGGAACTGACTTCTGCCACTGAAACCTGCTGCCCTCTTAGCCTCTGTTCGCTCCTCCTCAAAGATGGCCTCTGCATCATAGGCCCTGTCAATAGCGTCGTCCAATGTAGCCGGCCACATATAAGCAACCACGTGGCGTTTGTGCCTCGGATTCAGGCCGTTGACGAAGCGAGTCACCTTCTTATGCTCTGTGTTCACCATGTCCTCTGCAAAATGAGACAACTCGGTAAACCTGTGTACAAAATCTGCAACTGACATCTGTCTCTGCTGGAGGTTGAAGAATTCCACTTCCTTGGCTCGCTGAATGTGGAGAGGCATGAACTTCCGACGGAATTGCTGCTTGAAGGTCTCCCAAACTGTGGCACTGGGCATAGTCTGAAATGAAGTCTTGACACTCCTCCACCATGTCTTGGCTACACTCCGAAGCATAGAGGCTGTGAGAACTACCTTCTGCTTGTTACTGCACACAATCGTATCAAATAGCTCTTCAGTCTGCTCCAACCATTGCTCCGCCTGCAATGCATCCTCTATCCCATGAAACTCGGTCGCCCCTCGCTTACGGAACTTGTCGAAAAGAGCATTAGGATCTGATTCCTTAGGCTGGACAATCACCTGCTGATCTATACGAGGTGATGCAACTGCGGCAGCCTGACTCTGCCTATCTACCATGGATGCCATCTGTGCCTGTAATGACTGCATAGACTGCATCATCATCATCATCCGCTCCTCACTACTGATGTGTGGGGGTACTGATCCACTATCACCGTCATGGCCCTGTTGATTCTCATCCCGAGATCCTGATCCTGATGCCATCTTGCAAAAAGGAAAAGAAATACAGTACACAAATATAAAATGCCCTGAGTTAGTCGAATCCCAAATCAACATATGAGACTTCGAGTCAAATAGTTGATAGCGTTATCTCACCACGATCTTAGATGCCTACATGCTTATAACTAGCATGCTCTGATACCATACAATACGTATGTCACAACCCGGGCCCAGAAATCGGGGGTTAGCGAAAAGCTAAACCAGTGACACACGTACTCCCGTGCACGTGCATCCAAACCCAGTCCAGATGCACACGCACAAGGGATCTAACACGTGCGAAACAGACGAACGCGGAAGCTGTAGATATCATAGCAAGCAACGAAGGAAAAAATAGCGGAAGCCAAAACAAATGCGAACCGGAAAAGACAAAGACAAATACGCTGATATAAAACCAAATACACACCAAAATCAATATATACAAAATACACCGAATACAAGTCCAAGGTCCAAAGTCCAAATACAATATCCCCAGAAACCAAAACTCAAAATAAAGCCACTGGTATGCATGCACGCACTTGGCAGAAGTGATCAGGCCCACTCTGCCAGACCGGAGGGTGCCTCTACACTCGCCCCTGCAGCCTCCTCGACCGCCGGGGAGCTGGGCAAGGTATCTGTGCCTGCAACACCACAGACAACACTAATGAATACAACGATCCAGCAAATATAAGTAACAGGGGTGAAACACGCATAGTATCAAAGGGGATATAATAATGACAGAAGATTAAATACAGAGTTCCATATTAGGAAACTAAGCAAATCGTGCATAGAAGTAAAACATGATATGTGAATCAAAACATAGAATACTGAACTAGTTGGCTACTACGTTAACCATGTTCTCTCCAATAGAGAGCAGAGCAGAGCAGAGGAGAACACCGCTGTCCAGGCCAAAGGTACAAGCGGGTCTCGGTTTCCTGGGTTCCGAGGTCCCAAGACAAAGCAACACTGCAGTTATACAGAGATACAGAGATCTAAGCCGGAGGTAACCCCGTCGGGCATCCTAGAGCTGAGGCTGAGTAGAGCCAGACCAATATCAATCAAATCAAATCCATAGAAAGGGAGATTATCCGCTTTGGACTCACCGATGACAAGGACCGGATCTTATCCTCACGTATTAACCTCTGGGCAGAGCCACCAGGGAATACCCAAACCGAACAGAGAGATACAAAGCCAAAGACAGAGCATAGATTAAGCCAAAGCATAGCATAGATCAGAGCATAGTGGAGATCGAAGAATAAACAGACATACAGAACGAAGCAAAAATGACTGCGGAATGCATAAACATAAATTAACAGAACAGAGGGCAAAACCATAACAATATGCAATGCATCTCAGATTAATACGGAATCAAGGTTCATTACAAGCCAACCCTAATCTAGTTATTCACTGTCACTAACCGTGCATGTTGATGTAGTTTTAAGTTATTCGATGCACCGTTGCCATCCTAGTGTTGCAATAAAATCTGCATGTGCACCGAAGTCCCTTAAACCAACACCCATGGGGAGGTGCTTAACAGTGATCAACGCTCACATGAATAAGTCACAGCCTAACAGACTATCCATGCGATCCAAGGAAATCCATTGGGCCGGTTTACACGGGTGGTTAACCTGTATTTGAGCCCTATAAGTCTCACCATCATCCTAAGTTATGTTTCAGAATTGCCATGCCTAACGGTTTAGCTATGAGGGACCTATGGTTGAGCCGAAGGCATCTTACGCGCTCGTCGTACTATGCACTACGGCTTCACCTTGGTTCCATTCAAAACACCGCTAAACTGGTCTTCTGCCACCTCTGATCTGATAGCTTTTTCGGCTAAGCTACAGTCAGTATACGGCTTAGCCGTAGACCAATCCACGGCTTAGCCGTAGCATTCCACGGCTTAGCCGTAGCCTCACCGTAGGAGTACTGATATCAGAAAAGTTTCGACTGATCAGAGATTTAATTCACGGCTGGGGTACGGTTGGGTCACGGCTAGCTTACGGCTCAGCCGTAGGACAAATTACGGCTTAGCCGTATCCTAGCCGTAGAACAAAACTCAAATTTCGAGTCTCTGGAAATCAAGCCGTAGAAGTTCACGGCTTAGCCGTACAATACAGAGATGAATTCGGGCTGAGTACAGAAACTGAAATTTGACACAGAAACATCTCCAAACAAGCTACAGAGGTTCCAAATTCACAAGCATTGGCTGTAAACATCAGATACACTAAAGAAAATGGAAATCAAAGCATTCAAACAGAGCACCCATATGTGTTAAACAAGCCTGTACTTATACTTGCCTCAAACTCTGAAAATCCACTGAAGCAAGCTCCAATCCACTAGAATCAAAGCAAAGCAAAGAGATACACCATGCATGAGATGAAGACATAGCAATCAGAGAATGGGAGATCCAATTTGGAGAAGAAACACAGAGAACCCACTTACCTCAAGCAATAGACAGAGAGGGAGGAGAGGGAAAGAACCCAAATCACACAAGGGATCCCATCCTCAATCGAGCAAGAGAAGGAAAGAGGAGAGAGAGAGAGAGAGAGAGAGAGATGGACGAACGTGGAGCTGCTCCTAATCTTGCATGCAATCGATCGAGACAAATGGGCAAGGAGAAAGACACCTGTGAGCTGACTTATATTTATAGATTTGTAGTTTTAAAACAAGGTCCAATGGGTTTTAAGCAATTTACAGATTAAGTCACGCGAAGGTCCATCCTCCCCAATTGACTCCAAACGGATCTGACACAGTTACGGAAATTGTCGAGCTCAACGAAATACGCGTGCTGACACCAAGATGATGCAAAGATGATATGAGCCAAAACAAAAGCAAAATTACGAAAAAGGGCTTAGAACTAACTATCTCAGGTCAAGGTCACCCAACTACCTATCCAAGGCCCAAAACCAAGTCCAAAAGAATAAAATAACAAAAACACACACTAATGAGCCACTAATCCGGCTCAGAGGAGATCGGAGTGTTACATATTTGCCTTTGGTGTGAAGATAGATATATTATTATCTTTTAAAAGCACACTTAAAAAAAACAATCAGAAAAGAATAGAATAACAAATAGAGATTAGAATATTATCTATTATTATCTTTTAACAGTATCTTAAAAAGAGACAATCAGAAAAGAGTAAAGAAATAAATATAAATTAAAACATTAAAATACTTAGCTTCATTGTTTGCTCCAATAAGAAACTCAGTCCACCATTGCAAAGAATATTAAAAGTAACTTCATTGATATCTTTCTCCTTATACAACGATCTCTCAGAAATCTCTCTTCTAGATTCTACTTTCTGAAATAAGGCTCTAGAATACCTTTAAAATAAAATAAAAAATTAATGGATGGAAGAAAAATGGAGAAGAGGGAGAGAGAGAAAGATCTTGGATTTCCAGATCTGGCAGATAATGAGGAGTATCCTCCCATAGTGGTCTTCTTTTATAGTTTTCTAGATCTTTAGATTCAATGAATCTAGACTTCTTTTTGGTGGATTGGTAGATAAGATTTGTTGTTTCTTGATTAAGCTTATCTCCTAAAATGAGAGAGATCTTATATGATCTTCAATTGGGTTCCACAGAGGGATGTGCAGTATTAATACTTTAACGGTATAGATGCAATTCAATCCCACCTAAAAAGTACGTGCCATTTTTTGGGCTCATAACTTTTTCATTTTGGCTCCAATTTATGCAATTTTGGGCTTCATGAACATCTATTTTGAAAAAGCTTTCTAACGGTGAGTCATTTACACCGGTATGACATTTAGATTGAGAGTTATGGCCATTTTATGATATACTTTGATCAGAAAAAAAGATTAAGTTTTAAAATTTTGATTTGTAAGAGACTCTATCTCTCTAGTAGTTGTGACTGGTTAGCCAAGTCAAAAAAATAATTCTTGATATAATAGGATAAGATAAGAGCTTCTAGAAGCCTTAGATAGCAAATGAGCTATAAGAGTGTGGATTTTCAAGCAATGGAACCTAAATCATTCATAGGGTTTTGTAGGTCCTACAAATTTTATTTCCTGCACATTCTAATTAAACTAGTAAAAGCCTAAAAAGCCTATATTAAAGTGAGACCTGTCTAGACAGAGTTCTACTCCAACTGGGACTTCAAAGAAAAATTGCAAACATGCTTAATTAATGTAGAAAATGTATAAAACAAGTGCAAATTCTAATTTCTAGGTGAAAATGCATGATATGAAGAAATTGACTGAATAATGATACATTTAACCTAATTAAACTCCAAATTGATCATAAAATGATGTGTAAATGTGCAAATTCATGAACTTAACACACCCCTTACCAGTATTTTACTAGTCTATTAGCAAAACTTGCATACAAAAAGTTTAAAATTCTTTGATCTAATTTAAAAAAAAAAGTAAAAATAAAAACAAAACCACTTTCGCTAGTATTCTTAGTTACATTTAGCATATGCATCAAGCCCTTAAACCCTAAGCTCCCCCTAGTAGAAGAGTTGTGGCTTCTGAGGGTTTGTTGTGAATCTACCCACAAAATTCTTTTTGAAAAGTCGTAAAGGTAAAAGAAATTCTTCAAAAGAAAAGTTACTCCTATGGGACACTTTCGAAATCCGAAATGATAAAAAATTCGAACTTTTCAAAATCCGATCCACTATTCTATTTTTAAAAACTTTATCAAATTCATACCAAGACTTGCGTGCACGATGAACAATGTATACATCACTACCAACTTCAAATATTTCACACCAATACCACTTAAATAGAACTTTCCTTTAAGTTGTCCAATCCCCAAAAATCTAGCCAAAATGAATTTCTTCCTCTCAAGGCTACTATGCCAACTTCACACTACTGTTAAGGGTTGGAAAACTTCTCCATTCCTCTCCTCCTTTTCCTTTGGTTTTTTTTCTTCACACACACACACACACACACACACACACACATTTTTTATTACGCGTGACTGTGCAATGCTTAGGTTCCTTAAGCTTTTTAATTAACGTATATAATAAGTATTAGGCCAATGACTCCCAAACCAAATGGCTTTAGGACACTAGGTGTATACATACTTCTATGGGCTTACCAACTCAAGTTAAAAAGACTACAAACCTAAAATACTCACAAAATATTATTCTTCCAAAGACTTTCACTTGCTGCTTACTTAGTAATAACAATTTTTTTTTCTTTTTTCTTCTTTTTTTTTTCTCTCTAGCAAAAGAATGAGTAGAAGCACTCTGATCTTTGAAAAAAAAGGTAGCCTTTTCCAATTTAGCCGAATTAATTCACTGTAAGGAACCAGAATAGAAAAATATTTATTGACTAAATCTCGGGTTCTCATCGATTCTTTCGAATAAATTATTAAAGCAATCACTTGAATGACGTATCCAAAATTCGAGAAATGTAAAGTGTGCATAGTGGGGAAAAGTATAAGTAATCCTCTGATAGACTTCGTCATTCAAAAAAGCGGATTTTCTTTTTACTTTCTTCCAAAAGTTTGAACATTTCAGATTCCTTATCTATTTTCAATTATTTGCCTCAATTCCTTTAAAAACATCCTTTTCCTAAAAAATTTTTTTAAGAAATAAAATAACTTAAGATATAAAATAACATGCAATATAAATTGGTCTTCCTCGGACCGACATGGGGGTCTTTTAATGTTAGATTCCCAGACGAATTGCTCACCTCAACAAGAAATTATTGTTTTGTCTACTAATGTAACCCGTGCAAACCAAATTTCTTTTGTCTAACTCAACGGTTCTTTAATCAGTAGTGTCCTATTTTCTTTCCTTCTAAGGTTAAAACTTCTTTTCTTTTCTTTTTTTTTAAAATAAAAACAACATTCCAAAAGAGAAAAAATTGAAATTTTTTTACTAAAGACTAAGAATAAAGAGAAAAAGTGAAAACTATTTGCCTAAAAATGGAAAAGTGTGCTTGCTCCCACCCACGCCCCCTGACCTAAACTAAACAGCGTCCTTGATATTATGCATGGGATGCGACACTTACATGAAATAACATGAGGACTAATTAAATGATAGATGGAAATACGACAGTACGCACCTAATGAAAAGAAAAGAAGCGCGTTATTCCACTAATATGAAAAGAAAAATTTATGCTAAAAAGAAAATTGTATACTAAACTAGATCCAAAACTTGGAATCTACTTGGATCCCAAATGAATTCTCCTTTACACAATTTGCAAGAAGCATTGAAAAGGATGTAATCAGGAGAATATTGTGCCCAATGAACATGAGAACCACATATTCCTTGTGATTTATTGAAGAAAATACTGCAACGAAGAATTCCTCCTCCACCCTTAAGAATGGATCTTTGCATTTTATGAAAGGAGTTGGCAATAAAAGTAGGGCGGTGTTTGGTCCTCCTGTGCCAATATTTCTATAAAATTGAAAATTTCAATTTCCTTTGGTGTGGGTATACAAATGTCAGTGGCATCATCTTGTTTTGAAAGTGTAAAAAAGCCATAGGTGTATTCAAAATTTCAGACTTTGAGGTCTCAATCGGGCCAATTTCCTCAAACTCTAAAATTTTTTCTAAACAATGGATTTCTTTGTCTTCAGGAAATTTCCTCAAGACTTGGATGGGCAATTTCCTCAAAAGTAAGTTTTTCTAGTTGTACATTCATTGCCACATCATTCTTTCCATATACAAGTATCTCATTTTGAAGAAAACACAAAATTGGATCATCCAATAGTGGCTTATGCAAAACCTCGAAGTTTGGGCAATCTATAGAAAAAGCAAAGAAATCATTATTTCGAAATGGCTCATTGTTTTCATTGAGTGTAAACTCCGATCCCCTTTGAGCCGGATTAGTGGCTCATTAGTGTGCGTTTTTGTTAATTAATTCTTTCAGACTTGGTTTCGGGTCTTGGATAGGTAGTTGAGTAACCTGTGACCTGGGATAGGTAGTTCTAAGCCCTTTTTCGTAATTTTGCTTTTGCTTTAAGTGCATCATCTTTGCATCATCTTGGTGTCAGCACGTGTATTTTGTTGAGCTCGTTATTTTTCGTAATTGTGTCAGATCCATTCGGAGTCAATTGGAGAAGTTGGACCCTCGTGTGACTTGATTTGTAATTAACCAAAATTCATTAGACTTGGTTCTAAACTTCAGAAAACTATATATATAAGTCACCTGTACAGATGTCTTCATTTCTACTCTTTTTCTTCAACGTTGCATGCAACAACTCCAGAGCACTCCACGTCTCCACGTTTTCTTCTCTTCACTTCTGTTCTCTCTCTGGTTAATGTTGGGATTTTTCATCTATTTCGATTGGGTTTTTCTCTTCTCTCATCTCTGTCTTTGCTTTGGGTAAGTGGGTTCTCTCCAAGTCTTCTTCTTCTTCTCCAATTGGATCTCTCTCCCTCTGCATGCTCATGATTTGTGTTTGGATTTGTTTTGCTTGGATTTTAGTTGATTTGGAGCTTGATCTCAGTGGATTTGGCTAAGCTTTAAGGCAAGTATAAGTACAGGATTGTATAACACATATGCGTATTTTGGTTTGACTGCTTTGATTTCATCTATTACATCCTATACATGTCTGTTGTGTTGTACAGCCAAAATCTGTGATTTTGGAATCTCTAGAACTTGTTTTGCTGCGTTTCTGTACCAAATTTTAGTTTCTGTACTTAGCTCGAATTCGGTTCTGTATTGTACGGCTAAGCCGTAACTTTGTACGGCTCAGATTCCAGAGACTTGAATTTTCGTATTTTGTTCTACGGCTAGGCTACGGCTAAACCGTAAATTGTTCTACGGCTGAGCCGTAAGCTAGCCGTGACCCAGCCGTGAATTTTCCCCCTGATCAGTCGAAACTTTCTGAATTCAGTACCCTTACGGTGAGGCTACGGCTAAGCCGTGGACTCCACCGTAGCTCAGCCGTGAAATGTATCAAATTAGAGGTGGAAGATGACAGTTTAGCCGTGTTCTGAAGGAAACCACGGCTAAGCCGTAGTGCATGTTACGGCTAGGCCGTAAGGTGTATACGGCTAAGCCGTAGGTCACCCATGGCTAAACCGTAAGACCTGGAAAATCTGAAATAAAACTTAGGATAATGGTGTGACTTTGTAGGGCTAAAATACAGATTAACCACCCATGTAAACCGGCCCAATGGATTCTTTGGATTGCATGAATAGTTTATTAGGCTGTGACTTATTTATGTAAGCGTTGATTTACTGTTAAGCACCTCCCCATGGGTGTTGGTTTAAGGGACTTCGGTGCACGCGAGGATTACCTTGCAACACTTGGATGGCAACGGTGCATCGAATAACTTAAAACTACATCAACATGCACGCTTAGTGACAGTGAACAACTAGATTAGTATTGGCTTGTAATTAACCTTGATTCCGTATTAACCGGAAATGCATTGCATACTGCTTACAGTTTTGCCCTCTGTTCTGCTAATCTATGTTTATGCATTACGAGGTCATTTTGCATTGTCCTGTATTCGTTTTATTCTTCGTTCGGCACTAAGCTTTGATCTATGCTGTGTTATGCTCTGTATATCTTTGGCTTTGTATATCCCTGATTATTTTTGGGTATTCCCTGGTGGCTCTGCCCCGAGATTAATACGTGAGGATAAGATTCGGTCTTTGCCATCGGTGAGTCCAAAGCGGATAATCTCCCTTCTTTTGGATTTGATTTGATTGGTATTAGTCTGGCTCTACTCAGCCTCAGCCCTAGGATGCCCGACCGGGTTACCTCTGGCTTAGATCTCTGTATCTCTGTATCACTGCAGTGTCGCTTTGTCTTGGGACCCCGGAACCCAGGAAACCGAGACCCACTTGTACCCTTGGCCCGGTCAGTGGTGTTCTCATCTGCTTTGCTCTGCTCTCTATTGGAGAGAATATGGTTAATGTAGTAGCCACTTAGTTCAGTATTTCTATGCTTTGATTCACATATCATGCTTTACTTCTATGCACGATTTGTTTAGCATACTAATATGAAACTCTGTAATTAATATTCTGTTCTTATTCAATTTGATACTATGAGTGTTTCATCCATGTTACTTCTATTTGCTGGATCGTTGTATTCACTGTGTTGTCTGTGGTGTTGCAGGCACAGATCTCTTGCCCAGCTCCCCGGTGGTCGAGGAGGCTGCAGGGCAGAGCCTAGAGGCACCCTCCGGGTTGGCAGAGTGGACCTGATCACCTCTGCTGAGTGCGTACATGCATATCTTCCGTGGCCTTTGGGATTTGTTTTTTTTTGAGCTGTGTATTTTGTACTTTGGACTTTGTCACTCTGTATATTTGTACATCTTGGTTTTGTCGTGTACTCAGACTTGTATCTGGTTTTCAAGTATTGTATTTAGAATTGTCTTTTCCGTTCCGCATTTGTTTTCTATTTCTTTGTTGCTTGCTATGATATCTACAGCTTCCGCGTTCGTTTGTTTCGCACGTGTTAGATCCCTTGTGTGTGTGCATCTGGACTGGGTTCAGATGCACGTGCACGGGAGTACGTGTGTCTAGGTTTGGCTTTTCGCTAACACCCGATTTCTGGGCTCGGGTTGTGACATTGAGGAAATGCATATTGTTCTTATATATTTGGTTAAACTGTGTAAGTATTGGGGGCGCAAGCTCACATGGGTCAAAGTCAAGTTCAACCATCACACCATCATCTACATGCACAATGTCATCCTCAGATATCTAAATTGTATTTGTGTGATCCATATATGTAGGATTTTCAATAATTGTTTGATCATATCTTTGAAATTCTACTTCACCCTCTAAAGATGTCATTTATTTTTTCTCCAAATAGACTAACTAAGTTTAGTCTTTCTAGGGCTTGTATTTTTAGGCTTTCCATAGCTTTGATATTGCTTTGCATGGATTGTGTGTTTTGCGTGATTGTAAGAAAAAATCCTCCAAAGATTTCTCTGGGGTTGTGGTGGTTCATATGTCTATTCATGTGGAGGGGATTATAAGTGGTGCATATGAACATGATGATGGGAGTGCATATGAAATATCCTCGGCAAGATACTCATACAACCCACTAAAAGCGAATTTATAGGAACGATACTCTTGATCCATAATGGGCCCATTTTGCCAATTGTAAGGAGAGTAATTGTGTTAACTTGAGTTATACATATTACCCATTTTACATGGCCCATTTCCTCACATGTCCATAGTAGGAGTGAATGATTGTCTGGGATATGAGTAATCATGTGAGACCTTAATCGGTCGATCACTATCAATTTCTTGCCCACTGGATTACCCATTGTATCCAAAATATCTAGCCATGTTATTCCATAGATGATCACAATTACTAGGTCCCCCCTGTTCATGTATTCCCATTGGTATATGATTTAAGAGAAAAGGGTTGGCAAAAAAATTTTTATTATTATTTTTTTTACAGAAAGAAGCAACTAAATCTAACCCATATGTAGGGTCCTAATGATCCTAGTACGATGCACAAGCAATTATGCATAACCATTGAACACAAGAGACATCATAGGGTTAGCCTAGATCACTAGATAGCTCCTAACTATAAAAAAGAACACATGGGGCTAAAATTCAGTCTTATGAAACCCTAGTTGACTAAATTAACCAGCATGGAGTGGTGGGGATAAACTCGCTTAAGAACCAGTACTTTGAATAAACAAACTATTGTACTCTCAAGAGCAAAGGCTTTTCTTGGGCAGCAACTTTGGTCAAAGAGCGCAACTGGTGCAACATTTAGTGGTCTTCGTCCTATTGAGCTTGAGTATTATGGTCTTATTCCTACTTGATTTTAATTAATGGCTAAGTTCCTATGTGAGAGATGATTAGACCTAGGTGGGCAAGGATCTGGTGATAAAACCCAGTCCTTATCTTGTCAAGGTAGTTTGCCTTAACTAAGTGTGTGGGTCTAATTTAATTTATGTGCTAATCAAGGAATTACAAATTTGTAGAAATTTAAATCATACAAGCCCACTTGCAAGTAAATATTTGTGAGTTAGGGATATAAGATCTTACAACCAATCCAAGTAATCTTATTTTCTTACAAGCTTATCTTTAGAAAAAATTTTATTTTCAATTTTAAACTTTGAGAGCAATGTTATATCCAGTAGTTTCTAGTTTCTGCAAATAACCTATCCAAATCTTCTTCAACAAGCAACCTATCCAAAGAAAATTAAAAAATTAGTAAATTTTATTACTTATGATAATTAGAAAAATCAAACTCTATATAACCTAATCTAAAAGTTTCAATCTTATCCTAATTTTAAATATATATATATATTTATATATAAACTCAAAAAGATGACAAAGTTAATCTAAACTCTATCACAAGTAAATTCAAAATTAGTAACCAAAATCAAAATCCAATTTAATCTAATCCATTCTAAAAACTAGAAATTCTAATCAATCTACTCAAGTTACAAGATAAAATTAAAATTTCAAACATGAAAAATTATCCAAATTGATCAAATTTTATCCAATCAGAATTTTTAGATTTTGAAACTTTAACTTATTTTAACAACTTTGAAAACCCAAATGCAAAATTCAAAAGTTAGCAAATTAATCTAAGAAACTCCAATCTAATCCTAAAAATTTGAAATTATATCTAATCTAATCTAGAAAATCAGCTTTTTTATATTTATTTTTAACTGACTGAAATTTGAAATTAAAAAATGGTCTTTTAATTAAAAATTCTGAAAATTCAATAAAATAATAAAAAATCATAAAAAATAAAAAATCTTTTTCTTTTTTTATAAATCATAAAAGAAAACTAAATAAAAAAATGATGCAAAACACAATTATATTAATGATGGAAACTAATGCAACATACATATTCTCAAGAACATAAATATGACTAATACTAAACAAATCATAATTAACTAAAAAAGAATTCAGAATTGGCTCCCTGGTAATAGCGCCAAAAACTTGACGTGAATTTAATCAATCTACTTAAAAACTGTAAGTATACAATTGTCTTGTTGAGCCAGTAGCAAATACCATTCGATCCCACAAGGAGCACGTTTGAACTTTTTAATAAAAAATCTGAATTTTTTAAATCAACAGGAGAAATTGAAAAGCTTGATGAGATGTGAATAAAAAAATGCAGAAAATAATAAGATAAATAAATCAAAGCATCCAGAATCCACTAAACAAAATCTAATAATGTAATTATCCTATTATTCATCTTAGGATAACTCAAATCATAAACAAATCAATGTGTCTGATCCAGATGACTTGACTATTGTAAAACTAATTTTTAATTAAGAAAAACAAAATTAATACCCAAGACCTCCTTCACCTCATAAAAGAATGACTATCCTAAGCATAACCTAGCAAACTAAGCATGGACTATAAAAGATAACTATAAATCTAAGCAAAATTTATCAAAGTAAGTATAATTAATTAAAATTTATTCATTACTAATATAAATAAGAGGTTTCCATTTGGCATGAAAAAAGATCTACTATTATCTTTTAAAAGCACATTAATAAGTGACAATAACGAAAAGAGCAAAATAACAAATATAAATTAGAACATTAAAATATTTAGATTTATCTTTCACTTCAATCAGAAACTCAGCCCATCAATATAAAGAACATCAAAAATCACTCCATTGATATTTTCTCCTTATACAATAATTTTTTAGAAATCTCTCTTCTAGATCTTACTTTCTAGAATAAAGCTCTAGAATACCTTGAAAATAAAATTAAAAATTAACGGATGAAAAAAAAGTGGAAAAGAGAGGGAGAGAGATCTGCGATTTCCAGATCTAGCTGCGAATGAGGTGTAGCCTCCCATGGTGATCTCCTTTTATAGTTTCCCAAATCTTTAGGTTCATTGAATCTAGACCTCTTTTTGGTAGATTAAGAGATAAAATCTGCTACTTCCTGATTGGGTTTATCTCCTCAAATGAGAGAAATCTTGGAGGTAAGATGGGGTGGAAGCTTTTTTAATGCTTATATTATCTTCAAATGGGTTCTACAGAGAGATGTGCAGTAGTTATACTTTAATGGTATATATGCAATTGCAATCTCACCTATAAATGTACACGCCAGTTTTCGGCCAATTTTGAGTTGAAAATGCATGAAATTGAATGAATAATGGTGCATTTAACCTAATAAAACCCCTAATTCATCCTAAAATGATAAATAAATGTGCAAATTTATGAACTTAACAATGGATCATGCCTTTACTCAATTCAAAACCTCTATCCAAGGTCTAGGCCATGGACATTCCATCTATTCCTGCATGTGTAGCCTTCGTTTCCATGTGTGTGGGTTACTTCCTACTTGAGTGTGCTACTTTCCCGCATGTGTGGGCCTCTCTCGGGTCCTAGCTCCCTTGCCTATAGTATAAAAAAAATCCATCTAAGATGATGATTGACCCAACTTATTTCAATCCTTGATTGGTCACCCTCTCCTAAGATTTTAAGTCCTTGCGGAATCCACTTGGATCCACGCCAATCAAACTATGGAAACATCTCATTAAGGATATGACTTTGGTCAATAATCATTACAACCATTTTTTAGGAGTCTTAAAGTTTAACGATTTCATAGGTTTTTTTTTAATGAAATTTAATCCACCAGTGAGTGTGATTCAAATTAATGTTAAATTAGTTGAGTTCAAGTTCATGAGGTTTTGTGAATGTGAGAAAGCATAATTGATCACAAAGGGTTGAGTTGAATGTAAGATCCCAACCCCATGATTAGGGTATTTGTGTCTAATTATTTGTGTTTTCCTTAATTACAGCTAATTATATCTTAATCTTGGATTTCAATGCTAATTGGGTTGGTTAGGTAGGAAAATCTATGTACCCTAAACGCGCTTAAGTAGATTAGATGGACCCCACATGTGTTTCGTGGTCATCCAATATCTTATCATGTCATTAACATTCATTTATTCACTAGAGACCCACTAAGCCTAAGTTGTTCTTTTAAAGAGAGACATGTAACTCATTTTCTAAAATAACCAAGAGCTAGAACCTAGATGCAAATTCAAAAGTAACCCTAGCTATAAAAGTTCTTTTGTCCTAAGAGAGCTCTCTCTTGTGCCTCTTGTGTAAACCTAGCCTCCATCTTCCTTCCATGCTATCCCATTACCACTTAAGCCTAGAGACAGAGATAGAACCTACCCACCTCCATTTAAGAGTCACCTACCTTCTTCTCCACCATTTCTTTCATCTATTAGTGTTTGTTTGAGAGGAAAAAGCCACCTTTTAAAGCTTACTTGTCACGCCCTGATCCCACAATTGGGGATTAGAATGGGGCCCACGGGGTGCGCATACGTAATCTCGTAACAATCTGTGCATGTGAAGATACGCACAAATAACTACGAGGGATATTCCACAGGAATGTGTAGAGAAGTTTCCCCCAACACGTATATTATGTTCAAAAATAAGTGGAAGCCTGTGTAATTCACCTATAATGATCATAAGCAACAATAAAAGAAACATCATTCATTTCATAAATAAGTCTGAAGTCCATACTTAACCGTCCACATCTGTATGGCAACAATTACTTAAATATATACAAAATCCAAAACTATATATATATATATATCTATCAAATTGCTAGGTGCAAAAACAACCATAGTCCAAGCATCTCTAAGCTAAACAACCCAACAAAGAACCCATTGTCGCTCTTCGTAGGATGACTTATAGAAGACATCTTCTTCATTGCACTCATCTACTCCCCTAGGTTCCGTTGAGGTTCCTACCGGACCATGTTGTTCACCGTACTGGGTTGGGTTTAGCACCAAGGTAGTACTGTTAACACAACGGTTAAGCAAGCAAGTATAGAGATATATAAGACCATCATGATGTATCAAATGAATTAAAGTACATATTAATTAAAAGAAAGCAATAGCCGAAAACTAGGTAGATTGTGCATGAATTAAGCATGAGTAACGAATAATAAACGGGATATCATACATACTAGTTGGCATTCATGAGGCTATATTCTCCCAAAAGAGAGCATATCATCTAGAGAGAGTATAACATACATATGGGAATTACGTTAAAGGATCAGGCTAGCTTCTCGAGGAGTGCCGACAACTCCTCCATAAGCTACTGCAGCAGTGATATAAGGAATACTCAGATTGGTCCTGTCGAACCTAATAAGGGTACAAGCTAAGTGGTGCCGACACAACGTACCAAGACTGACTCGACTTCATATCCTTCACACTTATGGTCAATTGTAGTGACCATCTCATATTCCTACATATTCATTCATACTTATTATATCATACATGAGAGAGTTTTAATCTTGAGATCATATTCACTCATAGAAATCAGAATTAACAAGTATCTGATAATTAATTAGTGCATACTTAATTGAGCTAATAGAGCATGAACCCTCTCAACTTTAGCTACACCCATTTCGGTTCACGAACACATACTTAGTAGAAGCTCCAGATCACTTGCCTCAAAGTTCGCCAGGAGGAATGGAAACATGACTACATCATGTTAAGGGCAAAGTTTTTTAACAATATGAATGCATTTAAATTGAGAACGTATCAATGAGATTTACTAGCCAACCCTATGCTAGATAATCCATGATCCTGAGGGCATTCAACACGAAGTATTCATAAAATGTCTGGTGTTATTGTGTTACCCATCTTCGTGTTACATTATATATGCAAGGACACCTCTTTTTATGTCAACACCCATGATGTGACATTAGGAATTCGTCCAGAAAATCGAAGGGGATGAGTGACAGCTCTACACTCGTCATCCTTACCAATTGATCACCATTGGGCTAATTTAGTTGGAGAAAATGTGCCATATCTAAAGCCCTACAAAGTTATTTAAAATCCCCAATATCCTAAATTCACAGTGATCTTACGACTTAGCCATGTACATATTACGGCTTAGCCGAGTGCCTAAATCTTTCCCACAATTTCATATGCATTTACGGCTTAGCCATATATTGGCATACGGCTTAGCCGTGCTAAGCCTACAGCTAGGCTACCGCTGGGTGACGGCTTGGCCGTGGGTGAACTGTAGAGTAATTTTTTATTTTAGGGCTCTCTAAAAAGTTTACCATAGAATGGCTTACGGCTTGGTCACGAAAGACTTACGGCTTAGCCGTAGTTGATTCCATGGCTTAGCCAAGGATTAGCTGTAGTTCAGATGTGGGTCTTTGAGCTCTCTGGATTTTGAACCGGAGATACTTACGACTTAGCCATGGGCTTCACCGTAAGCTTTAGGATTCCTCGAAACAGGTTCTAAAGTACGAGTTCAAGTACAGAACTCTACAAATTGGATTCCAATGAGGTTCTTTTTTGTCCAAATTATAGTCTTAGATCTTACATGCCCACATATCATTACTATTGCATAGTTATACTCATTACCACCTAATCCAGCTTATATGTGTAATTAATCAAGGGTAGATGAGCTGTGAACTTGCATTTAAACTAATCTCATAAAAAAATCAACAAAGTTAAGTATGCATATAGTAATATATACTCTTATACTTGCCTTATATCAGTGCTTTACCCAAAATTAGCCTCTCCGTTGGTTTGATGGTGGAGAAAGCCTTAATAGTAGCAAATCTTATTACATACAAAGACGAGCAAGTGGTGAATCAAGTGTAAGATGCATGCATGTTGCTCATTTAACTTTTCTTGACTCTTTTGAACTCAAAGAAATGGAGGGATGATGGAGTTCTTGCCTGAGGAAGCTGTAAAGAAGAGAAAAAGATGGAATGGAGAGATTCCAATGGGGAAGGCAAACAAGAAGATGATGAGGAAGATAATGGGAGCCTTGGCTCCAAGTTGCAGTTGCCCTAAACTTAGTTCTCCAGCTGGTATGGAGGAGAAGAAAAGAGAAGAAGAAGCTCTAGCAATGAGAGTAGAGAGAAATGAAGGGGGATCGTTGGTTGCTTCCCTTTTAACTTAACTTTTCTGGACTATTGCATGCAAGTCCAATTGTTTTGGAAAATTACAATTTAAGGCAATTGGGCTTAATTAGGTTAAGATGTTCCAAATTGAGCCGGCCCAAACATTGAAGTTGACCCACAAGATATGATGCAATTAATGTGATGCCAAAATGATGCAAACCATGAGATCCTAATTTACAAGGAGGTCTTTAACTACCTAAGTAAAGTTCGAACCCAACTACCTATCCAATTAAAACCCACTAAAAATTAAGAACAAGACGAATTAAGACTAAAATACACATATTAATAGGAAATCAAACTTAATTAATATAAATTATAATTAAGTCGGGTTAGGACCTTACATCTTACCCTACTTAAGATCATTCGGTCCTCTGAATGAAACAAATTAATAAAATCAAATGATAAAATAAATCAGGAATACTTACCGAACCTGTTCATTCGTAGATGACACAAGAAGCTACTCCACGTGCGTTGCATCTAGTTCCACTTTGATCCCTTCATATTCAATGATGCGAAACGGGCCTAGAATCATCTTGCAAAGCCTCATCACACGAAAGGCATCGAGAATTCCTATGAATTTTTCCCAAAAAGGATTTCCTTCCTCACGAAACCTTCAAGTTTTCCGCTTGGAATGAAAACGTTTATCTGTGGAACTTCTTTGCTTAGAATAACATTCTTCAATTCTTGAGCTTCCTGTGTCGACTCTGCTGTATTAACGACGATCGAAAACTTAAGAAATCCTCTAGATCGATTCTTTTCGAACACACAGACACACACTCATGCATTTAGAAGTCTAGATGGTAGGTTTGATTAGACATCTAACTTTGGCCAGTACTTTGTGTTGAAGCTAAGGCTTGCCACTAACAACCGAGGAACGTCAATCACAATTATAAGGCAACCTACTAACACCAAACGGACATTATTCCTACCTAGGAATTAGCAGCCTAATCACCAAACAATCCAAGACCTCTGCCAAACCACTAATGATCAATAGTTATTTGACTTATTTCATCAAACATGGCTTTAGTTTTTAATATATTTCGAATGCTTCACGAGTGAAATGATTATTCTCATACTTGAATAGAGTTTCTCTTACATCCAACATTTCTGTAAGTGAATTTAATACATCAAAAAATCATCGATGAAGGTAACCATAAATTACTCTTAAAAATAAAGCAAGATTCTATTAGACAAGGATGTATATGCACTTCAAGGTATTCATCACCTCAATTATATATGGAAAAGGATATAACCCGAATATGATTCTAGGGATTGATCTCAAGACATGATTTAATTAGATTCAAAATTATAGTTTTCAGATTATCATTTAATTGATTACGCTTCGAAAGTAGAAAAAGGTCTTTAGGTGATTCAACCCTTCAATAGTAAGATCATATTACATCAGGATATTCTTAATATGCACCACAACTGATTTAAGAATATATAAGCATTCTATTAATCAAATCATAATTACCATCAAATTAATTAAGCACCAAATAAATAGCTAAGAATTTATAACGCTCCTTCCTGATTAGGACGTAGCTTCAAATCACGTTGCTTTAAATGCTAAATTGATATCAACCGAACCTTGATCAATTTAAATAGTGTCCTTTGCACGCTTATTTGATTAAGCAATTTATTAATAATGACAGTGAGCAATTTGTTCTTACTAATCACATAACTCAATAGCTCAATTAATATTCCTTTGAACAGTGCAAATTTCCTTTTGTTAATTAATATCAAAGTTTTTTTTCCACAAATTTACTAGGTGAAGAAATTTGGAATCTTATCTAGGATATGCTCTCAATAAACTCTCAGGAAACGAGTCTAAATAACAATATCATCAATCATGTGATCAAGGACTCTAATCAGATCTTAATCCTCAACTACCTGATTATATCTGTTGGATCAATTCTAATATTTGCATCCTCACACAGATCTACTGATTATCAAAGAATCAAAGAATTCGTAAGGCTTAAAAGTCACACTTACACCGGTCTATCCACACAAGGAATTACTCGTCTTAATCAATTAACAAACGAAATAATAATTTTGGAATTATCTTACAATCCTATGATTACATCTTGTAAGACCACAAGGAGGCCCAAATTTAGGCAACTGACTACGAACTTTGCCAACTAATAATAATCTCAAATTTACTGGATCATTAAACATTTAACTCAAGATATAATCGACTTAAGACAGCAACTTAGTGAACTATGAATCACATCTCTACATTAGCAAAATCATTTAATTCTCAAGAGATGAAGAAAAGTCCTCAAAGGATTATCATGAGCACTAACAAATTAGGAGACATTAAGATATCAATGATAATTGTAACCCACAAACCGATCCATGTACGGAATAAGGATTCTATTCCTTAACTCACAATATATTTGGAATATTGATTAATCCAATAATCTTAAAAGTTAGTCTTAGAACATTTTATGCTTGAGCTTAAAGTTGAAATAACTTATCCTCAAATCAATTTGTTTGGAAATTATCCTGCACCTTAAAATTAATGGGACAACTAATCAATATAAGGCGGTAATCACTTATACTCAACAGCCACCGATTTACTGCCTTAATTAGTATATATCTGAAGGGTGCCAACTATATCTCAACAGATAACACCAAATATCTTCACAGGATCACTAAGGAGAATAATTTCAGAATCTCACTTGAAAACTCATATGCAACAGGTATCTCAGAGACTATCCTAAATAGCAAATTACATAGACTACTTATAACATCTATAAGCAAAAGAGCAACAGAGAATGAAGGCAGTAGGTAAAAAGGTCACCTTTGCTGACGTTGCTTAAAACTTGTTTCTAATGAGGTTGCTTAACTGATTGCTGTTGCTGGCACAATGGGGCTTTGCTGGCGTTTTTCTTCCCTGGACATTTTGCTAGCCGATGTTCCATCAAACCACAACAAAAGCATGCTCCAATCTTTCTTCAGTATTTATTCGGCCCATGGCCGTTGGCACACAGATCACACACTGGTCTTCCGGAACTACAAGCCTTGATTTTCTGTTTTTTCCACTGCCCGAGGTGCTCCTTAGAGGGTGTTGCGTTCCTCTTGGATTTCTTCGTTAGAATACCCTGCAAACTCTCCTCCATTATTGCCAAATTCTGTTGCAATTAAGCTTGTCTTTCCATTATCGTTGCAACCCACACTTGCATTGTAGCTTAATTATCACTGATCCTTGTTACTTGCTCATCATCATCATTAACATGCTTTGCATCATTAAAAGGAACCTATTATCTTCAGATGGAAAAGGTGGAGGCACGCGATCCAAGTTCTCAGCAGAACATCCTTTAAGTCATCATTCTTGGTATTGCTCGAGAAACCATGACGGGCATTCTTAACTCTTGGAATTGGGGCCATTATCTGTATGAAAATTGTTATTATTTCAAGCAAAGTGTTAGTAGACTCAAAACATCTTATTTCAAGCAAAGTGTTAGTAAACTCAAAACATCCTATAAAATCCAAATCCTAACGCACCTATCATATCCTCACCACTTTCCTAAGTTTCTAAATCTTTTATTCCAAACTTATTTATGCCATAACACCATACCTTACTTCCATATTTTCCAGGATTCATGCCTTAATATCATTACTTACATATGTCACGCCCCGATCCCGAGAATTGGGGATTAGAATGGGCCCCATGGGGTGCACATACATAATCCTGTATCAATCTGTGTATGTGAAGATATGTACAAATTACTATAAGAGAGATTCTATAGGAACGTTAGAGAAATTTTCTCCAACACGTAAATTAAGTTCAATAATAAGCGGAAGCCTGTGTAATACACCTATAAAGATCATAAGCAACAATAAAAGAAACATTATCCATTTCATAAATAAGTCTGAAGTCCGTACTTAACCGTCCACGTATGTATTGCAACAATTACTTAAACATATATAAAATCCAAAACTATATATATCTATCAAATTGCTAGGTGCATGAACAACAATAGTCCAAGCATTTCTAAGCTAAACAACCCAACAAAGAACCCATTGTCGTTTTCGTGGGATGACTAATAGAAGATGACGTCTTCATTGCACTCATCTACTCCCTTAGGTTCCATTGAGGCTCCTGCCGAGGCGCGTCGTTTACCGTACTAGGCTGGGTTCAATACTTGTAACACTAAGGTAGTACTGTTAACACAACAGTCAAGCAAGCAAGTATAGAGATATATAAGACCATCATAATGTATCAAATGAATTAAAGTACATATTAATTAAAAGAAAGCAATAGCGAAAAATTAGGCAGATTGTGCATGAATTAAGCATGAGTAACTAATAATAAACGGGATATTATACATAATAATTGGCATCCATGAGGTTATATTCTCCCAAAAGATAGCGTATCATATAGAGAGAGCTTATAATATGCATATGGGAATTGCGATAGGGATCAGGCTAGCTTCCTAAGGAGTGCTGACAACTCTTTCATAAACTACTGCAACAATGACATAAGGGATACCCAGATTGGTCCTGTCGAACCTAATAAGGGTACAAGCTAAGTGGTGCCGACACAACGTATCAAGACCGACTCGACTTCATATCTTTCATACTTATGGTCAATCGTAGTGACAGTCTCATATTCCTATATATTCATTCATACTTATCATATCATACATGAGAGAGTGTCGATCTTAAGATCATATTCAATCATAGAAATTGGAATTAACAAGTATATGATAATCAATTAGTGTATACTTAATTGAGCTAATAGAGCTCAAACGGAAACATGACTATATGATGTTGAGGGCAAGGTTTCTTAACAATATGAATGCATTTAAATTGAAAAGGTATCACCAAGATTTACTAGACAATCCTATGCTAGATAATCTGTGATCTCGACGTCATTCAACATGATGTATTCATAAAACGTACGGTGTCATTGAGTTACCCATCTTGGTGTTACATTGTGTATGCAAGGACACACTTCTTATGCCAACACCCATGACGTGACATCAGGAATTCGTCCGAAAAATCGAAGGGGATGATTAACAGCTCTACACTCGTCCTCCTTATCAATTAATCATCATTGGGCTAATTTAGTTGGAAAAATGTGCCATATCTAAAGCCCTACAAGGTCATTTAAAATCCCTAATATCCGAAGTTCACAATATTCTTACGGCTTATTCGTATACATGTTACGGCTTAGCCGAGTGGCTTAGTCGTTCCCTCAATCTCATACGTATTTATAGCTTGCCATATATTGGCCTACGACTAGGCTACAACTTAGCCGTAGCACAACCCACTGCTTAGCTGTGGGTGAACCGTAAAGTAATTCTTAATTTTGGGGCTCTTTGGGAATTTCACCGTAGAATGGCTTACAGCTTGGTCACAAAAGGGTTACAGCTTAGCCGTAGTTGATTCCACAGCTTAGCCGAGGGTTAGCTGTAGTTCAAATGTGGGTCTTTAAGGTCTCTAAATTCTAAGCCGTAGATACTTATGGTTTAACCATGGGCCTCACCGTAAGCTTCAAAATTTTTAGAAACAGGTTCTGAAGTACAAGTTCAAGTACAAAACTCTACAAATTGGGTTCCAATGAAGTTCCTTTTGCTCCAAATTATAGTCTTAAATCTTACATGCCTACATATCATTACTATTGCATAGTTATACTTATTATCACCTAATCCAACATATATGTGTACTTAATCAAGGGTATATGAGCTGTGAACTTGCATTGAGAGTATTCTCATAAAAAATCAACAAAGTTAGGCATGCATATAGTAATATATACTCTTATACTTGCCTTATATCAGTGCTTTACCCAAAACTAGCCTCTTTTTTGTTTGATGGTAGGGAAAACCTCAATAGTAGTCAGTCCTATTACTTGCAAAGACATGCAAGTGGTGAATCAAGTATAAGATGCATGCATGTTGCTCATTTAACTCTTCTTAACTCTTTTGAATTCAAAGAAATGGAGGGATGATGGAGTTCTTACCTAAGGAAGCTGTAGAGAAGAGAAAAAATTGGAATGGAGAGATTCCAATGGGGAATACAAACAAGAAGATGATGAGGAAGACAATAAGGGCCTTGGCTCCAACCTGCAATAACCCTAGACTTAGTTCTCTAACTAGTATGGAGGAGAAGAAAAGAAGAAGAAGAAGTTCCAGCAAAGAGAGTAGAGAGAAATAAAGGGGGATCATTGGTTACTTCCCTTTTAACTCAACTTTTTTGGACTTTTGCATGCAAGTCTAATTATTTTGGAAAATTACAATTTAACGCAATTGGGCTTAATTGGGTTAAGATGGTTCCATATTGAGCCGGGCCAAACATTGAAGTTGACCCACAAGATGAATGCTCATGATGCAATTAATGTGGTGACAAAATAATGCAAACCATGAGATCCTAATTTACAAGGGGGTCATCAACTATCTAAATAAAGTTCGAACCAACTACCTATCCCACTAAAACCCTCTAAAAATTAAAAATAAGATGGATTAAGACTAAAATACATATATTAATAGGAATTCAAGCTTAATTAATATAAATTATAATTAAGTCCGATTGGGACCTTACATTACCAAAGAGAGAAAAGGACCTTGTCTTCTTCTCTACACATCTTTCAAGGTATAGAGCTTGATTTTTTTTTTTTTTTTGAGATTTGCGCCAATCATTGAGTGAGAATCTCATTTTATAGAATTTGTCATCATTAATCTTATCCTTTTCTCATGCATACATGTTTAGGACCTTGGTGTGAGCTAGAAATAGGGGATTCTTATCTTTCAAGCTTGGTTTAAGGGCAATCACTAGTTTAAGACATGTATAATGAATATTAGGTTCTGTGCATGTTTATTTATTAACTCTACAAGTGATTTCTTGTTTATTAAAGCTTTACAGCTCATTTATGGTTTCATATTAATGGAAATGGAATGAAATGAATGGATCTTGAATGGAATGAAGGTTTTTGGGAAAATCCATGAATGGAAGTGTTGGTGGATTGAATGTAAAGAAAGGAGGTGATATGTGGTGTAAATGGATGTTTCATGGAGGATTACAGCAGTTGGAATCCATGAAAATGTGTGGAAGAAGAGTGGAAATTAGAAAATCCCAACTACATTTTTGCCATGTGTGCTTCAGCTCAAGCACCTGTGGAGAAAAGTTTTGACTGAACACAAAATGTTGCTCAGGCTCAAGCTCATCTCACGCACCGTGAAGCGTACCTTCCTCTAAAGTACTCGTTCTAGTGTGTGCTCAACCCTGCTCGAACGTGCAATGCTGAATAGCCCAAATCTTTTTTATGCTTTTGTTTTTCTTTTTAGGTCTAAATGGGGTTTGACCACTATTAACTAGATGCCTGTAGGTTGTGATTGACTTATTCGTAAAGACTAAGCAAAATAATAGACACTAGAAATACCCCTAGGACCTCATAAAGTCCTACTTATGGAAACTTTCCTAATTAATACTTGACCAATGGGAAACATGGAACAACAAGGGAAGCTCAGAGCTATCACCCTTCCTTGCTAGATATGCCGGTTAGCTTTAAATCCATACCATCATGTGTGGGTATAAGCGTTTCGATGTCTGTCTTATATACAATGAAACACCAACGAAATGGTAGTACATGACATTGGGGATCTTGTACTCATACAGGACCAGAAGGCATGGGACACGTGCATCTTAGAATAGGATTGGATTGTAAATTGTCCTTGAATTACAATAAATTGGATACATGTGCATGTTATTATATTACCTTCACGCTCCTACTTTATTATTATCCTTTGCATTGATTTCCGCTTTCATTTATCTTTATTGTTACTGTGTTTCGCCTATTAATTATATACATGCTTGCAAGTTACAAATGTAAGACATGAGAGTAAGTTTGGTAAGTAAGCAAGTACATGCAAGTTCAATTGTTCCTTGATTCACAGGTTGGCATTATCAAGCTATATTAATTGATATGCCACTTTCCCCCTACTACAGGAGTTATCGATTGATATGAGTGAATCAACACTCATCGAGGTACCAGGATCGCACCATGATCCCTAATAGATGCCACCATATTGATTGTTACTCTCCTTTTGGAAAGAATTGATTGCTACTCTCTTCGGAGGAAATTAAGCAACTTGGTATGCCAACTAGCAAGTGTATTATGTTATCTTGATTCATTTACTCATGATATCACATGCGAACATGCATAGCTTACTTTTATTACCTTCTTTAAATGATCATATCTTTAAATCTCATTGATACTATATACGAGCCTAACCTTCATTATTATTACTAAATAAGGTGTTTAAGGTACTACTCTTGGTGTTTTCGGATCTAGACCAGTTCCCGATCAGGTCTTTAGCCCTATCGCAAAAGACCCGCCTTACTGTTCCTCTCGGATTAGAGGAATGGGCTTCTATAGACGTTTTTATCTAGATGTCCTTGAAGTGCGCAATTGGTCTCAGTTCATTAGGTGTTGAGCTTAAGATTAGCTTCCATCATACCATTTTCCCTAAACTTTGAGACTTATATTTGACTATGTTTATGGCATGTATTCTAATCATAAGACTGTTACTATTTCCTTGCACTAAAGCCCGCTCGAGGAAACTAATCGCATGGTTTGGACATTTAGTATACCTTTTCTAAGATTTCAGTCTAAATAGATATCTACATGAATTGCTTAACCGGTGATTATTGATGCCTCTTTACTATATGGGATTATATGGGTGTGTATGTTATATATTTCTTCCACATTTAGTGAAATGTTATCCGTGCTTAAGGATCTTCCTCGCATGTATGATTGAAATTTTTTATCTTGTGGCAATTCAAGGTACCAATTATTGTGGATTACCATAGGTTACATCTGCATTGCGGCTCGGATGTGTACATCGCGGCCGGGTGTGCTTGCCCTAATCTCGGGCCCAGGGTGTGGCATTGGATCTCTAAAACGGTTATGGTTCTCATCCAAAGAGTGATTGGAATGAGCAATGAAACTTTATGTTGCCCCCATTAATATAGTATTTTCACATTTCATTTATTTAAGAGGGCACTTGCATCTCATGTAAGGTGGTTCTCTCCCTCTCTCACTCTCGGTGCATCTATGTTCCAATGAAAAACTTTCTCAAATCAAGAAACTAAAACAATAATGTAAAGTTCTTCTCATAACACGGTGTGACAAGTTTTGCGGACGATGAGACCCATGACAAAGCTCATAACCTCCTTTAAGGAGGCACAAGTTACTTTTTGGATAATCATTGACATTACCAGAGAAAATGAATAATTTGCTAGGCATTTTACTTTATTTTATTTTAACATTCTGTTTGACAAACAAGGTGCCCTTTGGCCTTTTTCATAATAAGTTCCCTGTGGCTTGAAATATGACCTGTATCCTACACATGTATGACGTGGCATTCCAGGGTGGCAAATTAAAACTTCATGGACCGGCTCGACCAATATTCTATCTGTCTTGTTTGATTTGAGCTGACCCACGCAACACATGAGTGAGTGGCGATTCAGAAATTTTTAATCTGTAGTTTAACATGTCAGACACATTAATATTTGTAATCTATATATTAATCCACCAAACAATCTCCGTACCTTAGTTTATAAACCTAGTTTAAAATTATAAAACTGTCCATCTCTTTTTTTTACAATATCATGCATTAATTTTTTTGACAGCTGCACCAAAAACAATGATGGGTCCAAGTAATTTTGCGCGTACAAGTAAATTTAAAGCATCTCAAAAAAAGGAAGATTACTGCCGGACGGATTAACAAGCGTCCATTGACTTGTATCCGACAAACTTAATAGCCTCATTACTAAGGGAGTAAAATGAATTGGCTGGGCCATGCCATGCCGTGCCTAATTTGACTAGAGTGGGCGGAACACAGATCATACATGCAGTGTCTTATTTTTACAAGATTTTATCTAAAAGGTTTTCAATGTACTTTTAGAAGTTTTAAAATTCCACTCTATACAAGTTATAGGAATATTAAATGCTCCATTAATGAAAAAATTTGAAATTTCACCACTGGCAGATAACTTTTGGAGTGAATTTTTTGAACTTTGAAAAAAAAGCAGGCCCTAAGTGAGAAATCTTTGTTATTGCAAGGATTCCTCAAATGTAGAGTTTACTAACTACATCGGCATTTGTGCAAATCTTATAATTTCTCATTTCTTGCATCTTACGATGGGTGGGCTACTTTTTAGGAATCCGATGCAGTAGTGAATGCATCATCAATCTTCTCCTATTGTTACACTGTGGAAATGGATAAACACGAGGGTACTAGGTTTCATGTCATTCGGGTGGGGAAGTATCACGTGGCTACCGGTTCCCAAATTCTCCCTTTCTTTTTACACTGCTGGTCAACATTACAATCAACATCCGCATAGGTGAAATTGATGTGGTGGGGTGGGGCCTACAAGAAAAAATAAAGACCCTGCTACAGAAGAACTTGGGCGTCGCATTACCAAATTTGAAAAATCACCAGACATATAGTGGTGATTTTTGGTGCTGCCTGCTTACTAAAATCTAAAGCATTTAAAATAATATCCATTCTCTCATATGGGCTTTTTCTTAATTTCATCCTAAGTTGAGTACAACTAATATTTGGGTTGATCACATATAAGTCATGTTCGTTTGCATTAAACAGGTAGGAATTGTTATCCACACATTATGGGTATAAGAAGTGCAATAATAAAGGAGAAGTCCTTGATCCAAAACCATTTAGAGTTTTAGTGTGAGTAGTATTTTATATTTAGAATTTTATCAATAATTAATTGTAAGAAGGTTAGCGGGTTCTTTGTTATAATAAATAAATAAATAAATCCACTAAAATTTGAATAATGTTATATTTTTTGATTTTAACCACGCTATGTACTCAATTTCCATATATTGTAATGGAAACGAAGTGACCCATAACAAATATGCAAATAAAATATCAATTTGACGTGTGTCTTGCTTTGAAGTGTAATTCTTGGAAGCTTACAAGCAACAAACAACAAAAAAAGCAACGAAAATGGGGACAATATTGTGCGGCTGGTAATTACTGCAAATCCTTTGTATTTCTCAGATCATTGCGTCTTCCTTTGTATCTTCTTATTTAATCTAAAGGAAGAAAGGGTCTCAAATACAGATCCTCCAACGGCTGGATGAGGGGTTTAGTGCAATGTTTTTGAGAGATTTTTGGAGGAGTTAAGGATATATTAGCTTGACTGAAATGAACAAACCTACAAGGCTCTTTTGTGTATCCATTTTGTGTGGACCACATAGCCCACGTACCAACAATTTTGAGAGGTCCAAAGGGGAGAGATTTATTTTTAAGTGAACCCATCTATAAACATCACCAAATCCACCGATTCTTCTTCACTGAATTTTATTTTGCCAATGCAGCAACTGGACCAACTCCGAGAACAACGTTGTTGCTAGGTTAAGGTTAGGAAAGCTGGTCATCATGCTTTGGCTGTTGGGTTGGTTGGTGCATGGTAGTTGAAACATGCATGGGGCAGTATCATCATCATTATGGAGCAATCAACTATCCAATCTAACTGCAGCTTATCCGACTTTCAGCCTCTTCCATAAACGAAAGAGGAGCCACACGTGTAAAGGTATGCTCTCTGATTTGCCTTTATTTTTGAAAAATCATGAGTCAATTTGTTTTATATATATATATATAAATCAAGGACCCTTTACACCAGTCATAGAGAGCCCAACCCTGACCATCTCTCCATCTATTTTTATGTTGAGCTGGAATCGCCCGAGGCCGGATTAGAAGTTAGAACATGCCACATCAGTCCTTTTTGTGCTTTTCTTCTTAAACTCTTTCTAAGATAATTTTAGAAATTGGATGCTGGCTGATGTGATGAGTCCTAATTGGAACCTGAATTATCTTGTGAGTTCCAGTGATTTGGACTCATTGGTGTTGGGCCAAATGTCGCATCAATCAATGTTGTCCTCCTGTGCGATTGATCATAAAATATGTTTCATACAGTTTCAATATTACCGTAGGCTGACTTTAGGTGGAGCATATTTGGGTTAGAGTTAACTTTTTGTACTGGTAACAGTAACTTCCATTAATTAAAAGAAGGATATAGAGAAAAAGAAAACAAAACAATGAGGTATAAGAAAATTGTATCCCTAGTAAACACAATCTACATAATAACACCTTCCCCCGGAGAATTTTTGTCAACCCCCTGTAAGTATCAACCATGAAATTGGATGATCTAAGAACATACTTAAAGACAACATTAACAGATTGAGAAATAATCCGAATCTAGGCTAACTTCAGGTGGAGCGATATTTGGGTTAGAGTTAACTTTTTTTATTGGTAACAGTAACTTCCATTAATTAAAAGAAGGATACAGAGAAAAAGAAAAGAATGAGGTATAAGAACATTATATCCCTAGCAAACACAATATACAAAATAACACCCTCCCCAGGAGAACTCCTGTCAACCCCTTGTTTGGCTAAAGTATCAGCCATGGAATTGGCTCATCTAAGAATATACTTAAAGGCAACATTACGAGATTGAGAAATAATCCGAATTTCATTAAAGAAGAATTGTAATTTCCAAGGAAAAACCTTCCAATTGGAAACCCAAATTATCACATTTGAGGAATCACTCTCCACAATAAGGTCTTCTTAAAAATTCCTCAAAAAACACTGCAGAGCTTCCAAAATAACCAAAACTTCCACTTCACTAGAATCTCGACTGCCCACCAGCTTGGAAAACATAAAGAGGTCTTCACCCTTACTATTGCATAGGACACCTCTAATACCTACTAGCCCTATTTTGCCTCTTGCCGCCCCATCAACATTAAATTTCAACACTCCTATAGGTGGAGGAGACCATTGAACAACTCTCCTTTCCTTGAGTGGGCCACATCACATACAAATCTCCCAATTAAGAATGATATCATTGGAGCTAAAAAAAGAAAACTCCTCCTTGACCAAAGCCCGCTTTGCTATCCTTAGTGTGATAGAGGCAATCAAGTTCTCCAAAGTTGAAGAGGCACCCCTAAATGTTTTTTTCATTTCTCACATTCCAAATGGACAGCAAAATTGAGAATGGAACCGTCCTCCAAAGAGTATGCCCACACCTTCTAAATTAGCCACCCATTTAGGACTGAGTTACATCCTCAATCTTCACAGAACAACACCAAACAAGGCCACAACTACTAAAAACCACTTCACCCGTAGAGGAGCAACCCCTAACCAAAAAATAGAAGGAGTGGCTCTAGGGAACACTATAAGAAAATGCACTATTGGCGATGAGCTTTAGCAACAAACAACTCTATTCGTCGCTATTATTAACTTTTGCACCACAAACACAGGAATTTGTCTCCCATTGTTGTCCCCAACAAATTCTTGCCTTGAACTCAAATTTGCGCCAAAATTTATTTTATTAACGACAACTACAGTTCATCGATAAAGGATTATTATATTGAGCAACAAATACTAATTTGTCGACAAATCTTGAAATTATATTGGTGCCATCCAGCTCTTTGTTTGGTGAAAACCACAGAAAATCTCTTAATTGGTTTTCAAAACACAGGACTTTCTCGTCCCTCTTGTTTTATCAGAAGACTTTCAATCTCATCCCTCTTGTTTCTGGCAGATCTGCACTTCGGCTCCCTGCTACATCGCCAGCCCTCTCTTTACTGGAAAAGATCAACTCTGCCTGCTCTATCTTTCCCTACACGTTGAGGAGGTAAGTCTTTCAAAGTTAAAACCCTCTTTTATTTGTAAACGGAGAAAGAACTTGCTGCCCTCTCCCTGCTTGTTGCAATCTTCCCAGCGAATCTTCTCCTCCCATCTTTGCCTAGGGGTGTACCCACATAGGGGAAACCTGGGGCAGTTAACCCCATCCATTTTGAAATTTTATAAACAAAAGCCCCAAGAAGGGGATGGGTTGTATCGCCATGCCCCATATGAAAAGAAACAATGCCCTACCCTCTTTCCAACAAAAACCCCTCTGCTAAAAAAAATTAAAAAACATTTACTCTTGTTTCCTCTCTACATCTAGTTGCAACAGTGACACAAACATCACTCAGCAATGGCGGGTACTCCTCTCTTATTTCGCTCTATCAAATGTGATTAGGATATTCTTAACATATTTTTTAGATCTTTATGTTTTGTTCCTAACAGATGTGATTCATTTTCATTGTTTGGATGATAGAGTCTTTATGTCTTCGACGATGATTTCATTGCAAGATAAAAGTTCGAATACATTTTACATTCATACCAATGCCCCATGGAATACCTTTTTTCTTTTCTTTTCTTTTGAGTTATTAACTACCACGTGAAGCCATTGAATCTGGTTAGCATTTGACAATCGTCTAATGTTGTCAAATAAGGAGGCAAGGCATGCCAGTTGGTCATCTTTCACTACCTATGGCCCAAGTAATAGGACGAGTTTTTACACCTCCCACCATCTACATTCAAGGCTGATGGGATACCAAAACTGATACATATATTTTAATGTTATATAAATATTCAAATGCCAAGAGAAACCCAATGCAAAAATCAGAAAGATGGAAAGATACAATAACATAACATTGATCAATTATAAATAATACCTACCTGTCTGACGTCCACTCTAAGCCATCCTCATCCTTTTACCAAAACTCAAATATCCAACTTCATGAATTTGTAGTCCCTTTTTTAAATTAGATTTTCCTCCATTTACAATCACTCTGCTTTATGTATTAGATCATATATGATATATGTTACTAATTTCATCAAAGAGTGATGGTCAAATACTCAAAACTTTCCAATAAAATGCCTTTTCAATTTTTAATATTACTGACGATGAGACAATCATGCAACGCTTTCAACATATGATGAATTGTCAAGGGCAAATGTAATTAAAAACATTATTTTATAGTTGAGATGACTTTTCATGACAGAAATTATATTAGTTGATGCAATTAAATATATTGTGTCTATTTTAATGTAATACATTTTTTTCTATTGTTATCCAAAAAAGGTACAACAAAATAATATTGACTTTTTCAATTGATCATTGTTCCCAAGTCATTCAAACTTGTTGGGATTTCTCAACTTTTCAATTTATTTTTTCTTCTAGTGAGCAAAACTATGCAACACTTTGCATTTTTTTTTTTTTTTTTTTGATGGATAGAGAGTTTAGGGAGTAGGGGGAAGGGGGAGGAGGCAGAGATGGGTTTTAGGAACTTTGGAGGTGAGATTTGGTTGGGAATACTTTGTGGGTGTGCAACTATAAGTCCAGAGTTTAGGTGGACTTGAGGTTGTGTGATTGGGAATGGGATTTTGATGAGCTACCTAATTGACATTTGGTTGGTGATGGGATAGCTTGAGGGAAATGGGACCTTAGTGCCTTTTACTCAACCTATTTGTAATAGAGATCTGAAAGGGATAAAAATAAAAGAATAAAAAAGTGCATGATCAATTTACAGTTTGATCAGTCTAGATCTTCTTAGACTTTGACTTATAAAAATCTTGAGTTGGAGATAAACTGTTTGATGGAATCTGAAAATATGTACTCAAATTATTATATGTCTTTGATATAACATGATCAAGCTCTTGGAATTGTGTGTCCAATGGATGCTCTATTTGATACTATCGAGGAAAATAATAGTAAAATCGGTTTCTTTCTCCTTCAAGTTTCATTTTTGCTAAAAAAAACCCTATGTATATCTTCTATTATTATCTTGAATGGAAAAAAAATTTTTTGGTTAGTGAAAAAGGGGAGAATCTCTAATTCGCTGTTAGGACAAGAGGCAAGTAGTAAACCTTATCCATGCCATGTGTGGATTGTTGATGGTCCCACTTTAGGTTTCTCCGACCACTGTAGGTAGGTAGGTGGGTTTGGATCCAAATGGTGTAACCATAGAATCACAATGATCAGAGTGATACTCGCACTCTTTCTCTCATCATACACGTAATAACAAATTAGATAGATGAATCTTATCCAACGGTGATTGTATCTCCTTGAAAAGATTTATAAAGAAAAGATTCCCAGCTCCCTTTTTTTTCTCTTTGCATTGTTCATGCCATTATGAACATAGTTGTTAAAACATTCATAATTGAGTCATTCAACAATGCTTTCAAAATTTCTTCTGTTTAGTTTCATGATAATACAAAAAATACCTTAAATATTAATGCCAATTTCCAAATAAAGGCATCAAAGCATACTACACATGTATGGGTACATTACATCCAGAAGTGTGTAGTTGAAGGCGTTGGATTGCATGATGCATGTCATTTGATATGAACACTACTTTTTCAGCAGAATAGTCATGGACAAGAGTTGGATGTCAATTAGGAATAGAATGAGTAAAGAGTATCAACATAGGGTTAAAGTCATTTATTCAGTTTACAGAGAGTAGTGTGGACTTTGATGGTAAGATTCGTTGCCTGTATATTGACTGCTTGAACTTTAAATGGCATACAAGGGGAGTTGTGGAATTTCATTTAATCAAGAGAGGGTTTTCGTCTTCATACAATACATGGTTGGATCATGGGGAATCTATTTCTATGAACCAGAATCATGCCCATGACGAGGATGAAAATGTTGTTGAACCAATGGCAATGGAAGTTCAAAGTTTCATTATTCAACTAATAACCACCTAATATATGACAATTTGTTTGGTAAGTTGGACGCTCTTGTTAACTTTTTGATGCACTCCTCTCTAATTTTTCAGGAGATAATACTTGGCCACTGATCAAGATAAAGTAGTAGTTGACCAACTGAATTTCCATAGCATCACAAACATTAAGGGCACATTTTTGCAGCCATGTTTCCAGGGAAAAGGCTAGGAAATTTTGACCCTTTTCCATGGAAAAGATTTTCCATCACAGGTAACATCGCTCTTGCCCACAACATTATGGTTATAACAATGAGCACACCTCCCACTGTGCTATAGGGCACTTCTGAGTTCCAATTTCACATATTAAAAATAAAAAATTAAAATAGACTTGGAGAAAACGCGGTCTAGAGTTCGTTTAGAAGTCTAAACTGTAACATGAATAACACAGAGATGTTTAGATCAGAATATCACAGAAATCGAGAACTTCATTAGATAGGATTCTGTGTTTTGCCTCATAGATTCTAAGATCTGGATTACACAGAAACTGGAAACTTCATTAAATAGGATTCAGCTCTGATCTTTTCAAACTTGGAATTACCAGCATTTGTTGCAAATACTAACCTGAGGCTGCATACATACACCCCCGCCCAAAAGGCAAAATGCCAGAGCAAGCAAAAAAACCAAGTTAAGGAATTTCTATTTAAGCCCAGGTTGACTTGCCCACCGAGTTGGGTCAGGCACTTGCACAGACACTACAAGAAGGAACATTTCTGAAACTGAAGCTGCTGTCTTTGTTCTGGGTCAAGCACTTGCACAGACACTGAATATCTATTCACATGTCACCCTATTGCACAGACACCATCACATACATTAGTAGTAAGTGTTTGTTTAAACACGTTTAAGGTGGCTATTTGATTAAAACTCATAACTGAAACTGAAGTGGAAAAACTCAAATTTGAGTTGGAAAAAAGTGATGACCAAACAATTGGGTGACTCCACAAAAACTTGGTTATATACAACTTGAACCCAAGGTATAGGGAACTTGTAGATCAGTTATGTTGGTTGACAAGCATTAAAAGAAGTGACTTAATAGATGTTTTTTTACATGCTACAGAGTCGAGAAAAAACTGAGTTTCCAACACTTACACAAAAATTCTACAGCACATGTCGGCAAGAAAACATGTTGAGATTTCATGCATTCATGCATAGTATTATTGGAAAAGTTTATGGGTGATGTGTATTGATGGAAACCCTTTTCAAAACCTAACTTTCTACTATTGTTGTGGCCTGAGATTATTAAGTTCAGATATGCAAACAGTGACAAGGAAACACCCCACATGCAGTAAAATCCTGTGCTGCAGAACTTTGGTGACTAGTCTCTTTCATTCATGCATAAGTTTTTCTGTTTCGAAACCTTTTTCTTTTCATTTCTAATTGAATTCATGCATCATTCAAGTGTGTTTTTTTTGATAATTTTAGGGTTTTTTTTAAAGATTTAGATTCTTTCTCAATTTGTTTCATGCAAACTTTTCAAAAGATGAAAAGTTTCCTAAAAATGGAATGTTTATCGCTAGGAATTCTAATTTTAGAAAGTTGTTTCTTTGCCTTTATATTGATTGATTGATTGATACTAACTTTCCTTGTTAATTGTTATTAACTTTTGTTTGTTTCTAAATTAGTTTATAGTTTTATTTATACTAACTTTCTTTTATTGGAAGTTCTAACTTGTGTGTTATTTTTACTAACCCTTTTTTAAGGTGGCTATTTGATTAAAACTCAAAACTGAAACTAAAGTGGAAAAACTCAGATTTGAGTTGTAAAAAAGGGACAACCAAATAGTTAGGTGACTGCACAAAAATTTGGTTATATACAGCTTGCATCCAATGTGTAGGGAACTTGTAGATCAATTATGTTGGTTAAAAAACATTAAACAAAGTGACTTAAAAGATGCTTTTGCACATGCTACAGATCTAAGAAAAAATTGAGTTTCCAAAACTTATGCAGAAATTCTGCAACACATATCAGCAATAAAACATGTTCAAATTTCATGCATTCATGCATAGTATTATTGGAAAGTCTATGGATGATGTGTATTGATGGAAACCCTTTTCAAAACCCAACTTTCCACTATTGTTTTGGCCTAAGATTATTAAGTTCAGATGTGCAAATAGTGACAAGAAAATAGCCCACATGAAATTAAATTCTGCACTGTAGAACTTTGGTGATTCGTCTCATTCATTTAAGAATAATTTTTTCTGTTTCAAAGTTGCAGGTGGATATAAATAGGTGGTTGTTCTATTTGTGTAGTTCCGAAAGTTGAGTGAAGATAGGTGAGTTTGTGATGTTTGATGGTGAGAAAGGGATGGCAATGTGAAGATGGGTCTAGACTTAGATTAAAGATGGTGGACTGAGACGTGAGGCTAGGTTGTGTGTGGTTGTTGTGATCTATTGCTAATTTTCATTTTCAGGCCTTTTAATTCAATTGATCATGATGATCATCTATCACTTATTGTCTATGACCATTAATTGTTGTACAAACCAACTAAATGATATGGATCTCCTCCTTACCTACACAACTTGCTGTTATGATATGTTCTATGTCCATTGGCTTTAGCACATACTTGCAAACAGAATAAAGCAATTGATTTGTCCTATTTAACTAGCTTAGTATGACATAAAATATTCACAACAGTATAATTCTAAAATAATACTAATGAGTTTTCCTTCTGAACAAGGGTCTCTCTAATATTCTCAGAGAGTCACTATATATATGTATATAAGATTTAACATGATAAACAGGTTGACATGGATACTATTTTTGTAACATGTCATTTATGACTGAGGTTAATGGTATCTACAAATATCAAAGCCGCATACATATTACCTAAACTTCATATAGGTAATATTTCTTATAATACAAGCTAATTCTTTTTGTTTTTACTTTGTTCATAGATTGACGATGGAGCAAGCATGGACTTTTGTTGATGAGGGTTTTTTTTTAAGTATTTGGATGGATATTTAAATTACTGTTTGGACATTTGTTATATATTACTTTTTATATTTGGATGGATATTTGGATCAATACATTGTTTTTATTTTGTGATAATGTGAATGTGAATGGTTGTGGCTATGATGTGAATGCGAATGGTTGTGAAGAGGTGAATGATAATAATTATCACTAATTGTTTATTTTCAGCAACGAATTCCATCATCGTTGAATGGTCAACCGCATTTTTCAAATGCGTGATGACCACCAGAGGGCGACGACCAAATTCGGGCCTAAAGAATGGGCATTTGGGGACAAACTCTTCATCGATTAATTATTTTTTGGGGACATAACTTCATGCCTAAAGGTTGGACTTTTGGGGATGAACTTTTGCTTGTTGTTGATTATTTATTTTTGGTGATGAATACATTCGTGCCTAAAGGTTAGACATTCAGGGATAAACATTTGTTCTTTCCGGATTGTCTATTTTCAGCGATGAATAAATTCGTGCCTAAATTTAGACATTTGGCGATGAAACCTTAGGCGATGAATAAATTCATTCCTAAAAGGTTGGATACCAGGGGACCTAGGTAGGACATTTGGCAACAAACACCATTAGGCAACAAACCAAATTTGTGGCTAAAGGTTACACATTTGGGGACAAACCTCAATTCGTTGCCAAATAGATTCCCAAACAGGGTTTTAGCAGCAACGTGGAGACGAATTTGAATTTGTGGCTAAAAGTTTTGGGCGACAAATTTTAGTAATTTGGCAATGAATTGTGTTCATCGGTAAAGACGTTCTTTCTTGTAGTGGAAATTGATCTTCTCCAAGGCCATGTTAAAAGCTTTCATTGAGAATTTTCTAGATATAAAAGGTTTCCAAATTTGAATATCCTTGGAGGATGTACAAAAAACACACACACATACACACACACTAGAACGAGTGTTAAATAACTCCTCATGTTGTCCCTCCTCTGGCGAGCAAAGGCTTCTTCTGAAAGACACACCCCACTTCATACAACCATCACTCATCTCACAACAATCACTAACTGTAGCATCTTTGTTAGCAGCCACTATAAAGACCCTTTCTCCTCCAATCATCTAATCAAAACCTCACATCCCATGCATCCCCTACCACAAAGTCAAACCCTTTGGACAAGACTTTTCCCCACACTAAAGACATATCTCCCACTGAAGCAATAACATTCCATAAGCCTGACCTACGGTTCTTAAGTATAAGCTTAGCCCCCCACCCCCATTTATCAGCCCCATAGTTAGTGACCACTTAGGCAGCAATGCCCATTCTTGGACTCGAAACAACCAAGACCCAAACCCCCACACCATTTTAGTTTAAACACCTCATTGCACTTCATTAAATGAAGTTTTTTCTTGTCCCCTTGACCACCCCCCCCCCCAACCCCCACAACAAAGAAACTTCCTTCGTATATGATCCAATCTCTCCATCACTGCTTTTGGCTTTTTGAAAAGAGATATAATAAACTGGAAGATTAGATAGGCAAGATTTTATCAAGGTAATCCTTCTGCCTAGAGATAAATATTGTTTCTTCCAAGCGGACAATTTTTTCTCAAATTTAACAATCACTGGATCCCTTAATGCTTTTGATCTTGGTTTTGCTCCAATAGGAAGTCCCAGATATAATATGGGTAGCTTTCCCGACTCACAATTAACTAAAGATGCCAAAGCATGAGTTGTCTCCTCAGAAAAGCCAATCCCTACCAACACTCTCTTAGAAATGTTAACCTTCAAGCTTGAAAGTAACTAGTTACATCTCAAGATTCTTTTCAAGGACAAAACTTCATCTCCTTTAGTTGAGCTAAACCAAATAGTATATATCATCTATGAACTGCGGGTGAGTAATTGCCTCCCCTCCTCGTTTGAACTCAAAGCGATCGATCAACCTTGCTTTTTAGCTCTCAATAGAAGTGAGCTCAAAGCCTCCCCCACTATGGTGAACAAAAAGGGAACAAGGGATCTCCTTGCCAAATACCTCTTGACACTTAAAACAACTTTGAGGGAGACCCATTGACTAGGATAGAGAAGAAAGAAGTAGAAATGCATTTTCGCATTCATTCACGACACTTTTCTCCAAAACCAAACCTTAATAAGATGTATTCCACAAACTTCCAGTTGACATGGTCATAAACTTTCTCTAAATCAATCTTGAAAATGACACCCTTAATCTTTGACCTCCTCCTAGAGTCAATGAGCTCATTAGCAACAGCAGCGCCATCAAAAATTTACCTTTTGCTACAAAAGCCCCCTAAAACTAACTGATAATGAAAGGAAAAGCATGCTTCAACTGATATGCAAATATCTTAGCCAAGAACTTATAAAAGCACCCCACAAGTCTGATTGGTCAACAGTCACGTAAATCAATTGGGTTAGGCACTTTGGAAATAAGGGTTAAAGGGTTGCATTCATCTCCTTATTGATCCTGCCCCTCCTATGAAACTCGAAGAGCATATTTCCAAAATCCTTTTTGGAAACCCCCAGCCAACTTTTATGAAAGAAAAATTGAAGGCATCTAGGCCAGGAGCATTATCCCCACCACAATCCTCCAATGCTTTAGACATGTCCTCTTCAAAATCTCTTTCCAACTTTGAACCTCCAATGGGATCCTACGGATGGATACCCCTTCAAGTGTAGGTCTGACAATTAAAATTAACCACCCCTATTGTTGAGAAAGAAGATGAACTAGAAGCACACAATCCACACATAAACACGTGATTTACATGGTTCACCCGATGTGGGTTACGTCCACGGAGATTCAAGCCTGTCCTCTATTTTTGAAATCACCACACAAGAAGAACAATTCTCTTCTTGTGATTACAAGAGTACAATAGTCTTTCTCTAGAATTCTCCTTTGTAGAGCAACAACTCTCTAGACACCACTCAGAATAATACAGAAGCCCTAATTAACAACACTCGGGCATTTACAACCGTCAAATCTGGCCTTAAAAACAGAGTGTCCAAATTAAACTGTCAAATACATATTCACCCTAATAAATAATGAATATACCCAGATCAAGCTTCACCAAGCCATCACCTATTCAACTTTTCATAGAAACACACAACCTTTTTCTTGATCTCATAGCACAACCCCTATACAACTTTGTACCCTCCTAATATGTTTTGCTTAGTGTCAATATAAACTAGCATGACTGTTCGATCTTAAAACAAAGGCAAATATGTATTTCTCATAAAAAAAATTAATTAGACAAGTCATATCAATATTGATGGTTGTCAAGATCCAAATCTAGTGGTAGGAGTTCTTACTTACCTAGTTAGGGTTTAAACTTGAACTTTTCATCACTTTTAGGCTACTCAACCTCACCAGATGGTTCTCTTAACTCATAGAGGTCTACTTTCCTTACCAAAGGGCTAGAATCCCAACCCCCTAAGTAATTGAGTAGAAAAAAGAAGTATTGATAGTTCTAAAGAATTTAAAAAATAAGTAATCCTATTTTAGATTTTGTGAGTTACTTCAACAAAATTATTTGAAAATTATTTATGTGTGACAAAATACCTTTTTCAATATATTATGCCACAGGGCTAGAGTCACATAAATAATCAATTGTTGAAATTAGTCATTGAAATTAGTCATCCGTACCTATATTCCATATATATATATATTTGAAAGGTAAGTACTGGTATACACCTAACCCACACAAACTCACTTGATTCTCCCACCATTAGCACTATAGGTAGAGATTGATCCCTTCTGGTTTATGCAGATGGGAAGTGTTTCACCAACTAAGCTACTAGTTTTGTTTTTTAGATGTGCTATATTCCTTGTTTTAGTTATATTCGGATTCAACTTTGCCCTTGATTTTAAATTCAAATACAAAATCTGTGGCAATGGATTCCCATAATCATTCTTATTTTATAAGAGCTCATGCTTTCCCTTCTAAAGGAAATTTCTAATTTCATTTTCATTGTTTGATAATTAAAACAATTAATTTTAGATCTTTAAGGAACTCCCTTGGCCTATTTCTTTTTTTTTTCAATCAATTATACAAAGACATAATATATGGAATGCAACTTCAGTCAGTATATATAAAGAGCTAGAACTACTATGAGAATTAAAGCTTAGGAAATACCACATAAAGGTTCTTTCTAGTACCTTAGCTTAATAATTAGTAAGTATAGGGAGATTGATAAAGATGATGAATATAAGATAATAGCACAATGACTAAAGTGGAAACTTGCTTTTGAAGTGCTTTGTGAAAGATGAACATTAACAAAGTTGAAGAAAGAATTTTATAAGACAATGATTAGACTAGTTATAACCTATGGGGTAGAATAATGGCCAATCAAGAAGTAGCATATCCATAAAATAGAGGTGATAGAGATTGATGAGAATATTGAGGTGGATGTGTAGTAAAATAAGGAAAGATAAAATTAAAAATGAGTGCCTTCGAGAGCATTTAAGGGTAGCATCAATAGGTGATCATAAAATTAGAGAAACCCATTTAAGATGGTTTTAGCATGTTGAATGTAGGCCAGTAATGGTGCCGGTGAAAAAAGGTTTGGCTATACAGGTAGATAGCCCAACACAGGGAAGGGGTAGGCCAAAGAAGACATAGATGGAGGAAATAAAATTGGATATGAAAAAGGTTTAACTTATCTGAGGATTTGGCTCAGAATATGTTGGATTGGAGAAGAAGAATTCATATAACTGACCTCAACTTAATTACAATAAAGCTTTGATGATGATGATGTTGGTTATGACGATGAATCGTCTTCTCTTCATCAAAAGTTTGCTCTTGATCTTTTCCTTGCCTATTTTGGCAGAAAGAGGGAGAAAGAAATTCTAGTAGGCATAGGATGAATTTTATTTAACGTATAGGAGTAACTAATGAGAAGATAGTTTTTGTAATTTGGCATAGAAAACTTAAAAAATTCCATGCATGGACATATTCATTTTTATGAATAAATGCATGGAACTTTAGGGGTAGAATGTGACGAGGCAAGAAAATGTCAGATAAGAGAAGGAAAGTTCCTTTGCATATCATCCAAGAACTTGAAAGGAAAAAGAACTCTGGACATTTTGCCATATATAACAAAAAAAAATGTGGACTTTTTCATGTAAAAAGCCTAAAGTTTATTGGCGTTGGTTAAAAAATTAGAGAATACAAGGTAACAAAAGAATATAAGATTTTATATAAAATAAGAAACTAACATGGATTTATGGTGAAAGTTGCCAAAATTAAAAGCAACAAAATTTTTTTGAACACTTGAGAATAAAACTAACGCAGATTGGTTCTATAGGCAAAATATTCATTCACAGGGCCGGGCAGATTGTTGAAAAGAGTTGGAGAGCTCATACTTGGTTCTTACACTGAGTCACATTGTAAGTCAAATAAGGGTTACAATAGACAAGGAGGACAAATGTGCCGTGCTAAGCCATGGCTTCAGGCTTAAAATGGGTAAGCCTAGTCAAGCTTGAATAGACTTTAATGGGCCGAGCTCAAAGTCGAGTTGATCATATTACCCAAGCAAGTTCGAGCTTGGCTTGAACTAAGCTAAATTTCAGCTGAGACGGATAGCATGTTCCATTACTACCATTAATTGGTCCATCAATGAGCCCATTGAGGGCCACATCTAAATCTGCCTCTATTATTATATATATATATATATGATAGTGACTGTTTTCAATTGAGAAATCAACCCAATTGATTTTGACCTTGGGGCAAATTATTTAGATCGTCTAAAATGTCTTTTTAACTTCTGAATGAAACTGTTTGCCCCACTTCCTCTCTCTCATAACTCACCTCTACCTTCTCATAATTTAGTTGCTTCAACCAAAAATATTTCCAATTGTTCTCTCATCTCCACCACTTAAAAGTCTTCTACGGCCATTAACTCCTTGCCGAGTTCAAGACAAGCATGGGCGCCGAACCAAAGGAGGTTGCTGAAAGCACCGTTTCACATTACAAATCCACTATGGTTTAGAATCTCTAAATCCTTATTATTATTATTATTATTATTATTATTATTATTATTATTATTATTATTATTATTTTCTTGTGATTGTGAAATATGGTTAGTTAGAGATTTGATTTTAAAAAAAAGGTCATTCGATATCTGTAGACTGGTCTTTTGCTTGAAATTTAATTTGATAGTTTTTTATGTTTCTCCATTTTCTTTGTTCTACTTGGGTCCTTTCGATTATGTATCCCTACACTTAAATAGATCTTATATGGATATTGGTCAGTTTTCTTTGAAATGAATTCTGAACATCCCATCCATTTGTTAGACCAAATTGTATTTTTATCAGATATTTATTTGTTGGATCTAATAATTTCAATATTCATAAGATTTCCAAATCTAATTGCTTATTTTTAAGTTGGATATTTGAATTTGATCATATGTTTCAATATATTTTTCATTTGATTTACAGAGAAAGATAATGCCCAATAATGGAATTCACCATTTTTTATATATGCCAATGCAATAGCTTTTTTGAATTTAATGTGTTTGTTGTAAGGTGTTGATCCCAACTAATCTCGATTTATATTAATTAATCTTATTTTATATTAATTAAAATGTATTTAGGCTAATTTAATTCAAACCCTTTAGGCTTGGGTCATGGATAGGTAGTCAGGTCGGGTTCAAACCTTACCTAAGTAGTTAAGAACCCTTTTGTAATTATCCTTACATCATATTGACACCTCATTAGTTGCGTCTTGTGTAATTCTTTGTATAGATCATCTTTCATGTTGGGCTTGATTTGATTTGGATCCATCTTGGCCCAATTGAGGTCTATTTGACCTAAACTATAATTTTCCCAAAAATGTTGGGCTTGCATGTAAAATTCAAGAAAAATCTGATTAAAAGAAGGAACCCAACATCTCTCCCCATCTTTCCTTCTGTGTTTTGGTTGAAATCACTTCTCATCTCCACACTTCTTCATCTCCACCTCAAATTAGAGTTGCAAACAAAGCTTTGAAGCCTTGCATGCAATAGTAAGAGTCTCCATCCATCTTCTCCTTCTTCTGTGCATCTTCTCTTTAGAAGCACCTTCTTAACCATGCTACAGCTCCTTAAGGTAAAGACTCTACCTTCATTTCAATTTCTTTGGGTTTAATAAAGTCAAGGAGACTCAATTATACAACATGCATACATTCCACATTAAATTCACCATTTGCATGTCTTTCATATAGAGAACCCACCTTCTTATTGAGGATTTCCCTAACCACACACCAAGGAGAAGTTAGTAAGGTCAAGCACTGAGTAAAAGGCAAGTATTAGAGTACATATGATGCTGCATGTGTGTTTAAATTGTTGATTCTTGGATTGATCACTCTAATTTCAAGTTACAGCTCCTTCTTCTTTGATTTAAGTATATATATGTTGAATTGAATGAATTAGACTATGAATAGGCAATGTAGGTGTTGTGTGAGCCTTAAATAACCATTAGTGACATTTTGAAGTCATAGGAAGCTCACTGTAACCCCCCTTAATTCAAAGTTCTATACTGAACTCGAGCTTCAGAATCACTTTCAAAATTTATGAAGCTTACGGCGAAGCCACAACTAAGCCATAAGTATGTACGGCTCAAAGTCCCGAGAGTACCAAAACCCATTTTTATACTACGGCTAACCCTTGGTTAAGCCATGAAATGAACTACGGCTAAGCCGTACCTATCCTGTGACCAAACTATAGGCCATTTTACAGCGAGCTTTCCCGAGAGCCTGAAATCCTATTTTTTCTTCTACGACTCACACATGGCTAAGCCATGGATTGTACTATGGCTAAGCTATAGCCTAGCCGCATCCTAGCCGTAGGCTTAGCACTGCTAAGCCATATGCTAATATATGTTTAAGCCATAAATGTGCAGGAACTTGAAGGAAAAACTAAGCCATTTGGCTAAGCCATAACATATGTACAACTAAGCCGTAAGAACACTGTGAACTTAGGATATAAGAGTTTTCAACTGACTTGTAGGGCCTTAGATATCACACCTTTTCCACAATTAAATTAGCCCAATGGTGATCAAATGAAAGGGAGGACAAGTGTAGAACTATCACTTATCCCATGCGATTTTTCGGATGAATACCAAATGTCATGTCATAGGTGTTGGTATAAGAAGAGGTGTCATTTGCATACACAATATAATGCTAAGATTGGTGACACAATGACACCAGACGTCTTATGAATACATCGTGTTGAATGACCTTGGGTTCACCGATTATCTAGCATAGGATTGGGTCGTAAATTTTCCTTTACACCTTCCCAATTTAAATGTATTCATATTGTTAAAAAACCATGCTCTCAACATAATGTAGCTCAATTAAATATATATTAATTGATTATTAGATACTTGTTAAATTCCCATTACTATAAATGAATGTGACCTCAAGACCAAACTCCCTTATGTATGATATGTTAAGTACGATTGAAATGCATGGAAGAAGTAAATTCGAGTCAGTCTTGATACGTTGAGTCGGCACCACTTAGCTTGTGTCATTATTAGGTTCGACGGGACTAGTTTGGATATCCTTATGTTGCACTGCAGTAATCCATGGAGGAGTTGTCGGCGCTTCTCGAGAAGCTAATCTAATCCCCTAGCGTCCCTTATGCACGCTCTCTCTAAATGATATATTCTCTTTTGGAAAAATATAGCCTCGTGGATGCCAACTAGTATGTATAAGATCCTGTTTATGATTCATTACTCATGTGTACTCATGTACAACCTGCCTAGTTTATGTTTATTACCTTCTTTTAATCTATATATATTTCTTAATTCATTTCATATAGCATAATGGTCTTATGTACTTCTATATTTGCTTAACCGTTATGTTAACAATGTTACCCTTGGTGTTATAGGTACAGAATCAAACCCCAATTCGAATATTGATGCGTCCCCGAAGGGTGCCCGAACGGTACCTCAAGGTATAAAAGAATGAAAGGTTGACAATGTCTTTTACTAATCATCCTATGGAGAGCATCCTGTGGTTTAATTGGGTTAATCAGTTGTGATTTGGTCTTATGTATGGAGATGGTTTAAACTAGACCTGGTGTTTAATGTGATGGAAATGTTTAATTAAAAGGCTTAAGCTTATTGTATGATGGTATGATATTCTTCTCTATGCATTGCTTATGATCATTACAGGTGTATTTCACAAGTTTTTGTTTTATGTTGAATTTTAATCTACGTGTTGTTGGTCTTACCTCACACTTTCTTGTGGATCTCCCTTGTAGTGATTCGTGCATATCTTCACATGACAGAGATTACTACGGGATTATGTATGCACACAATAGGGGGCCATTCTAATCCCCAATTCCCGAGATCGAGGCGTGACATTTGTAAAGAGGGTTTTTAGTTTCTTTTGATTGTGGTTTTTGTTTTTTCTTTAATTGATTTGATTGTTGTTCCTTGACTAGATCTGGCTAAATTTATTATGAGATCCATTTAGATAAGAACTCCATATCAATAATTATGTTTCTTTGGTATCATTCATTACTAGTTATATAATTCAATCCCTCTAAGCCTATTTCCTTTTTTTAGAATCTTTGTCTAAACTAATTTCCCAAATTTGTAAATCCAAGTGAGTCACATGCAAATCACTTTTATTATAGATGATCAATTTAACATTAAGATTAAACCAGCATTTTTTAATTAACTTAATTGTGTTCTATTCTTTTTTCTTTCTATATATAGGAAAGAAAAATAGGTTAATAGGACTGATGTATCAATCAATTTTAAATTGCTAATTGTGTAGTTAACAACTAGATTTTGGTACATGAATATAATCTATCCATCAGTTTTGATTTCAGTTTTGATCACTAAATTCAATTCTAACTTTTCAAATTCCTTTTATATTTTTTATTACTCTAGTTTGATTATTTTATAATTAAATTTCTTACTTTGCTTTTCTAAATCTTTTATTCCTTCTTAAATTTTAATTCTTAAGGTCAATGACATTTAATCGAAAACAGGATTATCATTTAATTTAAAACAATTTTATTGTCAATTTTCTTTTAATTCTCCTCTCTTAACAGTAGTAGTGATAATTATAGTATATTCACAGAGTCCAACTTTTATCATGGAATAAAAATTTGGCCTCTTTTAACTCCCTTACAATTATCTTTTAATTACTTTTATAATTTATTTAGTTCTCTTTGAATGGAATTCTTAATTTTTGTTCCAAACCGTCAATTAATATAGAACTATAACATTAATATCATTTAATTTCATATTATTCTGTGTTAGTTCTCATTTAATTTACAATTATCTAGGTCCTCATAATGCATGAAAAAGATCAACAACAATAAATGACAACATTTTAATTCCTTTAGTATTTTTTTAAGTCCATTTTAATTTTTTATAATTAATCTTCTAACTTTGCTTTCTTAAATATTTAATTTCTTCCTTAATTTTATTTCTCAAGGCCAATGACATTTAATGGAGAACGAAAATATTATTTAATTTAGAACATTTTTATTCTTAATGTTATTTTAATTCTATTAGTTTTCGCTTTGAATAGCAGTAACGATAATCATAGTATATTCACAGAGTCCAACTTTTATCACCAAATAAAAGTTAGACCTCTTTTAATTCCTTTACAATTATATTTTAACTGCCTTTATAATTTGTTTAGTTGTTGTTTAAATTCCTTTCTTAATTTATTTTCTTAATAGTCAATTAATGTATAATGATAACTGTAATATCATTTACTTTCATATTATTCCATGTTAATTTTCTTTTGAATTATACGTATCCAGGCCTTAATAATGAATGATAAAATCAATAACAATAAATGACATTTGTTTAGTAAACTTTGATTGAAGTGATTCCCCATAACTTATCCATCATTTCAATTAAAATTTAAGTTGATGATTTGCATTTAACAATTATGTCGCCAAGATTATGAAATAATAGAATTCAAAAATAAACTTTGTTGAGGTCATGGTACTTTGAAGTAGAAACCCAGTCAGTGGTGGACCTAGAGTTTTCATTTGAGGAGTGCAGGCCCATGAACAAACAATTGTGTTTTGGCAATAAATAAAAAATTTTCATATGGATTTTGGGGTGGATATAGATATTTTATGTAAATTTTCATAATAAAATTAGAATTTTTAAAATGGTTTTAGAAGAAGACTAAGGTTGAACGGGTGCATTCACCTTCATGTGGATGTTTGTAGATCCACTCCTGGACCTAATAACCATATGTATTGATAATAACAAAGAGAGTTTCTACAAGAGAATTTCTATACCAAAATAAGTGTGTATTTGATATGGCACACCAATATGCTCTTTTAAAAATTAGATTGCGCAATCATGATGTCACTTTTGCTCAACTGGGCCCATATATAAAAATACACATTTGTAACTTTTTTTTAAATTTTAACCATTTGATGCAATTTTGAATAAGTAAAAAAAATATTTCAAATTTATGGTGGGCCCCATGTTAAAGGGAAGTGAGATTGTCTTGCAAGAAATAAAAAAATATATTTTTGAAAATAAAAGAGTTAGTCATGATAGTTTTAGAAGGTCTTGAAAGGGCATTTTGGGAAATAATATAAGGGTTTTCAAGTCACATCTTAGCAAAGTAAATTTCGAAAATCGTGTCTTGATACTCTTGATGTGGTCCATCATTATTGGTAGAGAGGAGGAGCTTCACTATGGTATAATACAGCGACGCTGTATTGAAGCCCGGCCCTCAAATTTATCATCTGATTTTATGTTTCTTTTTTTAAATCTTCTACAATTCACTTTCTTGAAGCAACCTTTTAATTTCAACCACTCCACTCCATATGCTAGCTACTTTGTATATGTTGGAAAGTCAAAACATGGTATCTATTACAAGAGATATTATTACGGGTGGATGCCCACATTGGGCCCCATATGAGATAAGGAGATTACTTAGAGTTAGAATATTTTCCTATTAGGTTGTTTGAGGAAGAAGCAATCTTATTCTATAAATAACATCCTCCTCCCCTTTCATGATGTACACAACTCTCAATAATAAGATCTCTCTTCCTCTCTATTATTCTCTCTCTCTCGCTTTCTCTTATTTTCTAACACGTAATCAGCATGATGCGTTTTAACTGTTTGGATTTTGAAGAAGGTGCTGATCTCAGTAGATCTAGTGTTTTTTCTCTCAAGCCCCCTAGGTCATGGTGTTGTCTCTGCAACTTTGAAAAAGAAGAGAAGTTGAGGGAAGAAAACTTGTGCACTAGAATCAAGACATCTCAAGAGACTTTTACTATTTTATTATTTCTTTTCGAAAGAAACAAAGGCAAAAGAACTTTCTGTACATCTTTGCTTTTACACGGCACAAGAGGCATCTCAAAAAGTTGTTGGTTTCTTTTTACTTCCGTGTAAGGCTCAAGGCTCAATTATTTTTTTGAGCCAAGATAAAGTTACGAGAGCACAAGCAGGTTGATAGTGGGTCAACCAAGCCGATCCCTTCAAGCCGAGCAAATCTGAGCCGGCTCAACTATTTGAAAAGGACAGCAGCTTCTGTCTCCCCATCCACTCCACTCTCGATTCACATGCGGGCGTCTGCCCCTCTTGGTCCATAGTGCAGGTTAGGTCAAATTCAACTCAACCCGACCTAAATCAATCCACATCCAACTAGTAGGAGGTGCTGGCACGTGCGCTGATGTACGCAGGCGTGCAAGGTGACATCATGTACGAGGAGAGTTTGTATGGCTGTTGTAGAAAAAAAGCTCATAAGCAGATCTACATATTAGCAGCAAAAGGAGGACAATTCAATAGGTAAGTAATTTCTCCTTATGTTATGATCTTTTGTTATTGTAATTATATACAAGTCTTTAAATTTATTCTTTTGAGATTTGCAAGAATTTATAGTTTTAATTCAAGTACTAAATGATTCATTATCTTTTATCGAAGAGAAATCATGATAGAATTACAAATCATGGATTATAAATAGAACCAGAAGTTCAATATAAGAGAATGGAATTCGATGTTCCATATGATATTTAGAACCATAAGTTTTATATCAAATGAATAACCTAGACCTGAAGATCCATACGTTAATAGAACCAAGAGTTTTAAGATTTAGTATATGAACTCCGATATGCATATTCATAATCAAATCCGAAGCTTTGATTTTTAGGGCTCCAAAGTAGTATAGATCGATACGAAGGCCATAAATTCAAATCTGAAGTTTTTGACGAAACTAGAAGTTCTGATTCAAACCTGAAGTTTTGATAAAACTAGCAATTCTAAGAACCTGAAGTTCTATCTCAAGCCTGAAGTCTTGATAGAACTAGTAGTTCTGATTCCTCAGTTAAGAACGTGAAGTTCTAGCTTTTAATTGACCAAATCATCATAATATCTTGTCATTAGATATTGAGAACCTGAAGTTCTGATTTTGTTTTTATGATTGATATTGTTAAATCAATCTCTACACACTTGAAAAAGCTTGCTGATGCCATCAAGAGGGAAATAAGATGTCCTAGGAGGACATAACATAACCCTCATTTTCTACTCCATTTTATCCTTGATGGATAGGTATGACCACCAGAAGATGGTCATATCACTTAATGTTTGAAATAAATGCCAAACTATTTAAACAAAATTCCTCCAGAAGAGGTAGACATAATAGGTCCTCCAGTAGAGATGAAAATAACCACCACAGGAGAGGTGATTAAGAAGGCATTTTGTTTGAAAATTGGGAAAACCACTAAGGATGGTCAGCATGGTCTAGAAGACCTATAACTACTTTTATGAGTTTGAATATTAAATTCAATCTTTAGATATTTTGTTGAATGTTGAACTTTCTTTTTTATCCCCCGTATCTTGTATTTGCATGTTATATTTACTTTGCATGGTGAATGCCTTATTTGTCTTCAATTTCATTTTTATTATGCGACTGAATAGTTATGTGAGTTTATTATTTCTTAAGGTATGGATCATGGAATGCATGAAACTGAGGATAATATCTATCCGATAGACAATTCCACAAAACATACTATATTGAAAACTAAAAGTTTTCTCAGATTTAGTGTTTAATTCACTCAAGGTATTAATCATAGCTGAATCTGTACAAATATTTAAAATCTTCAAAAAAGTTCATATAATGTTACCTAATGGTACCCATATACGCATTAAGGATGTATTATTTTTTTTTTAGTGGTTCCCGAAGGAACTTGCTTAGATTCACATACATCAAGATGACTGGGTACCATATATAGACACTATAATACAAAACATTTGTACATCATTACTAGTATTGACAGCCAAGGTTGATACTAGAAAAGCTAAGTGCATTTTCATCAGACCTCAGGGTTATATTACAAGGCAATATCCAAAAATCAAATCATATTTGATTATGAACAAAATGAAAAAGTCAAGGCAAAAGCTTAAACTAAGCCTTAGACTTAGTTACCCTAAAGCTTTAATGCTTTGGCATGATAGGTTAGGTCACCCTAGAGGTACTATGCTAAGACAAATCCTTCATAATTCTGTTGGGCACTCTTTAGAGTACCATCTATTGACCATCCTTTCTGCAAAGGAAATAGTATGAATTTGTGAACCCATAAAATCCCCTTAGTGGACCTTATTAGGTTTTTTTTTTATTAATACCTTCACCAGTTGGTCAGATGTTTGTTTATTTTTTCTAGCTTCTGCCTGCCTATTCGCACAAATTACTTAAGGTACACTTCCTTGAGCATCTTATTCAGTCTATAAGGCTGGATATCACAGTTTCGTGTACACTTCCTTGAGCATCTTATTCAGTCTATAAGGCTGGATATCACAGTTTCGTGACCTGTTTGAACTCACAATGCAGATTGCTAATCTATGTTGGTTATGTTTCACTCCTAATTATTAGAAATCTAGAACCAATGATAGGAGATGTATTTATTGTTTATTTTGCTGCTTATCATCTTAATAAGACAGTCTTCTCACCATTAGAGGGAGATAAGAGAGTTCCAGAAGAATGCATTATTACTATAAAAAAAATTTGTTCTTGAAGAACTACGAGAATTAATGTGGAATACTCTCACTCTGTCTCACATAGATATATGTACTTCACAATGTGAGAATGAAGTACGGAGAATTGTGCACTTAATTACAAACAAATTTCCTAATGCTTTTAATGATATAGCAAAAGTGACTAAGCCACATGTACCAGCTATGAACACAAAAGCATGAATTAATGTCCTTATAGGACAAGCACGAATTAGTGTTCCTATACGATAAAATTCTAAATATGGCAGCAAATGAATATGTTATACCCCAGAAGTGTGGCATACCTATAAGTTCCAAAGACACAGTTCCCCAGATGAAGAGAAATTAGCAATCATATTCTAATAAGACTCCCAAAGAGGTTATGTCAAATCGTACACTCCTGAAGAGGTACACTATTTCACTTAATAAGAGGTTATGGAAAAATCTACTCTTTTTAAAATTTATGAAGAAGTTAATGTCCCAGAAGAGACACAAGTCCCAAAAAAACTCTGAAAGCACCTGAACTGGCAAGGATACCCAATAATGAAGAGATTTCTATACTTTATAATTATTCAAAAGAGAGATGGGATAGAAAGAAAATTATCATTGATGACGCATTTGCATATATAATAGCTACACAAATATCAAGGGAAAATGAGGATGATAATTGGGACACAAAACCACGAACTATGAATGAATATCAACAAAGAAAAGATTGGCCAAAATGGAAAAGTTCCATTAAAGAAGAGTTAGTATCTCAGTAGACATGGTGTATCTGGACCTATAATACAAACTCCAAAATCTGTTAACCCTATAGGTTACAAATGAGTGTTTGTTATGAAAATAAATGAAATTATTAGATACAAGGCAAGACTTATGATACGAGGTTTCCTACAAAAACCTGGGATTGAAAACATACACAGATATATATATGAAAATCTCAGAAGGATTTGCTTTGCCTGAAGCAAAGTTAGAGAGTACGTACTCAATACAAGTAAGACGCTCATTGTATGGCCTAAAGCATTCTAGAAGAATCTGGTACAATCATCTTACTGAATGTTTATGTGAGGAAAGGTATGAAAACAATGCCATTTGCCCATGTATCTTTACAAAATTCTTAAAATGATTCATAATAGTAGCAATTTATGTAGATGACATAAATCTACTCGGGACTCCAGAAAAGCTTAAGAAAACTATTGCCTATTTATAGGAAAATTTTATCTCAACTAGCAGATCGAGAGAAGTTCTAATGAGATTTTTCATTCTTTATAAATATGCTTACCATATATAATTTTGCCCCAAGGCTTTAGATTGGTATCAAACAAATGCTATGATATTTATGTCTGTTTTATTCTTATGGTTCTAAATATTTAAACTTTGTAGGATATACAGATTCAAGATATATCTCTAATCCTCATAAGGGTCAATCATAGACAAGTTATGTGTTCCTTAATGGTAATGCCATCATTTATTGATGTTCTACTAAATAAACTTTGGTAGCTACTTTTTTTAATTATGCTGAGATTTTATCCATCTATGAAGTCAAAAAGGAATATATGTGGCTAAAATCTTTAATTCAGCATGTTTGTAGTTCTTGTCAATTACCTCTTAGTACAGGTACCCCGAGCATTATTTACAAAGAGAGTGAGGTATGTATTCAACATATTAAAGAATGATACATTAAAGGTGACAGACGAAGCATATTCACCAAAAGTTCTTCTTCACACATGAACTTTAGAAAAACAATGAGATTGAAGTCAAGCAAGTTTGTTCAAGCAACAACCTGCCTAATTTGTTTATTAAGTCATTACCAAAGTTAACATTCCAAAAGCTTATCCATGAGATCAGCATGCATCGAGTTTGTCATCAAACAATGTAAAGGTTATTATTGTCAGGGGGGAGTAACTAATCAGCGTATGCATCCCGAAGCATACTACCAGGACATATGTACACTGTACTCTTTTTTTTTTTCTAGGTTTTATCCCACTGGGTTTTCCTAGTTAATGTTTTAACAAGGCAACATTATGCACGTTCGACACCAATTCAATGATTTTGTCAAACGTTGTACTCTTTTCCCTTTGCTTTGGTTTTTATCCCATTAGGCTTTTCCTTTGCAAGCTTTTAATGAGGTAACTGTTATTGAATGGTGGTCATCCAAGGGAAGTGTTACAAGAGATATTATTATGGGTGGATGCCCACATTGGGCCCACATGAGATAAGGAGTTATTTAGGGTTAGAATGTTTCCCTATTATGTTACTTGGGGGGGGGGAAAGCAATCTTATTCTATAAATAAGATCCTCCTCCCCCTTTATGATGTACACAACTCTCAATAATAAGAACTCTCTCCCTCTCTATCCTTCTCTCTCTTGCTTTCTCTTATTTTCTAACATAATCCAAGATTTTAGGATTTATAGAAAAGTAGATGAGAGTTTTGATGATTTTTATTATTAGGTAATATATTTATTTCTTTTAGATTTTATAATAAAGATTTAGAAAGTTTTAAATTTTAATACATTTTTATTTTTGGGCTCAGGTTTAGCACGGGCGTGCTTTGCTAGTTCACATTGAGAGTATTAACAAATACTCCAGCCCAAGCTCAATCTAAAGGTGAATTGTGAACCATAGGCTAAATAATGGGTAGCTTGAGCTTGTCTCATGAGAAAATAAAGCTAGATCGGACTCAACTCAACAACCTTACAATCCAAGCTCAAGTTGGCTTGCAAATGAGCTCAACTTGTGAAAAATTATAAAAAAAGCCTTGGGACTGTGCCATGTCAAGCCTAGACCACCTGCCCATATTTACTCCTATACATGCAATACACCAACAAAAATATTTGATTCTCACCTAAGCAAGAAACTACACTAGCCAATTAAAAGGTCACATGTCCCCAAAACCCAACCCCCCAAAATAAACACGCACAAAACCACCCATCTGACTATATAAATAAATCAATAGCCTAAACCACAGCATCTTTCACCAATCAATACTTACTATTGCCCTAATGAATTTTTCCATATTATTTGCCTTTTTATTTTTTGGGTGCTCAGACCTTGTGATTTTGATTATTATGAGTTAAATGTGAGGGGGCTGAGTAGACCAATAAAAAGGTTGGGTGTGAGGAAGTTGGTTAAACAAAACAAAGTAGATTGTTTAATTCTACAAGAGACAAAGGTCAATTCTGACATTCATGCCATTATTTGGGTAGTTTAGAGTAAATGCAATTGTGCCTGGAATTGGGTACCCTTGGTTGGGGCTTTGGGCAACGTAATCTCCATCTAGAATGATCAAGAGTTTGGTTTTGAAGGACAGTATTCTAGCAGAGTGGGTATTAGCTGTGAAATTTTGTGGGGTTCCTGACAACTTTTTTTGGGCCATTGCTAATGTATATGGGACGAATGCCCATTTAGATAGAAGCAATTTTTTGGAGTTTCTATCAAATGTGATGTCTCAATGGCATTTTCCTTGGGTTATTGGTGGAGATTTTAACATGAATAGATACCCATTTGAGAAGAATGAGGGGTCTTCAACTACTTTATCTATGAAGTTATTTTCTGACTTCATTAATGTTAAGGGATTGATTCATCTACCTCTTCTAAGAAGAAGGTCTACATGGTCTAACATGGAGCAGGTGGCTATGAGCATAATTGATAGGTTTTTATTATCGAAGGAGTGGGATGAGCATTTTTAAGGTGTATTTTAGATAGCACTCCTGTCACACCTTGATCCCGGGAATTGGGGATTAGAATGGGCCCATAGGGTGTGAATACGTAATCCCGTAGTAATCCGTGCTATGTGATGATACGCATGAATCACTATAAGGAAAATTCCATAGGAACGTATGAGGAATATCCACCAACACATAGATTTAATTTCAAACATAAAGTAGAAACCTGTGAAATACACCTGTAATGATGATAAGCAATACATAGAAGAAACATTATACAATCATAAATAACTTTAAGTCTATTACTTAACCATTCCTAACACATAAACCACAATTCACTTAACCATGTTCAGTTATACAAAACCAATCCCAACAAGGCTAAACCTATCAACCTAGTAAACAACCACTTTTCAAAGTTCTTTGAAAACAACTAGTAGAAAACGCTGTCTTCTTTCCACTCTTTTATACCCCGAGGTACCATTAGGGCATCCTCTGAGGACGCATTAACAATCATGTTAGGGTTTGATTCTATACATATAATACCAAGGGTAGCATTGTTAACACAATAGTTAAGCAAATATAGAGATACATAAGACCATTATGTTGTATCAAATGAATTAAGAAGTATATAGATTAAAAAAAGGCAATATTAGTAAACTAAGCATGTTATGCATGGGTAGGCATGAGTAACGAATCATAAATAGGATATCGAAACATATTAGCTGGCATTCACGAGGCTATATTCTCCCAAAAGAAAGCATATTATCTAGAGAGAGCGTGAACATACATATGGGAATTACGCTAGGAGATCGGGCTAGCTTCCCAAGGAGTGCCGACAACTCCTCCATGGACTATTGCAACAACAACATAAGAGATTCTTAAATTGGTCCTGTCGAACCTAATAAGTGTACAAGCTAAGTGGTGCCGACTCTATGTATCAAGATCAACTCGAATTCATATCTTTCATACATTTTAATCATACTTATCATATCATACATAAGGGAGTTCTGGTCTTGAGATCACATTCATTCATAGAAATCAGAATTAACAAGTATCTGATAATCAATTAATACATACTTAATTGAGCTACATCACGTTGAGGGCATGATTTCCTAACAATATGAATGCATTTAAATTGAAAAGGTATCAAGGAAAACTTACGAGCCAACCCTATAGTAGATAATCCATGAACCGGAGGTCTTCAACACGATGTATTCATAAGACGTCCGTTGTCATTGTGTCACCAATCTTGGCATTACATTGTGTATGCAAAGGACACCTCTTCTTATGCCAACACCCATGACGTAACATTGGGAATTCATCCGGAAAATCGAAGGGGATAAGTGATAGCTCTACACTCATTCTCCTTATCATTTGATCACAATTGGGCTAATTTAATTGTGGAAAAGGTACTATATCTAAAGCCCTACAAAGTCATTTGAAATCCCTAATATCCTAAGTTCACAGTGTTCTTACGACTTAACCATACATAAGTTATGGCTTAGCCGAGTAGCTTAATTTTTCCCTCAAGTTCATATGCATTTATGGCTTAACCGTATATTAGCCTACAACTTAGCCATGCTAAGCCTATGGCTAAGCTACGGCTGGTCTACAGCTTAGCTGTAGTACAATCCACTGCTTAGTTGTGGATAAGCCATAGAAGAAAATAGAATTTCGGGTTCTCGGGAAAGCTCACCTTAAAATGACTAATGGCTTGGTCACAGGATGATTACGGCTTAGCCATACTTTATTCCACAACTTAGCTGAGGGTTAGCCATAGTTCAAAAATGGGTATTGTGCTCTATGGATTCTGAACCGTAAAGACTTATGGCTTAGCCGTAACTTCACAATAAGCTTCAGAATTTCTGAAGATAGTTCTGGAGCATGAGTTCAATATAGAACTCCTAACTCTTGGTTCCAATGGGGTTCCTTATGCTTTCAAATTTCCATAATAGATTTTACATTGCCCAATGTCATTAATGTTGTATAATTATATTCATTATCACCTAATTCAACATATATATGTGCTTAATCAAAGGTGAATGAGCTATAACTTACATTTATAAAGATCACTTCAAGAATCAACAAATTTAAACATACACATGGTAATATATACTCTAATACTTGCCGTTTAATACAATGCTTGACCCTACCAACTTCTTCTTGATGTGTAGTTAGAGAAAGGCTCAATGGAAAATCGGTTCTCTACATAAAAGACATGCAAAAGGGTGATTCTCATATAGAATGCATGCTTGTTGTATTTTTGAGTCTCCTTGACTCTATTAAACCCAAAAAATTGACATGGAGGTAGAGATTCACCTTAGGGAGTTGTAGCTTGAAGGAGATGGTGATTCTCATAAGAGAGATGCACAAGAGAAGGGAAAGAAGATGAATGGAGGCTATCCCTCCTGCATGCAAAGCTTCAAGACCTTGTTTTCAACTCTAAATTGAGGTGGAGATAAACAAGAAGGAAGAAGAAAAGCAGCTCCAACAATTCAGAAGAAGAGAGATGAAGGTGAACGTTGGGTTCTCCCTTTTAACTCAATTTTTCTGGAGTTTTTACATGTAAGTCCAATATCTTTGGGAGAATTACAGTTCAGGTCACTGGACCTCAATTAAGCTAAGATGAGTCTGAATTAAGTTGGGTCTAACATGAAAGATGGTCTACACGATGAATTTCATAAGATGCAACTAATGAGGTGTCAATATGATGCAAGAACAAATTACAAAAGGGCCCTTAACTACCTAGGTTAGTTCGAATCCGACTCAACTACCTATCCATGACCGAAGCCCAAAGGGTTTGAGTTAAATTAGTATAAAAAAATTAATTAGTAAAAAATAAGATTAATTGATACAAATTAAGGTTAGTTGGGATTAGGACCTTACAACTCCCGGAGTAATTTCAGATCACTGCCCTATCAAGTTGTCCTCTGATTCTATTGGTTGGGGGCCTAAACCTTTTAGGTCTAAGAATTACTGGTTGGAAAACAAAGATTCCTTGGGGCTTGCACCATCTTCATGGGATGAAGTGTGTTAGTGGTTTCAGGCTTTGCAAAAAGCTTCGGGCACTTAAAGATAATATCAAAGTTTGGAATAGGGAGGCCTTTGGGTGCATCGATGAAGCTAGACTACTTTTTCTAGAGTGGTGGAGGATTTTGATAAAGAATTCGAAGTTCGCGACTTAAGGCCTATGGAAATTGATGATAGCAAAAGGCTATCAATAAAACCTAAATCGTATAGAGGAAATTTCTTGGAGGCAAAAGTCTCGAGTCAATTGGTTGAAAAATGGTGACCAAAATTCTAGTTGCTTTCATTAGATGGCCTCTATGAGGAGAAGAGTAAACTTCTTAGGGCAATTAAAGTGCAGGGGAAGAGTTTTTGAAAGCCCTATTAAGATCAAGGAAGAGGTGGCTCGTTTCTTCAATGATCTTTACAAGGGTGAAGATGGCGTTAGGCCTGATCTTGATGGTGTTTCCTTCCCCAAGATCTCATTGGATATCCAAAGATGGTTAGAGAGGGAGTTTGAGGAGGAGGAGGTGTCAAAAACATTAGAGGAATGTTGGGGGGAGGGGGTGGGACAAGGCCCCAGGGCTAGATGGTTTTAATTTCTCTTTTGTTAAGGCTGGATATGAATTCCTTAAAAAGGATTTTTATTATATGCTATCAAAATTCCATAAAAGGGGAAGAATTAACAAGGAGATGAACACAACTTTTTTGACCCTTATTCTTAAAGTTCCTAATCCATTGACTCTTCGAGATTATAGACCTATTAGTCTTGTGCGGTGCTTATATAAACTATTGGCAAAGATTTTCACGAATTGATTAAAGACCGTTCTTTCACTTGTCGTTAGCCTATTCCAAGGGGTGTTTGTGGCTAATAGGCAAATTCTTGATAAAGTTTTGGTTCCTAATGAGCTTATTGATTCCAAAAAATGATCTAAAGTTGAGGGGGTTATCTTCAAGGTTGATTTGGAGAAAGCTTATGATCATGTGGAGTGGAACTTTGTAGAGTATATGTTAAGTAGATTTGGTTTTGGAAGAACTTGGTGTAGGTGGATCTGTGAATGCATTTCTACTGCTTCCTTCTCCATCTTGGTCAATAGCTCTCCATCAAGGTTGTTCAAAGCTTCTAGAGGTATTCGGCAAGGTGATTCTCTCTTTTTTCGTTTTACAATTGTAGCGGAGGCCTTCAGTACTCTTATGGTGAGAGCTAGAGAGTTGGGGATGATTAGTGATTTTGAGGTGACCTGTGGTGGGGAGATTGTCTTCCATTTACTATGTGCTGATGACACCATTTTCTTTAGCTCTACCAAGAGGGAAGAATTATTGGTTTCCAATTGGTCTTATGTTTAAAGATGAATATTTCCAAGAGCATGTTGGTGGGGATTAGGTGTTAAGTAGAAACCATTCATTCTTTTGCAACTATGATCAGATGTAAAGTAGGAAAGCTTTCTATACTATATCTTAGCCCTCCTATTAGGCAGAATTACTATTAAGTCTTTGTGGGATCCAATAATTGAGAAACTAGAGATGAAGTTGTCTACTTGGAAGAACCTTTATTTATCTTTGGGTCCATTGTAATCAAATCCTGCATGTCTAATATCCTGTTGTATTATATGGCACCTTTTAAAATGCCAAAGTCTGTGGTGGAAAGGGTGGATTGCATCATAGGAATTTTTTTTTTTGGGGGGTGGGGGGGGGGGGGGGGGGGTGGTGGGTGGCACGGCCAAGGTGATAAGAAGAAATTACATTTAATTAAGTGGAGTGAGGTGATTAAACCAAAAAGATTTGGGAGATTAGGTCTTGGTAAGTTGGAATTCAAGAATGTGTCTCTTTTGATAAAGTGGTGGTGGAGGTTTGGGAAGGAGAAAGAAGCGCTTTGGAGGAGGGTCATTGTAGTAAAGTATGGTGTAGACAAGTGGGGGTGGTGACCCAATCTGGACCCGAAGTATTGTCAATTGGGTTTATTAGGTGCTATTGCTTTGGTTGAGGAGGCGTCTTCTGTGACAGAGAAGGTGTCGTCCAAAAGGGCTGGTTATATGGTGAGGAAGGGAAAGAGTGTGAGGTTTTGGCTGGATGATTAGGTGAGGGTAGACCCACTATGTCAATTATTTCTTAGGATTTTTAGAATGGTGATTAATAAGGAGATTCTTGTGATTGATTATTTTCAGGTAAAAGATGGTTCCTAGGTTTGGGGTGTTTCCTTTCGGAGAAGGATTGAGTTCTTAGAGGATATCCAGTATAGGGAGCTTCTGAGTATGCTTTCTAACATTTTTTTTATCCAGGAATTCCTTGGATTCTTAGATTTGGAAACCTTCTACATCTGGGGAGTTCTCAACGAAGTTTTTTCACTTGGCCCTAGAAGGGAACCAATCTCTTATAGCATCTTCCTCTCTTCTTTTGATCAGTTTGGTTCCTCCAAGGGTTGTGGTTTTTTGTTGGTTAGCTGTGGTAAGGAAAGGTTTCGATGACAGATAATTTGAGAAGAAGAGGGATAACGGCTTAAAATATTTCAGACATCTGTGTCATGTGTCATAAGGATGTCGAGTCAATCAACCACCTTTTTCTTCACTGTGATGTAGCGATTGGTGTTTGGGGTCATTTCTTGGGGAAATGCAGGGTTACTTGGTCTTGTCCAGAGATGATTATGGATGCGATAGAGTCTTGGTCGGGAGGGCATTTTGTTAGATGTAGCCTTACTTTTTGAAAAATGCTTCTTTTTGCCATTTTATGGTCTATTTGGAAGGAAAGAAATGACATAATATTCAAGGGTCTTTCCTCTTCTCCAATTTAGTCAATAGATTTGATTTCAATGAGAACTACAAAATGGGCTCTGGTTAGGAAGTAGTTTTCTAACTTCAGTCTTGATGACATCCTTATTAATTGGGAGCTTGTATGGGGTGTGGCTCCTTTTAGTTATCAAAGTCAATTGTTTGGTCTCCTCCTCCCCTTGGTACGTTCAAATTTAATATCGATGGTGGATCAAGAGGGAAGCCAGGCCCAACAAGTATTGGTGTACTTTGGAATGGCAATGGTGAGGTATTACTAATGTTTTATAAGTTCGTAGGTGTGTGTGACTCCAATGAAGCGGAGGCTAGTGATTTTAGAGGCTCTTTGCTACTTTTCAAGTTATTTCCATGACAATCTTATTGTAGAAAGCAACTTTTCTAATACAATGGCTTAGGTGTTTAATAGAAAGGCCAACCCATGGAAGTTCCAATTCCATTTTAATGAAATTCGTGTGTTATCTACAAACTTAGATGTTCTTTTCCATCACATCCTTAGGTCAACCAACTATGGCAGATGCTTTAGCAAAATTGAGGGTTGAGAGAAGTGTTCCTTGGGTGAGTGTTGTTTAGTTAGTTTCTTATGAGTGGGGTACATTGCTCTTGTACTCTTTCTCTTTAGAGTTTTTGTTTTCTTTTTTTGTTTACTTTATTCCCCTTTGTATTTATACTTTTTTAATGAAAGTTTCTGTCACCGATAAAAACAAAAAAATCTTTCCACGTAATGAAAAGTGATGCAAGGATGGCCCTACCAACAGAGATGGTTGTAGATCAATCACCTATCAAAACAAAGCTTATATCAATGAGGGGTAAATAGAATAAATTAATGATATTTATAGCTTGGTTATTTACATGAAATGCATAAAATTCATGGTCAATTTCTTTTTTTATTTTTTTTTGCTAACAGAGGGTGTTCCGATCCTTTGAGCTGGACTAATCCCTTTGGGCCTGGGGGAAATCCCTTGTAACCCCAATGTAGTAGCTATTGTAACTCGAACCCATAACCTCCAAGAACAAACCGTGGTCCTAGGCCAACTGAGCTATTGTGTAGTGGTGAAAGATATAAGGTATAAATATAAACAAGATGAGTTTTATTTTCTTTGATATGAATCATTGGAGCCGGTGGCGGACCCGGGACTTATATTTGGGTGGAGCGGACATTATATATTCTTCTATTATATTCCTTGTATTAACTCTCCTATATAAGGTTGGCTTGTAAGCCATGCTATTATATAGTTGTGGAAACAACTCAACTAACACACACACACACACGCACACACACAACCATGGGCTAGCCTTTAATGAGAGACCCTTTCTTGACCATGCCCTCTTTCTTTCTTTCTTTTAATCATTTCTCTCTAATTCACCTCACCCTAGAAGAAAGTCTTTGTCCTAAGATTAAGCAAAAGAAAAGAATCCAAAGGATTTAAAGGTGGAGATAAAGAGAGAGGAGAGTCACATCAACTCTTTCTTTTTCCCCAAACATTAGTAGCAGAAAGGGTCTTTGGTTTTGAAGGTGGTGTGGGATCCATTTTGAAGGTAGGGCGTAGGCCATGCATCCAATAGCCCATCATGGGCATTTTCCAAACTGATTAGGTGTGGTGGCACTCACATGCTACAACGTGGGTCCTTCCCGATTGGAGTCATGGCTAGTATTCATTTTCGTTCCATATGTGATTCATTGTTTATTAGAGAGATTGTTTGATACGGAGTTTACCAGAAAAAACACAATGGATGGGCTCTACATTGAAAAAGACCTTTTAGTTTTGACAACTCCAGATTCATCCTTAGGGTTCAATCTAGTGAAAATTCTTAAAAATTGTAGGAGCGACATTAACCCAATGGATGGGCCCTACAACGAAAAAAACCTTTTAGTTCTAATAGCACCAAATTTATCCTCAGGGTTCAATTTGGTGAAAATTTTAAAAAATTGTAGGAGTGACCTTAACATCTCTAAGGAACACTAATGCCTCTCCTCTTCTATATATAACTGTTGAGTAACATTAATGTCCCTCATCCAACCTATTTTTCTTAAAAAAACATTCATCGACTTCCCATTGCTACATTTCCCTCAATAGTCCAATGACGACCAGCATTGCACCAAGAACAGAAATAGGAAGAAGAAACAGGAGAAAGAAAAATAGCATTAGGGAAGAGGATCAAAGGATTCCCCCAAAAATGGAAGGTCTAAATTGTCTACTTTGTGGTCTCCATTTTTGCGTAGTAAAAGGTTGAGGCAAGCAAAGGAGAAAGAGGAGGAAGAAAGAATTTTTTGAAGGTATTTCAAGAGATTGGGGTTTTGGTGAAAGAAGAGTTATTGGGTGCTTTTTCAATGTTTTCCAATCTGGTTTCAGAAGATTAAAGGAAGAAGAAAAAGATTCAAAGTTAGAAACTCACAAAAGAAATGGCCCCCATGTTCTTTTTGGCTTTTTTTTTGGGTGTTTTTAGGAGTGACAATACAATCGTTGAGCAACGTTGTGTTGCTCGTACTTTTAACAATAGAAAAAGCACCTTTAGCAGTGATTTTCTAATTTTGTCGTTAAAGTCATTGATTTTGTTTCCGGACTTTTAGTAGCAGAAATAGAAAACTGCCGCTAAAGGGGTTTTTTTTCCCAACATTATAAATCAAAGAAAAAAAAAAGGAAAGACCATGGGAGCCATTTTCTGTGTGAGTTTCCAACCTTGGATCTTCTTTTTCTTCCTCAAATCTTATGAAACCAGTTTGGAAAATATCTAGCAAGCACCTAATAACTCATTTTTCACCAAACCCAATCTCTTGAAATATCCCCAAAAATCGTGTCTTCCTCCTCTTTCTCTTACCGGGTAGAGATGGAGACTACGAAGAAAACAATTCGAACCTTCCATTTTTTAGGGCATCCTTTGATCCTCCTCCCTATTGTTATTTTTCTTCCTCCTTTTTCTCCTCTTTCTTCTTCTTGTTTCTGTTCTTGGCACAGCTTTGGTCGTCACCAGCCTATGGAGAGACATGTAGCAACGGGGAATCAGTGAATTCTTTTTAAAAAAAAAAAAGTAGATTGAATGAGGGACGTTAATGTTGCTCAAAAGTTTAAAGAGGAGAGACGTTAACGTCCCTAAGAGATGTTAATGTCACTCCTATAATTTTTGAAAATTTTCACCAAAGTAAACCTTAACCATCAATATGGTGCTGTCAAAACTAAAAAGTTTTTTTTTTCAGTGTAGGACCCATCTATTGGGTTTTTTTTGGATAAAATCCCCTGATTTGATTGTCATTTTAGATATTCACCTTTATTTTGTCATCTTCAACCACTTCAAGAAATACAAAATCTTAAAATTTTTAAAATTTCAATAAGATTAAACAAGTGAGCCCCTGAAAGAAGCCCATGAAATGAATGCAACAATTCCACAATTAACTTCATATATTCGGGCACCACTAAAGATCACGAGTGTCATGAAAATCTATGGTGTGCTAGAAGCCGATATCCTTGATGAAGGTGAAATCCCGGTGTGTTTCACCAATAGATGCATGACAATTGGTTTAAGATATTTGATAGCTGTGCCAAAAAAATTAGCATTCTTATAACAATCGTAGCATAAAGGGCTTCCAAAAATAAACAGTCAACAAAACTCGGTCTAACCATTTATTTAGCTAGCTGAGTAAGACTGCTAAAGTCCAATGTGGGACTTGCTCATTTCTCATTTTTGTGCACAAGAGGAACAACTAGTCTTCCCTAGTGCAAGGCAAGTGTTGCTGCATACGAATAACGCGTTTCATATATATTTTTTTTAAAGAAAGTCAGGAGCACGGCTATATATATGGTTTTAGGGGCTGTCATCCTGCATCAAATTTTGGCCAACCTCCAAAACCTGCAAAAAAAATTTTCTGATTACAAAACTTGAGTAAAAATCTTAAGTTTACCTTCAAAACCCAACTACCTATTACGATCCGCCTCCTAAAAGGGAAAATCTTGAGTCTCCCCCTGATTATGGTTATCGTCTACTTAAATTAATCAAGAAGACAGAAAACTCTAATCTTCTTTGAAGAATGGCCCATTTGCCTTAGAGATCTCCATCATGAGCATGCATTACGTAATGGCAACAGTCTGACTTGTCTCCACTGTGAACAGGACTGCATTCAAATATAACGTCAAGATATTTATTGTTTGATTGATCAACACAGATCGAATGACCAAATTCATCCATTGGTAAATTGGGTTGGGCACATAGTTTGATGGATCAACGCAAGTTTTTCTTGCTTCAAACCCAATTCTTGAAGGAATTTCTTCAACTAAAGCATCTCTCTCCCTACTTTATTAGCAGCTATGTATTCCGCTTCAGTTGTAGACTATGCTGTACACTTCTACAACTTCGATTACCAGGAGATAGCTCCTCCTATGAAAGTAAACAAATAACCACAAATCGACAACTAACGATTAAGATCACCTGCAAAATCAACATAAGTATAACCTTCCACCACTGGTTTTGAGCCTCCCAAAAAGATAAGCACAACCTGGAAATACCTCTCAAATACCTGAAGATCCACTTCATTGCTTCCCAACGCTCTTTTCCAGGGTTATATAGAAATCTACTCATTATACCTACAACATGAACAATGTCTGGCCATGTGCAAACCATGGCATACATAAGACTTCTCATAGCAGAGGAGTATGGAACACTTGCCATTCATATCTTTTCTTCATCTATAGTAGGACACAAACTCTTGCTTAGCTTGAAGTAACTGGTTTAGCATTCTTCATGTTGAACCATTCGAGTACTCGTTCAACATATTTCTCTTGTGATAACCACAGCTGCTTGGAACTCTTGTCACAATGTATTTGCATGCCCAATATCGTTCGTGGGGACCCAAGTATTTCATGTCAAATGCTTTGACATCTCCTCTTTCAACTTACCAATCAACTTGCTAGCTTGTCCAACTATCAGTATGTCATCCACATATAAAAGAAGGATGATGAACTTGCCATTGATAAATAGACGGACATAAATACAGTGATCCGCAGCTGTCCTCCAGTACTCATGACTCAACATAAATGAATTAAACTTTTTGTTCCACTATCTCGGTTCTTGTTTCAGCCTGTAGAGACTCTTTTTTAACTTATAAACCATCTATTCTTTGCCTTCTACTTCAAACCCCTCTAGTTGAGTCATGTAGATCTTTTATTTCAAGTCACCGTGAAGAAACGTGGTCTTCACGACCATCTGTTCAAGCTCAAGGTCTATACTGAGGGCTAGACCCAAGACAACTCTGACAGATGTCATCTTCACAATAAGAGAGAAAACATCACCAAAGTTGATAACCTTCGTCTGCGCAAAGCTTTTTACCACTAACCATGCCTTCTACTTCACCAGTTTTTCATTCTCATCCCTTTTCAAATTAAACACCCATTTGTTTTTTAAAACATTCCTATCATTAGGAAGTTGCACCAGCTCATAAATCTTGTTCTTCTTTAAATAACTGATTTCATCTTGCATATCCTTCATCCACTCATCTTTATCATCATAAGTCATTGCTTTTCAAAAGCTCCCTAACTCCCCCTCATCAATAAGTAAAATATATTTGGATGCAGGATACTTAGTAGATAGTTGACACTCTTGAGTAGACTTCCTAACTTGAGGTTTCGTGGTTTCTAATAGAGGAGATTGCAACTCCCCCTCCTCAACACCCTCATCATCTGGCAACCCTATGCGTCATCACGATCTGGATCATTTTGTCCACCTTTTCCACCTATAGTCTGCACTAGAAAAGGAGTCAGTATGAGATCAATCACTCCATCAACTATTTCAGAAGACTTATCAATCTTCTCAACATCTCCAAAAAACTGGTCATCATAGAATACCACATCCCTACTTCTAATGATTTTCTATTCTATGGATCCCATAACTCGTAGCCAAACTCATCTCCACCATAGCCAAGAAAGATGCAGCTCACTGCTTTATCGTCCAACTTTGAACACTGCTCCTTTGGTACATGTGCAAACACCTTACACCCAAACACCTTCAAGTGTGAATAGGAAGCATTTTTACCTCTCCATCTTCTCTCTAGAAGATCAAATTTCAAAAGAACTGAGAGAGATTTATTAATCAGATAACCAGCACTCAGAACAGCTTCACCCTAAAATGACTTAGGTAACCGTGCTAATCTCATCATGCATCTCATCTTCTTAAGAATAGTGCGGCTCATTCTCTTTGCCATACCATTATGCTGTGAAGTACCATGAACTATCTTTTCTTGTCAAATACCATGCTTAAAGGAGTAGCTTCTAAACTGGTTGGATGTATACTCACCCCCATTATCTGTGCAGAGACACTTCAAGAGTTTAGCTGTTTCTCTTTCAACTATGACATGAAACTATTAAAAAATTTAGAACACTAGATCCTTTGATTTCGCATAAAACTAGACTTTCTTTGATGTATCATCGATGAATGTGATAAAGAACTTATTGCCACCTAATGATTTTACCTCCATGGGACCATAAACATCAGAATATACTAAATCCAATATATTAGATTTTAATTTTGATATTGAAGAAAAAGCAACCCTACGCTATTTACCAAACAAGCAACAATCATAAGGGTCAAGGGATATACCTTTGGAGTAACGAATTAAATCCTTCTTTGCCAACATTTGTAGGCCTTTCTCACTCATATGACTAAGCCTCTTATACCACAGATTTGGAAACGAACTGTCTTGAACAGTATTCAACATAACTTTGCACAGTTTCACATGTGTTTTGTAAAGCGTATTACCCCATTTCCCTTTCACAAAAGCAAGAGACCCTCGAGTGAGCTTCCATTTCCCATTTCTAAAGTAATTCTCATAACCTGCATGATCCAATGCAATTCCGAAAATCAGATTCAACCGTAGATCAGGAACATGTCGCACATCTTTCAGCATCATTGTACAACCAATATCGATTTTAATGCAAACATTACTGATACCAACAACCTCTAAATGACTCGCGTTGCCTATCTTCATACTACCAAAGTCACCTACTTTATACGCTGTGAACATCTCCCTATAAAGAGTAACATGGTAGGATGCTGTTATGTCAACGACCCATTCAACCTGATCATCTGCAACACTCAAACACTCGTCATCATCGTTGGCAAGCACCACTACTTCCTATCCCAAAGTAACTGTAGTATTATCAATGTTATTCTTTTTCTCATTATTGGATCATTTCTGTTCTTTCAAGGTAAAACAATTTTTCTTGATATAACCTATCTTCCCATAGAAAAAGCATTTCACAGACTTTTTCCAGGTCTGTAATCCACCTCTAGACTTGCCATAACCCCCCTTTAGTCCTCTACTCTTACTCCTCCCCCTGTTCTCAGTAACAAAGGCCTATATATTATCTATTCTTGCAAATTTCCTTCTAGTTTCTTCAGTCTGTAAACAACTAGTAACCTGACTCATGGATAACACACCATCTAGAGTAGAGTTGCTCACGGAAACAATCAATGTCTCCCATGTATCCGGCAAAGAACTCATAAGCAACAAAGCTTGCATCTCATCATCATGGATCATCTTCATTATGGTTAACTGATTGACTATGGTTAACTGATTGACTATACTTTGGAACTCATTAATGTGATCTTCAATCTAACCACCGTCCTTGAATTTCATGTTCACAAGCTTTCTGATAAAAGAAAGTTTTTATTCACTGTGGTCTTTTTTATCATACCTTGCTTCTAACTTTTTCCAATGGGTACGTGCATTTGTTTCATTAGAAACGTGGTGAAATATGCTGTATCAACCCACTGTCTGATGTGACCAATCGCCTTTCTATATATCTTGTTCCATTTTGCATCTTTCATTTCTTTTGGAAAATCACTATCTCCCTCAATGGGATCATAGAGGTCTTTGCAATAGAGGATGTCCTCTATCTTCGATTTCCATATCAACCAATTGGAATGGTTGAGCTCAACCATGGTAGTGTTCACAGTGTTGTTCTTCATCTTAATTAATTTAAGCAACAGGGAAAAACAAACAACTAACACTGAATTTAATTTTTGCACTAAGCTGTAGATCTCGTCGCCATGAGCACGTTGGAAGAAACAGATCTAAAATCTGACCTTAGATGGCTCCAATATCGCAAAAACAGTATTCTACGATCCTCATTAGTCAAACTCTTCCATTGACTATCAAACAGCCAATCTTCTTCAACAAATGCTTAGACCTGTTCAAAGTGAGTCCATAGGTACAAACGAATCTCTAATCAGATGTCAGATGATCAAGATATCGCAAAAACAAAATTCGGCCATTGATCCTTGGTCAAACATCATGACCGTAGGATTCTGCTGACATGGCTATGCTTGCATCAGCAACTGTTGCTGGTGGCTGGGCCTGTCCACGGGTCAGGCTAACCCACTTTAGAAACCACCAAACTTGTTAGTCTTCTCTGGGCTGGGTGCTGCAAATGGGTCAGGTCGACCTAACCTAAACTCAAACTGAAACCAACCTGGGATGAAAACTCAACGCCTTCTTCCTCTTTCCCTATTTCTACAATAGGAAATGTTACACCTCCTACGCAAGGAGGCAATGGTGAAGTTGCAACTGACGAGGCGATGTGGACTCCGGCGGCGAGTACCGAAGATGACTACGTCAGTCCGGCAATGCAGCGGTGGCAACGGCAAGCGGGCAGTAGCCCCTTTTCTCCGGTCTTCTGCAACACAAGAAAGAAACCCTCAAGCCTGTCTTCTCCGATTCTGATTGCAGTAAATAGATGAGTTCTATAACCAGAACTCTTCTTCGTAGAAAACAAAAAAGAAAAAAAACAGGCTGCACTTGTTCTTCTTTGTTCAGCCACCCAAGAACCTAATGCTCCTTCTTCTGTAACTGTGTGGCCCAGAGATCAAGAACTAATCTCTTATCTCTCTCTCTCTCTCTCTCTCTCTCTTTAGAAAAAAAAAAAAGAAATTGGAACCTTCACAAGGATTCAACTCCGTTGAGCTTCACAACACACGACTTCAAGCCCTAGAAGACCCTAGCCAGGCTCTGATACCACTTATTGTGGATATGATACACCGTTGTGCACGTGTGTGCGTAAACAACCAAGACAGTCAACCAAACAAGAAGACAAGAGATTTACGTGGTTCGACAAAGATGCCTACGTTCATGGAAAATCAATTTCCACTGGGTTCTCCTTTAATCTGTGAATCCACAGCCTTAGAATCTCAGCATATTTCTAGAGTTACAGATTACATCATAAATATAATCATCACTTCCCTATCCCACGTAGAACTCTTTTCTTAAACAAAGAAAAGTCCTAATCCTATAAAGAGACTACTGCTTAACAAACAGAAAATTCCTAATATAATTAGGGAAACTGCCTAAGACAATGAACCCAATTTGGTCCGGACCCACTTGGCCAACAATTTTCTCCCTCCGTCCTTGGACCTCAATCTAAGGAGTTTATTAATCGATGACCCCAAGTGCAAGATCTTAATTATAGCTTTATCCAGTGAGTCAAGATCATATCCACAAGGAGCTAATTTTCACAGAAAACCTGTCTTAATTGAAAAAATACTACTAGCCTAAAAACAATCTCTAAAAATACACAACTAATAAATATGAAAATTGAATTAAAATACAATTCCAAATCTAAAAATTAAATAACAAATCAGAAATTAAAACCTAATATAAAAATCCTTAACTAAAAAGCAGCCTATATTACTAAATCGCAAAATAATAAATTAGATCAAACCACCAATGTAGACGGATAAATAAATCATACACAAAATTAAAAATAAAAAATAAATCATTCAGAGATAATGAAATAAAATAAAATAAAATAATTATAGTTTATTTTATTATGGGAAATTAAAACATCGTATTGGCAGAATTAATAAAAGACTACAAAAACACTGCACCAAGTGCGTGCTGTCACCACACACAAACACATGATGCTGATCCAAGGCGGAACACCTTGATCTCACTAATTGTGTCCTTTTAAATTAAAACGAACCGATACAATTAATAATAGCCAAAAAATAATTAAAACTAAAAAAAAGAAATCTCTCCTTACCCTAGATTAAGACATCAAGAAAGAGAAAGGACTTGCGCATAATTCGGCTTCAATCTGCATGCATCACCAAGGAGGAATAGATGAAAGAAAGAGGATGGAATGGATGGATCAAAAAGTGGGCTTGGCCAAACCCCACTTTGGTTGGAAAATTAATGGAGAGGAGAGGGATAGATGGAATGGTGTTGGAGATTGGTGTGGTATTGTGGAGTATGGAAAAGAGAGAGATGGAATTTGGTGTGAATGGGTGCCAGGCATGAGATGAGTTGAATGGGTTTTGGGCAAGTGGTGATGTGAGGGAGAGAAGTTGATTGGTGGCTATCTTATTTGAATGAGAGAATGGGTTGGAATATATATAGGAAAGAGAGAGAAATTGGCGTGGATTTGAGTGGAGAAAATTGTTGGCTATCTTCTTTGAATTAGAGAATGGGTTGAAATATATATAGGAAAGAGAGAGAGAAATTGGCATGGATTTGAGTGGAGAATAGAAAGTATATAATGGCTGGGATTGATGGTAATACATGGGACCACTTTTGCTTGGAATAGATAAGGACTTGAGGAGAGAAAGTCGGGGAAGTTATGACCAGTATGGAAAGTGAAAGAAGGAATTGGCATGGAGTTGTGTTGGTGGCTGAGATGATGGTATGGTGGGTGGGACATGTGAATAGTGTATATGGCTTGGAAATAACATAAATATATATAAGAAAGAGAATCTGGATGGTGAGTTGGTGGACTTGAGATGGAATGTAGTGAATGATATATGTGGGCTTGATTTATGATGTGCATGACTTATTTATAATTTTTTTTCACTTGATCTCCTTGTATGCTCCAAGTAAGTCTTCCTTCTTTGGTTCATTGTTTCCAACAAATTAGAAACTTCTGTGAGATAAATTGATTTCTATTCTTGTAGGAGTCCCTCTCTAGACATACTTTCCAAATTTAAAACTCATGCACATAGACTTGAAATGGCCCCACTTTTGATATCATCTTAATATCCAAAATTTCTTCTTTCAAGATCTTCAATTTTTTTCAATATTGGAGTAGTGGGGTCCACCAAACCAACATGGCCGTGAGATGCATGTGGATTCAAGCACTGTGTGGGGTTCTCATAATACTTACATCTCTTCTTCTCTCTTTTACCTCAACCTTTCTTTGGATTTCTTTATAAATGTTTCCTTGGCTTCAAGATTTGATGTGGGTCCTTTCTCTTGAATTTTCCTACACAGAAGTGATTTTTTCATTAGAAATTATAATTTTAACCAAAGTTACAGCTGCACTAATGTGGGCCCAATTCACATAAAATGACATAATAAATTCACATAATTGATTATGATTTTTCTTTATTTAATGATGAGAAAAACATGTCATTTTTATGTAAAATGCTAAATTTGAAAAACCTTCTAAAAATGGAAATCTAAAAATGGAAAGTTTTATGATTTTATGAAAAATTGATGGTTTTCAGCGATTTTTTCCAAGAAAACTCTAAAATGAATTCTAAAATCATAAAAAATTGATTTCTAGCTCAATGAAGAAATTTTTAATGTATAAGTCCTAAAATTTCCTAAAGTACACATAAAATGATGAATTTTTAAGGACTTATCACACCCCCAACCAACATTTTGCTAGTCCCGAGCAAAATATGCGATCTAGAGTAAAAAACTAAACTAAACTAACCTAAATGATAAAAATAAAATGGATAAAATAAAAAAGAAAAAAATGCCACTTTCGATGGCACTCTCGACTTCATATAACACATACAGTAAACCTTTAAACTCCTAGGTTCCCCCTAGTCGATGAGTTACGCCTCGTGAGGGTTTGCAGTAATATACCCACAAAATTCTCTTTTTTTATTTTTAAACAAACTAAAAACAAAGGTAAAAGAAATTCTCTAAAAGAAAATCCGCTCATGCTGATATTTTTGAAATTCAATATAATTAAAATTTCAGACTTTTCAAAATCTGGTTCACAGTTTTATTTTCAAAAACTTTTTCAAATTCAAACCAAACTTGTGTGCACGATAAAAAATGTATACATCAAAAACTTATTTCAAATATTCCACGATAATGCTACAAAAATGGAATTTTTCCTTCAAATAGTCTGATTCCCTGAAGTTTAGAAAAAACAAATTTCCTCTCAAAGCTACTAAGATGGCTGCCACACGATTGTTTACCTCAATATATCTCATTTATCTCACTATCTTTTTTCGATGCAAGTGTAACACCCCGACCCGAGTTGATCTGGATTAGCTGCTAATGTCTGATGATTTAGTTGCTCATTGTGTTTTGTTTTTGTTTTTGGTTGGTTTCAAATTTTGGATAGGTAGTTGGGTTGAGTTTGACCTGGTTCAGGTAAACATAAGCCCTTTTTCGTAATATTGCATTTTGTGTGATGTCCTCATTCATGCATCATCTTGGTATTGACGTGTGTCTTTCGTTACGCTTGTTGATTCCCGTAACTACGTCGGTTGCCAAATATGTCACGTGTTTCCGTTACACCCGCAATTGACTCGAACTGGAATTAATTGGAACAATTGGACTTTCTTGCAAATTGGCCTTGAGATTTATAAGCCACCGACCTTCTCCTTCTCTCTTACTGTTCTGTCTCTCTCTCGTTCTCGAGTCTTCTTCTTCTTCTCTTCTGTTTCTTCTTTCTTCCTCTCGTTCAAGGCCAGGAGAAGAAGAATTTATGCTCGTGATCTCAATTCGTGTCTTTTGGTCAATTCAAGGAAGATCCATGTTCTTGGTCATCTTCTTCTCCTCTTTCTTCTTCATGTTCTTGCCTGTTACATGCACTCACACTTCTCGTTTTCTCTTCTTTTGCATGCATGGCAATTAGGAGCTTGTTGGCAACGTAATTGAGCCCAAGGACAACAAGATCGTGTTTGAACTCATTTTAAGGCAAGTATAAGCATAACTTGGTTTAACCATGTGCGTATGTATTTGATTAAGATTAAATCATGTCTTCTTGAGTATGAATGATGTTTACAGCCTATTTTGTGATCCTTTCCTTCTACTCTATGTGATTTTGTCAGTTTGGTCCTGTTTCGATGATTCTGTAATCAGTTCAGAAACTGCTTCATGTGTACCACGGCTAAGCCGTAACTCACCTTCGGCGTAGAGTCCAGAGAGGGGAAAAACCAAGTTTTCCTCTACGGCCAGGACACGGCTAAGCCGTATATTGTCCTACGATTAAGCCGTAGCTCAGCCGTGACCCAACCGTAGATCAATACAGGGTGCCTGTTTCTGGATTAACTGAAAGTAAGCAATTTGACAGACCTTCTACAGCCCAGCCATGGCTAAGCCGTAAAACAGTACACGGCTAAGCCGTAGGACAAACTACGAGTGAACCGTAACTGCGGATGAACAGTAAAGGGAACCGCGGTGGAGCCGTAGTGCATAGTACGGCTACGCCGTAAGATGCTTACGGCTAAGCCGTATGTTCACCTACGGCTAAGCCATGCCACCTCTGTAATATGGAAAACAAAGATAGGTGTAAAAAAGAGACTGATATGGCCTTTATGATAGAATGTAGATCACCTAGACTTGCCCAATGGTATGAATATATGACATGAATGATCTTGAGGGCTGCGATTCATTCATGCACGTTATCCGGTTGTTTAGCACCTCCCCATGGGTGTTGGTTTAAGAGACTTCGGTGCACATTCCCGATACACTGCAGCACTAGACAATGGTGCATTGGACAACTTAAAACTACATCATCATGCACGGTTAGAAACACTGAATAACTAGAACAAAATTGGCTAGTAAAAGCTTGTGATCCTTGCAAGAAATCTGATGGCATGGCATATTGACTTCGGTTCTTGTCCTCTTATACGCATTCTACGCTGGGGCACACGATTGGATATTTCTAGCTCTGTCCATGGTTAATCCCGGGTGGAACAGCGGTCTTGCATGCTTGATCTTACTTTATGCTTTCATCCTTGGTTATCCTCATGCTTTATTGTTTCATTCGTATGACCTCATCCATTGTTTGATGTATGCTTAACAAGACATGCACGTCACGTTCTGATAAAATACATGTTCTGCTATGCAAGTAATGATACGCACGTTATGATATGCACGTTGTGATATGCATGTTCTTATATTGATTGACTCAATAGAGTCCGGCACTACTGAGCCTCAGCTTTAGGATCCCGACGGGGTGACTTGGGTATAGTTTGTATGGCCTTACTGCAAAAGGACACGTCTTGGGGAATCCGGACTCCAGGAAACTGGGACCCATCTGGCCCATGGTGTTCTCAGCATGTTTATAAGATCCCTATTTTAGGAGCATATGGTGTACGTAGTAGCCACCTAGTATGTACATGTTATGTATCCATTGATTCATACAGAGCATATGTTAATTTGAATGCACAACTGCCTAGACTACTACATTGACTTGTTATGATTATTTCTGTCTTTTATTCTATTAGAGACCATACGCGTTAACTTGTTACTGCTTATGCTTTGCTGAACCGTTGTATTGATGAGTTGTCCTTGGTGTTGCAGGCTCAGGTACCCTCAACCGTGTTCTTGTCGGTCGTCAATTTGCTTGGGAGATGCCAGCTGTCTCTTCAAGTTCGCGGAGTGTGTGCTATCACTCCATCAGAGCGCGACTGTTCTCTGCATGCATGCATCTTGTTTTCTTTTCATGTCATTGATTGTACTCATGTTCTATACATTGTGATTGGATCCCGTGTGTATGTTCAGACCTTTGTATCAGCCTTTGGATCTTATGTCTTTGTTCTTGTGTGCCTCGTGTCTCTTGTTGATATTTTTAGTTTCCAAATACATGTTTTGCACGTGTGTTTTACCTTGTGCGTGTGCATCTAGACCGGGTCTAAGTGCATATGCACGGGAGTGCGTGTGTCACTGGTTAGGTTTTTGCTAACCCCCGATCTCCTAGGCTCGGGTTGTGACATACGTATAGTATGGTATCAGAGCATTGTTGCTCTAGTGGGTCAGCATGTAGGCATGTAGGCACGTGGTGAGTAAACGTGAGGCTAACAGTTGGCTTTTAGTGCCAATTTGTTGGTAGGGTTGGTTGGTATGTGTTCTTCTTGTCTATTCACAGGTGTTTCTTTTACAGGTGTTCAAGCAGTGTTTGTTGAGACCGTCCGGCCGTAACCTCGCGTAGTGCATTGTGCCCTAGTGGTAGAGCTCATGGCAGCGGGCGATTTTCAGGTGCCTTACATTGATGTTCTTCGTTGGGAGTTAGGGCACCTTAAAAGTATTCCTTTTGTTGTCTGGACAATGGCCTTGGTGGATCTACTGCAAGAAGCTGAACTGTCCCGAAACCGGTACACGTTAGAAGGGAGTATCAGGCCTCTTCTCCCAAACACTTATACGATTGTGTGTAGACGAAAGCGACTCTTGCTGTATGCATTCAGAGTACGAGAGTTCCTCAGGACACACTTCGGTTATCCATATACCTTTTGAACGGACAACAATTACGTGATCTATGAAGTGTGTTTCCATGCTTGTCTCGAGGTCTTGCTCGCGCAGTGGGATGAGTACGTCAACATGCTCCAGGGAGTAGTTGTTTGGTATGTGCTGCATCGAGGACCCCATGCCTTCATCGCACCCTATTAGAGGCGACTCTTTTCTCGTGCTCGAGGGACTGGCTGTCCATGTTCTCTGGTGTTTTGGGTCTCCTACTTTTGCTTTTGTGTTAGTTAGTAGGAGAGATATTCCATTTTGAGTTTTGTGTTATATAAACCCTTGACTTTGTAATTCTAGTCTTAGTGCATCTCTTTGTCGTCTCTCGTTCTCATTCTATGTGGATGTCGAGATGTTGGTCTTCCTTAGCCGGTATGGAGGTTGCTAGTGTGGTTGGTAGTTCTTTGACGGTGTGATCTTGTTTGGGAAGTGTAGTCATAGCCCAACTGGTGTTAGGAGTTTGATCCGTTTTTTTAATGGGGGAGTTGTTCCTCTCCACTTCGTTCAAATTCCATGGATCCGCACTGGGTACCTTTGGTTTTGTTGTATATCCGCCCTGGTTTCGTTGTACCTCCGAGCAATGGCTAATTTGGCTTAGTTGTTATTCTTGAGGGGTGCTTGTAGTTCCCAACCTTAGTTGTGAGCCGGTGAGGCTCAGATACTCCCTCCTAGTCTTTGAGTAGTCTTATCGTTGCCTGTTGTGGGTTGTTTCCCTTGAGAAAAGTGCAGTGTCACCCTTCGAGTCGTAGCATCTCTATGCTTCTTTTCTCCTATCGCTTGATTGATTCTCAGTGATGTTGTTTTGAGTCCTCTCGGGTTTACTCCATTGTTTTGTATTGGGTCTGGTTTACTACTCAGTTCTTTTCTGTTCGTGCTTGTGACTAGGTGACTGGTGACTAGGTGACTGACTGATGTTAGAGTTTTCTTTCTGGCAGTTTACCCCCTTGTTGGAGGCTGTTTTGTTGAGCGTTACTCCTTCTTTGAGGTTGCTGCTTGATCTGTTTGTCTCCGCTCATTGTCTGAGATGCTTCTTGTGCACTCTTGTTTCCTTACCTACCATTGCAGATGGATCATTAAAGTCCATGCAGTCTATACAGTAGTAAATCCCCTCCGAGTTTTTCAAAGTGTAACCATCCTTGGTGTTCTTCATGTGATTCGGATATCATTCATCGACTTTTTCCGTGACCGTTTTCGATTGGACCCTATTCGTTTCATTGTTTCCCATTGCCACTGTTCGCTTCTCTTCTAGTCTAGCAGTTTTGGGTTGTTGTAGAACATGTCGGTGGAATTCCTTCTTCGTGGACTTTGCTAGCCGTTGCTGTGCTGGCAGTGGTGTGAGCATCGGGTTTCGTTCTTCGTAAGATGGAGGATGTTTTCGCTTGACAAGAGGTTGCCAACTGTCTAGGTGGAGTGGGCGAACGGATGATCAGTTAGTGTTGAGGAGGTGATCTGGTGGGCTAGTGCATACGGAGTGCTGCTTTGGTCGTGATCCAGTGTTGTTTTACGTTGGGTCTCCTGTCGAAGTCTAGTTTGGCGGGATGACGTCAGGGTGAGAAGGGTCTGCTGTGGATTGAGGACTTAGCGACTTTTTGTGTTGGGTTGAGCTTTTTGGTTGGGCAAAGATCTGGGAAAGCTATCAGCCATCATGTCAGTTCTTCAGGGAGCATCCATGCTTGCAGCCGCATTCGTGACCTTCTTCCATTATTCGAAATACGAAGATGCTGTTTTGTCAAATGCCTTCGTAGTTGCTCGTTGCTCCTTTAGTCAGTACGATTTGTCACTTCGCACACGCAGACAAACGGATAAGTCTAGTGGATGCTTTAGACAGACACTTACAGGTCGTGCAGTGCAGACAAGGAAGCCTTGCAGACTAGTAAATGGCCGTGGAATTGCCAACGAGAGGATTGAGTTTCGGAAGGTCTTGCTGATGCAGAATACGATTTGTCCGGCCAAGAAGACAAGTTAGTTCTAAGTCCTGTCGCACCAATCGAGATGGAGACTAGCTTCAGGGAGCTGACATACAGTTGGATTTTTCTGTGACGTTTTCTAGAAAGAAGACATGCTATAGCCAAAGTCAAGGTACGTCATTGAGGTGTTTGGAACTTTCTCCTGCGTGTTTGTTGCGATGACGTATGTGTGTTCTGCCAAGACGCTTTTTGTGAAGTGATTCCTTCAGCATGTGGGAATTGAGAAGCCGCCGTGCTTATCAGAGCGAGTCGAGAGATCAAGCATTCTGGAGACATTGTTGTTCGGCGGATTGTGCCTGCACATGTGTGTTCATTCCGGGGACGGAATGTGTCTTTAGTGGGGGAGGATGTAACACCCCGACCCGAGTTGATCTGATTAGCTGCTAATTTCTGATGATTTAGTTGCTCATTGTGTTTTGTTTTTGTTTTTGGTTGGTTTCAAATTTTGGATAGGTAGTTGGGTTGAGTTTGACCTGGTTCAGGTAAACATAAGCCCTTTTTCGTAATATTGCATTTTGTGTGATGTCCTCATTCATGCATCATCTTAGTATTGACGTGTGTCTTTCATTACGCTTGTTGATTCCCGTAACTACGTCGGTTGCCAAATATGTCACGTGTTTCCGTTACACCCGCAATTGACTCGAACTGGAATTAATTGGAACAATTGGACTTTCTTGCAAATTGGCCTTGAGATTTATAAGCCACCGACCTTCTCCTTCTCTCTTACTGTTCTGTCTCTCTCTCATTCTCGAGTCTTCTTCTTCTTCTCTTCTGTTTCTTCTTTCTTCCTCTCGTTCAAGGCCAGGAGAAGAAGAATTTATGCTCGTGATCTCAATTCATGTCTTTTGGTCAATTCAAGGAAGATCCATGTTCTTGGTCATCCTCTTCTCCTCTTTCTTCTTCATGTTCTTGCCTGTTACATGCACTCACGCTTCTCGTTTTCTCTTCTTTTGCATGCATGGCAATTAGGAGCTTGTTGGCAGCGTAATTGAGCCCAAGGACAACAAGATCATGTTTGAACTCATTTTAAGGCAAGTATAAGCATAACTTGGTTTAACCATGTGCGTATGTATTTGATTAAGATTAAATCATGTCTTCTTGAGTATGAATGATGTTTACAGCCTATTTTGTGATCCTTTCCTTCTACTCTATGTGATTTTGTCAGTTTGGTCCTGTTTCGATGATTCTGTAATCAGTTCAGAAACTGCTTCATGTGTACCACGGCTAAGCCGTAACTCACCTTCGGCGTAGAGTCCAGAGAGGGGAAAAACCCAGTTTTCCTCTACGGCCAGGACACGGCTAAGCCGTATATTGTCCTACGGTTAAGCCGTAGCTCAGCCGTGACCCAACCGTAGATCAATACAGGGTGCCTGTTTCTGGATTAACTGAAAGTAAGCAATTTGACAGACCTTCTACAGCCCAGCCATGGCTAAGCCGTAAAACAGTACACGGCTAAGCCGTAGGACAAACTACGAGTGAACCGTAACTGCGGATGAACAGTAAAGGGAACCGCGGTGGAGCCGCAGTGCATAGTACGGCTACGCCGTAAGATGCTTACGGCTAAGCCGTATGTTCACCTACGGCTAAGCCATGCCACCTCTGTAATATGGAAAACAAAGATAATGATAGAATGTAGATCACCTAGACTTGCCCAATGGTATGAATATATGACATGAATGATCTTGAGGGCTGCGATTCATTCATGCACGTTATCCGGTTGTTTAGCACCTCCCCATGGGTGTTGGTTTAAGGGACTTCGGTGCACATTCCCGATACACTGCAGCACTAGACAATGGTGCATTGGACAACTTAAAACTACATCATCATGCACGATTAAAAACACTGGATAATTAGAACAGAATTGGCTAGTAAAAGCTTGTGATCCTTGCAAGAAATCTGATGGCACGGCATATTGACTTCGGTTCTTGTCCTCTTATACGCGTTCTACGCTGGGGCACACGATTGGATATTTCTAGCTCTATCCATGGTTAATCCCGGGTGGAACAGCGGTTTTGCATGCTTGATCTTACTTTATGCTTTCATCCTTGGTTATCCTCATGCTTTATTGTTTCATTCGTATGACCTCATCCATTGTTTGATGTATGCTTAACAAGACATGCACGTCACGTTCTAATAAGATACATGTTCTGCTACGCAAGTAATGATACGCACGTTAAGATATGCACATTGTGATATGCATGTTTTATATTGATTGACTCGATTGTAACATTCCGACCCGACTGAATCCGAAGTAGTGGGTAATTACGTGCAAAGTTTGACCTGGTTCAAGGTAGTTCGAGCCCTTTTTCGTAATTTTTGCTTTTGTTGGACTTTGTCAAATTTACGTCATTTTGATGTCAACGCGTATATTTCGTTGAGTTTGTCAATCTTTGTAATTGACTCGATCGCAAATAACTTCGATTGCTCTCGTTGGATCGTCAATTGACTCAAACTGGAAATTGTGCAACATGTTGGGACTTGTTTGCAATTAGACTCGTTTTCTCTTATAAATATCCTACCTACCCCTCTCTCTCGTTTCTTCAGCGCTCGTTCTCTCTTTGTCTCTCTCTCGTTCAGCTCTCTTTCTCTTCCTTTCCTTTCTGTCTTGTGGATGTGAGGAAGAAAAAGAGTAGTGCCGTCAGTTTTGTGTGTGTTTCCAGTGGATTGAGCCAACACAGCGACTGTGAGTGTGTGATTCCATTTTGAGGCAAATATAAGCACAAATAGCTTTAACACTTATTGGTAACACTGTGATTGTATGCATGTTTTACGCTTCTTGCATGAATCGGTGTTATACAGCCCTTTCAAGTGCGTTTTGTTCTTATTATTCTGTTTTCGTCGAAAGTTAGCCATTTCTGTATTCCTGTAACTGTTTCAGAAAATTGACTCAACGCACTCACGGTTAAACCATGAATTGTGCTACGGCTAAGCCGTGAAATGTCTTACGGCTAAGCCACGACCCAGCCGTAACCTTAACCGTAGATCAATACAGGGTGACATCTGAAATAACTGAGAGTTCACATAATCGCTGCTCTTCTACGGCCCAGCCTGATATAAGCCGTACGTTGTACTACGGCTAAGCCGTGGGGCAAGGTACGGCTGCGCCGTAGAGTAAAATACGGTTGAGCCGTACATGCGGATGAACAGTTTGGGGAACCTCGACTCTGCCGCAGTGCAGCTTACGGCTACGTCGTGAGATGCCTACGGCTAAGCCGTATGTTCACCTACGACTATGCCGTGCAACCCTGAGAAATGGATAAAAAGATTAGGATTAAAGAAAACACCTGATATGACTCTCATGCTAGAATGTAGACAACCGAACATGCCCAGTGGGATGTCCGAATGACATGAATGATCTCGAGGGTTGCGTCTCATTCATGTATGTTATCCAGTTGTTTAGCGCCTTCCCATGGGTGTTGATTTAAGAGACTTTAATACACATTCAGGATTGAATGCAGCACTCTGTGATGGAACAACTGTGTATCGAATACCTTAAAACAACATCAACATGCACGGTTAGAAACACTGGATAAATAGGTTAGGATTGGCTTGTAATTGACCTTGATTCGTTAAAGAAATCTGATTGCATAGCATATTGATTTCGGTTTTGCCATCTTATGTGTTCTGCGCTGGACCTCTCGATTCTGTGGGACATGCAGCAGCCCCAGAGCGAAGCCCGGGCAGGCACAATCTACTACTATGTAATTGTCCTTGCTCCTGTTGAGTACTTAAGTTCAGTGTATCTGTTATTTGCCGCATTCATCAGTATTTCTTTGCTTTGGTGGAGTATCCGTATCTGTGATACACTTCTTATTGTTCGTTTATTGTGATAGCTTGTGATATGTGAGATCTGTATGTGATATGGATTGGGGTGCATCATCTGATTTGATTGTGATCGTCTAATTGGCGCTACTGAGCCTCAACCTCAGGATACCCGACGGGGTTGATTTTGGCTTAATTTGTGTATTTGCCTCTGCAGAGTGCTATTGTCCTGGGATTCCGGACCCCTAGAAATAGAGACCCATGCGTACCCTGGCCCGGTCGATGGTGTTCTCATTTTGATTGCTCTCGAAAGGGTGAATATGGCCTATGTAGTAGCCACTTTGACCGTTATCTGTTTGTTTATGATTCTGCTAGCATACTTATTCATATGCACGATTTGCCTAGTATACGAATATGCTTATTCTGGATCTTTGTATTACTACTTTTGCTCATTACTAGATACGATTCGTGTTATCTTCTTGTGGCTTATATTTTGCTAAGTCGTTGTACTTATGAGTTGTTCTTAGTGTTGCAGGCTCAAATCCCTCTCCCGATCCTGCGTCGGTCGACCCAACTCCAGGAAAGGTGCGCGAGGCCCCCTCCGGCCTAGAGGAGTGGACTTGATCCATTCTTCAGAGCGCGGGTTGCATCATTTTGTTCTCCCCAGTCCCTTGTGTCCAAGCTGATTTTGGGGATTTTTCTATACATTGTATTTTGGGTTCGATTGATATCTATATTTTGATTTTGTCGACTAGTCCCTTTATTTTGTTGTACATGGTGTAATCAATCAGTCTAATCTTTTGTAATCATTGTGCCTTTTGTTATCTTGTGGTATGCCTTGATACGTACAGCTTCCGCGTACACTTGTTTGCACGTGTGATTGATCCCTTCTGTGTGTACATTTGGGCGAGGTCTAGGTGTACATGTACGGGAGTACGTGTGTCATTGGTTAGGTTTTCTCTAACCCCCTATTTCTAGGCTCGGGTTGTAACATACGTATTGTACGGTATCAGAGCATTGTCTCTATCTTAGTTCTTAAGCATGTAGTCATACAGGACGCGGTGAGATTTTGTAGTCAAGTCTTTGACTGTTGTGTTTTGTCCTTGTTTCTTTTGGGTCTGTGTGAGTCATCTAGTGTGATAGCAGATTGACTCTTGTGTTTTGCAGGCTATGGCATCCGGATCTGATACACACAACAACAACCAGGGCGATAATGACAGTGGGTCAGCCGCTCCACAGCAACCAGCGAATCTTGATAAGCGTTTCTTAACAATGTTGCGGGCGATCCATTCCTTGCAAGCACAGGTCGTTTCTTTGGTAGACCGACAAAGCCAAGCGTCAATTCAGCCACACGTAGAACAGTAAGTGGTCGTCCAGCCTAAGGAGAGTGACCCGAATGCGTTGTACGATAAATTCAGGAAATGTGGAGCCACAGAATTCTACGACAACGAAGATGCATTGAAGGCTGATCAGTGGCTAGAGCACACCGGGGATCTCTTGTCACGCCCCAATCCCGGGAATTTGGGGATTTGAGTGGGCCCCCAGGGCGTGGATACGTAATCCCGTAGAAATCCGTGCCCTAAAGAATTTTGCACGAATTCCTACAAGGGAGATTCCACAGGAACGTGTGAGGTAAGCTGACACACGTACAACATAAACTATCATAATCGAGAACCTGTGAAATACTCAATAATCATCAAGAGCACATAAAGTTCATAGTCTATTAAAGCATAATTACATACAATAGTGTTATAGTCCTTAAAAATACGTTCCCAAAATCAGTCCTTAAGGTGATACACAAGTCTTCAACATAATATTCCCCGAAGAGACGCTCTCCGTAGGATGGCTAGTAGTAAACGTCGCCATCCATCCATTCACCTACACCCCGAGGTACCGTTGGGGTATCTTCCGGGGCCGAGTCAGTATTCGTGTCGGGAGCGGGTGCTGAATCTGCAATACCGAGGGTAACACTGTTAACACGACGGTTAAGCAAGTACTAAGCATAGGAATTAATATAACAAAAATACATTAGCAAGAACAATCACTAAACATGATGCATGAGTGAAACTTAATGTTATACATACTGATTGGCAACCACGATGCTCTATTCTCCCAAAAGGGAGCATACATAACGTATGGGTCGCTAGGGGATCAAGCTAGCTTCCCGAGGAGCGTCGACAACCCCTCCGTAAACCTACTGCAGTGGTGACATATAATACCCAAAAAGGGCAAAAGCCAAGTGGTGCCGACTCGGAGTCAATCATACAATCATAACATATATAAGGAATAGATAACCATGAAACAACGAAAACGAAACACATGCAGATAGGCTACCAGGCCCGAGCCTCCGCTACACCCTTGGCTAGCAAGCACACACTCAATAGAAGCTCTGGCTTGTCAGACACGCACTCATTAGAAGCTCAGATCTGAATTGCCTCGGGGCTTGTTAGAGGAAGTGAATGCGATAACAGTCATGTCAAAGGTAGTGTTATGTATCAATATGATATGATTGCATTTAGATGAAGCAGTCTCCTAATTCCCCAAGGACATTCAGTACGAGGTACACATGAGATGTTCGGTGTCGCTGTGTTACCGCGTCCGGGTATTACATTGTGTATACGGAACACCCTTCTCATGCCAACATCCATGACTTACCATTGGGGAATCCTTCATTTATTCCAACGTATAATTACCAATGGCCAAAGGGGGAGGTATGGAGGGTACCATGACTAAAGCCCTACAACATCATCGAGACTCCTAACATCTTACGTTCACTGGGTTCTTACGGCTTAGCCGTATACAGGGTTACGGCTTAGCCGAGAGGGGGTCACAGTCATCCGGATTTTTCCGTGGGGTTACGGTTCAACCGTATATTGGCCTACGGCTTAGCCGTGCTAAGCCTACGGCTGGGTCACGGGGAGGTTACGGCTTAGCCGTAGGGTAGTTCACGGTGCAGCCGTATGCAGGCCGTAGAAGGAACTGGTTCTGTGAGCTCTCTGGAAAGTTCGCCGTAGAAAGACCTGCGGCTAGGCTACGGGCTGGGTACGGCTTAGCCGTAGTGGATTTCACGGCTTAGCCGTAAGTGAGCCGTAGTACAAAACCTCATTTTACTGCTCTCTGGACATTGAGCCGTAAGAGCTCACGGCTTAGCCGTATCTTCGCCGTAAGCTTCAGAAAATCTCAAGACAGTTCTGTAGCGCACTTTTCTGTACGAGCTCACTACAGCACTAGCTTATACGGGAATTCTGAAGCTCAACTGAAGTACTCCTGAGAGTGAGAGTATCCCATCTCCATATCTTCATTCCTACTTGATTCACACCTCATTTGTATCAATTAAAACAATAGCATTGAAGTGGCTGGGAATTGGAAATGCAAGAACTAACTCAAATCATCCACATTCAACCATGCATGCAGTACCTATAACTTAATACTTGCCTTGTTACCGTGTTAAGGCCTTCCTAGATCCTTCTTGCTGTATGCTCAGAGGAAGCTCCCAGTACTGTAATGGGTTCTCTAATGGGTTCTCTACACATAGGCCCAAAATGTGGAAGAATCCACATGCATGTCAATAACGAAGTCCCTATGATCCTAACAAACCCAAGAAGACGAAATGGAACCTATTCCTTACCTTGTATTGCTGTAACTTGGAGGAGAAATCACTTTACACTAGAATGGAATGGAACATGGTCAATGGGGAAGAAGAACGTGGGTGGATGCCATCCCTTGTGCATGCACACCCTCAAAGGCCCACCATGCTTGATTGAAGTCAAGGTGAGAAGAAGACACCCAGCAGACCAGATTCCAGCCAAGAAAAAGAGAGAGGAAGAAGGAGAGTGCACGTTAGTTTCCCCTTTTTAAAGATGTTTTTCCTGAAGTTGCACACTAGCCCACTTGTTTCTAGAATTTTCAGTTTAGTCCGGAAGGGCTCCAATTGGCTTAAGATGAGTCCGGATCAACTCGGGCTCAACACAAAAGATGATCTACACGATGAATCACACGTAAGGAGATGGACGGGTTAACCTAGAGGCATAAGAAAAATTTACTAAAATGCCCTTAACTACCTAAGTGGGGTCCAAACCCAATAATTCACACTGAATTAACCCTCAACAAGTCTTAATCAATATAAAACAAGATTAATTAACGTAACTAAGATTAGTGGGGGTTCGGGTCCTTACATCCTCCCCCACTTAAGATCATTCGGTCCTCCGAATGCACGTACCTTTGGTAGTAGCTCTGGATATTTAGCCCGGATTTGATCTTCAAGTTCCCAAGTGGCCTCTTCCTGTCCATGGTGATTCCATAACACCTTGACCCATTTGATCGTTCGTGTACGCAGCACCTGTTCCTTAGTGTCAACGATACGAAGGGGTCTCTCTTCGTAGCTCACATTAGGCCGTACCTGTACATCATCCAACTCAAGAACATGTGACGGATCTGAGAGGTATTTCCGGAGCATTGACACATGGAACACATTATGGACTCCTGCAAGCGAGGGTGGCAACTCTAACCGATAAGCTAAGTCTCCCACTCTACTCTGTATCTCAAAAGGCCCGACGAACCGAGGAGCAAGCTTACCCTTCTGGCCAAACCTGATAGTACCCTTCATTGGGGAAACTTTTAGGAAAACTCTGTCCCCCACTTGGAACTCGAGGGGCCGGCGGCGGTTATCTGCATAACTCTTCTGGCGCGATCGTGCAGTTCTCAGTCTATCTTGTACTTTTTGTACTTTCTCTGCTGTATCCGCTACCAGAGTGGGTCCATGGAAACTCCTAACCCCAACTTCTTCCCAGCAAACTGGCGTACGGCACCTTCGTCCGTACAAGGCTTCAAATGGGGCCATACCGATGCTCGCGTGAAAGCTGTTATTATATGCAAACTCGCACAAGGAGAGGTGCTCATCCCACTCCTTTCCGAAATCCATTACGCTAGCTCGTAGCATATCTTCCAGGGTCTGTATCGTTCGTTCCGATTGCCCATCTGTTTGAGGATGGTAAGCCGTGCTAAAACTGAGTTTGGTGCCTAAAGACGTCTGGAAAGACTGCCAAAAAGAGGACACGAACCTACTATCTCGGTCGGATACAATTGAGACCGGGGTACCATGTAGCCGTACAACCTCATCAATGAAGATCTTGGCCATTTCCTGAAATTTCATCCCTTTCTTGATGGGAATAAAGTGGGCTGATTTTGTTAGTCGGTCGACAATCACCCACACTACATCATGGTGTCTACTTGTTCGAGGTAGTCCGGAAACAAAATCCATCGTCAAATTCTCCCATTTCCATTTAGGGATCTGTAGAGGGTGTAACAAACCGGGAGGCTTCCTGTGCTCAGCCTTCACTCGTTGGCAGGTAAGGCATTTGACCACAAAGCCCGCTATGTCCCTCTTCATGTTATTCCACCAAAACCTGCCATGTAGATTCCGGTACATTTTTGTACTCCCTGGGTGCATGGAATACCGAGCATGGTGTGCTTCAGTCATAATTGCCCTCTTTAGGTTATGATTTTGAACTCCTGGAACACAAAGCCGATCTCGGAAGTACAACACACCATCTACAATCCTGAAGTCCGGTTTCTCAGAAATATGATCACGAATCTTGACAAGCTCCGGGTCTTCAAACTGTCTCTCCTTGATCTGCTGAATCAAGGTGGGTTCGAAGACTGACATAGCCACTAACATGACCTTATCATCTACGAATTCAACTTCCGCGTCCAGATCTCGGAATTCCTCCACTAGGGACCATTCACCACACAAGGCTGCCAACTCGGTGGTGGATTTCCTGCTTAAAGCATCAGCTACTACATTCCCTTTTCCAGGGAAGTATCTAATCGGAAAGTCATAATCCTTTATGAATTCCAACCACCTGCGCTGTCTCATGTTAAGATCATGCTGCGAAAACAGATACTGGAGACTACGGTGATCACTATGGACTTCAAATTTCTCTCCATATAAGTAATGTCTCCACATCTTCAGCGCGAAGATTACTGCAGCCAATTCCAAGTCATGTACGGCATAGTTTTTCTCATGTTCCTTCAATTGGCGAGATCCGTATGCTATTACTTTTCCATTCTGCATGAGTACACACCCTAGCCCAATCCCTGAAGCATCTGTATAGATAACAAATCCGCCACTCCCTTCTGGTAGGGATAAGATCGGGGCTGAGGTTAACTTCTCCTTAAGCAGTTGGAAACTCGACTCACACTCAGCGGACCACACAAATGGTTCGTTCTTTCGTGTCAACTTAGTCAAAGGGGCGACTATTTTGGAAAAGTCCTTCACGAACCTTCTATAATAACCGGCCAAGCCAACAAAACTTCTAATTTCTGCAACGGTTTTGGGACTCTGCCAAGTAGTTATAGCCTCAATCTTAGCCGGATCTACTGCCAGCCCATCCTTAGAAATTATATGCCCTAAAAAGGCAACTTGTTCCAGCCAAAATTCACATTTGTCCAGTTTGGCATACAGTCGGTGGTCCCTTAGCAATTGTAGAGAGGTCCTCAGATGCTCCGCATGCTCGCCTTTGGTCTTGGAGTACACCAAAACATCATCGATGAAAATTACTACGAACTGATCAAGATAGGATGAGAAGATCTTGTTCATTAAGGCCATAAACACTGCGGGGGCATTTGTCAATCCAAAAGGCATAACCAAGAATTCGTAATGCCCATATCTCGTCCTGAAAGCTGTCTTTGATGCATCTTGGTCCCTAACTCGCAGTTGATGATATCCAGACCTAAGATCGATCTTCGAAAAATGTGTTGCACCCTGTAGCTGATCAAACAATTCATCAATTCTAGGCAGTGGATATTTATTTTTAATTGTCACCTGATTCAACTGCCGGTAATCAATACACATTCTAAGGGTGCCATCCTTCTTCTTCACAAATAAAACTGGGGCTCCCCAAGGAGATGTGCTAGGGCGAATAAACCCTTTATCCAATAATTCTTGTAACTGCAGTTTCAGTTCACGTAGCTCTGCCGGGGCCATTCTATATGGGGCCTTAGATATGGGAGCGGTACCGGGTACCAGCTCTATAGTAAAATCCACTTCTCTGATTGGTGGAAGGCCGGGTACTTCATCCGGGAATACGTCCGAAAATTCGCAAACCACAGGTATTTCTTCTAACTTCTTAGGTGATTTCTTTTCCACGATGAAGGCAATATAGCCCTCACAACCACTATGTATCAATCGTTCCGCTCGAAGTGCTGAAATCAATCTGGTGTTCGAACTCTTCTTGTCACCTTGGAACACCGCACTTGGACCATCTTCACTCACCCTTACGGTGACGGTCTTACGGTAGCAATCCAAACAGGCCATATATTTGGTCAGCCAGTCCATGCCTAGGATTACATCGAAGTCGTGCATGGGTAGCACAATAAGTTCCGCTGGGAGAAGAACTTCTCCGACGAGAACTCGACAACCAGGGTAGTAGTCATCACAGGTTACCCGTTTACCAACCGGAGTGATAACGCTCAGCACATATGGCAACTGTGCTGGCGATTCCTGTATCCTACTAGAGAACCGAGGTGAGATGAAGGAGTGTGAAGATCCCGAATCAAACAACACTTTAGCTTCAATACCACAAACAGAAACCTTACCTACAACCGCATGTTCTGCCGCTTCTGCCTCTTCTTGTGTCAATGCATAAGCGCGGCCTTGCCTTTGGGGTCGGTGTTGCTGTCCTTGTCTCTGTTGTCCCTGGCCTTGTCGTGTCTGCCCTTGGCCTTGTCGTGTCTGCCCTTGGCCTTGTCTCACTTGCTGTTGCTGTCGGTTAGGCGCAGGAGGGGGCTGCTGATACTGCTGCTGTTGATAGCCTTGGCTAAATTCCTTCCTTCTCGGGCACTCGGACAAGCGATGGTCCAGGGAGCCACAGCCAAAACAGGCTCCCATAGCCCTCCAACATTTACTAGTCTCGTGGCCCTTCCCACATGCACCACAAACTGGTCGGGACGTGCTGCCAGCAACTCCCTTCTGTTTCTTAGAGTACTGCTGACCTTTCCCCGAAGGTGGAGCACTCTTCTTAGACTCCCCCAAGAATAGGCTCTTCTCAATTTCTTCCGCTGCATAAGCCCTGGCCACTGCATCGTCATATTGAACGGGACGCTGAAAGGCAGTGGCATGTCCCTTGATAGCAGGCCTTAACCCTTCCAGAAATCTTTCCACCCTCTTTTCCTCAGTATCAATTAAGTCTAGAGCAAACCGAGAAAGCTGACTGAATACATGCACGTATTCTGCAACGGTCATGAGGTTCTGCTGCAGGGAAAGGAACTCTGCCTTCTTTTTGCGAGTAACGTGGTCAGGGATGAACTTCTTCCGAAACTGCCTCTTAAAGGCTTCCCAAACAGTAGCGTCCGGCATAGTCCTCATGTGGTCCCGGATACTCTTCCACCATGTATCCGCGACGTCTCTAAACATGGATGCTGCGAGGACCACTTGCTGTCTAGATGTGCAAGTCAAGGTATCGAAAACATTTTCCGTGTGGACAAACCATTCATCTGCTTGTAACGGATCCTCATGTCCAGTAAACTCTGTTGCTCCCCTTTTTCGAAAATTCTCATACAAGGAGTTGGGATCTCCTGGCTGATCCTGTCGGTTCAACATGGCGGCCATCTGCAACTGCATGGCGGCCTGATTGGCGTTACTAGCCGCCAATTGATGCATTAACATCATAAACCTCTCCTCTGTATTGTAGGTGGGTTGAGGAGGAGGTTGTGGCGGAGGATCTGCGCCGTCCAACTCAATATTATTACGGTTATTATCACCGGAGCTGTTGTTCGTACCGGATCCAGACGCCATGGTTCTGCAGTCACAATGGTCATTAATCATATATGTTTAAATAAATGCACATACATACATACTACAGTCATACCATAATTATCATTATAATAGAAACCCACTTAAACGGATCTATCGGAACCTCACCACGCTTCCTAATGTTGCTAAGTCTTTTAAGTGACTTCTTGGAACTGCTCTGATACCATTACTTACGTATGTCACGCCCCAATCCCGGGAATTTGGGGATTTGAGTGGGCCCCCAGGGCGTGGATACGTAATCCCGTAGAAATCCGTGCCCTAAAGAATTTTGCACGAATTCCTACAAGGGAGATTCCACAGGAACGTGTGAGGTAAGCTGACACACGTACAACATAAACTATCATAATCGAGAACCTGTGAAATACTCAATAATCATCAAGAGCACATAAAGTTCATAGTCTATTAAAGCATAATTACATACAATAGTGTTATAGTCCTTAAAAATACGTTCCCAAAATCAGTCCTTAAGGTGATACACAAGTCTTCAACATAATATTCCCCGAAGAGACGCTCTCCGTAGGATGGCTAGTAGTAAACGTCGCCATCCATCCATTCACCTACACCCCGAGGTACCGTTGGGGTATCTTCCGGGGCCGAGTCAGTATTCGTGTCGGGAGCGGGTGCTGAATCTGCAATACCGAGGGTAACACTGTTAACACGACGGTTAAGCAAGTACTAAGCATAGGAATTAATATAACAAAAATACATTAGCAAGAACAATCACTAAACATGATGCATGAGTGAAACTTAATGTTATACATACTGATTGGCAACCACGATGCTCTATTCTCCCAAAAGGGAGCATACATAACGTATGGGTCGCTAGGGGATCAAGCTAGCTTCCCGAGGAGCGTCGACAACCCCTCCGTAAACCTACTGCAGTGGTGACATATAATACCCAAAAAGGGCAAAAGCCAAGTGGTGCCGACTCGGAGTCAATCATACAATCATAACATATATAAGGAATAGATAACCATGAAACAACGAAAACGAAACACATGCAGATAGGCTACCAGGCCCGAGCCTCCGCTACACCCTTGGCTAGCAAGCACACACTCAATAGAAGCTCTGGCTTGTCAGACACGCACTCATTAGAAGCTCAGATCTGAATTGCCTCGGGGCTTGTTAGAGGAAGTGAATGCGATAACAGTCATGTCAAAGGTAGTGTTATGTATCAATATGATATGATTGCATTTAGATGAAGCAGTCTCCTAATTCCCCAAGGACATTCAGTACGAGGTACACATGAGATGTTCGGTGTCGCTGTGTTACCGCGTCCGGGTATTACATTGTGTATACGGAACACCCTTCTCATGCCAACATCCATGACTTACCATTGGGGAATCCTTCATTTATTCCAACGTATAATTACCAATGGCCAAAGGGGGAGGTATGGAGGGTACCATGACTAAAGCCCTACAACATCATCGAGACTCCTAACATCTTACGTTCACTGGGTTCTTACGGCTTAGCCGTATACAGGGTTACGGCTTAGCCGAGAGGGGGTCACAGTCATCCGGATTTTTCCGTGGGGTTACGGTTCAACCGTATATTGGCCTACGGCTTAGCCGTGCTAAGCCTACGGCTGGGTCACGGGGAGGTTACGGCTTAGCCGTAGGGTAGTTCACGGTGCAGCCGTATGCAGGCCGTAGAAGGAACTGGTTCTGTGAGCTCTCTGGAAAGTTCGCCGTAGAAAGACCTGCGGCTAGGCTACGGGCTGGGTACGGCTTAGCCGTAGTGGATTTCACGGCTTAGCCGTAAGTGAGCCGTAGTACAAAACCTCATTTTACTGCTCTCTGGACATTGAGCCGTAAGAGCTCACGGCTTAGCCGTATCTTCGCCGTAAGCTTCAGAAAATCTCAAGACAGTTCTGTAGCGCACTTTTCTGTACGAGCTCACTACAGCACTAGCTTATACGGGAATTCTGAAGCTCAACTGAAGTACTCCTGAGAGTGAGAGTATCCCATCTCCATATCTTCATTCCTACTTGATTCACACCTCATTTGTATCAATTAAAACAATAGCATTGAAGTGGCTGGGAATTGGAAATGCAAGAACTAACTCAAATCATCCACATTCAACCATGCATGCAGTACCTATAACTTAATACTTGCCTTGTTACCGTGTTAAGGCCTTCCTAGATCCTTCTTGCTGTATGCTCAGAGGAAGCTCCCAGTACTGTAATGGGTTCTCTAATGGGTTCTCTACACATAGGCCCAAAATGTGGAAGAATCCACATGCATGTCAATAACGAAGTCCCTATGATCCTAACAAACCCAAGAAGACGAAATGGAACCTATTCCTTACCTTGTATTGCTGTAACTTGGAGGAGAAATCACTTTACACTAGAATGGAATGGAACATGGTCAATGGGGAAGAAGAACGTGGGTGGATGCCATCCCTTGTGCATGCACACCCTCAAAGGCCCACCATGCTTGATTGAAGTCAAGGTGAGAAGAAGACACCCAGCAGACCAGATTCCAGCCAAGAAAAAGAGAGAGGAAGAAGGAGAGTGCACGTTAGTTTCCCCTTTTTAAAGATGTTTTTCCTGAAGTTGCACACTAGCCCACTTGTTTCTAGAATTTTCAGTTTAGTCCGGAAGGGCTCCAATTGGCTTAAGATGAGTCCGGATCAACTCGGGCTCAACACAAAAGATGATCTACGCGATGAATCACACGTAAGGAGATGGACGGGTTAACCTAGAGGCATAAGAAAAATTTACTAAAATGCCCTTAACTACCTAAGTGGGGTCCAAACCCAATAATTCACACTGAATTAACCCTCAACAAGTCTTAATCAATATAAAACAAGATTAATTAACGTAACTAAGATTAGTGGGGGTTCGGGTCCTTACATCTCTTTACTACCATTGTCTGTAATAATCGGCAGAAGGTTATGCTCACGGCATCGATGTTCAGGGACGTGGCAAAGACTTGGTGGAAGAGTGTCAGTGAGACCTATCTGACCATGCCTAGTGCAACAGTGTGGGAGACATTTCAAAAGCAATCCAGGAGAAATTTCATCCCTGCCCATGTCTGGCGAGTGAAGGAGGTTGAGTTTCTGGCCCTACAGCAGCAGCAGCTGACCGTCGCAGAGTATATTCACTGATTCATCCAGTTGTCCCATTTTGCCGAGGACATGATCAATACTGAGGAGAAGAAGGTGAATTGTTTCATTACTAGTTTTCATCCTAGATACGCGAATTATGTGACTGCTTTCTAGAGACCAGCTACTTTTGATGATGCGGCAGAAAGAGCTGTAGACCTCAAGAGGAGTGCACCAGTGGGGTCCAAGGGACAGATTCAGAAGAGATGGAAAGGGAAGCAAGGAACTTCTAGTTTCTCTGGGATCAGATGCGAGTTTTGCGGACAGGGACATCCGACGAATAAGTGTTGGAAGAAGTCAGGCGCATGTTTAAGCTATGGATCTATGGAGCATAAGATAGCTCAGTGCTCGAAAGCCAGGACATTCCAGTCATCCAGATCTATGAGTTCTGCAGCTTCAAATAGCCCCCAGCCGTCTCGCCAAAGCCAGAAGCCGCAGCGTCAAACTGCTCGCGTGTATGCAGCCTCTCATGAGAGTGCAGAAGGTGCGAGCGTGGTGGAAGGTAAGGTCCTTATTGCTCAAGCTGAAGCACTTGCACTATTTGATTCGGGGTCTACGCGTTCGTATGTCACACCTCGTTTTGCTGAACAGTTACCGCAACCCCCTCAGCCGCTACCATACTTGTTAATGGTGTCTACTCCTGTGGGCAAGAGGGTAGAGTGTAGTGTTTACTACCCTCAGTGCGACGTGCTGATTGAAGGTCGTTAGCTGCCAGTTGATTTGATCTTGTTGTCGATGTTAGATTTTGATGTGATCCTTGGAATGGACTGGCTAGCGCGGTATCATGCTTGTGTTAACTATTACAACAGGACGATCTACTTCGATTTCGAGAAGGGGTTTCGTTTCGAGGGCAATCAGCAGAGATGCCCGAGGCGTGTCATCTCCGCATACAAGGCGGATCGATTGATACGCAAAGGTTGCGAAGGTTTTCTCGCTTTTGTCTCAGAGAAAAAGGAGGTGAAGCAGTTGGGCGAGATTCCGGTAGTGCTTGAACTTCCAGATGTATTTCCGGAGGAAGTGCCCGAGTTACCCCTTGTCAGAGATGTAGAATTTGGGATTGACTTAGTGCCCGGTACAGCACCCATTAGTCTCGCTCCTTACCGAATGGCCCCTGCTGAACTACTTGAATTGAAGACACAATTGCAAGATCTGTTAGAGAAGGATTTCATACAGCCGAGTGTGTCACCGTAGGGAGCTCCAGTGCTGTTTGTGAAAAGAAGGACGGTACATTGCGGATGTGCATTGACTACCGGCAGTTGAATAAAGTCACTATTAAGAATAAGTATCCCCTGCCGCGTATTGATGAGTTGTTTGACCAACTCCAAGGTGCCGCCTACTTTTCAAAGATTGATTTGAGATCGGGGTATCATCAACTTCGGGTGAAGGAAGAAGATATCGCTAAAACTGCCTTCAGGACACGGTATGGACATTTTGAATTTCTCGTGATGCCATTTGGATTAACCAATGCGCCTGCTGCCTTTATGGCCTTGATGAACAGGATCTTTGCTCCTTTCTTGGATCGGTTTGTGGTGGTCTTTATTGATGATATTCTGGTGCATTCAAAGACCCCAGAGGAGCATGTGGAACAACTCCATCGAGCCTTGCAGTTGTTGATAGAACATCGCTTATATGCCAAATTGTCGAAATGCGATTTCTGGCTCGAGCAGGTAGCATTCCTTGGTCATACCATTTCACGAGACGGGTTGGCAGTCAATCAGATGAAAGTTGAAGCAGTGGTGAGTTGGCCCAGCCCGAGAACTGTGACGGAGGTACGAAGTTTTCTTGGACTTGCGGGATACTATCGTCGATTTATTCAAGATTTCGCCAAGATTTCAGCCCCGTTGACTAAATTGACTAGGAAGAATATTCCTTTTCTTTGGACGGATGAATGTGAGCACCATTCCTGTATGTTGAAGGAGAAGCTTACTTCGGCTCCAGTCTTGACATTATCGGATGGGAGTGAAGGATTTGTGATCTACTCCAATGCTTCTCGAGTCGGTTTGGGATGTGTTCTGATGCAACATGGCAAGGTGATTGCCTATGGCTCGAGGCAACTCAGGGAGCATGAGAAGAATTATGCCACGCATGATTTGGAGTTAACAGCCATCGTTTTTGTCTTGAAACTGTGGAGACATTATTTGTATGGCATAAAATTTGAAGTGCACTCAGATCATCACAGCTGACAATATCTCTTCACGTAGCTTGAGTTAAACATGAGGCAGCACAGGTGGCTTGAGTTGATTAAAGACTATGACTTCCCCATCAAATATCATCCAGGAAAAGGCAACGATGTTGCAGATGCCTTGAGTAGGAAGTCAGAGATTCTTCAGGCTTTGGATAGCCTTTATTTTGTGAGACATGATCAGCCAGTTGAAGTGAGATTGGTGGAGAGCTGTTTGACACTTGCTAGTACAGTGAGTTTTCAGCCTGACATCATTCAGCGTATTAAAGACCAGCAGTTTGGAAATGCGATGTTGAGGCGAATTCGGAATAACGTTGCAGAACGACTAGACTTTTGCTTGGAGGGTGATGTTTTGTATTTCAGGAACAGGCTATGTGTGCCAGCAGTAGATGATTTAAAGGAGAGCCTGACGATAGAGGCACACTATGCCCATTATTCGTTGCACCCTGGAAGCACGAAGATGTACCGAACTCTCAAGGACAGAATTTGGTGGAATAATATGAAGAGGGAAATTGCCGAGTTTGTCGCTAGATGTCTGACTTACCAGAAAGTGAAAGCTGACCATCAAAGACCGCCAGGCTCCTTGCATCCATTGGATATCCCTCAGTGGAAATGGGAGCACATCACGATGGACTTTGTTTCAGGCCTACCTTTGACGAGCAAGAGGAATAGTGCCATTTGGGTGATCGTGGACAGATTGACGAAGATAGCCCATTTTCTTCCATTCAAGAAGGGCATGACATTTTCCGAAATGGCGAAGAAGTTCGTTGATGAGATTGTCAGATTGCATGGTATGCCTGTGTCGATTGTATCTAATCGAGATAACCGTTTTGTTTCCTCTTTTTGGAGAGCATTTCAAGAGGCTATGGGAACGAAGTTGAGCTTCAGTACGGCGTATCATCCACAGACTAATGGACAGTCAGAACGAACTATTCAGACGCTCGAAGATATGTTGCAAGCCAGTGTACTCACTTTTGAGAAAAAGTGGGATCTGCATCTCTCGTTGTGTGAGTTCGCATATAATAACATCATCCACGAGAGTATTGCCATGGCACCGTATAAGGCTTTATATGGACGTAAATGTAGAAGCCTAGTTTGTTGGGAAAAAGTTGGAACCAGGAGTTTCCACGGACCGACGATCATTGCTGAGACGACAGAGAAAGTCCAGAAGGTTATTAATAATTTGAAGATTGCCCGATCGAGATAGACAAGCTATGCAGATACGAGAAGAAGAGCTTTAGGATTTCAGGTTTTTGAAAGTCTCGCCGATGAAGGGAACGATACGTTTCGGTCAAAAGGGTAAGTTAGCTCCAAGGTATGTGGGTCCATTTGAGATCAAGAGCAGAATTGGAGATTTGGTGTACAGATTAGCTCTTCCAGTGGAGTTTTCTGGAGTACATGACGTCTTCCATATGTCAATGCTTCGCAAGTATGTTCGAGACCTGACGCATGTGATTCGCTACGATGATATACAGATGCAGCCGAATGCGTCATACGTTGAGCGTCTGCTCCGTATTGTAGGGACCAGAGAATAGATCTTGCGTACGAGAACTATACGATGGGTTAAGGTACTCTGGGAACATTATGGACCTGATGAAGCCACGTGGGAATTGGAGGAACAGATGGCGCGTCAGTATCCTTATCTTTTCGCTCATGTATGTATTCATTCCGAGGACGGAATGATTTCTAAGTGGGGGAGGGTGTAACACTCCGACCCGACTTAATCCGAAATAGTGGGTAATTACGTGCAAAGTTTGACCTGGTTTAGGTAGTTCAAGCCCTTTTTCGTAATTTTTGCTTTTGTTGAACTTTGTCAGATTTGCGTCATTTTGATGTCAACGCGTGTATTTCGTTGAGTTTGTCAATCTTTGTAATTGACTCGATCACAAATGACTTCAATTGCTCTCGTTGGATCGTCAATTGACTCAAACTGGAAATTGTGCAACATGTTGGGACTTGTTTGCAATTAGACTCGTTTTCACTTATAAATATCCTACCTACCCCTCTCTCTCGTTTCTTCAGCGCTTGTTCTCTCTTTGTCTCCCTCTCGTTCAGCTCTCTTTCTCTTCCTTTCCTTTCTGTCTTGTGGACGTGAGGAAGAAGAAGAGCAGTGCCATCAGTTTTGTGTGTGTTTCCAGTGGATTGAGCCAAGACAACGACTGTGAGTGTGTGATTCCATTTTGAGGCAAGTATAAGCACAAGTAGCTTTAACACTTATTGGTAACACTGTGATTGTATGCATGTTTTACTCTTCTTGCATGAATCAGTGTTATACAGCCCTTTCAAGTGCGTTTTGTTCTTATTATTCTGTTTTCGTCGAAAGTTAGCCATTGCTGTATTCCTGTAACTGTTTCGGGAAATTGACTCAGCGCACTCACGGTTAAACCGTGAATTGTGCTACGGCTAAGCCGTGAAATGTCTTACGGCTAAGCCGCGACCCAGCCATAACCTTAACCGTAGATCAATACAGGGTGACATCTGAAATAACTGAGAGTTCACATAATCGCTGCTCTTCTACGGCCCAGCCTGATATAAGCCGTACGTTGTACTACGGCTAAGCCGTGGGGCAAGGTACGGCTGCGCCGTAGAGTAAAATACGGTTGAGCCGTACATGCGGATGAACAGTTTGGGGAACCTCGACTCTGCCGCAGTGCAGCTTACGGCTACGTCGTGAGATGCCTACGGCTAAGCCGTATGTTCACCTACGACTATGCCGTGCAACCCTGAGAAATGGATAAAAAGATTAGGATTAAAGAAAACACCTGATATGACTCTCATGCTAGAATGTAGACAACCGAACATGCCCAGTGGGATGTCCAAATGACATGAATGATCTCGAGGGTTGCGTCTCATTCATGTATGTTATCCAGTTATTTAGCACCTTCCCATGGGTGTTGATTTAAGGGACTTTGGTACACATTCGGGATTGAATGCAGCACTCTGTGATGGAACAACTGTGTATCGAATACCCTAAAACTACATCAGCATACACGGTTAGAAACACTGGATAAATAGGTTAGGATTGGCTTGTAATTGACCTTGATTCGTTAAAGAAATCTGATTGCATAGCATATTGATTTCGGTTTTGCCATTTTATGTGTTCTGCGCTGGACCTCTCGATTCTGTGGGACATGCAGCAGCCCCAAAGCGAAGCCCGGGCAGGCACAATCTACTACTATGTAATTGTCCTTGCTCCTGTTGAGTACTTGAGTTCAGTGTATCTGTTATTTGCCGCATTCATCAGTATTTCTTTGCTTTGGTGGAGTATCCATATCTGTGATGCACTTCTTATTGTTTGTTTATTGTGATAGCTTGTGATATGTGAGATCTGTATGTGATATGGATTGGGGTGCATCATTTGATTTGATTGTGATCGTCTAATTGGCGCTACTGAGCCTCGGCCTCAGGATACCCGACGGGGTTGATTTTGGCTTAGTTTGTGTGTTTGCCTCTACAGAGTGCTCTTGTCCTGGGATTCCGGACCCCGGAAAATAGAGACTCATGCGTACCCTGGCCTGGTCGATGGTGTTCTCATTCCGATTGCTCTCGAAAGGGAGAATATGGCCTATGTAGTAGCCACTTTGACCGTTATCTGTTTGTTTATGATTCTGCTAGCATACTTATTCATATGCACGATTTGCCTAGTATACGAATATGCTTATTCTGGATCTTTGTATTACTACTTTTACTCATTACTAGATACAATTCGTGTTATCTTCTTGTGGCTTATATTTTGCTAAGTCGTTGTACTTATGAGTTGTTCTTGGTGTTGCAGGCTCAAATCCCTCTCCCGATCCTGCGTCGGTCGACCCGACTCCAGGAAAGGTGAGCGAGGCCCCCTCCGGCCTAAAGGAGTGGACTTGATCCATTCTTCAGAGCACGGGTTGCATCATTTTGTTCTCCCCAGGCCCTTGTGTCCGAGCTGATTTTGGGGATTTTTCTATACATTGTATTTTGGGTTCGATTGATATCTGTATTTTGATTTTATCGACTAGTCCCTATATTTTGTTGTACATGGTGTAATCAATCAGTCTAATCTTTTGTAATCATTGTGCATTTTGTTATCTTGTGGTATGCCTTGATACGTACAGCTTCCGCGTACACTTGTTTGCACGTGTGATTGATCCCTTGTGTGTATACATTTGGGCGAGGTCTAGCTGTACATGCACGGGAGTACGTGTGTCATTGGTTAAGTTTCCTCTAACCCCCAATTTCTGGGCTCGGGTTGTGACATCGATAGAGTCCGGCACTACCAAGCCTCAGCCTTAGGATCCCGATGGGGTGACTTGGGTATAGTTTGTATGGCCTTACTGCCAAAGGACACGTCTTGGGGAATCCGGACTCCAGGAAACCGAGACCCATCTAGCTCATGGTGTTCTCAGCATGTTTGTAAGATCCCTATTTTGGGAGCATATGGCGTACATAGTAGCCACCTAGTATGTACATGTTATGTATCCATTGATTCACATAGAGCATATGTTAATTTGAATACACAACTACCTAGACTACTACATTGACTTGTTATGATTATTTCTGTCTTTTATTCTATTAGAGACCATACGTGTTAACTTGTTACTGCTTATGCTTTGCTGAATCGTTGTATTCATGAATTGTCCTTGGTGTTACAGGCTCAGGTACCCTCGACCGTGTTCTTATCGGTCGTCAGTTTGCTTGGGAGACTCCAATTGTCTCTTCAGGTTTGCGGAGTGTGTGCTATCACTCCATCAGAGCGCGATTGTTCTCTACATGCATGCATCTTGTTTTCTTTTCATATCATTGATTATACTCATGTTCTATACATTGTGATTGGATCCCGTGTGTATGTTCAGACCTTTGTATCAGCCTTTGGATCTTATGTCTTTGTTCTTGTGTGCCTCGTGTCTCTTGTTGATATTTTTAGCTTCCGCATACATGTTTTGCACGTATGTTTTCCCTTGTGCGTGTGCATCTAGACCGGGTCTAAGTGCATATGCACGGGAGTGCGTGTGTCGCTGGTTAGGTTTTTGCTAACCCCCGATCTCCTGGGCTCGAGTTGTGACAGCAAGGGTTCCTGAGTTCATATGATATAAGAAAAGTTAGGATCCAGGGAGCAAACCTGGTCCTAGTTCATCGCTACACACTCCCTTGCAAACTCTTACGGTCACTCTTTACTCACTCACTTTTTCCAACATAGAAACTCCCAAGTTCATATGATATAGGAAGAGTTGGGATTTAGGTAGCAAACCTAGTCTTTATACATTTATGCACATATCCCTTGAAAATTTTTACGGACACTCGTTCGTCCAGAATTCATCATCGTATTTTTTAACAAATCATTTTGTGACTGTGCAATGTCTAGGTCCCTTAACCTTTCTAATTAACCCATATAACAAACGTTAGGCCAATTACTCCCAAACCTGATGCTTTAGGGCACTAGTTATGAAAATAACCCTACGGGCTTACTAGCTCAAGTTAAAAAGGCTACGAACCCAAACTAGTCACAAAATAAATATATTTTTTTATTCTTTTTTTAAATCAAAAGTAAACACCAGGTGGCCTTTCTCATTTTGCTCGAATTAATTCATTTTGGTTCTAGTATATATAACCCACCAAAAATGAACCAGGAAACAAAAATATTTTACAAACTAAATCTTAAGTTCATATCGTATTCTCCTAAAAAATTCCAAAAGCAGCATTAAAGTTTCCTATCCAAGATATCGAAAAAGTGGACAAGCATTAAAGTGTATGTGAGAAACAAGTTTTGGTAATTCTCTAATAGGTTTCCTCCTTTAGAAACAGCAAACTTTCTTTTTACTTCCTTCCAAAAGTTTTGAAAATTCCAGATTCTATATATCTTCAAATCGCTTTAATTCCTTTGAAAACTTTCTTTTCAAGAAAAATAAAAAATTTGCAATCGGAAGAATTCCTAAAACCAAAAAAAAAATCCTAAAAATTCAAAAATTCCCTAAAAACCTAGAAATAAAACAAAAAAATTGCAAAAATTTTGTATAAAAAAATTTTTGTCTAAAAGTGGACAAGTGTGCTTCCTCCCCCCCACCCTAAGATAAAACATCATCCTCATTGTTATGGATGAAATGCAGCATATAAATGAAAATGATAACATGAGGAAATAAATAAAGGGAGGGTAACGTGGAAGAAGTACTTGTGTGTACAGCTTTTCCGCGCCCTATCCATGGTTAGACAAAACAAAAGCAAAAAGCAATAGTATAAAATGGTACAAAGAAAAAGGGGTCACTGTCAGATCCAATGCCCATCAATCCTAATATACAGGATCAATCAAAGGAAGCTCATAGTCCTTTATAAGAGCAGTCTCCAAGAATGGTTTTAAGCATTGCTCGTTTATTTTAAAAGTTGAACCATTCTTTGGATCGAAAAGAGTTACCACTTCATAAGGGAAAACTGTTTAAACAATATATGGCCCGTCCAATGAGATCTTAACTTTCCATGGAATAGGTAAAGTCTAGAATTATACAAGAGAACCTCTTGAGAAAGGTGAAAGGATTTTCTCAAAATCCTCTTATCATGGAAAACCCTGGTCCTTTCCTTGTAAATTTTAGAATTCACATAGGCCTCGTTTCTTAACTCTTTTAGTTCATTTAAATCCAATTTCCTTTTCTCTTCTGCCTATTCTTAGTCAAAGTTCAGTTGCTTTATTGCCCAATATACTTTGTGTTTTAGTTCCATTGGAAGGTGGCAAGCTTTCTCATATATAAGCTAGTATGGAGACATGCCAATTAGGGTCTTATACACAGTACGATAAGCCCATAATGCATTGTTCAATCTCATGGACCAATCTTTTCGATTTGGCCTTACAATTGTCTCCAATATTCTTTTGATTTCTCTATTTGAAACCTCGATCTATCCACTTATTTATAGATGATAAGGGGTAGCCACTTTATGAGTAACTCCATATTGTTCGAACAATGTCTCAATAATGTGGTTACAAAAGTGGGCCCCCATCATTGATAATGGCCCTAGGAGTTCCAAAACGAGAGAATATATGTCCCATCAGAAAATTTTTAATTGTTTTTGCATAATTCATCTAGCATGGGATGGCTTCTATCCATTTGGACACATAATCAAGTACAACTAAAAAATAATGAAAGCCATAGTTAGGGGGAATAGGTTAGGTCCCATGAAATCTATCCCCTATACATCAAAAAGTTCCACAATTAAAATTAGGTTTAATGGTTGTTCATCAACTCCAGGTGCAGAGTTGCGATGTAGTAATATCCCAGTAAGTACAGGGTCGAATTCACAGGGAGCTATATTTAAAATATTTTCAACTTGCCACCTGCTTGAACAAAATTCTAAAACTATCCTAATTAAAATCTAACAAATGCATACATTCCTAAAAATAATTACAATCACAATTCAAATAAAGAAAGCAAATCCTAAATCTAGAAGTTCCTTAAATAAAATAAAATTTACTGCAAAAGAAAACACATGTTAAAACTTGCAATAAAACTAAACTAAAATTAGAAACTTGCTAACAATAATAACTAATCAAAGTTAACAAAAGATTTCTAAATCCTATTCAAATTAAAAAAAATTAATGTTAGAAAGAAATATAAATGGCAACCAAAAAGTAAATTAGTGATGTTCCAAATCTAAACAATTTCTAAAAACATACTATACAAAAAAACTATCCAAACAACTTTACAAGACAACTTTTTAAATTAAAAATAAATCTATCCTAAACCATCACACATGAAAATCTTTCTAAAAATAATAAAATAAAATAAAATAAAAATCTGAAATCTAAACTAATGTATGAATGATAACAATGCAAACTAGAAATTAAAAAAAACTACATGATGTATGAATAAGTGGGGTGTATGCATGAATTAAATGGGCTGCTTTTAAACATTCAAAAAAAAATTAAAAACTGAATTTCATGTGAATTTCAGAACTGAACTCTCTTAAGATTTAATACAGAAAAAATGCATAAATTTAAGCTTTAAACCGGTTCTAAACAATCCACAGTTTATCCACTGAATTCCATTCATAATTCAGCCATTATGTGTCTCAGTTAAACATGAAATCCACACATTGACAAACTAAATTCTGGCGTGCTTCATATTTCAAGTTTCTGAATTTTTTTGTAGTTTTTAGAAATCAAACACAGAAAAAAAAAATAATGCACAAACCTGATCATCGATTGTCGTCCAACATAAGACCCATTGTGAAATTATATTTTGAACTGTTCTCAGTTAGAATTTAAATATGATTTCAGGTCCTGCAAACTGTTTTAATCACAGGTACTCAACTGTTGTGAACACATGCTAGTCTATGTTGTAAAAAATCGTCCAATCATGATCCTTTCTGAAATTGTTTTATGCACAAAAATTTGAAGTTTTTTAAAGTTTTAAGTATGAATCTTCAATTATGATCTCCTTTTGGTGACAAAAAAATCTTGTTAAAGAAAAAAATCATACACATAATTGAGTACAAAATTCGGTCAAGCCAAATTCAGATTTTGGAACGGTTTTCATGATTTTAGAACGAATAAATTTTGGACATTACATCTGATTTTTGACGTTCCATGACAAACACCAATAAATCTTGAAAAATGCATGAATCTAATGTAATCTACAGCAGAAAACAATTAAAACAAAAACTGTGCAGGAATCATAACCATTAAACATGCAGAAATTGAAAGAAAAAAAAAGGCAAAAAATAAAGTGCAGAAATTTAAGATTCAAAAGTGTAGTAAAATAAAAATTGCAGGAAGTCAAAGGCGGTAAAAATAGAAAGTCAAAGGTGGTAAACAATTGAAGTCAAACGCAGTATATTCACCCAAAATTATCTGTTAATCTAGGCCTAACAATTTCTTATAGTATGGTCTTATATTTGAGTTATCAATCCAAATAAGAAAAACACAAATCAAGTAATCATGCAACTATAGGAATAAGAAGAATATCAGGATGAATATTATTGAACTAGTATGAGAATCCTTTACACAATATGAAAAAAATTAAAACAAAAAATTATACATACTAGGATGGAAAAGAATTCCTCCTTCTCGTTGATCTTCAAGCTTGGTGGTGTGGCTTTATAGCTAAACCTCCTTAATGACTTGAGATGTAGAGAATAAGAGAGTAAGAGGTGGAGTGTAGAAATTCTAGAGGTGGGAGGTGGGTAATTCTTCCATGAAGAATATGAGAAAGATATGCCATATTTATACTTTTTCAAGTCTTACTCCTTCTCAAACTTTAAAATCTTGAAAATAATAAAAAAAAATTGAATAAAATGGGCCACATACAAAGCATTGGGCGTGACTTCCTCTTGGGGATATTTTTTTCTTTTTATTTTTCTTTTCTTTCCTTGCTTGCTTTATTTGGAAGTCCCTTTTGGATGGATGCTTCTTTCTTTTCTTGTATGTGCCACCTTGCATTGAAATCTTTGGAGAAATAATTTAGGGATAAGAATCCTCTTTTGGAATCGAACTTGGCCCACATGAGGTGTAGAATCTTTTTCCTTTATCTCTTGCTTTGTCATCTTTCCTTATTTGGAAAGTACTCCTTCTTGGCTCCAAATTTAAAGAGATATTTTGAGATCATCGGCCTCCTTAATTTTTTTCCTTCATTTTTTCAGCCAAAATTTGATTCATAACTCCTTTTGGGCATGGGTTTCTTGCACATATTATATATATATATATATATTTCAATTCCACTCCTTTTCAAAGAATAACACCTATGTAGCTTTCCTTTTCCATCTTTGATGAGATATACTTCAAATTCACTTCAAAATCTCTTGAATATGTGCAACAAATAAATGGACCCCATCTTAGATGTCTCACATGTGTACCCCACACATGTACATGTGTGTGTGGGACTATAAAGCCAACTTTTACATTTTTCTTTTAATTTCTTTTTTTTTTCTTCAATTCTTCTTTTCTTTCTTTTGAAAATCATTTCTTGCCTCAATTCTTTGCAAATGGGACCCATGTCATTAATTTCCTACAAAACGAATGTGAATTCATGTAAAAAGATAATTTTACTCCTAAGATCACAAATGCATAAATGTAGGCCCATCTCTCGTGAAATGACAATAAAAATGCACACCATTTTCATGATTATATGCGAATAAACTAATGATAATTAAAATTGAATTTAATTCATGAGAATATAAATTTTCACAAAACTTTCAAAAAATAGACTTTCCAAAAATGGCAGGTTTCAAGAATGTATCAAAAAGCATGATTCTGAAGCAAATTATGTAGGTTTGCACTACAATAAATTTCAAATGCTTGAAACCACTAGATTACACTAAATGAGGCTCTTTGGACTCAATAAGTCCTTAAAATGGGTAAAAATGTGTATGAAAATATGCATTTTTAAGGACTTATCAATGGCATCATGTTCCTTTTTAAAATAGACCCCAATTTCTGACATCACTCACAGGATTTGTAATAATCCAATGCATCTTTAAATAAGTTAGGCCAAGAAAATCCTGATTACAAGATCTTGTAACCAGTTTTTTTAGCTAAAAAATGCCCTCCACATTCCATAGAATGACAGAAAAAGATGACGTTGCTAATTCATGGTCGGGTACAAATCTCCTAATGATATGGTCTGGGCAATATTTAAATAGGTATGGATCATCCCAGAAAAACTGCTTGATTTCTGCGAAAATTTTATTTCTTTCTTGCTGTATCCAATTTGTCTGTTTTTCACCCGAAGCAAGATAATTAGCAATGTCTGCATACCAGGGGGATTGAGAACTGGTGAGAAATAGTTGTTCATCAAGGAAATTGTCCTGAATTGGAAAATACTTTAAATTTCCAAAGAAGATAAGCCTTGATAGATGATCGGCCACTATGTTTTTTACTCCTTTTTTGTCTTTGATTTCTATGTCAAATTCTTGGAGTAGAAGGATCCATCTAATTAATCTGGGCTTAGTATCCTTCTTAGAAAGAAGGTACTTCAAAGCAGAATGATCTGTAAAAATCACAAGTTTGGAACCAAGAGGGTAGGGGCGGAATTTATCTAGTACAAAGACAACTGTTAATTGTTAGCGTCATTGTAAGAATGTGTTGTCAATTACGTGACCCAAGTCTAGTCTTGCTCTAAGGAAGATCAAGTTTCATCAATGAAGATCAAGCTAGATCAAGGAAGCTCAAGGTAGATCAAGCAAGTCCAAGGAAGATCAATCAAGAAGATCATCTATGAGTGCCAAGGGATAAGGTAACATTGCCCTTATTTGCCATAGAAATTGTATAGGAAAAAGGGTTTCTAAACACCCTGACTTTGTTCTACGGCTTGGACCACGGCCAAGCCGTAGATCCTATGGCTCACTCTCCAGAGAGTTTATTTTGAGTCATTTTGTTCTTCGGCTGACCCTACGGCTGCACCAAAAAAGGGATACGACTAAGTCATAGTATATTTCACGACTAAGCCGTTAAATCTACGGGCCACAGTCTGGAGAGTGCTCTTGGCCATATAATGCCTACGGTTGACCTTGTGGCCAAGCCGAAAGGCCTTCACGGCTAAGCCGTAGTGTGATTCACGGCTAAGCCGTAGTGTGATTCACGGCTAAGCCGTAAAGTTTACAGGCCACTTTCCAGAGAGCAGTTTTGGGAGATTTCAGCTTACGGCTGACCCACGGCTAGACCGAAAGGTATTCACGGCTAAGCCGTATAAGGATTTACGGCTAAGCCGTAAGCTTAACCATAAGAAGGAATAACGTTGAATCTGGTCAAACTAACCGTTGGATGTTGTCAAAGCATACGGCTAAGCCGTAGACCATTTTGTTCTCAGCCGTAGATCTATCCGTTGGAGCTTATTTGTATTTAAAGAGGACCTCTCCTTTGCTCTAAACACTGACTTTATTACTGAGAAAATCACCAATATAGCTGAGCCTTTACACCTCCAGTAAAACCATTTTTAAAGCTCCCACAACCACCTACTCTTCAACACTTAAAGTGCCATTATTGTTCCAAGAAGAGCAGTTGGTCATTTAGGAAAGGCCTCATTAAATCTGAGAGAATATCTTAGCCTTCCAAACCCTCTTAAGACCTCTTCCCTTGGCTAAGCACTCATCTGAAGATCTTCATCACCAAGGAGCAAGAACAAAAGGTCAAAGCTTGGAGGTAATCTTTCAAGCATCAAGAACACCACTCAAAACTAAGGTATACAATTCCTTGTTTAGGTGTTCTTTAATATTTCAATTCTCTTTGCTATATTTGGTGGAAGACAAACCACCGCATCAAAAATTGTTGTAGTTGGTGGACTAGATCAAGGATCAACCACCTGATCAAAAATCAAGTTGGTGGAAGACAAACCACCGAATCAAAAAATTGTTGCTAGAGCTGTTTGTAATGTAAGTACCTCATATTTAGTGGAACCAAGAGAGATTGCTCTTGAGAGTGGATGTAGGTCTAGGACCGAACCACTATAAATTACTGTGTTGATTGCTTGTTATGTGTGGTGGTTGACTTATATTCTTTTTACTTATGTCGATCATCTTTTTAAGCTATATCTTCTTTATTCTAGTTGCATTTTTATACACTGTTAGCACACACAACTCTGAGCATTTTTCTTAATCTTCTTGTAGACTCTCAATCTTAATTAATCCTTCAGATTGCACACTAATAAAACCTCGTTTTTGGAAAGAAATTTTTAATAGTCCTATTCACCCCCCCCCCCCACCACTAGGACTTGGTGAGATCTAGCTATTGTACTTTCAATTGATATCAGAGCGGGTTACTTCTTAAGGGTATAATAACCTGAAGTAGATCCATTTTTTTGCTAGATTCACCATGAATCCTGAAGGAAGCTCTATCACCCAACCACCTTTCTTTGATGGAACAAATTATGCCTTCTGGAATGCCCGAATGACAACGTTTCTGAAATCCATGGACTGGGCTATTTGGGAGGCTATAAAGAAAGGCTGGACGGAACCCATTGAAGATGTGACTATAAATGGTGTCACAACCACTAGACCATTGGATCCAGCAAGATGGTCTCCTGCTCAGCTACTTCTTAGACAAAATAATGCTAGAGCTTACAATGCTATAGTGCGTGGCATGAATCAAGAAGAGTTTAAAAAGATCATGACAACCACTAATGCAAAATAGGCCTGGAGAATCCTTGAAGCGACTTATGAGGGTACCTCCGCTGTCAAAAGATCTAAACTTCAAATGCTCACAAGTCAGTTTGAAAACATTCGCATGGAAGAAAATGAAATGTTTACTGACTTTCATACTAAGTTCATGAAAATTGTAAATGAAATGTGGGCTCTGGGGGAAACTCTTCCGGAAGGTAAAATTTGTAGTAAAATCTTGAGATCACTTCCGGAAAGATTCCATCCTAAGGTAACCTCTATAGAAGAACACAAGGATTCGGAACAAATGAAAATTGAAGATTTAGTGGGATCCCTTCAGACCTTTGAACTCAAATTTAACAATGACAAAAAGAAATCAATTGCACTAATCACCTCTCATAACACATCTTCCTCTAAAGATGACATAGGAATAACTAGTAATGACGAGGATGAAGATGTGGCCCTTTTGGCTAAAAGATTTTTGAAACAATTTAAGAAAAAGAGAGTGAAAGATTATAAAAATGAAAACATTAATGATAAATACAAAGGTCGGTCGAGTTCCCTCTCTAGAAGTAAGCATAAGGAGCCTATATGCTACAGATGTAAGAAATTTGGACACATATCCACCGATTGTCCACTAAAAGGAAAATCCAAAAAGAAGAATCTTGTAGCCACTTGGGATGATTCATCTGAATCAGATTCTGACTCAGATGAATCACATCAAAATGAATCAGACAAATATACAGTTCTAATGGCTACCATTGCAACATTCAATCTCTCTGAGGAAATGATTAAAATATCGAATGAAGAAATCTTAGGAAGTGAGTCAGAGAGTGAATATGAAAATTCAGATGATGAGGATAATGACAACACCACGGATTCCTATGAACTACTTTATGAGGGAACCTGTAGGCTCATTGAAACTGTAAGCAATCAACAAAACAAAATTAAGAATTTAAAAGAAAAGGTTGATAGTATTAATGCTGAAAAGGAGGAGTTAATTAAAGAATTTGAAAGTGCAAAAACCCAATTATCAACATTAAGAGAAAATGAACAATCTTTTGAAAATAAAAGATGAAAATAATGCTCTCCACAATGAAGTGACTATTCTGAAACGATATAAAGAAAAGTATGAGTACAGATTTACCCAAAATGATGAGAAATACATTAGACTATTCAAAATTGGGAAAGCTTATAAGGATATGACCGGTCTTGGGTATGACAAAAATGCGAATCAATCACCAAGTTCCGGAACTGTTTTTGTCAAAAGTGCTTTAACGAAGGAAGATACTAGTGTTAAAAACACTTTGGATAAGGCATCTACTAGTACTCATAGTGTTTCATCAAATGTCATCTGTCATTATTGTGGAAAAAGAGGTCATTTCAAAATGGAGTGCAAGTTAAAAAAAATTCATTATAACATTAGTCAAAAAATTGAGAAAAACACCTATAAGAAAGTGGAACTTGAAAACAAAAAGCTAGAGTCTCAAATAAACAAGTTCCCCTTGAACCAAAAGATGGATAATCTATTAAAAGAAGTCCAAAAGTTAAGAAAACAATTTGAAATATACAAAAAGGATGGAGCAAACATTCTTATTCCCCAACATAAAACTTTTCAAGTGAAACACCAAAAGCCAATTGTGATCTCCACTGCTAGTACACTTAAGTGGATACCTAAAAACAAGAATCTAGTGGTCCACACAGCTTTTAAAGCTGCAGAAAAATCAAGATGGTATCTGGATAGTGGATGCTCAAAACATATGACTGGTGATAAATCATGTTTGTCTAAAATGATTGAATTCGATGGAGGCATGGCTACTTTTGGTGATGGCAGTACTGCAAAAATTATTGGGAAAGGAATGTTAAATGTTCCAAACCTACCACCTTTTGAGAATGTTTTGTGCGTTGATGGTTTGAAACATAATTTACTTAGCATATCGCAAATCTGTGATAAAGACTATGCTGTGAACTTTAGTAGTCATAGTTGTGAGATCTCAAGGAATGGAAAGATAATCTTGAGAGGTCTTAGAACTACCGATAATTGTTATGTGGTGGGAAAATCTAATACTTCATCCTCCGCTTCTTGCTTATTAACTAGTATTGATGAAGCTAAGTTGTGGCATCAAAGACTTGGGCATGTAAACTATAGGGACTTATCCCATCTAAACAAATATGTTGAAGGACTGCCTAAGATCAGTAGTCAAGAAAAGATGATCTGTGGAGAGTGCCTTCAAGGAAAACAAATTAGAAGTGCCCATAAAATGGTGAATGCTATAAAAACTTCTCGACCTCTAGAACTTATTCATATGGACTTGGTTGGACCAACTAAAAGAGAGGGTCGAGGTAAGAAAAGGTACTTTCTTGTCATGGTAGATGATTTCTCTAGATTCACTTGGGTTGCATTCTTAAGAGAAAAATATGAAGCCTTTGGAGAATTTAAAAGGATTGTAAAATAAATTCAAATTGAAAAGTGACTGCAGTAGCCCGAATCAGAAGTGATCATGGTGGAGAATTTGAAAATGATCAATTTGACAAATTCTGTGAAAAATATGGGATTCATCATGAATATTCAGCACCTAAAACTCCACAACAAAATGGGGTAGCTGAAAGGAAAAATCGAGTTCTCCAAGACATGGCCACAGTCACGCTTCATAGTAAGAATCTTCTTAGAGACTTGTGGGCCAAAGCTGCTAATACCAGCTGCTACATCATCAACCGAGTTTATCTTAGGACTGGTACAAATCAGACAGCTTATGAATTATGGCATGGGAAGAAACCAAATATGAAATATTTTAAGGTCTTTGGAAGTAAATGTTATATTTTGAAGGATAGAGAACAACTGAGTAAATTTGACTCAAAAAGTGATGAAGGTATATTCTTAGGCTATTCAACATGGAGTCGAGCCTATCGTGTTCTAAATATGAGAACCGGAGTCATCCAAGAGTCAATAAATGTTATTATAGATGATGAATCCACAGTATCTGATAATGTTGATGAAGTGGAAGTGCCCTCAATGTCTGAACCCACACGATCCACAGTAAAAATTGATGTACCTGCTTCCACTAAAAATTTGGTGAATGTAAAAGATCATCCTATAGATCAAATTATTGGTGACCCTCTAACAGGTGTAAAAACTAGGAAACAATTGGAGAATATTATGAGTCACTTGTGCTTTACTTCTGTTTTAGAACCTACCTGCGTTGATGAAGCATTTTCAGACAATGATTGGATAAAAGCTACGCAAGAAGAATTGAATCAATTTACAAGAATTGATGTTTGGTACCTAGTTCCAAGACCAAAGGATAAAAATGTGATAGGCACTAAATGGATCTTCAAAAATAAACTAGATGAAAATGGCGTCATTGTTAGGAACAAAGCTAGGTTGGTAGCGCAGGGATATTCTCAAATTGAAGGTATTGACTTTGATGAGACCTTTGCTCCAGTTGCTCGTTTAGAATCAATTAGGACTTTATTATCTATAGCTTGTTTTTTAAAGTTCAAATTATATCAAATGGATGTTAAAAGTTCTTTCCTAAATGGAATTTTGAATGAGGAAGTGTATGTTGAACAACCTAAAGGTTTTATAGACACAAAATTCCCTAATCATGTGTTTAGATTAAAGAAAGCTCTATATGGTCTTAAGCAAGCTCCACGTGCTTGGTATGCAAGGTTGACAAAATTCTTGTTAGACAATAATTTTCAAAGAGGTAGTGTTGATAAAACTCTTCTTATCCAAAAGACAAGAAAGTCAGTTTTAATAGCGCAAATATACGTAGATGATATCATCTTTGGCTCCACGTGTAATGAATTGACTGCTCAATTCGCTAATCTAATGCAATCTGAATTCGAAATGAGTATGGTTGGTGAATTGAATTTCTTCTTAGGTTTGCAAGTCAAACAATTACGTGATGGCATCTTCATTTCCCAGTCCAAGTATGTAAAAGAATTGGTAAAAGGATTTGGTCTAATGACTGGGAAACATGTCAAAACCCCCATGAGTACAACCATCAAACTTACTAAAGATGCTAATGGTAAAGGGGTTGACTCTAGCCTATATAGAAGTATGATCGGTAGCCTGCTATACCTTACTGCAAGTAGGCCAGACATAGCATTTAGTGTGGGAGCATGTGCACGATATCAAGCAGATCCGAAAGAATCCCATCTGACTGCTGTAAAAAGAATCATTAAGTACGTTTCAGATACAACTGAATATGGTCTGTGGTATCCTCATGACTCATCATCTGCCATTGCTGGATACTCAGATGCTGATTGGGCAGGAAACTTAGATGATAGAAAATCCACAAGTGGCAGCAGTTTTTATGTTGGAAATTGTCTAGTAGCTTGGCATAGTAAAAAGCAAAATTCTATATCTCTTTCCACTGCTGAAGCTGAATATATATCTGCCGGAAGCTGTTGTTCTCAACTCTTGTGGATGAAGCAAATGCTTGTAGACTATGGCATTAAACAAGAAATAATGAGCTTGTATTGTGATAACACTAGTGCCATACATATTTCTAAAAATCCAGTCCAGCACTCTCGCACCAAACCAATTGATATCCGATATCATTTCATTAGGGAATTGGTCGAAGAAGGAATCATTGAGCTTGAGTATATTCAGACTGAAAAACAACTTGCAGACATCTTGACCAAACCTCTTGATGTGTTAAAATTTGAAAATTTGAAGAAATCGATTGGTGTTTGCTGTTTGGAATAAACTGTGTTTTGCCCAGGGCCTACGGCTAAGCCGTAAGTCATTTCACGGCTAAGCCGTAATCTCCTTACGGTTAACCCGTATTTGCTCAATCATTTACCCTACGGCTCAACCGTTAGGGTTTACGGCTCAGCCGTAAAATACTCTACGGCTAAGCCATACAGTTTTTTTTGTCCTCGTTCTACGCGTCGATGAGTACTTAACTCCGTCCCTTCATTTCTTTCTTACTCTGCGCCTGCTCTAGACTTCTGCCCTAGGTCTCTGTCTTTTCTTCTTTCTTCGTTCTTCCTCTTCCGGCCTTCTCCTTCAAGGTATTTTTGGCGATTTCTCCCTCCTCTGTACTGTTCTCCTCTCTCTCTCGCTTCTTATTTGCTCGCTACTGTTTCCTTTGTTTTACTGTGCTCGATTCTTCTGTGTGCTTCTTCCTATTTTGGGTGTTTGGCCTTCCTTCTGTTTTGTGGATTGGCTTTACTATGTTGTCCCACTTCATTTGTCACTATGCCTCCACGAACCAAAAACGCTTACCCCGCCGGTAAGAGGCCTCGAGCCTCTAGTAGCTCCTCCCGGCCTCGACAGCACTCTCCAACCTCTCCCCGAGTTTTGGTTCCACGGGAACCCACTCGTGATAGGTCCTTCTTCTCCCGTCCAATTACTGTGGAACGCGATGTCAATCTCCTTGCTGTTGAAACCTATGGCGTTCATACCCTCCTCAAAACGGTTGGGTGGGACAACATTCTCAAATGGGGTGGTCCTGGCTTCCCCTCTACTGTGCGCACCATGTATGCATCCATCAAGGAAGCCTCGCTAGACTCTCTGTCGTTTGAGATTGATTTCACTGATGGCACCAATACCATCACCCCTGCCATCATTTCTGCCCTTCTATGTGTTCCTCTTTCCGATGTGCACCCTTCGGTCCTCAAGGATTCTCTCTCCAAAGAGGAAAAACAAACAACCACTTTTGCCTTATGTGGAGCGACCATCCCGTGGAAGGACAAGGGCTTCCTCCCTGCAGTTTCCCTGTTTCCTCACTTCCGGATCCTCCATGCTATCTTCACGTGTAACATCTATCCTAGGAGGGGAAATTTCTCTGACCTGACCCCTTTCATGGGTAATTTCCTCTACAATGTCCATATGGGGGTCAAAGTGTGTCTTCCCTCTCTGATTTGTACTACCATCATTCATTTTTGGCTTTGTCCGGGAAGAGGCACCAATGCTTGCGTATTTGGATATCTCATGACTCACCTTGCCTCTCAGTGTGGGGTCAATTTACCTTCTGATGAAGCTCCTGAGTCTCACCCCACCTTTGGCACAGTCAATATTCAGAACATGCGCTTCTCCAAGCAACAAGCGGCTAGTCCCCGCTTTCATGACTCTGGGGATGAGGAAGACTCACCGGATGTGCCTCCTCCTACCGCACCCTCTACTGCTTCACCAGTTCTGGTTCCTCCCCTGGCTTCTTCCTCTGCCTCTTTTGAAGCTCGGCTGGCAGCGTTCGAACAACGGCAAACCAAGATGGAGAAGCTATTGAAGAAATCTTTTCAATACCTTTCAAAGATCTCCAAGAGCTGCCAGAGAGACGATGTGGCGATTCCATCCCCCTCTCCTCCTCCTGATTGATGTCTGTTCTGTCATGTCTTGTTGGCACTGCATTCTTTCTATATTTTGGGCATTGACTGTATTTCACCTGATGGTTCTGTTTGTAGATACATCTTTTGTCATTATGGGTGATGCACTCTTTTGAAATGGTTGTGCCTTGTACTGCCCTTATTTTCTAATAACATATGGCCTTTACTTCGCCGTTGCTTATCTTTGTGTGCACTTATTTGTCTTCATGCTCTTCTTTCTGCTTTATGGCTGTGGTGCTTCTTGTATATCTCTTTGTCAATATTGTGCCAAAAAGGGGAAGAATTCTATGCATGTCTTTAGGGGGAGCTTTCTAAACTCCCACCGTCTAGTAGATTGTATTTGCAGACTTTTGCAGGTTAAGCATCTTCAAAGGGGGAGCTTCAATGTGTTGAACCTTCAAACTTATGTAGATCTGTTAGGATAAGGTGTATTGAGTATTGTAATACTTGTTGTATCCTGTTTGTTGACCTAAAATGTTGTATCTTCTTCACTATATGTAATTTTGTCACGAAATTGACAAAGGGGGAGATTGTTAGTGTCATTGTAAGAATGTGTTGTTAATTACGTGACCCAAGCCTAGTCTTGCTCTAAGGAAGATCAAGTTTCATCAATGAAGATCAAGCTAGATCAAGGAAGCTCAAGGTAGATCAAGCAAGTCCAAGGAAGATCAATCAAGAAGATCATCGATGAGTGCCAAGGGATAAGGTAACATTGCCCTTATTTGCCATAGAAATTGTATAGGAAAAAGGGTTTCTAAACACCCTGACTTTGTTCTACGGCTTGGACCACGGCTAAGCCGTAGATCCTACGGCTCACTCTCCAGAGAGTTTATTTTGAGTCATTTTGTTCTTCGGCTGACCCTACGGTTGCACCGAAAAAGGGATACGGCTAAGCTGTAGTATGTTTCATGGCTAAGCCGTAAAATCTACGGGCCACAGTCCGGAGAGTGCTCTTGGCCATATAATGCCTACGGTTGACCTTGCGGCCAAGCCGAAAGGCCTTCACGGCTAAGCCGTAGTGTGATTCACGGCTAAGCCGTAAAGTTTACGGGCCACTTTCCAGAGAGCAGTTTTGGGAGATTTCAGCTTACGGCTAACCCACGGCTAGACCAAAAGATATTCACGACTAAGCCGTATAAGGATTTACGGCTAAGCCGTAAGCTTAACCGTAAGAAGGAATAACGTTGAATCTGGTCAAACTAGCCGTTGGATGTTGTCAGAGCATACGGCTAAGCCGTAGACCATTTTGTTCTCAGCCATAGATCTATCCGTTAGAGCTTATCTGTATTTAAAGAAGACCTCTCCTTTGCTCCAAACACTGACTTTATTACTGAGAAAATCACCAATATAGCTGAGCCTTTGCACCTCCAGTAAAACCATTTTTAAAGCTCCCACAACCACCTACTCTTCAACACTTAAAGTGCCATTATTGTTCCAAGAAAAGTAGTTGGTCATTTAGGAAAGGCCTCATTAAATCTGAGAGAATATCTTAGCCTTCCAAACCCTCTTAAAACCTCTTCCCTTGGCTGAGCACTCATCTGAAGATCTTCATCACTAAGGAGCAAGAACAAGACGCCAAAGCTTGGAGGTAATCTTTCAAGCATCAAGAGCACCACTCAAAACTAAAGTATATAATTCCTTGTTTAGGTGTTCTTTAATATTTCAATTCTCTTTGCTGTATTTGGTGGAAGACAAACCACCGCATCAAAAATTGTTGTAGTTGGTAGACTAGATCAAGGATCAACCACCTGATCAAAAATCAAGTTGGTGGAAGACAAACCACCGAATCAAAAAATTGTTGCTAGAGTTGTTTGTAATGTAAGTACCTCATATTTAGTGGAACCAAGAGAGATTGCTCTTGAGAGTGGATGTAGGTCTAGGACCGAACCACTATAAATTACTATGTTGATTGCTTGTTATGTGTGGTGGTTGACTTATATTCTTTTTACTTATGTCGATCATCTTTTTAAGCTATATCTTCTTTATTCTAATTGCATTTCTATACACTGTTAGCATACACAACTCTGAGCATTTTTCTTAATCTTCTTGTAGACTCTCAATCTTAATTAATCCTTCAGATTGCACACTAATAAAACCTCGTTTTTGGAAAGAAATTTTTAATAGTCCTATTCACCCCTTCTTTAGGACTTGGTGAGATCTAGCTATTGCACTTTCACTAATAATTCTTTTTCAGTTGTAGAATAGTTCATATGTGCACTATTTAAAGTCCTGCTAGTATAATATATGATAAATGGATTTTTGTCCCTACGTTGCCCAAGAATTGCCCCAATCCCGTAATCACTAGAGTAACACATGATCTCAAAGGGCAGGCTTCAATTCGGAGGTTGCATTATTGGAGTGGATGTCAACATGCCCTTCAGCTTAATAAAAGCTTCCTGACATGCCTTGGTTCACTCAAATTCAGCTTTTTTTAACAGAAGGCTACATAATGGTCTAGATATGGAACTGAAGTCCTTTATGAACCTTTTATAAAATCCAGTATGCTCTAAGAAAGATCTAACATCCCTTACAATTTTTTGAATGGGAAAGTTGGCAATCAGATCTATTTTGGCTTTGTCCACTTCTAACCCCTTCGATAATACAATGTGTCCAAGGACAATGCCCTGTCGAGCCATGAAGTGACATTTCTCCCAATTTAAAACCAAGTTTTTTTCTTCACACCAAGAGAGTACTTTATCTAAATTGCTCAAACAATCCTCAAATGAATCTACAAAAACTAAGAAATCGTCCATAAATACCTCCAGAAAAAGCTCTACCATATCACTAAAGATACTCAACATACATCTCTGAAAGGTAGTGGGAGTATTGCAGAGCCCAAAAGGCATCCTTCAAAGAGCAAAGGTACCAAAGGAGCATGTGAAGTTGTTTTTTCTTGGTCTTCTAGAGCTATTTCTATTTGATTGTACCTGGAGTATCCATCTAAAAAACAATAACATTTGTGACCAACAACTCTTTCTAAAATTTGGTCTAAGAAGGGCAAAGGAAAGTCATCTATTCGTGTGATAACAGTAAGTTTCCTGTAGTCAATACAGAGTCTCTAACCCGTGGGTACTCCGGTTGGAATGAATTTGTTATTTAAGTTTTGCACTACAATGACACCAGCTTTCTTAGGTACGACTTCGGTAGGGCTAACCATGAGCTATCTGAAATTAGATAAATGATACCTACATCTAGAAGTTTTAGCACTTCAGCCCTAACCACTTCCTGTATGGTGGGGTTAAGTCGGTGTTGCATCTGTCTAGAGGATTTTGCATTCTCCTGTAGATAAATATGATGTGTTCACATGAGGGGATTAATTCCTTTTATGTTAGCCACGTTCTAAGTAATTACATCTTTATGTTGTTTGAGCATATGAAGTAGTTGGACCTCTTGGTCCTTTTCAAGGTGCACAGAAATAACGACTGGAAATGCGTCATCATCCCCAAGGTAAGCATACTTAAGGTTTGGGGGTAAAGGTGTCAACTCAGGTTTGGGTGGCATCACCTGAAAGGGAAGAGTTGGGGTACCAATTGGTACAAGCTCTTCAAAAGAAGGTTCCCATGGTGCACTGACCATTTCAACAGTGCCATCTTTCATATCCTCAAGGTCAGTCATATCATTATTTAATTCAATTGAATTGTATGAGTCAAAATAGACCGACTCTGCGAAAGTCTCCACTACCAAGGTGTTTATGAAATCAACTTCATCATAGTCATCATTTTCATCTCATGGTTGTTTGCACAGATTAATGACATTGAGTTCTATTGTCATGTTTCCCAAAGATAGCGTTATCTTTCCATTCTAGCAATTAGTGCATTTGATGTGGCTAAGAATGGTCTACAAGTACTGGAATCTAAGCTTTGAGGTTTGCCACAGGCTGAGTGTCTAACACAATAAAGTCTACTGGAAAGTAGAATTTGTCAACTTGCACAAAGACATCCTCTACTACCCCTCTTGGTTTTTTTTTACTAATTGATAGGCGAGCTGAAGGGTAACCAATTGGTCCATTGGGATTTATCAATTGGTCATTATTGTCATGATCATTGTATGCATCCGCCATTGTTTCCAAAACCACTGGGTGGACAAAAGATCTAGATTGATTGTAGATTTCACTTAATTTATTGAATTTGGGTTTCTTACACATACAAGGATTGAATCAAGGAGACGGATAAGGGTTTCCAAAAATTATTTATTTATTTATTGAAAGACTTTTTTTTTGAATTTTTTTAAAACTAGTATCCTAAGAAAACAAATTTTTAAATCTAAAACTAATGGAAAGGACAAGGTTTCAATGAAAGTTCTTAAACTTTTAGACCTAAGCACTTTTTTTGGCTATAAAGCTGAATCGGAATGGTTTTTTAACTCACCTTTTTAAGGGAAGTTTTAGAATTTTTTTGGAAACTTATCTAACCTAAAAAGTGATTAAAAATGGAATTTAAACTAATTAAAAAAAGTCCTAAGCAGCAGCAAAAATAAATAATTTAAAATAGTTATCAAAGAGGAATAGTTTTTGTAGGCAACTTTCCAAAAGTTATGGATTTTAAAAAATTCAGTAAATAAGAAATTTCATATTTGAAACCACTAATTTTAATTAAGAAAACGGCAATAAAAATCCTTAATTAAATGTCCATGTGCTGGTCATTCATTCCATGCATGCTACCCTTAGGCTTGTATGATGGTTGGAAATTAAATCATACCTACAAAGTGGAAAATAAGGAAAATTTGGAATGTTACCTTCGTGATGAAGCTACCCGGCAATGGCACCAAAAACTTGATTAATGACCCCAAGTGCAAGGTCTCAATTGTAACTTTACCTGGTAAGTGGGGATCGTATCCATAGGAGCTAATTTTTGCAACAAACCTGTCCTAATTGAAAAACTACTGCTAGCCTAAAAAAATCTCTAAAAATACACAACTAATAAATCTGAAAATTGAATTTAAATTTCAATTTCAAATCTAAAAATTAAATAACAAATCGAAAATTAAACCTAATATAAAAATCCTAAACTAAAAAGAAACCTAAATTACAAACTGCAAAATAATAAATTAGATGAAACCACCAATGTAGAAGGATAAATAAACCATGCACTAACTTAAAATTCAGAAATAAATCATTCAAAGATAATGAAAAAATAAAAAAATTCTAATTTCTTTTATTATGGGAATTTAAAACATCATTTTGGTAGAATTAATAAAAGACTACAAAACACTGCACCAAGTGCATGTTATCACCATGCACATACACACGATGCCAATCCGAGGCGGAACACCTTAACCTCACTAATTGTGTTTTTTTAAATTAAAATGAACCAGTACAATCAATAATATCCAAAAAATAATTAAAACTAAAAAGAAAGAAATCTCTCCTTACCCTAGATCAAGACATCAAAAAAGAGGGGGAACTTGAGCATAATTCAGCTTCAGTCCTCATGCATCACTAAAGAGGAGTAGATGAAAGAAAGAAGATGGAATGGATGGATCCAAAAGTGGGTTTGGCCAAACCCCACTTTGGCTGGAAATTTGATGGAGAGGAGAGAGATTGGTGTGGTATTGTGGAGTACGGAAAAGAGAGAGATGGAATTTGGTGTGAATGGGTGCCGGTGTGAGATGGGTTGAATGGGTTCTGGGTGAGTGGAGATGTGAGGGAGAGAAGTTGATTGGTGGCTGTCTTCTTTGAATTAGAGAATGGGTTGAAATATATATAGGAAAGAGAGAGAGAAATTGGCATGGATTTGAGTGGAGAATAGAAAGTATATGATGGCTGGGATTGATGGTAATACATGGGACCACTTTTACTTAGAATAGATGACGACTTGAGGAGAGAATAAATTGTGACACCCATTGACCTGGAGCTCTGATACCACTTGTAGAATTTTATGCACCCATTGAGCTACCATTCTTACCAAAACCAATTGGTGACAGTAGAGGTACAACTCAATGTTTTAAGGCATTCAACATCGCACCCGCAGGTCTGTTTTAAGAGCAGTCGTAGGGAGCGGCATTATGACACACTTTTGTCTAACAAACCTTGCTTTGGATTTCTTCATAAATGTTTCCTTGGCTTCAAGATTTGACGTGGGTCTTTTCTCTTGAATTTTCCTACACACAGAAGTGATTTTTTCATTAGAAATTATAATTTTAACCAAAGTCACAACTGCACTAATGTGGGCCCAATTCACGTAAAACAACATAATAAACTCACATAATTAATTATGATTTATCTTTATTTAATGATGATAAAAACATTTGTCATTTTTATGTAAAATCCTAAATATGAAAAACCTTCTAAAAATGGAAATCTAAAATGGAAAGTTTTATGATTTTATGAAAATTTATGATTTTTAGTGTTTTTTTCCAAGAAAACTCTAAAATGAATTCTAAAATCATAAAAGTTTGATTTCTAACTAAATGACGGGATTTTTAATGTATAAGTCCTTAAAATCCCCTAAATTACACATAAAATAATGTATTTTTAAGGACTTATCATTCATTGGCTAAGTCGGTTCAGATAAAAAATTTTCCAAGCCCGGATCTGTAGTTAAGGGTCAGGTTAAACACATGGGCCTCGAAGTCAGACCACACCCTAGTTCATTTTCGAAATTGCACCTACCCTCGTGACCAAATAAGTTGGGCTAACCCGATCTAACCCTTTAAGTACATATAAGTCAAGTCTAGCATATGTCCACCCTAAAGAGTCTATTTCTATGCTAGAATTCCTAAAAGGAATTTGGTATGTTGGAGTTTTTAGGACATGACGTGACATTTTTTCCTCTAAAATTTGAAATATAATGTTTCTTTCATCAAAACTCTAAATTTTAGCCACCTAAAATGTTTTAAATAACCATTTAGAATTCCTGAAATTTCATTTGTTTTGCATTTAGTTGGAATTTCAAATGCTTTACCTAAAAGACGAATTTTGAATCCCATCTAAAGGGGATTACTTTTGGAGAATTTGAAATTCCTAGCGATGGGAATTCTTGAAATACTTGTCAAGAAATGGGTTCAAAGCCTTAAATGTAGCCCAATCCAGCATAATCAAAAGCCCATGTGTTTCATTTTCTCCCAGCGTTTAAAGGGATGGTACTTGGTACTTGCATCCATTTACCATACACCATACCCATGTGGAACAACATGGAAGTACTTCATGACTTTAAACCTGGCAAACGGATCGGGCTGACCGAATTCGGGTGGGGTCAACCCAAACCCGAATTTGTTGGTTACAATGTTAACCCGACCCATTTTTAAAATAGGCTATATCCAGGTTGGGTCAGCCCGACCCGACTCGCCTAACCCGAATTTGATGTGTGTTGGGTCAGGTTGACTTAACCTAACATCTTTAATTCTTATTTTGTATATGATTTAACTCATTTTATGTGGCCCAATTTTATTTGTAAAGCTCTCCTTACATTTAGATTCATTTAAAATGTTGCATTGAGCATGAATTTATAATTTATCAATTTTCAATGTGTAAAAAATGGGGAATCTATAGATATTTTCTAGCCCATTTATTGAGTATTTGCGATAATCTCTTTTCAATTTTTGTTTAATTTTGTAATTCCATATTTGAGCATAAATATAAGACTCATCAACGATATTGTATTTCATTCATATCCTTATTTTAGAGGTTAATTCATATCATCTTCATCATTATCATCATCATCAAAGCCTTATCCTAACCATGTTATGGTCGGCTACATGAATTCTGTTTCTCCTTTCAATTCTATTTTAAGCCAAATCTTTCGATAAGTTAAACTTTTTCAAATCTGAATTAATGACTTTCGTCAATGTTTTTTTCGGCCTACTCTTACCTTTTGATGGGCTATCCACCTGTATAGCCAAACTTTTTCTCACTGGTGTCATTACTGGCCTACACTCAACATGCCCAAACCATTTTAAACGAGTTTCTCTAATCTTATCCCCTATTGGTGCTACCCCTAAATACTCTTCAGAGGTAAATTTATATGCCAACATAAAAATAATAAGCACATATCAATATTTCAACTACAAAACATCATATTTTCAAATAAAGCATAAGTTTTATATTCTAAGTATTAAAATTTTACATGACTTCTTCACAAAAGATTAAGAATATATAGTTTATGGCCCACATGAATAAGGGAAGTCAAATAAAAATTGGAAAGTTGTTGTAATTTAGTAAAATCTAAATGGGTCAAACGGGTTAGGGTAGGTTAGGCAGGTCAACCCTAACTTGATCCGTTTTTATATGAGTTGATAAATCATAACCTTAACCCGACCCATATTTCAAACGGGTCAAGTTAGGCAGGTTAGAAATGGGTCAGTTGAGGGTGAGTTGGCCGGTTGGGCTAGATTTTGTCAGCTCTACTTTACTTTTTATCCAAAGCAGAAAAAGGGAGAAAAAGGAAAGTTCCAAACTAATCAAATCAACTTGGTGTCCATGTGCATGTGCATGTGCTTCATTCTTTTGCTTGGAGTGGGAACTTATACTCTTGAAAAAGTCCACCTTTTGATTGGGCCATTAGGAAGGGATATTTATTAATTTGGTAAGAGGGATCAAAGGTTGAACTGTAAAGTGGATTCGGGGTGACAATATTTCAAAATTCTTAAGCTTTTTGGATTTTCATATTAAATTTATACTCTATAACTAGTACATATCACCTCTACTTTCTCCAAAAGCATTTTTGTTCGGGTTAAAAAACATAATAATTCAAGTTGAAATAAACTCAACTTACCAAAGATCAGTAAATTGGCGTGGGAAAATTTTATAATGTGCCCTAAGCTTTCAAGAGATTTCAAACCAAAACAAAATAAAAAACACATTCAAAATGTTTCTTAAGTCTTTTATATTTCTCTCAAAAAAGGACATCGGGCCAAGTGAGAAAATTTCTGGCTAAACTTTTTTGCTTGATTTTTTAAAATTTCAAAATTGCCGTCGCCATCTGCCTCTCTTTTCACTGCAGCCATGGCCCCATTTCGAACAACTAGCATCTTGATATAAGTATTTTATTTTATACACGGTCAATCTAACAATAAAATATTTAAATTAAAATGCAAAACAGAATTAGCCCAATATAAAAAGTGGGCCCTCATCAGTCTCAAAAATATAATAACATCACTTGTCACTTACTTTAAAGTTTAAACGCCCCAATCTTCTCTGCGATGCAGTCGTTGCTTCCAAGCCGCCCCCGTTGTGGTCAATTCCCATTTTTCTTCTTTCTCACAAGGCATTGACTCTCTCTCTCTCTCTCTCTCTCTCTCTCTCTCTCTCTCTTTCTTCTTCTTCTTCTTCTTCTGCTTCTTCTTCTGCTTCTTCTTCTTCTTCTTCATTTGTTTTCACATCTAGTTCCTGTAATTGCAGTAACTTCAGGTGCAGAAGCTCCAACGAATCCTCAATGGCGCCACCAATCCTATCTCTGGCGCTTCCCTCTGAAACCGGTCGGGTTCTCAGCATCCAATCTCACACCGTACAGGTGTTTCACACCCTTCAACTATCTATTTGTTTATGTTCTTGATGAATCGCATCTAATCAGAGCCTTTTGAATCTTCTTCTGTATATTTTTTAGAGTTGGCATCGGCGTTTGGATGTGGAATTTCCAATACGTGATTGATTGAGTATCGGCTAATGGAAATTGGGTTCTTTTTTTTTTTCTTTGATTTCTTTGTGTTTTGACTTCCTTTGGGGTTTGAGTAGATGTTTGTGAGGATAATGGGGTAGTTGAAGATGTTTTGAGATTTGGGACATGTGGGTGATGGTGAAAGTGGAATTGCTTGAATAAGCTGCTGTTTATGTGCTACTTGAATGCATAGAAAGATTAATCTAAATGACTTGTACTCCCAATAGCCCCAATATCCATTTTCTATTCCTGGTAGGTGACCAAATTCATTAAAAGAAAGATTATACTGCAGTTAAGCAGGTTAGGAGATGCGTACTGAACACAATATACAATCAGTAAGAAAAACACAAAAGATCAGTTGGCAAACCTGAAAGCCTATCCAACATACAATTATTGGGGATGCATAGAAGTATTATTTCCTTGAAAAGAAACCCGTTGTTTTAATTAAAAAAGGGCATCTCTCCCATTATCAAGCAGCAAGCCAAGACAATGGCGATATATATGTCTTCAGTAGACGTGTAGTACTTGTGAATTGTTGGTTTTCGTCAGCTTCAATTTTTACATTGTGGACCTTTCCGCTTTGTGTACGTTAAGTTTGAAAATTGTTGGTTTTCTTCTTGTTGGGATCAGGTTGAATTTCGTTCTCATCCCTCAATCACACCAAGACCACCTTCACACCAATGCACCATTTTTCCAAAACTGTGTAGGTGCTTTTAGTACCACCACAATTTATTCTTCTGTCATATTGCCATGGGCATCCAGAACATACTTGACTTAACGCCTATTGGTTCATATCACACCAAACACTATCTTTATGGTTTTTCCGTTTAAAAATGAAACAAGAATTACCCAGAAACTTTTACCTTATTGTCCTTCTTGAACCGAAGCCATTTTTTACAATTCTGGACAAGGTTCGGTCCTCAACTTCATTCTCTTGCTACTTCCTCCAATTTTCTCATTTATGCACCTTTCTGTTTCATCTACATCAAACTCGAAAAATGTTGGTTTTCAACCAACTTTATTCTGATGAAGCATGTGGTGCTGTCATGGCTTTAGGAATGACCAATACTTTCCCCCTCCCTCAACTAGGTGAACTGGTTGACCCTACGGGAACGACTGAACTAATGAGTGCTACATGCGCCTTGGTCAGCGAGTGTGTTGCGCAGCCCTGGCCCCCTACCTGTAAGGAGCATCACTAGCCAATCTTCTTAAGTCTAGGTTGATTTTGGTCGGAGATTCCAATTGAGCCATGTTGTTACTCAAACAGTTAGCCTGTTGGATTGAACTATGCTTGATTCAGTTTAGCTTGCATCTACATTGCTACAGACATTCAACAGTTACTTCATTCTTGTAAAGAGCAACATGGACAATGTTTTGGCTTCATTATGAATGATGTTATTAGCAGCTTGAAACCTTAGCTACATGCTATGATTTATCTTGGTGATTGAGATAGATTTGATATCAAAAGTCGAAATCCTGAACTGGAGCTTGAAGTTGATTCTCGTGTTCAACACCCAAGACCAAACACATAAACATGCATGCCCGCAATTGTTTTGAAATTTATCAAGAGTTGCATGAAAAAAGAAAGGGAGAATGTGACACATACTTATAGATGGGATATGGTGGACGACCAGCAGCAGTCAACCCTATTTGGACTCTCTAGCGTCTAGCCTCTAGTCTCCTAGTGGAGAATTGTTATAAATCATCTCATGTATAAAATCTGAACTCTAAATGAGACTCTTGGTTTGACAGAACTTGTATTAGGGCTCTTAACAAAAATTAAAGAACTCAATTAAAAATAAACACTACCAGGATTGCAACCAGGTGCCCTCCACATGTCTTAATAGACAATTGCACAAAATAGACATTAAAAATGGACTTAACTAGATTCATACCCAGGTCAAGCTATGGAGAGGAGAGGAAGGTTGCTTGTGGACCAGTCCCTTGGCCTTCTTGTGTCGATTATGGTGCTACATGGACCATGGGCCTGAGCTCAATGGATCCATGGGCTCCGCTTGCTTCACTTGGTCAGATGAAGATATCTGGTTATTCTTTGTGTTCTCATGATTGGAGAGCAACCGCAAGTTTATAGTTTGTAACGGCAAGCCTGTAGCACACTTGAGTGCTCATTAGGGTTGCCAATGGAATTTTTGTTTTGCAGGGGTCCTGACTTGAAAATCGGTTATGGACCCTCTTTTAGGATCTGTTTGATACTTGGTTTCAGGTCCAATCAGATCCATACCTGAATATCAGACTCCCCGCATGATTTGCTTTGAATGTTATATGTTATATAAAATATATTATAGCAATAAGTTAATCTTGTTTTATACAACAATTTACTGATAAATGAATCCAGCGTAGGTGGTGGAGGCCTATGCAGGTCACTGGGTAATAGATTTGAACTTCCCACACTTTATTTTTTTACATATAAAAGTCTCTGAGCCGGACCTCAAATCAGGTCTGGTCCACTTGTTGGGTCCACTGGATTCAGTTCTGGGTCTAAGTATATCCAAACCTGACCCATTTACATCCCTCTGCTTTTTGTTGAGGTTGTGGTTTCGGGTCATGTCACCCATATATATTAGTTCAACATTTGTGGAAGGAAAGTAGTACTGACAAAAAATCATTAGCAATTTATTAGGCTTTCTTTTGTAAAATGGGAGAGACAATCTGTTTGACCTTGCAATTTCTTTTTTTATTTTTATTTTTTGAAGATAAAACTATATGTTATATTATGATTTATGGTATAGGGTTGAGAAGTCAAGTTCTTATGCAATTCATGTTCCACTATCTTCTAAATTTTTTGCCCATAATTTGTCTGCTATGGAAGACTTAGATAATGGACTACAATTCTTCAAGTAATTCACCACATACTGGATTTCAGCTTCCTTCTTGCATGGTTTTTATTTCATTACATTATAATGCTGTTAAAATTTTATGCTTTCTCTTAGGGATATGTTGGCAACAAATCATCTGTCTTCCCTCTTCAACTTCTTGGCTATGATGTGGATCCGATCAACTCAGTGCAGTTCTCTAACCACACAGGCAAGCTGCTTTTTATACTTCCTTCCAACAGTCTCAGACCTCAGAGGGTTGATATACGGTGCGATGTTATCTGCTATCATGTGTAATATGGGTGCTTGATAGCGAAAGATGGTCTGTTGTCTAACCAAACAAGAACCGTACAGGATACCCAACATTTAAAGGCCAAGTTTTGAATGGTCAACAACTGTGGGACCTAATAGAAGGACTTGAAGCAAATGATTTATTATTCTACACCCATTTGTTGACTGGTATGATCTTGCTTCTTAAACTTGTTTGTTCAATCTTTAAATTCATCCATGATTGATCTGTTCTGTTTTTGGGGTCTCTTTTTTTTTTTTTTTTTTTTGGTAAAGGTTTATGGGGCCTCTTGATAGTTGGGATAGGTAATAGGATTCTGTTAGGGTGAATGTCTTTTTTCATTATGCATTTATGCTTTAAAGTGTTTGCCTCATAATGATATGACCATCTCTTGGAAGTCATGAATTTTGAACTCATTTGCTCCTCTTTTTCCTAAAAATTCTTCCCACAGCTACTTGTCTGCACTTACCAGTGGCCCCCATGAGGCATTTCAGGACATATTAGCATGCAATTTTTTTTTCTTTTTATTTACTATTTTCTTCATAAAAGGTACTTTTGAAACCCATGTCTCCGGTAAATCAATGGTTCATAAATCATATTCTCCATTTTTTTTTAGTTGCCTGTTAAAAGGATGCCTTAGAAAACAAACTGTCCTGTTGAACTATTACCTTAATCCCTTTCATACAATGATTAATCCAAGGATGATCATCCTTAAAAAAATTTCAAGGATAATATTAAGGCTTTTGGACTACCATGAATGAAATTGCTGCTGCACGGTCTCAACATATCCTGATGGATTGTTTACAACTCGAAGAATCATGATATGACTACTTGCTTTTGCACATATTTATCTTTTCTAGAAGATGTATATAGTATTTGGCAATTATTTATATGAAAAAATGTATATATTCCAATATTTGGTAGCCACATAAAGCATAAGGATACAAACCATCTAAGCTCAACTCGTATGAAAATGGTAGGACCAACAGTAGGTTTTGGGACCCATTGCTCCTAATAGAAACAAGTCTTTTTTGGTTAACCATCTAGTTAAGTTCAATTGATGTTGGTAACTATTTGAAAGGCCACAAAATGGACAATCAAGATAGAAGCTTGACTATTATTCTTGACAATCCATTTCATGGCCGTAGGTGGGACAACTCTCAACATTCAACAACTGATTTTTCTGTAGATGATTAATTCTCAAAGCCGTCTTGTGTCGGGTGGGGCCTAGTGGACCCAATAAATCCTAGCCATACCAATCGATTCGAGTCCCAGGTGACCCCACTAACCCTAGCCATACAAGGATTATGTTACACGTTGACATCAAAGTCAAGCTTAAGGACACCTGGACTTGCTGAAGACCACCTTAGAGTAGCAAGAGGAGGTAGGCAGAAATTCAACATGACGTCTTACCCAGATCTATTGAGCAATTTCAGTGAATACCTAAAAATTGCTTGGATACCATGGTCCAAGATATGACTCTTAAGTACTTATCAAAGTGATAGTCGATGTGTTGAGTGTTGACCATATATTCTCAAAGCACTGCGTGTTACTTTCCTGACTTAATGATCAAATGGCTACCACAAAGTAGAGCTCTCAAATGATATTACCATTGATGTGTATATGACCTCCTCGTGCCACCCATTTAGGTGGTCAAGAAGCTCCTGAGAAGACCTAGTTAACCCCCAACCGAGAGTGTATCCACCCTGGAACTTTACCCCTGTGTATCATGGATCTGTCCATGAACTTTTTCCCTCTTATAACTTTGGCTGTATCTTCCACTTCCAGTTCCATGGATTTTATTGAAGAGGATTGTGTTTCTAGCTCCTTCAAACATAGTTCGCTTGATTCTTTACAGCAGAAGGGTTTCCCTAGATGTATCCCATAATTCATGATTCGTGGCCCCTTATCTGCCGTTCTTTAAGATGAAAATCCATTAACTGTTTTATCGCTGGCTTCAATTTTTTTTGTTTCATCTTCATTTTATTTTCAATCCTTCCAAACACCCAAGGTTTTGCAACTCGCATACAGGGGTTGACTCTGCCCCCACTACTCTTTGAGTCATAGAAGACTCACCCAAGTCGCATTGAGTCTCCTTCAAGCCAAATAACCTCTATAAAAAATGAAACAAAAGAAAAAAAAAGATATGATAAATTAGAAAGTTGTGATATATGAATCTAGAATTATAGGTCTTTTTATGTTTTACTTAATAATAGAATTTTAGTAACAGTAGGCACCAATATTTAAATCTCAGTCAGTTGGATGAATAGCACCTCCAAAATTTGACTGTGTAGATCTTCTAAAAATTGTTATTTTGATATTCCAGAGTCAATGCAAAGTGCCCCCTAAGAGCCTTCCAAAGCTTCTTCCAACAGAAAGTGGAAAATAAAGTGAGTTGGGGCTGAAAAACACTAGGACCAGACTCATGCTGACTCAAGGGTGACTCAACTTGGCCGAGTTTACTCAATACTCTGATGATTCTTTAAGGCATGCAAATGCCTCTTTGTTCCAATGCCTAAAAAACTCTTTTAACATTTTCATCTTTCTAAACAGCTTATGCCCAGCCCATCCAGTACCTGTAATTGAACGACCATTCTCTTACCATCACCATGAACCCTAGATGATTCGGCCAAGTATTTATTAAACTAAATGATCTAGCTCCCCATCTAGTTTCTAGCACTGGAGAATGACTTGAAAACATCCTTGACGTCTTGAATGGGATGCCCTCTTTAATGTGTTTCCCAATTCTAACAAATCAGAATAAGCTGAACTTGTTGTCACAGGGTGGTTTTGGTATGACCTCTTTCAAAATGGATTTCCTTGTTCATACCATTTTCATCATCATCGCAGTTCATCTGGGACTCTTGTGCTCCACACCTGCATGTATACAATATTGTGAAGATTGCCTGCTCATAGTTATATGTTTATGGCTTTATTTGAACCCTTGATGTCTTTGTCTAGCAATTGACAATTCTTCAATAAATGTTCATTGTTGAGAGATTGTTGAGTCTTGACACATGCACGGAATGCTTTAGTTTATATCTTTCTTTCATCTTCTTCATAAATTTGGTGTAATTGCAGGTTATATTGGCTCTGTTTCATTTTTGAATACTGTGTTGCAAGTTGTAGAAAAACTGCGTTCAATTAACCCAGAACTGACATATGGTGAGTAAATTTGACTTGGTTGACCATATAATTACATCTGTCAGTAGCAAATTTTAGAACACAATACTTGGTCAATATCTGGTTCATGTACCTAGCCATCAAATATAATATATACATATATATACATGGGTAATGTCCCTCACCATTTTTTTCTTGAGAACTCTAGGTGGAACCCACTGTATGGTCCATCCAAATGGACCACACACACGACCTCTTTGAATTGAACCCGTTTACCAATTTTTAGTCAAATCTGAATTTATTGGACCGTTGGATCGACTATGCACCCATTTGAATGGAATAAATTTGTGGGTCATGGATGAACGGGTTAGGGACATGTGATTGGGGCCAAGCTTGATATCTAGGGTGATCCCGCATAGATCTGTCCATCCCCTCCGGTCTTATCTCTTGGTGGAGTCTACCATGGGCCTCATAGAGGAGTATGCACGGTCCCTTGGTGAGGGACATATGCAGATGAATATTCCCTTATATACATATATATTCATATATATAGATAAATAATCCTATGAGAACTAGTTCTCACCACTTTTTTGTGAGAAGTCTAGGTGAGGCCCATATTTCACCCAATCCAAATCTTACAATGCACAGGGACGCCCCTAATAGTTAGACGCCCAAGTTTTGTCAAATTCGAATTTACTAGACCGTTGGATTGTCTGTGCACCAATCCGACTGGACTGGATTTGTGGACACAGATGAAGGTGTTCGAGACATGTAATTGGGGCCAAACTTGATATTTGGGGTGGTCCCACATAGATCCTTCCATCCCTCTTGGTCTCATCCCCAAATGAGACCCACAAGTGGGCCCCATAAAAAGTTCTTATGGTTGGTGTGTTAGAACACTTCTCATAAGATTAAAGGCTTAAAGCCCCATATATACATGTATATGTATGTGTATAAATTATTCTTACTATTAATGCACAAAGTAGAAAATAGAAAATACTTAAAAGTTGGGGAAAAAAGTTGTTGAATGCTTCTTCTTCATCATCATCATCATCTTTTTTTTTTTTTTTTTTTTACTGTGAATGACCAAAGTCAAGTCTACTCTCAACCACCAGGGTTTCGAAAAATCTCTTTCCAATAACATTGACCTGGTATGGAGCTTAAAAGAGAGATATTAGGCTAGTTGCAAGTTGCACTGTTTGATTTTCTTTGATTATAACAAATATTAATTACTCTTGAAAAGTAGATTTGCAACTTGGGGCCCATTTGGACTATTCCGTTGAGACATTTCTGCATGCCAACAAGATGGAGAACTATACATTGCGTTTGGATGATTATATTCTGTAAAAAAAAAAAAAAGAAATGTCCGGATTGACGTTCCATCGCATTAAAGACGCATGCTCTCTCTCTCTCTCTCCTTCTTGCCTGGTTCTTGGACTCTCTATTCTCTCCCTCTCTCCCTTGTCCTCTCTCTCACTGAGTTTTCTCATTGATATTTTTCCCTCTATTGCTTTCGGTATCCTTCTTTTTTTTTATCTCACTCTCCTTAAAATCTGTTTATATGGGTAATATTACTTCGAATTGTGACACAGTGGAGAAAAATTTACATTGTGGACCCACAGTTTGTCAAAGTTGATCTTTTAGTAAAATATCATCCCCATGAATTGTTATTAGTTTGATTTGTCAGCCAGATTGAGGTAATTTTTTACCATTTGAGTAAAGTGATCTTCACTATCCATTGTAAAATGTAATTGCCATGAAATGATGGCTATTTCAAAATTCAATCCAGTGGTGAATTAATATCTCAATTTGTCATGGCAGAGTTTTCAGGTAAAGTACCTGTACCACCTCCATGGATCGAAACTAGCCAGCATGTTCACACAGATTAGAGGGATTTGCGCTATGGAATTGAATTAACCTTTTCATCTTGTAATGTTACAATTTATCAGAGGGTGAAAATAATAATTTCAATCCCTCAATTCAATAGTGGTTCTCTCCCGCAGATTTTCTACTGTGGAAAGAATACCAGTAGGCCCGTAATTTATCATATACAACGGCTTACTTGTTCACAAATCAACTTTTAGTATTTCTGTTGTTTTGAATGGCATTATGCTGAGGTGTAATGCCTTGCTTTTTAGCATGTTCAAGTCTGGTTATGGATGGAACAGGGCTTGGCTCCTGACAAAGAGTCACCTGATGAAAACATGTGAACTTGTAGTCAACTAACTTTCTAGATATTCCTAGGACATAATTTTTGTCGTTACTGACTTTTTAGTCAATCCTTAGGAAAGAAACTCTGTCATCCTCATAGTAATTTATAACACAAAATTGGTTAACTATGTTGAGGCCTCAAAATCTTTGTACTTGTGTCTCATAATTACAAAATATGCTTTTTTAGTCCATAATAACATGCCTTATCTTAAGGTGGTTTGGTTGACATTTTGATTCTTGGTATTGATATATGTATATATTTTTTATAATTTATGTCCAGTTTGTGATCCAGTTATGGGTGATGAAGGCAAACTTTATGTCCCTTCAGAATTGGTCTCTGTATACCGTGAGAAGGTGAGAGTTTCATTTGCCATAATTTTAAAATATTTCTTGAAAATTTGCAATTACCTGATCAACCAGAAATTATTTCACTAAACATTTATGCATGTGCTACTCTTTGAACAATTTATATATAAAGATTCACGAATATGTTAATGAAATTAAACTAAGCACCATCCCGATGCTGATAAAATTGAGTCGACAAATTTTTCTTGGACTTGTAATACTTAAATTACTCCGGATGGGAGTTGTTTCTAATCTTCCATGTTTGTGTTGAAACCATCTTGAATCAGATTCCTTGATTTTCTCATATATTGGGACTGCCCAAAGATTTCCTTATTGTATGGTTTCTTGTAATTGCGTCCATCCATCTTGCCAAACTCATGTCATCCACATCCACTTTCACTTCTAGTTGAAAACCATGCTGTCATAAAGATCAAAAGAACTACAAACAAATGTATCAAAATCAGGCTTGGGTCAGATTGTCATATTTAAGATGTCTCAAAATCAGACTTGGGTCCAAGTAGTTTTTTCTCCCTTAATACGGGGATGAAAAGAGTAGATGAGCTTCAATCATGGAACATCTAGAATGAAAACTGTGATTTGGTTTCAAATATCAATTTTAATGACTTTCTTTTGTTAGACTTTATATTTTTCTACATCTGTAAATATTGCTTTAATAATACTTTTTGAACTTTATTATCTAATGTTCAGGTTATCCCAGTTGCGTCGGTGTTGACTCCTAACCAATTCGAAGCAGAACAACTAACAGGATTCAGGTACTAACTAAGAACACTATGATTTTGTTCCCTTCAGGTTTCAGCTCTATCTGTTCTGTGACAATAACTGTTGCATCTACAGGATTACTTCTGAAAAAGATGGCTTGGAAGCTTGCAATGTTCTTCATGCTGCGGGACCTTCAAAGGTTCTATTTTGTTCATTTCAGTTGGAAATAAGATTTGACGGAGTGTTGTGTTTAGGTTCTAGTGCATACGAATTATCATGCTGTTCCTTTGATATTTTCTCAATCATCTCATAGTAATTAAGATAGTAGGGTACATAACTAATGCGTTGTTTTATTCTCTTCTTTTCTTGTGATGATTGGGTTGTCAAGGTCAAGTAATTACACTACCCCTTCAACTTGGACATCTAGGTTTAGAACGAAACATACAACCACATAAAGTTTCAAATGAAGGGAACCTAGGAAACCAGAATTGAAAATGAATCTTACCGATGCATGATGGTGAGGAAATATAAATGTATTCTGCCTAAAATGCCCAGACAAGCCTCCATGCAACCTAATCACTTGCGGCTTGTGGAGTGAACAACTAATGAGAATAAGTGCATATTTTTGAGTTAAAATCCATCCTGCACCACTCTTTGTTGGTGGTATCAAAGATAGTGGAGATGCTTTGATGCAGCCCAAGGGTTAGGGCTTGCGTGGAGGTGCCTAAGCAAGTGTCCAAGGACACTTTGAACCGTCAAGATGACTTCAACACACACACGAGGACATACTTCTCTGGGAAAACTCAATTCTATTAATCAACCAAATCTGAGAATGTCTTCTCTACAATGCCATATATATAGTAAAAGCAAACTTAATGTGTAAGAAAACCCTAGGCTAAAAATGGAAACTTTCCTAATAACAATTTAATTAGAACTCTACTAAGAATAATCCTAATCTAATTTGAAGAGGGGTTGCTGGGGCCTAGACTGCATCATGCTTGCAGTATCACAGATGTTTTTGAAAAATGTTTATGGAGTGGGAATCACTGGATATCTAGGAAGCACAGGTACCGGTACGGGTACCGGTGCGGGTACGGTACGGGTACGCCGGTACGACAAAATCCTTAAAAATAGGGTACGGGTACGGCTGTGGTACGTCTATTAAAAATTATATTTTTTAAAATTTTAATAATACAATAAGCTAATAATTAAAATTGTAAAATAAATTAAAACTCTTACATGCAACAAGCCAACAATTACTTAATATCATTAGAAAGTCAACATACAAACTATCGAGTTTAATATCTATCATTACAACAAAAGTCAAGAGCCATGTAAACACCAAGATTACAACAAAAACAATAAAACAAAGCATTGAAAACAAAGTCATCCATCAACTTGAGCTGCATCGCCTTCATCATCAACTAATCTAGCTTCCATGTCAGGCTCATCAAGTGAAAGATCTGCAACTTAAAGTAAACCAGCACCCTCTAATGAATCAAATGTATCTCCACTAATGTCCCAGAGCTTGGTCTCTCCTTCCATGTATTGTCGACTCCTCCTTGATAGGAGACGAATATTGTTATGCACAAAGACCAAGTCTTCACAACGGTCTGGTGTCATTTTGTTCCTTCTAATGGAGTGAATGAAAGAGTAGGTGCTCCAATTCCTTTCACAACATGATGAGGAACATGGCTGACTAAGTAATTTCAATGCTAAAGATTGGAGAGTTGGTGCAGAAGACCCATGTGCATACCACCAAATAATTGGTTCCATTACTCCTCTATTAAATTTTGAATCAAATTCCCCAAAACTTTCCAAACAACCTGAAAACTTGGCATATTCTGTTGTAACAATCCTTCTATCCTCCAGCTCTGGAAAGAATTTCTTGAGGCATATTGTTCTCATATTTGAGATCTCTTCATCCTTGTGGGGAGGAACACGATTGGGATTTTCATCAAGCCATGTTGCACTATAATACCTAAATTATAGAAAGATGAAAATATAAGTAAATTATGAATTTTATATCATATTCAAAGAAATAACCAAATACAAAAAGTATTGGGTTGTATGTACCTAGGATTCAATGAATGTGCAAGGCAATGAAGTGGTGTGCTACTTTTGGTCCACCTTTCAACAAGTATTTGGTGCACTACAGAATAAAAATTGGACTCCTCATTTTCCAGCTTCCCTTCATGCCTATAAATGGCTGCCTTCACCTTTTCAATCATTGTATCCCACATCTCATAAACCAAGTGCAAACAAGGCCTATTAGTATCACAAACTCTAATCATCTCATAGATAGGCAATGTGAAAGATAATATGTAAGCTATCTTATCCCAGAAGATGTCACTCAAAACATTGTCCTTCACAAATGTTGCCTTACCAACATCATCATCCTTATAACGATTCCATTTGTCACTAATAACCATTGTCTGAAGGCCACGCTTGAGAAGATTGAACCTTTTTAGCATAACAACAGCAGATGCAAAGCGCGTCTCTGCTACAGTAAGCAACTTCATAGGCACAAAGTCATTAAAAATTGACAATCTCATAGAATGGTTCACAATAAAATTTTTCATGAACATCACATCATCAACAACATGAGTAATCCAATGGCATTCATCATAAGCATAGGCAGCAACTCCAGTTTGCTTTGCAGAACAAATATTCTTAAGAGCAAGATTAAGGGTGTGAACTACACATGGTGTCCAAAAAATATGCGAGTATTTACCCTCAATGATTGCTCCAGCTGAACTACAAACAGGAGCATTATCAGTGATTACTTGAACCACATTTTGAGGTCCAACATTATCAATTACTTGACACATTAATTGGGCAATGTAGTGCTTGTCCTTGAACTCACCCTCACAATTAACCGCTTTCAAGAAAATTGCTCCATCCTCCGAAGCTCCCATAAAATTGATAAGAGGCCTTCTTTGGGCATCAGTCCATCCATCAGAAACAATACTTACCCCCTTCTCCTTCCATGATTGTTTCAAAGACTCCAACAATCTTTCAACATTTGCCCTTTCTCTTTTAAGTAGTGAAGTCCTCAACAAATTATAACCGGGAGGTACATACCCAATAATTTGATTTTCTGCAGCAAACTGAAAAGCTTCTACAAAATACGGATTCCGAGCCAAATGAAAAGGTAATCCACCGGAGTAGAACATACGAGCAATCAAAGAATGCAAATGTTCCCTAGCACCTTGATTGAATGCCTTCTCCAAGGCAGTACTTCCAATGGCCTTTCTTTTTTTTGGCTCATACCCTTCCAATCTAAACCCTCCACTTCCACTTCCAACATCCATTGTATTTGCCATCCTACTACTAATTGGATAAGAGGAAGGTGGTAAAGGAACATTTTTGGGTTTAGCCATCTTCTTCCGGTTTTCAGCTTCTTCACTTTCCCTTTTCATTTGAAGAAGAGCATCACCCTTCACATTAATGCAGCATCTGATTCCCTGTCCTTTTATTTGTAACAAATGTGCTTTGACCCTATAGTATGACCCTTGAAAATCACAATTACAATAATTGCATTGCCATTTTGCATTCGCACTTCCTCCTCCCCTTCTTTCTAATATGGTTACGTAATTCCAAAGAGGATCCACAATTTCATTAGTGCCAGTAGCACTTACACTTGCACCAGTAGAACCCATACTACTTGATGAACTCATTTTTATCCTACAACAATTAATAAATAATCAAACAACCAAACAATTAAAAATCTGCCAATATACTTAAAAAATGGAAAGGACAACAGCAACAGCAAACAACTGAGCAACAGCAATGGCAGAAAAAAAAATAGCAACAGCAGTAGCTATGGCAAACGGCAGAGCAGAAAAAAAAAATAACAGCAGAGCAGAAAAAAAAAAGAAAAGAAAATTAAGCAGCACACATACAGAACAGCAACAAAAAAAGAAAGAAATTAAATATCACAGCAAAGCAACAGCAAAGCAGCAAATATAGAGAAGAAGAAAAAAAAAACAGATGAACAAAATACAGCAGAGCAGCATAGCAGAGCAGAGAAGAGAAGAAGAAAATAGCAAATGCAGCAGCAACAAAGCAACAGCCGACCAGAGTAGCAAGGCTGATTTGTAAAAATGATTTTCTCTAATAATTTCCTTTTCATCATATATATAATATTTCTCATGTGTATATCAAATTATAATGTCTCTAATAATAGTTCCTTCTTGAGGATTTTATGGAAAAAGATACCTATTTGAACACTATATGAAATTCGTCCCAGAAAAACTTAGTGCAGGAAAAAACTTAGTGCAGGTCCCCTGGGGCTATTTTCGTGCAGGAAAAAAACAATTGTAAGGGGGAGGGGCATGCTGCAGGCAAACTAGGCTCCCACCCGAACCGGCCTGTTCTAAAGGACTCAGCTAGGCTGTTTTAAGCAGGTCAGTCCCAGCCTGGCCTGACCCAACCATGAACTTGGCCTGATTAAAACCCAGGCCTGAGGCCCCTTAGCCTTCGTTTCTGGTTCTGCAACCAGAAACCTGCAACTACCCAGGCCAGAGACAAGCGGCTGCCGTGCGAAGGAGGCAGCTGCCACCGGCAGCGATCACTCAGGTGACGGCGACTGTGGAAGAGGATGCAGTGGCGAGGAACTCCCCCGGATCCTCTTCAACTGACAGAGACAAGACTGTCTCTTCTCCAATGAAAGGCCAAGCCGAAATCCAAGCAGCAGGAAACAGGGGGGAAAAAAATAGCAGAACAGAGCAGCACAGTGCAGGGTGAAAAAAAAAAAAAAAAAAAGAAGGGAAGAGGACCTGCGGTTGTGGCTGACGTGCAGCGGCTGGTGCGGTGAAGTCCGGCAGCTCGTTTCTTCAGCGGCGGAAGTGCGGCTGGTCCTCTTCTTCTTCTTCTTCTTCTCCTTCCCTTTCTCCTTTCTTCTCCCGTCAGCGGCTGGGTGTCTTCGTCCTCTTTCTTCTTCTGCTGTCGCTCGTCCCAACTCCAATCCACTACAATCGGGAATTAGGGCAGAAGGGAACTGTTTTATATAAAAGGGATTTTACACTTTGCCCCCTCCTTTTTTCTTTTCTTTTAAAAAACGTATAAAACATTTTAAAAAGGAGATATACGTACCCGGTACGTACCCAATACGTACCGGGTACGTACCCATAAAGTCAAGACGTACCGGGTACGTATTGACCGTACCCGGTACGTCTTTTGCCGTACCCGTACCCGTACCCGTACCGGGTACGTACCCGGTACGTGTACGCCAGTATTTTGGGAGTACCCGTGCTTCCTTGCTGGATATAGATAGTTATACCATTTGGTCGCTTAAATGCACCTAGTACCTTCATGAGATTGATGAATCTTCTTCAAACAATTTGTTGGATGATTTTGGGTGATGTATTGCAATGATGTATTGGTGTACTATGTGGACACTGCCCTATGTTATGTTTTTAGTTCTAGTAAGTGCTCTATTTTTACCTGAAGTGTGACTTCATGCTTTTAGGTTAATGTGGTTTTGGCTTTTAGGGAATAAACAGTCGAAGCTATAGTTTCTTCTAATATATTCATGTTTCAAAACGACAACAACGTGAGCAAAGGGACCAGCAGGAACATGCAATTCACTTCATTTAAAGCCTTTTTTATGAACTCTTTTTCTGATTTCTGACCATTTTTATGCATGCATGACAGTGTTACGAAATTCGGTTCCGTTCAGCCGAAATTTTTGAATAATTTCAGTTCATTTGCTTTACTGAAATGAATAGAACCCCTATAATTATTTGTCTCAGAATTCATTCCAATTTGTACGATTCTATTTGAATTTCATGAATTCAGCCAATTTGACCAGTTCGTTCAATTATTCATCCCAGCACGTAGGTTGCCTTTAAAATAAAAAAGAAGTGAAAACTGAGGGGGCTATACATAGTGTTTTCTTTTTTTTTTTTTTTTCAACTTATAAGTATGAGTCAATATACCTTTTTGGCCTTTTGGTTTAGAGAAACTCATGGGCTCCTCCGTGGAGCCCAACTATTAAAAATCTAGACAACTATATGGGCCTTAATTAAATTTTATTCCCATAAAAAAACGTGTTAATATGAATAAGCTAGCCAAGTTTCACTCTAGTATGAAATAGTCCATCAAATATAAGTTGAAATATTGATTGATTTAGCAGAACAAATTAAATGTATCATATATTACTTTTACATTTTAATATAGATAATAATTTTTTTACGAAATATTTCACTAAAATTTCCAAATCAGCCAAAACATTTCATTTGGGGCCCAAACGAAAATTGCAGCTAAACTGAAATTCACAACTATGATTCAGTAACCATGTCTTTATTTAAGACTTTTAGACTTTTAGTAACAAATTATTTGTATATAGAACTTGTTTCAATGTTATATCTTGTGTTTTGTTTGCAACGTTTTTGTGGTGTTCTTGAAAAATATTGCTTCTGTTGAAAACCACTATGCAGTATGGAGAAGCTGGTCATGTTGCAGATCCTCTTGCAAAAATATGGACTTCTAAAACTAACTCATAATGCTTCCCAAATCATTTACTTTGCAAGTGGAAACCTTCAATATGAAAAACTTTTTACCTTTATAGTGGTTTTATTGCTTGACAAAAACCAGTCATTTTCATGAATCTGAAGGTACCAGTTTTAAATTTGCCAAATTAAACCTAATGACTGACATAAGGTATATTTCTCATGTCTATTTCAGGTTGTGATAACAAGTGTGCACATAGAGGACAATCTTCTCCTTATTGGCAGTCATCAAAAAACAAAGGTATTTTGGTTATCCCCCAATCTGAAAATCCTCCCCACCCCAGACCCAACCCTGCTTTTGTTTTTTCAATATATATAAAAACTAAAAGAACTGATTTTCCTTGGAATCACTTTATACTTTTCCTCACGGAGAAGCAATTGCGCCAAACATGGAATTTAATATAGTGCAGAAAACATTTTGAGCTTTCCATGCTTTAAAATTGTGTACACAAGCGTGCCTTTAAGTAGAGAAATTCTCTAGGGTTGCATGCTCAACCCTAGCAGTCATCTGCATGCACCAAAACACAGAAGAGGAAACTAGAATTTTATTGATGTCAAAGAAGATGATTGCTCCAATGGGAGTGAATTACAAATCTATAGAATGGGTTTGGACGTCCTCCTAAATTCCCTGAATCTTCTCCAACAAGAAAAGAAACTAAATCTCCTAATTTTAAGGTACTTATTAGTACTCCACACTAGAAACTTGCCGAAACAATCCCAAATCAAACTGAACTCCTAATTGACTCAAGGGCTGTTCATGTTGGGCCTGAGGGCTATGCCTAATGGGCTTGGGTGATCCATTGTTCATGGGTCTAGCCTGGTCGACCTGTGCCTGGTTCGATTTGCACCAGCCAGCTTGTTCAAGTGATTAAATACTAAGAAAACCGTTAATTTGAAATGCTTGCGATTTGATTGCAGTTAGCTTATTATCACAGATGAATTAAGCTTAGTTGGGCAAATATGAAGGTTCCTAACAGTTATGTTATGGACTTGAGAAGTATGACGTGTTTGTCTCATGTAATCCAACAAACCCAAGTTTGGTCTTAAAAAAAGAAAACCTCATTTATAAAACTTCCAATGGTTTTCACATGTGATCAATCTAAATCCATAGGTCGCATAACTAACCCCTTGAATTGGAAGTCTAACCAATTTGACACTGATCTAGCCATTTATCCTTATTTGGATAGAATCACTTTAAGAATTAATAAATACCCTTTTTTTTTTTGGTGAAAAGGTCATAGGAAAAATAGTTAAATATTGAACCCCATAAGTCAAGAGTTAGGATAATATATAATGATATTGTGTCAAACTGTAATCCACTGCATACCCTATAATACTTATCATAGTAAGAATAAAATATGTTATTCTTAGAGTAATTTTCTTTTTCCATATTTATGGAGTTTAATAGTTTGATATACTTTTATGGTCATATCATTGAATTGGTGTGACGAGTTTTAGTTGCCAGGTCTGACATGCCAATATATTACATGGATCCTTGTTCAAGCTATATCGGTTCTAATTCCATCCGTGGTCCATCTAAAAATGAATTTCTTATGAAGTGCTAGCATTTTATTTTGTGGGATGATTTAAACTGCGGTTATAGCATCATCATCATCAACAAAGCTTTATCCCAACCATGTTGGGGTCAGCTACATGAATTCTGTTTCTCTCTTAGAATTCATATTTGGGTTGTGACAACGTTTTTACGTTGGCTATTAACTTACTTAACGCAACGCTTCTTCTTTACCCGGGCTTAGGACCGGTAGCCAAAATTGGCGGAGTTTATATGTGTTTATATATTTTCTTTCTACGATAATATTAGTTTATGCTGCCAATGACTACCTCCATATTTTGCAGGGTCAGCCACCTAAGCAATTCAAGATAGTGATTCCCAAAATACCTGCATATTTTACGGTATTTTTTCGACACTGTAGATATCGCATATAATCATCAAATATAAATGCGGGTTATATAAAAAAAATTCTAAACTTACTATTTGGGTTTTTTCCCCTTAATAAAGGAAATTCTGAACTTAATTATTGTGATTGCTATCTTGATATCAATTGCATCGACTGTGTGGATTGAAGGAGAAATTTATTTCCAAGAGTGAGGAGTAGCCATTTCGATCCATTGTTTTTTTTTTTTTTTCTGGGTAGAAAGACTGAAAGATCCATCGTTTAGTTAGATTTTTAAATGGACTTTAATCTACACGGAGTTAAAGGAATTTCCTTGCAGGAACTATAGATAGCTTGAGATGGTCTTGGTGGACAATAATTTGCCATTGGGTCCAAGCCCCAAGGATTAAAAAGGTGGACTCAAGACCTGACTTGGTTAGGGCTGAGTCCAAGTTGAGTCCCAGTTTGGGCTCATAATATTTAACTTGAGCGCGGATATGAGGGGTTGGGATGTTGGTTTTATCAAATGATCCAAAGTTTTAACTTTTCGGTGTGACATGTTACTAAGTTATTGTGAGAAAATTAAGAGTGACCAGAATAGCCTCACTTAGTACAAGCAGGTGTTGGTGAAGAAAACAGATGAATCATAAGTGGGCCCATGTACAAAAGCAAAGAAGAAAAGGCCAATAAAGGCAACCCATTATAAAAAAATAATAAATAAATAAATAAATAAAGGCAACCCATTAGAAGCTAAATAGGCATAGCAAAATGCAAATGGAGCCACTGCAAAGAAGGTGATCATTCACTGGCCCAGTTGGGTCTGACTCACTGTAGACCTGACTCAGTCTTGGCCAATTCTGAGTTGACTCTGACACAGTCAATTTTTTAGTCCTTGGTTGGGCATTGTCTTGCACACTGAGTGGGAGTTGGAAGTTCAGTGGTCACATCATTACCAGAGGAATCTGGGTTCAGCTATACTCAAGGGCATGTTGCGGTATGAATTATGATGATATTGGGGTGGTATTTGGTAAAGTTTTTCTTCTCAAGGCCATTGGGTAAGAAGGATTTGTTTTATTCTTTCTAGACAAGTCTTAGCGATTAGAAAAGTGTGTGTTTCTAGGATTTCTAAGACCTTTACAGTTAATGGTGATCGTATGAATCTGATTGAGTAGGCATTAGTTGTTCTGAGACTGAGAGTGGTGTTGTGTCTCTTTAATGAAATCAGTGCAGTATCTATCAGAAGGGATGGAAGTAGGATTGTGGTTGAAGAATCCTCTCTATATTTGAGTTTTTCTACCAACTCATATTCAATTTTATGTTTTTGTTTACTCTCTTTCTTATTCCATGTAAATATTTGCAAATTTTATTAATTGTTAATAAGCCTTCATCATTATGAACATGCTGTCATGTTGATGGTGATCTTTGAATTTGAAGCAAATGAACTTGTCCATCCTCCTATAATTCTTCTATGGTGATACAACATAATTCAATCATATATCCCAAAAGAAAAAGGGGAAGAATGGGTGGGTCCCAAACACAGTTTCTCAACCTTGGAAATGGTATTGCTGAGTGCTATTGATTCAACATTTCCCCTATGTTTTTGGTGTGATTATTATCTTCTGGATTTGACTTGCAGGGGACTGGGGATCTGATGACTGCACTTTTACTAGGATGGAGCAATGTGAGGCCTTTGTGTTTCCTTAGAACCGGATAATTCTTATTCATTTGTTTTTTTTATGGAAAATAATAATAATGCTTATTCTTATTTGTTTCTGCTTGAAAAAAAATTCTCATACTTACTGTCGCTAATTTTTTTCCTTTTAATTTTTGTGTAGAAATATCCTAATAACCTTGACAAAGCATCAGAGCTTGCAGTATCAAGTTTGCAGGTATATTTTAGTTGGTGCTATTTTCTGGAGTTTTGTCATTTGCTTCTTTTAATTGATATCCAATTGGTGTTTCTGTGGTCATAAAATGGCAGCATCTAAACCCGCGAGACGTATAAACACCTCCCTTATCTAATTTTTTACAAAAAAGCACCCTCCTTTTCCCTCATTTTCAGTTTCCAAATATGACTACCTATAACTTCCCTGGCAATATCATCCAGACAACTATGTATATACATACATACATACTGGTTGGTGGCCCACCCTAGAAATCAAGTTTGGCCCCAATCACATGTCCTTAACCCCTTCATCCGCGGCCCACAAATCTATTCCATTCGAATCGGTGCACTGTTGATCCAATGGTTCAATAAATTTGGATATGACCGAAACTTAGGGTGTGTGACTATTAGAGGGTCCCTTGCGTATTGCAATTTTTGGATTGAGTGATAGATGGGCCCCACCTAGAGTTTTCATGAAAAAAATAGTGAGGGACATATCTACATAAATATTGTTCATATACATATATAAATATTGTTCATATACATATATAAAATATTTTGCTTTAAGTCATTCTGAATGAGGTTGAACCGTCGAACACTAGGTTTACTAAGAACAAGTGAAAGGTAAAGGGAATTTAATCTTTTTCAAAAAAAAAAAAAAACTTGGATTCAATCAACATGACACAAATTTAGTTTTGGCAGTTGCTCCTGGCAGTTGACTGATACTGTCAAGGTAGCATGGACTGTATGGAAAGACACCAAAAATGGAGGTGGCTTATTTGTTTATGTTTGAAAAGATAGGTGGTTACATGTACATTCTCCTTAAGAACAGCCCCTATCAATGTACAGTTCACCTGCATGATTTGCCTATTTGTTTCTATGAAAGTGTCGAACTGTTAATTTTGTTTCTTGCATTGAAAAGAGACCCCCAAAAAAAAAAAATTGTTATAGGGACATCAATTGGAGCGAAAAATTGTTGTGGCAAGAGCCTTTATATCAAACTGGAAAGAGCACGTTTCACACCCTCATTGATCTCTTCACATCCACATTCGTTTCACTTGGAATAATAATAAGCGGGCGCTTCACACTGAGCAGTTGGATTTCATCTTAGCTAAACCCCTGCTGTTATGGTTGGGGACAAGATTCACATGGCCCTCTGAATTGAACAAAAATAGCCACTTTCTTTCCACTTTCAACCAGCTATCTCCAACATTAAGAAGTTCTCTGCTAACCAACCCACCAACAATTGCCATTACTTCTGCCACTTATAAATCAGCACCCATCAATGGGCTTCAAAATTCCCAAGGCAGGTTCAACATAGACATCATACCTGAATAACACCAACATTTGCCTTTATTTTATTTATTTATTCTTCCTATAACTCGAGAGGTCTACAAGTCAGTGGGCAACTCAAATCTGTTCTCTAAACTATGACTATTATATTCACATTTGATGGGTGCAGGCACTTCTTCACCGAACACTCAGGGACTACCGCAGTGCAGGATTTGATCCCCAAACAAGCAGTTTAGAGATTCGACTGATACAGAGCCAAGATGATATTCGCAATCCTGAGGTTAATTTCAAGGCAGAAAACTATAATTGAGTGCATTATGGTTGAAGCTTCTTGGAAAAATTGATGATCCTTTCATCCTCCATGTTACAGTGCTGGCGGAAGGGACAGAAAGGTCATCTTCTGTGTGTTTGTTTTGAGTAATTGAATGAATTTTAGACCAATCTGTGGACTATTTAATACAATATCCATTTTTTAATCCCCTTGGCCCAGATTGGGGGAATTTTTGAACCTTGTAACATCCTTAACAGAAATTGAAAATGGAAGCCACCTCTTTTGAAATCAGATGAGGCTGCTGCAGCTGGATCATGTAGTGAGAGAGGCGGTTTGAACGTTTTTCTGCCAGGAAACTTGCGTGTTATTTAAGGTCGAGATGCAACTCGGAAGGACCAATCCGTTATTTATGTGGTGCTATCCAATTCCAACCTAATTTCATCATCACCTTCTAAGCACACCCACCACCACAAACCCCAACCCCCCAACACCCCCCACCCCCCCAACAAAAAAAAGAAAGAAAAAGAAATAAAGAAATAATAATAATAATAATAATAATTTTATATGCCTGGCCAACTGAGTTTTTAATGTATTGCTCGTCACTTCAAAATAAAATTGAGAAGACGATATAAGAGGCATTTAGATTTAGAATAGGTGAGGGCGCTCACGAATTTCTTGGGATCCCGGACGTTCCTTCGGAGTTGAAAATTGATTTTTGGTTTTGCAAAATGCCTCGTGTGTTTTCATGCTATAGCTAGGATTCAAACTACAAGAACTTGATTAACTAATACCAATTTAATGACAAGTAAAAAGAGAAATATTCTGGGACTTCCACTTAAAACATGACTTACAGGAAAACAAATGGGGGGACTTTTTTCAAATTTTCAGGATTTTTGAAGACCCAAAATAACATCTACCCCTTTTGTATTTTGGGCCTACAATTTGGTGTGTCAAATTGGACCCAATCCACACGAGTCCCTGATCAAATGGTTGGCCATACGGCCGCGCAGCCAATCTACTCCAAAGTGTCTAGGATGACCAAATTCAAGATTTACCAAACTTCGGCCAATATTCTCTTAGGGGACATTCGTTTTTTTTATTTACATATGTAAACTGGCGGAGTTGGTTGTAACAAACCAACTCCGCCAGTTTTGCTGCCGGTCCCAAGCTCGGGTAAAGGAGGAGGGTTGCGTTAGGTAGGTGACAGCCAGCGTAAAACTTTGTCACAACCCAAACATGAATTCTGAACAAATGATATTTCTCGATAAGGCTAGGGCGTTCCCCGCTTTAAGCGACGCATTGCAGCATCGCCCGGCTGCAGTGAAAAGTGTGCAAGGGTTACCGCATGACTTTGGGCTAATGCGGTTAAAGAAGTTAGTCCATGAGAAGAAGAGGAGGAATAGGAAAATTAGACTTGCTACTTGGAATATAGAAACCTTGACAGGCAAGAGCATGGAGTTGGTTGAGGTAATGAAAAGAATAAGAATTAGTGTGGCTTGTATACACGAGACAAGGTGGAAAGGGAATAAAGCTAAGGAGCTCATGGATGGGTATAAGCTTTTCTATGCAGGAAAGAGTAATACAAGAAATGGAGTGCGTATAATTATAGATAAAGATTTAAAAGAGAAAATTGTGGGGGTAAAGAGGTTTGGTGATAGAATTATAGCAATTAAACTAGTACTAGAGGAAGACATAATTTATATCATTAGTGCATATGCTCCCCAAGTAGGACTAGAAGAAAGTGTGAAAAGACAATTTTGGGAGGAGATGGATGATTTAATACTAGAAATCCCAAATAGTGATAAAATTTTCCTTGGAGGGGATTTAAATAGGCATATAGGAAGAGATAATAGAAGATATGAGAGAGTGCATGGAGAGCATGGATTTGGAGAAAAGAATGAATTCGGAAACACTATATTGGACTTTGCAGTAGCATTTGATCTTATAATAGCAAATACTTACTTTAAAAAGAGAGATGAGCATTTAATTACATATAAAAGTGGGAGTAATAGGAGTCAGATAGACTTTTTTCTAGTTAGAAAACAGGACCGATTGGCTTATAAAGATTGTAAGATTATCCCAAGAGAGAGTTTGACTACGCAATATAGGCTTGGAGTTTTAGATATTTGCATTAGAAGTAAAAAGGGAGCAGTAGTAAACAAAATGGACCCTAAAACAAGGTGGAGAGATTTGAAGGGGGAAAGAGCAAATAATTTAAGGACAAAATGATTGAGAAAGGAGAATGGAATATTGAAGGAGAAACTACAGTAATGTGGAATTAAATGGCTAATTGCATTAGGAATGTTGCAAAGGAGGTACTTGGAGAATCAAAAGGGAAGAGACATATTAATAAAGAAACATGGTGGTGGAGTATGGAGGTTCAGGAAGTTATTCGACAAAAAAAAACATTGCTACAAAGTTTGACAGGGGACTAAGAGTATAGAAAATTTTGAGTTGTATAAGAAGGCAAAGAAAGAAACTAAGAAAGTAGTAAGTAGTGCAAAGTTCAAAGCATACGATGACCTTTATACTAGGTTGGGAACAAGAGAAGAAGAAAAGGATATTTTTAAGCTTGCAAAAATAAGAGAAAAGAAAAGTAGGGACTTAGATCATGTCAAATGTATCAAGGACAATGAGGAAAATATTTTGGTGATGGACAACGATATTATAGAAAGGTGGAAAGAATATTTTAGTAAACTTTTAAATGAAGAATATTTGGGCGATACAAGAGTGGAGGAGGATACTTCATTACAAGAGTATACTTTTCTCCGTAGAATTAGAGGGGTGGAAGTGAAGGAAGCATTGAAGGGAATGAAGACAGGAAAGGCAACAGGCCGAGATGGTATTCTGATAGAGGTATGAAAATGCTTGAAGAGGTTGGAGTAAGTTGGTTATGTAGACTATTCAATAAGATACTTGTGACAAAGAAAATGCCGGATGAATGGAGAAGAAGCATTGTAGTACCTATATATAAGAATAAAGGAGATATACAAAATTGTACTAACTATCGAGGGATTAAACTTCTGAGTCACACTATGAAGTTATGGGAGAGAATAATAGAGCAAAGACTGAGAAAAAAGACTAAGATTTCGGAAAATCAATTTGGTTTTATGCCAGGGAGATCAACTATGGAAACTATATTTTCACTTAGGCAATTAATGGAAAAATACCGAGCAAAGAGGAAAAATCTACATATGATCTTTATCGATTTGGAATATGCCTATGATAGGGCACCAAGGAATTTAATTTGGTGGGTCTTAAAGAAAAGGAACGTCCAAAGAGATTACATTGAAATTTTAAAGGATATGTACGAAGGTACAATAACAAATGTAAAAACCACATGTGGAGAAACGGGCGGATTTCCCGTGACTATAGGCTTACATCAGGGATCATCCTTAAACCCTTATCTCTTTGCATTAATTATGAATGAGTTAACTCTGCATATTTAAGAAGAAGTACCATGGTGTATGTTGTTCGCAGATGATATAATATTGGTGGATGAATCAAGAGAGGGTGTAAATGCAAAGCTTGAGAGACGGTAGAGGGCATTAGAATCTAGAGGCTTTAAAATAAGTCGTACAAAGACAAAATATATGGATTGCAATTTCAGTGGACATATACAAAGTGTTGAAACCACTGTCAAAATTGAAACCTACGAGATACCACGTAAAGATTCTTTTCGGTACCTAGGCTCGATGATTAGTAAGGATGGGGAAATTGACGAAGATGTGGAGCATAGGATAAGAACTGGATGGCTGAAGTGGAGACTAGCTTCGGGAGTACTTTGTGATAGACAAATGCCAACAAAATTGAAGGGAAAATTTTACAGGATAGTGGTTAGACCAGCTATGACATATGGAGGAGAATGTTGGCCAATTAAGAAGACACATATTCATAAGATGGATGTAACGGAAATGAGAATGCTTAGGTAGATGTGTGGTAAAATTAGGAAAGATAAAATTAGAAATGAGCGCTTTCGAGAACATTTAGAGGTAGCATCAATAGGAGATAAGATTAGAGAAACTCGTTTAAGATGGTTTGGGCATGTTGAGCGTAGGCCAATAATGGCACCGGTGAGAAAAAGTTTGGATATACAGGTGGAGGGTCCATCAAGAGGTAGGGGTAGGTCGAAGAAAACATGAATGGAAGTCATTAATTCAGATTTGAAGAAGTGGCACTTATCGAAAGATTTAGCTCAAAATAGAACGGAATGGAGAAATAGAATTCATGTAGCCGACCCTAACATGGTTGGGATAAGGCTTTGATGATGATGATGATGATAATGATGTAAACACTATATATGTGAGATGGTTTCACACATTTTATGTTTGTTTTCAAATTTTATACATATAATGTGTAAATCATGTGTGGTTTTAGTGTGTAAATACAATGCAAAAGGAAGTAGTTATTTTCACACCTCAAGAGGTGTGAATCATTTACACATCACATCAGATTTGGCAGAGCTACAGTACCATCACGCTAGGACACCTTTTATTTTATTTTATTTTTATTTTGTGGGACCTCCATCGTGATTTGAACCATTCAACATGTTAGAAATGTCAAAAATGGCTATGGTAAAAAATTTCAACCATTGGATTATCATAAATTGTGAGATATTTAAGAAAACATTCAGGCCATTAATTTTTATTTTTGAAACTTTTTTGGCTCCATTTGCATGATTCAAACCGTTCATCTCGTTCAAAAGGTTATTTCTGGATAAAAGGTCAAATTTTAGGTACTAATTCAAAATATATGTTGAGATATCTTCAAAAAACATATCAACCATTCGATGCATGCACCATAGTTGAACAGGCAGTCTGTTTTTTTTTTTTTTTCAAATTTGCAGATAATCTAAGCCTTAAAGGAGAGATCTGAACTGTTGAAACTCTTTATTAGGTCAAACATGGTTAGTGTGCCAAAGTTCAACCGTTGATCTTTTATGAATTGTGAGATTTTTACAAAAAATATTAGACCATTTTTACATTTAAAGATATTTGAAGAGGTGTGAAAATAACAAACAAAAATTATGTTTTATATGTGAGTCATTTACATATGTAAATTATTTTCATATCACATGTGAAATTAAGAAACGACCCCTTAGTAATTTGTGGTTTTAAATTTTATGAAACCATGATTAGGGTTACCTTTTTTTTCTTGTTTTTTTGTGTAATGGAAATCAATTTAGGAAGGGGTTGTAAGCAAGATTTGGGTGTGTTTTGAGTGAATATAAGCACAAGATTAGAGGACTTGTGGATGGTGTTCTATTTCACTGATTGGGCCTGGCACGGAAGAGAAAGAGAGAGAGAGAGAGACCATGGAAAGAGGAGCAGCAGGTGCAAGTGGGTCTACGTCGTCAGGGCTTTCGACTCTGCAAATGGATTCGGAAACCGCACTCGAGTTAGTAAAGCAAGGGGCCACTCTTCTTCTTCTCGATGTTCCTCAATTCACCCTCCTCGGCATCGATACTCAGGTCATCATTCCATCTCGCATTTGATCTTGTGGACAATCACGTGAATTCGCGTTCAATATGTTTGTATTATTGCCCCTTTCCTTTCTACTGCTGTAACTTTAGCTGTGTCATGGTCAAATTGATCAAAGGCTCATTTTATTTGATTGCTGTCTTGATGTTCGACATAAGTTCAATGAGACCCGGAATTCCAAACCTTGCAAATTGCAATAGGATAATAGCAGCAATATACCAAACAGTTGGGTAATGGTAGAAATAATGGTAGAATTGGGTTCTTTAATTTTGGGTGCTGTCATTTCACTGGAGTAGTGGTTGATTGAATAGTTTGGATTCAGAATGGTGGACTGCTCATCCTGAATCATCATGTAATGAGTGGCCCAAACCCTCAACTTGGTTGGTTGAGCACTACTAGTGAACAGGGCACCCGGCCCTCTTGGATGATGAAAACCAGCTTAGGAACCTCGCAAATAGCATCATTTCAGACCTCCTGATGCAAATCATGTTTAACACAACTCTAAGAGCTTGGTTACATCACTTAATGATCATGAGTTGGCAATGCTTAATATTTTCTAGTGGCAACCAGCTTGTTATGCACTTGCTACTGCTGAGGGAAATTCTCTACTTAAGATAGAACAAACAAAAACAGTCCCATGAGATTAGCAAATAAAAAAAAAAAATCAAACAAAGCCCCCAATAATGTAGGGAAGGCCGAAGATAGAGGAATATCCTAAATGGACACCATAGTGAAATGCATTTTTGACATCCTTTGACCGTAGAAGCTGAGGATTGTCATTGGAGAAGTGACCATTCACCTGGTAGACATAGTTATCTTTTTCATGGGACTAAACATCTTGTTGTCCTTGTAAATCATGTACTTCTTTTGAGAAACCAGAATTGACTATCTTGCCCGTTTAACTGATCCATGCTTTGTTACTTCATCTCTTTAAAGAATCTCCCTTTTGGCTTCGAAGATCTGTAAAAAAAAAAAAAAAATCATGTGTTTACTTTCTTGCAAGACATGGCAAACTGTCTCAAGAAAGGCTAGCAGAGAGAATAACAAGGCCATTGTCTTGCGGGACAACAACAAAAAGAGTGTGAACTGATAGCAGATCGCTGTTCCATATCCAAGGCCCAATGTATCATAGGTCCAAAGGCCTGTACTCATATATAGTTAGATCTGATCAACTAGGATAGCTTTATTGCTTTGTATCGATGATTCTAATTGTATGTAATTAATTGTAATTCAGCCTTATCTAAGGCAACTTAGATTTATCAAGAGAGAATGATCGACCCTTTGGGGATCGTCGAATTCCATTCAACAATTCCCTGTTCATGTCATGGTATCAGAGCTTCTGTCAATATGATATAGAGAGAATACTTTGTATTGCTTGAGTTATTCAAAGGGCTCCAAAGTTTCTATCGACAAACAACTCCAGCAGCCCTGTGAAGATCCACGACTGCACACGTTTGTGTGTCGATATCACCAAAGGGGCCATCAACAGAAGATCTAAACTAGTCAGGAGATTGCTGCAATGTTGGTTGACTGGCACTCCTGGATTTTTGGTGATTTTTTCAGAATATTTTTTGCATCAGAGGTAGGCCACTTGATCACAACTTGGGTTACCAAGTTTTTGCAGTATCTTTTCATCACAACCATATATCATCTCATACAAGTGTCTGAACCATATATCATCTCATACAAGTGTCTGATTGCTGCAAACTTTGCACTGTTTGTTAGATAACTTTGTCATGCATCCACCAACAATCCTTGATCTGGTAGATTGGACCAAAGTGGGCCCCACCTGCTGGATTTGGCAACAAATCTGGGTCACCTGGACCAGATTTTTGCAAAAATTTTTTTTTTTTCAGATCTGCACTCTGCTGTGATCTGTTTGGTTTGGGTGTTGACTGTTGCTTTCTTGCTACTGCCACCTTTGTTTGTGCCTTCTGCCAGGGATCTGTCGGGATCCCATAACTAGTGAATGTCAATCCGGGCTGTTGACTGACATCTGTCGACTGAGCTTTGTTAATCTGTGTGATTGATTGTTGTTGAATTGTTCCTGACTATGCAATCTTCTAATTTTGATTGCTTTGGCATATTGTGTCCTGCTACTTTAGTAACTGTCTTGTGTTTGTTGACATCATCTTTCTAAGATGGACAAATCTAAGTTCCATTTGATAAAATTTAATGGGAAAAATTTATGCTTCATGGGCATATCAGTTCGAACTGTATCTCAAAGGTAAAAAATTGTAGGGTCACATTTCTGGTTTTGTGAAAAAGCCAACAGAAAAGGAAAAACTTAAAGACTGGGACACCAAGGAAGCACATATTATGAGCTGGATTTTGGGATCAGTGGATCCCCAAGTTTTTCTTCATCCAAAGCCCTAAAAAACTGTTCAAAAAATGTGGGCATAGCTAAAACGTATTTATCATCAAGAGAATTCAGCTCGTCAATTTCAATTAAAACATGAGATTGCACAATATTCTCAAGGAATTCTTACTGTCCAAGAATACTACTCTGGCTTCCTAGCTCTTTGGTTTGAGTTCGCAGATATTGCTTATGCCACCATCATATGAGACACCCTATCTAGAATTCGGGAAACTCATAAGGCTAGTCAATGGGATCAGTTCTTAATGAAACTTAGACTTGAATTTGAGAATGTTTGTTCTCAGCCATTGGGGATATTCCACACTCAACTCCCTTTAACCAATGTTTTCTTTTCTATTTTCTCCTGGCCTCTCTACAAATTTATTGTCTGTTGGTCAGCTGGTAGACAACCATTGTAATGTCACATTTTCTTTGTTTGGTTGTGTTGTGCTGGCTCAGGGGACGGGGATGGTGATCGTGAAGGGGCCTAAGTGCAGGTGTCTATTTCCACTTTGTTTGTGTACACAACAAATGGATAAATCTATATTTGTTTTTTCATGTTTGTCTCAAAATAATGTGCATTTGTGGCACAAGAGATTAGGATGCCCTCATTCGAATATTTTCTTATCCTTAAGGAATTATGGTTTGATTAATAAAATGCATTTTTTACTTTTGATGTTAATCTAGATTGCTTTGTTTGTAAGTTGGGGAGAAGTAAAACATTACCTTTTTCTAGCCATCACTCTATAGCCACACATTGCTTTGATTTGGTTCACAGTGGCGTTTGGGGATTCACACTAGTAATTTCTCATTCCCAATACAAATACTTTGTAAGATTCATTGATGATTATAGTCGTTTCATCTGGGTATATTTTTTATGGGCTAAATCCGAAGTGTTTGATGCATTTAAAAAATTTTTGTCTTATGTTGAAACACAATTTTCGACTTGCATAAAAATTCTTTGAACAAACTCCAGGGGAGAACATGTGTCCCATAAATTTCAAGAGTTTTTTCAAAACAAGGGAATGATCTCCTAATGAACTTGCCCATATACTCCTCAACAAAATGGGATTGCTGGACGAAAATATTGTTATCTTTTAGGTATGGTTCATTGTCTTTTACTTAAATCATCCATTCCACCCTCTTGGTGTGAAGCATTAACAACTACTATTTATCTTATTAACACACTTTCTTCTCATAAGTTGAATAACCAATCTCCATATTTTTGTTTGTTTGATTCTCACCCCACATATATACATCTTCATACATTTGGCTGTGTGTGTTTTGTTCATCTTCCTCAGATAGAACGTACAGAATTGTCTGCTCAATTTACCCGATGTGCTTTCCTTAGTTATGCTTTCCACCAAAAAGGTTCTCTTTGTTATGATCAATTGGTAAAGAGGATTCGGATTTCTCGCAATGTTGTGTCTTTTGAAAACCAATTTTTATTTCCTCATTATTTGGATTCTTTAGTCTATTTTCCTATCGCTTCCTTACCAGATTTTACAACAGATGCTTCCTTGTCTTCTTCCAAAAGATTTAATCTTGTGCATGTGTACCGCCGACAAAGGACAACAATGGCCATCATACAGCCCACTCAAAATCCACTTGATCCGCCACCTGATCCAACTTCAAATGATTCTGATTCACTTGATCCAGCACCTGATCTGCCCACCGCTCTTCGTCGCTCCACTTGCATTTCTCTGTCTCCTGATAGATATGGGTTTTCTCACATATCCTTACTTGCCACTTTAGCTTCTATTGCTATTCCTACCACATATTCTTAGGCTGTGAAACCTGAATGTTGGCGACAAGCAATGTCAGAAGAATGAGATGCTCTTAAAACTAATCATACACGGGATGTTGTTAGTTATCCGCCTATTGTACGTCCAATTGGTTGTAAATGTGTGTTCTCAGTCAAATTAAAGTCCGACGGTATTTTAGATCGATACAAGGCGTGCTTGGTTGCTCTTGGCAATTGACAAGAGTATGGTATTGGCTATGATGAGACATTCGCCCTGGTCACAAAGATCACCACTGTTCGAATGATCATTGTAGTTGCAGCCTCTCAAACTTGGCCTTTTTTTTTAGTTAGATGTAAAGAATGCATTTCTTCATCGTGATCTTAAAAAGGAAGTATACATGCGCCTTTCCAAAGGATACCCAACTTCAGGTATCTCTGATGTGTTTATACTCAACCGCTCTCTCTATGGTCTTAAACAAGCTTTTCGGGCCTGGTTTGAGAAATTTTGGGAAGAAATGGTGTCTTTAGAATTTATGCAAAGTCCTTATGATCCTTCACTGTTTCTTCATAATGCCGCAACTAGCATTACTATCTTGCTTGTTTATGTTGATGATATCATCATCACTGGTATTGATATTGAAACGATTTTAAAACTTCAAAAGTCATTACATAAAAAATTTCATATGAAGGATTTAGGCCCTTGGATGTACTTCTTGGGCCTCGAAGTTCATCAAAATTAGAAGGGCATAATTTTGGACCAGCACAAGTATACACTTGACCTAATTGAATTGACTAGACTTCAACAGTCAACTCCTGTCGATACTCCTCTTAAAGTCAATTTGAAACTTGCAGAGGATAGTGGAGATCTTTTTCCTGATCCCTCATTACATCGATAATTAGTTAGCAGTCTGATTTATTTAACCAATACTCGACCAGATATCTCTTTCGCTTTTAATCATCTTGTCAGCCAGTTCATGACTGAGCCATGTCATCTTCACTTGGTAGCTATCCGACGCATTATTCGTTGCCTACTTGGTACGACTACTCGCGGCCTATTTTTTCCTACTGGCTCTTCACTTAATCTCATTGTTTACTTAGATGCTGATTGTGTTGGGTGCCTTTACGCCCGTTGCTTCACAACGGGCTAGTGTATGTACCTTAGCGATATCCTAATTTCCTTGAAGTGTAAGAAATAGGATAAAGTTTCCAAATCTTCATCCGAGTCTAAATATCTTGCTATGTCTGCTGCTTGCTCTAAAATACTTTGGCTTCATGGACTACTTTCGGATCTCAATTTGCTCAAAACATACCTACTCCTCTATATGCTGACAACACAAGTGCTATTCGGATTATAGGAAATCCTGTTTTTCATGAACGTACAAAGCATATTGAACTTGACTGCCATTTCATTCGTGATGAATATCTATGTGATGTGATTTCACTTCCTCACATCTCTTTTGCAATACAGATTGCTGATATCTTCACCAAAGGACTTTCTTGCCCACGTCATTAGTTCTTATCTGCCAAATTAATGCTAATTGATTCACCAGCATCAATTCGAGGGGAGGTGTTAGTAGATCACTGTATGATATCCAAGGCCCAATTTATCATAGGCCTAAAGGCCCATACTCATATATAGTTAGATCTGATCAACTAGGATAGCTTTATTGCTTTGTATAGATGATTCTAATTATATGTAATTTATTGTGATTGAGCCTTATCTAAGGCAACTTAAGTTTATAAAGAGAGAATGATTGACCTTTGGGGATCATCGAATTCCATTCAACAACTCCCCATGTCATGAACTTCCTCAATAGTAGGCTTGGGGAAGGCCTAATCTACCTAGAAAAGGATAGCAATGGAATTCCATATCCGAGAGATGTAAAGATAGCTAAAGATGGTAGTTGCATGATTACACAAAACATTGCAGAAAAGAATTGTAGGGCTCGCGAAGTTTGGTGCTTGTGATCAAGAAATCTCTTATTTGCATGCACTTCTGGGGCAAAGCCAAGGCATCATGGAATGCTTGGTGACGTGCCCTTTGAATCAAGCCCAGTGGTGACTGCTCCTATTTGGTAAATTCACTTTACCAGTAAAGTGAGGTGAATAGTCATTTCAGGAGACAATAATAGAAAATGGGTCAAATTAAAAGTACCATATTTCAAAAAAAAAAACACCTTTACTTTTTACCAAAAAGTTAAAAAGTTACTTTCGCATACAACTAAATAGCAAAAAAGCCATCTTCTTTTTTAAAAAGAAGTAAAAAAGTTACATTATTATTTCACTAAATGACAAAAAATTTTCACTTTTTTTATTTGATCCCTCTTCTTTTCTTTTCTCTTAATTTGACCCTTCACCTCACTTCACTTTACTTGTGAAGCCTTTTGTCGAATAGATTAAGGCAACACTAGCAATAAATTGGCTTTACTCCATCAGGTAGTGGAACAAGTTCCATGTTTCATTCTTTATGGTGTTAAGGTAGAAATCTCCTTGCCCATTGTGTTCTCCCACTCAACAATACCCTTTTTGTTATAAAATGAAATCGGCTTCCCGATCTTGGACACAACACTATGAGCTATATTGTTGCAAGTAGAACAACCGGGGGCCAACGGATATTCTTCACAACAATAGGACCTTCATGACTTCATTTCTCAATGCAAAAATAATCGCATACCTGAGTGTCCATGGGCAGATGGCCCTACATACAGAAATATTCATTCTTTTAATTAAAATAAAGACAACCTTCAATCCAACCCAATCAATACCTGTCTACTATTCAAAATAATCTAATCTTAACCGTCAAAACATACGCTTCTTTCTTAATTAGAGGAGACTCAAGTGCCTTTAGAACTGAACTAATGAATTTTTTGAGTTGTATGGAACTTCACACATATTTCTGATGTTCCCAAGGTTTTCACAGAAACTCCCTTCTGCCCGTGTACAACGCAAGCATTCCTTGAATATTGAGAGGGAATGATAATTACATAGAATGCTTTCCAAATTCTTTCAATGGAAATGGTGAAAAGAAATCAATTCTAGAACATTTTAGTAGCATAGTGTGGATGCTGTAGAGACACAAGACTAATACTTATTGGTTGTATAACATTCAAAAAAAGAAAAAGAAAAAAAAAGAAGCTTTTTGGTTGTATTTACTGATACATATTGTAATAAATTGGAAATTTTATAGGTCACCAATGCATGTTGATATATCATATCAGTGACCTTTAACCATTGCTTAGATATTGGCTGTGATTTAAAACATGGCCATTTTCAAGCTATACAAGTGGTGGACTCCATCCTGCACCAAATGTAGTTGAGCGTGGGACATATGCATTGAACAATTCTAACCATTTAGTTTTTTTCATATATGTGTCTCTTGCTTGATGAGTGTACTGATATTTGTGTAGATCGCATATATCAGTGGTCATGTGTTGCATAGGTTGCTTACTTGCATTTTCGGTACCTATGTTGGAATCTGATCAACAGAAAGTAGTTCATTCGGCGAGTTTCAAAACATAGGATCAGTGGATTCTGCTTATTTAATTCAAAACATAGGATTTGTGGATTCAGCATGTTAAAATAAAATTGAATGAATACTTATTTTTAGATAGATTGAACATCCGAAAATGACGCCAATATAAATTATTATACAAGTCCTACTCTAAATAATCTAGTAATAAACATTTCAATAATTTAGTTGGATTTTTAATGAAGAAAAAGTGTAACAATATTGTGGAAATGATGTTTAAATTAGTAAAAGAAGAATCCAACACAGTCCGAAACATTCCACCAGTCTGTTGCTCTTTTTAGAGAGTCCATGTAATATAGATCAGTTGGTGTGGTATAGGCTTTCTTTGTGGCTTGTACAGCCACACATGGATGGTTTCATACATGCATGTGTGGGCTTCACAAACCTCTACTATTGTTTACTTATTTTCATTTCTTGTTCATCTCTAATATAATTTAACTTTGGTCTTGGCATCTTATTTTCTGATATCTAATTTGGTTTCTGTTGGTGTTGCTTTCTCAAGCAAAAGTATAAACTTGTACTTTTTTCTGCAGATGTTTTCTGTAGGTCCTGCTTTTAAGGGTATAAAGATGATCCCTCCTGGTCCTCATTTTGTGTATTATAGTTCTTCAAACAGGTTAGTTTCTTTGCAATTTTGAGTCTCTTTCTGATGCAGGCCAGATCTATGATTGACCAAGCCATTGGACCCAAGATCAATACAGCCTAATAGATTAGAGTAGATTATATTATTAGTAGTTGTTTAGTTGTTTTATTGATATTTGGTAAGTCCAGTTGTATTTGATTTAGGACTTCTTATTTGTTTAGAATTAGTTGTTTCCTTTCTTAGATGATGTTTTAGTTATAAATAAGGATATAATCTCTTCAAGAGAGATAGACTTTCATATTGAATAAAGCTTTGGAATTGGTTCTCAGTTGAGAGAGTTTGTTTGTCTTTTGGTGAGACACCTAGACAACATATCCCTAAGCCTTTTGGCTTGGAGATTAGTCCGTTGGCTAATCTTCTTCCCCTGCGCTGCTTCAATTGGTATCAAAGCCGAAGATCCAATCTCAGACCGCCGTCTGATCGCCGATTCGAGGTAACATATCCCTCCCGGTCGTCTGCTCTCTACCAGTCATCATCCCTCATCATCAGTCCTCTTCATCTTTATCAAATCCCTTATAGCAGAACCCCACCCCAAACCATACCGTCCACAGTCCCCAATTCACGGTCACCCTCTAAATCCCACCACAGAAACCCATCCAGACTTCTGTCAACCCCTTTTTCCCCATTACCGACCCTAAACATCACTGCCGATCTCTCCCCAACTCTTCTCGGCCTACCACCACACCATCACAGCCCTCTCCCACTTCACCATCGTACACCATAACCCTCCACGAACCCCTCCCCGAACACTTTGCATCTCCTAAAATCCCACCGGAATCCATATACCCATGACTACCGCCGATTGGCCTTTTTATAAACCCTAATCAACCTTCCAAACCCAGATCCCCAAATTTCAAGCCAAATCCCTAAACCGGTCACCCAGCTCCCATAATCCCCAAATCCCTAACTTTTTCAGCATTATTGAACACCCTAGCCCTCTCCTCCATCTCCACCGCACACCATCACCGTCCACTGACCCTCTTCCACAACTCACTTCCAAAATCCTACACTTCAAAACCATTGACCCCTCGGTTGCTCTCCATGATCCCCAAACCCAGAGAAAAAAAAAAAGAGCAAAGCAGCAGGGAGAGAAGTAGCAGAAGGGAACAAAGAGATCGACGATATACCTGGGCCGGTCGTCGAACGCCTTCGCCATCGTCAACAGCTCCTTCGACGACCACTGTTGTCATCGTCGTTCACCCAGCAATAGCACCACTAGCACCATCGTCGTCAGCTTTGCGTCGCCAGAGCCCAGACGGACCACCATTGTTGTCAGCCACAACACCCCTCCAATTCTCCCATGATTCTCTCCAGATCCAGATAAGCCCCACCTCCCTGATTCCCTCTTTTTCTTTCGTTTCGTACTGTAACAAGAGAAGAAGAAGGCACCCCTTTTTTATAATTTGTTGGGCCTTTACTGTTGACCTGAGCTTGACCTGGCCTTCATCTGCCCGAATCTTATTAAACCCACACCAATATTGGGTCCATTCCGGGTTTGACTTGACCCAAGTTCAGATCCACAGCAGTACAAAAATATATATATATAAGTGGGCCCAGCAAAAAAAAAAAAGAATAATAATCCAGTCTTTTTGGATTGATTGACCTCAGCCATTGCTTCTCAAAAGATGATATTTTAGTCTGATTCACGATCTATCTTCACTTGCGTATTTTTGTCAACAAGATCAAGTCATCAGGTTAGTTAATTTTGAGCATTCAGAAGATTTTGAATTTCATGCAGCAAAGTCAATATGCAAATCTTTGGACCATCTGATGAAGTTCAAAGCATGTTGTATGAGTATAAATATGGAGATTGGTATTTTGCCAATAAGGTCTACTTTGAGTAGTTCCTCAATCTCAGACAGGCAAATTCGACAGTTTATGAATATTTAAATCAATTTTCGAGAATGCATTAAGTTTGTGGCTTAGAACAAAATGAGCTGCATGATTTAACTTGCTTTATTAGAGGTTTGAAGCTAGAGATTCTTGAGAAGATGAAACTATGTCACAGTGTTCATGAAGCATACAAAGAAGCAATTCATATTGAGCACATGCTTCAATGGTCTCACCTGCAACAAGTTAAGCTTGGGGAAGAACATCCTCCGCGACGGACGAGCAATCATATGATGCAAAACAAAATCTGAAGGACAAGATACTCACACCCTTGTCATTCGCAGACTTTTCACCACCAATGAACGCGAAGACAAAGAGTGGAAGCAGACTATGATATTCCGGACGCGAGTAAGGTGTGAAGATCGATTAACTAATCTAGTTATTGATCATGACAGTACTATCAATTTTGTGGCACAATATGTAATTGACAAACTCAATTGGCCTACAGAGACTCTTCCAATGCCTTACGAAGTTACATGGTCTAATGCTTCTGTCATTACTGTAACTCACAGATGTTTAGTATCTTTCAAGATTGGTGCATATGTAGATAAAATTTAGTGTGATGTAATTCCCATGAATATCACTCATATTCTTTTAGGACAACCATGGCTTCTTAATCGGAAAGTGCAATATGATAAAGAGAAGAATATTTATTCTTTCTCTTGGAAAGGACGATATGTTGACCTTCTTCCATTACAACTAGCAACCTCTTCATCTACTTCCTCACCATCAATTGACGAGTCAAAAGATGAACACAAAGAGGAAACAAATTCCAATGATGACGTTGAAAAGCCCATTCATGGAAAGAAAGATCTCATTACACCTTCAAGTAAGAAGCAAGAGATAAAGCAAGATGATGTACAAGCAGACGGTAATCATCCAATGCATCTGATTGCTACATCGGGTGACAAATCAATTGCCTCAGTGGTTTCGCAAGAAGATATGTCCACATTGATTGACGTGCACCATATTGATTTCATCTTCAGAGATCAACCAATGTCAATCAACAATTATGCTATCTTATTACAGAGTCTACTATTAAAACATATAATGATCAGATCACACTATCAAAATACATGCAACCATCAAAAGACGCATCGCCTCCGACCTACTTCTGAGTGGAATAGAAGATTCGATTCTACTTTCAAGGCATATTATCAACTTGACGCTCAATCAGCGACACGGAAGTTTGTTCGAATGATTTTCGACCCAGGCGGACATTTACAGAACTCGAGGATGAGTTCTCTTCCAAGCGGGAGAGAACTGATGCAGGCCAGATCTATGATTGATCAGGCCATTGGACCCAAGATCAATACAGCCTAATAGATTAGAGTAGATTATATTATTAGTAGTTGTTTAGTTGTTTTATTGATATTTGGCAAGTCTAGTTGTATTTGATTTAGGACTTCTTAATTGTTTAGAATTAGTTGTTTCCTTTCTTAGATGATGTTTTAGTTATAAATAAGGATGTAATCTCTTCAAGAGAGATAGACTTTCATATTGGATAAAGCTTTGGAATTGGTTCTCAGTTGAGAGAGTTTGTTTGTCTTTTGGTGAGACACCTAGACAACATATCTCTAAGCCTTTTGGCTTGGAGATTAGCCCATTAGCTAATCTTCTTTCCCTGCGCTACTTCACTTTCCCATGCTTCTTTTTCTTGCAAGTTATATTTAATAATAGGGGTTATTTCAAAAACACATGATGAGGAACTATAAAATCTATATATCTCTGAGTCAAGTAGCAAGATTGTCCTCAGGTGCACCTAGTAAAATGACATTGATAGTCGGTCAAATATTTCCCAATGAGCTCTGCATTATGAGATCCATCTTTCCTGTTCAAAAATGCCAACCATCAGCTTGGTAAGCTTTCACGGAGTCCAGTTGGTAGTGGGGAAAAGAGTCATTTTGCTCCTTTGTAAATGCAAAAGAATCTATGGATGTCTCTATGTAAGTGGAGTGCCCACTATTGGATTGATCATGTTTATGAATTGTGATAGAACCAAGGGTCATTTAGAAACTCTCTTCTAATCTAATGAGAGTTAATGAAATTAAGGTCTAAAATAAAAGCTTTTGTTTTTTAAGTTCTAATTTACTTTTAGTATGTTTGGTAAAATTATAAAGGGTTGTTTCTTCACATACGTAAGTGATTCACATGCATAAATAGTACCCATGTGAATCTGTTACATATGCAAATGATACACATGAAACACATACAATGTTTGTCAAAATTACCATTTTCACACGAGTAAATGAATGCATCCAATGGTTATAGATTTATTTAGATTTTGTGGACATTTTTCACATATTTCTCAAAATCCATCAAGGATGAAGATAAGGAATTTATGTCTTGACTGTTTTAGCCATATAAAGAAGATGAACAGTTTCGATTATGGTTTGGCCACCCACATACGTCCAAAAAGTTAGATTTAACAGTTTGGAAATTTTCCTAAATTTCTTAAAATTCATGAAGAATGAAGACAAGATTTTTGACCTCTTAAGCTGTTTTTAGCCATATGAAGAAGATGAATGATTTTGGATCATAAATTAGGGGCCCACGGGAATGGAAAAAATAAAGGTTTTTTATGGACCCCATTGAAGAAAAAAGTATCATGTTTGGCATTGTTCACAAACTGGACTAGTGCCTCTTGCTCTTGATGGTGTGAAAGGGGGAATGTGAAAATGGGCTTTCTTACGCACCATGTTCTCACACCTAATTTATGCATGCAAATCATTTAAGTTTGCAAACAAACATGACGATGCGTAAATGTTACACGTGAATCATTTATGTATTGAAACTAATGACCCTTAAGAAAAAAGTTCATATTTGAGAGTGTTGCTTTTTGACCCTTTTTTTTTTAGAAAAAAGGGGAATTTTAAATTTTTGTACTTTTGATAAGAACCCCTACATCTTTTTATGTCTCTTAGATGGAGGTTCCACTTCACTCTACTCTATTCTAGTAAATACCTAAACATGCCTAGGAATTAGAGATGGGGCCCACCCGTAGGAATTACAACATTGGCCCACCTGTGGGAATTACAAGGACCTATGTAGGAATTGTTATACATGGAACTCACCTCTAGAAATTATAATTTGGGACCCACCCTTAAGGATTAGAACATGGGGCCTGCCTTTATAGGAATTACATGGGTCAACCTTTTTTGATTGTGATGTGGGACCCATTTAAAGTTTTCATTGTCCACCTCCATCCACTTCAGCTAGAAAAGCTCTACTAAAATACACAGGCCTCCTCATCTTATTTTTTTAGAGGCCAAAACTCTAATATGTAAGTAAACTCTGAATCATAAAATAAGAGCTTATTTATAGAGTTTCCGAATGGCCCCCAAGTGTGGGTGGATGGGGCCTCTTTTTTACGGTTTTTTGTACTTTTCCAACTACTTACTATATATATATATATAGAGAGAGAGCTACTTATACTTTACATCATGGTTTATTATTCTATTCTTACTATTTCTTTGATTGGAGTCTCTAACTTGAACTCTTATTTCTTGTGCAGGGAGGGCAATGCGTTCTCACCAATAGTAGGTTTTTTCATTTACTCCTCCCCTTCGGAGGTATGTAACATGAAAAACTTGCTTCTTTTCTCGTCTCAATTTTTTTTTTTAATTTTATTTTGAATCATGTAAGTCTATTAGAAATGCAAAAGAGGTTTATGATTCCCATTATCTATATGGGATTTTCTTTTGAGCAGTTTTATCTTTTTATGAGTCATATTTTTACCATCACCAATCTACAAGGGTTGTGATCGAGAGAAAACATGTCTCAACTTCGATCATTGGCCAAAATTATGTTGAATGATTCAATCCAATGGAGATGTCAAACCTTGCTCACATAACCAAAGTACTTGGTTTGAATCCTTGGATTTTCTTTATTTGGGCTGTATCTCTCTTTGGAACTGGATGTTCAAGCCATAATTGGACTTGCATCTAGATCCTGCACAAAGTATCCTTAATTTTCTTTTCTTATGGATGGTGACAGAAGACTGGATGGTCTAGAGGGTCTCATTAACTACATTATCGAGTTCTATTCGAGTTTGTACTCTAGAGAGGATTGGGACCGACCCTTTATTAAAAACTTACCCCTTGATTTAAGTGTTGAGAATTCTACCTGGTTGGACAAAGAGTTTGAGGAGGAAGTGCATTTTGCTGTCTTTGACCTTAGGGGGGATAAAGCGCCTGGTTTAGATGGTTTTCCGATGACGTTCTTTTGGTGCTTTTGAGACATGATCAATGTTGACATCTTGGATTTCATTAGGGATTTCCATCTAAGGGGTAAGCTTTCTAAGAACATTGGAGCTTCATTCATTGCCCTTATCCCTAAGAAAAATGGAGTGAATTGTATTAGGGACTTTAGGCCCATCAACTTGATAGGAAACATCTACAAATTCTAGCCAAAGTTTTGGCTAGAAGATTGCAAGAGGTTATGCGCCTTCTATCATATCTCAACCACAAGTTGCTTTTGTGCAAGGGAGGCAGATTCTGGATGCGGTCCTTATTGCAAATGATTGCATCCATGCTTGGTATAAGGACAAGAAGTTAGGTGATTGGAAAAGGCATACGACGGAGTGCATACGACGGAGTTGACTGGGGTTTCTTGTCCTACTTGATGCAGAGAATGGGATTTGGGGCTAAGTGGCGCTTTTGGATATTGGAGTGTATTTTTTCATCTTGGTTCTCTATCCTAATTAATTGAACTACTAAAGGTTTTTTTTAGCTAAAAGGGGTCTTCATCAAGGGGAACCCCTCTCCTTGTCTGTTTAACTGTTGTTGAAGCTCTAAGTAGGATGTTCTCTGTGGCGAGTGAGGCGAATCTCATTATTGGATTCAAACCGGCCCCCCATGGTCTTACAATTTCGCACCTTCAGTTTTGGGACGATACTCTTTATCTTTTGTGAATCAAAGGAGGATCAAATAAAAAATGTTGTTGCCATCCTAGGATGTTTTGAAGTAGTTTCAAGGCTAAAGGTCAACTTTTCTAAAAGTGCGCTCATTGGTATATCAGTTGAAGATCAATTGCTTGAGACTCTTGTTAGTATCATGGGCTTTAAGGTCGCCTCTCTCCCTTCGTCTTATCTAGGGTTGCTTCTTTGCCTTAGGAGTACTCCTAAATCAGTCTGGAACCTAGTCGTGGACAGGGTGGATAAAAAATTGGCTTTATGGAAAGCGAAATACCTATCCTTTGGGGGTAGAATTACTCTGATCTAGTCAGCCTTAGCCACTCTTCCAATTTACTTCTTGTCTATCTTCAAATGCCCAACATTAGTCATTAAGCACATAGAGAAGCTCCGGTGGGACTTTGTGTGGCAAGGGAGAAAAAACAAGAAGAAGTTCCACCTCATGGACTAGAACTTTGTTTATAATCCTAAAAGGGAGGGTGGTCTAGGCTTTAGGCCACTTAAACAGATGAATATTGCTCGTTTAGGGAAATGGTTATGGCGTATAGGGGAAGACTATGATAATCTTTGGAGGCAACTTATACTGGCTAAATATGAAGGAAAAGGAAACGGTTAGGACATGTCGGGGCCATTATACAGACTCTCTACCCTATGGCGAGGTATCATCTCTGTTCACGCATTGTTTGCTGCTAATATCAGATACATAATTAGGTCAGGTGAGGAAGTTTTCTTTGGCTAGATGTTTGGGTGGGGGTCAAACCGCTCGCAGAGGAGTTCTCTAATCTGTTCACATGTGCCTCTGATCAATTAGCCAACATCAATGATTACATCATCATCATCATCATCATCAAAGCCTTATCCCAACCATATTGGGTTGGCTACATGAATTCTATTTCTCCATTCCATTCTATTTTGGTCCAAATCCTTAGATAGGTTAGACTTCTTGAAATTTGATTCAATGACCTCCATCAATGTTTTCTTCGACCTACCCCTACCTTTTGATGGGCCATCTACCAGTATAGTCAAACTTTTTCTCCCGGTGCCATTACCGGTCTACGCTCAACATGTCCAAACCATCTTAAACGGGGTTGTTTAATCTTATCCCCTATTAGTACTACCCCTAAATGCTCTCGAAAGCATTTATTTCTAATTTTATCTTTCCTAGTTTTACTACGCATCCACCTAAGTATTTTCATCGCCGCTACATCCATCTTATGTATATGTGTCTTCTTAATTGGCCAACATTCTGCTCCATATGTCATAGCTAGTCTAATTATTGTCCTGTAGAATTTGCCATTCAATTTCATTGGCATTTGTTTATCACAAGGTACTTTAAAAGCGAGTCTCCACTTCAGCTATCCAGTTTTTATCCTATGCTCCATATTTTCATCAATCTCCCCATCCTTACTAATCATCAAGCCTAAGTACCAGCAAGAATCTCTATGTGGTATCTCATGGGTTTCAGTTTTGACAGTAGTTTCAATACTTTGTATATGTCTACTGAAGTTGCAATTCATATATTATATCTTTATACGACTTATTTTAAATTTTCTAGATTCTAATGCCTCCCGCTATCGTTCGAGTTTTGTATTACATCATCTCTTGATTCATCCATCAATACCATATCATCTGCAAACAACATACACCATGGTATTTTTTTTTAATATGCACAATTAATTCATCTATAATTAATGCAAAGAGATAAAGGCTTAAGGCTGATCCCTGATGCAAACCTATAGTGACGGGGAATCAACCTGTTTCTCCACATGTGGTTCTCACATTTGTTACTGTTCCTTCATTCATATTTTTACAAATTTAAATGTAATATCTAGGGACATTTCTTTTCTTTAAAACCTATCAAATTAAATCCCTCGGTACCCTATCATAGGCTTTTTCTAAATCAATAAAGATCATGTATAGATTTTTCCTCTTTGCTTGACACTTTTTCATTAATTGCCTAAGTGAAAAGATAGCTTCTATAGTTGACCTCCTGGACATAAAACTAAATTGATTTTTAGCGATCTTGGTCTTCCGTTTCAGTCTTTGCTTCATTATTCTCTCTCATAACTTCATAGTATGACTTATAAGTTTAATCCCTCAATAGTTGGTATAATTTTGTATATCTCCCTTATTCTTATATATAGGCACTACAATGCTTCTTCTCCATTCATCTAGCATTTTCTTTATCACAAGTATCTTATTAAATAGTCTACATAACCAACTCACCCCAACCTCTCTTAAGCATTTCCATACCTTTATTGGAATATTATCTGGGCCTACAGCCTTTCCTGTTTTCATTCGCTTCAATGCTTCTTTCACTTCCACTCCTCTAATTCTACGGAGAAAAGTATGCTTTAGTAATGAAGTATCCTCCTTAGCTCTTGTATCTCCCATATGCTCTTCATTTAAAAGTTTGTTAAAGTATTCCTTCCACCTTTTTTTTAATATCATTGTCCTTCACCAGAACATTTTCCTCATTGTACTTGATATATTTGACATGATTTAAGTCCCTACTTTTCTTTTATCTTATTTTTGTAAGCTTAAAAATATCTTTCTCTCCTTCTCTTGTTTCCAACCTATTATAGATAGAGGTCATCATATACTTTGAACTTTGTACTACTTACTACTTTCTTAGCTTCTTTTTTGCCTTCTTATACAGCTCAAAATTTTCCATACTCTTAGTCCCCTGCTAAACTCTGTAGCAATGTCTTTTTTCTCGAATAACTTCCTGAACCTCTACACTCCACCACCATGTTTTTTTATTAATATGTTTTTTTTTATTCTCCAAGTACTTCATTTGCAACCTTTCTAATGTAATTAGCCATTTGATTCTACATTACTGTAGTTTCTCCTTTAAGATTCTATTCTCCCTTTTCAATCATTTTGTCCTTAAATATATTTGCTCTTTCCCCCTTCAAATCTCTCTACGTTGTTTTAGGTCCATTTTGTTTACTACCACTCTCTTTCTAATTCTAATGCAAATATCTAAAACTCGGAGCCTATATTGCGTGGTCAAACTCTCTCCTGGGAACATCAATGATTACATGGAAAAGATTAATGGCCAAATTGTTTGGAATCCGATTTTTAGGAGGCATATACTAGAGAATGAAGAGAGTCATCTTCTTCGCCTTTTGGGTGTTTTGCAGCAGGTTTATATTCCAAAAAGGGGGACCGATTGCAAGGTTTGGGCACCTTCCAAAGGAGGAGTCTTCACGGTTTCCTCCTTTTATTTGGCCATGGATGTTGCTTCAATGCATCATAATCATTATGATTTTCTATGGAAGTCTAAGGTGCCACCTAGAGTGTTGGCTTTTGGTTGGTTGGTGCTCCAAGGTTGAATCCTCACTCTTGATAACCTTCAAATTTCAAAGTGATAGTGGTTAATGCTTGCCCTCTTTTCTTATTTGCTGAAGAAACAATTGACTACCTTCTCCTCCTTTATCCAATGGCGTTTGAAATTTGGACCTCTCTCCTCAGGTGCTTTGATCTATCTTGGGTTCTTCCATATACTATTCACGAACTCTTTGGAGCTTGGAAGCTTGTCTTTGGGTTATGGCGTGCTTCCTTTTTTGCAACCATCTGGTCCTTTTGTTTGGAAATAAATAAAAAATGTTTCAAAGGAATTTCCTCCTTATCAATTGCTGTTATATCCAAAGCTAGATTTTCGGCCACTTCTTGGGTGTCCATTCATCAGGCTTTTTGGGGTCTGCCTATCAATACAATTCTTGCTAACTGGAGGGAGGTGATATCTTAACTTTTGAGAGGGCTATCCTAAAATTTTTGGTCGTTCTTCTTATTTTTAGTTTTTGTAGCCTATCATTTTGGGGCTTCCTTTTGGTATTTTTCTTTGCTTTCCAGTGTATTCCTTCTGTACTATCAAGTCATTGATTAAAACAAGTTATCATTCAAAAAAAAAAAAAAGTATCCTGGACCCTGTATACTCAATCAGTTCTGGACGGTTGTATCCAGTCTATTAACATCTTTACTGGCCCTGAAATGTAATTATTCCTCTATGTCTGCAGTTTATAGGTATTTATTTTATTCATGTATGCAATTCTCATTAATTTTGTTTTGTTTTAGAAGCACCAGCAAGAATTTTATAAGAATAAAGATATGTACAAGGAGTCTATTAAGGCAATAGGCCAATCTTACATCAAAACAAAAATGAACAGCAAACAGTTCAAGTGAACCCTTGTTATAGAGAAAAATGTATTTCCCACCACTAATGGACTCCTCACAACTCCTTTAGCCTATGTATCTTATTTTTATTTATCAATTTTGAAATGATAACTAATAAAAGGATACAGTCATAGGCTCAACCTGTTTCCTTAGTCCATTAATAATTGATATCAACATCTATGGTGGATTTGAATATTCTTGTGCACTATTTAATGGCATTGCATTACTCTGCCTCAACTATCTATGCCCAATACATAATTTTTTAAAGTAGAAAACCCCCTTCCATTAATTGCCGCTATTTCAGCACTATTCAAATCTGTTCAAGCCATTTGGAACTTGGCTATAAATACTAATATCTCGTTCTTAATTATGCTCCCAATCTTCGATGGTCCTAGTTTGTCATGCAAACTTCCGCCGGTATTCAACTGCCATTGACAATTTTGAACCTCCACTCTACTAGTTTTTACTTATATGGAAATCCCTTTTTCAATCAACACCTTAAATTTTTTATGAGGGATTTGCTTAATATGGAAATCCCTTCAATCTATTTTGTTTGTTGTCCATATTGAAATAGACATGCTTTCATTTTTTTTCTTCTTTCTATAACTTCCTTAAAAGATCTACTTTGACCTTAGGAAAATTCTTCTATTCCTCCTTTTCCATGTGCCCTATGTAATTGCCAAGATGCCATCCTCCACAATATTTGACCTCTATTTGGCACCTACTTTTGGTAATTACGCATATGATTTAATACTTAATGCAATACAATTCTAAATGTTTCGAATTTGAGATGCCTTGCTCTTGCATCTTACACAGTGGATCACACGTTTCTTTCTATGTATGTGTTCATTGTCGAAATCCTTTTTCATGTTTTATTCTTTGAGAATGTGCAAATGTTTAAGCTAGAAAAAATGCATCAGACATGGAAAATATATAAAAAACAATCCTCAGACACTAAATGTGGTATGTACAATACAAGTATCTCAAATGTCCAACCTGCCAGCCTTTTGACAAATGACTTTTCTCCCGTTTGACTCTGTGTATGATTGATTGAACTTCCTTTAATTACTGGATGCAACAGGTAATTGTTCGGAAGTGGCTTCAACAAGAGGAGCGTTTGATCAAACTCTCAGATGAAGAGGTATTCGCTCATTAATGTTTTTACCAGTTTTAATCATTTATATAATTATGTGTTGTGACATTTTGGGGAAAAACATATATGCTGCTTTATCAGTTATCAGTTCTAGTGTGCTTTACACTAACACTTTGAAAACCCACAAGGAATGCCATTGCATAACTTTGTATATTTATAGAAAGGTAAGCTTGGTTCTCTTTGCAACATAATTGGCCTAGGTTTTGAAAGACATCTGCAAGATCAGAGGAATGTCACAATTGGTGGGCCAGTACCTAGCTACTGCCATGTATTTGTTAATATGCTGTGTTTCTGTTGGCAACTATCAACATGTAAAGTAATGTAAATAACCTAACTTTGTTATTTCTTTCAGGATGTAAGGTATTGTGAAGCAGTAAAAAAAATGGAGTTTGATTGCCAACTTGGACCTTATGCTTTGAACCACTTTGGGGAGTGGAGGCATCTTTCGAATTACATCACAGAGAAAATCATTGAACGAATTGGTATATCCCTCTTGCTCATAGAATTTGTGTTTGTGAGGACAATATAACCTATTGGCTCTGTGAATCTGTGATCAACTGCTTGTATGCTTAAACTGGCAAGTACTAAAGTGAATTTTCTTCGTTAGAACTCCCTGTAAATACAGAATTCTTGGATGATACTTTTTCATGTACTTGTTAACTTGGGGCATGGATATGCATAAACCTCAAACAGGTTGAGATGTCTCATACTAACAAAATCAGGAGCAAAGTTATCTGAAATCTTTATTTATCTAATTCTACTGTTATTTCTCTGTATTTTTATTTACATGAGTATCCCCTTGGTATTTCTCTGTACTTATTTACTTAAAAACATCTCTTAAAGTAAAGCTACATAGTCACTCTTTCTCCTTTAGTAATGGTACAACAAGGTAAGTCATATTACATAAGATTATTACAAGGCCAGCATAGAAGCAAGACTGAAAGAGGGATGATGAGAACAAGAAGTGTCATTGCTAAGGTGTAAATATATATATATAGGGAAATAATCTTATGAGAACTAGTTGATGCAGGACGATGCAAACTTAATCTATTGCAATGTAGTAAAAGTGCTGAAATCAGAAAGGGCAGAAAATTCAGATCTGGATCAGTACAAATTCCAAGGGTGGGTCAACATTAGATCTAGACCCTTATCACAGATCCCGCAGTAATAGTTCCCAGATTTAATAGCGGATCTTAATGGAAGGCAGAACTTCCAACACTTAGGGCTTGTTGGTTCAGTTGTTCAAGATCAGATCTGGGCTCTTGTGGTGGCTAGTAGATACTCAAGAAGAGAAGAGTAGAAGAGATAGAGAATACCTTTGTTGGGCTCTCACCAAACTCCAATCACAGGAGGCGTTAGAAGTGGTTGGCAAGAAGGTGGCTTGCAACCAAGTGGAGAAGAAGAAGAAGAAGCTCTTTTCTTATTCCAGAATTTTTTTTTTTACATGCATCATAATGGTGGAGAAGACCTAGCCCTAGATTTAAAGGATTTCTCCAACCAAAAAAGGAAAAAGGAAGAGAAGAAAGAGGAAGACATGAAAGGAAATAAAGAGGAGAAAAAGGAGGGAGGGGATCTTGCGCAAGATAGACTTGCGCATATTGGGATTCGTGCGCAAGTCTATCTTGCGCAAGAATCTTTTGTTTCCCTTTTTTTTTTTCACTTAAATGGTGGTCCCCCCTTTTCTCTCTTATTTATTACATCGATAAGACAAAACGGGTCCCTCTACAGACTCTAATAAAAACTTAATATGGGACCAAACTAATTAAACAATTAAACTATGGGACCAAACAAATAACTTAAGGGAAGAAATAAATGAAACATGGGACCCAATACATTAACAAATCAAACCATGGGCCCTCAAAACAAAATTAAATCCAAGGACCCCTTCACTTCTCCAATCCATGTGCCACTTCCCTATGTGGGGCCTTCACTGTAATTGTGCACATGGGCCGTCGATGCTCCGCCATCGTGATCAAACGAAATCCAACCGTCGGATCTCCTCTGAAAGATAATCCAACGGTGGATTTGTCTTTTCTCCGCGTTCAATGCCATAGTATTGATCATCCAACCAGATTAGAGCTTGATCGGCTGCCCTGCGCTTTCTTCTCTGATAAACTTTGTATGGTTTTGGGGAATTTGGTAAGATGTCCCCATCGTTGCCCCGTGGCTGCGAAAATCTCACCTCTGGTGAGATGAAGCTATCAAAGCATTCCAAGAGATCGGGATCAAGGCGCTGCAATTCAGTCCTTGTGATCCAGGTGCTGTCATGCTGAGGTCGATCCTTCCATTTGACAAGAAATTTTTGAATGCCCCCGTGTCTAGTGGAGACCAATTGGTCATCCAATATGTCTTCTACTACATCCTTCAACTGAGCTTTAGGTTTAGGAGGGGGGGTCGGCTGGGGTAGGTGAGAGAAGGATGCTGGCTCAAAATTAGGTAACGGAGAAGAAACACCAGATGGCTCAATGGGGGATGGTGTGGGGCCATGAAAAGGAACAAGGTCTTCAATGTTGAAAGTGGAACTAATGCCCATATCAGAAGAAATGTCCAGCACATACGCATTAGGACCCAACCTGTTCAAAATCTTGTATGGACCCATACTGCGAGCCTGTAATTTCTTGGCAATTCCCTGCGGGAATCGCTCAGGCCTTATGCGAACCATTACATCATCACCCACCTGGAATTCTGTGAATCTGCGATGTGAATCAGCAGATAATTTGTACTGTGCATTATGTAAATTAATTTGTTTCCTGATTTCAGCATGTAATGCATGTATGCGTTGAATGAATGCATCAGCAGACTCAGAAGGACGATGAATGGATGAGATGGGAATGAGATCTATAGGCATTCTAGGTTTGTAACCAGTAACAGCTTCAAATGGACTCATGCCTATGGACCTATTGACTGAACTATTGTATGCAAATTCAGCTATTGGTAAAACAGATTCCCATGTTCGCACATGTTCACCCACAAGACACCTCAACAGATTTCCCAAACTTCTGTTCACTACCTCAGTTTGTCCATCAGTCTGTGGATGATAGGCAGAAGAAAATTGCAATTTAGTGCCTAAGAGTTTCCACAGTGTTTTCCAAAAATAGCTAGTGAACTTCACATCCCTGTCAGACACAATGGTCTTTGGAACACCATGAAGGCTGACAATACGCTCGAAAAAGATCTTCGCGATATGCGAAGCGTCAGAAGTTTTTGAGCATGGAACAAAATGGGCCATTTTGGAAAAATGGTCCACAACGACAAAGATGGAATCGTGCTGCTTGGATGTCTTAGGAAGCCCAAGCACGAAGTCCATGCTAAGATCTTGCCACGGTGCGTGAGGCACGGGCAAAGGAGTATACAGGCCGGTATTCTGTTTGCGTTGCTTTGCTAATTGGCAAGTACGGCAACGCGCAATCGTGTGCGCAACATCTCGCTTGAGACTTGGCCAGTAAAAACGATCTTCCACGAGAAGGATGGTCTTATCCCGACCAAAGTGACCTCCCACGCCTCCCGCGTGGAGTTCCCAAATTAAAAACTCTCTCATGGAAGTCCGGGGAATGCAGATCTGATTACCTCTAAAGATATAACCGTCTTTCAACGTAAATCGATCAATGCTTCTTAGAGGATTGTCAGAAAGTGAAGCAAACATATCCCCGAAATCAGGACAAGTAGGGTAATCATCTCGAAGACGATCAAACCCTGTGACTTCGACATTCATGGAGTGAATTAAATGGATCCTGCGACTTAACGCATCAGCTGGTTTATTATCCACTCCCGCCTTGTGTTTTAACACGAAAGTGTATTCTTGCAAGAGTTCAACCCATTTGGCATGTTCTCCTTTCAACTTAGATTGGGAATTTAAGTATTTTAAAGCGTCATGATCAGAGAACAGGACAAATTCTTGCGGCAAAAGATAATGTCGCCAATGTTTAAGGGTTTGCACTAATGCGTAGAATTCCCTTTTGTAATTGGAATACTTTCGTCGCTTAGCATCATTCAGCTTTTCGCTGAAGTAAGCGACTGGGTGTCCTTCTTGGCTCAAGACACCTCCTATTCCCACACCCGACGCGTCACAAGCCACTTCAAAAACTTTAGAAAAATCGGGCAATCGCATGACAGGGGCCTCTGTCATTTTGACTTTAATCTCCTGAAAAGCGGCAGTAGCAGCTGGGCTCCAACGAAACTCACCCTTTTTCATGCAATCTGTGATAGGAGCCATGATGGTACTAAAGCCTTTAATGAATCGACGGTAAAATGTGGCCAGACCATGAAAGCTACGAACCTCATGAATATTGGATGGAATTTTCCATTCAACAATAGCTCTAATCTTCTCAGGATCAACAGCCATGCCCGCAGCAGATATTACGAAACCTAAGAAAACCAAATTATCCGCCATGAATGTGCATTTCTTAAGGTTTGCGTATAGTTGTTCTTTCCGCAAAGTACTACAAACTTGCCACAAGTGTTTAAGATGTTGTTCTGCAGTAGTGCTGTAGATAAGAATATCATCAAAATAGACTACCAAGAACTTACCAATAAATGGCCTCAACACTTGTGTCATGACCCGCATAAAAGTACTTGGTGCGTTTGACAACCCAAATGGCATGACAAGCCATTCATATAGCCCATCCTTCGTTTTGAAGGCAGTCTTCCATTCGTCGCCAGGACGAATACGAATCTGATGGTAGCCACTCTTAAGATCTATCTTGGAAAAGATAGTAGCACCAGCCATTATGTCAAGCATATCATCTAACCGAGGTATCGGAAATCGATACTTAACGGTAATTTTGTTGATAGCTCGACTATCCACGCACATCCTCCACGTTCCATCTTTCTTTGGAGTCAACAGTGCGGGAACAGCGCAAGGGCTTAAGCTCTCCCTAAGGAAACCCTTGGCAAGAAGCTCCTCTACCTGCCGTTTTAGTTCTGCATGTTCTGCAGGATTCAAACGATAATGGGGCAAGTTAGGTAGGGTCGCTCCTGGAACGAGGTCAATTGCATGCTGAATATCACGCATGGGCGGGAGCTCGTTTGGTAAATCATCAGGGAAAACATCCCTAAACTCCTGAAAAACAGGTTCCACAGCACGTGGAACATCAATAGTGGACTCCTTACCAACATCCGTAGAAACTACAGCATAAACAATAGGATCCTCCTTAGAGCCCTTATGAGTCCTCTCATCTAACTCAGCCTGGAACTCACTTGCACTTAAGATGTGTAAACCCTTGGTTGTAGGAGTGGAAGCACTAGTACTGGGTTTAACACTGTCTTTAGGGTTATCCTTGCCTTTAGGAGGTAATGGATGTAATTTTACCTTTTTGTCTTTGAATTGAAAGGCAGAAATGTTTGTACGCCCAAAGTTGGTAACATCCATATCATAAAGCCAAGGTCTCCCTAAAATGATATGTCCCACGTCCATGGGAACCACGTCACACCAAAGCTGGTCCTGATAGGTGGACATACTAATTGGGACCAAGCACCGTTGGGTCACGGGAATGGATGTAGAATCCACCCAAGAGACGCGGTATGGCTTAGGGTGTGGAACAGGGGTCAAGCCTAGTCTAGACAAATTACTGGCTGACACCACATTGGTACAGCTCCCGCTATCAATAATGATCTTGCAGCTCTTCTCATTACACTTGACGTAGGTATGAAAGATGGAAGTTCTACGCCAATCCTCATTTTCTTGAATGGTCAATGCACATCTTAAAACCATTAATTTAGGTGGATCATCTTTTGTTAAAGATTGTGCATTTCCATGTTGAGGATAGGAGGGTGTAAATCGAAGAAAGGATACACGATCTTCCGGATTTTCACAATCCTCATCGCTAGGCACAAAATCCGGGATATAGGTATCTACCGTAGGATCATTCTCATCTTCTACGTCTTCTACGCAGAGATTGATGTTGCGGGTAGGACATTCACTGGCGTGGTGTCCATAACCGTGACATTTATGGCAGGTGAGAGATTTAGAACTGCCACCAACGATTCCTTTGCCTTTGTTATCCCTAAATGTATGCGGTCCATTTGTGGGATTACGGGTAAATTGGGAATTTGAATTAGATTTGTTACCCGAGGAATAAGGCTTGGAATCTGTTCCCCGATAATCACTGCGTTTAGCTTGCTTGTTTTTCATGGCTATCTCGAGGTTAAGGGTCACCTCGTAAATATCTTCTAAGCTGGCCGTTTTTACAGTGATTAGTTTCCTTTGAAATTCGGGGCGAAGACCTGTTCTAAATTTTGAAATTCGCTCAGGAAGGTCTTCTTGGGTATTACATCTTAAATTAAGTTCTTCGAACTTATTGATGTATTCGGTCACGGACATGCTACCCTGTCTAAGGTTAGATTTTTGATCTAAAAGTCTATCCCTGTCAGATTGGGGCTGATACTTGACCCGTAAGTGTTCCTTCATTTCATCCCAAGTATCAATAGGTGCCTCATGGCGACGCTGTAAACCCCGCTCAAGATCAACCCAGTACAAACGGGCTTGACTCACCAATTTCATTTTGGCGAATCGGACCTTTCTTTCTTCAGACATATCATACCAATCAAAATAATGGTCCATGTCAGATTCCCAATCAGAGTAGACCCTAGGATCAATGCGACCATCAAAGGTTGGGGCTTCAACCTTTACACTTCTCAGGGCCCACTCTTCAGAATTCCGTCTCCTGCCTTGGGGCCTACGGTCATCACCCGCCTCAGATTCGAGGTCGGTCTCATTATCTCGCTCTCTACCCCTAGGTCTCCCTTGTGGACGATTCCGAACATGACGATGCCCGTCATCATCACGTTGGGACCTTTCAATCTGTTCGAGGCGTGCCTCGAGACGAGTTGTGGCCTCATGAAGGCGGATGTCAAATTGTGCCTGCATGGCAGCCAACCTCTCATTCATAATGACATTGTTCTTAGCCAGCGCCTCATCCATCAACTTGGAAATTTGGGATCAATCCATTGTGAGGTGTTCGGGTTGGAAATCCCTACCACTCCTAGTGGGCATACAAGATGGATGCTAAGATGACTATCCTAAATTTATTATGCACTGCTGGAAATAATTGCAGAACTGAAATATGATGCAATGATATGATGCAATGATGTGTTATGCACTGCTGAAATTAATTTCAGAACTGAAATCAGATTCAGATGCGTTGCAATGATGTTTTATGCACTGCAGAAAATAATTTCAGAACTGAAATATGATGCAATGATGTGTTATGCACTGCTGAAATTACTTTCAGAATTGAAATCAGTTTCAGATGTGACGCAAGGTTACTTTATGCACTGCTGAAAATATTTTCCAGAACTGAAAAGCAACTGCAGTTGTGTTGCGATGCTGTGTATGCTCTGCAGAGAAAAATTTCAGAACTGAAACTCAAGTGCAGATCTGTAAATCTGCAGATGTGCACTGCTGAATAGATTGCAGATCTGTAAATTGCAGATGTGATATGCTGAATGGTGGACTGATACCAACAGATTTCAGATCTGAAATTTTCAGAGTTGAAAGACGTTCCAGAACTGAAAATAATTGCAGAACCCTAAGTGAACCTATGGCTCTGATACCAAGATTGATGCAGGACGATGCAAACTTAATCTATTGCAATGTAGTAAAAGTGCTGAAATCAGAAAGGGCAGAAAATTCAGATCTGGATCAGTACAAATTCCAAGGGTGGGTCAACATTAGATCTAGACCCTTATCACAGATCCCGCAGTAATAGTTCCCAGATTTAATAGCGGATCTTAATGGAAGGCAGAACTTCCAACACTTAGGGCTTGTTGGTTCAGTTGTTCAAGATCAGATCTGGGCTCTTGTGGTGGCTAGTAGATACTCAAGAAGAGAAGAGTAGAAGAGATAGAGAATACCTTTGTTGGGCTCTCACCAAACTCCAATCACAGGAGGCGTTAGAAGTGGTTGGCAAGAAGGTGGCTTGCAACCAAGTGGAGAAGAAGAAGAAGAAGCTCTTTTCTTATTCCAGAATTTTTTTTTTTACATGCATCATAATGGTGGAGAAGACCTAGCCCTAGATTTAAAGGATTTCTCCAACCAAAAAAGGAAAAAGGAAGAGAAGAAAGAGGAAGACATGAAAGGAAATAAAGAGGAGAAAAAGGAGGGAGGGGATCTTGCGCAAGATAGACTTGCGCATATTGGGATTCGTGCGCAAGTCTATCTTGCGCAAGAATCTTTTGTTTCCCTTTTTTTTTTTTCACTTAAATGGTGGTCCCCCCTTTTCTCTCTTATTTATTACATCGATAAGACAAAACGGGTCCCTCTACAGACTCTAATAAAAACTTAATATGGGACCAAACTAATTAAACAATTAAACTATGGGACCAAACAAATAACTTAAGGGAAGAAATAAATGAAACATGGGACCCAATACATTAACAAATCAAACCATGGGCCCTCAAAACAAAATTAAATCCAAGGACCCCTTCACTTCTCCAATCCATGTGCCACTTCCCTATGTGGGGCCTTCACTGTAATTGTGCACATGGGCCGTCGATGCTCCGCCATCGTGATCAAACGAAATCCAACCGTCGGATCTCCTCTGAAAGATAATCCAACGGTGGATTTGTCTTTTCTCCGCGTTCAATGCCATAGTATTGATCATCCAACCAGATTAGAGCTTGATCGGCTGCCCTGCGCTTTCTTCTCTGATAAACTTTGTATGGTTTTGGGGAATTTGGTAAGATGTCCCCATCACTAGTTCTCACCATTTTTTTGTGAGAACTCTAGATGGGGCCCATCTATCACCTAATCCAAATCTTGTAATACATAAGGACCCCCCGAATAGGCACACGCCTCAAATTTCGGTCAAATCAGAATTTACTAGACTGTTAAATTGATTGTGCAGAAATCCAAATGGTCTGAATTTGTGGGCCATGTATGAAGGGGTTAGGGACATGATTGAGGCCAAACTTGATATTTGAGGTGGTTCCAAATAGATCTTTTCATCCCCCCTGTTCCTATCCTCAAATGGGACCTACTTTCATGGTAGGTGCATGAGAACAGATCTCACTGGATTAAAGCCATATAAATAAGAGCACTATATAGCGCCCGGGCTCTTGGTTGGGGCCCACTGAGATGTATGATCATGGAATTCCATTTGATGTGAAGATCCATATGAGGCCTATCTATATGAAAAATCTTGAGTCCATATAATCATGTTAGCCTTTTAATCCATGGCCCTAAAATTTAATGGTTTAGAAGCATCATTTTATTATGATTTCAATCCAACGGTGAAATAAAATTGGATGAGTGTCAAATTTGGACATGTGACCATACATAAGAGGGTAGTGCGTTATGAAAAGATTAGATTGACTCAATATGGGCCCTATGCCCAAAAATAGAGGGTGGAAAAAGGGGCATTTTTAAAGTGGGACGTTTTTTTAGAATTTCCCATATATAGATATATATGGGAAATGTTCTTGTGAGAACTGTTCTTATTGTGCACACAGAACTTTTTTACCGTTTCCCTATAGTGGAGCCCAACGACCACCCTGAATTCCACACTACCACCCATTTTAGGCCCCATCCATTCTGATTGGCTTATTGGATTGACTGCATCCATCCGAATGGACTTTATATATATACATGTGTGTATGTGCAATTGATCCAACAGTCTTGTCGAGTCGGATGGGGCCCAAAATTTGTAGATGGTTGGAATTCAAGGAGTCAGGTGTGTGGTCCATTTGGATGGATCACATAGTGGGCCCCACTATGAGAAATAGTAAAAAGTTTTCGTGAGGATGTTCCTCACAAGATCATTTGCCTATATATATGTATTTGGTGATATTCAGGTGAGAACTGTTCTCACCTACCTACCGTGAGAACTTTTCATGGGACTTACTTTTGGATCCCATTTGGAGATGAAACCAAGGGGGATGGAAAAATCCATGTGGGACCACCTTAGATATCAAGTTTGACACCAATCACATATTCCTAATCCCATCATCTGTTGCCCCAGAAATCTAATTCATTTGGATTAGGGTATAGTCGATCCAATGGTTCAGTAAATTTAGATCTAACCGAAATTTGGTATGTGTGACTATTGAGAGGTCCCATGTGCATTTTAAGATTTGGAATGGGTGATAGATGGGCCCTACCTAGAGTTTTCACGAAAAAAACTATGAGAACAGTTCTCACTTGAATATTTTCTATATATATATATATATATATAGAGTACAATAACTAGTCTATACTCGGTCCTCCTTTTTAGAGATAATCTCCTGAAGTATAATGTTTCTCTCAAGTCTTTATACTGGTGCTCTAAGAAGCACGGACACGGACACGGACACGGGACACAGATACGACACGACACGGACACGCTAACACGGCATTTGTCAAAAAAGTAGGACGCGGACATGTTAGGGACACGTTAATAATATATATTAATATATATATATCTAATCATCTACTAAAAAAATAATATCATTTTAACTTTCTTAATCAATTTAGCAATCAAAAAATAAAAATTCAAGTACCAACTAATAGACATATCAAATTATCAAATATCAATACAACACTAAAACATAATTCATAATCATTAAACATGAAATATTCATAGTTCCATAAAATCCATATAAAGAAAAGGGCGGATCATTTCTTTCCCCTCCTAAAAAAAACAAAAATAAAAAAGAAGCCAATCTTGAGGCCTATTCTTGAGTGAAATATTTATTTGTCTTTTGCTTGTGATATAATTGATATTTACAATCATATATTTTTTCATAGTATAAAATTGTCATATATTAAGTTTACAAGTTTTAATAACCACATGTTACCAAAGTGTCCAAGAGATATTAGTCACATGTTTATTTTTTAGTCATAGACACGGGTTAGGAATTGTAGAACACGTTACAAAAAGAGTGTCAAACAAGTGTCCGAAATTAAAATTTTTAGTTCTCAATTATGGACACGGTTAAATGGTATCGGACACGTGTCCGAGAGTGTCGGAGGAGTGTCCGTGTCGGACACGTCACTTTCTTAGAAGTGTCCGTGCTTCTTAGCTGGTGCTTGTTTATTGTATGGTATTAGTCACTATCACAATGCTCTATTATTTGTCACTGCCGTCCAAGCTGCAGCATATCATACCTGCCTAGCATTCTCAATGTGCCAGCAAGATGAGTTTGAGATATTGCTTTGGTGAGAATGCATGCACTGGTTCTGGGCCTCTCAAATTGATCAGGCAGTCCCATGATTAGGTACGCACCAAGCCATAAAAATTATTGTTACCACCAAGGTTACCAATTAGTTTTGGCTGTCTCTGGTTCCTGTTTTTTAGGAGAGATTTTTGTTTTTTTTTTTTTTAAAACCAAATTCCCTTTGGCCCAACATAGCATAAAACCAAACACATGCATAGATGAGCATTTTAAATATTTCTTTATTCAATTTCTTTGTTTCTCAAATCCTGAAAATATTTCATTTTTATTTTGCACTGTGGTAATATTAACTTCGTTTGCTAATAATCTAGCCCATGATGCTTTATAGGACAAATTATTAAAAAAGGTTCCATTTGGTTTACAGAACCCATTGGAGGGGAAATTACCATAGCATGTGAAGCTGGATTGGTTGGCACAGTTCCCAAGACAGCTATGGAGAAGCAATTGATGGAGCAGTTTAAAAATAGTAAGTTTTCAAGGTCAGCTGAAAAGTCCCAGAGAGGTTGTTACTACACATCAATTCCAAATGTCGTCAAGCAAAGGGGCATTTGTGGAGAAGAGCTTACTTCTTTGAACCTTGACAAAGTAAACTCAATAGACTCAAATTATTTTTTGAACCTTAAGGGAAAATGATGTTTTCCCAATCCTGAATTTATTTTTGTCAATTGTAGTGTCTTCTTTGAGATTGGAATTTCATCTCACTTTCAGATGAGCGAAATTAAAAGTCCATTGGAGCTGTATCAAAGAAAAATGTTCAGTTTGCAGGCTCTCTGAGCCGTACATGTGGGGCCATGGTTTAGGGATCCCAGAAAATGAATCTGATAAATGATGGTCCCAACTTCTCCTAGGTTGGATGGCCCAACATAGTAATCATTTATCTATTTTTTTCTTGTTCTATTTTTATATATAGGGTACCAATGAAAGGATATTTATCATCCGACTAGAGATTTTTTGGATACCCATCCTCTTGGGCCAACCAGGTCTAGTCTAAAATGTTTAAATTGTGGGCGCTAGAGTCAGTAGAAACCTATAATTCCTCTAAACAAAATGCATTGCTGATCGGTGGAATTTATTTTGTTGGAATGACTTCATCTTCAGACGCAACTGCTAGAAGCCATCCTAATGAAAGATTATGAAGGTGAAGAAGATCTACTTTTGGGAGAACTCCAATTTGCATTTATTGCATTTCTGGTGATGTTCAAAAGCTTTATTGCTTACTTCTAGTCTAATTCATTTCTTCTGTCTCTTTTCTTATTTTTTCTTTCTTTTTTTTTATTTTTTGATTATAATTATTATTTTTAATTTTATGGCATTTGAAAATATGCAGATGGGACAATCACTTGAAGCATTTCTTCAGTGGAAGGCTATTGTCAGTCTTCTTTTCAGCTGTACAGATGCAGTGAGTACTATATATTTGCTTTGTTATAAATGCTTAAATTCAAACTAATTGCAGGTTAAGGTTTGCGTTATGATCTTGCAAACTTTGTTATACCTGTATATAATTCGTAGTAATATGTAGTTATTATAGATAGAGGAACCCAGTTTTCTTCTGTTTGTTTCCTTAAGGGGGAGAAAAACAGATCATAATGTTATTATTTTTACTACACACATGAAGTGCTCATGTATGAGTGCCTCAGAAACTATTTTATTTTCTTCTCTTAGATGGCAATGTAATCTCAGGTAAATAACAGCGATTTTGTAACTACTTGGGATTCCATTTGTAAAAGTTGATAGATGATTTCTCATGCATCCAAGGTTTGTTAGAGCCAATGATAAAAATAGCGGTTGTGGCGGGCATAGCGGCTAGTGGCCAAAATACTACGTAGTGGGCGATATGTAGCGATTGCGATGATACGTAGCAGTGTGAACATTTTAAGTGGTAAAAAAAAAAAAAATCTTGTATAGCAGCAAATCTTGTGTTTTTTAGTGACTTGGAACTTTATAAGGGTACAGGCAACTATAGGAAAGGCTATTGAGGAGAAGAAATAGGAAAATAGTGTTATAAATTAAAATATTTAGCTTTATCAGGTTTTAGACCGTAGCCCCACTATTTTCAAAATAGCATAGCAGCCTCAACCGCTACGGCTGACAATGCATAGCGGCCGCTATTTTGTACCATGGCTATAACCATGTGTGAAGCTGAGTACCAGTCAATGGTCCTACTGCGTCCAGGATTTTGCTAAAATCATGTTTCAAGCTGGATGGCTGTCAATGAGAAGGTGGAACTTGGGTCAAAGTTCTGAGCTATCTTCAAGTGGGCCAGACCATGTTGATGCTCAGACCCAAAAATAGCAACATCATGTTGACTGAATTATTAGAAAAAGGAAGAGTTGGTGATGGGCCCACATTTAGAGCAGTTTTGTGTGCACACTTTTCCATGGAAAAAGTGTGACAAGTGGAAAAGATTTTACATGCTTCATTAAAATCCTTGTTTCCTGCTCGTGAAAAAATTGTTACATGGGCCCAAAGCCCATCTGAAAGCCCATTTGAAAAGAGCCCATCTGAAAAGAGGAGCCTTCTTTACTTGGAATACTATTGCTGTAATTAGCTGTAATTAGTCTTCCTTCTTAACTTAGAATTCTAATTGATGTAAATTAGTGAGTTTTCCTTTCTTAGAGCCTAGATTAGAGGCATGTAAAGATATATATATATTGATGTATAATCTCAATAGAAGGACACATAAATTAATACATTCTCAAGAGAATTCAAAATCTATTTTTTATGATCGTGAGTTTGTCATGGTATCAGAGCCCTGATCTACAGTCCTCTTCTCTTCTAATCTTCTTCTTCAACTGGTTTGTAGAATCTTGGTGATAACAGTCATTGGCATCCTGTCGTTGATTGTTCGTGCATGTTACATCAGCAGACCCTCCAATCCTGGTCGACCACTCATCCTGGAATTCTTGGACATTTTTTCAAATTTTTTCGATCATCAGAGGTAGGCCATCTCATCTCTTTTAGTATTTCAGTTTTGTCCAACAGATTTCATCTTAGCCGTTCAAAATTGTGGATTTTGATCCATTTTGAGTGAGACCTCTTCCAGCAGTAGCGAAATTTGACTACCCTTCCATCCCCTGTCTTTGATCTGTCTCAAGATCACTTGGTGGGGTCCACGTGCTACCTTTTCCCATGAAATCAAGGACGTACTACTTTCCTGTTGTTCTCTTTTGGCCAAAATCAATTTTAATCTAACATTGAGATGGACAAATCTGAGGTTACTTTGATCAAATTCACTGGACAAAATTACCCTGTATGGTCTTTTCAATTCCAAACCTACCTCGAAGCTAAGGAATTGTGTGGTTTTGTTTCTGTTGCTGACCCTAAACCCACTGAGGATGAAAAAAAGATCTCCTCTTGGCAGACAAAAGATGCCAAAATCAAATCCTGGATTCTGGGATCGGTTGAGCCTCATCTGATAATGAATCTCAAGCCTTACCCCACTTCTAAAGCCATGTGGGGGTATTTGAAGAAAGTATACCATCAAGATAACTCTGCGCAACAGTTCCATCTTGAATGTGCTATTGCTGAATATACCCAAGGGACTTTGTCATTACAAGATTACTATTCAGGTTTCCGTACTCTGTGGTTGGAATACGACAGTATTAAATATGCGGATGTGGCTGACAATGTGCTGGCGGTAATTCAAGACCTTTAGGCATCTAGTCAGCGAGATCAATTTTTGATGAAACAGCAGCATGAATTTGAAAGTGTCCGATCTGCTCTGATGAATCAGTCGCCCCTATCTTCCTTGGTTGTATGCTTGAATGAGCTCTTACGCGAAGAACAGCGCCTTACGACCTCGGCTCATATTGCTCAACAAAAGACTGAAACCTATTCAGTCGCATTTTCGGCACATAAAACTTCTCAGCCTCGAGACTTGAGCAAAATCCAATGTTACAGTTGTCAGAAATTTGGGCACGTTGCCTCTCAATGCAAACAAAAAGTCTGCAGTTACTGTAAAAAGTCGGAACATATCATCTCTGAATGTCGTCGCTGTCCTCCACGTCAGTCGACACAATATCAGACTCCACAGTCTCCAGCATCGCAGTATCCTACTCCACCGTCTCAGACTCCACAGTCTCCAGCATCGCAGTATCCTACTCCACCGTCTCAGACTCCACATGCTTATGTGGCTTCCTCGGTTATGCCTGTTCCTACATCTGCAACCCCACAGCCTGGGTCCTCCTCATCTCTCACTCCTGAATTGGTTCAACAAATGATTATCAATGCCCTCTCTGCTTTTGGTCTATCAGGTAAGTCTTCTTCATCTTCCACTTGGTTTCTTGATTCCGGGGCGTCTAATTATATGACGTATTCCCATACTCCTCTCTCCAATATGACAAGTTACACTGGCCCTCTTCAAATACAAATTGCTGATGGAGGACATGTTCCCATTACTGCCATTGGCGATATCCCTAGTTCCATCCTCTTGAGAAATGTTTATCTTTGTCCTAATTTACCTTCCAACCTATTGTTAGTCGGACAACTTATTGAAAATAATTTTAACATCTCATTTTCTTCTTCTGGTTGTGTTGTGCAGGACTAGATGTCCGGGAAGGAGATTGCGAGGGGGCCTAAGTGTGGACGCTTGTTTCCGCCGGATCTTTCTCAAATTTCTAGGAATCAATTTGCCAATAATATGTTTTGTTTTTCTCTTAGAGATAATTGCCGGTTATGGCATAATAGACTCAGACATCCTAATTCCAAGGCTTTGTCCCTTATGTTCAATTCTGGTTTATTAAATAAATCTCTTCGTTTATCTTCTTGTGTGCCTTTTGATTGTGCTACTTGTAAAATGGGAAAGAGCAAAACACTTCCGTTTCCTCAATCTACTTTTCACACTTCTCAGTGTTTTGATTTAGTTCATAGTGATATATGGGGAATTGCTCCCGCTCTTTCCCACGCTCACTATAAATATTTTGTGACCTTTATTGATGATTTCAGTCGGTTCACATGGGTCTACTTTCTGCATTCCAAATCTGATGTTTTTCATGTTTTTCAAATTTTTTTGGCTTATGTTGAAAATCAATTTTCCACGTGCATTAAAATCTTGCGAACTGATTCTGGCGGGGAATATATGTCCTCTGATTTTCAACAGTTTTTGCAAACCAAAGGCGTTATTTCTCAAAGATCTTGTTCTTATACTCCCCAGCAGAATGGAGTCGCTGAACGGAAAAATAGACATCTTCTTGATGTCACTCGTTCCCTTCTTCTGGAATCCTCGGTTCCTACTCGTTTTTGGGTTGAGGCATTGGCTACAGCAGCTCATCTTATCAATCGTGTGCCATCAACCTCCATTGAGAATCAAAGCCCATATTACCGTTTGTACAAGACTGCTCCATCCTATGATGATCTTCATGTTTTTTGCTCCATTTTTTTTGTGCACTTGCCTCCTTCTGAAAGGACAAAACTCACGGCACAATCAGCTCAGTGTGTGTTTTTAGGTTATGCACCCTTCCAGAAAGGGTTCCTTTGCTATGATCCTCACATTCGTCGGTTCCGTATCTCTAGGAATGTCGTCTTCTTTGAATATCAGTATTTTTTTCAAAAACACATTGATCCTCCTGACTCCTCTTTTGTGACATTACCTGGTTCTTTACTTGGAATACTATTGCTGTAATTAGCTGTAATTAGTCTTCCTTCTTAACTTAGAATCCTAATTGATATAAATTAGTGAGTTTTCCTTTCTTAGAGCCTAGATTAAATGTAATTAGCTGTAATTAGTCTTCCTTCTTAACTTAAAATTCTAATTGATGTAAATTAGTGAGTTTTCCTTTTTTAGAGCCTAGATTAAAGGCATGTAAAGATATATATATTGATGTATAATCTCAATAGAAGGACACACAAATTAATATATTCTCAAGAGAATTCAAAATCTCTTCTCTATGATCGTGAGTTTGTCAAAAATGACCTACGTTTTCTGCGATTCCTGGGAAAAGCCTTTCCTATGGGGTTGTGGGGCAAAGAGGAAATTTTCTGCAGAACCAGTTTTCCATGGGAGTACACAAACATGCTCTTATTGTCATAAGAGATCTGCTTGATGAGTGGTAGTGCACGATTTTTTGGCCATCTGCTTCGAAAGCAGGTCTAATGCAGAGAATAGATGTTGAAGGTGTGTGCATGTGTGCCACATCCACTTGAAAACATGCCATCGAAATAGGCAAACAATATCAATGCATCCATGCTCATTCATTACACTAATATTTATCTGAACTTTTTTTTTTTTTTGGCAGCCTTTCCATACGAGGAGTCATCTATTTACCAAGGTACATTCTTACCATGCATGTCAAAGTCCAGTTAATTATTTACATTATAAGATGCATTGTGACAAATATTCTCCACTACAATGATTGTGGGGTTCTCCTGAATGGATGACTATCGTGAAGGGTAAGAGGATGGAAAGATATCATCATTTGGTCAGTTTTGGGGGAAAAAATCAGCCCAATCACATCATCATAACCCTTTGATCTACGGTTGTCAGGGTTCAATTGTTTCTAAGATATCATTATCATTGCTACCGACACCAATCCTCCACATTTCCTTCATAACAAACCGAATAAGAACCGTCTAATTAGGTGTGAATGTGATATATTTGAAAACCATGCCTACACTAGGGCTCGCTTTGGTCCTACCAATCCAGAAGTTGGCAATTATTAGATTTTATCATTATGATAAATTTTGTGCAACTATAGCCATTAAAATTTGAGGATCTAAAATTAAGGGCTGAGATCATTTGACCGTACCAATGTCACATGCCCCTATTCTGTATTGAAACCTATACCTGGTCTCTCGATTGCCATGTATCTAGTTGAGCCTCTACAGAAGGTGGGGTGTTTTTCAAGGAAAAATTCCCAGGCGCTTTCTAGTGTGTGCTTGTGTACTGTGCACATGCGTGTGTCCGGTGCGCTTGTGTGGTGTGGGTGGGTATCTAGCATGTGGATGTGTAGAATAGCTCCCTGGTTGCCTCCTGGGTTTTTTTTTTCTTTTCTTTTTTTTTTTTTTGGTATATTTGTATCAAACTCTTTTTTCTTGACTAAAGTCTTCGGTTACCAATTTAAACAAAAAACCCCTGCTTCCATTGAATAGGATACTTGTTTCAATGTCAAGTGCTAGTTTTGGTAAATGAGGTGTCTCATGGGCTAGGTTTTAGCAGATGAGTTGTCAGTGACTCGTATTCCCATTTCTCACTTTTGTATCTGTCTGTGCATATAGGCATAAAATATCTATTGACATCAAATATCTGGTAAAGAATGAATTCACATATAAAAATCAAAAAAGTTTGTTTACTATGGACCCATATTGGCATGTGTAAAAACCTTGAATTCCATTGGCATAAGTTTTGTAATCGTGGTCTTGTTGGTCAGTATTTTAGGTGCATATTTGCAAGTGGCCTAAAACAAATCCTCCTTGGGGTAGGGTATGAAGGATGGGAAGACTGTTGTTACTTTCTGTTCACTCTTTCCTCTGCCTCCCATGGATTTGTGGAGGTCAGGACTGGTTTAGGACTTTGGAAATGGGATATTAGAAAGTGCAGGAGTAATGTTCTTGGTACTTTATGTTGATCTGGTTGGTAAAGTATCTAATTCTATCCAATCTAAAGAGAAATTCATGCAATTTGTCTCAGGACTCCGCTCTACATTTTTCACTTTTTTCTACCAATATTTTATTGTAGTTTGTCATATTTTTCAGTTTATAATGGTGATCTACTACCAGTTAAAGCATGGGTTTCATAAGGACCACACAGGCACACTTGGTTTGGAAAATGGGGCATCAGTTGTCCTGGATGATTCCTGGCTCTCCAAGGACATCTTTCTGCATCAACTTTGCAAGGTTGTTTTCTTTCTTTTCTCTTGTGTGCTTGTTTTTTTATTTGGTTGTGTGTCTGGCATTCCAATTGCAACTGTAATGTGAAGTAAAATGTTAGTTGCAACAATAAAAGTGAAAACACCTAAAAATTTTGTATAATGTGATAACCTGAAATTCTATCTCCAGGATTTCTTTTCCCTGGTGCAAGAAGCCTCTGCTGTTGATGGGGATCTACTGACATGGGTTTGTATCCTTAATTTTTCTTTCATTCTTCCTTAATGTATTTTGTTTCTTATGCCTTAGTTTCATTAACAGAAGTGACTACATAAGATTTTTCAGTCTGTTGAAAATTGAAATGATATAATTTCTTTACTGTGTAAGATTTTTCTTTACTTTACTACTGATAAAAAAAATTCTTCACTGTAACTTCTACATTCTAGATTTGGCATCTATAATTCTTAACCCATGCTTTCCATTCAAAAAAAAAAAAAAAAAGGTATGGAAACCTAAAATCATTTACCCTACAATTTGAATCGTCTCAGTCACCATCTGAAAGAGCAATTAACAAAAGCTGAATGATTTTATCCATAGCCAAGGATGTATTGTATCCATAGTTGTCCATTCTGTCCTATTCTAGTTAGAATTCCAAAAAGCGTCTTTTTCCAGGAAGGAAACCAGAACAAAACACCCCTTTATACACCAGAATGTTAATGTTTTGTTCCGAGCGGCCAATATTCCAGTCTGTTCTGACCAGAGCAGTGTATGTTCTGATGCAATTTTTTCCTTCTTTGCATCTGTCCTTCCAAAAATTTTGGTACATGAGTCATTTGACCCCCTACTAAAGGGAGCAAGATGAATTATTTACTTTGTGCCCACTTTGTGCCCGTTTCCCTTACTTTCACTGTCAAAACTAAAATAAATAAATAAACCATATAGCCTCAAACCATGAGGAGTGCTTGGAAAATGAAAATAAGCTGCAAGTTTTGAGTAGGAAAATAGCCATTTTATCATGGAGTTTATATTAAATTATGTAACATATGAATTTTTTTTGTCATTATAGAATTCTTCTCTCCTTTTTCTTATTTGCCTACGCTGGAACCTCAAACTCACACACTCACATCTCCTACCGCCTGAGCTACAGATTGGGGACAGGTTCCTTGTTTTAGTTTGCATCTTTTCCCAAACAGAAACAGCAGAACTGCCTGAACACTAACATTTCATTCCATGGCTAAAATGGAATGAAGGCTAGAACAGAATTGACAACTATTATTGTGTCATCATGCTCTGAATTTAAAGGTGGGGCTCCTGAATTGATGAATATACCACTGATTTAACGGAACCTACTGTTTGTTAACTATGGTCCAACTCCTAAGCCTTTTACTGATAGCCTGCAGATAGACAGTCCAGAGACTTTGCCTATGAAGTCTCCAGCTGGGAAATTTTGAAGACATGGCCCCTCTGTGGTAGAGTCCATAGGATTGTCTCAGGCCAAAGGATCAAATAATTCTTCCCAATAAAATTTAGGCAACATATTAGTCACTGAACTCTCTACATATAGAAAGAGTTTCCAAGGCTTGTACTTTGTCTCCATGGCTTCTTATAGATGAAACAGTCATTACTGCTTCTCCATTGTGACTACAACGCTCTAGGGAATCAGGGTTGGCCCTGAGAGTTTTTGGGCCTAAAGGAAAGTTCTATGATACACCCTATATATATTCATATAAAATTATGGTTATAACGGTAAGTACTCAAAATATTCAAACCATTTGCTCATGCAAGTAATGTGCTCATTACTAGTTTCATGACTTTTGAGCCTTTGACCAAGGTTCCTCTAGTCTCTAAAGCCTTTCGTAGCCAATTGAGTCTTATTTTCATCTTGCTTAAACCACTTACAACAAAAACAAAACACTCTGCCCGAAGCTTCTGAATATATTAACCATTTTCTATCATGCTTCTCTCCATTTGTTAAATGCCGAATGTAATGTGTAGAAGAGAAATGTCTACCAAAATCATCTTTAGGAAAGTCGAGTCCATTGACTCTTAAAGGACCTCTTTCTACTAATAAGTTTCTGAAATTATGATCAATTATGTTCCAATTACTTGGATCATAAATGTCTATAAGTTCAACTTCTGTATTTTAATCTTTATTTTGATCATTCTTACTCTTGTTTTCATGGACATTCTCATCCAAACATGGATTAGGAGAATCGACATCAATATCATTTTCCTCCCTATTTTTGTTATTCATTAAATCATCAAGTTCTTCATCGATATGCTCATCATGATCATTTTTCTCCCTATTTTCCTCATTCAACAAATCTTCAACCAAAAACCTGAACTCTCAGTTTGTTTCTTACCAACAAAAAATTTTTCAAGAGCTCCCGCTTGAGATCGAATTAATTCTCATACTTTTTGCCTCTCTTTCTCTTTTTTCATATCTAGAACTATACTTTCTAGGAACCATGATCAATTAATCAATAAATCCACAATCCAACAATCAACAACTCACCCAATTTAAGAGATGATTATCAAGTGAAGCAAAACCTGGAAGTCTTCTTTTCAATTTGAAACCATCCAATGATTATCTAATTCAGACAACATAAAAGCAAGTTAGATTATGAACCTTAAAATTAACTAAGATAAAAATTTCCTAATTAAACCATAATAATTTGGCAACAAAAACCCTAATAGAACTGAAATATTTAACTCTCAACTCAGTACTAACTTCTAATAAACAGACGAATAAGCTTTTTGAAATAGTTAACCGAAAAGAGAATCATCAACAACAGTAGCCGGTAGCAATAGCAACTCTGGATTGGAGTATGTCACTCGCCACAATGTTGAAGGCTCTCGTAGTCTTGTTGCTTCTTTTCTTTTTCTTTTTAGTTTCTAAAATCTCTTTTACTCTCAAACTTGACCCGCCTTAGTTTCCATGATACACCATCGGGTTATTTTCTTTGTGTAATTTTGGGCCGATTTACTATCTCCATTTAGATTTAGGATTAACCAATTTTATTTTTACTTTTGTACCTAGGCTGCTAGGCTTCTTGTTTAGGATTGGGTTTTTTATCCTTGGACCTAGTATAAATAGTAAGCTACATATGGGGCCTATATTTTTTTGTGTCAAAGTAGGGGGCCCAAAGCAGTGGCTTTGCCACACTTTGCTCAGGGACGGCCCCATATGGAATGGTAGATACTGAATTCAATAACCAATGCCAGCATTCATATGGAACTTACCATTCTAGCATTTCACAGACAAGGAGGCTGCAAGGCCTGGTTGAGAACACTCTAGGATGGGACTTCCAGAACGAGGCTGATGGTGGCATCTATGGAGAAGATAATGAGGTACATGAAATGGGTACCCAACTAAAAGTAATATGGTGTTCTTCTGCCATCTGTTGGAAATGTATAGAATTTATCTCTGTTTATTTTTGCAGTTTGCTCCTGTCATTGAAATGCTGGACTCCACAAGCTCTGATGAAATGGCTGCTTAAATTAGCGCGTGATCAAATGGTATGGAACATCTGGGTGTTTCAGTTGCGATGCTACCCAATGTGGTATTTTTGAACTCATAACTTTTGGACTCGACTAAAGAGAGGTGAACAACTTTCTTTTTCAATAGGTAACATGACTGCTGCAACCTTGTGATTGTGACAATGGGCACCATCCGATTATGGTGTGGACAATGAGCACCTTTCAATTGTGCTGCAGGCTCAGGCCGGCATGGTGACTTTTGGCAAATATGATTTTTGCTTGCATGCTTCAACGTGGTGACTTGTTTTTTGGATGGATGATAGTGATACTTAAAGATGTAAATATCAAATCTTAAAAATATGCTTAGATTAATGTTAAATGACCAATTTGTTTTCTAACATCCTCAATACTAGTCAAATCTCCAAATGATGGTCGAGCATAGGGTGAGAGTTGGTGTTGGTGTGGGTAGTGGAGTTTGTGGTTTGGGAAGGCCAGGTATGCCCGTCCCATTGTGGGAAATTGCCTTGATCATCATGTGTGGTTGGTTTTTATTTTTATATTATTTTTGGAACAAGTGTTTGGAACTTTCAATTTATTTGTTATGAGAAATGATCAAGCTCAACTGATTGAACTACAATTTGGCGCCCTGCCCACTTTGTGGAGGCCAGCTGCATCCTCCTATTTGGAATGATCGAGTGTTGATTGCATATGACCTGAATTTCAAGTCGATTGACCATAATGTTTGAACTGCGTTATTCTAGGTGTTTATTGGGAAGGCTTCGGATGGTTACTATCATGAAATGAAGGTTATGTAGCTATTTGACGTTGAGGAGCTGAAATCGATGGGCAATAACTTTTGATTGAGCTGATATTGAAATCAACCCAAGTGTATGGATTGACCAATTCCATCCACCGGTTTTCCCTTGACTGTTATGCGATGGGATGGGCCCTAGAGGAATGAAAATTGTTTGCATCACATTGTTTTTTGAGTTATCAATGTGAGATCCTACTTCATTGATTTACTTTGTCACAGATTTTTCTCAGCTACGAGCAGTTGTATATGCATAATATATGTTCTGGCTCATGGCCCCCCACTTGCATGTTTTCCGACCATTGGGCATTGGATTGGGCATTGGATGGATGGAAAGATCTGTTTATGGATGAGTCATGCATAAAAAAAAAGTCCCGTAAGATCATCCTAGCCCTTGATTTAAGCCTTAAAATTAAATTTTGACGGTCTATAACCATAGATTTTTTTTAGATTCAATTCAATGATGAGTAAAGCTTTTATGATCACAAAATTAGGCATACTGCTAGATCATGAGGGGATAGACCTGAGAAAAGAGGTGCAGTTTTCAAAGGTGGACCCAAGAAACACAAAAGGGAACATTAAAGAATACAGATTTAAGATTTTCAATAACTTTTTAGGATTTTTAAAATTTTGGACCTTTTTAAAATCATGCTTACTCTATGAGGTAAGAGTGCAGGAGTTTTGAGTTTGGAGTTCAGAGAGAGGGAGAGAGAGCACTTCCAAACTGGGCAACCAGGCAACCAGACTTAGAATCATCCCTTGGTGAGTAGTACAGAGTTGAAAACAGAGTCCGAGACTCTGATAACTTGTATCCAATACTTCAGAGTTGAAAACAGAGTCTGAGACTCTGATAACATGGATCCAATACATCTTTTTTTTTTCTTTGCCTTAAGGATTTAAATTAGAATAAAAGGCCCAGAGGGCTACAAAAGGCCAGCCAACGGCCGAGGGGAAGAGAGGGGCCTATAGGGGGAAGCCCCAGAGAGCAAAATAAAAGCAAAAGGAAAAAAGGACTAGAGGAAAAACAACCGAAGGAGGAGAGAATCCAGTCAGAAAAAGATGACTGCAAACCAGCGTTGGAGCAGGAAGAGAACCCGATCCTCCTTAGTTGCTGCGATCCCTGTGGTTGGTCGCATGGGGAACTTGATTTTGGGTTATGGACGTCTCCGGAGCAGTCTCTACGTGGTTGTGGAAGGTCCTGGAGTACAGGGCAGCTTGTTATTGCTTTAGTTGCATCTGGTGCTGGAACTCACGAAGGAGAGAGTTTCTGAAGGTTTGAACGGGGGAATCATATTTGGAGAGCGCGTCAACGAGTGTATTTGTCGATCTGTTGCGGTGATTGATGGACTAGTGTATTCTATCCATTTAATGTCACTGTGTACTAGTGTAAAATTTCCCATTCAGGGCATACAAACAGTGCAAGGAAGAGGGAAGGCTCCGCCATGCAGCTTTACAGTTCTAAGTAAAGCTCTGAGGGTACAGACGTTCGCACATGACTAATTAGTAGATTGGGCATTCACGAATTGGGCTAGGATCTTACTCGTTCTTCACTCTTTTTGAGAGAGATATTGGGGTGGGGTGGTGGAAGAGATATTCTGCTGGGACTCATGCAAATAGGAAGCATTTAAAGCAGGCAGTTTAGGTTTTTGAGGCTATTTATTGCCCGTAAAGAATCCCTTAGACTAGGCTGTCAATGTCAATCCGGCCCTTTAGAGAGGGGGCCCGGCCCGTCCCAGCCCGCAAAAGCCCTCAAAATGAGGACTTATTTTTTTCATTTAAAGTCCAAGGGTAGGGTAGGGTAGGGTAGGGCTATATTTTTAAAAACTCGCATCTAGAGGGTTAAGCTTAGGCTTGACTAATCAGGCCCGAGGGGGCTCAGCCCGGCCCACTGTTTATTAAATTTTAATATAAAATATATAATATACACAATGAATTTGAAAATGATTTGGTATATGATGCACCTACCAAAACATTGTCCAATGTGGATAACGTTGATTTGGTAAAGAAATCTAATGAGTTTGAAGATGATTTTTTAGCTTTTGAGGAATAAATGACTCAAACAGTTGTAGAGGAAAAATTGAAATTAGATTATTATTTGGAGGAGCCAATGGATAAATCTAAAAATTTCAATATATTGGATTGGTAGAAAGTTAATTCAAAAAAATATCCAGTTGTCTCCAGAATGGCTTTGTGACATTTTAGCAATTCCTGTTTCTATAGTTGCTTCTGAATCAGCATTTAGTACGGGAGGAAGAGTACTTGATCAATATAGGAGTTGTTTAAAATCTGAAACTGTAGAAGTCTTAATTTGCACACAAGATTGGATAGTACGCAGCTACACAATGATAATAATACATTCGATGATCTTTTAGATATTCTAAAAGTAGATTAAATAATAAAATAAAGAATTATTGTTATTTGTTACATATTTATTATTATTTATAGAATTATTATTGTCTACCTTATGTTTTATATTGTAAAAATGATTTTATCCCACCACCAATGCCTTAAAAAAAAGTTTTTAACTCCTCCATGCTGCCTTTTGTATTGCATTGCCAGTCCTCAGCCCAGGCAAAGGAGGAGGGTTTGTATAAGGTTGGTTGGTGGTAGTGGCATAGGCTGTTGCATATAAAAGATTTATTTCCATTAAAGAAAAAAATTTTCCTTTCTTTTGGCCCTGGCTCGGCTATGGCCCGGTCCTAGCCCTTGAGGGTTGGGTAAGGGCCTAAAAATTATAGGCCCGCCATAAAAGTCAAGGGCCTTTGCTCGAGTAGGCCCGGCCCGCATATGTGAGGGTAGGATAAGGGCTTACCTAAGCCTGGCCCTGGCCCTGGCCCGGCCCTTTGATAGCCCTACCTTGGACCTTACATTTGCCCATGAATAATTAAAGTTTAAATACTTCTCACAAAACTATTTATGCGATATCTTAAGAATGTGTGATATTACATATATCGGACTGTATAATATCCTACAACTATATTATTATATCACACAAATCATCCTCTACACATCTTGTGGCCATGCAATATTGTATTATTTTTGTAGGAACATTTCTATGGAAAATATTTAAAATTTACCTATTTTGGAGTAAATGTCAGATTTGATGGCTGTTGTACAGACAATATTCCTAAGTTTTTTATATTTTGTTCTATAGATTGGTCCTATTGACTACTAGGAAACCTCATGAATTTCTTGTCCAATCCTTAACCTCCTATATATTGTTTGTTGAAGAGGCAGAGTGAATCAGTGGGAAAGTAACCCAATGATTAGAAATCTTTCTTTATCTATGCTTGGTTGGTCATAATAAGTGGAAAAGTAAAATTGCAGCCACAAAAACATGTCACGTTACTTTACCATTTGTCAAAAAATTTTACTTCTTAAAATACAATTAGTCACTGTATCACTTGTTGACTTTCATCTTAGTTCAAGCTACGTTACGTTGCTTTACGGAACAAACATATTTTTGCTTTACTAGAAATATATATTTCTCATTTATACAACTATTACCATTCATACTGATTTAATATTTAGTTTATATATATATATATATTTTTGTAAATTATTCAAACCAGGAGGACAGGGACTCATCCTCCAAACACATTCCACTGCATTTAAATCTTTTTGTACATTTCGTATAAAACAACACATGCAAAAGATCTTATAAAAATTATAAAGTGTTTAACATATCCGTTAACCCAAAGGGATGATGATGAATCATGCCAAAGACCCACGCAATCCGTCCCCATATCACATGACAGTAAGATATAAGGTAGAGTAGCTCACAACGGGGTTGGTAAGCTATAGAGTGGAGTAGGTGGCCTGGTATGCATGGGGTATGATGGGCAGCGGGTCGGTGGGCCAAGGGTTTGCCTGTTAGATAAGGCTTTGACCCAATCATACAAAATTCTACCTTTCTCAATCCCCTCCATCTCGTATGCAAACTACCTTCGATTCATTTTCAGGGCTTGCTTGTTGTTTGTCTGAAATATATAGAAATTTATGATCAAATGAACTCTTCAAAAATTATTTAAAAAGCGATGGATGAGGGACGACCGACATGCAGTGAGGGGTAAAAAAAGTACAAGGTAGGGAACGCAGATGTAACCCCTCACTTCCTTACAATATAAACTACTAGTGCCTGGCATTCAGTTGCACCGACGCAGGATCACATTCCAATAAGAAGAAAAACAATTTGGTGGCCAATTTTGAAAATTGATATTTTTTCAATTTTAATAAATTTTTAAGATAAAAATCTTACAGTTCTTTTGTATTTAATTAAATGAAAGAAGCTTTTAGGGCTCATTTGTTAATTTAATTGGTAGAGGTAGGGGTGTAACGGTTCGGTTAACTACTTGTTGAGAAAACCGTTAACCGAACTGTATTTTACGGTTTTCAGTTTTTAAAAACCGTAACCGTAAACGTAAAAACCGTTTAAAACTAAATTGTGGTTAACCATATTAGAAGATTTGGTTACGGTTAACTGCTATAATTTTTTTTGTCAAAATGTAAAATACATGTTCAAAAGACTTGTTCGGTTACAGTTAACCATTATAATTTTTTTCAAATTTTATTATGTGTGGGAAATCTGTATAATTTATATTTTAAAGATGGGTTGAGCTATTCTCGAAGAGCCATCTATGAGAGACAACTTTTTGAGGCCATGGCGATGTCATATACAGGAGGTGGGGATGGAAAGATCTAAAAAGACCTAGTGGGTCTGTAAAATATCAATCCCATGAGATAATTCTTATCCATTCAATCCAACAATGAGGGGTGTAACATAGTACAATCTATAATTCTATAGTTAGTTTAATTGCTAGACAAAACATTGAGAACTTGCTTCTTAGCTGGCTATCTCATTAAGAGGGCCTTCCAAATTCTAATGACTCTTGTCTACCTTAAACGCTATTACATAATTTTTTAACTTTTTGAGTAAGACACACAGGGGAATCAACCCCATGGTTCATCTATAACTGTATGAATTAATTGGTGAAAACAAGATTAAAATAGGTTAAAAAAATATTTTAATGGTTCAAGTAGGTTTTTTTTAATCAGAATTGAGTTGCATTAAACCAAACAATAAGTTTCGTTGAAAAAGGCTAGAGCTTCTTTTTCTTCTTCCTCTTTCAGTCCTTCAAATGATTGAAGCTGCCTCTTTTTCTTCTTCTTGTTCTTCTTGTTTCATTGAAAAGGAGGGCTTGCTTGGTTTTTTTACATTTAGGACTTAGGGTTTCATCATTTTGCATAAAGTTGAAAAAAATTACATTCTACCCCCTTTATTTTTTTTCTAATTTTAAATTAATAGTGAAGTTAACCATTTTATGGTTAACCGAACCGTATGTTATGGTTCGGTTTAGTTATTAACCATAACCCATGCCTGAAAACCGAAATCGAACCGTGATAGATGGTTTTTTTAATTTTAATAACCGTAATCATAACCGTAACCGAACTGTGAAACACAGCTATTAATTACAGTTCAGTTCAGTTAGACGGTTTTTCGATTTTTTGTTATACCCCTAAGTAGAGTAAAGTAAGGTGAATGATCATTTTAAAATATAAAAAATTGAGAGGGATTAAATCAATCCAATAATAAGATTTTATTTTTTAGTGAAGAAAGAATGTAACTTTTTAAATTTTTGTGTTAAAAGTAGATATTTTTTGTCAATTAGTAGATGAGAAAGTAACTTTTTAACTTTTTGTGTAAAAAGTTAAAAGAATTTTTTTGAAATGTGGTATTTTGATTTAACTTTTTTAGGTTATTTTATCTTGATATAAAAGATGGCTTTAACTTTATAAGAGGGAATTAACAAATTGGCCCTTAACGTTTTTCAAATAGTTAATATAAGGAGCCCCTTGGCTCTGCATAAAGGAGCTAGTGGGCCCTATAAACATGTCACATGTTTATTTTTCATCTGAAGGACAACCTCGATAAGTCCAAAACTGGAAGGCAAACATTTTCATGAATTCACCCACCAAAGAATCTCCCCAAGAGGACACGTGGGTACACACACGTGTGAAACTATATTCTCACTTGTGTGGACTTTTTCCAGCATATATACTTTCTGCGAGTTGGAGGGCCTCTTTTCCACATGTGGGTGCTATCATAATTTTGCATGTCTAGGGTAAACAACAAATAAAAAATAACATAAAATGAATGGATCCATTTTAATTTTAAATTTACAACCAGCCAAATCGCCGTCTCCCGGGAACCCATTGGTGGCAGGGAGTGGCCGTGGCCACCTCATAGTTGTCAAAATCCTTCAAACTTTATCTTTTCACCCAAATCTCTTCCAGGGAAAATTGGTTGGTTCAGCACTTGTGCCACTGGATTGAACGGTGACTAATCCACTGCTGTTGCCTGTTGGATAGGATAGAGGCTGTCCCATCACCTTTCTATATAGTATAATAATGCATCTTCACTGTCGCTTCAACCCCACCAAAAGGACCAAAAGCCTTTTCAGTTTTTGGCTGTTTTTGGTATGTTAGGAATTAAGAAAGGATTTTCGTCTGATTTTCGTCTTAGAATGATTAAAATTGGAGGCTATTGGAAATTCACAAGAAGTTTCCTTGGTGATCAGCAAAGCTGATGAGAACATTTTAAAAAGACATGGATCCACAGGCAAATAGTAGAAAAAGATATTTTTCTTCTACCAAAAAATAACTTTGCATGAGAGAAAAAAAGTAATAATGTTAATAAATTCAATTTCTATTACCATCAAATGAAGTGGAAATTATATTTTCGAAATTTCATGGGATCCCAAAAAAACCATTTTTGATGTTAGCCCATAATCAAGTTTCTTTGGGAACCTAGGGTTGTCCTAGTGGTTTAGACCCCTTAGTAGGAGCCTTTCCTTCTTGCTTCCTTGACCACTGAGTCAATGAACCAAAAAAAAAAAGAAAAGAAAATCAAGTTTCGTTATGTTTATGGGGAGGATTGGCATTAAATAATACCAATAGAAATTCTATTTCCATGCATATTTGTTAGATCAATATTTATTTATCTTAGTGACATAATTAAGCTGAGCTTAGCCTGACTTTGATCAGCTTGGTTGAACATTTAACTAGTCATCTAGATCTCAAACTGAGCCAAGCTAAGGTCAGCTAGAGCTTGGGTTGAATTTAGTTGATTGATTGTACTAAATGGAGCTCAATCTCTAGCTATGGCATGATTCTTATTTCAAGTCCAATTAATTAAGGTTTGAGCGCAGCATGAAAATGCATATCAATCTTAAACTTAAAGAAGCACAATTGACACTTTATCAAATATCCATGGCATAACTTATGTGAGTGAGAGCACCATTGTAGCAGTAGCACCACCATATATGGTCCATCACTGCAGCTCCACTCCACATGTATCAGAAATGGCCTACAATGACACAACGAACATCAAAATGGTGTAGATTTCAAGGATTAAAGGTCATAACCAAAAAAATGCTAAAAATATGGTCATTAGATATAATGTACTTTCCATAACAAGATATTGTGTGTGGTTAATGGGGTCAAGAAAGTAATTTCATTGTGAGGGTACCATCATTTCTTCTGTTACGTATCTCCTTATTTGTAATGGCAGCCCGTAGATGTATACCAATTTGGACTTTTTCTACATAGCCTTAAAAATAAAATAAATTAAATATTAAAAATGTCAAAAATACCCCTGCCCGCTTCTCTCTCTACACACTTTCTCTCTCCCTCCCTCCTCCCCTTCGGCCGGTGATAAGCTCCGGCCGTAGAGAGGGACTCTCCTCTCCCTTTTTCTCTTCCTCTCCTTCCCTCTATTCTCTATCTTTCCCTCTCCCTCCCTCTCTCCTCCCTCCTCCTTTCTCCCCCTACCTTGCGGGGAGGGGGAGAAAGGGGGAGGGAGGGGAGAGGGAAAAAGAGAAGAGAGGGAGAGGGAGAGGGAGAGGAAGAGGAAGAGGGAGGGGAGTCCCCCTCTATTGCCTTAGCTCGTTGCCAGAAGGGAGGTGGGGAAGATGAGGGAAGGAGAGAGAAAGTATGTAGGGATAGAAGGGGTGAGGGTATTTTGAAAATTTTTAATTTAATTTTATTTTTAAAGATGTGTAAAAAGAGTTTAAACTAGTGTATATCTAGCAGCTCCTCCTTTGTAATTCAAGTGATTGGGGATATAAGCATTCATGACACAAATGAATTAACAAAGAAAACGATAAAAAGTACCTTTGAAGTGTTGAAAATTAAGCATAGCCTACCTCTAGTTAAAACTAACTTGTCATTGTGAAAGACAAACGTATAAAGTAAACCAACAATCTCTAAATTTACAAATTCTAGATTCTAAAATCACACCGGTCAATATCATTTTTTTCCATATAGATGGGCCGAAATTTTCATCCAAAACTGAAAACTGCGATCACATCTTTTCATACCTTCAACCCAAGTTAAGCGAAATGGATTGTGATTAAAGTACCATTTGTTTGCATGACAACCAAATAATTAGAAATTCATGATATGATGTACTCTATCGAAGGAATATCAAAGAGGTGAAGGGTAAGCGAGTTCGAATTTCAACGCGAGTTTGGAAAGCAAACCAACACTTCATGCCCTTCCACCAACTCACTGCGTGGTAGAGGAATTCGAATTACTAAAGTTAATAGCTTGGATATTTATTTTTGGGAAATTTTTTTCTGCAAACTGGTCACATGGGTAATTCTTGCAAACTCTTCTATGAGGCCCACTGTGGCCACATCAAACGATAAAAGTAGGAGGATAAAAAGATCTATGCGGGACAACTTCAAATAACAAGTTTGACCTCAATTACATATATTTAAGCCTTTCATCTGTAGCCTGTAAGTTCAATCCATTTGAATGGGTATCCAGTCAATTGAACCATCCAATTTATTTGAATATATTCCAAACTTGGGATGTGTGATTAGAAAATCCCTGTCCATTATAAGGTTTGAATTGCGTAATAGCCACCTATGATTCTCACATAAAAATGGTGAGGTCAGTTCTAAACCAAATAATTTCCTTCGTTTCTTCTCTCTCATTTAATTATTTCTTGGTGGAATAATAGTTTTACAGATTATCATACTCTGCGCCCCACGCGAGAGGTAATAATTATAACGCTGGGGAGAGAGGCATTGGTGGAGTGTAAAAGACTTGAAGGGCTTCATTCCTTCCTACCGCCAACTGGAAATTTCTCGTTCTTCTCTTCAGCCAGACTGCCCTAGTCAGGTTTCGTATCCCGATAAATTGGAAAATCCTTGATCTTCTCGATTTGGTCCCAAGTGCTTGTATCATCGTAATAAATAGTGACTGTTGAAGACTGACGGTGACATGCTCGAGTGGGGCCCACCTGAAGATCTATTATCAATCTCGGTGCTTACTATTCCAATTTAACATTAATCCCACTTATAATTAGTTACCTTTCAAAAGAGTGGTCAGGACATTCCAAGTAAAGGGATTTTGCCGTGGTTAAAAACGGAGTGGGACTTATTGGAGCGGGCACTTTACCCATATGGCCAGCTCTTCATTTTCAAAATAAATAAATAAATGAAAAGTAATTTTTTCAATTGTTATGTAAAAGAAAACAAAAGGATTTTATTGAAGTGTGCTCATCCGCGAATTGGTTGAGAGTGGTCTCCTACAGGACAACTGAGCAGTCCAACTAATGAGGCACACTAGATATAAATTTGGAAAGAGAGCAAATGAAAAAGTCTCCTCATGAAAATGAGAAGATTCAAAAAATTAGTCCCACCAAACTATCTTAGCCCTTAATTTAGGGAACTGCTCCATACTCGTTGGATAATGAGCAATTCTCACTGGTCTGTCTAGAATTTAAATTCTAGACTCGTCACCCTTCTAGTATGTGCAGTTTTCTTTTCCGCATGTGTGTGGTCTTATATTATTGAGTGTGGAGCTTCCTTTTCCACATGTGTGGTCTTCTATTCTCTCTTTTAGTGGCTAACTTTTGATACCAAGCCCCTTTAGTTGGGGTGTTAAAAAAAAACGCCTTAATTTAATATCTTTAAAGTTCATTAGCATTTTAAACATTTTTTTTAAAACTCAATCTAATGGAACTGCAAGTTTTGTAAAGTTAAGCCTAATGCTAGACTGCGGAATTAAAATAGTACTACACGGAGCTTAGGTGGGACATATAGTGCTGGATATTAATTTGGGATTATTACTGTATGGAAGCCCTTAAACTTAAACAATACAAAAAAAAAAAAAAAAAATATTGTTCATCAAAAGTTATTTACCACACAATTGGTCATATTGAAAATGACACAATAAAAATGTCAATTTTACCCCTAACTTACGATATCCTAAAGTAATAAAATATCGAACTATGCAATATCCTAAAAATGTAGGATATCACAGTGTTTGATATTCTACTAAGTTAGGATATTGACCTTTACGATATCCTAACAATGTAGGAATAGGATGTCGAATAAATTCAAAATTTTTTCCCCTTTCCATTTTTTTCACCCCTTTTTCCCAAACTTAAAGCGCATTTTTACCATGAAAGTATGTTTCATCTTCGTCGTTTCTGTATTTTTTAAATTCCCGAATTAGGGCTCTTTATTTTCTGTCATCTAGAGATCATCTATTTCGGTCATCACAAGAGGTATGTGGCCTCATTTTTTAAGACACAGATAAATCAATTTATGTGGTGTAAAAAGCCCTTTTCAATTTCTTTTTTTTTTTAAATGGAAATTGTAATATCACCTAACAAGATTTAGATCCTTATGTATAATATGAAACCCATAGCAGAATGCCTTTTTATATATGATGGACGACGGTTTTATATTGATTTTGAAATTAATGGATTTTCTAATAAATTGATGTGGCTTACTGCTAAGCTTTGAACATTGTAAGTTATCCTCTACAAATGTAGAGTGGAGCGGGATGAGCTTTGAACAAGGTGTGGGCCATCCAGCCCATAATTTTATCTCTTTTTAAATCTTTATGTGACAATACCCACATCATAGAATGTTTACAGTTTGTCTTTTACATTATGTGGAACCTAATACAAATTTTGAAATTCATGAGAAGGAAGATCATGGGAATGTCATACTATTATTGATTAGATATAGGAAAAAATTATATCCCTCTCACTAGTCTTACATGAATAAGTCGTAGCCCTCGAGATCATTCATGCAATTTTGTTATATTCCATTGGGCAATTCAAAGTCACCTACATTCTCGCTCAAAGGCCCTACATGGTCTCTTCAACACCTACCCTTCTGCTTTTCACTGGTCTTATGGCTTAGTTGTAATATGTACTGTGACTCAGCTGTGGTTCCCCTTACTGTTCATCCGCATTCACAACTTATCCCTGTTTTTGTTCTAGGGCTCAGTCACAGTGAGGGTACAGCTTAGCCGTAGCATACCTCATGGCTTAGCCGTAGCTGGACCGTAGAAGGTTCTCTCTGATTTTAGCTCTCTGGAGATCAAGCCGTAGCTTGACCTATGGTTGGGTCACGGCTAGCCTACGGCTTAGCCGTAGTACATTCTACGGGTTAGCCGTAGCCTGACCGTAGAAGAAATCTGGGTTTTGTAGCTCTCCGGAATCGAGCTGTAGGCAGTTACGGCTTAGCCGTAAACTGCATGGGGTTATTTCTTGAACCTGTTACAGAACAAACTGTCTGTGTACCAAATTGGAGCATAACATCAACGAGAGGAAAATTGATACAATTGGGTTGTAAAACACACTTTACATACAAGATTAAGAAACTTTTCGCAATCATGCATATACCAACATGGGTTCATCCAAATCATGCTTATACTTGCCTCAAATGAGTTCTAACACGCGCACAGTTGTCCTTGGGCTCAAATTCGACGTCCAAACACGATTCTAATCACTATGCATGAGAGAAGAAGAGAGAAGTGAGTGCATGGAAGCAGGAAAGGATGAGAGAGAAGGGTGAGATTCATAAGGTTGAGCAAGGACTCAAGACTTACCTTAACCCACTCAAAAGATGACTTTGAAACGAAGTGGACAAATCCCCCTTTCCTTGATTTGATCGTAGAAAAGAAGAGAAGAGACGAAACACAGATAAGAAGAAGACGTTGAAACTGAATGAAGTCGGTGCATGCACTTGACTTATATAAGGATAAGGATTAAACAATTAAAAGAATGTCCAATAGTTTACACTAATTACAGTTCGAGTCAAATAAGGGTCCAACGGAAACAAATAACGTCTTTTACATACAAGGTAGTTACAATAGTTAACGAGCTTGACGAAAGACACGTGTTGACCCCAAGATGATGCATGGTTGACAACGTCTTACAAAATCTAACATTACGAAAAAAGGGCTCATGTCTACCTAAACCAGGTTAAACTCAACCCAACTACTTATCCATGACTTGCAACTGAACATAAACAAAACCAAAAACACAATTAACAACTAATTCATCATTAATTAGTCGCTAAACCGAGTGTTAAATATTTCCCCGCTTGTTTATTATTGTTTCTCCTCCTCTTTTTCTTCTTTTTGTGCTCATCTTTTTTCTTCTTCCTCCTCCTCTTTCGGCCTTCTTTTTCCAACCTAGGTGCATAAAGGAAGATTCCTTATTTGGATGTCAAAGAATACCTAATTATGGACCTTTGTATGTATTATAAAAATCATCTCATGGACAAAATCCAAACATTCTCTTCTTTTCTAGTAGAGCCCTAGAATCGCTTTTGTTGTTTGTGCTTGAAGGTGCCTATGCTTAAACAATTCCTTTCAACATATGGCCGCATCAACAATCCACAACTTTTTAGCCTTAGAAAAATTAAGTCGCATTCTCAATATAAAAAAACTAACAGCGGAAAAAACGCAACAATAATCTACATATAAATTTCAGCACATACAAAAGTTCCCATAGCTGGGCATGCGAATCAACCATAAATATGCACAACAAGATGATCTAGACCGTCCATCCCATCATTAATATGGCTTGTCTACTATTTTCATCTATTGACCTACACCAGATGGCAATAATTTTTTAGTATCTACATTAGATCATATGCGTCCAAACATAGAATCCACTTGCAATCTCTCAATTTAGAAAATAAAACCATGAAATCCAGAGAAAGAAAGATACAAATTATACATACTTTCTGTGCTATTGTATATCAACTCCAAGTACAAAGTTGCGATGTAGTAATCTCCCGAAAACTACGGAGTCGAATCCACATGTCGAATCCACATGGAGCAATATTTAAAGATGTGTTCAACTTGTCACCTGCCTAAGTAAAATTCTAAAACTATCCTAATTTAAAATTTAACAAATATATACATTCTCAAAAATTAAATAATTACAACAACAATTCCTAAATTAGAAATCCTAATTCCAAAACTTCCTAAATATAAAAACTAAAATCTCTGCAAAAGAAAACACACATCAAAACTTCTAATAAAACAAAACTAAAATTAGAAACTTACTAAATTAAACAATGTTAGAAACTATCTAAACAAAAGTGAAAGAAAACAAACTTTCTAAATTAGAAACTATATTAAGCTAAGAATCTATACTTTCTAAAAACAAAAGATTTCTAAATCCTATTCAAAAGAAAAAAAAAAAGTTTAGAAGAAACTCTAAATGGAAACAACAACATGCAATACAATTATACAAAAAACTAAACAACACAACTTTCTAAATTAAGAAAGAATATGTCCTAAATTATCACATATGAAAATCTTTCTAAAAATAAAAACACAAATCTGAAACTTAAACTTCCCTAAACTAATCTATGATGTATGAATGCAAACTAAAAAAAAATACTACATGAATGTGTGATGCATGAGTTAAATGGGTTGCCTTTAAACAGTCAAAAATCAGATTTGCACCGCTGTTGGTTTCACCTTTCAGAACTGAAAAATCGTCAGTTATACATAGAAATTCCTTGGTATAACTAATACGAAACAGGCCACGATGGTTCATCAAACAATATGCATGATTTGACAATAGTAAGGCATTGTTTAGCAACTATTTTCAGCACAAAATCTGAAACTAAATTTGGCGTGATTCGTTTCTTTTTTTTTTTTTTACTTTAAATTGTAATTTCAGGTTTTTAAAAAACTGATGAACATTGAGGATGTAACCATTTATACAGCTGTTCACGAAAATCACTACATACGGCCTGATTTCAAACACTGTTTTAAGATCAATTTAGAATTACTGCTAGCCAAATTCAGATCTGAGTTTCATATTATCTACTGATTCTGTTTGTGCATTTTGACAAGAAAACTTTTCAGTTTTAAACTTGTTCTTGGACTGTTTTCAATTGTAATTCAAATCTGATTTCAGGTTTGATAAACTATTTTAATCACAGGCACTTAACTGTTGTGTACATATGCAAATCTGTGTTGTGAAAACCGTCCAATCATGACCATTTTTGAAACTGTTTTATGAACAAAAACCTGAATTGTTTTCAAGTTTTAAACCTGATTTATGAATTCTGATCTACTTTTAGCAACAAACAGAACTTGTGAAAGAAAAAAAATCATACACATAATGGAGTGTAAAATTCGGCCAAGCCAAATTCAGATTTTGGACTGTTTTTCATGATTTTAGAACACATGAATTTCAGATGTTAAATCTAATTTCTAAAGTTCCATGACAAACACCATTAAACATGATTCTAACCTAACTTACAGCAATGAAATTATTCCTAAAAAACTGTGCAAAATAGAAACATAAAGTGTGCAGGAATTTTAAATAAAGTGCAGAAAAAAATTTAACAGTGCAGAGATTTAAATGTAGTAAAACAGGAATTTAAATGTAGTAGTGCTACAATTTAAATGTAGTAAAGGCAGTAAATGCAGTAAAGTTCTCTTCTCAAAATTTTCTTTTAAACCGGGTTCATGATTTCTTTAAATATGATCCTAGTATCTTGGGTCGTCAATCCAAGTACAAAAAACATTAATAAAATATCCACACAAACCATAAGAAAAGAAGAAGAATTTTAAGAAGAATAACATTATATTAACATGTAAAATTCCTTATAAGAGATTGTAAAATAAAATCAAGAAAAAATACATGCTAGGAGAAAACCTCTAACCTCTTCTAGTTGAAATTCCCAAGGGTGCAGTGTAGCCTTAGGGCTAAGCTTCCTTGAGGACTCGGATGAAGGGAAAGAGAGATGAAGAAGATGCAGCATAGAGATTTAGAGGATGAGCTCTTTTTCTATGAAGAGTATAGAAGAAGGGTGCCCTATTTATACTTGTTTCAACCTCCAAAGTTTCCATCTTCACTTGACATTATACAATCTTAAAAAATAATAAAAAAATGGAAAAAACATGGGCTCTATACAAGGCTTGGGCATGAATATTGATCGTGAGCTCCAAGTGCAAAGCCATGATGTAGTGATAAAACTAGTAAGACTAGATTGATCCACAAGGAGCAATGATTTAAAGATATTTCCAACTTGTACCTGTCCTAAATAAAAATTTAAAACTAGCCTAAAAGCTAAAAATTACAACCATCATTCCTACTTTTCAAAATTAAATTAATTACATAAAATAAATTTAGTAAAACTAAAACTCCTAAATCTAAAACTTCCTTTAAAAAAAACTAAGTTATTACAGGATAACAAACAAGGTAGAACTTCCAATAAAATAAAAGTAAAATTAAAAACTTAATAAAAAAAAAACTACACGATGTTAGAAACTACTTAAAACAATGTAAAAGAAAACAAAAACTTTTCTAAAAAAAATAAAGTAAAAATTAGAAACTAGCCTAGGTTAAGCAACTTAATAAGGCCTTGTTTGGTACGTCTACTCTTATTTTGGTAGAGCCATTCAAAATAGAGCCATAAAAACAAAGCCACAAGAAAAAGACGCTAAAAAAAAAGTGTGTTTGGTATTCTACTGTCTATTCACAATAGACTATTTGGTATGTCCTCTTTTCTGCCACTTATTAGATGGACATGCCTCTTATTAGAGGGGTAGTATTTGTCATTACCTAAAAAACTTCTCCACCAAATCTAATAGGAGAAATGCTGGATAAACAGCAAATAGAAGAAGTTGGATTTGGAATCCTCAAATTGATGCCTTGTCAATACATCATATTTACCATTAGGTAATTGTAATGACTTCAATCATTTCCTAAGAAATGAGCATATCCTAAGTTCCACAATGCCCAACTTTGAACAATAATCGCCACATAAAAATGTAAAAGCCAAAGCAACACCTGTAATTAAACATTCACAGAGCTCAACATTCAACATTATCAAGTTGTAGCTGGAACTCAAGAGTCAAATTAAACCAAAGTCCCTAAGTTTACAATAGAAAAAAAAGAGAAAAAAAAAAAACTAAAATGGAAGCATCCTTTCCCCGGTTGCATGAACTAGCTACAATTTATGTTCAACATCCACAGAAGCTATGATAATTAAAAAAAAAAAAACCCAATCAGCAATAAACCTCTAGTTATCTGAACTAGTTACATCTAATGTCAAAGCATTTGTGTTCAAAACCCAAAAAAAAAAAAAAAAAAAAAAAAACACCACCACCCATCGTGTTCCAAGACCAGGCCACTCTCTCTTTGCCATCCCCTACAAACCCAAGATCTAACAAATAGTTGTTCATACTATTAGGGTTCCTCTGCACCTCTTGCATCATCTTTAAGAAATCCAGCTACATGAGGTAGGGTCTCATCATCGGATCGGCCATAGCTTCGCCCACAAATTCAGCCCTTGGAATATGTTGCTGATAGAGGCTTTCGGGTTGACATGTGAGCATGCATCGGCGAGGTCGGATTTGAGGCCCTCTTTCAAGGGATCGAGATCGAGGCCCTTGCGACAAGCAGCGACGGTGTTTTCGGCATCGCCGAAGGGACTGTAGCCCTTGGAGCAGTCGGTTTAAGGTCGACAGTCTTCTTGGTGTTGGTGAGGGCTTGGGCGTAGCGGTGGAAGGAGGCATGGCCAGCGGCCACCAGGTGAATCTCCCTTTTCCCCTTTCCTCCATCCATCTACAGTCAAGGGCGTTCAATGAACTTGGTTGTGTTGAATGGGATTTTCGGTGACAATAAATCACCGTTTAAGGGTATTTTTGTCTTAGAAAGTAACCAGCGCCTCTACTTTCTCCAGAGCCAAAATCTCTTTTTTCTACATGCTAAAAAATGAGGCATTTGATTTTTAGAGAATTTATCTCTATTTGTCTATAATGGACAAAGGGTAGATATATATCCCAAACATTCTTATTTTTCTAACCTCTGTCCGTTTTAGATATTTAGATACTAAGAGGGTAAATATAGAGATGCCAAACATGGTCTAAAACTAAATAATGTATATGAATGCAAATAATGCAAATTCTAAATTTAAGAATGCATCTAAAACAAGAATTATATATGAATGCAAATCTGAAATTTAAATTTCCTAATGTAAACAAGATGCAAAAATCATGAAGATTCAATTTTCCAAAATAAAAGTGCAGAAATTAAATAAAAGGTGCAGGAATTAAATGTAAAAGTTCAAGAAGTCAAAGGCACTAAAACAGGAAGTCAAACACGGTATTTTCACTCAAAATTCTCCCTTAATATAGGCCTGCAATTTCTCAAAGTATGCTCTTTTATTTGGGTTGTCAATCCAAATAATAAAAACAAAAATCAAGCAATCATGCAACCATAAGAATAAGAAGAATATCAAGATGAATATTATTGAACTAGTATGAGAATCCTTTACACAATATAAAATAAAATTAAAACAAAAGATTACACATACTAGGATGGAAAAGAATTCCTCCTTCAAGTTGATCTTCAAGGTTGGTGGTGTGGCTTTAGGGCTGAGCTTCCTTGATGACTTAAGATGGAGAGACACGAGAATGAGAGATGGAGTATAGAAATCTAGATGTAGGAGGTGGGTAATTCCTCCATGAACAGTATGAGAGAGGGTGCCCTATATATACTTTTTCAAGTTTTACTTCCTCTCAAACTTGATTTGATAAAATTGGAAACAAATTAAGCTCCATGATAAGCTTTCCAAAATCTTTGTAATCCCGCCTAGAAATGTATAATAAACTTTCCGAGGTCATATCTTTGTCGTTTTAACCCGATTAGTGCAATCTTAGATCCTAAGGATACCTACTTGAAAAGAGCTTTCCAACGGTAGGTAGATTGTCCAAATCCGACATTCGGTTTGAGAGTTATGACCATTTTAATGTATGCTGTCCAAAGAAAAATGGGATTGACTTTTTATTTTTGAATTCTCCTTTTTTAACATTTCCTTTCTTGAATTCTCTCCACCTTGGCTTTCTTTTCTTACATTAATTTTGAATTCTTGCAACAATTGGAGAATGGGACCCCTTTCTTAAATATTCCACAAGTGTGTCCCCACACATGTGAATATGTGTGCGGGACCATGGAGCTAACTTTGCAAAATTTTCTTCTTTCTTCTTTTTTTCTTCAATTCTTCTCTCCTTTCTTTTAAAAATCATTTCTTTACCTCAATTCTTTGAAAATGGAACCGATATTATCAATTTTCTACAAAACAAATGTGATTTCATGTGAAAAGATGATTTTTACCCTAAGATCACAAATGCATGATTATGGGCCCATATCTCATGAAATGATAATGAAAATGCACACCATTTTATATGATTATATGTGAATGAACTAATGATGATGAAATTGACTTTGTTTCATGAGAATATAAATTTTACAAAACTTTCCAAAAATGACAGGTTTCATGAATTAATGCAAAAAGTGTGATTTTCAAACAAATTATGCAGGAATGCACTATAATGATGTATAAATGCTTGAAGCCACTAGATCACACTAATGAGGCTCTTTTGACTCAATAAGTCCTTAAAATGAGTCAAAATGTGTATGAAAATATATATTTTTAAAGACTTATCAATCATATCTTGGATTATTTTCTTATTAATTTTTCTTTTTCTTTTCTTTCTTGCTTGGAAGTCCTTCTTGGCTTTTTCTTTCTTTCTTTGTCTTTGCCATCTTTCATTGAGATCTCTTGAGAGATAAGTTAGGGATAAAAATCCTCTCTTAGAATTAAACTTGGCCCACATGAGGTGTACAATCTTTCTTGCATTGTCAATTTTCCCTCTTTAGAAAGTTCTCTTTGTTGGCTCCAAAATCAAAGAGATTTTCTTTGATAATTCTCCCTTGATTTTCTTTTCTTTTTGGTAACAAAAATCTGATCCCAAATAGTGTTGGACGTCCCATGTTTCTTTGCATATATTATTTTTTTATTTTTTTTTCAATTCTACTCCTTTTTAAAAGAGAACTCATGTGGCTTTCCTTCTTCATTTTTAATGGGATTTTCTTCAAGTTTTCTTGGAAATATCTTAACATGTGCAACAATGAAATGGACCCCATCTTGGATGTCCTACAAGTGTACTTCCACACATGTGCATGTGTGTGGGACCATGAAGCCAACTAATTTGCATTTTTCTTCTAATTTCTTTCCTCTTTTCAATACTTTTTTCCTTTCCTTTGAAAATGATTTCTTTGCCTCAATTCATTATAATTGGGACCCATATCATCAACTTTCTATAGAAATAAATGTGAACTCATGTGAAAAGACAATTTTAACCCTAACATCATAAATGGGCCAATGTGGGCCAATTTCTCATGAAATGATTATAAAGTGCACACCAATTTTCATGATTTTATGTGAATGAACTAATGATGATTAAAATTGAATTTAATTCATGAGAAAAATAATTTTCATGAAACTTTCCAAAAATAAATTTTCCAAAAATGGCAAGTTTCATGAATGTATACAAAAACTGTGATTTTTAAGCAAATTATGTAGAAATGTACTGCACAGATGTATAAATGCATGAACCATTATATCACATTAAATGAAGCTCTTTTAATTTAATAATTCCTTAAAAATGGTTCAAAATGTATATGAAAACATGTATTTTTAAGGACTTATCACACCCTCCAACCAGCGTTTTTCTAGTCCCTAGCAAAAATTGCAAAAAATATGAGGCTTCCATCATGATCTGTGCTAACCTAAAACTAATGCAATGCAATAAAAGTTAACACGAATGTAAAACTACTTTCGTTGGTACTCTCGACTGTTTTTAGCATTTACAGAAAGCCCTTAAACCCCTAGGTTTCTCCTAGTGGACGAGTTGTGTCTCGTGAGGGCTTGCAGTGAATATTCCCACAAAATTCTTTTTTTTTAATAAAAAAAACACACAAACAAAAATAAAGGAGAAACAAAATTTTCCAAAAGAAAATTCACTCATATCGGATATTTGCGAAATCTAGAATAATCATACTTTCAGACTTTTCAAAGTCCGGTCTACAGCTCTATTTTCGAAAACTTTCTCAAATTCAGACCAACTTGCGTGCACGGTAAAAAATGGTATACATCAAAAACCTATTTTGGACATTCCACGATAATGCTGCGAAAACAAAATTTTTTCTGTCAAATAGTCTAATCCCCTAAAATTTAACAGAAATAAATTTCCTCTCAAAGCTACTAAGATAGCTGCCACTTTATTGTTTACTTCAATTGGTCTCTTTCTCTCTCACTGTTTTTTTCCCCACGCAAGGGTTCCCAAGTTATATGATATAAGAAAAGTTAGAATCCAGAGAGCAAATCTGGTGCTTGTTCTTCCTTGTATATACTCCCTTGCAAACTCTTGCGGACACTCTTCACTCACTGACTTTTTTCAACGTAGAAATTTTCAAGTTCATATGGTATATCAAAAGTTGGGATCTAAGGAGCAAACTTAGTCCTTATGTATTTCTGCACAAATCCCTTGAAAATTTCTATGGACACTAGTTGAGCCATAATTCATCTTCATTTTTTTCTAACAAATCAATTTTCTTTTTTGTTGTGACTGTGCAATATCTAGGTCCTTTAAGCTTTCTAATTAACACATGTAGCGAGTGTTAGGCCAATGACTCCCATATCAGATGGCTTTAGGGCACTAGGTATAAAAATACCCTTATGGGCTTACTAGCACGAGTAAAAAAGGCTACGAACTTAAGCTAGTCACAAACTTCTCTTTGTATACTTTTTTTTCCAAATCGAAAGTAAGCACTAGGTGACAGTTCTCATTTCACTTGAATTAATTCATCTTGGTTCTAATATATACAATTCACCAAAAATAAACTAGGAAATAAAAATATTCTACAAACTAAATCTCAAGTTCACATTGTATTCGCTCTAAAAATTCCAAAAACAGCATTAAGGCTATCCAAAATGTCAAAAAATGCATACGTGTGTATATGTGGAAAGCAAGTTTTGGTAATCTTCCAATAGGTTTCCTCCTTTAGAAAATGCAAACTTTTTTTTTATTTCCTTCCAAAAGTATGAAAATTCCAAACTTCTATATATCTTTAAATTGCTTTAATTCCTTTAAAAACTTTCTTTTCTAAAATGAAAAATAAATACAAAATAAATGCTGGCAAAAAAAATCTGAAAACCAAATTAAAAGTCTAAAAATGCAAAAATTTTCCTAAAAAAATAACAAAATAACATAAAAAAAAATTTTACCTAAATGTCTAAAAGTGCTCTAAAAGTGCCATGTAGTGCCTAAAATTGGACAAGCATGGTTATTCCCACCCCCAACCAATTATGAGCATCATCCTCAATGTTTATGCATGTAATGCAGTGCAGAACTATAAAAGTAACATTAAGTAAAATAAATGTAAAGGAGAGTAAAGTCACCTGAAAGTGCATCTGTGTTGCTCCTTGTCCAAGGTTAGACAAAATAAAAATAACAAAAGAAAAATCCATAATATACATAATACACACAGCAAAAGGACTTTGTCAGATCTAGGGCAGATTAATCCTTGTAGATAGGATCATCAAGAGGAATTTCTTCCTCTTCAGGTGGTGCGATCCCCAAGAATGAATTTAATTTTTGGCCATTGATTTTGATCATCTGGCAATCTTGGGGACATAAATTCTCACAATTCCATATGGAAGCACTTCCTTTACAATGAAGGGGCCAATCCAACGAGAGCTCAGTTTACCAGGAAATAGATGAATCCTAGAATTATAAAGAAGGACCTTCAGCTCAAGGTGAAATATTTTTCACAAAATATTTTTATCATGAAAGATCTTGGTCCTTTCTTTATAAATTCTCAAATTGGCATAGGCTTCCCGTCTCAACTCATCCAGTTCATTTAATTTCAATTTCCTCTTAGTCCCAGCCTTATCCATATCAAAGTTGAAATGTTTTATGGTCCAATAAGCTTTGTGTTCTAGCTCCACTGAAAGGTGGCATGCTTTCCCATAAATAAGCCGGTATGGAGACATTCTGATTGGAGTTTTGAGTCCGGTAAGCCCATAAAGCATCTGTTAACCTTGTGGACCATCTTTACGAATAGGGCTAACTATAGTCTCCAAAATTCTTTTTATTTCTCGATTGGACACTTCCAGTTGCCCACTAGTTTGTGGGTGATAAGGGGTGGTAATTTTATAGGTTATCCCATATTGTTTCATCAGGACCTCAAATGCCTGATTACAAAAATGTGAACCCCCATCACTAATGATGCTTAGTGGAGTATCAAAATGAGGAAAAATATTTTTTTCAAAAATCGTAAGACTATTTTCCCATCATTTTCCTGGGAGGGAATAGCTTCGATCCATTTGGACACATAATCTACACCCACTAAGATATAGATATAGCCAAAACTAGGAGGAAATGGTCCCATAAGATTAATGGTTGCACTTTTGTCAACACAAAAATGCATCAGGAAAAGTCACATATGCATTGGTAAAGACTTTTGCTGATAGAAAAAATTGCTTCGGCAATTCACCATCTGGAGTGACTTTTTCCGAGGCAATGCCTTGCATTGGCAATACTTTTTGCGACACAATGCCTTGCATCAACAATACTTTTTCTGGTGCATCGCCTTGCGTTGGCAATACTTTTTTTCGGTGCAATGCCTTGCGTCGGGAATATGTTTTTTGATGCAATCCCTTGCATCATGAATAAGTTTTCCAATGTCATTTGGCATCGGGAAAATATTTTTTAATAAATCATATATTTGCCTTGTGCCGACACATTTATTCATCGGCAATACTTTTCCCCATGACACTATGCATTGGGAAAATATTTTTTTTAAAAAACATATATTAGATTTGTGCCGACACATTAATGCATTAGTAAAAACCATTTTCGACAAAAGATTGCATCGGCATAGGTTGTCAAAAAGGACTTTTGTTAACACATTAATGTGCTGTCATAAACCGTTTTTGATGATAGAATGCATCGGCACAAGTTGTGAAAAGGGACTTTTGCCAACACCATATCGCATCGGCAAAGGTCTTAAATCTGAAAGGTTTTATTTATTTTTCCGTGTTCTCACAAATTTTGACCTTTCATCTGTACCAACCAATTCAGGTGACCTAACCATGCATATCTTAATATCAAGCCATCCAACCAATAAACTCAATCTAAAAAATTAATCATTCCACCATATAAACAATACATATAAGAAGCCATTCCAAGTAAAATTCATAAAAATGTATAGGTTTTAAAGTACTAGTATTATAGTTCAATATCCAAGAACCAGAAAGTATATCCAAGAACCAATTAATATCTAAGAACCACAAAGAATAAAGTATCAACATAGACCACAACTATATTTCATAATCGAGCGTACACAGTGTGGCCGGCCCCATAAAGTCCATCAACCTGTGACAATAAACATAGTACATTATCAGTTTCTTATATTGTGAGAATATCAGTTTCTTATAATGAAATACAATATGATGTTCACATATATAAAGAAAAGTCATTAGACTATTTAGATGTTTTTTATTCTAGGTCTAAAGAATTGGTTTTTTTTTTCCTATTCCTAAACTGGGTGTCCTGTTGGGGTATAGTCAGCTCCTACAAGTTTCCACGGTCCCAAGTGACGTTCTCATACCATACTGCAGACTTTCCAATGATTATTTGATGATTTTGCCCCTCAACACCCTATTTTTCAATTTTAAACCCTAACAACTTGTGTTATAAGTCCTAAGAACTTTCTTTTTATGTCAACTAAAGCAGAAGAAAATAAAATCATATACTGACCAAGATATGTCACATTCTGACCTCCACCAGATAAGCTCCCTCCAGCTGTATTAAGATCGGGAACCACTATCCCTGCTTGGGCTTCTAACTGGACTTTAATTGCCTTAAGTGTAGCCTGTCTCCTGGTCTCCGCAGCTATGATACTGGCTTGTTCAACTTGGGCTTTGGCTTGATCAACTATCTGCTGCTTCAAGCTCCTCACCTCAGTTGCACTTGAGGCTGCCCTTGAAGATGATGCCAACTTTGTTCGGATCCTAAATCCCATCAAATAGCCTGACCTCCCCCCAAGCACATCGGTAGCTATCTTCTTGAGTCATCGGGGATGTGACCTCGGGCTGCGATTATGCGGCTGTTTTCTCTACTAACTGCGCCTATCTTTTTTAAAGAGCTAGACCAATTAAAACTAAGAAAAGAAATATTTTCTATTTCAATATACATACATGACGTTGACCCACTGTCTTGTCCACCCAATCATTCTTATTCTTGCTCCAATGGGTGTCCTTGTAGAAGTCTTGGAAGGTGGGCTCTTATCCACTATTTGCTACCTATCATTATATTACATGGATGGAAAAGACCTCAATCGAACATTAATAACTCACACGGAACTAAAGATTTTTAGAGGTGCACTTGCAATGATTAACATGGTTGCTGGGAACGTTCTGGACCCGCATGTATGGTTGGTCGTCAATGCCTTCCGACTATCTCAGGCTTTTTCTGATTTTTTTGGCAAAAGGAAAATAAAGGAATAACAAAATGGATCGGTGATATGTACATATATATATATATATATATCAGTAATTGAGATTAAAACAACTAAAATTCCCTTCCAGCTTTCAGTCTCCTAAACATTGACCATTGCAGCCCATTGATCTTTGTCACAAGGTGAAAGTGGATGATTCTTGGGACTAAGCACCCTAGAATCCAATAGAGCAATAAAGTGTGCTTGCAACTCACACTTCCAATCCCTATACCATCTTTGACACTTCTCCTTTAGGCATGCGTTAATTGTTGGATTATTAATATCACCGTAGTCAAACTTTAGCTGCAAATGCAATCATAAAGACACAAATAGTAAACTTTAAACATTAAATACTATAAGCATTTAGTAAATTATAATGTCCATATCATACTAATTACAATCAGCTTCAATTTCTATAGGATCGCCTCCTTAATCCCTTGAGGAAAAGCATCCCAACCAAAGTCCCCGATTGGTGCACTCTGCTGAATCTCTTTTCCGAGATTGAGCGTGGAGGAAGTGGCATGTATTCCCTCTACTGCACCACTCGACTTGGGGATCGGAATTGGGATGGGGCTGCCAAGCGTCTTCACTAACTTCTCTGTACTGTAGCCCTTGGTCTTGCCTCGTACACGTCTTGAGGCCAATGATGGGCTTGATGCTGTTAAGAACATATTGTTATTTTCATTGGTATACATATAACATTGATCACATCTAAATTTTGTATACACAATTGGTCATGAATTTCTTACGTTTGCTGCTGGTGACCATAGGAGGACTAAAGAAAGGTGCACCCAACCGAGCAGCAGGCGTGGGCTCACCAGACTATGTAAGAGGGGTAGGCTCATTCTGTGTTGCTTGGGTCGGCTGAGTAAGTGGATGCTTGATGGGTCCCTCTCGCTGCCCTAACTAGCGTTTTGCTAGTCTTTAGCAAAAAATGCGAAAATTATGAGGCTCCTATCCTGACCTAATCTAACTTAAAACTAATGCAATGCAATAAAAATAAACATGAATGCAGCATTAATTTCGCTGGCACTCTCGACTGTATTTAGCTTATGCAGCAAGCCTTTAAACCCCTAGTTCCCCCTAGTGGACGAGTTGTGCCTCGTGAGGGTTTGCAGTGAATATACCTTCAAAATTCTTTTTTTTTCTTTTAAAGGGAAATAAACAAAAAAAAAAAAACAAAAGTAAAGGAGAAAAGAAATTTCCCAAAAGAAAATTCTCTCATATCGGATATTGTTGAAATCTAGAATAATTATACTTTTAGACTTGTCAAAGTCCAGTCCACAATTCTGTTCTGAAAAACTTTATCAAATTCAAACTAACTTGCATGCACAGTGGGAAATTGTATGCATCTAAAACCTATTTCAAATATTCCACAACAATGCTGCAAAAACATAATTTTTCCTTCAAATAGTCTGATCCCTCGAAATTTAGCAAAAATAAATTTCCTCTCAAAGTTACTAAGGTAGCTGCCACTTTACTATTTACTTCAATTGGCCTCTTTTTTATCTCACTATCTTTTTCCCATGTAAGAGTTCCCAAGTTCATACGATATAAGAAAAGTTAGAATCCAAAGAGGAAATCTGGTCCTTTTCCTTCCCCGTACATACTTACTTGCAAACTCTTACGGACACTCTTCACTCTCTTACTTTTTCCGACGTAGAAATTTCCAAGTTCATATGATATAACAAAAGTTGGGATTTAAGGAGCAAACTTAGTCCTTATGCATTTCCACACATATCCCTTAAAAATTTTTCAGACTCTTGTTGGGCCATAATTCATTATTTTTCTTTCTTTTTTTTTTATTATGACTGTGTCATGTTTAGGTTCCTTACGCTTTTCTAATTAACCCATGTAGCGCGCATTCGGCCAATGACTCCAAAACTAGATCGCTTTAAGGCACTAGATATGAAAATATTCCTCCAGGCTTACTAGCTCAAGTTAAAAAGGTTACGAACCCAAACTAGTCATAAACTTCGCATTATATGCTCTTTTTTTCTTTTCATATCGAAAGTAAACACTAGGTAGCAGTTCTCATTTCACTCGAATTAATTCATTTTGGTTCTAATACATACAATTCACCAAAAATGAACTAGAAAATAAAAATATTCTACAAACTAAATTTCAAGTTCACATTGTGTTCTCTCGAAAAATTCCAAAAACAGCATTAAAGCTTCTTATCCAAAATTTAAAAAAATGTATCTGTGTATACATGTGAAGAGACGTGTATATATGTGAAGAGCAAGTTTTGGTAATCTTCTGATAGGTTTCCTCCTTTAGAAAATGCAAACTTTCTTTTTTACTTCCTTCCAAAAGTATGAAAATTCCATATTTCTATATATCTTCAAATCATTTCAATTCCTTTGAAAACTTTTTTTCCAAAATGAAAAATAAATACCAACGAAAAAAATAAAGGTCCTACAAAAAACTAAAATGAATAAAAACTGACTAAAATGATAGAAGTAACAGAAAAATAAAAAAAATTGTCTAAAATTAGATAAGCGTGCTTGTTCCCACCCCCCAACTTAAGATGAACATCGTCCTCGATGTTTATGCTTGTAGTGCATAATTGTAAAAGTAACATGAGGAAACATAAATATAAAGGAGGGTAGAGAGAAGAAGTCACCTGAAGATGTATTTGAGTTGCTCCCTTTCCAAGGTTAAATAAAACAGAAAAACAAGAACAAAAAGACAAGAAGTGATGCTAAAAGAAAATATCTACACTAAAAAGAAAAGAAAAAAAAACCTACACTAATGAATTCGAAAACATGAGTCCACTCGGATCCCAAATGAAATATTCCTCCACACAGTTTACAAGAAGCACGGAAAGAGATGAAACCATGAGGACCGCATGTTTCTGTAGACTGTGTGAAGAAGGGACCACAAAGAAAATTTCTTCCTCCTCCCTTAAAAATGGATCTTTGAAAGATAGGAAAGGATGCAATGAGCAATTGGGTGGCCCTAGGTCCTCCCATGCCACAAATTCTATTAGTTCAATTTTAGCATTTTGTTTAGACATGAGCTTAAAGGATTCCAAATTGTCGGACTTGGGTGTCTGAATGAGACCACATTCTCCAATTCCACAAGTTTCTTTGATTAACATTGAGGGCCAAGAAATGAGAGGGCAATTTCTTTAAGGGCTGGGTTATCAGATTTCATGAAGAAGTCAGTACATGATTCTAAAGATTCCATATTATCCGATTAAGAAATCTGAAAAATGGGGTCATCCTCCCAATTGTAATCTTCCTTTTGAGGCTTATTAGCTTTATTTGCAGTTTCCTCAATTGTAGGAATATCAAATTTGTGAAAGACTGCAATGCCAAATTCATCAGAGGAATTTGAATCATAGAAAGGATTTATGTAAAAGGGCATAGATTCCTCTTTAATGAAGTGGAATGGGCGATACTGAGGAAAAGTGGGGCACACGGGCGCATGTGATTCATCAATTGGTTTATGCATCACACCATCATCCATGTTCTCATGTACACCCTTGGATATCCACTGTGTGTTTGTGTGATCCATATCGACAAGATCTTCAATGCATATAGGATCACCTTCAATTCCAATGGTGGCATTTTGTTTCCCATTTCAAGCCCTATTTGGTTAATCGAAGTCATTAGGCTTTTCATGTGTTGTTCATTATTTTGTATGGTTTGTATGGCATTTTATGTGAATTCAACCAATTTAGCTAAAGTATCATCCAAAAGATTCTTCAGGGGTGGTAGTGGTTCATATGACCATTCAGGTGTTAGGGAACCATGTGGTGCATATGACCAGGGAGAAGAAAGGGGTACATATGATGTATCCTGTGAGTAGTAGTCATACGACTCATCCAAAGTAAATTCTTGGGGATAAGAGACAAGATCCATATTAGCCCCATTTCTCTAATTGTTTAGTGATTGATCAGCCCAATTTGGATCACACGTTAGCCATGTCATTGTGGTAATGCCCTTGATTTGAATTTAATTCAGCATACCATTGAATTCCCACATCCATATCAGAACAAGTGAATGATTGTGTGGGGTATGGATAATCACGTGGGACCCTTATTGGTTGATGATCTGAGCTAATCATTCCATTAAAATCCTCCACAAATTCCTCACTGTAACAATTATCATAGTGATTGGCCCACTTCTGTGCATAAATCCAGCTGAATAATTCCTTTGATGTAACTTTGCAATTTTTTCTTATTCACACAAGGCACGCCAGGACTTCGGGGGGCCATCAGTATTAATTCCATTCCTATTGGTTTGCCCATTGTTAAGTCCCCTCATGTTTGTGGATTCCCACCAATCCATTGTTGGAATCACTTCTTCTTTTTTTTTAATTTTTTTTAAAATGAGAAAAACCAAAATTATGCAAGCAACTAAATAACTCCCTAAGGTCGAAAAGTTTCCTTAAATGCTCCAATCCGATCCTATGAAACCAACTCAGCCAGATTAGCTACCAAGAAGTGGTAGAGTCACAGATGGACCCGTTTGAGAGACTAGTTTTCTGAATAGCTAAGCTGTCGCGCACTACAGGGGCAAAAGTTGTCTAAGACGCCGAGAAGATTAAGGACAGTGATTAGATCACTTTTGGTGTACTTTCTTCCAAAAGAAGTTATGACAAGTTGAAAATAGTAACTTTTTTCAATTTTAGAAAGTTTCTAAAAATCAGAGTGATGTGTACTTTCTAGCATTCCATGCACTTTCCTATTCCAATTTAAAGCGGTTCATCATTCTATGCATGTCCTCCTATTTCTAGAAAGATGCCAAAATTAAATCACACTCACAAAGCAATGTAAACCAGGAAAGGTTGAGAAGTTACCTTAATTAGTGCTCCCTGGCAACGGCATCAAAAACTTGATCGTGAGTTTCAGGTGTAGAACTGCGATGTAATAATAAACTGGTGAGACCAAGTCAATCCACAGGGAGCAATGTGTTTTAAGGTTCTTTTTCAACTTGTACCTGCCCTAAATGAAAATCTAAGACTAGCATAATTTAAAATCTAACAAATACAAGCAACCTACTTACCAAAATTAAATTAATTATAAACCAATGAAAAGAAAAGAAACTCTCCTAAATCTAGAAAACCTAAATCTAAAATTTCCTAAACAACACTAAAGTTTCTACAAAACTAAAACACAAGTTAGAACTTCCAAAAATAAAAGCTAAAATTAGAAACTTACTAAACTAAACAATATTAGAAACAAAATAAACAAAAGTTAAAAACTTTCCTAAGTTAGAATTTCCAAAACTAGAAAACTTTCCAATTTAAAATCTTCAATTAAAACAAATTTAGAAAGATCTTTAATTCTGGAAATTATCTAAAACAACAATAACATAAAACTAGAAACAAGTTTAAAATTAGAAAGTTAGTAAAATTAGTAATGCAATGCATGCCATGAGATGCTGAAAAATTCTTAGTCTGGAAAACTAGCATGCTGATGCAAATTTTATGCATGATTTGAACTATTCTAATGCATCCTAAATCTAAATTTAATGGCTAGAAATTATGCTCTACTAATGCAAGAAACTAACAAAAAAAAAAAAAAAAGAGAGAAGTGAAAAAGGATCTAAAACGAAATAGTTACGAATGCATGAATATGACAACTTTGCAAAATTCTTGCAGAAATTCTGATCCGAGTTAACTTATTGGCAAAGTTTAAGCCTCTGGTTCATAAGCCTTCCAAAATTATCTTTATCTAAAATTCTGGGAAATGAAAGACCACATGCTAAACTTTAATTTTCTAAGTTTCAAAGAAAAATATTATGATTTGACTGGTCTACCCACTTCGAACTTTTTGTCAATAACTGTTTCGCAGTTTACTCAAACTATTAAGTTATGCTATTTGTGTATTGAGTCCGAATTGCTTCATTGGATTTAGATCTAAAGACTTAATTTTCATCAACTTAAATATGCACAAAATCTTATGATATGAAAATACATGCAATGAATTCTAATCCAACCATTAAACTTTGCAAAAACAAAACTCAAAATCAACATGAACATAACAAGAAAAATAACAAAAGTGCAGAAAATAAAATAAAAGTGCAGGAAGTCAAAGGTGGTAATAATAGGAAGTCAAAGGCGGTAAACAACGGAAGTCAAAGGTGGTAAAACTGAAGTTAAAGGCAGTAGATTGATCCTTTCAATTCCTCATTTTAATTTAGGCTCAAAAAGATTAAAAGTGTTGTCCTAGGGTCTTATTCTTCATCTTGGGTCATCAATCCAAGTGAGAATAACAAATCTCCATTCAATATAGAAATAAATTTCATAATTGGCCTCTAATCTTTTTTCACTCAAACCTCTTTAACTCCATCTTGCATTGCCTCCAAACATTCAATGTATCCAAAAAAACAAAGTATATTAAAAAGATTACTAAGATGGGTTACTAGTTGTGATTCCAACTCTATCCCAATATTTAAACAAGAATGAAAATTAACCCAATCACAAACAAGACTAAAATTATGAACACCACAAAATCAAAGACAAGAAAAATTGAAAAGCAACAAACTTTACTAGCATGAAATTGTTTTACAAAAGATTGAAAATAAAAAACAAATAATTACATACTAGGATGGATGAGAATTCCTGCTTCTAGTTGACACCTCAAAGTTGGTGGTGTGGCTTTAAGGCTAAACCTCCTTGATGACTTAAGATGAAGAGACAAGAGAGGGAGAGATGGAGTGTAGAAATCTAGATGTGGGAGGTGGGTAATTCTTCCATGAAGAGTATAGGAGAGGAGTTCCCTATTTATACATTTTTTCTTCTACTCCTTTCTTTTGAAAATCATTTCTTTGCCTCAATTCTTTACAAATGAGACCCATATCACCAATTTTCTACAAGACAAATGTGAATTTATATGAAAAGATAATTTTAACCCTAAGATCACAAATACATAACGTGGGCCCATCTCTCATGAAATGACAATGAAAATGCACACCATTCTATATGATTTTATGTGAATGAACTAATGATGATTAAAATTTAATTTAATTCATGAGAATATAAATTTTCACAAAACTTTCCAAAAATAGATTTTTAAAAAATAGCAGGTTTCATGAATGTATGCAAAAGTGTGATTTTTAAACAAATTATGTAGAAAAATACAAAAATAAATTCAAAATGCATGAAACCACTAGATCACACTAAATGAGGCTCTTCCAAGTCAACAAATCCTTAAAATGGTCCAAAGTGTGTATGATAATATGCATTTTTAAAGACTCATCAGCAGCTAAGTATTAGGATGGCATGAGGAAGCTCGGAGAAAACCTTGAAACTTCTTCGTCGAAGGCGTATTTTTGACCTAGAATAACAACACAAAATGAACTCATGTTTTAATATGTCAATAAATAACATGAATGGAAGACTTTTAATAAATGGATAATAGGCAATAATTCACTAGAGTAACGCAAAAAACACGAGTAAATGTATAATATTCGAACTCACCTTATGGCCCTGAGACCTAAGACCTCATCATCCCCATTAGTGTCAACATCTTCACTCGCGGAGCTTAACCTTTCGTCACCCTCAGGTGTTATATATTCCTCGTCATCATTATCTTCATCTACTATCTATTTTCCCAACCCCCTTATACTAATATCTGGCTTAGAAGAACCAAAAGCTGATATGGCAAGGTGCTGTAACCCCATATCACCCATTCTCACCACATTTTGCTCATTCGTCATCTTCCTGTCCTTTTCGGCTTGAGTCATCTTTTGGGACAAATACCCCCCTGGTTTGACCCATAATTTCCCCTTTTTGGGCATATTTGGCAACTTTGATATATAAATTGACAAAGAATATGAATTAAATAGTTAAACACGCATAATTTAATATATAAGAAACATACAAATAAAATGAAAACCAATGCCATGAAACATAAACCAAGAATTTTATAAATTTAGAACATTTGTAAATTTACAAATTAGAAAACTAATGCTATATATCTTAGTCCATATCAAGATCTACAACGGGATATGACGATTATGCTCCAATATTGGCTCATCATTTTGTATTTCTCGGTGTTAACTCCATCCCTAGAGTAATATGCATCTGTATCTTTGACGGGGATTGGGACATCATTAGGCCCAATTTCTTGTTGAAACGGATCACTAGCCACATCATCATCTTGAACTAGTACATTCCATACTCCTTTATGCCTTACCCATTCTATGACTTTCCAATTTGGGCTTAATTTTTTATCAGCAACATAGAAGACTTGCTTTACCTGATTTGGTAGGACAAAGGGATCCTCCTCATACCATTTGCATGTGAAGTTAATGCTTGTGATATTTGCATTAGACCGTATTCTATTTCTACCACTGGTGTTGTGCCACCCACATTCAAACAGAACCACTTTACCCCCATGTAGGTACTTCATTTCCAAAACTTTGTGTAAATATCTGTGGAAGTCAATTGTCTTCCCATCATGCTCCGCTTCCACGACCAACCCACTATTCTGACTCTTTCAACGATTGTCGGGGTCTTTAGTGTGGAATCTAATGCCATTTCAAATGCACCCTGAGTAAAAATTGACTATAACATTGGGCCCATTTGCTAATGAACATAGTTCATCGATGGCTTCCGGCAAACCTTCTCTTTGCAATTGATTCATCTACATAGACAACATACTGCAAGTGTATTAAGTTAACATCAGTTTCAGTTTAATAATAGTTAGCGTTAAACTCTACACGATGTTTGAACTATCTCGGGGATTCTTCTTGTTGTATTTGAGTTACGTCATTTCCTTTTTGATTCTGTACAATCTTCTTGTGTTCCCTACCTAAACAACAAATAAGCATAGGCAAAAAACATAAAGTCTACAAGCTATAAATATAAATACAGGTCTTTCAACTAAACCACATACTTAAGATATGGATTGCACTCGGAGCTATTATACAACAGAAACCACTGAGCCATGTTGCACTCTTTCTAGGACACATTGGGGGCCCTTGTGATCAGTCTGAAAGGACGAACAGTTTGAATGTAGAGTGACATCCTAGGGCCACGTTCACCACCATCATAATTTTGCTCTTCTCAATCATTCCCCTTGAGATACATTAAGTAAAATGTGAGGCACTCTTTAACAATGTAAGCCTCAGCAATTGAACGTTTTGGGCGAGCTCAGTTGGTAGTGTACCTTTTTAGAGTCCCAAGAAATCTTTACACAGACAACAATTAAAGTTGAGATCACATATGCAAGACATGTAAAGTAGTATGTAATTACTAAACAAATTGATTGGTAACAATTACCTCCTGATAGGGTACATCCATCAATATTGAATTGGCCTAGCAAGCATGGCCTCACCAGTAGGTGGACTGCCAGATGAACCCTCACATCGAAGAAAGCCAAAGGAAATATCTTCTCCAATTTGCATAGTATGAGTACTATGCATTCCTCTAACTTTTCCAAATTGCTCATCTGTAATGTTTTCGAGCAAAGGTCCTGGAAGAAACTGCCTAATTCAAATAGCATTGTGCAGATCTCCTTGTCCATGTAACCGCGAAGGCCAATCGAAAGTAGAAGTTGCAGAAGGACATGACAGTCGTGGCTTTTCAGGCCTGACAGTTTACCATTTTTTGAACTCACACACCTCGAGAGGTTCGCTGCATAACCATCTGGGTAGTTGATGGATTTCAAGAACTCCAAAAAACCCTCTCACTCTTTTGGGAGCAATGTGTAGAATGCTCGGGGCTTCTTAACCACTAAGCCATTGGCACTTCTTTCTAGATGCAACTGTGGCCTTATGCCCAAATCCTCTAAATCATCACAAGCTTTTTCTGTGTCCTTATTCTTCTTGTCTATGCCAAAGACCGTTCTAACAATAGCTTCACATATATTCTTCTCAGCATGCATCACATCAAGGTTGTGCCGGAGATTCAGGATATTAGTCCTGATCTTCATCGTCGCTCTCATCATCATTCACATCTGATTCATCAGGTGGGTTCACTACATTTTCTCCGTGGTGTAGCCATGTCATGTAGGACAACATAATCCCCCATCAGACCAAATGAACTCTCACAGTTTCAAATTCATGCCAATCAATGTTTAAGCATCTGTTACATGGATACTGAGTCATAGTACCCCCATCTATATTCACCCTCGCAAATTCAATAAATGAGTCCACCCTGTCTCGATATCGTTGACCTAATATTTGATTAACCAGTGTCACCCAACTCTTGTCCATATCTAATCATCGAAGACTATAGAATCAAGTAGTTGAAGAATGCAAATTGAAGTTATTGCTAATAGACCTCAATAACGTAAGATATATTTCCAATTACATCAAGGGGGAAGAAGAAGAAGAAGAAGAAAAAGAAGAAGTAAGGCCAAAAAATATAGCCTCAATAATACAATCAAAAGAAAAACCAATATTAACATTTTGGTTGCGTCAAGATCTTTTTTTCTCTACATTTCCATAAATTGATATGGGTGCAAGTGGCCCACAAGTCTATGTCTAAATTGCTTTCATGAGCATTCGGCCACTCAACAAAACTTATATCTTAACCTTAATTTAGTAGCCTTAGCTGTCTACCAAGTGGACCCAACATGGGGTATTAGGTGAATATTTGGAAACATTGTTTCTGTTTCTCTCTCTCTCTCTCTTTCTCTCTCTCTCTCTCTCTCTTAAATCTAATGCTATTCATTACTTTCTTAATGTGCAAGCCTCTACGAGTTCTATAACTATGGTGGGCCTCACCATAACTAAAAGATCATATAGCCATAAATCTCCACTTTATTAAATTAATTTACCTAGATCAAGAAAGAATGGAACAAACCTTGGTACTTGTATTAGCATGTGATGGCTCATTAAAAGAAGTCAATGGACTAGAATATATATGATCAATTGTGCTTTGGCTGCCTCAAAATGGATTTATATGGCTTGAGTACTCAAGGTGATACGCTAGTGGGTTGGCCACATAGGTTTGATCAGGTGGGCTCTCTATACCTAACAGTGGCGGAACCAGGATTTTAATTTGGGTGGAGCTAAACTTTTGCTAGACTTTGCTAGTTTTTTTTTTCTTACATTAACAATAGCTCAACTTAATTGTACGATATACTGTAATTTTAGTTGGTAACATTGGAACATTTGTCCAATAACTTGATTATGCCCAAACCACAAGGCCTTCAAGAATAAAGAGGCAGAACCCAAACATTGTATTTACATTAGAACTCAAGCACAACTCATAGTTTCACACCAGAAATTCACGTAGTATTCACATTAGGACATCATTCATTAAAAAAAATCATGCATTATTCATAGTAGAAATTCATAAAATATCCATAGCAAATACTCATTGTAGGATTCCTGTAGTATCACATTAGGATGCATTATTCATAGGGGCAATTCAAATTAAAGATAACATATGAATAAAAAAAATGGAGAGTGCAGTACTATAATAGGATACATTATTCATAGAGGCATTTGTTGCAGAATTTCCAAACTCATATAATGCACGCTGAAGGCATATTGGAAATCTAAAAACAAGATACTGCTTATGGTTGGAAGAGAGAAAATGCCCTAAGAAATCTTAATTATTAGAACATTATTTTTTTTCTTGCTTCATTTGAGTGGTACATAAGCAAAAACAAAAGACGAATAGAACCAAACAATAGAGGCTAGCACCCAAAAAAGCATGACTAGCAACTTGTTTTGTCTTGCATCACTCTTCAAAGTGCCAATCATCCAATGATTTATACAAAAAAGACAAAACAACAAGGACAAGTCTGGGAAGAATAGAACACAATAAAACTTTATCATCATGAATATAAATAAGAGAAAATAGAAGAGGGCACATACCAAAACTTGATTTCAGAGACGTGTCAAACGAAGGGGTGTTGAGTTGAGGAGATGGGGTTGTGATCAAAATGGTTGTGCGTGAAGATATTGTGAGAGGCGTGGATTATAAACCCAGATTAGGGGTGCATAATGCTATTGATTTGATATATTTTCTTATGAAGATTAGATGGGATTCATTTAATTTTGCTACTAGTGCTGTAGGGCTCACACCCAACGTGAGCCATGGAATTTTTTTAATTAAAAAACACAATTTTGTTAAAATTTATAAATATTTTAATAAAATATAAATGAACATTACCATTATAGAAATTATAAAATAAAAAATATTATAAAATTGAAAGATTTTAAGGATAAGCAATAAAAGATTAATTGGTTAAAGTAAAGTTGAAATTGAGTGAGAGCAATTTTAGGGGAAATATTTGAAAAATATTTAGAACTTTAATGATAGTGCACTACTTGTTGCCAAATTTAGGAATTATAAACTGGAGCCATATTTTTAAAAGCAAGTGGATGTCTTGTCGGACTCGCAAGGCATCTGGGTGGTGCACGTAAGAAGAAGGCCTCAGTCATGCTAATAGACCTCAATAACATAAGGTATATTTACAATTACATCAAGGGGCAAGAAGAAGAAGAAGAAAAAGAAGTTAAGGCCAAAAAATATAGCCTTAATAATACAATCAAAAGAAGAACCAATATTAACATTTTGGTTGCATCTAAATCTTTTTTTCTTTACATTTCAATAAATTGATATGGCTGCAAATAGCACACAAGGCTATATCCAAATTGCTTTCATAAGCATGCACCCACTCAAAAAAACTTATATCTCAACCTTAATTTAGTAGCCTTAGCTATCTACCAACTGGGCCTAACATGGGGTATTAGGTGAATATTTGGCAACATTGTTTGTGTTTCTCTTTTTTTTTTTTAATCTAATGCTATTTGTTACTTTCTTAATGTGTAACACTTCTTTGGGTTTCCTATATATGGTGGTCCTCACCATAGCTAAAAGATCATATAGCCATAATCTCCACTTTAGTAAATTGATTTGCCTAGACCAAGAAAGCATGGAATAAACCTTGATACGTGTATTAGAATGTGATGGTCTATTTAAAGAAGTCAATGGATTGGAAGTTTTAAAAAGTCTTACAAGAGTAAAAGGTTTCCTAGAGTAAAAAGTTTTTTTTTTTTTAACTGTGACTTTATTTCTATGTTACTTAAAAAACCCACTATATCTTAAGTGTATGTTCTACTAAAATTATGAAAAAAATGGGTTTTAGATCTCAATGAGTAGTCATTAATAGTAAAATTCATTTTCTAAAATCTAATCATGCTATAGAAAAAGAATATTTTTCTCACTGTTTTGAAGTAAAACACACGATATCATGGGTTTATGGTAGGACCATAAAAAAAGCCTAAAGTCAAGTGACTTTGATGATATTTTTTGATGTTTTATCGTTGATATGTGGACAATTAATCATAATTATAAGTCCTAAACATCTTATCACGCACCCAAAATTGGGCCGGATCCAAAACCGGTTCTAGGGGTGTGAGAATTGGGGCCAATTTAAAATTTTCTTATATAAACAATACGGGCCCCAATTTCGGGTGGATCGAAGTCCTTCATGAGGCTATGTTTGGTGATCAAGCAACCATAATCACATGTGGAACTAAAATCCATACTTTGCGCAGATGAGTATCATACACCAATCATAGAACAAATATCAATAATAATAAAGTAAAGGTCAAGTGCTTTGAAGCATAATAAAAAAGTTGTAATTCCATAATAAATAAATTTAATGAATAACTAATGGCTCCAAACATGGCCTCTCATCCATATGATCTTTGATCCTTGTTATCTCTGGGTCCAGTAACTGGTATTCTTTGATCCTCGGCAGTAGTTCTGGTTCCCACGAGATTTTACTAGCTAACACTACTTGCTTACTGATAGGTTAGAAATAAACATCCATATCTTCCAAACATCGAATCTATATGTATTCTGCAATTAATCCTCCAGTGAACGCTGCTTTTCTACTTAGAGCATCTGCCACTACATTAGCCTTTCCTGGATGGTACTTCAACCCAAAATTATAATCCTTAATATACTCCATCCATCTTCTCTATCTCATGTTCAAATCCCCCTGCGTAAAGAGATACTGGAGGCTTTTATGGTCTAAATGCACTTCAAAAGTAGCTCCAAAAAGATAATGTCTCCATATCTTCAAAGCAAAAACCACTGCTGCTAGCTCCAAGTCATGGGTTGCACACTTCCGTTCATGTTCTTTCAATTGTCTGGACCCATATGCTACCACTTTCCGATTTTGCATGAGGACACAACCAAGTTTGACTCCAGATGCATTGGTGAAAATCACAAAACCATCATTTTTTGTAGGTAAGGTCAAAGCAGGGGCTGTGGTTAAATTTCTTTTCAACTCCTGAAAACTCTACTCACACTCCTTATTCCACACAAAAGGAACTTCCTTACAAGTCAATCTCAACAGTGGGGCTGCGATTGTGGAAAATCTTTCCACGAATTTGTGGTAATAACCTGCGAGACCTAGGAAACTTTGAATCTTTGACACTGTTTTTGGTCTTTCCCACTTTACCATTACTTAAATCTTTCCTGGGTCCACCGCCAAACCTTCCCTACAGATGATATGACTAAAGAATCCAACCGAAATTCACACTTAGTTGCCTTAGCATACAATTGGTGTTCCCTCAACAGCTGCAATGAAGTGCGAAGATGTTGAGCATGCACTTCCTGACTCTTTGAATATACAAGCCCATCATCGATAACTATCACCACAGACTAGTCCAAGTGTTGTTCAAAAACCTTATTGATCATAGCATAAAAGTTGTAGGCACATTAGTTAGTCCAAAAGACATCACAAAAAATTCGTAGTGACCATATCTAGTTCTGAATGTAGTTTTCGGAATATCCTGATCTCATATCCTCAATTGATGATATCCTGATCTCAAATCAATCTTAGAAAAATACTGCGCACCCTGCAATTGATTACATAATTCATCGATTCTAGGTAAAGGGTACTTGTTCTTGATGCTCACTTGATTTAGTTTTATATAATCAATAACATTTTTATAAAACCATCCTTCTTCTTGACAAATAACACTGAAGCCCCCCCAAGGAGAGACACGTGGTCTAATAAAAACCTTATTTAACAGCTCTAGCAATTGCTCCTTAAGTTCTCTCAATTCAGCTTGGGCCATCCTATAAGAGGCTTTTGAGATTAGAGCTATGCTCGGCACAAGCTCAATTGCAAAGTCAATCTCATAGACCAGCAGCAATCTGGGAATGTCATCGGGAAAAACATTTGGAATCTCATACACCATTGGTGTCTCCTCCATCGCTTTAGTCCGTTTATCCTCCATGATAAACGCTGTATACCCCTCAAAACCTTTCATCAACAACTTTGTTGCTTTAATAGCTAAGATCATACTAGTAACAACCTTCTTCTTAGATCCCATAAATTACTCCTCGGTGCCATCATTAGCAGTTAACTTAATTGTCTTGGCACGGCAGTCCATCACTGCATTATGAGTAACAATCCAATCCATACCCAAAATGGCGTCAAAGTTGTTCATCATCAACAGTATTAAATTAGCCTTTAACACAACACCACTTATCACAAATTTGCAATCAGGGTCGTATTTCAAACAACTAACCATTTTACCCACTGGGGTAGCCACAATTAAATCAAATGGTAGCTCAGCTACTCTAACACCAATCTTCAAGGCAAAACTAGGGGAAACATAAGAATGGGTAGAGCCAGGATCGAATAAAGCTTTAGCATGATTATCACAAATAGAAATAATACCTTCCACGATGTTCTCTATAGCATTGGCCTATTCCTGAGTCATGGCATACACTTTACTTGCTTGCTGGGGCCTTGATTGCTTCTATTAGGTCCTGGTTGTGGCTAGGGTCCTCTCTGAGGTTGGGGCTACTAGGAAGGTTGGTACAACTGCATCTGTTGCTGTGGTGCTTGAGGTCATTGTTGCTTTGGGGGAGTTGGTACTATCTGTCTCAGTGGCTGTGCTTGAATAGGAGCTTCCTGTGTAGATGTCTGCCAATACTGTTTGCCTTTCCTCTTAAGGCAATCCTTGACCTGATGACTAGTGTCTCCATAGTGAAAACACCCTCTGTCTGCCTCTAACACTTAGATGTTGCGTGGTTATTGCCATAAATACCACAAGACTCTCTCTTCTGTTTCTTGAATTGGTGCTATGGGGCCGGAGATAGAGCAACTTTCTGCTTGGGTTGGCTCGAAGGGGCCATGCGCCCAATCACCTCCTCAGCCTAGTATGCCTTATCCAAATATTCCTGGTAGGTGAACTTATGACTTGGCATGAAGTAGTATATATGGTCAAGGCTATCGAGGAACCATCGAATCCTCTCACTTTCTGGAGTGATGAGAGTTGGTGCAAAATGAGGGGACGGGTAAACTGTAGTCCACACTCCTGAACAGACAAATTCCCTTGCTTTAGCCTATCAAACTCTATAATTTTCTGAATACGAACATGCTCCGGTACATACTTCTCGCAAAACTAATTACGAAAAGTGGTCTAAGCCACCTCGTCAGTGATCTCCTCATACGTTTCCTTAACAGTAGTCCACCACCTATTTGCCACATCTCGAAAAATAGAAGTTGCTAGCTTAACCTTTTGTACCCTTGTGCAGACTAGGATATCAAATATCTTTTCAACCTGCATGAGAAATGCTTCGGCCACCATTAAACAAACGCCTGTAACCTTTAAACAATGCCAAAGTTCGTATACGGTTATAAGCATCAAAACCCCAGTGTTCCCACTTAACATTTTCTAATCCTCACATCAGACCTATGTTCTAGCATCTGTTAGAACTTTTAAAACTTGACCCGCTCTGAAACCATCTGTCATGCCCCTAAAACTGGGCTGAATCCAAATCCTAGGTTTCGATTTGAAATCTAAACTCAGATTAAAATTCTAGATATATTCGAATTAAGATTTAATCACCCCCAATTGCCTCTTAATTAAATTCTAATCAATCTAAACAAAATATTTATCATAACTAATTAAAACCCTAATTAGTTTTATAAACAATCCTAACCATAATTCTAATCACACCTACCCTGGGCAGCCGTGTCGGCTAGGCTGGTGGCTTGGCTACTGGTGGGTTGGGCTGCCTGTTGGCAGGCTTAGACTGCTAGTGGGTTGGGCTGGTAGGCGTGAGTTGGTCCTGGATTACTTTCTGATGGTTTTTTTTTTATCAAAACATTGATTAGGACTTATCATATTAATTATAAATGGTTTAGAATATTTTTAAGGATTAATGGTGACTTGATTATATTAATTAATTCTTAAATTAGGTGTGATTAGAATTATGGTTAGAATTGTTTATAAAAGTAATTGGGGTTTTATTTACTTGTGATTAATATTTTATTTAGATTGATTAGAATTAATAAAGAGGTCATTGGGGGTGATTAAATCTTAATTAGAATGTATCTGTAATTTGAATTTGAATTTTAATTTGAGTGTAGATTTTGAATCGAAACCTGGAATTTGGATCCGGCCCAGTTTTAGGGGCATGACACATCTATTATCACAAATTTCAACCGTTGATTCACTTGGAGATTACTAGTGATGGTGTGGACTGGGCTTCTCTATAGAATGGGTTGGTGGGCCTAACCTAAAATCAAATTGGAACGACCCAACAATGGGTCATTTTCTTCCCACGTCTGGTCTGGTTTTGCAAACAAAACCCCTGCTGCAGGTGGGTTTCTCTGTGGCATATGTAGTGATGGAAGGGTGGTTAGAGATTGTGCGACAGTGATGTTAGTCCATCGGTGTCCTTTGGGGCTGCTCTAGCGACAGTGGACGGCAGCTTTTCTTTTTATTTAAACCAAATCCCCTGTTAACTGATTCAAAGGGATCCTTTGTTCACCAATTCAAAGGAACTGAATAACAAGCGTTTACCACCGACAAAATGGTGTCAACATTTGGCAGTTAACGTGTAAAGACTAACTCTCCTTTTGGAAAAAAAGTTTTGAGGATGCGGTCAAAGCGATATACGAGGGAGTAGTCATTAAATCAACTATGTCGATTTTAGTCTAATGACTAAATAGATCATTGATGATCAAGACGATAAGCACCCTCCAACTCCTTGCTATATCCTAAAGAAGCTTTGTAGTAAGGGAGAGGGAAGCATGTACTATAAAAGCATGCTTCAGGCATGGATGAAGAGAAGCTATCCCTAGTTTCTATTGTCTTTGCCGAGCCTTATTTTATTTTCTATGGATGTATTTTGCCGGATAAGATAAGGAGGACCGCCCTTTGATGCTTCTTTCATTGTATACCCCCTCCATCCTTGGAGGTGGAAGAAAGGGTACTCAAACTATTATGGGCCCCAAAATGCAAAAAAGGTGGGGGAGAAGCAAGTTGAATCTTTGATCGACCTGGACACATAAATCATTCTCGGCATTCCTTTTGTAAACAGAAGTCATTTAAGAACCTAGATGATTTTTTTTCTCCTTTTGTAAATAAAACTGACAAAAATGATGTGCATATGGTAGTTAATGCTTAAACATTGCATCCACTTTTTCTTTCTTGTTTTGCATCAGTCTCCAAAGTCCTAATCATCCAATGATTTATACATAACAACAAAAAATAAATAAATAAAGACAAGGACGGGAAGAACAGATCACAATACAGCATTATCATCATGAATATAAATCGATATAAATCAAAGAGAAAAGAAGAGAAACATCGGGGGCACATACCAAAACTTGAAATCGGAGAGACGTGGGACGATGGGGTGGAAGAGTTGAGGAGAAGATGCTGTCATGATAAAAAAATTTCTGTGGATGAAAATGCTGTGAAAGGCTATATATATCATGTGCAGTGTGGAAGGATTATAAACCTAGAGATATCTTAGGGGTGGATAATTCCACCGATTTGATCTACTTCCTTATTAAGATTATATGGAATTTATTTAATTTTGCTACTAGATTAATCAAGAGGTGCATAAGGTATTTCAATTTTATTTGTTTAAAGACTTAAAAAAAGGGAAATCATGAGTAAACAACACATGATTTACACCGATCAATCTTCCAACTGATCCATGTTGACACATAAAAAAAAAAAAAACACAAATGTCACAAGTGTTTATAGTAAAACATTCCAAGCTTGGTCTAAAGTAAAAGGGCAAATAAGCCTTAGAATTATGGAGGGCACCTCGAGCTTGGGCAACTCATACTTCCCAGTGGTGAAATTAGCAGAAATTCACAAGGAATGCTTAAAAAATGTTCTGGGTCATTCCCTCAAAATTTTGGAATTTTCAAATACCATTAGATGCAAGTTCAAATTCAAGGAGCTCCATTCTAGAATTTCAGGACACTGTGTGAAACTCCACCTCCTTAAGACCAAATTGGCTAAACTGTCTATGGAAGGCCTCAGCCATGCTCTAAAGTAGTTTTGCAAGATTTCGGGTCGGTTGGATGTTGTTGACCTAAAGTCACTATACCCACTAGGCCATAGGAGCACTAAATCAAAGTATGACCTCTGCTCGGGCAACTCATACTTCCCGATGGTGAAATCAGCTGAAATTGCAACGAAAGCTTAAGACATGTTCTAGGTCATTCCCTCAAAATTTTGGAATTTTCAGATACCATTGGATGCAAGTTCAAATTCAAAGAGCTCTATTCTAGAGTTTTGGGGACACTGTGTGAAACTCCACCTCTTGAAGACCAAATTGGCTAAAGTTTCTATGGAAGACTTCAATCATGGTCTAGAGTAGTTCTGCACAATTTCAGGTCAGTTTGTTGTTGTTGACCTAAAGTCAACATATCTATTGGGCCATGGGAGCACTAAATCAAAGTCCGACCTCGGCTTGGGCAACTCATACTTCCCAATGATGAAATCAACTAAAATTTGCAAGGAAGTCTTTAAATCTATTTTGAGTTATTCCTTTAAAATTTTGGAATTTTCAGACACCATGGGATGCAAGTTCAAATTCAAGGAGCTCCATTCTAGAGTTTCGGGGATACTGTGTGAAACTCCACCTCCTGAAGACTAAATTAGCTGAAACTTCTATGGAAGGCCTCAGTCATGCTCTAGAATACTTTTGTAAAATTTCAAGTCGGTTGGACACTAATTACCCAAAGTCAACATACCCTATGGGCCATAGGGGCATTGAATCAAAGTTTGACCTCTCCAAGGCCAAATCACTTAAAAATTAGATAGAAACCTCAAAATGGGTTCCTCATCAAGCCCTCAAAATCTTGTGGCTATTTGAGACCATTTAGGCCCCAAACAATTGAAGCATGGCCCACTTTGACTAAAAGTCAACAGATGGTGTGACCCACTTTTCGAAGTCAAAACCTAATGAAAATTTTATTTTATACTAAAATGATGTCATAGTCCATCCCTCCAAATTTTATGAGGTTTGGACATCATTTGGGTCCAAAACCAAATTCATTGGATCACTTTTGTGTAAATGAGTCAAGCAGGTCGGCCAAAACCCAGGTCCAATCCAACCCAAAACCATGACACGTGTTGGGAAAGGGTCAAGCAATTTTCAGTTTAGAAAATCATTTTTCTTGATGAGCACTCTACATCGGGGAGGCTAAATTGTGACACAAAGAGTCATGCATCAGTAGAAGGTATGCTTTTCCCAATGCAAGGCTTTTTTCGTCGGGAGAACGTATTCTTCCCCTAATGCATGGTTTTGTGTGTCAGGAATATTATCGCTTCTCCCAACACATGAAATACATCCCAACGCCAAAGTTGTTTTGTCGACAAAAGTACCAACTCATGAAAGCCTGCGTTGGGAAAAGTGGGCCTTTTGCTGACGCAAACTTAGATGCATCGAGAAAAGCAGGTCTTTTGCCGATGAAAACTCACATGCGTTGGGAAATTCAAGGTTTTTCCCAACGCTTGTGAGTTTTCACCAGGAAAAGTCGTTAGCAAAAATGTAATTTGTTGCAGTGATACATTAAAGAGTTTTACTATCAGAATTGGATTTAGAGGCATCATGTTTCTTTTAGAAATTGTTCCCAACTTCTGACAATGATCACAGGACCGGCCAAAATCATGAGCATCTCGATACAATGTGGGCCAAAAGAATCCAAACTACAAAATTTTCATAGCAGTCTTTTGTTCAGAGAAATGTCCTCCACAAGTTTGTGAATGGCAAAAGGAGAGTACACTATGTATCTCATTATCAGGTGCATATCTCTTAATTATTTGATCTGGGCAGTACGTTAAAAGATATGGATCCTCCTAGAAAAATATTGAACTTGAGAAAAAAAGAATCTTTATCTTGCTTATTCCAATGATCAGGAATATTACCTATAGCAAGATAGTTCGCAATATCTGAATACCAAGGGGATTGTGGATAGCAAACAAATGTTCATTAGGGAAATTATCTTGGATTAGTGTTGAATCAGTGGTGTCGAAAGCAACCAACCTTGATAGATGATTTGCCATAACATTCTCTACTCCTTTCTTATCCTTGATTTCTAAGTTAAATTCTTAGAGTAGGAGGATCCAATGGATAAGTCTGGGTTTAGCATCCTTCCTTGAAAGAAGGTACTTGAGCGCAGAATGATAAGTGAAAACCACTATCTTAGATCTAATCAAGTAGGATCTGAACTTATCAAGTGTAAAGACTACTGCCACTAATTCTTTCTCAGTGGTAAAATAGTTGATCTATGCACTATTTAAGCTCTTACTTGCATAATAAATCACGTGAGGTTTCTTATCCTTACGTTGGCCCAACAAAGCCCTAAGCGTGTAATCGCTAGCATTACACATGATCTTACAGGGCAAATACCAATCAGGAGGCTCTATAATTGGTGCAGACATCAGCATGCCTTTTAATTTATCAAATGATTCTTAGCATGCCTTAGTCCATTTGAATTTTACCTCTTTGGGGAGCAAGTTATGGAAAGGTCTAGATATAGAACTAAAATCTTTGATTAACCTTTTGTAAAAACTTGAATGCCCTAAGAATGATCTAATATCTTTTATGGTTTTTTGTGTAGGTTGGTGATCAAATCTATTTTGGATTTGTCAACTTCCAATCCCCTTTTCGACACAATGTGGCCAAGGACAATTCCTTGACGAACCATGAAATGGCACTTCTCCCAATTCCACACAAGGTTCTTTTCTTCGCTTCTAGTGAGGACCATTTCTAGATTGTTCAAACAATCCTCGAATGTATCACCAAACACAGTGAAATCGTCCATAAAGACCTCAAGAATACGCTCCACCATATCACAAAAAAATGTTCAACATACAACGCTAAAAAGTGGCTGAAGCATTGCATAACCCAAAAGGCATTCGCCAATAAGAAAAGGTACCAAGGGGAAATGTGAATGTGGTCTTTTCTTGGTCCTCTAGGGTGATTTCAATTTGGTTATATCTCGAATATCTATCAAGAAAACAATAGTATGAGAGGCTGACTACCTTTTCCAAAATTTGATCGATGAAGCGTAAAGGGAAATGGTCATTACGTGTGTATGTATTTAGTTTTTTGTAGTCAATGCATACTCTCCATCTTGTGGGTACTTGGGTTAGGACCATTTCATCTTGGGCATTCTTGATTACAGTAACACTGGCTTTCTTTGAAAGAACTTGGGTAGGGCTGACCCATTGGCTATCCGAGATTGGATAGATTATACCCACATCCAAAAATTTAAATACCTTAGCCCTAACCACTTCTTGCATGGTAGGATTGAGTAGGCATTACATCTGTCTACATGGTTTAGCATCATTTTTAAGGTAGATGTGATGTGTACACACTAAAGGATCAATTCCCTTACTACCAGCCACATTCCAAGCTATTTCTCCCTTGTGCATGTTGAGCATTTTCAACAATTGGACTTCTTGGTCGTCAGTAAGTAGCGAAGAAATAACCACAGGATATATTTCATTGTCCCCAAGGTAAGCATATCGCGAGTTTGATGGGAGGGCCTTCAACTTAGGTTGATGTGGTTTCACTTGAGATGGAAGAGTTAGCGTACCAGTTGGTACAAGCTCTTCAAAATGGGGTTGCCATACTATGTGACATTTTCAACAGTATCATCTCTTAATTCCTCAAGAGAGTCCATATCCTGTTTGGCCTCAAACATCAGCACAATGTGGGAGTTAATGCACTTCTAAAGATCATCCTCTACCAATGTACCAATTAAGTCTACATCATGATGGTCGGTCTTACAATCTCTTGGTTGTTTGTACATTTGAAAGATATCAAGGTCCAAGGTCATATTACCAAAAGAAAGTTAAGCCTTCCACTTTGGTAGTTTATAAGTGCATTGGAAGTGGCTAGAATGCTCTTCCTAGAATGACCGAAATTTCACCACTTTTATTTTGTACTGGTTTTATATCCAGCACATAGAAATCTACTGGGAAGAAAAATGCTCAATCTGTATCAAAACATCCTCTATTAACCCTCTCAGTTTCTTAACAGATCGATTGGCAAGTTGAAAAGTAGTTTTAGTTAGTTTCAAGTCACCAAGCCCCAATGCAGATAAACCGAGTAAGGTAATAAGTTTACACTCGCTCCCAAATTTAGTAAAGCTTGACCTATTTGGTGATTTCCAATGACACATGGAATAGTGGGACACCCTGGATCTTTGTATTTAGGAGGAGTGGTTTGAGTCAATTATGTATTTATCTGTTCAGTGAGGAATGCTTTCTTAGGAACATGAACCCTATGCTTAGTAGTGCAAAGATCTTTTAAGAATTTAGCATAGATGGGGACTTATTTAATGGCATCCAGTAGAGGGATATTAATTCTAGCCTCTTTAAGAACATCCAAAATTTCTTGATTTGAGATTTTCTATTTAGGATGGGTCAATCTCAGAGGAAAAGGGGCAACTGATTTAATAATGGTGGGGTCTGGACTCTTTTCAATGTTAACAATAGTCTTTGCATTAGGGTAATCTTTTCCTTCATTCTTCCCATTCAAATATGAGGAGACATGTTGTTTATCCTTTTTCATGTTCTCTTGAAGCTCTTTGCTACTACGTAGAGTAATAGCTTGAACATGCTCCTGATAGTTTGGGTTAGTTATGTCGTTCACTTCAAACTAGCCTTTTAGGTTTGAGAGAGGTTGTGTTGGAAAGGTTCCTTTTCCTTGAACTTGAAGGCTACGTTTGATTTATTCGACAGAAGCTTCTAACCTTTAGATAGCCTATCGATTCTCTTGAATAACTTGCTGGTTATTCTGAATATTTTGTTGATTATTTTGCAGGTTTTGCATAAACTGCTATCGAGATTATACTTACATGCTGAGTGATTCCTCCAGTGACCTATTTTCAGCTTGTGGTGCATAAGATGTATTATGTTAGGGAGGCACATATGCACTAGAATTTGATGGTCTTTGGGGATTATACTCAGGTGTAGCATTGGGTCCATTCCTCCCGCTAGAATTTAGGTGGTTCCATCATGTAGGATTATATGTGTTCCCCATGGTATTTGTATTGAACAGCTTTTGGTAAAAGTTCAAGATGTTAGCCTGTTCTTGAATTGCTTCCTGTAATGCAGGTCCAGTTGGATAGTCTGCTGACATGTATTTTCAGAAGCACAAATACTACAAACCATGATTGTATCCTTGTTCTTTCTAAGTTTCAGGGTTTCTATTTCTGTTATAAGTTCATCAAGCTTGGCTTGGATTTCAATTTGAGTGTTCCAGTGATATATTCCTTCTCTCTTAGACTGGTTCAATGACCTGGATTGATCTGCCCATCAAACGAGGCCCATTTTTGTGCATTTTCCGCCATTAATTCTAAAAATTCCCACACTTCATCTATTTGCTTTTGATCAAATTGACCATTGAACATCATCTCAATAAATTGATGGGTATTAGGATTTAAACCTTCAATAAAAATCTCGATGAAATAATAAGTTTCATATTCGTGATGAGGACATACAAGGATCAATTCGTTAAATTTTTCCCAACTTTTATAATAGGGTCCCTGAGATTTTGTTTGAATATCATGATCTCCCTTTTTAAAGTGTTGGTCTTGTGCTGTGGGATTACTTCAGGGATCAACCTTAGCCCTTATCTTTTTGCATTAATTATAGATGAGTTAACTGTGCATATTCAAGAAGAAGTATCATAGTGTATGTTGTTTGTAGATGATATAGTATTGGTGGATGAATCAAGAGATTATGTAGATGCAAAACTTGAGAGATGACGAGGGGCATTAGAATCTAGAGGTATTAAAATAAGTCGTACAAAGACAGAATATATGGATTGCAACTTCAGTAGACATATTTAAAGTGTTGAAACCACTGTCAAAATTGAAACCCATAAGATGCCACGTAGAGATTCTTTTTGGTACCTACGCTTGATGATTAGTAAGGATAGGGAGATTGACGAAAATGTGGAGCATAGGATAAAAGCTGGATGGCTGAAGTGGAGACTAACTTCTGGAGTGCTTTGTGACAGACGAATGAGAACGAAATTGAAGGACAAATTTTATAGGATAGTGGTTAGACCAGCTATGACATATGGAGCAAAATGTTGGCCAATTAAGAAGACGCATATTCATAAGATGGATGTAGCAGAAATGAGAATGCTTAGGTGGATGTGTGGTAAAATTAGGAAAGATAAAATTAGAACTGAGCACTTTCGAGAACATTTAGGGGTAGACCAATTGGAGATAAGATTAGAAAAACATGTTTAAGATGATTTGGGCATGTTGAGCGTAAGCCGGTAAAGGCACCGGTGAGAAAAAGTTTTGCTATACAGGTGAATGGCCCATTAAGAGGTAGGGGTAAGCCGAAGAAAGCATTGATAGAGGTCATTAATTTAGATTTGAAAAAGTTTAACTTATCGAAGGATTTGGCTCAAAATAGCATGGAATGGAGAAACAGAATTCATGTAGCCGACCCCAACTTAGTTGGGATAAGGCTTTGATGATGATGATGGTCTTGTGCTATGGGAGAATTTTTTTAAAAATTTAGTCTCTAGGCCTTTCCAGGTATTAATTGAACTAGGTCTAAGAGAGTGAAGCCAAGTCTTTGCTTTGTTTTTTTAAAGAAAATGGAAATAATCGAAGTTTGATTACATTTGGCACTATATTCTATAACTGAAGTGTTGAATATACTTCATCAAATTCCTTTAAATGCAAGTATGAGTCAAGTGCATGAAACTTAGGTAGAAGTTGGATCATGCCCGGTTTGATTTTAAATGACTTGTAATTTGGGGCATCATTATACATGATGGTGTGGTTTAACGTGTAGGGTTTAAGTAATCATGTAAAGTCCTCGGTGGCTGATTAACCTCCACACCATTGCTGTCCCCTTGTTATTTCCATTCCTAAGTTGGGCATCATTGTTGTCGGACCCACTCGCCATTTGAGAAAACCTCAAAGGACTTGAGGGTCTAGGAGATTCCTTCTTTTCTATTCTATGCGCTGACCTCTTTGCCAAATTGATTGAGAGGGCTTGTCCTTTCTTTTTGGAATTTTGGAGGGTTTTTTTATTTTAAAAAAAAATGAAAGAAGCCTAGAATCTAAAATAAATCCCAAAGGTCAAAAAGTTTCCTTAAGTTCTCTAATCAGGTCCTACGAAACCAACTCGGCCAGGTTAGCCACCAGGAAGTAGTAGAGTCACAAATGGACCCATTTGAAGAACCAATTTCCTGAATAGACTAGTTGTCGCGTGCTATAGGGGCATAGGGGCAAAGGCCTTCTTAGACACCGAGAAATTAAGGACAACAATTAGATCACTTTTAGTGTATTTTCTTCGAAGAGGTGTTATGACAAGTTGAAAAACAGTAACTTTTTTCGATTTTAGAAAGTTTTTAAAAATAACAGTGACGTGAACATTCTAACAATCCATGCATTTTTGTTATTCCAATTGAGGGCGGTTCATCATTCCATTCATGTCCTCCTATTTCTAGAAAGATGCCAAAATTAAATCACACCTGCAAATCAATGTAAATAGGGAAAGTTAGAAAAGTTACCTTTAATGGCGCTCCCCGGCAACAGCATCAAAAATTTGTTCGTCAACTCTAAGTGCAGAGCTGCGATATGGTAATATCCTGGTAAGTACGGGGTCCAATCCACAGGAAGTAATATTTAAATATGTGTTCAACTTGTCACCTGCTTAAATAAAATTCTCAAACTATCCCAATTTAAAATCTAACAAGTATATACATTCTCAAAAATAAAACAATTACAACAACAATTCCTAAATTAGAAATCCTAATTCTAAAACTTCCTAAAAATAAAAACTAAAATCTCTGCAAAAGAAAACACACATCAAAACTTCTAATAAAACAAAACTCAAATTAGAAACTTACTAAATTGAACAATGTTAGAAACTATCTAAACAAAAGTGAAAGAAAACAAACTTTCTAAATTAGAAACTATATTAAGCTAAGAAACTACACTTCCTAAAAATAAAAGATTTCTAAATCCTATTAAAAAATTTTAAGTTCAGAAGAAACTCTAAATGGAAACAACAACATACAATACAATTATACAAACAACTAAAGAACACAACTTTCTAAATTAAGAAAGAATCTGTCCTAAATTATCACACATGAAAATCTTTCTAAAACTAAAAACACAAATCTGAAACTTAAACTTTTCTAAACTAATCTATGATATATGAATGCAAACTAAAAAAAAATTACTACATGAATGTGTGATACTTGAGTTAAATGGGCTGCTTTTAAACATTAAAAAATCAGATTTGCATCGCTGTTGGGTTCACCTTTTAGGAACTGAAACTCATCAGTTATACACAGAAATTCCTTGGTATAACTGACACGAAATAGGCCACGATGATTCATCACACAATATGCATGATTCGACAATAATAAGGCATTGTTTAGCAACTGTTTTCAGCATAAAATCTGAAACTAAATCTGGCGTGATTGTTTTCCTTTTTTTTTTTTTTTCTTTAAGTTGTAATTTCAGGTTTTTAAAAAACTGATGAACATTGAGAACGTAACCATTTGTACAGCTGTTCACGAAAATCACAACATGCGGCCTGATTTCAAACACTGTTTTAAGATCAATTTGGAATTACTGCTAGCCAAATTCAGATCTGAGTTTCAGATTATCTACTGATTCTGTTTGTGCATTTTGACAAGAAAACTTTTCAGTTTTAAACTTGTTCTTGGACTGTTTTCAATTGTAATTCTAATCGGATTTCAGGTTTGATAAACTATTTTAATCACAGGTACTTAACTGTTGTGAACATATGCAAATCTGTATTGTGAAAACCGTCCAATCATGACCATTTTTGAAACTGTTTTATGAACAAAAATCTGAATTTTTTTCAAGTTTTAAACCTGATTTAAGAATTCTGATCTACTTTTAGCCACAAACAGAACTTGTGAAAGAAAAAAAAATCATACACATAATGGAGTGTAAAATTCGGCCAAGCCAAATTCAGATTTTGGACTGTTTTTCATGATGTTAGAACACATAAATTTCAGACGTTAAACCTGATTTCTAAAGTTCCAAGATAAACACCATTAAACATTATTCTAAAACTTGAAATATGCATGAATCTAATCTAACTTACAGCAATGAAACAATTCTAAAAAAAACTGTGCAAAATAGAAACATAAAGTATGCAGGAATTTTAAATAAAGTGCAGAAATTAAAAGTGTAAGAAAAAAAATTTAAAAGTGCAGAAATTTAAAATGTAGTAGTGCTGCAATTTAAATGTAGTAAAGGTAGTATAGTTCTTTACTCAAAATTTTCTTTTAAACTGGGTTCATGATTTCTTCAAATATGATCCTAGTATCTGGGGTCATCAATCCAACCACAAGAAACATAAATAAAATATCCACACAAACCATAAGAAAAGAAGAAAACTTTTAAGAAGAATAACATTATACTAACATGTAAAAATCCTTACAAGAGATTGTCAAATAAAATCAAGAAAAAATACATGCTAGGATGGAAAAGAAGAAAACCTCTTCTAGTTAAAATTCCAAAGGGTGTAGTACAGCTGTAGGGGTAAGCCTCCTTGAGGACTAGGATGAAGGAAGAGAGAGATGAAGAAGATGAAGTGTACAGATTTAGAGGAGGTGCTCTTTTTCCACAAAGAGTATGGGAGAGGGGTGCCTTATTTATACTTTTTTCAACCCCCAAACATTCCATCTTCCCTCGATATGATACAATCTTAAAAAGTAATAAAAAAATGGAAAAAACATGGGCTCCATACAAGGCTTGGGCCTGAATAATAACTTGGATTTTTTTTTTCTCTTTTTTTCTTTTTTTTCTTGCCTGGAAATCCTTCTTTGCTTCTTCTTTCTTTCTTTTTTTTTATTTTTATTTTTTTTGCCACCTTGCATTGAGATCTCTTGAGAGATAAGTTAGGGATAAGAATTCTCTCTTGGAATTAAACTTGGCCTACATGAGGTGTAGAATCTTTTTTGCATTGTCAACTTTTCTTCTTTGGAAAGTTTTCTTTGCTGGCTCCAAAATCAAAGAGATTTTCTTTGATAATTCTCCCTTGATTTTCTTCTCTTTTTGGCAACAAAAATTTGATCCCAAATAGTGTTGGATGTCCCATGCTTCTTTGCATACATTATTTTATTTTATTTTATTCAATTCTACTCCTTTTCAAAGAAGAACTACTATGTGGCTTTCCTTCTTCATTTTCAATGGGATTTTTTTTGAAGTCTTCTTAAAAATATCTTGACATATGTAACAATCAAATGGACCCCATCTTGGATGTCCCACAAGTGTATTCCCACATATGTGCATGTGTATGGGACCATGAAGCCAAGTTTGCAGTTTTCTTCTAATTTCTTTCCTCTCTTCAACTCTTATCTCCTTTCTTTTGAAAATGATTTCTTTGCCTCAATTCGTTACAATTGGGACCCATATTATCAACTTTCTATAAAAACAAATGTGAATTCATGTGAAAAGATAATTTTAACCCTAAGATTACAAGAGCATGAATGTGGGCCCATCTCTCATGAAATGACAATAAAAATGCACACCATTTTTCATGATTTTATGTAAATGAACTAATGATGTCTAAAATTGAATTTAATTCATGAGAAAAATAATTTTCGTGAAACTTTCTAAAAACAAAATTTCCAAAAATGGCAGGTTTCTTTTTTTTTTTTTTTGATGAAAGGTAGGTTTCATGAATGTATGCAAAAGATGTGATTTTTAAGCAAATTATGCAGAAATGCACTACACGATGTATAAATGCATGAAACCATTATATCACATAAATGAGGCTCTTTTAATTCAATAAGTCCTTAAAATGATTCAATATATATATATATAAATATGTATTTTTAAGGACTTATTAGCTATTATGCCAATCAATCTAATGTTGATCTTAAAGAGAGAGAATCTTCCTTTTATTTGGTTGGTAGATGAAGGAGGAGGACCAAGGAAGAAGAAGAAGAAGACAATTAAAAAAAACAAGTGGGGATATCCCTACTGATGTCCATGGGTGAGCGAGGATATCCCCGCCCAACTCTGATTCAAAAAATTTAAACCAAAAAGGACCCTTGGGACCACTACGGTGGAATCATGTCTTTAGTGTCTTTTTTAGTATAGTGTAACTTTAAGAGAATTTTTCCAATAAAATCCTCTACATTATAATTGTAATTCAATTCAATATAATGGTAGATGAAGTTTCAAATTGGGATGAATGTCAATTCACAAACATGGTGTGTATGGATTAAGAGGTTTATGGGTGCTTCCAAATATATGATTTTTTAGATTGCAAACAAACACACAATATGTTGTGAAAGAAAAATCAAACAAGCAACCACCACAAGAAGACCGATTGCACGTGAAAACACAAATTGGTAAAATACCATGAGTCCAAACTGAACCAACAATTAATCACTATGAATCTCATAGTACAAGAACATATACTTAGTTCTCATACAACCTAAAGACTGTGATTCTCCTTGCAGAGATACTTACTGTCATAGCAGCTTACCGATCTCTGCAATAGATTCAAACCTTACTGGACTCCTTAGACAATCTTTTACAAGAGATGTAGAACATTAGAATCTCTATAACAAATAGCAGCTCTTTTCTCTCTAATAGATGCTCAAGAGAAGCTGATTTCCAATGTGTAATCTCCACTCTATATAATGAGATATATACATTAAGGGTGAGAAAAACCTTTATTTATAATCCTAATTTCGTGCCTTAGAGTAGAGTCTATATAAAACTAAAACAAGTAGTCCTGACACAAAAAGGAAAGGTTTTCGCGCAATGGTAGTTTCATAATTATGGACAACACAATTTCTGCAAATTTCTTGAGGTCATAACTTTGTCATTTCAGCTTTGATTATAATGTCCAACCCCAATCCTCAATTTTTATTAGGTGTTAATTAATATTTAATTATGTATATTGTGTGTATTTTAGTTAAATAAGGTTTAATATCTTTAGTGGTTCCCATTAGGATGGTTTTAAGTGAGTTTAGTAGTTTTGGGCCTTAGATTGCAGCCCTACCAATTTTTACTCTCTTGGCCCACTTAGAATCCTATTAGATCTCTGCAACCCTAACCCTATTATTATAAATATCTCACTTTTTGCAAAAAACCTATTTTTACAAAACGAAGGTTTCTTCTCTCCCCAAAATTCCCTTTTTTGCAGAACCCTTCTCCCTCTCCCATAACCCATTGGAGAAGAAAGGATCACCAGCATAGCAGTATGAGATTCAATCTATAGAGCATCACCTTCATACCTTACACCACTAATCGTGGATTCGAGCTAAGTGTTAGATGTAACTTGATATAGTTTTGCATGTTTTCCTGTGATTTGATTAATTTTTATCATGTAAATCCGTCTTTAGCTCTCTCATATGGATTGATAATGGGGATTTGATTTTTGATAGAAAAATAAAATAAAAGGGGTGTTCTGTGGCTGCTCACAACGCAGGCAGTGATTGCCATCTAGCATGCACAAGTAGCACTGCTACCAAGCACATCAGGCAATGCCTATTGCCTGGCATACGCAGGCAGTAGCTGCCGCCTGGCATGCATAGGTAGTGCTGCTGCTAGGCATGTCTGGCAGCAACCTGCTGCTTCGCCTTAGCGGGCCAGCTTGTTGCCCAACAGGTTAGGCCTGGCAGGTTGGATCTAGCGGCTGGGTTGGGCTCGACCGCATTAGGTTTTTGGGGTTTTAGGATTATTGATTTAAATGGGTTTGATTAGAAATTTTAATTAGGATCTAATTAGGATTTTGTTAGAATTTTAGTAGGGTTTAGTCAGAGTTTGATTAGAATTTTAATTAGGGTTTTAACCCAAATTAATTATGGTTCAATTAGGATTTTAATTAGGGCTTTAATTATGGGTTCTCTTTTTGGTTTTGGTTTTGGATTTCAATTTTGGGTTCTGTGTTGGGTTTGTTTTTGGGTTTGGGTTTGGAATTTCAATTTTGGATATGGTTCTAGATACCAATTTTGGGTATGGTTTTGTGTTTCAAATTTTGGATTTGATTTCAGGTTTTTGGTTTCTGGTTTGATTTGTGGTTTGGCCTAGTTTTTCCTTTTGACATAAAACAATTGGGTGTTTTTAGTATACATCAAAGATGATTAAGAACATGACTTTCCCCTCCATTTGTTAATCATAATTGAACTTAATTGGATTTGGATTATGTCACAAACTTGAAAACTCTCTCCCAATTTATAAAACACATTAACTTTACATAATTGGTTTAGATGGATTGAATTTAGATGTGGGTCTCGCACGTTTCCTAGAATTTTACTCAACACACTAATTTTACATAAATTGGTGAGACCTTAACTTGAGACGTGTTTGGGCACGTGGTTCTCACCAACTATAGTTAATTACTCGTATAAAACACGTGAACCCTTGTGCGGTGATAATTTAAGACAACCATTTTGGGAGCCCTTAAGTGGGTCTATACACCGAAATTAGTGGGACGTGTCAGGTTGTACCTCACCCGTCATTCTAATAGGATTGTCAGGTAAGTAAACATGCTCTTTAGCCTTAGGTTGGATTTGTGTGCCTTCCTTGACCCTCAGGTTTGCATGCATGTATTTCCTTTGGTTGTCTCAATTAGTGTATACCTTGCATTGATATGACTAAGAGTGGCTTGACTTTAGAAATCAGACAAGTTAAGTTTGGGCTGGATATTAGTATGCACTTGACAATCAGCCCTCTTTCTTGAGTTAGACTTCTGTGTCAAGCAAGTGTCATGTATATGATTTATCTGTATGATTATTATGTTATGCAACTTTATATATAATTCAGGGGCAATTTACACAACTATAGTTCGTTTTTGTTTTACACTGCAAATTGCCAGTTCAGTTTAGGTCAGTTCAGTTATGTTTGATTATTTGACGGTGGACTCACCGTACTTAGTTAGCTATAACCATCCAAAATGGAGGCTTTGTTTTCATGTACACATGATCAACTACCACCAATACTTTGGGATCAGTTGTGTAAACCTTAATCTCAAACTTCTCCTGCAAACATAATATTAGTGTATCGATATCTATAAAATAATACAAATTAACCTTATTAGCTAATTAATAAATTTCAATTACCAAAGCTCGTGATATGATGTCCACTCTAAGTGATCATGCTCGACAGTGATGTAAAATGGAACGGATTCAAGTCCAACATTCACACATTACAAGCGTTAAGAAAAATGAGAAAATAATTATAGTTCTTCATTAATTTCCCTTTACTTACATGGGTTCAACGCTCTGACCTCGGGGATGCAGGTTGTTTTACAAGTTTTGAAAATTTTCAAACTCTCCCTCTGGTCTTTGGTATGATCCAAACTCAAAATTTACAAGAAAATACATGAGAAGGGAGCCAAAAAAAAAAAAAAAAAAAACGGAAGGCAAGGAAGGAGTGACCGTGGCCCATTGTCACCAAGAGTCAGTGGCTGAAATGGCCACTGTTTATCCTTTTACCTGGTTTTACTTCTGTGATGTCTTTAGAGTACTAGAATTTATGCTTTTTGACTTTTAGAGTGTTGAATGACTACCAAGTATGCTTAATTTGGCCTTGGAATCGACTACAACCTTTGGTAATCTTTATTTTTTGGTTACGGATTATTTTTGTACAAATCTGGAAAAAGTACTTTCTATAAGCAAATTAAGGCAAAAAGTTGTGTCATTTTGATCCTATAATTTTCAAGGAATAGAATGAAGCCTAAGGAGGCTTGTTCACAACTTTAAAAATGGCCTAAAGCCCTTCCAAGTGAGAAAACCAATGGGATGTGGTTTCATCCTTTGTGTACTTGATGGCCCTTGTATCCTTCTTGTCTAAGTGATATACATGCTTCTTTTCCTTCTCTGAACCATTTCTCACCTTACGATAGTGAGAAGGAGAAGAAAAAGTGAACTTGTAGTGCTTGAAGTGCTTGAGAAGCTTTATGAAATCCCTTGGAACTTGCTTAATTTCAAACTTGTTTAGAACCCTTTCTCAAGTGCCAAAACTTACCTTTTATAGAATCCAGAGGTAGTTTAGGGAGTTATGGGACATTGGAGTTAGAAATAAAGTGGGGAAACCATTGAAAACTGCTGGGAACTGCTTCATAGTTGTCTGTGACCGTGGTCATTGTCATGGACATGCCCAATTTCAGAGTTTTTTCATATGTGACCTGTTTTCATTTGCTTAAGGCCTGAACGATGTTTGACCATCATGAAACTTGGAGGGATGCTTTTAAACACTATTTTCAGTATGTCATAGAAATTTCAAACTGTTTTAACCTTTTGAAGTTAGTCAATCCCCTCATTGACTTTTCATGAAAATCGACCTTTGTTTCAGCTGTTTGAGGCCTAAATGACCTCGGATTGATTTAAAACTTGGAGGGACTAATGTTAGGAGCATCTTGAAGTGTGTATACAAATTTCATGTAATTTAAACCTGTGGAAGTAAGATTTCAAACAGTAATTCGCTTGATGCATGTTCCAAGTTAATGTCTTTTTGCACTACAGGTAGTTAGCTTGTTTCTATCTGAATGATGTTCAATTGATTTAAAACTTTGGAAAATTGACATTAAACACATTTTGAGTCTCTGATCCAAATTTCATCAGCTTTGTCCTACTAGCATAGGATTTTTAATCAGTGACCCCCATGACTTTGGGGTCATGGACTCCCAGCTGACATGTAGTTGAAGAAGGATCGGTCAAAGTCCTCTTGGCTAAAAATTTCGCAAAACTACTTTTGAGTACAACTTAAGCTTTATGTCCAAAGTTCATCAACTTTGGTCACCTAGAAGTAGGACTTTGGTCAGTGACACCCATGGGTCACTGACCAAAAGTTGACATTTTTATTAGCTTTGGGTCAAATGACATCTACATGACCAAAAATTTTGCAGAGTTACTCTTGAATATAATTTGAGCTTTCTCCAGGAGTTTCAGCTAATTCTTACACATAGAAGTGTCTGTTGTTACAGTGACTCCAAGGAGATAGAAGATAGTCATTGAAGATTGAATTAAAATTAAAATGAAGTCCAAATGTTTTGAAATTTTGAAGCATTATTCGTAAGCATAATTTGGAGTTGCTATGTGATTTTTAGTTGCTTTGGTAACTCAAAAGCTTGAGTGCACTCGATGACTCCTAGACTTTGAGCCAATGAACCTTGAATTTGAAGTTTAGTGGGTTGAGTGACCAAATGAAGTCTGTCACCTCTGAATTTTGAACTGTTGCACCTTGAGCTAAGCTGAAATCTTTTGAATGAGTTGTATTAGTTCCGAGCATCTGGATGTAATACTTGACCGGCATTCCACAATCTTAGGATTTATATGCCCTTGGGTTGAAATTTTCCTATAATGTCTTCACTGCAAAAGTTGTAACTTTTTATGGGTCAACAAGTGCCCCCTTGAGGTACAATGATTAGAGTATGACAATCATTGTACCTAGAAATAACTAATATGTGGGAATGATGAATGGCTTAATGAAAAAAGGTAGTTTTGTCAAGGTAAGTTGTAAGCCCTTGAAAATTTTAATAAAAAACCATAAAGGGTTGGATGATGGAATTTGAGAAAAACATAAGAAATCTGATTTTCTTTGGCCCTATTTTTATAGATATAGTATCTCTAGGGGGACTGTGGGGAACACCACAAAAAGAAATCCCTGAGGTGTTTGGAAAACTCAAAAATTTATGAATTTGGTTTTGGATTTTGGAAGTGGATTTGATTTTCTCATGACCTACTTATTACAAATATCCAGAGTGGCATCTCTATGGGGACTGAGGGAACCACCCACAAAAGAAATCACTGAGGTTTTAAGAAAAATCAAAGTTTGGATTTCCAAAGATTTTTGGTTTATTTTCAAAAAAAATCAAAGGTTAGGTTTTCACTTGGCTTGACATGAGTTAAAATGAGATGGAATTATGAATAAAATTGGCTTGTGGATTTTGATCAAAAAAAAAAAAAAATAGGTTTAAGAATTTTGGTTCAAAATTAGGTTTAACCCAAAATGAATCTAAATTTGAATAGTGTTTGGCTTTGAAGGCTTTTTCTTTTTTTGGAAAAGAGATGGTTCATTTTGTTTTGGGAAATCTTTTTCTTTTTTCTATAAAAAAAAAAGATGCCAAAAGTGGGTTTACCACATTGTTGGAAATCATCATTTCTTTTTTTGTTAAATACTCGAAGTGGGCCCACCATGTGCTATGGGAACTTAAATGATCACATTTGAGATAGTGGGCCACTAAACAGTGGGTCCCACTACTCAAAATCATAATGACCATGGGTATGGAAGGCAGTGTCCATGTGAACTTGGCCAAGGCTTGGACCCCACTGCTAAAACAACTTGTGCCCGTGGGAAAGAGAGTGAAGCATTAATGGACATGAGCTTGAGAGGAACATCATGATGTTGACCCCACCGATTTGCATGTTGTGGACAGCAGTGTCCACGAGCCTAACTAAGTGGTGACCGTGAACTTGGGGAAGGCTAGGTAATGGGCCGAACTGGTTCAAGACTACTGTGACCATGAGGAAGGGAAGAGAGTTCAGAGGGTGGACCATTAAAAGTGGCCCCCACTACCCAATCATGCAGTGTCCGTGGCCTGGGAAGATCTTGTGTCTGGACATAGGCTATATAAAAGTACCGAGGGTTATTCTCTCCTTCACATTGCTGTTTTGAATTGTCTGAGAGAAATCGAAGAGAGTAGAGTTTGAAGCACTTCTCCATCTCAATTTCCTTTTCCAAGCTTGTGAGCTCTCCAATTCTAGACGACTGCTAGGGCCGGTGAGTGCCTGCACCTCAGCTTCTTCAAATTCCGTTATGGCCGAATGTGGAGTTTGCCTCCTTTTTTTTTTTTTTTTTTTTTGCATTTTGCTTCTGTGTTCTTCTAGTTTTGTTTGATGCAAAGAACTTTCCTCATACATTTTGACTCTCTCTCTCTCTCTCTCTCTCTCTCTTATGGATTCCCATCAACGCATACTCCTAAAATTCCAAAAACTGTTCACAGTTTGGGGGCCTTCGCTCATGGTGAAGTGAAACTAGGGATCAGTCCTTTTCTTCTCCCCTCCTTTTTTTTATGCAAGAGTGCTATTCATGCCTCTTTTGTAGTGGTTTGCTCACATTGAGTGTCATCCAAATAGGTCTGAGCCACAACTTGCACTGTCTGTGGGAGTTCACAGTCGCCACCTACTCAACGAAATGCCTGACGATTTCTTTTTAACTTTGATTGCTTGACTCATTCCGCTCTTTTGCCACATGATAATGCTTTGAACTCCACAGTTGTGGTGAGGTTTCTTGCCATATCCAAGGAATGGGCAGGTCCATAGCCATAGCCATAACCAACACTGCCCATGGGAGGCCCACGGTCACTGCCAATCTATGGCCTTATTTTTTTTTTTTTTTGGTCATTTGTTTCTATGCTTTCATGCTTAACCTTGTGTTGGCCTTTCACCATGGCACTTCATCTATTTCATGTGTTCACATTGAAACACACCCCAAATTCCCAGTGAATGCCCATGGTTTTAAGGGGTTTTGTATATGATGAACAGGATTTTGGGTTTGACCCTTCTAATCTTGATTTTGTTTTTATAGTTCTCTCTCTGGCCATGAGACGGAGACTTTGTTTTAACTCTCTCTATGGTTTCTTGAGATTGAAATTTCCAAGTTAAGCAAGTCCACAGTCACGGATGTTCTTAGAATAACACATGAGACTTTTAACTTCAGTTTGTAAAGAAGTCAACCTTCAACAAACTTATAGTGAACTTGCTCTGTCTGGGGGAATATAGAACCTTGGTAGTACCTTAGGCTCCACTGTTCCACTGTTGGACTAAATGAGAGCACACCCTGCTGCTCTGCTTGAAAACTGACACACCCCAACCATACACTTGGCTTTTGTGGACTTTGGGAAGTGTAGAAGGTCTGAGAAGTAATGGTCCACTTGATTCTTAACATAATTTAAGGTTCAAGTTCCATTACCACGGCCTCTGTGGGAATTACAGGGAATTAGCTTACTGTAGTTTGCTCAATCACAAGCTTTATGTGAACACATGATCACCGTGGCTTCTGTGAGGATTCTTTCATGATCAACAAACTAAATAGCCACTTGGCACATTTCTTTTGCTTTTGATGAGAAGGTTACTTCCCTTAAATCTCAATAAACATGAGAAGTATAAATCACCTGAATATGAGCGGTAGTTAAAGAAACTGATCAAGAAAGTGTTAACCTCTGGTTGAGTGATCATATGTAGCCTTTTACATTGTCTTTCTCAACTACAACTTCTAAAGCTAATTCACGCTTCCTTGTCTTTTCTGATGCCATCCCACGGTGTACTATCCGAGTCAATTTGAATGATGCTGACTGTCTTGGTGGAAAACTAATAGACGCAATATCACCTTCCGATCATTTATTACAGTTAATGACCTTGTTTTGGAAGTAACTTTGCATAGCAATTTCTTTTTTGTTAGTTCTATATGGAGAAGGAATAGTGCAGTTTTGAACTCCTACAAAAATGTCTAATAGTCCCATCATAGCAAATCATTAGATAGGACTTCTGTTTACTAGGATCTGTTAGAGATGTTATCTTGGGAATGTATAGATCCTTTGGTCTGCTTGAAATTTGAGTGTGGAGAGTAAAATAATCTCCAGTAGTTGCAGGTAAGTTAATGAAACCACGGGAAATTACCAGAAATGGTTGCCATTAGACTCACCGCATTTACTTTTTGTCTTCAATGATTTAAATTGATGTTGCTCTTTGTTGAAAACATGCCGAATACCTTCACATGCTGTACTTTCATACATGTTGAACTTGTTTATGCTTTGTGTTGGTTGCTATCATGCTTTGCTTGTGTTATTCATCCATTTCTTGCATTAGACATGCAACCTTTATGCTTGAACACAAATTCAAATTGCTCCCTGAAAGGTCTTAAAGTGCTCGAACATTTGTTTGGATTGGGAGCCTCATATCTGGGATTTAAGTGTGCCTTGATGCCAATTCTTGGTCTCAGGACTAAGTATTATTTTTTCCTTTTAGCCTTCTGCTAAGAGAAAATGCTGTCGAAATTTCGGTAGAATTCCATGCCTTAGTTATTTTTGTTGTTTTTGATATTTTTCCTTTCTCTTTTTTTTTTTGTAGAAAAAAAAAAGACAAAGCATCTACAACTTCAACTTCTGGGGTATCAAAAAGCCATTCAAAAGGTAAGACCACAAGTAATCCTGATACAAAAGATCCGAATAAAGTATTTGCCTCTACTTTGAGAAACTAGAGAACCAAAGCTCTAGTTAGGAGCAATTGGTACATGTATTGGTGTTTGGCTAATAACATTGCTTAGGAGAAAAATGACAAAGTGAGCTTTGATAAGCCACACTACATATTCGGGGATGCTACAAAGAAGACCATGAAACAACCCACTGAAAGCGTAAAGTACCGCTATGGAGACACGGTGGGAGTTTCTCATAAGGTGACCACCGTTCGATTTGTTAAGAGACACCCAAGAATAATGACAATGGCTCCGTTTTTCCCAGCAAGGAATGATCCATTTCCACGGATAAAGCATCATACCCACTTCAAGACTGATAAATTCATACGCCAACATCTATATTACTTCATGGAGATTCCAAGGTTTGAGTTAGAGACCATAGAACCGTGTACCATAAACCTTATAGTGGGTACCATGATCTCGCAATTGAGAACGGTTGGACTTGGTATCCGTACTAATGATGGGAGTGGCTACATTGGCGACAAACACCAATCTCATGGATGGTTTAACTGCATCGGGGACTGGCAAAATTAGGTGACTCTGATCAAGCACCATTTTGAAGAGGATTTGAGAGCGGTTGGTATCTTCAAAGCTATAAATGCCACTACTTAGAAAGTGCACTGTGAAAACAAGAACATATGCAGGGCTATTCTTGAATTATTTTGCTCGGCAACTAGCACCTTCATTATTCCGAACATGGAGTTAGGGTTTTCTTTGTGGGAAGTGAAGATCTTTGGTTTAGCATCATATGGTGAGCTTTATGATGAAAACATTCCACCCAATGAAGAGTTGGCTGCCATGGATGATGAGTTTTCAGCTGCATATTATCTCCTTTTTGCTCTTAAAGATTTGATCCAAACAACCAACCAAAGTCGAAGCAGAGTTGTCCAATGGATGAGTTGAGCAAAGACCATCACCTGTTCTTTCTTTTTGAATGAGGGATACTACAAGTGGAAAGAGGTTATCCTTGATGAAGTCCCCAAGAAGGAGCCAACGACCATTTACCATGAGAAATCAAACTTCATGGGCTATAGTTTTTGCCAAGTGTCTGGATTTGAATAGGAAGTGCTGGCTTGCTACATTTTTGATAACATGGTTATCAGATGTTCTTTTTCCAAGTGCTGGGGGCGACTTCAGGCCTAGTTACATATATCCTGCACTTAAAATGGCATTTGGACGTAGTCTTGCATTGGGCCCTACTTTTGTGGCATATATGTTAACTGAATCGAAGTTATCTAGTTTCATTGTCAAAGAGGGAAAAGCTTTCAATTGATATTATGCCGAGCACTTATTGTACACCTAGTTCATTTACCATTACAATGGACTTCATTCGCATAGTGGTGCAGCAGGGAGCATATACAAGGAAGATGTGGTAGGTGGCAGTTGTTTGATTAATACCCATAGAGTAACTGAATTATGCCAACATTTGCATAATTTTAATAATTATGTTGCCTCTCGTGTTGCTGTGATATTGAAGTTCCAACTTGCATAAGAAGTGCAGTAGAACCACTAGTTGACAAAGTCGGAGGGGGTGGTTGGGATGTTGGCTTGTGAGATGAAGAGAAGCATTGGTTCTTCAGCTTAATACCTGCAAACTTGGTGTATAGGAAGAATTTATACATTAACATTCAACCTTATGTACCTGCCAGATTTTGCAGGCAATTTGATTTCGACCAAGCCATTGTAGGAGCTCTCGGTTGATTTCGAGGCACTCTTGGCTCTTTGCAAGATGCTAGAAACACTTGGGAATTCTTTCAAGCACTTGGTATTAGAGCTCGTTTTGGCTACCCTCGTCTTTCGAATACTGGATACATGAGTGGCTTTACACAATGGTATGCAAAAAGTACCACTTTCATTGTATAGACATATACAAGCAATCCTTGCCTCAAATGGTGCATTTCAACTGCTTCCAAAAAGGGAGAGAAAAACAACACTTCATCCCCCGTTAACTTTCAAAATTGGTTACTTGATGGAAATGAATAATGAATCGGTTTAGTGGCCGGGTCTGATGTTTGCAAAGTTCACCGCTCTTTGAGAGGTGAAGAAGATGAGGAATACTTACCTCCTCCTAATGTGACTACAGCAAGGATGCAGTGGGTTATAAATGAGAACCTGCAAGAAAGGGAGAGTCTTGCTAAGGCTAGGCGGGCTAGTAGAGCTGCGCTGGATTTTTGATCTGCTTCTCAATCTGTTAGAAACAAGGTTTTGGTCAGTGAATAGACAAGTAAATTTGAAGAAGAGCAGGCCATCATGTGTGCAGCCGCCGAGGCAGACTTTACTCCCTAAAATTTACCAGAAATTACTGCTTCTACTTCATTGCCAATGAGGTACATACAATTCCAAGTTTAGCAGAGGTAGTACCATTGACAAAGGCAGTTATTGAGTCAAGGCCACTAGCTACATTGTCAACAAAACCTCCAATGAGAGTAGTACTTCATAAGAAGCTTCAAGCTATACATTCAGAAAATGTAACCAGATCTTCACGTAGCAAAGGAGCTTCTTCAAAGAAGAGAGAGGTTAAAAGCCCTAGAACTCGTTGTTCCCAAAGGTTGAAAGCTGGTAACATCTTTTTATTTCTTTGTATGACATTATCACTTGCTTTTCTTTCTTTTTCTGTTTTGATGTCTAAATTTTGTCTTTCAGCTTCATTAGCTCAAACTTTGAACATTGGAGGAGTCACGTGAAGGTGGCTGAAATTGTGGAAGAATATGCCTCTAATGAAAGTGATGAAAAAGGAAGTGGTTTTGATACTTGTCATGCTTTGAACCTGAGAATGAGGGATTAGAGTGGATCCCGAGGCATGACACATGTAACCCATAGCAATCCGTGCCATACCAAGACATGTACAAACTGCTACAAGGGTGATTCCACAGGTACATATAAGGAAGATCCATATACACGTAGTAATCATTCTCATATAGATTAAGCGGAAACATGAAGAATTCACCTGTACATAGCATAGATATTGATAAAACATCCATTTCATTCATAATTATAACCCAAAGTCTATTACTTAACCATCGACATGCACATGATAACAAAATACTTAAACATAGACATAATCCAAAATAACATACCCATCATTAGTAACTTAAAACTAAAATGATAATGATGGCATGACTCCTCCATAGGCCAATCATGACCAAACCTAGGGAACTCAAACAAACCCCATAACACGCTACGTCAGACGACCAGTAGAATACGTAATCCTCGTTCCACTCATCTACACCACGAGTTATCACTGTGGTTCCCTCCGGGGCAGTGTTGAATGCCAAATTGGTTTTGGGTTATAAACCTGTAACACCAAGAGTAGCACTGTTAGCACAACGGTTAAGCAAATATAGAGTACATAAGACTATCATGATGTATCAATTGAATAAAATGTGTTGATTAAAAGAGAGCAATAATTGTAAGCTAGGCATATTGTGTATGTGATTAAGCAGGAGTAACGAATTATAAATAAAAATACAATAACATACTAGTTGGCATCTACATGGCTATCTTCTCTCTAAAGAGAGCATATTATACTGTGGGAGATCACTAGTAGTCGAACCAAGACCATCGAGCTACCCTAAGAGCATCGACCAACTCTTCATACAACTATTGCAATAGATAACATATATAATTCTCGTATCTAGTCCAGTCAAATCTCCTATGGGTATAAGTTAAGTGGTGCCGACTCAATGCATCAAGACCGATCAAAGTTCATACTTTCTTATCATACATAGCGATTGACTCATTCTTATACAAAACATATACTAGTCTTGAGATTGCATTCAGTGATAAAAATTAGAATTTAACGAAGTAACTATTATTTAACGATGCCTACTTAAATAAGGTATTAAGGCTCGAACCTTATCCACCCTCGTTACGCTTATCTTGGCTTATGGGCTCACACTCAATAAAAGCTTTGTCTCTGATCTTATCTCAAGGTTCACCTGGAAGAATGGATACATGATTAGATCATGTTGAGAGCAAGGCTTACTTATCAATATGAATGCATTTGGATTGGGTGATTAACAAGGATATTTACTAGCCAACCCTATGCTAGATAATCTGTGCTTCCTTGGTCATTCAATATGGTGTATTCATAAAATGTCCGATGTTGATGTGTTACCAAAAATCTTGGTGTTACATTGTGTAGGTATTAGACACCTCTTCTTATGCCAACACCCATGACATAACATCGAGAAACAATTTGGAAAATCAAAGGGGAAGAGTGACAGCTCTACAGCTTTCCTCCTTATTATTTGATTACCATTGGGCTATTTCAATTAAGGCAAAGGTGCCATAGCTCAAGCCCTATAAGTCTTTGAGAGTCCTTAATTTCCCTAAGTTCCTGTGTTCTTATAGCTTAGTCGTGGATAGGTTATGGCTTAGCTGTATGTACAAGGTTTTCAACTAAATTCCTCTATAATTACAGTTAAGCCGTGTATTAGCCTACAGCTTAGCTATGTACTAGCCGAAGGCTTAGCCGTACAAAGCCTACGGTTAGGCCACAGCATGGCTATGGCTTAGCCATATTGCACTCCACGGCTTAGCCAAGGGTTAGTTGTAGAAGAGAATCGGTTTTTAGGCTATTTGGTTTCCAAGCCATAATGTGTTTACGGTTTAGACGTAAGCTTCAAATTTCTAAAGCTGTTTCTGAAGTTCAGCACAGAACTTCTCCAATTTAGTTACATCATGGTTTACCTTATTCCATTCTATCATTTACATCATAGGTTTTAAAGTACCAATATCATAGTTTAATATCCAAGAACCACAAACTATATCCAAGAACCAATTAATATCTAAGAACCACAAAAAACAAAGTATCATCATACAAGGACCTTAACCATATCTCATAATTGAGCATGCACAGTGCACTCAACCGTATAAAGTCCATCAACCTGTGATAGCAATCATAAGACATTATCAGTTTCTTAAAATGAATGACAATATGATGTTTACATATATAAAGAAAAGTCATTAGAGTACTTAGATGTTTTCTATTCTAAGTCTAAAGAACTGGTGTGTTTGCTTCTTATTCTTAAACTGGGTGTCCCGTCGAGGTACAGTCAGTTCTTGTAGGTTTCTAGGTCCTAAGCGATGTGCTCATACCATTCTACGAGCTTTTCAGTCATTATTTTATAATTTTGCCCCTCAACACCCTATTTTTCAATTTTGAGTCCTAATAACTTGTGTTATAAGTCCTAAGAACTTTCTTTTTATGTCAACTAAAGTAGAAGAAAATAAAATCATATACTGACCAAGATATGTCACATTTTGACTTCCACTCAATTGCTCTCTCCATCGGCACCAAGATCGAGAACCACTATCCCTCCTTAAGTAGCTAACTGGGCTATTACAACCTCAAGTGTAGCCTGCCTCTTGGTTTATGCAGCAGCTATGACACTAGCTTGTTCAGCTTGGGCCTTGGCTTGATCAACTATCTGCTGCTTCAAGCTCCTCATTTTAGGTGCACTTGAGGCTACCCTTTAAGATGATGTCTACTTTGTTCGAATTCCGAATCCCATTAAATAGCCTAACCTCCTCCCAAACACATCAGCAACTATCTCATTCTGAGTCATTGGGGATGTGACATTGGGTTGCGACGGTGCAGCTATCTTTTCTACTAACTGCGCCTGTCATTTTTTAAAAGGTAAACCATTTAAATCTAAGAAAAGGAATAGATTTTGGATTTAACAAAACCTATTTCGATATACATACATAATGTCAGCCTACTATCATCCGCCCAGTCATTATTATTCTTACTCCAATGGGTGTCCTTGTAGAAGTCTGGGAAGGTGGGCTCTTATCCATTATTTGCTACTTGTCATTATATTACATGGGCCAGTAAGACCTTAATTGAACATTAATAGCTCACATAGAACTAAAGATCCTTGGAGGTGCACTTCCAATGGTGGACATGGTTGCTGGGAACGATCTGGATCCGTGTATGGTTGGTGCTCAATGCCTTTCAATTGTCTCGGGTTTTCTTTGACTTTTTTTGTGAAAAGAAATTAAAGGAATAACAAAATGGATCAATGATATGTATATATATACATATATCAGTAATTGAGATTAAGACAACTAAAATTACCTTTCGGTTTTCAGTCTCCCAAACATCAACCATCGCGACCCATTGATCTTTGTCACAAGGTAGAAGTGGATGATTCTTAGGACTAAGCCCCCCAGTATCCATCAGAGCAATATAGTGCGCATGCAACTCACACTTCCACTCTCTATACCACCTTTGGCACTTCTCCCTTAGGCACGCGTTAATCGTTGGATTGTTAATATCACCGTAGTCAAACTTTAGTTGCAAATGCAATATAAAGACACAAATAGTAAACATTAAACATTAAATACTATAAGCATTTAGTAAATTATAATGTCCATATCATACTAATTACAATCACCTTCACTCTTTGTAGGATCGCCTCCCTAATCCCTTGAGGAATAACGTCCCATCCAAATTCCCCGTCTTGTGTGCTCTTGCGAATCTCTCTTCCGAGCTCGAGCGCAAATGAAATGGCATGTATCCCCTCTGGTGCACCACTCAAATTGGGGATCGGAATCAGGATGAGGCCACCAAGTGTCTTCACCAACTTCTCTATGCTATAGCCCTTAGTCTTGCCTCGTACACATCTTGAGGCCAAGGATGGGCTTGATCCTATTAAGAGCATAATGTTATTTTCATTGGTATACATAAACCATTGATTACAACTAAGTTTGTATGCACAATTAGTCATGAATTTCTTACCTATGCTGCTAGTGACGATAGGAGGACTAAAGAGAGGTGCACCTGACTAAGCAGTAGGCACAGGCTCACCTGACTGCCCGGAGGGTAGGGTCACTTTATGCTGCCTAGGTTGACTGAGTAGGTGGATGCTTGGTGGGTCCCCGTGATTGGGCAGCATGAGTATTAGGATGGCATGAGGAAGGTCAGAGAAAATCAAAACTTCTTCATCGGAGGCATATTTCTAACCTGGTATAATAGCACAAAATGAACTCATGTTTTAATATATCAATAAATAACATGAATAGAAGACTTTTAACAAATAGATAATGCGTAATAATTCACTAGAGTAATGCAAAAAATACAAGTAAATGGATAATGTTCGAACTCACCTTATGCCCCTAAGACCTAAACAACTCATCATCCACATCTGTATCAGCATCTTCATTTGAGGAGCTCAACCCTTTGTCACCATCGGGTGGTCTATATTCCTCGTTTTCATTATCTTTATCCACTACCTGTTTTCCCCACCCTTTATATTAATATCTGGCTTAGAAGAACTGAAAACCGATTTGGCACGGTGCTACAACCACAAATCACTCATTCTCACTACATTCTACTCAATCACCATCTTCCTATCCTTCTTAGCTTGAGTCATCTAATGGGACAAATACGTTGGTTTAACCGATAATTTCCCCTTTTTGGACATATTTGGCAACTTTGATATATAAATTGATAAAGATTGTGAATTAAATAGTTAAACATGCATAATTTCATATATAAGAAGCATACGAATGAAATGAAAACCAATGCTATGAAACATAAACCAAGAATTTTATAAATTTAGAACATTTAAAGATTTACAAATTAGAAAACTAATGCCATATATCTTAGTCCATATCAAGATCTACATTAGGATCAGACTGACTATGCAATTCATCTTCATTAGAATCTAAATATTCTACCATTGTATCTTCCTCATCATCGCTATGCTCCAATATTGGCTCATCATTTTGTATGTGCTCAATGTCAACTCCATCCTCAGAGTAATACACATGTGTATCTTCAACGAGGATTGAGACATCATTAGGCCCGATTCCTTACTAAAATGGATCACTAGCACATCATCATCCTGAACTGGTACATCCCATACTCCTCGATGCTTTACCCGTTTTACGACTTTCCAATATGGGCCTAATTTTATATCATTAACATAAAAGACTTGCTTCACCTGATCTAGTAAGACAAAAGGATTTTCCTCATACCATTTGCGTGTGATGTCAATGCTTGTGACATTTTGAAATATGACTCTGTTATTTTAGGCCCAGGCTAATTAGCATAGGCCTTTGTTGCTAGTGTTCTTTTTAAGTTGGAATTTGGAGAGTTTGATAAGATGTGACCATTAGGAGGGTAGATTTTTAAAATCTCATTAACAGAAAAGAAAAAACTAAAATCCCAGGCCAACCGTCAAAATTTCCTAATAAGTTAATTTTACTGTATATACTAGAATTCCTCATGGACTAAAACTAAGAACAAAACTTTTGAGTTAGAGAGTTCAATCGCTTTATAATTTGGGTCATGGATTGTATTAGAATTGAGAATGCTAGTAGGTTCGAAACTGGTTATGAGATTAAATATCCACCACTGATTCCTTGTTTATTTTGAGATATCTTCAAAAGCGTCTAGTCCATTGGATCATGATTTATACACTTCTGTGGGCTATTATTACAAAATCCAAACTGTTTAATCTCTTCATCACGCGTTGAATGGCTATGGGATTAGATTTCCAAGCATGATTCCTCATAAATCATGAAAAAAATGCAAAAAAATGAGCCGTTTAATCTATTTTAAACATAGAAGATAGAGAAGATGAAGAAGACTTTGTGTTATCCTTTTTCCTTTGAAACCCCACTGTTCGGGGTTCCACAATCAAGGTCCGGACCATTAATCATAATCATAAGTCCTAAATGTCTTTTATCACAAATTTCAATTGTTGATTCACTTGGAGATAGCTGGTGATCGTGTGGACAGGGCTTCTCTGTAGAATGGGTCAAGTGGGCCTAACCTGAAACAGAATTAGAATCAACCTGAAATTGGGTCATCTTTTTCCCACATCAAGTTTTGCAACCAAAACCCTTGCTCTAAGCTAGGTTTCTCTATGGCAATATGCAGCGATGGCAGGGCAGCCAAAGATTGTGCGATAGTGATTTAGTCCTCCGGTGTGCTTTGCAGTTACTTCAGTGACGTAGCCTTTTTTTTATTTAAACCAAGATCTTGTGTTCACCTATTCAAATGGGTTCTCTTTTCACCGATTCAAAGGAACCAAACAACAACCATTTAACATCAAATAGAAAAAGTCAAAACTGCTTTTTATATTAATAGCAGTGAAAACAGAAAAGGAAAGCTTCTTTTTCCAAGATGAAACAAACCCAGATGATTTGTCTTTTCATTCTATAAATAGAACTGACAAAAATGAGTCCACATATCGTTTGGCAGTTAACATGTAAACATTACATCCACCTTTTTCCACTACAACAAAATGCACATTTGCCTATGCAGAAAATTTGTAGGCAAAGGACTAGATGTATAGGCAAAACTCTTTGCCTACGTAAAGACATGCATAGGCAATTCGTAGCCAAAGGGTTGTGAGGAAAGGTCTTTGCCCACTCATAAAATAGTGCATGGGCAAAAATTGAGTTATTGGCTATGCTTAGTAGTAGAATAAGTGTGTTGCTTTTGACTACGCAAAATCTTCGTAGCCAAATGTTGTATTTTTGCCTACGCCAACTTGTCGTCGGCAAGGGTACAACCTTTGCTTATGAAGCTTTGCATAGGCAAATATATAACCTTTGGCTATAAAGATTTTGTGCAGGCAAATGTACAACCTTTTGTTAGGAAGTTTTTACATAGGCAAATGTACAACCTTTGGCTACAAAGATTTTACGTAGGCAAATGTACAACCTTTGGCTACGATGGTTTGCATAGCCAAATGTACGACCTTTGGCTACGAAGGTTTGCATAGCCAAAAGTTAAATATAATTTTTTCTAATTTTAATAAGTACTTTTGCCCATGAAAAGTTTGTAGGCAAAAGAAAACAATATTATTTTTATATTATAAATATAACTTTTGCTGATGCAATACATGTAGTTAAAACCTTTGTCTATTCTTTACCTACATAAATTACATAGCCAAAAGAAATATTGCAAAAAAAAATTATTTATTTTTAATTTTTTTCTATAACTTGTTTATACCAATCTCATCCCAACTAATTCAATAAACATATAAATATATTAAAATCCAACTAATTACGAATCCCAAAGAGTAAATATTAAAAAAATACGAAATATCCAATACATATCATCCAAATAAGCCTCAAATATATTCAAATATCCATAAACAAGAAGATAATGTTCAATAAGTCCAAATGCTTATGATAAAAGAGAAAACAAGAGCATAGGCCATATAGTCGTCAAATTGAAGACATCCTCCATCATCAACCTGCACGAAAAAAATAGAGAAAGTTGTTGTCATTCTATCAATGAACTGACTTCAAACATAATTATATGCTTGTACTATTGTCACCTTTTAAGTTGATCAAAAATTAAAAAATTAGCAAATTACACTAACCACGCCCTTTGAAAATAAATGGGCGGCATCTCCTCCTAAATATACTATCCAAAATGTGTTTCAAAACCACAACAGTATTCTACGGGCCTCACAGTGTCCATATTGTCAAAATAAATAATCACAAAGTTAGCCACAATAAAATTTGGCTTAAACAAATAAAATAATTTATTTACTTAATTCTAGATACCTCTTTAAACTTAACTTTAAGTCCAAACCATTCTTTAGAATTAGAAAAAAAAAATTTTGATTTACTAACCAAGGGAAGCCACATCCTACCCTCCACTTGATGTGCCATCTTCATCACCATTCTCTAAAACTAACCCCGAAACGCTAGTTAGATCAACTAACCCCGGTCCACTGGCAGGATCTATCCTAATTTTTGTAGCGATCACCTATAGCAAGCCCTGCTGTACAGCCAAGGTCATATCTTGGTCAGCTATCTTCTACTGCAGAGCGATCACTTAGGATTACGTTCCTGAGACTATGTGGAAGACGAAGTGATGCTGTGAATCCCAAATCCCCTTGAGAAACCTGATCTTTTCCCAAGCACATCGATGGAAACTTGTACCTCGCTTTACAGATTTTCGACACCCAGCTACGACTGTGCGAGAATTTTCTCCTTTAGCATAGCCTATCATTTTTCATTAAGTAAACCCATAGTATATGTAAAAAAATATACATTTGATGATTTAAACAAATGAATTAGCTAGTACTTATATGATGTTGTTCTGCATGGTCATTTATTCACATCCCACCATGCCGACCACGTCTTTGAGTTTGCTAAAAAATATCAAGGATAGACGGTCGAACACCACCATTCTTTGATGCCTATTGTTTATTAGATATTTTGGTTAGATAAACTCAATATTTAAATTTTACTAAGAGTGTAAAAATTTAAAATCCCAGACTTACATTGATAGATGCCCATGATGCATATGAACTTGAGCCACTTGTATGATTGTATTTTTGGGCGGCTCGTGCCTTTTTCCTATTTTCAGATTTTTTCTATGAGGACAAAATTAAAAAAGAAAGCAGCAAAATAAGCTTAATTATCCCATATTCAGTTGGTCTATTTCAATCTAGTAGAAGCCTAAACACCATATATATATATATTACACCAATAAGGAATACCTTAAAACCGTCGCTCTCCCACACATGCTCGACCATAAACTTCCAGTCATCCAATTTACAAGGACAAAATGGATGGCTTTTGATGTTTGGCACCCCATTTTTTTTAAACTTAAGATAGTGCTTATGCAATGTGCTCATCTAGTCTTTGTATAAATCTTGGCACTTATGGTCATTGATAGACTTGAGCACCAAATCTCTTTCGTAGTCCCCACCAAGGTCAAAGGTTAACTGCAATTGGTAATAATAAAATGCAATATGAATTAAACTCTCAGCTTAAGAAATCAATTGAATAACGTATTAAACAATTTCTTTTTTATAAATCAATTGATATTACCCCAACTTTCATAACAATGGCTAGCCTGATCTCAAAATCAATGTCTACCTAATGAATGTCACGGATTGGTGCATGATCTCAAATCTGCTCCCCAAGAGCAGATGCTACAGAAGAGGCCCACTTCCCCTCTATTGCCCCTTCATCACGATTGATATCAATAGGGATGGGATGACCAAGCATTTTCCTAAGCTTGTCCACATTCTTGCCCCTGGTTGGGCCCCGTTTACCAATTTTGCTAAAGACTAAAGCCGATGCTGTTAAAAACACAATTTTATTTATGTTAGTAGGCATAAATCATTGAAGGAAGGTCAATTCTATTTATATGTAAGTGGTGTACATTTCTTACCCACACTATTGGCGGCACTACGTAGACTGGTAAACTGGTCAAGCCGTGTAAATGATGAGGAGTGAGCTTGGGTAGGCTGTGGCTGTGGATGTGGTTGTGGATCATGCTGTGGCAATGGATCATGGGTAGGCTGTGGAGATGGCATTGGTGTCTCTCATTCGAGAGTTTGTATAGCTCCTGAACGACTAGTAGCACTACCTTTCTTCCTAAGCCACGGAGGCATATGTGTGACCTAACATAATAATAAACTTAATTATTAGTAATCAATAATTGAAGCAATCAACAATCAAACATCAAACTAAGTAATTCTACACAGAGTAATCATCATAATCATCATATAATAGTAATATGTATAAAATAGAGAAATTAGCAAAGTTATTATTACAAATCAATGTTTTCAACCATTATAGCTTCTAAGCATCAATGGAAAAATAAAGGTTATTACCTTATTCGGCTAGGGCTCAGACTCATCATCCTCCTCATTACAGGAACTTTCATTAAAAGAATTCAACCACTCCTCACCCTCAGGTGGAAGATAAGCCTCATCATCATCACACCCACCTCCTTTCTCCTTCTCTTCATAGTTGTTTTCTTCTTGGCCGTCTGACCCAATCCAAACAACGAATTTGCCTTGTCTAGAACCCCTAGAGCATGCATTCTCGCGGTGTTCTCTTTAATTCTTTTATCTCTCTCTTCCTCGATAGGTAACTTCTTCCTCTAAGTTGCCAAAAACCCAGGCTTCACAAACAATTTGCCACCTTTTTGCATATTTGGCAACTAAATACGACAAACAATAAAATGAAAAGAAATATAAAATGATGCCAATAAATGAAATGACATGTGAGACAACAAAGCCATGATATGTAAACGAAAAATATTATAAATTTATAACACTTGTCCATATAACCAAAAGCTCCAAAAGTGCAAAACAAAAGTTACATATCATATCCCATATCAGGTTCTATATCATGATAAACATCATGGATGGGTTGTCTTTTTTGTTCATCTTCTTTGTCATCTATATACTCCAAAATTGTGTCATCCTCGTCATTATCATCGGAAAAATGCTTAGTCATTAGTTCATCAATGGGAACGATCTCAAGATCCATATCATCTCTACTGCAATATTGAACACAAGTATCTTGTTCGAGAATTGGGACACCATTGGTTGATTCGTCCTGTTGAAATGCATCATTGGATGCATCATCCTGCTCTAGTACATCCCATATTCCCCAATGATTGACCCGTTCTACAACTCTCCAATTCTTGCCTTTGATGGTGTCATTGACTTAGAATACTTGTCTGACATTACTCGGAAGGACAAATGGATCATCTTTCTACTAAAGCCTCCTAACATCAATGGTTTTGACATGTTGATCGGTGTGTATTCTACTTTTGTGATCAATGTTGTACCATTCACATTGAAACAAAACCACTCTACCTCCATGCAAGTATCTCAATTCCCATATTTTGCACAAATGACCATAGAAGTCAATTTACTTCCATTTATGCTCCCCTTCTACGACCAACCCACTGTTTTGGCATGCCCAACGGTTCTCACGGTCTCTACTGTGGAACCAGATACCATTGCAAATGCAACCTGCATAAAGATCAGTTATCGGACCGGGACCTTGTGCTAATGACCACAGTTCTTGGGTTGCTTCTGGTGACCGTTGATTTCGCAACTCATTCATCTACATGAAAAAACATATTACAAACATAGAAAGTTAATGTCAAATGAATTTAAGTTAGTTAGTATTTACTAATATGTCTAAGCTCTTTCAAATATATCTTACACATTTTTTCAAACCATTTTGGAAATTCTACTTGCTGTATCTGAGTTATATCACGTCCTCGAGGATTCTGATTCTTTGTAATATTCTTATGTTCCCTATTCAATGAAATGTGAATCATAAGTATCTTAAAATAGTGTTATAATAAATAGATTTATACATGTAATTTAACCAACCCACATACTCTAGCTATGGTTCCACCTCAGCGGTATAGTACAGCATAAACCAATGAGCCATTTCCCATTTTTTCTAGGAAGGATCAGGAACCCTTAAGATCGGTGAGAAGAGTTTGACAATTTGGGTAAAAATCTCCATTCCAGGACCACGGTCGCCACCGTCACAATTCCTTTTGGGTTTATCAGTCCCTTTTAGGTACATTAGCAAAAATTGAGACACTCTTTAGAAATGTAGGCCTCGGTGATCGAACCTTCTGGACGTGCTCTATTGGTGACATACCCTTTCAGAGTCTTGAGAAACCTTCAAATAAACAATAATCACAATTAAGATTACATAAGCAAGATAATTGCACTACTAAATCAATAATTCACCATAGGATTGTACCATTCACCTTTCGATCTAGTATATCCACTGATATTGCACAGGTCCACCAAGCATGGCCTCACAAGGCAAGTGCATAGCCAGATGGACATCACATCAAAGAAAGCTAGAGGAAAGATCAGCTCCAGCTTGAATAGTATAAGCACTATTCGTTCCTCTAATTTCTCCAAATCACTATGCCTTAATGACTTCGAGCAAAATTCCTAAAAGAAGCTACCCTACTCAAACAGTGTGGTACATATCTCTTTGTTCATAAAACCACGCATGCTTATTGGAAGAAGACATTGAAGGAGGATATGATAGTCATGACTTTTCATGCCCGATAACTTGCTATTTTTACAGTTCACAGACCTTGATATGTTAGTTGCATAGCCATTTTGATAACAGATGGACTTCAAGAATTCACAAAAATCATCTATTTGTTTCGTGCCCAATGTGTAAACTGCCCGAGGCTGCAATATAGATCCTTTATCATTCTTCTGTAGATGCAATTATGGCTTTATGCCCATTGTTTCCAAATCCACATGCACTTTTGGAGTTCCTTGTTCTTTCCTTCTATGGCCAACATCGTTCCACAGCAGCTTTCACCTATATTATTCTCTATGTGCATGACATCAAAGTTGTGCCAGAGCTTCTTTGACTTCCAATACGGAATCTTCCATATAATGCTCTTTTTTGTCCAATTCAATTGTTTGTCATCACGAGGTCTTTTCCTTTTGGCATCACCTTTCTCAAACTTGGTCTCCGGTAGCTTATCCAATTGAGCCATAACTTTATCCATGGCCGGTATGTCCAAGGATCTTTTGTCAAGCTTGAGAAAACCATCAAACTTATTGTCCTTCCTCCAAATGTGCTTCTCAGGCAAGTAAGATTGATGTCCCACCCAACCGATCTTATCTGCCAATCTTATTGATAACTGATTACTGTTGCAAGTGGGACAAGCCAAATAACCTTTGTACTCCACCCGAACATGTCATCATATGCAGGGAAGTCATTTGTGGTCCACATTAAAGCTACACGCATTTGAACGTTCTCTTTCATGGTGGCATCATATGTCTCTCCCATAGATCATTTAACTTGTCAATCAAGGGTCTTAGGTAGACATCAATGTTGGTCCCTGGTTGACTCGGTCTAGGAATAAGTAAGGACATCATGAAAAATGGGTCCTTCATGCAATTCCACGATGGTAAGTTATAGGGCATAAGAATGACAAGCCATATGCTATAAGAAGTGCTCAAGTTTCCGAAAGGGTTGAACCCATTAGTGGCCAAGCCCAATCTGACATTGCGGGTCTCTTGAGCAAAATTTGGATAATTCCGATCAAATTGCTTCCACTCTTCAGAGTCTACTGGATGCGTTCCTACCCCGTCATCCAGACACTTATCACTATGTCATCTGATGCCTTTGGTCATCTTCCGGGACATGTACAATCTTTGCAACCTTGGTGTCAACGAGAAGTAACGCAGTATCTTGTGAGGGATCTTCTTACCCTTGCCATCATTGATCTTATACCTGGAATCTTGACATGTGGGATATTTTCCAAAGTCTGCATTATCCTTCTAGTATAATGCACAATCATTTTTACATGTATCAATGAGCTCATATCCCAATCCTAATTCACATAGTGACTTTTTGGACCTATAAATTGACCCTGGAACTTTGTGTCCCTCTGATAGGAATCGCCTAAATATCTCTAAAACCTCATTGAAAGATGTATTGCTCCACCCATTTTCTACCTTCACATGTAACATCTAGACGATGACTGATAACAAAGTATCTGTCTCTTTGCAGCCAGGGTACAAGCCACACTGGGACGCCTCCAACATTTTTTCAAAGTTTTGCGCATCCTCCATCTCTAGGTTATCACCCTCCATGTAAGTTCCTATGTGATGGTCCTCTAATAATTGATCATATTCATCATGATCCTCATCATATTCATCATCTCCCTTGTTCAACTCATCACGTTGTGGAAGTTCTCTGTGTCTGTCCTAAGTGGTGTAGGATGCCATCATCCCTCTTTTAAACAAATGAATATAAACAGTATCATACTTATGCTTAAAGTAGTTACAACAATGGCTACACAGGCACTAAATCTCTATAACCTCGCCTGAATATGCCTTCGTAAACTCAATAAATGACTTCACGCCATCTTTATATTGCTCACTGAATGTGTCACAAAGCAACAACCAACTTTTGTCCATATCTGAAATCATGCTATTCAGAGTTAAGTCAACAAATTAATGTTATGGATAATAATGAGTGTAAGGTCCCGAATCCCACTAATCTTGATTTATGCTAATTAAGCTCATTCTATATTAATTGAACTCGATTTAAGGCTAATGTAATCCAAAAATTATCGGGTTTGGGCCTCGGGTAGGGAGTTGGGCGGAGTTTGGCCCCACTTAAGTAGTTAAGGGCCTTTTCGTAATTTGTCTCTACACCTCTTGGACACATTGTCCATTTCCTTTCGTGTAATTTTACGCGTGGATCATGTTTTGTGTTGGGCCTGAGTTAATCTGGACTCATCCTGGGTCAATTGAGGTGCATTTGGCCTAAACTGAAATTTCATAAAAAGATTTGGGCTTGCATGTAACTTCCAGCGAAATTCATGATTAAATGGGAGCTCAACGTATCTTCCGCCCTTCTATTCGATTTGGTTCCTTTGAGTTACTGGAGCGGTGCCTTCTTCCTCTCCTTCCCAAGCTTCCTTCTTCTTAAGATTGACCTGGGGATCTTCTACTTCCTCTTTCTCCTCCCTGAGCCATTTCTCTGTACTGTTCTCTTCTTCAAGCTAACTGTTTAAGGTAAGATCCACCTCCATTTTATGTATTTGGGGTTATGAGATTCATGAGGAACGAATTTATACGACATGCATGTGGATCTAAACCCCATATTCCACACTTTCACGTTCTATTGTAGAGAACCCATTTCGATTTGGAGTTTTCCCTCTACCCACACCACAAGAAGAGTTAGAAAGGGGCCAAACACTGGTAACAAGGCAAGTACTTGAGCTTATGTGCACTGCATGTGTAATTGTTCATTGCATGTTGATTTAGTTTTTCTAATTTTCCATTTACAGTCTCTTCTTAATGGGTATGTATGAATTAAGCTGTTACTTGGGTGCCAGTGGGGTATGAATCAGGTGGGAATGGAAAATTGGACATTGAGGGTTGGGAATACAAAGCACCTTAATTGGGTACTCCTAATAAGTCATAGAACCCCCTCCTAATATAGGTTCTGTACTGACTGAAATAGGAATTGAGCTACAGAACTGTATTCATATTTCTGAAGCTTATGGTGAAGCTATGGCTAAGCCGTAAGCATCTACGGCTCAAAGTCCAAAGAGCACCAAAACGCGATTTTGTACTACGGCTCACCTACGGCTACGCCGTGGATTTCACTACGGCTAAGCCGTATCCAGCCCGTACCCAAGCCGTAGGTCTTCTTACAGCGAGCTTTCCAGAGAGCTCATAGAACCCAGTTTCTTCTACAGCTTGCACACGGCTGCACTGTGGAATACACTACGGCTAAGCCGTAACCTCCCCGTACCCTAGCCGTAGGCTTAGCACGGCTAAGCCATAGGCCAACATACGGTTGGGCCGTAATTGCGCCTGAAAATCTGGAAGGAATTTGACCCATTCGGCTAAGCCGTAGCCTTGTACACGGCTAAGCCGTAAGAACCCAGTGAAACAAGATGTTAGGGACTCTCAATGATTTTGTAGGACCTTAGTATTGGCATTTTCTATACCACTTCAGAGGCCGAATGGTAAATACATGTTGGGGAGAATGAATGTTCCCGGAGGGTCTCCCAATGGCAAGTCATGGATGTTAGCATAAGAAGTGTGTCCCGTATGCACAAGGCAATACCAAGACGCGGTAACACAACGACACTGAACGTCGTATGTGTACATCGTGTTGAATGCCCTTGGGGACTACAGGTTACTTATTTGGGGGTGAAGGTAGTAATTCCTTAGACTCATTTAAGATGAATGCATCCATATTGTTATGATATACCACCTTCAACATGAATTTCTTCTTTTAGTAAAACCCTGAGGCATATTCAGACCTGAGCTTCTAACGAGTGAGTGTCTGACAAGCCAGAGCTTCTAATGAGTGCGAGCTTTTTAGCCAAGGGTATGATATGACTGATACAATTGGATATGAGTCGGCACCACTCAGCTTACGCCCTTTTGGGTATATGTTATGTATGTCACCACTGCGGTAGTTTACGGAGGAGTAGTCGGTGCTCCTCGGGAAGCTAGCCTGATCCCCTAGCGACCCATACGATATGTGTATGCTCCCTTCTTGGGAGAATAGAGCGTCGTGGTTGCCAATTGCCAATCAGTATGTATGACATTTAAGTTGTAATTTCTCACTTATGCATCATGTCCAGTAATTATTCTTATTGATATATTATGTTATACTTGTTTCATATGCCTTAGTACTTGCTTAACCGTCGTGTTAACAGTGTTACCCTTGGTATTGCAAGTCTAGCTTCCGGTCCCAACGCGGACATCGACGCGCACTCGAAGGGTACCCCAACGGTACCTCGGGATGTAGATGAGTGGAAAGATGCGATGTCTTTTACTAGCCATCCCTCAGAGCGCGACTATGTTCAGGAGATATCATTTTTATGTTTGGGGCCCCTTTTTATATCAAACACTTAAACAGTCTTCTTGGGAATGTATTTAAAGATCTCAACACTATCATATGTATATATAGATATGTTTACTTTTGAAAGTTAACAGACTATGAACTCGTGTGCTCTTGATGATTACAGAGTATTTTGCAGGATTTCGTTTATGATAAATTACGTTTGTACGTGTGACAGCATACCTCACATGTTCCTGTGGAATCACCCTTGTAAGAATTCGTGCATAATTCTTCATGGCACGGATTTCTACGGGATTACGTATCCATGCCCTGAGAGCCCACTCAAATCCCCAAATTCCCGGGATCGGGGCGTGACAGTGAGTTCTATCATTTCAAACTCTAAAAGGTTTTTAAAATGTGCAAAGGCATAATCATGTGTTTTATTGTTTCGCATTTTTTACTTTTTTTAATTTTTCAATATCTTTTACAATTTTTAGTACGGCACAATTGTATCGGTTCAGCATGGATGGTACAGACTAAGCTAATGGTTAGGTAGATATTTTCATCTCCTTCCTAAGTTTGTTATCATTTATAAATCTTTCCTATTTTCTATTTCTGTTTTTTTTAGTTAGAATCTATTGAATTATTACTTCTATATCTTCAATTTTAGTCATTCTCGAAAATACATTTCATGTTTTCAAGGGAATTCAAGCCATTTAATTCCATGCAAACAAACGGGTGCAATTATAGATCTTTATGCTACATGGGGTTTATTTCTGAACTCTAAAAACTCATGGGCTCCACAGTGCCTCTTCATTCCCATTAAAACATGAAGATGATATACCTCTTCAACTTCTACTCTTCCTATTTGTTCTCTAAAGTGCAAAATTCTACAACTCCTATAATTGATGAAAAATCATGGATAATATGCATGCTTTATCACAGCTCTCTCCATTGATCTAGGACCCGACTCTAACATGTGAGAACATTGTCCTATCTTTTTTCCCATTGAAGCCGTACTCATAATGGTCACTCCGGTTTGGGGTTCTTTTAAGTAGTCTCTCAAATCAAGGTTTTTTTTTTTTTTGAACTTCATTTTGCATCAATAGGTCGCCATGTTTTATTTTCTTCTGATTGGCTTTTTTTATTCTCAAGTAAGCGATTTTTTTCGCACTTTTATGGCCATTCTTTCACTCCTTTTGGCAATTGTAGTTTATAATACTTTCTTATTCTCCTAATTAAATTTGTAAACGAGATTTTTATTATCATTGGTCATAGCCTGGGAGAGAACTAGGAGTGAGATTATTTTTCTATCAAACCTATGATGAGCTTGGCTTGCCATCTGGGGATGAATTAGGATTTGGTTTTGTAAATTTCTTTCTACGTTCAAGCAGGAGAGTGTTATAAACAAAAATCCCAGATATCCTTTTCAGAGGTTTGCCTATTTGTATAATGTAAGACCTACATTCATCCACAACAAAGTCTCATCAAGAAGGATAAGAAAGCATAATTTTTTTTAAATACATCTAGATTCCTCTAAATCACAGCCCTATGGGTTTTTTAATTGTTAAAATCACCATCAAGATTGGTTCAGAATTATCCAATGAAAATCATTTTGCTTGCTCTATACGAATATGCAAAAGTCTTTACAATGTTAAACTTAATTGTCAAGAATCTGATATTTTGATTTGACAAATTAATAAGCCATCTATTTAGGAAATATTTTATTATGTGTATATTACATTGGAGCACTTTCATTGTACAACCCAATTTAATTAATAACTAATTTCATTTTTTTAAATAGTGGATAAATTATTTATGCTATCCATTTTTAACTGCTTGATTTTTTTCTTTTTCTTTTTTTATTACAGGTAATTCTTTATAGAGAAAAAGTCACACTAATAAAGAATACTCACAATTCAGTCAACAGATAACATATTTGCAACCCTTGCAAATCTCACAATTAAGTCATTAAATGAAATATTTGCAATCCAAGGAAGTCTCTTAGTGTGTATGCGTTTTCTTCATGATGTATAATTTTAATACACATTGAAGACTTTGAAGCTTAATTAGAAGATAAATAGGATATTATAAACATCAGTCGATTTTTAACTTTTTATTGAGTAGAAGTGGTATATTTTAACATGCGCACATGAATGCAGCCCTCCCGCCCGCCCACCTGCCCGCACACACACCCACACCCACACATGTACACATATATATTGAAACATTTAGTTTTTTTTTTTTAAATCTTGCTAATATATCTTAATAACACATACAATTGATAACCACATAATATATCTATTATTAACATTGTAAAATTTAGGGAAAAAACATTATACAAAAATTTTAAGTGTACAAATTTTTATTTTTGAGAAATATTTCTATTTTAGATTTTATATAATATAAATATATGAAATCAAACTCAATGTTTTATTTACATGATAGAAGTTAAACAAAATTTTTTCTAATATAACTTGTATTGCCTGTGTTAAGCATGGGTGCATTTTGCTAGTTCATAACTGCTGGGAATTGCTTAAAACTTTTCCCACAAAATTGAGAGAAGCTTGGGTAGGGTTGGGCCTTGGTTGTGGCTGACCCGCTTAACCCATTTACGTATAATTGATTCGATGTATATGGTTTTGGGCCCAAATGATGTCCAAACCTAATTAAATTTGGAGGGATGGACTATGACATCATTTTAGGCATGCTATAAAATTTTGATCAAGTTTTGACTTCAAAAAGTGGGTCACCATCTTTTGACTTCCAGTCAAAGTGGGCCCATGCTTCAATTGTTTGGGGCCCAAATGATCTCAAATGGCCACGAAATTTTGAGGGTTTTATGAGGAACCTATTTTGACATTTCCATCCAATTTCCAATTGATTTGGCCTTAGGAAAGTTAGGCTTGTATTCAGTGCCCTCATGGCCCATGGGTATGTTGACTTTGGGTCAACAACGTCCAACTGGCCCAAAATTTTCCAGAACTACTCCGGAGGATTATTGAGGCCTTCCATAGAAATTTCAGCCAATTTGGTAGTCAAGAGGTGGAGATTCACACAGTGTCCCCGAAACTTTAGAATGGGGCTCCTTGAATTTCAACTTGCATCCAATGGTGTCTAAAAATTCCAGAACTTTAAAAGAATGAGCCAAAATATATTTTAGGCCTTCCCTTTGAATTTCAGCTAATTTTATCATCAGGAAGTATGAGTTGCTCTAGGTTGCCCACCAAGAACATTGACAAGAGCTATTTAAGCTTGATTTTGGTTTAGATAAAGTCTGTCTATTTTGAAACTTGGACCCATGTTTTTTGCACATATTTGGAGTCTCTTGAATGAATGAAACTTGGCTATTTGATTTTAGAACAAGCTTGTATATCTTCACTGCAACACTTGTGACATTTGTTTGTTTGTTTGTTTGTTTGTTTTTTTTTTTTTTTTGTCAACATAAACTCTGCTCACTTACTTGCAATTATGTAAGTTCTGTTGCCTATAATTAATTTTAATTATTGTAACTTTGCTATCCTACACCATATCAATGTATTAAGTTTTAATGCATAATTTCTCTTATTTTAGTTATATTTTTTTTTATCATCTTTCAATTACACATGTTGCTTTCAAGTAATTAAAATATATACATTGACATGATTCCAACTCAGAAAAAGAAGAAGACAATCATAGTCCCTATCAATCAAGCAGTTATAATTTGTGTGTGTTAGGTTGATTGGCTTATTTGTGTAAAAAAAATAAAAATATGAAGAATTGAGGGATGTGTGAGTCAACTACACTCGGCCAATTTTTAAAACCATGGTCCAGCTCATGTTATCAAAAGTAAAATCCAAATTATTTTGGGTCATAGTGTATTCATTGTAGAGCCTATAATATCAATAAGATGGAATATGGATTGACTACAAAGGAATTCAACCTGCACAAAGTTACAAACCCCAAGAGGAAACTGTGTTCAATATCATAAATGCACCAAACATTAAAATCATTGTACAATGCCCACTTGGGGCAAATTTTGTAATTTTTCATGCAATGACAGTACGTTCAATAACAGAAATGCACCAAACATTAAAACAAAAAAGAAAAACACCATGTGGACACAATACTTGGAGGCTAGCAGGAGATCAGCAGCGTGCAATAGCAACAGCTAACAGGAGATTAGCACTATGCAATAATAGGAAAAAAAACAGCGTGCAACAGCAACAATTAACATGAGATCAACAGCGTGCAACAGCAGATCAGCAGCGTACAATAGCAACAGCTAGCAGGAGATCAGCAGCATGCAACAGCAGGAGATGCAGGGACCTCTTTCTTCTTCTTTTTCTTCTTTCTTCTTTTGTGTTCTTTCTTTTCAATTCATTTTTTTTCTTTTTCAGACGCAGCTTTTGGTGGAGAAGCTGTAGTAGAGCACTTCTTCTTCTTCTTTTTCTTTTCTTTGTTCTTTTTTCAGCTGCCGGTTTTGGTGGCCAGAGACACAACAACTAGCATGTAGTTTCTTTTTTTTCTTCGTCTTCTTTCTTTTCATATTTTTTTCAAATGAAGAATTTGATGGCTGCTGATGCAATAGTGATAGTATAGTTTTTTCTTCTTCTTCTTTTTTTGTTTTGTTTTTTTCTCTCAAACATAAATCTTGTGGTTGGAGACGCAACAGAGTAGCGCAGTTTCTTCTTCTTCTTCTTCTTCTTGTTTTTTTTTAGATGCAGATCTGATGGCTGGAGATGCAAGCAATTTCTTGTTCTTTTTCTTCTTTTTTTTTCATTTTTTCTTTTCATGCACACATCTGGTCATTGGAGATGTAAGTGCAGTTTCCTTTTCTTCTTCCTCTTCTTCTTCTTCGTCAAAATAACTAAGTAGTATAGCTGCAACCCTTTCATGGAATGAAAGGTTGAATGAAAGCAACTTAGGTTTTTATCTTTACCAAAGTTATAAAATTTATATTTAGGCCCTTCAATTTTCTTTTTTTTTTAATTTTAAGATAAGCACCCCGTGGAAAAGAAAAATAAATTATAAATTATGTATCTTTCTAACCACAATAGAATTTAAGCACAATTCTCTCAATGATAAAATTCAAAAATCATTTTTACTGTTTTTATTTTCTATTTTATGAAAGAATTTTCTTAATTTTTAAATTCAATTAGTGGAAACCATCTTTTACAATCTTACCCAAGACACAAAAGCAATAAAAAAAATAAATAAAGATAATACTACAAAATTGCATCATAATATTGCAATTACTTGCCACATAATAATGTAGAAATATTGCTTTTCACATAATACTACCCATGTTGCCAACAAGACAGGAGCCTTCTTCGGTTCTCAGTTCACACCATTCAAATACAGGGCACCAAAATACCCTCACACCCAAGTCTTTTCTCCCATATAAATGACTTTTAAATAAAACAGTACAGCACCAAAATAAAACAAGGGCTTTGATTTTTGAAGCACGATTCTAGCAAAAGCATCTACATAACCCAATAGTGTTTAAAAAAATAAAAAACAAAAAGAAGATGCGGGCATGGGAATAGTTCCATTAAAAGAATAAAATAATGGAAATGAAAATATTTGGATTTGCTAACGGGAAACAATGATGGTCAAAAGTCTTGCCTTTCCCTATGCAAAAATATGCATGGCCAAAGGTTTGTACTTTGCCTACAAAATACCGCATCGCCGAAGGATATTGCCCATGAAAAACCATACGTGGATGAAAGTCTTGGTCTTTCTCTTCGGAAATATATGCATAGCCAAAGGTTTTTCACTTTGCCTACAAATACCACATCGCCAAATGATATTGCCCACAGAAAACCATGCGTGGCTGGAATTCTCGACCTTTCCTTATGGAAATATATGCCTAGCCAAAGGTTTTTCACTTTGCCTACAAAATACCACGTAGCTAAAGGATATTGCCCACAAAAAACCATGCTTAGTAGAAAGTCTTGACCTTTCCCTACGCAAATATATGCAAGGCTAAAAGTTTTTCACTTTGTAAAACCATGCGTGGTAGAAAGTCTTGATTTTTCCCTATACAAATATATGTGTAGCCAAAAGTTTTTCACTTTGCCTACAAAAGACCGCCTCCCCAAATGATATTTGTTCGTGGGTAAAACTTTGCTTCTTAGTTTAGAGAGAATCCCAACCACTTTTGCCCACTCAAATATCTTGCATTGCCAAAAACAGGAGATAATGTGGCTTTTGCCTACGTTGATTTATTTTCGTAGGCAGAAGATAACTTTTAGTCACGCAAAATGGGCTTGCGTGGGGAAAACCGTAGCCAATAATGCATTTTGTTATTCTCTTTTATTTTGCATCACTCTCCAAAGTCCCAATCCTCCAGTGATTTATACATAAAAATAAAACAAAAAAAAAAAAACAACAATGATAAGGCCGAGAAGAACAGAACACAATGCAACATTATCATCATCAAAATATAAATTAATATAAGTTAGAGAGAAAAGAAAAAAAACGTCAGGGCACATATCAGAACTTTTAATTAGGAGAGACGTGGGACGACCGTGTAGAAGAGTTGAGAAGATATCCGTGTAAGATGCCGTCATGATAAAAAATTTTTGTGGGTGAAGATGCTATGAAAGGTTACATGTACAGTTTGGAAAGATTATAAACCTAGATATTAGGGGTGCAGAATTGCACTGATTTTATCTAGTTCCTTATTAAGATTAGATGGGATTTATTTAATTTTGTTACTAGATTAGTCAAGAGAGGCATAAGCTATTTAAATCTTATTTGTTTAAAGGCAAAAAAAAATAAAAATAAAAATAAAAATAAAAATAAAAATAAAAAACAAGAAATCATGTGTAAACTATTGAAAATTTATCCTAAAAGCATACTTTTATGTATTTGTCTTTGAGTAACTTATTTACTAGTAAAATTCATCTTTTCATCTTAATGGGAATTTGTATGAGCAAATGGTTACATTGTTATTTATTATGCATGTGTGTGTCTTTTATTCTATAAGATAGACAAGTTAATGTGTAGAGTTCAGCTTTCACATGAGAGACTTATTTGTTGGTTCTTATAGAATATAAGTTATTGTTGTTAACAATTTAAATGGAGTTGGACACACCATCGGTAATATTGTAGCATGATGTTTTAATAGGCTTGTCGTGGCTGCAGGAAATGATTTAATTTTGACTCGTTATGCTAGTACGCTTTGTGCGTATTGAACATGATTGCTTTTGGGTTTATTTTCTTTATACAGACTATATAAAATGATTAACATACAAATGGTTATTATGAGTGATTATACTGTTAATCTCGATCTAAATAATGGATATATACATTTAGTGTTTGTCATTTTGATTTACAAAGGAGTGAGACCTTTTATGGGTCAATAATCTCAGTAAATTGGATGACTATACTATGTATGTAATGGATATTAGTTTATTGACGGAATCCACGTCTCGTAATAGGAGTCGATGATATCCTCTTGATGAAGATTATAAGTTTTGATTATATCAAACCCTGCTAGTGGACTTTTATGTCTAACAGATCAAATAAGTTAAGTGTAAAGTCTCGAGGAATTACAAATATATCGATTAAGTGTAGATGTCAGTAATTATTTGATCGACGGATATCTGAAATCTTAACGTGAGGAGATTAATAAGCATTTAATAACACGAAGCTCGAAATATTATTTTGAAAATAAAGACAAGAGTGCAATTATAATTCTTTAGTGGACCAAATTATAATTTATAGAACTAAGATTCTAACTTTGGTCGAATTAGGATTTCCTATTTTCACAAGAAGCCTATTCCTTATTTCCTTCTTAGGGTCCCTATTGTAGCCTTTAAATATATACTATTGCTCTTTAGGAAATATAACAAGAGAAATCTCATTTTTTTATAGCAAAGAGAATTCATAGAAGAGGCCCATAACCCAGTGAGAGTTTGAGCATTATTAAATATAGTAGAAGGTCTTGAGATTTTCGAGTTGTTATAAGACTTAGATCAAATCAGAGAGATCTCATAGGTATGATTCTTGAATCATCTAGTCTAAAGTTATTTCTGCAGCAATCTGTACGCAATATCTAGGGATCCTGGTAGCTGCCTCCCAACATAAAAACTCGTGATTTAAACTGATCAATCTTCCAACTAACCCATGTTGACTTATAAAAAAATTACAAATGTCACAAATGTTTACAATAAAACATTCCAAGCTTGTTCTAAACTCAAAGGGCACATAAGCCTTAGAATTATAGAACATTGAGTTAAATTCATCACTCAAACATCCAAAGTTGTTTAAATTTGTTCAAGCGACTCCAAGTATGCATAGAAAACATGGGTCCAAGTTTCAAAAAGACGGACTGCATTTCAATCAAAATTAAGCTCAAATGGCTTTTTCAGTGTTCATGGGGGGCACCTTGAGCTAGGGCAACTCATATTTTCCATTGATGAAATTAGCTAAAATTAGCAAGGAAGGCTCAAAATATGTCCTAGGTCATTCCCTAAAAGTTTCAAAATTTTTAGACACCATTAGATACAAGTTCAAATTTAAGGAGCTTTATTATAGAGTTTCAGGGACACCGCGTGAAAATCCACCTCCTAAACACCAAATTGGCTAAAATTTCTCTAGAAGGCCTCAATCATGCTCTGGAGTATCTCTGCAAAATTTCGGGTTGTTTGGAAGTTGTTGACCCAAAGTCAACATACCCACTAGGCCATGGGGGCACTAAATCAAAGTCTGACCTCCCTATGGTCAAATCACTTGAAAATTGGATGAAAACATAAAAATGGGTTCCTCATCAAACCCTCAAAATTTAGTGGCCATCTGAGATTATTTGGACCCCAAACAATTGAAGCATGTGCCCATTTTGACAAAAAATAACAGTTGGTGTGAACGACCTTTTTTAGTCAAAACCTGATGCAAATTTCATGGCATGCGTAGAGTAGTGTCATAGTCCATATCTCGAGATTTCATGAGGTTTGGACATCGTTTGGGCCCAGAAACGTATTCATTGGATCACTTATGTGTAAATAGGTCAAGTGGGTTGGCCACAGCCCATGCCCAATCTAACATAAGCTTATCTCAATTGTATGGGAATAGTTTTAAGCAGTTCCCAGCAGTTATTAATTTGAAAATAACTGCTGGTAACTAACTATCATACACTAAACCCAAGAAATTAGGGATTAGGGTAGATTCTGAGGCGCAGCACATATGACTTGTAGCAATCCGTGCCATGTCAAGACACGTACGAACTGCTACAAGGAGATTCTATAGCCACGGTTAAGGAAAATTCATATACATGGTAACACTCATTTTCATAATTACACGGACACCTAGAGAATTCACCTTTAATTTAGCATAATCATTAATAAAACATTCATTCATTTTTTAATATAAACCAAGGTCTGTTAATTAAACCATCCACATGCACATATTAATAAGGTACATAAACATATGCATAAATACAAAATGGCAAGTCCATCCATTTCTATATCTAAACAACCGAGAAACATATCCCTATGATGCTCTTCGTAGGATGATTCATGGAAAACATCATCCTCATTTCACTCATCTATACCCCAAGGTACCATTAGGATTCCCTCTGAGTCTACATTGACTGCCGTATTGGTATTGGATTCGGTACTTGTAGCACCAAGGATAGCATTGTTAACACAACGGTTAAACAGATGTAAGGTTATATAAAACTATGATGATGCATCAATTGAATTAGAAAACATATTGATTAAGATAAAGCAATAACAGAAGCTAGGCATGTTGTGCATGTAAATAAACATGAGTAATGAATCATAAATAAAATATAATAATATACTAGTTGGCATCCATATGACTATCTTCTTTTTATAAAGAAAGCATATCTTACAGTGGGAAATCACTAACGGTTGGGCCAAGACCATCTTGCTACCCTAAGAGCGTCGACCAACTCTTTATATAACTACTGCAGTAGGTAGCATATTGAATATCCTCATTCGATCCCGTTGAACCTCCTATGAGTACAAGCTAAGTGGTGCCGACTCAATGTATCAAGACTAACCGAGATTCATAATTTTCATACTTATCTACGTAGCACTTGACTTATTCTTATACAAAAGCATATATTGCTCTTGAGATCGTATTCAGTCATAAAAATCAGAATTAAACAATGCATACTTAAATGAGCTATTAGAGCTCGAACCCTCTCAACCTTAATTACTATTATCATGGTTCACGAGCTCACGCTCAATAGAAGCTCCGTCTCTGATCTTGCCTCAAGGTTCATCGGGAAGAGTGGGTACATAATTAAATCATGTTGAAGGCAAGGATTATTTAAACAACATGAATGCATTTGGATTCAGTGATTAATAAGGATGGTTACTAAGCAACCCTAGCTAAGATAATCCGTGTTTCCTTAGACATTCAATAGGTGTTTTCATAAAATGTCTGATGTCAATGTATTACAAAATCTTGATGTTACATTGTATATAATGGACACCACTTCTTATGCCAACACATATGACGTGGTGTCGGAAACTATCCGAATAATCAAGGGGGAATGAGTGATAGCTCTACACTCTTCCTTCTTAATATTTAATTACCATTGGATTAATTTATTTGAGCTAAAGGTCCCATTTCTAGCCACAAAAGGTCCTCGAATATTCTTAATTTCCCTAAGTTTACTATGTTCTTATGACTTAGTTGTGAATATGCTACAGCTTCGCCATGTTTAACAAGATTTTCTACGCAGTTACGGCTTAACTATAATTAGATTATGGTTTAGCTGTGGTTAGCCTATGGCTTGGTTAGGGTTTGGCCATAGTGCATTTGACGGCTTAGCCATGAGGTTAGCTATATAGGAAATATTAGATTTTGGGTATCTGGAAAACTAGCCGTAGAATAGTTACTGCTAGCCGTAAACTTAAGAATCTCTAAAGCAGTATTAGTATAGAGGTTCAGTTCAATACAGAACTTCTTCCTATTAGTTCCACTAAGGTTTTCTCTACTCCAAACTATCATCATACATTTTCAAAACCCATATTTCATTACATTTAGATTCTCCTTGACCTAATCCTACCATTTATTCTCAAATTACCTTAATTAACTCATAAACATCATATATTCTTATAATTAAGTGTAAAAGAGCTATAGCATAATATGGATATGGAATTCTTCATGAATCAACATAGGAAAACATGAATGCAGCCAAATATACTCTCATACTTGTCTTCTCTCAATGCTTTACCCAAATCAGGCTTTTCCCTTGGGTTAATGATGGACAAAGCCTCAATAGAAGATGATTCTACTACATGCAATGACATGCAATTAAGGAAATTGGTGTAGAATGAATGCATGTTGCTTAATGGAATCTCCTTGACTCTAATGAACTTAAGAAATGATGTAGTGATAGGGTTCTTACCTTAGAGAGCTATAGGGAAGATGATGAGGTGGGATTGTGAGTTTCCAAAGGAGCAAATGAATAAGAAGATGGTGGAAAAGACAATGGGAGCTTTGGTTCCAACATACAACAGCTTTAAACTTCAAATTTGATGAGAAGGAAAGTGAAAGAGAAGGTGAAGATGAAGCGCCAGCAGTGACTTAATGTAAATGGAGAGAATAAATAGTTAAGTTGGTTTTAAATCCAACTTTTCTAAAAATTACAAGTAGGCCCACTTAGTTTATGAGATTTATAATTTAAGTCAATTGGTCTTCAATTGCGCAAAATAAGCCTGAATCGGACTGGGCCAAATATGAAAGTCAACCCACAAGATAAAATACACATGATGCAACTAATATAATAACAAGATAATGCAAGTTATGTAATTCTATATTACAAGAAAATCCTAAACTACCTAAGTTAGGTTTGAACCAGACCCAACTACCTATCTATGACTCAAATCAAGGTGTTTTGGGTTGAATTAACCTAATTATGTATTAATTAAGGTGAAACAAGATTAATTATTGTAAATCAAGATTAGTTTGGGCTTGGACCTTACATTATCCCCCTCTTTAAAATCATTTGGTCCTTCGAATACAACATACCTTAGGTAAAAGTCCTGGATACTTCTCCCGAACTTGTTCCTCAAGCTCTCAAGTAGCTTTTTTTTGTCCATAATGTTCCCAAAGAATCTTGACCTATTTAATTGTTTGGGTACATAGCACTTGATCTTTTGTGTCAATGACACGAAGAAGTCTTTCTTCATATCTCTATCTAACTTTGCTTGAATGTCATTAATCTCGAGGACATGAGAAGGGTCTGGAAGATACTTCCTAAGCATAGACACATGAAACACATTATAAACTCTAGTGAGTGGAGGTGGTAAATCTAACTGATAAGCCAACTCTCCAACTCTACTCTAAATCTCAAAAGGACCTACAAACCATGGGGTGAGCTTGCCCTTTTGTCCAAACCTAATAGTACCTTTCATTGGAGAGACTTTCAGGAAAACCATGTCTCCCACTTGAAATTGAAATTCAAGAGGTTTACAGCAGTTATCAGCATAATTCTTTTTGATGAGATCTAGCAACATTCAATTGTCTTAGACTTTCTGCACTTTTTCCATTGTATCTGTAACAAGAGAAGGTCCATGATAGCTTCTAGCTCTGACTTCTTCCCAACACACTAGTGTACGGCAGTTATGTCCATACAAGGCTTCGAATGGAGCCATCTTGATACTCATGTGGTAACTATTGTTGTAAACAGATTCGCACAAGGAAAGATGTTTATCCCACTTTTTCCCAAAGTCTAACATACTGGTTCGAAGCATATCTTCAAGAGTTTGTATTTTGCATTCCAATTATCCGTCAATCTAAGGATGATAAGCAGTGCTAAAGTTGAGTTTGGTGCCCATGGTTTTCTAAAAAGACTGCCAGAAGGAAGCTACAAACTTACTAACTTTGTCAAAGACTATGAAAACTGGAGTACCATGCAATGACATAATTTCATTGGTGAAGATCTTTGTCATCTTATGAAAGTTCATACCATTTTAGATGGGAATAAAATGGGCTGATTTTGTTAATCGATCGACAATCACCCATATAGAATCATGGTCTGGGGCAGCCCTAAAATAAAATCCATCAAAATATTTTCCCATTTCCACTTGGGATATGTAAAGGGTGTATTAAATTAGGAGGCTTTTTATATTTAACCTTCACACATTGACAGGTAAGATATCTTGCCACAAAACCTACAATATCTCTCTTCATGTTATTCCACCAAAACCTGCCATTTAAATTTCAGTACATCTTAGTCCTCCTGAGGTGGATGGAAAATCTTGTATGATGTACTTCAGTCATGATTGCTTTTTTCAGATTTTGAACTGCCGGTGCACATAGTCTATTAACACACTATCAACCATCTTGAAATCTGGCCTCTGTGAAATATGATCACAGATCTTAATGAACTCTAAGTCTTCAAACCGTCTCTCTTTAATCTTCTGTATCAGGGTTGGTTCGAAGATAGACATTGCTACTAGAAAGACCCCGTCATCAACAAATTTGATTTCCACATCCAGATCTCGAAATTCTTCCACTAGAAACCACTCACCACACATTGCTGCCATTTCAATGGTCGATTTTCTACTAAGAGCATCAACCATAACATTACCTTTTATGGGAAAGTATTTGTTTGGAAAATCATAGTCCTTTATGAACTCTAGCCATCTGCGTTGTCTAATGTTTAGCTCATATTGAGAAAACAAATACTGAAGACTGCAATGATCACTATGAACATCAAATTTCTCTCCATACAAGTAGTGTCTCCATAAGTTTAAAGCAAAGACTACAACGGCCAATTCTAGATCACGTGTGGCATAGTTCTTCTCATGTTGCTTCAATTATCATGATCCAAATGCTATCACTTTCCCATTTTGCATCAGTACACATCCTAACCAATTCTTGAAGCATCAGTATATATAACATATCCACCACTACCTTCTGGTAGAGATGGGATTGGGGTTGAGATCAATTTCTCCTTAAGGAATTGAAAACTTAATTCACATTCATTCGACCAAACAAATGGTTCATTCTTCCTAGTAAATTTTGTCAATGGTGCTGCTATTTTGGAAAAGTCTTTAAGAAACCTCTGTTAATAGCCCATAAGACCAATAAAACTCCTAACTTCAGCAACCATCTTTGGGCTTTGCTAACTGGTTATCATCTCAATCTTATCTGGATCTACTGCAAGACGATCCTTTGAAATCATGTGTCCTAAGAAAGCAACTTGACCAAATGAAAAATTGCACTTATCTAATTTGGCATATAGTTGATGATCTCTCAATATTTGGAGTGAAGTCCTCAACTGCTCAGTATGTTCATCTCGGGTCTTGAAGTATGCCTATATATCATTAATGAAAATCACCACAAATTGATCATGATAAGATGAGAAGATCCTATTCATCAAAGAAATGAATACAGCCAGGGCATTATCAACCCAAATGGCTTGACTAAAAATTCATACTGCCTGTATATTGTCCTAAAAACTATTTTAGATTAATATTGTTCTCTAACTCGTAGCTAATGATATCTAGATCTCAGGTCAATCTTTGATAAATGTGCCGCACCCTATAATTGATCAAACAGTTCATTAATTCGACGTAGTGGGTATTTGTTCTTGATTGTCACCTAATTCAACTGCCTGAATTGATATACATTCTAAGGGTGCCATCTTTCTTCTTTACAAATAAAACTAGGGCTCCTCATGGTGATGTACTCGGATGAATAAATCCCTTGTCTAGTAAGTCTTGCAATTGTACTTTTAGTTCATGCAATTCTGTAAGTGCCATCCTATATGGAACTCTAGAGCTCAGAACTGTACTAGGTACAAGTTTATAGTAAAGTCTACTTCCCTAATAGGAGGAAGATTGGGAAATTCATTTGGAAATACATCTAGAAACTCACAAATAATCGGAATCTCTTCTAACTTCTTCGGTGGCTACTTTTCAACAATAAAAGCGATATACCCTTCGCAGCCACTATGGATTAATCTTTCTACTCAAAGTACTGAGATTAGTCTAGTAATCAAACTCCTTTCCTCACACCTTAGAAGGTGACACTTGGACTAGCTTCATCTACATTCACGATGTTGGTCTTATGGAAATAGTCCATACAGGCCCTGCACTTAGACAACTAGTCCATGCCTAAGATTACGTCGAAGTCGTGCATGGGCAACATGATGAGTTCTACTGGTAACATCTCACCAATCGAGACCTTGCACTTGATAAGTTCTTAAAAATGCATATTTTCATATAAATTTTAGACCATTTAAGGACTTTTTGACTTAAAAAGAGCCTTATTTAGTGTAATATAATGGTTTCATGTATTTTAAATCATTTTAGTATTTTTTTGTATAACTTGCTTAAAAATCACACTTTTTGCTTATATTCATAAGACCTGCCATGTTTGAAAATTTATTTTTGTAAAGTTTTGTGAAAATTTATATTCTTATGAAATAAATTAAATTTTAATCATCATTAAGTCATTCACATGAAATCATGAAAAATGGTGTGCATTTTCATTGTCATTTCATAAGAGATGGGCTCATATTCATGCATTTGTGATCTTAAGGTTAAAATTGTCCTTTCACATGAATTCACATTTGTTTTGTACGAAATTAATGATATGGATCCCATTTTCAAAGAATTGAGGCAAAGAATTATTTTCAAAAGAAAGGAGAGAAGAATTGAAAAGAGAAAAGAAGATAGAAGAAAAATGCAAAATTGACTTCATGGTCCCACACACATGCACATGTGCAGGGTACGCTTGTGGGACATTCAAGATGGGTCCATTTATTTGTTGCATATTTCAATATATTTTCAAGATAAATATGAAGAAAATCTCATCAAAGATGAAGAAGGAAAGCCACATAAGAGTTCTCCTTTGAGAAAGAGTAGAATTGAAAAAAAGAAATAAAAAAAGGGCAATAAATATCCCATGCCCAATGGAGGATTTGATCAGATTTTTTGTGCAAAAATGAAGGAAAAAAATCATGGAGAATTATCCTCAAATATCTCTTTGATTTTGGAGCCAACAAGGAAAATCTTCCAAAAAAGGAAAGTTGACAAAGCAAAAAATAAAGGAGGAAGATTCTATACCTCATGTGAGTCAAGTTTGATTCCGAAAGAAGATTCTTATCCCTACTTTATCTCTCCAAAAATCTCAATGCAAGGTAGCAAATACAAAGATGGAAAGAAGAAGCAAGGAAGGATTCCAAGGAAGGAAAGAAAAGAAAAGAAAAAAAAAGAGAGAGAGAAAGAAAAATCCACCACGGAGAGTCACACCTAAAGCTTATTATGGAGCACATATTTTTTATTTTGAAGATATTATCAAATCAAGAAAGAATGGAAACTTTGGGGGTTGAAAAAAGTATAAATAGGGGACCTTAGTATTAGTACAGGGCATGGAAAAAGAGCTCTTCCTCTAAATCTCTACACTTTATCTTCTTCATCTCTCTCTCTTCATCATATTCTCAAGGAGGCTTAGCCCTAAGGCCACGCTACACCCTTGGGAGTTTCAGCAGAAGAGGTTCTTCTTTTCCATCCTAGAATGCATTTTTCCTGATTTCATTTGTCAATCTTTTGTAAAGATTTTTACATGTTAGTATAATGTTATTCTTCTTAATCTTTTTCTCTTATGGTTTGTGTGGATATTTTAATAATGTTTCTTATGGTTAGATTGATGACCAAAGATACTAGGATCATACTTGAAGTAATCATGAACGTCATCATCATCATCATGATCATTAAAGCCTTATCCCAAATCCTTAATATGTTGGAGTCAGCTACATGAATCTTGTTTCTCTATTTTATTCTATCCTATGTTGGGGTCAGCTACATGAATCCTGTTTCTTTATTCTATTCTATTTTAAGCCAAATTCTTCGATAAGTTGGAACTTTTTCAAATCTGAATTAATAACCTCCATCAACGTTTTCTTCGGCCTTCCCCTACCTCTTGATGGGCCATCCACCTGTATAGCCAAAATTTTTCTCACTGGTGCCATTACCGGCCTGCTCAACATGCCCAAACCATCTTAAATGAGTTTCTTTAATCTTATCCCCTATTGGTGCTACCCCTAAATGCTCTCGAAAGTGCTCATTTCTAATTTTATTTTTCCTAGTTTTACCACACATCTACCTAATCACTCTCATTTCTGCTACATCCATCTTATGAATATGCATCTTCTTAATTGGCCAATATTCTACTCTATATGTCATAGCTGGTTTAACCACTATCTTGTAAAATTTGCCCTTCAATTTCATTGGCATTCGTCTGTCACAAAGCACTCTAAAAGCTAGTCTCCACTTCAGTCATCCAGCTTTTATCCTATAGTCTACATCTTCGTCAATCTTCTCATCTTTACTAATCATCGAGCCTAAGTACCAAAAAGAATCTCTACGTGGTATCTCATGGGTTTCAACTTTAACAGTGGTTTCAACACTTTGTATATGTCTACTGAAGTTACATCCATATATTCTGTCTTTGTATGACTTATTTTAAAGCCTCTAGATTCTAATGCCCCCCGCCATCTCTTAAGTTTTGCATTGACACCATCTCTTGATTCATCCACCAATACTATATAATCTGCAAACAACATACACCATGGTACTTCTTCTTGAATATGCACAGTTAACTCATCCATAATTAATGCAAAGAGATAAGGGCTTAAGGTTGATCCCTGATGTAAACCTATAGTCACGGGAAATTCACCTGTTTCTCTACATGTGATTTTCACATTTGTTACTGCTCCTTCGTACATATCCTTAAAAATTTCAATGTAACCTCTGAGGACATTCATTTTCTTTAAAACCCACTAAATTAAATTCCTCGGCACCCTATCATACGCTTTTTCCAAATCGATAAAGATCATGTGTAGATTTTTCCTCTTTGCTCGATATTTTTCCATTAATTGCCTAAGCAAAAAGATAGCTTCCATAGATAATGTCCCTGGTATAAAATCAAATTGATTTTCAGAGATCTTGGTCTTCTGTCTCAGTCTTTGTTCCATTATTCTCTCCTATAACTTCATAGTATTACTCATAAGTTTTATCCCTCGATAGTCGGTACAATTTTGTATATCTCCTTTATTTTTATATATAGGTACTACAATTCTTCTTCTCCATTCATTCGGCATTTTCTTTGTCACAAGTATCTTATTGAATAGTCCACATAACCAACTCACCCCAACCTCTCCTAAGCATTTTCATACCTCTATCGGAATACCATCTAGGCCTGTTACTTTTCCTGTCTTCATTCACTTTAATGCTTCCCTCACTTCCACCCCTTTAATTCTATGGAGAAAAGTATGCTCTAGTGATGAAGTATCCTCCTTAACTCTTGTATTACCCAAATGTTCTTTATTTAGAAGTTTGTTAAAATATTCCTTCCACCTTTCTTTAATATCGTTATCCTTCACCAGAATATTTTTCTCATTGTCCCTAATACGTTTGACATGATTTAAGTCCCTACTTTTCTTTTATTTTATTTTTGCAAGCTTAAAAATATCCTTTTCTCTTTCTTTTGTTCCCAACCTATTATAGAGGTCATAATATGCTTTGAACTTTGCACTACTTACTACTTTTTTAGCCTTTTTCTTTGCCTTCTTATATAGCTCAAAATTTTCCATACTCTTAGTCTCCTGCCAAACTTTGTAACAATGTCTTTTTTGTCGAATAACTTACTGAACCTCCACACTCCACCACCATGTTTCTTTATTAATATGTCTCTTTCCTTTTGATTCTCTAAGTACCTCCTTTGTAATATTCCTAATGCAATTTGCTATTTGATTCCACATTACTATAGTTTCTCCTTTAATATTTTATTCCCCCTTCTCAATCATTTTGTCCTTCAATATATTTGCTCCTCCCCCTTCAAATCTCTCCACCTTATTTTAGGGTCCATTTTGTTTACTACCACTTTCTTTCTACTTCTAATGCAAATATCTAAAACTCCGAGTCTATGTTGCGTAGACAAACTCTCTTCTGGAATAACTTTGCAATCTTTATAAGTCAATCAGTCCTGTTTTCTAGCTAGAAAAAAGTTTATCTGACTCCTATTACTCTCACTTTTATAGGTAATTAAATGGTCATCTCTCTTTTTAAAGTAAGTATTTGCTCCTACAATATCAAATGCCACTGCAAAGTCCAATATAGTGTTTCTAAATTTACTCTTTTTTTCAAATCTTGCCCCCCATGCACTCTTTCATATCCTATATTATCTCTTCCTATATGCCTATTTAAATCGCCTCCAAGGAAAATCTTATCACCATTTGGGATTTCTCGCATTAAATCATCCATCTCCATCCAAAATTGTCTTTTCACACTTTCAGCTAGTCCTACTTGGGGAGCATATGCATTGATGATATAAATTATGTCTTCCTTTAGCACTAGTTTAATTGCTATAATTCTATCACCAAACCTCTTTATCCCCATAATTTTCTTTCTTTCAAATCTTTATCTACAACTATACCCACTCCATTTCTTGTATTACTCTTTCCTGCATAGAAAAGCTTATACCCATCTGTGAACTCCTTAGCTTTCTTCCATTTCCACCTTGTCTCCTATATACAAGCCACACTAATTCTTCTTCTTTTCATTACCTCAACCAACTCCATGCTCTTGCCTGTCAAGGTTCCTATATTCCAAGTAGCAAGTCTAATTTTCCTATTCCTCCTCTTTTTCTCACAGACTAACTTCTTTAACCGCACTAGCCCAAAGTCATGCGGTAACCCTTGCACACTTTTCATTGCAGCCGGGCGATGCTGCAATGCATCGCTTGAGGTGAAGAATGCCCTAGTCTTATTGCGAAATATCATTGTCTCAGAATTCATGTTTGGGTTGTGAAAAAGTTTTACGCTAGCTGTCAACCTACCTAACGCAACCCTCCTCCTTTACTCTGGCTTGGGACCGACAGCAAAAATTGGCGGAGTTACTTGATGTAATCATGAACTCAGTTAAAAGAAAATTTTAAGAAGATAACTTTACTACATTTACTTTCCTGTCTACTACATTTAAATTCTGCACTACTACATTTACTTTTCTTATCATCACTGCATTTAATTTCCTGCAAAGACTACATTTAAATTCTAGCAATTACTACATTTAAATTTCTGTAATTTTGATGTTCATCATGTTTTAATGGTTTGTTGAATGCATAATTTAATATTGAAAGTTTTGTCATAGTATACATCACTTATTGGTGAATTTCTTAACATATTTAAGGTGCCAAAGTACTCAAGTTTCAGAGGTGTTTTGACTGAATTTAAAACTTAGATCTAAATGTGAAAAGAGGTGCCCAAATCTATCCAAAAACAGTCCATATTTGTAGAAAATTTTGATGTAATAATTAGTTCATATTTGAGAGTATTCAGTTGGGAAACCTGTAGAAAGATTGAGGACTTAAAAGATTAGAAAATTTGTGATTTGGAGAAGAATTTTGTATATGTTTCAGATCTGAAATTTGAGTTCCAACACATGTAATTCAGAAATTCTGCAACATTGTATTGGTGTGTGTCAAGTTCTCATGCATTCTTGCATTGTTTAATTTGGAAAGTTCATGGACCATAAATATTGCTGTAAGCACCTTTAAAAACTGAAATTTTCATCTTAATTTTTCTCAAAAAAACTTTAGTTTTAGACATGAAGAAAAAATCCAAGAACAGGCCACATATGCTATAAAATTCTGCAATGCAAAATTCTTGTAACTAGTACATTCATTCATGCATATTTTCTTTGCTTTTCAATCTTTTTTCCTTGCTATTTTTTTATTCATGCATTCATTAAGTGTGTTCTTCAGTCATTAATTTTAGATTAGGTTTGAATTAGATTATGATTATATTTTATTTAAATTTTACATCTCATATTAGGAAAGTTTGCATTTGTTGTTTTCATGGAATGCATTACATTGTTAATTGTTTTCTAAATTTCTAATTTTAGAATTAATTGCTAACTTTAATTTAGGAATTTGACTCAGAAAAGTTTTGTTTCAGATTTTTTTTATTTTTAGAAAGATTTCTGAATGATAACTTAGGATAGATTCATTTTTAACTAAGGAATTTACTTAATTTAGTTGCATTGTAGAGTTTGTTTTTAGAAATTGTTTAGCTTTGGAAAGTTACTTATTTGATTCTAGGTTTTCATTCAGATTCCTTTCTAAAATTAAAATTCTTTCTAATTTGAATTAATGTTTTAAATCTTTTGTTTTTAGAAAAGTGTAGATTCTTAACTTAATTTAATTTTTAACGTAGAAAAGTTTCTAACATTTGCTTAATTAGTTTCTAACATTTTTTAGTTCTTAGTTTAATAAGTTTCTAATTTTAGTTTTCTTTTATTTGAAGTTCTAATGTGTGTTTTGTTTTGAAGAATTTTTTTAAGGAAGTTTTAGATTTAGGATTTTTAATTTAGGAATTGTTGTTGTAATTGTTTAATTCTTAGAAATGAATGTATTTGTTAGATTTTAAATGAGGTTAGTTTTAAAATTTTATTTAGGCAGGTGACAAGTTAAAAACATCTTTAAACATTGCTCCTTATGGATTTGACCCTGTACTTACCGAGATATTATTACATTGCAGCTCTACTGACGAACAAGTTTTTGGTGCTGTTGCCGGGGAGCGTCATTTAAGGTAACTTTTCTAGCTTTCCTTATTTACATTGCTTTGTAGGTTTGATTTTATTTTTGCATCTTGCTAGACATAGGTGGACATGCATGGAATGATGAACCGTCCTAAATTGGAATAGGAAAGTGCATGGAATGTTAGAAAGTACAAATCGTTATTATTTTTAGAAACTTTCAAAAATTGGAAAAAGTTACTGTTTTTTAACTTGTCATGACTCTTTTTGGAAGAAAGTAACTAAAAGTAATCTAATTGTTATCCTTAGTCTTCTTAGTGCCAAAGAAAGCCTTAGCCCCTGTAGCGCAACAGCTAGTCTGTTCAAGAAACTGGTCCTTCAAACGAGTCTATCTGTGACTCTACCACTTCCTGGTGTCTAACCTAGCTGAGTTGGTTTCATAGGACCGGATTGGAAAACTTAACAAAACTTTTTAACCTTAGGCAGTTATTTAGTTGCTGCTTATTTAGGTTTGTTTTCTCATTTTTTTAACAAAAAATATCAAAAAATTTCTCAAATTTCCAAATAGTTAGGACAAGCCCTCTCAGCCAATTTGGCAAAGAGGTTCAGCGCATAGATTAAAAGGAAAGAACCTCCTAGACCTTCAAGTCCTTCGAGACTTTCTTCAATGGTGAGTGGGTCCAGTAACAATGATGCCCAACTCAGGAATGGAAATAATAATGGGGATTGCAATGGCGTGGAGGTTGACTAGCCACCTAGGACTTTACCTGATTACTTGAACCCTACACATCTAACCACACCATCACGTATAGTGGTACCCTAAATCACGGGTCAATTTGAAATCAACCCGGGCATGATCCAACTTCTACCTAAGTTTCATGAGCTTGACTCAGAAATTGCATACTTGCATTTAAAAGAATTTGATGAAGTATGTTTAACACTTTAGTTACAAAATGTAGTGTCGGATGTAATCAAACTTTGATTATTTCCATTTTCTTTGAAAGACAAAGCAAAGGCTTGGCTTCATTCTATTAGACCACATTCAATCAATACCTGGAAAGGCTTAGAGACTGAATTTTTTAAAAATCCTTCATATAACACAAGACCAACATTTTAAAATGGGAGATTATGTTGTTCAGGCAAAATCTCAAGGAACCCTATTATAAGTTTTAGGAAAGATATAATGAATTGATCCTTGGATGTCTTCATCATGGATATGAAACTTATCGTCTCATTGAAATTTTTATTGTTGAAGGTTTAACTCTTAATACGTGTCAATTTATTGAGATGATGTGCAATGGTCAATTTGATCAAAAGCAAATTGATGAAGCGTGAGAATTTTTAGAATTAATGGTCGAAAATGCACAAAAATGGGACTTGTCTAATGGAGCAATCAATCCAGGTCATTAAACCAGTCTAAGGGAGGAGGAATATATCACTTGAATAATCAAACTAAAATCGAAGCCAAGGTTATTGCACTTATAAAAGAAATAGAAACACTAAAACTTGGAAAGAACAAGGTTAGAGTCAAGGTTTGTGGTATTTGTGCTTCTGAAAATCATTTGTCAGTAGACTATCCAATTGAGGAAGCGATTCAAGAATCGACTCTTTTTAAAAACCATTCAATATAAATACCATGGGGAACATATAATCCTTCGTGGTATAACCACCTGAATTTTAGTTGGAGGAATGGACCCAATGCTACACCCAAGAATAATCCCCAAAGACCATCAAGTTCTGGTACATACATGTCTCCACAGTAGAATACATCTTATGCACCACAAGTTTAGAATAAGTCACTGGAGGAATCACTCAACATGTTAATCCAATATTAACAATAGTTTATGCAAAACCAGCATAATAATCAATGGATTATTCAAAATAACTAGTAGGTTTTTCAAGAGAATCAATAAGCTATCCAAAGGTTAGAAACTTTTATTGAACAAATCAAATGTAGCCTTCAAGTTCAAAGAAAAGGAACCTTTCCAGCACAACCTCTCTTGAACCCAAAAGGCCAGTTTGAAGTGAACAACATAACTAACCCAAACTATCAGGAGCATGTTCAGGATGTCACTCTACGCAACAGCAAAGAGCTTCAAGAGAATCTGAAAAAAGATAAACAACATGTCTCCTTGAATTTAAATGGGAAGACTGAAAAAAAAGATAGAACTAATCCAAAGACTGCTGTTGACATTGAAAAGAGTCCAGACCCCACTATTCCTAAATCGGTTGCCCATTTTCCTCTGAGGTTGATGCATCCCAAATAGAAAATCTCAAATCAAGAAATTTTGGATGTTCTTAAAGAGGTTAAAATCAATATCCCTCTAGTGGATGCCATTAAACAGTCCCCACCAACACTAAATTCTTAAAAGACCTTTGCACTGCTAAGCGCAGGGTTTATGTTTCCAAGAAAGTATTCCTCACTGAACAGATAAGTGCATATCTGGCTCAAACCACTCCACCTAAATACAAAGATCCGAGATACCCCACCATTCTATGTGTCATTGGAAATCACCAAATTGGTCAACCTTTACTAGATTTGGGAGCGAGTGTGAACTTATTACCTTACTCGGTTTATTTGCAATTGGAGCTTGGCGAGTTGAAACTGACCAAAACTACTCTTCAACTCATTGATCGATCTGTTAAAAAACCGAGAGAGTTAATAAAGGATGTTTTGGTACAGATTGAACATTTTTTCTTCCCAGTGGATTTCTCTATGTTGGATATAGAACCAATACGAAATGAAAGTCGTGAAATTTCAGTCACTCCGGGAAGACCATTCTTGGTCACTTCCAATGCACTTATTAACTATCAGAGTGGAAAGATCAAGCTTTCTTTTGGGAATATGACCTTGGACCTCGATATCTTTCAAATGTACAAATAGCTGAGAGATTGCGAGACCAACCATCATGATGTAGACTTGATTGGTACCTTGGTTAAGGATGATCTTGAGGAGTGCGTTAACTCCCACATTGCGCTGATATTTGAGGCCAAAGAGGACATGGACTCTTTTGAGGAACTGGAAGATGATACTGTTGAAAATGCCCATGCGGTATGGCAATCCTGTTTTGAAGAGTTTGTACTAACTAGTACTCCAACTCTTTTATCTTAAGTGAAACCACCTTAACCTGAGTTAAAGTCCCTCCCATCGAACTTAAGATATGCTTACCTTAGGGATAATGAAACATATCCTGTGGTTATTTCTTTGTTATTTACTAAGGACTAAGAAGTCCAACTTTTGAAAATGCTCAAAATGCATAAAGGAGCAATAGCTTGGAATGTGGCTAACCTTAAGTGAATTGATCCTTTAGTGTGTACACATCACATCTACCTTGAAGATGATGCTAAACTATGTAGGTAGATGCAACATCGGCTCAATCCTACAATGCAGGAAGTGGTTAGGGCTAAGGTAATTCAACTTCTAGATGTGGGTATAATTTATCCAATCTCGGATAGCCAGTGGGTCAGCTCTACCCAAGTTGTTCCAAAGAAAGCCAGTGTTACTGTAGTCAAGAATGCCCATGACGAAATGGTCCTAACTCGAGCACCCACGAGATCGAGAGTATACATTAACTACAGAAAACTAGATGCATGCACATGTAAAAACCATTTCCCTTTACCCTTCATGGATCAAATTTTGGAAAGGGTGGCCGGCCACTCATACTACTTTTTTTTATGGATATTATGGGTATAACCAGATATCATCCTGGAAGATCAAGAAAAGACCACATTCACATGCCTTTTTGGTACTTTCGCTTATCGATGAATGCCTTTTGGGTTATGCAATGCTCCAGCCACCTTTTAGCGTTTTATGTTGAGCATCTTTAGTGATATGGTGGAGCATATTCTTAAGGTCTTCATGGATGATTTCACTAGGTTTGGCATTACATTTGAGGATTGTTTGGGCAATTTGGAAATGGTTCTCACTAGATGCAAAGAAAAGAACCTTGTGTTGAATTGGGAGAAATGCCATTTCATGGTTTGCCAGGGAATTGTCCTTGGCCACATTGTGTCGGAAAAAGGATTGGAAGTTGACAGGTCCAAAATAGATTTGATCACCAACCTACCCACACCAAAAACCATAAGTGATATCAGATCATTTTTAGAGCATGTAGGTTTTTACATAAGGTTTATCAAAGATTTCAGTTCCATATCTAGACCTCTCTGTAACTTGCTTTCCAAAGAGGTAGAATTTGAATTGACTAAGGCTTGCCAAGAATCATTTGATAAATTAGAAGGCATGATGATCTCCACACTAATTATGCAGCCTCCTGATTGGTCATTGTCCTTTGAGATCATGTGTGATGCCAGCAATTACACGGTTGGGGCTGTATTGGGCCAACGTAAGGATAAAAAACCTTACATGATTTATTATGCAAGTAGGAGCTTGAATAGTGCACAGATCAACTATTCAACCACTAAGAAAGAATTACTGGCAGTGGTTTTTGCACTTAACAAGTTTAGATCCTACTTGAATGTATCCAAGATAATAGTTTTCACCGATCATTCTGCGCTAAGTACCTTCTTTTAAAGAAGGATGCTAAGCCTAGACTTATCCGTTGGATCCTCCTACTCCAAGAATTTAACTTAGAAATCAAGGATAAGAAAGGAGTAGAGAATGCTGTGGCAAATCATCTATCAAGGTTGGTCACTTCCGACACCACTAAACCGACACTAATCCATAATAATTTCCCAAATGAACATTTATTTGTTGTCTCACAATCCCCTTGCTATGCTGATATTGCAAACTATCTTGCTACGGGCAATATTCTCGATCATTCAAATAAGCAAGATAAAGACTCATTCTTTTCTTATGTTTGATATTTTTTCTGGGACGATCCATATCTTTTTAAGCACTGCCTAGATCAAATAATAAAATGTATCCCTAATCATGAGAGAGATATATATATATATAATGTCATTTCCTTTTGCCATACACAATCTTGTAGGGGGCATTTTTCAGGACAAAAGACTGCTATCAAAATTTTGTAGTCTAGATTTTATTGGCCTTCATTGTACTGTGATGCTCATGATTTTTGTCGGGCCTGTGATACTGTCAGAAGTTGGGAACGCTAAAAGAAATATGATGCCTCTAAATCCCATTCTGGTAGTAGAACTCTTTGATGTATGGGGTATTGATTTTATGGGTCCATTTTCTCCCAGTTTTGGCTGTATTTATATCCTAATGGCCATGGACTATGTGTTCAAATGGATAGATGCTACTCCCTGCCGGGGAAATGATGCAAAAATAGTCCTAAAGTTTCTAAAAGAAAATATTTTTTCTCATTTTGGTCCTCCACGAACCATCATTAGTGATGGGTGTTTCACATTTTTGTAATTGGGCATTTGAGGTCCTGATGAAACAATATGGGATAACTCATACAATTGCCACCCCTTATCACCCATAAACTAGTGGGCAAGTGGAAGTGTCCAATCACGAAATAAAAAGAATCTTGGAGACTATGATTAGGCCTAATCGAAAAGATTGGTTTGCAAGGTTGATAGATGCTTTATGGGCTCACTGGACTACTTTTAAAACTCCAATTGAAATGTCTCCATATCGGCTTATTTATGGGAAAGCATGCTACCTTCTAATGGTGCTGGAACACAAAGCTTATTGGGCCATAAAACAGTTCAACTTTGATATAGATAAGGCTAAGACCAAGAGAAAATTATAAGTAAATGAACTCGATGAGTTGAGACGAAAAGCTTATGCCAATTCAATAAATTATAAAGAAAGGACCAAGATCTTTTATTATAAAAATATTCTGCAAAAGACATTTCACCTTGAGCAGAAGGTCCTCCTTTATAATTCTTGGCTTCATCTATTTCCTGGTAAACTAAGCTCCCGTTGGACTGGACCCTTCATTATGAAAGAAGTAGTTCCATATGCTGATGTGCGGATTTATGACCTAAGGATGGCCAGATGTTTAAAGCCAATGGCCAAATATTAAAGCCATTCTTGGAGATTACACCACCTGAAGAGGAAGAAATTCCTCTTGATGATTCTGTTTATAAGGATTAATCGGCCTTGGATTTGACAGAGGCCTCTTTCTGTGTATATTATGTATGTTGTACTTTTTCTTATGTTTTGTCTAACTTGGACAGGGAGTGGCACAGACCCACTTTCAGGTGACTTTCTCCCTTTACTCTCCGTTAAGTTTCTATTTCCTCATGTTACTTTTACTATTCTACATTTACATGCATTAACATCAAGGATGATGTTCATCTTAGGTTAGTGGGTGGAAACAAGCATGCTTGTCCAATTTTAAGAATACTTTTAGGCATATAGGAATTTTTTTTTATTTTTGTCATGTTTTAGGAAAATTCTTCAAAATTTTTTCAATTTTTGGACTTTTATTTTGGTTTTAGGAATTTTTACCAGCAATTTATTTTCCATTTTAGAAAAGAAAGTTTTCAAAGGAATTAAAGCGATTTGAAGATATATAGAAATCTGGAATTTTCATACTTTTGGAAGCAAGTAAAAAGAAAGTTTGCATTTGCTAAAAGAGGAAACCTATCAAAAAATTACCAAAACTTGCTTTTCACATACACGTATACATTTTTTGACATTTTGGATAAGAAGCTTTAATGTTATTTTTGGAATTTTTAGGAGAATACAATGTGAACTTGAGATTTAGTTTGTATAATATTTTTATTTCCTGGTTCATTTTTGGTGAATTGTATATACTAGAACTAAAATGAATTAATTCGAGTGAAATGAGAACTGCCACTTAATGTTTACTTTTGGTTTAAAAGAAAAAGAGAGTGAAGAAAGAGCATATAATGAGAAATTTGTGATTAGTCTGGGTTCGCATCCTTTTTAACTCAAGCTAATAAGCCTAGAGGGATACAGCTATATCTAGCGCTCGAAAGCCATCTACTTTGGGAGTCATTGGCCTAGCGCTATCTACACGGGTTGATTGGAAAGCTAAGGACCTAGACATTGCACGTCACAACAAAAAAAAAATGATTTGAAAGAGAAAAGGAAAATGATGAGTTATGGTCCAACGAGAGTCTATAGAAATTTTCAAGGGATATGTGTAGAAATGCATAAGAACTAAGTTTGCTCCTTAGATCCTAACTTTTGTTATATCATATGAACCTGGAAATTTCTATGTTGAAAAATATAAGTAAGTGAAGAGTGTCTGCAAGAGTTTGCAAGGGAGTATGTGCAGGGAAGAACAAGGACCAGATTTGCTCTCTGGATTCTAACCTTTCTTACACATATGAACTTGGAAACCCTTGCATGGGAAAAAGACTGTCAGAAAAAAAAGGCCAATTGAAGTAAATAGTAAAGTGATGGCCACCTTAGTAGCTTTGAGAGGAAATTTCTTTTTTCTTAGGGGATCAGACTATTTGAAGGAAAATTTTAGTTTTTGCAGCATTATCATTGAATATTTGAAATTAGGTTTTGATGTATACATTTTTCACCATGTATGCAAGTTCGTTTGAATTTGAGAAAGTTTTCATGATTAGAATTGTGGACCAAACTTTGAAAAGTCTGAAAGTATAATTATTCTAGATTTCAAAAATATCCATTATGAGTGAATTTTTTTTTGGGAAATTTATTTTCTCCTTTAGTTTTGATTCTATATACTTCTTATTCAAAAAAAAAAAAAAGAATTTTGTGGGTATATTCACTACAAACCCTCACAAAGCACAACTTGTCCACTAGGGAGAACCTAGGGGTTTAGGAGCTAGCTGCATACTCTAAATGCAACCAAGAGTGCAACGAAAGTGGTGTTGCATTCATGTTTATTTTTCTTGCATTGCATTAGTTTTAGGTTAGTTTAGGTCAAGATGGAAACCTCATATTTTTGCAATTTTGCTAAGGACTAGCAAAACGCTGGTTGGGGGTGTGATAAGTCCTTAAAAATGCATACTTTTATATACATTTTGGACCATTTTAAAGACTTATTAACTTAAAAGAGCCTCATTTAGTGTGATATAATGGTTTCATGCATTTTAAAATCATTTTAGTATTTTTCTGCATAACTTGCTTAAAAATCACACTTTTTGCTTACATTCATGACACCTACCATTTTTGGAAATCTATTTTTGGGAAGCTTTGTGAAAATTTATTTTCTCATGAAATAAATTAAATTTTAATTATCTTTAAGTCATTCACATAAAATTATAAAAAATGGTGTGTATTTTCATTATCATTTCATGAGAGATGGAACCACATTCATGCATTTGTGATCTTAGGGTTAAAATTATCTTCTCATATGAATTCTCATTTATTTTATAGGAAATTAATGATATGGATCCCATTTTCAAAGAATTGAGGTAAAGAATTATTTTTAAAAGAAAGGAGAGAAGAATTGAAAAGAGAAAAGAGGATAGAAGGAAAATACAAAATTAGCTTTATGGTCCCACACACATACACATGTGGGGTATGCTCGTGGGACATTCAAGATGAGGTCCATCTATTTGCTGCATATTTCAAGATATTTTCAAGATAAATAGGAAGAAAATCTCATCAAAGATGAAGAAGGAAAGCTACATAAGAATTCTTCTTTGAGAAGGAGTAGAATTGAAAAAAAAATGGACAAGAAATATCCCACGCCCAATGGAGGATTTGATCAGGTTTTTTGTGCAAAAATAAAGGCAAAAATCATGGAGAATTATCCTCAAATATCTCTTTGATTTTGGAGCCAATAACGTGAATCTTCCAAAAAAAGAAAGTTAACAAAGCAAAGAATAAAGGAGGAAGATTCTAAACCTTATGTGGGTCAAGTTTGATTCTAAGAGAAGATTCTTATCCCTACTTTATCCCTCCAAAGATCTCAATGCAAGGTGGCAAATACAAAGATGAAAAAAAGAAACAAAGAAGGATTCCAAGAAAAGAAAGAAAAAAAAAGAAAAAAAAAGAGAGAGAAAAAAATCCACCATGGAGATTCATGCCCAAAGCTTATTATGGAGCCCATATTTTTATTTTGAAGATATTATCAAATCAAGAAAGAATGGAAACTTTGGGATTTGGAAAAGGTATAAATAAGGGACCGTAGTGGTAGTACAAGGCACGGAAAAATAGCTCTTCCTCTAAATCTCTACACTTCATCTTCTTCATCTCTCTCTCTTCATCATATTCCACAAGGAGGCTTAGCCCTAAGGCCACACTACACCCTTGGGAGTTTCATTTGAAGAGGTTCTTTATTTTCCATCCTAGCATGTATTTTTCTTGATTTTATTTGTCAATCTTTTGTAAAGATTTTTACATGTTAGTATAATGTTATTCTTTTTAATTTTTTTTCTAATGGTTTGTATGGATATTTTATTAATATTTCTTGTACTTGGATTGACGACCCAAGTTACTAGGATCATACCTAAAGTAATCATGAACCCAGTTAAAAGAAAATTTTAAGAAGATAACTTTACTATATTTACTTTCCTGTCTACTACATTTAAATTCTGCACTACTACATTTACTTTTCTTATCATCACTACATTTAATTTCCCGCAATCACTACATTTAATTTCCTGCAAAGACTACATTTAAATTCTAGCAATTACTACATTTAAATTTCTACAATTTTGATGTTCATTATGTTTTAATGTTTTGTTGAATGCATAATTTAATGACTGCAAGTTTTGTCATAGTTTACATCACTTATTGGTGAATTTCTTAACATATTCAAGGTGCCAAAGTACTCAAGTTTCAGAGGTGTTTTGACTAGATTTAAAACTTAGATCTGAATGTGAAAGGAAGTGCCCAAATCTGTCCAAAAACAGTCCATATTTGTAGAAATTTTTGATGTAATAATTAGTTCATATTTGAGAGTATTCAGTTGAGTAACTTGTAGATCAGATTGAGGACTTAAAAAATAAGAAAATTTGTGATTTGGAGAAGAATTTTGAATATGTTTCAGATCTGAAATCTGAGTTCTAGCACATGTAATTCAGAAATTCTACAACATTGTATTGGTGCCTACACATGTCAAGTTCTCATGCATTCTTGCATTGTTTAATTTGGAAAGTTCATGGACCATAAATATTGTTGGAAGCACCTTTAAAAACTAAAATTTTCATCTCAATTATGCTTAGAAGAACTTTAGTTTCAGACATGAAAAAATCCAAAACAGGCCGCATATGCTGTAAAATTCTGCACTACAGATTCTTGTAACTACTTCATTCATTCTTGCATATTTTTCTTTGTTTTTCAATCTTCTTTGCTTGCTGTTTTTTTTATTCATGCATCCATTAAGTGTGTTCTTCATCCATTAAATCTAGATTAGGTTTGTGTTAGATTAGGATCACATTTTGTTTAAATTTTGATCTCATATTAGGAAAGCTTGCATTAGTTGTTTTCATGGCATGCATTACATTGTTAATTGTCTTCTAACTTTCTAATTTTAGAATTAATTGCTAACTTTAATTTAGGAATTTGGCTTAGAAAAGTTTAGTTTCAGATTTTTGTTTTTATTTTTAAAAAGATTTGTGTATGATAACTTAGGATAGATTCATTTTTAACTTAAGAAGTTACTTAATTTCGTTGCATTGTAGAGTTTGTTTTTAGAAATTGTTTAGCTATAGAAAGTTACTAATTTGATTCTAGATTTTCATTTCGATTCCTTTTTAAAATTAAAATTTTTTCTAATTCGAATTGATGTTGTAAATCTTTTGTTTTTAAAAAAGTGTAGATTCTTGACTTAATTTAACTTTTAACTTAGGAAAGTTTCTACCATTTGCTTAATTAGTTTCTAACATTGTTTAGTTCTTAATTTAGTAAGTTTCTAATTTTAGTTTTCTTTTATTGGAAGTTCTAATGTGTACTTTGTTTTGTAGAATTTTTTTTATTTTTAGGAAGTTTTAGATTTAGGATTTTTAATTTAGGAATTGTCGTTGTAATTATTTTATTCTTAGGAATGAATGTATTTGTTAGATTTTAAATTAGGTTAGTTTTAGAATTTTATTTAAGCAGGACAAGTTAAAAACATATTTAAACATTCTCCCTGTGGACCCCGTACTTTCCAAGATATTACTACATTGCAGCTCTGCACTTGGAGTTGATGAACAGCACTTGGGATAAAAGACTTCGCAGATTGCCCTCTTGCCTATAGAGAAAATAACAGTCAACACATATGGTAGTTGTGCTGGCAGCTCTCGTATCCTACTAGAAAATTGAGATACAACAAAAGAATACTAAGATACAGAATCAAATAACACCTTAGATTGTATATCACGGACAAAAACCTTACCTACAACCACATAATCTACCACTTCTGCTTCCTCATGAGTTGATGTGTATGCGTGGCCTTGCTAGTTCTGAGGTTGGTTCTATTGTCCTTGCCTTTGCTGACCTTGTTTTTGTTGGCCTTGACCTGGTTATGCCTGTCCTTGACCTTGCCTAACCTGCTATTGTTGACATGGAGGAGCTGGTGGTGCTGCTATATAAGGCTGTTAATACTGCTGCTGTGGGGTTTGACCGATATTCTTTCTCCTTGGGCATTTCAACAAGCAGTGGTCTATCGAGCCACAACCGAAATAAGCTCCTATAACCCTCCATCACTTGTCTCATGATTCTTCCCACACATGCCACAAACTAATCTTAATGACCCACTAGCAACCCCTTTTTGTTTATTGGAGTACTATTGGTTTCTTCCAGAAGGTGGGGCGCTCTTCCTAAGTTCTATAAAAAAAAAGCTTTTCTTTATTTCTTCTGCTGTATAAGCTCTCTCTATAGCGTCGTCATACTCTACAAGACACTGGAAAATCATAGCATGTCCTTTAATAGCTGGCCTTAAACCTTCAAGGAACCTCTCAACCTTTTGCTTCTTGATATCAATCAAATCTAAGGCAAATCGTGAGAGCTAGCTAAAGACATGCACATATCTGCAACTGTCATGGTGTTTTTTTGTAGAGTGAGAATTCTGCCTTTTTCTTGCAGGTGACATGTTCTAGGATAAACTTCTTTCTTAATTGCTTCTTGAAAGCATCCCAATAGTAGCTTCTAGTATAGTTCTAATATATGCTCACGGATACTCTTCCGCCATGTATCTGCTACATCTCTGAACATAGAGGTGGCAAAGATCACTTGTTTCTTCCTTGTGCAAGTCAATGAATCAAAGACGTTCTTTGTTTGTTTAAACCATTCATCTGCTTGCAACAGATCCTCTTTTCCTGAGAATTCTATAGCTCCTCTCTTCCAAAACTTCTCATATAAAGAGTTAGAATCACCAGCTTGATTTTGCCTTTCCAAAAAAGCGGCTAATTGCATTCGCATTGCTACTTGATTGGCATTGCTTGCAGCCAACTAATGCATCATCATCATGAAGCGTTCTTCCAAACCATACGTAGGATGAGGAGGTTGTAAGGTCCTGATCCCAACTAACCATGATTTATATTAATTAACCTTATTTTATATTAATTAAAATATGTTTAGGCTAATTTAACTCAAACCCTTTGTGCTTGAGTCATGGATAGGTGTTGGGTCGGGTTCGAACCTTATCTAGGTATTGAAGGGCCCTTTTTGTAATTTGTTCTTGCATCATATTGACACCTCATTAGTTGCATCTTGTGTAGTTCTTCATGTAGATCATCTTTTATGTTGGGCTTGACTTGATTTGGACCCATCTTGGCTCAATTGAGGTCCATTTGACCTAAACTATAATTTTCTCAGAAATGTTGGGCTTGCATGTAAAATTCAGGAAAAATTGAGTTAAAAAAAGGAGGCAACGTCTCTCACTTCCCTTCTTACTCTTACAATCCTACTGGAAGTCCTTCTACTCTTCTCCTTTCTTTATCTCCACCTCAATTTGGAGCTACAAACAAAGTTTTAAAGCTTTATATGCAATAGTAATAGCCTCCATCCATCTTCATCTTCTTCCCTTATGCATCTTTCTCTTTGGAAGCACTCTCCTTTCCAAGTTACAGCTCCTTAAGGTGAAAACTCTACCTTCATTTCACTTCGTTGGGCTTAATAGAGTCAAGAAGACTCAATTATACCATATGCATGCATTCTATATTAGATTCACCATTGGCATGTCTTTTATGTAGAGAACCTATCTTCTTATTAAGGCTTTCCATAACTACACACCAAGGAGAAGTTGGTAAGGTCAAGCACTTTGTAAAAGGTAAGTATTAGAATACATATGATGCTGCATGTATGTTTAAATTGTTGATTCTTAGACTGAATACTCTAATTACATGTTACAGCTCCTTCCTCTTTGATTTAAGTATATTTATGTTGTATTGAATGAATTAGAGTATGACTATGTAAGGTGGTTGTTGTGTGAGCATTGTAAAACCATAGTGATGTTTTGAAGCCATAACAAGCTCACTGTAACTCCCTTAAATTCAGAATTTTGTAATGAATTCGAGCTTTAAAATCACTGCCATAATTTCTTAAGTTTATGGCGAAGCCACGGCTAAGCCGTAATTGTGTACTGCTCAAAGTCTCGAGAGTACCAAAACCCATTTTTGTACTACAGTTAACCCTCGGCGAAGCCGTAACCATCCGAGACTAAGCCATAAGCCATTTTACGGCGAGCTTTCCCCTAGTGCCTGAAATCCTATTTTCCTTCTACAGCTTACTCACAGCTAAGCTGTGGATTGAATTACGGCTAAGCCATAGCCCAACAGTAGCCTAGCTGTAGGCTTAGCATGTCTAAACCTTAGGCTAATATACGATTAAACCACAAATGCATAGGAACTCGAGGGAAAAACTAAGCCACTCGGCTAAGCCGTAACATACGTACGGTGAAGCCGTAAAAACAATGTGAACTTAGGATACAAGGGATTTCAAATGACTTTATAGGGCTTTAGATATGGCACCTTTTTCCACAATTAAATTAGCCCAATGGTGATTAAATGGTATGGAGGAAAGTGTAGAGCTATCACTTATCCCCTTTGATTTTCCGGATGAATTCCCAATGTCACGTCTTGGGTGTTAGCATAAAAAGAGGTGTCCTTTGTATACACAATGTAACACCAAGATTAGTGACACAATGGCACTGGTCATCTTATGAATACATCGTGTTAAATGACCTCAGGTTCACGGAATATCTAGCATAGGGTTGGCTCGTAAATTTTCTTGATACCTTCTCAATTTAAATGCATTCATACTGTTAAGAAAATATGCCCTCAATATGATGTAGCTCAATTAAGTATGCATTAATTAATTATCAGATATTTGTTAAATTCCGATTACTATAAATGAATGTGACCTTAAGACCGAACTCCCTTATGTATGATATGATAAGTACGACTGAATTGTATGAAAGATGTAAATTCGAGTCGGTCTTGATGCATTGAGTTGGCACCACTGTAAGGTCCCAAACCCTAGATAATTACTATTAGTAGTAATTAAGTTGGTTTTACTTTAATTAATGAGTGATTAGGCTAATTGAGCCCAAACTCAAGAGTTTTGGGTCATGGATTGGTAGATGGGTCGAGTTCGAACCTCGTTAGGTAGTTCAAGCTCTTTTCTGTGTAGCATTTTCATGATTTGACATCATTAGGGCATAATGATAGTTGCATTGGGTGAGTTTCGTCTTTTTGAACATCTTTTATGTTTGGCCTAATTTCATTTGGACCCATCTTAGCCCATTTTAAGCCCATTGAATTTAATTAGAAATATATAGAAACCAAGAGGGCTTGCTTACAATCTCCAGAAACTTCATTTATATATTTTAAAAAAACCCTAACCCACCAACTACCACCTATATTTTCTTCTCCATCTCCCTCTCTCGCACGCGCAGACGGTTCTTCTTCTCCTCCCATCATCGCCTCCCTCATTCAGCCCTTATTCTTGGTGATTGAAGTTGTATGCATCAAGCTTGAGCTTTATTCTTCTTCCTCTCCATCCTTCTTGCCCTCTTTCTACAGATCAAGTACCATTTTCACCCTCTCGTTTGTGGAAGAGCCGAGGTTCCATATTCTCCATCTAGACAAGGGCAAATCGGTTTAACTGAAGCACCGTACCTAAGGCAAGCATAAGGATGCATAATCTTACATGCGTAGCTTGATTTCTTTGATTATTAATGGATCGTGTGATTTTACCAAATTTATGACTTTGTGGAAATGCATGGATTAAATGGTGATTTGGTTGAATAAGGATGTTATTGGCCTTTAGGGAACTCAAGGGTGTAGAATGGAAGCTTTTGGAGTGGTTTCATTGTAGGCAAATTGGGGTTTCGGAAGAGAAATGCTTTTGGGAAGAAAACCCACCTGCAACAGAATGCTTCAGGGCCGACCAATCAGTCCTGAAGCTTGATCGGTCGATTGCCTCATCTGGTAGTCCGACCGGTCGGCTACGAAGCACGACCGGTCGAATTCCACTTCTGGAAGGGTCCGACCGGTCGGACCTTCACCCGATCGGTCGGGTAAGCTTGGCTGATAACTTATCGGAAGGTGTTCAAAAATGAATTCTAAGCTTGACTATAGACTTTCTATAGTCTATGGGATAGCCTAGGGATGGGTTACTCCCTTAAACCATAGAAAAGAGATCTTAGTTTTCAATGTCAAGTCGCGGGTGTGGGTGTAAGGTGATTTGTCCCTGCATACACATGTGGTGGTAACACCAAGAACAGTAACACCGGGACACTGAACGCCTTATAAATACATCGAGTTAAATGACCTTGGAAACCCGGATTATCTAATATAGAATTGATAGAAATTGTCCTTGATAACCTATAATCTAATAGCATTGGTTTATATTAATATGCATTGGATAATCAGCATTTTATTAGTTGTGATTCTATGATAGACATCTCCAACGTGAGCGGTGGGTGTGGACCTCTTGAATAGGTATTCATGGGGTGCTCTGCCTAGCAAAGTCCCGTATTGCTTAAGAGAGTGTCGGGTTCTGGCCATATAAATCCGTGCTGGTACTCCCTGGGGGCTCTGCCCAAAGCGGACAATATAAGCACGCGCCCTCGCATTCCCCTAGTGACGCGTCCTGGGTACTCCCTGGGGCTTTGCCCAGAAGACATAATGTGTTTTGGGCATTCCATGGTGGCTCTGCCCAGAAGTAAAACCATGCGGGTACTCCCTGGGGGCTTTGCCCAAAGTGGACAATATCATAGTGGGGGAAGGAGGAGAACGTCACCCCTTAGTTCTATTTCTCAGAGGAGGTTCGGTTACCAATTGAGTCTGATGATTCAACAGTATAAGTTCCTAAATTACAATATTAATTTCCTTTAATTGTTGTGCACTCTAATTTAGTTGATCTATCCTATTAAGTTTATGTACCCTTATCTTGCTTAACCGTTGTGTTAAATAAGTTACTATGGTGTCACAGGTGCGGAACCCGCTGCCGACCCAGCAGTCAGCGCGATCCCGGAGGCAACCCCAGTGTTACCTTGGGACGTGAACGAGTGGAATGAGGGGGACACCTTCTCGTGATCTCCCTCCACAGTGCGCAACAGGGACACATGAGAATAGGCTTAGGGTTCATTTTGGTAATTATATCTCTTGTATTATATATGGATATTCATGTACAAGCATGTAGGTGCATTTAATCAACAAACTTGTTTGCTTAATGAATGGAACAAATGAATGTTTATGGATGCTCATGATATAATTATAGGTGAAATCTCTAGGTTTCCGCTTAAATTCCTTATATGGATAGTACGTGTTCGTGGATTTTCCTCACACGTACCTGTGGAATCACCCTTGTAATAGTTCGTACATGTTCAATCATGGCACAAATTGTCACGGGTACGTGTGTCATTCCTCGGAACCCACAGTTAATCCCCAATTCTCTGGTTCGGAGCGTGACATACGTAAGTATGGTATCAGAGCACTAATAAGTCAATTAAAAGACTTAGCAACCCTAGGAAACATGGTGAAGTATGATATATGTAGTTGGGAAAATAGAATTTCGGTATAAGGATTTGTAATTGTCTTCTGTATTAGCATCGGTCGAGGCTAATCTCTAACTATAGTTGTAGATAAATGGCCTCTGGATCTGGAACATGTAACAACATGGGGGATGATAACCGAGATAACGTGGAAGTAAAGGATGTGGATCCTCCACAGCCTCCACCTCTTCGTCCTACTTACATGACGGATGAGTGCTTCATGATGTTGACGCATCAACTAGCGGCGAGTAATGCTAACCAAGCTACGATGCAAATGCAGCTAGCCGCTTTGATTGAAAGGCAGAATCAAGTGGGAGATCTGAATTCTCTATACAAGAAGTTCAAAAAGAAAGGAGCCATTGAGTTTGCGGGAAGAGAAGATCCATTACAAGCGGATGAATGGCTTGAGCACGCTGAGCATATTTTTGAATCATTGACTTGTACGAGAACACAACGAGTGATATTGGCAGCCTCGATGTTTAGGGATGTGGCGGATGTTTGGTGGAAGACTGTCCGTAATCACATCCAGGCCTTGCCTGAAGCGGCTATTTGGGATGCTTTCAAGAGGCAATTCAAAAAGAAGTTCATCCCTAAGCATGTCACCTGTAAGAAGAAGGCCGAATTCCTTTCCTTGCAACAAGGTATCATGACGGTGGCGGAGTACATGCACATCTTCAGTCAACTCTCCCGGTTTGCTATAGATTTGATTGATACCAAGGAGAAGAGAGTTGAACGATTCCTCGAAGGATTGCGGCCCGCTATTAGGGGACATGCTACGGCCTTTCAGCACCCAACAGAGTACAATGATGCTGTGGAAAGAGCTTACGTAGCGGAAGAGATAGAACAGAGTTTGTCCTTAAGTGAACCAAGGAGGAGTACCCCGTCTTTAGGAAAGAGCCAGCAGTACTCCAGGAAGCAAAAAAGAGTTGCCAGCAGTTCCTCTAGGCTAGTTTGTAGTGTGTGTGGGAGGAATCATGAGACTAGCAAGTGCTAGAGAGTAACCGGAGCGTGCTACCTCTGCGGCTCTTGGGTCATCGAAGATCTGAGTGCCCAAAGAGGAGGAGTATAGAACAAGACTCGCAACAATAGCAGTCTTCGCAGTCTTCTAGGACCCCACCATCTGCTCCTTCATGAGAGAAGCACCCTCCAGGTAGAGTCAGTTCAGACAGAGTCAAGGGCAATCCCGATCAGGACAAAGTCAATTGAGACAGAGTCAACCCAGGCAAGGACAATCTAACCGACCTCAGCGACAGGGCCGCGCATATGCATTGACTTCGGAGGAAGCTGAAGTAGCAGATCACACAGTCGTAGGTAAGGTTTCTATTTGTAATGTGGAAGCAAGGTGCTGTTTGACTTGGGATCATCGCATTCATTCATTTCTCCTTAGTTTTCTGGTAGAATTCAGGAGTCCCCAGCACGACTGCCATATGAGTTGCACGTCTTCACCCCTGTAGATAAAAAGGTGATTTGTGAGGTGTCTTTCCCTAGTTGTAAGATCGCGATCGGTGAGATGATCTTTCCAGCAGAACTCATCGTGTTGCCGATGCATGATTTCAATGTGATTTTAGGCATGGACTAGTTGAACAAGTACATGGCTTGTTTGGATTGTTTTCAAAAAGCCGTTACTGTGAGGATTGAGGAAGCCGGACCAAGTGTTGTTTTTCGAGTTGAGAAGAAGTCACCTCCGAAGTTAGAGGAGATTCCCGTAGTCTGCGAGTTTCCGGATGTGTTTCCAGATGAAGTTCCTGGTCTTCCTCTAGTTAGGGAAGTAGATTTCTCTATAGAGCTTGTGCCCGGTACAGCCCCGATTTTTAGAGCCCCGTATAGAATGGCGCCTGCAGAACTACGTGAGCTTAAGGTGCAGTTGCAAGATCTATTGGACAAAGGATTTATTCGTCCAAGTCCATCACCATTGGGAGCTCTAGTTCTATTTGTGAAGAAGAAAGATGGCACCCTTAGGATATGTATCAATTACAGGCAGTTGAATCAAGTGACGATCAAGAACAAATACCCACTGCCTCGAATAGATGAGTTGTTTGATCAATTGCAGGGTGCAACATATTTCTCTAAGATTGACTTGAGGCCTGGATATCACCAGTTGCAAGTTAGAGATCAAGATACGCCCAAGACAGCTTTCAGAACTAGATATAGGCATTATAAGTTCTTAGTCATGCCATTTGGGTTAACCAATGCCCCTGCTGCATTCATGGCTTTGATGAATAGAATCTTTTCTCCTTACCTCGACCAATTTGTGGTGATCTTTATTGATGATGTATTGGTATATTCCAAGACCAGAGATGAACACGCTGGACATTTGAGGACTTCACTTCAGTTATTAAGAGATCATCAATTGTATGCCAAGCTGGACAAGTGTGATTTCTGATTAAGGCAAGTTATTTTCCTAGGACACATTATTTCGAAGGATGGACTTGTAGTAGACCCAGCTAAAATTGAAGCAATAACTAGCTGGTAGAGTCCAAAGACCGTTGCTGAAGTTAGAAGCTTTGTCGGTCTTGCAGCTTATTATCCGAGATTTGTCAAGGACTTTTCTAAGATTGCAGCCCCATTGACTAAATTAACTCGGAAGAATGAGCCATTTGTTTGGTCGGATGAATGTGAGTCGAGTTTTCGATTGCTTAAGGAGAAGCTGATCTCAGCCCCAATCCTATCCTTACCAGAAGGTAGTGGTGGATTTGTTATTTATACAGATGCTTCTAGAATTGGATTGGGATGTGTCTTGATGTAGAATGGAAGAGTTATAGCATATGGGTCTAGACAGCTAAGGGAGCATAAGAAGAACTATGCCACCCACGATTTGGAGCTAGCCGCTGTCGTTTTTGCTTTGAAGTTATGGAGACATTACTTGTACGGAGAGAGATTTGAGGTTCATAGCAACCATCGTAGTCTTCAGTATTTATTCTCTCAACATGATCTCAATATGAAACACCGTCGCTGGCTAGAGCTTATAAAGGATTATGACTTTCCGATCAAATATTTTCCAAGGAAAGGCAATGTGGTGGCTGATGCCTTGAGCAGAAAATCAACAATTGAGATTGCAGCCTTGTTTGGTGAGCTATCTTTAGTAGAAGAATTTCGAGATTTGGATACAGGAGTTGAACTTGTGGATGATAAGGTGATGTCAGTAGCTATGTCAGTTTTTGAGCCAATGTTGATCCAACAGATTAAGGAGAAACAGTTCGAGGACCCAGAGTTCGTCAAGATCCATGAACATATAACTCAAAGGCTAGATTTCAAAATGGTTGATGGTGTGTTACATTTCCAGGATAGATTATGTGTTTCAGTAGTCCAGAATCTAAAAGAAGTAATTATGGCCGAGGTGCATCATTCTAGATACTCTATGCATCCCGGTAGCACTAAAATGTATCAAAATTTGAATGGCAGGTTTTGGTGGAACAATATGAAGAGAGACATTGCAGGTTTTGTGGCTAGATGTCTTTCCTGCTAGCGTGTGAAGGCCGAACATAAGAAACCTCCCGATTTGTTGCATCCCCTACATATCTCGGAGTGGAAATGGGAGAACATTTCGATGGACTTTGTTTTAGGGTTACCCCAGACTAGTAGATGACATGATGCTATTTGGGTGATCGTTGACCCACTGACGAAATCAGCCCATTTTATTCTTTTTTGGAAAGGTATGAAATTTCACAAGATGGCCAAGGTGTTTATCGATGAGGTTACGCGATTGCATGGCACCCTGGTATCTATAATCTCAAATCGAGATAGTAGATTCGTTTATTCCTTCTGGCGATCTTTTCAGGAATCCATGGGCACCCAACTCAATTTCAGCACAGCGTACCATGCTCAGACTGATGGGCAGTCAGAGCGTATGATACAGACCTTAGAGGATATGCTTCGAGCTAGTGTGCTAGACTTCGGGAAGGAATGGGATGAACATCTCTCATTGTGCGAATTTGCATATAACAACAGTTATCATGCAAGCATCGGAATGGCTCCATTCGAAGCATTGTACGGATGCAAGTGTCGTACACTGGTGTGTTGGGAAGAAGTTGGAGTTAGGAGTTTTCATGGACCTTCTCTTGTGGCGGATACAGTAGAAAAGGTGCGAAAAGTCCAAGACAGACTAAGGGTTGCAAGTTCTTGTCAGAAAAGCTACGCGGATAACCGTCGTAGACCTCTCGAATTCTAAGTGGGAGATAAAGTCTTTTTGAAAGTTTCTCCGATGAAAGGCAAAATCAGGTTTGGTCAGAAGGGCAAGCTTGCTCCGCGATTCATTGGTCCATTCGAGATTCAGAGTAGAGTGGGAGACTTGGCGTATCGCTTGGAGCTACCATCCCAGCTACCCGGAGTTCATAATGTATTTCACGTATCGATGCTTAGGAAGTATCTTCCAGACCCCTCTCATGTTCTCGAGATGGATGACATCCAAGTAGAAGCGAATGCGAGCTATGAAGAGCGACCTCTTTGTGTCATCGACGCCAAGGACCAAGTGCTTCGCACCCGGATGATCAAGTGGTTTAAGATTCTTTGGGAGCATCACAGACCCGAAGAAGCTACGTGGGAGCTCGAGGAGCAAGTTCGTGTGAAGTATCTAGGACTTTTGCCGGAGGTGAGTTGCATTCGGGGGACCGAATGTTCATTTTAGAGGGGTAGGATGTAAGGTCCCATACCCTAGATAATTACGATTAGTAGTAATTAAGTTGGTTTTACTTTAATTATTGAATAATTAGGCTAATTGAGCCCAAATCTCAAGAGTTTTGGGTCATGGATTGGTAGATGGGTCGAGTTCGAACCTCATTAGGTAGTTCAAGACCTTTTCTGTGTAGCATTTTCATGATTTGACATCATTAAGGCATAATGATAGTTGCATTAGGTGAGTCTCGTCTTGTTGGACATCTTTCATGTTTGGCCCAATTTCATTTGGACCCATCTTAGCCCATTTTAAGCCCATTGACTTTAATTGGAAATATATAGAAACCAAGAGGGCTTGCTTGCAATCTCCAGAAACTTCATTTATATAAAAAAAAACCCTAACCCACCAACTACCACCGATATTTTCTTCTCCATCTCCCTCTCTAGCACGTGCAACCGGTTCTTCTTCTCCTTCCATTATCGCCACCCTCATTCAGCCCTTATTCTTGGTGATTGAAGTTGCATGCATCAAACTTGAGCTTTCTTCTTCTTCCTCTCCATCCCTCTTGCCCTCTTTCTACGGATCAAGCACCATTTTCACCCTCTCGCTTGTGGAAGAGTCGAGGTTCCATATTCTCCATCTAGATAAGGGCAAATCGGTTTAAGTGAAGCACCGTACCTAAGGCAAGTATAAGGATGCATAATCTTACATGCATAGCTTGATTTCTTTGATTATTGATGGATGTGTGATTTTACCAAATTTACAACTTTGTGGAAATGCATGGATTAAATGGTGATTTGGTTAAATAAGGATGTTATTGGCCTTTAGGGAACTCAAGGGTGTAGAATGGAAACTTTTGGAGTGGTTTCATTGCAGGCAAATTGGGGTTTTGGAAAAGAAATGCATTTGGGAAGAAAACCCACCCGCAACAGAATGCTTCAGGGCCGACCGGTCGGTCCTAAAGCTCAATCGGTCGATTGCCTCATCAGGTAGTCTGACCGGTCGGCTACCAAGCCCGACCAATCGAATTCCACTTCTGGAAGGGTCTGACCGGTCGGACTTTCACCCGATCGGTCGGGTAAGCCTGACTAATAACTTATCGGAAGGTGTGCAAAAATGAATTCTAAGCTTGACTATAGACTTTCTATAGTCTATGGGATAGCCTAGGGATGGGTTACTCCCTTAAACCATAGAAAAGAGACCTTCGTTTTCAATGTCAAGTCGTGGGTGTGGGCGCAAGGTGATTTGTCCCTACATACACATGTGGTAACACCAAGAATAGTAACACCGGGACACTGAATGCCTTATAAATGCACCGAGTTAAATGACCTTGGAAACCCGAATTATCTAATATAGAATTGATAGAAATTATCCTTGATAACCTATAATCTACTAGCATTGGTTTATATTAATATGCATTGGATAATCAGCATTTTATTAGTTGTGATTTTATGATAGACATCTCCAACATGGGCGGTGGGTGTGGACCTCTTGAATAGGTATTCACGGGGTGCTCTGCCTAGCAAAGTCCCATATTACTTAAGAGAGTGTCTGGTTCTAGCCATATAAATCCATGCGGGTACTCCCTGGGGGTTCTGCCCAAAGAGGACAATATAATCACGCGCCCTCGCATTCCCCTAGTGACGCATCCTGGGTACTCCCTAGGGGCTATGCCCAGAAGACATAACGCGTTTTGGGCATTGCGTGGCGGCTCTGTCCAGAAGTAAAACAGTGCGGGTACTCCCTGGGGGCTCTGCCCAAAGTGGACAATATCACAGTGGGTAAAGGAGGAGAACATCACCCCTTAGTTCTATTTCTCAGAGGAGGTTCGGTTACCAATTGAGTCCGATGATTCAACAGTATAAATTCCTAAATTACAATATTAATTTCCTTTAATTGTTGTGCCACTCTAATTTAGTTGATCTATCCTGTTAAGTTTATGTACCCTTATCTTGCTTAACCGTTGTGTTAACTGAGTTACTGTGGTGTCACAGGTGCGGAACCCGTTGCCGACCCGGCAATCACCGCGATCCCGGAGGCAACCCCAGCATTACCTCGGGACGTGAACGAGTGGAAAGAGGGGGACACCTTCTCGTGATCTCCCTCCACAGTGCGCAACAGGGACACATGAGAATAGGCTTAGGGTTCATTTTGGCAATTATATCTCTTGTATTATATATGGATATTCATGTACAAGCATGTAGGTGCATTTAATCAACAAACTTGTTTGCTTAATGAATGGAACAAATGAATGTTTATGGATGCTCATGATATAATTACAGGTGAAATCTCCAGGTTTCCGCTTAAATTCCTTATATGGATAATACGTGTTCATGGATTTTCCTCATACGTACCTGTGGGATCACCCTTGTGACAATTCGTACATGTTCAATCATGGCAGAATTGTCACGGGTACGTGTGTCATTCCTCGGAACCCACAGTTAATCCCCAATTCTCTAGTTCGGGGCGTGACAACCACTTAGCTTGTGCCCTTGTTAGGTTCAACGGGACCAGTTTGGGTATATTTATGTCGCTACTGCAGTAGTCCACAGAGGAGTTGTCGATGCTTCTAGGGAAGCTAGTTTGATCCCCTAGCATCCCATATTCATGCTCACTGTAGGTGATATGCTCTTTTTTTTGGGAGAATATAGCCTCGTGGAGGCCAACTAGTATTTATAATATCTTGTTTATGATTTGTTACTCATGTATACTCTTGCACAACATGCCTAGTTTACTTTAGTGCCTTTTATTAATCTATATATTTCTTAATTCATTTGATATAGCATACTAGTCTTATGTATCTCTATATTTTCTTAACCATCATGTTCGCAGTGCCACCCTTGGTGTTACAAGTACAGAATCAAACCTCAACCCGAATGTCGATGCGTCCCTAGAGGGTGCCCCAACGGCACCTTCGGGTATAGATGAATGGAAATAAGACGATATTTTCTACTAATCATTTACAAAGATCGTTAAAAAGTGGTTGTTCACTGGGTTAATAGGTTTAGCCTTGTTGGGACTGGTTTTATATAATGAACATGGTTAAGTGAATTATGGATCATATGTGGTTTATGTGTTTGAGAATGTTAAGTAAAAAGCTTAAAGTTTATTTATTATTGTACAATGTTTCTTCTATGCATTACTTATGATCATTACACATGTGTTTCACAAGTTTCCGCTTTATGCTTAGAATTAAACCTACGTGTTGTTGGACTTTCCTCACACGTTCCTGTGGAATCTCCTTTGTAGTGATTCGTGCATATCTTCACATGGCATATATTATTATGGGATTACGTATTCACACCCTGTGGGCCCATTTTAATCCCTAATTCGCAGGATTGGGGTGTGACAGAGGTGGAGGCGGTGAAGAATCCACAACCTCTAACGCAATGTCATCACGTTCATTATCTCCCATATTGTTACCAGATCCTGATCTAGAAGCCATTTATCTACAAATATAACAGTGGTTAGTCACCTACAACACCTTAATACATAAGGAAAGCTATAATTCTTTATAAAAATCTATTTACGAACCTATCGTTTCCTCACCACGTTTCCTGAGGTTACTAAGTCTTTTAATTGATACCATTACTTACATATGTCATGCCCCGAACCCGAGAAATCGGGGATTATGGTAAACCCAAGAAATTGGGAACACGTAACTCGTAGCAATTCGTGCCATGTCATGACACGTACGAACTGCAGCAAGGGAGATTCCACTGATACGTGTGAGGAAGATCCATCTACCCGTAACTCTCATATTCATAATTAAGTGGAAACTTGGAAAATTCACCTTTAATTTATTATAGCATTAATAAAACATTCATTAATTTGTTAATATAAACCAAGGTATATTAATTAAACCATCCACGTACACATATTAATAAGGTACATAAACATATGCATAAATACAAAATGGTATGTCCATCCATGGCTATATCTAAACAACCCCAAAACATAACCCTATGACGCTCTTTGTAGGATGATTAGTAAAAGACATCATCCTCATTCCACTAATATACACCCTGAGGTACCATTGGGGTTTCCTCTGGGGCCACGTCAACCGCCATACTGGTATTGGGTTCGGTACCTATAGCACCAATGGTCGCACTGTTAACACGAAAGTTTAACAAATGTAAGGTTATATAAGACCATCATGATGTATCAATTAAATTAGAAAACATATTGATTAAGAGAGAGCAATAACGGAAGTTAGACATGTTGTGCATGTGAATAAGCATGAGTAACTAATCATAAATGGAAATACAATAACATACTAGTTGGCATCCACATAGCTATCTTCTTTCTAGAATGAAAGCATATCGTACATAGGAAATCACTAACGGTCGGACCAAGACCATCTAGCTACCTTAAGAGCGCCGACCAACTCTTCATACAACTACTGCAACAGGTAGCAATTAAAGACCCTCATTTGGTCCCATTAAACCTCATATGGGTACAAGCTAACTTTCATACTTATTATACATAGCGATCAACTTATTCTTATAAAGAACCATATATTGCTCTTGAGATCATATTCAGTCATAAAAACTAGAATTAAATGAAGTAACTGTTATTCAAATAATGCATACTTAAATGGGCTATTAGAGCTGAGCTTTCTCAACCTTAGTTACCTTTATCTTGGCTCAGGGGCTCATGCTCAATAGAAGCTCCATCTCCGATCTTGCCTCAAGTTCATCGAGAAGAGTGAGTACATGGTTAAATCATGTTACGGGCAAGGATTATTTAAACAATATGAATGCATCTGGATTGAGTGTGTACCAAGAATGTTTACTGGCCAACCCTATCTAAGATAATCCGCATTTCTTTAGGCATTCAATACGATATATTCATAAAACGTTTGGTTTCAATGTGTTACCAAATCTTGATGTTACATAGTATAGGCAATGGACACCACTTTTTACGCCAACACTCATGACAAGGCATCAAAAACTATCTGGATAATCATAGAGGAATGAGTGATAGCTCCACACTCTTGTTTTTTTAATAATTAATTACCGTTAGACTAATTTATTTAAGGTAAAGGTGCCATTTCTAAGGCCCTACAAGGTCCTTGAATATTCCTAATTTCCCTAAGTTTACTATGTTCTTAAGGCTTAACCATGAATAGGCCATGGCTTAGTCGTGTTTAACAAGATTTTCCCTGTACTTATGGCTTAGCGGTAATTTTGCTTACAGATTAGCTGTGGTTAGCCTATGGCTTGGCCATAGCTTGGCCGTAGTGCATTTCACAGCTTAGCCGTGAAGTTAGCCATATAGGGAAGTTAGATTTTGGGTATGTGGAAAGGTAGCTACAGAATAGTTATGGCTTAGGTGTGAGCTTCAAAATTCTTAAAGCTCTATTAGTACAAAAGTCCAGGTCAATAGAGAACTTCTTCCACTTAGTTCCACTATAGTTTTCTCTACTCCAAACTATCATTAAACATTTTTAAAACCCACATTTCATCACATTTGGATTCTCCTTGACTTAATCCCATCATTCATTCTTAAATTACTTTCATTAACTCATAAACATCAGACATTCTTATAATTAAGTTTAAAAGAGCTGTAGCATAACATGGATATAGAATTATTCAAAAATCAACATAGAAAAACATGAATGCAGCCAAATATACTCTCATACTTGCCTTGTTTCAATGCTCTACCCAAATCAAGCCTTTCCCTTGGGTTGATGATGGAGAAAGCCTCAATAAAAGATGATTCTACTACATGTAAAGATCTATAATTGAGGAAATGGGTATATGATGAATGCATGTTGCTTAATGGTGTCTCCTTGACTCTACTGAACTCAAGAAATGAAGTAGTGATGGGGTTGTTACCTTAGAGAGCTGTAGGGAAGATGATGAAGTGAGATTGTGAGTTTCCAAGGGTGAAAATGAGCAAGAAGATGGTGGAGAAGACAATGGGAGCTTTGGTTCCAACATGCAACATCTTTAAACTTCATATTTGATGAAAATGAGAGTGAGAGAGAAGGTGAAGATGAAGATCTAGCAGAGAGTTCGTGTAAATGGAGAGAATGAACAGTTAAGTTGGTTTTAAATCCAACTTGTTTGGAAATTACAAGCAAGCCCACTCAATTTTATGGGATTTACAGTTTGAGTTAATTAGATTACAATTGAGCCAGGATGAGTCCGAATTAGATTAGGCCAAATATGAAAGTTGACCCATGAGATAAAATACACATGATGCAACTAATATGGTGCCAAGATGATGCAAGCCATGTAACTCTAAATTATAAAAAGGTCCTTAACTACCTAAGTAAGGTTTAAACCAACCCAAGTATTTATCGATGACCCAAATCAAGGTGTTTGGGCTAAATTAACCTAATTATGTATTAATTAAGGTGAAACAAGATTAATTATCATAAATCGAGATTAGTTCGAGTTTGGACCTTACACTATCCCCACAAAAGATCAAAATAATCTTGGCAGTTTCCACTATCCATGCCATCTTGACCCAAACCCATTTTGCACATGTGGGTGATAGTTTGTGGCAATTATAGTAGTTTCTATGGCCTTTAATTTAAAAATAGAATTGTTCCCAGAGATGATAAAATGTCTCATTAGAGTTTCCTGAAGGATTCTCTTTTTTGATCTTGGAGTTTCATAGAAATGGGCTGTTTTTCCTATCCTCTACAGGTGCCTTCTGCAACAAATTTTTGCAAGGAAGCTCTTCCATTTTTGGCAAGTAGGACTTTTCCCCAATATCTCTGCACAGCATTCCAGTCATCTCAAGGTGTTTTGCAGAAAAAATAGAGGTTCTACTTCACCATCAAAGTATAATATAAGGATCTATAAACACTCCCTATTGATTAAGGCCTTCTCAAATTACCTCTGTCCTCTTCCCTAATTTAAGGGAAGAGTACAGAGAAAGTTGCAAACATCAAAAGAAGAAGACAGAAGGAGAAAAGAGTTACTCTAGCCCTTTCACACCTTACTTTTTTTTTTTTTGTTTTCTAAATCTTCCCCTGTAAATTTCATTTTCCTTTTTCTTTATTACATCTAGTGAGACCAAAGGGAGAGGCCATGTTGAAATTTGTAAATGAATCGCTCCCCCCAAGGTCAAGGCTAAACCCATGTAAACAAAGGGAGTTTTTTTCCCATTTTCTTATTTGTCAGAGTTCTGTGAGAATGGCTATATCCATCTCAAAATGAATTTTTCTTCAAAACAACCCTATAGTGATTAGAGTAAAGCTTTGGACAGTGCAAATTCTGGTGGGTGTTCTTTTAATTAGTGCATTTGAATTTAAAATGGTTTCACATGATTTATTTAAATGAATGTGCATGTAGAATTCTCTTTGTTGAGACAAGAGGAGTACAGATGTGCACTTATGATAAAGTGCCTCTTGCTCTATACTCTTTTGATAAAATATTTTTTTACTTTACACCAATTATGTAAATACATACAAAGTAATCCACTACTCGCTTTTTTTTGTGTGTATGTGTTGGTTTGTGGGGGTGGCGGGGGGGGGGGGGGGGTGTGGAGGGGAAGAGGAGGAATAGAAGCGACAAAAGTTTAGAGCTGAACCTTGGGCCAGGTTTTACTAAATCCAACCTGACTTGTCAAGAATAAATTAAAAAAAAAACCCTTTCCCTTATGCATAACACTCTTTGGTAAAAAGTCAAGAAATTTTCAATTTGGAATTTATTTTTCTTGATGAATGCTACACGTCAGGGAAGCTAAATAATGACATAGAGAGTCATGCATCGAGAGAAGGTATGCTTCTACCAATGCAAGGTTTTTTTTGTCGGGAGAACATATTCTCCCCCTGACACATGGTTCTGTGCGTCAAGGGTATTATACCTTCTCCCAAAGTATGAGATACATCCTAACACAAAAATTGTTGTTTCAGTAAAAGCAAGGGTTTTACCAACGTAAGTATGCTTGCATTGGGAAAAGTGGGCCTTTTATCGAAGCAAACTCATATGCATCGGGAAAATTGGTCTTTTGCTGATGCAAACTCACATCGTTGGGAAATGCAAGGGTTTTCCAGATGCTTATGAGTTTGTATCAAGAAACATCATCGGTAAAAATGTAATTTGTTGGATTGTATTGAATATTAGTATCTTCAATGACCATTTGGATAGCCCTAGTGCTTTCTTCCTACTGGTATGAATCATTAGGTTCAAATACTTCTATTCAGCTACATTCATCACCATCCAACTTTAGTATATCCCATAATCCCTAATGTTGGACTCATCGTACAACTTGCCAATTTGTACCTAATTTTGTATCTTTAACATATAACACTTGCCGCACTTCACTTTATAAGACAAAGGGATCATTTTGATACCACTAATTGCCAACATTAATACTTGTGTAATGAGCATTTGTTTGTATTGTTCTCCTACCATCTGTCTTGAACCATTTACATTGGAACAAAACAACTTTATGCCCATGCAAGTATTTCATTTTCCAAACCTTTCAAAGGTATCCATAAAAGTCAATCGTTTGCCCCTTATGATCCCCTTGTACGACCAACGCACGATATTGGGTTTTACAACTGTTGTACTCATCTCTAGTATAGAATCGAATTCCATTGCAAATGTAACTCGAATAAAGATTGACTATTGTATCAGAATCATTTGCTAATGACTAGAGTCATCGGTTGCTTTCAATGATCCTTGCGTCTGCATTTGATTCATCTGCATCAACAGCACATAGTAGATGTATTAAGTTACCATTAATTCAAGCATAATAAAAAATATCTTATATATCTTATGCATAATTTAAACCAATTCAAAAAATCTTATCATTGTATCAAAATGATATCACGTCCACTTGGATTCTATAGTAGATTCATTTCCGCTTGGATTCTGTAGTAGATTCTTGTGTTCCCTAATTATAGAAATTTGAATCATAAGTGAAAATATATGAAAACTCAAAAAATTTACAAGTTATGCATATATTTGATTAGATGACCACATACTCTAGGTACTGCTCCACTTCGATGCTATTATATAACACAAATCATTGTGCCATATTAATTTCGTTCTCGAAAACCTTGGGAGCCCTTGTGAATCATCCAAAAGGACGAACGTTTTGTGTGAAGACCATTAACCCTAGGCCATGATGACCACCATCAGCATTCTGTTCATCTTGGTTAAATATGGTTTCGAACTCACTAAGGTATACTAAGTAAAAAGTCAGACATTCTTTGATAATATAAGCCTCAGCAATTGAACCTTCAGGCCAACCTCGATTGGCAACGTACCCTTTCAAAGTCCCAAAAGATCTTTGAGTAAACACCAGCTAAAATTAAGTTACAAACGCAACATAATTAGACTAAAATATAACTTTAAATTCACACTGAAATGGTAACAATTACTTTTAATTGGGTACATCCAATGATACTACACTGGTTTTCCAAGCATGGCCTCACATAGTAAGTGGACCATTGAATGGAGCATCACATCGAAAAATGCCAAAGGAAGATTCTTCTCCAACTTGCAGAGTATGAGAACTATACATTCTTCGAATTTCTCCAAATCATTTCACCTCTATGTCTTGGAGCACAACTCCTTTAAAAAATTACCTAACTCGAACAATGTGGTACAAATGTCCTTACTGAGGTATCCATGCATCCCAATTAGCAGAATCCATTATAAAAGGAAATGACAATCATGGCTTTTCAAACCTAATAATATAGCATTTGTTATGGTCACACATCTTGATATATTTGCATCATAGACATCTAAAAACTTTATAGATTTCAAAAATTCACAAAAACCCTCTTTCTCCTCTGGGTCAATGTGTACATCGTCGGGGGCTTCACAAATTCATCATCGTCACGCTTCTGTATGTGCAATTCCTTTGTAATGCCCATGTCCTTCAAATCTTAACATGTTTTTTTTTTCTGTGTCCTTGATCTTTGATCGTGAGCCCTAAGTGTAAAGCTATAATGTAGTAATAAGCTGGTGAGACCAGGTCGATACACAAGGAGCAATTTGTTTAAGGACATTTCAACTTGTATCTACCCTAAATAAAATCTAAAACTAGTCTAAACAAAAAAAATTACATTCACCATTCCTAATTAAAATTAAATACATTCCCAAAATAAAAATTTCCTAATCTAAAAAGAAATCTTAAATTAGGTGCAAAAAAATAAACAAATTACAACACCGAATTAGAAACATTTTATAATTAAAACCTACCAAAAATAAAATATTCAAATCAAGTTAACAAAATGAATAAATAAATAAATAAAAATAAAAAGCACAACTCATCAAACAAACCTAAGTAAGAACCAAATTAATTTAAGAAATAATCTAAACCTATCAATTTACTTTCTAAAATTAAAAACGCAAATTCGAACCTTTCCTAAATTAATTTCCTAAAATAAAGTTTGTAATCAATTCTAAAATTAGAAATTTAGAAAAATTTAACAATGTGACATAATGCATGCCATGAGAAAACAATATATAAAGGTAAATCAAATGCATACTTAAAATAAGCCCAACCTAATGCAAACTTGGACTAGATTTAATAGTTGGAAATCATGCTCTACTAATGCATTAACCTAATAAAAAACCAAATTTCAAAAATATTCTAAAATGAAAAAAATACGCAAGAATAATGATTGCCAAAAATAAATATTCTGATATGCGATTTGGAAGTCAGGCTTAGTTTATAGACTTCTAGACATCAACCTTCCCATAATTAATCTTTTGATTCTAAAAATCTAGGATTTAAAGTTCACTCATCAAGGTTCAATCCATCCAATTTTTACAAAAAAATTAACTAATTTGGTATATCTATTAATTCCAAACTTTTAGACTAAAGATCTACCATGTGCAGATTCTATGTAAAAGATTTCTGACTAGCAAATATTTCAACGATTAAAAACCCAACCTCCCGGATAGATGACCCCAAGTGCAAGGCCTCAATTGTAGTTTTACCTGGTGAGTCGGGTTTAATCCACAGGGAGTTATATATCTCACAACCAGTCCTAATTGAAAAACTAATGCTAACCTAATAAAATCTATAAAAATACATGCTACTAAATCTGGAAATTAAATTTAAATTACAATTCCAAATCTGAAAATTAAATAACAAATCAGAATTTAAACCTAATCTAAAAATCCTAAACTAAAAAGTAACCTAAATTACTGAACTGCAAAATAATAAACTAGATCAAACTACCAATGTAAACGAATAAATAAATCATGCACTAAATTAAAAATAAAAAATAAATCATTCAGAGGTAATGAAAAAAAATAAAATAAAAAGAATTCTAGTTTCTTTTATTATGGAAAATTAGAACATCATGTTGGTAGAATTAATAAGAGATTATAAAAAACCGCACCAAGTGCTTACTGTCACCACACACAAACACATGATGCCGTTCCAAGGCGGGATACCTTGACCTCACTAATTATGTCTTTTAAATTAAAACGAACCAATACAACCAATAATCCTCAAAAACAATTAAAACTTAAAAAAAACTATCCTTACCCTAGATCAAGGCATCAAAAAAGAGAAGGGACTTCGCGCACAATCTGGGATCTAATCTTCACACTTCACAGCATGGGAGAATAATTGGACAAGAGAAGGATGACAGAATGGAATGCATAGAGTGGATAGGACCTAAGAGGGTTGGCCTAACCCATCTTAGGGTGGAGGAGAGATGGAGAGAGAAGGAGGGCTTGTGGTGTACTGGACAACTCTCCCCTTGAATCCTTTTTATAGTATTTGGTCTCCTTCTTTGAGCAAAAGTTAGCAAATAAATAGTAAGTAAAAAGATTCTTGGTTCTTTTTTTTGTGCAAATTTCTCTCCACACCCACTTTTTAATATTAAAATAGGATTTCAATTTTATGCAATCCCTCCTCAAAATACACAACCAACTTCCCAAGGCCAAAACTTTGTTGTTTTAGCTCTGATTGGTGTAATCTTGGATTCTACATATATCTACTCGAACAGAGCTTTCCAACGGTTCCATATTACCCTGATCGCACACTCAGTTTGAGAGTTATGACTGTTTTAATCCATGCTATTCAAATAAAAATGGGATTGACTTTCCAATTTTTATCTCTACTTCTTTGACTTTCCTTTCTTGGATTTTCTCCACCATGGCTTTCTTTTCTTCATTTCAATTTGAGTTCTTGAAATCCAAATTTAGATTCATTCAACAATTGAAGAGTGGGACCCTCCTTTGACATCCAAGCTTATATGCAAATGTGCACATGTATGTGGGTCCATTTTCTTCAATTTTCCTACAAAGAAAAGTGACATTTTATTAGAAATAATGATTTTTGACCAAAAGTCACAAATGCATTAATGTGGGTCTTGATAAAAACCTTTGGTATTTTTATATGAAAATTATGAATTTGAAAAATCTTCTAAAAATGGATATCCAAAAATGGAAATTTTTTTGATTTTATGAAAAATTGATGATTTTCAATGATTTTGCATGAAAACTTTAAAATGAATTCAAAAATCATAAAGATTTCCAACTAAGTGAAGAAATTTCTAATGAATAAATCCTTAAAATCTTCTAAAGTACACATAAAATGATGCATTTTTAAGGACTTATCACACCCCCCAAGCAGCATTTTACTAGTCCTAAGAAAAATATGCGATCTAAAGTAAAAAAACTAAACTAAACTTAAATGATAAAAATAAAATACAGAAAACAGAAAGAAAAACACCACTTTCATTGGCACTCTCGACTGCATTTAGTATATGCAGTAAGCTCTTAAACCCCCAGGTTCCCCCTAGTGGACGAGTTGTTCCTTGTAAGGGTTTGTAGTAAATATACCCACAAAATTCTTTTTTCCTATTTTTTTAATAAAATAAAAACAAGGGTGAAATAAATTCTCCAAAAGAAAATCCACTTATATCAAATATTTTTGAAATATGGAATAATCAAAATTTCAGACTTTTCAAGGTTCAGTTCATGGTTCTATTTTTGAAAACTTTCTCAAATTTAAACCAAACTTGAATGCATGGTGAAAAATGTATACATAAAAAACCTATTTCAAATATTCCATGATAATGCTGTAAAAACAGAATTTTTCCTTCAAATAGCCCAATCCCTCGAAATTCAGAAAAAAAAACAAATTTTCTCTCAAAGCTACTAAAATGGCAGCCATACTATTGCTTACTTTGTTGGGCCTTTTTTCTCTCACTGTCTTTTTCCAACACAAGGGTTTACAAGTTTATATTATATAAGAATAGTTAGGATCCAGGGAGCAAACCTGGTCCTTGTTTATCCCCTCACATACTCCCTTGCAAACTCTTGCAGACAGTCTTCACTCACACACTTTTTTCCAACGTAGAAACTCCCAAGTTCATATTATATAAGAAATGTTAGGATCTAGGGAGCAAACCTAATCCTTATGCATTTCTTCACACATCTCTTGAAAATTTCTATGGACACTCGTTAGGCCATAATTCATTATCATTCCTTTTGTTTTTTAAAAATCATTTTGAAACTATACAATGTCTAGGTCCCTTGAGCTTTCTTATTAACCCATGTAACAAGCGTTAGGCTAATGACTCCCAAACCAGATGGCTATAGGGTGCTAGATTTAAAAACACCCTTATGGGCTTACTAGCTCAAGTTAAAAAGGCTACGAACCCAAACTAGTCACAAACTATATTTGTTTTTTTTTTTTTTTGCTTTTTTTAAATCAAAAGTAAACACTAGGTGGCCTCTCTTATTTCACTCAAATCAATTTAGTTTGGGTCTAGTATATACAATCCACCAAAAATGAACTAGGAAACAAAAAATATTTTACAAACTGAATCTTAAGTTCACATCGTATTCTCTTGAAAAATTCCAAAAATAGCATTAAAGTTTCCTATCTAAAATGTTGAAAAAATGTATACGTGTGTGTATTTGAGAAACAAGTTTTGTAATTCTCTGATATGTTTTCTCCTTTAGAAATAGCAAACTTTCTTTTTACTTCTTTCCAAAAGTTTTGAAAATTCCAAATTTCTATATATCTTCAAATCGCTTCAATTCCTTTGAAAGCTTTCTTTTCTAAAAACAAAAAAAATAAAAAATTACAATCATAAGAATTCCTAAAACCAAAACAAAAATCCTAAAAATTTAAAAATTTCCTAAAAACCTAAAAATAAAACAAAAAAAATTGCAAAAATTTTGTCTAAAAGTGGACAAGTGTTTTTGTTTCCACCCCCAAACCTACGATGAACATCGTCCTTGATGTTATGCATGAAATGCAACATACAAATAAAAAAGATGACATGAGGAAATAATTTCATGGAGGGTAAAGTGGAATAAGTACCTGTGTGTACAATTTTTCTGTGCCTGTCCATGGTTAAACAAAACCCAAAAACAAAAGGAAAATGAAAAACTATGCTACAAAAAAAATGGGAAAAGAAAAAAAAATCTACACTACTAGATCCAAAACTTGGAATCCAACTGGATCCCAAATGAAATTTTCTTCTACACATTTCACAATGATCACATGAAGAAAAGTAATGATTCCATCAAGAAGCACAATGAACATGATGACCTGCATGTTCTTTATGAATGTGTGTAGCAGTGACTAACATGAAAAACTCCTCCTCCTTTAAGAATGGGTTTTGAAATTTCACAAAAGGAGATAACATCAGAAAATGGGATGGTAAATAGTCCTCTTGTGCTTATAACTCTTGTGTTTCCCCAAATTTCTTTGGCATGTGCACTAAATTCTCCATGGCAACATCATGATTAAAAGGTGTAAACACTGCCAGATGGGATTCTAAAAAATCAAAATTGAAGGTCAGATCATGGCCATTTTTCTCTTACTCTAAGAATTCATCAATGCAAATTTCTTCTTTCACTTCCAGCAATTCTAACAACTCTAGACTTTGATGTGCAGTTTCTCCAAGAATGGGATCATGTAATTGCACACTAATTACCACATCATTTTCCACATATTCCGAAGTCTTAGATTCTAAAGAATGAAAAATTGGATTCTCATCCCAATTTTGATTTTTCTTTAAGAGCTCATGGGGTGTATTTGTAGTATCATCAATCATGGGAACTCGAAATTCTTGGAAATCTACAATGCTGAATTCCTCAAAAGAATTGGACTCATAAGGGTATCACCAACATTCTCATAGAGGAAGTCCAAATTCTCCTCATTGGTTTGGCCAAATCTTTGAGGGAAAGGGGCCATGGGCATATGTATTTTAAAGTTAGAATCATCATCCATTATGCCATTAGCAATTTGCTCATCATCACCCTTAGATTCTAATTGTGTGTTTATGTGAACCATTGATGAACAATATTTAGTGAATGCTGAATCACTTTGTGGAATGTCTGCGTCACTTCTAAGGGTTATAGCTCATTGCACCGGATGGAGTGCAAATTGAAAAGTACATTCACTTAATAAAGATCTTATTTCATCTTTGAAAGCACTCATAGTTAATTGATGGATTTCTATTTGTCTTCGAATGGATTCAGGGAGCATGTCCTCCAAAGATTCCTTCAAGGGCAATGGTGGTGGTCCATATGCTCGTATAGGCGGAGGGAGTTTATCGGGGGCATATGACTATGCGTATATTGGGGGTGCATAGGAATCCTCCTAGAAGGAACATCCATATGACCCACCCAGAGTAAAATCTTGAGGCATGTAAGCATTATGCACATGGGCCCGTTATGCCAATTGTAATTTGGGTGATTTTACCAACTGATGAGTCTTCAGAAACGCATCATTTTATGGTTATTTTAGGAAATTTTAAGGATTTATTCAATAAAATTTTCTTCGTTTAGTTGGAAATCATGTTTTTATGACTTTAGACTTCATTTTAGAGTTTTAATGAAAAAATAATTGAAAATCATTAATTTTCCATAAAATCACAAAACTTTCCATTTTTAGATTTCTATTTTTAGAAGGTTTTTCAAATTCATGATTTTACATAAAAATGACAAAGTTTAATACCATCACTATTTATTTAAAGATAAATCATGATTAATGATGTGAATTTATTGTATCATTTTATGTGAAGTGAGCCCACATTAGTGTAATTGTGACTTTAGGTTAAAATAATTATTTCTAATGAAAAATCACTTTGAATTAATTTTGAAGATATCCAAGAAGAAGAAAAAAAAGGAAGAAAAGAAGAAATTGAAGCATAAGGGACTCCACATACAAGCTTGGCCATTAAAAGGGGGGTCCACACTCTCTTGATTCTTGCAAATTTAATTCATGCCAATTAAGCCAAAGAAGATCTCATAGAAATTTGCAACAAAAGACATGATGCTTACATGTCAAGATGGAGGGCCAAGATTGAGATTTGAGAAAGGAAGGAACTAGAAAACAAGTTTCTAATTGTGCTCATGCAAACCACCTGGCTTGTGCACATGGGAAGCATACAAGGATGATTTTCTTTCTCATATTCTATTGCTATTGGTCAGTCAAATGAGAAAGTTTTCTATGGAAAGGCAACCCAAGTGATGTAATGCTAAAAGGAGTCCACTTTTAGATATATATATATTAATGAAGCTAACCCCTTCATAAACAATTGCACGCCCAACTCAAAAGCTCTTTATCTCTCTTCCACCCCATAAGGGTCTTGGCCAACCCCTTTGGATTCATCACCATCCATCTTCTTCCACCATCTTCCTTACATGTGGAGTATAATTTGAAAAGAAGACTAGTTAAAGAGCCAGGCGAGCAACCATTCTTCCTTGATGTTTATGATCATTAGGTAGGTCTTGATGTAGTTTCTTTAATTTAATAAATCTGAATTTGTTGCTTATTTGGATTGAGTTTATCATTGATAAACAAAGTTAGTGATGTCATGGTTTTCACCATAGAATCAACATCGTTTGTTTGTACGTAGTGGCAGTGCGTGTTTGGTACGGTGGATCTAAGTTTGCTTTGATTCCATCAAATAAGGTTTTAAATTCAAATTTAGATAATTAAAATCCATCTTTTCCCATTTATTTTGTTGCATTTTATTTTAATTTGCATATTTATTTTATTCACTTTTAATATCAATCTATTGGTGGTTTGATGAGTTTTATGGTTTTGCAGTAATTAGCTTAGGTTACTTTTTAGTTTAGAATTTTTTGATTAGGTTTAATTTGTGAATTTTCAGATTTGGGAATGTATTTTAAATTTAATTTTCAGAATTAGTAGGTGTATTTTTATAGATTTTATTATGCTAGCATTAGTTTTTCAATTAGGACAAGTTTCCTGCGATAACTAGCTGCCTGTGGATATGATCCCAGACTCACCGGGTAAAACTACAATTGAGACCTTGCACTTGAGGCTATTGATCAAGTTTTTTGGCACTATTGCCAAGAAGCGCCATCGTAAAAGGTATTTTTTCAATTTTCCCTTTTTATTGCTTTATGGGTATGGAATAATATTGTTAGCATCATTCTAGATTTAGGTGCTGCATGCATGGAATGTTTAGACAGCCCTAAACCATATAAAAGGAAATTTTCATCTTTGATATTCGCTAAAATCTGGATAACTTCAGTTCTGAAAAATTAATTTTTCTGATTTTTGCAAAAATCCCATTTATTTGTGGAAATTGCCTTATTAACTTGCCTAGTTGTGAGCTAGTTTAGTTGGTTCTTTTTAATTTTTTTTTCTACTTATTTGGACTTGTTGAATTTATTTTCTTTGTTGTTATTTGATCATTTTTAAGTCTTAGAAGTTTCCAAAAAAAATTCTGAAACTTTTCTTAAAAAGGCGAGTTAAAAAAAAACTCCCATTCCGATTTGGCTTTTTGGCCAAGATAAATGCCTAGATTTAAAAGTTTCAGAACTTTGAATGAAACCTTGTCTTTTCCTTTAGTTTTAGATTTAGAAATTTTTTTTCTTAGGACTTTAAAATTAAAAAAAATAAAAAAACAAGGAGAAAAATAAAAAGAATTTTGGAAACCCTTACCTGCCCTCTTGATTCAATCCTTGTATCCATAAGAAACCTAAATGCAATAAGTTAAGTGAAATCTATGATCAATCTAGATCTTTTGGTCCACCTAGTAATTCAGAAATAATAGCAGATGCATACAGTAGTCATAACAATAATGACCAATTGATAAATCCCAATGGCAATGGAGATCGACTTAGGAATGGAAATGGAAATGAGCCCAATCCCAATAATAATGAGGTGAATCAACCACTTAGGAGTTTAAGTGATTACCTCCAACCAAAACATTAGGCTACGCCTTCATGTATGACCATACTCATAGGTGAGGGTCAATTTGATATTAAGCCGGGGGTCATCCAACTTTTTCCTAAATTCCATGGACTCGAAACGGAAAGTGCATACTTGCACATAAAGGGATTTGAAGAGATGTGCGCGACATTTCACTTTAACAATGTGAGGGAGGACCTCATAAAATCTTGATTGTACCCATTCTCCCTCAAAGATAAGGCAAAAGCATGGCTTCACTCCTTACAGCCCAATTCAATTGCTTTATGGGCCGACATGGTCTGCGAATTTTTGAAGAAATTCTTCCCACCTCATAAAACTAACACTTGAGAAGACTCATGATGAATTTCAAACAAAAAGAAAGAGAGTCCTATTATAGGTATTGGGAACATTTTAATGAACTTCTTCTTGCATGTCCATACCAAGGATTTGAACAACATCACACAATTGGCTATGTCTATGACGGACTCAGTCCAGAGACATGCCAGTTTGTTGAGATGATGTGCAATGGGGAGTTCATGGCTAAAAATCCAAATAAGGCATGGACATACCTTCAATTTTTGGCAGATAGTGCTCAAAATTTAGACACATCTAAAGGAATTGAACTTATAAAGCAATCAAATCAGGTCAAAGGAGGGGATTATACTTACTTAAAGAGAATGATGATCTTTAAGCAAAAATCTCCTATCTAACACGTGACGTTGAGCCCTTGAAATTTGTGAAAAACAAGGAATGTGCAATTGTTTGTGGCATTTGCGCTTGTGATACCGACACATCTGCGGAGTGCCCCTTACTCCCTGTTTTTCAAGAGGCATTTCAAGAGCAAGCAAATGTCACAAGCACATATAACCGGTTGTTCAACAACTCTTTGGGTAACATGTACAACCCTAACTGGTAGAATCACCCCAATTTCAGTTGAAGGAATGGACCCATTGCTAATCAACCAAATTTCTCCCAACGAATGAACCAATATGGTGGTACTTCTGGATAATTTAGTCAAAATGCACAACAAATGTCACCACCCATTATTCAGAATCAGACTCAGCCTCTGGAAGAAACGCAAGCTAAATTTCTTTTAGCTCAAAATAGGAGATGCAAGGCTTTAAGAATGAAATTAGAAATTTCATTCAATCTCAAAATAAGGGGGTTTTTCTTGCCCAACCTCAATTGAATCCAAAAGGGCAGTCTGAAGTCAATCATACTGGACCTTCAAACCCCTAGGAGCAGGTTCACGCTATTACCACCATACGAAGTGGTAAAAAGATTAAAAAAACCTGATATGGAAAAAGAGAAACAACTAGTTTCCTCATATCAAGAAGTAGGGCCGGAAAAAAAAAACGGAAATCTTACAATTCCTGTAAAAAAGAAAACCCTAGTTCCTCCAGGGTTCAAACCCTTGCCACCCTTTCCAAACCGTTTAATTCTACCTAAGTCATCCACACAGAATCAGGAGATCCTAGATGTGCTTAAAGAAGTCAAAATTAATATCCCCTTGTTGGATGCAATTAAGCAAGTCCCATCTTACACAAAATTTCTCAAAGAGTTGTACACTATGAAACGTAAGATGCATGTCCAAAAGAAAGCATTTCTCAAAGAGCAAGTACATGCTATCCTGAAGCACTTCACTCCCCCCAAATATAATGATCCAAGATACCCCACAATCTCATGCATCATTGGAAACTGCCAGATCGAACAAGCATTGCTTGATCTTAAGGCCAGTGTAAACTTACTACCATACTCGGTCTATGAAAAACTTGGGCTTGGAGAGTGAAACCTACTTAGGTTACCCTTCAACTTGCTGATTAATTAGTAAAAAGACTAAGAGGGGTAGTAGAGGATGTGCTTGTGCAAGTTGATAAATTCTACTTTCCAATGGATTTCATTATGTTAGACACTCAACCTATGTCAAACCATAAAGTTTAGATTCTGGTAATTCTTGGGAGACTATTCTTAACCACATCAAATGCGCTAGAAAGATGATGCTATCTTTTGGAAACATGACATTAGAACTCAATGTTTTTAATATGTGCAAACAACAACGGGATGAAAATGATGACTATGAAGAGGTTGATTTCATAAACACCTTGGTAGTGGAGACTTTCCCAGAATTGGTTCATTCTGACTCATACAATTTGATTGAATTAAGTGAGGATATGTCTAACTTCGAGGATATGAAACATGACACTGTTGAAATGGTGAGTACAGCATGGTAACCTTCTTTTGAAGAGCTTGTATTGATTGGCACCCCAACTCTTCCCTCCTAGGTGAGGCTGCCCAAACTTGAGTTGAAATCCTTACCCACAAACCTTAAGTATACATACTTTATGGATGATGATGCATTTCCAGTCATTATTTCTACTCACCTTGAGAAGGACCAAGAGGTCTAGCTACTTCATATGCTCAAACACCATAAAGGTGTAATTGCTTGAAATGTGGCTAACATAAAAGGAATTAATCCCCTTGTGTGCACTCATCATATCTATCTAGAGGAGAATGCAAAACCCTCTAAACAGATGAAACGCCAACTTAATCCCACCATGCAGGAAGTGGTTAGGGCTGAAGTGCTGAAATTTGTTGATGTGGGTACATTTATCCAATTTCGGATAGCTCATGGGTTAGCCCTACCCAGGTAATACCAAAGAAAGCCGGTGTCACTGTAGTTCGAAACATAAACAATGAACTCATTCTAACCCAAGTACCCATAGGTTGGTAAGTCTGTATTTACTACAGAAAACTTAATGTTGTCACATGAAAGGTTCACTTCCCTTTGTCCTTCTTAGACCAAATTTTAGAAAGGGTCGCCGGTCATGAATATTATTGTTTCTTAGATGGATACTCTAGATACACTCAAATAGAAATAACACTGGAAGACCAAGAGAAAATAACTTTCACATGCCCCTTTGATGCCTTTGCTTTATCGAAGGATGCCTTTTGGGCTCTATAATGCTCCTACAACCTTTTAGAGATGTATGTTGTGTATCTTTAGTGATATGGTAGAGCGTTTTTTTGAGGTACTCATGGACGATTTCTCAGTTTTTTGAAATTCATTTGAGAAGTGTTTGAGCAATTTAGATAACACCCTCTCTTGATGTGAAGAAAAGAACCTAGTTTTGAATTAGGAGAAATGTCACTTCATGGTTCGACTAGGCATTGTCCTCGGACAAATTGTATCATCTAAAGGATTAGAAGTGGAGAAGGCCAAAATAGATTTGATTGCCAACTTGCCCATCCCAAAAATAGTAAGGGATGTGAGAGCTTTCTTAGGGTATGCTGGATTCTATAGAAGGTTCATAAAGGACTTCAGTTCCAATTTAGACTATTATGTAACCTTCTGTTAAAATAAGAAAAAATTGAGTGGACCAAGGCATGTCAAGAAGCTTTTACCAAGCTAAAAGACATGTTGACATCTTATCCAATAATGCAACCTCCGGATGGGAGCCTGCCCTTTGAGTCATGTGTGGTGCTAGCAATTATGTGGTTGGGCTAGTTCTTAGGCAAAGTAGGGACAAGAAACCATTTGTCATATATTATGCTAGCAGGACTTTAAACAGTGCACAGATGAACTATTCTACAACTGAAAGGGAATTATTAGCAGTTGTCTTTGCACTGGATAAATTCCATCCCTACCTGCTTGGATTTAAAATTATGATTTTTACGGATCAATTTGTGTTGAAGTACCTTCTTTCTAAGAAAGATGCTAAGCCCAGGCTGATCAGATGGATCCTTCTACTCCAGGAATTTGACATAGAGATGAAGGATAAGAAAGGACTAGAAAACGTAGTGGCTAATCATCTGTCAAGGCTTATCCTATCTGAGAATTTAAACCTTTTGCTGATACAAGACAATTTCCCGATGAACAATTATTTATTTTTTCTTCCTAATCCCCATGGTATGTTGATGTTGCCAACTATCTTGCATTTGGAGAACTTCCAGAACAATGGAAAAATCAAGAGAAGAAGAAATTTTTCTCCATGGTAAATAATTTCTTCTAGGATGACCCATGCTTATTCAAATATTGCCCAAGCCAAATCAATAGTAGATGTGTGCCAAATCATGAAATAAATAGTGTCATCCCTTTTTGTCACTCTATGGAATGTGGAGGCCATTTTTCAGCTAAAAAGACTACTAACAAAATACTACAATCTAGATTTTATTGGCCTAAATTGTTCAAAGATACATTGGATTATTGCAAATCCTGTGAGAGATCTCAGAAATTGGGTTCTAATTCAAAAAGGAACATGATGCCACTGAACCGAATTTTAATTATGAACCTTTTTGATGTGTGGGGGATAGACTTCATTGGACCTTTTCCCCCTAGTTTTGGATTTCATTATATTTTAGCTGCCATGGATTATGTGTCCAAATTGATATAAGCAATCCCACATCAGAATAATGATGCAAACACTATTAGAAAATTTATTTTGGAGAACATATTTGGTCATTTCGGAACTCCTCGTGCCATATGATAAGTCTTTAAAAATGCATATTTTTATATACATTTTGGACTATTTTAAGGACATATTGACTTGAAAGAGCTTCATTTAGTGTGATATAATGGTTGCATGCATTTTAAATTCATTTTAGTATTTTTCTACATAATTTGCTTAAAAATCACACTTTTTCCTTAAATTCATGAAACTTGCCAATTTTGGAGTTCTATTTTTAGAAAGTTTTATGAAAATCTTTTTCTCATGAATTAAATTCAAACTGTAATCATCATTAGTTCATTTACGTAAAATCATGAAAAATGGTGTGTATTTTATTGTCATTTCATGAGAGATGAACTTGCATTTATGCATTTGTGATTTTAGGGTTAAATTGTCTTTTCACATGAATTCACATTTGTTTTGCAAAGAATTGATGACATGGGTCCCATTTTCAAGAATTAAAACAAGAAATTTATTTCCAAAAGAAAAGAGAGAAGAATTGAATAGAGGAAAGAAATTAAAATAAAAATACAAAATTGGCTTCATGGTCCCACACACATTCACATGTGTGACGACACGCTTGTGGGACATCCAAGAAGGGTCCACCATCTTTTACTATATCATCCAAGCTATCATTTAATAATTCAAATATGATTTCAAGAGATCTCAAGATATTTCATGGAAGGAAAGCCATATAAGAGACCTTCTTTGCAAAGGAGTAGGATTACAAGAATAGAAATAAACATTAAAGGACTTCCAAACAAAGAAAGAAATGAATTGTTGCAGGTTGAAAAACTATAAATAGGGCACCTTTGTGGTAGTCTAAGGCATGGAAGAATTGCCCACCTCCCACCTCTAGATCTCTATATCCATTTCTCCCTCTCTTGTCTCTACATCTCAAGTCATCAAGGAGGCTTAGCCCTAAAGCTGCACCACCAACCTGGAAGTGTTCAACTGAAGGAGGAATTCTCATCCATCCTAGTATGTAGTTGTTTGATTTTAATTCTCAATCTTATGCAAAACAATTTCATGCTAATAATAAAGTTTGTTTCTTTTTAATTTTTCTTGTTTTGATTTTCTGGTGATCTTAATATTAGTCTTGTGAACCATTGTAATTAGGTTAATTTTCCTTCTTGTTTAAATATTGGGATAGAATTGGAATCACAACTATTGACCCATATTAGTAACCTTTCCAATATACTTTGTCTCTTCGGATACATTGTATGTTTGGAGGCAATGCAAGATGGAGTTAAAAAGGTTTGAGTGAAGAAAGATTAGAGACCAATTCTGAAATTTATTTTACATTGAATGGAAATTTGTTATTTTCAATTAGATTGATGACCTAAGATGAAGAATAAAGCTCTAGGACAGCACTTCTAATTTTGTTTTTATCCCAAGTTGAGATAAGGAATTGAAAGAATAACATACCGCCTTTGCTTTCCAGTTATACCACCTTTGATTTTAAGTTTACCACCTTTACTTTACAACAATTTAGTTTTAATTACTGCACATTTATTTTTCTCGTCATGTTCTTATTGTTTTTATTTTGTTTTTTTATGCATAGTTTGATGGTTGGATTAGAGTTCATTGCATGTGTTTTCATATCATAGGATTTTGTGCATATTTAAGTTACTGAAAATTTAGCTTTCAGATCTGAATCTAGTGATAAAATTTGGACTCAACACACAAACAGCATAACTCAACATAGTTTTAGCAAACTGCAAAAACAATTTTTGGCAAAAAGTTCAAAGTATGTAGCCAAGTCAAATCATAATATTTTTCTTTGAAACTTGGGAAAATTAAACTTTAGGATATATTCTTTCATGTCGCAAAATTTCAGGGTAAAATAATTTCAGAAGTTTTGTGAACTAGAGGCTTAAACTTTGCCAATTAGTCAACTCAGATCAGAATTTCTATACAGAATTTTGCAAAGTTGTCATATTCATACATTCATAACTTTTTCATTTTAGATCTTTTTCACTTTTTTTTGTTAGTTTCTCACATTAGTATCGTTTGAATTTCAACCATTAAACTTTGATTTAGGATGCATTAGAATAGTTCAAATCATGCATAAAATTTGCATCAACATACTAGTTTTCCATACTTAAAATTTTTCAGCATCCCATGCCATACATTGAATTACTAATTTTACTAACTTTTTAATTTTAACTTCGTTTCTAGTTTTATGTTTTTGATTGTTTTAGATAATTTCTAAAATTAAAGATCTTTCTAAACTTGCTTTATTTAAGGATTTTAAAAATTAGAAAGTTATTTAAAAGTTTGGAAATTCTAACTTTAAGATTTAAATTTTAGAAAGTAGTTTTGTTTTCTAACTTTAATTGTTTGTTACTAACTTTGCTTGATTGGTTGTTACTAATTTTGTTTTATTTCTAATTTAGTTTAGTTTAGTTTCTAATTTAGTTCTTAGGTTTAATTTTAGCAACTTTCTAGTTTTGGAAGTTCTAACCTTCGTGTTATTTTGCAGCAACTTTATTTTTATTTTAGGAAGTTTTAGATTTAGGTTTTTAGTTTTAGGAAAGTTTCATTTTATTTGGTTGTAATTAATTTAATTTTAGCAAGTAGGATGCTTGTATTTGTTAGTTCTTAAATTAGGCTAGTTTTATATTTTTATTTAGGGCAGGTACAAGTTGAAAAGGAACCTTAAAACACACTGCTCCCTGAGGATTGACCTGGTCTCACTAGTTTATTACTACAATCGAGGATCCCCCCTTGGAGCTCATGATCACCATAATTAGTGATGGGGGTACACATTTTTGTAATCATACCATTGAGAATTTGTTTAAGAAATATGGCATTACGTACAAGGTAGCTACCCCTTATCACCCGCAAACAAGTGGGCAAATAGAAGTTTCGAATTGGGAAATTAAAAGGATGTTGGAGACAATAATGAACCATAGTCGTAAAGATTGGTCTTTGCGACTTATCAATGCATTGTGGGCTTACAAAATGACATTTAAAACTCCAATAGGCATGTCTTCATACCAGGTTGTATATGGGGAAACTTGCTACCTTCTAGTGGAACTAGAAAACAAAGCAAATTAGGCGATAAAGCAACTAAACTGTGACTTAGAAAAGGCAGGGTAAGAAAGGAAATTGGATTTGAATCAACTAGAAGAGTTGAGAAATGAGGCCTATGTGAATTCTAAAATTTACAAGTAAAGGATCAAAGCTTTTCATGATAAGAGGATTTTGAGAAAATCTTTTCACCCTTCTCAAAAGTTCTTCTTGTATAATTCTAGACTTCACATGTTCCTTGGAAAGTTAAGATCTTGCTGGACAGGCCATATCTTGTTCAAGAAGTTTTCCCTTATGGAGTGGTAACTCTTTTGAATCCAAAGAATAGTTCAACTTTTAAAGTGAATGGGCAACACTTAAAACCATTCTTGGAGACTGTTCCTACAGAGGACAATGAACTGCCTCTGACTGATCCTTTATACCAAGATTGATGGGCACTAGATCTAATAATGACCCCTTTTTCTTTGTACTATATGTAGACTATTGCTTTTTGCTTTTGTTTTGTCTAACCATGGATAGGTGCTGAAAGCTACACACAGGTACCTTTTTCACCTTACCTTCTATTCATTTATTTCCTCATGTTATCATTTTAGTTTATATACTACATTTCATGCATAACATCGATGACGATGTTCATCTTAGGTTAGCATACTTGTGCACTTTTAGACAAAACAAAATTTTTGCACAAAATTTTTGCATTTATTTTGTTTTATCTCTAGATTTTCAAGAATTTTTTGAATTTGTAGGATTTTTGTTTTGGTTTTAGGAATTCTTACGATTGCAACTTCTTTTTGTTTTTAGAAAAGAAAGTTTTCAAAGAAATTGAGGCGATTTGAAGGTATATAGGAATCTAGAATTTTTAAAAATTTTAGAAAGAAGTAAAATGAATGTTCGCTATTTCTAAGGGAGGAAACCTATCAAAGAATTACCAAAACTTGTTTCTCACAATATACACGTATATGTTGTTTTGAATTTTTGGATAGAAAACTTTAATGCTATCTTTGATATTTTTTCGATAGAATACAATGTGAACTTGAGATTCAGTTTGTAAAATATTTTTGTTTCTTTATTTATTTTTGGTGGATTGTATATAATAGAACCAAAATGAATTAATTCGAGTGAAATGAGAAAGGCCTCTAGTATTTACATTTGATAAAAAAAGAAAAAAAATTTTATTTTGTGACCAGTTTGGGTTCGTAGCCTTTTTAACTTGAGCTAGTAAGCCGTAGGGGTATTTTCATATCTAGTGCCTTAAAGCCATCTGGTTTGGGAGTCATTTGCCTAACACTCGTTACATGGGTTAATTAGAAAGCTTAAGGGACCTAGACATTGCACAGTAAAAAAAAAATTTACTAAAAAAAAAAAAGAAGAATGATAATGAATTATGGCCCAACGAGTGTCCATAGAAATTTTCAAGGGATATGTGCATAAATGTATAAGGACTAGGTTTGCTCCCTAGATCCCAACGCGTCCTGTGCCATATGAACTTGGGAGTTTCTAGGTTCGAAAAAGTGAGTGAGTGAAGAGTGTCTGTAAGAGTTTGCAAGGGAGTATGTGCGAGGATGCACAAGGACTAGGTTTACTCCTTGGATCCTAACTTTTCTTATATCATATGAACTCGGGAACCCTTGTGTCAGAAAAAAAAAGTAAAAGAAAGATGCCCATCGAAGTAAACAGTAGTGTGGTAGCCATCTTAGTAGCTTTAAGAAGAAATTTTTTTGCTAAATTTTGGGGGATCGGACTATTTGAAGGAAAATTTCTGTTTTTGTAGCATTATCGTAGAATATTTGAAACAAATTTTTGATGAATACATTATTCACCGTGCACGTAAGTTTGGTTTGAATTTGAGAAAGTTTTCAAAAATAAAACTGTGAACCGGATTTTAAAAAGTCTAAAATTTTGATTATTCCAAATTTCAAAAATATCTGACATGAGTAAATTTTCTTTTGGAGAATTTCTTTTACCTTTGTTTTTAGTTTAAAAAAATAAAATAAAAAAGGAGAATTTTATGGGTATTTTCATTACAAACCCTCACGAGGCACAACTCGTCCACTAGGGGGAACTAGGGGCTTAAGGGCTTGTTGCATATGCAATCGAGAGTGCTAGTGAAAGTGGCATTTTCTTTTTTGTTTTTTGCATTTTATTTTTATCATTTTGTTAAGTTTAGTTTTCTACTCTAGACCGCATATTTTGCTCGAGACTAGCAAAATGCTAGTTGGAGGTTGTGGTGAGTCTTTAGAAATGCATCATTTCATAGTTATTTTAGGAAATTTTAGGTCCTCATTCATTAGAAATTTCTTTATTTAGTTGGAAATCATGTTTTTATGATTTTAGAATTCATTTTAGAGTTTTAATGAAAAAATTAATTAAAAATCATTGATTTTCCATAAAATCATAAAACTTCCCATTTTTAGATTTCTATTTTTAGAAGGTTTTTCAAATTCATGATTTTACATTAAAATGAGAAAGGTTAATACCATCATTTTTTATTTAAAGATAAATCATGATCAATGATGTGAATTTATTGTGTCATTTTTCATAAAGTGAGCCCACACTAGTACAATTGTGATTTTAGGGTAAAATAATTATTTCTAATGAGAAATCATTTTTATGTGGAGGAAAATTGAAGAAAATAGACCCACAATCAAGATTTAATGTGAAAGAATTAATTGTGAAGATATCCAAGAAGAACAAAAAGAAAAATGAAGAAAAAAAAGAAACTGAAGCATAAGAGGACCCCACACACATGCTTGGCCATTAAAAAGGGGCTCCACACTCTCTTGGTTATTGCAAATTTTGTAAGGTCCTGATCCCAACTAACCTTAATTTATATTAATTGATCTTATTTTATATCAATTAATATGTGCTTGGGTTAATTTAACTCAAACCCTTGGGGGCTTGGGTCACGAATAGGTAGTTGGGTTGGGTTCGAATTTACCTATGTAGTTAACGGCCCTTTTGTAATTTGTTCTTGCATCATAGATGCCTCATTAGTTGCATTGCGTGCAATTCTTTGTGTAGATCATCTTTTATCTTAGGCTTGACTTGATTCGAACCCATTTTGGCCCAATTGAGGTCCATTTGACCTAAACTGCAATTTTCCAAGAGATGTTGGGCTTGCATAAAAATTTTTAGAAAATTGAGTTAAAAAGGGGAGCCAACATCTCTCTTTTCCCTTGTACTCTTATAATCTTGCTTGAACTGCTTCTTCTCCTCCCTTCTTCATCTCCACTTCACTTTGGAGCTGGAAATAAGGACTTCAAGCCTTACATGCGACAATAATAGCCTCCATTCACCTTCTTCTTCTTCCTTTGTGCATCTCTCTCTTTGGAAGCACCTCTTTTGCAAGCTACAACTCCCTAAGTTAAAACCTCTACCCCATTTCAATCCTTTAGGCTTAATAGAGTCAAGGAGACTTAATTATACAACATGCATGTACTCGACATTAGATTCACCATCTGCATGTCTTTCATGCAGAGAACCCATTTTCTTATTGAGGCTTTCCCTAACTACACATCAAGGAGAAGTTTGTAGGGTCAAGCACTATGTAAAAGGCAAGTATTAGGTACATATGATACTGCATGTATGTCTAAATTGTTGATTCTTAGACTGGTCACTCTAATTTCAAGTTACAGCTCCTTCCTCTTTGATTGAAGTATATATGTGTTAAATTGAATGAATTAGAGTATGATTATGTAATGTGAGTGCTGTGTGAGCATTGTAAAACCCTTAGTGATATTCTGAAGCAATAGGAAGCTCATTGCAACCCCTTTAAATTAAGAGTTCTGTACTAAACTCGAGCTTCAGAGTCATTTCCAGAATTTCTAAAGCTTACGGTGAAGCCACGACTAAGCCATAAGTGTACACAGCTCAAAATCCCAAGAGTACCAAAACCCATTTTTGTATTATGGCTAACCCTTGGCTAAACCGTGGAATGAACTACAACTAAGCCGTAACTATCCCATGACCAAGCCATAAGTCATTTTACAGCAAGCTTTCCCGAGAGCCTAAAATCCGATTTTTTCTTCTACGGCTCACCTAAAGCTAAGCCGTGGACTGTACTATATGGCTAGATCATAGCCTAGCCATAGCCTAGCCATAGGCTTAGCATGACTAAGTCATAGGCTAATATACGGTTAAACTATAAATGTGTAAGAACGCGAGGGAAAAATTATGCCACTCGGCTAAGCTATAACATACGTACAGCTAAGCGGTAAGAACATTGTGAACTTAAGAAATAAGGGTTTTCAAATGACTTTGTAGGGCTTTAGATATGGTGCCTTTTCCACAATTAAATTGACCTAATGGTGATCAAATGATAAGGAGGATGACTGTAAAGCTGTCACTTATCCCCTTCGATTTTCCGGATGAATTTCTGATGTCACGTCATGGGTGTTAGCATAAGAAGAAGTGTCCTTTGCATACACAACGTAATGCCAAGACTAGTGACACAATGACACTGGACATTTTATGAATACATCGCATTGAATGACCTTGGGATCTTAGATTATCTAGCATATGGTTGGCTAATAAATTTCCTTGGTACCTTCTTGATTCAAATGCATTCATATTGTACGAAACCTTGCTCTCAACATGATCTAGTCATGTACCAATTCGTCCTGGCGAACCCTGAGACGAATCAGGCCTGTGCTTCTACTAAGTGTGCTAGTTAGCCAAAATGGGTGTAGCCAAGGTTGAGAAGGTTTGAGCTCTCTAGCTCATTTAAGCATGCATTGTTTAATTATTAGTTACCTCGCTAATTCCAATTTCTATGACTGCATATGATCTCAAAACTGAATCTCCTTATGTATGATAGGATAATTATAAATGAATAAGTTTGAATATGAGATGATTACTTTGATTGATCGTAAATATGAGAGATATGAATTTGAGTCGGTCTAGATATGTTGAGTTGGCACCACTTAGCTTGTATACTTATTAGGTTTGACAAGACCAATTCAGGTATTCTATGTTCCTACTACAGTAGTTTATGGAGGAGCTGTCATCGCTCCTTGAGAAGCTAGTTTGATTCCCTATCGTAATTCTTATATGTATGTTCACGATCTCTTTTGGGAGAATATAGCCTCGTAGATGCTAATTAGTGTGTTCAATATTCTATTTATAATTCGTTATTCATGTTTACTCATGCGCAACATACCTAGTTTATGATTATTGCTTTCTTTTAATTGTATTTCTTAATTCATTTGATTCAGCATAATGGTCTTATGTATCTCTATATTTGCTTAACCCTCGTGTTAACAGTGCTATCCTGGTGTTACAAGTACAGAATCAAACCCCAACACAACTATCGAAGCATCCCCGGAGGGTGCCCCAACGGTACCTCGGGGTATAAAAGAATGGAAAGAAGACAACATATTCTACTAGTCATTTTACAAAGAGCATCAAAAAAGGGTTGTTCACTAGGTTGATAGGTTTAGCCTTGTTAGGACTGGTTTTGTATAACTGAGCATGGTTAAGAAAATTGCGGTTTATGTGTTAGGAATGGTTAAGTAATAGACTTAAAGTTATTTATGATTGTATAATGCTTCTTCCATGCGTTACTTATGATCATTACAGGTGTATTTCACATGTTTTCGCTTTATGTTCGAAATTAAATCTACGTGTTGATGGATATTCCTCACACATTCCTATGGAATCTCCCTTGTAGTGATTCGTGCGTATCTTCTCATGGCATGGAAAAAGGTAGAGTTTTTCACCCTATAGCAGAACTCCATGGCAGTTGCGGAGTACATATATGTATTTAGCCAGCTCTCTCGGTTTGCTTTAGACTTGATTGATACCAAGGAAAAAAGAGTTGAGAGGTTCCTCGAAGAGTTGAAGCCTACTATTAAAGGACACACTATGGCATTCTAAAGTCCAGTACAGTATGATGATACAGTAGAGAAAGCTTATGCGGCTGAAGAAGTTGAGAAGAGCTTATTCGTAGGAGAGTCTTGGAGGAGTGCCCCACCTTTTGGGAGGAGTCAACAACACTCCAAGTAACAAAAAGGAGTTGTTGGTGGGACATCAAGGCTAGTCTACGGCTTGTGTGAAAAGGGCCATGAGATAAGTAAATGCTAGAGATCTGCGGAAGCCTATTTTGGATGTGGCTCATTAGACCATCGCTTGTCAGAATGCCAAAGAAGAAAGGGTTCCAATCAAGCCCCACCCTAGCAGTAGTATCAGCAGTCTTCTAGAGCAGCACTGCCCGCACCTTAAAGAAAACAACAGCAGGTGAGGCAAGGCCAAGGGCAAACACGATAGGGCTAAGGTCAACGAGGCAAGATAGCAGAAATAGGGACAATAGAACCGACCTTAAAAGCAAGGCCACGCCTATGCATTGACTCATGAAGAAGCGGAAGCGGTAGAGCATGTGGTCATAGGTAAGGTTTCCATCTATGATCTAGAAGTTAAGGTGTTGTTTGATTTGGGATCTTCGCACTCCTTTATTTCACACCAATTCTCTAGTAGAATATGGGAGCTGCCAATGCAGTGACCGTATGTGTTAAGTGTTATCACTCCTGTTGGCAAACTGGTGACTTGTGAGAATAATTACCCAGGTTGTCGAGTTCTAATTGGAAAGATCCTTTTTCCAGCGGAACTCATTGTACTACCGATATACGACTTCGATGTAATCCTAGGCATAGACTGGTTAACTAAGTATATGGCTTGCTTAGACTATTTCCATAAGACTATCACCGTAAAGGTAAACGAAATAAGCCCCAATATTGTGTTCCAGGGTGAGAAGAAGAGTTCGAATACTAGGTTAATCTCAGCACTGTGAGCAGAAAGATTAATTCATAGTGGTTGCGAAGGGTACATTGCTTCATTGTTGAGAAAAAACCGCTCAAGAAGTTAGAAAAGATACCTGTGGTTTTTGAATTTCCTGATGTGTTTCCTGATGAAGTACCCGGTCTTCCTCCAGTTCGGGAGGTAGATTTTACTATAGAGCTAGTACCTAGTACCGCTCTAATTTCTAGGTTTGTATAAAATGGCACCTGCAGAGTTGCGTGAGCTGAAGATACTATTGCAAGACTTATTGATAAGGGTTTTGCTCGTCCTAGCACATCGCCATCGGAAGCCCCAGTTTTGTTTGTGAAGAAGAAAGATGGCACCCTCAGGATGTGTATTGATTATAGGCAGTTGAATCAGGTGACAATTAAGAACAAGTATCCATTGCCTAGAATTGATGAACTATTTGACCAATTACAGGGTGCAACTCACTTTTTAAAGATCTATTTGAGGTATGGATATCATCGGTTGTGAATTAGAGATCAAGACGCATCTAAAACAGCTTTTAGGATAAGATATGGGCACAATGAATTCTTAGTCATGCCTTTTAGGTTTACCAATGCCCCAGCTATATTTATAGCCTTGATGAACAAGATCTTTTCACTCTATCTCGATCGATTCATAGTAAGTTTCATTGATGATGTACTGGTGTACTCCAAGACTCAAGACAAGCATGTTGAGCATTTGAGGATTTTCTTACAATTGTTGAGAGATCACCGACTATATGCCAAACTGGACAAGTGTGATTTTTAGTCAAACAAGTTGCTTTCTTAGGTCATATAATTTCAAAAGATGGACTTACAATAGACCCAGCTAAGATTGAGGCTACAACTAGTTAGCAAAGCTCCAAAACAGTTGCAGAGGTTAGAAGTTTTGCCGGTTTGGCAGGCTACTACTGAAGGTTTATAAAGGACTTTTCTAGAATAGTCACACCTTTGATGAAGTTGACTCGAAAAAATGAACCATTTGTTTGGTCGGCTGAATGTGAGTCTATTTTCCAACTCCTTAAGGAAAAGTTAACCACAGCTCCCATCTTATCTCTATCGGAAGGTAGTGGTGGATTCATTATATATACCGATGCTTCAATGATTGGGTTGGGATGTGTATTAATGCAAAATGGAAAGGTGATAACATAAGCATCTCGACAATTAAGGGAACATGAAAAGAATTATGCCACATATGATCTAGAATTGGTCGTAGTTGTCTTTGCCTTGAAGTTATGGAGACACTACTTATATGGAGAGAGATTTAAGTCTATAGTGATCATTGCAATCTCTAGTATTTATTCTCTCAACATGATCTAAACATGAGACAGCGTAGATGGCTAGAATTCATAAAGGACTGATTTTCCAATCAAGTATTTTCCAGGAAAAGGAAATCTAGTGGTTGATGCTCTAAGCAAGAAATCTACCATTGAGATAGCAACCATGTATGGTGAATGGTCTCTAGTAGACGAATTTGGAGATCTAGATGTGGAAGTCAAATTCGTTGATGATAAGGTTATGTTGGTGGCCATGTCTGTCTTTGAACCCACTTTAATACAGCAAATTAAAAAAAAGATAGTTTGAAGATCCACAATTTGTTAAGATTCGTGACCACATATCTAAGAGACCAGATTTTAGGATAGTATATGGTATGTTGTACTTCAAAGACAAGCTATGTGTTCTAGCAGTCCAAAATCAAAATTTAAAGGAAGCAATCATGACGGAAGCACAACATGCTAGATATTCTATGCACCCCGGGAGTACCAAAATATACTGGAATTTAAGTAGCAGGCTCTGGTGGAATACCATGAAGGGGGACATTACAGGCTTTGTGGCGAGATGTCTTACTTGTCAATGTGTAAAGACTGAACATTAAAAGCCTCCAGGTTTACTACATCCTTTACATATTCCAAATTGGAAATGGGATAATCTTTCTATGGATTTTATTTCAAGGCTGCCTCAAACGAGCAAACGTCATTTGATGTCATTTGGGTGATCATCGATTGATTAACAAAGTTAGTTCACTTTATTCCTATTCGGAAGAGGATGAAATTCCAGGAGATGGCTAAGATCTTCATAAATGAGGTTATGTGGTTGCACGGTACTCCGGTTTCTATAGTATCTGATCAGGACAGTATATTTGTATCTTCCTTTTGGCAATCTTTTCAGAAATCCATGGGTACCAAATACAATTTTAGCATAGCTTACCATCCTCAAACCGATGGGCAATCGAAGTGAACGATACAAACTCTTGAAGACATGTTTCGAGCTATCGTGATAGACTTCGAGAAAGAATGGGATGAACACCTTTCCTTATGTGAATGTCCGTACAATAATAGTTATCACACAAGCATCGGAATGGCTCCATTCAAAGCATTATATAGTCGTAAGTGTCGTACACTAGTCTGTTGGGAAGAAGTAGGAGTTAGAAGTTTTCATGGACCTTCTGTAGCTATGGATACAGCGGAAAAGGTGCAAAACGTTCAAGATAGATTAAGGATTGCAGAATCTCGCTAGAAGAGTTATGCAGACAACCACCGTAGACCCCTTGAATTTCAAGTAGGACGCAAGGTCTTCTTGAAAGTTTCTCCAATGAAGGGTACTATCAAGTTTGGGCAGAAAAGTAAGTTAGCTCCGCGGTTTATAGGGCCTTTTGAGATACAAAGTAGAGTTAGAGATTTAGGTTACAAGTTAGAGTTACCACTTCAACTCCCAGAAGTTCATAATGTATTTCATTTATCAATGTTTAGGAAGTACCTTCCAGATCCTTCACATGTTCTTGAATTAGAAGACATTCAAGTGAAGCTGGATGTGAGCTATAAAAAAGACCCCTTCGTATCATTGACACTAAAGATGAAGTGCTACATACTTAGATGATTAAATGGGTCAAGGTTTTATGGGAGCATCCTGGGCAAGAAGAAGCTACTTAGGAGCTTGAAGATCAAGTTCGGAAAAAAATGTCCAGAGCTCCTACTCGAGGTACATTGCATTTAGAGGATCGAGTGATCTTAAGAGGGGGAGGATGTAAGGTCCTGATCCCAACTTAGCTCGATTTATATTAATTAATCTTATTTATATTAACTAATATGTGTTTGGGTTAATTTAACTTAAACCTTTTGGGGCTTGGGTCATGAATACGTAGTTGGGTCGGGTGTGAACTTACCTAGGTAGTTAAAGGCCCTTTCGTAATTTGTTCTGGCATCAAATTGACACTTCATTAGTTGCATCTTATGGAATTCTTCGTGTAGATCATCTTTTATGTTGGGCTCAACTTGATTCAGACTCATCTTGGCCCAATTGAGGTCCATTTGACCTAACCTGTAATTTTCCAAGAGATGTTGGGCTTGCATGTAAATTTCAGGAAAAGTTGAATTAAAAAAGGGAGCCAACGTCTCTATCTTCCCTCTTACTCTGACAATCTTACTGGAAATTCTTCTTTTTCTCCTTTCTTCACCTCCACTTCACTTTGGACCCGAAAACAAGGACTTCAAGCCTAGTATGCAACAGTAATAGCCTCCATTCACCTTCTTCTTCTTCTTTTGTGCATCTTTCTCTTTGGAAGCACCTTCTTCTCAAAGCTATAACTACCTAAGGTGAAACCTCTAAACCCATTTCAATTCTTTGGCTTAATAGAGTCAAGGAGACTTAATTATACAACATACAAGCATTCTACATTAGATTCACTGTTTTCATGTCTTTCACGTAGAGAACCCATCTTCTTATTGAGGCTTTCCCTAACTACACACTAAAGAGAAGTTCGTAGGGTCAAGCACTATGTAAAAAGCAAGTATTAGAGTATATATGATACTACAAGTATGTCTATATTGTTGATTCTTGGACTGGTCACTCTAATTTTAAGTTACAGCTCCTTCCTCTTTGATTTAAGTATATATGCATTGAATTGAATGAATTAAAGTATGATTATGTAATGTGGGTTTTGTGTGAGCATTGTAAAACCCATAGTGATATTTTGAAGCAATAGGAAGCTCACTGTAACCCCTTTAAATTAAGAGTTCTATACTAAACTCGAGCTTCATAGTCATTTCTAGAATTTCTGAATCTTATGGTGAAGCCACGGCTAAGCCGTAAGTGTGTACAGCTTAAAATCCCGAGAGTACCAAAACACATTTTTGTACAATTGCTAACCCTTAGCTAAGCCATGGAATGAACACGGCTAAGCCATAACCATCCCGTGACCAAGCTATAAGTGATTTTACGGTGAGCTTTCCTAAGAGCCTAAAATCCTATTTTTTTTTCTATGGCTCACCCACAGCTAAGCCATGGATTGTACTATAGCTAAGCCGTAGCCTAACCATAGGCTTAGCATAACTAAGCTGTAGGTTAATATTCGGTTAAGCCGTAAATGCGTAGGAACTTGAGGGAAAAACTAAGCCACTGGACTAAGCCATAAAACACTGTGAACTTAAGATATAAGGGATTTCAAATAACTTTGTAGGGAGATCGTGAGTTCCAAGTGCAGAACCGTGATGTAGTAATATCCCGGTAAGTACAGGGTCGAATCCACAGGGAGCTATGTATTTTAAGGTTCCTTTTTCAACTTGTACCTTCCCTAAATAAAAATCTAAAACTAGCCTAGTTTAAAATCTAACAAATACAAACGTCTTACTTTCCAAAATTAAATTAATTACAAACCAATGAAAGAAAAGAAACTTTCCTAAATCTAGAAAACCTAAATCTAAAATTCCCTAAAAATAAAAACTAAAATCTCTACAAAACAAAACACACACTAGACCTTCCAATAAAACAAAAACTAAAATTAGAAACTTACTAAAAATAAAAGCTAAAGAAAGTTAGAAACAAATTAAACTAAATTGAAAGAAAACAAAAAAAAACTTTCTTAAATTAAAAGTTAAGTTAAGAATCTACACTTTCTTAAACAAAATTACAAATTAGAAAGTTAGTGAGTCAGAACAAAAACTGAAACTAACCTAAGTTAAGCTATTTTTAAAGCCATACAATGTATATGAACCAAATAATGCAACTTTCTAATTTAAGAATGCAACAAATCAAACATGAAAAACTTTCCTAAACATGATAAACATAAAAATGAATGCAAATCTTAACTTTCCTAAAGTAATGTATGATGTATGAATGATGAAAATGCAAATAAAAAAATTACAAGATGAATGTGAATGATAGGTGACTAGATTTACGGGGGAAATCAGATTTATTGAAGCTTATTCAGTTTATGTTTCAGAACTGAAACTTCTTCTTTTTAATATAGAAATTCAGTCTTTAAAGAGTGATTTAAACAATTCACAAGAACATCACACAATCATTTGAATAATGAAAGACTTTTACTACAGTTTCAAAACTGTTTTTGGATTGTTTTCATTAAATTTTCAGTTTTGAATTCAGATTTAAAACAGTTGGAAACATTAAGCAAAACATATGCAAATCTGATTTAGAAGAAATCATCCAACATGTGACCCAGTTGAGAATATTTTCTGCACAAAAAAGCTGGATTGTTTTTCAATTCAGAATTGTAGAATTGTTAAAACTAAAAATCTGATTTTTAAACTTGTCATGATCATCACCATTAAACATGATTGAAAAGTGAAATATGCATGAATCTAATGCAACCTACGACAGTAAATAATTCAAAAGAAAAAATTGTGCAAGAACATAAAGTGTGTAGGAAAATAAAATAAAAAGAGCAAAAATTAAACTAAAGGTGCAAAAATTTAAAAATGCATAAATTGAAGATTAAAAGTGCAATAAAATAAAAAAAAGTATTGCAGGAAGTCAAAGGCAGTAAACAACGGAAGTCAAAGGCGGTAAATTACTCCTTTTAATTCCTTATCTTAATTTTTGCTCAAAAAGATTAGAAGTATTGTGCTAAGGTTTTATTCTTCAACCTAGGTCGTCAATCTAAGTGAGAATAACAAATCTCCATTCAATGTGGAAATAAATTTCAGAATTGCCCTCTAATCTTTTTTCACTCAAACCTCTTTAACTCCATCTTGCATTACCTCCAAACAGACAATGTATCCGAAGGAACAAAGTATATTAAAAAGGTTACTAAGATGGGTTACTAGTTGTGATTCTAATTCTATCCCAATATTTAAACAAGAATGAAAATTAACCCAATCATAAACAAGACTAAAATTATGAACACCACAAAATCAAAGACAAGAAAAATTGAAAAAAAAACAAATTTTACTAGCATGAAATTGTTTTACAAAAGATTGAAAATAAAAAGCAAACAATTACATACTATGATGGATGAGAATTCCTCCTTCTAGTTGACACTTCAAGGTTAGTGGTGTGGCTTTAGGGCTAAGCATCCTTGATGACTTAAGATGGAGAGATAAGAGAGGGAGAGATGGAGTGTAGAAATCTAGAGGTGGGAGGTGGGTAATTCTTCCATAAAGAATATGGGAGAAGGGCACCCTATTTATACTTTTTCAAGTCCTACTCCTTCTCAAACATTAAAATCATAAAAATAATTAAAAAAATGAAAGAAAAAGGGTCCCAAACAATGGCTTGGGCGTGCCATATCTTTTGGGATTTTATTCTTATTTTTATCCTCTCTTTCCTTGCTTGTTTTGTTTGAAAGTCCCTCTTGGATGCTTCTTTCCTTTCTTATATGTGCCACCTTATATTGAGATCTCTGGAAAGATGAAGTAGGGATAAAAATACTCTCTTAGAATCAAACTTGGCTCACATGAGGTGTAGAACTTCCCCTTTTATCTCTTTGCATTGTCAACTTTCCTTTTTTGGAAAGTTCTCCTTGTTGGCTCCAAACTTGAAGAGATCTTCTGGATAATTCTCCCTTGATTTTTTTTCCTTTAGTTTTTTCAACCAAAATCTAATCCAAAATCCTCTTTAATTTGGACGTGGAATACTTGCTTGGATATTTTTTTTCATTTTTTTTTCAATTAAATCTTTTCCTTCTCTAAAAAGAACTCCTATGTGGCTTTCCTTATCCATCTTTGATGAGATATTCTTCAAATTCTCTTCAAAATCTCTTTAAAATGTGTAACAAATAAATGGACCCCATCTTGGATGTTTTCTAAGTGTACCCCACACATGTGCATATGTGTGTGGGACCATGAAGCCACCTTTTACAATTTTCTTCCAATTTCTTTTCCTCGTCAATTTTTCTCTCCTTTCTCTTGAAAATCAATTCCTTGCCTCAATTCTTTACAAATGGGACCCATATGATGAATTTCCTACAAAACAAATGTGAATTCATGTGAAAAGATAATTTTACCCCTATCATCACAAATGCATGAATCAAACCCATTTCTCATGAAATGATAATAAAAATGCACATTATTTTTTATGATTTTATGTGAATGAACTAATGATGATTAAAACTCAATTTATTTCATGAGCAAAAGTATTTTCACAAAACTTTCCAAAAATAAACTTTCCAAAAATGGCAAATTTATGAATGTATGCAAAAAGTGTGATTTTTAAACAGTTTATGCAGAGAAATATTAAAATGAATTTAAAATGCTTGAAACTGCTAGATCACACTAAATGAGACTCTTTAAAGTTAATAAGTCCTTAAAATGGTCCAAAAGATGTATGAAAATATGCAGTTTTAAGAACTTATCATAGGGCTTTAGATATGGCACCTTTTCCATAATTAAATTAGCCTAATGGTGATCAAATGATAAGGAGGACAGTATAGAGCTGTCACTTATCCCTTTCGATTTTTCGGAAAAATTCCTAATGTCACGTCACGGGTGTTAGCATAAAAGAGGTGTCCTCTACATACACAATGTAATGCTAAGACTGGTAACACAATGACACCGGACGTTTTATGAATACATCGTATTGAATGCCCTTGAGATCCCGGATTATCTAGCCTAGGGTTGGCTAGTAAATTTCCTTGATACCTTCTCAATTCAAATACATTCATATTGTATGAAACCTTGCTCTCAATATGATCTAGTCATGTACCCATTTTTCCTGGCAAATCTTGATATGAATCGGGCCTGAGCTTCTACTGAGTGAGTGCCAGTTAGCCAAAATGGGTGTAGCCAAGGTTGAGAAGGCTTGAGCTCTTTAGCTCATTTAAGTATGCATTATTTAATTATCAGTTACTTTGCTAATTCCAATTTCTATGACTGCAGATGATCTCAAGACCGAATCTCCCTTATGTCTGATCGGATAAGTATGAATAAATAAATATGAATATGAGACAATCACTATGATTGATCATAGTGATCGATCATAAGTATGAAAGATATGAATTCGGATTGGTCTTGATATGTTGAGTCGGCACCACTTAACTTGTACCCTTATTAAATTTGACAAGACCAATCTGAGTATTCTTTATCTTCCTACTACAGTAGTTTATGGAAGAGTTGTCATTACTCCTCAAAAAGCTAGCTTGATCCCTTAGCGTAATTCCTATATGTATGTTCACACTCTCTTTTGGGAGAATATAGCCTCGTGGATGCCAATTAGTATGTTTGATTTTTTGTTTATAATTCGTTACTTATGTTTACTCATGCACAACATGCCTAGTTTACGGTTATTACCTTCTTTTAATCTATGTATTTCTTAATTTATTTGATGCAGCATAATGGTCTTATGTATCTCTATATTTGCTTAACCATTGTGTTAACAGTGCTACCCTTAGTGTTACATATACAGAATCAAACCCCAACATGACTATTGATGCGTCCTAAGAGGGTGCCCCAACGGTACCTCGGGGTATAGAAGAATGGAAAGAAGACGACATATTTTACTAGTCATTTTATGAAGAGCATCAAAAAAGGGTTGTTCACTCGGTTGATAGGTTTAGCCTTATTGAGACTGGTTTTGTATAACTGAACATGGTTAAGAGAATTGTGGTTTATGTGTTAGGAATGGTTAAGTAACGAACTTAAAGTTATTTATAATTTTATAAGTTTCTTCCATGCATTGCTTATGATCATTATAGGTGTATTTCATAGGTTTCTGCTTTATATTTGAAATTAAATCTATGTGTTGATGGATAGTCTTCACATGTTTCTATGGAATCTCCCTTATAGTGATTTGTACGTATCTTCCCATGGCATGGATTACCATGGGATTACATATTCACACCCTAGAGGCCCATTCGAATCCCCAATTCCTGGGATTGGAGTGTGAAAAATTTAATTCAAGCCAATTAAGCCAAAGAAGATCTCAAAGAAATTTGCAACAAAAGACATGATGCTTACATGTCAAGATAGAGGGCCAAGACTGAAATTTGATAAAGGAAGGAACTAGAAAACAAGTTTCTAATTGTGCTCATGCAAACCACCTAACTTGTGCACATGGGAAGCAAATAAGGATCATTTTCTTTCTTATTTTCTATTGCTATTAGTCAGTCAAAGAGAAAGTTTTCTATAAAAAGGCAAGCCAAGTAATGTAATGCTAAAAGGAGTCCACTTTTAGCTATATATATTAATGAAGCCAACCCCTTCATAACCAATTCCACGCCCAACTCAAAAGCTCTCTATCTCTCTTCCACCCCATAAGGGTCTTGGCCAAACCTTGGGACTCATCACCATCCATCTTCTCCCACCATCTTCCTTACCTGTGGAGCATAATTTGAAGAGAAGAGTAGTTAAAGAGTTAAACGAGCAACCATTCTTCCTTGAAGTTTATGATCATTTGGTTGGTCTTGATGTATTTATTTTAATTTAATAAATCTGAATTTGTTTCTTATTTGGATTGAGTTTTTTATTGATAAAAAAAATTAGTGATGTCATGATTTTCACCATAGAATCAACATCGTATATTTATGCATAGTGACAGTGCGTGTTTGGTACGGTGGATATAAGTTTACTTTGATTCCATCAAATAAGGTTTTAAATTAAAATTAGATAATTAAAATCCATCTCTTTCTCTTTTATTTTGTTGCATTCTATTTTAATTTTTAGATTTATTTTATTCACTTTTAATATCAATCAATTGGTGGTTTGATGAGTTTTATGGTTTTGCAGTAAATAACTTAGGTTAGTTTTTAGGTTACAATTTTTAGATCAGGTTTAATTTATAAATTTTCAGATTTGGGAATGTATTTTAAATTTAATTTTTAAAATTAGTAATGTGTATTTTTATAGATTTTATTAGGCTAGCATTAGTTTTTTAATTAGGACAAGTTTCTGCGACAACTAGCTCCATGTAGATACAATCCCGGACTCACCAGATAAAACTACAATTGAGGCCTAACACTTGGGATCATTGATCACCAACTTGGACTACACATGTTACCCATTTCACTAAAGCAAGGCCATTAATGTGCATTTGATTTAGCCTTTTATTTTTGCAACACCTCCAGAATTGCTTTCGAACTGAAATAATTATTTGTGAATGTTTGGGTGTCCCTTTGATAATTTCTCCACACATCCATATTGGAATGAGTGATCAGTTGTGTAAGGTGTGGGTGATCATGTGAGGTCCTAATTGGTTGATCACTCACTATCTCATGGGTGTCCTCATTGGCAAGCTCCTTTGTATAATTATATCCATATTGATTTTTCCATTTTGGAGCATATGGTACCTATTTTATTAGAACAAGGCCTTTGATATACGTTTGCTTCCTCTACATGTTAGCGCAACACATCCACAATGAAATTTTGCCTAACATCCTTAGAAGATGAAGATTGGGTGTTGCTTTGATATCTCCCCCACACATCCTTTATACGAAGTGTATGTTGGTGTGAGCTGTAGGTATTGGCGTAGAGATTCCATGGGAATATCACTGGTGGATGTTGTTTTGGTACAGCATTAATCACCTCCCCACTTATCCATGTAAGATGAAGTGAATGTCAGTGTGGGGTATAGGAGATCAAGCAAAGATTTAGCCATTTCACTAGAGGAACTTTCATAATCAATGGATTACCTCATGACCGTGGAGTCCCATTGATTCATCATGAAGGGTGTCAAGAAGGGAGGGTGGCCAATTTTGGAGGGGTTTTTTTTTTTTTTTTTTTTGGTATATGAGGAAGCTAAAAAAAATCTTAGATCAAGAAAGGTTTCCTAAAAATTGAGTCCTAAATTTAAAAATAACTAAAAGAAATAAGTTTCCAATGAAAGTTCTGAATTTTTTTATTTTTTGGGAAAGTTTCTTATCCAAAAAGTTGAATTTGGAAGGTTTTTTTTTAACTTGCCTTTTAAGGAAGTGTTTTAGAAAATTTTTTTTGAGAAACTTTAAAAACCTAGAAAGTGATTAAAAATAGAAAGAGAACTAATTTTAGAAGTTCCTAAACATCCATAAAAATAAACAACCTAAACTAGTTAACAATAGGACTAGTAAGATGGCTACTTTACCAAAAGAATGTGATTTTTGAGTAAATTTAGGAAAATAAATTTTCAGATCAGAAAATACCCAAATTTTATGAAAGATTAGAGATAATGACTCCAAGTACAAGGCCTCAGTTGTAGTTTTACCCGGTGAATCGAAATCAAATCCACAGGGAGCTATGTATCTTACAACCTGTCCTAATTAAAAAACTAATGCTAACCTAATAAAATCTATAAAAATAAACAGTATTGAATCTAAAAATTAAATTTAAATTACAATCCAAAATTTAAAATTAAATAACAAATAAAAAACTAAACCTAACCTAAAAATCCTAAACTAAAAAGTAACCTAAATTACCAAACTGCAAAATAATAAACTAGATCAAACCACCAATGTAGAAGAATAAACAAACCATGCACTAAATTAAAAATCAGAAATAAATCATTAAGAGGTAGTGAAAAAAATAAAATAAAAAGAATTACAGTTTCTTTTATTATGGGAAATTAGAACATCATATTGGTGGAATTAATAAAATACTACAAAAACACCACACCAAGTGTGTACTGTTACCACACACAAATATATAATGTCGATCCAAGGCAGGACACCTTGACCTCACTAATTATGTTTTTTAAATTAAAATGGACCAATACAACCAATAATCCCTAAAAACAATTAAAACTTAATAAAGAAACTATCCATACTCTAAATCAAGACATCAAGAAAGAGATGGAACTTTGTGCACAATTCGGGATCTAATCTTCATTCTTCACAACATGGGAAAATAATTGGACAAGAGAATGATGATAGAATGGAATGGATGGAGTGAATGGGACCTAAGAGGGTTGGCATAACCCCTCTTGGGGTAGAGGAGAGATGGAGAAAGAAGGAGGGCTTGTGGTGTACTGGACAACTCTCCTCTTGAATCCTTTTTATAGTGTTTGGTCTCCTTCTTTGGTCAAAAGTTAGTAAATAAATAGTAAGTAGAAAGATTCTTGGTTCCTTTTCTTGTGCAAATTTCTCTCCATACCCACTTTCTAAAATCAAAACAAGATTTCAATTTTATACAATCCTGCCTAAAAGTACATAGCCAACTTCCTAAGGCCATAACTTTATCATTTTAGCTCCGATTGATGTAATCTTTGTTCTACAGAAATCTACTCAAAAAGAGCTTTCTAACGGTATCTAGATTGCTTCGATCTGACACTCGGTTTGAAATGGTTGTTTTAATCCATACTATACAAATCAAAATGGGATTAAATTTCCATTTTTTATCTCTTCTTCTTTGACTTTCCTTTTCTTGGATTTTCTACACCATGGCTTTCCTTTCTTCATTTCAATTTGAGTTCTTGAAATCTAAATTTAGATTCATGCAATAATTAAAAAGTGGGACCCTCCTTCAACATCCAATCTTGTATGCAAATCTTCACATTTATGTGGGTCTATTTTATTCAATATTCCTACAAAGAAAAGTGACATTTTATTAAAAATACTGATTTTGGCCAAAAGTCACAAATGCATGTGGGTCTTGATAAAAACCATTGTCATTTTTATGTGAAAATTATGAATTTGAAAAACCTTCTAAAAATGGATATCCAAAAATGAGAAGTTTTATAATTTTATGAAAAAATGATGATTTTCAATGGCTTTTGCGTGAAAACTCTAAAATGAATTCAAAAATCACAAAAGCTTGATTTCCAACTAAATGAAGAAATTTCTAATGAATAAGTCCTTAAAATCCCCTAAAGTAAAGATAAAATGATGCATTTTTAAGGACTTATCACTCCCTGAATCCTTTTGCTTTGATATTTTTATGGAACAAAGTTAACTCATCTAACAATGGTTTCTCCAATTACAAGGAAAAATAACCTTTCTATGTCACGTTTTTAATTACCAATATTTGGGCAAAAATAGTGACTGTTTGTTATCTAAATTTACTATCTTTTTAAATATGAAATATATCCTTTTAATTACAAAAAAAACCATGAATTCCATATTTAAAATTCCGATTTCCAGCAACACATGATATGAATGCATGCTTCTAAAAAATTAATCCCAGCCATAAATCATGCAACGTAAAAGCACAAATAAAGAAACAAGAACAATGGCATTTAAATGTAGTATTTTTTCTAAAATTCAATTGTAGTGAACAATGAAAGTAAATGTAGTAATGTAGTAAACAAAAAAATAAATAAATAAATGTAGTTCATAGAAAATTAAATGTGGTTCAAGTAGGGGTATAGTTTTATTTCTTCCAAAAAAAGTACTTACTCATTTTAATTCTACTTCAAGTATGTCCTTACAAACTCATCAATCCAAGTACTCAACCAAGCACACATTCAAAATATATTAAATCACAAGAACAATTATGAAATAAACAAATCAACACTTTTTTTTACTTGTATGATCAAACTTTACATGAGATAAAAAAAATTAAATAAAAGTTTTACGTACTATGATGGAAATTCACCTCTTCTAGTTAGAATATCAAGGATGTAGTGTGGCTTTGTGTCTAAGCCTCCTTGAGGAAAAATGTGTAGAGAGAGAGAGAAAGGGAGAGAGTGAAGTGGAGAAGGTTAGAGCGGGGAAGAATTCCATGAGAGAGGGAATGCCCAAGGCCTCGATTTATAGTTTTTTCTTTTTTTCTTTCTTGCTTTGACCCACTATTCATGGTAGTTTAAATCTTCCATGCTTGCACCAATTATTAATTTATGGAAATATGATGAAGTAAACCCCACAAATCCCACGTGGCTTTGAGATGCACATGCTTAAGTCGTCCAATTTTTTGGTTTTTCTTGCACATCTTTTCGTTTATGGAATATTTTTCTTTGACTCAATCTTATATGAGATGGAATTCAACTCTCATTGCCATGAGTTGTATGTAATGGATGGATGAGGCTGGGATGTTCAGTTATGTATAGCTGGCCTTCTTGTTTTTTCTTTTTTTTTTTTTTAATTGAATCTACATATGATGCTAGCTTTCCAATCTTGAGATATTTTCCTTTGACTTAGAAATTTTTTAGAGATTTTTGTAAGAGATATTCTTGCAATTTAGTTGGCCAAAAACTCCAACTCAATCTAAGCTGATGTGTGTCATCTATGCACATGCATGCTTGCCATTTTTTGTGATTTTCTCTCATTTGCATAGAATATCTCACATGTGGCTTTTCTTCTTCATCTTTAATGAGATTCCCTAGCACTTTCTTTAGATTTTCTTAGAAATACCTTGGAAATAATTTAAAATTTGCAACAAGTGGAGTGGACCCCATCTTGACCATCCCACATGTGTGCCCACACATGTAAATGAGTGTGGGACCCTTTAAGCCATTATTCACAATTTCTTGAATTTTTCTTCTCTTTTTTTCTTCTTTACTTTCTTTTCTGCAGAAATGATTTCTCTAATCTAATTCTTTCCTACGGCACTCAATTCAATATTTTCCTACAGGAAAAGGTGAACTATCATTTACAATAGTAATTTTGATCGAAGGCCACAAATGCACGATAATGGGCCCATCTCTCATGAAATTATTATGAGAATGCACATCGTTAAGATTTCAGATATCCATCGATTAAATAATTACTGACATTTATATCTTAATCAATATCTTAATAATTCCTTGAGACTTTCGCTTAACTTATTTGATATGTCGGACACAAAGTCCAGCTGCAGTGTTTAACATAATCAAACTTCTTCAAGGGGATATCAATAATCCCTATTATAGGACGTGGATTCTGTTAATAAACTGATATCCACCATATATGTAGTATAGTTATCCAATTTATTGAGATTATTAACCTGTAAAAGGTTTCACTTCTTTGTAAATTAAAATGTCAACACTAAATGTAGGTGTCCATTATTTATATCTGGATTAAGAGTACAAGCACTCATAATCACCATTTGGATGTTAACTGTCTTATATAGCTAGTATAATGACAATAAACCTAAAAGCGGTCATGTTCAATACACAAAGTGTACTAGCATAACAAGTCGAAACTATATCATTTCCTATAGCCAAAACAAGATTGCGAAAACATCATGCTACAATCGTACCGATGATGCGTCCAACTCCATCTAGATTGTAAATAACAACTTATATTCTATACGGGTTGATAAATAAGTCTTCTATGTGTAAGCTGAACTCTACACACTAACTTGTCTACTATATAGAATAAAGACACAAACATACATAATAAGTAATAATGCAATCATTTGTCAATAAAAATTCTCATTAAGATGAAAAGACAAACATTACTAATAAATAAATCAGTTAAAGATAAAAACATTAAAGTATGCATTTAGTATAAATTTCCAAAAATCTCCTACTAAGACTCATAGCCATGCTGACGTGTATTTTAACCCCAGTCCCTCCACATGACTATCAAAGCTCTTTGGTAGTTAGCCCTTTGTAAAACAATTTAACAAGTTATCCGCCGATGCATTCTTAGTCACAATTATATCACTCTTCGGTACGATTTCTCATATGAGATGATATTTTCACTAGATGTGCTTACCCTTCTTATGCATCTTGGGTTCCTTTGCATTAGCAACCATTTCGGTTTTATCACAATAATGTATTATAGGTGATTCTACCAAAGGTACCACATCTAGATCCATCAAGAAGTTTCTGAGCTAAATTGCCTCCTTGGCTACTTAAGAAGGTACTGCATATTCAGCTTCCATGGTAGAGTTAGCTGCACATGATTGTTTGACACTCCTCCAACTTATAGCACACCTCCCAAGGTAAGTACAAATCTTGAAGTCGACTTTCTGGCATCATTATCTAACTGGAACTCCGAGTCTATGTAGCCAATGGGTATCAAACTCTCAACCTGGTAAATCATCATAAAATTTCTAATCCTCTTAAGGTACTTAAGTATATACTTTACTACAGTCCAATGTTCTCTCCCTGGATTAGATTGGTATCTACTAACCATGCCAACGGCAAAACAAATATCAAGTCTAGTGCATAGCATTGCATACATGAGGCTTCCCACCGCCAAAGCATAAGGTACTTCATCTTTTCTATCTCATCAGGCGTCTTAAGACAGTAATCCTTGGATAAAGTAATTTCATGCTTGAAAGGAAGAAATCCTTTCTTGGATTCCAGCATGTTAAAACAAGCAAGAATTGCATCAATATAAACCACTTAGGATAAGCCTAACATTCTTGGTTTCTGATCTCTCTGGAGCTTGATCCATAGAATGTGACTAGCTTCTTCTAAGTCCTTCATATTGAACTGACTAATTAACCATACTTAAATTGAAGACAACACAATGACATCATTTCTAATGAGTAGGATGTCATTTGCATAAAGTACTAAAAAAACCACTACACAGTCACGCGTTGTACCTCTTATACACACAGGATTTATTAAGGCTCTGCTTGAAACCATAAGATTTAATGGCTTAATTAAAATGAATGTTTGAAGATCTAGATGCTTTCTTAAGTCTATAAATAGACCTCATAAGCTTGCACAACATGTGCTCAAGGCCTTCAGCTACAAATCCATCTGATTGTACCATATAGATACACATGTCAAGATTTCCATTAAGGAAAGCTGTCTTGACATCCATTTGTCAATTTTCATAATCGAAATGAGCCCCAATGGCTAGATGAATTTCAGCATAGCTACTGGCGAGAAGGTCTCGTCATGATTGATTCATTTTTTCTGAGTAAACCCTTTCGTAAAAAGCCTAGCTTTGAAGGTTTCAACCTTTCCATCTACCCCTATTTTCTTCTTATAGACCTACTTGCAACCGATAGATTTTATCCCCTTTAGTGGCTCTACAAGATCTCATACTTAATTAGAGTACATAGACTCTATTTCTAATTTCATAGTTTTTTGTCATAGTTCTACATCTTTGTCATGGAGTGCTTCATTATAGTTATAGGGTTTGGTATCTAGCTCATCAAGGACTTTGTCAAATGACTCTCTGAAGATCATATACCGCTCGAGTTGATGAACAACCCTCCCACTACGATGAGGCATTTCCTATGTCTGTGTATGAGTGGTGTCATGCTATGCTAAAACTAATCCTGGTGTACCATCATCAACATGCTGATCCAACTCATTACCCAGCATGTTGGTGGGATCACTTGGAGTATCATTAGTTTAAGAATTAGCAATCCTCCCACTACGACGAGGTAATGGAATGCCAAATTATTCATCTTGCGATGTCTCTTCCTGTGCTACTTGTAATGGAAAAGATTGGGTAGGTCTCTCTCCTTTCAATTCCTCTAGAACAATTCTACTTTTAAGTCTATGGTTCATTACATAATCCTCCTCTAAGAATTAGGCATTGGTGCTAACACTGACTTTTTGATCTTTAGGATTATAAAATGAATCAACCATTTTGTTCCTCTAGGATATCCAATGAAAAATGCAAACTTCCGTTCTTAGTTCCAACTTAACTATGTTCCCTTCAGCACGTATGTTGCACTACCCCAAATCTGAACATGCTTTAAAATGGGTTCGCTCCAAGTCCATAGCTCTATGGGTGTAATAGGTACTAGTTTAGATGGAACTATGTTTAGAGTGTATGCAACTTTTCTAGAGCATGCCCCCAAAACGCATTAGGCAAATTTGAATAACTCATTATTAACCTCACCAATTCCATAAGAGCTATATTCCTTCTTTCTGCTACACCATTTTGTTAAGGTGTACTTGGTGTAGACAACTAGGATGTAATCCCCTCTTGTGCTAAGTAATCCCTAAATTCTCCAAAGAGGTATTCGTCATCACAATCAGATCATATTCATGGTATCCTGATACTCTTACTTAGACGCATCTCCATTTCCGCCCTATACTCCTTGAAGTTCTCAAAGCGTTCGGACTTACGGTGCATTAAGTAAATATACACATGCCTTGAGTGGTCACCAATAAAAGTGATGAAATACTCAAAGCCACCTTTTGCCTAGACATTCATGGGTCCATACAAGTCACAGTAAACCAATTCCAATGATTTTTTGGCCCTATAGCCTTTTGCCAAAAAAATGGCGCTTGGTCATTTTCCCCTCTAAACAAGATTCCCAGACTAGAAGTGCCTCCATTTCCAATGAATCTAATGATCCATTTGCAACCAATCTTGAAATCTAGTTTAGATTAATCTGACCTACGTGTAAATGCCAAAGATACATTTGGTTCAATTATGAAGGTTCCTTTCTTTTACATGATAGGGTAATTGTGTTATTCGATTCAGTCGGTGCAGTTTAGGAGTGATAAGATCAACAATATAAAGATCATCCACCAATGAACCAAAACAGATAAAATGCTTATTGTACTTAATAACCACAAATTTATTAAAATAAATGGAGTTTCCATCTTTAACCAACTTGGAAATGAAAACTAAATTTCTCACAATGAAAGGACAAAAAGACAATCTTTTAAAATTAAAGTCTTATCTCTACTAAAACTTAGATAAACATCTCCTACTGCAACTGCTACCACTCTCATAGCATCATTCATAAGCAAATAAATCTCCCCATCACTGAGCTGCCTGGTTTCCTAGAACTTCTGCAAAGAATTGCAAACATGAATAGTGGCTCCCGTATATACACACCAGGTACCGGTAGATATCACTGCCAAACATGATTCAACAACTAGTGAATGAAATTTGCCTTTATTGTTCACTTTGTTGAGATAAGTTAGACATTGCTTTTTCCGGTGCCATGCTTGCTTGCTTGTAATGAAAACGCTTGCCCTTGGGCTTTTCACTCCTCCCTAAGGTCCGTTGCCCCCTTGAAGAATTGCATTATGATTCTAACCTTTTTTCTATTTCTTCTTACTTTTCAACTTAGAAACAGAACCTTTTTCAGCAACGTGAACACTAGCTGGCTTTTTCATAGGGCCTTAGCAGCTGAAAATTCCTTGAGTAATTCTGCCAGAGAAAAGCTGACTTGTTCATGTTGTAATTTAGGTGAAAATTCTCAAAGGAATTAATCAAAGACTGAAGAATGATATCAATCTAGGTTTCTCCATCAATTTCATCTCCAAGGACCTTTAGTTCATTGAGGTGTCCCATCCTTTTCAAAACATTGTCCCTCACAGAAGTACCTTCAACCATTTTAGTATTAAATAGTTCTTTCATAGCAACCTGCCTACCTACCCAATCTTGATCACCAAATGTCTCCTTGAGGCTATACATGATGTCATAGGCAGTAGGCGAAGACTAATGCTGATGTTGCAAAACATTTGACATAGATGCCAACATGTAACATCACGCCATTTCATCAGCCTTGATCCATTTTTTGTATGTCTAGACTGCCACCTCATCAGTACAACCATCAACATGTTTCTTTAAGTACACCTCAGTGAGCACATATTTGTACTCTTCAGTAATTAGCACAATATCTAAGTTTTTTTTCCAATCAATGAAATTAGGTCAGTGAGTTTGTGTTCTTTGAGAATAACAGTAAGTGGATTGAAAGAACCTATCTTAAATCCTAAGAACTGCATAACCAACAAAATTATGATGCAAATAAACTTTGGATTCAAATAAAAGGAAAGTGGCTCCCTCTGCCAATTAATAAAAGAAACCGACAATAATCTAAAGCACCAATGCATAGTATGCCTCGATAGGAGGACTTTTACCATACTTCTTTTTTTCACATATGATTTAACCTACTAGTTTTACTATCAAGGCAACAAATTGTGCCAAGAAAAACCAAATAGCTGCCATAACTTTGGTCCTATAAATAATAGCAATGGCTCAGATGGAGAGCATACTGTTGCTTATAACTAAGTGAGCACCATCATTTAATTTAAGGTCCATTATTCTGTATTCGGTCCCGTCAAATAGAGAAGTGGCCTATACTAATAATTACCCTAAAATTCATATAGGAGTTTGTACTAGAGATTTCATAATTAACCCCCATCCATAAGGAAGAGACTCCAAGGTCAACACAAAAATCAACTATATCTCCTACAAAATAATGATGAGACCATGGGAACTAAAAGGTTCCCTCTCCCACTTAGTTATTTAACAATGAGGGTTCTTATATAATAGTTTAATTAAGACTAGTTTAGAATACTAAAGTAATACTTTACTAAGATTTCTAGGTTACCTTATCTTTACTACTTCACCATTCCAAATAATATTAAACAGGTCTAATATCATATTTAGCAGGTTATGACAATAATAGACATCCAAGCACAAAAGGAAAGAGAACCAGAAAAGTGTCCTACCTATCATGGTTAAGTAGGATCTTTTTTACTTTATAATTGTCACTTCTTCAAAACATGTGCTTGTAAAGGGGGTCTAGGGGTGTGTCCAAGGGTGTCCCCCAGTAAGGATCGAGCTGCCTTCAAAAATTGAATTTCTGTCTTCAGAACCTATGTCCCCTCTTTAAAAAATTACATTGACCTTAAGCCTCCTGATGAATGGAGTTCATATGCTATATCAATAAAATTACATCACTATGAAAAATTACATTGAATCCTAAGCCTCCTAATGAACAGAGTTCATATACTATGTCAATATAATTAAACCACCATGAAACATTAAAAAAAAATGTCCACGAATTTGATTTGTGTGATCCATTCATATAACATACACATATGGTGACCATGATAGCCAGATCAGTCATTGCAAAATAAAGGTTAGATAGTTCGTTGCAAAACAATTACTGCAAATGCAATCGACATTTTTTTACAGCAACCTATAATCTTACTTTATTCTGTTCCATCCATATGAAGTATCAAGATTGACTTAGGTACCATTGTTGGGAGGTAGCCGCCAGGATCCCTAGATATTGCGTACAGTTTACTACAGAAATAACTTTAGACGATGATAATTCAAAAACATACCTACGAGATCTCTCCGATTTTATCTCGATCTTATAGCAACTCGAAAATCACAAGACCTTCTACTGTCTTCCTTTATGCTAGAACTCGCACTGGGGTGTGGGCCTCTTTTACAAATTCTCTCTGCTCTAAAAGAATGAAATTTCTCTTGGTATGTTTCCTAGATAGCAATAGCACATATTTATAGGCTATAGTATGGACCTTAAAAAGGAAATAAAGAATAGGCTTCTTATGTAAATAGGACACCCTGATTCAACTTAAATTAGAATCCTAGTTCTATAAATTACAAATCAGTCCATTAAAGAGTTATAATTGCACTCCTGTCCTTATTCTTAAAATTATATTTCGTGCTTCTTGTTATTAAATTCTTACTAATCTCCCCATGTTAAGATTTCAGATATCATCGATTAAATGATTACTAACATCTATGTTTAATCGATATCTTTATAATTCCTTAAGACCTTACACTTAATTTTTTTGATATATTAGACACAAAGTCCACCTGCAGGGTTTGACAAAATCAAAACTTATAAGCTTCATCAAGGGCATATCATCAATCCCTATTACGGGACATGGATTCCGTCAATAAACTAATATCCATTAGACATGTAATGTAGTTATCCAATTTACTGAGATTATTGACCCATAAAAGGTTTCACTCCTTTATAAATTAAATTGCTAAACACTAAATGTATGTGTCCATTATTTATATCAGGATGAAGAGTACAAGCATTCATAATAATCATTTAGATATTAATCGTCTTACATAGTCAATATAGAGACAATAAATCCAAAAGCAATCCTATTTAATACACACAAAGCATACTAGCATAACGAGTTGAAACTTTTACATTTCCCATAGCCAAGACAAGCCTGCTAAATGATTAGGCCTTAACAATGCAAATTTTCATATATATATTAGACTACTTTAAGGATTTATTGACTTGAAAGAGCCTCCTTTAGTATGATATTATGTTTTCAAGCATTTTAAATTCATTTTAGTATATTTCTACATAATTTGTTTAAAAATCACACTTTTTGCATAAATTCATGAAACCTGCCATTTTTAGAGTTCTATTTTTGGAAAGTTTTGTGAAAATTATTTTTCTCATGAAATAAATTAAATTTTCATCATCATTAGTTCATTCACATAAAATCATATAAAATAGTGTGTATTTTTATTGTCATTTCATGAGAGATGGGCCCACATTCATGCATTGTGATCTTAGGGTTAAAATTGTATTTTCACATGAATTCAAATTTGTTTTCTGGGCAATTGATGATATAGGTCCCATTTTCAAAGAATTGAGGCGAAGAAATAATTTTCAAAGAAAGAAGAGAAGAATTGATGAGAAGAAATAAGATAGAAGAAAAATTTACAAAATTGGCTTCATGGTCCCACACACATGCACATGTGTGGCGATACACATGGGACATCCAAGATGGGGTCCATTTGAGTGTTTCACATTTCAAGATACTTCAAGAAGATAAGAAGAACAACCCATCAAAGATAAAGAAGGAAAGCCACATACGAGTTCTTCTTGGAGAAGGAGAATATTTGAAAAAAAAATAAATACATATATACAAGATATTCCACATTGAAAGGAGGCTTTGGATTAGAGTTTTGGTTAAAAAAGAAAGAAAAAATCAAGGAGAATTATAGAAAAAAATCAAGGAGAATTATCCTCAAAGATCTCTTTGAGTTTGGAGCCAACAAGGAGAACTTTCCAAAGAAGGAAAGTTGACAAAGCAAAGGATAAAGGAGGAAGATTCTGCACCTCATGTGGGCTAAGTTTGATTCTAAGAAAAGATTCTTATCCTTACTTTGTCTTTCCAAAGATCTCAATGCAAGGTGGCAAATATAAAGATAGAAAGAAGAAGCAAAGAAGGACTTCTCAAAAAAAAAAAAAAAAAAAAGGATAAAAAAGGAAAAAAAATTCCAACTAGGGAATTCATGCCCAAGCCATTATGGAGCCTCATGTGGGCCAAGTTTGATTCTAAGAGAAGATTCTTATCCCTACTTTGTCTCTCCAAAATCTCAATCCAAGGTGGCAAATGTAAAGATGGAAAGAAGAAGCAAAAAAGGACTTCTTAAGAAAGAAAGAAAAAAAAAGAAAAAAAACTCCAACTAGGGAATTCATGCCCAAGATCCCATTTTCTTCCAATTTTTTGTATTTTTTTTTGTCAAATCAAGTTTAAAATGACGTAGGACTTAAAAAAGCATAAATAAGGCACCCCTATAGCATATTCTTCGTGGAAGAATTACCTACCTCCCACCTCTAGATCTCTACATCTATCTCTCCCTTTTTTGTCTCACATCTCAAGTCATTAAGGAGGTTTAGCCCTAAAGCCACACCACCAACCTTGAAGTATTCAATTAGAAGGAGGAATTCTCATCCATCCTAGTATGTATTTGTTTGATTTTCATTTTCAATCTTTTGTACAACAATTTTCATGCTAGTAATAAAGTTTGTTTCTTTTCAATTTTTTTTTGTCTATGATTTCGTGGTGTTCTTAATATTAGTCTTGTTTGTGATTGGGTTAATTTGCATTCTTATTTAAATATTGGGATAGAGTTGGAATCACAACTATTAACCCATCTTAGTAGTCTTTTCAATATACTTTGTTTCTTTGGATACATTGTTTGTTTGGAGGCAATGTAAGATGAAGTTAAAGAGGTTTGAGTGAAAAACGATTAGAAGCCAATTCTGAAATTTATTTCTACCTTAAATGGAGATTTGTTATTCTCACTAAGATTGACGACCCAAGATGAAGAATAAGGCCTTAAGACAATACTTCTAATCTTTTTGAGCCCAAGTTGAAATAAGAAATCGAAAGAATAACATTACCACCTTTGATTTCCTTTGTTTACCACCTTTGACTTCCATTGTTTGCCGCCTTTGACTTCCTGCACTTTTATTTTCAATTTTCCTACACTTTTGACTCTTATTTTTGTACTTTTACATTATTTTCTGCACTTTTATTTAAATTTCTGCACTTCTTGTTCTTTCATAATTTGTTTAGGGATGTTTCACTTCTGTAGGTTGCATTAGGTTCATACATATTTCAATTTTTAGAATCATGATTAATGTGTTTGTCATGGAACTTTAGAAATTAGATTGCATGTCTGAATTTTATGTGTTTGAAAATCATGAAAATCAGTCCATAAATCAAGATGAAATCTGAATTTGTCATGTCCGATTTGTGCACTCCATTGTGTGTCTGATTATGTTCACAAGTTCTGTTTGTTGCAAGAAGTAAAATCGAAATCTGAAATTCAGGTTTGAGGAGAAATAGTTCAAAATTTTGTGCAGAAACTATGTCTAAAACAATTTCATATTGGATGAATTTTTGCTAACCAGATTTGCACATTTTCATATCAGTTGAATGCTTAATGTTTATACAATTTTAAAGCTTGAATTCAGACCTAAAACATAAGTGAAAACAATCCAAGAACAAGTTTGAAATTGAAAATTTTTCTTGTTAGAATGAACAAACAGATTCAGTAGATAATTTGAAATTCAGATCTGAATGTGACTTGCAGTTTTGAACTTAAAACAGTTAGGAATAAGGTCGTGTATTATGTTCTTCATGAATAATTTTGTGCATTTGGTTACCTTTGATGTCCTCAATGTTTGAACAATTTTTAAAACCTAAAACGTTCAAAATTCAGATCAAGAATTTGTGATGGAAAAGTGCTTAACACAGATGCTAAAATAGTGACTTATTATTATGGATTGATGAATCATTGTGACTTGTTTCATATCAGTTATACATAAGAATTTCTGAGTTTATTTAATGAATTTCAATTCTAAAATTGCATGAATTCAGCAGTAGAAATCTATTTTTTGAGTCTTTCTTTGCTGCTCCTCTAGTTCATACATCATATGAGCCACTTCACCATGTTAGAAATAGACTACATGTTCATGCATTGATTTAAATGTTCTTTTTTTCATGATTTTTGCATCTTGTTTACTTTAGGAAATTGAGTTTTCAGATTTGCATTTATTTTTTTAGTGTATTATGTTTGAGTAGATTCATTCTTAATTTAGAAAATTGCTTTGTTTAGTTATATTGTAGTTGTGTTGTATAGTTGTATTGTATGTTGTTGTTTTAGAAATTGTTTAGCTTTAGGAAATCACAAATTTAACTTTAGATTTCTTTTTAAAATTAACCTCTTACTAATTTAAATATGATTTAGAATTTTTTTTTTTAGAAAGTGGAGGCTCTTAACTTAACTTAGTTTGTAATTTAGGAAAGTTTTATTCTTCATCACTTTTTATTACTTTGTTTCTAACATTATTTAGTTTTTTTTTTGTTTAGTAAGTTTCTAATTTTAGTTTTTATTTTTTTGGAAGTTCTAATGTGTGTTTTATATTGCACCAATTTTAGTTTTTGTTTTTAGGAAGTTTTAGAATTAGGATTTTTAATTTAGGAATTGTTGTTGTAATTTTTTAATTTTTTTAGAATGACTATATTTGTTAGATTTTAAATTAGGTTAGTTCTAGAATTTAATTTAGGCAGGTAACAAGTTGAAAACATCTTTAAACGTAGCTCCCCGCGGATTCAACCCTGTACTGACTGGGATATTACTACATTGCAGCTCCACACTTGGAGTTAACGAACAAGTTTTTGGCGCCATTGCCAGGGAGCGCCAATAAAGGTGACTATTCTAACTTTCCCTATTTACATTGTGGGTGTGATTTAATTTTAGCATCATTCTAGAAATAGGAGGACATGCATAGAATGATGAATAGCCCTAAATTAGAATAGGAAAGTACATGGAATGTTAAAAAATACACATCATTGTTGTTTTTAGAAACTTTCTAAAATTGGAAAAAAGTTAATGTTTTCAACTTATCATAACTCCTCTTAGAAGAAAGTACACCAAAAGTGGTCTAATTGTTGTCCTTAACATTCTTGGTGCCAAAGAAAGCCTTTGCCCTTGTAGCACACAACAGTTAGTTTGTTCAGGAAACTGGTCCTTTAAACGGGTCCATCTATGACTCTACCACTTCTTGGTGGCTAACCTGGCTGAGTTGGTTTCATAGGACCAGATTGGAGATTGTAAAACTCAAAGAAACTTTTCAACCTTAGGAGTTATTTAAATTCTAGGTTTATTTTCTCATTTAAAAAGCAAAATAAATAAATAAATAAATAATATCAAAATTCCAAAAGAAAGGATAAGCCCTTTCAGCCAATTTGGCAAAGAGGATCAGCACATAGATTAAAAAGAAAAGAATCTCCTAAACCCTCAAGTTCTTGGAGATTGTCTCAAATGGTGAGTGAGTTTTGTAACAATGATGCCCAACTCAGGAATAAGATAATAATGGGGACCGTAATGGTGTGGAGGTTAACCAGCCACCGAGGACTTTACGTGATTACTTGAGCCCCGCACGTCAAACCACGCCATCATGTATAGTGATGCCCCCAAATTGGGTCAATTTCAAATCAAACCTAGCATGATCCAACTTTTACCTAAGTTTCATGGGCTTGACTCCAAGAGTGCATACTTGCATTTAAAAGAATTTGATGAAGTATGCTCAACACTTCAGTTATAGAATTTAGTACTGGATGTAATCAAACTTCGATTATTTCCATTTTCTTTGAAAGACAAAGCAAAGACTTGGCCCACTCTCTTAGACCAAGTTCAATTAATACCTGGAAAGGCCTTGAAACTGAATTCTTAAAAAAATTCTTCCCACAACATAAGACCAACACTTTAAAAAGGGAGATCATGATGTTTAGACAAAATCTCAATGAACCCTATTATAAGTGTTGGGAAAGATTTAATGAATTGATTCTTACATGTCCTCATCACGGATATAAAACTTACTATCTCATTAAAATTTTTATTGAGGGTTTAACTCTAATACCCGTCAATTTATTGAGATGATGTGCAATGGTCAATTCGATCAAAAGCAAATTGATGAAGCGTGGGAAGTTTTGGAATTAATGGCCGAAAATGCACAAAATGGGCCTTATTTGATAGGGTGGATTAATCCAGGTCATTGAACCGTCTAAGGGAGGAGGGATATATCACTTGAATAATCAAACTGAAATCCAAGCCAACCTTGCTACACTTGTAAGAGAAATAAACCTGAAACTTGGAAAGAACAAGGAGATAATTATAGTTTGTGGTATTTGTGCTTCTGAAAATCACATGTCAGTAGACTGTCTAACTGGACCTACATTACAAGAAGTAATTCAAGAACAGGCTAACATTTTGAGCTCTTACCAAAAGCCGTTTAATACAAATACCATGGGGAATATGTATAATCCTTCATAGTGAAACCACCCAAATTTTAGCTAGAGGAATGGACCAAATGCTACACCTGAGTATAATCCCCAACAACCATCAAATTCTGGTGCATATGTGTCTCCACAACAGAATACATCTTATGCACCACAAGCTCAGAATAGGTCATTGGAGGAGTTCCTCAGTATGCTAGTACAATCTCAACAACAATTTATATAGAAACTGTAAAATAATCAACAGATGATTTAGAATAACCAACAGGCTATTCAAAATAATCGACAGGTTATCCAAAGGTTAGAAAATTCTATCGAACAAATCAAACGCAGCCTTCAAGTTCAAGGGAAAGGAACATTTCCAACTCAACCTCTCCCGAACCTAAAAGGCCAGTGTGAAGTGAACGACATTACTAATCCAAATTATCAGGATCATATTCAAACTATCACTCTACGCAGTGGCAATGAGCTTTAGGAGAATCCAAAAAAAGATAAACAATATGTCTCCTCATATTTGAATGAAAAGATTGAAAAGGATAGTGCTAATGCAGAGACTATTGTTAAGAATGTGAAAGGTGCTGACCCCACAATTATCACACCCGTTGCCCCCTTTCCACAGAGATTGACTCATCCCAAGAAGTCAATCCCGAACTAAGAGCTCTTAGACATTTTCAAGGAAGTTAAAATCAATATTCTTCTATTAGATACAATTAATTAAATCCTAGCCTACACCAAGTTCCTTATGGATCTTTGCACTATCAAGCATATGACGAATGTACAAAAAGAGCTTTCTTCACTAGGCAAGTTAGTGCGCTCCTAAATGGTGGCATGCCCCAGAAATAGAAAGATCCGGGATGCCCCACCATATTATGTACCATTGGAAATCACAGGATTGGTCAAGCTCTGTTAGATCTAGGGGCCAATGTTAATCAATTACCCTACTCGGTTTATCAACAACTGGGGCTAGGCAAGTTAAAACCTACCAAGGTCACTCTACAACTCACAGATCATTCGGTAAAGAAACAAGAGGGGTAATAGAGGACTTACTAGTGCAAATTGACAAGTTCTATTTCTCTGTTGATTTTTATGTACGGGACACTCAACCAGTACATAACAACAATGCTCAGATTCCGATAATTTTGGGAAGACCATTTTTAACAACATCAAATGCACTAATCAATTGCTAGAATGGAATGTTGAAACTTTCTTTTAGAAACATGACCATTGAACTGAACATATTCAATTTATACAAGCATCCCAAGGATATTAATGATGATCTCCTTGAAATGAACCTTATGAATGCTGTGCTGGAGGATGATTTAGAGTAGTGTGTTAACTCCCACATTGTGCTGATGCTTAAGGCCAAAGAGAACATGAACTTTCTTAAGGAATTGAATGATGACACTATGGAAGAAGCTCATGCAATATGTACACCCAAGTTTGCAGAGCTTGTACTAACTAGTGCACCACCTCTTTTATCCCAGGTTAAACCACCCAAACCTGAGTTGAAGCCCCTCCTTTCTACCCTCAAATATACTTACCTTGGGGATGAGGAAACTTACCTAGTAGTCATTTCTTCACTTCTTACTGAGAACCAAAAGGCTCAGCTATTAAAAGTGCTCAAACAACATAAGAATGCTATTGCTTGGAATGTGGCCGATATCAAAGGAATTGACCCTTTAGTGTGTACACATCGCATCTACCTTAAGAAGATGCAAAACCATGTAGGCAGATGGAACACTGGCTCAATCCTACCATGTAGGAAGTGGTTAGGGCTAAGGTGCTTAAACTTCTGGATGTGAGAATAATCTATCCAATCTCGGATAGCTAGTGGGTCAACCCTACCCAGGTTGTTCCAAAAAAAACTGGTGTAACTATAGTCAAGAATACTCAAAATGAACTTGTTCCTACCCGAGTCCTCACAGGATAGAGGGTATGCATAGACTATAGAAAACTCAATGCGGTCACACATAAGGACCATTTTCCTCTACCCTTCATGGACCAAATTTTGAAAGGGTAGCTAGCCACCAATACTATTGCTTTCTTGATGGATATTCTGAGTATGACCAAATCGAGATCTCCCCTGAAGACCAAGAGAAAACTACATTCACATGCCCATTTGGTACTTTTGCTAATCGGCGAATGCCTTTTGGGTTATGTAATGCTCCCACCACATTTCAACGCTATATACTGAGTATATTCAGTGACATGGTGGAACGCATTCTTGAGGTCTTCATGGACGATTTCTCTATATTTGGTGATCCATTCAAGGACTATTTGAGCAACCTCGAGATTGGTCTCACTAAATGCAAAGAAAAGAACCTAGTACTTAATTAGGAAAAATGTCATTTCATAGTTCGCCAGGGAATTGTCCTTAGTTATATTGTGTCTGAAAAAGGTCTGGAAGTTTGCAATTCAAAAATTGATTTGATTGCCAACTTACCTATGCCAAAAACCATAAGGGATTAAAGCATGTAGGGTTCTACAAAAGGTTCATTAAAGATTTTAGTTCTATATCTCGCCCTCTCTATGGACTATTATCCAAGGATGCATAATTCGAATGGACTGAGGCATGCCAAGTGGCTTTTGAAAAATTAAAAGGCATGCTAACGTCTACTCTAATTATGCAACCTTCGGATTGGAACCTTCCCTTTGAACTCATGTGTAATGCCAGTGATTATGCAGTTAGGGCTGTTTTGGGGCAACATAAGGATAAAATGCCTTACGTGATTTATTATGTAAGTAAAAGCTTAAATAGTACACAGATCAACTATTCCACCACTGAGAAGGAATTGTTGGCAATGGTTTTTGCACTTGACAAATTTCTCTCTTACTTGATTGGATCCAAGATTGTGGTGTTTATTGATCATTATGTGCTAAAGTATCTTCTTTTTAAAAAAGATGCTAAGCCCAGATTGATTAGATGGATCCTTCTACTCTAGGAATTTGACTTAGAAATCATGGATAAAAAAGGAGTAAAAAATGTTATGGCAGATCACCTTTCTAGACTTGTCATTTCTGAACTTCTTGAGCCAACACCAATCCAGGACAATTTCCCAAATGAACACCCTTTTTCATTGTCCCAACCCCCTTGGTTTGCAGATATTGCAAATTATCTTGCTATGGGTAGCATTCCTAGCCATTGGACCAAGCAAGATAAAGATTTGTTCTTCTCTGAGGTTAAACATTTTTTCTGGGATGATCCATACTTGTTCAAATATTACCCATATCAAATTATCAAGAGATGTGTACCAGATGTTCAGATTCCTAGTGTCATATCTTTTTGTCATTCACAGGCTTGTGGAGGCTATTTTTCTACTAAAAAGACATCTTGCAAAATTTTGTAATGCGGTTTTTACTGGCCCACACTTTTTAAGGATGTTCATGAATTTTGGAAGACCTGTGAATGCTACCAGAAATTGGGCAATATTTCAAAAAGAAACATGATGCCCTTGAACCCAATTTTGGTAGTTGAACTTTTTGATGTTTGGGGTATAGATTTTATGAGACCTTTTCCTCCTAATTTTCGTTTTATTTATATCTTGCCTACTGTTGATTATGTCTCAAAATAGATGAAGCTATTCCCTGTAACACTCCAACCCAGCTTGACCTCAATTAGCGACTAATTAATGATGTTAATTGTGTTTTGCTTCTGTTTTGGGTTTGTTGCGGGTCATGGATAGGTAGTTGGGTTGAGTTTGACCTGGATTAGGTAGACCAAGCCCTTTTTCGTAATTTTAGCTTTTCTAAGACACCATCATTTCCGCATCATCTTGGTGTCAACAAGTGTCTTCGTTGAGCTCGTTAACCAATAAGCCGTTTGCACACGATGTTGTATGTTTCTATTGGACCCGGATTTGACTTGAACTGTAATTAGCCTTAACCCTTGGACTTTCTTGCAATTTGGGCTATCCTTATCTTATCTTCTATAAAAGCCTCACCGACTCTTCTCTCTCATTCTCTTCTTTTCTCTCACATTGGAGTCTCCATCTCTCTCCCTCTCGATTTTCTTCTCCTCCACCGATTAAGCCAAGGGAGAAGATTTGTGCCCTTGACTCTTGATTCATCGTTTGTGGGTGGAAGTGAGGTTTGGAATTGAGTTCCACCTTTTACTCTCATTCTTCACATCAATTTCCTAGACTTGCACTCATGTCACTTGCTTTCTTTCATGCATGGTGAATAGGAATGGGTTTGGCTGTGAATTAAGCCCCAAGGACAACAATTGGTGTGTTAGAACTCAATTAAGGCAAGTATAAGCATAATTTGTATGAACCCATGTTGATATATGCTTGCGTGTGAATGATTCTCATGAGGTTGCATGCACAGTATGGTTATAGCCCAATTTGAGTTCATTCTTCCTTTCTCTGCTGTGATTTTGCTCTTTTCATGTCTTTACAGCTTTTTTGTACTTGATTCAGAAATCGACCCAGCGCATGCACGGCTAAGCCATGAAATGTGCTATGGTTGAGCAGTAAAACACACTACGGCTAAGCCATAAGCCCCACCGTGACCCAACTATAGATCAATACAGGGTGTGTCTGAAAATAACCGAGAGTATGCAAATCAGCAACTCTTCTACGGCCCAACCACGGCTAAGTCATAAAGCCTTCTACGGCTAAGCCGTAAAGTGCCTTCGGTTAAGCCGTAAGGTCACCCATGGCTGAGCTGGAAGACTTGGACAGTAAGAAAGCTAGGAAAGAACTGAGACCTTGTAGGACCTTTGAGGTAGAAGGTAGGCAACCTTGACTTGCCCAATGGGTTATAAGAGACATGCGTGAATGATCTCAACGGCTGCGAATCATTCATGTTCATTATCCAGTTTTAAGCACCTCCCCATGGGTATTGGTTTAAGGAACTTCAGTGCAACCAATGATGTAATGCGACACTAGACACGGTGCATTGAATGACTTAAAACTACATCATCATGCACGGTTAGAAACACTGGATAAATAGATTCGGGTTGGCTAGTAAATAAACTTGATTCGCTAAGAATTGTTTGCATGGCATCTCGCATCATGAGAATTGATCTCCATTCTTTAGCATGATTAATTTGTTTCATTCAACATTGACTTGTTGACTTCCTTACTATGTTTCCAGCACCTTGAGTATGCATGTATGTTCTTAAGCTTGCACGTATAAGGAATGTCCTTGAATATGCACGTAAGATATACTTGTCACGATCTACTCAAGGTTTAGTACATGATTGACTCTGTATGGTCAGGCACTACTTAGTCTCAACCTTAGGATCCCGACGGGGTGAATTTGGTGTAGTTATATGGCCTTGCTGCAGTAAGGACACGTCTTGGGGAATCCGAACCCCAAGAACTCGAGACTTATTTGTACCCTAGCCCGGTCAATGGTGTTCTTAGCACTGATATAAGATCCCTATTTTGGGAGTATATGGCAATGTAGTAGCCAACTAGTTATATACACAGCACGTATACCTTGATTCAAATGGCATGTTTGCTTTATTGCACGACTGCATAGCATACGAATGTGACCTGCTATGATTTACATTATGTTCCTTATTCTATTAGAGACAACATGTGTTAACTTACTATTGCTTATACTTTGCTGAATTGTTGTATTCATGAGTTGTCTTTGGTGTTGCAGGCTCAGATACCCAGATCGATCCCTCGTCGGTCCACCAGAATCCTAGCGAGGCCCCTGAGGTCCCATCCGGACTAGAGGAGCGGATGTAGTCACTCCATCGGAGAGCGCCATGGACATATTTGCACATGATTCTTCTCCATTTTGAGAATTGTCATGATTGGATCCAGTCATGATTTGTCTATGTATATTTTGCTTCATTTTGTACAACCTTTCTCTATAGATGTCATCTTTTGTCTTTATACTCTGTTCTTGTATTTCTGGTGTGATGTTTTGATATCTACATCTTCCACGTACATGTTTGGCACATGTGAATCTTCCCTTGTACGTGTGCATTTAGACCAGGTCTAAGTGTATAGGCACGGGAGTACGTGTGTCATTGGTTAGGCTTTCACTAACCCCCGATCTCCTGGGCTTGGGTTGTGACATTCCCTGCCAGAACAACGATGCTAAAACAGTACAGAAATTTTTATAGGATATGTTTTCAAGATTTGGAACCCCCCGTGCCTTCATAAGTGATGGGGGATCTCATTTTTGTAATAGAACTTTTCAAGCCCTTATGAAGTAATATGGAATAACTAACAAAGTGGCCACCCCTTTTTACCTACAAACTAGTGGGCAAGCAAAGGTATCAAATCATGAAATCAAGTGAATCTTGGAAACTACCATAAACCCTAATCGAAAGGATTAGTCTACTAGACTATCCGATGCACTATGTGTTTATCGGACAGCATTCAAAACTCCCATCGGAATGTCTCCTTACCGGCTAATTTATGGGAAAGCTTGCCACTTGCCAGTGGAACTTGAGCATAGAGCTTATTGAGCCTTTAAATAGTTCAACCTTGATATAGATAAGGCTGGATCTAACAGGAAATTGCAAATGAATGAATTAGAAGAGTTGTGCAAGAAAGCCTATGTAAATTTTAAAATATACAAAGAGAGGACAAAGGTTTTTCATGATAATCAAATCCTCAGGAAGAATTTTCACCCTGAACATTTATAATTCTAGGCTTCGTTTGTTTCCTTGCAAGCTCAACTCTCGTTAGACTAGACCCTTCATTGTGAAGGAAGTATTTCCACATAGTATTGTGCGGATTTATGACCCCAAGGATGGCTAGATATTTAAAGTCAATAGCCAACAATTAAAGCCATTCTTGGAGATCACATCACCTGAAGAGGAAGACATTCCTCTTGTTGATCCTGCCTACAAGGATTAATCAGCCCTGGATTTGATAGAGGCCTTCTACTGTATATATTATGTATATTATGGATTTTTCTTTTGTTATTTTTGTTTTGCCTAACTGTGGATAGGGAGCAGCTCAGACATATCTTCAGGTGCCTTCTTCTCTCTACCCTTATTCACATTTCTGTTTCATCATGTAACTTTTATTATTTTGCATTCCATTCATATACATCAAGGACGATGCATATCATTGGTTGGGGGAGAGAACAAGCACGCTTGTCCAATTTTAGGCACTTCATAGGCATTCATAGGCACTTTAGGTAAATTCTTTTTTTTTTTTTTTGTGGTTATTTCTGTTAGTTTGTCATTTTTAGGACAATTTTTGTAGTTTTAGAATTTTATTTTGGTTTTAGGAATTTTTGCCTGCATTTATTTTACATTTATTTTTCATTTACTTTTGCATTTATTTTTCATTTATTTTTTATTTTAGAAAGGAAAGTTTTCAAAGGAATTAAAGCAATTTGAAGATATATAGAAATCTGAAATTTTCATACTTTTAGAAGGAAGTAAAAAGAAAGTTTACATTTTCTGAAGGAGGAAACCTATCAAAAGATTACCAAAACTTGCTTTTCACATACACAAACGTATACATTTTTTCAAAATTTTGGATAGGAAGCTTTAATGCTGTTTTTGGAATTTTTCTAGAGAATACAATGTGAACTTGAGATTTAGTTTGTGGAATATTTTTGTTTCCTAGTTCATTTTTGGTAATTTGTACATATTAGAACCAAAATAAATTGAATCGAGGGAAAATGAGAACTGCCACCTATTGTTTTCTTTCAATTAGAAAAAAAAGAGCATAAAATGAGTAGTTTGTGACCAGCTTGGGTTCGTAGCCTTTTTAACTTGAGTTAGTAAGCCTATAGGGGTATTTTCATACCTACTGCCCTAAAGCTATCTGGTTTGGGAGTCATTGGCCTGACGCTCACTATATGAGTTAATTAGAAAGTTTAAGGAACCTAGACATTGCACAGTCACAACAAAAAATGATTTGTTAGAAAAAAAAAAGAATAATGATGAATTATGGCCCAACGAGTGTTCGTAGAAATTTTCAAGGGATACGTGTGGATATGCATAAGGACTAAGTTTGCTCCTTAGATCTCAACTTTTGTTATATCATGTAGACTTCGGAACCCTTACGTGGGAAAAAGAAAGTAGAAAAAGAGGCCAATTAAAGTAAACAGTAAAGTGGTAGTTATCTTAGTAGCTTTAAGAGGAAATTTATGTTTGCTAAATTTCGGGGGGATCAAACTATTTTAAGGAAAAATTTTGTTTTTGCAGCATTATTGTGGATTATTTGAAATAAGTTTTTGATGTATACATTTTTCACTATGCACACAAGTTAGTTTGAATTTAAGAAAGTTTTTGAAAATAGAACTGTGGACCAGACTTTGAAAAGTCTGAAAGTGTAATTATTCCAGATTTCAAAAAATATCAGATATGAGTGAATTTTCTTTTGAGAAATTTCTTTTATTTTTTACTTTTGCTGAGTTTCCTTTATTCTCAAAAAAACAAAAAAAAGAGTTTTGTGGGTATATCCACTGTAAAACTTCATGAGGCACAACTCATCCACTATGATGAACCTAGGGACTTAAGGGCTTGCTGCATATGCTAAATGCAGTTGAGAGTACCAACGAAACTGGCATTGCATTTATGTTTCCTTTTACTGCATTGCATTAGTTTTAGGTTAGCTTTGGTCATGATGAAGTTCTCACTTTTATTCACATTTTTTTGCTAGGGACTAACAAAATACTAGTTGGGGGTATGATGAGTCCTTAACAATGCATATTTTCTTATACATTTTGAACTATTTTGAGGATTTATTGACTTAAAAGAGACTCATTTAGTGTGATATCATGTTTTCAAGCATTTTAAATTCGTTTTAGTATATTTCTACATAATTTGTTTAAAAATCACACTTTTGGCATAAATTCATGAAACCTGCCATTTTTGGAATTCTATTTTTGGAAAGTTTTGTGAAAATTATTTTTCTTATGAAATAAATTAAATTTTCATCATCATCAATTCATTCATATAAAATTATATAAAATGGTGTGCATTTTCATTGTCATTTCATAGGAGATGGGCCTGCATTTATGCATTTGTGATCTTAGGGTTAAAATTGTATTTTCACATGAATTCACATTTGTTTTCTAGGCAGTTGATGATATAGATCCCATTTTCAAAGAATTAAGGTGAAGAAATAATTTTCAAAGAAATAAGAGAAGAATTTAAGAGAAGAAAGAAGATAGAAGAAAAATTTGCAAAATTGGCTTCATGGTCCCACACACATGCACATGTGCACACATGGGACATCCAAGATGGGGTCTATTTAACTGTTGCACATTTCAAGATATTTTCAAAAAGATAAGAAGAAAATCCCATCAAAGATGAAGAAGGAAAGCCACATAGGAGCTCTTCTTGGAAAAGAAGAAGATTTGAAAAATAAGTTAAATTAAATTAAATTAAAAAAATATATGCAAGATATTCCACATCCAAAGGAGGATTTGGATCAGATTTTTGGTTGATAAAGAAAGAAAAAAAATCAAAGAGAATTATTCTCAAAGATCTCTTTTAGTTTGGAGCCAACATGGAGAACTTTCCAAAGAAAGAAAGTTAACAAAGCAAAGGATAAAGGAGGAAGATTCTGCACCTTATGTGGACCAAGTTTGATTCTAAGAAAAGATTCTTATCCCTACTTTATCTCTCCAAAGAACTCAATGCAAGGCGGCAAATATAAAGAGGGAAAGAAGAAGCGAAGGACTTCTCAAGAAAGAAATAAAAGAAAAAAAAAAGAAAAAAATTCAAGCTAGGGAATTCACCCCCAAGCCATTATGGAGCCCATGTTCTTCCAATTTTTTGTATTTTTTTTATCAAATCAAGTTTGAAAGGGAGTAGAACTTAAAAAAGTATAAATAAGGCACCCCTGTAGCATACTCTTCATGGAAGAATTACCTACCTCCCATCTCTAGATATCTACATCTATCTCCCCTTTCTTGTCTCTACATCTCAAGTCATCAAGGAGGCTTAGCCCTAAAGCCACACCACCAACCTTAAAGTGTTCAACTAGAAGAAGGAATTCTCATCCATCCTAGTATGTAATTGTTTGCTTTTTATTTTCAATCTTTTCTAAAACTATTTTCATTTTAGTAATAAAGTTTGTTTCTTTTCAATTTTTCTTGTCTATGATTTCGTGGTGTTCTTAATATTAGTCTTGTTTGTGATTGAGTTAATTTTTATTCTTATTTAAATATTGGGATAGAGTTGGAGCCACAACTATTAACCCATCTTAGTATCCTTTTCAATATACTTTGTTTCTTCGGATACATTGTATGTTTGGAGGCAATACAAGATAAAGTTAGAAAGGTTTGAGTGAGAAAAGATTAGAGGCCAATTTTGAAATTTATTTCTACATTGAATGGAGATTTGTTATTCTCACTTAGATTGACAACCCAAGGTGAAGAATAAGGCCTTAAGATAATACTTCTAATCTTTTTGAATCCTAGTTGAGATAAGAAATTGAAAGAACAACATTACCGCCTTTAACTTCCGTTGTTTACTACTTTTGGCTTCCTACAACTTTCATTTTCAATTTTCCTGCACTTTTGATTCTTATTATTTGCACTTTTACTTTATTTTCTGCACTTTTATTTAAATTTCTGCACTTAAAGTTCTTTCATAGATTTGTTTAGGGATGTTTCACTTCTGTAGGTTGCATTAGGTTCATGCATATTTCAATTTTTAGAATCATGATTAATGTGTTTGTCATGGAACTTTAGAAATCAAATTGCATGTCTGAATTTTATGTTTTTTAAAATCATAAAAATCAGTCCATAAATCAAGACGAAATCTGAATTTGTCATGGCCGATTTGTGTACTCCATTGTGTGTATGATTTTGTTCACAAGTTCTGTTTGTTGCAAGAAGTAAACTCAGAATCTGAAATTCAGATTTGAGGAGAAATAGTTCAGATTTTAGTGCAGAAACTATGTCTAAAACAAGTTCATATTAGACGAATTTTTGCAAACCAGATTTGCACATGTTCATATCAGTTGAATGCTTAATGTTTAGACAATTTTAAAACTTGAATTCAGACCTAAAACATAAGTGAAAACAGTCCAAGAACAAGTTTAAAACTAAAAATTTTTTCTTGTTAGAATGTACAAACAGAATCAGTAGATAATCTGAAATTCAGATCTGAATGTGACTTGCAGTTTTGAACTTAAATAGTTAGGAATCAGGCCGTGTATTATGTTCTTCATGAATAATTTTGTGCATACGGTTACCTTTGATGTCCTCAATGTTTGAGCAATTTTTAAAACCTAAAACATTCAAAATTCAGATCAAGAACTTGTGATGGAAAACTGCTAAACATAGATGCTAAAACAGTGACATATTATTGTGGTTGTTAGAAATAGACTACATGTTCATGCATTGATTCAAATGTTTTTTTTTTCATGATTTTTGCATCTTGTTTACTTTAGGAAATTGAGTTTTCAGATTTTCATTTATTTATTTTTTAGTTCATCATGTTTGAGTAAATTCATTCTTAATTTAGAAAATTGCTTTGTTTAGTTGTATTGTAGTTATGTTGTATAGTTATATTGTATGTTGTTGTTTTAGAAATAGTTTAGCTTTAGGAAATCACTAATTTAACTTTATATTTCTTTCTAAAATTAACTTGTTTCTAATTTGAATAGTGATGAGTCTTTAAAAATGCATATTCATATATATATATATATATTGGACCATTTTAAGGACTTATTGATTTAAAAGAGTCTCATTTATTGTGAAATCATGGTTTCATGTATTTATACATCATTGTAGTATTTTTCTACATAATTTGCTTAAAAATCACAATTTTTATATACATTCATGAAACTTGTCATTTTTTGAAAGTTTTGTGAAAATTTATATTCTCATGAAATAAATTCAATTTTCATCATCATTAGTTCATTCACATATGATCATGAAAAATGGTGTGCATCTTCATTGTCATTTTATAAGAAAAGGACCGACATTCATGTATTTGTGGTCTTAAGGTTAAAATTATCTTTCACATAAATTCACATTCGTTTTATAGGAAATTGATGATATGGGTCCCATTTTCAAAGAATTGAGGCAAAAGAATTCATTTTCAAAAAGTAAGGAGAGAAGAATTGAAGAGAGAAAAAGATAGAAGAAAATGCAAAAATTAGCTTCATGGTCCAACACACACATGCATATGTGTGAGGTACACATGTGGGACATTCAAGAAAAGGGTCCCACTCTCCAATTATTGCAAGAATTCAAAATTGATACAAGAAAAAAAAGCCAAGGTGGAAAGAATTCAAGGAAAGAAAAGTCAAAGAAGGAGAACTCAAAAATAGAAAGTCAATCTCGTTTTATTTTGGACAGCATAAATTAAAATGGTCATAACTCTCAAACCGAGTGTCGGATTTAGACAATCTACCTACCATTGGAAAGCTCTTTTCAAGTAGATATCGGTAGGATCCAAGATTGCACCAATCGGAGTTGAAACAAGAATGATATGACCTCGAGAAATTTACCATACATTTTTAAGTGGAATTGCAAAGATTTTAGAAAGCTTATATGGAGCTTAATTTGTTTCCAATTTTATCAATCAAGTTTGAGAGGGAGTAGCACTTGAAAAGTATAAATGGGGCACCCCTCTAGTATACTCTTCATATAAGAATTACCCACCTCCTACCTCTAGATTTCTATACTCCATCTCTCCCTCTCTTATCTCTCCATCTTAAGTCATCAAGGAGGCTTAGCCCTAAAGCCACACCACCAACCTTGAAGTGTCAACTAGAAGGAGGAATTCTCATCCATCCTAGTATGTAATTATTTACTTTTTATTTTCAATCTTTTGTAAAACAGTTTTATGCTAGTAAAATTTGTTTCTTTTCAATTTTTCTTATCTTTAATTTTGTGGTGTTCATAATTTTAGTCTTGTTTGTGATTGGGTTAATTTTCATTCTTCTTTAAATATTGCGATAGAGTTGGAATGACAACTATTTACCCATCTTAGTATCCTTTTCAATATATTTTGTCTCTTTAGATACATAGTATGTTTAAAAGCAATGTAAGATGGAGTTAAATAGATTTGGGCAAAAAATGATCAGAGGTCAATTCTAAAATTTATTTCTACATTGAATGGAGATTTGTTATTCTCACTTAAATTGACGACCTAAGATGAAGAATAAGGCCTTTGAAAAACACTTCTCGTCTTTTTGAGCCTAAGTTGAGAAAAGAAATTGAAAGAACAATCTACCGCCTTTGACTTCCGTTGTTTACCGCCTTTGACTGCCTGCACTTTTACATTTAATTCCTGAACCTTTTATTTAATTTTCTACACTTTTATTTTAAATTTCTACACTTATTTTGGAAAATTGAATCTTCACAATTTTTGCATCTTGTTTACATTACGAAATTTAAATTTCATATTCACATTCATATATAATTCTTGTTTTAGATGCATTCTTAATTTTAGAATTTGCATTATTTACATTTATATACATTGTTTACTTTTAGTAAGTTGCTTAACCTAGGCTAGTTTTTATTATTTACTTTAGTTTTTTTTTATTTAGGAAAGTGTTTGTTTTCTTTCACATTGTTTTAAGTAGTTTCCATCATTGTTTAGTTTTTTTGTTTTTAGTAAGTTTTTAATTTTTGTTTTATTTTATTGGAAGTTCTAACCTATGTGTTATCTTGTAGTAACTTAGTTTTTTGTTTTTAGGAAGTTTTAAATTTAGGAGTTTTAGTTTTAGTAAGTTTCTTTTATTATAATCAATTTAATTTTGGAAAGTAAGAATGATGGTTGTAATTTTTAGCTTTTAAGCTAGTTTTAGATTTTTATTTAGGGCAGGTACAAGTTGAAAAGAAACCTTAAAATATATTGCTCCCTGAAGATTGACCTAGTCCCACCAGTTTTTATTATTACATCGTGATTTTGCACTTGGAATTCACGATTTAATAGGATTTGGAATTTTTTTTTAAAAAGTGTAGATTCTTTACTTTACTTAGTTTGTAATTTAGTAAAGTTTTTGTTCTTCTTCACTTTTTATTATTAGGTTCTAACATTATTTAGTTTTTTTTTGTTTAGTAAGTTTCTAATTTTAGTTTTTATTTTATTGGAAGTTCTAATGTGTACTTTATGTTGCAGTAATTTTAGTTTTTGTTTTTAGGAAGTTTTAGAATTAGGATTTTTAATTTAGGAATTATTGTTGTAATTGTTTAAGTTTTTTAGAATGATTGTATTTGTTAGATTTTAAATTAGGTTAGTTTTAGAATTTAATTTAGGCAACTAACAAGTTGAAAACATCTTTAAACATAGCACCCTGTGGATTTGACCCCATACTTACCGGGATATTATTACATCGCAGCTCTGCATTTAGAGTTGATGAACACGAAAACATCATGCTATAATCATACTGATGGTGTGCCCAACTCCATCTATATTGTGAACAACAACTTATATTTTATAAAAACTAACAAATAAGTGTTCCATGTGTAAGCTAAACTCTACACACCAACTTGTCTCCTTTATAGAATAAAAGACATACACATTCATAATAAATAAAATGCAATCATCTGGCCATACAAATTCTCATTAAGATGAAAAGAGAAACTTTACTAATAAATATATCAGTCAAAGACAAATACATAAAAGTATGCTTTTAGTATAAATTTCCAACAGTAAGTGCGGCAAGCTTGGTTTGGATTTTAGTTTAGTTGTTCAAATGATATAAACCTCCTCCCTTAGACTGATTCAATGACCTAGATTAATCTGTCTCATTAGACAAGGCCCATTTTTTTGCATTTTCTGCCATTAATCCGAAAATTCTCATGCTTTATCAAGTTGTTTTTATCAAATTGACCACTGTACATCATCTCAATAAATTAAAGGGTATCAGGAGTTAAACCCTCAATAAAAATTTCGATGAGACCATATGTTTCATATCCATAGTGCAGACATGCAAGGATCAATTTATTAAATCTTTCCCAACACTTATAATAGGATGCCTTCATATTTTGTCTGAACATTATGATCTCCCTCTTCAAAGTGTTAGTTTTGTATTATGGGAAGAATTTTTTAAAAAATTTAGTTTCAAGGCCATTCCAAGTATTGATTGAACTTAGTCTAAGAGAATGGAGCCAAGCTTTTGCTTTATCTTTTAAAGAAAACAGAAATAATCTAAGTTTGATTACATCTGGCACTACATTTTGTAATTGACATGTTGCACACGCTTCATCGAATTCTTTTAAGTATAAGTATGCACTTTCAGAATCAAGCCCATGGAACTTAGGTAGAAGTTGGATCATACCACATTTGATTTCAAATTGACCCGTTATTGCGGGCACCACTATACACGATGGTGTGGTTTGACGTCCAGTGTTCAAGTAGTCACATAAAGTCCTCGGTGGCTGATTAGCCTCCACATCATTGTGGTCCCCATTTTGGTTTATGATAGGCCTACCATTGTTGGGAATACTACAGGACCCACTTGCCATCTGAGATAATCTCGAAGGACTTGAAGGTCTAAGAGATTCTTTTTTTTTCTAATCTATGCCTTGAACCACTTTGCCAACTTGGCTTAGAGGGCTTGTCCTTTCTTTTTAGAATTTTGATAATTTTTAATTTTCATTTTTTGAAAAATAGATTAAAAAAACCTAGATTATACAAGAAGCAACTGAGTAAATCTCTAAGGTCAAAAAGTTTCTCTAAGTCCTCCAATTTGGTCCTTTGAAAGCAATTTAACCAGATTAACCACCAGGAAGTGGTAGAGTCACAGATAGACCCGTTTAAAGGACCAGTTTCCTGAACAGACTAGCTGTCATGCACTATAGGAGCAAGGGCTTTCTTTGGCACTAAGAAGATTAAAGACAACGATTAGGTCACTTTCGGTTTACTTTCTTTCAAAAGGAGTTATGACAAGTTGAAAAATAGTTACTTTTTTCAATTTTAGAAAGTTTCTAAAAATTATGCACTTTCCTCCTCGAAATTAGGGTGGTTTAGCATTCCATGCATGTCCTCCTATTTCCAAAAAGATGCTAAAATTAAATCACACCCACAAAAAGAAAGGTAAATAGGGAAAGTCAAAAAGTTACCTTAAATGGTGCTCCCCAATAATGGTGCCAAAAACTTGATTGTGAGCTCCAAGTGCAGAGCCATGATGTAGTAATAAACTGGTGAGACTATGTCAATCCACAGGGAGCAATTTATTTAAGGACTTTCAACTTGTACCTACCCTAAATAAAATCTAAAACTAGCCTAAAACAAAAAAAAATTACATTCACCATTCCTAATTAACATTAAATACAATCCCAAAATATAAAATTTCTAATCTAAAAAGAAATCTTAAATTAATTGCAAAAGAACACACAAATTAGAGCATCAAATTAGAAACATTGTACCAAAAATAAGATATTCAAATCAAGTTGACAAAATAATAAATAAATAAATGAAACGAAAAACTGATCAAACAAACCTAAGTTAGAATCAAATTAATTTAAGAAATAATCTAAACCAATCAATTTTCTTTCTAAAATTAAAATTCTAAATTAGAAGCTTTCCTAAATTAATTTACTAAATTAAAGTTTGTAATCAATTCTAAAATTAGAAAGTTAGAGAATTTTAACAATGTGACATAATGCATGCCATGAGAAAAAAATATAGAAAGTTAAATGAGATGCAAACTTAAAACAAGCCCAAGCTAATGCAAACCTAGACTAGCTTTAATGGTTGGAAATCATGCTCTACTGATGCATTAACCTAATAAAAAACCAAATTTCAAAAATATTCTAAAATGCAAAAAATATGCATGAATAATGGTTACAAAAATAAATATTCTAATGTGTGATTTGGCAATCAGCCTTAGTTTAGGCTTCTGGAAATCGACCTTCCCATAAATAATCTTTTGATTCTAAAAATTTGGGATTCTAAAGTTCACTCATCAAGGTTCAATCCATCCAATTTTTATAGAAAATTTAACTAATTTGATATGTTTATTAATTCTAAACTTTCAAAGTAAAGATCTGCCATGTGTAGATTTCTGTGTACAAAATTTCTGACTGGTGAGTATTTCAGCGATTGAAAACTCAACCTCCCTTAATCCTTTTGCTATGATATTTTTATGAAACAAAGTTAACTCATCCAGCAAAGATTCCTCCAATTTCAAGGCAAAATAACTTTTCTACGTCAAGTTTTAAATTGCTAATATTTGGGCAAAAACAGTGACTGTTGGCTCTCTAATTTTACTATCGTTTTAAATACGAAATTTATCCTTTTAATTTCCAAAAAAAATCATGAATTCCATATCTAAAATTCCAATTTTGAACAACACATGATATGAATTCATGCTTCTAGAAAATTAATCCCAACCATAAATCATGCAACATAAAAGCACAAATAAAGCAAGACAAACAATGGAATTCAAATATAGTATTTTTGCAAAATTTTAAATGTAATGAACAATGAAAGTAAATGTCGTAAATGGAATTTAAATGTAATAAACAAGAAAAATAAATGTAGTTTGCAAAAACTTAAATGTGGTTCACGTAGTGAGTATAGTTTTGTTTCTTCCAAAAAAATCCTTACTTAATTTTAATTCTACTTCAAGTATGTCCTTACAAACTTGGGTCATCAATCCAAGTAAGCAACTAAGCACATATTCAAAATATATTAAATCACAAGAAGAATAATGAAAGAAACAAATCAACACTTTTTTTTTACTAGTATGATCAAACTTTACATGAAGTACAAAAAATTTAAATCAGAGTCTTACATACTAAGATGGAAATTCACCTCTTCTAGTTAGAATATCAAGGGTGTAGTGTGGCTTTATGTCTAAGCTTCCTTGAGGAAAAATGTGTAGACAGAGAGAAAGGGAGAGAGTGAAGTGGAGAAGGTTAGAGAGGGAATGCCCAAGGCCTCAATTTATAGTTTATTTATTTTTTCTTTCTTTCTTGCTTTGACCCACCATTCATGGAAGTTTAAATCTTCCATTCTTGCACAAACTTTTAATTTATGGAAATATGATGAAGTAAACCCCAAAAATCCCGTGTGGCTGTGAGATGCACATGCTTTAAGTCTTCCAATTTTTTGTTTCTTCTTGCACATCTTTTCATTTATGGAATATTTTTCTTTGACTTGACCTTGTATGAGGTGGAATTCAACAATCCCATTGCCATGAGTGTATGTAGTGGCTAGATGAGGCTAGATGTTCAGCTGGCCTTCTTAGTTTTTTCTTTTTTTTAAATTGAATCTACATATGATGCCAACTTTCCAGTCTTAGGATATTCTCTGTTGACTTAGAAACTTTTGAGAGATTTTTGTAAGAGATATTCTTACAATTTAGTTGGAAAAAAATTCCGACTCAATCTCAGCTAATGTGCGTGGTCCATGAACATGCATACTTGCCATTTTTTGCAATTTTTCCTCCTTTGCAAAGATTATGTCACATGTGACTCTCCTTCTTCATCTTCAATGAGATTCCCTAGCACTTTCTTTACATTTTCTTGGAAATATCTTGGAAATAATTTAACATGTGCTACAAGTAGAGTGGAGCCCATCTTGGCTATCCCACAAGTATGCCCACACAAGTGAATATGTGTGGGACCCTTTAAGCCATTGTTCACAATTTCTTGAATTTTTCTTCTCTTTCTTTCCTCCTTACTTTCTTTTCTGCAGAAATGATTTCTCTGCCCTAATTCTTTCCTACGGAACCCAATTCAACATTTCCTGTAGGAAAAAGTGAATTATCATTTATAATAATAATTTTGATGGAAGATCACAAATGCATATATTGGGCCCATCTCTCATGAAATAATTATGAAAATGCACATAATTATTTATGATTTTACTTGAATAAACTAATGATGATGGGAAATTAAATCATTTCATGATAATTTTCACAAAACTTTTCAAAAATAGATTTCTAAAAATGGCATGTTTCATGAATTCATGCAAAAAGTGTGATTTTTTAACAAAGTGTATAGGAAACACTCCAATGAATTTAAAATGCATAAAACCATGATATTAAACTAACTGAGGCCCTTTTGGCTCGAGAAGTCCTTAAAACTTCCAAAAAAAACCTTTAAAAAGTATGTTTTTTGAGGACTTATCATTCTTCCTATCTATGTTCAGCATAGTTCCAAGGAACTCTTTCCATATATTTTTCTCAATGTGCATGACATCAAGGTTGTGTCGAAGTTTCAGTTTCTTCTAGTACTGAAGCTCATAAAAGATGCTTTTTTTGTCCAATTCAATTATGTAATGTTACGGGGTCTCTTTTTATTGCTTTTATGCTTTCTAAACTTGATGATTGGCAAGGGATCCATCTGCTCTAATGTCTTATCCATCAGCAACTCCAAGGTTTTTGTTCAGAGCTCAACCTTACCATTAAAGGCCTTACTCCTTTGCTATGGGTGGTCTTTAGGCAAGTAACATTGATGGCTCATGTACTCAATCCTACTTCTCAAACCTTACGACGATGGATTATCATTGTAATTTGGATAGGCTAGATAACCTTTGGTACTCTAGCCAGACAAATTACCATATGTAGGAAAGTCATTTATGGTCCACATCATAACTGCATGCATTCGAAAAGTCTATTTACTGGTGGCATCATAAGTCAGTATACCATTTTCCCACTATTCATTCAACTTATCAATTAAAGATCGCATGTAAACATTGATTTCTCCCCTAGGTGCCTGCAGTCCTAGAATAAGTAAGAACATTATGAAAAATGGCTCTTTCATGCACTTCCAGGATGGAAGGTTGTAAGGCATAAGTATTACAGGCCGCATACTATAGGAGTTACTCATGTTTTCAAAAGGATTTAATCCATCTGTGGCCAGCACTAGTCTTACACTACGAGTTTTGGATGTGAAAAAGGGATATTTTCTATCAAAGTCCTTCCACTCTTAACGATTGGTGGGATGCCTTGATATTCCATCATCCACACGCTTATCATTATGCCATTTTATGTCTATAGCTGTATTCTTTGACATGTACAACCTCTGCAACCTCGGTGCCAGCTGGAAGTAATGCAAGATTTTATGAGGGATCTTCTTACCATTGCCATCATTGACTTTGTATCTAGACTCCCCACATATTAGACATTTTTCTATATCTATATTCCAAAATAGTGCACAATCACGCTGATAAGCATGGATGACATCGTATCCCATGCCTAACTCACATAGGAATTTCTTGGCTTCATAGATTGAACATGGAACCAAATTACCTAATGGTAAAAGATTTAACAATACCCCCTTCAGCATGTCAAATGACTTATTGCCCCACTTGCTCAACACCTTCGCATAAAGGATTGTAATCACGAACTTCAAAAGAATATACTTTCTGCAACTTGGGTACACCTCACACTAGGCAACCTCCAATAGTTTTTCAATATTTTTTACCTCCTCCCTCTGGATGGTATCAGCTGCTTGTGCAAATTTGGATTCTCCCGAGTCAGGGTCCATGTAAGTCCCCCTATAATAGTCTTCCATTAATTCAGGAAGTTTATCCCCACCATCGTCTTCATTATTTACTATTTTATTATTACGATCATCGTCGTCACCATCATCCAATACATAAGGGTGATTGTCAGGGATAGGTTCACCGTGGTAGACCCAGTGCTTGTATGATAGCATATCCCATGAAGGGTCAAATGATTTACACAACTTCACCAATATACTAATCAACGTTCAAACACTTGTTACATGAGCACTGAATTACCATCCTACTCCATTGCAAACTCAACAAATGACCTAACCCCTTCACGATGCTGCTCACTTAATCTCTATCTAAATCCAATTAGGGTCATCCAATTCTTGTCCATAGTTGATTACAAGTGAGACCAGGTTTAAGTCAAATGTCATATCACTATGATTTGAGTTTGAAAATAAATTTTTCTTCAATTTTTTTTATAACCCTTAGGTTTCATAACCCTAGTTATGTTTCAAGAAATTTTGGATTGGGTGTCAAGCCATGAAGACATTACTTATCATTGATTTAGATCTAGCTAGGATATAGAACTTTTGAAATTAAACACAACGTAGCACCACCCATGGTCATCATGCAATGTACAATTTAATTTTTAATTACTAGGAACAAATGAAATTTGGTCTTGATTTTTCAATTTCGGTCACAATTCCCATATATTAAGGTACTTATGTAATATTAGATTAAATTGTTAATGTTGACCTAATAATTTAATGGTCCACGTAAAGCCCAAGATGAGGGCCAAATTATAAAGCATGTGGGTTGGGTCGATCCACTTGATAGATATATAGTTTTGGTCTAATATATGTCTTTTTTAGGGTCTAGTGTTATAAAGAAAAACTAAATTTTTTTTTTGTAATGGTCATGAATATTATGACTAAAAATTTAAAGCAAATGGCAAATAAAGAGGATTAGGGAGGCAAGTGAGGTAGATCTTCTAATTAAAAATACTTCCTAAACACTATTGTCAAAAGTGAAATTAATTTTAAAATAATATATAATTTTATGTTTTCCCTCCCTCTCATTCAGTTTGATAAAAAGTTCTTTTTATTTATTTATGTTTTTACATTTACATTGATCAGCCACCTGAGATTACTTTTTAGGTGCACTCTAAGTCATCATGTAAGGTACAATTTTGTTATTACTTGGGACATATGCAATTTGATCTTGATTTTTCAATTTAGGTCACACCTCTTAAGTATTATGGTATTTATGTAATGTTAGATTAATATATTAAATTTGACCTAATAATAAAATGGCCTACGCAAAACATTGGCTCTAGGCCAAATTGTAAAGCATGCAAGCTGGGTCCATCCACTTGATAGATATAAAGTTTGAGTCTGATATGTTGGGAGACAGCTGCCAAGATCCCTAGATATTATGCACAATTACTACAGAAATAACTTTAGACGATGATGATTCAAGAACTATACCTGCAAGAACTTATTAATTTGATATTGGTGTTACAGCAACCCAAAAATCTCATAACCTTCTACTGTATTCCTCTATGCTTGAACTCGCACCAGGGTGTGGGCCTCTTTTGTAAATTCTTTTTACTCTAAAAAATGAGATTTCTCTTATATGCTTTTTCTAGAAAGTAATAGCACATATTTATGGGCTATAATAGGGACTTTAAGAAGGAAATAAGTAATAGGCTTCTTATGGAAATAGGAAACCTAGATCCTAGTTTCATAAATTACAATTCAGTCCACTAGAAATTATAATTGCACTCCTGTCCTTATTCTTAAAATTAAATTTCCAACTTTTTGTTATTAAATGGTTACTAATCTCCCCACGTTAAGATTTCAGATATCTATCGATTAAATAATTATTGACATCTATGTTTAATCGATATCTTTATAATTCCTGGATACTTTACACTTAACTTATTTGATATGTTGGACACAAAGTCCACTTACAAGGTTTGAATGATAAAAGCTTATAAGCTTCATCAAAGGGATATCATCAATCTCTATTACGGGATGTAGATTTTGTCAATAAACTAATATCCACCATACATGCAGTGTAGACATCCAATTTCCTGAGATTATTGACCCATAAAAGGCCTCACTCCTTTGTAAATCAAAATACCAAACACTAAATGTATGTGTCTATTATTTATATCGGGGTTAAGAGTACAAGCACTCATAGTAACCATTTCGATGTTAATCATCTTATATAGTTGGTATAAAGACAATAAACCCAAAAGCGATCATGCTCAATGCACACAAAGCATACTAGCATAATGAGTAGAACTATACCGTTTCCCGCAACTAAGACAAGCATGCTAAAATTTCATGTTACCAATCATACCGATGGTGTATTTAACTTCATTTAGATTGTAAACAACAATAACTTATATTCTATAGGAACCGACAAACAAGTCTTCCGCATGTAAGCTGAATCTATACACTAACTTGTTACTTTATAGAATAAAAGACATACATATGCATAATAAATAACAATGCAACTATTTGCCCATACAAATTTTCATTAAGATAAAAAGCAAAACTTCACTAATAAATAAATTAGTCAAAGTCAAATACATAAAAATATGCTTTTAATATAAATTTCCACAATCTCCCACTTATACTAAAAACCATGCTAACATGTATTTCAACCTCATTCCCTCCACATGACTATCAAAGCTCTTTGTTAGTAAGCTCTTTGTAAAAGGATCTACCAAGTTGTCACCGATACAATCTTGGTCATAATTATATCATCCCTCTGTATGATATCTCACATGAGATGATACTTATGCTGGATGTGCTTTCCTCTCTTATGCATCATGGGTTCCTTTGCATTAGCAACCACATGGTATTATCACAATAAAGTATCATTGGTGATTTTACAGAATATACCACTTCTAGATCCATCAAAAAGTTTTTGAGCCAAACTACCTCCTTGACTGCTTCAAAAGCTACCACATATTCAGCTTTCATGGTAGAGTCAGCAATACATGATTGGTTAACACCCCTCCATTTTATGGCTCCACCTCTCAACGTAAATACAAATCCTAAAGTCAACTTTTTTGCATCATTATATGACTAGAAGTCTAAGTCTGTGTGCCCAATGGGTATTAAACTCAGCCTGGTAAATCAGCATATAATTTCTAGTCTTGTTAAGGTACTTAAGTATATGCTTTACCACAGTCCAATGTTCTCTCCCTAGATTAGACTGATATCTGCTAACCATGCCAACAGTAAAACAAATATCAGGTACAGTGCATAGCATTGCATACACGAGGCTTCCCATCGCCAAAACATAAGGTACTTCCTTCATCTTTTCTATCTCATCAAGTGTCTTATGACAGTGATCCTTGGATAAAGTAATTTTAGGCCTGAAAGGGAGAAATCCTTTCTTGGAATCTAGCATGCTAAAACAGGCAAGAATGGCATCAATATAAACCCCTTGTGATAAACCCAACTTATTTCTGATCTCATAGGAGCTTGATCCCTAGAATGTGACTAGCTTCTCCTAAGTCCTTCATATAGAACTAACTGTTCAACCATACTTTGACCGAAGACAACACCCTAACATCGTTTTCAATGAGTAGGATGTCATTTACATAAAGTATTAAGAAAACCACCACATTGCCATTGCACCTCTTATACACACAGGATTCATTAGGGCTCTGCTCGTAACCATAAGATTTAATGGCTTGGTCAAAATGACTATTCTAAGATCTAGATGATTGCTTAAGTCCAAAAATGGACCTCTTAAGCTTACATAACATGTGCTCATGGCCTTCAGCTACGAATCCATCTGATTGCACCATATAGATACACTCGTCAAGATTTCCATTAAGGAAAGTTGTTTTGACATCCATTTGCCAAATTTCATAATTGAAATGAGCCGTAATTGATAAAAGAATTCAGATGGATTTCATCATGGCTACTGGTGAAAAGGTCTCCTTATAATCGATTCCTTAATTTTGAGTAAACTCTTTCGCAACAAGCTTAACTTTAAAGGTTTCAACCTTTCCATCCACCCTTATTTTCTTCTTATAGACCCACTTATAACCGATAGCGTTTATCCCCTTTAGTGGTTCTACAAGATCCCAAACTTGATTAGAGTACATAGACTCCATTTCTGATTTCATTGCTTTTTGCCATAATTCTGCATCTTTGTGTTAGAGTGCTTCATTATAGTTGCAAGGTTCAATATCTAGCTCATCAAGGATTCTGTTGAATGACTCTCCCGAGAACATATATCGCTCGAGTTAATGGACAACCCTCCCACTACAACAAGGCACATCCTGTGTCTTTATATAAGTAGCGTCACGCTGTGTTAAAACTAATCCTGGTGTACCATCATCTACATATTGATCCGACTCATCACCCAACATGTTGGTGGGATCACCTGGAGTATTATTAGATTGAGACACAGAAATCCTCCCATTATGATGAGGTAATGGAATGCCGAAATCTCCATCTTGTGTTGTTTCTTCATATGCTACTGGTAATGGAAAACCTTGGGTAGGTCTCTCTCTTTTCAATTCCTCTAAAATAATTCTACTTTTGGATTTGTGATTCATTACATAGTCCTCTTCTAAGAATCAAGCATTGGTACTAAAAATGACCTTTCAATCTTTAGGATTATAAAAAAAACCACCTTTTGTTCCTATGGGATATCCAACGAAAATACAAACTTTTGTTCTTGGTTCCAACTTATCTGTGTTCCCTTTCAGCACGTGTGCTAGACTACCCTAAATTCGAATATGCTTTAAACTAGGTTTGTGACTAGTCCATAGTTCTGTGAGTGTAGTAGGTACTGACTTAGATAGAAATACGTTTAAAATGTGTGTTGCCGTTTCTAGAGCATGCCCCCAAAAAAAATTAGGCAAATCTGAACAACTCATCATTGACCTCACCATATCCATAAGAGTCATATTCATTCTTTTTGCTACACCATTTTGTTAAGATGTATCTAGTGTAGACAACTGGGATGTAATCCCCTCTTATGCGAAGTAATCCCTAAATTCTCCAAAGAGGTACTCGTCACCACGATCAGATCGTAGTGTCCTAATACTCTTACTTAGACGATTCTCTATTTTTGCCATATACTCTTTGAATTTCTCAAAGCGTTGGACTTACAATGCATTAAGTAAATATACCCAAACCTTGAGTGGTCATCAATAAAAGTGATGAAATACTCAAAGCCACCTCTTGCCTGGACATTCATGGGTCCACACAAGTCAGAGTTAACCAATTCCAATGGTTTTTTGGCCCTATAGCCTTTTGCCGAAAAAAAGCACTTGGTCATTTTTTGTTTTAAACAAGATTCATAGACTAGAAGTGCCTCCACTTCCAATGAATCTAATGGTTCATTTGCAACCAGTCTTGACATCCAGTTTAAATTAATATGACCCAAGAATAAATGCGAAAGATACGTTTGGTTCAATTGTTAAGTTTCCTTTTTCTTACATGGTAGGGTAATTGTGTTATTCGATTCATTCAGTTACAGTTTAGGAGAGATAAGATCAATAATAAAAAATTATCTACCAATGAACCAGAACAGATAAAATGCTTACTGTACTTAATAACCACAAATTTATTAAAATAGATGGAATTTCCATCTTTGATCAACTTGGGAAAAAAATTAAATTCCTCCTAATGGAGGAACATAAAGACAATCTTTTAAAATTAAAGTCCTATCTCTACTAAAACTTAGGCAAACATCTCCTACTACAACTGCTGCCACTCTCGTAGATCACCCATAAGCAAATAAATCTCCCCACCACTTTGCTGCCTAGTTTCCTGGAACCTCTGCAAAAAATTGCAAACATGATTAGTGGTTCTCGCATCTACACACCAAATACTGGCAAATATAACCGCCAAACATGATTTAACAACTAATGAATTAAATTTACCTTTATTGTTTACTTTGTTGAGATAAGTTGGACACTACTTTTTCCAATGCCCTGCTTGCTTGTAATGAAAACACTTGCCCTTGGGCTTTTCCACTCCTCCCTGGGGTATATTTCTCCTTTAAGGAATTGCATTATGAGTCTGACCTTTTTTATATTTCTTTTTGCCTTTTAACTTCAAAACAAAACCTTTTTCGGTGACCTAAACACTAGCTGGCTTTTTCAAACGGCCCTCAGCAACCTGAAGTTCCATAAGTAATTCCACCAGAGGAAAATTAAGCTCGTTCATTTTGTAATTTAGGCGAAAATTCTCAAAAGAATCAGTCAAGAACCGGAGAATGATAACAATCTAAGTTTTCCCATCAATTTCAGCTCCAAGGAACTCTAGTTCATTGAGGTGTCCTGATAAGTCCTTAAAAATGCATATTTTCATATACATTTTGGACCATTTTAAGGATTTATTGACTTTAAAGAGCTTCATTTAGTGTGATATAATGCTTTCATACATTTTAAATTTGTTTTAGTATTTTTTCAGCATAATTTGCTTAAAAATCACACTTTTTGCTTATATTCATAAAACCTGCCATTTTTGGAAATCTATTTTTGAAAAGTTTTGTGAAAATTATTTATCTCATGAATTAAATTCAAAGTTTAATAATCATTAGTTCATTCACAAAAAAACATGAAAAATGGTGTGCATTTCTATTATCATTTCATGAGAGATAGGCCCACATCATGTATTTGTAATCTTAGGGATAAAATTATCTTTTTACATGAATTCACATTTATTTTGTTAGAAATTGATGGCATGTGTCCATTTTCAAGAATTGGAGAAAGAAAATTATTTTCAAAAGAAATGAGAGAAGAATTAAAGAAAGAAAAGAAATTAAAAGAAAACAATAAAAAAGTTGGCTTCATGATCCCACACACATTCACATGTGTGAGGACACACTTGTGGGACATCCAATAAGGGGTCCACCATCTTTTATTGCATCATCCAAATTTATCTTTTTGATAATTCAAAGATATTCAAGAGATCTCAAGATATTCCAAAGAAGGAAAGCCACATAAGAGACCTTCCTTGAAAAGGAGTAGAAGAAAAAAAAACTATAAATATGGCACCCCTTTGGTAGTCTAAGGCATGGAGAATTACCCACTTCCCACCTCTAGATCTCTACATCCATCTCTCTCTTTCTTATTTTTACATCTTAAGTCATCAAGGAGGCTTAGCCCCAAAGCCACACCACTAACCCTGAAGTGTTCAACTAGAAGGGGAAATTCTCATCCATCCTAGTATGTAATTGTTTACTTTTAATTTTCAATCTCTTATAAAATAATTTCATGCTAGTAATAAAGTATGTTTCTTTTCAATTTTTCTTGTCTATGATTTTATGGTGTTCTTAATATTAGTTTTGTGAGTCACTGTAGTTGGGTTGATTTTCATTGTTTTTAAATATTGTAATAGAATTGGAATCACAATTATTAACCCATCTTAGTAACCTTTTCAATGTACTTTGTCTCTTCAGATACATTGTATGGTTGGAGGCAATGTAAGATGCAGTTCAAGAGATTTGAATGAGAAAAGATTAGCGAACAATTCTGAAATTTATTTCTACATTGAATGGAGATTTGTTATTCTCATTTGGATTGATGACCTATGATGAAGAATAAGGCCTTTGAACAACACGTCTAATTTTTTTGAGCCCAAATTGAGATAAGAAATTGAAAGAATAGTTCACCGCCTTTTACTTCCATTGTTTACTGCTTTTGACTTTAGTTAATACTACCTTTGACTTCTTAAACTTTTCTTTTTATTACTTACATTTTTATTTTCAATTTTCCTACACTTTTAATTTATTTTCTGCACTTTTATTTAAATTCCTGCACTTTATGTTCTTGCACAGTTATTTTTTTTGTTTAGTGGTGACTACTGAATTTGCAATTGGTTTCATGCTTATTCAAAATTTTGAAATCATGTTTAGGGATGTTGGTCAGATTGGATATGGAAATCAGATCTAAAAGTTGAATTGTTTATGTATGAAAACAGTCCACGAATTGGGTTTAAGTAAGTTGAGAATAGTTCCACCATGGCCGAATCATGTATGCAACTGAAGGACTGTATTACAAACCGATTTTTGCATTAAAATTGAATAAGATTCAAATCTGAAACTGAGTCGAATCAGCACCATTAAAGTTGATTTCTAAGCAAATTTGGCTACATGTTAATCCCATGCATCATATCATCATAAGCCTCAGTCATGCATGTAGTGTTTTCTTTTTTTTTTTTTTCTAGTTTGCATTGTCATCATTCATACATCATAAATTAGTTTAGGAAATTCATATTTAGATTTTTGTCTTTATTTTTAGAAAGATTCTTGTGTATAATCATATAGGATAGATTCATTCTTAATTTAGACAGTTGCTTGGTTTAGTTGCATTGTAGAGTTTTGATTTTTTTTAGACATTGTTTACCATTAGAAAGTTACTAATTTGATTCTAGATTTTCATTTAGATTCCTTTCTAAAATTAAAATTCTTTCTAATTTGAATTGATGTTGTAAATCTTTTGTTTTTAGAACGTGTAGATTCTTAACTTAGTTCTTAATTTAGGAAAGTTTTGTTTTCTTTCACTTTTGTTTGACATTGTTTATTTTTAGTTTAGTAAGTTTCTAATTTTAGTTTTATTTTATTGGAAGTTCTAATGTGTGTTTTATTTTGTAGCAACTTTAGTTTTCTTTTTCTAGGAAGTTTTAGATTTAGGTTTTCTAATTTAGGAATTTTTATTTATTTGGATTGTAATTGTTTAATTTTTGTTTTGCAAAGTAGGAATGGTTGTATTTGTTAGTTTTTAAATTAGCCTAGTTTTAGATTTTTATTTAGGGCAAGTACAAGTTGAATAGGAACCCTAAAACACATTGCTCCCTGAGGATCAACTTGGTCTTACCAGTTTTTATTACTACATCACGACTCTGTACTTAGAGTTCACGATCAAGTTTTGGCACCGTTGTTGGGGAGCGCCATTTAAGGTAACTTTTCTAACTTTCCTTATTTACATTGCTTTTTGAGTGTGATTTAATTTTGGCATCTTTTTAAAAATAGTAGGACATGCATGGAATGATGAGCCGCCCTAAACTAGAATAGGAAAGTGCATGGATTGTTAGAAAGTACACTTCACTCTAATTTTTAGAAACTTTCTAAAATTGAAAAAAAGCTACTATTTTTCAACTTGTCATAACTCTTTTTGGAAGAAAGTAAACCCGAAGTGATCTAATCGTTGTTCTTAATCTTCTTGGTGCCTAAGAAAACCTTTGCCCCTATAGTGCGCCACAGCTAATCGGTTTAGAAAATTAGTCTTTCAAACGGGTCCATCTGTGACTCTACCACTTCCCGGTAACTAACCTAGATGAGTTGGTTTTACAGGACCGGATTGGAGAACTTAAAGAAACTTTTCAACCTTAGGGAGTTATTTAGTTGCTTGCGTGATTTAGGTTTTCTCTTTTTAAACAAAAAATCCAAAAGAATTAAAAAAAAAAAGAGATTCCAAAAATAGATTGGAGGGAATCCACAAACATGAAGGGACTTAACAATGGACAAACCAATGGGAATGGAATCAATACGCTGGTCCACCGAAGTCCTCACGTGCCTTATCCGAACAAGAAAAAGTTACAAAGTTACATCAAAGAAATTGTTCAGTTGGATCTTATGAACGGAAGTGGGCCAATCACTATGATCATCATTACAATGAGGATTGTGTGGAGGATTTTACTAGAATGATTAGCTCAAATCATCAACCAATAAGGGTCCCACGTGGTTACCCATACCCCCACACAATCATTCACTCATTCTGATATGGATGTGAGAATTCAATGGCAAGCTTAATCAAATTCAAATCAATGGCATTACCACGATGACATGGGTAGCATGTGTGCTCCAATTTGGGATGATCAATCACTAGACAATTGGCGAAATGGGCCTGATATGGATCATGTCTTTTATCTCCAAGAATTTACTCCGGACGGGTCATATGACTATCCCTCATCGGATACATCATATATACCCCCTTCTTCTCCCTGGTCATATGCACCTCATGATCCCTCTCCGCTCGAATGGTCATATGAACCACCACAACCCCGGAAGAATTCTTTGGAGGATACTTTATTAAAATTCATTAAGTCCACATAGAACACCATGCAATCCATTCAAAATTATGCATAATGCATAGAAAGCCTAATAACTTCGATTAGTCAAACATCACTTGAAATGAGAAAAAAAAATGACACAGTTGGAATTGAAATGAAAATTCAACAAGATAATCTTATGTCCATTGAAGATCCTGTGGATATGAATTGTGCAAACACGCAGTGGTTATCCAAGGCTGCATATGAGAACATGGATGATGGTGCTATGTATGAGCCAATTGATGAATCACACAAGCCCGTGTGCCCCACTTTTCCTCAATACCGCTCATTCCACTCACTAAAGAGGAATCTATGCTCTTTTATATAAATTCTTTCTATGATTCAGATTCCTCTGATGAATTTGGCATTGCGGTTTCAAAATTTTGATATACTTATGATCGAAGAAACCACGAATGCAATCAATATGCCCCAAAAGAAAGATTACAATTCGGAGGATGACCCTATTTTTCAGATTTCTTGGTCGAATAATTTGGAATCCTTGGAATCTTGTATTGAATTCTTCATAAAATATGATGATCCAACCCTTAGAGAAATTGCCCTCGCATTTCTTGACCCTCAATGTTATTCAGCAAAACTTGTGGAATTGGAGAATAGTGGTCCCATTCAGACACCCGAGTCTAACAATTTGGAATCCTTTGAGCTCGTGCCTAAACAGACTGTGGAAATCAATTTAAAAGAACTTCTAGCACGGGAGGACCTAGGGCCACCCAGTTACTCATTAAATCCTCTCCTACTTTTCAACTATCCATTTTTAAGAGAGGAGGATGAATTTTTCATGGTGGTCCCTCCTTCACACATTCAAAAAGAACATGCAGTCATCATGTTCATTGTGCATAAAATTCTCATGTTACATCTTTTGACGAGTTTCTTGTAAACTGTGTGGAGGACAATTTCATTTGAGATCCAGGTGGACTCATGGTTTTGAATCCAGTAATATAGGTTTTTGCTTTTCTTTTTAGCATAGATATTTCCTTTTAGAAATAGCTTCTTGTCTTTTTTTGTCTTGTCTAAACTTGGATAGGGAGTAGCTCAGACACATCTTTAGGTGACTTCTTCTTTTTACCCTTATTTCCATTTATGGTTCCTCATGTTGCTTCTATAGTTCTGTATTGCATGCATAAACATCGAGGACGATGTTCATCTTAGGTTGGGGGGCGGGAACAAGCACGCTTGTCCAATTTTAGAGAAAATTTTTTCAACTTTTCTATCACTTTTATCATTTTAATTAGTTTTTAATCATTTTAGTTAAGAAAAAAATTTTAGGACCTTCAATTTTTTTTTGCCGATATTTATTTTTCATCCTAGAAAAGAAAGTTTTTAAAGAAATTGAAGCAATTTGAAGATTTATAGAAATCTAAAATTTTCATACTTCTGGAAGGAAGTAAAAAGAAAGTTTACATTATCTAAAGAAGGAAACCTATCAATAGAATACCAAAACTTGCTTTTCACATGCATACATGTATACATTTTTTTTGACATTTTGGATAGGAAGCTTTAATGCTGTTTTTGAAATTTTTTTGGAGAATATGATGTGAACTTGAGATTTAGTTTGTAGAATATTTTTGTTTCCTGGTTCATTTTTGGTGAATTGTATATACTAAAACCATGATGAATTAATTTGAGCAAAATGAGAACTGCCACCTAGTATTTACTTTCGATTTGAAAAAAAAAACATATAATGAGAAGTTTGTAACTAGTTTAGGTTCATAGCATTTTTAGCTCGAGCTAGTAATCCCGAAGGGATATATCTATATCTAGTGCTCAAAGCCATCTGGTTTAGGAGCCATTGGTCTAACGTTCGCTACATGGATTAATTAGAAAGCTTAAGGAGTTAGACATTGCAAAATCACAAAAATGATTTGTTAGAAAAAAAAAAAAGAAGAATGATGATGAATTATGTGTCACACCCGGATCTAAGGAATTGGGGTTAGGATGGGCCCCATGGTGTGTGCATATGTAATCTCGTAGTAATCTGTGCATGTGAAGACACGCACAAATTACTACAAGGGAGATTCCATAGGAACATGTAGAGAAGTTTCTCCAATACTTAATTCAATCTCAACAATAAAGGGAAGCATGTGTAATGCACTTGTAATGATCAAAATCAACAATAAAGAAGAATCATCCATATGATCAGAAGCAACAATAAAGAAGAACCATCCATACCATAAATAAGTCTGAAGTCTGTACTTAACCATCCACATCTGTATGGCAACAATTACTTAAACATATACAAAATCCAAAGTTATATATATGTCTATCAAATTGCTAGGTGCAAGAACTACCATAGTCCAGCATGTCTAAGCTAAACAACCCAACAAAGAACCCATTGTCGTTCTTTATAAGATGACTAGTAGAAGGCGTTGTCTTTATTTCACTCATCTGCTGCCCGAAGTTCCATTGAGGTTCCTGCCAGGGCACATTGTTCACCATATTGGCGTTGGGTTTAGTACTTATAACACTAAGAGTAGCACTATTAACACAACGGTTAAGCAAGTATAAAGATATATAAGACCATCATGGTGTATCAAATGAATTAGAGTACATATTGATTAAAAGAAAGCAAAAGCGGAATACTAGGCAGATTGTGCATGAATTAAGCATGAGTAACAAATTATAAACAGTATATCAAAACATACAACTTGGCATCCACGACGCTGTATTCTCCTAAAATAGAGCGTATTATCTAAAGATAGTATATAACATACATATGAAAATTACGCTAGGGGATCATGCTAGCTTTCCGAGGAGCGCCGATAACTCCTCTATAAACTACTACAGTAGTGACATAAGGGATACCCAAATTGGTCCCGTCAAACCTAATAAGGGTACATTCTAAGTGGTGCCGACTTAACATATTAAGATAATCTCAAGTCATATCTTCATACTTATGATCAATTGGAGTGATTGTCTCATATTCATACATATCAGTCATTCTTATCATATCATACATAAGGGAGTTTCGGTCTTGAAATCATATTCAATAATAGGAATTGGAATTTACAAATATCTGATACTCAATTAATGCATACTTAATTGAGCTAATAGAGCTCGAACCCTCTCAACCTTAGCTACACCCATTTTGGTTCACAGACACACACTCAGTAGAAACTCCAAACCGATTGCCTCAAAGTTCATAAGGAAGAATGGGAACATGACTACATCATGTTGAGGGCAAGGTTTTTAACAATATAAATTCATTTAAATTGATAAGCTATCAAGGAGATTTACTAGCCAACCCTATGCTAGATAATCCATGATCCTGGCGGCATTCAACACGATGTATTCATAACCATTTAGTGTCATTAGGTTACCAAATCTTGGTGTTACATTGTGTATGCAAAGGACACCTCCTCTTATGCCAACACCCATGACGTGACATCGAGAATTCATCCAGAAAATCGAATGGGTTAAGTGACAACTCTACACTCGTCCTTTTTATCATTTGATCACCATTGGGCTAATTTGGTTGGGGAAAAAGTGTCATATTTAAAGCCCTACAAAGTCATTTGAAATCTCTAATATTCTAAGTTCACAGTGTTTTACCGCTGAGCCATATACATGCTATGGCCTAGCCGAGTGGCTTAGTCTTCCTTTAATTACATACACATTTATGGCTTAGCCGTATAGTAACTTGTGGCTTAGTGGTGCTAAGCCTATGGCTAAGCTATGACATAGCCGTAGTATAATCCACAGCTTAGCCGTGGGTGAGCCATAGAATAAAGCTAGGTTTTGGGGTTCTCTGGAAAGCTCGCCGTAAAATGGTTTACGGCTTGGTCATAGGGTAGTTACGACAAATCCATAGTTCAATTCACGGCTTGGCCGAAGGTTAACCATAGTTCAGTTGTGGGTTTTGAGCTTTTTGGATTCTAAGCCATAAAACACTTACGACTTAGCCGTGGGCTTTACCATAAGCTTCAGAATTCCTAAAAGCAATTCAAGAAATACTAGTTCATGTGTAGAACTCTACAAATTGGATTCCAATGAGGTTTCTTTTGCTCCAAATTATCATCTTAGGTCTTACATGCTCATATATCATTAATATTACATAGTTATATCCATTATCACCTAATCCTACACATATATGTACTTAATCAAGGGTAGATGAGCTCTAAACTTGTATTTAGAGTAATTACATTAAAAATCAACAAAATTAGACATGCATGTAGTTATATATACTCTTTTACTTACCTTATATCAGTGCTTTACCCAAAACTAGCCTCTCCTTTGATTTGATGGTGGAGAAAGCCTCAATAGTAGCAAATCCTATTACAGGTAAAAACATGCAAATGGTGAATCAAGTGTAGGATGCATGCATGTTGCTCATTTGAGCCTTTTTGACTCTTTTGGACGCAAGGGAATGAAATGAAAGCTGTCTCTTACCTTAGGGAGCTATAGATTATGAACAAAAGATGAATTTGGTGCCTTCAATGATGGAGATGCACAAAAGGATGAAGAAAGAGGTGGATGGAACCTAGTAGGAGCACCTGCAAGGCTCCAAGGTCTTGTTTCCAGCTCCAAGTTGAAGTAGAGATGAGAAAAGAATAAAAGAAATGGAGCTCTAGCAAGAGAGAGGAAAATGCAGTAAAGGAATGATGGTTACTCCCTTTTTAACTCAATTTTTTTCTGCGCTTTTGCATGCAAGTCTAATTGTTTTGGGAAATTACAGTTTAAGTCAAATGAACTTCAACTGAGCCTAGATGGATCCAAATTAAGTTGGGCCAAATATGAAAGAGGATCCACAAGATGAAATGCATACAATGCAACTAATATAGTGTTAGAATGATGCAATCATGTGACTCTAATTTATAAGAAGGTCTTCAACTACCTAAATAAGGTTCAAACCCAACTACCTATCCAATTGAGACCCAATAAAATTAAGAATAAGATAAATTAAGGATAAAATACATTAATTAATAGGAAACCAAGTTTAATTAACGTAAATTATAATTAAGTCAGGTTGGGACCTTACATTATGGGCCAACGAGTGTTCATAGAAATTTTCAAGGGATATGTATGAAAATACTTAGGGCATGTTTGTTAATTTAACTGGGAGAGTGAAGTGAAGTGAATGTTAATTTTAAAAAATAAAAAAATAAGAGGGGTTAAATCAATTCAATGATTAGATTTTGTTTTTTAGTTAAAAGAGAATGTAACTTTTTGACTTTTTGTGTTAAAAGTAAATATTTTTTATCAGTTAGTAGGATAAAAATATAACTTTTTGACTTTTTTATGTAAAAAGGTAAAAGAATTTTTTTGAAATGTGGTATTTTGATTTGACTCTTTTGAGTTGTTATATATTGAAATGAAAGATGACTTTAACTTTACAATGAGAGGAAATTAACAAACGGCCCCTTAAGGATTAAGTTTGCTCCTTAGATCCCAACTTTTGCTATATGAACTTGTAAATTTCTAGATTGGAAAAAGTGAGTGAGTGAAGAGTGTCCACAAAAGTTTGCAAGGGAGTATATGTGAGGAAAAACAAAGACCAGATTTGCTCCCTAGATCCTAACTTTTCTTAGATCATATGAACTCGGGAACTCTTGCTAGGAAAAAGACAATGAAGGAAAAGAGGCCTATCGAAGTAAACAGTAATATGGCATCCATCTTAGTATCTTTGAGAGGAAATTTATTTTTGCTAAATCTCGAGGGATCAAACTATTTGAAGGAAATTCCATTTTTGCAGCATTATTGTGGAATATTTAAAATAAGTTTCTGATGTATACATTTTTCACATGAAAGCAAGTTGTTTAAATTTGAGAAAGTTTTCAAAAATAGAATTGTGGATCAGATTTTGAAAAGTTTGAAAGTTTGATTATTGTAGATTTCAAAAATATCTAATATGAATGAATTTTCTTTTGGGAAATTTCTTCACTTTTGCTTATTTTTCATTTATTTTTCAATTTTTTCTAAAAAAAAGGAGAGAATTTTATGAGTATATTCATTGCAAAGCCTCACGAGGTACAACTAGTCCACTAGGGGGAACCTAGGGGTTTAAAGGCTTGTTGCATATGCTAAATACAGTTGAGAGTATTAGCAGAAGTGGCATTGCATTCATGTTTACTTTTATTGCATTACATTAGTTTTAGGTCAGCTTAGGTCATGATAGAATTCCTCATTTTATTTCACAATTTTTGCTAGGGACTAGCAAATTGCTGGTTGGGGGGTATGATAAGTCCTTCAAAACACATATTTTCATATACATTTTGGACCATTTTAAGGATTTATTGACTTTAAAGAGCTTCATTTAGTGTGATGTAATCGTTTCATGCATTTTAAATTTATTTTAGTATGTTTCTGTTACTTTGCTTTAAAATCATACTTTTTGCTTACATTCATAAAACCTGCCATTTTTGGAAATCTATTTTTGGAAAGTTTTGTGAAAATTATTTTTTTCATGAATTAAATTCAAATTTTAATCATCATTAGTTCATTCACAAAAAATCATGAAAAATTGTGTGCATTTTTATTGTCATTTCATAAGAGATGAGCCCGCATTCATGCATTTGTGATCTTAGGGTTACAATTATCTTTTCACATGAAATCACATTTCCTTTGTAGGAAATTGATGACATGGGTCCCATTTTCAAGAATTGAAACAAGAAAATTATTTTCAAAAGAAAGGAGAGAAGAATTGAAGAGAGGAAAGAAATTAGAAGAAAAAAATAAAAAAGTTGGCTTCATAGTCCCACACACATTCACATGTGTGAGGACACACTCGTGGGACATCCAAGAAGGGGCCCACCATCTTTTGCTACATCATCCAAATATCTTTTTCATAATTCAAAGGTAATTTCAGGAGATCTCAAGATATTCCAAAGAAGGAAAGTCACATAAGAGACCTTCTTTGAAAAGGAGTAGAAGAAAAAAAAACTATAAATAGGGCACCCCTTTGGTAGTCTTAGGCATAGAAGAATTGCCTACCTCCCACCTCTAGATATCTATATTATCTATCACTTTCTTGTCTCTACACCTTAAGTCATCAAGGAGGCTTAGCACCAATGCCACACCACTAACTTTGAAGTGTTCAACTATAAGGAGGAATTCTCATCCATCCTAGTATGTAATTGTTTGCTTTTAATTTTTAATCTTTTGTAAAACAATTTCATGTTAGTAATAAAGTTTGTTTCTTTTCAATTTTTCTTGTCTATGATTTTGTGGTGTTCTTAATATTAGTTTTGTGACTCATTGTAGTTGGGTTAATTTTCATTCTTGTTTAAATATTGGGACAGAATTGGAATCACAACTATTAACCCATCTTAGTTACCTTTTCAATATACTTTGTCTTTTCGGATACATTATATGTTTGGAGGTAATGTAAGATGGAGTTAAAGATATTTAAATGAGAAAAGATTAAAGGCCAATTCTGAAATTTATTTCTACATTGAATGGAAACTTGTTATTCTCACATAGATTGATGACCTAAGATGAAGAATAAGGCCTTTGTACAACACTTCTAACTTTTTTGAGCCCAAATTGAGATAAGAAATTGAAAGAACAGCTTACCGCTTTTGACTTCCATTGTTTACCGCCATTAACATCAATTTATACCGCCTTTGACTTCTTGCATTGTTCTTTTTATTTCCTACACTTTTATTTTAAATTTTCCTACTTAATTTATTTTCTGCACTTTTATTTAAATTTCTGAACTTTATGTTCTTGCACAGTTTTTTTTGTTTAGTGGTGACTGCTGAATTTGCATTAGGTTTCATGCTTATTCAAATTTTTGAAATCATGTTTAGGGATGTTGGTCAAATTGGATTTAGAAATCAAATCTAAAAGTTGAATTGTTTATGTATGAAAATAGTCCATGAATTGGGTTTAAGTCAATTGAGAACAATTCCACCATGGCCGAATCATGTATGCAATCGAAGGACTGTTTTACAAACTGATTTTTGCATTAAAATTGAATAAGATTCAGATCTGAAACTGAGTTGAATCAGCACCATTAAAGTTGATTTCTAAAGCAAATTTGGCTACATGTTAATCTCATGCATCATATCATCACACGCCTTACTCATGCATGTAATATTTTTTTTTTCTAGTTTGCATTGTGATCATTCATACATCATAGATTAGTTTAGGAAATTCATATTTCAGATTTTTGTTTTTACTTTTAGAAAGATTATTGTGTATAATAATTTAGGATAGATTCATTCTTAATTTAGAAAGTTGCTTGCTTTAGTTGCATTGTAGTGTTTTTTTTATAGACATTATTTACCATTAGAAAGTTACTAATTTGATTGTAGATTTTTATTTAAATTCCTTTTTAAATTTAAAATTCTTTCTAATTTGAATTGATGTTGTAAACCTTTTGTTTTTTGAAAATGTAGATTCTTAACTTAGTTTTTAATTTAGGAAAGTTTTGTTTTCTTTCACTTTTGTTTAACATTGTTTAGTTTTTAGTTTAGTAAGTTTCTAATTTTAGTTTTAGTTTATTGGAAGCTCTAATATGTATTTTATTTTGCCGCAACTTTATTTTTTTTTAGGACGTTTTAGATTTAGGTTTTCTAATTTAGGCATTTTTATTTATTTGGATTGTAATTGTTTAATTTTTATTTTTGTAAAGTATGAATGGTTGTATTTGTTAGTTTTTAAATTAGACTAGTTTTAGACTTTTATTTAGGGCAAGTGCAAGTTGAAAAAGGAACCTTAAAACACATTACTCCTAGAGGATCAACCTGATCTCACTGGTTTTTATTACTACATCGCGGCTCTGCACTTGAAGCTCACAATCATGTCTCATTATTTTCAGAACATGGTCCCTCACAAAAGCACCTTCAACCCTCTTAGTGTTAAATAGGTTTTTCATAGCAACCTACCTAACCACCTGATCCTAATCACCAAACATCTCCTTGAAACTGTACATGATGTCATACGCAGTACAAGAAGACTAATGCTGATGCTATAAAACATTTGACATAATAGATGCTAACATGTAACATCGCACCATTTCATCAGCCTTGATCCATTTTTTGTATGCCTAGAAGGCCACCTCATTGGTACAACCATCCGCAGGTTTCTCTAGGCACACCTCAGTGAGCACATATTTGTACTCTTCAGTAGTTAGCATAATATCCAAGTTTCTTTTCCAGTCAATGTAATTAGGTCCAATGAGTTTGCGTTCTTTGATAATAACAGCAAGTGGATTGAAAGAACCCATCTTAAATCCTGAGAACTACATAACAAACAAAATTATGATGGCAAATAAACTTTGGATTCAAATAAAAGGAAAGTGGCTCCCTCTACCAATTAATAAAAGAATCCAACAACAATCTAAAGCACTGATGCATAGTATACCTCGATGGGAGGACTTCTATCATACTTCTTTTATTCAGATAGGACATAACCTATTAATTTTACTGTCAAGGCAACAAACCGTGCCAAGAAAAACCAAACAGCATCCATGACTTTGGTTCTATAAATAATAGTAGTGGCTTAGATGGAGAGCATACTTTTACTTATAACTAAATGAATATCATCATTTAATTCAAGGTCCATTATTCTGTATTTGGTCCCATTAGATGGAGAAGTGACCTATACTAATAATTACCCTAAATCATTCATATGGGAGTTTGTACTAGAGATTCCATACTTCACCTATCTGATGAGGAGAAAGACTCCAAGGTTAACACATAAATCAATTACATCTCCTATAAAATAATGATGGAGACCGTGGGAACTAAAAGGTTCCCTCTCCCACTTAGTTATATAACAATGAGGGTTTCTATATGACAGTTTAATTAAGATCAATTTAGAATCTTGAAGTAATGCATTACCAAGATGTCTAGGTAACCAATCTTTCGCATCATAGCATTGGTGTGATTAATAAAAAAAAGTTTAATTTTATTTGCAAATCACATGAATGCAACTTACTTCACCATTCCAAATAGTGTTAAACAGGTCTAATATCATATTTAGCAGGTTATGATAATAATAGACATTCAAGCACAAAAGAAAGGAAAGACAACTAACAAAAGAGTCCTAACTATAATGATCAAGTAGGATGCTTTGTCTTCTTGATCGCCACTTCTTCAAAACATGCACTTCGCAAAGGGGGTCCAAGGGAATCCCTTGGTGGGGATCGAGCAGTGTCCCTTCTTAAATAAAATTGAACTTTTTCATGAAGTTATTCCTTCAAAATCAAATAACTACCTTTAAAACCTGTGTCCCTCCTTAAAGAAAATTACATTAACCTTAAGCCTCCCAACAAACAAAGTTCACATGCTATCTCAATATAATTACATCACCATAAAAAATTACATTAAATAATAAGCCTCCTAACGAATGAAGTTCACATGCTATGTGTAAGGTTGGAACCTGAACTAATCTTATTTTATCATAAATAATCTTGTTTTATGCCAATTAATGCTTGTAGGCTAAGTCAAATCAAATCCCTTTAGGTTTGGGTCATGGATAGGTAGTTGGGTAGGGTTCAAACCATACTTAAGTAGTTAAGGACCTTCTTCTAGTTAGAGTTATATGGATTGCATCATTTTGGAACCATATTAGTTGCATCATGTGTATTTTATCTTGTAGGTCAACTTTCATATTTAGCCCAGCTCACTATAAATCCATCTTGGCCTAATTGAAGTCTAATTGGCTTAAATTATAAATTTTATGAGCAAGTTGGACTTGCATACACATTCCAGCAAATTTTGACTTAAAAACTCCCACTCCAGTAGATTTGCCTCTTCCCATCTTCAAGAATTGCTAGACTCCATCTTCACGTCCTTTCTTACTCTCCTTCTCATCAAATCTAAAGCTTGGAGCTATTGCATGTTAGAGCCATGGCTCCGATTATTTTCCTCGTTATCTTCTTGTTTGTCTTCTTCATTGGAATCTCTCAATTCCATCTCCTATTTTGCTCTACAACTCTCCAAGGTGAAGATCCCACCACCATTTTATTTCTTTGAGTTTAAAAGAGTCAAGGAGACTTAAATAAGTAATATGCATGCATTTCATACCTAATTTACCCATTGCATGTCTTTACATGTAGTAGGATCAGCTTCTATTAAGACTTTCTCCGCCATCAAACCAAAGGAGAAGTTGATTTGGGTAAAGCACTAAATGAGAAGCAAGTATAAAGAGTGTTTATTACTTCTTGTATGTCCACTTACCACTTATGTTGATTCGTGAAAAATTCTTCTTTAAATGCCAACCTACAGCTCTTTCACCCCTTTGATTTAAGAATATATTTATGAATTATGGATGAAATATGGGTATTAAAAGATGTATGATGATAGTCGGAGCAAAGGAAACCACATCGGAACCAATTGAGAAGTTTTGTACTGGATTAAACTCTGTACTGAAACAACTTCAGAAAATCTGAAGCTTACAGCTAAACCGTAAGTACACTATGGCTTGGAATCCAAATAGCTAAAATTTGACATTCCTTCTACGGCTAACCCTACGACTAAGCCATGGAATGCACTATGGCTAAGCCAAGCCATAGGTTAACCACAACTAAGCCGTAAGATAAAATATGGCTAGGCCGTAACTGTAGACAAAATCTAGTAAGGCACGGCTAAGCAATGATCTATACACGGCTAAGCTAAAAAACACAGTAAACTTAGGGAAATTAGAGATTTCCAAAGACCATGTAAGGCCTTAGAATTGGTACCTTTGCCTTAACTAAATTAGTCCAATGGTAATCAAATACGGAGTAGGAAGAGTGTAGAGCTATCACTCATCCTCTCTTGATTTCTGGGTGTTTTCCCGACTTTACGTCAAGGATGTTGGCATAAGAAGAGTTGTCCATTGCCTACACAATGTAACCACTAAGATCTTTGTAACACATCGACATCGAACATTTTATGAATACACCGTAATGAATGACTACGAAAACACTGATTATCTTAGCATAAGGTTGGACAGTAAACATCCTTGTTAACCTCTTAATTCAAATGCATTCATATTAATTCAGTAAACCTTGCCTTCGACAAAATCTAATCATGTACCCATTCTTCTTGGTGAACCTTGAGGTAAGATTAGAGACGAAGCTTCTATTGAGCATGAGCCTATTAGCCAAGATAGGGGTAACTTAGGTTGAGAGGGTTCGAGTTCCAATAGATCATTTTAAGTATGCATTATTTGAATAACAGTTACTTCCTTTAATTCTAATTTATATCACAGAATACGATCTTAAGACCGATATATGCTTCTGTATAAGAATAAGTTGATCGCTACGTATGATAAGTATGAAAGTTATGAATCTCGCTCGGTCTTGATACATTGAGTTGGAACTACTTAACTTGTACCCATAGGAGGTTCGACGAGACCAAATGAGAGTATTCGAAACGTTACAGACTGCAATAGTTATATGAAGAGTTGATCGGCACTCTTAGAGTAGCTAGATCGTCTTAGCTCGACCACTAGTGATTTCTCACTGTATAATATACTCTCTTTAGAGAAAAGATAGCCATGTAGATGCCAACTAGTATATTATTCAATTTCTGTTTATGATTCGTTACTCATACTTAGTTACATGCACAACATGCCTTGCTTCCGTTATTGCTCTCCTTTAATTAATATGTTTTTTAGTTTAGTTGATACATCATGATAGTCTTTTATATCCTCATTTTTTCTTAACCGTAATGTTAACAGTGCTACCCTTCATGTTACAAGTACTGAACCCAATGCTAGTATGGTAGTCGATGTGGCCCTGGAGGGAACTCCACGATACCTAGGGGTGTAGATGAGTGGAATGACGATGATGTCTCCTACTAATCATCTTACATAGAGTGTAAGGGTTTCATTTTGGGTTTGCTTAAGTTTCAATCATACTTGGACTTGTGGTTAGAACATGCTATCTTTATCATGCTATTTGGAGCCTTTGCTGGATGGACATGTGTTCTTGGGATTTGGATACATTGTATGTATCTTAGTAATAATATGTGCATGTGGATGGTTCAATTAACAGACCTTGGTTATATTAACAAATGGTTGAATGTAGTTTTATTAATGCCTATGATGAATTACAAGTGAATTCTCTAGGTTTCCTCTTAATTGTGCAAAATGATTATTAAATGTATATGGATCTTTCTCACATATACCTACGGAATCTCCCTTGTAGCAAGTCGTGCATGTCTTAAAATGGCATGGATTGCTACGGGTTATGTGTGCCACACTTCGGGATCCACTCTAATCCCCAATTCTCGGTTCGGGGCGTGATACTATATCAACATAATTACGTCACCATGAAACATTGAAAAATATGTAAAACAGCAAACACAAATTTGATTCGTGGGATCCATTTGCATAACATACACACATAGTGACCATGATAGCCAGATCATTCGCTGCAAAACAAAGGTTAGATAGTTCACTACAAAACAATCACAGTAAATGGAAATTGACAAGTTTTTTACAACAACCTATACTCTTACTATATTCTGTTCAATCCATACGTAGTATCACGATTGGCTTTGATACCATTGTTGGGAGGCAACTGCCAAGATCCCTAGATATTGCGCACAGATTACGGCGAAAATAACTTTAGATGATGATGATTCAAGAATCATACCTGTAAGATCTCTCTGATTTGATCTCGGTCTTACAGCAACCCGAAAATCTCAAGACCTTTTACTGTATTCCTCTATGATCGAATCGCACCGGGGTGTGGGCCTCTTCTGCGAATTCTTTTTGCTCTCAAAAATGATATTTCTCTTGTGTGTTTTTTCTAAAGAGTAATACCACATAATTATAGGCTACAATAAGGACCTTAAGAAGGAAATGAGGAATAGGCCTTTTATGGAAACAGGAAGCCCTAATTCGACTCAAATTAGAATCCTAGTTCCATAAATTACAATTTAGTCCACTAGAGAATTATAATTGCACTCCTGTCCTTATTCTCAAAATTATATTTTAAGCTTCTTGCTATTAAATGCTTATTAATCTCCCCACGTTAAGATGTTAGATATCCATTAATTAAATAATTACTGACATCTATGTTTAATCGATATCTTTATAATTCCTTGAAACCTTACACTTAACTTATTTAATAAGTCAAACACTAAGTCTACCTGTAGAGTTTGATATAATCAAAACTTATAAGCTTCATTAAGGGAATATCATCAATCCCTATTATGAGACATAGATTCCTTCAATGAACTAACATTCACCATACATGTAATGTAGTTATCCAATTTACTGTGATTATTAACCCATAAAAAGTTTCACTCCTTTGTAAATAAAAATGCCAAAATGTATGTATCCATTATTTATATCGGGATTAAGAGTATAAGCACTCACAATAACCATTTGAATGTTAATTATCTTATATAGTCAATATAAAGACAATAAACTCAAAGTGGTCATGTTCAATACACACAAAGCGTACTAGCATAACGAACTGAAATTATACTGTTTCCCACAGCCAAGACAAGCCTACTAAAAAATCATGCTATAATTGTACCGATGTTGTATCTAACTCCATCTAGATTGTGAACAACAATAACTTATATTCTATAAGAACCGACAAACAAGTCTTCCATATGTAAACGAAACTCTACACACTAACTTGTTTACTTTATAGAATAAAAGCTACACTTATGCATAATAAATAACAATACAATTATTTGCCCATACAAATTCTCATTAAGATAAAAGGATAAACTTTACTAATAAATAAATCAGTCAAAGACAAATACATAAAAGTATGCTTTTAGTATAAATTTCCAACTTGATATATGTCTATTTTAGGGTCCAGTATTAGATAGAAAAGATTATTTTTTGTTTTAATGTTTCTGAATATTATGACTAAGCATATTAATGTTGCAGAAAACCATTATAATTAGGCAAAAGTAGGTACTACAATTACAGATAACTAAGCATGTCACATGCACTTCAACTATGTAGTTCTTGACTAGCCAATTTAAATGAATTATATGATTAAACTCTAACCTGACCCATTTGACCACATCTATATTGATCTGTACTAGATGTAGTTCAGCCACCCTCACGTTAGACTCACACGTAATAATTCACATCAATTGTATGAGCATGTGATCAAACATTATGTATAAATTTATCTCTTCAAATGTCTAATATTTTAAATTTAACTTCAACTATTTGTGTTATAATTTATATAATAATATTCATTTATATTAAATAATACAATATTAAAAAGTAACAAATGAATTTTTTTAAACAAAATTTGATTTTTTTTACTTGGCCCGCGTTGGGTGTGTACCTTGAAGTTCTAGCTTAAATTAAAACTAAATCCCTAACCTTAAAGGAAATCCTTAACTTAATCATAGTTAAAGGTACAAGTATTGTCCCATAATCTTATACAGATTTCAAATTTTATTAAGCATGGGTTGGTCAAGTCAGCCCTTAGTTGAGGACTTTAAATATCAGATTCCTAGGTTCTCGAGAAAGACTTTAGATACCTAATTGTGGGGGCCTATTAGTAATTTACATAAAGTGGGAGGGCTTACTTGTAGTTTCAAGAAACTACTTAAGGCTAATAAACAAAACAAGAAGGAGAACACCACACACAATGCTGCTTTTTCACAATTGCAATAACGTGGTTTTAAATTAGGTCTCAAGCCTCTTCTTATCGGTCCTCATGGATGGTGGGTCCCAATGGACCAGGTCCACAAGGGAACTAGATCCCCAAGGTCATCCAGGAACTCTTTCCCAGATGAGTGTTTTGGATCTCTGATCAAGTGAGACAAGTGGACCCACAAGGCTTGGTGACCAAACCATCCATTATCAATGGAAGCTTTAGAAAGCTCAAGTTTGGTTTGGTTTTCTTCCCCTATTTATAGATTGGTGTGGGGATCATTGCATAAAGACTATTGATCTCTTAGAAGGGCAATTTATCAAACTCTACTTCCAGATTTAAGGTTTCTGTCACTTAATCTCTACCATTGGGTGTCATCAGTATCTTCCCCAATATGGGCAGATTTAGGCTAGTTGGATAATGGGCCATAAGGAGCCCAATCCATGTGGGTCCCTCATCTCTAGGGTCGCCCATGTTTGGTCCATTGGATGATCGGATTAGATCTTCTATCAAGTGGTCTCACAACATATATATATCTATAAATGGCCTGGGTTGTAAAAATTCAAATTTTAAGTTTGGCTTTTGTCCTATTTTTTAATATATTGTCACGAAAACATCATCCAAAACTTGAACTAAGCATCATCCAAAACTTGAACTAACCCTAGAAGAGGACATCACATTAATATAGAAAAAAGCCCATTATTACAAATAGAGATTTTACTGATCGCATGATCCTACTTACCTCTTTGTTTTTCCTTTGATCTATTCCACTGTACTATAGCACACATTATAGCATGAATAGAGATGGCCTGTTCCTTCTCCTCTCTAGCATCAACTTGATCTTCTTCTTGTCGTACGATCTTGGCTAGGGTTAGGGTACTTGACTTAAGGCTAGAATAGAGGGAGAGGTTGTTGGACTCCAAGTTGTATTATACTATAAATTGAAAAACTTTATGGTGGGCCTACATTCTTTTTTTGTTTTTTTTTTTTTTTTTTTGGATGGAGGAGGGTGATCCAACCCTTTGGGTTGGACTAATTCCTTTGTGCCTAAGAACAGCCGGGTAAAATTTCTAATGGCCCTAGTGTGGTAGCACAACCTAAACCTCGAAACCATTGGGAGCAAACTGTGGTCCTAAGCTAGTTGAGCTATCCCTCGAGGTTATAATAGGCCTACTTATAAAAATATAAGCCACTAAAAATAATTGGCCCCTTTTGATGAGGGCCCTAAATAAATATTGATCAAATCAAAATTGGTCCATCGGATTTGTAATTAACAACTTAGTCATCTCGCTAAAATATATGAAAAAAACATTCAATTTACTTCATAGTAGTTAATCTAATGATAATTCCTTGGGACATCTAATATTTTTTAAACTTACACTTATAGTGTTAAGTGGGCTTCTAGTATCATGCGGGTGCAACCTCACATGTGTGACAATGCTTAGGTCTACCCTTGAATCTAATGATAAGTCCTTGGGATATCTAATATTTGTTTTAACTTATACCCTTATTATAATATTACAACTCACTTATAGCAAAAACCAAATCTTACTCCAAGCGAATGCCTAACTAATAGGCCCTTAAATTGATTTTAATCCTATAGGAGTTAGGTCCACTGTCATATTAATCATTTATAAAAATATTAATAAAATATTAATAACAATTTCAAGTATTTTTACGGTAATTGTAGGCACATTGATAGATTTGTAAATTAAAAATAGGGAAAAATTTATAAAATGAGAATATGAGCTTAGATAATTAAGATGGGTTTTTGTTAACGTACACAATGCATTGGCAATTAAAATTGGTCTTTGCCAACGCACGCATTGTGTTAGCAATGTTCAGGGTGCCTGTTCCAACACACATAGGTGTATTGCAAATAAATCAAACCATTGCCAACATATTGTTTATGTCGCCAAAGGAGAACATTTGGTTGCAAAAATTTCACTGTCTTCTCGGAGGAACTTTTGTGTAATTTTGATACCTTTTGCCAACATAGCCTCATTTGCATTGGCAAAAGTACATAATTTTATAACTTTTACTAATGCTTTGTTATTTGCGTTGGCAAAAGGTAATATTTAGCAATGCCTTTAGGATGATGTTGGCAACAAATGTTGGGATTGTGCAATTTATTGTAGTGACTTACACAATTGTCTATTCTAAAACAAATATAAAACACAACTCAATAGACCTAGAGCTTTGTCTAACCCCTGAATTAGCCAAACATTCAAAAATCCTTACAAAAGAGTTTGAGTTAATCGTAGATGGACCCCATAATGGGGTGTTACTACTTTTTTTTTCATATGTGACAACTATCCCATGCTTCAAAATTTGTTTGTAAGCTTTCTTCTAATTGATGGTTAGAAAAGAAAACTAATGTTCTTGCTATATTCCATTTTTTGAAGTTGGAGTCTATTGCTTGCCATTTGCATATTGCTTCAACTTTCGAATCATCAAAATATTGGCCTTTTGAAGAATCATTTGTTCAAGACCTCATTATTTCCTCACCTAAAAAGAAAAACAAACCATAATTTCTCCACAAAAAATACGCATATTCATTTATGAAGAAGAAGTGGTTCTTTATGAACATATGGGGCCTACAATTAGTCGATGCTCAAGATCATGTTCACATGAAAAATATGCCACACCTCCAAAACATCTCCTATTTGAAGATTGTGAAAGGTCATACATCTCTACTCAAGAAGAGTTGATCTTGACAAAAATTGAATGGGCAAGATCTTTCAGCTTTGGGTCATGATATATCAAGCTATGTGGAGTATGGTGATATTCAACAACTTGTAAATAGTATGGTGATATTCAACAACTTGTAAATGATTAAGAAATGTATCTTTTTTATGACTTTGTTTTAACGATGAAAGTTCATTTTTCCCCCTTATTTGGCTTTATGGGTCTCTATCTTAAGTGAGGGAACCATTTTTGTGAAATAATGACACCTACAATTAATATATCAAAGGAATAACTCAGGAAAACAAATTTTCAAAATAAAACCAGGAAATAAGAGGAGCCAAGAAAAGATATTATGTGAACAACGGCCCCATAATTGATGCAGCACAGGAAAGAGAAATAGCCAACGGGCTATTTTCCAAGCCAAAGGTTTAAGGATAACTATCTAAGCCTCACACCAAAAATAAGAATTCAACCCACAAGGAGAAAAAAACTAAAATTTTATTCAAAATAATATAGTTTATCTCATGAGAAGGGATTACATCTATTTATAACTAAACTACTCTCCAAATAAAGAAAAAAACTAGTTTAATCCAAATCAAAAGTCCTAATTTAAATATAAATCCAATTTCTAATGCTTAAGAAAGCAACTACTATTAATAAAGCAGCTATTATTAATAAAATCAATCTTCACTGCTGGGCTTTGAACTTAGGCCTATGGGTATAGACTTTCAAGTGGAGCCTATTAGTTTGGCCTACATTAGCTCTTCCTAGCTTGAAAAAACTCAACTTCGATGAGTTGTCAGTTTGATACTTCTAATATAGCTGGATTTGAATTGTTGAAAGTCGGTAGCCGTAATCCATGTACCTTCAGAAAATGGTTTTTTTTTCTACTTAACCAAGAACTTGTGTAATCCGTCATTTTTCATAGAAATAAGCTGATCATCAAAAACATTTTCAATTTCTTCTGGAAGAGATTGATTGATGGGAAGTCGGAGAGCTATCTCTTTAAAAGATTCATCTTCAAGATGTCCATGATAAATCGTCAAATCTTCAACATTAAATGTGGAGTTGATATTCTTGTCTGAAAGAAGGTCTAGAACATATGCATTGAGCTGATTTTCTTCAGAATCTTAAATGGCCCTGCACTTCTTGGGTGTAGCTTCTTGTATTTTCCTGCAGGAAAGCGTTTTGGCTTTAAACGAATCATGACCATGTCTCCTTCATCAAATTCACTATGACATTTCTGAGAATCTGCATTCTGCTTATAACTCTCAATACTTTTAGCCATCTGTTGGCGAACTTCATCATGAACTTGCTTCATGTGTTGTGCAAATTTTTCAGTTTCCTGACTTAATCTAGCTTCAACTGGTAATGGGCTTATGTCAATAGGACGACGTGGCTTGACACTAGTAACAATTTCAAATGGGGATCTATCGGTGTCCTGTTGATAGAATTATTATAAACGAACTCCACCATGGGTAAAATAAGATCCCATGAAGCAATGTGATCTTTGATAAGACATCGAAGAAGATTTCGCAAACTCCTGTTGACAACCTCTGTTTAGCCATCAGTTTACGGATGGTATGCACTAGAATATTGGAGCTTTTTATGTATCATGTGCAATAATGTTTTCCAAAAGAAGCTTATGAATTTTGTATCTCCATCAGATACAATTGTCTTGGGAAGACCATGTAGACTAACAACCTCTTAAAAGAAAAGAGTAGCAATTTTTGTTGCATCTGATGTGTGAGAACAAAGGATAAAATGCGCTATCTTTGAAAAGCGATCAATGACAATAAATATCAAATCTACCTTCCCTGCTGTTTTGGGTAAACGCAAGACAAGATCCATGCTTAGATCTTACCATGGCTCATGTGGAATAGTAAGGGGCTGATATAAACCAATGTTCTTCTTTTGCCCCTTTGCAAGCTAGCATACTCTACATAATTCACAAATTCTAGCAACATCTATTTTCAAGCACAGGTCAAAAGAAGCAATCTTCCATAATAGCCAATGTTTTATTACGTAAGAGATGGCCACTACATCCGCCACCAAGTAATTCACGTAGGATAAACTTTCGGATAGATGTAGCTGGCAAACATAATTGATTTCCATGAAATAGATAACCACCATTTAGAAGAGCTATGTAAATTCGAACAAAGTCATGATCAGTTGCATATTCTTTGTGTATTTTTTCAAAGCTTGGAACTATAACGAAAATAGTTGTGAGAATGTGAGATTGATGACTTAATGCATCGGCAACTTTGTTTTCCGTTCCAAATTTATGGCGCAGAACAAATGTGAACTCCTACAAATATGCACTCCATTTGACATAATTGGCGCTTATCTTCTTGCTCAGGTGGAGGTTCAGGACTATCATATGGGGTTTCAACATCATACACTTCATCAACAGGCTCTGATTCATAATCTTCTTCCTCATTTTGTGTGTAATGTAGATTTTTTTTTACCTGGCCATTCCGAAGCATAATGTCCTTTCCGTTTACATCAAAAGTAAGTGATGTCTCTCTTTGATTGAGAAGAATTGGTATTCTTTCCTTTATTTGCAGTGTTTAGAGGGGGTTGTGCTTCAGTTTGAGACAATGCTAGCCTATTAAAATTTTGTTGTGGAGCTTGCCTATTAGAGTTTTATGAAGGAGCGACCACTGATAGGTCATATTGAAGTTTCTTCTTTAAAGAGATTTTCTAAAATGCTCTGAGTAGGGATACCGTAACTTATCTTCAATGTAAAGGGCCATATGATGGACTTCTTCAATGCTGTGGAAATTAAGGGTAGTCGATTCTCTTTGAATATCTTGACGAAGTCTTTTCTTGTACCTTGTAATGGCTTGGTGGTCTTGTTCAAACACTTTGCATCATCTCATGAGATCATAGAACTGTTCTGTGAAATCATCCATAGTGGAGTTCCCTTGCCTACAATCAACTAGATGATCAAAGAAGGAATCAATGTAATTAATTGATAGGTATTTATCTTCAAGTTTTTCTTTCATTAATAGGGCGCCCCCATGATTGGCGTTCCTCTCATCTATGCTCCACCACCAAACGCGTGTTGCACCTTTCAGTTTCATCTTTACAAAGGGAAACGCTTGTCTCCATTCATATTGTACCACTCAAAATAATTCTCAAGTGTTGTAATTCAATCGGTGAAGACTTTCACGTCCGTGCGCTGTAAAAATTGAGAACATCGACACACTTTTTTTGTGATATCATCCCAGCGACCTTGATAGTCATCATAAGTAGAGTCTTTTATCAAGCATTCCATAATCTATCAATAAGTTTCTTGAGGCTCACCAACAACAGAGTGCTCTAATGTGGTATATCTTCTGCCTGGGGATCTTTTCCTTTTTCATTGTTGGAAGTTCCAGGTTTGCCATTAATTTTGGTGCCTTGTAAGGTTGGAGTCTGCTGTCTAAAATCAATAATCCTTTTAATTCGATCCACTCTATCCATCAATTCCGTGATATAAATATCATGTAGATGGTTAGTAAATTTTCCTCTGAAGTTTGCTTCAGTGCAAATAGACATGGTGTTGGGCAGCTGAGGACTTGCAGTGGGTTTTTTTTTTTTTTTTTTTTTTTTTTTTTTGCATTGAATGGGTTGAAACTAACTTGAAAGGAGGCCTTAAAGGTGGGCCTCGCTGCTGGTTCTTAAAGCCAAACCGTGGGCCCGAAAAAAACTTGAGAGCGAGTTAAGAAGTGTACTCTTGGGGAAAGGGGTTTCAAACCCTTTTTGTTGCTATTGTTTGGCTGCAACAAGGAGGGAGCAACAATGGTGTGTGTGTGTGTGTGTGTGTTTGGGGGGGGGGGGGGGGGGGGTGTGAATGTGACAGTGATGCTTCTGCAATGGCGGTGCTCAATGGCGAGCAAGTGATCTCTAATGCATGGTGCTCTTCCTTCCTCTTTTTCTTTGTTCTCTTGACTCTTTTTCCTCCTTTCTTTTTCTTTTGCTTTTTTTTTTGTCCGGGTTGGGGATTGAAAGGCGGAGGGAGGGAGTTAGAACCGACTCGGCTCATGGGTGGAGTGCAGGGATAAAGCAAAGGTTGCGGATTCGGCTGGGAGTAGGGCATGAAGATCTGGATTTGGGTTCAGTGGGGGTGATTGGAGTTGGTCTTAGGGTTAGGGTTCTGTGGGGTGGGTTTTGGTGAACAGGGTGGTTGATGGGGAGCTGGGTGGATTCGAATGGGGTCTTGGGATTTTGGGTAAAAGGTTTCGAAGGGAAGGGCGAATAATCGAAAGGGGAGAGAATCTAGATTCAGGCTTGGTGTTTGGTTGGTTTAAGATGGGAGATGTAGTTGGGGTACTTTAGGGGTTAAGGTTAGGGATAGAAGGTTTCAAGTGAAGGGGTGTTGGGTTTGGGATGGATAGCTTTAGGAGGTTGGTGTGTGGGTTTCGGGGATGTAGATTTGGGGTGGGATTTTGGATGGCAAGGATGGTGATAACAAGGACTGAAGGTGATGATGGTAATGAGATGGTGATAAATGGATTTCAGTAACGAAGGGAAGGAGATGGGGATACCCAGGTTACCTCTAATCAACAATCGGAATGGTGATTTGAGAACGGATCTTCTTTTTGATACCAATTGATGTAGCACGGGAAAAAAAATAGTCAATGGGCTATTCTCCAAGCCAAAGGCTTAGGGATAATTATCTATGCCCCACACAAAAGATAAGAATTCAACCCACTAGTAGAAGAAAACTGAAATCTTATTCAAAATAATGTAGTCTATCTCATGAGAAGGGATTATTTTTATTTATAATTAAACTACTCTCCAAATGAAGAAACAAACTAGTTCAATCCAAATAAGAAGTCCTAATTTAAATATAAATCCAATTTCTAAAACTTAAGAAAGCAACTATTATTAATAAAACAACTATTATTAATCAAATTAATCTTCACTGCTGAGCTTTGGACTTGGGCATAAGGGTATAGACTTTCAAGCAAAGCCCATTAGTCTAGCCTACAACAAGCAAGGTTGTTTTTTTTTTTTTTTCAAGCAGGAATTGTAGAGATCCGCCAATATTCTAACTAGATGGCTCTAAATGGGTTAGGCTTGATGCAATTGGTCCCTCTACCATAGGTTTATAATTTGTGTTATCCAATTCTACCTTTTGAAAGATAGGGGTGAATCAAATTTGTTAGTGTTTGATTTGCTTTTATTTTAAAATATGAAAATAGTTTCTTGTACAATGTAGAATTTAAACCAACAACCCATTGGAGACTCGGAGTACTCTTTGCCTCTTTTGTGCTAGTGAAGTTTGTGCAAGTTATATAAAAATTGAATAAAAATGGGGTGGGAAATGTCAGGTTACAACCGGAGCTCAAGTTCGCACTGGTTTTGACTTTGGCTAAAATCTAGAAATCCATACATTATGGGCTTGCTTAGCATCTCTAGTCTTATTATTATATACCTATCCAAAATAGAGGCATTAAAAAAGAGGCTAAAATCAAAATGTGTGTTTGGAAATATGAAAATCTATTTTAAATAGACTTTTTTAAATCAATGGTTGAACTTTTTTCACAAATTTCTCAAGATCTACAGAGTATCAAGCTCTGATATTTTACTGCATAGCGATGTTCATCCTTCTAATGAGATCAATGGTTTAGATTTTGTGTTTCAGGCCCACAATTTAAAAAAAAAAGCAAATAATTCACATTTTTTTTGCAAATTTCTCAATATTGGCGATGATCCAACGACTAAAATTAGGCCTCCTTATGATCACTAACCTTATAAACATTTTTAACGGTTTGAATCGTGATTTATAATCTCATAAATAATAATAATAATAAAGAAAGAAAGGGATTGCCTGTGGAATAATCTAAAATTTGGCATATTACATCAATGGTTGAAAGTTTTCCTCAAATTTCTTGAGATATACATGAAATCAAGACTTGACAAGTGACCCTATAGCCATGTTAAGCCCTCCAAACATTACCAACGGTTTGGATCTTGTGTTTGGGGCCCACAAAGTTTTAAAAATATATCCAATGGCTTTCGCTTTTTTTCACATATCTCGAGATTATGGATGATTCAACGGCTGAAATTTGGATGTATGGTTGTGTTTGATCTTATGCGCATTTCCAACGGTTTTGATCGTCATTTACCTTTTTGGATTTGAAGAAAAATGGAAAAAAATTATTAGGAGTGACGATTGTGATTTACGGTAGCATCACCTCTTATTTTTTTCTCTCTTATTTTGAGGATGTGAGTTTTGGGGCATGTGGTTTTAAGTGGTTTTACTCTATATATCTAAAAATAGTAAATCATACGCCAAACGATCTTATTTTCTTAAACTCTAAATATTTTGGACATTTAGACAATTAGAAGCAAAAAATAGTGCTGCCAAACGAGGGCTATATCTATAAATAAAATAAAATAACCATTCTAGCAAATCTACGCCAGATGATTAAGAGGCCTAAATGGGTCTTTGTTTAAACCTGAGCCATTGTCATCCTTAGATAGCACTTGGGATGATGTTTTGAAGTTTGACAGCATCCAACTTCTATTGTGCTAGGTTGTCATTGTCAAGCTTTACATGGCTCTAGTGGCAACGATGAAGCCATCTTTGTCTTGTTTTGCTTGGGCGTGTTTTTTCTTCTTTTTTTTACTAAAATTTCTGAAAAGAATTTGGCATGCTAGGTTCTTAGATATGATGCAATATTTTGTCCCTTGAATTTGAAATGCAATGTTTTTTTGACAAAAATTTTAAAATCTAAACACCTAAACGGTCTCAACTAACCGTTTGGATTTCCTAAAATTCTATTTATTATGTATTTGAGTGGAATTTCAAATGCTCCATGAAGCAGAGGGATTTGAAATGTCACCTCAAAGGAACAACTTTTGGAGATTTTGAAATTCCCCCAGATATGAATTCTTGGAATTTTAGATAAGAAATGGCCCAATCAAGTCCTCTTGATGTTTACTAGCAGCACAAAGTCTTTGAAGGGTTGCATTAATTAAATGAATAAATGGAAATGATATTCTTTTTATCTTTTTTCTGAAAATTTGGGTTGTGGGGTAATCTAAGGTCCATCGATATCCTTCCCAAGTAGATGTGTCCACAACCACCCAAAAAAAAAAGAAGGGTTGTAATTAGTTTATAAAGCTAAGTTGTATTTGTATTCGGATCCTAGCCCTTCAGTTGAATCAACAAAAACTAGTTCATGAAATTAAGCATCCCCAATGTTATTGTATAGTTCGTATGCTAGTCTCAAATGGGGTCAATAACGGCTTTACTTCGAGTGCATTTGTATGTTCCAATAGTGGTAAACCATATGAACAAATTCTAGATTTGTTAGATGATCGTCCAGGGGCTCGCAACCCCCTTAAATAAGCAATCTGGAGGAGTCACTCTTGTATTAGAAGTTTACTATGCCACGAAACTTTGCATCTCTTGACTGTGATGGGAGAATATGCAATATGAGTGAGCTGTCTATCACACACGTGCATATTTGAATTCAAACTACAATAGGATCCCAATACAACTCATTGAGGGACTAAGACTTCTAGGGGAGATTAAACCTTGAGTCGTTATTAATGCTTAATCTCAGGTGGATCCTACTCTATTACAGAGTATGAAAGATCCCATTGCATTTTAAAAGCTTGCAAGAACCTATGTGAATTCTCCAAATTTTGTTTGAAGGAGAGAATTTCAAGCTCTTCATCAAAATGACTACATACCCGATTACCAAATCTTAGAACTTCAAATATATGCAGTCGAAAATTCTAAAGCAAACATTTCAACAAAAGTTGAGGATTTTTGAACATCTCAAATTTAGAAGTGGTATTGAAGCTTCTTCTGTAGAAGCTACAAAGATCCCTACAGCAGAAGATACTCACTATTGCAACTTCTAATCAAAATTTCAATTGAAGGGAGTTTTTTCCTTTTTTTCTTTTTCCGTTTTTAGGTTGGGGAGTTTTCGATGTTGGTGTCAGGTGACATGTTAGGGTTATAAAATTCATTAGAAAAAATTGTAATGTTGAATTCATACATAAGATTTAATATTGTCCCTTTGGCATTTGAAATGCTTCTTTTGTAATGATTTTAACTTTCAGTTAAAATAATCTCAAATAACCTTTGAGATTCGTAGAGGTCCAACCTACTTGGCATTTTCCTCTACCATTGAGGATAATTTAGGAGTTTCCAAACAAGGGACAACTATAGGAGTCGGTCTCTTTCTTTAATAGAATTCCATGAATTCATCCATGGAGAATTTACAATTCTCCAAATTTTGTCCTACTTAATGGGCTCCCATAAATCTTCTTTTTGGGGGAGCATCCATAAATGCTTAAAAAGGATGCAATTTGAGAGCTCCAAAGGTTAAAGGTGGCTTTTCAAATGGTTGGAATTGGAAGTTCTTGAAAAGAAACAATGCAATTGAAAATGCAGGAACAACCACCATATCATCTTCAAAAACCCCAAACATCCCAAATTCTGATTAGAAATTCACCTATAGAAAGAACACAGTCCCAAAATCTTTCTAAATAAATAGGCCCACATTTGCAACTCTTCATTTAAATCTATAATTCTAACCTCCTAAAAAGTCATATAGGGCATCCTTGTTTGCATTAATATATATAAGAATCGAATATGTGAGATTGAAAACATAATAAGTTAAAATGAATATCAAAATTGAATTTAAAAAATGAGCATTAAATAACCTTTATTTTTTGAGAAAATAAAATAAAAAGAACATGGAAAATGAACTACTAGACTGATTGGTGGTTTATTTATTTTACACCTTCTTTTGATTCCATTTTCCTAAAAAATATATTATTTGTTGCTCATTTCTAAAAGTTTAAATTAATCGTCAGTTCTAACTACTTATTAAGGAATGACCCCTATATATTTTTCCTAACTATTAGAGTGCAAACATTCAAGCCCTTAGGTCCTGTTTGGTTAGAGCCATTTCTGACAAGAATTGAGCTTGTTATGAATTCATGACATGCTTTTAGCTTTTTTCTCCTAAGCATTTCAAATGCTTTATTTGATACAAAAATTCAAAATTCTGGCCCTTATGAAAAGCCACTTTTAGCCTTATGAATTTTCAAAATTCCAACATTTCGAAATGCTAGAAAGGGGGGGGGGGGGGGGGGGGGGGGGGGTGTTCCTTCTAACATTTAGGGCTTATTTTTTTATTAGAATTTCTGACTAGAATTTGAAATGCAATGTGTCTTTCATTAGAATTTCCAATTCCAACCACCTAAAGGGCCTATTTTATTGTTAGAATTCACAGAATTCATGTCGAGGAACTTTGAAATTCTCAGATATAGTAGAATTCCTAGATGTTCCTAGGAATTCTAGCAAAGTTGAAGGAGGTGGAATTTTTAAATTCTTAAGGGTTAATTGAGACCTTTCAAGTATTGGAATTTAGAAATTTTTGCAATTGAATATGGCATTTGCAAAAGCCACGGGACAAGATGTGTCACATCATGTCCTAAAATTCCCAACCACCTAAATTCTTGGCAAAAACTTTTATAAAATAAGAGGCCCACAAGGTCTAAAATTAGCTTTTGGAATTCTTGAAATTCCATTCTCTGTGTATTTAATTGGAATTTCAAATGCTATACCAAGATGAGGGATTTAGAATTTTACTTGAGGAAATAACTTTTGAAAATTTTGAAATTTCTCTGGACATGAATTCTTGGAATTTTGGTGAAGAAACAAGCTCTTTATTCAACTTTGGAGGGTAGCATTTTGAATTCTTAGCTGGCCCGCCGAAGTAGAATTCTTAGCATTTTAGCATTCGAAATGCTGGAATTCTAAAACTGCATAAATGTGAAAGTGACTTTTCATATAAGTTAGGACTCTAAATTCTTATGTAAAATAAGCATTTGAAATGCTCTTAGACTAATTCAATAGCATGCCAGAAATTCCCAATATGTACAATTCCTATCATAAATTCCTCTGACCAAACAGGCCTTATGACTTTTCAAATTTCTGATTTTCAGAATTGTAACTTCCTGAAATCTGAATAGTAGTCAAGCATTTTGAAAATAACTCCGGAAATTCTCCCAATGCAAGAAATTTTAGAATTCCTGTTCAACCAAACAGGTACTGTTGGAAGTAGGTGGGTCTCATGGATAGATTTTCAAAACTTTTGACCCACTTGACACAGGGATCAACTATCCATAAGACGAAAACCCAATCCAGGATGCATTACCCTCAATCTCGTGACCATGTACAGTAAATATTCTACAGCACTAAACATCCATAATAATCTATGACATGCAAGAAGTAGATCATACCTTTGGAGATCCGCAGTGCTCTAATGGATTTCTTCAACACCTCTTAGCCTTCCACGCTATGACCCGAATTGGATTTCTTTTCTCAAGAAGAATGGTGGAATCTTCAAGAGAAATCCCAACTCGAAACTCGAAGGAACTAAAAGAAAGAAGGAGAGAGTAACTCGTGCAACTCTTGTACGAAAGGGTTTTTTGGGCGTGAGAGAGACTCTTTTGGACGTCCAAGGAGATTTTATAAACTTTCAAATCTCGTCCTTGCCTAATTGAAATAGAAGTCTTACTTCCAAAGCAATTAGCAACTTTCTCCTTTCTTATCCCTTCTTTTTAGAGTTCGAGTCGGATTAGTATTTTCCAATAACTTGGGCTAGCGTGGGGACCACTAGGGATTCCTTAGAAAGCTGGCTCCAATTGGAACACCGCGACCCCACATCTCATGTGCAATCCGGGCCCTCAGTTAATTGCAAATAACACTACTATATAAATGCAATTGCACTCCAGTCTTAGGAATAAATTACAATGATGACCCTAAACTTCCCAATTACCACAAGTAGGCCCCTCTATCAATATCTGTGGATCAATTGGAATAAATCCATCTCTTCCAATCTAAGTTCCACATCTTATTATCCTTGTGCCCCAATTAATCACAGTAATCATCAGTACCATCCAATTAACTCTTAATTGAGATGGGTGCGCACTTACTAATGACAAATCCATTAATTGGCACAAGGGGATAATAGAGATAGATTCCATCTTGATCATTCAACGTTCCCACAGTTCTACTATCACTTACCCAAGACACCGAGGTGTTAACCTACAGTCGGCCTCACTCATTGGTGACTCAAAGCAAATGAATAGATAGAAACTTGAGTTCATCAATGTCTCAGAATTGAGAGCCTATTGCTAGGGAATTATGAGAGCATACCTTATTATTGAGACGGAATTCCATAAGGTGCATCTCATGGTCCTTCAATACATCCAATGTACCAGCACCGTGATCCAAAATCTTACATTCTGATGATCGAGACAAATCACACTATTTCATAGTGATCAAAGTGCTGCAACCTTATCAAATGAGATACCCAGTCTCATTACTGGTTGTGAAGCTATTTAAATATAAGATTTATGACATATATCTCCTGGGTGTGGATCTCATCCATGTACATATATCACATTTAATATACTAATGGGATCCGGTTCAACTTATGAACTATTATGTCATATGTATTGGTCATGTGCATGAATTAGTAAAATAACACTCATCTCATGAAAGCAAAGCATGATTTTATTGATAAATAAAAAAATTAATTAATTTATTACATCAACTGATGAATTGAATTCACAAAATCTAACAGGTACAGCATTCTAAATCCAAGTTCACCGATCACAAAAAAAAAACTCCAAGCTACTTTGTTGAAATTCTCCGGCACTTGATATTGCGAGTTGGATTCTCTCATTTCCATATCACGAGTCGAGAAGATGGACTTCTTTTGAGAAAGTAGGTGCTGTCAAGTCTCTGTTTCTCTTTATTATATTTCGGTTTTTGACATCAAATCACATCCTTTCAACTACACCACTCCCTCACTCACTCTCCTTGACTTCTGTCCTCTCTCTCTCTCTCTCTCTCTCTCTCTCTCCGGATGTTTGGATAAACATCCGAGTTTTTCTGAGTAGAATCTACCGCCTCCTCAGTTTTACTTTTTCTTTTCTTTTCTTCTTTGCAGAGAGATTTTCTTCTAGCAGCCAGGAGAGATGACCAAGGAGGAATACCTCAAGATCCAGGTCTCACGAGCATGCTCTCTTTTAATTTTGCTTTCCTTTTCTTCTCTGTTGTTTTCTGGGATTCTTTGAAGCAAATGGCAGGTGGATGTTTAAAAGAAAGTCATAAGACATTCCTTTTGTTGATTTTTTCTCTTTATTTTTAAGACTTGTGCTCTCAGAGTGAACATTGACTGCTATGGGTGCAAGCAGAAAGTGAAGAAGCTACTTCAGAAGATTGAAGGTAGCTTTCTAAGCATTTGCTATTTCCACCCCCTTCGGATGGTTTCTAACATGGAAGTTGTTAGCATAATGCAAGAAGGGTGCTTTTCATTTAGTCTAGATAAATATGAGGTTGGGGTCTGAAGATAGCGGAGATCTTTCTCTATAAACTCTTTTTATTTTTCCCTATTCATTTAAATCTGTTTTTGCAAATGCAAATGCATATGGTTGCTTGCTGTTCTCAGCTGGACTAGTGGGACATTTGTACTGTTGATGTTCTAGCGAAACATGTAAGGCAAAAGCTTTCTTCTTTTGCTGTCTGTGATGTTTTGTTTTGGTAGATAGCTTTGAAGTGAGAATCGTGAAATCCTTCAAGATTCCACTGTTTTTGGCAAGAGATTTGCTAATGCCGAAAGTTGCAGTACCCCACAGGAATTTGGAGATAGGATAGAAAAGTAGCTGGGAGATTCAAAATTTGCGAATTTCACTGTTTCCTAATCTCTCTCTCTCTCTCCTCTCTCTCTCTAAATATATGTATGTATCTCTTTTTTTATTTTTATGGGTTCTTTTGGGTATCATGACAAACCCAAGAAGATTCCTTTTGGTTTTAGTTAGAAAACTTAGGAATGTGTATGCAGGACCTTTTATTTATCAATGTGACTCTTGAAACTCCCTCTGATTAACTTGAAATTTTAAGGAAATGCAACTGTATATATTTCTCCTTTCCGAAGATAATGTGGACTTCTAATCGTTGTGGGCTTTCTTTTTGGATCATGAAATTTCATGAAAGATTGGTCTTCCAAATAGTCTACTTTCTTTTTTTTCTCTTTGTAGATTAAAAAAAAACCATAAAAACCCCAAAAACCCATCAATTAATTTATCTCTTGTCGGGATATATCATAGGGGTCTGTATTTTTCCCCCTTTTCTGCAATCTTTCTTAAAATTTACTTGGTCTTCTTTTGTTTTGTTAGTGTATGTAAGTGATGCAGAAATCAGAGAACAGGGAATGGGTATTACAGTCTTGATAATGGCTGTTTGTTTTGTTTGATTCAGGTGTCTACGAAGTCAATATAGATGCAGAGCAGCAGAAGGTTACAGTCTCAGGAAATGTAGGTTCTGCAGTCCTGATTAAGAAGCTAGTTCGAGCAGGTAAGCATGCAGAGCTGTGGTCTCAAAAATCAACCCAAAATCAAAAAGCCCAGCAGGGCAATTGCATAAAAAATGACAAGAACACCAAGGATCAGAAGCAGGGCTTGATGAAAGGTCTCAAAGCCTCAAAGAATCAGCAGAACTTCTCCAACTTCAGCTCTGAGGAAGATGATTTCTGCGACGAGGATGAAGAGGATTATGAGGATGATGATCTCAGGTTCATCAGGGAGAAAGTAAACCAAATAGGCCTACTCAGGCAAGCAAATGAGGCCAATGCAAAGAAAGCAGTAGCTGCCACCGGTAATAAAGCTGGCAGTGGTGGTGGGAATGGGAGTGTTGGGAAGAAAGGTAATGGAAACCAGGGAGGGAACCCCAATCAGAATGTTGGAATGAAGAACATCAATGCTGTGCCCACTAAGATGAACAGCAACCCCCATTTGGGTGTGGGTGGAATTGGAAATGCAAGTGGAGGGGAGGGCAGAAGGGTAAATCTAAATGAACTTGGTGGCATGGGTCTGGGTGGATATCATGGTCCGGGTGCTGCTGGTATGGGCATTGGAGGCAATGGGTTAGGTTTCCAGGCCCAGCCCAACAACTTTCAAGGATCTGGATTCCCAACAGGTGGGTTTGGCATCGGGCTCAACCAAACATCACCCATGATGCTGAACATGCAAGCCTATCAACACCATCCATCAGCAATGCTCATGAACTTGCAAAATAGGCAAAACATGATGCCAGACAACAGATACGTGCAATACAATACGTCTCCTGTTGTGTATTCCTACACTGGCTATGATCAGCACTACTCCTACCCAAGTTATGGGTCAGAGTCTGCTCAGTCTGCTGATTACACTGCACATGTGCTCCATGATGAAAATACAAGCAGCTGTGCTATCATGTAGAGAGAGACTCAGTGGGGTGTCCTTGTTTGAAATGTTGCTGTCACCGTGCATGATTTCTCTTTTTAAGTGCTTTATTAGGTTGGACTTGATGGGCTGTACTTCAATCTTTACTTGAGATTGTTAAGATGTTATATTTTATTTAACTGTTTTTGTTTTATGCTATGGACTTAGTGGCTTTGAGCTGCTACTTTATATGTAAAATAGCTTTATAATTGTTACTCTTAGTCTACTTGTTTTAATGGTAGATTATGGGCTATTTCCTTTTTATCATCCAGGGTTATTGATCTTAAAAAAATATATAATATAGATATTGATGGCATAATTGTTACGACTATAGACATGACTTGAGATACATGGATTTTACACGTACAGTTTAGGCACGGTGTTCTCTTTAGGTTTCCTTCTGAAAAATAAAAACAGAAAGGATTACCTGCAAAAGGAAAGATATGGCTTGTGTGAGTTTCTTTTGAGCGTCTGCAGACCTTTTGGCTCTCTTTTTGAGAAGTCCTCCGGCTTCCACGCAAGTGAAGAAAATGCAAGTACTTGACGTAGCAAATACAAAAAAAGCAGTCCGAGGCGTTTTATGAATCCTAGGAAAATTTCATTGCCCTGCAATTGGTTTATTTGTGAATTCAAGTGCCTAAAACTGCATTTGTTTATAATTAGTCACGGCAAAGAGTTAAGCAAGGAGATAGTGTAAGGAATATAATATTGGTAATTTCATTGGATGGATAAAATTTGAGATTAAAAGTGTTGTAATTTTACTTTTTAGATGGAATGAAGCCTCTACCAAAGATTTAAATGAAGGTCTTCTATATTACAGTTGGAATGTATTTGTTATGTCTGTCAAACTAATCGGATTTATGGTGCATCGGTCAAATTACATAAATTCAGGATCTGCGACAGAATGGAAGACCGACCGATCGGCCGAGGTGCCCGATCGGTCGGACCTGAAGCCCGATCGGTCGGCTGGGTCAGCTGTCACGAATCAAAACACTCTAGTTTTTCGGATCTATATCTTGTGCGATCAAGTCCTTCCTTATCTTCTCCGAATCTAGAGTGAAAAGGGCTCCACGGTTATTGTGTATATAAGGAGCATCTCTTCTATAAAGGAATTAACTCTCTCCAGAATAAAACCCTAGAAATTTATTGAGAGATCTTCTTCTCTAAAGCTTATATGTCATTCAAGTGCTGTAAAGTTAACTTCTGAGGTTTGTTTTCTTTCTCTACTTTGGTGATTCGTCTCGAGAGGCATCGAGGCGTGAAGATCAAGCTTGAAGAAGGTGAATGGCGTGTGCGTCGACAAGAAGAAGACTTTTAGTCCTTTAGGTTTTGTTCAATTAGGAAAAAGGTAGTAAGTAGTTCTTGTAACCTTTCTTGCGTAGTGTTTGATTTTGGTGGATCGGTGGTTGGTCCTGTAGTTTTTTTTCCGTTTGGATTTTCCACGTAAAAGATCCTGTATCCATCTTCTTTGCGGTGATTGATTTGATGTTAGGTTCACTGTTATTGGTTATCTTCATAGTTAGATCTAATCAGGACCTAAATCTGTATTAAGGTTTAAAGAGTTTCAGATAGCTTTCAAAATATTTGCATGTGATGTATAATACATGTCATGTGTTGTGTAATGCAAAGGATTTTGGGATGTTTATAGAAAACGAGTTACAATATTTATTTATTTATTGTTATTATTATTTTTTTGCAGTATGTTCTTTAAAAGGAAAGTTTTAACAATTTTTTTGTTATGCATGAAAACCATTTTCATGAGGTTCGAACAACATGCTTGCAGTCAAGCAGAAGAAAATCTTCTTGGCTATTTTTATTCATAGAATAGATAGAAATTCTCTGTTACATGAACTCCTTTAAAATGAATAAAGAGATGAGATGTGAATGATATGAGAGGAGGAGTGAAGGATTTGGTGCTAGCAATGGAGATGAGGCTGACTTTTTTAGGATTTGAATTATTAGGTGATAGGTATTGATCGGTTTTGCTTCTTTTCTAAGTTCAATTTCTAGAGAAAAAAACGTTATTCGTTACTTATTTTTAGATATTCACATTTGATCTTTATTGTAAACTACTTAGGACAATATTTTGTATGTATTTTACACAATGTTATTCAATCAAGCTCTAGAGTGTGCATTTGTCCTAGTTTTCTTTGTAGCAAAGTATTTTATTGTTAGCATGTAACACTTTTCTTGAGAAAATACAGGGGGAGAATGACCTGATTTTTTTAGAGGATTTTACCAAAAAAATCCTTTTAGACTCCCTATAAATAAAAAAGGACCTAAAATATATGTAACCATGGCAATGGTCATATGGGCCTTTTTGTTTTATTTCTTTTGTTGTTTTGCTGAGCAGTGATATCCCCTCTCACTCACATATACAACCTTCTTCTTCCTCATCCTCCTTTCTCTTTTCCCTTCTCCTTTTTCCTTTATAATATGGTAACTTCATTGTCTTGGACTTGGGTGCAAGTGGAAGCTTATTATCAAAACAACTTGGTATCATATATACCTATTTAAATACATCATCTTCCACATCCCTTTGTCTTTCTTTTATTTTTTTTCTCTTTTCAATCTAAAGTCCCTTTTAGCCATTTCATTAAACACCTTACAAGCATGTCCCAAGTTGTCACACTTTCCATATATATTATCCAAATGCTCTATAAACAGCCATCCCTCTCAGTCATTTCATCAAACGGCATTGCCCAAGTGTTTTAACTCATCATTATCTCATCCTATTTCCTTGATATCCCCTTGTCCTACCATTCCAGTTCATAACCTCTAAACTAACCTCAACCTCTAACGTTTTTCTTTTACCACCATCTTTAAATTCACCCATCATCATCATCTAACCATCATCACCTACGTGACTACCATCCAAAAATAAAGTTTTTTTTTTTTCCGAATCTGACATGGGCGGTGTCACAACCCAAGCCCAGGAGATCGGGGGTCAAGTGAAAACCTAACCGGTGACACATGTATTCCCGTGCATATACACTTAGATCCTGTCGAAATGCACACGCACAAGGAAAATTCACACTTGCTATAATACATGTACGTGAAAGCTGTAGGTATCAAACCATAACAAAAGAATAAATACTAAAACAAAATAATATATATACAAAAGATTACATGATGTTTAGAGTAATACAACAGGAGTTAGGATACAAATCGTAGAGATTTCTAACAAAACAAAACATTTGAATTCCAACCAAAAGACCTATACGCATGCATGGCATTGACCCGCTCCGGCGGAGTGATTACATCCACTCCTCTAGCCTTGATGGGGCGTCTGGGGTCTCCCTTGGAGTTTGGTTGACCGACGAGGAGTTATTGAGGGATCTGAACCTGCAACACCAAGGACAACTCATGAATACAACGATTCAGCAAAGTATAAACAACAATAAGTTAACGCATGTTGTATCTAGCAGAATAAAAAACAATTGATCATTCAGAGAGTGCCAATTTTGTATCCTAGGCAATTGTGCATTCTAATGAAGCATGCAATTAGAATCAATGCTTACATGATACGTACATAACTAGGTGGCTACTACATTTGCCCTATGCTCCCAAAAAGGGATCTTACATACATATTGAAAACACCATCGACCGGGCCAGGATACGAATGAGTTTCCGGTTTCTGGGGTCCGGAAGCCCCAAGACAATAACTTACTGCAGCGGTGCCATATATACTACGCCAAATTCAACCCCGTCGAGTAACCTAAGGCTGAGGCTGAGTGGTGCCTAACCATATGGAATCAATCCAATACTAGAACTTGAGTAAACCAAGCATATCATATCGACCATATCTCATACGTTTGAATCATACATTCAATTCATACATACAATACTCAAGTGAATGGAAATTCTAGGTAATGAAAACATATGGAACAACAACCAATTCGAACATACCTTAACAAAAGGGCATAACGAGGATTATACAAAGCATACAAAAGAGTGGAGGTCAATAACCATCCATACGAGATGTCATGTAACTCATTTAGCTCGAATCAAGATCATTTACTGGTCAACCCAAATCTAATTATCCAGTGTTTCTAACAGACAAAGTCTGCATGCAAAGTTTGACATAATCAAAACTTATAAACTTCATCAAATGGATATCATCAATCCCTATTACGAGACATGGATTCCATCAATAAACTAATATGCATTATATACGTAGTGTAGTCATTCAATTTACTGAGATTATTAACCCATAAAAGGTCTTACTCATCTATAAATCAAAATGCTAAATACTAAATGTATGTATCCATTATTTATATCGGGATTAAGAGTATAAGCACTTATAATAATCATTTGGATGTTAATCGTCTTATATAGTCGGTATAAAGACAATAAACCAAAAAGCAATTATGTTCAATACACACAAATCGTACTAGCATAATGAGTATAAATTATACCGTTTCTTGCAGCTAAGACAAGCTTGCTAAAATATCATGTTACAATCGTACTGATGGTGTATCCTACTTCATCTAGATTGTGAACAATAATAACTTATATTCTATAAAAACCAACAAAAAGTCTTTCGTGCGTAAGCTGAACTTTACACACCAATTTATCTACTTTATAGAATAAAAGACACACTTATGCATGATAAATAATAATACAACTATTTACCCATACAAATTCTCATTAAGATGAAAAGCAAACTTTACTAATAAGTAAATCAGTCAAAGATAAATACATAAAAATATGCTTTTAGTATAAATTTCCAACAACTACTACTGGTGGTAAGACTCAGTTCTCACCATGCTTCCTTCTCTCACAGTGAGCTTTTTTATCTCATTGAAGATCTCCTTTTATGAAAGAGGGGATTTCCTCACATCGCCCGAGGTCTACTTTCTTTGCTCGAGCAGGTTCAGCTCTCTTGACTGAGGCGCTAAAAAAACTACATAATGGGATTTTCTTAAAAAATAAAATAGAACTTAACTGATAATTTCTTAAAAAAAAAAGTTTCAACAAAAACACATCGTCTATTTCCTGTCAAATTTTTAGGATTTCCCAAGGGCATATTTGCATCTAGGCAAATCGAGATGCAGGTAGATTTTTATTTACATTCAGGTTCATGAGTCTAGAGTAGATAACTTGAGTGATTATTCTTTTTCATGACATTATAAATTGTTGGAGTAGTAACTGTAGGACGTAACAAACAAACGAGGGAATAAAAAACACAACCAAGTCTCCGTGGTTTCGCGGTGTGACTGTCCACTGTGAAATTGAGTAATTTCAACTATCCCTCGAAAATTAGAGCACTTTTATAGCCCTTAACAAACCCTGTCTCACTCAACAAGAAAGCTTTGATATAATTACCCAAATACTTGAAATCCCAAAATACATATGACCTTGAACCCACTTAGCCAACATCACCCTCCTTGCATTTTAAAACAAAATATTGATTTCCATAATCCTAAAAGGGCCCAGCAAGAGAATATATAGCATGTCTACTTAACAAGTATACATGGGTGAGAGGAATTTTGCATTCCAATCCTTCCTAAAACTACCCATCAAGAGAATATATAGCTTGTTTTAAAGTAAGTATCCGTAGGTAAGAGGAATCTTGCATTTCTATCTCTCCCTCCCATGGCAAATCATAATCCTCTCTATTGAGTAAACTAAAAAAATAAAACCTCAAAAGTAAAGAAAATAAGTCATTTCATTTTCTTCTCTGTATAAAAAATATTTTACCAAATAACGAAAGAGTGGGTTGTACGCAAAATCAAAGCAATATCTCTCTCTAATATCTATCGTCAAATTCTTGTATCGTTGGAGCAAAAGGAGTAAGCCTGTATATTGTGAGGTTTGAGGCAAGTTCATGCGTATCCGGATAGGGACCTAACAGAGCTCGACCCGGTTCATTTACCTCACCATATCTCATATATTACTAACTCCAAATGTTACTTAACTCTAAGTGGTAGCTCGGTTGGCATGATCCCGTAGGTTGGAGGTTTGAACTGCATTATCACACTCAGGCTACGCGCCCCCCCCCCCCCCCCAAGGTCCCAAAGGGCTATAACACTGTCCATTAAAAAAAAAATCCAAATATCTTATAAGACTCATCATATCACCCAAGGTTAATATACATCAACAATGGTATGAAATGTCACTATTTACGTTACACTCAGGTAAGTGGGCATTTGGACATGGTCCATACTACACCTTACTTCGTCACTATCGTTAATCAGAATCATAAAAAAAGGGCCTCTTATCTCACAGTAAGAGGCGTTAGATCTTAGGCGGTTGCCAATGGCAAATTCAAAATTTCCGTGTGGGTGGTGCTGGTAATGGCTGGGTGAAGACATCAAATACTTAAATAAAATCTTTTAATGTCTAATTTAATGAGTTTTTACAGCTGTGTACAAATACATAGGTCCACCCCTAGTGGTTTCGAACCTAGGCAGCCTACCTTCCCTCGCCACCTAAGGTATTCTTCCCTCTCTCAGGGACTTTCTCATTTTCCTCACTCTTGGCGCATTCCAAGTTCATCCTGGGGTTTGCCTGTAGCTACTATGGCTTTTCTATTGTAATGCTGCATTCAGAAAAGTGGATGGCAAAGTTAAGTATGGTTTGGTTCTTTGGAACGATAATAACTTGGTGCTTGCAGAATCTATTGGTGGATCATGGGTCTCTTCCTCTAAAGAAGTAGAAGTAAGAGCTATACTTTTAGCCCTAAAGATTGTTTGGAGTTGTGGCTTAACCAAAGTTTAAGTTTTGTTTGATTGCATATAAATAGTGTAGGCTTTGAAGGGGGAGTATGACTGGACTATAAACACCATAGTATTGGACATTTTGGCATGTGGTGATTTTTTTGAATTTGTAGGCTTTTTTCATATTTCTAGAAAATGTAAAATGATTGTCCACAACTTAGCTAAAAAGTCACATAGTTTAAGTGTGGGTGACTAGCAAGTTGGGACCTCTATTCCTACCCTCATTAGAGGTTGTCTTTGTGACCTTGTTTAGTTTTTTCTGTACTTAATGAAATCTCCTTAATAAAAAAAAAAAACAACAGAAAAAGGGCTTCCACACCTCACATGGTCTACTTCTCTCACAACAGAGCTGGGATCCCAGCTCCACTAACCTGGGTTTAAAAAAAAAAAAAAAGAAAGAAAAACAGAGAGAACGGAACCATAAAAAATGGTCCATCCAAACCTGAATTTATTGGATAGCCAGGTAATTTGGGCCCGTTTACAGCCTTATAAAAAAGAAGCACTAAGCCGAATCCTAGGTCTTGAATGGTCCTGAACCACGCAGTACACACGACCCAGCCGACAGTCTACCATCTGAAATCATGTCCCCGTGGGCCCCACAGGAATCACCAAAAGACACCGAATGCAGGTCAAAGGCAAATGCAGTCTGACAATATCACATGGAAATTGGACTTTTGTATCGTAATGGTAAAAAATCCCTAATTCATGTGCTCATGAAAAACACATTTACAGAAATTCTTTTCACATAAAAACAATGAAACAGTACACTACCTAAATAAGATAAATAAATGCATCTGAAAAGTCTATTTTATTTATTTGTTCATTTATTTACTATCCCACTGTGGGCAGCTTCTTTTTCTGGTTAGATGATGATGATTGATGATGGTGGATGGGGTCATATGGTCAAGGTTCAGATTTGAAATCCCTTTCAACAGAATTGCATTGGTATGTGTGGTCCTGATTATAATACAACCAATTTCTTTTAATTAAAATAAAAGAACCTTCTTGTAAGACAGGAGTCTTGGAAAGAAATGTATGGAGGAGACAGTCAAACATCATGCCTGCCTGCCTGCCATGTCCCAGCAAATGGCCTTGTGGCTGGAGTGGACTCCCTCTCTTTCAAAAAGGTTCCTCTGGTTTCACTGGGACGCTATTCTAGCGCAATGACTTTAATCCATCCAGTAGTGGAGTCTGGAGATGACTTTGATTAGCAATGGCCCCACCATAAACTCATGAAAATAGGGCTTTGGTTACTTGGTAGATGCTCCCCTCCAACCCACCAAAGCCATATCCATGAAAACAGGTTATTGGTGCTTATTTTGCACACCTCTACTCTTTGGGTTCTTTTGAGTCTATATTGTAGTGGACTTCAAAAGTTAGTTGTGGGTCTAAGTAAATTGACCCAAACTCTCCCTTGAACCTATTGTATTGGACCTGAAAATTACTCTGATTGGCGGTCTGGGTAACCTGACCCATGAAAATTGGAAATTGGTACTTGTTTTAGGCACATTTCCGTCTAGGGTTTTTTTTTAGTCTATTGTATTGGGCCTGAAAATTCTCAGTTAGTTTCTAACTAATTGGGGTAGACCCAATCTAACATCCAGGCCCGTATTTGTCCGACAATGATTCGGTGATCTAACAGATAATTAATATTAGATAGGCCTTGGAAATAGTAGTTTAACATCCGTTTATTATCGTTTCTTTCACAATATACCTTTCCAGCTATTTATCCCTATGGAATCAGGTAAAACGGATTTGTTTCTTGGCCCATTTGCACTGTTGATGATTCAATTGGAAAGAAAACATAAATTTGTCTTAATGATGATAAAATTTGTCCCTAATTTGTCCCTACTAACCCTACCAATCCCACCCATAAATTGTCCCTAATTTGTCCCTACTAACCCTACCAATCCCACCCATAAATTGTAGTCAGTCTCTAGGTTTTTTTGTCTTACGGTAGACAATTTGGAAAGCAAGGAATAATTATATTTTTAGGGATTCCACCATTAAGCCTTATCAAATCTTGAGAGAAGTTAAATGCATGATTTCGGAATGTGATTTTGAGGCTCAAAACGATATTGTTTCTTCTACACCTTGAATAAGATCCCATTTAGGCCTACCCCTAAGTAGGGTACTATCATGCTCTGAGCTTGAAATTCCATAATTAGGGCTAATTCCGAGACGCAACATGCATATCCCGTGGTAATTCGTATCATGCAGAGGCATGTACGAACTACCACAACCCAAAACATAACCCCATGTGATGCTCTCCATGTATGATGACTAGAATGCCTCCTCTGTAGTCCACTGCTCTATGCCTGGAGGAGCTGCTACGATATCTTTCGTGGCTGCGTCTATGGTTGGCTCGGTGTCCGTATTTATAACACCAATAATAGCACTGTAAGTATAACAATTTAATAAAAATAAATAAATATAAAAGCATAGCATGCTGAATCAAATGAATAAAGTAAACATATTGATTTTTAGAGAGCAATAAGCATATGCTAGGCAATTGTGCATTTAAAGAATAAGCATGAAATAAATAATCATAAATAATAGTAAACAATACTTTCTAATTGGCAAATCACATCGCTACATTCTCTCAACCATTTGGTTGCAATGGCCTGACCTGATTGGAAGAGAGCATTAACCAGTTGGGACGTCACAAGTAGACCCAGCCAAAGGTACACCTTGTTACTCAAGGAGTGCCGGTCAACTCAAAAAATCTAACTGCAGTAGGATTCAAATATTAGACCTCTATTTAGCCTTGTTGAGCCTCATAGGGTAAAACTTGGGTGGTGCCGATCCACACGAGTCATTGAATAACCAATGATCATTTCTTACTTACATTTTTTCCATTTGCAAACAATCGGTATCATTTCCACTTGTATCGAGTTACACTCGCATTCTTTACACTTTGAACGATATCACTTGACGTATATAATATGGGTGGACTAAGCACTAGACTTAATGGACTAATGGCTATCAGCACTAGACTTAATGGACTAATGGCTATCTCATAAGGAACATTGTTAATTCATGTTGAGGGCATGGCTTGATTTTAATAATATGAATGCAATTAAAATCATTTCGGAATCAAGGAAACTTTACTAACTAACCCTAATCTATGATAGCCCATTGTTCTTAACCATCCAACATGATTTAATAGTAAGGCTTCCATTGTCAATGTGCTACCGTTGTCTTCGTGCTACATTGTAAGAAATGAACATCGAACTCCTTATGCCAACATCTATGGCACGACATTGGAACAAACCTGGGAATTCAAATGGGTATGTGTCAACTCAACACACCCCTTGTGTGTATACATTACCATTGGACCACGTAAAAATATGAGGGGTTTTATTGCTAGAGTCCCTACATAGTCCCTCTATCTAAACCACCTAAAATCCTTATGGGCTAGGTGGACTCCACAGTTGACCCCGGGGTCCACCGTGGTAGGGCTCGGTCGACCCAGTTTCTCACAGTCGACCCTGAAAAAACACAAAGTTGTGATCAGGTGTGGGCCTAGGTCGACCCTGGTACACTGCGGTCGACCGTGGAACTGAAATGCTGAATCAGCAAGTTAACAGTTAATAGGTTTCGTCTGAGTATCTCGGTGAACTCCGGTCCATCGCGGTCAAGTTTAACACCTAAATAGATGAATAATAGTTTACCGTTAGCTATTCTAACAAGGTGTCTCGGTCCCCGGTCCACCATGGTTGACCAAGCCTCGGTGAAAACTGGATACAAAACACTCCGTTTGTTCTGTAGCTGGCTCCATTCAGCTGGGATTTCACTCCCTCCTTGTACCTGAAATGTCGGTGCACCATAACCATTCTAATACTTGTTAACCTACCAATTTCATTCAATTACATCATATAACAACGACAAGACACGATTTTGAGAAATTGAGCTGAATTAAACAACATTCATGGAATCATTGCTTAGAATCAACACTTATAAACATACAAGTATCATTCATAATTTGCTTAAACTTACCTTGGCACAGTGCTAGGTTCAATTACAACTCCCTTTAGCTCAAATGGCAGAGAAAATCAAGCTTATGAAACTCTATATGAAAAAATGCATGAATTGGGTGTGAGATTGGTTGCATGCAATGGTTTTGTGTCTCCTCGACTCATTTATAGCCAAAGAACAAGAAGGAAGATGAAGTGCTTACCTTGAATTTTCTATAGAGGGAGAGAATATGGTTTTCCAAGATTAAAGGGTTGAATATGATGAAGTGGAGGGTGGAGAAGAAGATGATGACCTCAATTCTAGCATGCAATGGGTCCTTTGGTTCCAATTCAAGAAAGAGAAGAAGAATAGGTGCAGAAGAGCTGCTTTCAACTGAAACGAAGTAGAGAGGAAATCAGTGGATGGAGGTGGGCTTATGTTGGGCTCATTTGCTTATATATGTGGATGGGTTTGGGCTAAATGGGCTTGAGATGGGTCAAATGAGTTCGACTGGGCTTGGGCCCAAAAATGAAAATTAATGAACAGGGTAAAAATGAGTTTAATAAAATCAAGATTGTGCTTAAACTGGGTAAAATTAAGCCCAAATCAGTTTGGGCTAAAAATGAATATGTAAGCCCATGCTAAAATGAATAATGAGACAAAAATGATGCATGAATGATGTGTCCAATGAATGTATGAACCATGGCTTGAAAATCACAAAAATGGCTATAGAATCTACCTAGTTTTGGTCAAACATGCCCAAACTACCTATCCATGACCCAATTAAATAAAAACAAGCTGAATTAAATCCAAAAAAAGTTTAATTAGGAAAAAAAAATTAATCAACACAAATCACAAATTGACTTGGTTAGGACCTTATAGGTACCCTCATTCTTATTGATGTGGCTTTTAAGAAGCCATGTGGTAAGGCTAGTTGTGACTTTGTTATATGCTTTGATGATTCTTTTTTATGTGCAAGGGTTGCAAGATCTTTGCCAACTCATCCAGAGAGGTTGAAGCGCTATCAATCTTCTTTGCTCAAAATATGTTGCTCCCCTTGTCTGGGGAATATATATTATATTATATTTATTATAGCTATGAGAAATTCTAAAAAATTCTGCATTTCAAAAGGGAGTTTTGGCCACTCTTGTTTTGTCTAATGAAATCATGCCACTTTACTTTATACATTCTAACTCATATTAAGAGAGAAAAAAGAGGCATGTTTAAATGCTTTGACTTTCTAAACAGTAATGTAAGAGAAACATATTAGTCAATTAAAAAATGAGTGCTTTTGTAAGAAAATGCTCAAGGTTTCAAGTTTTTTCTGAAGCCTTGACTACTCTTTATTTTCCCCCATCAATGACATTTTGAATATTGCATTGTGTTTTAATTATGTGAAGTTCTCCCTTTTCGTTAGAGAATTAAATAGGGTAGCCCTTACTTTAGCTCAATTTGGCTCCTTGAGGGCCAGCGATTGCCTTTGGGACGGATATTTTCTGGCTTGCCTCCTATCCATCATGGATGGATTGTAACTTTTTGGCCTTCTTTGTTGTTTTGTCTGTTCTTCTTAATTGTTCCATACTTTACCAAAAGAAAAAAGAATTGTGCCTAATTTGATCAATTGGATATCTGCTAAGTACTTGTAAATGTGATCCATGATGATTAAAGTTGTTGATTGATTTAGAGATCAAATTCATTCTTTTTTAGTCAAAAAGCTTATTCTAAATAATGTTATTGAAGTCTAGCCAAAATATATATATTAGGAGGAAATCGAATTTACTTTTAATCATTCCTTATAAACTCACTAAAATAGAAACAAATGCAATAGGGTCCCTATCCTTAAAACTAAAAGTATTATTCTGCAAGGCATCTAGTACATATGAGGCCATCTTATAGTGATCTAGCATTATCTAGACCTACCTTAGATAGCCTAGAGGATATAATTCTCCTCGAACAATCTCAACCATCCAACTCATGATTTCTTTCAAATTCACAAAAGAGAGAGGGAGAGAGAGCGAGAGAGAGAGAGAGAGAGAGAGAGAGAGAGAGAGAAGAATTCCAAGTTGCTTTGTTTATTATTATTTGTGTAATACTCCGACCCAACTTAACCCGGATTAGCGATTAATTAATACCGAATTAGTTGTTAAATGTGTTTTGGTTATGTTTTTGTTTTGTTTTAGGTATCGGATAGGTAGATGAGTTGAGTTTGACCATGTTTAGGTACGCTTGAGCCCTTTTTTGTAATTTTGATTTTATCGAACGTTGTCAGTTTTGCATCATCTTAGTGTCAACACTTGTATTTCGTCGAACTCATTAATCTTCGTAACTGACTCGTACGCAAACGATTTCGTTTGCTTCCATTGGCACGTTAATTCAATCGAACTGTAAATTGTGTAAACGCTTGGACTTTCTTGAAAAATTGTTCATCTTTATCTTCTATTGAGCCAACCACCGCCTCTTTTCTTCCTTCCTTCTTCAACGTCTTTTGCTCTCTTCTCTCTCTCTCGTTCTTCTTTCTTTCTTCTTCTTCTTTTTCCTTCTTGATCAAGTTAAGGAGGGGAGTTGTGCACTCATCTTTTTGTGTATTTTAAGTTATGTCTTGAGTTTTCAATGTGTTTCTTTCGCTTCTTCTTCTTCTCACGTCAGTCACTGTGCCTATCGTCATGTCCCTTCCATTTCTTGCATGCATGACAGGTAGAATTGAGTTAGATAGCAGATTTGAGCCTCAAGGACAGCTACCCGTGTGTTTTGGATCCATTTGAGGCAAGTATAAGCACAATTTGATTGAACTCTTGTTGGTAGTAATTTGATCGTGTTTACTCTTATTGTTCTTGCATGATTTATTGTTGTACAGCCCTTTTGAATGAGATGTGATGTTGTTATTCCCTTGCAGTTACAGAGAGTGTCATTTCTGTTGTTTTGTAACAGGTTCATGAAATCGACTCAGTCCAGTCACGGCTAAGTCGTAAACTGTACTACGGTTGAACCGTAAAGTGTACTATGGTTAAGCCGTAAACCCAGTTGTGACTTAGTTGTAGATCAATACAGAGTGACATTTTGAAATAACTGAGAGTTGGCATTTTGCTGTTTTTTTACGGTCCAACTACGGCCAAGCCGTGAATTGTTTTACGGCTAAGCCGTACCCTCGCCGTGGCTGAGCCGTAGAATAGAACAGGGCTAAGCCATAGGCCACTGAGAAATAAATAAAAGGAGCAGCTTTAATAACGAGACCCTGTAGGGCCTTTGAGTTAGAATGTAGGCAACCCGAACTTGCCTACGGAAGATAATTATTGCATGGATGGTACTTAGGGCTATAACTCATTCATGTGTGTTGTTCGATTGTTAAGCATCTCCCCATGGGTGTTGGTTTAAGGGACTTCGATACACTTTTCTAGATACAATGCAACAAACTTCATGTGAACAATTGTGTATCGAATAACTTAAAGCTACATCAGCATGCACGGTTAAAAACACTGGACGGCTAGATTAGGGTTGGCTCGTTAAAACCTTGATTTCCTTAATGGTTGTAACACTCCGACCCAACTTAAGCCGAATTAGTGGGTAATTAAGTGTCCTTTTTGTTGCTAAGAGTGTTTTGGTTTTGCTTTTCTTTGGTCTTGAGTTATGAAGAGGTAGTTTGGTTGCATTTGACTTAGTTTCGTTAGTTTGAGCCCTTTTTCGTAATTTCTACTTTTGTTAGACCTTTTCAGTTTTACGTCATTTTGCTGTCAACCTGTGTATTTCGTCGAGCTTGTTAATCTTCGTAATTGTTTTGGATCTAAATGACTTCGTTTGCTCTCGTTGGATCGTCAATTGATTCGAACTGGAAATAGAGGTAAATGGTGGACTTGGTTGCAAATTTGATTTCTTTTATCTTATAAATATCCTACCTACCACCGTTCTCTCTCTCTTTCTTCAACGATCTCTCTCTCGTTCAGTTTTTCACTTGCTCTCGTCGCTGTCTGGTTTACGTGAGGAAGGGAGTAGTGTGCGTTTCGTGTGTCTCTAGCGGATTGAGCCTCTAGCAACGACTGTATTGTGTTTGATTTCAGTTTGAGGCAAGTATAAGCACAAGTAGCGTTAACACTGATTGGTAATGCTTTGATTGTGTGTATATTTTACTCTTCTTGTATGAATCATTGTTAGACAGCCCTATTGAGTGAGATTCGTTAGTATCCGTCTGTATTCAGTTGAGAGTTAGCCATTTTGTAATTCTGTAACTGTTTCAGGAAACTGACTCAACTCACTCATGGTTAAATTGTGAATTGTGCTACGGCTGAGCCGTGAAATGGCTTATGGCTATACCGTGACCTTGACCGTAGATCAATACAGGGTGACATTTGAAATAATTGGGAGTTGGCACATTTGTTGCTCTTCTACGGCCCAGCCAAATCTAAGCCGTATAGTGTGTTACGGCCAAGCCGTAGAGCAAGATATAGCTGCTCGTAGAGTAAATTACGGTTGAGCCGTAAATGCGGATGAATAGTTTGAGGAACCTCAGCTTCGCCGCAGTGCAGATTACGGCTACGCCGTAAGATGCCTACGGCTAAGCCGTATGTTCACCTACGGCTACACCGTGTGACTCTGAGAAATGAATACAAAAATGAGTAGGAGTAAAGAAGAGACCTGATATGACTCTCATACTAGAATGTAGGCAACCTGAACATGCCCAATGGAATGTCAGAATGACATGAATGATCTCGAGGGCTGCGTCTCATTCATGTATGCTATCCAGTTGTTTAGCACCTTCCCATGGGTGTTGGTTTAAGGGACTTTGGTACACTTTCACTAGAAGATGCAAAACTCCTTGATGGAATAACTGTGTATCAAATACCTTAAAACTACATCAGTATGCACGGTTAGAAACACTGGACAACTAGATTAGGATTGGCTTGTAATTGACCTTGATTCACCATGGTATATCTGATTTGCATAGCATATTGATTTTGGTTTTGCCCTCATGTGTTCTGCGCTGGACCTCTCGATTCTGTGGGAAATGTAGCTACCTCCCCAGACCGAAGCCCGGGCAAGAACACTTCATTTTTGTGTATTTGTTATGGTTCATATGGAGTACTTGAGTTCAGTGATTATTTGTTATTTGTACTCATTCGTCAATGCTGATTTGTATTTGCTTATGCTCTTCGTTATTCGTATTGTTATTCGGATTGCTTATCAGTATGAGCCGTATTGCTTATCAGTGTGTGATGCACTACTATTGTTCGTTTATTATGATAGATTGTGATATGAGATTCGTATGTGATATTGATTGATGTGCATCATCTGATTTGATTGTGATTGCGATTGTCTATATATAGCACTACTCAGCCTCAGCCTCAGGATACCCGACGGGGTTGACTTTGGTTTAGTGTGTGTGATCGCCTCTGCAAAGTGCTCTTGCCCTAGGCTTCTGGACCCGGGAATTAGAGACCCATTCGTACCCTGGCCCGGTCGATGGTGTTCTCATATTTGTGTGCTCTCGAAAGGGAAAATATGGCAAATGTAGTAGCCAGCTTGAGTGTGTTATTCTATTGATGATTCTGACAACATACTTATTCCTGCACGATTTGCCTAGTGTACGAACATGCTCACTATGGATATTTACATTACTACTTTTGCTCATTGATAGATACAATTCGTGTTATATTCTTGTGGCTTATATTTTGCTTAGTCGTTGTACTTATGAGTTGTTCTTGGTGTTGCAGGCTCAAATCCCTCTTCCGATCCTGCGTCGGTCAACCCGACTCCAGGAGAGGCTCACGAGGCCCCCTCCGGCCTAGAGGAGTGGACGTGATCCATTCTTCATAGAGTGGTGTGCATCATTTTGTTTTCCCTCCATTGTGTCTGAGCGTATTTGTGGGATTTTTCTGTAGACTTTATTTTGGGTCTGATTTATATCTGTATTTTGATTTTGTGGACTAGTCTCTTTATTTTGTTGTACATCTTTGTGATCAGTCCAATCTTTTGTAATCATTGTGCCTTTTGTTATTTTGTGGTATGCCTTGATACTTACAGTTTCCACGTACACTTGTTTGCACGTGTGATTGATCCCTTGTGTGTGTACATTTGGGCGAGGTCTAGGTGTACATGCACGGGAGTACGTGTGTCGCTGGTTAGGTTTTCTTTAACCCCCAATTTCTAGGCTCAGGTTGTGACAATGGTAATCTGAATTGCATTACATATTGATTCCGGTTTTACCCTCTTAATCACGTGGTAAGCGTTCTGTGCTGGGGCAACGATTGGTTAATCCCCGAGGGCTCTGTTCATGGTATATCCAAGGCAGAAACAGCTGACTTCATGTTCTTATCCTTGTACTGATTGGGAATTGTTGCAAATCGATTGCAAGCCTTGAGTTCACGCTTGATCTTAGTGTAATGCACATGCGACTGTATTGTTTGTTGTGATACAACCTGATATGGCTTGACCGATTGACATGGACACTGATTGATGTGCATCACAAGACTTAACTGATCTTGTATATTTGGCGCTACTTATCCTCAGCCTTAAGATACCCGACGGGGTTAACTTTGGCGTAGACTGTTACCGCCTCTGCAGAGTGCTACCATCCTGGAATTCCGAACCTCGGGAACTAGAGGCCCATTCGTACCCTGGCTCGATCGATGATGTTCTCATACTGACTGCTATCGTAAGGGAGAATATGGCAAATGTAGTAACCACCTTGATTGTATGTTTGTTTATGGTTTTGATAGCATGCTTATTCATATGCACGATTTGCCTAGTATACGAACATGCCCACTATGGATCTTTACATGTTAATTATTCTGATAATTGATAGACACAACGTGTGTTAACTTATTGCTACTTAAACTTTGCTGAGTCGTTGTACTTATTAGTTGTTCTTGGTGTTGCAGGCTCATATCCCTCTCTCGACCCCTCGTGGGTCGGTCAGACTTCAGGAGAGGCACACGAGGCCCCGTTTGGGCTAGAAGAGTGGAGTTGATCCATTCCCTAGAGAGCGGTTTGCATTATAGTAGTTTTTGTTGGGTTGTAGGAAGTCGTATTGATTTTGGTTGTACTCAGGCACATGTATTTTGATTTCCATAACTGTTTGCCCTTATTTTGATGTACATTTTTGTAAATCTGTTAAATCTTTTATAGTTATTGTTCCTTTTGTATATCTTTGTGTTATGCAATAATACTTATAGCTTCACGTATACTATGTTTGCACGTGTGAATGATCCCTTGTGTGTGTACACGTGGACTAGGTCTAGGCGTACATGCGCGGGAGTACGTGTGTCATTGGTTAGGTTTTTACTAACCTCCGAATTCTGGGCTCGGGTTGTGACATACGTATTGTATGGTGTCAGAGCATTGCTTGTCTTAGTCCCTAAGCATGTAGGCATACAGGACATGGTGAGGTTACATAGTTGATTATTTGACTTTCTCATCTGCTATTTGTTTTTTTTCCGTTATGTAGTGGGGATACCTTTTGTGCTAGGAGATTGACTCTTGACTTTTGCAGGCTATGGCGTCTGGTTCCGGTACCAACAATAATAATTACGGAGACAACGAAGGTGGGTCAGCACCACCACCGCAGTCCATGAGCATGGACAAACATATTCTCGCCTTGTTGTAAGCCATGCAAGCTCAGTCCTAGTCCATTCAGTCCTTGCAAGCCTAGGTTATGACTATGGTCAACAGGCAAAGTCAAGTATCTAGACCACCGCATGTCAAGCAACAGGTTGTCTTCCACCTGAAGAAGAGTGATCCCAATGCCCTTTATGATAAATTTTGGAAACGTGGGGCCACCGAATTCTACGGCAATGAAGATGCGTTGAAGGCCGAGCAGTGGTTAGCGCACACTGGGGATCTCTTTGCTACGATTGTCCATACTAATAGGCAAAAGGTTATGCTCACGGCTTCGATGTTTTGGGAGGTAGCCAAGACTTGGTAGAAGAGCGTCAACGATGTTTATACAACCATGCCTAAGACAACCGTGTGGGAGACCTTTCAGAAACAGTTTCGAAGGAAGTTTATTCCAGCCCATGTGCAGAGAGTGAAGTAGGTTGAGTTCCTAGCTTTACAGTAGCAACAGATGACAATGGCTGAGTATGTACACCGGTTCACTCAGTTGTCCCATTTTGCAGAGGACATGATTAATACCAAGGAGAAGAAGGTGAACCGTTTCGTCAATGGCTTGCACCCCAGGTATACGAATCAGGTCACAGCCTTTCAGAGGCCAGCTACTTTCGACGATGCAGTGGATAGAACTTACGCTGCTGAGGCTAATTATCAAGTAGAAAGAGATACAGACCTCAAAAGAAGTGCACTAGTAGGGTCCAAGGGTCAAGTGCCGAAGAAGTGGAAAGGAAGATAAGGACCTTTCAGTTTCGCTGGAGTCAGATGTGAGCATTGCGGCCGAGGTCACCCATCAGATAAATGCTGGAAGAAAACCGGAGCCTGTCTAAGCGATGGTTCTATGGAGCACAGAGTGACTCAATGCCCGAAGGCCAATATTTCCTAGTAATCCAGGTCTACTGCCTCTGTAACCCCAAGTAAACCCCATCAACCTCGCCAGGGCTAGAAACCGCAGCACCAAACCGCCCATGTGTATGTCGCTGCCCACGAAAGTGCAGAAGGTGCGAATGTGGTGGAAGGTAAGATTCCAATCGCTCAAGCAGAAGCCCTTACATTGTTTGATTCGGGTTCTACGCCCTCGTACATAGCACCTCATTTCACTGAGCAGTTACAGCAACCTCTTAAACCATTACCGTACGTACTAGTGGTGTCCACTCCGTTGTCAAGAGAGTGGAGTGTAGTGTATACTACCTTCAGTGCGATGTGCGAATTGATGGTCGTCAGCTGCCAGTTGATTTGATCCTATTGTCAATGTTGGATTTTGATGTGATCCTTGGAATGGATTGACTAGCACGGTATCGTGCCTGTGTCAATTGTTACAACAGGACGATCTATTTTGATTTGGGGAACGGGTTTCACTTCGAGGGCAATCGGGAGAAATGCTCCAGGTGTATGATCTCTGCATCCAAGGCGGATCGATTGACACGCAAGGGTTATGAAGGTTTTCTTGCCTTCGTCTCGGAGAAAAAGAAGTTGAAGCAGTTAGGAGAGATTCCGGTAGTGTGTGATTTCCCGAATGTGTCTCTGGAAGAGATGCCCATATTGCCCCCTGTCAGAAAAGTGGAATTCTCCATTGATCTTGTACCAGGCACAGCACCGATTAGTCAAGCTCCATATCATATGGCCCCCGCCGAATTATTAGAACTGAAGAGGCAATTGCAGGATCTGTTGGATAAGGGTTTCATACGCCCGAGTGTGTTATCGTGGGGAGCTCCGGTGTTATTTGTCAAGAAGAAAGACGGCACATTCCGGACGTGTACCAATTACCGGAAGTTGAATAAGGTCACTATCAAGAATAAGTATCCCCTGCCATGTATTGATGAGTTATTTGATCAGCTTCAAGGTGCAGCATACTTCTCGAAGATTGACTTGAGGTCCGAGTATCACCAGTTGAGGATGAAAGAAGAGGACATTCTTAAAATTGCCTTCAGGACGCGGTATGAACATTATGAATTTCTCGTGATGCCTTTTGGATTAACTAATGCACCTGTTGCTTTTATGGCCTTGATGAACAGGATTTTTGCTCCTTTCTTAGATCAATTTGCAGTGGTCTTTATTGATGATATTTTGGTGTATTCGAAGACAACAGAGGAGCATACATAACATTTGAGGAAAGCCTTGCAATTATTGCAAGAACATCGCTTATATGCCAAGTTGTCGCAGTGTGATTTCTGACTAGAGCAGGTGGCATTTCTTGGTCATATCATTTCACCAGAAGGCTTGGTAGTTGATCCGGTGAAAATTGAGGCAGTTGTTAGTTGGTCTAGCACAAAGACTGTGATAGAAGTGAGGAGTTTTCTTGGACTTGTCGGTTACTATCGCAGATTCGTCCAAGATTTTGCCAAAATATCCGCTCCATTGACCAAGCTAATGCGGAAGAATGTCCCTTTCGTTTGGACTAAAGAATGTGAGCACAGTTTCCACACTTTGAAGGAGAAGCTTACTATTGCTCCAGTCTTGACTCTACCCGATGGGAGTGAAGGGTTTGTCATATACTCTGACGCTTCTCGAGTTGGTTTGGGATGTGTTTTAATGCAGTAGGGCAAGGTGTTTGCTTATGGCTCGAGGCAACTCAAGGAGCATGAGAAGAATTATGCCACAGATGATTTGGAGTTAGTAGCCACGTATTTGCCTTGAAATTGTGGAGACATTAGTTGGTATGGCGTGAAGTTTGAAGTGCACTCCGATCATCACAGTTTACAATATCTTTTCACGCAACATGAATTGAATATGAGGCAGTGCAGGTGGCTTGAATTTATCAAAGATTATGATTTTCCTATCAAATACCATCTCGGGAAAGGCAATGTTGTAGCAGATGCCTTGAGTAGGAAGTCAAAGACTCTCCATGCATTAGACAGCCTCTACTTTGTGTTACATAATCAGCCGGTTGAAGTGAGAATGGAGGAGAAATATATGATGCTCGCTAGCACCATTTTTTTTCAGCCTGAAGTCATTCAGCGAATTAAGGATCGGCAATTTGATGATGAGACGTTAAAATGAATTCGAGACAATATCGTGGAGCGACCAGACTTTCACATGGAAGATGGTGTTTTGTATTTTCAGAGCAGGCTATGTGTGTCGACTATAGATGATCTGAAGGAAAGCTTGATGACTCAAGCACACTATGCTCGCTATACGATGCACCCGGGGAGCACAAAAATGTATCGAGCCTTGAAAGATGGGTTTTGGTGGAACAACATGAAGAGGGAAATCACCGGGTTCGTTGCCAGATGTCTGACTTGCCAGAAAGTGAAAGCTGACCATCAGAGGTCTCCAGGTTCCTTGCATCCATTGCATATGCCTCAGTGGAAATGGGAGCACATTACGATGGATTTTGTTTCGGGCTTACCCTTAACGAGCAAGAAGAATAACATCATTTGGGTGATTGTAGACAAATTGATGAAGTCAACCCATTTTATTCCGCCGTTCAAGAAGGGCATGACATTTTCTGACATGGCGAAGAAGTTTGTTGATGGAATTGTCAAGTTATATGGTACACCCGTGTCTATTGTGTCTGATCGGGATAGCCGTTTTGTTTCATCTTTTTGGAGGGCATTTCAAGAAGCCATGGGGACTAAATTGAGTTTCAACATGGCGTATCACCCGTAGACAGATGGGTAGTCAGAACGAACCATTTAGACATTAAAAGAAATGCTGCGAGCCAATGTCCTCAATTTTGAGAAAGAATGGGACTTGCACCTCTCGTTATGCGAATTCGCATATAATAACAGCTTTCACGAGAATATTGGTATGGCACCTTATGAGGCTTTGTATGGGCGCAAATGTAGAAGCCTTGTGTGTTGGGAAAAGGTTAAAACAAGAAGTTTTCACGAACCGACGATTATTGCCGAAACGACAGAGAAGGTACAGAAAGCAATTAAGAATTTGAAGGTTGCACGGTTGAGACAGAAGAGCTATGCAGATCATCACAAAAGAGCTTTAGAATTCCAAGTGTGAGATTAGGTTTTTCTAAAGGTCTCGCCGATGAAGGGTACGATATGTTTCGGTCAAAAGGGCAAGTTGCCTCCAAGATATGTGGGCCCGTTTAAGATTAAAAGCAGAATTGGTAACTTGGTGTACAGATTAGCTCCTTTAGTAGAGTTTTCTGGAGTCCACGTCACACCCCGATCCCGGGAATTTGGGAATTTAAGTGGGCCCCAAGGAGTTAATACGTAATTCTGTAGTAATCCGTGCCATGAAAGAAGTACGCACGAATTCCTACAAGGGAGGCTCCACAGGAACGTATGAGTTATACGCCAAACACACGTAGATTAGAATTCATCATAACGAACTCCTGTGAACTACTCTGTAGTGATCATAGGTACAACATAAATAAGCATGTCCCACAACATTCATAGATATATATATAAATACTGAAGAATTTAAGTAACGTTTCATACAATCAACCACCATTTAACAAATCGGGTGCAAAGAGTCCAGTTCCAACATCCTAGGTGGAAGACCAAAATCACAACTACATCACATTCAAAATACTAGGCGCGCTCCGTAGGATGACTAATAAAAGACATCGTCATCCTTCCATTATTCTATACCCCGAGGTATCTTTGGGGCATCCTCCGGGGATGCGTCAACAACCGAGTTGGGGTTTGGTTCCGCACCTCAATACCAAGGTAACACTGTTAACACGACGGTTAAGCAAGTATAGAGGCATATGAAACTAATATAATGTATCAAATAAACTTAATAATATACACTGATTAGAGAGAGCAATAACGGTCTACTAGGCATATTGTGCATGAATAACAATGAGTAAGGAATCATAAATAAGATGTCATACACACAAATGGGCAACCACGGGGCTCTATTCTCCCCAAAAAGGGGGCATACATATGGGTTGCTAGGGGATCAAGCTAGTTTCCCGAGGAATGCCGACAACTCCTCCGTAAACTACTGCAGTAGTGATATGAGAGTACCCGAAGGGCACAAGCTAAGTGGTGCCGACTCAGATTCACCTCTTTCATACTTTTCAATCATACTCATCATGTTATACATAAGGAATATCAGTCTAAAGGTATAATCAATCATGAAAATAGAGGTAGTAAAGTAACGAATAACTAAACTAAGCATACTCATATGAGCTACGAAGGCTCAAACCTCGGCTATACCCATTTGGCTAGGAAGCACGCACTCAGTAGAAGCTCTGGCTTGTCAGACATGCACTCATTAGAAGCTCAGGTCTGAATTGGCTCAGGGTTTGGCTAGTGGAAGTGGAAACATGAACAATCATGTTGAGGGCAAGGTATTTTAACAATATGAATACATTCAGATTGAGTAAGTGTCAAAGGAAATTATTAGCCAACCCTATACTAAATAATCCATGATCCCAAGGTCATTCAACACGATGTACTTATAAAACGGCCGGTGCCATTATGTTATCGTAGTTTGGTATTACCTTGTGTACATGAAGAACACCCCTTCTTATACCAACATCCATCACTTGACTTGGGGAGATCATCCAGAAATTCAAAGGAATGAATGACAGCTCTACACTTATTCTCTTTAACATTTAATTACCATTAGGCCACTGTGGTTGTCAGAATGTGCCAATACTGTGGCCCTATAAGGTCACGGAGGATTCCTAATATCCTAAACTGTAAGGTCCCCAACCCTAGATAATTATGATTAATAATGATTAAGTTGGTTTTACTCTAATTAATATGTAATTAGGCTAATTGAGCCCAAATCTCAAGAGGTTTGGGTCATGATGGTAGTTGGGTCGGGTTCGAACCTCATTAGGTAGTCCAAGACCATTGTATTTTGTATTTTCATGATTTTACATTATTCATGCATCATATTAGTTGCATTGGGTGAGTTTCATATTATGTTTGGCCCGATTTCATTTGGACCCATCTCAGCCTATTTTGAGCCCAGCTATTTCAAATTGAAATATACCAAAACAGAGGGACTAATTTGTAAATTCCAGAATTCCACCCCTTTAAAACCCCAAACCCACCATCGACCCTTTTTCCCCTCTTCTCCTTCCATCTCGTTGCAGCACCGGTTCCCCCCTTTTTCTCTCATCATCTTCTTCTTTTCCTCCTTCATTTTTTGTTGTGATTTGAAGTTCTAGAAGATGCATGCAAGAGGGTTTATCATCTTCTTCAACCTTTTCTTCCTCCATTGTTTTTCTTCCTAAGATTTGAAGCCCATCTTCATCTTCTTGCTTGTAGGAAGCTTGAGGTAAGGACCCTCATTTCCTTTTTGAGTTATTGAGTTCTATGAGGGTCAAGAGAACCCATCTATTGGCATGCTTGCATTCCATTCTCATTCTCTTCATGCATGTGTTAGATTCTTCATTAGAGGAGCCTTATTCTCCATCTAACCAAGGGGCAAATTGATTTGAGTGAAACACCAAGTTTAAGGCAAGTATGAGAATACATTTTCTTTACATGCATGGCTTTATTCTTTGATTCTTGATGGTTGTTGTGATTTTACCCTTTTATATAGCTCAATGGAAATTCATGGATTTGATTTGTGTTTTGTGGTGATTTAAGATGAATGAATGGATAATGGTCCTTTAGGGAACCCAAGAGTGTGGAATGAAAGCTTGTAGGTAGATTTATTGCAGGTAGAATGGTGTATTGGAAAAGAGAAATCAGTGGAATATAAACCCTCCTGTAACAAAGTGCTTCAGGGTCGACCGGTCGGTCCTAAAGCTAGATCGGTCGATTGCCTCTTAAGGTAGTCCAATTGGTCGGCCACCCAGCCCGACCGGTCGAATTTCCCTTCTGGGAGCGATCGATCGGTCGGATCCATATCCGACCAGTCGAGTAAGGCTGACCTGTAACTTTTAGAGAAGTGTTCCAAAACCAATTTCTATGCTTGACTATGGACTTTCTATAGCTTATGCGATAGCCTAATGAGGGGTTACTCCCTTAAACACCCAGCCCGACCGGTCGAATTTCCTTTCTGGGAGCGATCGATCGGTCGGATCTATATCCGACCAGTCGAGTAAGGCTGACCTATAACTTTTAGAGAAGTGTTCCAAAACCGATTTCTATGCTTGACTATGGACTTTCTATAGCTTATGCGATAGCCTAATGATGGGTTACTCCCTTAAACCTTAGAAAGAGATCGAGAAATCCACCCACACATTACCATAGGCCGTAAGTTCAACCAAAGACCTTATAGGACTATAGAATTGGATCCTTGCTACCCTAAACTAGCCCAACGGTGATTAATATGGAGAAGGAGGCGTGTTGAGCTGTCACTCTTCTCTTCTTGATTCTCCGGTTAGTTTTCAATGTCACGTCATGGGTGTTGGCATAAGGTGAAGTGTCCTTCATATACATGAGGTAACACCGAGAATGGTAATACCGGGATACCGAATGTCTTATGAATACACCGTATTGACTGACCTTGGAAACCCGAATTATCTAGCATAGGATTGACTAGTAACTCTCCTTGATGACCCCACAATCTAATTGCATTCATATTGATAGTAACCTTGACCTCAAACATGTTAGTCCACATCAGTATGCTTATTGATGAAAAGTATTCTACTTAATTGTAATTCTTTGATTGATATTTCCAACAAGATTGAGTACACTTTTGTATGAGTACAAATAGATCAGTACACGTTAAACAAGGACATTAGATTATTTTCGATATGTTTAGGGTTGGCGCCATTTGGCTTGTACCCCATAGGAGGTTCGACGAGACCCCATGAGAGTATTTTATCAGTTGCCTACTATAGTAGTATCAAGAGAGTGAGTCGATACTCTCCGGGCAGCTAGTCGGTCCTGGCCCGGCCGCTAGTGGTTTTCTAAGGATTAGTTTACTCTCTTTTAGAGAGGAGATAGCGGATGTGGTTACCACGTTGGTATGATATATTCTTTATTCATGATTCATTATTCATGTTGACTCACATGCATTATTGCCTAGACATCGATATTGATCTCTTTTAATCAGTATGTCATTTTAATTCCATTGATCTATCTTGTTAAGCTCATGTATCCTTATTTTTGCTTAACCGTTGTGTTAACTAGAATTACCATGGTGTTACAGGTGCAGAACCCGAGGCCAATCTGGCATTCAGTGTGATCCCAGAGGGAACCCCAGCGTTACCTCGGGACGTAAACAAGTGGAACGAGGAAGACTTCTTTTCATGATTCTACTCAACAGAGCACAACAAGGATCATTTTGGGATTGGACTTAGGGTCATCTTGGCATTGATGTATTGTAATATTATCGTGGATTTTGATGTTTTGTGCATGTAGTTGGATCTATTAATGGACTTGTTTATATAAGGAATTGAAATAAATGCTTTATGGATGTCTATGATATATATACAGGTGAAATCTCCAGGTTTCCGCCTAATTGCATTATATTGATAATACGTGTCACAGGAATTTTTCCTCACACGTACTTGTGGGGTCACCCTTGTGACAGTTTGTACGTGTCTGGTCATGGCATGAATTGTCACGGGTATGTGTGTCATTCCTTGGAACCCACAACAAAATCCCCAATTTTCTAGTTCGGGGCGTGACATAAACTGACGGGGTTCTTACAGCTTAGCCATATGTTAGCCTACGGTTTAGCCATACTAAGCCTACGGCTAGGGTTACGGCTTAGCTGAAAGGCATCACACGGTGTAGCCGTGTGTAAGCTGTAAAAGAAAATAGATTTTTCAAGCTCTCGGGAAAATTCACTGTAAGAAAGCTTACGGCCTGGGCACTGGCTGGGCACAGCTTAGCCATAGTTCAATACATAGTGTAGCCGTGGGTAAGCCGTAGTACAAAACAGATTTTATGGCTATCGGGACTTTAAGCCGTAAACACCTACGGCTTAGCCGTAGCTTCGCCGTACACTTCAGAATTCTGAAGTTAATTCTGTAACTCACTTTCAATACAGAATCAATAAGAAATCTAAATTGTGGGGAGTTTCTATTACTTAATTAAAGTGTCCCTGAAGGTATTCAATACTCACACACCCTCCTATTCCCTATTTACATTCCAACTCATTCAACACCCTATACAAGGATATGCATTGAACAAGGTAAAGAGCTGTAATCTAGATTGAGAGAACCAAGTCTAAGAATCAACAACTTAAACACCCATGTAGCATATATGCACTCTAAAACTTGCCTTTTAACAGTGCTTGCTCTCCCTAAGTCCTTCTTGTTGTGTGGTTAGGGGAAAACCTCCAATGAGAAGTGGGTTGTCTACATGGAAACATACAAATGGTAAATGTGATGCAACAATGCATGCATGTCATAGTTTTGAGTCATCTTGACTCAACAAATCTTAAAATATGGAATGGGAGTAAAGCCCTCACCTTAGTGGGATGTAGCTTGAAGAAGGAGGTACTTTCCAAGAAGCAAATATTCCTATGAAGAGGAGGAAGATGGGTGTGGACTATGCCTAACACATGCAAGACCCCCAACCCTAGTGGTACTTCAAATCTTGAAGTGAAGATGAAGAATTAAGAAGAAGAGAGGAATAGCTCCAGCAACAAGAAAAGGAAGAAGGAAAAAAGAAACGTTGAGTTCCCTCTTAAACATAAGTTTTCCTATAGTTACATGCAAGTCCAAACTTTCTGTGAAATTTCAGTTTAGGCCAAATGGACCTTAATTGGCCCAAGATGAATCCAAATCAAAGTGGGTCCAACACGAAAGATGATCTACACGAAAAATTACATAAGAGGCGATTGATAAAACATTCATATGATGTAAGAACAATTTGTAAAAAGGTCCTCAACTACTTAGGCAAGGTTCGAACCCAACTCAACTACATATCCAAGACCCAAGCCTAAGATTTGTGAATTAAATTGGTCCTAACAAAGTTTAATTAGAAAAGAATGAGATTAATTAGCATAGATCGAGATTAGTGGAATCTCAAGACCTTACAGTACATGATGCATTCCATGTGTCAATGCTTCGCAAGTACGTTTGAGACCTGACTCACGTCATTTGATATGACGATGTGTAGATTCAACTGAATGCGTCATACATTGAGCGTCCGCTCCGTATTGTCGGGACCAGAGAACTAATGCAAACACTGCTGTCAACATTGAAAAGAGTCCAGATCCCACTATTCCTTAATTGGTTGCCCCTTTTCCTCTAAGATTAACCCATCCCAAACAAAAAAGTCTCAAACCATGAAATTTTAGATGTTCTTAAAGAGGTCAGGATTAATATCTCTCTACTGGATGTTACTAAACAAGTCCCCACCTATGCTAAATTCTTAAAAGATCTTTGCACTGCTAAGCATACGGTTCATGTTCCCAAGAAAACATTCCTCACTAAACAGATAAGTGAATAATTGACTCAAACCACTCCTCTGAAATACAAAGATCCAGGATGCCTCACCATTCCATGTGTCATTGGAAATCACCAGATAGGTCAAGCTTTACTAGATTTGGGAGCAAGTGTGAACTTATTACCTTACACGGTTTATCTACAATTGGGGCTTGGCGAGTTGAAATCAACTGGAACTACTGTTCAACTTACCGATTGATCTGTTAAGAAACCGAGAGGGTTGATAGAGGATGTTTTGTTTAAAATTGAGCATTTTTTCTTCCTAGTGGATTTTTATGTGCTAGATACAGAACCAGTACGGAATGAAAGTGGTGAAATTTCTGTCGTTCTGGGAAGACCGTTCTTGGCCACTTCCAATGCACTTATTAACTACCAGAGTGGAAGGCTCAAACTTTCTTTTGGAAATATGACTGTGGACCTCAATATGTTTCAAATGTGCAAACAATTGAGAGATTACGAGACTGATCATCATGATGTAGACTTGAGTGGTACCTTAGTTGAGGATGATCTTGAGGAGTGCATTAACTCTTACATTGCACTGATGCTTGAGCCTAAAGAGGACATGGACTCTCTTGAGGAATTGGAAGTTGAATCTGTTGAAAACGCCTATGTAGTATGGCCACCCATTTTAAGGAGCTTGTCTTAACTGCTACGCCAACTCTTCCATCATAGGTGAAACCACCTCAACTTGAGTTGAAGCCCTTCCCATCGAACTTGCAATATGCTTACCTAGGGGACAATGAAACATATCCTGTGGTTATTTCTTCGCTACTTATTGAGGACTAAGAAGTCCAACTGTTGAAAATGCTCAAAGTGCACAAGGGAGCAATAGCTTGGAATGTGGCTGATATTAAGGGAATTGATCCTTTAGTGTGTACACATCGCATCTACCTTGCAGATGGTGCTAAACCATGTAGGCAGATGCAATGCCGGCTCAATCCTACCATGCAGGAAGTGGTTAGGGCTGAGGTGCTTAAACTTCTAGACGTGGGTATAATCTATCCAATCTTGAATAGCCAATGGGTCAGCCTTACCCAAGTTGTTCCAAAGCAAGTCAACATTACTGTAGTCAAGATTGCTTAGGATGAGATGGTCCCAATTTAAGTACCCGAGTATGCATTGACTACAGAAAATTAAATACATACACACATAATGGCCATTTCCCTTACCCTTCCTAGATCAAATTTTGGAAAAGGTAGCTAGTCACTCCTACTATTGTTTTCTTGAAGGATATTCTAGGTATAACCAGATCGAAATTAGCCCTGAAGATAAAGAAAAGACCACATTCACATGCCCCTTTAGTACTTTCACTTAACACCGAATGCCTTTTAGGTTATGCAAATGCTCCAGCCACCTTTCATTGTTGTATGTGTTAGTGTCATTGTAAGAGTGTGTTGTCAATTACGTGACCAAAGTGTAGTTCGATTCAAGAACGATGTAGTTCACCTCGGTAGTTCATTGAAGATCAAGTCAAGTTCAAAGAAGTTCAAGATAGTTCAAGACCATTCAAGGAAAACCTATCAATGAAGACTAAGCAAAGAAGTTCAACATCAAAGAATATCATCTGTGAGTGCCAAGGGATAAGGTATCTGTGATCCCTAAGTGTACTTGAAAACAAACTAGAAAATTAGGTGTTTCAAAAACCCTGTTTTGTTCTACGGCTTGGACCACGGCTAAGCCGTAGACCCTACGGCTCACTTTCCAGAGAGTGTATTTTGAAGCCTTTTTGTTCTACGGCTGACCCTACGGCTACACCGAAAAATGTTACGGCTAAGCCGTAGTGTGTTTCACAGCTAAGCCGTAAAATCTACGGGTCACAATCCAGAGAGTGTACTTGGCCATATTATGCTTACGGTTGACCTTACGGTCAAGCCGAAAGGCCTTCACGGCTAAGCCGTAAGGTTATTCATGGCTAAGCCGTAAAGGTTATGGGCCACTCTCCAGAGAGCTGTTTCTGGGAAATTTGAGCTTATGGCTGACCCACGGCTAGGCCGACAGGTGCTCACGGCTAAGCCGTATAAGAATTTACGGCTAAGCCGTAGGCCTAACCGTAAGAAGGAATTTGTGCTGAATCTGGTCAAACTAGCCGTTGGATGCTGTCAGAACTTACGGCTAAGCCGTAGACCATTCTGTTCTAAGCCGTAGAACTGTCCGTTGGAGCTCATCTGTATTTAAAGAGGACCCCTCCCTTGCTCCAACTACTGAATTTATTGCTGAGAAAATCACTAGTATAGCTGAGCCTTTGCACCTCCATTAAAATCATCTTCAAAGCTCCCACAACCACCTACTCTCCAACATCAAAGAGTGCCATTATTGTTACAAGTAGAGTAGTTGGTGACTTAGGAAAGGCTTCTTCAAATCTGAGAGAATACCTTAGTCTTCCAAACACTCTTGGAACCTCTTCCCTTGGTTGAGCTCACATCTGAAGATCTTCATCTCCAAGGAGCAAGAACAAGAGGCCAAAGCTTGGAGGTAGTCTTCAAGCTTCAAGAGCACCACTCAAAACCAAGGTATTCAATTCCTTGTTTAGGTGTTCTTAATATTTCAATTCATATTGCTGTATTTGGTGGAAGACAAACCACTGCATCAAAAAATGTTGTAATTGGTGGACTAGATCAAGGATCAACCACCTGAACAAAAACTCTAATTGGTGGAAGACAAACCACCGCATCAAAAATTGTTGCAAGAGGTGTATGTTATGTGAGTACCTCTTATTTAGTGGAACCAAGAGAGATTGCTCTTGAGAGTGGATGTAGGTCTAGGACCGAACCACTATAAATCATTGTGTTTATTGTTTGTTGTGTGTGGATGTTGCCTTGCTTTCTTGTCACTTGAGTTGATATGCTACATCTCTATTGCTCTAGTTACATTTCTAGACACTCACAACTCTGATTATCTCTCTTAATTTTAATAATCTTTCAGATTGTTCTTTAATAACATCTAAGTTTTGAAAAGAAATTTTTAATAGTCCTATTCACCCCCCCTCTAGGACTTGGTGAGATCTAGTTATTGCACTTTCAATTGGTATCAGAGAGGGTTACTTCGTAAAGGTGTAATAACCTGAAGTAGATCCATCTTTTGCTAGATTCACCATGAATCCTGAAGGAAGTTCTATCACCCGTCCACCTTTCTTCGATGGGACAAATTATGCCTTTTGGAAAGCCCGGATGACAGCATTCTTAAAATCCATGGACTGGGCTGTTTGGGAGGCTATAGAGAATGGTTGGACGGAACCCACTGAAGATGTGTCTACAAATGGTGTCACAACCACTAAACCATTAGATCCAGCCAAATGGTCTCAAGCTCAGCTAAATCTTAGACAAAATAATGCTAGAGCGTACAATGCTATAGTGTGTGCCATGAATCAAGAAGAGTTTAAAAAGATCATGACAACCACTAATGCAAAACAGGCATGGAGAATCCTTGAAGTAACTTATGAGGGTACCTCAGTGGTCAAAAGATCTAAACTTCAGATGCTCACAAGTCAGTTCGAAAACATTCGCATGGAAGAAAATGAAATGTTTACTGACTTCCATACTAAGCTCATGAAAATTGTAAATGAAATGTGGGCTCTTGGGGAAACTCTTCCGGAAGGTAAAATTTGTAGTAAAATCTTAAGATCACTTCCGGAAAGATTCCATCCTAAGGTAACCTCTATAGAAGAACACAAGGATTCGGAACAAATGAAAATTGAAGATTTAGTGGGATCCCTCCAGACCTTTGAACTCAAATTCAATAATGACAAAAAGAAATCAATCGCTCTTATCACCTCTCATAACACATCTTCCTCTAAAGATGACTTAGGAGTAACTAGTAATGATGAGGATGAAAATGTGGCCCTTTTGGCTAAAAAATTTTTGAAACAATTTAAGAAAAAGAGGGTGAAAGAGTATAAAAATGAAATCACAAATGATAAATACAAAGGTCGGTCAAGTTCCCTCTTTAGAAGTAAACATAAGGAACCTATGTGTTACAGATGCAAGAAAATTGGACACATATCCACCGATTGTCCTCAAAAAGGAAAATACAAAAAGAAGAATCTTGTAGCCACTTGGGACGATTCATCTGAATCAGATTCTGACTCAGATGAATCACATCAAAATGAATCAGACAAATATACAGTTCTGATGGCTACCACTGCCACCTTAAATCTTTCTGAAGAAATGATTAAAATATCGAATGAAGAAATCTCAGGCAGTGAGTCAGAGAGTGAGTATGAAAATTCAGATGATGAGGATAATGACAACACAACGGATTCCTATGAACTACTCTATGAGGGAACATGTAGGCTCGTTGAAACTGTAAGCAATCAACAAATCAAAATTAAAAATTTAAAGGAAAAGGTTGATAGTATTAATGCTGAAAAGGAAGAATTGCTCAAAGAACTCGAAAGTGTAAAAATTCAATTATCAACTGAAAGAGAAAATGTACTCAAATTAAGAGAACATGAAAAATCCTTTTTAAAAATAAAAGATGAAAATAATGCTCTCCACAATGAAGTGACTATTCTGAAACGGTATAAAGAAAAGTATGAGTACAGATTTACTCAAAATGATGAGAAATACATTAGACTATTCAAAATTGGAAAAGCTTATAAAGACATGACTGGTCTTGGATATGACAAAAATGCTAATCAGCCTCCAAGTTCCGGAATTGTTTTTGTCAAAAGTGCTTTAAAGGATGAAGATATTAGTGCTCAAAACATTGTGGATAAGGCATCTACTAGTACTCATACAGTTTCGTCAAATGTTCTCTGTCATTATTGTGGTAAGAGAGGTCATTTCAAAATGGAGTGCAAATTAAGAAAAATTCATTGTAACATCAGTCAGAAAATTGAGAAAAACACCACGAAGAAGTGGAACCTGAAAACAAAAAACAAAAGTCTCAGATAAACACATTTCCCTTCAACCAAAAGATGAATAATTTATTAAAAGAAGTCCATAAGTTAAGAAAACAATTTGAAATATACAAAAAGAATGGAGCAAACATTCCTATTCCCCAACATAAAACTTTTCAAGTGAAACACCAAAAATCAACCGTGATCCCCACTACTAGTACACTTAAATGGATACCTAAAAACAAGAATCTAGTGGTCCACACAGCTTTTAAAGCTGCAGAACAATCAAGATGGTATCTGGATAGTGGATGCTCAAAACATATGACTGGTGATAAATCTTGTTTGTCTAAAATGATTGAATTCGATGCAGGCACAGTTACTTTTGGTGATGGCAGTACTGCGAAAATTATTGGGAAAGGAACTTTAAATGTTCCAAACTTACCACCTTTTGAGAATGTTTTGTGCGTTGATGGGTTAAAACATAATTTACTTAGCATATCTCAAATCTGTGACAAAGATTATGCCGTAAACTTTAGTAGTCATAGCTGTGAGATCTCAAGGAATGGAAAGACAATATTGAGAGGTCTTAGAACTTCTGATAACTGTTATGTGGTGGGAAAAACAAATGCTTCATCGTCTGCTTCTTGCCTACTAACTAGTATTGATGAAGCTAAGTTGTGGCATCAAAGACTTGGGCATGTAAACTACAGAGACTTATCCCATCTAAACAAATATGTTGAAGGACTGCCCAAGATCAGTAGTCAAGAAAAGATGATCTGTGGAGAGTGCCTTCAAGGAAAACAAATTAGAAGTGCCCATAAAATGGTAAATGCTATGAAAACTACTCGACCTCTAGAACTTATTCACATGGACTTGGTTGGACCAACTAAAAGAGAGAGTCGAGGTAAGAAAAGGTACTTTCTTGTTATAGTAGATGATTTCTCTAGATTCACTTGGGTTGCCTTCTTGAGAGAAAAATCTGAAGCCTTTGGAGAAGTCAAAAGGATTGTAAAACAAATTCAGACTGAAAAAGGTACTTCAGTAGCCCGAATAAGAAGTGATCATGGTGGAGAATTTGAGAATGATCAATTTGACAAATTTTGTGAGAAATATGGGATTCATCATGAATATTCGGCCCCCAAAACTCCCCAGCAAAATGGGGTAGCTGAAAGAAAAAATAGGGTTCTCCAAGACATGGCCATAGTCATGCTTCATAGTAAGAATCTCCCTAAAGACTTATGGGCCGAAGCTGTTAATACTAGCTGCTACATCATCAACCGAGTTTATCTTAGGACTGGTACAAATCAGACAGCTTATGAATTGTGGCATGGGAAGAAACCAAATGTAAAATATTTTAAGGTCTTTGGAAGCAAATGTTACATCTTGAAGGATAGGGAACAACTGAGTAAATTTGACTCAAAAAGTGATGAAGGTATATTCTTAGGCTATTCAACACGAAGTCGAGCCTATCGTGTTCTAAATATGAGAACCGGAGTCATTCAAGAATCAATAAATGTCATTATAGATGATGAATCCACAATGTCTGACAATGTTGATGAAATGGAAGTGCCCTCAATGATTGAACCCACACGATCCACAATAAAAACTGAGGCACCTATCGCTACTGAAAATTTGGTGAATGTCAAAAACCATCCTATAGATCAGATTATCGGTGACCCCCTAACAGGTGTAAAAACTAGGAAACAATTGGAGAACATTATGAGTCACTTGTGCTTTACTTCTGTTTTAGAACCTACCAGCGTTGATGAAGCCTTTTCAGACAATGATTGGATAAAAGCTATGCAAGAAGAATTGAATCAGTTCACAAGAAGTGATGTTTGGTACCTAGTTCCAAGACCAAAGGATAAAAATGTGATAGGCACTAAATGGATCTTCAAAAATAAACTTGATGAAAATGGAGTTATTGTTAGGAACAAAGCTAGGTTGGTAGCGCAGGGATATTCTCAAATTGAAGGTATTGACTTTGACGAGACCTTTGCTCCAGTTGCTCGTTTAGAATCAATTAGAATTTTGCTATCTATAGCCTGTTTTCTAAAATTCAAATTGTTTCAAATGGATGTTAAGAGTGCTTTTCTAAATGGAATTTTGAATGAGGAAGTATATGTTGAACAACCTAAAGGTTTTATAGATTCAAAATTTCCTGACCATGTGTTTAGACTGAAGAAAGCTTTGTATGGTCTTAAGCAAGCACCACGTGCGTGGTATGAAAGGTTGACAAAATTCTTGTTAGACAATGATTTTCAAAGAGGTAGTGTTGATAAAACCCTCTTTATTCAAAAGACAAGAAAGTCAGTGTTAATAGCGCAAATATATGTAGATGATATCATCTTTGGTTCCACATCTAATGACTTGTCTACTCAGTTCGCTAATCTAATGCAATCTGAATTCGAAATGAGTATGGTTGGCGAATTAAATTTCTTCTTAGGCCTACAAGTCAAACAATTACGTGATGGCATCTTCATTTCCCAGTCCAAGTATGCTAAAGAACTGGTGAAACGATTTGGTCTAATGACTGGGAAACATGTCAAAACCCCTATGAGTACAACCATCAAACTTACTAAAGATGCAAATGGGAAAGGGGTTGACTCTAGCCTATATAGAAGTATGATTGGTAGCCTGTTGTACCTTACTGCAAGTAGGCCAGACATAGCATTTAGCATGGGAGCATGTGCTCGATATCAAGCAGATCCCAAAGAATCTCATCTGACTGCTGTAAAAAGAATCATTAAGTACATTGCCGATACAACTGAATATGGTCTGTGGTATCCTCATGACTCCTCATCCTCCATTGCTGGATACTCAGATGCTGATTGGGCAGGAAACTTAGATGATAGAAAATCCACAAGTGGCGGCTGTTTTTATGTTGGAAATTGTCTAGTTGCTTGGCATAGTAAAAAGCAAAATTCAATATCTCTCTCCACTGCCGAGGCTGAATACATAGCTGCTGGAAGCTGCTGCTCTCAACTCTTGTGGATGAAGCAGATGCTTATGGACTATGGCATTACACAAGGAATAATGAGCTTGTATTGTGATAACACGAGTGCCATACACATTTCTAAAAATCCGGTTCAGCACTCTCGCACCAAACACATTGATATTCGACATCATTTCATTAGAGAATTGGTTGAAGAAGGAATAATTGAGCTCGAATATATTCAGACTGAAAAACAACTTGCAAACATCTTAACTAAACCTCTTGATGTGTTAAAGTTTGAAAATTTAAGGAAATCTATTGGTGTTTGCTGTTTGGATTAATTTGTGTTCTTGCTCAGGGTCTACGGCTAAGCCGTACACCACTTTACGGCTAAGCCGTACGCGTTTACGGCTGAGCCGTAAAACACTCTACGGCTAAGCCGTACGTACCCTCGTTCTGCGCGCCGAGATCTTTTTAATCCAACGCTTCGTTTTCTCTCTTCTCTCTGCGCGAACCGTCTCTGTTCTTTCCCTTTTTTTTTCTCTTCCCCTCCAGCGCCTTCCTCCTCCTCCTTCCTTTCCGGCGTACTCATTCTCCGGCGTCTTCCTCCTCCTTTCTTCTCCGGCCTTCCTTCTCCGGCGTGAGTCTTCCTCCTCCGACCTTCCTCCTCCCGTGTCCTCATCTTCCTTCCTTCTCTGTCTTCCTCGTCTCCACGGCCTCACCGCCCAAATCCGCGGCCAAGTCTACAGCCTCCACGCCCGGATCCGGCGTTCTCCTTTCCGTTTGATCTCTGTAGTGTTCCCCTTTCTTTTTTTTTCCTTCACTGTTTCATTCCTTTACTGTGCTCTGTGTGCATTTTTTTTTCTGTCTGTGGTGTGTGGCCGTCTCTCTGTGTCTCACTATGCCTCCGCGCTCCAAGAATGCCTACCCTCCCGGTAAGAGGCCTCGTGCCTCCGGTAGCTCCTCCCGGGCTCGACAGCCCTCTCCACCCTCTCCCCGAGTCTTGGTTCCACGGGAACCCACTGGTGATCGGTCTTTCTTCTCGAGACCCATCACTGTGGAGCGGGATGTTAACATCCTAGCTGTTGAGGCCTACGGCGTACACACACTTCTCACTCATGTTGGGTGGGAAAACATTCTGAAGTGGGGTGGTCCTGGCTTCCCCTCTATTGTGCGTACCATGTATGCATCTATCTCCCATGCCTCGATAGACACCATGTCCTTTGACATTGGGTTCAGTGATGGCACGAACACCATTACCCCTGCCATCATCTCCTCTCTGTTATGTGTGCCTCTCTCTGATTCTCCCTCGGTCATCTCGGATACTCTAACCGAAGAGGAGAGACACACTGCCACTTTCGCCCTATGTGGCGCCTCCATACCATGGAAGGCCAAGGGGTTCCTTCCAGCCGTCTCATTGCTTCCTCACTACCGAATCCTTCATGCAATCTTCACCTATAACATTTATCCTCGGAGGGGGAATTTCTCCAACCTCACTCCCTTCATGGTGAATGTCCTCTACCACGTCCACATGGGGATCCGGGTGTGTCTTCCCTCACTCATCTGTACCACCATTATTCGTTTTTGGCAGTGCCCAGGCCGAGGCACCAATGCATGTGTATTCGGGTATCTCATGACTCGACTCGCCTCTCATTGTGGCGTCACTTTACCTACCGATGAGGCTCCTGAGTCTCACCCCACCTTTGGGACCGTTAACATCCAGAACATGCGCTTCTCCAAACAGCAGGCAGCCGGTCCCCAACTTCCTGACTCCGGCGACGAAGAAGATTCACCGGTTACGTCTCCTTCTGCAGCACCCTCTGCCACTTCACCGGTTCCGGTTCCTCCCCCGGCCTCTTCCTCTTCTTCGTTTGAAGATCGTTTGGCCGCCCTCGAACAGAGGCAAACTAAGATGGAGAAGCTCTTGAAGAAATCATTTCAGTACTTGTCTAAGATCTCCAAGAGCTGCCGGCGCGACGATGTGGCGATTCCTTCCCCTTCTCCTCCTTCGGATTGATGACTATTCTTGTTGTTTTGTTTGTATTTTGAGAAATGGTATTTTGTTTATACATCACCTGTTACTCTTAATTGTTATCTCATGTATGCTTATGGGTGATGTATTGTTTTGCTCTGGTTGTACTTCATTTCTACATCTAATATAGCCATTGTTTCTCTTTGTGTGCATTTCTGTTCTCCATTATGCTTTATCTCTTTGTCAATCTTGTGCCAAAAAGGGGGAGAATTGTATGCATGTGTTTAGGGGGAGCTTTCTAACCTCCCACCTCTCTAGTAGATTGTGTTTGCAGCCTTTTTGCAGGTTAAGCATCGTCAAAGGGAGAGTTTCAAAGTGTTGTGTATGTAGATGTGGGTGCTCAAGGTGTATTCACTGATGTAATACTTTGTGTATCTCAATTGCTGAGTTTAAAATGTTGTATCTTCTTCACATTATGTAATTTTGTCACGAAATTGACAAAGGGGGAGATTGTTAGTGTCATTGTAAGAGTGTGTTGTCAATTACGTGACCAAAATGTAGTTCGATTCAAGAACGATGTAGTTCACCTCGGTAGTTCATTGAAGATCAAGTCAAGTTCAAAGAAGTTCAAGATAGTTCAAGACCATTCAAGGAAAACCTATCAATGAAGACTAAGCAAAGAAGTTCAACATCAAAGAATATCATCTGTGAGTGCCAAGGGATAAGGTATCTGTGATCCCTAAGTGTACTTGAAAACAAACTAGAAAATTAGGTGTTTCAAAAACCCTGTTTTGTTCTACGGCTTGGACCACGGCTAAGCCGTAGACCCTACGGCTCACTTTCCAGAGAGTGTATTTTGAAGCCTTTTTGTTCTACGGCTGACCCTACGGCTACACCGAAAAATGTTACGGCTAAGCCGTAGTGTGTTTCACGACTAAGCCGTAAAATCTACGGGTCACAATCCAGAGAGTGTACTTGGCCATATTATGCTTACGGTTGACCTTACGGTCAAGCCGAAAGGCCTTCACGGCTAAGCCGTAAGGTTATTCACGCCTAAGCCGTAAAGGTTACGGGCCACTCTCCAGAGAGCTGTTTCTGGGAAATTTGAGCTTACGGCTGACCCACGGCTAGGCCGACAGGTGCTCACGGCTAAGCCGTATAAGAATTTACGGCTAAGCCGTAGGCCTAACCGTAAGAAGGAATTTGTGCTGAATCTGGTCAAACTAGCCGTTGGATGCTGTCAGAACTTACGGCTAAGCCGTAGACCATTCTGTTCTAAGCCGTAGAACTGTCCGTTGGAGCTCATCTGTATTTAAAGAGGACCCCTCCCTTGCTCCAACTACTGAATTTATTGCTGAGAAAATCACTAGTATAGCTGAGCCTTTGCACCTCCATTAAAATCATCTTCAAAGCTCCCACAACCACCTACTCTCCAACATCAAAGAGTGCCATTATTGTTACAAGTAGAGTAGTTGGTGACTTAGGAAAGGCTTCTTCAAATCTGAGAGAATACCTTAGTCTTCCAAACACTCTTGGAACCTCTTCCCTTGGTTGAGCTCACATCTGAAGATCTTCATCTCCAAGGAGCAAGAACAAGAGGCCAAAGCTTGGAGGTAGTCTTCAAGCTTCAAGAGCACCACTCAAAACCAAGGTATTCAATTCCTTGTTTAGGTGTTCTTAATATTTCAATTCATATTGCTGTATTTGGTGGAAGACAAACCACCGCATCAAAAAATGTTGTAATTGGTGGACTAGATCAAGGATCAACCACCTGATCAAAAACTCTAATTGGTGGAAGACAAACCACCGCATCAAAAATTGTTGCAAGAGGTGTATGTTATGTGAGTACCTCTTATTTAGTGGAACCAAGAGAGATTGCTCTTGAGAGTGGATGTAGGTCTAGGATCGAACCACTATAAATCATTGTGTTTATTGTTTGTTGTGTGTGGATGTTGCCTTGCTTTCTTGTCACTTGAGTTGATATGCTACATCTCTATTGCTCTAGTTACATTTCTAGACACTCACAACTCTGATTATCTCTCTCAATTTTAATAATCTTTCAGATTGTTCTTTAATAACATCTAAGTTTTGAAAAGAAATTTTTAATAGTCCTATTCACCCCCCCTCTAGGACTTGGTGAGATCTAGTTATTGCACTTTCAGTATGTTGAGCATTTTTAGTGACATGTGGAGTGTATTCTTGAGGTCTTCTTTGATGATTTCATTGTGTTTAGCAATACATTTGAGGATTGTTTGAGCAATCTAGAAATGGTGCTCACTAGATGGAAAGAAAAGAACTTTGTGTTGAATTGGGAGAAGTGCCATTTTATGGTTTGCCAGGGAATTGTCCTTGGCCATATTGTATCAGAGAGGGGATTGGAAGTTGACAAGTCCAAAATAGATTTGATCAACAGCGTGCCCACAGAAAAAACCATAAGAGATGTCAGATCGTTCTTAGGGCATGCATGTTTTTACAGAAGGTTTATTAAAGATTTTAGTTTTATATCTAGACCTCTCTGTAACTTGCCCTCCAAAGAGGTAGAATTTGAATGGACTGAGGCATACCAAGAATCATTTGATAAATTAAAAGGCATGCTAACATCTGCACCGATTATGCACCTCTTGATTGGTCTTTGCCCTTTGAGATCATGTGTGATGCCAGCGATTACGCGGTTGGGGCTGTGTTGGGCCAACATAAGGATAAGAAACCTTATGTGATTTATTATACAAGTAGGAGCTTGAATATTGCATAGATCAACTATTCAACCACCGAGAAAGAATTGCTGACAGTGATCTTACACTTGACAAGTTCAGATCCTACTTGATTAGATCTAAGATAGTGGTTTCAACTAATCATTCTAAACTCAAGTACCTTCTTTCAAAGAAAGATGTTAAGCCCAAACTTATCCATTGAATCCTCCTACTCTAAGAATTTAACTTAGAAATCAAGGATAAGAAAACAAGTAGAGAATGTTGTGGCAGATCATCTATCACGGTTGGTCACTTTCGATGCCACTAAACCGACACTAATCCATGATAATTTCTTAGATGAACATTTAATTGTTGTCTCACAATCCCCTTGGTACGCTGATATCGCGAACTATCTTGTTACGGGCAAAATTCCTGATCATTGGAACAAGCAAGATAATGACTCATTCTTTTCTCAAGTTCTATATTTTCTCTGGGATAATCCATATCTTTTCAAGTACTGCCCAGATCAAATAATCAGGAGATGTGTACCTCACAATAAGATACATAGTGTACTCTCCTTTTGCCATACACAAGCTTGCGGGGGGTATTTTTCTGGACAAAATACTACTATGAAAATTTTGCAGTCTGGATTCTTTTGGCCAACATTGTATCGAGATGCTCATGATTTTTTTCAGGCTTGTGATCATTGATAGAAATTGGGAACATTCTCTAAAAGAAACATGATGCCTTTAAATTCCATTCTGGTAGTGGAACTCTTTGATGTATGGGGTATTGATTTCATGAGTCCATTTCCTCTCAGTTTTGGCTATATCTATATCTTAGTGGCTGTAGACTGTGTCCAAATTGATAGAAGTTATTCTCTATCGGTAAAATGATGTAAAAATAGTTCTAAAGTTTTTGAAAGAAAATATTTTTCTCGTTTTGGTACTCCACGAGCCATCATTAGTGATGGTGGTGCACATTTTTGTAATCGGGCATTTGAGGTCCTGATGAAACAATATGGGATAACCCATAAAACTGCCAACCCTTATCACCCACAAACAAGTGGACAAGTGGAAGTATCAAATGGTAAAATAAAAAGAATTTTAGAGACTACGGTTGGCCCTGCTCGAAAGCTTGGTCCGTACGGTTGATAGATGCTTTATGGGCTTACTGGACTGCTTTCAAAACTCCAATCGGAATGTCTTCATACCGGCTCATTTATGGGAAAGCATACCACATTCGAATGGAGCTGGAGCACAAAGTTTATTGGGCCATAAAACAGTTCAACTTTGATATGGATAATGCTGGGACTAAGAGGAAATTACAATTGAATGAACTGGATGAGTTACAACGGGAAGCCTATGACCAAACTTCATTTCCATCAATCCATTCACCATTCCGACCGACTGACTATTTTGAGGCACAAAGATTCCAAAGTCATGCTTGCATCATTGCACCTCGAGGGGCACCAACACCTATAAAAAAATAAAAAACATTATAAGTGTTGCATTGAAGACATCATAAGGAAATTCCAAGCCAATGGCACATAACCCTAGGATTATGGATTATGTTGCTGATGCACTCACTTAAAATACTTTAGACAAGCTTAAAGTGCAGCGGTTCATATTTTAGAGTTAGCGGATTTCATTTGGTCACTCACCTCACCAACCACTAAATTTAAGGTTCATTGACTCAAAATGATGGGGTCACTGAATATACTCAAGCTTCTAGATTACCAAAGTGGTTAAAAATCACATGGCAACTCCATCACATGCCTAGGAATGATGCTATCACGCCCCGAAATTCGAGGTCCTTGAGACCCTCAAATCACGAGGCATGATGGGTCCACAATAATAAATTAAATAAAATCCAAACTTTATTAAATAATCCAAATGGATTAACATGATCCATATCCACCATAAAATCAATCCACTGATAGAATGATTAAAACCAAAATGTGAGTAATCCTCAAAACATAATATTCAATTTATCAACTCTACAAAAATCGTAAAATCAATCCCCTAAATCTAAGGCTGAAGTTTTCAAAGCTCATCCCTCAGTCCCGGTTTCACAAAGCAAGCTAGATTTCCTTGGGTTCCGGATCAACCTCGAAATCTATGGGGGAAAAACAAGAATAAGTCAAACTCAACAAGTAGTACGAACCATGAAACCTAGCAACAGACAACAATCTAAGAAATCAAGTTTTGAGTTATGGTTCACATATACAAGGTATATCAAAAGGTAAGTACAATATCTTGGAAGCGACAAGAAGATAATGTGACCAAGATTCAAGGTAGTTCAAACAAATGAGCAAATAATCAAATCAGCAAATAAAAAGGAAATGCATCTCCGTTGTAGATAAAGTAACAAAGTGTGCACGCCAAAGTTAAGCCTGAACCAAACACAATGTACTCGCCAGGCACAAGCCATTTCATATCCAAAGTGGCACGAAGCCTGAGAACACCTGTAATCTCCAAAACAAAGAAAGTGGAAACTAGCTACAGCCTAGTAATGTCATACAAAGGGGGCCCATCCCCAATGTCATACCCAAAAAGGGCTAAAATCCACGTGTGAGCACCAGGTGCATTGTCCATACTTTAGAAAATGCCTTACAATACAAAGAGCTCAATAGTAATTGCAACAAATCCCAAGTTTTAAAACACAACAAAAATGAAGGTTGAGATCACAAATCAAACCCTATGTTATCATAATTTTCACAATTCACATCAAGTGGCAAATGGATCAATACTTTGTAATTAGTCCCTTTATAACTTGATAATGCCAAGGGAACGAGATCGAGCATATCAAAGTCATAGTATTCCAAAACAAGTCAAGGCATCAAAATATCCTAATATTCTAGGATTATTCAGCAGTTTGCGAAATTTCACATTTTAAATCAAATTGAGACAGGGACATGAAAACTATATGGCTTAGGAACTATGGTAAGACTACTTGCTTTGATCAATGGTAATCAAGGGGTCAAGCCTGTTCTATCCTGGATCTTTTGAAATCTCAGTGTAGGGCCTTGATAATAATGTTTAACAAATAGGTTTAGTAATTAGGCCTAATGATTAGTTTCATGCACTAATTGCTAGACTTGGATCAGGCTCGGATACAAGTCATGAACTTGGACTTACATCATGAATAAAACCTATAGGTCAAGTTTTAGTACAGCTTTGATGCATGTAGTTTTTGGCCTTGGGTTGGATAACGCAAGCGTGCTGGATTGGGTTATGCATATATATGTCAGTTAATTGGGTTGAACCTGGCTAATGTCTAGTGAATGGGTCGAGGATTTTGGTTATATAGATTCATCTAGTGGGCCAAAACTGTGGGTCGAAGACTATATAGATACTTAAGGGTGATGGGCTCAACTGAATCAGTGGCCACATGGTTTAACTAAGTTGGGAATGAACCAATAGCTTATATATAACAAGAGAGTGGGCCAGGCTAGCATTGTTGATTTCAAGAAAACAAGCACAAAAGGGAACTGGCCATGATGAAAGGGTGCTACGAGGTTCAGTTAGTGAAGGTGAGATGGTGTTGTCTCTTGCGAGTTTCAGTGAGGGTGGTTTAAGTTGATGGTTCAGCAGAGATGGTGGTCAAATGAAAATCCACCTCCTGAGAATGATGGTGATCACTCGGGTCTGATGAGTTTGGTTGCAGTCAGAAATAATGGAAGAAACAAGCAGAGGAAAGAAGAAGGAGAAAAACAGAGAAAGAGGAAAGGAAGGAAAACAAAGAAGAAGAGATGAAACAGGTCAATTGTGGATGTGGTTTTACTGATCTGAAAAAAGAGCAGTTGCAGAGATGGGTTCCCCATGATGAGGGTGATGGTTGGCCTCAATTTGATGCAACAGAAAAGAAGGAAAAAGGAGGGAGGAAGACACGAAGAAGAAACCAAAGGAGGAAGTAGGAGAAGAAGAAAAAGAAAAAAACAAACGAAGGAGAAAAAAAGATGAAGTCGGGCTGTTTGAGGGAGTTGCAGGAAAGAAGATTAAGAGAAGGAAGACATGGGTGGCTGGGTTTGGTAGCAGGGGAAGAAGGAACTAGTTTAAAAGAAGATGAGCAGGAAGAACAAGGAAAAGATGCAAGAAGGAGAGAAGAATCAAGAAAAAGAAAAGAAGAGGATGAGCAAGGTGAAGGAAGAGAAAAGAGCAGAGGGAGGAAGAGCAGTGAAGAGAAAAGAAGGGGAAGAAGACAAGTTGCAGAGAAAGAAAGAAAAGCTGAACAAGAAGAGGAAGGAACAGGGAAGGAAAGAAAAGAAGAAGAAGAAAGGAAAACAAAGATGATGTAGATGAACCAGGTGTTGGAAACAAGGTGGGCACAATACACACAGAAAAAGAGGAAAATTGGAAGAGGAATTCACAACTTAATTAGACTTACCATCATAGCTTGAATACATGGCTATATATATTATGTAAAAGAAAATTCTAGGGTCTAAATTAAAGATATCTAATGCTATTTAAGTCCTCTGGATGTTTTACACAATCAAATGCTAATAAAAGACACTTTTCATCTTCTATGGCTTTTCGGTTACAACTAAATAGTCAGTAGTTAATTGGACATAACTTTTTCAATATAAATCCAATTGATGAGAAATCCAATTGATGAGAGGTTTGAAGCATTGGAAACTAGATAGACAGAGCTTTAATTTGGTATATTATAAGCTCAATTTGGATAACTGTAGCCCCTTTAACTTCTGGTTGAAATTTACCCTTCAGTTTTAACAATAAGTCAAGTTTAATTTTTCAGTTTCAATTTTAATTTTCAACACTTCCCCTTAAACTTGATATCTTTCCAACACCAATCATCATTCTCAACTTCTAAAAAGTATCATATTTGAGAGGCTTTGTGAAAATGTGAGCGACTTGATCAAATGACTTCATATATTCTACCTCTACGTACTTGTTCTCAATGCATTGTTGAATGAAATGATATTTTGTCTCAATATACTTGCTTCGATCATGAAACACCGGATTCTTTACTAAAGCAATGGCTGACTTGTTGTTTATCATGATCTTGGTAGATTCACTTTGCTCAAAATGGAGTTCCTTCAACAATATCTTTAACCAAATTGCAAGGCAAGCACAAACAGTGGCAGCAACATACTCTGCTTCACAGGTTGAAAGAGTGACTATGGGTTGATTTTTAGAACACCATGAAATTGCATTATTTCCCAAAAAGAAAATAAACCCAGTAGTACTCTTCCTATCATCAATGTTTCTAGCATAGTTGCTATCGCAATAGCCTATCAAATTGAACTTGTTTGAAGCTGAATAAAAAATTCAATAATCAAGAGTACCTTTAAGGTACAAAGAATTCTCTTGGCTGCCTTCATATGTGTCTTAGATGGATTTTCCATAAATCGACTTACGAGTCCAACTGAAAATAAAATGTCAGGTCTGGTACAAGTCAAATACCTTAAGCTTCCCACAAGACTTCTGAACAATGTTGGATCAACCTTTTGTAGCCCTTCCTCTTGTTTTGAAAGTTTAACTCCACACGCCATGGGCGTGTTGACGGGATTGCAATCCAACATGTTGAACTTATTTAGTACTTCCTTTGCATAAGCTTCTTGAGAGATAAAAATCCCATCCTCCATTTGCTTAACTTCAATTCCCAAATAATAGGTCATGAGTCCCATATCACTCTTCCAAAACTCTTGAGTCATAGCCTTCTTAAAACCTTGAAACATCATTTGATTATTTCATGTGAATATAGGATCATCCACATAGATACAAAAAAATAATAGATCTTCAAATTCCCTTTTCACATAGAGTGCATATTCATGAATGCATCTAGTGAAACCATTCTCCTAAAAATGCTTATCAAGATGGCTATTCCAAGCTCTTGGAGCTTGCTTTAATCCATATAAGGCCTTCTTTAACCTCAGCACATTGTCTTTATAACCTTCAATAACAAAACCTGAAAGTTGTTCAATATAAACCTTTTCCTCAAGATGACCATTCAAGAAAGCGGACTTGACATCCATTTGATGGATCTTCCATTGGTTATGTGCTACAAGCAATAGTAGTAGTCGAATTGTCTCCAAACAGGCAACAGGGGCAAAAACCTCTTCATAGTCAATGCCCTGTTTTTGTTTGTAGCCCTTTGCAACGAGTCTCGCGTTGTATCTTTTTACTTCACCCTTGGAGTTTTTCTTGACTTTATACACCCATTTGACTCCAATCGCTTGATGGCCACTTGGAAGTGATGTAAGCTCCCAAGTGTTGTTCTTTTCTATGGCTTGAAATTCCTCCTTCATGTATCCATTTCTTATTTTTTATAGCTTCTTCAAAACTCAAAGGCACATCATTAGAGAGTAAGCAAAATAAATCCTCATCCTTTAACCTTTCAGATTCTTGATAGAGATCCATGAGGCTTCGATATCTACGAGGGCCTTCACTTGAGCTAGATGAAGGAGACGATGATGATGATGCTATAAAGGACGATGTTGGTGTTATTGGAGGTACAGTTTCACCTTGGGCTCCTTGTATTGGATTTTTTTCTTCACCAAAGTAGAGGAGACAATCATAAACAACTTCATCCTGTGTACTCCAATCCCAGGTTGCATCTTTTTCAAATTCAATATCTCTGCTAATAATGACTTTTTTGTTGCTTGGATTGAAGAACTTGTAGCCTTTTGAGTTCTCATCGTAGCCAATAAACACAAACTTCTTGCTCCTATCATCAAGCTTTGATCTCTCTTGCTCTGGAACTTGAACATAGGCAATAGATCTAAAGACTCACAAGTGTGACAAATTTGGTTTCCATCCACTCTATGCTTCTTGGGGCGTCACGTCCTTCAAACTTTTGGTAGGTGAACAGTTGGAGAAATAAACTGCACATAAAACTGCTTCAGCCCAAAACTCTTTCGGCATCGACTTGCTTTTCAACATGGTTCTTGTCATATTGAGGATTGTTCAGTTCTTCCTTTCAGCAACTCCATTTTGTTGTGGTGATCTAGGAACGGTCAGAGGACGGCAAATTCCATGTGTCTTACAAAAAGCTTTGAATTCATTAGACGTGAACTCACCACCTTTATCGGTTCTTAGAGACTTGATCTCGTAGCCGCTTTCTTTTTCAACATAAGCTTTGAACTTTTTGAATGCCTCAAAAGCCTCACTTTTTTGCCTTAAGAAATAAACCCATTTTTTTCATGAATAGTCATCAATAAAAAGCAAAAAATAAGAGTTGTTACCAAGAGATGAAGGCTTGATTGGACCACAAACATCCGCATGAAAAAGTTGAAGTGGCTTGGTGGCTCTTGAACTGTATTGCTTGGGAAAACTCTTTCTTGAATGCTTGCCTAGTAAGCAAGCTTCACATAATTGATCAGGATGATCAATTATTGGAATACCTTTCACCATCTTCTTTGCTTCCAAGTCTCTAAGCCCTCCAAAATTTAGATGCCCATATCTCATGTGCCAAATCCATGATAGATCTTTAATACAAGTCTTCAAACACATGGCTCCTATGATCTTCATATCCAACAAGAACATGTGATTTCTTGTCATAGAAACCTTAACAATAAGATTCCCTTCTTTATCTCTAAGCCAAAGAAAGCGATCTTCCTGATAGTGCAATAGCTAGGTCTCACCAAGTCCTAGAGGGGGGGTGAATAGGACTATTAAAAATTTCTTTTCAAGAATTAGGTTTTATTAGTGTGCAATCTGAAGGATTAATTAAGATTGAGAGTCCCCAAGAAGATTAAGAGAGATGTTCAGAGTTGTGAGTGCTTATAGTGTGTAGAAATGCAACTAGAGTAACAAAGATGTAGCTTAGAAATGATGATCAACACAAGTGACAAGAATGCAAGGCAACATCCACACACAACAAGCAATAAACACAGTGATTTATAGTGGTTTGGTCCTAGACCTACATCCACTCTCAAGAGCAATCTCTCTTGGTTCCACTAAATAAGAGGTACTTATATAACATACACCTCTTGCAACAGTTTTTGATTCGATGGTTTGTCTTCCACCAACTGGGGTTTTTTGATCAGGTGGTTGATCCTTGATCTAGTCCACCAACTACAACAGTTTTTGATGCGGTGGTTTGTCTTCCACCAAATACAGCAATGAGAATTAAAATAATAAAGAACACCAAAACAAGGAATTGTATACCTTGGTTTTGAGTGGTGCTCTTGATGCTTGAAAGACTACCTCCAAGCTTTGACCTCTTGTTCTTGCTCCTTGGTGATGAAGATCTTCAGATGAGTGCTCAGCCAAGGGAAGAGGTTTTAAGAGGGTTTGGAAGGCTAAAATATTCTCTCAGATTTAATGGAGCCTTTCCTAAATCACCAACTACTCTTCTTGAAACAATAATGGCACTTTGTGGTGTTGAAGAGTAGGTGGTTGTGGGAGCTTTAAAGATGATTTTAATGGAGGTGCAAAGGCTCAACTATACTAGTGATTTTCACAGTAATAAATTCAGTAGTTGGAGCAAGGGAGAGGTCCTCTTTAAATACAGATAAGCTCCAACGGATAGATCTACGGCTAAGAATAGAATGGTCTACGGCTTAGCCGTATGCTCTGACAACATCCAACGGCTAGTTTGACCAGATTCAACAAAAATTCCTTCTTACGGTTAAGCTTACAGCTTAGCCGTAAATCCTTATACGGCTTAGCCGTGAGCACCTGTCGGCCTAGCTGTGGGTCAGCCGTAAGCTGAAATCTCCCAAAAACTGCTCTCTGGAGAGTGGCCCGTAATCTTTACGGCTTAGCCGTGAACCAAGCCGTAGTACAAATGCAGGGTGATTAGAAACCCTTTTTCTTATTCTATTTCTATGGGCAAGAAGGGTCAATGATACCTTATCCCTTGGCACTCATAGAGAATCTTTTTAATTGATCTTGATCTTCCTAGAACTTGCTTGATCTTCATTGATAAACCTTGAGCTTCCTTGATCTAACTTGATCTTCATAGATGTAACTTGATCTTCCTTAGAGCAAGACTAGACTTGGGTCACGTAATTGACAATACATTCTTACAATGACACTAACACTTCCATGTTTATTTTGCAACCATTTTCCATAAGTTGCCTAATACTCAAAATATTATTTTTCATTTTAGGAATGTAATAAACATTAGGAAGAATCTTATGGTTCCCGTTCTTTACCTCAAACAAAATTGTGCCTTTGCCTTTAATCTCCACCTTTAATTCATCGCCAAAGCGTACATGACCCGTCACTTTGGTGTCAAGTTCCATGAATTTGCTTTTATCGCCCGTCATGTGGTTGCTAGGTCCATTGTCTAGGTACCACATACTCTTTTCACTTCCTTAAGTGTAAGGAATAATGCTGGCTTCTCCACATCTTCCTTGTGCAAAGTGAGCTTTGTCTCCTCTTCTACTTTCTTGGTTTGACACTCCCAAGAATAATGCCCATATTTTCTATAAGAATAACACTCAATTTGACTTTTGTCATTCTTTACCTCATTGCATCTTTCATGGTTGCCTCTTCCTCTTCCTCTTCCACGACCTCTTGAAGAGTTTTGATTTCTTCCCTCTTGAGAAAAATTTTGCTCATCTCTTCCTCTTCCATGACCACATCCTCGTCCATGGCCTCGACCTCTTCCACATCCTTGCCTCTTCTACCGCTTTCATAAGCTTCTCCTTTGGCTTTCAATGAAAGCTTTGCTTGCAAGGCTTGCTTTACTTGCTCTTGCTTGCCTCGGTTCATTCTTTCTTCATGTGCCCATAAGGATCTATTTAATTTGTCGGTAACCGTGACCTCCAAATCATTGAATTCTTTAATAGCTACTGCCACATGATTGAATTTTACATTGAGAGAGCGCAAAATCTTCTCAACAACACGAACATCTTCAATTTTTTCTCCAAGCCTCTTCATTCTTTCTTCATGGGCCTGTAAGGATCCATTTAATTCATCGATAGACATGACCTCCAAATCTTTGAATTCTTTAATAGCTACTACCACATGATTGAATTTTGCATTGAGAGAGCGCAAAATCTTCTCAACAACACGAACATCTTCAATTTTTTCTCCAAGCCTCTTCATTTGGTTTACCACCACCAAGACTTTTGTGTAGTAGTCCGATATAGACTCGTTCTCCTTCATCAAAAGCGATTCAAACTCAGCCCTCAGAGTTTGAAGACGTACTTTCTTTACTTTTTCAACTAACTGTAAGCGCATATTGATCTTTCTTCCTTTCTTTCTCCAAGGCTTTCTTTTGGGCTTGATTCAAAGCCGCCTCCTTTTGAAGTTCAACGAAACCTTTCTCAATAATCTCCTATAATCCTTGGGAACCAAGGATAGCCTTCATTCGAATTGCCCAATTCTCATAATTGAGCTTGGTGAGTTGTGGGTATTGGAAAGCAATGGTGGCTCCTTTAGAAGACATGCTTTGATACCAAGTTGTTGAAAACAAGGTGGGCACAATACACACAGAAAAAGAGGAAAATTGGAAGAGGAATTCATAACTCAAATGGACTTACTATCATAGCTTGAATACATGGCTATATATATTATGTAAAAGAAAATTCTAGAGTCTAAATTAAAGATATCTAATGCTATTTAAGTCCTCTGGATGTTTTACACAACCAAATGCTAATAAAAGACACATACTTTTCATCTTCTATGGCTTTTTGGTTACCACTGAATAGTCAGTAGTAAATTGGCTATGACTTTCTCAATATAAATCCAATTGATGAGAGGTTTGAAGCATTGGAAACCAGATAGACAGAGCTTTAATTTGGTATATTATAAGCTCAATTTGGATAACTGTAGCCCCTTCCACTTCTAGTTGAAAGTTATCCTTCGGTTTCAGCAACAAGTCAAATTTAATTTTTCAGTTTCAGTTTTAATTTTGAACACCAGGTTCAGTTGCAGAGAGAAGAAAGAAAATGAAACAAGAAAAGAAAAACAAGGAGGAGAAGAAGAAGTCAGGAGAGGTGGGCCCTCCATGTTTAGATGCTTGATGGCAGACGGTGGCTGAGGAAGAAGGAAAGGAAACCAGAGAAGGAAAAGCCAGAGAAGATGTGTTCAAATAGAAGAAGAGGAAGAAAAACAGAAAAAAGAAAAGAAAAATGCATGAAGAAGAAACGATGCAGCAAAAGAGAAAGAGAACGATGGAGAAGGAAGAAACGAGAGCCAGGAGGAACAAAGCGAGAGGAGAGAACGAGAATGAAGAAGAACCCAGGGGAGAAGACGAAGATGGAGACGAAGACGAGGAAGATGGGTTCTCGGCCTGCGTTGTGATCAGTTAAACTTAGGCCCGGTTTGGTTGCAGTGATTGGGCTGAGTGTCACACCCCCAAAACTGGGCCGGATCCAAACCCGGTTCCAGGGGTGTGAGAATTGGGGCCAATTAAAATTTTTCTAAACATAATCAGCACGGGCCCCAATTCCGGGTGGATCGAAGTCCTTCGTGAGGCTATGCTTGGTGATCAAGCAACCATAATCACACGCGGAACTAAAATCCATACTCATCGCAGACGGATATTACTTAACAACCATGTAACAAATCTCATTAATAATAAAATCAAGGTCAAGTGCTTCGAAGCATAATAATTAAAGTTATAATTTCAAAACAAATAAATTTAATTAAATAAACTAATGGCCCAAAAATAGCCTTATTACATAACCTAAAGTTTTCGAACTCAGCACCACACTAGGACACCTCAGATGATGTCATCGGTGCGCCACTCAACAACTCCGCCACCTAGCGGAATTTCCTGCGTAGCCTGACCCTCTGGTTTGGCCCCTGTAACGGAACCTAGACACCAAAAGTAGTGGGTCAGATTGACGTAATCTGGCAAGAGGGTAAGCTGCAACAATGGATTAATCAACTGAATTAAATGATATATTCATTATGAACCAAAATAAATCAGATGCAAACCCCAATGGCATGAATGCACAGAAACGGGTATTCCCGCGGATAAATATACAGAAACGGGTAAATCCCGCATACAGATAACAGAAACGGGTAGTCCCGCAGATAATAACAGAAACGGGTAATCCCGCAAATAATAACAGAAACGGGTAATCCCGCAAATAATAACAGAAGGCACAGCTGCATACTATTATCCACAGTACACGCTGACCCGATGGCGTACGTCCACCTCCGAACTGCAGTCGGTCAGATATATATATACAAATATACATACTTACAAATACATACGTATACAGATGCAAATGAACCATGATATGAAACCCTCAATCCTAACATTCAATCCAATACCATTTTGAGTACTTAAATTTGAAAGTGTATTATGAACGTGAGTCAATTCAAATTATTGAGGGTAAGCACTAATCCACCAACGGTCAAGTCAGATAAATATGCACATGAGAACTAACTCTCTATCATAATGGAAATATGAGTCCACGATGCCGATATACTACTTTTGGTGCCTATCATGTGGTGCATCCCGAACCTCACATTCCCATTCTGCATTTAGTCTAATTCTCATGTGAACATTCAACTAACATTCCTAAAGGACATAATTCATCTAATCCAATTATATATAATTAGTGTGTTTTACAAATTAGGTAAAAGATGTTCAATTTCTGAATCCAAAGTCAAATCAGGTTACGTTCAAAAGGGGAAAGAAAATAATTAATTCCTTAATATCATTGTTGTGTACAAATTCCCATTATCATTTTATGCAAAACAAAAGGTACAAATTTCGGATCTCAATTTGAAATCTAACTCAATTAAGATTCCAATTTAAAATTATAAATACATTCTATTTACGGTTTAATCGCTACCAAATACGTTTTTATTTTTATTTCAATCAACCTAAATGAACACTAATCAAAATTTCATAATTCTCAATTAAATTTATAAATAATCCAAAATACATTTCTAATAACATCAAATTAAAATTAATTTAATAAAATCTAATCTCCATTAAAATACTAAACCATTAATAAAAACTTAACCTTTTAATTCTTTATAAGAAGCATCATTGTATACAAATATATATATTAATAATATATATATATTTTTTTTGAAAAGAAATGGGCTAGCGGGCCAGACCCGCACCCGGGCCCAGGCCAGCCAGGCCGGGCCCAGACCAGGCAGGCCGGGCCCAGCCAACCAGGCGGGCCCAACCCGCCTGGCCTGCTGCCAGGCGGCAGATGCCACCCAGCAGCATCTGCTGCCAGGCGGCAGATGCCTCACAGGCATCTGCCGCCCAGTAGCAAGTGCTGCCAGGCGGCAGCTGCTGCCTGGGCGGCAGCTGCTGCCAGGCGGCAGCGCTGCTGCCCGGGGCGGCAGTCTCCACAAAATATATATTTTTTTTTAACAAAAACGTTAATCTACAAGTTTTTGGAAGAAAAACCAAATCACACTATTACCCCTCCCAAAAGCCATTAACCCAACAAAAAAAAGAAGTCATGTACAAAGTATGTAAATCAACAAGAACTTAAACATATTGCAAACACCAAACACCATTGTTTCAACTATCCACTTGCCTGGATCTTGAAGCCAAAGTAGATCTGAAGATCAAAGCTTGGAAGAGCCCATCTTGGTTTCCCCCTTAGAGAGCCTCTAGGGTTTTGGTTGAAGAAGAAAAGAAGAGGGTTGGGGAATGGGGGAAAACCCTAAGAATAGAGTTTATATAAAAGAGGGGGTTTTTCTAAATTACAAAGAAGGGCCTCCTGCTTTTTAGTGGGTTTTAAGAAATTACAAAAAGAGTCCTCTGGCCCAAAAAGGGTCCATTAACTCAGGCCCAATTGTGTTAAACTGATCTATTTGACCCTCTTAACCCAACTCAAACCCGTCAAACCGGTATGACCCAATATAAAAATTCAGGACTTGACATCTCATCCCCCTTAAAGGACATTTGGTCCTCCAAATGACTAACATACCTCAGGAAAAAAAAGTGCGGATACTGACATTGCACTTGGAACGGCTCATATTGCAACACGTACGAAGGGTCTGCTACATATTTCCTCAACATAACAACATGGAAGGTGTTATGAACACCCGACAGCTCTGGTGGCAATGCTAACCGATAAGCCACGTTATTAACCTTACTGATAATCTAGAATCGTCCCACATATCTTCCGGAGAGTTTTCCATTTTGCCCAAACCGTAAAGTACCACATGTAGGTAATACCTTCAAAAATACATGGTCACCAATCTCAAACTTTAGCTCTCCCTCTTTTATCGGTATAACTCTTTTGGTGACTGCGGGCAACTTTCAACGTTTCCTGAATTTGTCTTATCTTGTCACTGGACTCTCCAATGGTCCATGAAAACCACGAGCTCCAAAATTTGACCAACATATAGGGGTTCGACATCTCCTTCCATACAAAGCTTCAAAAGGCGCCATGTCAATGCTAGAGTGGTAACTGTTGTTGTACGCGAATTCACATAGAGCCAAACTTTCATCCCAACTAGTCTTGAAATCCAAGACACATGCCCTTAACATATCCTCTAGTGTTTGGTTTGTCCGCTCGGTTTGTCCGTCTGTTTGGGGATGATAGGCTGTACTTAAACTCAGTTTGGTTCCTAAGGCTTCCTGCAGTGATACCTAAAACCTAGATACGAACTTACTATCCTAGTCAGGACAATAGAAACTAGTGCTCCATGCAATCTCACCACTTCCTTAATATAAAACTCTGTAATTTTCTCCATTCCTTGACCAGTCTTGAATGGTACACAGTGGGCTGACTTAGTCAAACGGTCCACTATCACCCAAATAGCATCAAATCCCTTTCTAATATGGGGCAATCCAGACACAAAGTCCATAATGACGTGCTCCCACTCCCACTGAAGAATCTCCAACTCATACAGAAAACCTGGGGGTCTCCTATAATCTGCGTTAATCTGCTGGCAGACCAAACATTTTCCAACAAATTCTGCAATATCCTATTTCATATTCTTCCACCAATAGTGATCCTTCAGATCGTGATACATCTTGGTACTGCCTGGATGAATAGTATACCGAGTATAGTGTGCCTTGACCATGATTTCATCCTTCAATTCTGGAAAATCGGGCACACAAATTCTGCCTTTATAATGTAAAATATTATCTTCCAACTTAAAATCGGGCCTCTCCTCCGTGTGATCTTTAATTCTTGTTATCTCGGGGTCTAATAATTGGTATTCTCTAATCCTTGGAATTAATTCGGTTTCTCACGGAAATATACTAGCTAACCCTGCCTGTTCATTAACAGGTCGAAAATACACATCCATATCTTCTAATCATCGAATCCAGAAGCATTCTGCAATTAATCCTCCTGTGAACGCTGCTTTTCTACTTAGAGCATCTGCCACTACATTAGCTTTTCCTGGATGGTACTTCAGTCCAAAATCGTAATCCTTAATATACTCCATCCATCTCCTCTGTTACATGTTCAAATCACCCTGTGTAAGGAAATACTGGAGGCTCTTATGGTCTGATGCGCTTCAAAAGTGGCTCCGTAAGGATAATGTCTCCACATTTTCAAAGCAAAGACCACTGCAGCAAGTTCCAAGTTATGAGTTGCATACTTTCATTTATGTTCCTTCAACTATCGAGACTCATACGCTGCTACCTTCCAATGTTGCATGAGAACACAACCAAGTCCAACTCCAGATGCATCAGTGAAAATCACAAAACATCATTGCCATGAGTATGTCAGTATAAGAGCTGTGGTCAACCTCCTTTTCAACTCTTGAAAACTTTGTTCACAATCCTCATTCCACACAAAAGGAACTCCCTTACGAGTCAATCTTGACAGTGGGGCTACTATTGTGGAAAATCCTTCCATGAATTTGCGGTAAGATCCTGCGAGGCCTAGGAAACTTCGGATCTCTGGCACTGTTTTTGGCCTATCCCACTTTACCACTGCTTCAATCTTCGCTGGGTCTACTGCTAAACCTTCTTAGAGATGATGTAACCAAGAAATCCTACTTGTCCTAACCAAAATTCACATTTACTTGCCTTAGCATACAATTGGTGTTCCCTCAATAACTGCAATGAAGTACGAAGATGCTGAGCATGCTCTTCCCGACTCTTCGAATGTACAAGTATATCATCAATAAACACCACCACAAACTTATCCAAGTACTGTGCAAAAACCCTATTCATCATAGCCATAAAAGCTGCTGGCGCATTTGTCAACCCAAACGACATCACCAGAAATTTGTAGTGACCATATCTAGTTCTGAATGCAGTTTTTTTAGAATATCTTGATCTCGTACCCTCAACTGGTGATATCCTGACCTTAGATCAATTTTAGAAAAATATTGAGCACCTTGCAATTGATCAAACAATTCATCGATTCGCTGTAAAGGATACTTATTCTTGATAGTCACTTGATTTAGTTATCTATAATTAATGCACATTCTCATAGAACCATCCTTTTTCTTCACAAATAACACTGGAGCTCCCCAAGGAGAGAAACTCGGTCTAATAAAACCCTTGTTTAACAACTCCTGCAATTCCTCTTTGAGTTCTCTCAACTCCATTGGGGCCATTCTATAAGGGGCTTTTGAGATCGGGGCTGTGCCTGGAACAAGCTTAATTGAAAAATCAATTTCACGGATCGGCGGTAATCCAGGAAATCTCATCATAAAAAAAGCATCGAAAAACTTAGATACCACTGGTATCTCCTCCACCGCTTTAGTCCGTTTATCCTCCGTGATAAATGCTATATACCCCTCATAACTTTTCCTCAACAACTTTATATCATAATTGAAAATCATACGAATAACAACCTTCTTCTTTGATCTCACAATTGCACCTTGTGTCATCATCAACTATAACTTAACTATCTTCTGTCTCCAACACTTAGTTGTAGGGTGATTATTGCCACAAATACCACAAGACTCCCTCTTTTGCTTATTAAATTGGTACTGTGAAACCGAAGACGGAGTAACTTTATGCTTGACTTGGCTTGTAGGGGTCATGCGTCCAATCACCTCCTTGGCCCAATATGCCTTACCCGAAAAAAAAACCTGGTAAGTATTTAGAACTTGTGACTTGGTATGAAGTAGTATATCTGGTTGAAGGCCATCAAGAAATCGTCGAATCCTCTTGCTTTCTAGAGTGATGAAGGTTGGTGCGAAACGAGAGAGATGAATAAACTGCAGCTCATACTCCCGAACAGACGGATTTCCTTGCTTCAATCTATCAAACTCTATTCGCTTCTAAATGCGAACATGCTCCGGTACGTACTTCTTGGGAAACAGATTACGAAAAGTAGTCTAGGTCACCTTTTTGGTAATCCCCTATATATTAGCGACTAAACGACCAAAATGCGGAAAGTAACGAACTCCTGTAACATCTAGACATTTGCTAAAATACGGATACGATTATGAATGCCAAAAACCCCCAACGTTCCCACTTAACGTTTTTAATCCTCACTTCGGACCTACGTTCTAGCATCTTTTAGAACTTCTAGAACTTGACCGGCTCTGATACCATCTGTCACACCCCCAAAACTGGGCCGGATCCAAACCCGGTTCCAGGGGTGTGAGAATTGGGGCCAATTAAAATTTTTCTAAACATAATCAGCACGGGCCCCAATTCCGGGTGGATCGAAGTCCTTCGTGAGGCTATGCTTGGTGATCAAGCAACCATAATCACACGCGGAACTAAAATCCATACTCATCGCAGACGGATATTACTTAACAACCATGTAACAAATCTCATTAATAATAAAATCAAGGTCAAGTGCTTCGAAGCATAATAATTAAAGTTATAATTTCAAAACAAATAAATTTAATTAAAAAACTAATGGCCCAAAAATAGCCTTATTACATAACCTAAAGTTTTCGAACTCAGCACCACACTAGGACACCTCAGATGATGTCATCGGTGCGCCACTCAACAACTCCGCCACCTAGCGGAATTTCCTGCGTAGCCTGACCCTCTGGTTTGGCCCCTGTAACGGAACCTAGACACCAAAAGTAGTGGGTCAGATTGACGTAATCTGGCAAGAGGGTAAGCTGCAACAATGGATTAATCAACTGAATTAAATGATATATTCATTATGAACCAAAATAAATCAGATGCAAACCCCAATGGCATGAATGCACAGAAACGGGTATTCCCGCGGATAAATATACAGAAACGGGTAAATCCCGCATACAGATAACAGAAACGGGTAGTCCCGCAGATAATAACAGAAACGGGTAATCCCGCAAATAATAACAGAAACGGGTAATCCCGCAAATAATAACAGAAGGCACAGCTGCATACTATTATCCACAGTACACGCTGACCCGATGGCGTACGTCCACCTCCGAACTGCAGTCGGTCAGATATATATATACAAATATACATACTTACAAATACATACGTATACAGATGCAAATGAACCATGATATGAAACCCTCAATCCTAACATTCAATCCAATACCATTTTGAGTACTTAAATTTGAAAGTGTATTATGAACGTGAGTCAATTCAAATTATTGAGGGTAAGCACTAATCCACCAACGGTCAAGTCAGATAAATATGCACATGAGAACTAACTCTCTATCATAATGGAAATATGAGTCCACGATGCCGATATACTACTTTTGGTGCCTATCATGTGGTGCATCCCGAACCTCACATTCCCATTCTGCATTTAGTCTAATTCTCATGTGAACATTCAACTAACATTCCTAAAGGACATAATTCATCTAATCCAATTATATATAATTAGTGTGTTTTACAAATTAGGTAAAAGATGTTCAATTTCTGAATCCAAAGTCAAATCAGTTTACGTTCAAAAGGGGAAAGAAAATAATTAATTCCTTAATATCATTGTTGTGTACAAATTCCCATTATCATTTTATGCAAAACAAAAGGTACAAATTTCGGATCTCAATTTGAAATCTAACTCAATTAAGATTCCAATTTAAAATTATAAATACATTCTATTTACGGTTTAATCGCTACCAAATACGTTTTTATTTTTATTTCAATCAACCTAAATGAACACTAATCAAAATTTCATAATTCTCAATTAAATTTATAAATAATCCAAAATACATTTCTAATAACATCAAATTAAAATTAATTTAATAAAATCTAATCTCCATTAAAATACTAAACCATTAATAAAAACTTAACCTTTTAATTCTTTATAAGAAGCATCATTGTATACAAATATATATATTAATAATATATATATATATTTTTTGAAAAGAAATGGGCTAGCGGGCCAGACCCGCACGCGGGCCCAGGCCAGCCAGGCCGGGCCCAGCCAACCAGGCGGGCCCAACCCGCCTGGCCTGCTGCCAGGCGGCAGATGCCACCCAGCAGCATCTGCTGCCAGGCGGCAGATGCCTCACAGGCATCTGCTGCCAAGCGGCAGCTGCTGCCAGGCGGCAGCGCTGCTGCTGGGCAGCGGCTGCTGCCCGGGGCGGCAGTCTCCACAAAATATATATATTTTTTTAACAAAAACGTTAATCTACAAGTTTTTGGAAGAAAAACCAAATCACACTATTACCCCTCCCAAAAGCCATTAACCCAACAAAAAAATGAAGTCATGTACAAAGTATGTAAATCAACAAGAACTTAAACATATTGCAAACACCAAACACCATTGTTTCAACTATCCACTTGCCTGGATCTTGAAGCCAAAGTAGATCTGAAGATCAAAGCTTGGAAGAGCCCATCTTGGTTTCCCCCTTAGAGAGCCTCTAGGGTTTTGGTTGAAGAAGAAAAGAAGAGGGTTGGGGAATGGGGGAAAACCCTAAGAATAGAGTTTATATAAAAGAGGGGGTTTTTCTAAATTACAAAGAAGGGCCTCCTGCTTTTTAGTGGGTTTTAAGAAATTACAAAAAGAGTCCTCTGGCCCAAAAAGGGTCCATTAACTCAGGCCCAATTGTGTTAAACCGATCTATTTGACCCTCTTAACCCAACTCAAACCCGTCAAACCGGTATGACCCAATATAAAAATTCAGGACTTGACACTGAGGTGGTGCGTTCTCGATGATGGGTTGAAGAAGAAGAAAGAAAGATGCAAAGGAAGAAGAATTAAACATAAATGGGTCCTGGGTTGGTTCCATGCTGGCTGAGTGGGTTTAACAGAGGTGGGTCCAGCAAGTGAATGGGAAGAGATAAAGTAGGGGGAGGACAGACAAGTAATGGGTGTCTGGAACGATCATGTAGATGGGAGAGAAGAACAGAGAAACAGAAGAGAATAAGAAAGAAGAAAAGAAAGCAAGAAGGAGAGGAAAGGAAAAAGATGCAGGGAGAAGAAGAAAGTGAAGAAGGGAAAGACAGAGAAGAGAAAAACAGAGAAGAAAAGAAAGGAAGAAGGAGAAGTAGAAAGGCAGGGAAGGAGAAGAAACGTGGGGGGAAACGGAAACAGAAAAGGAGAAGATAGGCGAGAGATGGGTCGGCCCTGGCTCGGTCAGATCCAGGGAGAGGAAAGAGAAACGATGGAGAGGAAGGAGAAGAGTAAAAGAGGGTAGACAGAGAAGAATGAAAAGAGAAAATGCAGGGAGATGGCTCGTCAGCGGGGGGGTTCCAGATCGCTGGGCTCAGCCCAGATAGTTTCTCAGTCGAAAGCAGAAAAGAAAAAAGGGAAAAGAGGAAGGATCGGTGCGCATGGTGTCCTGATGACGTGCATGGCGATAGAGATGACGAAGAAGTAGGAGGAGAAGAAGACAAAGAAGTTGGAGCGGAAAGGATCGGGGTCAAGTCTTGATAGGTTAATGGGTTCTCCAGGCCTGGTAAGATGATGCACATGATGGCCCCAGTGCAAAGGTGCGACTGCGTTTGGTGGCAGAGGAAGGGTGAGAAAGTAGGAAATAGTGATAGGCCCTGGGTCAGGCATTGTTCAGGTCGATTTGACCTGACTTGGGAACGGATAGTCCAATCCAAATGAATTAATGGATTTTGGGTCAGGTGGGCTGAGGGCTAATGGGTTGATTTGATGAGATAACATGTTGCACGATGCAAGATGATGAAAAACAACGTGATGTATGGTCCATGATGATGATGATGACATGCAAAAATAAACATGAAGAAAAGTTTAGCGAAATAGAATATTAACCTAGCATAGTAACTTGGAAAGGAAATAAAGAAAGAAGGGAAAGACCATATCTTATGGGAAAGGAGAGAACTTAGGTTTGTAGATATGATTTAAGGGAGAGAGAGTAGTTTCTATTTATAGGAAGACAAAAGCAAAGTCCCAAAGGAGTTTTAGTCCTATCCAATCTTAGCCAAAGGAGTTTAATTCAGTCCTATCCAATCTTAGCTAAAAAGTTTAATTCAGATGGAACTTCATCCCCAAGTAAAGTTAGGACAAATCAAAACAATTAGGGAGTAACCTGAATAAAACTCCAAATTTGAATACAACTTTTAGATTTTCAAACTCTTAGTAATTTATGGAACCCACATAGCAACTAATTAATTATCCAAATTTAAATGGCATAAAAAAAGCTTAGAAATAATAACCACATATGGGGGTCCATCAAGATTAAATTAAAGGTCATGATTAATTCTAATTAAAAATAAAAATTTGGGTCATTACAGATGCTTTGAAGTTTCAAATAATCTGGACTTCATTTTAGCTCAAATCTAAGCTTCAATGGCTATCTCCCAACTTCCTTAAGATCACTGTGCCATTTGACACTTCTACGTCTCAAAAGCAATTGAAAATCATGGGAATCTCTTCAAAAGCATTCAAGGACTACCTTTCAAAGTTTCAAAATATTTGGACATCATCTGGACTCAGATGATTGTCTACTAATATCTTTGGGGTGTGTGCAAAATGACACCTCATGAAGATCAAATTAACAAAAATTTTGGAGAAAGCTCCAATTATATTCAGGAGTGGCTTTGCAAAATGTCAAATCAAATAGATATTGTTTGACCCAAATTTAACAAACATGTCAACTTTGAGCCAATGAACCCAAAACGTGGGGTTTACTGACCAAAGTCCTACTTCTAAATAACCAAAGTTGATGAAATTTGGACTCAAAGCTCAAGTCATATTTAAAAGTGACTCTGCAAATTTTTAAGTTGGAGGGACTCCGTCTAAACCAGCTTTAGCTACATGTCGGCTTAGGGTTGTGACCCTTAAACCTGATGGTTGCTGACAAAAGTCCTTCTTTAAGGGGGTCAAAGCTGATGAAATTTGAATCAAAGAATCAAAATGTGTTCAAGGTTAACTCCTCAAAGTTTTAAATTAATTGAACGCCATTCGGGTGGAAAACAAATTGACTGCTTGCAATGCAATGGGACATTAACTTAGAACATGCAACAAGTGAGCCACTGATCAAAATCCTGCTTCCACAAAGCCAAATAAAATGAAATTTTGATAGATACTTCAAGATGCCCCTTACATCAATTCCGCCAAAATTTAAGTTAATCCGAGGTTATTTGGACTTTAAACAGTGGAAACAAGGGCCCACTTCTATAAAAAGTCAAAGGGAGGGTTGACTAATTCAAAAGGTGAAAATATGATGAAATTTCTATGACACCCTCAAAATGGTGTTAGAAAACATCCCTCTAAGGTTCATGAAGATCCGACATCATTCAAGCCCCAAACTAATGAAGACGGGTCACATGGGCAAAAGGACCCTAAATAGGCTTGTAAGTGACTGTGGCCTTATAAGGTTGTTCTTGACAGTTTCAAGTGGTTTTTTCCTCTTTATTTCAAAATCCAACTTCCCATAACTCCCCTAACTGCCTCTAAAGCCTATAAAAAGTATACTTAGGCACTTGGGGAATGATCTAAAGTAGCAATGAAGGTTCAAGTGAGATTCCAGCTCTACAGAAGGGATTCTTTAAACACTTGGCTTGTAACTCCCTTCATTCTTCTTCCTCTTAGAAGCTTAAGGTGAGAAATGAATTTGAGCAAGAAGATGTGCACTACTACTCCTCATAAGGGATGAGTTTCAAAGCCACCAAGTGCAAGGAAAATCCAACGGGATGAAACTATCTTCTTTGGTTCTCCCACTTGAAGGGTTTGAGGCCAATTCCAAAGTTGTGAACAAATCTCTTTAGGTTTCATTCTGCTTCTTGAAACCTATATGGTCAGAATGACACAACTCCGTCCACAATTGCTTGTATAAAAGTAACCCTTTTGGATTCTAAGATAGAATTCAGCACTCTTACTAGTCATTCAATACTCTCTAAACCACAAATCACAAGTTTCAGCACTTTGGAAACACTATGAAGCAAATAGAGATGAAATAGGGATAAATAGTGGCCAAAACGGCAACTGTTTGTCAGTGACCATGAGACATTGTCACAACCCCCCTATTTTCATTTTTTCCGCACTTTTCCACTTTTTTCATGTAATTTCTCTAATTTTCCTATTTTGGTTCACATCTGAGACCAGAGAGACAGGTTGTCATTTTCTAATATTTGTCAAAAACCTACATCCCTAAGGTCAAAGCATTGAACCCATGTAAATAAAAGAGAATTTAATGATGACTAGTAATTATTTTTCCATTCTCTTATGTGTTTGAAATGTGCAAATATTGGACGTGAGTCCTTCGCTTCATCAATATTTCAAGTGCTTTCAGTACCCTCAACTATATACCTCTATGTTGGGAGGATAAATCTCAGTGTTTACTACTTTAGCTCTGAATTACCATGGACTCGATTATGTGGGGACCTACAAGCCATTGTAATAGGAAAGCAATTGAGATGATGTTGAATTTCATATGAGCGTGAGAAAAATATCTTAGTATCACACTCAGTTTTTATTTGTACGCTTGCTCCTCTTATCCATAGCGGCAATATTGAGTGATTTTTTTAAATTTTATACAAGTTTTTTTTAAAATTATATTATATAAATAGCATTTCTTTAATAGAGTTTTGAAAATGATTTGTTGAAAATTTATTTTACTCGATAAGCAGGATAAGTGTGCATAATTAGGTTGGACGTGGCTCAAGGGTATGAGATACCTTCAGTTCGATGTAGTCATGCGGGTCTAGGGTTGATGTATGATGCGATGGAGAATAGGATTACACTAGTTGGATCGTGAGTTAGTGTATATTCTCACTGGAGATGTGTAGTCAATTGGTCTCGCTCCTAAGTTCTATTTTATGGAATGAGCTTTTGAGATGGTGGATCTATATTTCTTGAGAATAGTTCGGTCGGTGCAAATGGGGGATGTTAGAATTAGTGAGTTGGGGCCCACTGCCATGTTAACCCAACAATGGTCCCAACCTAAATGCCCTTCACTGTAATGATGTTCGTTTCCTCTTCTTGAATGAGTAAACGGTCATGGCATTAGAGGCCATTAGAGACCTCTTTATGTTCTCTCCGCAACTGTCATCTTTACTTAGGCTATATAAGGAGATGAAGAGAAGACAATATATATATATATATCCCTATCTTCTTCTTCGTGTGTTACATCGTATTGGAAAAAACAATTGAGAAAGGTGAAAGAATAAATAAATATTCTTGAGAATAAGTTCATCCACCCATTGTCTCATTCATCAAGCATCCATCTCTAAGTTGTGAACAACATGGAGTGATTTGAGTGTGAGAGATTTCTAATAGATCTTCTCTGACCTCTTGTCGAATACGCGATCTTATCCTTTCTGTATATTGGTCCTGAGAGTTGTAGGGGACTCATAGCAACAATCCAAACCTTCTACAATGATCTTCGACCTAGAAAGCCCATATTTAAAGGAGGTGTTTGGTAACAAGATATTTTAAAAGATTATGTGCTATTGTATATTACAATATAATAGAATATACCTACCTAAAAATTAGGTGTTTGGTTAACTTAGAATGTATTCTACAATATATGACTTTTTACTAAAAATTACAATATTTCTTTCTTCTCTACATTTCTATATGAGCAAATATCTAAGAAATGAATGTTTTAAGAGACTACTGAATATCATCATATAATATGATACTATTTTGTTCTACAATAATAAAATCTTACAATATCGAATTTTATTAATACATAAGAATTCATAGTTGAGGGGGTGTTTGGGTACTAGCATAATAAAATGTGTAAAACTAGATATTGATAGATTCTTTTCTCATGTATTATAAAATTAATATATTATAATATTCCGTTATTTGTTATGTTTGGCAGCTTTTGCAAATTTTAACATATTTATATTTTTAGTGTTTGGGAATTGTAGAATATTTCTACATATTCCAAAGTAACGTGTTTTCCTATTTACAAATATTTTAAAAAGAATGCTATAAACATAATGAAAAAATTAATTTGAGAGGAAAGTTTATAAGCATTATTTTATTTTTCTTAAATGTAAAATCACCAACATGCAAAGCTATAATTAATCTCAAAGACTTTTAATATGAAGGCAACGTTCTTCCCACATTGCATTTGCAATTTGTCTTCATTATTTCATTTTCCATCGTCTTTGTTGTTCTATACTTTGGTAATCAACTTCTAATCCAAATCCCTGCCTAATAAGGAGCAAGGACTAACGAGACAGGAAGACTTGTGCTAGACGCTAATCCGTTTTGTGCTTTTTGCAAGGTAGGTTGAACAAGGGCCCCTTGTCGATCCTTCTCTCCACATCTTCACCCGTGTACTGTTGGTTGATTGTTTAACATTGAACTTTTTTATGCCAAGCTTTGCCTTCTGTGATCTATTTTTGCTATGACACTATTCAATGACATCATATTTTAAAAGTTAAAAGAGCACAGTATATAGACTTACATTTTAATAAGCATATGAACATTTTTTTGTCTTTCTTTAGTTCAATCTGTGACACTTACATACGACAGGTGAAAGTGATGAACATGAGTTACAAACAATGATGTATTGATTTCATGATGCCAGGGGCCCAAGCCTATGTCCAACTGTGACTTGGTCACTGAACTCTAAGGTTCATAAGAAAGCTACAAAGGGGCATCATCGGAAAACTAGCTGGAAATTTGATGAGATTTGATCTAGTAAATATTGTTGGCATAATCAACCGTTTGGATCAGGAAAAAAGGCCCACAGAAATTAGAATTTAAGATCAAATGATCTTACGTTTTTACAAATATCTTACAATCTATAAAAGATCAACAGTTGAAATTTGATCCACTATCCCTAGTTGGCTTTTTAAAGAGATTAAATGGTTCTGATCTTGTATTTAAGGCTCAAATGGTTCAATAATTTGAAAAATGCAAACTGCCTGTTCACTTGTCGAAATCTACATTAGATGAAAAGTAACAGTCTGGATGTTTTCGTAAATATCTTACAATTTATGATGATCCAACAGATGAAATTTTATAACATGGTAGTGTTTTTTCTTTTAAATAGATTTAACCATTCTAATCTTTAATTTGAGGCTCCAATGGTCCAATAGTCTGAAAAAAAAGGGACTGCTGTTCACTTGTTGAAATCTGCTTAGAATGAAAATTAGCTGTCTAGATGTTTTCGTTCATATCTTACAATCTATGATGATCCAACGGCTAAGATTTGGTTCTATAGCCGTTTTCTGTCTTCTTTACATGTTTAATGGTTTGGATGATCATTTAGGGCCACACAAATATCAAGAAATTGAAAATGGTGTGATGGGGTTTTCCACGTTGCCTTTTAGATGCTTGGTGTGATTCGTTTTTACACCCTTCATCCACTTCCCCTCACAGCATGGCAACGTAACTCGAATCTCATCCAGTATTGTCTTTTCATTTATTTTCAAGATATCGATAGAAACAAAGAATAAGATGAAAGTTAAAAAGCTTACCAATCAGATTAAAAAAAAGAAGATGCAATAGAGAAAGGATGGAGTCATCAAAAGGAAAATAAAAAGAAAGAAAATGAGAAAAGAAAACTATGAATTCATACTTGATAAAAGAGGAAAGAAAACTTGCACACAGAGAGAGCTGCTATGAGAATGAATGAGAAAGAACTTCTTTATGGAATGGTGTTTACCAGGAAAGCCAAAAAGAAAAAAGAAAACTTCCCCCCTCATTTTGACTTTATCTTAATCCGAAAAGATCTTCCCACCTCCTGTGTTTTGAAATATTCTATCCTCACATAATCTACAATATTCACCCCTTTCCTAAAGATTGCAATATCCAACTTTTTTAAAGAATATCAAATATTGTAACTTATAATATGTTCTTTCCAAACACTACTCAATAAGAATGAAATATTATTATCTAGAATATCTTAAAATATTTAACAATATACAGTTTCCAAACACCCTATAACTCATCTTTAATATTAATAGAAATATGAGGGTCTAAGGATTCGAGATAGATGGGACCTTTTACCTTTTTATCGGATTTAAGATTTGAAATATTAAAGTGATGGCGTGTGAGGCATATTATTTCCCATATTCCCATGATTCTACTTTCTTAAAAGTAGATGATATTTGATGAACATTTTTAGATTTTCACATTTGACCTTCGTATTTGGTCACCCATGAAAACCTATGTATTTGTATGCTTTGCTTGGAAATGGGCCCCCAATTACCTGGAACCACCTTAGAAATTGGGATGTGGACCATTTTATGATTTGGATAAATATTTGGGGGCAGGGTCCAATTTTAGTATGGACTATAGTCAGGGATAACATGTTTTTTACCCAACTCACTAACTAAACAAGAACCTGATATGTGGTTTACTGGCATAAAACTGTCTGGGTGATGGTTCACTAGCATGAGGCTGCATATGTGTTGTGGGTCGTGTGTGGGCGTAGGGAAGTAGTTTTGTTGGATTAAAATACCATGGGTATCCATGTCCATATAAAAAAAAAAAAAAAAAATAAGAACAAGAACCTGACATGGAAATGTTGGACTTGAGTTGCCTTTCTTACTTCTTGTTTGGGCTAGGTTAATAACATTTCCAACCCAATATTTAATAAATGCATTGTGTTTGGATCTGGCATATGCTTTCTATAATTTTTTTTTTTTTTTGGTACGCCAGTGCTAGTTCACCATGGAAACCTTCCAGCAGCCAAATCGTGCAATTTAATGAAATAGCCCTAAAGACATTTTTCCACTTTAAAGGCCTCGCATTTTAAAATGTCTAGTGCAATATACAGTCCAAATAATTCGCACCCACTTATGTTATACTGGTTTTAGGCCCCACCTTTTTGGTGTGAAAAGAACATGAATCCTATCTCAAACAATCCATTGATTTTCTTATTTGCTATGGGCTAACAAAGTGGAATTAGGATCCCCAAGCAAATCTTCTTTATTTGAATCATGTTGCATCTTTGCATTTAACAATAGCTTCTAAATGGTGTAGGGTTGCTTTTTGCCGAAACCTATACATCCAAAGATTATCTATCAAAGATCACGTTCTCCAAACTCAGAAATATTATTTTCTCTTGTTTCACTACATCTATGCTTTATGACCAATAAACAGCAAAACCTGTTGAATTATAATAAAAATATCATGTTATCCGAAAAATTATAAATTCGTTTATACATACGGAAAGATATATATTAAAAAATAGGGGTTTTTTTCCGTACGGATATCATTAGGGGAAGATTTTCCCATGCCCTTACCAAAGATACATTATTTACCTACACATTCTCCAACATTTTACGTATTGACAATACCATTGGTTGTTAGAAGATGTGAAATTATTGCAATATTGCAAAATAGCTTTATGCGAACTCCCAAATACGTTAAGTGAACTCGCAAACGCTTTATGCAATGTCAGAAAAGTGTTTCCCTAAAAAGTCAACAAGTGCCTTCATTCCCTTTCTCACCTTAGTGTCAAGATTTGTAACTTAACAGGTATGCTTCTCTTACTACTATTTTTCTTTTTAGGATTTCCCATGGTGTCTGGGAGTGACCTGGGACAAAAGGTGTGTTAAATATTCTCTTCTTAGGGAAGGAAGGAAAGGGATTAATTCATGGATAAGTCATTGTAGCCACCAATGTGCTCATGCTTGAATGTTGTTAACCTCATGTTCACATTCGATCTCTAGATAAAGGCATATTTCATCTGCATAATTTCTTACTCGAATTTAAAATATTGGAAATCCAATGCATATTTACTAGCAGAATTCCTTAGATAGTTTAAAGGCATATTTATTCAAGCAAACACACTACCATCCAGTTGCATAGTTACAATGCAAGGATCGTCTAAAGAACTTCCATTTCAGAAAGAAAATGGTAAATCTAGTGGTTACTTTTGACAAAGATAATGAGAGGAAGATTGAGATTAGGGCTTTGGCAATTTAGGGTTTTGCAAAATCACGATGCTCAATTGCAAGTAACACACACGAATCCTGGTAAAAACTATAACAAGGCAATCAATCTTGGTCATTAGCAAAGAGGTTGGCAAAAGGGGGAAAAACGATGGGAACGAAGACTTACAGAGTATAAAACCAAAGAAAACAGGGATGGGCAAGGTTTTAAGTTAAAAACCAACATGTGAAATTACAAGTTCTTACAATTTCGGATAAAGTAACTTACGAATTTGCATGGAGTAACTTGCGATTTTGCTTAAAGTAAGCTTGCAATTTCACAAAATCCTTGTCCACTTTCCTCTATACTACATACACTCAGTACAAAAATTTTGGAAACATGTGTGGGTAAATACTTCATCCTTGGTTAGGGCATGGAACAATCATCCCTTAAAGCTAACCATATGGAAAAAAAAAATCCCTAAAAAATATTTAGATGAAAGATGTCTAGACATGAGAACTATTCGATTCGGCTTATTACTTGGTCACCTGAGTTGCATGGAAATTTTCTTTTTTTAATAATCCTTCATATACTACTATGAATTGCCTTAAGCCCATAATTTTAAACTCATCTAACCTCACCTATGGACTTGAGATTTCAAAGAAATGACATTTTAACAATCTCTATACACAATACTTCTGTGAATTGCCATAAGCCAAGATTTGAAAATTATCCAACTTCACTTTTGGATTTTAGATTCACAAGAATGGCTTTTTAAAAATCATTGAACTTGAGGCCCAAAGATTAGAGGGTGATTATGAGGTTGATATTTTGTATGCTCCTAGGTCTCGTACAGATTTTCAATTCCCTGTCCCTCATGATTGGTATTGGCCCCATATGGCTGGCTCTACAAGCCAGGCCACATCATTATTGTATCATATGGTTATCTTTTTTTTTTTTATTTTTTTTTGGGTAATCTAACTAAGGGGCTGGACCCCGACACAACTCACACTCACATATATGAGAACATAGACACAACTCACATATACGAGGTAATGGAGATTTACACATTCACATGTGAGAACATAAATACAACTCGCACAAGTGAGGATATAGACACAACTAACACATGTGATGTAATAGGACTCGTAAAAGTGAGGACTCAGATACAGCTCACACATAAGAGGTAATGGGAACTTGCATATGCAAGGAGACAAACACAACGCACGCATATGAGGTGATAAAAACTCACATATGCAGAGAGGTGATTCATATGGTTATCTGAACTAAAGATTATTATCTCACTTCAATGAATTATGAAGTAACTATATGTCCTTTATCAAACAAATTGTGAAGGTCACAGAGGGAGGTCTCATAGGATGTTTGATTCAAGTTAAGGGAAAACAAAAGAGAAAGAACAATATTGCTAAACCACCCAGACTTCTTGTGAATGTTTCCTATGTAAGTGGTTTTTTTTGGCCCATATCTAGGCTTGGCCCTAGAGGAATGTAGCCCAACCAATGGGTTGGGGCCCCATTTTTTTGGTTGCTTAAAAAGGCTACAAATGAGAAATGAGCCTTATGAAAAAAATGTGGATTGTTATTTTACAAAGGGCCCAATTAAAGACAAAATTTCTCTTTTCCAAAGCCCAACAATCAAATTAATGTTTATTTGTTGCCAGCCCATAGACAACTATCATCAACAATTCCACTCCATAGCTGACATCATAAATATAAATAAAAAGTCAAAAAGGAACTTTGACTCCAAGAAAAAACCAGTTTGACCAACTCCATTTTGTCATTAGAAAAATCTACTTGCCCTCCAATTTACACTCATGTTCCACCCATGAATTGAAAAAGCCTACTGCTCATTCTTGCTGCCATTCCACTGCGTACTACCACAGCCACTAAACCCAATAGGCAATCACCAAGTGCTATCTTTGATCTTTCGTCCTTTCCAAAATATCATATGCATAGTATATTCAATAAATATTGATATTAAGTTTTATCTTTCTTGTTTAGGGACAAAATTAATTTCTTTTGGGATTGTTTATAGCACATGAAACTTTTTATTTCTGGATTACGAATTTTATCTAAATTGTTTATGTCAAATAAGACTCATAAGCATAACATTTTACTTTCAATTATTTTAGAGTGTTTTTTATGTTTTTTAGTTGTCCAAGTTACTGTTACTTTAATTGCCATATTAAATTTATTAGAATATTAAATGTTAAAATTAAATTGGCTGTTGAATTGTAGGTTGATCATATAATCATTCCTCCCAGAAAATATATTTCTGGATATTAAAAAAGAAAAAAGAAGAAAAAACAAAAAGAATTAATTCAATCTCTCGCAGATGCTTTAGACAAGTTTTTTTTCTCTATATGAGACTTCAGGTTCAATTGAAGATTTGGTGAATGAGAAGCAACATCAAGAAGACAAAAAGGAAGCACATTAAAATTTAGTGAATGAATAACTGCATCAATGTATGAATGAGAATGATAATGACGATTTGAACGAGAATGATCAATATCAAAATATTTATGAATAACGTGGACCTGCAAACATTTATGATCCAAGTAATTGGGATAAGATTGATATAAATCTGAGAGACTTCTTAGTAGAAAAAGGTCCTATAAGAAATATTGAAGTCACATTTTGGAAAGATGCTCTTGGAAGACATTTCTCAGCCACACATTACACTTGAAATCAGCAAATGGGGAGAAATAAGATTAGAAATCGCTAGTATATTTAGATGATGTAGACAGAATTTTTTGCCTTTGTTGCAAGTTGTTTAAGCAAGTAAGAACTAATTCTTTCTTAGACATGATGGTGTTTCTGATATTGATGGGAAAGATTTGTTTTTTGAATTGAAAATCTTGAAAAATTATTTACCAAACAAAACAAAAAAGGCTAGTTGAAGTACTGAATTATTTGAAAGTTATGGTTAGTTGTTTCTCAAATGTGTGGATTGCACACAGAACTTTTTGGACTATACCAGTTACAGTTGCATCTGGAGAAGGAAGTTTTCCAAACTTTAAGTTGATCAAATCTTACCTTCAATCAACTATGTCGCAAGAGAGATTGAAAGGATTAGCTATGTTATCAGTTGAAAAAGATATGATAGACAACATTGATTATGCAAGTGTAATTAGTATCTTTGTAAGTAAACATGTGAGGAGAGTAATGTTTAAGTGATATTATTTGCAAATCCTTTTGTATTTATTGAATTTAATGAGGTGAGGTTGATTATGTCCCCCTCGCTCATGTATACCATTTTCATATGATTAATAAAATTTCCTTGTACCATTGAGGTTTACCAAAAAATGTAAAACTACGTTTTAATAAAAATTTTAATCTAATGTTTCGAGGGCACCATTCTTTGAATTCACTTGGGGTCACAAAAATCTCAAGGTTGGCCTTGCCCATATCCTAACTTAAGGGGGTTGGTTACTCCAACCTTCTGGCGAGGGAAGAGACCTCAGGTAAGGTGGGGGCACACTTGGGTTGGAAAATGACCTCAGATGAGGTAGAACCATGAGGTAAAGGAAGGTGGGTTGCCTGGATTCAAACCCCGGACAACCATGTAAGAATTGACACTTCTTACCATGTATGGTTGTTAGATAAGACTTATATGTGCATCATATTCATGTCTAGAATGTGGACTTCTTTTAAAGTGAGGTGTTTTTGAGAATTTTTCATATATATATATATAATATTTAGATGAGAATAGTTTTCACAGAATTACCTTAAAAACTTTTTGTGGGGCCTACTTGTGGGCCACATTTAGAGATGGCAATAGGGGAGATGGAAAGATCTATGCAGGACTACTCTAGATAATAAGTTTGACTCCAATTGCTTATCTCTAACCCCTTCATCTGTGGCCCATAAATTCAATCTATTCAGATTGATGCACAGTCGATCGATCGAACAAAAACATGGGCCATGTGACTATCAAGAGAGTTTATGCGTATTGCAAGAATTGGATTAGGTGACAAATGGGCCTCACCTAAACTTTTCACAAAAAACTTTGTGAGAACTGTTTCACTTGAATATTTCAGATTATATCAATAAATAAAAGCTAAAGGAGTATCATACAACACTTGAGTGTGTATTGGCGAATACATTAAGGAGACAATATCTCACCCCAGCTTGTGTCTTTTTCTCAGTCATATCGTCGTTCCTCTGTATTATTTTAGTGATGGTCGTGGCGCTGCTAACTTGGATTATAGCACTGTCAAAATCATACCTTTAGCTCATTGTGGGATAAAATTAGGTACTCGATCCCAACATGAATCCCAAATTTCAGGCTGAAATGAATTTTATATATATTTAGATCAGGATTTCTTTCACTCATACCTGGACATTCTGATTTGCTTTTTCTTATTCTAATCACATTATTTAAAAGATCAGGTGACTGGTGCATATGAAATTATCATGTGGAGCCGTTGTTTCTTCCCTGCATAGTTAAGAAACTTGATGGGGACTTAATTGAGCTTGGACGAGGAACCCGGATTGATAGACAAATCAAGAAACAACTGAGAACAAGACTCGATTGACACTACTCAGTTGATTCTACCAAAACTTAGAAAGACTCCTCCATTAATTGACTCAACCAAGACTCCGCTATATCAACAGTAATAGTAGGAAGGTCAAGATCTCACCTACTTCTTTGTCTTACACCCTTCACATCTATTGTCTCATACTGAACTGGAGCCAACTTTGCATGAATTTTTGTGTAGTCAATTCTCTTGCAAATAAACTAGTCCTAAACACCAAGTGTATTCAATTCTCATGCAAATAAACTAGCCCTAATGATTGCTTGGTAACTTTCTAGGTACAACATTGTACCTTAGACTTAAAAAACCTAGAACTAAAACCTTCTACTCTTCGAGGAATGAAAAGTTTCACAGTAAAAATCAACCTATACAATGTGTGGAGAGTTCTCTCATACAGAAGTCCAGCATGGCGACTGTCTGGGTTTTCGTGAGTTTTCTACTTTTGTCGATAGTGGAAATTGAAAATCTAGCTCGTCCCTTAATGTGGTTGGTGACATTATTGCCACAGTACCTCGTGGAACCAGCGTGCTGCACACACCCAATATCCAATATGTACTAGTTTAGTTGTATAGGTGGATACAGCGATTGGTTATAAAAATGAATACAAGACCATTGAATAGTCATTAACCACTTCAACAGTCTAACCACCAGGCCAGGATATTGATTGCAAGTTATTATTATTATTTTTTTACATATGATAATACATACAACAGGTGGGCCTACAAGCACCCATTTGCCTCGCATGATGGGTGTCACTTGACCCACAAAGGAAGAGTGGGGGATATGTGAGGGATCTTGTAGAGAGGAGATCAGTGAAGTTTCGTTCTCTTCAGGCCACATCTTCCATTGAATTTTCATAACGAAAGTCACCATTTCAAAATTTGATAAGAAATTTCCACCCACTTTAATTTCATGGTTGATTTGATGTCACATGTGTAAACCTAAATCATGCAAAGTTTTGTGGAGCAAAGAGAAAAAGAAATTGACGTGATCTTTTCTTGTGGACATAAGCAGTTTTGCTTAATATTGTGTGGTTTATACATGCGTGTTTGACCGTCGATCGAAGAGTTATTCATTCAGCTATGCCGTTTTTCCCAACACGATCTACAACTTTTTTGTTTTTTGGTTGGGGGGGGGGGGGGGGGTGCGCCACGATATTTTAAACCAACTAGGCAACATATGGTTGATCCACTTGAGTCAATAGATCTAAATCTAAATTAAGCTTTTGGTGGGTGAACTTGTTCTCTACTGCCGTGGTTATTGGGGAGTGTCGTTTTACTTAAAACACAACTTATTTATTTACTTTAATGTCTAGGGAGAGAGGATCATACCCGAGTTATGCCCTCTTATCTCCTCCATGGGAAAGGATAGGCCTAATCCACAAAAGCAGACACACCTTTTATCTAATTCTTCCTGAAATGGCACAACTACGAGAGAGTCCTGACACGTTTCTAAACTACTCCAAATAAAGCCAAGCTTTGCTACAAAATTGAAGTTTCTTTTATTGTACTTGTTTTACACGGAAGGAACTGCAAAGGGGTTTTAATGCAGAATTTAACAACCTTTTACTCTACATTTTTACTACCACTGGTCTTTTCTCCTCAAAAAAAAAAAAAAAATCTTTGCTCCTCTAGGTTCATCATCTCTTCAATCACGTAGTAATTCTTATCTTCTTTCGATGAATTTCATTGTTAATGGGTTTGATGGGTTCCATTTCTTCATCTGGCTTTCTTAATCAATCTAATAAGTTCGATTCTTTTGTTTCCAATAATTTGATACTCAACTTCACACTATTTATGACTCCAAAAATAGGCCGAACCAGATCTGTTAAGCCTGATAGCTAGGTAAAGTTTTGGGGATGACCAATATCATCTTTTACAAGGTTAGTCTAAACAAAAAGTGTATTAAACTCTAATCTCATTTGAAAAACCAATTTAAGCCCTTGAGTGGGCTAAGGTCACAATTAGATTTTCCTATAGATCCGAATATAGCCAATTAATTAACTAAACTAATTAGAGCAATCACACAAGAGATAACAAGGCACGATTTTTTTACATGGTAAAATCCTACTGGGGAAAAACCATGGGTCCTTTCTCCTGGACCAAGATCTAATCAAGAACTATATAAAAAAAAGGTCACAGAGATCTCACAGAACCATCCTCATTGGTAACTCAACCAATGGACTGCACTGATTTTACCAACAACTTATCGTACACCTTAACCGTACTTGATCCCCATTGCCTTGAATACCTCTTCAAGACAAATCTACTAGGAGATAGTAAATCTGTTAGCCAGAGCCTTAACTTCAATGCAAATCTCTTTCAAGAAGCTTTGAGGGTGTAGAGCACTCTCCTAAAGGATTCTTGATGATTGAGTATGAAGAGAAATAATCTAAATAGAGAAAAGATTTTCTTCTCCAACCTCAAGGTAGTAGCAAATAATCTAGGGTACGTGCCTCCAAAAAGTACTCAATCTTCTACCACAAAATTCCTTTAAATTTGGATCACAGAAAACTCATCATGCATTTGAACGCAATACCATACGTTTGAATGCTTGCCTCTACTAAAGAAAGCTCTGACAGGGCCATCCCAGGTGTTCAAATGCATGGGCTTACTAACGTAAACATCCGGCAAACTGCATTTGTTGACAAATATATGAACATTGCACTTTAGAGACTACATCAAAAGACAAACTGAGAAATCCACTCTAAAATAAAAAAATTACAAATAATGATATCCCTATTGTGAAACACAAAAACAGAGAGGAGTAGAGAGGAAGAGAGAGATCTTCTTATTGAGAGATGTTTGTACTTATAAAGCGAGGACATTTATTTATAGGCAAGGTAACCTCCTCACTGAGAAATCCTAATTATAATAGATTCTAAATCTAACTCATCTCATATAGGCATCCACCTATGACACATATCTTATAACACTCCCCCTTAGATGACCATCATTTAATGATAGTTGGCTCGTTAAAAACTTTGCTGAGGAACAACTCATTGAGAAAAACAAAATGAAGGAAAAAAGAGTACAACATTCTTCAAGATTATTGAACTGATGTTGGACATGCATAATGCTGTCTCATTAAAACATTAACTAGGAAAACCCCGTGGCATAAAACCTAGAAAAGGAAAAAGATTATAGCACACATATGTCATGAGTAGCATGCTTTAAGATGCTTACCCCTGATTAGTTAGTTACTTCCCCTGACAATAATAACCTTTACATTATTTGATGATAGACTTTATGCATACTGATCTTATATATAAGCTTTTGGAATGTTGATTTTGGTAATGACTTGGCAAACAAATTAGGCAGGCTGTTATTTGAACAAACTTGCTTGACTTCAATCTGACTGTTCTTTGAAGCTCATGTATTAAAGAAGAACTTTGGTGCAATGTGCTTTGTCTTTTCATCTTTAATATACCATTCTTTAATCTGTTGAATATATGCCTCATTATCTTTATAGATAATGCTTAGGGCAATTGATAAGAATTACAAATATGTAGAATTAAAGATTTTACTCATACACATTCCTTACAAGTTTCATAAAGGACTAAAATCTCATATGGTTAGAAGAAATAGCCACTAAAGTCTATTGAGTAGAACATTAAGAAATGGCGGCAATACCACTAAGGAACATATAACCTATCTATGATCGAACCTTATGAAGATCAGCGAGATATCTTGGATCTGCATTTCTTACAAAGTTTAAATTTTTACAACCATAAGAATAAAAAAGACGTAACTGTTGTAAGATTTGCTTAATATCAATCCAGTGCCTTTGAGTTGGTGCAAAACTATATATAGCAAATATATTTATAAAGAATGAAATATCCCATTAAAACTTTTCTCGATCGGTGGGTCGAGAAAAAATTCTCTCATAAATAGCCAATAGTTTTTTCGAGCTCTTCTGGAGTCCCAATTAGATTTATGTCATCTACATAAACTTCTACTATTGTAAATCCTTTTAAGGGCTTTATAAAGATATATGGGCAAATGAGATTGTTTTTATATCCTTCCTTAGATAAGTATTCAGTAAAACGATTGTATCATATTCTTCTGAAATACTTCAGGTCATACAATAAATGTCTTAATTTTATTGAGTACGTACTCTTTGACTTTGCTTTAGGGAAAGCAAATCCTTATAGAATTTTCATATATATGTCTGTATATGTTTTCAATCTCAGGTTTCTGTAGGAAACCTTATACCACAATTCTTGCCTTGTATCCAGTAATATCATTCATTTTTCTTACAAACATCCATTTATAACCTACGGGATTACACATTTTAGGATTTGTACTATAGGTCCAGATACATCACATTTATTAAGAGACTAACTCTTCTTTAATGGCACTTTTCCATTTCAGCCAATTTTTCTTTGTCAACATTCATTCATAATATGTAGTTCTGTGTCCCAATCATCATCTTCATTTTCCCTTGATATTTATCTAACAATCGCATATGCAAAAGTGTCATCAATGATAATTTCCTTTCTATCCCCTCTCTCTCTCTCTCTTAAATAATTATAAAGTATAGAGATCTCTTCATTATTAGGTACAATTGCCTCCTTAAAGGCTTCCAGAGTCTTTTCCAAAACATTAACTTCTTTAGGAATTTTAGAGAGAGTGTATTTTCCCATAACCTCTTATTAAGTGAAATGGTGTACATCTTCAGGAGTGTACGGTTTGTCATAACCACTTCGGGAGTATGATTTGGATTTGATTGCTCATTTCTCCTCTTTCGAGGAGCTGAGTCCTAAGAACTTAAAGGTCTGCCATACTTTTGGCATGTAACAGATTTATTTGTTGCCATATTTGAAATTTTGTCCTATGGGAACAATAATTCAAATTTGTCTTACGGGGATATTAATTTGTGCAAGTGTGTTCCTTGCCAGTACATGTGACCTAGTCACTTTTGCTGTATCATTAAAGCATAGGGAATTTGTTTGTAATTAAGTGCACGATTCTTCGTACTTTATTCTTACATTATGAAGTATATGGATCTAGAGGAGATGGAATGGGAGTATTTCATGTTAATTCTCTTCATTCTTCAGGAGTGGATTTTTCTACAAGAATAATGTATTCTTTAAGAACTCTCTCATCTCCCCATAACAGTGAGAAGACTATCTCATCAATATGATAATCAGCAAAACGAATAGTGAATATATCTCCTATCAGTAGTTCTAGATATCTAATAATTAGGGGTGAAACATAGATTCACAATCTACCTTGTGGGTTCATGTAGGTCACAAACTTGTTATATCAAGCCTTATAGACTTAATAGGATACTCAGGGAAGTATACCCTAAGTTTAATAAGTTGTGTTAATAGGTGTGCAAAAGATAATAAAAGTAGGTAAATATCTAACCAATGGGTAAAGGCATTAATCAAAATCATAAAATAGCAAAAAAAAAAAAAAAAAAGGTCCACTATGGTGATTTAATGGGTTCATAAATGTTACATTATATCCTTTTGTAAAACTGATGATCAATAGATGCTACTCTAAGGAGTGCCGAAAAGAGTTATAAATAATTTGCCTTGATATAGTAGGCCCAAGGTGATTTAACATGTCATACCAAAGCATTAAAGCCTTATGGTCACTTAGCCTCAAGCTTATTTGAAGCAGTTGGATTGACTTTGTTGTTTAACTCATAATTGAATGTGATTTGATATTAAAGATTGTCTTGTAATATAGCTTTGAAGTCTAAAAAGAATGCACTTAGCTTTTCTAGTATCAGTTTCTCTCTGTCAATAGTAGTAATGATGTACAAATATTTTATATTACCTTCACTCACAATTTCTATATGTAGTACCCATTCAACGCAATATCTTTGAAGCTAAGCAAGTTTATTCGAGAATAACTAAAAAAAAATAATGTATCTTTAATGCATATGTAGGTACCATTTAGAAACATTATGTGAACTCTTCCAGATCATTCAAGTATTTGCACAAATTTAGCTATGGTTGATATCTTGGGCGAATTAAACATTAACCTGATAAGAACTTCTGGTTTTTCAATATAGTGAGTTTTATTACACTGTATACCGTACATATGTCATCCTTAGTTTTATGCATTCCGCGATCAATACCACAAGAAATAATCTACTTACATAACTATTCAGTCATATAACAAAAATAAAACTGAGAACAACTAAACAATTTACCATGCAAAGCAAATATAACATGCAGACACAAGATACGTGGGATAAAAGAATAAGCCACAGCATCCAACGAAATATCTAAAAAACTAAACTCAATATTCAACTTCATAATAATAGTTGTAGATCTTCTAGACATACTTGGTGGTCTCCTAATTTATAAAAATGCCTTATCAATCACCTTTCCTATTGTAGTTATTTTCATTTTTAATGGAGGAAATTCTAGAAGATTTCAATTTGACTAGTTTGGTATTTATTTTAAGTATTGGGTAGTATAACCATATTTTGGTGATCATACCTGTCCATCAGAGATATAATGGTATAAAAAATGAGGGCTTATATCATATCTTTTGGGGATATTTTATTTCCCTTTTTGATGGCATCAGCAAGCCCCTTTTCGAGTGTGTAAAGATTGATTTAACAATAATAATCATAAAAAAAAAAACAGAACTTTGGGTTCTCAATATCCAATGACAAAATATAATGAAGAATTGGCCAATTAAAAATTAGAACGTCAGGTTCTCAATTTAAGAATCAAAACTTCTGATTCTATCAAGACTTCATGCTTGAGTTAGGACTTCAGATTCTTAACTAATGAATTAGAAATTCTGGTTCTATCAAAACTTCAGGTTTGAATCAGAACTTTTGGTTTTTTCAAAACTTCAGGTTTGAATTAGAACTTCTGGTTTCATAAAAACTTCAGGTTTGAATCAAAACTTTTAGTGCTATTAAAACTTCATATTTGAATCAAAACTTTTGGTTTCGTCAAAACTTCAGATTTGAATCAGAACTTCTAGCTCCGTCAAAACTTCATGTTTGATTTTATGACCTTTGTATCGATCTATAAAACTTTTGATCTTTAGAAATCAAAACTTCAGGTTTGATTATGAATATGAATTTTTGGACTTATATTTCAAATCTTAAAACTTCTGGTTCCAAATACTAAATGGATCTTCGGGTCTGAGTTATTCATTTGATATAGGACTTTTAATTTTATTATATGCAACTACTGCTTCTGGTAATAATAAATTTATCAAAACTATATAACCATTTAGTTATAATTTTACCGAAGTAATTATGTAAAGCATGCGGTGCAATGTAATATAACATGTCCATTATTTAAATCAAAAGGAAAAGTTAGATATAATGACTGTTGTTGCTAATCAAAGCCCTTTTTATTTTTGACCATTACAATATCTTTTTTTTTCTATTCCTATTATGTAGTGCTCGTCACTATAGACATGCTGAAAGAAATGGATTTGAAATCTGACTCTAGATGGTTCCTATATAGTAAAAATGAATTTTTGTGCTCTAATTGGTCCAACTCCCTCATTGACTATCAAACAGACGATCTTTTTCTACACACGAGTACATTTGTTTGAAAAGAGTCTAGAGGCGCAAACAGATTTTTGATTAGACGTTGAATGATCAAGATATCTCAGAAAGAAGTCTTTGCCATAGATCCAGTCAAATCTATGTTTGACCATATGACTTTGCTGATATAATGCTTGCATCAGCAGTTGGCATCATGTTGCCGTCAGCAATTGTGCTACTTCTTTTAGGTTGGACTTACTACAGATAGGTCAAGTCTGACCCGACCTGGATTGGCGTATATCCTTGAATTAAATTGGGCTCTTGCTTCGCTGGTTAAGTAGAGCTGACCTGACTTGAACTTGGCTTGAGCCTAGGCTATAATTAACTGCCTTCTCCTTCTTTACTTGTTCTAAACCAAAGACTAGAAGGCCTAGTCCTTGCTTCCCCTTAATAACAGTAGATAGGGATGGCAGGCGGTAAGGATGGGCGGTCGTTCCCGGAGACGACCCGATAATGGGCAGCGCGTGACGGTAGCAGCGAAAGATTATCCTCATCGGCAATGGTGAGTTTCCTTTTTCTTTAATCTCTTCCTTAAGAAAGATGCAGAGAAACATATAAATCTTCTATGAGAAACTCAAGTCCAGATCGTCTGATTCTTCTTCTCTGATTGGAAAATTGGATCCGTGGCCCATCGTAATCAGAGAACTGTGATCTCTCTGTTTCCTCAAACATGAACCGGCAATAGTTGTTATTATTATTATTATTATTATTTTGTTTTCAAACCTCCTGAAGTCTAGTGATGACCATCGGATCCTCTCTTCGCAAGCGAGAGAAGATCGTACCCAGAACCCCTTTCATTGATACGCGGATCTTCTTCCCTGTCGATGGAGACTGGGATCAAAACCCAAGCAAATAAGCATTCTAAGAACCCCCTCTATTCTCCAGTCTCTTGTTCAGAGAGTTTGCTCTTTACAGTTTCGACCAGGACCAAGTTCTGTAGCGAATCCGTGGCCCACCTCTAATATTCAATCTCAACCACCAAGATTTCTCTTGGACTAAGAGATTTGCATTGATATCTTCCTCTATTTCACGAAAGAAAATTTGGTCTCATCCTTTGCCTCTCTGATGAAAAGAAAAACCCAAACCCCAGCATGGGATTCAATGAAGTCGATTAGACGAGTAGCAACTTCAACCCAAAGCTCTTTGTGCTAATAACATATTGTGAAATATTAAACACAATAACGGAGAAGAGTAGAGAGGAAGAGTTAGATCTTCTTATTAAAAGATGTGGTATACATAAAGGAGAGAGGTTTATTTATAGGCAAGGTAACCTCCTTATTGAGAAACCTTAATTACATTAGATTTTAAATCTAACTCATCTCATATGGACATCCACCCATGATATATATCTTATAACAATCCCTAGTTTTTTGTCCATCCCAGTGAATTTGCCAACTCAAAAAAACTTGCATCATCTGTTTTTATTATATTCTAATATATTATTTACATTTAAAACAACTTATAACAATTGAAAATGATTTTTTATAGAGAAAAAAAAGTTTTCCTATTTCTTTCTAAAAAAATGGCAAAAGTAAAAAGTTGTTATGCTAATATGTAGAGTAACGGTTCTGCTATCAAATCTAAATAGGTCAAGGATGAGGAGTGGGCTCCACCTGAGAGGAAGTATTGAAAAATGTTTATATTGTCTCTACTAACTGGTCCCGATTTTTTTATAGGAATAATTCGCTAAGATAATTTAATATGATTTTAGAGCCGACAGGTTGCGAGCTCATATATATCCCAGACTGGATGCCTTAGTGCTTAAAAAAATGCATGTTGTCAAAAGTATACCAATCTATTCCACTAGAGGAGGTGAGTATTGATGAGTAGACTCCACCTAAGAAGGAGTATTGAAAAATACTTATACCGTCTCTAGCTAGTAACACATAAAGGTTTTGGTTAAAATAATTAACTGAGAAAATTTAATTACCCGACCTTCCAAGGGTTGACAATATGGTTTTATTCAATGGGTGAGTATGTTTATAGTGGTTGGCCTGGAGTAATATACAAAAATAAAGGGATAATATGGGGCATGATAAGAGTATAATACACTTATATAATACTTTTTTTCACGAATAAATCTTGATGCCCATCTTTCCCAAAGATATAAATGAATACCCAAAATAAATATAAAAATCAAATACTTTTCACAAAACAAATCACTAATAGAAAAACCCTAGAATATGAAGTCATTTTAAATATGCCAATTTTAAAAATATTTTTTTAGTAGAACAAAATTGTCATTAGAAACAAAGTAAAAAAGGAAAGATAAAACAAGAGACAAAACAATTAAGGTACATGCTAATTTTGAAATTATTATATAAGCAAAAGGATCTCTTGCACACGATTTGCATGCGAATGGCTCTTGTGCACTATTTGGGAGAATATTTTCCACTTAATAAACTTTAATTAACTAAAACAGTTTAATACACAAATACATATGCGCACACATATACTAAATGTTGGTCTTAAACTATGGAAAGAAAATCATTCTACGCATAAAGATATATTCGAATCCGACGTCATGCGTTCTTGACTTTAAAACTGCATCTAATTCTTGATCCAAGTTATACTCAATCCTTATTGCATGCGATATTTTTGCCATACACCTAATATAATTAACTGTGATAAATTTTACCTAGCTATATCTGTACCAAATCCGACCCGTTGACCAGTTGCAACGCTGCAGAGATAGTGTTCGGCACCAAGTTACAAAACCATGCAAGATTCAAGCAAATTACTCAAAATATTGCATATCAGCTTTACATCTATTCATTTATCATACCAACACCACACCCCTACTACACTTGAAGAAAAAAAGAAGAAAAGACGCATGCATGATGCATCACTCACTCTTTCTCAAGCATTTACATGATAGAACATGCATGCGGGTTGTCATCACTGAAGAGGGAGGTAATAGTCTCTTCATGGTTGCTGGGGCTAGGAAGCGCTTGGACCACATTCCTGACAAACCCAGATGGAGCCTTCTTATCGTAGGCCTGTGAGACGTATGGATAATAGACGAGGTTGTACGGGACGTAAGGCCAGAACTCTGCCCTCTTTCCCGTGTTCTTCACTCTTTTCAATACCTTGTTTGGATCAACGTAACCTGTAACAGTCACCCTGCTCTGTTTCTGATTTACATCCACCGTTTTCACACCTACAAAGCACCCAAAAAAAAAAAAAAAAAAAACCACCGTTTCAGTTTTGTGCTTATTGGTTTGTTCTGATATAAGATAAGAAGAAGCATCTATTTTTATTTTATTTTCAGGGACACCAACACCTTTTTCATTGAGATAAATGACTTTACTTTTTCTTTGGATCAATTGGAAGAGACCCTTTTGAGAAAATCTTGATTGGGTATGGGTTTTCTTTTCCTTTGAATCAAATGAAAGAGACCCAATATCTGAGAAAATCTTGATTAGTTTCACTGTAAAAGGGTAGGTGATCAGTGATCTTGAAAATAATGAGAAAATAAGATTTTTCTTTACAAATTATTTTGTTACTACATAGATGAAATATGAGAGAGAGTTTGTTACTGCATAGATGAAATATAAGAGAGAGAGAGAGAGAGAGAGAGAGAGAGAGAGAGATCTGTGCCTTTCATGGAAGTAACAGCATTTTTCACTTTCCTTACACAACCATCACAGTCCATTTTCACCTTCAGCTCAACTGTCTGAGAAGGGAAATTAACAGATATATTAATGTGATGATACTGACTAGTGAGGAGGCAAAAAGCAAAACAGGAGAAGAAGCAAAGTCGTCTTTAATTTTTCAATGCACAAAGCATTAAGGAAGAAAAAGGGATTTGAAGTTTCTGACTACCTGCATTGGTTTGCGTTTGCTTCTTGGGCTGACAGTGCAAAAGCTCGAGAGGTAATCAAGAGCTCCCATACTCTCTTTCAGACAAAGGAAGATCAAAGAGCTAGGAAGAAGAAAAGTAAGAGAGAGAATGGTTGCATAGAAAGGGGGATTGATGTTAGGTATATATAGTAAAGGAGGATTGATGTTAGGTATATATAGTGAAGGTTGTGTATTTTTGTATATAAAAAGAGGTGAGGAGGTGAATGATTGAGATTTCAAATGGGCTATGTGCTAGTTAGTGCTAGATATAAGCCTTTCACTTCACTGTTCCAAGGGATCATCTAAGTAGTTAAGGCCGCTGCTCTTTTTTTTTTTTTCTTTTTGGTAGAAAAGACCACTAAGCATTCAGGGTGTGCAGATTGGGTCGAGCTAAATCCGAACCTGCATGGCCCCAGTCAACCGATTGTGAAATTTATGTTGGGTCTAGGTTTGGGTCGGGCCTAGGCCTAGATTTTGGAACCCCTTGTTATTCAGATCGGTTCAAGTTTGGGCTTTTCGTTAAATTGAATTCGACCCAAGTACTTGTATGTATATATGATGTACAATACGTAGGATTTACACCATATGTAGGAAGTATATACATATGTATTGTGAATGTTATGTCCTTTGAAAAGCAAATCAAACTCAAAATAACCTGACCCAGCCAAGGTCAATCTGGCTCAACTTAAATTGCACTTGAATAGGGAATTAACAAATAAGGTCAGGTTCAGATTTCGAACGTCTGGTTTCATTTGGATCGGGTTCAGATTTAAGTTTGCCTACTCATAATTTGGGCATGGGCATGTTTCATTGGACCCTACTGCCATGTTACTTACCATGCATAAGAACCAACCCGGGAAATCTAGGTGTGGACCATTTTGTGGTCCCTATCAATAGTCGGGTCCAAGTCTCCATTCTAGTTCAGACCACACTTGATTAACCATTTTTTCGATTATAATAAGGAAATAATCATTATATATATTCTAATATGCTATAAGCCTAGTTGTGACTTATTTTTGTGAAATATATGTCAAATATTAAATCATATTAATTAGTATTAACATATTTAGACAAGGCATTGATGATAATGATGATTCATAGTAATGTATTTACTAATTAAAATGTGCAAGTGGTAGGGAAGACTTGGAATGACCTGGCAGGCTCCATTTCGAACCTCTGTAAGGCCTAACCTAATACACATTGCTAGCAGGTGATTGTATGCATATGGGGTTTTACCAATGATCAATCACAAAAGGTTAGTGGGTTCCTCGCCATAAAAAAAAGAAAAAAAAAGTATTTACTAGTATTCAGGTAGCTGATCTGGTTCTGGGTCCAATCAGCCCTATTGGGTCCTCATCTCGATCTGCTATTTCTCTTGCTAGAGTACACCATTGAAAATCTGCTAGATCTAACCGTGAGTAGGCCATGGACAGAGTACTCCTCGTTGACTAGCCTTGAGATATTCAGATTTTCCTCTTTTTTCCTTTTTCCATTTTTGAGTCAAGTAAGATGGCCAGATTTTAAAGACCCTTTTTATCCTTTTTTCTCAGAATGACTACACATGACCCATATCAGAGTCCAAGAATTGATTCCAGTAGTGTGTAAATTAGTGTAAACTACTGATATTTTTCTCAGGAACAGCTTGGGTCATGAGAGGAAAAGGAAGAGGGAGGGAGGGAACAGGAGCCGGAAAAAACGATGGAACACAGAGCTAGTGACAATTTGACATAGTTTAGAGATTATTTATTTATATAATGAATAGTTGAAGAGTGGAATGATTGAGACTTTAAGCATGGTGTGAATGATTGAGATTTTGAGCATGGCGTGACTAAGTAATTGAAAGGAAACAAATAAAATACATGATTGTGTTATAAATAATCCTATGAACCTTGGGATCAGAGCAGGCACCAATTCTTTTGTGTTGTACCCATTTATGGATTTCATAGTTTAGTGATGAGGAAGTCTTAAAAATCCAATTGGGGTCAGAATTCAGCACTACTTAAATTCGATTGGCTTGTCCCAGATTGCTTTGATGTTTCAGGAAAAGGCCATGTCCATGACTTCTGGGTTTCACAGAGGAACATTAGCCATCTACATTCTCTATATCCTGTCGGTGCCAATTAAATCACAGGCCCATTAATGGGTGTGTATAAAGGTTGGGGCACAAAATTTCTGCTGATAGGGATTGCGCCAATGTATTTATTTGGATTTATGATACAAGAAGGAAGTTGCCCATCTGTTGGATGGACCAGAGTCACCAGACAGATGAGGACCTGCAAATCAGACGGCAGCGATTCTCAGAGAGATGAGCTAAGGTGAAAACATATATATGCAAAAAGTTTTGGCATCGATCTGTTGATGGGGTCCACATGTGTGATTACACGTGGGTGGGTCCCAGCTAGATAAGATAAGCCCCTCACATTTGAAGAGCACATCTTCGGTTCCCATTTGATAGTTATCTGATTAATCCTTTTCCTTTTTGGAAAATTCTTCTCTATCTTTGATTAATTATTAAGTATAGAAGTTCCACGTCCAAATTATAGTGGAGGTAAAGGGAATGGAACCATCCTCTCATGAGTCTCAAAAGTATCCAAGCTAGGCAAGGCTAAGGCATATTCTAGGCCTAGCTTGGCTTTAGTAACATTGGTCTAGGCCAGGCCTAAGCCCGACATGGGCCATAAAAGTTAAGCCATACCCCATCCATTTAATCAATTGGGCCAGGTTGACCCAAGCTTTCTATCAATTTTGTGTGCATTCAATCAATCATTTGGACTAATTGAATTAAATTACATGCATTTCTTATATAAGCTTGGTGGGCCGAGCTTTGGATTTTCTATCACTTACTGCAAGCCCAACCCAATTATTAAATGGGCCCTAATTACATTTCAAACCCAGGCCCATATCAGGCTTGTGCAAGCCCGGCCTATGAGCACCCCTACCCAAAAGTCATTTATCAAGTGATAAAGAGGGAAAGAAAGAGAGTTCCATTTGGAAAACATTGACCAACATTGTTATAAGCCAGAGAGGGACTTGTTTGTAATTTGGGAACAAGTCAAGGACTTGATGTAAATTTAATAATTTCCAGGGACAATCTTGTAATTTCACATATTTTTAGAATAACCATATAAGAGTGGTCGTCCGACCTTGCAAGCTAGATCTTCCTTCTATTACTTCTCAGAATTTTCTCTCTCTCTCTCTCTCTCTCTCTCTCTCTCTCTCTCTATTTCTCTCGTTTCTATTTTCTTTCATTTTTCTGTCCTTACAACAAATATAGAGAAAACCTTATATCTAATTGAATCTAGGGTTTCAACCAAGATTTGATCTAAGTTGATCCAAGCCATCTAATACGTAATTCCATGATTAGGGTGTCCATTCTTGCCCTTAGATTGTGTTGAGCGAACATGATGAGATGAATCTTTGAAAAATATTCTCAGAACTCCACATTGGATGCCTGATTCTATCCAATATAAGTTCCTCCTTATGTTTTTAGTAATGTAATCATCTCCATTAGAGCTTTTGCAATGCAAAAGGCTCACAAAATGACAAGTTTGTAGGTCATTTTTCTTCTTTTTAATCCTAGCTTAGGGGGTTGTATCCCCTAGTCCTCTGAGGGGAGTAGACATCGGGCGAGGTGGGGATACCATCGAGTGAGGAAAGAGACCTCGGATCAGGTAATATAGCCCTCAGATGAGGAAGGTAACTACCCAGGCTTAAGCCCTAGGTAGCCAAGTAAGCACCGAGTGTTGGGTATATGTCTTGTATTCCGGTTTAGCCAGATGAGTCCACTGGGTTATCTAGGGACTGGTTTAAGATCAAGGGTGTTTTGGTAATTATACCAAACCTTTCTTGGTGGCCAAGAAAGCTAAAATTATATATGTATAGTTTGTAACCTTAGATCTTATGCGCTAAAGAGAGGTGAGAGCTCTCTTGCCCGTAGTGTTTTTACACCACGTAGGTGAGATGATGTGAGAGAATGAGAGTCTCTGTATGCTTTACTCGTGATAGTAAAGATGATCGTCTCTGTGCCCATGGATGTAGCCATGTTTGGGTGAATCACGTAAATCTCTGTGACTCTTCTTGTGTGTGATTGTTTTGTGTTGATCTTGTAATTTATGTGTGTGCACAATGGGTGATGTCAAACTCACAACAAGTGGTATGAGAGCCAAAGTGGTGTTCCTTGGGTTTCTGAGCGAGGTGGAGATCGCTTAGTGGCTTGGAGGTTGTGCATGGAAGATCAACGGATCGGATCTTCTCAGAGGATACGGATTTATGCAATTCTCGTTGCAGAAAAATCAGAGATCATTTTCGTGATCTTTGGTTGGGCCACCATCAGAGAAGAAGAAGACGAGATTAGGTTCTCCGGTTTGGCTGGGATCAGAGGAAAAAGGATTCACAGGTTCAGTTCAGATGTTGGAGTTGATTACTGTAATTGTGATTAATGGTGCTCGATTGGAACTTGTAGAAGGACTAAGATCGGTGGGTTGTGATCAGAGAGAGACTGGCTCTCGATTTGCAGAAAACAGGGGAGATCAGATCAGGCATGGATCGAGATCACAAGGTGGGCTAGGCGGTTATTGGCTACAGGAGATCAGAGATCTCCGTTGTAGTGCACGAAACACAGAGAAGAAATCGGCCGTGGTTCTTGGTTCGCCGGAGAAGAGGAAAGCAGTCGCTGACCGTTGTCAGTGAACTGCTATTGCCGGACTGTCGGGGAAGAAGATATTGATTGCTCTACTGCAATAAGGAAAAAAAAAAAAAAAGGACCTGCCGTTGCTGCGATCATTAGCCGCCAGTTGCCGCCGCCAGACACCGATCATCGCCGTCGCTGGACCAGGCAGCATTAACTGAAGTAGTTCGGGGCCTGCAACTGCTTCTATCTGCAACGGGGTTGCAGAATGCAGAGTGAAGAAGGAAGACGACTCACCGTTTTCAGGTTGGGTTTTAGGTATCCGGTTAGGTCATTCGACCTGACCCGTGGTGGAGAAGCCCAGGCAGCGCAGGCTCCAAGTTCGGGTCCAGGTCAGGTTAGATCTGACCCGGTTATAGTAGCAGATTCTAGGTCAGGTCCAGTGCAGGTTGGTCCAGGTCGGACCAGACCCATCAAACAGAGCCCAATTACCAGCAGCACAAGTTGCAGGCTGGGTCGGATCGGGTCGACCTAGTCCGTGTACAAGAAGCCCAACCCAATAGTTCAATCCAGCAAGTCAGCAGTTCGGGTCAGGTAAGACCTGACCCGTGTGAGCAAAGTCCAGCCCAATTTGCCAGCAAGCCGTGACGTCAGCAGTGACGTCAGCGTCGGTCAACAGGCAGGTTTAACCACATTTGTGGCTGAAATTGTTTCTGCGATATCTTGATCGTCCGATGTCCGATTGGAGATCCGTTTGCACCCACAGACTTGTTTTGAGCAAATCTACATAGTGGAAGAGGATGATTGGCTGTTTAGCAATCAATGAGGAGGTTTGATTGATCGAAGCATAGGAACTTGTTTCTGCGATATCGAAGCCATCCGAACTTGGATTTCAAATTCATTTCTTCCAGCATGCTTGTGGTGATGAGATTTACAACTTGGTGTAGAATTCTTGAAAACAAAAGATCTGAACAGATGTGGATTTAGGTCAGAATCGAGTCTACTCGACCCGGTTGTTGTTATAAACCCAATAGGAGGAGTCGCCAGCCTAGTTGCAATGGGTTTGCTGATTCAAACGAAGTTGTTCGTTTGGGGTTCACATACTTTCCAGATCGCATGTGATGCTGTTCATCTTGCCAGAGCCAAGCCAATGAAGAAACAATAAGAGGAGCTGATGCATCAGCAGTTGTCAAATATGTGTTTGATTGAACGGAGGCCAGGTCAAATAGAGTTTTTGACCGCTCAGATGCAGAGGTTGTTCTGCAATTGTGAAGTCATCTGGACTTGTATTCCCTATCTGTTTTGCTTGCATGCTTGTAGTGATTGGATCTTCATAGTGATGTTGAAGATGGGGCGAGATGGTGAGTGATTCAGATATTGATATCACTCAGATTCGTCAATGGATTCAAGCTTTAAGTTCGAGGTGGAGTTTGACGAGAAGATGAACTTTGCTCAAAGTTCATGTGTTGGTTCAACATGTCAAAATGTTGAAGGAAGAAGTCTGCATCATTTGTGCAGTGACGTTCTATTCAGCAATGAACGTGAAGATATTGCCGATTTTATCTCATGGTGGTTCGAGTTATGTGGAATTCAAGCCAAGGTGGAGATTGTTGGGTATATATCTTGTATTCCGGTTTAGCCGGATGAGTCCACTAGGTTAGCCAGGGATTGGTTTAAGGTCAAGGGTATTTTGGTAATTGTACTGGAGCTTTCTTAGTAGCTGAGAAAGCTAAGATTATATATATGTATTGTATGTAACCCTAGATCTTGTGCGCTGAAGAGAGATGAGAGCTCTCTTGCTCGTGGTGTTTCCACACCACATAGGTAAGAGGATGTAAGAGAATGAAAGTCTCTGTGCTTTACTTGTGATAGTGAAGATGATCGTCTCTGTGATCTGGATGTAGCCCTGTTTGGGTGAACCACGTAAATCGCTGTGTTTCTTCTTGTATGTGGTTGTTTAGTGTTGATCTTATGATTTATGTGTGTGCACAACGGGTGATGTCAAATTCACAACACCAAGGGCTCTAACTAATAAGGTAAGAGGCATGTTGAGATATTTTGTCAAATTCTCTTGGAATTTGAAGAATGTTTTGGAAATGCTTGTGTAATACAAAGGATTTCTCAGTGCCTCTCCGGGCACAAATTTCCCATGTTTTGGATTGGTGCTCTTCCATGCAATAAGGATATTTTTTTATAAAATTTTCCTCAAATCCACTGAAAGTCATTTTCTACTAAAAGGCAGATCTACTTTCGTGTGTCTGCATAAAAATAAAATTTTGTAACTGCAGATTTCCAGCAGTGCATAGACATGCACTTAAATATGTAGTTGGAATCTTTGGTAAAATCTTTGGAACTTTGAAAGATGCTATCTATTTAGCACAGGACAACACTCATCATGTCTGGGATTTTCAATTGAAAGAAAATCCATCATTAATAATTAAAATTTACAATTCTACAAGGGGTCAGATGGATGTCGGAACTTTTTATATGGACTTCCCAAATTTGTGGATTTCTAATTCTCTAGAATTTTAACTTGTAGATTTTGGAACTTTTTTCTTTTTTGAAATTTTTCTAAAAAGAAAAAAAGTGTAGATTAACAGCCAAAATTAAAGCCAGTTCAAGAAAGTTTCAATTCAAATAATAGCTTCTAAAATTCATTGAAGTTTCTATCATAAGTAGTTTCCTTGCAAAACAAACCTGACCTTGTCATACACTTGCTATTATTTCTTACAACAAGTTGATACAAGTAGGATGTTACATTGAATGTACGAAGTTACAAGTACTAAGTCAGAGTTACATGGAATATGAATGATTAATGATTATACATTTCAAAGTGATCGAAACAGATATAGTAACAATCATATAAAAAAGCAGGCAAGATTTTTTTTTCTGTGCCATAATGAAACATTAGTTAGAATTTAGGATTTGCAAGGTGATCAATCTAGATTTAGAGACCGGGATACCTAGAAATTAATGAAAAAAAAAAATCCAAGATCCAATCAAATCCTGGAACCGAAACGACCAAGGGGGTTGAAGGGGTGTTACTAAACACTAATTCTTTCTTGAATTTTCTTCAAGGCCAAATGCAGAAAAGGAAAACTGCGTGAATCATTTGATTTGTCCTAGCATAGATCAAGGTAAATGTTTAGATTCCAAATATTATTTTTTAAGAGCCGAAGTTTAGATTTTGTGTGTTTGAATGAAGTTCGAGATTGTAGACGTTTACAAGTACATATTTTCTGTAGCTCAGTTGAGGGTTTCTTATTGATTGCTTCTTCTTCAAAGCTTAGTTGATTTCTACTTTTAACTTGAGTATTCATGGATTCCAAAATTTTCTTCCGAACCTTCTACTAAATTCTAAATAAAAAATTGGCTTGCACTCCACTCTACTGAGATCTGATGCTTTTTAACATCATTGAAAATCCATAATACATTCCTTTCATTTTATTCTATTCCATTCATTTCTGTTTGATTACTTATTGCTAAATGAAGTACTACCTGGATACATTCATTCTATTCCATACAACATTCCCATCTACTCAAAATCCATCAACTAGCATAAAAATATAAACCTGCATACAACACATGTATTGCATAATGTCAACATCCATTCCGCAATCCAAACAACAGTCCATTCCAGTCAAGAATAGCCTCTTACCCTAGTGGTAAGAGGCATTGGTCCTTACTTACCTGACTAGGGTTCAAACTTGGCTAGACACCTTTCCTGACCTGAGGACGTGTTGTCTCACCCAAGGCTTCTTTCCCCCACCAGAGGGTTCCTCAACCTTACCCAAGGTGCCTCCCCTTACTAGAGGGTTAAAGGTCCTAGCCCCCCTAATGCTGGGGTACAAAAAAATAATAATAAATTAAGATAAAATAATATGCATGTGTGTGAGAAATGCTAGTATGCATCATTCCCTCACCATAGGGTGAGGGACATTTATTTAATTAGAAATATTTATCTGCAAAAGACAAAAAGGCATATGAAAAAGAAAAATGCTCATGCACAAATAAGAAAAGTCATTTAAGCATCCCTTACCTATGGTGAGGAAAGAATGCATACTAGCATTTCTATATATGTAGGGAACCCTTTTCCTAAGCTCAATCTTAGGATAAAGTAAGCTCAAGTGTTTAGCTCATGCCTGTGGGGCCCACCTAGGAATCTACGGGAGATGGAGATGGGGGAGATTTGAAGGACTCCTTAGGATCCTCCTCTTTACAAAAAATCAACCCCAACCTTTGTTTCTATTATCTCTATCTGCACTCCAAAACTTTAATGATCAACAGTCCATTCGGATCAGTGCACAGTCGATTCAATGGTCCAGTAAATTCAGATTTGATTAAAAATTAGTAGACATGGGCAATTCGGGAGGGGGGGAGGGGAAGGTGTTGTGTGTTTGGTCCATTTGGATGAACCAAAGGTGGGCCCCAAGAGTTAGAGCTTACGGGATTTCTTATATAAGTGTAAGCTTAGGAGAGGCTTGCCCATTTATATATTTAAAGGTATAAGATGAGATTTTGAATTTTCTAATTCATTTGAGAAATTTATTAAATTCTCTAATTGATCATTTGAGAAATTGAGTCTTAATGAGTCCAATTTAATCCAACTCTTACATCTCTTAAGTTGGATGATGGATGACTCAAACCCAATTTTAACACCATCATTCTCTTTACTGCATTGAACATATACGTTTCAAATTCCTAAAGCTAATCTATTATTGAATACACTAAATTCCATGAAATCGTACAAAGATATCAAACCTTATAAAGTATTCTGGATATGTCATATATAGGGGCAGAACCAATTGAGAAATATATATATTTATATAAAAGGTAGGCCTAAATTAGGGCCTTAAGGCCCCTTTGGCCCACGGCCCACCCCTTTTTCAATTTAGTCGACCAAGCACAATCCCTCATCTCACTCTCTTTCTTTTTCTTCATTCCTTTCCTCGTTCCTTCTTCTCCCTTCTCCTTCCACCTTATGGCTAGCCACCCTCCAAGCCACTAACTATCAGTCTTCTACTGGCATCTTCTTTCTCACCCTTATCCTGTAGACACCATTTCCCAAACTTCTCCCTCTTCCTTAAGCTCTAGGTAAGCTCCCAACCTCTCCATAGTTAAGTCTTTTGAGTTTATAGATTAATAATAGTTTAGAGATGTTCTTTAGAGTCTTTTCTCCCATTTTATAGGTGGGTTTGGCTCGGCTTCAGGTTTTCCCTCCATTGAAGCGCCTTGAGTTTGGTCTTGAGCTGGGGCTTCTCCTCATTTCTATTTTCTCTTATCATAGGGCAGGTGGATAGCATTTTTATTGTTAATATGTTGATTTAATCTTGATTCTAGAATTTTAATATACTTGATTTGTTTTGCCCATTTTAATGGAAATGCATTAACATGACCATACCATTAGGAATGAGTACATGATTGTAAAGAGTAAACAATTTTTTTGGCCAAATTATGTGTCTAAAATATTTTCAATATTTGTGTGATGATTGAATTAGATAGTAAGAAAGAAAAAAAAAACTACTAGATTGTGATTTGTGAATCATTTACTTTATCATAGTTGCTAAAACATACTTTATCATAGTTGCTAAAACATACTTTTTATGATTTCAATTTAATTTTTAGATGCAAAGACAATTCCAATTAATGTATATTTCAAGAGAAAAAATAACAAAAAATTGGAAGCATATACATCATTGCTAGCCTCCGATTTGCCAACCTCCTCCAATGTTAAGATTCCAATTCAAAAAAATTCCAAGGAACACTTGAAATTATAATGATTTCCTTATGAAAAAAAAATCTTCTAATTTGGCCCTTTTGGTGTAGAATCCTAATTCTGCCCCTAGTCATATACCTCCTTGGGATCTTATGTCTTCTTATTTAAGAAGGACAGGTTTTTTTAATATATAATGGCTTACAGAATGAGGATCATCTCATGTCACGCGAAAAGAATTTGGCTTTCACATTTATTGGACCCGATTGTCAAAATTGCTTTGAGCTCCTTTGAATTTCAATACTATGCCATGGGATTCTCTAATGGTACATTTATTTTCTTTTCTTTTTTTTTTCTTCTGTGTTTCTTTTGTGCATTTTCTTTTCTTCCTTTTTTCTTAAGAACTTGCAGATTTCTATAAGAATTTGTTTGCACTTGATTTTCTATTGCATTAGAATAAAAAAGAGAAGGGTAGGATATGTTCTTGAGATACAAGTTGCAAGTTCCTCTACTGACAGGTTCCTATTGTAGTTTTTTTATCCATTGTGGAGGTAAGATAAGATCTTCTTGAAATATAAGTTGCAAGTTCTTTTATTGGCAATTTCCTATTGTGGTATTTTTTTTTCTTCCCACTATGCTTTAGAATTCTTTATTTATACTTTTAGTTAAATATTTTTATTGAATTTAATATATTTTTTTAAAATCTTGATTTCTTTTTTTTGTCTTCCTTTTTTTAATTTTATTAAATTATATTTTTATTTTTATTTAAATATTTGTATTCTTTTCAATATATTTTCTAATTGATTTGAGAAATTTAAAGTCAAATTTAGCTTCAACTCTCCAATTGAGCAATCGATGATTGATTTTAAAGAGTCCAATTTAGCTCCAACTGCTAATAGATTAAATCTGAGTAATTTCACTTCAGTGGAACTCCATAGCAGGGCCCACGTATTTACTTGTCAACATTAAAGACTTATTCATGTATGAGTAGTGACCTGAAATTTCAAGTTAATCTAATTTTTATCCACCAATGAATTGGCGACTGAAAAGATTGATAATGGATATGCCTAAGTTTGTGTTAATCACTTTTGTACAATTGGAGGATATTTATTCTTGAAAGTTTGGATTTCAATAATTGCGACCCACTCTCTGGTTTTAATCCGTAACCTAGGATTTCTCTAGGTGAGAGCCAAGGATATGGATTTTAGATCCAAACTAGCATAAATTAGAAGCTAATGCTAGTCTTCAAAATTTCATATATACCTATATGACAATCCATTTAAATAATCTTGTGAAATTATAAGAATAAGAAATCAATAGGTTTCAATGTAATCCAAAATGATTCAAATATAAAAGGATCTAATAGCACACGTATGATCATGAAATCAAAAGAAACATGATGAAAGTTTTATAGGGTCTCGGATCTCTAAATTGCAAGACTACAAGAATTTACATTTTTAGCTACAAAAAATTTTATCGCCAAAAGCCTACAAAATGTCAGTAAATAATTTTATTGACAAAAATATTTTGTCGCCAGAACGTCGCCCAAAAAAGGTCAGCAAAATATTTTACCAACGTAATAAAATTTCGTCGGCGAAAACAATATTTACCGACGACAAATGGACATTTACCGACGTTACCCAACGTCGGCAAAAGTCATTTTATTTAATTTTAATTTTAATTTCATTTTTCTTGATGGTATTTTAAAGTCGGTAAAGAAGTTTTCGTATTTTCTAAATTTTAAATTCTTGTTTTACCGAAAACGTTGGCAAAAATATTACAGAAAATTGTAAAATTCCATTTTGTCAACGTTAAAAAAACATTGGTAAGTTAATTTCAATTGTTTTAATTTTTATTTTACTTTTTCTGGCGCTTTCTAATGTCAATAAAATCATTCTATTCTCATTTTTTATTTTTTTATTTTATCGACATTTTTTAACGTCAGTAACATTTATCCCTTTCTAAAATTTTCAATATCCTTTTGCCGTTGTTAAAAAATGTCGGCAATTTATTTATTTTTTAAAATTGAATTTAATTTTGCTGACGTTAAAAAACGTCAGCAATTTATTTATTTTTTAAAATTGAATTTACTTTTGCCGATGTTAAAAAACGTCAGTAATTTATTTATTTTTTAAATTTGAATTTACTTTTATCGACGTTAAAAAACGTAGACAATTTATTTTTTAAAAAATTTAATTTACTTTTGCCGACGTTAGAAAGCATCGGCAAAAGTGATTTTTTGTTGGCAATATTTTAATTTTTTAAAAATATAATAACTAGTTTTTGCTATAGTCTTCCAATAAACCTGTTTGTACCTGTATCAAATATAACCTATTCATATACCTGTATTTAACATAAGAAATCCATCCATGCAAGAATTGCTAAATAAACAAACAACCATCACCATTTTTCATCAAGTCATTCATCTTATTTCACAAATATTACAATGATACAGTCCCATATAAATATAAAATATACAAATACAAATAGACAAAAATAAAAATAAAACACCCCTCCAAGTCTGCAACCGAACCCAAATCGTCCATCAATTTGTAATGACAAAAATAACATTAGAACCTTTTCAATGAATTAAATTACAAATGTAAGATCATAAACATGTATATATATAATATTTTCCTAAGTTTTTCGACAACTTGTTTTCTGGTCTAAATATTGAGAATTAAGTGGTTATTAGGTCTAATTTGTTACCCGGAGTCCGATTCATGAGCCGTCAATTCGTGCAAGTTACTTTGGCCTCAAGTGAGGTACTCATGCCAGTTTCCAGGTCGCCCGATGGCCATTTCCTATTTCGAACCTCCGGCGGCTTATGTACGAGCCTAAGTGTTCGGAATCAACATTTTTCGGTCTAATTCCCTATCTAGGAGTACAATTTGTGAACCGTCAGTTCCTACAAGTTACTCTACCCTTGAACGAAGTGCTCATGCCAGTTTTTTATTTTTCAAGTGGCGTTTCTCGTTTTCGACCCCCCGGTGGGAGGTTTCGAGCCAAGTCTTGAAAATCATAGGTTTTTGCTTCTAATTCTCTAACCGGGAGTCCGATTTGTGGACCATCAGTTCCTACAAGTTACTCTACCTTTGAGCAAAGTGCTCGTGCCGTTTTTGACTTTTCCGGGGCCGTTTACCATTTTTTACTCCCTGGTGGGCTGTTTTTGAGCCTAAGTCTTGAGAAATTGTAGGTTTTTGCTTCTAATTCTCTAATCGGGAGTTAGATTTACGGACCATCAGTTCTTATAAGTTACTCTACCCTTGAGCGAAGTGATCATGTCGGTTTTTGATTTTTACGAGGCCGTTTCCCATTTTGGACCCCTCGGTGGGTAGTTTTCGATCTTAAGTCTTGGAAATCATAGGTTTTGCTTCTAATTGTCTAACTGGGAGTCTGATTTGTGGACTGTCAATTCTTTCAAGTTACTCTACCCTCGAGCAAAGTGCTAGTGTTGTTTTTTGATTTTTCCGGGGCCGTTTCCTTTTTTGATGCCCCAGTGGACGGTTTTTGAGCCTAAGTCTTAGGAAATCGTAGGTTTTTGCTTCTAATTCTCTAACCGGGAGTCCGATTTGCGGGCTGTTAGTTCCTACAAGTTACTCTCCCCTCGAGCGAAGTGTTCATGCTAGTTTTTCATTTTCCAGGGCCATTCCCCATTTTTTACCCCTTGGTGGGTGGTTTTCGAGCCTAAATCTTGGGAAATCGTAGGTTTTTGCTTCTAATTCTCTAATTGTGAGTCCGATTTGTAGACCGTCAGTTCCTATAAGTTACTCTACCCTTGAGCAAAGTGCTCTTGCCAGATTTTTTTTCCGGGGCCGTTTACCGTTTTTTACCCTCCCTAGGCGGTTTTTGAGCTTAAGTCTTGGAAATCGTAGGTTTTTGCTTCTAATTCTCTAACGAGGAGTCAGATTTACGGACCGTCAATTACTACAAGTTACTCTACCCTCCAGCGAAGTGCTCATGCCATTTTTGTATTTTTCTAGAGCCGTTTCCCATTTTTTACCCCCCGGTGGGCGGTTTTCGAGCATAAATCTTGGGAAATCATAGGTTTTTGCTTCAAATCCTTTAACTGGGAGTCCGATTTTTGGACCGTCAGTTCCTACAAGTACCCTACCCTCAAGCGAAGTGCTCGTGTTCATTTTTTATTTTTCCAGGGCCATTTCCCATCTTAGACGCCCCGGTGGGCAGTTTTCAAGCCTAAGTCTTGGAAATCATAGGTTTTTGCTTTTAATTCTCTAACTGGGAGTCTGATTTATGGACCGTTAGCTCCTTCAAGTTACTCTACCCTCTAGTGAAGTGCTTGTACGTGGGGCTGTTTCCCGTTTTTGACCCCTTGGTGGGCAGCTTTCAAGCATAAGTCTTAGGAAATCGCAGGTTTTTGTTTTTAATTCTCTAACATGGAGTTTGATTTGCAGACCGTCAGTTCCTTCAAGTTACTCTACCCTCGAGTGAAGTGCAAGTGCCAATTTTTTATTTTTCCGGGGCCGTTCCCCTTTTTTGACCCCTGGTGGGCAGTTTTCGAGCCTAAGTCTTAGAAAATCATAGGTTTTTGCTTGGAATTCTCTAACCGGGAGTCTAATTTTGCGGACCGTCAGTTCCTTCAAGGTACTCTACCTCAAGCGAAGTGCTCGTGCCAGTTTTTTATTTTTCCGGGCTGTTTCTTGTTTTTGACCCCCTGGTGGGCAGTTTAAGAGCCTAAGTCTTAGGAAATCATAGGTTTTTGCTTCTAATTCACTAACCAGGAGTCCGATTCACTAACCGTCAGTTCTTACAAGTTATTCTACCCTCAAGCAAAGTGCTCATGCCGGTTTTTTTATTTTTCTATGGTTGTTTCCCATTTTTAACCCCCTGGTGGATGGTTTTCGAGGCTAAGACGTGGAAAATCATAGGTTAACTAAGAGAATGATATACTAACCAAGGGGTCACATCATGATCTCATATAGCTATACCATCACCAGCAAAACTAGTTCCTCTAGAGATGTTGAAGCAGATCGTCGGATCTAACCTTGCCGCAACTGCCAATTGTTGAACGAGGGCCTCTAGTGCAGCTGTCCTCCTGTCCTGCTCAGCCTGCCGCCTGTCTTGCTTAGCTTGCTGCTGGTCCTGCTCAACCTACCTCCTAGTCTGCTCAGCTAGCTACTTGTGTAAGGTGATCACCTCAAGATGCGGCGCCCGAGACTGTGGAAGATGAAGAGGTCCCTGTGTATATACCATACCCATTAAAGTAACCCGACTCTTCGTAAGCACATCAATAGCAATTTGTCCCCCAGTCATTGAAGCTGTGATAGATGGTTGCGACCATTCTTCAGTCCGCTGCACTAAGGCCTCCTACCATTTAAATCAATAAGGGATTTAGAATGCTTTTGTGGTATTATTAATCAAAATTGAATCGAAGAGCAAACATACATGTCTCTACTGAGCCACGTCATTTACCCACTCATTACTCTTTTGCCTATAGTGGGTATCATGGATGAACTGAGTAATGGGCAGTGCCTAACCGGCATTTTGTGCCATCTATCATTTGAAATTATTTTGTATTAGATATAAATCTACATATTGATAAATTAATAAACTTAATCTAGTTTCTTCATATGAATATAATTAGTAGCATCAAAGACATTCTCAATGCAAATGACTTGGAGCCACTAGTATGATTGTATGGCAGCTTTCTTCAACTTCGCCTACATAGAAGAGTAATAATACAATAGTTTTTTTCAACAAATCATAACTAATAAAATTACATTGGAATATGAATATAATTGTTGTAGATAACATCCAAATGTTACCCTCCACTGTGGTGATTCCCAGCACTGCGAGATTATCAATTGCCAGTTGGCAGGATCACAGCCATCTGCCGGGTGGTCCTAGGGTCGGGGAACTCCTTGCTCCAACAGCTCGAGATAGTGACTATGCAGCTTGTATTTTCAGCTCCTATACAAAATCCCACACTGCCGGTCAATGTTTGCCCTGAGCTGCATATCGCCGTCGTAGTCCCCGATATCAAATATTTGCTGCAATTAAGAGAGAGCCATATAAAGATTAGTAATAATAAAAAAATCCATATCTTGTAAAATATAAGATTAGATTACCTGAACTAAACCAATGATGGTAAGCTTGACCCCATTGTCAAGCTTCTTCCAGCCATGGGGTCAGACTGGGGCCATCTCTCTAATGGCTAACCAAAGATGGTTAACTAGTGATGGTCCATGTTCTCCCTCTGGAACATGGCTCCAGCTGGGGATTGGAACGGAGATGTTATTGTTCGTCAACTCCAAGTGCAGGCCGCGATGTAGTAATATCCCAGTAAGTACAGGGTCGGAATCCACAGGGAGCTATGTTTAAAATATTTTTAACTTGTCACCTGCCTAAACAAAAGTCTTAAACTATCCTAATTAAAATCTAACAAATACATACATTCCTAAAAAAAAGTTAATTACAATCACAATTCAAATAAAGAAAGTAAATCTTAAATCTAAAAGTTCCTAAAATAAAATTAAATTTACTGCAAAACAAACACATGTTAGAACTTTCAATAAAACTAAATCTAAAGTTAGAAACTTACTAAAAAGAAAACTAAACAAAGTTAGGAACAAAATAAACAAAAGTTAAAAAAAACAAAAACTTTCCTAAGTTAAAAAAAATTAAATTAAGCTAAGAATCTACACTTTCTAAAAAAAAACAAAAGATTTCTAAATCCTATTCAAAATTAGAAAGAAATTTAATTGTAGGAAAAGCTCTGAATAGAAACAACAACATACAATACAACGATACAAACAACTCAACTTTCTAAATAAAAAAAAATTAATGAGAATCTTTCTAAGTTTAAAAATAAATATCTAAAAATAAACTTTCCTAAACTAATCTATGATATATGAATGCAAAATAAAAAAAAAACGACATAAAGAGTGGATGAGTAGGGCATGTGATGATGCATGAATTAAATGGGCTGCCTTTAAACATTCAGAAATCAGTTTAAAAACTGATTTCAAATCTAAAAACTTATTCAACTTAATACAGAAGTCAGTTTCTAAAAAGAATTTATACACTTCACAAATATGTCACACAATCATTTGGATAAACGCCAGCTTTCTTAACAGTTTCAGGACTGATTTTTCTTGACTATTTTAAAGGGTGTTTCAAGTATGATTTCAAGTTTAGAAACTGCTGTAAACATAGGCATTCGGCTGTTAAAAAACATGTCAAAACTGTCCAAGAAAATTCATCCAACATAAACTTGATTAGGACTGTTTTTCTGCAAAATTCTGGACTATTTTCAAGTGCAATTCAAATCTAATTTCAGGTTTAAAAACTGCTGGAAATGTTAAGTACTTATTGATATTATTGTGTGCAAGTCAGTCTCATGAAAAATTCGTTTGACATGAACCTTTAAGAGACTACTTTCTGCACAAAAATCTGTTTCATGACTTTAAAACAAATAAATTTCAGATGTGAGATCCGATTTCTGAAGTTCTATGATAGACACCATTAAACATGATTCTAAAACATGAAATATGCATGAATGTAATTTAAACTACAGTAGTGAACAATAAAAAAATTATGCAATAACATAAATTGTGCAGAAATTAAAATAAAAAGTGTAGAAATTCAAATAAAGGTGCATAAATTTAAGAGTGCAGAAATTTAAGATTATAAGTGCAGTGAAAGAAAATAAGAATTGTAGGAAGTCAAAGGTAGTAAGCAATTGAAGTCAAAGGCAGTAAATACACTCAAAATTCTCTCTTAGTCTAGGCCTAATAATTTCTTAAAGTATGCTCTCTATTTGGGTCATCAATCCAAATAAGAAAAACACAAATCAAGCAATCATACAACCATAAGAATAAGAAGAATATCAAGATGAATATTATTGAACTAGTATGAGATAAAAAAATTAAAATAAAAGATTACACATACTAGGATGGAAAACAATTCCTCCCTCTAGTTGATCTTCAAGGTTAGTGGTGTAGCTTTAGGGCTAAGCCTTCTTAATGGCTTAAGACGGAGAGATGAGAGAGGGAGAGATGGAGTGTAGAAATCTAAAGGTGGGAGGTGGGTAATTCTTCTATGAAGGATATGAGAGAGGGGCCTTATTTATACTTTTTAAGTCCTATTCCTTTTCAAACTCTAAAATCTTAAAAATAATAAAAAAAATTGAAAGAAAAAGGGTCCCAAACAATGGCTTGGGCGTGAGATATCTCTTGGATGCTTCTTTCCTTTCTTGTATGTGCCACTTTACATTGAGATCTTTGGATAGATAATTTAGGGATAAGTATCCTCTCTTGGAATCAAACTTGGCCCACATGAGGTGTAGAACTTTCCCTTTTATCTCTTTGCATTGTCAACTTTCCTTTTTTGGAAAGTTCTCCTTGTTGGCTCCAAACTTGAAAAGATCTTTGAAGATAACTCTCTTGATTTTTTTCCTTTTCTTATTCAACCAAAAATCTAAATAAAATACTCTTTTGGATGTGGAATGCTTGGTTGGATATTTATTTTTATTATTTTTTTTCAATTAAATCTTTTTCTTCTCCAAAAAGAACTCCTATGTGGCTTTCCTTGTCACCTTTGATAAGATATTCTTCAAATTCTCTTTAAAATCTCTTGAAAATGTGCAACAAATAAATGGACCCCATCTTGGATGTTTTACATGTGTACTCCACACATGTGCATGTGTGTGTGGGACCATGAAGCCAATTTTTTACAATTTTCTTCCAATTTCTTTTTCTATTTAATTCTTCTCTCATTTCTTTTGAAAATCATATCCTTGCCTCAATTCTTTATAAACGGGACCCATTTAAAATGCTTGAAACCACTAAATCACACTAAATGAGGCTCTTTCAAGCTAATAAGTCCTTAAAATGGGTCGAAATGTATATGAAAACATGCATTTTTAATGACTTATCACACCCCCCCCCCAACTAGAGTTTTGCTAGTCCCTAGCAAAAAATGCGAAGAATATGAGGAATTCATCATAACCTAATCTAACCTAAAGCTAATTGAATGCAGGAAAAATGAACATGAATGCAACACCACTTTCGCTGGGACTCTCGACTGCATTTAGCGTATGCTGTAAGCCCTTAAACCCCTAGGTTCCCCCTGGTGGATGAGGTATGCTTCATGAGGGTTTGCAGTGAATATACTCACAAAATTCTCTTTTTTTAAGAAAAATAAATAAATAAATAAAAGTGAAAAGAAATTCCCCAAAAGAAAATTCACTCGTATTGGATATTTTTGAAATGTGGAATAATTAAACTTTTAGACTTTTCAAAGTCCAGTCCACAATTCTATTCTCAAAAACTTTCTCAAATTCAAACCAACTTGTGTGCACAGTGAAAAATGTATACATCAAAAACCTATTTCAGATATTCCACAATAATGTTGCAAAAATAGAATTTTTCCTTCAAATAGTCTGATCCCCTAAAATTTAGCAAAAAGAAATTTCCTCTCAAAGCTACTAAGATGGCTGCCACTTTACTATTTACTTCGATAGGCCTCTTTTTCTCCCAATGTTTTTTTCCCACGCAAGGGTTCCCAAGTTCATATGATGTAAGAAAAGTTAGAATCCAGAGAGCAAATCTGGTCCTTGTCCTCCCTACACATACTTGCTTGCAAACGCTTACGGACACTCCTCACTCACTTACTTTTTCCAATGTAGAAATTTCCAAGTTTATATGATATAACATAAGTTAGGATCTAAGGAGCAAACTTAGTCCTTATGTTTTTCCGCGCATATCCCTTAAAAATTTCTACAGACACTCGTTGGGCCATAATTCATTCTTTTTTTTTCTTATGACTGTGTAATGTTTAGGTCCCTTAAGCTTTCTATTTAACCCATGTCGCGAGCGTTAGGCCAACGACTATCAAACCAGATGGCTTTAGTGCACTAAATATGAAAATATCCTTTCGGGCTTACTAGCTCAAGTTAAAAAGGCTACAAACCCAAACTAGTCACAAACTTCTCATTATATGCTTTCTCTTCTTTTTTTTTCACTCTCTTATTTCAAATCAAAAGTATACACTAAGTGGCAGTTCTCATTTCACTCAAATTAATTCATTTTGGTTCTAATATATACAATTCACCAAAAATGAACGGGCAAACAAAATATTCTACAAAATAAATTTAAGGTTCACATCGTATTTTCCTGAAAATTCTAAAAATAACATTAAAGCTTCTTATCCAAAATTTCAAAAAATGTAAATGTGTATGTATGTAAAGACCAAGTTTTCGTAATTTTCTGATAGGTTTTCTCCTTTAGAAAATGCAAACTTTCTTTTTACTTCCAAAAGTATGAAAATTCCAGATTTCTATATATCTTCAAATCGCTTCAATTCCTTTAAAGACTTTCTTTACTAAAATGAAAAACAAATGAAAGATAAATGCAAAAATAAATGAAAATGTAAAATAAATGCCGGTAAAAATTCCTAAACCCAAAATAAAAGTCTAAAAATTGAAAAAAAATTGACAAAAATAAAAAAAATTCTATATGCCTAAAAGTATGCCTAAAATTGGACAAGCGTGCTTATTCTTACCCTCCAACCAATTATGTGCATCGTCCTCGATGTATATGAATGGAATGCAAACAGTAAGAATAACATGAGGAAATGAAAATGTAAAAGAGGGTAAAAAGAAGAGGCACCTGAAAATATGTTTGAGCTGCTCCTTGTCTAAAGTTAGACAAAACAAAAAAAAAATAACAAAAGAAAAACCATAATATACATATTATAAACAGCAAAAGGCCTTTATCAGATTCAGGGCCGATCAATCCTTATAGATAAGATCATCAAGAGGAATTTCTTCCTCTTCAAGTGGTGTGATCTCCAAGAATGGCTTCAATCTTTCGCCATTGACTTTGAACATTTGGCCATCCTTTGGATTGAAAATCTCAACAGCACCATATGGAAAAACTATTTTGACAATGTATGGACCAGTCCATTGAGAGTTGAGCTTGCTAGAAAACAAGTGAAGCCTAGAATTGTAAAGGCGGACTTTTTGCTCAGGGTGGATATTTTTCCTGAGGATTTGATTATTAGGAAAAACCTTTGTCCTCTCTTTGAATATTTTAGAATTTACATAGGCTTCCCTGCGCAACTCTTCTAATTCATTCATTTGTAATTTCTTATTAGATCCAGCTTTATCTATATCAAGGTTGAACTGTTTAATAGCCCAATAATCTCTATGCTCAAGTTCCATTGGCAAGTGGCAAGCTTTCCCATAAATTAGCCGGTAAGGAGACATTCCAATAGGAGTTTTGAAGGCTGTCTGATAAACCCATAATGCATCGGTTAGTCAAGCAGACCAATCTTTTCGATTAGGGATTATAGTAGTCTCCAAAATCCGCTTGATTTCACGATTTGATACCTTTACTTGCCCACTGGTTTGTGGGTGATAAGGGTTGGCTACTTTATGAGTTATTCCATATTGCTTCATAAGGGCCTCAAAAGTTCTATTACAAAAATGCGATCCCCCATCACTTATGATGACATGAGGGGTTCCAAATCATGAAAACACATCCTTCAAAAATCTCTATACGGTTTTGGCACATTATTCTAGCAAGGAATAACTTCTATCCATTTTGAGACATAATCAATAGCAACCAAGATATAAATGAAACCAAAACTAGGAGGAAAATGTCCCATAAAGTCTATTCCCCATACATTAAAAATTTTAACTACCAAAATTAGGTCCAAAGGCATCATGTTTCTTTTTGAAATATTACCCAATTTTGGCAGTGCTCACAGGTCTTGCAAAATTCATGAACATCCTTAAAAATTGTGGGCCAGTAAAAACCACATTGCAATATTTTGCATGATATCTTTTTAGTAGAAAAATGGCCTCCACAAGCCTGTCAATGACAAAATGATATGACACTAAGAATCTCATCATCTGGCACACACCTCCTGATAATTTGATCTGGGTAGTATTTAAACAGGAATGGATCATCCCAGAAAAAATATTTCACCTCAGAAAAGAACAAATCTTTATCTTGCTTAGTCCAATGGCTAGGAATACTACCCATAGCAAGAAAATTTGCTATATCTGCAACCAAGGGGGTTGGGATAATGGAAAAAGATGTTCATTTGGGAAATTGTCCTTGATTGGTGTTGGCTTAATAGGATAAAAAATAGCAAGTCTATAAAGGTGATCTGCCACAATATTTTCTACTTCTTTCTTATCTTTGATTTTTAAGTCAAATTCTTGGGGTATAAAGATCCATTTGATCAGTCTGGGCTTAGCATCTTTTTTAGAAAGAAGATACTTTAGTGTGGAATGATTAGTAAACACCACAATCTTAAATCCAATCAAGTAAGAGCGAAATTTGTCAAGTGCAAAGACCATTGCCAACAATTCCTTCTCAGTGGTTGAATAGTTGATCTGTGTACTATTCAAGCTCTTACTTGCATAATAAATCACGTAAGGCTTTTTATCCTTACATTGTCCCAAAACAGCGCCAACCGCATAATCACTAGCATCACACATGAGTTCAAAAGGAAGGTTCCAATCCTGAGGTTACATAATTGGAGTAGACATCAGCATACCTTTTAATATTTCAAAAGCCACTTGGCATGCCTCAGTCCATTTGAATTGTGCAGCCTTGGATAATAGTTCACAGAGAGGGTGAGATATAGAACTAAAATCTTTAATGAACCTTCTGTAGAACTCTACATGCCCTAAGAATGATTTTATATCTCTTACGGTTTTGGGTATGGGTAAGTTGGTGATCAAATCAATTTTAGACTTGTCAACTTCTAGACCTTTTTCAGATACAATATAACCAAGGACAATTCCTTGGTAAACCATGAAATGACATTTTTCCCAATTGAGTACCAAGTTCTTTTCTTCACATATAGTGGGAACAATCTCGAGATTACTCAAACAGTCCTCAAATGAGTCACCAAATACAAAGAAATCATCCATGAAGACCTTGAGAATGTGTTCTATATGTCACTATAGATACTCAGCATACAACGCTGAAATGTGTTGGGAACATTACATAACCCAAAAGGCATTTGCCGATAAGCGAAAGTGCCAAAGGGGCATGTGAATGTAGTTTTATACTGGTCGTCAAGAGAGATTTCTATTTGGTTATAACTAGAATATCCATCAAGAAAATAATAGTATTGGTGGCCAGTTACCCTTTCCAAAATTTGATCCATGAAGGGTAGAAGGAAATGGTCCTTGCGTGTGACCATATTAGGTTTCCTGTAGTCTACACATACCCTCCATCCTGTGGGGACTCGAGTAGGAACAAGTTCATTTTGAGCATTCTTGACTACAGTGACACCGGCTTTTTTTAGAACAACTTGGGTAGGGCTGACCCACTTGCTATCCGAGATGGGATAGATTATGCCCACATCAAGCAGTTTAACACCTCAGCCCTAACCACTTCTTGCATGGTAGGATTAAGCTGGCGTTGCATCTGCCTACATTTTTTTTACATCCTCTTCAAGGTAGATGCGATGTGTACATACTAAAGGATCAATTCCTTTGATGTCAGCCACATTTCAAGCAATCACATTCTTGTGTTGTTTGAGCACTTTCAATAACTGGGCTTCTCGATTCTCAATAAAAAGCAAAGAAATAATTACTGGGAGGTCTCCTCATCCCCAAGGTAAGCATATCTGAGGTTACAAGGGAGGGGTTTCAACTCAAGTTTGGGTGGTTCAACCTAAGATGGAAGAGGTGGTGCACCAGTTGGTACAAGCTCCTTAAACATGGATATCCAGATAGCATGAGTTGTTTCCATAGTGTTATCATCCATTTCCTCAAGAAAGTCCATAACATCTTTGGCCTCAAGCATCAACGCAATGTGGGAGTTAACACACTCCTTTAAATCATCCTCCAGCACAGTTTCACGAAGTTCATTTTAAGGAGATCATCATCAATATCCTCAGGATGCTTGTATAAATTGAAAATGTTTAGTTCAATGGTCATGTTTCCAAAAGAAAGTTTTAACATTCCATTCCGGCAATTGATTAATGCATTTGATGTTGCTAAAAGTGGTCTTCCCAAAATTACCAGACTTTGAGCATTGTGATTATGTACTAGTTGAGTGTCCAGCACATAAAAATCAGTAGGGAAATAGAATTTTTCAATTTGCACTAATATGTCTTCTATTACCTCCTTTGGTTTCTTGAGTGAACGATCTATGAGTTGTAGAGTAACCTTGGTAGGTTTCAACTTGCCTAGCCCCAATTGTTGATAAACCAAATAGGGTAATGATTAACACTGGCCCCCAGGTCTAATAAAGCCTAACCAATCCGGTGATTTCCAATGGTGCACGATATGGTGGGGCATCCTGGATCTTTATATTTCTTAGGTGTGCTACCGTTTAGGAGTGCACTAACTTGCTTATGAAGAAAGCTTTCTTTTGTACATTTGTCCTAGCTTAACAGTGCAAAGATCCTTAAGGAACTTGGCATAGGCTAGGATTTGATTAGTTGTATCCAACAGAAGAATATTGATTTTAACGTCCTTAAAAATGTCTAAGATCTCCTGGTTTGGGATTGGCTTCTTGGGATGGGTCAATCTTTGTGGAAAAGGGGCAATGGGTGTGATAGTTGTGGGGTCAGGACCATTTTCATTCTCAACAATAGTTTTTGCATTAGCACTATCCTTTTTTAATCTTTTTATTCAAATCCAAGGGGACATGTTGTATATCTTTTTTCGGATTCTCTTGAAGCTCTTTGCCATTGCGTAGAGTGATTGGCTGAACATGCTCCTGATAGTTTGGGTTAGTTATGTCGTTCACTTCAAACTGGCCTTTTGGGTTTGGGAGCGGATAAGCAGGAAATGTTCCTTTCCTTTGAGCTTGAAGGCTACGTTTGATTTGTTCGACAGAAGTTTCTAACCTTTGAATAGCCTACTAGTTATTCTGAATTATCTATTGATTATTTTGTATGTTTTGCATAAATTGTTGTTGAGATTGTACTAGCGTACCAAGGGACTCCTCTAATGACCTATTCTGAGCTTGTGGTGCATAAGATGTATTATGTTGTGGAGACATGTATGCACCATAATTTGATGGGTCTTTGGGGATTATACTCAGGTGTAGCAGTTAGTCCATTCCTCCAGCTAAAATTTGGGTGGTTTTGCCATGAAGGATTATACGTGTTCCCCATGGTATTTGTATTGAACGGGTTTTGGTATGAGTTCAAAATGTTAGTCCGTTCTTGAATTGCTTCCTGTAATGCAAGTCTAGTTGGATAGTCTACTGACAAATGATCCTTAGAAGCACAAATACCACAAACCATGACTGTATCCTTGTTCTTCCAAGTTTCAGGTTTCTATTTCTCTTGTAAGTGTAGCAAGCTTGGCCTGAATTTCAGTTTAATTGTTCAAATGATAGATTGCTCCTCCCTTAGATTGGTTCAATGACCTGGATTGATCTGCCCCATCAGATGGGGCCCATGTTTGCGCATTTTTGGCCATTAGGTCCAAAAATTCCCACGCTCTATCAATTTGCTTTTGATCGAATTGACCATTGCACATCATCTGAATAAATTGACGGGTGTCAGGAGTTAAACCCTCAATAAAAACCTCGATGGATGATATGTTTCATATCCATGATGAGATATGTTTCATATCCATGATGAAGATATGCAAGGAACAATTCATTAAATCTTTCCTAACACTTATAATAGGGTTCCTTAAGATTTTGCCTGAACATCATGATTTCCCTTTTCAAAGTATTGGTCTTATGCTATGGGAAGAATTTATTCAAAAATTTAGTCTCTAGGCCTTTCCAGGTGTTGATTGAACTTGGTCTAAGAGAGTGGAGCCAAGTCTTAGTTTTATCTTTCAAAGAAAACAGAAACAATCGAAGTTTGATTACATCCGGCACTACATTTTGTAACTGAAGTGTTGAGCATACTTCATCAAATTCTTTTAGGTGCAAGTATGCACTTTCAGAGTCAAGCCCATGAAACTTGGGTAGAAGTTGGATCATGCCTAGTTTGATCTCAAATTGGCCCATAATTGGGGGCATTATTATACATGATGGTGTAGTTTATTGAGCAGGGCTCAAGTAATTACGTAGAGTCCTAAGTGGCTAATTAACCTCCACACCATTGTGGTCCCCATTGTTATTTACATTCCTGAGTTGGGCATCATTGTTATTGACCCACTTGACATTGGAGACAATCTAAAAGGACTGGAGGGTCTAGGAGGTTCTTTCCTTTCTAAGCTATGCGCTGATCATCTTTGCTAAATTGGCTAAGAGGGGTTCTCCTTTCTTTTTGGAAATTTGAGATTTTTTTTATATTTTAGAAAAATGAAAAGAACCTAAGTTATGCAAACAACTAAGTAACTCCCTAGGGTTGAAAAGTTTCCTTAAGTTCTCCAATCTGGTCTTATGAAATCAATTCAGCCAGGTTAGCCACCAGGAAGTGGTAGAGTCACAGATGGACCTATTTGAAGGATCAGTTTCCTGAACAGTCAAGTTGTCCCACATTATAGGGCAAAGGCCTTCTTAGACATTGAGAAGATTTAGGACAGCAATTAGATCACTTTTGGTATACTTTCTTCCTAAAAGAAGTTGAGACAAGTTGAAAAGCAGTAACTTTTTTTGGATTTTAAAAAGTTTCTAAAAATAGCAGTGATGTGAGCTTTCTAGCAATCCATGCACTTCCATATTCCAATTGAGGGTGGTTCATCATTCCATGGATGTCCTCCTATTTCTAGAAAGATGTCAAAATTAAACCACACCCACAAAGCAATGCAAATAAGGAATTTTAGAAAAGTTACCTTAAATGGTGCTCCCTGGCAACGGCGCCAAAAACTTGTTCGTCAACTCTAAGTGTAGAGCTGCGATGTAGTAATATCCTGGTATGCACGGGGTCGAATCCATAGGGAACTATGTTTAAATTATTTTCAACTTGTCAGCTGCCTAAACAAAAGTCTAAAACTATCCTATTTAAAATCTAACAAATACATACATTCCTTAAAAAAATTAATTACAATCAAAATTCAAATAAAAAAAGTAAATCTTAAATCTAAAAGTTCCTAAAAATAAAATTAAATTTACTGCAAAATAAAACACATGTTAAAACTTTCGATAAACCTAAATCTAAAATTAGAAACTTACTAAAAAGAAAACTAAACAAAGTTAGGAACAAAATAAACAAAAGTTAAAAAAAAAAAAAACTTTCCTAAGTTAAAAAAATTAAATTAAGCTAAGAATCTACACTTTCTAAAAAAAACAAAAGATTTCTAAGTCCTATTCAAAATTAGAAAGAAATTTAATTTTAGGAAAAACTCTAAATAGAAATAACAACATATAATACAACTATACAAACAACACACCTTTCCAAATAAAAAAAATTAATGAGAATCTTTCTAAGTTTAAAAATAAATATCTAAAAATAAACTTTCCTAAACTAATCTATGATATATGAGTGCAAAATAAAAAGAAAAAAAAATGACATGAAAGAGTGGATGAGTAGGGCATGTGATGATGCATGAATTAAATGGGCTCCCTTTAAACATTCAGAAATCAATTTAAAAACTGATTTCAGATTTGAAAACTTATTCAACTTAATACAGAAATTAGTTTCTAAAAAGAATTTATACACTTCACAAATATGTCACACAATCACTTGGATAAACGCCAACTTTCTTAACAGTTTCAGGACTTATTTTTCTTGACTGTTTTAAAGGGTATTTCAAGTATGATTTCAAGTTTAGAAACTGCTGTTAAAATAGGCATTCAGCTGTTAAAAACATGTCAAAACTGTCCAAGAAAATTCATCCGACATGAACCGGATTAGGACTGTTTTTCTGCAAATTTTTGGACTGTTTTCAAGTGCAATTCAAATCTGATTTCAGGTTTAATAACTGCTGAAAACGTCAAGCACTTACTAATATGATTGTGTGTAAGTCTATCTCATGAAAAATTCATTTGACATGAACCTTTAAGACACTATTTTCTGCACAAAAATCTGTTTCATGACATTAAAACACATAAATTTTAGATGTGAGATCTGATTTCTAGAGTTCTATGATGACACCATAATAAATGATTCTAAAACTTGAAATATGCATGAATCTAATTTAAACTACAACAGTAAACAATAAAAAGAATTGTGCAATAACATAAAGTGTGCAGAAATTAAAATAAAAAATGCAGAAATTCAAATAAAGGTGCAGAAATTTAAAAGTGTAGAAATTTAAGATTAAAAGTGCAGTGACAGAAAATAAAAATTACAGGAAGTCAAAGGTGGTAAGCAATTAAAGTCAAAGGCGATAAGCAGTTGAAGTCAAAGGCAATAAATACACTCAAAATTCTCTCTTAGCCTAGGCCTAATAATTTCTGAAAGTATTCTCTTTATTTGGGTCATCAATCCAAACAAGAAAAATATAAATCAAGTAATCATACAACCATAAGAATAAGAAGAATATCAAGATGAATATTATTGAACTAGTATGACAATTATTTACATAAGATAAATAAAAAAATTAAAACAAAAGATTACACATACTAGGATGGAAAAAAAATTCCTCCTTCTAGTTGATCTTCAAGATTAGTTGCGTGGCTTTAGGGCTAAGCTTCCTTGATGACTTAAGATGGAGAGATAAAAGAGGGAGAGATGGAGTGTAGAAATCTAGAGGTGGGAGGTGGGTAATTCTTCTATGAAGGATATGAGAGAGGGGTGTCCTATTTATTCTTTTTCAAGTCCTATTCCTTCTCAAACTCTAAAATCTTAAAAATAATAAAAAAAATTGAAAGAAAAAGGGTCCCAAACAATGGCTTGAGTGTGAGATATCTATTGGGATTTTTTTTTCTATTTTTCTTTTCTTTTCTTTCCTTGCTTGCTTTGTTTGGAAGTCCTTCTTGGATGCTTCTTTCCTTTTTTGTATGTGCCACCTTGCATTGAGATCTTTGGAGAGATGATTTAGGGATAAGAATCCTCTCTTGGAATCAAACTTGGCCCACATGAGGGGTAGAACTTCTCTTTTTATCTCTTTGCATTATCAACTTTCCTTTTTTGGAAAGTTTTCCTTGTTGGCTCCAGACTTGAAAGGATCTTTGAAGTTAACCCTCTTGATTTTTTTTCCTTTTCTTTTTCAGCCAAAAATCTGAATAAAATCCTCTTTTGGATGTGGAATGGTTGGTTGGATATTTATTTTTATTATTTTTTCAATTAAATCTTTTCCTTCTCCAAAAAGAACTCCTATGTGGCTTTCCTTGTCCATCTTTGATGAGATATTCTTCAAATTCTCTTCAAAATCTCTTGAAAATGTGTAACAAATAAATGGATCCCATCTTGGATGTTTTACCTGTGTACCCCACACATGTGCATGTGTGTGTGGGACTATGAAGCCAACTTTTTGCAGTTTTCTTCTAATTTCTTTTCTTTTCAATTCTTCTCTCATTTCTCTTGAAAATCAATTCCTTGCCTCAATTTTTTATAAATGGGACCCATATAATCAATTCCTACAAAAAAAATGTGAATTCATGTGAAAAGACAATTTTACCCCTAAGATTACAAATGCATGACCATGGGCCCATCTCTCATGAAATGATAATAAAAATGTACATCATTCTTCATGATTTTATATGAATGAACTAATGATGATAAAAATTCAATTTAATTCAGGAGAAAAATTATTTTCACAAAACTTTCCAAAAATAGATTTTCCAAAAATATCAAGTTTCCTGAATGTATGCAAAAAGTGTGATTTTTAAACAAATTATGTAGAAAAATACTAAAATGAATTTAAAATGCTTGAAACCACTAAATCACACTAAATGAGGCTCTTTCAAGTTAATGAGTCTTTAAAATGGGTCAAAATGCGTATGAAAATATGCATTTCTAAGGACTTATCAGCTATGACCCAGCTTTTTCTTCAACTTTGCCACCTTCTTCCCTAGCGTAGCGCCCTTTACACGGCTTTGAACCTCAGAGACTAAGGCTGATGTTGTTAAGATGACAATGCTAAATGAGTTAGTAAACACAAATCATTAAATTGAGGTGAATTCAGGATTTTAAAAGGTCATAATTTTCTCACCAACACTGCTACCAACTGTATGAGGACTCGGTGGAGGCAGGGACAGTGGAGGCTGGGTCAGTGAGGGCTGTGTGGTAGGCTGCTAGGTCGGCGAGGGTTGTGTGGTTAGAGGCTATATCGGCAAAGGCTGTGTCGCAGCCTCGGGTGTGATCCCTGCATGAGCTAACTCAAGTGCAGCTGCGATATTGCTAGCACGCCCAACCCTCTTCTCTTGAGGCATGTCTACAATCTAGCTTAGAGCAAAGTGATAAGGAAAATAAATAATTATTTGCAAAAATAAATAATATTAGTAAAGTGAATGTCAGCAATTTACATTTAATGGAAATGAAAATCATTTTAGCATGAGTGTCATTATCAAAAACTAATATTTTAAAACGCATGTCCTAGACAAAGATTACCTCATCCGACTCAGACAAAGATGTCTCATCATCTACATCATAATCTTCTGGGGGACTGTAGTTCTCATTGTTATCATTCCTGCTAACCTTTTTTTTTCTATTTTCATTTGTCCCTTTAGCTAAACCAAATATAGCACATGTTGTCAGCGGGAGCCGTAGAGATGCAAGTTTATCTGCATTATACTTAATTGTCTTTTTTCCTCTTTAATAAATAATTAAATGCTTGCACGTGACGGGACAGCTCTCCTGGTTTAATCCATTTTTCCCTCCGTTTGCCATCGTTTGCAACTATAATATATATAAGTAAGCATAAAATGTAAAATATAGAAATATTTTATCCATATATGAACAAATCACAGGAGAAAATGAAATTGAAGACAATGTCATTCTGTAAAGTAAGATCTTTATTAATTTACTTAATTGTTACCTGTGCAAAACCTGAAACAAACACTACATGTCATATTCCATGTCAGAGTCAAACTGACTAAGTACATCATTATCTTCTTTGTCTTCGTACTCCGCTAGTGTTTCATCATCGTATTGGCCCTCCTCGTCTTCTGACTCATCACTGAGAATGATTTGAGGATCTATATCATCCCTAGAGTATTGGACACTAGTACTATCAATGAGGACTGGGAAAACAAATGTCGTTTGGTCTTGCTAAAATGCATCATTAGGCGCATCATCATCGTCATCATCATCCCGCTTAGCGGGTACATCGCATACTCCCCAAGGCTTGACCCATTCTACAACTCTCAATTTTTTCCTCTGATGGTGTCATTGATGTATAAGACTTGTATCACCTGACTTGGTAGGACAAATGGATCATCCTTATACCAACGACCTGTGATATCAATACTTGTAACATGGTTTTTGATGTTTATCTTGTGCTTGGTATTAGTGTTGTACCATTCACATTCAAATAATACCACTTTACCCCCATGCAAATAGGATAATTCCTAAATTTTGTGGATGTTTCCATAGTAGTCATGTTTCTCTCCTTCATATTCCCCGTTCATAACCAAGCCACTACTCTGACTTCTACGACAATTCTCATGGTCTTTTGTGTGATATCGGACACCATTGCAATCACACCCTTGATGCAGATTCACTAGTGATTTAGGGCCATTTGCTAATGACCAAATCTCATCAGTAGCTTCAACTAACCCACTAGTTCACAATTGATTCATCTACATAAGCAGATTAAGACAAATGTATTACACTAATGTCATTTGAAGTGTAATCCAATAATGTAAAGCAATTAAAATGATAATGTTTTATATGTCTTACATGTTGTTTGAACCATTTGGCAAATTCTTTTCGTTGTACACTCTTGATTTCTCCATTGTGCTGATTTGTACTAAATTCTTATGTACCTTACTCAAGGCAGCTTTTAGTGAATAAGTAAAAGTAGAGAATAAATCAAAGAGTTAACAAGTAATGCATAAATATGGTTAGATTGAGGCACATATTGTAGATACGGCTCCACCTCAGGGGTATTATTTAGCACAAACCAATGAGCCATGTCATGCTTTGCCTGAGAAGGATCATGTGCCCTTGCCATTAGTCCGATTGGACAGACAGTTTGTGTGAATACTGACATCCTCGGGCCACGTCCGCCACCATCATCATAACGTTCAACTTGATCAGTCTACTTTAAATACACTGAACAAAAAGTAAGACACTTTTTGACAATGGAAGCCTTGGTGATTGAACCTTCTGGCCGTGCTCTGTTGTGAGCGTACCCTTTTAGGGTCTTCAGAAACCTTTAAACAACCAATGATAACAATTAGGATTTTCAATGCAAGGAAAATATACTACTAAATAAATAACTAATCAATGGTCATTAATTATTACCTTTTTATTAGGTACATTTACCGATATTGCACCGGTCCACCAAGCATGGCCTCGCGCTGTAAGTGAATCAACAGATGAACCATTACATCAAAGAAAGCAGGAGGAAAAATCCTCTCCAGCTTGCACAATATTAAAACTATATGCTCGTCCAATTTTTTCAAATCATCGTATCTCTATGTTTTTGAGCAAAGGTCTTGGAAAAAAGAGCCTAACTCAAACAATGTTAGATAAGGATGTGGCAATCATGGCTCTTTAAACCAGATAATTTACCATTTTTCGTGGTTACACACCTCAAGAGGTTCGCCGCATAGCCGTCTGGGTATTTGATCGACTTCAAGAATTCATAAAATTCATCTCTCTATTTTGATTCCAAAGTGTAAGAGGAATGCAGCTTCAAGTTGGATCCATCGCCCCTCTCCACTAAATGCAACTCTAGCCTGAGGCCCATATTTTTCAAATCCTTACGCGCTTTCTCTAAGTCCTTGTTTTTGCCCTTTATGCCCAAAATTGTTCCAACCAAAGCTACACAAACGTTCTTCTCAATGTGCATAGGATCAAGGCTCTGTTGAAGTTTTTTGCACCTCCAGTAGGGCCATTCAAATAGGTTGCTTTTCTTTGTCCAATTTAGTTCTCCATAGTTATGCGGTCTTTTCTTATTTTTGCCGAACTTGACAAGCGCTAATTCTTTTAGCTGGTCTAATACCTTCTGCACCGATAAATCCAAAGAATTCTTTTCATGCTCAGGCTGACCGTTGAAGGCCTTGCTTCTACGCCATTGGTGGTTCAGTTCCAAGCATTTTCGATGGCCAATATACCCAATCTTATCTTTCAACTTCACCCCTAACGAGCAGTCGTTACATGAGGGGCAAGCGTTATAACCTTTTGTGCTCCACCTAGACAAGTTGCCATACGTAGGAAAGTCATTTATAGTCCACATCACAGCCACTTGCATCTAAAAGGTCTGTTTAGTGGAGGCATCAAAAGTGGATACACCATTATCCCATAAGTCCTTCAATTCATCAACTAAGGGCCTCAGATATACATCAATCTCATTTCCTGGTGAGCTTGGTCCAGGAATAAGTAATGACATCATAAAAAATGGCTCTTTCATTCACATCCATGGTGGCAAATTATAAGGCATAAGTATAATAGGCTACATGCTATAGAAGGTGCTCATGTTACCGAAAGGGTTGAATCCATCGGTGGCTAATCCCAGCCTCACATTACGTGTCTCTCGAGCAAACTCTCGATATTTCTTATCAAATTCCTTCCACTCCATGGAGTTAGCCGAATGCCTCGTTATCCCATCATCAATGCGCTTTTCACTATGCCATTTCATATTTGTGGCTCTCTTCCTTGACATATACAATCTGCGCAACCTCGGTGTGAATGGGAAGTAACGGAGCACCTTATGAGGGATCTTCTTTCGCTTGCCATTATTGACCTTGTACCTAGTCTCTTAACATTCTGGACATTTATCCAGTTAAGCATTTTCCTTCCAATACAACACACAATTGTGTTTGCAGGCATCTATGTTCTTGTATTCCATGCCCAAGTCATGTAATAATGTCTTTGCCTCGTAAACTGAGGCTGGCACCACATGACCTTCGGGTAAGAAGTCCTTAAAAATCTGCAGGACCTTGTCAAATGACTTATTGCTGTACCCACTTTCGACCTTCACATGCAATATTCTGATAACAAACCCTAACAGAATATCTAAGCTCTTGCATCCTGGGTACAGGCCACGCTGGGAAGCCTGCAACAATCTTTCAAAATCCTGCACATCATCCCTCTCTTGAGTTTCTTCCTCTAAGTAAGTTCGCCTACGATGGTCCTCATCAACTCATCATATTCCTCCTGATTATCTTCCGATTCATCCTCGCTTTCATCCGAATCATCAGGTTGAACTATAGGTTCCTTGGGAGCTATCCATTGTTGGTATGAGACCATCATTCCCTGATTGTGCAAAGATTTCTCATGATTCCATAGTCATGCCTCTGATGGTACAGCAATCATTACATGGGCACCTAATGACCACTGCCCCGTTTAAATTCGCCTTTGAAAATTCAATAAATGAGTTCACCTCGGCCTTGTACTCCGCACTAAATTGGTTCTGATAATGTAATATCCAACTCCTATCCATATCTGACCTAATCACAAGTAATTAGAAATAGTAGGAACAAAACTCTCAATAAGTACTAATAACCATGGTGTGATAATATTGAGCATCGTTAACAAAAACCTACAAGATTGATATATGACAATAAGTTTTAATTGAATGAAACACCATGGTCCGGCCTACAAGAAAGAAATGTCTGTTCCTCAGAACCGGAAGTTGGTCCAGCCTCATGATGGTGAATTCATTTGCTTCTTGTTGATTTTTTATTTTATCAAAAACTCTTTAATGATTTTATACAACTGCTCAACATGAAAGTTACAGTTTTCATGTCCCCAAGTGTCTTCACTATCGACACATAAAAAGGTCGAGAGAGTCTTAGGTGTTTAAATTATATTATACAGCAAACAAGAGTAGATTTGTGAAATATATTTTCCATTTGTATCAAAGAAGGCTTTAATACAAGGACGGTCATAAGAATACATGTCATTTTGATACCATCATTTCAACATTATACTAAATAAATTACTCATAATCAGATCCCTAAAAAATTGGAAGCAACCTTGGGTGAAACCATCAAGACCCAATATTTTCCAAGGCCACATTCACTTCGTCCTCCTAGATTCTGATAAAAATAAAAAAAAAAAGGTGTTGCCAAAAGAGTCTAAAAGGTAAGACTACCAAGCTTTGTTCATCAAATGCAATGGAAACAAGGAAAAGACTACCAGCAGTTCAACTTCCAATGACAAGATCACAAGATAGCAAAGATATGACCATGGATTCAACACCACTGGCATTGCACACAGTTACGTGTCCACATTAGCAGCAAAATTCAGAAATTTTATTAATCAATATTAGAAATTCAGAAATTTCATTAATCAATGTGTTGAATAGAGAAAACATATCAATTGTGCATGATCTCACTCTCTGAAATTGCATGCCACACAATGGATGTGATGGCAAAGCCTCCAAAAGAACTCATGCCCAAGCACTTTACTTGAATTAAAAGAATTACCATTCGTTAGATAAAGTTTGACATAGGAAGAGAAAACAATTTAAAAATAAATTTATACAAGTTTCTAGGCTTTATAAGTTGCCCCTTAAACCAAACCAACCAGTAAAGAGCCTTAGTATTCAAACACAAATCAGTACCTTTAAATACCAATCCATACAATATATATATCCAGACACACATATATAAGTATAACGGGCATGATATCTTTCTAATTCTTAGACACATTTTTTAAATATTTGTATTTGTAAATTAACATGCAATTCATTGTAGATAAGTAGTTAGAGGACAAATAAGACCATGTTACTACCTGTCAGCGACCTTTTTAGACTCCAGGTAAATAAAAGCAAACCCTTTACAAATAGGGTCTCTTGTCTTTTTATTTTCAGAAACTGCTGGGCCTATATGGAGAATTATAGGAAATTACTAAAGGTTGAATTGAAATTAGTGAATGTTGTATTTAATTAAATTAAAATTACTAAAGGTTGTTAGATCAAAGATTTCAGTAATCCCACCTCATCAAAAATAAAAAAATGATCCAAACTGTTGAAAGTAACAAATTTCTTCTAATTTAACATTGGGCAAGATATATTAATGCAGTGTAAAGTAGGTGTTTGGCCGATTCAGTGTGTTAAACCCCCACATGAACTCACATAGAAAATCTAGAACGCCAAATAATAAAGAAAATCCCAAAAAAAATTAAAAAATATAGAAAGATGAGCAGAGTGAAATTTTTGCTGAAAACACACAAGCCTAAAAAAATTACAGAGATAGCAGATTAAAGCGTCACCAATAGCGGATTACAGTGGCAATGGCAACGGGTTGCAGAGACAACGGCAGTGGTAGTAGGTTGCAAATCAGATAGAGCGAGAGAGAGATCGGAGAGAGAGAGCAAAGAGAGCAAGAGTAAACAGAGAGACCGAGTGAGAGAAAGAGTAGAGAGAGTGAAAAAAAGCAGAGACAGAGAGTAAGAGAGAGAGAAAGAGAAAGAGAAAGCAGAGACAGAGAGAGCAGAGAGAAAGTGAGAGAAAGCAGGGACAGAAAGCGAGAGAGAGCGAGAGAAGTAGAGACAAAGAGCGAGAGAGAGAAAAAGCAGGCAGAGAGTGAGAGAGAGTAGAGGAAGCGAGAGTAAGCAAAGAGAGCGAGAGTGAGAGCAAAAAGAGAGAGCAGAGAGAGAGCGGGAGTAAGCAGAGAGAGAGAGAGAGAGCACAGAGAGAGCGAGAGAAAACAGAGATAGAGAGTGAGAGAGAGCGAGAGAAAGTAGGGACAGAGAGGCAGAGAGAGCAAAGAGAGAGAGCGAGAGAAAGTAGAGACAAAGAGCGAGAGAGAGAAAAAGCAGGCAAAGAGTGAGAGAGAGTAGAGAAAGCGAGAGTAAGCAGAGAGAGCGAGAGAGAGTAAAGAGAGAGAGCAGAGAGAGTGAGAGGTAGAGAGAGTGAAGAGAGAGCATAGAGAGAGCAAGAGAAAACAGAGATATAGAGTGAGAGAGAGCGAGAGAAAGCAGAGATAGAGAACGAGAGAGAGCACAAAGAGAGAGCGAGAGAAAGCAGAGCAGGGAGCAAGAGAGAGTGAGAGAAAGCAGAGATAGGAAGCGAGAAAGAGAATAGTGAGATTGGAGAGATCGAGAGAGAGATCAGAGAGATAGGAGAAAGTGAGAGATCAGAGAGTGTGAGAGAAAGAGAGTAGAGAGAGGAATTTGGGGTGAGAGAAAGAGAGCAAGAGATCAGAAAGTGAGAGAGAGCGAAACCGATTGGGGGCAGGGGAATGAAAAAGGAAAACAGGTGGTGCTAAGAGTTTAAGTTTTTACCGACGATTAATTTTCATCACCAAATGAAAATTTTTGTTGGCAAATTTTAATCAAAATACCATTAAAAATTTTCATAACTTTTATCGACGTAAATCATTTTCCGTCGGTAAGATTTAATTTTTACCGACGCTTACCAAAAATCATCAGTAAAAGTCAACTTTTACTAACGTAAAAATTCGTCGGCAAAAAAAAATTCCCAGGTTGTTGAAAAATTAAGTAAAAAATTCCATATATTTACTGACGTCCGCCATTTTACCTCATTAAAAGTACAATACTATTAACGACGAAAATTAAAAACATTGGCAAAAGTTAATTTTTACTGATGCTTTATAATAGCGTCAGTAAAAGTTAATTTTTACCGATGCTTTATAAATAACGTCGGTAAAAGTTAAGTTTTACCGATGTTTTATATAAAACATCGGTAAATGCCTAATTGTCAACAATGAAAATTATATGCATGGGTAAAAAATAGTCTTTAGCAAAGAAATTATAAAAGCATCAGTAAATAACGTCGCCGCCAAAAGTGTAAGTTGTTGTAGTGAAGCCAAATAATATGTAGTAGAATAAATAAAGCAAACTTGCAAGTAAAAAGCAATCCACCACACAAGAAGAAGACACACAGATATTTACGTGGAAACCCCTATGGAAAAAAACCATGAGCCCCAATGGACTAGTCAACACTAATTTTGAGCAATTACAAGATATATGCACAACCTTATACAACCAGTCCCTCGACCACAGAATATAGTTCTTGCAAGAATCCATGACACAACTCGACTCTGTGTGCCCTGTTTTCCATACTTGATCCACAACACTTTGTCCTCACAAGACGAACAATCTCCTATAAGGAAGTAAAAGCAGCAAAACTCTAAAACTAAAACCCTTCAAAAAATTCTCCAATGGAAGCTCTAAAAGAAAAGGATGATCTCCAAAGAGTATTTTCAACTTAGAATATGAGATCTATATTTTAGGGTTAAGAGAGAAACCCTTTTTATAACCCACAATTCGTGCGTCATACGGATAACTCTTGTAGAACCCAACTTCCAAAACTTGATACAAATAGGAAATATATTTGAAATAGGAAAGCGGATTATTTATGCCATTCGATCGAGTAGGTAGTGGTCTGATCGATTGGTGTCGCCACTCCTCTAATTCGATCGATTGGGCATGTGGGCAATCGATCGGGCAATCCAGTTTTCTGCTTTCCAATTTTCTTCACTTTATTTTTTTTGGTGACCCAAACTATAGTCCAAACTATATGAAATTTAAAATACAATCCATGTGGACCGAAGTTTTGTCCAACTCATGGTTAGCCAACACAAAAATCTTTACAATCTCTCTCTTCTGCAATTCATAGACAAAACTTCTTATGTAATCAATCTACCAAAAAATAAAATTAAAATTACATTGAGTACATTGAAGTGCAAAAAAAAAAAAAAGAAATTGTTCCATTAACTCTACACGAATTAAAAACAAAAAAATTGAATCCATGTTTAGCTTTTATCTGTCTTCAAACTTCCAAAACATCCTTATTCTCCCCTTTCTGTCGATGATTGATAAACTTATGTGTCAGTATGTAGCATATTTGTTAACTAGGATCCAACAGTCGCTTTCTATCAATTATGACTCCCCCTTAATGATATCCTCATAGCAGCTGGGTGTAAGAGCTTGATTTCCTTAATCAGCGATTTTTTAAGTTTGGTATCCACATTTGCGAATTTAGGAGTTTCAGCACAGGGTGTACCCACGCATTGGGCAGATCATCTTCTTAACTCAAATGGCTTTAGTCTTGATCATTAGATTAGACATCTGCTTATTCCATTGCTTATCCTTTGGTAAGGCTTTCAACTTTTAGTGTCTTTTAATCCCATAGCAATGACATATGGGTGTTAAAGAATTTATGCATGTAGTATGTTAAGCAGTTGGTACTAAAGAATTTAAAGAAAAACTTTTGAAAAAAGCAGTTTTACCTTTAGTCTTTGATGTCAAAGCACCTTGATCATATCCAAGACCATGTGTGTCATTAAGCCTTTTCTGCTTGTATAGATGTCATCAAGTGTTGTAGACCCAGTATTCATCTTGTCAAGCAATTCCTTTGTAGTATTAAGCTCTAATAGCATCATCTTCAACTTGCCTTTCAAGTCAACATTCTCAATTTAACAAGTATGAAGCTTTTCCTTCACACTTGAGTAGAATTCATATGATCAGCAATTAGCAACTCAGACCTTTGTGATACATCAATCAACTTGATAGCCAAAATCATTCTTCTGATTATCAAAGAGTTTTACCTTATCATGAGCTTTAACAATTCAGCGTTCAGTAAAGTAATCTAGTCTATTGCAACTTGCCATTTGATTGCAACTTTCTAATTTATCTTGGCCATCTTCATTGATTTGTGAACCAAAATCTGATATTCTTCCTTCCAATCTGGTTCTTTCTCTAACTACTATTATCATCATCATCAGAATTGATCATCAGCTCCAAGCGTAGAGCTGCGATGTAGTAATAAAATTGGTAAGACCAAGTCGATCACAGGGATCAATTTGTTTAAGGACTTTTCAACTTGTGCCTGTCCTAAATAAAATCTAAAACTAGTCTAAAACAAGAAAATTACATTCACCATTCTTAATTTAAATTAAATACATTCCAAAAGTAAAAATTTCCTAATCTAAAAAGGAATCTTAAATTAATTGAAATAGAACACACAAATTAGAACGTCAAATTAGAAACCTTCTAGGATTAAACATTTCAAAAATAAAGCATTCAAATCACATTAACAAACCAAGAATTGAAACAAATTCTCAACCAAACCTAAGTTGGAATCAAATTAATTAAAAAAATGTAAACCAATCAATTTACTTACTAAAATTAAAATCCTAACTTAGAAACTTTCCTAAATCAATTTCCTAAATTAAAGGTATTACTCAATTCCAAAACTAAAAAGTTAGAAAATTTTAATAATGTGACATAATGCATGCCTTAAAAAAATATAGAAATTTAAATGAGATGTAAAAAAAATAAAAGAAAATGAGCTTAACCTAATGCAAGCCTAATCTAAATTTGATGGATTAAAAAAAAAACATAATGAATGCATGAAGGAAATAAAATATTGAGGAATTCATGTGAAAAGAGAAGATTAAGGACAACTATTAGGTTAATTTAGACCCACTCACCATTTGAGACAATCTCGAAGGACTTGAGGGTCTAGGAGATTCTTTTCTTTCTAATCTATGCGTTGAACCTCTTTTCTAACTTGGCTGAGAGGGCTTGTCTTTTGTTTTTGGAATTTTGAGATTTTTTTGTTTATATTTTTTTAATTTAAAAAAAAGATGAGAAAAACCTAGATTATACAAGCAACATCTAAGTAAATCCCTAAGGTCAAAAAGTTTCCTTAAGATCTTCAATTTGATCCTATGAGACCAACTTGCCCAGATTAGCCACCAAGAAGTGGTAGAGTCACAGATGGACCCATTTGAAGGACTAGTTTCCTGAACAGATTAGCTATCATGCACTACAGGGGCAAAGGCTTTTTTTTAGTATTAAGAAGATTAAGGACAGTGATTAGATCACTTTCAGTTAACTTTCTTTAAAAGAAGTTATGACAAGTTGAAAAATAGTAACTTTTTCCAATTTTAGAAAGTTTCTAAAAATTAGAGTGATGTGTACTTTCTAACAATCCATGCACTTTCCTATTTCAGATTAGGGCAGTTCAGCATTCCATGCATGTTCTCCTCTTTCTAAAAAGATGCCAAAAAAATCACACCCACAAAGCAATGTAAATTAGGAAAGTTTGAAAAGTTCCCTTAGTTGGCACTCCACGGCAACGGTGTAACAAACTTGATCATCAGCTCCAAGTGCAGAGCCGTAATATAGTAATAAAATTAATGAGACCAGGTTGATCCATAGGGATCAATTTGTTTCAGGACTTTCCAACTTGTGCCTATCCTAACTAAGATCTTAAACTAGCCTAAAACAAGAAAATTGCATTCACCATTCTTAATTAAAATCAAATACATTCCCAAAAGTAAAAATTTCCTAATCTAAAAAGGAATCTTAAATTAACTAAAAAGGAACACACAAATTAGAATATCAAATTAGAAACATTCTAGGACTAAGCCTTCCAAAAAAATAAAGCATTCAAATCACATTAACAAACTAAGAATGGAAACAAATTATCAACCAAACCTAAGTCAGAATCAAATTAATTGAAAAAAATCTAAACCAATCAATTTACTTACTAAAATTAAAATCTTAATTTAGAAACTTTCCTAAATCAATTTCCTAATTTAAAGGTATTAAGAAATTCTAAAATTAGAAAGTTAGAAAATTTTGAAATTTAACAATGTGACATAATGCATGCCTTAAAAAATAACAAAAATTTAAATGAGATGCAAAAAAAAAAAAAAAAAAAATAGAGCCTAACCTAATGCAGACCAAATCTAGATTTGATGGATAAAAAAAAAAACATAATGGATGCATGAAGGAGAAAAGAAACAATGAGGAAAAAAAATTCCTAAATCGAAGAAAATATGCATGAATGAGTGAGACTAGTTGCCAAAATTCTGCAGTGCAAAATTTCACTAGGCAAGTGGGTTGCTCTCGGCACTGTTGCACTCCTGAAACTGTGGTGTTTCTTGGCACGACTGTGATGAAAATTCAAGTTTTAGAAAGTGTTTCTAGCAATATTTATGGCCCACCAACTCTCCAATTTAAACAATGCCAGAATGCATTAGAACTTGACTTGTGTAGGCACCAATACAGGGTTGCAGAATTCCTGAATTATATGTGCTGGAACTTAGATTTCAGATATAAAACATGTTAAAAAATCCTTCTCCAAATCATAGGTTTTAATGGTTCTTAAATATCACAATTGAACCAACGATTAAATGAACATGTGAACCAAACATGTGATGATCAGATTTTTAACAGGAAAATTTTCGTCAACATGGACTGATGTTGAACATCCAAAAGTATCATCATATCTAAGTTTTAAACTTAGTCAAATAATTCTAAAACTTAGTTATTTTGATACCTTAAACATAATTAAACAAAACCCCAAACCTAATGGATGCCACGATACACATTCAACCATCAAATCATTTACAAAAGTATAATAATAATAATTTGGAACATAAACACAGTAAACACATAAAAGGAATATAAACACAAATATGCAGGAAAATTAAATGCAGAATGCTGAAATTGAAAGTTGGCAAACTAAAATTCAATGGTGGTGAATTGACATTGAAAGGTGGTAAAACAGAAATTAAATGTAGTTCAATTAATATGTATATTCTCTCAAAATCCTCCCTCAATTCGGCCCCAAAAATCACTTCAAATATGCTATCATGGGCTTGGGTCATCAATCCAATTACAAAAATACAAATCAAGCAACAAGAAAAACCATAAGAATGAAAAGAATAATGAGATGAATATCATTAAACTAGCATAGTAATTCTTTACACAAGATAAAAAAATTAAAAAAAAGAAATTACACATACTAGGATGGAAAAGAATTCCTCCTTCTAGTTGAACCTTCAAGATTGGTGGTGTGGCTTTAGGGCTAAGCCTCCTTGATGACTTGAGATGTAGGGACAAGAGAGGGAGAGATGAGTGTAGGAGCTCTAAAGGTGGGAGGCGGCCAATTCTTCCATGGTTTGGAATGCTAAAGGGGTGGGCTATTTAAATTTTTTTCAAGCCATTTCCTTCTTTTCTTGTTCTCTTAATTGTAGATAGCAAAAATCTTCTCCTGGAAAGACAGCTTCCTTCACACCCATTCCAGCAAACAGTTAGCAATTTGTGTGAGAAAATCTTAGTTTGCAAATCTACTCTTTCTACCACTTTCCATTTTATTTGGATTATTCGACATGTGCAAATGATCTCCACGATTGACCTTCCTTCTTTGAAACTTTTTGAAGATTTCTTCAAATCTTTGTGATCTTCTTGAGATTATCAAAATATGTAGAAAAGGTTGACCCACATGGCCATCCCACATGTGTGAAGTCACACATGTTCATGTGTGGGACCCATGGAACCAATTATTTAATTTCTTCAAAAATTCTTCTCTATTTTTCTTTTTTTTTCTTCCAAAATATTTTTTTTGCATTATTCCTTCATTGTGCGGCCCATTTCTCCAATTACCTGCTAGCAAAAAATAGAATTCATGTGAAAAGATAATTTTTTACCCTTAATTCACAAATGCATAATTGTGGGTCCATCTCTCATAAAATGATAGCATGTGATGACATCATTTTGTATAATTTTAATTGAATAAATTAATGATGATGAAAAAAATTGATTTATTTCATGAGAATATAAAATTTCACAAAACTTTCCAACAATGGATTTTCAGAAATGGCAGGTTTATGAATTCATACAAAAAGTGTGACTTTTAGGCAATTTATGTAGGAAAATACTATAATGAATTTAAAATATGTGATACCATTATATCACACTAAATGAGGCTCTCTTGATTTGATAAGTCCTCAAAACTTCTGAAAATAATATTGAAAAGTGCATTTTTGAGGACTTATTAAGAATTAAACTTAGAGAAAACATGTGAAGACCTAGCCACAAAAGCAATATACTTGGCACTAGTGATTTCATGTAGTGGATTTTCTTCATCTTTAGAATTATCAATTTTACCATGTGTCTTCTTTTTTCTATTTGCACATTTAGATGCTTTATGACCAAACCCTTTGCATTCAAAGCATTAAATAGATCTAGGATTTTTCCTTTTAGACCTAGATTTGAGCATCTTCTTCAAGCCAAATTTATTTTCTTTTAGAACATAAGGCTTAGTTATAGATGTGCCTTTCTGATTGAATTTCATTCTAGAAATCTCAAAGAATCTAACATAGTAGATTAGTTTACTCTTTTGTTAATGAAGATGAATGCAAATCATATAGTTAATTGAGACATCTATCTTTGGCGGCCATCCACATTGCCATTAGTCCTTTTTTTTTCATCTTTCTTTTTCTTTCTTCCTTTAAATGGCGAGCCGCTTCCTGTAGTGACTCACGCGGGCTTTGGAAGAGTTGTTAAGGGGGTGTAGCGATGTCTATTCCTTAGAAATCAATACACCCTCTCGAAAGTCCTCATTGAGCATTTCCCTTTTAGTTTGGCAAAAAAAGAATCTTCGTGAAGGAGATATGTCTTGCGTGTCCTTGAGAGTCAACTTGACCAAAAAGACACGAACTAAAAGTTTTATAGGGTCCCAGATTTCTAGATTACAAGTCAAACAATATGTAGCAAAATAAATAAAACAAACTTGCAAACAAGAAGCAATCAACCACACAAGAAAAAGACATAGATTTTTACGTGGAAACCCTTATAAGAAAATACCACAAGCCCCAACGGACTAATCAAGTACTAATCTCAAGTAATTACAACATATACTCATAACCTTACACAATGAATCCCTTAAACACAAGATGTAGTTTTCGTAAGAATCCAAGACATGCTTGATCTACAACACCTTGTCTTCGCAATATGAACAATCTCCTACAACAAAGTAGAAGCAATAAAACTCTAAAGCTAAAAGCTTTCAGTAAACTCTCCAATGGAAGTTCTAGAGGAAAAGGATGATCTCTAAAGAGTATTCTCAACTTAGAATATGATATCTATATTTTTATAGTTGAAAGAGAAATCCTTTTATAACCTACAATTCATGCTTCATAAGGATAACCCTTGTAGAACCCAACTTACTAAATTTGGCACAAATAAGAAATATTTCTAAAAGAGAAAAGTGGGTTATTTTATGCCATCTGATTGATTAGGTAGTGGTCCATTCGATCGGGTACCACCTCTGCCTCTAATTCGATCAATCGGGCATGTGGTTGATTGATCATGCAATCCAGTTTTCTGTTTTCCAATCTTCTTCACTTTAGTTTTTCTAGCAACCTGAACTTCAGTCCAAACTATATGAAATATAAAATACAACACATATGGACCCAAGTTTTGTCCAACCCATAAAATAGTGAATACAGAAATCCTTACACATGATTCATACATTGAAAGGTCTAATAGAATATATATATAACCATTTATCGGGGTGCTTGTGAAGAGCAACCATGATAAGTGTCATAACCCGAGCCAAAGCTTCCCTTAATTAGGGTAATTTTCGAGGTGTGACATGCTTACTCCAGTGAAATTCCACCCAACTCCATGTCAGGATAGAATCTACAATGGACACTTACAACCTTTATGCAGATGAAGACTGCTCAATAACCCCTGTTAATGAGTGTCTTTAGCGGAAGTTCATAGTTTTACCTATACAATTCATCAATCACCAGGTATTATAATTGAATAGTCCATAGAATTTAAACCTTTAAACATTGACATAAGTTTTACTTTTATATATAGTAGAAACTCAACCCTTCTCCATGAGCATACAACTAGAATGCCAATCCTATACAATATGCACAAGTGAATAACTTTGGAATACTTAGCCACAAAATCCATGTACATGATCTGTACAAGTTTGAATATACACAATAATACCATCCTAGAGAGTAAATCAATTGTAACACATAAGATGGTATGATGTAAGTACCATCCCAAAATAACTCAAAATGAGACCCAAGATGATGCTCTCCATGCCAATGATCAAAAGATGACCTCAGTGGTCCATTCTTCTAATTTTAGAGAAGTCTCTAGGTCTCCTCCTAAGTAATCTCGGTCTCTGCTAGACCAGTATTGACATTTGTACCTGTAACATCAATTGATAGCTGTGAATATGACAATTCAACCAAGTACAAGTAAAAGTAAAGTAATACAAGTTGCATCTTTAAATAATTGTCACGACCCAAGCCCTAAAATCACGGGCTTAGGGTTAACCATGAGGCATGATAGATTACTCCCATGCAAGTTACACCTGGACTGGAGTTTGAATGGAATTACATAAGCGATATTCATATACCTACACATGTGAGATGCTTTAAATGAACATCAGTCCAAGCATTCAGTATGTGGAACTTTGTCAATATCGCCTATAATTTTTCACTTTTCATTGAACAATTCAAAAAGACCATTACAATCATGAAAGCATCTAAACCATAACATTTAAAGAGCATAAGATTATTAAATCAATTCGATTCATACCCTATACAACCCACTTATGATGTGCATATGGATATATTTGTGTCAAGGAGAAGCATTTTAATTAGAGAAAGTAGAACAATGAAATACAAGGCACTAAAGGACATTCGTAGCAAGGTCCAACCATGCAGATAACAGTCTGTATGGATGTAAATAAATATATCTATATGCTAAAAGTCCAAAAAATACCCAATATACACATTCCTAAGACAATAGTGCGTCGCTCTCCGCATATGGATCAGGTAGTAGGCTCCTACTGCCCATTCATTACCACTTGAAAGAACCACTGCGGTCTCCTTCTTTGACTCCTAGGTCTTCGCCAGACTAAGATTGGGATCAGGGGCTGTATTACCATTAGATAATTGTGAATAAGACTATTTAACAAAGTATAAACATAATTAAGGTAATACACTCTGTATCTAAAATAATTAATGACAAGTGATCAATAAAGGTCAATTTAGTATACTAGGTATGTTGTGCATTTTAAATAAGCATGTTATAAGAATCAATAAGTGAATATACATACTATTTGGCTACTACATTTGCTATATCTTCCGTCTACGGATCTTTACATTGAGAATACCATTGACCAGGCCAGGGTACAAATGCGTCTTTTCATAGATGGAGTCTGGAAACTCCAAAGGCACATTGCAGCAGTACCATTCATATACTACACCAAAGTCAACCCCACCGAGTATCATAAGGCTGACATTGAGTAGAGCCGACCATTTTGATTCATATGATTGAATTTGAGTAATTTCTACCATTCGTTTAATTGAGAACTATACATACGTTTGTTGAGAACCATAAATTATCCATTCAATTTGTTCTTACTCAATTCAACACTGACAATAGGAAAGCGTATATCAATAACATTTCAAGTAGAATAAATTCATAATATGATCATCTGAATTCAAAAATCATTCTAATAATAGAGGGCAATAATGATAATTCAATAAGCTATGCAATTCAAATTAATGGAATCAAGGCAATTTACAAACCAACCTTAATCAAGTCATCCATTGTTTTTGACCGTGTATGATGATGTAGTTTAAGTTATCTGATACATAGTTGTCTCTCTTTTGGTGTTACATTGTATAAAGAATGTGTATCAAAATCCTTTAAACTAACACCCATATAGAGGTGCTAAACAAATGGAAAACACTCCATTAAAGAATCTTAGCCCTCAAGACCCTTCATGGTGTTTAATTGTTCCATTGGACCAATGAATAAGGTAAACAGATCCAAGAACTACTGTCCTATAAGGTCTTGTATCAATCCCAAATTAACCTTAGGTTTTAATGGCTTACGACTTAGCCGTGATGACCAATGGTTTAGCCGTAGGCAGCCTATAGCTTAGCCATAGATTGCATTGCGGCTGAGCTGAGGTTATTTAAAATTTTCCTTTGTATTCATGATTTAATTGTATTTTGTTCTATGGCTTAGTTGTACTCGACCTACGACTTAGCTGTAGTACATTTCACGGCTTAGCTGTGGCTTTGCCGTAGAACAATGTGTCAAATTTGGTTCTTTAGATTTTGAGCATTAAAATACTTATGGCTTAGTCGTAAGCTTTATATTTTCTAAAGCTAACTCAGTTATAAAATGCTCCTCTTCAACCCAAAATGCAGGGGTTTTGATTGCATGTCTACTACCTATTGAAGGCATTAATTTTTACTTCTACTTAACCATTTAACATCTCCAATTTCACTACGTGGTTCACTTAAATAATCAACTCATGCATTTTAAACCATTATAAGGGTTGAACTTTCACATTAAAGATTCAATAGATTTACAAGAATCATAAAATATCAACATGCATTCGACCAAAATTAGCTTATACTTGCTTTGCTTAAGGATTCAAATCACTATCCTTATCTTGGCTTAGCTAGAGACAATGAATCCACTGTTCTTAGTCTACAATGACACGCATGTAAGAAAGAATGTAAAGATCAGTGCATGCAAGAGAATAAGAGTCTCCTTGATTGTGCTGACTCATAATTTATGAAACAGAAGGAATAGGTCTTGCCTTAGCACCTGATTTGGGATGATGGAGGCTAACAGTCTATGATCTCAGTTGCAAGATAAGGAAGGAGATGATAGAGATAACAGGTCGAAGCCTCCAAGTATACATGCAAACTATTTGATCTTCGTTCAATGAAGAAATGATGCTAATAAAAGAAAGAGAGAAAAGTGCTAGAGCAAGGAGAGTAAGTAACAAGGGCTTCAGTTGGTCCTTTATAGATATCAAAATTCCTGAGATTTATTAAGAAGGCCCTTCTCACTTAGGGGTTATTACAATTTAAGTCATTTGAGGGTCTAAATAATTCAAATGAAGTTGAATGCATTCAAGTCAAATACAAAAGTTGACGAGCTCAACGAGACAAATGTGATGGTATTGATATGATGCGTGTATGACGTGAAATCATGCATTCTAAAATTACAAAAAAGGCTTCCATCTACCTAAGTAAGGTCAAACCCAACCCAAACTACCTATCCATGACTTGAACCTGACCCACTGAACTCCACAAGACTAAAACAGATTTGTTTAATATAGAACCAGACTAGTTAGCTAGTAATCATGAGTAACTACCCACTAATCGAGCTTAGCAAGGGTCAGAGTGTTACATCCTCCCCCGCTTAGAAATCATTCTGTCCTCTAAATGAATCAAAATATAGAAAACAGTTTAAGTATCTAATTCACCTATCTCCTACATTTCGAAATTTAATTGCTCACATGTAGATCTTGATTTTTTTTGTCTAATAATGAAAGTCGACTAGAACACCAAGCTGCAATTTTGAAACTAAAATCTTCACTATTGATTGTCGGCCATGTTCTTCTATTAGAATGACACTCTTCAATTTTCCTTTGGACTTGTATGACCATGATGCATGACTTTATGAAGCTTTTTGGTATATAGATACATTGTATCAAATTGAATCTTAACGCCATTGATCACTGCACTGTCAACAGTTAGAAGCATAAACTGAGAACGCATGTAGCCAAAATGAAGTCCTTTAGGTCATTCAAAGACAGGAACCAAAACATTTTAAGGAAATGTTTTTTCTTTTGACATGAAAACCTACAGGAAGAAAAAATAGTGAATTTCAAAAAGTCATAGGTCGGAAACATTGAAATGAAAGTTGGAAGGAAATTTCGGTTCTAAGTTGCACATGGAGATCTTAAAGTCTTAAATTCATGAAAAGGGAAACTAAAGAAGGAAAGAACAGTTCAAATTGCATACAAGAAAGAGAAAGGAAGAAAAAGGTCAATAGAGCAAAAAAGGAAGATCTTTTATATAGGTAAACATGTTTGGTTCTCAGTCAAGATGCATAAAAGGAAGACAAAGCAAGCATCTCAAAAGGGAAAATGTCAGTGGAAACAATGAGATATCCAAGATTGTAAGATTACATACAAACATGATGATTAGATTAGTTAGATATGGTTGTTGTTAGCACTAATTGAGGGTAAAACAGGATGATATTGCCAAGACAATTTTTAAATCAAGGTACGGCCACTACGAATTCTAGTGATGCCTTATGAGTCTTGAGTTTGACTCTTGGACTTGTAGTGTTTATGGCTTGATGATTAGGGTCGTTTCTTTGAAATTTTGGCGACATTATCTGTATTTTGAAACATTGATGTTTATTTAGATCATTGGAACTTACAATATCCTTTGTGAACACATGACTCGAATATGAGACAACGAGGATAGCTTGAGTTCATTAAGGATTAGGACTTCCTTATTAGTATCATTCAATAAAAGGGAACGTCAAGGCAGGTGCTCTTAGCAGGAAGATAGTAGACTTGAATATCAAAAACAAAAGTTCATTTTTAATTGTAACAGGTAGAAGACTTAATAAATTTAATAATTTGGGTATACTAAGTTGAGCTTCCAAAAGAAAGAGTGAAAAGGATAGAGAGAAAAGAATTAAGTCAGGAATGGGGGACTGATTGAACTTGGGTTCCCATTTCTAGAAAATAAAACAAGACAAAATAATACATGAACTGAGACTAAATATAGAGATTGAGAAAAAAAAAATAGTTCAAGTCAAAATAAAAAGGGAATGACAAAAACTCATTAGGTGAATCTCGAATAGTGACGTAAGAAGGGAACAGAGGAGATCATTTGAATGAACATGTTGTAAGGAAAATTACTTATTGAAAAAGACAGAGTTAATTCCAGAAATATTTAAAGAAATTCTCCAATGGATTTATATCCTCAAGTGGAAGGTTGTATGAATCTATTAGGTCGAATGGAAACATGGATTTGGGTCATGTTGGTTGCAATCAATAATGCACTAGATGAGTTGAATATCATGCACTTAGATAGTATATAAAACTAAGAATATTGATAGTAATGTTCTTGAAGATGTCTAACTAAGAATCAAAATGCTTTACTTAAAACTCATAGATTCGCTTTCTAAATCTTCAAATTGGATTACACGATTTGCTTTTAAATGACTTGATCATCATTATCATCCAATTTAATATTAAATCTCTTTTAAATACAATTACATCTTTAATCAAATTGAATCCTCAAACTACCAAGTTATCCTCATGAATCACTTTTAATTTCACACCTTAGTCTTCAACTCACTTTAGTCTTAAATATGCATAAGATAGAGCTTAATTCTTACTCATCTAATAGGCAGGAGAGAATTCTTCAATAATTCAATAAAATGGAATTGTTATTTTGAATATAGCTTCTATAATCAATGATAAAAGCCTACAAAACTCACAAGCTCCGGATCTTGCACTAATTCGAATGTTTCCCCAATTTCAATAAGCATGATTATCATAAATTTGATTGCAACCTAATGATGCTTAATCAAAAATTAAATTTCTCCCTACTTTAACTTGTAATTGATTAATCTACAGAGTCAAGCAAACTTTAATTGGTCCTTGTGATTAACAATGAATTCTCATTTAAGCTATGGTGACATTGCAATAAACATCTTTATTCCTCCGACATTGATAGTAATAGATTTAATTCATCAAAATACCATTGATGTTATTCACTTCTATTGTATCTGGTAAGGAAAACAAATTCAATTCTTCACCCGCAATTGTTGACAACGAATCATTCAATCAAAAGATCTAACTAATGACTCCAAACACTTGTCTCTGATTCTTGAATGTATTTTAATCCAATCCAACTTGTTCTCAAAACTTAAAGAGATCCAACATGAATCGATTTGCTAGAATCATCACACACTTAATATTGATTGATTAATATTCAATAATTGAATAATAAGAAAATATTTCAATCGTTAAAGATCAACATCTCATCAAGGCATTAATCAGAGTTGTAAAAGCACTAAAGATTTCAAAACCCATATTTGATCTTAAAACTTTCTTCTCGGATTTATAAGTTTTAGTCAATGGTATTTAGTCTCAAGTGAAATGAGGAAGTTACAATATACCCTATAAATGATCAAGTGTTCATCATACTTGCTAATCACTTGATTTAACCGCTCACGATTCAGTACTACATATTCAAGGTATAATCAGATATCCTAATATGTAAACCACAACATTTAACTTAGGATAGTGAAGTACTTATAATATTGAAGTAAAGAAAAGGTTCAACAAAGATAGATCATGAAAAAGAGAATATAGAAGGAAAATCGATATCAATTAATATTCTAATTTTAATACGATGTAATAAAGGTGTGCGGTCCCCTATGAAGGGTATACCAGATAATGATTTCTTGGATGGTGTTGATGTATTCATCGTGTTGTTCTAGCAATGCTTCCATACAGGCATTGAAGTGCCCTTCTAGCATAACATTATTGTTGTTAACATCTAGGCTTGATTCAGGAGGAAATTAGAATGCGTCCTGAGTATCTCTCATGCCCTGAATACTCGCAATAGGAGATGTCTTCTTCTGCTCACAACTTCGTACGAATCTGGTAGAAGACGCTTAATACTTTTTTCTAGAGTATACTGTTCTCTGGACATTTTTGTTTCTCAAAGAAGGTTAACTAGGACTGTTGTCTGTATAGCGAAAGGTATGCTTCTAAGAGACCCTAACTCCCTTCGGAGGATATCAATGTTAGGCACCAAAAAGTCATTATTTGCAATGAGTTTCATCGAACGATTCTATTTCACTGGTTTTGTACTTTATTTCTTGACAATTACTTGTAAAAATTTGAATCTCATTTAGGAGTAACATACTAAACCTGCCTATCTAGTCAACTTATTAGACAATAAAGTCAAATAATTGACACTCGGACCAAATCTAACATATTCTCACCACGTTCCTATATTCTAAATCTTTTATAAAGACTTCTTCATGGCCTGTTCATGGCGGTCTGATACCATACAATACATATGTCATGACCCGAGCTTGAGAATCATGGGTTTAGGGTTAACCCCAAGGCGTGACACACTTACTCCTGTGTAATTCACACCCAGACTAGAGTTTGAATGGAATTACACAAGGGATATTCACATACCTACACATGTGAGATGCTTTAAACGGATATGAGTCCAAGCATTCAATACGTGGAACCTTATTAATATCGCGTATAATTTTTTACTTTTCATTAAACAGTTCAAAAATATCATTACAACTATGAAACCATCCAAATCTTAACATTTAAAGAGCATAATATTATTATATCAATTTGATTCATACCCTGTACAACCCACTCATGATGTGCATATGGATATATTTGTGTCAAGGAGAAGCATTCTAATTAGAGAAAGTAGAACAATGAAATACAAGGCACTAAAGAACACTTGTAGCAAGGTCCAACCATGTAGATAGAAGTCTATATGGATGCAAATAAATATCTTTATATGCTAAAAGTCCAAAAAATACCCAATATACACATTCCTAGGACAATAGTGCGTTGTTCTCGGCATATGGATCAGGCAGTAGGCTCCTGCTACCCATTCATTATCACATGAAAGAACCATTGCGGTCTCCTTCTCCGACTCCCGGCTCTTTGCCAAACCGAGATCGGGATTTAGGGCTATAATACCATTAGACAACTCTGAATAAGACTATTTAGCAATACGCATAATTAAGGTAATACACGTTGTATCTAAAAGAATTAATGACAAGTGATGAACAAAGGTCAATACAGCATACTACGCATGTTGTGCATTTGAAATAAGCATGCTATAAGGATCAATAAGTAAAAATGCATACTATTTGGCTACTACATTTGCTATATCATCCCTTTATGGTTCTTTATGTTGAGAACACCATCGACCGGGCCAGGGTACGAATGGGTCTCTTCATATGTAGAGTTCGGATGCTCTAAAGGAACACTGCAGTGGTAGCGTTCATATACTACACTAAAGTCAACCCCACCAGGTATCATAAGGCTAAAGCTAAGTATAGCCGACCATTCCGATTCATATGATTGAATTTGAGTAAGCTCTACCATTCGTTTCATTAAGAACCATATATACGTTTGTTAAGAACCATACATTATACATTCAATTCATTCTTACTCAATTTAACACTAACAATAGAGAAGCATATATCAATAATATTTCAATTAGAATCAATTCATCATTTGATCGTTTCAATTCAAAATCATTCCAATAATAGAAGGCAATAATGATAATTCAATATGCGATGCAATTTAAATTAATGGAATCAAGGTAATTTACAAACCAACCTTAATCTAGTCACCCATTTTTCTAACCATGCATGATGATGTAGTTTTAAGTTATCCAATACATGGTTGTCTCTCTTTTAATGTTGCATTGTGTAAAGAATGTGTATTGAAGTCCCTTAAACAACACCCATGGGGGGGTGCTACACAAATGGATAATACCCCATAAAAGAATCTCAACCCTCAGGAACTATGGTCCAACAAGGTCTTGTAATAGCTCCTAATTTTTAATGGCTTACGACTTAGCCATGGGTGACCTACACTTTAGACGTAGGCAGCCTACAGCTTAGCTATAGATTACACTGCGGCTGAGCTGAGGCTACACAAACTTTTCCTCCGCATTCACAATTTAATCGTATGTTGGTCTATGGCTTAGCTCTACTTGACCTACAGCTGAGCCACGGCATGGCTACGACTTAGGCGTAGAACAATGTGTTGAATTTGGTTCTTTAGATTTTGAGCCTTAAAATACTATGACTTAGTCGTAAGCTTCAGATTTTTTGGAGCAACTCAATTACAGAATGCCTTTCTTCAGCCCATGATGCTGGAGTTCTGATTGCATGTCTACTACCTATTGGAGGGATTCATTTCTACTTCTCCTTAACTATTTAACAACTCCAATTTCACTACATGGTTCACTTAAACAATCAACTCATGCATTTTAAACCATTATAAGGGCTGAACTTTTACGTTAAAAATTCAATAAATTTACGAGAATCATAAAATATCAACATGCATTCAACCAAAATTAGCTCATAGTTACCTTGCTTAGGGGTTCAAATCACTATCCTTATATTGGCTTAACTAGAAACGATGGGTCCACTATTCTTAACCTCTAATGACATGCATGTAAGAAAGAATAAAAAATTCGGACTTGCAAGAGAATAAGAGTCTCCTTGACTGTGCTGACTCATAATTTGTGAATCAAAAGGAAGAGATCTTACCTTTTCACTTGAATTGGGATGATGGAGGCTAATAGTCTATGATCCCAGCTGCAAGACAAGAAGGGGATGATGGAGATAACAAATGGAAGCCTCCAAGTATACATGTAAACTATTTGGGCTTTGATCAATGAAGAAATGATGCTAATAAGAGAAAGAGACAAAAGCGCTAAAGCAAGGAAAGTAACAAGAGGAAGAAAGGGTCGAATGGCTTCAATTGGTCCTTTATAGATATCAAAATTCCTGAGAGTTAAAAAAATGTTCTTTTCACTGGGGGTTTATTACAATTTAAGTCATTTGAATGTTTAACTAATTCAAATGAAGTTGAATGCATTCAAGTCAAGTACAAAAGTTGACGAGCTCAATGAGACAAACGTGATGGTATTGATATGATGTGTATAATGTGAAATCATGCATTCTAAAATTATAAAAAAGGGCTTCCATCAACCTAGGTAAGGTCAAACCCAACGTAAACTACCTATCCATGACCTGAACTTGACCCACTAGACTCCACAAGACTAAAATAGACTTGTTTAATATAAAACCAGACTAGTTAGCTAGTAATCATGAGTAATTACTCACTAATAGTGCTTAGCTCGGGTTGGAGTATTACATCTTCCCCCACTTTGAAATCATTCAATCCTCTGAATGAATCAAAATATAGAAAACAGTTTAAGTATCTAATGTACCTGTCTCCTAATTTTGAACTCGAATTGCTCTCATGTAGAACTTAATTTTTTTGTCTGATAATGAAAGTCGACCAGAACACTGAGCTACTGTTCTGAAACTACAGTCTTCACTATTGATTATTGGCCAGGTTCTTCTATTGGAATGACACTCTTCAATCTTCTTTTGGACTTGTATGACGATAATGCATGACTTTATAAAGCCTTTTGCTATCCAGATACATTTTATCAAATTGAATCTTAACGCCATAGATCACTACACCATCAACAGTTAGAAGCATGAACTGAAAATGCATGTAGCCAAAATGAAGTCCTTTAGCTCATTAAAAGACAGGAATTGAAACATTTTAAGGAAAGGTTTTTCTTTTGACATGAAAACCCATAGGAAGGAAAAATAGTGAATTTCAAAAAGTCAGAGATCGGAAACATTGAAATGAAAGTTGGAAGGAAATTTCAGTTCTAAGTTGCACATGGAGATCTTAAAGTCTTAAATTCATGAAAAGGAAAACTAAAGCAGGAAGAAACAGCTCAGATCGCGTACAAGAAAGAAAAAGGAAGAGAAAGGTCAATAGTGCGAAAAGGAAGATCTCTTATATAGGTAAACATGTTTTGTTCAAATTCTCAATCAAGATACATAAAAGGAAGACAAAGAAAGCTTCTCAAAAGGGAAAATGTCAGTGGAAACAATGAGATATCCAAGAATGTAAGATTACATACAAACATGATGATTAGATTAGTTAGATAAGGTTGTTGTTAGCTCTAGTTGAGGGTGAAATAGGATGATATTGCCAAGATAATTTTTAAATCAAGGTATGGCCACTACGAATTCTAGTGATGCCTTATGAGTCTTGAGTTTGACTATTGGACTTGTAGTGTTTATTGCTTGGTGATTAGGGTTGTTGCTTTGAAATTTTGGCGACATTATCTGTATGGTGGAACGTTAAAGTTTATTCAAATCACTAGAACTTATGATATCCTTTGTGAATACATGACTTGAATATGAGACAATGAAGATAGCTTGAATTCATTAAGGATTAGGATTTCCTTATCAGTATCATTCAGTAAAAGGGAACATCGTGGCAGGTGCTCTTAGCAAGAAGATAGTAGACTTGAATGTCAAAAACAAAAGTTCATTTTTAATTGTAACTGGTAGAAGACTTAATAGATTTAATAATTTGGGTATACTAAGTTGAGCTCCAAAAGAAAGAGAGCAAAGGATAGAGAGAAAAGAATTAAGTCAAGAATGGGAGATTGATTGAACTTAGGTTCCCATTTCTAGAACATAAAACAAGACGAAATAATCCAAGAACTAAGACTAAAGATAGAGACAGAGAAAACAGAAAAATAGTTCGGGTCAAAAAAAAAAAGTGAACAACAAAAACTCATTAGGTGAATTTCGAACAGTGTCATAAGATAGGGACAGAGGAGATCATTTGAATGAATATGTCATGAGGAAAATTACTTATAAAAGAAGATTGAGTTGATTCTAGAAATCTTTAAAGGAATTATCCAATGGATTTATATCCTTAAGCAGAAGGCTATATGAATCTATTAGGGTTCTAATCGCAAAACTCCAAGTGTAGAGTTGTTCGATGTAGTAATATCCTGGCAAGTATGGGGTCGAATCCACAGGGAGCAAATATGATTAGGTCCTTTCCAATTTAACAAAAGGCTAAACTAATGAAATAAATGATTCCTAATTCTAAAATAAATCCTAAATCTATTCTTACACTCTAATCAATGCAACAATGCATAATATGCATGAATGACTCAGTCCTAAAAAACCAAAATACTAAGATGCATGCTGAAATTCTTCTAAGTATGAAATTACTTGTATACAGCCCCTTTGTCAAGGCTCTATACAACTAACCTAAAATGATATAAACCTAAACTTAATTAATGAAATTTAAACCTTAATGATGCGTGTTTCAAACAAAGCAAAAGAAATCGAAAAAGAATCTAAAACGAAGAAAATATGCACGAATGAAGATGACCAATACAATCTGAAACTGCAGAATTTCTGCACATGGGTAGTCTATCCACTTTTTATTCTAGCCCTTTGTTTTCAGACTTCTTCAATTTATTTTCACTTGAAATTCAGGGGTTTGAAATTAAACCTATCAAAGTTCAATTCTACGAATTTTTACATAAAAATTTAATGATTTGATAGTCTAATAATTCCAAATTTTCTGATAAAAACCTGCCCCGCTGCAGAAATCTGTATGCAAACTGTTTTAACAGTATGTATTTAAGCTATTGAAAATCTAACTTTCCAAAATCTATTTTCTTTAAAATTTTTACGGTTTAAATTTATTTCATTAATAAAAAATTTTTCCAAGTTTGAGGGGAAAATAGTATCTCTAAGTGGAGTTTTAAATTGTCAAGATTCAGACTAAAAGCACCACTGTATGTTGTCCTTTTGTGCAGTCTCTTTTTTAATCTGAATTTCAACTTTTTAATTTTATTTAAAACTCATAAATTTCAGACCTTAAAATTAAATTTTCAGAAACTAAAGCTCATCATAAATCTCATGTAATGATTATGCATGATTCTAAACCTAATTCCATCCATAAGTTATGCAAGATCTGAAAACAATAAAAGAAAAAGCATGAAAATAAATGCGTTGTGATGAAATTGAAAGGTGGTAAACTTGAAGTCAAAGGTAGTAGAAAACTTGAAATCAAATGTGGTAAAATAGAAGTTAAAGGTGGTAGAACTAAAATCAAAGGTGGTATTTTCTCTTAAAATTCTCTCTCAATCCAGCCTAAAAATTTCTTAAAGTATGCTATCTTAGATTTGGGTCATCAATCCAACCAAGAAAACACAAATCATGCAATAGAAACAACCATAAGAATAAGAAGAATAAAGAGATGAATATTATTACACTAGCATGGCCATTCATTACACAAGATAAAAGAATTTGAAACATAGAGATTACACATACTAGGATGGAAAAGAATTCCTCCTTTTAATTGAATCTTCAAGGTTGTAGTGTGGCGTTAAGGCTAAGCCTCCTTAATGATTTGGGATATAGAGACAAGAGAGGGAGAGATGAATGTAGAAAATCTATAGGTGGGAAGTGGGTAATTCTTCTATGAAGAGTATGGGAGGCCAATGCCTTTAATTTATAAGAGTTGAGAGCCCCTTATTTCTCTCCATAGATCCTACGTTGTAGCAAAGATCTCCTTAAATTGGTAAGTCCTCTTATTGGCTAACAAGTTTTCCAACTTTGAGATGAGATAAGATTCCTTCTCTTATTGGAATTCTAAGTGTATCCACCTTTTGAATTTTAGCTAGCACTTGCCAAAGGATAGGGTCCACCTTTAACAAAATAATCTCAATCATGAGTAGAAAAATCACAGTTATCTTCTTGGGGTCACAACTTTCTCATTTTAGCTCCAAATTTACAATCTTAAGCTCCATGGATATCTATTCTGAAAAAGATTTCCAATGGTACCAAGATTGGCTCAATTCAATCTATAGTTTGAGAGATATGATCATTTTAATCCAGGCTATTCTAAGAAAATGAGATTGACTTTCCTTCTTCTGATAGGACCCATCTTTTTTTTTTCTATTATCACTTACTCTTTGCTCTTTAATCTTAAATCTTGACAAGGATAAGATAAGGAGGAGTCTTTTTGCTGAAAATATCCTTGAATTTGATCCAAAAGTAGTGGCACTATGGCCCACTTCAAGTAGAATGTAGAAATACATTGAATGGCCCAAGTTTTCTTCAATTTTTCTCCAATTTCATGTGGAGAAGGGTCCACCTCTTTGGCTGGACATTCAAAGCTAAAGGAGAGCCTCTTTCAAATCTACAGAACACTTCTTGAAAGGATAGGGGCCTATTTCCTTTGGTGGCTTATCCTTTTCCCACTAAAACTCTCTTTTCTCTTATGAATTATCACGTTTCTTCCTCAAATTTTGCATAAATGGGAAGATAATTTAAGAGAGTTTAAGTGTGAGCCAAATATCAAAATATAGGAGGCTTAGATGTGCATGCTTGTGTGTAGGTGCCCTTGGAGCTTTACAAACTCATTATTGCACTATTTCTTCAATTACTCCATCCTCATGGAATCTTTTCAAACTTTCCTGCAAAAGCTTGTAGGGATAATTCAAGTGGAATGAGTGGAACCCCTTTTTACCCATGGCACATGTGTGAGCTCTCCACATGTGAGAATGTTTGCAGGGTCGACTAGCTTTAATTCTTCTTTGTTCTTCTTCAGATTAGCACCTTTTCAGCTCCAATCTTTACTGGAGTGCCCAATTTGATTTTCTGTGCGGCGTGTGGGTCCCAGGCAAAAATTATGATGTCAATAGGATTCTTCATCCAAGAAAGGTATATTTTCCGATTGATATTTACTGGGTCCTAGTTTTCACAGTACCTGTAAAAAAGATTTAAACGATTAGAATTAATAGAGTTCTAATCCAACTAAAACTCTTTGCAATTAGTCTTAATTAAACTAGGATTCCTTCAAATTTTTGAGAAATTAGGGTTTCAGAAAAGCAGTTTTCATTATTTTTTGTTAAATTGATGATTTTTGAGAGAATTATGCACTAAAACATAATAAATGGAGTTTAAGTGCACTAATCATGATTCTACCATAACTGATGCATTTTAGAAACATTAAGTCCTTAAAAAAATGAAATTATATACGAAAAAATGAAGTTTTAAGGAATCATCATATCCCCAGCAGCAGTTTGCTAGACCCTAGCAAAAGCTGTGAAGAATATGAGGCTTCCATCCTGACCTAATCTAACCTAAAATTAATGCAATGCAATAAAAGTAAACATGAATGCAATGCCACTTTCGCTAGCACTCTCAACTGCATTTAGCATATGTGGAAAGCCCTTTAACCCCTAGGTTCCCAATAAGTCTTGAAAATGCATCATTTTATGTGTATTTTCAGGAATTTTAATGACTTATTCGTTAGAAACATCTTCATTTAGTTGGAATTCATGTTTTTATGATTTTAGAAATTATTATCGAGTTTTCTTGCAAAAGCATCATTCAAAAATCACAATTTTCCACAAAATCATACAATTTTTCATTTTGGATTTCTATTTTTAGAAGATTTTTTTAAATTCATGAATGCACATGGAATGATAAAATTTCTCATCATCATTGGTTATTTAAAGAGAAATCATGATTAATGATGTGAATTCATTGTGTCATTTTATGTGAATTGGACCCACATTGGTGCATTTGCGATTTTTATTCAAAATTAGTAAATTAACTGAAAATCACCTTTATTTATAGGAAAATTGGAGAGAAAACTTGAAGCCAAGTCACGCCAAGGAGGGGGTCCCGCGCGCTACATTGTTGCATGCTATTTCAAGAAGTTGAGATTGGCATTGGAAATTTATATTTAAGAGAAATTAAAAAGTCTAAGATGGAAGATCCCTCGGAAGAGAGGAAACAGGAAAAGATTTTTCAAATTTGGAAAGTGAGGAAAGAATACCACCCACCAACTCACGTCCCGGATTCTCTTTCTATTCTATTTCTATTCAAATACTATTCACATGGCCCACCCATCATGCCAACTCATCACATATTATATTCCAAGTACACTTTCTATTCCTATCTCTCCACGCCACTGTTTTCTCCTTTTCTCTCTTGTACGTTTAAAACCCATCCTTTAAATACATAGCATGAAGTTCACGTCCAAAAACTACTTCCCATCATCTCTCATATATATTCATATATATGTACATATCACAACAGAGGAGGAACTCATGCCCAGACCCATCACCTCTCTCTCTCTTGCTCTCCATGCTCCACCATACGCCCAACACCCATTCCATCCTTTTTTTCCATACTCCACATTACCACACTAACTTCAAACCCGTTCCATCTCTTCATTAAACCACTTACAATCAATCCAAAGTGGGGTTTGGCCAGCCTTACTTAGGCCCATTTTGCATAAATAATGGGAAGATAATTTAAGAGAGTTTAAGTGTGAGCCAAATATCAAAATATAGGAGGCTTGGACGTGTATGCTTGTGTATAGGTGCCCTTGGAGCTTTACAAACTCATTATTGCACTATTTCTTCAAGTACTCCATCCCAATGGAATCTTTTCAAACTTTCCTGCAAAAGCTTGTAGGGATAATTCAAGTGGAATGAGTGGAACCCCTTTTTACCCGTGGCACATGTGTGAGCTCTCCACATGTGAGAATGTTTGCAGGGTCGACTAACTTTAATTCATCTTTGTTCTTCTTCAGATTAGCACCTTTTCAGCTCCAATCTTTACTGGAGTGCCCAATTTGATTTTCTGTGCTGCGTGTGGGTCCCAGGCAAAAATTATGATGTCAATAGGATTCTTCATCCAAGAAAGGTATATTTTCCGATTGATATTTACTGGGTCCTAGTTTTCACAGTACCTGTAAAAAAGATTTAAACGATTAGAATTAATAGAGTTCTAATCCAACTAAAACTATTTGCAATTAGTCTTAATTAAACTAGGATTCCTTCAAATTTTTGAGAAATTAGGGTTTCGGAAAAGCAGTTTTCATTATTTTTTGATAAAATGATGATTTTTGAGAGAATTATGCACTAAAACATAATAAATGGAGTTTAAGGGCACTAATCATGATTCTACCATAATTGATGCATTCTAGAATCATTAAGTCCTTAAAAAAAATGAAATTACATATGAAAAAATGAAGTTTTAAGGAATCATCATATCCCAACAGCAGTTTGCTAGACCCTAGCAAAAGCTGTGAAAAATATGAGTCTTCCATCCTCACCTAATCTAACCTAAATTTAATGCAATGCAATAAAATTAAACATAAATGCAATGCCACTTTCGCTAGCACTCTCGACTGCATTCAGCATATGTGGAAAACCCTTTAACGCCTAGGTTCCCAATAAGTCTAAAAAATGCATCATTTTATATGTATTTTCAGGAATTTTAAGGACTTATTCGTTAGAAACTTCTTCATTTAGTTGGAATTCATGTTTTTATGATTTTAGAAATTATTATCGGGTTTTCTTGCAAAAACATCATTCAAAAATCACAGTTTTCCATAAAATCATAAAATTTTCCATTTTGGATTTCTATTTTTAGAAGATTTTTTTAAATTCATGATTGCACATGGATTGATAAAATTTCTCATCATCATTGGTTATTTAAAGGGAAATCATGATTAATGATGTGAATTCATTGTGTCATTTTATGTGAATTGGACCCACATTAGTGCATTTGCGATTTTTATTCAAAATTATTAAATTAACTGAAAATCTCCTTTATTTATAGGAAAATTGGAGAGAAAATCCCACAATTAAAACTTGAAGCCAAGTCACGCCAAGGAGGGGGTCCCACGCGCTACATTGTTGCATGCTATTTCAAGAAGTTGGGATTGGCATTGGAAATTTATATTTAAGAGAAATTAAAAAGTCTAAGATGGAAGATCCCTTGGAAGAGAGGAAACAGGAGAATATTTTTCAAATTTGGAAAGTGAAGAAAGAATACCAGCCACCAACTCATGTCCCAAATTCTCTTTCTATTCTATTTCTATTCAAATACTATTCACATGGCCCACCCATCATGCCAACTAATCACATATTATATTCCAAGTACACTTTCTATTCCTATCTCTCCACGTCACTGTTTTCTCCTTTTCTCTCTTGTACGTTTAAAACCCATCCTTTAAATACATGGCATGAAGTTCACGTCCAAAAACCACTTCCCATCATCTCACATATCTATTCATATATATGTATATATCACAACAGAGGAGGAACTCATGCCCAGAACCATCACCTCTCTCTCTCTTGCTCTCCATGCTTCACCATACGCCCAACACCCATTCCATCTTTTTTTTTCCATACTCCACATTACCACACTAACTTCAAACCCATTCCATCTCTTCATTAAACCACTTACAATCAATCCAAAGTGGGGTTTGGCCAGCCTTACTTAGGTCCATTTTGCATAAATAATGGGAAGATAACTTAAAAGAGTTTAAGTGTGAGCCAAATATGAAAATATAGGAGGCTTGGACATGCATGCTTGTGTGTAGGTGCCCTTGGTGCTTCACAAACTCATTATTGCACTATTTCTTCAATTACTCCATCCTCATGGAATCTTTTCAAACTTACCTGCAAAAGCCTGTAGGGATAATTCAAATGGAATGAGTGGAACCCCTTTTTACCCATGGCACATGTGTGAGCTCTCCACATGTGTGAATGTTTGCAGGTTTACTAACTTTAATTCTTCTTTGTTCTTCTCCAGATCAGCACCATTTCAGCTTCAATCTTTACTGGAGTGCCCAATATAATTTTCTGAGCTGCGTGTGGGTCCCGGGCAAAAATTATGATGTCAATAGGATTCTTCAACCAAGAAAGGTATATTTTCCGATTGATATTTACAGGGTCCTAGTTTTCACAGTACCTGTAAAAAAGATTTAAACGATTAGAATTAATAGAGTTCTAATCCAACTAAAACTCTTTGCAATTAGTCTTAATTAAACTAGGGTTCCTTCAAAATTTTGAGAAATTAGGGTTTCGAAAAAGCAGTTTTCATTATTTTTTGTTAAAATGATGATTTTTGAGAGAATTATGCACTAAAACATAATAAATGGAGTTTAAGGGCACTAATCATGATTCTACCATAATTGATGCATTCTAGAATCATTAAGTCCTTAAAAAAAATGAAATTACATTTGAAAAAATGAAGTTTTAAGGAATCATCATATCCCAACAGCAGTTTGCTAGACCCTAGCAAAAGCTGTGAAAAATATGAGGCTCCCATCCTGACCTAATCTAACCTAAATTTAATGCAATGCAATAAAATTAAACATAAATGCAATGCCACTTTCGCTAGCACTCTCGACTACATTTAGCATATGTGGAAAGCCCTATAACGCCTAGGTTCCCAATAAGTCTTAAAAATGCATCATTTTATATGTATTTTCAGGAATTTTAAGGACTTATTCGTTTGAAACTTCTTCATTTAGTTGGAATTCATGTTTTTATGATTTTAGAAATTATTATCGTGTTTTCTTGCAAAAACATCATTCAAAAATCACAATTTTCCATAAAATCATAAGATTTTCCATTTTGGATTTCTATTTTTAGAAGATTTTTTTAAATTCATGATTGTACATGGATTAAGAAAATTTCTCATCATCATTGGTTATTTGAAGAGAAATCATGATTAATGATGTGAATTCATTGTGTCATTTTATGTGAATTGGACCCACATTAGTGCATTTGCGATTTTTATCCAAAATTATTAAATTAACTGAAAATCACCTTTATTTGTAGGAAAATTGGAGAGAAAATCCCACAATTAAAACTTGAAGCCAAGTCACGCCAAGGAGGGGGTCCCACGCGCTACATTGTTGCAAGCTATTTCAAGAAGTTGAGATTGGCATTGGAAATTTATATTTAAGAGAAATTAAAAAGTCTAAGATGGAAGATCCCTTGGAAGAGAGGAAACATGAAAAGATTTTTCAAAGTTGGAAAGTGAGGAAAGAATACCACCCACCAACTCACGTCCCAGATTCTCTTTCTATTCTATTTCTATTCAAATACTATTCGCATGGCCCACCCATCATGCCAACTCATCACATATTATATTCCAAGTACACTTTCTATTCCTATCTCTCCACGCCACTGTTTTCTCCTTTTCTCTCTTGTATGTTTAAAACCCATCCTTTAAATACATGGCACGAAGTTCACGTCCAAAAACCACTTCCCTTCATCTCTCATATATATTCATATATATGTATATATCACAACAGAGGAGGAACTCATGCCCAGACCCATCACCTCTCTCTCTCTTGCTCTCCATGCTTCACCATACGCCCAACACCCATTCCATCTTTTTTTTCCATACTCCACATTACCACACTAACTTCAAACCCATTCCATCTCTTCATTAAACCACTTATAATCAATCCAAAGTGGGGTTTGGCCAGCCTTACCGAGGTCCATTTTGCATAAATAATGGGAAGATAATTTAAGAGAGTTTAAGTGTGAGCCAAATGTGAAAATATAGGAGGCCTGGATGTGCATGCTTGTGTGTATGTGCCCATGGAGCTTTACAAACTCATTATTGCACTATTTTTTCACTTACTCCATCCTCATGGAATCTTTTCAAACTTTCATGCAAAAGCTGTAGGGGTAATTCAAGTGGAATGAGTGGAACCCCTTTTTACCCGTGGCGCATGTGTGAGCTCTCCACATGTGTGAATGTTTGTAAGGTCTACTAACTTTAATTCTTCTTTGTTCATCTTCACATCAGCACCTTTTCAGCTTCAATCTTTACTGGAGTGCCCAATATAATTTTCTGAGCTGCGTGTGGGTCCCAGGCAAAAATTATGATGTCAATAGGATTCTTCAACCAAGAAAGGTATATTTTCCGATTGATATTTACAGGGTCCTAGTTTTCACAGTACCTGTAAAAAAGATTTAAACGATTAGAATTAATAGAGTTCTAATCCAACTAAAACTATTTGCAATTAGTCCTAATTAAACTAGGATTCCTTCAAAATTTTGTGAAATTAGGGTTTCAGAAAAGCAGTTTTCATTATTTTTTGTTAAAATGATGATTTTTGAGAGAATTACGCACTTAAACATAATAAATGGAGTTTAAGTGCACTAATCATGATTCTACCATAATTGATGCATTCAAGAACCATTAAGTCCTTTAAAAAATGAAATTAGATATGAAAAAATGAAGTTTTAAGGAATCATCATATCCCCAACAGCAGTTTGCTAGACCCTAGCAAAAGCTGTGAAAAATATGAGGCTCCCATCCTGACCTAATCTAACCTAAATTTAATGCAATGCAATAAAATTAAACATAAATGCAATGCCACTTTCGCTAGCACTCTCGACTACATTTAGCATATGTGGAAAGCCCTATAACGCCTAGGTTCCCAATAAGTCTTAAAAATGCATCATTTTATATGTATTTTCAGGAATTTTAAGGACTTATTCGTTTGAAACTTCTTCATTTAGTTGGAATTCATGTTTTTATGATTTTAGAAATTATTATCGTGTTTTCTTGCAAAAACATCATTCAAAAATCACAATTTTCCATAAAATCATAAGATTTTCCATTTTGGATTTCTATTTTTAGAAGATTTTTTTAAATTCATGATTGTACATGGATTAAGAAAATTTCTCATCATCATTGGTTATTTGAAGAGAAATCATGATTAATGATGTGAATTCATTGTGTCATTTTATGTGAATTGGACCCACATTAGTGCATTTGCGATTTTTATCCAAAATTATTAAATTAACTGAAAATCACCTTTATTTGTAGGAAAATTGGAGAGAAAATCCCACAATTAAAACTTGAAGCCAAGTCACGCCAAGGAGGGGGTCCCACGCGCTACATTGTTGCAAGCTATTTCAAGAAGTTGAGATTGGCATTGGAAATTTATATTTAAGAGAAATTAAAAAGTCTAAGATGGAAGATCCCTTGGAAGAGAGGAAACATGAAAAGATTTTTCAAAGTTGGAAAGTGAGGAAAGAATACCACCCACCAACTCACGTCCCAGATTCTCTTTCTATTCTATTTCTATTCAAATACTATTCGCATGGCCCACCCATCATGCCAACTCATCACATATTATATTCCAAGTACACTTTCTATTCCTATCTCTCCACGCCACTGTTTTCTCCTTTTCTCTCTTGTATGTTTAAAACCCATCCTTTAAATACATGGCACGAAGTTCACGTCCAAAAACCACTTCCCTTCATCTCTCATATATATTCATATATATGTATATATCACAACAGAGGAGGAACTCATGCCCAGACCCATCACCTCTCTCTCTCTTGCTCTCCATGCTTCACCATACGCCCAACACCCATTCCATCTTTTTTTTCCATACTCCACATTACCACACTAACTTCAAACCCATTCCATCTCTTCATTAAACCACTTATAATCAATCCAAAGTGGGGTTTGGCCAGCCTTACCGAGGTCCATTTTGCATAAATAATGGGAAGATAATTTAAGAGAGTTTAAGTGTGAGCCAAATGTGAAAATATAGGAGGCCTGGATGTGCATGCTTGTGTGTATGTGCCCATGGAGCTTTACAAACTCATTATTGCACTATTTTTTCACTTACTCCATCCTCATGGAATCTTTTCAAACTTTCATGCAAAAGCTGTAGGGGTAATTCAAGTGGAATGAGTGGAACCCCTTTTTACCCGTGGCGCATGTGTGAGCTCTCCACATGTGTGAATGTTTGTAAGGTCTACTAACTTTAATTCTTCTTTGTTCATCTTCACATCAGCACCTTTTCAGCTTCAATCTTTACTGGAGTGCCCAATATAATTTTCTGAGCTGCGTGTGGGTCCCAGGCAAAAATTATGATGTCAATAGGATTCTTCAACCAAGAAAGGTATATTTTCCGATTGATATTTACAGGGTCCTAGTTTTCACAGTACCTGTAAAAAAGATTTAAACGATTAGAATTAATAGAGTTCTAATCCAACTAAAACTATTTGCAATTAGTCCTAATTAAACTAGGATTCCTTCAAAATTTTGTGAAATTAGGGTTTCAGAAAAGCAGTTTTCATTATTTTTTGTTAAAATGATGATTTTTGAGAGAATTACGCACTTAAACATAATAAATGGAGTTTAAGTGCACTAATCATGATTCTACCATAATTGATGCATTCAAGAACCATTAAGTCCTTTAAAAAATGAAATTAGATATGAAAAAATGAAGTTTTAAGGAATCATCATATCCCCAACAGCAGTTTGCTAGACCCTAGCAAAAGCTGTGAAAAATATGAGGCTTCCATCCTGACCTAATCTAACCTAAAATTAATGCAATGCAATAAAATTAAACATGAATGCAATGCCACTTTCGCTAGCACTCTCGACTGCATTTAGCATATGTGGAAAGCCCTTAAACCCCTAGGTTCCCAATAAGTCTTAAAAATGCATCATTTTATGTGTATTTTCAGGAGTTTTCAGGACTTATTCATTAGAAACTTCTTCATTTAGTTGGAATTCACGTTTTTATGGTTTTAGAAATTATTATCGAGTTCTCTTGAAAAAACATCATTCAAAAATCACAAGTTTCCATAAAATCATAAAATTTTCCATTTTGGATTTCTATTTTTAGAAGATTTTCTTAAATTCATGATTGTACATGGAATGATAAAATTTCTCACCATCATTGGTTATTTAAAGAGAAATCATGATTAATGATGTGAATTCATTGTGTCATTTTATGTGAATTGGACCCACATTAGTGCATTTGCGATTTTTATTCAAAATTATTAAATTAACTGAGAATCACCTTTATTTGTAGGAAAATTGGAGAGAAAATCCCATAATTAAAACTTGAAGCCAAGTCACGCCAAGGAGGGTGTCCCACGCGCTACATTGTTGCATGCTATTTCAAGAAGTTGAGATTGGCATTGGAAATTTATATTTAAGAGAAATTAAAAAGTCTAAAATGGAAGATCCCTGGGAAGAGAGGAAACGGGAAAAGATTTTTCAAATTTGGAAAGTGAGGAAAGAATACCACCCACCAACTCACATCCCAGATTCTCTTTCTATTCTATTTCTATTCAAATACTATTCGCATGGCCCACCCATCATGCCAACTCATCACATATTATATTCCAAGTACACTTTCTATTCCTATCTCTCCACGCCACTGTTTTCTCCTTTTCTCTCTTGTACGTTTAAAACCCATCCTTTAAATACATGGCATGAAGTTCACGTCCAAAAACCACTTCCCTTCATCTCTCATATATATTCATATATATGTATATATCACAACAGAAGAGGAACTCATGCCCAGACCCATCACCTCTCTCTCTCTCTTGCTCTCCATGCTTCACCATACGCCCAACACCCATTCCATCCTTTTTTTCCATACTCCACATTACCACACTAACTTCAAACCCATTCCATCTCTTCATTAAACCACTTACAATCAATCCAAAGTGGGGTTTGGCCAGCCTTACCTAGGTCCATGCAGCATAAATAATGGGAAGATAATTTAAGAGAGTTTAAGTGTGAGCCAAATGTGAAAATATTGGAGGCTTGGACGTGCATGCTTGTGTGTATGTGCCCTTGGAGCTTTACAAACTCATTATTGCACTATTTCTTCAATTACTCCATCCTCATGGAATCTTTTCAAACTTTCATGCAAAAGCTTGTTGGGGTAATTCAAGTGGAATGAGTGGAACCCCTTTTTACCCATGGCACATGGTGAGCTCTCCACAAGTGTGAATGTTTGTAGGGTCTACTAACTTTAATTCTTCTTTGTTCTTCTTCAGATTAGCACCTTTTCACCTCCAAACTTTACTGGAGTGCCCAATATGATTTTCTGAGCTACGTGTGGGTCCCAGGCAAAAATTATGATGTCAATAGGATTCTTCATCCAAGAAAGGTATATTTTCCGATTGATATTTACTGGGTCCTAGTTTTCACTGTACCTGTAAAAAGCATTTAAACGATTAGAATTAGTAGAGTTCTAATCCAACTAAAACTCTTTGCAATTAGTCTTAATTAAACTAGGATTCCTTCAAAATTTTGAGTAATTAGGGTTTCAGAAAAGCAGTTTTCATTATTTTTTGTTAAAATGATGATTTTTGAGAGAATTATGCACTAAAACATAATAAATGGAGTTTAAGTGCACTAATCATGATTCTACCATAACTGATGCATTTTAGAATCATTAAGTCTTTAAAAAAATGAAATTATATTGGAAAAAAATGATGTTTTAAGGAATCATCATATCCCCAACAGCAGTTTGTTAGACCCTAGCAAAAGCTGTGAAAAATATGAGGCTTCCATCCTAACCTAATCTAACCTAAAATTAATGCAATGTAATAAAAGTAAACATGAATGTAATGCCACTTTCGCTAGCACTCTCGACTGCATTTAGCATATGTGGAAAGCCCTTTAACCCCTAGGTTCCCAATAAGTCTTAAAAATGCATCATTTTATGTGTATTTTCAAGAATTTTAAGGACTTATTCGTTAGAAACTTCTTCATTTAGTTGGAATTCACGTTTTTATGATTTTAGAAATTATTATCGAGTTCTCTTGAAAAAACATCATTCAAAAATCACACTTTTCCATAAAGTCATAAAATTTTCCATTTTGGATTTCTATTTTTAGAAGATTTTTTTAAATTCATGATTGTACATGGAATGATAAAATTTCTCATCATCATTGGTTATTTAAAGAGAAATCATGATAAATGATGTGAATTCATTGTGTCATTTTATGTGAATTGGACCCACATTAGTGCATTTGCGATTTTTATTCAAAATTATTAAATTAACTGAGAATCACCTTTATTTATAGGAAAATTGGAGAGAAAATCCCACAATTAAATCTTGAAGCCAAGTCACGCCAAGGAGGGAGTCTAACGCGCTACATTGTTGCATGCTATTTCAAGAAGTTGAGATTGGCATTGGAAATTTATATTTAAGAGAAATTAAAAAGTCTAAGATGGAAGATCCCTCGGAAGAGAGGAAACAGGAAAAGATTTTTCAAATTTGGAAAGTGAAGAAAGAATACCAGCCACCAACTCACATCCCAGATTCTCTTTCTATTCTATTTCTATTCAAATACTATTCACATGGCCCACCCATCATGCCAACTCATCACATATTATATTCCAAGTACACTTTCTATTCCTATCTCTCCACGCCACTGTTTTCTCCTTTTCTCTCTTGTACGTTTAAAACCCATCCGTTAAATACGTGGCATGAAGTTCACGTCCAAAAACCACTCCCCATCATCTCTCATATCTATTCATATATATGTATATATCACAACAGAGGAGGAACTCATGCCCAGACCCATCACCTCTCTCTCTCTTGCTCTCCATGTTTCACTATACGCCCAACACCCATTCCATCTTTTTTTTCCATACTCCACATTACCACACTAACTTCAAACCCATTCCATCTCTTCATTAAACCACTTACAATCAATCCAAAGTGGGGTTTGGCCAGCCTTATCTAGGTCCATTTTGCGTAAATAATGGGAAGATAATTTAAGAGAGTTTAAGTGTGAGCCAAATGTGAAAATATAGGAGGCTTGGACGTGCATGCTTGTGTGTATGTGCCCTTGGAGCTTCACAAACTCATTATTGCACTATTTCTTCAATTACTCCATCCGCATGGAATCGTTTCAAACTTTCATGCAAAAGCTTGTAAGTGTAATTCAGGTGGAATGAGTGGAACCCCTTTTTACCCATGGCACATGTGTGAGCTCTCCACATGTGTGAATGTTTGTAGGGTCTACTAACTTTAATTCTTCTTTGTTCTTCTTCAGATCAGCACCTTTTCAGCTCCAATCTTTACTGGAGTGCCCAATATAATTTTCTGAGCTGCGCGTGGGTCCCAGGCAAAAATTATGATGTCAATAGGATTCTTCAACCAAGAAAGGTATATTTTCTGATTGATATTTACAGGGTCCTAGTTTTCACAGTACCTGTAAAAAAGATTTAAACAATTAGAATTAATAGAGTTCTAATCCAACTAAAACTCTTTGCAATTAGTCTTAATTAAACTAGGATTCCTTCAAAATTTTGTGAAATTAGGGGTTCAGAAAAGCAATTTTCATTATTTTTGTTAAAATGATGATTTTTGGGAGAATTAGGCACTAAAACATAATAAATTGAGTTTAAGTGCACTAATCATGATTCTACCATAATTGATGCATTTTAGAATCATTAAGTCTTTAAAAAAAAGAAATTATATAGGAAAAAATGAAGTTTTAAGGAATCATCATATCCCCAACAGCAGTTTGTTAGACCCTAACAAAAGCTGTGAAAAATATGAGGCTTCCATCCTGACCTAATCTAACCTAAAATTAATGCAATGCAATAAAAGTAAACATGAATGCAATGCCACTTTCGCTAGCACTCTCCACTGCATTTAGCATATGTGGAAAGCCCTTTAACCCCTAGGCTCCCAATGAGTCTTAAAAATGCATCATTTTATGTGTATTTTCAGGAATTTTATGGACTTATTCGTTAGAAACTTCTTCATTTAGTTGGAATTCATGTTTTTATGATTTTAGAAATTATTATCGAGTTTTCTTGCAAAAACATCATTCAAAAATCACAATTTTCCATAAAATCATAAAATTTTCCATTTTGGATTTCTCTTTTTAGAAGATTTTTTTAAATTCATGATTGCACATGGAATGATAAAATTTCTCATCATCAATGGTTATTTAAAGAGAAATCATGATTAATGATGTGAATTCATTGTGTCATTTTATGTGAATTGGAGCCACATTAGTGCATTTGCGATTTTTATTCAAAATTATTAAATTAACTGAGAATCACCTTTATTTGTAGGAAAATTGGAGAGAAAATCCCACAATTAAAACTTGAAGCCAAGTCACGCCAAGGAGGGGGTCCCACGCGCTACATTGTTGCATGCTATTTCAAGAAGTTGAGATTGGCATTGGAAATTTATATTTAAGAGAAATTAAAAAGTCTAAGATGGAAGATCCCTCGGAAGAGAGGAAACAGGAAAAGATTTTTCAAATTTGGAAAGTGAGGAAAGAATACCACCCACCAACTCACATCCCAGATTCTCTTTCTATTCTATTTCTATTCAAATACTATTCGCATGGCCCACCCATCATGCCAACTCATCACATATTATATTCCAAGTACACTTTCTATTCCTATCTCTCCACGCCACTGTTTTCTCCTTTTCTCTCTTGTACGTTTAAAACCCATCCTTTAAATACATGGCATGAAGTTCACGTCCAAAAACCACTTCCCTTCATCTCTCATATATATTCATATATATGTATATATCACAACAGAAGAGGAACTCATGCCCAGACCCATCACCTCTCTCTCTCTCTTGCTCTCCATGCTTCACCATACGCCCAACACCCATTCCATCCTTTTTTTCCATACTCCACATTACCACACTAACTTCAAACCCATTCCATCTCTTCATTAAACCACTTACAATCAATCCAAAGTGGGGTTTGGCCAGCCTTACCTAGGTCCATGCAGCATAAATAATGGGAAGATAATTTAAGAGAGTTTAAGTGTGAGCCAAATGTGAAAATATTGGAGGCTTGGACGTGCATGCTTGTGTGTATGTGCCCTTGGAGCTTTACAAACTCATTATTGCACTATTTCTTCAATTACTCCATCCTCATGGAATCTTTTCAAACTTTCATGCAAAAGCTTGTTGGGGTAATTCAAGTGGAATGAGTGGAACCCCTTTTTACCCATGGCACATGGTGAGCTCTCCACAAGTGTGAATGTTTGTAGGTCTACTAACTTTAATTCTTCTTTGTTCTTCTTCAGATTAGCACCTTTTCACCTCCAAACTTTACTGGAGTGCCCAATATGATTTTCTGAGCTACGTGTGGGTCCCAGGCAAAAATTATGATGTCAATAGGATTCTTCATCCAAGAAAGGTATATTTTCCGATTGATATTTACTGGGTCCTAGTTTTCACAGTACCTGTAAAAAGCATTTAAACGATTAGAATTAGTAGAGTTCTAATCCAACTAAAACTCTTTGCAATTAGTCTTAATTAAACTAGGATTCCTTCAAAATTTTGAGTAATTAGGGTTTCAGAAAAGCAGTTTTCATTATTTTTTGTTAAAATGATGATTTTTGAGAGAATTATGCACTAAAACATAATAAATGGAGTTTAAGTGCACTAATCATGATTCTACCATAACTGATGCATTTTAGAATCATTAAGTCTTTAAAAAAATGAAATTATATTGGAAAAAAATGATGTTTTAAGGAATCATCATATCCCCAACAGCAGTTTGTTAGACCCTAGCAAAAGCTGTGAAAAATATGAGGCTTCCATCCTAACCTAATCTAACCTAAAATTAATGCAATGTAATAAAAGTAAACATGAATGTAATGCCACTTTCGCTAGCACTCTCGACTGCATTTAGCATATGTGGAAAGCCCTTTAACCCCTAGGTTCCCAATAAGTCTTAAAAATGCATCATTTTATGTGTATTTTCAAGAATTTTAAGGACTTATTCGTTAGAAACTTCTTCATTTAGTTGGAATTCACGTTTTTATGATTTTAGAAATTATTATCGAGTTCTCTTGAAAAAACATCATTCAAAAATCACACTTTTCCATAAAGTCATAAAATTTTCCATTTTGGATTTCTATTTTTAGAAGATTTTTTTAAATTCATGATTGTACATGGAATGATAAAATTTCTCATCATCATTGGTTATTTAAAGAGAAATCATGATAAATGATGTGAATTCATTGTGTCATTTTATGTGAATTGGACCCACATTAGTGCATTTGCGATTTTTATTCAAAATTATTAAATTAACTGAGAATCACCTTTATTTATAGGAAAATTGGAGAGAAAATCCCACAATTAAATCTTGAAGCCAAGTCACGCCAAGGAGGGAGTCTAACGCGCTACATTGTTGCATGCTATTTCAAGAAGTTGAGATTGGCATTGGAAATTTATATTTAAGAGAAATTAAAAAGTCTAAGATGGAAGATCCCTCGGAAGAGAGGAAACAGGAAAAGATTTTTCAAATTTGGAAAGTGAAGAAAGAATACCAGCCACCAACTCACATCCCAGATTCTCTTTCTATTCTATTTCTATTCAAATACTATTCACATGGCCCACCCATCATGCCAACTCATCACATATTATATTCCAAGTACACTTTCTATTCCTATCTCTCCACGCCACTGTTTTCTCCTTTTCTCTCTTGTACGTTTAAAACCCATCCGTTAAATACATGGCATGAAGTTCACGTCCAAAAACCACTCCCCATCATCTCTCATATCTATTCATATATATGTATATATCACAACAGAGGAGGAACTCATGCCCAGACCCATCACCTCTCTCTCTCTTGCTCTCCATGTTTCACTATACGCCCAACACCCATTCCATCTTTTTTTTCCATACTCCACATTACCACACTAACTTCAAACCCATTCCATCTCTTCATTAAACCACTTACAATCAATCCAAAGTGGGGTTTGGCCAGCCTTATCTAGGTCCATTTTGCGTAAATAATGGGAAGATAATTTAAGAGAGTTTAAGTGTGAGCCAAATGTGAAAATATAGGAGGCTTGGACGTGCATGCTTGTGTGTATGTGCCCTTGGAGCTTCACAAACTCATTATTGCACTATTTCTTCAATTACTCCATCCGCATGGAATCGTTTCAAACTTTCATGCAAAAGCTTGTAAGTGTAATTCAGGTGGAATGAGTGGAACCCCTTTTTACCCATGGCACATGTGTGAGCTCTCCACATGTGTGAATGTTTGTAGGGTCTACTAACTTTAATTCTTCTTTGTTCTTCTTCAGATCAGCACCTTTTCAGCTCCAATCTTTACTGGAGTGCCCAATATAATTTTCTGAGCTGCGCGTGGGTCCCAGGCAAAAATTATGATGTCAATAGGATTCTTCAACCAAGAAAGGTATATTTTCTGATTGATATTTACAGGGTCCTAGTTTTCACAGAACCTGTAAAAAAGATTTAAACAATTAGAATTAATAGAGTTCTAATCCAACTAAAACTCTTTGCAATTAGTCTTAATTAAACTAGGATTCCTTCAAAATTTTGTGAAATTAGGGGTTCAGAAAAGTAATTTTCATTATTTTTGTTAAAATGATGATTTTTGGGAGAATTAGGCACTAAAACATAATAAATTGAGTTTAAGTGCACTAATCATGATTCTACCATAATTGATGCATTTTAGAATCATTAAGTCTTTAAAAAAAAGAAATTATATAGGAAAAAATGAAGTTTTAAGGAATCATCATATCCCCAACAGCAGTTTGTTAGACCCTAACAAAAGCTGTGAAAAATATGAGGCTTCCATCCTGACCTAATCTAACCTAAAATTAATGCAATGCAATAAAAGTAAACATGAATGCAATGCCACTTTCGCTAGCACTCTCCACTGCATTTAGCATATGTGGAAAGCCCTTTAACCCCTAGGCTCCCAATGAGTCTTAAAAATGCATCATTTTATGTGTATTTTCAGGAATTTTATGGACTTATTCGTTAGAAACTTCTTCATTTAGTTGGAATTCATGTTTTTATGATTTTAGAAATTATTATCGAGTTTTCTTGCAAAAACATCATTCAAAAATCACAATTTTCCATAAAATCATAAAATTTTCCATTTTGGATTTCTCTTTTTAGAAGATTTTTTTAAATTCATGATTGCACATGGAATGATAAAATTTCTCATCATCAATGGTTATTTAAAGAGAAATCATGATTAATGATGTGAATTCATTGTGTCATTTTATGTGAATTGGAGCCACATTAGTGCATTTGCGATTTTTATTCAAAATTATTAAATTAACTGAGAATCACCTTTATTTGTAGGAAAATTGGAGAGAAAATCCCACAATTAAAACTTGAAGCCAAGTCACGCCAAGGAGGGGGTCCCACGCGCTACATTGTTGCATGCTATTTCAAGAAGTTGAGATTGGCATTGGAAATTTATATTTAAGAGAAATTAAAAAGTCTAAGATGGAAGATCCCTCGGAAGAGAGGAAACAGGAAAAGATTTTTCAAATTTGGAAAGTGAGGAAAGAATACCACCCACCAACTCACATCCCAGATTCTCTTTCTATTCTATTTCTATTCAAATACTATTCGCATGGCCCACCCATCATGCCAACTCATCACATATTATATTCCAAGTACACTTTCTATTCCTATCTCTCCACGCCACTGTTTTCTCCTTTTCTCTCTTGTACGTTTAAAACCCATCCTTTAAATACATGGCATGAAGTTCACGTCCAAAAACCACTTCCCTTCATCTCTCATATATATTCATATATATGTATATATCACAACAGAAGAGGAACTCATGCCCAGACCCATCACCTCTCTCTCTCTCTTGCTCTCCATGCTTCACCATACGCCCAACACCCATTCCATCCTTTTTTTCCATACTCCACATTACCACACTAACTTCAAACCCATTCCATCTCTTCATTAAACCACTTACAATCAATCCAAAGTGGGGTTTGGCCAGCCTTACCTAGGTCCATGCAGCATAAATAATGGGAAGATAATTTAAGAGAGTTTAAGTGTGAGCCAAATGTGAAAATATTGGAGGCTTGGACGTGCATGCTTGTGTGTATGTGCCCTTGGAGCTTTACAAACTCATTATTGCACTATTTCTTCAATTACTCCATCCTCATGGAATCTTTTCAAACTTTCATGCAAAAGCTTGTTGGGGTAATTCAAGTGGAATGAGTGGAACCCCTTTTTACCCATGGCACATGGTGAGCTCTCCACAAGTGTGAATGTTTGTAGGGTCTACTAACTTTAATTCTTCTTTGTTCTTCTTCAGATTAGCACCTTTTCACCTCCAAACTTTACTGGAGTGCCCAATATGATTTTCTGAGCTACGTGTGGGTCCCAGGCAAAAATTATGATGTCAATAGGATTCTTCATCCAAGAAAGGTATATTTTCCGATTGATATTTACTGGGTCCTAGTTTTCACAGTACCTGTAAAAAGCATTTAAACGATTAGAATTAGTAGAGTTCTAATCCAACTAAAACTCTTTGCAATTAGTCTTAATTAAACTAGGATTCCTTCAAAATTTTGAGTAATTAGGGTTTCAGAAAAGCAGTTTTCATTATTTTTTGTTAAAATGATGATTTTTGAGAGAATTATGCACTAAAACATAATAAATGGAGTTTAAGTGCACTAATCATGATTCTACCATAACTGATGCATTTTAGAATCATTAAGTCTTTAAAAAAATGAAATTATATTGGAAAAAAATGATGTTTTAAGGAATCATCATATCCCCAACAGCAGTTTGTTAGACCCTAGCAAAAGCTGTGAAAAATATGAGGCTTCCATCCTAACCTAATCTAACCTAAAATTAATGCAATGTAATAAAAGTAAACATGAATGTAATGCCACTTTCGCTAGCACTCTCGACTGCATTTAGCATATGTGGAAAGCCCTTTAACCCCTAGGTTCCCAATAAGTCTTAAAAATGCATCATTTTATGTGTATTTTCAAGAATTTTAAGGACTTATTCGTTAGAAACTTCTTCATTTAGTTGGAATTCACGTTTTTATGATTTTAGAAATTATTATCGAGTTCTCTTGAAAAAACATCATTCAAAAATCACACTTTTCCATAAAGTCATAAAATTTTCCATTTTGGATTTCTATTTTTAGAAGATTTTTTTAAATTCATGATTGTACATGGAATGATAAAATTTCTCATCATCATTGGTTATTTAAAGAGAAATCATGATAAATGATGTGAATTCATTGTGTCATTTTATGTGAATTGGACCCACATTAGTGCATTTGCGATTTTTATTCAAAATTATTAAATTAACTGAGAATCACCTTTATTTATAGGAAAATTGGAGAGAAAATCCCACAATTAAATCTTGAAGCCAAGTCACGCCAAGGAGGGAGTCTAACGCGCTACATTGTTGCATGCTATTTCAAGAAGTTGAGATTGGCATTGGAAATTTATATTTAAGAGAAATTAAAAAGTCTAAGATGGAAGATCCCTCGGAAGAGAGGAAACAGGAAAAGATTTTTCAAATTTGGAAAGTGAAGAAAGAATACCAGCCACCAACTCACATCCCAGATTCTCTTTCTATTCTATTTCTATTCAAATACTATTCACATGGCCCACCCATCATGCCAACTCATCACATATTATATTCCAAGTACACTTTCTATTCCTATCTCTCCACGCCACTGTTTTCTCCTTTTCTCTCTTGTACGTTTAAAACCCATCCGTTAAATACATGGCATGAAGTTCACGTCCAAAAACCACTCCCCATCATCTCTCATATCTATTCATATATATGTATATATCACAACAGAGGAGGAACTCATGCCCAGACCCATCACCTCTCTCTCTCTTGCTCTCCATGTTTCACTATACGCCCAACACCCATTCCATCTTTTTTTTCCATACTCCACATTACCACACTAACTTCAAACCCATTCCATCTCTTCATTAAACCACTTACAATCAATCCAAAGTGGGGTTTGGCCAGCCTTATCTAGGTCCATTTTGCGTAAATAATGGGAAGATAATTTAAGAGAGTTTAAGTGTGAGCCAAATGTGAAAATATAGGAGGCTTGGACGTGCATGCTTGTGTGTATGTGCCCTTGGAGCTTCACAAACTCATTATTGCACTATTTCTTCAATTACTCCATCCGCATGGAATCGTTTCAAACTTTCATGCAAAAGCTTGTAAGTGTAATTCAGGTGGAATGAGTGGAACCCCTTTTTACCCATGGCACATGTGTGAGCTCTCCACATGTGTGAATGTTTGTAGGGTCTACTAACTTTAATTCTTCTTTGTTCTTCTTCAGATCAGCACCTTTTCAGCTCCAATCTTTACTGGAGTGCCCAATATAATTTTCTGAGCTGCGCGTGGGTCCCAGGCAAAAATTATGATGTCAATAGGATTCTTCAACCAAGAAAGGTATATTTTCTGATTGATATTTACAGGGTCCTAGTTTTCACAGAACCTGTAAAAAAGATTTAAACAATTAGAATTAATAGAGTTCTAATCCAACTAAAACTCTTTGCAATTAGTCTTAATTAAACTAGGATTCCTTCAAAATTTTGTGAAATTAGGGGTTCAGAAAAGTAATTTTCATTATTTTTGTTAAAATGATGATTTTTGGGAGAATTAGGCACTAAAACATAATAAATTGAGTTTAAGTGCACTAATCATGATTCTACCATAATTGATGCATTTTAGAATCATTAAGTCTTTAAAAAAAAGAAATTATATAGGAAAAAATGAAGTTTTAAGGAATCATCATATCCCCAACAGCAGTTTGTTAGACCCTAACAAAAGCTGTGAAAAATATGAGGCTTCCATCCTGACCTAATCTAACCTAAAATTAATGCAATGCAATAAAAGTAAACATGAATGCAATGCCACTTTCGCTAGCACTCTCCACTGCATTTAGCATATGTGGAAAGCCCTTTAACCCCTAGGCTCCCAATGAGTCTTAAAAATGCATCATTTTATGTGTATTTTCAGGAATTTTATGGACTTATTCGTTAGAAACTTCTTCATTTAGTTGGAATTCATGTTTTTATGATTTTAGAAATTATTATCGAGTTTTCTTGCAAAAACATCATTCAAAAATCACAATTTTCCATAAAATCATAAAATTTTCCATTTTGGATTTCTCTTTTTAGAAGATTTTTTTAAATTCATGATTGCACATGGAATGATAAAATTTCTCATCATCAATGGTTATTTAAAGAGAAATCATGATTAATGATGTGAATTCATTGTGTCATTTTATGTGAATTGGAGCCACATTAGTGCATTTGCGATTTTTATTCAAAATTATTAAATTAACTGAGAATCACCTTTATTTGTAGGAAAATTGGAGAGAAAATCCCACAATTAAAACTTGAAGCCAAGTCACGCCAAGGAGGGGGTCCCACGCGCTACATTGTTGCATGCTATTTCAAGAAGTTGAGATTGGCATTGGAAATTTATATTTAAGAGAAATTAAAAAGTCTAAGATGGAAGATCCCTCGGAAGAGAGGAAACAGGAAAAGATTTTTCAAATTTGGAAAGTGAGGAAAGAATACCACCCACCAACTCACATCCCAGATTCTCTTTCTATTCTATTTCTATTCAAATACTATTCGCATGGCCCACCCATCATGCCAACTCATCTCATATTATATTCCAAGTACACTTTCTATTCCTATCTCTCCACGCCACTGTTTTCTCCTTTTCTCTCTTGTACGTTTAAAACCCATCCTTTAAATACATGGCATGAAGTTCACGTCCAAAAACCACTTCCCTTCATCTCTCATATATATTCATATATATGTATATATCACAACAGAAGAGGAACTCATGCCCAGACCCATCACCTCTCTCTCTCTCTTGCTCTCCATGCTTCACCATACGCCCAACACCCATTCCATCCTTTTTTTCCATACTCCACATTACCACACTAACTTCAAACCCATTCCATCTCTTCATTAAACCACTTACAATCAATCCAAAGTGGGGTTTGGCCAGCCTTACCTAGGTCCATGCAGCATAAATAATGGGAAGATAATTTAAGAGAGTTTAAGTGTGAGCCAAATGTGAAAATATTGGAGGCTTGGACGTGCATGCTTGTGTGTATGTGCCCTTGGAGCTTTACAAACTCATTATTGCACTATTTCTTCAATTACTCCATCCTCATGGAATCTTTTCAAACTTTCATGCAAAAGCTTGTTGGGGTAATTCAAGTGGAATGAGTGGAACCCCTTTTTACCCATGGCACATGGTGAGCTCTCCACAAGTGTGAATGTTTGTAGGGTCTACTAACTTTAATTCTTCTTTGTTCTTCTTCAGATTAGCACCTTTTCACCTCCAAACTTTACTGGAGTGCCCAATATGATTTTCTGAGCTACGTGTGGGTCCCAGGCAAAAATTATGATGTCAATAGGATTCTTCATCCAAGAAAGGTATATTTTCCGATTGATATTTACTGGGTCCTAGTTTTCACAGTACCTGTAAAAAGCATTTAAACGATTAGAATTAGTAGAGTTCTAATCCAACTAAAACTCTTTGCAATTAGTCTTAATTAAACTAGGATTCCTTCAAAATTTTGAGTAATTAGGGTTTCAGAAAAGCAGTTTTCATTATTTTTTGTTAAAATGATGATTTTTGAGAGAATTATGCACTAAAACATAATAAATGGAGTTTAAGTGCACTAATCATGATTCTACCATAACTGATGCATTTTAGAATCATTAAGTCTTTAAAAAAATGAAATTATATTGGAAAAAAATGATGTTTTAAGGAATCATCATATCCCCAACAGCAGTTTGTTAGACCCTAGCAAAAGCTGTGAAAAATATGAGGCTACCATCCTAACCTAATCTAACCTAAAATTAATGCAATGTAATAAAAGTAAACATGAATGTAATGCCACTTTCGCTAGCACTCTCGACTGCATTTAGCATATGTGGAAAGCCCTTTAACCCCTAGGTTCCCAATAAGTCTTAAAAATGCATCATTTTATGTGTATTTTCAAGAATTTTAAGGACTTATTCATTAGAAACTTCTTCATTTAGTTGGAATTCACGTTTTTATGATTTTAGAAATTATTATCGAGTTCTCTTGAAAAAACATCATTCAAAAATCACACTTTTCCATAAAGTCATAAAATTTTCCATTTTGGATTTCTATTTTTAGAAGATTTTTTTAAATTCATGATTGTACATGGAATGATAAAATTTCTCATCATCATTGGTTATTTAAAGAGAAATCATGATAAATGATGTGAATTCATTGTGTCATTTTATGTGAATTGGACCCACATTAGTGCATTTGCGATTTTTATTCAAAATTATTAAATTAACTGAGAATCACCTTTATTTATAGGAAAATTGGAGAGAAAATCCCACAATTAAATCTTGAAGCCAAGTCACGCCAAGGAGGGAGTCTAACGCGCTACATTGTTGCATGCTATTTCAAGAAGTTGAGATTGGCATTGGAAATTTATATTTAAGAGAAATTAAAAAGTCTAAGATGGAAGATCCCTCGGAAGAGAGGAAACAGGAAAAGATTTTTCAAATTTGGAAAGTGAAGAAAGAATACCAGCCACCAACTCACATCCCAGATTCTCTTTCTATTCTATTTCTATTCAAATACTATTCACATGGCCCACCCATCATGCCAACTCATCACATATTATATTCCAAGTACACTTTCTATTCCTATCTCTCCACGCCACTGTTTTCTCCTTTTCTCTCTTGTACGTTTAAAACCCATCCGTTAAATACATGGCATGAAGTTCACGTCCAAAAACCACTCCCCATCATCTCTCATATCTATTCATATATATGTATATATCACAACAGAGGAGGAACTCATGCCCAGACCCATCACCTCTCTCTCTCTTGCTCTCCATGTTTCACTATACGCCCAACACCCATTCCATCTTTTTTTTCCATACTCCACATTACCACACTAACTTCAAACCCATTCCATCTCTTCATTAAACCACTTACAATCAATCCAAAGTGGGGTTTGGCCAGCCTTATCTAGGTCCATTTTGCGTAAATAATGGGAAGATAATTTAAGAGAGTTTAAGTGTGAGCCAAATGTGAAAATATAGGAGGCTTGGACGTGCATGCTTGTGTGTATGTGCCCTTGGAGCTTCACAAACTCATTATTGCACTATTTCTTCAATTACTCCATCCGCATGGAATCGTTTCAAACTTTCATGCAAAAGCTTGTAAGTGTAATTCAGGTGGAATGAGTGGAACCCCTTTTTACCCATGGCACATGTGTGAGCTCTCCACATGTGTGAATGTTTGTAGGGTCTACTAACTTTAATTCTTCTTTGTTCTTCTTCAGATCAGCACCTTTTCAGCTCCAATCTTTACTGGAGTGCCCAATATAATTTTCTGAGCTGCGCGTGGGTCCCAGGCAAAAATTATGATGTCAATAGGATTCTTCAACCAAGAAAGGTATATTTTCTGATTGATATTTACAGGGTCCTAGTTTTCACAGAACCTGTAAAAAAGATTTAAACAATTAGAATTAATAGAGTTCTAATCCAACTAAAACTCTTTGCAATTAGTCTTAATTAAACTAGGATTCCTTCAAAATTTTGTGAAATTAGGGGTTCAGAAAAGTAATTTTCATTATTTTTGTTAAAATGATGATTTTTGGGAGAATTAGGCACTAAAACATAATAAATTGAGTTTAAGTGCACTAATCATGATTCTACCATAATTGATGCATTTTAGAATCATTAAGTCTTTAAAAAAAAGAAATTATATAGGAAAAAATGAAGTTTTAAGGAATCATCATATCCCCAACAGCAGTTTGTTAGACCCTAACAAAAGCTGTGAAAAATATGAGGCTTCCATCCTGACCTAATCTAACCTAAAATTAATGCAATGCAATAAAAGTAAACATGAATGCAATGCCACTTTCGCTAGCACTCTCCACTGCATTTAGCATATGTGGAAAGCCCTTTAACCCCTAGGCTCCCAATGAGTCTTAAAAATGCATCATTTTATGTGTATTTTCAGGAATTTTATGGACTTATTCGTTAGAAACTTCTTCATTTAGTTGGAATTCATGTTTTTATGATTTTAGAAATTATTATTGAGTTTTCTTGCAAAAACATCATTCAAAAATCACAATTTTCCATAAAATCATAAAATTTTCCATTTTGGATTTCTATTTTTAGAAGATTTTTTAAAATTCATGATTGCACATGGAATGATAAAATTTCTCGTCATCAATGGTTATTTAAAGAGAAATCATGATTAATGATGTGAATTCATTGTGTCATTTTATATGAATTGGAGCCACATTAGTGCATTTGCGATTTTTATTCAAAATTATTAAATTAACTGAGAATCACCTTTATTTATAGGAAAATTGGAGAGAAAATCCCACAATTAAAACTTGAAGCCAAGTCACGCCAAGGAGGGGGTCCCACTCGCTACATTGTTGCTTGCTATTTCAAGAAGTTGAGATTGGCATTGGAAATTTATATTTAAGAGAATTTAAAAAGTCTAAGATGGAAGATCCCTTGGAAGAGAGGAAACAGGAAAAGATTTTTCAAATTTGGAAAGTGAAGAAAGAATACCACCCACCAACTCACGTCCCAGATTCTCTTTCTATTCTATTTCTATTCAAATATTATTCACATGGCCCACCCATCATGCCAACTCATCACATATTATATTCCAAGTACACTTTCTATTCCTATCTCTCCACGCCACTGTTTTCTCCTTTTCTCTCTTGTACGTTTAAAACCCATCCTTTAAATACATGGCAAGAAGTTCACGTCCAAAAACCACTTCCCATCATCTCTCATATCTATTCATATATATGTATATATCACAACAGAGGAGGAACTCATGCCCAGACCCATCACCTCTCTCTCTCTTGCTCTCCTTGCTTCACCATGTGCCCAACACCGATTCCATCTTTTTTTTTCCATACTCCCCATTACCACACTAACTTCAAACCCATTCCATCTCTTCATTAAACCACGTACAATCAATCCAAAGTGGGGTTTGGCCAGCCTTACTTAGGTCCATTTTGCTTAAATAATGGGAAGATAATTTAAGAGAGTTTAAGTGTGAGCCAAATATGAAAATATAGGAGGCTTGGACGTGCATGCTTGTGTGTAGGTGCCCTTGGAGCTTTACAAACTCATTATTGCACTATTTCTTCAATTACTCCATCCTCATGGAATCTTTTCAAACTTTCCTGCAAAAGCTTGTAGGGATAATTCAAGTGGAATGAGTGGAACCCCTTTTTACCCATGGCACATGTGTGAGCTCTCCACATGTGTGAATGTTTGCAGGGTCTACTAACTTTAATTCTTCTTTGTTCTTCTTCAGATCAGCACCTTTTCAACTCCAATCTTTACTGGAGTGCCCAATATGATTTTCTGAGCTGCGTGTGGGTCCCAGGCAAAAATTATGTTGTCAATAGGATTCTTCATCCAAGAAAGGTATATTTTCCGATTGATATTTACTGGGTCCAAATTTTCACAGTACCTGTAAAAAAGATTTAAATGATTAGAATTAATAGAGTTCTAATCCAACTAAAACTCTTTGCAGTTAGTCTTAATTAAACTAGGATTCCTTCAAAATTTTGAGAAATTAGGGTTTCAGAAAAGCAGTTTTCATTATTTTTTGTTAAAATGATGATTTTTGAGAGAATTATGCACTAAAACATAATAAATGGAGTTTAAGTGCACTAATCATGATTCTACCATAATTGATGCATTTTAGAATCATTAAGTCCTTAAAAAAATGAAATTATATCTGAAAAAATGAAGTTTTAAGGAATCATCATATCCCCAACAGCAGTTTGCTAGACCCTAGCAAAAGCTGTGAAAAATATGAGGCGTCCACCCTGACCTAATCTAACCTAAAATTAATGCAATGCAATAAAAGTAAACATGAATGCAATGCCACTTTCGCTAGCACTCTCCACTGCATTTAGCATATGTGGAAAGCCCTTTAACCCCTAGGTTCCCAATAAGTCTTAAAATTGCATCATTTTATGTGTATTTTCAGGAATTTTATGGACTTATTCGTTAGAAACTTCTTCATTTAGTTGGAATTCATGTTTTTATGATTTTAGAAATTGTTATTGAGTTTTCTTGCAAAAACATCATTCAAAAATCACAATTTTCCATAAAATCATAAAATTTTCCATTTTGGATTTCTATTTTTAGAAGATTTTTTTTAAATTCATGATTGCACATGGAATGATAAAATTTCTCATCATCATTGGTTATTTAAAGAGAAATCATGATTAATGATGTGAATTCATTGTGTCATTTTATGTGAATTGGAGCCACATTAGTGCATTTGCAATTTTTATTCAAAATTATTAAATTAACTGAAAATCTCCTTTATTTGTAGGAAAATTGGAGAGAAAATCCCACAATTAAAACTTGTAGCCAAGTCACTCCAAGGAGGGGGTCCCACTCGCTACATTGTTGCATGCTATTTCAAGAAGTTGAGATTGGCATTGGAAATTTATATTTAAGAAAAATTAAAAAGTCTAAGATGGAAGATCCCTTGGAAGAGAGGAAACAGGAGAAGATTTTTCAAATTTGGAAAGTGAAGAAAGAATACCACCCACCAACTCATGTCCCAGATTCTCTTTCTATTCTATTTCTATTCAAATACTATTCACATGGCCCACCCATCATGCCAACTCATCACATATTATATTCCAAGTACACTTTCTATTCCTATCTCTCCACGCCACTGTTTTCTCCTTTTCTCTCTTGTACATTTAAAACCCATCCTTTAAATACATGGCATGAAGTTCACGTCCGAAAACCACATCCCATCATCTCTCATATATATTCATATATTTGTATATATCACAACAGAGGAGGAACTCATGCCCAGACCCATCACCTCTCTCTCTCTTGCTCTCCATGCTTCACCATACGCCCAACACCCATTCCATCTTTTTTTTCCATACTCCACATTACCACACTAACTTCAAACCCATTCCATCTCTTTATTAAACCACTTACAATCAATCCAAAGTGGGGTTTGGCCAGCCTTACTTAGGTCCATTTTTCTTCCATCGGTCTTCATTCTTTCATCTATTCCTCCTTAGTGATACATGAAGATTAGAGCATGGATTGCGAGTGAAGTCCCTCTTTTTGATGTCTTGATCTAGGGTAAGGGTAGATCTTCTTTTTCTAGTTTTAATTATTTTTTGGTATTATTGGGTGTATTGGTTTGTTTAATTTTAAATACACAACTAGTGAGGTCAAGGTGTTCGACCTTGGATTGATACCATGTGTTTGTGTGTGGTGACAACACGCACTTGGTGCAGTGTTTTTGTGGATTCTTTTTAATTATGCCAATATAATGATTTAATTTCCAAAAATAAGAGGAATAAGAATTCTTTTTTTTTTATTATATCTGAACGTTTTACTTTTGATTTTTATTTTCGCACATGATTATTTATTCCTTTAAATTGGTGGTTTGATCTGTTTATTGTTTTTCAGTCTCTAGTTCTAGGATTGTTTTAGTTTAGGATTTTTAGATTAGATTTAATTAGTGATTTTTTTCAGATTTGGAATTGTAATTTAAATTTAATTTTTAGAAATAGTAATGTGTAGTTTGTAGATTTTATTAGGATAGCTTTAGTTTTTCAATTAGGATTGGTTTTCTACAAATATTAGTTCCCTATTAATACGATCCCTAACTCATTGAGTAAAACTACATTGAGACCTTACACTTGGAGTCCTCGTTGATCAGTTCTCCTAGTGGACCAGTTGTGCCTCGTGAGGGTTTGTGGTGAAATACCCACAAAATTCTCTCTCTCTCTCTCTCTCTCTCTTTGAGAATAAGACGAATAAAGAATAAAGGAGAAAAGAAATTCCCAAAAATCTCATGTAATGACTATGCATGATTCTAAACCTAATTCCATCCATAAGTTATGTAAGATCTGAACACAATAAAAAGAAAAGCATGAAAATAAATGTTTTGTGCTGAAATTAAAAGGTGGTAAACTTGAAGTCAAAGGTGGTAGAAAACTTGAATTCAAAGGTGGTAAAATAGTAGTTAAAGGTGGTAGAACTGAAATCATAGGTAGTATATTCTCTCAAAGTTCTCTCTCAATCCAGGCTTAAAAATTACTTAAAGTATGCTATCTTAAATTTAGGTTATTAATCCAAACGAGAAAACACAAATCATGCAATAGAAACAACCATAAGAATAAGAAGAATAAAGAGATGAATATTATTACACTAGCATGGCAATTCTTTACACAAGATAAAAGAATTTAAAAAAGAAGAGATTATACATACTAGGGTGGAAAAGAATTTCTCCTTCTAGTTGAATCTTCAAGGTTATAGTGTGGCTTTGGAGCTAAGCTTCCTTGATGACTTGAGATGTAGAGACAAGAGAGGGATAGATGAGTGTTGAAAATCGAGAGGTGGGAGGCAGATAATTCTTCCATGAAGAGTATAGGAGGCCAATGCCTTTAATTTATAGGAGTTGAGAGTGAAGGTGCAATGACTAAATCTCACCAAGTCCTAGAAGGAGGGTGAATAGGACTATTTAAAATTCTTTTGAATTATAAGGCTACTTTACAGTGCAACTCAATGATTCAATCAATATTATAGAGCCACAAGTTTGGTCAAGAAGGATGCTCACAGTGTGTATGCTTACTATATGTAGATATTCTATTAGAACGAGGATGATTTAGCACGCAAGAGATTATCAAAACATGACAATAAGACTATAAAGCATCTATCACAAAAATAAGGCAATCCACTACACAAGGAATTTACAGTGGTTTGGTGCCAGACCTACATCCACTATTAAAAGCAAACACTCTTGACTCCATTAGAGATGAGGTAGCTACACAAGTACACCTATTGCGACAATTTTTGATCCGGTTGGTTTGTTTTCCACCAATAAAATTTTTGATCAGGTGGTTGATCCCAAATCTATTCCACTAACTACAACGTTTTTTGATGTGGTGGTTCGTCTTCCACCATATCCAATCGAGAAATAAAATAAACAACAACAATCAAACAAATAACTAAATACCTTAGCTTTGGATGGTGTTCTTGAAGCTTGAAAGAAGACCTCCAAGCTTTGACCTCTTGAACTTGCTCCTTGGTGATGATGATTTTTGAATGAGTGCTCAGCCATGGAAAAAGTTTTTTGAGCTTTGAAAAGCTAGGATTTTCGTAGATTGAAATAAAAGCTTTTCTCATTGCTTACCTACTATTCTCAGAACATTAATGTCGATTTAATTTGGAAGAGAAGATGGTAGTTGGAGTTTGGTACAGATTTCACAAGGGTGCAAGGGCTTAGATTTTGTAAAAGTATTTTCCTCAAGATGTTCCTTAGTCGGGAGGTAAAGAGTGCTTTTCTTAAATATAGAGAAATTCCAACAGTCGAATCTTCCGCTTAGAAAATGTTGATCTACGGCTTAGCCTTTTGCCTAGACAAAATACAATGACAAGATTGACCCAGATTCACTATTTTTCCTTCTTATAGTTAAGCTTACAGTTTAGCCGTAAATCCTTATACGACATAGCTGTGAGGATTTTACGGCTTAGCTGTAGGTTAGCCGTAAACTAAAGTTTCCCAAATTTTGCTCTTTAGAAAGTGGCTTGTAGATGTTATGGCTTAGCGGTAAATTATTCTACGGCTTAGCCATGAAGATCATACTGCTTAGCTGTAAGGTCAACCATAGGCAAAATGGCCAAAAATTCTCTGTCTGGAAGATGGCCCATAAACTCTACTGCTTAGGCTTAAATTTTGCTCCAGCTTAGCCATAAGCAATTTACGACATAGCCATAAGATTTTTTTATTTTTTATTTATTATATCTAAATTTTTACTTTTAATTTTCAATTTAGTGCATGATTATTTTTTCCTTTACATTGGTAGTTTGATCTAGTTTATTGTTTTGCAGTCTCTAGTTCTAGGATTGTTTTAGTTTAGGATTTTTAGGTTAGGTTTAATTACTAATTTTTTCTTCAGATTTGAAATTGTTACATTTAATTTTCAGAAGTGGTAGTGTGTATTTTTATAGATTTTATTAGGGTAACTTTTGTTTTTCAATTAGGACAGGTCTTCTGCAAATATTAGCTCTCATGGATATGATCCCGGACTCACTAGGTAAAACTACATCGAGACCTTGCACTTGGGGTCCATGTTGATCAAGTTTTTGGCACTGTTGCTGGGGAGTGCCTTCGCAAGTGGTATTTTTCCAACTTTCATTTTTTTATTGCTTTGTGGGTGTGGAATAATATTGTTGGCATCATTCTAGATTTAAGTAGTGCATGATGCAATGTTTAGACCGAACCTAAACCATTAAAAAGGAAATTTTCATCTCTGATTTTTGTAAAATTTGGAATAATTCAAATCTAAAAAATTAATTTTTCTAATTTTTGGAAAAATCTCATCTATTTGTGGAAATTGCCTCGTTAACTTGCCTAATTGTGAGCTAGTTTAGGTGTTTCTTTCTAATTCTTTTTGCTGTTTATTAGGACTTGTTTAATTAGTTTAAATTCTGTCTTTAATCACTTTTTAGGTATTAGAAGTTTCCAAAAAAATTTTGAAACTTTCCTTGCAAAGGCAAGTTAAAACCCATTCTAATTTGGCTTTATGGCCAAGAAAAGTACCTAAGTCTAAAAGTTTTAGAACTTTCATGGAACTTTTTTTCATTAGGTTTAGATTTAGAAATTTGTTTTTCTAGGACTACATAAAAAATTAAAAAATTAAAATAAATAAATAATTAATTAGAAACCCTTATCCGCACTCTTGATTCAATCCTTGTATGCATGAGAAACACAAATTCAAGAGGTTAAGTGAAATCTATGCTCGATCTAGATCTCTTAGTCCACTTAGTAGTTTGGAAACAATGGCAGATGCATACAGTGGTCATGACAATAATAAGCAATTGATAAATCCTAATGACAATAAAGATGAACCTAGGAATGGAATTGGAAACGGGCCCAATCCCAATAATAATGAGGTGAACCAACCACTTAGGAGTTTACGTGATTACCTCCAACCAACACATTAGGCTACACCTTCGTATATGGCCATACCCACAGATGTGGGTCAATTTGACATTAAGCTGGGGGTCATCCAACTTCTTTCTAAATTCCATGGACTCGAATCAGAAAGTGCATACTTGCACATAAAGGAATTTGAAGAAGTGTGTGCAACACTTTACTTTAACAATGTGAGGGAGGACATTACAAAGTTTCGATTATTCCCATTCTCCCTCAAAGATAAGGCAAAAACATGGCTCCACTCCTTACAGCCCAATTCAATTGCTTTATGGACTGACATGGTTCACGAATTTTTGAAAAAATTCTTCCCACCTCATAAAACCAACACCTTGAGAAGACTCATAATGAATTTCAAACAAAAAGAACAAGAGTTCTACTATAGGTGCTAAAAATGTTTTAATAAACTTCTCCTTAAATGTCCACATCATGGATTTGAACTATATCACACAATTGGCCACTTCTATGATGGACTAAGTCTAGAGACATGCCAATTTGTTGAGATGCTATGCAATGGGGAGTTCATGGCTAAAAATCCAACTGAGGCATGGACATACCTTCAATTTTTGGTGGATAGTGTTCAAAATTGGGACACTTCTAAAGGCATTGAACCTGTAAAGCAATCGAATCAGGCCAAAGGAGGGGGGTTATATTTACTTGAAGAGAATGATAATCTTCAAGAAAAAATTACGTATCTAACAAGAGAAGTTGAGTCCTTGAAATTTGTGAAGAACAAGGAACCTGCAATTGTTTGTGGCATTTGCACTTGCGATACCCATACATCCGCGAAGTGCCCCACACTCCCTGCATTTTAAGAGGCATTTCTAAAGCAAGCAAATGTCATAAACATATATAACCGTCTGTTCAACAACTCTTTGGGTAACATGTACAACCCTAACTGGCATAATCACCCCAAATTTCAATTGGAGGAATGGACCCACTGCTAATGAGCCAAATTTCTCCCAAAGGATGAACCAATATGGTGGTACTTCGGGATAATTTGTTCCAAATGCACAACAAATGTCACCACCCATTGTTCAAAATCAGACTCAACCTCTGGGAGAAATGTTGGCTAATTTTCTTTTAGCTCAAAAATAGGAGATGCAAGACTTCAAGAACGAAATTCAAAATTTTGTTCAATCTCAAAATAAGGGGGTTTTTCCGGCCCAACCTCAACCCAATCCAAAAAGACATTATAAAGTCAATCATGCTAGACCTCAAAACCCCCAGGAGCAAGTTTAAGCAGTTACCACTCTATGAAGTGGTAAGGAGATCCAAAAACCTGATCTAGAAAAAGATAAACAACCTGCTTCTTCAGATCAGAAAGTAGAGCCGGAAAAAGAAAAAAGAAATCTTGCAATTCCTATAAAAGAGAAAACCCCAGTTCCTCCACGGTTTAAACCATTGCCACCTTTTCCAAACCATTTAACTCCGCCTAACTCCACCTAACCATTTCCTATTGCTAGACACAATTAAGCAAGTCCCATCTTACACAAAATTTCTCAAGAAGTTCTGCACTATGAACTGTAAGATGCATGTCCAAAAGAAAGCATTTCTCACTAAGCAGGCAAGTGCTATTTTGAAGCACGACACTCCTCCTAAATATAATGATCCAGGATGCCCCACAATCTCATTCATTATTGGAAACTGTCAGATCGAACAAGCATTGCTTAATCCTGGGGCGAGTGTCAACTTACTGCCCTACTCAGTCTATGAAAAACTCAGGTTAGGTGAGTTGAAACCTACTCAGGTTACCCTTTAGCTTGCCGATCGATCAGTAAAAAGACCAAGAGGGGTAGTAGAGGATGTGCTTGTGCGAGTTGACAAATTCTACTCTCCAGTGGATTTCATTATGTTAGACACTCAACCTGTGGCAAACCACAAAGCTCAGATTCCGGTAATTCTTGGGAGACCATTCTTAGCCACATTAATTGTCAGAATGGAAAGATGATGCTATTGTTTGGAAACATGACATTAGAACTTAATGTTTTTTATTTGTACAAATAACCGTGGGATGAAAATGATGATTATGAAGAGGTTGATTTCATAAACACCTTGGTAGTGGAGACTTTTGCAGAGTCGGTCCATTCTGACTCATACAATTTGATTGAATTAAGGATATGGCTAACCCTGAGGATGTGAAAGATGACAATGGCAAAATGGTCAGTGCAGCATGGAAGCCTTCTTTTGAAGAGCTTGTACCAACTGGTACCCCAACTCTTCCCACTCAGGTAAGGCCGCCCAAACTTGAGTTGAAACCCTTGCCCTAAATCTTAAGTATGCTTACCTTGGGGATGATGACACATTTTCAGTCGTTATTTTTGCGCACCTTGAGAAGGACCAAGAGGTCCAACTACTTCATGTGCTCAAACAACATAAAGGTGCAATTGCTTGGAACGTGGCTGACATAAAAGGAATTAATCCCCTCGTGTGTACTCATCATATTTATCTAGAGGATAATGCAAAACCCTCTAGACAAATGCAACGCCGGCTTAACCCACCATGCAGGAAGTGGTTAGGGCTGAAGTGCCAAACTTTCTAAATGTGGGTATCATTTATCCAATTTCGGATAGCCCATAGGTCAGCCCTACCCAGGTAGTACCAAAGAAAGCCGGTGTCATTGTAGTCCGAAACTTAGACAGCGAACTCATTCCAACTTGAGTACTCACAAGTTGGAGAGTCTGTATTAACTACAGGAAACTTAATGCTATTACACGAAAGGATCGCTTTCCTTTGCCTTTCTTGGACCAAATTTTAGAAAGGGTCACCGATCACGAATTTTATTGTTTCTTAGATGGATACTCTAGGTACAATCAAATAGAAATAGCTCCGGAAGACTAAGAGAAAACAACTTTCACATGTCCCTTTCATACCTTTGCTTATCGAAGGATGCCTTTTGGGCTCTGCAATGCTCCCGCTACCTTTCAGAGATGTATGTTGAGTGTCTTTAGTGATATGTTGGAGCATTTTCTTGAGGTATTCATGGATAATTTCTTAGTTTTTGGAGATTCATTTGAGAAGTGTTTGAGCAATTTAGAGAGAGTCCTTTCTCGGTGTGAAGAAAAGAACCTAGTTTTGAATTTGGAGAAATGTCACTTCATGGTTCGACAGGGCGTTGTCCTTAGACACATAGTATCATCTAAAGGATTAGAAATGAACAAGGCCAAAATAGATTTGATTGCCAATTTGCCCACCCCAAAAACCGTAAGGGATGTGAGATCTTTCATAGGGCATGCTGGATTCTATAGAAGGTTCATAAAGGACTTGAATTCCATATCTAGACCATTATATAACCTTTTGTTAAAGGAAGCAGAATTTGAATAGACCAAGGCATGCCAAAAACTTTTTACTAAGCTGAAAAATATGTTGACATTTGCTCCAATAATGCAACCTCCGGATTAGAGCTTGCTGTTTGAGATCATGTGTGAAGCTAGTGATTATGCGGTTGGGGCAGTTCTTGGGAACGTGGGGATAAAAAAAGTATTTGTCATATATTATGCGAGTAGGACTTTAAATAGCACACAGATGAACTGAAAAAGAATTATTAGTAGTTGTCTTTGTACTAGATAAATTCCGTACCTACCTTCTTGGATCTAAAATTATGATTTTTACAGATCATTCTACTTTGAAGTACCTTCTTTCTAAGAAGGATACTAACCCAGACTGATTAGATGGATCCTTCTACTCTAAGAATTTGACATAGAGATCAAAGACAATAAAGGAGTAGAAAATGTTGTAGCCGATCATCTATCAAGACTTGTCCTTTCTAAAAATTTAGAATCTCTACCAATTCAAGACAATTTCCCTAATGAACAACTATGTCTCCTCATTAGTACTCAATCCCCATGGTATCAGACATTGCTAATTATCTTGCTTTAGGTGACATACGACAGATTGGATATAGCAAGATAAAAATAAATTTTTCGCAGAAATCAAGCGGTTTTTTTGGGATGATCCACATATGTTTAAATATTGCCTAAACCAAATCATTAGGAGATGTGTGCCTGACCATGAAATTAGCAATGTTATCTCTTTCTGTCATTCTATAGAATGTGGGGGGCATTTTTCTACCAAAAAGACCATTAACAAGATCTTGCAATCTGGATTTTATTGGCCTAACTTATTAAAAGATGCACTTGATTTTTGTAAATCCTGTGAGCCATGTCAAAAATTGGGTTGTATTTCTAAAAGAAACATGATGCCATTGAACCCAATTTTAATTATGAAACTTTTTGATGTATGGGGAATAGACTTCATGGGACCTTGTCCCCCTAGCTATGGCTTTAATTATATTTTACTTGCAGTTGATTATGTGTCCAAATGGATAGAAGCCATCCCATGCCGGATGACTGATGCAAAAATAGTTAAAAATTTTCTGATGGGACATATATTCTCTCGTTTTGGAACTCCAAGGACCATCATCAGTGATGTGGTCACCCATTTTTGTAATCGCATTATGGAGACTCTGTTCAAACAATATGGAGTTACACACAAAGTGGCTACCCCTTATCATCACAAATAAGTGGCTAGCTCGAAGTTTCAAATAGAGAAATCAAAAGAATATTGGAGACCACTGTGAAGCCAAATCGAAAAGATTGGTCCATGAGATTGAATGATGCATTATGGGCTTATTGTATTGTGTTAAAGACCCCGATTGGCATGTCTCCATACCGGTTTGTATATGGGGCAGTTTGCTACCTTCCGTTGAAACTAAAACACAAAGCATATTGGGCAATAAAGCACCTAAACTTTAACATAGAAAAGGCTAGGGAGAAAAGGAAATTGGATTTAAATGAAGAGGAAAGGACCAAAGTTTTCCATGATAAGAGGATTTTGAGAAAATCCTTTTACCCTTCTCAAAAGGTTCTCTTGTATAATTCTAGACTTCACCTATTTCCTGGAAAGTTAAGTTCTCGTTGGATAGGGCTATATATTGTTAAACAAGTTTTCCCTTATGGTTGGTAACTCTTCTGGATCTAAAGAATGGTTCAACTTTTAAAGCGAATGGGCAACACTTAAAACCATTCTTGGAGACTACTCCTAAAGAGGATGATGAGCTTCTTTTGACTAATCCTGTATATCAGGATTAATAAGCACTGGATATGACAGTGACCCCTTTTTCTTTGTATTATATGTATATTATTGTCTTTTTCTTTTGTTTTGTCTAACCATGGATAGGGTGTGAACAGCTCTATACTCAGGTACTTCTTCCACCTTACCCTTTTGTCATTTACTTTTCACATGTTATCATTTTCATTTATATGTTGCATTTCATGCATAACATCGAGGACGATGTTCATCTTTGGTTGGGGGGGTAGGAAAAAGCACACTTGTCCACTTTTAGACAAATTTTTTTGCAGTTTTTTTGTTTTCTTTCCAGGTTTTTAGAAAATTTTTAATTTTTAGGATTTTTGTTTTGGTTTTAGGAATTTGTGCGATTGCATTTTTTAACTTTTTTAGTTTTTAGAAAAAAAAGTTTTCAAAGGAATTGAAGCAATTTGAAGATATATAGGAATCTAGAATTTTGAAGTTTTTGGAAGGAAGTAAAAAAGAAAGTTTGTTATTTCTAAAGGAGGAAACCTATCAGAGAATTACCAAAACATGTTTCTCACATACACACACGTATAAATTTTTTTGACATTTTGGATAGGAAACTTTAATGTTGTTTTTGGAATTTTTTAGGAGAATACGATGTGAACTTGAGATTTAGTTTTCAAAATATTTTTGTTTCCTAGTTCATTTTTGGTGGATTGTATATACTAGAACCAAAATGAATTAATTCGACCGAAATGTGAAAAGCCACCTAGTGTTTATTTTCGATTAAAAAAAAAGAGTGAAAAAAAGAGAGAGCATATGATGAACAGTTTGTGACTAGTTTGGGTTGTAGCCTTTTTAACTCGAGCTCGTAAGCCCTAAGGGTATTTTTATATCTGGTGCCCTAAAACCATCTGGTTTGGGTGTCATTGGCCTAACGCTCATTACATGGGTTAATTAGAAAACTTAAGGGACCTAGACATTGCACAATCCCAAAATCTTTTGTAAAAAAAAATGATGATGAATTTTAGCCCAACAAGTGTCCATAGAAATTTTCAAGAGATATGTGCAAAAATGCATAAAGACGAAGTTTCTTCGCTAGATCCTAACTTTTCCTATATCATATGAACTTGGAAATTTCTATGTTGGAAAGAGTGAGTGAGTGAAAAGTGTCCACAAGAGTTTGCAGGGGAGTATGTCCAGGAATGAACAAGAATCGGGTATGTGCAAGAATGAACAAGAATCAGGTTTGCTCCTTAGATCTTAACTTTTCTTATATCATATAAACTTGGGACCCTTGTGTTGGAAAAAGATAGTGAGAGAAAAGAGGCCTATCGTAGTAAACAATAATGTGGCAACTATCTTAGTAGCTTTGAGAGGAAATATATTTTTGCTGAATTTCTGGAGATGGGACTATGTCACACCCTGATCCCTGAAATGGGGATATAATGGGCCCCACGGGGTGTGCATACGTAATCTCGTAGCAATCTGTGCATGTGAAAACACACACAGAAATCACTATAAGAGAGATTCTACAGGAACGTGTAGAGAAGTTTCTTCAACACGTAAATTACAATCAACAATAAGCGGAAGCCTGTGTAATACACTTGTAATAATCATAAGCAATAATAAAGAAACATCATCCATTTCATAAACAAGTCCGAAGTCTGTACTTAACCATTCACCTTTACATGACAATAATTATTTAAGCATATACAAGAATATACGTGTGTATCAAATTACTAAGTACAAGAATAACCATAGTCCAAGCATGTCGAAGCTAAACAACCCAATAAGAAACCTATTGTTGCTCTTCATAGGATGACTAATAGAAGACATCGTCTACATTACAGTCATCTACTCCCTGAGGTTCAGTTGAGGTTCCTATCGAGGTGCGTCGTTCGCCTTACCGGGTTGGATCCAGTACCTGTACACCAAGGGTAGCATTGTTAACAAGACAGTCAAGCAAGTATAGAGAGATATATCTAGAAGACCATTATGCTATATTTAAGGAATTAAGAAATATATACATATTAAAAGAAGAAAATAATCGTAGACTAGGCATGTTGTGCATGAGTAAATATGAGTAACGAATTATAAACTGGATATCATACATACTAATTGGAATCCACGAGGCTATATTCTCCGAAAGGAGAGCATATCATCTAGAGAGAGCATGCAGATGGGACGCTAGGGGATCATGCTAGCTTTTCGAGGAGCACCGACAACTCCTCCATGGACTACTACAGTAGTGACAGAAAAGATATACAAACCGGTCCCATCGAACCTAATAAGGGCACAAGCTAGATGGTGCCGACTCAATGTATTAAGATCAACTCAGATTCACATCTTTTATACATTTCATTTGTACTTATCATACCATACATAAGGAAGATTCGGTCTTAAAATCATATTTAATCATAGTAATCGAAATTAACAAGGTAGCTAATACTGAGCAATGCATACTTAAATGAGCTAAGAGAGCTCTAACCCTCTTAACCTTGGTTACACCCATTTTGAGTAACAATCACACTCAATAGAAGCTCAGACCCAACAGGTACACTCTCAGTAGAAGTTCCGGCCCGATTAGACTCAAGGTTTGCTAGGAGGAAAGGGTACATGATTTAATCATGTTGAGGGCAAGGTTTCGTACAATATGAATACATTTAAATTGAGAAGGTATTAAGGAATTTACTAGCAACCCTATGCTAGATAATCTGTGATCTCGAGATCATTCAATATGATGTATTCATAAAATGTCCAGTGTCATTATGTTACCAGTCTCGGCATTACATTCTGTATGCAAAGGACACCTCTTCTTATGCCAACACCCATGACGTGACATCGAGAATTCATCCGGAAAATCGAAGGGGATAAGTAATAACTCTACACTTGTCCTCATTATCATTTGATCACCATTGGGCTAATTTAATTGTGGAAAAGATACCATATCTAAAGCCCTACAAAGTCATTTGAAATCCGTAATATCCTAATCTCTTAGTGTTCTTATGGCTTAGACATACATATGTGCGGCTTAGCCGAGTGGCTTAGTTTTTCTCTCAAGTTCATATGCATTTATGGCTTAACTATACATGAGCCCATGGCTTAACCATGCTAAGCCTATGGCTAGGCTACGGCTGGGATATGGCTTAGCCATAGAATAATCCACGGCTTAGCGTGGGTGAGCCGTAGAGTAATTTTGGGTTTTGGGCTTTCTAAAAAGTTCACCGTAGAATGGCTTATAGCTTGGTCATAGGAGGATTATGGCTTAGCCGTAGTTGATTCAACTGCTTAGTCGAGGGTTAGCCATAGACCAAAAATGGGTTTTGTGCTCTCTGGGTTCTAAGCCATAAAGACTTACGGCTTAGCCGTGGGCTTCACTGTAAGCTTCAGAATTTCTAAAACGGTTCTGGAGCACGAGTTCAACACAGAACTCTTAGCTCTTGGTTCCAATGGTGTTCCTTATGCTTCCAAACTTCCATAATAGGTCTTACATGCCCAATATCATTAGTGTTGCATAATCATACTCATTATCAACTAATTCAACATATGTGTGTGCTTATTCAATGGTGGATGAGCTGTAATTTTCATTTAGAAAGATCACTTCAAGAATCAACAAAGTTTAAACATACACATGGTAATATATACTCTAATACTTGCCTTATATCAGTGCTTTACCCAAAACTAGCCACTCCTTTGGTTTGTAGTTAGAGAAAGCCTCAATAGAAAATGGGTTCTTTACATGAAAGACATGCAAAAGGGTGATTCTCATATACAATGCATGTATGTAGTATTTTTGAGTCTCCTTGACTCAATTAAATCCAAAAAAATTGAAATGGAGGTAGAGATTCACCCTATGGAGTTGTAACTTAAAGAAGAAGGTGAATGTAGTGGTTCTAATGAAAGAGATGCACAAAAACTGGGAGAAAAAGATGAATAGAGGGTGTTCCTCTTGCATACAAGGTTAGTAAAGCTAGATTTGGTGAAGATGTGAGCAAGGGGAAGGTAAAAGAAAAGCAGCTCCAACAACTCAGAAGAAGTGAAATGAAGGTGAACGTTGGGTTCTCCCTTTCAACTCAATTTTCTTGGAGTATTTACATGTAAGTCTAGTATCTTTTGGGAAGTTACAGTTTAGGTCAAACGGACCTCAATTAGGTCAAGATGGGTCCGAATCAAGTCGAGCCCAATATAAAAGATGATCTACACAAAGAATTACACAAGATGCAACTAATGAGGTATCAATATGATGCAAGAACAAATTATAAAAGGGCCCCTAACTACCTAAGTAAATTTGAACCCAACTACCTATCCAACAAAAACCCACTAAGAATTAGGAACAATATAAATTAAGGCAAAAATATATTAATTAATAGTAAATCAAGTTTAATTAACATAAATTACAATTAAGTCGGGTCAAGGCCTTACAAACTATTTGAAAGAAAATTTTCATTTTTACAGCATTATCGTGGAATATTTGAAATGAGTTTTTGATATATAAATTGTTCACCGTGCACACAAGTTTGGTTTGAATATGAGAAAGTTTTTGAAAATAGAACTGTGAACTAGACTTTGAAAAGTCTGAAATTTTGACTATTCCAAATTTCAAAAATATTTGATATGAGTGGCTTTTCTTTTGGAGAACTTCTTTTACCTTTGTTTTTAGTTTAAAAAAAAAGAATTTTGTGGGTATATTCATTATAAACCCTCATAAGGCACAACTCGTGCACTAGGGGGAACCTAGGAGTTTAAGGGCTTGCTGCATATGCTAAATGCAGTCCAGAGTGCCAGCGAAAATGGTGTTTTTCCATTTGTTTTCTGCATTTTATTTTTCTCATTTAGGTTAGTTTAGTGCTCTTACTCTAGATCGCATATTTTGCTCGAGACTAGCAAAATGCTGGTTGGGGGGTGTGATAAGTCTTAAAAATGCATCATTTTACGTGTATTTTCAAGAATTTTAAGGACTTATTCATTACAAATTTCTTCATTTAGCTGGAATTCATGTTTTTATGATTTTAGAAATCATTATTGAATTTTCTTGCAAAAACATTTTTCAAAAATCACAATTTTCCATAAAATCATAAAATTTTCCATTTTGGATATCTATTTTTAGAAGATTTTTTTAAATTCATGATTTTACATGGAATGATAAAATTTCTCATCATCATTAGTTATTTAAAGACAAATCATGATTAATGATGTGAATTCATTGTGTCATTTTATGTGAATTGGGCCCACATTAGTGCATTTGCGATTTTTATTCAAAATTATTAAAATAATTGTAAATCACGTTTATTTGTAGGAAAATTGGAGAGAAGGCACCACAATCAAAACTTGAAGCCAAGTCACACCAAGGAGGGGGTCCCATGCTCTACATTGTTGCATGCTTTTGAAAGAAGTTGAGATTGGAATTGGAAATTTATATTTAACAGAAATTAAAAAGTCTAAGGTGGAAGATCCCTTGCAAGAGAGGAAAGAGGAGAAGTTTTCTCAAATTTGGAAAGTGAAGAAAGGCAAGAGGAGAAAAAAACGTGCAACACCATACCACCCCACCAACTCACATCCCAGATTCTCTTTCTATTATATTTCTATGCAAATACTATTCATGTGGCTCACCCATCATGCCAACTCATCACATATTATATTCCAAGTACACTTTCTATTCCTATCTCTCCACGCCACTGTTTTCTTCTTTTCTCTCTTGTACGTTTAAAACCTATCTTTTAAATACATGGCATGAAGTTCATGTCCAAAAACCACTTCCCATCATCTCTAATATATATTCATATATATGTATATATCACAATAGAGGAGGAACTCATGCCCAGACCCATCACCTCTCTCTCTCTTGCTCTCCATGCTTCACCATACACCCAACACCCATTCCATCTTTTCCTTTTCCATACTCCACATTACCACATTAACTTCAAACCCAGTCCATCTCTTCATTACACCACTTTTAATAAATCCAATGTGGGGTTTGGCCAGCCTTACTTGGGTCCATTTTTCTTCCATCCATCTTCTTTCTTTCATCTAGTCCTCCTTGGTGATGCATGAAGATTAGAGCATGGATTGCATGCGAAATCTCCTCATTTTGATGTCTTGATCTAGGGTAATGGTAGATCTTCTTTTTCTGGTTTGAATTATTTTTAGGTATTATTGGGTGTATTGGTTTGTTTAATTTTAAATGCACAATTAGTGAGGTCAAGGTATTCCGCCTTGGATTGGCACCATGTGTTTATGTGTAGTGATAGCATGCACTTGGTGCAGTGCTTTTGTGGATTTTTTTAAATTCTGCCAATATAATGATTTAATTTCCAAAAATAAGAGAAATAAGAATTCTCTTTATTTGTTTATTATATCTGAATGTTTTACTTTTGATTTTTAATTCAGTACATGATTATTTATTCCTTTAAATTGGTGGTTTGATCTAGTTTATTATTCTGCAGTCTTTGGTTCTAGGATTGTTTTAGTTTAGAATTTTCATGTTAGGTTTAATTAGTGATTTTTTTTCAAATTTGGAATTGTAATTTAAATTTAATTTTCAAAAGTAGTAATATGTATTTTTGTAGATTTTGTTGGATAGCTTTAGTTTTTCAATTAGGACAGGTTTTCTGCAAATATTAGCTCTCTGTGGATACAATTCCCGACTCAATAAGTAAAACTACATCAGGACCATACACTTGGGGTCCACATTGATCAATTCTCCCTAGTGGACCGGTTATGTCTCGTGAGGATTTGTAGTGAATATACCTACAAAATTCTCTCTCTCTCTCTCTCTCTCTCTCTCTTTGAGAATAAGAAGAATAAAGAACAACAGAGAAAAGAAATTCCCCAAAATCTCATGTAACGACTATGCATGATTCTAAACCTAATTCCAAGAAATTCCCCAAAATCTCATGTAATGACTATGCATGATTCTAAACCTAATTCCATCCATAAGTTATGCAAGATCTTAACACAATAAAAAGAAATGCATGAAAATAAATGTGTTGTGCTGAAATTAAAAGGTGGTAAACTTGAAGTCAAAGGTGGTAGAAAACTTGAAATCAAAGGTGGTAAAGCAGTAGTTAAAGGTGGTAGTATTGCAATCAAAGGTAGTATATTCTCTCAAAGTTTTCTCTCAATCCAAGCCTAAAAATTACTTAAAGTATGCTATCTTAAATTTAGGTTGTTAATCCAAATGAGAAAACACAAATCATGCAATAGAAACAACCATAAGAATAAGAAGAATAAAGAGATGAATATTATTACACTAGCATGGCAATTCTTTACACAAGATAAAAGAATTTAAACAAAAAGAGATTATACATACTAGGGTGGAAAAGAATCTCTCCTTCTAGTTGAATCTTCAAGGTTATAGTGTGGCTTTGGAGCTAAGCCTCCTTGATGACTTGAGATGTAGAGACAATAGAGGGATAGATGAGTGTTGAAAATCGAGAGGTGGGAGGCAGATAATTCTTCCATGAAGAGTATAGGAGGCCAATGCCTTTAATTTATAGGAGTTGAGAGTGAAGGTGCAATGACTAAATCTCACCAAGTCCTAGAAGGGGGGTGAATAGGACTATTTAAAATTCTTTTGAATTATAAGGCTACTTTACAGTGCAACTCAATGATTCAATCAATATTATAGAGCCACAAGGTTGGTCAAGAAGGATGCTCACAGTGTGTATGCTTACTATATGTAGATATTCTATTAGAACGAGGATGATTTAGCACAAAAGAGATTATCAAAACATGACAATAAGACTATAAAGCATCTATCACAAAAATAAGGCAATCCACTACACAAGGAATTTACAGTGGTTTGGTGCCAGACCTACATCCACTATCAAAAGCAAACACTTTTAGTTCCATTAGAGATGAGGTAGTACACAAGTACACCTACTGCAACAATTTTTGATCCAGTTGGTTTGTTTTCCACGAATAAGATTTTTAATCAGGTGGTTGATCCCAGATCTATTCCAGTAACCATAACATTTTTTGATGCGGTGGTTTGTCTTCCACCATATCCAATCGAGAAATAAAATAAAAAAGAACACTCAGACAAATAACTAAATACCTTAGCTTTAAATGGTGTTCTTGAATCTTGAACGAAGACCTCCAAGCCTTGACCTCTTAAGCTTGCTCCTTGGTGATGATGATTTTCAAATGAGTGCTCAGCCAAGGAAAAAGTTTTTTGGATTTTGAAAAGCTATGATTTTCCTAGATTGAATAAAAAGCTTTTCTCATTACTTACCTACTCTTCTTAGAACATTAATGTCAATTTAATTTGGAAGAGAATATGGTAGTTGGAGTTTGGTATAGATTTCACTAAGGGTGCAAGGGCTCAGATGCTGTAAAAGTATTTTCCTCAAGAAGTTCCTTGATTGGGAGGAAAAGAGTACTTCTCTTAAATACAGAGAAATTCCAATGGTCGGATCTTTGGCTTAGAAAAAGTTGATCTACAGCTTAGTCGTTTGCGCAGACAAAATACAATGACTAGTTTGACCCAAATTCATTGTTTTTCCTTCTTACAGTTAAGTTTTTGGTTTAGCCATAGATCCTTATACGATTAGCCGTTAGGATTTTACGGCTTAGCTAGAGGTTAGCCGTAAGATAAAGTTTGCCAAAATTTGCTCTTTAGAAAGTGGCTTGTAGATGCTACAACTTAGCAGTAAATTATTTTATGGCTTAGCCATGAAGATCTTACTGCTTAGCCGGAAGGTCAACCGTAGGCAAAATGGCCAAAAATTCTCTGTCTGGAAGATGGCCCATAAACTCTATGGCTTAGGCGTAAATCATGCTCTGGCTTAGCCATAAGTAATTTACGACCTAACCATAAGGCTAGTCGTAAAGCAAGAACTCAAAAAATGTTCTCTAGAGTGTGAGCCATGAGTTTTTCGGCTCAGCTATGATCCAAGCTGTAGTTATGTACAAAATCAATTTGAGAAGCATTTTCCATCCTTTTTCTAGGGACTTTCTAATATGTTACTAAGGGTCAATATTACCTTAGCACTCATTGAAGATCTTCTGGATAATGGACTTGATTAATCTTGATCTTCCTTGATCTTGCTTGATCTTCCTTGAACTTCATTGATGTTATTGATCTTCCTTGATCTTGCTTAATCTTCATTGATGCATATTTGATTTGGACTTGACTTGGGACATGGAACTAACAACGTACTCTTACTATGGCACTAACAATCTCCCCCTTTGTCAATTTCGTGAAAAAATACATACAATGAAGAGAATACAGCATTTTAAATCAATAAACTTTGCACAATTTCCCTTTTACAAGACTGAATAAACCTTAAACAAATAAGTACTTCACTATATGGAAATAGGAATGAGTCTGAAGCTCCCCCTTAGATGTTGCATGATCCTGTAAAAATATATTACCTGCAAAAGAATTTTAAGCATCGTGCACTAGAAAGATGGGAGTGTTGTTAGCTCCCCCTAAAGTTAGTAGTTCTCCCCCTTTGGCACAAAATTGTGAAAGAATAGCAAAACAGAGAAAAGAAGAACAGAACACATGCCAAGAACTATATCAAAAAATTTAGGAAAGAAAAAAAACACATAGTTAGGTAATTAAGTAGTAGAAAAAAAATTAGTGATGTGCTAAGCACATAATCAACTACAAAGTCACATTAAAGTAAAACAAAACAAGGAGGACAACTCCTACAAACACAAAAGAGGGTACTAAACTCAAACAAGCAACCAAACATCAGTCAGAAGGAGGAGAAGGCGAAGGGATCACTACATCTCTCAGGCAACTTTTGGGGATCTCAAAGAGGTACATAAAAGTCGTTTTCATAAGTCTCTCCATTTTTGTTTGCCATTGTTCGAGAGCTACTAGCTGAGCTTCAAGCAAGGCTGAGGAAGCAGTCAGAGGAGGAGACGGGACTTGTGATCCATGAAGTTGAGCTGGGTGAGGAAGTTTTCCCAGAGAGTCTTCATTATCTCTAGAATCAAGATAATTAGGGCATGTTGCTTGCTACTTTGAGAACTGCATATTTTGAATATTAATTGTACCAAAAATCAGATTAGACTCAGGGGCTTCATCAGAGGGCAAAGAGACCACACATTGAGATGCAAGACGAGTCATGAGATACCTAAACAAGCAAGCATTGGTTCTCCTACCCGAAAAGTGCCAAAAGCGAATGATAGAAGCACAAATGAGAGAGGGAAGACACACTCTGACACCCATATGCACACAATAGAGTATGTTAGTCATAAAGTGGGTCAAGTTTGAGAAATTGCATTTGCAAGGGTAGAGATTATAGGTGAAGATCGCATGCAAAATACGGTATGGGGGAAGTAGTGAAACTACGAGGAGAAAGCCCTTATCCTTACAAGGAGTTTCCTGCCCACATAGAACGATAGTGACAGTCCTTTTGTCATCTTCTAAAAGTGAATCCTTGATGATAGAATGAGGCAAGGAATACATAGCAGAGTAGAGATGATAGCCAGAGTGATGACATTTGTACTGTCAGTGAATTCAACTTCAAAAGATAGATTGTCTAGAGATGCTTCCTTGATAGATGCATACACGGTCTGGACAATGGAAGGATAAGCAAGACCACATCATTTGAGGATATTTTTCCATCCTACCTTGGAGAGAAGAGTATGGACCTCATTCTTCTTAATGGAAAGCAAGTTTACACTTCGTTTAACTGTAATGGGACATGAAGCAAACGTTCTATCTCCAGTAGGTTTTGATGAGTCTTTAAAAATGCATATTTTCATACACATTTTAACCCATTTTAAGGACTTATTGACTCAAAAGATCCTCATTTAGTGTGTTATCATGGTTTCATGCATTTATATATCATTGTAGTGCATTCTTGCATAATTTGCTTAAAAATCATACTTTTTGCTTACATTCATGAAACCTACCATTTTTGAAAAGTCTATTTTTGGAAAGTTTTGTAAAAATTTATATTCTTATGAAATAAATTGAATTTTCATCACATTAGTTCATTCACATATAATCATGAAAAATGGAGTACATTTTATTGTCATATCATGAGAGATGGGCCCACAGTCATGCATTTGTGATCTTAGGGTTAAAATTATCTTTTCATATGAATTCACATTTGTTTTGTAGGAAATTGATGATATTGGTCCCATTTTCAAAGAAATGATTTTCAAAAAAAAGGAGCAAAGGATTAAAGAGAAAAAGAAGAAAGAAGAAAAATTTGCAAAGTTGGCTTCATGGTCCTACACACATATTCACATGTGTGGGGACACACTTGTGGCATGTTCAAAAAAGGGTTCTCATTCTCCAATTGTTGCAAGAATTCAAAATTAATGTAAGAAACGAAAGCCAAGGTGGAGAGAATTCAAGGAAAAAGAAGTCAAAGAAGGAGAATTCAAAAATAAAAAATTAATCCCATTTTTCTTTGGATAGCATACATTAAAATGGTCATAACTCTCAAACCGAGCATCGGATTTGGATAATCTACTTACCGTTGGAAAGCTTCTTTTCGAATGGATATCCAAAGGATCCAAGATTGTAACAATCAAAGCCAAAACGACAAAGATATGACCTCATGAATTTTACTATACATTTTTAGGTGCGATTAAGATTGTCTCATCAAAGGTAGGCCTATCCTTTGGCAAGTGTTAGATAAGAAAGATGGATATACTTAGAATTCCAACAAGAGAAGGAATCTTATATCATCTCAAACTTGGAAGACCTGTTGGCCAAGGACAAGACTTACCTAAAGAAGGAAAGCCACATATGAGACCTTATTTGAAAAAGAATAAAAGAAAAAAAAGTATAAATAGGGAACCCCTCTCCCATACTCTTCATGGAAGAATTAACCAACTCCCACCTTTAAATTTCTATGCTCCATCTCTCCCTCTCTTGTTTCTCCATCTTAAGTCATCAGGGAGACTTAGCCTAAAGCCACACCACCAACCTTGAAGTGTCAACTAGAAGGAGGAATTCTCATCCATCCTAGTATGTAATTATTTACTTTTTATTCTCAATCTTTTGTAAAAAAATTTTGTGCTAGTAAAATTTTTTTTCTTTTCAATCTTTCTTGTCTTTGATTTTGTGGTGTTCATAATTTTAGTCTTGTTTGTGATTGGGTTAATTTTCATTTCTGTTTAAATATTGGGATAGAATTAGAATCACAACTATTAACCCATCTTAGCAACCTTTTTAGTATACTTTGTCTCTTTGAATACATTGTATGTTTGGAGGCAATGCAAGATGGAGTTAAAGAGGTTTAAGTGAAAAAAGATTAGAGGCCAATTATGAAATTTATTTTTACATTGAATGGAGATTTGTTTTTCTCACTTGGATTGACGACCCAAGATAAAGAATAAGACCCTAAGACAACACTTCTAATCTTTTTGTGCCCCAAGTTAAGATAAGAAATTGAAAAGAACAACATTACTGCCTTTGACTTCCGTTGTTATTACCGCCTTTGACTTCAGTTGCTTATAGCCTTTGATTTCTTGTACTATTTATTTATTTTCTTGTACTTGTCTTTTTATTACCTGTACTTTTATTTTAAATTTCTACATTATTTATGTTTATTGGCATCACACATCATTAATTCCTCTATTTTATTTTAAATTTCTTCATTATTTATGTTTATTGGCATCACACATCATTCTCATGCATCATATCATACACACCTCATTCATTCATGCATTAAAGCACTCTTTGCATTAGTCTAGTTCACATGTTTCATTCATCTTGTAATTTTATTTTTTTTATATTGTCAAACATCATAGATTAATTTAGGAAAGTTTAGTTTCAGATTTTTATTTTTATTTTTAGAAAGATTCTCATCCATGGTAGTTTAGGATAAATTCATTCTTAATTTTGAAAATTGTTTTGTTTAGTTACATTGTATTGTTTTGTAGAAAGTGCACATTCTTAACCTAACTTAGTTTTTAATTTAGAATAGTTTTTATTTTCTTTCACATTGTTTTAAGTAGTTTCTAACATTGTTTAGATTTTATTTTAGTAAGTTTCTAATTTTAGTTTTATTTTATTAGAAGTTCTAATTTGTGTTTTATTTTGCAGCAATCTTAGTTTTATTTTTTTGGAAGTTTTAGAATTAAGATTTTTAATTTAGAAATTGGAATTGTATGTGCATATTAGTTTTTTGAAATGAATGTATTTGTTAGTTTTTAAATTAGGTTAGTTTTAGATTTTTATTTAGGATAGGTACAAGTTGAAAAGAAATGTTAAAACACATTGCTCTTTGAGGATTGACCTAGTCTCACCAGTTTATTGCTACATTGCAGTTCTACATTTGGAACTCACGATCAAGTTCCCTTGGAACTAGAACTCTAAGAGATGGCGGAGAATCCTGTCTAGGTCTAGATGAACCACCAGTGGATTTAGGTCTCTTACCAGGAGGATATCCATTTTTGGAGGCATAATGATAGAACAAAAATCAAGTATATGAAATAGGAACCAAAATGCCAACCAAAATGCCAAGAAAGAAAAGAAGGATATGAAAAATAACTACAAGATGATAATATTTGAAGAAAAATAGAGCCAAGAGTTTAAGAGAACAATCAAGTGTACAAGAACTAATATAACATCAAATCAGATGAACAAGGAAGAATTACTCGGAGAAGAAGAAGAAGAAATACATTCACAAGAGATGCAAGGAGAGAGAGAGTATTACCTTGATTTAGAGAATCAAGGGAAGGAATGAAGAGGAGAAACCCTAGTCAGACTCAAACGACCGAAACGCAAAATGGGAAATAAAAGTAAGTTGGCACACTTAAATAGGTATTTTGCGCAAAATAAAACGAAAGAAATTTGGGTGTACAACTTAGCAATAAAGTGTTTTACAACTTAGCCGTAAAGGCCTTACGGTTGAGCCATAGGGTAAAACCTTGCACAAATATAGTTCAACCATAAGAAATATTATGGCTTTACCGTAATATGAACTACGACTTAGCCATAGGTCCTATTCAGTGCTCAAAACTAAAACAATAACAACAATCAATTGACAGGTTATCCATATGAGATAATCAAATTATTCCAAACAACAAATACCAATAGATTTTCTCAAATTTGCAAATTTTAATGCATCTAGGGGCTTGGTCAAGATGTCTGCAAGTTGATTTTCAATGTGAATATATTCAAGCACAATGGTTTTTTCTTCTACCAATTCCCTAATGAAATGATTCAAATATCAATATGTTTTGTGCGAGAATGTTGGACTGGATTTTTAAAAATATGTATGGCACTAGTGCTATCACAATATAAGCTTCTTGTCCTTTGCTTAATACCATAGTCCATAACCATCTACTAAATCCACATAAGTTGAGAACAGCAACTTTTGGCCGCAATATATTTAACTTTTATAGTGGAAAGAGATGTGGAATTTTGTCCTTTACTGTGCCAAGCTACTAGACAATTTCAAACAAAAAAGCAACCACCACTTGTGGATTTTCTATCATCTAAGTTTCCTACCCAATCTGCATCTGAGTATCCAGCAATGAAGGATGATGAGTCATGAGGATATCACGGACCATATTCAGTTGTATATGCAATATATTTTATGATTCTTTTCACAACAGTCAGATGGGATTCTTTTGAGTCGAATTAATACTGTACACAAGCTTCCACACTAAAGGCTATGTCTAGTCTACTTGCAGTCAAATATAGCAAGGTACCAATCATACGTCTACATAGGCTTGAGTCAACCCCTTTACCATTAGCATCCTTAGTAAAGTTAATTATTGTACTCATAGGGGTATTGACATGTTTCCCAACAATTAGACCAAATCATTTTACCAATTCCTTTGCATTCTTTGACTGGGAAATGAAAATTCCATCATATAGTTGTTTGACTTGAAGACCTAAGAAGAAGTTTAGTTCCCCAACTATACTCATTTCGAATTCAAATTGCATTAGGTTAGCAAATTGGGTAGCGAATTCATCACATGTAGAACCAAATATGATATCATCAACATATATTTGAGCAATTAGGATAGAGTCCCTTGTCTTTTGGATGAATAGTGTTTTATCAAAACTACCTCTTTGAAAAACATTTTCTAGTAAAAATTTTGTTAGTCTTATATACCAAGCACGAGGTTCTCGCTTAAGACTATAAAGAGCTTTCTTTCATCTAAATACATGATGAGGGAATTTTGGGTTCACAAAACCTTTGGGTTGTTCAACAAAGACTTCTTCGGTCAAAATTCTATTCAAGAAGGCACTTTTGACATCCTTTTGATACAATTTGAACTTTAAGAAACAAGCTATAGATAACAAAATTCTAATAGATTCCAAAGGAGCAACTAAAGCAAAGGTTTCATCAAAGTCAATACCTTCAATTTGAGAGTATCCTTGCACTACCAATCTTGCTTTGTTTCTAACAATGACACCATTCTCATCAAGTTTATTCTTGAAGATCCATTTAGTACCTATCACATTTTTATCCTCTAGTCTTGGAACTAGGTACCAAATGTCACTTCTTGTCAGTTTGTTCAATTCTTCTTGCATAGTGTTTATTCAATCATTGTAAGCAAAAACTTCATCAATGCAAGTCGGTTCTAATATAGAGGTAAAGCACAAATGATTCATAATATTCTCCAATTGTTTCCTAGTTTTTACACCTAATAAGGGATTACCAATAATCTAGCCTATAGGATGGTCCTTTATATTAACTAGTTTTTCAATGGAAGTAGGTGTACAGTTTTTACTATGGATTGTGTGGGTTTAGTCACCAAAGGAGCTTCCACATCATCAACTTCATTAGACATTGTAGATTCATTATCTATGATAACATTTATTAACTCTTGGATGACTCCGATTCTTAGATTTAGAACCCAATAGGCCCAACTCCATGTTGAATAGCCTAAGAATATTCCTTCATCACTTTTCGAGTCAAATTTACTCAATTGTTCTCTATCTTTCAAAATATAACATTTGTGTCCAAAGATCTTAAAATATTTGACATTTGGTTTCTTTCCATACCATAGTTCATAGGTCATCTGATTTTTACTAGTCCTAAGATAGACTCGGTTAATGATGTAGCAACTGTTATTGACTGCTTCGGCCCACAAGTCTCTAGGAAGATTTTTACTATGGAGCATGACTGTGGCCATGTCTTGGAGGCCTCGATTTTTCCTTTCAGCTACTCTATTTTGTTGAAGAGTTTAAGGGGCTAAATATTCATGGTGAATGCCATATTTATCACAGAATTTGTCAAACTAATCATTTTCAAATTCTCCACATGATCACTTCGGATTTGGACTACTAAAGTGCCTTTTTTAATTTGAATTTATTTCACTATCCTTTTAAATTCTCCAAAGGCTTTAGATTTTTCTCTCAAGAATGCAGCCTAAGAGAATCTGGAGTAGTCATCTACCATAATAAGAAAATATCTTTTCTTACCTTAACTCTCTCTTTTAGTTGGTCCAACTAAGTCTCTATGAATAAGTTCTACAGGTCGGGAAGTTTTCATAGCATTCACATTTTTATAGGCACTTCTAATTTGTTTTCCTGGTTGGCATTCTCCACAAATTGTCTTTTCTTGTCCACTGATCTTAGGTAATCCTTCAATATATTTGTTAAGCTGCAATAAGTCCCTATAATTTACATGCCCAAGTCTTTGATGCCACAACTTAGCTTCATCAGTATTGGTCACTAAGTAAGAAGCGGGAGATGAAGAATTTGATTTATTTACCACATAGCAGTTGGTAGTAGTTCTAAAGCCTCTCAGATTATCTTTCCATCCTTTGAGATTTCACAACCGTGACTATTAAAGTTGACAGTATAGTTTTTATCACAAATTTGAGATATGCTACGTAAGTTATATTTCAAACCATCAACACATAATACATTCTCAAAAGATGGTAGGTTTAGAGAATTCAGAGTTCCCTTACCAATAATTTTGGTAGTACTGCCATCTCCAGATGTAACAGTGCCACCATCAAAATCAATCATCTTAGAGAAATATGATTATCACTAGTCATATGTCTTGAACATCCATTGTCCAAATACCATCTTGATTGATCTCCAGCTTTAAAACCTGTGTGGACCACTAGATTCTTGTTATTAGGTATCCACTTAGATGTTCTAGAAGTGAGGGTTCCAACAGGCTTTTGATGTTTCACTTGATATATTTTATGTTGGTGAAGATGAGTTTAGATTCAATTTTTGTTTCATCTCTTTTGTATATTTCAAATTATTTCATTAACTTCTGAACTTCTTTTAGTAGGTTATTCGTCTTTTGGTTCAAAGGGAACTTGTTATAGTAATTTGCTTTATTTTTTATTTTTTATTTCAAAATTTTGTTTTCAGGTTCAACTTTCTTTGTAGTGTTTTTCTCACTATTTGGTATTGTGTTATGATGAATTTTTCTCAATTTGCACTCTACTTTGAAATGACCTTTTTCTCCATAATAGTGATAGATGATATTTGATGAAAAAGTATGAGTATTAGTAGAAGCTCTATCCATTAGTAGAAGCTCTAACCAAAATGCTTTAGACACACGGATTTTCTTTATCTAGTACACTTTTGACAAATACAGTTGCGAGACTTGGAGACTGATTAACATTTTTGTCATATCCAAGGCCGGTCATATCCTTATAAGATTTCCCAAGTTTAAATAGTTTTCATCATTTTGGATAAACCTATACTCATACTTTTCTTTGTATCGTCTCAGTTCAAAAACTACATTACAAAGCACAATATTTTTATCCTTTAACCTTCAAAATGCTTTTTCATTTTCTCTTAATTTGATTACATTTTCAATTTTCTAATTTTAACTGGGCTTTTACTCTTTCAAGTTCTTTGATTAATTTTTCCTTTTCATCATTGATACTGTCAACTCTTTCTTTTAAGTTTTTAATTTTGCTTACAATTTCAACTAGTTTACATGTTCCCTCATAAAGTAATTCATAGGACTCTATTGTATTGTCATTATTCTGATCATCTAAATTTTCATATTCACTTTATAACTCACTTCCTGAGGTTTCTTCGTGTGGCATTTCAAATTTAATCATTTCCTCAGAGAAGTTGAATGTAATAGTAGTAGCCATCAGAACTATATATTTGTCTAGTTCATTTTGACATGATTCATCTGCGTCTGAATTTGATTCAGACGAATTATCCCAAGTGGCTACTAGATTCTTCTTTTTGCATTACCCTTTTTGTGGACAGTCTGTGGATATGTGTCCATATTTCTTACACTTGTAACACATGGGCTACTTAGACTTGCTTCTAGGGAAGGAACTTGATCTACCTTTAAGTTTATCATTATTAAACTCATTTTTTTAATCTTTGACTCTCTTTTTCTTAAATTGTTTCAAAAATCTTTTAGCTAAAAGAGCTATATCTTCATTATTATCATCACTAGTTAGTTCAATTTCTTCTTTAGAAGAAGAGGTGGTGTGAGAAATGAATAGAGCAATTGATTTCTTTTTATCATTGTTGAATTTTAGTTCAAAAGTCTGAAGGGATCCCACTAAATCTTCAATTTTCATTTGTTTAGAATCCTTGTGCTTTTTTATAGAGGTTACCTTGGGAATGAATCTTTTTGGAAGTGATCTTATGATTTTACTCCAGATTTTTCCTTCCGGAAGAGTTTCACCCAAAGCCCACATTTCATTCACTATTTTCATGAGCTTCATATGAAAGTCTATAAACATTTCATTTTCTTCCATATAAATATTTTCAAACTAACTTGCGAGCATGTGAAGTTCAGATCTTTTGACTACAAAGGTACCCTCATTAGTAACGTCAAGAATTCTCTAGGCCTATTTTGCTATAGTGGTGTCATAATCTTTTTAAACTGTTCTTGATTCATGGCACACACAATAGCATTGTAAGCTCTAGCATTGTTTTGCCTAAGGGTTTTATGGTTAGCAGACCATTTTACTAGATCCAATAGTCTAGTAGTTGTGACACCATCTACAGTCACTTCTTTAGTGGGTTCTGTCTATCCATTCTCAGCAGCCTCCCAGACAGCCCAATCCATTGATTTCGAAAAGGCTGTCATACAGGCTTTCCAGAAGGCGTAGTTTGTTTCATGAAAGAGAGGGGGCCGGGTAATTGAGTTTCCATCAAGATTCATGCTAAATCTAACTGTAGGATCTACTTTGAGTTGTTACACCTTTAAGAAGTAACCCACTCTAAAACCAATTGAAGATGTAATGACTAGATCTCACAAAATCCTAGAGGGGGTGAATAGGACTATTTAAAATTCTTTCCAATTATAAGGCTACTTTATGGTGCAACTCAATGATTCAACCAATATTATAAAGCAACAGGTTTGGTCAAGAAGGATGCTCAGAGTGTGTGTACTTACAATATGTAGATATTCTATTAGAACAAGGATGATTTAGCACAAAAGAGAAGATCAACACATGAGAATATGACTATAAAGTATCCATCACAAAAATGAATAAGACTATAAAGCATCCATCACAAAAATAAGGCAATCCACTAGATAAAGAATTTATAGTGTTTCAGTCTCAGACCTAAATCCACTCTCAAGAGCAAACACTCTTGGTTCCATTAGAAATGAGGTAACGACACAAGTACACCTCCTGTAACAATTTTGATCAAGTGGTTTGTCTTCCACCAACAAGATTTTTTATCAGGTGGTCGATCCCAGATCTATTCCACCAACCACAACGTTTTTTGATGCAGTGGTTTGTCTTCCACCATATACAATTGGGAGATAAAATCAGAAAAAGCCCTCAAACAAATAACTAAATACCTTAGCTTTGAATGGTGTTCTTGAAGCTTGAAAGAAGACCTCCAAACTTTTACCTTTTGAGCTTGCTCCTTGGTGATGATGATCTTCGAATGAGTGCTCAGCCAAGGAAAGAGGTTTTTGGGTTTTGGAATGCTAGGATTTTCCTAGATTGAATTAAAAGTTTTCCCTATTGCTTACCTACTCTTCTCAGAACATTAATAACAATTTAATTTGGAAGAGAAGATGGTAGTTAGAGCTTGGTACAGATTTCACTAAGGATAGAAGGGCTTAGATGCTATAAAAGTATTTTCCTTAAGAAGTTCCTTGATTGGGAGGAAAAGAGTGCTTCTCTTAAATATAGAGAAATTCCAACTGTTAGATCTACGGCTTAGAAAAAGTTGGTCTACGGCTTAGCCGTATGCCCAAACAAAATACAACGGCTAGTTTGACCCGAATTCACTGTTTTTTCTTTTTACAGTTAAGCTTATAGTTTAGCTATAAATCCTTACATGGTTTAGCGTGGGGACCTTACCACTTAACCTTAAGGTAGCCGTAAGCTAAAGTTTGCAAAAATTGTTATCTAGAAAGTGGCCCGTAGATATTACAACTTAACCGTAAATTATTTTACGGCTTAGCCGTAAGGTCAACTGAGGGCAAAATGGCCAAAAATTCTCTTTCTGGAAGATGGCCCATAAACTCTACGGCTTAGCCGTAAGCATTTTACAGCCTAGCCATAAGGCTAACCTCAGAACAAAACCTCAAAAAATATTTTCTGGAGTGTGAGCCATGAGTTTTTCAGCTTAACCGTGATCCAAGCCGTAGTTATGTACAAAATCAATTTGAGAATCATTTTCCATCCTTTTTCTAGGGACTTCCTAATATGGGTCAATATTACCTTAGCACCATTGAAGATCTTCCAGATAATGGACTTGATTGATCTTGATCTTGCTTGATCTTACTTGAACTTCATTGATGTTACTTGATCTTCCTTGATCTTGCTTGATCTTTATTGATGCATATTTGATTTGGACTTAACTCGGGACCCGAAATTGACAACAAACTCTTACTATGGCACTAACAGAGAGCCCTTTGTTTCTCTACATAGATCCTACTTTGTAGTAAAGATCTTCTTAAATTGGCAAGTCCACTTCTTGGCCAACAAGTCTTCCAAGTTTAAGATAAGATAAGATTCCTTCTCTTGCTAAAATTCTAAGTGTATCCACCTTTTGAATTTTAGCTAACACTTGCCAAAGGATAAGGTCCACTTTTGACGAGATAATCTCAATCCCAAGTATAACAATCACAGCCATCTTCTTGGGGTCATAACTTTCTCATTTCAGCTCCAAATTATAAATCTTAGGCTCCATGTATATCTACTCTGAAAGAGCTTTCCAATGGTACCAAGATTGGCTGAATCCAATCTACGGTTTGAGAGATATGATCATTTTAATCCAGACTATTCTAAAAAAATTGAGATTGACTTTCCTTCTTATGATAGGACTCTTTTTTTTAATTATCACTTTCTCTTTGCTCTTTAATCTCCAACCTTGACAAGGATAAGATAAGGAGGAGTCTTATTGCTAAAAATATCCTTGAATCTTATCCAAAAGCAATGGCAGTAGGGCCCACTTCAAGTAGAATGCAGAAATACATACAATGGCCCAGTTTTCTTTAGTTTTTCTTTAACTTCAAGTGGAGTAGGGTCCACCTCCTTGGCCGGACATCCAAAGTTGAGGGAGAGCCTTTTTCATATGTGCAAAACACTCCTTGAAAGGATAGGGGCCTATCTCCTTTGGTGGCTTATCCTTTTCCCACTAAAACTCTCTTTTTTTTCATGAATTATCTCCTTTCTTTCTCAAATTTTGCATAAATAATGGGAAGATAATTTAAGAGAGTTTAAGTGTGATCCAAATATGAAAATATAGGAGGCTTGGACGTGCATGCTTGTGTGTGGGTCCCCTTGTAGCTTTACAAACTCCTTCTTGCACCATTTCTTCAATTACTGCATCATCGTGGAAGTTTTTCGAACTTCCCGAAAAATGATGTAGGGATAGTTCAAGTGGAATGAGTGGGCCCCCCCTTTTACCCATGGCACATGTGTGAGTTCTCCACATGTGTGAATGTTTACAGGGCCCACCAACTTTAATTCTTCTCTGTTTTTCTTCAGATTAGCACATTTTTAGCTCTAATCTTTACTATAGGACCCAATATGATTTTCTGAGCTGTGTGGTCCTAGGCAAGAATCATGATGTCTGTAGGATTTTTCATCCTAGAAGGATATCTTTTCCGATTAATATCTAGTGAGTTCCAGTTTTCACAGTACTTGTAAAAAGAATTTAAATGATAAGAATTAATAGAGTTCTAATCTAATTGAGACTCTTCGCAATCAATCCTGATGTAACTAGGATTCCTCCAAAATTTCGAGAAATTAGGGTTTCAGAAAATGCAGTTTTCATTATTTTGTGTTAAAATGATGATTTTTGAGAGAATTATGCATTAAAACATAATAAATGGATTTCAAGTGCACTAATCATGATTCTACCCTAATTGATGCATTTTAGAATGATTAAATCCAAACATATATGAAATTATACATGAAAAAATGATGTTTTAAGGACTCATCAAGTTCAAATGGAAACATGGATTTGGGTCATGTTGGTTACAATCAATAATGATGCACTAGATGAGTTGAATATCATGCACTTGGTGTAGTATATAAAAGTAAGAAAACTGATAGCAATGTTATTGAAGATGTCTAACTAAAAATCAAAATTCTCTACTTAAAACTCATAGATTCACTTTTTAAATCTTCAAATTAGATTACACGATTTGCTTTTAAATCACCTCATCATCATTATCATTCGATCTAATGTTGATCTCTTCTAAATACAATTACATCTTTAGTCAAATTGAATCCTCAAACTACTAAGTTATCCCGATGAATCACTTTTAATTTTACACCTCAATCTTCAACTCACTTTATTCTAAGCTATGCATAAGATAGAGCTTAATTCGTACTCATCTAGCAAGCAGGAGAGAATTCTTCAATAATTCAGTAAAATGGAACTTTCATCTTAAATATAGCTTCTATAATCAACGATAAAAGCCTACAAAACTCACAAGCTCCGGATCTTGCACTAATTCGAATGTTTCCCCAATTTCAATAAGCATGATTATCGTAAATTTGATTGCAACCTAATGATGCTTAATCAAAAATTAAATTTATCCTTAATTTAACTTGTAATTGATTAATCTACAGAGTTAAGCAAATCTTCAATTGGTCCTTGCAATTAACAATGAATTCTCATTTAATTCATGGTGACATTGCAACAAACATCTTTATTCCTCCGACATTAACAGTAATAAAGTTAATTCATCAAATACCATTGATGTTATTCACTTCTGTTGTATCTAGTAAGGAAAAAAAATTTAATTCTTCACCCAAAATTGTTGACAACCAATCATTCAATCAAAAGATCTAACTAATGACTCCAAATACTTGTTTCTGATTCTCGAATGTGTTTTAATCCAATCTAGCTTGTTCTCTAAACTAAAAGAGATCTAACCTCAATCATTTTCCTAGAATCATCTCACACTTAATATTGATTGACTAATCTTCAATAATTGAATAATAAGAAAATATTTCAATCGTCAAAGATTAACATCTCATCAAGGCATTAATCAAAGTTGCAAAAACACTAAGGATTTCAAAATCCATATTTGCTTGAAACTTTCTTCTCAGATTTAAAACTTTTAGTCAATGGTGTTCAGCCTCAAGTGAAATCAGGGAGCTACGATGTACCCTATAAATGATCAAGTCTACATCATACTTGCTAATCACTTGATTTAACCGATCATAATTCAGTACTACATATCCAAGGTACAATCTGATATCCTAATATGTAAACCACAACATTTAACTTAAGATAATGAAGTACTTATAATATTGAAGTGAAGAAAAGGTTCAACAAAGATAGATGAAGAAGAGAATATAGAAGGAAAATGATATCAATTAATATTCTAATTTTAATACGGTGTAATGAAGGTGTGTGGTCCCCTACAATGGGTATACCAGATAATGATTTCTTGGATGGTGTTGATGTATTTAACGCGTTATTCTAGCAATGCTTCAATATGGGCATTGAAGTGCGCTTCTAGCATAACATTATTGTTGCTCAGTGTCCAAGCTTGATTCAGAGGAAATTGGAATGCGTCCTGAGTATCTCTCATGCCCTAAATACTCGCAACAAGAGACGTCTTCTTCTACACATAACTTCGTATGAATTTGGGAGAAGATGCTTGATACTCTCTTCTAGAGTATACTGTTCTCTAGACAATTCTGCTTTTCAAAGAAGGTTAATTTGGACTATCGTTTGAATAAAGAAAAGTATGCTTCCAAGGGACCCTAACTCCCATCAGAGGACATCTATGTAAAGCTCCAGAAAGTCATTGTCTGCCATAAGTTTCATTGAACGATTATGTTTCACTGGTTCTGTACCTTATTTTTTGACAATTACCTGTTAAAAACTAAAACTCATTTAGGAGTAACATACCAAACCTGCCTACCCAGTCAACTTTTTAGACAATAAAGTCAAATAATTGACGCTCAGACCAATTCTGCCGAATTCTCACCACGTTCCTATATTCTAAATCTTTTATAGAGACTTCTTCATGGCTTGTTCATGGCGCTCTAATACCATACAATACATATGTCATGACCCAAGCCTAAGAATCATGGGCTTAATGTTAACCCCAAGGTGTGACAGATATACTCCTGTGCAATTCACACCCGGACCGGACTCTGAATGGAAATACACAAGGGATACTCACATACCTACATGTGTGAGATGCTTAAACGGACACCAGTCCAAGCATTCAATATGCGGAACCCTGTCAATATCGCCTATAATTTTTCACTTTTCATTGAACAGTTCAAAAATATCATAACAACCATGAAACCATCCAAATCTTAACATTTAAAGAGCATAAGATTATTATATCAATTCGATTCATACCCTCTACAACCCACTCATGATGTGCACATGGATGTATTTATGTTGAGGAGAAATATTCTAAGCAGAGAAAGTAGAACAATGAATACAAGGCACCAAAGGACATCTGTAGCAAGGTTCGACCATGCAAGTAGCAATATATATGGATGCAAATGAATATATGTATATGCTAAAAGTCCCAAAAATACCCAATATACACATTCGTAAGATAATAGTGCGTCGCGCTCGGCATATGGATCAAGCAGTAAGCTCCTGCCATCCATTTGTCTCAGCTTAAAGGAACCACTGTGGTTTCCTTCTCTAACTCCTGGGTCTTTGCCAGACCAGGATCAGGATCTGGTGCTGTAACACCATTAGACAATTATGAATAAGATTATTCAGCAAAGTATAAGCATAATTAAGGTAATACGCATTGTAACTAAAAGAATTAATGACAAGTGATCGATGGAGGTCAATTTAGTACACTAAGCATGTTGTGTACTTGAAATAAGCATGCTATAAGGATCAATAAGTGAAAATACATACTATTTGGCTACTACATTTGCTATATCCTCCCTCTAAGGATCTTTACATTGAGAACACCATCGATCAAGCCATGGTATGGACTAATCTCTTCATACATAGAGTCTGGAAGCTCCAAAGGCATACTGTACCAACTTCGTTCATATACTACACCAAAGTAAACCCCATTGGGTACCAGAAGGCTGAAGTTGAGTAGAACCAACCATTTCAATTCATATGATTGAATTTGAATAAGTTCTACCATTCGTTTCATCGAGAACCATACATACGTTCATTGAGAACCATACATTACATGTTCAATTTGTTCATACTCAATTCAACACTGACAATAGGGAAGCATATATCAATAACATTTCAAGTAGAATCAATTCATACTATAATCATTTTAATTCAAAATTATTCCAATAATAGAGGGCAATAAGGATAATTCAATATATTATGCAATTCAAATTAATGGAATCAAGGTAATTTACAAACCAAATTTAATCTAGTCATCCATTGTTTTTAACCGTGCATGATGATGCAGTTTTAAGTTATCTGATACATGGTTATCTCTCCTTTGGTGTCACATTGTGTAAAGAATGTGTATTGAAGTCTCTCAAACCAACACTCATGGAGAGGTGCTAAACAAATGGGCAACACCCCATGAAAGAATCTCAGCCCTCAAGACCCTTCATGGTGTTTAATTGTTCCATTGGACCAATGAATAGGGTAAAGGGATCCAAGAACTAAGGTCTTATAAGGTCTTGTAACAGCCTGCAATTAACCCTAAGTTTTAATAACTTACGGCTTAGTTGTGAATGACCTACGATTTAGCCGTGGGCAGCCTACAGCTTAGCCATAGATTGCACTACAGTTGAGCCGAGGTTACATAAATTTTTCCTCTGCATTCATGGTTTAACTGTATTTTGGTCTACGGCTCAGCCGTACTTGACCTACAACTGAGCCACGGCATGGCTATAGCTTAGCCTAGCACATTTCACAACTTAGTTGTGGCTTCGCTGTAGAACAATGTGTCAAATTTGTTTCTCTGGATTTTGAGTGGTAAAATACTTATGGCTTAGCCATAAGCTTCAGATTTTCTAGAGCTAACTCAATTACAGAATGCTCCTCTTCAACCCATAATGCTGGGATTCTGATTGTATGTCTACTACGTATTAAAAGCATTCATTTTTACTTCTCCTTAACCATTTAACATCTCCAATTTCACTACATGGTTCATTTAAACAATTGACTTATGCATTTTAAACCATTATAAGGGCTGAACTTTCACATTAAAGATTCAATAGATTTACAAGAATCATAAAATACCAACACACATTCAACCAAAATTAACTTATACTTGCCTTGTTTAGGGATTCAAATCACTATCCTTAGGTTAACTAAAGACGATGAATCCATTGTTCTTAGCCTACAATGACCTGCATGTGAGAAAGAACGAAAAAATGAGTGCATACAAGAGAATAAGAGTCTCCTTGACTGTGCTAACTCATAAATTGTGAAACAAAAGGAAGAGTTCTTACCTTAGCACCTAATTTGGGATGATGGAGGCTAATAGTCTATGATCCCAGCTGCAAAACAAGAAGGAGATGATGGAGATAACTGGTGGAAGCCTCTAAGTTTACATGCAAACTGTTTTGGCTTTTGATCAATGAAGAAATAATGCTAATAAGAGAAAAAGAGAAAAGTGCTAGAACAAGGAGAGTAACAATAGGAAGAAAGGGTCGAATGGCTTCAGTTGGTCCTTTATAGATATCAAAATTCCTGAGATTTAGAAAAAGGTCCTTCTCACTTAGGGGTTATTACAATTTAAGTTATTTGAGGGTCTAACTAATTCAAATGAAGTCAAATGCATTCAAGTCAAGCACAAAAGTTGACAAGCTCAACGAGATAAATGTGATGATATTGATATGATGCTTGTGTGATGTGAAATCATGCATTCTAAAATTACGAAAAAAGGCTTCCATCTACATAGGTAAGGTTAAACTCAACCTGAACTACCTATCCATGACATGAACTTGACCTACTAGACTCGACAAGACTAAAATAGACTTTTTTAATATAAAACCAGATTAGTTAACCAGTAATCATGAGTAATTACTCACTAATTGGGCTTAGCTCTGGTTGGAGTGTTACAACAATTAAGGACATGCCTTTAAAGAGGCTATTCAAACAACTAAGCACATTCCAATATAATTCAAATCATACCTCTTATGTTGATTATTGCTAAAAACTCATAAAGTGGCTTATACATGCTTAATTGTACCATTCTATGAAAGTTTAAACAAAACATGTGGGATATAATAAGTGCCTCTAGCCTAGGTACAACTGATTACCAATTGGAGTTCCAGACACTCCTATTATCCACTGTAGTGAGCAAACTTAGTCTTCTTCTTTACTAAATTCAGTTCAACTCCATACTCATGTAATTTTCAATTCATGAACCCTTATTATGATCACTGTTACTTCATTTCATTATGAACAAACTAGGGAATACTGATTAAGCAATACAAGTAACAAGTACTTCACCATCTCAATAAATAAACAGAAATGTAAATCCACATCTGTCATTGGATTATTGCAGTGTAGTTGGTAACTTGAGGGGTCTTACTAGCCAATCCTAGTCCAGTTCACCCATTGTCTCTAACCATCCATTCACAAATGATTTAGGTTACCTAATGTAAGGCCAGTCTTGATGTTACATTGTATATAAGGACATTGTATATAAAAAGGACATTAGTGTCCCTTAAACTCACACCAATGGTTAAGTGCTGGACTAATTAAGTGTCTCACGTGAGGTTTCTCAATCTCCAAGATTGCTTATTCGTTATATGATTCCATTTGTTTAGTACAAAAGTTATGGTTCTAGTACTAGGGCTCTATAAGGTCTTGAACACCCAAAAATCCTAATTGGTTAAGGGTTGTACTATAATTAATCTTTAAGCTAATTATAGAACGTCTTTGATATAGAAAAGTTGGTTAAAGAGGCTTCGGGGCTCTAAACAAGACCCCAAGCCAAAGAGGTCAGCTCGATCAATCGGACCCAGGTCCGATCGATTAGATTTGATCCCGAGGGATAATCTGAGTGATCGGACCTGACATGGATCAGCTTTAATTTTCTGAAGTTCAGTATCTTTTCCTTCCCTTCCTTTCCCTTTATATATGTAGGAGACTTCATGTTCCACCCAAATATTCCATTAATCCACACTAATAAGTGGTGTTCATTACCCCCACCATCATCTACTCATAAAGAATCCATTTATGAAATTAAAGCCTTTTCTCAATCATCAATGGAAGTAATAAGGCTAGAAAATAGATTATTAGCAAACACATCTACAATGCTAAAGATCCAATCCACAAGATTAACATAATACAACTTGCATTCAACAAAACTTTGCTTATACTTGCCTTTGATGAGTGCTAAGCTCTCCAGTGGTTTCCTTTTGACATCAAATGTAGAGAAACCTCCTTTTTTATCCTAATAATGAAGAGTGTAGGAATGGTGATAAGCATGGATGCATGTAACACAAATGGGTCTCTAATTCGATTGCATGCAAGAATCTGAGTTGAAGATGTACTTCCTCACCTATGGTAGTACATAAAAGGCTGTAGGAGGGGATGTTGGGGAATCCAAGACTATGAGAGGATGAGGAGAGGAATGATGAAGAGGAATCACATCTTCACTAGGACATACAATGTCTCCTTCTTGAATGGAAATGAAGAAATGTGGATGAAAGGGGTAGAAAGTAGCTCCCAGCAAATGGCATTTGAGAAAAGCTCAGTTAGGAGAGGACATGCTGGTTTAAAGGGACTTTTCCTAGAAATTTTGAATAAGTATTCGGTCTTCATACAATTTTTATTTTAAGTCAATTAAAAACCCAAGTGAGTCCAATGAAGCCTAATGATGTGTGGTCCACTATGAACCATGATTTACTCAATGAAATACATATAATGATGCCAAGACATTGCATATATGATGTAAAACCATAAAGAATTAATTACAAATAGAGGCTTTTCTCTACTTGATCAAGATCAACCTAGCCTGAAACTACTTATTCATGGTCCGAACTCGACCCGATATGCATAATAAGATAAGTCGAGCTTAGTTTAGCATTAAATTGTGACAGGGTGCCATATTCTCCACAACTTTATGAACCATTTTATCCCCCGAATGAAACATGCCTGTGTTAAAAGATGTGGGTATGTTTGAACCACCTAGTCCCGCAAGTTCCCATGTGGTCTCCTTGGTCCATGGTGCTCCTAAAGGACTTTGGCCAACTGAATATGCCTTGTTCGCAATACTTGTTCCTTCGTGTCTATAATATATAGTGGCCATTCAGCATATGAGACACTCAGCTCATATGAATGCCACTGTATTGAATGATATGAGATGGGTCTCGCATGTACTTACAAAGCATCGAGACATGAAACACATTATGTACTTCTTTAAATTCTGGTGGCAAGATCAATCTATAAGCCAAATTCCCAACTCTACTTTTGATCTCAAATGGCCTTACATACTTTGGAGCTAACTAACTTCTGTCCAAACCATAATGTGCCTTTCATTGGAGAGACTTTAAGAAAAACCTAGTCTACAATCTGAAATTCCAAATCTCTTTTATGATTATCGGTGTAGCTCTTATGCTTAGCACATGCAACCTTCAATCTTTTGACTACCTTTTGTACTTTCTCAACGGTTTTTGCTATAAGAGTCAGTCCGTGAAAACTTTAAGTTCCCACTTCTTCCTAGCACACCAAAGTTCTACATTTTCTCCCTTATAAGGCCTCAAAAGGGGTCATACCAATGCTTTCATGGTAATCGCTATTATATGCGAAGTCACATAATGAGATGTGCTTGTCCCATTCTTTGTAGAAATTAAGAACATTAGTGTGCAACATATCCTTTAAGGTTTGTATAGTGTCCTCAAACTGTCTATCTATTTGTGGGTGATAGACCGTGCTAAAATTGAGTTTTGTGTCCAAGGATTTTTGGAATGACTGCTAAAAAGAAGAAATATATATACTATCCCTGTCAGACACTATCAAAACTGGTGTGCCATGTAATATAATAACCTCATCTATGATAATCCTTCCCAAATCTTTAAATGACATGCCCTTCCTAAAAGGAATAAAGTAAACAAACTTGGTTAGTCTATCCATAATCACCCATATAGTAGTATTATTCTTGCAAGGACATTTGAGTGTTAGGAAATTCATTGGGAAATGGACAAAAATGGGCTTCATTGTATAATCACGTATTTCATAGATGAACTGCAGGGTTTGCTCTGCATAGATATTTTGAAAATTCCCAGACCGTGCTCGTGCACCAAAACCCGAGACGATTGCATTGAAGTTTTCTAAACGGTGCTTGTGCGCACTTTGGACCGTGCTCATGCACCAAATCCCTAGACAAGTGGGCAGGAGCCCTACAGTCCCACGCTTGTGCACTATTCCCCAAGGGACAAGTTGTTGCAAGCGCGGTCGTCCACGATTAAGAGTGTGTTCGAGTGTGTAGTGGCAAGATTGTTTCCTAGTTTTTCAAACTTTCCTTTTTCTCTTCCTACTTCGTAGGAAGGATGATTTATGCACAAAATGGGACTTAACCTACATATCTAAGCCTATATATTGAATTTTTTTCCTCTTGAGATCATCAATCTTTTTAAAGAACAACCTAACATCCATTAAAGTTAAGAGCATCTTGTGAAGATTCTGAAGTACTAAAAATTTTGCTCTAGATCTACTCATCTACTCTCTCACGTAGTAGATTCAAGTTGAAGAGCTTATCAAGTTGGTTGTTTTAAGCACAGTGAAGGTGAACGGCAAGGAGTTAGCAAGATCATTGCAGTCCTTAAAGTTGAGGTACAACTGGGGGGGATATGTGACTATCTCTTTTAATCTTCAATTACATAGTGCTTGTTACTCCTGGTCAAGGTGACTCGTGGTTTTTGCCGAGTGAGGTTTTCCATGTAAAAAATCATACCTCTTGTCTCTTGTGTGATTGTTTGATTAGTTAGTGTGATTACTCTAAGATTACTACAATTCCTATTAGACTCTATGATTGGGACCTTAAGATGAAACTAGGGTTTTGGAACTCTCAATTCTTCTTGTTCATAGGAGGTAAACTGGATACATAATCCATAAAAATATGCTTCCACTTTCATTTAAGAATCTCTAAGAGGTGCAACAAACTTGGAGGCTTTTGACTATCAACCTTTACACACTGGCACATGTAGCATCTAGATAAAACCTGGCGATTTCTCACTTCATGTTATTCCACCAGAACCTGTCCTTCAAGATCCTATACATTTTGGTGCCATGAGATGCATGGAGTATCGAGAATGATGAGATTTTAGTAATATGTGTTCCTTTAATCCATAAATAGCTAGTACACATAAGCAACCTCTGAAGTATAATATCCCATTAACCAGGCGAAAGCCAAGTTGTTCTGTAAGATAGTCCTAAATCCTAGCTGAATTAGGATCTTCAAATTGCCTATCTACCCAAATCCTTGCTGAATTAGGATCTTCAAATTGCTTGTCTACTATATCAATTCTACTTGAAAGACAGACATCAGCGCAATTATTCCTTTATCATTCATCTGTTCAATTGTAACATCCATGAATTGAAACTCATCCATAAGGGACCATTTTCTTTCTAAGGCTGCCAATTCAATAGTTTTTTTGCTAAACGCATCGGCAACTACATTTCCCTTTCCTATAAGATATTTGATGGGAAAATCATAGTATTTAATAAATTCTAACCATCTTCTTTGCCTATTGTTCAAGTCCCTTCGAGAGCATATGTATTTTAAACTTTAGTGATCTGAGTGAACCTCAAATTTCTCCGTACAGGTAGTGTCTCCACAACTTTGAGGCAATATTATGGTTGCCAATTCTAAATCATGATTGGCATTGCTCTTTCATGATCCTTCAATTATCAAGACCCATAAGTAATTACCTTGTTGTTCTACATAAGCACACACCCCAGACTAACTCATAGAACATCTATATAAATCACAAAGCCTTCACTTCCCTCTAGTAATGATAACACTGGGGTACTAGTAATCATTTCCTTCAGTGTCTAAAAGCTTGCTTCACATTTCTCGGTCCAAACAAAAGGTATATTCTTCCGACTCAGTTTAGTCAACGGAGCTGAGATTTTTGAAAATTCTTTTATGAATCTACAATAGTAGCTTGCAAGGCCTAAGAAACTCCAAACCTCTGCTACTATCTCTACGCTCTACTAATTCATGACTGCTTCTTTTCTCTACTTGATCAGGATCAAACAGGCCTGAATACTTGTTCATGGTTCGAACCCAACCTGATAAGATAAGTCGAAGTTAGTTTAGCATAATTTCTTATCAATCAAGATTATTTTTCATAAATCTATAATTAATTAGTATCAATCAAGATTAAATTGTGATAGGGTGTCACATTGAGGGAAAACTATGTGTCTTTGCTCAACATGTATGTGGTTAACCCAGAAAAAAAAAAAAGGGAAACAATGTATGTAACATAATTATTAATGTTCATTTGTTTATACATATATATTATTTAGCTTATTTGATTGAGAGGTCATAATTAAGGCACGATATTTTTACTTTATATATATTTACATATTTCATATTATTGAAGACTTCTTATCTATTTTGTAATTATGCTTTGGTGGGATTCAACTATGATCAAATTGATTCATTTTTTCATTTTCATAATGTTCTTTCTTTATATATGTCTAGAAGAATTTATATATTATCAGTGATTACGGTACATTTTCTTTAACTTTTATATGCATTTTAAGTATTTTGTATAATTGATCAGATGCTCTACTTATTGTGTAATGAAATATATTTAGATTATTAATCATTACATACAGAATGGTGTTACTTTTCATTTATATCTTAGTGAATTCACTTTTAATGTAATTTTAAAAAATAAGTAAAATATTTAAATATTTTTATTTTAATGTAGTATTGAAACATAACATGATATTTTAGCTTTTTATTATGAGCTAAAGCTAAAAGAAAAATAACTTTTTTAGGCTATCTATTTCAAATTATGCCTTTGAGAAATTTATATGGATTTTTCTATCCCTAAATTAAGGTACACTTTATTCAGTTTTATTTTTTTTATATGTTGCATATTATTGAAGTGATTTTTTTATATTTATTTTTAGATATATATGCTTTCACTGAATTCGACTTCAATAATATATAATATAGTTTTTTCTCATTTTTTGTTGCCCTAACTTAGTGTGAGCACATTTCGCTAGTGTGAGTGTGCGTATGGGAAAAAATCATATGAGAACTAGTTCTCATCACTTTTTTGTGAGAAGTCTAGGTGGTATATTACCCAATCCAACTCTTGCAATACACAGAGACCCCCCTGATAGTCACATATTGCAATTTTGTACATACACTTATATATATATGGGAAATAATCATATGAGAACTATTTCACCACTTTTTTGTGAGAAGTCTAGGTGGGGTATTATCCAATCCAAATCTTGTAATACACGAGATCTCCTTAATAATCACACATCCCAAGTTTGTGAGAACACTTACATATATAATTTCATTCCAGTCAAATCCAAAATCCATAAATTCCACTCCAGTCATTTCTTTCCCTTCAGCAAAGGTTCCAACCTGTTTACCCAAAAAAAAATCTAGGTTTCTAAACTCTTACAATATAAGACTATTTCTCTCAATTTTTTCCATTTTATTCCACTACATTTCACACATGTACATTCATCTGGCATAAATGGAAGCTTTGTCCATCTATACAACTGAGAGGCCTTTGAGCATTCGATCTCTTGTGCTTGCCTTTTTCATGTTCTATTTCCAAACATATCATTAGCCTTTGAAATTTTATACTCCACATGATCGTTTTTTATGTTCTATTTCCTTACAACCTCATCTTCTGCCTTCTAAATTTTGCACTCCACATGATCATTATTGTATTCAATGACTTTGGGGTTCACAATTATGGGCTCACTACCTACAGGAATATACACAATGCATAGAAAACATGTTCACTGATAAATGTTTACACAAAATTCATATACAACCAGCTCATCTAATACAGCTAAATCTAAGAGTCATACTTAAGTCTGTCACAGTTTTACAGAACAAATGAAATCAAATGTTCATGTCCATTAGCTTGTTTATTTACTGAGTTAACTCTACCAGATGAGGAATATTGAGAAGTATTTCCACAATCTCTACTAAAAAACCATGAGTTTTTTGTAGCAATGGTCAGCTAAGAAACTTTAATATGGTATTAGAGCTAACCAATAGCAAATTCGAATCCCAAGATGAACGACTTGGCACTAAAAAAATGCATGCGCTAAAAGTCTGCCTACCAAATTCCACCTAAGGGGGAGTATTAAGGAGCCTCGAGGTTTTGGTGGGAAAGTCTAGCTAAGGACTTTTAATTTTGTATTAGAGCTAATCAATCCAAGTTCGTATCCCAAGAGGAATGGCTGAATACTAAAAAAAATGCGTATTGCTAAAAGTGTGCCAACCAGGTTCCACTTAAAGAGGATTATTGAGGAGTGGGCCCCACCCAATGGGGAATATTGAAAAGTGTTTTCCCTGTCTCTAATAAAACCTTGAGGTTTTGGTAGCAATGGTTAGTAAAAAAAACTTTAATATATTAAATTTCTTTAGCTAACCATTTCAACCAAAACCTCAAGGTTTTTCTAGAGGCTACTTATATACTTTTCAATACTCCCCCTTGGGTGGAGTTCACTCCTCAACACTTCCCCTCAGTTGAAACTCAGTCGGCATACTTTTAGCAATACACTTTTTTTTAGTGTTGAGCTGTTCCTCTTGGGATTTAAACTCGTAACCAATTAGCTATGATACAATATTAAAATATCTAAAGCTAACCATTCCTACCAAAATCTCGAGGTGTCAGTAAAGGCAGCAGAAACCCGATAAATGCACTTTTGGTGATTTGCACTTTTCTAATGCCAAGTTGTTCCTCTTGGAATTCGAACTCATGACCGATTATATTAAATTTCCTGAGCTAACCATTGCTACTAAAAGGTTTTAGTAGAGACAATGGAAATACTTTTCAATATTCCCCATCAGGTGGAGCCCACTCCTCAATAGTATTAACTACTAACTCTCAACATATCAACGGAAATCTCCACGATTAATCCTCCATTGTCCAAAATCACACTGACCAAACAATAGAAGCATGTAACCATCAATTGGAAGATTTTTAAGGGAAGAAGATGCGTTCACTAAAAGAAATAAGTATAAATGATTCATTTCATTCCTAAGGGCCTATTTGGCATTGTTCCCATGTTGTTTCCAATTTTGTACTCATATTTGGTTATGCTGAGATTGGGTTGTGCCGAGACTAAAATTTGCAAAATTTCTTTAGTAACATTATATTAAAATGCTCTATTAAGAATATGCCATGCAAAATTTGTTTGGTAACGGTGTAAAAAAATTTTTCCAACAAACGAAGAAAATAATCATAGAATCTAAAATGTGGGACCCACTTTTTATCATTTGCGCACTTTATTATTGGCGTATATGGAACCCACATGTAGTAGTTACATTATAGTACCTACCTTTAAAATATAGAACATGGAAGCCATACTCATAGGATTTATAAGGTGGGTATTCTCTCATAAGAATTATAATATGGGCCCACCATTTTTTGAATATAAATATGGACCCATCTTTATAAATTATAGCATAGACACACATTCAGAAATTAAAATATGGGCCTACATTTATAAGATTTATAATGTAGGTCCACCTTTTATGATTTGAACTACATAACCCACATTTAGAAATTACAAAGTGGAGCTATATTTTTTGTGAGTTTGTTCATATGACCCACATTTAGAAATTACAAAGTGGTGAGAATAAATTATAGTGTGGGACTATCTTGTATGTCAATTGTGAACACGAGACCCACTTTAAAAATTACATGGTATCCACCTTTAGAAATTAGAACATGGGGTTACATTCATAAGATCCACAATGTGGGCTCACATTCATAGGAATTACATTGTAGCATCACCTTTTCTGATTTTTTTTAGTGATTAAATATTTTTTTAAAGGTTTTTGAAACATTAAATATTTTTTTGAAAGATAAAATTAATTTTGGAAAGATTAAATATTGTTTTGGAAACATTAAATATTTTTTAAAAAAATAAAATATTTTTTGAAAAATTATTTTTTTTAAAGATCAAATATTTTTTGAATGATTAAATATTTTTTGAAAGATTAAAATTTTAAGAATTTTTTTAAAAGATTAAATATTTTGGAAAGATTAATGTCTTTTTGAAAGATCAAATAATTTCTTTTAAAGATAATATTTTTTTTTACCATATAACCTACATTTAGAAATTAGTACAGGGACCTAGACTTAAGTGATTTATAATGTGGTCCCACCATTATATATGGGCCCACCTTTTGTGATTGTTAGCATGTGTCCCACTTTAAGAATTAAGTAGTAAAGTTACTTTGAGATAAGTAGGAATATCTGTGCTAGTAAGTTGTTTATAAAAATATTAAAGTTTTTTTTTTTAGAGTTTCTTATTCTAGTGGATTAAGATTTTGAGATACCTTCCTATGACAACAAAATTCGAAATAGTGATTTGTACATACCAAACATATTTTCCGCAAGCTTCTCTCGTAGAAACATGAGAACATCCGAATGGTATGATACAAAATGCACCTTAAGAACCCACTATGGAAGGGTTAAAACTATACACTTTTTTTTTTCTAACCTAGCTACAGTGGCTAAGACCTAAATGGAAGCCCATACACACAGGAAGAAAGCTCACTCAAGTGGAAAATGAAGCTTGCACAAAAGAGAAGAAAGCCCACAAATGTGGGAAGGAAGCCTGCACATGCAGGAAGAGGTAACATGCCTAAGGTTCGAACCCTCAGTAGCCAGGTAAAAACACACACCTCTTACCACTAGGGTAAGAGTGCAGTTCTTGAAAACTATTAGTATGATATAGACTAGGGCACTTCATGTAACAAGATGTACTTACCACATGTATAGATATGAATCACAAATCTTCAGAAACCTTAAATATATAACAATAATAAGCACTTTCAGGTGAGAGAAAAAATTACCAAAGAACGAACAATATCATGCAAATCCAAGAATAAAAAGTAGTTAATGTCAATGCACAATTCATCTCTTATTATGAAGCATATATGGGATTATCCCACAAAAGAACAATTATGAAATGGCATGTTTAACTAATGAATGTTGATACCTCACTAGCAAAACTAGAAACAAAATTCAATCTGGTGGAGCAAATTATTTTTTAGGTGTTATTCTAGCATTTGACACAATTCGTCCATAATGGCAGACCTAGGATTTTTGTTTGGGTGGTCCAAGCAATGGTGGGATAAAGAAGTTCAATAATAACATAAATATTTTAAAGTGTAATTTTGAAAATTTTCAAATCACGAGGGTGCAATTCATCCATACCACCCAGGGGAGAACCTAAGTTTAGATCCTTGGGGGCTTTAGCCCCACAAATCTTTAAAATAGCCCACTAGGCTATATGGGGCTTGTTAGCCTAGTCCCCATGGAGCAAAACCAATCAATCCCCATTGAACAAAACTCACCCCCCCCCCCCCCCCCCCCACCGACTCTCTTTAATGATTCCCAAATTGGCAATGAATGATCCCCTTTGCCTTCAATGAGCATTGCTCTTTTCTCTCTCTTTCTCTCCCGTTTCCTACATATCAATTCGAAACAAGTTTTAGGCATTGCAAGACTTTAGTTAGGTGCGTGGCCTCAAAAATAAATTTTCAAAAACATTAGACATGGGGAAATTTCAGAAAATCCTCCACCACCTGAATATCCCCATTTTTTAACCCTAGAATGAACTCATTAGCTAACCATTTTTTAACCCCAGAATGTGTTCTCGATTCATGAAAGATTTGTAAAAAATTAGTGGTCTTCCTAAAAAATCCAATATTTTTAAAAATCATCATTTTGAAATACCTTCTCTCGATGGATTCAATTTGATTTCAACAAAAATTAAGCAAATACTCCAATTAGAAATGAGGACAAGATGCATCTAATCTGTCATTATTAATTTGTATATACTGATGCATGTTATTGATTATTAGCTAAGTTTATTTAATTTTAATGTAATATTTGATTATTTGTGGTTGTAATTTGTGTTAAGGGAATAAGGAAGAATTTTAGATTGCATTTTCAGAAGCAGTTTTTCTTACGATTTAAATGAACAAATGAATAAAGATTTAACGTTTATTTTGGGTTTAAATATTATTTCCAATCAAATTGGCTAGGCAGCAGCATGCCAAATCAATGAAATCCTTTGTTAGTTATTTTTTCTCAATAAACTACATGGGTTTATTCTTAATAAACTTTTCAAAGTTCTATGAAAAAATTAAAAAAAACTTGTCAAAGTGCCTAATCTCCAATTTTTCTACATGAGAAATTAAAGACTTAATATTAAAAATGATGAAAATAAAGGTATATTATACTTTTGCACTTCTTACAATAGTTTTGGTACACTTAAAGTTTTACTAAAAAAATGCAAGGTATTGAAGATGCTAAACAAGAGGCAATTAATATATGAGATTTCATCATTTAGGAAATTTTGAACCTCTAATTTCATCTGACATTTAATTAAAAGGAAATTTTCACTTCTCACTTTTTCTTACTGCTAAATGAATCATAGATTCCCTTTATGATTACTCTCATATTCACAAAAATGAATACAATTACACAATTGACTTGTTTACACTTTGCTTTGCCTAAGGTCTTAATAGACTATGCTCCAGAGATGAACAGAAATATTTAATTAACCTAGTTTCTCTTTTGCTATCAGTGATATGTAAAAAGTACAATATAATAATGATTGATTTTTTTAGTTATCATTGTTAGCCCCCTCAAACTAAAATCCTGGGTCCATCACTGGTAACTTAACCTTGCTATACAAATGTTACAGTACATTAATATAATTTTAGTTAAAAAATCATGCCTTTATAAAATCTAATTTCACATAATATCAGAAAGCGTAATACTTAAATTGAGTAACAATCCAAAGTCAAAACAAAACTTACTAGTGAGGATTACTTGATTCAACTTCTGTGGATCAAGATGGTTAATAGTTTATGGTTATTAGTTGAGCTGCATTCAAGCCGAGAAAGAAACACAATTATATCTTTATAAAAATAGCACTGGACCTATGGAATGCTATTGGAACTTGAAGGATTGTTTTAGATCTGGATTTCTAAATTGCAAGTCAAATCCTATGTAGTAGAAACAATAAAATAAACTTGCAAATAAATCAATCAACCACACAAACAAGTAGGCAGGTAGATTTTTAAAGTGGTAAACCCCAACTAGGTAAAAAACTATGAATTCAATAAGGATCAACTATCAAGCAATAGCAAAAAGTTACAATATACACTCACAACTTTTATCTAGTCACTCTTTCAACTTAAGGACCGAGTTCTTCTTGCACAACTCCTTGCCACGACTCTCATTTGGCATGCAATACTCTCTGCTTGATCACACCACCCATTAAATGCAGAAGATGCTTTCAATCTTCTACAAGAGATGTAAAAGTAATATTTTCTAGCCCAAAGCTTTAGCATAATCTCTCCAAAGGAAGCTTTAGAGAAGTAAGGTGATTTCTAATGTGTAATTTCCACTTAGAAGAATAAGATCTACATCTTAGGGTTGAGAGAGGAACCTTTTGAATAACCCACAATTCATACCCTAGAGGTATACTTCTTATAGAACTCAAATTACTAATTCTAGCACAAATAGGAAAGAAATCCGGATAAGGTCGGTGGGTTTTTGTCCGCAACCCGATAGAGCAGGCAATCATCCAATCGATCGAATGATGCTTCTATCTAACGAGTTTTTCTTTCAGCATGTTTAACTATAGCCTTCTCTTGGTCCAATCAATCCGATCTCTATCCGATTGATTGGATTGGTCTTTTGACCATTTTGCCCATCTTGCTTCAACTCTTTACTTCAGCTCATCCGGTAACATGAACATCAGTCCATTCTATAAGAAATATAAAATACGACTCAATGAACTCAAAGTTTTGCACAACCCATAAATTAGCCAATTACAAAAAAAACCTTACAGAACTCTATGATATATATGACATGAGAGCAATGGATTTAGTAAGAACATTAGAAACATAAACCATGTATCAAAAATTATTTAATTATAAAGCAGTCCCATATTCATAAGTTTAAGACATGCTGTGCTTACTTACAATTGGAAAACCTGAACCAGAACTTTTACTGAGGGGCTCTCAAATAAAGTGGTATATAGTTTGGTGGGCCGGGATGCATCCCAAACAGAAAATGTACTAGATGATGTTATTCATTTCCGAAAGATTTCAAGGTAATGGGGATAGATCACATCCCTCATGCTCTATCTTATTTACCCAAGCCAACACTTACTCTTTGCGAGTTTTAAAGTTAAAGAAGGGAAGTGAAGGAACGATCAACCTCCAACCTCCAATACACATCAACAGTAAGTGTACATATTTTTTTCAAATCAGCTGGCCTTTGCTACTTTTCAGGCGCATGGCACGCTTTTGGACCCTAATGTTGGGCTTTATATCTAAACAAGCTAGTCTAGAACAACCATTGGCTCTTGTGTGGCCCATGAACCACCCTATCTTGGCATTGTCTAGTTAAAAGCAATGAAATGTATATAGCTAACCACTTTTTTTTAATTATTATTCTAGCTTTCAAGGGCCAGCAAGACAGTGACAAAGCTTGACTAACACATCACATTCAGTGATCAAGTTTAATGTTGAGGACAGCAACCATCCTAGGGCGATCAAAGTCAAGGACGGGCCAAGCCCATGTCCAAATACATCAGAGGTGGCCTAATCATTTTAGGGGCCTCAAGTGAAATATTAAATTAGAGCCCTTTGATTATTCAATATTAAATTAAATTAATGGTTATTGCTTATCATATTTTAAATTTTTATTGAAATTTCATTTTTCTTGTTCTTTTAGATGCAAAACTATTGATCAGGTTTTTATAATCAATTTTTTCCAACATACTCTTTTCAGCTAATAAAATTGCCAATCCAGTTAATCTTTCTTGCGACATGGTTGATCTTAGGTAGGTTTTTATTAATTTTAATTTTGAAAAACTTCTTTTTGCAGAAGCAACTGTTACAGTTATTGTTAATAAAATTCTGTAGGCAATGCATGCATTCAGAAAGGAATTTAGTTTTTCTTATATAATTTAGTATGTCAATTGGAGTATTCTTTTTCTCTTTGGTTTGTATAACTTCTCTTAAAACTTTTAATTTGGAAAACAAGTCCAGATCATCAATAGTAATGGAACTTTCATATGTGAGAGCACCTTTGAGATCATGACATTTAGATTTTAAACTACCAACATCAAATTTAATTTTTCAAAACTAAATAGAAAACCAAAAAGTTTTTCAAATGACTGAAATTGTTCAAATCTATGCTCAATTGAGGAAATAGCTTGGTCAATTATATATAGGAAATAACCGACTCTAAAAGATTCTTCAACAAATTGCATTCTCTCATGATCAACATTTTCATCAAAGTTTTTCTTCCTATGAATTACACGTTTTTCCTAAAATATAGGTTCAGGTTCCAATTGTTTTGCAATCTCTACAGTCGAATTCATAGTAATTGTAAATCCAATTTCTCTATAATTTTTGAAAAAAGAAACGAGTACATCAAATTGGTTTATAGCCACATCAATATGCATGTTTTTTGTTTGCAAGATTTTAGAAACTAAATTGATGGCAAATAGTACATCATACCAGATAGTCATGCTCAATAAGAATTTAAAATCTTCAAACTCATATTTTGCTATAGAATTAGCCTAACTTCTTGTTTTAGAATCTTGATCACTACTTTTTGCCAATTGTAACAAAACATCCCTTATTTGTAGTGCTTGAAATCTTATTGCTTTAACACTTTCAATGTGATTTTTTCAACACATTTGTAATAATGGCTTAAGAGTTAATCTTAGTACATTATCTTTTAAAATTTCCATCTCTTTGTTAAAGAAGAAAATAATGTATATAAATGTTATACCGCTCTAAAAAGGGATATTGTTTTAGGACAAGAGTTTGCCATATCACAAAGCACTAGGTTAAGGATATGACTACCACATGGCGTATAAAATGCTTTAGGATTAATATTTTTAAGTCTTCTTTGTACGCCTTGTTTGTTTCCTTTCATATTAGAGGCATTATCATAACCTTGTCCTTGCATGTCACTAATGTTAAGTTGGAGTTTTGTTATTACATTTATAAGTTCATTAAAAAGACTTAAACCAATAGTATCATCTATTTTTATAGATTCTAAAAATTATTCTTCTATTTTAATTGGACTTAATTGAAATATCCACGCATCTTAGTAAGAAAGTCATTTTTTCTTGATTACTTACATCCGAAGTGCATACAAGTATAATTGAAAAATATTTTGCTTTTTTAATTTTTTTCATAATTTTTCTTTCAATTTCATTTGCTACTGTATGTATCAATTCATTTTGAATTCTATGTCCAAGATAATGACTATGAATTTCACCTTGTTGAATGCGATGAATATGATCTTGCATTGCCGGATCAAATTCCATAATCATTTCAATTAAACTTAAAAAATTTTCATTATTTTCTTCATAGATCTTTTCTTTGTTTCCTCGAAATGCCAAATTATTTTTACCGAGGGTCTTTTTGACTGCTGTAATTCTTTGCAATACATTTTTCCAATGATCTTTCTCTTTGTTAATTTGTTCTTGGACACCGTTATCATTTTTTTTTCAACAATCTTATTTGTAAATCGATCCAAGTGTTCATATTAGTAATATGCTCATTGCTTGTTTCGTGTCTTTTAAGATTACCACTAAGATTTTACCAATCTCCTATTCCTTGATTAGCTAATTCACTTTTACAAGGTTTTGAATTAAACAACTTGCAACAAAAGTAAAATACGTGATCTAATTTATTTGAATATACAAGCCATTTTCTATCATATTTCTCTCCATTTGCTAAGTATCGAGTGTAAGTAGAAAAATGCCTAGAATTTGCATCTTTAGAAAAATCTAAATCATTATGCCTCATTGGACCCTTTTGTACTAATAAATCTCTCAGTTTTGTCTCAATATATCTCCATTGAGCTGTATCATAAATATTCTTAAGTATATAATCAAGTGTTTCATTAATATTTTCATTTGCTTCTAAATTTCTCTCTTTTCTTCATCAAAAATTGGTATGCTATACTTTTGACTATAATTAGTAATATTCTCATTGGTTTCTTTCAATTCACTATTATCATCATCATCATCAAAGCCTTATCCCAACCATGTTGGGGTCGGCTATATGAATTCTATTTCTCTATTCCGTTCTATTTTGAGCTAAATCTTTCGATAAGTGTAACTTCTTCAAATCCGAATTAATGACTTACATCCATGTTTTCTTCAGCCTACCCCTACCTCTTGATGGACCCTTCATCTATATATCCAAACTTTTTCTCACTGGTGCCAATACTGGCCTACGCTCAACATGCCCAAACCATCTTAAACGAGTTTCTCTAATCTTATCTCCTATTGGTGCTACCCCTAAATGTTCTCGAAAGAGCTCATTTTTAATTTTATATTTTCTAGTTTTACCACACATCCATCTAAGCATTCTCATTTCTGCTACATCCATCTTATGAATATGTGTCTTCTTAATTGGCCAATATTCTGCTCCATATGTCATAGCTGGCCTAACCACTGTCCTGTAAAATTTTCCCTTCAACTTTGTTGGCATTTGTCTATCACAAAGTACTCCCGAAGCTAGTCTCCACTTCAGCCATCCAGCTCTTATCCTATGCTCCACATCTTCGTCAATCTCCCCATCCTTACTAATTAGCGAGCCTATGTACCGAAAAGAAGCTTTACGTGGTATCTCATGGGTTTCAATTTTGACAGTGGTTTCAACACTTTGTATGTATCCATTGAAATTGCAATCCATATATACTGTCTTTGTACGACTTATTTTAAAGCCTCTAGAGTCTAATGCCCTCTGCCATCTCTCAAGCTTTGCATTTACACCCTCTCTTGATTCATCCACCAATACTATATCATCTGCGAACAACATACACCATGGTACTTCTTCTTGAATATACACAGTTAACTCATCCATAATTAATGCAAAGAGATAAGGGCTTAAGGATGAGCCCTGATGTAAGCCTATAGTCATGGAAAATCCGCTCGTTTCTCCAGATGTGGTTTTCACATTTGTTATTGCACCTTCGTACATATCCTTTAAAATTTCATTGTAACCTCTTGAGACATTCCTTTTTTTTAAGACCCACCAAATTAAATTCCTCGGTACCCTATCATAGGCTTTTTCCAAATCGATAAAGACCATATGTAGATTTTTCCTCTTTGCTCATTATTTTTCCATTAATTGCCTAAGTGAAAAGATAGCTTCCATAATTGATCTCCCTGGCATAAAACCAAATTGATTTTCTCAGTCTTTGCTCTATTATTCTTTCAATTCACTATCATTAAGATTATTTTCATTTGTACCTTTGGATTGATTATCATTAGGGATATTTTCATCGACATCTTTAGATTGTATTATTGTATTATCTTGATTTGTGGAACTTTCACCAAATTTTTTGTGATATCGTGTTTATTGCTAGTAAGAGATTTATCCATAGATCCCTTTTGAGATTCAATTAATTGTTCTCTTTTTCTTTTTTTCTTTTTTTTTTTTTGACATTTTTTGTACCCAGACTCATATTTTCATGAAGTCATATTTATATATAAAGAATATATATGAAAAAACAAACACTATAGTGATTAAGATAGAAAAAATAAATAAATAAAATTAACAGTATTAGAAAGCAAATTTGAATGAAACAAATTAATCTTACAATATAACTTAGTCAACACATACAAAATATAATAAAATTTAAACAAAATGAATTCTAAAAGTATAGAATAATAGAACCTGATTTTAGTTATCTACCAACCAAACAAAATCAACTACCTATTAATTCAGCAAAGTCTCAAGTCTGCATAAGAAAAATCTCCAATTAAAACCCCATATTGATAAATAATGGATTAAAGAAAAAATAAATTAATCATGGGCCATTAATATCAATCCCTTTATGACTTGATGTTACCGATGCAAACTAGCAGCACTATATTTGGAATAGGAATAGAAATATATATATATATATAATAATATAATCTAGAATATTAGATCCATGGTTGCGATAGCAAAAAAAAAAAAGCAAAAACAAAAAGAAATTGTATTTGAGGTCTTGGATGGCGAGAGAGAGAGAGAGAAATTCCAACGGTAGAGAGAGATGAGAGAGATAGTGGAAGAGATATGTTAGCAACTTTCCATGAGATTAAGAGAAGATGAGAGAGATGTGGAGAGAAGTTAGAGATTCTCACGCTAATGACCGTTGTTGGGCTTCAAATTAGCTTGATGTCCCTAAAAAGTAGCTATTTCCTTTTTTGATGTTGAAATTTTCTTGGAACATATATATTTGGGGGCCCTCAACATTTGGGGGCCCCAAGCCATGGCGGCCCTTACTACTTGCTTATCTCTCAACAAATCACCCACTTTCCACTTTACAACTTTTTCTTTTTTTTGTAAAATTCTTAATTCCACCTCATCTCTTCTACTCCCTTTGGACCTCAACTTTCTTATTTCCATTTTACACAACTTGCTCAATGAAAAGTGGTACTCTATTAATAACATTTTTAATACATGGACGTACCATGCTGAGAAAGAGTTGCTGTGCTAGTTTATTATTAACTTTTAAGGATGAGTTTTTTTTGGCGACATAGCCCATATTTGTTATTCTCATTGTTACGTGCTCTTTCTTACCCTCCCATGCAATTTGGCACATAAAATTCTCCTCGAGTAGCTAATCCCCAGAGAGAACAGAATAGTCCTGTATGAAGTAAAGATGTTCATTGGCTAGGCAAACTAATGTGGATTCACAGCGGAAGAGACAGAGTTCTGTTGAAATGGACTCCACTTAGGGCGGGAGTTAGACCACAAGATAACAGTTTAGCTAGTAAATTATTGACTACCCGGGCAGGACTCCCTACTCTACTATTTAAAGTAAATATTACCCAACGAACATCCAGTATAATTGGGATATAAGCAGACTGCTATTCAAATGAGTTGCTATTGATAACGTCTCTCCCTTTACCACGGCTCCTCTAGCTCCTTGGCACCATAATTGACTCAACAACCTTATCAGCCAATACCTCATCCTTATCTGCTGCTTCCAACTTCATGCATCGTGAATTTGGATGCTTAACTCTTACGTAACTTGGATATGCCATCATTGCCCCCCCTGAAAGAGTAACCTTGTCCACTAGGTTGACATGATGATATTGCTGTTGTAGATTCTCGACTTCCTCCCAGGTAGCATCCTCATACTGCAGGTTAGTCCATTGCACCAATGCCTCTGCAACAAGCTTTGCCCCCTTTTTGACCTATCTGAACTCAAGAATATGCATTGGTTTAATCACTAGAGTTTGGTCCTCAGAGAAAGGTGGCAAGTATGAGAAACCGTGGTCGTGCCACCAATCTTCTGCTTCAACAGTGACACGTGGAACACCAGGTGGACTCGAGAGTGATCTGGCAGGCTGAGTTTGTAAGCCACCGCCCTCACTGCTGCAATGATTTGAAAGGGACCAACATAACGATTTGCTAGTTTCTGATTAACCCTTCGCAACACGCTGCTCTGACGATAGGGAGGAAGCTTTTAAGTACACCCAGTCTCCAAATTGAAAGTGTTCTTCACGGCGATGGGCATCCGCATACTGTTTCATGCGGTTATTGGCCTTGTGTAGATTCTGGTTGAGCTCCTGTAGAACCTCGACTCTACTACCAAAGGCCTTGTCGACCTCACTGACAGAAGAATTGCCGGTAAAGTAATTTAATCAACAAGGGAGGAGAGCGATCATATAGTGCTTCAAAAGGGGTAGTGCCCGTGGATTGAAGATACGTCGTGTCAAGTCCCGAATTTTTTTATTGGGTCACACCGTTGGTCGGGTTTGAGTTGGGTTAAGAGGGTCAGATAAATTGATTTAACACAAGTGGGGCCTGAGTTAATGGACCCTTTTTGGGCCAGAGACTCTTTTTGAAATTTCTTAAAAACCCACTAAAAAGCAGGAGGCCCTTCTTTGTAATTTAGAAAAAAACCCCTCTTTTATATAAACTATACTCTTAGGGTTTTCCCCCATTCTCCAACCCTCTTTTCTTCTTCTTCAACCAAAACCCTAGAGGCTTTCTAAGGGGGAAACCAAGGTGGGCTCTTCCAAGCTTTGATCTTCAGATCTACTTTGGCTTCAAGATCCAGGCAAGTGGATGAATGCAAATAATGTTTCTTGATTGTTTTCCTAAATCACATATTGTTTATATGATTTATTTGATTTGGGTAAAATCTTTGTGGTTGTAGATTAATAATGGAGATTTGTTTATACTCCTTTTGTTGCAACGAGCATGACTCATGGATTTGATTCCGGTTTTATAAAAATATTATGTCTAGTTTTGATAATAAAAAAAAAAAGAAAAAAAAAAAAAAAAAGGAAGAGAGGACGCTGCTGCCCAGGCGGCAGCAGGCGCTGCTGCCCAGGCAGCAGCAGGCGCTGCTGCCCAGGCAGCAGCAGGCGCTGCTGCCCAGGCAGCAGCGCATGTTGCTGCCCAGGCAGCAGCACATGCTGCTGCCCGGGCAGGGTGCCTGCCAGGCCGGGCCTAGCCCGGCTGGGCCTGGCAGCGCCCGGCCCGGGTGCTGCTGGGCCCAGCTGCGGCTGGGCCGGGTTGATGCAGTCGGGCCTAGCCCGGCTGGGCCTGGCAGCGCCTGGCCCGGGTGCTGTTGGGCCCAGTTGTGGCTGGGCCAGGTTAATGTAATTAGACCCACTTGTTTTTTTTTAAAAAATATATATATATATATTCATATAATTGTAATTAGAATTTTATGTTAGTAAATATAAGATTTATACTTTATTTAGTTTGCTTAGAAATTAACTATGATGCAATTGGGGATGAATAAAATCTTATATAGATTGTGCTTATGCGTCTAACTTGGGTTTTTAATCTGAGTTTGACTTCAAACTAGGGCCCGGGAGTTATACCTCTAGTTTTGTATAAATTAATAAGGTGTATTTGTACACAACAATGATAACTAAGGAATTAATTATCCCATTTTCCCCATTGATCATAACTTGGTTTAAATTTGAATTTAAAATTTAAACATCTTTTACCCAATTAGTAAAACATACTAATTATATATAATTGGATTAGATGAATTATGACCTTTAGAAAAGTTAGTTGAATGTTCACACGAGAATTAGACTAAATGCAGAATGGGAATGTAACGTTCGGGATGCACCACATGATAGGCACCAAAAGTAGTATATCGGCATCGTGAACTCATATTTCCATTATGATAGAGGGTTAGTTCTCATGTGCATATTCATCTAACTTGACCGTTGGTGGATTAGTGCTTACCCGCAAGAATTTGAATTGACACACGTTCATAATACGTTTTCAAATTTAAGTACTCTAAATACTCAAATGGTATTAGATCGAATGTTGGGATTGAGGGTTTCATATCATAGTTCATTCTGCATCGATATACGTATGTATTTGTAAATAAGTATATTTGTATATATGTATCTGACCGACTGCAGTTCGGAGGTGGACGTACGCCATCGGGTCAGCGTATACTGTGGATAATAGTATACAGCTGTGCCTTCTGTCATTATCTGCGGGATTACCCGTTTCTGTTATTATCTGCGGGACTACCCGTTTCTGTTATCCGTATGCGGGATTTACCCGTTTCTGTATATTTATCTGCGGGGATACCCGTTTCTGCGCATTCATGTCATTGGGGTTTGCATCTGATTTATTTTGGTTAATAATGAATATATCATTTAATTCAGTTGACTAATCCATTATTTGCAGCTTACCCTCTTGCCAGATTATGTCAATCTGACCCACTACTTTTGGGTGTCTAGGTTCCGTTGCCGGTGCCGAACCGGAGGGTCAGGCGACGCAGGAAATTCCGCCAGATGGCGGAGTTGTTGAGTGGAGCACCAATGACATCGTCTGAGGTGTCCTAGGGCGGTGCTGAGTTCGAAAACTTTAGATTATGTAATAAGGCCATGTTTAGGCCATTAGTTTTATTCATTTAAGTTTGGTTGTTTTGAAATTTTAACTCTAATTGTGATGCTTCCAAGCGCTTGACTCTGGTTTATTTATTAATGAGATTGATTATCTTATTGTGATGTAATATCCGTCTGCGATGAGCATGGATTTTAGTTCCGCGTGTGATTATGGTTGCTTGATCACCAAGCATAGCCTCACAAAGGACTTCGATCCACCCGGAATTGGGGCCCGTGCTGTTTATGTTTAGAAAAATTTTTATTGGCCCCAATTCTCACACCCCTGGAACCGGGTTTGGATCCGGCCCAGTTTTGGGGGCGTGACAGATGGTATCAAAGCCGGTCAAGTTCTAGAAGTTCTAAAAGATGCTAGAACGTAGGTCCGATGTGAGAATTAGAAACTTTAGATGGGGACGATGGGGTTTTCATACGTGTAATCGTATATGAACTTTAGCATGGTTAGAGGTTTCAAAAATTTGTTACCTTTCTTATTTTTGGTCGTTTAGTCTTTAATGAACGGTTGTTTTGCAGACATGGCACCTAGAACAAGAAAAACGAAAACTAACCCATCCAGTTCGGAGTCAGGTGAGCCAAGCGGTACCGCCAATGATCCGATACAGGCTCTGCTCCAGACTATGTTAGCCCATCAGCAACGTCAGGATCAACAAATAGCACAATTATTGGAGGTTGTGCAAAGAATGAACCACCCTCATTCAGAAAATGAAACTCCGCCACCGGTAATGCCGCAACCAACGCCTGTGGTGCGACCTCAAGTAGTGGATCAAGCTGCATTTCAGACTGGTGTACTTGAGGCCTTGCAGAGGATTGGGCAGCCTCAGGTTGTTGTTGCCCCCAGACCCCATGATCCAAATGATATTTTTGAAAAGTTTAAAAAGAGGGGTCCGCCGGAATTCAACGGGGGTGAAGATCCAATGGTGGCAGAGGAATTCCTCATTCAAGTGGAGAAGATATTTGAAAACCTAGTCTGCACGGAGATACAGAAGGTCAAGTTGACAGCTTCCATGTTTCGAGATGTAGCAGACAGGTGGTGGACTACAGTTAAAGAGACATATGAGGAGATTGCTGAAGAGGTAGCTTGGACTACCTTTCGTAATCAGTTTCGTGCAAAGTATGTACCAGAACATGTTCGCATTCAGAAGCGAATAGAGTTTGATAGATTGAGGCAAGGGAATTTGTCTGTTCGGGAATATGAGCTACAGTTCACCCGTCTTTCCCGCTTCGCACCAACACTCATCACTCCAGAAAGTGAGAGAATTCGACGGTTCCTCGATGGCCTTCGACCAGATATACTCCTTCATGCCAAGTCACAAGTTCTAAATACTTACCAGGCATATTTGGATAAGGCATATTGGGCAGAGGAGGTGATTGGGCGCATGGCCCCTATGAGCCAACCCAAGCAGAAAGGTGCTCCATCTCCAACCCCACAACACCAATTCAAAAAGCAAAGGAGGGAGTCTTGTGGCATTTGTGGCAATAACCACTCTACTTCTAAGTGTTGGAGACAGACAGGGGGGTGCTTTTACTGTGGCGACACTAATCATCAGGTCAAGGATTGCCCTAAGAAGAAAGGTCAGCAGTATGGGCAGGCAACTACACAAGGGGCTCCTATTCAAGCACAGCCGCTGAGACAGATAGCACCAGCTCCCCCGCAGCAGCGGTTCCAGGCGCCACAACAGCAGATGCAGTTGTACCGACCTCCCCAGCAGCCCCGACCTCAGAAAGGACCTCAGCGGCCACAGGGGTCCAACAGGCAGCAATCAAGACCACAACAAGCAGGCAGAGTGTATGCCATGACCCAGGAGCAAGCTGATATTGCAGAGAACATTGTGGAAGGTACTATTTCTATTTGTGATACCCATGCTAAAACTTTATTTGATCCCGGTTCTACGCACTCCTATGTTTCCCCTAGTTTTGCCTTGAAGATTGGTGTTAGAGCAATCGATTTGCCGTATGATTTAATTGTGGCCACCCCGATGGGTAAAAAGGTTAGTTGTTTGAAATACTACCCTAATTGTAAATTGGTGATAAGTGGAGTTGTGTTTAAGGCCAATTTGATACTATTGACGATGAATGACTTTGATGCCATTTTGGGTATGGATTGGCTTGCTACTCATAGTGCAGTTATGAATTGTCGAGCTAAAACAGTGAAGTTAACAGCTGGTAATGGCACTGAGGTGCTATTTGCGGGATCTAAGAAGAAGGTTGATACTCATGTGGTCTCAGTCATTAAAGCTATGAAATTATTGATGAAAGGTTCTGAGGGGTATATTGCGTTTATCACGGAGGATAAACAGACTAAAGCGGTGGAGGAGATACCGGTGGTGTCTGAGTTTCCGGATGTTTTTCCCGATGATATTCCCGGATTACCACCGGTCCGTGAAATTGATTTTTCAATTGAGCTTGTTCCAGGCACAACTCCAATCTCAAAAGCCCCTTATAGAATGGCCCCAGCGGAGTTGAGAGAACTCAAGGAGCAATTGCAAGAGCTCTTGAACAAAGGTCTTATTAGACCGAGTGTCTCTCCTTGGGGGGCTCCAGTATTGTTTGTGAAGAAAAAGGATGGTTCTATGAGAATGTGCATTGATTATAGACAACTAAATCAAGTGACCATCAAGAATAAGTATCATTTACCGCGAATCGATGAATTGTTTGATCAATTGCAAGGTGCTCAATATTTTTCCAAAATTGATCTAAGGTCAGGATATCACCAGTTGAGGGTACGAGATCAAGATATTCCAAAAACTGCATTTAGAACTAGATATGGTCACTACGAATTTCTGGTGATGTCGTTTGGGTTGACAAATGCGCCAGCAGCTTTTATGGCTATGATGAATAGGGTTTTTGCACAGTACTTGGATAAGTTTGTGGTAGTGTTTATTGATGATGTACTTGTATATTCGAAGAGTCGGGAAGAGCATGCTGAGCATCTTCGTACTTCATTGCAGTTATTGAGGGAACACCAATTGTATGCTAAGGCAAGTAAATGTGAATTTTGGTTGGAACAAGTAGGATTTCTTGGTCACATCATCTCTAAGGAAGGTTTAGCGGTGGACCCAGCGAAGATTGAAGCAGTGGTAAAGTGGGATAGGCCAAAAACAGTGTCGGAGATCCGAAGTTTCCTAGGCCTCGCAGGTTATTATCGTAGATTCGTGGAAGGATTTTCCTCAATAGCAGCCCCATTATCGAGATTGACTCGTAAGGGAGTTCCTTTTGTGTGGAATGAGGATTGTGAACAAAGTTTTCAGGAGTTGAAAAGAAGGTTGACCACAGCCCCTATTTTGACCTTACCTGCTGGTGATGATGGTTTTGTGATTTACACTGATGCATCTGGAGTTGGACTTGGTTGTGTTCTCATGCAACATGGGAAGGTGGTGGCTTATGGGTCTAGACAGTTGAAGGATCATGAACGAAAGTATGCAACCCATGACTTGGAACTTGCTGCAATGGTCTTTGCTTTGAAAATGTGGAGACATTACCTTTACGGAGCCACTTTTGAAGTACATTCAGACCATAAAAGCCTTCAGTATCTCTTTACACAGGGTGATTTGAATATGAGACAGAGGAGATGGATGGAGTATATTAAGGATTATGATTTTGGGTTGAAGTACCATCCTGGGAAGGCTAATGTGGTAGCAGATGCTCTAAGTAGAAAAGCAGCGTTCACTGGAGGATTAATTGCAGAATACTTCTGGATTCGATGTTTAGAAGATATGGATGTTTACTTTCAGCCTATCAGTGAGCAAGCAGTATTAGCTAGTATATTCTCGTGGGAACCCGAATTACTCCCGAGGATTAGAGAATACCAGCTACTAGACCCCGAGATTACAAGAATCAAAGATCATATGGAGGAGAGGCCCGATTTTAAGTTGGAAGATAATATTTTACATTATAAAGGCAGAATTTGTGTGCCCGATTTTCCAAAATTGAAGGATGAAATCATGGTCGAGGCACACTATACTCGGTATACTATTCATCCAGGCAGTACCAAGATGTATCACGATCTGAAGGATCACTATTGGTGGAAGAATATGAAAAAGGATATTGCAGAATTTGTTGGAAAATGTTTGGTCTGCCAGCAGATTAAAGCAGATTATAGGAGACCCCCGGGTCTTTTGCATAAGTTGGAGATTCCTCAGTGGAAGTGGGAGCATGTTACTATGGACTTCGTGTCTGGATTGTCTCATACTAGAAAGGGATTTGATGCTATTTGGGTGATAGTGGACCGTTTGACCAAGTCAGCCCACTTTGTACCATTCAAGACTGGTCAAGGAATGGAGAAAATGGCAGATTTGTATATTAAGGAAGTGGTAAGATTACATGGAGCACCGGTTTCTATTGTCTCCGATCGGGATAGTAAGTTTGTATCTCGGTTTTGGGTATCACTGCAGGAAGCCTTAGGAACCAAACTGAGTTTTAGTACAGCCTATCATCCTCAAACAGACGGACAAACAGAGCGGACAAATCAAACATTGGAGGATATGCTAAGGGCATGTGTCTTGGATTTCAAGACTAGTTGGGATGAAAGTTTGGCTCTATGTGAATTCGCGTACAACAACAGTTACCACTCTAGCATTGGCATGGCGCCTTTTGAAGCTTTGTACGGAAGGAAATGTCGAACCCCTATATGTTGGTCGAATTTTGGAGCTCGTGGTTTTCATGGACCATCTGTGGTTGGAGAGTCCAGTGACAAGATAAGACAGATTCGGGAAAGGTTGAAGGTTGCCCGCAGTCGTCAAAAGAGTTATGCTGATAAAAGGAGGAGAGAGTTGAAGTTTGAGGTTGGTGACCATGTATTTTTGAAGGTATCACCTACGCGTGGTACATTGCGGTTTGGGCAGAAAGGGAAGCTTTCCCGAAGATATGTGGGACCGTTCCAAATTATCAGCAAGATTAATGACGTGGCTTATCGGTTAGCACTGCCACCAGAGTTGTCGGGTGTTCACAACGTCTTCCATGTTTCTATGTTGAGGAAATATGTAGCAGACCCTTCACACGTGCTGCAATATGAGCCATTGCAAGTGCAGGATGATACGACGTACACTGAACAACCGGTGGGGATTGTCGATACCAAGGAGCAGGTGTTGAGAAACCGTGTCATCCACTGGGTGAAGGTTCAATGGAGTCATCATCGCCCAGAGGAAGCAACGTGGGAACTTAGAGACGAAGTGCAGCGTTAGTATCCGCACCTTCTTCCAAAGGTATGTTAGTCATTTGGAGGACCAAATGTCCTTTAAGGGGGGTAAGATGTCAAGTCCCGAATTTTTTTATTGGGTCACACCGTTGGTCGGGTTTGAGTTGGGTTAAGAGGGTCAGATAAATTGATTTAACACAAGTGGGGCCTGAGTTAATGGACCCTTTTTGGGCCAGAGACTCTTTTTGAAATTTCTTAAAAACCCACTAAAAAGCAGGAGGCCCTTCTTTGTAATTTAGAAAAAAACCCCTCTTTTATATAAACTATACTCTTAGGGTTTTCCCCCATTCTCCAACCCTCTTTTCTTCTTCTTCAACCAAAACCCTAGAGGCTTTCTAAGGGGGAAACCAAGGTGGGCTCTTCCAAGCTTTGATCTTCAGATCTACTTTGGCTTCAAGATCCAGGCAAGTGGATGAATGCAAATAATGTTTCTTGATTGTTTTCCTAAATCACATATTGTTTATATGATTTATTTGATTTGGGTAAAATCTTTGTGGTTGTAGATTAATAATGGAGATTTGTTTATACTCCTTTTGTTGCAACGAGCATGACTCATGGATTTGATTCCGGTTTTATAAAAATATTATATCTAGTTTTGATAATAAAAAAAAAAAAGAAAAAAAAAAAAAAAAGGAAGAGAGGACGCTGCTGCCCAGGCGGCAGCAGGTGCTGCTGCCCAGGCAGCAGCAGGCGCTGCCTGCCTAAGGCAGCAGCACATGCTGCTGCCCGGGCAGGGTGCCTGCCAGGCCGGGCCTAGCCCGGCTGGGCCTGGCAGCGCCCGGCCCGGGTGCTGCTGGGCCCAGCTGCGGCTGGGCCGGGTTGATGCAGTCGGGCCTAGCCCGGCTGGGCCTGGCAGCGCCTGGCCCGGGTGCTGTTGGGCCCAGTTGTGGCTGGGCCAGGTTAATGTAATTAGACCCACTTGTTTTTTTTTAAAAAAAATATATATATATATTCATATAATTGTAATTAGAATTTTATGTTAGTAAATATAAGATTTATACTTTATTTAGTTTGCTTAGAAATTAACTATGATGCAATTGGGGATGAATAAAATCTTATATAGATTGTGCTTATGCGTCTAACTTGGGTTTTTAATCTGAGTTTGACTTCAATTTAGGGCCCGGGAGTTATACCTCTAGTTTTGTATAAATTAATAAGGTGTATTTGTACACAACAATGATAACTAAGGAATTAATTATCCCATTTTCCCCATTGATCATAACTTGGTTTCAATTTGAATTTAAAATTTAAACATCTTTTACCCAATTAGTAAAACATACTAATTATATATAATTGGATTAGATGAATTATGACCTTTAGAAAAGTTAGTTGAATGTTCACACGAGAATTAGACTAAATGCAGAATGGGAATGTGACGTTCGGGATGCACCACATGATAGGCACCAAAAGTAGTATATCGGCATCGTGAACTCATATTTCCATTATGATAGAGGGTTAGTTCTCATGTGCATATTCATCTAACTTGACCGTTGGTGGATTAGTGCTTACCCGCAAGAATTTGAATTGACACACATTCATAATACGTTTTCAAATTTAAGTACTCTAAATACTCAAATGGTATTAGATCGAATGTTGGGATTGAGGGTTTCATATCATGGTTCATTCTGCATCGATATACGTATGTATTTGTAAATAAGTATATTTGTATATATGTATCTGACCGACTGCAGTTCGGAGGTGGACGTACGCCATCGGGTCAGCGTATACTGTGGATAATAGTATACAGCTGTGCCTTCTGTCATTATCTGCGGGATTACCCGTTTCTGTTATTATCTGCGGGACTACCCGTTTCTGTTATCCGTATGCGGGATTTACCCGTTTCTGTATATTTATCTGCGGGGATACCCGTTTCTGCGCATTCATGTCATTGGGGTTTGCATCTGATTTATTTTGGTTAATAATGAATATATCATTTAATTCAGTTGACTAATCCATTATTTGCAGCTTACCCTCTTGCCAGATTATGTCAATCTGACCCACTACTTTTGGGTGTCTAGGTTCCGTTGCCGGTGCCGAACCGGAGGGTCAGGCGACGCAGGAAATTCCGCCAGATGGCGGAGTTGTTGAGTGGAGCACCAATGACATCGTCTGAGGTGTCCTAGGGCGGTGCTGAGTTCGAAAACTTTAGATTATGTAATAAGGCCATGTTTGGGCCATTAGTTTTATTCATTTAAGTTTGGTTGTTTTGAAATTTTAACTCTAATTGTGATGCTTCCAAGCGCTTGACTCTGGTTTATTTATTAATGAGATTGATTATCTTATTGTGATGTAATATCCGTCTGCGATGAGCATGGATTTTAGTTCCGCGTGTGATTATGGTTGCTTGATCACCAAGCATAGCCTCACAAAGGACTTCGATCCACCCAGAATTGGGGCCCGTGCTGTTTATGTTTAGAAAAATTTTTATTGGCCCCAATTCTCACACCCCTGGAACCGGGTTTGGATCCGGCCCAGTTTTGGGGGCGTGACACGTCGTATTGTACCAGTGTTCAGCCCATGCCAAGAATTGCTCCCATTGCTTCGGGTGTTGGCTTCGTGAAACATAGGAGGTATTGTTCTAAGCAGCGGTTGATGATCTCCGTCTGCCCATCTGTCTGTGGGTGATACGCCGAGCTGGTCTTCAATTCTGTACCTTGAAGTTTGAAGAACTCACACCAGAAGGTACTCATGAAGATCGGGTCACGGTCACTGACAATTGACCGAGGAGTGCCATGCAACCGCCTGATCTCAATGGCAAAAATTGCTGCAATTTGCTTGGCTGAGTAGGGATGGCGCAACGCAATGAAATGCGCGTATTTTGGTCAGCGACCAACCACCACTAAAATTGAATCCTTCCATGAAGTCTAAACATATGTTTTCCCATACCTTCGTTGGAACGGGTAAGGGTTGTGGCAGTCCCGCTGGTGAACGAGAATCGCTCTTGTTCCGCTGGCAAACATCACAAGCCGCCACATGCCCCTGAACATCACGTTTCATGGCTACCCAATAGAAATTCTGGGATAATCGTTTGAGTATGCGGAGGGTACCCAAATGGCCAGCTATTTTGGAATCATGAAATTATTTGAGAAGCATTGGCTTCAGATCAGATGATGGAGGAGTGACTGCCCTGTTATTGAAGAATAAGATCCTGTCATGAACTTGGTAGTGCTGCATAAGGTTGGCATTATTTTGCAATTTCTCATGAATTCCTAGCAAATATGGATCTGACTTGTCAGCCTTGTTTAGTTCATTCCAAATGCTAAACTGTGGGCACCTGACTCCTAACATAGAAATCTCGCTTATGGCCTGAATTGCTAGGCTGTTGGGCCTTCAAGAAAGAAAATCGGTTGCTGCATTTGCCCTTTCAGGTCTGTAAGCTATTTCATGCTCAAAGCCCAATAATTTGGGGACCCACTTTTGCTGGTCCAGGTTCATAATTCGTTGCTCTAAAAGAAACTTTAGGCTCTTTTGATCTTTCAAGATCTGAAATTTTTGACCCAACAAATAAGACCGCCACATTTATTGCCTCCAAAATTGCTAACATTTCCTTGGCACAAAACGACCAAGCCCGTTTGGATGGGCCATGGGCCTTATTAAAAGAGCAATGGGCCGGCCGTTCTGACCCAACACCCTGCTAATCCCTTGCACTGAAGCATTTGTTTCCACCACAAATTGTTAAGAAAATTTTGGAAGAGCCAAAACCGGTGTGTTAACCATAGCCCGCTTCAAATCCCCAAATTCCTCAAGTTTTTTAGGAGGTTGGTTAGAAGGGGCAGCTATAAGTCCATCATTCCGCACAAACTTGAGGTCCCGTGAGTCCCAAAAATCCCCCTGACTCTGTAATATTTTTTGGTTTAGCCCAACTTTGCGTAGTCTCAACTCTCAATCTTTCGATTGTCAACACGAACCCCCTCCATGTAAATGATATGGCCCAACTAGTCAACTTCCCTTCCTCCAAAAACACATTTAGAGGGTTTAACAAAAAAAAAACTGTTGGGTAGTCAAAATCTCAAAAACCCTGTTAATATGTCCAACATGCTCTTCCCACTCCTTGCTGTAAATTAATATATCATCAAAGAACACCAATAAAAATTTCCATAGATAGGGCTGAAATATAGAATTCATGGCAGCTTGAAAAGTAGAAGGAGCATTACAAAGCCTAAATGGCATCACCAGCTACTCGTAATGGCCACTATGGGTGCAAAAAGCCGTCTTATGTATGTCATTGGGAGTTAGACCACAGATAATAGTTTAATAGCAATTATTGACCACCCACTCAGGACTCGCTACTTTAGTATTTAAAGTAAATATTACCCAACCAACATCCATGATAATCAGGATATAAATATACTGTTGGATATTATGGGTGGTGGCCCACATGACCACCACTCACTTTGATTTATTCAATAACGAACGTCTTCCCATTAAAGCCACGTTCCTAGAAACACTCCAGTCGTGCGATAATGGAAAGCTTTCCGTTGATGGGGAGGAAAGCATTAACGAAGTCTATAAATGGCTTGGGAACTCTCTCATCTTCACACACACAATTACTGCTTGGCATACTTATCAATCAGCAGGCATTACGAGAAGACTGAGAGAGTTAAGGTTGCGGATCTATTCTCCGTTTCGCGATGGATTCAGGTATACCCTATATTGGTTGTCTTTCATAATACAAATCAATCCGTCAGAATGCAAATCTAATCCGTTAAAGTTTTTCCTAATGGGCCATTTTAGCTTACAATTGGTATCAGAGCCATGGATTTCCATTGATAGGGTTGGATTTGCATCAAGGGGGTTTACTGTTTATAGAAATTAAAAAAAAAATTTCGGCCGATGACAGCAGTTTCAGGCAAGCCCGAACTGCAGAGCCGGACTGGGCACTGCACGGCGGCTGCACAGTTGGGCGCAACTGCGGGCGGCGCAGTCGGGCGTTGCTGCGCGCAGCGCCCAGTTTCTGGTAGAACAATTGCAGAGCAACAAAAAAAAAGAAAATCAATCACAGTTGGCCGGAGCGATGGCCGTTCCAGGCAAAACGATCATAGCACCCAGTCGGGCGCTGCACTGCAGCGGCGCGGCAAGGCGCTACCAGCACCAGCGGCAAGCAAAAAAAAAAAAAAAAAGAAAAAAAAGGTCCGCCGTCGCCGGAAATGTTTACAACCAGCAACAGATGACAACGCCGGCCGTTCGTTGCGGCCGGAACTATTGGCGTCGGAAGAGGGATAAGCCGGAGAAAAACCGATTGCCCCTATTTTCGGGAAGAAGAAGACATTGTGTCGGGTCAGGTCTCAGGTCGTTTGGACCTGACCCGACCCGACCCGGTTAGGTTTATTAAAGAAAAGGAACTGGGTTAACGAATCCGACTCGACCCGACCCGACCCGACTGATCCGGCCTGTGTTCTGTGTGGTTAGGTCAGTTCGACCGGACCTGACCCAACCCGAATTAGACCCGGTCCATTTTTATAAAGACAGGTCAGTTTGACCTGACCCGACCCGACCCGACCCGAACGGACCCGGTTCATTTCTATAAGGTCAGGTCAGTTCGACCTGTCCTGATCCGACCCGATTCAGTTAATAAATAAATAAATGGACTGGGCTTTTACCTGTACCCGAATTGACTGGACTGAACAATCCAAATTACTGACCTGGGTCTGACCCGACCCACTGGCCTGGCCTAGTTTGAATAAATTATTATTAATTTTTGATATTTATGTGTTTTGAATAATTAGGTCATTATGAAAGTGATCTGCTCCGATCAAAACCGTCCAATTGATGCATTAAAATGCACCAATCATTTTGATAGGACTGAATAATTTAAATATCATCAGATCAAGGCCAGATCAAGGAAAAATGAACGATCGAAATCGTATTTTGATCATTTCGGACACATATGATATCGGATTTTCGATCCGTTTCTTTCGTTGTGTCCCTTATAATGAGATCTATCATATTATTGAATTTAATTCCTAATCGAATGTTTCAATATTGATATCATACATGTTTCACTCATTCAAATTCATGTTTCCGCTTATCATTTACATGATGCATGTTATTTTTTGAGTTATATTTGTCACATGCATGCATGCTTGATGACTAAATTAGTATAAATTTCAAACTTATGATAGATTGATTAAAGAAAAATTATTATTGTGATATCAATGGTCCGATCAATGTTCATCTGGACAACTAATTTTAGGGAATCTCATTTTCACAATAATATAATAATTGTTAAAGTTAGGTTTTCCCTAAATGTTTAGATTTAATAATATTAAATGCTCAATTAAATTAGAAATAGAGCATCAAAATCGTTTAAATCATAAGAAGACTAAAAATTAGTGTCATAGGTTTCAATTATGAGTTAACTAGGCAGTCACCAAAGTGGCCCAGTTATGATGAAACTCATGTTTCAATTATTGAATTAGAGATACCATAAATGACACTAAAATTGCAACTTCACTTAAAAGATAGATAATCGACCCAAAGGAGTTTATCTTTCGATTATTTGGAGATTGGGATAAAACACATTAAAGATGTTTTGTGAATTCGTGTTGATCTATGCCCAAAGGTGGGATCTCACTTATTCACTTAATAAATTGTGGTTTTATCAAATAAATGAGAATAATAAATTTAACATGTTACATTTGACCCAAAGGTTATTTGTAATGATGTAAAAGTATTATTTCTGTTGTAAGTTTCCCTTTAAATTCAAAACATTATAAAATTATGAGAATAATAGTTTATCTTTTCTTTTACAGCATCTTCCTCCAGATCCTTGTCTCTTCCCTCATGCTTGGAACTATTCCTTCATTAGACGGATCAAACTACCCTGACTGGTTAGACATGCTGTCATTAACCATAACTTTTCTAGACTTAGAAATGGCTTTAGATGAACCCATGCCTCCTGTGCCTACCGAACAGAGTTCTGAATATGAAAAGGCCAAATATGATCAGTAGCACAAATGTGATAAAAAATGCCAAAAGATTATTATGACTTCAGTTTCTAAGAGTATTAGGAGATCGCTTGATCAAGGAAAACATGCCAAGGAACTCTTAGAAGAAATTAAGTCACAATTTGAAGTGACAGATAAGGCATTAGGTGCTATCTTAATGAATAAATTGACTAACATGCAATACGATGGAACAAAGGGAGTTAGGGAACATATCCTACTCATGTCCAATGTCGCATCCAAGTTAAAGGATGTAGACATGAGTATTTCCGATGGATATTTGATCCAATTCATTCTAGACTCCCTTCCCCCTGCATTTGGCCCATTTAAAGTAACATACAATCAGAGCTCAAGTCGGTGGACCATTACTGAGTTGATCGTACGATGTGATCAAAAAGAGAGGAGGCTTAAAGCCGAGGGGCAACTTCAGGTAAACTTTGTCTCCCATGCTAAGGGCAGGAAAGGTCCTAGAAAATTTAAAACTAATGCCAACATGCCCAAGGTAGATCCAAAAGGTAAGAAACCGGTTAAGAGTAATGGAAAGAAGGGATCTAAAAAATGTCACTTTTGTGGCAAGAAAGGGCATTTCAAGAAGGACTGCCTCAAAAGGAAGAATTGGTTTGAGAAAAGAGGTAAGTAAAGAAAATTATCTCTTGTATGTGAAACCAATATTATTGATGTCCCATCCAATACATGGTGGGTCGACTCTGGTGCAACCGTTCACATTTCTGGTTGTATGCAGGGATTCCTTTCAACCCGGAGGCCAAGTGATGGCGAAAGAGCCATCATTATGGGAAACCGGAAAGAGTCAAGAGTCGAGGCAGTAGGCACGTATAGGCTGGTACTAGATATAGGATTTGTTCTAGATCTGCCGAACACCTTTTATGTTCCGGATATTTCCCGAAATTTGGTTTCTATTTCAAAGTTGGATGTAAAAGGATATGTGTTTAACTTTGATCAAGGATCTTTGAAACTTTTTAACAATAATATAATGATTGGTAGTGGTTTATTATGTGATGGCTTGTATAAGTTAAGGTTAGATACTTTATACACACAATCACTAACTGCACACCATGTTACTTGTGGGATGAATGTTGGCATGAAGAGAGGACTAATAAAAGAGAACTCCCCTAAATTGTGGCATAAACGGTTAGGACACATCTCGAAAGAGAGGATATTGAGATTGGTGAAAGACGGGTTATTACCAACCCTTAATTTCACTAATTTCGGTGTCTGTGTTGACTGTATTAAAGGAAAACAGACACAAACAGTCAAGAAAACTGCCACACAAAGTTCTGAACTCCTGCAGTTAATCCATATGGATGTTTGTGGAAAAATAGATATACCTTGTTTTACAGGAGAACAATATTTCATCACATTTATAGATGATTACTCACGTTTTGGTTTTGTCTATCTCATTAAAAAAAAGTCTGATTCTTTGACTATGTTCAAAATATTCAAAGCAGAAGTGGAAAAACAATTAGATAGAAAGATCAAAATCGTGAGATCAGATTGAGGTGGTGAGTATTATGGTAGGTACACTGAAATAGGTCGTAATCCAGGCCCATTTGCTAGATTCCTAGAATCCGAAGGTATTGTTGCCCAATATACAATGCCTGGAACACCTCAGCAGAATGGAGTGGCTGAAAGAAGGAATAAGACTCTTTTAGATATGGTTAGGAGCATGGTTAGCAATACATCATTACCTGCATTTATGTGGGGTGACGCATTAAAGATGGCCATGTATATTTTAAACAGAGTTCCTACTAAAGCAGTTCCTAAAACTCCTTTTGAGTTATGGACTGGTAGGAAACCCAGCTTAAACCATTTTCGAGTTTGGGGATGTCCATCTGAAGTGCGGATTTATAACCCACAAGAAAAGAAGTTAGACCCTAGAACAGTAATTGGATATTTTATTGGATATCCAGAGAGGTTTAAAGGGTATCGATTTTACTGTCCTAATCATTCAATAAGAATTGTTAAGTCCAATAATGCTAAGTTTTTGGAGAATTATGAAAACAGTGGGAGTTCTGAGGCTAGAAATATTGAATACAAGGAGATTAGAAATGAGCCTCAATCCTCTTCTCAAGGTGGATTAATGATTCCACTTGATATAGAAATTTTCCCAGAACGATCTGTTGTTCCGATTCCTCAAGATGCACAACCAACTTTTGAAATACAACCACCTGTTATTGAAGAACATCAAGAGGAATTGAGAAGGTCAACTCGTATGAGAAGACCAGCAATTTCAGATGATTATGTTGTGTATCTCGAAGAATCAGATATTGGAATTAAAGAAGATCCAAAGACTTTTAGAGAGGCAGTAGAAAGTAAAGATTCTGATAAGTGGTTAGACGCTATGAATGAAGAGTTAGAATCCATATTTATAAACGAAGTTTGGGATCTCGTTCAACTACCTGAAGGGTCCAAAACAGTTGGTTGTAAATGGATCTTTAAGACCAAAAGGGACTCTAAAGGGAAAGTTGAACGATTTAAGGCCCGACTTGTAGCTAAAGGATTCACTCAAAAAGAAGGTATCGATTATCATGAAACCTACTCTCCGGTGTCTAAGAAAGATTCATTTAGAATTGTTATGGCACTTGTAGCTCATTATGACCTAGAGCTATATCAGATGGATGTAAAAACTGCCTTCTTAAATGGGAATCTAGATGAAGAAGTGTATATGGAACAACTGGAAGGGTTTGTTCAACGAGGTAATGAAAGGAAACTGGTTTGTAAATTAAAGAAATCGATATACGGACTAAAACAAGCTTCCAGACAATGGTACTTAAAATTTAATCATGTTATTACATCTTGCAGTTTTACCGAAAATCTAGTAGACCATTGTATATATCTCAAGGTCAGTGAAAGCAAATTTCTTATTTTAGTCTTGTATGTAGATGATATTTGACTAGCCAGTAATGACCTAAGTATGATTCGAGAAACTAAAATATATCTTGAGAATAATTTTGATATGAAAGATATGGGTGAAGCAACCTTTGTATTAGGAATCGAGATATTTAGAGATCGATCTCGAGGATTACTTGGGTTGTGTCAAGAAGTCTATGTCAAAACTATTCTCAAACGTTTCCGAATGGAAAGTAGCAGACCACAAAATGCACCTATTACTAAGGGAGACAAGTTTAGTAAGGATCAATGCCCCATGACTGACTTAGAAAAGTTAGAAATGAATAAATATCCCTATACAGCAGCAGTAGGATGTCTAATGTACCTACAGACTTGCACGAGGCTAGACATTAGCTTTGCAGTCGGAATGCTCAGTAGATATCAAAGTAATCCCGGTTTGCCTCATTGGGTAGCTGTCAAGAAAGTGATGCATTACCTCAATGGAACAAGAAGATATATGCTCACATATCAAAGATCCAATCAACTGGAGGTCATTGGATATTCAGATTCAGACTTTGCTGGATGTCTCGATACAAGGAGGTCAACATCAGATTACATTTTTCTGTTGGCCGGCGAGGCAGTATCATGGAGGAGTGCAAAGCAGACGCTAATCACTCCATCTACATTTGATGCAGAGTATGTGGCATGTTTTGAAGCCACAGGTCACGCATTATGGATTCGTAACTACATCATGGGACTTGAAATTATGGGCAATATGTCTGAACCGATAAAGATTTACTGCGACAAAGACGCTGCTAGGCGTTTCCCTCAAAATGATAAGTGTTCCAGTAAATTAAAGTATCTGAAAGTAAAGTATCTTGTACTCAAAGAGAAAGTGCGAGATCGTTTAGTGTCAGTTGTTGGAGCTCCATCGAAGCTCATGATTGCTGATCCATTGACAAAAGCATTGGCGCCAAAGGATTTTAAAGACCATGTAATAAATATGGGCTTGAATGAAATGCCTTGTAAAAGTCAATGATGTATGACACTTAATTTATTGATCAAATAAAGAAACGATTTTACAATTCTTACTTTGTTATGGGCTCACATGTGGTAATTGTAAAATAAAGTAGGAATATAAAAGCATTATGACATTACAGTTCCCATTAAAGTAAGTCATATTAAAGATACTTATTAAGTGCTGGATTAGGCGAGAATATTAATGTTGTGATTGTGGAAGGAAGCATATCACTTAAGATGTGTAATCGCTACAGTTCGCATTAATAGACTAACCTTATCACAGATTAAAAGATCTTTACATTAAAGTTACATGAAAACCGGTATTTTCAAATGATGCGCATCAGTTAGAGTTATTTCTTTCAAAGTCTTTTCTTATATTTGCAACAGTTTTATAAAATAAACAAGAATTAATGGTGGTCATATGGACCAAGTAGGAGATTGTTGGATATCAAGGGTGGTGGCCTACATGACCACCACTCACTTTGATTTATTCAATAACGAACGTCTTCCTATTAAAGCCACGTTCCTGGAAACACTCCAGTCGTGCGATAATGGAAAGCTTTCCGTTGATGGGGAGGAAAGCATTAACGAAGTCTATAAATGGCTTGGGAACTCTCTCATCTTCACACACACAAGTACTGCTTGGCATACCCATCAATCAGCAGGCATTACGAGAAGACTGAGAGAGTTAAGGTTGCGGATCTATTCTTCGTTTCGCGATGGATTCAGGTATGCCCTATATTGGTTGTCTTTCATAATACAAATCAATCCGTCAGAATGCAAATCTAATCCGTTAAAGTTTTTCTTAAGGGGCCATTTTAGCTTACATATACTACTATTCAAATGAGTTGCTATTGATAACGTCTCTCCCTTTACCACGGCTCCTCTTAACCGCTTGGCACCATGATTGACTCAACAACCTTATCAAGTTACTACCTCATGATCGTTATTTGCTGCTTCCAACTTCATGTATCATGGATTAGGATGCTTCGCTCTTTGACTCTAACGTAACTTGGACATGCCATCACAAACCTACAACCTGCTTTTGTTGAGCTACATTTTTCTCTGGTTTTAGATCTATTGGCTATACCCAAGTCTAATTTTCTGGCACGATTGTTCAGTGGATAGGGCGTGGCCTATATATGCTTAATGGTCGGTGCAGCTTGACATTTTACACAGAAGGGATGTATGTATTTCAGCACCGGCCCAACCCTTAAGCCAGTTAAGCCATGGCTTAGGGCCCCAAAATATATATGCTCCAAGAAAATTTCAACATAAAAAAAAAAGGAAACGGCTACTTTTTAAGGGCATCAAGTTAATTTCAAGCCCGACTACAGTCATTAGCAAGAGAATCTCTAACTTCTCTCCACATTTCTCTCATTTTCTCTCAATCTCATGGATAGTTGCTAACATATCTCTTCCACTATCTCTCCAATCTCTCTGTACCATTGCAATCTCTCTCTCTCTCTCCCCGATCCAAGACCTCAAACAAGACTTTTTTTTTTGTTTTTTATTTTTGCTATTCAACCATGGATCTAATATTCTAGATTACATTATTATATATATTTATATTCCTATTCCAAATATAGTTTTGCTAGTTTGCATCAGTAACATCAAGTCATTGATAAAAGGTATTGATATTAAAGGCCCATGATTAATTTATTTTTTCTTTAACCCATTATTTTTCAATATGGGGTTTTTAATTGGAGATTTTTTTTATGTAGGCTTGAAACTTTGCTGAATCAACAAGTAGTTGATTTTGTTTAGGTGGTAGATAATTAAAATCAGGTTCTATTGTTCTATACTTTTAGAATTCATTTTGTTTAAATTTTATTATATTTTTATGTTTTGACTAAGTTATGTTGTAAGATTAATCTGTTTCATTCAAATTTGCTTTCTAATACTGTTAATTTTATTTATTTATTTTTTCTATCTTTATCACTATAGTGTTTGCTTTTTCATATATATTCTTTATATATAAATATGACTTCGCGAAAATATGAATCATGGTATGAAAAACATCAAAAAAAAAAAAAACCGAAAAGAAAAAGAGAACAATTAATTGAATCTCAAAAGGGATCTATGGATAAATTTCTTACTAGCAATAAACATGATAGCACAAATAAATTTGGTAAAAGTTCCACAAATAAAGATAATACAATAATATAATCTAAAGATGTTGATGAAAATATCCCTAATGATAATCAATCCAAAGGTACCAATGAAAATAATCTTAATGATAGTGAATTGAAAGAAACCAATGAGAATATTCCTAATGACAGTCAAAGTGTAGTATACCAATTTTTGATGAAGAACAAGAGAAAAATTTAGAAGCAAATGAAAATATTAATGAAACACTTGATTATAAACCTAAGAATATTTATGATCTAGCTCAATGGAAAAAATATTGACACAAAATTAAGAGATTTATCAGTACAAAAGGGTCAAATATGCATAATGATTTAAATTTTCCTAAAGATGTAAATTCTAGGCATTTTTCTACTTACACTCGACACTTACCAAATGGAGAGAAATATGATAGAAAATTGGTTGTATATTCAAGTGAATTAGATCATGTATCTTACTTTTGTTGCAAGTTGTTTGATTCAAAGCCTTGTACAAGTCAATTAGCTAATCAAGGAATAGGAGATTGGCAAAATCTGAGTAGTAATCCTAAAAGCCATGAAACAAGCAAAGAGCATATAACTCATATGAACACTCGGATTGATTTATGAACACTTGGATTGATTTAAAAATAAGATTGTTGAAAAATAAAACAATTGATAATAGTGTCCAAGAACAAATTAACAAAGAGAAAGCTCGTCGGAAAAATTTATTGCAAAGAATTATAGCAGTCATAAAGACCTTCAGTAAAAATAATTTGGCATTTCGAGGAAAAAAGAAATGATCTATGAAGAAAATAATGAAAATTTTTTAAATTTAATTAAAATGATTACAGAATTGGATCCAGTAATGCAAGAACATATTCATCATATTCAACAAGGTGAAATTCATAATCATTATCTTGGACATAGAATTCAAAATGAATTGATACATACTGTAGCATATGAAACTAAAAGTAAAATTATTAAAAAAAAATTAAAGAAGCAAAATATTTTTCAATTATACTTGATTGCACTCCGGATGTAAGTAATCAAGAACAAATGACTCTCTTACTAAGATGTGTAGATATTTCAATAAGTCCAATTAAAATAGAAGAATATTTTTTAGAATTTATAAAAGTAGATGATACTACTAGTTTAGGTCTTTTTTATGAACTTATAAATGTAATAACAAAACTCTAACTTAACATTAGTGACATACGACGACATGGTTATGGTAATGCTTCTAATATGAAAGAAAACAAACAAGGCGTACAAAGAAAACTTCAAGATATTAATCCTAAAGCATTTTACACACCATGCGATAGTCATAGCCTTAACCTAGTGCTTTGTGATATGGCAAACTCTTGTCCTATAACAATATCTTTTTTTGAGTGGTACAACGTTTATATACATGATTGTCTTTTTCAACAAAGAGATGGAGAATTTTAGAAGATTATGTACTTAGATTGACTCTTAAGGCATTATCACAAACAAGTTGGGAAAGTTGCATTGAAAGTATTAAAGCAATAAGATTTCAAGCACTACAAATAAGGGATACTTTGTTACAATTGGCAGAAAGTAGTGATCAAGATTCTAAAACAAGAAGTGAAGCTAGAAGCAAAATATGAGTTTGGAGATTTTAAATTCTTCTTGAGCATAATTATCTGGTATGATGTACTATTTGCCGTCAATTTAGTTTCTAAAATTTTGCAAACAAAAAACATGCATATTGATGTGGCTATAAACCAATTAAATGTACTTGTTTCATTTTTCAAAAATTATAGAGAAATTGAATTTACAACTGCTATGAATTCTACTATAGAGATTGCAAAACAATTGGAAATTGAGCCTATATTTCAAGAAAAATGTGTAATTCATAGGAAGAAAAACTTTGATGAAAATGTTTATCATGACAGAATGCAATCTGTTGAAGAATTTTTTAGAGTCGGTTATTTCCTATATATAATTGACCAAGCTATTTCCTCGATTGAGCATAGATTTGAACAATTTCAGTCATTTGAAAAACTTTTTGTTTTTCTATTTAGTTTCAAAAAATTAAATTTGACGTTGATAGTTCAAAAACTAAATGTCTTGATCTCGAAAGTGCCCTTACATATGAAAGTTCCATTGCTATTGATGATCTGGACTTATTTTCTAAATTAAAAGTTTTAAGAGAAGTTATACAAACCGAAGAAAAAAAGAACACTCCAATTGACATACTAAATTATATAAAAGACTAATGACATTCTTTTCCGAATGTATGCGTTGCCTACAGAATTTTATTAACAATACTTGTAATAGTTGCTTTTGCAGAAAGAAGTTTTTCGGAATTAAAAACCTACCTAAGATCAACCATGTCACAAGAAAGATTAAGTGAATTGGCAATTTTACAATTGAAAAGAGTATGTTGGAAAAAATTGATTATAAAAGCTTGATCAACAATTTTGCATCTAAAAGGGCAAGAAAAATGAAATTTCAATAAAAAAAATTTAAAATATGATAAGTAATAAACATTAATTTAATTTAATATTGAATCATCAAAGGGCTCTAATTTAATATTTCACTTGAGGCCCCTAAAATGATTGGGCTGCCCCTGGGTTCAACCCCATGACTCAACTTGAGCTCTAGCCGGATTTGGGTGGACTTCAGCTCTAGCTCAAGTTAAATCGGCATGGGCTGGATTGGAGCTTTTCTTCATGGCCTAAATATCAGATTGCCAGTTGTGAAAAGCCAGCTGCTTATAACGCAAGGCCATGGGTGAGATCAATTAGATTAAAGAAAAATCCTAAAATTTTTGTAGTATATGGATGCAACTGGACTTCACTTTTGAGCCCATGGACTCCATCTGGGCCTGGATGTTAGAGTTTTCAACTCTTTTGTGTGCGAGAGGATAATCAAGCTCATCCAGGATGTAATAGTCTATACAAGAATTAAGTGCTTTTTTTAAGAAATACTAATCCAACTCGTAGTCATTAAAACAAGAAAGAAAGGCCTTGTAAAGATCTTCCTCCATAGCCCTAATTCGGCCATCTAAGCCATTCATCATAAAGCCCCTAAACTGCTTTAAAGGAAGGACAAATTCTCATATCATATGAAAAAAACAAATTTTTGAATACCTGTATTTTTGTGTATGAACAACATAAAAAATGGTTTACAGTAATAAGACCCATCAAACAATACATCAAAGAAACTAAAACCCCCAACCAAATCAAGACGAAGCCCCAGATACAATGCCTTTAGCCACATCTATCAAACAAGACATGACCATGAACATTGAAGTGGGGACACTCAATGTAACAAGAGCCATCACCCCAATTGCCAAGCTAGGCCTTGTGTTCATCAACAGGGCTTGCAGTGCCCCTACCACGTCACACACATCTGCATCATAGAACGCGAAGTATCGCTTCTCCCAATCCATCCAATCGGACGGCGGCTCATAATTCCTCTCCACCATGGTCATCTCATGGATCCGCTTTCGCAGCACGATCATGCCTTCATCCACCATCCGTCCTGAATGGTGATCATGGGCGCCATTGCGGGCTGCACAAACTCTCATTCGCAATCTCTCTGGAGGACAAAGGCCAATTTCCTTGTGCAGGCAAGGAAAAGGAAGAGAAGGGAGAGAAGAAGAAAAAGAAGAAACATCCATTAAATTAAATAGGAGTTGGGTAAAGGGATCAAGAAAAGGAGGAAACATGACCAAAGGTGGAAGACAAAATGGGGCCTTATATAGATTTAGTTAGGAAAGAGGATGGCCAAGGGGCCTAATGGGACAGCAACACGTGTCACATTTACGCGTTGCTGCCATTTGCATTTTAGAATCGGTGCCGTGTGGTACGCAGTCGGCACGCAGTCAGGTGTTGATTTAATTAGAAAGAAAAATCTCGCACGAAGCCGGCTTGGAGCAGCTACATTTCCCAAAGAAAAGTAACGTGGTCGACAGATGGTTGTCAAACTGTTCTTTTGAATGAAAACCATTGCTCACCATACCTCCTCATTTGGGCTTCGGTAGGGGGACCCAAATTGAAAAAACAAATCATGAAGTCAAAATTGTGGGGTTTTTGGGGAGTGTTTATTACATTGAAATTTTTTGTGAAATGAACTCCAACAAATTATATTAGTAAAGAGGTGAGGGGTGATGTAGATAATTAACTTTTCTATGTATAGAGTTACTTCGGTGATGGCTAGATATTCATTTATCATTTTCCTTTAATTCTATTTTCACTATAAAAAGATTATTTGATGCTCATTTATAAAAATCTACATTTAATATTTATTTTTAACCACTTGTGACATTAAATCTTTGTATCCAATCCTATGTACTCTAATGTGAAAAAAGTGGCCCCAAGTTCCGTTCTAAGAATTTTATAGTAAGGGCCCAGATATCAAGTGACAGTCATAAAACTACAAATAAATAATTATTTATGAGGCACGCTAGAAAAAATCCCCTAGTATTTTTTTTAAAGAAAAACTCTTCTTTTCTAATTGGCTAATGTATTCCTCTTATTCTATTATTTTGGAAGTCAAAGCATATATCCATCTCTAAATTTTCTCTTTTAATATGAGTTGCCATGTAAATAGTAGATGGCAAGATTTCATTGGACAAATCAAAAGAAGCAAAAACTTTTCATTTTAAATGGGGAGATTTTCAAAATTCTTCATTATATATAGATATTAGTGAATTTAAGTAGCTAAGCTAGTTCGGGATTTGTATTGTGCAGTGATAATTCAAGTCCTTTTCAAATAAATAATAAAACATAAAAAAAAAACCGAAGTTTGGGTTTTGTGGGTTTCATACAGGTGAACCAAACCATCATGGGTTCAACATGATGAGCAATAGTGTATTAAGTAATTGGGAAGGCTCTACTTTTTGTCCGGATCCTGGTTAGGGTCCTTAAATTTAGGTATAGATATTGGTCTATAGCCTGATGCCCATTAAGGCACAGATCCCTATTTATAATTCGAATTCATGATTCAGGTCCACTTATCATATTACGTACTCCTAACCTGACCTGTTTTCATATTTGAGCCCCACAGCAACGGCGAAATGGGAAGTCTCTGAAATAGATAGGGCCACGGAGATGGGCTCCACATATGCAACACTCCAGGCTAGTAACACGCCGACCTAAGAATTCTATTATATTAAGCTGGTTGAATTCAATTGGAGAAATTAGCAAATTACATCTAAATGGTGTTTGACTCTATGTGCCTCTTGATATTCCCTTGATTGCTCTCACTATGCCTCTTCACATTCCAGAAACTACCTCATGTGTTAACACTTCATTCATTTCCCCACATCTGCACTCCTCCCTTCTTTATTCTCAAACCTCAATTATGTCTCACATTATAAACACCAAACACTCCATTGGAAAATGGATTTTAGTTCAAAATAGTTGGTCTCCCTTGTCACATTCTTGCTTTGGTGGTGCGTTTTATCTGCTACTCCTTTGCTAGGTATCTTCTACCAATACCTCTTACGTTTCTTCTTAGTAATTGTTTTCTTCTATATCTCTTAGCTTCTATGCTTTGCTCCCTCAAATTTTATTTTCATTCGCTTTTGGTGTCTTCTTTTTATTGGTGTCTTAGGTTTAAGTTTATTATCAAAAAAATGGCGAAATCAAAGAATTGCATTGCTCACAGCCAAGGCCACAATAAATGGACATGCACACATGCATAAAAGGGGTATGCCATGTTTCATTTCTCTTACTTTTTTTAACTTTTAAAAATATTCTTAGATCTAGGTTTTGTCTGTATTTAGATTCTGTTGGTGGGTTTTGAGAATTTTATGGTTTATTGCTTTAATTGTCACTTTATGACAAATTTTTTGGATATATTTTCATATTTTTATTTTCTATTCATTTTTTTTTGTAATCTTTTGTTGTGTGGGTTTTGATTGTGTCAAAATTCTATTGGTAGATTTTGAACCCATGGACTTGTAGGCATCTTTATTTCCTTGTCATTTATTCACTGCCTTTTATTTTATTTTTCACAGATTTGTGGGTATTGTTTTATTGCTTTTCCACATATTTCTCCTATAGATTTGGATTTTTTGTTTCCTTTTTAATGTTTATTTAGAGTGATCTGAAGTTATGAGGAAATGCTAAGACTCACAACAAGAAGGCATATGAGGAACCAAATGAATGCGAAGAATAGATAAGGGAAAAACAAGAAAATATGGACTTTGGTTTTTGGTTTTTTTAGTTAGGCTTTGTTTTATGGATGTTAATGTTTTGTTGGTTCATCGATTTTGATGGAATTGTTTGCTTACTTTATTTTTAAGTGCAATTAAATCAAATCTTAGATTGATGAATTATCTTCGCTTGGAAAATTAAGGACTTTTTTGAATGAGTTGTATTGTCATTGCTATTAGTTTTTTATTTACTCATCACATACTCCATTTTGTTATATTAACTACTTTATTAAGAAAATTTGGGTGTTATAATTATTTTTAGATATTGATGCCTTGCCTGTAAAAAAAAAATGAATGTTATAGATATTCTATAGATGGAAAGTTTAAAGTCTTATCAACTTTGTTTAAATATGACTAAGTTTGTCAAGGACAAGATAATTTAATTATGGAGAATGTTAGTATGCATCAATTCCTCACCTTATAGTAAGGCACATATGCATCATTAGAAATATTCATGTGCAAAAGACAAAAGGGTATATAAAAAAGAAAAATGTTATGGGATAGATGCATACTAACATTCATTTTTAATTATTTGTAAGATGTGAATGCCTTCAAAAGAAGTGAATGGCATATATGTTTCACAGGGTCATTTCATAAGTTTGCTGTGTTATATCAACTATCATTGTAACATGTAAGAATGGGGTTATTCGCTAAGAATGTTTTCACCTTCACAAAAAATGAATGCAATCATGTTATGGAGGTGAATTTGAAGTTTGGTCTTTTTTCTCAATTATTTCTTGCGTTGTTGAGACCAAACAAATCAACTCCATTAGTGAATTATGCATTTTTATTTCATTTGTTGTATAGCATGTTTTTATATGAAATCTTTTGATGAAGTTTTCCTGCTAATATGAGTAGTCCAAAAAATGTATTGCTTTAGGAAAAGTCAAGGTTAAAAGTAACTATTCTGTCACATGCAATGAAAAAAATGATTATGCATTTTTATTTAATTCTTTCAATTCATTTGTTTATATGGGATATTTTCAGGGAGTTTTTCCCCATCATCTTAGTACTTTCATCGACTACATTTTAAAATTGATAGGAATGTTCTTTCCCCCAACATCAAATAACAATTTATACTTGATTCAATTTTGTACTTTAAAGAGAATATATGGGTTATTCTACCAATGTAAAACCAAATATAAGAATGCATTTTGTCTTTTTCTCAACATTTTGCCCATTTTTTCTTTAATGGTTTTTTTTATTCCATTTGCTAAAACTTCAGGGAAATATGATCTATCTCTCTTTTTTTTTTTAATGATTTTTCTATTTTATCTATCTCTCTTCTTCTTTTTTAATGATCTCTCTATCTTTAAAAAAATAAAAAAACTACTATTATAATGTTTGTATGCCAAGGAAAATTTGGTCTTTACCTATTTTATATTGATTCTAACTACTATGTTCTAATTGTCATTTTAAATATAACAAATAGCCAACATCTGGAGATAGGAGGGCAAGTTTAAGAGACTTACCTAAGTGCTTCTCAGTTTTTAGTTTTGGTCTTTTTTCTTTCTTTTTGATGTAATATTCTTTTTATCTTCACATCCTATTCTTTAACTAATCATTGTGAATCTACCCAAAAAATAATATACCTAAATTCCAAAAAATAGGCAAAATTAATGGTCCACAGAATAACTTTAGCATAAAGAAAACTGCTTTTCAGTCGTTTAGTTTTGTTTACTTTTTCTCTCTTTTATAAATTTTGTCTCAAACTAATTTTACCTTATCCCCCAACTTCTGCTTGATTTAGGTAAATACCTTTTATTGCCACTGTCTTTTCCTTTTAATGGTCTTCGAGTGTGTTTGGATTAAAATTTATCTAAAAAAATTAATTGATACTAATGAGAGATCCAACTTGCAACTAATGAAGTTATGCATAAATGTCCCCATATCAATTGGTTAAATTATTTAATAGATTTCTAAATATAAACTGTAAAGAGTTTTGTAAATGTGAATAGTGAAAAGGGTGCTCCTTTCCTTTTGAAATTCTGTGTTATTCAACCATCCAATTTTTTGTTGCAAAAAAATGTTGTTTCAAATCCCTTAACCAATGTTTTTCTCTATTTTTTATCTTTGTTTGTCATTTTCTTTTATGAAACTTGCCATCAGTTTTGGAGAAACAAATTCATGGAATGTAATTGGTCCATCTACGCTAAATTTAATATCATGGTGCAATTATCATCAGTGACTAGCCCAACTTCAAACAAATGTTACTATTGTTATTTTATACTTCGAAGTACATGATTATTACAACCATTGCATTCATGAAATTGATTAATGACTCTACTTTTTTTCTTATTAATTTTTTAGTTTCCATAATCTAATGGTTTGTTTTGGTTTTTTATGTATAGATATTTATAGATATATATATATTTTTAAAATGTTTAATATCATGAATTAGATCACCAGTGCTAAGCACGGGCATATTTTGCTAGTTGTTAATTAGGTCAAATCATTTATTTCTTAATTCAAATACAATGATCATTCAGTCAAAATTGATATTTAAGCTTATATTTAAACCTTGCAATACCTTCTCATGGCTGGAAAGGGCCAAGAACCAGGTGTTGTATATGATAGGGGTTATTTCTTTTTCTTTTAACTTGTTTTTTTATATGTTTTTTCATAGTCTGTTCATGGTTCCTACCTCTAAAGAAATGCATAAAGTATAACAAAAGTGTCATGCTAAAATATCACCCCCAAATTATATAGTAATCATGGGGATCATAAGGGCGGACCATATAATGTGGCCAAGGTGTCGTCAGGGTGGTGGCTCAATTGGTTTAAGATGTGGATTTGCTCCCTAAGGTCTCAAATTTCACTCCCACTCCTTCTGTTATTCGGATACTATGTGTGCGGTCATATATGTACTCCGTAGGGAATAATCCTTGCTCGTCAAAATTTGGTAACCTCCAAGCCAATGGCTAATGGCCCAAAGGCTAAGTTGGCGAGGGATATTATGAGTCAAAAAAAAAAAGAAAAAGAAAAAAAAAACAATTTTGTGGCCAAGGTCAATTAAGACCTATCCAGAGGGGCGGACCTAAATGTAGGCCCAGTGGATCCCCTCCCCAAATCAGTAGAACTTTTCTTATGGAACATCAGGTTATCTTCATTTTATGTTAAGTGGCCCCCCTTTCAAATTTAGTGTAGAGTCTGCTTTCTTTTGTAAATAGGGATGTTTTGTTTCCTTGCTGTGCAAATTCTTAAATCTTACACTACCATCATTCAAGACGGACAAGAGTTTTTACAATATTTTCTAGGCTTTCCAGTAAAATGGAGGATGGATTTCTCACTAACTTTTGCCTTGTGTACATTGATTAGTTAACAACATTTTATTGAAGTTTTGGGCCCCCCTCAAGAAGAAATCCTGGGTCCACCCCTACCTATACATGCATCCAGTATCCAACTTCCAAAGATCCAAACCTTTTAAGTTGAGGCGCCATCCTTATTATAGATAGAAGCCATGAGATATTCTCCCAAGAATATAATATAAATTATTGGATCGAAGAAAACCATACTTAAAGCATAATTTAATTATACTTTGTTTTAAAAAAAATATATGTATACAACTTGACCCACATTTTGGTGATCTCAATTGTCCATTAGATGTACAGTTTACCGTTATATAACTTTGTCAAACTTCAATCGATATTACATTGGACGCACACAACTAAGCTACCTTTTACAAATTCGTGCAATCCATCACTATCTAATTGACTTGAAACTTGAATCTGTACCGCTGCACAGAGGAGCAATTATATAGACGTTTTCAAAAACGTGTTTTTTTTGGAAGATACGCAAGATTTTTCTGAAAATTGTCCAAGTCAAAGGGTGGCCTTATACATGGGTAACAAGGGCAGGCTCATCTGGCTTATCTTTTGGATATTTTGGTTCTTCACTAAGCGGATGCATATAAATAGATTTAATTGCAAGTTGATCACTCACTAGAATCAATTCCTGTGTGATCATTCCCCGTAAAGAGAGAATTTTTCCTAAGGATGTCCATAGAAGTGTTGCACGAAAATGATTTCCAGGTGTTAATGCATGGAGGCTTTCCCTATATTAATGGGCCACATTGATTTTCATGATGTTGTCTTCTACTGACGTCTGTAAGAGAAAATTCACTCCATGGAAATTACATTGTATTGTATTGTATCATATTGTATTAATTACGTGAAAAGTAAGACTAACAATTTATTAATTTTGATTCAAAATTATAACAAGGAAATGAAGAAGCAAGATAGGAGAGGAGGTGAACTTAAAAGAATGGGCTGTAAGTGATAACCTGTCCCAATCTCGGACTTCGATAATAGATTTATGAAACATAACTGATGCCAGAGGACGATGATGATCATAATATAAATCGATGCAAAGTGTGCTTGGATCCTGAGTGGAGCCCTATTGGGAAATGCTCCAGGATATCCACATAGATGGGAAACCTCTAGGAGTGGGAATGAGTCAAGCTGGGTCAGCTGGTTAGGTTGAGCAGTGTGCATAACATGTAAAGACTCAACCTCAACCCAAGCTATTTTCTAATCAGTTTAAAAATGTCAATCCAGATCAAACCTTGAAGTTAAGAGATTCATCCCGAAACCTTAATTAACACGTGAGATTTTGAAAAATGGCCTCTTATCTCACTGGTAAGAGATGATTGTTCTTATCTATTTGATCATGGTTTAAACCTGTGCAGGCACCATTCCCTCATGAGAGGGCCTGTGCCTAAGGTCTATCTACTTCACTTGCTCGAGGGCTCTACGTAGCTCTTTGAGGTCTACTTTCCTCCACCGAGGGTGGGGCCTCAGCCCCATATAGATGGGATAAAAATCAAAAAAAGGGGGAGGGGGTGGTCCAGCGGGGAATTCCCAAACCTATAAATATAATGTCAAGTACACAGTTGAAAATCAACAGCTAGTTTTGATAGTTCTTTATTTAAAAAAGCACAATAAATGTCCTTCCAAACTTTGATCTTCTATTTAAAACAGGAGGGCAGATAAGCAACACATTTTCATATAATAATGAAAGCAAAAGTCTGAATAGTTGAGATTGTAATCTCAAGAAACAGAATGCGTTGTTTCTTCTGAACACAAGCAATTTGTTCTTTGGAAAGGGAAGCACAGGAAGATTTCTAGTGCAAACCAGAGATAAACATACCTTTGTCAAGCACGCTAAAATTTCTGGATCACAACAGAATTAGCAAGCCCTGATTGCTCTATTGTCTGTCACATCAGTAAGTTGCTTGGGAGGGAACCCCACAGTCCGCACCTGATAAGTTCGTGCTTCTCCAGGCCTTGAGGCATCAATGAATGCCCGGATGTCTCCTACAGTCTGCTGGAAGTTGAAATGTGCAACCATGCAAGTGCCATCTGTTGGAAGACGAGAGTGGTGGTCCAAATGACCACCGCTCATGAATGTAACGTCTCTTCTCTCCTCTTCACTGCCATTCACTGTCCATGCACGTTTCTTCAGTTTCTCCTCTCTTAAATCTCCATGAATGAAAGCGTGCAACGGTCCATAATGAATGGGAGACGTTGCAGCCATCAGTGATGGTGAGATGGCTATAAAAGCCGGGAAACTCCCTCTTCTTCACACTTACATACACTCATACGGATTCAAATAAAGGGCTGAGCATCACCATCGAGTTGCTGGCATCAAGAGAAGACTGAGGTAGTTGTAAGACCCACTTTGGCATCCATTCCGTCTCCATTAGCGATGGATACAGGTATGCCATGCAATTTTTGGAAATCTATGTACATTTAATCATACCCATTGGTGTGCGAATCTAATCCGTTCAGAGTTCCTAGAATGTGCCATTTTGGTTAACAAGTGGTATCAGAGCCAATGGCATTTGCGTTGAACGGGTTAGAATCACAAAAAAAATGGACCCTTTGTTTTTCGGTTTTCAACACAGTCACAGAGCAAACATAAAAAAAAAAAAACGGATACTGGGGGCTTGCAGGCGACGGCCCTGACGCTGCGCAGGGGCGCGCAGCCACTGCGCGGGCGCTGCGCAGGCTGCGCGCAGCGCAAGCACAGGCGCAGCGCTGCAAAACAACAATAATAATAATAATAAATTTTTGTAGCCGCCGCCCGGCGACAGGAAAGGGCCGGCAGTCCATGCCGCTGCCGTCGCCGGCCTCGGGCGGGACCCTAGCCGCCATCCGCAGCCATGCCGGCGAGTCTGGGGACCCCCGCCTGTCATCGTCTCTGTGAAGGAGATGATGAACAGTGCGGGTCGGTCTGCGGGTCGGTTTTCAGGTCAGCCGGGTCGCTATGCGGGTCAGGCCGATGACCTGGAAGGTAATCCAAGCAAATATGGGTCTGGGTTTTTAGATGGGTTAATCCCACTGAACTGACCCGACCCGCTGTTCCTAACCCGGACCGTATACTTGGACCCGACCCGACTTACGGGTCAGGCTTGCAGTTTCGGTTACAGGTCAGGCCCGACCCAACGGACCAGGTTCAACTGGAATTAAAGAGGACAGGGCCTCGGTTTCAGGTTTCAGACTGACCCGGGTCGACTGACCTAGCCCAGCCCAACATAACAAAATATGTAAATGACAGGTCAGGTCCGACCCGACCTGACCCGACCTGATCTGAACCCAGCAGTTGGGTTTCCAGTTATATCACGGGTCTGTTCAGACCCAGCCCAACCTGTCAAGCCCGACTGGACTGAACAGGTCACTTTATGACCTGGGTCTGACCCGACCCACTGGCCTGGCCTGATTTGAATAACTTATTATTAATGTTGGTATTAATGTTTTTTGAATAATTGGGTCATTATAAAATTAATCCGTTCCGATCAGAACCGTCCATTTGATATATTTAAATGCTGTAATCTTTCTGATGGGACTGGATCATTTAAATGTGATCAGATCAAGACCAGATCAAGGAAAAATGGACGATCAAAACCTTATTTTGATCATTACGGACACATATGATATCGGATTTTCGATCCGTTTCTTTTGTTGTGTTCCTTATGATGAGATCTACCATATTAGTGAATGTAATTCCCGATCCAATGGTTCAATGATAACATCATAAGGTTTTATGCATGTTTAACTCATTTAAATTCATGTTTTCCACTTATTGTTTACATGATTAATGTTGTTTGAGTTATAATTTGTTACATGCATGAATGTTTGATAAATAAATTAGTGTCATAGGTTTCAATTTGAAATTATGAGTTAACTAGGTAGTCACCAAAGTGGCCCAGTTACGATGAAACTCATATTTTTCATATTGAATAAGAGATATCACATATGACACTTAAATTGCAATTTCACTTAAGGGATAGATAATCGACCCCAAAGGAGTTTATCTTTCGATTATTTGAAAATTGGGATACAAACACATTAAGATATTTTGTGAATTCGTGCCGATCTATGCCCAAAGGTGGGATCTCACTTATTCACTTAATAAATTGTGGTTTTATCAAATAATTGCGAATAATAAAATTAACATGTTGCATTTGACCCAAAGGTTATTTGTGATGATGTCAAATTATTATTTTGTTATAAGCTTCCCTGTGAATTCAAAGCATTATAGAATTGTGAAAGTAATAGTTTATATCTTCTTTCTTTTACAGCTTCTTCCTCCAGATTATTGACTCTTCCCTCGTGTTTATGAACCATTCCCTTATTAGATAGATCAAACTACCCCGAATGGTTAGACATGTTAGCATTGACCATAACTTTTCTCGACTTAGAGATGGCCTTAGATGAGCCCATGCCTCCTGCCCTCACCGAACAGAGTTCTGCAACAGATAAGGCCAAACATGAACAGTGGCACAAATGTGACAAGAAATGCCAAAAGATCATAATGACGTCAGTTTCTAAGAGTATTAGGGGATCACTTGATCCAAGAAAACATGCCAAAGAACTCTTAGAACAGATCAAGTCACAATTTGAAGTGACTGACAAGGCATTAGGTGCCACATTAATGAACAAATTAACAAACATGCAGTATAATGGGACGAAGGGAGTTAGGGAACATATCCTACTCATGTCTAATCTTGCATCCAAGTTGAAGGATATAGACATGAGTATCTCAGATGGATATTTGATCCAATTCATTCTGGATTCCCTTCCCCCTGCATTTGGCCCGTTTAAGGTTACTTACAATCAGAGCTCTAGTCGGTGGACCATAACTGAACTGATCGCAAGATGTGATCAAGAAGAGAGGAGGCTTAAGGCTGAGGGGCAATTTCAAGTAAACTTAGTCTCCCAATTTAAGGGCAGGAAAGGTTTTAGAAACCTCAAGAACAATGCCAACACGCCCAAGGTAGATCCGAAAGGTCAGAAACCGATGAAGAGAAAGGGGAAGAAAGGGTCTGAAAAATGTTACTTTTGTGGCAAGAAAGGACATTTCAAGAAGGACTGCCTCAAAAGGAAAAATTGGTTTGAGAAAAGAGGTAAGCAAAGAAATTTATCTCTTGTATGTGAAACCAATATTATTAATGTCCCATCTAATACATGGTGGGTAGACTCTGGTGCAACCGTTCACATTTCTGGTTGTATGCAGGGATTCCTTTCAACCCAGAGGCCAAGTGATGGGGAACGAACCATCGTTATAGGGAACCGGAAGGAGTCAAGAGTCAAGGCAGTAGGCACATATAGGCTGGTGCTAGATACCGGATTCGTTTTAGATCTGCCGAACACCTTCTATGTTCCGGAGATTTCCCGAAATTTGGTTTCCATTTCTCAATTGGATGTGAAAGGATATGTCTTTAATTTTGATGGAGGATCTTTGAAACTATTTTTTAATAATATAATGATTGGTAGTGGTTTATTGTGTGATGGTTTATATAAGTTACAGTTAGATATTTTATATACACAATCACTGACTACATACCAAGTTTCTTGTGGAATGAATGTTGGCATGAAAAGAGGACTGATAAAAGAGAACTCCTCCATGTTGTGGCATAAATGGTTAGGACACATCTCGAAAGAGAGGATGTTGAGATTAGTGAAGGATGGGTTATTACCAACCATTGATTTCACTAATTTCGGTGTCTGTGTTGACTGTATCAAAGGAAAACAGACACAAACAGTCAAGAAAACTGCCACACGAAGTTCTGAACTCCTGCAGTTAATCCATACGGATGTTTGTGGAAAGATAGATATACCTTGTTTTACAGGAGAACAATATTTCATCACATTTATAGATGATTACTCACGTTTTGGTTTTGTCTATCTTATTAAAGAAAAATCTGATGCTTTGACTATGTTCAAAATATTCAAGGCAGAAGTAGAAAAGCAATTAGATAGGAAGATCAAAATTGTAAGATCGGATCGTGGTGGTGAATACTATGGTAGGTACAATGAAACGGGCCGTAACCCAGGTCCGTTTGCAAGATTCCTAGAATCCGAAGGTATTGTTGCCCAATACACAATGCCTGGAACTCCTCAGCAGAATGGAATTGCTGAAAGAAGGAATAGAACTCTTTTAGATATGGTTAGGAGTATGGTTGGTAATACTTTGTTACCCGAGTCTATGTGGGGTGAAGCACTGAAGATGGCAATGTATATTTTAAATAGGGTTCCCAGTAAAGCAGTTCCCAAAACTCCTTTCGAGTTGTGGACTGGAAGGAAACCCAGCTTAAACCATTTCAGAGTTTGGGGATGTCCATCTGAAGTGCGAGTTTATAATCCACAAGAAAAGAAGTTAGACCCTAGAACTGTAAGTGGATATTTTATTGGTTATCCAGAGAGGTCTAAAGGGTATCGATTTTACTGTCCTAATCATTCACTAAGAATAGTTGAGTCCCATAATGCTAAGTTTTTGGAGAATCATGACAACAGTGGGAGTAGCGAGGCTAGAAACATTATATATAAGGAGATTAGAGATGAGCCTCAATCCTTTACTCAAGATGGATTAATGATTCCACTTGATATAAGGATATTCCCAGAAGGATCTGTTGATCCAATTCCTCAAGATACACAACCAACTCCTCCAATACAACCAAACATCCCTGAAGAAAATCCGGAAGTATTGAGAAGGTCGACTCGTATGAGAAGGCCTGCTGTTTCGGATGATTATGTTGTGTATCTAGAAGAATCGGATATTGGAATTAAAGAAGATCCAAAAACTTTTAATGAAGCTATACACAATGACAATTCTGATAAATGGTTAGATGCTATGAAAGAAGAATTAGAATCCATGGTTGTAAATGACGTTTGGGACCTCGTTGAATTACCTGAAGGGTCCAAAACCGTCGGTTGTAAATGGGTCTTTAAGACCAAAAGGGACTCTAAAGGTAAAGTTGAACGATTTAAAGCCCGACTAGTGGCTAAGGGATTCACTCAAAGAGAAGGTCTCGATTTTCAAGAAACTTACTCTCCGGTATCTAAGAAAGACTCATTCAGAATTGTAATGGCTCTAGTAGCTCATTATGACTTAGAGCTATATCAGATGAATGTTAAAACAACGTTTTTGAATGGGAATCTTGATGAAGAAGTGTACATGGAACAACCTGAAGGGTTTGTTCAACAAGGTAATATCGAAGGCTGGTCTGTAAGTTAAAGAAGTCAATATACGGGCTGAAACAAGCTTCCAGACAATGGTACTTAAAGTTCAATCATATTATTACATCTTTCGGTTTTATCGAAAATCCAGTTGACCATTGTATTTACCTTAAGATCAGTGGGAGCAAGTTTATTATTTTAGTCCTGTATGTAGATGACATTTTACTAGCCAGCAATGACCTTAGTATGATCCGAGAAACTAAGGTATACCTTGAGAATAATTTTGACATGAAAGATATGGGTGAAGCAACTTTTGTAATAGGAATCGAGATATTCAGAGATCAATCTCGAGGATTACTCGGGTTGTGTCAAGAAGCCTATGTGCAAAGTATTCTCAAACGTTTTCGAATGGAAAGGAGTAAATCACAAATTGCCCCAATGTCTAAGGGAGATAGGTTTAGTGAAGATCAATGCCCCATGACTGATATAGAAAAGTTAAAAATGAATAAATACCCTTATGCGGCAGCAGTAGGAAGTCTAATGTACCTTTAGACATGCACGAGGCCATATATTAGTTTTGCAGTTGGGATGTTAAGTCGATATCAAAGTAATCCAGGCATACCTCACTGGGTAGCTGTCAAGAAAGTTATGCGTTATCTCAACGGCACTAGAAGATACATGCTCACATATCAGAGATCCAATACACTGGAGGTCATTGGATATTCAGATTCTGACTTTGCGGTTTGTCTCGATACTAGAAGGTCAACATCTGGATACATCTTTTTGTTGGCTGGCGGGGCAGTGTCGTGGAGGAGTGCAAAACAAACGCTAGTCACTCCATCCACATTTGATGCAGAATATGTGGCGTGCTTTGAAGCCACGGGTCACGCATTATGGATGCGTAACTTCATCAAGGGACTTACAATTATGGGCAGTGTTTCTGAACCGCTAAAGATTTACTGCGATAACAATGCTGCTCGACTTTTTGCTCAGAATGACAAGTGTTCCAGTAAATCAAAGTTTCTGGAAGTAAAGTACCTTGTTTTGAAGGAAAAGATGCGAGATAGTTTAGTGTCAATTGTTGGAGCTCCATCGAAGCTCATGGTTGCTGATCCATTAACAAAGGCATTGGCGCCAAATGATTTTAAAGACCATGTATTGAGTATGGGATTGAAAGATATGCCTTGAAGGAATCAATAATGTATGACACTATTCAATGATCAATTAAAGAAACAATTTTGCAACTCTTACTATGTTATATATTCACATGTGATAATTATGCAATGAAGTAAGAATATAGAAGTATTATGACATAATAGTTCCCATTAAAGTAGTCATATTAAAGTTAAGTTCTTGATTAGGAAAGGATACTGGTGCTGTGATTGTGGAAGGAAATATATCGTAAAGATGTGTAACCGCCACAGTTCGCACTAGTAAACTAACCTAATCTCAGATTAAAGATCTTAGCATTACAGTTTTCATGGATAATCGGTGTTTTTCAAATGATGCGCATCAGTTAGAGTCGTTTTCAAAATTCGTTTGCAAAAAAAAAAAAGTATTTTCTATACACTATATATATATATACTAAGTGGATGTATAGTGGTCATATGGACCAAGTGGGAGATTGTTGGAAGACGAGAGTGGTGGTCCAAATGACCACCGCTCATGAATGTAACGTCTCTTCTCTCCTCTTCACTGCCATTCACTGTCCATGCACGTTTCTTCAGTTTCTCCTCTCTTAAATCTCCATGAATGAAAGCTTGCAACGGTCCATAATGAATGGGAGACGTTGCAGCCATCAGTGATGGTGAGATGGCTATAAAAGCCGGGAAACTCCCTCTTCTTCACACTTACATACACTCATACGGATTCAAATCAAAGGCTGAGCATCACCATCGAGTTGCTGGCATCAAGAGAAGACTGAGGTAGTTGTAAGACCCACTTTGGCGTCCATTCCGTCTCCATTAGCGATGGATACAGGTATGCCATGCAATTTTTGGAAATCCATGTACATTTAATCATACCCATTGGTGTGTGAATCTAATCCGTTCAGAGTTCCTAGAATGGGCCATTTTGGTTAACACCATCGCCTAACCTCAACTGAACAGAGGTTAGTGGCAATGAACCATCTACAGTTGGGGCAGCAAATGAGGACATTGTGCTACCAGAAGCAGAAGTCATGCTCGACTCCAAAGATGCTAGGCTGGAGGACAACCCGCTGCCTAGAGTTCTTCCTACACCCTGAAATGGAACATACTGCTTCTCTGGCTCCTGAAAGGAAAGGGAGGATTAGAAAACACAGATGTGCAGTGGTAAAAAAAAGAATGAACGGTGAAAAGTAGTACTCACTGGGTAATTTCCTTCCCTTCTCATGAGATTAACATGGACAGGTGCCCTCCTATCAGCTGGCTCAAGCTCTCTTGGACACTAAAGACTTCCTGACACTCTGCATGCGAAAAAAATCTCATTCACTAGTTTCAAAGACATTTAGTCCAAATAGGAAGAGATTTATTTATTTATTCAAATGGCATATTGAAAGGCGGCTTGGCTCAGCGGTAAAGGCTTACCGGTAGCATGCCTCTTCAAAATAGGCTCATCCGGCTATGTGTTTGTAATTACTATAAATAGGCTCATCCGGCTATGTGTCAAACCAACAGTTGGAAACCAGTCCTATCCAAAATCCAGCCATCTCTTCCCATACACCCTCCACCCTTCCGTCCCATTTTGGTATTAGAGCCAAGTTTGGGCCCGAGAGTGTGTAATCAAGTCCACTTGTAATCAGTTTTGATTATCAATAAAGTTGCTTTGTGAGTATTTCTTCACTTATTTTAGTTATGTTATGCTTTATTGTTGTTGTTTAAGGAATTGTTGACTCAGAAGTAAGAGAGTCAAAAGTCTTAATACTTAGTTGTGTGTTTGTTATTATTGAGAAATTTTAATCATATTCCGCCCGGAGCGCAGAGGTAGCCATTGTTATCGCCTTTGTTAAGCCATGTGAAGGCGTTTTAAGGCGTGTTGTTGGTGTGTAAATCCTCAAAGCGTTTGATACTCGTGGTGGATTTGGTTAAAATAACTCGGTAATACAAATTATGGCTAAGCTTATTAAGAAGCTTGTACTTTTTTCTTCCTCATCATCAAATTCCTTATCTTCCATGTCTATTAAAAATAGTGAAGAAATTAGCTATGATGATTTAGATCAAATTATTTGTGACTGGACAATTCCAACTGTTCAAAAACATGAAGTTTATAAAATGGGAAATTTTCAATTAAAATCAAGTTATAAAATAAAAACTATTGAACGAACTGAATCCATTACTAGTAATATTCATCATCTTTCTTTAATTAAGCCTCAAGAAATACAAGAATATGCTAAAACATATAATTATATCCATTTTGGCTTAGTGCAAGTTGCTCTAAAGCCTCTAACAAGACTTGGACTGAGAACAGAAGTTCTCATGTATGTCCAAGATACAAGACATAAAAAATTCAGTGATTCATTAATAGGAATGGTTGAATCAAGTTTGGCTAATGGCCCTACTTTCTTCAACTGTTTTCCCAATTTCTCTGTTTCTCCTACAGATTCAGGTGCACATGAAGCCCTCACTTTAGCCATCCAGACAAAAGGTTTTGATATAAATCCTCATAATCAAAATCTCGCCCTCGTTTATAGAGTTTATTATAAACTTATGAATTCAGTGGTCCCAGGCATAGCCTATTCTAATCAAGCCAGAGGTATGACTACCTTATTCCAAACCAATTTAAAAAATAAAGTTAATATTCCCAAACTCATCCAATGGAATGATATTAATTTATCCGGTAAATGGCTTTTAGAAAATGCTCAACCAGAAAAACATAAAGAAAATCAAGACATTGAAAACATAATTGAACATGAAGGTGGAAGTGTTGAAATAAATTTCCAAACAGATTTTCGAAAAACAACTCCTACAGTTTATCAACCCTCTAAAAAGTCTTATTCTCATCCTCCTTTTGTTGTAAGATCTTCCATACAGGAACCACCTCATATAAATTTGAGGCCTACAAGACTTGTTTATCCTTCTTATCAAGCTTCTCCATCTCATACATACAATCCCTCAGAAGCTGATTTTAATATAAATGTTATTGAAAGTTTTGAAATTGATAAAGAAATGTTAAAAAAGAATTTAGCAGCTCATCCTTTGACAAAATCTTTCTTTAAATATGTTTCTCCAGAACATAAAGACTTCTTAAAAGAAAAGTGGTATAAATATATGTTTGATCGTGAAAGAAACATTTATTTCTTTGATTGGCTTAAATTAGCCATGAAGAAAAGATATAATATTGAAGATTTATCCATAAATATGATAACAAAATTAAGTTCATCATGGATCATCGCTTCAACCAGTTCTTCTCCCCAAAGAACTGAAGAATCTATACATCCTCCTTTATATCAAATTATTTATAAAGACACCTCAGCCGTACCCATCAAGGATGTTGCAAAAATCCAAGGAGATAAAGGAAAATCTGACTTTGTTTACAAATCAGACTTATGTCATATTTTAGAACAAAATAATTATACAAATATCAACCTTCATACTATTGGCGAACAAACCAATAGAATTGAAGATAAAGTTGAAACTATTTTCAAAATCCATGAAGCATCCTCTTCTCAAAAAGTAATTAAGACATAAACTTTAGGTTTTCAGGGTGAAATCCTAAGGGATATAAAGTTAGAAAAGAAACCTTTAAAATATTCCGATGAACTCATCAATCAATTATCTCATAGTTTTACTAACATAAAACTTCAAGAAAATAAAGATCTAAAAGCTGAAAAATCTATAAATGTTTTAGGCTCAACTTCAAAAAATTCTAATTCTGGCTCCGATTCCAAAGCCATAGATTCTGAAGAAAATTCTCAAGAGGAACATCAAGATGATCAAAACCATTAAGACTCTCTACAACTCAATAAATAATTAAAAAACAAAAACCAATTGTTACTACAGTTAAAACAAGAAATTATTATCCACGACCGACTCCAGTTGATCTTCAATTCGAAGAACAAGCTACTTTAAATGGTCTTAAATTTGAAAGCTCATCAATATATGAATGGAGTGTCGACGGATTATCTGAATATCAAATCATTCAAGTATGCCAGCAGATGATGATATATGCTTCTACTATCATAGCTGCCGGTAATGATCACAAACATGCAGCAAATGCAGTTGTCCTTGGATTTACTGGACAATTAAATGGTTGGTGGGAAAAATATTTATCAGATATAGAAAGACAAACTATTCTAAATGCAGTAAAAAGAGATCCATCCGGAAATCCTATCATTACCCCTCAAGGACAAATGATCCCTGATTCCGTTTATATGCTTATTAGCAATATAATTAAACATTTTGTTGGAAATTATATGAATGTAGAAGAAAAATTAAAAACTCAATTAATTAATTTATCATGCCCAACATTATCTGATTTTCGTTGGTATAAAGATGTTTTCTTATCAAAACTTTATACAATCGATTCAAGCAATTCAGAATTTTGGAAAGAAAAATTTATATCAGGACTTCTTAAACTTTTTGCAGAAAAGGTTAGAGAAGAGTTAATCTCTGAAAATTTTGGAAATTTGAATTATGCTATGTATACATATGGAGATTTAATCCAAAAAATTAATAAAGTTGGATTTTCATTGTGTAATGAAATCAAACTCAAACGGCAAATTGAAAATAAAAAAAGAATCAGTAAATATGAACTTGGAGATTTTTGTTATCAATTTGGCATGGAACCTTTAATTAGTCCTTCTAGCCAAAAGAAAAAGAACAATTTAAAAAGAAATTACCAAAAAAGAAAATCTAAACAATTTGCAACACCGCGACATTATATGCCCTCACGAAGATATCATAAAAAATCCTTTCATCGCAATCCTTATAAAGAAACAAACAAATCTTTTACAAAAGAAAAACCATCTTCTTCTTACCATAAACAAAAACAAAAAGAAATACAGTGCTATAATTGCAAAGAAAAAGGCCATATAGCCCCTGATTGCCCACAATTAAAGGTTAAAACTGAAAAAGAATTAAAAACTATTTTAAAAGGATCCTCCGTAACATCAGATATAGACAATTCTTCTGATACATGTCATTGCAAAATATTTGATAGTGAAATTCAGTATGAATCTGCCTCTTCTTCTTCTTTATCTTTAAACATGCTCTCTGCCCCAGAAGAATTGGTATTAGAAATGTTTAAAGATCTTAAAGATGAAGAATTAAAAAATAAATACTTTGAAAAAATTCAGACTATAAATAAAGGCAATAAAAAAGGAAAAGCTACAATACATACTTTACCTGAATAATTTAGTATTAAAACTGTTTTAGACAGATTAAGAGAACAAAATGTTCCTCCTCACCTGACAATTCCAGACCTTCATAAAGAAATTAATAATCAAAGGCAAGAAATAAATTTCTTAAAACAAAACTTAATTGAACTTCAAGACCTTAAACAAAGAGTTGAGAATCTTGAATTTCACATACTAAAAACTCATCAAGAAAATAATGAAAAATTTGAAAATAACAAAGACGATAATGACATTGAAAATCAAGAAAACATTGATGATAGTTTAAAAAATTTCATCAATTCTTTATCCAGAAATCCATTTCAAAAATGGAAAACCCAAGTCACAATTCAGATAAAAAAATTCTCTATTAAGACCCTGTGCTTACTTGATAGTGGCGCAGATGTCAATGTCATAAGGGAAGGATTAATCCTGAGAAAATATCATCTAAAAACAAAAAATAAACTCAATCTAGCTACGGCTAATAAAAAAACTCCTTATCAAATACAAATTAAATGATGTTTATGTCTGTAAAAATGAAATATACATAAAGACAAATTTCTTTTTAGGAAAGGATTTAAACAATGATGTTATCCTTGGAAATCCTTTTCTACAAATGTTACAGCCTTTTCAAATTGATTCTACAGGCCTGAAAACTGTCATAAATAATAAAGAATTAATTTTTGCATTCGAATAAGCAAATATCTAGTCTCAAATAAAATAAATTATCTCTCTAATGACTTCATTTCAAATTTTGCCATTTAATCCCATATCCAGATTTTCAGTTCAGCTCCTTATCCAGGTTCTCTTCGTCATTATGGCATCAAGCTCTAGCAAAAGCAAAGCCTCTCTTCTTGAATCCAGCTCTTCCTCCAGACCAACATCCCAAAAAATGACCATTCCTTTTTTCAATCCAGGAGTATCCATCACCTCTCAAGAACTTATAAATGCTCATTAGAGTGCTATCCTTTCCAATAAAAGAAAAAATACTAAAAAAACCTTATCCAACATTGTAACCCATATCAAAGATTTAGAAACCCAAATTCTGATGTGTCAAAACATCCATCAAAAAGCACTGTTATCTACTTATGCTGTTGAAAAAACATCCAAAATCAACCTCCTGGAAAAGGTTAACACAACCCTTCCAGATGAAATTGCTGCAAGAATGAGAGAAAAAACTCTTTCTTGTCAGATCAAGGAGCGCTTAATGTTCAAAGCGCAATATATCAGCTGGGCAACTGGTTTTCCCAAGTTGTTCCTGCCATCACATGCAGTAGACATCTCTTATATCGAGCAAGGCTTAGTCCAAAGGCTTTCTTTATCCAGAGATGATTTTGAATTAATACAGCAGCTCCCTGCAATTGTGCGCCATTCCCTTTGCAGTCTTGGAGTCACAAAAAGATAGCTTCTTATCACAATTTCATCAAGTTGGGAAGAAAGATCTGAAATACGGTTTTATAAGCCTTATCAATTATGGAGCATCATGCAGTTTGAAGAAGGAGATTTAATTTGCAAGAAATTCATTCCTTCTTTAAATGATTACGAACATCTCCTGTTTAATTATCCACCACAGTGGTATGAATCTCATGAAATTGCTACACGGGAATATAGCTTAGAACGTCTCCAGCATTATGATCCAGCTTCTGATCAGTATCAAAGATTTCTCAATTTAAGAGGACATCTCGAATTTGCAAGCACATATAGATATGTTTGGTGTGACGGTCGGCGAGTAGTCTGTATTGATGACGACCTTGCAGAACAAACTACAGTTGTACAACATCCTTCTAAATCTGGACATCATGCATTAAATCAAATTCTCATGGCCTATGAAGATATTTCTTTTGATATTATAGAGACCACTCGTGAAGAATTAATCCAGTTATTCCATGGTGAAATGCGGAATAATAACTGGACTTCTGAAGCCTTAAATGAAGCAGAATAAAGCCGCTTCCATGATTATCAAGCCACTCAATTTTCCACAAAGTATCCTATACAGCCCCTAAGGCGAATTTTGTTTATCATCACTATTCCCCACATCGAAAGCATCAGAAGCATCACCAAAAGTGCAGCCTCCATAAAGAATATGACCTGACATCATGACATCATCCGAGTACAACAACCACCTAATGGGTTTGGTTCTTATCGGCAACTTCTCCTACGGACCTCATAAAGCATTGAATATTCAAAACCAAGTACTCCCTGGTCAGCAAAAGTGGCTACAGCCAACAGCAAAAGCTTCTTTTGCATAAAATAAAGAGTAAAGTACTTTAAAGCTACAGAAAGTACAAGATATGAGATAAAATTATCAACATTTCAATTGCTATTCATGCTCACGCTGAATTTAATGTTCGATACTGTAAGGCTGCTAGCGTGAATCTTCTTGTCTGCTGTAGAATCTCCATGGTAATAAACGTGGCCTTATCTTGAAGTATAACTTTAGAAGCTTTTGACACGTGTTTACGTGGTTGCGTCGGAGATGAAATGTTTTTTGTCTTCATACTTGATAATTTTATCTCATATCTTGTACTTTTTGTAGCTTTAAAGTACTTTACTCTTTATCTTATGCAAAAGAAGCTTTTGATGTTGGCTGTAGCCACTTTTGCTGACCAGGGAGTACTTGGTTTTGAATATTCAATGCTTTATGAGGTCCGTAGGAGAAGTTGCCGATAAGAACCAAACCCATTAGGTGGTTATTATACTCGGATGATGTCATGATGTCAGGTCATATTCTTTATGGAGGCTGCTCTTTTGGTGATGCTTCTGATGCTTTCGATGTGGGGAATAGTGCTGATAAACAAAATTTGCCTTAGGGGCTGTATAGGATACTTTGTGGAAAATTGAGTGGCTTGATAATCATGGAAGTGGCTTTATTCTGCTTCATTTGAGGCTTCAGAAGTCCAGTTATTATTCCACATTTCACCATGGAATAACTGGATTAATTCTTCACGAGTGGTCTCTAGAATATCAAAAGAAATATCTTCATAGGCCATGAGAATTTGATTTAATGCATGATGTTCAGATTTAGAAGGATGCTGTATAACTGTAGTTTGTTCTGCAAGGTCGTCATCAATACAGACTACTCGCCGACCGTCACACCAAACATTTCTATATGTGCTTGCAAATTCGAGATGTCCTCTTAAATTGAGAAATCTTTGATACTGATCAGAAGCTGGATCATAATGCTGGAGACGTTCTAAGCTATATTCCCGTGTAGCAACTTCATGAGATTCATACCACTGCGGTGGATAATTAAACAGGAGATGTTCGTAATCATTTAAAGAAGGAATGAATTTCTTGCAAATTAAATCTCCTTCTTCAAACTGCATGATGCTCCATAATTGATAATGCTGATAAAACCGTATTTCAGATCTTTCTCCCAAACTTGATGAAATTGTGATAAGAAGCTGTCTTTTTATGACTCCAAGACTACAAAGGGCATGGCGCACAATTGCAGGGAGCTGCTGTATTAATTCAAAATCATCTCTGGATAAAGAAAACCTTTGGACTAAGCCTTGCTCGATATAAGAGATGTCTACTGCATGTGATGGCAGGAACAACTTGGGAAAGCCAGTTGCCCAGCTGATATATTGCGCTTTGAACATTAAGCGCTCCTTGATCTGACAAGAAAGAGTTTTTTCTCTTATTCTTGCAGCAATTTCATCTGGAAGGGTTGTGTTAACCTTTTTCAGGAGGTTGATTCTGGATGTTTTTTCATCAGCATAAGTAGATAACAGTGCTTTTTTATGGTTGTTTTGACACAGCAGAATTTGGGTTTCTAAATCCTTGATATGGGTTACAATGTTGGATAAGGTTTTTCTAGTATTTTTTTCTTTTATTGGAATGGATAGCACTCCGATGAGCATTGATAAGTTCTTGAGAGGTGATGGATACTCCTGGATTGAAAAAAGGAATGGTCATTTGTTGGGATGTTGGTCTGGAGGAAGAGCTGGATTCAAGAAGAGGGGCTTTGCTTTTGCTAGAGCTTAATGCCATAATGACGAAGAGAACCTGGATAAGGAGTTGAACTGAAAATTTGGATGTGGGATTAAATGGCAAAATTTGAAATGAAGTCATTAGAGAGATAATTTATTTTATTTGAGACTGGATATTTGCTTATTCGAATGCAAAAATTAATTCTTTATTATTTATGACAGTTTTCAGGCCTGTAGAATCAATTTAAAAAGGCTGTAACATTTGTAGAAAAGGATTTCCAAGGATAACATCATTGTTTAAATCCTTTCCTAAAAAGAAATTTGTCGTTACGCATATTTCATTTTTACAGACATAAACATCATTTAATTTGTATTTGATAAGGAATTTTTTTATTAGCCGTAGCTAGTTGAGTTTATTTTTTGTTTTTAGATAATATTTTCTCGGGATTAATCCTTCCCTTATGACATTGACATCTGCGCCACTATCAAGTAAGCACAGGGTCTTAATAGAGAATTTTTTGATCTGAATTGTGACTTGGGTTTTCCATTTTTGAAATGGATTTCTGGATAAAGAATTGATGAAAATTTTTAAACTATCATCAATGTTTTCTTGATTTTCAATGTCGTTATCGTCTTTGTTATTTTCAAATTTTTCCTTATTTTCTTGATGAGTTTTTAGTATGTGAAATTCAATATTCTCAACTCTTTGTTTGAGGTCTTGAAGTTCAATTAAGTTTTGTTTTAAGAAATTTATTTCTTGCCTTTGATTATTAATTTCTTTATGAAGGTCTGGAATTTTCAGGTGAGGAGGAACAGTTTTGAAGCTGTAGGGCTGCTTGCCTGATTCTTCTTTTCTGCTGTAGTCATGGTGCTATAGGATAGCCATGGTACTGCATGTGGTACTATTTTGAAGTATAAGCTTTTGACACGTGTTTACGTGTTTGCACCAGAGATGACATGTTTTGTCTTCATTCTTGATACTTTTCCCATATCTTGTACTTTGGCTTTTGGGTTCTTGTTGTTGAATATTTAATGCTTTATGAAGTCGAGATGAAAAGTGCCGATAACTCCCGAGGCAACACGTGGTCTTGGTCTCGGGCACGGGAACTTGTGGACAATTGAGAGGCTTGATAAGGCGGATGTCTTGTCGAGACTTATTTTTTCCCTTTTCTTCGGATAGAGATGAATCCTTTATTATCACTTTTTATTTCTTCTGCATAGGTATCTGCTTCAGGAGCAATAATTTCAAAGGGATTATCATCAGCCCAAAGATGATGTAGCTGGTGATGACCGAAGCTTAATGGCGAGTTTTCAGAGGATCTTTCTTTCTGTATTTGTTCCATAATTTCTTTTTGGAGATCTTTTTTGAGCTGAAGTAAATCTGCCGCTGCAAGAAGAGCATGAGAAGATGCTGAACATGAGTTCTTTTGTTTGTCTGGACTACTGGATGGAGGAAGTTTTTCTTTTTCTTTTTCAGGAGTTCTGAGAATTTCTGAAAAGGATGGCTTTAGAGCTTGATCAGCAGAATATTGCTGCAGGATTGTTGTATAATCAAAATGATGCCAAAATTTGATATACATGACTCTGGATAGAACCGGTGGACTGAAGTCCATTTCTTTATAAAAATTCCATTTCAGGATCCATGGGATTTCATGCTTGCAATAGAATTGCATGGTGACATAAGGTTCTGTTGCTAGCTGTAAATATTGATAAAGGCTTTTTTCTTCTGTTTTGAGAGAGGCTTTATAGGATACAAAATAGGATTCATAAATAGGAAGAAGAGCTTGAGGAAGGAGATCTTTTGTGGCTCCGTATGGTATCCAAAATTGTGTAAAAAAACCACATAGGTATTTTATGGAAGTTGGATTTAAACCGAATAAACCAGGAATGCTGGAAGGATGGATTTTGATAATAAAGAATGGCTTCCCAAGCAAAAATATAGTCATAATAATTAAAGATGAGGTCTGAATCAATTCTTTGAGGCATATGAAGAGGTTGTCCCCAATCGTCTGCTGAGAGAATATGCATAATCTTAATTTTTGAATATAGGATGTTAATATGGGATGGTAAAGCATTTAAATATGAGTTTTTAGAACCATCAGTATGGTCTATAGTGCAGCTGCCAGTTCGAATAAGGATTTGCTCATATGTTTTATAATCAAGGGGTTGAAAAAAGAAATGGTCGGGAGCGAATAGGGTCTGGATAATATGTTCCATAGGAAAGGTTTCTGTATAAAATGTGTCATCTAAAGTAAACATTCTTAATGGTGGTTTTGGGATAAAATATTGGTTTTGAGACGCTTGAGGTTTTCAGGATGTAGAGCTTGATGGGTTTTAAAATTGAGGAATATTAGAATTATGGGTTGCTCCCCATCTTTCAAGATAATTGCCACTGGGTTTTCTGGATATAGGTGGATAAGCTTTATCAGTAGGGGACCTAAAAGGTCTAATCTGCTGAGGTCTCATTCTTTTGTCCCTATAAAAACTCACGAGATAAAAAGTCAGGAAGGGAATTATTTTTGCCTGCAATATACTCAATGTCAAAATCAAATATAGCTAATAAAGCTTGCCAGAGAGCAAAGATTTGCTTAGCAGCAAGATTTTTAACATCTTTTTCTAAAATTTTTTTAGCAAATTTACAATCTATTCTTAATAAGAATTTTTTATTTAATAAATCACTTTGGAACTTCATTATACTATTTACTATAGCGAGGATTTCCTTTTTAATAGTTGAATAATTCTGTTGTGTGGATGTCCATGTTCCGGAAGTGAAACGAATGATTTCTTCTGTTCCAAGAGCATTTTGTTAGAGGAGAATTCCACCAAAACCTACCTCAGATGCATCGGTTTGAACTATTTTTAATAAATCAGGATGAGGGATGGTTAAACAAGGTAAATTTTGGACTTTTTGCTTGATAGTTTGGACAGCTTTTGTATGGGCAGGTGACCATTCTACCGGATTTTTTACTAAACGGAATTGTAATAATTTTCTTTCCTTGGCAAGATCTTGATAAAAATCAGAGACGTAATTAAGGCATCCAAGAAAACATTGTAATTGTTCTTTATTGAGGATTTCATCAGGAAATTGAGAGGCAAACTTAATGACTCTTTGGACTGGAGAAATAGTCCCTGTTTTAATTATAAAACCAAGAAATTGAATTTCTGTTTGAAAAAGCTTCATTTTCTTTTGAGATAGAACGAATCCATTTTTTATAATAATCTTTTTGAAAATATTTAAATGCTTCCAATGGTCACAAATAGATTTTGAAAACACAAGGATGTCATCGATATAGACGAGTGTAAAATCTTGATATGGATTAAAAATATCATTCATAATTCTTTGAAATTCTGAAGGAGCATTTTTCAAGCCAAATGGCATGACGTTCCATTCATAATGACCAAATGGGACTGTAAAAGCAGTTTTATATCTATCTTCAGGGGTAATTTGAATTTGCCAAAATCCGGATTTAAGATCAAATTTAGAAAAAAGGAAGGCACCAGCTAGGCTATTGATTAGATCAATTTTATTTGGAACTGGATATCTTCGGATTTTAAGACTTTATTTAGCGGCTTATAATTGATAACAAGACGGGGAACACCGCGTTCTTGTTCAGGCGCTTTATTTACATAAAAAGCAGCACAACTCCAAGGGGATTGTGATTTTTTAATAAGCTTTTTATCAAGAAGATCATTGATTTCTTTTGTACATAATTGGACAAGATCTTTATTCATTTGAATAGGACGAGCTTTGGTAGGAATTTGGGATTCATCAAAATTATCAATATATGGAAGAGAAACTATATGGTGTTTCCTGTGCCAAAAGGCAGAAGGAAGGTCAAAACAATATTCTTTTTCAAGAGATTTTTTAAATTGTATTAAATCATTTTGAAATTTTGGATTTTGTAACCCTTCTTCTATTCTTAGAGAATTCAGATCTTCTTGAAGATAGGCAATTTGTTTTTCTTTATATGAGATTTGATTTTGTATAATATTGATATGTTGCATGGGAGTTGACTCAACAAAATCAAAAAGTAAGTCTTTATTGTCTTTCATAGTTTTAAGGCCTGATGAATTAATTTGAAAAGGCTGTAGAAGTTGTAGAAAGGGATTCCCAAGGATAACATCATTATTTAAATTCTTTCCTAAAAGACAATTAGTTTTTATGCACGTTCCATTTTTACAGATATGGACATTATTTACTTTATAATGAATATGAAGTTTATTATTAGCAGTTGCTAGGCTGAGTTTATTTTTGGTTTTTTTATAATATTTTGTTGGAACTAATCCTTCTTTGATTAAATTAACATCTGCGCCACTATCTAGTAAGCAGAGTGCTTTAATAGAGAAGTTTCTGATCTTAATTGTAATTTGAGTTTTCCACGGTTGGAGTGGATTTTTTGTTACAGAATTTACAAACTTTCCCGCAAAGTTTTCCTGTTGCTCTCTATTATCTTTATCCTTTTGAAGTTCGAGATTCTAAAAATGTTGTTTAAGTTCTTGAAGTTCATTTAAATTTTATTTTAATTCTTTTATTTCTTGCTTTTGATTATTAATTTCTTTATAAATATCTTGTAGAGATATATGAGGAAGAGCTTTTGTTCTCTTAATCCATTTTTCATGTTAAGCTGTTTAGATACACTTGGAATAGAAGATTTTTCTTTTTTATTTTCTTTGGTTATTTTTTGTATTTTCTCAAAATATTTATTTTTTAATTTTTCTTCTTTGAGGTCTTTAAACATTTCTAAAAGCATCTCTTCTTGGGCTGAAAGAGCGTTTAAGGAGAACAAAGGAGAAGAATGCGTGTTATCAGACTGAAATAAGGAATTTGTATGACATAAGTCAAAGACCGGTTTACCTTTATCTCCTTCGATTTTTGCAACATCTTTTATGGGTACGGCTGAGGTGTCTTTATAAATGATTTGATGTAAAGGAGGATGTATAGATTCTTTAGTTCTTTGGGGAGAAAAACTGGTTGAAGCTATAATCCATGATGAACTTAATTTTGTTATCATATTTATGGATAAATCTTCAATATTATATCTTTTCTTCATGGCTAATTTAAGCCAATCAAAGAAATAAAAGTTTCTTTCATGATCAAACATATATTTATACCACTTTTCTTTTAAGAAGTCTTTATGTTCTGGAGAAACATATTTAAAGAAAGATTTTGTCAAAGGGTGAGCGACTAAATTCTTTTTTAACATTTCTTTATCAATTTCAAACCTTTCAATCACATTTATATTAAAATTAGCTTCTGAGGGATTGTATGTATGAGATTGAGAAGCTTGATAAGAAGGATAAACAAGTCCTGTAGGCCTCAAATTTATATGAGGTGGTTCCTGTATGGAAGATCCTACTACAGAAGGAGGATAAGACTTTTTAGAGGGTTGATAAACTGTAGGAGTTGTATTTCTAAAATCTGTTTGGAAATTTATTTTAACACTTCCATCTTCATGTTCAATTATGTTTTCAATATCCTGATTTTCTTTAGGTTTTTCTGGTTGAGCATTTTCTAAAAGCCATTTACCGGATAAATTAATTTCATTCCATTGGATAAGTTTGGGAATATTAACTTCATTTTTTAAATTGGTTTGGAATAAGGTAGTCATACCTCTGGCTTGATTAGAATAGGCTATGCCTGGGACCACTGAATTCATAAGTTTATAATAAACTCTATAAACGAGGGCGAGATTTTGATTATGAGGATTCATATCAAAACCTTTTGTCTGACTAGCTAAAGTGAGGGCTTCATGTGCACTTGGATCTGTAAGAGAAACAGAGAAATTGGGAAAACAGTTGAAGAAAGTAGGGCCATTAGCCAAACTTGATTCAACCATTCCTATTAATGAATCACTGAATTTTTTAAGTCTTGTATCTTGGACATACATGAGAGCTTCTTTTCTCAGTCCAAATCTTGTTAGAGGCTTTAGAGCAACTTGCACTAAGCCAAAATGGATATAATTATATGTTTTAGCATATTCTTGTATTTCTTGGGGCTTAATTAAAGAAAGATGATGAATATTACTAGTAATGGATTCAGTTCGTTTAATAGTTTTTATTTTATAACTTGATTTTAATTGAAAATTTCCCATTTTATAAACTTTATGTTTTTGAACAGTTGGAATTTTCCAGTCACAAATAATTTGATCTAAATCGTCATAGCTAATTTCTTCACTATTTTTAATAGACATGGAAGATAAGGAATTTGATGATGAGGAAGAAGAAAGTACAAGCTTCTTAATAAGCTTAGCCATAATTTGTATTACCGAGTTATTTTAACCAATCCACCACGAGTATCTAACGCTTTGAGGATTTACACACCAACAACACGCCTTAAAACGCCTTCACACGGCTTAACAACGGCGATAACAATGGCTACCTCTGCGCTCCAGGCGGAATATGATTAAAATTTCTCAATAATAATAAACACACAACTAAGTATTAAGACTTTTGACTGTCTTACTTCTGAGTTAGCAATTCCTTAAACAACAACAATAAAGCATAACATAATCAAAATAAGTGAAGAAATACTCATAAAGCAACTTTATTGATAATCAAAACTGATTACAAGTGGACTTGATGACACACTCCCGGGGCCAAACTTGGCTCTGATACCAAAATGGGACGGAAGGGTGGAGGGTGTATGGGAAGAGATGGCTGGAATTTGGATAGGACTGGTTTCCAACTGTTGGGTAAGGTTTTTCTAGTATTTTTTCATTTATTGGAATGGATAGCACTCCAATGAGCATTGATAAGTTCTTGAGAGGTAATGGATACTCCTGGATTGAAAAACGGAATGGTCATTTGTTGGGATGTTGGTCTGGAGGAAGAACTAGATTCAAGAAGAGGGGCTTTGCTTTTGTTAGAGCTTGATGCCATAATGACGAAGAGAACCTGGATAAGGAGTTGAACTGAAAATCTGGATATGGGATTAAATGGCAAAACTTGAAATGAAGTCATTAGAGAGATAATTTATTTTATTTGAGACTGGATATTTGCTTATTTGAATGCAAAAATTAATTCTTTATTATTTATGACAGTTTTCAGGCCTGTAGAATCAATTTGAAAAGGCTGTAACATTTGTAGAAAAGGATTTCCAAGGATAATATCATTGTTTAAATCCTTTCCTAAAAAGAAATTTGTCTTTACGTATATTTCATTTTTACATACATAAACATCATTTAATTTGTATTTGATATGGAGTTTTTTATTAGCCGTGGCTAGATTGAGTTTATTTTTTTTTTTAGATAATATTTTCTCGGGATTAATCCTTCCCTTATGACATTGACATCTGCGCCACTATCAAGTAAGCACAGGGTCTTAATAGAGAATTTTTTTATCTGAATTCTGACTTGGGTTTTGCATTTTTGAAATGGATTTCTGGATAAAGAATTGATGAAATTTTTTAAACTATCATCATTGTTTTCTTGATTTTCAATGTCATTATCGTCTTTGTTATTTTCAAATTTTTCATTATTTTCTTGATGAGGTTTTAGTATGTGAAATTCAAGATTCTCAACTCTTTGTTTGAGGTCTTGAAGCTCAATTAAGTTTTGTTTTAAGAAATTTATTTCTTGCCTTTGATCATTAATTTCTTTATGAAGGTCTGGAATTGTCAGGTGAGGAGGAACATTTTGTTCTCTTAATCTGTCTAAAGCAGTTTTAATACTAAATTGTTCAGGTAAAGTACGTATTGTAGCTTTTCCTTTTTTATTGCCTTTATTTATAGTCTGAATTTTTTCAAAGTATTTATTTTTTAATTCTTCATCGTTAAGATCTTTAAACATTCCTAATACCAATTCTTCTGGGGCAGAGAGCATGTTTAAGGATAAAGAAGAAGAAGAGGCAGATTCATACTGAATTTCACTATCAAATATTTTGCAATGACATGTATCAGAAGAATTGTCTATATCTAATGTTACGGAGGATCCTTTTAAAGTAGTTTTTAATTCTTTTTCGGTTTTAACCTTTAATTGTGGGCAATTAGGGGCTATATGGCCTTTTTCTTTGCAATTATAGCACTGTATTTCTTTTTGTTTTTGTTTATGGTAAGAAGAAGATGGTTTTTCTTTTGTAAAAGATTTGTTTGTTTCTTTATAAGGATTGCGATGAAAGGATTTTTTATGATATCTTCGTGAGGGCATATAATATCGCAGTGTTGCAAATTGTTTAGATTTTCTTTTTTGGTAATTTCTTTTTAAATTTTTCTTTTTCTTTTGGCTAAAAGGACTAATTAAAGGTTCCATGCCAAATTGATAACAAAAATTTCCAAGTTCATATTTACTGATTCTTTTTTTATTTTAATTTGCCGTTTGAGTTTGATTTCATTACACAATGAAAATCCAACTTTATTAATTTTTTGAATTAAATCTCCATATGTATACATAGCATAATTCAAATTTCCAAAATTTTCAGAGATTAACTCTTCTCTAACCTTTTCTGCAAAAAGTTTAGGAAGTCCTTATATAAATTTTTCTTTCCAAAATTCTGAATTGCTTGAATCGATTGTATAAAGTTTTGATAAGAAAACAACTTTATACCAACGAAAATCAGATAATGTTGGGCATGATAAATTAATTAATTGAGTTTTTAATTTTTCTTCTACATTCATATAATTTCCAACAAAATGTTTAATTATATTGCTAATAAGCATATAAACGGAATCAGGGATCATTTGTCCTTGAGGGGTAATGATAGGATTTCCGGATGGATCTCTTTTTACTACATTTACAATAGTTTGTCTTTCTATATCTGATAAATATTTTTCCCACCAACAATTTAATTGTTCAGTAAATCCAAGGACAACTGCATTTGCTGCATGTTTGTGATCATTACCGGCAGCTATGATAGTAGAAGCATATATCATCATCTGCTGGCATACTTGAATGATTTGATATTCAGATAATCCGTCGACACTCCATTCATATATTGATGAGCTTTCAAATTTAAGACCATTTAAAGTAGCTTGTTCTTCGAATTGAAGATCAACTGGAGGCGGTCGTGGATAATAATTTCTTGTTTTAGCTGTAGTAACAATTGGTTTTTGTCTTATAAATATTTTATTGAGTTGTAGAGAGTCTTGATGGTTTTGATCATCTTGATGTTCCTCTTGAGAATTTTCTTCAGAATCTATGGCTTCGGAATCGGACCCAGAAATAAAATTTTTTGAAGTTGAGCCTAAAACATTTATAGATTTTTCAGCTTTTAGATCTTTATTTTCTTGAAATTTTATGTTAGTAAAACTATGAGATAATTGATTGATGTGTTCATCGGAAAATTTTAAAGGTTTCTTTTCTAACTTTATATCCCTTAGGATTTCACCCCGAAAACCTAAAGTTTGTGTCTTAATTACTTTTTGAGAAGAGGATGCTTCATGGATTTTGAAAATAGTTTCTACTTTATCTTCAATTCTATTGGTTTGTTCGCCAATAGTATGAAGGTTGATATTTGTATAATTATTTTGTTCTAAAATATGACATAAGTCTGATTTGTAAACAAAGTCTGATTTTCCTTTATCTCCTTGGATTTTTGCAACATCTTTGATGGGTACGGCTGAGGCGTCTTTATAAATAATTTGATATAAAGGAGGATGTTTAGATTCTTCAGTTCTTTGGGGAGAAGAACTGGTTGAAGCGATGATCCATGATGAACTTAATTTTGTTATCATATTTATGGATAAATCTTCAATATTATATCGTTTCTTCATGGCTAATTTAAGCCAATCAAAGAAATAAATGTTTCTTTCATGATCAAACATATATTTATCTCACTTTTATTTTAAGAAGTCTTCATGTTCTGGAGAAACATATTTAAAGAAAGATTTTGTCAAAGGATGAGCTACTAAATTCTTTTTTAACATTTCTTTATCAATTTCAAAACTTTCAATAACATTTATATTAGAATCAGCTTCTGAGGGATTGTATGTATGAGATGGAGAAGCTCTATAAGAAGTATAAACAAGTCCTGTAGGCCTCAAATTTATATGAGGTGGTTACTGTATGGAAGATCCTAGAACAGAAGGAGGATGAGAATAAGACTTTTTAGAGGGTTGATAAACTGTCGGAGTTGTTTTTCGAAAATCTGTTTGGAAATTTATTTCAACACTTCCATCTTCATGTTCAATTATGTTTTCAATGTCTTGATTTTCTTTAGGTTTTTCTGGTTGAGCATTTTCTAAAAGCCATTTACCGGATAAATTAATAACATTCCATTGGATGAGTTTGGGAATATTAACTTCATTTTTTAAATTGGTTTGGAATAAGGTAGTCATACCTCTGGCTTGATTAGAATAGGCTATGCCTGGGACCACTGAATTCATAAGTTTATAATAAACTCTATAAACGAGGGCGAGATTTTGATTATGAGGATTCATATCAAAACCTTTTGTCTGGATGGCTAAAAGGAGAGCTTCATGTGCACCTGGATCTGTAAGAGAAATAGAGAAATTGGGAAAACAGTTGAAGAAAGTAGGGCCATTAGCCAAACTTGATTCAACCATTCCTATTAATGAATCACTGAATTTTTTCTGTCTTGTATCTTGGACATACATGAGAGCTTCTGTTCTCAGTCCAAGTCTTGTTAGAGGCTTTAGAGCAACTTGCACTAAGCCAAAATGGATATAATTATATGTTTTAGCATATTCTTGTATTTCTTCGGGCTTAATTAAGGAAAGATGCTGAATATTACTAGTAATAGATTCAGTTCGTTCAATAGTTTTTATTTTATAACTTGATTTTAATTGAAAATTTCCCATTTTATAAACTTCATGTTTTTGAATAGTTGGAATTGTCCAGTCACAAATAATTTGATCTAAATCAACATAGCTAATTTCTTCACTATTTTTAATAGACATGGAAGATAAGGAATTTGATGATGAGGAAGAAGAAAGTACAAGCTTCTTAATAAGCTTAGCCATAATTTGTATTACCGAGTTATTTTAACCAATCCACCACGAGTATCTAACGCTTTGAGGATTTACACACCAACAACACGCCTTAAAACGCCTTCACACGGCTTAACAACGGCGATAACAATGGCTACCTCTGCGCTCCGGGCGGAATATGATTAAAATTTCTAAATAATAACAAACACACAACTAAGTATTAAGACTTTTGACTCTCTTACTTCTGAGTCAGCAATTCCTTAAACAACAACAATAAAGCATAACATAACCAAAATAAGTGAAGAAATACTCACAAAGCAACTTTATTGATAATCAAAACTGATTACAAGTGGACTTGACGACACACTCCCGGGGCCAAACTTGGCTCTGATACCAAAATGGGACAGAAGGGTGGAGGGTGTATGGAAAGAGATGGCTGGATTTTGGATAGGACTGGTTTCCAACTGTTGGTTTTACACATAGTTGGATGAGCCTATTTATAGTAATTACAAACTGCATTTACATTTCATTGCAACTGGATTTTACTTGCATTTACATTTCATTTGCTATTCATGCTCACGCTGAATTTAATGTTCGATACTGTAAGGCTGCTAGCGTGAATCTTCTTGTCTGCTATAGAATCTCCATGGTAATAAACGTGGCCTTATCTTGAAGTATAACTTTAGAAGCTTTTGACACGTGTTTACGTGATTGCGTCGGAGATGAAATGTTTTTTGTCTTCATACTTGATAATTTTATCTCATATCTTGTACTTTCTGTAGCTTTAAAGTACTTTACTCTTTATTTTATGCAAAAGAAGCTTTTGATGTTGGCTGTAGCCACTTTTGCTGACCAGGGAGTACTTGGTTTTGAATATTCAATGCTTTATGAGGTCCGTAGGAGAAGTTGCCGATAAGAACCAAACCCACTAGGTGGTTGTTGTACTCGGATGATGTCATGATGTCAGGTCATATTCTTTATGGAAGCTGCACTTTTGGTGATGCTTCTGATGCTTTCGATGTGGGGAATAGTGATGATAAACAAAATTCGCCTTAGGGGCTGTATAGGATACTTTGTGGAAAATTGAGTGGCTTGATAATCATGGAAACGGCTTTATTCTGCTTCATTTAAGGCTTCAGAAGTCCAGTTATTATTCCGCATTTCACCATGGAATAACTGGATTAATTCTTCACGAGTGGTCTCTATAATATCAAAAGAAATATCTTCATAGGCCATGAGAATTTGATTTAATGCATGATGTCTAGATTTAGAAGGATGCTGTACAACTGTAGTTTGTTCTGCAAGGTCGTCATCAATACAGACTACTCGCCGACCGTCACACCAAACATTTCTATATGTGCTTGCAAATTCGAGATGTCCTCTTAAATTGAGAAATCTTTGATACTGATCAGAAGCTGGATCATAATGCTGGAGACGTTCTAAGCTATATTCCCGTGTAGCAACTTCATAAGATTCATACCACTGCGGTGGATAATTAAACAGGAGATGTTCGTAATCATTTAAAGAAGGAATGAATTTCTTGCAAATTAAATCTCCTTCTTCAAACTGCATGATGCTCCATAATTGATAAGGTTGATAAAACCGTATTTCAGATCTTTCTCCCAAACTTGATGAAATTGTGATAAGAAGCTGTCTTTTTGTGACTCCAAGACTGCGAAGGGCATGGCGCACAATTGCTGGGAGCTGCTGTATTATTTCAAAATCATCTCTGGATAAAGAAAACCTTTGGACTAAGCCTTGCTCGATATAAGAGATGTCTACTACATGTGATGGCAGGAACAACTTGGGAAAACCAGTTGCCCAGCTGATATATTGCGCTTTGAACATTAAGCGCTCCTTGATCTGACAAGAAAGAGTTTTTTCTCTTATTCTTGCAGCAATTTCATCTGGAAGGGTTGTGTTAACCTTTTCCAGGAGGTTGATTCTGGATGTTTTTCCACCAGCATAAGCAGATAACAGTGCTTTTTGATGGATGTTTTGACACAACAGAATTTGGGTTTCTAAATCCTTGATATGGGTGACAATGTTGGATAAGGTTTTTCTAGTATTTTTCCTTTTATTGGAAAGGATAGCACTCCAATGAGCATTGATAAGTTCTTAAGAGGTGATGGATACTCCTGGATTGAAAAAAGGAATGGTCATTTGTTGGGTTGTTGGTCTGGAGGAAGAGCTGGATTCAAGAAGAGGGGCTTTGCTTTTACTAGAGCTTGATGCCATAATGACGAAGAGAACCTGGATAAGGAGTTGAACTGAAAATCTAGATATGGGATTAAATGGCAAAATTTGAAATGAAGTCATTAGAGAGATAATTTATTTTATTTGAGACTGGATATTGGCTTATTCGAATGCAAAAATTAATTCTTTATTCTTTATGACAGTTTTCAGACCTGTAGAATCAATTTGAAAAGGTTGTAACATTTGTAGAAAAGGATTTCCAAGGATAACATCATTGTTTAAATCCTTTCCTAAAAAGAAATTTGTCTTTATGATATTTCATTTTTACAGACATAAACATCATTTAATTTGCATTTGATAAGGAGTTTTTTTATTAGCCGTAGCTAGATTGAGTTTATTTTTTATTTTTAGATAATATTTTCTCGGGATTAATCCTTCCCTTATGACATTGACATCTGCGCCACTATCAAGTAAGCACAGGGTCTTAATAGAGAATTTTTTGATCTGAATTGTGACTTAGGTTTTCCATTTTTGAAATGGATTTTTGGATAAAGAATTGATGAAATTTTTTAAACTATCATCAATGTTTTCTTGATTTTCAATGTCGTTATCGTCTTTGTTATTTTCAAATTTTTCATTATTTTCTTGATGAGTTTTTAGTATGTGAAATTCAACCTTGTTTGAGTTCTTGAAGTTCAATTAAGTTTCGTTTTAAGAAATTTATTTCTTGCCTTTGATCATTAATTTCTTTATGAAGGTCTGGAATTGTCAGGTGAGGAGGACCATTTTGTTCTCTTAATCTGTTTAAAACAGTTTTAATACTAAATTGTTCAGGTAAAGTATGTATTGTAGCTCTTCCTTTTTTATTGCCTTTATTTACAGTCTAAATTTTTTCAAAGTATTTATTTTTTAATTCTTCATCTTTAAGATCTTTAAACATTTCTAATACCAATTCTTATGGGGCAGAGAGCATGTTTAAGGATAAAGAAGAAGAAGAGGCAAATTCATACTGAATTTCACTATCAAATATTTTGCAATGACATGTATCAGAAGAATTATCTGTATCTGATGTTACGGAGGATTCTTTTAAAATAGTTTTTAATTCTTTTCGGTTTTAACCTTTAATTATGGGCAATCAGGGGCTATATGGCCTTTTTCTTTGCAATTATAGCACTGTATTTTTTTTTGTTTTTGTTTATGGTAAGAAGAAGATGGTTTTTCTTTTGTAAAAGATTTGTTTGTTTCTTTATAAGGATTGCGATGAAAGGATTTTTTATGATATCTTCGTGAGGGCATATAATATCGCGGTGTTGCAAATTGTTTAGATTTTCTTTTTTGGTAATTTATTTTTTAATTGTTTTTTTTCTTTTGGCTAAAAGGACTAATTAAAGGTTCCATGCCAAATTGATAACAAAAATTTCCAAGTTCATATTTACTAATTCTTATTTTATTTTAATTTGCCGTTTGAGTTTGATTTCATTACACAATGAAAATCCAACTTTATTAATTTTTTGAATTAAATCTCCATATGTATACATAGCATAATTCAAATTTCCAAAATTTTCAGAGATTAACTCTTCTCTAACCTTTTCTGCAAAAAGTTTAGGAAGTCCTTATATAAATTTTTATTTCCAAAATTCTGAATTGCTTGAATCGATTGTATAAAGTTTTGATAAGAAAACATCTTTATACCAACAAAAATCAGAAAATGTTGGGCATGATAAATTAATTAATTGAGTTTTTAATTTTTCTTCTACATTCATATAATTTCCAACAAAATGTTTAATTATATTGCTAATAAGCATATAAACGGAATCAGGGATCATTTGTCCTTGAGGGGTAATGATAGGATTTCCGGATGGATCTCTTTTTACTACATTTACAATAGTTTGTCTTTCTATATCTGATAAATATTTTTCCCACCAACAATTTAATTGTTCAGTAAATCCAAGGACAACTGCATTTGCTGCATGTTTGTGATCATTACCGGCAGCTATGATAGTAGAAGCATATATCATCATCTGCTGGCATACTTGAATGATTTGATATTCAGATAATCCGTCGACACTCCATTCATATATTGATGAGCTTTCAAATTTAAGACCATTTAAAGTAGCTTGTTCTTCGAATTGAAGATCAACTGGAGTCGGTCGTGGATAATAATTTCTTCTTTTAGCTGTAGTAACAATTGGTTTTTGTCTTATAAATATTTTATTGAGTTGTAGAGAGTCTTGATGGTTTTGATCATCTTGATGTTCCTCTTGAGAATTTTCTTCAGAATTTATGGCTTCGGAATCGGAGCCAGAATTAAAATTTTTTGAAGTTGAGCCTAAAACAATTATAGATTTTTCAGCTTTTAGATCTGTATTTTCTTGAAGTTTTATGTTAGTAAAACTATGAGATAATTGATTGATGAGTTCATCGGAAAATTTTAAAGGTTTCTTTTCTAACTTTATATCCCTTAGGATTTCACCCCGAAAACCTAAAGTTTGTGTCTTAATTACTTTTTGAGAAGAGGATGCTTCATGGATTTTGAAAATAGTTTCTACTTTATCTTCAATTCTATTGGTTTGTTCGCCAATAGTATGAAGGTTGATATTTGTATAATTATTTTGTTCTAAAATATGACATAAGTCTGATTTGTAAACAAAGTCTGATTTTCCTTTATCTCCTTGGATTTTTGCAACATCTTTGATGGGTACGGCTGAGGCGTCTTTATAAATAATTTGATATAAAGGAGGATGTTTAGATTCTTCAGTTCTTTGGGGAGAAGAACTGGTTGAAGCGATGATCCATGATGAACTTAATTTTGTTATCATATTTATGGATAAATCTTCAATATTATATCGTTTCTTCATGGCTAATTTAAGCCAATCAAAGAAATAAATGTTTCTTTCATGATCAAACATATATTTATCTCACTTTTATTTTAAGAAGTCTTCATGTTCTGGAGAAACATATTTAAAGAAAGATTTTGTCAAAGGATGAGCTACTAAATTCTTTTTTAACATTTCTTTGTCAATTTCAAAACTTTCAATAACATTTATATTAAAATCAGCTTCTGAGGGATTGTATGTATGAGATGGAGAAGCTTGATAAGAAGGATAAACAAGTCCTGTAGGCCTCAAATTTATATGAGGTGGTTACTGTATGGAAGTTCCTACAACAGAAGGAGGATGAGAATAAGACGTTTTAGAGGGTTGATAAACTGTCGGAGTTGTTTTTCGAAAATCTGTTTGGAAATTTATTTCAACACTTCCATCTTCATGTTCAATTATGTTTTCAATGTCTTGATTTTCTTTAGGTTTTTCTGGTTGAGCATTTTCTAAAAGCCATTTACCGGATAAATTAATATCATTCCATTGGATGAGTTTGGGAATATTAACTTCATTTTTTAAATAGGTTTGGAATAAGGTAGTCATACCTCTGGCTTGATTAGAATAGGCTATGCCTGGGACCACTGAATTCATAAGTTTATAATAAACTCTATAAACGAGGGCGAGATTTTGATTATGAGGATTCATATGAAAACCTTTTGTCTGGATGGCTAAAAGGAGAGCTTCATGTGCACCTGGATCTGTAAGAGAAACAGAGAAATTGGGAAAACAGTTGAAGAAAGTAGGGCCATTAGCCAAACTTGATTCAACCAATCCTATTAATGAATCACTGAATTTTTTATGTCTTGTATCTTGGACATACATGAGAGCTTCTGTTCTCAGTCCAACTCTTGTTAGAGGCTTTAGAGCAACTTGCACTAAGCCAAAATGAATATAATTATATGTTTTAGCATATTCTTGTATTTCTTGGGGCTTAATTAAGGAAAGATGCTGAATATTACTAGTAATGGATTCAGTTCGTTCAATAGTTTTTATTTTATAACTTGATTTTAATTGAAAATTTCCCATTTTATAAACTTTATGTTTTTGAATAGTTGGAATTGTCCAGTCACAAATAATTTGATCTAAATCATCATAGCTAATTTCTTCACTATTTTTAATAGACATGGAAGATAAGGAATTTGATGATGAGGAAGAAGAAAGTACAAGGTTCTTAATAAGCTTAGCCATAATTTGTATTACCGAGTTATTTTAACCAAATCCACCACGAGTATCTAACGCTTTGAGGGTTTACACACCAACAACACGCCTTAAAACGCCTTCACACGGCTTAACAACGGCGATAACAATGGCTACCTCTGCGCTCCGGGCGGAATATGATTAAAATTTCTCAATAATAACAAACACACAACTAAGTATTAAGACTTTTGACTCTCTTACTTCTGAGTCAGCAATTCCTTAAACAACAACAATAAAGCATAACATAACCAAAATAAGTGAAGAAATACTCACAAAGCAATTTTATTGATAATCAAAACTGATTACAAGTGGACTTGATGACACACTTCCGGGGCCAAACTTGGCTCTGATACCAAAATGGGACAGAAGGGTGGAGGGTGTATGGAAAGAGATGGCTGGATTTTGGATAGGACTGATTTCCAACTGTTGGTTTTACACATAGCTAGATGAGCCTATTTATAGTAATTACAAACTGCATTTACATTTCATTGCAACTGGATTTTACTTGTATTTACATTTCATTTGCTATTCATGCTCACGCTGAATTTAATGTTCGATACTGTAAGGCTGCTAGCGTGAATCTTCTTGTCTGCTATAGAATCTCCATGGTAATAAACGTGGCCTTATCTTGAAGTATAACTTTAGAAGCTTTTGACACGTGTTTACGTGATTGCGTCGGAGATGAAATGTTTTTTGCCTTCATACTTGATAATTTTATCTCATATCTTGTACTTTCTGTAGCTTTAAAGTACTTTACTCTTTATTTTATGCAAAAGAAGCTTTTGATGTTGGCTGTAGCCACTTTTGCTGACCAGGGAGTACTTGGTTTTGAATATTCAATGCTTTATGAGGTCCGTAGGAGAAGTTGCCGATAAGAACCAAACCCACTAGGTGGTTGTTGTACTCGGATGATGTCATGATGTCAGGTCATATTCTTTATGGAGGCTGCTCTTTTGGTGATGCTTCTGATGCTTTCGATGTGGGGAATAGTGCTGATAAACAAAATTCGCCTTAGGGGCTGTATAGGATACTTTGTGGAAAATTGAGTGGCTTGATAATCATGGAAGCGGCTTTATTTTGCTTCATTTGAGGCTTCAGAAGTCCAGTTATTATTCCGCATTTCACCATGGAATAACTGGATTAATTCTTCACGAGTGGTCTCTAGAATATCAAAAGAAATATCTTCATAGGCCATGAGAATTTGATTTAATGCATGATGTCCAGATTTAGAAGGATGCTGTATAGCTGTAGTTTGTTCTGCAAGGTCGTCATCGATACAGACTACTCGCCGACCGTCACACCAAACATATCTATATGTGCTTGCAAATTCGAGATGTCCTCTTAAATTGAGAAATCTTTGATACTGATCAGAAGCTGGATCATAATGCTGGAGACGTTCTAAGCTATATTCCCGTGTAGCAACTTCATAAGATTCATACCACTGTGGTGGATAATTAAACAGGAGATGTTCGTAATCATTTAAAGAAGGAATGAATTTCTTGCAAATTAAATCTCCTTCTTCAAACTGCGTGATGCTCCATAATTGATAAGGCTGATAAAACCGTTTTTCAGATCTTTCTCCCAAACTTGATGAAATTGTGATAAGAAGCTGTCTTTTTGTGACTCCAAGACTGCGAAGGGCATGGCGCACAATTGCTGGGAGCTGCTGTATTATTTCAAAATCATCTCTGGATAAAGAAAACCTTTGGACTAAGCCTTGCTCGATATAAGAGATGTCTACTGCATGTGATGGCAGGAACAACTTGGGAAAACCAGTTGCACAGCTGATATATTGCGCTTTGAACATTAAGCGCTCCTTGATCTGACAAGAAAGAGTTTTTTCTCTTATTCTTGCAGCAATTTCATCTGGAAGGGTTGTGTTAACCTTTTCCAGGAGGTTGATTCTGGATGTTTTTTCATTAGCATAAGTAGATAACAGTGCTTTTTGATGGATGTTTTGACACAACAGAATTTGGGTTTCTAAATCCTTGATATGGGTGACAATGTTGGATAAGGTTTTTCTAGTATTTTTTCTTTTATTGGAAAGGATAGCACTCCAATGAGCATTGATAAGTTCTTAAGAGGTGATGGATACTCCTGGATTGAAAAAAGGAATGGTCATTTGTTGGGATGTTAGTCTGGAGGAAGAGCTGGATTCAAGAAGAGGGGCTTTGCTTTTACTAGAGCTTGATGCCATAATGACGAAGAGAATCTGGATAAGGAGTTGAACTGAAAATCTGGATATGGGATTAAATGGCAAAATTTGAAATGAAGTCATTAGAGAGATAATTTATTTTATTTGAGACTGGATATTTACTTATTCGAATGCAAAAATTAATTCTTTATTATTTATGACAGTTTTCAGGCCTGTAGAATCAATTTGAAAAGGCTGTAACATTTGTAGAAAAGGATTTCCAAGGATAACATCATTGTTTAAATCCTTTCCTAAAAAGAAATTTGTCTTTATGTATATTTCATTTTTACAGACATAAACATCATTTAATTTGCATTTGATAAGGAGTTTTTTTATTAGCCGTAGCTAGATTGAGTTTATTTTTTGTTTTTAGATAATATTTTCTCGGGATTAATCCTTCCCTTATGACATTGACATCTGCGCCACTATCAAGTAAGCACAGGGTCTTAATAGAGAATTTTTTGATCTGAATTGTGACTTAGGTTTTCCATTTTTGAAATGGATTTTTGGATAAAGAATTGATGAAATTTTTTAAACTATCATCAATGTTTTCTTGATTTTCAATGTCGTTATCGTCTTTGTTATTTTCAAATTTTTCATTATTTTCTTGAAGAGTTTTTAGTGTGTGAAATTCAAGATTCTCAACTCCTTGTTTGAGGTCTTGAAGTTCAATTAAGTTTCGTTTTAAGAAATTTATTTCTTGCCTTTGATCATTAATTTCTTTATGAAGGTCTGGAATTGTCAGGTGAGGAGGACCATTTTGTTCTCTTAATCTGTTTAAAACAGTTTTAATACTAAATTGTTCAGGTAAAGTATGTATTGTAGCTCTTCCTTTTTTATTGCCTTTATTTACAGTCTAAATTTTTTCAAAGTATTTATTTTTTAATTCTTCATCTTTAAGATCTTTAAACATTTTTAATACCAATTCTTATGGGGCAGAGAGCATGTTTAAGGATAAAGAAGAAGAAGAGGCAAATTCATACTGAATTTCACTATCAAATATTTTGCAATGACATGTATCAGAAGAATTATCTGTATCTGATGTTACGGAGGATTCTTTTAAAATAGTTTTTAATTCCTTTTCGGTTTTAACCTTTAATTATGGGCAATCAGGGGCTATATGGCCTTTTTCTTTGCAATTATAGCACTGTATTTTTTTTTGTTTTTGTTTATGGTAAGAAGAAGATGGTTTTTCTTTTGTAAAAGATTTGTTTGTTTCTTTATAAGGATTGCGATGAAAGGATTTTTTATGATATCTTCGTAAGGGCATATAATATCGCGGTGTTGCAAATTGTTTAGATTTTCTTTTTTGGTAATTTCTTATTAAATTGTTCTTTTTCTTTTGGCTAAAAGGACTAATTAAAGGTTCCATGCCAAATTGATAACAAAAATTTCCAAGTTCATATTTACTGATTCTTTTTTTATTTTAATTTGCCGTCTGAGTTTGATTTCATTACACAATGAAAATCCAACTTTATTAATTTTTTGAATTAAATCTCCATATGTATACATAGCATAATTCAAATTTCCAAAATTTTCAAAGATTAACTCTTCTCTAACCTTTTCTGCAAAAAGTTTAGGAAGTCCTTATATAAATTTTTCTTTCCAAAATTCTGAATTGCTTGAATCGATTGTATAAAGTTTTGATAAGAAAACAACTTTATACCAACGAAAATCAGAAAATGTTGGCCATGATAAATTAATTAATTGAGTTTTTAATTTTTCTTCTACATTCATATAATTTCCAACAAAATGTTTAATTATATTGCTAATAAGCATATAAACGGAATCAGGGATCATTAGTCCTTGAGGGGTAATGATAGGATTTCCGGATGGATCTCTTTTTACAGCATTTACAATACTTTGTCTTTCTATATCTGATAAATATTTTTCCCACCAACAATTTAATTGTTCAGTAAATCCAAGGACAACTGCATTTGCTGCATGTTTGTGATCATTACCGGCAGCTATGATAGTAGAAGCATATATCATCATCTGCTGGCATACTTGAATGATTTGATATTCAGATAATCCGTCGACACTCCATTCACATGTTGATGAGGTTTCAAATTTAAGACCATTTAAAGTAGCTTGTTCTTCGAATTGAAGATCAACTGGAGTCGGTCGTAGATAATAATTTCTTCTTTTAGCTGTAGTAACAATTGGTTTTTGTCTTTTAAATATTTTGTTGAGTTGTAGAGAGTCTTGATGGTTTTGATCATCTTGATGTTCCTCTTGAGAATTTTCTTCAGAATCTATGGCTTCGGAATCGGAGCCAGAATTAAAATTTTTTGAAGTTGAGCCTAAAACATTTATAGATTTTTCAGCTTTTAGATCTTTATTTTCTTGAAGTTTTATGTTAGTAAAACTATGAGATAATTGATTGATGAGTTCATCGGAAAATTTTAAAGGTTTCTTTTCTAACTTTATATCCCTTAGGATTTCACCCCGAAAACCTAAAGTTTGTGTCTTAATTACTTTTTGAGAAGAGGATGCTTCATGGATTTTGAAAATAGTTTCTACTTTATCTTCAATTCTATTGGTTTGTTCGCCAATAGTATGAAGGTTGATATTTGTATAATTATTTTGTTCTAAAATATGACATAAGTCTGATTTGTAAACAAAGTCTGATTTTCCTTTATCTCCTTGGATTTTTGCAACATCTTTGATGGGTACGGCTGAGGTGTCTTTATAAATAACTTGATGTAACGGAGGATGTATAGATTCTTCAGTTCTTTGGGGAGAAGAACTGATTGAAGCGATGATCCATGATGAACTTAATTTTGTTATCATATTTATGGATAAATCTTCAATATTATATCGTTTCTTCATGGCTAATTTAAGCCAATCAAAGAAATAAATGTTTCTTTCATGATCAAACATATATTTATACCACTTTTATTTTAAGAAGTCATTATGTTTTGGAGAAACATATTTAAAGAAAGATTTTGTCAAAGGATGAGCTACTAAATTCTTTTTTAACATTTCTTTATCAATTTCAAAACTTTCAATAACATTTATATTAAAATCAGCTTCTGAGGGATTGTATGTATGAGATGGAGAAGCTTGATAAGAAGGATAAACAAGTCCTGTAGGCCTCAAATTTATATGAGGTGGTTACTGTATGGAAGTTCCTACAACAGAAGGAGGATGAGAATAAGACTTTTTAGAGGGTTGATAAACTGTCGGAGTTGTTTTTCGAAAATCTGTTTGGAAATTTATTTCAACACTTCCATCTTCATGTTCAATTATGTTTTCAATGTCTTGATTTTCTTTAGGTTTTTCTGGTTGAGCATTTTCTAAAAGCCATTTACCGGATAAATTAATATCATTCCATTGGATGAGTTTGGGAATATTAACTTCATTTTTTAAATTGGTTTGGAATAAGGTAGTCATACCTCTGGCTTGATTAGAATAGGCTATGCCTGGGACCACTGAATTCATAAGTTTATAATAAACTCTATAAACGAGGGCGAGATTTTGATTATGAGGATTCATATCAAAACCTTTTGTCTTGATGGCTAAAAGGAGAGCTTCATGTGCACCTGGATCTGTAAGAGAAATAGAGAAATTGGGAAAACAGTTGAAGAAAGTAGGGCCATTAGCCAAACTTGATTCAACCATTCCTATTAATGAATCACTGAATTTTTTATGTCTTGTATCTTGGACATACATGAGAGCTTCTGTTCTCAGTCCAAGTCTTGTTAGAGGCTTTAGAGCAACTTGCACTAAGCCAAAATGAATATAATTATATGTTTTAGCATATTCTTGTATTTCTTGGGGCTTAATTAAGGAAAGATGCTGAATATTACTAGTAATGGATTCAGTTCGTTCAATAGTTTTTATTTTATAACTTGATTTTAATTGAAAATTTCCCATTTTATAAACTTCATGTTTTTGAATAGTTGGAATTGTCCAGTCACAAATAATTTGATCTAAATCATCATAGCTAATTTCTTCACTATTTTTAATAGACATGGAAGATAAGGAATTTGATGATGAGGAAGAAGAAAGTACAAGGTTCTTAATAAGCTTAGCCATAATTTGTATTACCGAGTTATTTTAACCAAATCCACCACGAGTATCTAACGCTTTGAGGGTTTACACACCAACAACACGCCTTAAAACGCCTTCACACGGCTTAACAACGGCGATAACAATGGCTACCTCTGCGCTCCGGGCGGAATATGATTAAAATTTCTCAATAATAACAAACACACAACTAAGTATTAAGACTTTTGACTCTCTTACTTCTGAGTCAGCAATTCCTTAAACAACAACAATAAAGCATAACATAACCAAAATAAGTGAAGAAATACTCACAAAGCAACTTTATTGATAATCAAAACTGATTACAAGTGGACTTGATGACACACTTCCGGGGCCAAACTTGGCTCTGATACCAAAATGGGACAGAAGGGTGGAGGGTGTATGGAAAGAGATGGCTGGATTTTGGATAGGACTGATTTCCAACTGTTGGTTTTACACATAGCTGGATGAGCCTATTTATAGTAATTACAAACTGCATTTACATTTCATTGCAACTGGATTTTACTTGGATTTACATTTCATTTGCTATTCATGCTCACGCTGAATTTAATGTTCGATACTGTAAGGCTGCTAGCGTGAATCTTCTTGTCTGCTATAGAATCTCCATGGTAATAACCGTGGCCTTATCTTGAAGTATAACTTTAGAAGCTTTTGACACGTGTTTACGTGATTGCGTCGGAGATGAAATGTTTTTTGTCTTCATACTTGATAATTTTATCTCATATCTTGTACTTTCTGTAGCTTTAAAGTACTTTACTCTTTGTTTTATGCAAAAGAAGCTTTTGATGTTGGCTGTAGCCACTTTTGCTGACCAGGGAGTACTTGGTTTTGAATATTCAATGCTTTATGAGGTCCGTAGGAGAAGTTGCCGATAAGAACCAAACCCACTAGGTGGTTGTTGTACTCGGATGATGTCATGATGTCAGGTCATATTCTTTATGGAGGCTGCTCTTTTGGTGATGCTTCTGATGCTTTCGATGTGGGGAATAGTGCTGATAAACAAAATTCGCCTTACGGGCTGTATAGGATACTTTGTGGAAAATTGAGTGGCTTGATAATCATGGAAGCGGCTTTATTTTGCTTCATTTGAGGCTTCAGAAGTCCAGTTATTATTCCGCATTTCACCATGGAATAACTGGATTAATTCTTCACGAGTGGTCTCTAGAATATCAAAAGAAATATCTTCATAGGCCATGAGAATTTGATTTAATGCATGATGTCCAGATTTAGAAAGATGCTGTATAGCTGTAGTTTGTTCTGCAAGGTCGTCATCGATACAGACTACTCGCCGACCGTCACACCAAACATATCAATATGTGCTTGCAAATTCGAGATGTCCTCTTAAATTGAGAAATCTTTGATACTGATCAGAAGCTGGATCATAATGCTGGAGACTTTCTAAGCTATATTCCCGTGTAGCAACTTCATAAGATTCATACCACTGCGGTGGATAATTAAACAGGAGATGTTCGTAATCATTTAAAGAAGGAATGAATTTCTTGCAAATTAAATCTCCTTCTTCAAACTACATGATGCTCCATAATTGATAAGGCTGATAAAACCGTTTTTCAGATCTTTCTCCCAAACTTGATGAAATTGTGATAAGAAGCTGTCTTTTTGTGACTCCAAGACTGCGAAGGGCATGGCGCACAATTGCAGGGAGCTGCTGTATTAATTCAAAATCATCTCTGGATAAAGAAAACCTTTGGACTAAGCCTTGCTCGATATAAGAGATGTCTACTGCATGTGATGGCAGGAACAACTTGGGAAAACCAGTTGCCCAGCTGATATATTGCGCTTTGAACATTAAGCGCTCCTTGATCTGACAAGAAAGAGTTTTTTCTCTTATTCTTGCAGCAATTTCATCTGGAAGGGTTGTGTTAACCTTTTCCAGGAGGTTGATTCTGGATGTTTTTTCATCAGCATAAGTAGATAACTGTGCTTTTTGATGGATGTTTTGACACAACAGAATTTGGGTTTCTAAATCCTTGATATGGGTGACAATGTTGGATAAGGTTTTTCTAGTATTTTTTCTTTTATTGGAAAGGATAGCACTCCAATGAGCATTGATAAGTTCTTAAGAGGTGATGGATACTCCTGGATTAAAAAAAGGAATGGTCATTTGTTGGGATGTTAGTCTGGAGGAAGAGCTGGATTCAAGAAGAGGGGCTTTGCTTTTACTAGAGCTTGATGCCATAATGACGAAGAGAACCTGGATAAGGAGTTGAACTGAAAATCTGGATATGGGATTAAATGGCAAAATTTGAAATGAAGTCATTAGAGAGATAATTTATTTTATTTGAGACTGGATATTTGCTTATTCGAATGCAAAAATTAATTCTTTATTATTTATGACAGTTTTCAGGCCTGTAGAATCAATTTGAAAAGGCTGTAACATTTGTAGAAAAGGATTTCCAAGGATAACATCATTGTTTAAATCCTTTCCTAAAAAGAAATTTGTCTTTATGTATATTTCATTTTTACAGACATAAACATCATTTAATTTGCATTTGATAAGGAGTTTTTTTATTAGCCGTAGCTAGATTGAGTTTATTTTTTGTTTTTAGATAATATTTTCTCGGGATTAATCCTTCCCTTATGACATTGACATCTGCGCCACTATCAAGTAAGCACAGGGTCTTAATAGAGAATTTTTTGATCTGAATTGTGACTTAGGTTTTCCATTTTTGAAATGGATTTTTGGATAAAGAATTGATGAAATTTTTTAAACTATCATCAATGTTTTCTTGATTTTCAATGTCGTTATCGTCTTTGTTATTTTCAAATTTTTCATTATTTTCTTGATGAGTTTTTAGTATGTGAAATTCAAGATTCTCAACTCCTTGTTTGAGGTCTTGAAGTTCAATTAAGTTTCGTTTTAAGAAATTTATTTCTTGCCTTTGATCATTAATTTCTTTATGAAGGTCTGGAATTGTCAGGTGAGGAGGACCATTCTGTTCTCTTAATCTGTTTAAAACAGTTTTAATACTAAATTGTTCAGGTAAAGTATGTATTGTAGCTCTTCCTTTTTTATTGCCTTTATTTACAGTCTAAATTTTTTCAAAGTATTTATTTTTTAATTCTTCATCTTTAAGATCTTTAAACATTTCTAATACCAATTCTTATGGGGCAGAGAGCATGTTTAAGGATAAAGAAGAAGAAGAGGCAAATTCATACTGAATTTCACTATCAAATATTTTGCAATGACATGTATCAGAAGAATTATCTGTATCTGATGTTACGGAGGATTCTTTTAAAATAGTTTTTAATTCTTTTTCGGTTTTAACCTTTAATTATGGGCAATCAGGGGCTATATGGCCTTTTTCTTTGCAATTATAGCACTGTATTTTTTTTTGTTTTTGTTTATGGTAAGAAGAAGATGGTTTTTCTTTTGTAAAAGATTTGTTTGTTTCTTTATAAGGATTGCGATGAAAGGATTTTTTATGATATCTTCGTAAGGGCATATAATATCGCGGTGTTGCAAATTGTTTAGATTTTCTTTTTTGGTAATTTCTTTTTAAATTGTTCTTTTTCTTTTGGCTAAAAGGACTAATTAAAGGTTCCATGCCAAATTGATAACAAAAATTTCCAAGTTCATATTTACTGATTCTTTTTTTATTTTAATTTGCCGTCTGAGTTTGATTTCATTACACAATGAAAATCCAACTTTATTAATTTTTTGAATTAAATCTCCATATGTATACATAGCATAATTCAAATTTCCAAAATTTTCAAAGATTAACTCTTCTCTAACCTTTTCTGCAAAAAGTTTAGGAAGTCCTTATATAAATTTTTCTTTCCAAAATTCTGAATTGCTTGAATCGATTGTATAAAGTTTTGATAAGAAAACAACTTTATACCAACGAAAATCAGAAAATGTTGGCCATGATAAATTAATTAATTGAGTTTTTAATTTTTCTTCTACATTCATATAATTTCCAACAAAATGTTTAATTATATTGCTAATAAGCATATAAACGGAATCAGGGATCATTTGTCCTTGAGGGGTAATGATAGGATTTCCGGATGGATCTCTTTTTACTGCATTTACAATAGTTTGTCTTTCTATATCTGATAAATATTTTTCCCACCAACAATTTAATTGTTCAGTAAATCCAAGGACAACTGCATTTGCTGCATGTTTGTGATCATTACCGGCAGCTATGATAGTAGAAGCATATATCATCATCTGCTGGCATACTTGAATGATTTGATATTCAGATAATCCGTCGACACTCCATTCACATGTTGATGAGGTTTCAAATTTAAGACCATTTAAAGTAGCTTGTTCTTCGAATTGAAGATCAACTGGAGTCGGTCGTAGATAATAATTTCTTGTTTTAGCTGTAGTAACAATTGGTTTTTGTCTTTTAAATATTTTGTTGAGTTGTAGAGAGTCTTGATGGTTTTGATCATCTTGATGTTCCTCTTGAGAATTTTCTTCAGAATCTATGGCTTCGGAATCGGAGCCAGAATTAAAATTTTTTGAAGTTGAGCCTAAAACATTTATAGATTTTTCAGCTTTTAGATCTTTATTTTCTTGAAGTTTTATGTTAGTAAAACTATGAGATAATTGATTGATGAGTTCATCGGAAAATTTTAAAGGTTTCTTTTCTAACTTTATATCCCTTAGGATTTCACCCTGAAAACCTAAAGTTTGTGTCTTAATTACTTTTTGAGAAGAGGATGCTTCATGGATTTTGAAAATAGTTTCTACTTTATCTTCAATTCTATTGGTTTGTTCGCCAATAGTATGAAGGTTGATATTTGTATAATTATTTTGTTCTAAAATATGACATAAGTCTGATTTGTAAACAAAGTCTGATTTTCCTTTTTCTCCTTGGATTTTTGCAACATCTTTGATGGGTACGGCTGAGGTGTCTTTATAAATAATTTGATGTAAAGGAGGATGTATAGATTCTTCAATTCTTTGGGGAGAAGAACGGGTTGAAGCGATGATCCATGATGAAATTAATTTTGTTATCATATTTATGGATAAATCTTCAATATTATATCGTTTCTTCATGGCTAATTTAAGCCAATCAAAGAAATAAATGTTTCTTTCATGATCAAACAAATATTTATACCACTTTTATTTTAAGAAGTCATTATGTTTTGGAGAAACATATTTAAAGAAAGATTTTGTCAAAGGATGAGCTACTAAATTCTTTTTTAACATTTCTTTATCAATTTCAAAACTTTCAATAACATTTATATTAAAATCAGCTTCTGAGGGATTGTATGTATGAGATGGAGAAGCTTGATAAGAAGGATAAACAAGTCCTGTAGGCCTCAAATTTATTTGAGGTGGTTACTGTATGGAAGATCCTACAACAGAAGGAGGATGAGAATAAGACTTTTTAGAGGGTTGATAAACTGTCGGAGTTGTTTTTCGAAAATCTGTTTGGAAATTTATTTCAACACTTCCATCTTCATGTTCAGTTATGTTTTCAATGTCTTGATTTTCTTTAGGTTTTTCTGGTTGAGCATTTTCTAAAAGCCATTTACCGGATAAATTAATATCATTCCAATGGATGAGTTTGGGAATATTAACTTCATTTTTTAAATTGGTTTGGAATAAGGTAGTCATACCTCTGGCTTGATTAGAATAGGCTATGCCTGGGACCACTGAATTCATAAGTTTATAATAAACTCTATAAACGAGGGCGAGATTTTGATTATGAGGATTCATATCAAAACCTTTTGTCTGGATGGCTAAAGGGAGGGCTTCATGTGCACCTGGATCTGTAAGAGAAACAAAGAAATTGGGAAAACAGTTGAAGAAAGTAGGGCCATTAGCCAAACTTGATTCAACCATTCCTATTAATGAATCACCGAATTTTTTATGTCTTGTATCTTGGACATACATGAGAGCTTCTGTTCTCAGTCCAAGTCTTGTTAGAGGCTTTAATGCAACTTGCACTAAGCCAAAATGGATATAATTATATGTTTTAGCATATTCTTGTATTTCTTGGGGCTTAATTAAGGTAAGATGCTGAATATTACTAGTAATGGATTCAGTTCGTTCAATAGTTTTTATTTTATAACTTGATTTTAATTGAAAATTTCCCATTTTATAAACTTCATGTTTTTGAATAGTTGGAATTGTCCAGTCACAAATAATTTGATCTAAATCATCATAGCTAATTTCTTCACTATTTTTAATAGACATGGAAGATAAGGAATTTGATGATGAGGAAGATGAAAGTACAAGGTTCTTAATAAGCTTAGCCATAATTTGTATTACCGAGTTATTTTAACCAAATCCACCACGAGTATCTAACGCTTTGAGGATTTACACACCAACAACACGCCTTAAAACGCCTTCACACGGCTTAACAACGGCGATAACAATGGCTACCTCTGCGCTCCGAGCGGAATATGATTAAAATTTCTCAATAATAACAAACACACAACTAAGTATTAAGACTTTTGACTCTCTTACTTCTGAGTCAGCAATTCCTTAAACAACAACAATAAAGCATAATATAACCAAAATAAGTGAAGAAATACTCACAAAGCAACTTTATTGATAATCAAAACTGATTACAAGTGGACTTGATGACACACTCCCGGGGCCAAACTTGGCTCTGATACCAAAATGGGACAGAAGGGTGGAGGGTGTATGGAAAGAGATGGCTGGATTTTGGATAGGACTGGTTTCCAACTGTTGGTTTTACACATAGCTGGATGAGCCTATTTATACTAATTACAACTGCATTTACATTTCATTGCAACTGGATTTTACTTGCATTTACATTTCATTTGCTATTCATGCTCACGCTGAATTTAATGTTCGATACTGTAAGGCTGCTAGCGTGAATCTTCTTGTCTGCTATAGAATCTCCATGGTAATAAACATGGCCTTATCTTGAAGTATAACTTTAGAAGCTTTTAACATGTGTTTACGTGATTGCATCGGAGATGAAATGTTTTTTGTCTTCATACTTGATAATTTTATCTCATATCTTGTACTTTCTGTAGCTTTAAAGTACTTTACTCTTTGTTTTATGCAAAAGAAGCTTTTGATGTTGGCTGTAGCCACTTTTGCTGACCAGGGAGTACTTGGTTTTGAATATTCAATGCTTTATGAGGTCCGTAGGAGAAGTTGCCGATAAGAACCAAACCCACTAGGTGGTTGTTGTACTCGGATGATGTCATGATGTCAGGTCATATTCTTTATGGAGGCTGCTCTTTTGGTGATGCTTCTGATGCTTTCGATGTGGGGAATAGTGCTGATAAACAAAATTCGCCTTACGGGCTGTATAGGATACTTTGTGGAAAATTGAGTGGCTTGATAATCATGGAAGCGGCTTTATTTTGCTTCATTTGAGGCTTCAGAAGTCCAGTTATTATTCCGCATTTCACCATGGAATAACTGGATTAATTCTTCACGAGTGGTCTCTAGAATATCAAAAGAAATATCTTCATAGGCCATGAGAATTTGATTTAATGCATGATGTCCAGATTTAGAAGGATGCTGTACAACTGTAGTTTGTTCTACAAGGTCGTCATCGATACAGACTACTCGCCGACCGTCACACCAAACATATCTATATGTGCTTGCAAATTCGAGATGTCCTCTTAAATTGAGAAATCTTTGATACTGATCAGAAGCTGGATCATAATGCTGGAGACGTTCTAAGCTATATTCCCGTGTAGCAACTTCATAAGATTCATACCACTGCGGTGGATAATTAAACAGGAGATGTTCGTAATCATTTAAAGAAGGAATGAATTTCTTGCAAATTAAATCTCCTTCTTCAAACTGCATGATGCTCCATAATTGATAAGGCTGATAAAACCGTATTTCAGATCTTTCTCCCAAACTTGATGAAATTGTGATAAGAAGCTGTCTTTTTGTGACTCCAAGACTGCGAAGGGCATGGCGCACAATTGCAGGGAGCTGCTGTATTATTTCAAAATCATCTCTGGATAAAGAAAACCTTTGGACTAAGCCTTGCTCGATATAAGAGATGTCTACTGCATGTGATGGCAGGAACAACTTGGGAAAACCAGTTGCCCAGCTGATATATTGCGCTTTGAACATTAAGCGCTCCTTGATCTGACAAGAAAGAGTTTTTTCTCTTATTCTTGCAGCAATTTCATCTGGAAGGGTTGTGTTAACCTTTTCCAGGAGGTTGATTCTGGATGTTTTTTCATCAGCATAAGTAAATAACAGTGCTTTTTGATGGATGTTTTGACACATCAGAATTTGGGTTTCTAAATCCTTGATATGGGTGACAATGTTGGATAAGGTTTTTCTAGTATTTTTTCTTTTATTGGAAAGGATAGCACTCCAATGAGCATTGATAAGTTCTTAAGAGGTGATGGATACTCCTGGATTAAAAAAAGGAATGGTCATTTGTTGGGATGTTAGTCTGGAGGAAGAGCTGGATTCAAGAAGAGGGGCTTTGCTTTTACTAGAGCTTGATGCCATAATGACGAAGAGAACCTGGATAAGGAGTTGAACTGAAAATCTGGATATGGGATTAAATGGCAAAATTTGAAATGAAGTCATTAGAGAGATAATTTATTTTATTTGAGACTGGATATTTGCTTATTCGAATGCAAAAATTAATTCTTTATTATTTATGACAGTTTTCAGGCCTGTAGAATCAATTTGAAAAGGCTGTAACATTTGTAGAAAAGGATTTCCAAGGATAACATCATTGTTTAAATCCTTTCCTAAAAAGAAATTTGTCTTTATGTATATTTCATTTTTACAGACATAAACATCATTTAATTTGCATTTGATAAGGAGTTTTTTTATTAGTCGTAGCTAGATTGAGTTTATTTTTTGTTTTTAGATAATATTTTCTCGGGATTAATCCTTCCCTTATGACATTGACATCTGCGCCACTATCAAGTAAGCACAGGGTCTTAATAGAGAATTTTTTGATCTGAATTGAGACTTGGGTTTTCCATTTTTGAAATGGATTTCTGGATAAAGAATTGATGAAATTTTTTAAACTATCATCACTGTTTTCTTGATTTTCAATGTCGTTATCGTCTTTGTTATTTTCAAATTTTTCATTATTTTCTTGATGAGGTTTTAGTATGTGAAATTCAAGATTCTCAACTCTTTGTTTGAGGTCTTGAAGTTCAATTAAGTTTTGTTTTAAGAAATTTATTTCTTGCCCTTGATTATTAATTTCTTTATGAAGGTCTGGAATTGTCAGGTGAGGAGGAACATTTTGTTCTATTAATCTGTCTAAAACAGTGTTAATACTAAATTGTTCAGGTAAAGTATGTATTGTAGCTTTTCCTTTTTTATTGCCTTTATTTATAGTCTGAATTTTTTTAAAGTATTTATTTTTAATTCTTCATCTTTAAGATCTTTAAACATTCCTAATACCAATTCTTCTGAGGCAGAGAGCATGTTTAAGGATGAAGAAGAAGAAGAGGCAGATTCATACTGAATTTCACTATCATATATTTTGCAATGACATGTATCAGAAGAATTGTCTGTATCTAATGTTACGGAGGATCCTTTTAAAATAGTTTTTAATTCTTTTTCGGTTTTAACCTTTAATTGTGGGCAATCAGGGGCTATATGGCCTTTTTCTTTGCAATTATAGCACTGTATTTCTTTTTGTTTTTGTTTATAGTAAGAAGAAGATGGTTTTTCTTTTGTAAAAGATTTATTTGTTTCTTTATAAGGATTGCGATGGAAGGATTTTTTATGATATCTTCGTGAGGGCATATAATATCGCGGTGTTGCAAATTGTTTAGATTTTCTTTTTTGGTAATTTCTTTTTAAATTTTCCTTTTTCTTTTGGCTAAAAGGACTAATTAAAGGTTCCATGCCAAATTGATAACAAAAATTTCCAAGTTCATATTTACTGATTCTTTTTTGATTTTCAATTTGCCGTTTGAGTTTGATTTCATTACACAATGAAAATCCAACTTTATTAATTTTTTGGATTAAATCTCCATATGTATACATAGCATAATTCAAATTTCCAAAATTTTCAGAGATTAACTCTTCTCTAACCTTTTCTGCAAAAAGTTTAGGAAGTCCTTATATAAATTTTTCTTTCCAAAATTCTGAATTGCTTGAATCGATTGTATAAAGTTTTGATAAGAAAACATCTTTATACCAACGAAAATCAGATAATGTTGGGCATGATAAATTAATTAATTGAGTTTTTAACTTTTCTTCTACATTCATATAATTTCCAACAAAATGTTTAATTATATTGCTAATAAGCATATAAACGGAATCAGGGATCATTTGTCCTTGAGGGGTAATGATAGGATTTCCGGATGGATCTCTTTTTATTGCATTTACAATAGTTTGTCTTTCTATATCTGATAAATATTTTTCCCACCAACAATTTAATTGTCCAGTAAATCCAAGGACAACTGCATTTGCTGCATGTTTGTGATCATTACCGGCAGCTATGATAGTAGAAGCATATATCATCATCTGCTGGCATACTTGAATGATTTGATATTCAGATAATCTGTCGACACTTCATTCATATATTGATGAGCTTTCAAATTTAAGACCATTTAAAGTAGCTTGTTCTTCGAATTGAAGATCAACTGGAGTCGGTCGTGGATAATAATTTCTTGTTTTAGCGGTAGTAACAATTGGTTTTTGTCTTATAAATATTTTATTGAGTTGTAGAGAGTCTTGATGGTTTTGATCATCTTGATGTTCCTCTTGAGAATTTTCTTCAGAATCTATGGCTTCGGAATCGGAGCCAGAATTAGAATTTTTTGAAGTTGAGCCTAAAACATTTATAGATTTTTTAGCTTTTAGATCTTTATTTTCCTGAAGTTTTATGTTAGTAAAACTATGAGATAATTGATTGATGAGTTCATCGGAAAATTTTAAAGGTTTCTTTTCTAACTTTATATCCCTTAGGATTTCACCCTGAAAACCTAAAGTTTGTGTCTTAATTACTTTTTGAAAAGAGGATGCTTCATGGATTTTGAAAATAGTTTCTACTTTATCTTCAATTCTATTGGTTTATTCGCCAATAGTATGAAGGTTGATATTTGTATAATTATTTTGTTCTAAAATATGACATAAGTCTGATTTGTAAACAAAGTTAGATTTTCCTTTATCTCCTTGGATTTTTGCAACATCTTTGATGGGTACGGCTGAGGTGTCTTTATAAATAATTTGATGTAAAGGAGGATGTATAGATTCTTCAGTTCTTTGGGGAGAAGAACTGGTTGAAGCGATGATCCATGATGAACTTAATTTTGTTATCATATTTATGGATAAATCTTCAATATTATATCGTTTCTTCATGGCTAATTTAAACCAATCAAAGAAATAAATGTTTCTTTCATGATCAAACATATATTTATACCACTTTTCTTTTAAGAAGTCTTTATGTTCTGGAGAAACATATTTAAAGAAAGATTTTGTCAAAGGATGAGCTGCTAAATTCTTTTTTAACATTCCTTTATCAATTTCAAAACTTTCAATAACATTTATATTAAAATCAACTTCTGAGGGATTGTATGTATGAGATGGAGAAGCTCGATAAGAAGGATAAACTAGTCCTGTAGGCCTCAAATTTATATGAGGTGGTTACTGTATGGAAGATCCTACAACAGAAGGAGGATGAGAATAAGACTTTTTAGAGGGTTGATAAACTGTAGGAGTTGTTTTTCGAAAATCTGTTTGGAAATTTATTTCAACACTTCCATCTTCATGTTCAATTATGTTTTCAATGTCTTGATTTTCTTTAGGTTTTTCTGGTTGAGCATTTTCTAAAAGCCATTTACCGGATAAATTAATATCATTCCATTGGATGAGTTTGGGAATATTAACTTCATTTTTTAAATTGGTTTGGAATAAGGTAGTCATACCTCTGGCTTGATTAGAATAGGCTATGCCTGGGACCACTGAATTCATAAGTTTATAATAAACTCTATAAACGAGGGCGAGATTTTGATTATGAGGATTCATATCAAAACCTTTTGTCTAGATGGCTAAAGTGAGGGCTTCATGTGCACCTGGATCTGTAGGAGAAACAGAGAAATTGGGAAAACAGTTGAAGAAAGTAAGGCCATTAGCCAAACTTGACTCAACCATTCCTATTAATGAATCACTGAATTTTTTATGTCTTGTATCTTGGACATACATGAGAGCTTCTGTTCTCAGTCCAAGTCTTGTTAGAGGCTTTAGAGCAACCTGCACTAAGCCAAAATGGATATAATTATATGTTTTAGCATATTCTTGTGTTTCTTGGGGCTTAATTAAGGAAAGATGCTGAATATTACTAGTAATGGATTCAGTTCATTCAATATTTTTTATTTTATAACTTGATTTTAATTAAAAATTTCCCATTTTATAAACTTCATGTTTTTGAACAGTTGGAATTGTCTAGTCACAAATAATTTGATCTAAATCATCATAGCTAATTTCTTCACTATTTTTAATAGACATGGAAGATAAGGAATTTGATGATGAGGAAGAAGAAAGTACAAGGTTCTTAATAAGCTTAGCCATAATTTGTATTACCGAGTTATTTTAACCAAATCCACCACGAGTATCTAACGCTTTGAGGATTTACACACCAACAACACGCCTTAAAACGCCTTCACACGGCTTAACAACGGCGATAACAATGGCTACCTCTGCACTCCGGGCGGAATATAATTAAAATTTCTCAATAATAACAAACACACAACTAAGTATTAAGACTTTTGACTCTCTTACTTCTGAGTCAGCAATTCCTTAAACAACAACAATAAAGCATAACATAACCAAAATAAGTGAAGAAATACTCACAAAGCAACTTTATTGATAATCAAAACTGATTACAAGTGGACTTGATGACACACTCCCGGGGCCAAACTTGGCTCTGATACCAAAATGAGACGGAAGGGTGGAGGGTGTATGGGAAGAGATGGCCGGATTTTGAATAGGACTGGTTTCCAACTATTGGATAAGGTTTTTCTAGTATTTTTTTCTGTTATTGGAAAGGATAGCACTCCAATGAGCATTGATAAGTTCTTGAGAGGTGATGGATACTCTTGGATTGAAAAAAGGAATGGTCATTTGTTGGGATGTTGGTCTGGAGGAAGTACTGGATTCAAGAAGAGGGGCTTTGCGTTTGCTAGAGCTTGATGCCATAATGACGAAGAGAACCTGGATAAGGAGTTAAACTGAAAATCTGGATATGGGATTAAATGGCAAAACTTGAAATGAAGTCATTAGAGAGATAATTTATTTTATTTGATACTGGTTATTTGCTTATTCGAATGTTAAAATTAATTCTTTATTATTTATGACAGTTTTCAGTACTGTAGAATCAATTTGAAAAGGCTGTAACATTTGTAGAAAAGGATTTCCAAGGATAATATCATTGTTTAAATCCTTTCCTAAAAAGAAATTTGTCTTTATGTATATTTCATTTTTACAGACATAAACATCATTTAATTTGCATTTGGTAAGGAGTTTTTTTATTAGTCGTAGCTAGATTGAGTTTATTTTTTGTTTTTAGATAATATTTTCTCGGGATTAATCCTTCCCTTATGACATTGACATCTGCGCCACTATCAAGTAAGCACAGGGTCTTAATAGAGAATTTTTTGATCTGAATTGAGACTTGGGTTTTCCATTTTTGAAATGGATTTCTGGATAAAGAATTGATGAAATTTTTTAAACTATCATCAATGTTTTCTTGATTTTCAATGTCGTTATCGTCTTTGTTATTTTCAAATTTTTCATTATTTTCTTGATGAGGTTTTAGTATGTGAAATTCAAGATTCTCAACTCTTTGTTTGAGGTCTTGAAGTTCAATTAAGTTTTGTTTTAAGAAATTTATTTCTTGCCCTTGATTATTAATTTCTTTATGAAGGTCTGGAATTGTCAGGTGAGGAGGAACATTTTGTTCTCTTAATCTGTCTAAAACAGTGTTAATACTAAATTGTTCAGGTAAAGTATGTATTGTAGCTTTTCCTTTTTTATTGCCTTTATTTATAGTCTGAATTTTTTTAAAGTATTTATTTTTTAATTCTTCATCTTTAAGATCTTTAAACATTCCTAATACCAATTCTTCTGAGGCAGAGAGCATGTTTAAGGATAAAGAAGAAGAAGAGGCAGATTCATACTGAATTTCACTATCAAATATTTTGCAATGACATGTATCAGAAGAATTGTCTGTATCTAATGTTACGGAGGATCCTTTTAAAATAGTTTTTAATTCTTTTTCGGTTTTAACCTTTAATTGTGGGCAATCAGGGGCTATATGGCCTTTTTCTTTGCAATTATAGCACTGTATTTCTTTTTGTTTTTGTTTATAGTAAGAAGAAGATGGTTTTTCTTTTGTAAAAGATTTATTTGTTTCTTTATAAGGATTGCGATGGAAGGATTTTTTATGATATCTTCGTGAGGGCATATAATATCGCGGTGTTGCAAATTGTTTAGATTTTCTTTTTTGGTAATTTCTTTTTAAATTTTTCTTTTTCTTTTGGCTAAAAGGACTAATTAAAGGTTCCATGCCAAATTGATAACAAAAATTTCCAAGTTCATATTTACTGATTCTTTTTTGATTTTCAATTTGCCGTTTGAGTTTGATTTCATTACACAATGAAAATCCAACTTTATTAATTTTTTGGATTAAATCTCCATATGTATACATAGCATAATTCAAATTTCCAAAATTTTCAGAGATTAACTCTTCTCTAACCTTTTCTGCAAAAAGTTTAGGAAGTCCTTATATAAATTTTTCTTTCCAAAATTCTGAATTGCTTGAATCGATTGTATAAAGTTTTGATAAGAAAACATCTTTATACCAACGAAAATCAGATAATGTTGGGCATGATAAATTAATTAATTGAGTTTTTAACTTTTCTTCTACATTCATATAATTTCCAACAAAATGTTTAATTATATTGCTAATAAGCATATAAACGGAATCAGGGATCATTTGTCCTTGAGGGGTAATGATAGGATTTCCGGATGGATCTCTTTTTACTGCATTTACAATAGTTTGTCTTTCTATATCTGATAAATATTTTTCCCACCAACAATTTAATTGTCCAGTAAATCCAAGGACAACTGCATTTGCTGCATGTTTGTGATCATTACCGGCAGCTATGATAGTAGAAGCATATATCATCATCTGCTGGCATACTTGAATGATTTGATATTCAAATAATCTGTCGACACTCCATTCATATATTGATGAGCTTTCAAATTTAAGACCATTTAAAGTAGCTTGTTCTTCGAATTGATGATCAACTGGAGTCGGTCGTGGATAATAATTTCTTGTTTTAGCGGTAGTAACAATTGGTTTTTGTCTTATAAATATTTTATTGAGTTGTAGAGAGTCTTGATGGTTTTGATCATCTTGATGTTCCTCTTGAGAATTTTCTTCAGAATCTATGGCTTCGGAATCGGAGCCAGAATTAGAATTTTTTGAAGTTGAGCCTAAAACATTTATAGATTTTTTAGCTTTTAGATCTTTATTTTCTTGAAGTTTTATGTTAGTAAAACTATGAGATAATTGATTGATGAGTTCATCGGAAAATTTTAAAGGTTTCTTTTCTAACTTTATATCCCTTAGGATTTCACCCTGAAAACCTAAAGTTTGTGTCTTAATTACTTTTTGAAAAGAGGATGCTTCATGGATTTTGAAAATAGTTTCTACTTTATCTTCAATTCTATTGGTTTATTCGCCAATAGTATGAAGGTTGATATTTGTATAATTATTTTGTTCTAAAATATGACATAAGTCTGATTTGTAAACAAAGTTAGATTTTCCTTTATCTCCTTGGATTTTTGCAACATCTTTGATGGGTACGGCTGAGGTGTCTTTATAAATAATTTGATGTAAAGGAGGATGTATAGATTCTTCAGTTCTTTGGGGAGAAGAACTGGTTGAAGCGATGATCCATGATGAACTTAATTTTGTTATCATATTTATGGATAAATCTTCAATATTATATCGTTTCTTCATGGCTAATTTAAACCAATCAAAGAAATAAATGTTTCTTTCATGATCAAACCTATATTTATACCACTTTTCTTTTAAGAAGTCTTTATGTTCTGGAGAAACATATTTAAAGAAAGATTTTGTCAAAGGATGAGCTGCTAAATTCTTTTTTAACATTCCTTTATCAATTTCAAAACTTTCAATAACATTTATATTAAAATCAGCTTCTGAGGGATTGTATGTATGAGATGGAGAAGCTCGATAAGAAGGATAAACTAGTCCTGTAGGCCTCAAATTTATATGAGGTGGTTACTGTATGGAAGATCTGATAAACAAATCCTGTAGGCCTCAAATTTATATGAGGTGGTTCCTGTATGGAAGATCGTACAACAGATGGAGGATGAGAATAAGACTTTTTAGAGGGTTGATAAACTGTAGGAGTTGTTTTTCGAAAATCTGTTTGGAAATTTATTTCAACAATTCCATCTTCATGTTCAATTATGTTTTCAATGTCTTGATTTTCTTTAGGTTTTCTGGTTGAGCATTTTCTAAAAGCCATTTACCGGATAAATTAATATCATTCCATTGGATGAGTTTGGGAATATTAACTTTATTTTTTAAATTGGTTTGGAATAAGGTAGTCATACCTCTGGCTTGATTAGAATAGGCTATGCCTGGGACCACTGAATTCATAAGTTTATAATAAACTCTATAAACGAGGGCGAGATTTTGATTATGAGGATTTATATCAAAACCTTTTGTCTGGCTGGCTAAAGTGAGGGCTTCATGTGCACCTGGATCTTTAAGAGAAACAGAGAAATTGGGAAAACAGTTGAAGAAAGTAAGGCCATTAGCCAAACTTGAATCAACCATTCCTATTAATGAATCACTGAATTTTTTATGTCTTGTATCTTGGACATACATGAGAGCTTCTGTTCTTAGTCCAAGTCTTGTTGGAGGCTTTAGAGCAACTTGCACTAAGCCAAAATGGATATAATTATATGTTTTAGCATATTCTTGTATTTCTTGGGGCTTAATTAAAGAAAGATGCTGAATATTATTAGTAATGAATCAATTCCTGTGTGATCATTCCCCGTAAAGAGAGAATTTTTCCTAAGGTTGTCCATAGAAGTGTTGCACGAAAATGATTTCCAGGTGTTAATGCATGGAGGCTTTCCCTATATTAATGGGCCACATTGATTTTCATGATGTTGTCTTCTACTGACGTCTGTAAGAGAAAATTCACTCCATGGAAATTACATTGTATTGTATTGTATCATATTGTATTAATTACGTGAAAAGTAAGACTAATAATTTATTAATTTTGATTCGAAATTATAACAAGGAAATGAAGAAGCAAGATAGGAGAGGAGGTGAACTTAAAAGAATGGGCTGTAAGTGATAACTTGTCCCAATCTCGGACTTCGATAATAGATTTATGAAACATAACTGATGCCAGAGGACGATGATGATCATAATATAAATCGATGCAAAGTGTGCTTGGATCCTCAGTGGAGCCCTATTGGGAAATGCTCCAGGATATCCACATAGATGGGAAACCTCTAGGAGTGGGAATGAGTCAAGCTGGGTCAGCTGGTTAGGTTGAGCAGTGTGGATAACATGTAAAGACTCAACCTCAACCCAAGCTATTTTCTAATCAGTTTAAAAATGTCAATCCAGATCAAACCTTGAAGTTAAGAGATTCATCCCGAAACCTTAATTAACACGTGAGATTTTGAAAAATGGCCTTTTATCTTACCGGTAAGAGGTGATTGTTCTTATCTATTTGATCATGGTTTAAACCTGTGCAGGCACCATTCCCTCATGAGAGGGCCTGTGCCTAAGGTCTATCTACTTCACTTGCCCGAGGGCTCTACGTAGCTCTTTGAGGTCTACTTTCCTCCACCGAGGGTAGGGCCTCAGCCCCATATAGACGTGATAAAAATCAAAAAAAGGGGGAGGGGGTGGTCCAGCAGGGAATTCCCAACCCTATAAATATAATGTCAAGTACACAGTTGAAAATCAACAGCTAGTTTTGATAGTTCTTTATTTAAAAAAGCACAATAAATGTCCTTCCAAACTTTGATCTTCTATTTAAAACAGGAGGGCAGATAAGCAACAAATTTTCATATAATAATGAAAGCAAAAGTCTGAATAGTTGAGATTGTAATCTCAAGAAACAGAATGCGTTGTTTCTTCTGAACACAAGCAATTTGTTCTTTGGAAAGGGAAGCACAGGAAGATTTCTAGTGCAAACCAGAGATAAACATACCTTTGTCAAGCACGCTAAAATTTCTGGATCACAACAGAATTAGCAAGCCCTGATTGCTCTATTGTCTTTGTCACATCAGTAAGTTGCTTGGGAGGGAACCCCACAGTCCGCACCCGATAAGTTCGTGCTTCTCCAGGCCTTGAGGCATCAATGAATGCCCGGATGTCTCCTACAGTGTGCTGGAAGTTGAAATGTGCAACCATGCAAGTGCCATCGCCTAACCTCAACTGAACAGAGGTTGGTGGCAATGAACCATCTACAGTTGGGGCAGCAGATGAGGACATTGTGCTACCAGAAGCAGAAGTCATGCTCGACTCCAAGGATGCTAGGCTGGAGGACAACCCGCTGCCTAGAGTTCTTCCTACACCCTGAAATGGAACATACTGCTTCTCTGGCTCCTGAAAGGAAAGGGAGGATTAGAAAACACAGATGTGCAGTGGTAAAAAAAAGAATGAACGGTGAAAAGTAGTACTCACTGGGTAATTTCCTTCCCTCCTCATGAGATTAACATGGACAGGTGCCCTCCTATCAGCTGGCTCAAGCTCTCTTGGACACTAAAGACTTCCTGACACTCTGCATGCGAAAAAAATCTCATTCACTAGTTTCAAAGACGTTTAGTCCAAATAGGAAGAGATTTATTTATTTATTCAAATGGCATATTGAAAGGCGGCCTAGCTCAGTGGTAAAGGCTTACCGGTAGCATACCTCTTCAAAATAAAGGTAATGCGTACATCTTGCCCTTTTTTCTATTCAACAAAAGCTTATCTCATCCATCAGGATCCTCTTTCAAAAACCCATCAGCTCAGCCAATTCAGGTCACTAAGCTCTCATCTAGTTAGATCGGGATAATCTCATAACAATTATTGTTTTTTTGCGAGGATGAAGTAGCTAATATGTATTGTATTAGCTGAGATGGAACCAATAAATATTAATTATTGCCATTGTCATGCATTATGCGCATGCAAATGCATATAAGGTGATACTTATGTCCCAATACATGTGTATGAGCCAATAAGGTATGAGCCAGTAAGGCCTGATACATACAGGGTGAGTCCTTTTTGAAGCCCAAAAGCCTAGTTTTTCTCATTCATTTGCAGTGGAAAGGCTCTAAGAAGGGTTTTGCGCCTCTCTACCAAAATAAATAAGAAACACTTCTTAAAAAAACAATTGATGTCAATACTTTGCCTTAAGGTAAGAGAAAAGCTTAATATGGCCAAAATTTTTAGGTCATTTTCATTTGTTTTGAGTAGGAATAAGCTTCAATTTTTTATGGAAAATATAAGCTTCAAATTATTCCTACCTAATGCATGTTTGAAGCGCAGAGATCAAACTTTGTTTCAATTGTTCATCCATAAAAAATGTTATTAGGTTAATATTCAGGACTTGAGTAACACAATAGGTGAACAATCACATGAGTAGTGTGCTTCTAGAATCATGCAACAATAGAAGACCTATATGACATTGAAAGGTCGGATATATACATTTGTTTCTGTGAAAATGAAAACAAACATCTACATTTAACATTTTCTGTTATTCTGAATTTTTTGAATAATTTTTCACATTTTTAACCTCAAACAAAATTCGCGTCCATACCTGCAACCAATGCATATAATTGGAGGGTGGTCAATATGCCCTGTAACAGCCTCAAAGCCCTTGGCTTTTGTACATCTCTTGATCTAAACAGACTGTTGTACACTACAACATATACTGGCTGTTGTACACTACAACATATACTGGGTAAGGCCCAAATAACTGCTTTGATTGGTGATCCTGAGCAGCTAATTAGTAGAATTAAAAGGGCAAATGCAATAAGAAATCAATTATGACTTGCATTTAAGTAGAAAACTTAGTGTTCAGTTCTTCGTGAAGCAGTTCTTAACATATTTTGCAGAGTTGCTAGGACCTCACATGAGCTGACACTTGGGCAAACAGGTGGCAGGCCCACCCCACTGAAACCACTATTTTTTGCAATGGAACAGCATGCCTTTCACTGCCACAGAAACATATTCAAGAATTGGAAGACTATATTTTCCCATAGAAACATTAACAAAGATGGTGCAGCAACTGTCTCGTGCTTAACAACTTGAGCACCATGTCAAAGTGGGAGATGTGATTTGTTGGAGCCTCCATCCATGCCCATGGGCCTTAAAAAAGGTGAGCTTAGTAAATTAGATATACGCAAAATATCAGTCCCATGGACGTTTCAAACAACCCTGTCAACCGTGGTGGTTGCATGGCAAACATTTCCCCCCTAAGTATCATCTATTTCACAGCGTGAGATGCCAACAACGACTAATGATGCTAGAAGGTCATCTCACAAACAAACCAATGGCATAGATAGAAGGTATTCATTGGAAATCATGTGGTTTGGAGTTCAAGTCATCTCTTCTTTCAAAACATATTAGTAGGCACATGCAGCAAACTCTAGAAGAAGACATTTCCGCAGCAATGTTCCAGATGCTACCTCAAGAAAAAGGTTTCAGTGGAAAATAGTTAATCATCAAAGCACAGGGAAGACAATTCCAATATCTATGTAGGCATTGAACATCAGATTCGTCCTTGAAAAAACATGGATAATGTTAAACAGGCCCAAGGCCCAAAGCCCATCAATGTTATATCTCACGTGGAATTTATTTGGTCAATATTGAGACAGCTGAAATTGATTTGGTCAATATTGAGACAGCTTTAGCTTTCTTTTCTTAGAATAACAATTGTTGTAATTAGTTGCTTTCTTAACTTAGATTAGTGATTGATACAATTAGATGGTTTTCCTTTCTTAAAGCCTAGATTATAGGCATGTAAATACCTATATAATGATGTACAATCTCCATAGAAAAACACACAAAAATTATTGCATTCTCAAGAGTATATTCAAACTCTTTTTGTGATCGTGAATTTGTCATGGTATCAGAGCAAGGATCAAGGCAGTCTTGATCTTAGACATCTTCCAAAGCCTTGAGGGAATATGGATAGAGAGCATAAGTCTCTCTCGTGCAACAAATAGATTCAGGATCTATTTTCAAGAAGTTTCCAGCAACACAGTGCCAGCGATACCTTCTTCTTGTGTCAAAGATATTCTGTTAGTGGCCCATTGTTGATTGATCAGATCAATTTCAGAAATCACCCACTCATGGTCGCCTCATATTTCTAAGGATATTAATGATTTTTCAAGAATTTTTCAGAGACTCAAGGTTGGTATTTTACTCATTTTCAAGGTTTACCATAAATTTATATTGTTTTCATCAGGACCGTTGCCATGGAAAAATCTGAGGTCACGTTGATTAAATTTACGGGAAAGAATTACCCTGCCTGGTCTTTCAAATTTCAAACATACCTCGAAGCCAAGGAATTGTGGGGATTTGTTTCTAGCACGGAACTTAAACCCACTGAGGATAAGAAAAAGATCTCTTCTTCGCATACTAAAGATGCCAAAATCAAATCATGGATTCTGGGATCCGTTGAGCCCCATCTGATAATGAATCTCAAGCCTTACTCTACTTCTAAAGCCATGTGGGGCTATTTGAAGAAAGTATATCATCAAGATAACTCTGCACGCCAATTCCATCTTGAATGTGCAATTGCTGAATATACACAAGGGACTTCGTCAGTACAAGATTATTATTCTGGATTCCGTACACTGTGGTCAGAATACGATAGTATTAAGTATGCGGATGTGGATGACAATGTGTTGACAGTAATCCAAGACCTTCAGGCTTCTAGTTAGCGAGATCAATTTTTGATGAAACTGCGTAATGAATATGAAAGTGTCTACTCTGCCCTAATGAATCGAACGCCCTTACCTTCATTGGATGCCTGCTTGAATGAACTCTTACAAGACGAACAAAGCCTTACGACCTCGGCTCATATTGCTAAACAAAAGACTGAAACCTATTCAGTTGCGTTCTCAGCCAATAAAACTTCTCAGCCTCCGCCTTGAGACTTGAGTTAAACCCAATGCTACAGTTGTCAGAAATTTGGGCATCTTGCATCTCAATGCAAACAGAAAGTCGGTAGTTACTGTAAAAAGTCAGGACATATCATCTCTGAATGTTGCCGCCGTCCACCATGTCCGTCAACATAGTATCAGACTCCACAATATCCTGCTCCGCGGTATTAGAATTCACAGTCTCAGATTCCACACGCATATGTGGCTTCCTCGGTTATGCCTATTCCTACATCTGCACCCACACAGCCTGGGGCCTCATCATCTCTCACTCCTGAATTGGTTCAACAAATGATTATCAATGCCCTCTCTGCCTTTGGTCTCTCCGGTAAGTCACCTTCATCTTCTACTTGGTTCCTTGATTCCGGGGCGTCTAATCATATGACGTATTCCCACACCCCTTTCTCCAATCTGACAAGTTACAATGGCCATCTTCAAATACAAACTGCTGACGGCGGCCATGTTCCCATTACTGCTATCGGAGATATCCTTGGTCCCATCCCATTGAAAAATGTTTACCTCTGTCCTAATTTAACTTCCAATTTATTGTCAGTTGGACAACTTGTTGAAAATAATTGTAACATTTCTTTTTGTTCTTCTGGTTGTGTTGTGCAGGACCAGATGTCCGGGAAGGAGATTGTGAGGGGGCCTAAGTGTGGACGCTTGTTTCCGCTGGATCTTTCTCAAATTTCTAGGAATCAATTTGACAATAATGTGTTTTGTTTTTCTCTTAGAGATAACTGCCGGTTGTGGCATAATAGACTCGGACATCCTAATTCCAAGGCCTTGTCCCTTATGTTAAATTCTGGTTTATTAAATAAATCTCTTGGTTTATCTTCTTGTGTGCCTTTTGATTGTGCTACTTGTAAAATGGGAAAGAGCAAAACTCTTCTGTTTCCTCATTCCACTTCACACACTTCTCAGTGTTTTGAGTTAGTTCATAGTGATGTATGGGGAATTGCCCCAACTCTTTCCCACGCTCACTATAAATATTTTGTGACCTTTATTGATGATTTCAGTCGGTTCACATGGGTCTACTTTTTGCATTCAAAATCTGATGTTTTTAATGTTTTTAAAATATTTTTGGCTTATGTTGAAAATCAATTTTCCACCTGCATTAAAATCTTGAGATTTGATTCAGGCGGGGAATATATGTCCTCTGAGTTTCAGCAGTTTTTGCAAAACAAAGGCATTATTTCTCAAAAATCTTGTCCTTATACTCCCCAGCAGAATGGAATCGCTGAAAGAAAAAATAGACATCTCCTTGATGTCACTCGTTCTCTTCTTCTGGAATCATCGGTTCCTACTCGTTTTTGGGTTGAGGCACTGGCTACAGCTGCTCATCTTATCAATCGTATGCCATCCACCTCCATTGAAAATCAAAGCCCATATTACTGCTTTTACAAAACCGCTCCATCTTATGATGATCTTCACGTTTTTGGCTCCATTTGTTTTGTGCACTTGCCTCCTTCTGAGAGGACAAAACTCACGGCACAATCAGCTCAGTGTGTGTTTTTAGGTTTTGTACCCTTCCAAAAAGGGTTCCTTTGCTATAATCCTCACATTCGTCGTTTTCGTACCTCTAGGAATGTCGTCTTCTTCGAACATCAGTATTTTTTTCAAACACACATTGATCCTCCTGACTCCTCTTTTGTGTCATTATTTGGTTTTTCTGAAGACTCGTCAGTTGTTCATTTTAATCCTACCTTTGTGTATCACAGACGGCACAGCACAGCGCCTACTAGTGATCCCCCTCCTGATCTTCCTCCGGCATCCGGTTCCGGCCATACTTCACTGCGTCGCTCCACTCGGATTTCGGTACCGCCAGACCATTATGGGTTCTCACATACTTTTTAATGGCCACTTTGTCTTCTTCTTCCATTCCACTATCATATTCTCAGGTTGTACAGGATCCGTGTTGAAACAAGGCTATGCAAGATGAATTGGATGCGTTAGCGCACAATCATACGTGGGATATTGTACCATCTCCTGTGGGTGTCAAACCTATTGGCTATAAGTCGGTTTTTTCTCTCAAGTTGAAATCTGATGGCTCTTTAGATCGATATAAGGCACGTCTTGTTGCTCTTGGAAATCGGTAGGAATATGGCATTGATTATGATGAGACTTTTGCTCCGGTTGCCAAGATGACCAACGTCCGCACTATTCTTGCTGTTGCTGCATCTCAATCTTGGCCTCTCTATCAAATGGATGTCAAAAATACGTTTCTCCATGGTGATCTCAAAGAAGATGTTTATATGCGTTTGCCTCAGGGATGCTCATCCGGCACTGGTATGGTTGTTAAACTTCGTCGCTCCCTCTATGGTCTGAAACAAGCTCCTCGCGCATGGTTTGAGAAATTTCAAGCTGCGCTTCTCCGCTTGGATTTTCATCCAAACGCATATGTGATGAGTCTTTAAAAATACTTATTTTCATACACATTTTGACCCATTTTAAGGACTTATTAACTTGAAAGAGCCTCATTTAGTGTGATATCATGGCTTAATTCATTTTAAATTCATCTTTATATTTTTTTGCATAAATTGCTTAAAAATCACACTTTTTGCATAAATTCATGAAACCTGCTATTTTTGGAAAGTCTATTTTTGGAAAGTTTTGTGAAAATAATTTTTCTCATGAAATAAATTGAATTCTCTTCATCATTAGTTCATTCATACAAAATCAAGAAGAATGATGTACATTTTTATTATCATTTCATGAGAAATGGGCCCACAATCATGCATATATGATGTTAGGGGTAAAATTATCTTTTCACAGGAATTCACATCTGTTTTATAGGAAATTGATTATATGGGTCCCATTTGTAAAGAATTGAGGCAAGGAATTGATTTTTAAGAGAAAGGAGAGCAGAATTGAAGAGAAGGAAATTGGAAGAAAATTGTAAAAAGTCGGCTACATGGTCCCACACACACATGCACATGTGTGGGGCACACTTGTAAAACATCCAAGATGGGGTCCATTTATTTGTTGCACATTTTTAAGAGATTTTGAAGAGAATTTGAAGAATATCTCATCAAAGATGGACAAGGAAAGCCACATTGGTGTTCTTTTTTGAGAAGGAGAAGATTTAATTGAAAAAAAATATAAAAAAAATCCAAGCAAGCTATTTCACGTCCAAAAGAGATTTTGGATCAGATTTTGATTGAAAAAGTAAAGGAAAAAATCAAGGGAGAATTATCTAGAAGATCTCTTCAAGTTAGGAGCCAACAAGGAAAACTTTCCAAAAAAGGAAAGTTGACAATGAAAAGAGATAAAAGGGGAAGTTCTACACCTCATGTGGACCAAGTTTGATTCTAAGAGAGGATTCTTATCCCTATTTCATCTCTCAAAAGATCTCAATGCAAGGTAGCAAAGACAAAGAAGGAAAGAAGCATCCAAGAAGGATTTCTGGACAAAACAAGCAAGGAAAGAAGAGAAAAATAAAAAGAAAAAAATCCCCAAGGATATTGCACGTCCAAAGCATTGGTTAGAGCCTTTTTTTTTCATTTTTTTTATTATTTTTAAGATTTTAAAGTTTGAGAAGGAGTAGGACTTGAAAAAGTATAAATAAGGCACCCTTCTCCCATAATCTTTATGGAAGAATTACCCACCTCCCACCTCTAGATTTCTACATCCACCTCTCCCTCTCTTGTCTCTACATCTTAAGTCATCAAGGAGGCTTAGCCCTAAAGCCACACCACCAACCTTGAAGATTAACTAGAAGGAGGTATTCTTTTTCATCCTAGTATGTATAATCTTTTGGTTTAATTTTTTTTCATCTTATGTAAAGGTTGTCATACTAGTTAAATAATATTCATCTTCTTATTCTTCTTATTCTTATGGTTGTATGATTGCTTAATTTGTGTTTTTATTATTTGGAATTGACGACCTAAATAGAGAGCATATCTTAAGAAATTATTAGGCCTAGATTAAGAGAGAATATTAAGTGAATATACCGCCTTTGACTTCCATTGTTTACCGTTTTTTACTTCAGTTATACCACCTTTGACTTCCTGCAATTCTTATTTTCTTTCATTGCATGTTTAATTTTAAATTTTTGCACTTTTATTTTACTACACCTTTTACTTTAATTTCTGCACTTTTTCATGTTTAAGACCTGCACAGTTTTGTTTGGTGATATTCACTGCTAAAATTGGATTTAGATTCATGCATATGTTCAGTTATTTATAACATGTTCAGGGCTGTCAACTATGTTAAAGTTGGAAATCAGAAATACTAATTTTATAAATTGAGTGATTAGTTGCTGGAAACAGTCCATAAAATCAAGACAACCCGAATTTGTCATGTCTGAATTATGCCTTCCATTGTGTGATTAATTTGTTTTTAGTTCTGTTTGCTGCCAGAAGGGAATTAGAATATAAACATTAGGTTGAATTCAGAGGTGGAAATCAGTCCTAACTTTGTGCAGAAAAATAGTCTAAAACAGGTTCATGTTGGACGACTTTCATAAACTAGTTGCACATGTTTATAGTATTTGGATGACTGATGTTTATAACAGTTTTCAAAGCTTGAAATCAGATTTAAAATGCAGCTGAAAACAGTACAGAAACTGTTCTAAAACAGTTTTAAAATAGGCATTGCATTATGATCATTATATATAATCTTTCTACATGCACACATCTTCAATGTTGGAACAGTTTTTGAAAACCTGAATCACATCAGAATTCAATTCAGAAAAGCATTGAAAAACAGTTGCTAAACAATGAAATATTAGTGTTGGTTCATGCATATTGATTCATAGCCTGCTTTGCATCAGTTTTACCAAGGAATTTCTGCATTTAGTTGACAAGATTCAGAACTGAAACTGAATTAAAACAAGAAGAAGAATCTGATTCTAGAATTTTGTTTTGCAACCCTTTTAGTTCACACACATGCATGCTCCATTCATCTATTCATTTATGTAGTTTTATTTTTAGAAAGTTTGCATTGTTATTCATCATAGATTAATTTAGGAAAGTTTTTGTTTAATTTTAACTTAGTTTAATTTGTTTCTAACTTTGTTTAGTTTTTTTATTTTTAGTAAGTTTCTAATTTTAGATTTAGTTTTATTGGAAGTTCTAACGTGTGTTTTGTTTTGCAGTAAATTTAATTTTACTTTTAGGAACTTTTAGAATTAAGGATTGTAATTATTTTGTTTTAGGAATGTATGTATTTGTTGGATTATAAATTAGGCTAGTTTTAGATTTTTATTTAAGATAGGTTACAAGTTGAAAATACCTTAAACACATTGCTCCCTGAGGATCGACCTGGTCTCACCAATTTTATTACTACATCGCAGCTCTGCACTGGAGTTCACGATCAAGTTTTTGGCGCCGTTGCCGGGGAGCGCCATTTAAGGTAATTTTTCTAACTTTCCTTTTTTACATTGTTTTGTGGTTGTGGTTTAATTGTGGCATCTTTCTAGAAATAGGAGGACATGCATGGAATGCTAAGCCGCCCTAATTTGGAATAGGAATGTGCATGGAATGCTAGAAAGTACACATCACTCTAATTTTTAGAAACTTTCTAAAATTGGAAAAGTTACTGTTTTTCAACTTGTCTCAACTTCTTTTAGGAAGAAAGTTTACTAAAAGTGATCTAGTCATTGTCCTTAATCTTCTCGGTGTCTAAGGAGGCCTTTGCCCCTGTAGTGCGCGACAGCTTGACTGTTTAGGAAATTGGTCCTTCAAACGGGTCCATCTGTGACTCTACCACTTCCTGGTGGCTAACCTGGCCGAGTTGGTTTCGTAGGACTAGATTGGAAAACTTAAGGAAACTTTTCAACCCTAGGGAGTTTTTTTTAGTTTCTTTCATAACTTAGGCTTTTATTTATTTATTTATTTATTTTTTTTTTTTCATTTTCTAAAAAAAATCTCAAAATTCCAAAAAGAAAGGACAAGCCCTCTCAACCAATTTGGCAAAGAGGATCAGTGCATAGATTAGAAAGGAAAGAATCTCCTAGACCCTCCAGTCCTTTGAGATTGTCTTTAATGGTGAGTGGGTCCGGTAACAATGATGCCCAATTCAGGAATGGGAATAACAATGGGGACCGCAATGGTGTGGAGGTTAATCAGCCACCTAGGACTTTACGTGATTACTTGAACCCCGCTCGACAAACTACACCATCCTGTATAGTGATGCCCCCAATTACGGGTCAATTTGAGATCAAACCAGGCATGATCCAACTTCTACCCAAGTTTCATGGGCTTGACTCTGAAAGTGCATACTTGCACCTAAAAGAATTTGATGAAGTATGCTCAACACTTCAGTTACAAAATGTAGTGCCGGATGTAATCAAACTTCGATTATTTCCATTTTCTTTGAAAGATAAAGCTAAGACTTGGCTCCACTCTCTTAGACCAAGTTCAATTAACACCTGGAAAGGCATAGAGACTAAATTTTTGAAGAAATTCTTCCCATAGCATAAGACCAACACTTTGAAAAGGGAAATTATTATGTTTAGACAAAATCTCAAGGAACCCTATTATAAGTGTTGGGAAAGATTTAACGAATTAGTCCTTGCATGTCCTCATCATGGATATGAAACATATCGTCTCATCGAGATTTTTATTGAGGGTTTAACCCCTGATACCCGTCAATTTATTGAGATGATGTGCAATGGTGAATTCGATTAAAAACAAATTGATGAAGCGTGGGAATTCTTGGAACTAATGGCCGAAAATGCACAAAAATGGGCCTCGTCTGATGGGGCAGATCAATCCAGGTCATTGAACCAGTCTAAGGGAGGAGGAATCTATCATCTGAACAATCAAACTGAAATTCAAGCAAAGCTTGCTGCACTTACAAGAGAAATAGAAACCCTGAAACTTGGAAAGAACAAGGATACAATCATGGTTTGTGGTATTTGTGCTTCTGAAGATCATTTGTCAGCAGACTGTCCAACTAGACCTGCATTACAGGAAGCAATTCAAGAATAGGCTAACATTTTGAACTCATACCAAAAGCCATTCAATACAAATACCATGGGGAACACATATAATCCTTCGTGGCGAACCCACCCAAATTTTAGCTGGAGGAATGGGCCAAGTGCTACACCTGAGTATAATCCCCAAAGACCATCAAATTCTGGTGCATACATGTCTCCACAACATAATACATCTTATGCACCACAAGCTCATAATAGGTCATTGGAGGAGTCCCTCAGTATGCTAGTGCAATCTCAACAACAATTTATGCAAAATATGCAAAATAATCAACAAATGATTCAGAATAACCAGCAGGCTATCCAAAGGTTAGAAACTTCTGTCGAACAAATCAAACGTAGCCTTCAAATTCAAGGGAAAGGAACATTTACTGCTCAACCTCTCCCAAACCCAAAAGGCCAGTTTGACGTGAACGACATAACTAACCCAAACTATCAGGAGCATGTTCAGGCAGTCACTCTACGCAGTGGCAAAGAACTTCAAGACAATCCAGAAAAAGATAAACAACATGTCTCCTCGGATTTGAATGAAAAGATTAAAAAGGATAGTGCTAATGCAAAAACTGTTGTTGAGAATGAAAAAGGTCCTTACCCCATAACTGTCACACCCATTGCCCCTTTTCCACAAAGATTGACCCACCCCAAGAAGCCAATCCCAAACCAGGAGATCTTAGACATTTTTAAGGATGTTAAAATCAATATTCCTCTATTGGATGCAATAAATCAGATTCCATCCTACGCTAAGTTCCTTAAGGATCTTTGCACTGTCAAGCGTAGGACGAATGTACAAAAGAAAGCTTTCTTCACTGAGCAAGTTAGTGCACTCCTAAACAGGAGCACACCCCAGAAATACAAAGATCCAGGATGCCCCACCGTATCGTGCACCATTGGAAATCACTGGATTGGTCAGGCTTTACTAGACCTGGGGGCCAGTGTTAATCTATTCCTCTACTCGGTTTATCAACAACTGGGGCTAGGCGAGTTGAAACCTACCAAGGTTACTCTACAACTTGCAGATCGTTCAATCAAGAAACCAAGGGGGGTAATAGAAGACGTATTAGTGCAAATTGAAAAATTCTATTTTCCTGCTGATTTTTATGTATTGGACACTCAACCAGTACACAATCACAATGCTCAGATTCCGGTAATTTTGGGAAGACCATTTTTAGCAACATCAAATGCATTAATCAATTGCCGGAATGGAATGTTAAAACTTTCTTTTGGAAACATGACCATTGAACTAAATATATTCAATTTATACAAACATCCTAAGGATATTGATGATGATCTCCTTGAAATGAACTTTGTGAATACTGTGCTGGAGGATGATTTAGAGGAGTGTGTTAACTCCCACATTGCACTGATACTTGAGGCCAATGAGGATATAGACTTTCTTGAGGAAATGGATAATGACACTATGGAAGAAGCTCATGCTATCTGGACACCCAAGTTTGAGGAGCTTGTACCAAATGGTGCACCACCTCTTCCATCTCAGGTTAAACCACCCAAACCTGAGTTGAAACCCCTCCCTTCTAACCTCAAATATGCTTACCTTGGGGATGAGGAGACCTACCCAGTAGTTATTTCTTCACTTCTTACTCAGAATTAAGAGGCCCAATTATTGAAAGTACTCAAACAACACAAGAATGCGATTGCTTGGAATGTAGCTGACATCAAAGGAATTGATCCTTTAGTGTGTACGCATCGCATCTACCTTGAAGAGGATGCAAAACCATGTAGGCAGATGCAACGCCGGCTTAATCCTACCATGCAAGAAGTGGTTAGGGCTGAGGTGCTTAAACTGCTTGATGTGGGCATAATCTATCCCATCTCAGATAGCCAGTGGGTCAGCCCTACCCAGGTCATTCCAAAAAAAACCGGTATCACTGTAGTAAAAAATACGCAAAATGAACTTGTTCCTACCCGAGTCTCCACAGGATGGAGGGTATGCATAGACTATAGGAAACTTAATGCAGTCACACGTAAGGACCATTTCCCTCTACCCTTTATGGACCAAATTTTGGAAAGGGTAGCTGGCCACCAGTACTATTGTTTTCTTGATGGATATTCTGGATATAACCAAATAGAAATCTCCCTTGAAGACCAGGAGAAAACTACATTTACATGCCCTTTTGGTACTTTTGCTTATCGGCGAATGCCTTTTGGGTTATGTAATGCTCCCGCCACATTTCAGCGTTGTATGCTGAGTATTTTTAGTGACATGGTGGAATGCATTCTCGAGGTCTTCATGGATGATTTCTTTGTGTTTGGTGACTCATTTGAGGATTGTTTGACCAACCTCGAGATTGTTCTCACCAGATGCGAAGAAAAGAACTTGGTACTCAACTGGAAAAAATGTCATTTCGTGGTTCGCCAGGGAATTGTCCTTGGTCATATTGTGTCTGAACAAGGTTTAGAAGTTGACAAGTCTAAAATTGATTTGATTGCCAACTTACCCACACCCAAAATCGTAAGAGATATAAGATCATTCTTAGGGCATGCAGGGTTTTACAGAAGGTTCATTAAAGATTTTAGTTCTATATCTCGCCCTCTCTGTGAACTGTTATCCAAGGATGCACAATTTGAATGGACTGAGGCATGCCAAGTGGCCTTTGAAAAATTAAAAGGTATGCTAACGTCTGCTCCAATTATGCAACCTCTAGATTGGAACCTTCCTTTTGAACTCATGTGTGATGCCAGTGATTTTGCGGTTGGGGCTGTTTTGGGACAACGTAAGGATAAAAAGCCTTACGTAATTTATTATGCAAGTAAGAGCCTGAATAGTACACAGATCAACTATTCAACCACTGAGAAGGAATTATTGGCAGTGGTCTTTGCACTTGACAAATTTCGCTCTTACTTGATTGGATCTAAGATTGTCGTGTTTACTGATCATTCCGCACTAAAGTACCTTCTTTCTAAGAAAGATGCTAAGCCCAGACTGATTAGATGGATCCTTTTACTCCAGGAATTTAACTTAGAAATCAGAGATAAGAAAGGAGTAGAAAATGTTGTGGCAGATCACCTTTCTAGACTTGTCATTTCTGATACTATTAAGCCAACACCAATCAAGGACAATTTTCCATATGAACACCTTTTTGCATTATCCAAACCCCCTTGGTTTGCAAATATAGCAAATTATCTTGCTATGGGCAGTATTCCTAGTCATTGGACTAAGCAAGATAAAGATTTGTTCTTTTCTAAGGTGAAACATTTTTTCTGGGATGATCCATACTTGTTCAAATACTGCCCAGATCAAATTATCAGGAGGTGTGTGCCAGATGATGAGATTCCTAGTGTCATATCATTATGTTATTCACAGGCTTGTGGAGGCCATTTTTCTGCTAAAAAGACATCCTGCAAAATATTACAATGTGCTTTTTATTGGCCTACACTTTTTAAGGATGTTCATGAATTTTGCAAGACCTGTGAGCACTGCCAAAAATTGGGTAATATTTCAAAAAGAAACATGATGCCTTTGAACCCAATTTTGGTAATTGAAATTTTTGATATATGGGGTATAGACTTTATGGGACCTTTTCCTCCTAGTTTTGGTTTCATTTATGTCTTGGTTGCTGTTGATTATGTCTCAAAATGGATAGAAGCTATTCCTTGCTGAAGTAATGATGCTAAAACTGTTCAGAGATTTTTGAAGGATGTGTTTTCACGATTTGGAACCCCTTGTACCATTATAAGTGATGGGGGATCGCATTTTTGTAATAGAACTTTTGAGGCCCTTATGGAGCAATACGGAATAACTCACAAAGTGGCCCTTATCACCCACAAACTAGTGGGCAAGTAGAGGTATCAAATCGTGAAATCAAGTGGATTTTGGAGACTACCGTAAACCCTAATCGAAAAGATTGGTCTACTCAACTGACTGATGCATTATGGGCTTATCGGATAGCTTTCAAAACTCCTATTGGAATGTCTCCTTATCGGCTAATTTATGGGAAAGCTTGCCACTTGCCAGTGGAACTTGAGCATAGAGCTTATTGGGCTATTAAACAGTTCAACCTTGATACAGATAAAGCTGGATCTAATAGGAAACTACAACTGAATGAATTGGAAGAGTTGCGCAGAGAAGCCTATGTTAATACTAAAATATACAAAGAGAGGACAAAGGTTTTTCATGATAATCAAATCATCAGGAAAAATTTCCACCCTGAGCAAAAAGTCCTCCTTTACAATTCTAGGCTTCGTTTGTTTCCTGGCAAGCTCAACTCTCGATGGACTGGTCCGTACATTGTCAAAACAGTTTTTCCATATGGTGCTGTTGAGATTTTCGATCCAAAAGATGGCCAAATGTTCAAAGTCAATGGCCAAAGATTGAAGCCATTCTTGGAGATCACACCACCTGAAGAGGATGAAATTTCTCTTGATGATCCTATATACAAGGATTGATCGGCCTTGGATCTGACAGAGGCCTTTTGCTGTGTATACTATGTATATTATGGTTTTGCTTTTGTTATTTTTGTCTAAACTTGGACAGGGAGCAACTCAGACATAATTTCAGGTGCCTATTCTCCTTACCCTCTTTTACTATTTTGTTTCCTCATGTTTTTCTTATTGTTTATATTCCATTCATATACATCGAGGACGATGCACATAAGCGGTTGGGGGGTGGAAACAAGCACGCTTGTCCACTTTTAGGCATATAGGTTTTTTTTTTAAATTTTTTTTAGCTTTTAATTTTTTTTAGACTTTTTTTTGGTTTTAGGAATTTTTGCCGGCATTTATTTTACATTTTCATTTACTTTTGCATTTATCTCTCATTTGTTTTTCTCATTTGCTTTTCATTTCATAAAAGAAAGTTTTCAAAAGAATTGAAGCGATTTGAAGATATATAGAAATCTGGAATTTTCATACTTTTGGAAGGAAGTAAAAAGAAAGTTTGCATTTTCTGAAGGAGAAAACCTATCAAAAGATAACCAAAACTTGCTCTTCACATACATACATGTATACATTTGTTTCGACAATTTTGGATATGAAGCTTTGATGCTGTTTGTTTTTGGAATTTTTCTGGAGAATACAATCTGAACTTGAAATTTAGTTTGTAGAATATTTTTGTTTCCTGGTTCATTGTTGGTAAATTGTATATATTAGAACCAAGATGAATTAATTGGAGTGAAATGAGAATTGCCACCTAGTGTTTACTTTGGTTTTTAAAAAAAAAGAGTGAAAAAAAAGAGCATATAATGAGCAATTTGTGACTAGTTTGGGTTCGTAGCCTTTTTAACTCGAGCTAGTAAGACCGGAGGGATATTTCCATATCTAGTGCCCTAAAGCCATCTGGTTTGAGAGTCATTGGCCTAATGCTCGCTACATGGGTTAATTAGAATAGCTAAAGGAACCTAAACATTGCACAGTCACAAGAAAAAAAAAATGAAGATGAATTATGGCCCAATGAGAGTCCGTAGAAATTTTCAAGGGATATGTGCGGAAAAGCATAAAGACTAAGTTTGCTCCTTAGATCCCAACTTTTGCTATATCATATGAACTTGGAAAATTCTACGTTGGAAAAAATAAGAGAGTAAAGAGTGTCCATAAGAGTTTGCAAGGGAGTATGTGCGGGGATGGACAAGGACTAGATTTGCTCTCTGGATCCTAACTTTTCTTATATCGTATGAACTTGGGAACTTTTACGTCGGAAAAAGATAGTGAGAGAAAAAGAGGCCAACTAAAGTAAATAGTAAAGTGGCAGCTATCTTAGTAACTTTGAGAGGAAATTTCTTTTTACTAAATTTTAGGAGATCAGACTATTTGAAGGAAAAATTCTATTTTTGCAGCATTATTGTAGAATATCTGAAATAGGTTTTTGATGTATACAATTTGCCACAGTTCAGGAAGTTGGTTTGAATTTGAGAAATTTTTTTTGAGAATAGAATTGTGGACTGGACTTTGAAAAGTCTGAAAGTGTAATTATTCCAGATTTCGAAAATATCTGATATGAGTGAATTTTCTTTTGAGGAATTTCTTTTCTCTTTTATTCATTTGTTTATTTTTTTTCATTAAACAAAAAAGAGAATTTTGTGGGTATATTCACTGCAAACCCTCACGAGGCACAACTCGTCCACTAGGGGGAACCTAGGGGTTTAAGGGCTTGCTGCATAAGCTAAATGTAGTCGAGAGTGCCAGTGAAAGTGGCATTGCATTCATGTTTAGTTTTATTGCATTGCATTAGTTAAAGATAAGATTAGGTTAGGATGAATTCCTCATATTTTATCGCATTTTTTGATAGGGACTAGCAAAACGCTAGTTGGGGGGTGTGATAAGTCTTTAAAAATGCATATTTTCATACACATTTTGACCCATTTTAAGGACTTATTAACTTGAAAGAGCCTCATTTAGTGTGATATCATGGTTTAATTCATTTTAAATTCATCTTTATATTTTTCTGCATAAATTGCAAATTGCTTAAAAATCACACTTTTTGCAAAAATTCATGAAACCTGCTATTTTTGGAAAGTCTATTTTTGGAAAGTTTTGTGAAAATAATTTTTCTCATGAAATAAATTGAATTCTCTTCATCATTAGTTCATTCATACAAAATTATGAAGAATGATGTACATTTTTATTATCATTTCATGAGAAATGGGCCCATAGTCATGCATATGTGATGTTAGGGGTAAAATTGTCTTTTCGCATGAATTCACATTTGTTTTGTAGGAAATTGATTATATGGGTCTCATTTGTAAAGAATTGAGGCAAGGAATTGATTTTAAAGAGAAAGGAGAGCAGAATTGAAGAGAAAAGGAAATTGGAAGAAAATTGTAAAAAGTCGGCTTCATGGTCCCACACACACATACACATGTGTGGGGCACACTTGTAAAACATCCAAGATGGGGTCCATTTATTTGTTGCACATTTTTAAGAGATTTTGAAAAGAATTTGAAGAATATCTCATCAAAGATGGACAAGGAAAGCCACATAGGTGTTCTTTTTTGAGAAGGAGAAGATTTAATTGAAAAAAATATAAAAAAAATATCCAAGCAGGCTATTCCACGTCCAAAAGAGATTTTGGATCAGATTTTGATTGAAAAAGTAAAGGAAAAAATCAAGGGAGAATTATCTAGAAGATCTCTTCAAGTTAGGAGCCAACAAGGAGAACTTTCCAAAAAAGGAAAGTTGACGATACAAAGAGATAAAAGGGGAAGTTCTACACCTCATGTGGGCCAAGTTTGATTCTAAGAGAGGATTCTTATCCCTATTTCATCTCTCAAAAGATCTCAATGCAAGGTGGCAAAGACAAAGAAGGAAAGAAGCATCCAAGAAGGATTTCTGGACAAAACAAGCAAGGAAAGAAGAGAAAAATAAAAAGAAAAAAATCCCCAAGGATATTGCACGTCCAAAGCATTGGTTGGAGCCCGTTTTTTTCATTTTTTTATTATTTTTAAGATTTTAAAATTTGAGAAGGAGTAGGACTTGAAAAAGTATAAATAGGGCACCTTTCTCCCATATTCTTTATGGAAGAATTACCCATCTCCCACCTCTAGATTTCTACATCCACCTCTCCCTCTCTTGTCTCTACATCTTAAGTCATCAAGGAGGCTTAGCCCTAAAGCCACACCACCAACCTTGAAGATCAACTAGAAGGAGGAATTCTTTTCTATCCTAGTATGTATAATCTTTTGGTTTAATTTTTTTTTCATCTTATATAAAGGTTGTCATACTAGTTAAATAATATTCATCTTCTTATTCTTCTTATTCTTATGGTTGTATGATTGCTTAATTTGTGTTTTTATTGTTTGGATTGACGACCCAAATAGAGAGCATATCTTAAGAAATTATTAGGCCTTTGAGTATATTAAGAGAGAATATTAAGTGAATATACCGCCTTTGACTTCCATTGTTTACCGCTTTTGACTTCAGTTATACCACCTTTGACTTCCTGCAATTCTTATTTTCTTTCATTGCATGTTTAATTTTAAATTTCTGCACTTTTATTTTACTACACCTTTTACTTTAATTTCTGCACTTTTTCATGTTTAAAACCTGCACAGTTTTGTTTCGTGATATTCACTGCTGAAACTGGATTTAGATTCATGCATATGTTCAGTTATTTAGAACATGTTCAGGGCTGTCAACTATGTTAAAGTTGGAAATCAGAAATACAAATTTTATAAATTGAGTGATTAGTTGTTGGAAACAGTCCATAAAATCAAGACAACCCGAATTTGTCATGTCTGAATTGTGCCTTCCATTGTGTGATTAATTTGTTTTTAGTTCTGTTTGCTGCCAGAAGGGAATTAGAATATAAACATTAGGTTGAATTCAGAGGTGGAAATCAGTCCTAACTTTGTGCAGAAAAATAGTCTAAAACAGGTTCATGTTGGACGACTTTCATAAACTAGTTGCACATGTTTATAGTATTTGGATGACTGATTTTTATAACAGTTTTCAAAGCTTGAAATCAGATTTAAAATGCAGCTGAAAACAGTACAGAAACTGTTCTAAAACAGTTTGAAAATAGGCATTGCATTATGATCATTATATATAATCTTTCTACATGCACACATCTTCAATGTTGGAACAGTTTTTGAAACCTGAATCACATCAGAATTCAATTCAGAAAAGCATTGAAAAACAGTTGCTAAACAATGAAATATTAGTGTTGGTTCATGCAAATTGATTCATAGCCTGCTTTACATCAGTTTTACCAAGGAATTTCTGCATTTAGTTGACAAGATTCAGAATTGAAACTGAACTAAAACAAGAAGAAGAATCTGATTCTAGAATTTTGTTTTGCAACCCTTTTAGTTCACACACATGCATGCTCCATTCATCTATTCATTTATGTAGTTTTATTTTTAGAAAGTTTGCATTGTTATTCATCATAGATTAATTTAGGAAAGTTTTTGTTTAATTTTAACTTAGTTTAATTTGTTTCTAACTTTGTTTAGTTTTTTTATTTTTAGTAAGTTTCTAATTTTAGATTTAGTTTTATTGGAAGTTCTAACGTGTGTTTTGTTTTGCAGTAAATTTAATTTTACTTTTAGGAACTTTTAGAATTAAGGATTGTAATTATTTTGTTTTAGAAATGTATGTATTTGTTAGATTATAAATTAGGCTAGTTTTAGATTTTTATTTAAGACAGGTTACAAGTTGAAAATACCTTAAACACATTGCTCCCTGAGGATCGACCTGGTCTCACCAGTTTTATTACTACATCGCAGCTCTGCACTTGGAGTTCACGATCAATATGATCCTTCTATGTTTTTACATCATGCTCCATCCGGGATCATTATACTCCTTGTCTATGTTGATGACATCGTCATTACCGGTCCTAATGCCGGAATGATTCAGAAACTCCAGGCGTCTCTTCGTGAGTCATTTCAAATGAAGGATCTTGGCCCTCTCCACTATTTCCTCTGTCTTGAAGTTCATCAATCGCTTACAGGTATAGTTCTCAATCAGCACAAATATACTAGTGATCTCATCGCCTTGGCTGGTCTTATTGCTTTTGCTCCTGTTGATACGCCAGTCGAACTGAATGTCAAACTCAGTGGCGAAGAAGGTGATCTTCTTTCCAATCTTATTGCCTATCGCCAGTTGGTTGGCAGCTTGATCTACCTCACGATCACTCGCCCTGATATCTCTTATGCGGTCAACCTGATGAGTCAGTTCATGACTGCTCCTCGTCACCTTCATCTGGCTGCTGTTTGCCGCATAATTCAGTACCTTATTTGCACACCGACTCGTGGGTTGTTTTTTCCATCCAACAATCCTCTGACTCTCAAAGCTTATTCAAATGCTGATTGGGCTGGTTGTCCGGATACTCGCAGATCGACGACTGGATGGTGCATGTTTTTGGGTGATAGTCTCATTTCTTGGAAATGCAAGAAACATGACAAAGTTTCCAAATCCTCTACCGAGGCAGAGTACCGCGCTATGTCTGTTGCATGCTCCGAAATTCTTTGGCTCCATGGATTGCTTTCTGACATTGGTTTTCCAGCAGCAGGAGCTAGCCCCCTCTATGCGGATAATACCAGTGCTATTCAGATTACTGAAAATCCAATTTTTCATGAACGTACTAAACACATCGAGGTTGATTGTCACTTCATCCATGATGAGCTTAAACGTGATGTCATCACCCTGCCACATGTCTCCACTGACCTTCAACTTGCTGTATTCTCACCAAAGGCCTTCCACGACCACGCCATCAATTCTTGGTTAACAAATTGATGCTTGTTGATTCTCCCGTATCAATTTGAGGGGGGTGTTAAACAGGCCCAAGGCCCAAAGCCCATCAATGTTATATCTCATGTGGAATTGATTTGGTCAATATTAAGACAGCTGGAATTGATTTGGTCAAGTGGAATTGATTTGGTCAATATTGAGACAGCTGGAATTGATTTGGTCAATATTGAGACAGCTTTAGCTTTCCTTTCTTAGAATAACAATTGTTGTAATTAATTGCTTTCTTAACTTAGATTAGTGATTGATACAATTAGATGGTTTTCCTTTCTTAGAGCCTAGATTATAGGCATGTAAATACCTATATAATGATCTCCAATCTCCATAGAAAAACATACAAAAATTATTGCATTCTCAAGAGTATATTCAAACTCTTTTTGTGATCGTGAATTTGTCAGATAAAGCATGGACCAAAATAACGGCCACTATATCAGCCGTAGCAATAAAGGCCACTACTCTATTTGAGTGTAACCTCCACTACGTGGTGGCTGGATTTTGATGACTTCTAATGGTCCCCTTTCTCTCTTTTTACTTATCTTCTTCCATTTTTACCACAATTCTTCTTCTAGTTGAGTCCCTCACATTATGTGTTCGACATGAAAAAAAAAATGTCTCTGTTTTTTTTTCTTTTGGACACAGTAAGGACACGGTTGGGACATAGCAAGACACAATGGGACTTGAATTTTAAAATATTTTGAGGGTAAAAATAAAATAAAAAGGAGGTCAAAGTATAATTATCGATGGCCAATGTCTAGGACCAGCAACAAAATTTTTATAATTATCGATGGCCACCTATAAAATTGGGGTGGACATTTGGAATGCATCATACAAACAACTTGCGTTCATAATTATCAATGGCCAATGTTTAGGACTAGCAACAAATTTTAATTGTCTCTTCTTTTTTTTATCATGCCATATTATTGGCCCAATGTTTTTCTTTTTTTTTCTTTTTAGTATATGATTATATATATAAATAAATATATATTATTAATGTGTTCCCGCCATTCCGTGCCCTACTTTTTTAAGAAATGTCGTGTTGGCGTGTTCGCATCGTATCGTATACATATCCCGTGTCCATGTCCATGCTTCTTAGGCTAGAAGACACACCCAAAAGAAGAACAAAAGTACAATAAGGGGACCGCTACACCCACTTATCTTAGTTACTTTTGGGAAAAAATACATTCTAGATTTTTACAACTTTTTGAATTTTTTGTAATTTTTTGGACTTTTTAACAATTGTTTCAAATCACACCGCTATCCTACTTTATAGCGCCTATGATGCATATATACTTAAAAATAGCCCACGTATCATGTCATATTGTGTCCGATACCTTATTTTTTGTGTGTAAAATCCGTGTCCTTGGGTATCCATGTCGTATCTGAGCATCATAACATAGCACCGCTACCACTACGTAGTGTTTTGGCGGCTGACTGGTACGCCAGCTACTACCGTTATTTTGATATTTGAGATAAAGAAACTATTCTTTATTTGGGCCTAAAAACTAGACTATTCACAAATATGTTATAGAATTCTGCACTTTTTCTTATTTGGGCTACTTTATTTCAGCCCTTAAAAATCATACTTCGCAAGTCTCATAATTCCAAATAAAAATAAAATTGTTTCATCAAGTTTTGAATCAAAACCTTTTTGACAAAATCTGCTAAAAGTTGCAGATTTTCAACTTGTGCAGAATTTTAACATAAGTGTGAAAAACTCTTAAAAGTTGAGGTTTGGAACCGAATTTTCCAAATCTTAATCTCAACTTAGACACCCATAAATTCATGAAATCCCTAATCTAAACCAAACAAGATAATATGCAAAATTATTCTAACAACAGATCATGCAGACATTACAATAAAACAATAAAATAAAAGTAGAATTGCATAAACATAAAGGCAGTAGTATAACTGAAAATAATAGTGGTAAATAACTGAATTAAAAGTACTGAACTGAAATTAAAATTGGTATTTTTCTCAAAATTTCAGTCTTACTTAAAAATTCTCGCAAATTCTCATATTCACAGTTCCATTACTTCTATGTTGACTCCAATAATTGTAAGGGTTTAAAAAAATAACCAGAAAAGCCTTACCTTGGCAGCAACGGCAAAGAAGGGTCCGAGCAGGGAGGGGAGAGGGAGAGAGCAGAGACCAGATTAGTGCTTGGATTTGGACACCGGTGCTTGGATCGTAGGGGACATCGGAATAATGCTTCCTCTGGAGTCGAAGGGGACATCGGATTAATGCTTCCTCTTCGCCGGCAGAGGGAGAGCACGGAGAAAGCGAGAGCAGAGAGATCGGAGAGAGAGAGAGAGAGAGGAAGAGACCCAAAAGAGACCGAGAGATTGGATAGAGCAGAGAGAGACCGAGAGAGGGTGAGATAGACTGAGAGAGAAAGCAGAGAGAGAGAGCAGAGAGGACAGAGGACAGAGAGAGAGTAGAGAGAGGCCGAGAGAGGGTGAGATCGACTGACAAAAAGAAAGCAGAGAGAGAGCAGAGAGGAGAGAGGACAGAGAGAGAGTAGAGAGAGGCCGAGAGAGGTTGAGATCGACTGACAAAAAGAGAGCAGAGAGCAGAGAGCGGAGAGAGACCAAGAGAGGGAGAGATCCAAGAGGGTGAGATCGACTAAGAGAGAGAGCAAAGAAAGAGAGCAGAGAGCAAAGAGCGACAGAGAGAGAGCAGAGAGAGAGTGACTGAGTGAGAGTAGAGAGATCGGAGAGAGCGAGCGAGAGAGAGAGCCGAGGATCGGAGAGAGCGAGCGAGAGAGAGAAAGCCTAGAGCTTGGAGAGAGCGAGCGAGACAGAGAGAGCCTAGAGATCGGAGAGAGCGAGAGATCAGATCGAGAATGAGAGAGAGAAACGAAAAAAGGGGCAGGGGACTGAAAAAGGGGAAAGAGGGTGGCACAAAATTTTATAAAATTTTTACCGACAATAAGTTTTCATCACCAAAAGATGGATTTCGTCAACAAATATTCTTCGAAAATAATTAGAACTTTATTACGTATAATAATTTTGGCTCAATAAAATTAACCTTTATTGACATTTTACAAATTTTACCAATGAATTTATACGTGGGTAAAAATTTTTTTTCTAAAAATAAGTAAAAAATATGTAAATTTACTTTAGTCTTTTAATTTTATGTCGGTAACAGTGATTCATCTTTCGTGCCGATGTTACATTTTATGTCTGTAAAATGTATTATTACTAACGAAAATTAAAAGTGTCTGAAAAAGTCAGATGTACCGACGCTTATTTTTGCCACTATAACAAAACAATTCGTCGGAAATAATTTAATTTCATTTTCATTTTTTTCTAAAAAAAAGATAATTCACTACCGACCTTTGCCGACGAACTCTCAAATAATGTCAGTAAATACTCTAGGTTTATCGACGTTTTATTTGTGTTTCAAAGAAGGAAAAAATTTTGAATTTCAAATATTTTTTTTTACTTTGCCTCACAAAGAAATAGCTATCTTCTCCGGTTGACCCTAGAGGAAATCTAATTTTGTCCTCACTAGTGTGATCTTTTCCCATAAAAGTGAAAGTGGTTTGTGTTGGTCGGATATGGAATTGAGTCATCTACTCAATTGTCGTCGCTAGCAATGATGGCAAAGGCCTTCTTGTGCTTTATCTTTTTAGGTCCTGTTTGGCAAATCTTATAAACCTGTTTGACAAATTTGAAGACAAATGTGAAAAGGTAAAAATTCCATATAACTGGCCTTTAACCTGAGCATATCCAACGGTAGTAATTTCTTCTTCATTTTTCTATAGACCTCAAATGAATTAGGGGCTAGAATTTGGATACATACCCATTTTAAGTGTTGCCCACAAAACTTCATTAATATAGATATAAGGTTTTGATTACTTTTGCAAATATCTCGAGATTTGAGATGGATCAATGGTTCAAATCTGGGCCCATCGCCATGTTTGGGTATATAAATACTTCCAACATTTCAAATTTAAGTTTAGGCTTAAAGAATTTATAAAAAATTGAAAAACCTATTATGCCGGGAAATCACGTTTCTAACACTGTTCCAACACCTATATGTGCGCTTAAGATGCCAAGGTCTATTTCAAATGTGGTACCTGGGTGCCTTCTTCAAATAGAGACAAAACCCCTTTTTGAGGTTTCAAATAGAGGTGGGAAAAACATTTACCAAATAGTCTAAATGAGTTTTGAAACAACTTTAAGAGATTAATAGGCAAAAATTAGATTGGCTAAACACCACCTTATATCTTTTTAAAATAGATTTTCCTTCATTCCATATATTATGGAATATAAGGTTATTGTATAGTCGATGAAATTAGCATGTTGGATTATTCTATAATATAAAGGGCTATCTGATTATTCCATGAGCTAGTAGTATATGAAGTCCCGCTTTGTTGTGCGCTGTTTAGGCCATCCCATCCATCTTTTATCATATATTTAAAAGTTATTTTTTTCTTAAAAATTCCTAATGATCATATATAGGATAAGAATTGGCTATCTTTTATTAAAAATTGATATAACAAGATGCACTTTTGGCGACGTTATTTACCGATGCTTTTATAATTTCGTCGCCAAAGACTATTATTTTCCGATGCATATAATTTTCGTCGGTAAACATTAGACATTTACCGACGTTTTAAATAAACATCGGTAAAAGTCTACTTTTACCGATGTTTTCTTTAAAACGCCAGTAAAAATCTACTTTTATCGATGTTTTCTTTAAAACGCCGGTAAAAGTCTACTTTTACCGATGTTTTCTTTAAAACGTCGGTAAATGTCTAATTTTCACCGATGAAAATTATATGCAGTAAATAATAGTATTTAGTGACGAAATTATAAAAGCGTCGGTCACTAATGTCGCCAAAAGTGCATATTGTTGTAGTGGTTTCTCTGGTATCAAACCTTAATTTATTATAAGAAAGAAATGTACAAAGATTTAAAAAGGAAAAAAAAATAAAATTAGTTAAACAAAAGATCTCTAGATTATGGGAGAATCTTCTCCTATGTGTGGACTGCATGTAAAGTCCAACTCTATGGGACCGACTTAGCCTTACCATAAATCAATGCAGCTCCTTTCACATACAAACACAAAAATCTAGCACCATTCCCAATTTTATGCACGTTGAAGCTTTTCTCACCACTCATAAAAGTCTATGAATAAAAGACCATTAAATTTTAAGGCTTCTAAATCAAGGGTTAGGATAATCTAATAAGGCCGATTTGTTGCATGACCTTTATCAATAAAAAAATGTTTCTATCTACTTTACCCCCATTGATAGGAGAGCATCTAAGTGGGCCCATGAGCGAGACTGCAGGAACAGTGTGTAGCCCACTCGTAGATGATAATTTTCACATATTATGAGAAGATCCTGATGAGTTACCATTCTTCCAAGTGCCTTTAATAACGAAAATCTCATAAAATGCAACAAAGATTTCAAAACAGTTTTCTTATTGCTCAAATCTTCATTTTCACTTGAATCAGCGGTGGACGAATAAGAGATCGTAACTGCAATATGTTCTACAGAAGGAGATCAACTCGACCCTAATTGCCTTACCAGAACTGACAAATAACTATGAGTAGAAGGTGAAGATATTATACAAGTGGGCAGACTAATGAAGCTGATTGGCAGCAATATTCACCTTAATTAGAGGGCAGCGTTAGTGGGTGGTCACCTTAATTAGAGGGCAGCGTTAGTGGGTGGTGAAGTTCTTAAGGTGATTCAGCAGCCACCAAATTCTGGGGCACTGAAGGTTAATGTTAAAGGTGACTGCCCTGATAGGAGTCGTCTTAAGAAAGAATTATAAAAAAAGAAGCATTCGTCTTGTTTTTCAGCTCGGTTTCATGACTCATGAGAACTCCGCCAGTTTTGCTGCCGGTCCCAAGCTCGGGTAAAGGAGGAGGGTTGCGTTAGGTAGGTGACAGCCAGCGTAAAACTTTGTCACAACCCAAACATGAATTCTGAACAAATGATATTTCACGATAAGGCTAGGGCGTTCCCCGCTTTAAGCGACACATTGCAGCATCGCCCGGTTGCAGTGAAAAGTGTGCAAGGGCTACCACATGACTTTGGGCTAATCCGGTTAAAGAAGTTAATCCATGAGAAGAAGAGGAGGAATAGGAAAATTAGACTTGCTAGTTGGAATATAGGAACCTTGACAGGCAAGAGCATGGAGTTGGTTGAGGTAATGAAAAGAAGAAGAATTAGTGTGGCTTGTATACAGGAGACAAGGTGGAAAGGGAATAAAGCTAAGGAGCTCATAGATAGGTACAAGCTTTTCTATGCAGGAAAGAGTAATACAAGAAATGGAGTGGGTATAATTATAGATAAGGATTTAAAAGAAAAAATTGTGGGGGTAAAGAGGTTTGGTGATAGAATTATAGCAAGTAAACTAGTACTAGAGGAAGACATAATTCATATCATTAGTGCATATGCTCCCCAAGTAGGACTAGAAGAAAGTGTGAAAAGACAATTTTGGGAGGAGATAGATGATTTAATGCGAGAAATCCCAAACAGTGATAAAATTTTCCTTGGAGGGGATTTAAACGGGCATATAGGAAAAGATAATCGAGGATATGAGAGAGTGCATGGAGGGCATGGATTTAGAGAAAAAAATGAATTCGAAAACACTATATTGGACTTTGCAGTGGCATTTGATCTTATAGTAGCAAATACTTACTTTAAAAAGAGAGATGAGCATTTAATTACATATAAAAGTGGGAGTAATAGGAGTCAGATAGACTTTTTTCTAGTTAGAAAACAGGACCGATTGGCTTGTAAAGATTGTAAGATTATCCCAGGAGAGAGTTTGACTACGCAACATAGGCTTGGAGTTTTAGATATTTGCATTAGAAGTAAAAAGAGAGCAGTAGTAAACAAAATGGACCCTAAAACAAGGTGGAGAGATTTGAAGGGGGAAAGAGCAAATATATTTAAGGACAAAATGATTGAGAAAGGAGAATGGAATATTGAAGGAGAAACTACAGTAATGTGGAATCAAATGGCTAATTGCATTAGGAATGTTGCAAAGGAGGTACTTGGAGAATCAAAAGGGAAGAGACATATTAATAAAGAAACATGGTGGTGGAGTATGGAGGTTCAGGAAGTTATTCGACAAAAAACACATTGCTACAAAGTTTGGCAGGGGACTAAGAGTATAGAAAATTTTGAGTTGTATAAGAAGGCAAAGAAAGAAGCTAAGAAAGTAGTAAGTAGTGAAAAGTTCAAAGCATACGATGACCTCTATAATAGGTTGGGAACAAGAGAAGGAGAAAATGATATTTTTAAGCTTGCAAAAATAAGAGAAAAGAAAACTAGGGACTTAGATCATGTCAAATGTATCAAGGACAATGAGGAAAATATTTTGGTGAAGGACAACGATATTATAGAAAGGCGGAAAAAATATTTTAGTAAACTTTTAAATGAAAAATATTTGGACGATACAAGAGTGGAGGAAGATACTTCATTACAAGAGTATACTTTTCTCCGTAGAATTAGAGGGGTGGAAGTGAAGGAAGCATTGAAACAAATGAAGACAGGAAAGGCAACAAGCCCAGATGGTATTCCGATAGAGGTATAGAAATGTTTAGGAGAGGTTGGAGTAAGTTGGTTATGTAGACTATTCAATAAGTTACTTGTGACAAAGAAAATGCCGGATGAATGGAGAAGAAGCATTGTAGTACCTATATATAAGAATAAAGGAGATATACAAAATTATACCAACTATCGAGGGATTAAACTTATGAGTCACACTATAAAGTTATGGGAGAGAATAATAGAGCAAAGACTGAGAAAAAAGACTAAGATTTCGGAAAATCAATTTGGTTTTATGCCAGGGAGATCAACTATTGAAGCTATCTTTTCACTTAGGCAATTAATGGAAAAATACCGAGCAAAGAGGAAAAATCTACATATGGTATTTATCGATTTGGAAAAAGCCTATGATAGGGTACCGAGGAATTTAATTTAGTGGGTCTTAAAGAAAAGGAATATCCCAAGAGGTTACATTGAAATTTTAAAGGATATGTACGAAGGTGCAATAACAAATGTGAAAACCACATGTGGAGAAACGGGCGGATTTCCCGTGACTATAGGCTTACATCAGGGATCATCCTTAAGCACTTATCTCTTTGCATTAATTATGGATGAGTTAACTGTGCATATTCAAGAAGAAGTACCATAGTGTATGTTGTTCGCAGATGATATAGTATTGGTGGATGAATCAAGAGAGGGTGTAAATGCAAAGCTTGAGAGATGGCGGAGGGCATTAGAATCTAGAGGCTTTAAAATAAGTCATATAAAGACAGAATATATGGATTGCAATTTCAGTGGACATATACAAAGTGTTGAGACCACTGTCAAAATTGAAACCCATGAGATACCACGTAAAGATTCTTTTCGGTACCTAGGCTCGATGATTAGTAAGGATGGGGAGATTGACGAAGATGTGGAGCATAGGATAAGAGCTGGATGGCTGAAGTGGAGACTAGCTTCGGGAGTACTTTGTGATAGACAAATGCCAACAAAATTGAAGGGAAAATTTTACAGGACAGTGGTTAGACCAGCTATGACATATGGAACAAAATGTTGGCCAATTAAGAAAACACATATTCATAAGATGGATGTAGCGGAAATGAGAATGTTTAGGTGGATGTGTGGTAAAACTAGGAAAGATAAAATTAGAAATGAGCGCTTTCGAGAACATTTAGGGGTAGCACCAATAGGAGATAAGATTAGAGAAACTCGTTTAAGATGATTTGGGCATGTTGAGCGTAGGCCAGTAATGCTATCGGTGAGAAAAAGTTTGGATATACAAGTGGAGGGTCATCAAGAGGTAGGGGTAGGCCGAAGAAAACATGGATGGAAGTCATTAATTCAGATTTGAAGAAGTTACACTTATCAAAAGATTTAGCTCAAAATAGAACGGAATGGAGAAATAGAATTCATGTAGCCGACCCCAACATGGTTGGAATAAGGCTTTGATGATGATGATGATGATGATGATTTCATGACTCATGAGACACGGGATTAAAACAAATTAGATGCTCAGATCATCCTACTGACTTGGTGAATGCAATCAATTTGAACAAAGAGAGAGATTGGATATCGATTAGCTTTCATCATGAGAGGGAGATGGGATTCAAGCTCGTCGATGTCAGTCTTTGTTTTCCATTTTTTATAGAAGCACTAATTAAGCAGTGAATGAGTCAGGAAAACATGAATTGTAAAACATTGAGATCTTTTAGACAATTTATGTTGTCCTTAGAGAAAACATTAAACGTGTCAAAACTGAGGGAGTTTCAAAACTCATGCAAGCAAGGGTGAATATTGATTCAAGGTGGGCTCCACAGGTTGTTGGTATATAATTGAGAGACAGAAACACAATGGGAATCAAATACAATTCCAATATAGAAACCCCCAAGGAGATATCTCCATCTCATTACCTAGTAGGTAGGGATTTTCATGGGCCAGGCTAGGAAGTGTGTACATGTACAAGACATCACGTGTTCAAAGTCCCATTTTTACCAAAAATGGATTGTTTTTGCTTTAACACACTCTCTCACTCAGGACGGGCTGAGTTGGGCTTTCTAATACTAAATCCAAGCTTGGCCCATATGTTAAACGAGCCCACATTTTAGAACCAAGGCCACCCTACTACTAACCTAAGGTTCAAACAAGGCCCAAAGTGGCTGGGCCAAGGTCGGGCTCAATCCAGCCCGATCCATGAGCACCCCTACTAGTAGCTACTTTCTTGGACCAAGGCTGCCCTACTACTAACCAATGGTTCAAACAAGGCCCAAAGTGGGCTGGACCAGGGTCAGGCTCAGGCCATCCCGATCCATGAGCACCCCTACTACTAGCTACTTTCTTGGGCTCCTGAGACTGAACCCTTTCAATCAAGATTAGCCCACAAAACTTATCAGAAACATGGTTAACTCTGCAAGTGCTTTTGCTTTTTTCTCTTTGTACACCCCAAGATAGGCAAATGCTGAGGTTAATCCCTAGATGGGGTTAAATCACGTGTGTCAAACGGCTACATCATGTTTTCAATAACACCTAGCCATCTTTGTAGTGTCTTTCTTTTCACCTAATATGTCACTGAACAAAAAATTAGCTTCTCCCAACACAGCCAAAAAGCAAATATTTTTATAGGAGAAATAAATTATACGCACAATGATAATGAGATGACACTTACCTCCGAGAAGGGTGCATTCTCAGGATTATCCAACCTTCTCAAGGGACCATCATTCACTGTGAAACCATTACTCCAAAAAATGTTATTGTGATTGACAGGTTCTGGCCGTTGAGGAGCAGCTGGTGCTGTCTCTCCCGAGAGTAATCTTCCAGTACCAGTGAAACTTCTTGAGCTAGAAGATGGATGAAAATGATCGACAGGACCTTCTGATGCTCCCGACTGCCTAGCTTGATCAAATTTTGCATCGACGTCTTGGTTACTTTTAGAAGGATCTTGAACAAACATTCCACTGCATATGGGTTGTTTCAACAATTAAACATTATTTAATGCCAGAGCTTTTTTTAAATGTATATAATGACAGAATTTCTGCAAACCTAGTATGAATGTCAAATTTATATAGAATTTACATGAGATATTTAAGATCACCCGAAACTGATCTATCTAGTCTAGAGAGGTCCATTCCTATCTAACAATAATACATTCTAACTTATAATAACAAAAGCCAACCAAATTAAGGGTACATGTTCAGTTTTCTCTATCCCTATTAGGAAAGTTCAATATGCTGTAAGCTATATATTAATAGAATTCCAGCCTTCCACCTCTATATGGTTGAAGTGAAACAACCAATAAGTAGTCATTTTACAGCAACTAGTGCATGTCCTTGAGGGACAGTACTTGGTCATTTAATGTCACTACCAAACACATCTTTGGGAATGATTGGACCTCGCCCATCACTACAACAATTTGCAGTTTTGGCGATGCTGATTATCGACGTTTTCAAAATTTCATCGCTAAAGGGTACTTTTTACCGATGCAAAAAAATATTCGTCAGTAAATTTAAGTTTTACCGACGTTTTATCACGCTGATTATCGACGTTTTCAAAATTTCATCGCTAAAGGGTACTTTTTACCGATGCAAAAAAATATTCGTCAGTAAATTTAAGTTTTACCGACGTTTTCTGATAAAACGTCGGTAAAAACACCGTTTTTTACAGACGGAAAGATTTTCCGCCGGTAAATAACGAATTTTTACCAGCCATCGAATTTTGACTGAAGTATTTTTTCGTTGGTAAAACAAACGTCGGTAATTTTTTTACCGACGAAATTTTGGTTTGACGACGAAAAAATATCGTCGGGTATAGTCCAGAAGTTTTCGATTTTGGTGCCCCTCTCTTTTTCCCCTTTTCCTTCGCCCGCCCCGTCTTCTTTCTCCTTTTCCTTCTCTCTCTCTCGATCTGCTCCCTTGCTCTCTCCGGCTCGCTGGCCCGCTCACTCACTCGCTCTCTCTGGCCGAATACCTCCAACCCCATCCCACCTCATTCAAACTACTCCAAACCACAACCAGTAGACACCATCTTCCTTGCCACCCCAGCGGAAGCCCACTTCGCAAATCCCCTGTAACAGAAAGCCTAACTCAGATCTCCGTCAACACCATAGATCTCCCATAACCGTCAACCCAGATCTTCCAAGACCCTAATCACACCAAATCCATTGCCCAGTCCTTGCTACCAAGCTCCTCAAGCCTTTCAAACCCCATCACACCAAATCCGTTGCCCAACCCTAAAAAACCCAAAATCGAAACTCCAAATCCCTTTCAAAATCCCAACTGCTTCTCCAAATCAACCAAGACTTCAAACCCTGCATCCATACCCAAAGCCCTTCTCGCCAAATCCACATTACCCCAAAACCAGCAGCAGAAACCCGAACCCCTCTGCTTTCACCGAGGCCTCTACCCCCATTCGTCCCCAACCCAGAACAGTGAAAAAAAAAGGGAAACGAGAGAGAGAGAGAGGAGGGAACAGAGAACTGAGAAAAAGCGACAGAAAATAGAAGAGGCATCTCGTTGAATCCAGACACCATTCACCAAGCACCGTTTCTGTGCCATCACCCTCACTGTCTAGCATCACCCCGGGCATCTCGTTGAATCCAGACACCGTTCTCCTCCTCCTGAAGCGTCCAAACCCGGGATGAAGATCTCTGACAGTTAACGATCGCAAGCTTCCTCCCGATCTCCATGGCCGATCTAACGCTATCATGTATCTATCCAAGCTTCCTCTTACACAAATCAATTCAGATAAAAAAAAAAGGAAATTTGATTGCACAGTGAATGTTTGTGGAATTACCTAAGAGGTGTTGTTGGGTTTTTTTTTTTTAGCTTCTTCTTCTGATTGATTGGCATTTCAAAATAGGAGTAAACTAAAAACACATTTCACCCGTAACAAACTGCAAATTAGGACATCCAGTAACAAATCTTTCCCACCGGCATGTTTTTGTATTTCTTTTTTTTTTAGTTTCCAATATAATATTGCCCTTCTGGTGAGTAAGGGGTGTTGATGATTAGGTGATCCGGGAAGTTATTAGGTGAGCATGTTGGTTGGTGGAAACAGAGCAAATTCTGTTGGATTAGTAGGAGGATGATTAGATTGTGCAAGTGCTGGCGGAGAGGGAGAGACAAGTAAATGCAATTTGTGAATGGGTGCTGTGGGGATGGAAGTGATGGAGGAAAAAAAGGATGTGTTTCTCTGTGTGGGACTGTTTGAGTGGGTGGTTTGTGTGGGTTGAATGGAGGTAGGAATGTGAGAGAGAAGGGGAGAAGAAAGGGTGGCTTGTTTATTTGGGTGTTGCCAAAAACAGTGATGAGGCAGAGGGAGTGGAATGATGATGGAAATGGAGAAGGTGGTCTTTGAAATGGGCCTATTGCAGGTATGGGGCTTTGTTTTATAAGGTAACTTGGGAATCAAAGAGTTTGTTGATTGGATTTGTGAACATTGGTGAATGGAGGTGATTTGTTGGTTTGTGGTGTGTGTAGTGTTAAAAAGGCAAATTGTAAAAAATCATATTAATTTTTAAAATTATTGGGGGTTTTAACAAATTTTAGAAACTAGGTGGGGGCTTTAGCCCAAGACTCATGTACCTATGTTTGCCCCTGGGCATAGGCATATAGGGCTAGTCATGAACTGGGCTAAGGGCCCCCCTGTCTGACCCTTTTCCGGTTGGAAAGGGACAAGCCAATAAATATCCTGCCCAATCAAAGAATGAACTAGGCCTTTGTGAAACCGGTTTTAATGGCCTATAGGTCATGCAAGGACCACTAATTGAGACACAGTTATATCAAAGCCAGATCCAGGCCTCAATTTTGGTCCAGTTGATAACTAACAACCCAAGTGCACCCTAGCTGGTTCACTGCTGCAGTCTACAGCTCAGAGCTTGGACTCAACTGGTGGAGTCACCGAATCAAGCAACTTGGTTTGCACGCATGATCTAGTTCTTATTCTGATTGGTGGACGGAACTGTTTGGTTGGCCCAACTCAAATCACCCTGAGTCAACTTGGCTCGTCTAAACTTGGTGAGTTTAATTATGGTTATCTTTTCTAATCTAATACATGATCTACCTTGTTCGCTATCTCTGCGGATAGCACATCTGACAGATCATGGACCTATAAAAAACCAAGCTGCATTTCCAAATGTTTAGAGCATTTCACATAACAGAGCTCATTTACTTCTGATTTTGGTGGCATCTCAATGGCACTACTGCAACTCTAAACTGAGAGTTTCGTTCTAAATATTTCTAATTGCTTGTGATTAGGTCAGATATGGACAGGAGTTGGATATTACGCTATCAAAACTAATTTTGTACGGAGTACATTGCCGGGGTGAACTCATTTATTGATTTTGCAAAGGCGAATTCGAATGGGGCAGCGGTCATTAGGTGCCCATGTAATGATTGTTGTAACCATCGAAGGCATGACTATGGAATCATAAGAAGTCATTTGCACATTTATGGAATGATGGTCTCATACCAACGGTGGATAGCTCACGGGGAACCTATAGTTCAACCCAATGATGCGGATAAGAGCGAGGATGAATCGGAAGAGAATCAGGATGAATACAATGAGTTGACAGAGGACCATCGTAGGGGAACTTACTTACAGGAAGATACTCAAGAGGGGGATGATGTGCAAGATTTTGAAAGATTGTTGCAAGCTTCCCAGCGTGGCTTGTTCCCAGGATGCAAGAGCTCAGATACTCTGTTAGCGTTTGTTATCATGATATTGCATGTGAAGGTCGAAAGTGGGTGTAGCAATAAGTCGTTCAACAAGGTCCTGCAGATTTTTAAGGACTTCTTACCCGAAGGTCATGTGGTGCCAGCCTCAATTTACGAGGCGAAGAAATTATTATGTGACTTGGGATGGGGTACAAGAACATAGATGCCTACAAACATGATTGTGTGTTGTATTGGAATGAAAATGCTCAATTGGATAAATGTCTAGAATGTCAAGAGCCTAGGTACAAGGTCAATGATGGCAAGCAAAAGAAGATCCCTCATAAGGTGCTCCGTTACTTCCCATTGACACTGAGGTTGCGCAGATTGTATATGTCAAGGAAGACAGCCATAGATATAAGATGGCACAGTGAGAAGCGTGTTGATGATGGGATAGCAAGGCATCCGGCTGACTCCATGGAATGGAAAGAATTTGATAAGAAATATCCAGAGTTTGCTCGAGAGACACGTAATGTGAGGCTGGGGTTAAATACCGATGGATTCAACCCTTATGGTAACTTGAGCACCTCTTATAGCATGTGGCCTGTCATACTTATGCCTTATAATTTGCCCCATGGATGTGCATGAAAGAGCCATTTTTTATGATGTCATTACTTATTCCCGGACCAAGCTCACTGGGAAATGAGATCGATGTATATCTGAGGCCCTTGGTTGATGAGTTGAAGGACTTGTGGGATAATGGTGTATCCACTTTTGATGCCTCCACTAAACAAACCTTTCAGATGCATGCGGCTGTGGACTATAAATGACTTTCCTATGTTTGGCAACATGTCTGGGTGGAGCACAAAAGGATATAACGCTTGCCCCTCATGTAATGACAGCTCGTTGGGGGTGAAGTTGAAAGATAAGATTGGGTATATTGGCCATCGAAAATACTTGGAACTGAGCCACCAATGGCGTAGAAGCAAGGCCTTCAACGGTCAGTCTGAGTCTGAAAAAAATTCTTTGGATTTACCCGTGCAAAAGGTATTAGACCAGCTAGAAGAACTAGCGTCGGTCCAGTTTGGCAAGAATAAGAAAAGACCATGTGACTCTGGAGAACTGAATTGGAGAAAGAAAAGCATCCTATATGATGGCCCTACTGGAAGTGCAAAAACCTTCAGCGTAACCTTGATCCTATGCACATTGAGAAGAATATTTGTGTAGCTTTGGTTGGAACAATTTTGGGCATAAAGCGGAAAACCAAGGATACGGAGAAAGCGCATAAGGATTTGAAAATATGGGCATCAGGCCAGAGTTGCATCTAGTGGAGAGGGCCGATGGATCTAGCTTGAAGCCGCATGCCTCTTACACTTTGGAATCAAAACAGAGAGATGCCTTTTATGAATTCTTGAAGTCGATAAAATATCCAGACGGCTATGCGGCGAACCTCTCGAGGTGTGTAACCTCGAAAAATGGTAATTTATCTGGTTTAAAGAGCCATGATTGCCATATCCTTATCCAACACATCCTTCCTATTGGTATGCGTGGCTTTCTGAATATGGATATTTGTACAACATTGTTTGAGTTAGGCTCTTTTTTCCAAGACCTCTACTCGAAAACACAAAGACACGATGATTTGAAAAAATTAAAGGAGCATATAGTTTTAATATTGTGCAAGTTGGAGAGGATTTTTCCTCCTACATTCTTTGATGTAATGGTTCATCTATCGGTTCACTTACTGCGAGAGGCCATGCTTGGTGGACCGGTGCAATATCGGTGGATGTACCTGATAGAAAGGCAATAGTTAATGACCATTGATTAATTGTTCATTTATTATTGCAATTGCCTTGCATTGAAAATCGTAAATGATATCATTGGTTGTTTAAAGGTTTCTGAAGACCTTAAAAGGGTATGTTCGTAACCGAGCTCGGCCAAAAGGTTTGATCGCCGAGGCTTACATTGTCAAAGAGTGTCGTACTTTTTGTTCAATGTATTTAAGGCAAACTGATCGAGTTGAACGCTATGATGATGGTGGCGAACGTGGCCCGGGGATGTCAGTATTTAGACAAACTGTCCGTCCACTTGGACTGATAGCAAGGGCACATGATCCTTCACAGGAAGAGCATGACATGGCTCATTGGTCTGTGCTGAATAATACCCCTGAAGTGGAGCCCTATATACAGTATGTGCTTCAATCTAATTATATTTATGCATTGCTTGTTAACTGTTTGATTTATTCTCTACGTTTAATTATTCACTAAATGCTGCCGTGAGTAGGGTCCACAAGAATTTAGTACAAAATCAGCACAGTGGAGAAATCGAGCGTGTACAACGAAAAGAATTTGCCAAATGGTTCAAACAACATGTAAGACATATAAAATTTTATTATTTTAGCTTGCTATGTATTATTGGATTACACTTCAAATGACATGAGTGTAATATATTTGTCTTAATGTACTTATGTAGATGAACCAATTACGAACTAGTGGGTCACCTGAAGCTACTGAGGAGATTTGGTCATTAGCAAATGGGCCCAGATCACTAGTGAATCTATATCAAGGATGTGATAGCAATGGTGTCCGATATCACACTAAAGACCGCGAGAATTGTCGTAGAAGTCAGACTAGTGGCTTGGTTGTGAATAGGGAATACGAAGGAGAGAAACATGACTATTATGGATACATCCACAAAATCTGGGAGTTGTCCTATTTACACGGGGGTAAAGTGGTTTTATTTGAATGTGAATGGTACAACACTAGCACCAAGCACAAGATAAATATTGAAGAACATGTTACAAGCATTGATATAACGGGTCGTTGGTGTAAGGATGATCCATTTGTACTACCAAGCCAGGTGACACAAGTCTTCTACGTCAATGACACCATTAGAGGAAAAAATTGGAGAGTTGTAGAACGGGTCAAGCCTCAGGGAGTATGGGATGTACCTGCTAAGTGGGATAATGATGACGATGATGATGCGTGTAATGATGCATTTCAGCAGGGAGAAACGACATATATTGTCCCAATCCTCGTTGATGGTACTAATATCCAATACTCTAGGGATGATATAGATCCTGAGATTGTTCTTAGTGATGAGTCAGAAGACAAGGAGGGCCAAGACAAGGATAAAACACTGGTGGAGTATGAAGATGAAGAAGACAATGATGTACTTAGTGAGTCTGACTCTGACATGGAATATGACATGTAGTGTGTGATTCAAGTTTTGCACATGTAATGATTAAGTAAGTTAATAAAGATCTTACCTTACAAAATGACATTGTCTGAAAGTTCATTTTCTCTTGTGATTTGTTCATATATGGATAAAACATTTCTATATTTTACGTTTTATGCTTATTTAAATATATTATAGTTGCAAACGATGGCAAACGGAGGGAAAAAATGGGTCAAACCAGGAGAGCTGTCCCGTCATGTACAAGCATTCAATTATTTATTAAAGAGAAAAAGGACAATTAAGCAGAATGCAGATAAACTTGTTTCTCTAGGGCTCTCGTCGACTGCACGTGCTATATTTGGTTCGGCTAAAGGGACAAACGGGAATAGAAAGAAAATGGTTAGTGGGAATAATAATGACGAGAACTATAGTCCCCCACAAGATGATGACGTAGATGACGATACATTTTCGTCAAAATCGGATGAGGTAATCTTTATGTGAATGTCTATGACATGCACTTTAAAATATTAGTTTTTGATAGCGACACCCATGTTAAAATAATATTATTGATTTGTGCTAATACATATTTATTTTCCTTGTTACTTGGCTCTAATTTAGGTTGCAGATATGCCTCGGCGAAGAGGGCTAGGCGTGCTCGGAGTATCACAGCTGCACCTGGGTTAGCTCATGCAGAGAGCACACCCGAGGCTGCGACATAGCCTCAGTTGCCGATACAGCCACTGACTATACAGGATGTACAGTTGCAGCCGTCTACCTCATTGACCTAGCCTCCTACCACATAGCCATTGCCGAGGGTATCTCCACCGTCCTTGACTCCGCCGAGTCCTCATACACTTGCTAGCAGTGTTGGTGAGAAAATTATGACATCTTAAAATCTTGGATTCACTTCAATTTAATGTTTTCTGTTTACTAACTCATTTAGCATTGTCATCTTAACAGCATCGGCCCCAGTCTCAGAGGTTCGGAGTCGTGTAAGGGGAGTTACGCGAGGAAAGAATGCGGCAAAGCTGAGGAAAGAGTTGGGTCATAACATCCCAGTTCTGATCCCCAGCTCGAGTCATAGGCCAGAGGGGAACATGCACCATCATTGGTTAACCATCTTGGGTTAGCCATTAGAGAGATGGCCCCAGTCCGACCTCATGGCTGGAAGAAGCTTGATAGTGGGATCAAGCTTGCGGTCATTGGATTAGTTCAAGTAAACTATAACCAGAATTATCAACCAAATTGATCATAGTTGTACTCGTCATTAGAAGGCATGGATTATATTTTATTATTACTAATCGTTATATGGCTCTCTCTTAATTGTAGCAAATATTTGATATTGGGGACTATGAGGGTGATATGCAGCTCAGGGCGGACATTGACCGCCAGTGCGAGATTTTGTACAAGAGTTGGAAATATGAGCTGCATAGCCATTATCTCGAGCTGTTGGAGTAGGGAGTTCCCCGACCCCAGGACCACCCGGTGGATGGCTGTGATCCAGCCGACTGGCAGTTGATCATCTCGCAATGTTAGGAATCACCACAGTGGAGGATAATGTTTGGATGTTGTCTACAATAGTTAATTATATTTCAACGTAATTTTATTAGGTATGATTCAATGAAAAAGAGCTATTGTATTATTACTCTTCTATGTAGGCGAAGTCGAAGAAGGCTCAAGAAAGTCGAGCCAAACTGCCATACAATCATACTAGTGGCTCGAGGTCATTTGCATCGAAGATGTCTCTGATGGTACTAATTATATTTATATGAGCAAACTTGATTAAGTTTATTAATTTATCAATATGTAAGTTCATTTCTAATACAAGTTAATTTCAAATGACAGATGGCATAGAATGCTAGTCAGGCGCCTCCTATTACTCAGTTTTTCCACGACACCCATTATAAGCAAAAGAATAATTCGTGGGTAAATGACGTGGCTCAACAGAGATATGTATGTTTGCTCTTCGATTCAACTTTGATCAATAATTATGTTAGAAGCATTCTAAATCCCTTATTGATTTGAATGGCAGGAGGCCTTGGTGCAGTGGACCGAGGAGCAGTCGCAACCATCTGTCACAGCTCCGATGACTGAGGAACAAATTGCTGTTGATGTGCTTGGGAAGAGGTCAAGTTATTTGAATGGGTATGGTATATACACGAGGACCTCTTCATCTTCCACATAGTCTCGAGCGCAGCATCTTGAGGTGATCGCCCTGCGCGAGCAGCTAGCTGAGCATGCTAGGAGGCAGGCTGAGCAGGACAGGCGGCAGGCTGAGCAGGACAGGAGGATAGCTGCACTCGAGGCCCTCATTCAACAGCTGGCAGCTGCGGCAGGGATAGATCCAACAATCTGCCTCAACGTCTCTAGAGGGTCCAGTTCTGCTGGTGATGGCACAGCTACTGCAGGGCGTGATGCGAACCTTTGGTTAGTATAATATTCTCTTGAAATATTAAAATGACTATCATGGCAAGTATGTCAAGTAGTAGTTGGTGTTCCACTGTGAAAAATATGTTTTGAATTAGAAATGATTCCTCTTAGTGTTGTAATCTCTTCTAAACGATCTGAGGCAAGCCCTGTTCTCATTCTTTACCATGGAGATATATTAATGCTTGCAACATCATGGCTAGAGTGCTGCTTTGTAGTTTGCTTTATGATTCCTTAAGTACCCTCCGTATTATACAGAAGGTTCACGAGACAACTCTAAGGTATCAATTCCTTAACTACTCCTAGTGTGGATCCTCCTAGAACATCTCATGAACAGCATAGCTGATTTTAAGATTTCGGGAGTAGAAGGACCTTTCTATTGGATGTTCTCTTAACTTTAATCCTACACTTCTAAAGACACTGGGAGAAAAGGGTATGTGATATGACTCAAGTCTCGTGATACATTGAGTATAGACATTTTGAAAATCAGTACATAGATAGATAAAAATTTACAATCCCTATCAGAATATATATCATGGTATTTCAACAAGTAGAAGTGGTCCCCAAAATTAGATTTTTTTAGCATATCATGTAAGCTATTAACAAAGATATTTCAGAAGGGCAAAGTGGCACTAGAGTAACTTAAGGTGAGAACAATCTATGCCTTTATCTAATATCATTTATCTCTCATTTTATTGTATTCAATGATGTTACATTTGTAAATTTTTTATGTCATTGAAAAGGTTCTAATGCTATTTTTGTCATTACAGATTGATGGACGAGTTCGGTTCGGTTTAGTTCGGTTGTTGACATGGAGGAGTTTTTTTTTTTTTTTTCAATTTAGTCTATCTATATTTGTATATTGGATATTGTAATCTTTGCTTCATAAGATGAATGATTTGATGAGAAATGGTGATGTTTGTTTGTTTATTCGGTATTTCTTGTATGGATGAATTTATTTTTGTTAAATAAAGGTGCATGAATAGCAGGTATAAACAGGTTTATTGGAAGATTATAATGAAAAAACAGTAGGTACATTGTAAAATAGCTCAATTTATTGCCGACGACAAAAGACTTTTGCCGACGTTTTAAAACGTCGGTAAAAGTCCATTTAAATCTCTATTTTTTTAAAAACATATAATTACCGACATTTATTAACGTCGGCAAAATAAAACAGTTGAATTTGCCGACGTTTTCCTCGTCGTCGATAAAAATATAGAAAAGATAAACTAAAAACAAAGTTGAATTTACCGACATTATAAAATGCCGGTACAAAAAAAACAAAAAATAAAAAAATTCTGATTAACTACCAACGATCGATTAACGTTGGTAAATATCAATAAAGTCCATTTTAATCTCTATTTTTTTTAAAACATATAATTACCGACGTTTATTATCATTGGCAAAAATAAAATAGTTGAATTTGCCGACATTTTATTCGTCGTCGATAAAAATATAGAAAAGATAAACTAAAAGCGAAGTTGAATTTACCGACATTATAAAACATCGGTAAAAGTAAAACAAAAAATAAAAAAAATCTGATTAATTTACCGATGATCGATTAACGTCGGTAAATATCAATTTTAAACTTTTGATTTTTTCTGCAACGCCTCTAGAACGTCAGAAATTACCGTTTTAGATTTTTGCCAACATTATGGAAACGTCTGCAATATATTTACTTAAGTTTACCAATGACATTAAATAATTTTTACCGACGTCATATATCGTCGGTAAATGTCGGTTTGGTAAGCATCAGTTTCGACGACGAAAGATTTTTACGTTGGTAATAATTTTTTCCAACATTAATTACGTCGGTCAATGTTGATTATAACGTCGGTGATAATATTCGACGATGAAATTATTTCCGTCGGAAATAACGGTCACCGACGTTATTTTGCGTCGATAAACGTAACGTCGGTGAAAATTATTTTCCACGACGAAATTTTTTTCCGTCGTTGATGATTTTCGTTGACGTTTTTTTCCCGACGTGTTATGTTTCGTCGGTAAAATTTTGGGCCGACGTTTTTATAATTTTTGGCAACGAAATTTTTCGTAGCTAAAACCATTAATTGTTGTAGTGCATGGAGAGGACACAGTGGGACTCGGGCAAATTAGCACCGCAACTCAGACATCCATGTTCAAGGAAATACTAACAGAGTCTTGAAATGCATTCGTAGTTAAATAATACAAATTCATTCATTAAGATTTGACGGAAATGCCAAAAATCAGAAACAACCCACATACAAAGTATTGATTTGCTAAAAACATCTTTTTTGTTTTTTTCCAAAACTATTGACTATATATTGCTCAAAAGGGAGAACCCCCAACTATACAGTAGAATAGAACAATAGTGATCTTAAAAAAGCTCACAATGATGAGGTAGAGCACAGGAGCCAAAAAAAGAGAAAGTGAGACCCCAAAAAAGGGGTACAACCCTCAAAAAAGCTATAGGACAAACAAAAAACAGACATTAAACAAACACAGTCAGGGCATTTTTAAGAACTCCCTCTTTAGCTGGCCTATCTGCTTCTTGATTGGCTAAGCATTTAATATGATGAAAAAAGATATTTAACTCCCACGAAAGCTGGATCACCTCTTCTATGGTATTTGCTAAGTACCAAGGAGGATTTTGTAGACTAACTTGCCCATTGAATGAGGCAATAGGAGTCTCCTTCAACCAGTAGCCTCTAAGGATTGAGAGTTGGAGCTTCGTGGATGATGGCTTTAAGAGCCAATGATTCAGCTCTATTACTTGAGAAAACACTAGTCTGCTTGGAGGAAGAGAGAAGAATAGTTCGTTCTTTGACATGAATGACTCCCCCAAAACCATCGAGACTGGGGTTACCCCGAGCACTTTCATCAAAATTAAGCTTGAGAGCGCCTAGCGGGGGAGGACACCATCTAGGAGGTACTCGTAATTGGCTAGGGTGAGAGAAAGCCACTTCCTTTCAATTATAAATAATGGAATTAATGGAAACGCCTTTGAAAAAAGGTATAGAGGAAATCCAAAAAGCCACTAAGTATTTTATTTTCTCCATAAGTTTTCTCACATCTAAAGATCTTCCTTCAAAACACCTTAAATTCCTCTCTTTCCAGATGGACCGAACAACCGCCAAGAAAGAGACATTCCACATGACCCTTCCCCTTTTGGACTCCATGCCTAACCTCCAAAACTCAAGTAAGGATGGAAGGGAGTGGGAGGTATGGGAGTAGAAAGATGGAACAATTTGAAGATGGACCTCCATAGGTACTAAACAATAGAACAATTTAACAGTAGATCATCAACAGATTCCTCACCCGCCAAGCACAATGGGTAAGCATTGATGATGATAAGTTGCTGGCATCTAAGGTTGTCCATTATTACAATGCCCCTAAGCAAATCAATCCACCCAAAAGCCACCACACTCAAAGGGGCTTTCATACTTCAGAAGCTAGCCCAATTTAAACATCAAGGAACCAGAGGTTGGGAGAAAAGATATGCCCAATTGTGAAGTTACAAACAATATGGATTTAAATGAGACTAAGTAGAAAAGAAGAACCCACAAAATTGACACGTGATAGATTAAATGAATGCTTCAATGATCATGATGATGATGATGATGATAAACAATTTTTTTATAACAATAAAATTTATTAATGAAAGCCAAAAGGACAAAACACAGTGGAAACTAGCTAACAAAAAGAAAACAAAAAAGAACTACAAATCAAAGGAAATTGAGGACCGAGAAACTCCTTCCCAGGCAAAGACTATCTGCCATAATATTAGCTTCTCTAAGAATGTGATTAAAACTGGCTCCTAACCTTCTTGAAATATCCTGAACCTCCTCTACCTAGTCTGCCAACCTCCAGGGATAGGAAGAACTTCTGAAACACCATTGGAATATCGAGAAAGAATCTCCCTCAATAATAACATTTTGAGCACCCATCTTAAGCAACTCTCGACAACCAATAAGGATAGTAAACAACTCTAATTCATTAGCATCTCAAAAGGCAACTGGCCCTAAGAAGATCCTGACAACAATACCATTCCAATCCCTTACAACTCCGCCTATCCCTCCTTTTCGCAAAGCACAAACAAAACTACCATCAAAATTAAGCTTCAAAACACCAATAGGAGGATTCATCCATACAACTCTAGGTCTGGACCTAACACTCCCACCACCCTTAAAGAAAGGATACCAAGATCCTTTGAGATCTTCCACAGGGACTCCATAAAACTCCTAATGCATACTTGCACAATTGGAAGAGACAAACCAAGAGATGGAATCAACCATGTCCACCACAAAACTACACTTATTCTTGAAGACTCTATTATTCCTTTCCAACCAAAGCTTCCAACGTGCAGCATACATAACAAACCTCCATAAGATCTTTCCCTGAATAAGCTTACATCGCGAATGCCATTGAAGAAAAAAATCTTCAACTGTCCTAAGCATAACCCACTCCATACCAAACAATGCCAACAAAGCAGACCACAATCTATGAGCAAAATGGCTTATGAATCAACAAATGATGCACTATTTCATTATCTGACATCTGAGATACCGACTAACAAATACACTGTACCTAATAATCTAGGCAACCGAGCAAAGTCAGAGATCTCAAAGTTTAAAAGGTTCCTTCAAAAAGAGAGATCCCAAACAACACTTTTTCCAAACCATGAAAAATTATCTACCACAAAAGCATGTTTTCTTTGATTAAAACAAAATGTTACAAAATTGATGGATCAATCCCATTTGAACACACCAAGCATCATGCCAAAATTCGATTCTCCTCCCATCATGAGCTTTGTAACGAATTAAAGGATCAAAATCATATTTTATAGAAAAGATGGACTTCCAAATACTAGAGGCCTTGTAATCATTACCTAGGACCCACCAACCACCGTTACCCAAATTATATTTTTGAATAAACAATTGCCTCCACAGACCTTGGTCAGGTTCTCCAATCCTCCATAAACACTTTCCTAAAAGAGCTTTATTGACATTCTCCATAGAACGAATACCTAGTTCACCTTTCTCTATAGGTTGACACACTATCTCCCACATAACCAAATGATATTTTCGTTTGTCAACAGAATGATTCCACAGAAAATCATGCTGAATTATTTCAATTCTTCGCATAACACTTTTAGGAGATTTGAAATAAGAGAGAAAATGAACCGGAATACTTGACAAAGTTGAGAGAAAATGAACCGGAATACTTGACAAAGTTGACTTGATTAAAGTGAGTCTACCTCCCATGGATAAATATCTTCCCTTCCATAAACTTAATTTTTTTTTCAACTTGCTTGACCACCGAATCGCAAAGAGATTTCTTTGGTAATCCTAAGCATAGAGGCATTCCCAAAAATTTAGAGGGAAGCCTTCCGACTTTACACCCAACAGGTCTTTCTTCTATCCCGACGCCAATCAACTCACATTTACCATTATTTATTTTCAGGCCTGACAAAAATTCAAACCAACGTAGAATAAGTTTCACTGTATGTACCTGATTCAAAGAAGCATCAAAAAAGATCATGGTATCATCCGCAAACTATAGATGAGTTTCCTTAGGAATTATTACCGATTACAAATCTAGAAACTAATTGCATTTGATTGGCGCTCTCCATTAAGGCATGCAAGGCTTCGACTACAATGACAAACAACATAGGGGACAAAGGATCTCCTGTTCGAAATACCTTTAGAACTTTTGAAGTAGCCTTAGGGAGAACCATTCACCAACACGGAGAAATGAGCAGAGGAAACACAAGCTTAAATCCAATCTCTCCACTTCTTCCCAAACCCCATTCTTCCCAGCACTTAGTGAAGAAATCCCCAGCCAACCATGTCATAAACCTTTTGAAAATCTAGCTTGCAAATGAGCCCTGGACGTCTTTGACGATTCTTTGAATCAATACACTCATGAGCAATAAGAACATTATCTAAATTTTGACACCCATCCACAAAATCCCCTTGACTGTCAGAAATATTCAGAGGAAGCACCCTACCAATTAAGCTAATGGTTCTAAATTCTGTAATGGATATGGCACCATCCTTCTTTGGCACTAAAGCAATGAAAGAAGCACCCAATTCACCTGCTATAACACTATTATCATGAAACCCATTGAAAAAAAAAAAAACAAGATCAGCTTCTAAAAGATCCAAAAAATGCTGGAAGAATACAATGGGGAGGCCATATGGAGCAGGTGCGCAATCACCTCCTAGCTCAAAAACAACTTTCTTAATCTCTTCCTTTGTAAACTGGTATTCAAGCGATGATGCCCTCTCTTGGGAAAGAGTTTTAAAAGGAATCCCTTGCATTTGAGGACTAGAACAATTGACACCTGAATATAGTTGGCGGAAAATTGAACAAGCTCTCTTTCTATATCTTCTCTCCTTTCCCACACTATTCCTCCAGAAGAAATAGTGCGTATTCGATTAATATGATGCCGGGCATTGGCAATCGCACGAAAGAATTTAGTATTGCGATCCCCTGCTTGAAACCTTTTATTTCTTGATCTTTGCTTCAATTTAACCTCTTCTTGGAAAATTGACTGCTGAAACTGCTCCTTAAGAATGGATCGAGAAAGATGATCCTCTTCCGAAAAGTCCCCTCTCTCTTCTTTCACATCAATATAATGAATAACCGCTAACAATTGATTCTTTTTCTCAATTAAATTCCCAAAAACTTCCTTCCTCCAAACCTTTATTTTACTCCTTATAAATTTCAACTTCTGAGCTAACTGGTAGCCCATCCAACCCCTTGTAGAAAAGGAGTGCGACCATTCTCTAACATTGTCAGGAAACCCATTCTCAGAAAGCTACATAATTTCAAACCGAAATGGGGGAGGGCCTCAATTTCCAGACCGGTCTCCAGCGCCAGAGGGCAATGGTCAGAAATTGGCCGGACCACTACTCTTTGTGAGCAATCAGGAAAGATGTCCAATCAATCTGTAGTTACTAGGAAACGATCCAAACGACTCATCATAGGCTCATTTTGCATGTTTGACCAAGTGAAATCTGCACCTCTTAAAGGCAAATAAATTAGATAATTTGATCGGATCCAGTCATTAAAACCCCTGATAGCAGGAGAGAAAGAACAACCTCCTCGCTTCTCATTAGGTAATCTAATGACATTAAAGTCTCCACCAACCAACCGAGGATAATTCCATTACCCAGCTACTTGATTGAGCTCTGCCCAAAATGCAGCTCTATCACTAGCATTATTTGGCCCATAAACTGAGGTAGCCACCCAAACTACACCACGCCGAAAATCTTTAAGCAAAACTGACATTGAATATCTCCCCACAAATTCATCCAATTTGTGCCAAAGAGATGCATTCCACAACAATAACTGTAATGTTCCTAACCCAAGTTATTATTTTAATTAATTTAAATATAATCTTGTTTAATTGTTTGTATTTTAGTTAATTATGGTTATTATAACTATTTAATTTTCTTTTGGGTTTTGGGTTAATCGGATAGTAATTTTAGGACCATGAGTATCCATCATTTGACCCGGCCCAATTCGGACCCATTTTGGGCCCATTAAACCAAACCAGGCCCATATTTATAAATTAGCCTAAACAATAGGGTTCTTTTTATAAAAAAACCCAAAACTTCTCCCCAAACCCTAAGCCTATTATATCATCGATGGGTGCCTCTCTTCTCCTCATCTCTACAGTGCTTTTCTCTTCCATCTCCTTCTCCTCTTGATCGGCCAAGGGGGCAAGCCCAAATCCAAGCCATTCATCGGTGGATATCTTCATCTTCTTCGTCATCTCTTCTTCCTTTTCTCCTTCTTCTTCATCTTCTCAGTTGGGGCTGGCGGCGTGATCGAGGGAGAGACAGAGATCTAGATCTTCTTTTGCATCAAAGGCAAGTGATTTGCACTTATCTCTAATGATTTTCACTCATTCCATTGATTTTCATCATCTTAGATGTGATTGTCAATGCCTATTAAAATCTCTAAAGATTGATGGTAGATTAGATGGGTAAGTAGTTCACAGATTTTTTGTTTGATGGTGGTCGATGGATTTGATGATTTTGATGAATGGAGAATGGGCCATCTACGTTTTAAAAAAAGAAAAAAAAAAGAGAAAGATAAGCGTGTCTGGGAATGAACCCAGACATGATGCATGTTTGGAATAGATGCAGGAAGTTGTCAAGCTTCAGAAACGTGTAGTGGGCCGCCACTTACAGGTGGGCCACTAACATTTAAAAAAAAATGATGAGATTTCATCATGCCTGGGATCAGTCCAGTGACAGAAATTTCCTGCACATGTTGCTGTTTGGCAGCAGCATGTGCAGGTTTTCACTTGAAAATTAATGTGGGTCCGCCACCAACAGGTGGGCCCCATGACTGTAATTTGGACCTTGATTGGTGGGGTTCGACAGGTGGGACCCTAGCAGATGGTGGGTTTCCTTTGATCCAATACTTTGACCCATAGCAGTGGCATGGGATTTTCAAGACTCCCTGATGATGGGGCATTGACAGTGATGAGATTATGAACCCCACCTGTGATTGATGGCTGGTCCCAAAGAATATATACACATATATATATTTATACATATATATATACATATAAAAGGAGATGAAAATGTCTGGGAATCAATCCCAGACGTTAAGTGCAATGTGCAAGGCGGGATGACCGCCTATGCACTACTGCACAGGCGCCCAATGCGCCTGGCAGTAATGCACAGGTGGGTCACCCACCTGCACGTGCTGGCGGGTGGCCCCAACCTCCCCCCCCCCCCCCCCCCCCCTTTTGGCACATGTATATATATATATATAAAAAGATATCTGGGACTAAAACTCCCAGATCTGGACGGTGACGGTGATGGTGATCTCTTTGACAACCGTATGATGGTGGGTCAATTACTGTGATTAAACATGTGCACACTATGTTATGACGTCTAGGTTGTAAAGAGACAACGTGTGTGTATATATGTATAAATACAAATACAAGTGCACCTGGATTTTAAGAGACATTGCATCACTCACAAATATTAATATATATATATAGAAAAGATAGAAGTTGGGCCAATAAATTATTTAAATGGTTATTTAACCATTCATTTATGACTTTCTTTGGATGGTTTACATACTCCGGAAGACCCTTGTGTTGGTCTTGGAACCTAATGAATTTAATTTAATAAAATTAAACCCATCACATCATCAAAGTAAGAGGTTATGCGGGCAGATTTCCTCTTACAGATTTCATAGTTTGCACATAATGGTATAAACCACCCGCACTCAGATAAAGTGAAAATTGGGCTATGCATCACCCCGTTTTCAAAAATTTCCAACCTTACTTCATCTTGGTTCGTGTGGAATTGTCGCATGCGTGAATTGAGGTCACAGTGTTAGGAATATTTGTGGAGTTATTTCTTGATCATCATGTTGTATTTATTTACCTTGTTGCATATATGTTAGAATTTATACCCATTGTATTATGATGACTTGAACCGTGTTGTGGCTTGGACTATACAGTGTTCATTTATGAGATATTCATGTTATGTTGAAAACTATTTGGTTGGTATAATGTTTTATTATATGGTGTTGAATATCGATCATGGCCAGCCCTTCACACTACCATAGGATGTGTCTGTCGAATAATCACTGAGCCATGTTTATGAGTCTCGACACAGGAAGGGGCAGGGCTGTGTGAGATTATTATGCGGATCCGGTCATTGGACGATTGCAGTCGGTTCACAGATGTACACTGTGATGATTTTTACCGGACTTAGGGCCGAAGACTAGCTTACCACTCGTACACAGTTAGTTTCACCGTGATTTTGGACAGGATGCTAGGCATCCGAAGACGGTATAAATTCCGTAAGGGCATCGGCAGATGTGATGCTCGACGAAAGTGATATTGTTCATTTGATGTAGAGTCGGATGTAGGATCCGTTCTTTCTATATTGCATGGCATTCCTTTATCTATATTGATCACTTATTCTTATGATTTTTCTTGTCATATTCTCACGTTGATAGTGTACTTCATTATGAGTTATGTGTATTTTACTTACCGCCATTTATGGTTGACCCTTGTTTTTTAAAATTGATGCATAGGTACCGAGCCCGGCTTTGCCGAGGAGGAGGTGCAGGCTGAAGCATTTCAAACGCTTGAGCCAACTGATGTTCTCGAGTGGGGTGCAAACGATGACTTCGAGGCCGTCTAACCAAGCATAGGAGTGACTCGTTAAATTTGCAATCAATTTAAATAAATCATTCTTTAGAGACTTGATCTTTCAATGGGACATTGTAATAAATTATTATTTATTTCTTTTACAACTTGAAATATTATTATTGTTATCTGGTGATATGCAAACTTGTTTTCCTCTCTTGGTATCTATTGGTTGAAATTACTTCCGCAGGTTGGAAATGAATGTGAATGGCCTAAACTCACCACGGCTTAAGATCCTGTGGAAATAATAATAATAATAATAAATAATTAGGAGTCAATGGTTTTGTTTACAGAAGAATTTAAAAAAAAAATTGACTCCTAATTTCACGTAACCCTATTTTCATTTTTTTTGGGGATGTCACAGTTGGTATCAGAGAAAACGGGAATGTTTCTAGATAATTAAAAGTGGATAGAAACATAGGACGTGTGTGAGGTTCCGATTTTGTTAGACAGATTTTACCTGCTTTGTGTAAAGTCTATAGAATTGTTTGCTGGAATTTGTTTAATAGAAATTCACCATCTTGAACTATTTTACCGATCATGGCTCAAAGAGTTACTCGTTCACAATCCAACGGAGACAATTCGCCATCCCAAGATGACAGATTCTCACAGCTTTTGCAGGCCTTTATGCAAGCTCAAAATAATCAAATTACTATGCAAAGAGAGCATGAGAGACAAAGAGCTGCAGATAGGCAACAAGATCGTGAGGAGAGGGCTGCAGAACAAGCACGGGTTGACGCAGAAAGGACCGCAGAGAAAGCCCAAGCAGATGCTGATAGGGTAGTATTTCAGGCCCAGTTGTTAGCTGCCACAGATAGAGCAGGTCAGCCAATTCAGGTTACTTTACCTCCGAAGGAAGTGGATCCCAACGACATTTTCGATAAATTCATGAAGAGGTTCCCTCCCCAATTCCATGGTACGGAGGATCCTATGGCTGCCGATGATTTCTTGGAGCATCTGGAGTAGATTTTTGCGGCATTTAAATGTACCGGCATTCAACAAGTTCAGCTAGCTGCATATATGTTAAAAGGGGCAGCTAAACAATGGTGGGACTCTGTTAAAGCAACTGTGCAAGCAGACACAATACAGGAGGCCGATGCTTGGACGACATTCACGATGGCGTTCACGGATAAATTTGTGCCTCAATGTCTGCAAGATCAGAAGATGGAAGAATTTGAAAAATTGAAGCAGGGTGACATGACTATCCAGCAGTATGAGACCAAGTTTACAAGGTTATCTAAGTATGCACCTACTCTTGTCCATCCTTTGACAGAAAAGGTTCGACGTTTCCTCAAGGGTATGAATGCTCGTATCACATCAAAAATAGGAGATACGGAACGGCCAACATTTCAGGATTATGTCAAGAGTGCAAATTGGGTTGAGGGCATGGTTAAGCGGGAAGACGAGGAGGCAGCCTCATCAGGGTCGAAGCAGAGACAAATGCAGAATCAGTTTGTAAGTCAACCTCAGCAGAAAAAGCAGAAGTTCCAGAACTCTAATCCTGGTACGAGAAAGCCACAATGTGCTCGGTGCGGGTATGACCACCCAACAGAGAGGTGTCGGTGGGGTACAGGGCTTTGTTTTTATTGTGGACAGCCGGGGTATAAAACTCATGATTGTCCTAACGGAGGTCGAGAGCGCACATTGGCGCGGGAGGCAGCACAGGGTGGTTATGCGCAGCAGCAGCCGAGGAGGCAAGCTCCCCAGTTTAGGCCGCAGCAGTCTTACCAGCAGCCATCTCGGGCTCCGCAGCAGCAACAGTTAGAGCCCCAGCACCCCAGTATCAGCAGATTAGGGGACCAGCCCCTCAGCAGCAGCAGCAGCAGAGAACAGGAGGCCAACAAGGCCAAGGGCAGCAGATGGGTCACCAACAGCAAAGGGGTCAGCAAAGGCCACAGCGACCAGTGCAAGGACACCAACAAAGGCCACAGCAGGTTGGACGAGCTTATGCTATTACTCACGAGGAGGCGGATGCCTATGGAGAGTGCGTGGAAGGTATTATTCTAATCTTAGATGTTGAAGCTAAGGTGCTATTTGATTCTGGTGCCACCCATTCTTTTGTTTCTCAAACTTTTGCTAAGCATTTGCATGAGAAGGTAGCGCGATTAGATTGTCCTCTATTAGTTAATACTCCCATGGGTGGGTGAGTTAAACGTCATCAGTACTTTCCTCGTGTCCGAGTTCAAATAGAGAAGTTGATTTTACCATCAAACTTGGTGCTTATGATGATGAATGACTTTGATGTCATTTTGGGCATGGATTGGTTAAGGACCTATCGAGCAAATATGGACTATTTTAACAAGATTATCAAGCTTAAAGTCAAATCAGAAACTGTTAAGTTTATTGGACAATCAAAACGGATTCCCACTAGCCGGATATCAGCCTTAATGGCAGATCGTATGCTAAGGAGTGGTTGTGAAGGTTACTTAGCGTTTATCACGGAGGATAAACAATCCAAGGCGGAGGGGGATGTATCGGAGATACCTGTAGTTTGTGAGTTTCCGGATGTCTTCCCAGATGAGATTCCGGGTTTACCATCGATTCGAGAAATCGATTTCACCATAGAGTTAGCCCCAGGGACAGCACCGAAATCGAAAGCTCCTTACAGAATGGCACTAGCTGAGTTGAGAGAATTGAAAATTCAGCTGCAAGACTTATTGGATAAAGGTTTTATAAGGCCTAGTGTATCACCATGGGGAGCACCTATTCTCTTTGTTAAGAAGAAAGACGGTTCCATGAGGATGTGCATCGACTCAGACAACTCAATCAGGTCACGATAAAAAACAAATATCCATTACCTAGGATCGATGAGTTGTTTGATCAGTTACAGGGAGCCGAATTCTTTTCGAAAATAAACCTGAGGTCAGGATACCATCAGCTGAGAGTTAGAGATCAGGATGTGCAGAAGACAGCATTCCGGACTAGATACGGCCATTATGAATTTTTAGTGATGCCGTTTGGGCTAACAAATGCCCCAGGAGTTTTCATGGCTTTGATGAATAAGATCTTCGCTCCATTTCTTGATCAATTTACGGTGGTTTTCATCGATGATGTGTTAGTATACTCCAAATCTCGTGAGGAACATGAGAACCATCTTAGAACTGCATTATAGACTTTGAGGGATCACTAGCTCTATGCGAAATTGAGTAAGTGTGAATTCTGGTTGGAGCAGGTGTCTTTCCTCGGTCACATTATTAGTAGAGAGGGTCTAGCGGTGGATCCAGCGAAGATTGAGTCAATTGTCAATTGGCAAAGACCCACTTCAGTGTCAGAGATACGCAGTTTTCTTGGTTTGGCCTGTTATTACAGGAGATTTGTGCAAGGATTCTCATCAATTGCAGCGCCATTGACTAAATTAACGCGGAAAGATGTGCCTTTTGTGTGGTCCGATGCGTGTGAAGCTAGTTTTCAAGAGCTGAAAACCCGATTGACTACAGCTCCTGTACTTACGCTACCATCGGAGAATGGTCAATTTGTGATTTATACTGATGCTTCAGGTGTTGGTTTGGGATGTGTACTCATGCAGGATGGAAAAGTTGTTGCCTACGGGTCTAGACAACTTAAGGAACATGAGAAAAAGTACGCTACCCATGATCTTGAGCTCGCAGCAGTAGTTTTTGCGCTCAAAATGTGGAGACATTATTTGTATGGTGTAAGATTTGAATTGCATTCGGACCACAGGGGTCTTCAGTATTTATTCACTCAGCCAGAGTTGAACATGAGACAGATCAGATGGATGGAATATATCAAGGACTTTGATTTTCTGATCAAATACCATCCAGGGAAAGCCAATGTAGTGGCTGATGCACTAAGCAGAAAAGCAGCAAGGAATGCATGTTTGGGGACAGAATGGTCGTGGGCAGAGATATTTCTGGACTTAGGGGTTGATTTACAACTGGTTAATGATAGGGTGATGATTGCCAATATGTTTGTTTGGGAACCAGAAATTTTGGGTAGAATCAAAAGCACACAATCAGAGGATCCAGAGTTGGTCAGGGTGATTAAGCAGATTAAGAGCAGGCCAGACTTTAGATTGATAGATGGTGTGTTGTACTATCAGGATAGATTGTGTGTGCCAAATATAGAGGAGTTGAAGAATGAGATCCTGACAGAAGCGCATCATTTTCGTTTTACCATTCACCCTGGTAGCACAAAGATGTACCAGAATCTCCGTAGTCATTACTAGTGGAACAACATGAAAAAGGAGATTGTAGGATTTGTTGCCAGGTGTTTGGTTTGTCAGCAGGTTAAGGCAGAACACAAGAGACCCCCAGGACTTTTGAAGCAGTTAGCAGTGCCGGATTGGAAATGGGAACATATCACGATGGATTTTATATCAGGACTTCCGATGATTCATGGTAAAGATAGTATTTGGGTGATAGTGGACAGGTTAACTAAAGTTGCACATTTTCTGCTAATGAGCTTAAAGACACCCAAAGATGAGTTGGCCAAGATATATATGGAGGAAGTAGTTAGATTGCACGGTGTACCGGTATCGATCGTCTCAGACAGAGATTCGAGATTTCTGAGTAATTTCTGGACACGACTTCAAGAGGCACTCGGTACTACCTTGAACTTCAGTACAGCATATCACCCAGAGACAGATGGGCAAACTAAGAGAACCAACCAAACACTGGAGGATATGTTGCGTGCTTGCGTGTTGGACTTTGGAAAGGATTGGCAAAAAAGCCTTCCTCTTTGTGAGTTCACATACAACAACAGCTACCATTCAAGTATTGGTATAGCCCCTTTTGAAGCATTGTATGGGCGCAGATGTAAAACCCCACTTTGTTGGGAGGAAGTTGGTGTTCGGAGTTTTCACGGGCCATCGATAGTCAGTGATACCAGTGAGAAGGTTTAGTAAATTCATGCTAGATTGAAAATTGCCAGGAGTAGATAGAAGAGTTATGCTGACTTGAAGAGGAGAGATCTCGAGTTTGCAGTGGGCGATCATGTGTTTCTAAAAGTGTCGCCGGCTAGAGGAACACTCAGATTTGGACAGAAGGGCAAGCTGTCTCGGAGATTCATCAGGCCGTTTGAGATTCTCGAGAGAGTGGGAGATGTAGCCTATAGATTGGCATTGCCAGCAGATTTGTCAGGAGTTCATAACGTCTTCCATGTCTCGATGCTGAAGAAGTACGTCGCCGATCCTTCACATGTTCTTCAATATGAACCACTCGAGATTCAGCCGGATGCTACCTACGTGGAGAAGCCGTTGAGGATCATTGATACGAAGGAGCAAGTCCTACGGATGCGAACTATTCATTGGGTGAAGGTTCAGTGGGAGCACCACAGTCCAAGGGAGGCCACTTGGGAGCTCAGATACCAAGTGAAGAAGTTGTACCCAGATCTTCTCCCAGAGGTACGTTAGACATTTGGAGGACCAAATGTTCTAAGGGGGAAGGAATGTAATGTTCCTAACCCAAGTTATTATTTTAATTAATTTAAATATAATCTTGTTTAATTGTTTGTATTTTAGTTAATTATGGTTATTATAACTATTTAATTTTCTTTTGGGTTTTGGGTTAATCGGATAGTAATTTTAGGACAATGAGTATCCATAATTTGACCCGGCCCAATTCGGACCCATTTTGGGCCCATTAAACCAAACCAGGCCCATATTTATAAATTAGCCTAAACAATAGGGTTCTTTTTATAAAAAAACCCAAAACTTCTCCCCAAAACCTAAGCCGATTTATATCATCGATGGGTGCCTCTCTTCTCCTCATCTCTACAGTGCTTTTCTCCTCCATCTCCTTCTCCTCTTGATCGGCCAAGGGGGCAAGCCCAAATCCAAGCCATTCATCGGTGGATATCTTCATCTTCTTCGTCATCTCTTCTTCCTTTTCTCCTTCTTCTTCATCTTCTCAGTTGGGGCTGGCGGCGTGATCGAGGGAGAGACAGAGATCTAGATCTTCTTTTGCATCAAAGGCAAGTGATTTGCACTTATCTCTAATGATTTTCACTCATTCCATTGATTTTCATCATCTTAGATGTGATTGTCAATGCCTATTAAAATCACTAAAGATTGATGGTAGATTAGATGGGTAAGTAGTTCACAGATTTTTTGTTTGATGGTGGTCGATGGATTTGATGATTTTGATGAATTGAGAATGGGCCATCTACGATTTAAAAAAAAAAAAAAAGAGAAAGATGAGCGTGTTTGGGAATGAACCTAGACACGATGCATGTTTGGAATAGATGCAGGAAGTTGTCAAGCTTTAGAAACGTGTAGTGGGCCGCCACTTATAGGTGGGCCACCAACATTTAAAAAAAATGATGAGATTTCATCATGCCTGGGATCAGTCCAGTGACAGAAATTTCCTGCACATGTTGCTGTTTGGCAGCAGCATGTGCAAGTTTTCACTTGAAAATTAATGTGTGTCCGCCACCTACATGTGGGCCCCATGACTGTAATTTGGACCTTGATTGGTGGGGTTCGACAGGTGGGACCCTAGCAGATGGTGGGTTTCCTTTGATCCAATACTTTGACCCATAGCAGTGGCATGGGATTTTCTAGACTCCCTGATGATGGGGCATTGACAGTGATGAGATTATGAACCCCACTTGTGATTGATGGTTGGTCCCAAAGAATATATACACATATATATATTTATACATATATATATATATAAAAGGAGATGAAAACATCTGGGAATCAATCCTAGACGTTGAGTGCAATGTGCAAGGTGGGATGACCGCCTGTGCACTACTGCACAGGCGCCCAATGCGCCTGGCAGTAATGCACAGGTGGGTCACCCACCTGCACGTGCTGGCGGGTGGCCCCCCCCCCTTCTGGCACATGTATATATATATATATAAAAGATATTTGGGACCAAAACTCCCAGATCTGGACGATGACGATGATGGTGATCTCTTTGACAGCCGTATGATGGTGGGTCAATTGCTGTGATTAAACATGTGCACACTATGTTATGACGTCTAGGTTGTAAAGAGACAACGTGTGTGTATATATGTATAAATACAAATACAAGTGCACCTGGATTTTAAGAGACATTGCATCACTCACAAATATTAATATATATATATATATAAAAGATAGAAGTTGGGCCAATAAATTATTTAAATGGTTATTTAACCATTCATTTATGACTTTCTTTGGATGGTTTACATACTCCGGAAGACTCTTGTGTTGGTCTTGGAACCCAATGAATTTAATTTAATAAAATTAAACCCATCACATCATCAAAGTAAGTGGTTATGCGGGCAGATTTCCTCTTACAGATTTCATGGTTTGCACATGATGGTACAAACCACCCGCACTCAGATGAAGTGAGAATTGGGCTATGCATCACCCCGTTTTCAAAAATTCCCAACCTTACTTCATCTTGGTTCGTGTGGAATTGTCGCATGCGTGAATTGTGGTCACAGTGTTAGGAATATTTGTGGAGTTATTTCTTGATCATCATGTTGTATTTATTTACCTTGTTGCATATATGTTAGAATTTATACCCGTTGTATTATGATGACTTGAACCGTGTTGTGGCTTGGACTATACAGTGTTCATTTATGAGATATTCATGTTATGTTGAAAACTATTTGGTTGGTATAATGTTTTATTATATGGTGTTGAATATCGATCATGGCCAGCCCTTCACACTACCATAGGATGTGTCTGTCGAATAATCACTGAGCCATGTTTATGAGTCTCGACACAGGAAGGGGCAGGGCTGTGTGAGATTATTATGCGGATCTGGTCATTGGACGATTGCAGTCAGTTCACAGATGTACACTGTGATGATTTTTATCGGACTTAGGGCCGAAGACGAGCTTACCACTCATACACGGTTGGTTTCACCGTGATTTTGGACAGGATGCTAGGCATCCGAAGACGGATTTGATCCACCGTTTCTGGACAGGATGCGGGGCATCCGAAGACGGTATAAATTCCGTAAGGGCATCGGCAGATGCGATGCTCGGTGAAAGTGATATTGTTCATTTGATGTAGAGTCGTATGTAGGATCCGTTCTTTCTATATTGCATGGCATTCCTTTATCTATATTGATCACTTATTCTTATGATTTTTCTTGTCATATTCTCACGTTGATAGTGTACTTCATTATGAGTTATGTGTATTTTACTTGCCACCATTTATGGTTGACCCTTGTTTTCTAAAATTGATGCATAGGTACCGAGCCCGGCTTTGCCGAGGAGGAGGCGCAAGCTGAAGCGTTTCAAATGCTTGAGCCAACTGATGTTCCCGAGTGGGGTGCAAACGATGGCTTCGAGGCCGTCTAACCAAGCACAAGTGTGACTCGTTAAATTTGCAATCAATTTAGATAAATATTCTTTAGAGACTTGATCTTTCAGTGGGACATTGTAATAAATTATTATTTATTTCTTTTGCAACTTGAAATATTATTATTGTTATCTGGTGATATGCAAACTTGTTTTCCTCTCTTGGTACCTATTGGTTGAAATTACTTCCGCAGGTTGGGAATAAATGTGAATGGCCTAAACTCACCACGGCCTAAGATCCTGTGAAAATAATAATAATAATAATAATAAATAATTAGGAGTTAATGGTTTTGTTTACAGAAGAATTAAAAAAAAATTGACTCCTAATTTCACGTAACCCTATTTTCATTTTTTTTGGGGACGTGACAATAACACTCCTCCTGCATCGATGATCTCCATTTCAGTCTCTTGGATAAGTATGCATTCCCCTTTAAAAGCATTAAACACACTATTCATAACTCCTCTCTTTGAGATTGAGTTCATCCCACGAACATTTCAGGAGATTAGCTTCATATTTCCAACATATTTACTCCAATTTGCTTGTTAACAGCCTGCCGATCATAATTGATGGAAAATGCCAACTTTTCTAACTCCATTTGAGGTTTAGATTTCTTCCTACTCTGATTTCCATCCTTATTTCGACCCTTCTCTTTCACCGACTCCTCAATGAACGTTTTCAATTCCCCTAGACAACCTTCCACTGAAATACCCAAAATCTGGCTATTTCAATCAATTTTTCTACAACCTTTAAGACTGCATTCTCTTCTCCATAGTCAAAAACAGAATGCTCCACAGCGAGAGCCTCCACATTATCAACCCTATCCACCATAGCCACTGCTTTATCATTGGAATTGACCAACATGCTGTACAGAGCTGGTTATCGTCCACAGACTGAACATTATCCAAGGACTGACTGTCTTCCATAGGCTGAGCATCTCCATCAGAACTATTATCACCCCATCTCTTATCCCCCTTTATTAATTCATGGTCCATCAGCCTTTCAGCGCATGCGTCCGGGTCATACCGAGACTGATTCACCAATCTTTCACCGATGTCAAGCCCCACTAAGTTTTCAACATGTCCCTTCAAGATCATATGATCCTTTTGTACAGACAAATGTCCCATTAAGTACGACCCAGACCCATTATTTAAATGCCGTTGGGCCCCATCTTCACTGACGTCAGGTCCCACTTGGTTTACAACTTGTTCTCTAAAAGTCGTGAGTCCAGTGGCTGCCTGACACAAATTCTACTGGGCTTTGAAGGAATTAACACTACAACCATGGGCAGCAAGGCTATTTTTCAGTTTACCAAAAATATCTTTTATAGTTCGACATCTATTGGACCCCCATTCTTACCAGGAATACGATGAAGGGGTTTCATTATCGACTTCTTGCCCTGATTTCCTCTCACAGATTTCGGAGATTGGAGAAAACCAAGATCTGTTGCATGGAGTCCCGCCACAAAAGAAGAAGGAGATCCCTTATCTCCTGCACTGTGACGTCCTTGATACAGATTTCCTAATCTGTTCACTACAGACTCCGGATTTTCCTCCTGATTTGGAACTTTCTATATGACATCAGCAGGAACTTCCTCCAGTTGACCAGACGCCAGCGATCTCACCGCCCTTTCCTCTTTGGTAATGGTGACAAAAAAAGGGACCTCATCCACCTCTAGAGCAATATACTTCGGGAAATTTCATTGTGGATCACTTAAAATAAGTAGACCAACCTTATCAAGGCTCATCTTCTTTGTGGCTTCCTCATCTATTGTCACGTCCCCAAAAAAAAAATGAAAATAGGGTGACGTGAAATTAGGAGTCAATTTTTTTTTTAATTCTTCTGTAAACAAAACCATTGACTCCTAATTATTTCTTTTCCACAGGATCTTAGGCCGTAGTGAGTTTAGGCCATTCACATTCATTCCCAATCTGCAGAAGTAATTTCAACCAATAGGTACCAAGAGAGGAAAACAAGTTTGCATATCACTAGATAACAATAATAATATTCCAAGTTGCAAAAAAAATAAATAATAATTTATTACAATGTCCTACTGAAAGATCAAGTCTCTAAAGAATGATTTATTTAAATTGATTGCAAATTTAACGAGTCACTCCTGTGCTTGGTTAGACGGCCTCGAAGCCATCGTTTGCACCCCACTCGGGAACATCAGTTGGCTCAAGCGTTTGAAACGCTTCAACCTGCGCCTCCTCCTCGGCAAAGCCGGGCTCAGTACCTATGCATCAATTTTAGAAAACAGAGGTCAACCATAAATGGCGGCAAGTAAAATACACATAACTTATAATGAAGTACACTATCAATATGAGAATATGACAAGAAAAATCATAAGAATAAGTGATCAATATAGATAAAGGAATGCCATGCAATATAGAAAGAACAGATCCTACATCCGACTCTACATCAAATGAACAATAGCACTTTCGCCGTGCATCGCATCTGCCGATGCCCTTATGGAATTTATACCGTCTTCGGATGCCTCGCATCCTGTCCAGAAACGGTGGATCAAATCCGTCTTCGGATGCCTAGCATCCTATCCAAAATCACGGTGAAACCAACCGTGTACGAGTGGTAAGCTCGTCTTCGGCCCTAAGTCCGGTAAAAATCAACACAGTGTACACCTGTGAACCGACTGCAGTCGTCCAATGACCAGATCCGCATAATAATCTCACACAGTCCTGCCCCTTCCTGTGTCGAGACTCATAAACATGGCTCTGTGATTGTTCGACAAACACATCCTATGGTAATGTGAAGGGCTAGTCATAATAGGTATTCAAATACCATGTAATAAAACATTATACCAACCGAATAGTTTTCAACATAATATGAATACCTCATAAATAAACACTGTATAGTCCAAGCCACAACACTGTCCAAGTCATCATAATATAACGGGTATAAATTCTAACATATATGCAACAAGGTAAATAAATACAACACGATGATCAAGAAATAACTCCACAAATATACATAACACTGTGACCACAATTCACACAAGCGACAATTCCACACGAACCAAGATGGAGTAAGGTTGGGAATTTTTTAAAACGGGGTGATGCATAGCCCAATTCTCACTTCATCTGAGTGCGGGTGGTTTGTACCGTCATGTGCAAACCATGAAGTCTGTAAGAGGAAATCTGCCCGCATAACCCCTTACTTTGATGATGTGATGGATTTGGTTTTATTAAATCGGAGTCATTGGGTTCTAAGACCAACACAAGGGTCTTCCGGAGTATGTAACCATCTAAAGAAAATAATAAATGAATGGTTAAATAATCATTAAAATAAATTATTAGGCTCGAATTTATCATTCTCATGATCTCACGTAAGGGATGGCCCACCTGTTCACTCATTATAAATCCACATATATACCAAGGACCTACAAGGTGATGGACCCACCTGTACCTGCTGCCCGAAGTCCCTCTACGTAATGGCCCCACCTGGCAATAGTGCCCCGGGCCCACCAACCTACACGTGTGGGTGGAAGACCCACCTGTGATTACTGCCAGGTGCATTATGCACCTGTGCAATAATGCACAGGTGGTTTTTCCACCTTGCCCAATGTCTGGAATTCATTCCAGACACCATTCTTCATCATATATATATATATTTATATGTAGATGTTTCTGTGGACATCAGTGGACATCAATTGGCATTTCATAAGTGGGGTCACTAGTTTATCACCGCCAATGTCCACCATCATCCGGTAGCCAAGGGGTCCACTCTGCAACCATGGGTCCAGGCATTGGATCAAAGAGGCCCACCCTCTGCTAGGGTCCCACCTGTCGAACCCCACCAATCAAGGTCCAAATTACAGTCATGGGGCCCACCTGTAGGTGGCGGACCCACATTAATTTTCAAGTGAAAACCTGCACATGCTGCTGCCAAACAGCAACATGTGCAGGAAATTTCTGTCACTGGACTGGTCCCAGGCATGATGAAATCTCATCTTTTTTTTTTTTTTTTTCTGTCGGTGATTAGGGGGGACCACCCGCCATCATGTGCAGGTGGGTGACCCACCTGTGCATTACTGCCAGGCACATGTGTGCCTGTGCAGTAATGCACAGGCGGCCATCCCGCCTGGCACAAAACGTCTGGGGTTTTCCCCCAGACGCTTTCATCTCCCATTTCTTTTTTTTTTTTTTTTACAAATGTTGATGACCCACCATCACCCAATAACTAAGGGTCCATACTACAGCAATGGGCCCATCTGTAGGTGGCAGCCCACCACCTTATAAGAGTTGGAAATCCCACCTGTCCATGGTGGAAACAGAGGGCATGTCTGGGTTCATTCCCAGACACACTCATCCCTTTCTATTTTTTTTTTAAACATCAAAGTGGGTCTCTCTCCATCACATCATCAATCCGATCCATGCAATCCATCTACTCCTGTATCTATCATCATCATCATCATTTACAGATTTAAATGGGCATTTCATGAATACTACTAATCATCATAGATTCAAGGAAAATAGTGTAGATCATTGAAAAAAATGAATATCTCACTTGCCTTTGATGAAGATTAATGGATGGGCTGATCTAGATCTCTATCTCTCCCTCGATCACGCTGCCAACCCTAACTAAGAAGATGAAGAAGAAGGAGAAAAGGAAGAAGAGATGACGAAGAAGATGAAGATGACCACCGATGTATGGCTTGGATTTGGGCTTGCCCCCTTGGCCGATCAAGAGGAGAAAGAAATGGCGGAGAAAAGCACTGTGGAGATGAGGAGAAGAGAGGCACCCATCGATGATATATAAGTAGGCTTAGGGTTTGGGGAAAAGTTTTGGGTTTTTATAAAAAGAACCCTATTGTTTAGGCTAATTTATAAATATGGGCCTGGTTTGGTTTAATGGGCCCAAAATGGGTCCGAAATGGGCCGGGTCAAATGATGGATACTCATGGTCCTAAAATTATTATCCGATTAACCCAAAACCCAAAAGAAAAATTAAATAGTTATAATAACCATAATTAACTAAAATACAAACAATTGAACAAGATTATATTTAAATTAATTAAAATAATAACTTGGGTTAGGAACATTACATTCCTTCCCCCTTAGAACATTTGGTCCTCCAAATGTCTAACGTACCTCAGGGAGAAGATCCGGGTACAACTTCTTCACTTGGTCTCTGAGCTCCCAAGTGGCCTCCCTTGGACTGTGGTGCTCCCACTGAACCTTCACCCAATGAATAGTTCGCGTCTGTGGGACTTGCTCCTTCGTATCAATGATCCGCAACGGCTTCTCCACGTAGGTAGCATCCGGCTGAATCTCGAGTGGTTCATATTGAAGAACATGCGAAGGATCGGCGATGTACTTCTTCAGCATCGAGATATGGAAGACGTTATGAACTCCTGACAACTCTGTTGGCAATGCCAATCTGTAGGCTACATCTCCCACTCTCTCGAGAATCTCAAACGGCCCGATGAATCTCCGAGACAGCTTGCCCTTCTGTCCGAATCTGAGTGTTCCTCTAGCCGGCGACACTTTTAGAAACACATGATCGCCCACTGCAAACTCGAGATCTCTCCTCTTTAAGTCAGCATAACTCTTCTGTCTACTCCTGGAAATTTTCAATCTAGCATGAATTTGCTGAACCTTCTCACTGGTATCACTGACTATCAATGGACCGTGAAAACTCCGAACACCAACTTCCTCCCAACAAAGTGGAGTTTTACATCTGCGCCCATACAATGCTTCAAAAGGGGCCATACTAATACTTGAATGGTAGCTGTTGTTATATGCGAACTCACAAAGAGGAAGGCTTTTCTGCCAATCCTTTCCAAAGTCCAACACGCAAGCACGCAACATATCCTCCAGTGTTTGGTTGGTTCTCTCAGTCTGCCCATCTGTCTCCGGGTGATACGCTGTACTGAAGTTCAAGGTAGTACCGAGTGCCTCTTGAAGTCGTGTCCAGAACTTACTCAGAAATCTCGAATCTCTATCTGAGACGATCGATACCGGTACACCGTGCAATCTAACTACTTCCTCCATGTATATCTTGGCCAACTCATCTTTGGGTGCCTTTAAGCTCATTGGCAGAAAATGTGCAACTTTAGTTAACCTGTCCACTATCACCCAAATACTATCTTTACCATGAATCATCGGAAGTCCTGATATAAAATCCATCGTGATATGTTCCCATTTCCAATCCGGCACTGCCAACTGCTTCAAAAGTCCTGGGGGTCTCTTGTGTTCTGCCTTAACCTGCTGACAAACCAAACACCTGGCAACAAATCCTGCAATCTCCTTTTTCATGTTGTTCCACTAGTAATGACTACGGAGATTCTGGTAGATCTTTGTGCTACCAGGGTGAATGGTAAAACGAGAATGATGCGCTTCTGTCAGGATCTCATTCTTCAACTCCTCTATATTTGGCACACACAATCTATCCTGATAGTACAACACACCATCTATCAATTTAAAGTCTGGCCTGCTCTCAATCTGCTCAATCACCCTGACCAACTCTGGATCCTCTGATTGTGTGCTTTTGATTCTGCCCAAAATTTCTGGTTCCCAAACAAACATACTGGCAATCATCACCCTATCATTAACCAGCTGTAAATCAACCCCTAAGTCCAGAAATATCTCTGCCCACGACCATTCTGTACGCAAACATGCATTCTTTGCTGCTTTTCTGCTTAGTGCATCAGCCACTACATTGGCTTTCCCTAGATGGTATTTGATCGGAAAATAAAAGTCCTTGATATATTCCATCCATCTGATCTGTCTCATGTTCAACTCTGGCTGAGTGAATAAATACTGAAGACTCCTGTGGTCCGAATGCACTTCAAATCTTACACCATACAAATAATGTCTCCACATTTTGAGCGCAAAAACTACTGTTGCGAGCTCAAGATCATTGGTAGCGTACTTTTTCTCATGTTCCTTAAGTTGTCTAGACCCATAGGCAACAACTTTTCCATCCTGCATGAGTACACATCCCAAACCAACACCTGAAGCATCAGTATAAATCACAAATTGACCATTCTCCGATGGTAGTGTAAGTACAGGAGCTGTAGTCAACCGGATTTTCAGCTCTTGAAAACTAGCTTCACACGCATCGGACCACACAAAAAGCACATCTTTCCGCGTTAATTTAGTCAATGGCGTTGCAATTGACGAGAATCCTTGCACAAATCTCCTGTAATAACCGACCAAACCAAGAAAACTGCATATCTCTGACACTGAAGTGGGTCTTTGCCAATTGACAATTGACTCAATCTTCGCTGGATCCACTGCTAGACCCTCTCTGCTAATAATGTGACCGAGGAAATACACCTGTTCCAACCAGAACTCACACTTACTCAATTTCGCATAGAGCTGGTGATCCCTCAAAGTTTGCAATGCAGTTCCAAGATGGTTCTCATGTTCCTCATGAGATTTGGAGTATACTAACACAGCATCGATGAAAACCACCGTAAATTGATCAAGAAACGGAGCGAAGATCTTATTCATCAAAGCTATGAAAACTCCTGGAGCATTTGGTAGCCCAAATGGCATCACTAAAAATTCATAATGGCCGTATCTAGTCCGGAATGCTGTCTTCTGCACATTCTGATCTTTAACTCTCAGTTGATGGTATCTTGACCTCAGGTCTATTTTCGAAAAGAATTCGGCTCCCTGTAACTGATCAAACAACTCATCGATCCTAGGTAATGGATATTTGTTTTTTATCGTGACCTGATTGAATTGTCTGTAGTCGATGCACATCCTCATGGAACCGTCTTTCTTCTTAACAAAGAGAACAGGTGCTCCCCATGGTGATACACTAGGCCTTATAAAACCTTTATCCAACAAGTCTTGCAACTGAATTTTCAATTCTCTCAACTCAGCTGGTGCCATTCTGTAAGGAGCTTTTGAGATCGGTGTTGTCCCTGGAGCTAGCTCTATGGTGAAATCGATTTCTCGAATCGGTGGTAATCCCGGAATCTCATTTGGAAAGACATCCGGAAACTCACAAACTAAAGGTATCTTCGATACATCCCCCTCCGCGTGGGACTGTTTATCCTCCGTGATAAATGCTAAGTAACCTTCACAACCGCTCCTTAGCATACGATCTGCCATTAAGGCTGATATCCGGCTAGTGGGAATCCGTTTTGATTGTCCAATAAACTTAACAGTTTCTGATTTGACTTTAAGCTTGATAATCTTGTTAAAACAGTCCATATTAGTTCGATAGGTCCTTAACCAATCCATGCCTAAAATGACATCAAAGTCATTCATCATCATAAGCACCAAGTTTGCTGGTAAAATCAACTTCTCTATTTGAACTCGGACATGAGGAAAGTACTGATGACATCTAACTCGCCCACCCATGGGGGTATTAACTAATAGAGGACAATCTAATCGTGCTACCTTCTCATGCAAATACTTAGCAAAAGTTTGAGAAACAAAAGAATGGGTGGCACCAGAATCAAATAGCACCTTAGCTTCAACATCTGAGATTAGAATAATACCTTCCACGCACTCTCCATAGGCATCCGCTTCCTCGTGAGTAATAGCATAAGCTCGTCCAACCTGCTGTGGCCTTTGTTGGTGTCCTTGCACTGGCCGCTGTGGCCTTTGCTGACCCCTCTGCTGTTGGTGACCCATCTGCTGCCCTTGGCCTTGTTGGCATACTGTTCTCTGCTGCTGCTGCTGCTGAGGGGCTGGTCCCCTAATTTGCTGATACTAGGGTGCTGGGGTTCTAAACTGTTGCTGCTGCGGAGCCCTAGGTGGCTGCTGGTAAGACTGATGCGGCCTAAACTGGGTTGCTTGCCTCCCTGGCTGCTGCTGCGCATAACCACCCTGTGCTGCCTCCCGCGCCAATGTGCGCTCTCGACCTCCGTTAGGATAATCACGAGTTTTATGCCCCGGCTGTCCACAATAAAAACAAAGCCCGGTACCCCACCGACACCTCTCTGTTGGGTGGTCATACCCGCACCGAGCACACTGTGGCTTTCTCGTACCAGGATTAGAGTTCTGGAACTTCTGCTTTTTCTGCTGAGGTTGGCCAACAAACTGATTCTGCATTTGTCACTGCTTCGACCCTGATGAGGCTGCCTCCTCGTCTTCCCGCTTAACCATGCCCTCAGCCCAATTTGCACTCTTGACATAATCCTGAAATGTTGGCCGTTCCGTATCTCCTATTTTTGATGCGATACGAGCATTGATACCCTTGAGGAAACGTCGGACCTTTTCTGTCAAAAGATGGACAAGAGTAGGTGCATACTTAGATAACCTTGTAAACTTGGTCTCATACTGCTGGATAGTCATGTCACCCTGCTTCAATTTTTCAAATTCTTCCATCTTCTGATCTTGCAAATATTGAGGCACAAATTTATCCATGAACGCCGTCGTGAATGTCGTCCAAGCATCAGCCTCCTGCACTGTGTCTGCTTGCACAGTTGCTTTAACAGAGTCCCACCATTGTTTAGCTGCCCCTTTTAACATATATGCAGCTAGCTGAACTTGTTGAATGCCGGTACATTTAAATGCTGTAAAAATCTGCTCCAGATGCTCCAAGAAATCATCGGCAGCCATAGGATCCTCCGTACCATGGAATTGTGGAGGGAACCTCTTCATGAATTTATCGAAAATGTCGTTGGTATCCACTTCCTTCGGAGGTAAAGTAACCTGAACTGGCTGACCTGCTCTATTTGCGGCAGCTAACAGCTGGGCCTGAAATACTGCCCTATCAGCATCTGCTTGGGCTTTCTTTGCGGTCCTCTCTGCGTCAACCCATGCTCGTTCTGCAGCCCTCTCCTCACGTTCTTGTTGCCTATCTGCAACTCTTTGTCTCTCATGCTCTCTTTGCATAGTAATTTGATTATTTTGAGCTTGCATAAAGGCCTGCAAAAGCTGTGAGAATCTGTCATCTTGGGATGGCGAATTGTCTCCGTTGGGTTGTGAACGAGTAACTCTTTGAGCCATCATCTGTAAAATAGTTCAAGAGGGTGAATTTCTATTAAACAAATTCTAGCAAACAATTCTATAGACTTTACACAAAGCGGGTAAAATCTGTCTAACGAAATCGGAACCTCACACACGTCCTATGTTTCTATCCACTTTTAATGATCTAGAAACATGCCCGTTTTTCTCTAATACCAACTGTCACGTCCCCAAAAAAAAAAATGAAAACAGGGTTACGTGAAATTAGGAGTCAATTTTTTTTAATTCTTCTATAAACAAAACCATTGACTCCTAATTATTTCTTTTCCACAAGATCTTAGGCCGTGGTGAGTTTAGGCCATTCACATTCATTCCCAATCTGCGGAAGTAATTTCAACCAATAGGTACCAAGAGAGGAAAACAAGTTTGCATATCACTAGATAACAATAATAATATTCCAAGTTGCAAAAGAAATAAATAATAATTTATTACAATGTCCCACTGAAAGATCAAGTCTCTAAAGAATGATTTATTCAAATTGATTGCAAATTTAACGAGTCACTCCTGTGCTTGGTTAGACGGCCTCGAAGCCATCGTTTGCACCCCACTCGGGAACATTAGTTGGCTCAAGCGTTTAAAACGCTTCAGCCTGCGCCTCCTCCTCGGCAAAGCCGGGCTCAGCACCTATGCATCAATTTTAGAAAACAGGGGTCAACCATAAATGGCGGCAAGTAAAATACACATAACTCATAATGAAGTACACTATCAATATGAGAATATGACAAGAAAAATCATAAGAATAAGTGATCAATATAGATAAAGGAATGCCAGCAATATAGAAAGAACGGATCCCACATCCGACTCTACATCAAATGAACAATATCACTTTCGCCGTGCATCACATCTGCGATGCCCTTACGGAATTTATACCGTCTTCGGATGCCTTGCATCCTGTCCAGAAACGGTGGATCAAATCCATCTTCGGATGCCTAGCATCCTGTCCAAAATCACGGTGAAACCAACCGTGTACGAGTGGTAAGCTCGTCTTCGACCCTAAGTCCGGTAAAAATCATCATAGTGTACACCTGTGAACCGACTGCAGTCGTCCAATGACCAAATCCGCATAATAATCTCACACAGTACTGCCCCTTCCTGTGTCGAGACTCATAAACATGGCTCTGTGATTGTTCGACAGACACATCCTATGGTAATGTGAAAGGCTAGTCATAGTAGGTATTCAAATACCATGTAATAAAACATTATACCAACCGAATAGTTTTCAACATAATATGAATACCTCATAAATAAACACTATATAGTCCAAGCCACAACACGGTCCAAGTCATCATAATATAACGGGTATAAATTCTAACATATATGCAACAAGGTAAATAAATACAACATGATGATCAAGAAATAACTCCACAAATATTCCTAACACTGTGACCACAATTCACGCATGCGATAATTCCACACGAACCAAGATGGAGTAAGGTTGGGAATTTTTGAAAATGGGGTGATGCATAGCCCAATTCTCACTTCATCTGAGTGCGGGTGGTTTGTACCGTCATGTGCAAACCATGATGTCTGTAAGAGGAAATCCACCCGCATAACCCCTTACTTTGATGATGTGATGGATTTGGTTTTATTAAATCGGAGTCATTGGGTTCTAAGACCAATACAAGGGTCTTCCGGAGTATGTAACCATCTAAAGAAAATAATAAATGAATGGTTAAATAATCATGAAAATAAATTATTAAGCTCGAATTTATCATTCTCATGATCTCACGCGAGGGATGGCCCACCTGTTCACTCATTATAAATCCACATATATACCAAGGACCCATAAGGTGATGAACCCACCTGTACCTGCTGCCCGAAGTCCCTCTACGTAATGGCCCCACCTGGCAATAGTGCCCCGGGCCCACCAGCCTACACGTGTGGGTGGAAGACCCAGTTGTGATTATTGCCAGGTGCATTATGCACCTGTGCAATAATGCACAGGTGGTTTTTCCACCTTGCCCAATGTCTGGAATTCATTCCAGACACCATTCTTCATCATATATATATATTTTTTTATATGTAGATGTTTCTGTGGACATCAGTGGACATCAAGTGGCATTTCATAAGTGGGGTCACTAGTTTATCACCGCCGATGTCCACCATCATCCGGTAGCCAAGGGGTCCACTCTGCAACCATGGATCCAGGCATTGGATCAAAGAGGCCCACCCTCTGCTAGGGTCCCACCTGTCGAACCCCACCAATCAAGGTCCAAATTACAGTCATGGGGCCCACCTGTAGGTGGCGGACCCACATTAATTTTTAAGTGAAAACCTGCACATGCTGCTGCCAAACAACAACATGTGCAGGAAATTTCTGTCACTGGACTGGTCCTAGGCATGAAGAAATCTCATCTTTTTTTTCTTTTTTCTGTCGGTGATTAAGGGGGGGCCACCCGCCATCATGTGCAGGTGGGTGACCCAACTGTGCATTACTGCCAGGCACATGTGTGCCTGTGCAGTAATGCACAGGCGGCCATCCCGCCTGGCACAAAACGTCTGGGGTTTTCCCCCAGATGCTTTCATCTCCCATTTCTTTTTTTTTTTTTAAATGTTGATGACCCACCATCACCCAATAACTAAGGGTCTATACTACAGCAATGGGCCCATCTGTAGGTGGCGGCCCACCACCTTATAAGAGTTGGAAATCCCACCTATCCATGGTGGAAACAAAGAGCATGTCTGGGTTCATTCCCAGACACACTCATCCCTCTCTATTTTTTTTTTAAACATCAAAGTGGGTCTTTCTCCATCACATCATCAATCCGATCCATGCAATCCATCTACTCCTATATCTATCATCATCATCATCATCATTTACAGATTTAAATGGGCATTTCATGAATACTACTAATCATCATAGATTCGAGGAAAATAGTGTAGATCATTGAAAAAAAATGAATGTCTCACTTGCCTTTGATGAAGATTAATGGATGGGCTGATCTAGATCTCTATCTCTCCCTCGATCACGCTGCCAACCCCAACTAAGAAGATGAAGAAGAAGGAGAAAAGGAAGAAGAGATGACGAAGAAGATGAAGATGACCACCGATGTATGGCTTGGATTTGGGCTTGCCCCCTTGGCCGATCAAGAGGAGAAAGAAATGGAGGAGAAAAGCACTGTGGAGATGAGGAGAAGAGAGGCACCCATCGATGATATATAAGTAGGCTTAGGGTTTGGGGAAAAGTTTTGGGTTTTTATAAAAAGAACCCTATTGTTTAGGCTAGTTTATAAATATGGGCCTGGTTTGGTTTAATGGGCCCAAAATGGGTCCGAAATGGGCCGGGTCAAATGATGGATACTCATGGTCCTAAAATTATTATCCGATTAACCCAAAACCCAAAAGAAAAATTAAATAGTTATAATAACCATAATTAACTAAAATACAAACAATTAAACAAGATTATATTTAAATTAATTAAAATAATAACTTGGGTTAGGAACATTACATCTATTTCCATCAAACCCCAAGATAGTCCCCCAATTTGTGGAAAACCCTTTCATCCCAAGCATGCAAAGGAATACCCTCCAACCGAACCCATGTTGGCCTTAACACAGGACCCAAAACTACCATCCATCGATCCAATCTTATGATGAAAGTTCCCTTCAAAGATTAAAATCATTCTGGGCCATCCTCAGGAAATCACGATGAGAGAAAGACTTCACCCAAAACTGACACAAATTAAGCCTTTTAATCTCAGCTTGAATACCGATCTCTATAGATATCCAATCTAGAACATCACATTCAGAAACATTCAGGCAACACATGTTGCAACAAAGGAATTACATACCTCTATCTTCAAAGACGAAGCCAAAGTAGCCCATATCTTAACAACCTGTGAGACTCCATGTCACGCCCTCAAAACTGGGCCGGATCCAAACCCGGTTCCAGGGGTGTGACAGATGGTATTAGAGCCGGTCAACTTCTTGAAGTTCTAAAAGATGCTAGAACGTAGGTCCGATGTGAGGATTAGAAACTTTAGATGGGGACGATGGGGTTTTCATGCGTATAATCGTATATGAACTTTAGCATGGTTAGAGGTTTCAAAATTTGTTACCTTTCTTATTTTTGGTCGTTTAGTCTTTAATGAACGGTTGTTTTGCAGACATGGCACCTAGAACAAGGAAAACGAAAACTAACCCATCCAATTCGGAGCAGGGTGAGCCTAATGGTACCGCCAATGATCCGATACAGACTCTGCTCCAAACTATGTTAGCCCATCAGCAACGTCAAGATCAACAGATAGCATAATTGTTGGAGGTTGTGCAAAGAATGAACCACCCTCATGCAGCAAATGAAACTCCACCACTAGTAATGCCGCAACCAACGCCTGTGGTGCGACCTCAAGTAGTGGATCAAGCTGCATTTTTGACAGGTGTACTTGAGGCCTTGCAGAGGATTGGGCAGCCCCAGGTTGTTGTTGCCCCCAGACCCCATGATCCAAATGATATTTTTGAAAAGTTTAAGAAGAGGGGTCCGCCGGAGTTCAACGGGGGTGAAGATCCAATGGTGGCAGAGGAATTCCTCATTCAAGTGGAGAAGATATTTGAAAATCTAGTCTGCACGGAGATACAGAAGGTCAAGTTGACAGCTTCCATGTTTCGAGATGTAGCAGACAGGTGGTGGACTACAGTTAAAGAGACATATGAGGAGATTGCTGAAGAGGTAGCTTGGACTATCTTTCGTAATCAGTTTCGTGCGAAGTATGTACCGGAACATGTTCGCATTCAAAAGCGAATAGAGTTTGATAGATTGAGGCAAGGGAATTTGTTTGTTCGGGAGTATGAGCTACAGTTTACCCGTCTTTCCCGCTTCGCACCAATTCTCATCACTCCAGAAAGTGAGAGAATTCGACGGTTCCTCGATGGCCTTCGACCAGATATACTCCTTCATGCCAAGTCACAAGTTCTGAATACTTACCAGGCATATTTGGATAAGGCATATTGGGCAGAGGAGGTGATAGGGCACATGACCCCAATGAGCCAACCCAAGCAAAAAGTTGCTCCGTCTCCAACCCCACAACACCAATTCAAAAAGCAAAGGAGGGAGTCTTGTGGCATTTATGGCAATAACCACTCTACTTCTAAGTGTTGGAGACAGACAGGGGGGTGCTTTTACTGTGGCGACACTAATCATCAGGTCAAGGATTGCCCTAAGAAGAAAGGTCAGCAGTATGGGTAGGCAACTACACAAGGGGCTCCTATCCAAGCACAGCGGCTGAAACAGATAGCACCAGCTCCCCCGCAGCAGCGGTTCCAGGCGCCACAACAGCAGATGTAGTTGTACCGACCTCCCCAACAACCCCGACCTCAGAAAGGACCTCAGCAACCACAGGGGCCTAACAGACAGCAATCAAGGCCACAATAGGCAGGCAGAGTGTATGCCATGACCCAGGAGCAAGCTGATATTGCAAAGAACATTGTGGAAGGTACTATTTCTATTTGTGATACCCATGCTAAAACTTTATTTGATCCTGGTTCTACGCACTCCTATGTTTCCCCTAGTTTTGCCTTAAAGATTGGTGTTAGAGCAATTGATTTGCCGTATGATTTAATTGTGGCCACCCCGATGGGTAAAAAGGTTAGTTGTTTGAAATACTACCCTAACTGTAAATTGGTGATAAGTGGAGTTGTGTTTAAGGCCAATTTGATACTATTGACGATGAATGACTTTGATGCCATTTTGGGTATGGATTGGCTTGCTACGCATAGTGCAGTTATGAATTGTCATGCCAAGACAGTGAAGTTAACAGCTGATAATGGCACTGAGGTGCTATTTGCGGGATCTAAGAAGAAGGTTGTTACTCATGTGGTCTCGGTCATTAAGGCTATGAAATTATTGATGAAAGGTTCTGAGGGGTATATTGCGATTATCGCGGAGGATAAACAGACTAAAGCGATGGAGGAGATACCGGTGGTGTTTGAGTTTCCGGTTGTTTTTCCCGATGATATTCCCGGATTGCCACTGGTCCGTGAAATTGATTTTTCAATTGAGGTTGTTCCAGGCACAGCTCCGATCTCAAAAGCCCCTTATAGAATGGCCCCAGCGGAGTTGAGAGAACTCAAGGAGCAATTGCAAGAGCTTTTGAACAAGGGTCTTATTAGACCGAGTGTCTCCCCTTGGGGGGCTCCAGTATTGTTTGTGAAGAAAAGGATGGTTCTATGAGAATGTGCATTGATTATAGACAACTAAATCAAGTGACCATCAAGAATAAGTATCCTTTACCGCGAATCGATGAATTGTTTGATCAATTGCAAGGTGCTCAATATTTTTCTAAAATTGATCTAAGGTCAAGATATCACCAGTTGAGGGTACGAGATCAAGATATTCCAAAAACTGCATTCAGAACTAGATATGGTCACTACGAATTTTTGGTGATGTCGTTTAGGTTGACAAATGCGCCAGCAGCTTTTATGGCTATGATGAATAGGGTTTTTGCACAGTACTTGGATAAGTTTGTGGTGGTGTTTATTGATGATGTACCTGTATATTCGAAGAGTCGGGAAGAGCATGCTCAGCATCTTCGTACTTCATTGCAGTTATTGAGGGAACACCAATTGTATGCTAAGTTAAGTAAATGTGAATTTTGGTTGGAACAGGTAGGATTTCTTGGTCACATCATCTCTAATGAAGGTTTAGCAGTGGACCCAGCGAAGATTGAAGCAGTTGTAAAGTGGGATAGACCAAAAACAGTGTCGGAGATCCGAAGTTTCCTAGGCCTCGCAGGTTATTATCGTAGATTCGTGGAAGGATTTTCCTCAATAACAACCCCATTATCGAGATTGACTCGTAAGGGAGTTCCTTTTGTGTGGAATGAGGATTGTGAACAAAGTTTTCAGGAGTTGAAAAGAAGGTTGACCACAGCCCCTATTTTGACCTTACCTGCTGGTGATGATGGTTTTGTGATTTACACTGATGCATCTAGAGTTGGACTTGGTTGTGTTCTCATGCAACATGGGAAGGTGGTTGCTTATGGGTCTAGACAGTTGAAGGATCATGAACGAAAGTATGCAACCCATGACTTGGAGCTTGCTGCAATGGTCTTTGCTTTGAAAATGTGGAGACATTATCTTTACGGAGCCACTTTTGAAGTACATTCAGACCATAAAAGCCTTCTGTATCTCTTTACATAGGGTGATTTGAACATGAGACAAAGGAGATGGATGGAGTATATTAAGGATTATGATTTTGGGTTGAAGTACCATCCTGGGAAGGCTAATGTGGTGGCAGATGCTCTAAGTAGAAAAGCAGCGTTCACTGGAGGATTAATTGCAGAATACTTCTGGATTCGATGTTTGGAAGATATGGATGTTTACTTTCAGCCTATCAGTGAACAAGCAGTATTAGCTAGTATATTCTCGTGGGAACCCGAATTACTCCCGAGGATTAGAGAATACTAGCTACTAGACCCCGAGATTACAAGAATCAAAGATCACATGGAGAAGAGGCCCGATTTTAAGTTGGAAGATAATATTTTACATTATAAAGGAAGAATTTGTGTAACCAATTTCCAGAATTGAAGGATGAAATCATGGTCGAGGCACACTATACTCGGTATACTATTCATCCAGGCAGTACCAAGATGTATCACCATCTGAAGGATCACTATTGGTGGAAGAATATGAAAAAGGATATTGCAGAATTTGTTGGAAAATGTTTGGTCTGCCAGCAGATTAAAGCAGATTATAGGAGACCCGCGGGTCTTTTGCATCAGTTGGAGATTCCTCAGTGGAAGTGGGAGCACGTTACTATGGACTTCGTGTCTAGATTGCCTCATACTAGAAAGGGATTTGATGCTATTTGGTGATAGTGGACCGTTTGACTAAGTCAGCCCACTTTGTACCATTCAAGACTGGTCAAGGAATGGAGAAAATGGCAGATTTGTATATTAAGGAAGTGGTGAGATTGCATGGAGCACCGGTTTCTATTGTCTCCGATCGGGATAGTAAGTTTGTATCTCGGTTTTGGGTATCACTGCAGGAAGCCTTAGGAACCAAGCTGAGTTTTAGTACAGCCTATCATCCCCAAGCAGACGGACAAACAGAGCGTACGAACCAAAGATTGGAGGATATGCTAAGGGCATGTGTTTTGGATTTCAAGACTAGTTGGGATGAAAGTTTGGCTCTATGTGAATTCGCGTACAACAATAGTTACCACTCTAGCATTGACATGGCACCTTTTGAAGCTTTGTACGGAAGGAGATGTCAAACCCCTATATGTTGGTCGAATTTTGGAGCTCGTGGTTTTCATGGACCATCTGTGGTTGGAGAGTCCAGTGACAAGATAAGACAGATTCGAGAAAGGTTGAAGGTTGCCCGCAGTCGTCGAAAAAGTTATGCTGATAAAAGGAGGAGAGAGTTGAAGTTTGAGGTTGGTGACCATGTATTTCTGAAGGTATCACCTACGTGTAGTACATTGCGGTTTGGGCAGAAAGGAAAACTTTTCCGAAGATATGTGGGACCGTTCCAGATTATTAGCAAGATTAATGACGTGGCTTATCGGTTAGCACTACCATCAGAGTTGTCAGGTGTTCATAACGTCTTCCATGTTTCTATGTTGAGGAAATATGTAGCAGACCCTTCACACGTGCTGCGATATGAGACATTGCAAGTGCAGGATGATACTACTTACACTGAACAACCGGTGGGGATTGTCGATACCAAGGAGCAGGTGTTGAGAAACCGTGTCATCCACTGGGTGAAGGTTCAATGAGTCATCATCGCACAGAGGAAGCAACGTGGGAGCTTAGAGACGAAGTGCAGCGTCAGTATCCGCACCTTCTTCTAGAGGTATGATAGTCATTTGGAGGACCAAATGTCCTTTAAGGGGGGTGAGATGTCATGTCCCTAATTTTTATATTGGGTCACATTGTTTGTCGGGTTTGAGTTGGGTTAAGAGGGTCAGATAGATTGATTTAACACAAGTGGGCCTGAGTTAATGGACCCTTTTTGAGTCAAAGGACTCTTTTTGAAATTTCTTAAAACCCACTAGAAAGCAGGGGGCCCTTCCTTGTAATTTAGAAAAACCCCCTCTCTTATATAAATTCTGCTCTTAGGGTTTCTCCCCCTTTCTCCAACCCTCTTCTTTTCTTCTTCAACCAAAACCCTAGAGGCTCTCTAAGGGGGAAACCAAAGTGGGCTTTTCCAAGCTTTGATCTCCAGATCTACTTTGGCTTCAAGATCCAGGCAAGTGGATGAATGCAAATAATGTTTCTTGGTTGTTTTCCTAAATCACATGTTGTCTATATGATTTATCTGATTTGAGTAAAATCTTTGAGGTTATAGATTAATAATGGAGATTTGTTTATACTCTTTTTGTTGCAACAAGCATAACTCATGGATTTGATTTCAGGTTTTATAAAAAGAAAATATATATAGTTTTTGATAAAAAAAAAGAAAGAAAAAAAAGGGGGGGCAGACGTTGCTGCCCAGGCAGCAGCAGGCGCTGCCTGCCTAAGGCAGCAGAAGGCGCTGCTGCCCGGGCATTGCGCCTGCCAGGCCGGGCCTAGCCCGGCTGGGCCTGGCAACGTCCGGCCCGGGTGCTGCTGGGCCCAGCTGCGGCTGGGCCGGGTTGATGGTAATTAGGCCCACTTGTTTTTTTTTAAAATATATATTTATATAATTGTAATTAGAATTTTATGTAGTAAATATAAACATTACAGTATTATATTTTGATTAATGGTTTAGTATACTAGTGGAGATTAAATCATATTAAATTAAATTTTAATTCAATGTTATTAGAAATTTAGTTAGTATTGGTTATAAATTTAATTGGAAATTATGTAATTGTGATTTATACTTTATTTAGTTTACTTAGAAATTAACTAAGATGCAATTGGGGATGAATAAATCTTATGTAGATTGTGTTTATGCATCTAATTTGGGTTTTTATTCTGAGTTTGATTTCAAACTGGGGCCCGGGAATTATACCTTTAGTTTTGTATAAATTAATAAGGTGTATTTATACACAACAATGATAATTAAGGAATTAATTATTCTCTTTCACCCTTTGATCATAACTTGATTTAAATTTGGATTTGTAATTTAAACATCTTTTACCCAATTAGTAAAACATACTAATTATATATAATTGGATTAGATGAATTATGACTTTTATGAATGTTAGTTGAATGTTCACATGAGAATTAGACTAAATGCAGAATGGGAATGTGAGGTTCGGGATGCATCACATGATAGGCACCAAAAGTAGTATATCGGCATCGGGGACTCATATTTCCATTGTGATAGAGGGTTAGTTCTCATGTACATATTTATCTACCTTGACCGTTGGTGGATTAGTGCTTACCCTCAAAGAATTTGAATTGACACACGTTCATAATGCGCTTTCAAATTTAAGTACTCTAAATACTCAAAATGATATTGGATTGAATGTTAGGATTAAGGGTTTTATATCATGGTTCATTCTGCATCGATATACGTATGTATTTGTAAATATGTATATTTGTATATATGTATCTGACCGACTGCAGTTCGGAGGTGGACGTACGCCATCGGGTCAGCGTATACTGCGGATAATAGTATACAGTTGTGCCTTTTGTTATTATCTGCAGGAATACCCGTTTTTGTTATTATCTTCGAGATTACCCGATTCTGTTATCTGTATGTGGGACTGCCCGTTTCTGTTATATTTATCCGCGGAAATACTCGTTTCTGTGCATTCATGTCATTGGGGTTTGCATCTGATATAATTTGGATCATAATGAATACTTATGTTTAATTCAGTTGATTAATCCATTATTTGCAGCTTATCCTCTTGCCAAATTATATCAATCTGACCCACTACTTTTGGGTGTCTAGGTTCCGTTGCTGGTGCCGAACCGGAGGGTCAAGCGACGCAGGAAATTCCGCCAGATGGCGGAGTTGTTGAATGGAGCACCGATGACATCATCTGAGGTGTCCTAGTGCAGTGCTGAGTTCGAAAACTTTAGATTATGTAATAAGGCCATGTTTGGGCCATTAGTTTATTAATTTAAGTTTGGTTGTTTTGAAATTTTAACTCTAATTGTGATGCTTCGAAGCACTTGACTCTGGTTTTATTATTAATGAGATTGATTATCTTATTGTGATGTAATATCCGTCTGCGATGAGCATGGATTTTAGTTCCTCGTGTGATTATGGCTGCTTGATCACCAAGCATAGCCTCACGAAGGACTTCGGTCCACCCGGAATTGGGGCCCGTGCTGTTTATGTTTAGAAAAATTTTAATTGGCCCCAATTCTTACACCCCTGGAACCGGGTTTGGATCCGGCCCAGTTTTGGGGGCGTAACACTCCATCTCCTTTTATCCATACCAGATCATCTCTAGGTTTAGATACTCCAACTTTTGAAATGGACAGATTCAACTCATCTCAGCAATCTGGAATTTTGGTGTTTGCATGCGCGACATTGCTAACTGGTTTCTTTGGATATCTATCCAACACCTTCGCCTTTTGTACCCCTATCCTTCTTCCACTCATTAGGCTGCCTCTGTATTGCCCGATTCGCATCCCATTCTGTCTTGAAACGTACAAAACCACAGCCTCTACCTTTCCCTGTATTCCTGTTTCTCGGCAGAAATACATCGAAGACAGAACCTGCCTCTCGGAACACATCAAAAAGGGCCTGCGTAGTAAACGCTGGAGCAAGATTAGTCACAAACAAAGTCCAACAATCTCTAATCCAAGCTAGCTTCGATCCCATTCTCTTCTAATCATACATCTTGATGATTGTTCGATTCTTCTTCAAAATAGCTCAAAATCTTCAGAGTGTGTTGTGAAAATCCCAGCTAACACGAGGAGCTTGGCGAAGATGGCAATTCTGACAGCAATAAGAATCATAGGCATCGTAGGGGTGTCGAGCAACACCGTGTTTCCAGGGACGTTGACAATGAATTCATCCCTTTTAGAGCTTTTCTTCTTCCATCGGATCTTCTCTGATTCAGCAATCTTCTTCCTCAGAGTGTCACTTGGTAACGTATCGGATGATTAGCTGTGTAATGACCTATGGTATCGGAGAATCGTTCTCGGGTTCCGAAGCTTAGCTCTTTCGGGGACTTCCTAGTTCCTACTCCCAGGATAGAGATTGATGGGGTATTAGCAGAGACAGAGAGAGATGTGGGTACAAGCAGCAGCCAAATGAAATCCAAATCTCGAGTGTCGATCGTTTCGAGCGAGAGAAGGAGAGAGACGGTAGAATTTCGATAGCAGATCATTTACATACGTACTAGAATACTATGAGGAGGTTTCGTAATCTCAGTGGGCCATTTTTCTATGTAAGTGCGACGATGAACTAGATGCCAAGGAGAAAAAAAAAAAACAATCATAAAAAGTGCGGACATAGAAATCTTGGCTTTCTGGGAGATCTCTTGCACATCTTTCCAAAAAGTCTTGATTCCCTCTTCTCTATCTGTGATGTCAAAACACGCATGGATGGGATAAGTACTGGCAGTAGATATGGGAGGGCATGAATTTTACATAGAAAAAGTGACTATCATATACTATACAACACAATACATTTCTTATTATGAAGTATCATAGTTTTTCATCCTTTGGCTTGCCAAGGAACCCCTCATAGGGTGGAAGTTCTACTAAGAGGCATTGAAATGAAATATTAACACTTGTGGATAACTTAAGAATGAGACGTATCTTCTCTTGCACAGCGGACGTGTGCTCCTGATGCAAGGTCGAAGTTGAACTTTTATTAGAAAGAACCAGGTTGAATGGTGATATTGGGAGTATGTTCTGTTGTACGCATTACTTTGCTTATGTCTAGAAGGAAAATTTTATAGAGATATTTTTATCGGCTATTATAGTTGACCCCAATATACGACATAAGACTTTGTTGATGATGATGATGATATTCTTATCGGCTATCATGGTGGTCACTATGGAATGGTTCCTATTGGTGATCACGTGATCAATATGGAAGAAAAAAAAATGACAAGATTTTTAATGCCAAAAAAAAATATTAGACGAAGAGGTGGTTGATGTTATTATTGCTTACTAGAACCAAGAGGATAGATGATGCGGTATGGACCCGGGCCAAAAAGGCAGCTGAGCCCAAACATTGACTCACGGGTCAACTCGATCCATTGGGTTCAGCGATAGGCCCAAATTAGGTTAGAGATACTATGGCACATTATATAATTATCCTACTACTATTATTATTTCTTGCTTAATAGGACTAGGAAGATCTTTGTTTTAATTAGTAAATCTTATTTGCAAGAACTAGGTTTGATACTCTATAAAACTTTTATTAGAGTTGCTTATGCCTTTAATAATTAATAAAATTCAAATTGGGTTTTCCCTTTATTTATGGTGTGTTTTTTTGTTATGTTTGTGCCTTACGACAGGAATCTATCTTGGATTCAATCATTCCTTCGGGAAATTAATCTTTTCTTCTTAATCATGGATCGTGGCTATACCAGTGAATCACATAAAGTCAAAGCTTAGAGGTTTCACATTGAATGCCTTCTCCATTGGGATGCATGCATGAGTGGGGAATGTTCCAAGAGGCAGAAGCAGGTAAATAGGACTCCACCCTTGGCAGGAGCTTTCAAGTTCAAAATGAAAGGCAAACTGGCTCTAGTCAGAAGTAGGGGAGCTACCTTAGCAAGAGCTTTCAAGTTCAAAATGAATGAGTCAGCTGGAGGCAAACTGGCTCTAGTCAGTAGTAGGGGAGCTACCTTTGATGATAGAGCAAACTGACTGTTGGTCTTCTCGAGACTAGTTAGTTAGAAGGAATCTACTGAAGCAGAGATCTTGGCCAAGAGGGTGACATTATGGACCTGTTTTGCCAGGTAAGCCTTGTCATGGAGATTAACTCCATTAATGTTGTTGCTTGGAAATCTCTCTCTACAATCTCCACTTGAAGACTGCATTCTACAATTCAAAACTTTTTAGTCCTTTCAGCATCCATTGTAGTCTTCTTATTACATCTTCCAAGAGAGGTTAATAATGTTGCAAATTTGGAGTAAACAGAGATTCTTTATATTGTAGTCCTTTGTAGGCAATGTTTTTCTCTTGTTCTTCAGATTACCAAAAATGTGTTTTTGTTTATTAATCATTCTATCATGCCAACTAGGCAACTCCAACTTGATGCTTCAGATTTCTTTATGATCTATATAAAAATTCATTAGATAAAATTGTGTCCTCTTTTTTCTTTCTTTTAATATATTTTTTTCTACATAAATTATGTTAGCATGATGATGTAGGCAAGACTATAGGTCGGCTAACCCATTAAGCCAAATCCATAAGCCAAACAGGATATCTAGTTATTTAGGGATATTATAAGTAGTTTAGTTTGATTATGATTAGTATTAGTCAATTCTTATTTTATGTACGCTTATTCTAACAGTAGTAAGTTTGTTTCTTAGGAATCAAGCCAACTCCTCTATAAAAGAATATTAGCTTCATTGTTATGCATGCTTAGCTTTTAGTCAATAAAGTTCTTTTTGAGATTTGAGATGATTATCTCTTATTGTGTTTGCTCCTTTTGTCAGAATGCCCTAGTGGCTAAATCCTTTTAGATTCGATCAATCATTTGGGAGATTGATCTATTTTTTCTTAATCATGGATAATGGTTGCGCCAATTGGTATTAAAGACAAAGAGCGATCACCAAGAAAACAATAGGCTTGCCTAAAATTTTATCCCATCATCATCTTTCTAGCCGTCATCATTGCCGCTACAAGATCCCCCTCACCACGAAAAAGCCACTTTCGAACACCAAACACTAGCGACCCTTATAGAGACCTAGAAACCAATTTCCCATCCCTTTCCCAAACCCAATACTACCAACTCGACACCACCTGCAACCAACTAAATCCCTTTTTTTCCACCCACCGAAAAACCCTACTTCTTTGCCCCGTCATAACTAACCTAGTTCACCGAAACCCATATGCCCCCAACACTCCCATATGAACCCACGTCCCATCAAGTCCACAGAACTCCACCTCAAAACCCTAATCAACAGCCCAACCTTCCCTAACCCCAAGCCACCTCTAACCTAAGTCCCAACCTCTCCCACACCCCACCCAAACCCATCTCCTAACTAACGAGGCTTGTACAACCCATCCCACACCACCAAAACCCTGTAACACCATCGGGCTCCACCCCAGCTTCCCCCATCATCTCCTACACCCAACCATAACCCCAAACCAACCCCTCACCAATTTCGGCCAAACCCACCCCCCACCCCCCCCCCCCCCCCCCCCCCCAAAAACACCAACCAAAAAAAAAAAAAAGGTATGAGAAGGAGTAATGAAGAGAGACGTACCTGGATCTTCATCTTTCTTCCTTTCATTGTAGTCCCATGTGAGACCTTCTTTCATTGCAGTTGGGCCACACCTTTGGCCTTGACTTGATTCGAGTGTGATTTCAGTTTATTTCCTATCTGGACCTAAACTTTAGTCCAACTTGACCTAGACCCCCGCCTAGTCAATTAGTCCAAATTTTTCTTCAAGTGAGTTGACTTTTATTACCCTTGCATCAAAGTCATCATGAAAGTTTTTGAGAACTCTAGTGAAATTCAAGCAATTTTGTATCAATACACTTATGGTGATTGGTATTTTGAGAATGTGTTATATTTTGAGCAACTTTTTAATTTGAAGGAATAGAACTTGACAGTTGATGAATATAGGCACCAATTTTGGGAGTTACAAGATATATGTGCATTATAGGAGAATATGATACATAATTTGACTCATTATATCAGAAGTTTGCGACTGGATATCTTGGAGAATATGAACCATTGTAAAACCAGTCATCAGGCATACTTAGAAGCCCTTCGTGTTGAGCCTATGCTTAAACGGTCTCGCATGCAGCAATGACAATGGGCTCATGTCGTGAAAAGACTTTTTGCTAAAAAAGATAATCCCATGATTGTCATTCGCAGGCTTCTTAATTCTAATGAGAAGGAAGAAGAAGTACGGAGACAATCCAAAAAGTTCAATATGTGGGTAGGAGTCAAAGACAGGATCACTGATCTAATTGTTGACCATTGTAGTACCTTCAATTTTGTCGGGCAAGAGGTCATTAATAAGCTTCAGTAACCAATTAAGCCCCTTCCCAAGTCTAACCAAGTTACATGGTCTAATGGTTATGTCATTCCAATCGCTCACAGATGCTTAGTATCATTCAAGATTGGCAATTATGAAGACAATTTGGTGTGTTGTGATCCGTATGAATATTGCTCATATTATTTTTGGAAAATCATGGCCTTTGATCGAAAAGTGCACAATGATAAAAAAAAGATGTACACCTATACAATTATGTGTGAATGAAAACAGATTACGCTTGTTTCATTGCCATCAACAGTCATGTCTTTATCTAAATCATCACCTCCAATTGAAGAACCACAGTAAGAGCAAAAAGAAGAAATAAAGAAATGATTGCACCAAAAGCACAGATAGAAGATATCAAGGATGATATTGAAGAACAAGTTAATGGCAACACTGATTTCATGGATACAAACACTATTGATCAAGGCAATGTCAACCATGATGATAGGGCCATCAGGCCTAATCCCCCTTATTCTTATAAGGTCTACCAAATATCAAGGCGCATGATCACTGATCAGGCCGCATTATGGTTGGATGATTCATACCGGGCTTTGATAGTGAAGAAATTGCAGATCCAACATTGGTTCATCATTATGAGGCATCCAACGATTGGATTTTACGGAACCTCATCTTTGATGAAGCGAAGGCCCCATGTGTGCAATCATCTCTAAGGCCCCACACTAGGTGAGAGGAAATAAAAGAGTTTTTTAAATTCAGAGGGGCCCAAGTTAATTAAAAGAGTATTAGAAGAGAAAAGGGGTCCATGTTTTTAAAAGAAATATGTAAAGAAGAAAGCGGGCCCATAACTTAAAGCAACTAAAAGGGTTTTACCCTTGGGATTCGTGCGCACATCCCTTGCACAGGAGCTCCTCTTCTTCTGTCCTTTTTGTTTTATTTTCACTTATTTTTATTTATTTCCTTTCAAGTATGATGATGTTATCATCTCTTCTTAGGGTTCTTGTTATTTAAAAACTATCATTGTCTTCTTTTCGATTATATTATGTTATGCCATTATTATGAATGAAAAGAGTGCTTCTTCTTTTTTCTCTGAATCGCTGGAGTTTCCACCTTTCTCTTGAGAACCCTAATAAAGCCTTCGGATCGGAGTTTAGTGGGAGCCCAATCAAAAGGTATTTTCTATTCTTTTCTTGATTTCTTTTATTTGAGAGCTTTCTTTCCCCTGTCAACCAAATCACCAAGAACCATCCAACTCATACCAATATTCTTTCAACATTCCCAAATCAACCAACCCATACCAACAATCATCCCAAAACCCAAATTAGCTAACCCAGATTCCTACATCCTAGATCTACACCATCCTAGTTGTTAAACAACCTTTCCACTATTAGATCTGGACCATAGAACACCCGAACCCTCCATTTGAATAGTAAATCTCTTGTCCAAACCATTGGATCTTAACTGTAAACCCTAAGTAACCTAAAAGTTCTATCTTCCATTAAAATCCTGTCCTTTTTCTACTAGAAGGATTTATCATGGGATCTGTGAGATCACCTTAGACCTTAGATTTATTGCTTACTTGATTTTCAATGTTCTATTTTAATTGGCATGCCTATAACTTGAGTTTAATTGTTAATTCAGATTTGACCTCATCATATTAGGGTAGATCTCATATTGTCCTGCATCACATGAACCTCGAAACTTTGAGAAAGAACAAGGATAAGCACACATTGAAGGCTTTGCTTAGATTACCCAGGACATTGAACATCCTAAAGATCTAATTGTAACTCCATTTCTAGTAATTCACATTGGGCCATTAGAAGTCAAATCAATTGTTCCAGTCATTTAAAAAACAAATCAAGTTATTGAAGTTCTCTACATTGACTTTATCTTTGGAGATCAAACATAAATGACAAACAGCCAACAATTGCTGCCTCTACAAGTCAGATTATACATTCGGGCAAAATCGTTCATCAAAAGTAGCGACACATCAAATCCCCTTTCCTATAGAGTAAACGTCCACGTCAAGCTTTCAAGCCATGTCATAAAAATGTAAATCTAAAGAAAAGAAAAAAGTTTGTGTAATTGATTTTTGGCATAGGCAAAAGTTTCCCTCACCTAGCGGTCGACCTCCTCTTATCATTGCTCAAGTTGGCAAACTAATTTCAAGTTTTTCCAAGCCGAGGAGAGTTAATGCAGGCCTGATTATAGGTCGACCAACCTATTGGGCCCAATCCATAAGCCCAATAGGACATCCAATTATTTAGGGATATTATAAGCTATCATACACGGACTCGCTTAAAACCATGATAAACCCGCACCTGAGATATACGCACTCGCACCTGATACTCATGTCGATACTTTATTTCTAAGGTATTTGACATACTTTCTTGAAGCGCACCTATTGTCACAACCCGAGCCCATAAATCGGGGGTTAGCGAAATGCCAAACCAGTGACACACGTACTCCCGTGCACGTGCGTCCAAACCCAGTCCAGATGCACACACACAAGGGATCTAACACGTGCGGACTAAGCGTACGCGGAAGCTGTAGATATCATAGCTAGCAAAACAACGAAATAGCGGAAGCTAAGACAAAGAAAACGAGCGGAAAACCAACTGTGATATGCGATATAAGAAAAGACGAAGACAACATACATGGCGATAAAACCAAATACAAGTCTAAGTACACACCAAAATACACCCAAAATAAAGATATACAAATAATATACAAGAGTGACAAAGTCCCAAGTACAAAATACATGATCTCCAAAAACCAAAACCATGATGACATGCAGGTACGCACTCGGCAGAGGCGATCAAGCCCACTCTGCCAGGCCGGATGGTGTCTCTAAGCTCTGCCCTGCAGCCTCCTCGACCGCCGGGGAGCTAGGCAAGGGATCTGCGCCTGCAACACCACAGACAACACAGTGAATACAACGATCCAACAAATATAAGTAACAGGGACGAAACACTCATACTATCAAATTGAATAATGACAGAGGTTACACATAGAGTTTCAGATTAGTATGCTAAGCAAATCATGCATAGAATTTAAAACATGATAAACGAATCAAAGCATATAAATACTGAACTAGGTGGCTACTGCGTTGGCCATATTCTCTCAGATAGAGAGCAGAGCAGACAGATAAGAGCACCACCGACCTGGCCAAGGGTACAAGTGGGTCTCGGTTTCCTGGGTTCCGGGGTCCCAAGACAAAGCTACGCTTCAGCGATACAAAGCACAGAGAACCAAGCCAGAGGTAATCCCGTCGGGTATCTTAGGGCTGAGGTTGAGTAGAGCCAGACTGATACCAATCAAATCAAGTCTAAGGAGGAAGGAGATTATCCGCTTTGGACTCACCGATGGCAAAGACCGGATCTTATCCTCACGTAGTAATCTCAGTGCAGAGCCACCAGGGATTACCCACTGAAGTAGAGAGTTCAAAGCCAGAGAAATACAGAGCATAGCCGAATTAAGTCAATGCATAGCATAGATCAAAGCATCATACAGAGCGAAGAATAAAACAGATATATAGAACGAAAGCAAAAGGATCTCATAATGCATAGATATAGATCAGCAGAACAAAGGACAAAACTGTACTCAATAAGCAATGCATCTCAGATTAACGCAGAATCAAGGTTGATTACGAGCCAACTCTATTCTAGTTGTTCACTGTCACTAACCGTGCATGTTGGTGTAGTTTTAAGTTATTCAATGCACCATTGCCATCAAAGTGTTGCAATATAATCCTCGCGTGCACCGAAGTCCCTTAGACCAACACGCATGGGGAGGTGCTTAATAGTAAATCAATGCTCACATGAATGAGTCACAGCTTAACAGATTATTCATGTGGTCCAAGAATCCATTGGGCCGGTTCACATGTGTGGTCAACCTGTCATTTAGCCCTACAGAGTCACACCATTATCCTAAGATTAATTTCAGATTTTCCATGTCTTACGGTTTAACCATGGGTGACCTACGGCTTAGCCGTAGACATCTTACGGCCTAGCCATAGACATCTTACGGCCTAGCCGTAACCTGCACTACGGCTTAACCGTGGTTCCCTTCAAAACACAACTAAACTGGTCATCTTCCACCTCTGATCTGATTCCTTCTTACGGCTGAGCTACGGTTGAGTATACGGCTTAGCCGTAGACCAATCCACGGCTTAGCCGTAGCCACACCGTAGGAGTACTGTATCTGGAAAATTTCGACTGATCAGAGTGTTAATTCACGGCTGGGTCACGGCTATCTTACGGCTCAGCCGTAGGACAATCTACGGTTCAGCTGTAGCTTAGCCGTAGAACAAAGTTCCTAATTTCGAGCCTCTGGAGTTTGAGCTGTACAAAGTTACGGCTTAGCCGTACAATACAGAAACGAAATCGAGCTGAGTTACAGAAACTGGAATTTGTACAGAAACTTAGCAAAACAAGTTCAATGAATCCCAAAACCTTAAGATTCAGCTGTAAGACCTCTCAAACATGCAAGGATAAGAAATCAAAGCAATCAATCAATATACCCATATGTGTTATCAAATCATGTACTTATACTTGCCTCAAAGCTTGTCAAATCCACTGAGATCAAGCTCCAATCCAACTAAAACCCAAGCAAATCAAAGAGAAACCCATGCATGAGATGTATGAGAGATACAGAGCTTGGATAAGAAGAAACCCAATTGGAGGGAAGAATTCAAAACCTACTTACCTTAAGGCACAGACAGAGAATTATCACAGAGAGGAGAGAACCCAATTAACCCGACACCAACTGAGAGAAGTGAAGAGAAAGAGAAGAAGGAAAGGACGTGAAGCTTTCTCTGGAGTTTGTTGCATGCACCGATCAAGCAAATGAGCAGGAGAGAGGACATCTGGCTGATGACTCATATATATAGTTTTGGAGTTTAAATCAAAGTCTGTCAAGTTTAGGCTAATTACAATTCAAGTCACACAAAGGTCCAACTCCTCCAATTGAATCCGAATGGGTTCGAGACAGTTACGGAAATTAACGAGCTCAAAGAAATACACGGGCTGACACCAAGATGATGCAAATACGATGCACTCAAAGCAAAAGAAAAATTACGAAAAAGGGCTTAGAACTATCTATACCAAGTCAAAGACTACCCAACTACCTATCCATGACCCGAAACCAAGTCCAAAAGAAATAAACAATACAAACGCACACTAATGAGCCACTAAACCAGCTCAAAGGGGATTAGAGTGTTACATCCTCCCCCACTAGGAATCATTCCGTCCTCGGAATGACCACCTACGTCCGCGAAGAGCTGGGGGTACTGGCGTGCTAGCTGCTCTTCTAGCTCCCATGTAGCCTCATCTGGACCGTGATGCTCCCACAACACCTTAACCCATCTGATAGTCCTGGTGCAGAGAATCTGCTCTCGTGTACCAACGATGCGAAGCAGACGCTCAACATAAGTCGCATTAGGCTGAATCTGAATGTCATCATATCGAATCACATGGCTCGGATCTGGCACATACTTACGGAGCATCGACACATGGAATACCTCGTGGACTCCGGAGAACTCAACTGGAAGCATCAAACGATAGGCTAAATCTCCAACTCGGCTCTTGACTTCAAACGGTCCCACATATCTCGGAGCTAACTTGCCCTTCTGACCAACCGCACAGTGCCTTTCATCGGAGAAACTTTAAAGAACACCCAATCTCCTACTTGGAATGCCAAAGATCTTCTCCGCGTATCCGCGTAGCTCTTCTGCCTGGACCGAGCAACCTTCAAATTCTCTATCACTTTCTGCACTTTCTCTGTCGTCTCAGTGATGATCGTCGGACCATGGAAACTCCTTGTTCCTACCTCTTCCCAGCACGCTAGGGTCCTACACTTGCGTCCGTATAGAGCCTCATAGGGTGCCATGCCAATACTCTCATGGAAGCTGTTGTTGTAAGCAAACTCGCATAATGCCAGATGCATATCCCATTCCTTCTCGAAGTTCAGCACACTAGCTCGAAGCATATCCTCCAATGTCTGAATGGTACGCTCTGACTGTCCATCAGTCTGGGGGTGGTATGCTGTATTAAAACTCAACTTCGTACCCATAGCTTCCTAAAAGCTCTCCAGAATGAGGACACAAAACGACAGTCACGATCAGACACAATCGGTACTGGGGTGCCATGCAATCTGACTATCTCGTCAACAAACTTCCTGGCCATCTCTGTGAATGTCATCCCTTTCTTGAACAGGAGGAAATGAGCTGACTTCGTCAATCGATCCACTATCACCCAGATTGCATTATTCTTTCCACTGGTTGGTGGAAGTCCTGAGACGAAATCCATGGTAATGTTCTCCCACTTCCACTGCGGAATGTGTAAGGGATGCAATGATCCTGGAGGTCGCTGATGATCAGCTTTTACCCTCTGACAGGTCAAACATCGAGCCACAAACCCTGCGATCTCCCGCTTCATATTGTTCCACCAAAACCTATCCTTCAAATTCCGGTACATCTTCGTACTCCCTGGGTGCATCGCATATCGGGCATGGTGCGCATCTGTCATCAACTTTTCCTTCAGCTCATCCACAGCGGGCACACACAACCTGCTCCTGAAATACAAAACTCCATCTGCCAAACTGAAATCAAGTCGATCTGCAATCCAATCTCTGAAGGTTACTAAAAGGGGATCCTCAAACTGGCGATCCTTGATCTGCTGAATCACCTCAGGCTAAAACACCACAGTAGTAGCTAACGTTACCATCTCATCCACCATCCGAACCTCAACAGGCTGATTGTGCACAAGAACATAGAATCCTGCTAACACCTGAAGACTCTCTGCTCTCCTGTTGAGCGCATCTGCAACCACATTCCCCTTGCCTAGGTGGTACTTGATCGGGAAGTCGTAGTCTTTAATGAACTCCAACCATCTCTGCTTCCTCATATTCAAGTCATGCTGAGTAAACAAGTACTGCAGACTGTGATGATCAGAATGAACCTCGAACCTCACACCGTACAAGTAATGCCGCCACAATTTTAGCGCAAACACTATGGCTGCTAATTCCAGATCATGGGTGGCATAGTTCTTCTCGTGCTCTTTCAGCTGTCTGGATCCATAGGCAATCACTTTCTGATTCTGCATTAGTACACAGCCTAGTCCAACTCGAGAGGCATCTGAATAAATCACGAATCCCTCACTACCGTCAGGGAGAGTCAACACTGGTGCCGTGGTGAGCTTTTCTTTCAACATTTGGAAATTATGCTCACACTTCTCTGTCCACCCATACGGAACTTTCTTCCGAGTCAACTGAGTCAGCGGGGCTGAAATCTTTGCGAAGTCCTGCATGAACCTGCGGTAATATCCCGCCAATCCCAAAAAACTATGAATCTCTGTCACTGATCTAGGACGGGGCCAATGGACTACTGCCTCAATCTTAGTCGGATCCACCATCAATCCATCTCAAGCAATCACATGACCCAGAAACGCAACTTGCTCTAGCCAGAAATCACACTTGGACAACTTTGCATACAACTGGTGATCTCTAAGCAGCTGCAATGCTTTTCGCAGATGATCTGTATGCTCCTCAGCAGTCTTCGAATAAACCAATATATCGTCTATGAATTCCACAACAAACTGGTCCAAAAAGGAAGTAAACACCCTATTCATCAATGCCATGAAAGCTGCGGGTGCATTCGTCAAACCGAAAGGCATGACAAGGAACTCGTAGTGTCCATACCGAGTCCTGAAAGCTGTCTTAGGAACATCCTCATCCTTCACCCGGAGCTGGTGATATCCTGACCTCAAATCGATCTTCAAAAAGTAAGTTGCACCTTGAAGCTGATCGAATAACTCATCAATCCTAGGCAATGGATATTTGTTCTTGATTGTCACTTTGTTCAACTGCCTGTAGTCAATGCACATCCGGAAACTGCCATCCTTCTTCTTGACAAACAATACAGGAGCTCCCTAAGATGACACACTTGGGCGTATGAAGCCTTTATCTAATAGATCCTGCAACTGTTTTTTCAATTCCAACAACTCTGCAGGTGCCATACGATATGGAGCTCTACTGATGGGTGCTGTACCCGCATCAAATCAATAGAAAACTCTACCTCCTGAACTGGTGGCAACTCTGGCACATCCTCCGGAAATACATCCGGGAACTCTCTGACTACTGGGATCTCACTGAGCTGTCGTTGATCCTTCTTTCCTGAAATGAATGCAAGAAATCCCTCACATCCTCTGCGGAGATCCTGTCTGCCTTACAAGCAAATATCACACATCTCGGGCACTTCGTTTGGCTGCCTTCGAATCGGAATCCGCTGCCCAGATCAAAATAGATAGCCTTGCTATAACAATTGATACAAGCATGATACCTCGCAAGCCAGTCCATACCAAGAATCACATCAAAATCTAGTGTCGTGAGTAACACGAGGTCTACAGGGAGCTGATGACCAGCATCCGCAATCGCACTGAGGGTAGAAAACACTGCACTCCACCCGTTTACCAACCTGGGTGGATACCATCAACGAGTACGGGAGCGGTATGGGTCGCTGTCGTAGCTGCACAGCAAAATGGGGTGCTACGTACGAACGCATAGACCAGGAGTCAAATAAGGCTAAAGCTTCAGCATCAAAAATTAAAATTTTACCTTCCACGACCGTAGCCTCCTCCGCGCCCTCATGCGTAGCAGCATAAGCTCGAGCTGGTGGTTCTGCTTCTGGGATGGGCGAGCTGTTTGAGACTTGCCCTGCGCTGTAGATCCTGCGTATCTCATCTGTGGAGAGGACTGAAACTTCAGGCATTGGGCCTGCTTGTGGTCCGTAAAGCCACAACCGAAACAGGCCCCACTCTTCCTCCAACATCTCTCTGTTGGGTGATCCTTCCCACAGTGACCACAAACCACCTGAGTACCGCTCGAACTACCCTGCTTGCCCTTGAACTTCTTCTGGAACTGACCTCTACCACTAGAACCTGCTACCCTCTTATACTTAGTTCGCTCCTCCTCAAATATGGCCTCTGCATCATAGGCCCGGTCAATAGCGTCATCCAGGGTAGCCGGCCACATACATGCAACCACGTGATGCTTATGCTTCGGATTCAGGCCGTTGACGAAGCAAGTCCCCTTCTTATGCTCAGTATTCACAATATCCTCTGCGAAATGAGACAACTCTGTAAACCTGTGGACATAATCTGCGACCGATGTTTGTCGCCGCTGAAGGTTGAAGAATTCCACTTCTTTGGCTCGCTGAACATGAAGAGGCATGAACTTCCGACGGAACTGCTGCTTGAAAGTCTCCCAAACCGTATCACCAGGCATAGTCTGGAATGAGCCCTTAATGCTCCTCCACCACGTCTTGGCTACACTCCTGAGCATAGAGGCTGTGAGAACTACTTTCTGTTTGTTTGTGCACACAATAGTATCAAAAAGTTCCCTTGTCAGCTCTAGCCACTGTTCAGCCTGCAATGCATCCTCTGTACCATGGAATTCAGTAGCCCCACGCTTATGGAACTTGTCGAAAAGAGCATTTGGATCCATTTCATTGGGCTAGAAGATCACTTGCTGTTCTACTCGAGGAGATGCCGACGCGGCTGCCTGACTCTGCCTATCCACCATAGATGCCATCTAAGCCTGCAAGGACTGCATGGACTGCATCATCATCATCAGACGCTCCTCACTACTCATGGGTGGAGGTAGCGATCCACTCTCGCCGTTATGGCCCTGCTGATTTTCATCCCTAGACCCTGATCCTGATGCCATGGTGTGCTAGCTATCCTGCAAAAGGAAAATGAACAAAATACAAATATAAAATGTCCTAAGTTAGTCAATCCCCAAGAATCAACATATTAGACTCCAAGTCAAATAGTTGATATCGTCATCTCACCACGAGCTTAGATGCCTACATGCTTATAACTAGCATGCTTTGATACCATACAATACGTATGTCACAACCCGAGCCCAGAAATCGGGGGTTAGCGAAAAGCCAAACCAGTGACACACGTACTCCCGTGCACGTGCATCCAAACCCAATCCAGATGCACACACACAAGGGATCTAACACGTGCGGATTAAGCGTACGCGGAAGCTGTAGATATCATAGCCAGCAAAACAACGAAATAGCGGAAGCTAAGACAAAGAAAACGAGCGGAAAACCAACTGTGATATGCGATATAAGAAAAGACAAAGACAACATACATGGCGATAAAACCAAATACAAGTCTAAGTACACACCAAAATACACCCAAAATAAAGATATACAAATAATACACAAGAGTGACAAAGTCCCAAGTACAAAATACATGATCTCCAAAAACCAAAACCATGATGACATGCAGGTACGCACTCGGCAGAGGCGATCAAGCCCACTCTGCCAGGCCGGATGGTGTCTCTAAGCTCTGCCCTGCAGCCTCCTCGACCGCCGGGGAGCTGGGCAAGGGATCTGCGCCTGCAACACCACAGACAACATAGTGAATACAACGATCCAACAAATATAAGTAACAGGACGAAACACTCATAGTATCAAATTGAATAATGACAGAGGTTACACACAGAGTTTCAGATTAGTATGCTAAGCAAATCGTGCATAGAACTTAAAACATGATAAACGAATTAAAGCATAGAAATACTGAACTAGGTGGCTACTGTGTTGGCCATATTCTCTTAGATAGAGAGCAGAGCAGACAGATGAGAGCACCACCGACCTGGCCAAGGGTACAAGTGGGTCTCGGTTTCCTGGGTTCCGGGGTCCCAAGACAAAGCTACGCTTCAGCGATACAAAGCACAGAGAACCAAGCCAGAGGTAACCTCGTCGGGTATCCTAGGGCTGAGGCTGAGTAGAGCCAGATTGATACCAATCAAATCAAGTCTAAGGAGGATAGAGATTATCCGCTTTGGACTCACCGATGGCAAAGACCGGATCTTATCCTCACGTATTAATCTCAGTGCAGAGCCACCAAGGATTACCCACTGAAGTAGAGAGTTCAAAGCCAGAGAAATATAGAGCATAGCGGAATTAAGTCAATGCATAGCATAGATCAAAACATCATACAGAGCGAAGAATAAAACAGATATACAGAACGAAAGCAAAAGGATCTCGTAATGCATAGATATAGATCAGCAGAACAGAGGACAAAACTGTACTCAATATGCAATGCATCTCAGATTAACGTAGAATCAAGGTTGATTACGAGCCAACTCTACTCTAGTTGTTCACTGTCACTAACCGTGCATGTTGGTGTACTTTTAAGTTATTCAATGCACCATTGCCATCAAAGTGTTGCAATATAATCCTCGCGTGCACCGAAGTCCCTTAAACCAACACCCATGGGGAGGTGCTTAACAGTAAATCAATGCTCACATGAATGAGTCACAGCCTAACAGATTATTCATGCGGTCCAAGAATCCATTGGGCCGGTTCATATGTGTGATCAACCTGTCATTTAGCCCTACAGAGTCACACCATTATCCTAAGATTAATTTCAGATTTTCCAGGTCTTATGGTTTAACCATGGGTGACCTACGGCTTAGCCGTAGACATCTTACGGCCTAGCCGTAACTTGCACTACGGCTTAACCGTGGTTCCCTTCAAAGCACAACTAAACTGGTCATCTTCCACCTCTGATTTGATTCCTTCTTACGGCTGAGCTACGGTTGAGTATACGGCTTAGCCATAGACCAATCCACGGCTTAGCCGTAGCCACACCGTAGGAGTACTGTATCTGGAAAATTTCGACTGATCAGAGTGTTAATTCACGGCTGGGTCACGGCTATCTTACGGCTCAGCCGTAGGACAATCTACGGTTCAGCCGTAGCCTAGCCATAGAACAAAGTTCCCAATTTCAAGCCTCTGGAGTTTGAGCCGTACAAAGTTACGGCTTAGCCGTACAATACAGAAACGAAATCGAGCTGAGTTACAGAAACTGGAATTTGTACAGAAACTTAGCAAAATAAGTTCAATGAATCCCAAAACCTTAGGATTCGGCTGTAAGACCTCTCAAACATGCAAGGATAAGAAATCAAAGCAATCAATCAATATACCCATATTGTTATCAAATCATGTACTTATACTTGCCTCAAAGCTTGTCAAATCCACTGAGATCAAGCTCCAATCCAACTAAAACCCAAGCAAATCAAAGAGAAACCCATGCATGAGATGTATGAGAGATACAGAGCTTGGATAAGAAGAAACCCAATTGGAGGGAAGAATTCAAAACCTACTTACCTCAAGGCACAGACAGAGAATTATCACAGAGAGGAGAGAACCCAATTAACCCGACACCAACCGAGAGAAGTGAAGAGAAAGAGAAGAAGGAAAGGATGTGAAGCTTTCTCTGGAGTTTGTTGCATGCACCGATCAAGCAAATGAGCAGGAGAGAGGACATCTGGCTGATGACTCATATATATAGTTTTGGAGTTTAAATCAAAGTCTGTCAAGTTTAGGCTAATTACAATTTAAGTCACACAAAGGTCCAACTCCTCCAATTGAATCCGAATGGGTTCGAGACAGTTACGGAAATTAACGAGCTCAAAGAAATACATGGGCTGACACCAAGATGATGCAAATATGATGCACTCAAAGCAAAAGAAGAATTACGAAAAAGGGCTTAGAACTACCTATACCAAGTCAAAGACTACCCAACTACCTATCCATGACCCGAAACCAAGTCCAAAAGAAATAAACAATACAAACGCACACTAATGAGCCACTAAACCTGCTCAAAGGGGATTGGAGTGTTACACCTACACCCAATACGTACCTGCATCCGATACTATATCGAGTCCATGTAACATAGATTATAAGTAGTTTAGTTTGATTAGGATTAATATTAGTCAATTCTTATTTTATTTAGGCTCATCTAGTATTAGAAAGTTTGTTTCTTAGGAATCAAGCCAACTCCTAGATATAAGGATGTTAGACCTCGTTCTTATACATGCTTAGTTTTTAATCAATAAAGTTTTCTTTGAGATTTGAGATATTGTCACTTATAGTGTTTGCTCCTCTTGTAAGGATGTCCCAGTGGCTGAATCCTTTTTTATTCGATCAATCCTTTGGGAGATTGATCTATTTTTTTTCGATCGTAGATTATGGCTATGCCACATGAGATAGCCTATGGGCCACTCGCTTGTGGGTCCTGCACATGAGACATCCCATACTCTCCTAATTTTGGTCATCATAGATATGTGGTTGTTTGGGTCGTGACAAAATTTTTATGTTGACTATCAACCCATGGCGATGCTCCTTCATCCAATACCTTAGGTCAATGATTAGCTACAATTGAAAGATTGGGCAAGATATTGAACATACGATAAGAACAACATAGTTGAAGTGGATATTTGATTTTGGAACACTTTGTGAATGGCACATACCACTAATATTGAAGGAAAAATCTCACCGTTAAGCAATTAGACCAATTGACCTATGGAGCAAAATGTTGGCCATGTACAAAATGAGTATATATGAAAATGTTCAATAGAACCAAAAGAAATAAAAGTAACAGAAAAAAATGCTTTCAGTAGCATTAAAGGAATAGTCCTACAGCCTACAGGTGATAAATTAAAAATAAGAAATAAAAACTCGTTTGAGATGGTCTGGACATCATCTTAGTCCAACCACTAAGGAGTTGCCTTGTGAGATTGTGATCTTTTACATAAGTAATAATCAATTTGATTTTTTTTTTCTTTTTCTTTTTCTTTTCTTTTCTTTTCTTTCTCTTTTTTTTTTTTTTTTTTTTTTTTTTTTTTTTTTTTTTTTTTTTTTTTTTTGATACCAGAGGGTGTCCCAGCCCTTGAATCCCTTCAAGTCACGGGAGCTGGGTACATCCCTAGTGGCCCCAGAGTGGTAGCGCAGTTCTAACCCGCAACCATCGGTAGCAAACCGTGGTCTTAGGTCCCTACATGATCAAAATTGTAGCATAACTCATTTATTACCCCAAATTGAAAGCCACTCTTGAGTAATCCATGAAAGAATATATATATATAAAAAAAGAACCCTACCATTTTCAACCCATGTGGGCCCCACCCTTGCATCATCAAACCTGCTCATATCACATAGACCAACAAGCACATATCGTTGGATTGATCACCTGACAGATTTATTTCAACTGTGATCAATCCAATGGTTCAAATCACTCCAAATGAACCAAATTCGAACCAACACCAGCACAATTGGTCAGAGGTGGGCCCCACCCATGTTTCATTGAAGTATTGTGATGCACAAGAAATAGAAAATATTTATGTACCTTTTCTCACCTCCAGTGTAATAATACTGAGGAGCATCGAAGTCACTATTGGATTCGGCCTTGGGTGGTAGCGGTTGAGGTCGGAGAGGGTTCAGATCCTGTACAGGCAACTGGTGGATGGCTTCGAGGGCTTGTTGTCTCAAGAAGCCATAGGACCCATATGATCACAACATGTAGAATGAGGACCTTCGGATTAAAGCAGATGACGGTGTTAGTGGACGAAAAGTTGGAAAAAGAGAGAGAGTTGAGTTTCATTGGGAACATAGTTTTTTAAACACTCTCCCAACTTGCTTGTTTGTTCACAAAGAGTCCTCATCTTTGCAAGTTGGATATGTGGAAATCCACCGTAGGCTGCTGGCCCATATCCATTGATAATCTCAACTGTTCAAAATGAATAACAGTTTTCTACAAGTCACATTTCCTTAAATTTTACTTCAATAGAAATTCATATGGTTGTTAACATGATTACTATCATATGGCAAATAAGGGATAAGAATCTATCAAACTCATGCTCAATCTTCTGGTAGAACAACTCCTCCTATTTGCATTTTAAGACAAAAAAAAAAGTCCCTCTTAATTGGGCCCACTGGAATGCATGATGATCGTTGAAGTCCATTGGATGGAAAGATCAATATGAGGTTACCTAGCATTAAAAACTTAAGCATGCATTATTTTATAATGATTTCAATCTAATGGTGAGGAATAATTGAATGATTGTCAAATTTGGACTTGTGACCATACATTAGAGGTAGTGTATATAAAAAGACTAAAGGAGTTGTTTGGCAAGTCTAAATATTGCCTCAACTTATCTTAAAAATGTTTCAAATAGAGTTTTAGATACAATAGACATTTATGTCTTTTTGGAAAGGGTAGTGAAAGATGCCATCCTCACTAGTTTGGGGGAAATAAGAGGCTTTTGTTACGCATATTATATTGAATTCTTCCATTCTCCATTACCACCAATAGTGGAAGCATGATGACCTTACCCTCAAATATTAACCCTTTAATCTCTATGGAATATAATAATTGATTAAAGGCTATCCCCACAAAAGAGGAGGTCCGAAAAGCATTATTCTCCATGCAACCTCACAAAGCACCTAGCTTTGATGGCTACCAGGGATCCTTAAATTTTTGTAGGGTGCCTTCCAAGATGATCTGACCACGTTCATCTATTATTTCTTTTGCATGTCAACTTTTCCACCAAACTTAAACAAAACTAACGTTGTGCTTATTCCCAAAACTTAAATTTTAAACAACTTAAAGATTTTCACCCCATCAGCCTCGGTAATGTTTTGTACAAACTCATCTCACAGGTCCTTGTTGCACAACTTAAACCACTCCTCCCAAATAAAATGAGTGGCAACCAAGAGGTGTTTGTAAATGACAGAAGGGCCTCCGATCACACTATTATCACCAAAGAAATGCTTCTCCTATAGACCTGCCTTCAGAATTTTGGCTTTGACAATATTTTTAGAGGCATGACAAGGGAATGTGTGACCACAGTGCGCTGCAATGTCTTTATCAATGGCACCCCTACAAACACAATCAACCCTACTAGAGGTCTTTGACAAGGTGACCCTCTCTCCCTTTACCTGTATATTCTTTACAGGGAAGCGCTGAGTCAATCTATACACACAATTGGACTACGGCAGAAAATTCTTTTTGCTAAACTCACACCGGGGGGACGTCCAATACCAATCCTATAATTTGCAGATGACATACTCATTTTCCTTAAAATATCAGATAAATGTATTCACTTCTTCAAGGGAATCATGGGACAATTCACAATTGAAGGTGGGCACCGTATTAATTTACACAAAAGCTAGATCCTCTTCTCCACTAGTGTCTCTCCTAATACTCAACTACCTATCTAAATTAAACATTCTTAATTACAATTCATCCATGGTCTGTCTTGGCTCCACTCTCACTATGAATAGATCCACTTCCAAACTTTGGCAGCATGTTTTCCCCAAAATCTAAAGCAAAATCTCCAAATGGAGAGGTAGCTACCTTAACCCTGCCGGTCATGTATGTTCCGCCTTACCAAACTACTAGCTTCCCCATGAGTGCTTCACTAACCAAATTGTTGGGAAAAGTGGCAAAATGGAAACTACCCGCGATCAACAGATTAATCACGATGAACACACAGCAATCACACGATCAATCAATCACACACATGAACACAACAATTTTACGTGATTCAGCAACCATGTCTACGTCCACGGGAGGAGAGAATTCATCATTATGATCCCATCTCAATCCCCTCAGGATCTAGGGTTACAGTATATCAATATATATAGTTTCCGCTTTTTTGGCCAACAAGAAAACCCATACATAATGACTAAAATAACCCTAGCCCTGAGCCTCAGTTTTGGCTAAACCAGACGACCAATCCGGCTAAACTGGAATACAAAACAAAAACCCAACAATCTCCACCTTGGCTTGGATTCCGCAAATCCTTAGAGCAACCTTGAGATACCCAGTAATGTCTTCACGCACCTTGCTGAAGGGTACGTCTCTATACACGTTACGACCTAGCGTGGCACCTGCACCCCTATCCCGGATGCACAGAAAATCTTAGTATTGTCTAGTGTCGATCAAGTCCAAACCGACTTGAAACTTCCCAGAGTTACCTCCTTTGACCTTAACACCACCGTCTTGAACCTCCGAAGTGCTCTTTATTTGTTGCCACATGCATGCATCCTTGCAACACAATGAACCTAACTTCCATTTGTCAAGAAAAAACTGAAGACTTCCCCGAATCCGAATCTCGCTGGTACCTTGTGAATCCTTCCTTCTGTCTCCATCCCGGTGTTCTTTCCATCAAACCTGCAACTGTCCTGTTCTAGCCTGTTCTAGTGGGTTGGGCATAGTACATGTAGGTTAGGTATGACCCGATGCTTAAACCGGCTTACTCCGACCCAAACAAGACTACCTTTTTCCCGAGAAAATCATCTCCATTTAGGGTTTCCTGGATTTTCGCTAGATGATATCATCAAAGACCCATCAATCCATCTTCCAATGATCCGTCGCATCTAACTCCACCTAAACCACAGATTTCCTCTCCTGTTATTTGATGTCTTCTTCACTGCTCTATCGGAATCCCCTATCAACCTGTAGAGATTTTTTACCATTGCACGCTCCATGATGACCAATATTCCATTTTCCACCTTCATAACTCCACCCGCTACAGTGCACTTGCAGCCTTTGAAGTTTAAGGCACGCAAAGAAATCCAATTTCTTTCGGTAATCTAGAACATATATCACATCCGTTAGGGTTTGAATAACATCATTATACACCTAGATCTCTACCGCTCTTATCTCAAATGCTCATCAATTTGCATTCTCCCCCAGAAGAACAGATCCATCAACCATGAGAGTTATTTCCATCAAACTAATCTCTACGCAAACATATGATAGAAAGAATCTAAATCCCAATTCAATGAATCATCAACCCGATTCATACCTGTAGTGACCAAAACTGATTCCTTGTCAACCGAATCTAAGCTTTCTTGCACACGACCTCCTTCTGATTCTGATTCCTTTTACTTTTTCTTCCACTTTGGCATGTCGCTCCTTTCCAATCCCTTCAATGCGGATCTGAGCTTTCCATTAAAGTACTCGAAGCAATCTACTATTCTTGACATCAAATAACACTTTTGAATCATTTTTATATCACGGAGTCTAATACTCTATCCTGCCAATCCCTTAAGTCGTTTCTCCATCAAACACTTCAATTTGGCCCGTGATGCATGAATCCATTGCTATCATCGTGAATCTATCAGTTTCTTCAGTCCCCTAATTGTATGCTCATCAAACTGCCAGTATCTTTTATCTGCCTCATAGATCTTATCATCGTGAGCACGCTGGAAGAAATGGATCTGAAATCCAACCCCGGATGGCTTCGATATTGCAGAAACAAGTTTTTACACTTCGATCAGTCAAACCTCCTCGTTGACCATCAAACAGCCAATCACCCTCTTCCACATCGTAGATCTGCTCAAAACTAGTCCATAGGCACAAATAGATCTCCGATAGGACATCGACATCAAGATATCGTAAAAATAATTTCAGCCGTTGAATCTGGTCAAATCTGCCTTTGACCGATGTTGAGATCACTGCCTGTTCTGCTGGGCTTCTGACGCGGACCTCCGTCAGGTTCACCTAACCTGCAACTAAACTGAACCGCGAGCTAGGCTACTGCACACGGGTCAGAACTGACTCGACCTGAACTGGAACCAACCTGCTCTCTGCTGTGATGGGCTTCTACTCCATGGGTTAGGTCTGAACGACCCAACCCGACCTGCAACCTTCCTGGAATGAATTGGGTTTCTGCAACAGGGTCAGGACCTGCTCTTCGTCTTCCTCAACCGATCTGGCGTAACGCCTTCTTCTTCCTCCGATCTAGCAGCGGACGGGCGGGCTTCTACGGCAGCGACACAGCGTCGGGCGACAACACCCCGGCGATGACAGGCTTGGAGGTGCAAATTGCGGTGATGTTCTTTTTCCTTCTCGTTCTCAGTTCTGGAACAGAGAAACCTGACCTGCTGCACGGCAACAGAACTGCCGACACCTCCTTCTTCCTCGAGCCTGGAGCAGCGGCCGACAGCAGAAGCAGAAACAAATGGAGATACACTGGCAGACTGCGCACCGCGGCAATAACCGGCAGACTGCGCACGGTGGTTACAACCTGCAGATTACGACGATCTTTTTTTCTAGCAAACAGAGATCCAAGGAAACCGCCCTTTTCTTCTCAGGCACTGGCGAAACCCAAACCTGAGTCCGGATTGCCAGTCGTCAGTGACAACCCCCTCTGTCCACGGTGAAGGCTGGCGTGACAGTAATAGCACAAGCACCCACCAACGTGTGGCCCACCTCTGATTTCCACCAATTAGAGCCCTATCTTTCTCTGCAACAAAGAACCCATCGATCCTCTCTTACTAAGGCAGATCCGATCCTGTCAATCGCAATGCCTTGAGCGATCTCAACCTCGCTCTGATACCACTTGTTGGGAAAAGTGGCGCAACGGAAACTACCTGCGATCAACGAATCAATCACGATGAACACACAGCAATCACACCATCAAGCAATCACACACATGAACACAACAATTTTACGTGGTTCAGCAACCATGCCTATGTCCATGGGAGGAGAGAATTCATCTACTATGATCCCATCTCAATCCCCTCAGGATCTAGGGTTACAGTACATCAATATATATAGTTCCCACTTTTTTGGCCAACAAGAAAATCCATACATAATGGCTAAAATACTCCTAACCCTGAGCCTCAGTTTTGGCTAAACTAGACGACTGATTCAGCTAAACCGGAATACAAGACAAAAACCCAACACAAATTAGTGGATTTATCAACTCAAAGTTGTCCTCCTTTCTTTGAATGGATACTAACGCCCACCACAAACATTTTACTCCTATAGCTTTGGATAAATTAAAAAAAAACCACGGTACAGTGCTGGACTTGCTCTACGAAGTCTTGAGATTCAGAGTAAGGCATTCACAGGCCACAACTTATCTAGAGTTTCAGCACAAGACCTGACGCATGATGGGTCCAAATTCTTCCACAAAAATACCTAAAAAACACTGACTTTCGGTCCTGCTTACCTTCAAAGTCTGCGTCCCCATTATGGAAATGGTTGCGAACCAATAGAGAGATCATTCTGTAGGACCTACACTGGTTAGTTGGAGATGGTGTTGAAACCAAGAGTTTTCATGATCAGTGGATCCCAAATGGACACCTGTTAAACCATTTTGACCCAAATACGCCCAATCTCCAATCCCATATTCCACCTTTAGTTCGGGACCTCATTGATCCACTGGACAATAAGGTCTAGGATAGGGGAATAGGATACGGGGAAAATTCTCAATCTCTTCAAACCACACATATCCTAAGCTATCTTATCAAAACCCAGGTGGACCTAACACCCCATGTTGGAAAAATGAAAAGGTAGGCTGTTACACTCTTAAAGGGCTTTACCAATCCCCACCCCCACCCATTGTAGGCCCCAATCTCCTGTGGAATGTACTTTGGCAACTACAAGAACCCTCCAAAATCAAGTTCTTCATGTGGTAAATCCTCCACAAAAAATTACAAACTAGCCATTACCTTCATGACACAACATCATCGCATCTAGCATATGTCAGTTATTGGTACGTCTAATGAAACCATCTATCATCTATTTTGAGAATGGGCCTTTGTCAAACAAGTCTAGAACCAAACTCATTGTCTCAAGCACCTCTCAGCCAACCCACTACAATACCTATCCATTACTAGCTGGTTTTGGTCCTCACCTAGTGATATTTGACCACTAGGGGTGGTCTTCTCTTGGTATATATGGAAGAGTAGAAACCTATTCATCGTTCATCACCAGCCCCCTTTATCCACTTCTCACTGTTAATAAGAGTGTAAAACTCTTATCACACATAGAGGCTACCATGGGATCTAAAGGGTCCCACCTTGAACAAACTTCTTCACATCATTAAATGGAGGCCTCCTCCTTGGGGATGGATCAAGATGAATTTTGATGCCCCCTTTGACACAGCCAACATCAATAACGCAAGTATAGAAGTGGCCTTCCGTACCCATACAAGGCTGATACAGCTAGCCTACGCTACCCAAATACAATCATCTAGCCCAATCGAAGTAAAAATGTTAGCAAGGCGTACAACTTGGAAAATGTCATCTTCGAAGAAGATGCTCAATCATTCTTACAAGACATCATGGTTGGGAACAGCCTACCTTAGCCCCTATATCCAATCTGGAAGAGAACTCTATCTAACATAAAGGAGATTGATAGCTGGCAACTTAGCCTCTGCAGACAAGGGGCCAATCTCTTAGCTAATGCCCTCTCCCATCTAAAACCTTGAGCAACGATACTTTGCCGCTAATGTTTTCCTCTCTCTTGTCTTCATGCTTACATACAGGAGCTTGACACCGGTGCCAGTCTTCTGGGTTGTGCATCCTGTTTTCATGGTGATAAGATGGATAGACTTCAGGCAGGGGTGTCTTGACGATTGGGCAAGAAAAGCTTTTGCTTTAGGCCCCAAAAATCAATTCCCACCTTTTTTTTAAATTCAAAAAAATAAGGCCTCATAAAAGTAATTGAAGCAATTTATATCTTTTTAAATTAAAAAAAATAATTGTCATAATTTTGTTTCTCCTAAAGAATAAAAGCTTATAAAAGTAATTAAAGCAATTACCATCTTTTTATATTTCAGAAAAAACAACTGCTATATTTTCATATTTCAAAAAAGGAATTAAAGTCCACTTTCACCTTTGAGAAAATATTGCCATTAAAAGAAAAAAGAAAATCCTAAGATCACAACAAGCAAGAAATCCTTTTCTATTATGAAAATCCCACAATTTGCACATTTTGCCCCTACATTTGTATTGCTTGATATCTATAGAAGATAACTTCAAATATAATCTTTCTTTTTTTCATTTTGAAAAGGTTGCATTAAATTCAAATGTAATCCACATTATAATATTTGTGGCCAACAATGATAAATCACTAACTTAGGTTCTATGGTTCTATGCTTTAAATTCTTTTTTTTTAATTCCAAGCTCGTGCTATATGTTTGTTATAGTTAATGCTCGTTTTATTTGTAAATATAATTAGTTATAATTTATAAATATTAAATATGTCTATTAGAAAAATATTGACAATATTTGTAACTATTGCCTCTACAAAAAAAAAGTTTTTCAAAATTAAAATTGATAAAATCCTAATTTAGATCAACAATGTATAAGAAAGATTAAGTGGATTAGCCATAATATCAATTAAAAAAGATAGATTAGCAAAACTTGAATATAAAAACTTAATTAGTAACATTGCATTACAAAAATGAAAAAAAATTAAATTTTAAATAAAATATTATAATAATATTAAAAAAATAAAAAATGCCTCATTTATGATTTCCGCTTTAGGCCTCTAATTGTCTCGAGCCGGCCCTGAATCTTCAAGGCAACAGATGACCTCAACGCCTATGCCCAGAAATGAGGGGCTAATTTTATTATAACAATGTCTCAAATACATTTGGGGTTTAGGTTATGTTTCTCCAAGACACATGTATGGCTAACCTATGTGTACCTTTAACTTTCTTGTATATTTGCTTTCATTAATGCACTCATTTTAACAAAAAAAGAAAAGAAAAAGGTTGCTTTTTGAAACAGACCATTTTGTCTGAAGTGGGCTGACACTATGCTACAGTGTTAAAAATGCCTCAACATGTTCTTATTTTTTTAAAAACCTCTAAGATACAAAATGAAGATCTGAACCATTGGTTGTCTTTAGAATCCAAAGAACTGCTATGAGATCAGATTTTGACCGTTGATCATTTAAGAATCTTGAGATATTGGTGAAAAAACTTGAGCCCTTAGATAAAATGTTTTGCAATTTTTGGACCCCCTTAGCAAAATCGGAAACGTGGATCCTCTTCCTAAGCTCAATCATGGTTAGCACATCAAATTTGAGTTCCTAATTCATTCTGGATCTAAGAAAATCTTAGAAAAACTCTAAACCGTCCATTCATTTATATATAAACAATTTGGGTTTTCACTTTAGAGAAGCCAGCCAGGTTTTTTCAATTTTTTGTTTAGTTATGGTCCCTTATATTAATCTGAACCATAGAATCTGATTATAAGAATAAACATGACAATATAATCAATTTGAACCATTGAACATTCACGAATCTAAAGATATTTGTGAAAAAACAGCATTTTACATGCAATTTTTTGGAATTTGTGGACCCAATGATCACGATTCGAATTGTTGGTAGTCTTCGTAAGCCCAAGAACATTTATTGGGCTAATTTGAGTCTTTAATTCCTTGTAGATCTTGAGAAATTCATAAAAAAAGAATTTCTCCATAAGATTATAAAATGTCTATTTCAAAATGTGAATTGGTCTTTCTAAACGGTCAAAAAGTAAAATGTCTATCCTACACAGATCTATTTTTTATAAATCTACTATCCATAGATCTATTTCATATAGATAAGATTTGTCAAATGAGGCCTAAATTGACTGAGGAAATAGAAGCATTTTTTAAGTGGGGCATAAAATGAAAATAAAATTATTTTTAAAACGGTCATTTTGGTGCCTGGCTCCCTGCCCCGTTTTACAGCCTAGAAGGGTGTTTTTATTTATTTTCATATACAATTGGCAGGGTCAAGTATAGATTCTGATAGTGAACTGATCAGGCTCATCTGAAGTTAAATGCATAGGAAAATTGGATTGGAAAATAATTGTATCTTGATTTTCTAGCACTTCTGCATTTCGACCCCTTTAAATTTAAAAGGTCATATATTTTGATCTGTACATCGGATTTCTTCCTATAATGTCATTAGGAAACCCTTATCAGTATGATCATGGTATATGGATTATTTGCCTCATGAGTTAATATCCAATTTAATCAGACATAGTTGCTCTTGACAGCATACTTCATGCTTTTTGATTGTTGACAATAATTCTTTTGGTGTCGTCACATGCCCTCAAATGCTCTTTTGATGTAACCTGATGTCCCAAATGCATCTTCTTCATATTCACATTTCACCATCGGTTTGCTTGGGTTTCTCCTCTCTTGCAAACCATGGTGTCTACATTGGCAAAGCCATAGCTAACTCAAAGAGTCTTATTAGTGATTTTAATGACTTTAAACGTATGATGCCCAGATATAGGTTGGATACGGCAGGGACATACTATAGACATATTAGGAATACGGATTTTACACATAAAAAATGAAGTATCGGACACGATACAACACGATACGTTGCCCATTTTGAAGTATCCGTGTATCATAGCTTTAAACCTTAGCTCTCTGAACAAAGAAACCAAATTCAAACTTAACAGAGTGGGACATCCAAGAACACTCTATGGTGTGGTGTGGAAGACATACATGGGCCCCTAGCAACTAACAAATATTTTGGGCAAAGATTTGTAGACCATAATATCTCACTCTATCTTTGGTACATAAAAGATTTAGTTCATGGCACAAGCATTCATTTCTTCATTTATGTGGTGATTCTAAAAATTGTGAAATTCTCCTTTTGCATTTCATGCTTTCATTTTTCTCGTTCAATGAAATCAGCCTACGATAAAAGGTTTAGAGTTGTGCAATGAACTAAAAGGAAATAAATCTATACACGAAAGTCGGTGTGTGTGACACAAGGCTTTTCTTGTTTAAAAATGAATTTGGCGGTCCATACACTTGTTTTCACTAGGATTGAGCTGTTAAGGTCCTAGTTTTCTTCTGTTTCACTTATTTATTTATTTTTTTATTAAGTCTAATATTTTACTGTTTTTTTAAAAATTTTTTTTATTAAGTCTACTATAGAATGAGAAAGCTAAAATCGTCTCTCAATCTGACACAACTTCTTACGGCTATGTTTGTGTAACAATGCAGATTCTTTGATAACACTTAATTCTCCTTGGACAAAGAATTTTCATGTTTGGTGAAGAATTTTGACTTACTTTTTCTCAATTCCTTAGAAAACCATTTCCTACCAGGATAGTGCTAGGAACCGCTTTCCCCTGCTGTGTGAAGCGGGATTATGTGAAGGCTGGGGTGGAACTGTGGTGCCCCTCTTCCCTCCAGCCCTAAAGGAAAATTTCCTTCTGCTGTCCTCGACCACAGCAGCCTTAAAAAAGTATAACCAAACGTTCTAAAGGGCAACCAAAAGGGCTCGCATACATATTTTAAAAAAATAAAATAAGAAAAAAAAACTAGAAGTAAAATATAAATGCTCTATTCAAGTGCTTTAATCTATCACGAAACATTCATAGAAATAAAGAGAAGGAGAATGGCAAGCTCATTACATATAAGAGAGAACAAAGAAATCAAAGCTAAGATGGAAGGCACCCCTACATCACAAGCACCAAAAACACAAGCAACATAACTACTAATATTATTGTTGTAACAACAGAGTCAACATTATTGGGCACAACTCAGCTAATATGTCAGCCCCATCATTTGGTGACAATAGCGTTAGTACTTCTAACACAATCCTGATGCAAACAAAGCAATAGAACATTAGAACCAAGCCATCCGCCAAAGTAAAATGTTATACCAAAGCAATTGACCCCATCTCGTTTTTTATAACCTCAATGTCAGGTCCAACTCCATAGAGCTCCCCTCAGTGCCACTCCCTACAGTTCCAGGACAATCAGCTACGTCATCAGTCCTACCCTCAGTGTTCCCTACATTCAATCCTCTTACCAGATTCTCATTGTTTCCAATCTCCAACCCCCTCTCTAAGTTGTTTGGAAAGTAATATGGAGGGACAATATTGGATCTTGCAGCTCCTGCAGCAAGTTGTAGCCAAGGTGGGAGAACTTGGCTAACCCTCGGCGCAAACCATGGCTCAGTGGGCCCATGGGTTGGTGGGAGCATGGTCGAAGGTTGAGTTACATGATCAAGGATGTTTGCACACACTCCATGATCTCCTGCCCGCATGTCTCTTTCCCTCTGATGTGAGAGTGTGTGCCTACCAAAGGCCTGTGAGGTCAAGAAAGTTTTTGGGCAGTAAGGGCAGGAATAGAATAGGCTTGGTGCTTGTTCCTGTTGGGTTCCACAGGCTAGGGCCAGCCATCCATCTAAGTCAAAGCTTTGAGGATGACCATCACGGCGACGGTGGCTTGAACCCCGGCCCATATGGTTTTGCATGGTTGTGAAGAGATGGATGTACGCGCAAGAGGTCTTGATAGGAAGGAGATCAAAACTAAAGTATCCAGAGAAGAGAGTGAGAGTACCATGGACTCTAATGATGAAGGAAGGGAGTTGTTTTGAAGACTTAGAGTTGACGGGATATTTATAGGTGAGTCAAGTCCGTCCCCTCCCCTTTCTCTGTGTTTAGAAGGGTTTCTTCAGTAAAACAAGATAATGAGTACTGTATGAAGCTTTGGACCTATACTGAGAGCCATTTTGGCATGAGTTACTCAAGTCAATGAAAATTGTACTGGTAGAAAAAATTGCAAAATATAGTTAAGGGTAGCTTCTCCTATTTTACCTATACTCAACATCTTGGTCAATAGACACATGAATCTAGTCCAATGGGTGGAAATGCAAAAGAATCTTAGGCCATCAAAGGCTGGTCCTACAATGTCCTGCCCTCCACAGAATCACATTGATCAAATGTAGGACTGTTCAAGGAAAAGCTCAGGCTTTCATGGTCTGGCGAAATTTCTAGACAATGCCCCCAAAAAATTCAATTCGTGGTTTAAAATAATGACTATTTTGTACACTATGCTTGTTTTGTATTAGTTTTGGTTGCTATCGATATCATTATGTGAATATAAATGATCCGAATACAAAATTAAATAAAATGATCAAAGAAATTCTGTTGTCGTAATGACTAAGGTTCACGATGCAATTAGGTTTTCATATGCATCTAATGCAATGTGTCTGCCCTTTGCGTACATTGTACTAGAAACGATGTTCAATGTAGTAACAAATGACGAGGAGAAAGTTATATTTTTCTTAAAATTGTTTGTCAATTTCTTAGCAACGTTCTTCCCAAGGTAGATTTTACTTTATTTACTTACTTGAAATAGGATTATATGATTTGAATTCTAGGGATGAAGACTTCAAGACGTGTTTCTTATGCTCAACAAACAATAGAGCTATAATATCGCCATACAGTTCTTTAATTTTTTTTTAAATAGACAATAGTTGGCATGTTTGTGGAATCCACTGGGCCATCTAGATGAAAGAGAGATTGTAGATTCGCTCTCTACCAGAAAAAGTAGATTCAGTAAATGTGCTAAACATTTAATCTAAGGCCATTAAATGAATGGTTAAAATTGAAGCGGCGTCTTTATCCATTAATTGCTCATTTATGGCTTTAGATAGGATGAGCACTGTCAAGTTTATTTGATTTTTGGGATATAGCTAATCTAAAGATACCCCCTCTATTTATTTGATGGGACATTTTTCTTCATGTTTCTTCAAAGAAAAAAATCTATATAAAAAAAACATAGAACCTCTAACCATAGAGCCTCTACAATGAAGGCCGCAAAGGATCTAGACTCTTGGTTTTAATATATCTGGGAAATGACTGGTTTATCTTTTGGTTATAGGCAATTTAGTGAGAAGAATATTAAATGGTTTGAAACTGATAGGATGTTTGGCTATCATCTGTGGAACACTTCATAATCCAGGTGCATCTATTAATAAGTGCACCACACCAGTGAAACCTACTCAGGGTGCATCCAATTCAAAAGGGTAGTTGAGTGTAGAAGGGAAATGAGGATATGGATACACGCAGATCAATCCAGTGAACATTCTCTAATAATTAGTGTAGTTTTTTTTTTTTTTAAATTCTGTAGTGATTCAATCCAACTTGGTCTATGGTAAATTGATTCCCATTGACATTTAAGTGCCTATTGATGGGGATCTGTTGCCTTAATCACTTGCATTTATCAAAGGCAAATGGGCTAATTAAGGGGCTGTTTGTGCAAGTCTTTTTAGCGAAAAACTATCCTCGACAAGGCACCGAAAAATCTGATGCCTTATGAGGTGCATTTCGTGCAGCGCACAGTTGGAGCAGAAAATGCCCCGTTTTTGGTTTATTTCCTCAATAGAGTGCATCCGAGATTCTGTTGTGGGATGGTAAGAAAGTTGGATCTGCAGCAGAGGAACGCTTGGTTTCCTCTTTCGCAGACGGCACCAAACGTACCCTAAATAAGGAGGGAAAGGATGAATTTGTAATAGTGTGCATAAGTAGACAGTTTTTTAGAGAACGTATTCAACATTATATTTCTTTCTCTAGAGTTCAACCAGTCCATGCATTTCCAGTGAGTGCTCAATTTCACTCCCATTAATGTTTAACCAAGAGCACTTATAGCAACACAAAATTTAACACCTGAATAAGATAAGAACCTGGCATTTGCAATAATTTAGGGGCTAGTTTACTGTTGGAATCACACGCTTCGTCGAAATTTGTTTCCGTGGTGTTGCAGAAAACAAGTCCCTCTCCTCCAGCTCTTTGGGAGCAGTTTTCTGTAAAATTGACAGAAAAAAAAAAAGCACACATATATGCCTGAAATGTAAGCAAAAACAAGAACCGCGTTATCTCTTTGCACCCAAAATGCAGAACCATCCCACATGGATTTTATGAGTTTTAAGTGCGTGCGTGTATGGGCGGCAGGGGGGGTGGTGGCTTGGAGTTTCAGAAATTCAAATCTTTATTTTTGTTAATTCTTAATATAATTTTACTTATATTTTGAGAGTTTGGCTTATGTTAGATTGGAATGAAGAAACAAAATTCATGCAGCCGACCTCAACATAGTTAGAATAATGGTTTGATGATAAAAATGTCCTCTTACTTTAGCATTAAGAGGTAAGCATTCTTACCGGCCTAACCAAAGTTTGAAACTGGGCAGAAATCCAAGGGCTGCCTTTCCAAAGGGCTAGTGGTCCCACCCCACTTAGGCTAGGTTAAAAGAAAAAGGCTCGTTGATGATGAGATCATCATTTTACTTATGCACTCAATATATATAATTTTAAACCCCGGATCCAAGTACTCATTTGCCTTGACGCAGAATCTGGATCGTACATTTGAGATGATGTCAATACCCATCGAACACATCCCTACGAAAAATTGATCATGGCTGTATATCCATGGATCCGTCCCGTTTACACCCCTAATATTAAGACTCACAAATCACAATCCCTTCAATGGTGGAACATTCGCAATTTCATTCTTCACCAGGGCAGAGAAGAAGACGGATTCAGCGGTACATGGAAAGTTCCGTTCTCTTCTCTGGTAGAAGAACTAGGCAAGATCAAACAATTAAGAGTGGAATTTTGTAGGAAGGATTTAGGCCTGTTCAAGAGAAACAAACTTCTGCCCTGATGTTTTCAGAAATATGCGAGGGCTTCAAAGATCTAAGACGCAATTGTGAAGCATTTAAAAGGATGATACAGCCATCAGAATTTAATAGGCTGATTGATAATACAAGCAATTTTAGACATGTAAAGAGAACTCATGAGATTCTTTTAGAACACATGAAGAATAAAAGGTTTGTATGGTTGGAAATAAAGGGCTGGCCTTGTGGATAAGGCACCTGCTCCCAAAACGGGAGTCCTTTGCTTCCTATGTCTTGACTAGTGGGCCAACCAAGTGAAAAAATAAAAAGTTTGTGCGGTCTCAAGAGGTATGCAAGTCCTGTTAGAAGTTTTTGTGGAAATGAATGGAATATTCTGAAACGAAGGTAGTTTATCAGGAAATGACATTGTAACATATGGGATTGTTATAAATACTCGCTGCAAGGCTCTATACCTCAACAAAGCAATTGGTCTTTTCAATGAGATGGTACAAAAGAAATGCCATTTGACTTTGTATTTCTACTGTGCTCTGATCAATGGTTTATGTTCTACTAAGAGATTGAATGAAGCTTTGATGTTCTTTGAAAGGGATCTAACCCACTTACAATGCCATTGTGGGATCTTTCTGTCAAGCAAAGCAGTTCGAGGACGCCCAAAGGTCAATCAATGAGATGAAACAATCTGGGGCTGGTATGATTTCTTTTAAGAGCAATGAAGAGAAAAGTAAGCATATCAAAGTTTTTCAGAGGATGCGTAGCTAGGTTGTTTGTGAGCATGATCTGAATCCATACACACTGATGATGAGTGTGTCTTGTGGACAGGGAATTGTAGAGTAGGCAATGAAGGAACTGCGCAGACTGCTATTCAACTTGGTAAGTCTTCATCCATACATACTGTTGATGAGTATGTTTTGCGATAGGGAAGTGTAGAGTTGGCGATGAAGGAATCTTCAATGAAGGAACTGCGCAGACTGCTATTCAAATTTGTTAAGTCTTCCATTGGATGCTGGATACTAGGAGTTTATCTAATGATGATCACGAAACTTCTGTCGTTTTTTCGAAGGGCAAGAAAGAAAAGATGGATATATAACAAGAATAGAGAAGATGAAAAAGAAGAAAAAGAAACCTTGGTTATAAAAACTCTTGTGGAAAGAGAGACCTCGGTTGCTTAGATAATAGGTCTTGAAGCAGTCACAACATAAGAGAGCAACAAAAGAGAGAAGTGAGCATGTCCTCAAAGATAGTGATGCTCGGACTGAGTCTCCAACTGACAGAACACAGAGTTAAAATACTTGCTATGTGCAACTGACCAGGAAGGGCATTAAGTCAAGTAGACTTTCCGTTGGACATAAATGGCTCATGGTCTTCAAGTCAGTTCGTTCGACCAGAATGAATCAGCTGAGTTGAATTGAATGTTTAATGCTGCCTAAGATGCCTGCAAATTTGAGACCTGATATGATTGTGTGCACCAAAAATAAAGAAACAAATTACATATTTCAAACTTCACAATGTCCTATTTCAACGATTACAAGCATCATGAAATCTTCATCAATGCAACCAGAATTTGCAACCTGAGACCAAGTCCCTTAAAATTGTTTGTGACCATTTCCACTGGCACGGACATCAGACTCTTTCCCAATGGTGGTACTCACATGCGCCTTCAAACAACCTAGTTTCTCCTCCAATCTCTAATCTTTTGTAAATAGCCCTTCTTTCAGATCATAATGATGCAAGAAGCACAACGTTCATGTTTTATACTGGGGTTGCTGTTTCTTTTTCCTGTTCTGTGCCTTTCTCCCCATCACTACCTTGGTTGCCTCCATACCCATTCTGCAAATTCTTTTGCTCCGAAGGTAGATTCTTCCTCGCTTTTCTACTGCCCTCAATCTTCCACAAATCCCACACACGAGTTTTTGGTGGAGGAACTGCATCAGCAATTGGTGCAACCAAACCTGGCTTCCCATCATCAATAACTGCATCTACCAGACCATATTCCTTAGCCTCCCAAGCATTCAAAAAATAGTCACGGTCAGTGTCCTCTTCAATCTGCAAGCATGGAAACAAAGGCCAAAGAAAGACAAAACGTGATAACTTGTACCTTCATGCCATAAATGTTGAAATAAATAATACTTTAAAAACAAACCAAATTCTTGAGACTGAAAGGTAACAGTGACATGCCCACCTGCTTCTCAGGCTTCCCAGTAATTCTTGAGAATATTTTGTTCATCTTGACTCTATGGTAAGCCATTTCCCTAATCCTCAATCCCATATCTGTTGTCTGCAATCATATCGCCCAATATGTAGTTTGAGAGAATCATCATAGCAAATAAATATTTCCCATATTACGAGGAAGAAATATATAATCTTTCACAGTTTCATTGATCCAAACTGTTCATCCAATGAGCTCTATTATCATATGAGTTGCCCTCCTCCTTCAAGTAATGACAAAGTTTGTTCTATCAAGTGATCCAGAGAGTCTGAAATATTTCCATTATATGTGATCATTTATCATAATTTGTTCTTAAAAATAATCATTGTAATTTGTTCTTTTTTAACAAGTAATTTGATAAACTAGGAGTGTTCTGATAGATATTAGGGCATGACTGATGGGATGCTGGGGGCAACCAGACTTGAAACTGGAAGTTTGTCTGACTCATCCTACTGCTTGTTGAGAAAAAGAACATGATTTCTCTTTATTGACCATGATATAAAGTTTCCATTATTAAAAGCATGTGATTTATCAAAGGAAAAAAGCTCAAAATGATACAAATTTCACATGCAACAAACATTCTTACCTAGCAATGCAAGATTATATTCTGTATGCAACAATAACTCCAAGCACACAGTATCAATGAACATGTAGGCATCATCCTAACTATAAAATAAAATGATCACATTACTTGTTAGCAAAGATACGATGGAGCTGGAATGATGACGATATTATTCACAAAACACACCCAGCCCCAGGTCCAAGAGAGCTGAAGCCTAAATACATGGTATTGTAAATGCAAGCCAAGTAACTAATTAAAAGACATTTTCAGGAACACAATGAAACACAAAGGGCCCACTTGTTGGCTTAAAATACAGAGGAACTGAAAATATAGGAACTCGGTCATGTGAGCTCCACTGAAGGATATTAAAGAGGTAAAGGTTTGAAGGAAATGAGGTGAAGGGTGAACGATTTAAGGCAGTGATGTAGATGGGACCTTGACTTTCCTAGGATTTGAATTACTAGGGTGATTGCTGAGTATACATTTCCCATCTTCCCTTGATTCAATTGCCTTTTATATGGGAGGTTATTGGATGGTCATTTTTGAATTGTAATTCTCCATTTCGAGCACTTAATACCGAGTCTAAGAAGTATCAGTTGTTAGCAATCTACACATACTAACATGATAATTTCTGCCATAAAAACCAACATCGAGATTAAAAGTCTGCCACAAAACAACTAAAATTACTCATCACCTGCACAAGTTACAGACTAGTGACCACATCACAACAAATGGGATAGTGGTGTAGTTCAGTAGTGGGAAAGCTCTGTGAAAAGCTCCATCACACATCACCTGATTTTCAGAAAGTTAATCAAATGACAATTTCTATGATCACCAAGAAAGCATCTTATGCAGGCCCTAGGGTTAGGGCTATGCAAGAGTGCCGAAGCACGTGTCCAAGGATACTTCGAATCATCAACAGACTTCAAACACACGAGGACGCACCTCTCAGGGATAAAACCCAATTCTATTAATCAATCCAAGTCTGAGAATCTCTTCTCTACAATGTCATATTTATAATAAAAGCAAACTTAATACCTAAGCACACCCTAAGCTATTAATAGAAACTTCCCTAATAATAATGTAATTAGAAATCTACTAATAAAAATAATATAATCCTAATCTAACTTCAAGAGAAACCATTTGTGGGGCCATACTGCATAATCCGCCGGGTTGAAAGAAAAGTTCATCATCGAGCTCGAGTCTTCTTCGAATTGCCTCTGTAAATGTGATGAACATGAAAGAATTCTTGGCTGTAGCGCCTCAAGAACTCTTCTTCGGCAGTTCTGGTTTCTCGGGGTGAAGAGTAACTTGCTTTCTATCATGCATGAATGTATACCATGAGTTCCATTTTTGTCATACATCCATGGATGGCCCAATACAATATCACCACTATCCATAGGTAGCATTACACCAAATTGTATCTTTGTAAGTCTCACCAATGACAAAAGTAACTTTGCAAGTATGTCGAACATGCACTTGATCGCCTGCCATCAGCCATTTGACAAAATAAGGGTGGTTGTGCATGTAAACTTTTAATTTGAGGCAATCAACAAGAGCTTAGGAAATGAAATTTTCGCAATTTCCTCCATCAACAACAAATGTACAATGCTGTCCAAGAAATGTACCCATGAAGCAGAAGATATTTTTCCTCAACTATTTCTTTTCAACAATGCATGGAGCCTCGTTGATGACCATAAGAGCCTCACCATCTTTGTTTGCTTTATACTCTACTGCTTCCTCTGCTTCTTCATTGTCCGGAGGATCATCCTGGGATATTGGTTCATCATGTATGCCTTCTATTAGGTTCACTCGTTTGGGACATTTAAAGGAGTAATGTCCTTTTTGTTTGCAATGGAAACATATAACCTTGTTATGATCTTTAGATTTGGGGACAATTTTTCCTGGTGAACCACTAGATTTAGCATCTTGGAAAGATGAATTCTTATGCGAAATCCATTTGGATGTATTAAATTTTTGTGCTTGATGATTTGCAATTCCCTCGGTTTTGACAGCATATTGGATGAGTTCATCGACATTATCAAAATTTTGGAATGCGAGAGTATGCTGAATGTCTATTTTCAACTCATTGAAGAATCTATCAACAACCACATCATCATCTTCATTCAAGCCACAACGAATTTATAGAGTCAAGAATTCTTCAAAGTATTCAACAACTGACTTAGTTCGTTGTTTCAAGTTTTGAAAGCTTGAACACAACCCTTTAGAGTAATTGATCGGGAGGAATTTTTATTTCAAAGTATTCTTCATCTCATTCCATGTTTCAATGGAGTCCATATTCTAATTCCTCCTTTTACGTTTAGTGCTGGTTTGACCCAACTCAAGTGAGCTTGACCACTGTTGGGCACGTGGGCCTACAATTAGGTCCAACCCGACTCAAACCCATCCAACAGTTAAAAAAAAAAAAAAAAAACAACAGAGAGAGAGAGAGAGAGAGAGAGAATTCAAGATCAAGTGGGTGCGCTTCCAATCCAACCTTTTCAGAAGTCATCAGTTGAAGCAAATCCAACCTTTTCACAGCTCAGCAGTCCAACCCATTTATCTTAACAATTTATGCAAAATTCAAGCAGCAATATTTCTATCATTCAGGTTGTGAGTCAATTCTTTAAAGGCAATTTAAATTTGTTCTCCTTTCATCAAATCATCATGAGAATTTTTGGACATTCAATTGAAGTTTAAAGATTTATGTATAAATACACATTTTCAAGACTTATGTATAAATACAAATATAGAGATTGGTATTTTGAGGATGAATTCTACTTTGAGCAATTTTTGAATTTGAAGCAAGAAGAATTAATAGTTGATGAATATTCCTGCCAATTTTGAAAGTTGTAAGATATCAGTGAACTAAAGGAGACTAAGAAATTATTTGGATCGCTATATTAGAGGCTTGAGACCAAACATCTTGGTGAATATGTATTGTTGCGACACTAGTCAAGAGGCATACTTAGATTGAATCTATGCTTAGACAGTCTCAGTCTTGCATGCGACAATATGCATCTCAATAAGGACCAAGAGCACATGTTGTGGAAATATTTTTTGCCGGAGAAGATAATCCAATACTTGTCATTCGCCACTTCCTCAACACAAATGAGAAGATGAAAGAAAACAAGTGGGTGAGAGTCAAAGAAAGAGTTGCTAATTTGCTTATTGACAATGGTAGTGCAATGAATTTTGTCACGTAAGAGGTTATCGATAAGCTTCAACTGCCAACTAACAAGCTTTGTAAGCCCTACCAAGTTGCATGATTTAACGGTTATGTCATTCCCGTAACTCATAGATGCTTGGTATCATTTAAGGTTGGTAAGTATGAAGTTAAAATTTAGTGTAATGTGATCCATATGAATATTGCTCATATTATTTTTAGACGACCATGGCTTTTTTATCGAAAAGTGTGCCATGAACAGGAGATGAACACATCTATCTTTCAGTGGGAAAGAAATCGGATTAGGCTCACTCCATTGCCATCAACAAGACCGCCTTCACATGCATCATCATCTTCAATTGAAGAACCACAACAAGAGCAAATAAAAGATGTTGACATCGTGATGTCACCCATGACAGTTGACATTAAGGATGCAATAACTGAGCAAGGTCAAAGCAAAGTTGATCTCATGAAAGATTCAGAACAAGTCATAGAAGAGCAAGCTTATGGCAACACTAACTTCATGGGTTCAAACAACATTGATCAAAACAATGTCACCCATGAGCAGCAAAGAGTTGAGAAAGAAAAAGGACAAGCAGATATTCAAGACTTTGAACGGGTTAACAATCCTTCGGGAGATTGATCTACATTCGATCAAAAATCCGAGACTGCGCCACTAAGCCATGTATCTTGGTTGAATGACACTAGATACAAACAAAGAGGATTCTTAGGCAAATGGCACCAATCTTGCATCAGCTTGAACACACTCATTGGCACATGCCAAATGCATGACACCATATATATTGGTCTAGATTCAGCCTTGGGCCAGTCATCACTAGAGAATATTGTCGAACTTGGATTTGGGCCTAGGTTGGCCCACATGTAACCTATGATAGGCTAGGCCTAGATAATACCATACAAGCCACACTGACTCATAGACAGTGCCACTCATCTCTGTTCTGAAACATCACAATATGTACATAATCATGTATCAGTACTTGCACCCTGATTCAGGTCTAAAAGGCGTACAGCCAAATTGGTACAGGAGTCTTACAAAAAGGGGAAGACACCATGTATGATCAGTATCCAAGGGCGAAGACTTGAAGGAGGACAATGAAAGTAGGCATCTTACTAGAAACTCCCGTTATTCAGGATAAATGCCTATAAGACCAAGAAGACTCACTTTGCCTCCAGCAGTTCCCAATGGTTGATGGATCATCACTCTTGAATTTGGCATGCAAAACCTCTTTCCTTTAGTTCCAGAAGCAAGTAGAAATGCTCCCATAGATGCTGCTAGTCCCAAGCAAACAGTGGACACATCTGCCTTGCACAGCTTCATAGCATCGTATATCCCCATTCCTATAAAAAGTAGTAAATAACAAAACAGCATCACTCTTCCAATTCCCCATTACAAACCAGTGAAAATAAACAAAGTACTATCAAGAATTACTTTGCAGATATGCATCATACAATATTGTACAGATATTGGAGACTTTCGAAAAATAGGTATTGGAGACTCTGTCAACCAGCCCCAGAAACCACTATGCATCTGCCATATTGTATCGAGCACTAGGCCAGACCCTCATGAATTTCTATTGAAATCCAAACATATCTGAAAATTGTCCTAACAATTTCAGATATTTGAAAGCCTTTAGATTTATACTTATAAACACACATCCAGTTTCAAATATTTGTATCGAGTTTTAACCCTTTGAAAGCCAGTTTAAACTTATCAAGCTTTTATTATCGATACCAAGCTCAAATAAAGGATGGTTGAGTTAGGTAGGTTGGCAGCTAGCATAAAACTTTTGTCATAGCCCAAATATGAATTATGAGATGTATCGCAAAATAGAATTCACGTAGCTAACAATTGCAACATAATTGGGACACAGTTTGATGGTGACACACATGCCATTAGTAGCATCATCATCATCAAAGGCTTATTTCAACTATGTTGGGGTTAGCTACAAAAATTCTGTTTCTCCATTCCGTTCTATTTTGAGCAAAATCCTTAGATAAGTTAAACTTCTTCAAATCTGATTCAATGACGTCCATTAATGTTTTCTTCGACCTACACATACCTCTTGATGGGCCATCCACCTGTATAGGCAAACTTTTTCTCACCGATGCCATTATTGGCTTACTAAGAAGCATGGACACGGACACGGACACGGGACACGGATACGATACGACACGGACACGCCGACACGGCATTTATCAAAAAAGCAGGACACGGACACGTCAGGGACACGTTAATAATATATATTAATTTATATATATATAATCATCTACTAAAAAACTAATATCATTTTAACTTTTTTAATCAATTTAGCAATCAACAAATAAAAATTCACCTGTCAGCTAACAAACATATCAAATTATTAAATATCAATACAATACTAAAACATAATTCATAATTATTAAATATGAAATTCCATAGTTCCATAAAATCCATATAAAGAAAAAGGCGAATCATCTCTTTCCCCTCCCTTAAAAAAAAAAAAAGAAAAAGCAAAAGAGAAGCCAATCTTGAGGCCTATTCTTTAGTAAAATATTTATTTGTCTTTTGCTTGTGATATGATTGACATTTACAATCATATATTTTTTCATGGTATAAAATTGTTATATATCAAGTTTACAAGTTTTAATAACCGCGTATTAACAAAGTGTCCAAGAGATATTAGCCACATGTTTATTTTTTACTCATAGACACGAGCTAAGAATTGTAAGACACGTTGCAAAAAGAGTGTCAAACAAGTGTCCAAAATTAAAATTTTTAGTTTTTAATTATGGACACAGCTAAATAGTATCGGACACGTGTCCGAAAGTGTCCAAGGAGTGTCGGTGTCCGACACGTGTCCGACACGGACACGTCACTTTCTTAGAAGTGTCCGTGCTTCTTAGTTGGCTTATGCTCAACATACTCAAACCATCTTAAATGGATTTCTCTAATCTTATCCGCTATTGGTACTACTCCAAATGCTCTCAAAAGCGCTCATTTTTAATTTTATCTTTTCTAGTCTTACCACACATCCATCTAAGCATTCTCATCTCCGCCACATCCATCTTATGTATATGCGTCTTCTTAATTGGCCAACATTCTGCTCCATATGTTATAACTGGTCTAACTAGTGTCTTGTAAAATTTTTGTTGGCATTCATTTGTCATAAATCACTCCAAAACCTATTCTCCACTTCAGATATCAAGCTTTTATCCTATACTCAACATCTTCGCTAATCTCCCCATCCTTACTAATCATCAAGCCCAGATACTGAAAAAAATTCCTACGTGGTATCTCATGGGTTTCAATTTTGACAGTAGTTTCAATACTTTGTATATATCCATTGAAGTTGTAATCTATTTATTCTATCTTTGTACGACTTAGTTTAAAGCCTCTAGATTTTAATGCCCCCTGCCATCTCTCGAGTTTTGCATTTACATCATCTTTTGATTCATCCATCAATACTATATCTGCAAACAACATACATCATGGTACTTCTTCTTGAATATGCGCAATTAACTCATTCATAAGCAATGCAAAGAGATAAGGGCTTAAGGCTAATCCCTGATGCAAACTTATAGTCATAGGGAATCTACCTGTTTCTCTACATGTAGTTCTCACATTTGTTACTACTTCTTCATACATATTCTTAAAATTTTCAATATAACCTCTGAAGACATTCCTTTTTTCAAAACCCACAAAATTAAATCTCTCAGTACCTTATGATAGGCTTTTTCTAAATCGATAAAGACTATGTGTAAATTTTTCCTCTTCGCTTGATATTTTTCCATTCTTACCTAAGTGAAAAGATAGCCTCCATTGTTGACCTCCCTGGCATAAAATCATATTAATTTTCAGCAATCTTGGTTTTTTGTTTAAATCTTTGCTCTATTATTCTCTCCCATAACTTCATACTATGCCTCATAAGTTTAATCCCTCGATAGTTGGTACAAGTTTGTATATCTCCCTTATTCTTATATACAAGCACTACAATGCTTCTTCTCCATTCATCCAGATATAAAAATATTCGAGTAAGAAAATTATGCACATAAGTACCGTGTGGTTTGGCTTATATTTTGGAGCCACCAATGATCAACTAAACCAACAATCTATCGCCCCCCCCCCCCCCCCCCCCCCCCCCTCTCCTCAAATCCTTCTCTTGGAGAATTGTCATAAACGTAATTCGTGACACTCATCCAACCATTACCGATCTTTGAATTGAGATAAAAGAGAAAAAAAACAATATCTTTTAAAACCATGACATTTTAGGGCCATAAATCAAAGGGGTATACACCCCGAGGTCTCGGTGAGATCTTTTTATCCCTTCCCCCTCCCATGAAGTACATGGTCCCACAGGGTCCCTGCATACTAGACCCACACCACCGCAGCTTATCTATGGGATTTTTCACCAGAATGGCCCCTTTTTATTTATCAGTCCAGAATGGTCCCATGTGGATGTCAATTTGTATTAAACTAGAAGACATTGTTTGATTTTCAGTGGTTCAGAGTTTAGATATGTGAAATACTATTTTTATATTTCCAAAAAGAAATATTGAAGTCACTACTGTTGTTATGCCATTATGATTAAGTCATAAATCACATTCGATTGATAAAGGAAAGCCAAACTTGAATAATGAATATTCAACTTCCAATAATCAAGGTCAATTATCACAAATTATACTTCCAATATCTCATGATCAGTCTCAGACAATGTGATGCAGGCCAGATCCATAATTGGCCAGCCCATTGGACCCAAGACGAATAAGGCCCAGTAGAGTAGAGTAGATCCTATTAGTAGTTGCTTTTGCTTTAGTTGCTTTCTTAATTATCTAGGATTCTTTAATATTTAGAAAGTCCAATTATGTTTGGTTTAAGACTTCTTAATTGATTTGAATTAGGTGTTTCCTTAGTTAAAAAGTATCCTAGTTATATATAAAGATGTAATCCCTTCATCGGACACAGACATTGATATTGAATAAGAATATGAGTTTAGTTTTCAATTAAGAGAGTTGTTGTTTGTCTTTGGTGAGACACCTAGACAACCTATTCTTAAGCTTTTTGGCTTGGAGATTAGTCCGTTGGCTATTTTTCTTCCCAGTGTTGCTTCAATTGCTTCAATTGGACATTTACCAAACTCGAGGACAAGTTCTCCTCCAAGCGGGGAAAAACTGATGCAGGTCAGATCCATGATTAGCCAACCCATTGGACCCAAGACCAACATGGCCAAGTAGAGTAGAGTAGAGTAGATCCTATTAGTAGTTACTTTTGCTTTAGTTGCTTTCTTAATTATCTAGGATTCTTTAATATTTAGAAAGTCCAATTATGTTTGGTTTAGGACTTCTTATTTGATTTGAATTAATTGTTTCCTTAGTTAGAAAGTATTTTAGTTAACAAATAAAGCTGTAATCCCTTCATGGGACATAGACATTGATTATTGAATAAGAATTTGAGTTCAGTTCTCAATTGAGAGAGTTGTTGTTTGTCTTTGGTGAAGCACCTAGACATCCTATCCTTAAGCCTTTTGGCTTGGAGATTAGCCTGTTAGCTATTCGTCATCACTGCGTTGCTTTGCTAGGGGTGAAAATTGGCCCCAAATACCCAAAGGACGCGCCAAGAAAAGCAAAGTATGGATTTAACATCTGGCCAACTGGACACATTTTAAATTTGAATCTACGACTTGGTGAAAATGGTAATAATCAGACAGATACTTGTTAACCAATACAAGTTTCATATCCTCGCAAGTTAGTATAGGGGGTTGTGAAAGTCATTGCAGGCAATCCTCTATGTTGTAAGTTGTAACACTGTATTATAGCAACTCCCTTAAGATTCCCTTTACCATAGTGTACACAACCATGAACAACCGTACTATACCACTCAAAGTAGGATCCAACTGCATTGATCCAATCCAAGATGATGCCGAAATCCTTCATTCCAGTTTGAGAAATGGATTCAATTATGCTGGTCACTTGGTTGTCTCTGAATAACACCTATTATTACTTGTGAGCTAGGGTTATAAGAACAATTTGCTGGATTTTCTGGTGTATGGTTTGCATATTACACTGAGTAGAAGATAAGTACGTGAGTCATGAGGGCTTGTTGGCTCCCTTTAATTTGCATCAGTAACAATTTTTTGATTTAAACAAACCAAACCCATACCATCAGTAACAGAACCTCCAGGTGAATTTATAAACAACTTTATGTCTTTCTGCTGGTCTTCTGCATCCAAAAATAGGAGCTGACTGATAATCAGATCAGCAGAAATGGAATCCACCTGCACATTAAAGCATTTAAACAATACCTTGAATATACAATATGCAAATCACGAAGTGAACATTAAAAAAAATCACATAGTGAACAGGGTTTTAAAGAAAACAATATGTTTTTAATCTTCAACAGCTTATAAAAAAAGGAAGAGAACAGAAGTGGAGGACTTTCCATCAACCACCACAAACTCAAAATCGTCAACAAAAAACTTTCAGAAAAAAAATTTAGAAGAAAAAAGCATAAGAATTCATGGTTATCTACATCATTTCTCTCTGAATTATTAGTCAATCTCACCCATTTAGGCCAAAGTATTCTCGATTTCTCAATGATTATACCGATAAAATAGAGGAGAAGGTCAAGGAATGCATTTAGGAATGATTAGGAAGGAAAATAATCAGTTATCCAGTGCCATAACCATATAAATGCAAAAGATAAGGCATTAATCAGTTCAAAAGAAAATCATCCTCTGGAACTGAACTAAAAGCAGTGTGTTGATCATCAATCCAAACCTACCTTCAATCTTCTTTTAATAAAGTAGAGAAAATATACCCCAAGACTCAATTCACAATGTTTGAGCTATGTTCTTGAGAGAATGTTGACAATGAGAACAGAAAAACAGAACATAATTTATTCAAGGCCTGTCTGGTATCAAATTCCTAGGATTTTGAGGCGATGCCCTTCTATCAAAAGGGCTAAAAGTGAAGGATCAAATGTTATGATTACAAGGAGCCTTCAAATAACTTCCCCTTTGATACAAAATGATTACTCACCCATCACCCTCGTAAATTAAGTCCCACAAATGTATAGTTCCATCTATCTCTCCACCTCACACCTATAGTTCCATCTATCTCTCCACCTCACACCCTCCACTCCTCGCCTCTTTAGTATTACTTAAGTAGGGTTTAGAACCAACTTTAGAACGATTTCCTAAGAATTCAGTACCAATTAGGTATACAAGCTGTAAAAAAGAAAAAGAAAAACCTCCAATCATGCAACTTGAAACTAGACACAACAGCAATCAAATTCACCTAAAAGAAAATTAATAAAAAACATCAACATCCTTAAGAGGAGAAAAAAAAAAACCCAACTAAAATCATCAGCTTTTTCCTTTTTTAAAAGAAGTGCATCTATTAAAACAGAATTAAAAGGAAAAAAAATTCCCAATCCTCAAACAGTTTAAGTAAAAACCATACAGAAAAAATACTTACTCAAAAACCCACCTCCAATTCCTTTATTAAACACCCAGAGGAACCCACATATTCTAAGTTATTAAACACCCAGAGGAACCCACATATTCTAAATTATTAAACTGGAAGTATAGGATAAAAAAACCAGCACTCATACAATGAACACCCAAATCCTCAACAAAGCAACTGAATATACAGCAAGACTTTGTCATTTCACCAAAAACCCATCATTAATGTTGTTTTCAAACCCACACCACCGCCGCCCGCCGCCCCCCCCCCCCCCCCCCCCCCCAACCAAACACCACCACAACAAAAAAAATCTTTACACACCCCACAGAATAAAAGTAAGAAGAACAAGCAGACCAACAACATCAAATTCTGACATCTCACAATCACAGATACAGGAAAGGAAACCAAGGAAAGGATGAAAAGGGTGCAAGGGGGACGAGGAAAAGGACAGACCTGAGAGCCCAAGAAGACGATCCTTTGCCTGAGGAGCATGTTGGTGGTGTCCAGCTCTTCCATTCTGGGCATCCAAGGGCTAGCTGCAACAGAAGAGATAGAGAGATCCCAACCTGAAGAAAGGGTTTTTTTAGGACCCTGAATGGCAGCCATAGAAATGATTCTCTTATTGTTCTTGTTAGTGTTAGTGTAGGGATGTGTTGGGATGAATTGGAGATGATTGGAGGGTGCCCCATGAAAGCGACAGGGTCCTGAAAGGAAGGTGGCGAAGGATAAGCAGCCTCTCTCCATTCTTACTAAACTCTCTCTCTCTCTCTCTCTCTTCGTTTTTTGGTTGCTGAAAAGGGATGGAATTGGAGGCGAAGATTGGAGTGCCCGAGGTGAGAACCAAAGTGGATTTTGGAGAGCACACCGCGCACGCTAGTGTGGGCCCCATCCTACACCAAACTGCTCTGGGTCGGCCTTGTATCTATACCCGGCCCATTTAATATATGGGACGGGTTCATATAAATTGGGTCCGTTCGGTATTTGGATAGGGCTTGGATTAAGTGGAACAAAGCCCAGATCCTGGTTCTGGGCCATTGGCCTGAATGATGCGTACTTGTAAGTTAGTGATAGTGTGTCCAAACATAAGTTAGAAAGCTCTACATGCAACTTATAAAAAGCCTGGATCAAACTGGCACGATTGGGCCTTACTGAATAAAATGGGTAGGCTTAGGCAAGTGCAACGTTGTGTTTCTAAAGTTGGGTTAGGGCTGGAGTCCTAACCCCAGAACACGCTAGCAAGCATGTACAATACTAATGGTGAGGAAGACATTTGCACTGGAAAATAATCAACAATATAAACATTTTGTTTTTAGCCCTACATGGGAGAGAGTGGTAACTATCTTTTTAGTATTTAATTTTCTTTTTATAAAAAAGTTCGAGTCCTAAACTAACCTAATATTTTAACCCAAGGGTCAGCCTTGAGGTCTTCCATGCACTACATGATTTGCTTTCATTAGAGCTTTAATTGAAGATGTAGAGTCGTCAAAATAAAATGGAGAAATTGAAAGATATATAGGGCACATTTGGTAACGTGCCACGAATTTCTCACTATCCCTAGAAAATGAAAACCCTCATTAAGGATTTTATAGTTGAGGATTTTTCTTGTTTTACGTTTGGTTAGAACTATGAAATGACTGAGGATTTTCACAAGCCGTGCGTACGCTTTCAGTACAGCTATTCATAGGCTGAGCCCTGCTAAGGCATATCCAGGCCAGACCCAACTTGAGGAACATTGGCATAGGCCCTCTGCCCAAGCCCGACACAGGCCATAATAGTTAGGCCTAAGCCCTTGCATTTAATTAATCGGCTTGAGCCAAATCAGATTGTTTTTATCAATTTTGCAACCATTTTAGTAATTGTTTTACTTATTACATTAAATTACAAGCATTCTTTACACAGGCAGAGCTGAGCTTTGGGCTTTCTATTACATTATTAAACGGGGCCCAATGATTCAATGGGCCTTACTTAACTATCCAAGCTCAACCTGATTTTAGAAACACTAACGTAGGCCCGACCCGAGCCCCACACAGGCCATAAAAGTTAGGCCCGAGCCCGCTGATTAAATCAATCGGGCCCAACTGAATTGAGTTTTTTTTAGTCAATTTTGTGGCCATGTTAATAATTATTTGTTATAATTACATTAAATTACATACATTCCTTACACGAGACTGAGCTGGGCTTTGGGTTTCTATCACTTAATCAAAATCGGGCCCTATTATTAAATGGGCTTTATTTACCTATCCAAGCCCAACCCAAGGTGGGGTAAGCTCGAATCGGGCTCAAGCTGGCCCAACCCATGAGCACCCCTATTTTTCGGGTGAGAATTTAGCCTCTTATATTCCTTTTTTTGGATGAAATGATTTGGAGGGAGGTAGAATTTGATAATCACAAAAGTGATGATTTGATTCTGCAAAAATTATAGGAGATTTGCTAGCACCAAATATGAATATTGATAAATACCTTAGAAATCATGTTTCCTTTATTCGATGATCTTGTTATCAAACATGCCCATATATAACGGAGAAATTGAAAGATATGCATATATGTGACGAATTTTACCTCTTTTTTTTTTTTTTTTTGCATACTTCTCCAAGAAAAGAAATTTCACATAGAAACCCTTACAAAGAAACTTTTTGGGTTCCAGCATACTTGTGGAGCCTACCTAGGGCCAAACCAATTCAGTTCGAAGCTAGGCATCATATGATTGGAGGGGACACACTTCTGTGTAAAACTTTATGTCCACCAGGTCATTCTAACCTTTTAATTAGTGGCCCTAAATTTTAACCATTATAGAATGCATCACTTCCCTTTGGGTTTTTCTTTTGTGTGTGTGTGTGTGTGTGTTTTATCTTTTTTCAATCCACCATTAAATCTCATCGCATCGCATCCATGTGAAAAACATGGAACTAATGACTTTCAAGAACAGCCTCTTACCACATTGGTAAGAGGTAGAGGTGGTTCTTACCTGACTAGGGTTTAAATCTGGGCAACACCTTTTCTCGCTAAAGAGCTTGTGTTTACCTCACTCGAGGTCTATCCACTTTCCTCATCCAAGAGCTCTACCTACCTCTCTCTGAAGGCTGCTTCCCTCTACTAAGGGTGCGACCCTGTCCCTGGGATAAAAAAAATGACATTCAAGGAGGGTTTGATAGTGTGTCCTAGCACAGGAGGCTTTTTATGTGAGTGGTAGATGTATTTTTATTCCCATCCACCTCACTAGGTAAAAAGTTAGCCTCCAGTCCAAAGTCTCGACTTCAAGCAAAACTTGGCTTCATCGAAAAGAGATTAACCTACTTGGAAGTAAGGCCACTAATTGGGTAGTTGAAATGACAATATTTTCTTCTATCAATCAGCGATTTCATAGCCTAACCCCCAAATCTAAAACCCTTTTATGGATCTTATTCTGGTGAGATGTATAATCAACTAATCAACGTGCTTGCCATTAACCTGGTGGGTCAAATGGTCCCAAAACAATGCCACATAGGTCTTTTTATGCTCATTGCAAGGGATCAAATAAAACATATTTGCTCTCATTACACAGTTTTTCTCAAAAACATAACAAAAGTGGAGAATCTGGTATAAAAGGAATTATCATAGGTGGATGTCCACATTGGGATCCACATGAGATAAGGAAAACATTTAGAGTTAGAGTTTTGCTATGTTAGGCTACTTAGGGAGGATGCAATATTACTCTGTAAATAAGATCCTTTCCCCTCTTATTATATAGCCTCTCTCATTTAATAAAAGCTCTCTTCCTTCTCTTTCTTTGAACACGTTATTAGCACGCTCTATTATCTCCCCTTTCCTCAATAAAAACAATAGCCCCTCCTCTCCTGCGTTTCAGTTTGCATGCGCAACACAAAAAAAAAAAAAAAAAGTTATCCTCAGTTTTTCTTTTTAATTTCACCTGTCCCTTTCAAAAACCAAAGTTAAAGTCAACCCGTCACTTTCGCTCTTTATCGTATTGTATTTTTATTGTATTATTTTGGAAAATAATAAAAAAAAACAAAGAAAGAAAAAGATGCTTCAGCTTGACATGACAAAGATAGTGATGCTATCCCCTGCCTTCGGCCTGGGTGAGTTAAAGAGCAAATATCCATCTTGCCCACAAAAGGTGTAAATTGTCTGTCAAATATTTAGTTTGCGATATCTCAACCACCCGGAGTCAGATTGACAATCTGTTTGGACCTACGAAAAGCTCATAAACAGATCTACACATTGGAAGCAAAAAGAGACAAATTCAATGGTAAAAGTAGTTTTTTATTTTTTTAATCTTTTCTTATATTAACAAACATATACATAGGCTTTATCATTATTTCCTTTTTAGATTTGGAGATGAATTGTTTATATCTTTTATCAAGAGATCAAGATTAATGTATCATTGATAGAACTAGGTGTTCTATAACAATTCGGACCAAAAGTTCTGTACGAACTAGAAGTTCTTTCTAACATGAATAAGAAGATCCATTGATTACTCTAATTTGGAACCAAAAGTTCTTAAATTTATAATATGAACTCGAAGACTCATATTATAAATCAAACCTGTCGTTTGATGTATAGATCCAGTAATAAATCAATCTTAAGCCATAAAAAAAAAAAATCAAGCCTGAAATCTTGATAGAACTTGAAGTTCTAATTCTTAAACTTGAAGCTCTAAATCAAGCCAGAAGTCTTGCTAAAACCCATTATTCTAATTTTTATAGTTGATAACCATACGCTTCAACTTTAATTAGCCAACTGGATCTAACATGACTCACCCTTTATGTTCTATGGGCCTAATGATGACTATCATCTTATTGGGTAAAATAATTTTTGGTTTTAAATTCTAATACTCCCTAATCAATTATGCAACCTTGAATATGGTGTGAATTAATATGGAACATTTATTGTATATTCACATATACTGAATTATGATCCAATTTGAATTTATTGTTTGTGGTTTGATTATTGTGGTTAATCCGGTGATGAATATTTCAAATATATCTAGAGTTTTATCAATTTTGAATTATTTGTTATGGTTGAACCTTATTGATGAATTTATGATGAAAAAAAATCTACATTCATTTATTTATGATTTGGTCTATGACGTTAAATTTATTATGAATATTTAGAATAGATATAGGCAATGCCATATACCTCGACCCAATCCCAATTAAGAGTGGGGCGAGGACTAAGCCAGCGTATGTGGAACTGGTCAAGGAAAAGAGTAATGAATGATTCATTTTATCTTATTAAAAGGAGATAATGATAGAATTGCAAATCATGGATTATAAATAGAACCAGAAGTTCTATATAAGTAAATGGAACCCAAAGTTACATACAATATTTAGAAACAGAAGTTCTAAGATTTGGAATTTGAACTTGAAGATTTATATTCATAATCAAAAGGTTTAATTTTTAAAAGATCCAAAGTAGTATAGATTGATATAAAGGCTATAAAATCAAATTTAAAATTTTGATAAAATTAGGAGTTTTGATTCAAACCTGAAGCTTTAATAGAACCAGCAGTTTTAAGAACCTAGAGTTCTATCTCAAGCCTGAAGTCTTGATAGAACCAGAAGTTCTAATTCCTCCATTAAGAACTCGAAGTTCTAACTTTTTAATTTGTAGATTTTTCCTTATATTTTTGTTATTGGATATTAAGAACCTAAAGTTCTATTTTTTTATGATTATTGTTGTTTAATTGTTATCTATACATTTGAAATAGCTTGCTGATGCCATAAAAAAGGTAGATATAATAATTCATCTAGAAGAGGTAAACATAATAGTTCTTCCAGTAGAAATGAAAATACCTACACCAAGATAAGTGATTAATAAGGCATTTTGATTCTAAATTGGGAGAACTACTAAGCATGGTCTAGAAGACCAATAATTACTGTTATAAGTTTGAATATTACGGTCAATTTTTATATATTTTGTTATATGTTAGGACTTATTCTTTTATCCCCTATATCTTATGTCTAGCCATTATGTTTGCTTTGATGATGAATGATTTGATTATTTTTAGTTTATTAGTTTGATAGAGATTTTATGGATGTTTAAATTTTTATCATGTGATTGCTTAGTTACATTACTTTATTATCTCTATTTCAAGTATGGATCATGAAATGTATGAAACTGAAAATAATATTTGTTCGGTAGACAGTGCCATAAGATACACTATATTGAAAAACCAGAAGCTTTTTTCAGAATTAGTATTTAATTCGTGCAAGGTATCAACTATAGCTAGATCTGTACAAATACTTGAATGCTCTGGAAGAGTTCATATAATATTACGAAATGGTACCCACAAATGCATTAAGGATGTACTATTTCTTAGTGGTTCCCGAAGAAACTTACCTAGCTTCAAAGACATTAAGATGAAAGGGTACTACATATAGAAACTATAAGTGAAGGTTGATAAGTTCTTAAAAATGTATATTTCATATACATTTTGGACCATTTTAAAGATTTATTGATTTAAAAGAGCTTCATTTAGTGTGATATAATGGATTACATTTTGAACCATTTTAAGGATTTATTGACTTGAAAGAGCATCATTTAGTGTGATATAATGGTTTCATGCATTTTGAATTCACTTTAGTAATTTTTTACATAATTTGTTAAAAATCACACTTTTTGCTTGCATTCATAAAACTGCCATTTTCATAAATCTATTTTTAGAAAGCTTTTGAAAATTTTTTCCTTATGAAAAAATTCAAATTTTCATCATCATTACTTCATTCACATAAAATCATGAAAATTAGTGTGCATTTTTATTGTCATTTCATGATAGATGGACCCACATTCACACATTTGTGATCTTAGGGTTAAAATTATCTTTTCACATAAAGTCACATTTGTTTTGTAGGAAATTGATGACATGGGTCCCATTTTCAAGAATTGAGGCAAGAAATTTATTTTCAAAAGAAAGGAGAGAAGAATTGAAAAGAGGAAAGAAATTAGAAAAAAACAATGAAAAACTGACTTCATGGTCCCACACACATGCACATGTGTGAGGACACACATGTGGGACATCCAAGAAGGGGTCCACCACCTTTTACTGCATCATCCAAATCATCTTTTTGATAATTCAAAACTAATTTCAAGAGATCTTAAGATACTCCAAAGAAGGAAAGCCATATATGAGACGTTTTTTGAAAAGGAGTAGAAGAAAAAAAACTATAAATAGGGCACCGCTTTGGTAGTCTGAGGCATGGAAGAATTGCCCAACTCCCAGCTCTAGATCTCTACATCTATCTCTCTCTCTCTTGTCTTTACATCTAAAGTCATCATGGAGGCTTAATCCTAAAGCCACATTACCAACCTTGAAATGTTCAACTAGAAGGAGGAGTTCTCATCCATCCTAGAATGTAGTTGTTTTATTTTAATTTTCAATCTTATGTAAAAAAAAATTTCATACTAGTAAAAAAATTTGTTTCTTTTTAATTTTTCTTGTTTTGATTTTGTGGTGATCTTAATATTAGTCTTGTGAACCATTGCAATTGGGTTAATTTTCATTCTTGTTTAAATATTGGGATAGAATTGGAATCACAACTATTAACCCATCTTAGTAACCTATTCAATAAACTTTGTCTTTTCAGATACATTGTATGTTTGCAGGCAATGCAAGATGGAGTTAAAGAGGTTTGAGTGAAGAAAGATTAGAAGCCAATTCTAAAATTTATTTTGTATTGAATGAAAATTTGTTATTCTCACTTAACTTGATGACCGAAGATGAAGAATAGAGCCCTAGGATAGCACTTCTAATTTCTTTTGAACCCAAGTTGAGATAAGGAATTGAAAGGACAACATACTGCCTTTGATTTTTTGTTTTACGACCTTTGACTTCCTATTGTTACCACCTTTGAATTTCTGTTTACCACCTTTAATTTACTGCAATTTAGTTTTAATTACTGCACTTTTATTTTTCTTGTCATGTTCTTATTGTTTTTATTTTTGTTTTTATGCATAGTTTGTTGGTTGAATTAGAGTTCATTGCATGTATTTTCATATTATAGGATTTTGTGCATATTTAAGTTGTTGAAAATTAAGCTTTTGGATCTGAATCTAATGATAAAATTCAAACTCAATACACAAACAACATAACTCAACATAATTTCAGTGAACTGTAGAAATAGTTTTTGGCAAAAGGTTCAAAGTGGGTAACCAAGTTGAATCATAATATTTTTCTTTGAAACTTGGAAAAATTAAAGTTTAGGATATAGTTTTTCATGTCCCAGAATTTTAGGTTAAAATAATTTTGGAAGGTTTATGAACTAGGCGCTTAAACTTTGTCAATCAGTTAACTCGGATCAAAATTTTTATATAGAATTTTGCAAAGTTGTCATGTGCATTCATTCATAACTTTTTCATTTTAGATCCCTTTTCACGTCTGTTTTTTTTTTTTTTTTTGTTAGTTTCCTACATTAGTATAGTTTGAATTCCAGCAATTAAACTTAGATTTAAGATGCATTAGAATAGTTCAAATTCTACATAAAATTCACATCAACATACTAGTTTTCCAAACTTCGAATTTTTTAACATCTCATGCCATGCATTGGATTACTAATTTTACTAACTTTCTAGCTTTAATTCTATTTCTAGTTTTATGTTTTTGATTGTTTTAGATAATTTCCAGAATTAAAGTTCTTTCTAAACTTGTTTTAATTGAAGATTTTAAATTGGAAAGTTTTCTAGTTTTGGAAATTCTAACTTAGGAAAGTTTTTAACTTGAAATTTTAATTTTAGAAAGTAGGTTTATTTTCTAATTTTTCTTACTATCTGCTTTGTTACTAACTTTGCTTGATTGGTTGTTACTAATTTTAGTTTGTTTTTAATTTAGTTTAGTTTACTTTCCAATTTAGTTGTTAGTTTTATTTTTAGCAACTTTCTAGTTTTAAAAGTTCTAATGTGCATTTTATTTTGTCGCAATTTTAGTTTTTATTTTTAGGAAGTTTTAGAATTAGGGTTTTAATTTAAGAATTTTTATTGTAATTGTTTAATTATTATGAATGAATGTATTTGTTAGATTTTAAATTAGGTTAGTTTTAGAATTTTTTTAGGCAGGTGACAAGTCAAGTTGGAAACGTTATTTTAGCTCTCTGTGGATCGACCTGGTCTCACCACTTTATTATTACAATGAAAGTTCTACACTTAGAGCTCATGATCAGGTTTTTTGCGCTGTTACTGTGGAGCACTATCACGCCCCGATCCTAGGAATTGGGGATTATAGTGGGCCCCCAGGGTGTGAAGACCTAATCTCGTAGTAATATGTGCCATGAAAAGATACGCACGAATCACCACAAAGGAGATTCCATAGGAACGTGTGAGGTAAGACCAACAATACGTAGATTAAAATTCAGTATAAAGAGGACACCTATGAAAAACATTGGTAATGATCATAAGCAATACATAAAAGAGAATATCATACCATCATATATAACTTAAGTCTTCTAATTTAACATTCCCATCACATACATATCCACAAAACCTAAAACATGTCTTATACACAATGTCCAGTTTAAACATCTCCATACATAAGACCATAGTCACAACTGATTAATCTAACTAAACCACTGGACACTCTCTGTAGGATGACTAACAACAGACGTCGTTATCCTTCCATTCTTCTATACCTCGAGGTACTGTTGGGGCACCCTTTAGGGACACGTTAATCATCGAGTTGGGGTTTGATTCTGTACCTGTGACACTAAGGGTAGCACTGTTAATACGATGGTTAAGCAAATATAAAGATACATAGGACCAGTATGCTATATCAAATGAATTAAGAAATGTATATAAATTAAAAAAAGGCAATAACAGGAACTAGGTAGGTTGTGCATGATTGAAAATGAGTAACAAATCATGAATGGAACACCATACACACTAATTGGCATCCATGAGGCTATAATCTCCCAAAAGAGAGCATATCATTTAGAGGGAGTGTACATATGGGTCGCTAAGGGATTAGACTAGCTTCCCGAGGAGCGTCGACAACTCCTCCGTGGACATTGTAGTAGCGACATAAAAGATGCCCAAACTGGTCCCATCGAGCCTAATAAGGGCACAAGCTATGTGGTGCCGACTTAACTTATCAAGACTGACTTGAATTCATATTTTTTATATCTTTCAATCATACTTATCATATCGTACATAAGGGAGATTCAGTCTTGAAATCATATTTAATCATAGAAATCAGAATTAACAAAGTAGCTAATACTGAACAATGCATACTTAAATGAGTTAAGAGAGCTTGAACCTTCTCAACCTTGTTACACCCACTTTAACTAACAAGCATGCACTTAGTAGAAGCTCAAGCCTAATTAGTCTCAAGGTTCGCTAGAAAGAAAGGGGCATATCATTTAATTATGTTGAAGGTAAGGTTTCATACAATATGAACGCATTTAAATCAAAAAGGTATGAAGGGAATTTACTAGCCAATCTTATTCTAAATAATCCGTAATCCCGAGGTCATTCAACATGATCTATTCATATAACGGCTAGTGTTGTTGTGTTACCATATCTTGGTATTACATTGTGTACGTAAAAGACACCTCTTCTTATGCCAACACATATGACGTAATAGCTGGAATTCGTCCGAAATATCAAAGCGGATAAGTGATAGCTCTACACTTATCTTCCTTATCATTTGAGTACCATTGGGCTAATTTAATTGTGGAAAGGGACCATATCTAAAGCCCTATAAAGTCATTTGCAATCCCTAATATCATAGGTTCACAATGTTCTTACGGCTTAGCCGTATACACATTACGGTTTAGCTGAGTGGCTTAGTTTTTCCTTTAAATTTCTACGCGCTTACAGTTTAACCATACATTAGCCTATGGCTTAGCTGTGCTAAGCCTATGGCTAGGTTATGGCTGAGATACGGCTCAGCTGTAGTACAATTCATGGCTTAGCCATGGGTAAGTTGTAGAAGGAAGGTATAATGTCAGGCTTTCGGAAAAGCTCGCCGTAAAATGGTTTATGACTTGGTTATGGGATAGTTACGGCTTAGCCATAGTTCATTCCAGTACAACATTGAGTTTTGGCACTTTCGGAACTTTGAGCCGTACACATTTACGGCTTAACCGTAGCTTCACAGTAAGCTTCAAAAATTTTGAAGTAATTCTGAAGCTCGAACTCAATATCGGAACTTTGAGCCGTACACATTTACGGCTTAGCCGTAGCTTCACAGTAAGCTTCAGAAATTTTGAAGTAATTCTGAAGCTCGAACTCAATACTAAATATTGAGTGAAAGGGGTTACAGGGAGCTTCTTATGGCTTCAAGATGTCCCTAAGAGTTATTCAATACTCACATAACACTCCCATTCCATATTGACACTCTAATTCATTCAATTTATGATATATGTATACTTAAATCAAGAGGAAAGAGCTGTAACTTGAAAACGATAGTGATCATCCAAGAAGCAAGATTGGAACCACACATGCGGCATCATATGGACTCTAATACTTGCCTTAACACAGTGCTTGCCCACAACTCATTTCTCCTTGGTGTGTGATTAGGGAAAATCCTCAATGGTGGGTGGTTTCTCTATATAAAAGACATGCAACTAGTAAATGTGCCGTAGAGTGTATGCATGTTATGTAATTGAGTCTCTTTGACTCTATTAAGCCCAAAGAATTGAAATAGAGGTTGAGTTTCACCTTAGGGGGTTATAGCTTAAAGGAGATGGTGATTTTTGAAGAGAACATGCACAAGGGAGGAAGAAGAAGATGGGTGGAGGCTTTCACCATTACATGCAAGGCTTCAAAGCTTTGTTTTCAACTCCATATTGAGGTGAAAAGAGGGACGAATACAGTAAGAGAAAGGAGGAGAAGAAGAAAGGAAGCGTTGAGTTTCCCTTTTAAATGGAATTTTTCCTGGTGTTTACATGCAAGTCCAAGTTTTTGGAATATTTACAATTTAGGTCACATGGCCTCAATTAGGCTAAGATGAGTCCGAATCAAGTCGAGCCCAATACAAAAGATGATCTACATGAGGACTTACACAAGATACGACTAATGAGGTGTCCATATAATGCAAGATCAATTTACAAAAAGGGTCCTTAACTACTTAAGTAAAGTTCGAACCCAACCCGACTACCTATCCAAGTCTCAAGCCCAAAGAGTTTGAGTTAAATTAGCCTAAACACAATTTAATTAATATAACACAAGATTAATTAATATAAATCGAGGTTAGTTGCGATTAGGACCTTACAAGCACCATTTAAGGTAACTTTTCAAACTTTCTTGATTTAGATTGCTTTGTGGGTGTGATTTCATGTTGGCATCTGGCGAGAAATAGGAAGATATGCATGAAATGATAAACCACCCTAAATTGACAAAGGGAAGTGCATGTATTATTAGAGACCATACTTCACTCTAATTTTTAAAAACTTTCTAAAATAAAAAAAAGTTACTGTTTCTCAACTTATCATAACTCCTTTTGGAAAAAAAGTATGTGAAATGTGATCTAATTGCTATCCTTAATCTCTCGGTACCTAAGAAAGCCTTTGCCCCTGTAGCGCACAACAGCTAGTCTATTTAGGAAATTGGTCCTTCGAACGGGTCCATCTGTGACTCTACCACTTCTTGGTGGCTAACCTGGCCGAGTTAGTTTTATAAAACTGGATTGGAGAACTAAGGAAACTTTTCAACCTTAGGGAGTTACTTGGATGCTGCTTATTTAGGTTTTTCTCATTTTTTTTTATAAAAAAAACACAAGTCATTCCAAAAATGGTTTGGTGGGAATCCACAAATATGAGGGGACTTAACAATGGGTAAATCAATGGGAATGGATCAATGTTGATGGCCCACTAAAGTCCTGGCGTGCCTTGTGCGAATAAGAAAAGATTGCAAAGTTAGATTAAACAAGTTGTTCGATCAGATCTTATGAACAGAAGTGCATCAATCATTATGATCATCATTACAATGAGGATTGTGTGGAGGATTTTAATGGAATGATTGGCTCAGATCATCAACCAATATGGGTCCCATGTGATTACCCATATCCATCGCAATCATTCACTCATTCTAATATGGATGTGGGAATTCAATGGCAAGCTAAATCAAATTTAAATCAATGGCATTGCCATAATGACATGGGTAGCTTGTGTGGTCCAAATTGGGATGATAAATCACTCGACAATTGGCAAAATGGGCCCAACACGGATGATATTTCTTATCCCTAAGAATTTACTCCGAACGGGTCGTATGACTATCCCTCACAAGAAATGTCATATGCACCCCTTTCTCTTCCCTAGTCATATGCACCTCATGATCCCTCTTTGCCCGAGTGGTGATATGTACCACCATAACCCCGAAAGAATTTTTTGGAGGATACTTTAGCAAAATTCATTAAGTCCACACAAAATACCGTACAATCCATATAATATAATGCACAATGCATGGAAAGCCTAATGACTTTGATTAGTCAAATATCACTTGAGATGAGAAAATGAAATGATACCCTTAGAATTGAAATGAAAATTCAACAAGATGATCCTACATTCATTAAAGATCTTGTAGATATGGATCACACAAACACATAGTGGATATCCAAGGGTGCATATGAGAACATGGATGATGGTGTGATGCACTAACCAGTTAATGAATCACATGAGCCCGTATACCCTACCTTTGCTCAGTACCACCCATTCCACTTCACTAAATAGGAATATATGCCCTTTTACATAAATCCTTTTTATTTTTCAGATTCTTCTAATGATTTTGGAATTGTGGTCTTCCGAAAATTTGATATTCCTATGATCGAGGAAACCACGAATGCAATCAAGATGCTTCAAAAGAAAGATTACAATTGGGAATATGACCCCATTTTTCAGATTTTTGAGTTAGACAATTTGGAATCCTTGGAATCTTGTACTAAATTCTTCATGAAATTTGATGATCCAACCCTTAGAGAGATGTCACGACCCGAGCCCAGAAATCGGGGGTTAGCGAAAAGCTAAACCGGTGACACACGTACTCCCGTGCACGTGCATCCAAACCCAGTCCAGATGCACACACACAAGGGATCTAACACGTGCGAACTAAGCGTACGCGGAAGCTGTACATATCATAGCAAGCAACAAAGGAAGATAAATAGCAGAAGCCGAAATACATATGGAACGGAAAGGACAAAGCAAAAGACAAGATAAATACGCTGATATGAAATCTGAATACACACCCAAAAAACATGATATACAAAATATACAGAGTACAAGTCCAAAGTCCAAAGTCCAAATACAAAATCCCCTGAAACCAAAACTCAAAACAAAAGGCCACTGGTATGCATGCAAGCACTCGGCAGAGGTGATCAGGCCCACTCTGCCAAACCGGAGGGTGCCTCTACACTCGGCCCTGCAGCCTCCTCGACCGCCGGGGAGCTGGGCAAGGGATCTGTGCCTGCAACACCACAGACAACACCAATGAATACAACGATCCAGCAAATACAAGTAACAGGGATGAAACACTCATAGTATCAAAGTGAATAAAGTAATGACAGAAGATTAAATACAGAGTTTCATCTTAGTATGCTAAGCAAATCGTGCATAGAAGTAAAACATGATATTTGAATCAAAACATAGAAATACTGAACTAAGTGGCTACTACGTTAACCATGTTCTCTCCAATAGAGAGCAAAGCAAAGCAGAGCAAAGGAGAACACCACTGACCGGGCCAGGGTACAAGTGGGTCTCAGTTTCCTGGGTTCCGGGGTCCTAAGACAAAGCGACACTGCAGTGATACAGAGATACAGAGATCTAAGCCAGAGGTAACCCCGTCGGGTATCCTAGGGCTGAGGCTGAGTAGAGCCAGACTAATACCAATCAGATCAAATCCAAAAGTAGAGAGATTATCCGCTTTGGACTCACCGATGACAAAGACCGGATCTTATCCTCACGTTTTAATCTCTGGGCAGAGCCACCCGGGAATACCCAAAATCAAAGATATACAAAGCCAGAGACAGAGCATAGATTAAGTCAAGCACAGCATAGATCAAAGCATAGTGCAGATCGAAGAATGAACAGATATACAGGACGAAAGCAAAATAATCTCGTAATGCATAGGCATAGATTTGCAGAACAGAGGGCAAAACCATAAACAATATGAAATGCATCTCAGATTATATGGAATCAAGGTTAATTACAAGCTCACCCAAATCTAGTGGTTCACTGTCACTAACCGTGCATGTTGATGTAGTTTTAAGTTATTCGATGCACCGTTGCCATCCTAGTGTTGCAATGTAATCCTCATGTGCACCGAAGTCCCTTAAACCAACACCCATGGGGAGGTGCTTAACAGTAAATCAACACTCACATGAATAAGTCACAGCCTAACAGACTATTCATGCGCTCCAAAGAATCCATTGGGCCGGTTTACGGGTATGGTTAACCTGTATTTGAGCCCTACAAGGTCACACCATTATCCTAAGTTTAAATAATATTTTACAGGTCCTACGGTTTAGCCATGGGTGACCAACGGCTTAGCCGTATGCATCTTACGGCTTAGCCGTAACATGCACTACGGCTTAGCCGTGGTTCCCTTCAGAACACGGCTAAACTGTCATCTCCCACCTCTGATCTGATACATCTCACGGCTGAGCTACGGTGGAGTCCACGGCTTAGCCGTAAACCATCACGGCTTAGCCGTCGCTTCACCGTAAGAGTACTGATAGCAGAAAAAGTTTCGACTGATCAGGGTGATAATTCACGGCTGGGTCACGGCTAGCTTACGGCTCAGCCGTAGGACAATTTACGGCTCAGTCGTAGCCTAGCCGTAGAACAAAATTGAAATTTCACGTCTCTGGATAGTGAGCCGTAGAAGATTACGGCTTAGCTGTACGATCCAGAAAACGAATTCGGGCTGAGTACAGAAACTGAAATTTGGTACAGAAATGTCTCAAAGCAAGCTCAACTGATCCTAACATCTTAGAAAATGGCTGTAAAACATTTTTATACAGAGAATAAGGCTGAATCCAAGCAATCAAACAAACACCCATATGTGTTATCAAATCCTGTACTTATACTTGCCTCAAAGCTCTAACAATCCACTGAATCAAGCTCCAAATCAACTAAAATCAAAGCAAATCAAAGAAATAAACCATGCATGAGATGAAGACATAGCAACAGAGAAAGAGAGGTGCAATTGGAGATGAAGAAGAAAGAATTGCAAAGGACCCACTTACCAAAGCCACAGACAGAGATGAGAGGAGAAGGAAAACCCAAATTAAGATGGGTGCAAGCTCCCAACACCAAACAAGAACGAGAAGAGAATGAAGAGAAGAGAGAGAGAGAGAACGTGGAGCTCCTGGAGATCTTCTTGCATGCAACGATCAAGTGAATGAGCAAGAGAGAGAGACACCTGGAATGACTCATATATATATAGTTTTGGAAGTTTAAGTCAAAGTCCGGTAAGTTTCAGTTATTTACAAATCGAGTCACACGAAGGTCCAACTTCTCCAATTGACTCCAAATGGGTCTGACACAGTTATAGAATATAACGAGCTCAACAAAATACACGTGCTGACACCAAGATGATGCAAATATGATGCAGGCAAAGCAAAAGCAAAATTACGAAAAAGGGCTTAGAACTACCTATCTCAGGTCAAAGGTTACTCAACTACCTATCCAAGACCCAAAACCAAGTCCAAAAGAATAAAACAACAGAAAGACATGCTAATGAGCCACTAATCCGGCTCAAAGGGGATCGGAGTGTTACAAGAGATTGCCCTCACATTTCTTGGCCCTTAATGTTATTCAAAAAAACTTATGGAATTGGAGAATAATGGTCCAATTCTGACCCCCAAGTCTGACAATTTGGAATTCTTTGAGCCAGTGTCTAAAACGGACTGCTAAAATTAAACTAATGAAATTTGTGGCATGGGAGGTCCTAGGGCAACCCATTTGCTCATTATATCCTCTCCTATCTTTCAAAGAGCCATTTTTAAGGGAGGAGGAAGAATTTTTAACAGTGGTCTTTTTTTCACACAGTCTACAGGAACATGCGGTCCTCATATTTATTGAGCCTACTATCGGCATGGTTTCATCTCTTTCTGTGCTTCATGTGAACTTTGTGAAGGAAACTTTCATCTGGGATCTTGGTAGACTCATGGTTTTGAATCCAGTAGTGTAGGTTTTTCTTCTTTTCTTTTTAACATAGATATTTCCTTTTAGAGTAGCTTTTTGTCTATTTGTTCTTGTTTTTTTTGTTTTGTCTAATCTTGGATAGGGAGCAGCTTAGACACATTTTCAGGTGACTTTTTCTCTTTACCCTCATTTACATTTATGTTTTTTCATGTTACTTCTACAGTTCTACATTGCATGCATAAACATCGAGGATGATGTTCATCTTAAGTTGGGGGGTGGAAACAAGCACTCTTATCCAATTTTAGGCATTTTAGACAAAAATTTCTTTTATGTTTATCACTTTTTAGGAAAATTCTTCACATTTTTCAATTATTAGATCTTTATTTTTATTTTAGGAATTTTTGTTAGCATTTATTTGTCAATTTTGAAAAAAAAGTTTTCAAAAGAATTAAAGGGATTTGAAGATATATAGAAATATGAAATTTTTATATTTTTGGAAAGAAGTAAAAAGAAAGTTTGTATTTTCTAAAGGAGGAAACCTATCGAAAGAGTGCAAAAAAAATTTTTCCACGTAACATGTGTATACATTTTTTTCGACATTTTGGATAAGAAACTTTAATGCTTTTTTTGAAAATTTTCAAGAGAATACGACATGAACTTGAGATTTGGTTTGTAAAATATTTTTTTTCTTTGTTTATTTTTGGTGAGTTGTATATATTAGAACCAAGATGAATTAATTCGAGCAAAATGAGAAATGCCACCTAGTGTTTAATTTCAATTTGGAAAAAAACAAAGGGGCATATAATGAGAAGTTTGTGACTAGTTTGGGTTCGTAGCCTTTTTAACTCGAGCTAATAAGCCCGTAGGGGTATTTTCATATCTAGTGCCCGAAAGTCATCTCGTTTGGGAGTTATTAGCCTAACGCTCATTACATGGGTTAATTAGAAAGCTTAAGAGACCTAAACATTACACAATCACAAAAACGATTTCTTAAAAAAAAAAAGAAAAATGATGATGAATTATGGCCCAACAAGTGTCCGTAGAAATTTTTAAGGGATATGTGCATAAATGCATAATGACAAAGTTTGCTCCTTAGATCCCAACTTTTGTTATATCATATGAACTCGGAAATTTCTACGTTGGAAAAAGTGAGTGAGTGAAAAGTGTCTGCAAGAGTTTGCAAGGGAGTATGTGCGGGGAAAAACAAGGGCCAGATTTGCTCCCTGGATCCTAACTTTTCTTAGATCATGTGAACTTGGGAACTCCTGCATAGGAAAAAGACAATGAAGGAAACAAAGCTTGTTGAAGTAAATAGTAATGTGGCAGCTATCTTTGTAGATTTGAGAGAAAATTTATTTTCACTAAATTTCGGGGGATCGGACTATTTGAAGGAGAAATTCCATTTTCGCAACATTATCGTGGAATATTTGAAATAAGATTTTGAAGTATACATTTTTCACCATACACGCAAGTTGGCTTGAATTTGAGAAAGTTTTTGAAAATGAAATAATAGACTGGACTTTGAAAAGTCTGAAGTTTGATTATTCTAGATTTTGAAAATATCCGATATAAGTGAATTTTCTTTTGGAGAATTTCTTTTCTCTGTTATTCTTTATTCTTCTTATTCTCCAAAAAAATAAAAAAAAAAGAGAGAGAGGAGGATTTTGTGGGTATATTCACTGAAACCCTCACGAGTCATAATTCGTCTACTAGGGGGAACCTAGGGGTTTAACGGCTTATTGGATACACTAAATGTAGGTGAGAGTGCAAGCGAAAACGACGTTGCATTCATGTTTACTTTTATTACATTGCATTAGTTTTAGGTTAAATTAGTTCATGATAGAATTCCTCATATTTTTTGCAATTTTTTTTAGTGACTAGTAAATAACTAGTCGGGGGGTGTGATAGATCTTTAAAAATATATATTTTCATATATGTTTTGGACCGTTTTAAGGATTTATTGACTTGAAAGAGCTTCATTTAGTGTGACATAATGGTTACATACATTTTAAATTCATTTTAGTATTTTTCTGCATAATTTACTTAAAAATCATACTTTTTGCTTACATTCATAAAACCTGTCATTATTAGAAATCTATTTTTTGGAAAGTTTTTGAAAATTTTTTTTCCTCATAAAAAAAATCAAATTTTCATCATCATTAGTTCATTCACAGAAAATCATGAAAATTAGTGTGCATTTTTATTGTCATTTCATGAAAGATGGACCCGCATTCATGCATTTTTTTATCTTAGGGTTAAAATTATCTTTTCACATGAAGTCACATTTAATTTGTAGGAAATTGATGACATGGGTCCCATTTTCAAGAATTGAGGCAAGAAATTTATTTTCAAAAAAAAGGAGAGAAGAATTGAAGAGAGAAAATAAATTAGAAGAAAACAATGAAAAATTGGCTTCATGGTCCCACACATGCACATGTGTAAGGATACACTCATGGGACATCCAAGAAGGGGTCCACCATCTTTTACTGCATCATCCAAATTATCTTTTTGATAATTCAAAACTAATCTCAAGAGATCTCAAGATATTTCAAAGAAGGATGACACATATGAGACCTTCTTTGAAAATGAGTAGAAAAAAAAAAACAATAAATAGGGCACCCCTTTGGTAGTCTAAGGCATGAAAGAATTGCCCACCTCCCACCTCTAGATCTCTACATCCATTTCTCCCTCTCTTGTCTCTACGTCTCAAGTCATTGAGGAGGCTTAGCCCTAAAAGTTACACCACCAACTTTGAAGTAGTCAACTAGAAGGAGGATTTCCCATCCATCCTAGTATGTAGTTGTTTGATTTTAATTTTCAATCTTATATAAAACAATTTCATACTAGTAATAGAGTTTGTTTCTTTTCAATTTTTCTTGTTTTGATTTTGTGGTGATTTTAATATTAATCTTGTGAACCATTGTAATTGGGTTAATTTTCATTCTTGTTTAAATATTGGGATAGAATTGGAATCACGACTATTAACCCATCTTAGTAACCTTTTCAATATATTTTGTCTCTTTGGATACATTGTATGTTTGGAGGTAATGCAAGATGGAGTTGAGGTTTGAGTAAAGAAAGATTATAGGCCAATTCTGAAATCTATTTTACATTGAATGAAAATTTGTTATTCTCACTTAAATTGATGACCTAAGATGAAAAATAAAGCCCTAAGACAGCACTTCTAACTTTTTTTGAGCCCAAGTTGAGATAAGGAATTGAAAGACCAACATACGGCCTTTGATTTCCAGTTATATCGACTTTGATTTCCTGTTTTACCACCTTTGACTTCCTATTGTTACCAGCTTTGAATTTCTATTTGCCACCTTTAATTTACTGCAATTTAATTTTAATTACTGCACTTTTATTTTTCTTATCATGTTCTTATTGTTTTTATTTTTGTTTTTATGTATAGTTTGTTGGTTGGATTAGAGTTCCTTGCATGCATTTTCATATTATAGGATTTTGTGCATATTTAAGTTGTTGAAAATTAAGCTTTTAGATCTGAATCTAATGATCAAATTCGGACTCAATACACAAACAGCATAACTCAACACAGTTTTAGTAGATTGTAGAAAAAGTTTTTGGCAAAAAGTTTGAAGTAGGTAACCAAGTCGAATCATAATATTTTTCTTTGAAACTTGGGAAAATTAAATTTTAGGATATAGTTTTTCATGTCCCAGAATTGTAGGTTAAAATAATTTTGGAAGGTTTATGAACTAGACACTTAAACTTTATCAATTAGTTAACTCGAATCAGAATTTCTACACAGAATTTTGCAAAGTTGTCATGTGCATTCATTCATAACTTTTTCGTTTTAGATCCTTTTTCACATTTGTTTTTTGTTTTTTTTTTTGGTTAGTTTCCTACATTAGTATAGTTTGAATTCCAGCCATTAAACTTAGAGTTAGGATGTATTAGAATAGTTCAAATTATACATAAAATTCGCATCGGCATACTAGTTTTTTAAACTTAGAATTTTTCAACATCTCATGCCATGTATTGGACTACTAATTTTACTAACTTTCAAGCTTTAATTCTATTTCTAGTTTTATGTTTTTGATTATTTTAGATAATTTCCATATTTAAAGTTCTTTTTAAACTTGTTTTAATTGAAGATTTTAAATTGGAAAGTTTTCTAGATTTGGAAATTCTAACTTAGGAAAGTTTTTTAACTTTTCTAAGTTTTCTAGTTTTATGTTTTTGATTGTTTTAGATAATTTGTAGAATTAAAGTTCTTTCTAAACTTGTTTTAATTGAAATTTTAAACTGGAAAGTTTTTTAATTTTGAAAATTCTAACTTAAAAAAGTTTTTAGCTTGAAGATTTTAATTTTAGAAAGTAGATTCATTTTCTAATTTTTCTTATTGTTTGCTTTGTTACTAACTTTGCTTGATTGGTTGTTACTAATTTTGGTAAGTTTCTAATTGAGTTTAGTTTAGTTTCTAATTTAGTTCTTAGTTTTATTCTTAGCAACTTTCTAGTTTTGGAAAGTCTAATGTGTGTTTTATTTTGTAGCAATTTTAGTTTTTGTTTTTAGGAAGTTTTAGAATTAGGCTTTTTAATTTAAAGAATTTTTATTGTAATTGATTAATTCTTAGGAATGAATGTATTTGTTAGATTTTAAATTAGGTTAGTTTTAGAATTTTTTTAGGGCAGGTGACAAGTCAAGTTGGAAACATTATTTTAGCTCCCTGTGGATTGATCTGGTGTCACCAGTTTATTACTACAATCGAAGCTATACGCTTGGAGCTCATGATCAAAGGTAAGACAAAATATTTGTAAATCATTACTAGTATTGATAGCCAGAAGCTAATACTAGAAAAGCTAAGTATATTCTCCTCAAAACTAAGGGCTATATTACAAGATAATCTCGAATATCGAATCACATTCGATTATGAGCAAAATGACAAGGTCAAGCCAGAAGCTTAACCTAAGCTCGAGGCTCAGTGACCCCGAGGCTTAATACTTTGGTATGATAGGTTAGGTCACCCTAGAGCTACTGTATTAAAGCAAATTATTTATAACTCTTTTGGGCACTCCTTAGAGTACTATCAATTGATCATCCTTTTTGCGAATGATACAAGGTGACATTTGTGAACCTAAAAAATCCCCCTAGTGGAGCTTTTTAGGTATTTTACAATTTTAATTAATGCATCCACCCATTATTTGGATGTTTACCTATTTTTTCAGCTTCTGCCTACCTATTAGTACAACTTATTAAGTTAATGGTACACTTCCTTGAATATTCTATTAAGTCTATGAGGCTTGATATCACAGGTTCGAAACCTATATGAGCCTACAATGTAGATTAGGAAGCTATGTTAGTTATAATTCACCCCCAATTATTAGATATCTAGAACCAATGACAGAAGATGTATTCACTATTTGTTTTGCCAATTGTCATCTTGATGAAATAGTCTTTTCGTCATTAGGGGGGAGATAAAAGAGTTTCTGAAGAACGCTTTGCTCCTATAGAGCAACCCATACATGAAGAATGGTAAGAATTAATGTAGAATACTTCCACTTTGTCTCATCTATATCTATGTACTTTATAATATGAGAATGAAGTATGAACAATTATATACTTAATTACAAATGAATTCCTTGATGCATTTAATGATGCATTAAAAGTGACTAGGTCACATGTACCAGTTATGAACACACCTACAAGACTTAATGTCCATGTAGGATAAGTACGAATTAATAGCCCTATAGGACAAATATCGAAATATGGTGGCAAATGAATCTGTTACACATCATAAGTGTGCTAGACCTATAGGTTCCAAATACTTAGCTCCCTCAAATAAGAGACATGAGCAATCATATTCCAATCAGGTTCCAAATACTTAGCTCCCTCAAATAAGAGACATGAGCAATCATATTCTAATCATACTCCAGAAGAGGTACACTCTATAAGAGGTTATAAAAAATCGTATACTCCTAAAGGTACGCCATTTCACTCAAGAAGAGATTATGGCAAAATACACTCTCTTTAAAATTCCTGAAAAAGTTGATGTTTTGGAAGAGACAGGAGTCTCAAAAGGGACTTTAGAAGCCCCTAGAGAGGCAAGGGTACCCAATAATAAATAAATCTCTATACTTTTAACCTATTCAAGAGAAAGATGGAATAGAAAAAAATAGTTATTGATGACATATTTGCTTATGTAGTAGCTACACATATATCAAAGGAAAATGATGATTAGGAAATAGAACCATGTTCTATAAATGAATGTCGACAAAGGATAGATTGGCCAAAATGGAGAGATGTAATCCAGGTAAAGTTAGAATCTCTCAATAAACTGGTGTATTTAGACCTATAATACAATTACAAACCCCAAAAATTGTTAAGCCTATTAGTTACAAATGGGTGTTTGTAAGGGAAAAGAATGAATTACTAGATACAAGACAAAACTTGTGGTACAAGGTTTCCTACAGAAACCTAAGATTGAAATATACAGACATATATATATAAATCCCAGAAGGATTTGTTTTGCCTGAAGCAAAGTCAAAGGGTACGTACTCAATATAATTATGCTATTCATTGTACAGCCTGAAACATTATAGAAGAATATAGTACAATCATCTTTGTGAATGTTTATTTAAGGAAGGGTATGAAAACAATCCCATTTGCTTATGTATCTTTACAAAATCCTTAAAAGGATTCGCAATAGTAAAAGTTTATGTAGGTGACATAAATCTAATCTGGACTCTAGAAAAGCTCGAGAAAACTATTAACTATTTATAGGAGAATTTTTTCTTGGCTTATAGATCAAGAGAAGTTTTAATGAGATAATTCATTCTTTGTAAATATACTTCCCACATATAGTTTTGCACCAACTCAAAGGCACTGAATTGGTATGAAATAAATCCTACGATATTTACGTCTATTTTATTCTTATGGTTATAAAGATTCAAACTTTGTAGGATATGCATATTAAAGATATCTTTTCGATCCTCACAAGTATCAATCACAAATGGGTTATGTATTCCTTAATGGCAATGTTGCCATTTCTTGGCGTTCTACGAAACAAATTTTGATAGTTACTTTTGCTAATTATGTTGAGATTTTAGCTCTCTATGAAGCTAATAGGGAATGTGTGTGGTTAAAATCTTTAATTCAGTATATTTATAGTTTTTGTCAATTACCTCTTAGTACAGGTACCCCAAGTGTTATCTACGAAGACATAAGGGATGTATTCAACATATTAAAAAATGATACGTTAAAGGTGACAAGACGAAGCACTTTACACCAAAGTTTTTCTCCACATCGAGCTTAAAAAGAGCAATGTGATTAAAGTCAAGTAAGTTCGTTCAAGCAACAACTTGGCTAATTTATTTATAAAGTCATTACTAAAGTCAACATTCCAAAAGCTTGTACATGAAATTGGTATGTGTGAAGTTTATCATCAAACAATGTAAATGTTATTGTTGTTATGGGGAGTAACTGATCGAAGGCAGATATCCTGAAGCATGCTACCCTGGATATATATGCACGGTACTTTTTTTCCTTTTCTAGACTTTATCCAACTGGGATTTCCTAGTTAAAGTTTTAACAAGGCAGTATTATGCATGTCCACCACCAATTCAATATTCATGTAGGACATTGTACTCTTTTTTCCTTCGCTTTGGTTTTTATCCCATTGGGTTTTTCCTTTACAAGATTTTAATGAGGTAACTATCATTGAATGGTCATCATCCAAGGGGGAGTGTTATAAAAGGAATTATCATATGTGGATGCCCACAATGGGACCCACATAAGATAAGAAAAGCATTTAGGGTTAAAGTCTTGCTATGTTAGGTTACATGGAAAGGAAGCAATATTACTCCTTTCCCCTCTTATTATGTGCACCTCTCTCATTCAATAAAAGCTCTCTCCTTTTTCTCTCTTTGAACAGATAGTGTTTCTACCTTCATACTTTAGTGTGTGTGTGTGTGTATATGGAAAATATTCATGTGCATATGTCCCTCGCCAAAATGGTGAGGGATATTCCATATTTAGAAAGTATTTTTGTGGAAAAAGATAAAACCATTACACTCATGACACCTTTTTGACCTTGTTAGGTCTGAAAAAGAAAGTGTCCCTCACCATTTCTACATATCTATATGTATAATTCAAATGATGATAATATTGGTCTTTTTGTATTTTTTTTTATTCAATTAGAAAAAGAATACACGAAATGGGTTTTGTATTTGTTTGAATTGTGGGATTGTTATGGGGTTTATGAGGAGAGCCCATCATGAGAAAGCGAGGTGTTTAAAATGTTTTTTTTTTCATTTTTTTGACGAGGGTGTCTAACTTCTTTGAGAACTGACTATTCCCTTAAGAGACACATGAGATCCTTGTCTCCCTAATGCACAAGGTACACTTGGCTTTTTGCCTAGGCATGTAACCTTAGGATGAGAGTGTGAGTTCAAAACCTCCACATTTGGTTCCTAAGCCGTAGTCCTAGCTGTTACCCCGCAGGGTTAGTGAGGTGTATAAAACTATGAAATTGATGGCAATGCATGTAACAAATGTTGTGTAAGAGAAGACACAACATTAAGAAATGTTTGGGTGAATGAAAAGACATAACAAGAGATAGACAAATTGCTCTGTGTGTGCTTTGTGTCTCAAGTTAAGCACAATTAGTTGCCTTTGGATCCTAGGATCCCAATAATAGATGATGCTCAAGGTTCGGCATATGATATAATTTAATGGCTGAGGACTGTGTGTATAAATCGAAGTTGTAAAAATTGGTTGAAAACAAAATTGTGGATTTACATACATGTTCATCTAAAAATTCCAAAGATGAAGGGTACAGATCATCAAATTTGCCTTCAAATGTGTGGGTTCATGAAGTGTTACCTACTTTTTGTGATTGAAATGCTCTAAGCAGATATTGGTCCATCTTTTTTTCCAACTCATTCCTGAATTAGATCCATGGAAGTTTGTTGCTGATTAGCAATAGCTCTAATTACCTGCAACTCTAGCTATCAATAACCATAAGGCTATCAATGGATCTAAATACTCAAGCTGAGCCCAAATTTGGGTCCAGGTGAGCCCGCTCATACATTTGGGTTTAACAGGCTAGATTTGAAATTGTTGCATTGGGTCCAAAACATTTAATGGACCATCTATGAGCATAGCGTGTTAGTGCCAAGGGGTCTTATTATGCTCTATTTTTTTTTTTTTGGCTCACAAGAAGGATTAAAACTAACCCCAACCCCAACCACCCCCCTCACTCCTAGGAGATCAGGGGTTCCATTGATAACCACAAGCCCTACCCGAGACCCTAATCAGATCTTTAATAATCAATTGAGATTGATGGGCTATGGACCCACTGGACTTGCCAATGATCCTTCAACAAGACATTGCCCAAGAGATCAAAGCCAATTATATGTACCATGTCTGAACTAATTAAACAAATACATTGGCATATAGCATGTTTTTTTTTACAACATTGACATAAAGCATTATAAGACATTTATAAGAAAAGACTTTTTTATGATTTTCTTGGACATTTTATGAAATTGGGTTGGTTCTAAATGCTGCATTCAGTTCGAATGTATTAACAGGCTTTTAAATGAGGAAAGTCAGGCTTGCAAATGATGCCATAAACCGAGAGACTTTCAATGATCAACCCTCACACATTGGCAGGTGAAACATGATGACACAAATCCAATAATTCCTCTCTTTACACCATTCAAACACAACTTGCCTTTTTGTTTTTAATACATTTTACTGCTCCAAGGAATGAAGCTATAAGACTTGGACATGATCAATACTCAATTCTCGATAACCGTCACACATAAAATCTATCTCCAAATGCATGACACAATCAACTAATCTGAAATCAGATCTCTCAACTATATGGTCACGAATCAAATCAGATCAAGGTCCTCAAACGCCAAACTTCAATCCACTAAATCGATTTTACTATTCCGCATCAACACATAGCTCAACTGACTTTCAAAGTATCAGTGAATATCACAAACCTAAAAAGTTGGAACCACATTAATATGCCCATACAAAAGAAACATTATCCCAAACCAACTTAATAACTCCTATTTTTATAGGACCAACTACAATTCTAAGATACTATTTCATAACACTTAAAGGAGTTGCGAATTTATGCAACTGACCACAAACTTTGTCAACTTACAAAGAACCTCAATATATAAAGAAAAGTATCTTAGATCATGTCAAGTGTATTAAGGACAATGACAATTATGTTTTAGCAAATGACAACAATATCAAGGTAAGGTAAAAAGAATATTTTCAACGAGCTTTTATATAAAAGACGTGCAAGAGATGCACTGAGCAAAATATACTCTTTTTCCATAAAATTGAGTATAGAAGTGAAGGAAACGCTGAAATGAATCAAGACATGAAAGGGGTCCAAATGACATTCCAATAAAGGTTTCAAAATGCTTAGAAGAGGTTGAGGTGATTTGGTTAACTAGACTTTGCAATAAAATATTAATGTCAAAGAAAATATCAGATGAATAGAGAAGAAGAATTGTAGTACCTACATATAAGAATAAAGGAGATATATGAAATGGTGATAACTATCAGGAAATTAAACTTATAAGTCATAGTATGAATTTTTGAGAGAGAATAATGGAGCAAAGACATTAGACAAATGACCAAGATTTCTAAAAATCAATTTGATTTTATACTAAGGAGTTCAACTATGAAAGCTAACTTCTCACTTAGGCAATTAATTGAAAAACATCAAGTGAAGAGGAAAAATCTGCTTATGGTCTTCATTGATATAGAAAAAGCTTATGATGGGGTACTGAGAGATTTAATTTGATGGGATGAATCAAGAGATTGTGTAAATAGAAAACTCGAGAGATGGCAGGAAAATTTAGAATCCAAAGGATTTAAATAAGTTGTACAAAGACAGAATTTATGGATTGCAACTTTACTGGGCATATATAAAGTGCTGAAACTATTATGAGAATTAAAGCTCATAAGATATTGCATAGAGATTCTTTTCGGTACCTTGGCTAGATAATAAGTAAGGATAGGGAGATTGTTAAAGACATTGAACATAGGGTAAAAGTGGAATAGTTGAAGTGGAGACTTTCTTTTGGAATGCTTTTGATAGACGAATGCCGATAAAATTGAAAGTAAAATTAAATAAGACAATGATTAAACCAGCTATGACCTATGAGACAAAATGTTGGCCTAATGAGAAGCAACATATGCATAAAATGGATGTGGTAGATATGAGAATGTTGAGATGGATGCGTGGTAAAACTAGAAAAAATAAAATTAGAAATGAGTGTTTTGGAGAGAATTTAGGGACAACATCAATAGGGAATAAAATTAAAGGAACTTACATGAGGTGGTTTGGGCATATTGAATATAAGCTGGTAATGGCACCAATGAGAAAAAGTTTGATTATACCAATGGATGGCTCACCAAAGAAGGGCTAGGCAGAAGAAGGTGTGGATGAAGATAATAAAAATCGAATCTAAAGGAGTCTAACTTATTTGAGGATTTGGCTCCAAATAGGTTGAAATGTGTTCATCAACTCCAAGTGTGGTGCTACAATGTAGTAATGTCCCTATAAGTAAGGGGTCAAATCCACAGGGAGTAATGTTTTTAAGATGTTTTTAGCTTGTTACAAGCGTAAATAGACTTCTAAAACTAACATAATTTAAAATCTAACAAATTCATTCATTCCTAAGAATTAAACACATATAATAACAATTCCTAAATTAGAAATCATAATTCTAAAACTTCCTAAAACAAAAAACTAAAATTTCTGTAAAACAAAACACACATTACAACTTCCAATAAAACAAAACTAAAATTAGAAACTAACTAAAAATAAAAAACTAAACAAAGTTAGAAACTAATTAGACAAAAGTGAAAAAAAAAAACAAAAACTTTCCTAAATCTAAAAGCTCAATTGAAGTTAAGAATATACACTTTCTAAAAACAAAAGATTTCTAAATCCTATTCAAATTAGAAAGAGGTTAATTTTAGAAAGAAATCTAAATGACAATCAAATTAGTAATCTCCTAAAGCCAAACAATTTCTAAAACAAAAACATACAATACAACTAAACAAAGCAACTACAACATAACTAAACAAAACAATTTTCTAAATTAAGAATGAATTTGTCCTAAACTATCGTGCATGAGAATTTTTCTAAAAAAATAAAATCTGAAACTAAACTTTCCTAAACTAATCTTTGATGTATGACAATGTAAACTTCTAAAAAAAAACTACAAGATGAAAAAGACAAGTGAACTAGTCTAACGCAAAGAATGATTTAATGCATGCATGAATGGGGCGTGATGCATGAGAATGATGTGTGCTGCCAATAAACATTCATAAATTATATTTCTACTGCTGGTTTAATTCAATTTTAGAGCTGAAATCGTCAGTTAAACACAAAAATTCTTATGTATAACTGATACGAAAACAGGCCACAATGCTATATTAATCAACCAACAATAATATGTCACTGTTTAGCATCTATGTTCAGCTCTTTTTCCCACAATTTCTAAACTGAATGACGAGTGTTTCAGGTTTAAAAACAAACTGGTTAAACATTGAAGACGTCACTATGTACACAAATTAGTTCTGAAGATCATAATACACTACCTAATTTCAAATTGTTTCGGGACTGTTTCTGAACACTTTCTTTTAATGATTTTTCAATTCTGATTTCAGGTTTAAAACAGTTGCAAATACCAAGCATTTAGTTGATATGAATATGTTGCAAAATTGATTGTGAAAAGTCGTCCAACATAAGCCTCATTGAAACTAATTTTCTACACAAAATTAGGACTGATTTTCACTTCTAAATTTTATTCAACCTGATGTTCAAATTCGAATTTACTTTTGGCGACAAACAGAACTAAAAAAATAATCACATAATGGAGTGCACAAATCAACCATGATAGATTCAGGTTTGACTTGATCATATGGACTGTTTTTCAATTCAGAATTGTGGAACTGTCGAAATTGAAAATCTGATTTTTAAACTTGTCATGATAATCACCTCTAAACATGAATGAAAATACTCATAAAACTGAATGCAATTTTAGTAGTGAATGTCGCTTAAACAAAACTATGAAAGAACATAAGCATCAAGAGTGCAAAAAATTGAAATAAAAGTGTAGAAAATAAAGTAAAAGTGCAGGAAATTTAAATAAAAGGTGTAGAAATTTAAAGGTGGTTGTGTAGGAAGTCAAAGGCGGTATGCAATAGAAGTCAAAGGTAGTATGCAACGGAAGTCAAAGGAGGTAAAAACTGAAATCAAAGGCAATATAATAGGAAGTCAAAGGCAGTAAGTTGTTCTTTCAATTCCTTTTCTCAACTTGGACTCAAAAACAATTAGAAGTGCTATCCTAGGGCTTTATTCTTCAACTTAGGTTGTCAATCTAAGTGAGAATAATAAATCTCTATTCAATGTAGAATAAATTTTAGAATTGGCCTCTAATCTTTCTTCACTCAAACCTCTTTAACTCCATCTTGCATTGCCTCCAAACATACAATATATCCATAGAAACAAAGTATGTTGAAAAGGTTACTAAGATGGGTTAATAATTGTGATTCCAATTCTATCCTAATATTTAAACTAGAATGAAAATTAACCCAATTACAATGGTTCACAAAACTAATATTAAGAACACCACAAAATGCAAAATAGAAAAATTGAAAAGAAACAAACTTTATTACTAGCATGAAATTGTTTTATAAAAGATTAAAAATTAACAGCAAACAATTACATATTGGATGGATGAGAATTCGTCCTTCTAGTTGAACACTTGAAGGTTGGTGATGTGGCTTAAGGGCTAAGCCTCCTTGATGACTTAAGATGTAGCAACAAGAGAGGAAGAGATGAATGTAGAGATCTAGAGGTAGGGGTGGGTAATTCTTCCATGCTTTGGAATGTTAAAGGGGTGCCCTAGTTAAACTTTTTTAAGCCCTAAAGTTTCTTTTCTCTCATGATATGATAATATCTTCCAAAAAAAATAAAAAATAAAAAATGAAAGAAAATGGGCTTCCTAATAATCTTTGGGCATGAATCCCTAGCTGGATTTTTCTTCTTTTTTTTTCTTTTTTTTTTGGAAGTCCTTCTTTGCTTCTTCTTTCCATCTTTGTATTTGTCACCTTGTATTGAGATCTTTGGAGAGATAACTTAGGAAAAAGAATCTTCTCTTGGAATCAAACATGGCCCACAAGAGGTGTTGAACTTCTTCCTTTATCTCTTGCACTGTCAACTTTTCTTTTTTCGAAGGTTCTCCTTGTTGGCTTCAAAATCAAAGAGATCTTTTAGGATAATTCTCCATGATTTTTTTCTTTCTTTTTTCAACAAAAATTTAATCCCAAATCTCCTTGGGCATCCTTGCTTGCTTGGACATATTTATTTTATTTTATTTTATTTTCAATTCTACTCCTTCTCGAAGAAGAACTCTTATGTGGCTTTTCTTCTCCATCTTTGATGAGATTTTCTTTAAATTTATCTTGAAAATATCTTGAAATGTACAACAATTAGATGGAACCCATCTTGAATGTCCCACAAGCGTACCCCCACACATGTATATGTGTGTGGGGCCATGAAGCTAACTTTACAAATTTTTCTTCTATCTTATTTCCTTTCTTTAATTCTTCTCTCCTTTCTTTTAAAAATAATCTTTTTGCCTCAATTCTTTGAAAATGAGAACCATGTCCTCAATTTCCTACAAAAAATGTGAATTCATGTGAAGAGACAATTTTAACCCTAAAATCACAAATGCATGAATGCGGGCCCATCTCTCATGAAATGACAATGAAAATGCAAACCTTTTTTTTATAATTTTGTGTGAATGAACTAATGATGATGAAAATTTGAGCTTTTTTCATGAGAATATAAATATTCACAAAACTTTCTAAAAATAGGTTTCCAAAAAGGGTAGGTTTCATAAATGTAACCAAAGAGTGTGATTTTTAAACAAATTATGTAGAAATGCATTACAATGATGTATAAATGCATGAAACCATGATAATACTCTAAATGAGGTTCTTTTGAGTCAATAAATCCTTAAAATGGTCCAAAATGTATATGAAAATATGTCTTTTTAAAGACTCATCGCCCCCCCAACTAGCGTTTTGCTAGTCCCTTTGTAAAAACTGTGAAAAATATGAGAAATTCCATCATGACCTAAGCTAACCTAAAACTAATGCACTGCAAGAAACATAAACATGAATGCAATGCCACTTTAGTTGGTACTCTCGACTGCATCTAACATATGTAGAAAGTCCTTAAACCACTAGGTTCCCCTAGTAGACAGTTGTGCCTCGTGAGGGTTTACAGTGAATATACCCATAAAATTCTCTTTTTTTTCTTTAAAAAGTAAAGAAGAATAACAAAAATAAAAGAAAAAAGAAATCTCCCAAAAGAAAATTCACTCATATCAAATAATGTCAAAATCTGGAATAATCAAACTTTCAGACTTTTCAAAGTCTGGTCCACAGTTCTATTTTCAAAAACTTTCTTAAATTCAAATCATCTTGCATGCACGGTGAAAAATTGTATGCATCAAAAGCCTTTTTCAAAAGTTTCACAATAATGCTGCAAAAATGGGATTTTTCCTTCAAATAGTCTAATCTCTTGAAATTTAGCAAAAATACATTCCCTTTCAAAGCTATTAAGATAGCTGCCACTTTACTTTTACTTCGATTGGCCTCTTTTTCTCTCACTATCTTTTTCCCACACAATGGTTCCTAAGTTCATATGATATAAGAAAAGTTAGAATTCAGAGAGCAAATCTGGTCCTTGTCCTTCCCCGCACATCTCCCTTACAAGCTGTTGCAAACACGCTTCACTCACTTACTTTTTCCAACGTAGAAATTTCCAAGTTCATATGATATAACAGAAGTTAGGATCTAAGGAGCAAACTTAGTTCTTATGCATTTCCACACATAGCTCTTGAAAATTTCTATGGACATTCGTTGGGCCATAATTCATCATTATTCTTTTTTCTTACAAATCATTTTGTGACTGTGCAATGTCTAGGTCCCTTAAGCTTTCTAATTAACCCATGTAGCGAGCGTTAGGCCAATGACTCCCAAAGCAGATGGCTTTAGGGCACTAGATATAAACATATCCCTACGGGCTTACTAGCTCAAGTTAAAAAGGCTACGAACTCAAACTAGTCACAAACTACTCATTTTATGCTTTTTTTCTCTCTCTCTCTCTCTCTCTCTTTATTTTTTCAAATCGAAAGTAAACACTAGATGGCAGCATTTTCTCTCGAATTAACTCATCTTGGTTCAAATATATACAATTCACCAAAAATGAAGTAGGAAACAAAAATATTTTACAAATCAAATCTTAAAATCACATCTTATTCTCCCAAAAAATTCCAAAACTTCCTATCCAAAATGTTAAAAAATGTATACGTGTATATGTGAAAAGTAAGTTTTGGTAATTTTCTGACAGGTTTTCTCCTTTAGAAAATGCACACTTTCTTTTTACTTCTTTCCAAAAGTACGAAAATTCCAAATATTTATATATCTTTAAATCGCTTCATTTCTTTTAAAAACTTTCTTTTCTAAAATGAAAAATAAATGCCGACAAAAATTCCTAAAACCAAAATAAAAGTTTACAAATGCAAAAATTTTCCTAAAAATGACAAAATAACAAAAAAATAAAAAAAATTTACCTTTACCTAAAGTGCCTATGATACGCCTAAAATTGGACAAGCATACTTGTTCTCACCCCCAACCAATTATGTGCATCATCCTCGATGTATATGAATGGAATGCAAAACAAGAAATGTAACATGAGGAAACATAAATATAAATGAGGGTAAAGAGAAGAAGTCACCTGAAAATATATTTGAGCTACTTCCTATCCAAGGTTAGACAAAAGAAAAAGAGCAAAAGAAAAATTCATAATATACATAATATACATAGCAGAAGGCCTCTATCATATCCAGGGCTGATTAATCCTTGTAGACAAGATCAACAAGAGGAATGTCTTCTTCTTTAGATGATGCGATCTCTATGAATGGCTTCAATCGTTGGCCATTGACTTTGAATAGTTGGCCATCCTTGGGATCATAAATCTCAACAGCACTATATGGAAACACTATTTTCTAGGGACCAATCCATCAAGAGTTAAGCTTTTCAGGAAATAAACGAAGCCTAGAATTGTAAAGGAGGACTTTTTGCTTAGGGTGGAAATTTTTCTTGAGGATGTAATTATCATGAAAAACCTTTTGTCCTCTCTTTATAAATTTTAGAATTTACATAAGCTTCCCTGCGCAACTCTTCCAATTCATTCATTTGTAATTTCCTGTTAGAACTAGCCTTATTTATATTGAGGTTGAACTGCTTAATAGCCCAATAAGCTCTATGCTCAAGTTCCAGTGGTAAGTGGCAAACTTTCCCATAAATTAGCTGGTAAGGAGACATTTCGATGGGTGTTTTGAATGCTGTCTGATAAGCACATAATGCATCGGTCAGTCGAATTGACCAGTCCTTTTAATTAAGGTTTACAGTAATCTCCAAAATCTGCTTGATTTTATGATTTGATACCTCTACTTGCCCACTAGTTTGCGGGTGATAAGGGGTGGCCACTTTGTGAGTTATTTCATATTGCTTCATAAGGGCCTCAAAAGTTTTATTACAAAAATGTGATCCCCCATCACTTATGATGGCATGAGGGTTCCAAATTGTGAAAACACATTTTCCTTTAAAAATTTCTGTACTATTTTAGCATTATTATTCCGGTAGGGAATAGCTTCGATCTATTTTAAAACATAATCAACAGCAATCAAGATATAAATGAAACCAAAATTAGGAGGAAAAGGCCCCATAAAATCTGTACACCATGCATCAAAATGTTCAACTACCAAAATTAGGTTCAAGGGCATCATGTTTCTTTTTGAAATATTACTTAATTTTCTGTAGCGCTCACAGGTCTTACAAAATTCATGAACATCCTTAAAAAGTGTGGGCCAGTAAAAACCGCGTTGTAAAATTTTACATGATGTCTTTTTAGCAGAAAAATGGCCCCCACGAGTCTACAAAATGACAAAAGGATATGACACTAGGAATCTTATTCTTTGGCATGCATCTCTTGATAATTTGATCTGGGCAATATTTGAACAAGTATGGATCATCCCAAAAAAAATGTTTAACATCAGAAAAGAACAAATCTTTATCTTGCATAGTCCAATGACTAGGAATGCTGCCCATAGCAAGATAATTTGCTATATCTATAAACCAAGGGGGTTGGCACAGTGCAAAATGATATTCATCTGGGAAATTGTCCCTGATTGGTATTGGCTTAATAGGTTCAGAAATGACAAGTCGAGAAAGGTGATCTGCCACAACATTTTCTATTCCCTTTTTATACTTGATTTTTAAGTCAAATTCCTAGAGTAGAAGGATCCATCTGATTAGTTTGGGCTTAGTATCTTTTTTAGAAAGAAGAAACTTTAGCACAGAATGATTAGTAAACACCACAATCTTGGATCTAATCAAGTAAGAGTGAAATTTGTCAAGTGCAAAGACCATGCCAATAATTCCTTCTTAGTGGTTGAATAGTTGATCTATGTACTATTCAAGCTCTTACTTGCATAATAAATTACGTAAGGCTTTTTATCTTTACATTGCCCTAAAACAGCCCCAACCTCATAATCACTGGCATCAAATGAGTTCAAATGGCAGGTTCCAATCCGGAGGTTTCATAATTAGAGTGGACGTCAGCATGCCTTTTAACTTTTCAAAAGCCACTTGGCATGCCTCAATCCATTTGAATTGTGCATCCTTGGATAATAGTTCACAGAGAGGGCAAGATATATAATTAAAATCTTTAATGAACCTTCTGTAGAACCTAGCATGCCCTAAGAATGATCTTATATCCCTTACAGTTTTGGGTGTGGGTAAGTTGGCAATCAAATCAATTTTCAACTTGTCAACTTGTAGACCTTTTTCAAACACAAGATGACCACGGACAATTCACTAACGAACCATGAAATGACATTTTTCCCAATTGAGTACCAAGTTCTTTTCTTCGCATTTAGTGAGAACAAGCTCGAGGTTGCACAAATAGTCCTCGAATGAATCACCAAACACAGAGAAATTATCCATGAAGACCTTGAAAATGTGTTCCGCTATGTCATTGAATATACTCAACATACACCTTTGAAATGTGGTGAGAGCATTACATAACCCAAAAGGCATTCACCGTTAAGCAACAGTACCAAAGGGGCATGTGAATGTAGTTTTCTCCTAGTCTTCATGGGAGATTTCTATATGGTTATACCTAGAATATCCATCAAGAAAGCAAGAGTATTGGTGGCCAGCTACCCTTTCTAAAATTTGGTCCATGAAGGGTAGAGGGAAATGGTCCTTACTTGTGACCGCAATAAGTTTCCTGTAGTCTATGCATACCCTCCATCTTGTGGGGACTTAGGTAGGAACAAGTTCATTTTGAGCACTCTTGACTACAGTGACACTGGTTTTTTTCGGAACGACCTAGGTAGGGCTAACCCATTGTCTATCTGAGATTGGATAGATTACTTTCATATTCATAAGTTTAAGCACCTTAGCCCTAACCACTTCTTGCATGGTAGGATTGAGCCGACATTGCATTTACCTACATGGTTTTGCATCTTTTTCAAGGTAGATGAGATGTGCACACACTAAAGGGTCAATTCCTTTGATGTTGGCCACATTCCAAGCAATTGCATTCTTGTGTATTTTGAGCACTTTTAATAGTTGGGCTTCTTGGTCCTTAGTAAGAAGCAAAGAAATAATTACTAGGTAGGTCTCCTCATCCCCAAGGTCAGCATATCTAAGGGTAGAAGGGAGGGCTTCAACTTAGGTTTGGGTGGTTTAACCTGAGATGGAAAAGGTGGTGTACCAGTTGGTACAAGTTCCTCAAACTTGGGTGTCTATATTGCGTGAGCTTCTTTCATAGTGTCATTAATCAATTCCTCAAAAGAGTCCATGTCCTCTTTGTCCTTAAACATCAGTGCAATGCAGCAGTTAACACACTCCTATAAATCATCCTCCAACACAGTATTCACAAGGTTCATTTTAAGGAGATCATCATCAATATCCTCAAGATATATAAATTGAATATGTTTAGTTCAATGGTCATGTTTCCAAAAGAAAGTTTTAACATTCCATTCCAACAATTGATTAGTGCATTTGATGTTGCTAAAAATGGTCTTCCCAGAATTATCGGAATCTGAGCATTGTTGTTCTGTCAGGGTTGAGTGTCCAATATGTAAAAATTAACAGGGAAATAAAAATTTTCAATTTGCACTAGTATGTCCTCTATTACCCCCCTTGGTTTTTTTACCGAATGATCCGCGAGTTGTAGAGTGACCTTGGTAGGGTTTAACTCACTTAGCCCTAGGTGTTGATAAACCGAGTACGGTAATAGATCAACACTGGCCCCCAAATCTAGCAAGGCATGACCAATCCGGTGATTTCCAATGGTGCACCATATGGTGGGGCATCTTGGATCTTTATATTTCTTAGGCATCTTACTGTTTAGGAGCGCACTAACTTGCTTAGTGAAGAAAGCGTTCTTTTGTACACTTGTCATGCGCTTGACAGTGTAGAGATCCTTAAGGAACTTGGCATTGGTTGGGACTTGATTAATTGCATCCAATAAAGGAATATTGATTTTAACTTCCTTGAAAATGTCCAAGATCTCCTGGTTCAGGATTGGCTTCTTAGGATGGGTCAATCTCTGTGGAAAAGGTGCAACGGGGGTGATAGTCGTGGGGTTCGGACCTTTCTCATTCTTAACAACAGTCTTTGTATTATTCAATCTTTTCATTCAAATTTGAGGAGACATGTTGTTTATCTTTTTTGGATTCTCTTGAAGCTCTTTGCCCTTGTGTAGAGTGATAGCCTGAATATGCTCATGATAGTTTGAGTTAGTTATGTCATTCACTTCAAATTGTCCTTTTGGGTTCTCGAGAGGTTCAGCTAGAAATGTTCCTTTCTTTTGAATTTGAAGGCTATGTTTGATTTGCTCGATAGAAGTTTCTAACCTTTGGATAGCCTGTCGATTATCTTGAATAGCCTATTGATTATTTTGAATAAGCTATTGATTATTATGCAGGCTTTGCATAAATTGTTGTTGAGATTGTACTAGCAAATTAAGTGACTCTTCCAATGACCTATTTTGAACTTGTGGTGCATAAGATGTATTATGCTGTGGGGGCACATATGCACCAGAATTTGATGGTCTTTGGGGATTATACTTAGGTGTAGCATTTAGTCCATTCCTCTAGCTGAAATTTGGGTTGTTCTGCCACAAAGGATTACACATATTCCCCCTGGTATTTGTATTGAACAGCTGATCATCAACTCCAAGTGCAGACCTGTGATGTAGTAATATCCCGGTAAGAACAGGGTTAATCCATAGGGAGCTATGTTTAAAGAAGTTTTCAACTTGATACCTACCTAAATCAGACCTTAAAACTATCATAATTTAAAATCTAATAAATACATTCATTCTAAAAAATTAAACAATTACAAAAACAATTCCTAAATTAAAAATCCTAATTCTAAAACTTCCCAAAAATAAAAACTAAAACCTCTGCAAAAGAAAACACACATCAAAACTTCTCATGAAACAAAACTAAAATTAGAAACTTACTAAACTAAACAATGTTAGAAACAAATTAAACCAAATTAAAAGAAAACAAAAACTTTCTTAAATTAAAAATTAAGTTAAGAATCTACACTTTCTAAAATAAAATTCTAAATTAGAAAGTTAGTGAGTAAGAACAAAAAATAGAAACTAACCTAAGTTAAGTTATTTCTAAAACCATACAATGTATATGAACCAAACAATGCAACTTTCTAATTTAAGAATGCAACAAATCAAACATGAAAAAAAGAAATTTCCTAAACATGATAAATATAAAAATGAATGCAAATCTGAAAATTAACTTTCCAAAAGTAATCTATGATCAATGAATGTAAACTAAAAAAAAACTACATGAATAAGTGGATGAGTGCATATGTGTATGTTGAGTGACCATGTATACTTTAGAAATCAGATTTCATGAGGATGATTCAGTCATGTTTCATATCTGAAACTTCTTCCTTTAATTGTAGAAAATTAGGTTTTAAAGAGTGATTTAAACAATTCACAAGGACGTCATGCATTCACTTGAATTAAGGATAATTTGTACCATTGTTTTAGAATTGATTTGGATTGTTTTCATTGATTTTTTTAGGTCTGAATTCACGCTAAAATCAGTTGAAAACATCAAGCATTCAGCCATTATAAACATGTATAAACTATTGATAAAAGTCCTCAAAATTCATATTTGGGTTATTTTGGACTGTTTTTAATTCAGAATCTTAGAACTTAGGAAAATTGAAAATCTGTTTTTTAAACTTGGCATGATCATCATCATCAAACATGATTCTAAAAATTAAAGTATGCATGAACCTAATGTAAATTTCAATAGTAAAAAAAAATTGCGCAAGAACATAAAGTGCAAAAAAAAAAAAAAAAGAATATAAAAGTGCAAAATTTAAATGTATGGAAAGATAGTAATTTAAATGTGTGGTGAAACAAGAAATTTAAATCTGTGGAAGTGTATGATTTTTTTCTTTTCCTAAATTCTTCTTTTATCCTAGATTATGTTTGCTCAAGTCATGTTTTTAGGCTTCTTTGGGTTGTCAATCTAAGAGCAACAAGGTTAAAAACAAAGATCAAGCATTCATTATCAAAGAAGTAAAAAGAAGTAAATAAAAGAAATGAAAACACACACTTTTACTAATATGAATGTTTTTACATAAAGATAAAGAATGAAAAAAAACATTACATGATTTAGGATGAAAGATCCTCTTCTAATGTAAGCTTCAAGTTGGGGAGAGCCTTCTTGAATAGTGAAATTATGGAGTAGAAAGATATGGAAAGAGTGGAGGGAGAGAGAGGAGGTCTTTTCTTTCATGCTTTGGAATGTTAGAGGGGTGCCAATTTATACTTTTTCAAGCTCTACTCTTTCTCAAACTTGATTTGATTAAAATTGGAAAAAAAAATGAGCTCCATATATGGCTTTGGGCATGACTTATTCCGGGAATTTTTTTTCTTTTCTTTCTTTATTTGGCAGTCCTTCTTTGTTTTTTCTTTTCTTCTTTGTCTTTGCCACCTTTGATTGAGATCTTTTGAGAGATAAGTTAGGGATAAGAATCCTCTCTTAGAATCAAACTTGGGCCACATGCGGTGTATAACTTCTTTTTTTGACTCTTGCTTTGTCAGCTTTCCTTCTTTGGAAAGTTCTCCTCGTTGGCTCCAAACTCAAAAATATCTTTGAGATAATTCTCCATGATTTTTTCCTTTCTTTTCTTTAGCAAAAATGTGATGCAAATCCCCTTTTGGATGTGGAATAGCTTGGATATAACTTTTTTTATTATTTTTTTCAAATCTTCTCATCAAAAAATAACTTCTATTTAGTTTTCCTTGACCATCTTTGATAAGATATTCTTCAAATTCTCTTGAAAATATCTTGAAATGTGTAACAATAAAATGGACCCCATCTTGGATGTCTTACAAGTATACCCCATACATGTGCATGTTTCGTTGCCTTAGTTCTTTACAAATGGGACCCATAGTATCAATTTCCTATAAAACAAATGTGAATTCATGTGAAAAGACAATTTTAACCCTAATATCACAAATGCATGACTATAGGCCCACTCTTATGAAATGCCAACGAAAATTCACACCATTTTTCATATTTTTATGTGAATGAACTAATGATGATGAAAATTCAATTTATTTCATTAAAAAATAAATTTTCACAAAACTTTCCAAAAATAGACTTTTAAAAAATGGTAGGTTTCATGAATGTATGCAAAAAGTGTGATATTTAAGCAAATTATGCAAAAATCTACTATAATTATGTTTAATTGCATGAAACCATGATATCACACTAACTGAGGCTCTTTTGGCTCAATAAGTCCTTAAAATGGGTCAAAATATGTATGAAAATATGCATTTTTAAAGACTTATCAACAGCTTTTGGTATGAGTTCAAAATGTATGCCTGTTCTTGAATTGCTTCCTGTAATAGAGGTCCAGTTGGACAATCTATTGACATTTGATTTTCGGAAGCACAAATACCATAAACCATAACTGTCTCCTTGTTTTTTTCAAGTTTCAGGGTTTCTATTTCTCTTGTAAGTGCAGCAAGCTTGGCTTGGATTTTAGTTTGATTATTTAAGTGATATTTTCCTCCTCCCTTAGACTGGTTCAATGTCTTGGATTGATCTGCCTCATCAAACGAGGCCCATTTCTGTGCATTTTCGGCCATTAGTTCCAAAAATTCCCATACTTCATTAATTTGCTTTTGATCAAATTGACCATTGCACATCATCCCAATAAATTGATGGGTATCAGGAGTCAAACTCTCAAAAAAAATTTCAATAAAACGATAAGTTTTATATCCATGATGAGGACATGAAAGGATCAATTCGTTAAATCTTTCCCAACACTTATAATAGGGTTCCTTAAAATTTTGTTTGAACATCATAATCTCCTTTTTTAAAGTGTTGATCTTGTGTTGTGGGAAGAATTTTTTAAAAATTCAATCTTTAGGCCTTTCTAGGTATCGATTGAACTTGGTATAAGAGAATGGAGCCAAGTCTTTTCTACATCTTTCAAAGAAAACAAAAATAATCTAAGTTTGATTACATCTAGCAATATATTCTGTAACTAAAGTATTGAACATACTTCATCAAATTCTTTTAAGTGCAAGTATGCACTTTTAGAGTTAAGCCCATGAAACTTAGGTAGAAGTTGGATCATGCCAGGTTTGATTTCAAACTGACCCGTAATTGGGGGCATCATTATACATGATGGTGCAGTTTGTCAAGCAGGGTTCAAGTAATTGTGAAAAGTCCTAGGTGGCTGATTAACCTTGACTCCATTGCGGTCCCCATTATTATTCCTATTCCCGAGTTAGGCATCATTGTTATCAGACTCACTTGCCATTTGAGACAATCTCGAAGGACTTGAGGGTCTAGGAGATTCCTTCCTTTCTAATATATGCACTGAACCTCTTTGCCAAATTGGCTGAGAGGACTGTCCTTTTTTTTGGAATTTTGAGGAATTTTTCTTTTTAAAAAAAATGAGAAATCTTGAATCTAAATAACTCTATAAGGTCAAAAAGTTTCCTTAAGTTCTCCAATCCAGTCCTATGAAACCAACTAAGCCAGGTTAGCCACCAGGATGTGGTAGAGTCATAGATGGACCCATTTGAAGGACCAGTTTCCTAAACAGATAAGCTGTCACACACTACAGCGGTAAAGGGTTTCTTTGGCACCAAGAAGATTAAGGACAGCAATTAGATCACTTTTAGTATACTTTCTTCCAAAAGAAGTTATGACAAGTTGAAAAACATTAACTTTTTCTGGTTTTAGAAAGTTTCTAAAAATAAGAGTGATGTGAACTTTCTAACATTCCATGCACTTTCCTATTCTAATTGAGGGTAGTTTATCATTCCATGCATGTCCTCCTATTTTTAAAAAGATGCCAAAATTAATTCACACCTAAAATATAAAATAGGGAACGTTAGAGAAGTTACCTTGAATAGTGCTCTCTGCAATGGCACCAAAACCTTGTTTGTCGACTCCCGGTGCAGAGTTACGATGTAGTAATTTCTCGATACGTATGGAGTCGAATCCACAGGGAGCAATATTTAAAAGATGTTTTCAACTTGTTACCTACCTAAATAAACTTCTAAAATTAACCTAATTTAAAATCTAACATATACAATCATTTCTTAGAATTAAACACAGTCAATAACAATTCCTAGATTAAAAATTCTAATTCTAAAACTTCCTAAAAAAAACTAAAATTTTTGCAAAACAGAACATACATTAGAACTTCTAATAAAACAAAACTAAAATTAGAAACTAGCTAAAAATAAAAAACTAAACAAAATTAGAAACTAATTAAACAAAAGTGAACAAAACAAAAACTTTCCTAAATTTAAAAGCTCAATTGAAGTCAAGAATATACACATTCTAAAAGCATAATATTTCTAAATAGTATTCAAATTAGGAAGAGGTTAATTTTAGAAAAAAATCTAAATGACAATCAAATTAGTAATCTCCTAAAGCTAAACAATTTCTAAAACAAAAACATACAATACAACTAAACAAAGAAATTACAATACAACTAACAAAACAATTTTTTAAATTAAGAATGAATTTATCCTAAACTATCATGCATGAGAATTTTTATAAAACAAAAAATCTGGAACTAACTTTCCTAAACTAATCTATGATGTATGATAATGTAAACTTCTAAAAAATAAAACTACAAGATGAAAGAGACAAGTGAACTAGTATAATGCAAAGAATGTTTTAATGGATGAATGAATGGGGCGTGATGCATGAGAATGATGTGTGCTACCAATAAACATTGAGAAATCAGATTTCTATTGCTAGTTCAATTCAATTTTAGAGCTGAAAATCGTCAGTTTAAAACAAAAATTCTATTGTATAATTGATATGAAAACAGGCCACAATGCTTTATTAATCAACCAACAATAATATGTCACTGTTTTGCATCTATGTTCAGCTCTTTTCCCCACAATTTCTAAACTGAATGATGAGCGTTTCAGGTTTAAAAACAAACTGCTTAAACATTGAAGACGTCACTATGTACACAAATTAGTTTTGAAGATCATAAGACACTACCTAATTTCAAATTGTTTCGGGACTGTTTCTGAATTGCTTTCAACTGTATTTTAAATTTAATTTTAGGCTTTAAAATCTGTTGTAAACATTAGGCATCCAAATACTTATGAACATGTCTAAACTGTTTTGTCAAAAGTCGTACAATATAGGCTTTTTGATACAAATTTCTGGACAAAAATCTAGACTTTCTTTTAATGATTTTTCAATTCTGATTTCTGGTTTAAAATAGTTGCAAATACCAAGCATTTAGCTGATATGAATATGTTGCAAAATTGTTGTGAAAAGTCGTCCAACATAAGCCTCATTGAAACTAATTTTCTACACAAAATTAGGCCTGATTTTCACTTCTAAATTTTATTCAACCTGATGTTCAAATTCTAATTTACTTTTGGCGACAAACAGAACTAAAAAAATAATCACAAAATGGAGTGCACAAATCAACCATGACGGATTCAGGTTTGACTTGATCATATGGACTGTTTTTCAATTAAGAATTGTGGAACTGTCGAAACTGAAAATCTGATTTTTAAACTAGTCATGATAATCACCCCTAAACATGAATGAAAATACTCATAAAACTGAATGCAATTTCAGTAGTGAACGTCGCTTAAACAAAACTATGAAAGAACATAAGCATCAAGAGTGCAAAAAATTGAAATAAAAGTGTAGAAAATAAAGTAAAAGTGCAGGAAATTTAAATAAAAGGTGTAGAAATTTAAAGGTGGTTGTGCAGGAAGTCAAGGGCGGTATGCAACGAAAGTCAAAGGAGGTAAAAACTGAAATCAAAGGCAGTATAATAGGAAGTCAAAGGTGGTAAGTCATTCTTTCAATTCCTTTTCTCAACTTGGGCTCAAAAAAATTAGAAGTGCTATCCTAAGACTTTATTCTTCAACTTAGGTTGTCAATCTAAGTGAGAATAACAAATCTCCATTCAATGTAGAATAAATTTCAAAATTGGCTTCTAATCTTTCTTCACTTAAACTTCTTTAATTCCATCTTGCATTGCCTCCAAACACACAATGTATCCAAAGAAATGAAGTATGTTGAAAAAGTTACTAAGATGGGTTAATAATTGTGATTCCAATTCTATCCCAATATTTAAATAAGAATGAAAATTAACCCAATTATAATGGTTCACAGAACTAGGATAAGAACACCACAAAATGAAAAAAAGAAAAAATTGAAAAGAAACAAACATTATTATTAGCATGAAATTGTTTTACAAAAGATTGAAAATTAACAATAAACAATTACATACTAGGATGGATGAGAATTCCTCCTTTTAGTTGAATACTTGAAGGTTGGTGAAGTGGGTTTAGGGCTAAACCTCCTTGATGACTTAAGATATAGAGACGAGAGAGGGAAAGATGGATGTAGAGATCTAGAGGTGGGAGTGGGTAATTCTTCCATGCTTTGGAATGCTAAAGGGGTATTCTATTTATATTTTTTCAAGCCCCAAAGTTTCCTTTCTCTCATGATATGATAATATCTTAAAAAAATTAATAAAAGTTGAAAGAAAATGGGCTCCCTAATAAGCTTTGGGTGTGAATCCCTAGCAAGATTTTTTTTTCTTTTTTTTTTTTCGTTTTTTTTTTTGGAAGTCCTTTACTTCTTCTTTCCATCCTTATATTTGCCACATTGCATTGAGATCTTTGGAGAGATAAATAAGGATAAGAATCTTCTCTTGGAATCAAACATGGCCCACATGAGGTGTAGAACTTCCTCTTTTATCTCTTGCATTGTCAACTTTCCTTCTTTGGAAGGTTCTCCTTGTTGGCTCCAAAATCAAAGAGAACTTTTAGAATAATTCTCCATGATATTTTTCTTTCTTTTTTCAATAAAAATCTGATCCAGAATCTCCTTGGGCATCCATGCTTGCTTGGATATATTTATTTTATTTTATTTTATTTTTTTCAATTCTACTCCTTCTTAAAGAAGAGCGCTTATGTGGTTTTCCTTCTTCATATATGATGAGATTTTCTCTAAATTTATCTTGAAAATATCTTGAAATGTGCAGCAGTTAGATACACCCCATCTTGAATGTCCTAGAAGTGTACCCCCACATATGTGTATCTTTGTGTAGGACCATGAAGCCAACTTTGCAAAATTTTCTTATATCTTCTTTTCTTTCTCCGATTCTTCTCTCCTTTCTTTCAAAAATAATTTCGTTGCCTCAATTCTTTGAAAATGTGACCCATGTCATCAATTTCCTACAAAACAAATATGAATTCATGTGAAAAGACAATTTTAACCCTAAGATTATATATGCATGAATAAGGGCCCATCTCTCATGGAATGACAATGAAAATGCACACAATTTTTCATCATTTTATGTAAATGAACTAATGATGATGAAAATTTGATTTTTTTCTTAAGAATATAAATATTCACAAAACTTTCCAAAGATAGATTTCCAAAAATAGTAGGTTTCATGAATGTAAGCAAAGAGTGTGATTTTTAAACAAATTATGCAAAAATGCATTACAACGATTTATGAATGTATGAAACCTTGATAACACTCTAAATGAGGCTATTTTGAGTCAAAAATTCCTTAAAATGGTGTAAAATGTATATAAAAATATGCATTTTTAAAGACTCATCAGAATGCAAGAACAAAATTTATGTAGTTGACCTTAATATAGTTAGGACAAGACTTTAATGACGATGATGTGAAGTCCTTGATTTGAATTTAATCAATCTACTTAAAATTGCAAGTGCACAATTGTCTTGTTGAGACAACGGCAAATACAGGTCAATCCCACAGATAGCACTTTTGAACTTTTTAATTAAAAATCTGAGTTTTTTTTCAAAAGGAAAACAATAATAAAAAAAAGTGCGATATGCAAATCAAAACTAAACAAATTAATAACAATGATAAGAAATAGATCAGAGGAGCCAGAATCCACTAAATTATTTAAAATTCCAATTGATGTAATTAATTTACCTTTTGTCTCAATTATTACTCAGATCAGAAACAAATCAATGTTTCAGATCTAGATGATTTGACTATTGCAAAAACCAACTTTAATTAAGAAAAACAAAATCAATATCCAAGACCTCCTTCACCTTATAAAAGAATGAATATCCTAAGCATTACCTATCAAACTAAGCATAGACTATCAAAGATAATCAAAGATCTAAGCATAATCTACCAAAGTAAGCATAAATGACCAAAATTTATTCATTAAGAACACAAATCAGAGGTTTGCCTTTGGCATGAAGATAGATCTATTATTACATTTTAAAAGCACATCAACAAGAGATAAACAGAAAAGAGTAAAATAATAAAATAAACTAGAACATTAAAATACTTAGCTTCATCTTTCGCACCAATTAGAAACTCAGCCCTTCATTGTAAAGAACATCAAAAATACCTTCATTGATTCCTTCTTCTTATACAATAGTCTCTTAGAGTTCTCTATTCTAGATCCTAGTTTCTGGAATAAGGCTCTAAAATACCTTTAAAATAAAAACAAAAATTAATGGCGGGGAGAAGTGGAGAAGAGAGGGAGAGAGAGATCTGGGATTTCCAAATTTGGCTGGGGGTGAGGAAGAGCTTTCCATGATCTCCTTTTATAGTTTTCCAACTCCTCAGGTTCATTGAATCTGGACCTCTTTTTGGTGGATTGATAAATAAGATCAGCTGCATGTTGATTGGGTTTATCTCCTTAGATGAGAGAGATTTTAGAGATAAGATGAAGTGGAAGCTTTAAGAATTCTTATCTGATCTTCTTATGGGCTCCACAGAGAAATGTGCAACAGTTATACTTTAATGGTGTAGATGCAATTGCAATCCCACCTAAAAATGTACATGAAATTTCCCAGGTCCATAACTTTCTCATTTTAGCTCCAATTTGTGTAATCTTGGGCTCCACGGATGTCTAGTCTGAAAGAGCTATCCAACGATGAGTCATTTGCACTGATCCGACATCTGGATTGAGAGTTATGGTCATTTTAAGATAGGCTATTTTGAGATAAATAGGATTGAATTTTAATTTGCAATGGACTCTATCTCTAAGAATATTTCTTGATACAATAGGATGAAATAAGATCTTCTGGAAGCCTTAGCTGATCTTCAGATATCCACAGGCAGATAAAGTCTAAGTGTGTGGATCTTCAAGCAGTGGGACCCAAATCATCCTAGGGTTATGTGGGTCCTACAAATTTCATTTTCTGCACATTCTAATTAAACACATCAAATACTGAAGAGCCCACATTAAAGTGTGACCCGTCTGGACATAGTTCTACTCCAACTGGGGTTCTTCGACGAAAAATTGCAAACATTCTTAATTAATGCATAAGATGTGTAAAAATTGTACAAATTCCAATTTTTAGGTGAAAATGCATGAAATGATGAAATTGAATGAATAATGATGCATTTAACCTAATTAAGTCCCTAATCCAATCTAAAATGATGCTTAAATTGTGCAAATTCATGGATGTAACACACGCCCAACCAGCATTTTGTTAGTCCCTTAGCAAAAGTTGTGCATAAAAAGTTTGAAGTTCCTTGACTTAATCTAAGAAAACAAGAAAGTATGAAAACAAAACCACTTTCGCTGGTACTCTCGGTTGCATTTAGCATATGCAACAAGCCTTTAAACCCCCAGGTTCCCCCTAGTGGACGAGTTGTGCCTCGTGAGGGTTTGCAGTGAATATACCCACAAAATTCTTGTTTTAAGAGTAGTAAAGGTAAAAAGAATTTCTCAAAAGAAAATCCACTCCTATCGAATACTTTTGAAATCTGGAATGATTGAGAATTTAGACTTTTCAAAATCTAGTCCACTATTCTATTTTCAAAAACTTTCTCAAGTTCATACCAAAACTTGTGTGCATGGTGAAAAATGTATACATAACTATCAGTTTCGAATATTCCACACCAATGCTACTTAAACAGAATTTTTCTTTAAACTGTCCGATCCCTCAAAAATCTAGCCAAAATAAATTCCTCCTCTCAAGGCTATTATGACGGCTTCACACTATTGTTAAGGGTTGGAAAAATTCTCTATTCTTTTCTCTCTTTCTTTTTTTTTTCTTTTTTTTTTCTTTTTCTTTTGAAACACACACATCCTTTTAATCACATGTGACAGTGCAATGTCTAGGTCCCTTAAGCTTTCTAATTAACTCATGTAATGAGCGTTAGGCCAATGACTCCCAAACCAGATGGTTTTAGGGCACTAGGTATGGATATACCCCTACGGGCTTACTAGTTTGAGTTAAAAAGGCTACGAACCCAAACTAGTCACAAATATTATTCATCACTTTTTTTTTTGCAAAGAAACGTGGAGAAGCAATTCGATCCCTGAACAAAAGGCAGCCTTTTTCAATTTGCCCGAATTAATTCCCTTTGATGAGAAAATATTTGTGAACTAAATCTCAGGTTCTCATTGAATCCTTGGAGAAATTCTGAAAGCAACCATTTTAGCTTCCTATCCAAACTTCAAGAAATGTAAAGTGTATATAGTAGGGACAAGTTTTGGTAATCCTCTATTAGGCTTCTTAATTTAGAAAAAGTGGACTTTCTTTTTACTTCTGTTCAAAAGTATGAAAATTCCAAATTCCTTATATATTTTCAATTTGCTTTAATTCCTTTGAAAAATTCTCTTTCCTGAATTTTTTTTAAAAAAAACTAAGACATAAAAGAAAATGCAACCTAAATTGGTTCACCCCGAACCAACATGGGGGTCTTTTAACGTCAAATTCCTAGACGAGTTGACTACCATGGCCATGTTTCATCTTGTCTCATCAAGTAATTGTTTTGGTCCCTACGATGTAACCTGTCTCGGACCAAATTTCTTTGGTCTTACTCAACGGTTCCCATATCAGTAGTCTTCTTTTTTCCTTACCCGATGAGGACCAGACTAATCCATTGCACTTTTTACCATTTTCCCTAAAAATTGAGTTACAGTTCAATCTTGCACACCGGTAGCAACATCCTAGCCTCTTTGCTCTACGTTTAATGGCATAGAGGCTCCTACCATCAAATGGCAGTGATTGTTTAACTTTCATTTCTTGTTCAAAGGCTTTCCTTATTTTCATCACGATGATGAACTTGATGTCAGAAGGAAGTACATCAAGCTTTGACACGACCCACATGCAATGCACAATACTTGAAACCATTGGGCTGCCTCCCAACAAGCGCTAAGTTTAACGTCTTCAGTCGGACCAAGGAACCTAGATTTTTTTTAAGAAAGAAAAAGAAAGAAAGAAAAAAATTTTCTAAAAAGCAAGCAATTAAGTTGCATACACCCCTCCAACCTAAACCTAACATTGTCCTCAATGTTATGAATAAAGAATGCACTGGGGTAAATGCGATGATGATGATGACTAGTCAGTGTAAATGGGATCCTGTAGAAGGATCTCTTCAGTGTGTTTGTCTTTGAGCTCAAGAAATGGTTTCAACCGTTGTCCATTAACTTTGAAAACATCCCCATTTTTTGGGATTTTTAATTTCCACAGCACCATGAAAGTAAACAGTCTTGACAATGAATGGACCAGTCCACCGAGTTCTTAACTTCCCTGGAAATAGATGTAACTAGGAATTATATAAACGGACTTTCATACCCGGTTCAAATGATTTTCTCAAAATTGATCTATCATGTTTCAGCTTCATCCTTTCCTTGTAGATCTTGGTATTCCCATAGGCATCATTCCTTAGTTCTTCCAACTCATTGAGTTGCAATTTGCATAGATTACCGACAGTGGGTAAATCAAAATTATACTTCTTAATGGCCTAATAAGCTTGATGTTTGAGTTCAACAGGCAAGTGGCAAGCCTTCCCATAAACCAACCTATATGGGGACAGCCCAATAGGTGTCTTATACGCGGCTCAATAGGCTTATAGTGCATCGATTAAACGTAAAGACTAGTCTGTCCGAGTAGGATTGACCGTCTTTTCCAAAATTTGTTTAATTTGCCTATTCAAAATTTCCACTTGGCCACTTTTTTGGGGGTGATAAGGTGTAGCAACTTTATGGGTGACAGAATATTTCTTTAATAAATTCTCAAAGGGACGGTTGCAAAAGTGGGTGCCCCCGTCACTAATGATTGCCCTAGGGGTACCGAACCGAGAGAAAATGTGATCCTTGACAAATTTTATTACCACATGGTGGTCATTTCTCTTAGTTGGTATGGCCTCGACCCACTAGGAACCGTAGTCTACAGCCAACAAAATGTAGAGATTTCCATAAAAATTTGAAAATGCCCCCATGAAGTCAATTCCCCACACATTAAAAATTTCTACAATAAGTATGGGGTTCAGGGGCATCATGTTCCTCCGGTTGAGCTTCCCAAGCCTTTGACACCTCTCATAGTTCAGACAAAAAGTGTGGCAATCTTTAAAGATTGTGGGCCAGTAAAATCCACACTGTAAAATTTTTGCAGCTGTCTTTTTTGAACTAAAATGGCCCCCACATGCATGGTCATGGCAAAATGAAATGACTGAGTAATGGTCATGATCAGGAATGCATCTCCTAATGATTTGGTCTGGACAATACTTAAAAAGATAAGGGTCATTCCAGAAAAAGTACCTAACCTCAACTAGAAATTTTGATCGATCCTGTTTCGACCAATGGGTAGGCATCCTCCCTGTAACGAGGTAATTGACTATATCTGCAAACCAAGGGATTTGGGAAATACTTATCAATTGTTCATTCGGAAAATTTTCATTCACTGGGCCCTCATCTGATTGCTCTAAGGGGCCCTCATCTGATAGCTCTAAGGGGAACCTCGAAAGATGATCTGCTACAACATTTTCATACCCTTTCTTGTCTCTTATATCCAAATCAAGTTCTTGTAGCAAAAGGATCCATCGGATTAACCGGGCTTTCGCATCCTTTTTGGAAAGAAGGTATCTTAAGGCTGCATGATCTGTATAAATGATTACTTTGGACCCTATCAGGTAGGACCAAAATTTCTCCAAGGCAAAAATCACAACTAATAATTCCTTTTCAGTGGTGGTATAATTTAGCTGTGCATCATTGAGGGTCCTACTTGCATAGTAAATCACATGAGGCAATTTTCCAACCCGTTGAACAAAAACGGCCCCCATAGCTGTATCTGATGCATCGCACATGAGCTCAAATGGAATGGTCCAATTAGGTGGTTGGATTATAGGGGTTGAGGTTAGGTCCTTTTTTGATCTGTCAAATGCCTTTAGACATTTCTCATCTAATTCAAATGGAGCTTCTTTTGTCAGCAAATGGCCCAAAGGTTTAGTAATTTTACTGAAATCCTTAATAAATTTATGATAAAAACCAGCATGGCCCAAGGATGATCTAACCTGTTTAATAGATTTTGGTGGTGGCAATATTGAAATCAAATCAATTTTCGCTTTGTCCACCTTAATTCCTTTTTTAGAAATAATGTGTCCCAGAACTATGCCTTTTTTCACCATAAAATGATATTTCTCCCAATTCAAAACAAGATTTTTCTTTCTACATCTTTCAAGTACTAGTGATAGATGATGTAAGCATTCTTCAAATGAATTTCCAAAGACTGAGAAATCATCCATAAAAACTTTTATGAATCTTTCCACCATGTCAGAAAATATGCTGAGCATGCACCTCTGAAAGGTGGCTAGTGCATTACATAACCCAAAGGGCATACGTTTGTAAGCAAATGTGCCAAATGGACAGGTGAAGGTAGTCTTATCTTGATCCTCAGGTGCGATTGGAATCTGATTATAGCCGGAATAACCATCAAGAAAACAGTAATAAGCATGACTGGCTAGCCTTTCAAGCATTTGATCCATGATGGGAGTGGAAAGTGATCTTTTGGGGTGACCGAGTTCAACTTCCTATAGTCAATGCATACTCTCCATCCAGTCTGTATTCTAGTAGGTACCAATTCATTGCCCTCAGTTTGAACCACTGTAATTCCTGATTTCTTAGGTACCACTTGTACTGGGCTCACCCATACACTACTAGAGATGGGGTAGATCACCCCTACATCTAGTAATTTCAGAACTTCTGACCAAACCACTTCCTTCATTGTTGGGTTCAATCTCCTTTGTGGTTCATGAGAGGTTTTTGCATTTTCTTCCAAATGGATTCTATGTTGGACCACAGATGGGCTTATTCCTTTTATTTCTACTATGGACCACCCTATAGCTTCCTTGTGTTCACCAAGAATGTTTACAAGTTTTTTCCCTTGGATTGTGTCTAAGTCTGAAGCTATAATTACCAGAAGGGTTTCTAATGGACCTAAAAATACATATTTTAAAGTATCTTGCAACTGCTTGAGTTCTAACTTGGGGGCTATTACAATAGATGGGACGGGTGGGGAAGTAGATGGGGTCAGAATGTCGTGCTTCGGTTGCCACCTGGTGCTGTCCATAACTGTGGTTGAGTTCAAACGGGCATTTATTTCTTCAATATGTCCATCCATGTCAAAATCAGTTCCGAAATGTGCCAGACAAGCCTCCAATGGATCCTCAGAATTCAAATAGGGCAAGTGATTTTCCACCAATTCATGAATATAACTGACTTCAAATACCCCATCATCCTCATCAGGAGGTTGTTACTGACATTAAAAATGTTCACTTGAACTGTCATGGTCCCAAATGAAATTTGCATTACTCCATTCCTACAATTGATCATAGCATTGGAAGTCGCTGGAATGGTCTTCCTAAGATCACTGGTATTTTGAGTGCAACCCCAAATGTGTTTGTTGTATCCAAGACAACAAAATCGACTAGAAACATGAAGTTTTCTACTTTGATTAAAACGTCTTCGATTACCCCCTTGGGGCATCGAATCGATGCATCTCCCAATTGCAAGGTCACATGAGTCTTTTTCAGCTCCCCGAAACCTAATTCTTCGTAAACAGAATACGGAAGAAGGTTCACACTCGCACCCAAGTCTAGCAAAGCGTGCTCTATGTGATGGTCCCCTATTTGACATGAAATGGTTGGGCACCCTCGGTCCTTGTATTTGATCGGGGTTGGACAAGAAATGATCGAGCTTGCTTGTTGAGCTAGAAAAACTTTCTTGGGCACATTAGTAGTCCTTTTAAAGGTGCAAAGGTCTTTCAAAAATTTGGCATAGGCCGGAATCTGTTGGATAGCATCAAGAAGTGGGATGTTTATTCTCACCTATTTAAATACTTCTAGCATTTTATCCAATTGGGCAGTTGACTTGGCAGGACCTAGCCTTTGGGGGTATGGTGCCTTAGGGAGATAAGTCCTAGGAGTGGGTTCACTAGGGGATGTTTCAGCATTAATTAGGTTCTCCTTGGATAGGTGAGACTCCATCTTGGGCTCATCATTCTCAATTAGTTCCTTGATTTCCATTTTCTCACTCTATTTTTCCTTAGGTTCCGTGGGTAGTTCTACCTTGTTATCAACCTGTGTACCTGACCTAAGAGTGATTATTGATTTGACTTGCTTTAGGCCTTTTCCTTTGTTATCATGAACAACTTGGCCCTTAGGATTAGGTTCAGGTTGACTAGGGAAGGTTCCCTTATTTTTTGCACTCAAGGAATCGGCCAATTGACCCATTTGGAATTCTAGTTTTGCAAGGGATTGAGAGTGGCCATTCAAAAGTTGAGTGCTGGTCTGCTGAAATTGAATAGTACTCTGAGTCATGAGTTTTAAGGCCTCTTCTAAAGAATCTATCCTCTGGGTCAATGGATTGGGGTTGAGGTTGGGTTTTTGGAAGCCGGGTGGGGTATTGGCTTGAAATTGAATGGGCTAAGATTGAATGGGTTGTGATGGGCCACCTTGAGTTAGACCCTTGGTCCAAGAAAAGTTCGGGTTGTCCCTCTAACTTGGATTGTAAGTATTGGAATATGGGTCATACCGTTGACGATTATCAAAACGAGTGTTTTGATCAAGAGCATTTACTTCCTCAACGGAAACTTTGGGTCAAGCTCTCCACTCACCGTCTGATTATAATTTAGTGACCCCAAAGTGCTTGGAGTGGGTTTTTGGTTCATTTCTAAGGCCTCCATTCTCTTCATTAATGTAGCCAGCTTGGCCTCTGCCTCAATTTTGGATTCAAGTTTGAACATTCCCCCCTTTTCTGGAATGGTAATTTTAGGGGGCTCCCTCTTGATAGGGGCCCACTGTAATGTATTTTCAGTAGTTTCTTCTAAAAATGTCCATGCTTCTTCTGCCGTTTTCTGTGTAAAATTCCCACCACAAAAGATTCCACCATTTGTTTAGTTGGGTAATCCATGCCTTCGTATTCAATCTGGACCAACCGGATTTTTTCAAATCCATGGTGGGGACACTGGATCAAAAGGTCTTTGAACTGTTCTAGATAATTGTAAAGTGTCTCCCCATCCATCTGATAAAACCCATTAATAGCCTGCATAATTGAAGCGGTTTTTTGCTTAGAGTAAAATTTTTTATAAAATTCTTCAACTAGCTTGGTCCACGTAGTGATGGACCTGGCCTGTAAGGCATACAACCATGCCTTAGCTTTCTCTTTTAGAGAAAAAGGAAATAATCTAAGCTTTAGTATTTCCTTAGTCATTTGATTTATCCTCATGGTCCCACAGATATCTTCAAATTCCCTAACATATTGGTATGGATTCTCTTGGTCTATCCCATGAAAGACTCGAAGCATCTGGATCATGTCAGATTTGATCTCAAAGGTAGCATTGGTCTGGGGTAACCTGATACAGGACGGTTGAGTTGTCCTGGTGGGGTACATGTAATCCTTCAAAGCCATGGGTGGGTCCCCTTGGTCTACTTCCGCCATTTTTTGTTCAAATTATTCAAAAATTGAAGAATTTCCTACAACGGAGAGAGGTAGGTCGGGTTCAATCTTGACTAGCCTTTTTTTCTTACGTTCCCACACTATACTTCTCTCAGACTGATTTTTCTTTGTTCGCATACACTAGGTTAGACCTAAAAAAATTGTTAACCTAATCTATATGCAGGGTCCTAATAGTCCCAGTATGATGCACAAGCAGTTATGCACAATCATTGAGCACAAGAAGGTTCATAGGGTTATCCTAGATCACTAAACAGCTCCTAACTAGTTGAAAAGAACACGTAGGCCTCCAATTCGATCTTATGAAACCTCATTGACTAGGTGAGCCACCAGGGAGTGGTGGGGATGAACCCACTTAAGAACAAATACCTTGAACAGATAAGCTGTCGCACTCTCAGGAACAAAGGCTTTTCTAGACATCAACTTTGGTCAAAGAACACAACTAGTGCAACCGTCAGTGGTCTTTGTCCTATTGAGCTCGAGTCCTATGGTCTCATTACTACTTGATTTTAATTAAAGTTATGTGCTAGTTTGAGATGATTAGACTTAGGTGGGCAAGGATCTGGTGATGAAATCCAGTCCTTATCTTATTTGGGTAGCTTGCCCTTAACTAAGTGTGTGGGTCCAATTTAATTTGTGTGCCAAGTAAGCAATCACAATTTGCAGAAGTTTAAATCACACAAGCCCACTTGCAGATAAAGATTCGTGGGTTAAAGATAGAGAATCTTACAACCAATCCAAGCAATCTTATCTTCTTGCAAGCTTATCTTTAAAGTAAATTTGATTTTCAAATTTTGAATTTTGAGAACAATCTTGTTTGCTTAAAAGCAAATCCAGCAGTTTCCTATTCCCACAAGCAACCAATCCAATGAAAATTAAAAAAAAAATAGTAAATCTTATCACCTAAGATAATAAAAAAAACAAAACTCTATCTAACCTAATCTAAAAGTTGCAATCTTATCTTAATCTATAAAAAGAGATAAACAAAATTTTCAAAAGATGATAGAGTTAATCCAAACTCTATCACAAACAAATTCAAAGTTAGTAACCAAAATCAAAATCCTATGTAATCTAATCTAATCTAGAAAATTAGAAATTCAAACCTATCTACTCAAGTTACAAGATATGATTAGAATTCAAAATGAAAAGTTATTCAAATTGATCAAATCTTATCTAACCATAATTTTCAGATTTTGAAAGTCAAACTTATCTCAACAATGGAAATTCAAATGCAAAATTCAAAAGTTAGTAGATTAATACAAGAAACTCTAATCTAATCCTAAAAATCTGAAATTCTATCTAGTCTAATCTAGAAATTTGAGTTTTTTGTCACTTACTGAAATTCGAAATTAAAAGATTTTTTATATTTTTTTCTTAATTAAAAATTCCAAAAATTCAATAAAATGAAAAAAATAAAAAAAATCATATAAAAAAATCAGAAAATCTTTTCCCTTTTTTTTTGAAAAACAAACTAAATAAAAACTAATGATGTAAAATACAGTTGTATGGATGATGCAAACTAATGCAACCTATGTATGCTCATGAACCTAAATATGACTAAAAAAATTCAAATTTTAATAAAAAAATTCATAATTGGCTCCCTGGCAACAGCGCTAAAAACTTGATTTGAATTTAATCAATCTACTTAAAACTGCAAGTGCACAGTTGTCTTGTTGAGACAATGACAAATGCAGGTCAATCCCACAGAGAGCATTTTTGAACTTTCTAATTAAAAATTTGAGTTTTTTTTCAAAAGGGAAACAATAATAAAAGAGAAGTGCGATATGCAAATCAGAAACTAAACAAATTAATAACAATGATAAGAAATAGATCAGAGCAGCTAGAATCCACTAAATTATTTAAAATTCCAATTGATGTAATTAATTTACCCTTTCATCTCAATTATTGCTCAGATCAGAAACAAATCAATGTTTCTGATCTGGATGATTTGACTATTGCAAAAACCAACTTTAATTAAAAAAAACAAAATCAATACCCAAGACCTCCTTCACCTCAAAAAAGAATGAATATCCTAAGCATTACCTATCAAACTAAGCATAGACTATCAAAGATAACCAAAGATCTAAGCATAATCTACTAAAGTAAGCATAAATAATCAAGATTTATTCATTAAGAACACAAATTAGAGGTTTGCCTTTGGCATGAAGACAGATCTATTATTACATTTTAAAAGCACATTAACAAGAGATAAACAGAAAAGAGTAAAATAATAAAATAAACTAGAACATTAAAATACTTAGCTTCATCTTTCGCTCCAATTAGAAACTTAGCCCTCCATTGTAAAGAACATCAAAAATAACTTCATTGATTCCTTCTTCTTATATAATGGTCTCTCAGAGTTCTCTCTTCTAGATCCTAGTTTTTGGAACAAGGCTCCAGAATACTATAAAATAAAAATAGAAATTAATGGAGGGGAGAAGTGGAGAAGAGAGGGAGAGAGAGATCTAGGATTTCTAAATCTGGCTGGGGGTGAGGAAGAGCCTTCTATGACCTCCTTTTATAGTTTTCTAGCTCCTCAGGTTCATTGAATCTGGTCCTCTTTTTGGTGGATTGATAGATAAGATCAGCTGCATGTTGATTGGGTTTATCTCCTTAGATGAGAGAGATTTTAGAGATAAGATGAAGTGGAAGCTTTAAGCATTCTTATCTGATCTTCTTATGGGCTCCATAGAGAAATGTGCAACAGTTATACTTTAATGGTGTAGATACAATTGCAATCCTGCCTAAAAATGTACATAAAACTTCCTAGGCCCATCACTTTCTCATTTTAGCTCCGATTTGTGTAATCTTGGGCTCCACGAACATCTAGTCTGAAAGAGCTCTCCAACGGTGGCATTTGCACTGATCCGCGTTTGGATTGAGAGTTATGGTCATTTTAAGATAGTTTATTTTGAGAAAAATGGGATTGAATTTTAATTTGCAATGGACTCTATCTCTAAAAATATTTCTTCTGAAAGCCTTAGCTGATCTTCAGACTGGATCCACGGGCAGATGAAGTCTAAGTGTGTGGATCTTCAAGCAGTGGGACCCAAACATCCCAGGGTTCTGTGGGTCCTACAAATTTCATTTTCTGTACATTCTAAGTAAACACATTAAATACTGAAGAGCTCACATTGAAGTGGGACCCGTCCGGACAGAGTTCTACTCCAATGGGGTTTTTTGGAGAAAAATTGCAAATATTCTTAATTAATGCATAAGATGTGCAAAAATTGTACAAATTCCAATTTTTAGGTGAAAATGCATGAAATGATGAAATTGAATGAATAATGTTGCATTTAACCTAATTAAGTCCCTAATCTAATCTAAAATGATGCCTAAATTGTGCAAATTCATAGACGTAACGGTCCTTAACATTAACATGTTTACTAATAGATTTGGAATATATCAATAAATTGTTAACAATTATGACCACAAACTGCTAGACAAATGAATGAAAGATTTTATATCTCCAAAGACACAATACACTCATGCAACACCAACCAAACAATCTAGCTAAACCTCCTAATGCCTAAATTCAATCTTTGGAATTGACTTTAGACATCTTACTTTGGAACTCAAGACTCACGATAAATAGATCTCAAATCATTTTAGAGATTTACCTGCACCTTAAATTGATTGGACAACTTCCCAACACAAGGCAGTACATTCATGATCTAAATAATCACCTTGTTCAGCTGCTTATAATCATTACAAATTTGATGGTGCCAACTATCTCTCTAGAAAACAACACCAAAGCTTCTCACATGATTACTAGGCATAAGATACTCCTAAACCTCCTTTGAATACTCTTATACAAAAACCACCTCGAAAAGCTACTCTAGGCAACACTCACATAGACTACTCTCTAACAACACAGCTAAGAGCAAGAACAAAGAATCTAGATTACATATGGAAAGATACCTCCACTAATGGTTCCTGCAGCTCTTGCATCCTCACGCGACAACATGAACACGCCACCTACCTGGTGCTGACTTTGTCGCTTAAATGACCTCTCTGTTGAGCTTACGGAGCTGTGCTAACAATCCTATGCTAATGATGGTACTTTCTAGAGGATTGCACATTTTTCTTAGGCTCACTGACGACCATCTTCTGCTTAATCACCTCGACTACATAGGCTCTCTTAATGACATCGTCATGCACCGTTGGTTGTTGAAATGTAGTGACATGACCAGCAAGGGATGGCATCAATGTTTGTCAACTCTAAGTGTAGAGCTGTGATGTAGTAATAAACTAGTGAAACTAAGTTGATCCTCATGGAGCAATGTTTTTGAGATGTTTTCAACTTGTCACCTGCCTAAATAAAATTCTAAAACTGACTTAATTTAAAATATAATAAATATATTCATTCCTAAGAATTAAACAATTACAATAACAATTCTTAAATTAAAAATCCTAATTCTAAAACTTCCTAAAAACAAAACTAAAATTTCTGCAAAATAAAACACACATTAGAACTTCCCATAAATGAAAACTAAAATTAGAAACTTACTAAACTAAAAAATAAACAATATCAGAAACTAGAAACTAATTACAAAAAAGTGAAAGAAAAAAAACTTTCCTAAATTAAAAACTAAATTAGGTTAAGAATCTACACTTTCTAAAAACAAAAGATTTACAACATCACTTCAAATTAGAAAGAGGTTTAATTTTAGAAAGAAATCTAAACAAAAATTTAAGATCAAATTGGTAAACTCCTAGTGCTAAACAATTTCTTACAAACAAACAACACAATGCAACTAATCAAAGCAACTTTCTAAGTTAAGTTTTTAAGTTAAGATCGAATCTTTCCTAAATTATCATACACAAGAGTCCTTCTAAAAATAAAATCTGAAACTAAACTTTCATAAGCCAATCTATGAGGTATGAAGGACGACAATGCAAACTAAAAAATACTACATGAATGAGTGGGGCGTGCATGAATATGATGTGCGGCCAAAGTTGCTTCAGAAATCAACTTTAATGGTACTAATTTGATTCTATTTCAGATCTGAAACTTCTTCTTTTAAACACAGAAAATCAGTTCTTAAAGAGTAGTTTAAACAATTCACAAACACATCATACAATCACTTGAATAATGGCCAACTTTCACCACTGTTTTAGATCTGATTTTGGACGGTTTTCAATGATTTTTCAGTTCTGATTTCAGGTTTAAAAACATTTGTAAACATCAGGCAATCACTGATATAAACATGTACAAATCAGATTTGCAAAACGTCATCTAACATAAACCTTGTTAAGATTAATTTATGTACAAATCTGGACTGGTTTCAATTCTGAAGTTTATCGAATTTGTGGTGCAGAAAATTAAGTGCTACAGCTGGTTCAAACATGCCATCATTCCCTGTTCAATTCGGCTATGTTAGGTTCAGTTTTATCTTAAGTTTTGGACTGTTTTTAATTCAGATTCATGGAACTTAGCAAAACTGAAAAATCTGATTTCTAAATTTAGCATGATCATCACCATTAAACATGAATAAAAAGTGAAATATGCCTGAATCTAATGCAACTTACAGCAGTGAAACAATTCTAAAACAACCTGTGCAATAACATAAAGTATGCAGTAAATTGAAATAAAAGTGTAGAAATTAAAAATAAAAGTACAGGAAAAAATGTAAAAGTGCAGAAATTAAAAGGTGGTATAAGTGAAGTCAAAGGGTGTAGAATGCTGAAATCAAAAGTGGTAAAACAGGAAATCAGAGGTGGTATAATTAAAGTCAAAGGTGGTAAAATTGAAGTCAAAGTTGGTAGAATGCAGGAAATCAAATGTGGTGTATTCACTTAAAATTCTCTCTTAATCTAGCCCTAAAAATTACTTAAAATATGCTATCTTAAATTGGGGTCGTCAATCCAAACAAGAAAACACAAATCAAGTAATAGAAACAACCATAAGAATAAGAAGAATATCAACATGAATATTATTGAACTACTAGTACGACAATTCTTAATACAATATTAAAAAAAACTTTAAAACAAAAGATTACGCATACTAGGATGGAAAAGAATTCCTCCTTCTAGTTGAATCATCAAGGTTGGTGGTGTGGCTTTAGGGCTAAGCCTCCTTGATGACTTGAGATGTAGAGACAAGAGAGGGAGAGATGGTTGTAGAAATCTAGAGGTGGGAGGTGGATAATTCTTCCATGCTTTAGACTACCACAAGGCTGTCCTATTTATAGTATTTCAACCCCCAAAATTTCCATTCTCTTTTGATTTGATAATATCTTTAAAAAATTTAAAATTTGAAAAAAATTGGAATGCACATAATGCTTTGGGCATGAATTCCACCTTGGAGATTTTCTTCTTCTTTGTTTTTTTCCTTCCTTTCTTTGGAAGTCCTTCTTTGATGCTTCTTTTTTTTTTCTCATATTTGCTACCTTGCATTGAGATTTTTTTAAGAGATACTTGAGAGAGAAATCCTCACTTAAAATCAAATATGGCCCACTTGAGGTGTAGAACTTCCTCCTTTGTCCTTTGTGTTGTTAACTTTCCTTCCATGGAAGATTCTCCTTGTTGGCTTCAAAATCAAAGAGATATTCCAAGATAGTTGTCCTTGATTTTTTCTTCTCTTTTTGCAACAAAAATTTGAATCAAATCTCCTTGGGCGTCCCACACTTGCTTGGAATTTTTTTTTAATTTCTACTCATTTTCAAAAGAAACTCTTATGTGGCTTTCCTTCCATAGAATATCTTGAGATCTCTTGAAATTATCTTGAATTATTAAAAGATAATTTGGATGATATAATAAAACATGGTGGACCCCTTCTTGAACATCCCACAAGTATGTCCTCACACATGCGCATGTGCTTGGGACCATGAAGACAATTGTGCATTGTTTTCTTTTAATTTCTTTCCTCTTTTTAATCCTTCTCTCCTTTCTTTTGAAAATAAATTTCTTGCTCCAATTCTTCAAAATGGGACCCATGTCATCAATTGCCTACAAAAAACATGTCTGAATTCATGTAAAAAGACAATTTTACCCCTAAGATCACAAATGCATAATTGTGGGTTCATCTCTCATGAAATGACAATGAAAATGCACACCATTTTTCTTGATTTTATGTGAATGACTTAATGATGATGAAAATTTAATTTATTTCATGAGAAAGTTTATTTTCACAAAACTTTCCAAAAATAGAACTCCAAAAATGGTAGGTTTCATGAATGTAAGCAAAAAGTATGATTTTTAAGCAAAAAATACTAAAATGATTTAAAAATGCATGAAACCATCATATCACACTAAATGAAGCTCTTTTGAATCAATAAGTCCTTAAAATGATCAAAAGTATCCATGAAAATATGTATTTTTAAGGACTTATCAATCAACCTTTCGATGAACACCTCTGTCTTCTCATTGGTATCGATGAGATTTGCTGTGAATCTGGAGAGTTGTGTGAAGGTATGAATGAAATCTACCACGGTCATGGACTGCTGCTGCAAGGTAAGGAACTCAGCCTTTTTTCAATGATTGACATATTTAGGAATGAACACTTTAGAACTGAGCCTAAAAATTCCTCGGTTAGTTCATGACAAAACATTATCAAATTTAGACTCTTTACAAACCATATTTCCAACACACTAATCCTATTCTCACCATGTATCTAAAGTTTTAAGTCTTTTATCCAAAATTTTATTCATACTCAAATACTATCACTTAACACAAGAACAATATCTTTGATACCATTATTTACGAATGTCATGCCCCCGACCCGAGATTAGGTCAATATGGATATGCCTGTGATGTCGCAAGCATAATCCTATAGAAATTCATGCCACACTAGGCAAACATAGACCATTACAATGGAATTTTCACATTTCTCATATGCGTAAAAGATCCATAGTACATGCAGATTCAAAACCAACTGTGGAACTTAGTGCTTAGTACACCTAATGAGTATTCTGTGATAGTATAAGAGCCTAAAAAAATACCTGTTTAAAACATTTCATACTCAATTAGTTAAAGAGTTTTCAAAATAAACATAATCCCATGCATAAACTACATATCTATGTGCATGTAAACCTGATAACGTGCTAAAGTGCATGATGCTCAAAGACCAAATGCATAATATATATCCTTCAAATGAAATAAACATAAACGAAGTCAAATGTCATGATGATAAGATAAAATGAACTATCGTAGCCCAAGTCCTAAATGCCCAACAAGACCTGTGTCACCATATGGATAGATGACTAGAAAAGACATCATTTAGTCCCCACTTGTCTAATTTTGAAGGTACCATTGAAGCAACCTCCGGGAGAGCATCGATAATTGGGTATGTATCGGAGTCGGGTTCTACAACACTAAGGGTAGCACCATGAGCATGACAACTCAACAAGAAATAGGTAAGTAATACACTAAACATATTGTTCCAAATAGAATTTGAGACATATCGATTAAATAGGGCAAAAGCGTAATCTAAGCATGCTAGCATAAGGCTATGTATAATCATAAGGAATCGAGATAATGGAATATCACAACTAGATGAAAAACTAAATGGCCTCAATCCTCCCTGAAAAAGATAGATATCAGAACACAGCAGGGGATCAGGCAGCTAATTTGATTGCTCAAAGGAGCGTTGACTTATTCAACAGTAAACCAATTGCAGTGGCGCACAAATTCTAACCCATACTTGGCCCTGCTGGCCTCATAGAGTCAAACTCAGTAGTGCCAACTCCACAAACCAATATAGATAGAACATATAGAACCATCATGCTCTCATACTTACTTTCTTAACAGAACTTACTTACGCATCATTTACACTAATACAAGCATGATGATATCAAATATGAATGGTAGTAACAAAAGCAATGTGAGAGAAATGAAAGGAACATAACTAAGCTGACAACACAAGTAAGTGAAGGATAAAGGAAGTCATATAGATATGCATAAGTTTCTAATTAATTAAGAAAGAAGGATAGATTACAAGCCAAGCTAATTTAAGATGTCTGTGGCCCTAGCTTTCTACTTCGGCTTGACCATAGGGTTCCTAATTCCATTTGTTACCAAAATCTTGGTGTTGCATTGTCTATGAATCTGGACACTAGGCTCCTTATACCCATACATTAAGGGCATAACAATATAACGAACTAGATCATCTAATAAGGATGAATGACAGTTAACATTTTCCTTCCTTACCCAATTTGATTTCGTTGGACAAGTGTAAGGTATAGGGAATTTAAAGTCAAGGTCTTACAAGGTCATAAAGTTCTCCTAGTGTTCTAATGTCACACTAAATCCCATGATCAAGCTCAAAGTTCCCTAAAGTACATTTGACTTAGTCAAGTCAAATAGAGTTAGATTATAGGGAGTTTACAAATAGGAAAACAATCACAATAAACATAAAAAAAAATTTGGTTAGACCTACCCAATCTATCGTGCCTGGGTCTAATCAATCAGATCAAATCCAGATGCGTAATTCGATAGATTGGATGTTATGAATTTCTAATGAAATTCAAAAAACATCTTGTTTGATTGATCTGACATGTGTCTGATCAATGTGACATGTGTCTGATCAATCTGACATGTGATTGATTGATCAGGCCTGAGACTAGATTTCACATTCGACTCATTTTGAGTCCGAACTTTACCATAATCAATCCCATCATTTCCCTGCACAAAATCTACCATTTCTTGCACCCAACTTAGCATATTATGCCATTTATTTCCTATCCATTGCATTTAATCCAAACCCTCATTTACTCCATTAAAAATCTATTTCCACCGACTATAACATCTAATTATAAAAACAAGAAGAGGATGAGTTGAACCAATGTACTAAAGCATAGAATCTCAAAGAATCAAACTTAAATACAACCATGCATGTCACTACTTGCTTATTGTTGCCTTAACCGGTGCCTTAGACTTAATCAAAGCTAAATGAGATGAAATCCCCAAATTATTAAGCTCAAGCAAATGACCTATTCATGAAAATGGAATTAGAATAAAATAGAGATGATGAGATGCATGTCATAGCATGGATTTGGGTTTCCTTTATTAAAATGAAGTTGAAATCAAAGAAGCAGTATGCTACTTTTACCTTAAGAAGTTGTAGAAAACAGCATACAAGTTCCAATAGATCTAAGCTTGAAAATGGTAGAAAGAGAGGTGGGGGAAAAGAAGATAATAGAGTAAGGTTCTTTTTAATGGTAGAAGTCTCTCTTTTGATTTGAAAAAGAGGAAAGGGAGTCTTTAGCTTATAAGTTGTAGAGAAGGAAAATATAGCTTCCCAAACAAACAAGCTTGCAAATGGTGAAATGGGTGATGGGGAAGAAGATAGTGGTGGAGAAGGTGTGGTGGAGCAAAGTTCTCTCTTTTATGGTGGAAAAGAGGCAAGGGAGGTGGAGGTAAGAGATGGAGGTAAGGAGATGGGGGCTAGGGTTTTGGCTCAACAAAGAAGAGTTTGCTTTTATACTTGAGTTCCTTATAAAATTACAAACAAGTCCATTTCTTTGAACATATCACAAAATGGGTTAAAGGGACTTTCTTGAGATGAAATATCTTAAGTTATGTTACAAATGAAATAGAATGCCTATAATAAATGAGAAAATGATGGAAAAATACACAAACCATGCACCAATACAAGGTCCATCTAAGCTACCTAAACGAGGTTAGAGTCCAACCCACCTACCTAACTAACCCAATTAACAAATAATCATCAAATTAGGCTAAAACAATATAAATTATTATAAAACACGATTAATTAGCAAGACCTTAATCTGGGGAACGAGACCTTATAGTGACCATGGCAGTGCCTTGAATGCATTGGTCTGGGCTGGTTGGTAGCCTTTAATAATCTAACAATTGCAGACTTAAAACTAGGTTTTTATTTTATTTTTTTTATAGAAAAGAGGGAATTTTATTGAAGCATAATATGACTACTACAAACAAGATTACAATATTCATTCAAAAGGATATAGATAAGAGTGGGCTCCACCTGATGGGGAATATTGAAAAGTATTTCTACTGCCTCTATTAAAACCTTAATATTTTTGTATGAATGGTTAGCAGAAGAAATTTTAATATGGTATTTGTGACACACTGTCACAACTTATCATGTTTTAGTGCTAATTAATTATAGATTTAATCTAATTAATCATGCTTGATGTTAAATAGTGCTAATTCAAGCTTGTTTTGTTTCATTGTGTTTAATTGAGTTGAATTCGGGTCTTAGATAGGTAATTTGGGCCATTTAACCTCGAATGGGAAAGGTAAAGCCCATTTTCAAAATTTATATTTTTATAATTTTACATCGTACGGATACCATCTTAACGTCATTGCTTGTATCTCGTCAGTAAAATAGCTTTGACGTTGGACTCCACATCATTGGGTTTCATTTGATTCAAATGGGTACGAAAATGATTTAAACTATAATTAATATAAGTAACTTGGACTTAAGTGTATTATATAAGAAATCCCCCTTATAAAAGAACCCAAATTAGTAATCGGTGAATTTTTCTTCTCGACATTGTTACTGGAATTCCTTCATCTCTCCCTCCTTTACATTTTTCTTCAAATTCAAGGGCAGGAAGCTGTTGACCCATAAAAAATCACAAGTGCTACGGTGAACACATTACAAGCAAATTCCAAGCTTAGAGGCACATAAACCCTAGGGTTGTGGGATGCCAGGTCAAGTACTGTAGCCAGATGTTCAGAGCTAATGCAACTCACTCAGAAGAATTTAGATGAGCTTAGAGTGTAGTAGTTCAAATTTTGAAGTTAGTGGACTTCATTTGGTCCCTCAACTCACTAATTATCAAATTCAAGGTTCATTGACTCATAACCTAGGGGTCATTGAACATATTCAAGCTCTTGGATTATCAAAGTGGTTGAGAATCATATGGAAACTCCTCCAGCACATGCTCAGAAATGATGCTTCAAAGTTTCAAAGCATTTGGACTTCATTTCAGCTCAAACTTAAGCCTCAGTGGTTTTTTACTAGCTCCTTGGGCCCACTGTGGCAATTGCCACTTCTACATGGAAAAATAGGTTGAAACTCATGAGAATCTCTTTGAAAATATTCATGGATTATACTTCAAAGTTTTAGAACATTTGGACATCATTTAGACTCAAACTTAGTTTAGAAGAATATCTACCAAGCTCTTTGGAGTCATTATGCAAAGTGACACCTAATGAAAACCAATTTAGCTGAAACTCTTGAAGAAAGATCAAATTATATTCAGAAGTAGCTCTATAAAATTTCAAATCAAATGAATGTCATTTGACCCAAGTTTAACAAAAAGGTCAACATTGGGTCAATAACCCCCAAACCTTGGGGTCATTGACCAAAGTTAAGCCTCCAGGTGTCCAAAGTTGATGAAATTTGGATGCAAAGCTCAAGATGTTCTCAAGATTAGTTCCTCAAAGTTTCAAAGTAGTTGGACATCATTTAGGTGGAAAACCATTTGATTGCTAGAAATATAAGGGGACATTGACTTAGGACATGCAACAAATGGACCACTGATCAAAATCCTACTTCAAGATGCTCCTGACATAAATTCCTCCAAGTTTCAAGTCAATCCAAGGTCATTTAGGACTCAAACAGCTAAAATAAGGGCCCATTTTCACGAAAAGTCAAGACCAACTTCAAAAGTCAAAACATGATGAAATTCTATGACAACCTCAAAATTGTGTCAGAAAACATCCCTCTAAGTTTCATAAAGATTAGACATTGTTTGAGTTATAAACTAGTGAAAGTAGGTCATATACGTAAAAAAAAAAGCCTTTTCTGTGACCATGGCCATGGTCACGGACACCTGTAAAGTGGTTCCCGATGGTTTCAAGTGACTTTTTTCACTTTATTTTGAAACCCAACTTCCTATAACTCCCCTAACTGTCTCTAAAGTCTATAAAAAACATACTTAAGCACTTGGGAAAGGGTTCGAACGAAGGTTTCCAAGGTTCCACGAAGATTCAAAGGTTCCACAAGATTCCAATAAGAATTAGGCAGACATTTACACTCCACAAGCATCCAAGCTCTCTTTGTTCTTCTTTCCCTCACAAACTAAGGTGAGAAATGGTTCTGGAGAAGAAAATACATCTTGCCAATGCCCATAGAAAATGAACTTCAAGGCTACCAAGTGCCAAAGATCTTTGATAGGATGAAACTGTCTTCTTTGGTTCTCCCACTTGAAGGGTTCTAGGCCATCTCTAAAGTTGTGAACAAACCTCTTTAAGTTTCATTCTACTCTTTGAAAATTATAGGGTCAGAATGATAGAGCTATGGCCTCAATTGCTTGTAAAAAGGCAAACCTTCTAAATTTGCACCAATGTGATCCATAAAATCAAAGTGGTGACTGCCAAAGATCATAGATAATTTTAAGGTCGAATTCAGTACACTTGGTGATCTTCCAGTACTCTTAAAGTCAGAAGACACAAGTTTCAGCACTCCGGAAACATTACAGAAGCAAAAAAATATGAAATAGGCCATTGTCTATCAGTGACAGCAGGTCTTCATTTTTTGCTTCACTTTTCCACTTTTGCATGCCTAGTTTGGATCACATCTGAGACCAGAGGGAGGGGTTGTAATTTTCTAACACGTGTAAAAAACTTGCATCCCCAAGGTCATAGCATTGAACTCATATAATTAAAGGGAATTAAATGATGATCTGTAATTAATTTCCCAGTTTTTTGCGTGTTTGAGTGTGTGATTGTTGGACTTGATTCCTTCATATTAGCATAATCTCAAGCGCTTTCAAAAGACTGGCATTGTCTGTGGAAAATTTCTACTTTAATTTGTGATCAAACTAGGCCAAAAGATATGAAAAGGTGCTAAAATAAATGAAAAAAAGCTTAAAAGTACTGTTGTAGGCTAGTGACTACAGAGCACTATGTAAAATGGCCAGTGACTATAGAGTGCTATGTAAAATGGCCTTTGATCGCAGAGTGCTATGTAAAAAGTGCTGTGATTGCAGAGTGCTGTGCAAAATGTGTAGACTTGTTTTGACCCTATTTGGAGCTATTTGACTTTGAAGACATGTTATTCAAGACTTTTGATGTCTATGATGGGTTTGGCAGCATTTATGGAAGAATTTTGCACCATGAAGTGCATCAACTTGTGACCTTAAATGGAGGAACCTTGCACTTTGAAGTGCATGACCAAATCAACACCCATGTATGAAATGAAAGAATGTTGATTTAGTCCAAAAAGCTTTATGTTACTGGCTATAGGATCACCAGTTTATTTATAAGACCTAATAAATGTTTACATGAAATCAATCATAAGAACAACGACTTTTATAGTTATGCATTCTCTGAAGTCTTACATTGATAGATCCTGTGTGATCATTGTCATGGTGGTGCAGGCTTGATCCTGTGGGCATTATCTCTTTGGTTAAATCCAACTCTCTTTTGCTTATAAGTTGACTACACAGTCCCAAAATGCTGTCGAAATTTTGGTAGCTAGGACTAGTCAGCGTAGCATAATAAGATTATGTTTATGCCTGTTTTTGACAACTTTGGTTCATCCAATAAGGAGACCATGCTAGTTTAGAAGGCATTTATATGCCATTTCATCTAGCCCAAGAGGTAGCCATGTTGGTTATGAGACTGATACAGTCCTTCGGGTTCTTTAATCATTACTTTTGATGAAATTAATGAGAGGCTTTTCAAAATCTCCATGACCTAGAATGGTCCATTTGCAAGAACTCATAAGCAGGCTTAGATTGAGCTTAGTACTCTTCCATCAAGGGTCTCAGTCTTTTAAAGGCTTTTTATTCTTATGATCTTAGCTGCTTCCTTTTTTCTGAATGGGTCATTAGTGACCTCAAAGCACACAAAGAAGATTGAATTTCTCAAACCCTGGGTTTCCAAATATGCTTAGAACTTGTTTGGGATTTTTGCCAAGGCCCAGGAGGAACCTAAACCAAAGATGAAATCAGACAGCAGCAGTCTTCACATCATCAAGCCTCGTCTGTGGACAAGATTGGTTCGATTGATGGATCACAAATCAACGGTTTTTGGCAAGTTGCATGCTATGGCTGCCCGGGGGCCAATGTCAGCATTAACCCGATCCAAGCAGCGGGTCATCAATAATTAAATGCTTCAAGAACCGAAGGACCTTCGACAGTTCCTTACTTGCAAGAAGGCTCAAAAGGATGTGACCATTCTTAGATGTAACATGTGGTCACAACAACCAGATACTTCAAAACCCAGCGAGGTAGTGAACAAACCCTTGGCCTTACTTGCAGAGAGCACCTTCTAACCTTAAACTCAGAAAGAGGGATAAAGGTTCAACAAAAGGCATCTACCTTTGATCATTGTAGCACCTACCCCGCCATCTTCACCTCAGCGTCTGTCGTATTTAGCTAAACATCAAAAGAAGACTAAGTAATTGGTCATTGACAATGCGACTGATCTTTCTCACTTCAAAGACTCGCTCCAGCAGAAAAAGGAGCAAATAATTAAAAAAGAAAAAAAGAACAAAAGAGATGCTGTCTACATCCTCTTGTTTCCTAATTCCAATCTAATGGATTAGGAACAAGTCATTGGGATTTCAAGAACAGATTTAAAGATCAAACCTTGGTAGCTAGGCTAGCCAACCAAATCAAAAGGAAAGCCTTGGCTTGCTACAGAGGACAAACTCATAAGTTGTCTTTACACAAAATCACTTAAAAGTGGGTGGTTAGAGAGGATATCCTGACTTAACTGGGCCAGGGTCAACCCAAAGAGTTACTTAGCGTATGGTTAAAATTCAAACACAAGTGTCTAATTTAAACTCTCATTCAAGCAAGACTTCTAAAGATCATGTAGAGACAGACTCTGAAAATGATCTTATGATAGTCTTGGATATAGAAGATGGCTTGTTTACTCCTCAAACATTGACATCATCTTACCCTCGTCAGTACACTGTGTTTATGACTGAGGGAAGTGAAACTAGCAAAGATGGAAATGATGATGTTAGTGGTGATAAAGAGGTCGGTAAGAGGATGCCGATGAAAATGAAGATGACAATATCAATGATGTTATGGTATAATAAGGAGCCAAGATCAACCATATAATTGCCCAATTGAAAATCTTAATGGATAATATAGGTGGTCTGATCAAAGCTCAGACGAATACTCTTTTCACTGATAAAAGAGAACAAGCAATGACTAAGAAGGATGCAACTAAGATTGATCTACTCATGGTTCAAACTAAATCCTTGACAGACAAAATGGCAGTTACAAGATCTTCTGGTGATCATTCCTCAATTTTGGTTCTTCACACAGATCTGGAAAGGCATGTAAACTTCATCGAGCTTAAAGAAATATTGATGAAATCAAAGGTGGAGACCAGGATTAAAAAAAAAAGGGTATCACACCGATGTGCCCTCCAAAGTTTAATCTTGTTCCATTTCCATTAGACTATAAGTTTCTTACTTTCCAACCATACCTTAGAAATGGGTCAGCTCATCAATACATTATGCATTTCAAATCACTTCTTGGAAGTTTATTAGAATTAGATTGCATTGAAAATAAGACTGTTTGTTGGCACACTGAAAGGAGTCACCTTTGATTGGTAGAAGCAGTTACTAGAACTCTCTTTCATGACATGGCTGATCATAGAAGGAAAAGTTTTTGCTTCACTTCCATGAGGAGGATCAGAAAATCACCTTTGCCATGTAGCAAAAGGCAAAGAGATGATGAAACTACTCAGGCCTTTATCAATAAATGGAGAGCATTATCCTACAAATGCTTGGAACAACCATCTCAAAGGGTAACAATTGAAATTTGCAAAACCAATTTGCAACTAGAAGTCAAGGTTATTGTATTTAGTCACAAAACTAAGTTTCTAGCCCGATTGGTTGACGTTGCCACTGATGCGGAATTGACCTTCAAAGTGATCAGCCAAAATGAAGGTAAACTCGTGAAAAATAGAGTCATCTTCATCTTTTACAACAAAACCAAAGAAAAAGTAGGAGGTCTTCAATGTGCAGACCTCCAAGCCTTCTTAGATGCCTCAAAACACAAAGTGTGATCAAACTAAGAAAAAGGAGCATGAGAAAAGGAAGAAAACCAGGTACCCCTTTAATGGAGAAATTAAAGTGATCTTTCGATGATTGATGGATAACAACAAAATTAAACTTCCAACAATGAAGAATCTTGAACAAGTGGGTTGCATTAATGATCTCAACTACTATGCATATCACTGAATGGTGTCACATCCTCTGAAAGACTATTTCATTCTAAAAGAAAAGTCAATGAGATGTTGAAGAATGGAGTGATAACTTTTGACTGAAAGTATGATCCTACTCCGGTTAATATGATCTTCTTCTGACAGTTTGCACCTGTGGCGGTACCTTCTCTACCAAAACCAATAACTATTGAGTTCTGTATTGTCAATGCAACACATAATGAACAAGGTCTGATACCAGTTAAGACATTTTCATGAGAATAAATGTGGGTCCTTCCAGACCTAGTAAATGGTGAAGGCTGGGAAAAGGTTATGACCAAATCCACACCTGCAGAAAGAAAGGAAGCTAAATAACAACTCAAAAACTTGCGAAGAGCTGCCCAGAACCACTTGATCAAACAAGAAAAACAAATCAAAAGGAAGACAGAAAAAGTGATAGGAGCTTTTACTTCAAAAGAACCTTCTAAGTAAGTTAGAGGTCATTTCATCTTAGCCAACTTCATCATTCCAATTCCAAAAGATGAGGAAGAACCACTAATATCCGGCTGTAATAGAATATCATGGGACGATACACCTCCTAATTCAGATGATAAGGAAGACTTGTTAGACTTTTTTTACGTCGATGATGTTCAGTGGATTTATGATTATTTTGCTGATGAATACCCCCTTTGATGAGGATGAGAGTTTTGAACAAACTTTCAATCTTGAAAAGGTCACACTCAACATCAAACATGGTCTAACACATTGTTAGTGGCTCTTTATAAACTACATAGATGGAGTGCAAATGGTAAGTTGAGTGATTATCCTCCTTTTCCACTACCTCTAGAGATTCATTTGGATCCTTTGCCTTTGGTTGTATCTAATTGGAAACAACAATAGTAGGCATTGTCTTCTGGTTCCTAGGGGGTGACCTCTATACCAAATGCTTCTCCTAAACCAAGTGTTGAGCTAACTTCTTTAAAGTCAAGTTCTAAACAAAGTACTCAATTCATTATCTCCAAAGAAAATGGTGAGCTTGAGTCATAAGAGAAACATAATGAACTTAGCATTGGCAGTCTTGTTGTACCTCAAAAACTCTTCTAATTAAGGATGATCTTTTTAATTTAGAGGAAAAAATGCCGCCGGCACCTACTTTGGTAGTCATTAGAACTTTTGCTAATGAAACTTCAATATCTCAAGCCACTTCTGACAATAAAAATTAAGAGGCAGGCTTGGAAGAAGTCATCTAGCTCTTGGCATAAAAAAAGATACTTGTCAAGAGGTTGACCAAAACAATGTAGTCAACAATGGCACTCGCACTAGTCGCAATTATATAGTTAACTATGATAGACCTTCTTCTTCTTACGTAAATCTTTTGGGGAATAATCCAAATGTAAATGCAACTTCTTTGGAAGCAAATGTTAATGAAAGATAATCAGAGCCATTGATATATGTTGTTATTGAACACCTTAAGCACATACCTGCACGACTTCATAATTTTGATCTTTTGAAGATGTCTAAGGAGACTCGTAACAACTTCATTCAAGCTTTACAAGCTTTAAATACCATTAATGAAACTCATGTGGCGGAAATCTATCAGATAGAAAAGAACCATCTTAAAGCAGAGTCCAAAAGGCCTCAAAAGTAATGTGTGGAATGTCTTTCCATACACAATGCTTCCAATGCCACCATTTTTTTCGCCAAAGATGATCTCCCCTTAGGCGCAATGAAGCACATGAGGCTATTCTACTTCACGGCCTACATCAAGGAAATACCTTCTTAGTGAGTTCAAGTTGACCTGGCTCTGAAGCTCATCATAATCATAACTTTTTAGGAACTTGGCATCTCAATAAGCAAGCTATCTACTATTAAAATATTGATCCAAGGCTATGCTAGAGAAGTCCAGGATCTGATTTGTGAGATTCATATTCAGTTCCAGCTAGGTGATCTAACTTCAGAAGCCACTTTACATGTGGTAAAGACGCGTGCTTGTTATAATATCCTTTGAGGAAGGTGATGGCCTCATGACCATTCCATAGTGCTTTTCACTCTCCATCAATGCCTCAAATATATTGATGACAAGGGCATGATGCATCCCGTCTTTGCGGATGAAAAGCCATTCAAAGGCAAGGAGGTCCACTTCACCGATGCAGTCATCTATCAGGAAAGACTTGCAAAGCCTAAATCAGATGTAGACAACTCTAATGTGGATGATGATTGAGTGAAGCCCTTCACCATCTCAACATATTAGAAAACCTATCATGGTTTGGCAAAAGATCTGAGCTCGCTAAGAAGTTGGATTCTAAAAAGAACCTGATGGTCAGATTTATGGATACCAAAGCTCCATTGGTAATCAAGATCAATTTTGAAATCAAATAGTCAGATCAACCTTTGGTTATATCCACAAAGTCATCTAGGACGAAGCAACTAGGCCTTGTTATTCATAAAAACAAGACATGCAGTCCAACTATATCACCTGCTCAAAACCCAGCAGTGCCACAAATTGAGTATTTTTTGGTAACAATGATGAATGGGGAACCACCTTTTGTGTTCTATGGGGCAAACCTAGATGACGTACCAGTGCTTCAAATAGCAGTTGGGTGGGCTACACCATCTACCATGCTTCTTGGAGCAAGACAAGCACTTGAAGTAAGACTCCTTTCCTTTAGCCCTGCCTCTCATAGAGTCATTCACATTATGGGTTATCAGGAAGGAGAAAATGGTGGTACGGAGTTTTCTACTTCGGCAACACCCGTCTCATGCATTAAGGCTATGATTTAAATCTTCCTAAGAAGATTAAAATAGTAAAGGTTCTCCTATTGAACAAATGTGGTTTCTTTCATTGGTGACACAGATTCTTACTAAGAAAGCAATGATGTACCTCCTTCTGTTAGGAGAATGTCACTAGTGAGGCCTAATTCTCCTGTTACTTGAAGCCAAAACTAGTGGTGACAACATAATGTAGGGGTGAGTCATCTTATAGATATATCAATAAATGGCTTTATTCCACTGAAAATTGGGAAAATCCTACACACTAGTCACCATGGATTCATTTGTGCTAGATAGGCTTAAGGCCATCCCTTCGCAGCTTCATAGTAGCAATAGAGTTTCAAACCTTTGATGAGATGTCTCAAATTGTTTCATCCATTGAAGTAGCACTATATTATTTACAAGGGAGATCTAGATAGATGCACCCAGTGTATGCTGTCTCAGTGGTTAGAGATTCAGATTCTGAGGATCATGAAAAGGTGGACACTTTTGTGTACTTTATTTTTTATTAGGATTTCTAGTCTTTCTGTGGCACTACTCCATCTCAAATCTATGATTTCTGAGGTGCTTACTTTTTTGTACCTCCATCTTTGTAACATAATTGCTCAATAGTCTTGTATCAAGCTGAAGATGCTTCTGTTTCTTATCCTATCAAAAAAATCACCAATGATGGGAGAATAAGGCTTCACATCTACTGATCGTTCTTGAAAGTGATGTGAAATGCAACGGATTCAAGTTCAACATTCACACATTTCAATAATTAAGAATAATGAGAAATAATTACAGTTCATCATTAATTTCCCTTTGTTTACATGGGCTCAACGCTCTGACCTCGGGGATCAGGTCGTTTTATAAGTTTTGAAACTTTACAACCCCTCCTTTTGGTCTTAAGTGTGATCAAAACTCAAAATTTACAAGAAAATGAGTGAAAAGGGAGCCAAAATTCACAAAAGAAAAAAAAGGCAGGAAAAGGGTGACCATGGCCCACGGTCACTGACAGACAGTGGCCAAAATAGCCATTGTTTGTCCCCCTTTTCACTCCGTTTTGCTTCTGTGATGTCTTCAAAGTGCTAAAACTTATGCTTATTGACTTATTGAGTGTTGAATGACCACCAACGATGTTCAATTTGGCCTTGGAATCGACTACAACTTTTGGTAATTAGCACTTTTTTGTTATGATTGTTTTTGTACAAAATCCGGAAAAGGTGCTTTCTACAAGCAAACTGAGGCCAAAGTTATGTCATTTTATTCCTATAATTTTTAAGGAATAGAATGAAGCCTAAGGAGGCTTGTTCACAACTTTAAAAAAGGCCTAAAGCCCTTCCAAGTGAGAAAACCAAAGGAATGAGGTTTCATCCGTTATGTGCTTAATGGCCCTTGTATTTTTTTTCTCTAAGTGATATACATGCTTCTTCCACTTCTTTGAATCATTTCTCAGCTTAATTTAATGAGAAAGAGTAGAAAAAGTAAATTTGTAGTGCTTGAAGTGCTTGAGAAGCTTTGTGAATTCCCTTGGAACTTACTTAATCTTTTGAACTTGTTTGGAACCCTTTCCCTAAGTGCCAACATTTACCTTTTATAGACTTCAAAAGCATTTTAGGGAGTTATAGGAGGTTGAAGTTTGAAATAAAGTGGGGAAAACCACTGAAAAGTGACGAGAACCGCTTCACAGGTGTTTTTGACCATGGCCACAGTCACGAACAAGCCCAATTTCGGGGTTTTGCATATGTGACCTATTTTTATCTGTTTGGGGCTCGAACGATGTTTGATCTACATGAAACTTGGAGGAATGCTTTCTAACACTATTTTGAGTATGTCATAGAAATTTTAGCCTATTTTGACCTTCTGGAGTTGGTCACCCCCACCCCCCTGGGTTGACTTTTCATGAAATGGGCCCTTGTTTCACTGTTTGAGGCCCAATGATCTTGGATTGATTTGAAAATTGGTGGAACTGATGTTAAGAGCATCTTGAAGTGTCCATCTAGATTTCATGTGGTTTGGATTTGTGGAAGTAAGATTTCAAACAGTGAGCCACTTCTGGCATATTTTAAGTCAACGTCTTCTTACATTGCAGGTAGTTAGCTTGTTTTCTACCCGAATAATGTTTAATTGATTTGAAACTTTGGAGAGTTGGATTTGAGAAAATCTTGATTCATTTATTCAAATTTTATCATGTTTAGCCTCTTAGAAGTAGGATTTTTAATCAATGACCCCCATGACTTAGTAGTCACAGACTCCTACTTGTCATGTAGTTAAAGTAGGGTTAGACGAAGCCCTCTTGGCTCAAAAAATTGTAGAAGCACTTTTGATCATGACTTAAGTTTTATGTCCAAATTTCATCAACTTCGGTCACCTAGAAGTAGGACTTTGGTTAGTGACCCCATGGCTTGGGGGTCACTGACCCAAAGTTGGCATGTTTATTGACTATGGGTCAAATGACATTCACTTGACTTGAAATTTTACAGAGTTCCTCCTAAATATAATTTGAGCTTCTTCCAGGAGTTTCAGCTGATTTTGACTTGTGGAAGTGTCTATTATCACAGTGACCCAAGGAGCTGGAAAACAATTACTAAAACTTAATTTTGAGTTTAAATGAAGTCCAAATGCTTTGAAATTTTGAAGCATCATTTCTAAGCATAATTTGGAGTTGCCATATAATTTTGAGCCACTTTAGTAACTCAGAAGCTTGAGTGTGTTCAATGACCCTTAGACTTTGAGTCAATGAACCTTGAATAATGTCCAAATAAAGTTTGTCACCTCTGAATTTTGAACTGTTGCACCTTGATCTCATCTGAAATCTTCTAAATGAGTTGCATTAGTTCTAAACATCTGGATGCAGCACTTGACACAGCATTCCACAATCCTAGCTTTTATGTGCCCATGGTTTGGGATTTGCTTGTAATGTCTTCACTGCAACATTTATAATTTTTTTATGGGTCAACATCGCTTGTAATGTCTTCATTGCAACATTTATAATTTTTTTACGGGTCAACATCTACAATCCTGTGGTATGTAACATAATCAAGAACACGGGATACAATCTTAAGAACCCGTTGGCCTTGGAATGAGTGTAAATGGAGTTAGTCCCTTTTGATGTCTTCACTCTAGAAATCAATGATCTTAAAAAAGGGCATAGAATTGAACAGTTGTGACACTACATAGGATACGTTCCTTATAGTAACTTTCGTAACCCAATTTAGAACTTTAATGCAAGGTTTGTTGTCTTCACCGAGGGGTATGATTCTAATGACTCTCAGGAAATAACTACCTTCTAAAATCCTACTAATTGGGCTATGTTTTAGCATCCTGAAAGGGTAAGTGATGATGATGACACAATGTCACAAGTCACTAACTATTGGCCACCTGAACTAAATGGAAAAATAGATCCATCACAGCATACCTGTTGGGAATGTTTGGCCCTTGTTGTAAAAGCTAAAAAGGCCTAAGAAACTGAATTCATGGAAAAGGATCAAGCCTTGGCTTAAACCCCCAAATGAAATCCTAGAAGGTTTCGCAGAGTTGGAGGCTTCTGAAGATACTATGGAAACCTCCTCTTAAACCTCCAAATGAGGACCAAGTACAATAAATAAACTTAGGTACCCTAGAAAATCCTGTTCCTACCTCTATAAGCTTTCAAATCAAAGGAAAAGAACTTAACATGCATATGAGTTTCTTACAAGATTTTATGATTGTTTTGCATGGACCTATGCAGAAATGCTAGGTCTAAATCAAAAAGTTTCTGTACACAAGTTGAACGTAGCAGAAGATGCTAAACCTCTGAAGCAGGAACAAAGAAGGACAAAACCAAGAACCATGGACAAAATAAAAGAAGCCCAAAATGGTGCAGCCAAGATCCATGATCGAGAAGAATAGATCAATGTACCAAAAGATTGATCAAATCCACAATGGATTCCTGCCCTAAGGCATAGTGAAACATACCATAACTGAAGGGAAAACCCAATCTGAATATTATTAATTATCAAAAGCATAATTAACTACAATGAGCTCTCTCTTGTTTACAGGGTAGCAAACCTAGTTCTTGGCAAGCAAGACTTATTAATTAAAAGAAGAAACTCACTAATATTAACCCTAATGCAAACAAATTACTAATAATATTCTAATATTTAACCCTAATGAAATCAAACTACTAATTATATTCTTAAATAACTAGGTATCCAATTATGCTTATAGACTAAGCCCAATGGGTTGGCTGACTTTTTGTTTGGCCTATATTAACTCTCCACGCTTGGAAACACTTGACTACGATGAGTTTGCCAATGTGAGAAATGCTAGGAGGAGTTCAACTGCAAGGTGAGGGAAACTTTCTCCTCGGTCGAAAATCAATTGTACAAACTTTTGCTTTTACTATTGATCCCCATTTTGATGACATGGCATGAAAATTTGCTGCATTCGTTTCCTCCATGTAAAAGTAGATTGTAATGTTCTTGATTGTTGGTCTTTGCATGGAGCTCGGATATGTAAACAAACTAGTAGATGCTTCAATTGTTGACCGTTAGATATCTATATTTGCTCACGAAGATGAAGTCAATGTTGGGAACTTTAACAATTGGATCTTCTTGCGAAACCATTAGAGCAATTGATTTGAATTCAGGTGACTGAATGTGAATTGCTGGAAAATGAGTTATAATCAGATATCCAGGATGTTCAATGTCCTTAATAACTTGAGCAAATTCTTTAATGGCGGCTTGTTCTTGTTCTTCCTCAACTTTTTGTAGCCCTTGATCATCACTATCTTGATTAGATTCTAAGTGCACTGAATTTTCCATTATATCAACATTGCTTTGACTTTGCATAGTTGTTGCATCGTGTTTGTTAACTATCATGGTTGGCATCTCCTTTGGCATAGTCATGATGTTAATTGCTTCGTTTGGCTCTTCATTTGATTTTGTGATGGAAGGTGATGATGTAGGAGGAATGGCTTGTGGTGATGAGAATGAAGTTTTTAGAGGTAGCCATTTAATTCTTCTATTCCATGTAAAAGTGTAATTATCCACATGATCGGTGATGACCTTAAGAGAATGGAGCGATGAATGACCAAGTAAGACGTGGCAATATTCATTAGGATAACATCACATTTAACATTATCTTTATAAGAACCAAGCTTGCTTGGAATAGTACATTGATGCTGACAAGAATAGCAGAATCATCTATGCATGCAACACGATAAGGCTTCGGGTGTGTTGTAGTCAGCAATTGCAATTTATCAACTGCTTTTTTGGATATTACCTTCATAGCACTATTAGCATCAATAATGACATTACAACGTCTACCTTTGTAATTAACTTTTGTCCGAAAGATAGGAGGTATATTCTCACCAATAGAATTCTATGAATTATTCAAAAGTAAAAGGCGCCGATGAAAGAAAAGCAACGGACCTTAGTCATTAGGGTTTGAAACTTCGAATTGTGTCTCGCATTCAGGTTTGATGCAAGACTATCTAAGCATACGCTCAACACAAAGTGCTTTTCAGCACGCCTCATGACTAGTTTTGCAATAATTCATATTCTCTAAGATATATGGTTACAATCCTCTTATATAATGAGCCGAATCATGTATATGATCCTCTTGTAATCCATAGATCTCATACAACTCCCAAAATTGGCTGGTATAGTCATCAACTGACAAGTTCTTTTGCTTCGAATAAAGAAATTGCTCAAAATAGAGCTCATTGGCAAAATACCAATCGCCATGTGTGTATTGATACAAAATTGCTTGAATTTCAATAGAGCTTCCAAAAATTCTCATGATGACTCCGGTGCATAAATATCAAAAAGTAATTCCTTTAAATTATTATGCACCCGCTATGTGGATCTTGATAAGTGGAATATACCAGCAAAGACGGATTGTTGATTGGAGATCAAATGGCCAAGATATCACTCATTTTTAGAATCAATCGTTGAGATCGAGCAAGCCAAAAAATTTAAGCAATGGTTGTCTTTGGCTTCTTGTGGACAAAACCACACTTTTTTGCTTTTTTTTCTTTTTTTTTTTTTTTTTTTTTGATTGATGTGGTCAGGAAGACTTGTGTAAGGTTGGATTGAATTTTTTTTATGTGTGTGTGCTATTAGATGGGTTTGCGTCAAATCCAAAAGTGAATCCAACTGGATTTGGATTTAGGTTGGATTCGAACTTGGGCTCAACTGGATATGGGCTTAGAATCAAACTTAGGGTTAATTGGGGCCCAACTACTAAGGAAAAAAGATAAAAAATGGCATGTGGAATGGGGGACTTTTGTCTTTTTTGCTACAGTAAACGAAAAAAAAAGAACAAGGTGGGAGGGTTAAAAGAGGTCTTCTATTTTACAAGAGTAGAGAGGAAAGAAAAAGATGACTTATCTAGTTGAGAAGGAGGTGTTAAACTCACTGGATCTGGGTGAATGGAGGTGTGGCTATGACTGATGGAGACAAGTTGAGCTAGAGTTTCTCTCCCTAACTTTCTTTTTGATCTGTTTTCTCTCTCTCTTTTTCTTTTCTTCACCACTGGGATGGGAATTTAGACGAATGGTATCGGGATGGCTGGGATGGGTGATGGTTGGTCTAGGACTAGCATGAGTGGGTTTTTGTGATGGAGATGGTTTCGGTGGATTGTTAGGGGTTCCTGAGATGGTATGGTGATGGGGAGGGTTCTTGGGTTAGTGTTAGCAGAGGGGAAAATGGTTTCGATGGGCTTGTTACTAACGTAGGGTCGCAGGTGGTTGGGGAGGAGGGTTCGAGATAAGGGTAGTATGGATGGGATTTAAGGGTCGACTAGATCATAGAGTGTTGGGGATAAGGTGCTTGGGTTTGGTTGGGTATGTAGAAGATGGGTCACATTTTTGGATGATCGGCGAGGGCTCAGGGAAGGTTTGGGACATCTAGGAGGGTTTCGTGGAGAGAAGTTTTTGTGGAGCTATTGGGGTTCCTGTGGTTTTTGGGTATTAGGGTTTTTGCGGGATTGGTTGGGTTGAAAAGGGTAAGGCTCAATCTCAAGATGGAATTAGTGTCAAGATGGCTAGACTTGATTTGAGGTAGTGGAGAGATTGAGATGATGGGCCGGATGGAATATAAATTTAGGAAGGACGGTGTTTTCCTGGTGATCACTCTTCGGCTTTGATACCAACCAATGGGTTGGCTGACTTACAGTCTTGTTTGCATCAAAAAGCTCAGGGATGTTTGCTTTATCCGTGAAGAGCAGCACCTTGACTGGTTAGCTAACATAATGCCAATCATCAAGAAGAATGGGCAAATCAGAGTCTGCATCGACTTTAGAGATCTGAATAAAGCCTGTCCCAAAGATGATTTCCCACTACCCATAACATCAATCATGATTGATAATACTTTTGAATTTGAAAAAATGTCAATCAAGGATAGGTTTTCTGGATACAATCAAATCAAGATGTACAAGGAGGATAAAACGCACACATCTTTCCTGTTGTGAGGCAACCACTAGCATCTCTAGATATTACACACAGATCACTGCGGAAATATTTTTAGACGATGATGATTCAAGGACCATATCTTTTAGATCTCTCTTATTTGATCTTGGTTTTACAACAACCCGAAAGTCTTAAGACTTCTACTATATTCCTCTATTCTTGAACTCGCACTAAGATGTGGGCTTCTTCTAGGAATTCTCCTTACTCTAAAAAATAAGATTTCTCTTGTCTGTTTTTTCTAAATAGCAATAGCACATATTTATAGGCTACAGTAAGGACCTTAAGAAGGAAATAAGGGATATGCTTCTTATGAAAATAGGAAACCCTAATTCAATCCAAATTAGAATCCTAGATCCATAAATTATAATTCAGTCCACTAGAGAATTATAATTGCACTCCTGTCCTGATTCTGAAAATAATATTTCAAGCTTCTTGTTATTAAATGCTTCCCCACGTTAAGATTTCAGATATCCATTGATTAAATAATTACTGATACCAATATTTAATCAATATCTTTATAATTCCTTGAGACCGTACACTTAACTTGTTTGATATGTCGGACACAAAGCCCACCTGTAGGGTTTGACATATTCAAAACTTATAAGCTTCATCAAGGGGATATCACCAATCCTTATTACGGGACATGGAATCTGTCAATAAACTAATGTGCACCATACACGTAGTGTGGTCATCCAATTTACTAGGATTATTGACCCATAAAAGATCTCACCCCTTTGTAAAATCAAAATGCCAAACACTAAATGTATGTATCTATTATTTATATCGGGATTAAGAGTACAAGCACTCATATTAACCATTTGGATGTTAATCATCTTATATAGTCAGCATGAAGTAAATAACCCAAAAGCGGTCTTGTTCAATACACGCAAAGTGTATTAGCATAACGAGTTAATACTATACCATTTCCCACAGTCAAGACAAGCCTATTAACACATCATGCTACAATTATACCAATGGTGTGTCCAACTCCATCTAGATTGTGAGCAACAATAACTTATATTCTATAAGAACCGACAAACAAGTCTTTCGTGCGTCAGTTGAACTCTATACACCAACTTATCTACTTTATATAATAAAAGGCACACTTATGCATAATAAATAAAAATGCAACCATTCGCCCATACAAATTCTCATTAAGATGAAAAAGCAAATTTTATTAATAAGTAAATTATTCAAAGATAAATATATAAAAGTATGCTTTTAGTACAAATTTCGAACACTTCCGAACCCCCTTTGGTGTATACTACCACACTTTCATGTCCTTCAGCCTCAAGATCAAAGCCATATTAAAGATGCATTCTCTAAGAACTCTTAAAGAACTCAAAGGATTGCAAAGCAGGCTTGCCTAGATCCGCTGGTTCATCTCAAACTTATTTGGGACGTGTAGAGCATTCATTAGACTCATGAAGAAAGGAGTTAAATTTGTATCAGATTAAACTTGCAAAGATGCCTTTCAAGATATCAAATGTATCTCACAAACCCACCAATTCTTTTAGCTCCAATTCCAGACAAATTCTCATCTTCTACACTTGAGCTCTTGATCATTCCTTTGGGCATTATTAGCTTAAAAGAATGATGAGGGTAAGGAGGTGGCTCTTTACTATTTACCAAAGATGTTAGTTGGTGCTGAACATACTTATCATCCACTAGAAAAAGAATGTCTTACACTGATGTTTGCAATACAAAAACTATGTTACTAAATTCTCTTTAATGTGGTGTACTTGGTTTTCAACATCAATCCATTGAAGACACTTGTGACAAAAGCTAGTGCATTAAGTGAACATTTAGAAAAATGGTTGGTTCTTTATCTTAATACGACATCAGATACACTCCTATAAAGGCGGGGAAAAGACAGGCTTTCGCTGATTTTCTAGCAGAACATTCACTTTTGGAGGATTCTAAATTCAAAGATAATCTCCAAAATTAGCCAATTTTCTTAGTTGAACAAATATGGAAACCCACCATTCATCTAGATTTATATTGGATCATAAATTTTGATAGAACTTCAAGAACTAATGAGTTAGGAAATCTAATTTCATAGATAGGGATCAGTTTTTGTGGTCCAAAAAGATTCTATGTCCCTCATTCCTTTTTACTGATCAAGCCATGTACAAACAATGTGGCAGAATACACAGCATTGATTATGGGTGTCGATCTAACTTTGGAGTTCAGCATCGATATGCTTGGAGTCTATGGAGATTCACAATGAGTTATCAAACTAATGAATCTTGAATATGAAGTATAAAAACCAAATTTGCTTCCTTACTTAAACAAAGCCTATGAACTGTAGGGGAGATTCATGTTGATCAAATTTTACCATATTTCAAAGTATCAAAATGTCAAGGTAGATGCACTGGCAGGATTAGCGACAATGATGCCAATCCCTAAAAATGGCAAAATGGTGATGGAAGTAGTTGAAAGAAGACTTTCACTTCCACTTGACACCATAAAGCAGTAGCAGATTACTTTGATGTGATCAAGGATCGGATTTCTTCTTTCAAAACTCATTTAAGACTGGAGAGACCCTTTTATTGATTATATTTTTCATGGAGTCTTACTAGAGAATGCTAAGGACAAAACGAGTATTCAGAGACTAGTTCTCAAATTTCACTTCAATTTTCGTTCAAAGACCCTCTACCTCAAGTCATATGATGGAGTTCTTCTTTGTTGCTTCTCACCAAAAGAAGCTAATCAGGTACTCAAAGAAGTTCAATCTAGCCTATGTAGTGCTCACCAAGCTGGACAAATCTTCATGATTAGATTCAAAGGTTAGGCACCTACTAACCTACACTGGTGTCCGACGCCATCAATTTTGTAAAGAGATGCAATGAATGTCAAATTCATGGAAATTACATTCATCGACCGCCTAAATATTTGCATCTTACATCTACCTCTTGGCTAGTTGAGGCTTAGGGTATGGACATTGTTAATAAAATCAATCTACCATTAGAATGTGGTCATCACTTCATTTTGGCCGTAACAGATTTCTTCTCCAAATAGCCAGAAGTGTAACACACCGAACCCAATTAAATATGATTAGAAATTAATTAAGTAGCTTATTAGCTAATTAATAGAGAATTAATATAAATAATGGTGTTTAACATCTAATAAGGTTAGATTTAGCTTATTTTTGTCTCATTGAGTCAAGTGGGTCAAGTTCGGGTCAAGAATAGGTAGTTTGTGGCAGGTTTGACCTTAATTAGGTAAATGAAAGACCTTTTCGTAATTTTAGAGTTCATGGTTTCACATCATATACGCATCATATTGATATCATCACGTTTGTCTTGTTGAGCTTGTCTTGAATTCATTCGACTTCGTTTGAATTAGTTGGACCCTTATTTGACTTAAATTGAAAGATGTAATGGAGAATTAAGACTTTCTTGTAATTATGCAAAATTCTTTTTTAAAAGATCCAAGAACCCTCCCAGTCGGTTCTTTCTCCTTTTTCTTTCTTGCAACTACTACAACCTTGCTTCCCTCTCCCATTCTTCTTCCTCCTAATCACCATGAGCAAGGATCATCTTGCATGCATGTTTTAAGACTCTCATTCCCTCATCTCCATCATCTTCTACCCCTCCTCATATCTTTGAAATGTAGAATCTAAGCATCTCGTTTCCCAAATCAATTTTAAGGTAAGGCTTTATACTCACCTACAGAATGGTCATTTATTGGAGCCAAGAAGACTCTTTTATCATGTATGTACTCATCATCTAATCATTTCTTACATGCATGTCATTTTAGTTAAAAAATTTGCTTTCTTCTCAATTGAGCAAAGGGATGGAATAGTGATTTGAACTCTAAGTCAAGGCAAGTATAAGCTAATTATTGTTGAATGCATGTTGGCAATCTTGTGATTCTTGTGGCTTTATTGAAACCTAAATTTTAATTTTCTGCCCTTATTTGTTTAAATTGCATGATTAGATTGTTTAAGTGAATCATGAAGTGGATTTAGTAATGTTAAATGATTTATTGAAGTAAGAATGACTTCTTGAAAAAGAGGGTAGACATGCACTTAGAATCCCAGCCTTATGGGTTGAAGAGGAACATTCTGTAACTGAATCAGTTTTAGAAAATCTGGCTATAAGCTATTCCACGGCTAGCTTTCTAGGGACACAAACCTGACAAAAATAAGGGAGTCAAAGTTTTTGTCTAAGGCTAACCTCATGGCTAAGCCGTGAAATGCATTAATACTAAGCCGTTGCCAAGCCGTAGAATAAATCCTAGCTAAGCTGTAAATGCGAGATAAATTTTGTGAACCATGGCTAAGGAGTGGGCTACACATGGGTAAGTTGTAAGAACCCTAAAAACTTAGGACAATTAGGGACATTTAGGAAGATCTTGTAGGGCCTTAGCTCCTTGGAACCTTTAACCTAATCATGTGGCCCAATGGAAAATTTCTTAACATGATGTGTCTTAAAGGCTAAGACTTCATTCATGTAAAGTTGTCCTTTCGTTAAGCACCTCCCATGGATGTTAGTTTAAGGGACTTTGATACACTCTTCCTTACACAATGTAGCATCAAACAGAGACAATTATATATCAGATAACTTAAAACTATATTATCATGCATGGTTAGAAATAATGGATGATTAGATTAGGGTTAGCTCATAAATTGCTTTGATTCTACTAATTTGAATTGCATAGCTTATTGAATCGTTGTTATTGCTTTCTATTGTTGAAATGATTTTGAAATGTTCATGTTATGAATCAATTCTAGTTCTAAACTTTCCATGATATACGGTTTTCTTATTGTTGATATTAAATTGAGTAAGAATGAATTGAACGTATAATGAATCAAAACGAATTCCACGATTTACTCAAATTCAATTATATGAATCGAAATAGTTTAGCTCTACTAAACTTCAGCCTTAGGATACCTGGTGGGGTTGACTTTGGTGTAGTAAATTGATTTGGTGCTGTTGCAATATGCCTTTGGAACTTTCAGACTCTATGAACGTAGAGACCCAATCGTACATTTGGCCTAGGTGTTGGTGCTCCCAATGAAAAAATCCATAGAAGGAGGATATAGCAAATGTAGTAGCCAAATAGGAATGTATTTCTTTTAATTGATTCTTATATCATGATTTATTCAATGCACAACATGCTTTTTATACTAAATTAACCTCTGTAATCGCTTATTAATGATTCTTTAGACACAACGCGTGTTACTATAATTATGCTTATATTTTGCTGAATAGTCTTATTTATAAGTAGTCTAATGGTGTTACAGGCTCAAACCCCAATTCTGATCTTGTGAAGATCAAAAAGACTCAAGAGGAGGCCTTCGGGGTCCCTTCAAGCCTCGAGGAGTAAATAGTAGAAGTGATCTAACTGATTTACCTATCGAGCGCGACACGATCATCATAGGGCCTTCTTATTTAGAGTTTTGGATGCATTAGGGTTTCATTACACTTTGCATTAGTTTTTATTTTATCATGCATAGTTCATGATTCCCTGAATTTTAGGATATGTATATCATTTTGTTATTGTCCATAAATTTTATATTACTCTTGTGGTGTCATGTTATGACACTGTTGTTCAACTCCTGTACATATCATGTCATGTAGTTATGTTTATCATTTTATTTGTATTATAGTGTGTATTGTTTCATGAGTTGATATTTTGGGAATTGCTAATTGTTGGAGAAAAGAAAATTTTAGGTGATATTGATAGGCTTTTGTGTGACAAATGCTCGGACAGATGTCTGTTGAAAGCGCCTTACATGTGTAAATAATGTGAATGACCCTTGTGTAATTCTGCTTAGACTCCGGTTTAGGTGTGGATTACATGGGAGTATGTATGTCAAACATTAGGGATTAACCCTAATCCAAGGATTCTTGTGTTCAGGTTGTGACATACATATTAGTATGGTATCATAGCATGAAACAGTCATTTAGAGTACTTAGAAGTTTAGAAACATGGTGAGGATATGATAGTATTCATGTGAGTATCAAATATTTAACTTTATAGTCTAATTATTTGGTTTGTTATTTGGGGTCTAGATGGGTATTCCTAATTTAGGATTGATTTAGTTTTGCAAGAAATGGCTTCAGGATCAGTTACAAACAACAACAACAACGAGATTAACATGAATCCACTTATAGAAACTTTTGGATCTGCTCCTCCACCACCACCCCAAAATACTGACGACTGGTTTATGATAGTCATGCAAGCTATACAAGCGCAGTTCTAGTCTATGCAAGCACAAATGTAAGCTATGCATACTTTATAAGTACAAGTGGATGCTATAGTTAAAAGACAAGGTCGACCCTAGTTCAACCCTATGTAGAGGAACAAGTAGCATTTCAGCTGAAAGAAAATGATCTAAATGCTCTTTATGAAAAGTTTAGGATGCGTGGGGCTACGGAGTTCCATGGTAAGGAAGATGCTATGCAAGTAGATGAATGGTTGGAGTATACAGATGATATGTTTGATATAGTAGTATGCACGAACAGGCAAAAACCTTTACTCACCATGTCCATGTTTTGTGGTGTAGCAAAAACTTGGAGGAAAGCATGAGGGATTCTTACAAGGATATACTTGGAGCTATAGTTTGGGAAACTTTCAAGAGATAGTTCAAAAGGACGTTTATTCCTGCACATATTTAGAGGGAGAAAGAAGTTGAGTTCATGGCATTACAGCAACAATAGATGCCTGTAGCATCTCTTGTGCATATCTTTACTCAGTTGTCTCATTATGCAAAGGATATGATCAATATAGAGGAGAAGAAAGTCAATAGATTCATTATTAGTTTGAATCCCATGTACAAGGCCATCTACCCTCGATGATGCTGTAGATATGGCTTATTCTGCGGAGGCTAATGCCAGTGAAAAGAAAGCCATGGACCCCAAAAGAAGCACATCGTTTAGTGCCAATGGGCAAGCACAAAAGAAATTGAATGGTGGTCAAAGTAGTCTTGGTAAATTAGCCTTGAAATGTGGCTCTTGTGGGAAGCCTCATAGCACTGAGGAATGTTGGAGAAAAGTTTGTGAACTCTAATTATAGAGTTGCGATGTAGTAATATCTCGGTTAGTATGGGTAGAATCCATAGGGAGCTATATTTAAAGAAGTTTTCAACTTGTCACCTACCTAAATAAAATTCTAAAACTATCCTAATTTAAAACCTAACAAATACAGTCATTCCAAAATAATTAAACAATTACAAGAACAATTCCTAAATTAAAAATCCTAAATCTAAAACTTCCTAAAATAAAACAAAAAATTCTACAAATGAAAACACACATTAGAACTTCCAATAAATGAAAACTAAAATTATAAACTTACTAAAATAAAAACTAAACAATGTTAGAAACTAATCAAACAAAAGTGAAAGAGAGCAAAAACTTTCCTAAGTTAAAAGCTAAATTATGTTAAGAATCTACAACTTCTAAAAAAAACAAAAGATTTCTAAATCTTATTCAAATTAGAATGAGGTTAATTTTAGAGAGAAATCTAAAGTTAAATTAGTGATCTCAGAAAGCTAAACAATTTCTAAAGCAACAACATACAATACAACTATATAAACAACTAGACAAAATAACTTTCTAAATTAAGAATGACTTTGTTATAAACTATCATGCATGAGAATCTTTCTAAAAATAAAATAAAAAATCTAAAACTAAACTTTAAAAATCTAAAACTAAACTTTCCTAAACTATATTATGAAAACAAAAAATTACAAGATGCATGAATGAGTGGGGCGTGTGAGAACTAGATGAACATGTATTAGCACATCATAATTCTGTTTTAAACCACTGATTTGTATTAGTTTCAGATCTGAAACTTCCAACTTTCTAGCACAGAAAATCAGTTTTTAAGATTAATTTAAATAGTTCGCAAATACATCAAACATTTCACATGAATAAAGGCTAACTTCCACCACTGTTTTAGGTCTAATTTGGACTGCTATCAATGTGTTTTAATTCTGATTTTAGAAGTTAAAAATTGCTGTAAAGATCAAGCATTCAGCTGATATGAATATGTGCAAAATTTTTTGTGAAAAGTTGTCCAACATAAACCTCATTGAAACTAATTTTCTGCACACTTTGGGAATTCTTTCAAATCTGAAATTGATTCAATTTGTGGTGCAGGAAGTCAGTTTGTAAAACAATTGCACATATGGTTTGCCATGGTGGAGCTGTTTTCAATTGATTTAAACCTGATTTGTGGACTGTTTTCATACATTTCAACTTTCAGATCTGATTTCAAAATCCAATCTCATCAACATCCCTAAACATGATTTCAAAAATTTGAATAACATGAAACCTAATGCAAATTTAGTAGTCACCATAAACAAAAAGCTGTGCAAGAACATAATGTGCAGAAATTTAAATAAAAGTGCAAAAAATAAATTAAAAGTGCAGGAAAATTTAAAATAAAAGTGCAGGAAATAAAAAGAAAAGTGTAGGAAGTCAAAGGAAGTAAGCTGTTCTTTTAATTTCTTATCTCAATTTGGGCTCAAAAAGTCTAGAAGTATTGTCCAAAGACCTTATTCTTCATCTTAGGTTGTCAATCCAAGTGAGAACAACAAATTTCCATTCAATGTAAAATAAAATTTAGAAGCTTCTAATCTTTTTTCACTCAAACCTTTTTAACTTCATCTTGTATTGCCTCCAAACATACGTTGTATCTGAAGAGACAAAGTATATTGAAAAGGATACTAAGATGGGTTAATAGTTGTGATTCCAATTGTATCCCAATATTTAAATAAGAATGAAAATTAAGTCAAGTACAAATAAGACTAATATTAAAAACACCACAAAATCATAGACAAGAAAAATTGAAAAGAAACAAACTTTATTACTAGCATGAAAATTGTTTTAAAAAAGATTGAAAATTAAAAAGAAACAATTACATACTAGGATGGATGAGAATTCCTCTTTCTAGTTGAATACTTCAAGGTTGGTGCTGTGGCTTTAGGGCTAAGTCTCCTTGATGACTTGAGATGTACAGACAAGAGAGGGAGAGATAGAAGTAGAGATCTAGAGGTGGGAGGTGGGCAATTCTTCCATTAAGAGTATGTTAAAGGGGTGCCCTATTTATACTTTTTCAAGTCCTACTGCCTTTCAAACTTGATTTGATAAAAATCTTTTAAAAAAAAATTAAAATTGGAAAAGAATGGGCAACATAATGGCTTGGGAGTCAATTCCTTAACTGGAATTTTTTTCATATTTTTTCTTTTCTTTCTTTCTTGAGAAGTCCTTCTTTACATTTTCTTTCAATCTTTATATTTGCAGCCTTACATTGAGATCTTTGGAGAGATAAAGTAGGGATAAGAATCCTCTATTGAAATCAAACTTGGCTTACATGAGGTGTAGAATCTTCCTCCTTTATCCTTTGCTTTCTCAACTTTCCTTCTTTGGAAAGTTCTCCTTATTGGTTCCAAACTCAAAGAGATCTTCTAGAATAATCCTCCTTGATTTTTCTTTCTTTTTTTTTCAACAAAAATATGATCCAAATCAATGTTGGGTGTAGGATCCTTCTTGCCCATTTTTTTTATTATTATTTTATTTTTTCTCAAATCTTCTCCTTCTCAAAAAAGAACTCCTATGTGGCTTTTCTTTTTCATCTTTGATGAGATTTTGTTCTTATCTCCTTGAAAATATCTTGAAATGTGCAACAATCAAATGGACCCCATCTTGGATGTCCCATAAGTGTACCCCACACATGTGCATGTGTGTGAGACCATGAGCCAACTTTGCAAAATTTTCTTCTATCTTCTTTCCTTTCTTTTGAAAATAATTTCTTTGCCTCAATTCTTTGAAAATAAGACCCATATCATCAATTTCTTACAAGAAAATGTGATTTATGTGAAAAGAGAATTTTAACCCTACGATCACAAACGCATGAATGCAAGCCCATCTCTCATGAAATAACAATGAAAATGCACACCATTTTATATGATTTTATGTGAATGAACTAATGATGATGAAAATTTAATTTGATTCATGAGAACATAAATATTCACAAAACGTTCCAAAAATAGATTCCCAAAAATGGCAAGTTTCATGAATTTATGCAAAAAGTCTGATTTTAAGCAAATTATGAAGAAAAATACTAAAATGAATTTAAAATGCATGAAACCATTTTCTCACACTAAATGAAGCTCTTTTGAGTCAATAAATCCTTAAAATGGTCCAAAATGTATATAAAAGTATGCATTTTTAAGGACTTATCAAGAAACGTGGGAGTTTATTTGATTTGTGGCTCCATGGATCATCAGATGGCTAAGTGTCCAAAATACAAGCCAAATCAATAGCAACATCGACTCTATCCACTTCCCAAGGCAAGCAGTAGCAGCAATGTCAAGGTTAGAAGTAAAACTATCAAAATGCCCTTGCTTATGCCGTCACTCATGAGAGTACTGAGGATGCCGATGTAGTAGAAGGTATTATTTCTATAGCTAATGAGGAAGCACAAGCACTATTTGATTTGGGGTCTATATGTTTGTACGTAGCACCTCATTTCGCTATCAATTTGCGGAAGCAACCTAAGCAGCTACTATATGTGTTGATGTGTCTGCTCTTATAGGCAAGAGGGTGGAATGTAGTCTATACTACCCCCTGTGTGATATTCGAATTGAGGGTTATCAACTTCCAGTTGACTTGTATTTATTGTCTATTTTAGATTTCGATGTCATCCTTGGTAATGACTTGCTGGCGAGATATCATGCTTGTGTCGATTGTTACAATAAGACAATTAACTTCAATTTGGGTAACAAATTCCATTTTGAAGGGATTAAGATGAAATTGTCTAAGTGAGTCATCTCTGTATTTAAAGCGGATAGAATTATACACAAGGCTGTGAAGGCTTCATTGCTTTTATCTCTAAAAAAAGCAGCTAAAGAAACTCGAGGAAATCCCTGTCGTTCGTGAATTTCCAGATGTATTCCATAATGAAGTCCCTTGTTTACCCCCTATCATAGAAGTTGATTTCTCTATTGACCTCATGCCAAGTACAACTTTGAATAGGATGGCTCTTACAGAGTTACAAGAAGTGAAGAAATAGTTACAGGATCTGATTGATAAGGGCTTCATATGCTCTAGTGTATCACGGTGGGGAGCCCCAGTGCTGTTCATGAAGAAGAAAGACGGCGCTCTTAGAATGTGTATTGACTATCAATAGTTGAACAAGGTAATTATCAAGAATAAATACCCACTGCCGCTCATTAATAAATTGTTTGATCAACTCTAGGGTGGTACTGTGTATTTCTTGAAAATAGATTTGAGGCCTGGTTACCATTAGTTGAGGATTAAAGAGGACGATATCGTGAAAACTGCCTTTAGAAAAAGCCATGACCATCATGAATTCCTTGTGATGCCTTTTTGTTTGACTAACACACCTGATCTGTTTATGGCTTTGATGAATATGGTCTTCGCGCCCTTATTGGATCAATTCATTGTAGTCTTTATTGATGATATCTTAGTATATTTTAAGACAACAGAGAAGGTAGGCCATTTGAGGAAGTCACTACAGTTATTGAAAGAACATCGATTATATGTAAAATTGGAGAAATGTGATATGTGGCCTGAGCAAATGGCTTTTCTAGGTCATTTCATTTCATGAGATGGCTTGGCAGTTGATCCAACAAAGGTTGAGGCCGTTATAAATTGGCAAAGTCCAAAGAATGTGACAAAGATCAGAAGTTTACTTGGTCTTCCAGGTTATTATAGAAGATTTGTTCAGGACTTCTCAAAAATATATGCCCAATTAATGAAGTTGACTCAGAAGAACATGCTATTTATTTAGAGTGATGAATGTGAGTCAATTTTTAGAACTTTGAATGAAAAGTTAACTACCACCCTAGTGTTATCTTTACCTGCTTGTAGCAGAGGATTTGTGAATTATTTAAATGCTTTTAGGGTTGGATTGGGATGTATGTTGATGCAAAATGGCAAGGTGTTGTATATGGCTCTAGACAACCAAAAGAGCATAAAAAGAACTATGCCACACATGACTTGGAGTTAGCAGCTATTTTATTCATTTTGAAACTTTGGCGACATTACTTGTATAGTGAAAAGTTTGAAGTTCATTCAGATTATCATAGTTTGCAGTATCTTTTTCAACAACCTTACTTGAATATGAGGCAATGAAGATCGCTTGAATTCATTAAGGATTATGAATTCCTTATCAATTATTATCCAGGAAAAGAAAATGTCGTGGCAAATGCCCTACGCCGAAAGACAACAAATCTGAGTGCCTTGTTAAGTAAACACTATTCATATAAGATGAATTTAAAGGCATACTTGTTGAGGTAAAACTTGTAGATAACTAGGTGATGTTTGCAAGTACAGTTGCCTTTCAACCTGAAATAATTCGATCAATCGAAGATAGGCAATTTTAGGATCCTAATCTAGTGAGAATTAAAGATCATATCGCTGACATATTGGATTTTTGTTTAGAAGATGGTGTGCTTTGTTTTAGTAATAGATTATGTGTATCGGCTCACAATGGCATGAAGGAAAGCATCATAACAAATGCATACTATGATATATATATGCAATGCATCCTGGTAGCATAAAGATGTACCTAAATCTGAAGCATCATTTTTGGTGGAACAACATGAAGAAGGAAATAGTAGGATTTGTAGCTAGATGCCTCACATATCAGAAGGTGAAAGCTGATCATCGGAGACCTCTTGGTTTCTACATTTGTTGTATATTCCTCAGTGGAAATGGGAACATATTACTAAGGATTTCGTGTATGGTTTACCCATAACTAGCAAAAAGCATAATGCAATTTCGGTGAATATTGATAGACTAACAAAGGCAGCTCACTTTATTCCTTTCAAGAAGGGTATGACTTTTTGAGATGGCTAAGAAGTTTGTGGATGAGATTGTATGGTTACATGGTACACCAGTATCTATGGTTTCAGATCGTGATGGTAGATTTGTATCATCCTTTTGGAAGGCTTTTCAAGAAGCTATGGGTACCAAACTTAGTTCCAGTATTGCATACCATCCGTAGACTGATGGGCAGTTTGAATGCACTATTTAGATGTTGGAAGATATGTTGCATGCTAGTGTCCTAAATTTTGATAAGGAATGGGATAAGCACCTATCATTATGTGAGTTTGCAGATAACAATAGCTTCCACGAGAACGTCGACATGGCTCCATTTGAAGCAATGTACGGACATAAATGTTGGCATCCTGTTTGTTGGGAAGAAGTGGAAACTAGAAGTTTCCATGGGCTGATTATCATTGCTGAAACTACTGAAAAGGTGCAAAAAGTGATAGAAAATTTGAAAGTTACTTGTTCAAGACAAAAGAGTAATGCAGATACTCCTAGACGAGACTTGGAATTTCATACTGGAGATTGGGTCTTTTTAAAGGTCTCTCCTATGAAAGGTAGAATCTGTTTTAGCCAGAAGGGCAAGTTAGCCCCAAGGTATTGATCGTGAGTTCCAAGTGTAGAACTGTGATGTAATAATAAAACTGGTGAGACCGAGTCGATTCTCAGAGAGCAATATGTTTAAGGTATTTTCAACTTGTAACCTGCCCTAAATAAAATCTAAAACTAGCCTAATTTAAAAACTAAAAAATACAACCATCCTACTTGCCAAAATTAAATTAATTACAAACTAATAAAAAGAAAAGAAACTTTCATAAATCTAAAAACCTAAATCTAAAAATTCCTAAAATAAACCTAAAATTGCTGCAAAACTAAAACACAAGTTAGAACTTTCAAAAATAAAAACTAAAATTAGAAACTAACTAAGCTAAACAATGTTGAAACAAAATAAACAAAGTTAAAAACTTTCCTAAGGTAGAGTTTCCAAAACTAGTAAACGTCCCAATTTAAAATTTTCAATTAAAACAAGTTTAGAAAGATATTTTAACTTTGGAAATTATCTAAAACAATCAAAAACATAAAAATAGAAACAAATTTAAAATTAGAAAGTTAGTAAAATTAGTAATACAATGCATGTCATGAGATGTTGAAAAAATTCTAAGTCTGAAAAACTAGTGTGCTGATGCAAATTTTATGCATGATTTGAACTATTCAATGCATCCTAAATCTAAGTTTAATGGTTGGAAATTATGCTCTACTGATACAAGAAACTAACCAAAAAAAAAAAAAAACAGAAGTGAAAAAGGATCTAAAACGAAAAAGTTATGAATGCATGAATATGACAACTTTGCAAAATTCTGTATAGAAATTCTGATCCGAGTTGACTGATTGGCAAAGTTTAAACCTCCGGTTCACAAGCCTTCTGAAATTATTTTGACCTGAAATTCTGGGGAATGAAAGACCAGATCCTAAAATAATTTTCCCAAGTTCCAAAGAAAAATATTAAGATTTGACTGGTCTATCCACTTCGAACTTTTTGTCAAAAACTATTTCTGCAGTTTGCTGAAACTGTTGAGTTATGCTGTTTATATATTGAGTCCGAATTTCTTCATTGAATTCAAATTTGAAAGCTTAATTTTCATCAACTTAAATATGCACAAAATTCTATGACATGAAAATATATGCAATGAATTCTAACCCAACCATCAAGCCATGCAAAAACAAAACTTAAAATCAACACAAACATAACAAGAAAAATAACAAAAGTGCAGAAACTAATCTAAAAGTGTAGGTAGTGAAAGGCAATAAGTGCAGGAAGTCAAAGGTGAAAATAACATGAAGTCAAAGGCGGTAGGTTGCTCCTTTCAATTCCTTATCTTAATTTGGGCTTAAGAAGATTAGAAGTGTTGTCCCTAGGTTCTTATTCTTCATCTTGGGTCGTCAATCCAAGTGAGAATAACAAATCTCCATTGAATGTAGAAATAAATTTCAGAATTGGCCTCTAATCTTTTTTACTCAAGCCTCTTTAACTCCATCTTGCATTGCCTCCAAACATACAATGTATCCAAAGGGAAAAAATATATTAAACAAGTTACTAAGATGGGTTACTAGTTGTGATTCCAATTCTATCCCAACATTTAAACAAGAATGAAAATTAACTCAATCACAAACAAGATTAAAATTATGGACACTACAAAATCAAAGGCAAGAACAATTGAAAAGAAACAAATTTTACTAGCATGAAATTGTTTTATAAAAGATTTGAAATAAAAAGCAAACAATTACATACTAGGATGGATGAGAATTCCTCCTTCTAGTTAATACTTCAAGGTTGGTATAACACTCTGACCCAGCTTGACCTCGTTTAGCGGATAGTTAATCTTGTTTTCGTTGCTAATCGTGTTTTGTTTGTGTTTTATTTTCGTTACGGGTCATGGATAGGTAGTTGGGTTGAGTTTGACTTGGATTAAGTAGACCAAGCCCTTTTTCGTAATTTTAGCTTTTCCTAGACATGGTCATTTTTGCATCATCTTGATGTCAACGCGTGTCTTTCGTTGAGCTCGTTAACTTTCGTAACTACGTCATTTGCAACCGAGGTCGTGTGATTCGATTGGACCTGGATTTGACTCAAATTGAAAATAGAATTCTCACTTGGACTCTCTTGCAATTAAACAACCCATTAACCTCTATATACATCACCCATCGACCAAAACACCACGTTCTCTCTCTCATTTTCAATTTTCCTCACTGTGCACGTGGAGTTCTCCCTCCTCCTCTTGAATTCTCTCCTCCGGATTCTCTCCTCCATCGATCAAGAGGAAGTTTGGGTTCTTGCATGTAAGGTGAGTTGGAAACCTTTCCATTCCTCTCATCTCCTTTCTCCATCTCTTCTCCTTCTTGTTTCTCAATTGCATGGTGTGTCTGTGATTTCAATTCTCATGCATGCATGTTGTTTGTATGTGTGTTAGGTTGTGTTTGGGCTTTAGGACAACAAGTGTGTCATTGAATTCCAATTGAGGTAAGTATAACCATAACTTTGAGAACCCATGTTGGTATGTATTTGATTTGGTTGATCTTATATGAATTGATATGGAAACATGTGTTTACAGCCCATTTGATACTCATTGATTCAGTACTTGTCTATTTCCATTGAAAAATTGCAACTTTGACGAGTTTCCAGACATTCTGTATGTGTTTCAGGAATTTAGCTTCGTGCAGGTACGGCTAAGCCGTATGGCACTTACGGCTCAAAGTCCAGAGAGGAGAAAAACCCAGTTTTCCTCTACGGGTACGGCTAAGCCGTGGATTGCCCTACGGCTAAGCCGAAGCTCAGCCGTGGCCTAGCCGTAGATCAATACAGGGTGCATTTCTGGATTTAACTGAGAGTCCTCAATTGACAGACCTTCTACGGCCCAGCCATGGCTAAGCCGTAGACCACACACGGCTAAGCCGTAGTACACACACGGCTAAGCCGTATCCACACTAGACTAATGAAAGAAAGACAAGGATAGGTGTAAGGAAAAGACCGATATGGCCTTCATGATAGAATGTAGAGCACCTAGACTTGCCCAACGGAATGTGATACAACGCGTGAATGATCTCGAGGGCTGCGAATCATTCATGTTCGTTATCCGGATGTTAAGCACCTCCCCATGGGTGTTGGTTTAAGGGACTTCGTGCACTGCTAGATTTAATGCAACACTAGACAACGGTGCATCGAATAACTTAAAACTACATCATCATGCACAGTTAGAAACACCGGATAATTAGATTAGAATTGGTTTGTAACTAAAGATAATTCGATTTCGCATGATTTGTTGCATAACATTTTGCATTCGATCATTGATCTCAATGCTCTGACATGATTACTTGTATTCCGTTACCTTCACATTGTGATTACTTACCTTGAGTATGCATGTATGATATGTTCACTCACAGATATGCACTATGATATGTTGTCACGATCTACTCAGGGTTTCCATGATTGACTCTGTATGGTCAGGCACTACTTAGCTTCAGCCTTAGGATCCCGAAGGGTGAATTTGGTATAGTTATATGGCCTGCTGCAGTATGGATATGTCTTGGGGAACCGAACCCCAGGAAACCGAGACCCATTGTACCCTGGCCCGGACAATGGTATTCTTTGCATGTTATAAGATCCCTCTTTTGGGAGCATATGGTAATGTAGTAGCCACTAGTTATGTACACAGCATGTATTCATTGATCCACTCAGCATATTTCTTTCTTGCATGACAGCCTAGTATACGAAAATGCCTTCTTTAATCACATGATGTTCTTTATTCTGTTAGACACAGCGTGTGTTAACTTGCTATGGTTTATACTTGTTGAATCTTCGTATTCACAGTTGTTTTTGGTGTTGCAGGCCCAGATACCCCTACCGAACCCTCGCCGGTCGGCCAGACTCCAGATGAGACCCCCGGGGCCTCATCAGGCCTAGAGGAGTGGATGTGATCACTCCACGGGAGAGCGTTCCTGGCATGCATTGCATCGGATTCTTGTTCTTGTTGTATTTTTTTAGAGGATCTCAGACTTGTGTATATGTCAGATTGTATATGTTATTTTGTTCTTTTTGTAAAACTTTCATATGTAATTATGTCAGTTCGTCCTTGGTATCCTCTTCTTGCACTGTTAGTTTAATGTTTCTGATATTTACAGCTTCCGCGTACATGTTTGGCACATGTGAATGTTCCCTTGTGCGTTTGCATTTAGACCCGGTCTACGTGTGCATGCACGGGAGTACGTGTGTCATTAGGTTTGGCTTTTGCTAACCCCCGAACCCTGGGCTCGGGTTGTGACAGTTGGTGGTGTGGCTTTAGAGTTAAGCCTCCTTGATGACTTGAGATGTAGAGACAAGAGAGGGAGAGATGGAGTGTAGAAATCTAGAGGTGGGAGGTGGGTAATTCTTCCATGAAGAATATGGGAAGGGGGTTCCCTATTTATACTTTTTTAATTCGTACTCATTTTCAAACTTTAAAATCTTAAAAATAATTAAAAAAATGAAAGAAAAAGGGCTCTAAACAATGCTTTGGGCATGACATATCTTTTGGGATTTTTTTCTATTTTTTTTCTTGTCTTTCCCTGCTTGCTTTGATTGAAAGTCTCTTTTGGATGCTTTTTTCCTTCTTTGTCTTTGCTACCTTGCATTGAGATCTTTTGATAGATGAAATAAGGATAAGAATCCTCTCTTAGACTCAACCTTGGCCCACATAAGGTGCATAACTTTCCCTTTTATCTCTTTGCATTGTCAACTTTTTTTTTTGGAAAGTTTTCCTTATTGGCTTCAAACGTGAAGAGATCTTCTAGATAATTCTCCATTGATTTTTTCCTTTAGTTTTTCAACCAAAATCTGATCCAAAACATGTGTTGGACGTGGAATAGCTTTCTTAGATATTCATTTTTATTGAAAAAAATTAAATCTTCTCTTTCTCCAAAATGAACTCCTATGTGGCTTTCCTTGTGTCACGCCCCAAACCCGAGAATTAGGGATTTATTGTGGATTTCGAGGGGTAACACATGTACGGACTGTCACAAGGGTGATCCCACAGTTACATGTGAGGAAGATCCATAAACACGTATCCATCAATATAATTAATTAAGCAGAAACCTGGAGAATTCACCGTACATATCATAGGCATCAATAAAACATTTACTTCGATTCATTAATAAAACAAAGTCTGTTAATTATCCCGACTACATACATAGGTATGAAAAATCTAGAAGTAATACAAAATGTCAAGATGAACCCTTAGCCAATACCTGGCTAAGCTAAATCAACCCAAAGTAACCTTGTTTCACGTTGCTGAGGAGGATCAAGAAAAGATATCTTCCTCGTTCCACTCATTCACATCCCGAGGTAATGTTGGGATTCCCTCCAGGGGCGTGCTAAGTGTCGGACTGGCAACAAGTTTCATACCTACGACGGTTAATATTATGGTTAAGCAAAGATAAGGATACATGAGCTTAATATGATATAACAATTGAAGTAAAAGGACGTAATGATTAAAAGAAAGCAATATCGAATCTAGGCACTTATGCATATGACTAAGCATGAATAAGGAATCATGAATAAAGAATACATCATACCAAAATGGCAACCACATTGCTATGTCCTCTCTAATAAAAGAGTAAATTGATTCGTGGGAAATCACTAGCGATTGGGCTAGGACGACTAGCTAACCTAAGAGCATCGACTCACTCTTCTGATAACTACTGCAATAGACAACTGGTAAAATACTCCCATTCGGTCCCGTCGAACCTCCTATGGGGTATAACCTAAGTGGCGTTGACTTTAAGCATGTCAGAATTAATCTGATACCCATATTCATCGTATACTGATCTGTTTACACTCATACAGAAATGTATTTCAATCTTGATGAAATTACCAATCATAGAATCACCTCTAAGTAGGATACTATTCATCATTAATGCATACTGATATGAACTATCATATTGAAGTCAAGGTTGCTATCAATATGAATGTAATGAGATCGAGAGGTTATCAAGGATAGTTACTAGCCAACCCTATGTTAGATAATCCGGGTTTCCAAGGTTATTCAATACGGTGTATTCATAAGACGTTCGGTGTCATTGTGTTACCATTCTCGATGTTACTTATATATACAATGGACGCTTCATCTTATGCCAACACCCATGATGTGACATTGAAAACTAACCAGAGAATCTAAAGGGAAGGAGTGACAGCTCAACACCCTTCATTCTCCACGTTTAGTTACCGTTGGGCTGGTTGGTGTAACAAAGGATCCCCTTCTATGGTCATAAATGGTCTTGGGTTAACCTACAACCTATAGTAAGGGTGGGTGGATACCTTGATCTATTTCTAAGGTTTGAAGGAGTAATCCCATCCTTCGGCTATTCCATAGACTATAGAAAGTCCATAGTCAAGCATGAAATTCATTTTTGGAACACATTCTATAAACTACAGGTTAGGCTTACCCGACCGATCAGGTATTGGTCGACCGATCGAACGACATCCAAAAAGGAAATTTGACCGGTCGAGTAGATTGGCCTACCAGTCGAACTACCCAATGAGGCAATTCGACCGATTGAGCTTCAAGACCGACCGGTCGGCCCTGAAGCACTCTGCTACTGGCGTGTTCAGTTTCCAATTGGTTTCCTCTTCCAATCTACTATTCCACCTACAATCAAACCAACATAAAGGCTCCCATTTCACATTCTTAGGTTCCCTAAATGACCACTATCATTTATTCATCCCAAAGTCATTAAAAATCATGAATCAATTCCATGCATTATCCATTGAGCTATAAAAAAGGGTAATTCACAAAAATACATCAAGAATCAAGAAATAAGTCATGCAAGTGAAGATAATATATCCTTATACTTGCCTTAGGCTTGGTGCTTCACTCCAATCAAGAAGGTCTAGAACATGCATGGAAATACAAAAGCATGAGATGCATGCATGCCAAATCCTTAGGTTTCCTTCCCTCAATGAACTCAATGACTCAAATGGAGATGGGGTTTCTTACCTCAAGTCTTCTATAAGCAGTGGGGAAGGAGATGAGGCTTAGCTTTCAAAGAAGGAAGCAAGAAGAGTGATGAGGAAGAAGAAGAACCTTAAACTTGATGCAAGCAAGCCTTATACTACCCAAGAATGGAGGCAAGGTGAGGAGGAGAGTGAGGAAGAAGAGAGTATCGAGCTATAACAGAATGAAGAAGAGGAAAAAAGGGTCGTTGGTGGGTTGGGGTTTTTAAATGAATGGGTTTCTGGAAATTAGAAACAAGCCCTATTAGGTTCTTGGATTTTTAGGTTGAGTCGCTTGGGCTTAAATGGCTTGAAAGGAGTCCCAGTAAAATTGGGCCAAGCATAAAGGATGTCCCACAAGATGAAACTCACCTAATGCAACTAATAAGATGCATTAATGATACAAAACCATGAAAATGCTAAAATGCAAAAGGTCCTAGACTACCTACTAAGGTTTGAACACGACCTAACTACCTATCCATGACCCAAATCTCTTGAGATTTGAGCTCAATTAGCCTAATAAAGACAAAACAAGATTAATTAGAGTAAATCGTGATTAACTCAGGTTTGGACCTTACATCCTCCCCCTCTAAGAGAACATTCGGTCCTCCAAATGTAACTTACCTCTAGCAAAAGTCCTGGATACTTCTTCCGAACTTGCTCCTCGAGCTCCCATGTAACTTCTTTAGGTCCATGATGTTCCTAATGGATCTTGACCCACTTGATCATCCGGGTACGAATTACTTGGTCTTTGGTGTCAATGACATGAAGAGGTCATTCTTCATAGATTGCATCCGACTTCACTTGGATGTCATCGAACTCGAGAACATGGGAGGGGTCTGGAAGATATTTCTTGAGCATCAATACGCGAAACACATTATGGACTTCGGCAAGTTGAGGTGGTAGCTCTAACCGATATGCCAAATCTCCAGCTCTACTCTGAACCTCAAATGGACCAATAAATCATAGAGAAAGCTTGCCTTTCTGACCAAACCTGATAGTGCCTTTCATTGGAGAAACTTTCATAAAGACCACATATCCCACTTGGAACTTGAGAGGTCTCCGACGGTTATTTGCATAGCTCTTCTGATGAGACCTAGCGATCTTCAATCTGTCATGAACTTTTCGCACCTTCTGCGCTGTATCTACAACAATGGAAGGTCCATGAAAACTCCTAACTCCAACTTTTTCCCAACACACTGGTGTACGACATTGCATCCATACAAAGCTTCAAATGGAGCCATTCTAATGCTCGCATGATAGCTGTTATTATACGCAAACTCATACAAAGAGAGGTGTTCGTCCCATTCCTTTCCAAAGTCTAGCACGCTGGCTCGAAGCATATCCTCCAGAGTCTGTATCGTACGTTCCGACTACCCATCGGTCTGAGGATGGTATGCTGTGCTGAAGTTGAGCTGGGTGCCGTGGATTCTTGAAAATATCGCCAAAAGGACGAAACAAACCTACTATTTGAAATTGTAGATACTGGAGTGCCATGCAACCGCGTAACCTCATCAATGAATATATTGGCCATCTTATAAAATCTCATCCCCTTTCTAAAATGAATAAAATGGGTTGATTTTGTCAATCAGTCAACAATCACCCAAATAGCATCATGACGTCTACTCATCCGAGGTAGCCCTAAGACAAAATCCATCGAAATGTTCTCCCATTTCCACTCAGGGATATGTAGGGGATGTAGCAAACTGGGAGGCTTTTTCTGTTCAGCCTTCACACGTTGGCAGGTAAGACATCTAGCCACCAAACCTACAATATCTCTCTTCATATTATTCCACCAAAACCTACCATTCAAAATTTGATACATCTTAGTACTCTCGGGATGCATAGAATATCTAGAATGATGTGCTTCGGCCATAATTGCTTCTTTTAGATTTTAGGCCACTGGAACACATAATTTATCCCGGAAATACAGCACACCATCAACCAATTTGAAATCTGGCCTTAGAGTTGTATGTTCTCGAATCTTGACAAACTTTGGGTCCTCAAACTGTCTCTCCTTAATCTGTTGAATCGGGGTTGGTTCAAAGACAGACATGGCTACTAGCATGACCTTATCATCCACAAGTTCAACTTTTGCATCCAAATCTCGAAATTTTTCTACTAAAGACCACTCACTAAACAACATTGCCATCTCAACCATCAATTTCCTACTCAAAGGATCGGCCACCACATTGAGCTTCCCTAGAAGGTACTTGATCGGAAAGTCATAGTCCTTTATAAACTCTAACCATCGACGCTGCCTCATATTAAGATCATGTTGAGAGAATAGGTATTGAAGACTGTGATGGTCACTATGAACCTCAAATTTCTCTCCATATAAGTAATATCTCCATAACTTCAAAGCGAAGATGACAGCGGCTAACTCCAGATCATGGGTGGTATAGTTCTTCTCATGCTCACTTAGCTGCCGAGATCCATATGCTATAACCTTTCCATTTTACATCAACACACATCCCAATCCAATCCTAGAAGCATCTGTATATATAACGAATCCACCACTACCTTCTGGTAAAGACAAGATTGGGGCTGAGATCAACTTCTCCTTAAGTAATTGGAAACTAGACTCACATTCATCTGACCAAATGAATGGTTCATTCTTTTGAGTCAATTTAGTCAATGGGGCTACAATCTTGGAGAAGTCTTTAACAAATCTCCAGTAATAACCTGCAAGATCGACAAAACTTCTAACTTTAGCAACTATCTTTGGGCTTTGCCAGCTGGTTATCGCCTCAATCTTGGCTGGGTCTACTGCAAGTCCATCCTTTGAAATAATATGTCCTAAGAACACAACTTGTCTTAGCCAGAAATCGCAGTTGTCCAGTTTGGCGTACAATCGATGGTCTCTCAGCAACTAAAGTGAAGTCCTTAAATGCCCAGCATGTTCATCTTTGGTCTTGGAATATACCAATACATCGTCAATGAAAATCACCACAAATCGATCAAGATAAGGAGAAAAGATTTTGTTCATCAGAGCAGTGAATGCAGCAGGGGCATTAGTTAACCCAAATGGCATAACTAAGAACTCATAATGCCCATATCTGGTTCTGAAAGCTATCTTAGGTGTGTCTTGATCTCTAACTCGTAATTGGTAATATCCAGACGTCAAGTCAATCTTAGAGAAATATGTCGCACCCTGTAATTGATCAAACAACTCATCTATTCGAGGCAGTGGAAATTTGTTCTTGATTGTCACGTGGTTCAACTGCCTGTAATCAATACACATCCTAAGGGTGCCATTTTTCTTCTTCACAAATAGAACTGGAGCTCCTCATGGCAATGTACTAGGATAAATAAATCCCTTGTCCAATAAATCTTGCAAATGTACCTTAAGCTCATGTAGTTTTGCAGGTGCCATTCTATATGGGGCTCTAGAAATCGGGGCTGTACCAAGCACAAGCTCTATAGAGAAATCTACTTCCCTAACTGGAGGAAGACCGGGAACTTCATCTGGAAACACATCCGGAAACTCGCAAACTACCGGAATCTTCGCTAACTTCTTAGGAACCTCTTCTCAACAATAAAAGCAATTTATCCCTCATAGCCACTCTGAAGTAACCTTTCTGCTCGAAGTGAGGAAATTATCTCGGTGTTTGAATTCCTTTTCTCACTTTGGAAGACAACAGTTGGACTGGCTTCATCAACCCTCACAGTGACGGTCTTACGGAAACAATCCAAACAGGCCATATACTTATTCAACCAGTCCATGCCTAAGATCACATCGAAATCATGCATAGGTAACACAATGAGTTCTGTTGGAAATGACATCTCACCAATCTAGACCTTACAACAAGGGTAGTACACCTCATAATCACCTTCTTGTCTACAGGGGAGAAAACATGCAACACATATGATAACTGTGCTGGTGATTCCCGTATTCTAATAGAAAACTAAGGTGAAATAAATGAATGCGATGATCCTAAATCAAACAGCACCTTAGCTTCTACGCCATAGACAGAGACCTTACCTACAACCATGTGATCTGCCGCTTCTGCTTCCTCTGAAGTTACTGCTTATGCGTGGACCTGTCGTTGAGGTCGGTTAGGTTGTCCTTGCTTCGATTGGCCTTGTCTTGGCTGGCTCTGTCCTAATCGCAATGTCCCTTCAGGTGTTTGCTGATGTGAAGGAGCAGGTGGTGTGGTCCTAGAAGATTGCGAAGACTGCTGCTGTTGTGAGGCTTGTTCTGCACTCCTCTTCCTTGGGCATTCGGATCTTTGACAATCCATATAGCTACAAATGAAGTACGCTCCTGTCACTCTCCAAGACTTGTTGGTCTCATGGTTCTTCCCACACACATTAGAAATTGGCCTTGAAGAACCACTGACAGCTTCTACTTCTTGGAGTATTGCTGGCTCTTTCTCGAAGACGGGGCACTCTTCCTTGGTTCACTTAAGAACAAGCTCCTTTCAATCTCTTCCGCTGCATAGGCCCTCTCCACAGCGTCATCATACTCTACCAGATGCTGGAAGGTCGTAGTGTGTCTCCTAATAGTCGGCCTTAGACCTTAGAGAAATCTTTCAACTCTCTTTCCTTCGGTATTGATCAAATCTATAGCAAACCAAGAGAGCTGACTAAAGATATGCACATACTCCGTTACCGTCATGGTGCCTTGTTGCAAAGAGAGGAATTCTGCTTTCTTCTTGCGGGTGACATGCTCAGGGATGAACTTCTTCTTGAATTGCTTCTTGAAGGTGTCCCAAATTGTCACTTCAAGCATAGTAGCCTTGATGTGATCATGGATAGTCTTCCACCAAACATCCGCCGCATCCCTAAACATAGAGGCTGTCAATATTACTTGCTATGATCTTATACAAGTCAACGATTCGAAGAAATTTTCTATGTGCTCTAGCATTCATCCCCTTGCAATGGGTCTTCTCTTCTCATGAATTCTGTTAGATTTTGTGGACTCAATCCATCAGTTGATGTAATAAATTGATTAATTTCTTTATTTATCAATAATATCATGCTTTACTTTCATGAGATGAATGTTATTTTACTACTTTATGCACATGACCAAAACATATGACATAATGGTTCATGAGTTGAATCGGGTCCCATTAGTATATTAGATGTGATATATGTGCATGGATGAGATCCACACGCGGGAGATATATGTCACAAATCTTATACTTAAATAGCTTCACAACCAGTAATGAAACTGGGCATCTTATTTGATAAGGTTGCAGCACTTTGATCACTATGAGATAGTGTGATTTGTCTCAATCATCAGAATGTAAGATTTTGGATCACGGTGCTGGCACATTGGATGTATTGAAGGACCATGAGATGCACCTTATAGAATTCTGTCTCAATAATAAGGTATGCTCTCATAATTCCCTAGCAATAGGCTCTCAATCCTGAGACATTGATGAACTCAAGTTTCTATCAATTCATTTGCTTTGAGTCACCAATGAGTGAGGCCGACTGTAGGTTAACACCTCGGTGTCTTGGGTATGTGGTAGTAGAACTGTGGGAACGTTGAATGATCAAGATGGAATCTATCTTTATTATCCCCTTGTGCCAATTAATGGATTTGTCATTAGTAAGTGCGCACCCATCTCAATTAAGAGTTAATTGGATGGTACTGATGATTACTGTGATTAATTGGGGCTCAAGGATAATAAGATATGGAACTTATATTGGAAGAGACATATTTATTCCAATTGATCCACGGATATTGATAGAGGGGCCTACTTGTGGTAATTGGGAAGTTTAGGGTCTTCATTGTAATTTATTCCAAGACTGGAGTGCAATTGCATTTATATAGCGGTGTTATTTGCAATTAACTGTGGGCCCAGATTGCACATGAGATGTGGGGTAGCTGTGTTCCAGTTGGAGCCAGCTTTCTAAGGAATCCCTAGTGGTCCCCATGCTAGCCCAAGTTATTGGAAAATACTAATCCGACTTGAACTCTAGAAAGAAGGTTTTAGAAAAGAGAAAGTTGCTAATTGCTTTGGAAGTAAGACTTCTATTTCAATTAAGTAAGAAAGAGATTTGAAAATATATAAAATCTCTTGGACGTCCAATAAGAGTCTCTCTCACGCCCAAAACCCTGTGTGTGCAAGAGTTGCACGAGTTTCTCACTCCTCTCTTCTAGTTCCTTGGAGTTTCAGTTGGGATTTCTCCTGAAAATTTCACCAATCTTCTCTAGAAAAGAAATCCAATTCGGGTCATAGCGTGGAAGGCTAAGAGGTGTTGAAGATTCTCATCATCAAGCAGAGTCCCAACTTCTTCATTAGAGCACTACATATCTCCAAAGGTATGATCTAATTCTTGCATGTCGTAAATTATTATGGATGTTTAGGGTTGTTTGATTCTGTCTTTTAGATAGAATATTTACTGTACATGGTCACGAGATTGAGGGTAATGCATCCTGGATTGAGTTTTTGGTCTTATGGATAGTTAATCCTTGTGTCAAGTGGGTTAAAAGTTTTAAAAATCTATCCGTGAGACCCACCTACTTCCAACAAATTCAATAGCTCCTTTCTTTCTGAACTTCTTGTATAGGGAGTTTGGGTCTCCCACTTGATTTTGTCTTTCTAACAAGGCTGCTAGCTACATTTGCATCGCTGCTTGATTGGCATTGCTCACCGCCAACTGATGCAGCATCATCATGAAGCATTCCTTGGCAGTATATGTAGGACGAGGAGGTGGAGGCAGTAGAGGATCAACACCCTTTATCTCTACATCATCACGTCCATCATCCCCCATGTTATTACCTGTTCTAGATCTAGAAGCCATTGTCTACAATGATAATAGTAATTAGCCTCAATCAATGTTAATATAGAAGGTAAACTATAAATCCTTATGCAAAATCTATTCCCTAACTTAATCTATCGTATCCTCACCACGTTTCCTAGGGTTACTAAGTCTTTTAATTGACTTATCAATGCTCTGATACCATACTTGTGTATGTCGCGCCCCAAACCCGAGAATTGGAAATTTATTGTGGATCTTGAGGTGTAACACATACCCGTGATAATTCGTGCCATGAAGAGACACATACGAACTATCACAAGGGTGATTCCACATGTATGTGTGAGGAACATCCGTAAATATGTATCCATCAATATAATTAATTAAGCGGAAACTTGGAAAATTCACCTGTACATATCATAGGTATCAATAAAAAAATCACTTCAATTCATTAATAAAATAAAGTCTGTTAATTATCCCGACTACATACATAGGTATGAAAAATTTAGAAGTAATACAAAATGTTAAGATGAACCCTTAGCCAATACCTGGCTAAGCTAAATCAACCCAAAGTAACCCTGTTTTGCGTTGCTAAGGAGGATCAAGAAAAGATATCTTCCTCGTTCTACTTGTTCACATTCCAAGGTATCGTTGGAGTTCCCTCCGGGGGCGCGCTGAGTGCTAGACTAGCAACAGGTTCCGTACCTGTAACACTATGGTAACCTTGTTAACATGACGGTCAAGCAAAGATAAGGATACATGAGTTTAACATGATATAACAACTGAAGTAAAAGGACGTAATGATTAAAAGAGAGAAATATCGAATATAGGCACTTATGCAAATGAGTAAGCATGAATAAGGAATCATGAATAAAGAATACATCATGCCAAAATGGCAACCACATTGCTATCTCCTCTCTAATAAAAGAGTAAACTGATCCGTGGGAAATCACTAACGATCGGGCTAAGACCGACTAGCTACCCTAAGAGCGTCGACTCACTCTTTTGATAACTGATGCAGTAGACAATTGATAAAATACTCCCATTTGGTCCCGTTGAACCTCCTATGGGGTATAAGCTAAGTGGCACCGACTCTAAGCATGTTGGAATTAATCTGATACCCATATTCATCGTATACTGATCTGTTTATACTTATATAGAAATGTTTTTCAATCTTGATGAAATTACCAATCATAGAATCACCACTAAGTAGGATACTGTTCATCATTAATGCATACTGATATGAACTATCATATTGAGATCAAGGTTGTTATCAATATGAATGTAATTAGATTGAGAGGTTATCAAGGATAGTTACTAGTCAACCCTATGCTAGATAATCCGAGTTTCTAAGGTTATTCAATATGGTGTATTCATAAGACGTTCGGTGTCATTGTGTTACCATTCTTGGTGTTACTTATATATGCAATTAACGCTTCATCTTATGCCAACACCCATGACGTGACATTGAAAACTAACCAAAGAATCAAGAGAGAAGGAGTGACAGCTCAACACTCATCCTTCTCCATGTTTTGTTACCATTGGGCTAGTTGGTGTAACAAAGGATCCACTCCTATGGTCATAAATGGTCTTGGGTTAACCTACAACCTATAGTAAGGGTGGGTGGATACCTTGGTCTCTTTTTAAAGTTTGAGGGAGTAATCCCATCCTTAGGCTATTCCATAGACTATGGAAAGTCTGTAGTCAAGCAAGAAATTAATTTTTGAAAAAAATTCTATAAGCTATAGGTTAGGCTTACCCGACTAATCGAGTATTGATTCGACCGATCGGACCGCATCCAGAAAGGAAATTTGATCGGTTGAGCAGATTGGCCAACCGGTTGGACTACCCAGGGAGGCAATTCGACCAATCAAGCTTCGGGAAAGACCGGTCGGCCCTGAAGCACTCTGCTACCGGCGTGTTCAGTTTCCAACTGGTTTCCTTTTCCAATCTACTATTCTACCTGCAATCAAACCAACATAAAGGCTCCCATTTCACATTCTTAGGTTCCCTAAATGACCACTATCATTTATTCATCCCAAAATCATTAAAAATTATGAATCAATTCCATGCATTATACATTGAGCTGTAAAAAAGGGTAATTCACAAGAATACATCAAGAATCAAGAAAGAAGTCATGCAAGTGAAGATAATGTATCCTTATACTTGCCTTAGGATTGGTGCTTCATTAAAAATTATGAATCAAGCATGAAATTCATTTTTGGAAGAAATTCTATAAGCTATAGGTTAGGCTTACCCGATTAATCGAGTATTGATCTGACCGATCGGACCGCATCCAGAAAGGAAATTTGATCGGTTGAGCAGATTGGCCGACTGGTCAGACTACCCAGGGAGGCAATTCGATCAATCGAGCTTCAAGAAAGGCTGGTCAGGCCTGAAGCACTCTGCTACGGGTGTATTTAGTTTCCAATTGGTTTCCTCTTCCAATCTACTATTCCACCTGCAATCAAACCAACATAAAGGCTCCCATTTCACATTCTTAGGTTCCCTAAATGACCACTATCATTTATTTATCCCAAAATCATTAAAAATTATGAATCAATTCCATGCATTATCCATTGAGCTGTAAAAAAGGGTAATTCACAAGAATACATCAAGAATCAAGAAATAAGTCATGCAAGTGAAGATAATGTATCCTTATACTTGCCTTAGGATTGGTGCTTCACTCCAATCAATCTATTTCTTGGTGTAGAGGTACAAAAGCTCTCCTAAGAAGAAGGTCTAGAACATGCATGGAAATACAAATGCATGAGATGCATGCATGCCAAATCCTTGGGTTTCCTTGCCCCCAATGAACTCAATGACTCAAATAGAGATGGGGTTTTCTTACCTCAAGTCTTCTACAAGTGATGGGGAAGGAGATGAGGCTTAGCTTTCAAAGAAGGAAGCAAGAGGAGTGTTAAGGAAGAAGAAAAACCTCAAACTTGATGCGTGGAAGCCTTTTACTACCCAAGAATGGAGGTAAGGTGAGGCAAAGAGTGAGGAAGAAGAGAGTATCGGGTTGCAACAGAATGAAGAAGAGGAAGAGAGGGTCGTTGGTGGGTTGAGGTTTTTAAATGAATGGGTTTTTGGAAATTACAAATAAGCCCTATTAGTTTCTTGGATTTTCAGGTTGAGTCACTTGGGCTTAAATGGCTTGAAAGGAGTCCGAGTAAAATTGGGCCAAACATAAAGGATGTCCCACAAGATGAAACTCACCTAATGCAACTAATAAGATGCATTAATGATATAAAACCATGAAAATGCTAGAATACAAAAGGTCCTAGACTACCTAGTAAGGTTCGAACTCGACCCAACTACCTATCCATGACCCAAACCTCTTGAGATTTGGGCTCAATTAGCCGAATAAAGACAAAACAAGATTAATTATTGTAAATCGTGATTAACTCAGGTTTGGACCTTACACCTTGTCCATCTTTGATATGATTCTCTTCAAATTCTCTTCAAAATCTCTTTAAAATATAAAACAAATAAATGGACCCCATCTTAAATGTTTTACAAGTATACCCCATACATGTGCATGTGTGTGTGAGACCATGAAGCTAACTTTTTGCAATTTTTTTCCAATTTCTATTTCTTTTCAATTCTTCTCTCATTTCTCTTAAAAATTAATTTCTTGTCTCAATTCTTTACAAATGGGATCCATATCAGCAATTTCCTACAAAACAAATGTGAATTCATGTGAAAAGACACTTTTAACCCTACGATCACAAATGCATAACTGTGCGTCCATCTCTCATAAAACGACAATAAAAATACACACCATTCTTCATGATTTTATGTGAATGAACTAATGATGATTAAAACTCAATTTATTTCATGAGAAGAATTATTTTCACAAAACTTTCCAAAAATAGACTTTCCAAAAATGGCAAGTTTATGAATGTATGTAAAAGTGTAAATTTTAAACAATTTATGTAGAGAAATACTAAAATGAATTTAAAATGCTTGAGACCACTAGATCACACTAAATGAGACTCTTTTAAGTTAATAATTCCTTAAAATGGTCCAAAATATACATGAAAATATGCATTTTTAAAGACTTACTAGGTATGTAGGTCCATTTCAAATCAAGAGCAGAGTTGGTGATTTGGCTTATAGACTAGCACTTCATATAGAGTTTTCTAGAGTTAATGATGTATTCCAAGTCTCCATACTTTGAAAATGTGCTAGAGATCCTACCCATGTCATTTAGTTTGATGATGTGGAGATTCAGCTGAATGCATCATACATTGAGTGTCCACTCCGTATCAAGGGTATGACAGAGCCTTGTTAAGCATGATTAGAAATTAATCAAGTAGGTTATTGATTGTGAGTTCCAAGTGCAGAACTGTGATGTTGTAATATCCCGGTAAGTATGGGGTCGAATCCACAAGGAGGTATGTATTTTAAGGTTCCTTTTTCAACTTATACCTTCCCTTAAAATAAAAATCTAAAACTAGCCTAATTTAAAATCTAACAAATACAAGCATCCTACTTACCAAAATTAAATTAATTACAACTAATGAAAAGAAAAAAAAAACTTTCCTACACCTAGAAAACCTAAATCTAAAAATTCCTAAAATAAAACTAAAATTGTTGCAAAACTAAAACACATGTTAGAACTTCCAGAAAATAAAAACTAAAATTAGAAACTAACTACACTAAACAATGTTAGAAACAAAATAAACAAAAGTTCGAGACTTTCCTAAGTTAGAATTTCTAAAGCTAGAAAACTTTTCAATTTAAAATCTTCAATTAAAACAAGTTTAGAAAGATATTTGATTCTGGAGATTAACTAAAACAATAAAAAACATAAAACTAGAAACAAATTTAAAATTAGAAAGTTAGTAAAATTAGTAATGCAATCCATGCCATGAGATGCTAAAAAAGTTCTAAGTATGAAAAACTAGGATGCTGATACAAACTTTATGATGATTTAAACCATTCTAATGCATCCTAATCTAAGTTTAATGGCTAGAAATCATGCTCTACTGATTCAAGAACTAACACAAAAAAAAGAAAAAAAAAACGAAAGTGAAAAATGATCTAAAACGAAAAAGTTATGAATGCATGAATATGACAACTTTGTAAAATTCTATGCAGAAATTCTAATTCGAGTTAACTGATTGGCAAAGTTTAAGCCTCTGGTTCACAAGCCTTCCGAAATTATTTTGAACTGAAATTCTAGGGCATTAAAGACCACATTCTAAACTTTAATTTTTCCAAATTCCAAAGAAAAATATTATGATTTAACTAGTCTACCCACTTCGAACTTTTTGTCAAAAACTATTTCTGCAGTTTGTTGAAACTACTGAGTAATGCTGTCTGTGTATTAAGTCCAACTTTTATGATTAAATTCAGATTTGAAAGCTTAATTTTCAGCAACTTAAATATGCACAAAATCTTATGACATGAAAATATATGCGATGAATTCTAATCCAACCATCAAACTATGTAAAAACAAAACTTAAAATCAACATGAACATAACAAGAAAAATAACAAAAGTATAGAAAATAAAATAAAAGTACAGGAAGTCAAAGGCAGTAAACAACATGAAGTCAAAGGCGGTAAACGACAGAAGTCAAAGGCGGAAATAATAGGAAGTCAAAAGCAGTAGATTGTTCCTTCAATTTCTTACGTCAATTTGGGCTCAAAAAGATGAGAAGTATTGTGCTAAGGCTTTATTCTTCATCTTAGGTCGTCAATCTGAGTGAGAATAACAAATCTCCATTCAATGTAGAAATAAATTTTAGAATTGGCCTCTAATCTTTGTTCACTGAAACCTCTTTAACTCCATTCTTGTATTGCCTCCAAACATACAATGTCTCCAAAGAGACAAAGTATATTGAAAAGGATATTAAGATGGGTTACTAGTTGTGATTCCAATTCTATCCCTGTAAGGTTCCAAATCCCACTAATCTTGATTTATGTTAATTAAGCTCGTTCTATATTAATTGAACTCGATTAAGGCTAATTTAATCTAATTACTTAGTGGGTTGGGCCTTGGATAAGGAGTTGGGTGGAGTTCGGCCCCCACTTTAGTAGTTAAGGGCCTTTTCGTAATTTGTCCCTGCACCTCTTGGACACCTCGTCCATTTCCTTCCATGTAACTTTTCGCGTAGATCCTATATCGTATTGGGCCCGAGTTGATCCGGACTCATCCTAGGCCAATTGAGGCCCATGTGGCCTAAACTGAAATTTCATGAAAAGGCTGGGCTTGCATGTTAAATTGCAGTAAATTTAGCTTAAAAGGTGGATACAATGTTCCCTTCTCTTCTTCTTCATTCTCTGTTGTTGAAGCCTCTCTCCTTCTTCCTGGATTTCTTCCCTTTCACTTCCAAATCGAAGAGCTATTGGGATTGGAGACTTGCATGCGCTAGGAATAGCTTCCACCCACCTTCCTCTTCCTCATAGGAGCATTTACTTCTTTGGGAAGCACATTCTCTTCAGGCTACAACTCACCAAGGTGAGGGCTTTGCTTCCTTCATTGTATTCAGGTTTGTGGGAGTCAAGGAGACTCCAATCCATGACATGCATCCAACTCTACATTCCATTTATCAATTGTGTGTTGCTTGTAGAGAACCCACTTCTGTTTGGAGGTTTTCCCTTAGCCACACAGCAAGAGAGGGAGTTTAAGAGGGTTAGCACTGTTGGAAAAGGCAAGTAATGAACTATAAATACTGCATGCATGATTAAGTATGGACATATGAGATAGCTACTTGCATTTTTCCACTTTCAGTCATTCTCTTTCCATTGTCTTAATTGATACAAATGTGGTGTGAATTGAGTTAGAATGGTGGAAATGGGAATAGAGGGTGTGAGAGTACAAAACACCTTGGTTTGGATACTACTAGTAAGTCATATAACCCCCTCACAGTGTAGGTTCTGTACTGACTCCTCACAGTGTAGGTTCTGTACTGACTGAAATCGGGATGAGATACAGGACTGTATTCAGGTTTCTGGAGCTTACGGTGAAGCTACAGCTAAGCCGCGAGCATCTACGGCTCAAAGTCCAAAGAGCAAGAAAACCCAATTTTGTACTATGGCTCACCTACGGCTGAGCCGTAGATTTCACTACGGCTAAGCCGTATCCAGCCCGTACCCAAGCCGTAGGTCTTCCTACGGCGAGCTTTCCAAAGAGCTCATGGAACCCAGTTTCTTCTACGGTGTGCACACGGCTGCACCGTGGAATACACTACGGCTACGCCGTAACCTCCCCGTACCCTAGCCGTAGGCTTAGCACGGCTAAGTCGTAGGCTAAGCTGTAGGCCAACATACGGTTGGGACGTAATTGCACCTGAAAATCCGGAAGGAATTTACCCACTCGGCTAAGCCGTAGCCTTGTACACGGCTAAGCCGTAAGAACCCAGTGAAACAGGATGTTAGGGACTCTCAATGATGTTGTAGGACCTTAGTATTGGCACCTTCTATACCAATACAGAGGCCCAATGGTAAGTACATGTTGGGGAGAATGAATGGTTCCCGGGGGTCTCCCATTGGTAAGTCATGGATGTTGGCATAAGAAGGGTGTCCCGTATGCACAAGGCAATACCAAGACACGGTAACACCATGACACCGAACATCTTATGTGTACATCGTGTTGAATACCCTTGGGGACTATAGGTTACTATTTAGGGTGAAGGTAACAATTTCCTTGGGTGCTCACTTAAGCTGAATGCATCCATATTGTTATGATATACCACCGTCAACATGAAGTATTTCTTTTAGTAAAACCCTGAGGCAATTCAGACCTAATCTTCTAATGAGTGAGTGTCTGACAAGCCAGAGCTTCTAATGAGTGCGAGCTTGTTAGCCAAGGGTATGTTATGATTGATACGATTGGAGATGAGTCGGCACCACTCAACTTATGCCCTTTTGGGTATATGTTATGTAAGTCACCACTGCAGTAGGTTTATGGAGGAGTAGTCGGTGCTTCTCGGGAAGCTAGCCTGATCCCTTAGCGACCCATACGATATGTGTATGCTCCCTTTTGGGAGAATAGAGCAGCGTGGTTGCCAATTAGTATGTATGAAATTTAAGTTGTAATTTCTCACTCATGCATCATGTTTAGTGATTATTCTTATTGATATATTATGTTATACTTGTCCCATATGCCTCAGTACTTGCTTAACCGTTGTGTTAACATGTTACTCTTGGTATTGCAGGTCCAGAATCCAGTCCCAACGCAGACACTGACGCGCACCCGGAGGGTACCCCAATGGTACCTCAAGATGTAGATGAGTGAAAGATGGCGACGTCTTTTACTAGCCATCCCACAGAGCGCGACTATATTTAGGAAACATCATTGTTTTGTTTGGGGCCCCTTTTTGTATCAAACACTTAAGCAGTCTTCTTGGGAATGTATTTAAAGACTTCAACACTATCATATGTATCTATAGATATGTTTACTTTTGAAAGTTAACAGACTATGAACTCGTGTGCTCTTGATAATTACAGAGTATTTCGCAGGATTTCGTTTATGATAACTTATGTTTGTACGTGTGTCAGCATACCTCACACGTTCCTGTGGAATCTCCCTTGTAGGAATTCGTGCATAATTCTTCAGGGCATGGATTTCTATGGGATTACGTATCCACGCCCTAGGGGCCCACTCAAATCCTCAAATTCCCGGGATCGGGGCGTGACATACGTAAGTAATGGTATCAAAGACGCACCAAGAAGTTACTTAAAAGACTTAGCAACATTAGGAAGCGTGGCGAGGTTGCGATAGGTCCGTTTGGGTGGATTCTATGGTATGACTGTAGTATGTATGCAATGCATGTATATGTAGTATGTGTGTATGTATGTATGTATATCTATAGACATATATGATTAATCACCATTGTGATTGCAGAGCTATGGTGTCTGGATCCGGCACGAACAACAGTTCAGGTGACAATGATCGCACTAATATTGAATTGGAAGGTGCGGACCCTCCACTGCGGCCTCCTCTGTGTCCCACATACAACACTGAGGAGCGGTTTATGATGATGATGCACCAGTTAGCCGCTAGCAATGCTAACCAAGCTGCGATGCAATTACAATTGGCCACTTTGTTAAACCGACAAGATCAACTAGGAGATCCCAACTCCTTGTATGAGAAGTTTTGTAAGAGGGGAGCAACCGAATTTACCGGACACGAGGATCCATTACAAGCAGATGAATGGCTTGTCCACACAGAGAACGTTTTCGATACATTAACTTGCACACCCAGACAGCAAGTGGTCCTTGCGGCATCCATGTTCAGGGACATCGCGGACACATGGTGGAAGAGTATCCAGGACCACATGAGGGCCATGCCGGATGCCACGGTCTGGGAAGCCTTTAAGAGGCAATTTAGGAAAAAGTTCATCGCCGACCACGTGACTTACAAAAAGTAGGCAGAGTTCCTTACCCTACAGCAGAACCTTATGACCGTTGCAGAATACGTGCATGTATTCAGCCAGCTCTCTCGGTTTGCCCTAGACTTTATTGATACGGAGGAGAAGAGAGTGGAAAGATTTCTGGAAGGGTTAAGGCCTGCTATCAAGGGACATGCCACTGCTTTTTAACGTCCCGTTCAATATGATGATGCGGTAGCCAGGGCTTATGCAGCGGAGGAAATTGAGAAGAGCCTATTCTTGGGGGAGTCCAAGAAGAGTGTTCCTCCTTCTAGGAAAGGTCAGCAGTATTCTAAGAAACAGAAGGGAGTTGCTATTGGCACATCACGACCAATCTACGTTGCATGTGGGAAGGGTCACGAGACTAGTAAATGCTGGAGGTCTATGGAAGGCTGTTTTGGCTGTGGCTCCATGGACCATCGCTTGTCCGAGTGCCCGAGAAGGAAAGAATTTAGCCGAGACTCGTAGCAGCAATATCAGCAGCCTTCTAAGGCGACACCTCCCGTGCCTAACCGACAGCAACGGCAAGTGAGACAAGGCCAAGGGTAGACACGGCAAGGCCAGGGACAGCAGAGACAAGGACAGCAACACCGACCCCAAAGGCAAGGTCGTGCTTACACTTTGACACAGGAAGAAGCATAAGCGGCGGAGCACATGGTTGTAGGTAAGGTTTTTGTTTGTGGCATTGAAGATAAAGTGTTGTTTGATTCAGGATCTTCACACTCCTTCATCTCACCTCAATTCTCTAGTAGGATACAGGAATCGCCAGCACAGTTGCCATATATGTTGAGTGTTATCACTCCGGTTGGTAAGAGGGTAGCTTGTGACAATTATTACCCTGGTTGTCGAGTTCTTATCGGAGAAGTTCTTCTCCCGGCTGAACTTATTGTGTTACCCATACATGATTTCGATGTAATTCTAGGCATGGACTGGTTGACCAAATATATGGCCTGTCTCGACTATTTCCGTAAGGCTGTTACCATAAGGGTGAGTGAAGATGGCCCAAGTGCGGTATTCCAAGGTGACAAGAAGAGTTCGAACACTAGATTGATTTTAGCACTTCGAGCGGAAAGACTAATCCATAGTAGTTGTGAAGGGTATATTGCTTTCATTGTGGAAAAGAAAACCCCTAAGAAACTAGAAGAAATACCCGTGGTTTGTGAATTCCCTGATGTATTTTCGGATGAAGTGCCTGGCCTTCCTCCAATTAGAGAAGTGGATTTTACTATAGAGCTAGTACCTGGTACTGCTCCCATCTCTAAGGCTCCATATAGAATGGCCCCGGCAGAGTTACGTGAACTGAAAGTGCAGTTACAGGACTTATTGGGTAAGGGGTTTATTCGTCCTAGCACATCACCATGGGGAGCTCCGGTTTTATTTGTGAAGAAGAAGGATGGCACCCTTAGGATGTGTATCGATTACCGGCAGTTGAACCAGGTGACAATTAAAAACAAATATCCACTGCTTAGAATTGATGAACTATTTGATCAATTATAGGGTGCTTTCTCTAAGATTGATCTCAGGTCTGGATATCATCAGCTGCGAGTGAGGGACCAAGATACATCGAAAACAACTTTCAGGACAAGATATGGGCATTATGAATTCTTGGTCATGCCTTTTGGATTGACAAATGCGCCCGCAGTATTTATGGCCTTGATGAATAAAATCTTTTCATCATATCCTGATCGATTTGTGGTGATTTTCATTGATGATGTTTTGGTATACTCCAAGACCAAAGATGAGCATCTGGAACATTTGAGGACTTCTCTGCAATTGCTAAAGGACCACCAACTGTACGCTAAATTGGACAAGTGTGAATTCTGGCTTGAACAAGTTGCCTTTTTGGGGCATATTATTTCAAAGGATGGGCTTGCAGGAGATCCAGCTAAGATTGAGGCTATAACTACGTGGCAGAATCCCAAGATTGTTGTGGAAATTAGAAGTTTTGTTGGTCTGGCCAGTTACTATAGAAGGTTTGTGAAGGACTTTTCCAAGATAGTTGCACCTTTGACCAAATTGACCCGAAAGGATGAGCCATTCGTTTGGTCTGTGGAATGTGAGTCGAGTTTCCAACTCCTTAAGGAGAAACTAACCTCAGTTCTGATCTTATCCCTACCAGAAGGGAGTGGTGGATTTGTTATCTATACAGATGCTTCGGGGATTGGGCTAGGATGTGTACTCATGCAGAATAGAAAGGTAATAGCATATGGATCTCGACAATTGAAGGAACATGAGAAAAGCTATGCCACACATGATTTAGAATTGGCTGCAGTAGTCTTCGCACTGAAGATATGGAGGCATTACTTATATCGAGAGAAATTTGAAGTCCATAGTGACTATCGCAGTCTCCAGTACCTGTTTTCGAAGTATGATCTTAACATGAGACAGCGCAGGTGGTTGGAATTTATAAAGGATTATGATTTTCCAATTAAATACTTCCCCAGGAAAGGGAATGTAGTGGCCGATGCTTTAAGCAGGAAATCCACCACCGAGTTGGCTGCCTTATGTGGTGAATGGTCTCTAGTAGAGGAATTCTGAGATCTAGATGTGGAGGTTGAATTCTTGGATGATAAGGTCATGTTAGTGGCTATGTCAGTCTTTGAACCCACTTTAATTCAACAAATCAAGGAGAGGCAGTTTGAAGACCCGGAGTTTGTCAAGATTCGTGACCACATATCTGAGAAACCTGATTTCAGGATGGTAGACGGTGAATTGTACTTTAGAGACCGACTTTGTGTTCCAGTGGTTCAAAATCATAACTTGAAAAGGGCAATTATGACTGAAGCACACTATGCTCGATATTCCATGCATCCCAGGAGTACAAAAATGTACTGAAATTTACATGGCAGGTTTTGGTGGAATAACATGAAGAGGGATATAGCAGGTTTTGTGGCAAAATGCCTTACCTACCAACGAGTGAAATCTGAACACAGGAAACCTCCCGATTTGTTACATCCCCTGCAGATTCCTAAGTGGAAATGGGAGAATCTCACAATGGATTTCGTTTCAGGGTTGCCCCGAACAAGTAGGCATCATGATGCAGTGTGGGTGATTGTCTATCGACTAATGAAATCAGCCCACTTTATTCCCATCAAGAAAGGGATGAAATTTCAGGGGATGGCCAAGACCTTCATTGATGAGATTATACGGCTACATGGTACTCCAGCCTCAATTGTGTCTAATCGAGATAGTAGGTTCCTGTCTTCCTTTTGGCAGTCTTTTCAGAAGTCCTTAGGCACCAAACTCAGTTTCAGCATGGCTTACCATCCTCAGACAGATGGGCAATCGGAGCGAACGATACAGACCCTGGAAGATATGCTACGAGCTAGCGTATTGGACTTCGAAAAGGAGTGGGATGAACACTCTCCTTATGCGAGTTCGCATACAACAACAGCTTTCATGTGAGCATCGAAATGGCTCCATTTGAAGCCTTGTATGGACGTAAGTGCCGTATGCCCGTCTGTTGGGAAGAAGTTGGGGTTAGAAGTTTCCATGGACCCACCATGGTGGCAGATACGACGAAAAAAATGCAAAAAGGTGCAAGATAGATTGAAAATTGCACAATCACTTCAGAAAAGTTATGCAGATAATCGCCGCCGGCCCCTTGAGTTCCAAGTGGGAGACAAGGTCTTTTTGAAGGTTTCCCCAATGAGAGGTACTATCAGGTTTCGACAAAAGGACAAGCTAGCCCCGCTTTTTGTAGGGCCTTTTGAGATACAGAGTAGAGTGGGAGACTTAGCTTATCGGTTGGAGCTATAACCCCCGCTTGCGGGAGTTCATAATGTGTTCCATGTGTTGATGCTCAGGAAGTACCTTCCAGATCCTTCACATGTCCTTGAGCTAGATGGCATACAAGTGAGGCCCGATGTGAGCTACGATGAAAGACCACTTCGTATCGTTGACACTAAAGAACAAGTGCTGCATACCCAAACGATCAGATGGGTTAAGGTATTGTGGGAGCACCATGGACAAGAAGAGGCCACTTGGGAACTTGAAGATCAAATTCGGGTGAAATATCTAGAGCTACTACCCCAGGTACGTTGCATTCGGAGGACCGAATGATCTTGAGTGGGGGAGGGTGTAAGGTCCCGAATACCACTAATCTTGATTTATGTTAATTAAGCTCGTTCTATATTAATTGAACTCGATTAAGGCTAATTTAATCCAATTACTTAGCGGGTTGGGCCTTGGATAGGGAGTTGGGCGAAGTTCGGCCCCCACTTTAGTAGTTAAGGGCCTTTTCGTAATTTGTCCCTGCACCTCTTAGACACCTTGTCCATTTCCTTCCTGTAACTTTTTGCGTAGATCCTCTGTTGTGTTGGGCCTAAGTTGATCCGGACTCATCCTGGGCCAATTGAGGTCCATGTGGCCTAAATTGAAATTTCATGAAAAGGCTGGGCTTGCATGTTAAATTGCAGTAAATTTAACTTAAAAGGTGGATACAACGTTCCCTTCTCTTCTTCTTCGTTCTCTGTTGTTGAAGCCCCTCTCCTTCTTCCTGGATTTCTTCCCTTTCACTTCCAAATCGAAGAGCTATTGGGATTGGAGACTTGCATGCGCTAGGAATAGCTTCCACCCACCTTCCTCTTCCTCATAGGAGCATTTACTTCTTTGGGAAGCACATTCTCTTCAGACTATAGCTCACCAAGGTGAGGGCTTTGCTTCCTTTCATTTTATTCAGGTTTGTGGGAGTCAAGGAGACTCCAATCCATGACATGCATCCAACTCTACATTCCATTTATCAATTGTGTGTTGCTTGTAGAGAACCCACTTCTGTTTGGAGGTTTTCCCTTAGCCACACAGCAAGAGAGGGAGTTTGAGAAGGTTAGCACTGTTGGGAAAGGCAAGTAATGAACTATATATACTGCATGCATGATTAAGTATGGATATTTGAGATAGCTACTTGCATTTTTCCACTTTCAGTCATTCTCTTTCCATTGTCTTAATTGATACAAATGTGGTGTGAATTGAGTTAGAATGGTGGAAATGGGAATAGAGGGTGTGAGAGTACAGAACACCTTGGTTTGGATGCTACTAGTAAGTCATATAACCCCCTCACAGTGTAGGTTCTGTACTTACTCCTCACAGTATAGGTTCTGTACTGACTGAAATCGGGATGAGCTACAGAACTGTATTCAGGTTTCTGGAGCTTATGGCGAAGCTACGGCTAAGCCGTGAGCATCTATGGCTCAAAGTCCAGAGAGCAAGAAAACCCAATTTTGTACTACGGCTCACCTACGGCTAAGCCATGGATTTCACTACGGCTAAGCCGTATCCAGCCCGTACCCAAGCCGTAGGTCTTCTTACGGTGAGCTTTCCAGAGAGCTCATGGAACCCAGTTTCTTCTACGGTGTGCACACGACTGCACCGTGGAATACACTACGGCTACGCTGTAACCTCCCCGTACCCTAGCCGTAGGCTTAGCACGGCTAAGCCGTAGGCCAACATACGGTTAGGCCGTAATTGTGCCTGAAAATCCGGAAGGAATTTGACCCACTCGGCTAAGCCGTAGCCTTGTACATAGCTAAGCCATAAGAACCCAGTGAAACAGGATGTTACGGACTCTCAATGATGTTGTAGGACCTTAGTATTGGCACCTTCTATACCACTACAAAGGCCCAATGGTAAGCACATGTTGGGGAGAATGAATGGTTCCCGGAGGGTCTCCTATTGGTAAGTCATGGATGTTGGCATAAGAAGGGTGTCCTGTATGCACAAGGCAATACCAAGACACGGTAACACCATAACACCGAACGTCTTATGTGTACATCGTGTTGAATACCATTGGGGACTATAGGTTACTATTTAGGGTGAAGGTAGCAATTTCCTTGGGTGCTCACTTAAGCTGAATGCATCCATATTGTTATGATATACCACCTTCAACATGAAGTATTTCTTTTAGTAAAACCCTGAGGCAATTTAGACCTAATCTTTTAATGAGTGAGTGTCTGACAAGCCAGAGCTTCTAATGAGTGCGAGCTTGTTAGCCAAGGGTATGTTATAATTGATACGATTGGAGATGAGTCGGCACCACTCAACTTACGCCCTTTCGGGTATATGTTATGTAAGTCACCACTGCAGTAGGTTTATGGAGGAGTAGTCGGCGCTTCTCAGGAAGCTAGCCTGATCCCTTAGCGACCCATACGATATGTGTATGCTCCCTTTTGGGAGAATAGAGCGGCGTGGTTGCCAATTAGTATGTATGAAATTTAAGTTGTAATTTCTCACTCATGCATCATGTTCAGTGATTATTCTTATTGATATATTATGTTATACTTGTCCCATATGCCTCAGTACTTGCTTAACCGTTGTGTTAACATGTTACTCTTGGTATTGCAGGTCCAAAATCCAGTCCCAACGCAGATACTGACGCGCAGCCGGAGGGTACCCCAATGGTACCTCAAGATGTAGATGAGTGAAAGATGGCGACGTCTTTTACTAGCCATCCCACGGAGCGCGACTATATTCAGGAAACATCATTGTTTTGTTTGGGGCCCCTTTTTGTATCAAACACTTAAGCAGTCTTCTTGGGAATGTATTTAAAGACTTCAACACTATCATATGTATCTATAGATATGTTTACTTTTGAAAGTTAACAGACTATGAACTGTTAGATTTTGTGGACTCAATCCATCAGTTGATGTAATAAATTGATTAATTTCTTTATTTATCAATAAAAACATGCTTTACTTTCATGAGATGAATGTTATTTTACTACTTCATGCACATGACCAATACGTATGACATAATGGTTCATGAGTTGAACCGGGTCCCATTAGTATATTGGATGTGATATATGTGCATGGATGAGATCCACGCGCAGGAGATATATGTCACAAATCTTATACTTAAAATAGCTTCACAACCAGTAATGAGATTGGGCATCTCATTTGATAAGGTTGCAGCACTTTGATCACTATGAGATAGTGTGATTTGTCTCGATCATCAGAATGTAAGATTCTGGATCACAGTGCTGGTACATTGGATGTATTGAAGGACCATGAGATGCACCTTATGGAATTCCATCTCAATAATAAGGTATGCTCTCATAATTCCCTAGCAATAGGCTCTCAATCCTGAGACATTGACGAACTCAAGTTTCTATCTATTCATTTGCTTTGAGTCACCAATGAGTGAGGCCGACTATAGGTTAACACCTCGGTGTCTTGGGTATGTGGTAGTAGAACTATGGGAACGTTGAATGATCAAGATGGAATCTATCTCTATTATCCCCTTGTGCCAATTAATGGATTTGTCATTAATAAGTGCGCACCCATCTCAATTAAGAGTTAATTGGATGGTACTGATGACTACTGTGATTAATTGGGGCTCAAGGATAATAAGATGTGGAACTTAGATTGGAAGAGACGGATTTATTCCAATTGATCCACGGATATTGATAGAGGGGCCTACTTGTGGTAATTGGGAAGTTTAGGGTCTTCATTGTAATTTATTCCTAAGACTGGAGTGCAATTGCATTTATATAGTGGTGTTATTTACAATTAACTGTGGGCCCGGATTGCACATGAGATGTGGGGTCGCGGTGTTCCAGTTGGAGCCAGCTTTCTAAGGAATCCCTAGTGGTCCCCACGCTAGCCCAAGTTATTGGAAAATACTAATCCGACTCGAACTCTAGAAAGAAAGGATAAGAAAGGAAAAACTTGCTAATTGCTTTAGAAGTTAGACTTCTATTTCAATTAGATAAGGGAGAGATTTGGAAGTCTATAAAATATCCTTGGACGTCCAAAAGACTCCCCCTCACGCTAAAACCCTTTCGTGCAAGAGTTGCGCGAGTTACTCTCCTCTCCTTTCTTCTAGTTCCTTAGAGTCTCGAGTTGGGATTTTCTCCTGAAGATTCCACCGTTCTTCTTGAGAAAAGAAATCCAATTCGGGGGTCATAGCGTGGAAGGCTAAGAGGTCTTGAAGAAGTCCATTAGAGCACTGCGGGTCTCCAAAGGTATGATCTACTTCTTCCATGTCGTAGATTAGTTTGGATGTTTAGTGCTGGTATAATTTTTTACTGTACATGGTCACGAGATTGAGGGTAACGCATCCTGGATTGGGTTTTGGTCTTATGGATAGTTGATCCCTGTGTCAAGTGGGTCAAAAGTTTTGAAAATCTATCCACGAGACCCACCTACATCCAACAGATGAGTGAAAGATGGCGACGTCTTTTACTAGGCATCCCACGGAGCGCGACTATATTCAGGAAACATCATTGTTTTGTTTGGGGCCCCTTTTTGTATCAAACACTTAAGCAGTCTTCTTGGGAATGTATTTAAAGACTTCAACACTATCATATGTATCTATAGATATGTTTACTTTTGAAAGTTAACAGACTATGAACTCGTGTGCTCTTGATAATTACAGAGTATTTCGTAAGATTTCTTTTATGATAACTTATGTTTGTACGTGTGTCAGCATACCTCACACGTTCCTGTGGAATCTCCCTTGTAGGAATTCGTGCATAATTCTTCAGGGCACGGATTTCTACGGAATTACGTATCCACGCCCTAGGGGCCCACTCAAATCCCCAAATTCCCGGGATCGCGGCGTGACAATCCCAATATTTAAACAAGGATGAAAATTAACCCAATCACAAACAAGGCTAAAATTATGAACACCACAAAGTCAAAGACAAGAAATATTGAAAAGAAACAAATTTTACTAGCATGAAATTGTTTTACAAAAGATTGAAAATAAAAAGCAGACAATTACATACTAGGATGGATGAGAATTCCTCCTTCCAATTGACACTTCAAGGTCAGTGGTGTGGCTTTAGGGCTAAGCCTCCTTGATGACTTAAGATGGAGAGACAAGAGAGGGAGAGATGGACTGTAGAAATCTAGAGGTGGGAGGTGGGTAATTCTTCTATGAAGAATATGGGAGAGGGGTGCCCTATTTATACTTTTTCAAGTCCTACTCATTCTCAAACTCTGAAATCTTAAAAATAATAAAAAAATTGAAAGAAAATAGGCTCCATACAAGTTTTTGGACGTGCAATATATTTTGGGATTTTTTTTCTTTTTAATTTTCTCCTCTTTCCTTGCTTGCTTTGATTGGAAGTCTCTCTTAGATGCTTCTTTCCTTCTTTGTCTTTGCCACCTTGCATTGAGATCTTTTCAGAGATAATTTAGGGATAAGAATCCTCTCATGGAATCACACTTGGTCCACATGAGGTATAGAACTTTCCCTTTTATCTCTTTGCATTATCAACTTTCCTTTTTTGGAAAGTTCTCCTTGTTGGCTTCTAACTTGAAGAGTTCTTTGAAGATAACCCTCTTAATTTTTTTTTCCTTTTCCTTTTCAACCAAAATCTGAATTAAATCCTCTTTTGGATGTGGAATAGCTTGCTTGGATATTTTTTTCTTTTTTTTTCAATTAAATCTTTTCCTTCTCCAAAAAGAACTCCTATGGGGCTTTCCTTAACCATGATCGATGAGAGATTCTTCAAATTCTCTTCAAAATTTCTTGAAAATATGCAACAAATAAATGGGCCCCATCTTGGATGTTTTACAAGTGTACCCCACATATATGCATGTGTGTCTGGACCATGAAGCCGACTTTTTGCAATTTTCTTTCAATTTCTTTTTCTCTTCAATTCTTTTCTCCTTTGCCTTGAAAATCAATTCCTTGCCTCAATTCTTTATAAATGGGGCCCATACCATCAATTTCCTACGAAACAAATGTGAATTTATGTGAAAAGATAATTTTACCCCTAAGATCACAAATGCATGAATACGGACCCATTTCTCATGAATTGACAATGAAAATGCACACCATTCTTCATGATATTATATGAATGAACTAATGATGATGAAAATTCAATTTAATTCATGAGAAAATTTATTTTCACAAAACTTTCCAAAAATAGATCTTAAAAAATGGCAGGTTTCATAAATGTATGAAAAAAGTATGATTTTTAAAAAATTTATGAAGAAAATATAAAAATGAATTTAAAATGAATGAAACCATGATATCACACTAAATAAGGCTCTTTCAAGTTAATAAGTTCTTAAAATGGTTCAAATTGTGTATGAAAAAATGCATTTTTATGAACTTATCACACCCCCCAACCAGCGTTTTGCTAGTCACTAGCAAAAAACATGATAAAATATGAAGAATTCATCATAACCTAATCTAATCTAAAACTAATGCAATGCAATAAAACTAAACATGAATGTAACGCCACTTTCGCTGACTCTCTGAACTGCATTTAGCGTATGTAGCAAGCCCTTAAACCCCTAGGTTCCCCGTAGTGGACGAGTTGTGCCTCGTGAGGGTTTGCAGTGAATATATCCACTAAATTCTCTTTTTTATTTAGAAAAACAAATAAACAAAAATAAAGGAGAAAAGAAATTTCTCAAAAGAAAACTCACTCATATCAGATATTTTTGAAATTTGGAATAATTACACTTTCAAAGTTTTCAAAGTCCAGTCCATAATTTTATTCTAAAAAACTTTCTCAAATTCAAACCAACTTGCATGCACGATGAAAAATGTATATATCAAAAACCTATTTTAAATATTCCATAATAATGCTACAAAAACAAAATTTTTCCTTCAAATAGTCTTATCCCCCGAAATTCGGCAAAAAGAAATTTTCTCTCAAAGTTACTAAGACAGCTGCCACTTTACTGTTTGCTTTGGTTGGCTTCTTTTCTCTTACTATCTTTTTCCCATGCAAGAGTTCCCAAGTTCATACGATCTAGAAAAGTTAGAATCCAGAGATCAAATCTGGTCCTTGTCCTTCCCCGCACATACTCCCTTGCAAACACTTGTGGACACTCTTCACTCTCTTACTTTTTCCAACATAGAATTTTCCAAGTTCATATGATATAACAAAAGTTGGGATCTAAGGAGCAAACTTAGTCCTTATGCTTTTCCACACAAATCCTTTAAAAATTTCTATGGACTCACGTTGGGCCATAATTCAATCTCACTCTTTTTTTAATGACTGTGCAATGTTTAGGTCCCTTAAGCTTTCTAATTAACTCATATAGCGAGCGTTAGGCTAATGACTCCCATACCAGATGGCTTTAGGGCACTAGATATGGAAATATCCCTCTGGGCTTACTAGCTCGAGTTAAAAAGCCTACGAACCCAAACTAGTCACAAACTGCTCATTATATGCTCTTTTTTTCATTCTTTTTTTTCTTGTGTTTTCAAATCAAAAGTAAACACTAGGTGGCAATTCTCATTTCACTCGAATTAATTCATTTTGATTCTAATATATATAATTTACTAAAAATGAATCAGGAAACAAAAATATTCTACAAACTAAATTTGAGGTTCACATCGTATTCTCCAGAAAAATTCCAAAAACAAACAGCATCAAAGCTTCATATCCAAAATTTCAAAAAATGTTTACGTGTATGTATGTGAAAAGCAAGTTTTGGTTATCCTTTGATAGGTTTTCTCCTTTAGAAAATGCAAACTTTCTTTTTTTACTTCCTTCCAAAAGTATCAAAATTCCAGATTTCTATATATCTTCAAATTGCTTCACTTCTTTTGAAAACTTTCTTTTCCAAAATGAAAAATAAATACCAACGAAAATGAAATAAAGGTCCTAATCTTTTGTTAAAAAAAACTAAAATGATTAAAAACTGACTAAAATGATAAAAGTGACAGAAAAATCAAAAAAAATTTGTATTAAAAAAATTGGACAAGCATGCTTGTTCCCACCCCCTAACCTAAGGTGAACATTGTCCTCAATGTTTATGCATGCAATGCAGAACTGTAAAAGTAACATGAGGAAACATAAATGTAAAGGAGAGTAAAGAGAAAAAGTTACCTAAAGATGTGTCTGAGCTTCTCCCTGTCCAGGGTTAGACAAAATAGAAAAAACAAGAACAAAAATACAAGAAACTACTTTAAAAGGAAATATCTACGCTACAAAGAAAAGAAAAATAACCTACACTACTGGATTCAAAACCATGAGTCCACCCGAATCCTTTTCTCCACATAGTTTACAACAAGCACAGAAAGAAATGAAACCATGTCGGTAATGGGCTTAATGAATATGAGGACCGCATGTTCTTGTACACGGTGTGAAGGAGGGACCACAAAGAAAATTTCTTCCTCCTCCCTTAAAAATGAATCTTTGAAAGATAGGAGAGGATGCAATGAGCAACTGGGTACCCTAGGTCCTCCTATGCCACAAATTCTTTTAAATTGATTTCCATAGTCTGTTTAGGCACGAGCTCAAGGATTCCAAATTATCGGACTTGGGTGTCTAAATGGGACCACTATGCTCCAATTCCACAAGTTTTTCTGAATAATATTGAGGGCCAAGAAATGCAAAGGCAATTTCTCTAAGGTTTGGGTCATCATATTTCATGAAGAAGTCAGTACATGATTCTAAAGATTCCAGATTATTCAACTCAGAAATCTGAAAAATGGGGTCATCCTCCCAATTGTAATTTTCCTTTTGAGGCTCATTAGGTTCATTTGCAGTTTCCTCAATTGTAGGAATATCAAATTTATGAAAAACTGCAATGCCAAATTCATCAGAGGAATCTGAATCATAAAAGGATTTATGTAAAAGGGCATAGATTCGTCTTTAATGAAGTGGAATGGCTGATACTTAGGAAAAGTGGGGCCCACAGGCTTATGTGATTCATCAATTGGTTCATGCATCACACTATTATCCATGTTCTCATGTTCACCCTTGGATATCCACTGTATGTTTGTGTGATCCATAACTACGAGATCTTCAATGAATTTAGGATCATTTTCAATTCTAAGAGTGGCATTTTGTTTTCTCATTTCAAGCCCTGTTTGATTAATCGAAGTCATTAGGCTTTTCATGTGTTGTTCATTTTGTTGTATGGTTTGCATGGCATTTTGTGTGAACTTAACCAATTTGGCTAAAGTATCCTCCAAAGAATTCTTCAGGAGTGGTGGTGGTTCATATAACCATTCAGGCGGTCGGGAGTCACGTGGTGCATATGACCAGGGAAAAGAAGGGGGTACATAGGATGTATCCTGTGAGAGGTAGTCATACAACCCATCCTAAGTAAATTCTTAGGGATAAGAGACATGATCCATGTTGGGCCCATTTTGCCAATTGACCAGTGATTTATCATCCCAATTTAGACCACACATGTTGCCCATTTCATTATGGTAATGCCATTGATTTGAATTTGATTCAGCCTGCCATGGAAATCCCAAGTATGTATTGCAATGAGTGGCTAACTGTGTGGGGTATGAGAACTCATGTGGGACCCTTATTAGTTGAACATCTGACCTAATCATTCCATTAAAATGTTCCACAAATTTCTCATTGTAACAAAGATCATAGTGATTGGCCTACTCCTGTTCATAAGGTCCAACTAAACAATTTCTTTGATGTAACTTTGCGATTTTGTCCTGTTCACACAAGGCACGCTAGGACTTCGAACGGCCATCAATATTCATTCCATTCCCATTGGTTTGCCCATTGTTAAGCCCCCTCATGTTTGTGGATTCCCACCAATCCATTTTTGGAATCACTAGTTTTTTTTTTTTTTGAAAAATGATAAAAGCCTAAATTATACAAAAAACATATAAATAACTCCTTAAGGTTGAAAAGTTTCCTCTAGTTCTCCAATTTGGTCCTATGAAACCAACTCAGCCAAGTTAGCCACCAGGAAGTGGTAGAGTCACAGATGGACCCGTTTGAAGGACCAGTATCTTGAACAGACAAGCTGTCGCGCACTACAGGGGCAAAGGCTTTCTTAGACGCCGAGAAGATTAAGGATAGTGATTAGATCACTTTTGGCATACTTTTTTTCCAAAAGAAGTTATGACAAGTTGAAAACAATAGCTTTTTCCAATTTTAGAAAGTTTCTAAAAATCAAAGTGACGTTAACTTTCTAACATTCTATGCACTTTCCTATTCCAATTAAGGACGGTTCAGCATTTCATGTATGCTCTCCTATTTCTCAAAAAAATCCCAAAAATAAACCACACCCACAAAGCAATGTAAATAAGGAAAGTTAGAAAAGTTACCTTAAGTGGCACTCCCCGGGCAACGGCGCCAAAAACTTGATCGTGAGTTCCAAGTGCAGAACCGCGATATAGTAATATCCTGGTAAGTATGGGGTCGAATCCACAGGGAGGTATGTATTTTAAAGTTTCTTTTTCAACTTGTACCTTCCTTTAAAATAAAAATCTAAAACTAACCTAATTTAAAATCTAACAAATACAAGCATCCTACTTACCAAAATTAAATTAATTACAACCAATGAAAAGAAAAAAAAACTTTCCTAAACCTTAAAAACTTAAATCTAAAAATTCCCAAAATAAAACTAAAATTCCTACAAAACTAAAACACAAGTTAGAACTTCCAAAAATAAAAAATAAAATTAGAAACTAACTACACTAAACAATGTTAGAAACAAAATAAACAAAAGTTTGAGACTTTCCTAAGTTAGAATTTCCAAAACTCGAAAACTTTTCAATTTAAAATCTCCAATTAAAACAAGTGTAGAAAGATATTTAATTCTAGAAATTAACTAAAATAATAAAAAAACATAAAACTAGAAACAAATTTAAAATTAGAAAGTTAGTAAAATTACTAATGCAATCCATGCCATGAGATGCTAAAAAAAATTCTAAGTATGAAAAACTAGTATGCTGATACAAACTTTATGCCTGATTTAAACTATTCTAATGCATCCTAAATCTAAGTTTAATGGCTAGAAATCATGCTCTACTAATGCAAGAAACTAACAACAAAAAACAAAAGTGAAAAAGGATCTAAAACGAAAAAGTTATGAATGCATGAATATGGCAACTTCGTAAAATTCTATGCAGAAATTCTGATTCGATTTGACTGATTGGCAAAGTTTAAGCCTCTGGTTCACAAGCCTTCCAAAATTATTTTGCACTGAAATTTTGGGGCATGAAAGACCACATTCTAAACTTTAATTTTCCCGAATTCCAAAGAAAAATATTATGATTTAACTTGTTTACCCACTTCGAACTTTTTGTCAAAAACTATTTCTGTAGTTTGCTGAAACTGTTGAGTTATGCTGTCTGTGTATTAAGTCCGAATTTTATTATTAAATTCAGATTTGAAAGCTTAATTTTCAGCAACTTAAATATGAATAAAATCTTATGACATGAAAATATATGTGATGAATTCTAATCCAACCATCAAACTATGTAAAAACAAAACTTAAAATCAATATGAACATAACAAGAAAAATAACAAAAGTATAGAAAATAAAATAAAAGTGCAGGAAGTCAAAGGCGGAAAACAACATGAAGTCGAAGGCAGTAAATGACAAAAGTTAAAGGCGGAAATAATAGGAAGTCAAAAACGGTAGATTGTTCCTTCAATTTCTTACCTCAATTTGGGCTCAAAAAGATAAGAAGTATTGTGCTAAGGCTTTATTCTTCATCTTAGGTTGTCAATCTAAGTGAGAATAACAAATCTCCATTCAATGTAGAAATAAATTTCAGAATTGGCCTCTAATCTTTTTTCACTAAAACCTCTTTAACTCCATTCTTGTATTGCCTCCAAACATACAATGTATCCAAAGAGACAAAGTATATTGAAAATGATACTAAGATGGGTTACTAGTTGTGATTCCAATTCTATCCCAATATTTAAACAAGGATGAAAATTAACCCAATCACAAACAAGACTAAAATTATGAACACCACAAAGTCAAAGACAAGAAAAATTGAAACGAAACAAACTTTACTAGCATGAAATTGTTTTACAAAAGATTGAAAATAAAAAGCAAACAATTACATAGTAGGATGGATGAGAATTCCTCCTTCCAATTAACACTTCAAGGTCGGTGGTGTGGCTTTAGGGCTAAGCCTCCTTGATGACTTAAGACAGAGAGACAAGAGAGGGAGAGATGAACTATAGAAATCTAGAGGTGGGAGGTGGGTAATTCTTCCATGAAAAATATGGGAGAGGGGTGCCCTATTTATACTTTTTCAAGTCCTACTCATTCTCAAACTCTAAAATCTTAAAAATAATAAAAAAAATTGAAAGAAAATAGGCTCCATACAAGTTTTTGGACGTGCAATATATTTTGGGATTTTTTGTCTTTTTAATTTTCTCCTCTTTCCTTGCTTACTTTGATTGGAAGTCTCCCTTGGATGCTTCTTTCCTTCTTTGTTTTTGCCACCTTGCATTAAGATCTTTTCAGAGATAATTTAGGGATAAGAATCCTCTCTTGGAATCAAACTTGGTCTACATGAGGTATAGAACTTTCCCTTTTATCTCTTTGCATTATCAACTTTCCCTTTTTAGAAAGTTCTTCTTGTTGGCTTCTAACTTGAAAAGATCTTTGAAGATAACCCTCTCGATTTTTTTTCCTTTTCCTTTTCAGCCAAAATTTGAATTAAATCCTCTTTTGGATGTGGAATAGCTTCCTTGGATATTTTTTTCATTTTTTTTTCAATTAAATCTTTTCATTCTCCAAAAAGAACTCCTATGGGGCTTTCCTTAACCATCATCGATGAGAGATTCTTCAAATTCTCTTCAAAATCTCTTGAAAATGTGCAACAAATAAATGGACCCCATATTGGATGTTTTACAAGTGTACCCCACACATGTGCATGTGTGTGTGGACCATGAAGCCGACTTTTTACAATTTTCTTCCAATTTCTTTTTCTCTTCAATTCTTCTCTCCTTTCTCTTGAAAATCAATTCCTTGCCTCAATTCTTTATAAATGGAACCCATATCATTAATTTCTTACAAAACGAATGTGAATTTATGTGAAAAGATAATTTTACCCCTAAGATCACAAATGCATGAATGTGGACCCATTTCTCATGAAATGATAATGAAAATGCACACCATTCTTCATGATTTTATGTGAATGAACTAATGATGATGAAAATTCAATTTAATTCATGAGAAAAATTATTTTCACAAAACTTTCCAAAAATAGATCTTCCAAAAATGGTAGGTTTCATGAATGTATGCAAAAAGTGTGATTTTTAAACAATTTATGCAGAAAAATATAAAAATGAATTTAAAATGAATGAAACCATGATATCACACTAAATAAGGCTCTTTCAAGTTAATAAGTCCTTAAATGGTTCAAAATGTGTATGAAAAATGCATTTTTAAGAACTTATCAGTTATTAGCTAATTAATAGAGAATTAATATAAATAATGGTGTTTAATATCTAATAAGGTTAGATTTAGCTTATTTTTGTCTCATTGAGTCTTATGGGTTAAGTTCGGGTCATGAATAGGTTGTTTGGGTCGGGTTTGACCTTAATTAGGTAAATGAAAGACCCTTTTCATAATTTTAGAGTTCATTGTTTTACATCATACATGCATCATATTAATATCATCACGTCTGTGTTGTTGATCTTGTCAACCTTTGTGCTTGTCTTAAATTCATCCGACTTTGTTTGAATTAGTTGGACCCTTATTTGACTTAAATTGAAAAATGTCCAATTGAAAGATGTAATAGACAATCGGACTTTTTTTATAATTCTACAAAATGTTATTTTAAAAGAACCAAGAACCCTTCCCTCCTTTTCCTCTCTTGCAACGACTATAGCCCTGCTTCCTTCTCTCATTCTTCTTCCTCCTAATCACCATGAGCAAGGGTCATCTTACATGCATGTTTTAAGACTTTTATTCCCTCATCTCCATCATGTTCTACCTCTCCTCATATCTTTGAAGAGTAGAATCTAAGTATCTCCTCTCTAAATCAGTTTTAAGGTAAGGCTCTATACTCATCAACAAAATTGTGGTTCATGGAGTCAAGAAGACTCTTTTACCACATACTCAGCTTCTTCATCATTTCTTACATGCATGTAATTTTAGGTAAAAAATTTTGTTTTTTCTCAATTGGGCAAACGGATGGTATAGTGATTTGAACTTTAAGTCAAGGTAAATATAAGCTAATTATTGTTGAATGCATGTTGGTAATCTTGTGATTCTTGTGGCTTTATTGAAATCTAAATTTTAATTTTCAGGCCTTATTTGTTTAAATTGCATGATTAGATTGCCTAAGTGAATCATGAAGTGGATTTAGGAATGTTAAATGATTCATCGAAGTAAGAATGACTTCTTGAAAAAGGTGGTCGAAATGCACTTAGAATCCCAGCCTTATGGGTTGAAGAGGAACATTTTGTAACTAAATTAGTGTCAAAAAATATGAAGCTTACAGCTTGCGGCCAGCTTTCTAAAGACCAAAACTTGACAAAAATAAGGAAGTCAAAATTTTTGTCTAATGTTAACCTCACAGCTATACCGTGAAATGCATTACGGCTAAGCCGTAGCCAAGCCATGGCCAAGCTGTAGGCCACCTATGGCTAAGCTATAAATGTGGGATAAATTCTGTGAACCATAGCTAAAGCGTGGGCTACACATGGATAAGTTGTAAGAATCCTGAATACTTAGGAAAATTAAGGACATTTGGGAAGATCTTGTAGGGCCTTAGTTCCTTAGAACCTTTAACCTAATCATTTGGCTTAATGGAAAATTTTTTAACATGATGTGTCTTGAGGCTAAGACTCATTGTAACACTTCAAACCCAAGTAAGTATGATTAATGACTAAATAAATAAGTTATTAGCTAATTAGTATAGCATTAATTCCAATAATGATGTTCAGCATTTAATTAGGACAACTTTAATTCATTTCTTTCTCATGGAGTCTAATGGGTCAAGTTCGGGTGATGGACATGTAGTTTAGGTCGAGTTTAACCTTAACTAGATAGTTGAAAGCTTTTTTTCATAATTTTAGATTTCATGTATTATGTCATACAAGCATTATATTGATATCATTGCATTTGTCTTGTTGAACTTGTCAACTTCCATGCTTGACTTGAACACATTCGACTTTGTTTGATTCAATTAAGCCCTCATTTGACTTAAATTGAAAATACCTTAAGAAATATGGATTTTCTTATAAACCCCAGAGAATTGAGACTTAAAAGAGCCAAGAATCCAGTTCATTCGATCTTTTCTTTTCTCTTTATTACAAAACTCTTCCTCCTTCCATCATTATATTCTAATCAAATCAAGGGATTAGTGGCTTGCATGTATGATTGAAAACTCTCATCTTCCATCTCCATCATCTCCTACTTCTCCTCATATCTTTAAATGTGTAGAATCTAAACATCTCCCCTTCCAAATTAGTTTTGAGACAAGCTTTGTACTCACCTATAGAACTGCGGTTTATTAGAGTAAAAAAGGCTCTTTTATCAAACATGCACATCTTCTTCATCATTTCTTACATGAATGTCCTTTTAGGTTAAGCATTGGGTTTCTTCTCAATTTATCTAAGAGAAGGAATAGTGGTTAGAACTCGTAATCAAAGGAAAGTATAAGCTAATTAATGTTGAATGCATGTTGATAACTTCTGATTTTTGTAAATCTTTTTAACCTGAGTCTCATTATCAGCCCCTTTTCTTGGTTTAAAATATATGATTAGAATGTCTAAATGAATATGAAGTGGATTTAGATCTCTTAACTGATTCATTGAAATAAGAATGACCTTCTGAAAATAAATGGTAGACATGCACTCTGATCCTAGTGTTGTGGGTGAAGAGAACTTTCTGTAACTGAATTTTACAGCCAAGCTGAGAATGTAGGAGAACTTTTGTATTTACAGCTAAGCCAAGCTATACCAACGGCTAGGCCATGAGACCTCACAGCTAAGTCGAGAGACACACGGCTAAGACATAAGAACCTTAAAAATTTAGGAAAGTTAGGTACATTTGAGAAAACCTTGTAGGACCCTAGTCCTTGGATCCTTTAACCTAATCATTGGGCCCAATGAGGAATTTCTTGATATCAAGGATCATGAGGGCTGAAACTCCTTCATGTGATGTTATCCATTTGTTAACCGCATCCCCATTTGTGTTGGTTTAAGGGACTTCAATACACATTCCTTATACAATTGACACCAAAAGGAGATAACTGTGTATCAGATAACTTAAAACTACATTATCATGCATGGTTAGAAACAATGGATAACTAGATTAGGGTTTGCTTGTAAACTCCTTGATGCTATTAATTTGAATTGCATTGCATATTATATTATTGTTGTTGCTCTCTATTATTGAAAGATTTTGAAATTATCACCATATGAATTGGCATTAGTTTAAATGTTTCTTGATATACAGCTTTTGTCATGACCCCAATATTTAAACCTGGGGTTTCGTGAGATTAGGGCCAATATTTTTTTTTCTGTAATCATCATGACACGTGGCTCCTAATCAATTTCCCACAGGATCTTCAGTCCACGGTGAGTTTAACATTTGATACCAACATAAATACCTGCGAAAGCAATATCTAACAGTTGGCATTATCAAAATAATCAGGGTATTGCACGTCAAAAGGGGTGTAAAGTTTAGTGTTCAAAGTTTAAAAGTTTATACAAAATATGTTAAATGAAAGCCCACCAAAAACTCGGGCTGCCAAAAGAATAAAGATGAAAAGCATTAAGATCTCAAAATATGTCAATCACTCACGTGTAGGTCTAGATGGATCAGTATCCATCGTTTGCATCCCACTCGAACTCAACACCTGGCTCAAGCGCTTGTACTGCTTCACCCTCCTTCGTCGCCTCGGGGTGGTAGGACTCGGTACCTATGCACCAAATACTACAACATCAGTCTACAATAGTAGATGGCAAGTGAATAAACATAAACCATAATAATATACAATGTCAAAATAGAATAAAGACATATATGATCATAAGAATGATAAACAACAAGGGCATAAGAAAGAACGGAATCCTAATCCATAGCTATACATATACGCACAACCACATAAGCCAATATGCGAGTAAAACCCGGCCCAGAATACGGTGGCCCAAACCGTCTTCGGATGCTAGGCATCCTATCCAGAACGGTGGATCAATCCGCCTAGGGTGCATCACACCCAGTCCAGAGTTATAGAGCACAAGGCCCCGTCCAAAACAGTTAGTCAAGCCACCATAGGGTGCATCACACCCAGTCCAGAATCAGAGGGTATATCTGTACCATAGCAATATCGATCTACAGTCGTCCATAAGACCCCAATCCAACACAACCCACACATAGGCCGACTCAGTGGTGCGCGGACAAAGGTTCCTAGGTCAAATGTGAAGGGCTGGCAAAATCCAAACATACCATACAAATATTGAGGAACTACTCCACAACATAATTGCGTCCACAACCATAAATCCATACCCACAATGAGTAATCCTCCCATATCCCAAACACCAAACCAAGCCTCAACACGGTCCATACAATACAAATACAGGGTACAGTCACTACAGAGTCATAAATAATGTAATGACAATGCAAAGTATGCAAACCCGAAGGCCAAAGAAGAACTACAAGCCATCTCTAGGTCAATGATGGCAACTTGTGTACCCGACAACTCTACTCGAACTCCGGGTGATGTATGGTTGGGTAATTAATTTCATTTAAGTCAGAAGGATGCATAGCCCAGGTCCAACAACAACCGGATTCGGTTAATTTGTACATTGTACACAAATCATACCATCTATGAGAGGTACATTTGCTCCCCAATGACCCTCTTAATAAGTCATCAAAATACCCCCCAATATGCATATAAAAAGGATCTACAATCAAACCCACAATTAGCCCACACCTGGGCCTCCATCACCATAGAACAATCCAAATAAAAATGGGTTTCAATCCCTTCATTCTTTTCATACATCTTAACCTGCAAAAAATGGGTATCCTACACAAATATACATGCACATCATCAATGAAATATGATAATCCACTTGCCTTAGATGAAGAGGGTAAAATAGGGTATGCCTAGCTCACCAAAGAACCCCAAAGAAGCTTAAACTCAAGAAAATCCGAACCCAACACAAATCAAACCTACAAAAACAATTAAGAGAAGCTAATGAGCATGCCAAAAATCTATTTTAGTTAAAACTCTAAATGACCTAGTTTATGGGGAGGAAAACCTTACCTAGGGTTGTTTGGTTTGGGGGAAAATTGAAAAATGGGTTCCTTGGAAAGATGAAAGCTTGAGGAGGCAAATGGAAGGAGAAGAAGAAGCTCCGGTGGCGGCGGTAGGCATGGATTCCGGCAGTGGCAGCAAGAAGGAAGGAAATGGGAAAGGGGAAATAAGGAAAATAGAAAAAGAAAGAAAGAAAGGAAAAGGGAGTGAGTGGCGGCGATGGTTCCCGGACAAAGGGGAGTCCGGATCTTGGATCGCAGCTGCCGATTGGGTGGGTGATCGATCGAGAATGGAGAGGACCGTCTTTGTTTGGTGGAGGAAAATGAGAGATGAGAGTGAAGAGAGAAAGAAGAATAAAAAGAAAAGAAAAGAATGGGATGATAGAGAGTTGTCTCTGGATGGATGGGGGAGTGAAACGAGTGAGGGAGTGAGGAGAGAGAGTGAGGGGAGAGAGAAAATGGGCTGGGATTTAAGAAGAATTACAAAATCGCCTCTCTTATAATAACTTGGCTAAAACTAGTTTTCGCCATAACTTGTGAACCATAGGTCGGATTGAGTTACTGTCAGGGCCACTATTCATGAAATAAAATATGCTTTCCAATGACTATACTATTTGCATGGTTTCGAGGAAGAGAAATTTTGGCCTATTTTAATGGGTTTTTGGGCATTTTCCATAAAAAGGCTTAATTTTAGAAAATAAGGTATTTGGTAGACAAGATGGATCTAGATCGGTTGAGATAAAAGGATAAGGTTAATGAAATTAGGAGAGCCACCCAATGAGCCCAAACCTCACAATCCGTAAAAGCTACAAAAAAAGGCCTCTACACTTTCTAAAATTGCTAGCTACCCCTTAGTAAACTTAGACAGACTCGAAACCCAATGAAACTGTGCACACATGATCCTAACACTAAAACGAACATGCTTAGACTCTAAGGGCTAATTTAGCTATAATACAGCTTAATCTATAATAATAATATAATTAAGGTGCGGAACGCTATAGCTTTCCTATATATTACTAACGTTGAATTGAGTAAGAATGAATTGAACGTGAATTGAATGTATAATGCATTGTTTTCATCGAAATGAATTACACGATTTACTCGATTTCAATTATATGATTGATAATGGTCTAGCTCTACTTAACTTTAGCCTTATGATACCTGGTGGGGTTGACTTTGGTGTAGTAGATTGTTATGGTTCCGCTACAGTGTGTCTTTGGAGCTCCTGGACTCCATATACGTAGAGACCCAATCGTACCTTTAGCCAGGGCGTTGGTGATCTTAATGCAAAGATCCCTAGAGGGAGGATATAGCAAATGAAGTAAAGTCTTTCTTTTATTTGATCTTATATTATGCTTTATTCTATCACAACATGCTTGGTATACTAAATTGACTTTTATCGATCAATTGTTAATGATTCTCTTAGATACAATGCGTGTTACTCCAATTATGCTTATACTTTGCTAAATAGTCTTATTCATAGCTTTTTAATGGTGTTACACGCCCATATCCCGGTCCTGATCTTACGAAGATAGAGGAGGCTCAAAGGAGGCCAACGGGGTCCTTTCCGACCTCGACGAGTGGACAGTGAATGCCCTCTGACTAATCCACCTATAGAGCGCGATATGAACATACTTGGGCCTTTCTGTTTTGGGATTCTGAAAGTATTAGGGTTTCATAAATTGCCTTACTTTTATTTTGTCATGCATAGTTCATGATTTCTTTTTTTTTTTTTTTTGCGACAAGTATATCAATTTACTAATGTCCATAAACTTTATACTACTCTTGATTTGTCATGTTACGACACTCATCCTTAAATCTTGTACATATCATATGATGTAGTGATGTTCTTCTTTCATTGTTATTTGTGATGTTTCATGAATTGATATCCAGGAAATTGTTACAGTTGAAGAAAAAAGAAATTATAGGTGATACCGACAGGCTTCCGCATGATTATATGCTTGGATAGATGTCCATTCAAAGTGCCTCACTCGTGTAAGAAACATGAATATCCCTTGTGTAATTTTGCTTAGACTCCAGTCTAAGTGTGGATTACACGGGAGTACGTGTATCATGCTTAAGGATTAACCCTAATCCCCGAATTCTTGGGCTCGGGTTGTGACACTGGTTCATGTAATGTTGTCCTTTTGTTAATCACCTCCCCAAGGGTATTGCTTTAAGGGTCTTTGATACACTCTTTTTTACACAATATAACATCTAATAAAGACAACTGTGTATCAGATAATTTAAAACTATATCATTATGCATAGTTAGAAACAGTGGATGACTAAATTAAGGTTGGCTCGTAAATTGCCTTGATTCTACTAATATGAATTGCATTGCATATTGAATCATTGTTGTTGCTCTCTATTATTAATATGATTTTGAAATGGTCATGAATGAATCGATTCTAGTTTTGAACTTTCCATGATATACGGTTTTCTTATTATTGATATTGAATTGAGAAAGAATGAATTGAACATATAATGAATCAAAACGAATTATACAGTTTACTTAAATTCAATTAGATGAATTGAAATGGTCTGGCTCTACCCAACTTCAGCCTTAGGATACCTGGCGGGGTTGACTTTGGTGTAATAAATTGATATGGTGCCACTGCAGTGTGCCTTTGGAGCTTATGGACAGTAAGAACATCGGAACCCAATCATAGCTTTGGCCAGGGTGTTAGTGTTCTCAATGCAATGATCCTAGAGGGTGGATATTGCAAATGTAGTAGCCAAATAGTAACATATTTATCTTAATTGATTCTTATATTATGATTATTCAATGCACAACATGCTTAGTATACTAAATTGAATTCTATGATCACTTGTTAATGATTCTTTCAGACAGAATGCGTGTTACTCTAATTATGCTTATACTTTGCTGAATAGCTTAGTCATAAGTTATCTAATGGTGTTACAGGGTCAGATCCTAGTCCCGTTCTTGTGAAGATCGAGGAGACTTAAGAGGAGGCCTTTCGGTCCATTCCCGATCCATTCAAGCCCAGACGAGTGGACAGCAGAAGCAATCTGACTGATCTACCTACAGAGCGTGACACGATCATCATAGGGCCTTCTTATTTAGAGTTTTTGGATGCATTAGGGGTTTATGATGCTTTGCATTAGTTTTTTTTTTTTTTTTTTTTTTTTTGTCATGTACAGTTCATGCTTCCTTATATCTTGGGACATGTATATCAGTTTGTTATTGTCCATAAACTTTATATTACTCTTCAAGTTTCATATTATGTCACTCTTGTTTAACTCCTATACATTTCATGTCACGTAGTTATGTTTCTCATTTTATTTGTATTTTAGTGTGCACTACTTCATGAGTTAACATTTTGAGAATTGCTAACTATTGGAGAAAAGAAATTTTTAAGTGATATTGATAGGCTTCCGCGTGACAAATGCTTGGACAGATGTTTATTAAAAGCATCGTACACTTGTAAATAATGTGAATATCCTTTGTGTAATTCCACTTAAACTTTGGTCCAGGTGTGGATTACACAGAAGTACATGTGTCATGCATTGGGATTAACCCTAATTTGAGGATTCCTGGGCTAGGGCTACGCAAGAAGTAGTGCCTCTCGCAGAAGTCAAAATAGATATAGTCTTTAGCTTCTTGAAGACTCACATCATTTATCATTTTGAGGTGCCATCAACATCATGGGAATAGTCCTTAATTCAACAACAACAAATTCTACATATTTCATGACAAGTACGAAATCCAGTGCTATCATTCTACGGCATATAACCTTCCAACTAAAGGACTTGTTGAAGCTTTCAAGAAGAATTATTGTAAAATTCTGAAGAAAATGTTCTCTTATAATGAAAAGAGTTGGAGTATCAAATTTCTTGAAGCTTTGTGAACCTACAGAACTATAGTCTGTTGTCCAAAAAAATCAATACCATATTCCTTGGTTTATGGTTATGAAGTTGTGGTACCTTTATAAATTTAACTTCCTTCTCTTTGTGTAGCTATGATAAACAAATACACTGAAGAAAAGAATGCAAAGCTTAGACTTTAAGAGTTAAAAAGCCTTGATGAGAAGAGGCTTGCTCGACAAAGCATCGCGCTGTATCATGCCTGTATGGCTAGGTCTTTTAATACGAAGGTCAAATAAAGAGTTTACAAGAAAGGAGACTTAGTCCTTGCAATAAAGAGGCCTATGTTCTCTATACACATGTCAAAAGGCAAATTCGGATCTCAATGGGAAGGGCCTTTCATTGTCGGAAAGGGGTACTCCAACAACGCTTGTGCACTCCTTACACTCGAAGGAGATTGATGCATGATCCCTATTAATGAAGAATTCCTAAAGAAATATTATACTTGAGTTCCATTGGTATACCCAAGCCATGTACAGTGTACATTCTCATCCTAAAACTCTTTCGAGTTTGAGCTTTATAACCTATGATTCCTAACCAAAATCCCTCAAACGTGTCCATACTGACTACTAGGATAATGTCCTTTGGCCTTTTTAGTCAACTTTCGTTACTTGGATAATGTCCTTATAAGACCCCTTGTAACATCCTACTGTATAGATCAAGTCCTCTTGCAGACCCTATATTGTGAGACTTAGCTATGTGGAATTACTTTTTTGTAGAGCCCATGTGGCTAACCCTTGTTGTATAGAACAAGGCTTTTTGTAGACCCTATATGGATACTTTCGATTATATGGAATTAGTCATTTTGCAGACACCATATAACCAAAATCCAAACAAAACCTGAAAACAAAATTCTCATCCTAAAGAACAAGCCAAGGACCCTGGAGAAAGCCTCACACATGGGTGACCCCTTTATGCGTCCGAAAGGATCTAGTGGTGGACCTTGGAAAAAGATTTACACATGGCCATTAGATAAAGTCCACCTATATGATTCCTTTCTTTGTTGATTTGTAGATCCCAAAAGATCACAAGTCACACCCCATACAAGTTTGAGAAAGCAAACCATTCATACATCCAAACCATCCATATAAACCACATCAAACATCCATAAAAATCAAACCAAACATTCCATACCAATGACAAAATGGAGCAAAAGGGAAGAAAATTTCCATTGATATTCATTTGAAGTTTAAATACAAAGAATGAAGTAAAAAATACATGGCCACCAAAGCTGATTACATGAAAAAAAAACCAAATAGAAGCTGTTGCAATGAGATCTAGTCCAGGACCTTATGTCAACTCCTTGTGTTCAGAATTTCTTCCCTTAAGATAGGCCTTTTGTAGTTCATATAAGCTGGGACAGTAGCATAATGTCAATCTCATCTAGTTTGATATTTACTTCACTCTCAGGGATTGAACAAAGTCATTTAAGGCTATCTGCTTCGCCTTTACTTTGGTGAGAATCCTATATTTATGGGCTTGGTTCTTTGAACTAGACTTCTCCAAGCCATCCATGGTGCTTCGATGCTTCAGAGCATCATCTTCCATTGCTGAAAGCTGTTGCTACAATGTGGTACTCTTATTTAAAAGTGATCTACTTGCTACAATGTGCAATTTTGATTAGTTGAATGAAAGTACCAATTGCTAGAATGAGCTTCCGTAAGTATCGGCATTTGTGAATGATTACGGACTCACTGCGGACTTAAAATCTTATATGGGATTTGATTCAAAGCCATGTGTTGCTTTAAATATAAAGAAATTTTAATTGGTCCCTAATCTCACATTAACCCCGTTTTCACTTTGGGGGATGGGATAGTTGGTACCAGCGACATGCTTGTTTCTAGAAAACAAAAATGGATAGAAACGATAGGACATTTGTGATGATTCGATTTTGATTTCTAGCATTGGTTTTGTAGGTGCCAATTGTTTCCAATTCTTTTGTAGACTATGGCTCGTCAAGGGAGATAATTCCAAGATGCCAATGGGGATAATGTGAATCCTTTTGATCCTCGCTTCTAGTAGCTTCTGCAAGCATTCATACCGTCTCAAAACACTCAGGCAACGTAGCAGAGTGCCCATGAGGCTGAGAGAACAACGGACAGATAAAAAGATAGAAAGCAAAGAGTAGTAGAACTAGCTCAGGCAAAGGTCACCAGGGCAGTAGATCAGGTTAGGGCAAATGCTGCCAAGGTTGCGGACCAAGTTAGGGCTGCTGTAGACAAAGCCATTTTTCAAGCACAACTTCTAATAGCCATGCAGAAGGGAAATAAACCTATCAAGTTACCATGGCTTTTTGTGAAATCGATCCTAATGACCTTTGCAATAAGTTCAGGAAAAGGTTTCCCCCGGAATTCCATGGATCAGATGACTTAATGGTTGCAGATGATTATATAGACCAATTGGAGTATATCTTTTCAAATCTCAGGTGTTTGGGCAAGCAGTAGGTGGAATTAGTAGCTTATATGTTTAGAGGTGTGGCGAATTAGTGGTGGAACTCGGTTAGGGCCATGGTTCAGGCTGATACCATGGTAGAGGTAGCTGCGTGGAAGATATTCACTGTCGCGTTCACTGATGGGTTTGTTCTTAAGTACCTTTAGGACCATGTTAGTGCAGTTGTACTTTCAGCAGTTCACTTATCTATCTAAGTATGCCCTTACACTTGTTACTCCCATAGAGACAATCAAGCGCTTACACAAAGGCCTGAATGGGTGCATTGTAGCTAAGGTTTGAGAGACAAAGCAAGCATACTTTCAGGAATATGTTCACAGTTCGAACTGGGTGGAAGGTATAGTAAAGAGGATTGACGAAGAGGTAGGCATGATAGTCAGGATAGCAGTCAAGGCAAATCCAATATTCAGGGCAATAACATCAGAAAAAGTAGAAGTTCTAGGTTTCGGGTTCAGGTGGAAAGAAACAACAACAGCAGTGTATAAGGTGTGGGTACAACCATCTGACAGAGATGTGTTGGTGGGGTACGAAGACATGTTTCCACTGTGGCCAAATTAGGCATATAGCTAAGGACTGCCCCAATGGAGGACATAAGGCAGTGGCAGCTTATGAATCATAGAGAGCTCCTAAGCAGTAGTAGCAACCTTTGAGGCAGGGACCTCAATTTAGGCCACAACAACCTGATCAGCAGCCACCTTGAGCTCCGTAGTGCCAGTAATAATTTTGAGCCGCTGCACCACTGTAGTTACAATTCAGGGGACCAGCCCCACAACTATAGTAGTAGCAATTTAGGGGATAGCAGGTCCAGGGCAGAGGATAATAGATGCTAATTGGGAGAGGCCAATAGTTTTAACAACAGAGGCCATAGTAGGTGGGCCAGGTATTTGCAATCAATCATAAGGATGCTGATGCTTTGGGAAATTGCGTGGAAAATACTATCCCTATCCCCAATGTAGAAGCTAAAGTATTATTTGACCGAGTGCCACTCATTCTTTTGTTTCTCTTATATTTCCTAGATATTTGCATGGGGAGCTAGCGTCATTAGATTTCACATTGTTAGTGAACACATGCATGGGTACGTAGGTTAGAGTCATTAGTATTTCCCTGGTACTCCAGTAAAGATAGGAGATATGATTTTCCCAGCATATTTGATTTTTTCGACAATGCATGACTTCGACATCATCATGGGGATAGACCAGTTGTCGTCTTACAGAGTGGTCATGGATTGTTTTAACAAGACCATACAGTTGAAGTTGGGATCAGATACAGTTTAGTTTTTTAGGTAGAGGAAATAGATTAATAAGTGCAGTATATAAGAATTGCGGGTAGATAGTTTACTGAGGAGTTGATGTGAACATTACTTGGCATTTATCACAGAGGATAAGCAGCCCAAGGTGGTGGGGGATGTATTAGATATACTAGTAGTGTGTGAGTTCCCAGATGTCTTTCCGGACGAAATTCCAAGTCTCCCACCAATTTGAGAGATGGACTTCACTATTGAGTTAGCTCCCAGGATAGCTCTGATCTTGAAAGCTCCCTATAGTGTGGCAGAACTGAGGGAATTAAAAATTCAATTGCAAAACTTATTAAATAAGGGCTTTGTGACGCCTATTGTGTCACCATTGGGAACAACCGTGCCATCTGCAAAGAGCAAGGACAATTCCATGAGGATGTGTATCGATTACAGACAACTTAATCAGGCTAAGAACAAGTACCCACTGCCAAGGATTGATGAGTTGTTTGATCAGTTAAAGGGAGCCAAGTTCTTTTCTAAGATAAACTTGAAATCAGGATATCATCAACTCTGTGTCAGAGACCAGGATGTGAAGACAGCATTCAACGCTAGATACAATCATTGAGTTTTTAGTAATGCCCTTTGCACTAACAAATGTTCCAGAAGTTTTCATGGCTTTGGTGAACAAGATATTTACATCGTGTCTCGACCAGTTCAACGTTGTCTTCATTGATGCATGTTGGTCTATTCTAGATCTTGAAAGGAACACGACCAGCATTTGAGATAATCATTATAGACTTCAAGGGATCATAAGCTCTATGCGAAGTTAAATAAGTGAGAATTTTGGCTAGAGCAGGTGACTTTTGTAGGTCATATTATCAGTGGAGATGGTTTGTCGGTGGATCCGACTAAGATAGTTGCAGTTGTTAGTTAGTAAAGCTCCACATCAGTGTCAGAGATATGTAGTTTTTTAAGATTAGGAAGCTACTATAGGAGGTTCGTGCATGGTTGTTCTTTGATTGCCTCAACGTTGACTAAGTTAACACGGAAAGATGTGCCTTTTGGTGGACCAAAGAGTATGAGGCTAGTTTTCTAGTGCTTAGGACTAGATTGACTACAAGTTTCGTACTCACATTCCTTATGGAGTATGGTAAGTTTGAGATTTTCACAGATGCATCAGGGATACGATTTTGATGCATACTTATGCAGGATGCAAAAGTTGTCACTTACAAGTCAAGACAGCTTAAGGAACTTGAGAAAAGTACACTACCCATGATTTTGAGCTTGCAATAGTGGTTCTAGCACTGAAAATCAGGAGGCACTATTTGTATGGTGAGAAATTCAAAGTGCATCTAGACCAGAAGAGTCTTCATTCTAAGTTCACCCAACTAGAGTTGAACATGAGGCAGACACGCTGGATGGAATATATTATGATTATGACTTTTCAAACAAATATCATCCTGGGAAAGCCAATGTAGTGGTAGATGCACTGAGCAGGAAAGCAGTGGTGAACACATGTTTGCGAGCATAATGGTCTTAGGTAGAGATTTTATAAGATTTGGTAGTGAATTTACAGCCGGCCGGTGATAGAATTTTGTTGGTCAATGTGTTTGATAGGGAGCTAGAGATTTGGGTGGAATTATGAGCAGATAGGCAGAGGATCCAAAGTTAGTCAGAGTAATTAAGTAGATTGCGAGTAGGCTAGACTATAGATTGCTAGAGGGTGTACTTTATTATGTGGACCTATTGTGTGTGCCAGACATTATAGGGTTGAATGATGAGATCCTTATAGAGGCGTATCACTTGTGCTTCACTATTCACCCCGACAATATGAAGATGTATCAGAATCTTAGCAGTCACTACTGGAGGAATAACTTGAAAAAAGAGGTTGTAGGATTTGTCTCTAGGTGTTTAGTGCATCAACAAATAAGGTAGAACATAAGAGACCCCCAGGACTTCTTATGCAGTTGCCAATTTAGGATTGGAAATGGGGGCACATCATGATGGATTTCATATCAGGACTCCCATTATTGCATGGTACAAACAATATCTAGGTGATTGTGGGCTAGTTGACTAAGTTTGCGGACTTTCTACCGATGAGCATGAGACATAAAGAGATAAGTTAACTAGGATGTATATGGAAGGTGTTAGGATTCACGGGGTTCTAGTTTCACTTGTATCAAACAGAGATCCGAGATTCCTAGGCAAGTTTTGGACGTGACTTTAGGAGGCTTTGGGCATGAGTTTGAACTTTAGCATAACATATCTTCCTAAAACAGATGGGAAGAAGGAGAGGACTAACTAGACACTGGAGAACACGTTGCGTGCCTTCATATTGGATTTTGGGAAAGACTGGCAGAAGAGACTTCTGATGTGAATTTAATCAATCTACTTAAAACTGCAAGTGCACAGTTGTCTTGTTGAGACAGTGGCAAATACAGGTCGATCCCACAGAGAGCACTTTTGAACTTTTTAATTAACAATCTGAATTTTTTTTCAAAAGAAAAGCAATAATAAAAAAAATGTGATATGCAAATTAGAAACTAAATAAATTAATAATAATGATAAGAAATAGATCAGAGCAGCCAGAATCCACTAAATTATTTAAAATTCCAATTTATGTTATTAATTTACCCTTTTGTCTCAATTATTACTCAGATAAAAAACAAGTCAATGTTTCTGATCCGGATGATTTGACTATTGCAAAAACCAACTTTAATTAAGAAAAACAAAATCAATACCCAAGACCTCCTTCACCTCATAAAAGAATGAACATCCTAAGTATCACCTATCAAACTAAGCATAGACTATCAAAGATAACTATAGATCTAAGCATAATCTATCAAAGTAAGTATAAATGATCAAAATTTATTCATTAAGAACACAAATCAGAGGTTTGCCTTTGGCATGAAGACAGATCTATTATTATATTTTAAAAGCACATTAACAAGAGACAATCAGAAAAGAGTAAAATAATAAATATAAATTAGAACATTAAAATACTTAGCTTCATCTTTCGCTCTAATCAGAAACTCAGCCCACCATTGCAAAGAACATCAAAAATAACTTCATTGATTCCTTCTTCTTATACAATGGTCTCTCAGAATTCTCTCTTTTAGATCCTAGTTTCTGGAACAAGGCTCCAGAATACCTTTAAAATAAAAATAGAAATTAATGGAAGGGAGAGGTGGAGAAGAGAGAGAGAGAGATCTGGGACTTCCAAATCTGGCTGGGAATGAGGAAGAGCCTCCCATGACCTCCTTTTATAGTTTTCTAGCTCCTTGGGTTCATTGAATCTGGACCTCTTTTTGGTGGATTGAGAGATAAGATCAGCTGCATGTTGATTGGGTTTATCTCCTTAGATGAGAGAGATTTAGAGATAAGATGAAGTGGAAGCTTTCAGCATTCTTATCTGATCTTCTTATGGGCTCCACAAAGAAATGTGCAACAGTTGTACTTCAATGGTGTAGATGCAATTGCAATCCCGTCTAAAAATGTACATGCAACTTCTCAGGCCCATAACTTTCTCATTTTAGCTCCGATTTGTGCAATCTTGGGCTCCACGGATATCTACTCTGAAAGAGCTTTCCAACGGTGGGTCATTTGCACTGATCCGACGTCTGGATTGAGAGTTATGATCATTTTAAGATAGGCTATTTTGAGAAAAACGGGATTGTATTTTAATTTGAAATGGACTCTATCTCTAAGAATATTTCTTGGTTCAATAGGATGAGATAAGATCTTCTGGAAGCCTTAGCTGATCTTCAGATGGGATCCACGGGCAGATGAACTCTAAGAGTGTGGATCTTCAAGCAGTGGGACCCAAATCATCCTAGGGTTCTGTGGGTCCTACTAATTTCATTTCCTGCACATTCTGATTGAACACATCAAATACTGAAGAGCCCACATTGAAGTGGAACCCGTCCGGACAGAGTTCTACTCCAACTGGGGTTCTTCGGAGAAAAATTGCAAACATTCTTAATTAATGCATAAAATGTGCAAAAATTGTACAAATTCCAATAATTAGGTGAAAATGCATGAAATGATGAAATTAAATGAATAATGATGCATTTAACCTAATTAAGTCCCTAATCCAATCTAAAATGATGCCTAAATTGTGCAAATTCATGGACGTAACACACCCCCCAACCAGCATTTTGCTAGTCCCTTAGCAAAAGTTGCGAATAAAAAGTTTGAAGTTCTTTGACTTAATCTAAGAAAACAAGTAAGAATGAAAACAAAACCACTTTCGCTGGTACTCTCGGTTGCATTTAGCATATGCAACAAGCCCTTAAACCCCTAGGTTCCCCCTAGTGGACGAGTTGTGCCTCGTGAGGGTTTGCAGTGAATATACCCACAAAATTCTTTTTTTTTCAAAAGTAGCCAAAAAAAAATTTTTTTTTTTTCAAAAGAAAATCCACTCCTATCGAATACTTTCGAAATCCGGAATGATCAAGAATTTAGACTTTTCAAAATCCGGTCCACTATTCTATTTTCAAAAACTTTCTCAAATTCATACCAAAACTTGTGTGCACGGTGAAAAATGTATACATAACTATCAGTTTCGAATATTCCACACCAATGCCACTTAAACAGAATTCTTCTTTAAATCGTCTGATCCCCCAAAAATCTAGCCAAAATAAATTCCTCCTCTCAAGGCTACTATGACGGCTTCACACTGTTGTTAAGGGTCAGAAAACTTCTCCATTCTTCTCCCATTTTTTTTCTTTTTTATTATTTTTTTGTTTCTTTTTCTTTCTTCTTCTTTTTTTTTTTTTTTTTTTTGAACACACACCATTTTAATCTTATGTGACTGTGCAATGCCCAGGTCCCTTAAGCTTTCTAATTAACCCATGTAACAAGCGTTAGGCCAATGACTCCCAAACCAGATGGCTTTAGGGCACTCGGTATGGATATACCCCTACGGGCTTACTAGCTCGAGTTAAAAAGGCTACGAACCCAAACTAGTCACAAAACATTATTCATCACTTTTTTTTTTTTTTTTTTTTTTGCAAAGAAACGTGGAGAAGCACTTTGATCCCCGAACAAAAGGCAGCCTTTTTCAATTTGCCCGAATTAATTCCTTTTGATGAACCAGGAGAGAAAATATTTGTAAACTAAATATCAGGTTCTCATCGAATCCTCAGAGAAATTCTGAAAGCAACCACTTTAGCTTCCTATTCAAATTTCAAGAAATGTAAAGTGTATATAGTAGGGACAAATTTAGGTAATCCTCTAATAAGCTTCTTCATTCAGAAAAAGTAGACTTTCTTTTTACTTCCGTCCAAAAGTACGAAAATTCCAGATTCCTTATATATTTTCAATTTGCTTCAATTCCTTTGAAAAATTCTTTTCCTGAAAAAAAAACTAAATAAAATAAAATAAAATTTGAAAAAAATAAAAAAATTTTACCTAAAAAAATAGAGAAGTAGGGAAAAACTGAGGAAAAAAAAAATTTTAAAAAAAATAAATGGACAAGTGTGCTTGTTCCCACCCCCCAACCTAAACTAAACATCGTCCTCGATGTTATACATGGAATGCGACATCGAAATGAATGAAATAACATCGGGAATAATTAAATGATGGCGGGAAATGCGAAAGTAAGCACCTAATGAAAAGGAAAGAAGCTATTCTACTAAAAAAAACAATACTAAAAATAAAAAGGTACACTACTGGATCTAAAGCTTGGGGTCCACCCGGATCCCAAATGAAATTTTCCTTCACACAAAGCACAAGAAGCACTAAAAAGGATGTAAGCATAAAAATATTGAGCTCAATGAACATGAGAACCACATGTTGCCTATGATTTGATGAAGAAAATACCACCATAAAGAATGTCTCCTCCTCCCCTAAGAATGGATCTTTGAATTTTATGAAAAGAGGTGGCAATGAGAAATGGGGTGGTGGTTGGTCCTCCCATGCCAATATTTCTATAAAATTAATTTTTCCAGTTTCCCCTGGTATGGGTACACAAATGTTAGTGGCAACCTCTTGATTTGAAACTGTAAACAAAGCCACATGTGTAGTGAAAATTTTAGACTTAGGGGTCTGAATCGGGTCAATTTCCTCAAGTTCTAAATATTTTTCTAAACAATGGGTTTCCTCGTCTTCAGGCAATTTATGGAATTCAAGAGTTGGATGGGTAATTTCCTTAAGACTGATATCATCTAGTTGCACAGTCATTGCCACATCATTTTCCACAAAGACAAGTGTTTCTTTGTCAATAATGCATCTAATTGGATCATCCAATGGGATCTCATGAGGAATCTCATAGTATGAGCAATCCAAAAAATTGAATCCTCAAAATCCTGATTAATTTGGGTAACCTGTAGAGGTATTATTGTCATAGACCCACATAGCTCAGATGCCGGCTCACCCATCATACCCGCATCCACAAGCTCATTGTTATCCTCAGATATCCAATTTGTATTTGTGTGATCCACATACGTAGGAGTTGCAATAATTGTTGGATCATGTCTCTGAAATTCTACTTCACCTCTAAGGATGGGATTGATTTTTTCTCCAAGTAGACTAATTGAGTTTAGTCTTTCTAGGGCTTGCATTTTTAGGCTTTCTATAGCTTTGATGTTGGTTGCCATGGATTGTGTATTTTGTCTGATTATAGAAAGAAAATCCTCTGAAGATTCCTCCAGTGGTAGTGGTGGTGGTTCATATGACCATTTGGGTGGAGGAGGATTAAGTGGTGCATATGACCATGAAGATGGGGGTGCATATGGCATATCCTGGGAAGGATACTCATACAACCCACCCGGAGTAAACTTGTGAGGACAATATTCTTGATCCATAATGGGCCCATTGTTCCAATTATAAGGAAAGTAATTTTGCCAACTTGAATCAAACATGTTACCCATTTCACAAAGCCCATTTCCCCACATGTCCATATTAGGAGGGAATGATTGTGTCGGATATGAGTAATCATGTGGGGCCCTCATCGGTTGATCACTATCAATTTCTTGCCCACTAGATTGCCCATTATATGCAAAAAATCCAGCCATACTATTCCATGGATGATCATAATTATTGCGTTCCCCCTTGTTCATGTATTCATATTGGTCCATGATGTAAGAGGAAAGGGTTGGCCAAATTTGTTTTAGTATATATATATATATATATATATTTTTTTACACAAAAGGAGGCAACTAAAGCTAACCTACATGCAAGGTCCTAATAATCCTAGTATGATGCACAAGCAGTCATGCACAAGCATTGAGCACAAGAAGGTTCATAGGGTTATCCTAGATCACTAGACAGCTCCTAACTGGTTGAAGAGAACACGTGGGCCTCCAATTCGATCTTATGAAACCTCAGTTGACCAGGTGAGCCACCAGGGAGTGGTGGGGATGAACCCGCTTAAGAACCAGTACCCTGAACAGACAAGCTGTCGCACTCTCAGGAGCAAAGGCTTTTCTAGACATCAACTTTGGTCAAAGAACACAACTGGTGCAACCGTCAGTGGTCTTCGTCCTACTGAGCTCGAGTCCTATGGTCTCGTTGCTACTTGATTTTAATTTAAATTAGGTGCTAGTGTGAAATGATTAGACTTAGGTGGGCAAGGATCTGGTGATGAAATCCAGTCCTTATCTTGTTTGGATAGCCTGCCCTTAACTAAGTGTGTGGGTCCAATTTAGTTTGTGTGCCAAGCAAGCAATCACAATTTGAGGAAATTTAAATCACACAAGCCCACTTGCAGATAAAGATTCGTGGGTTAAAGATAGAGAATCTTACAACCAATCCAAGCAATCTTATCTTCTTGCAAGCTTATCTTTAACTTCAATTTGATTTTCCAATTTTGAATTTTGAGAGCAATCTTGTTTGCCTAAAAGCAAATCCAGCAGTTTCCTGTTCCCACAAGCAACCTATCCAAATCTCCTGAAACAAGCAACCTATCCAAAGAAAATTCAAAAATTAGTAACTCTTATCACATAAGATAATCAGAAAAATAAAACTCTATCTAACCTAATCTAAAAGTTGCAATCTTATCCTAATCTATAAAAAGAGATTAAAAAAAAATCAAAAGATGACAAAGTTAATCCAAACTCTATTACAAGCAAATTCAAATTAGTAACCAAAATCAAAATCCTATCTAATCTAATCTAGAAAATTAGAAATTCAAACCTATCTACTCAAGTTGCAAGATATGATTAGAATTCAAAATGAAAAGCTATCCAAATTAATCAAATCTTATCTAATCATAATTTTCAGATTTGAAATTCAAACCTATCTCAACAACTTTGGAAATTCAAATGCAAAATTCAAAAGTTAGTAGAAAAATACAAGAAACTCTAATCTAATCCTAAAAAATCTGAAATTCTATCTAATCTAATTTAGAAATTTGGTTTTTTTTTTTTTTTACTTACTGAAATTCGAAATTAAAAGATTTTTTTATTTTTTTTCTCTTAAAAAAAATTCCGAAAATTCAATAAAATGAAAAGAAAATCAGAAAAATCATTAAAAAAAATCAGGAAAAAAAAATTTTTTTTAAGAAAAACTAACTAAATAAAAACTAATGATGTAAAATACAATTGTATGGATGATGCAAACTAATGCAACCTATGTATGCTCATGAACCTAAATATGACTAAAAAAAAAAATTCAGATTTTAATAAAAAAAAATTCAGAATTGGCTCCCCGGCAACGGCGCCAAAAACTTGATGTGAATTTAATCAATCTACTTAAAACTGCAAGTGCACAGTTGTCTTGTTGAGACAGTGGCAAATACAGGTCGATCCCACAGAGAGCACTTTTGAACTTTTTAATTAACAATCTGAATTTTTTTTCAAAAGAAAAGCAATAATAAAAAAAATGTGATATGCAAATTAGAAACTAAATAAATTAATAATAATGATAAGAAATAGATCAGAGCAGCCAGAATCCACTAAATTATTTAAAATTCCAATTTATGTTATTAATTTACCCTTTTGTCTCAATTATTACTCAGATCAAAAACAAGTCAATGTTTCTGATCCGGATGATTTGACTATTGCAAAAACCAACTTTAATTAAGAAAAACAAAATCAATACCCAAGACCTCCTTCACCTCATAAAAGAATGAACATCCTAAGTATCACCTATCAAACTAAGCATAGACTATCAAAGATAACTATAGATCTAAGCATAATCTATCAAAGTAAGTATAAATGATCAAAATTTATTCATTAAGAACACAAATCAGAGGTTTGCCTTTGGCATGAAGACAGATCTATTATTATATTTTAAAAGCACATTAACAAGAGACAATCAGAAAAGAGTAAAATAATAAATATAAATTAGAACATTAAAATACTTAGCTTCATCTTTCGCTCTAATCAGAAACTCAGCCCACCATTGCAAAGAACATCAAAAATAACTTCATTGATTCCTTCTTCTTATACAATGGTCTCTCAGAATTCTCTCTTTTAGATCCTAGTTTCTGGAACAAGGCTCCAGACTACCTTTAAAATAAAAATAGAAATTAATGGAAGGGAGAGGTGGAGAAGAGAGAGAGAGAGATCTGGGACTTCCAAATCTGGCTGGGAATGAGGAAGAGCCTCCCATGACCTCCTTTTATAGTTTTCTAGCTCCTTGGGTTCATTGAATCTGGACCTCTTTTTGGTGGATTGAGAGATAAGATCAGCTGCATGTTGATTGGGTTTATCTCCTTAGATGAGAGAGATTTAGAGATAAGATGAAGTGGAAGCTTTCAGCATTCTTATCTGATCTTCTTATGGGCTCCACAAAGAAATGTGCAACAGTTGTACTTCAATGGTGTAGATGCAATTGCAATCCCGTCTAAAAATGTACATGCAACTTCTCAGGCCCATAACTTTCTCATTTTAGCTCCGATTTGTGCAATCTTGGGCTCCACGGATATCTACTCTGAAAGAGCTTTCCAACGGTGGGTCATTTGCACTGATCCGACGTCTGGATTGAGAGTTATGATCATTTTAAGATAGGCTATTTTGAGAAAAACGGGATTGTATTTTAATTTGAAATGGACTCTATCTCTAAGAATATTTCTTGGTTCAATAGGATGAGATAAGATCTTCTGGAAGCCTTAGCTGATCTTCAGATGGGATCCACGGGCAGATGAACTCTAAGAGTGTGGATCTTCAAGCAGTGGGACCCAAATCATCCTAGGGTTCTGTGGGTCCTACTAATTTCATTTCCTGCACATTCTGATTGAATACATCAAATACTGAAGAGCCCACATTGAAGTGGAACCCGTCCGGACAGAGTTCTACTCCAACTGGGGTTCTTCGGAGAAAAATTGCAAACATTCTTAATTAATGCATAAAATGTGCAAAAATTGTACAAATTCCAATAATTAGGTGAAAATGCATGAAATGATGAAATTAAATGAATAATGATGCATTTAACCTAATTAAGTCCCTAATCCAATCTAAAATGATGCCTAAATTGTGCAAATTCATGGACGTAACAACTTCCTCTATGCAAGTTTGTGTACAACAATATTTATCACTCTAGTATCACTATGGCACCTTTTGAGGCCTTGTACAGGTGCAGATGCAGGACCCCAATCTATTAGGAGGAGATAGGTGTGAGGATTTTCACAGGCCGTCAATAGTCAACAATACCAATGAGAAAGTACATCAGATCCATGCCAGATTGTAAGTTGCCAGGAGTAGGTGGAAGAGTTTTACAAACATAAAAATGAGAGATCTGGAGTTCCAGAGGGCAATCTTGTGTTTAAAAAAGTGTCACCGACTAGAGGTACACCAAGATTTTGGTAGAAGGGCAAGTTGTCTCATAGATTCATCGGTCCATTTGAGATCCTTTAGAGAGTGGGAGATGTGGCTTACAGGTTAGCTTTGCCGGTTTATATGGCAGGGGTTCATGACGTCTTCAACGTCTTGATGATGAAGAGATACAAAGTGGAGTCTTTACATGTGCTTTAGTATATGCTGAGTAGATTCTGAGGGTGTGGACCATTCACTATGTGAAGGTTCAGTGGGAGCACCATAGTCCAAGGGAGGCCACATAGAAGCTTAGAGACCAAGTGCATAAGCAATACCTAGATCTTTTTCTAGAGGTACGTAGGGCATTTGGGGGACCAAATGTACTAGGAGGGAGGAATGTAATGTTCCACATCCTAAACCTATGATTAGCCTAAATTAAATTGTATTTTAGCTATTTAAGCCCCGTTAGAGTCTAGACAAGTCCAAATTACACTAGACTTGTGCATGTAAAGTTTCATCGAGTTTCGAGCATGTTTGAGCATGGTACGGGTTTGCAATTTTAGGAAGTTTAGAAGCCCTTTTCTTTGTAGTTTTCCAAATTTCAAAATCTTGGTCCCTTTGGGTACTTGATTTAATACCAAGATCTTTTGTCTTCATCACTAACCCAATCCGGACCCACCTTGATCACCCATAATTGACCCCATAATCGTGAGCTCCAAGTGCAGAGCCGTGATGTAGTAAAAAACTAGAAAGACCAGGTCGATCCATAGGGAGTAATGTATTTTAAGGTTATTTTTCAACTTGTACCTGCCTTAAATAAAAATCTAACACTCGCCTAATTTAAAAACTAACAAATACAAGCATCCCATTTGCCAAAATTAAATTAATTACAAACCAATGAAAAGAAAAGAAACTTTCGTAAATCTAGAAAACCTGGATCTAAAATTTCTTAAAATAAAACTAAAGTTACTGCAAAATAACACACAAGTTAGAACTTTAAAAAATAAAAACTAAAATTAGAAACTAACTAAACTAAATAATGTTATAAACAAATTAAACTAATGTTAAAAACTTTCCTAAGTTAGAATTTCCAAAACTAGAAAACTTTCCAATTCAAAATCTCCAATTAAACAAGTTTAGAAAGATATTTTAATTCTGGAAATTATCTAAAATAATAAAAAAAAACATAAAACTAGAAACAAAATTAAAATTAGAAAGTTAGTAAAGTTAGTAATGCAATGCATGCCATGAGATGCTGAAAAAATTCTAAATCTAGAAAACTAGTACATTAATGTAAATTTTATGCATGATTTAAACTATTCTAATGCACCTTGAATCTAAGTTTAATGGTTGAAAATTATACTCTACAGATGCAAGAAACTAATAAAAAAAAAAAAAAACAAAAGTGAGAAAGGATCTAAAATGAAAAAGATATGAATGCATGAACATGACAACTTTGAAAAATTCTATGCAAAAATTCCGATCCAAGTTGACTAATTGGCAAAGTTTAAACATCTGGTTTACAAACCTTCTAAAATTATTTTGATTTGAAATTCTGCTTAATGAAAGACCACATCCTAAATTTTAATTTTCCCAAGTTTCAAAGAAAAATATTATGATTTGACTAGTCTACCCACTTCGAACTTTTTGCCAAAAACTATTTCTGTAGTTTGCTAAAACTGTGTTGAGTTATGCCATTTGTGTATTGAGTCCGAATTTTTTCACTCAATTCAAAATGTAAAAGCTTAATTTTTAGTATCTTAAATATGCACAAAGTCTTATGATGTGAAAATAACAAGAAAAATAACAAAAATGTAGAAAATAAAAGAAAAGTGCAGGAAAATTTGAAAAGGTGCATAAATTTAAAGGTAGTAAAACAAGAACTTAAATGTAGTAGTGCTAGAATTTAAGTGAAGCAAAGGCAGTAAAGGCTAAAAAGTTATCTTCTCAAAATTTTCTTTTAAACCGGGTTCATGATTTCTTCAAATATGATCATAGTATCTTGGGTCGTCAATCTAAGCACAAGAAACATTAATAAAAACATCCACACAAACCATAAGAAAAAAAGTAAAATTTTAAGAAGAATAACATTATATTAATATGTAAAAAATCCTTACAAGAGATTGTCAAATAAAATCAAGAACAATAAATGCTAGGATGGAAATAAAGAACCTCTTTAGTTGAAATTCTCAAGGGTGTAGTGTGGTTTTAGGGCTAAGCCTCCTTAAGGACTAGGATGAAAGGAGAGAGAGATGAAGAAGATGAAGTGTAGAGATCTAGAGAAGGAGCTCTTTTTCCATGAAGAGTATGGAGAGGGGTTACTTATTTATACTTTTCTCCTTCTACTCCTTTTCAAAGAAGGTCTCATATGTGACTTTTCTTCTTTTGGTAAGTCCTCTTCTTGGCCAATTAGTCTTTGAAGTTTGAGATAAGATAAGATCCCTTCTCTTGATAGAATTCTAAGTATATTCACTTTTCTTAGCTAACACTTGCCAAAGGATAGGGCCCACCTTTGATGAGACAATTTCAATCACAAATAGAAAAATTACAGTCATATTTTGGGGTCATAACTTTGTCATTTTAACTCTGTTTGGTGTTATCTTAGATCCTACGAATATCTACTTGAAAAGAGATTTCAAACGGTAGGTAGATTGTTCAAATCTAATGTTCGATTTGAGAGTTATGACCATTTTAATGTAAGCTATCCAAAGAAAAATGGGATTGACTTTCTATTTTTGAATTCTCCTTTGACTTTTCTTTCTTTGAATTCTCTTTACCTTGGATTTCCTTTATTACATTAATTTTGATTCTTGCAACAATTGTAGAGTGGGACCCCTTTCTTGAATGTCTTACAAGTGTACCCCATGTGTGTAAATATGTGTGTGGGACCATAAAGCCAACTTTACATATTTTTCTTCTTTTTTCTTTTTCTCTTTAATTATTCTCTACTTTCTTTTGAAAATCATTTTTTGCCTCAATTCTTTACAAATGGGACCCATATCATCAATTTTCTACAAAACAAATGTGAATTCATGCGAAAAGATAATTTTAACCCTAAGATTACAAATGTATGACTGTGGGCCCATCTCACATGAAATGATAATGAAAATGCACACCATTTTTCATGATTATATGTGAATGAACTAATGATGATGAAAATTCAATTTATTTTAAAAGAATATAAATTTTTACAAAACTTTCCAAAAATAGACTTTCCAAAAATGGCAGGTTTCAGGAATGTTAGCAAAAAGTGTGATTTTTAAGCAAATTATGCAGAAATATACTAAAATGAATTGAAAATACTTGAAACCATGATATCACACTAAATGAGGCTCTCTTGACTTAATAAGTCTTTAAAATGGGTCAAAATGTTTATGAAAATATGCATTTTTTAAAGACTCATCACCCTATCTTTACTTAAGTCCTTTTTTTAAAATAACAAAACCAATGGCATACTTATGATTTCCTCAAAGTTCAACACCTTTTCTCAAAATACCCAAAACCAACCTTCATAAGGAATGACCCAACCCCTATTTCATCTTTCTCTCTCTCATTTTTAATCTTTTATCTCTCTTATTTTCTCTCGTTCCTCTCTCCCACCTCACTGCCAACCACCCCACCTTCTTCTCCAAGCTTCTCTCGTCTCTAGGGCTCTCCTCTTCCATGCTCTCCCTCATCTCTCAATCCCTAGGTAAGCTCTTATTTTTCCCCGTGAGTAGGTCATTAAGGTCGTTATTTTAAAAATGACCCTTAGATTCATTTCTTTGTTTTTTTAGCTTGATTTAGAGTGGGTTTGAGGATTTCTCTTTGATCGCGCTCGAAAAGTGATGTGAAATGCAATGGATTCAAGTCCAACATTTGCACACTTTAGGCATTAGAAAGAATGGGAAATATAATTACAGTTCAACATTAATTTTCCTTTGCTTAATGGGTTTAAACGCTTTAACCGCTCCGATGCAAGTTGTTTACAAGTTTTAAAAAACTACAACCCCTCCCTCTGATCTCATATGTGATCTACACTTGAAAATTACAAGAAAAGACATGAAAAACGAGAAAAAATTGCCAAAAAAAAAGGTTGGGAAATGGTGACCGTGGCCTATGGTTGCCAGTCCCCCTGCCAGTGACAATGGCCTACAGTCACTGATAGATAGTGGCCAAAATGGCTACTATTTGTCCCGTTTCTTCTCTGCTTCATGATGCCTTCAAGTGTAGGAGCTTGTATTCTTCTACTTTTAGAGTATTGAATGACCACCAAAAGTGCTTAATTTGCCCATGGAATCGGCTAAAACCGTTGGTAATAATCACTTTTTGTATTACAGATTGTTTTTGTACAAATCTGGAAAGGGTACTTTATATAAGCAAAATGAAGCTAAAATTGTGTCATTCTAAACCTATAATTTTTGAGGTATAGAATGAAGCCTAAAGAGGCTTGTTCACAACTTTTGAGATGGGCCAAAAGCCTTTCAAGTGAGAAAATCAAAGGAAATAGATTTCATCATTTTTTGTTTTTTATGGCCCTTACACCTATCTTCTCTAAGTGATATCCATGCATCTTCTCCTTCTCTAAACCATTTCTCACCTTAAGTTAGTGAGAAAGAGAAAAAGAAGTAAACTTGGAGTGCTTGAAGTGCCTTAGGAGCCTTGTGAATTCTTGGAACTTGCTTGTTAATTTGCTTCGAATCTTGTTGAACTTGTTGGAACCCCCTCCAAAGTGCCAACACTTGCTTATAGACTCCAGAAGTGGTTTAGGGAGTTATGGGAGGTTGGAGTTTAAAATAAATTGAAGAAAGCTACTAAAAACTGTTGGGAACCATTTCACAAGTGTTCGCACTCGTGGTCGCGGTCATTAACAAGTCAAATTTTGGGGCTTTTGCATATGTGACCCACTTTCACCTATTTGGGGCTAAATGATGTTTGATCTTCATAAAACTTAGAGGGATGCTTTTTAATACTATTTGGAATGTGTCATAGAAATTTCAGCCTATTTTGATCTTACAAAGTTGGTCAACCCCACTTTTGACTTTTCATGAAAATGGACCCTTGTTTCAGCTGTTTAAAGCCCAAATGACCTCGGTTTGATTTGTAAAAGCAAGATTTCGAATAGTGACCTACTTATTGCATGTTCTAAATCAATGTTCCTTTATGTTGCAATCTGTTAGCTTGTTTCTGCCCGAATGATGTTTAATTGGTTTAAACTTTGGAGAATTGACTTTGAATACATTTTCAGTCTTTGATCCGATTTCATCAGCTTTGGCCTCTCAGAAGTAGGATTTTTAATCAGTGACCTCCATGACTTGGGGGTCACAAAGTCCTAGTTAACATGTAGTTAAAGTAGGGTCAAACAAAGTCCTCTTGGCTTGAAAATTTGCAAAACGATTTTTGAGAACGATTTACGCTTTGCATCCAACTTTCATCAACTTCAATCACCTAAGAGCAGGACTTTGGTTAGTGATCCCATGCCTTGGGGGTTTGGGGCTACTAACCTAAAGTTGACATGTTTGTTCGTGTTTATTGACTTTGGGTCAAGTGACATCCACTTGACCTAAAATTTTGTAGAGCCCCTCCTAAATATAATATGAGCTTCCTCCAGGAGTGTTAGGTGATTTTGACATGTAAAAGTGTCTGTTGTCACAATGACCCCAGGGAGATAGAAGACAGACACTGAAGCTTGAATTTGAACTGAAATGAAGTTCAAATGCTTTGAAATTTGGAGCATCATTCTTAAATATAATTTGGAGCTACCATGTGATTTTCATCCACTTTGGTAACTCAAAAGTTTGAGTATGTTCAATGACCCTAAACTTTGAGTCAATGACCCTAAACTTTGAGCCAATGAACCTTGAATTCAAAGTTTGGTGAGTCAAGTAACAAAATGAAATCCACTAACTTTGAAATTTGAACCGTTGCACTCAAGCTCATTTGAAGTCTTTTAAATGGATTGCATTGGCTTTGAACATCTTGATGCAGTACTTGACTTGGCATTCCACAATCCCAAGATTTATGTGCCCTTAGTTTGAAATTTTCTTATAATGTCTTCACTGCAACATTTATAATTTTTTTTTGTGGGTCAATAAGTGCCCCTTCGAGATGCAATGATTAAAGTATGATAATCATTATGCCTCGAAATAGTCAATATGTGGGTATGATGAATGGCTTGATGGAAAATATGTAGTTTTGTCAAGGTAGGTTGTAAGCCTAAACTTGAAATTTTTGAAATTTTGATAAAAAACCATGAAGGGTATGATGGTGGAATTTGGTAAAAATATAAAAAATCTAAATTTCTTTGCCCTATTTTCACAGATATCAAAAGTAGCATCTCTATGGTGACTTTGAAGAACACCCATGAAAATAAATCCCAAAGGGACTAGAAATTCAAGAACTTATGAATTTTTGTTTTGGATTTTGGATTTTGGAAATGGATTTGATTTTTTCATGACCTATTTCCATAGATATTTAGAGTAGCATCTTTGTGGGGACTGTGGGGAACACCCACAAAAGGAATCCCTGAGGTTTTTTAAGAAAAATCAAGGTTTGGGTTTAAAATGGATTTGGGTGCGGATTTTCATGGATTTTTGGTTTATTTTCAAAATTTTAAGTTTAGATTTTGACTTGGCTTGATATGAGTCAAAATGAGATGGTATTTTGAAAAAGATTGACTTATGGATTTTTTATCCAAAAGTAATTTGGTTTAACAAATTTGACTCAAAATTGGTTTTGACCCAAACCGAATTTGAGATTTGAATAGTGTTTGGCTTTGAAGGCTTCTTTTTTTTTTTTGGGTTTTTTTTTGTTTTTGGAAAAGATATCCAAAGTGGATTCACTCAGTTGTGGAAAAACTTCTCTTCTTTTTCTTTTGGGTAAAATACCCGAAGTGGGTTCACCATATACTGTGGGAATTTGATGATCCTATTTTAAAAGAGTGGGCTGCTTAAGAAGTGGGTCCCAAATTTTTAAATTCACAGTGACCGTGGGACTTGAAGTTTGGCCTGGTGCTTGTGAATAAATGAGGGATAGCCGGAGTGACTATTAACTTAGCCAAGGTATGGACCCCACACTTTACCAAAGCTGTGTCTGCGGGAAAAAGGGTGAAGGCATCAGGCTGTGGGTCCTACTGTTCAACTCAGTAGTCTCTGTGAGCAAAGGGAAGGTCAGCGGTGACTGTGGACCAAGGATTGAAGCCATGAACCCCATTGTCCAACACAGCAATCCATGGGAATGGAGAAGGCAATGATAGTGGGAGAAGGTCCCACTGCTTGATCACACTTTGGCTGTGAGCAAAGTGCTTAAATAGGCCTTTGATTTCTGGCACAGTTCTTCATCTTTGAAAACGTAGAGCACAGCCACAAGGGAGAGAAAATTCAAGTTTCTTCTTCTTCTCCAATCTCCAACGAGACTTCAAGTTCAGTCAGTTGCTCGAGCATTCCCCATGGCAAGCATGATCTATGAACTTCATATCTTCTTTGCATTTTACCCATGGCCGAATGTGATTTTTGCTATTCCCTTCTCTTATTTTTTTTTATTTTGCTTGTTTTTTCTCCAAACATTGACTAATAAGGAATGTCACATATATTGTGACCCATCTTTTCACTTCTTGTTTTTTCTAGAGAGTTTCATTGAAGCATGCCCCAAAATTTCGGCCATTTGCTCATGATGAAATGAAATAGGGCTCGACCCTTTTACTTTTTGTTGTTTTTTATTGTTTCATTCATGCTTCTAGCTTATGAGGGTTCTGTCTGAGCTCCATTCATGGTGTTTATACAATAGCAATCAGTGATCACGGCTGGCACCGTCCAGGGAAATTCCATGGTCGCAGCCCTTTTTTAATTTTTGTTATGGCTTTGAGGTAATTGATTTGACCTCTGATTTGGTGTTTGGTGCCATCAAATTTTGAAGAAGAATGCCTCCTCAAATATATTCATGACTGTGCGGCAGAACCTGTGATCACAACCTTTTTGATGAAGAGTCTGAATGACTTTTTTTCTTTATTTTTCTTTTTGTTTCATATTGATGTTTGGCTCAGTCAATCCTTTCTCAATGTATGGTAGTGCTTTGAAATTCACTTTTGTGCAAGGCGTGGTGAAGTTCTTGCCGTATCCAAACAGTGGACATGTCCACTGCCACTACCAATGCTTCACATGGGGTTCCATGGCCACTGCCAAGACCCTTCTCTTTTTGTTTTTTTTTTTTTTTTTTTTTTTTGTTGTTGTTGTTTCATACTGTGCCTTGTTAATCTCTTTCACATACAACATTTCATCTGTTTCATGAATGTGTATAAATCCAACTGCCCAATGATTGTTCATTAACTCTTTAAGTGTAGAGCTATGATGTAATAATAAATTGGTGAAACCAAGTTGTTCCATAGGAGGCAATGTTTTTAAGATGTTTTCAACTTGTCACATGTCTAAATAAAATTCTAAAACTAACCTAATTTAAAATCTAACAATACATTCATTCCTAATAATTAAACACTTACAATAACAATTCCTAAATTAGAAATCCTAATTCTAAAACATCCTAAAAATAAAACTAAAATTTTTGCAAAATAAAACACATATTAGAACTTCCAATAAAATAAAACTAAAATTAAAAACAAACTAAAATAAAAAATAAACAATGCTAAAAACTAATTAAACAAATTTAAAAATTTTCCTAAGTTAAAAGCTAAATTAGGTTAAGAAACTACACTTTCTAAAACAAAAGTTAAATCTGAAACTAAAATGCATGAACTTAAATTTGAAAACAACACAAAACAGTTAATGCAAATGAGAAATTTTATGGTACATTTTGGATCATGCATGATTCTATGATGTATGAACTATGTGAATGACTGAACCAATTTCAGAAATCAATTTCCTACTACTGAATTAGTTCAGTTTCAAAACTGAAACTTGTTCACTTTTGTGCAGAAAATCCGATTGATCCCAGTTCTAATAATCCTCAAAACAGTCCACATAAATTCAAGTTAAACTTGTCCAAACTGAACTCAAATCCAATCAGATTTTTTCCACTATTGAAATACAAGTTTGGGTTGTTAACAAGTGCAATTCAGTTCCAAGTCCAGGAATAAAAATCTATTTCATACATTAAACACACGACTGCACAAATCTGATTACAGAGATTCGTCCATTATGAGCATGTTTCAAGACTGTTCTCTGCATTATTCAAACCAAAATGGAACTCGGGTACATAGCACAACTAATTCTCAAAGTTCGGTACTGATGTAAATACCAACACATGTAGAATAAAGAGCATGCACAATCTGTCTATAAGTATCATAACAGTGCTAACTTGTGGCTATTTTTTTTTTCTTTTACACATACACACTTGGCATTCACATGGCGCTCATCAACGTAAAAAAATATTGAAGATATGTATGACAAGAGAGCAACTTTCGGCAGTAAATCAGATCTAAAAAATTTTATAACTGCATGAACATAAAGTGTGTGCAGAAAATTAAAGTAAGGTGTAATGAAATAAAATGCAGGCAAAATAAATGTGTTGTGCTGAAATTGAAAGGTGGTGAACTGAAATCAAAGGTGGGGAAAACAGAAATTAAAGGTGGTAAAACAGAAATTAAAGGTCGTTAGATTTGCATGTATATTATTTCAGAACTCTCCTTCAATCCAAACCTAAAAATTACTTTAAATAATCTTAGAATTGGGTCATCAATCCAATTAGGAAAACAAAAATCAAGCAAAACAACCATAAGAATAAGAAGAATAGTGAGATGAATATCATTATACTAGCATGGCAATTCTTTACACAAGATAAAAGAATTTGAAATAAAGAGATTACACATACCAGGATGGAAAAGAATTCCTCCTTTTAGTAGAATCCTCAAGGTTTTTGTGTGGCTTTAGGGCTAAGCCTCCTTGATAACTTGAGATGTAGAGACAAAAGAGGGAGAGATGAGTGTAGGAGATCTAGAGGTGGGAGGTAGGTAATTCTTCCATGCCTTGGACTATCACAAGGGTGCCCTATTTATACTTTTTCAAGCCCCATAATTTCCTTTCTCACTTTGTATAATACGATCTTCAAAATTCTTGAAATTTGGAAAAAATTGGAATGCATATACATGGCTTGGGCATGAATTCCACTTGAGCTTTTTCTTTCTTTAATTTTTTTGTTCTTTTCTTTCTTTCTTGTTTTAGAAATCCAACTTTGCTGCTTTTTTCTATTCTTTTCATTGCTACCTTGCATTGAGATTCTTTTGAGAGATTATTAGAGAAAAATCCTCACATGGAATTAAGCATGGCCGACATGAGGTGTAGAACTTCCTCATTTGCCTTTGGTATTGTCAACTTTCTCTCAATGGAAAATTTTCCTTGTTGGCTCCAAGATCAAAAAAATATTTTAAGATAACTCTCCTTGATTTTTTTTCCATAAAAACTTAAACTTAAATCCAAAAATATCATGGTGTTGGGCATGGGATACTTGCCAATTTTTTTTTTCAATTTCTACTTCTTTGCAAAGAAGAACTCACATGTGCATTCCTTCTTCATCTTTAATGAGATTTTCTTCAGATTTTCTTGAAAATATCTTGAAATATGGAGCAATTATATAGACCTATCTTGGACGTCCCACAAGTGCATCCCGACACATGTGAATGTGTGTGGGACTATGAAGCCAATTTTACAGTTTTTCTTCTAATTTTATTCTTTTCTTCAATTCTTCTCTCTTTTCTTTTGAAAGTAAATATCTTGCCTCAATTCTTGAAAATGGGACCCATGTCATCGATTTCCTATAAAACAAATGTGAAATCATGTGAAAAGATAATTTTAACCCTAAGATCACAAATGTATAACTGTGGGTCCATCTCTTGTGAAATGATGATAAAAATGTATACCATTTTTCATGATTTTTTGTGAATGAACTAATGATGATGAAAATTTGATTTTTTTCATGAGAAAAATAATTTTCACAAACTTTCCAAAAATAGATTCCAAAAATGGTAGGTCTTATAATTTTATGAAAAATGATGATTTTTGAGCATTTTGGTGCAAGAATATATTACAATGAGTTTAACATGCACAAAGACATAAAATGATACTAAATGAGGCTTTCTTGGCTTAATAAGTCCTTAGAACTTTTGAAAATGATGTGGAAAAAGTGTATTTTTGAGGACTTATTGTAACCCCCAACCAGCGTTTTGCTAGTTCCTAGCAAAAATTGCTAATAAAAATGAGGAATTCATCGTGACCTAAGCTAACCTAAAACTAATACAATGCAATAAAATAAACATGAATGCAATGCCACTTTCGCTAGTCCTCTCAACTGCATTTAACATATGCAACAAGCCCTTAAACTCCTAGGTACCCCCTAGTGGACGAGTTATGCCTCGTCAAGGTTTACAATGAATATACCCACAAAACTCTTTTTTTCTTTGAATAATTATAAAAAAAATAAAGGAGAAAAGAACTTTCTCAAAAGAAAATTCAATCATATTGGATATTTTCGAAATTTGGAATAATCAAACTTTTAGACATTTCAAAGTCTGGTCTATAGTTCTATTTTCAAAAATTTTCTCAAATTTAAACCAACTTGCGTGCATAGTGAAAAATGTATACATTAAAAACTTATTTCAAATATTCCACGGTAATGCTGCAAAAATGGAAATTTTCCTTCAAATAGTCTAATCCCCTGAGATTTAGCAAAAAGAAATTTCCTCTCAAAGCTACTAAGATAGCTGTTGCTTTAATGTTTACTTTGATTAGCCTATTTCTTTCATTGTCTTTTTCCCATGCAAGGGTTCCCAAGTTCATATGGTATAAGAAAAGTTAGTATCCAGGGAGGAAATCTGTTCCTTGTTCTTTTTTGCAAATGCTCCCTTGCAAACCCTTGCGGATACTCTTCACTCACTTACTTTTTCCAATGTAGAATTTTCCAAGTTCATATGATATAACAAAAGTTGAGAACTAAAGAGCAAACTTAGTCCTTGCGCATTTCTGTACATATCCCTTGAAAATTCCTACGGACACTCGTTGGGCCATAATTCATCATCATTTTTCTTTTTTTTTTCTAACAAATTATTTTGTGATTGTGCAATGTTTAGGTCTCTTAAGCTTTCTAATTAACCCATGTAATGAGCGTTAGTCCAATGACTCTCAAACCAGATGGCTTTATGGCACTAGATATAGATATATCCCTCTGGGTTTATTAGCTCGAGTTAAAAAGGCTACGAACCCAAACTTGTGACAAACTCATTTCTATTTATATATATATATTTAGATTGAAAGTAAGCACTAGGCGGTATTTCTCATTTCGTTTGAATTAATTTATCTTGGTTCTAATATATACAATTCACCAAAATGAATCAGAAAACAAAAAATATTTTACAAACCAAATCTTAAGTTCACATTGTATTCTCTCAAAAAATTCCTAAGACAGCATTAAAGCTTCCTATCCAAATCTTAAGTTCAAATTGTATTCTCCCAAAAAATTCCAAAAACAGCATTAAAGCCTCCTATTCAAAATGTCGAACAAAAATGTATACTTGTATACATGTGGAAAGCAAGTTTTGGTAATCTTCTGGTAGGTTTTCTCCTTTAGAAAATGCAAACTTTCGTTTTATTTCTTTTCAAAGGTATGAAAATTTCAGATTTATACATATCTTCAAGTCATTTCAATTCCTTTGAAAACTTTCTTTTCTAAAATAAAAAATAAATGCCAGTACAAATTCCTAAAACCACACTAAAAGTCAAAAAATTGAAAACATTTCCTAAAAGAAATACCTAAATTGCCTAAAATTGGACAAGCGTGCTTGTTCCCACCCCGAACCATTTATGTGCATCATCCTCAATGTTATGCATGTAATGCAAAGCAAGAAAAGTAATATGAGGAAATATAAATTTAAAGGAGAGTAAAGGAAGAAAGTTACCTGAAAATGCATCTGTGCTGCTCCCTGTCCAAGATTAGGCAAAACAAAAGAAAGACTACAACAACATACATAATATACATAGAAAGAGGCCTCTGTCAGATCCAAGGCTAATTAAACCTTGTAGACAAGATCATCAATAGGAATTTCTTCCTTTTCAAGTGGTGTAATCTCTAAGAATGGCTTCAATCTTTGGCCATTATCTTTGAAGGTCTAGCCATCCTTGGAATCATAAATCTCAATAGCACCATATGGAAACATTGTTTTGACAATGTAAGGACCAGTCCATCAAGAGTTGAGCTTATTGGGAAACAAGCAAAGCCAAGGATTGTAAAAAAGGACTTTTGGCTCAAGGTGGAAATTTTTCCTAAAGATATGATTATTATGAAAAACTTTTGTCCTCTCTTTGTATATTTTAGAATTTATATAAGCTCCTATGCGCAACTCTTCCAATTCATTTATTTGCAATTTCCTATTAGATCCGACATTATCCATATCAAGGTTGAACTTTTTAATAGCCCAATAAGCTTTATGCTTAAGTTCCACTGGCAAGTGGCAAGCTGTCTTGTAAATTAGCCAGTAGAGAGACATTCCAATGGAAGTTTCAGATGCTGTCCGATAAGCCCATGTTCGTCAACTCCAAGTGCAGAGCTGCAATAAGTACGGGGTCAATCCATAAGGAGCTATGTTTAAAATATTTTCAACTTGTCACCTGCCTAAGCAAAATTCTAAAACTATCCTAATTAAAATCTAACAAATACATACATTCCTAAAAAAATAATTATAATTACAATTCAAACAAAGAAAATAAATCCTAAATCTAAAAGTTCCTAAAAATAAAATTAAATTTACTGCAAAACAAAACACACGTTAGAACTTTCAATAAAAACAATCTAAAATTAGAAACTTACTAAAAATAAAACTAAACAAAGTTAGAAACAAAATAAACAAAGGTTAAAGAAAACAAAAACTTTCCTAAGTTAAAAATTAAATTAAGCTAAGAATCTACACTTTCTAAAGAAACAAAAGATTTCTAAATCCTATTCAAATTAAAAAAAGGTTAATTTTGGAAAGAAATCTTAATGGAAATCTAAAATCAAATTAGTAACCTTCTAAAGCTAAAAAATTTCTAAAATAACAACATACAATACAACAACTACAGCACATCAACTTTCTCTATTAAAAATGACTCTACACTAAAATATCATACATGATGAAAAAAAATTAAATCAAGAATGCAAATCTGACATCTAAAATGCCTAAAGAAAACAAAATGCAAAAATTCATGAAGATTCTAATTTCTAAAAAAAGTGACTCTATGCATGAATGTAATCTATATGTGATAGTATTATACATGAATGAGCAGCCAATAAAGGTTCAGAAAACAGATTTTTACTACTAAATGAATGTAGATTCAGAACTAAATTTTGTTCACTTTTTGTGCAGAAAATCATATTTTAAGGATACTCTAAACAGTCCGCAGTTTTTCACACATATCCACACATAATTTCGTTAAACAGTTTGGTATGAGATTCTAGTCTAGCCTTAAATTCTGAACTAAATTAAAGCATTCGACAAATCTGATATCAAATTTCTGAACTAGCCCAAACATCAGGTGGAGAATAATCTAAAATTTCTGAGCAAAACTAGTTCTGATAAATTTTCAGAACTGGAACTCTCTTCAGTTAAGAACAGAAAATTAATTTTCACACGGTCCACAGTTTTTCCACTAAATTCCATTCACAAGTTGGCCAATATGTCTCTCATTTAATCATGAATTCAGCACATTAATGAACTAAATTCAGATATGCTTCAGTACCAAATTATGTTAGTTTCCAAATTTCCTCCAAAGTCAAGCACATAATAAGAAAAACAAATTGCACAAATCTGATTGGAAATTGTGTCCAGCACATGACCCATTGTGAAATTATATTCTGCACACTTTTGGACTGTTCTTAGTTATAATTTAAATCTGATTTCAAGTCTTGCAAACTGTTTTAATCACATGTACTCAATTGTTGTGAACACATACAAGTTTGTGTTGTAAAAAAACATTGTCCAATCATGAACCTTTCTGAAAATGTTTTATGCACAAAAATCCGAAGTGTTTTCAAGCTTTAAATCTGATTCTTCAATTATGATCTACTTTTGGTGACAAACAAATCTTGTGAAAGTAAAAAATCATACACATAATGGAGTACAAAATTTGGTCAAGCCAAATTCAAATTTTGGAATGCTTTTCATGATTTTAGAACACATAAATTGTAGGCATTAAATTTGATTTCTGAAGTTCCATGACAAACACCATTAAACACGGTTCTAAAAATTAAAATATATGCATGAATCTAATGTAAGCTACAACAGTAAATACTATCAAGCAAAATTGTGCAATAACCTAGTGCGCAGAAAATAGAAATAAAGTATAGGAAAATAAAAAGAAAAGTGCAGGAATTCAAATAAAGGTGCAAAAATTTAAAAGTGCAGAAATTTAAGATTAAAAGTGCACTAAAATAAAATAAAAGTTACAAGAAGTCAAAGGCGGTAAACAATTAAAGTCAAAGGAAGTAAACAATTGAAGTCAAAGGCAGTAAATTCACTCAAAATTCTCTCTTAATCTAAGCCTAACAATTTCTTAAAGTATGCTCTTCTATTTAGGTCGTCAATCCAAACAAGAAAAACACAAATCAAGAAATCATGCAACCATAAGAATAAGAAAAATATCAAGATGAATATTATTGAAGTAGTATGACAATCCTTTACATAAGTTGAAAAAATTAAAACAAAAGATTACACATACTAGGATGGAAAAGAATTTCTCCTTCTAGTTGATCTTCAAGGTTGGTGGTGTGGCTTTAAGGCTAAGCCTCCTTGATGACTTGAGATGTAGAAAACAAGAAAGGGAGAGGTGGAGTGTAGAAATTCTAGAGGTAGGAGGTGGGTAATTCTTCTATGAAGGACATGAGAGAGGAGTGCCATATTTATACTTTTTGAAGTCCTATTCCTTCTTAAACTCTAAAATCTTAAAAATAATAAAAAAGTTGAAAGAAAATGGGCTCCATACAATGCATCAGGAGTGACTTTCTCTTGGGGATTTTTTTTCTATTTTTTTTCTTTCCTTGCTTTCTTTGTTTGGAAGTCCCTACTGGATGCTTCTTTCTATTCTTGTATGTGCCACCTTGCATTGAGATCTTTGGAGAGATAATTTAGGGATAAGAATCCTCTCTTAGAATCAAACTTGGCCCACATGAGGTGTAGAACTTCCTCTTTTATCTCTTTGCATTGTCAACTTTCTTTTTTCGGAAAGTTCTTCTTGTTGGCTCCAAACTTGATGAGATCTTCTAGATAATTCTCTCTTGGTTTTTTTCCTTTATTTTTTCAACCAAAATCTGATCCAAAACTTGTGTTGGACATGGAATAGCTTGTTTGGAATTTTCTTTTCCATTAAATCTTCTTATTCTCCAAAATGAACTCCTATGTAGCTTTCCTTAGTCATCTTTGGTGAGATATTCTTGAAATTCTCTTCAAAATCTCTTGAAAATGTGCAACAAATAAATGGACCCTATCTTAGATGTTTTACAAGTGTACCCCACAATGTGCATATATGTGTAGGACCATGAAGCCTTCTTTCCTTTCTCTCGAAAATCAATTCCTTGCCTCAATTCTTTACAAATGGGAACCATATCATCAATTTCCTACAAAAAATGTGAATTTATGTGAAAAGATAATTTTACCCCTAGATCACAAATGCATGAATGCGGGCCCATTTCTAATGAAATGACTATGAAAATGCAATCCATTTTTCATAATTTTATATGAATGAAGTAATGATGATTAAATTCAATTTATTTCATGAGAAAAATTATTTTCACAAAACTTTCTAAAAATAGTCTTTCCAAAAATGGCAAGTTTCATGAATGTATGCAAAAAATTTTGATTTTTAAACAAATTATGTAGAGAAATACTAAAATGAATAGAAAATGCTTGAAACTATGATATTACACTAAATAAGGCTCTTTCAAGTTAATATGTCCTTAAAATTGTCCAAAATGCGTATAAAAATATGCATTTTTAAGAACTTATCAGCTCGTAATGCAGCAGTTAGTCGAGTAGACCAATCCTTTCGATTAGCATTTACGATAGTCTCTAAAATCCACTTGATTTCATGATTAGATACCTTTACTTGCCCACTGGTTTGCGGGTGATAAAGGGTGGCCACTTTGTAGTTATTCCATATTGCTTCATGTCATGCCCCGATCCCGGGAATTAGGGATTAGAATGAGCCCCTGGAGTGTAAATACGTAATCTCGTAGTAATCCGTGCTATGAGAAGATATGTACGAATTCCTACAAGGGAGATTCCATAGGTACGTGTGAGGCATCTCCTCCGACACGTAAATTTAATTTCATACTTAAGCAAAACCTGTGAAATGCACTTATAATGATCATTAGCAACCATAGAAAAGATATCATACAATCATGATATAACTTAAGTCTTGTCGTTAACCATTTCTCATCACCAACATAAACACAAAATTCTTAACAAGTCTTATATACAATATCCACTTCAAGTGTCTCCATACACAAGACCAACACAGCTAGCCTAACATAACTACTTGACATACTCCAGAAGACGACTAGTAGAACACGTCATCATCTTTCTACTCTTCATACCCCTAGATACCGTTGGGGCACCCTCCGGGGACGTATCAACTTTCGTGTCGAGATTTGATTCCGTACTTGTAATACGAAAGGTAGCGCTGTTAATACGACGATTAAGCAAATACAGAGATATATGAAACTATCATAATGTATAAAGTGAATTAAGAGTATATACTGATTAAAAAAGGCAATAGCAGTCCACTAGGCATATTGTGTATGAGTTAACATGTGTAATTAATCATAAACACGATATCATATATACTAGTCAGCAACCACGAGGCCATATTCTTCTAAAAGAGAGCATACATATGGGACGCTAGGAGATCAAGCTAGCTTCCCGAGGAGTGTCGACAACCCCTTTGTGGACTACTGCAGTAGCGACATAAAGATACCCAAACTGGTCTCGTTGAACCTAATAAGGGCACAAGCTAGGTGGTGCAGACTAAATGTATCAAGAACAACTTGAATTCATATCTTTCATCATTTTAGTCATACTTATCATATCATATATAAGGAAATATCAGTCTTGAAATCATATTCAATCATGAAAATCATAGTTAATAAGGTAACTGATAATTGAGCAATGCATACTTATATGAACTAAGAGAGCTTGAACCCTCTTAACCTTAGTTGTATCCATTTGACTAACAGGCACACACTCAGTAGAAGCTTAGGCTTGTCAGACATGCATCAGTAGAAGCTTAGGCCTGATTTGTCTCAAGGTTTGCTAGGAAGAGTGGGCACATGACTAAATCATGTTGAGGGCAAGGTACCTTAACAATATGAATGCATTCAGATTTAAATAGGTGCCAAGGACATTTACTAGCCAACCTTAAGCTAGATAATCCGTGATTCCAAGGCCATTCAATACGATACATTCATAAAATGTCTGGTGACATTGTGTTACCAAATCTTCGCATTACATTGTGTATATGAAAGACACCTTTTCTTATGCCAACACCCTTGACGTGACATCGGGAATTCATAGGGAAAATTGAAGGGGATAAGTGACAATCCTACACTCATCCTCCTTATCATTTGATCACCATTGGGCTCATTTAGTTGGAGAGAATGTGCCATCACTAATGCCCTACAAGGTCATTGGAAATCCCTAACATCCTAAGTTCACAGTGTTCTTATGGCTTAGTTGTGTACATGTTACTATTTAGCCGAGTGGCTCAGGCTTTTTCCTTAATTTTATACGCATTTATGCTTCAACCATATGCTGACCTTTGGCTTAGCCGTGCTAAGCCTACGGCTAGGGTTACCACTAGGATACACCGTAGCCGTAGCACAATCCATGGCATATCTGTGCATGAGTCGTAGAGAAAGTCTTAGTTTTGAGGCTCTTTGGAAGGTTCACCATAGAATAGCCTATGGCTTGGTCACAGGGTGGTTACGGCTTAGCCTTAATTTATTCCACAACTTAGCCGAGAGTTAGCCACAGGACAAAAATGAATTGTGACACTCTTAGGACTTTGAGCCATACACACTTACAGCTTAGACGTGGCTTCACCGTAAGCTTCAAAAAACCTGAAAGTGGTTTTGAAGTCTGAGTTTAGTACAGAACTCTCAATTCAAAGAGTTACAATGAACTTCACATTGCCTCTATATATCAGTATAAGTTTTAAATGCTCATCCCAATACCTACATTTTGTATTCATAATCTAATTCATTCTATTCAATACATGTGGGCTTATTTTAAAGAAGAAAGAGCTGTAATTCAAACTTTGAATGATCAATCGAAGAATCAACCAATTAAACATACATGTAGTACCATATATACTCCAATACTTAACACAATACTTGACCCTACTCAACTCCTCCTTGGTGTGTGATTAAGGGAAATCCTCAAGGAAAAGGTGGGTTTTGTACATGAAAGACATATAATTGGTGAATGTGATGTAAAATGCATGCATGTTGCAAAATTGAGTCTCCTTGACTCTATTAAACCCAAAGAAATGAAATGGAAGTAGAGTCTTCACCTTAAAGAGCTATAACTTGGAGGAGAAGGTGCTTTCCAAAGAGAAAATACACAAGGGAAGATGAAAAAGAGGAATGGAGGCTTTTTATCTTACATGTAAAGCTTCAATTCTTGGTTGGCAACCCTAGGGTGAGGTGAGGATGAAGACAAGTGAAGAGGGAGATGAGCACAGTGAAAGGAAGGAGGAGAAGAAGAAGAGAAACGTTAAGTTTACCTTTTTAAATGAAACTTTTCCAGAAGCCCAAGTTTTTAGAGTAATTACAGTTTAGGTCAAATGGACCTGAATTGCACCAAGATAAGAACGAATCAAGTCAAATGCAACATAAAAGATGATCTACACAAAGAATTACACAAGATGCAACTAATGAGGTGTCAACATGATGCAAGAACAAATTACAAAAAAGTCTTTAACTACCTAGGTAAAGTTCGAACTTGACCCAACTACCTGTCCATGCCCCAAGCCCAAAGGGTTTGAGTTAAATTAGCCCAAACACATTTTAATTAATATAAAACAAGATTAACTAATATAAATAGAGGTTAGTTGGGATTAGGATCTTACACTTAATAAAAGCCTTAAAATTTCTATTACAAAAATGCGATCCCCCATCATTTATGATAGCACGGGGGGTTCCAAATCATGAAAACACATTCTCCTTTAAAAATCACTATATTGTTTTAGCATCATTATTTTAGTAGGGAATAACTTCTATCCATCTTGAGACATAATCAACAGCAACCAGGATATAAAGGAAACCAAAACTAGGAGGAAAAGGTCTCATAAAATCTATGCTCCACACATAAAAAAGTTTAATTACCAAAATTGGGTTAGGGGCATCATGTGTCTTTTTTAAATATTAACCAGTTTTTGGCAGTGCTCACAGGTCTTGCAAAATTCATGAACATCCTTAAAAAGTTTGGGCCAGTAAAAACCACATTGCAAAATTTTGCAAGATGCCTTTTTAGCAGAAAAATGACCTCCACAAGCCTTTGAATGACAAAAGGAGATGACATTAGGAATCTCATTTTCTAGCACACATCTCCTGATAATTTGGTCTAGGCAATATTTGAACAAGTATGGATGATCTCAAAAAAAGTGTTTAACCTCAGCAAAGAACAAATCTTTATCTTGCTTAGTCCAATGGCTAAGAATGCTACCATAGCAAGATAATTTGCTATATCTGCAAACTAAGGGTGTTAGGACAATGCAAAAAGATGTTCATCTGGGAAATTATCCTAGATTGGTGTTTGCTCAACTGGGTTGAAAATGACAAGTCGAGAAAGGTGATCTGCCATAACATTTTCTACCCCTTTTTTATCCTCGATTTCTAAGTTAAAGTCTTGGAGTAGGAGGATCCATCGGATTAGTCTAGGCTTAGCATCTCTTTTTAGAAAAAAGATAATTTAATGCAAAATGATCAATAAATACCACAATCCGGGATCCAATCAAGCAAGAATGAAATTTGTCAAGTGCAAAGACCACTGTTAGCAATTCCTTCTCAGTGGTTGAATAGTTGATCTATACACTATTCAAGCTCTTACTTGCATCATAAATCCTGTAAGGCCTTTTATCCTTACATTGCCTCAAAACAACTCCAACCTCATAATCATTGGTATCACACATGAGTTCAAAGGGTAGGTTCCTATCCAGAGATTGCATAATTGGAGCAGACGTCAGCATGTCCTTCAATTTCTCAATAGCCACTTGGCATGCCTCAGTCCATTTGAATTGTGCATCCTTGGATAATAGTTCACAAAGAGGGTGAGATATTAATCTAAAATCTTTAATAAACCTTCTGTAGAACCCTGTATGCCCTAAGAATAATCTTATATCCCTTATAATTTTGGACGTGGGTAAGTTGGTGATCAAATTAATTTTCGACTTGTCAACTTCTAGACATTTTTCACACATAATATAACCAAGGACAATTCCCTGGCGAACCACGAAATGACACTTCTCCCAATTGAGTACCAAGTTCTTTTCTTCACATCTAGCAAGAACAATCTCGAGGTTGCTCAAACAGTCCTCGAATGAATCACCAAACACTGAGAAATCATCCATGAAGACCTCAAGAATATGTTCCACCATATCCTTGAATTTACTTAGCATATAACGCTGAAATGTGGCGGGAGCATTACATAACCCAGAAGGCATTTATTGATAAGTGAAAGTACCAAGGGGCATGTGAATGTGGTTTGGCATGTGAATGTGGTTTTCTTCTTGTCTTCATGAGAGATTTTGATTTGGTTATACCCAGAATATCCATTAAAAAAGCAATGGTAATAATGGCTAGCTACCCTTTCCAAAATTCGAAACATAAAGAGTAGGGGAAATGGTCCTTACGTGCGACCGCATTGAGTTTCTTGTAGTCTATGCATACCCTCCATCCCATGGGAACTCAGGAAAGAACAAGTTCATTTTAAGCATTTCGGACTATAGTGACAATGGCTTTTTTTGGAACAACATGGGTAAGGCTGACCCACTTGTTATCTAAGATTGGATAGATTATTCCTACATCCAGAAGTTTAAACATCTCAGTCCTAACCACTTCTTGCATGGTAGGATTGAGCCAGCGTCGCATCTACCTATATGGTTTTGCATCCTCTTCAAGGTAGATATGATGCGTACACACTAAAGGGTCAATTCCTTTTATGTCGGCCACAATCCAAGCAATAGCGTTCTTGTGTTGTTTAAGCACTTTCAATAGTTGGGCCTCTTGATCCTTAATAAGAAGTGAAGAAATGACTACTAGGTAGGTCTCCTTATCCCCAAGGTAAGCATATTGAGGGTAGAAGGGAGGGGCTTCCACTCAGGTTTGGGTAGTTTAACCTGAGATGGAAGAGGTGGTGTACCAGTTGGTACAAGCTCCTCGAATTTGTGTCCATATCGCATGGGCTTCTTCCATAGTGTCATCATCCAATTCCTCAAGAGAGTACATGTCCTTTTTGCCTCAAACGTTAGCATAATGTGGGATTTAACACACTTTTCTAAATCATCGTCCAACATAGTATTCACAAAGTTCATTTCAAAAAGGTCATCATTGTAAGGATCCGGATCCCACAAACCTTAATCTTCATTAATTAATCTTGTTTTATACTCAGTAAGCCTGACTAAGGCTAATTTAATTCAAAACTATTGGGTTTGGGTTGGATAGGTAGTTGGGCGGAGTTTGAACCTTACTTCCGTAGTCGAGGGCCTTTTTGTAAATTGTTCTCACATCTTTTGGACACCTCATCCATTCCCCTCCATATAATTTTCCACGTAGACCATCTTTTGTGTTGGGCTCAATTTAATCCGAACTCGTCCTGGGCCGATTGAGGTCCATTTGGCCTAAATTGTAATTTTATAGAACGCTCGAGCTTGCATGCCAATTACAGGAAAATTATGTTTAAAAGAGGCTCAACGTCTTTTCCTCTGTTCCCTTCCTGGTTACTAAAGCTGTTCTCTCTTCTTACCTTCTCCATCTTCCCTTCAACGTTTGGAGAGCACCGAGGCTCGGGAAGGTCTTGCATGCAAGGGTGGGAACTTTTCTTCTCTTTCTCCTTCATTCCCTTCCCTTTTCCCTGTGCATTTCTCTCTGAGAGTATTTCATCTTCCAAGCTACAGCTGTATAAGGTGAAGGTCTACCTTTATTTCATTCATTTTTGGTTTATTAGAGTCATAAGGACTCAACTACATGACATGCATGTGAATCTAAGCCTCATTCTCCATTGCATGTTTTACTTGTAGAAAACCCATTGCAATTTAGAGATTTTCCTCTGAGCACAGTAAGGAAAGAGTTTGAGAGGCTAACACTGGTAAAAGGCAAGTACTTGAGTTCATATGCATTGCATGTGTGATGTAGTTAGTGACCATCGAGTTAGTTCCTGTAATTCCTCAAATGTAGTCCATTTCCGCTGTTCCTCGTGTGCACATCGGGTATGAATTGAGTTAGAATGACAAGAAGGAAATATGAGGGTGTGTGAGTATAGAACACTCTCAAGGACCCTCTAATCGAGCCTTAGAATTGTCCCGCAAGTCAGTTCTGTATGGAGCATGTACTGAAACTGAGCTACAGACTGACTTCAGTTTCTGAAGCTTACGGTGAATCTACGGCTAAGCCATGAGTGTTTACGACTCAAAGTCCAGAGAGCAACAAAACTCAATTTTGTACTACAGCTTATCCACGGCTATACCATGAATTTCACTACGGCTAAGCCATGTCCAGCCCGTACCCATTCCGTAGGTCTTTCTACGGCGAGCTTTCCCGAGAGCTCATGAAACCTAGTTCTTTCTATGGCTTACCTGTGGCTACACCATGAAATAAACTACGGCTAAGCTGTAGCCCAACCTAGCCTAGTCGTTGGCTTAGCATGGCTAAGCCGTAGGCCAATATACGGTTAAGCCGTAAATGCGCCTGAAATTTAAAAAGGAGCATGAACCACTCGGCTAAGCCGTATCCTTGTATACGGCTAAGTCGTAAGAACCCAGTGAATGTAGGATGTTAGGAACCTTCAATGATCTTGTAGGGCCTTAGTATTTCACACCCCCACATTGGCCCACTGGTAATCACATGTTGGAAAGAATGAATGATTTCCGGATGATCTCCCAATGGCAAGTCATGGATGTTGGCATAAGAAGGGGTGTCCCGTATGCATATAAGGCGATACTAAGACGTGGTAACACAAAAACACCAGACGTCTTATGAGTACATCGTGTTGAATGTCCTTGGGGATCATGGGTTACTTAATATAGGGTGAGTAATGATTTCTTGGGTACTTTCTCAATCCGAATGCATGCATCTTGCTAAAATATGTTACCTTCAACATGATTTGTTATCGGATTCACTTCCTCTAGCAAACCCCAAGGCAATTCAGACCTGAGCTTCCAATGAATGCGTGTCTAACGAGCCAGAGCTTCTACTGAGTGTGTGCTTGCTAGCCAAGGGTATAGTTGAGGTTCGGGCCTTTATAGCCCATATGCATATGCTTTGCTTAATTATTCATTTGCCTCATGATTAACTATTCCTTATGTATGTTATTACCAGTATGATGAAATCCGAGTCGGCACCACTTAGCTTGTGCTCTTTGGGTATATGTATGTCACTACTATAGTAGTTTAGGGAGGAGATATCGGCACTCCTTGGGAAGCTAGCTTGATCTCCTAGCAACCCATATGTATGCTCCCTTTTTGGGAGAATAGAGCATCGTGGTTGCCATTCAGTATGTATGATGTTTTAATTGTAATTCCTCATCCATTGTCATTCATGCACTATATGTCTAGTAAACTTTCATTGCTCCCTTTAAATCAGTGTATGCTGTTAAGTTCCCATGATATATTATGTTATACTTGTTTCATATGCCTCAGTACTTGCATAACCGTCGTGTTAACAGTATTACCCTTGGTATTGTCGGTACAGAACCCGGTACCAACTCGGGTGTTGACGCGGCCCTAGAGAGTGCCCCAACGGTACCTCGGGGTGTAGACAATTGGAGGGATGATGATGTCTTTTACTAGTCATCCCACAGAGTGCGTCAATGTTAGAGCTGTTATGGCCACCCTTTTTGGTCTTCCTTCTAGGAAAGTGCCCATTGGACCTTTTGTGCTTAACCTTTAAATAACAGTGGGATTATATGGATTGTATATTAAAAGACTTCAGCACATATGCACATGTATATACCTATGTATGTATGAGAAAGGACATGTTCTTTAATTTGCTCTTGGTCATTACTGAGTATTTCGCAGGATTTCGGTTATGATGAGTTATATTAGTACGTGTGTTGGCATACCTCACACGTTCCCATGGAATCTCCCTTGTAGGAATTCATACATAATTCTCCAGGGCATGGATTTCTATGGGATTATGGATCCACGCCCTAGGGGCCCATTCAAATCCCCAAATTCCCGGGACCGGGGCGTGACAATCATCAATATCTTCAGGATGTTTATATAAATTGAATATGTTCAGTTCCATGGCCATGTTTCCAAAAGAAGTTTTTAACATTCCATTTTTAACAATTAACTAGTCCATTTGATGTTGCTAAAAATGATCTTCCCAGAATTACCTAAATCTGAGCATTGTTATTGTGTATTGGTTGAGTGTCAAGTATATAAAAATCAACAAGGAAATAGAACTTGTCACTTTGCACTAGTACGTCTTCTATTACACCCCTTGGCTTCTTTACTGAATCATCTGCAAGTTGTATAGTGACCTTGGTCAGTTTTAACTTGCCTAACCCTAGTTGTTGATAAACCAAGTAGGGTAATAGATTAACACTGGCCCCCAAATCTAACAAAGCATGACCAATCTGGTGATTTCCAATGGTGCACGATATGGTGGAGCATCCCAAATCTTTATATTTCTAGGGCATGCTACCATTTAGGAGAGCACTAACTTGCTTAGTGAAGAAAGCTTCCTTTTGTACACTCATCCTACGCTTTATAGTACAAAGATCATTAAGGAAGTTGCGTAGGGTGGGATCTATTTAATTGCATTCGACAGAGGAATATTGATTTTTACTTCCTTGAAAACATCCAAGATCTCCTGGTTCGAGATTGGCTTCTGGGGATGGGTCAATCTTTGTGGGAAAAGGGCAATGGGTGTGATAATCGTGGGGTCAGGACCTTCCTCATTTTTAACAATAGTCTTTGTATTAGTACTATCCTTTCAATTTTCTCATTCAAATCAGAGGAGACACGTTGTTTATCTTTTCCCAATTCTCTTGAAGCTCTTTGCCACTGCATAGAGTGACAGCCTAAACATGCTCCTGATAATTTGGGTTAGTTATGTCGTTCCCTTCAAACTGGCCTATTGGATTTGGGAGAGGTTTAGTTGGAAATGTTCCCTTTTCTTTGAACTTGAAGGCTATGTTTGATTTGTTCAACAGAAGTTTCTAACCTTCGGATAGCTTGTTGGTTATCTTGAATAGCTTACTGGTTATTCTAAAAAATTTGTTGATTGTTATGCAGGCTTTGCATAAACTGTTGTTGAAATTGTACTAGCATATTGAGCGACTCCTTCAATGACCTATTCTGAGATTGTGGTGCATAAGATGTATTATGCTATGGAGACACATATGCACCAGAATCTGATGGTCTTTGGGGATTATACTAAGGTGTAGCAATTAGTCCATGTCTCCAACTAAATTTTTGGTGGTCAGCCATGAAGGATTATACATGTTCCTTATGGTATTTATATTGAATGGCTTTTGGTAAAAGTTCAAAGCATTAGCTTGTTCTTGAATCGCTTCCTGTAATGTAGGTTCGGTTGGATAGTTTGCTGACTTGTGATTTTCGGAAGCACAAATACCACAAACCATAATTATAGCCCTGTTCTTTCCAAGTTTTAGGGTTTCAACTTCTCTTGTAAGTGCTGAAAGCTTAGCTTGGCTTTCAGTTTGATTGTTCAAGTGATATAATACTCCTCCTTCAGACTAATTTAATGACCTGGATTGATCTGCCCCATTAGACGAGGCTTACTTTTGCATGTTTTCGGCCATTAGTTCCAAAAATTCTCACACTTCATCAATTTGCTTTTGATCAAATTAACCATTGCACATTATCTTAATAAATTGATGGGTATCAGGAGTTAATCCCTTAATAAAAATTTCAATGTAACGATATGTTTCATATCTATGGTGAGGACATGCAAGGATCAACTCATTAAATCTTTCCTAACACTTATAATAGGGTTCCTTGAGATTTTGTTTGAACATCATAATCTCCCTAATTAAAGTGTTGGTCTTGTGTTATGGGAAAAATTTTTTCAAAAATTTATACTCTAGGCCTTTCTAGATATTAATTAAACTTGGTCTAAGAGAATGAAGCAAGCCTTTGCTTTATCTTTCAAAGAAAATAGAAATAATCTAAGTTTGATTACAACCGGCACTACATTTTATGACTGAAGTATTGCACATACTTTATCAAATTCTTTTAAATGCAGCAATGCACTTTTAGAGTCAAGCCTATGAAACTTAGATAGAAGTTGGATCATGCAATGTTTGATTTCAAATTGACCCCTAATTGCGGGCATCACTATACATGAGGGTGTGGTTTGACGTGTGGGGTTTAAGTAATCACGTAATGTCCTCAATGGCTGGTTAACCTCCACACCACTACGGTCCCCATTATTACTTCCATTCATGAGTTGGGCATCATTATAACTAGACCCACTCGTCATTTGAGATAATCTCGAAGGACTTGAGGGTCTAAGAGATTCTTTTCCTTCTAATCTATGCGCTAAACCTCTTTGCCAAATTGGCTAAGGAGGTTTGTCCTTTCTTTCTCGAATTTTGATTTTAAAAAAAAATGAAAGAAACCTAGATTATACAAGTAGCATCTAGGTAACTCCCTAAGGTTGAAAATTTTTCTTAAGTTATGCAATCTGGTCCTATGAAACCAACTCGGCCAAATTAGCCACTAGGAAATGGTAGACTCACAGATGGACCCGTTTAAAAGACCGGTTTCCTGAACAGATTGGTGATAAGTCGTTAAAAATGTATTATTTTATGTGCATTTTAAGGAATTTTATTACTTATTCATTAGAAATCTCTTCATTTTATGTCCTCATTAAAATTATTAAATTAATTGAAAATCACTTTTATTTGTAGGGAAATTGAAGAAAAGGGACCCACATAAAAAATTAGAAGCCAAGACATTATTTGGGAAGAAATCCAAGGTGGAACCAATTTTATGAAGTTTTTTTAATGGAAGGAAAGAAGACCAAAGGTGGTTGGATACCATGCCATCATATACTTTCTACAAAGAAATATATATATATATAGAAGAAGGAGACTCCACGCCACTTGCTCTCTTGCTTGCATATATATATATGGAAACCCAATTTCAGTTGGAAGAGAAGTCCCATGCCAATCATGCCCCATTCATAATTATCAAATCCAGCCATCATTCACACCATTCCCTCTCTCTCTTTAATATATATATATATATTTGGAAACTCAATCTCCAAGACCAAAGAGGAACCATTCCACATGTCATTATCTCCTACACATTCTCAACTTTCTACTCCTACCTACCTCTCTTTCCTGTACACTTCCCATCCCTCTCATCTATTATATATTCTTATATATACCATAAAGGAAGGAAGTACAAGTACCCACCACATCTCATGCCCATCTCTCCCATCTCTTTTTCTCTCTCTTTATCTCCCTACCTCACATCACATGTCCAAGCCATCCCTCCCATCACCTTGTTCTCTCCTTTCTTTTCCATACTCCACCATACCACATCAACTTCCACTCCATCTTTTCTCTCCTCTCCATCTCATCACAATCAAAAGTGGGGTTTGGCCAAGCCCACTTTTGGATCCATCCTTTTCATTTCATCTTCTCCTTTCATCTAATCATCCTCACTATGAAGATTGAAGATAAGAGCATGGATTGTGCGCAAAGTTCTCTCTTGTTGATGTTTTGATTTAGGGTAAGGGTAGATTTTCTTTTTCTATTTATAATTATTTTTGGGGATATTATTGGGTGTATTGGTTCGTTTAATTATAAATACACAATTAGTGAGGTCAAGATGTTTCGCTTTGGGTCAGTGCCGTGTGTTTGTGTATGGTGACAGCACGCACTTGGTGCGGTATTTTTGTGGATTTTTTTTATTCTGCCAATACAGTGTTTTAATCTTCCAAAAATAAGAGAAACTAGCATTCTTTTTGTTATTTTTTTATTATATCTGAATGTTTTATTTATGATTTTTAATTTAGTGCATGATTATTTATTCTTTTACAATGGTGGTTTGATCTAGTTTATTGTTTTGCAGTTGTTAATTTTAGGATTGTTTTAGTTTAGGATTTTTAGGTTAGATTTAATTTGTGATTATTTTTCAGATTTGGACTTGTAATTTAATTTTAATTTTCAAAAGTAGTAATGTGTATTTTTGTAGATTTTATTAGGGTAGCTTTAGTTTTTTTTTACTAGAATAGGTTTCTGTGAATATCAGCTCCCTGTGGATACGATCTCGGATTCACTGGGTAAAACTACATCGAGACCTTGCACTTGGGGTCCAATTTGATCAACTGGTTGTAGCGCACTACAAGGACAACGGCCTTTTTTTAGGCACCAAGAAGATTACGGACATTGATTAGGTCACTTTTGGATTACTTTCTTCCAAAAGGAGTTATAATAAGTTGAAAAACAGTAACTTTTTCCAATTTTAAGAAGTTTCTAAAAATTAGTGTGATGTGTACTTTCTAACAATCCATGCACTTTTCGATTTCAAATTAGGGCGGTTCAACATTCCGCGCATGTCCTCCTATATCTAGAAAGATGCCAAAACTAGATCTCACCCACAAAGTGATTTAAATAAGGAAAGTTAGAAAAGTTACCTTAAATGGCGCTCCCAGGCAATGGCGCCAAAAACTTGTTCGTTAACTCCAAGTGCAAAAATGTGATGTAGTAATAAACTGGTGAGACTAGGTTGATTCACATGGATCAATATTTTTAAGATATTTTCAACTCGTCACCTACCTAAATAAAATTCTAAAACTAACCTAATTTAAAATCTAGCAAATACATTCATTCCTAAGAATTAAACACTTACAATAACAATTCATAAATTAGAAATCCTAATTTTAAAACTTCCTAAAAAATAAAACTAAAATTTCTACAAAATAAGACACACATTAGAACTTCCAATAAAATAAAATTAAAATTAAAACTTACTATAATAAAAAAACAATGTTATAAACTAAATAAACAAATTAAAAATTTTTCCTAAGTTAAAAGCTAAATTAGGTTAAGAATCTACACTTTCTAAAACCAAATTTAAATATGAAATCAACCTTACCTAAAATGCATGAACTTAAATTTGAAAACAACACAAAATAGTTAATACAAATAAGACATTTCATGATAAACTATGGATCATGCATGATTCTATGATCTATTAACTATGTGAATGATTGAACCAAGTTCAGAAATCAGTTTCCCACTGCTAAATTAGCTCACTTTCAGAATTATAACTTGTTCATTTTTGTGCGGAAAATCAAATTTGATCCTAGTTCCAATAATCCTCAAAACATTCCACATAAATTCATGTAAAACTTGTCCAAACTAAACTTAGTTCTAATCAGATTTTTTCCATTATTGAAATATAAGTTTGGGTTATTATCAAGTGTGATTTAGTTCCAAGTCTAAAAAAAAAAATATATTTCATACATTAAACACACAATTGCACAAATCTGATTACAGAGATTCATCCATTATGAGCACGTCCTAAGGCTATTCTTTGCATTATTCAGATAAGAACTAAACTCGGGTAAATAGCACAACTAATTCTCAAAGTTCTGTACTAATGTAAATATCAACACATGTAGAATAAAAAGCGTGCACAATCTGTCTATAAGTATCATAACAGTGCAGACTTGTGGCTGTTTTTTTTTTTTTTTAACCCATAGACACTTGGCATTCACATGTGATGAGTCTCTAAAAATGCATATTTTCATATACATTTTGAACTATTTTAAGGACTTATTGACTTGGAAGAGTCTAATTTAGTGTGATCTAGTGGTCTCAAGCATTTTAAATTCATTTTAGTATTTCTCTACGTAAATTGTTTAAAAATCACACTTTTTGCATACATTCATAAACTTGCCATTTTTGGAAAGTCTATTTTTGGAAAGTTTTGCGAAAATAATTTTTATCATAAAATAAATTGAGTTTTAATCATCATTAGTTCATTCACAAAAAATCATGAAAAATGGTATGCATTTTCATTGTCATTTCATGAGAAATGGGTCCGCATTCATGCATTTGTGATCTAGGGGTAAAATCGTCTGTTCACATGAATTCACATTTATTTTTGTAGGAAATTGATGATATGAGTCCCATTTGTAAATAATTGAGGCAAGGAATTGATTTTTAAGAGAAAGGAGAGAAGATTTGAAGAGAAAAAGAAATTAAAAGAAAATTGCAAAAAGTAGGCTTCATGGTCCCACACACACATGCACATGTGTGGGTTACACTTGTAAAACATCCAAGATGGGGGTCCATTTATTTGTTGCACATTTTTAAGAGATTTTGAAGAGAATTTGAAAAATATCTCGTTAAAGATGGATAAGGAAAGCCACATAGGAGTTCTTTTTTAAGAAGGAGAAGATTTAATTGAAAAAAAAAATAAAAACAAATATCCAAGAAAGCTAGGATCATCAAGAGGAATTTCTTCCTCTTCAGGTGGTGTGATCTCCAAGAATGGCTTCAACTTTGTCCATTGACTTTGAAGGTCTGGACATCATTGGAATCATAAATCTCAATAGCATTATATAAAACACTGCTTTGACAATGTAAGGACCAGTCCATTGAGAGTTGAGCTTGCCGGGAAACAAGCGAACCCTAGAATTGTAAAGGGGGACTTTTTGCTCTGGGTGGAAGTTTTTCCTGAAGATGTGATTGTCATGAAAAACCTATGTACTCTCTTTGTATATTTTAGAATTTACATAAGCTTCCTTATGCAACTCTTCTTTTTCATTTATTTGCAATTTCCTATTAGATTCAGCCTTATCCATATCAAGGTTGAACTGTTTAATAGCCCAATATGCTTTATGCTCAAGTTCCACTAGCAAGTGGCAAGCTTTCTCGTAAATTAGCTAGTAGGGAGACATTCCAATGGGAGTTTTAAATTACGTTCGATAAGCCCATAATGCATTGGTTAGTCAAGTAGACCAATCCTTTCTATTAGAGTTTACAATAGTCTCCAAAACCTACTTAATTTCATGATTAGATACCTCTACTTGCCCACTGGTTTGCGGGTGATAAAGGGTGTCTACTTTGTGAGTTATTCCATATTGCTTCATTAGGGTCTCAAAATTTCTATTACAAGAATGCGACCCCCATCACTTATGATGGCATGAGGGGTTCCAAATCGTGAAAACACATTTTCTTTTAAAAATTGTGGTACTATTTTAGCATCATTACTTTGCATGGAATAGCTTCTATCCATTTTGAGACATAATCAATAGCAATCAAGATATAAATGAAATCAAAACTAGGAGGAAACGGTCCCATAAAATCTATGCCCCACTCATTAAAAAGTTCAACTACCAAAATTGAGTTTAGGGGCATCATATCTCTTTTTGCAATATTGCCAGTTTTTGGCAACGCTCATAGATCTTGCAAAATTCATGAACATCCGTAAAAAGTGTAGGCCAGTAAAAACCACATTGCAAAATTTTGCAAGATGTCTTTTCAACAGAAAAATGACCCACAAGCCTGTGAATGACAAAAGGAGATGACACTAGGAATCTCATTATCTGTCACACATCTCCTGATAATTTGATCTGGGCAATATTTGAACAAGTATGGATCATCCCAGAAAAAATGTTTAACCTTAGCAAAGAACAAATCTTTATCTTCCTTAATCCAATGGCTAAGAATACTGCCCATAACAAAATAATTTGTTACATCTGCAAACCAAGGGTGTTGGGACAATACAAAAAGATGTTGATCTAGGAAATTATCCCAGATTGGTGTTGGCTCAACTGGGTCGGAGATGATAAGTCAAGAAAGGTGATCTGCCACAACATTTTCTACCCCTTTTTTATCCTTGATTTCTAAGTTAAATTCCTGGAGTAGGAGGATCCATCGGATTAGTCTAGGCTAAGCATCTTCTTTAGAAAGAAGATACTTCAGCATAGAATGATCAATAAACACCACAATTCGGGATCAAATCAAGTAAGAACGAAATTTGTCAAGTGCAAAGACCACTTCCAACAATTCCTTCTCAGTGGTTGAATAATTGATCTGTGCACTATTCAAGCTCTTACTTGCATAATAAATCACGTAAGGCTTTTTATCCTTATGTTGCCCCAAGATAGCCGCAACTACATAATCATTGGCATCACACATGAGTTCAAAAGGTAGGTTCCGATTCAGAGGTTGCATAATTGGAGCAGGGGTTAGCATGCCTTTTAATTTCTCAAAAGCCACTTGGCATGCCTTAGTCTATTCAAATTGTGCATCCCTGGATAACAATTCACAGAGAGAGCAAGATATAGAACTAAAATCTTTAATCAACCTTCTGTAGAACCCTGCATGCCCTAAGAATGTCATATATCCCTTACAGTTTTGGGTGTGGGTAAGTTGGCAATCAAATCAATTTTCTACTTGTCAACTTTCAGACCTTTTTCAGACATAATATGGCCAAGGACAATTCCCTGGAGAACCATGAAATGATATTTCTCTTAATTGAGTACCAAGTTTTTTTCTTCGCATCTAACAAGAATAATCTCGAGGTTGCTCAAGCAATCCTTGAATGAATCACCAAACATAGAGAAATTGTCCATGACGACCTCGAGAATACGTTCCACCATGTCACTAAACATACTCAGCATACAACACTGAAACATGACGTGAGCATTACATAACCCAAAGGCATTCGCCGATAAGCAAAAATACCAAAGGGGCATGTGAATGTGGTTTTCTCCTAGTCTTCAGGGGAGATTTTGATTTGGTCATTCGCAGAGTATCCATCAAGAAAGCAATAGTTTTGATGGCCAGCGACCCCTTCCAAAATTTGGTCCATGAAAGGTAGGGGGAAGTCGTCCTTATGTGTGACCGCATTGAGTTTCCTGTAGTCTATGCATACCCTCTATCTTGTGGGGACTCGGGTAGGAACAAGTTCATTTTGAGCATTCCTAACTACAGTAACACTGGCTTTTTTTTGAAAGACTTGGGAAGGGCTGATCCACTTGCTATTCAAGATTGGATAGATTATTCTTACATCCAAAAGTTTAAGTACCTAAGCCTTAACCACTTTTTGCATGGTATGATTGAGCCACATTGCATTTGCCTACACGGTTTTACATCCTCTTCAAGGTAGATGTGATGCATACACACTAAAAGGTCAATTCCTTTAATGTCGGCCACATTCTAAGCAATAGCATTTTTGTGTTGTTTGAGCACTTTCAATAGTTGGGCCTCTTGGTCCTCGGTAAGAAGAGAAGGAATGATTACTGGGTAGGTCTCTTCATCCCCAAGGTAAGCATATCTGAGGGTAGAAGGGAGGGGCTTCAACTCAGGTTTGGGTGGTTTAACCTAAGATGGAAGAGGTGGCGCACCAGTTGGTACAAGCTCCTCAAATTTGGGTGTCCATATCGCATGGGCTTATTCAATAGTGTCATCATCCAATTCTTCAAGAGAGTACATGTCCTCTTTGGCCTCAAACATCAGCGCAATGTGGGAGTTAACACACTCCTCTAAATCATCCTCCAACATAGTATTCACAAAGTTCATTTCAAGGAGGTTATCATCAATATCCTCGAGATGTTTGTATAAACTGTATATGTTTAGTTCAATGGTCATGTGTCCAAAAGCAAGTTTTAACATTCCATTCCTGCAATTAATTAGTGCGTTTCATGTTGCTAAAAATGTTTTTCCTAGAATTATTAGAATCTGAGCATTGTTGTTGTGTACTGGTTGAGTGTCAAGTACATAAAAATCGGTAGGGAAATATAAGTTGTCAATTTGCACTAGTACGTCCTCATTACCCCCTTTGGTTTCTTTAACAAATGATCCACAAGTTGTAGAGTGACCTTAGTAGGTTTCAACTTGCCTAGCCCCAATTGTTGATAAACTGAGTAAGGTAATAGATTAACATTGGCCCCCAAACAAAGCATGACCAATCTAGTGATTTCTGGTTATTTCCAATGGTGCATAATATGGTGGGGCATCCCAAATCTTTATATTTCTGGGGCACGCTACCATTTAGGAGTGCACTAACTTGCTCAATGAATAAAGCTTTCTTATGTTCACTCATCCTATGCTTGACAATGCAAAGATCCTTAAGGAACTCAATGTAGGGTGGGATCTGTTTGATTGAATCCAATAGAGGAATATTGATTTTAACTTCCTTGAAAATGTCCAAGATCTCTTGCTTCGAGATTGGCTTACTGGGATAGGTCAATCTTTGTGAAAAAGAGACAACGGGTGTGATAATTGTGGGGTCAAGACCCTTCTCATTTTCAACAACAGTACTGTATTAGTACTATCCATTTCAATTTTCTCATTCAAATTTGAGGAGACATGTTGTTTATCCTTTTCGTATTCTCTTGTAGCTCTTTGCTGCTGGGTAGAGTGATGGCCTAAACATGTTCCTGATAGTTCAGGTTAATTATGTTGTTCACTTCAAACTAGCCTTTTGGATTCGGGATAGGTTGCGCTTGAAATGTACCTTTCCCTTGAACTTGAAGGCTATGTTTGATTTGTTCAACAAATGTTTCTAACCTTTGCATAGCCTATTGGTTTTCTTGAATAACTTGCTGGTTATTCTGAATAATATGTTGATTATTTTGCAGGCTTTGCATAAACTATTGTTGAGATTATATTAGCATATTGAGAGACTCCTCCAATGACCTATTTTGAGATTATGGTGCATAAGATGTATTATGCTATGGAGACTCATATGCACCAGAATCTGATGGTCTTTGAGGATTATACTAAGGTGTAACATTTGGTCCATTCCTTCAGTTGAAATTTGAGTGGTTCCACCACGAAAGATTATATGTGTTCCCCATGATATTTGTATTGAACGAATTTTGGTAAGAGTTTAAAGTGTTAGCTTGTTCCTGAATTGCTTCCTATAATGCAGGTCCAGCTAGAAAGTTTATTGACATATGATTTTCGGAAGCACAAAAACCACAAACCATAACTGTGTCCTTGTTCTTTCCAAGTTTCAAGGTTTCAACTTCACTTGTAAGTGCCGCAAGCTAGGCTTGGATTTTAGTTTGATTGTTCAAGTGATATAATCCTCCTCCTTTAGACTATTCAATGAATAAGATTGATCTGCCCCATCAGATGAGCCCCATTTTTGTGCTTTTTCAGCCATTAGTTCTAAAAATTCCCACACTTCATCAATTTGCATTTGATCAAATTGACCATTGCACATCATCTTAATAAATTCACAGGGATTAGGAGTTAATCCCTCAATAAAAATTTCAATGAGACGATATATTTCATATCCATGGTGAGGACATGTAAGGATGAACTCATTAAATCTTTCCCAATACTTGTAATAGGGTTTCTTGAGATTTCGTTTGAACATTATAATCTTCCTTTTTATAGTGTTGGTCTTGTGTTGTGGAAAATTTTTTTTCAAAAATTCAATCTCTAGGCCTTTCTAGGTATTAATTGAACTTGGTCTACGAGAATGTAGCCAAGCCTTTGCTTTATCATTCAAAGAAAACGGAAATAATCTAAGATTGATTACACCTGGCACTATATTTTGTGACTGATGTGTTGCATATACTTCATCAAATTCTATTAAATGCAAGTATGCACTTTCAGAGTCAAGCCCATGAAACTTAGGTAGAAGTTGGATCATGCCAGGTTTGATTTCAAATTAACTCGTAATTGCAGGCATCATTATACATGAGGCTGTGGTTTGACATGCGGGGTTCAAGTAATCAAGTAAAGTCCTTGGTGGCAGGTTAACCTCCACACCATTGTAGTCCCCATTATTATTTCCATTCTTGAGTTGGGAATTATTGTTACCGGACCCACTCTCCATTTGAGATAATCTTAAAGGACTTGAGGGTCTAGGAGATTCTTTCCTTTCTAATCTATGCGCTAAACCTCTTTGCCAAATTGGCTGAGGAGGTATGTCCTTTCTTTTTGGAATTTTGATTTTTATTTTAAATGAGAAAAACCCAGATTATATAAGCAACATCTAAGTAACTCCCTAAAGTCAAAAAGTTTCCTTAAGTTCTCCAAGCCAGTCTTATGAAACCAACTCTGCCAAATTAGCCACCAAGAAGTGGTAGAGTTACAGATGGACCCATTTGAAGGACTAGTTTCCTAAACAGACTAGCTGTTGTGTATTACAGGGGTAAAGGCTTTTTTAGGCACCGAAAAGATTAAGGACAATGATTAGGTCACTTTTGGATTACTTTCTTCCAAAAGGAGTTATGTTAAGTTGAAAAATAGTAACTTTTTCCAATGTTAAAAAGTTTTTAAAAATTAGAGTGATGTGTACTTTCTAACAATCCATGTGCTTTCCTATTTCAAATTAGGGCGGTTCAACATTCCATGCATGTCCTCTTATATCTAAAAAGATACCAAAATCAGATCTCACCCATACAGCGATTTAAATAAGGAAAGTTAAAAAAGTTACCTTAAACGGTGCTCCCAGGCAACGGCGCCAAAAACTTATTCATTAACTCCAAGTGCAGAACTGCGATGTAGTAATAAATTGGTGAGACCAGGTTGATCCATAGGGAGCAATGTTTTTAAGATGTTTTCAACTTGTCACCTGCCTAAATAAAATTCTAAAACTAACCTAATTTAAAATCTAACAAATACATTCATTCCTAAGAATTAAACACTTATTATAACAATTCCTAAATTAGAAATCCTAATTCTAAAACTTGCTAAAAATAAAACTAAAATTTCTACCAAATAAAACATACATTAGAACTTCCAATAAAATAAAACTAAAATTGTAAACTTACTAAAATAAAAACTAAACAATGTTAGAAACTAATTAAACAAATTTAAAAATTTTCCTAAATTAAAAGCTAAATTAGGTTAAGAACCTACACTTTCTAAAACAAAAGTTAAATCTAAAATCAACCTTACCTAAAATGCATGAACTTAAATCTGAAAACAACACAAAACAATTAATGCAAAAAAGAAATTTTAAGATAAATTGTGGGTCATGCATGATTCTATGATGTATGAACTAAGTGAATGATTGAACTATGTTTAGAAATCAGTTTCCTAGTACTGAATTAGTTCAATTTCAGAACTAAACATGTTCGCTTTTGTGCGAAAAATCAGATTTGATCCTAGTTCCAATAATCGTCAAAACAGTCCACATAAATTCATGTAAAACTTGTCCAAATTGAACTCAGTTCCAATCAGATTTTTTCCACTATGGAAATACAAGTTTGGGTTATTAACAAGTGCGACTCAGTTCCAAGTTCAGAAAAAAAATCTATTTCTTACATTAAGCGCACAACTGCACAAACTGATTACAGAGATTTGTCCATTATGAGCGTGTTTCAAGACTGTTCTCTGCATTATTCAAACAAAAACTGAACTCGGGTAAATAGCACAACTAATTCTCAAAGTTCTGTACTGATGTAAATATCAACACACGTAGAATAAAGAGCGTGCATAATCTGTCTATAAGTATCATAATAGTGCTGACTTGTGGCTGGCTTTTTTTTTTTTTTTTACACATAGACACTTGGCATTCACATGACGCTCATCAACATAAAAAAGTATCGAAGATATGTATGACAAGAGAGCAACTTTCGATAGTAAGTAATATCTACAAAAAATTTATAACAGTATGAACATAAAGTGTGTGAAAAAGATGAAAGTAAAGTGTAATGAAATAAAATGCAGCCAAAATAAATGTGTTGTGCTGAAATTGAAAGTTGAACTGAAATCAAAGCGGTGAAAACAGAAATTAAAGGTGGTAAAATAGAAATTAAAGGTGGTTAAATTTGCATGTATATTATCTCAAAACTCTCCCTCAATCCAGGCCTAAGAATTTCTTTATATATGCTATCTTAGAATTGGGTTGTTAATCTAATTAAGAAAACAAAAATCGAGCAATAAAAACAACCATAAGAATAAGAAGAATAATGAGATGAATATCATTATACTAGCGTGGTAATTCTCTACACAAGATAAAAGAATTTAAAACAAAGAGATTATACATATTAGGATAGAAAAGAATTCCTCCTTCTAGTTGAACCCTCAAGGCTGTAGTGTGACTTTAGGGGCTAAGCCTCCTTGATGACTTAAGATGTAAAGATAAGAGAGGGAGAGATGCATGTAGGAGATCTAGAGGTGGGAGGTGGGTAATTCTTCTATGCCTTGGACTATCACAAGGGTGCCCCATGTATACTTTTTCAAGCCCCAAAATTTCCTTTCTCACTTGATTTGATACAATCTTCAAAATTCTTGAAATTTGGAAAACATTGGAATGCTTACACATATGGCTTGGGCATGAATTCCACTTGAGCTTTTCTTTCTCTTTTTTTTTTCTTTTCTTTGTTTCTTGCTTTGGAAATCCTTCTTTGATGCTTCTTTTTATTCTTGTCATTGCCACTTGCTTTGAGATTCTTTTGAGAGATATATTAGAGAAAAATCCTCATTGGAATCAAACATAGCCCACATGAAGTGTAGAACTTCCTCCTTTGCCTTTTGTATTGTCAACTTTCCCTCCATGGAAAATTTTCCTTATTGGTTCCAAGATCAAAGAGATATTTTACGATAACTCTCCTTGATTTTTTCCATAAAAACTTGAACTTAAATCCCCAAATAACATGGTGTTGGACGTGGGATACTTGCCAGTCAAGTTTTTTTTTCTTGTTCAATTTCTACTCCTTTACAAAGAAGAATTCGCATGTGGCCTTCCTTCTTCATCTTTAATGAGATTTTCTTTAGATTTTTCTTGGAAATATCTTGAAATATGAAGAAATTAGATAGACCCCATCTTAGATGTCCTACAAGTGTGTCCCCAAACTTGTGAATGTTTGTGGGACCACGAAGCCAATTTTGCATTGTTTTCTTCTAATTTCTTTTCTCTTTTCAATTTTTCTCTCCTTTCTTTTAAAAGTAAATATCTTGCCTCAATTCTTGAAAATGGGACCCATGTCATTTATTTCCTACAAAGCAAATGTGAATTCATGTGAAAAGACAATTTTAACCCTAAGTTCACAAATTCATAAATGTGGGTCCATCTCTCATGAAATGACGATGAAAATGCATAAAATTTTTCATAATTTTATCTGAATGAACTAATAATGATGAAAATTTGATTTTCTTTCATGGGAAAAATAATTTTCACAAAACTTTCCAAAAATCGATTTAAAAAATGGTAGGTTTTACAATTTTATGAAAAATGATGATTTTTGAGCATTTTTGTGCAAGAAAATATTACAATGAGTTTAAATACACAATGACATGAAATGATAGTAAATGAGGCTCTCTAGGATTGTTAAGTCCCTAAAACTTCTGAAAATGACATGGAGAAAGTGCATTTTTTAGGACTTATCAATGATCACCCACAGTTCCAAGGGTTTTCCACATAGAGAAAAGTCAAGTTTGGAGAAATCCTTCTTCCTTTTTTTCTATTCTTACTTCTTTTATTATTATTATTATTATTATTATTATTATTATTATTATTATTATTATTTTGTTTGTTGATCAGTTTCTTTGATTTGTTGGTTTCTCATGTACCGAGAACATGATACCTTTCAGCACAAACCATTGTTGGAGCATGCCTGTAGTGAAGCCAAGAAGGGCCATGATCACAACAAGTGCAATCATTTTTTTTTAGTACCCAGTGTTAGTACATGAGGCAACTTTAGAAAGTTTGTAAAAAATCAATCCTTCAACAAAATTGAAATGAACAAGCTCTTTCTGGGGTAATGTATAATTTTGGTAGAACATTAGGTTTCACCCCTTCATTGTTGGACTAGGCAAATGCACACCCATTTGCTTTGTTTGAACATTGCCATGCTCTATTTGAATACTAACATAGTTTGAGACACACCTAGTTTTTGTAGTCTTTGGGAAGTGTATAAGGTCTGAGAAATGATAGTTTGTTCGATTCTTAGCATAGCGTAAGGAACAAATTGAGTTACTTATAGGGGACCAGTTTGTAGTTTACCTGGTCACTGGCATGTTGTGAACATAAACATGACCATCATGGCTTCTTTGGGAATTCTTACATGGTCAACAAATTGGATAGCCACAAGGCACATTTTCTTTGCTTTTGATGAGAACGTTACCCCCCTCAAATCTTAATAAACATGATAAGTATAAATTACATGAATATGGGTGGCCAATTAAAGAAACCGATGAAGATAGGATGAACCTTCAGCTGAGTGGTTAGATGTAACTTTGAATGAGCTTCTTACATTGTCTTTCTTAACTATAACTTTCAAGGCTAATTTACCTTTCCTTGTCTTTTTCGATGCTAACTCAAGGTGTACTCTCTGAGTCAATTTGAGTGATGCCGATTGTTTTTGTGGGAAGCTAATAGACATAATATCATCTTCCGATTATTAATGATAGTTGATGATCTTGTTTCGAAATTAACTTTGATGAGCAATATTTCCTTCATTAGCTCTATCTATACACTGAGAATAATGCACTTTCGAAATCACACAAGAATGTCTAATGGTCTCATTATAGCAAATCACCACATGAAACTTTCTTTGCTGGGATTTGTTAGCAATGTCGTCTTGGGAATGTAGAGATCCTTTGGTCAACTTCAGATTTGAGTGTAGGGAGTAAAACAGTCTCCAATATTTGGAGGTAAGTCTAATGAAACCACGGGGAGTAACCAAAAGTGGTTGCCAGTTGATCGATAGCATTTACTTTTGTTTTCAATGCTTTAAAATTGATGTTGCTCTTTGTTGACTTTTGGTGAAAATATGCCAATACTTTCACATGTTGTATCTTCATATGTTTTGAGCTTGTTTATGTTTTGCACTGTATATAACTACTATCATGCTTTGCTTGTATTGTGTATGCATTTCTTGCATTGGATACTACAATTTTTGTGCGTGAACATGAATCAAATTGCCTCCTAAAAGGTCTTAAGGTGCTCGAACACTTGTTTGGACCAGGAGTCCCAGTTTTGGGACTTAAGTGTGCCTTGATGCTAATTCTTGGTTTCAAAACTGAGTATTCTTTTTCTCCTTTTGCCCTTTTGCTAAAGGGAGATGCTGCCAAAATTTCGGTAGAATTCCATGCCTTGGTCATTTTTGTTGTGTACTGATATTTTTCCTCTCATTTTTTGTTTTGTAAACAAAAAAGGCAAAGCATCTGTGACTTCAACTTCTGGGGCATCAAAGAGCCTTGGAAAGGGCAAGACTGCAAGTAATCCTGATCTAAAAGATCCAAATGAAATATTTGCCTCCACTTTGAAAATCAAAGAACTAAAGCCTTACCAAGGAGGAATTGGTACACATATTGGTGTTTGGCTAATAACACCGCTTGGGAGAATAATGACAAAGTGAGCTTTGAAAAGCCACACTACATATTCGGGGATACTACAAAGGAAACCATGAAACAACCCACTGAAAACGTAGAGTACCACTATGTGGACACAATAGTAGTTTCTCATGAGGTGACCATTGTTTGATCTATCAAGCGATACCCAAGAAAAATGACAATGGCTCCTTCTATCCTAGCAAGGAATGATCCATTTCCATGGATAAAGCATCATACCCACTTTAAGACTAGTAAATTCATGTGCTGGCATCCATATTACTTCAAGGAGATCCCAATGTCTAAGATAGAGGCAATAGAACCATGTACCATAAACCTTATAGCGGGTACCATGATCTCGTAACTGAGGATGATTGAGCTTGGGATCCATACTAAAGATGGGAGTGCCTAGTTTAGTGAAAGACACCAATCTCATGGATGGTTTAACTGCATCGGGGACTAGCAAGGCTTGGTGACTCTAATCAAGCACCATTATGAAGAGGATTTGAGAGTAGTTAGTATCTTTGACTCTACAAATGCTACCACACAGAAAGTCCCTTATGAAAACAAGAACATATGAGGGCTATTCTGGAATTGTTTTGCCCGACAACGGGCACCTTCATTACTCCAAACATGGAGCTAGGGTCTTCTTTGTGGGAAATGAGGAAAATATTTGGTTTAACACCATACGGTGAGATTTATGATGAAACCATTCCACCCAATGAAGAGTTAGCTACCATGGACAATGAATTTCAAGCTGCATATTATCTCCTCTTTGCTCTTAAAGATTCAATCCAAAGCGAACTAGAGGCAAAGTTGTCCACCGGATGAGTAGAGTAAAGACCATCACTAGCTCTTTCTTTGTGAATAATGATGGATATTTTAAGTGGAAAGAGGTTATCCTCAATGAAGACCCAAGAAGGACCCAACAATTATTTATTATGAGAAGCCAGATTCCATGCCATACATTTTTGCCAAGTATCCAGATTTGAAGAGGAAGTGCTGGCTTGCTACATTTTTAGTGACATCGTTGTCAAATGTTCTTTTTTTAAGTACTGGGGGTTTCCTTAGGCCTAGTTGCATATACCCTGTGCTCAGGATGGCATTTGGATGCAGTCTTGCCCTAGGCCCTGCCTTTATAGCATATATGTTAACTGAATTAAAGCTATCTGGTTTCACTGTCAGAGAAGGGAAAACTTTCAATCAGTATTATGCTGAGCACTTGTTGTACACCTGGTTCACATACAATTGCAATGGGCTTCATTTGCATAATAGTGCACCAGGGAGAACCTATATGGAGAATGTGGTAGGTGGCAGCTATTTGATCAATACCCATTCGATGACTAAATTACGCCAACACTTTCATAATTTAAATAATTATGTCACCTCTCATAACACTGTGCCAAACATTAAAGTTCCGACTCACATGAGAAATGTCGTAGAACCACCAATTGACAAAGTTGGAGAGGGTGGTCCTGATGTTGGCTAGTCAAATGAAAAAAGAGTTGGTTCTTCAGCTTGAGACCCATGGATTTGGTGTATAAGAAGAATTCATATATTAATATTTAATCTTAGAAAACAGCCAGATTCTGCAAGCAATTTGATTTTCATCAAGCCGTTGTGGGAGCACCTAGCCAAATTCAAGGCACTCTTAGCTCTTTGCAAGATGTTAGAAATGCTTGGGAATTCTATTAAGCACTTGGCACTGAGGCTCATTTTGGCTACCCTCATTTTCCAAATCTTGGATACATGAGTGGTTTCTTACAATGGCATGCAAAGAGTACCATTGCTATTGTTGCGATATATACAAGTAATCCTCACGTCGAATGGCATACTTCAGTAGCTTCAAAGAAGGGAGAAAAGGTGGAAAAAGTGTGTTTCCTCCTGGCCAACTATGAAAATTGGTTATATAATCGAAATAAATTGTGAATTGGCTTAATGGCTGGATCTGATATCTACAGAACTCATTGCTCATTGAGTGGTGAAGAGGACTAGGAATACCTACCTCCTCTTATTGTAACTGCAGCAAGGATGTAGTGGACTATAAATGAAAATCTGTAGGAGAGGGAGAGTCTTGCTGAGGCTGGACGACCTGGTAGAGCTGTGCTAGACTTTGGATCTGCTTCTCGCTTTGCTAGAACCAAGTTTTGGTTGGCGAGCAGACAAGGAAATTTGAAGAGGAGCGAGCCATCATGCATGTGGCAGCTGAGGCAGACTTTGCTCACCAAAATTTTCTAGAGACTACTGCTGCTACTTCATTGCCAATAGAGGCACATACAATTCCAAGTTCGAAAGAAGTAAGACAGTCGACAGAGTTAACTACCAGGTCAAAGCTACCAGTTACATTGTCAACAAAACCTCCAGTGGGTCTGGTTCTTCATAAGAAGCTTCGACCAATTTGCACAAAACATGTAACCAGATCCCCTAGTGGCAAAGAAGCTTCTTCAAAGAAGAAAATGACTAAAAAACCCTGGAACTCGTCATTACCAAAGGCTAAAAACTGGTCATATCTTTTATTTCTTTGTAGGACATTATCATCTGATTTTCTTTCTCTCTTGTTTTGATGTCTACATGTTGTATTATAACTTCATCAGCTTAAACTTTGACCATCAAAGGAATTGCGCAACAAGTGGCTGAGATTGTTGAAGAGTATGCCTCTGATAAAGGTGATGAGAGAGGGAGTGGCTTTAATACTCCCACTAATTAAGAACGAAATGATAGTAATATTAATATCGAGTTCGATTTTGAAAAAGGCATGTTTGACTAGGCAATAATGCCTAAGTTTGAAAGAAGACTTGCAATGGATATGCCGGAAAAGTTCACTGCTATTGAGAGATTTGGCTATGATGTGGGTGCTACTACTACTCTTGACAAAGCAACTAGCAGCGGCATACCCATGGAGAAAGTTTTGGAGCAAATGAGTAGTGACGGGGTTCAAATTGATGCTGCTACTACTTCTGAAAAAGGTGCTATCCCTCAGCTTGAACAGCGAAAGATTCCTCCTAAAATTTTTGAGGGACCAATTGTTGAAGTCTCGAAAAAAGAGGGAGAGATCCCTAGTGCTGCCAAAGGAATCACGATAGATTCAACTTCTGAAGGTAACTTTTAACTTGAATATATTTGGAAATTGAAATTTTATTCCAACATTGTAATTTGATCTCATTCATTTTCTTTTTTTTTTTTTTGTTGCCTCCCTTTTCTTGGTTCCTTCTTAGGTACCCACGTGAATGAGAGTGCTCCTATTGTGCCTCCCACTTCACTAAGAAAGCCCTTTGGGTCACCAATTGAAAAGCAATCAAGGAGAGAGGGTCTTAAAGCTTCGATTGATTTGGATAACATTTCTATCCATAGTGGATACTTTGGGGCTTCAATGACTAGTACTCTGAAGAGCGATTTGAGAAGGCTCATGGAAGATTTATTTATCTTCCTTAAACTCGCCAACAAAATGTGTCATCAATGATCCAGAGTTATCATCGGCACTCATTGTACCATCCATCAGTGTTAAACCTGCATTCATATTGAGTGTGATATCCATGGTAAGTTTGGATTTAGACTACAGATCTCAGGCAAGTGAACCTTTTATAGCTGCTGATATACCAAGGACTAATGAAGTACCAAGGGTCAATGAAGTGCCGAGGATTGATGCAACTTTAGATGCTTAACCAAAGCCAAGCATTGAAACTATTAGCATAGTAGAAGAGGAAGCTAATATTGAGATCGTCCTAATATTGAGATGGTCCCAGCTGAGGAGATTATCGTGATAGAGCCGATCATAGCAAAGACTAACCCTCCTACTAAAAGGAAGTTGATTCTTGAAGCTGAGGCTGCAAATCCTATGGCAGATGATACTCCTGCAACGACAATTGCCAGTGACCTACCACCAGTTATGGGCAGTTTCACACCACCCAAGGCTGTGACACCTTTAAGAGTTTATTTCAGAGCTGATCAGTCATCACCTATGAAAGTAATCGAAGATCTAGCTGTGCAAAAGATATCAGATAAAGTTTCTGTTGCTGAAGTTGGAGGGTTCTGGAAAACATTTTGAATGTTACAGTAACACCACACACAAATAGGGTTCTTTCCACCACTTTGCCCTTACAAAGGTAATGGACTCGCCTTCTGTTTGAGAAAAGGCATTGGCTACTCATGGGGGTGAGAGTGCAAATGTCAAGAAGGAAGGAGATGATAACTCAGGCTCTCAAACTCAGTCAAAATCGCAAAAACGAGAGTCAAATCTTTCCATCCCTAAGGAGCCGAGTTTGTTTGGTGATGCTCCAAAGCCCCAATATGCCATAAACTTTTCCATGAAGATGGTGATTCATAGCATCTTTACCACACTCTTCTAGGGAGTCCTTAACCCTGACAAGATCCAAGGTGCCAAAGCATTAGAGAATGTGTTGATATCTTCTGGTGCTAGAACTGATTTGAGTGGTTTTCACTATGCTTTTGTCATCTTATTCAACAAGCCTGAAGAAAAAGACATCTAGGATAGAAGTGTTGATCATACCAAAGCTTTTTAAGATAAAGTGCTGAGGCATAGAATCCTGTCGGCCGTAGAGATTGAGAGCACCAAAAAGCATATACGGGTAGCAAATGTAGTAGATGCCAAGAAAACATAGGAAATAGTTGTGCATATGACTGAGCGTATGAGACTATTTATAGGATTTGGTCATCGAATGACTGCAGTTGGTTTACAGAGATATACACTTTGATTATTAGAGTGGATTTGAGGTATCCTCAGTCTAGCTTAACACTTGTATCGGACAGGGCTTCGAAGAGGATGCTAGGCATCAAAAGATGAGTTTGATCATTATAGTTGGACAGGATGCATGTTACTTAAAGGCGGTATAAATCCCGCATGGGTATGGATTGACTTAATAGTCAGCTATCGTGGATGTTATTCATTTGGACATGACTAGTTTTGGACTTTCGTTCTTTTTCTGTTGTCTTTACTGATTTTGTCACATGATCACAATGTCATTATTCACCTTGATGTTGCACATCCATTGTGGATTATGTTTATTTGCTTGCCAACTATGTTACTTATTTGATGTTGCTGCACTTGGTGCATAGGTACCGAGCCTAACTTTGTTGAGGAGCAGACATAGGGTGCAGTGCTTCAAGCATTTGAACCACTTGATCAGGGCAAGTGGGGGTACCGATGATGGCTTTGATGCTATCTAGACCCACACGAAAGCGACTCATCACATTTTGGGTTTCATTTTGACAAACTCTATTTCGTTAGCTCAACTTTTAAATGAGCTTTAATTGTAGTTTGTTTTATCTTGCAACATGAAACGATAAATCAAATATCTTTTGATGTGTAAATTTGATTAGTAGAATGACAGTACCAATTGTTAGAATAAGCTTCCGCAGGTATTGGTATTTGTGAGCAGTTACTGACTCACGGCAAACCTAAGATCTTGTGTGGGATTTGATTAGGAGCCATGTGTTGCTTTAAATACGAAAAAATTTTAATTGGCCCTTAATCTCACGTTAACCCCAGTTTCACTTTAGGGGACGTGATAGTTGGTATTAGTGAGGAGAACGTTTCTACAATATAAAAATGGATAGAAATGATAAGATGTTGGTGAGGATTCGATTGCGATAGATGGATATTATACGCTTAGTATAAAGTCTCTAGCATTGGTTTTGTAGGTGCTAATTGTTTCCAATTTTTTGCGGACTATGGCTCATCAAGGGTGATCATCCTTGGATGCCAACGGGGATGATGTGAATCCTCTTAGTCCTCGCTTCTAGCAACTTTTACAAGCATTTATACAGTCTCAAAATGCTCAAGTAGCTCAATAGAGGGCCAATGAGGCTAAGATGGTAGAGGACAGATAGAGAAATAGGGAAGAGAAAGTAGTAGAATGAGCTCAAGCAGAGACCACCAGGGCCGTGGATTAAGTGAAGGCAGATGCCTCTAAGGTTGTAGATCGAGATAGGGCCGATGTAGACAAAGCCGTTTTTCAGGCATAACTTCTAACAGCCATCCAGAGGGCAAATGAACCTATCCAAGTTACCATGCCTCCTCATGAGGTCAATCCCAATGACCTTTTCAAGAAGTTCTGGAAGAGGTTTCCCCGAAACTCCGAGGATCGATGACCCAATGGTAGTAAATGATTATATAGACCAATTGGAGTTTATCATTGCAAATTTCAAGTGTTTAGGCAAGCAGCAGGTGGAATTAACAGCTTATATGTTCAAAGGTGTGGTGCATTAGTGGTGGAACTCGGTTAAGACCACGGTTCAGGCTGATACCGTGGAAGTGGCAGATATGTGGAAGACATTAACTATTGCGTACATCGACAAGTTTATTCCTAGGTTCCTTTAGGATCAGAAAATGGAAGAGTTTGAGCATCTCAAGTAATGTGATAAGTCCTTAAAAATGCATATTTTCATATACATTTTGGGCCATTTTAAGGACTAACTGATTTAAAGATCATTATGTAGTGTGATATAATAGTTTCATCCATTTTAAGTTCATTTTAATACTTTCCTGCATAAATTGCGTAAAAATCACAATTTTTGCATGGAATATGAAACCTGCCATTTTTGGAGTTCTATTTTTGGAAGGTTTGGTGAAAATTATTTTTCTCATGAAAGAAACTAAATTTTCATCATCATTCGTTGATTCACATAAAACCATGGAAAATTATGTGAATTCATGCTGTCATTTCATATGAACTGGGCCCACAGTATGCATTTTTGAATTAAGGGTAGAATTGTCATTTCACATGGAATTCATTTCTTTTCTTGCAGAAAATTGATGACATGTGTGAGGGCACACTTGTGGGACATCCAAGATGGGGTCCATCGACTTGCTGCATAGTTCAAGATATTTTCAAGGAAATCTAAAGAAAATCTCATTAAAGATGAAGAAGGAAAGCCACACGAGAGATCTTTTTTGCAAAGGAGTAGAAGTTGAAAAAGAAAAAAAAATGGCCTAGTGCACATGGAGAATATCCCACGCCTAACACGATGAGATTTTAGTTCAAGTTGTATGGAAAGAATCAAGAAGAGTTATCTTAAAATATCTCTTTGACCTTGGAGACAATAAGGAGAATTTTTCGTGGAAGGAAAGTTGACAACACAAAAGACAAAGTAGGAAGTTCCACACCTCATGTGGGCCATGTTTGATTCCAAGTGAGGATTTTTCTCTAAATTATCTCTTAAAGAATTTCAATCCAAGGTGGTATCAAAGATTGACTTCCAAAGAAAGGAGAACAAAAGAAAAAAAAAGGAGCAAGTACGTCTCACGCCTAAGCCTTGTCATGCACATCCAATCTTTTCTAATTTCAATTATTTTGAAGATTTTGTCATATCAAGTCAGAACAGAAATCTTGGGGCCTGAAAAATTCTAAAAAAGGCACCCCTTTGGTAGTCTAAGGCATGGAATAACTCTCCCTCTAGCCTCTCCACATTTCATCTTCTCCCCCTCTCTCTCCCTTCATCATAGTCCTGAAAGAGACTCTGTTGCAGTCACACTACACCCTTGAGCTTTTCGTTAGAAGAGGTTTTCTTTTTTTATCATGAGCTCTAAGTGCAAAGCCACGATGTAGTAATAATTCTGGTGAGACCAAGTCGATCCATAAGGAGCAATGTTTCAAAGAAGTTTTCAACTTGTACCTGCCCTAAATAAAAATCTGAAACTAGCCTAAAAGCTAAAAATTACAACCATCATTCCTACTTTTCAAAATTACGATAATTACAATAAAAGAAACTTGCTAAAACTAAAACTCCTAAATCTAAAACTTCCTAAAAAAAACTAAGTAACTACAAGATAACATAGGTTAGAACTTCCAATAAAATAAAAAATAAAATTATAAAGTTAAAAAAATAAAACTAATCAACAATACAAAACAATGCATGCCATGAAAAAAAATGCAGAAATTTAAATGATATGTAAAAGTTAACAAAACTATGAATCTAACCTAATGCAAACCTAATCTAACTTTAACAGCTAAAGAACGCACTTAATGAATGTATGAATTCAATAAAAAAAAAGCAAAGAAAAAGATTGAAAAATAAAGAAAATATGCATGAATGAATGAATTAGTCACAAAAAATTCTGCAGTGCAAAATTTTACTACAAAGGTGAGCTGTTCTTGGACTATTTTCATGTCTGAAACTAAAGTTGTTTATAGCATAATTGAGACGAAATTTCAGTTTTTAAAGGTGCTTCCAGTAATATTTATAGTCCATGAACTTTCCAATTTAAACAATGCATGAACACAAGAGAACTTGACATGTGTAGGCACCAATACAATGTTGCAGAATTTCTGAATTACATGTGCTGTAACTCAAATTTTAGATTTGAAACATATTTGAAATCCTTCTCCAAATCATGTGTTTTAATACTTTTTAGATATCACAACTGAACCAACAATGAACATGTGAACCAAACATATAATTTTTAGATTTTTAACAGAAATTGTTTTCACCATAAGTTGATGTTGGTCATCCAAAAAAGATCATCAGATCTGAATTTTAACTTCAGTCCAATAATTTTGAAACTTAGTTATTTTGACACCTTACTCATGTTAAGAAACTCACCAATAAGTGATGCATGCTGTGACAAAACTTTCAACTATTAAACTATGCATAAAGCAAAGCATTAAAACACAAAGAACATCAGAATAAATAGAAAAATTGCAGGAATTTAAATGTAGTAAAAAACTGAAATTTAAATGTAGTGATTGCAAGAAAAGTAAATGTAGTAAACAAAAATTTAAATGTAGTAAAGGTAGTAAAGGCAGTAAAGACAGCAAAGTTATCTTCTCAAAATTTTCTTTTAAATTGGGATCATGATTTCTTCAAATATGATCTTAGGATCTTAGGTTGTCAATCCAAGCACAAGAAGCATTAATAAAATATCCACACAAACCATATGAAAAGAAGAAAAATTTTAAGAAGAATAACATTACACTAACATGTAAAAATCCTTACAAGAGATTGTCAAGTAAAATCAAGAAAAATACATGCTAAGATGGAAAAGAAGAAAACCTCTTCTAGTTGAAATTCCCAAGGGTGTAGTGTGGCCTTAGGGCTAAGCTTCCTTGAAAACTAAGATGAAAGGAGAAGAGATGAAGAAAATGAAGCGTAGAGATCTAGAGAATGAGCTCTTTTTCCATAAAGAGTGATGAGCCTTTAAAAATGCATATTTTCATACACATTTTGATCTATTTTAAGGACTTATTAAGTCAAAGGAGCCTCATTTAGTGTGATATTATGGTTTCAAGCATTTTAAATTCATTGTAGTGAAGTCCTGCATAATTTACTTCAAAATCACACTTTTTGTATAAAATTCATGAAACCTACTATTTTGGAAACCTATTTTTGGAAAGTTTTGTGGATATTTAGTTTTCTCATGAAATAAATTGAATTTTCATCATCATTATTTCATTCACATAAAATCATGAAGAATAGTGTGCATTTTTATTATCATTTCATGAGAGATGGGCCTGCATTCATGCATTTATGATCTTAGGATTAAAATTATCTTTTCAAATGAATTCACATTTATTTTGTAGGAAATTGATGATATGGGTCCCATTTTCAAAGAATTGAGACAAATAAATGATTTTCAAAAGAAAAGAGAGAAGAATTGAAGAGAAAAAGAAGAAAGAAGAAAACTTTGCGACTTTGGCTTCATGATCCCATGCACATATTCACATGTGTGGGGACATAGTTGTGGAATGTTTAAGAAAGGGGTCCCACTCTCCTATTATTGCAAGAATTCAAAATTAATGTAAGAAAAGAAAGCCATGGTGGAGAGAATTCAAGGAAAGAAAAGTCAAAAAAGAAAAATTCAAAAATAGAAACTCAATCTCATTTTTCTTTGGACAGCATACATTAAAATGGTTAAACTCTCAAAACAAGCATCAGATTTAGACAATCTAACTACTATTGGAAAGCTTTTTTTGAGTAGATATCGTAGGATCCAAGATTGCACCAATCGAAATTAAAATGGCAAAGTTATGATCCCAAGAAGATGGTTATAATTTTCTACTCAGGATTGAGATTGTCTCATCATATGTGGGCCCTATCAAGTGTTAGCTAAGAAAGATGGATACATTTAGAATTCCAACAAGAGAAGGAATCTTATCTCATTTTGGAAGACTTATTGGCCAAAAGGAGGACTTACCTAAAGAAGGAAAGCCACATATGAGACATTCTTTGAAAAGGAATAGAAGAAAAAAGTATAAATAGGGAACCCCTCTCCCATACTCTTCATGAAAAAATTACCCACCTCCCACCTCTAGATTTCTACACTCCACCTCTCCCTCTCTTGTCTTTCCATCTTAAGTCATCAAGAAGGCTTAGCACTAAAGCCACACCACCAACCTTGAAGATCAACTAGAAGGAGGAATTCTTTTCTATCCTAGTATATGTAATCTTTTATTTTAATTTTATTTCATTTTGTGTAAAGGATTCTCATACTAGTTTAATAATATTCACCTTGATGTTCTTCTTATTCTTATGGTTACATGATTACTTGATTTGTGTTTTTCTTATTTGGATTAATGACCCAAATAAAAGAACATATTTTAAGAAATTATTAGGCCTTGATTAAAGGAGAATTTTGAGTGAATATATCGCCTTTGACTTCCGTTGTTTACCACCTTTGACTTTAGTTTTACCGCCTTTGACTTCCGTTATTTAGTGCGTTTGATTTCCTGTACTTTTATTTTTATTTCTTGTGCTTTTATTTTAAATCTTTTCGCACTTTTCTTTTATTTTCTGTACTTTTTTTATTTTTCTTGTTATGTTCATGTTGATTTTAAATTTTGTTTTTGTATAGTTTGATGGTTAGATTAGAATTCATTGTATGTATTTCACATCAAAGGATCTTGTGCATATTTAAGTTGATAAAAATTAAGTTTTCAAGATCTAAAGCAAATGATAAAATTCGGACTCAATACACAAATAGTATAACTTAACAATTTCAGCATACAAAAAAAGTTTTTGGCAAAAAGTTCAAAGTGGGTAGACCAGTCGAAACATAATATTTTTCTTTGAAACTTAGGAAAATTAAAGTTTAGGATGTGGTCTTTCATTCCCCAGAATTTTAGGTCAAAATAATTTTGAAAAGTTTGTGAACAAGAGGTTTAAACTTTGCTAATCAATTAATTCGGATCAAAATTTCTCCACAGAATTTTATAAAGTTGTCATGTTCATGCATTCATAACTTCTTTATTTTAGATCCTTCTTCACTTTTTTTTTTTTTTTTGTTTTTTTTAGTTTCTCACATTAGTATAGTTTGAATTCCAGCCATTAAATGTAGATTTAGGATGCATTAGAATAGTTCAAATCATGCATAAAATTTGCATCAGCATACTAGTTTCCCACACTTAGGATTTTTCAGCATCTTATGGCATGCATTGCATTACTAATTTTACTGACTTTCTAATTTTAATTTTGTTTCTAGCTTTATGTTTTTGATTGTTTAGATAATTTCCAGAATTAAAATATCTTTCTAAACTTGTTTTAGCTGAAGATTTTGAATTGAAAAGTTTTCTAGTTTTGAAAATTCTAACTTAGGAAAGTTTTTAATTTTATAAAGTAGGTTTGTTTTCTAACTTTGATTGTTTGTTACTAACTTTTCTTGGTTGGGTTTTACTAATTTTGGTTTGTTTCTCATTTAGTTTGGTTTGGTTTCTAATTTTGTTATTAATTTCATTTTTAGTAAATTTCTACTTTTGAAAGTTCTAACTTGTGGTTTAGTTTTGTAGTTTTAGGAAAGTTTCATTTTGTTTTGTTATAATTAATTTAATTTTGGCAAGCAGGATGTTTGTATTTGTTAGTTTTTAAATTATGCTTGTTTTAGATTTTTATTTAGGGCAAGTATAAGTTGAAAAGGAACCTTAAACACATTGCTCCCTAAGGGTTGACCTAGTCTCACTAGTTTATTTTTACATTGCATCTGCTCTTGGAGCTCACGATCAAAGAGTATGGGAGAAAGGTACCCTATTTATACCTTTTCAACCCCCAAAGTTTCCATCCTTTAAAATCTTAAAAATAATAAAAAATTGAAAGAAAATGGGATTCATACAAGCTTTGGGCTTGAATTTCATAGCTGAAATTTTTTTCTTTTTTTTTATTTGGCAGTCCTTCATTGCTTCTTCTTTCCTTCTTTGTCTTTGCCACTTTGCATTGGGATCTCTTGAGAGATAAATTAGAGATAAGAATCCTCTCTTAGAATCAAATTTGACCCACACGAGGTGTAGAACTTCCTTTTTTTATCTCTTGCTTTGTCAACTTTCCTTTTTTAGAAGGTACTCATTGTTTGCTTCAAACTCAAAGAGATCTTTTGAAATAATTATTCCTTGATTTTTTTCTTCTCTTTAGGCACACAAATCTGATCCAAAATCCTCCTTTGGGCATGGATCCTTCATGCCTATTTGTTTTCTTCAAATCTTCTCCTTTTCAAAAAAGAACTCAAATGTGGCTTTCCATCTCCATCTTTGATGAGATATTCTTCAAATTCTTTTGAAAATATCTTGCAAATGTGTAACAAATAAATGGATCCCATCTTAGATGTCCTGCATGTGTACCCCACACATATGTGAATGTGTGTGGGACCATGAAGCCAACTTTGCATATGTTTCTTCTAATTTCTTTTCTCTATTCAATTCTTCTATCCTTTCCTTTAAAAATAATTTCTTTGGCTCAATTCTTTGAAAATGGGACCCATATCATCAATTTCCTACAAAAAAAATGTAAATTCATTTGAAATGACAAATTTAACCCTAATATCACAAATGCATGACTGTGGGCCCATATCTCATGAAATGACAATGAAAATACATACCATTTTTCATGATTTTATGTAAATGAACTAATGATGATTAAAATTCATTTTATTTTATGAGAATATAAATTTTCACAAAAATTTTCAAAAATAGATTTTCAAAAAATGGTAGGTTTCATGAATGTAATTAAAAAAATTGAAATTTTAAAGCAAATTGTGCAAAAATATACTAAAATAAATTTAAAATGCCTAATATCACTATATCACACTAAATGAGGCTCTTTCAAGTTAGTAAGTCCGTAAAATAGTCCAAAAAATATATGAAAATATGCATTGTTCGAGACTCATCACTTTTCCATCCTAACATGTAGTTTTCTTTGATTTTATTTTTCTATCTCGTGTAAAGACTTTATATGCTAGTATCATGTTATTCTTCTCAATTGTTTTCCCTTTCTTATAGTTTGTTTGAATACTTTCTTGATGTTTCTTGCTTTTGTACTTGGATTGATGACCCAAGATACTAAGATCATACTTTAAGTAACCATGGACCCAATTAAGAGTAAACTTTGAGAAGAAAATTTCACTACAGTTACCACATTTAAATTCTTGTTCACTACATTTATTTTCCTGCAAATACTACATCTAATTTTAACATCACTACATTCACTTTCATTGCACAACTACATTTAATTTTCTTGTCTTCACTATTTTTAATTTCATGGCAAAAGTACATTTAATTTTCCTATAAATTTGCTTTTGTTTTGCTTTTTTGTTTTTACTATGTTTCAAGTTATTTGTTTACATGATTTGATGGTTGAATGTGTATTGTGGCGTCCATTAGTTGTGGGTTTTTGTTTAATTATGATTAAGGTACCAAGAAAACTAAGTTTCAGAATTATTTGATTGAGTTTAAAACTCAAATTTGATGACAATTTTGGACATCCAACATCATTCCATGTTAAAAAATATTTTTGGTTAAAGTTTTGATAATCACATGTTTAGTTCACATGTTCATTATTGGTTCAGTTAACCCATAATTTGGAGAAGAATTTTGAACATGTTTTAGATCTAAAATCTGAGTTCTAGCACATATAATTTAGAAATTTTGCAACCCTGTTTTGGTACCAACACACATCAAGTTCTCATGTATTCTTGCATTGTTTAAATTAGAAAGTTCATGGGCCATAAATATTGCTAGAAACACTTATTAAAGCTTGATTTTTCATCTTAGTTGTGTCTACAAATACCTCCATTTTAAATGTGAAAACAGTCCAAGAACAACCCACATCTGTAGTAAAATTCTGCACTACATAATTTATGTAACTAGATTCATTCATTTATGCATATTTTTCTTATTTTACAATCTTTTTTCTTGCTATTTTTTTTATTGAATTCATGAATTCATTTAGTGTGTTTTTTGGCCATCAAATTTAGATTAAGTTTGCATTAGATTAGATTCACATTTTTATTAACTTTTGCATCTCATTGAAATTTCTGCATTCTTTTTCATGGCATGCATATTGTGACATTGTTAATTTGTTTCTAACTTTCTAGTTTTAGAATTAATTGCTAACTTTAATTTAGTAATTTGACTTAGAAAAGTTTCTAATTTAGATTTTTAATTTATTGGTTTAGATTGTTTCTTAAATCAATTTGATGTAATTTAGGTTTGTTTGATGATTTGTTTTTATTTTTAGTTTTATTTTTCTATAGGTTTTTATAATAGAATGTTTCTAATTTGATGTTCTAATTTATGTATTCTTTTGCAGTTAATTTAATATTTCTTTTTACATTAAGAAGTTTTTATTTTTGGTAATGTATTTGATTTAAAAGTAGGAATGGTGAATGTAATTTTCAAGTTTTAGACTTTACTTAGGGCAGGCGACAAGTCAAGTTAGAAACCTTATTTTAATAGCTCTTTGTGGATCGACCTGGTCTCGTCAGTTTATTACTACATTGCAGCTTTGCACTTGGAGTTGAAGAGCAAGTTTTTAGCACTGTTGCCGAGGAGTGCCATTTAAGGTAACTTTTCTAACTTTCCTTATTTAGTCGCTTTGTGGGTGAGATTTAATTTTGTCATCTTTCTAGAAATAGGATGATATGCATGGAATGATGAGCCACCCTAAATTGGAATAGGAAAGTGCATGGATTGTTATAAAGTACACATTACTCTAATTTTTAGACACTTTCTAAATCGGAAAAAGTTATTGTTTTTCAACTTGTCATAACTCCTTTTCAAAGTGATCTAATCGTTGTCCTTAATCTTCTCGGTGCCTAAGAAAGCTTTTGCCCTAATAGTGCGTGACAGCTATTCTTTTCAGGAAATTGGTCCTTCAAATGGGTCTATCTATGACTCCACCACTTCCTAGTGGCTAATTCGGCCGAGTTGGTTTCGTAGAACTGGATTGGAGAACTAAGGAAACTTTTTAACCTTAGGGAGTTACTTAATTGCTTATATAATTTAGGTTTTTCTCATTTAAAAAAGTCTCAAAATTCCAAAAAGAAAGAACAAGCCCTGTCATCCAATTTCGCAAAGAGGTTCAACAAATAGATTAAAAAGGAAAGGATCTCCTAGACCCTCAAGTCCTTTGAGATTTTCTCAAATTGCGAGTGGGTCCAGTAACAATGATACCCTACTTAGGAATGGAAATAATAATTGGGACCGCAATGGTGTGGAGGTTAACCAGCCACCAAGGACTTTATGTGATTACTTGAACCCCGCAAGTCAAACCACACCATCATGTATACTGGTACTCATAATTATAGGTCAATTTGAAATCAAACCAGGCATGATCCAACTTCTACCCAAGTTTCATGGGCTTGACTCTAAAATTGCATACTTACACCTAAAAGAATTCGATGAAGTATGTGCAACACTTCAACTACAAAATGTAGTGCCGGAGGTAATCAAACTCTGATTATTTTCGTTTTCTTCAAAAAATAATGCAAAGGCTTAACTTCATTCTCTTAGACCAAGTTCAATCAAAACTTGGAAAGGCCAAGAGACTGAAGTTTTGAAAAAAATTTTTGCTACAACACAAAACCAACACTTTAAAAAGGGAGATCATGATGTTCAGACAAAATCTCAAGGAACCCTATTATAAGTGTTGAGAACGATTTAACGAATTGGTCATTGCATGTCCTCACCACGGATATGAAACATATCGTCTCATCAAAATTTTTATTGAGAGTTTACCTCCAGATACCCATCAATTTATTAAGATGATGTGCAATAGTCAATTTGATCAAAAGCAACTTAATGAAGCATGGGAATTTTTGGAATTAATGGCCGAAAATGCACAAAAATGGGCCTCCTCTGATGGGTAGATCAATCCAGGCCATTGAATTAGTCTAAAGGAGGAGGATAATATCACTTGAACAATCAAACTGAAATCTAAGCCAAGCTTGCAGCACTTACAAAGGAAGTTAAAACCTTGAAACTTGGAAAGAATAAGGATACAGTCATGGTTTGCTGTATTTGTGCTTTCGAAAATCACACATCAGCAAACTGTCCAATTGGACCTACATTATAGGAAGCGATTCAAGAATAGGCTAATGCTTTGAACTCTTATAAATGACTGTTCAATACAAATACCATGAGGAATACGTATAATCCTTCGTGGTGGAGCCATCCAGATTTTACCTGGATGAATGGATCAAATGCTTCACATGAGTATAATCGCCAAAGACCATCAAATTCTGGTGCATGCGTGCCCTTACAGCATTATACATCTTATGCACCACAAGCTCAAAATAAGTCATTGGAGGAGTCGCTCAATATGTTAATACAATCTTAATAGCAATTTATGCAAAACCTGCATAATAATCCACAAATTATTTAGAATAACTAGCGGGCTATTCAAGATAATCGACAAGCTATCCAAAGGTTAGAGACTTCTATCGAACAAATCAAACGTAGCCTTCAAGGACAAGAGAAAGGGAGCTTCCAGCCCAACCCCTACTGAACCCAAAAGGTCAGTTTGAAGTGAACGACATAACTAACCCAAACTATCAAGGGTATATTCAGGCTGTCACTTTACACAATAGCAAAGAGCTTCAAGAGAATCCAAAAAAAGATAAACAACATTTCTTCTCGGATTTAAATGGGAGGATTAAAAAAGATAGCATTAATGCAAAGACTACTGTTGACATTGAAAAAAGTCTAGACCCCACTATTACTAAATCGGTTGCCCTTTTTCCTCTATGGTTGACCCATCCTAAATAGAAAATCTCGAATCTAGAAATTTTAGATGTTCTTAAAGAGGTCAGAATCAATATCCCTCTACCGGATACCATTAAATAGGTCTCCACCTATGATAAATTTTTCAAAGATCTTTGCATTGCTAAGTGTAGGATTCATGTTTCAAAGAAAGCATTCCTCATTGAACAAATAAGTGCAAATCTGACTCAAACCACTCCTCCTAAATATAAAGATCCGGGATGCCCCACCATTCCATGTGTCATTGGAAATCACTGGATAGGTCAAGTTTTACTAGACCTGGGAGCTAGTGTAAGTTTATTACCTTACTCAGTTTATCTGCAATTGGGGCATGGCGAGTTGAAACCAACCAAAACTACTCTTCAACTTGTTGATTGATTTCTTAAGAAACCTAGAGGGTAAATAGAGGATGTTTTGATATAGATTGAGCATTTTTTCTTCCCAGTAGATTTCTATGTGCTGGATACAAAACCAGTATGGAATGAAAGTGATGAAATTTCAGTCATTCTAGGAAAACCATTCTTGGCCACTTCCAATGCACTTATTAACTGCTGGAGTGGAAGGCTCAAACTTTCTTTTGGGAACATGACCTTGGACCTCGATATCTTTCAAATGTGCAAACAGTTGAGACATTACAAGACTGACTATCATGATGTAGACTTGATTGGTACCTTGGTTGAGGATGATTTTGAGGAGTTCATTAACTCCCATGTTGTGCTGATTTTTGTTGGAGAGGATATGGGCTATTTTGAGTGATTTTCAAGATGATACTATTGAAAATGCACATGCAGTATGGCGACCCTATTTTGAAAAGCTTGTACCAACGGTACACCAACTCTTCTATCTCAAGTGAAACCACCTCAACTTGAGTTGAAGCCCCTCCCATCGAACTTGTGATATGCTTACCTTGGGGACAATAAAACATATCCTGTGGTTATTTCTTCGCTACTTATTGAGGACCAAGAAGTCTAATTATTGAAAATACTCAAAATGCACAAGGCATCAATAAATTGGAATGTGCCTGATATTAAGTGAATTGATCCTTTAGTGTGTACACATTGCATCTACATTGAAGATGATGCTAAACAATGCAGGCAGATGCACTACCGGCTCAATCCTACCATGTAAGAAGTGGTTAGGGCTAAGGTGCTAAAACTTCTGGACGTGGGTATAATATATACAATCTCGAATAGCCAGTGGGTCAGCCTTACCTAAGTTATTCCAAAGAAAGTCGGCATTACTGTAGTCAAGAATGCCTAGGACAAGATGGTCCTAACCCAAGTACCCACGGGATGGAGAGTATGCATTGACTACAAAAACCTAAATACATATACACATAAAGCCCATTTCCCTTTACCTTTCATGGATTAGATTTTGGAAAGAGTAGTTGGTCACTCATATTATTGTTTTCTTGACGGATAGTTTGGGTATAACTAGATTAAAATCACTCCGGAAGACCAAGAAAAGACCATATTCACATGCCTCTTTGGTACTTTCGCTTATCAGTGAATGCCTTTTAGGTTATGCAATGCTCCGACCACCTTTCAGCATTGTATGTTGAGCATTTTTAATGAGATGGTGGAGTGTATTCTTGAGGTCTTCATGGATGTTTTCACTTTGTTTGGTGATACATTTGAGGATTGTTTAAACAACCTAGAAAAGGTCCTCACTAGATGTGAAGAAAAGAACCTTGTGTTGAATTGAGAGAAGTGCCACTTCATGGTTCGCCAGGAAATTGTCCTTGGCTACATTGTATCGGAAAGGAGATTGAAAGTTGACAAGTCCAAAATAGATTTGATCACCAACCTACTCACACCAAAAACCATACATGATATTAGATCATTAGTAAGGCATGCAGGCTTTTATAGAATGTTTATCAAAGAGATCTAGACCTTTTTGTAACCTGCTTTCCAAAAAGGCAAAATTTGAATGGACCACGGCATGCCAAGAATCATTTGATAAATTAAAAAGCATGATGACATCTGCACCGATTATGCAGCCTCTTGATTGGACTTTGTCATTTGGGGCTATGTTGAGGCAGCGTAAGGATGAGAAACCTTACTTGATTTATTATGCAAGTAAGAGTTTAAAATAGTGCACAGATTAACTATGCAACCACTGAGAAAGAATTACTAGCAGTGGTCTTTGCACTTGACAAGTGCAGACCCTACTTGATTGGATCTAAGATAGTGATTTTCACCGATCATTTTGCGTTCAAGTACCTTTTTAGGAAGAAGGATGCTAAGCCCAGACTTATCCGCTGGATCCTCCTACTCTAAGAATTTAACTTAGAAATCAAGGATAAAAAGGAGTAGAGAATGTCATGGCAGATCATCTATCAAGGTTGGTCTTTTCCGATATTAATGAACCGACACTAATCCAGGATAATCTCCTAGATGAACATTTATTTGCTGTGTCTCAATCCCCTTAGTATGTTGATATCACGAACTATCTTGCTACATGTAATATTCCTAATCATTGGAACAAGTAAGATAAAGACTCTTTTTTTTTCTCAAGCTCAATATTTTTTCTGAAACAATCCATATTTGTTTTAATACTGCCCAAATCAAATAATTAGGAGATGTGTACTTGATCATGAGATACATAGTGTCCTCTCCTTCTGCCATAAACAAGCTTGTAGGGGACATTTTTTTAGACAAAAGATTGCTATCAAAATTCTACAATCTTGATTCTGTTGTCCCTCATTGTACCATGATGCTCATGATTTTTGTCAGGCCTGTGATTGCTATCAGAAGTTGGGAACAATTTCTAAAGGAAACATGATGCCTCTAAATCCCATTCTAGTAGTAAAGCTTTTTGATGTTAAGGGTATTGATTATATGGGTTTATTTTCTCTTAGTTTTGGCTATATCTATATCTTAGTAGCTATAGTGTGTCCAAATGGATAAAAGCTATTCCCTGCCGGAAAAATGATACAAAAATAGTCTTAAAGTTTTTGAAAAAAAAATATTTTTTCTCATTTTGGTACTCCACAAGCCATCATTAGTGATGGGAGTTCGCATTTTTGTAATCAGGCATTTGAGGTTTTGATGAAACAATATGGGATAACCCATAAAATTGCCACCCCTTGTCACCCACAAGTAGTGTGCAAGTGGAAGTGTCCAATCAAGAAATTAAAAAGAATCTTTGAGACTGCGGTTAGCCCCAATCAAAAAGATTGGTCCACAAGGTTGATAGATGCTTTATGGGCTTACTAGACCGCTTTCAAAACTCCAATTGGAATGTCTCCATACTGGCTTATTTAGGGGAAAGCATGCCACCTTCCAATGGAGCTGGAACACAAAGCTTATTGAGCAATAAAACAATTCAGCTTTCATATGGATAAGGCTGGGACCAAGAGCAAATTGCAATTAAATGAATTAGATGAGTTGCGATGAGAAGCCTATGCCAATTTCAGAATTTCTAAAGAAAGGACCAAGATCTTTCATGATGAAAACATTCTACGAAAACATTTCACCTTGAGCAGAAGGTCTTCCTTTACAATTCTAGGCTTCATCTATTTCCTAACAGACTAAACTCTCATTGGACGGGACCCTTCATTTTGAAGGAAGTATTTCCATATGGTGCTATGAGAATTTATGATCCCAAGGATGGCCAGACGTTTAAATTCAATGGCTAAAGATTAAAGCCATTCTTGAGATTGCACTACTTGATGAGGAAGAAATTCCCCTTGATGATTTTGTTTACAAGGATTAATCAGCCCTGGATCTAACAGTGGCCTTCTGCTATGTATATTATGTATATTATAGATTTTCTTTTGTTATTTTTGATTTGCCTAACCTTGGATAGAAGCAGTACTGGCATACTTTCAGGTACCTTTCTCCCTTTCCCTTATTTTGAATTTACATTTCCTCATGTTACTCTTATTGTTTTGCATTCCATATACATTGAGGAAGATGCACATAATTAGTTGGGGGGTAAGAACTGATAGTGAGTTCCAAGTGTAGAACCGTGATGTCGTAATAAATTGGTGAGACCAGGTCGATCCTCAATGAGCAATGTATTTAAGATTCCTTTTCAACTTGTAACCTGCCCATTAAAAATCTAAAACTAACTTAATTTAAAAACTAACAAATACAAACATTCCTAAAGAAATAATTACAATCATAATTCAAGTAAAGAAAGTAAGTCCTAAATCTAAAAGTTCCTAAAAATAAAATTAAATTTACTGCAAAACAAAACACACATTAGACCTTCTAATAAAACAAACACTAAAATTAGAAACTTACTAAAAATAAAAACTAAACAAAGTTAGAAATAAATTAAACTAAATTAAAAGAAAATAAAAACTTTCCTAAATTAAAGGTTAAGTTTAGAATCTACACTTTTTAAAAACAATACAATGCAACTAAACAAAATAACTTTCTAAACGAAGAATGAATTTATCCTAAACTATTATGCATGAGAATCTTTCTAAAAATAAAAACAAAAATCTGAAATTAAACTTTCCTGAATTAATCTATGACATATGACAATCTAAAAAATAATAATAAAATTGCAAGATGAATGAAACATGTGAACTAAACTAATGCAAGAATGCTTTAATGCATGAATGAATGAGGCGTGCATGATATGATGCATGAGAATGATGTGTGATGCCAATAAACATAAATAATGTAGAAATTTAAAATAAAAGTGTAGGAAATAAAAAGAAAAGTGCTAGAAAATAAATAAAAAGTGCAAAAAATCAAAGGCGATAAGCAACTGAAGTCAAAGGCGGTAAACAACTAAAGTCAAAGGCGGTCTATGCACTCCAAATTCTCCCTTAATCTAGGCCTAACAATTTCTTAAAATATGATCTTTTATTTGGGTCATCAATCCAAATAAGAAAAACACAAATTAAGCAATCATGCACCCATAAGAATAAGAGGAATATCAAAGATGAATATTATTGAACTAGTATGAGAATCCTTTACATAATATAAAATAAAATTAAAACAAAAGATTACACATACTAGGATGGAAAAGAATTCCTCCTTCTATTTGATCTTCAAAGTTATTGGTGTAGCTTTAGGGCCAAGCCTCTTTGATGACTTGAGATAGAGAGACAAGAGAGGGAGAGATGGAGTGTAGAAATCTGGATGTGGGAAGTGGGTAATTCTTCCATGAAGAGTATAGGAGAGGGGTTTCCTTTTTCTATTTCAAAGAAGGTCTCATATGTGACTTTCCTGCTTTAGATAAGTCCTATTCTTGGCCAACAAATCTTCCAAGTTTGAGATAAGATAAGATTCCTTCTCTTACTGGAATTCTAAGTGTATCCATCTTTCTTAGCTAACACTTACCAAAGGATAGAGCCCACCTTTGATGAGACAATCTTAATCTCACTTAAAAATGTATAGTAAATTTTCCGAGGTCATATCTTTATCGTTTTGACTCCGAATGGTGCAATTTTGGATCCTACAGATACCTAGTAAAAAAGAGCTTTCCAACGGTTAGTAGATTGTCCAAATCCGACAGTTGATTTGAGACTTATAATCATTTTAATGTATGCCGTCCAAAGAAAAATGGGATTGACTTTCTATTTTTGAATTCTCCTTCTTTAAATTTTCTTTTTTTCTTTGAATTCTCTCCACCTTGGCTTTTTTTTCTTTCATTAATTTTGAATTCTTATAATAATTGGAGAGTGGGACCCCTTTCTTGAACATTCCACAAGTGTGTCTCCACACATGTGAATATGTGTGTGGGACCATGAAGCCAACTTTGCAAATTTTTCTTCTTTCTTCTTTTCTCTTTAATTCTTCTCTCTTTTCTTTTGAAAATCATTTCTTTGCCTCAATTCTTTGAAAATGGGACCCATATCATCAATTTCCTATACAACAAATGTGAATTTATGTGAAAAGATAATTTTAACCCTAAGATCATAAATATATGACTGTGGGCCCATCTCTCATGAAATGACAATGGCAATGCACACCATTTTTCATGATTACATGTGCATAAACTAATGATGATTAAAACTTAATTTATTTCATGAGAACATAAATTTTCACAAAACTTTCCAAAAATAGATTTATAAAAAATGGTAGGTTTCATGAATAAAAGCAAAAAGTGTGATTTTTAAACAAATTATGTAGAAATATACTAAAATGAATTGAAAATGCTTGAAACCATGATATCACACTAAATGAGGCTCTTTCAAGTAAATAAGTCCTTTAAATAGTCCAAAAAATATATGAAAATATGCATTTTTAAAGATTCATCAAGAATAAGCACTCTTGTCCAGTTTTAGGCACCATTTATTTTTGTCATTTTTAGGCAATTTTTCAATATTTAGGGAAACTTTTCAATTTTTAGACCTTTATTTTGGTTTTAGGATTTTGTGTCGGCATTTATTTTTCTATTTGTTTTTCAATTTAGAGAAGAAAGTTTTCAAAAGAATTGAACTGATTTGAATATATGTAGAAATTTGGAATTTTCATACTTTTGGAAAGAAGTAAAAAGAAAGTTTGCATTTTCTAAAGAAGGAAACCTATCAAAAAGGTACTAAAACTTGCTTTCCACATGTGTATATGTATACATTTTTCAACATTTTGGATAGGAAGCTTTAATGTTGTTTTTGAAAATTTTCAAGAAAGTACGATATGAACTTAAGATTTGCTTTGTAAAGTATTTTTGTTTTCTAATTCATTTTTGGTGAATTTTATATACTAGAACCAAGATGAATTAATTCAAGTGAAATGAAAGGGCCACCTAGTGTTTACTTTCAATTAAAAAAAAGTGGAAATAAAAAAAATATAAAAAGTCTATGACTAGTTTGGGTTCGTAGCCTTTTTAACTCAACCTATTAAGCTCGGAGGGATATATCCATATCTAGTGCCCTAAAGCCATCTGTTTGGGAGTCATTGGCCTAATGCTCATTTCATGAGTTAATTAGAAAGCTTAAGAGACCTAGACATTGTACAGTCATAAAATGATTTGTTAAAAAAAATGATGATGAATTATGGCACAATGAGTGTCCATAGAAATTTTCAAGGGATATGTGCGGAAATGCATAATGACTAAGTTTGCTCCTTAGATTCCAACTCTTCCTATATCATATAAACTTGGGATTTTCTACATTGGAAAAAGTAAGTGAGTAAAGAGTGTCTACAAGAGTTTGCAAAGGAGCATGTGCGGGGAAGAACAAGGACCATATTTGCTCCCTAGATCCTATCTTTTCTTATATCATATAAACTTGGGAACTCTTGTGTAGAAAAAGACAATGATAGAAAAGAGGCCCATCGAAGTAAACAGTAATTTAGCAACCATTTTAGTAGATTTGAGAAAAAATCTCTTTTTGCTAGAATTTGGGGGGTCGGACTATTTGAAGGAAAAATTCCATTTTTGCAGCATTATCATGAAATATCTAAAATAAGTTTTTGATGTATATATTTTTCACTATGCACGCAAATTGGTTTGAATTTAAGAAAGTTTTCGGTAGTAGAACTGTAGACTGAACTTTTAAAAGTCTGAAAGTTTGATTATTCTAGATTTCAAACATATCCAATATGAGTGAATTTTCTTTAAGGAAGTTTATTTTGTTTATTCTTTTTAATTTTTCTCAAAAAGAAAAGAAGAAGAAGAAGAGAATTTTGTGGGTGTATTTACTACAAACCCTCACGAGGCACAAGTCGTCCACTAAGAGGAACTTAGGGGTTTAAGGGCTTTCTACATATGTTAAATGCAGTCAAGAGTGCCAGCAAAAATGGCATTATGTTCATGTTTACTTTTATTGCATTGCATTAGTTTTAGGTCAGATTAGGTCATAATTAATTCCTCAATTTTTTTGTAATTTTTGCTAGGGACTAGCAAAATGCTACTTAGGGGGATGTGAAAAGTCCTTAAAAATGTATATTTCATATACAGTTTGGACTATTTTAAGGGCTTATTGATTTAAAGATCCTTATTTAGTGTGATATAATGGTTTCATCTATTTTAAATTCATTTTAGTACTTTCCTGTATAAATTGCTTAAAAATCATGCTTTTTGCATGGAATAAGAAATCTGCCATTTTGGGAGTTCTATTTTTGAAAAGCTTTGTGAAAATTATTTTTCTCATGAAAGAAACTAAATTTCATCATCATTAGTTAATTCACATAAAACCATGGAAATTTATGTAAATTCATGCTGTCATTTCATATAACTGGGCCCACAGTCATGCATTTATGAATTAAGGGTAGAATTATCATTTCACATGGAATTCATTTCTTTTCTTGAAGAAAATTGATGACATAAGCCCCATTTCCAAGAATTGAGGCAAGATAATTATGTTCAAAAAAAAAGGAGAAAAGAATTGAAGAGAGGGAAGAAACTACAAGAAAAAAAATGCAAAATTGGCTTCATGGTCCCACACACATTCTTGTGGGATGCCCAAGATAGGGTCCATCTACTGCTGCATATTTCAAGATATTTTCAAGAAACCTAAAGAAAATCTCATTAAAGATGAGAAGGAAAGCCACATGTAAGATCTTCTTTGCAAAAAAGTAGAAGTTGAAAAAGAAAAAAAGAAAAGGCAAGTGTAATGGAGAATATCCCACGCCCAACACCATGAGATTTTAGTTCAAGTTGTAAGGAAAAGAATCAAAGAGAGTTATCTTAAAATATCTCTTTGATCTTGGAGCCAACAAGGAGAATTTTCCATGGAAGGAAAGTTGACAATACAAATGACAAAGAGGAAGTTCCACAGCTCATGTGGCCATGTTTGATTCCAAGTGAGGATTTTTCTCTAAATTATCTCTCTAATTCAATGCAAGGTGACAATTATAAGAATAGAAAGAAACATCAAAGATGGACTTCCAAAGAAAGGAAAAAAAAAAAAGAAGCAAGTACATCTCATGCCCAAGCCTTGTCATGCACATCCAATTTTTTTCCAATTTCAATTATTTTGAAAATTTTATCATATCAAGTGAGAAGGGAAATTTTGGGGCTTGAAAAAATATAAATAGGGCACCCTTTTGGTAGTCCAAGGTATGGAAGAACTCTCCTCTAGCCTCTCTACACTTCATCTTCTCCATCTCTCTCTCTCCCTTCATCATAGCCCTCAAGGAGACTTTGTTGCAGTCACACTACACCCTTAAGCTTTTCACTAGAAGAGGTTTTTTTTCTATCCTAGCATGTAGTTTCTTTGATTTTATTTTTCTATCTCATGTAAAGACTTTATATGCTAGTATCATGTTATTCTTCTTAATTGTTTTCCTTTTCTTATGGTTTGTTTGAATATTTTGTTGATGTTTCTTGCTTTTATACTTGGATTGATGACCCAAGATACTAAGATCATACTTCAAGTAATTGTGAATCTAGTTAAGAGTAAACTTTGAGAAGAAAATCTCATTACAGTTACTACATTTAAATTCTTGTTCACTACATTTATTTTCCTGCAAATACTATATTTAATTTCATCATCACTACATTTACTTTCATTGCGCACCTACATTTAATTTTCTTTTCTTCACTACTTTTAATTTCATAGCAAAAGTACATTTAATTTTCCTATAAACTTGCTTTTATTTTGCCTTCTATGTTTTTACTATGTTTCAAGTTATTTTTTTATATGATTTGATGGGTGAATGTGTTTTGTGGCATCCATTAGTTGTAGGTTTTTATTTAATTATGTTTAAGGTACCAAAATAACTAAGTTTTAGAATTATTTGACTAAGTTTAAAACTCAAATTTGATGACAGTTTTGGATGTCCAACATCAATCCATGTTGAAAAATATTTCTCGTTAAAAATCTGATAATCACATGTTTGGTTCACATGTCATTGTTGGTTTAGTTAACCCATAATTTGGAGAAGGATTTTGAATATGTTTCAGATCTGAAATCTGAGTTCAAGCACATATAATTCAAAAATTCTGCAACCCTGTTTTGGTACTTACACACATCAAGTTCTCCTGTATTCTTTCATTGTTTAAATTGGAAAGTTCATGGGCCATAAATATTACTAGAAACACTTATTAAAACTTAATTTTTTCATCTCAGTTGTGTCAAAAAGTACTTCCATTTCAAACATGAAAACAGTCTAAGAACAGCCCACATCTATAATAAAATTTTGCACTGCAGAATTTTTGTATTTAGCTTCATTCATTCATGCATTCATTCTTGTTTTACAATCTTTTTCCTTGCTGCTTTTTTTTTATTGAATTCAAGCATTCATTAAGTGTGTTTTTTGGCCATCAAACTTAGATTAGGTTTGCATTAGGTGAGATTCACATTTTTTAACTTTTGCATCTCATTGAAAATTTTGAAATCTTTTCTCATGGCATGCATTATGTGACATTGTTAATTTGTTTCTAACTTTCTAGTTTTAGGATTAATTGCTAACTTTAATTTAGGAATTTGACTTAGGAAAGTTTCTAATTTAGATTTTTAATTTATTAGTTTAGATTGTTTCTTAAATCAATTTGAGTCTAATTTAGGTTTGTTTGATGATTTGTTTCTATTTTGTTTTCAATTTTTTTTGTAGGTTTTCACAATAGATTGTTTCTAATTTGATTTTCTAATTTGTGTGTTCTTTTGCAATTAATTTAAAATTCTTTTTTAGATTTGGAAAATTTTAATTTTGGGAATGTATTTGATTTAAAAGTAGGAATGATGAATGTAATTTTCTAATTTTTAAGTTAGTTTTAGATTTTATTTAAGGCTAGTGACAAGTCAAGTTGGAAACCTTATTTTAACAACACTCTATGGATCAACTTGGTCTCACCAGTTTATTACTACATCACAGCTCTGCACTTGGAATTGACAAACAAAAGGGACCACGTCAATGCAGTTGTACTTCCAGCAACTCACCCTTCTCTCTAAGTATACACCTACACTCATCATTGTAGTAAAGGCAAAATTAGGTGCTTTCTTAAAGGCCTAAACGGGTGCATTATGGCCAAGGTTGGAGATATAGAGAGAGCTCACTTTTAGGATTACATCATAGTGCAAATTGGGCAGAGGGTATAGTAAAGAGGATTAATGAGGAGGCAGGCATGTTTGGGTCAGGACAACAGTCAGGCAGATTTAATATTTAGGGTAGTCACATCAGAAGAAGCAGAAGTTCCAAGCTTTGCATTTATGTGGAAAGAAACAACAGTAGCAGTGTGCAAGATATGGGTACAACCATCCCACAAAGATGTGTCGATGGGGTATGAAGACATGTTTACACTATGAGAAAATAGGGCATATAGCTAAGGACTACCCCAGTGAAGGACATAAGGTAGTGGCAAAGCATAAAGCACAAAGAGCTCCTGAGTAGTAGCAGCCTTTAAAATAGGCAACACAATTTTTGCCACAGTAACCTAATCAGCAGCCACCTCATGCTTTATAGTAGCAACAGTTTAGAGCACCCACACTACAGTACCAGCAGTTCAGGGGATCAACCCCACAACCACAGTAGCAATAATTTAGGGAATAATAAGTCCATGGTAAAGGATAGCAGAGGCCAGTTAGGAGAAGTCATCAGTTTCATCGGTAGAGGCCATAGCAGGTGGGCTAGTTCAAATCACAAGGATGCTAATGCTTTGGGAAATTGCGTGGAAGGTACTATCCTTATCTCCGAAGTAGAAGCTAAAGAATTATTTGATTCGGGTGCCACCCATTCTTTTGTTTCTCATATGTTTGCCAGACATTTGCATGGGGAAGTAGTACTGTTAGATTTCACATTGTTAGTGAACACACCCATGGGTACACAAGTTAGGTGTCATCAATATTTCCTTAGTGCTCGAGTTCATATAGGAGATTTGATTTTCCTGGTAGATTTGATTCTTCTGATCATGAATGACTTCGACATCATCTTAGGGATGACTAGTTATGGACTTACAGAGTGGTCATGGATTGTTTTAATAAGACCATTTAGCTAAAGTTAGGATTAGATACAGTTCAGTTTGTTAGGTAGTGGAAATAGATTCAGACGAGCAAGATATCAGCATTGAGGACAGATAGTTTGTCGCGGAGCAGATGTGAAGGTTACCTGGCATTTTTCAAAGAGGATAAACAGCCCAAGGTGGTGGGTGATGTATTGGGGATACCAGTATTGTGTGAGTTCCTTAATGTCTTTCTTGATTAGATTCTCGGTTGCCTATCGATTCGAGAGATGAATTTCACTATTGAGTTAGCTACAAGGACAACACCGTACTCGAAAGCTCCATAGAGAATGGCACCAGTAGAACTGAGGGAATTGAAAATTCAGTTACAAGACTTATTAGATAAGGGCTTTGTGAGGCCTAGTGTGCCACTATGGGGAGTACCAGTGCTATTTGTAAAGAAGGATGGTTCTCTGAGGATGTGTATTGATTACAAACAGCTCAATCAGGTCATGATCAAGAACAAGTGCCCATTGCCAAGGATTGATAAGCTAATTGATCAACTACAGGGAGACAAGCTCTTTTCTAAGATAGACTTGAGATTGGGATATAATCAACTGAGGGTCATATATCAGGATGTGCAAAAGACATCATTCAGGACCAGACACGATCATTACGAGTTCTTAGTAATACTATTTGGACTAACAAATGCTCTGGGAGTTTTCATGGCATTGATGAATAGATATTTGCTCGGTGTCTTGACCAATTCATTTTTGTCTTCATTAATGACACATTGGTCAATTCTAGATCTCGAGTGGAACATGAGCAGCATTTGAGATCATGATTACAGGCTTTGAGGGATCATTAGCTCTATGCGAAATTGAACAAGTGTAAATTTTAGCCAGAATAGGTGACTTTCCTAGGTCACATTATCAGTAAAGTTGGTTTGTCAGTGGATCCAAATAAGTTAGAGGCAGTTGAGAGTTAGCAGAGTTCCACATCAGAGTCAGAGATACGCTGTTTTTTGGGATTAGCAGGCTACTATAGGAGGTTTGTGCAGGGTTTTTCTTTGATTGCCTCACTATTGGCTAAGTTAACAAGGAAAGATGTGCCTTTTCTGGACTAAGGAGTATGAGGCCAATTTTCAGGAGCTTAAGACTACATTGACTATAGCTCCTATACTCGCATTACCTACGGAAGATGGTAAGTTTGAGATTTTCAAGGATGCTTTAAGGATAGGATTGGGTTGCATACTGATGCAGGATGGAAAGTTGTGACTTACGGGTTAAGATAGCTTAAGGAACATGAGAAAAAGTATGCTACCCATGATTTGAGCTTGTAGAAATGGGTTAGCATTGAAAATATCGAGGCACTATTTGTATGGTGAGAAATTCAAAGTGCATACAGCCCATAAGAGTCTTCAATATTTGTTCACCCAGTTAGAGTTGAGCATGAGGCAGACCCGCCAGATGAAATACATCAAAGATTATGACTTTCTGATAAATATCATCCTAGGAAAGCCAGTGTAGTGGCAAATGGATTGAGCAGTAAAATAGCTATTAATGTATTTTTACTAGAAGAATGCTATTGGACAGAGATTTTATTGTATTTGGGAGTGGATTTGTAGCTGGTCAGTGACAAAATTTTGTTCACTAGTAAATTTGTTTGGGAGACATAGATTTTGGGGGCAATATTAAGAGCAGATAGGTAGAGGATCTAGTGTTAGTCAAAGTGATTGAGCAGATTGCAAACATGCTAGACTTTAGATTGCTAAAGGGTGTACTTTACTGACAGGATCGATTGTGCGTGACAGACATTGCAAAGCTAAAGGATGAGATCCTAACAGAGTCACATCACTCATGTTTCATTATTCACCGTAGCAATACGAAGATGTATAAAATCTTCGCAGTCACTACTGGTGGAATTACATGAAGAAAGAGGCTATAAGATTTTTCTCTAGGTGTTTAGTGTGTCAGCAAGTCAAGGCAAAGCATAAGAGACCCCCAATACTTCTTAAGTAGTTGGCAATTCTGGATTGGAAATGCGAGCACATCACGAGGGATTTCATATCAGGACTCCTATTATTGTATGGCAGAGACAATACCTGGGTGATAGTGGATAGGTTGACCAAGGTTACGTACTTTCTGCCGTTGAGTATGAGACACTGAGAGATGAGTTGGCTAGGATGAAAATTAAAGATGTTGTTAGGACTCACGAGGTTCCAATTTCAATTATATCAGGTAGAGATCTGAGATTCCTTGGCAAGTTCTAGACCCGACTTCAAGCACGAGTTTTAACTTCATCACAACATATCATCCTCAAATAGATATGTAGACGAGAGGACTAACCAGACAATGGAGGACATGTTGGGCACCTGTGTATTGGATTTCGGGAAAGACTGTCAGAATAGTTTGTTTCTATGAGAGTTTGCGTACAACAACAATTATCACTCCGGTATCAGAATGGCACCTTTTGAGGCCTTGTATGGGTGTAAATGCAAGACCCCAATTTGTTAGGAGGAGATAAGTATAAGGAGTTTTCATGGGCGGTCAATAGTTAGTCATACTAGTAAGAAAGTACAATAGATCCATGCCGGATTGCAAGTTTTCTAGGAGTAGACAAAAGAGTTTTACAGACTTAAAGAGGAGAGATCTAGAGCTTACAGAGGTGATCATGTGTTTCTGAAAGTTTCACAGGCCAGAGGTACGCTTACATTCAAGCAGAAGTGCAAGTTGTCTCCAAGATTCATCAAGTTGCTTGAGCCCTTCAAAGAGTGGGAGATGTGACTTATAGGTTAGCTTTGCCAGTAGATTTGCCAGGGGTTCATGATGTTTTCAATGTCTCAATGTTGAAGAGACACAATGCTAATCTTTTACACATGCTTCAATACGAGTCGCTTGAGCTTCACGCAGATGCTACCTATACCGAGAGGCCGATTCAGATCATCGACACGATGGAAAAAATTCTAAGGATGCAGACCATTCACTAGGTGAAGGTTCAGTGGGAGCACCACTGTCCAAGGGAGGCCACTTAGGAGCTTAGAGACCAAGTGCAAAGCAGTACCCAAATCTTCTTCTAGATGTACGTAAGGCATTTTGAGGACCAAATGTTCTAAAGGGGGAAGAATGTAATGTTTTGCATCCTAAACTAGTGATTAGCATAATATTAAATTGTATTTTAGCTATTTATACCCCGACTCAAGTTTGAATTAGCGCTAGATTCATGTTTGCAAAGTTTCATCGGGTTTTAAGCTTGTTTGAGCACAGTAGGGGGAGTTTACAATTTTAGGAAGTTTAGAAGCCCTTTTTTGTAGTTTTCAATTTTAGAGTTTTTTGGCTCTTTGGGTAGATAATTTAATTCCAAGATCTTTTGTCTTTATCACTAACACAACCCGGACCCACCTTGATCATCCACAATAGACCCCACCTTTACTTAAGTCCTTTCATTTAAAATAACAAAGCAAATGGAATATTAGTGATTTCCCCAACGTTCCAACCGCTTTTCTCAAAATACCAAAAACCCACCTTCATAAGGAATGATCCAACACCCAATTCATTTTTCTCTCCCTCATTTTCATTCTCTATCTCTTGTATTCTCTCTTGATCCTCTCTTCCCACCTTAGTTCCACTCACTGACACCAAAATCCAAGCCTTCGAGCTCACCGCCAACCACTCCACATTCTTCTCCAAGCTTCTCTCATCTCTAGGACTCTCCTCATCTGAGTTCTCCCTCATTTCTATGCCTAGGAAGCTCTTTTCTTCCCCATGATTAGGTCATTACGTTTGTTAGCTTGAAAATGGGTTGGATAAGTCCCTTAGATTCTTTTCTTTGTTTTTGTAGCTTGGTTTAGAGTGGGTTTGGGGATTTCTCTCATTTTGAGTTTTGGTAGATTTTTGGAAAGCTGGGGAATCTTCCCACTTTCTCATTTACATTTAAGGCCAGCAAATATCCATCTTAGATTAATAATATGCATGTTGTATTTCTTGATTCTAGCATCTTTTATGCTCATTGTCCCTATACGCTCATTGCTTCCATATTAATGGATTATGCTAGAATCTAGGGTGTGTAATGAATGGAATGAATGGTGTTGGATAGGGAGTTGTAATTGGATAAATGTGTATTAGGCAAGGCCCTTTTTATTGCATGTTTTATATGGGAATGAAAAGGGATGAATCTACCCCGAATTATACATAAATAGGTCCCCTTGTAAGGGAGCTTGCTGGTGGAATTTTTCTGGCCTATTTTGTGGGGACCTTTCCAATGCCATTTAAGGACTTTTATTGAGATGTAACTAAGGGACATTGGGAGCAAACGGTTTCCCCTCACTAGTGGTATGGTTCGTGTACAATGTACATCTTACTTGCACTCGGTTGTTACAAATATTGGGTCTATGCACCAAGGGGGTTTTGGAAATGAACAACACAACCTTATATCACCTGTAGTTCATGTAGAGATGATGGGTATGTGAATTGTTCTCGTAACTTATGATTTGGCTTCTAAACTACCCTAGGCCTTCGGGCTTACATTATTGCGTTATTTATGCATTCTAGAGATGTACCCTTGCATTGTCTAGGACTACGTTGAGGTTTGGCTTGTGTGTTGATCCCTGAAAGGGCCACTTATATTGTTTTGTGTTGTGAATCATCAAATCAAAGTAGCCCCTCAATGTACTGGTATTGTTTATATCTTATTGGCTAGCCCTTCACAATTACCTAGGGTATGCCTATTGAACAACCACTAAGCCATGCTGTTTGAGTCTCGATACAGGAATGGGCAGGGCTGTATGAGGTTGCTTATAGGATTTGGTCATTGAATGACTGCGATCAATTTGCACAGATGCACACTGTGATGTAATGGATTGGATGCGAGGTATCTTAAGGCAAGGTAATTAGCCTTAAAAATGCATCGTTTCATGTACATTCTTGGGAATTCTAAGGATTTATGCATTAAAAATCTTTTCAATTAGTTGGAAATCATGTTTTTATGATTTTAGAATTCATTTCATAGTTTTCATGAAAAAAACATTCAAAAATCACAAATTTTTCGTAAAATCATAAAACTTTCCATTCTTGGATTTTTATTTTTTAAAATATTTTCAAATTTATATTTTTACATGAAATGATATCATTTTTTATTATGATTTTTTGATTCAAATCAAAAAATGAATAATGATGTGGTTTAAGGTTATCATTTTCTTTGAATTGGGCCTACAATAGTACATTTATAACTTTGAGTAAAAAATTATTACTTTAATGAAAATTCATTTTTGTGTATAGGTGAATTGAAGAAAATGGACCCACATTGAAGATTTGAAGTCAAGGAATAAAATGTGAAGAAAGAAATAAAGAAGAAAATGAACATGAAGAGGACCCCACACACACATGTGCACAAATGCTTGGATGTCAAAGGAGGGTCTCACTTTTCAATTGTTGCATGAATCTAATTTGCAATTTATAGAACCCAAAATAGAATGAAAAAAGGAAAGCCATGGTGGAGAAAATTCAAGAAATGGAAAGTAAAAGAATATGAGATAAAAAATAGAAAGTCAATCCGATTTTTACTTGGACAGCATGGATTAAAATATTCATAGCTCTTAAACCAAGTGCCGAATTGGAGCAATCTAGGTACTATTGGAAAGCTCTTTTTTAGAAGATATTTATAAACCCCTAAGATTATGCCAATTGGAGAAATCGTCAAAGTTATGGCCTTGGGCAGTTGGCTATGTATTTTTAGATGAGATTGCATAAAATTGAAGTTTTGTTTTGTTTATGGTCACATCTATTTGTGGGGTACACTCAATTCCAAGTGAACAAAATTAAAGTTTAAGTTGGTCGCACCATGTACAATAAATTTGCATCAAAGGTGGGCCCATTCCATAAATATTTATACAAAATCTAATTCTGGAAAGTGGGTGTATAGAGAAATTTGCAAAAGAAAAGCAACAAAAAATCTTTCCACTTATATATTTGCTAACTTGGGGCAAAAATAGATACCTTTCCAATATAAAGAATTTATTAGCTATAAAAAAGGAAACAAAGATAGCAACAAAAGGGGACCAAACATGAAAAAAAGAACCCAAAAAGGGGAGTGCAAGTCCAACACCTCATGCCCTGATCTCTCTTTCTCTCACATCCCACTTCATCTTCTTCCATCTCTCTTTCTTCATGTTGCAAAATTTATACTAAAAGCATGCTTTTATGTATTTGTCTTTGACTAATTTATTTATTAGTAAAGTTTGTCTTTACATCTTAATGAAAATTTGTATGGAAAAATGGTTACATTGTTATTTATTATGCATGTGTGTGTCTTTTATTCTATAAAGTAGACAAGTTGGTGTGTAGAGTTCTGCTTACACACAGAAGATTTGTTTGTTGGTTCTTATAGAATATAAGTTATTATTCATAATCTAAATAGATTTGGATACACCATCAGTACGATTGTAGCATGATGTTTTAGCAGGCTTGTCTTAGCTGCAGAAAACGGTATAGTTTCTACTTGTTATGTTATTACGTTTTGTGTGTATTGAACAGGATCACTTTTGGGTTTACTATCTTTATACTATCTATATAAAACAATTAACACCGAAATGGTAATTATGAGTGCTTGTCCTCTTAATCCGGATATAAATAATGGACACATACAATTAGTGTTGGCATTTTGATTTACAAAAGAGTGAAACCTCTTATTTGTCAATAATCTCAGTAAATTGGATGACTACTATGGTGGATATTAGTTTATTGACGGAATCCATGTCCAATAATTGGGATTGATGATATCCTCTTGATGAAGCTTATAAGTTTTGATTATGTCAAACCCCGCAGGTGGACTTTCTATTTGACATATCAACATATTTAAGTATAAGGTCTTGAGGAATTACAAAGATATCGATTAAATATAGATGTCAGTAATTATTTAATTGATGGATATCTGAAATCTGAACGTGGGGAGATTAATAAGCATTTAATAACAAGAAGTTCAAAATATTATTTTGAGAATAAGGATAGGAGTGCAATTATACTTCTTTAGTGAATTGAATTGTAATTTATGGAACTAATTTGAGTTGAATTAGGGTTTCCTATTTCCATAAGAAGCCTATTCTTTATTTTCTTCTCAAGGTCCTTATTATAGCCTATAAATATGTGCTATTACTCGCTAAGAAACATGACAAGAGAAATCTCATTTTTTAGAACAAAGAGGATTCGCAGAAGAGGCCCACACCCGGGTGCGAGTTTAAGTATAGAGGAATAAGTAGAAGGTCTTGAGATTTTCGAGTTGTTATAAGACCGAGATCAAATCAGAGAGATATCGTAGGTATGGTTCTTAAATTTTCATCTTCGAAAGATATTTCTACAGTAATCTGTACGTAATATCTAAGGATCCCGGTGGTTGCCTCCCAACAATGGTTTCAAAGAAAGTTTTAATACTGCGTATGAATTGGACAGAACATTTTAAGATTATTGGTTGCTGTAAAAAAACATGGAGATTGCACTTACTATAACTAACCCTTATTTTGCAGCGAACTATCTAACCATTGTTTTACAGTGATTGATCTAACTATCATAGTCACCATTGTGCATTTTATGTGAATGACTCCCACGAATCAAATTCATGGTTACTGTTCTACATATTTTTCAATGTTTCATGGTGATGTAATTATATTGACATAGCATGTGAACTTCCTTTGTCAGGAGGCTTAGGATTCAATATAATTTTTCATGGTGATGTATTTATATTGAGATAGCATATGAACTCCATTCGTCAAGAGGCTTAAGGTCAATGTAATTTTTTTTAAAGAGGGGACACAGGTTCTATAGGTAGAAATTTGATTTTGAAGGAAGAACTTCATGAAAAAAGGCTTAGGCTCGATCCCCACTGGGGGATACCCCTGTACCTCCTTTGCGAAGCACATATTTTCAATAAGTGGCAATCAAGAAAACAAAGGATCCTACTTAACAATGATAGCTAGGACTCTTTTGTTGGTTTTCTTTTTATTTATTTTTTTTTTGTACTTGGATGGCTATTATTATCATAACCTGCTAAATACGATAATAGACCTATTTAATAATGTATCGAATGGTGAAGTAGTAAAGATAGGATAACGTAGACATCTTGGTAACGTATTACTATAAGATTCGAAACTGGTCTTAATTAAACTGTTAAATAACTAAGTGGGAGAGGGAGCCTCTTAGTTCCCATGGTCTCCATCATTGTTTTGTCGATGTAATTGATCTATGTATTGACTTTGGAGTCTTCATCCTCATTGGATGAGTTAATTCTGGAATTTTCAGTACAAACTCACATATAGATGATTTATGGTAATTATTAGTATAGGTCACTTCTCCATCTGACGGGACTAAATACAGAATAATGGACCTTGAATTAAATGATGGTGTACACTTAGTTATAAATACCAGTATGCTCTCCATTTGAGTCACTGCTGTTATTTATAGGACCAATGTTTGCTTTTTTACTTGGCATGGTTTGTTGCCTTGACAAGAAAACTAATAGGTTTTGTCCTATCTGAACAACATAAATCTAGTAAAAGTCTGCACATTGAGGCATATTATGCATTGGTGTTTTAGATTGTCATCGAATTCTTTTTTTAATTGGTAGAGGGAATCATTTTCCTTTTATTTAGATCCAAAGTTTATTTGCCCATCATAATTTGTTGATTATTTAATTCTTAGGATTTAAGATAGGTTCTTTCAATCCACTTGCTGTTAGTCTCAAAGAACACAAACTCATTAGACCTAATTACATTGACTAGAAAAAAAAACTTGGATATTGTGGTTACTACAAAAGAGTACAAATATGTACTCATTGAGGTGTGCCTAGAGAAACTTGTAGATGGTTGTACTGATTAGGTGGCCGTCTAGGCAAATAAAAAATGGATCAAGGCTAATGAGATGGCACGATGTTACATGTTGGCATTGATATCAAATGTTTTGCAACATCAGCTTCAGTCTTTCCCTAATGCCTAAGACATCATGTGCAGGCTCAAGGACATGTTTGGTAATCAGGATCGGGCAGCTTGACAGGTTGCTATGAAAAAACTATTTAACACTAAGATGGCTAAAGGTACCACTGTGAGGGTGATGAGTCCTTAAAACTTCTTTTTCTTCATATATAATTTCATATATTTTACAGACTTTATCATTCTAAAATGCAACAATTAGGGTAGAATCATGATTACTACACTTGAAATCCATTTATTATGCTTTAATGGATAATTCTCTCAAAAATCATCATTTTAGCACATAATTATGAAATCTACTTTTTAACTCTGCCAGTTTTTGCTACCGGTCCTAAGCGCAGGAAAAGGAAGAGGGTTGCATTAGGTAAGTTGATAGCCAGCATAAAACTTTGTCACAATCCAAACATGAATTCTGAGATAATAGTTGGAGAAACAGAATTCATGTAGCTAACCCCAACATGGTTAGGATAAGGCTTTGATGATGATGATGATAATGAATTATGAAATCTACTTTTTCTGAAACCCTAATTTCTTAAAATTTTGGAGGATTCCTAGTTGAATCAGGACTATTTACAAAGAGTCTCAGTTGGATTAGAGCTCTGCTAATTCTTATCATTTAAACTCTTTTTATAGGCACTGTGAAAACTGGAGCCCACTAGATATCAATTGGAATAGATACCCTTTTTGGATGAAAAATCCTATTAACATCATGATTGTTGCTTGGGACCCACATGCAGCTTAGAAAATCATATTGGGTCCTACAGTAAAGATTGGAGTTGAAAAGGTGTTGATCTGAAGATGAATAGAGAAGAATTAAAGTTAGTGGATCTTGCAAACATTCACACATATGGAGAGCTCACACATGTGCCACGGGTAAAAGGGGGTCCACTTATTCCTCTTGAACTACCTCTATAGCATTTTTCAAGAAAGTTCAAAAAAATTCTATAATGATGCAGTAATTGAAAAAATACTATAAGAAAGAGTTTGTAGAGCTATAAGGGGACCCACACATAAGCATGCACATCTAAGCCTCCTATATTTTCATGTTTGGATCACACTTAAACTCTCTTAAGTTATCTCCCCATTATTTATGCAAAATTTGAGAAAGAAATGAGATAATTCATGAGAGAAAAAAGAGTTTTAGTGAGAAAAGGATAAGCCACCAAAGGATATAGGCCTTTATCCATTCAAAGAGTGTTTTGCACATCTGAAAGAGGCACCCCCTCAGCTTTGGACATCCAGCTAAGGAGGTGGACCCTACTCCACTTGAAATTAAAGAAAAACTGAAGAAAATTGGGCCATTTTATATATTTCTATATTCTACTTGAAGTGGGCCCTATTGCCATTACTTTTGGATCAAATTTAAGAATATTTTTAGAAATAAAACTCCTCCTTATCTTATCCTTATCAAGCTTGGAGATTAAGGAGCAAATAGAAAGTGATAATTAAAAAAAAAAGAAGAGTCCTATCAGAAAAAGGACAGTCAATCTCATTTTTTTAAAGCAACTTGGATTAAAATAATCATATCTCTCAAATTGTAAAGTGGATTGAGCCAATCTTGGTACCATTAGGAAGCTTTTTCAAAGTAGATATCCATAGAGCCCAAGATTGTACAATGTGGAGCTGAAATAAGAAAGTTATGACCCCAAGAAGATGGCTATGATTTTTCTACTCAGGATTGAGATTGTCTCATCGAAGGTGAGCCCTATCCTTTGGCAAGTGTTAGCTAAAATTTAAAAAGTGGATATAGTTAGAATTCAAGCAAGAGAAGGCATCTTATCTCATCTCAAACTTGGAAGACTTATTGGCCAAGAAGAGGACTTACTAATTGAAGAAGGTCTTTGCTACAAAATAGGATCTATGGAGAGAAACAAGGAGCTCTCAACTCCTATAAATTAAAAGCATTGGTCTTATATACTCTTCACGGGAAGATAAACCACCTCTCTTTAGAATTACTACTCAACTTCATCTTTTTCAACTCTCTCTCCCTCCATTGAATTCCTCAAAGAGATTTGGCCCAGAAATCATCAACACCCTTGTGTTTTTTTCATTTATAAGAGGTTTCTCATCTTAGTGTAAGTAGCATCTTTTATTTCAATTTATGTATCTTTTGTAAGAGACTACTATGTTAGTAAAGTTATGCTTTCTTGTAAATCTTTCTTTTGCATAGTTTGTCTCTATACCATGATTATAATGCTCATGGATATACTTGGATTGACAACCCAAGTCTTTGGGATTATGTTCTAGTTGATGGATGAATCTTATGAATGATTAGATCTTGAGATAGCAAATCTACAACTTGAACCACCTGAGCTACTTTTACTTCAAATATTTGTCTACTACATTTACATTCAAGTTTACTACCTTTAAATTCTTACAAAATCACCACATTTAAATTCCTTATTTTCATGCTTTTCTTTTTATTGTGCTCAGATCTTGCATAACTTATAGATGGAATTAGGTTTAGAATCATGCAAAATCATTACAAGAGATTTATGATGAGTTTTAGTGTCTGGAAATTAATTCTCATACCTAAAATTTATGAGTTTTAAATAAAAATAAAAAGTTGAAATTCAGGTTAAAAAAGAGACTACACAAAACGACAACATACGGTGGTGTTTTTAGTCCGAATCTTGGCAATTTAAAACTCTACTCAGTGATACTATTTTCCCTAAAATTTGGAAAATTTGTTGATTAAACTTAAACCAAAAAAATTTCATAGAAAAAAGATTTTGGGAAGTTAGATTTTCAGTGACTTAAATACATACTAGTAAAATAGTCTACATATAAATTTCTGCAACAAGGCAGGTTTCTGTTCGAAAATTTGGAATTGATTAGCATACCAAATCATTGAGTTTTTATGTGAAAATTTGTAGAATTGAACTTTAGTAGGTTTAATTTCAAGCCCCCCTGAGTTTCTAGTGAAAATAAATTCGGGAAGTTTGAAAACAAAAGATTAGAATACAGAGTGGACAGACTATCCATGTCCAGAAATTCTGCAGTTTTTTATTATATTGGTCATCTTCATTCATGCATATTTTCTTCATTTTAAATTCTTTTCCGATTTCTTTTACTTTGTTTGAAACATGCATCATTAAGGTTTAGATTCCTGATGAGTCTTTAAAAATGCATATTTTCATACACATTTTGACCCATTTTAAGGACTTATTGAGTTAAAAGAGCCTTATTTCGTGTGATCTAGTGGTTTCAAACATTTGAAATTCATTGTAGTGTATTCTTGCATAATTTGTTTAAAAATCGCATGTTTTACTTACAATTATGAAACCTGCCATTTTTGGAAAATCTAGTTTTGGAAAGTTTTGTGAAAATCTATATTCTCATGAATTAAATTGAATTTTAATCATCATTAGTTCATTCACATATAATTATGAAAAATGGTCTGTATTTTTATTGTCATTTCATGAGAGATGGGCCCACTGTCATGCATTTATGATCTTAGGGTTAAAATTATCTTTTCATACGAATTTGCATTTATTTTGTAGGAATTTGATGACATGAGTCCCATTTTCAAACAATTGAGGCAAAGAAATGATTTTCAAAAGAAAAGAGAGAAAAATTGAAGAGAAAGAGAAGAAAGAAGAAAATTTTGCAAAGTTGGCTTTATGGTCCCATGCACATATTCACATGTGTGGGGACACACTTATGGAATGTTCAAGAAAGGGGTCCCACTCCCCAATTGCTATAAGAATTCAAAATTAATGTGAGAAAAGAAAGCCAAGGTGGAGAGAATTTAAGAAAAGAAAACTCAAAGAAGGAGAATTCAAAAATAGAAAGTCAATCCTATTTTTCTTTGGACAATATACATTAAAATGGTCATAACTCTCAAACTGAGCATTGGATTTGGAAAATCTACTTACCATTTGAAAGCTCTTTTCAAGTAAATATCTGTAGGATTTAAGATTGCACCAATCAGAGTTAAAACAACAAAGTTAGGACCATAAGAAGAGAACTTTAATTTTTCTACTCAAGATTGAGATTGTCTCATCAAAGGTGGGCTCCATGCTTTGGCAAGTGTTAGCCAAGAAAGATGGATATACTTAGCATTCTAGCAAGAGAAGGAATCTTATCTCATCTGAAACTTGGAAGACTTGTTGTCCAAGAACAGGACTTACCATAAGAAGAAAAGCCACATATGAGACCTTCTTTGAAAAGGAGTAAAAGAAAAAATTATAAATAGGGAACCCCTCTCCCATACTCTTCCTGAAAGAAGAGGCCTCCTCTCTCTAGCTTGAGCCCTCCACTTTTTCCAAATCTTTCTACTCTATAATTTCTCTATTAAGGAGGCTCTCTCCAACTTGAAGTTTCTACTAGAAAAGGATCTTTCATCCAAGATTTTGTAATGTTTTTTTTTCATTCTCTATTTTTATGGAAAAACATTCATCTCTAGTAAAAGTGTGTGTTTTCTTTTTCTTTATTTACTTCTTTTTACCTCTTTGATAATGAATGCTTGATGTTTGTTTTTAACCTTGTTGCTCTTAGATTGATAACCCAAAGAAGTTTAAGAACATGATTTGAGCAACCATAATCTAGGATAAAAGAAGAATTTAGGAAAAGAAAAAAATCATACACTTCCACATATTTAAATTCCTTATTATTCCACACATTTAAATTCCTAGTTATTCCACACATTTAAATTTCTTGTCTTCCACACATTTAAATTACTATCTTTCCACACATTTAAATTCAAGTTTATCCACACATTTAATTTTATGTTGATTCCATACATTTAAATTTCATTGTTATTTTTGCTTTATTTGTTTTTTTATGTTGCATGATTTATAGCTGGGATTAACTTTTTAGAAGCATGAATTCATATCATGTGTTAGTTTAGTTGCTAGAAATTGGAATTCTAGATTTGAAATTCATGATTTTTTTTGGAAATAAAAGGGATAAATTTCGGATTTAAAAAGACAGCAAAATTAGATAGCAAATAGTCACTGTTTTTGTCCAAATATTGGAAATTTAAAACATGGCATAGAAAGATTATTTTGAATTGAGATTTGGTTGAATCATTGCTGGATGAGTTAACTTGTGTCATAAAAATTTAAGAGAAAAAGAATCAAGGGAGGTAGGTTTTCAATCATTGAAACACTCGCCAGTCAGAAATTCTGTACACAAAAATCTGTACAAGGCAGATTTTTTGTTCGAAAGTTTGGAATTGATAGACATATCAAATCAGTGAGTTTTGTTGTAAAAATTGAATTAAACCTTGATAAGTGAACTTTAAAACCCCAAAGTTTCAGATCAAAAGATTACGGTAAGTTCGATTTCCAAAAGCCTAAACTAAGACTAACTGCCAAACTACATATCAGAATTTTTATTTTTGGTAACCATTATTCATGCATATTTTTATTTTTGCATTTTAGAATATTTTTCAAATTATTTTTTTTAGGTTCATGCATTAGTAGAGCATGATTTCTAGCCATTAAATCGAGTTTAGGCTTACATTAGATTAGAATCATATTTTATTTAAATTTTGCATCTCATATTAGAAAAGTTCGCGTTAAGTACATGGCATGCATTGCATTACTAAATTTACTAACTTTTTAATTTTAAATTTGTTTATAGTTTTATGTTTTTTATTGTTTTAGATAATTTTTAAAATTAAAATATCTTTCTAAACTTTTTTAATTGAAGATTTTGAATTGGAAAGTTTTCTAGTTTTGGAAATTCTAATGTAGGAAAGTTTTTAAGTTTTGTTTATTTTGTTTCTAATATTGTTTAGTTTAGTTAGTATCTAATTTTAGTTTTTATTTTTGGAAGTTCTAACTTGTATTTTAGTTTTGCAGAGACTTTAATTTTGTTTAGGAAATTTTAGATTTAGGTTTTCTAGATTTAGGAAAGTTTCTTTTCTTTTCATTAGTTTGTAATTAATTTAATTTAATTTTGGAAAGTAAGATGCTTGTATTTGTTAGATTTTAAATTAGGATAGTTTTAGATTTTCATTTAAGGTAGGTACAAGTTGAGAATGGAACCTTAAAACACATTGCTCCCTGGGGATTGACCTGGTCTTACCAATTTATTATTACATTGTGGCTCTGCACTTGGAGCACGTGGTTTGTGACTAGTTTGGGTTCGTAGGCTTTTTAACTCAAGCTAGTAACCCTAGAGGGATATGTCTATATCTAGTGCCCAAAAGCTATCTAGTTTGGGAGTCATTGGCCTAACGTTCATTACATGGGTTAATTAGAAAGCTTAAGGGACCTAGACATTGCATAGTCACAAAAATGATTTGTTAGAAAAAAAAAAGAATGATGATGAATTATGACCCAATGAATGTCCGTAGAAATTTTTAAAGAATATGTCTGGAAATGCATAAGGTCTAAGTTTGCTCCTTAGATCTCAACTTTTGGTATATCATATGAACTTGGAAATTTTACATTGGAAAAAGTGAGTGAAGAGTGTTTGCAAGAGTTTGCAAAGGAATATGTGCAGGGATGAACAAGGACCATATTTGCTCCCTAGATCCTGACTTTACTTATATCATATGAACTTGAAAACTCTTGTGTAGGAAAAAGATAGTGAGGGAAAAAAGGCCTATTGAAGTAAACAATAATATGGTAGCCATCTTAGTAGCTTTGAGAGAAAATTTATTTTTGCTAAATTCCAGGGAAACAGATTATTTGAAGGAAAAATTCAGTTTTTACAACATTATCGTGGAATATTTGAAATAAGTTTTTTTATGTATACATTTTTTTTCACTGTGCATGTAAGTTGGTTTGAACTTGGGAAAGTTTTTGAAAATAGAATTGTGGACCGAACTTTGAAAAGTCTAAAAGTTTAATTATTTTAGATTTCAAAAATATCCGATATGAGTGAATTTTCTTTTGGAAAATTATTTACTTTTCTTTAATTTTTCTTGTAAAAAAAAGAATTTTGTAGGTATATTCACTGCAAACCATCATAGGCACAATTTGTCCACTAAGGGGAATCTAGGGGTTTAAGCGCTTACACATACGCTAAATATAGTTGAGAGTGCCAGCGAAAGTGGCATTACATTTATGTTTACTTTTATTACATTGCTTTAGGTTAGATTAGGTCAGGATGGAAGCCTCATATTTTTCGCAGTTTTTGCTAGGGTCTAGCAAGCCGCTGGTTGGGGATTGTAATTAGTCCTTAAAACCTCATTTTTTTCATTTATAATTTCATATATTTTAAGGACTTAATTATTCTAAAATGCATCAATTAGGGTAGAATAATGATTAGTGCATTTGAAATTCATTTTATTATGTTTTAATGCATAATTCTCTCAAAAATCATCATTTAGCACAAAATCATGAAATCAATTTTTTCTTAAACCCTAATTTCTTAAAATTTTGAAAGATTCCTAGTTGAATCAGGACTATTTGCGAAAAACCTCAGTTGGATTAGAACTTTCCTAATTCTTATCATTTAAATCCTTTTTATAGGTACTGGGAAAACTAGGACCCACTAGATATCAATTGGAAAAGATACCCTTCTTGGATGAAGAATCCCATTGACATCATGATTCTTGCTTGGGACCCAAATGCAGCTCAGAAAATCATATTGGAGATAAAAAAGGTGCTGATCTGAAAAAGAACAAAAAAGAATTAAAGTTAGCGGACCTTGCAAACATTTCCACATACGGAGAGCTCACACATGTGCCATAGGTAAAAGGGGCATCCACTCATTCCAATTAAACTATCCCTATAGCCTTTTTCAGGAAAGTTCGAAAAAATTCCACAATGATGTAGTAATTGAAACGAAAATGTGCAAGAAGGAGTTTATAAAGCTACAAGGCGACCCACACACAAGCATGTACGTCCAAGCCTCCTATATTTTCATATTTGGTTCATACTTAAATGCTCTTAAATTATCTCCCCATTATTTATGGAAAATTTGAGAAAGAAAGGAAATAATTCATGAGAGAAAAAGAGTTTTAGTGGGAAAAGGATAAGCCACCAAAGGAGATAGGCCCCTATCCAGTCAAAGAGTGTTCTGCACATCTGAAAAAGGCTCCCCCTCAACTTTGGACGTCCAGCCAAGGAGGTGGACCTTACTTCACTTGAAATTGAAGAAAAACTGAAGAAAACTACGCCATTCTATGTATTTCTACATTCTACTTGAAGTGGAGCCTACTGCCATTCCTTTTGGATCAAATTCAAGCATATTTTCAGCAACAAAACTCCTTCTTATCTTATCCTTGTAAAGCTTGGAGTTTAAGGAGCAAAAAAAAAAGTGATAATTGAAAAAAAAGAAGAGTCATATCAGAATAAGGAATTTCAATCTCATTTCTTTCAGAACTGCCTAGATTAAAATGATTATATCTCTCAAACTATATATTGGATGAGCCAATCTTGGTACCATTGGAAAGCCTTTTCAAAGTATATATCCACAGAGCCCAAGATTGTACAATTTAGAGCTGAAATGAGAAAATTATGTACCCAAAAAGATGGCTGTGATTTTTCTACTCAGGATTGAGATTGTCTCATCAAAGGTGGGCCCTATCCTTTGGCAGGCGTTAGCTAAAACTTAAAAGGTGGAAACACTTAGAATTCCAACAAGAGAACACTCTTATCTCATCTCAAACTTGGAAGACTTGTTGGCCAAAAAGAGGACTTACCAATTGAAGGAGATCTTTGCTATAAAGTTGGAACTATGGAGAGAAACAAGAAGCTCTTAACTCCTATAAATTAAAGGCATTGGCCTCCCACACTCTTCATGGGAAAATAGACCATCTCTCTTTAAAATTACTACTAGACTTCATCTTCTTCAACTCTTCCTCCCTCCATCAAAGTCAAGGAGATTTGGCCCGAATATCATACTACACCCTTGGGTTTTTTTCATCTAGAAGAGGCTTCTCATCCTAGTGTAAGTAGTATCTTTTATTTTAATTTATGTATCTTTTATAAGAAACTACTTCATTTGTAAAGTTATGCTTTCTTGTAGATCTTTCTTTTGTATGGTCTGTCTCTTTACTTTGATTACAATGCTTATGGATATGCTTGGATTGACAAGCCAAGTCTTTGGGATTATATTCTAGTTGATGGATGAATTTTGTGAATTAGGTCTTGAGATAGCAAATCTACTACTTGAACCACTTAAACTACTTTTACGACATTTAAATTCTTGTCTACTACATTTACATTCAAGTTTACTACATTTAAATTCTTGCAAGATCACCAAATTTAAATTCCTTGTTTTCATGCTTTTCTTTTTATTGTGTTTAGATCTTGCATAACTTATAGATTGAATTAGTTTAGAATTAAGCATAATCATCACAAGAGATTTATGATGAGTTTTAGTTTTTGAAAATTTAATACTTAGATCTAAAATTCATGAGTTTTAAATAAAAATAAAAAATTGAAATTCGGATTAAAAAAAGACTGCACTAAAAGGCAGCATACAGTAGTGCTTTTAGTCCAAATCTTGGCAATTTAAAACTTTACTCAGTGATACTATTTTTCCCTAAAATTTGGACAAATTTTTTATTAATGAAATAAACTTAAACTATAAAAATTTTATGGAAAAAAGATTTTAGGAGGTTAGATTTTTAATGGCTTAAACACATACTAGTAAGATAGCCTGCATACAGATTTCTGCAACAGGGCAAGTTTTTATCCAAAAATTTGGAATTGATTAGCCTATCAAATCATTGAATGTTTATGTGAAAATTGCAGAATTGAACTTTGATTGGTTTAATTTCAAGCCCTTAAGTTTCAAGTGAAAATAAATTTAGGAAGTTAAAAAACAAAGGGCTAGAATACAAAGTGGACAGACTACCCATGTGCAGAAATTTTGCAGTTTCAGATTGTATTGGTCATCTTCATTCATGCATATTTTCCTCATTTTAGATTCTTTTTCGATTTCTTTTTCTTTGTTTGAAACATGCATCATTAAGATTTAGATTCCATCTATTAAGTTTTGGTCTAAATCATTTTAGGTCAGTTGAACAGAGCCTTGAAGAAGGGGCTAAATACAAGTAATTTCATACTTAGAAGAATTTCAGCATGCATCTTAGTATTTTGATTTTCTATGATTGAGTCATTCATTGCATATTTTGCATTGTTGCATTAATTAAAATGTATGAATAGGTTTAGGATTGATTTTAGAATTAGGAATCATTTATTTCATTAGTTTAGCCTTTTGTTAAGTTCTAAAGGACCTAATCATCTTTGCTCCCTGTGGATTTGACCCGGTAGTTACCTGGATATTACTACATCGAACAATTTGCACTTGGAGTTTTGACAAATAGAGGGTCCATGCTATGAAAATGATGGGCCACCTTAATGAACTACAAGTCCTTGGAGCTGAGATTGATGGGGAGATCCAAATTGATATCATTCTCCAATCCTTCACTGATTCCTTTGAGAATTTTTGCCTTAATTACAACATGAACAAGCTCAATTTTTCCCTAGCAGAATTACTTAAGAAACTTCAGGCTACCGAGGGCCTTTTGAAAAAGCCACCTAGTATTCACATCACTGAAAAGGTTCTATTTCTAAGCTGAAAGGCAAAAAGAAACAGAAAAAGGGTTATAATCATAATGCAGTTCCTCAAGGGGAGAACGGATCTCAGGGAGGAGTGAAAAAGCATAAGGACAAGTGTTATCATTGCAAGCAAGTAGGGCACTGGAAAAAGCAATGTCCAACTTATCTCAACAAAGTGAACAATAAAGGTAAATTTTATTCACTAGTTGTTGAAGCATGTTTGACGATTATATCTACTGGTACATAGTGTATAGATACGAGAGCCACTAATCATGTTTATAATTCTTTTTAGAGGTTCCATGAAACCAAGCTGCTAATGATGGGGAGATTTATTTGCTATGGGTGATGCTACAAGGGTGGCAGCAAATGTAGTAGGAGATGTTTGTCTAAGTTTTAATAGAAATAGGACTTTAATTTTTAAAGATTGTCTTTATGTTCCCTCCATTAGGAGGAATTTCATTTATGTTTCCATGTTCGTTAAAAATGGATATTTTGCTTATTTTAATAAATTGTAGTTATTAGGTACAATAAGCATCTTATCTGTTATAGTTCATTGATGGATGATCTTTATATTGTTGAACTTAACTCTCCCAAACTGTAACTGATTGAATCAAATAACACAATTACCCCACCATGTAAAAGAAAGGAACCTTCACAATTGAACCAAACGTATCTTTGGCATTTATGCCTGTCTCATTTTAATCTAAACCAGATTTCAAGACTAGTTACAAATGGACAATTAGATTCATTGGAAGTGGAGACACTTCCAGTCTACAAATCTTGCTTAGAGGGGAAAATGACCAAGCACCATTTTTCGTCAAAAGGCTATAGGGCCAAAGAATCATTGCAGTCAATTCACACTGACTTGTGTGGACCCATCAATGTCTAGGCAAAATTTGGCTTTGAGTATTTCATCACTTTTATCGAAGACTAATTAAGGTATGGGCACATTTACTTAATGTGCCATAAGTTTGAATGCTTTGAGAAATTCAAGGAGCATAGGACAAAAACAGAGAAGCATCTAAGTAAGAGTATCAAGACACTACGATTTGATTGTGGTGGTGAGTACCTCTTTGGAGAATTTAGGGATTACTTATCACAAGAGGAGATTACATCCCAGTTGTTTGCATGAAGTACACCTTAACAAAATGGTGTAACAGAAAGAAGGAATAGGACTCTTATGGATATGGTGAGGTCAATGATGAGTTATTCAGATTTGCCTAATTTGTTATAAGGGCATGCTCTAAAAATGGCAGTATACACTCTAAACTTAGTTCCATCTAAGTTAGTACTTACTACACTAACAAAACTATAGACTAAGTGCAAACCTAGATTAAAGCATGTTCAGATTTGGGGTGGTCCAGCACACATGCTGAAAAAGAATATAGATAAGTTGGAACCAAGAACAAAAGTTTGTATTTTTGTTAGATATCCCAGAAGAACAAAAGGTGGCCTGTTCAATAATCCTAAAGATCAGAAGGTCATTGTTAGCACTAATGCTTGATTCTTAGAAGAAGACTATGTAATAAACCACAAACCCAAAAGTAGAATTATTCTAGAGGAACTGAAAAGAGAGAGACTTACCAAAGCTTTTCCATTACCACAAGCACAGGAAGGGACACCACAAGATGGAGAATTCGGTGTTCCATTACCCCATCATAGTAGGAGGATTGCCAAGTCTCAAGCTAATGATACTCTAGGTGAACCCACCAACATGCTAGGTGATGAGCCAAATTAGCATGTCGATGATGGTACACCAAGATTAGTTTTAGCAGGTGTGACACTACTCATACATAGACACAGATGTGCCTAGTCATAGTGGGAGGGTTGTTCGTAAGCCCAAGTGGTATATGTTCTTGGCAGAGTCATTTGACAATGTCCTTGATGATTTAGAAACCGAACCCTATAACTATAATGAAGCACCCTAAGACAAACAAGCAGAACTATGACAATCAGCTATGAAATCAGAAATGAAGTCTATGTACTCTAATCAAGTCTGGGATATTGTAGAACCACTAGAGGGGATAAAGCCCATAGGTTATAAGTGGCTCTACAATATGAAAAGAAGAGGGGATGGAAAGGTTGAAACCTTCAAAGCTAGGCCTGTTGCTAAAGGGTCTAGTCAGAAATAAGGAATCGATTATGAGGAGACCTTCTCGCTAATAGCCATGTTGAAATCCATTTGGATTCTTTTATCCATTGTGGCTCATTTTGATTATGAAATTTGGCAAATGGATGTCAAGACAGCTTTCTTTAATGAAAGTCTTGATGAGTGTATCTATATGATACAACCAAATGGATTCATAGTTGAAGGTCATGAGTACATGTTGTGCAAGCTTAAAAGGTTCATTTATTGACTTAAGCAGGCATCTAGATCTTGGAACATGCACTTTAATGAAGCCATTAACTCTTGTGGTTTCTAGCAGAAGCCTGAAGAATCCTGTGTGTGTAAGAGGTGCAACGGCAGTGTGGTGGTTTTCTTAATACTTTATATAGATAACATCCTACTCACTGGAAACGATGGCAGGGTGTTGTCTTCGATTATAGTATGGTTGGGCAGTTAGTTTGACATGAAGGACTTAGGAGAAGCCAGTCACATTCTAGGGATTAAGTTCCTGCGAGATCGGAAATAAAGAATGTTAGGCTTATCTCAAGCGATTTATATTGATGTGATTCTTACCCGTCTTAGCATGCTAGATTCCAAGAAAGGATTTCTTCCTTTTAGACATGGAATTACTTTATCCAAGGATCAGTGTCCTAAGACACTTGATGAGATAGAAAAGATGAAAGAAGTACCTTATGCTTTTACAGTGGGAAGCCTCATGTATGCAATGCTATGCACTAGACCTGATATTTATTTTGCCATTGGCATGGTTAGTAAATACCAGTCTAATCCAAGAAAAAAACATTGGACTACGGTAAAGCATATGCTTAAGTACCTTAAGAGAACTAAAAAGTATATGCTGATTGACCAGGCCAAGAGTTTGATACCCATTAGGCATACAAACTCGGGCTTCCAGTTAGATAATGATGTCATAAAGTCGACCTTAGGATTTGTATTTACCTTGAAAGGTGGAGCCATAAGTTAGAGGAGTGTCAAGTAATCATGTTCTACTGACTTTACCATGGAAGCCAAATATGTGCTAGCTTTTGAATAGCCAAGAGGCAGTTGGCTCAGAAACTTCTTGATGGATCTAGAAGTGGTACCTTCAGTAAAATCATGTATAATGCTTTATTGCGATAATACCGATGCGGTTACTAATGTAAAAGAATCCAGGATGCATAAGAAGGGTAAGCACATCCAATGTAAGTATCATCTCATACGAGAAATCATATAGAGGGGTGTAATAATTATGAGCAAGTTGCATCAGCAGACTATTCGTTAACTCCAAGTGCAGAGCTACGATGTAGTAATAAATCGGTGAAAGCAGGTTGATCCTCAGGGATGTTCTTAAAATGTTTTCAACTTAACACCTACCTAAATAAAATCCTAAAACTAACCTAATTTAAAATCTAACAAATACATTCATTCCTAAAAATTAAACAATTACAATATAAATTCCTAAATTAGAAATCTTAATTCTAAAACTTCCTAAAAATGAAGCTAAAATTTTTGCAAAATAAAACACACATTAGAACTTCCCATAAAAGAAAACTAAAATTAGAAACTTACTAAAATAGAAACTAAACAATATTAAAACTAATTAAACAAAACAGAAAGAAAAGAACAACTTTCTTTAAAAAAAAAAAGCTAAGTTAGGTTAAGAATCTACACTTTCTAAAACAAAAGATTTACAACATCATTTCAAATTAGAAATAGGTTTAATTTTAGAAAGAAATCTAAGCAAAAATCTAAGATCAAATTAGTAAACTTCTAATCTGAAACATTTTCTAAAAACTATACTATGCAACTAAACAAAGCAACTTTCTAAATTAAAAATGAATCTATTCAAGCATGATAAACTGAAAAAAAAATTTGAATGCAAATCCAAAACCTAAATTTCCTTAGGTAAACAAGATGCAAAAATAATGAAGATTCAAATTTCTAAAACCAATCTACACAGTGCATGAATGTATAATCTACATGTGACGGTATTATGCATGAATGAGATGGGCTGCAATAAACATTCAGAAATGATATTTCTACTACTGAATTAATTCAGTTTTAGATCTGAATCTTCAATCTTTCAAATGCAGAAAATCAGTTTTTAACAATTCATAAACACATCGAACAATTACTTGAATAATGGCCAACTTCCACCACTATTTCAAAACTGATTGTGAACTGTTTTCATTGATTTTTCAGTTTTGATTTCAGTTTTAAGACAGTTTTAAACATCAAGCATTCACTGATATAAACATGTGCAAACTATTTGTAAAAGGGTGTCCAAAATAAACCTTGCTAAGATTAATTTCTGCAAAAATCTGGACTGGTTTCAATACTGAAATTTATCCAACTTGTGGTGCAGGAAATCAAGTGTTACAGCTGATTCAAACATGCCACCATTCCATACTCATTTTGTCTATGTTAAATTTAGATTTTTCATTGAACTATAGGCTTGTTTTTGCACAAAATAATGATAAATCATAAAAATCTTCAAATCTAATTTCTAAATCTTATTTGACTCACACCCCTAAACATGATTTCAAAAATTGAAATATGCATGAAAACTAATGCAAGTTTTAGCAATGAACATCCCTAAATAAAACTATGAAAAAACATAAACATAAAAAGTTCAGGAATTCAAAGGTGGTAAACTTGAAATCAAAGTTGGTACAAACAGGAAATCAAAGGTGGTAAATTGACGTTAAAGTTGGTATAAATAGGAAGTCAAAGTTGGAAGAATGCAGGAAATCAAAGGTGGTGTATTCACTCAAAATTCTCTCTTAATCTAGGCCTAAAAATTACTTAAAATATGCTACCTTAAATTTGGGTCATTAATCCAGACAAAAAAACACAAATCAAGCAATAGAAACAACTATAAGAATAAGAAGAATATCAAGATGAAGATTATTGAACTACTAGTATGGAAATTCTTTACACAATATGAAAAAAATTAAAACAAAAGATAAAAAAGAATTCCTTCTTCTAGTTGAATCTTCATGGTTAGTGGTGTGGGTTTAGGGCTAAGCCTCCTTGATGATTTGAAATGATGGGACAAGAGAGGGAGAGATGGCTGTAGAAATCTAGGGATGCGATGTGGGTAATTCTTTATGCTTTAGACTACCACTAGGGTGTCCTATTTATAATTTTTCAACCCTCAAAATTTTCGGTCTCTCTTGATTTGACAAAATCTTCAAAGGAATTAAAATAAAAAAAAACTTGGAATGCATAGATGGCTTAGGCGTGAATCCCTTCTTGAAGATTTTCTTCCTTTTCCTTTTTTTTTTTTCTTTCTTTTCCTTCTTTGGAAGTCTTTCTTTGATAATACTTTTTTTTCTTGTCATTACCACCTTGCATTAAGATTCTCTTGAGAGATACGTTAGAGAAAAATCCTCACTTAAATCAAATATGGCCCACATGAGGTGTAGAACTTCCTTCTTTATCCTTTGTGTTATTAACTTTCCTTCTATGGAAGATTCTCCTTGTTGGCTTCAAAATCAAAGAGATATGCCAAGATAATTCTCCTTGATTTTTTTCAATAAAAATTGAATTTAAAATTTGAACTAAATCATGTTGGCTATGGGATATCTCCATGCTTTCTTGCCTTTTTTTTTTTACTACTTTGCAAAAAAGAACTCTTATGTGGCTTTCTTTCCATAAAATATTTTGAGATCTCTTAAAATTATCTTTGAATCATCAAAAGATAATTTGGATGATGCAATAAAAGATGATGGACCTCTTCTTGAACATCCCAAGTGTGTCCCCTCACACATGTGAATATGTGTGTGACCATGAAGCCAATTTTACATTTTTTCTTCGAATGTCTTTCCTCTCTTCAATTCTTCTCTCCTTTCTTTTGAAAACAAATTTCTTGCTTTAATTTTTTGAAATAGGACCCATGTCATCAATTTTTTGCAAAAAAAATTGATAATTCATGTGAACAGACAATGTTAACCCGAAGATCACAAATGCATAATTGTGTGTCCATCTCTTATAAAATGGTAATGAAAATGAACACCATTTTTCATAATTTTATGTACATGACTTAATGATGATGAAAATTTGAATTATTTCATGAGAAAAATAATTTTCAGAAAACTTTCCAAAAATAGAACTCCAAAAATGGCAAGTTCCATATTCCATGTAAAAAATGTGATTTTTAAGCAACGTATGCAAAAGAATACTAAAATAAATTTAAAATGCATTAAACCATTTTATCACACTAAATGAAGTTTTTTGAATCAATAAGTCCTTAAAATAGTCTAAAATATATACGAAAATATGCATTTTTAAGGACTTATCACACCCTCAACTAGCGTTTTGCTAGTCCTTAGCAAAATGTGAAATAAAATGAGGAATTCTATCATGACTTAATCTAACCTAAAACTAATGCAATGTAATAAAAGTAAACATGAATGCAACACCACTTTTGCTGGCACTCTCGACTGCATTTAGCATATGTAGCAAGCCCTTAAACACTTAGTTTGCTCTAGTAGATGAGTTGTACCTTGTGAGGGTTTGCAGTAAATATACCCACAAAATTCTTTTTTTTAAAGAAAAAATAAAGAATGAAGGAGAAAAGAAATTTTCCAAAAGAAAATTCACTTATATAGAATATTTTTGAAATCTGGAATAATCAAACTTTTAGACTTTTCAAATTCTACCCTATAATTCTACTTTTGAAAACTTTCTCAAATTTAAAACCAACTTGTGTATGTGGTGAAAAATTTATACATCAAAAACTTATTTCAAATATTCCACGATAATGCAGCAAAAATGGAATTTTTCCTTCAAATATTCCGATCCCCTAAAATTGCAAAAAGAAATTTTCTCTCAAAGATACTAAGATAGCCACCACTGTACTATTTACTTCGATTGGCCTCTTTTTTCTCTCATTGTCTTTTTCCAATACAAGGGTTTCCAAGTTTATATGATATAAGAAAAGTTAGAATCCATGGAGTAAATCTGGTCTTTGTTCTTCCCCGCACTTACTCCCTTGCAAACTCTTGCAGACACTCTTCATTCACTTAATTTTTCCAACGTAGAAATTTCTAAGTTCATATGATATAAGAAAAGTTGGGATCTAAGGAGCAAACTTAGTCCTTATGCATTTCCGCACATATCTCTTGAAAATTTCTACGGACACTCATTAGGCCATAATTCTTCATCTTCTTTCTTTTCTTTTTCTAACAAATCATTTTTTGTTATGATTGTGTAATGTCTAGGTCCCTTAAGCTTTCTAATTAACCCATGTAGCAAGCGTTAGGCCAATGACTCCCAAACTAGATAGCTTTAGGGTAGTAATATAGACATATCCCTCCAGGCTTACAAGCTCGAGTTAAAAAGGCTACAAAGCTAAACTAGTCACAAACTTCTAATTCTTTGATTCTTTTTATTTTTTTCAAATCAAAAGTAAACAATAGGTGGCATCTCTCATTTTGCTTGAATTAATTCATCTTAGTTCTAATCTCTATAATTCACCAAAAATGAACTGAGAAACAAAAATATTATACAAACTAAATCTTAAGTTCACATTTTATTCTCATAAAAAAATTCCAAAAACGACATTAATGCTTCTTATTCAAAATTTTGAAAAATGTATACTTGTGTATATATAGAAAGCAAGTTTACTCTTCTAATAGGTTTCGTCCTTTAGAAAATACAAACTTTCTTTTTACTTCTTTTAAAAGTATAAAAATTCTAAATTTCTATATATCTTCAAATCACTTCAATTCCTTTGAAAACTTTCTATTTTAAAATAAATGAAAAATAAAAGCTAGTAAAAATTCCTAAAACGAAAATAAAAGTCTAAAAATGTAAAACTTTCCTAAAAAATGATAAAGAAATAAAAAATAGAAAAAGTTTACCTAAAGTGCTTATCAAGTGCCTAAAATTGGACAAACGTGCTTATTCCCACCCCCAATCAATTATGCGCATCATCCTTAATGTTTATGCATGCATGCGAAACAATAAAAGTGACATGAGGAAATAAAAATTTAAAGGAGAGTAAAGGGAGAAAGTCACATAAAAGTTCATTTGTGCTGCTCCCTGTCGATGGTTAGGCAAGACAAAAGAAAAACTACATCATCATCATCATCATCATCATCATCAAAGCCTTATTCTAACCATGTTGGGGTCGGTTACATGAATTCTATTTCTTCATTTCGTTCTATTTTCGGCCAAATCCTTAGATAAGTTAAACTTCTTCAAATCTGATTCAATGACCTCCATCAATGTTTTTTTCAACCTACTCCTATCTTTTGATGGGCCATCCACCTGTATAGCCAAAATTTTTCCACCGGTGCCATTACCGGCCTACACTCAACATTCCCAAACCATCTTAAATGGGTTTCTTTAATTTATCTCCTATTGGTGTTAACCTTAAATGCTCTTGAAAGTGCTCATTTCTAATTTTATTTTTCCTAGTTTTACTACACGTCTACCTAAGCATTCTCATCTCTGCTACATCCATCTTATGTATATGCGTCTTCTTAATTGGCTAACATTTTGCTCCATATGTCATAGCTGTCCTGTAAAATTTGCCCTTCAATTTCATTGTCATTTGTTTGTCACGAAGCACTCCAGAAGCTAGTCTCCACTTTAGCTATCCAGTTTTTTATCTTATGCTCCACATCTTCGTCAATCTCCCCGTCCTTACTAATCATTGAGTCTAAGTACCGAAAAGAATCTTTACGTGGTATCTCATGGGTTTCAATTTTGACAGTGGTTTTAGCTGTTTGTAAATGTCCACTAAAGTGCAATCCATATATTCTGTCTTTGTACAACTTATTTTAAAGCATCTAGATTCTAATGCCCCCCGCCATCTTTTGAGTTTTGCATTTACGCGATCTCTTGATTCATCCACCAATACTATATCATCTACAAATAACATACAACAGGTACTTTTTCTTAAATATGCACAGTTAACTCATCCATAATTAATGCAAAGAGATAAGGGCATAAGGCTGATCCATGATGCAAACCTATAGTGACGGGGAATCCACCTGTTTTTTCACTTGTAGTTCTCACATTTGTTACAACTTCTTCATACATATCCTTACAAATTTCAATGTAACATCTAGGGACATTCCTTTTCTTCAAAACCCACCAAATTAAATCCCTCAGTACCTTATCATAGTCTTTTTCTAAATCAATAAAGACCATGTGTAGATTTTTCCTCTTTGCTCAATATTTTTCAATTAATTATCTAAGTGAAAAGATAGTTTCCATAGTTGATCGCCCTGGCATAAAACGAAATTGATTTTCAGAGATATTGGTCTTTCGTCTTAGTCTTTGCTCCATTATTCTCTCCCATAACTTCATAATATGACTCATAAGTTGGTACAATTTTGTATATCTCCCTTATTCTTATATATAGGTACTACAATGCTTCTTCTCCATTCATCCAACATTTTCTTTATTACAAGTATCTTATTGAATAGTCTACATAACCAACTCACCCCAACCTCTCTTAAGCATTTCCATACCTCTATTGGAATATTATCTGGGCCTGTAGCCTTTCCTGTCTTCATTTGCTTCAATGTTTCCTTCACTTCCACCATTCTAATTCTACAGAGAAAAGTATGCTCTAGTAATGAAGTATCCTCCTTAGCTCTTGTATCCCTCATATGTTCTTTATTTAAAAGTTTTCTAAAGTATTTCTTCCACCTTTCTTTCATGTCATGGTCCTTCACCAGAACATTTTCCTCATTGTCCTTAATACATTTAACAATGATCTAAGTCCTTATTTTTCTTTTCTCTTATTTTTGTTAGCTTAAAAATATTTCTCCTTCTATTGTTCTTAACCTATTATAAAGGTCAACGTATGCTTTAAACTTTACACTATTTACTATTTTCTTAGCTTCTTTCTTTGCCTTCTTATATTGCTCAAAATTTTTCATACTCTTAATCCCCTGCCAAACTTTGTAGCAATGTCTTTTTTCTCGAATAACTTTCTGAACCTCCACACTCCACCACCATTTTTTTATTAATATGTCTCTCTTCTTTTGATTCTCTAAGTACCTCCTTTGTAAGCTTCCTAATGTAATTAGTCATTTGATTCCACATTACTGTAGTTTCTCCTTCAAGATTCCATCTCCCTTCTCAATCATTTTGTCCTTAAATATATTTGCTCTTTCCCCCTTCAAATCTCTCCATCTTGTTTTAGGGCCCATTTTGTTTACTACTACTCTCTTTCTACTTCTAATGCAAATATCTAAAACTCCGAGCCAATGTTGCGTGGTCAAACTCTCTTCTCGGATAACCTTGCAATCTTTATAAGCTAATCGGTCGTATTTTCTAACTAGAAAAACATCTATCTTGCTCCTATTACTCCCACTTTAATATGTAATTAAATGCTCATCTCTCTTTTTAAAGTAAGTATTTGCTACTACAAGGTTAAATGCCACTTTAAAGTCCAATATAGTGTTTCCGAATTCATTCATTTCTCCAAATCCTTGCCGTCCATGCACTATATTGTATTCTCTATTATCTCTTCCTACATGCCCATTTAAATCCCCTCCAAGGAAAATCTTATCAATATTTGGGATTTTTCGCATTAAATCATATATCTCCTCCCAAAATTGTTCTTTTCACATTTTCCTCTAGTTGTACTTGGGGAGCACATGCACTGATAGTATGAATTATGTCTTCCTCTAGCACTAGTTTAATTATTATAATTCTATCACCAAACCCCTTAACCCCTACAATTTTCTTTTTCAAATCCTTATCTATAACTATACCTACTTCATTTCTTGTATTACTCTTTCCTGCATAGAAAAGCTTATACCCATCTGTGAGCTCCTTAACTTTATTCCTTTTCCACATTGTCTCCTGTATATAAGCCACACTATTTCTTCTTCTTTTTATTACCTCAACCAACTCTATGCTCTTGCCTGTTAAGGTTTCTATATTCCAAGTAGTAAGTCTAATTTTCCTATTCCTCCTCTTCTTTTCATGGACTAACTTCTTTAACTACCCTAGCCCAGAGTCATGGGGTAGCCTTTGCACACTTTCCACTATAGCCGGGCAATACTGCATTGCGTCGCTTAAAGTGGGGAATGCCTTAGCCTTATCGTGAAATATTGTTAGCTCAGAATTCATATTTGGGTTGTGACAAAGTTTTACGCTAGCTGTCAACCTACTTAATGCAACCTTCCTTTTTTACCCGGGTTTGGGGTTGGCAGCAAAAACTGGTAGAGCTACAACATATACACATAATATACACAGAAAAACTACAACATACATAATATAGACAGAAAAAGGCCTCTGTCAGATCTACGGCCGATTAATCCTTGTAAACAGGATCATCAAAAGGAGTTTCTTTTTCTTTAGGTGGTGCGATCTCCAAGAATGGCTTTAATCTTTGGCCAGTGATGATAAGTCCTTAAAAATACATATTATCATACATATTTTGGACCCTTTTAAGGACTTATTAACTTGAAAGAGCCTCATTTAGTGTGATCTAGTGGTTTTAAGCATTTTAAATTCATTTTAGTATTTCTTTGCATAAGTTGTTTAAAAATCACAATTTTTGCATATATTCATGAAATCTGTCATTTTTGGAAAGTTTTTTGAAAATAATTTTTCTCTTGAATTAAATTTAATTTTCATCATTATTAGTTCATTCATATAAAATCATGAAAAATGGTGTGCATTTTTATTGTCATTTCATGGGAAATGGGTCCGCATTCATACATTTGTGATTTAGAAGTAAAGTTGTCTTTTCACATGAATTCACATTTTTTTTGTAGGAAATTGATTATATGAGTCCCATTTGTAAAGAATTGAGGTAAGGAATTGATTTTCAAGGGAAAGGAGAGAAGAATTGAAGAAAAAAAGAAATTGCAAGAAGTCGGCTAAATGGTCCCACACACACATATACATGTATGGGTAAACTTTTAAAACATCCAAGATGGGGTCCATTTATTTGTTGCATATTTTCAAAAGATTTTAAAAAGAATTTGAAGAATATCTCATCAAAAATGGACAAGGAAAGCCATATGGGAGTTCTTTTTGGAGGAGAAGATTTAATTGAAAAAAAAATAAAATACCCAACTAAGCATTCCACGTCCAAAAGAGGATTTAATTCAGATTTTGGATGAAAAAGAAAAGGAAAAAAATTAAGAGGGTTATCTTCAAAGATCTCTTTAAGTTTGGAGCCAACCAGGAGAACTTTCCAAAAAAGGAAAGTTGACAATGTAAAAAGATAAAAGGGGAAATTCTGCACCTTATGTGGGCCAAGTTTGATTCCAAGAGAGGATTCTTATCCTTACTTCATCTCTCCAAAGATCTCAATGCAAGGTGGCACATACAAGAAAGGAAAGAAGCATCCAAGAGGGACTTCCAAACAAAGTAAGCAAGGAAATAAAAGAATAAAAATAGAAAAAAAAATCCCAAAAGATATGTCACGCCCAAAGCCTTATATGGACTCCATTTTCTTTCAGTTTTTTTATTATTTTTAAGATTTTAGAGTTTGAGAGGGAATAGTACTTGAAAAAGTATAAATAGGGCACCCCTTTCTCATATCCTTCATGGAATAATTACCCACCTCCCACTTCTAGAATTTCTACACTCCAGCTCTCCCTCTCTTGTTCTCTCCATCTTAAGTCATCAAGGAGGCTTAGCCCTAAAGCCACACACCAACCTTGAAGATCAAATAGAAGGAGGAATTCTTTTCCATCCTAGTATGTATAAATCTTTTGTTTTAATTTTTTTTTCATCTTATGTAAAGGATTGTCATACTAGTACAATAATATTCATCTTGATATTCTTTTTATTCTTATGGTTGCATGATTGCTTAATTTGTGTTTTTCTTTGTTGGATTGATGACCCAAATAGAGAGCATACTTTAAGAAATTGTCAGGCTTAGACTAAGAGAGAATTTTGAGTGAATATACCACTTTTGACTTCCATTGTTCTACTGCCTTTGACTTCAGTTGTTTACTGCCTTTGACTTCAATTATTTTACCGCCTTTGACTTCCTACAATTTTAATTTCTTTTGTTACACTTTTTAATCTTAAAATTTTGCACTTTTATTTTACTGCACCTTTTACTTTAATTTCTACACTTTTTTATGTTTAAAATCTACACAGTTTTGTTTAGTGATATTCACTACTGAAACTGGACTTAGATTCATGCATATGTTCAGTTATTTAGAACATGTACAGGGCTGTCAACTATGTTAAAGTTGGAAATCAGAACTGCAAACTTATACATTGAGTGATTAGTTGCTCATAAAATTAAGACAAATCTGAATTTGTCATGGTTGAATTGTGCCTTCCATTGTGTGATTAAATTTTTTTAGTTCTGTTTGTCACCAAAAGAAAATCACAATATAAAATTAGGTTTAATTTAGAAGTGGTAATCAGTCCTAATTTTGTGCTGAAAAATAGTCTAAAATAGGTTCATGTTGGACAACTTTACACAAACCAGTTGCACATGTTTATAGTATTTGGATGCCTGATGTTTATAACAGTTTTCAAAGCCTGCAATCATATCTAAAATACAGCTGAAAACAATGCAGAAACTATCCTAAAACAGTTTGAAAATAGGCATTGCATTATGATCATTAGATATAATCTTTCTACATGCACACATTTTCAATGTTGGAATAGTTTTTGAAAACCTGAATCACATCAGAATTCAGTTCAGAAAAGTATTGAAAAACAGATGCTAAACAATGAAATATTAGTGTTGGTATGTGCATATTGATTCATGGCCTGTTTTACATTAGTTTTACCAAGGAATTTGTGCATTTAATTGACAAGTTTTAGATTTGAAACTGAACTAAAACAACAAGAAGAAACTGATTCCAAAATTTTGTTTTGCAGCCCCTTTAGTTCACACACATGCATGCTCCATTCATCTACTCATTCATGTAGTTTTATTTTTAGAATGTTTGCATTGTTATTCATCATAGATTAGTTTAGGAAGGTTTAGTTTCAGTTTTTTTTAATTATTTAGAAAGATTTTCATGTGTGATAATTTAGGATGGATTTATTTTAATTTAGAAAGTTGTGTTGTTTAGTTGTTTGTTTGGTTGTATTGTATAGTTTGTTTTTAGAAACTTGTTTAGCATTAGGTGATTACTAATTTCAAACATAAAGTAGAAACCTGCGAAAAACATCTGTAATGATAATAAGCAATGCATAGAAGAGAATATCATACCATCATGTAATAAACTTAAGTCTTTTAATTAACCATTCCCATCACATACATATCCACAGAACCGTAAACAAGTCTTATACACAATGCCCGATTTTAACCATCTCCATACATAAGACCAAAATCCCAACAGATTAACTCGACAAAATCACTTGATGCTCTCTGTAGGATGACTAGTAAAAAACGTTGTCATCCTTCCATTCTTCATACTCCGAGGTACCGTTGGGGCACCTTCCGCAGATGCATCGATAACAGTTTTGGGGTTTGATTCTGTACCTGTAACACCAAGGGTAGCATTGTTAACATAAACGGTTAAGCAAATATAGAGATACATAAGACTATTATGCTATATTGAATGAATTAAGAAATATATAGAGTAAAAGAAGGAAATAATCATAAACTAGGCATGTTATGAAACATGAGTAAAGAATCATAAACAGGATATCGTACATACTAGTTGGCATCCACAAAGTTATATTCTCCCAAAAGAGAGCGTATCATCTAGAGAGAGCATGAACATACATATGGGAATTATGCTAGGGGATTAGGCTGACTTCCTGAGGAGCACCGACAACTCCTCCGTGGACTACTGCAGCTGCGACATAAAAGATAACCTAATTGGTCCTGTCGAACCTAATCAGGGTACAAGCTAAGTGGTGACAATTTGACGTATTAAGACCGACTCGAACTCATGTCTTTCATACATTCCAGTTATACTTATCATACATATGGGAGTTTCGGTCTTGGGATCATATTCATTTATAGAAATCAGGATTAACAAGTATCTGATAATCAATTAATGCATACTTAATTGAACTACATCATGTTGAGGGCATGGTCACTTAACAATATGGATGCATTTAAATTGAGAAAGTATCAAGGAAATTTATTAGCTAATCCTATGCTAAATAATCCGTAATCCCGAGGGCATTCAACATGATTTTTCATAAAACGTTCGATGTCATTGTATTACCAAATCTTGGCATTACATTGTGTGTGCAAGGACACCTCTTCTTATGCTAACACCCATGACATGACATTAAGAATTCACCCAAAAAATCGAAAGGGGTAAGTGACAGCTTTATACTTGTCCTCCTTATCATTTGAACACCATTGGGCTAATTTTAATTATAGAAAAGGTGTCATATCTAAAGCCTTACAAAGTCATTTGAAATCCTTAATATCCTAGGTTCACTGTATTCTTACAGCTTAGACGTAAATATATCACAGCTTAGCCTAGTTTCTTAGTTTTTCTCTCACGTTCTTACGCATTTATGGCTTAACCGTGTATTATCCTATGGCTAGGCTATGGCTGGGCTACAGCTTAGCCGAAGTACAATCCATGGCTGGTCGTGGGAGAGGCATAGGAGAAAAACAGGATTTTAGGCTCTTAGGAAAACTCACTGTAAAATACCTTACCGCTTGGTCACTGGATAATTACGGCTTAGCTATAGTTCATTCTACGGCTTAGCCAAAGGTTAGCCATAGTATAAAAATGGGTTTTGGTATTCTCGGGATTTTGAGTCATATATACTTACGGTTTAACCGTGGCTTCGCCGTAAGCTTCAGAAATTTTGGAAATGATTTTGAAGCTCGAGTTTAGTACAGAACTCTGAATTAAGGGTTACAGTGAACTTCCTATGGCTTCAAAATATCATTACGGGTTTGCAATGCTCACATAACACCCACATTACATATTCATACTCTAGTTCATTCAACTCAACACATATATATTGAAATCAAAGAGGAAGGAGCTATAACTTGAAATTAGAGTGATAAATCTACGAATCAACAATTCAGACACACGTGAAGCATCATATGTACTCTGATACTTGCCTTTTATCTAGTGCTTGACCTAACAAACTTCTCCTTGGTGTGTGGTTAAGGAAAGCCTCAACAAGAGAATGGGTTCTCTACATGAAAGACACGCAAATGGTGAATCCAATGTAGAATGCATGCACGTTGTTAAATTGAGTCTCCTTAACTCTATTAAACCCAAAAAATTGAAATGGAGGTAGAGTTTGCACCATAAGGAGTTGTAGCTTGGGAAAAAAGGTGCTTTTAAAGAGAAGATGCACAAGGGAAGAAGAAGAAGATGGATGGAGGCTATTACTATTGCATGTAAGGCTTCAAAACTTTGTTTGCAGCTCCAAATTGAGGTGGAGATGAAGAAGGGAGAAGAGTAGAAGGACTTCCATTAGAATTGCAAGAGTAAGAGGGAAGAGAGAGACGTTAGCTCCCCTTTTTAACTCAATTTTTCCTAAATTTTACATGCAAGTCTAACATTTCTAGGGAAATTACAGTTTAGGTCAAATGGACTTCAATTGGGTCAAGATGGTCCAAATCAACTCGAGCTCAACATAAAAGATGATCTACACAAAGAATTACACAAGATACAACAATAAGGTGTCAATCTGATGTAAGAACAAATTACAAACGGGCCCTTAACTACTTAGGTAAGGTTCAAACCTGACCCGTCTACCTATCCATGACCCAAGCCCAAATGGTTTAAGTTAAATTAGCCTAAACACATTTTAATTAATCTCTAAAACAATATTAATTAATATAAATCAAGGTTAGTTTGGATGAGGACCTTATAGAAAAAGAGCTCCTTCTCTAGATCTCTACACTTCATCTTCTTCATCTCTCTTTCCCTTCACCCTAGGCCTCAAGGAGGCTTAGCCCTAAGGCCATACTACACCATTGGGAATTTCAACTAGAAGAAGTTTTCTTCTTTTCCATCCTAGCATGTATTGTTCTTGATTTTATTTGACAATCTCTTGTATGGATTTTTTACATGTTAGTATAATGTTATTCTTCTTAAAATTCTTCTTCTTTTCTTATGGTTTGTGTGGATATTTTTATTAATGCTTCTTGTGCTTAGATTGACAACCCAAGATACTAGGATCATATTTGAAGAAATTATGAACCCGGTTTAAAAGAAAATTTTGAGAAAATAACTTTATTGCCTCTACTCCATTTAAATTCATACACTACTACATTTAAATTTCTACACGTTTGAATTTTTTTCTGGACTTTTCTTTTATTTTCTGCACTTTTGTTAGATTTCCTATTATGTTCATGTTGATTTCAAGTTTTATTTTTGCATAGTTTGATGGTTAAATTAAATTCACTGCATGTATTTTTACATTATAGGATTTTGTGCATATTTAAGTTGTTGAAAATTAAGCTTTCAAGATCTGAATCGAATGATAAAATTCAGAATCAATATACAAACAACATAACTCAACACAGTTTCAACAAATTGTAGAAATAGTTTTTGGTAAAAAGTTCGCAGTGGGTAGACTAATCAAATCATAATATTTTTCTTTGAAACTTGGAAAATTAAAGTTTAAGATGTGGTCTTTCATTCGCCAAAATTTCAGATCAAAATAATTTCAAAAAGTTTGTAAACCAGAGGCTTAAACTTTGCTAATCAATCAACTCGAATCAGAATTTTTGCACAGATTTTGCAAAGTTGTGATATTCATGCATTCATAACTTTTTCGTTTTAGATCCTTTTTCACTTCTGTTTTTTTTTATTTTAATTTCTTGCATTAGTAGAGTATGATTTCTAGCCATGAAACATAGATTTACGATGCATTAGAATAGTTCAAATCATGCTATAAGCATGTCAACTTCGGGTAAGTCCCCCCCCCCCCCCCCCCCAAGCCATGGGATCACTGACCAAATTCTTGCTTCCTGATGTCTAAAATTGACAAAATTGAGAAGAATACTCCAAGATGTTGCAGACGTCAGTCCCTCCAAGTTTCAAACCAAACCAAGGTAATTTGGGCCTCAAACAACTGAAACAAGTGTCCACTTTCATAAAAAGTCAACTGGAGAGATGACCAACTTAAAAAGGTCAAAATGGGTTAAAACTTATACAACACTCTTAAAATAGTGTCAAGAAGAATCCCTCTATGTTTGGTGAAGATTGGACTTTGTTCAGACCTCAAACAGGTGAAAACGAGTCACAAATGCAAAAGTCCGAGAATGAGCCTCGTCCGTGACCACGGCCTGTTCATCAAGAGAGTTGACCAACTTTAGATGGTCAAAACAAGCTGAAACTTTTATGACATGGTGAAAATAGTGTCAAGAAGCATCCCTCCAATTTTTGTGGTGATTGGACATCGTTTGGGCCTCAAATAGGCAAAAACGAGTCATAAATGCAAAAGTTTGAAAATGGGCCTTGTCCATGACCGCAGCCTGTTCATCAAGGGAGTTGACCAACTTCAGATGGTCAAAATGAGCTAAAACTTTTATGCCATGGTCAAAATAGTGTCAATAATTATCCCTCCAAGTTTCATGGCAATTAGACATTGTTTGTGACCCAAACAGGCGAAAATAAGTCACAAATGCAAAAGCCCAAAATTGGACCTTGTCCGTGACCGCGGCTGCGGTCACGGACCTCCAAAGGGCACTTTCTGTGGTTTTGGACTGTTTCTCTCCACTTCCTCTCAAGTTGTAACCTCCCACAACCCCCTTAACTCACTGGACCCGCCAGAAACTACTGGGGGAAGTCTATAAAAGGCTAAGATTTGAAAAAAAGAGAGGAGACTGACGAAGAGAGAAAATTTTAAGAAGAAAAGCACACAAAAGGCATCCAAAGGAAGATACACAGCAGCATTTCATGACCCTTCCCTCCCCTTTTCTCAATTACCAAGGTGAGCAAGAAAATTCAGAGGAGGAGAAGAGGAAAGGGTGGTTAAGGAACAAACTAGGTTCATGCAATAACGACTATTCCAAAGATGATGTTGTCATCTTTGTTTTTCTCATTTGGGGGGGTTTTTTGGCCATCACAGAGGTTGTGAACAAGCCCCTTTGGGCCTCATTTTGTTCCTTGAAAGCCATAGGTTTAAAATGACATAACTTTGGCTTCCTGCGATACCCTCTTCAGACTTGAATAAAAGACAGTCTGTAAATATGAATGATGAATTACAAAGTTTTCAATCGATTCCATAGTCGAATTCAATCTTCTTAATGGTTATTCAACACCCCAAGATGTCATAAAAAAGAGTTTCAACACTTGAAAAAAGTTTGGAAGAAGAATCAGCATGAACAGCGTGAAAACCAAGGCATAACAGTGACTTCAATGTCACTGTCTATTAGTGACCGTGACCCATGGTCACTGGCCTGGGGCAGTGACCGCGGGTCGCGGTCACCCCCATTTTTCCTTCTTTTTTTGCATTTTTTCCCACTTTGTATATATTTTCTTCTATTTTCCAAATTGAGATCACATCTAAGACTTAAGAGAGGGGTTGTAAACTTTGCAAACTCATATAAACAACCTGCATCCCCGCGGTCAGGGCATTAGAACCCATGTCAACAAAGGGAAATTAATGATGAAAAGTAGTTAATTCCCATTCTTCTTAACGCTTGAAGTGCGTGAATGTTGGACATTGAAACCATTACACACTTCCACGACATTTTAAGCATGACCAGAAGATTGGCGCCATCTGTGGGAATTTACTTGCCCTAATTTGTGATCAAATTTGGCTAAAAATGCATGAACAATGCTGAAACGTGCTGAAAAATGCTGAAAAGTGCTGCCGTCATGCTGAAAAGTGCTGCTGAAAGCCTGTGAGTGCAAGGAACTATGTAAAATGTGCTGTGACCGCGAGAATCAATGGAAAATGGGGAGCGATCATGGGTCACGGTCACTGACCTGCTTTATTGCTAAAAATGGCTTGTTTGACCTTTAAAGGCACCCATGCAAGACCTTGATGTCTACGATGGATTTGGAAACATTATTAAAGGAATTTTGCACCTTGAAGTGTATCCTTTTATTATGAAAATGAAGGCATTAAGCACCTTGAAGTGTAAATTTTTGCCATTTAATTGGAGGACTTAATTGAAAAAACTTGCACGTTGATGTGCATGAACGAAATCACACCCTTTCATGCTTTAGAAGAGTGATAATTCAGTCCATGGGGCTTTGACCCAAATAAATGTTTTATTAAATCAGTGATAAGACCAACGATATTGCAGTTATGCATTGTCTAGCGTCAAGCACTGATGGATCTTGTACGATCATTGTGGTAGTGGTGTAGGCTCGATCCTGTGGGCCCTATCCTTTTGATTAGATCCAACCCTCTATTGCTTATAAGTCTAACACTGATGGCCCTGAAATGCTGCCAAAATTATGGTAGCCAGGTCTGGTCAGCTTAGCATGCTTTAAAGTCTGACTATATAGTTCCGAAATGCTGCAGAAATTCTGATAACTAGGACAATCAGCATAGTACAATGAGATGGGATTTATGCCTATATCTAACCATTCTAGTTCAAAACCATGTTGGTTCAGATAGCCTCTATAAACCATTCCGGCTAGCCCAAGAGGCAGCTATGTTGGTTATACCACTAATATAGTCCATTGAGCTTCTTTTTGCAGAAACATCATAGGTTCCCTAGTCATCACTTTTAATGAGGCCAAGGAGAGGCTCTTTAAAATCTCCATGACCTAAAACAAATCAACTGTAAGAGCACCAAAAAAGGCTCGAATTGACGCTATTGCCCCTACGTCGAGAGTCCCAGTCTTCCAAAGACTCTCTACTCCAACGGGCTCTATGATTCGGCTGATACAAATGGGTCATCAGTGCCCCTTAAATCCATCAAGAAAACTAAGACTCCCAAATCCTAGGTTTCCAAATATGCCTAGAATCCATTTGGTGTTTTCAACAAGGTTCAGGAGGAACCAAATCAAAAGCTAAAGTCAGAAGGTAGTAAGCTTCATATCACCCAGCCTTGTCCTGGGGCAAGGCAGGTCTGGTTCATGGATCATAAGTCGGTGACACTTGGCAAGTCACATTCAGTGACTGCTGAATGCTTAAAGTGATCACCTACTCGGCCCAAACAGCGGGTCATTACCAAGCTAACACCAGAGGAGCTCCAGCAGCTCATAAGTCATAAAAAGGCCTAGAATGGTGCATCCATCCTAAGATACAACACGTGGTCACCTCAACCACACACTCCAAAATCCAATAAGGCTGAGAACAAACCCTTGGCCACACTTGAAGGGAATACCTTTTACCTTCTGACTTAAAAAGAGGGATGGAGGTTTGGCAGGAGGCGTCTACCCTCCATCATTGTGGCACCATCCTTGCCATCTTCACCCCAGGGCTTATCACATAGCGCTAAAGGCAAAAAGCAAGTTAAGCGATTGGTCATTAATTACTCGATTGATCTTGCTCGTTTCAAGGATTCGCTCCAACAAAAGGAGGAATAAAAGAAAAAGAACAAGAGGGTTGCTATTGACATCATTTCACTTTCCACTTCTGATTCCATGGATTGGGGACGAGTTGCTAGCACTTCCAGGCCACTGGTTACTAGGTTTAAAGATCAAGCCTTGGCAGTCCGGATGGCTAACCAAATCAAGAAGAAAGCTTTAACTCACTGCAATAGCCAAACTCAGAAGCTATCGCAGCGCAAGATCATTCGAAAATGGGTGGTTAAAGAATATGATCCAGACTTGACCTCATCTTACATGGTCGGGCTAGGTTCAATTAGAAGAATTACTCGGAGTCTGATTCGAACTCAATCACAGGGGTTTGATTTAGACTCCCATTCAAGCAGTACTTCTGAAGGTCATGTCGAAACTGATTCTGACGATGATCCTATCATGATCTTGAATGCAAAGGATAGTCAATGCACTCCTCAAGCATTAACATCATCTTATCCCCGTTAGTACACTATGTTTATGGCTGAGGGGAGTCGAACTAGCAAGGATGAAAATGGCGATGTTAGTGGAAGTAAAGATGCTGATGGAAAAGATGCTGATAAAAATGAAGATGACAATGTCAGTGATGTTGTTAAACAACAAGGAGCTATGATCGACTACTTAACTACCGAATTGAAAATCTTAATAGATAAGCTCAATAGTCCGGTTGAAGCTCAAATAAATCCTTTTTTTGCCAATAGAAGAGAACAAGCAATGATCATGAAGAATGCCACTAAAATTGACCTTTTCACAGCTCAATTTAAGTCCATAACAAACAAGGTGATAGCTGCAGGTTTTACTGGTGATGATCATTCGTCAATCCTTGGTCATCATGCAGATCTTGAAAAACATGTAACCTTTAAAGAAGTTGAAGAGATATTAACAAAATCAAAAGTGGAGACCAGGATGAAAAAGAAAGGTATTACACCTAAGTATCCTCCGGAATTTGATCTGGTTCCATTTCCACCAGATTATAAACTTCCGACTTTCCAATCATACCTTGGGAAGGGGTCAGCATATCAGCATATTGTGCATTTTAAATCACTCTTAGGAAGCCTGCGAGAGTTAGATGCACTAAAAATAAAACTATTCGTTGGCACATTGAAAGGAGTTGCCTTCGATTGGTACAAGCAATTACCAGAACTCTCCTGCATGACATGGCCAACCACAGAAGAGAAGTTCCTACTTCATTTTCAGGAGGAGGATTAGACAGTCACCTTTGCTATGATCAGCAGTACAAGCAGGGAGATAATGAAACTGCACACGCCTTTATCAATAGATAAAGAACATTATCTTATAAATGCTTGGAACAACCATCTCAAAGGGCAATGATTGAAATGTGAAAAACCAATTTGTGACCAGAAATCAAGGCTATCATACTTAGTCATAAAACTAAGTCTTTGGCCCAATTGGTTGAAGTGGCCACTGATGCAGAACTGATCCTCAAAGAGATCAATCAAAATCAAAGCTATATTGAAGATGCCTTCTCTGAGAACTCTTAAATAACTCAAGGGATTCAGGGCAGACTTACCTACATTTGTCGGTTCATCTCAAACTTATCTTAGAAGCGTAGAGCATTATCCAGACTCATGAAGAAAGGAATTGAATTTGTGTGGGATAAAGCTTGTGAAAATATCAAATGGTGTCTCATAAACCCACTGATCCTTTCAGCCCCAATTCCATTCAAACCTCTCATCCTCTACATTCGAGCTCTTAATCACTCTCTGAGGGCATTGCCAGCTTAAAAGAAAAATGAGGGAACTACGTCACTATATTATTTCCAGTGAAATGTACTTGGTTTCCAACACCAATCCACTGAAGGCACTTGTGACAAAGGCTGCTGCATTGAGTGATCATCTAGCCAAATGATCTATTAGTTTATCTCAATATGACATTAGATAGACTGCTATAAAGGCAGTGAAAGGACAAGCTCTTGCTGACTTCCCAGTAGAACATCCACTTTCGGAGAATTCTGAATTCGGATACAATCTCCCTGATGAACCAGTCTTCTTCATTAAACAAATATGGAAACCCACTATTGATCTAGACTTACATCAGATCATGCACTTTGATGGAGCTTCCAGGACAAATGAATTTGGAAATCTAGTTTCCAGGGTTGGGATCTTTTTCTGCAGTTTAGAAAGATTCCATGTCCCTCACTTCTTCTCATTAATCAAGTCATGTTCAAATAATGTGGTGGAGTATACGACATTGATAATGGGCCTCGAGCTAACCTTGGAATTTGGTATCACTATATGGAGATTCACAACTTATAATCAAATAAATGAATCTCGAATATAAAGTGAAGAAACCGAACATGCTTCCTTTCTTCAACAAAGCTTATGAAATCAAGGACAGATTTGTGCTAATCAAATTTCACCACATTCCAAGACATCAAAATGTCAAAACAGATACAGTCCTCTACTTCTTGAAGACTCACATCATTTGTTGTTCTAGGATACCTAAACGTCTACATCATGATAATGGTCTTCAGTTCAACAAAGATAAATACTACAGATCTGTGACAAATGTGGAATCCAATGTTGTCCCTCCACGGCATATAACACTGCAGCTAATGGACTTGCTGAAGCTTTCAACAAGACTATTTGCAAAATTTTGAAGAACATGGTCTCTGACAACAAAAGCATTGGAGTACCAAACTTCCTGAAGCATTATGGGCATACATAACTACTGTTCGTGGTCTGACCAAATCAACACCATATTCCTTGGTTTATGGCTGTGAAGCTGTGATACCCTTATAAATTCAACTTCCTTCTTTTCGGGTAGCTATGATGAACAAATACACTGGAGAAAAATCTGCCAAACTGAGACCTCAAGAGTTGGAAAACCTTGATGAAAAGGGACTTACTGCTTGATAAAGCATCGAGCTCTATCAAGCTCATATGACTGAATCTTTCGACAAAAAGGTCAAAACATAGAGCTTACAAGAAAGGAGACTTAGTCCTTGCAATCAAAAGGCCGATGTTCTCCACACAGACATGTCAAAAGGAAAATTTGAATTCAAATGGGTAGGACCTTTTGTTGTCGATAAGGTTTACTCCAATGGTGCACATGCACTCCTCACACTCGAAGGAGACAGATGCACGATGCTTATCAATGAAAAACTTATCAAGAAATACTACACTTGAATGTCATTGGTATACCCAAACCATGTACAATGTACCCAAACCATGTACAGTATACATTCTCACTCCTAACCAAAATCAAAATCCTCTGGTTTTGAGCCTCGTAACCTGTGACTCCTAACCAAAATCAAAATCCTTTGGTTTTGATCCTTACAACCTATGACTCCTAAACAAAATCAAAATCCTCTGGTTTTGAGCCTCACAACCTATGATTCCTAACCAAAATCAAAATCCTCTGGTTTCAAGACTCACAACCTATGACTCATAACCAAAATCCCTCAGATTTGTATAAAATGACTATAAGGATCAAGTCTTTCAACCCTCTAGTCAAACTTTCATTACTTGGATAACATCTTTACAAGACCCCTTGTAACTTCCTGCTATATAAATTAAGTCTTTTTGCAGACCCTGTATAGCAAAACTCAGTTGTGTGGAATAAGTCCTTTTACAGACCCCATATAGCTAATCCTTAGTTGTATAGAACAAGTCTTTTTGCAGACCCTATATGGCTACCTTCGGTTATATTAAAACAAGTCTTTTTGCAGACCCTGTATAACCCAAATCTAAACAAAAAACAAAATCAAATCTTTGTCCTAAGGAATAAGTCAAGGATCCCGGGGAAAGCCCCAGACATGGGCAACAGATAACATCCACTTTGTTTGACCCCTTTCGACACTAAAGGGATCAAGTCATGGACCATAGAGAAAGCCTCACATATGGGTACCGGATAACGTCCACCTATATGTCTCCCTTAGTTTCGGTTTCTGGATCCAAAAGATTGCAAATTACATCCTCATATAAATCTGAGAAAACCAAACCAAACAAACCATCCATACAAACCACCTCAAGTATCCACACAAAATCAAACCAAGCACCTATACCAATGACAAAATGGAGAAAAAGAAAAGTTTTTCCGTTGATATTCATTTGAAGTTTAAGTACAAAGAATGAAGTCAATGTATACATGGCCACCCAGGCTAATCAAGATAAAAGAGTTATACAAGAAGCTGTAGCAATGAAATCTAGTCCAAGAACTTCTCAAGTCGCCTCCCTCAGGACGTGCCCTTTATAGCTTGGATAAGCTGGGACAACAGCATCACTGTCAAGTTCATTCGTTCTGATACTCATTTCACTTTCAAGGGATTGAACAAAGTCATTCAAGGTTGTCTACTTCAACTTTACTTTGGCAAGGATACACTCTTCGTAGGCCTGGATCTTTAAACTAAACTTTTCTAAGTCATCTATGGTACTTCGAAGCTTCATAACATCAACTTTCAAGGATGAAAGATGTTACTAGAATGTGACGATCTATGGTTGCAATAGTCTTCACAGCCAAAGTTCTAGTTCTATCTCTAGACACAACATAGTGGACCCACTTTGGGCATTTTGCTCTAAACAAAAATATGTGATCTTTTGGAAGCCAACCTAATCCAAATTTTAAGTTCATCTTGGGACAAACCCAATCTTGAGCCAAATTTGTCATTTCAAATTGCTTTGGATCAAAATCTACAAAAGCCAAAAGCTAATCTCTTTCAAAATTACATCTCATTTTGAATCATGTCAAGCCAAGTCAAAACCCAAACTTTGATTTTTGAAAATGAACCAAAAATCCATGAAAATCCAAACCCAAATCCATTTTAAACTAAAAACTTTGATTTTCTTAAAACCTCAGGGATTCTTTTTTGTGAGTGTTACCCACATCCCCACAGAGATGCCACTCTGCATATTTGTGAAAAATAGGTCAAAAGAAAATCAAATTCATTCATAAACTTCTGAATTTTCTAAACACCTAGGGGATTCTTTTGTGGGTGTTCGCCACAGTCCCCACGGAGATGCTGTTTTTGATATCTGTGAAAACAGGGCAAAGAAATTTAGATTTCTTATGTTTTTTCAAAATTCCATCATCAAACTCTTCATGGTTTTTATCAGAATTTTCAAAATCCCAAGTTTAGGTCTACAACCTACATTGACAAATTGTCTTTTTTATCAAGTCATCCATCATTACCACAGATTGGCTATTTCAAGGTACAATGACTATCACACTGTAATCATTGCACCTCGAGGGGGCACTTGTTGACCCATAAAAAATTGTAAATAATGCAGCAAAGACACTACAAGATTTGGATTATAAAATTTCAAAGTTTTCAAAGCATTTGGACCTCATCTCAGTTCAAGTAAGGCTCTGGAGGCTGTTTGTTAGCTTCTTGGGAATCACTATAGGACCTGGCACTTCCACATGTCGAAGCAATCTCCTATTTAACGAAATTCTTTCAAGTACATTTGAAGACTATCCTTCAAGGATTCAGAGCATTTGGACATCACTCGGATCCAAACTCGGTCTAGATGGTTATGTACTGTGCTTTGTGCGCCTCAGTACAAAGTGACACCTCGCAGAGATCAAACTAGTTGAAACTCTTAAAGGAAGCTCAAATTATGCCCAAGAGAGGCCCTACAAAGTTTTAAGATAAACAGACATCATTTGACCCAAAAACTACAAGCATGTCAACTTCGGGTCAGTCCCCCCCAAGCTATGGGCTCACTGACCAAAGTCCTGCTTCCCGATGTTCAAAATTGATGAAATTGAGAAGAATACTCCAAGATGTTTCTGACGTCAGTCCCTCCAAGTTTCAAACCAAACCGAGGTAATTTGGACCTCAAACAACTGAAACAAGCGTCCACTTTCATAAAATGTCGACTGGAGAGTTGACCAACTTCAAAAGGTTAAAACAGGTTGATAAATCTACGACACTCTCAAAATAGTGTCGAGAAGCATCCTTCCAAGTTTGGTGAAGATTGAACTTCGTTTGGACCTCAAACAGGTGAAAACGAGTCACAAATGCAAAAGTTAGAAAATAGGCCTCGTCCATGACCGTGGCCTGTTCATTAAGGGAGTTGACCAACTTTAGATGGTCAAAACAAGCTGAAACTTTTATGACATGGTGAAAATAGTGTCAAGAACCATCCCTCCAAGTTTCGTGGTCATTGGACATCGTTTGGGCCTCAAACAGGCAAAAACGGGTCACAAATGTAAAAGTTCAAAAATGGGCCTCGTCCGTGACCGTGGTCGGTTCATCAAACGAGTTGACCAACTTCAGATGGTCAAAATGAGCTGAAACTTTTATGACATGGTCAAAATAGTGTCAAGAATCATCTCTCCAAGTTTTGTGGTGATTGGACTTCGTTTGGGCCCCAAATAGGTGAAAACAAGTCACAAATGCAAAAGCCCAAAATTGGACCTTGTCCGTGACCGCGGCTGCGGTCATGGACCTTCAAAGGGCACTTTCTACGGTTTTGGATTGTTTCTCTCCACTTCCTCTTGAGCTGTAACCTCTCATAACCCCCTTAACTCACTGGAACTGCCAGAAACTACTGGAGGAAGTCTAGAAAAGGCTAAGCTTTGAAAGAAAGAGAGGAGACAGATGGAGAGAGAAAATTTCAAGAAGAAAAGCATTCAAAAGGCATCCAAAGGAAGAGACACAGCAGCATTTCATGACCCTTCCCTCCCCTTTTCTCAGTTACCAAGGTAAGTAAGAAAATTTAGAGGAGGAGGAGATGAAAGGGTGGTTAAGGAACAAACCAGATTCATGCAGTAACGACTATTCCAAAGATGACGTTATCATCTTTGTTTTTCTCATTCGGTTGGGGGGGGGGTTCTTGGCCATTACAGAGGTTGTGAATAAGCCCCTTTGGGCCTCATTTTGTTCCTTGAAAGTCATAGGTTCAGAATGACACAACTTTGGCTTCCTACGATACCCTCTTCGGACTTAAACAAAAGACAGTCTGTAAACATAAATGATGAATTACAAAGTTTTCAATCGATTCCATAGTCGAATTCGATCTTTTTGATGGTTATTCAACACACCAAGATGTAATAAAAAGGAATTTCAACACTTGAAAAAGTTTCGAAGAAGAATCAGCACAAACAGTGTGAAAAGCAAGGCACAACCGTGACTTCAAGGTCACTATCTGTCAGTGACCGTGACTCACAGTCACTGATAGGTTCAAGTGACCGTGACCCACGGTCACTGGCCTGTGGCAGTGACCGCGGGTCGCGGTCACCCCAAATTTTCCTTCTTTTTTTGCATTTTTTTCCACTTTGTGTACATTTTCTTCTATTTTCCAAATTGAGATCACATCTAAGACTTGAGAGAGGGGTTGTAAACTTTGTTAACTCATGTAAACAACCTGCATTCCCACGGTCAGGGCATTGGAACCCATGTAAAAAAAGGGAAATTAATGGTAAACAGTAGTTAATTCCCATTCTTTTTAACGCTTGAAGTGCGTGAATGTTGGACATTGAATCTATTACACACTTCCATGACATTTTAAGTGCGACCACCTAATGATTTCGATTAATCAAACAAGGCTTGAAACGGGAAAACAAAATGCTACTTTTGGAATTGAAAATGATCCTACATTCATTGAAGATGTTGTAGATATGGATCACGCAAACACACAGTGGATATCAAAGGGTACATATGAGAACATGGATGATGGTGTGTTGCAAAAACCAATTGATGAATTACATGAGCCCGTGTGCCCTACTTTTCCTCAATACTGGCCATTCCACTTCACTAAAGAGGAATCTATGCCTTTTTACATAAATCCCTTCTATGATTCAAATTCCTTTGATGAATTTGGAATTGCAGTCTTTTACAAATTTGATATTCCTATGATTAAGGAAACCACAGATGAACCTAATGGGCCTCAAAAGAAATATTACAATTGGGAGGATGACCCCATTTTTCAAATTTCTGAGTCAGACAATTTGGAATCCTTGGAATCATATACTGACTTTTTCATGAAATCTGATGACCCAATCCTTAGAGAAATTGCCCTCACATTTCTTAGCCCACAATGTTATTCAAACAAACTTATGGAATTGAAGAATAGTGGTCTCATTCAGACACCCAAGACTGACAATTTGGAATCCTTTGAGCTCGTGCCTAATCAGACTTTGGAAATCAATTTAAAAGAATTTATGGCACGGGAGGACCTAGGGCCACCCAGTTGCTCATTGCATTCTCTTATATGTTTCAAAGATCCATTTTTAGGGGAGGAGGAAGAAATTTTCTTTGTGGTCGCTTCTTCACACAGTCTATGGGAACATGCGGTCCTCATGTTCATTGAGCCTACCACCAACATGGTTTCATCTCTTTTTGTGCTTCTTCTAAACTGTGTGGAGGAATTTTTCATTTAGGATCTGGGTGGACTCATGGTTTCGAATCCAATAGTGTAGGTTTTTTCGTTTTTTTTAGCATAGATATTTTCTTTTAGAGTAGCTTCATGTCTTTTTATTCTTGCTTTTCTATTTTGTCTAACCTTGGATATGGAGCAACTTAGACACATTGTCAGGTGACTTTTTCTCTTTACCCTCATTTACATTTATGTTTCCTTATGTTACTTTTACAGTTCTACATTGCATGCATAAACATCGAGGACTATTTTCATCTTAGGTTGGGGGGTGAGAATAAGCACGCTTGTCCAATTTTAGAAATTTTTTTTTGATTTTCCTGTCAGTTCTATCATTTTAGTAAGTTTTTAATCATTTTAGTTAGTTGTTTTTTAATTTTTTAGGACCTTTATTTTTTGTTTGTATTTATTTTTCATTTTAGAATAGAAAGTTTTCAAAGGAATTGAAATGATTTGAAGATATATAGAAATTTAAAATTTTCATATTTTTTAGAAGGAAGTAAAAAGAAAGTTTGCATTTTCTAAAAGAGGAAAAATATTGAACGAATACAAAAACTTGCTCTTCACCTACACACGTATACATTTTTTGACGTTTTGGAGATAAAGCTTTAATGCTGTTTTTGAAATTTTTCTGTAGAATACAATATGAACTTGAGATTTAGTTAGAATATTTTTGTTTCCTAATTCATTTTTAGTGAATTGTATATATTAGAACCAAGATGAATTAATTCGAGTGAAATGAAAATTGTCACTTAGTGTTTACTTTCGATTTGAAAAAAAAAGAGCATATAAAGAGAAGTTTGTGACTAGTTTAGGTTCGTAGCCTTTTTAACTTGAGCTTATAAGCCTGAAGGGATATGTCTATATCTAGTACCCTAAAGCCATTTGGTTTGGGAGTCATTGGCTTAACACTTATTACATGAGTTAATTAGAAAGCTTAAGGGACCTAGACATTGCACAGTCATAAAAAAAAAAGAATTATGGCCAAATGAGAGTCCGTAAAAATTTTCGAAGGATATGTACGAAAATGCATAAGGACTAAGTTTGCTCCTTAGATCCCAATTTTTGCTATATCATATAAACTTTGAAATTTCTATGTTGGAAAAGTGAGTGAGAACTGTCCGTAAGAGTTTGCAAGTAAGTATGTGCAGGGAAGGGAAGGACCAGATTTGCTCTTTGGATTCTAACATTTCTTATTTCATATGAACATGGGTACCCTTACATGGGAAAAAGATAGTGAGAGAAAAAGAGGCCAATCGAAGTAAACATTAAAGTGACAGCCATCTTAGTAGCTTTGAGAGAAAATTAATTTTTGTTAAATTTTAGGGTATCTGAGTATTTGAATGAAAAATTGTTTTTTTGTAGCATTATTGCAGAATATTTGAAATCAGTTTTTGATGTATATAATTTTTGTCATGCACACAAGCTTGTTTGAATTTGAGAAAGAGTTTATGAGAATAGAATTGTCGACCGGACTTTGAAAAGCCCGAAAAAGTAATAATTCCAGATTTCAAAAATACCTGATATGAGTGAGTTTTCTTTTGGGAATTTTTTTTTCTCCTTTACTTTTGTTCATTTTGTTGATTTTCCTTTAAAAAAAAAAGAGAATTCTGTGGGTTTATTCACTTTAAACCCTCACGAGGCACAACTCGTCTACTAGAAAAGACCTAGGAGTTTAAAGGCTTACTAGATATGCTAAATGCAATTGAGAGTGCCAATGAAAGTGGCGTTGCATTCATGTTTATTTTTTGCATTTAATTAGTTTTAGGTTTGATTATTTTAGGATGGAAACCTCATATTTTTTGCATTTTTTGCTAGGGACTAGCAAATTACTAGTTGAGGGGTGTGATGAGTCTTTAAAAATACATATTTTCATATACATTTTGCCCCATTTTAAGGACTTATTAAGCTAAAGAAGCCTCATTTAATGTGATATCATGGTTTAAAGCATTTTAAATTCATTGTAGTGCATTCCTGAATAATTTGTTTAAGAATCACACTTTTTGCTTACATTCATGAAACCTGCCAATTTTGAAAAGTCTATTTTTGAAAAGTTTTATGAAAATTTATATTCTCATAAAATAAATTAAATTTTCATCATCATTAGTTCATTCACATAAAATCATGAAAAATGGTATCCAATTTTATTGGCATTTCATTAGAGATGGGCCCATAGTCATGCATTTGTGGTTTAGGGTTAAAATTGTCTTTTCACATAAAATTACATTTGTTTTATAGAAAATTGATGATATGGGTCCCATTTGTAAAAAATTGAGGTAAAGGAATTGATTTTCAAAAGAAATGAGAGAAGGTTTGAGAGAAAAAGAAGAAAGAATAAAAGTTTGCAAAGTTGGCTTCATGTCCCCACGCACATATTCACATGTGTGGGGACACAGCTGTGAAATGTTCAAGAAAGGGGTCCCACTCTCCAACTGCTACAAGAATTCAAAATTAATGTAAGAAAAGAAAGCCAAAATGGAGAGAATTCAAGGAAAGAAAAGTCAAAGAAGGAGAATTCAAAAATAGAAAGTTAATCCCATTTTTCTTTGGACAGCATACATTAAAATGGTCATAACTCTTAAGCCAAGCATCGGATTTGGAGAATCTACCCACCATTGGAAAGCTTTTTTCGAGTAGATATCCGTAGGATCTAAGATTGTACCAATCGGAGTTAAAACAGCAAAGTTATGACCCTAAGAAGATGGCTATCATTTTTTTTACTTGAGATTGAGATTATCTCATCAAGGGTGAGCCCTATCCTTTAGTAAGTGTTAGCTAAGAAAGATGAATACACTTAGAATTCCTACAAAAGAAGGAATCTTATCTTATCTCAAACTTGGAAGATTTGTTGGCTAAGAAAAGGATTTACTAAAAGAAGAAAAGCCACATATGAGACCTTTTGAAAAGGAGTAGAAGAAAAAAAGTATAAATAGGGAACCCCTCTAACATACTCTGTATGGAAAAAGAGCTTCTTCTCCAGATCTCTACACTTCATCTTCTGCATCTCTTTTTCCTTTTATCCAAGCCCTCAAGGAGGCTTAGCCCTAAGGCCACACTACACCCTTGGGAATTTCAACTAGAAGAGGTTTTCTTCTTTTCCATCCTAGCATCTATTGTTCTTGACTTTATTTGACAATCTCTTGTAAGAAGTTTTTACATATTAGTATAATGTTATTCTTCTTAGAATTTTTCTTCTTTTCTTATGGTTTGTGTAGATTTTTTTTATTAATGCTTCTTGTGCTTGGATTGACAACTCAAGATACTAGGATCATATTTGAAGAAATCATGAACCCGATTTAAAAGAAAATTTTAAGAAGATAACTTTACTGCCTTTACTATATTTAAATTCTTGTTTAACTACATTAAAATTTTTACATTTTTGATTTTTTAATTTTTTTGCACTTATCTTTTATTTTCTGCACTTTTGTTAGCTTTCTTGTTATATTCATGTTAATTTCAAGTTTTGTTTTTGCATAGATTGATGGTTAGATTAGAATTCATTGCATGTATTTTCACAACATAGGATTTTGTGCATATTTAAGTTGCTGAAAATTAAGCTTTCAATATCTAAATCAAATGATAAAATTCAGACTCAATATACAAATAGCATTACTCAGCATGGTTTTAGCAAACTGCAGAAATAGTTTTTGGTAAAAAGTTTGAAGTGAGTAGACCATTAAAATAATAATATTTTTCTTTGAAACTTGGAAAATTAAATTTTGGGATGTGGTCTTTCATTCATTAGTATTTTAGATCAAAATAATTCAGAAAGTTTGTAAACTAGAGGCTTAAACTTTGCCAATCAATCAACTCAAATTAGAATTTTTTCATAGAATTTTGCAATGTTGTCATATTCATGCATTCATAACTTTTTCGTTTTAGTTCCTTTTTCAATTCTGTTTTTTTTTTTCCTGTTAGTTTCTTGCATTAGTAAAGTGTGATTTCTAGCCATTGAACATAGATTTTGGATGCATTAGAATATTGGATGCATTAGAATAGTTCAAATCATGCATAAAATTTGCATCAGCATATTAGTTTTCCAAACTTAGAATTGTTAAGCATCTCATGGCATGCATTGCATTACTAACTTTACGAACTTTCTAATTTTAATTTTGTTTCTAGTTTTATGTTTTTTACTATTTTGTATAATTTTCAAAGTTAAAATATCTTTTTAAACTTGTTTTAATTGAAGATTTGAATTGGAAAGTTTTTTAGTTTTGGATGTTCTAACCTGTGTCTCATTTTATAGCAGCTTTACTTTTTTTTATGAAGTTTTAGATTTAAGAGTTTTAGTTTTAGTAAGTTTCATTTTATTTTGTCGTCACTAATTTAATTTTGGTAAGTAAGACGCTTGTATTTGTTAGTTTTTAAATTAGGTTAGTTTTAGATTTTTATTTAGGGTAGGTACAAGTTGAAAAAGAATCTTAAAACACATTGCTCCTTGGGGATCGACTTGGTCTTATTAGTTTATTACTACATCAGGCTCTGCACTGGGAGCTCACAATCAAGTTTTTGGTGCCGTTGTCGAGGAGCATCATTTAAAGTAACTTCTCTAACTTTCCTGATTTACATTGCTTTGTGGGTGTGATCTAATTTTGGCATCTTTCTAGAAATAGGAGGACATGCATGGAATGATGAGCCACCCTAAATTGGAATAGGAAAGTGCATGAATTATTAGAAAGCTCACATCAATGTTATTTTTAGAAACCTTTTAAAATTGAAAAAAGATACTATTTTCAACTTGTCACAACTTCTTTATAAGAAAGTACACCAAAAGTGATCTAGTCACTGTCCTTAATCTTCTCGGTGTCTATGAAGGCCTTTGGCGCTGTAGTGCGGACAACTAGTCTGTTTAGGAAACTGATCCTTCAAATGGGTCTATCTATGACTCTACCATTTCCTGGTGGATAACTTGGCTAAGTTGGTTTCATAGGACCAGATTGGAGAATTAGAGGAAACTTTTTAACCTTAGAGAATTACTTAGATGCTTTTTGTATAACTTAGGTTTTTACAATTTTTCAAAAACAAAAAAAAAACACAAAAAAAATTCAAAAAAAAAAGTTACTCCAAAAATGGATCAATGGGAATCCACAACATGAGGGGATTTAACAATGGGCAAACCAATGGGAATGGAATCAATGCTAATGGCCCACCAAAGTCCTGGTGTGCCTTGTGTGAATAAGAGAATATTGCAAAGTTACATCAAACAACTTGTTCGGTCGGATCTTATGAACGGGAGTGGGTCAATCACTATGATCATCATTATAACGAAAGATTTATGGAAAAGTTTAATAGAATGAGTAGGTTAGATCATCAACTAATAAGGGTCTTGCGTGGTTACCCACACCCCACACAATCATTTAGTCATTCTGATATGGATGTGGGAATTCAATGACGGGCCGAATCAAATTCAAATCAATGGCATTACCACAATGACATGGGTAACATGTGTAGTCCAAATTGGGGCGATCAATCATTAGACAATTGCCAAAATGGGCCCGATATGGATCATATCTCTTATCCCCAAGAATTTACTTCGGACACGTCATATGACTACGCCTCACAGGACACATTATATGTACCCCCTTCTTCTCCCTGGTCATATGCACCTCATAACTCCCTGCCGCTTAAATGGTCATATGAGCCACCACGATCCCTAAAGAATTTTTTGGAGTATACTTTAGCCAAGTTGCTTGAGTTCACACAAAACACCATGCAAACCGTACAAAATAATGAACAATGCATGAAAAGCCTAATGACTTCGATTAATTAAACATGGCTAAAAAAGAGAAATTGATATGCCACCCTTGGAATTGAAGATGATCCTATATTTATTAAAGATGTTATAGACATGGATCACACAAACACAAAGTAGATATCAAAGGGTATATATGAGAATATAAATGATAGCGTATTGCAAGAACCAATTGATAAATCACATGAGCCCGTGTGCCCTACTTTTCCTCAGTACTGGCCATTCCACTTCACTAAAGAGGAATTTATGCCCTTTTACATAAATCATTTCTATGATTCAGATTCCTCTAATGAATTTGGTATTTCAGTCTTTTACAAATTTGATATTCCTATGATTGAGGAAACCGTAAATAAACCTAATGAGCCTCAAAAGAAAGATTACAATTGGAAGGATGACCCCATTTTTCAGATTTCTAAGTCATACAATTTGGAATCTTGGAATCATGTACCGTAAGGTCCCTACCCGTCTTAATTATAATTTATATTAATTAAGCTTGATTTCCTATTAATATGTATATTTTAGTCTTAATTCATCTTGTTCTTAATTTTTAGTAGGTCTCAATTGGGTAGATAGTTGGGTTCGAACTTAGTCAAGTAGTTGAGGACTTTCATGTAATTTAGAGCCACATTGTTACATCATTTTGGCACCACATTAATTATATCATATGCATTTCATCTTGTGATTCAACTTTCATGGTTGGCCCAGCTCAATTCAAATCCATCCTGGCCTAATTGAAGCCCAATTGCATTAAACTGTAATTTTCCAAAACAGTTGGGCTTGCATGTAAAAGTCCAGAAAAAATTTGAGTTATAAGTGGGTAACCATCATTTCTTCACCACACTTTCCTCTTCTCTTGCTGGAGCTCTATCTCTTTTATTCTTCTCTCATCTCTACTTCCATTAAAGCTAGAAACAAGACCTTGGAGCCTTACATGTGCCCCTACTAGATTCCATCCACCCCTTTCTTCATCTTTTTGTGCATCTCCTTCATTGAAGGCACCAAATTCATCTTTTGTTCATAGTCTATAGCTCTCTAAGGTAAAAGACAACTTTCATTTCATTAATTGAGTCCATAAGAGTCAAGAAGACTTAAATGAGCAACGTGCATGCATCATACACTTGATTCACCATTTGCATGTCCTTGTATGTAATAAGATTGCCTCTATTGAGGCTTCTTTCACCATCAAACCAAAGGAGAGGCTAGTTTTGGGTAAAGCATTGATATAAGGCAAGTATAAGAGTATATATTACTACATGCATGCCTAACTTTATTGATTCTTGATGTGATTATTCTAAATACAAGTTCATAGCTCCTCTAGACTTAATTAAGTATACATATATGTTGGATTAGGTAATAATGAGTATAACTATGCAATAGTAATGATATGTGGGCATCTAAGACCTAAGATTACAATTTAGAGCAAAAAACACCTCATTGAAACAGAATTTGTAGAGTTCTGTAATTGAACTCATATTTCGAACCTATTTCTAGGAATTCTGAAGTTTACGGTGAAGCCCATGGCTAAGCCATAAGTATCTATGCTTTAGAATCCAAATAGCTCAAAGACCCACATTTGAAATATGGCTAATCCTTAGCTAAGCCATGGAATCAACTACGGCTAAGCCGTAACCCTCCTGTGACTAAGTCGTAAGCCATTCTACGGCAAACTTTCCCAAGAATCCCAAAATCAAGAATTACTCTAGGCTCACCCAAGGCTAAGCCATGAATCGTGCTACGACTAAGCCATATCCCAACCATAGTCTAGCCGTAGGCTTAGCACAGCTAAGCCACGGGCCAATATATGGCTAAGCCATAATTGCATATGAAATTTAAAAAAAAGCCATTCGGCTAAGCCATAACATGTATATGGCTAAGCTGTAAGAACACTATGTACTTAGGATATTAGGGATTTTAAATGACTTTGTAGGGCCTTGATATGGCGCCTTTTCTCCAATTAAATAAGCCCAATGGTGATTAAATGATAAGGAGGACGAGTGTAGAGCTGTCACTCATCCCCTTCAATTTTCTAGATGAATTTCCAATGTCACATCAGAAGTGTTGGCATAAGAAGAGGTGTCCTTGCATACACAATGTAACGCCAAAATTGGTAACACAATAACACCAAATGTTTTATGAATATATCATGTTGAATGCTTTTGGAATCATGAATTATCTAGCATAGGGTTGGCTAGTAAATCTTGTTGATACCTTTTCAATTTAAATGCATTTATATTATTAAGAAATCTTGCCCTTAACATGATATAGTCATGTTCCCATTCTTCTTGGTGAGCCTTGAGACAATTAGTTCGGAGCTTCTACTGAGTGTGCATCTGTGAACCGAAATGGGTGTAATTAAGGTTGAGAGGGTTCGAGCTCTATTAGCTCAATTAAGCATGCATTAATTGATTATCAATTACTTGTTAATCCTAATTTCTATGAATGAATATGATCTTAAGACCAAAACTCTCTCATGTATGATATGATAAGTATGAATGAATATGTAGGAATATGAGACGAACACTACGATTGACCATAAGTATGAAAGATTTGAATTCTAGTTAATCCTGATATATTGAGTCGGCACCACTTAACTTGTACCCTTATTAGGTTTGATGGGACCAATTTGGGTATCTGTTATGTAACTACTGCAGTAGTTTATGGAGGAGTTGTCGGTGCTCCTCGGGAAGCTAACCTAATCCCTTAATGTAATTCCTATATGTATGTTATACGCTCTTTTTAGATGGTACACCACTCTTTTTTGGGAGAATATAGTCTCGTGGATGCCAACTGGTATGTATGATATCCTGTTTATGATTTGTTACTCAAGCTTAATTCATGCACAATTTGTCTAATTTTTCACTATTGCTTTCTTTTAATCAATATATACTTTAATTCATTTGATACATTAAGATGGTCTTATAAATCACTATACTTGTTAACCGTCATGTTAACAGTGCTACCTTTGGTGTTACAGGTGGTAAATCCAACCTAGTATGGCGAACGACACACCCTAACAGGAGCCTCAACAGAACCTTGGGGAGTAAATGAGTGCAATGAAGATGATGTCTTCTATTAGTCATCCTATGAAGAGCAATAATGGATTCCTTATTGGGTTATTAGCTTAGACATGCTTGGGATGTGGTTGTCCTTGTACCTAGTAATTTGATAGATACATATATAATTTTGGATTTTGTATATGTTTAAGTAATTATTACCATACAATTGTGGATGGTTAAGTAAAGACTTCAAACTTATTTATAATATGGATGATTCTTCTTTATTGTTGCTTTTGATCATTACAAGTGCATTACACAAGCTTCCACATATTGTTTGAAATTAAATTATGTGTTGGAGAAACTTCTCTACATGTTCCTATGAAATCTCCCTTGTAGCGATTTGTGCATGTCTTCACATACACAAATTGCTATAGGATTACATATGCACACCCCATGGGTCCCATTCTAACCCCAATTCCCGGGATTGGGGTGTGACATATACTAACTTCTTCATGAAATTTGATGACCCAACCCTTAGAGAAATTGCCCTCGCATTTCCTAACCCTTAATGTTATTCAAAGAAACTTATGGAATTAGAGAATAATGGTCCCATTCAGACACCCGAGATAGACAATTTGGAATCCCTTGAGCTCATGCCTAAACAGACCGTTGAAATCAATTTAAAAGAATTTATGGCATCGGAGGACCTAGGGCCACTAGTTGCTCATTGCATTCTCTCCTATCTTTCAAAGATCTATTTTTAAGGGAGGAGGAAGAAATTTCTTTGTGGTCCCTTCTTCATACAGTCTACAGGAACATGCAGTCCTCATGTTCATTGAGCCTACTACTAACATGGTTTCATCTCTTTCTATGCTTCTTGTAAACTATGTTGAAAAAAATTTCATTTGGGATCCAGATAGACTCATGGTTTTAAATCCAATAGTGTAGGTTTTTTCTTTTCTTTTTAGCATAGATATTTTCTTTAAGAGTTGCTTCTTATCTCTTTGTTCTTTGTTTTTCTGTTTTGTCTAACCTTGTACAGGGAGTAGCTTAGACACATCATCAAGTGACTTCTTCTCTTTACCCCTATTTACATTTATGTTTATTCATGTTACTTTTACAGTTCTACATTGCATGCATAAACATTGAGGATGATGTTCACCTTAGGTTAGGGGGTGGGAACAAGCACAATTGTCCAATTTTAGACAAAATTTTTTTGATTTTCCGGTCACTTTTATCATTTTAGTTAGTTTTTAATCATTTTATTAGTTTTTTTTAAAAAAATTTTTGGGACCTTTATTTTTTGTCTGTATTTATTTTTCATTTTAGAATAGAAATTTTCAAAGGAATTGAAGAGATTTGAAGATATATAGAAATATGAAATTTTCATACTCTTTAAAAGGAAGTAAAAAGAAAGTTTACATTTTCTAAAGGGGAAAAATATTGAAAGAATACCAAAACTTGCTCTTCACAGACACACACGAATACATTTTTCAACATTTTGGATATAAAGCTTTAATGCTATTTTTGGAATTTTGTTGTAGAATACAATATGAACTTGAGTTTAGTTTCTAGAATATTTTTGTTTCCTAGTTCATTTTGGGTGAATTGTATATATTAGAACCAAGATGAAATAATTCGAGTGAAATGAAAATTGCCACTCAGTGTTTACTTTTGATTTGAAAAAAAAAAGCATATAAAAAGAAGGTTGTGACTAGTTTGGGTTTGTAAACTTTCTAACTCGAGCTAGTAATGCTGGGGGGATATGTCTATATCTAGTACCCTAAAGCCATTTGGTTTGGGAGTCATTGGCCTAACACTCATTACATGGGTTAATTAGAAAGCTTAAGGGACCTAGACATTGCACAGTCATAAAACAATAAAAAAAAAAGGAATTCTGGCCCAACGAGAGTCCATAGAAATTTTCAAAGGATATGTGCGGAAATGCATGAGGACTAAGTTTGCTCCTTAGATCCCAATTTTTGCTTTATCATATGAACTTTGAAATTTCTATGTTGGAAAAAATAACTGAGTGAGGAGTGTCCGTAAGAGTTTGCAAGAAAGTATGTGCGGGGAAGGAGAAGGACCAGATTTGCTCTCTGGATTCTAACTTTTCTTATATCGTATAAACTTGGGTACCCTTACATGGGAAAAAGATAGTGAGAAAAAAAAAGAGGTCAATCAAAGTAAACATTAAAGTGACAACCATCTTAGTAGGTTTGAGAGGAAATTTATTTTTGCTAAATTTTAGGGGATCAGACTATTTGAACAAAAATTTTTGTTTTTGTAGCATTATTGTGGAATATTTGAAATCGGTTTTTGATGTATACAATTTTTCACCATGCATGCAAGTTGGTTTGAATTTGAGAAAGTTTCTAAGAATACAATTGCGGATCGAACTTTGAAAAGTCTGAAAGTTTAATTATTCCAGATTTCAAAAATATTCGATATGAGTGAATTTTCTTTTGGAAAATTTCTTTTCTCCTTCACTTTTATTCATTTTGTTTGTTTTCTTTTTTTTTAAAGAGAATTTTGTGGGTATATTTGCTGCAAACCCTCACGAGGCACAACTCATCTACTAAGGGGAACCTAGGAGTTTAAAGGCTTGCTAGATATGCTAAATGCAATCGAGAGTGCCAACGAAAGTGGCGTTGCATTCATGTTTAATTTTTGCATCGCATTAGTTTTAGGTTTGATTAGGTTAGGATGGAAGCCTCATATATTTTGCATTTTTTGCTAGGGCCTAGCAAAATGCTAGTTGGCAGGTGTGATGAGTCTTTAAAAACATAAATTTTCATATACATTTTAGCATTCCTGCATAATTTATTTAAAAAACATACTTTTTGCTTACATTCATGAAACCTACCAATTTTGAAAAGTTTATTTTTGAAAAGTTTTATGAAAATTTATATTCTCATGAAATAAATTGAATTTTAATCATCATTAGTTCATTCACATAAAATCATGAAAAATGGTGTCCATTTTCATTGGCATTTCATAAGAGATGAGCCCATAGTCATGCATTTGTGGTCTTAGGGTTAAAATTATCTTTTCACATAAAATCACATTTGTTTTATAGGAAGTTAATGATATGGGTCCCATTTGTAAAGAATTGAGGCAAAGGAATTGATTTTCAAAAGAAACTATAGAAGACTTGAGAGAAAAAGAAGAAAGAATAAAAATTTGCAAAGTTGGCTTCATGTCCCCACGCACATATTCACGTGTGTGGGAACGCAGTTGTGGAATGTTCAAGAAAGGGGTCCCACTCTCCAATTTCTGTAAGAATTCAAAATTAATGTAAGAAAAAAGCCAAAGTAGAAAGAATTCAAGAAAAGAAATTTTAAAGAAGGAGAGTTCAAGAATAGAAAATCAATCGTGTTTTTCTTTAGATAAGATACATTAAAATGGTCATAACTCTCAAACCAGGCATTGGATTTGAACAATCTATGTACCGTCGGAAAGCTGTTTTTGAGTAGATATCCATAGGATCCAAGATTGCACCAATCATGATAAAGTTATGACTCCAAGAAGATGGCTATAATTTTTCTACTCGAGATTGAGATTGTCTCATCAAAGGTGGGCCCTATCCTTTGGCAAGTGTTAGCTAAGAAAGATGGATATACTTAGAATTCCAGTAAGAGATGGAATCTTATCCTATCTCAAACTTGGAAGACTTGTTGGCCAAGAAGAGGACTTATCAAAAGAAGAAAAGCCACATATGAGACCTTCTTTGAAAAGGAGTAAAAGAAAAAAAGTATATATAGGGAACCCCTTTAACATACTCTTCATGGAAAAAGAGCTCCTTCTCCAAATCTCTATAGTTTATCTTCTTCATCTCTCTTTCCCTTCATCCTAGTCCTCCAGGAGGCTTAGCCCTAAGGCCACACTACACCCTTGGGAATTTCAACTAGAAGAGGTTTTCTTTTTTTTCCATCCTAGCATGTATTTTTCTTGATTTTATTTGACAATCTCTTATAAGGATTTTTTACATGTTAGTATAATGTTATTCTTCTTAAAATTTTTCTTCGTTTCTTATGGTTTGTGTGGATATTTTTATTAATGCTTCTTGTGCTTGGATTGACAACCCAAGATACCAGGATCATATTTGAAGAAATTATAAACCCGATTTAAAAGAAAATTTTGAGAAGATAACTTTACTGCCTTGACTGCCTTTACTACATTTAAATTCCTATTTTACTACATTTCAATTCTTGCCCTTTTGAATTTTTATTCTACACTTTTCTTTTATTTTCTGTACTTTTGTTAGTTTTCTTGTTATGTTCATGTTGATTTCAGTTTTGTTTTTGCACAGTTTGATGGTTGGATTATAATTCATTGCATGTATTTTCACATCATAGGATTTTGTGCATATTTAAGTTGTTGAAAATTAAGCTTTCAAGATCTAAATCAAATGATAAAATTCGGGCTCAATATACAAATAGTTTCAGCAAGCTACAGGAACAGTTTTTGGTAAAAAGTTCGAAGTGGTTAGACCAGTCAAATCATAATATTTTTCTTTGAAACTTGGGAAAATTAAAGTTCAGGATGTGATCTTTCATTCCCCAGAACTTCAAATCAAAATAATTTTAGAATGTTTGTAAACCAGAGTTCCCAATTAGTCAACTTGAATCAGAATTTATACATAGAATTTTGCAAAGTTGTCATGTTGATGCATTCATAACTCCTTCGTTTTAGATCCTTTTTCACTTTTGTTTTGTTTTTTTTTTTTTTTGTTAGTTTCTTGCATGTGTAGAGCATGATTTCCAACCATTAAACATATATTTAGGATGCATTAGAATAGTTCAAATCATACATAAAATTTGCATCAGCATATTAGTTTTCCAAATTTAGAATTTTTCAGTATCTCATGGCATGCATTGCATTACTAACTTTACTGACTTTCCAATTTTAATTTTATTCCTAGTTTATGTTTTTAACTATTTTAGATAATTTCCAAAGTTAAAATATCTTTCTAAACTTATTTCAATTGAAGATTTTGAATTGGAAAGTTTTTTTTTGTTTTGGAAGTTCTAAACGGTGTTTGATTTTGCAGCAACTTTAGTTTTTTCTTTTTAGAAAGTTTTAGATTTAAGAGTTTTAGTTTTAGTAAGTTTCATTTTATTTTGTTGTAACTAATTTAATTTTGGCAAGTAGGATGCTTATATTTGTTAGTTTTTAAATTAGGTTAGTTTTAGATTTTTATTTAGGGCAGGTATAAGTTGAAAAAGAACCTTAAAACACATTGCGCCCTGAGGATCGACTTGGTCTCACCAGTTTATTACTATATTGTGGCTCTACACGTGGAGGTCATGATCAATAGTGTGGGCCAATAGAAACCACTTTGAAGAATTTTATGAATTGGCTTTTTGCTTAAAAAGTGGCCCCCGCATGCCTATGTGTTACAGGAAGAGATGACACTATGTTTTTCATGATCAGGTATACATCTTCTTATTATTTGGTCAGGGTAGTAATTGAAAAGATATGGATCATCCTAGAAAAAATGTCGAACCTGAGAAAAGAATGAGTTTTTATCTTGCTTGTTCCAATGATTAAGAATATTGCCCGTAGCAAGATAGTTCATGATATTAGCATACCAAGGGGATTATGAGATAGCAAATAAATGTTCATCCAAGAAAATATCATGGATAGTGTGAGTTTAGGGGTGTCAGAAGTGACCTACCTTGATAAATGATCTGCCATAACATTCTCTACTCCTTTCTTATTAATTTCTAAGTTAAATTCTTGAAGTAGGAGGATCCAACGGATGAGTCTAGGCTTAGCATCCTTCTTTGAAAAAATGTATTTGAGCGCAGAATGATTGGTGAAAACCACTATCTTAGATCCAATCAAGTAGGATCTAAACTTGTCAAGTGCAAAGACCATTGCCAGCAATTCTGTCTCAATTGTTAAATAGTAGATCTATGCACTATTCAAGCTCCTACTAGCATAATAAATCACGTAAGGTTTCTTATCCTTACGCTAGCCCAATACAGCCTTACCTACATAATCACCAGTATCACACATTATCTCAAAGGGCAAAGTCCAATCAGGAGGTTGCATAATCAGTGCAGACATCAGTATGCCTGTTAATTTATCAAATGATTCTTGGCATGCCTCAGTCTATTCAAATTCTACCTCTTTGGAGAGCAAGTTATAAAGAGGTCTATATATGGAACTGAAATCTTTAATAAACCTTCTGTAAAAACCTACATGCCCTAAGAATGATCTGACATCTCTTACAGTTTTTGGTGTATATAGATTGGTGATCAAAACTATTTTGGACTTGTCAACTTCCAATCTCCTTTCCGACATAATGTGACCAAGGACAATTCCCTGGTGAACCATGAAATGGCATTTCTCCCAATTCAACACAAGATTCTTTTCTTCGCTTCTAGTGAGGACCATTTCTAGATTGCTCAAACAATCCTCAAATGTATCACCAAAGACAATGAAATCATCCATAAAGACCACAAGAATATGCTCCACTATATCACTGAAAATGCTCACACATGTAATGCTGAAAGGTGGCTGGAGCATTGCATAACCCAAAAGGCATTTGCCGATAAGCGAAGGTACCAAAGTGGCATGTGAATGTGGTCTTTTCTTGGTTTTCTGGGGCAATTTTGATCTAGTTATACCCAGAACATCCATCAAAAAATGATAAGAGGAGTGGCCGGCTACCCTTTCCAAAATTTAATCCAAAAAGGGTAAAGGGAAATGGTCTTTACATGTGTATGTATTTAGTTTTCTATAGTTAATGTATACTCTCCATTCTGTGGGTACTTGGGTTGGGACCATTTCATCCTAGGCATCTTTTACTATAGTAAAACCGGCTCTATTTGAAACAACTTGGGTAAGGCTGACCCGCTGGCTATCCGAGATTGGATAAATTAAACCCACATCCAAAAGTTTAAGCACTTCAGTCCTAACTACTTCTTGAATGGTAGGATTAAGCCGACATTGCATCTACTTACATGGTATTGTATCATCTTCAAGGTAGATGTGATGTGTACACACTAAATGATCAATTCTTTTGATGTTAGCCACATTCCAAAGTATTGCTCCCTCATGCATTTTGAGCATTTTCAACAGTTAGCCTTCTTGGTGCTCAGTAAGTAGCTATGAAATAACCACAAAATATATTTCATTATCACAAATGTAAGCGTATCGCAAGTTTGATGATGCAAGGGGCTTCAACTTAGGTTGAGGTGGTTTCACCTGAGATGGAAGAGTTGGTATATCAATTGGTACAAGCTCCTCAAAATGGGGTTGCCATACTGCATGAACATTTTCAATAGTATCATTTTTCAATTCCTCAAAAGAATCCATGTCCTTTTTGGCCTTAAACATTAGTGGAATGTGGGAGTTAATGCACACCTCAAGGTCATCCTCAACCAAGGTACTAATCAAGTTTACACCATGATGGTTAGTCTCGAGATCTCTTAACTGTTTGCACATTTGAAAGATATTGAGGTCCAAGGTTATGTGCCCAAAAGAAAGTTTGAGCCTTCCACTATGACAATTAATAAGTGCATTGGAAGTGGCCAAGAATGGTCTTCCCAGAATGACAGAAATTTCACTACTTTCATTTTGTACTGGTTCTGTATCTAGAACATAGAAATCTACTGGAAAGAAAAAATGCTCAATATGTACCAAAACATCCTCTATTAACCCTCTCGATTTTTTAATAGATCAATCAGTGAGTTAAAGAGTAGTTTTGGTTAGTTTCAACTCGCCAAGCCCCAATTACAAAAAAACTGAGTAAGGTAATAAATTCCCACTCGCTCCCAAATCTAGTAAAGCTTGACCTATTCGATGATTTCCAATGACACATGGAATGGTGGGGCATCTCGGATCTTTGTATTCAAGAAGAGTGGTTTAAGTTAGGTATACACTTATTTGTTCAGTGAGGAATGCTTTCTTGGGAACATGAACCCTACATTTAGCAGTGCAAAGATCTTTTAAGAATTTAGTGTAGGTAGGGACCTATTTAATGGCATCTAACAGAGGGATATTGATTTTGACTTCTTTAAGAACATCAAAATTTCTTGCTTTGAGAGGGCTTGTCCTTTCCTTTTCCAAAATTTTAAGATTTTTTTAAAATTTTTTTATTTTAAAAAAATGAGAAAACCCTAGAATGTAAATAACTCCCTAAGGTTGAAAAGTGTCCTTAAGTTTTCCAATCCTGTCCTATGAAACCAACTCAGCCAGGTTAGCCACCAGGAAGTGGTAGAGTCACAGATGAACCCGTTTGAAGGACCAATTTCTTAAATAGACTGGCTATTGTGCGTTATAGGAGCAAGGCTGTCTTGGACACTGAGAAGATTAAGGACAGCAATTGGATTACTGTTGGTATACTTTCTTCTAACGAAGTTATGACAAGTTGAAAAACAATAACTTTTTCCGATTTTAGAAAGCTTCTAAAAATATCTGTGATGTGACTTTCTAACAATCCATGCACTTCCCTATTCTAATTAAGGGCAGTTCATCATTCCATGATGTCCTCCTATTTCTAGCAAGATGCCAAAATTAAACCACAGCCACAAAGCAATGTAAATAGGGAAAGTTAGAAAAGTTACCTTTACTGGCGCTTCCCAGCAATGGCACCAAAAACTTATACGTCACCTCCAAGTGTAGAGTTGCGATGTAGTTATATTCCGGTAAGTACTGAGTCAAATTCAGAAGGGGCTACGTCTAAAGAAGTTTTCAACTTGTCACTTGCCTAAATTAAATCCTAAAAATATTCTAATTTAAAATCTAACAAATACGGTCATTCGGAAATATTAAACAAGTACAATAACAATTCCTAAATTAAAATTCCCTAGAAATAAAAACTATAAAAAAATTTGCAAAAAAAACACGCATTAGACCTTCCAATAAAATAAAAACTAAAATTAGAAACTTACTAAAAATAAAAACTAAAAAAAGTTAGAAACAAATTAAACTAAATTAAAAGAAAACAAAAACTTTCCTAAATTAAAAGTTAAGTTAAGAATCTACACTTTCTAAAAACAAAATTTCAAATTAGAAAGTTAGTGAGTAAGAGCAAAAATTAAAAACTAACCTAAGTTAATCTATTTCTAAAACCGTACAATGTATATGATCTAGACAATGCAACTTTTTAATCTAAGAATGCAACAAATCAAACATGAAAAAACTTTCCTAAGCATGATAAACATAAAAATGAATGCAAATCTGAAATTTAACTTTCCTAAAGTAATCTATAATGTATGAATTCAAACTAAAAAAAACTACATGAATGAGTGGGGCATGTATGTTTGTATGATGGGAGACCTTGTTTACTTCAGAAATCACATTTCATGGGGATGATTCAGTCATGTTTAAGATCTGAAACTTCTTCCTTTAATCACAGAAAATCAGTTTTTAAAGAGTGATTTAAACAATTGACAGCAACATCAAAAAATCACCTTGAATATGGGCCATCATTCACTACAGTTTCAATACTATTTTGGACTATTTTAGAGTGTATTGCAAAATCTGATTTTAGGTTTAAAAGACTGTTCAAGACACAGGCATTCAGCTATTAAAACATGTGTAAATCTGTCTCTATAAAATCATCCAACATAACCCAATTGAGAATATTTTCTGCACCAAAATCTGGATTGTTTTCAATGATTTTCCAGGTTTGAATTCAGATGTAAAATAGTTGTTAACATTGAGCATTTGACTTATATAAACATGTACAAATCAGATTTTCCAAAATTCGTCTAACATGAACTTTGTTAAGAATAATTTCTGGACTGTTTTTAGTTTAGATTCATGGAACTTAGCAAACCTGAAAATCTAATTTCCAAATCGAACATAATCATCACCATTACACAGGATTGAAAAGTGAGATATGCATAAATCTAATGCAATCTATAGCAATAAACAATTCAAAAAAAAACTGTGCATGAACATAAAAAAGGGCAAAAAGCTACAATAAAGTGCAGAAATTAAAAGTGTAATTTATACATATATATAAGTGCAGGAATTTAAATGTATGGAACGACTACTTTATTCCAAACTAATTTCAAAAATAAAGTTAATATTCCAAGACTTATACAGTGGAATGAAATTAATCTATCTGCTAAATGGCGCTTAGAAAACGCTCAACCAAAAAGGTCCTTAGAAAATCAAGATATTGAAAGAATTATTGAACATGAAGATGGAAGTGTTGAAATAAATTTTCAAATAGATTCAAGAGATACGACTCCTACTGTTTATTAACCTTTTAGAAAGTCTTATTCTCATCCTTCCTTCGTGGTAGGATCTTCCATAAAAGAACCATCCCGAGTTTCTTGCTCTACACCTAATGTAGACCTTCGACCTGCAAGACTTGTGTATCGATCTCACAATTAAAAAAGAATTTACCTTTACATCCTCTCACAAAATCCTTATTTAACCATGTTTCTCAGGAACATAAAGACTTTCTAAAAGCAAAATGGTATAAATATATGTATGATAATCAAAAAAATATTTATTTCTTTGATTGGCTTAAACTAGCCATGCAGAAAGCTTATAATACTGAAGATTTATCCATCAATATGATAACTAAATTAAGCTCTTCTTGGATTATAGCTTCTACCAGTTCCTCTCCACAATGAATTGAAGAATCTATACATCCTCCAATACATCAAACCAATTATAAAGAAACTTTAGCTGTACCCATAAAAGATATTACAAAAATATAGGGAGACAAAGGTAAAACTGAATTTATTTACAAATAAATTTAAGCCATGTTTTAGAACAAAATAATTATACAAATATTAGCCTTCATACTATTGGCCAACAAAGTGATAGAATTGAAGATAAAGTTGAAAATATTTTAAAATTTTATGAAACTAGTTCTTCCCATAAAGTAATTAAGATACAATCTTTAGGTTTCAAAGTGAAGCCCATAAAGATTGAAAGTTAGAAAAAAAACCCTTAAAATTTTTAGATGAACTAATCAATCAATTATCTCATAGTTTTACAAACATAAAACTTAAAGATAATAAAGAAAATAAAGATGAAAATTCTATAAATGTTTTAGTTTCTAAAGCTTCGAGCTCATACTCAGAATTCTCTGTTTCTGACTCCATAGAAGAAAAATCAAATGAAAATCAAGATCAAGGATCTCTACGACTTAATAAAATATTCAGATGGTAAAAACCAATAGTCACTGTAGCAAAAACAAGAAATTATTATCCAAGACCTACTCCAGTTGATCTTCACTTTTGAAGAACACGCTATTCTAAATGACCTTCTATTTGAAAACTCTTCAGTATATGAATGGAATGTAGATGGATTATCTGAATATCAAATCCTACAACTATGCCAACACATGATGATAGATGCCTCTACCATCATGACTGCTGGTAATGATCAAAGACATGTAGTAAATGCAGTCGTCCTTGGATTTATTGGACAATTACATGGTTAGTGGGAAAAATACCTATCTAATACAAAAAAAAATGCTATATTAAATGCAGTAAAAGGAGATCCCTCAGGAAATCCTGTTCTTACTCTTCAAGGCTAAATGATCCCTAATTCCATCGATATGCTTATTACCAATATATTTAAACATTTTATTGGTAATTATATGAATGTAGAAGAAAAATTAAAAACACAATTAATCAATTTATCTTACCCAACATTATCAGATTTTTGTTGTTATTAAGATGTTTTCTTATCAAAATTTTATACAATCGATGAAAGTAATTTATAATTTTGGAAAGAAAAATTCATATATGGGCTTCCTAAGCTTTTTGCAGAAAAAGTTAGAGAAGAATTAAAATAAAAAAATTATGGAAATTTGAATTATGGAATGTATACATATGGTGATCTAATTCAAAAGATTAATAAAGTTGGATTTTAATTATGCAATGAAATCAAACTTAAACGTCAAATTGAAAATCAAAAAAGAATCAGCAAGTATGAACTTGGTGATTTTTGTTTTCAATTTGGTATGGAACATTAATCAGTCCCTCTAGCTAGAATAAAAAGAAAAACTTAAAAAGAAACCATCAAAAAAGAAAATCTAAACATTTTTCAACTCCACAATATTATACTCCCTTAAAAATATATCATAAAAAATCTTCTCATAAAAACCCTTATAAAGAATTAAAGAAATCTTATACAAATGATAATCCATCCACTTCTTATCCCAAGCAAAAGAAATACAATGTTATAATTGCAAAGAAAAAGGACATATAGCTCTTGACTGCCCAAAAATAAAAGTAAAAACAAAAAAAGAAATCAAAACTATTTTAAAAGGATCCTCAGCGTCAGAGTCATCCAGTTCCTCTGATACAGATTATTTTTCCTCTCATTCTTCAGATACATGTCACTATAAAATATTTGAGAATGAAATCCAGTATGAATCTGCTTTTTCTTCCTCTTTATCTTTAAACGTACTTTCTGCTCCAGAAGAACTGGTGCTAGAAATGTATAAAGATTTCAAAGATGAAGAATTAAAAAATAAATATATTGAATAAATATAGAATATAAATAAAGAAAATAAAAATGGAAAAGCTTCTATATCAAATAATATATCTGACTTGCCTGAACAATTCAGCATTAAAACTGTATTAGATAGATTAAGAGAGCAGCAAGCTCTTTCTCATCTTTCAATTTAAGATCTTTATAAAGAAATTACTAATAAAAAGCAAGAAATAAAAGAATTACAATAAGACTTAATTGAACTTCAAGAACTCAAACGTGTTGAGAATCTTGAATTTCACACACACAAAATTTATCAAGAAAATAATGATAATAATTTAGAACATCAAAAATAATTTGGTGAAGGCTTAAATGGTTTTGTAAATTCTTTAACAAGAAATCCACTTAAAAAATGGAAAACTCGAGTTACAATTAAGATCAAAGACTTCCTTATTAAAGCATTACACTTACTAGATAGTGGCACAGATGTTAATTTAATAAGAGAAGGATTAATCCTAACAAAATATTATGAAAAAACCAATAATAAACTCAATCTAGCTACTGCTAGTAAAAAACTACATTTCAAATACAAATTAATTAATGTTTATGTTTGTAAAAATGGTACATGCATAAAGAGTAATTTCCTTCTAGGAAAGGATTTAAACAATGATGTTATCCTTGGAAACCCTTTTCTACAAATTTTATAGCCTTTTCAAATTGACTCATCAAGTCTAAAAGCTATGTTAGACAATAAAGAATTAATTTTTGATTTTGGTGAATCAACTCCTATTCAACATATCAATAGTATTCAGACAAAGTGTAAACAATAATGTGGTGTGCAAAAAACAATCAAATATCTATTTCCAAATAAAACTGATCTTATTAATCATCTCTCTAATGTCTTAATGTTTTCTACATTTAATCCTATATCTAGATTTTTGTACCTTCAAATTCTACCTGGAGGATAGTTATAAAATTATTTTTCTTTTCCCAAAGAAAAAAAATTTAGATTATTGATAATTCTCATTCAAACCTATCTGCCTTCAGGAAGTATCCCTTCTCATTATGAATCAAGTACAAGCAAAAGCAAAGCCCCTATTCAGGAATCAAGCTCTTCCTTCATACCTACATCCTAACAAATATCAATTCCTTTCCTCAATCCAGGATTATCTGTCATTTCACAAGAACTTATCAATGCCCATTGGAGTTCCATTCTGTTTGACAAAAGAAAAAATACTAGAAAAACCCTATCCAAAATTGCAAACCATATCAAGGACTTAGAAAGCCAAATCCTTATGTAGTATAACATCCATCAAAGAGCACTGTTATCCACCTATGCTGATGAAAAAACATCCAAAATTCACCTCCTGAAAAATGTTTACATAGCTTTTCTAGATGAGATAGTTGCAAGAATTAAAGAAAAAACTATTTCTTGAGGAGCAATTAATGCTCAAAGCTCAATATATAAGTTGGGCAACTGGCATTCCAAATTGTTCCTGCCATCGTATGAAGTTGATATCTCATATATCGAACAAGAATTACTCCAAAGATTTTCTTTATGCAGAGATGATTTTGAAATGATACAGTAGCTCCTTGTAATTGTGCGCCATGCCCTTCGTAGCCTTGGAGTTACTAAAATACAACTTCTCATAATGATTTCATCAAGTTTTGGTGAAAGATCAAAAATCTAGTTTTATAAACCTTATTAATTATGGACCATCATGAATTATGATGAAGGAGATTTAGTCTGCAAAAAGTTCATCTCTACCTTAATTGATTACGAGCATCTCCCGGTTGATTATCCAGCTTAATGGTATGAATCTCATGAAGTGGCTACAATGGAATATAGCTTAGAACGCCTCTGAACTTATGATCCAGCTTTTGATCGGTATCAATGATTTCTCAATCTAAAAGGTCATCTTGAATTTGCAAGTACATATAGATATGTTTGGTGTGATGGTCGAAGAGTTGTTTGCGCTATTGATGATCTCATTGAGCAAACAACGGTGATGCAAAATCCACATAAATCTGGACATATAGCTCTTAATCAAATTATCAATGCTTATGAAGACATGTCTTTTGATATTTCTAATAGAACTCAAAAAGAGCACTTTTTAACAAGAGCTTTTTCTACTAGCCCATCAATAATATTCCATGGTGAATTAGCAAATGATGGCTGCGATGAGCACTTTTGATGCAAGTATCCAATAATACTATGCTTAGCATAAAGATTCTTCCAACAAGAGCTTTTTCTACTAGCCCATCAATGAGTTTTTTTGGAAAAAGTACTACAAAAGGACTAAAAGACAAAGCATATCTCTCATAAGAACAAGTAGTATTTCATTCTCGACATGCACATCTATGAATAACTTATCTCCTGAAAGGGAAAAGAAATAAAGACATGACATATACCTTATCAAGTCACTCAAAGCAATCATGACATCTCACTATTCAGAATAAAGTTCATCTACAGCAAAGATTGTGATTTTTGCCTGTAGTTTGGCTGCATCATTAAATTTGTCAGCACATGAAATTAAATGCAAATGCAGTGTAAATTCAGTTGTAATGAAATGTAAATTATGTTGTTTATGACTGTAAATAGGTCTAGCCTTCCTCATGTATCAGCAAGAGTTAGAATACCAGTCAAAATCTAACCTTGCTTCCACCACCATCTCCTCTCTCCTCTCCCTTCCGCTTTTGTATACCCACCATCTTGCCCATTTGGTATCAGAGTGAAGTTGGCATTTAGTTTGTAATCAAGTATCGTTGCAATATAAAGTCGTTTTGTGAGTATTTCCTCACTTATCTTTATGTTTTGATTTTGTTTAAGGAATTGCTGACTCAAAAGCAAGATCATCAGAAATCTTAATACTTGTTTGTGTGTTTGTTATTATTGAGAAATTTTAATCATATTCCACCCGAAGTGAAGCTAGGGTAGCCATTGTTGTCACCGTTGTTAGCCATATGAAGGCATTTAAGGCATTTTGTTGGTGTGTAAATCCTCTATTTCATTGGATACTTATGGTGGATTTAGTTAAAATAACTTTGTAATACAAATTATTGCTAAGCTTATTAAGAAGTTTGTACCTTCTTCTTTTTCATCGTCAAATTCCTTATCTTCTATGTCAATTAAAAATAGTAAAGAAATCAGTTATGATGATTTAGATCAAGTTATTTGTGACTGGACTATTCCAACCATAAATAAAAATGAAATTTATAAAGTTGGAAGTTTTCAATTAAAATCAAGTTATAAAGTAAAAGCCATTGAAATAACTGAATCCATTACCAGTAATATTGAGCATCTTTCTTTAATCAAGCCCCATGAAATAAAGGAGCATGTTAAAGCATACAATTATATTCATTTTGGATTAGTGCAAGTTGCTTTGAAGCCTTTTACAAGACTTGTACTTAGAACAGAAGCTCTCAACTATGTTCAAGATATAAGAGATAAAAAATTTAGTGATTCATTGCTTAGAATGGTTAAATCAAGTTTGGCTAATGGCCCTATTTTCTTTGATTGCTTTCCAAATTTTTCTGTTTCCCTTACAGATCTAGGTGCACATGAAGCTCTTACTCTTGCTATCCAGAAAAAAGGTTTTGATATGAATCCCAATAATCAAGATCTTGCTCTCATATATAGAGTTTATTGTAAACTCATGAATTCAGTTGTTCCAGGCATAGCCTATTCGCATCAAGCAAAAGGTATGACTACTTTATTCCAAACTAATTAAAAAATTAAAGTTAATATTTCAAAACTAATATAGCGGAATGATATTAATCTATCTAGTAAATGGCGCTTAAAAACTGCCCAACAAAAAAGGTCTTTAGAAAATCAAGATATTGAAACAAATATTGAACATGAAGATGGAAGTGTTGAAATAAATTTTCAAATAGATTCAAGAGATATAACTCCTACACTTTATCAACCTTCTAGAAAGTCTTATTCTCATACTCCCTCTGTGGAAGGATCTTCTAGAAAAAGAACCATTCCGAGTTTCTTACTCTGCACCTAATGTAGACCTTCGACCTACAGGACTAGTGCATCATTCTTATCAAGTTTCTCCATCTAATACATATAATCCTTCGGAATCTGATTTCAATATAAATGTTATTAAATGTTTTGAAATTGATAAAGAAATGTTAAAAAAGAATTTATGTTTACATCCTCTCACAAAATCCTTTTTTAACCATGTTTCTTAAGAACATAAAGACTTTCTAAAAGCAAAATGATACAAATATATGTATGATAATCAAAGAAATATTTATTTCTTTGATTGGCTTAAACTAGCCATGAAGAAAGCTTATAAAACTGAAGATTTATCCATCAATATGTTAACTGAATTAAGCTCTTCTTGGATTATAGCTTCTACCAGCTCCTCTCCACAAAGAACTGAAGAATCTATATATCCTCCATTACATCAAATCATATATAAAGAAACTTCAGCCATACCTACAAAAGATGTTGAAAAATACGAGGAGATAAAGCTAAATCTGAATTTATTTACAAATCAGATCTAAGTCATGTTTTAGAACAAAATAATTATACAAATATTAACCTCCATACTATTGGCTAACAAACCAATAGAATTAAAGATAAAGTTGAAAATATTTTAAAATTTTAAGAAGGATCTTCTTCACAAAAAATAATTAAGATAGAAACTTTAGGTTTTCAAGATGAAGCCCTTAAAGATCTAAAGTTAGAAAGGAAACCTTTAAAATTTTTAGATGAACTAATCAATCAATTATCTCATAGTTTTATAAATATAAAACTTCAAGAAAATAAAGATTAAAAAGCTAACAAATCTATAAATGTTTTAGTCTCAAATTCTAAACCCTCTAGCTCAAATTCAGAATTTTCTATAGTTGAACATATAGAGAAAGAGTCTAAAACAAATGAGAATCAAAATGATCAAAATTAAGAATCTCTACAAATCAACAAAATATTTAAAAGACAAAAACCAATGGTGACTACAGCAAAAACAAGAAATTATTATCCAAGACCTACTCTAGTTGATCTTCAATTTGAAGAACAAGCTCTTCTAAATGGCCTTCGATTTGAAAACTCCTCTATATACGAATGGAATGTAGGTGGACTATCTGAATATCAAATCCTCCAACTATGCCAACACATGATGATATATGCCTCTACCATCATGGCGGCCGGTAATAATCAAAGGCATGCAGTAAATGCAGTTGTCCTTGGATTTATTGGACAATTACATGGTTCGTGGGAAAAGTACCTATCTGATATAGAAAGACAAGCTATACTAAATGCAGTAAAAAGAGATCCTTCAGGAAATCCTGTCATTACTCCTCAAGGTAAAATGATTCCTGATTCTATATACATACCTATTACCAATATAGTAAAACATTTTATCGGTAATTATCTGAATGTAGAATAAAAAATAAAAACTCAATTAATCAATTTATCTTGCATAACATTATTAGATTTTCATTGGTATAAAAATGTTTTCTTATCAAAACTTTATACAATCAATGCAAGTAATTCAAAATTTTAGAAAGAAAAATTCATATTTGGTCTTCCTAAATTTTTTGTAGAGAAAGTTAGAGAAGAATTAAAATAATAAAATTATGGAAATTTGAATTATGGAATGTATACATATGGTGATCTAATTCAAACGATTAATAAAGTTGGATTTTCATTATGCAATGAAATCAAATTTAAACATCAAATTGAAAATCCAAAAAGAATCAACAAGTTTGAACTTAAAAAGAAACCATTAATCAATCATTCTAGCTAGAATAAAAAGGAAAACTTAAAAAGAAATCATCAAAAAAGAAAATCTAAACATTTTTCAACTCCACAATATTATACTCCCTCCAAAAGATATTATAAAAAATCTTCTTATAAAAACCCTTATGAAGAATTAAAGAAATCTTATACAAATGATAATCCATCCACATCTTATCCTAAGAAAAAGAAATACAATGTTATAATTGCAAAGAAAAAGGACATATAGCTCTTGACTACCCAAAAATAAAAGTAAAAACAAAAAAAGAAATCAAAACTATCTTAAAAGGATCCTCAGCGTCAGAGTCATCCAGTTCCTCTGATACAGATTATTCTCCCTTTCATTCTTCAAATACATGTTAGTGTAAAATATTTGATAGTGAAATCTAGTGTGAATCTGCTTCTTCTCCTTCTTTATCTTTATACGTACTTTCTGCTCTAAAAGAATTGGTGCTAGAAATGTATAAAGATTTCAAAGATGAAAAATTAAAAAATAAATATAGAATATAAATAAAGAAAATAAAAATGGAAAAGCTTCTACATCAAATAATATATCTAACTTGCCTGAACAATTCAGCATTAAAACTGTATTAGATAGATTAAGAGAGCAGCAAGCTCCTTCTCATCTTCCAATTCAAGATCTTTATAAAGAAATTACTAATAAAAAGCAAGAAATAAAAGAATTATAACAAGACTTAATTAAACTTCAAGAACTCAAACACCGTGTTGAGAATCTTGAATTTCACACACACAAAATTTATCAAGAAAATAATGATAATAATTTAGAACATAAAAAATAATTTGGTGAAGGCTTAAATGGTTTTGTAAATTCTTTAACAAGAAATCCACTTAAAAAATGGAAAACTCGAGCTATAATTAAGATCAAAGACTTCCTTATTAAAGCACTACACTTACTAGATAGTGGCACAGATGTTAATTTAATAAGAAAAGGATTAATCCTAACAAAACATTATGAAAAAACCAATAATAAACTCAATCGAGCTACTGCTAGCAAAAAACTACATATCAAATACAAATTAATTAATTTTTATGTTTGTAAAAATGGGACATGCATAAAGAGTAATTTCCTTCTAGGAAAGGATTTAAACAATGATGTTATCATTGGAAACCCTTTTTTACAAATTTTATAGCCTTTTTAAATTAGCTCATCAGGTCTAAAGAATTAATTTTTGATTTTGGCGAGTCAACTCCTGTTCAACATATCAATAGTATTCAGACAAAGTGTAAACAAGAATAAGTTGTTCCAAAAGTAATCAAATATCTAGTTCCAAATAAAATGGATTTTATTAATCGTCTCTCTGATGTCTTCTTGTTTTCTACATTTGATCTTGCATCCAGATTTTGGTACGTTCAAATTCTAACTGGAAGACAAATATAAAATTATTTTTTGCTTCCCAAGGAAAATAAAAATTTAGATTATTGATAATTCTCATTCAGACCTATTTGCTTTTAGGAAGTGTCCCTTCTCATTATGACATTAAGTACAAGCGAAAGCAAAGCCCCTATCCAGGAATCAAGCACTTCCTTTAAACCTACATCCCAATAAATATCAATTCCCTTTTCCAATCTAGGATTATCTGTCACTTCACAAGAACTTATCAATGCCCATAGGAGTGCCATTTTCACTAATAAAGGAGAAAACACTATAAAAAATTTATCCAAAATTGCAAACCATATCAAGGACTTAGAAAGCCAAATCCTTATGTGCCATAACATCCATCAGAGAGCACTGTTATCCACCCATGCTAATGAAAAAACATCCAGAATTTACCTCCTGGAAAAGGTTAACACAACCCTTCCAGATGAGATAACTACAAGAATTAGAGAAAAAACTATTCCTTTTCATATCAAGGAGCAATTAATGCTCAAAGCTCAATATATAAGCTGGGCAGCTGGCTTTACGAAACTGTTCCTACCATCATATGAAGTCGATATCTCATATATCGAATAAAGATTAGTCCAAAGATTTTCTTTATGCGGAGATGATTTTGAAATGATACAGCAACTCCCTACAATCATGCATCATGCCCTTCGAGCCTTGGAGTTACCAAAAGACAACTTCTCATAACGATTTCTCAAGTTTGAATAAAAGATCAGAAATCTGGTTTTATCAACCTTATCAATTATGGACCATCATGAATTATGAAGAAGGAGATCTAATCTGCAAAAAATTCATCTCTACCTTAAATGATTACATGCATCTCCCTGTTGATTATCTAGCTCAATGGCAAGAATCTTTTGAAGTCGCTACAATGGAATACAGCTTAGAATGTCTCCAAAAGTATGATTCAGCTTCTGATCAATATCAAAGATTTCTCAATCTAAAAGGACATCTTGAATTTGCAAGTACATACAGATATTTTTGGTGTGCCGGTCGACGAGTTGTTTGCATTGCTGATGATCTTGCCGAGCAAACAACGGTGATACAGAATCTTTCCAAATACGGACATGCCATACTTAATCAAATTCTTAATGCCTATGAAGATATCTCTTTTGAAATTTCAGAAAAAACTCATGAAGAATTAATTTAACTATTCCATGGAGAATTCTAAAATGATAATGAAGGTTGGAATGACCCTTGTCATAATTTTGAGTCTATTATGAAGTTCTCCGCCAGTTGCAATGGAATTCATCAGGATGGTGATTACCCTTATCAGGTTTTAGATTTATCAAGATTTATTAAGAGTTTTCTCTGTAAAGCTTGCAAAGAAAAGATAACAAAAGCTTTATCATTGCTACTAAATCCATAGCTATGCTATTCTCTACAAACACATCAAAGTTGCGTTGAAAACGTACTATACAAAAAAGCTACTTTGAGAAAGAAGACAAAAGACAATTGGGAAAATCCAAAAGCCAACAAGAAAATTCAAGGCTCCATAGACTCCTCTCTCCCCAACAGACCAACCAGGTACTATGCAGAAGAATAAAGCAACATCCTCCTAGCCAATAAGTAAACTGATCACAGCCTGAAGACAAACCATCTATATGGCAATCTGTGATTCTATCCAACAGTAACATCCTGAAACATCATAAAATGAAATGCAAATGCAGTGTAAATTCAGTTGTAATGAAATGTAAATTATGTTTGCTAAGGCTATAAATAGTAACAGCCTTCTCCATGTACAGGCAAGAGTTGGAATGTGAGTCAAAATCCAGCCTTGCTTCTACCACCATCTCCTCTCTCCTCTCCCTTCCGCTATTGTTTACCCACCATCTTCCCCATTTGGGATCAGAGCCAAGTTGGTTTCAAATTTGTAATCAAGTATCGTTGCAATATAAAGCCACTCTGTGAGTATTTCTTCACTTATCTTTATGTTTTGATTTTGTTTAAGGAATTGCTGACTCAAAAGCAAGAATGTCAAAAATCTTAATACTTGGCTATGTGTCTGTTATTATTGAGAAATTTTAATCATATTCCACCCAGAATGAAACTAGGGTAGCCATTGTTGTCACCGTTGTTAGCCGTGTGAAGGCGTTTAAGGCATTTTGCCAATGTGTAAATCCTCTATTTCATTGGATACTTGTGGTGGATTTGGTTAAAAAACTCTGTAATATAAATTATGGCTAAGCTTATTAAGAAGCTTGCACCTTCTTCTTCCTCATTATCAAATTCCTTATCTTCTATGTCAATTAAAAATAGTAAAGAAATTAGTTATGACAATTTAGATCAAGTTATTGGTGACTAGACTATTCCAACTGTAAATAAAAATGAAATTTATAAAGTTAGAAGTCTTCAATTAAAATCAAGTTATAAAGTAAAACCATTGAAAGAACTGAATCCATTACAAGTAATATTTAGCATGTTTCTTTAATCAAGTCCCATGAAGTAAAGGAGTATGTTAAAACATACAATTATATTCATTTTGGATCAGTGCAAGTTGATCTAAAGCCATTAACAAGACTTGGACTTAGAACTGAAGCTGTCATCTATGTTCAAGATACAAGACATAAAAAATTCAGTGATTCATTACTTGAAATGGTTGAATCAAGTTTGGCTAATGGCCTTACTTTCTTCAATTGCTTTCCAAATTTCTCTATTTCCTTTACAGATCTAGGTGCACATGAAGCTCTTACTCTTGCTATCCAAACAAAAGGTTTTGATATGAATCATTATAATCAAAATCTTGCTCTCATATATAGATATTATTATAAACTCATGAATTTAGTTGTTCCAGGCATAGCCTATTCGCATTAAGTAAAAGGTATGACTACTTTATTCCAAACTAATTTCAAAAATAAAGTTAATAATCCAAAACTCATACAGTGGATTGATATTAATCTATCTGGTAAATGGCACTTAGAAAACGCCTAACCAGAAAGGTCTTTAGAAAATCAAGATATTGAAACAATTATTGAATATGAAGATGGAAGTGTTGAAATAAATTTTCAAACAGATTCAAGAGATACAACTCCTATAGTTTATCAACCTTCTAAAAAGTCTTATTCTCATCCTCCCTTTGTGGTAGGTTCTTCTATAAAAGAACCATCTCGAGTTTCTTGCTCTACACCTAATATAGACATTCGACCCACAGGACTAATGTATTCTTTTTATCAAGCTTCTCCATCTAATATATATAATCCTTTGGAATTCGATTTCAATATAAATGTTATTAAATGCTTTGAAATTGATAAAGAAATATTACAAAAGAATTGAGCTTTACATCCTTTTACAAAATCCTTTTTTAAACAGGCTTCTTAGGAACATAAAGACTTTTTAAAAGAAAAATGGTACAAATATATAATTGATAATCAAATAAATATTTATTTCTTTGATTGGCTTAAACTAGCCATAAAGAAAGCTTATAATACTGAAAATTTATCCATCAATATGATAGAAAAATTGAGCTCATCTTGGATTATAACTTATACTAGTTCTTCTCTGCAAAGAACTGAAGAATCTATACATCCTCCATTGCATCAAATCATTTATAAAGAAACTTCAATTGTACCCATAAAAGATGTTGCAAAAATACAAGGAGACAAAGGTAAAACTAAATTTATTTACAAATCAGATTTAAGTCATGCTTTGGAACAATATAATTATAAAAATATAAACCTTCATACTACTGGCCAACAAACCAATTGAATTGAAGATAAAGTTGAAAATATTTTAAAATTTTATGAAACTACTTGTTCCCATAAAGTAAACAAGATACAATCTTTAGGTTTTCAAGGTGAAGCCCTTAAGGATCTAAAGTTAGACAAAACACACTTAAAATTTTCAGATGAACTAATCAATCAATTATCTCATAATTTTACAAACATAAAACTTAAAGATAATAAAGAAAATATAGATGAAAAATCCATAAATGTTTTAGTTTCTAAAGCTTCGAGCTTCGACCCAGAATTCTCTGTTTCTGACTCTATAGAAGAAAAATCAAATGAAAATCAAGATGATCAAAATCAAGAATCTCCACAAATCAGTCAAATATTTAAAAGACAAAAACCAATAGTCACTGCAGCAAAAACATGCAATATTATCCAAGACCTACTCCAGTTGATCTTCAATTCTAAGAACAAACTATTCTAAATGGCTTTCTATTCGTAAACTCCTCAGTATACGAATGGAATGTAGATAGGTTATTTGAATATCAAATCTTGCAACTATGCCAATATATGATGATATATGCCTCTACAATCATGGCAGCCGGTTATTATCAAAGATATGCAGAAAATGCAGTCGTCCTTGGATTTACTAGACAATTACATGGTTGATGGGAAAAGTACCTTTTTGATATAGAAAGACAAACTATACTAAATGCAGTAAAAAGAGATCCTTAAGGAAATCCTGTTATTACTTCTCAAAGTCAAATGATTCTTGTTTCTATTTACATGCTTATTACCAATATAGTAAAACATTTTATTAGTAATTATATGAATGTAGAAGAAAAAATAAAAACTTAATTAATCAATTTATCTGGCCCAACATTATCAGATTTTCATTGGTATAAAGATGTTTTCTTATCAAAACTCTATATAATCGATGCAAGCAATTCAGAATTATGGAAAGAAAATTTATATTTGGTCTTCCTAAACTTTTTACAGAAAAAGTTAGAGAAGAGTTAAAATCAAAAAATTATGGAAATCTAAATTATAAACTTTATACATATGGTAACCTCATTCAAAATATAAATAAAGTTGGATTTTCATTATGCAACAAAATCAAACTTAAATGACAAAATGAAAATAAAAAAATAATCAATAAATATGAACTTGGTGATTTTTGTTATTAATTTAGCATGGAACCATTAATTAGTCCTTCTAGCCATAATAAAGAGAAAAACTTAAAAAGAAACCATCAAAAAAGAAAATCTAAGCATTTTTCAACTCCACAATATTATATTCCCTCAAAAAGATATCATAAAAAATCTTCTCATAAAAATCCATATAAAGAATCAAAGAAATCTTATATAAAAGATAATCCAACCATTTCTTATCCTAAGAGAAAAGAAATACAATGTTATAATTGCAAGGAAAAGGGATATATAGCTCCTAACTGCCCAAAAAGTAAAAACAGAAAAAGAAATTAAAACTATCTTAAAAGGATCCTCAACCTCAGAATCATCCAGTTCCTCTGATACAGATTATTCTTCCTCTCATTCTTTAGATATATGTCATTGTAAAATATTTGACAGTGAAATCAGTATAAATCTGCTTCTTCTTCCTCTTTATCTTTAAACGTACTTTATGCTTTAGAAAAACTAGCCCTAGAAATGTTTAAAGACTTCAAAGATGAAGAATTAAAAAATAAATATTTTGAAAAACTACAAAATATAAATTAAGGAAATAAAAAAGGAAAAGCTTCTACATCAAATAATATATCTGACCTACCTGAACAATTTAGCACTAAAATTGAATTAGATAGATTAAGAAAGCAACAAGCTCCTCTTATCCTTCAATACAAGATCTTTATAAAGGAATTAATCAAGAAATAAAAGAATTAAAACAGGACTTAATTGAACTTCAAGAACTCAAACAAAGTGTTAAGAATCTTGAATTTCACACACTCAAAAATTATTAGGAAAATAATGATAATAAATTAGAACATCAAGAAGAATTTGGTGAAAACTCAAATGGTTTTGTAAACTCTTTAACAAGAAATACACTTAAAAAATGGAAAACTCAAACTATAATTAAGATCAAAGACTTCTTTATTAAAGCACTCTGCTTACTAGATAGTGGCGTAGTTGTTAATTTAATAAGAAAAGGATTAATCCCAACAAAATATTATGAAAAAACCAATAATAAACTCAATCTAGCTACTGCTAGCAAAAAACTACATATCAAATACAAATTAAGTAATTTTTATGTTTGTAAAAATGGAACATGCATAAAGACTAATTTCCTTCTAGGAAAGGATTTCAACAATGACGTTATCCTTGGAAACCCTTTTCTACAAATTTTATAGCCTTTTCAAATTGACTCATCAAGTCTAAAAATTATTTTAGACAATAAATAATTAAAGTTCGATTTTGTTGAATTAACTCCTGTCAACATATCAATATTATTCAGACAAAGTGTAAACAAGAATAAGATGTTAAAAAACCATTCAAATATCCAGTTCCAAATAAAATAGATTTTATTAATCGTCTCTCTGATGTCTTTATGTTTTTACATTTAATCCTACATCCATATTTTGGTACCTTCAAATTCTACTTGGAGGACAGATATAAAATTATTTTTCTTTTCTCAAAGAAAATAAAATTTTAGTTTATTCATAATTCTCATTTAGACCTATCTGCCTTCAAGAAGTATCCCTTCTCATTATGACATCAAGTACGAGCAAAAGCAAAGCCCTTATTTAGGAATCAAGCTCTTCCTACATACCTGCATCCCAACAAATATCAATTCCCTTCTTCAATCTAGAATTATCTGTTACTTTGCAAGAACTTATCAATGTCCATTGGAGTGCCATTCTCTCTGATAAAAGAAAAAACACTAGAAAAACTCTATCCAAAATTGTAAACCATATCAAGGACATAGAAAGTCAAATGCTTATGAGCCATAATATCCATCAAAGAGCACTGTTATCCACCCATGCTGATGAAAAAACAGCCAGAATTCACCTCCTGGAAAAGGTTAACATAGCCCTTCCAGATGGGATGGCTGCAAGAATTAGAGAAAAAACTATTTCTTGTCAGATAAGGAGAGATTAATACTCAAAGCTCAATATATAAGCAGGGCAACTGGCTTTCCCAAATTGTTCCTGCCATCATATGAAGTCGATATCTCATATATCAAACAATGATTTGTCCAAAGATTTTCTTTATGCAGAGATGATTTTGAAATGATACAGTAACTCCCTGCAATAGTGCGTCATGTCCTTCACAGCCTTAGAGTTAGCAAAAGACAACTTCTTATAATGATTTCATCAAGTTTGGGTGAAAGATCAAAAATCCAGTATTATCAACCTTATCAATTATAGACCATCATGATTATAAAGAAGGAGATTTAATCAACAAAAAATTCATCTCTACCTTAAATGATTACGAGCATCTCCCTGTTGATTATCCAGCTCAATGGATTGAATCTCATAAAGTTACTATAATAGAATACAGCTTAGAACGTCTCCAAAAGTATGATCTAGCTTTTGATCAATATCATAGATTTCTTAATCTAACATGACATCTTGAATTTGCAAGTACATACAGATATGTTTGGTGTGACGGTCAACGAGTTGTTTGCATTACTGATGATCTTGCTGAGCAAACAACGATGATACGAAATCTTTCTAAATTCAGACATGCCAACCTTAATCAAATTCTCAATGCCTATGAAGATATCTCTTTTAACATTTTAGAAAAAACTAGTGAAGAATTAATTCAGCTATTCCACGAAGAATTCGAAAATGATAATAAAGGTTGGAATAACCCTCATCATAATTTTTACTCCATTATGAAGTTCTCCACCAGCTGCAATGGAATTCATCAAGATGGTGATTAGTCTTATCAAGATTTAGATTTATCAAGATTTATTAAGAGTTTTCTCTATAAAGCCTGTAAAGAAAAGATAACAAAAACTTTATCATTGCTACCCGTATCCATAGCTATGCTATCCTCTACAATCACATCAAAGTTATCTTGAAAAAGTACTATACAAAAAAGCTACTTTGAGAAAGAAGACAAAAGACAATTGGGAAAAATCCAAAAGCCAATAAGAAAATTCAAGGCTCCATAGACTCCTCTCTTCGCAATAGACTAACTAGGTACTATGCAGAAGAATAAAGCAACATCCTCCTGGTCAACAAGTACACTCATCACTGCATGAAGACAAACCATCTATACAGCAACCTGTGATTCTATCCAACAGTGAAATCTCGAAACATCATAAAATGAAATGCAAATGCAGTGTAAATTCAGTTGTAATAAAATGTAAATTATGTTTACTAAGGCTATAAATAGTACCAGCCTTATCCATGTACAGGTAAGAGTTGGAATACCAATCAAAATCTAGCCTTGCTTCCACCACCATCTTCCCTCTCCTCACTCTTTTGCTTTTGTATCCCTACCATATTCCCCATTTGGTATCAGAGCCAAGTTGCCATCTAGTTTGTAATTAAGTATCATTGCAATATAAAGCCATTTTGTGAGTATTTCTTCACTTATCTTTATGTTTTGATTTTTTTTAAGGAATTGCTGACTCAGAAGCAAGATCATCAGAAATCATAATACTTGGTTGTGTGTTTATTATTATTGAGAAATTTTAATCATATTTCGCCTGGAGTGAAGCTGGGGTAGCCATTGTTACCACCATTGTTAGCGTGTGAAGGCGTTTAAGGCATTTTGTTGGTGTGTAAATCCTCTATTTTGTTGGATACTCGTGGTGGATTTGGTTAAAATAACTCTATAATACAAATTATAGCTAAGCTTATTAAGAAGTTTGTACCTTCTTCTTCCTCATCATCGAATTCCTTATCTTCAATGTCAATTAAAAATAAAGAAGAAATCAATTATGACAATTTAGATCAAGTTATTTATGGCTAGACTATTCCAACTGCAAATAAAAATGAAATTTATAAAGTTGGAAGCTTTCAATTAAAATTAAGTTATAAAGTAAAAACCATTGAAAGAACTGAATCCATTACCAGTAATATTAAGCATTTTTCTTTAATCAAGCCCCATGAAATAAAAAAGTATGTTAAAACATATAATTATATTCATTTTGGATTAATACAAGTTGCTCTAAAGCCATTAACAAGACTTAGACTTAGAACTGAAGCTCTCATCTATGTTCAAGATACAAGACAAAAAATTCAGTGATTCATTACTTGGAATGGTTGAATCAAGTTTGGTTAATGGCCCTACTTTCTTCATTTGCTTTCTAAATTTCTCTGTTTCCCTTATAGATCCAGGTGCACATGAAGCTCTTACTCTTGCTACTTGGAGAAAAGGTTTTGATATGAATCCTCATAATCAAAATCTTGCTCTCAGAGATAGAGTTTATTATAAACTCATGAATTCAATTGTTCCAGGCATAGACTATTCGCATCAAGCAAAAGGTATGGCTACTTTATTCCAAACTAATTTAAAAAATAAAGTTAATATTCCAAAACTCATAAGTGGAATGATATTAATCTATCTGGTAAATGGCACTTAGAAAACACCCAACTAGAAAGGTCTTTAGAAAATCAAGATATTGAAGTAGTTATTGAACATGAAGATCAAAGTGTTGAAATAAATTTTCAAACAGATTCAAGAGACACAACTCTTACAGTTTATCAACCTTCTAGAAAGTCTTATTCTCATCCTCCCACAGTGGCAAGATCTTCTATAAAAGAACCATCCCGAGTTTCTTGCTCTACACTTAATGTAGACCTTCGACCTACAAGACTCGTGTATCCTTCTTATCAAGCTTCTCCATCTAATACATTTAATCCTTTGGAATCCTATTTCAATATAAATGTTATTGAATGTTTTGAAATTAATAAAGAATTATTAAAATAGAATTTAGCTCCACATCCTTTAGCAAAATCCTTTTTTAAACAGGTTTCTTAAGAACATAAAGACCTTTTTTAAAAAAATGGTACAAATATATGTATAATAATCAAAGAAATATTTATTTATTTGATCAGCTTAAACTAGCCATAAAAAAGCATATAATACTGAAGATTTATCTGTCAATATGATAACAAAATTAAGCTCATCTTGGATTATGACTTTTTCTAGTTCTTCTCTAAAAAGAATTGAAGAATTTATACATCTTCTATTACATCAAATCATTTATAAAGAAACTTCAGCTGTACCCATAAAAGATGTTACAAAAATACTAGGAGACAAAGGTAAAACTAAATTTATTTACAAATCTGATTTAAGTCATGTTTTTGAACAAAATAATTATACAAATAATAAAACTTCATACTACTGGCCAACAAACCAATAGAATTGAAGATAAAGTTGAAAATATTTTAAAATTTTATGAAACTACTTCTTCCTATAAAGTAATCAAGACATAATCTTTAGGTTCTCAAGGTGAAGCCCTTAAAGATCTAAAGTTAGAATAAAAACCCTTAAAATTTTCAGGCGAACTAATCAACCAATTATCTCATAGTTTTACCAACATATAACTTAAGATGATAAAGGAAATAAAGATGAACAATCCATAAATGTTTTAGTTTCTAAAGCTTCGAGCTTAGACTTAGAATTCTCTATTTCTGACTCCATAGAAGAAAAATCAAATGAAAATCAAGATTATCAAAATCAAGAATCTCCACAAATCAATCAAATATTTAAAAGACAAAAACCAATAGTCACTATAACAAAAACAAGAAATGATTATCCAAGACCTACTCCTGTTGATCTTCAATTTGAAGAACAAGCTATTCTAAACGGCTTTCGATTTGAAAACTCCTCAGTATATGAATGGAATATAGATGGACTATCTGAATATCAAATCCTGCAACTATGCCAACACATGATGATATATGCCTCTACCATCATAGCTGCTGGTAATGATCAAAGACATGCAGTAAATGCAGTTGTCCTTGGATTTACTGGACAATTACTTGGTTGGTGGAAAAAAATACCTATATGATACAGAAAGAAATGCTATATTAAATGCAGTAAAAAGAGATCCCTCAGGAAATTCTGTTCTTACTCCTCAAGGCTAAATGATCCTTGATTCCATCTACATGCTTATTACCAATATAGTTAAACATTTTATTGGTAATTATATGAATATAAAAGAAAAATTAAAAATAATTAATCAATTTATCTTGCCCAACATTATTAGATTTTCGTTGGTATAAAGATGTTTTCTTATCAAAACTCTATACAATCGATGGAAGCAATTTAGAATTTTGGAAAGAAAAATTCATATCTAGTCTTCCTAAACCTTTTTCAAAAAAGAATAAGAGAAGAATTAAAATCAGAAAATTATGGAAATTTGAATTATTGAATGTATAAATAAGGTGATCTAATACAAAAGATTAATAAATCTGGATTTTCATTATGCAATGAAATCAAACTTAAACGACAAATTGAAAATAAAAAAAGAATCAGCGAATATGAACTTGGTGATTTTTGTTATCAATTTGGCATGGAACCATTAATTAGTCCTTCTAGCCATAATAAAAAGAAAAACTTAAAAAAATATCCAAAAAGAAAATCTCAACATTTTTCAACTCCACAATATTATATTCCCTCAAAAAGATATCATAAAAAAACTTCTCATAAAAGCCCTTATAAAGAATTAAAGAAATCTTATATAAAAAATAATCCATCCAGTTCTTATCCCAGGAAAAAAGAAATACAATGTTATAATTGCAAGGAAAAAGGACATATAGCTTCTGACTATGCAAAAATAAAAGCATAAATAGAAAAACAAATCAAAACTATCTTAAAAGGATCCTCAGCGTCGAGTCATCCAGTTCCTCTGATACAGATTATTCTTCCTCTCATTCTTCAGATACATGTCATTGTAAGATATTTGACAGTGAAATCCAGTATGAATCTGCTTCTTCTTCTTCTTTATCTTTAAACGTACTTTCTGCTTTAGAAGAACTGGTGCTATAAATGTCTAAAGATTTCAAAGTTGAAGTATTAAAAAATAGATATTTTGAAAAAAATACAGAGTATAAATAAAGGAAATAAAAAAGAAAAAGCTTATACATCAAATAATATATCTAACTAACCTGAACAATTTAGCACTAAAACTGCATTAGATAGATTAAGAGAGCAGCCAGCTCCTCCTCATCTTTCAATTCAAGATATTGATAAAGAAATTACTAATCAAAAGCAAGAAATAAAAGAAATAAAACAAGACTTAACTGAACTTCAAGAACTCAAACAACGTGTTGAGAATCTTGAATTTCACACACTAAAAAATTATCAAGAAAATAATGATAATAAAGTAGAACATTAAGAAGAATTTGGTGAAAACTTAAATGTCTTTGTAAACTCTTTAACAAGAAATCCACTTAAAAAATGGAAAACTCAAGCTACAATTAAGATCAAAGACTTCTCTATTAAAGCACTCTGCCTAATAGATAGTGGCGCAGATGTTAATTTAATAAGAGAAGGATTAATCCCAACCAAATATTATGAAAAAACCAATAATAAACTGAATCTAACTTCTACTAGGAGAAAACTACATATCAAATACAAATTATGTAATGCTTATGTTTGCAAAAATGGAACATGCGTAAAGACTAATTTCCTTCTAGGAAAGGATTTAAACAATGATGCTATCCATGGAAATTCATTTCTACAGATTTTACAGCCTTTTCAAATTGATTCATCAAGTCTATAAACTATTTTCGACAATAAAGAATTAAAGTTTGATTTTGTTGAATTAACTCCTATTCAACATATCAATATTATTCAGACAAAGTGTAAACAAGAATAAGATGTTCAAAAACCATTCAGATATCCAATTCCAAATAAAACGGATTTTATTAATCGTCTCTCTGATGTCTTCATGTTTTTACATTTAATCCTACATCCAAATTTTGGTACCTTCAAATTCTACCGGGAAGACAAATATAAAATTATTTTTTTCCAAAAGAAAATAAAATTTTAGTTTATTCATAATTCTCATTTAGACCTATCTGCCTTCAAGAAGTATCTCTTCTCATTATGACATCAAGTACAAGAAAAAGCAAAGCCCTTATTTAGGAATCAAGCTCTTCCTACATACCTACATCCCAACAAATATCAATTCCCTTCTTTAATCCAGAATTATCTGTTACTTTACAAGAACTTATCAATGTCCATTGGAGTGCCGTTCTCTCTGATAAAAGAAAAAACACTAGAAAAACTCTATCCAAAATTGCAAACCATATCAAGGACTTAGAAAGCCAAATGCTTATGAGCTATAATATCCATCAAAGAGCACTGTTATCCACCCATGTTGATGAAAAAACAGCCAGAATTCACCTCCTGGAAAAGGTTAACATAACCCTTCCAGATGAGATAGCTGCAAGAATTAGAGAAAAACTATTACTTGTCAGATAAGGAGAGATTAATACTCAAAGCTCAATATATAAGCTGGGCAACTGGCTTTCCCAAATTGTTCCTGCCATCATATGAAGTCGATATCTCATATAACAAACAATGATTTGTCCAAAGATTTTCTTTATACAGAGATGATTTTGAAATGATACAGCAGCTCCCTGCAATCATGCGTCGTGCCCTTCGTAGCCTTGGAGTTACCAAAAGACAACTTCTCATAATGATTTCATCAAGTTTGAATGAAAGATCATAAATCTAGTTTTATTAACTTTATCAATTATGGACCCTCATGAATTATGAAGAAGGAGATTTAATTTGCAAAAAATTCATCTCTACCATAAATGATGACAAGCATCTCCTTGTTGATTATCTAGCTCAATAGCATGAATCTCATGAAGTTGCTATAATGGAATACAACTTAGAACGTCTCCAAAAGTATGATTCAACTTCTGATCAATATCAAAGATTTCTCAATCTAAAAGGACATCTTGAATTTGCAAGTACATACAAATATTTTTGGTGTGACGGTCGGCGAGTTATTTTCATTACTGATGATATTGCTGAGCAAACAACGGTGATACAGAATCCTTCTAAATTCAGACATGCAAGGCTTAATCAAATTCTCAATGCCTATGAAGATATCTCTTTTGACATTTTAGAAAAACTCATGAAGAATTGATTCAGCTATTCCATGGAGAATTCGAAAATGATAATAAAGATTGGAATAACCCTTTTCATAATTTTGACTTTATTTTGAAGTTCTCTGCCAGCTGCAATGGAATTCATCGAGATGGTGATTAATCGTATAAACATTCAGATTTATCAAGATTTATTAAGAGTTTTCTCTATAAAGCCTGCAAGAAAAGATAACAAAAACTTTATCATTGTTACCGTATCCATAATTATGCTATTCTTTACAAACACACCAAAGTTATGCTGAAAAAGTACTATACATAAAAGCTACTTTGAGAAAGAAGACAAAAGACTATTGGGAAAAATCCAAAAGCCAACAAGAAAATTCAAGGCTCCATAGACTCCTCTCTCCACAATAGACCAACCAAGTACTATGCAGAAGAATAAGGCAACATCCTCGTAGGCAACAAGTACACTCATCACAGCATGAAGACAAACCATCTATATAGCAACCTATGATTCAATCCAACAGTAAAATCCCATAACATCATAAAATGAAATGCAAATGCAATGTAAATTCAGTTGTAATAAAATGTAAATTATGTTTGCTAAGGTTATAAATAGTACCAGCCTTCTCCATGTACGGGCAAGAGTTGGAATACCAGTCAAAATCTAGCCTTGCTTCCACCAGTATCTTCTCTCTCCTCACTCTTTTGCTTTTGTATACCTACCATCTTCCCCATTTGGTATCAGAGCCAAGTTGGCATTTAGTTTGTAATCAAGTATCATTGCAATATAAAGTCGTTTCTTGAGTATTTCTTCACTTATCGATATGTTTTGATTTTGTTCAAGGAATTGCTGAGTCAGAAGCAAGATCATAAGAAATCTTAATACTTGGTTGTGTGTTTGTTATTATTGACAAATTTTAATCATATTCCGCCCAGAGCAAAGCTAAGGTAGCCATTGTTGTCGCTATTGTTAGTCGTGTGAAGGCGTTTAAGGCATTTTGTTGGTGTGTAAATCCTCTATTTCGTCGGATACTTACGGTGGATTTGGTTAAAATAACTCTGTAATACAAATTATAACTAAGCTTATTAAGAAGTTTGTACCTTCTTCTTCTTCATCACCAAATTCCTTATCTTCTATGCCAATTAAAAATAGTGAAGAAATCAGTTATGATGATTTAGATCAAGTTATTTGTGACTAGACTATTCCAACCGTAAATGAAAATGAAATTTATAAAGTTGGAAGTTTTCAACTAAAATCAAGTTATAAAGTAAAACCATTGAAAGAACTAAATCCATTACTAGTAATATTTAGCATCTTTCTTTAATCAAGCCCCATGAAATAAAGGAGTATGTTAAAACATACAATATTTTCAGTTTGGATTAGTGCAAGTTGCTCTAAAGCCATTAACAAAACTTGGACTTAGAACTGAAGCTCTCATCTATGTTCAAGATACAAGACATAAAAAATTCAGTAATTCATTACTGGGAATGGTTGAATCAAGTTTCGCTAATGGCCCTACTTAGTTAAATTGCTTTCCAAATTTCTCTATTTCCCTTACAGATCCAAGTGCACCATGACGCTCCTACTCTTACTATCTAGATAAAAGGTTTTCATAAGAATCCTCATAATCAAAATCTTGGTCTCATATGTAGAGTTTATTATAAACTCACGAATTTAGTTATTCCAGGTATAGCCTATTCCCATCAAGCAAAATGTATGACTACTTTATTCCAAACAAATTTCAAAAATAAAGTTAATATTCTAAAACTCATATAGCCAAATGTTATTAATCGATCTGGTAAATGGCGCTTAGAAAATGCCCAACTGGAAAGATCTTTAGAAAATCTAGATATTGGAACAATTATTGAACATGAAGATGGAAGTGCTGAAATAAATTTTCAAACAGATTCAAGAGATACAACTCTTACAGTTTATCAACCTTCTAAAAAGTCTTATTCTCATCCTCCCCCCGTAGTAGGATCTTCTATAAAAGAACCATTCTGAGTTTCTTGCTCTACACCTAATGTAGACCTTCGACCTAGAGGACTCGTGTATCCTTCTTATCAAGCTTCTCCATCTAATACATATAATCCTTCGGAATCCAATTTCAATATAAATGTTATTAAATGCTTTGAAATTGATAAACAAATGTTAAAAAAGAATTTAGCTTTACATCCTTTAACAAAATCCTTTTTTAAACAGGTTTCTCAAGAACATGAAGACTTTTTAAAAGAAAAATGGTACAAATATATGTATGATAATCGAAGAAATATTTATTTCTTTGATTGGCTTAAACTAGCCATAAAGAAAGCTTATAATACTAAAGATTTATCCATCAATATGATAACAAAATTAAGTTCATCTTGGATTATAGCTTCTACCAGTTCTTCTCCACAAAGAATTGAAGAATCTATACATCCTCCATTACATCAAATCATATGCAAAGAAACTTCGGCCATACCCATAAAGATGTAGTAAAAATATAAGGAGATAAAGGTAAATCTTAATTAATTTATAAATCAGACTTGAGTCATGTTTTAGAACAAAGTAATTATACAAATATTAACCTTCATACTATTGGCCAACAAACCAATAGAATTAAAGATAAAGTTGAAAATATTTTAAAAGTTCATGAAGCATCTTCTTCACAAAAGATAATTAAAACACATACTTTAGGTTTTCAAGGTGAAACCCTTAAAGATCTAAAGTTAAAAGGGAAATCTTTAAACTTTTTAGTTGAACTAATCAATCAATTATCTCATAGTTCTACAAATATAAAACTTCAAGAAAATAAAGATCACAAAGCTGACAAATCTATAAATGTTTTAGTCTCAAATTCTAAAGCTTCTAGCTCAGGTTTAGAATTTTCAGTAGCTAATCCTATAGAAAAAGAGTCTAAAACAAATGAGAATTAAAATGATCAAAATCAAGAATCTCTATAAATCAATAAAATATATAAAAGACATAAACCAATAGCCACTGCAGCAAAAATAAGAAATTATTATCCAAGACCTACCCCAGTTGATCTTCAATTTGAAGAACAATCTATTCTAAATGGCCTTCAATTTGAAAACTCCTAAATATACGAATGGAATGTAGATGGACTATTTGAATATCAAATCTTGCAATTATGCCAACACATGATGATATATGCCTCTAACATCATGGTTATCAGAATTGTTCAAAGACATAAGTAAATGCCGCCGTCCTTGGATTTACTGGACAATTACATGGTTGGTGGGAAAAATACCTATCTAATACAGAAAGAAGTGCTGAATTAAATGCTGTAAAAGGAGATCCCTCAGGAAATCCTATTCTGACTCCTTAAGGCCAAATGATCCCTGATTCCATCTACATGCTTATTACCAACAGAGTTAAACATTTTATTGGTAATTATATGCATGTAGAAGAGAAATTAAAAACACAATTAATCAATTTATCTTGCCCAACATTATCAGATTTTCGTTGGTATAAAGATGTTTTCTTATCAAAACTCTTTACAATTGATGCAAGCAATTTAGAATTTTGGAAAGAAAAATTCATATCTGGTTTTCCTAAAATTTTTGTAAAAAAAAGTTAGAGAACAATTAAAATCAGAAAATTATGGAAATTTGAATAATGGAATGTATACATATGGTGATCTAATTCAAAAGATTAATAAAGTTGGATTTTCATTATGCAATGAAATCAAACTTAAACGTCAAATTGAAAATAAAAAAAGAATCAGTAAGCGTGCTCTTGGTGATTTTTTTTTTCAATTTGGTATGGAACCATAAATTAGTCCTTCTAGCCAAAATAAAAAGAAAAACTTAAAAAGAAACCATTAAAAAAGAAAATCTAAACATTTTTCAACTCCATAATATTATACTCCCTCAAAAAGATATTGTAAAAAATATTCTCATAAAAACCCTTATAAAGAATTAAATTTTGACTTTGTTGAATTAACTCTTATTTAACATATCAATATTATTCATACAAAGTATAAACAAGAATAAGATGTTCAAAAACCATTCAGATATCCAGTTCCAAATAAAACAGATCTTATTAATCATCTCTCTGATGTCTTCATGTTTTCTACATTTAATCCTACATCCAAAATCTGGTACCTTCAAATTCTACCCGAAGGACAAATGTAAAATTATTTTTCTTTTCCCAAAGAAAATAAAAATTTAGATTATTGATAATTCTCATTCAGACCTATCTGCCTTCAGGAAGTAACCTCTCCCATGATGACATCAAGTACAAGCAAAAGCAAAGCCCCTATTCAGGAATCAAGCTCTTCCTTCATACCATACGTCCTAACAATGATCAATTCCCTTCTTCAATCCAGGATTATATGTCATTTCACAAGAACTTATCAATGCCCATTGGAGTACCATTCTCTCTAATAAAAGAAAAAACACTAGAAAAACCCTATCCAAAATCGCAGACCGTATCAAGGACTTAGAAAGCCAAATCCTCATGTGCCATAACATCCATCAAAGAGCACTGTTGTCCACCTATGTTAATGAAAAAACATCCAGAATTCACCTCCTAGAAAAGGTTAACACATCCCTTCCAGATGAGATAATTGCAAGAATTAGAGAAAAAACTATTTCTTGTCAGGTCAAGGAGCAATTAATGCTCAAAGCTCAATATATAAACTAGGCAACTGGCTTTCCCAAATTGTTCCTACCATCATATGAAGTTGATATCTCATATATCGAACAAGGATTAGTTCAAAGATTTTCTTTATGTAGAGATGATTTTGAAATGACACAGCAGCTTCCCACAATCATGCGTCAGGCCCTTCGCAACCTTGGAGTTACCAAAAGGCAACTTCTTATTACAATTTCATCAAGTTTGGGTGAAAGATTAGAAATCCAGTTTTATCAACCTTATCAATTATAGACTATCATGAATTATGTAGAAGGAGATTTAATTCGCAAAAAATTCATCTCTACCTTAAATTATCTAGCACAATGGTATGAATCTCATGAAGTCATTACAATGGAATACAATGTAGAACGTCTCAAAAATTATGATCCAGCTTTTGATCAATATCAAAGACTTCTCAATCTAAAAGGACATCTTGAATTTGCAAGTACATACAGATATGTTTGGTGTGATGGTCAATGAGTTGTTTGCATTGCTAATGATCTCGCTGAGCAAACTATGGTGATACAGAATCCTTCTAAACCTAGAAATGCCAAGTTTAATGAAATTCTTAATGCCTATGAAGATATCTCTTTTGACATTTCAAAAAAGACTCATGAAGAATTAATTCAGCTATTCCATGGAGAACTCAAAACTAATAATGAAGGTTGGAATGACCTTTGTCATAATTTTGACTCTATTATGAAGTTCTCCACCAGCTACAATGGAATTCATTAGGATGGTCATTAATCTTATCAAGATTTAAATTTATTAAGATTTATTAAGAGTTTTCTCTATAAAGCATGCAAAGAAAAGATAACAAAAACTTTATCATTGCTACCATATCCATAACTATGCTATTCTCTAAAAATACATCAAAGTTATGTTGAAAAAGTACTATACAAAAAGCAACTTTGAGAAAGAAGACAAAAGAAAATTGTGAAAAATCCAAAAGACAACAAGAATGAATAAGGCCCCATAGACTCCTCTCTCCGCAACAAACCAACCAGGTACTATGCAGAAGAATAAAGCAACTATGCAGAAGAATAAAGCAACATCATCCTAGTCAACAAGTACAATCATCACAGTATGAAGACAAACCATCTATACAGTAACAGGTGATCCTATCTAACAGTAAAATCCCAAAACATCATGCAATATGCCAACACATAAAATGAAATGCAAATTCAGTCTAACTTCAGTTGTAATGAAATGTAAATTATGTTTGCTAAGGCTATAAATAGTACCGGCCTTCTCTATGTACAAGCAAGAGTTGGAATACTAATCAAATTCCAGCCTTGCTTCCACCACCATCTCCTCTCTCCTCTCCCTTCCACTTTTGTATACCCACCATCTTCCCCATTTAGTAATAGAGCCAAGTTGGTATCGAATTTGTAATCAAGTACTTTGGCAATATAAAGTTGTTTTGTCAGTATTTCTTCACTTATCTTTGTTATGTTATGCTTTGATTTTGCTTAAGGATTTGTTGACTCAGAAGTAAGAACGCCAAAAGTCTTAATACTTAGCTTTGTGATTGTTATTATTGAGAAATTTTAATCATATTCTGCCTAGAGCGAAGCTGAGGTAGCCATTATTGTCGCTGTTGTTAGCCGTGTGAAGGCATTTAAGGCATTTTATTGGTGTGTAAATCCTCTATTTCGTTAGATACTCATCATAGATTTGGTTAAAATAACTCTGTAATACAAATTATGGTTAAGCTTATTAAGAAGTTTATACCTTTTTCTTCTTCAATGTCAAATTCCTTATCTTCTATATCAATTTAAAATAGTGAAGAAATCAATTATGACGATTTAGATCAAGTTATTTGTGACTGGACTATTCCAACCATAAATAAAAATAAAATTTATAAAGTTGGAAGTTTTCAATTAAAATCAAGTTATAAAGTAAAAACCATTGAAAGAACCGAATCCATTACTAGTAATATTCAGCATCTTTCTTTAATCAAGCCCCATGAAATAAAGGAATATTTTAAAACATACAATTATATTCATTTTGGATTAGTGCAAGTTGCTCTAAAGCCATTAACAAGACTTGGACTTAGAATAGAAGCTCTCATCTATGTTCAAAATACAAGATATAAAAATTTGAATGATTCATTACTTGGAATGGTTAAATCAAGTTTGGCTAATGGCCCTACTTTCTTCAATTGCTTTCCAAATTTCTCTATTTCCCTTACAAATCCAGGTGCACATGAAGCTCTTACTCTTGCTATCTAGACAAAAGGTTTTGATAAGAATCCTCATATTCAAAATCTTGCTCTCATATATAAAGTTTATTATAAATTCATAAATTCAATTGTTCCAGGCATAGCCTATTCCCAACAAGCAAAAGGTATGACTACTTTATTCCAAACTAATTTCAAAAATAAAGTTAATATTCCAAAACTCGTATAATGGAATGCTATTAATCTATCTGGTAAATGGTACTTAGAAAACGCTCAACTAGAAAGGTCTTTAGAAAATCAAGATATTGAAATAATTATTGAACATAAAGATGGAAGTGTTAAAATAAATTTTCAAAAAGATTTAAGAGATACAACTCCTACAGTTTACCAACCTACTAGAAAGTCTTATTCTCATCCTCCCTCAGTGGTAGGATCTTCTAGAAAAGAACCACCCCTAGTTTCTTGCTCTACACCTAATGTAGACCTTCGACCTAGAGGACTTGTGTATCCTTCTTATCAAGCTTCTCCATCTAATACATATAATCCTTCGGAATCCGATTTTAATAGAAATATTATTGAATGTTTTGAAATTGATAAAGAAATCTTAAAAAAGAATTTAGCTCTACATCCTTTAACAAAATCCTTTCTTAAACAGTTTTCTCAAGAGCGTAAAGATTTCTTAAAAGAAAAATGATACAAATATATGTATGATAATCAAAGAAATAATTATTTCTTTGATAGGCTTAAACTAGCCATAAAGAAAGCTTATAACACTGAAGATTTATCCATTAATATGATAACAAAATTAAGATCATCTTGAATTATAGCTTCTACCAGTTCTTCTCAACAAAGAACTGATGAATCAATACATCCTCTATTACATCAAATCATATATAAAGAAACTTCAGTCGTACCCATAAAAGATGTTGCAAAAATATAAGGAGATAAAGGTAAATCTGAATTTATTTACAAATCAGGCTTAAGTCATATTTTAGAACAAAATAATTATACAAATATTAACCTTCATACTATTGGCCAACAAACCAATAGAATTAAAGATAAAGTTGAAAATATTTTAAATACTTATGAAGCTTCTTTTTCACAAAAGATAATTAAGACAGAAACTGAAGACCTTACAGATCTAAAGTTAAAAAGGAAACCTTTGAAATTTTCAGATGAACTAATCAATCAGTTATCTCACAGTTTTACAAATATAAAACTTAAAGAAAATAAAGATTAAAAAGCTGACAAATCTATAAATGTTTTAGTCTCAAATTCTAAAGCCTCTAGCTTAGGTTCAGAATTTTCTATAGCTGATCCTATAGAAGAAGAGTCTAAAATAAATGAGAATCAAAATGATCAAAATCAAGAATCTCTACAAATCAATAAAATATTTAAAAGACAAAAACCAATAGTCACTGCAGCAAAAACAAAAAATTATAATCCAAGACCTACTCTAGCTGATCTTCAATTTGAAGAACAATCTATTTTAAATGGCCTTCGATTTGAAAACTCATCAGTATACGAATAGAATGTAGATGAACTATCTGAATATCAAATCCTGCAACTATGCCAGCACATGATGATATTTGCCTTTACCATCATGGCTGCCGATAATGATCAAAGACATGCAGTAAATATAGTTGTCCTTAGATTTACTAGACAATTACAAGGTTGGTGGAAAAAGTACCTATCGGATATAAAAAGACAAGCTATACTAAATGCAGTAAAAAGAGATCCTTAGGAAATCCTATTCTTACTCCTCAAGGTCAAATGATCCCCCATTCAATCTACATGCTTATTACCAATACAGCTAAACATTTTATTGGAAATTATATGAATGTAGAAGAAAAAAATAAAAAAAGAATTAATTAATTTATCTTGCTTAACATTATTAGATTTTTGTCGGTGTAAAGATGTTTTCTTATCAAAACTCTATACGATCAATGCAAGTAATTCTGAATTTTGGAAAGAAAAAGTCATATCTGGTCTTCCTAAACTTTTTGCAAAAAAAGTTAGTGAAGAATTAAAATTAGAAAATTATGGAAATTTGAATTATGGAATGTATACATATGGTGATATAATTCAAAAGATTAATAAAGTTTGATTTTCATTATGCAATGAAATCAAACTTAAAACATCAAATTGAAAATAAAAAAAGAATCAGCAAGTATGAACTTGGTGATTTTTGTTTTCAATTTGGGAAGGAACATTAATCAGTCCTTCTAGCCAAAATAAAAAGAAAAACTTAAAAAGAAACCATCAAAAAAGAAAATCTAAACATTTTTCAACTCCACAATATTATACTCCCTCAAAAAGATATTATAAAAAATCTTCTCATAAAAACCCTTATAAAGAATTAAAGAAATCTTATACAAATGATAATCCAAGAAAAAAGAAATACAATGTTATAATTTGAAAAGAAAAATGACATATAGCTCTTGACTGCCCAAAATTAAAAGTTAAAATAGAACGGGAAATCAAAACTATCTTAAAAGGATCCTCAGTGTCAGAGTCATCCGGTTCCTCTGATACAGATTATTTTTCTTCTCACGCTTCAGATAAATGTCATTGTAAAATTTTGACAATGAAATCTAGTATGAACCTGCTTTTTCTTCCTTTTTATCTTTAAATGTACTTTCTACTCCAGAAGAGATGGTGTCAGAAATGTTTAAAGATATAAAAGATGAAGAATTAAAAAATAAATATTTTGAAAAAATACAGAATATAAATAAAGGAACTAAAAACGGGAAAGCTTCTATATCAAAAACATATCAGACTTACCTAAACAATTCTACATTAAAACTATATTAGATAGATTAAGAAAGCAACAAGCTCCTACTCATCTTTTTATTCAAGATCTTTATAGAGAAATAAATAATCAAAAGAAAGAAGTAAAAGCATTAAAACAAGACTTAATTGAACTTTAAGAACTCAAACAACGTGTTGAGAATCTAGAATTTCACGCACTCAAAATTTATCATGAAAATAATGATAATTTAGAAAATCAAGAAATTTTGATAAAGACTTATATGGTTTTGTAAATTCTTTAACAAGAAATCCACTTAAGAAATGGAAAATTCAAGCTGCAATTACGGTTAAAGACTTCTCTATTAAAGCACTCTGCTTATTAGATAGTGGCACAGATGTTAATTTAATAAGAGAAGGATTAAATCCAACAAAATATTATGAAAAAACCAATAATAAATTCAATCTAGCTACTACTAGCCAAAAACTACATATCAAATACAAATTAAGTAATGCTTATGTTTGTAAAAATGGAATATGCATAAAGATTAATTTCCTTCTAGGAAAGGATTTAAACAATGATGTTATCCTTGGAAATCCTTTTCTACAAATTTTACAGCCTTTTAAATATTTTATTAAGTTGTAGAAATCCTTGATCTTGATTTTCATTTGATTTTTCTTCTATAGTGTCAGAAACAGAGAATTCTGAGTTTGAGCTCGAAGCTTTAGAAACTAAGACATTTATGGAATTTTCATCTTTATTTTCTTTATTTTCTTTAAGTTTTATGTTTGTAAAACTACGAGATAATTGATTGATTACAAATTTGGTACCAACTTGGCTCTAATACCAAATGGGGAAGGTGGTGGGTATACAAAAGCGGAAGGGAGAGGAGAGAGGAGATGGTGGTGGAAGCAAGGCTAGATTTTGACTGGTATTCCAACTCTTGCCTGTATAGGAGGAAGGCTAGACTTATTTATAGTCTTAACAAACATAATATACATTTCATTACAAAGGAATTTACACTGCATTTGCATTTCATTTCATGTGCTAACAAATTTCATGATGCTTCAGGACTGCTAGATAAAATCATAATCTTCACTCTAGATGAACTTTATTATGAATAGTGGATTGTCATGATTGTTTTGTAGAAAATTGAGAGGCTTGATAAAGCATATGTCTTGTCTTGGCTTTATTTTTTCCCTTTTCTTCAGATAGATATGAATCATTCATTATCACTTTTTGTCTCATATGCATCTGTATCTGGTTTAGGAGCAATATTTTCAAAAGGATTGTCATCAGCCCAAAGATGATACAGCTACTGACCAAAACTTAATGGAGAATTTTCAGATGACCATTCTTTTTGTATTTGTTCAATAATTTCCTCTTGAATTTCTTTTTTGAGTTGAAGCAATCTGCTGCTGCATAAAGAGCAGATGGTGAGGCAAAACAAGAATTTTTCTGTTTGTCAATATCACATGCTGGATGAAACCTTTGTCTTTCTTTTTCAGAAGATTTGAGAACTTCAGAGAATGATGGCTTTATAGCTTGATCGGTAGAATATTGCTGGAGTATTACAGTATAATCAAATTCATGCCAAAACTTGATAAATCATTCAAGATAAACTAGTGGACTAAAGTTCATTTCTTTATAAAAATTCCATTTCAAGATCCAAGGAAGTGATAAAATTGCATAGTGACATAAGGTTCTGTTGCAAGTTGTAGGTGCTGATAAAGGCTTTTTTCTTCTGATTTGAGAAGGGCTTTAAATGATGCAGAATAGGATTCATAAATAAGAAGAAGTGCTTGAGGAAGGATGTCTTTAGTGGCACCAAAAGGGATCTAGATTGTGTGAAGAACCACATAGGTATTTTATGAGAGTTTGATTTGAATCTAATGAACCAGGAATGCTGGAAGGATGGGTTTTGATGATAGAGGATAACTTCCCAAGCAGAAATATAATCATAATAATTAAAAACTAGTTCTAAATCAAGCCTTTAAGGCATATGAAGAGCTCATCCCCATTCTTCTGCAGAGAGAACATGCAGGATTTTAATTTTTGAATAAAGGATAGTAATATTGGGTGGTAAAGCATTAAATATGAATTTTTTAATCCATCTGTATGATCAATAGTATAGCTGCCAATTCTAATCAGAATCTATTCATAGGCTTTATAGTAAAGAGGTTGGATAAATAAGTGATCAGGAGAAAAAAGGGTTCGGAAAGAATGTTCAATACAAATGGTATCGGCATAAGACATGTCATCTTAGGAATAAATTCTCAAGGGTGCTTTTGTGGCAAAATATTGGGCTAGTGAAGCTTGAGGTTTTCTGGATACAGGGCTTGATGGGCTTTGAGATTGAGGAATATTAGAAGTATAGGTTGCTCTCCATCTCTCAAGATAATTGCTGCTGGATTTTCTAGATAAAGGTGTAGTGTTCATAATGGAAGAAACTTTATTAGTTGGGGACTAAAGAAAGGGTCGAATCTGCCGAGGCTTCATTCTTTTGTCCCTATAACAGCTCATGAGATAAAAAAATTAGGAAGAGAATTATTTTTACCTACAATATACTCAATGTCAAAGTCAAATATGCCTAATAAAGCTTGCGAACTAGCAAAGATTTGATTAGCAGTAAGATTTTTTACATCTTTTTTTAAAATTTCTTTAGCAGATTTATAATCTATTCTTAATAAAAATCTTTTTTTTAATAAATCACTTTGGAACTTCATTATACTATTTACTATGGATAGGATTTCCTTTTTAATAGTTGAATAATTCTGTTGAGTGAGCATCCATGTTCCAGAAGTGAAACGAAGAATTTTTTCTTTTCCAAGGACGTTTCTTTGTAGAAGGATTCCTTCAAAACCTATTTCAGATGCAACTGTTTGAACTATTTTTAATAAATCTAGATGAAGGATAGTTAAACAAGGTAAATTTTGGACTTTCTGTTTAATATTTTGAACAACTTTTGTATGAGTAGGTGACCATTCTACGGGATTTTTGGTCAAACGCATTTGCAAGACTTTTCTTTCTTTAGCATGATCTTTATAAAAGTCATAAGCATAATTAAGGCATCTAAGAAAATGTTGCAATTGCTCTTTATTAAGAATTTCACCAAGAAATTGGGAAGCAAACTTAATAACTCTTTGGATTAGAGATATAGTTCCATTTTTATTATAAAACCAAGAAACTTAATTTCTGTTTGAAAAAGTTTCATTTTCTTTTGGGATAAGACAAGTTCATTCTTGATAATAACTTTTTTAAAAATATTTAAATGTTTCCAATGGTCACAAATAGATTTTGAAAACACAAGAATGTTATCTATATAGTCGAGTGTAAAAGCTTGATATGGATTAAAAATGTCATTCATTATTTTTTGAAATTCTGAAGGAGCATTTTTTAAACAAAATGGCATAATCTTCCATTTGTAATGGCCAAATGGTACTATAAAAGCAATTTTATACTTGTCCTCTGGGTTGATTTGAATTTGCCAAAATCCTGATTTAAAATCAAATTTGGAAAAAAGGAAGGTACTAGTTCGACGGTTAATAAGATCAGTTTTATTTGGAATTGGATATCTGATGGACTTTAAGACTTTATTTAAAGGCTTGTAGTTGATAACAAGATAGGGAACACCTTGTTCTTGTTCAAGTGCTTTATTTACATAGAACGCTGCACAACGCCAAGGGGCTTATGATTTCTGAATAAGCTTTTTAGCAAGAAGATCATTGATTTCTTTAATACATAGTTATACAAGGTCTTTATTCATTTGAATCGGTCAAGCTTTAGTAGGAATTTGAGATTCATCGAAATTATCAATATTTGGAAGAGAAACGTATGGTATTTCCTGTGCCAAAAGGCAAAAGGAACGTCAGAACAACATTCTGTTTCAAGAGATTTTTGAAATTGGATTAAATCTTTTTGGAATTCTGGTTTTTGTCATTCTTTTTCAATTCTTAAAGAATTCATATCTTCTTAAAGATATGTAATTTGTTTTTCTTTATAAGCAATTTGATTTTGAATGATATTGATATGTTGAATAGGAGTTGATTCAACAAAATCAAAAATTAATTTTTTATTGTCTTTAATGGTTTTAAGGCCTGCTGAATCAATTTGAAAAGGTTATAGTAGAAAAGGATTTTCAAGGATAACAACATTGTTTAAATCTTTTTCGAGCAGAAAATTAGTCTTTATACATGTTCCATTTTTGCAAATATGGAAATTATTTAATTTATAATGGATATGGAGTTTGTTACTAGCAGTTGCTAGGCTAAGTTTATTTTTGGTTTTTCCATAATATCTTGTTTGGATTAATCCTTCTTTTATTAAATTAACATCTACGCCATTATTTAGTAAGTAGAGTGCCTTAATAGAGAAGTCTTTATCCTTAATTGTAACTTGAGTTTTCCGTTTTTGTGGTGGATTCCTTGTTAAAGAATTTGCAAAACCATTTAAGTTTTCATCAAATTTTTCTGAATGTTTTAAATTATCATTATTTTTTTGATAATTTTTGAGTGTGTGAAATTCAAGATTTTCAACACGTTGTTTGAGTTCTTGAAGTTCAATTAAGTCTTGTTTTAATTCTTTTATTTCTTGCTTTTAATTATTAATTTCTTTAGAAAGAACTTGAATTGAAAGATGAGTGGGAGCTTGTTGCTCTCTTAATCTATCTAAAACAGTTTTTATACTGAATTGTTTAGGTAAGTCAGATATATTACTTGATGTAGAAGCTTTTCCTTTTTTATTTCCGTTGTATGTTTTCTATATTTTTTTAAAATATTTATTTTTTAATTCTTCATCTTTTTAATCTTTAAACATTTCTAGCACCATTTATTCTAGAGTAGATAGTAGTTTAAAGATAAAGAGGAAAAAGAAGCAGATTCATACCAGATTTCACTGTCAAATATTTTACAATGACATGTATCTGAAGAATAATCTTTATCAGAGGAAGTAGATGATTCTAAGGATGAGGATGAGAATCCTTTTAAGATAGCTTTGGTTTCTTTTTAAGAAGAAATAATTTCAAAAGGCTATAAAATATTTTCAACTTTATCTTCAATTATATTAGTTTGTTGGCCAATAGTACAAAAGTTAATATTTGTATAATTATTTTGTTCTTAAACATGATGTAAATCTAATTTGTAAATAAATTCAGATTTACCTTTATCTTCTTGTATTTTTGCAACATCTTTTATGGGTACGACGAAAGTTTTTTTATATCTGATTTGATGTAATGATGTATAGATTCTTCAGTTCCTTATGGAGAAGAACTGGTAGAAGCTATAATCCAAGATGAGCTTAATTTTGTTATCATATTGATATATAAATCTTTAGTATTATAGGCTTTCTTTATGGCCAGTTTAAGCCAATCAAAGAAATAAGTATTTCTTTGATTATCATACATATATATGTACCATTTTTCTTTTAAAAAGTCTTTATGTTCTTGAGAAACCTATTTAAAAAAGGATTTTGTTAAAGGATGTAGAGCTAAAATTTTTTTAACATTTCTTTATCAATTTCAAAACATTCAATAACATTTATATTGAAATTAGATTCCGAAGGATTATATGTATTAGATGGAGAAGCTTGATAAGAAGGATACACAAGGTCTACATTAGGTGTAGAGCAAGAAACTCAGGATGGTTCTTTAATGAAAGTTCCTACCATAGAGGGAGAATAAGATTAAGACTTTCTAGAAGGTTGATAAATTGTAGGAGTTGTATCTCTTGAGTCTGTTTGAAATTTATTTCAACACTTCCATCTTCATGTTCAATAATTGTTTCAATATCTTGATTTTCTAAAGACCTTGATGGATGGGCGTTTTGTAAGCACCATTTACCGATAGACTAATATCATTTCACTATATGAGTTTTGGAATATTAACTTTATTTTTGAAATTAGTTTGGAATAAAGTAGTCATACGTTTTGGTTGATTGGATAGGCTATGCCTAGAACAGCTGAATTCATGAGTTTATGATAAACTCTATATATGGGAGTAAGATTTTTATTATGAGAATTCATATCAAAACCTTTTGTCTGGATAACAAGAGTAAAAGCTTCTTGTGCACCTGGATCTGTAAAAGAAATAGAGAAATTTGGAAAGCATTTAAAGAAAGTAGGGCCATTAGCTAAACTTGATTCAACTATTCCAAGTAATGAATCATTGAATTTTTTATGTTTTGTGTCTTCAACATAGATGAGAGCTTCAGTTCTAAGTCCAAGCCTCGCTAAATGCTTTAGAGCAACTTGCACTAATCCAAAATGAATATAATTGTATGTTTTAACATACCCCTTTATTTCATGGGGCTTGATTAAAGAAAGATGCTGAATATTACTGATAATGGATTCAGTTCTTTCAATGTTTTTTACTTTATAACTTGATTCTAATTGAAAACCTCCAACTTTATAAATTTCATTTTTATTTACGGTTGGAATAATCTAGTTACAAATAACTTGAACTAAATCATCATAACTAATTTCTTCGCTATTTTTAATAGACATAGAAGATAAGGAATTTGATGATGATGAAGAAGAAGGTACAAACTTCTTAATAAGCTTTGCCATAATTTGTATTACAGAGTTATTTTAACCAAATCCACCATGAGTATCTAACAAAATAGATGTTTATATACCAACAAAATGCCTTAAATGCCTTCACATGGCTAATAACGGTAACAACAATGGCTACCTCAGCTTCGCTCTAGGCGGAATATGATTAAAATTTCTCAATAATATCAAACACAAAACTATCTATTAAGACTTTTGACGTTCTCACTTCTGAGTCAGCAATTCTTTATGCAAAATCAAAGCATAACATAAAAAAGATAAGTGAAGAAATACTCACAAAACAACTTTATACTGCCAAAGTACTTGATTACAATTTGATACGAACTTGGCTTTGATACCAAATGGGAAAGATGGTGGGTATACAAAAGCGAAAGGGAGAGGAGAGAGGGGATGGTGGTGGAAGCAACGCTGGATTTTGATTGGTATTCCAACTCTTGCCTATACATGGAGAAGGTCGGCACTATTTATAGCCTTAGCAAACATAATTTACATTTCATTACAACTGAATTTAGACTGCATTTGCATTTCATTTTATGTGCTGGCATATTGCATGATGTTTTAGGATTTTACTGTTGGATAGGATCACAGGTTGCTGTATAGATGGTTTGTCTTCATGCTGTGATGATTTTACTTATTGACTAGGAAGATGTTGCTTTATTCTTCCCCATAGTTGCTTTATTCTTCTGCATAGTACCTGGTTGGTCTATTGCGAAGAGAGGAGTCTATGGAGCCTTATTCATTCTTATTGTCTTTTGGATTTTTCATAATTGACTTTTGTCTTCATTCTGAAAGTAACTTTTTGTATAGTACTTTTTCAACATAACTTTGATATGTTTGTACAGAATCGCATAGCTATGGATACGATAGCAATGATAAAGTTTTTGCGATTTTTTCTTTGCATGATTTATAGAGAAAACTCTTAATAAATCTTGAAAAATCTAAATCTCGATAAGATTAATCACCATCTTGATGAATTCTATTGCAGCTGGCGGAGAACTTCATAACAGAGTTAAAATTATGACAAGGGTCATTCCAACCTTCATTATCATTTTCAAATTCTCCATGGAATAGCTGAATTAATTCTTCAAAAGTTTTTTCTAAAATGTCAAAAAAAGATATTGTCATAGGAAATGAGAATTTGATCAAGCTTGGCATGTCCGGATTTAGAAGGATTTTGTATCACCGTTGTTTGCTTAGCGAGATCACCAGCAATGCAAACAACTCGTCAACCATCAGACCAAACATATCTGTATATACTTGCAAATTCAAGATGTCCCGTTAGATTGAGAAATCTTTGATATTGATCAGAAGCTAGATCATAATTTTGGAGACGTTCTAAGCTGTATTCCATTGTAGCGACTTCATGATGTTCATACCATTGAGCTGGATAATCAATAGGGAGATGCTCATAATCATTTAAGGTAGAGATGAATTTTTGCAGATTAAATCTCCTTCTTCATAATTCATGATGGTCCATAATTAATACGGTTGATAAAGCCGGATTTCTAATCTTTCACCCAAACTTGATGAAATTGTTATGAGAAGTTGTCTTTTGGTAACTCTAAGGCTGCGAAGGGCATGACGCATGATTGCTGGGAGCTGCTATATCATTTCAAAATCATCTCTACATAAAGAAAATCTTTGGACTAATCCTTGTTCGATATATGAGATATCAACTTCATATGATGGTAGGAACAATTTGAAAAGCCAGTTGCCCAACTTATATATTGAGTTTTAATCATTGATTGCTCGTTGGTCTGATAAGAATAGTTTTTTCTCTAATTCTTATAGCTATCTCATTTGGAAGCGCTGTGTTAACCTTTTCTCAGAGGTGAGTTCTGGATGTTTTTTCATCAGCATAGGTGGATACAGTGCTATTTGAAGGATGTTATGGTACATAAAGATTTGGCTTTCTAAGTCCTTGATATGTTTTGCAATATTGGATAGGTTTTTTCCAGTGTTTTTTCTTTTATCAAAGAGAATGGAACTCCAATGGGCATTGATAAGTTCTTGTAAAGTGACAGATAATCCTGGATTGAAGAAGGGAATTGATTTGTTTTGGGATGTAGGTATGAAAGAAGAGCTTGATTCTTGAATAGGGGCTTTGCTTTAGCTTTTACTAGATGTCATAATGAGAAAGGATACTTTATGAAGGTAGATAGGTCTGAATGAGAATTATCAATAATCTAAAATTTTATTTTCTTTGGGAAAAGAAAAATAATTTTATATCTATCCTTTGGGTAGAATTTGAAGGTACCAAAATCTGGATGTAGGATCAAATGTAGAAAACATGAAGACATCAGAGAGACGATTAATAAGATCCGTTTTATTTGGAACTGGATATTCAAATATTTTTTGAGCACCTTATTCTTATTTTCACTTTGTCTGAATACTATTGATATGTTGAATAGAAATTGATTCACCAAAATCAAAAATTAATTCTTTATTATCTAAGATAGCTTTTAGACCTAATGAGTCAATTTGAAAAGGCTGTAAAATTTATAGAAGAGGGTTTCCAGGGATAACATCATTATTTAAATCCTTTCCTAGAAGGAAATTAGTCTTTGTACATGTCCTATTTTTACAGACATAAAATTACTTAATTTGTATTTGATATGTAGTTTTTTGCTAGTAGTAGCTAGATTGAGTTTATTATTGGTTTTTTTATAATATTTTATTAGGATTAATCCTTCTCTTATTAAATTAACATCTGTGCCACTATCTAGTAAGCAGAGGGCTTTAATAGAGAAGTCTTTGATCTTAATTGTAGCTTGAGTTTTCCATTTTTAAGTGGATTTCTTGTTAAAGAATTTACAAAACCATTTAAGTTTTCACCAAATTGTTCTTGATGTTCTAATTTATTATCATTGTTTTCTTGATAATTTTTGAGTGTGTGAAATTCAAGATTTTCAACACGTTGTTTAAGTTATTGAAGTTCAATTAAGTCTTGTTTTAATTCTTTTATTTCCTGTTTTTATTAGTAATTTCTTTATAAAGATCTTGAATTAAAAAATGAGGAAGAACTTGCTGCTCCCTTAATCTGTCTAATACAGTTTTAATGATGAATTGTTCAGGTAAGTTAGATATATTATTTAATGTAAAAGCTTGTCCTTTTTTATTTCTTTTATTTATTTCTATATTTTTTCAAAATATTTATTTTTTAATTCTTTATCTTTGAAATCTTTAAACATTTCTAGCACCAGTTCTTTTGGAGTGGAAAGTAAGTTTAAAGATAAAGAGGAAAAAGAAACAGATTCATACTGGATTTCACTATCAATTATTTTACAATGACATGTGTCTAAAAAATGAGAGGAAAAATAATCTGTATTAGAGGAACTGGATGACCCTAACGCTGAGGATTCTTTTAAGATAGTTTTGATTTCTTTTTCTGTTTTTACTTTTATTTTTGGGTAGTCAGGAGCTATATGTCCTTTTCTTTGCAATTATAACATTGTATTTCTTTTTTCTTGGGTTAAGAAGTGGATGGATTATCTTTTGTATAAGATTTCTTTGATTCTTTATAAGGATTTTTATGAGAAGATTTTTTATGATATCTTTTTTAAGGAATATAATATTGTGGGGTTGAAAAATATTTAGATTTTCTTTTTTGATGGTTTCTTTTTAAGTTTTTCTTTTTATTTTTGCTAGAAGGACTGATAAATGGTTCCATGCCAAATTGATAACAAAAATCACCAAGTTCATATTTGCTGATTCTTTTTTGATTTTTAATTTGACGTTTAAGTTTGATTTCATTGCATGATGAAAATCCAACTTTATTAATCTTTTGAATTAGATCACCATATGTATACATGCCATAATTCAAATTTCCATAATTTTTTTATTTTAATTCTTCTCTAACTTTTTCTGCAAAAAGTTTAGGAAGACCAGATATGAATTTTTCTTTCCAAAATTCTGAATTACTTGCATCGATTGTATAAAGTTTTGACAAGAAAGCAGCTTTATACCAACGAAAATCTGATAATGTTGGGCAAGATAAATTGATTAATTGAGTTTTTAATTTTCTTCTACATTCATATAATTACCAATAAAATGTTTTACTACATTGGTAATAAGCATGTACATAGAATCAGGAATCATTTGACCTTGAGGAGTAATAACAGGATTTCCTGAAGGATCTGTTTTTACTGCATTTAGTATAGCTTGTCTTCCTATATCAGATAGATTCTTTTCCCACCAACCATGTAATTGTCTAGTAAATCCAAGGACAACTGCATTTACTGCATGTCTTTGATCATTACCGGCAGCCACGTTGGTAGAGGCATATATCATCATGTGTTGGCATAGTTGAAAGATTTGATAATCAGATAGTCCATATACATTCCATTCGTATATTGAGGACTTTTCAGATCGAAGGCCTTTTTGAATAGCTTGTTCTTCGAATTGAAGATCAACTGGAGTAGGTCTTGGATAATAATTTCTTGTTTTTGCTGTAATGACTATTGGTTTTTTTTCTTTTAAATATTTTATTGATTTGTAGAGATTCTTTTTTTTTATCACTTTGATTCTCATTTATTTTAGACTCTTTTTTTTAAAGGATCAGTTATAGAACATTCTAAATTTAGGCTTGAGGCTTTAGAATTTGAGACTAAAACATTTATAGATTTGTCAGTTTTACATCTTTATTTTCTTGAAGTTTTATATTTGTAAAACTATGAGATAATAGATTGATTAGTTCATCTAAAAATTTTAAAGATTTCCTTCCTAACTTTAGATCTTTAAGGGCTTCACCTTAAAAACTTAAAGTTTGTGTCTTAATTATCTTTTGTGAAGAAGATGCTTCATAAATTTTTAAAGTATTTTCAACTTTATCTTCAATTGTATTAGTTTGTTGGTCAATAGTATGAAGGCTAATATTAGTATAATTGTTCTGTTCTAAAACATGAATTAAATCTTATTTATAAATTAATTCAGATTTACCTTTATCTCCTTATATCTTTTATGGGTACGGCCGAAGTTTCTTTATATATGATTTGAAGTAATGGAGGATATATAGATTCTTTGGTTCTTTATGGAGAAGATCTAGTAGAAGCTATAATCGAAGATGAGCTTAATTTTGTTATCTTATTGATATATAAATCTTCAGTATTATAAGCTTTCTTTATGGCAAGTTTAAGCCAATCCAAGAAATAAATATTTCTTTGATTATCATACATATATTTGTACCATTTTTCTTTTAAAAAGTCTTTATGTTCTTGAGAAACCTGTTTAAAAAAGTATTTTTATTATAGGATGTAGAGCTAAATTCTTTTTTGACATTTCTTTATTAATTTCAAAACATTCAATAACATTTATATTGTAATAGAATTCCGAAGGATTATATGTATTAGATGGAGAAGCTTGATAAGAAGGATACACAAGTCTTGTAGGTCGAAGGGCTGCATTAGGTGTAAAGCAAGAAACTCGGGATGGTTCTTTTATGGAAAATCCTACCACAGAGGGATGATGAGAATAAGACTTTCTAGAAGGCTGATAAACTGTAGGAGTTGTATCGCTTGAATTTCTTTGAAAATTTATTTCAACACTTCCATCTTCATGTTCAATAATTGTTTCAATATCTTGATTTTCTAATGACCTTTCTGGTTGGGCATTTTCTAAGTACCATTTACCAGATAGATTAATATCATTCCATATCAAAACCTTTTATCTGGATAGTAAGAGTAAGAGCTTCATATGCACTTGGATCTATAAGGGAAATAGAGAAATTTGGAAAGCAATTGAAGAAAGTGGGGCCATTAGCCAAACTTAATTCAACCATTCCAAGGAATTAATATCTAAATTTTTTATGTCTTGTGTCTTGAACATTAATGAGAACCTTTGTTCTAAGTCCAAGTTTTGTTAAAGGCTTTAGAGCAACTTGCACTAATCCGAAATGAATATAATTGTATGTTTTAACATACTCCTTTATTTCATGGGGCTTAATTAAAGAAAGATGGTGAATATTACTGGTAATGGATTTAGTTCTTTCGATGGTTTTTACTTTATAACTTGATTTTAATTGAAAACTTCCAAATTTATAAATTTCATCTTTATTTACGATTGGAATAGTCTAATCACAATAACTTGATCTAAATAGTCATAACTGATTTCTTCACTATTTTCAATAGACATAGAAGATAAGGAATTTGATGATGAGGAAGAAGAAGGTACAAACTTTTTAATAAGCTTAGACATACTTTGTATTATAGAGTTATTTTAACCAAATCCACCACGAGTGTCTAACGAAAAAGAGGATTTACACACCCACAAAATGCATGAAATGCCTTCACACGGCTAACAACGGCAACAACAATGGCTACCTCAGCTTCGCTCCAGGCAGAATATGATTAATATTTCTCAATAATAACAAACACGGAACTAAGTATTAAGAGTTTTGATGTTCCTACTTCTGAGTCAACAATTCCTCAAGCAAAATCAAACCATAAAAAAATAAAGATAAGTGAAAAAATACTCACAAAACAACTTTATATTGCTTGCACATGTGGAAGGCTAGACCTATTTATAGTCATAACAAACATAATTTACATTTCATTACAACTAAATTTAGACTGAATGTGCATTTCATTTAATGTGCTGGCAAATTTCATTTGATGATGCTTCCAGATTGTAGGCAAAAATCACAATATTTGCTATAGATGAACTTTATTCTGAATAGTGAGATGTCATAATTGCTTTGAGTGACTTGATAAGGAATGTGTCATGTCTTTATTTCTTTTCCCTTTCTGGAGATAAGTTCTTCAAGGCTATGCATGTCGGTGTTGGAATAAGTAGGTGGGTCTCGTGGATAGATTTTCAAAACTTTTGATCCGCTTGACACAGGGATCAACTATACATAAGACCAAAACCCAATCCAGGATGCGTTACCCTCAATCTTGTGACCATGTACAGTAAAAATTTCTACCAGCACTAAACATCCAAAATAATCTACGACATGCAAGAAGTAGATCATACCTTTGGAGATCCACAATGCTCTAATGGATTTCTTCAACACCTCTTAGCCTTCCACGCTATGACCCCCGAATTGGATTTCTTTTCTCAAGAAGAATGGTGGAATCTTCAGGAGAAAACCCAACTCGAAACTCCAAGGAACTAGAAGAGAGGAGGAGAGAGTAACTCATGCAACTCTTGCACGAAAGGGTTTTGGGCGTGAGAGAGAGTCTTATTGGACGTCCAAGAGATTTTATGGACTTCCAAATCTCTCCCTTGTCTAATTGAAATAGAGGTCTTACTTCCAAAGCAATTAGCAGCTTTCTCCTTTCCAAACTCTTATTTCTAGAGTTCAAGTCGGATTAGTGTTTTCCAATATCTTGGGCTAGCATGGGGACCACTAGGGATTCCTTAAAAAGTTGGCTCCAACTGGAACACCGCGACCCCACATCTTATGTGCAATCCGGGCCCACAGTTAATTGCAAATAACACCACTATATAAATGCAATTGCACTCCAGTCTTAGGAATAAATTACAATGAAGACCCTAAACTTCCCAATTACCACAAGTATGCCCCTCTATCAATATCCGTGGATCAATTGGAGTAAATCCGTCTCTTCCAATCTAAGTTCCACATCTTATTATCCTTGAGCCCCAATTAATCACAGTAATCATCAGTACCATCCAACTAACTCTTAATTGAGATGGGTGCGCACTTACTAATGACAGATCCATTAATTGGCACAAGGGGATAATAGAGATAGATTCCATCTTGATCATTCAACGTTCCCACAGTTCTACTACCATATAACCAAGACACCGAGGTGTTAACCTATAGTCGGCTTCACTCATTGATGACTCAAAGCAAATGAATAGATAGAAACTTGAGTTCATCAATGTCTCAGGATTGAGAGCCTATTGCTAGGGAATTATGAGAGCATACCTTATTATTGAGACAAAATTCCATAAGGTGCATCTCATGGTCCTTCAATACATCCAATGTACCAGCACTGTGATCCAGAATCTTACATTCTGATGATTGAGACAAATCACACTATTTCATATTGATCAAAGTGCTGCAACCTTATCAAATGAGATGCCCAATCTCATTACTGGTTGTAAAGCTATTTTAAGTATAAGATTTGTGACATATATCTTCCGCGTGTGGATCTCAACCATGCACATATATCACATCTAATATACTAATGGGATCCGGTTCAATTCACGAACCATTATGTCATATGTATTGGTCATGTGCATGAATTAGTAAAATAACATTCATCTCATGAAAGCAAAGCATGATTTTATTGATAAATAAAGAAATTAATCAATTTATTACATCAACTGATGGATTGAGTCCACAAAATCTAACATTCGGGAATAAAATACTACTTCATTCTTATGAGAGATATGCTTCGTCTTCTAGTACTTTTGCTTGTACTTTTTCTAAGAACTCATTGATGGGCTAGTAGAACAAGCTTTTCTCATCCTTTCAATGTTTAAAAAAAAGCTCTTGTAGGAAGAATCTTTATGCTAGGCATAGCATTATTGGAGACTTGTATCAAAAGTGCTCATTGCAACCTTCATTTGTTAGTTCACAATGGAATAATTGGATTAACTCTTCTCGAGTTTCTTCAGAAATATCAAAAGACATGTCTTCATAAGCATTGATAATTTGATTGAGAGCTATATGTCCAGATTTATATGGATCTGTATCACCTTTGTTTGCTCAGCAAAATCATCAGCAATGCAAACAACTCGTCGATTGTCATACCAAACATATCTGTACGTACTTGCAAATTCAAGATGTCCTTTTAGATTGAGAAATCTCTGATATTGAACAAAGGCTAGATCATAATTTTGGAGACGTTCTAAGCTGTATTCCATTGTAGTGAATTCATGAGATTCATACCATTGAACTAGATAATCAACAGGGAGATGCTCATAATCATTTAAGGTGGAGATGAATTTTTTGCAGACTAAATCTCCCTTTTCATAAGTCATGATAGTCCATAATTGATAAGTTTGAAAAATTGGATTTCTGATCTTTCACCCAAATTTGATGAAATAGTTATGAGAAGTTGTCTTTTGGTAACTCTAAGGCTGCGAAGGGCATGATGCACAACTACAGGGCGCTGCTATATTATTTCAAAATCAATTTTACATAAAGAAAATCTTTGGACTAATCCTTATTCGATATATGAGATATCAACTTCATGTGATGGTAGCAGCAATTTGGGAAAGCCAGTTGCCCAGCTTATATATTGAACTTTGAGCATTAATCGCTCCTTAATCTGATAAGGAAGAGTTTTTTCTCTAATTCTTGTAGCTATCTCATCTGGAAGGGCTATTTAAACCTTTTCCAGGAGGTGAATTTTGGATGTTGTTTTTTTTATCAACATAGGTTGATAACAGTGCTCTTTGATGGATGTTATGGCACATAAGGATTTGGCTTCCTAAGTCCTTGTTTTGGATAGGGTTTTTCTAGTGTTTTTTCTTTTATCAGAGAGAATGACACTCCAATGGGCATTGATAAGTTCTTGTGAAGTGATAGATAATCCTGGATTGAAGAAAGGGATTGATATTTATTTGGATGTAAGTATGAAAGAAGAGCTTGATTCTTGAATAAGGGCTTTACTTGATGTCATAATGAAAAGGGATACTTCCTGAAGCAGATAGGAGTAAAAGATAGGTCTAAATGAGAATTATCAATAACCTGAATTTTTATTTTCTTTGAAAAAAGAAAAGCAATTTTATATTTGTCCTCCAGGTAGAAATTGAAGGTACCAAAATCTGGATCTAGGATTAAATGTAGAAAATATGAAAACATCAGAGAGACGATTAATAAGATCTGTTTTATTTGGAACTGGATATCTAAATGCTTTTTTAACTTCATATTCTTGTTTACACTTTGTCTGAATAATATTGATATGTTGAGTAGGAGTTAATTCAACAAAATCAAAATTTAATTCTTTATTGTCTAAAATAGTTTTTAGACTTAATGAGTCAATTTGAAAAAGCTGTAAAATTTGTAAAAAGAGATTTCCAAGGATAACATCATTGTTTAAATCCTTTCCTAGAAGGAAATTACTGTTTATGTATGTTCCATTTTTACTGGCAAAAACATTACTTAATTTGTATTTGATATGTAGTTTTTTGCTAGTAGTAGCTAGATTGAGTTTATTATTGGTTTTCTCATAATATTTTGTTGGGAATAATCCTTCTCTTATTTAATTAAACTATCTAGTAAGCAAAGTGCTTTAATAGAGAAGTCATTGACCTTAATTGTAACTTGAGTTTTCCATTTTTAAAGTGGATTTCTTATTAAAGAATCTACAAAACCTTTTAAGTCTTTATCAAATTTTTCTTGATTTTCTAAATTTTCATTATTTTATTAATAATTTTTGAGTGAGTGAAATTCAAGATTCCCAACACGTTGTTTGAGTTATTGAAGTTCAATTAAGTCTTTTTTTAATTCTTTTATTTCTTGCTTTTGATTATTTATTTCTTTATAAAGATCTTGAATAGAAAGATGAGTAGGAGCTTATTACTCTCTTAATCTATCTAATACAATTTTAATGCTGAATTGTTCAGGTAAGTCTGATATGTTATTTGATGTAAGAACTTTCCCTTTTTTAGTTCCTTTATTTATATACTATATTTTTTCAAAATATTTGTTTTTTAATTCTTCATCTTTTAGTTCTTCAAACATTTTTAGCACCACCTCTTTTAGAGCAGAAAGTACGTTTAAAGATAAAGAGGAAAAAGAAGCAGATTCATATTGGATTTCACTGTCACATATTTTACAATGACATGTATCTAAAGCATGAGAGGAAGAATAATCCGTATCAGAGGAACTGGATAATTCTGACATTGAGGATCCTTTTAAGATAGTTTAATTTCTTTTTCAGTTTTAACTTTTATTTTTGGGCAGTCAGGAGCTATATGTCCTTTTTCTTTGCAATTATAACATTGCATTTCTTTTTTCTTGGGAAAAGAAGTGGATGGATTATCGTTTGTATAAAATTTCTTTAATTCTTGATAAGGGTTTTTATGAGAAGGTTTTTAATAATATCTTTTTGAGGGAGTATAATATTGTGGAGTTGAAAAATATTTAGATTTTCTTTTTTGATGGTTTCTTTTTAAGTTTTTCTTTTTATTCTGGCTAGAAGGACTGATTAATGGTTCCATAGCAAATTGAAAATGAAAATCACCAAGTTTATACTTGCTGATTCTTTTTTTATTTTTAATTTGAGTTTAAGTTTGATTTCATTGCATAATGAAAATCCAACTTTATTAATCTTTTGAATTAGATCACCATATGTATACATTCCATAATTCAAATTTCCATAATTTTCTGAATTTAATTCTTCTCTAACTTTTTTCTACAAAAAGTTTAGGAAGACTAGATTTGAATTTTTCTTTCCAAAATTCTGAAGTACTTGCATCAATTGTATAGAGTTTCGATAAGAAAACATCTTTATACCAACAAAAATCTGATAATGTTGGGCAAGATAAATTGATTAATTGTATTTTTAATTTTTCTTCTACATTCATATAATTGCCAATAAAATGTTTAACTATATTGGTAATAAGCATGTAAATGGAATCAGGGATCATTTGGCCTTGAGGAGTAAGAACAGGATTTCCTGAGGGATGTCTTTTTTACTACATTTAATATAGCATTTCTTTCTATATCAGATAGTATTTTTCCCATCAACCATGTAATTGTCCAGTAAATCTAAGGATGACTACATTTACTGCATGTCTTTGATCATTACCAGCAGCCATGATGGTAGAGGCATATATCATCATGTGTTGGCATAGTTGCAAGATTTGATATTCAGATAGTCCATCTGCATTCCATTCATATATTCAAGAGTTTTCAAATTGAAAGCCATTCAGAATAGCTTGTTCTTTGAATTGAAGATCAACTGGAGTAGGTCTTGGATAATAATTTCTTGTTTTTGCTGCATTGACTATTGGTTTTTGTCCTGTAAATATTTTATTGCTTTGTAGACATTTTTAGTTTTGATCATCTTGATTTTAATTTGATTTTTCTTCTATAAAGTCAAAAATAGAGAATTTTGAGTCTCAGCTCGAAGTTTTAGAAACTAAAACATTTATGGATTTTTCATCTTTATTTATTTATTGTCTTTAAGTTTTATGTTTGTAAAACTATGAGATAATTGATTGATTAGTTCGTCTTAAAATTTTAAGGGTTTTTTTTTCCAACTTAAGATCTTTAAGGGCTTCACCTTGAAAACCTAAAGATTGTGTCTCGATTACTTTATGGGAAGAAGTAGTTTCATAAAATTTTAAAATATTTTCAACTTTATCTTCAATTCTGTTGGTTTGTTGGCCAATAGTATGAAGGTTTATATTTGTATAATTATTTTGTTCTAAAACAAGACTTAAATATGATTTGTAAATAAATTCAATTTTACCCTTGTCTCCTTGTATTTTTGCAATATCTTTTATGGGTACAGCTGAAGTTTCTTTATAAATGAATTGATGTAATGGAGGATGTATAGATTCATCAGTTCTTTGTGGAGAAGAACTGGTAGAAACTATAATTCAAGATGAACTTAATTTTGTTATCATATTGATGGATAAATTTTCAGTATTATAAGCTTTCTTTATGGCTAGTTTAAGCCAATCAAAGAAATAAATATTCCTTTGATTATCGTACATATATTTATACCACTTTTCTTTTAAGAAATCTTTACGCTCTTGAGAAATCTATTTAAAAAAGGATTTTGTTAAAGGATGTAGAGCTAAATTTTTTTTAATATTTCTTTATCAATTTCAAAATATTCAATAACATTTATATTGAAATCGAATTCCGAAGGATTATATGTATTAGATGGAGAAGCTTGATAAGAAGGATACATAAGTCCTCTAAGTTGAAGGTCTACATTAGGTGTAGAGCAAGAAACTCGGGATGGTTCTTTTATAGAAGATCCTACCACTGATGGAGAATGTAAATAAGATTTTCTAAAAGTTTGATAAACTGTAGGAGTTGCATCTCTTAAATCTATTTGAAAATTTATTTCAACACTTCCATCTTCATGTTTAATAATTGTTTCAATATCTTGATTTTCTAAAGACCTTTCTGGTTGAGCATTTTCTAAGCGCCATTTACCAGATACATTAATATCCAGAGGAGTGGATGGTTGGCATCTAGTTTATAATCAAGTATCGTTGCCAATATAAAGTCGTTTTGTGAGTATTTCTTCACTTATCTTTATGTTTAGATTTTGTTTAAGGAATTACTAGCTTAGAAGCAAGTATGTCAAAAGTCCTAATACTTAGTTTTGCGCTTGTTATTATTGAGAAATTTTAGTTATATTCCGCCCGGAGTGAAGCTGAGGTAGCCATTGTTGTCACCGTTGTTAGCCGTGTAAAGGTGTTTAAGGCATTTTGTTGGTGTATAAATTCTCTATTTAATTAGATACTTATGGTGGATTTGGTTAAAATAATTCTATAATACAAATTATGGCTAAGCTTATTAAGAAGTTTGTACCTTCTTCTTCCTCATCATCAAATTCCTTATCTTCTATGTCTATTAAAAATAGTGAAGAAATTAGTTATGACGATTTATATTAAGTTATTTCTGATTGGACTATTCCAACAGTAAATAAAAATGAAATTTATAAATTTGGAAGTTTTCAATTAAAATCAAGTTATAAAGTAAAAACCATTGAAAGAGCCGAATTCATTACCAATAATATTTAGTATCTTTCTTTAATCAGGCCCCATGAAATAAAAGAGTATGTTAAAACATACAATTATATTCATTTTGGATTAATGCAAGTTGCTCTAAAGCCTTTAACAAGACTTGGACTTAGAACAGAAGCTCTCAACTATGTTCAAGACACAAGACATAAAAAATTCAGTGATTCATTACTTCGACTGGTTGAATCAAGTTCGCCTAATGGCCCTACTTTCTTCAATTGCTTTCTAAATTTCTCCATTTCTCTTATAAATCAAGGTGCACATAAAGCTCTTACTTTTCCTATCCAGACAAAAGGTTTTGATATAAATCCTTATAATCAAAATCTTGCTCTCATATATAGAGTTTATTATAAACTCATGGATTCAATTGTTCCAGGCATAGCCTATTCCCATCAAGCAAAAGGTCTCTGACTACTTTATTCCAAACTAATTTTACAAATAATGTTCATATTACAAAACTCATACAGTGGAATGATATTAATCTATTTGGTAAATGTCCTTTAGAAAACGCTCAACTAGAAAGGTGTTCAGAAAATCAAGATATTGAAACAATTATTGAACATGAAGATGGAAGTGTTGGAATAAATTTTAAAATAGTTTCAAGAGATACAACTCATATAGTTTATCAACCTTCTAGAAAATCTTATTTAGATCCTCCATCAGTGGTAGGATCCATCAAAGAACCATCCCGAGTTTCTTGCTCTACACCTAATGTAGACCTTTGACCTATAGGACGAGTGTATCCTATTTATCGAGCTTCTCCATCTAATACAAATAATCCTTTAGAATTTGATTTCAATATAAATGTTATTGAATGCTTTGAAATTAATAAAGAAATGTTAAAAAAGAATTTAGCTTTACATCCTCCCACAAAATCCATTTTTAACCATGTTTCTCAAGAACATAAAGACTTTCTATAAGCAAAATGGTATAAATATATGTATGATAATCAAAGAAATATTTGGCTTAAACTAGCCATGAAGAAAGCTTATAATATTGAAGATTTATCCATCAATATGATAACTAAATTAAGCTCTTCTTGGATTATAGCTTCTACTAGTTCCTCTCCACAAAGAGCTAAAGAATCCCTACACCCTCCATTACATCAAATCATTTATAAAAAAACTTCAATTGTATCTATAAAAGATATTGCAAAAATACAAGGAGACAAAGGTAAAACCGAATTTATTTACAAATAAGATTTAAGTCATGTTTTAGAACAAAATAATTATACAAATATAAACCTTCATACAATTGGCCAACAAACTAATAGAATTGAACATAAAGTTAAAAATATTTTAAAATTTTACGAAACTACTTCTTCCTATAAAGTAATCAAGACACAATCTTTAGGTTTTCAAGGTGAAGCCCTTAAAGATCTAAAGTTAGAAAAAAAACCCTTAAAATTTTCAAACGAACTAATCAATCATTTATCTCATGTTTTAAAAATATAAAACTTAAGGATAATAAAGAAAATAAAGATGAAAAATCCATAAATGTTTTAGTTTCTAAAGCTTCGAGCTCAGACTCAAAATTCTCTTTTTCTAACTTTATAGAAGAAAAATCAAATGAAAATCAAGTTGATCAAAACTAAGAATTTCTACAAATCAATAAAATATTTAAAGGACAAAAACCAATAGTCAGTGCAGCAAAAACAAGAAATTATTATCCAAGACCTACTCCAGTTGATCTTCTATTCGAAGAACAATCTATTCTGAATGGCCGTCGATTTGAAAACTCTCCAATATATGAATGGAATGTAGGTGGACTATCTGAATATCAAATCTTGCAACTACGCCAACACATGATGATATATGCCTCTACCATCATGACTGCCGGTAATGATCAAAGACATGCAGTAAATGCAGCCGTCCTTGAATTTACTGGACAATTACATGGTTGGTGGGAAAAATACTTATCTGATATAGAAAGAAATGCTATATTAAATGCACTAAAAAGAGATCCCTCAGAAAATCCTATTTTTACTCCTTAAGGCCAAATGATCCCTGATTCCGTCTACATGCTTATTACCAATATAGTTAAACATTTTATTGGTAATTATATGAATGTAGAAGAAAAATGAAAAACACAATTAATCAATTATCTTGCCCAACATTACCAGATTTTCGTTGGTATAAAGATATTTTTTAATCAAAACTCTATATGATCGATGCAAGTAATTCAGAATTTTGGAAAGAAAACTTCATATTTGGTCTCCTAAACTTTTTGTAGAAAAAGTTAGAGAAAAATTAAAATCAGAAAATTATGAAAATTTGAATTATGGAATGTATACATATGGTGATCTAATTCAAAAGATTAATAAAGTTGAATTTTCATTATGTAATGAAATCAAACTTAAATGTCAAATTGAAAATAAAAATAGAATCAACAAGTATGAACTTGGTGATTTTTGTTTTCAATTTGCTATGGAACCATTAATCAGTCCTTCTAGCCAGAATAAAAAGAAAAACTTAAAAAGAAACCATCAAAAAAGAAAATCTAAACATTTTTCAACATCACAATATTATACTGCCTCAAAAAGATATTATAAAAAATCTTCTCATAAAAGCCCTTATAAAGAATTAAAGAAATCTTATACAAACGATAATCCATCCACTTCTTATCCTAAGAAATAAGAAATACAATGTTCTAATTGCAAAGAAAAAGGACATATAGCTCCTGACTACCCAAAAATAAAAGTTAAAACAGAAAAAGAAATCAAAACTATCTTAAAATGATCCTCAGCATCAGAGTCATCCAGTTCCTCTGATACAAATTATTCTTCCTCTCATGCTTTAGATACATGTCATTGTAAAATATTTGACAGTGGAATCTAGTATGAATCTGTTTCTTCTTCCTCTTTATCTTTAAATGTACTTTCTGGTCCAGAAGAGATGGAGCTAGAAATGTTTAAAGATCTAAAAGATGAAAAATTAAAAAATAAATATTTTGTAAAAATACAGAATACAAATAAAGGAACTAAAAAAGGGAAAGCTTCTACATCAAATAACATATCAGACTTACCTGAACAATTCAACCTTAAAACTGTATTAGATAGATTAAGAGAGCAACAAGCTCCTACTCATTTTTACATTCAAGATCTTTATAAAGAAATAAATAATCAAAAGCAAGAAATAAAAGAATTAAAACAAGACTTAATTGAACTTCAAAAACTCAAACAATGTGTTGAGAATCTTAAATTTCACACACTAAAAAATTATCAAGAAAATAATGATAATTAGAAAATCAAGAAAAAATTTATAAAAACTTAAATGGTTTTGTAAATCTTTAATAAGAAATCCACTTAAAAAATGGAAAACTCTAACTACAATTAAGGTCAAAGACTTCTCTATTAAAGCACTCTGCTTACTATATAGTGGCGCGGATGTTAATTTAATAAGAGAAAGATTAATCTCAACAAAATAATATGAAAAAACCAATAATAAACTCAACATAGCTACTGCTAGCAAAAAACTACATATCAAATACAAATTAAGTAATGTTTAAGTCTATAAAAATGGAACATGCATAAAGACTAATTTCCTTCTCGGAAAGGATTTAAACAATGATGTTATCCTTTGAAATCCTTTTCTACAAATTTTATTGCCTTTTCAAATTGAATCATCAGGTCTAAAAACCTTTTTAGATAATAAAGAATTAAATTTTGATTTTGTTGAATTAATTCTTATTCAACATATCAATATTATTCAGGCAAAGTGTAAACAAGAATAAGATGTTCAAAAACCATTCAGATATCTAGTTCCAAATACAACAGATCTTATTAATCGTCTCTCTAATGTCTTCATGTTTTCTACATTTAATCTTACATCCAAAATTTGGTACCTTCAAATTCTACCCGAAGGACAAATATAAAATTATTTTTCTTTTCCTAAAGAAAATAAAAATTCAGATTATTGATAATTCTCATTCAGACATATCTGTCTTCAAGAAGTTATCCTTCTCATTATGACATCAAGTAAAGCCCCCATTCAGGAGTCAAGCTCTTCCTTCATACCTACATCCCAACAAATATCAATTCCTTTCTTCAATCCAGGATTATCTATCATTTCACAAGAACTTATCAATGCCCATTGGGGTGCCATTCTCTTTGATAAAAGAAAAAACACTAGAAAAACCCTATCCAAAATTGCAAACTATATCAAGGACTTAGAAAGCCAAATCCTTATGTGCCATCACATCCATCAAAGAGCACTATTATCCACCTATGTTGATGAAAAAACATCCAGAATTCACCTCCTAGAAAAGGTTAACATAGCCATTCCAGATGAGATAGCTACAAGAATTAGAGAAAAAAACTATTTTTTTATCCGATCAAGGAGCAATTAATGCTCAACGCTCAATATATAAGTTGGGCAATTGGCTTTTCCAAATTGTTCCTACCATCATATGAAGTTGATATCTCATATATGGAACAAGGATTAGTCCAAAGATTTTCTTTATGCAAAGATGATTTGAAATAATGCAGCAGCTCCCTGCAATCATGCATCATGCCCTTCGAAGCCTTGGAGTTACCAAAAAACAACTTCTCATAATGATATCATCCACTTTGGGTGAAAGATCAGAAATTCAGTTTTATCAAGCATATCAATTATGAACTATCATGACTTATAAAGAGGGAGATTTAGTCAGCAAAAAATTCATCTCTACTTTAAATGATTACGAGCATCTCCCTGTTGATTATCTAGCTCAACGGTAAGAATCTCATGAAGTCACTACAATAGAATATAGCTTAGAACATCTCCAAAATTATGATCCAGCTTCTGATCAATATCAAAGATTTCTCAATCTAAAAGGACATCTTGAATTTGCAAGTACATACAGATATGTTTAGTGTGACGGTCGACGAGTTGTATGCATTGCTGATGATCTCGCTGAGCAGACAACAGTGATATAGAATCCACATAAATCTGGACATACAGCTCTTAATCAAATTATCAATGTTTATGAAGACATGTCTTTTGGTATTTCTGAAAAAACTCGAGAAGAGTTAATCCAATTATTCCATGGTGAATTAACAAATGAAGGTTGGGATGAGCACTTTTGATGCAAGTCTCCTATAATACCATGCCCACCATAAAGATTCTTCCTACAAGTGTTGGGAGGTAGCCGCTAGGATCCTTAGATATCGCACACAGATCACTATAGAAATAAGTTTAAACGATAATGATTCAAGAACCATACCTGCGAGATCTCTCTAATTTGATATCGGTTTTATAACAGCCTGAAAATCTCAAGATCTTCTACTGTCTTCCTCTATGCTCGAATTCGCATCGGGGTGTGGGCCTCTTCTGCGAATTCTCCTTACTCTCAAAAAACGAGATTTCTCTTGTGTATCTTTTCTAGAGAACAATAGCGCAAATTTATAGGTTACAATAGGGACCTTAAGAAGGAAATAAGGAATAGGCTTCTTATAGAAATAGAAAACCCTAATTCAACCCAAATTAGAATCCTAGATCCATAAATTACAATTCAGTCTACTAAAGAATTATAATTGTACTCCTATCCTTATTCTCAAAATAATATTTTGAGCTTCTTGTTATTAAATGCTAATTAATCTCCCCACATTAAGATTTTAGATATCCATCGATTAAATAATTATTGACGCCTATATTTAATCGATATCTTTATAATTCCTTGAGACCTTACACTTAACTTATTTGATATGTCGGACACTAAGTCCACCTGCAGAGTTTGACATAATCAAAACTTATAAGCTTCATCAAGGGGATATCATCAATCCCTATTATGGGACGTGAATTCCATCGATAAACTAATATGCACCATACACGTAGTATAGTCATCCAATTTATTGAGATTATTAACTCACAAAAGGTCTCACTCCTTTGTAAATCAAAATACCAAATACTAAATGCATGTGTCTATTTTTTATATCGGGATTAAGATTATAAGCTCTCATAATAACCATTTGGATGTTAATAATCTTATATAGTCAGTATAAAGACAATACCCCAAAAATGGTCCTATTCAATATACACAAAGTGTACTAGCATAACGAGTCGAAACTATACTATTTCCAATAGCCAAGACAAGCCTACTAAAACATCATGCTACAATCATACTGATGGTGTGTCCAGCTCTATCTAGATTGTGAACAACAATAACTTATATTCAATAAGAATCGACAAATAAGTCTTCCATGCATAAGTTGAACTCTACACACTAACTTGTCTACTATATAGAATAAAATTCGCACTTATGCACAATAAATAATAATGCAACCATTTACCCATACAAATTCTCATTAAGATGGAGAAAACAAACTTTACTGATAAGTAAATCAGTCAAAGAAAAATACATAAAAGTATGCTTTTAGTATAAATTTCCAACAACAAAAGCTTTTTTCTAAAGCATTGAAAGGATGAGAAAAGCTTTTTCTACTAGCCCATTAATAAGTTTTTAAAAAAAGTACATGAAAAAGTACTAAAAGACAAAGCATATCTCTTACAAGAATGAAGTAGTATTTTATTCCTGACATGCACATCCATGAAGAACTTATCTCTAGAAAGGGAAAAGAAATAAAGACATGACACATACCTTATCAAGTCACTCAAAGCAATTATGATAGCTCACTATTCAGAATAAAGTTCATCGACAACAAAGACTGTGATTTTTGCTTGCAGTCTGAAAGCATCATGAAATTTGCCAGCACATTAAATGAAATGCAGATTCAGTCTAAATTCAGTTGTAATGAATTGTAAATTATGTTTGTTATGCTATAAATAAGTTTAGCCTTCCTCATTTACTGGCAAGAGTTGGAATACCAGTCAAAATCCAGCCTTGCTTCTACCACCATCTCCTCTCTCCTCTCCCTTCCTCTATTGTATACCCACCATCTTCCCCATTTGGTATCAGAGCCAAGTTGGTATCAAGTTTGTAATCAAGTACGTGTCAATATAAAGTCGTTTTGTGAGTAATTCTTTACTTATCTTTATGTTTTGATTCTGTTTAAGGAATTGCTTACTCAGAACCAAAAATGCCAAAAATCTTAATACTTTGTTGTATGTTTGTTATTATTAAGAAATTTTAATCATATTCCGCCCGGAGTGAAGCTGAGATAGCCATTGTTGTCGCCGTTGTTAGCCATGTCAATGCGTTTAAGGCATTTTGTTAGTGTGTAAATCCTCTATTTCGTTAGATACTCTTGGTGTATTTAGTTAAAATAACTCTGTAATACAACTTATGGCTAAACTTATTAAGAAGTTTGTACCTTCTTCTTCCTCATTATCAAATTCTTTATCTTCTATGTTTATTAAAAATAGTGAAGAAATCAGTTATGAAAATTTAGATCAAGTTATTTGCGAATGGACTATTCCAACCATAAATAAAAATGAAGTTTATAAAGTTGGAAGTTTTCAATTAAAATCAAGTTATAAAGTAAAAACCATTGAAAGAACTGAATCCATTACTAGTAATATTCAGTATCTTTCTTTAATCAAGCCCTATGAAATAAAGGAGTATGTTAAAACATACAGTTATATTCATTTTGGATTAGTGCAAGTTGCTCTAAAGCCTTTAACAAGACTTGGACTTAGAACATTAGCTCTCATCTATGTTCAAGATACAAGACATAAAAAATTCAGTGATTCATTACTTTGAATGGTTGAATCAAGTTTAGCTAATGACCTTGCTTTCTTCAATTGCTTTCTAAATTTCTCTATTTCCCTTACAGAGCCAAGTACACATGAGGCTTTGATGCCAAATGGGGAAGATGGTGGGTATACAAAAGCAGAAGGGAAAGGAGAGAGGAGATGGTGGGGGAAGCAAGGCTAGATTTTGACTGGTATTCCAACTCTTGCTTGTACATGGAGAAGGTTGGTACTATTTATAGCCTTATCAAACATAATTTACATTTCATTACAACTAAATTTAGACTGCATTTGCATTTTATTTTATAATGTTTCGGGATTTTACTGCAGGATAAATTCATAGGTTGCTGTATAGATGGTTTGTCTTCATGCTGTGATGAGTGTACTTGTTGACTAGGAGGATGTTGCTTTATTCTTTTGCATAGTACTTGGTTGGTCTGTTGCAAAGAGAGGAGTCTATGGAGCCTTGAATTTTCTTGTTGGCTTTTGGATTTTTCCCAATTGTCTTTTCTCTTTTTTCTCAAAGTAGCTTTTTTGCATAGTACTTTTTCAACATAACTTTGATGTGTTTTTAGTGAATAGCATAGCTATGGATACGGTAGCAATGATAAAGTTTTTGTTATCTTTTCTTTGCAGGCTTCATAGTCAAAACTCTTAATAAATCTTAAGAAATCTAAATCTTGATAAGATTAATCACCATCCTGATGAATTCCATTGTAGCTGGCGGAGAACTTCATAATAGTGTCAAAATTATGACAAGGGTCATTCCAACCTTCATTATCATTTTCGAATTCTCCATGGAATAGATGAATTAATTCTTCACGAGTTTTTTCTGAATTGTCAAAAGAGATATCTTCATAGGCATTGAGAATTTAATTAAACTGTTGGAAGTAGGTGGGTCTCCTGGATAGATTTTCAAAACTTTTGACCCACTTGACACAGGGATCAATTATCCATAAGACCAAAAACCCGATCCAAGATGCATTACCCTCAATCTCGTGACCATGTACAGTAAATATTCTATCTAAAAGATAGAATCAAACAACACTAAACATCCATAATAATCTACGACATGCAAGAAGTAGATCATACCTTTGGAGATTCGTAGTGCTCTAATGGAGAAGTTGTAACTCTACTTGATGATGAGAATCTTCAACACCTCTTAGCTTTCCATGTTATGACCCAAATTGGATTTCTTTTCTCAAGAAGATTGGATGAATCTTCAGGAGAAATCTCAACTCGAAACTCCAAGGAAATAGAAGAGAGAAGGAAAGAGAAACTCGTACAACTCTTGCATGAATAGGGTTTTGGGCATTAGAGAGAGACTCTAATTGGACGTCCAAGAGATTTTATATACTTTTAAATCTCTTCCTTGCTTAATTGAAATAGAAGTCATACTTCCAAAGCAATTAGCAACTTTCTCCTTTCTTAACCATTCTTTCTAGAGTTCAAGTCGAATTAGTATTTTCTAATAAATTGGGCTAGCGTGGGGACCACTAGGGATTCCTTAGAAAGCTGGTTCCAACTAGAACACCGCAAGCCCACATCTTATGTGCAATCGGGCCCACAGTTATTTGCAAATAACACCACTATATAAATGCAATTGCACTCCAGTCTTAGGAATAAATTACAATGAAGACCCTAAACTTCCCAATTACCACAAGTAGGCCCCTTTATTAATATCCGTGGATCAATTGGAATAAATCTGTCTTTTCTAATATTAGTTCCATATCTTGTTATCCTTGAGCCCCAATTAATCACAGTAATCATCAGTACCATTCAATAAACTCTTAATTGAGATGGGTGCGCACTTACTAATGACAAATCCATTAATTGGCACAAAGGGATAATAGAGATAGATTCCATCTTGATCATTCAACATTCCCATAGTTCTACTACCACATACACAAGACACCAAGGTGTTAACCTACAGTCGGCCTCACTCATTGGTGACTCAAAGCAAATGAATAGATAGAAAGTTGAATTCATCAATGTCTCAGGATTGAGAGCCTATTGCCAGGGAATTATGAGAGCATACCTTATTATTGAGACAGAATTCCATAAGGTACTATTGGAAGTAGGTGGGTCTCGTGGATAGATTTTCAAAACTTTTGACCCACTTGACACAAGGATCAACTATCCATAAGACCAAAACCCAATCCAGGATGCATTACCCTCAATCTCGTGACCATGTATAGTAAATATTCTACTAGCACTAAACATCCATAATAATCTACGACATGCAAGAAGTATATCATACCTTTGGAGATCCGCAGTGCTCTAATGGATTTCTTCAACACCTCTTAACCTTCCACGCTATGACCCTAATTGGATTTCTTTTTTCAAGAAGAATGGTGGAATCTTCAGGAGAAATCCCAACTTGAAACTCCAAGGAACTAGAAGAAAGAAGGAGAGAGTAACTCGTGCAACTCTTGCACGAAAGAGTTTTGGGCGTGAGAGAGACTCTTTTGGACATCCAAGGAGATTTTATAAACTTTCAAATCTCGTCCTTGCCTAATTGAAATAGAAGTCTTATTTCCAAAGCAATTAGCAATTTTCTCCTTTCTTATCCCTTCTTTTTAGAGTTCGAGTCGGATTAGTATTTTCTAATAACTTGGGCTAGCGTGGGAACCACTAGGGATTTCTTAGAAAGCTGGCTCCAACTGGAACACCGCGACCCCACATCTCATGTGCAATCCGGGCCCTTAGTTAATTGCAAATAACACCACTATATAAATGCATTTGCACTTCAGTTTTAGGAATAAATTGCAATGAAGACCCTAAACTTCCCAATTACCACAAGTAGGCTCCTCTATCAATATCCGTGGATCAATTGGAATAAATCCATCTCTTCCAATCTAAGTTCCACATGTTATTATCCTTGAGCCCCAATTAATCACAGTAATCATCAGTACCATCCAAGTAACTCTTAATTGAGATGGGTTCGCACTTACTAATGACAAATCCATTAATTGGCACAAGGGGATAATAGAGATAGATTCCATCTTGATCATTCAACGTTCCCACAGTTCTACTACCACGTACCCAAGACACCGAGATGTTAACCTACAGTCGGCCTCACTCATTGGTGACTCAAAGCAAATAAATAGATAGAAACTTGAGTTCATCAATGTCTCAGGATTGAGAGCCTATTGCTAGAGAATTATGAGAGCATACCTTATTATTGAGACGGAATTCCATAAGGTGCATCTCATGGTCCTTCAATACATCCAATGTACTAGCACCGTGATCCAGAATCCTACATTCTGATGATAGAGACAAATCACACTATTTCATAGTTATCAAAGTGCTGCAACCTTATCAAATGAGATGCCCAGTCTCATTACTGGTTGTGAAGGTATTTAAGTATAAGATTTGTGGCATATATCTCCCACGTGTGGATCTCATCCATGCACATATATCACATCTAACATACTAATGGGACCCGGTTTAACTCATGAACCATTATGTCATATGTATTGGTCACGTGCATGAATTAGTAAAATAACACTCATCGCATGAAAGCAAAGCATGATTTTATTGATAAATAAAGAAATTAATTAATTTATTACATCAACTGATGGATTGAGTCTACAAAATCTAACAGGTACATCTCATGGTCCTTCAATACATCCAATGTACCAGCACCGTGATCCAGAATCTTGCATTCTGATGAGCGAGACAAATCACACTATCTCATAGTGATCAAAGTGCTGCAACCTTATTAAATGAGATGCCCAGTCTCATTATTGGTTGTGAAGCTATTTAAGTATAAGATTTGTGACATATATCTCCCGCGTGTAAATCTCATCCATGCACATATATCACATCTATTATATTAATTGGACCCAGTTCAACTCATGAACCATTATGTCATATGTATTGGTCATTGCATAAAGTAGTAAAATAACAGTCATCTTATAAAAGTAAAGCATGATTTTATTGATAAATAAAGAAATTATTCAATTTATTACATCAATTGATAGATTGAGTCCACAAAATCTAACATAAACTTAGCATGTCTGGATTTAGAAGGATTCTGTATCACTGTTGTTTGCTTAGTGAGATCATCAGTAATGCAAAAAACTCATCGATCGTCACACCAAACATATCTGTATGTACTTGCAAATTCATGATGTCTTGAGAAATCTTTAATATGGATCAGAAGCTAGATCATAGTTCTGGAGACATTCTAAGCTGTATTCCATTATAGCGACTTCATGGGATTCATACCATTGAGCTGGATAATTAACAGGGAGATGCTCATAATCATTTAAGGTAGAGATGAATTTTTTACAGATTAAATCTTTTTCTTCATCATTCATGATGGTTCATAAGTAATAAGGTTGATAAAATTGGATTTCTGATCTTTCACCCAAACTTAATGAAATCATTATGAGAAGTAGTCTTTTGACAACTCCAGGGATAGAAGGGCATGAGGCACAATTGTATAGAGTTGCTATATCATTTCAAAATCATCTCTGCATAAAGAAAATCTTTGGACTAATTCTTGTTCGAAATGTGAGATATCAACTTCATATGATGGCAGGAACAATTTAGGAAAGCCAGTTGCCCAACTTATACATTGAGCTTTGGGCATTAATCGCACCTTGATCTGACAAGAAATAGTTTTTTTTCTAATTCTTGTAGCTATCTCAACTGGAAGGGCTGTGTTCACCTTTTCCAGGAGGTGAATTCTGGAATTCTTTTATCAGCATAAGCGGATAATATTGTTCTTTGATGGATGTTGTGGCACATAAGGATTTGGTTTTCTAAGTCCTTGATATGGTTTGCAATTTTGGATATGGTTTTTCTAGTGTTTTTTCTTTTATCAGAGAGAATGGCACTCCAATGGGCATTGATAAGTTCTTGTGAAGTGACAGATAATCCCGGATTGAAGAAGGGAATTGATGTCTGTTGGGATGCAGGTATGAAGGAAGAGCTTGATTCTTGAATAAGGGCTTTGCTTCTGCTTATACTTGATGTCATAATGAGAAGGGATACTTCCTGAAGGCAGATAGGTTTGAATGAGAATTATCAATAATTTGAATTGTTATTTTCTTTGGACAAAGAAAAATAATTTCATATCCGTCCTCCGGGTAGAATTTGAAGGTTCCAAAATCTGGATGTAGGATCAAATGTAGAAAACACGAAGACATAACAGAGACGATTAATAAGATCCATTTTATTTGGAATTGGATATTTGGTTGTTTTTTGAACACCTTATTCTCGTTTACACTTTGTCTGAATACTATTGCTATGTTGAATAGGAGTTGATTCACCAAAATCAATTATTAATTCTTTATTGTCTAAAATAGTTTTTAAACCGATGAGTCAATTAAAAAGGCTGTAAAATTTGTAGAAAAGGGTTTCCAAGGATAACATCATTGTTTAAATCCTTTTCTAGAAGGAAATTAGTCTTTACACATGTTCCATTTTTATAGACATAAACATTACTCAATTTGTATTTGATATGTAGTTTTTTTGCTACCAATAGATAGATTGAGTTTATTATTGGTTTTTTTCATAATATTTTGTTAGGACTAATCCTTCTCTTATTAAATTAACATCTGCGCTACTATCTAGTAAACAGAGTGCTTTAATAGAGAAGTCTTTGACCTTAATTGTAGCTTGAGTTTTCCATTTTTTAAGTGGATTCCTTATTAAAGAATTTACAAAACCATTCTAGTTTTCATCAAATTTTTCTTGATTTTCTAAATTATCATTATTTTCTTGATAATTTTTGAGCATGTGAAATTCAATATTCTCAACACATTTTTTGAGTTCTTGAATTTCAATTAAGTCTTGTTTTAATTCTTTTATTTCTTGATTTTGATTATTAATTCCCTTATAAAGATCTTGAATTGAAAGATGAGGAGGAGCTTGCTACTCTCTTAATCTATCTAATATAGTTTTAATGCTGAATTGTTCAGCTAATTCAGATATATTATATGAAGTAGAAGCTTTTCCTTTTTTTATTTCCCTCATTTACATTCTGTATTTTTTCAAAATATTTATTTTTTGATTCTTCATCTTTGAGATCTTTAAACATTTCTAGCATCAGTTCTTCTGGAGCAGAAAGTACATTTAATGATAAAAAGGAAGAAGAAGCATATTCATACTGGATTTCACTGTCAAATGTTTTACAATGACAAGTATCTGAAGAATAATCTTTATCAAAGGAACTAGATGATTCTAAGGATGAAGATGAGGATCCTTTTTAGATAGTTTTGGTTTCTTTTTCTGTTTTAACTTTTATTTTTAGGCAGTCAGGAGCTATATGTCCTTTTTCTTGCAATTAGAACATTGTATTTCTTATTTCTTGGGATGAGAAGTAGATGGATTATCTTTTGTATAAGATTTCTTTAATTCTTTATAAGGGTTTTAATGAGAAGATTTTTTGTGATATCTTTTTGAGGGAATATAATATTGTGGAGTTGAAAAATGTTTAGACTTTCTTTTTTGATAGTTTCTTTTTAAGTTTTTCTTTTTATTCTGGTTAAAAGGACTAATTAATGGTTCCATGCCAAATTGATAACAAAAATTACCAAGTTCATATTTGCTAATTCGTTTTTCATTTTCAATTTGTCGTTTAAGTTTGATTTCATTGCATAATGAAAATCCAACTTTATTTATCTTTTGAATGAGGTCACTATATGTAAAAAGTCCATAATTTAAATTTCCATAATTTCTTGATTCTAACTCTTCTCTAACTTTTCAACAAAAGTTTAGGAAGACTAGATATAAATTTTTCCTTCCAAAAATCTGAATTGCTTGCATCGATTGTATAAAGTTTTGATAAGAAAACATCTTTATACCAATGAAAATCTGATAATGTTGGGCAAGATAAATTGATTAATTGTATTTTTTTTTCTACCTTCATATAATTACTAATAAAATGTTTTACAATATTGATAATAAGCATGTAAATAGAATCAGGAATCATTTGACCTTGAGGAGTAATTACAAGATTTCTTAAAGGATCTCTTTTTGTTGCATTTAGTATAGCTTGTCTTTCTATATCAGATAGGTACTTTTCCCGCCAACTATATAATTGTCCAGTAAATCCAAGGACAACTGTATTTACTGCAGATCTTTAATCATTATTGGCAGCCATGATGGTAGAGGCATATATCATCATGTGTTGGCATAGTTGCAGGATTTGATATTCAAATAGTTTATCTGCATTCCATTCGTATACTGAGGCGTTTTCAAATCGAAGGCAATTTAGAATAGCTTGTTCTTCGAATTGAAGATCAACTAGAGTAGCTTTTGGATAGTAATTTCTTGTTTTTGCTGTAGTGACTATTGGTTTTTGTCTTTCTATTATTTTATTGTTTATAGAGATTCTTGATTTTGATCATTTTGATTCTCATTTGTTTTAGACTCTTCTTCTATAGAATCAGCTACAAAAAATTTTGAATCTAAGCTAGAGGCTTTAGAATTTGAGACTAAAACATTTACAGATTTGTCAGCTTTTTGATCTTTATTTTCTTGAAGTTTTATATTTGTAAAACTATGAGATAATTAATTGATTACTTTATCTGAAAATTTTGAAGGTTTCCTACATAACTTTAGATCTTTGAGGGCTACACCTTGAAAACCTAAAGTTTTTGTCTTAATTATCTTTTATGAAGAAGATGCTTCATAAATTTTTAAAATATTTTCAACTTTATCTTCAATTCTATTGGTTTGTTGGCCAATAATATGAAGGTTAATATTTGTATAATTATTTTGTTCTAAAACATGACTTAAGTTTGATTTATAAACTAATTCAGATTTACCTTTATCTCCTTATATCTTTGCCACATCTTTATGGGTATGGCCGAAGTTTCTTTATATATGATTTGATGTAATGGAGGATGTATAGATTCTTTAGTTCTTTGTGGAGAAAAACTTGTAGAAGCTATAATCCATAATGAGCTTAATTTTTTTATCATATTGATGGATAAATCTTCAGTATTATAAGCTTTCTTTATGGTTAGTTTAAGCTAATCAAAGAAATAAATATTTCTTTAATTATCATACATAATTTGTTCCATTTTTCTTTTAAAAAGTTTTTATGTTCTTGAAAAACCTGTTTAAAAAATGATTTTATTAAAGGATGTAGAGCTAAATTTTTTTTTTTGACATTTCTTTATCAATTTCAAAACATTCAATAACATTTATGTTGAAACCATTATTGAACATGAAGATAGAAGTGTTAAAATAAATTTTCAAATAGATTCAAGAAATAGAACTCCTACAGTTTATCAACCTTCTAGAAAATCTTATTCTCATCCTCCCTCTGTGGTAGGATCTTCCATAAAAGAACTATCCCGAGTTTCTTGCTCTACACCTGGTGTAGACCTTTGATCTACAGGACTTGTGCATCCTTCTTATCAAGCTTCTCCATCTAATACATATAATCCTTTAAAATCCCATTTCAATATAAATGTTATTAAATGTTTTGAAATTGATAAAGAAATGTTAAAAATGAATTTAGCTCTACATCTTTTAACAAAGTCCGTTTTTAAACAGGTTTCTCAAGAACATAAAGACATTTTAAAAGAAAAATGGCACAAATATAAGTTCGATAATCAAAGAAATATTTATTTATTTGATTGGCTTAAACTAGCCATAAAGAAAGCTTATAATACTGAGGATTTATCCATCAATATGATAACAAAATTAAGCTCATCTTGGATTGTAGCTTCTACCAGTTCTTCTCCACAAAGAACTAAAGAATCTATACATCGTCCATTGCATCAAATCATATATAAAGAAACTTTAGCAGTACCCATAAAAGATGTTGCAAAAATAAAAGGAGATAAAGGTAAATCTGAATTTATTTACAAATTAGACTTAAGTCATATTTTAGAACAAAATAATTATACAAATATTAACCTTCATACTATTGGCCAACAAACTAATATAATTGAAGATAAAGTTAAAAATATTTTACAGCCTTCGGAAATTACTTCTTCTCAAAAAGAAATCAAAGGATCCTCATCCTCATCCTTAGAATCATCTAGTTCCTCTGATAAAGATTATTCTTCAGATACACGTCATTGTAAAATATTTGATAGTAAAATCCAATATGAATCTGCTTCTTTTTCCTCTTTATCTTTAAACATACTCTCTGCTCCAGAAGAAATGGTACTAGAAATGTTTAAATATCTAAAAGATGAAGAATTAAAAAATAAATATTTTGAAAAAATACAGAAAATAAACAACGGAAATAAAAAAGGAAAAGCTTCTACATTAAGTAATATATCTGACTTACCTGAACAATTCAGTATAAAAATAGTTTTACATAGATTAAGAGAGCAACAAGCTCCTACTCATCTTTTAATTCAACATCTTTATAAAGAAATTAATAATCAAAAGCAAGAAATAAAAGAACTATAACATGACTTAATTGAACTTGAAGAACTCAGACAACGTGTTGAGAATTTTGAATTTCACACACTCAAAAATTATCAAGAAAATAATGATAATTTAGAACATCAAGAAAAATTTGATGAAAACTTAAATGGTTTTATAAATTCTTTAATAAAAAATCCACCTTAAAAATGGAAAACTCAAGTTATAATTTAAGTCAAAGACTTCTGTATTAAAGCACTCTACTTACTAGATAGTGGTGCATATGTTAATTTAATAAGAGAAAGATTAATCCTAAAAGAATATTATGAAAAAACTAAAAATAAACTCAGCCTAGCAACTACTAATAATAAAATCCATATTCATTATAAATGAAATAATGTCCATGTTTGCAAAAATGGAACATGTATAAAGACTAATGTCCTACTTGGAAAAGATTTAGACAATGATGTTATCCTTGGAAATCCTTTTCTACAGATTCTACAGCCTTTTCGAATTGATTCATTAGGCCTTAAAACTATTAAAGACAATAAAAAATTAATTTTTGATTTTGTTGAATCAACTCCTATTCAACATATCAAATCATTCAAAATCAAATTTTTTATAAAGAAAAACAAATTGCATATCTTCAAGAAGATATGAATACTTTAAGAATTGAAAAAGAATTACAAAAACCAGAATTCCAAAAAGATTTAATCCAATTTCAAAAATCTCTTGAAATAGAATACTGTTCTGACCTTCCTTCTGCCTTTTGGCATAGCAAGCATCATACTATTTCTTTTCCATATATTGATAATTTCGATGAATCTCAAATTCCTACTAAAGCTCGACCTATTCAGATGAATAAAGACCTTGTACAACTATGTACTAAAGAAATCAATGATCTTCTTGCTAAAAAGCTTATTCAGAAATCACAATCCCCTTGGAGTTGTGCGGCGTTTTATGTAAATAAAATGCTTAAACAAGAACGAGGTGTTCCCTATCTTGTTATCAACTACAAGCCTTTAAATAAAGTCTTAAAGTCTATGAGATATCCAGTTCCAAATAAAACTAATCTTATTAACCATCTAGCTGGTGCCTTCCTTTTTTCCAAATTTGATCTTAAATTAGGATTTTGGCAAATTCAAATCACCCCAGAGGATAGGTATAAAGCTGGTTTTATAGTATCATTTGGCCATTACAAATGGAACATTATGCCATTTGGTTTAAAAAATGTTCCTTCAGGATTTCAAAGAACAATGAATGACATTTTTAATCCATATTAAGATTTTACACTCATCTATATAAATGACATTCTTGTGTTTTCAAAATCTATTTATGACCATTAGAAACATTTAAATATTTTTTAAAAAATTATTATCAAGAATGGACTTGTCTTATCCCAAAAAAAAGTGAAGCTTTTTCAAATAGAAATTCAGTTTCTTGGCTTTATAGTAAAAAAAGGAACTATTTCTCTAGTCCAAAGAGTTATTAAGTTTGCTTCCAAATTTCCTGATGAAATTCTTAATAAAGGGCAACTGTAACATTTTCCTGTATGCCTTAATTATGTTTCTAACTTTTATAAAGATCTTACTAAAGAAAGAAAAATCTTGCAAATGCACTTGACCAAAAATCCATACAATGGTCACCTGCTCATACAAAAGCTATTCAAAATATTAAACAATAAGTCCAAAATTTACTTTGTTTAACTATCCCTCATCCAGATTTATTAAAAATAGTTCAAACATATGCATCTGAAATAGGTTTTGGAGGAATCCTTATACAAAGAAATGTCCTTGGAAAAGAAAAAATTGTTCGTTTCACGTCTGGAACATGGACACCCACTCAACAAAATTATTCAACTATTAAAAAGGAAATCCTATCCATAGTAAATAGTATAGTGAAGTTCCAAAGTGATTTATTAAACAAAAATTTTTTTTATTAAGAATAGATTGTAAATCTGCTAAAAAAATTTTAGAAAAAGATGTAAAAAATCTTATTACGAAGCAAATCTTTGCTCGCTAGCAAGCTTTATTAGCCATACTTGACTTTGACATTGAGTATATTGTAGGTAAAAATAATTCTCTTCCTAATTTTTTATCTCATGAGTTTTTACAGGGACATAAGAATAAAGCCTTGGCAGATTAGACCCTTTCTCCAATCTCCATCTGATAAAGTTTATTCCATTATGAACACTGCACCTTTATCCAAAAAATCCAGTGATAATTATCTTGAGAGATGGGGAGCAACCCATACTTCTAATATTCCTCAATTTCAAAGCCCATCAAGCCCTGTATCCAAAAAATCTCAAGCTTCACAAGCCCAATATTTTGCCAGAAAAGCACCCTTAAGAACTTATTCCTTAGATGGCATGTCTTATGCCGATACCATTTCTATTGAACATCTTATCCAAACCCTTTTTTCTCCTGATCACTTATTTATCCAACCTCTTGACTCTAAAGTCTATATACAGATTCTAATCAAAACTGGTAGTTGTACTATTGATCATACAAATAGATCAAAAAATTCATACTTAAATGCTTTACCAACCAATATTACTATCTTATATTCAAAAATCAAGATTCTGCACGTTCTCTCTACAGAAAAATGGGGACGACCTTTTCATATACCTCAAAGGCTTGATTCAGAACTTATTTTAATTATTATGATTTATATTTCTACTTGGGAATTCATCCCCTATTATCAAAACTCATCCTCCCAGCATTTCTGGTTCATCAGATTCAAATCAAACTCCCATAAAATACCTATGTGGTTCTTCACACAATTCTGGATCCCTTTTGGTGCCACTAAAGACATCCTTCCTCAAGCACTTCTTCCTATTTATGAATCTTATTATACATCATTTAAAGTGCTTCTCAAATCAGAAGAAACAAGCCTTTATCAGCACTTACAACTTGCAATAGAACCTTATGTTACTATATAGTTTTATCATAAGCAGGAGATTCCTTGGATCTTGAAATGGAATTTTTAAAAAGAAATGGACTTCAGTCTAGTGGTTTTATCTCGAATGATCTATGTCAAGTTTTGGCATCAATTTGATTATATTGCAATACTTCAGCAATATTCTATCGATCAAGTTATAAAGCCATCATTCTCTGAAGTTCTCAAAACTCTTGAAAAAGAAAAAAAAGGCTTCATCTAGCAAGTGATATTGACAAATAGAAGAATTCTTGTTCAGTGTTTCCTTTTGCTCTTTATGCAGCAACAGATTTGCTTCCAATCAAAAAAGAACTTTAAAAGGAAAGTTTTGAACAAATAAAAAAAGAAAGGTCATCTAAAAATTCTTCATTAAGTTTTGGTCAGCAGTTGCATTATCTTTGGGCTGATGACAATCCTTTTGAAAATATTGCCCCTGAACGAGATACAGATGTTGATGAGACAAAAAATGATAATGAAGGATTCATCTCTATCCAAAGAAAAGAAAAAAAAATCAAGCCAAGACAAGAAATATGCTTTATCAGGCCACCCAATTTTCCACAAAAGCAATCATGACAATCCACTATTCAGAATAAGGTTCATCTACAGTGAAGATTGTGATCTTATCCAGCAGTCCTGAAGTATCATGAAATTTGTTAGCACATGAAATGAAATGAAAATGCAGTGTAAATTTAGTTGTAATGAAATGTAAATTATGTTTGTTATGACTATAAATAGGTCTAGCCTTCCTCATGTACAAGCAAGTGCTAGAATACCAATCAAAATTTGGCCTTGCTTTCACCACCATCTCCTCTTTCTGCACCTTTCTGCTTTTGTATACCTACCATAGAACTAAGTATTAAGACATTTGACCTTCTTACTTTTGAGTCAGCAATTCCTTAAGCAAAATCAAAGCATAACATAACAAAGATAAGTGAAGAAATACTCACAAAACAATTTTATATTGCCAAAGAACTTGATTAAAATTTGATACCAAGTTGGCTTTGATACCAAATGGGGAAGATGGTGGGTATACAAAAGTGGAAGGGAGAGGAGAGAGGAGATGGTGGTGGAAGCAAGGCTGGAATTTTACTGGTATTCTAACTCTTGCCTATACATGGACAAGGCTGGTACTATTTATAGCCTTAGCAAACATAATTTACATTTCATTACAACTGAGTTTACACTGCATTTGCATTTCATTTTATGTGCTGGTATATTGCATGATGTTTTGGGGTTTTACTGCTGGATAGGATCAGAGGTTGCTGTATAGATGGTTTGTCTTCATGTTGTGATGATTGTACTTGTTGACTAGGAGGATGTTGCTTTATTCTTTTGCATAGTACCTGGTTGGTCTGTTGCAGAGAGAGGAGTCTATGGAGCCTTCTTCATTCTTGTTGTCCTTTGGATTTTTTACAATTGTCTCTTGTCTTCTTTCCCAAAGTACCTTTTTGTATAATACTTTCTCAACATAACTTTGATGTGTTCGTAGAGAATAGCATAGCTATGGATACAGCAGCAATGATAACGTTTTTGTTATCTTTTCTTTGCATGCTTTATAGAGAAAACTCTTAATAAATCTTGATAAATCTAAATCTTGATAAGATTAATCACCATCCCAATGAATTCCATTGCAGCTGGCGTAGAACTTCATAATAGAGTCAAAATTAAGACAAGGGTCATTCTAACCTTCTATCATTTCCGACTTCTCCATGGAGTAGCTGAATTAATTCTTCATGAGTTTTTTTTGAAATATCAAAAGAGATATCTTCATAGGCATTAAGAATTTGATTAAACTTGGCATGTCTGGATTTAGAAGGATTCTATATCACCATAGTTTGCTCGATGAGATCATTAGCAATGCAAACAATCATCGACCATCACACCAAACATGTTTGTATGAACTTGCAAATTCAAGATGTCCTTTTAGATTGAGAAATCTTTATATTGATCAAAAGCTGTATCATAATTTTTGAGACGTTCTAAGTTGTATTCTATTGTAGTGACTTCATGAGATTCATACCATTGAGCTAGCTAATTAATAGGGAGAAGCTCGTAATCATTTAAGGTAGAGATGAATTTTTTGTAGATTAAATCACCTTCTTTATAATTCATGATGGACCATAATTAATAAGGTTGATAAAACCAGATTTCTGATCTTTCACCCAAACTTGATGAAATCGTTATAAGAAGTTGTCTTTTGGTAACTCCAAGGCTGCGAAGGGCATGACGCACATTTGCAGGGAGCTGCTATATTATTTCAAAATCATCCCTGCATAAAGAAAATCTTTGGACCAATCCTTGTTCAATATATGGGATATCAACTTCATATGATGGTAGAAATAATTTGGGAAAGCCAGTTGCCCAGCATAAATATTGATCTTTGAGCATTAATTGCTCCTTTATCTGACAAAAAATAGCTTTTTCTCTAATTCTTGCAGCTATCTCATCTGGAAGGGCTGTGTTAACCTTTTCCAGGAGGTGAATTCTGGATTTTTTTATCAGCATATCTAGATAACAGTGCTCTTTGATGGATGTTATGGCACATAGGGATTTGGCTTTCTAAGTCCTTGATATGGTTTGCAATTTTAGATAGGGTTTTTCTAGTGTTTTTTCTTTTATTAGAGAGAATGGCACTCCAATGGGCATTGATAAGTTTGTGAAGTGACAGATAATCCTAGATTGAAGAAGGGAATTGATATTTGTTGGGATGTAGGTATGAAGGAAGAGCTTGATTCCTGAATAGGGGCTTTGCTTTTGCTTATACTTGATGCCATAATGAGAAAGGATACTTCCTAAAGGCAGATAGGTCTGAATGAGAATTATCAATAATCTGAATTTTTATTTTCTTTGGGAAAAGAAAAATAATTTTATATTTGTCCTCTGAGTAGAATTTGAAAGTACCAAAATCTGGATGTAGGATCAAATGTAGAAAACATGAAGACATCAGAGAGATGATTAATAAGAGCCGTTTTATTTGAAACTGAATATTTGATTGTTATTTGAACACCTTATTCTTGTTTACACTTTGTCCTAATACTATTGATATGTTGAATAGGAGTTGATTCACTAAAATTAAAAATTAATTCTTTATTGCCTAAAATAGTTTTTAGACCTAATAAGTCAATTTCAAAAAGCTGTAAAATTTGTAGAAAAGGGTTTCCAAGGATAACATCATTGTTTAAATCCTTTCCTAGAAAGAAATTAGGCTTTATGCATATTCCATTTTTACAGATATAAACATTACTTAATTTGTATTTGGTATGTAGTTTTTTGCTAGTAGTAGCTAGATTGAGTTTATTATTGGTTTATTAATCCTTCTTTTATTAAATTAACATTTGCACCACTATCTACTAAGTTGAGTGCTTTAATAGTGAAGTCTTTGATCTTAACTGTGGCTTGAGTTTTCCTTTTTTAAGTGGATTTCTTGTTAAGGAATTTAAAAACCATTAAAGTTTTCACTAAATTCTTCATGATGTTTTAATTTATTATCATTATTTTCTTGATAATTTTTGAGTGTGTGAAATTCAAGATTCTCAACACGTTGTTTGAGTTCTTGAAGTTCAATTAAGTCTTGTTCTAATTCTTTTATTTCTTGCTTTTGATTATTAATTTCTTTATAAAGATCTTGAATTGAAAGATGAGGAGGAGCTTGCTACTCTTTTAATCTATCTAATACAGTTTTAATGCTGAATTGTTCGGGTAAGTCAAATATATTATTTGATGTAGAAGCTTTTTGATTTTTATTTCCTTTATTTATACTCTGTATTTTTTCAAAATATTTATTTTTTAATTCTTCATCTTTGAAATCTTTAACATTTCTAACACCAGTTCTTCTGGAGTAGAAAGTACATTTAAAGATAAAGAGGAAGAAGAAGCATATTCATACTGGATTTCATTGTCAAATATTTTATAATGACATATATTTGAAGAATGAGAGGAAGAAAAATCTGTATCAGATGAACTGGATGACTCTGACACTGAGGATCCTTTTAAGATAGTTTTGATTTCTTTTTCTATTTTTACTTTTATTTTTGGGTAGTCAATAGCTATATGTCCCTTTTCTTTGGAATTATAACATTGTATTTCTTTTTTCTTGGGATAAGAAGTGGACGAATTATCTTTTGTATAAAATTTCTTTGATTCTTTATGAGGATTTTTATGAGAAGATTTTTTATGATATCTTTTTTAGGGGATATAATATTGTAGAGTTGAAAAATGTTTAGATTTTCTTTTTTGATGGTTTTTTTTTAAGTTTTTCATTTTGTTATGGCTAGAAGGACTAATTAATGGTTCCATGCCAAATTGATAACAAAAATCACCAAGTTCATATTTTCTGATTTTTTTTATTTTCAATTTGTAGTTTAAGTTTGATTTCATTGCATAATGAAAATCCAACTTTATTTATCTTTTGAATGAGGTCACCATATGTATAAAGTCCATAATTTAAATTTCCATAATTTTTTGATTTTAACTCTTTTCTAACTTTTTCTACAAAAAGTTTAGGAAAACCAGATATAAATTTTTCTTTCCAAAATTCTGAATTGCTTGCATCGATTGTATAGAGTTTTGATAAGAAAACATCTTTATACCAACGAAAATCTGATAATGTTGGGCAAGATAAATTGATTAATTGTGTTTTCATTTTTTTACATTCATATAACTACCAATAAAATGTTTTACTATATTGGTAATAAGCATGTAAATAGAATCAGGAGTCATTTAACTTTGAGGAGTAATAACAGGATTTCCTTAAGGATCTCTTTTTATTGCATTTAGTATAGCTTGTCTTTTTATATCAGATAGGTACTTTTCCCACCAACCATGTAATTGTCCAGTAAATCTAAGGATAACTGCATTTACTGCATGTCTTTGATCATTACCAGCAGCCATGATGGTAGAGGCATATATCATCATGTGTTGGCATAGTTGTAGGATTTGATATTTAGATAGTCCATCTACATTCCATTCGCATACTGAGGAGTTTTCTAATCAAAGGCCATTTAGAATAGCTTGTTCTTTGAATTGAAGATCAACTGGACTAGGTCTTGGATAATAATTTCTTATTTTTGCTGTAGTGCCTATTGGTTTTTGTCTTTTAAATATTTTATTGATTTGTAGAGATTCTTGATTTTGATCATTTTGATTCTCATTTGTTTTAGACCCTTCTTCTATAGGATCAGCTACAGAAAATTCTGAAATTGAGTTAGAGGCTTTAGAATTTGAGACTAAAACATTTATAAAATTGTTAGCTTTTTTACCTTTATTTTCTTTAAGTTTTTTATTTGTAAAACTATGAGATAATTGATTGATTAGTTCATATGAAAATTTTAAAGGTTTTTTTTATAACTTTAGATCTTTAAGGGCTGTACCTTGAAAATCTAAAGTTTGTGTCTTAATTATCTTTTGTGAAGAAGATGCTTCATAAATTTTTAAAATATTTTCAACTTTATCTTTAATTCCATTGGTTTATTGGCCAATAGTATGAAGGTTAATATTTGTATAATTATTTTATTCTAAAACATGACTTAAGTCTGAGTTATAAATTAATTCAAATTTTCCTTTATCTCCTTGTAGCTTTGCTACATCTTTTATGAGTACGACCAACGTTTCTTTATACATGATTTGATGTAATGGAGGATGTATAGATTCTTCAATTCTTTGTGAAAAAGAACTGGTAGAAGCTAAAATCCAAGATGAGCTTAATTTTGTTATCATATTGATGAATCAATCCTCAGTATTATAAGCTTTCTTTATAGCTAGTTTAAGCTAATCAAAGAAATAAATATTTTGTGATTATCATACATATATTTATACCATTTTGCTTTTAGAAAGTCTTTATGTGCTTGAGAAACATGGTTAAAAAAGGATTTTGGTTAACATTTATATTGAAATTGGATTCCGAAGGATTATATGTATTAGATAGAGAAGCTTGATAAAAAGGATACACTAGTCTTATAGGTCGAAGGTCTACATTACGTGTAGAGCAAGAAACTCGGGATGTTTCTTTTATGGAAGATCCTACCACAGAGGAAGGATGAGAATAAAACTTTCTAGATGGTTGATAAATTGTAGGAGTTATACCTCTTGAATTTGATTGAAAATTTATTTCAACAATTCCATCTTTATATTCAATAATTGTTTCAATATCTTGATTTTCTAAAGATCTTTCCGGTTGAGCATTTTCTAAGTGTCATTTACAAGATAAATTAACATCATTCCACTGTATGAGCTTCGAAATATTAACTTTATTTTTGAAATTAGTTTGGAATAAAGTAATCATATCTTTTGCTTGTTGGGAATAGGCTACGCCTGGAACAACTGAATTCATGAGTTTATAATAAACTCTATATATGAGGGTAAGGTCTTGATTATGAGGATTCATATCAAAACCTTTTGTCTGGATAGCAAGAGTAAGAGCTTTATGTGCACCTAGATATGTAAGGGAAATAGAGAAATTTCAAAAGCAATTGAAGAAAGTAGTGCCATTAGCCAAACTTGATTCAACCATTCCAAGTAATGAATCACTAAATTTTTTATGTCTTGTGTTTTGAACATAGATGAGAGTTTTTGTTCTAAGTCCAAGTCCTGTTAAAGGCTTTAAAGCAACTTGCACTAATCCAAAATGAATATAATTGTATGTTTTAACTAACTCCTTTATTTCATTGGGCTTGATTAAAGAAAGTTATTGAATATTACTCGTAATGGATTCAGTTCTTTTAATGGGCTTTACTTTATAACTGGATTTTAATTGAAAACTTCCAACTTTATAAATTTCATTTTTATTTACGGTTGGAATAGTCCAGTCACAAATAACTTGATCAAAGTCATCCTAACTGATTTCTTCACTATTTTTAATAGACATAGAAGATAAGGAATTTGATGATGAAGAAGAAGAAGGTATAAACTTCTTAATAAACTTAGCCATAATTTGTATTACAGAGTTATTTTAAGTAAATCCACCATAAGTATCTAACGAAATAGAGGATTTACACACCAGAAAAATGCCTTAAACGCCTTCACACGACTAACAACGGCGACAACAATGGTTACCTCATTTTGCTCTGGGCGGAATATGATTAAAATTTCTTAATAATAACAAACACGCAACCAAATATTAAGATTTTTGACATTCTTGCTTTTGAGTTAGCAATTCCTTAAACAAAATCAAAACATAATGATAAGTGAAGAAATACTCACAAAGCAACTTTATATTGCAATGATACTTGATTACAAGCTAGATGCCAGCCTGGCTCTGATACCAAATGGGGAAGATGGAGGGTATACAAAAGTGGTGGGTATACAAAAGCAGAAGGGAGAGGAGAGAGGAGATGGTGGTGGAAGCAAGGCTAGATTTTGACTGGTATTCCAACTCTTGCCTATACATGAGGAAGATTAGACTTATTTATAGTCATAACAAATATAATTTACATTTCATTATAACTGAATTTACACTACATTTGCATTTCATTTCATGTGCTGACAAATTTCATGATCCTTTAGGACTACTGGATAAGATCACAATCTTCATTGTAGATGAACTTTATTCTGAATAATGGATCGTCATGATTGCTTTGTGGGAAATTGAGTGGCTTGATAAAGCAAATGTCTTGTCTTCGCTTTATTTTTTTTCCTTTCCTTTGGATAGATATGAATCCTTCATTATCACTTTTTGTCTCATCAGCATCTGTATCTTGCTCAGGAGCAATATTTTTAAAAGGATTGTCATCAGCCCAAAAATGATGCAGCTGCTGACCAAAACTTAATGGAGAATTTTCAGATGACTATTCTTTTTGCATTTGTTTAATAATTTCCTTTTAAAGTTCTTTTTTGAGTTGAAGCAAATCTGCTGCTGCATAAAGTGGAGAAGGAGAGGTTGAATAAGAATTCTTTTGTTTGTCAATATCACTTGCTAGATGAAGCCTTTCTTTTTCTTTTAAAGGAGTTTTGAGAACTTCAGAGAATGATGGCTTTATAACTTGATTGGTAGAATATTGCTGGAGTATTGCAGTATAGTCAAATTGATGCCAAAACGTGATATAAATCATTCAAGATAAACCTAGTGGACCGAAGTCCATTTTTTTAATTAAAATTCCATTTCAAGATCCAAGAAATCTCCTGCTTGCGATAAAACTGCATAGTAATATAAGGTTCTGTTGCAAGTTGTAGGTGCTGATAAAGGCACTTTTTTCTTCTAATTTAAGAAGGGCTTTAAATGATGCAGAATAAGATTCATAAATAGGAAGAATTCTTAAGGAAGGCTGTCTTTAATGGCACCAAAAGGGATCCAGAATTGTGTGAAGAACCACATAGGTATTTTATGGGAGTTTAATTTGAATTTGATGAACCAAGAATGCTGGAAGGATGGGTTTTGATAATAGAGGATGACTTCCTAAGCAGAAATATAATCATAACAATTAAAAATAAGTTCTGAATCAAACCTTTGAGGCATATGAAGAGGTCATTCCCATTCTTCTGCAGAGAGAACATGTAGGATTTTGATTTTTGAATAGAGGATAGTAATATTGGGTGGCAAAGCATTTACGTATGAATTTTTTCAACCATCTGTATGATCAATAGTACAGCTACCAGTTCTGATAAGAATATATTCATAGACTTTATAGTCAAGAGGTTGGATAAATAAGTGATCAAGAGAAAAAAGGATTTAGATAAGATGTTCAATAGAAATGGTATTGGCATAAGAGATGTCATCTAAGGAATAAATTCTCAAGGGTGCTTTTGTGGCAAAATATTGGGCTTGTAAAGCTTGAGGTTTTCTGGATACAGGGCTTGATGGGTCTGAAATTGAGGAATAATAGAACTATGGGTTGCTCCCCATCTCTTAAGGTGATTGCTGCTAGATTTTTTGGATAAAGGTGTAGTGTTCATAATGGAAGAAACTTTATCAATTGGGGACTGGAGAAAGGGTCTAATTTGCTGAGGCTTCATTCTTTTGTCCATGTAAAAACTCACGAGATAAAAAAACAGGAAGAGAATTATTTTTACCTACAATATACTCAATGTCAAAGTCAAACATGGCTAATAAAGCTTGCCAGCGAGCAAAGATTTGCTTAGCAGCAAGATTTTTTACATCTTTTTCTGAAATTTCATTAGCAGATTTAAAGTCTTTTATTATTAAAAATTTTTTGTTTAATAAATCACTTTGAAACTTCATTATACTATTTACTATGGATAAAATTTCCTTTTTAATAGTTGAATAATTCTGTTGAGTTGGTGTCCATGTTGCAGAAGTGAAATGAAGAATTTCTTTTTTTCCAAGGACGTTTCTTTGTAGAAGGATTCCTCCAAAACCTATTTCAGATGCATCTATTTGAACTATTTTTCATAAATCTGGATGAGGGATAGTTAAACAAGGTAAATTTTAGGCTTTTTATTTAATATTTTGAGCAACTTTTGTATGAGCAGGTGACCATTCTATGGGATTTTTGGTCAAGCGCATTTGCAAGATTTTTCTTTCTTTAGCAAGATCTTTATAAAAGTCAAAAAATAATTAAGACATCCAAGAAAATGTTGCAATTGCTCTTTATTAAGAATTTCATCAGGAAATTGCGAAGCAAACTTAATAACTCTTTGGCCTTGAGAAATAGTTCCTTTTTTATTATAGAGCTAAGAAACTGAATTTCTGTTTGAAAAAGCTTCATTTTTTTTTTGGGGGTAAGACAAATCCATTCTTGATAATAACTTTTTTAAAAATATTTAAATGTTTCCATTAGTCACAAATAGATTTTGAAAACACAAGAATGTCATCTATATAGACATGTGTAAAAGCATGATATGGATTAAAAATGTCATTCATTATTCTTTGAAATTCTGAAGCAGCATTTTTTAAACCAAATGGCATAACGTTCCATTCGTAATGGCCAAATGGTTCTGGAAAAGCAATTTTATACCTATCCTCCGGGGTGATTTGAATTTGCCAAAATCCTAATTTAAGATCAAATTTTGGAAAAAAGGAAGGCACCGGCTAGACTTATTAAGATCAGTTTTATTTGGAACTAGATATCTGATGGGCCTTAAAGCTTTATTTAAAGGTTTGTAGTTGATAACAAGACGGGGAACTCCTCATTCTTGTTCAGGCACTTTATTTACAGAAAATGTTACACAACTCCCAGGGGACTGTGATTTCTGAATAAGCTTTTTAGCAAGAAGATCATAGTTGTACAAGGTCATTATTCATCTGAATAGGTTAAGCTTTAGTAGTAATTTGAGATTCATCGAAATTATCAATATATGGGTGAGAAACAGTATGGTGTTTCCTATGCCAAAAGGCAGAAGGAAGGTCAAAACAACATTCTGTTTCATGAGATTTTTGAAATTGGATTAAATCTTTTTGGAATTCTAGTTTTTTTCTTTCTTTTTTCAATTCTTAAAAAATTTATATCTTCGTGAAGATATGCAATTTGTTTTTCTTTCTAAGCAATTTGATTTTGAATGATAATGATATGTTGAATAAGAGTTTATTCAACAAAATCAAAAATTAATTTTTTATTGTCTTTAATAGTTTTAAGGCCTGATGAGCCAATTTGAAAAGGCTGTAGAATCTGTAGAAAAGGATTTTCAAGGATAATATCATTATTTAAATCTTTTCCAAGCAGGAAATTAGTCTTTATATATGTTCCATTTTTGCAAACATGGACATTATTTAATTTATAATGGATATAGAGTTTATTACTAGCAGTTGCCAGGCTAAGTTTAATTTTGATTTTTTCATAATATTTTGTTGGGATTAATCCTTCTCTTATTAAATTAACATCTGCGCCACTATCTAGTAAGCAGAGTGCTTTAATAGAGAAGTCTTTGACTTAATTGTACCTTGAGTTTTCCATTTTTTAAGTGGATTTCTTGTTAAAGAATTTACAAAACCATTTAAGTCTTTATCAAATTTTTCTTGATTTTCTAAATTATCATTATTTTCTTGATAATTTTTTAGTGTGTGAAATTCATGATTCTCAACATGTTGTTTGAGTTCTTAAAGTTCAATTAAGTCTTGTTTTAATTCTTTTATTTCTTGCTTTTGATTATTTATTTCTTTATAAAGATCTTGAATTGAAAGATGAGTAGGAGCTTGTTGCTCTCTTAATCTATCTAAAACAGTTTTTATATTGAATTGTTTAGGTAAGTCAGATATATAACTTGATGTAGAAGCTTTTCTTTTTTATTTTTATTGTTTATTTTCTATTTTTTTTTCAAAATATTTATTTTTTAATTCTTTATCTTTTAAATCTTTAAACATTTCTAGCACCATTTCTTTTTTAGTAAAGAGTACGTTTAAAGATAAAGAGGAAGAAGAAGCAGATTCATACTGGATTTCACTATTAAATATTTTACAATGACTTGTATTTGAAGAATAATCTTTATCAGAGGAAGTAGATGATTTTAAGGATGAGGATGAGGATCCCTTGGAAATCCTTTTGTACAAATTCTACAACCTTCTCAAATTGATTCATTAGGCCTTAAAACTATTAAAGACAATAAAAAATTAGTTTTTTATTTTGTTGAATCAACTCCTATTTAACATATCAATATCTTTCAAAATCAAATTCCTTATAAAAAAAACAAATTGCATATCTTCAAGAAGATATGAATTCTTTAGGGATTGAAAAAGAATTACAAAAACCAAAATTTCAAAAAGATTTAATCCAATTTCAAAAATCTCTTGAAACGGAATGTTGCTTTGACCTTCCTTCTGCCTTTTGGCATAGGAAACACCATACTGTTTCTCTTCTATATATTAATAATTTCGATGAATCTCAAATTCCTACTATAGCTCGACCTATTCAGATGAATAAAGACCTTGTATAACTATGTACTAAAGAAATCAATGATCTTTTTACTAAAAACCTTATTCAGAAATTACAAACCCTTTAGAGTTGTGTAGCGTTTTATGGAAATAAAGCGCCTGAATAAGAATGAGGTGTTCCTCATCTTATTATCAACTACAAGCCTTTAAATAAAGTCTTAAAACCCATCATATATCCAGTTCCAAATAAAACTGATCTTATTAACCATCTAGCCGGTGCCTTCCTTTTTCCAAATTTGATCTTAAATCAGGATTTTGGTAAATTCAAATCACCTCGGAGGACAGGTATAAAACTGCTTTTACAGTACCATTTGGCCATTATGAATAGAACGTTATGCCATTTGGTTTAAAAAATGGTCCTTTAGAATTTCAAAGAATAATGAATGACATTTTTAATCTATATTAAGCTTTTACACTCGTTTATATAAATGATATTCTTGTGTTTTCAAAATTTATTTGTGACCATTGGAAACATTTAAATATTTTTAAAAAAGTTATTATCAATGATGGACTTGTCTTATCCCAAAAGAAAATGAAGCTTCTTCAAACAGAAATTCAGTTTCTTGGCTTTATAATAAAAAAGGAACTATTTCTTTAGTCCAAAGTGTTATTAAGTTTACTTCCCAATTTCTTGATGAAATTCTTAATAAAGAGCAATTGCAATGTTTTCTTGGATGCCTTAATTATGTTTCTAACTTTTATAAAGATTTTACTAAAGAAAGAAAAATCTTGCAAATGCGCTTGACCAAAAATCCCATAGAATGGTCACCTGCTCATACAAAAGCTGTTCAAAATATTAAATAGAAAGTCCAAAATTTACCTTGTTTAACTATCCCTCATCCAGATTTGTTAAAAATAGTTCAAACAGATGCATCTAAAATAGGTTTTGGAGGAATCCTTCTACAAAGAAACGTGCTTGGAAAAGAAGAAATTCTTCATTTCACTTTTGGAACATGGATGTCCACTCAACAGAATTATTCAACTATTAAAAAGGAAATCCTATCCATAGTAAATAGTATAATGAAGTTCCAAAGTGATTTGTTAAACAAAAAATTTTTATTAAGAATAGATTGTAAATCTGCTAAAAAAATTTTAGAAAAAGATGTAAAAAATCTTGCTGCTAACCAAATCTTTGCTCGCTGGCAAGCTTTATTAGCCATATTTGACTTTGACATTGAATATATTGTAGGTAAAAATAATTCTCTTCCTAATTTTTTATCTCGTGAGCTTTTACAGGGACATAAGAATGAAGCCTCGGCAGATTTGACCCTTTCTCCAATCTCCAACTGATAAAGTTTCTTCCATTATGAACACTACACCTTTATCTAGAAAATACAGTGGCAATTATCTTGAGAGATGGGGAGCAACCTATACTTCTAATATTCCTCAATTTCAAAGCCCATCAAGCCCTGTATCTAGAAAACCTCAAGCTTCACAAGCCCAATAATTTACCACAAAAGCACCCTTGAGAATATATTCCTTAGATGACATGTCTTATGCCGATACCATTTCTATTGAACATCTTATCCAAACCCTTCTTTCTCTTGATCACTTATTTATCCAACCTTTTAACTATATGTCTATGAACAGATTCTAATCAGAACTGCCAGCTGTACTATTGATCATATAGATGGATCAAAGAATTCATACATAAATGCTTTACCACCCAATATTACTATCCTCTATTCAAAAATCAAAATCTTGAATGTTCTCTCTGCAAAAGAATGGGGATGACCTCTTCATATACCTCAAAGGCTTGATTCAGAACTTATTTTTAATTATTATGATTATATTTTTGCTTGGGAAGTCATCCTTTATTATCATAACCCATCCTTTTAGCATTCCTAGTTTATCAAATTCAAATCAAACTCCCATACAATACCCATGTGGTTCTTCACACAATTTCGGATCCCTTTTGGTGCTACTAAAGACATCCTTCCTCAAGCACTTCTTCCTATTTATGAATCCTATTCTGCATCATTTAAAGCCCTTCTCAAATTAGAAGAAAAAAGCCCTTATTAGCACCTACAACTTACAACACAACCTTATGTTACTATGCAGTTTTATTGCAAGTAGGAGATTCCTTGGATCTTGAAATGGAATTTTTATAATGAAATATACTTTAGTCCACCAGTTCTATCTCGAATGATTTATATCAAGTTTTGGCATCAATTTGATTATACTGCAATACTCCAGCAATATTTTACCGATCCAGATATAAAGCCATCATTCTCTGAAGTTCTAAAAACTCCTGAAAAAGAAAAAAAAATGCTTTATCCAGTAAGTGAAATTGATAATCATAAGAATTCTTATTCAACCACCCCTGCTGTTCTTTATGTAGCAGCAGATTTGCTTTAACTCAAAAAAGAACTTCAAAAGGAAATTATTGAACAAATACAAAAAGAACAGTCATCTAAAAAATCTCCATTAAGTTTTGATCAGCAGCTGCATCATTTTTGGGCTGATGACAATCCTTTTGAGAATATTGCTTCTGAACTAGACACAGATGCTGATGATACAAATAGTGATAATGAAGGATTCATATCTATCCTAAGAAAAGGAAAAAAAAATAAAGCTAAGACAAGACATATGCTTTATTAATCCACTCAATTTCCCACAAAGCAACCATGACGATCCACTGTTCCGAATAAAGTTCATCTATAGTAAAGATCGTGATCTTATCCAACAGTCCTGAAGCATCATGAAATTTGTCAGCACATGAAATAAAATGCCAATGCAATGTAAATTCAGTTGTAATGAAATGTAAATTATGTTCGTTATGAATATAAATTAGTCTAGTCTTCCTCAGGTACAGTCAAAATCCGGCCTTGCTTCCACCACCATCTCCTCTCTCTTCTCCCTTTCATTTTTGTATACCCACCACCTTCCGCTTTTGTATACCCACCATCTTCCCCATTTGGTATTAGAGGCAAGTTGGGATTTTGTTTGTATTCAAGTATCGTTACAATATAAAGTCGTTTTATGAATATTTCTTCACTTATCTTTATGTTTTGATTTTGTTTAAGGAATTGCTAACTCAGAAGCAAGAATGTCAAAAATCTTAATACTTGGTTGTATGTTTGTTATTATTAAGAAATTTTAATCATATTCTGCTTGGAGTGAACTTGAGGTAGCCATTGTTGTCACTGTTGTTAGCTGTGTGAAGGCATTTAAGGCATTTTGTTAGTGTGTAAATCTTTTATTTCGCTAGATACTCATGGTGAATTTGGTTAAAATAACTTTGTAATACAAATTATGGCTAAGCTTATTAAGAAGTTTGTACATTCTTCTTCCTTATCATCATATTCCTTATCTTCTATGTCTATTAAAAATAGTGAAGAAATCAGTTATGACGCTTTAGATCGAGTTATTTGTAACTAGACTATTCCAACCGTAAATAAAAATGACATTTATAAAGGTGGAAGTTTTCAGTTAAAATCAAGTTATAAAGTAAAAACAATTAAAAGAATTGAATCCATTACCAGTAATATTCAGCATCTTTCTTTATTCAAGCCCCATGAAATAAAGGAGTATGTTAAAACATACAATTATATTCATTTTGGATTAGTGCAAGTTGTTCTAAAGCCTTTAACAAGATTTGGACTTAGAGCAAAAGCTCTCATCTATGTTCAAGACACAAGACATAAAAAATTCAGTGATTCAATAATTGAAATGGTTGAATCAAGTTTGGCTAATGGCCGTACTTTCTTCAATTGCACTCCAAATTTTTCTGTTTCTTTTACAGATCCAGGTGCACATGAAGCACTTACTCTTACAATCCAGAGAAATGGTTTTGATATGAATCCTCATAATCAAAATCTTGCTCTCATATGTAGAGTTTATTATAAACTCATGAATTCAGTTGTTCTAGGCATAGCCTATTCCCATCAAGCAAAAGGTATGACTACTTTATTCTAAACTAATTTCAAAAATAAAGTTAATATTCCAAAACCCATACAGCGGAATGATATTAATCTATCTGGTAAATGGCACTTAGAAAATGCCCAACCAGAAAGGTCTTTAGAGAATCAAGATATTGAAACAATTATTGAACATAAAGATGGAAGTGTTGAAATAAATTTTTAAATAGATTCAAGAGATACAACTCCTACAGTTTATGAACCTTCTAGAAAGTCTTATTCTCATCCTCCCCCTGTGGTAGGATCTTCCATAAAAGAACCATTCCGAGTTTCTTGCTCTACACCTAATGTATACCTTCGACCTATTGGACTTGTGTATCCATCTTATCAAGCTTCTCCATCTAATACAAATAATCTTTCGGAATTCGATTTCAATATAAATGTTATTGAATGATTTGAAATTGATAAAGAAATGTTAAAAAAGAATTTAGCTTTACATCCTCTTACAAAATCCTTTTTTAACCATGTTTCTTAAGAACATAAAGACTTTCTAAAAGCAAAATGGTATAAATATATATGATAATCAAAGAAATATTTATTTCTTTGATTGGCTTAAACTAGCCATGAAGAGAGCTTATAATACTGAAGAGTATCCATCAATATAATAAGTAAATTAAGCTATTCTTGGATTATAGCTTCTACCAGTTCTTGTCCACAAAGAACTAAAGAATCTATACATCTTCCATTACATCAAATCATTTATAAAGAAACTTCAGCTATACCCATAAAAGATGTTGCAAAAATACAAGGAGACAAAGGTAAAACTGAATTTATTTACAAATCAGATTTAAGTCATGTTTTGGAATAAAATAATTATATAAATATTTACCTTCATACTATTGGCCAACAAACCAATAGAATTGAAGACAACGTTGAAAATATTTTAAAATTTTATGAAACTACTTCTTCATATAAAGTAATCAAGAAATAATCTTTAGGTTTTCAAGGTGAAGCCCTTCAAGATCAAAGTTAGAAAAAAAACCTTAAAATTTTCAGACGAACTAATCAATCAATTATCTCATAGTTTTACAAACATAAAACTTAAAGATAACAAAGAAAATAAAGATGAAAAATCCATTAATGTTTTAGTTTCTAAAACTACGAGCTCGAACTTAGAATTCTTCGTTTATGACTCTGTAGAAGAAAAATCAAATGAAAATCAAGATGATTAAAACCAAGAATCTCTACAAAGCAATAAAATATTTAAAAGACAAAAACCAATAGTCACTGTAGTAAAAAACAATAAATTATTATCCAAGGCCTAGTCCGGTTGATCTTTAATTCGAAGAACAAGCTATTCTAAATGGCCTTCGATGTTAAAACTCTTCAGTATATGAATGAAATGTAGATGGACTAACTAAATATCAAATCTTGCAACTATGCCAACACATGATGATATATGGCTGCCGAAAATGATCAAAGATATGTAGTAAATGCAGTCATCCTTGGATTTACTGGACAATTACATGGTTGGTGGGAAAAATACCTATCAGGTATAGAAAGAAATGCTATATTAAATGCAGTAAAAAGAGATCCCTCAGGAAATTCTGTTCTTACTCCTCAAGGCCAAATGATCCCTTATTCCACCTACATGCTTATTACCAATATAGTTATACATTTTATTGGTAACTATTTGAATGTAAAAGAAAAATTAAAAACACAATTAATCAATTTATCTTGCCTAACATTATTAGATTTTTGTTGGTATTAGATGTTTTCCTATCAAAACTCTATATAATCGATGCAAGTAATTAAGAATTTTGGAAAGAAAAATTCATATCTGGTCTTCCTAAACTTTTTGTAGAAAAAGTTAGAGAAGAATTAAAATCAGAAAATTATGGAAATTTGAATTATAGAATGTATACATATAGTGATCTAATTCAAAACATTAATAAAGTTGGATTTTCATTATGCAATGAAATCAAACTTAAGCGTCAAATTGAAAATCAAAAAAGAATCAACAAGTATGAACTAGGTGATTTTTTTTTCAATTTGGTATGGAACAAGTAATCCATCCTTCTAGCTAGAATAAACAGAAACCACCAAAAAATAAAATCTAAACATTTTTTAACTCCACAATATTATATTCCCCCAAAAAAATACCATAAAAAATCTTCTCATAAAAACCCTTATAAAGAATTAAAGAAATCTTATATAAAAAATAATTCATCCACTTTTCATCCTAAGAAAAAAGAAATACAATGTTATAATTGCAAGGAAAAAGGACATATAGCCCCCTGATTACCCAAAAATGAAAGTTAAAGCGGAAGAAAAAAATCAAAACTATCTTAAAAAGATCCTCAGAGTCAGAGTCATCTAGCTCCTCTAGTACAGATTATTCATCTTCTCATTCTTTAGATACATGTCATTGCAAAATATTTGACAGTGAAATCCAGTATGAATCTGCTTCTTTTACCTCTTTATCTTTAAACATACTTTCTGCTCTAGAAGAGATGGTGCTAGAAATATTTGAAGATCTAAAAGATGAAGAATTAAAAAGTAAATATTTTGAAAAAATATAGGATATAAATAAAGGAACTAAAAAATGAAAAGCTTCTACATCAAATAACATATCAGACTTACTTGAACAATTCAGCATTAAAACTGTAGTAGATCGATTAAGAGAGCAACAAGCTCCTACTCATCTTTCTATTCAAGATCTTTATAAAGAAATTAATAATCAAAATCAAGAAATAAAAGAATTAAAACAAGACTTAATTAAACTTCAAGAACTCAAACAACGTGTTGAGAATCGTGAATTTCACATACTCAAAAATTATCAAGAAAATAATGATAATTTAGAAAATCAAGAAAAATTTAATGAAAACTTGAATGGTTTTGTAAATTCTTAAACAAGGAATCCACTTAAAATTTGGAAAACTCAAGTTACAATTAAGATCAAAGAATTCTCTATGAAAGCACTCTGCTTACTAGATAGTGGCGCAGATGTTAATTTAATAAGAAAAGGATTAATCTTGACAAAATATTATGAAAAAAACCAATAATAAACTTAATCTAGCTACTGCTAACAAAAAACTACATATCAAACACAAATTATGTAATGTTTATTTTGTAAAAATGGAATATGCATAAAGACTAATTTCTTTCTAGGAAAGGATGTAAACAATGATGTTAACCTTGGAAATCCTTTTCTACAAATTTTACAGCTGTTTTAAATTGACTCATCAGGTCTAAAAACAATTTTAGATAATAAAGAATTAAATTTTGATTTTGTTTAATTAACTCCTATTAACACATCAATATTATTTAGACAAAGTGTAAACAAGAATAAGATGTTAAAAAACCATTCAGATATCCAGTTCCAAATAAAACAGATCATATTTGTCATCTCTCTGATGTCTTTATGTTTTCTACATTTAATCCTACATCCAAATTTTGAGACCTTCAAATAATACCTGGAGGATAAATATAAAATTGCTTTTCTTTTCCCAAAAAAAAAAATAAAAATTCAGGTTATTCATAATTCTCATTCAGACCTATCTTTTACTCCTGTCTGCCTTCAGGAAGTATTCCTTCTCATTATGACATCAAGTAAAGCCCCTATTCAGGAATCAAAGTTTTCCTTCGTACCTACATTTCAATAAATATCAAATCCCTTCTTCAATCCAGGATTATCTGTCTTTTCACAAGCACTTATCAATGCCCATTGGAGTGTCATTCTCTCTGATAAAAGAAAAAACACTAGAAAAACCATATCCAAAATTGCAAACCATATCAAGGACTTAGAAAGCCAACTCCTTATGTGGCATAACATCCATCAAAGAGCACTGTTATCCACCTATGCTGATGAAAAAACACCCAAAATTTAACTCCTAGAAAAGGTTAACATAGCCCTTCCAAATGAGATAGCTACAAGAATTAGAGAAAAAACTATTTCTTGTCAGATTAAGGAGTAATTAATGCTCAAAGTTCAATATATAAGTTGGGCAACTGACCTTCCCAAAATGTTCCTACCATCATATGAAGTTATATCTCATTTATCGAACGAGGATTAGTCCAAAGATTTTCTTTATGCAGAGAAGACTTTGAAATAATACAGCAGCTCCTTGCAATCGTGTGTAATGCCCTTCGTAGCCTTGGAGTTACCAAAAGAGAACTTCTCATAATGATTTCATCAAGTTTGGGTGAAAGATCAGAAATCTGGTCGTATCAACCTTATCAATTATGGACTATCATGACTTATGAAGAAGGAGATTTAGTCTGCAAAAAATTCATCTCTACGTTAAATAATTACGAGCATCTCCCTGTTGATTATCCAGCTCAATGGCATGAATCTCATGAAGTCGCTACAATGGAAGACAGATTAGAATGTCTCCAAAATTATGATCCAGCTTCTGATCAATATCAAAGATTTCTCAATCTAGAAGGACATCCTGAATTTGCAAAATTCATACAGATAAGTTTGGTGTGATAGTCGATGAGTTTTTGAAATTGCTGATGATCTTGCTAAGCAAAGAACGGTGATACAGAATCCCTATAAATCTGGACATACAGCTCTCAATCAAATTATCAATGCTTTTGAAGACATGTCTTTTGATATTCTGAAGAAACTCTAGAAGAGTTACTCCAATTATTCTATGGTGAATTAATAAATGAAGGTTGGAATGAGCACTTTTGATGTAAGTCTCCAATAATACTATGCCTAGCATAAAGATTCTTTCTACAAAAGCTTTTTCTAAAACATTGGAAGGATGAGAAAAGCTTTTTTTACTATCCCATCAATGAGTTTTTTGAAAAAGTACATGCAAAAGTACTAAAAGACAAAGCATATCTCTCATAAGAGTGAAGTAGTATTTTATTACCGACATGCACATCCATGAAGAACTTATCTCCAGAAAGGGAAAAGAAATAAAGACATGACACATACCTTATCAAGTCACTTAAAGCAATCATGGCATCTCACTATTTAGAATAAAGTTATCTACAAGAAAGATTGTGATTTTTGCTTGCAGTCCGGAAGCATCATGAAATTTGCCAGCATATTAAATGAAATGCACATTCAATCTAAATTCTGTTGTAATGAAATGTAAATTATCTTGGTTATAACTATAAATAGGTCTAGCCTTCCTCATGTACAGGCAAGAGTTGGAATACCAGTCAAAATCCAGCCTTGCTTCCACCACCATCTCCTCTCTCCTCTGCCTTCCGCTTTTGTATACCCACCATCCTTCCGCTTTTGTATACCCACCATCTTCCGCATTTGCCAAATGGGGAAGATGATGGGTTATACAAAAGTGAAAGGGAGTGGAGAGAGGAGATGGCAGTGGAAGCAAGGCTGGATTTCGACTGGTATTCCAACTCTTGCCTGTACATGAGGAAGGCTAGACCTATTTATAGTCATAACCAACATAATTTACATTTCATTACAACTAAATTTACACTGCATTTCCATTTCATTTCATGTGTTGACAAATTTCATAATGCTTTAGGACTGCTGGATAACATCACAATCTTCACTATGTATGAACTTTAATTTGAATAGGGGATTGTCATGATTGCTTTGTGGAAAATTAAGTGGCTTGATATAGCATATGTCTGGTCTTGGTTTTATTTTTTTTCTTTTCTTCGGATAGAGATGAATCCTTCATTATCACTTTTTGTCTCATCAGCATCTGTATCTGGTTCAGGGGTAATATTTTCAAAAGGATTGTCATCAGCCCAAAGATGATGCAGCTGCTAACCAAAACTTAATGGAGAATTTTCAAATGACCTTTCTTTTTGTATTTGTTCAAAAATTTCCTTTTGAACTTCTTTTTTGAGTTAAAATAAATCTACTACTACATAAAGAGCAAAAGGAGAGGCTGAACAAAAATTTTTCTATTTATAAATATCACTTGCTGGATGAAGCCTTTCTTTTTCTCTTTCAGGAGTTTTGAGAACTTCAGAGAATGATGGCTTTATAGCTTGATCGGTAGAATATTGTTGGAGTATTGAAGTATAATCAAATTGATGCCAAAACTTGATGTAGATCATTGGAGATAAAACTAGTGGACTAAAGTCCATTTCTTTATAAAAATTCCATTTCAAGATCCAAGGAATCTCCTGCTTGCGATAAAACTGTATAATAACATAAGGTTCTATTGCAAGTTGTAGGTGCTAATAAAGGCTTTTTACTTTTGATTTGAGAAGGGCCTTAAATGATGTAGAATAGGATTCATATATAGGAAGAAGTGCCTGAGGAAGGATGTCTTTAGTGGCACTAAAAGGGATCCAGAATTATGTGAAGAACCACATAAGATTTTATGGGAGTTTGATTTGAATATGATGAACTAGGAATGCTGGAAAGATGGGTTTTCATAATAGAGGATGACTTCCCAAGTAGAAATATAATCATAATAACTAAAAATAAGTTCTGAATCAAGCCTTTGAGGCATATGAAGAGGTCATCCCCATCCTTCTGCAGAGAGAACATGCAGGATTTTGATTTTTAAATAGAGCATAGTAATATTGAGTGGTAAAGCATTTAAGTATGAATTTTTTTATCCATCTGTATGATCAATAGTATAGCTGCCAATTCTGATCAGAATCTGTTCATAGACTTTATAGTCAAGAGGTTTGATAGATAAATGATTAGGAGAAAAAAGGGTTTGGATAAGATGTTCAATAGAAATGGTATCGGCATAAGACATGTCATCTAAAGAATAAATTCTCAAGGATGCTTTTGTGGCAAAATATTAGGCTTGTGAAACTTGAGGTTTTCTGGATATAGGGCTTGATGGGCTTCGAAATTGAGGAATATTAGAAGTATGGGTTGCTCCCCACCTCTCAAGATAATTATAGCTGGAATTTCTGAATAAAGTTGTAGTGTTCATAATGCAAGAAACTTTATCAATTAGGGACTGGAGAAAGGGTCTAATCTGCCGAGGCTTCATTCTTTTGACCCTGTAAAAACTCACGAGATAAAAAATCAGGAAAACAATTATTTTTACCTGCAATATACTCAATGTCAAAGTCAAATATGGCTGATAAAGCTTGCCAGCGAGCAAAGATACACTTAGCAGCAAGATTTTTTACATCTTTTTCTAAAATTTCTTTAGTAGATTTACAATATGTTCTTAATAAAAATTTTTTGTTTTATAAATCACTTTGGAACTTCATTATACTATTTACTATGGATAGGATTTCCTTTTTAATAGTTGAATAATTTTGTTGAATGGGCGTCCATGTTCCAGAAGTGAAACGAACAATTTCTTCTTTTCCAAGGACATTTCTTTGTATAAGGATTCCTCCAAAACCTATTTCAAATGCATCTGTTTGAACTATTTGTAATAAATCTGGATGATGAATAGTTGAACAAGGTAAATTTTAGACTTTCTATTTAATATTTTGAATAGCTTTTGTATGAGTAGGTGACCATTCTACGAGATTTTTGGTCAAGCGCGTTTGTAAGATTTTTCCTTCTTTAGTAATATCTTTATAAAAGTCAGAAACATGATTAAGGCATCCAAGAAAACATTGCAATTTCTCTTTATTAAGAATTTCATCAAGAAAATGGGAAGCAAACTTAATAACTTTTTGAACTGGAGAAATAGTTTCTTTTTTTTATTATAAAGCCAAGAAACTAAATTTTTGTTTGAAAAAGCTTTATTTTCTTTTAGGATAAGACAAGTCCATTCTTGATAATAACTTTTTAAAAAATATTTATATGTTTCCAATGGTCACAAATAGATTTTGAAAACACAAGAATGTCATCTATATAGACGAGTGTAAAAGCTTGATATGGATTAAAAATATTATTCATTATTCTTTGAAATTTTGAAGGAGCATTTTTTAAACCAAATGGCATAACGTTCCATTCGTAATGGCCAAATGGTATTGTAAAAGTAGTTTTATACCTATCTTACAGGGTAATTTGAATTTGCTAAAATCCTGATTTAAGATCAAAGTTTGAAAAAAGGCAGGCACCAGCTAGACAGTTAATAAGATCAGTTTTATTGGAACTAGATATCTGATGGACTTTAAGACTTTATTTAAAGGCTTGTAATTGATAACAAGATCGGGAACACCTCGTTCTTGTTTAGGTGCTTTATTTACATAAAATGCTGCACAACTCCAAGGGGATTGTGATTTCTGAATAAGCTTTTTAGCAAGAAGATCATTGATTTCTTTAGTACATAGTTGTACAAAGTCTTTATTCATCTGAATAGGTCAAGCTTTGGTAGGAATTTGAGATTCATCGAAATTATCAATATGTGGAAAAGAAGTAGTATGGTGTTTTCTATGCCAAAAGGCAGAAGGAAGGTCATAACAACATTCTATTTCAAAAGATTTTTGAAATTGGATTAAATCTTTTTGGAATTCTGGTTTTTGTAATTCTTTTTCAATTCTTAAAGAATTCATATCTTTTTGAAGATATGCAATTTTTTTTATTTAAAAAGCAATTTGATTTTGAATAATATTGATATATTGAATCGAAGGTGATTCAACAAAATCAAAAGTTAATTTTTTATTGTCTTTAATAGTTTTAAGGCCTAATGAATCAATTTAAAAAGGCTGTAGAATTTGTAAAAAAGGATTTCCAAGGATAACATCATTGTTTAAATCTTTTCCGAGCAAAAAATTAGTCTTTACACTTGTTCCATTTTTGCAAACATTGACGTTATTTAATTTATAATGGATATGGAGTTTGTTACTAGCAATTGCTAGGCTGAGTTTATTTTTGGTTTTTCATAATACTTTTTTGGGATTAATCCTTCTCTTATTAAATTAACATCTACGCCACTATCTAGTAAGCAGAGTGCTTTAATAGAAAAGTCTTTGACCTTAATTGTAACTTGAGCTTTTCATTTTTGAGGTGGATTCCTTATTAAAGAATTTATAAAACCATTTAAGTTTTCATCAAATTTTTCTTGATGTTCTAAATTATCATTATTTTTTTGATAATTTTTGAGTGTGTGAAATTCAAGATTCTCAACGCCTTGTTTGAGTTCTTGAAGTTCAATTAAGTCCTATTTTAATTCTTTTATTTCTTGCTTTTGACTATTAATTTCTTTATAAAGATCTTGAATTGAAAGACGAGTAGGAGCTTGTTGCTCTCTTAGTCTATCTATAACAATTTTTATACTGAATTGTTTAGGTAAGTCAAATATATTACTTGATGTAGAAGCTTTTCCTTTTTTATTTCCGTTGTTTATTTTCTATTTTTTTTCAAAATATTTATTTTTTAATTCTTTATCTTTTAGATCTTTAAACATTTCTAGCACCATCTCTTTTGGAGTAGAAAGTATTTTTAAAGATAAAGTGGAAGAAAAAGTAGATTCATAATGGATTTCATAGCCAAATATTTTACAATGACATGTATCTGAAGCATGAGAGGAAGAATAATCTGTATCAGAGCCAAGTTCGTATCAAATTTGTAATCAAGTACTTTGGCAATATACAACCATTTTGTGAGTATTTCTTCATTTATCTTTGTTATGTTATGCTTTAATTTTGCTTAGGGAATTGTGGACTCAGAAGTAAAAACGTCAAAGGTCTTCATACTTAGTTTTGTGTTTGTTATTATTGAGAAATTTTAATCAAATTCCGCCCAGAGCGAAGCTGAGGTAACCATTGTTGTCCTCGTTATTAGCCATGTGAAGACGTTTAAGGCATTTTGTTGGTGTATGAATCCTTTATTTCATTAGATACTTGTGGTGGATTTGGTTAAAATAACTCTATAATACAAATTATGGCTAAATTTATTAAGAAGTTTGTACCTTCTTCTTTCTCATCATCAAATTCCTTATTTTCTATGTCTATTAAAAATAGTCCAAAAAAATCAGCTATGATGATTTAAATCAAGTTATTTGTGATTGGACTATTCCGACTGTAAATAAAAATGAGATTTATAAAGTTGGAAGTTTTCAATTAAAATCAAGTTATAAAATAAAAACTATTGAAAGAACTGAATCCATTACCAGTAATATTCAGCATTTTTCTTTAATCAAGCCCCATGAAATAAAGGACTATGTTAAAACATACAATTATATTCATTTTGGATTACTGCAAGTTGCTCTAACGCCATCAGCAAGACTTGGACATAGAACTGAAGCTCTCATCTATGTTCAAGATACAAGACATAAAAAATTCAATGCTTCATTACTTGGAATGGTTGAATTAAGTTTGGCTAAAGGTCATACTTTCTTCAATTGCTTCCAAACTTCTTTGTTTCCTTTACAGATTTAGGTGCACATGAAGCTCTTACTCTTGCTATCCAGACAAAAGATTTTGATATGAATCCTCATAATCAAAATCTTGCTCTCATATATAGAGTTTATTATAAACTCATGAATTCAATTGTTCCAAGCATAGCCTATTCCCATCAGGCAAAAGGTATGACTACTTTATTCCTCACTAATTTCAAAAATAAAGTTAATATTCCAAAACTCATACAGTGGAATGATATTAATCTATCTAATAAATGGCGCTTCGAAAACGCTCAACTTGAAAGGTCTTTAGAAAATCAAGATATTGAAACAATTATTGAACATAAAGATGGAAGTGTTGAAATAAATTTTCAAACAGATTCAAGAGATACAACTCCTACAGTTTATTAACCTTCTAGAAAGTTTTATTCTCATCCTCCCTCTGTGGTAGGATCTTTCATAAAAGAACCATCCCTAGTTTCTTGCTCTACACCTAATGTAGACCTTCGACCTACAGGACTTGTGTATCCTTCTTATCAAGCTTCTCCATTTCATACATATAATCTTTCGGAATCCAATTTCAATATAAAAGTTATCAAATGCTTTGAAATTGATAAAGAAATGTTAAAAAAGAACTTAGCTTTACATCCTCTCACAAAATCCTTTTTTAACCATGTTTCTCAAGAACATAAAGACTTTCTAAAAGCAAAATGGTATAAATATATGTATGATAATCAAAGAAATATTTATTTCTTTGATTGGCTTAAACTAGCCATAAAGAAAGCATATAATACTGAAGATTTATTCATCAATATAATAATAAAATTAGGTTCAACTTGGATTATAGCTTCTACCAGTTCTTCTGCATAAAGAACTGAAGAATCTATACATCCTCCATTACATTAAATCATTTATAAAGAAACTTTAGCTATACCCATAAAAGTTATTACAAAAATACAAAGAGACAAAGGTAAAACTGAATTTATTTACAACTCAGATTTAAGTCATGTTTTAGAACAAAATAATTATACAAATATAAACCTTCATACTATTAGCCAACAAACCGATAGAATTGAAGATAAAGTTGAAAATATTTTTAAATTTTATGAAACTACTTCTTCTCATAAAGTAATTAAGACACAATCTTTAGGTTTTCAAGGTGAAGCCCTGAAAGATCTCAAGTTAGAAAAAAAGCCATTAAAATTTTCAGGCGAACTAATTAATCAATTATCTTATAGTTTTACAAATATAATACTTTAATAAAATAAAGATCAAAAAGCTGACAAATCTATAAATGTTTTAGTCTCAAATTCTAAAGCCTATAGCTCAAATTCAGAATTTTCTGTAGCTGATCCTATAGAAAAAGAGTCTAAAACAAATAAGAATCAAAATGATTAAAATTAAGAATCTCTACAAATCAATAAAATATTTAAAAGACAAAAACCAATAGTCATTGTAGCAAAAATAAGAAATTATTATCCAAGACCTACGCCAGTTGATCTTCAATTCGATGAACAAGCTATTCTAAATAGCCTTCGATTTGAAAACTCCTCAGAATACGAATGAAATGTAGATGGACCATCTGAATATCAAATCCTACAACTATGCTAACACATGATGATATATGCCTCTACCATCATGGCTGCCGGTAATGATCAAAGATATGTAGTAAATGCAGTCGTCCTTCGATTTAGTGGATAATTATGATTGGTGGGAAAAATACCAATCTGATATAGAAAGAAATGCTATATTAAATGTAGTAAAAAGAAATCCCTCTGGAAATCTTGTTCTTACTCCTCACGGCTAAATGATCCCTGATTCCATCTACATGCTTATTACCAATAAAGTTAAGCATTTTATTGGTAACTATATGAATGCAAAACAAAAATTAAAAACACAATTAATCAATTTAACTTGCCTAACATTATCAGATTTCGTTGGTATAAAGATGTTTTCTTATCAAAACTCTGCACAATCGACGCAAGTAATTCAGAATTTTGGAAAGAAAAATTCATATCTAGTTTTCCTAAACTTTTTGCGGAAAAAGTTAGAGAAGAATTAAAATTAGAAAATTATGGAAATTTGAATTATAGAATGTATAAATATGGTGATCTAATTCAAAAGATTAATAAAGTTGGATTTTCATTTTGCAATTAAATCAAACTTAAACGTCAAATTGAAAATCAAAAAAGAAGCAAGTATGAACTTGGTGATTTTTGTTTTCAATTTGGTATGGAACCATTAATAAGTCTTTCTAGCCAGAATAAAAAGAAAAACTTAAAAAAAATCATCAAAAAAGAAAATCTAAACAATTTTCAACTCCACAATATTATACTCCCCCAAAAAGATAATATAAAAAATCTTCCCATAAAAACCCTTATAAAGAATTAAAGAAATCTTATACAAACGATAATCCATCCACTTCTTATCCTAAGAAAAAAGAAACACAATGTTATAATTGCAAAGAAAAAGGACATATAGCTCCTGACTGCCCAAAAATAAAAGTTAAAATAGAAAAAAAAATCAAAACTATCTTAAAAGGATCCTCAGCATCAAAGTCATCCATTTCCTTTGATACAGATTTTTCTTCCTGTCATGCTTCAAATACATGTCATTGTAAAATATTTGACAGTGAAATCCAGTATAAATCTGCTTCTTTTTTTCTTTATCTTTAAATGTACTTTTTGCTCCAGAAGAGATGGTGCTAGAAATGTTTAAAGATCTAAAGATGAAGAATTAAAAAATAAATATTTTGAAAAAATACCGAATATAAATAAAGAAACTAAAAAAGGGAAAGCTTCTACATCAAATAACATATCAGATTTACTAGAACAATTCATCATTAAAATTGTGTTAGATAGATTAAGAGAGCGGAAAGCTCTTACTCATCCTTCTATTCAAGATCTTTATAAAGAAATAAATAATCAAAAGCAAGAAATAAAAGAGTTAAAACAATACTTAATTGAACTTCAAGAACTTAAACAACGTGTTGAGAATCTTGAAATTCAAACACTCAAAAATTATCAAGAAAATAATCATAATTTAGAAAATCAAAAAAATTTGATGAAGACTTAAATGGTTTTGTAAATTCTTTAATAAGAAATCCACTAAAAAAATGGAAAACTCAAGCTACAATTAAGGTCAAAGACTTTTTTATTAAAACACTTTGCTTACTAGATAGTGGCATAGATGTTAATTTAATAAGAGAAGGATTAATCCCAACAAAATACCATGAAAAAACCAATAATAAACTCAATCTATCTACTACTACCAAAAAACTACATATCAAATACAAATTAAGTAATGTTTATGGCTGTAAAAATGGAACATGCATAAAGACAATTTCCTTCTCAGAAAGGATTTAAACAAAGGTGTTGTCCTTGGATATCTTTTTCTACAAATTTTACAGCCTTTTCAAACTGACTCATCAGGTCTAAAAACTATTTTAGACAATAAAGAATTAAATTTTGATTTTGTTGAATTAACTCTTATTCAACATATCAATATTATTTAGACAAAGTGTAAACAACAATAAGATGTTCAAAAATCATTCAGATATCCAGTTCCAAATAAAACGGATCTTTTTAATCATCTCTTTGATGTCTTCATGTTTTCTACATTTAATCCTACATCCAGATTTTGGGACCTTCAAATTCTACCCGGAGGATAGATATAAAATTGCTTTTCTTTTCCCAAAGAAAATTAAAATTCAGGTTATTCATAATATTCATAATTCTAATCCAGACCTATCTTTTACTCTTATCTGCGTTCAGGAAGTATCCCTTCTCATTTTGACTTCAAGGAAAGCCCCTATTCAGGAATCAAGCTCTTTCTTTAAACCTACATCCCAACAAATATCAATTTCCTTCTTCAATCTAGGATTACTTGTCACTTCACGAGAACTTATCAATGCTCATTGGAGTGCCATTCTCTCTTATAGAAGAAAAAACACTAGAAAAACCCTATCCAAAATTGCAAACCATATCAAGGACTTAGAAAGCCCAATCCTTATGTACTATAACATCCATCAAAGAGTACTGTTATCCACCTATGTTGTTGAAAAAACATCCAGAATTCACCCCTGGAAAAGGTTAACACAGCCCTTCCAAATGAGATAACCGCAAGAATTAGAGAAAAAAACTATTTCTTGTCAGATCAAGGAGTGATTATGCTCAAAGCCCAATATATAAGCTGGGCAACTAGCTTTCCCATATTGTTCCTGCCATCATATGAAGTTGATATCTCATATATCGAACAAGGATTAGTCCAAAGATTTTTTTTATGCAGAGATGATTTTGAAATAATACAGCAGCTCCCAGCAATTGTGCGTCATGCCCTTCGCAACCTTGGAGTTACCAAAAGACAACTTCTATAATAATTTCATCAAGTTTGGGTGAAAGATCAGGGATTCGGTTTTATCAACCTAATCAATTTTGGACTATCATGACTTATGAAGGAGATTTAGTCTGCAAAAAATTCATCTCTACCATAAATGATTACGAGCATCTCTCGGTTGATTATCCAGCTCAATGGTATGAATCTCATGAAGTCGTTATAATGGAATACAGCTTAGAACGTCTCCAAAATTATGATCCAACTTCTAATCAATATCAAAGATTTCTCAATCTAAAAGGACAACTTGAATTTGCAAGAACATACAAATATGTTTGGTGTGACGGTCAACGAGTTGTTTGAATTGTTGATGATCTCGCTGAGCAAACTACGGTGATACAAAATCCTTCTAAATCCCGACATGCCAAGTTTAATCAAATTCTAAATGCCTATGAAGATATCGCTTTTGACATTTCAGAAAAAAATTATGAAGAATTAATTCAGCTATTTCATGAAGAATTCAAAAATGATAATGACGGTTGGAATGACCCTTGTCATAATTTTGACTCTATTATGAAGTTCTCTGCCAGCTACAATGGAATTCATTAGAATGGTGATTAATCTTATCAAGATTTAGATTTATCAAGATTTATTAGGAGTTTTCTCTATAAAGTATGCAAAGAAAAGATAACAAAAACTTAATCATTGCTAACGTATCCATACCTATGCTATTCTCTACAAACACATCAAAGTTATGTTGAAAAAGTACTATACAAAAAGCCACTTTGAGAAAGAAGACAAAAGACAACTGTGAAAAATCCAAATGACAATAAGAATGAACAAGGCTCAATAGACTCCTCTCTCTGCAATAGACCATTTAGGTACTATGCAGAAGAATAAAGCAACTATGCAGAAGAATAAAACAACATCCTCCTAGTCAACAAGTACAATCATCATAGCATAAAGACAAACCATCTATACAGCAGCCTGTGATCCTATTTAGCGGTTAAATCCCAAAACATCATGCAATATGTCGGCACATAAAATGAAATACAAATGCAGTTTAAATTCTGTCGTAATGAAATGTAAATTATATTTGCTAAGGCTATAAATATTAACAACCGTCTCCATGTACAGCAAGAGTTGGAATATAGTCAAAATCCAGCCTTCCTTCCACCACCATCTCCTCTCTCCTCTCCCTTCCGCTTTTGTATAGCCACCATCTTCCCCATTTGGTATCTGAGCCAAGTTGGCATCTAGTTTGTAATTAAGTATCATTGCAATATAAAGTTATTTTGTGACTATTTCTTCACTTATCTTTATGTTTTGATTTTGTTAAAGGAATTGCTGACTCAGAAGCAAGAACGTCAAAAATCTTAATACTTGGTTGTGTGTTTGTTATTTTTGAGCAATTTTAAACATACTCCACCTGGAGTGAAGCCGAGGTAGCCATTGTTGTCATCGTTGTTAGCCATGTGAAGGCGTTTAAGGCATTTTGCTGGTGTGTAAATCCTCTATTTCATTAGATACTCATGGTGGGTTTGGTTAAAATAACTTTATAATACAAATTATGGCTACGCTTATTAAGAAGTTTGTACCTTCTTCGTCCTTATCATCAAATTCCTTATCTTTTATGTCTATTCAAAATAGTGAAGAAATCAGTTACGATTTAGATCAAGTTATTTGTGACTGGACAATTTAACCGTAAATAAAAATGAAATTTATAGAGTTGGAAGTTTTCAATTAAAATCAAGTTATGAAATAAAAACCATTGAAAGAACTGAATCCATTATCAGTAATATTCAGCATCTTTCTTTAATCAAGCCCAATGAAATAAAGGAGTATGTTAAAACATACAATTATATTCATTTTAGATTAGTGCAAGTTGTTCTAAAGCCTTTAACAAGACTTGGATTAAGAACAGAAGCTCTCAACTATGTTCAAGACACAAGACATAAAAAATTCAGTGATTCATTACTTGGAATGGTTGAATCAAGTTTGGCTAATTGCCATACTTTCTTCAATTGCTTTCCAAATTTCTCTGTTCCCCTTATAGATCTGGGCGCACATGAAGCTCTTACTCTTGCTATCCAGACAAAAGGTGTTGATATGAAACCTCATAATCAAAATCTTCCTCCAACATATGGAGTTTATTATAAACTCATGTATTCAGTTGTTCCAGGCATATCCTATTGCCATCATGCAAAAGGTCTGACTAGTTTATTCCAAACTAATTTCAAAAATAAAGTTGATATTCCAAAACTCATACAGTGGAATGATATTAATCTATTTGGTAAATGGCGCTTAGAGAACGCTCAACCAAAAAGGTCTTTAGAAAATCAAGATATAGAAATAATTATTGAACATGAAGATGGAAGTGCTAAAATAACTTTTTAAACAGATTCAAGAGATACAACTCCTATAGTTTATCAACCCTCTAGAAAATCTTATTCACACCCTCCATCAGTGGTAGGATCTTCCATAAAAGAACCATCCCGAGTTTCTTACTCTATGCCTAATGTAGACCTTCAACCTACATGACTTGTATATCCTTCTTATCATGCTTTTCCATCTAATACATATAATCCTTCGGAATCTGATTTCAATATAAATGTTATTGATTGTTTTGAAATTAATAAAGAATTGTTAAAACAAAACTTAGCTTTACATCCCCTCACAAAACCTTTTTTAATCATGTTTCTCTATAACATAAAGACTTTCTAAAAGCAAAATGGTATAAATACAGTATGATAATTCTAAAAGTAAAATGGTATAAATATTTGTTTGATAATCAAAGAAATATTTATTTCTTTGATTGGTTTAAGCTAGCTATAAAGAAAGCTTATAATACGGAAGATTTATCCATCAATATGATAACAAAATTAAGTTCAGCTTGGATTATATCTTCTACCAGTTCTTTTCCACAAAGAACTGAAGAATCTATACATCCTCCATTACATAAAATCATTTATAAAGAAACTTCAGCTGTACCCATAAAAGTTGTTGCAAAAATACAAGGAGACAAAGGTAAAACTGAATTTATTTACAAATCAAATTTAAGTCATGTTTTAGAACCAAATAATTATACAAATATAAATCTTCATACTATTAGCCAACAAACCAATAGAATTGAAGATAAAGTTGAAAATATTTTAAAATTTTATGAAACTACTTCTTCCCATAAAGTAGTCAGGATATAATCTTTAGGTTTTCAAGGTGAAGCCCTTAAAGATCTAAAGTTAGAAAAAAAAACCTTTAAAATTTTTTGATGAACTAATTAATCAATTATCTCATAGTTTTACAAATATAAAACTTTAAGAAAATAAAGATAAAAAAGTTGACAAATCTAGAAATGTTTTATTCTCAAATTCTAAAGCCTATAGCTTTAGATTCAGAATTTTCTGGAGCTGATCCTATAGAAGAAAAGTCTAAAACAAATGAGAATCAAAATGATCAAAATCAAGAATCTCTATAAATCAATAAAATATTAAAAGACAAAAACCAATAGTCACTGTAGTAAAAATAAGAAATTATTATCCAAGACCTACTCCAGTTGATCTTCAATTCAAAGAACAAGCTATTCTAAATGGCATTTGATTTGAAAACTCCTCAGTATACGAATGGAATGTAGATGGACCATCTGAATATCAAACGCTACAACTATGCTAACACATGATGATATATGCCTCTACCATCATGGCTGCCTATAATGATCAAAGACATGCAGTAAATGCAGTCGTCCTTGGATTTACTAGACAATTACATGGTTGGTGGAAAAAATACCTATTCAATACAGGAAGACAAGCTATACTAAATATAGTAAAAAGAGATCCTTCAGGAAATCCTGTTCTTACTCCTCAAGGTAAAATGATTCCTGATTCCATCTACATGCTTATTACCAATAAAGTTAAAGATTTTTTTAGTAATTATATGAATGCAGAAGAAAAATTAAAAACACAATTAATCAATTTGTCTTGCCCAACATTATCAGATTTTGTTGCTTTAAATATGTTTTCTTATTAAAACTATATACAATCGATGCAAGTAATTCAGAATTTTGGAAAGGAAAATTCATATCTGGTCTTCCTAAATTTTTTGTAAAAAATGTTAGAGAAGAATTAAAATAAAAAAACTTTGGAAATTTGAATTATGAAATGTATACATATGGTGATCTAATTCAAACGATTAATAAAGCTGGATTTTCTTTATGCAATGAAATCAAACTTAAATGTCAAATTGAAAATAAAAAAAGAATCAACAAGTATGAACTTGGTGATTTTTGTTTTTAATTTGGTATGGAACCGTTAATCAGTCCTTCTAGGTAGCATAAAAAGAAAAACTTAAAAAAAACCATCAAGAAAGAAAATCTAAACATTTTCAGCTCCACAACATTATACTCCCCCAGAAAGATATTATAAAAAATCTTCCCATAAAAACCCTTATAAAGAATTAAAGAAATCTTATACAAACGATAATCCATCCACTTATTATCCTAAAAAAAAAAGAAATACAATGTTATAATTGCAAAGAAAAAGGACATATAGCTCCTGATTGCCCAAAAATAAAAGTTAAAAGCAGAAAAAGAAATCAAAACTATCTTAAAAGGATCCTCAGTGTCAGAGTCATCCAGTTCCTCTGATACCGATTATTCTTCCTCTCATGCTTTAGATACATGTCATTGTAAAATATTTGACAATGAAATCTAGTATGAATCTGCTTTTTCTGCCTCTTTATCTTTAAACGTACTTTTTGCTCCAAAAGAGATGGTGCTAGAAATGTTTAAAGATCTAAAAAATGACGAATTAAAAAATAAATATTTTGAAAAAATATAGAATATAAATAAAGGAACTAAAAAAGGGAAAGCTTCTACATCAAATAAGATTCAGACTTATCTGAACAATTCAGCATTAAAATTGTATTAGATAGATTCAGAGAGCAACAATCTCTTACTCATCCTTCTATTCAAGATCTTTATAAAGAAATAAATAATCAAAAGCAAGAAATAAAAGAATTAAAACAATACTTAATTGAACTTCAAGAACTTAAACAACGTGTTGAGAATCTTGAAATTCAAACACTCAAAAATTATCAAGAAAATAATCGTAATTTAGAAAATCAAAAAAATTTGATGAAGACTTAAATGGTTTTGTAAATTCTTTAATAAGAAATCCACTAAAAAAATGGAAAACTCAAGCTACAATTAAGGTCAAAGACTTTTTTATTAAAGCACTTTGCTTACTAGATAGTGGCATAGATGTTAATTTAATAAGAGAAGGATTAATCCCAACAAAATACCATGAAAAAACCAATAATAAACTCAATCTATCTACTACTACCAAAAAACTACATATCAAATACAAATTAAGTAATGTTTATGGCTGTAAAAATGGAACATGCATAAAGACAATTTCCTTCTCAGAAAGGATTTAAACAAAGGTGTTGTCCTTGGATATCTTTTTCTACAAATTTTACAGCCTTTTCAAACTGACTCATCAGGTCTAAAAACTATTTTAGACAATAAAGAATTAAATTTTGATTTTGTTGAATTAACTCCAATTCAACATATCAATATTATTTAGACAAAGTGTAAACAATAATAAGATGTTCAAAAATCATTCAGATATCCAGTTCCAAATAAAACGGATCTTTTTAATCATCGCTTTGATGTCTTCATGTTTTCTACATTTAATCCTACATCCAGATTTTAGGACCTTCAAATTCTACCCGGAGGATAGATATAAAATTGCTTTCCTTTTCCCAAAGAAAATTAAAATTCAGGTTATTCATAATATTCATAATTCTAATTCAGACCTATCTTTTACTCTTATCTGCGTTCAGGAAATATCCCTTCTCATTTTGACTTCAATGAAAGCCCCTATTCAGGAATCAAGCTCTTTCTTTAAACCTACATCCCAACAAATATCAATTTCCTTCTTCAATCTAGGATTACTTGTCACTTCACGAGAACTTATCAATGCTCATTGGAGTGCCATTCTCTCTTATAGAAGAAAAAACACTAGAAAAACCCTATCCAAAATTGCAAACCATATCAAGGACTTAGAAAGCCCAATCCTTATGTACTATAACATCCATCAAAGAGTACTGTTATCCACCTATGTTGTTGAAAAAACATCCAAAATTCACCCCTGGAAAAGGTTAACACAACCCTTCCAAATGAGATAACCACAAGAATTAGAGAAAAACACTATTTCTTGTCAGATCAAGGAGTGATTATGCTCAAAGCCCAATATATAAGCTGGGCAACTAGCTTTCCCATATTGTTCCTGCCATCATATGAAGTTGATATCTCATATATCGAACAAGGATTAGTCCAAAGATTTTTTTTATGCAGAGATGATTTTGAAATAATACAGCAGCTCCCTGCAATTGTGCGTCATGCCCTTCACAACCTTGGAGTTACCAAAAGATAACTTCGATAATAATTTCATCAAGTTTGGGTGAAAGATCAGGGATTCGGTTTTATCAACCTAATCAGTTTTGGACTATCATGACTTACGAAGGAGATTTAGTCTGCAAAAAATTCATCTCTACCATAAATGATTACGAGCATCTCTCGGTTGATTATCCAGCTCAATGGTATGAATCTCATGAAGTCGCTATAATGGAATACAGCTTAGAACGTCTCCAAAATTATGATCTAGCATCTAATCAATATCAAAGATTTCTCAATCTAAAGGGACATCTTGAATTTGCAAGAACATACAAATATGTTTGGTGTGACGGTCAACGAGTTGTTTGAATTGTTGATGATCTCGCTGAGCAAACTACGGTGATACAAAATCCTTCTAAATCCCGACATGCCAAGTTTAATCAAATTCTAAATGCCTATGAAGATATCTCTTATGACATTTCAGAAAAAAATTATGAAGAATTAATTTAGCTATTTCATGAAGAATTCAAAAATGATAATGACGGTTGGAATGACCCTTGTCATAATTTTGACTCTATTATGAAGTTCTCTGCCAGCTACAATGGAATTCATTAGAATGGTGATTAATCTTATCAAGATTTAGATTTATCAAGATTTATTAGGAGTTTTCTCTATAAAGTATGCAAAGAAAAGATAACAAAAACTTAATCATTGCTAACGTATCCATACCTATGCTATTCTCTACAAACACATCAAAGTTATGTTGAAAAAGTACTATACAAAAAGCCACTTTGAGAAAGAAGACAAAAGACAACTGTGAAAAACCCAAATGACAACAAGAATGAACAAGGCTCAATAGACTCCTCTTTCCGCAATAGACCATTTAGGTACTATGCAGAAGAATAAAACAACTATGCAGAAGAATAAAACAACATCCTCCTAGTCAACAAGTACAATCATCATAGCATAAAGACAAACCATCTATACAGCAACCTGTGATCCTATTTAGCAGTTAAATCCCAAAACATCATGCAATATGCTGGCACATAAAATGAAATACAAATGCAGTCTAAATTCTGTCGTAATGAAATGTAAATTATATTTGCTAAGGCTATAAATATTACCAACCGTCTCCATGTACAGCAAGAGTTGGAATATTAGTCAAAATCCAGCCTTCCTTCCACCACCATCTCCTCTCTCCTCTCCCTTCCGCTTTTGTATAGCCACCATCTTCCCCATTTGGTATCTGAGCCAAGTTGGCATCTAGTTTGTAATTAAGTATCATTGCAATATAAAGTTGTTTTGTGACTATTTCTTCACTTATCTTTATGTTTTGATTCTGTTAAAGGAATTGCTGACTCAAAAGCAAGAACGTCAAAAATCTTAATACTTGGTTGTGTGTTTGTTATTTTTGAGCAATTTTAAACATACTCCACCCGGAGTGAAGCCGAGGTAGCCATTGTTGTCATCGTTGTTAGCCATGTGAAGGCGTTTAAGGCATTTTGTTGGTGTGTAAATCCTCTATTTCATTAGATACTCATGGTGGGTTTGGTTAAAATAACTTTATAATACAAATTATGGCTACGCTTATTAAGAAGTTTGTACCTTCTTCGTCCTTATCATCAAATTCCTTATCTTTTATGTCTATTCAAAATAGTGAAGAAATCAGTTACGATTTAGATCAAGTTATTTGTGACTGGACAATTTAACCGTAAATAAAAATGAAATTTATAGAGTTGGAAGTTTTCAATTAAAATCAAGTTATGAAATAAAAACCATTGAAAGAACTGAATCCATTATCAGTAATATTCAGCATCTTTCTTTAATCAAGCCCAATGAAATAAAGGAGTATGTTAAAACATACAATTATATTCATTTTAGATTAGTGCAAGTTGTTCTAAAGCCTTTAACAAGACTTGGATTAAGAACAGAAGCTCTCAACTATGTTCAAGGCACAAGACATAAAAAATTCAGTGATTCATTACTTGGAATGGTTGAATCAAGTTTGGCTAATTATCATACTTTCTTCAATTGCTTTCCAAATTTCTCTGTTCCCCTTATAGGTCTAGGTGCACATGAAGCTCTTACTCTTGCTATCCAGACAAAAGGTGTTGATATGAATCCTCATAATCAAAATCTTGCTCCCACATATAGAGTTTATTATAAACTCATGTATTCAGTTGTTCCAAGCATATCCTATTGCCATCATGCAAAAGGTCTGACTAGTTTATTCCAAACTAATTTCAAAAATAAAGTTGATATTCCAAAACTCATACAGTGGAATGATATTAATCTATTTGGTAAATGGCGCTTAGAGAACGCTCAACCAAAAAGGTCTTTAGAAAATCAAGATATAGAAATAATTATTGAACATGAAGATGGAAGTGCTAAAATAACTTTTTAAACAGATTCAAGAGATACAACTCCTATAGTTTATCAACCCTCTAGAAAATCTTATTCACACCCTCCATCAGTGGTAGGATCTTCCATAAAAGAACCATCCCGAGTTTCTTGCTCTATGCCTAATGTAGACCTTCAACCTACATGACTTGTATATCCTTCTTATCATGCTTTTCCATCTAATACATATAATCCTTTAGAATCTGATTTCAATATAAATGTTATTGATTGTTTTGAAATTAATAAAGAATTGTTAAAACAGAACTTAGCTTTACATCCCCTCACAAAACCTTTTTTAATCATGTTTCTCTATAACATAAAGACTTTTTAAAAGCAAAATGGTATAAATACATGTATGATAATTCTAAAAGTAAAATGGTATAAATATTTGTTTGATAATCAAAGAGATATTTATTTCTTTGATTGGCTTAGGCTAGCTATAAAGAAAGCTTATAATACGGAAGATTTATCCGTCAATATGATAACAAAATTAAGTTCAGCTTGGATTATATCTTCTACCAGTTCTTTTCCACAAAGAACTGAAGAATCTATACATCCTCCATTACATAAAATCATTTATAAAGAAACTTCAGCTGTACCCATAAAAGTTGTTGCAAAAATACAAGGAGACAAAGGTAAAACTGAATTTATTTACAAATCAAATTTAAGTCATGTTTTAGAACCAAATAATTATACAAATATAAACCTTCATACTATTAGCCAACAAACCAATAGAATTGAAGATAAAGTTGAAAATATTTTAAAATTTTATGAAACTACTTCTTCCCATAAAGTAGTCAGGATATAATCTTTAGGTTTTCAAGGTGAAGCCCTTAAAGATCTAAAGTTAGAAAAAAAAAACTTTAAAATTTTTTGATGAACTAATTAATCAATTATCCCATAGTTTTACAAATATAAAACTTTAAGAAAATAAAGATAAAAAAGTTGACAAATCTAGAAATGTTTTATTCTCAAATTCTAAAGCCTATAGCTTAGATTCAGAATTTTCTGGAGCTGATCCTATATAAGAAAAGTCTAAAACAAATGAGAATCAAAATGATCAAAATCAAGAATCTCTATAAATCAATAAAATATTTAAAAGACAAAAACCAATAGTCATTGTAGTAAAAATAAGAAATTATTATCCAAGACCTACTCCAGTTGATCTTCAATTCAAAGAACAAGCTATTCTAAATGGCATTTGATTTGAAAACTCCTCAGTATACGAATGGAATGTAGATGGACCATCTGAATATCAAACGCTGTAACTATGCTAACACATGATGATATATGCCTCTACCATCATGGCTGCCTATAATGATCAAAGACATGCAGTAAATGCAGTCGTCCTTGGATTTACTAAACAATTACATGGTTGGCGGAAAAAATACCTATTCGATATAGAAAGACAAGCTATACTAAATGCAGTCAAAAGAGATCCTTCAGGAAATCCTGTTCTTACTCCTCAAGGTAAAATGATTCCTGATTCCATCTACATGCTTATTACCAATAAAGTTAAAGATTTTTTTAGTAATTATATGAATGTAGAAGAAAAATTAAAAACACAATTAATCAATTTATCTTGCCCAACATTATCAGATTTTGTTGCTTTAAATAGGTTTTCTTATCAAAACTATATACAATCGATGCAAGTAATTTAGAATTTTGGAAAGGAAAATTCATATATGGTCTTCCTAAATTTTTTGCAAAAAATGTTAGAGAAGAATTAAAATAAAAAAACTTTGGAAATTTGAATTATGAAATGTATACATATGGTGATCTAATTCAAACGATTAATAAAGCTAGATTTTCTTTATGCAATGAAATCAAACTTAAACGTCAAATTGAAAATAAAAAAAGAATCAACAAGTATGAACTTGGTGATTTTTGTTTTTAATTTGGTATGGAACCGTTAATCAGTCCTTCTAGGTAGCATAAAAAGAAAAACTTAAAAAAAACCATCAAGAAAGAAAATCTAAACATTTTCAGCTCCACAACATTATACTCCCCCAAAAAGATATTATAAAAAATCTTCCCATAAAAACCCTTATAAAGATTTAAAGAAATCTTATACAAACGATAATCCATCCACTTATTATCCTAAAAAAAAAAGAAATACAATGTTATAATTGCAAAGAAAAAGGACATATAGCTCCTGATTGCCCAAAAATAAAAGTTAAAAGCAGAAAAAGAAATCAAACTATCTTAAAAGGATCCTCAGTGTCAGAGTCATCCAGTTCCTCTGATACCGATTATTCTTCCTCTCATGCTTTAGATACATGTCATTGTAAAATATTTGACAATGAAATCTAGTATGAATCTGCTTTTTCTGCCTCTTTATCTTTAAACGTACTTTTTGCTCCAAAAGAGATGGTGCTAGAAATGTTTAAAGATCTAAAAAATGACGAATTAAAAAATAAATATTTTGAAAAAATATAGAATATAAATAAAGGAACTAAAAAAGGGAAAGCTTCTACAACAAATAAGATTCAGACTTATCTGAACAATTCAGCATTAAAATTGTATTAGATAGATTCAGAGAGCAACAATCTCTTACTCATCCTTCTATTCAAGATCTTTATAAAGAAATAAATAATCAAAAGCAAGAAATAAAAGAATTAAAACAAGACTTAATTGAACTTCAAGAACTTAAACAACGTGTTGAGAATCTTGAAATTCAAACACTCAAAAATTATCAAGAAAATAATCGTAATTTAGAAAATCAAAAAAATTTGATGAAGACTTAAATGGTTTTGTAAATTCTTTAATAAGAAATCCACTAAAAAAATGGAAAACTCAAGCTACAATTAAGGTCAAAGACTTTTTTATTAAAGCACTTTGCTTACTAGATAGTGGCATAGATGTTAATTTAATAAGAGAAGGATTAATCCCAACAAAATACCATGAAAAAACCAATAATAAACTCAATCTATCTACTACTACCAAAAAACTACATATCAAATACAAATTAAGTAATGTTTATGGCTGTAAAAATGGAACATGCATAAAGACAATTTCCTTCTCAGAAAGGATTTAAACAAAGGTGTTGTCCTTGGATATCTTTTTCTACAAATTTTACAGCCTTTTCAAACTGACTCATCAGGTCTAAAAACTATTTTAGACAATAAAGAATTAAATTTTGATTTTGTTGAATTAACTCCAATTCAACATATCAATATTATTTAGACAAAGTGTAAACAATAATAAGATGTTCAAAAATCATTCAGATATCCAGTTCCAAATAAAACGGATCTTTTTAATCATCGCTTTGATGTCTTCATGTTTTCTACATTTAATCCTACATCCAGATTTTAGGACCTTCAAATTCTACCCGGAGGATAGATATAAAATTGCTTTCCTTTTCCCAAAGAAAATTAAAATTCAGGTTATTCATAATATTCATAATTCTAATTCAGACCTATCTTTTACTCTTATCTGCGTTCAGGAAGTATCCCTTCTCATTTTGACTTCAATGAAAGCCCCTATTCAGGAATCAAGCTCTTTCTTTAAACCTACATCCCAACAAATATCAATTTCCTTCTTCAATCTAGGATTACTTGTCACTTCACGAGAACTTATCAATGCTCATTGGAGTGCCATTCTCTCTTATAGAAGAAAAAACACTAGAAAAACCCTATCCAAAATTGCAAACCATATCAAGGACTTAGAAAGCCCAATCCTTATGTACTATAACATCCATTAAAGAGTACTGTTATCCACCTATGTTGTTGAAAAAACATCCAAAATTCACCCCTGGAAAAGGTTAACACAACCCTTCCAAATGAGATAACCACAAGAATTAGAGAAAAACACTATTTCTTGTCAGATCAAGGAGTGATTATGCTCAAAGCCCAATATATAAGCTGGGCAACTAGCTTTCCCATATTGTTCCTGCCATCATATGAAGTTGATATCTCATATATCGAACAAGGATTAGTCCAAAGATTTTTTTTATGCAGAGATGATTTTGAAATAATACAGCAGCTCCCTGCAATTGTGCGTCATGCCCTTCACAACCTTGGAGTTACCAAAAGACAACTTCGATAATAATTTCATCAAGTTTGGGTGAAAGATCAGGGATTCGGTTTTATCAACCTAATCAGTTTTGGACTATCATGACTTACGAAGGAGATTTAGTCTGCAAAAAATTCATCTCTACCATAAATGATTACGAGCATCTCTCGGTTGATTATCCAGCTCAATGGTATGAATCTCATGAAGTCGCTATAATGGAATACAGCTTAGAACGTCTCCAAAATTATGATCTAGCATCTAATCAATATCAAAGATTTCTCAATCTAAAGGGACATCTTGAATTTGCAAGAACATACAAATATGTTTGGTGTGACGGTCAACGAGTTGTTTGAATTGTTGATGATCTCGCTGAGCAAACTACGGTGATACAAAATCCTTCTAAATCCCGACATGCCAAGTTTAATCAAATTCTAAATGCCTATGAAGATATCTCTTATGACATTTCAGAAAAAAATTATGAAGAATTAATTTAGCTATTTCATGAAGAATTCAAAAATGATAATGACGGTTGGAATGACCCTTGTCATAATTTTGACTCTATTATGAAGTTCTCTGCCAGCTACAATGGAATTCATTAGAATGGTGATTAATCTTATCAAGATTTAGATTTATCAAGATTTATTAGGAGTTTTCTCTATAAAGTATGCAAAGAAAAGATAACAAAAACTTAATCATTGCTAACGTATCCATACCTATGCTATTCTCTACAAACACATCAAAGTTATGTTGAAAAAGTACTATACAAAAAGCCACTTTGAGAAAGAAGACAAAAGACAACTGTGAAAAACCCAAATGACAACAAGAATGAACAAGGCTCAATAGACTCCTCTTTCCGCAATAGACCATTTAGGTACTATGCAGAAGAATAAAACAACTATGCAGAAGAATAAAACAACATCCTCCTAGTCAACAAGTACAATCATCATAGCATAAAGACAAACCATCTATACAGCAACCTGTGATCCTATTTAGCAGTTAAATCCCAAAACATCATGCAATATGCTGGCACATAAAATGAAATACAAATGCAGTCTAAATTCTGTCGTAATGAAATGTAAATTATATTTGCTAAGGCTATAAATATTACCAACCGTCTCCATGTACAGCAAGAGTTGGAATATTAGTCAAAATCCAGCCTTCCTTCCACCACCATCTCCTCTCTCCTCTCCCTTCCGCTTTTGTATAGCCACCATCTTCCCCATTTGGTATCTGAGCCAAGTTGGCATCTAGTTTGTAATTAAGTATCATTGCAATATAAAGTTGTTTTGTGACTATTTCTTCACTTATCTTTATGTTTTGATTCTGTTAAAGGAATTGCTGACTCAAAAGCAAGAACGTCAAAAATCTTAATACTTGGTTGTGTGTTTGTTATTTTTGAGCAATTTTAAACATACTCCACCCGGAGTGAAGCCGAGGTAGCCATTGTTGTCATCGTTGTTAGCCATGTGAAGGCGTTTAAGGCATTTTGTTGGTGTGTAAATCCTCTATTTCATTAGATACTCATGGTGGGTTTGGTTAAAATAACTTTATAATACAAATTATGGCTACGCTTATTAAGAAGTTTGTACCTTCTTCGTCCTTATCATCAAATTCCTTATCTTTTATGTCTATTCAAAATAGTGAAGAAATCAGTTACGATTTAGATCAAGTTATTTGTGACTGGACAATTTAACCGTAAATAAAAATGAAATTTATAGAGTTGGAAGTTTTCAATTAAAATCAAGTTATGAAATAAAAACCATTGAAAGAACTGAATCCATTATCAGTAATATTCAGCATCTTTCTTTAATCAAGCCCAATGAAATAAAGGAGTATGTTAAAACATACAATTATATTCATTTTAGATTAGTGCAAGTTGTTCTAAAGCCTTTAACAAGACTTGGATTAAGAACAGAAGCTCTCAACTATGTTCAAGGCACAAGACATAAAAAATTCAGTGATTCATTACTTGGAATGGTTGAATCAAGTTTGGCTAATTATCATACTTTCTTCAATTGCTTTCCAAATTTCTCTGTTCCCCTTATAGGTCTAGGTGCACATGAAGCTCTTACTCTTGCTATCCAGACAAAAGGTGTTGATATGAATCCTCATAATCAAAATCTTGCTCCCACATATAGAGTTTATTATAAACTCATGTATTCAGTTGTTCCAAGCATATCCTATTGCCATCATGCAAAAGGTCTGACTAGTTTATTCCAAACTAATTTCAAAAATAAAGTTGATATTCCAAAACTCATACAGTGGAATGATATTAATCTATTTGGTAAATGGCGCTTAGAGAACGCTCAACCAAAAAGGTCTTTAGAAAATCAAGATATAGAAATAATTATTGAACATGAAGATGGAAGTGCTAAAATAACTTTTTAAACAGATTCAAGAGATACAACTCCTATAGTTTATCAACCCTCTAGAAAATCTTATTCACACCCTCCATCAGTGGTAGGATCTTCCATAAAAGAACCATCCCGAGTTTCTTGCTCTATGCCTAATGTAGACCTTCAACCTACATGACTTGTATATCCTTCTTATCATGCTTTTCCATCTAATACATATAATCCTTTAGAATCTGATTTCAATATAAATGTTATTGATTGTTTTGAAATTAATAAAGAATTGTTAAAACAGAACTTAGCTTTACATCCCCTCACAAAACCTTTTTTAATCATGTTTCTCTATAACATAAAGACTTTTTAAAAGCAAAATGGTATAAATACATGTATGATAATTCTAAAAGTAAAATGGTATAAATATTTGTTTGATAATCAAAGAGATATTTATTTCTTTGATTGGCTTAGGCTAGCTATAAAGAAAGCTTATAATACGGAAGATTTATCCGTCAATATGATAACAAAATTAAGTTCAGCTTGGATTATATCTTCTACCAGTTCTTTTCCACAAAGAACTGAAGAATCTATACATCCTCCATTACATAAAATCATTTATAAAGAAACTTCAGCTGTACCCATAAAAGTTGTTGCAAAAATACAAGGAGACAAAGGTAAAACTGAATTTATTTACAAATCAAATTTAAGTCATGTTTTAGAACCAAATAATTATACAAATATAAACCTTCATACTATTAGCCAACAAACCAATAGAATTGAAGATAAAGTTGAAAATATTTTAAAATTTTATGAAACTACTTCTTCCCATAAAGTAGTCAGGATATAATCTTTAGGTTTTCAAGGTGAAGCCCTTAAAGATCTAAAGTTAGAAAAAAAAAACTTTAAAATTTTTTGATGAACTAATTAATCAATTATCCCATAGTTTTACAAATATAAAACTTTAAGAAAATAAAGATAAAAAAGTTGACAAATCTAGAAATGTTTTATTCTCAAATTCTAAAGCCTATAGCTTAGATTCAGAATTTTCTGGAGCTGATCCTATATAAGAAAAGTCTAAAACAAATGAGAATCAAAATGATCAAAATCAAGAATCTCTATAAATCAATAAAATATTTAAAAGACAAAAACCAATAGTCATTATAGTAAAAATAAGAAATTATTATCCAAGACCTACTCCAGTTGATCTTCAATTCAAAGAACAAGCTATTCTAAATGGCATTTGATTTGAAAACTCCTCAGTATACGAATGGAATGTAGATGGACCATCTGAATATCAAACGCTGTAACTATGCTAACACATGATGATATATGCCTCTACCATCATGGCTGCCTATAATGATCAAAGACATGCAGTAAATGCAGTCGTCCTTGGATTTACTAAACAATTACATGGTTGGCGGAAAAAATACCTATTCGATATAGAAAGACAAGCTATACTAAATGCAGTCAAAAGAGATCCTTCAGGAAATCCTGTTCTTACTCCTCAAGGTAAAATGATTCCTGATTCCATCTACATGCTTATTACCAATAAAGTTAAAGATTTTTTTAGTAATTATATGAATGTAGAAGAAAAATTAAAAACACAATTAATCAATTTATCTTGCCCAACATTATCAGATTTTGTTGCTTTAAATAGGTTTTCTTATCAAAACTATATACAATCGATGCAAGTAATTTAGAATTTTGGAAAGGAAAATTCATATATGGTCTTCCTAAATTTTTTGCAAAAAATGTTAGAGAAGAATTAAAATAAAAAAACTTTGGAAATTTGAATTATGAAATGTATACATATGGTGATCTAATTCAAACGATTAATAAAGCTAGATTTTCTTTATGCAATGAAATCAAACTTAAACGTCAAATTGAAAATAAAAAAAGAATCAACAAGTATGAACTTGGTGATTTTTGTTTTTAATTTGGTATGGAACCGTTAATCAGTCCTTCTAGGTAGCATAAAAAGAAAAACTTAAAAAAAACCATCAAGAAAGAAAATCTAAACATTTTCAGCTCCACAACATTATACTCCCCCAAAAAGATATTATAAAAAATCTTCCCATAAAAACCCTTATAAAGATTTAAAGAAATCTTATACAAACGATAATCCATCCACTTATTATCCTAAAAAAAAAAGAAATACAATGTTATAATTGCAAAGAAAAAGGACATATAGCTCCTGATTGCCCAAAAATAAAAGTTAAAAGCAGAAAAAGAAATCAAACTATCTTAAAAGGATCCTCAGTGTCAGAGTCATCCAGTTCCTCTGATACCGATTATTTTTCCTCTTATGCTTTAGATACATGTCATTGTAAAATATTTGACAATGAAATCCAGTATAAATCTGCTTCTTCTGCCTCTTTATCTTTAAACGTACTTTTTGCTCCAAAAGAGATGGTGCTAGAAATGTTTAAAGATCTAAAAAATGACGAATTAAAAAATAAATATTTTGAAAAAGTATAGAATATAAATAAAGGAACTAAAAAAGGGAAAGCTTCTACATCAAATAAGATTCAGACTTATTTGAACAATTCAGCATTAAAACTGTATTAGATAGATTAAGAGAGCAACAATCTCTTACTCATCTTTCTATTCAAGATTTTTATAAAGAAATAAATAAACAAAAGCAAGAAATAAAAGAATTCAAGCAAGACTTAATTGAACTTCAAGAACTTAAACAACGTGTTGAGAATCTTGAATTTCACACACTAAAAAATTATCAAGAAAATAATCATAATTTAGAAAATAAAAAAAATTGATATAGACATAAATGGTTTTGTGAATTCTTTAATAAGAAATCCACCTAAAAGATGGAAAACTTAAGCTACAATTAAGGTCAAAGACTTCTCTCTTAAGGCACTCTGCTTACTAGATAGTGGCGCAGATGTTAGTTTAATAAGAGAAGGATTAATCCCAACAAAGTATCATGAACAAACCAATAATAAACTCAATCTAGCTACTGCTAGCAAAAAATTACATATCAAATATAAATTAAGTAATGTTTATGTACGTAAAAATGGAACATTCATAAAGACTAATTTCCTTTTAGGAACGATTTAAACAATGATGTTATCTTTGGAAATTCTTTTCTACAAATTTTACAGCCTTTTCAAATTGACTCATTAGGTCTAAAGACTATTTTAAACAATAAAGAATTAAATTTTGATTTTGTTGAATTAATTCCTATTCAACATATCAATATTATTCAAACAAAGTATAAACAAGAATAAGATGTTCAAAAATCATTCAGATACCTTGTTCCAAATAAAGAGGATCTTTTTAATTGTCTCTCTGATGTCTCCATGTTTTCTACAATTAATCCTACATCAAGATTTTGGTACCTTCAATTCTACCTGGATGACAATATAAAATTGTTTTTCTTTTCCCAAAGAAGATAAAAATTTAGGTTATTCATAATTCTCATTTAGACCTATCTTTTTCTCCTATCTGTCTTCAGGAAGTATCCCTTCTCATTATAACATCAAGTAAAGCCCCTATTCAGGAATCAAGCTCTTTCTTCAAACCTACATCCCAAAAAATATCAATTTCCTTCTTCAATCCAGGATTATTTGTCACTTCACGAGAACTTGTCAATGCTCATTGGAGTGCCATTCTCTCTTATAGAAGAAAAAACACTAGAAAAACCCTATCCAAAATTGCAAACCATATCAAGGACTTAGAAAAGCCAATCCTTATGTGCTATAACATCCATCAAAGAGTACTGTTATCCACCTATGTTGTTGAAAAAACATCCAGAATTCACCCGTGGAAAAGGTTAACACAGCCCTTCCAAATGAGATAGCCGTAAGAATTAGAGAAAAAAACTATTTCTTGCCAGATCAAGCAGTGATTAATGCTCAAATCCCAATATATAAGCAGGGCAACTGGTTTTCCCAAATTGTTCCTACCATCATATGAAGTTGATATCTCATTTATCGAACAAGGATTAGTCCAAAGATTTTTTTTTATACAGAGATGATTTTCAAATAATATAGTAGCTCCCTGCAATCATGTGTCATGCCCTCCGCAGCCTTGGAGTTACCAAAAGACAACTTCTCATAACGATTTCATCAAGTTTGGGTGAAAGATCAGAAATCCAGCTTTATCAACTTTAATAATTATGGACTATCATGACTTATGAAGAAGGAGATTTAGTCTGTAAAAAATTCATCTCTAACTTAAATGATTACGAGCATCTCCCTATTGACTATCCAGCTCAATGATATGAATCTCATGAAGTCGCTACAATGGAATACCGCTTAGAATGTCTCCAAAATTATGATCTAGTTTCTGATCAATATCAAAGATTTCTCAATCTAAAGGGACATCTTAAATTTGCAAGTACATACAGTTATGTTTGGTGTAATGGTCGATGAGTTGTTTGCATTATTGATGATCTCGCTAAGCAAACTATGGTGATACAAAATCCTTCTAAATCTGGACATGCAAAGTTTAATCAAATTCTCAATGCCTATGAAGATATCCCTTTTGACATTTCAAAAAAAACTCGTAAAGAATTAATTCAGCTATTTCATGGAGAATTTGAAAATGATAATGAAGGTTGGAATGACCCTTGTCTTAATTTTGACTCTATTATGAAGTTCTCCACCAGCTCTAATGGAATTCATCAAGATGGTGATTAATCTTATCAAGATTTAGATTTGTCAAGATTTATTAAGAGTTTTCTCTATAAAGTATGTAAAAAAAAGATAACAAAAACTTTATCAATGCTACTGTATCCATAGTTATGCTATTCTTTACAAACACATTAAAGTTATGTTGAAAAAGTACTATACAAAAAGCTATTTTCAGAAAGAAAGCAAAAGACAATTGTGAAAAATCCAAAAGACAAAAAGAATGAACAAGGCTTCATAGACTCCTCTCTCCACAATAGATCAACCAGGTACTATGCAGAAGAATAAAGCAACTATGCAGAAGAATAAAGCAACATTCTCCTAGTCAATAAGTACAATCATCACAGCATGAAGATAAAACATCTATACGGCAACCCGTGATCCTATCCAGCAGTAAAATCCCAAAACATCATGTAAAATGCGAGCACACAAAATAAAATGCAAATGTCGTCTAAATTCAATCGTAATGAAATGTAAATTATATTTCGTAAGCTATAAATAGTACTAGCCTTCTCCATGTACAGGCAAGAGTTGGAATAGCAGTCAAAATCCAGCCTTGCTTCCACCACCATCTACTCTCTCCTCCCCCTTCTGCTTTTCTATACCCACCATCTTCCCCATTTGGTATCAGAGCCAAGTTTGGATCTAGTTTGTAACCAAGTATCGTTGCAATATAAAGTCATTTTGTGAGTATTTCTTCACTTATCTTTATGTTTTGATTTTGTTTAAGGAATTGCTTACTCAGAAGCAAGAACGTGAAGAATCTTAATACTCAGTTGTGTGTTTGTTATTATTGAGAAATTTTAATCATATTCTGCCCAGAGTGAAGCTGAGGTAGTCATTGTTGTCGCCGTTGTTAGCCATGTGAAGGCGTTTAAGGCGTTTTGTTGGTGTGTAAATCCTCTATTTCATTAGATACTCATGGTGGATTTGGTTAAAATAACTCTATAATACAAATTATGGCTAAGCTTATTAAGAAGTTTGTACCTTCTTCTTACTCATCATCAAATTCCTTATCTTCTATGTCTATTAAAAATAGTGAAGAAATCAGTTATGACGATTTAGATCAAGTTATTTGTGACTGGACAATTCCAACAGTATATAAAAATGAAATTTATAAAGTTGGAAGTTTTCAATTAAATCAAGTTATAAAGTAAAAACCATTGAAAGAACTGAATCCATTACCAGTAATATTCAGCATCTTTCTTTAATCAAGCCCATAAAATAAAGAAGCATGTTAAAACATACAATTATATTCATTTTGGATTGGTGCAAGTTGCTCTAAAGCCTTTAACAAGACTTGGACTTAGAACAAAGCTCTCATTTATGTTCAAGACACAAGACATAAAAAATTTAAATGATTCATTACTTAGAATGGTTGAATCAAGTTTGGCTAATGCCCCTACTTTCTTCAATTGCTCTCCAAATTTCTCTGTTCTCCTTACAGATCCAGGTGCACATGAAGCTCTTACTCTTACTATCCAGATAAAAGGTTTTGATATGAATCCTCATAATCAAAATCTTGCTCTCATATATGGAGTTTATTATAGACTCATGAATTCAGTTGTTCCAGGCATAACCTATTCTCATCAAGCAAAAGATATGACTACTTTATTCCAAACTAATTTAAAAAGTAAAGTTAATATTCAAAAACTCATACAGTGGAATGATATTAATTTATCTAGTAAATGATGCTTAGAAAATGCTCAACCTGAAAGGTCTTTAGAAAATCAAGATATTGAAATAATTATTGAATAAGAAGATGGAAGTGTTGAAATAACTTTTTAAACAGATTCAAGAGATACAACTCCTACATTTTATCAACCTTCTAGAAAATCATATTCACATCCTCCATTAGTGGTAGGATCTTCCATAAAAGAACCATCCCACGTTTCTTGCTTTACACCTAATGAAGACCTTCGGCCTACAAAACTTTTGTATCCCTCTTATCAAGCTTTTCCATCTAATATATATAATCCTTCGGAACCTAATTTTAATATAAATGCTATTGAATGTTTTGAAATTGATAAAAAAAATGTTAAAAAAGAATTGAGCTTTAAATCCTTTAACAAAATCCCTTTTTATACAGGTTTCTCAAGAACATAAAAACTTTTTAAAAGATTAATGTTACAAATATATATATGATATCAATGAAATATTTGTTTCTTTGATTGGCTTAAACTAGCCATGAAGAAAGCTTATAATATTGAAGATTTTTTATCAATATAATAACAAAATTAAGTTCATCTTGGATTATATCTTCTACTAGTTCTTCTCCACAAAGAACTGAAGAATCTCTACATCCTCCATTACATTAAATTTTTCATAAAGAAACTTAAGCCATACCCATAAAAGATGTAGCAAAGACACATTGAGATAAAGGTAAATTTGAATTAATTTATAAATCAGACTTAAGCCATGTTTTAGAACAAATTAATTATACAAATATTAACCTTCATACTATTGGCCAACAAACCAATAGAATTGAAGATAAAGTTAAAAATATTTTAAAAATTTATGGAGCATCTTCTTCACAAAAGATGATTAAGACACAAACTTTAGGTTTTCAAGGTGAAGCCCTTAAAGATCTAAAGTTAGAAAGGAAACTTTTAAAATTTTTAGATGTACTAATCAATCAATTATCTCATAGTTTTACAAATATAGAACTTCAAGAAAATAAAGATAAAAAAGTTGACAAATCTATAAATGTTTTAGTCTCAAATTGTAAAGCCTCTAGCTTAGATTCAGAATTTTGTATAGCTGATCCTACAGAAGAAGGTCTGAACCAAATGAGAATCAAAATGATCAAAATCAAGGATATCTACAAATCAATAAAATATTTAAAAGACAAAAACCAATAGTCACTGCAGTAAAAACAAGAAATTATTATCCAAGACCTACTTTAGTTGATCTTCAATTCGAAGAACAAGCTATTCTAGATGGCCTTCGATTTGAAAACTCTTCAGTATATGAATAGAATGTAGATGGACTATTTGAATATCAAATCCTGCAACTATGCCAACACATGATCATATATGCCTCTACAATCATGGCTCCAGTAATGATCAAAGACATGCGGTAAATGCTATTGTCTTTGGATTTACTGGATAATTACATGGTTGGTAAGAAAAGTACCTATCTGATATAGACAGACAAGCTATACTAACTGCATTAAAAAGAGATCCTTCAGGAAATCCTATTATTACTCCTCAAGGTCAAATCATTCCTCAAGAAGAATAAAGCAACATCCTCCTAGTCAACAAGTACACTCATCACAACATGAAGACAAACCATCTATACGGCAACCTGTGATTCTATCCACTAGTAAAATCCCAAAACATCATAAAATGAAATGCAAATGTGGTGTAAGTTTAGTTGTAATAAAATGTAAATTATGTTTGCTAAGGTTATAAATAGTACCAGCCTTCTCCATGTACAGGTAAGAGTTGGAATACCAGTCAAAATCCAGCCTTACTTCCACCACCATCTCCTCTCTCCTCTCCCTTCCACTTTTGTATACCCACCATCTTCCCCATTTGGTATCAGAGCCAAGTTGGCATTTAGTTTGTAATCAAGTATCGTTGCAATATAAAGTCATTTTGTGAGTATCTTTTCACTTATCTTTGTTATGTTATGCTTTGATTTTACGTAAGGAATTGCTGACTCAGAAGTAAGAACGTCAAAAGTCTTAATACTTAGTTGTGTATTTGTTATTATTGAGAAATTTTTATCATATTCCGCCTAGAATGAAGCTGAGGTAGCCATTGTTATCACCGTTGTTAGCCATGTGAAGGCGTTTAAGGCGTTTTGTTGGTGTGTAAATCCTCTATTTCATTAGATACTCATGGTAGATTTGGTTAAAATAATTATGTAATACAAATTATGGCTAAGCTTATTAAGAAGTTTGTACCTTCTTCTTACTCATTATCAAATTCCTTATCTTCTATGTCTATTAAAAATAGTGAAGAAATTAGTTATGACGATTTAGATCAAGTTATTTATGACTGGACTATTCCAAACTTAAATGAAAATGAAATTTATAAAGTTAGAAGTTTTCAATTAATATTAAGTTGTAAAGCAAAAACAAATGAAAGAACAGAATTCATTACCAGTAATATTCAGCATCTTTCTTTAAACAAGCCCCATGAAATAAAGGAGTATGTTAAAACATACAATTATATTCATTTTGGATTAGGGCAAGTTGCTCTAAAGTCATTAACAGGACTTGGACTTAGAGCTGAAGCTCTCATCTATGTTAAAGATACAAGACATAAGAAATTTAGTGATTTATTACTTGGAATGGTTGAATCAAGTTTGGCTAATGTGAAGTTAAGGGTAAAATTATCTTTTCACATGAATTCACTTTTGTTTTATATGAAATTCATTATATGGGTCCTATTTATAAAGAATTGAGGCAAGGAATTGATTTTTAAGAGAAATGAGAGAAAAAATTGAAGAAAAAAGGAAATTGGAAGAAAATTGCAAAAAGTCGGCTTCATGGTCCCACACACACATGCACATGTGTGGGGCACACTTGTAAATCATCTAAGATGGGGTCCATTTATTTGTTGCACATTTTCAAGAGATTTTGAAGAGAATTTGAAGAATATCTCATCAAAGATGGGCAAGGAATGCCACATAGGAGTTCTTTTTGGAGAAGGAAAAGATTTAATTGAAAAAAAAATATCCGAGCAAGCTATACCACATCCAAAAGAGATTTTGGATCAGATTTTGGTTGAAAAAGAAAAAGATAAAAAATTAAGAGGGTTATCTTTAACGATCTCTTCAAGTTTGGAGCTAACAAGGAAAACTTTTCAAAAAAGGAAAGTTGACGATGAAAAGAGAAAAAAAGTGGAAATTCTACACCTCATGTGGGCCAAGTTTGATTTCAAGAGAGGATTTTGATCCCTACTTCATCTCTCAAAAGATTTTAATGCAAGGTAGCAATGACAAAGAAGGAAAGAAGCATCCAAGAGGGACTTCTACACAAAGCAAGCAAGGAAAGAAAAGGAAAATAAAAAGAAAAAAAATCCCCAAAGATGTTGCACGTCCAATTCATTGTTTGGAGCTCTTTTCTTTCACTTTTTTTTTTTATGATTTTTATGATTTTAAAGTTTGAGAATGAGTAGGACCTGAAAAAGTATAAATAGGGCACCCCTCTTTTATATTCTTCATGGAAGAATTACTCACCTTGCACCTCTAGATTTCTACACTCCATCTCTCCCTCTCTTGTCTCTCCATCTCAAGTCATCAAGAAGGCTTAGCCCTAAAGCCACACCACCAACCTTGAAGATCAACTAGAAGGAGGAATTCTTTTCCATCCTAGTATGTATAATCTTTTGGTTCAATTTTTTTCATCTTATGTAAAGGATTGTCATACTAGTTCAATAATATTCATCTTCTTATTCATCTTATTCTTATGGTTGTATGATTGCTTAATTTGTGTTTTTTTTTTGTTTGGATTGATGACCCAAATAGAGAGTATACTTTAAGAAATTGTTAGGCCTAGACTAAAAGAGAATTTTGAGTGAATATACCGCCTTTAACTTCCATTGTTTACCTCCTTTGACTTCAGTTATACCGCCTTTGACTTCTTGCAATTTTTATCTTATTTCATTGCACTTTTAATTTTAGATTTCTACATTTTTATTTTACTGCACTTTTATTTTATTTTCTGCACTTTTGTTATTTTTCCTATTGATTTTAAGTTTTGTTTTTGTATAGTTTGATGGTTGGATTAGGAATCATTGCATCTATTTTCATATCATAAGATTTTGTGCAAATTTAAGTTGATGAAAATTAAGCCTTCAAATCTTAATCTAATGATTAAATTCGGACTCAATATATAAACAGCATAACTTAACACAATTTTCAGCAAACTGCAGAAACAGTTTTTGGCAAAAAGTTCGAAGTGGGTAGACCAGTAAAATCGTAGTATTTTTCTTTGAAACTTGGGAAAATTAAAGTTTAGGATGTGGTCTTTCATTCCCCAAAATTTTAGATCAAAATAATTTTGGAAGGCTTGTGAACCAGAGGCTTAAACCGAATCAGAATTTCTCACAGAATTTTGCGAATTTGTCATGTTCATGCATTCATAACTTTTTTGTTTTAGATCCTTTTTCACTTCTGTTTTTTTTTTTTTTTTTTGTTAGTTTCTTGCATCAGTAGAGCATAAATTCCATCCATTAAATTTAGATTTAGGATGCATTAGAATAGTTCAAATCATGCATAAAATTAGCATCAGCATACTAGTTTTTCAGACTTAGAATTTTTTAGCATCTCATGGCATGCATTGCATTACTAATTTTACTACCTTTCTAATTTTAATGTTGCTTTTAGTTTTACATTTTTTATTGTTTTAGTTAATTTCCAGAAATAAAATATTTTTCTAAACTTGTTTTAATTGAAGATTTTAAATTGGAAAGTTTTTCTAGTTTTGGAAATTCTAAGCTAGGAAAGTTTCTAACTTATGTTATTTTGTTTTTAAAATTGTTTAGTTTAGTAAATTTCTAAGTTTAGATTTAGTTTTATTGGAAGTTCTAACGTGTGCTTTGTTTTGCAGTAAATTTAATTTTATTTTTGAGAACTTTTAGATTTAGGATTTACTTTCTTTATTTGAATTGTGATTGCAATTATTTTGTTTTAGGAATGTATGTATTTGTTAGATTTTAATTAGGCTAGTTTTAGAATTTTGTTTAGGTAGGTGACAAGTTGAAAATATTTTAAACATAGCTCGCTGTGGATTCGACCCCATACTTACTGGGATATTACTACATCGCAACTCTGCACTTGGAGCTCACGATCAAGTTTTTGGCACCGTTGCCGGGGAGCGCCATTTAAGGTAACTTTTCTAACTTTCCTTATTTACATTGCTTTGTGGGTGTGGTTTAATTTTGGCATCTTTCTAGAAATAGGAGGACATACATGGAATGATGAGCCGCCCTAATTTGGAATAGGAATGTGCATGGAATGCTACAAAGTACACATCACTGCTATTTTTACAAACTTTCTAAAATCAGAAAAAGTTACTGTTTTTCAACTTGTCTCAACTTCTTTTAGGAAGAAAGTATACCAAAAGTAATCTAATCGTTGTCCTTAATCTTCTTGGTGTCTAAGGAGGCCTTTGCCCAGGTAGTGCATGACAACTTGACTGTTCAGGAAACTATTCCTTTAAATGGGTCCATCTGTGACTCTACCACTTCCTGGTGGCTAACTTGGCTGAGTTGGTTTCATAGGATTAGATTGGAAAACTTAAGGAAACTTTTCAACCCTAGAGAGTTTTCTTAGTTGCTTTCATTTTCTTTCTAAAAAAAATCTCAAAATTCCAAAAAGAAAGGACAAGCCCTCTCAGCCAATTTGGCAAAGAGGATCAGCGCATAGATTAGAAAGGACAGAATCTCCTAGACCCTCCAGTCCTTTGAGATAGTCTCTAATGGTGAGTGGGTCTGGTAAAAATGATGCCCAACTCAGAAATGAGAATAACAATGGGGACCGCAATGGTGTGGAGGTTAATTAGCCACCTAGGACTTTACGTGATTACTTGAGCCCCGCTTGACAAACTACACCATCCTATATAGTGATGCCCCTAATCATGGGTCAATTTGAGATCAAACCAGGCATGATCCAATTTCTACCCAGGTTTCATGGGCTTGACTCTGAAAGTGCATACTTGCACCTAAAAGAATTTGATGAAGTATGCTCAACACTTCAGTTACAAAATGTAGTGCCGGATGTAATCAAACTTCGATTATTTTCATTTTCTTTGAAAGATAAAGCTAAGACTTGGCTCCACTCTCTTAGACCAAGTTCAATCAACACCTGAAAAGGCCTAGAGATTGAATTTTTGAAGAAATTCTTCCCACAACATAAGACTAATAATTTGAAAAAGGAAATTATGATGTTCAGACAAAATCTCAAGGAACCCTATTATAAGTGTTGGGAAAGATTTAACGAATTAATCCTTGCATGTCCTCATCATGGATATGAAACATATCATCTCATCGAGATTTTTATTGAGGGTTTAACCCCTGATACCTGTCAATTTATTGAGATGATGTGCAATGGTCAATTCGATCAAAAACAAATTGATGAAGCATGGGAATTTTTGAAACTAATGGCTGAAAATGCACAAAAATGGGCCTCGTCTGATGGGGCAGATCAATCTAGGTCATTGAACCAGTCTAAGGGAGGAGGAATTTATCATCTGAATAATCAAACTGAAATTCAAGCCAAGCTTGCTACACTTACGAGAGAAATAGAAACCCTGAAACTTGGAAAAAAACAAGGATACAGTCATGGTTTGTGGTGTTTGTGCTTCTAAAGATCATTTGTCAGCAGACTGTCCAACTGGACCTGCATTACAGGAACCAATTCAAGAACAGGCTAACATTTTAAACTCATATCAACAGTCGTTCAGTACAAATACCATGGGGAACACGTATAATCCTTCGTGGCAAAACTACCTAAATTTTAGTTGGAGGAATGGACCAACTGTTACACCTGAGTATAATCCCTAAAGACCATCAAATTCTGGTGCATACATGTCTCCACAACATAATACATCTTATGCACCACAAGCTTAAAATAGATCATTGGAGGAGTCCCTTAGTATGCTAGTACAATCTCAATAACAATTTATGCAATTAACTGTGGGCCTAGATTGCACATGAGATGTGGGGTCGCGGTGTTCCAGTTGGAGCCAGCTTTCTAAGGAATCCCTAGTGGTCCCCACGCTAGCCCAAGTTATTGGAAAATACTAATCCGACTTGAACTCTAGAAAGAAGGTTTTAGAAAAGAGAAAGTTGCTAATTGCTTTGGAAGTAAGACTTCTACTTCAATTAAGCAAGGAAGAGATTTGAAAAGATATAAATCTCTTTGGACGTCCAATGAGACTTTCTCATGCCTAAAACCTTGTTCATGCAAGAGTTGCACGAGTTTCTCTCTCCTTCTCTCTTCCAGTTCCTTGGAGTTTCGAGTTAGAATTTCTCCTGAAGATTCCACCAATCTTCTTGAGAAAAAAAATCCAATTCGGGTCATAGCGTAGAAGGCTAAGAGGTGTTGAAGATTCTCATCATCAAGCAGAGTTGCAACTTCTCCATTAGAACACTACAGATCTCCAAAGGTACGATCTACTTCTTGCCTATCGTAGATTATTATGGATGTTTAGTGCTATTTGAATCTGTCTTTTAGATAGAATATTTACTGTACATGGTCACGAGATTGAGGGTAATGCATCCTGGATTGGGTTTTTGGTCTTATGGATAGTTGATCCCTGTGTCAAGTGGGTCAAAAGTTTTGAAAATCTATCCACGAGACCCACTTGCTTCCAACAATTGGTATCAGCGACATACCTCATCTCTAATCATGTTAGATCAGTAATCTTGTTCTAATCTTTGCATGAGATGTGAAGAGGATAGAGCAAGGGCTATGAAAGGATTAGTGTTTATTGGGTTTGCTTACTTTTGTAGTAGATCCATGTTTGGAAAGTCACAAAAGGTTTTAATCATGATAAGAGGATGGTAAGATGCCATTAGAAGATTAGTGAGATCATTAGAAGTGATTGGAAACAGCAGAAGCCGATCTGAAAAAACCCAAATTTCTGTGTTCGTCAGGTCGGTTAGTCACACGGGCCACTATGGTAGTAGAGGTTTGTTGGCTAGCCGTAGGGACCAAATAGGCTAGCCGAACCTAGGCAAAATCATTTTGTTCTTGGTTTGAATTGTTGTTTTTTTTTTGGGGCGCTGCCCCCTAGACCCCCACGAGCTGACGGGCAGCTCGATCCCCGCCGGGGGCATTGCCCCCGGACCCCCTTTGCGTAGGGGATCTTGTATCATGGTGGCAAACATTTGGCATCTTGGTTTTCCATTGTGGTTTGGCAACTTGGTTTTGTGAGATGCTTTGTTGTTTGAGATACTAACTTGCAGGTGATAATGTCCTCTCCATATGGCCCACATGTATTTTCTGTCCTGTTACTTATTGGTTTATTTGTGGCTAAGTGTAAAGGGCATCATGGTTTCCTTGGTTTTCCGTGAAAGGGCAAGGCATGGTGAATTTCCCTATAGCCCTTTTATTTCCATGTTTAGATTACCATGTAAGTTTCATTATAGAGACATAGGAATTTATGTATTTTTTAAAAAAAAATTTGTAAATTCTGGAGATGTCCGAAACAAAGAAGGAAAGAGAAGCTAGACTCCTAATCAAAGAGTTTGAAGATTACCAAAAGGTGTTTTGGAGATGCCCAAAGAGTTTGAGGAATCTCAAAGTTTTGGAAAGTCTAGAAGTCCAAGAAGTCTTTTCCGCCTGGGCCATGTGGAGGAGAGAACTAGTCTTTTATTATAGCACTTTCTATTTATGGGGGAATGCTTATTTAAAGTATTTCCATATCTGATCCAAACATAGCAAATTCCAAAATTGGTCAAATCAAATTAATTTTTGGAAAGAGTTCTAATTAGAGTTGATGGGCCCATGAGATGAATCTACTGGTAACACTAATTTTAGAAAGTGGACTTTCCTTAAAATAACTTGACTTGAACCAATCATTGGTCATATCATGAGATGAATTTATACCAATATTTGATGGACCTCTACACCTATAAGGAAATCCTCAACTCTGAAATATTAAGTGGGAGCGGGGCATTTATATATATACAAATCCCCATGATTTTCCACCATAGGTCCATTGTAAGGAAAGTATTAGCCTCGCATCATTTTGAAAATGGCTATTCCCCACGGAGGGCTTGTATTTATCTGGATACTGGATATGGATCTCCTATGGATAGTGTTGATGAGACGGGGTGGGAGCCCACTCCCCAAGGAGGAGCTGCACGCAACGGTTGTCATGCAATGCTAGTTGGTGGGTCACATGTAACTAAAATAATGATGTAGTATCCCCAAGGATTTGCCTCATGTATTTTAGAAACTGAAGCTAATCGGGAATCATACATTATTTGGTATGAGATACCTAGATAGTAATGAATGAAGGGGATCATAGATAGATAGTCTTAATCCCAATTTTGACCAACTTTGATTCACACCAGTCTAGGAGGTATTCGCACTCCCCAAGGAAGCATACCCCGCAGGATTGGGATTCCGATGTATTTTGAATTTTGTAGTTATGAGGATTCCCACATAAATTTGGTAGAATACTAAACCCTAATGTCATTTAAATTCATTAATTGAATGTATGGTTATGTGTTACAGTGTTACAAGCATGAATTTAAATACTTTCAATCCACTTGCGACCATCCTCAACCAAAATAAGTTGGTGGGATCCAACTATGTAGACTGGAAACGGAATCTGGATATTGTCCTGATAGCTTCAGGATATAATATCTACTTACTAAAAATCCTCTTGAAGAGCCTGGCCCAGATGCATCAGAAGCAGAAAAGGACCTTTACACCAAATGGGCCAAAGACGATGAGATGGCCCGATGTTATATTCTGGCATCCATGTCTAGTGTGCTGCTACACCAACATCAATCTTATAAGACTGCATATGATATGATATTGAACTTAAAGGAGATGTTTGCAGAACAAGGCAGACCTGCTAGGTAGTCAACCATGAGGGTGCTCATTGGCACCAAGATAGCTGAAGGTACATCAGTACAGGAACACATGTTGAAGATGATGGACTCATTAAATGAGTTAGATGTACTGGGAGCTGTGATTGATGTAGAATCACAGATTGACATAATCCTTGAGTTACCAGAGTCATTCAATAAAATGAATCTGACTATGGCTGAGCTATCTGTCAACTGGTAGCAACTGAAGGGATTTTGAAGAAAAAAACAACTGCCTTAATGACAGAAGAGTCAGATGCCAAGTCCAAGCCGAAAGGCAAAGGACAGAAAGGCAAAAAGAAATTAGTTCCGAAGGGTCCTAAGGTGGAGAATGGTCCAACTGGTGGCATGGCTAAAGCTAAGGATTCAGGAACAAAGGGAAAGTGTTTTCATTGTGGTAAGACAGGACATTGGAAGAGGAATTGTCCAGAATATCTGTCTAATAAATGACCCCAGGTATGATTAAGTCACTTATATCAGAAGTTAGTTTTGCAACTGGTACTTCAGAATCCTGGTGTGTGGATTCCGGGGCAACTAATCACATATGTAATACATTGCAGGGATTAAGGGAAACCAGGAGGCTAAGTGATGGAGAAATCATTGTCAACCTAGGATATGACACTAAGGCGGAGGCAATTTCAGTGGGAGTCATTACTTTATGTTTTTCAAATAATAAATTGATTTTGTCAGAAACATTATATGTACCGTCTTTAAGGCGGAATTTAATTTCAGTTTCTAGTTTGGTGAATAAAGGTTATTCTATTACTTTCAGTACCGAAGTTGTCATAAAGAGGAATGGTACTTTCATATGTTCTGGCAAGATAACCAATGGACTTTATTTGTTAACTCTCATGATGTATGAGATACATGATACTGAAACAATTAATAGACCATCATTAAAGAGAAAGTCACCTTCATCTAATCCAACAAAACTTTGGCACTTGAGGCTAGGTCATATAAACCTTAACAGGATTGAGAGGCTAGTGAAAGATGGTATCTTACCTTCATTGGTGGTAGAACCAATGCCTGTTTGTGAGTCCTGTTTGGCAATTAAAATGACCGAAGACCCTTTTCAGCTAAGGGTAATAGGGCCAAAGATTTATTGGAATTAGTGCATACTGATGCCTGCGGACCCATTAATGTCAGGGCCAGAGGAGGATATGAGTACTTCATCACTTTCACAGATGATTACTCAAGATATGGTTACATATACCTTATGCACCACAAGTCCGAAGTTTTTAAAAAGTTCAAAGAGTTTCGAGCGGAAGCGGAAAAGCAATTAGGTAAGAGTATCAAGACTCTTCGATCAAATCGAGGAGGGGAATATCTCTCTATTGATTTTATGGGTTACTTATCAAAAAATGGGATTTTATCCCAGTTGTCTGCCCCTGGTATGCCTCAACAGAATGGAGTAGCAGAAAGAAGGAACCAGACTCTTTTAGATATAATTAGGTCTATGCTGAGTTTCTCAAGATTACCTATATCCTTTTGGGGGTACGCTTTGGATACTGCAATGTACATGCTAAACCTCGTACCATCTAAGTCTATACCTAAGACTCCCCGGGAATTGTGGTCTGGATGAAAGCCTAGTCTACAACATTTATACATTTGGGGTTGTCGAGCACATGTGCTAAAGGTTAAGACGGATAAGTTGGAAACGAAGTTGGAAATATGCACGTTTGTAGGATATCCTAAAGGAACTAAAGGTTAGTTATTCCATAATCCCAGAGAGCAGAAAATGCTGGTTAGCACCAATGCGGTTTTTCTGGAGGAAGATTATATGATGGAATGGAAATCTTTAGAAAATGTGATCTTGGAAAAAATTCAGGAGCAATCAATTCCAAATCCAAGTATGACTGGATTTGAGGAAAAACTGCCCTTACCAGACCCAGTAGTTACACCAGAACCTTGTCGTACTGGGAGGATTGTCAGACCGCCTGATAGGTTCTCATTCTTGGGAGAGTCTTATGAAGCAATCCCATAAGAGCCAGAACAAGATCCCTCTAACTATCATGAAGCAATCAATGACTTAGACTCGGGACGCTAGCAAGATGCTATGAAAGATGAGATGGAGTCTATGTAGTCAAATCAGGTCTGGACACTTGTGGACTTACCTGCCAACATTAAACCTATTGGGTGCAAGTGGGTCTATAAGAGAAAAAGAGGACCAGATGGAAGAGTGGAAACCTATAAGGCTAGGCTTGTTGTGAAAAGATATACTCAGAAAGAGGGGATCGATTATGAGGAAACCTTCTCGCCAGTAACCATGCTCAAATCCATCCGGATACTCTTATCCATTGCGGCTCATCTCGATTATGAGATTTGGCAAATGGATGTCAAGACGGCGTTTCTCAACGGCCATCTTGAGGAAGACATCTATATGGTGCAACCAGACGGTTTTGTAGCTAAAAACCAAGAGCAAAAATTTTGCAAGCTGCAGAAGTCTATTTATGGATTGAAGCAGGCATCCCGAAGCTGGAATATTTGTTTTGACCAGGCAATCAAGTTATTTGGTTTTTGTCAAAATCCGGATGAGTCATGTGTGTACATGAAAAGTGAGGGTGAAAGGGTAGTTTTTCTGGTTTTATATGTTGATGACATCCTTCTTCTTGGGAAAGACATAGGAATGTTGTCAGTGGTAAAAGTTTGGTTAGCCAAGACTTTTGATATGAAGGACTTGGGAGAAGCTAGCTACATCCTAGGGATCAAACTCTATCGAGACCGGAAAAATAGGATGATTGGCTTATCCCAAGCTGCATACATAGGTAAGGTGCTAGTACGGTTTGCAATGCAAGACTCCAAGTTGGGTATCACACCTTTCAGGCATCGAGTGCACCTTTCTAAGGATCAGTGTCCTAAGACACCCAAGGAAAAGGAGCAGATAAGGTCGATACCATACTTATCGGCTGTTAGTAGCCTCATGTATGCTATGTTACGTACTAGACCAGATATCTGTTATGTAGTAGGCCTAGTCAGCAGATATCAATCTAATCCAGGACCTAAACATTGGACTGCTGTAAAATGTATTCTCAAATACTTGAGAAGAACTAAAGATTACATGTTGATTTATAGCAGTGATGAGTTGATTCCAGTCGGATACACAGATTCTGACTTTATGTCAGATAAGGATTCTAGGAAATCCACCTTTGGTTATGTATTTATGCTTGGAGGCGGAGCTATCAGCTGGAGGAGTATAAAACAAGAATGTACCGCTGATTCAACCTCGGAGGCTGAATATGTAGTAGCTTGTGAAGCATCTAAGGAAGCAGTATGGCTTAAAAGATTCCTTTTGGAACTTGGGGTGGTACCTTTGGCACGACAGCCACTTACAGTTAATTGTGACAGCAGCAGGGCAGTCGCTCAGTCAAAGGAACCCAAAAGCCATAAAAGCCAAAAGCATGTACAGAAGAAGTCACTTAGTCGGAGAGATTGTGCAGAGAGGTGATATTGCTATTACTAAGATAGCCTCTGCGGACAGTTTGGCAGATCCCTTTACTAAGCCTTTGACTACCAAAGTCTTTGAGCAGCATGTAGAAGGGATGGCATGAGATGCAACCCTGACTGGCATTAAGCTCAAGTGGGAGTTTGTTAGATTTTGTGGACTCAATCCATCAGTTGACGTAATAAATTGATTAATTTCTTTATTTATCAATAAAATCATGCTTTACTTTCATGAGATGAATGTTATTTTACTACTTCATGCACATGACCAATACATATGATATAATGGTTCATGAGTTGAACCGGGTTCCATTAGTATATTAGATGTGATATATGTGCATGGATGAGATCCACACGCGGGAGATATATGTCATAAATCTTATACTTAAATAGCTTCACAACCAGTAATGAGACTGGGCATCTCATTTGATAAGGTTACTACACTTTAATCACTATGAGATAGTGTGATTTGTCTCGATCATCAGAATGTAAGATTCTGGATCACAATGCTGGTACATTGGATCTATTGAAGGACCATGAGATGTACCTTATGGAATTCTGTCTCAATAATAAGGTATGCTCTCATAATTCCCTAGCAATAGGCTCTCAATCCTGAGACATTGATGAACTCAAGTTTCTATCTACTCATTTGCTTTGAGTCACCAATGAGTGAGGCCAACTATAGGTTAACACCTCGGTGTCTTAGGTAGGTGGTAGTAGAACTGTGGGAACGTTGAATAATCTATTTCTATTATCCCCTTGTGCCAATTAATGGATTTATCATTAGTAAGTGCGCACCCACCTCAATTAAGAGTTAATTGGATGGTACTGATGATTACTGTGATTAATTGGGGCTCAAGGATAATAAGATGTGGAACTTATATTGAAAGAGATAGATTTATTCCAATTGATCTACGGATATTAATAGAGGGGCCTACTTGTGGTAATTGGGAAGTTTAGGGTCTTTATTGTAATTTATTCCTAAGATTGGAGTGCAATTGCATTTATATAGTGGTGTTATTTGCAATTAATTATGGGCCCGGATTGCACATGAGATGTGGGGTCGCGGTGTTCCAGTTGGAGCTAGCTTTCTAAGGAATCCCTAGTGGTCCCCACGCTAGCCCAAGTTATTGGAAAATACTAATCCGAATTGAACTCTAGAAAGAACGTTTTAGAAAAGAGAAAGTTGCTAATTGCTTTGGAAGTAAGACTTCTACTTCAATTAAGCAAGGAAGAGATTTGAAAAGATATAAATCTCTTTGGACGTCCAATGAGACTCTCTCACACCCAAAACCTTGCTCGTGCAAGAGTTGCACGAGTTTCTCTCTCCTTCTTTCTTCCAGTTCCTTGGAGTTTCGAGTTGGGATTTTTCCTGAAGATTCCACCAATCTTCTTGAGAAAAGAAATCCAATTCGAGTCATAGCATGGAAGGCTAAGAGGTGTTGAAGATTCTCATCATCAAGTGATCGTGAACTCCAAGAGCAAAGCTGCGATGTAGTAATAAAACTGGTGAGACCAGGTCGATCCTTAGGGAGCAATGTGTTTAAGGTATTTTCAACTTGTAACCTGTCTTAAATAAAAATCTAAAACTAGCCTAATTTATAATCTAACAAATACATACATTCCTAAAACAAAATAATTACAATCCCTAATTCTAAAAGTTCCTAAAAGTAAAATTAAATTTACTGCAAAATAAAACACACGTTAGAACTTCCAATAAAACTAAATCTAAAATTAGAAACTAACTAAACTAAACAATGTTAAAAACAAAATAAACAAAAGTTAGAAACTTTCCTAGGTTAGGATTTTCAAAACTAGTAAACTTTTCAATTTAAAATCTTCAATTAAAATAATTTTAGAAAGATATTTAATTTTGAAAATTAACTAAAACAATCAAAAACATAAAACTAGAAACAAATTTAAAATTAGAAAGTTAGTAAAATTTGCAGAAAATAACATAAAATTGCAGGAAGCCAAAGGCGGTAATAACACGAAAGTTAAAGGCGGTAAACAACTGAAGTCAAAGGCGGTAATAACAAGAAGTCAAAGGCGGTAGATTGCTCTTTCAATTTCTTATCTTAATTTGGGCTAAAATAGATTAGCAGTGTTGTCTTAGGGTCTTATTCTTCATCTTAGGTCGCCAATCTAAGTGAGAATAACAAATTTCCATTCCATGTAAAAATAAATTTCAAAATTGGCCTCTAGTCTTTTTTCACTCAAACCTCTTTAACTCCATCTTGCATTCCCTACAAACATACAATGTATCCAAAGAGACAAAGTATATTAAAAAGGTTACTAAGATGGGTTACTAGTTGTGATTCCAATTCTATCCCAATTAAACAAGAACAAAAATTAACCCAATCACAAACAAGACTAAAATTATGAACACCACAAAATCAAAGGCAAGAACAATTGAAAAGAAACAAACTTTACTAGCATGAAATTGTTTTACAAAAGATTGGAAATAAAAAGCAAACAATTACATACTAGGATGGATGAGAATTCCTCCTTCTAGTTGACCTTCAAGGTTGGTGATGTGGCTTTAGGGCTAAGCCTTCTTGATGACTTGAGATGTAAAGACAAGAGAGGGAGAGATGGATGAAGAAATCTAGAGGTGGGAGGTGGGTAATTCTTCCATGAAGAATATTGGAGAAGGGTGCCCTATTTATACTTTTTCAAGTCTTGCTCCTTCTCAAACTTTAAAAATCTTAGAAATAATAAAAAATAAAATAAAAAAGGGCTCCAACCAATGCTTTGGACGAGCAATATCCTTGGGGATTTTTTTCTTTTTATTTATCTCTTCTTTCCTTGCTTGTTTTGTCCAGAAATCCCTATTGGATACTTCTTTCCTTCTTTGTCGTCGCCACCTTGCATTGAGATCTTTTGAGAGATAAAATGGGGATAAGAATCCTCTCTTAGAATTAAACTTGGCCCACATGAGGTGTAGAACTTCCCCTTTTATCTCTTTGCATCGTCAACTTTCCTTTTTTGGAAAGTTCTCATTGTTGGCTCCTAACTTGAAGAGATCTTCTAGATAATTCTCCCTTGATTTTATTCCTTTACTTTTTCAATCAAAATCTGATCCAAAATCTCTTTTGGACGTGCAATAGCTTGCTTGGATATTTTTTTGCATTTTTTTTTCAATTAAATCTTCTCCTTCTCAAAAAAAAAAAAAAACACCTATGTAGCTTTCCTTGTCCATCTTTGATGAGATATTTTTCAAATTCTCTTCAAAATCTCTTGAAAATGTACAACAAATAAATGGACCCCATCTTGGATGTTTTACAAGTGTGCCCCACACATGTGCATGTGTGTGTGGGACCATAAAGCCAACTTTTTGCAATTTTCTTCCAATTCCTTTTATCTTCAATTCTGCTCTCTTTTTTCTTGAAAATCAATTCCTTGCCTCAATTCTTTACAAATGGGACCCATATAATCAATTTCCTACAAAACAGATGTGAATTCATCTGAAAAGATAATTTTACCCCTAACATCACATATGCATGACTGTGGGCCCATTTCTCATGAAATGATAATAAAAATGTACATCATTCTTCATGATTTTGTATGAATGAACTGATGATGAAGAGAATTCAATTTATTTCATGAGAAAAATTATTTTCACAAAACTTTCCAAAAATAGACTTTCTAAAAATAGCAGGTTTCATGAATTTATGCAAAAAGTGTGATTTTTAAGCAATTTATGCAGAAAAATATAAAAATGAATTTAAAATGAATTAAACCATGATATCACACTAAATGAGGCTCTTTCAAGTTAATAAGTCTTTAAAATGGATCAAAATGTGCATGAAAATATGCATTTTTAAAGACTCATCACACCCCCTAGCTAGCGTTTTGCTAGTCCCTAGCAAAAAAATGCGATAAAATATGAGGCTTCCATCCTAACCTAATCTAATCTTAAACTATTGCAATGCAATAAAATTAAACATGAATGCAATGCCACTTTCGCTGGCACTCTCGACTGCATTTAGCGTATGCAGTAAGCCCTTAAACCCCTAGGTTCCCCTTAGTGGACGAGTTGTGCATCGTGAGGGTTTGCAGTAAATATACCCACAAAATTCTCCTCTCTTTTTTTGTTTAATGGAAAAAATAAACAAATGAATAAAAGAGAAAAGAAATTCCCCAAAAGAAAATTCACTCATATCAGATATTTTCGAAATCTGGAATAATTACACTTTCAGACTTTTCAAAGTCCAGTCCACAATTCTATTCTCAAAAACTTTCTCAAATTCAAACCAACTTGCGTGCATTGTGCGAACTTGTATACATCAAAAACCTATTTCGGATATTCTGCAATAATGCTGCAAAAAACAGAATTTTTCCTTCAAATAGTCTGATCCCCTGAAATTTAGCAAAAAGAAATTTCCTCTCAAAGTTACTAAGATAGTTGCCACTTTACTATTTACTTCGGTTGGCCTCTTTTCTCTCACTATCTTTTTCCGATGCAAGAGTTCCCAAGTTCATACGATATAAGAAAAGTTAGGATCCAGAGAGCAAATCTAGTCCTTGTCCTTCCCTGCACATACTCCCTTGCAAACTCTTACGGACACTCTTCACTCTCTTACTTTTTCCAACGTAGAATTTTCCAAGTTCATATGATATAGCAAAAGTTGGGATCTAAGGAGCAAACTTAGTCCTTATGCTTTTCCGCACATATCCCTTGAGAATTTCTACGGACACTCGTTGGGCCATAATTCATCTTTATTTTCTTTTTTTTCTTTTCTTTCCTGTGACTGTGCAATGTTTAAGTCCCTTAAGCTTTCTAATTAACCCATGTAGCGAGAGTTTGGCCAATGACTCCCAAACCAGATGGCTTTAGGGCATTAGATATGGAAATATCCCTCCGGGCTTACTAGCTCGAGTTAAAAAGGCTATGAACCCAAACTAATCACAAATTGCTCATTATATGCTCTTTTTTTTCACTCTTGTTTTTTTAAAACCAAAGTAAACACTAGGTGGCAATTCTCATTTCACTCGAATTAATTCATCTTGGTTCTAATATATACAATTTACCAAAAATGAATCAGGAAACAAAAATATTCTATAAACTAAATTTCAAGTTCACATTGTATTCTCAAAAAAAAATTCCAAAAACAAATAGCATCAAAGCTTCATATCCAAAATTTCGAAAAATGTATACGTGTGTGTATATGAAGAGCAAGTTTTGGTTATCTTTTGATAGGTTTTCTCCTTCAGAAAATGTAAACTTTCTTTTTACTTCCTTCCAAAAGTATGAAAATTCCATATTTCTATATATCTTCAAATCGCTTCAATTCTTTTAAAAAATTTCTTTTCCAAAATGAAAAATAAATACCAATGAAAAAAAAATTTCCTGTCCTAATTTTTTTGTTTTTAAAAAAAACTAAAATCATTAAAAACTGACTAAAATGATAAAAGTGATAGAAAAATAAAAAAAATTTGTCTAAAATTAGACAAGCGTGCTTGTTCCAACCCCCCATCCTAAGATGAACATCGTCCTCGATGTTTATGCATGCAATGCAGAACTGTAAAAATAACATGAGGAAATATAAATGTAAATGAGAGTAGAGAGAAAAAATCACCTGAAGATGTGTTCGAGCTGCTCCCTGTCCAAAGTTAGACAAAATAGAAAAACAAGAACAAAAAGACAAGCAACTACTCTAAAAGGAAATATCTACTCTAAAAGAAAAAAAAGAAAAACCTATACTACTGGATTCAAAACCATGAGTCCACCCGGATCCCAAATGAAATTTTCCTCCACACAATTTACAAGAAGCATAGAAAGAGATGAAACCATGAGGACTGCATATTTCTGTAGACTGTGTGAAGAAGGGACCATAAAGAAAATTTCTTCCTCCTCCCTTAAAAATAGATCTTTGAAAGATAGGAGATGAAGTAATGACAAACTGGGTGGCCCTAGGTCCTCCCATACCACAAATTCTTTTAAATTGATTTCCACAGTCTGGTTAGGCACGAGCTCAAAGGATTCCAAATTGTCGGACTTGGGTGTTGGAATGGGATTTTTATTCTCCAATTCTGCAAGTTTTTCTGAATAACATTGAGGGCTAAGAAATGCGAAGGCAATTTCTCTAAGGGTTGGATCATCAGATTTCATGAAGAAGTCAGTACATGATTCTAAAGAGTCCAGATTATCCGACTCAGAAATTTGAAAAATGGGGTCATCCTCCCAATTGTAATCTTCCTTTGGGGGCTCAGTAGGTTCATTTGCAGTTTCCTCAATTATAGGAATATCAAATTTGTGAAAGACTGCAATGACAAATTGATTAGAGGAATCTGAATCATAGAAAGGATTTATGTAAAAGGGCATAGATTCCTCTTTAATGAAGTGGAATAGCCGGTACTGAGGAAAAGTGGGGCACATTGGCTCATGTGATTCATCAATTGGTTCATGCATCACACCATCATCCATGTACTCATGTACACCCTTAGATATCCACTGTGTGTTTATGTGATCCATATCTACGAGATTTTCAATGAATGTAGGATCATCTTTAATTCCAAGAGTGGCATTTTGTTTTCTCATTTCAAGCCCGGTTTGATTAATCGAAGTCATTAGGCTTTTCATGTGTTGTTCATTTTGTTGTATGGTTTGCATGGCATTGTGTGTGAACTCAACCAATTTGGCTAAAGTATCTTCCAAAGAATTCTTCAGGGGTGGTGGTGGTTCATATGACCATTCAGGCGGAGAGGGATTATGAGGTGCATATGACCAGGGAGAAGAAGGGGGTACATATGATGTATCCTGCGAGGGATAGTCATACGACCCAGCCTGAGTAAATTCTTGGGAATAAGAGACATGATCCATATTGGGCACATTACGCCAATTGTTTAGTGAGTGATCATCCCAATTTGGACCACACATGGTATCCATTTCATTATGGTAATGCCATGGAAATCCCACATCCATATTAGAATGAGTGAATGATTGTGTGGGGGATGTGTAATCATGCAAGATCCTTATTGGTTGATCATCTGAACTAATCATTCCATTATAATCCTCCACAAATTCTTCATTGTAACAATGATCATAGTGATTGGCCCATTCCCATTCATAAGATCTAGCTGAACAATTTCTTTGATGTAACTTTTCAACTTTTTCTTGTTCACACAAGGTACGCCAAGACTTTGGTGGGCCATCAGTATTGATTCCATTTCCATTAGTTTGCCCATTATTAAGTCTCCTCATGTTTGTGGATTCCCACAAATCCTTTTTTTTTTTTGAAAAAAAAGATAAAAACCTAAGTTAGAAAAAAAAATGTCTAAGCAACTCCTTAAGGTTGAAAAGTTTCCTCTAGTTCTCCAATCCGGTCCTATGAAACCAACTCGGCCAGTTAGCCACCAGGAAGTGGTAGAGTCACAGATGGACCCGTTTGAAGGACCAATTTCCTGAACAGACAAGCTGTCGCTCACTATAGGGGCAAAGGCTTTCTTAGACACCGAGAAGATTAAGGACAATGATTAGATCACTTTTGGTATACTTTCTTCCCAAAAGAAGTTGAGACAAGTTGAACAACAGTAACTTTTCCCGATTTTAGAAAGTTTCTAAAAATAGTAGTGATGTGTACTTTCTAGCATTCCATGCACATTCCTATTCCAAATTAGGGCGACTCATCCTTCCATGCATGTCCTCCTATTTCTAGAAAGATGCCAAAATTAAACCACACCCACAAAGCAATGTAAATAAGGAAAGTTAGATAAGTTACCTTAAATGGTGCTCCCCGGCAACGGCGCCAAAAACTTGATCGTGAACTCCAAGTGCAGAGCTGCGATGTAGTAATAAAACTAGTGAGACCAGGTTGATCCTCAAGGAGCAATGTGTTTAAGGTATTCTCAACTTGTAACCTGTCTTAAATAAAAATCTAAAACTAGCCTAATTTATAATCTAACAAATACATACATTCCTAAAACAAAATAATTACAATCCCTAATTCTAAAAGTTCCTAAAAGTAAAATTAAATTTACTGCAAAACAAAACACACGTTAGAACTTCCAATAAAACTAAATCTAAAATTAGAAACTAACTAAACTAAACAATGTTAAAAACAAAATAAACAAAAGTTAGAAACTTTCCTAGGTTAGAATTTTCAAAACTAGTAAACATTTCAATTTAAAATCTTCAATTAAAATAATTTTAGAAAGATATTTAATTTTGAAAATTAACTAAAACAATCAAAAACATAAAACTAGAAACAAATTTAAAATTAGAAAGTTAGTAAAATTTGCAGAAAATAACATAAAATTGCAGGAAGCCAAAGGCGGTAATAACACGAAAGTTAAAGGCGGTAAACAACTGAAGTCAAAGGCGGTAATAACAAGAAGTCAAAGGCGGTAGATTGCTCTTTCAATTTCTTATCTTAATTTGGGCTAAAATAGATTAGCAGTGTTGTCTTAGGGTCTTATTCTTCATCTTAGGTCGCCAATCTAAGTGAGAATAACAAATTTCCATTCCATGTAAAAATAAATTTCAAAATTGGCCTCTAGTCTTTTTTCACTCAAACCTCTTTAACTCCATCTTGCATTCCCTACAAACATACAATGTATCCAAAGAGACAAAGTATATTAAAAAGGTTACTAAGATGGGTTACTAGTTGTGATTCCAATTCTATCCCAATTAAACAAGAACAAAAATTAACCCAATCACAAACAAGACTAAAATTATGAACACCACAAAATCAAAGGCAAGAACAATTGAAAAGAAACAAACTTTACTAGCATGAAATTGTTTTACAAAAGATTGGAAATAAAAAGCAAACAATTACATACTAGGATGGATGAGAATTCCTCCTTCTAGTTGACCTTCAAGGTTGGTGATGTGGCTTTAGGGCTAAGCCTTCTTGATGACTTGAGATGTAAAGACAAGAGAGGGAGAGATGGATGAAGAAATCTAGAGGTGGGAGGTGGGTAATTCTTCCATGAAGAATATTGGAGAAGGGTGCCCTATTTATACTTTTTCAAGTCTTGCTCCTTCTCAAACTTTAAAAATCTTAGAAATAATAAAAAATAAAATAAAAAAGGGCTCCAACCAATGCTTTGGACGAGCAATATCCTTGGGGATTTTTTTCTTTTTATTTATCTCTTCTTTCCTTGCTTGTTTTGTCCAGAAATCCCTATTGGATACTTCTTTCCTTCTTTGTCGTCGCCACCTTGCATTGAGATCTTTTGAGAGATAAAATGGGGATAAGAATCCTCTCTTAGAATTAAACTTGGCCCACATGAGGTGTAGAACTTCCCCTTTTATCTCTTTGCATCGTCAACTTTCCTTTTTTGGAAAGTTCTCATTGTTGGCTCCTAACTTGAAGAGATCTTCTAGATAATTCTCCCTTGATTTTATTCCTTTACTTTTTCAATCAAAATCTGATCCAAAATCTCTTTTGGACGTGCAATAGCTTGCTTGGATATTTTTTTGCATTTTTTTTTCAATTAAATCTTCTCCTTCTCAAAAAAAAAAAAAAACACCTATGTAGCTTTCCTTGTCCATCTTTGATGAGATATTTTTCAAATTCTCTTCAAAATCTCTTGAAAATGTACAACAAATAAATGGACCCCATCTTGGATGTTTTACAAGTGTGCCCCACACATGTGCATGTGTGTGTGGGACCATAAAGCCAACTTTTTGCAATTTTCTTCCAATTCCTTTTATCTTCAATTCTGCTCTCTTTTTTCTTGAAAATCAATTCCTTGCCTCAATTCTTTACAAATGGGACCCATATAATCAATTTCCTACAAAACAGATGTGAATTCATCTGAAAAGATAATTTTACCCCTAACATCACATATGCATGACTGTGGGCCCATTTCTCATGAAATGATAATAAAAATGTACATCATTCTTCATGATTTTGTATGAATGAACTGATGATGAAGAGAATTCAATTTATTTCATGAGAAAAATTATTTTCACAAAACTTTCCAAAAATAGACTTTCTAAAAATAGCAGGTTTCATGAATTTATGCAAAAAGTGTGATTTTTAAGCAATTTATGCAGAAAAATATAAAAATGAATTTAAAATGAATTAAACCATGATATCACACTAAATGAGGCTCTTTCAAGTTAATAAGTCTTTAAAATGGATCAAAATGTGCATGAAAATATGCATTTTTAAAGACTCATCACACCCCCTAGCTAGCGTTTTGCTAGTCCCTAGCAAAAAAATGCGATAAAATATGAGGCTTCCATCCTAACCTAATCTAATCTTAAACTATTGCAATGCAATAAAATTAAACATGAATGCAATGCCACTTTCGCTGGCACTCTCGACTGCATTTAGCGTATGCAGTAAGCCCTTAAACCCCTAGGTTCCCCTTAGTGGACGAGTTGTGCATCGTGAGGGTTTGCAGTAAATATACCCACAAAATTCTCCTCTCTTTTTTTGTTTAATGGAAAAAATAAACAAATGAATAAAAGAGAAAAGAAATTCCCCAAAAGAAAATTCACTCATATCAGATATTTTCGAAATCTGGAATAATTACACTTTCAGACTTTTCAAAGTCCAGTCCACAATTCTATTCTCAAAAACTTTCTCAAATTCAAACCAACTTGCGTGCATTGTGCGAACTTGTATACATCAAAAACCTATTTCGGATATTCTGCAATAATGCTGCAAAAAACAGAATTTTTCCTTCAAATAGTCTGATCCCCTGAAATTTAGCAAAAAGAAATTTCCTCTCAAAGTTACTAAGATAGTTGCCACTTTACTATTTACTTCGGTTGGCCTCTTTTCTCTCACTATCTTTTTCCGATGCAAGAGTTCCCAAGTTCATACGATATAAGAAAAGTTAGGATCCAGAGAGCAAATCTAGTCCTTGTCCTTCCCTGCACATACTCCCTTGCAAACTCTTACGGACACTCTTCACTCTCTTACTTTTTCCAACGTAGAATTTTCCAAGTTCATATGATATAGCAAAAGTTGGGATCTAAGGAGCAAACTTAGTCCTTATGCTTTTCCGCACATATCCCTTGAGAATTTCTACGGACACTCGTTGGGCCATAATTCATCTTTATTTTCTTTTTTTTCTTTTCTTTCCTGTGACTGTGCAATGTTTAAGTCCCTTAAGCTTTCTAATTAACCCATGTAGCGAGAGTTTGGCCAATGACTCCCAAACCAGATGGCTTTAGGGCATTAGATATGGAAATATCCCTCCGGGCTTACTAGCTCGAGTTAAAAAGGCTATGAACCCAAACTAATCACAAATTGCTCATTATATGCTCTTTTTTTTCACTCTTGTTTTTTTAAAACCAAAGTAAACACTAGGTGGCAATTCTCATTTCACTCGAATTAATTCATCTTGGTTCTAATATATACAATTTACCAAAAATGAATCAGGAAACAAAAATATTCTATAAACTAAATTTCAAGTTCACATTGTATTCTCAAAAAAAAATTCCAAAAACAAATAGCATCAAAGCTTCATATCCAAAATTTCGAAAAATGTATACGTGTGTGTATATGAAGAGCAAGTTTTGGTTATCTTTTGATAGGTTTTCTCCTTCAGAAAATGTAAACTTTCTTTTTACTTCCTTCCAAAAGTATGAAAATTCCATATTTCTATATATCTTCAAATCGCTTCAATTCTTTTAAAAAATTTCTTTTCCAAAATGAAAAATAAATACCAATGAAAAAAAAATTTCCTGTCCTAATTTTTTTGTTTTTAAAAAAAACTAAAATCATTAAAAACTGACTAAAATGATAAAAGTGATAGAAAAATAAAAAAAATTTGTCTAAAATTAGACAAGCGTGCTTGTTCCAACCCCCCATCCTAAGATGAACATCGTCCTCGATGTTTATGCATGCAATGCAGAACTGTAAAAATAACATGAGGAAATATAAATGTAAATGAGAGTAGAGAGAAAAAATCACCTGAAGATGTGTTCGAGCTGCTCCCTGTCCAAAGTTAGACAAAATAGAAAAACAAGAACAAAAAGACAAGCAACTACTCTAAAAGGAAATATCTACTCTAAAAGAAAAAAAAGAAAAACCTATACTACTGGATTCAAAACCATGAGTCCACCCGGATCCCAAATGAAATTTTCCTCCACACAATTTACAAGAAGCATAGAAAGAGATGAAACCATGAGGACTGCATATTTCTGTAGACTGTGTGAAGAAGGGACCATAAAGAAAATTTCTTCCTCCTCCCTTAAAAATAGATCTTTGAAAGATAGGAGATGAAGTAATGACAAACTGGGTGGCCCTAGGTCCTCCCATACCACAAATTCTTTTAAATTGATTTCCACAGTCTGGTTAGGCACGAGCTCAAAGGATTCCAAATTGTCGGACTTGGGTGTTGGAATGGGATTTTTATTCTCCAATTCTGCAAGTTTTTCTGAATAACATTGAGGGCTAAGAAATGCGAAGGCAATTTCTCTAAGGGTTGGATCATCAGATTTCATGAAGAAGTCAGTACATGATTCTAAAGAGTCCAGATTATCCGACTCAGAAATTTGAAAAATGGGGTCATCCTCCCAATTGTAATCTTCCTTTGGGGGCTCAGTAGGTTCATTTGCAGTTTCCTCAATTATAGGAATATCAAATTTGTGAAAGACTGCAATGACAAATTGATTAGAGGAATCTGAATCATAGAAAGGATTTATGTAAAAGGGCATAGATTCCTCTTTAATGAAGTGGAATAGCCGGTACTGAGGAAAAGTGGGGCACATTGGCTCATGTGATTCATCAATTGGTTCATGCATCACACCATCATCCATGTACTCATGTACACCCTTAGATATCCACTGTGTGTTTATGTGATCCATATCTACGAGATTTTCAATGAATGTAGGATCATCTTTAATTCCAAGAGTGGCATTTTGTTTTCTCATTTCAAGCCCGGTTTGATTAATCGAAGTCATTAGGCTTTTCATGTGTTGTTCATTTTGTTGTATGGTTTGCATGGCATTGTGTGTGAACTCAACCAATTTGGCTAAAGTATCTTCCAAAGAATTCTTCAGGGGTGGTGGTGGTTCATATGACCATTCAGGCGGAGAGGGATTATGAGGTGCATATGACCAGGGAGAAGAAGGGGGTACATATGATGTATCCTGCGAGGGATAGTCATACGACCCAGCCTGAGTAAATTCTTGGGAATAAGAGACATGATCCATATTGGGCACATTACGCCAATTGTTTAGTGAGTGATCATCCCAATTTGGACCACACATGGTATCCATTTCATTATGGTAATGCCATGGAAATCCCACATCCATATTAGAATGAGTGAATGATTGTGTGGGGGATGTGTAATCATGCAAGATCCTTATTGGTTGATCATCTGAACTAATCATTCCATTATAATCCTCCACAAATTCTTCATTGTAACAATGATCATAGTGATTGGCCCATTCCCATTCATAAGATCTAGCTGAACAATTTCTTTGATGTAACTTTTCAACTTTTTCTTGTTCACACAAGGTACGCCAAGACTTTGGTGGGCCATCAGTATTGATTCCATTTCCATTAGTTTGCCCATTATTAAGTCTCCTCATGTTTGTGGATTCCCACAAATCCTTTTTTTTTTTTGAAAAAAAAGATAAAAACCTAAGTTAGAAAAAAAAATGTCTAAGCAACTCCTTAAGGTTGAAAAGTTTCCTCTAGTTCTCCAATCCGGTCCTATGAAACCAACTCGGCCAGTTAGCCACCAGGAAGTGGTAGAGTCACAGATGGACCCGTTTGAAGGACCAATTTCCTGAACAGACAAGCTGTCGCTCACTATAGGGGCAAAGGCTTTCTTAGACACCGAGAAGATTAAGGACAATGATTAGATCACTTTTGGTATACTTTCTTCCCAAAAGAAGTTGAGACAAGTTGAACAACAGTAACTTTTCCCGATTTTAGAAAGTTTCTAAAAATAGTAGTGATGTGTACTTTCTAGCATTCCATGCACATTCCTATTCCAAATTAGGGCGACTCATCCTTCCATGCATGTCCTCCTATTTCTAGAAAGATGCCAAAATTAAACCACACCCACAAAGCAATGTAAATAAGGAAAGTTAGATAAGTTACCTTAAATGGTGCTCCCCGGCAACGGCGCCAAAAACTTGATCGTGAACTCCAAGTGCAGAGCTGCGATGTAGTAATAAAACTAGTGAGACCAGGTTGATCCTCAAGGAGCAATGTGTTTAAGGTATTCTCAACTTGTAACCTGTCTTAAATAAAAATCTAAAACTAGCCTAATTTATAATCTAACAAATACATACATTCCTAAAACAAAATAATTACAATCCCTAATTCTAAAAGTTCCTAAAAGTAAAATTAAATTTACTGCAAAACAAAACACACGTTAGAACTTCCAATAAAACTAAATCTAAAATTAGAAACTAACTAAACTAAACAATGTTAAAAACAAAATAAACAAAAGTTAGAAACTTTCCTAGGTTAGAATTTTCAAAACTAGTAAACATTTCAATTTAAAATCTTCAATTAAAATAATTTTAGAAAGATATTTAATTTTGAAAATTAACTAAAACAATCAAAAACATAAAACTAGAAACAAATTTAAAATTAGAAAGTTAGTAAAATTTGCAGAAAATAACATAAAATTGCAGGAAGCCAAAGGCGGTAATAACACGAAAGTTAAAGGCGGTAAACAACTGAAGTCAAAGGCGGTAATAACAAGAAGTCAAAGGCGGTAGATTGCTCTTTCAATTTCTTATCTTAATTTGGGCTAAAATAGATTAGCAGTGTTGTCTTAGGGTCTTATTCTTCATCTTAGGTCGCCAATCTAAGTGAGAATAACAAATTTCCATTCCATGTAAAAATAAATTTCAAAATTGGCCTCTAGTCTTTTTTCAAACCTCTTTAACTCCATCTTGCATTCCCTACAAACATACAATGTATCCAAAGAGACAAAGTATATTAAAAAGGTTACTAAGATGGGTTACTAGTTGTGATTCCAATTCTATCCCAATTAAACAAGAACAAAAATTAACCCAATCACAAACAAGACTAAAATTATGAACACCACAAAATCAAAGGCAAGAACAATTGAAAAGAAACAAACTTTACTAGCATGAAATTGTTTTACAAAAGATTGGAAATAAAAAGCAAACAATTACATACTAGGATGGATGAGAATTCCTCCTTCTAGTTGACCTTCAAGGTTGGTGATGTGGCTTTAGGGCTAAGCCTTCTTGATGACTTGAGATGTAAAGACAAGAGAGGGAGAGATGGATGAAGAAATCTAGAGGTGGGAGGTGGGTAATTCTTCCATGAAGAATATTGGAGAAGGGTGCCCTATTTATACTTTTTCAAGTCTTGCTCCTTCTCAAACTTTAAAAATCTTAAAAATAATAAAAAATAAAAGAAAAAAAGGGCTCCAACCAATGCTTTGGACTTGCAATATCCTTGGGGATTTTTTTCTTTTTATTTATCTCTTCTTTCTTTGCTTGTTTTGTCCAGAAATCCCTATTGGATGCTTCTTTCCTTCTTTGTCTTTGCCACCTTGCATTGAGATCTTTTGAGAGATAAAATAGGGATAAGAATCCTCTCTTAGAATCAAACTTGGTCCACATGAGGTGTAGAACTTCCCCTTTTATCTCTTTGCATCGTCAACTTTCCTTTTTTGGAAAGTTCTCCTTGTTGGCTCCTAACTTGAAGAGATCTTCTAGATAATTCTCCCTTGATTTTTTTCCTTTACTTTTTCAATCAAAATATGATCCAAAATCTCTTTTGGACGTGCAATAGCTTGCTTGGATATTTTTTTGCATTTTTTTTTCAATTAAATCTTCTCCTTCTCAACAAAAAAAAAAAAAAAAACACCTATGTGGCTTTCCTTGTCCATCTTTGATGAGATATTTTTCAAATTCTCTTCAAAATCTCTTGAAAATGTACAACAAATAAATGGACCCCATCTTGGATGTTTTACAAGTGTGCCCCACACATGTGCATGTGTGTGTGGGACCATAAAGCCAACTTTTTGCAATTTTCTTCCAATTCCTTTTATCTTCAATTCTGCTCTCTTTTTTCTTGAAAATCAATTCCTTGCCTCAATTCTTTACAAATGGGACCCATATAATCAATTTCCTACAAAATAGATGTGAATTCATCTGAAAAGATAATTTTACCCCTAACATCACATATGCATGACTGTGGGCCCATTTCTCATGAAATGATAATAAAAATGTACATCATTCTTCATGATTTTGTATGAATGAACTGATGATGAAGAGAATTCAATTTATTTCATGAGAAAAATTATTTTCACAAAACTTTCCAAAAATAGACTTTCTAAAAATAGCAGGTTTCATGAATTTATGCAAAAAGTGTGATTTTTAAGCAATTTATGCAGAAAAATATAAAAATGAATTTAAAATGAATTAAACCATGATATCACACTAAATGAGGCTCTTTCAAGTTAATAAGTCTTTAAAATGGGTCAAAATGTGTATGAAAATATGCATTTTTAAAGACTCATCACAAGCAGAGTCGCAACTTCTCCATTAGAGCACTACAGATCTCCAAAGGTATGATCTACTTCTTGCATGTCGCAGATTATTATGGATGTTTAGTGCTATTTAAATATGTCTTTTAGATAGAATATTTACTGTACATGGTCACGAGATTGAGGGTAATGCATCGTGATTGGGTTTTTGGTCTTATGGATAGTTGATCCCTGTGTCAAGTGGGTCAAAAGTTTTGAAAATCTATCCACGAGACCCACTTACTTCCAACAGAGACTTACCCAGTAGTTATTTCTTCACTTCTCACTAAGAATCAAGAGGCCTAATTAATTAAAGTGCTCAAGTAGCACAAGAATGCAATTGTTTGGAATGTGGCTGACATCAAAGGAATGGATCCTTTAGTGTGTACGCATTGCATCTACCTTGAAAAGGATGCAAAACCGTGTGGGCAGATGTAACGCCGGCTTAATCCTACCATGCAGAAAGTGGTTAGGGCTGAGGTGCTTAAACTGCTTGATGTGGGCATAATCTATCCCATCTTGGATAGCTAGTGGGTTAGCCCTACCCAGGTTGTTCCAAAAAAAGTCGGTATCACTGTAGTAAAAAATACTCAAAATGAACTTGTTCTTACCCGAGTCCCCACAGGATAGAGGGTATGCATAGACTATAGGAAACTTAATGCAGTCACACGTAAGGACCATTTCCCTCTACCCTTTATGGACCAAATTTTGGAAAGGGTAACTAGCCACCAATACTATTGTTTCCTTGATGGATATTCTAGATATAACCAAATAGAAATCTCCCTTGAAGACTAGGAGAAAACTACATTCACATGCCCCTTTGGTACTTTTGCTTATCGGCGAATGCTTTTTGGGTTATGTAATGCTCCCACCACATTTTAGCATTGTATACTGCATATTTTTAGTGACATGGTGGAATGCATTCTCGAGGTCTTCATGGATGATTTCTCTGTGTTTGGTGACTCATTTGAGGAGTGTTTGACCAACCTCAAGATTGTTCTCACTAGATGCAAAGAAAAGAACCTGGTACTCAATTGGGAAAAATGTCATTTCATGGTTCACCAGGGAATTGTCCTTGGTCATATTGTGTCTGAAAAAGGTCTAGAAGTTAACAAGTCTAAAATTGATTTGATTGCCAACTTACCCACACCCAAAACCGTAAGAGATATAAGATCATTCTTAAGGCATGCAGGGTTCTATAGAAGTTCATTAAAGATTTTAGTTCTATATCTTGCCCTCTTTGTGAACTGTTATCGAAAGATGCACAATTCGAATGGACTAAGGCATGCCAAGTGGCTTTTGAAAAATTAAAAGGTATGCTAATGTCTGCTCCAATTATGCAACTTCCGGATTGGAACCTTCCATCTGAACTCATGTGCGATGCCGTGATGATGCGGTTGGGGTTGTTTTGGGACAACGTAACGATAAAAAGCCTTACGTGATTTATTATGCAAGTAAGAGCTTGAATAGTACACAGATCATCTATTCAACTACTAAGAAGGGATTATTGGCAGTGGTCTTTGCACTTGACAAATTTCACTCTTACTTGATTGGATCTAAGATTGTGGTGTTTACTGATCATTCGGCACTAAAGTATCTTCTTTCTAAAAAAGATGCTAAGCCTAGACTGATTAGATGGATCCTTTTACTCCAGGAATTTGACTTAGAAATCAGAGATAAGAAAGGAGTAGAAAATGTTATGGCAGATCACCTTTCTAGACTTGTTATTTTTAATCCTATTAAGCCAACACCAATTAGTGACAATTTTCTAGATGAACACCTTTTTGCATTATCCAAACCTCCTTGGTTTGCAGATATAACAAATTATGTTGCTATGGGCATTATTCCTAGCCATTGGACTAAGTAAGATAGAGATTTGTTCTTTTCTGAGGTGAAACATTATTTTTAGGATGATCCATACTTGTTCAAATACTGTCCAGATCAAATTATCAGGAGGTGTGTGCCAAATGATGAGATTCCTAGTGTCATATCATTCTGTGATTCACAGGTTAGTGGAGGCCATTTTTCTGATAAAAGGGCATCATGCAAAATATTGCAATGTGATTTTTACTGGCCTACACTTTTTAAGGATGTTCATAAATTTTACAAGACCTGTGAGCGCTGCCAAAAATTGGGTAATATTTCAAAAAGAAACATGATTCCTTTGAACCCAATTTTTGTAATTGAAATTTTTGACGTATGGGGTATAGACTTTATAGGACCTTTTCTCCTAGTTTTGGTTTCATTTATATCTTGGTTGTTGTTGATTATGTCTCAAAATGGATCAAAGCTATTCCTTGCCGGAATAATGATGCTAAAACTGTTCAGAGATTTTTGAAGGATGTGTTTTCATGATTTGGAACCCCTCGTGCCGTCATAAGTGATAGGGGATCGCATTTTTGTAATAGAACTTTTAAGGCCTTTACGAAGCAATACGGAATAACTCACAAAGTGGCCACCCCTTAGCACCCACAAACCAATGGGCAAGTAGAGGTATTAAATCATGAAATCAAGTGGATTTTGGAGATTACCGTAAACCCTAATCGAAAAGATTGGTCTACTCGACTAACAGATGCATTATGGGCTTATCAGACAGCTTTCAAAACTCCTATTGAAATGTCTCCTTACCGGCTAATTTATGGGAAAGCTTTCCACTTGCTCGTGGAACTTGAGCATAGAGCTTATTGGGTTATTAAACAGTTAAACCTTGATATAGATAAAGCTGGATCTAATAGGAAACTACAACTGAATGAATTGGAAGAGTTACACAGAGAAGCTTATGTTAATTCTAAAATATACAAAGAGAGGACAAAGGTTTTTCATGGTAATCAAATCCTCAGGAAAAATTTCCACCCTGAGCAAAAAGTCCTCCTTTACAATTCTAGGCTTCGCTTATTTTCTAGTAAGCTCAACTCTCGATGGACTGGTCCATACATTGTCAAAACAGTTTTTCCATATGGTGCTGTTGAGATTTTCGATCCAAAGGATGGCCAAATGTTCAGAGTCAATGGCCAAAGATTGAAGCCATTCTTGGAGATCACACCAACTAAAGAGGATGAAATTCCTCTTGATGATCCTATCTACAAGGATTGATCGGCCCTGGATCTAACAGAGGCCTTTTGTTGTGTATATTATGGTTTTTCTTTTGTTATTATTATTATTATTATTATTATTTTTTGTCTAACCTTGGACAGGGAGCAACTCAGATATAATTTCAGATGCCTCTTCTCTTTATCCTCTTTTACATTTATATTTCCTCATATTACTTTTACAGTTCTGCATTGCATACATAACATCGAGGACGATGCTCATCTTAGGTTGAGGGGTAGGAGCAAGCACGCTTGTTTAATTTTTTTAAGACAAAACTTTTTTTTATTCTTTTGCCACTTTTATCATTTTAGTCAGTTTTTAATCATTTATTAGTTAGGCTTTTTTTTTTTTACAAATGAGGACCTTTATATATTTTTTTTCATTGGTACTTATTTTAGAAAAGAAGTTGTTCAAAAGAATTGAAATGATTTGAAGATACATAGAAATCTTGAATTTTGATACTTTTGGAAGGAAGTAAAAAAGAAAGTTTGCATTTTTTAAAGGAGAAAACCTATCAAAAGATTACCAAAACTTGCTCTTCACATACATATACATTACATTTTTCAAAATTTTGGATAAGAAGCCTTAATCCTGTTTGTTTTTGGAATTTTTCTGGAGAATACAATGTGAACTTGAAATTTAGTTTGTAGAATATTTTTGTTTCCTAGTTCATTTTTAGTAAATTGTATATACTAGAACCAAAATGAATTAATTCGAATGAAATGAGAATTGCCACCTAGTGTTTACTTTGGTTTTTAAAAAAAGAGTGAAAAAAAAGAGCATATATTGAGCAATTTATGACTAGTTTGGGTTCGTAGCCTTTTTAACTCGAGCTAGTAAGCTCAAAGGGATATTTTTATATCTAATGCCCTAAAGCCATTTGGTTTGGGATTCATTGGCCTAATGCTCGCTACATGGGTTAAATAGAAAGCTTAAGGGACCTAAACATTACATAGTCACAAGGAAAGAAAAAAAAACAAGAATGAATTATGGCCCAACGAGTGTCCATAGAAATTTTCAAGGGATATGTGCGGAAAAGTATAAGGACTAAGTTTGCTCTTTAGATCCCAACTTTTGTTATATCATATGAACTTGAAAAATTCTACATTGGAAAAAGTAAGAGAGTGACGAGTGTCAGTAAGAGTTCGCAAGTAAGTACGTGCGGGGAAGGACAAGGACCACATTTGCTCTCTGGATTTAACTTTTCTTATATTGTATGAACTTGGGAACTTTTGTGTCGGAAAAAGATAGTGAAGAGAAAAGAGGCCAGCCAAAGTAAATAGGAAAGTGGCAGCTATCTTAGTAACTTTGAGAGGAAATTTCTTTTTGCTAAATTTCAGGGGATTAGACTATTTGAAGAAAAAATTCTATTTTTGCAGCATTATTGTAGAATATCCGAAATAGGCTTTTGATGTATTTAATTTCCCGCAGTGCACGCAAGTTGGTTTGAATTTGAGAAAGTTTTTTAGAATAGAATTGTGGATTTGACTTTGAAAAGTTTGAAAGTGTAATTATTCTAGATTTCGAAAATATCCGATATGAGTGAATTTTCTTTTGGGGAATTTCTTTTCACTTCTATTCATTTATTTACTGATTTTTTCCTTCCGAGAAAAAGAGAATTTTGTGGGTATATTCACTGCAAACTCTCACGAGGCACAACTCATCCACTAGGGGGAACCTAGGGGGTTTAAGGGCTTGCTGCATAAGCTAAATGCTGTCGAGAGTGCCAGCGAAAGTGGCATTGCATTCATGTTTAGTTTTATTGCACAACATTAGTTTAAGATTAGATTAGGTTAGGATGGAAGCCTCATAATTTTCACAAATTTTTTTTGCTAGGGACTAGCAAAATGCTGGTCGGGGGGTGTGATGAGTCTTTAAAAATGCATATTTTCATACACATTTAGACCCATTTTAAGGACTTATTAACTTGAAAGAGCCTCATTTAGTGTGAATCAAGGGTTAATTTATTTTAAATTCATTTTTATATTTTTCTACATAAATTGTTTAAAAATCACACTTTTTGTATATATTCATGAAACATGCCATTTTTGGAAAGTCTATTTTTGGAAAGTTTTGTGAAAATAATTTTTCTCATGAATTAAATTCAATTTTAATCACATTAGTTTATTTACATATAACATGAAAAATGGTGTGCATTTTCATTGTCATTTCATGAGAAATGGGCCCACAGTTATGCATATGTGATGTTGGGGTAAAATTATCTTTTCACATGAATTCACATTTGTTTTATAGGAAATTCATTATATGGGTCCCATTTATAAAGAATTGAGGCAAAGAATTGATTTTTAAGAGAAAGGAGAGAAGAATTGAAGAGAAAAGGAAATTGGAAGAAAATTGCAAAAAGTCGGCTTCATGGTCCTACACACACATGCACATGTGTGGGGCACACTTGTAAAACATCCAAGATGGGGTCCATTTATTTTTTGCACATTTTCAACAGATTTTGAAGAGAATTTGAAGAATATCTCATCAAAGATGGGCAATGAAAGCCACATAGGAGTTCTTTTTGGAGAAGGAAAAGATTTAATTAAAAAAATGAAAAAAAATATCCAAGCAAGCTATTCCACGTCCAAAAAAGATTTTGGATCAGATTTTGGTTGAAAAAGAAAAGGAAAAAAAATCAAGAGGGTTATCTTTAACGATCTCTTCAAGTTTGGAGCTAACAAGGAGAACTTTTTAAAAAAGGAAAGTTGACGATGCAAAGATAAAAAAAGCAGAAATTCTACACCTCATGTGGGCCAAGATTGATTTCAAGAGAGGATTCTGATCCCTATTTCATCTCTCAAAAGATCTTAATGTAAGGTGGCAATGACAAATAAGGAAAGAAGCATCCAAGAGGGACTTCTAGACAAAGCAAGCAAGGAAAGAAAAGGAAAATAAAAAGAAAAAAAAATCCCCAAAGATGTTACACGTCCAATTCAATGTTTGGAGCTCTTTTCTTTCATATTTTTATGATTTTTAAGATTTTAAAGTTTGAGAAGGAGTAAGACTTGAAAAAGTATAAATAGGGCACCCCTCTCTTATATTCTTCATGGAAGAATTACCCACCTCGCACTTGTAGATTTCTACACTCCATCTCTCCCTATCTTGTCTCTCCATCCTAAGTCATCAAGGGGGCTTAGCTCAAAGTCACACCACCGACCCTAAAGATCAACTAGAAGGAGGAGTTCTTTTCCATCCTAGTATGCATAATCTTTTGGTTTAATTTTTTTCATCTTATATAAAGGATTATCATACTAGTTCAATAATATTCATCTTTTTATTCTTCTTATTCTTATGGTTGTATGATTGCTTAATTTGTGTTTTCTTTTTGTTTGGATTGATGACCCAAATAGAGAGCATACTTAAGAAATTGTTAGGCTAGACTAAGGGAGAATTTTGAGTGAATATACCGCCTTTAACTTCTAATGTTTACCGTCTTTGACTTCAGTTATACCGCCTTTGACTTCCTGTAATTTTTATTTTCTTTCATTGCACTTTAATTTTAATTTTCTACATTTTTATTTTACTGCATTTTTATTTTATTTTCTGCACTTTTGTTATTTTTCCTGTGATTTTAAGTTTTGTTTTTGTATAGTTTGATGGTTGGATTAGGAATCATTACATCTATTTTTATATCATAAGATTTTGTGCAAATTTAGGTTGATGAAAATTAATCTTTCAGATCTGAATCTAATGATTAAATTTGGACTCAATATATAAACAGCATAACTTAATACAGTTTCAGCAAACTGCAGAAACAGTTTTTGGCAAAAAGTTTAAAGTGGGTAGACCAGTCAAATCATAGTATTTTTCTTTGAAACTTAGAAAATTAAAGTTTAGGATGTGGTCTTTCATTCCCCAAAATCTTAGATCAAAATAATTTCGGAAGGCTTGTGAACTAGAGGCTTAAACTTTGCCAATCAGTCAACCTAAATCAGAATTTCTGCACAGAATTTTGCAACGTTGTCATGTTCATGCATTCATAACTTTTTCGTTTTAGATCCTTTTTCACTTTTGTTTTTTTTTTTTAGTTTCTTAAAACACTAGAGTATAAATTCCATCCATTAAATTTAGATTTAGGATGTATTAGAATAGTTCAAATCATACATAAAATTAGAATCAGCATACTAGTTTTTTAGACTTAGAATTTTTCAGCATCTCATGGCGTGCATTGCATTACTAATTTTACTACCTTTTTAATTTTAATGTTGCTTTTAGTTTTATGTTTTTTTATTGTTTTAGTTAATTTCTAGAATTAAAATATCTTTCTAAACTTGTTTTAATTAAAGATTTTAAATTGGAAAGTTTTTCTAGTTTTGGAAATTCTAACCTAGGAAAGTTTCTAACTTATGTTATTTTGTTTTTAACATTGTTTAGTTTAGTAAGTTTCTAATTTTAGATTTAGTTTTATTCAAAGTTTTAACGTGTGCTTTGCTTTGCAGTAAATTTTATTTTATTTTTAGGAACTTTTAGATTTACGATTTACTTCCTTTATTTGAATTGTGATTGTAATTATTTTGTTTTAGGAATGTATGTATTTGTTAGATTTTAATTAGGCTAATTTTAGAATTTTGTTTAGGCAGGTGAAAAGTTGAAAATATTTTATGTTAAATTTTGTGGACTCAATCCATCAGTTGATGTAATAAATTGATTAATTTCTTTATTTATCAATAAAATCATGCTTTTCTTTCATGAGATGAATATTATTTTACTACTTCATGCACATGACCAATACATATGACATAATGGTTCATGAGTTGAACCGGGTCCCATTAGTATATTAGATGTGATATATGTGCGTGGATGAGATCCACACGCGGGAGATATATGTCACAAATCTTATACTTAAATAGCTTCACAACCAGTAATGAGACTGGGCATCTCATTTGATAAGGTTGCAACACTTTGATCACTATGAGATAGTGTGATTTGTCTCGATCATCAGAATGTAAGATTTTGGATCACAATGCTGGTACTTGGATGTATTGAAGGACCATGAGATGCACCTTATGGAATTTCATCTCAATAATAAGGTTTGCTCTCATAATTCCCTAGCAATAGGCTCTCAATCCTGAGACATTGATGAACTCAAGTTTCTATCTATTCATTTGCTTTGAGTCACCAATGAGTGAGGCCGACTATAGGTTAACACCTCGGTGTCTTGGGTATGTGGTAGTAGAACTGTGGGAACATTGAATGATCAAGATGGAATCTACCTCTATTATCCCCTTGTGCCAATTAATGGATTTGTCATTAGTAAGTGCGCACCCATCTCAATTAAGAGTTAATTGGATGGTACTGATGATTACTGTGATTAATTGGGGCTCAAGGATAATAAGATGTGGAACTTAGATTGGAAGAGACAGATTTATTCCAATTGATCCACGGATATTGATAGAGGGGCCTACTTGTGGTAATTGGGAAGTTTAGGGTCTTCATTGTAATTTATTCCTAAGACTGGGGTGCAATTGCATTTATATAGTGGTGTTATTTGCAATTAACTGTAGGCTCGGATTGCACATGAGATGTGGGGTCGCGGTGTTCCAGTTGGAGCCAGCTTTCTAAGGAATCCCTAGTGGTCCCCACGCTAGCCCAAGATATTGGAAAATACTAATCCGACTTTAACTCTAGAAAGAAGAGTTTAGAAAAGAGAAAGTTTCTAATTGCTTTGGAAGTAAGACTTCCATTTCAATTAGACAAGGGAGAGATTTGAAAGTCTATAAAATCTCTTGGACGTCCAATAAGACTCTCTCTTACACCCAAAACCCTATTCGTGCAAGAGTTGTACGAGTTTCTCTCTCCTTCTCTCTTCTAGTTCTTAGAGTTTCGAGTTGGGATTTCTCCTAAAGATTCCACCACTCTTCTTGAGAAAAGAAATTCAATTCGAGTCATAGCGTGGAAGGCTAAGAGGTGTTGAAGATTCTTATCATCAAGTAGAGTCGCAACTTCTTCATTAGAGCACTGCGGATCTCCAAAGGTATGATCTACTTCTTTCATGTCGTAGATTATTGTGGATATTTAGTGCTATTTGATTATATCTTCTGGATAGAATATTTACTGTACATGGTCACGAGATTGAGGGTAATGCATCCTGGATTGGGTTTTTGGTTTTATGGATAGTTGATCCCTATGTCAAGTGGGTCAAAAGTTTTGAAAATCTATCCACGAGACCCACCTGCTTCCAATAATTGGTATCAGAGCCATACCTCATCTCTAATCATGTTAGATCAGTAATCTTGTTCTAGTCTTTACATGAGATGTGAAGAGGATAGAGCAAGGGCTATGAAAGGATCAGTGTTTATTGGGTTTGATTGCTTTTGTAATAGATCCATGTTTGGAAAGTCACAAAAGGTTTTAATCATGGTAAGAGGATGGTAAGATGCCATTAGAAGCATACTAAGATCATTAGAAGTGATCGGGGACAGCAGGAGCCGAATATGAAAAAAAAGGGACCCAAATTTCTTGGTTCGTCAGGTCGGTTAGTTAAACGGACCACTTTGGCTGTAGAGGTCCGTTGGCTAACTGTAGGGACCAGATCGGCTAGCCGAACCCTATTCGTGCTCGACCCCTGCCGGGGGCGCTGCCCCCAGACCCCCGCGCGTAGGGGATCTTATATAGTGGTGGCAAACTATTGGCATCTTGTTTTTCCATTGTAGTTTGGCAACCTGGTTTTGTGAGATGCTTTGTTGTATGGGATACTAACTTGCAGGTGATAATGTCCTCTCCATATGGCCCTCATGTTTTTTCATTCCTTTTACTTATTGGTTTATTTGTGGGTAAGTGTAAGGGGCATCATGATTTCCTTGGTTTCCCATGAAAGGGCAAGGCATGGTGAATTTCCCTATAGCCCTTTTATTTCCATGTTTAGATTACCATGTAAGTCTCATTATAGAGACATAGGAATTTATGTATTTTTAAAAAAAATTTTGTAAATTCTAGAGATGTCTGAAACAAAGAAGGAAAAAGAAAAAGGACTCCTAATTAAAGAGTTTGAAGATTACCAAAAGGTGTTTTGGAGATGCCCAAAGAGTTTGAGGAATCCCAAAGTTTTGGAAAGTCTAGAAGTCCAAGAAGTCTTTTCCTCCTGGGCTATGTGGAGGAGAGGACTAGTCTTTTATTATAGCACTTTCTATTTATGGATGAATGCTTATTTTAGAATATTTCCAGAACTGATCCAAACATAGCAAATTCCAAAATTGGTCAAATCAAATTAATTTTTGGAAAGAGTTCTAATTAGAGTTGGTGGGCCCATGAGATGGATCTATTGGTAACACTAATTTTAGAAACTAGACTTTCCTTAAAATAACTTGACTTGGAACCAATCATTGGTCGTATCATGAGATGAATTTATACCTATATTTGATGGACCAGTACACCTATAAGGAAATCCTTAACTCTAAAATATTAAGTGGGAGCGGGGTATTTATATATATACAAATCCCCATGGTTTTCCACAATAGGTCCATTATATGGAAAGTATTAGCCTTGCGCCATTTTGAGAATGGCCATTCCCCACGGAGGGCTTGTATTTATCTGAATACTGGATATGGATCTCCTATGGATAATGTTGATGAGACGGGGTGGGAGCCCACTCCCCAAGGAGGAGCTGCCCACAACGGTTGTCATCCAATGCTAATTGGTGGGTCGCACTTAACTAAAATAATGATGTAGTATCCCCAAGGATTTGCCTCATGTATTTTAGAAACCGAAGCTAATCGGGAGTCATACATTATTTGGTATGAGATACCTAGATAGTAATGAATGAAGGGGATCATGGAAAGTTAGTCTTAATCCCAATTTTGACCAACTTTGATCCGCACCAGTCTAGGAGGTATTCGCACTCCCCAAGGAGGCATACCCCGCAGGATTGGGATTCTGATGTATTTTGAATTTTGTGGTTATGAGGATTCCCACATAAATTTGGTAGAATACTAAACCCTAATTTCATTTAAATTCATTAATTGAATGTATGGTTATGTGCTATAGTATTACAAGTATGAATTCGAATACTTTCAATCCACTTGCGACCATCCTCAACCAGAACAAGTTGGTGGGATCCAACTATGTAAACTAGAAACGGAATCTGGATATTGTCCTAACAGCTTCAGGATATAAATATGTCCTTACCAAAAGCCCCCTTGAAGAGCCTGGCCCAGATGCATCAAAAGTAGAATAGGGCCTTTACACCAAATGGGCCAAAGACGATGAGATGGCCCGATGTTACATTCTAGCATCCATGTCTAGTGTGCTGCAACACCAACATCAATCTTATAAGACTGCATATGATACGATATCGAACTTAAAGGAGATGTTTGCAGAACAAGGCAGACCTGCTAGGCAGGCAGCCGTGAGGGTGCTCATTAGCACCAAGATGGCTGAAGGTACATCAGTACAGGAACACATGTTGAAGATGATGGACTCATTAAATGAGTTAGATGTACTGGGAGCTGCGATTTATGCAGAATCACAGATTGACATAATCCTTGAGTCACTACCAGAGTCATTCAACAATTTCAAAGTCAATTATAATATGAATAAAATGAATCTGACTCTGGCTGAGCTAGCTAGTCAGCTGGTAGCAACTGAAGGGATTATGAAGAAGAAACCAACTGCCTTAATGACAGAAAAGTTAAGATGCCAAGTCCAAGGGCAGAAAGGCAAAAAGAAATCAGTTCCAAAGGGTCCTAAGGTGGAGAATGGTCCAACTGGTGGCGTGGCCAAAGCTAAGGGTTCAGGGACAAAAGGAAAGTGTTTCCATTGTGGTAAGACAGGACATTGGAAGAAGAATTGTCCAGAATATCTATCTAAGAAAAAGACCCTAGGTATGATTGAGTCACTTATATCTAAAGTTAGTTTTGCAACTGGTACTTCAGAATCCTGGTGTGTGGATTCCGGGGCAACTAATCACATATGTAATACGTTGCAGGGGTTCAGGGAAACCAGGAGGCTAAGTGATGAAGAAATCATTGTCAACCTAGGATCTGACGCTAAGGCAGAGGCTGTTTCAGTGGGAATCATTACTTTATGTTTTTTAAATAATAACTTGGTTTTGTCAGAAACATTATATGTACCGTCTTTAAGGCGGAATTTAATTTCAGTTTCTAGTTTGGTGAATAAAGGTTATTCTATTACTTTTGGTACTGAAGTTGTCATAAAGAGGAATGGTACTTTCATATGTTCTGGTAAGGTAACCAATGGACTTTATTTGTTAACTGCCACGATGTATGAGATACATGATACTGAAATAATTAATAGACCATCATTAAAGAGAAAGTCACCTTCATCTAATCCAACAAAACTTTGGCACCTGAGGCTAGGTCATATAAACCTTAACAGGATTGAGAGGCTAGTGAAAGATGGTATCTTACCTTCATTGGTGGTAGAACCAATGCCTGTCTGTGAGTCTTGCTTGGAAGGTAAAATGACAAAAAGACCCTTTTCAGCTAAGGGTAATAGGGCCAAAGATTTATTGGAATTAGTGCATACTAATGTCTGCGGACCCATTAATGTCAGGGCCAGAGGAGGATATGAGTACTTCATCACTTTCACAGATGATTACTCAAGATATGGTTACATATACCTTATGCACTGCAAGTCCGAAGCTTTTGAAAAGTTCAAAGAGTTTCAAGCGGAAGCGGAAAAGCAATTAGGTGAGAGTATCAAGGCTCTTCGATTAGATCGAGGAGGGGAATATCTCTCTGCTGATTTTATGGGTTACTTATCAAAAAATGGGATTCTATCCCAGTTGTCTACTCCTGGTATGCCTCAACAGAATGGAGTAGCAGAAAGAAGGAACCGGACTCTTTTAGATATGATTAGGTCTATGTTGAGTTTCTCAAGATTACCTATATCCTTTTGGGGATACGCTTTGGATACTGCAATGTACATACTAAACCTTGTACCATCTAAGTCTATACCTAAGACTCCCCGAGAATTATGGTCTAGGCGAAAGCCTAGTCTACAACATTTACACATTTGGGGTTGTCAAGCACACGTGCTCAAGGTTAAGACGGATAAGTTGGAAACGAAGTTGGAAGTATGCACTTTTGTAGGTTATCTTAAAGGAACTAAAGGTTGGTTATTCTATAATCCCAGAGACCAGAAAGTGCTGGTCAGCACCAATACGGTTTTTCTGGAGGAAGATTATATGATGGACCAGAAATCCTTAGAAAAGGTGATCTTGGAAGAGATTCAGGAGCAATCAATTCCAATCCAAGTATGACTGGACTTGAGGAAGAACCGCACTTACCAGACCCAGCAGTTACACCAGTACCTCGTCGTAGTGGGAGGATTGTCAAACCCCCTGACAGGTTCTCATTCTTGGGAGAGTCTTATGAAGCAATCCCAAAAGAGTCGGAACAAGATCCCTCTAACTATGATGAAGCAATCAATGACTTAGACTCGAGACGCTGGCAAGATGCTATGAAAGCTGAGATGGAGTCTATGTACTCAAATAAGGTCTGGACACTTGTCGACTTGCCTGCCAATATTAAACCTATTGGGTGCAAGTGGGTCTACAAGAGAAAAAGAGGACCAGATGGAAGAGTAGAGACCTATAAGGCTAGGCTTGTTGCGAAAGGATATACTCAGAAAGAGGGGATCGATTATGAGGAAACCTTCTCGCCAGTAGCCATGCTCAAATCCATCCGAATACTCTTATCCGTTGCGGCTCATCTCGATTACGAGATTTGGCAAATGGATGTCAAGACGGCATTTCTTAACGGCCATCTTGAGGAAGACATCTATATGGTGCAGCCAGACGGTTTTGTAGCTAAAAACTAGGCGCAAAAAGTTTGCAAGCTGAAGAAGTCTATTTATGGACTAAAGCAGGCATCCCGAAGCTGGAATATTCGTTTTGACCAGGCAATCAAGTCATTTGGTTTTTGTCAAAATCCGGATGAGTCATGTGTATACATGAAAAGTGAAGGTGACAGGGTAGTTTTTCTGGTTTTATATGTCGATGACATCCTTCTCCTCGGGAAAGACATAGGAATGTTGTCAACGGTAAAAGTTTGGTTAGCCAAGATTTTTGATATGAAGGACTTGGGAGAAGCTAGTTACATCCTAGGGATCAAACTCTATCGAGACCGAAAAAATAGGAGTTACATCCTAGGGATCAAACTCTATCGAGACCGAAAAAATAGGATGATTGGCTTATCCTAAGCTGAATATATAGATAAAGTGCTAGTACGGTTTGCAATGCAAGACTCCAAGAAGGGTATCACACCTTTCAAGCATTGAGTGCACCTTTCCAAGGATCAGTGTCCTAAGACACCCGAGGAAAAGGAGCAAATGAGGTCGATACCATACGCTTCAGCTGTTGGTAGCCTCATGTATGCTATGTTATGTACTAGACCAGATATCTGTTATGTAGTGGGCCTACTTAGCAGATATCAATCTAATCCAGGACCTGAACATTGGACTGCTGTAAAATGTATTCTCAAATATTTGAGAAGGACTAGAGATTACATGTTGATTTACAGCAGTGATGAGTTGATTCCAGTCGGATACACAGATTCTAACTTTATGTCAGATAAGGATTCTAGGAAATCCACCTCTGGTTATGTATTTATGCTTGGAGGCGGAGCTATCAGTTGGAGGAGTATAAAACAAGAATGTACCGCTGATTCAACCTCGAAGGTTGAATATGTAGCAGCTTGTGAAGCAGCTAAGGAAGCAGTATGGCTTAAAAAATTCCTTTTGGAACTTAGGGTGGTACCTTTGGCACGACAGCCACTCACAGTTTACTGTGACAGCAGCGGGGCAGTCACTCAGCCAAAGGAACCCAGAAGCCATAAAAGCCAAAAGCATGTACAGAGGAAGTATCACTTAGTCAGAGAGATTGTGCAGAGAGGTGATATTGCTATTACCAAGATAGCCTCTGCGGACAATTTGGCAGATCCCTTTACTAAGCCTTTGACTACCAAAGTCTTTGAGCAGCATGTAGAAGGCATGGGCATGAGATGCAACCCTGACTGGCATTGAGCCCAAGTGGGAGATTGTTAGATTTTGTGGACTCAATCCATCAGTTGATGTAATAAATTAATTAATTTCTTTATTTATCAATAAAATCATGCTTTACTTTCATGAGATGAATATTATTTTACTACTTCATGCACATGACCAATACAAATAACATAATGGTACATAAGTTGAACCGGGTCCCATTAGTATATTAGATGTGATATATGTGCATGGATGAGATCCACACGCGGGAGATATATGTCACAAATCTTATACTTAAATAGCTTCACAACCAGTAATAAGACTGGGCATCTCATTTGATAAGGTTGCAGCACTTTGATCATTATGAGATAGTGTGATTTGTCTCAATCATCAGAATGTAAGATTCTCGATCACGGTGCTGGTACATTAGATGTATGGAAGGACCATGAGATGCACCTTATGGAATTCCGTCTCAATAATAAGGTATGCTCTCATAATTCCCTAACAATAGGCTCTTAATCCTGAGACATTGATGAACTCAAGTTTCTATCTATTCATTTGCTTTGAGTCACCAATGAGTGAGGCCGACTATAGGTTAACACCTCGGTGTCTTGGGTATGTGGTAGTAGAACTGTGGGAACATTGAATGATCAAGATGGAATCTATCTCTATTATCCCCTTGTGCCAATTAATGGATTTGTCATTAGTAAGTGCGCACCCATCTCAATTAAGAGTTAATTGGATGGTACTGATGATTACTGTGATTAATTGGGGCTCAAGGATAATAAGATGTGGAACTTAGATTGGAAGAGACAGATTTATTCCAATTGATCCACGGATATTGATAGAGGGGCCGACTTGTGGTAATTGGGAAGTTTAGGTTCTTCATTGTAATTTATTCCTAAGACTGGAGTGCAATTACATTTATATAGTGGTGTTATTTGCAATTAATTGTGGGCCCGGATTGCACATGAGATGTGGGGTCGCAGTGTTCCAGTTGGAGCTAGCTTTCTAAGGAATCCTTAGTGGTCCCCACGCTAGCCCAAGATATTGGAAAATACTAATCCGACTTTAACTCTCGAAAGAAGAGTTTGGAAAGGAGAAAGTTGCTAATTGCTTTGGAAGTAAGACTTCTATTTCAATTAGACAAGGGAGAGATTTGAAAGTCTATAAAATCTCTTGGACGTCCAATAAGACTCTCTCTTACGCCCAAAACCCTATTCGTCTAAGAGTTATACGAGTTTCTCTCTCCTTCTCTCTTTTAGTTCCTTAGAGTTTCGAGTTAGGATTTCTCCTGAAGATTCCACCACTCTTCTTGAGAAAAGAAATTCAATTCAGGTCATAGTGTGGAAGGCTAAGAGGTGTTAAAGATTCTCATCATCAAGTAGAGTCACAACTTCTTCATTAGAGCACTGCGGATCTCCAAAGGTATGATCTACTTCTTTCATGTCGTAGATTATTGTGGATATTTAGTGCTATTTGATTCTATCTTTTAGATAGAATATTTATTGTACATGGTCACGAGATTGAGGGTAATGCATCCTGGATTGGGTTTTTGGTCTTATAGATAGTTGATCCCTATGTCAAGTGGGTCAAATGTTTTGAAAATCTATCCACGAGACCCACCTGCTTCCAATATTTTAAACATAGCTCTCTGTGGATTTGACCACGTACTTACTAGTATATGACTACATCGCAGCTCTGCACTTGGAGCTCATGATCAGTGTAGAGCAAGAAACTCAGAATGGTTCTTTTATGGAAGATCCTACCATAGAGGGAGAATAAGAATAAGACTTTCTATAAAGTTGATAAACTGTAGGAGTTGTATCTCATGAATCTGTTTTAAAATTTATTTCAACACTTCCATCTTCATGGTCAACAATTGTTTTAAGATCTTGATTTTCTAAAGACCTTTTTAGTTAAGCATTTTCTCAGCACCATTTACCAGATAGATTAATATCATTTCCCTTTATGAGTTTTGGAATATTAACTTTGTTTTTGAAATTAGTTTGGAATAAAGTAGTCATACCTTTTGTTTGATGGGAATAAGCTATGCCTGGAACAACTAAATTCTTGAGTTTATGATAAACTCTATATATGAGAGCAGGATTTTGATTAAGCAGATTCATATCAAAACCTTTTGTCTGGATAGCAAGAATAAGAGTTTCATCTGCACCTGGATCTGTAAGGGAAACAGAGAAATTTGGAAAGCAATTAAAGAAAGTAGGGCCATTAGCCAAACTTGACTCAACCATTCCAAATAATGAATCACTAAATTTTTTATGACTTGTATCTTGAACATAGATGAGAGCTTCTATTCTAAGTCCAAGTCTTGTTAAAGGCTTTAAAGCAACTTACACTAATCCAAAATTAATATAATTGTATTTTTAACAAAGTCCTTTATTTCATGGGGCTTGATTAAAGAAAGATGCTAAATATTACTAGTAACGGATTCAGTTCTTTCGATGGTTTTTACTTTATAACTTGATTTTAATTGAAAATTTCCAACTTTATAAATTTCATTTTTATTTATGGTTGGAATAGTCCATTCACAAATAACTTGATATAAATCGTCATAACTGATTTCTTTACTATTTTTAATAGACATAGAAGACAAGGAATTTGATGATAAGGAATAAGAAGGTACAAACTTTTTAAAAGCTTAGCCATAATTTGTATTACAGAGTTATTTTAACCAAATCCACAATGAGTATTTAATGAATAAAGGATTTACACACCAACAAAATGCCTTAGACGCCTTCACATAGCTAATAACGGTGACAATAATGGCTACCTCAACTTCGCTCCGGGCAGAATATGATTAAAATTTCTCAATAATAACAAACACACAACTAAATATTAAGATTTTTGACATTCTTGCTTTTGAGTCAGCAATTCCTTAAACAAAATCAAAACATAAAGATTAGTGAAGAAATATTCACAAAATGATTTTATATTGCAACGATACTTGATTACAAACTAGATGCCAACTTATCTCTGATACCAAACAGGGAAGATGGTGGCTATACAAAAGCGGAAGGGAGAGGAGAGAGGAGATGGTGGTGGAAGCAAGGCTGGATTTTGACTGGTATTCCAACTCTTGCCTGTACATGAGGATGGCTAGACTTATTTATAGTCATAACAAACATAATTTACATTTCATTACAACTAAATTTAGACTGAATGTGCATTTCATTTAATGTGCTGGCAAACTTCATGATGCTTCCGGACTGCAGGCAAAAATCACAATATTTGTCATAGATGAACTTTATTCTGAATTGTAAGATGTCATGATTTTTTTGAGTGAATTGATATGGTATGTGTCATGTCTTTATTTCTTTTCCCTTTCTGGAGATAAGTTCTTCATGGATGTGCATGTTAGGAATAAAATACTACTTCATTCTTATAAGTGATATGCTTTGTCTTTTAGTACTTTTGCATGTACCTTTTCAGAAAAGTCATTGATGGGCTAGTAGAAAAAGCTTTTCTCATCCTTCCAATGCTTTAGAAAAAGCTCTTGTAGGAAGAATCTTTATGGTAGGCATAGTATTATAGGAGACTTGCATCAAAAGTGCTCATCCCAACCTTTAATTGTTAATTCACTATGGAATAATTAGATTAACTCTTCTCGATTTTCTTCAGAAATATCAAAACACATGTCTTCATAAGCATTTATAATTTGATTAAGAGCTGTATGTCCACATTTATATGGATTCTGTATCACCGTTGTTTGCTCAGCGAGATCATCAACAATGCAAACAACTCGTAGACCGTCACACTAAACATATCTGTATGTACTTGCAAATTCAAGATGTCCTTTTAGATTGAGAAATCTTTGATATTAATCAGAAGCTGGATCATAATTTTAGAGACGTTCTAAGCTGTATTCCAATGTAGCAACTTCATGAGATTCATACCATTGAGCTGGATAATCAACAGGGAGATGCTTGTAATCATTTGAGGTAGAGATGAAATTTTTGCAGACTAAATCTCCTTCTTCATAAGTCATGACAGTCCATAAATGAGATGGTTAATAAAATCAGATTTTTGATCTGTCACCCAAACTTGATGAAATCGTTATGAGAAGTTGTCTTTTGGTAACTCCAAGGATGCGAAGGGCATGACGCACGATTATAGGGAGCTGCTGTATCATTAAAAAATCATATCTTCATAAAGAAAATCTTTGGACTAATCTTTTTCAATATATGAGATATCAACTTCATATGATGGTAGGAACAATTTGGGAAAGCCAGTTGCCTAGCTTAAATATTGATCTTTGAGCATTAATCACTCCTTAATCTGACAAGAAATAGTTTTTTCTTTAATTCTTGCAGCTATCTCATCTGGAAAGGCTATGTGAACCTTTTTCAAGAGGAGAATTCTAGATGTTTTTCCATCAACATAGGTGGATAACAGTGCTTTTTGATGGATGTTATTGCACATAAGGATTTGGCTTTCTAAGTCCTTGATATGGTTTGCAATTTTGGATAGGGTTTTTCTAGTGTGTATTCTTTTATCAGAGAGAATGCACTTCAATGGGCATTGATAAGTTCTTGTGAAATGACAGATAATCTTGGATTAAAGAAAGGAATTGATATTTGTTGGAATGTAGGTATGAAGGAAAAGTTTGATTCCTGAATAGGGACTTTACTTTTGGTTGTAATTGATGTCATAATGAGAAGGGATACTTCCTGAAGGTAGATAGGTCTGAATGAGAATTATCAAGAATTTTTATTTTCTTTGGGAAAAGAAAAATAATTTTATATCTATCCTCCGGGTAGAATTTGAAGGTACCAAAATTTGGATGTAGGATTAAATGTAGAAAACATGAAGACATTAGAGAGACGATTAATTAGATCCATTTTATTAAGAATTGGATATCTGAATGGTTTTTAAACATCTTATTTTTTTTACACTTTGTTTGAATATTATTGATCTGTTGAATAGGAGTTAATTCAACAAAATCAAATTTTAATTCTTTATAGTCTAAAATAGTTTTTAGACCTAATGAGTCAATTTGAAAAGGCTGTAAACTTTGAAGAAAAGGATTTCCAAGGATAACATCATTGTTTAAATCCTTTCCTAGAAGGAAATTAGTCTTTATGCATGTTCCTTTTTTTACAGACATAAACATTACTTAATTTGTATTTGATATGTAGTTTTTTGCTAGTAGTAGTTAGATTGAGTTTATTATTGATTTTTTCATAGTATTTCGTTGGGATTAAACCTTCTCTTATTAAATTAACATATGCGCCACTATCTAGTAAGCAGGTGCTTTAATGAAGAAGTCTTTAACCTTAATTGTAGCTTGAGTTTTCCATTTTTTAAGTGGATTTCTTGTTAAAGAATTTACAAAACCATTTAAGTCTTTATAAAATTTTTCTTGACTTTATAAATTATCATTATTTTCTTGATAATTTTTGAGTGTGTGAAGTTCAAGATTCTCAACACGTTGTTTGCGTTCTTAAAGTTCAATTAAGTCTTGCTTTAATTCTTTTATTTCTTGCTTTTGATTATTTATTTCTTTATAAAGATCTTGAATAGAAAGATGAGCAGGAGCTTGTTACTCTCATAATCTATCTAATATAGTTTTAATGCTGAATTGTTCAAGTAAGTCTGATATGTTATTTGAGGTAAAAGCTTTCCCTTTTTTAGTTCCTTTATTTATATTCTGCATTTTTTCAAAATATTTATTTTTTAAATCATCATCTTTAAGATCTTTAAACATTTCTAGCACCATCTCTTCTGGAGTAGAAAGTACATTTAAAGATAAAGAGGAAGATGGAGTAGATTCATACTGGATTTCACTGACAAATATTTTACAATGACATGTATCCAAAGAATGAGAGAAGAATAATCTGTACTAGAGGAACTAGATGACTCTGATGCTGAGGATCCTTCTAAGATAGTTTTGATTTGTTTTTTTGTTTTTACTTTTATTTTTGGGCAGTTAAGAGCTATATGTCCTTTTTCTTTGCAATTATAACATTGTATTTCTTTTTTCTTGGGATAAGAAGTGGATGGATTATCTTTCGTATAAGATTTCTTCGATTCTTTATAAGGATTTTTATGAGAAGATTTTTTATGATATCTTTTTGAGGGAATATAATATTGTGGAGTTGAAAAATGTTTAGATTTTCATTTTTGATGTTTTCTTTTTAAGTTTATCTTTTTATTATGGCTAGAAAGACTAATTAATGGTTCCATGCCAAATTGATAACAAAAATCACCAAGTTCATATTTGCTGATTCTTTTTCGATTTTCAATTACTCGTTTAAGTTTCATTTCATTGCATAATGAAAATCGAACTTTATTTATCTTTTAAATGAGGTCCCCATATGAATAAAGTCCTTAATTTAAATTTCCATAAATTTTTTATTTTAACTCTTCTCTAACTTTTTCAGCAAAAAGTTTAGGAAGACCAGATATAAATTTTTCTTTCCAAAATTATGAATTGCTTGCATCAATTGCATAAAGTTTGATAAGAAAAATCTTTATACTGATGATAATTTGATAATATTGGGCAAGATAAATTGATTGATTGAGTTTTTATTTTTTCATCTACATTCATATAATTACCAATAAAACGTTTTACTATATTGGTAATAAGTATGTAAATAGAATCAGGAATCATTTGACCTTGAAAAGTAATAATAGCATATCCTGAATGATCACTTTTTACTACATTTTGTATAGCTTGTCTTTCTATATCAGATGGATACTTTTCCCACAAACCATGTAATTGTCCAGTAAATCCAAGGACAACTGCATTTACTGCATGTATTTGATCATTAACGGCAGCCATGATAGTATAGGCATATATTATCATGTATTGGCATAGTTGCAAGATTTGATATTTAGATAGTCCATCTACATTTTATTCATATACTGAAGAGTTTTCAAATCAAAGTCATTTAGAATAGCTTGTTCTTCGAATTGAAGATCAACTGGAGTAGGTCTTGCATAATAATTTCTTGTTTTTGCTACAATGACTATTGGTTTTTATCTTTTAAATATTTTATTGATTTGTCTAGATTCTTGATTTTGATCATCTTGATTTTCATTTGATTTTTCTTCTATAGAGTCAGAAATAGAGATTTCTAAGTCTGAGCTCAAAGCTTTAGAAGCTAAAACATTTATGGACTTTTCATCTTTATTTTCTTTATTATCTTTTAGTTTTATGTTGTAAAACTATGAGATAATTGACTGATTAGTTCGTCAAAAAATTTTAAGGGTTTTTTTTCTAACTTTAGATCTTTAAGGGCTTCACCTTGAAAACCTAAAGATTGTGTCTTGATTACTTTATTGGAAGAAGTAGTTTCATAAAACTTTAATATATTTTTAACTTTATCTTTAATTCTACTGGTTTGTTCGCCAATAGTATGAAGGTTTTATATCTGTATAATTATTTTGTTCTAAAACATGACTTAAATTTGATTTGTAAATAAATTCAGTTTTACCTTTGTCTCCTCTTATTTTTACAACATCTTTTATGGGTACAGCTGAAGTTTTTTTAAAAATGATTTGATGTAATGGAGGATGTATAGATTCTTTAGTTCTTTGTGGAGAAGAACTGGTAAAAGCTATAAGTCAAGAAGAGCTTAATTTAGTTATCATATTGATGGATAAATCTTTAGTATTATAAGCTTTCTTTATGGCTAGTTTAAGCCAATCAAAGAAATAAATATATCTTTGATTATTATACATATTTTTATACCATTTTGCTTTTAGAAAGTCTTTATGTTCTTGAGAAACATGGTAAAAAGAGGATTTTGTGAGAGGATGTAAAGCTAAATTCTTTTTTAACATTTCTTTATCAATTTCAAAGCATTCAATAACATTTATATTGAAATTGGACTCTGAAGGATTATATGTATTAGATGGAGAAGCTTGATAAGAAGGATACACTAGTCCTGTAGGTTGAAGGTCTACATTAGGTGTACAGCAAGAAACTCGAGATGGTTCTTTTATGGAAGATCCAACCACAGAGCTTAGCCATAATTTGTATTACAGAGTTATTTTAACCAAATCCACCACGAGTATTTATCGAAATAGAGGATTTACACACCAACAAAATGCCTGAAAGGCCTTCACATGGCTAACAAGAGCGGCAACAATGGCTACCTCAGCTTTGCTTCGGGCGGAATATGTTTAAAATTTCATAATAATAACAAACATAGAACTAAGTATTAAGACTTTCGATGTTCTTACTTCTGAATCAGCAATTCTTAAGCAAAATCAAAGTATAACATAACAAAGATAGGTGAATAAATACTCACAAAATGACTTTATATTGCCAAAGTACTTGATTACAAATTTGTTACCAACTTGGCTCTAATACCAAATAGGGACGGTGGTGCGTATGCAAAAGCGGAAGGGAGAGGACAGAGGAGATGGTGGTGGAAGCAAGGCTGGATTTTGATTGATATTCCAACTCTTGCTTGTACATGGAGAAAGTTGGTACTATTTATAACCTTAGCAAACATAATTTACATTTCATTACAACTGAATTTACACTTCATTTGCATTTCATTTTATGATGTTTCGGGATTTTACTACTGGATAAAATCACAGGTTGCCCTATAGATGGTTTGTCTTCATGCTCTGATGAGTGTACTTGTTGACTAGGAGGATGTTACTTTATTCCTCTGCATAGTACCTGGTTGATCTGTTACGGAGAGAGGAGTCTATGGAGCCTTGAATTTTCTTATTGGCTTTTGGATTTCTCCCAATTATCTTTTGTCTTCTTTTTCAAAGTAGCTTTTTTGTGTAGTACTTTTTCAACATAACTTTGATGTGTTTGTAAAGAATAGCATAGCTATGGTATGGTAACAATGATAAAGTTTTTGTTATCTTTTCTTTGCAGGCTTTATAGAGAAAACTCTTAATAAATCTTGATAAATCTAAATCTTGATAAGATTAATCACCATCCTGATGAATTCCACTGCAACTGGCGGAGAACTTCATAATAGAGTCAAAATTATGACAACGGTCATTCCAACTTTCATTATCATTTTCAAATTCTCCATGGAATAGCTGAATTAATTCTTCACGAGTTTTTTTTTGAAATGTCAAAATAGATATCTTCATAGGCATTGAGAATTTGATTAAGCTTGGCATGTCCAGATTTAGAAGGATTCTGTATCACTGCTGTTTGCTTAGCGAGATCATCAACAATGCAAACAACTCGGTGACTGTCACAGCAAACATATTTGTATGTACTTGCAAATTCAGGATCTCTTTTTAGATTGAGAAATCTTTGATATTGATCAGAAGTTGGATCACACTTTTAGAGACGTTCTAAACTGTATTCCATTGTAGCGACTTCATGAGACTCATACCATTGAGCTGGATAATCAACAGGGAGATGCCCGTAATCATTCAAAGTAGAGATGAACTTTTTGCAAACTAAATCTCCTTCTTCATAATTCATGAGGGTCCATAATTGATAAGGTTGATAAAACCGGATTTATGATCTTTCACCCAAACTTGATGAAATTGTTATGAGAAGTTGTCTTTTGGTAACTCCAAGGCTGCGAAGGGCATGATGCACAATTGTAGGGAGCTGCTATATCATTTCAAAATCATCCCTGCAAAAAGAAAATCTTTGGACTAATCCTTGTTCTATATATGAGATTTCAACTTCATATGATGGCAGGAACAATTTGGGAAACCAGTTGCCCAGCTTAAATATTGAGCTTTGAGCATTAATTGCTCCTTAATCTGACAAGAAATAGCTTTTTCTCTAATTCTGGCAACTATCTCATCTGGAACGGCTGTGTAAACCTTTTCCAGGAGGTGAATTCTAAATGTTTTTTCATCAGCATAGGTGCATAACAATGCTTTTTGATGGATGTTATAACACATAAGGATTTGGTTTTCTAAGCCCTTGATATGGTTTGCAATTTTGGATAGGGGTTTTCAAGTATTTTTTCTTTTATAAGAGAGAATGGCACTCCAATAGGTATTGATAAGTTCTCGTGAAATGACAGATAATCCTGGATTGAAAAAGGGAATTGATATTTGTTGGGATGTAGGTATGAAGGAAGAGCTTGAATCTTGAAGAGGGGCTTTGCTTTCGCTTGTACTTGATGTCATAATGAGAAGGGATACTTCCTGAAGGAAAATAGGTCTGAATGAGAATTATCAATAATCTGAATTTTTATTTTCTTTGGGAAAAGAAAAATAATTTTATATCTATCTTCTGGGTAGAATTTGAAGGTACCAAAATCTGGATGTAGGATTAAGTATAGAAAACATGAAGACATCAGAGAGAAGATTAATAAGATCTATTTTATTTGGAACTGGATGTCTGAATGGTTTTTGAACATCTTATTCTTGTTTACACTTTGTCTGAATAATATGATATGTTGAATAGGAGTTAATTCAACAAAATCAAAATTTAATTCTTTATTGTCTAAAATAGTTTTTAAACTAGATGAGTCAATTTGAAAAGGCTGTAAAATTTGTAGGAAAGGATTTCCAAGGATAACATCCTTGTTTAAATCCTTTCCTAGAAAGAAATTAGTCTTTATGCATGTTCCATTTTTACAGACATAAACATTCCTTAATTTGAATTTGATATGTAGTTTTTTTGCTAGCAGTAGCTAGATTGGGTTTGTTATTGGTTTTTCATAATATTTTGTTAGGATTAGTCCTTCTCTTATTAAATTAACATCTGCGCCACTATCTAGGAAGTAGAGTGCTTTAATAGAGAATTCTTTGATCTTAATTTTAAATTGAGTTTTCCATTTTTTAAGTGGATTCCTCATTAAATAGTTTTCATAAAATTTTTCTTGATTTTCTAAATTATAATTATTTTCTTGATAATTTTTTAGAATGTGAAATTCAAGATTCTCAGCACGTTGTTTGAATTCTTGGAGTTCAATTAAGTCTTGTTTTAATTCTTTTATTTCTTATTTCTTTATTATTAATTTCTTTATAAAGATCTTGAATAGAATGATTAGTAGGAGCTTGTCGCTCTCTTAATCTATCTAATATAGTTTTAAAGCTGAATCGTTCAGGTAAGTCTGATATGTTATTTGATGTAGAAGCTTTTCTTTTTTTTAGTTCCTCAATTTATATTCTGTATTTTTTCAAAATATTTATATTTTAATTCCTCATGTTTTAGATCTTTAAACATTTCTAGCACCAACTTTTCTAGAGCAGAAAGTACGTTTAAAGATAAAGAGGTCGAAAAAGCAGATTTATACTGGATTCACTGTCAAGTATTTTACAATGACATATATCTGAAGAATGAGAGGAAGAATAATCTATATCAGAGGAACTGGATGACTTTGACACTGAGGATCCTTTTAAGATAGTTTTGATTTCTTTTTTTATTTTAACTTATATTTTTGAGCAATCAAGGGCTATATTTCATTTTTCCTTGCAATTGTGACATTGTATGTCTTTTTTCTTGGGATGAGAAGTGGATGGATTATTTTTTGTATAAGATTTCTTTAATTATTTATAAGGTTTTTATGAGAAAATTTTTTATGATATCTTTTTGAGGGAGAATAATATTGTGGAGTTGAAAAATGTTTAGATTTTCTTTTGTGATGGTTTCTTTTTAAGTTTTTCTTTTATTATGGCTAGAAGGACTAATTAATGGTTCCATGCCAAATTGATAACAAAAATCACCAAGTTCATATTTGCTAATTCCTTTTTGATTTTCAATTTGTCATTTAAGTTTGATTTCATTGCGTAATGAAAATCCAACTTTATTTATCTTTTGAATGAGGTCACGATATATATGAAATCCATAATTTAAATTTCCATAATTTTCTGATTTTAATGCTTCTGTAACTTTTTCTATAAAAAGTTTAGGAAGACCGGATATAAATTTTTTTTCTAAAATTTTGACTTACTTGCATCGATTGTATAGAGTTTTGATAAGAAAACATCTTTATACCAAGAAAATTTGATAATTTTAGGCAAGATAAATTGATTAATTGTGTTTTTATTTTTTCTTCTACATTCATATAATTACCAATAAAATGTTTTACTATTTTGGTAATAAAGATGTAAATAGAATCAGGAATCATTTGACCTTGAGGAGTAATAGTAGGATTTCTTGAAGGATCTCTTTTTACTGCATTTAGTATAGCTTGTTTTTCTATATTAGATAGGTACTTTTCCCACCAACCATGTAATTGTCCAATAAATCCAAGGACAATTGCATTTACTGCATGTCTTTGATCATTACCGGCAACCATGATGGTAACGGCATATATCATCATGTGTTGGCCAATAATATGAAGGTTAATATTTGTATAATTATTTTGTTCTAAAAATGACTTAAATCTGATTTGTAAATAAATTTAGATTTACCTTTATCTCCTTGTATTTTTGCAACATCTTTTATGGGTACAGCTGAAGTTTCTTTATATATGATTTGATGTAATAGAGGATGTATAGATTTTTTAGTTTTTTGTGGAGAGGAACTGGTAGAAGCTATAATCTAGGAAGAGCTTAATTTAGTTATCATATTGATGAATAAATCTTCAGTATTATAAGCTTTCTTCATGGTTAGTTTAAGCCAATCAAAGAAATAAATATTTCTTTGATTATCATTTGTTTTAGACTCTTCTTCTATTGGATTAGCTACAGAAAGTTATGAATCTGAGCTAGAGGCTTTAAAATTTGAGACTAAAACATTTATAGATTTGTTAACTTTTTGATATTTATTTTCTTGAAATTTTATATTTGTAAAACTATGAGATAATTGATTATTAGTTCATTTGAAAATTTTAAAGGTTTCTTTCTAACTTTAGATCTTTAAAGGCTTCACCTTGAAAACCTAAAGTTAGTATCTTAATTATCTTTTGTGAAGAAGATGCTTCATAAATTTTTAAAATATTTTCAACTTTATCTTCAATTCTATTGGTTTGTTGGCCAATAGTATGAAGGTTAATACTTGTATAATTATTTTGTTCTAAAACATGACTTAAGTCTAACTTATAAATTAATTCAAATTTACCTTTATCTCCTTGTATCTTTGCTACATCTTTTATGGGTATGGCCAAAGTTTCTTTATATATGGTTTTATGTAATGGAGGATGTATATATTCTTCACTTCTTTGTGGAGAAGAACAGGTAGAAGCTATAATCCAAGGTGGACTTAATTTTGTTATCATATTGATGGATAAATCTTCAGTATTATAGGCTTTCTTTATGGCTAGTTTAAGCCAATCAAAGAAATAAATATTTGTTTGATTATCATACATATATTTATACTATTTTTATTTTAAAAAATCTTTATGTTCATGAAAAACCTATTTAAAAAAGGATTTTGTTAAAGGATGTAGAGCTAAATTCTTTTTTAACATTTCTTTATCAATTTCAAAACATTCAATAACATTTATATTGAAATCAAATTCCGAAGGATTATATGTATTAGATGGAGAAGCGTAATAAGAATGATACACTAGTCCTGTAGGTCGAAGGTCTACATTAGGTGTAGAGCAAGAAACTCAGAATGATTCTTTTATGGAAGATCCTACCATCAAGGGACGATGTGAATAAGACTTTCTAGAAGGTTGATAAATCATAGGAGTTGTATCTCTTGAATCCATTTGAAAATTTATTTCAACACTTCCATCTTCATGTTCAATAATTGTTTCAATATCTTAATTTTCCAAAGTCCTTTCTAGCTGGGCGTTTTCTAAGTGCCATTTACTAGATAGATTAATATCATTCCACTGTATGAGATTTGGAATATTAACTTTATTTTTGAAACTGGTTTGGAATAAAGTAGTCATACCTTTTGCTTGATGGTAATATGCTATGCCTGGAACAACTGACTTCATGAGTTTATAACAAACTCCATATATGAAAGCAAGATTTTGATTATGAGGATTCATATCAAAACCTTTTGTCTGGATAGCAAGAGTAAGAGCTTCATGTGCACCTGGATTTGTAAGGGAAATAAAGAAATTTGGAAAGCAATTGAAGAAAGTAGGGCCATTAGCCAAACTTGATTTAACCATTCAAAGTAATGAATCACTGAATTTTTTATGTCTTGTATCTTGAACATAGATGAGAGCTTCAGTTCTAAGTCCAAGTCTTGTTAAAGGCTTTAGAGCAACTTGCATAAGTCCAAAATGAATATAATTGTATGTTTTAACAAAGTCCTTTATTTCATGGGGCTTGATTAAAGAAAGATGCTGAATATTACTGGTAATAAATTCAATTCTTTCCATGGTTTTTACTTTATAACTTGATTTTAATTAAAAACTTCCAACTTTATAAATTTCATTTTTATTTACGATTGGAATAGTCCAGTCACAAATAACTTGATCCAAATTGTCATAACTGATTTCTTCACTATTTTTAATAGACTAGAAATAAGGAATTCGATGATGAGGAAGAAGAAGGTATAAACTTCTTAATAAGCTTAGCCATAATTTATATTACATAGTTATTTTAACCAAATCCACCACGAATATCTAACGAAATAGAGGATTTACACACCAACAAGGCACTTTAAACGCCTTCAGACTGCTAACAACGGCGATAACAATGGTTACATCAGCTTCGCTTCAGGCGGAATATGATTAAAGTTTATCAGTAATAACAAACAAGAACTAAGTATTTAGACTTTTGACATTCTTACTTTTGAGTCAGCAATTCCTTAAGTAAATTCAAAGCCTAACATAACAAAGATAAGTGAGAAATACTCACAAAACAATTTTATATTGCCAAAGTATTTGATTATAAATTTAATATCAACTTGGCTCTGATACCAAATGGGGAAGACGGTGGGTATACAAAAGTGGAAGGGAGAGGAGAGAGGAGATGGTGGTGGAAGCAAAACTGGATTTTGGCTAGTATTCCAACTCTTGCCTATACATGAGGAAGGCTAGACCTATTTATAGTCATAACTAGCATAATTTACATTTGATCACAACTGAATTTACACTGCATTTGCATTTCATTTCATGTGTTGACAAATTTCGTGATGTAACCGTATTGCAAGCAAAAATTACAATCTTTGTTATTGATGAACTTTATTCTGAATAGTGAGATGTCATGGTTGCTTTGAGTGACTTGACATGGTATGTGCCATGTCTTTCTTTTCCCTTTCTGGAGATAAATTCTTCATAGATGTGTATATCGGGAATAAAATACTACTTCATCTTATGAGAGATATGTTTGTCTTTCAGTACTTTTGTATGTACTTTTTCCAAAAAAATCATTGATGGGCCAGTAAAAAAAGCTCTTGTAGGAAGAATCTTTATACTAGGCATAGTATTATTGGAGACTTACATCAGAAGTGCTCATCCCAGCCATCATTTGTTAATTCACCATGGAATAATTGGATTAACTATTCTCGAGTTCTGTCAGAAATATCGAAAGACATGTCTTCATAAGCATTGATAATTTGATTAAAAGCTGTATGTCCAGATTTATATGGATTCTGTATTACCGTCGTTTGCTTAGCGAAATCATCAATGATGCAAACAACTCTTCGACCAACACACCAAACATATTTGTATGTACTTGCAAATTCAAGATCTCCTTTTAGATTGAGAAATCTTTGATATTGATTAGAAGCTGGTTCATACTTTTAGAGACATTCTAAGCTGTATTCCATTGTAGCGACTTCATGAGATTCATACTATTGAGCTGGATAATCAACAGGGAGATGCTCGTAATCATTCAAAGTAGAGATGAACTTTTTGTAGACTAAATCTCCTTCTTCATAATTCATAAGGGTCCATAATTAATAAGGTTGATAAAACTGGATTTATGATCTTTCACCCAAACTTGATGAAATTGTTATGAGAAGTTGGTTGTCTTTTGGTAACTCCAAGGCTGCAAGGGCATGATGCACGATTGCAAGGAGCTGCTATATCTTTTCAAAATCATCCCTGCATAAAGAAAATCTTTGGACTAATCCTTGTTCTATATATGAGATATAACTTCATATGATGGCAGGAACAATTTGGGAAACTAGTTGCCCAACTTATATATTGAGCTTTGAGCATTAATTGCTCCTTGATCTGACAAGAAATAGTAATTTCTCTAATTTTGGCAGCTATCTCATCTAGAAGGGCTGTGCTAACCTTTTCTAGGAGGTGAATTCTAGATGTTTTTTCATCAGTATAGGTGGATAATAGTGCTCTTTGATGGATGTTATAACACATAAGGATTTGGCTTTCTAAGTCCTTGATATGATTTGCAATTTTGGATAAGGTTTTTCGAGTGTTTTTTCTTTTATCAGAAAGAATGACACTCCAACGGGCATTGATAAGTTCTTGTGAAATGATAGATAATCCTGGATTGAAGAAAGGAATTGATACTTGTTGGGATGTAGGTATGAGGAAGAGCTTGATTCCTGAATAGGGGCTTTACTTTTGGTTGTACTTGATGTCATAATGAGAAGGGATACTTCCTGATAGCAAATAGGTCTGAATGAGAGTTATCAAAATTTTTATTTTCTTTGGGAAAAGAAAAATAATTTTATATTTGTCCTCCGGGTAGAATTTGAAGGTACCAAAATCTGGATGTAGGATTAAGTGTAGAAAACATGAAGACATCAGAGAGACAATTAATAAGATCCTTATTTGGAACTGGATATCTGAATGGTTTTTGAACATCTTATTCTTGTTTACACTTTGTTTGAATAATATGATATGTTGAATAGGAGTTAATTCAACGAAATCAAAATTTAATTCTTTATTGTCTAAAATAGTTTATAGACCTAATGAATCAATTTGAAAAGGCTGTAAAATTTGTAGAAAAGGTTTTCCAAGGATAACATCATTGTTTAAATCCTTTCTTAGAAGGAAATTAGTCTTTATGCATGTTCAAATTTTACAGACATAAACATTACTTAATTTGAATTTGATATGTAGTTTTTTGATAGCAATAGCTAGATTGAGTTTATTATTGGTTGTTTCATAATATTTTGTTGGGATTAATCCTTCTCTTATTAAATTAACATCTGCTCCGCTATTTAGTAAGTAGAGTGCTTTAATAGAGAAGTCTTTGCCCTTAATTGTAGCTTGAGTTTTCCATTTTTTAAGTGGATTTCTTATTAAAGAATTTACAAAACTATTTAAGTCTTTATCAAAATTTTCTTGATTTTCTAAATTATCATTATTTTCTTGATAATTTTTGAGTGTGTGAAATTCAAGATTCTCAACACGTTGTTTGAGTTCTTGAAGTTCAATTAAGTCTTGTTTTAATTCTTTTATTTCTTGCTTTTGATTATTTATTTCTTTATAAAGATCTTGAATAGAAAGATGAGTAGGGGCTTGTTACTCTCTTAATTTATCTAATATAGTTTTAATGCTGAATTGTTCAGATAAGTCTGATATGTTATTTGATATAGAAGCTTTCCCTTTTTTAGTTCCTTTATTTATATTCTATATTTTTTTCAAAATCTTTATTTTTTAATGTTTCATCTTTTAGACTTTAAACATTTCCAACACTATCTCTTCTAGAGCAGAGAGTATGTTTAAAGATAAAGAGGAAGAAGAAGCATATTCATATTGGATTTCATGGCCAAATATTTTACAATGACATGTATCTAAAGTATGAGGGGAAAAATAATCTATATCAGAGGAACTGAATAACTCTGACGCCGAGGATCCTTTTAAGATAGTTTTGATTTCTTTTTCTATTTTAACTTTTATTTTTGGGCAGTCAAGAGCTATATGTCCTTTTTCTTTGCAATTATAACATTATATTTCTTTTTTCTTAGGATAAGAAGTGGATGGATTATCATTTGTATAAGATTTCTTTAATTCTCTATAAGCGTTTTTATGAGAAGATTTTTATAATATCTTTTTGAGGGAGTATAGTATTGTAGAGTTTAAAAATGTTTAGATTTTCTTTTTTGATGGTTTCTTTTTAAGTTGTCTTTTTATTCTGGCTAGAAGGACTGATTAATGGTTCCATCCTAAATTGAAAACAAAAATCACCAAGTTCATACTCGTTGATTCTTTCTTGATTTTCAATTTGACGTTTAAGTTTGATTTCATTGCATAATGAAAATCCAACTTTATTAATCTTTTGAATTAAATTACCATATGTATATATTCCATAATTTGAATTTGCATAATTTTCTGATTTTAATTCTTTTCTAACTTTTTCTGCAAAAAGTTTAGGAAGACCATATATGAATTTTTCTTTCCAAAATTCTGAATTACTTACATCGATCATCTAGAGTATTGATAAGAAAACATCTTTAATCCAATGAAAATTTGATAATGTTGGGCAAGATAAATTGATTAATTGTGTTTTTAATTTTTCTTCTACGTTCATATAATTACCAATAAAATGTTTAACTATAATGGTAATAAGCATGTAGATGGAATCAGGGATCATTTGGCCTTGAGGAGTCAGAACAGGATTTCCTGAGGGATCTCCTTTTACTACATTTAATATATCATTTCTTTCTGTATCAGATAGGTATTTTTCCTACCAACCATGTAACTGTCTAGTAAATCCAAGGACGACTGCATTTACTGCATGTCTTTCATCAATACCACAGTCATTATGGTAGAGGCATATATCATCATGTGTTGGCATAGTTGCAGGATTTGATATTCAGATAGTCCATCTACATTCCATTCATATACTAAAGAGTTTTCAAATCAAAGGCCATTTAGAATAGCTTGTTCTTCTAATTGAAAATCAACTGGAGTAGGTCTTGGATAATAATTTCCTGTTTTTGCTATAGTGACTATTGGTTTTTGTCTTTCAAATGTTTTATTGATTTGCAGTGATTCTTGATTTTCATTTAATATTTCTTTTATCGAGTCAGAAATAGAGAATTCTGACTTTGAGCTTGAAGCTTTAGAAACTAAAAGATTTATGGATTTTTCATCTTTATTTTCTTTATTATCTTTAAGTTTTATGTTTGTAAAACTATGACATAACTGATTGATTAGTTCATCTGAAAATTCTAAGGGTTTTTTTTTCTAACTTTAAATCTTTAAGGGTTGCACCTTGAAAACCTAAAGATTGTGTCTTGATTACTTTATGGGAAGAAGTAGTTTCATAAAATTTTAAAATATTTTCAACTTTATCTTCAATTATATTGGTTTGTTAGCCATTAGTATGAAGGTTTATATTTGTATAATTATTTTGTTTTAAAACATGACTTAAATATGATTTGTAAATAAATTTAGTTTTACCTTTGTCTCCTTGTATTTTTGCAACATCTTTTATGGGTACAGTTGAAGTTTCTTTATAAATGATTTGATGTAATGGAGGATGTATAGATTCTTTAGTTCTTTGTGGAGAGGAACTGGTAGAAGTTATAATTCAAGAAAAGCTTAATTTAGTTATCATATTGATGGACAAATCTTCAGTATTATAAGCCTTCTTCATGGCTAGTTTAAGCCAATCAAAGAAATAAATATTTCTTCGATTATCATACATATATTTATACCATTTTGCTTTTAAAAAGTCTTTATGTTCTTGAGAAACATGGTTAAAAAAGGATTTCATAAGAGGATGTAAAGCGAAATTCTTTTTTAACATTTCTTATCAATTTCAAAACATTCAATAACATTTATATTGAAATCGGATTTCGAATGATTATATGTATTAGATGGAGAAGCTTGATAAGAAGGATGCACTAGTCCTGTAGGTCGAAGGTCTACATTAGGTATAGAGCAAGAAACTCGGGATGGTTCTTTTATGGAAGATCCTAACACAAAGGGAGGATGAGAATAAGACTTTCTAGAAGGGTGATAAACTGTAGGAGTTGTATCCCTTGAATCTGTTTGAAAATTTATTCCAACACTTCCATTTTCATGTTCAATAATTGTTTCAATATCTTGATTTTCTAAAGGCCGTTCAGGTTGAACGTTTTCTAAGCGCCATTTGCCAAATAGATTAATGTCATTCCACTATATGAGTTTTGGAAAATTAACTTTATTTTTGAAATTAGTTTGGAATAAAGTAGTCAGACCTTTTGCTTGATGGGAATAGGCTATGCCCGGAGAAACTACATTCATGAGTTCATAATAAACTCTATATATGAGAGCAAGTTCTTGATTATGAGGATTCATATCAAAACCTTTTATCTGGATAGCAAGAGTAAGAGCTTCATGTGCACCTGGATCTGTAAGGGAAATAAAGAAATTTGGAAAGCAATTAAAGAATGTAGGGCCATTAGCCAAACTTGATTCAACCATTCCAAGTAATGAAGCACTGAATTTTTTATTTATTGTATCTTGAACATAGATGAGAGCTTCAGTTCTAAGTCCAAGTCTTGTTAATGGCTTTAGATCAACTTTCACTAATCCAAAATGAATATAATTGTATGTTTCAACAATGAATATGATTGTATGTTTTAACATACTCCTTTATTTTATGGGGCTTGATTAAAGAAAGATGCTGAATATTACTGGTAATGGATTCAGTTCTTTTGATGGTTTTTACTTTATAACTTGTTTTTAATTGAAAACTTCCAACTTTATAAATTTCATTTTCTTTTTCAGTTGGAATAGTCCACTCACAAATAACTTGATCTAAATCATCATAACTAATTTCTTCACTATTTTTAATAGACATAAAAGATAAGGAATTTGATGATAAGGGAAAAGAAGGTGCAAACCTCTTAATAAGCTTAGCCATAATTTGTATTACATAGTTATTTTAACCAAATCCACCACGAGTATCTAATGAAATAGAGGATTTGCACACCAATAAAATGCCGTAAATGCCTTCACACAGCTAACAAAGGCGACAACAATGGCTACCTCAGCTTCACTCTGGGCTGAATATGATTAAAATTTCTCAATAATGACAAACACAAAACTAAGTATTAAGACTTTTGACGTTCTTACTTCTGAGTCAGCAATCCTTAAGTAAGATCAAAGCCTAACATAACAAAGATAAGTGAAGAAATACTCACAAAACAACTTTATATTGCCAAAGTACTTAATTACAAATTTGATACCAACTTGGCTCTGTTACTAAATGAGGAATACAAAAGTGCAAGGGAGAGGAGAGAGGAGATGGTGGTGGAAGCAAGGCTAGATTTTGACTGGATTCCAACTCTTGCCTGTACATGACGAAGACTAGACTTATTTATAGTTTTAACAAACATAATTTACATTTCATTGCAACTAAATTTATACTGTATTTGCATTTCATTTCATGTGCTAACAAATTTCATGATGCTTTAGGACTGCTGGATAAGATCACAATATTCACTATAGATGAACCTTATTCTGAATAGTGGATTGTCATGATTGCTTTGTAGGAAATTAAATGGCTTAATAAAGCATATGTCTTGTCTTGGCTTTATTTTTTTCCTTTTCTTCGGATAGATAAACTTAATGGAGAATTTTCAAATGACTTTTTTTTTTGTATTTGTTCAATAATTTCCATTTGAAGTTCTTTTTTGAGTTGAAGCAAATCTGCTTCTACATAAAGAGCAGAAGGAGGGCTGAACAAGAATTCTTCTATTTGTCAATATCACTTGCTGGATGAACCCCTTTTTTTTCTTTTTCAAGAGTTTTGAGAACTTCAGAGAATGATGGCTTTATAGCTTGATCGGTAGAATATTGTTGGAGTATTGCAGTATAATCAAATTGATGCCAAAACTTGATATAAATAATTTGAGATAAAGCTGGTGAACTGAAGTCCATTTCCTTATAAAAATTCCATTTCAAGATCAAAGGAATCTCCTGCTTGTAATAAAACCGCATAGTAACATAAGGTTTTATTGCAAGTTGTAGGTGCTAATAAAGGTTTTTTTATTCTGATTTGAGAAGGGCTTTAAATGATACAGAATAAGATTCATAAATAGGAAGAAGTGCTTGAGGAAGGATGTCTTTAGTGGCACCAAAAAGGATCTAGAATTATGTGAAGAACCAAATAGGTATTTTATGGGAGTTTGATTTGAATCTGATGAACCAGGAATGCTGGAAGGATGGGTTTTGATAATACAGGATGACTTCCCAAGCAAAAATGTAATCATAATAATTAAGAATAAATTCTGAATCAAGCCTTTGAAGCTTATAAAGAGGTCGTCCCCATTCTTCTGCAGAGAGAACATGTAGGATTTTGATTTTTGAATAGAGAATAGTAATATTAGGTGGTAAAGCATTTAAGTATGAATTTTTTGATCCATCTGTATGATCAATATTACAACTACTAGTTCTGATCAGAATCTGTTCATAAACTTTATAGTCAAGAGGTTGGATAAATAAGTGTTCAAGAGAAAAAGGGGTTTGAATAAGATGTTCAATAGAAATGGTATCTGCATAAGATATGTCAACTAAGGAATAAATTCTCAAAGGTGCTTTTATGGCAAAATATTGGGCTTGTGAAGCTTGAGGTTTTCTGGATACAAGGCTTGATGGGCTTTGAAATTAAGGAATATTAGAAGAATGGGTTGCTCCCCATCTCTCTATAATTGCCGCTGGATTTTCTAGATAAAGGTGTAGTGTTCAAAATGGAAGAAACTTTATTAGTTGGGGATTGGAGAAAGGGCCTAATCTACCGAGGCTTCATTCTTTTGTCCCTATAAAAACTTACAAGATAAAAATCAGGAAGAGAATTATTTTTGCCTACAATATAATCAATGTCAAAGTCAAATATGGCTAATAAAGTTTGCCAACGAGCAAAGATTTGCTTAGCAGCAAGATTTTTTACATCTTTTTCTAATATTTCTTTAGCAGATTTACAATCTATTCTTAATAAAAAAATTTTTGTTTAATAAATCACTTTGGAACTTCATTATACTATTTACTATGATAGGATTTCCTTTTTAATAGTTGAATAATTATGTTGAGTGGGTGTCCATATTCTAGAAGTGAAACAAAGAATTTCTTCTTTTCTAAGGACGTTTCTTTGTAGAAGGATTCTTTCAAAATCTATTTCAAATGCATCTATTTGAACTATTTTTAATAAATTTGGATGATGGATAGTTAAACAAGGTAAAATTTGGACTTTCTGTTTAATATTTTGAATAGCTTTTTTATGAGCAGGTGACCATTCTATGGGATTTTTGGTCAAGTGCATTTGCAAGATTTTTCTTTCTTTACCAAGATCTTTATAAAAGTCATAAATATAATTAAGGTATCCTCGAAAACGTTGCAATTGCTCTTTATTAAGAATTTCATCAGGAAATTGGGAAGCAAATTTAATAACTCTTTGGACTAGAGAAATAGTTCCTTTTTTTATTATAATCCATGAAACTCAATTTCTGTTTGAAAAATCTTCATTTTCTCTTGGGATAAGACAAGTCCATTCTTGATAATAACTTTTTTAAAAATATTTAAATGTTTCCAATGGTCACAAATAGAATTTGAAAAAACATGAATGTCATCTGTATAGATGAGTGTAAAAGCTTGATATGGGTTAAAAATGTCATTCATTATTGTTTGAAATTCTGAAGGAGTGTTTTTTAAACCAAATGGCATAACGTTCCATTCATAATGGCCAAATGGTACGGTAAAAGTAGTTTTATACCTGTCCTCTGTGGTGATTTGAATTTGCCAAAATCCTGATTTAAGATCAAATTTGGAAAAAAGGAAGGCACCAGCTAAACGGTTAATAAGATCAGTTTTATTTGGAACTGGATATCTGATGGACTTTAAGACTTTATTTAAAGGCTTGTAGTTGATAACAAGATGGGGAACACCTCGTTCTTGTTTAGGTGCTTTATTTACATAAAACGCTGCATAACTCCAAGGGGATTGTGATTTCTGAATAAGCTTTTTAACAAGAAGATCATTGATTTCTTTAGTACATAGTTGTACAAGGTCTTTAGTCATCTGAATATGTCAAGCTTTAGTAGGAATTTGAGATTCATCGAAATTAGTAATATATGAAAGAGAAACAATATGGTGTTTCCTATGCCAAAAGGTTAGAACAGTATTCTGTTTTAAGAGATTTTTGAAATTGGATTATATCTTTTTGGAATTTTGGTTTTTGTAATTCTTTTTCAATTCTTAAAGAATTCATATCTTCTTGAAGATATGCAATTTGTTTTTCTTTATAAGCAATTTGACTTTCAATGATATTGATATGTTGAATAGGAGTTGATTTAACAAAATCAAAAATTAATTTTTATTGTCTTTAATAGTTTTAAGGCCTGATGAATCAATTTGAAAAGGCTGTAGAATCTGTAGAAAAGGATTTCCAAGGAAACATCATTGTTTAAATCTTTTCCGAGCAAGAAATTAGTCTTTATATATGTTCCATTTTTGCAAACATAGACGTTATTTAGTTTATAATGGATATGGAGTTTATTACTAGCAATTGTTAGACTGAGTTTATTTTTGGTTTTTTCATAATATTTTGTTGGGATTAATCCTTCTCTATTAAATTAACATCTGCGCCACTATCTAGTAAGCAGAGTGCTTTAATAGAGAAGTGCTTGACGTTAATTGTAACTTGAGTTTTCCATTTTTGAGGTGGATTCCTTGTTAAAGAATTTACAAAACCATTTAAGTTTTAATCAAATTTTTCTTGATGTTCTAAATTATCATTATTTTCTTGATAAATTTTGAGTGTGTGAAATTCAAGATTCTCAACACGTTGTTTGAGTTCTTGAAGTTCATTTAAGTTTTGTTTTAATTCTTTTATTTCTTGCATTTGATTATTAATTTCTTTATAAAGATCCTGAATTGAAAGATGAGTAGGAGCTTGTTGCTCTCTTAATCTATCTAAAATAGTTTTTATACTGAATTGTTTAGGTAAGTCAGATATATTACTGGATTAGAAGCTTTTCCTTTTGCATTTCCATTGTTTATTTTATGTATTTTTTCAAAATGTTTATTTTTTAATTCTTCATCTTTTAGATCTTTAAACATTTTTAGCACTATTTCTTCTGGAGTAGAGAGTACGTTTAAAGATGTAGATTCATAATAGATTTAACTGTCAAATGTTTTACAATGACATGTATCTGAAGAATAATCTTCATCAGAGGAGCTAGATGATTCTAAGAATGAGGATCAGGATCCTTTGATTTCTTTTTGAGATGAAGTAATTCAGGAGGTTGTAAAATATTTTCAACTTTATCTTCAATTCTATTAGTTTATTGGCCAAGAGTATGAAGGTTAATATTTGTATAATTATTTTTTTCTAAAATATGACTTAAGTTTGATTTGTAAATAAATTCAGATTTACCGTTATCTCCTTGTATTTTTAGAAGATCTTTTATGGGTACAGCTGAAGTTTCTTTATATATGATTTGATGTAATGGAGGATGTATAGATTCTTCAGTTCTTTGTGGAGATAAACTAGTAGAAGCTATAATCCAAGATGAGCTTAATTTTGTTATCATATTGATGGATAAATCTCCAGTATTATAAGCTTTCTTTATGGCTAGTTTAAGCTGATCAAAGAAATAAATATTTCTTTGATGATCATACATACATTTATACGACTTTTCTTTTAAGAAATCTTTATGCCCTTGAGAAACCTATTTAAAAAAGGATTTTGTTAAAGGATGTAAAGCTAAATTCTTTTTTAACATTTCTTTATCAATTTCAAAACATTCAATAACATTTATATTGAAATCAGATTCAGAGGGATTATATGCATTAGTTGGAGAAGCTTGATAAGAAGGACACACAAGTCCTATAGGTCGAAGGTTTACATTAGGTGTAGAGCAAAAAACTCGGGATGGTTCCTTTATGGAAAATCTTACCGCAGAGGGAGGATGAGAATAAGACTTTCTAAAAGGTTGATAAATTGTAGGAGTTGTATCTCTTGAATCTATTTGAAAATTTATTTCAACACTTCCATTTTCATGTTCAATAATTGTTTCAATATCTTGATTTTCTAAAGACCTTTATGGTTGGGTGTTTTTTAAGCGTCATTTACCAGATAGATTAATATCATTCTACTATATGAGTTTTGGAATATTAACTTTATTTTTGAAATTAGTTTGGAATAAAGTAGTTGTACTTTTTCCTTGATGGGAATAAGCTATGCTTGGAACAACTGAATTCATGAGTTTATAATAAACTCTATATATGAGAGCAAGATTCTGATTATGAAGATTCATATCAAAACCTTTTGTCTGGATAGCAAGAGTAAGAGCTTCATGTGCACCTAGATCTATAAGGAAAATAGGGAAATTTGGAAAGCAATCGAAGAATGTAGGGCCATTCGCCAAACTTGATTTAACCATTCCAAGTAATGAATCATTGAATTTTTTATGTCTTGTATCTTGAACATAGATGAGAGCTTCAGTTCTAAGTCCAAGTCCTGTTAATGGCTTTAGAGCAACATGCGCTAATCCAAAATGAATATAATTGTATGTTTTAACATACTCCTTTATTTCATGGGGCTTGTTTAAAGAAAGATGCTAAATATCACTGGTAATGGATTTAGTTCTTTCAATGGTTTTTACTTCATAACTTGATTTTAATTGAAAACATCCAACTTTATAAATTTCATTTTTATTTACGGTTGGTATAGTCTAGTTACAAATGATTTGATCTAAATCGTCATAACTGATTTCTTCATTGTTTTTAATAGACATGGAAGATAAGGAATTTGAATATAAGGAATAAGAAGGTACAAACTTATTTATAAGCTTAGCCATAATTTCTATTACAGAGTTATTAACCAAATCCACCATGAGTTTCTAATGAAATAGAAGATTTACATACTAACAAAACGCCTTAAATGCCTTCACACGGCTAACAACGGCAATAACAATGGCTACCTCAGCTTCACTTTGGGTGAAATATGATTAAAATTTCTTAATAATAACAAGCACATAAGCAAGTATTAAGATTTTTGATGTTCTTGCTTTTAAGTCAGCAATTCCTAAAACAAAATCAAAACATAAATATTAGTGAAGAAATACTCACAAAACGACTTTATATTGCAATGATACTTGATTACAAACTAGATGAACTTGGCTCTAATACCAAATGGGGAAGAGGGTGGGCATACAAAAGCGAATGGGAGAGGAGAGAGGAGATGGTGGTGGAAGCAAGGCTGGATTTTGACTGGTATTCCAACTCTTGCCTCTACATGAGGAAGGCTAGACCTATTTATAGTCACACCCAACAAAATTTACATTTCATTACAACTAAATTTACACTGCATTCGCATTTCATTCTATGTGCTGACAAATGTCATGATGCAACCAGACTGTAGGCAAAAATCACAATCTTTGTTGTAGATGAACTTTATTCTGAATAGTGAGATGTCATAATTGCTTTGAGTTACTTGATAAGCTATGTGTCATGTTTTTTTTTCTTTTCCCATTCTTGAGATAAGTTCTTCATAGATGTGCATGTCAGGAATAAAATACTACTTCATTCTTATGAGAGATATGCTTTGTCTTTTAGTACTTTTGTATGTACTTTCTCCAAAAAAAACTCATTGATGGGCTAGTAGAAAAAGCTCTTGTAGGAAGAATCTTTATGCTAGGCATAGTATTATTGGAGACTTGCATCAAAAGTGATCATCCTAGCCATCATTTGTTAATTCACCATGGAATAATTGGATTAACTCTTCTCGAGTTCTATTAGAAATATCAAAAGACATGTCTTCATAAGCATTGATAATTTGATTAAGAGTTATATGTCCAGATTTATATGGATTCTATATCACTGTTGTTTGCTCAGTGAGATCATCAGCGATGCAAACAACTCTTCGACTGTCACACCAAACATATTTGTATGTACTTGCAAATTCAAGATGTCCTTTTAGATTGAGAAATCTTTGATACTGATCAGAAGCTGGATCATAAGTTTGGAGGTGTTCTAAGCTGTATTCCATTGTAGCGACTTCATGAGATTCATACAATTGAGCTAGATAATCAGTAGCGAGATGCTCGTAATCATCTAAGGTAGAGATGAATTTTTTGCAAATTAAATCTCCTTATTCATAATTCATGATGGTCCATAATTGATAAGGTTGATAAAACCAGATTTTTGATCATTCACTCAAACTTGATGAAATCATTATGAGAAGTTGTCTTTTGGTAACTCCAAGGCCGTGAATGGCATGACGCATGATTGCATGGAGCTGCTGTATCATTTCAAAATTATCTCTACATGAAGAAAATCTTTGGAGTAATCTTTGTTCAATATATGAAATATCAACTTCATATGATGGCAGGAACAATTTGGGAAAGCCAGTTGCCCAGCTTTTAGATTGAGCTTTGAGCATTAATCACTCCTGGATTTGACAAGAAATAGTTTTTTCTCTAATTCTTGCGGCTATCTCATCTGAAAGGTCTATGTTAACCTTTTCCAGGAGGTGAATTCTAGATGTTTTTTCATCCACATAGGTGCATAACATTGCTCTTTGATGGATATTATCACACATAAGGATTTGGCTTTCTAAGTCCTTGATATGGTTTGCAATTTTGGATAGGGTTTTTCTAGTATTTTTTTCTTTTATCAGAGAGAAAAACACTCCAATGGGCATTGATAAGTTCTTGTGAAGTGACAGATAATCCTGGATTGAAGAAGGGAATTGATATTTGTTGGGATATAGGTATGAAGGAAAAGCTTGATTCCTGAATAGGGGCTTTGCTTTTACTTGTACTTAATGTCATAATGAGAAGGGATACTTCTTGAAGGCAGATAGGTCTGAATGAGAACTATCAATAATCTGAATTTTTATTTTCTTTGGGAAAAGAAAAATAATTTTATATCTATCCTCCGGGTAGAATTTGAAGGAACCAAAATCTGGATGTAGGATCAAATGTAGAAAACATGAAGACATCAGAGAAGCAATTAATTAGATCCATTTTAATTAGAACTGGATATTCAATTGTTTTTTGAACTCCTTATTCTTGTTTACACTTTGTCCGAATACTATTGATATGTTAAATAGGTGTTGATTCACCAAAATAAAAAATTAATTCCTTATTGTCTAAAATAGTTTTTAGACCTGATGAGTCAATTTAAAAAGGCTGTAAAATTTGTAGAAAAGGGTTTCCAAGGATAACATCATTGTTTAAATCCTTTCCTAGAAGGAAATTAGTCTTTATGCATGTTTCATTTTTATAGATATAAATATTACTTAATTTGTATTTGATATGTGGTCTTTTTCTATCAATAGTTAGATTGAGTTTATTATTGGTTTTTTTATAATATTTTATTGGGATTAATCCTTCTCTTATTAAATTAACATCTGTGCCACTATTTAGTAAGCAGAGTGCTTTAATAGAGAAGTCTTTGATTTTAATTGTAGCTTTAGTCTTCCATTTTTTAAGTGGATTTCTTGTTAAAGAATTTATAAAACCATTTAGGTCTTCACCAAATTCTTCTTGATGTTCTAAATTATTATCATTATTTTCTTGATAATTTTTGAGTGTGTAAAATTCAAGATCTCAACACGGTGTTTGAGTTATCGAATTTCAATTAAGTCTTGTTTTAATTCTTTTATTTCTTGCTTTTTATTAGTAATTTCTTTATAAAGATCTTGAATTGAAAGTTGAGGAGGAGCTTGCTGCTCTCTTAATCCATCTAATACAATTTTAACATTGAATTGTTTAGGTAAGTCAGATATATTATTTGATATAGAAGCTTTTCCTTTTTTATTTCCTTTATTTATATTCTGTATTTTTTCAAAATATTTATTTTTTAATTCTTCATCTTTGAAATCTTTAAACATTTCTAGCAGCAGTTCTTATGGAGTAAAAAGTACGATTAAAGATAAAGAGGAAGATGAAACAGATTCATACTAGATTTCATTGTCAAATATTTTACAATGAGATGTATCTAAAGAATGAGAGGAAGAATAATCTATATCAGAGGAACTGGATGGCTCTGACGTTGAGGATCCTTTTAAAATAATTTTGATTTCTTTTTCTGTTTTTTCTTTTATTTTTGGGCAGTCAAGAGCTATATGTCCTTTTTCCTTGCAATTATAAAATTACATTTCTTTTTTCTTGGGATGAGAAGTGGATGGATTATTTTTTGTATAAGATTTCTTTAATTCTTTATAAGGGTATTTATGAGAAGATTTTTTATGATATCTTCTTGAGGGAATATAATATTGTGGAGTTGAAAAATGTTTAGATTTTCTTTTTTGATGGTTTCTTTTTAAGGTTTTCTTTTTATTCTGGCTAGAAGGATTGATTAATGGTTCCATACCAAATTGAAAACAAAAATCACCGAGTTCATACTTACTGATTTTTTTTATTTTCAATTTGACGTTTAAGTTTGATTTCATTGCATAATGAAAATCCAACTTTATTAATCTTTTGAATTAGATCACCATATGTATACATTCCATAATTCAAATTTCCATAATTTTCTGATTTTAATTCCTCTTTAACTTTTTCTGCAAAATGTTTAGGAAGAACAGATATGAATTTTTCTTTCCAAAATTTTGAATTACTTGCATCGATTGTATAGAGTTTTGATAAGAAAACATCTTTATACCAATGAAAATATGATAATGTTGGGCAAAATAAATTGATTAATTGTGTTTTTAATTTTTCTTCTACATTCATATGATTACCAATAAAATGTTTAACTATATTGGTAATAAGCACGTAGATGGAATCAGGGATCATTTGGCCTTGAGAAGTAAGAATAAGATTTCCTGAGGGATCTCTTTTTACTACATTTAATATAGCATTTCTTTTTATATTAGATAGGTAATTTTCCCACCTACCATGTAACTGTCCAGTAAATCCAAGGACGACTGCATATACTGATGTCTTTGATCATAACCTATAGCCATGATGGTAGAGGCATATATCTTCATGTGTTGGCATAGTTGCAGGATTTGATATTCAGATAGTCCGTCTACATTCCTTTCATATAATGAAGAGTTTTTAAATCGAAGGTCATTTAGAATAGCATGTTCTTCAAATGGAAGATCAACTTGAGTAGGTCTTGGATAATAATTTCTTGTTTTTGCTGCAGTGACGATTGGTTTTTGTCCTTTAAATTATTTCCTGAGGGATTTCATTTTACTGCAGTCAATATAGCATTTCTTTCTATATCGATAGGTATTTTTCCCACCAACCATGTAATTGTCCAATAAATCCATGGACAACTGCATTTACTGCATGTCTTTGATCATTACCGGAAGCCAAGATAGTAGTGGCATATATCATCATGTGTTGGCATAGTTGCAGGATTTGATATTTAGATAGTCCATTTACATTCCATTCATATACTGAAGAGTTTTCAAATCGAAGGCCATTTAGAATAGCTTGTTCTTTGAACAAAAAATCAACTGGAGTAAGTCTTGGAAAATAATTTCTTGTTTTTGCTATAGTAATGATTGATTGCTGTAGTGAAGATATTGAAACAATTATTGAACATGAAGATGGAAGTATTGAAATAAATTTTCAAACAGATTCAAGAGATACAACTCCTATAGTTTATCAACCTTCTAGAAAGTCTTATTCTCATCCTCCCTCTGTGGTAAGATCTTCCATAAAAGAACCATCTCAAGTTTCTTGCTCTACACCTAATGTAGACCTTCGATCTACAGGACTAATGTATCCTTCTTGTCAAGATTCTCCATCTAATACATATAATCCTATGAATCCGATTTCAATATAAATGTTATTGAATGCTTTGAAATTGATAAAGAAATGTTAAAAAAGAATTTAGCTTTACATCCTTTAACAAAATCCTTTTTTAAACAGGTTCATCAAGAACATAAAGATTTCTTAAAAGAAAAGTGGCATAAATGTATGTATGATAATCAAAGAAATATTTATTTCTTTGATTAGCTTAAACTAGCCATAAAGAAAGCTTATAATACTAAAGATTTATCCATCAATATGATAACAAAATTAAGCTCATCTTGGATTATAGTTTCTACTAGTTTTTCTCCGCAAAGAACTGAAGAATCTATACATCCTCTATTACATCAAATCATATATAAAGAAACTTCGGCCGTACCCATAAAAGATATTGCAAAAATACAAGGAGATAAAGGTAATTCTAAATTTATTTACAAATCAGACTTTAGTCATAATTTAGAACAAAATAATTATACAAATATTAACCTTCATACTATTGGCCAACAAACCAATAGAATTGAAGATAAAGTTGAAAATATTTTAAAAATTTATGAAGCACCTTCTTCATAAAAGATAATTAGGACAGAAACTTTAAGTTTTTAAGGTGAAACCTTTAAAATTTTCAGATAAACTAATCAATCAATTATTTCATAGTTTTACAAATATAAAACTTCAAGAAAATAAAGATCAAAAAGTTGACAAATCTATAAATGTTTTAGTCTCAAATTCTAAAGCCTCTAGCTTAGATTTAGAATTTTCTATAGCTGATCGTATAGAAGAAAAGTCTAAAACAAATGAGAATCAAAATGATCAAAATCAAGAATATCTAGAAATCAATAAAATATTTGAAAGACAAAAACCAATAGTCACTGCAGCAAAAACAAGAAATTATTATCTAAGACCTACTCTAGTTGATCTTTAATTCGAAGAACAAGCTATTCTAAATGGCCTCTGATTTGAAAACTCCTCAATATCCAAATGGAATGTTAATGGACTATCTAAATATCAGATCCTGCAACTATACCAACACATGATGATATATGCCTCTACCATCATGGCTGTCGGTAATGATCAAAGACATGCAGTAAATGCAGTTGTCCTTGGATTTACTGGCCAATTACATGGTTGGTGGGAAAAGTACCTATCTAATATAGAAAGACAAGCTATACTAAATGCAGTAAAATGATTCTATTTACATGCTTATTACCAATATGGGAAAACGTTTTATTGGAAATTATATGAATGTAGATGAAAAAATAAATACTCAATTAATCAATTTATCTTGCCTAACATTATCAAATTGTTATTAGTATAAAGTTGTTTTCTTATCAAAACTTTATACAATCGATGCAAGCAATCCAAAATTTTGGAAAGAAAAATTTATATCTGGTCTTCCTAAACTTTTTGCAGAAAAAGTTAGAGAAGAGTTAAAATCAGAAAATTATGGAAATTTAAATTAAGGACTTTATACATATGGGGACCTTATTCAAAAGATAAATAAAGTTCGATTTTCATTATGCAATGAAATGAAACTTAAACGACTAATTGAAAATCGAAAAAGAATTAGTAAATATGAACTCGGTGATTTCTGTTATCAATTTGGCATGGAACCATTAATTTGTCCTTCTAGCCATAATAAAAAGATAAACTTAAATAGAAACCATCAAAAAAGAAAATCAAAACATTTTTCAACTCCACAATATTATATTCCCTCAAAAAGATATCATAAAAAATCTTCTCATAAAAATCCTTATAAAGAATCGAAGAAATCTTATACAAAAGATAATCCATCCACTTCTTATCCCAAGAAAAAAGAAATACAATGTTATAATTGCAAAAAAAAAAATGACATATAGCTCCTGACTACCGAAAAATAATAGAAAAAATAGAAAAAGAAATTAAAACTATCTTAAAAGGATCCTCATCCTCATCCTTAGAATCATCTAGTTCCTTTAATAAAGATTCTTCTTCAAATTCATTGTAAAATATTTGATAGTTAAATCCAGTATGAATCTGCTTCTTCTTCCTTGTTATCTTAAACGTACTTTCTGCTCAAGAAGAGATGGTGCTAGAAATGTTTAAAGATCTAAAAGATGAAGAATTAAAAAATAAATATTTTGGAAAAATATAGAATATAAATAAAGGAATTAAAAAAAGGAAAAGCTTCTACATCAAATAACATATTAGACTTACTTGAATAATTCAGCATTAATACTGTACTAGATAGATTAAGAGAGCAACCAGCTCCTACTCATCTTTCTATTCAAGATCTTTATAAAGAAATTAATAATCAAAAGAAAGAAATAAAACAATTAAAACAAGATTTAATTGAACTTCAAAAACTAAAACAACGTGTTGAGATTCTTGAATTTCACATACTAAAAAATTATCAAGAAAATAATGATAATTTAGAAAATCAAGAAAAATTTGATGAAAACTTGAATAGTTTTGTAAGTTCTTTAACAAGGAATCCACTTACAAAATGGAAAACTCAAGTTACAATTAAGATCAAAGACTTCTCTATTAAAGCACTTTGCTTATTAAATAGTGGCACAGATGTTAATTTAATAAGAGAAGGATTAATCTCAACAAAATATTATAAAAAACCAATAATAAACTCAATCTAGTTATTGCTAGCAAAAAACTATATATCAAATAAAAATTAAGTAATGTTCATATCTGTAAAACTGGAACATGCATAAAGACTAATTTCCTTCTAGGAAAGGATTTAAACAATGATGTTATCCTTGGAAACCCTTTTCTACAAATTTTATAGCCGTTTCAAATTGATTCATCAGGTCTACAAACTATTTTAGACAATAAAGAATTAATTTTTAATTTTGGTGAATCAACTCCTATTCAACATATCAATAGTATTTAGACAAAGTGTAAATAAGAATAAGGTGTTAAAAAAAAATCAAGTATCCAGTTCCAAATAAAATGGATCTTATTAATCGTCTCTCTTATGTCTTCATGTTTTCTACATTTGATCCTACAGCCAAATTTTGGTACCTTCAAATTCTACCCAGAGGGTAGATATAAAATTTGTTTTCTATTCCTAAAGAAAATAAAATTTCAAATTATTGATAATTCTCATTCAAACCTATCTGCCTTCAGGAAGTATCCCTTCTCATTATGACACCAAGTATAAGCAAAAGCAAAGCCCATATTCAGGAATCAAGCGCTTCCTTCATACCTACATCCCAACAAATATCAATTCCCTTCTTCAATCCAGGATTACCTGTCACTTCACAAGAACTTATCAATGCCCATTGGAGTGTCATTCTCTCTGATAAAAGAAAAAACACTAGAAAAACCCTATCCAAAATTGCAAACCATATCAAGGACTTAGAAAGCCAAATCCTTATGTGCCATAATATCCATCAAAGAACATTGTTATCCTCCTATGCTGATGAAAAAAAATCCAAAATTCACCTCCTAGAAAAGGTTAACACAGCTCTACCAGATGAGATATCTACAAGAATGAGAGAAAAAACTCTTTATTATCAATCAAGGAGTGATTAATGCTCAAAGCTCAATATATAAGCCAGGCAACTGGCTTTCCCAAATTGTTCCTGCCATCATATGAAGTTGATATCTCATATATCGAACAAGGATTAGTCCAAAGATTTTCTTTATGAAGAGATGATTTTGAAACAATACAGCAGCTCCTTGCGATCGTGTGTCATGGCCTTCGCAGCCTTAGAGTTACCAAAGGACAACTTCTCATAATGATTTTATCAAAGTTGGGTGAAAGATCAGAAATCCACTTTTCTCAACCTTATCAATTATGGACCATCATGAATTATGAAGAAGGAGATTTAAACTGCAAAAAATTAAGATCCACCTTAAATGATTACGAGCATCTCCTTGTTGATTATCCAGCTTAATGGTATGAATCTTATGAAGTCGCTGCAGTAAAATACAGCTTAGAACATCTCCAAAATTATGATCCAGCTTCTGATCAATATCAGAAATTTCTCAATCTAGAAGGACATCTTGAATTTGCAAGTACATATAGATATGTTTGGTGTGACAGTCAATGAGTTGTTCGCATTACTGATGATCTCACTAAGCAAACAACGGTGATACAGAATCCTTCTAAATTCAAACTTGCCAAGCTTAATCAGATTTTCAATGCCTATGAAGATATCTTTTTTGACATTTCAGAAAAAACTCATGAAGACGTAATTCAGTTATTCCATGGAGAATTCAAAAATGAGAATGAAGGTTGGAATGACCCTTGTCATAATTTTGACTCGATTATGAAGTTCTCTGACAACTGCAATCGAATTTATCAAGCTGGTGATTAATCTTATCAAGATTTAGATTTATCAAGATTTACTAAGAGTTTTCTCTATAAAGCATGCAAACAAAAGATTACAAAACTTTATCATTGCTACCGTATCCATAGCCATGCTATTCTCTACAAAAACATCAAAGTTATGCTGAATACAAAAAAGCTACTTCGAGAAAAAAGACAAAAGAAAATTGGGAAAAATCGAGAAGAAAACAAGAATAACAAGGCTCCATAGACTTCTCTCTCTACAACAGACCAACGAGGTACTATGTAGAAGACTAAAGCAACATCCTCCCAATCAACAAGTACACTCATCAAAGCATGAAGATAAACCATCTATATGGTAACCTGTGATCCTTTCCAGCAGTAAAATCTGGAAACATAATGCAATCTGCTAGCACATAAAATAAAATGCAAATGCGATCTAAATTCAGTTGTAATGAAATGTAAATTATGTTTGCTAAGGGCATATAAAGTGCTAGCCTTTTTCATGTACAGGCAAGAGTTGGAATGCCAGTCAAAATCTAGCCTTGCTTCCACCACCACCATCTCTTCTTTCCTCTCCTTTCTACTTTTGTATAACCACCATCTTCCCCATTTGGTATTAGAGGAAGTTGGTATCAAATTTGTAATTAAGTACTTTGGCAATATAAAGTTGTTTTGTGAGTATTTAGTCACTTATCTTTGCTATGTTATGCTTTGATTTTGCTTACTGAATTGTTGACTCAGAATAAGAGCGTCAAAAGTCTTAATACTTAGTTCTGCGTTTGTTATTATTGAGAAATCTTAATCATATTCCGCCTAGAGTGAAGCTGAGGTAGCCACTGTTGTCACCGTTGTTAGCCATGTGAAGGCATTTAAGGCATTTTGTTGGTGTGTAAATCCTCTATTTCGTTAGACACTCAGAGTGGATTTGGTTAAAATAACTCTGTAATACAAATTATGGCTAAGATCATTAAGAAGTTTGTACCTTCTTCTTCTTCATGATCAAATTCCTTATCTTCTATGTCCATTAAAAATAGTGAAGAAATCAGTTATGACGATTTAGATCAAGTTATTTGTGACTGGACTATTCCAACTGTAAATAAAACATGAAATTTATAAAGTTGGAAGTTTTCAATTAAAATGAAGTTATAAAGTAAAAACCATTGAAAGAACTAAATCTATTACTAGTAATATTCAGCATCTTTCTTTCATCAAGCCCCATGAAATAAAGGAGTATGTTAAAATATACAATTTATTCATTTTGAATTAGTGCAAGTTGCTTTAAAGCTTTTAACAAGACTTGGACTTAGAATAGAAGCTCTCATCCATGTTCAAGATATAAGACATAAAAAATTCAGAGATTATTTACTTGGAATGGTTGAATCAAGTTTGGCTAATGGCCCTACTTTCTTCAATTGCTTTTCAAATTTCTTTGTTTCCCTTACAGATCCAAGTGCACATGAAGCTCTTTCTCTTGCTATCTAGACAAAAGGTTTTGATATGAATCCTCATAATCAAAATCTTGTTCTCATATATAGAGTTTATTATAAACTCATGAATTTACTTGTTCCAGGCATAGTCTATTCCCATCAAGCAAAAGGTATGAGTACTTTATTCCAAACTAATTTCAAAAATAAAGTTAATATTCCAAAACTCATACAGTGGAATGATATTAATCTATCTAGTAAATGGCACTTAGAAAACGCTCAACTAGAAAGGTCTCTAAAAAATCAAGATATTGAAATAATTATTGAATATGAAGATAGAAGTGTTGAAATAAATTTTCAAACAGATTCAAGAAATACAACTCTTACAGTTTATCAACCTTCTAGAAGATCTTATTATCATCCTCCCTCTGTGGTAGGATCTTCCATAAAAGAACCATCTCGAGTTTCTTGCTCTACACCTAATGTAGACCTTCGACCTACAGGACTTGTGTATCTTTCTTATCAAGCTTCTCCATCTAATGCATATAATCCTTTGGAATCCAATTTCAATATAAATGTTATTGAATGTTTTGAAATTGATAAAGAAATGTTAAAAAAGAATTTAACTCTACATCCTTTAACATAAAGACTTTTTAAAAGAAAAATGGTATAAATATATGTATGATAATCAAAGAAATATTTATTTCTTCGATTGGCTTAAACTAGCCATAAAGAAAGCTTATAATACTAAAGATTTATTCATCAATATGATAACAAAATTAAGCACATCTGAGATTATAGCTGTTGCCAGTTCTTCTCCACAAAGAAATGAAAAATCTATACATCCTCCATTACATCAAATCATATAGAAAGAAACTTTAGCCGTACCCATAAAAGATGTTGCAAAAATACAAGGAGATAAAGGTAAATATGAATTTATTGACAAATCAGATTTAAGTCATGTTTTAGAACAAAATAATTATATAAAATTAACCTTCATACAATTGGCCAACAAATTAATATAATTGAAGATAAAGTTGATAATATTTCACAGCCTTCTGAAATTATTTCTTCTTAAAAAGAAATCAAAACTAACTTAAAAGGATCCTCATCCTCATCTTTAGAATCATTTAGTTCTTCTGGTAAAAATTATTCTTCAGATACATGCCATTGTAAAACATTTGACGACAAAATCCGTTATGAATCTGCTTCTGCTTCCTCTTATCTTTAAACGTACTCTCTGCTCCAAAAGAAATGGTGCTAGAAATGTTTAAAGATCTAAAAGATGAAGAATTAAAAAATAAATATTTTGAAAAAATACAGAAAATAAACAACGGAAATAAAAAAGGGAAAAGCTTCTACATCAAGTAATATATCTGACTTACCTGAACAATTCAGTATAAAAATTTTTTTAGATAGATTAAAAGAGCAACAAGCTCCTACTCATCTTTCAATTCAAGATCTTTCTAAAGAACTTAGTAATCAAAAGCAAGAAATAAAAGGATTAGAATAAGACTTAATTGAACTTTAAGAACTCAAACAATGTGGTAAGAATCTTGAATTTCACACACTCAAAAATTATCAAGAAAATAATGATAATAAATTAGAACATCAAGAAGAATTTGGTGAAAACTTAAATGGTTTTGTAAATTCTTTAACAAGAAATCCACTTAAAAATGGAAAACTCAAGCTACAATTAAGGTGAATGACTTCTCTATTAAAGCACTTCGCTTACTAAATAGTGGCGCAGATGTTCATTTAATAAGAGAAGGATTAATATCAACAAAATATTATGAAAAAACCAATAATAAACTCAATCTACCTACTGCTAGTAAAAAAACTACATATCAAATACAAATTAAGTAATGTTTATGTTTGTAAAAATGGAACATGCATAGAGACTAATTTCCTTCTAGGAAAGGATTTAAAGAATGATTTTATCCTTGGAAATCCATTTCTACAAATTTTACAACATTTTCAAATTGACTCATCAGGTCTAAAAACTATTTTAGATAATCAAGAACTAAATTTTGATTTTTTTGAATTAACTCCTACTCAACATATCCGTATTATTTAGACAAAGTGTAAATAAGAATAAGATGTTCAAAAAACAATAAAATATCTAGTTCCAAATAAAACGGATCTTATTAATTGTCTCTCTGATGTCTTCATGTTTTCTACATTTGATCCTACATCTAGATTTTGGTACCTTCAAATTCTACCGGGAGGATTGATATAAAAATTTTTTTTTCCAAAGAAAATAAAAATTCAGATTATTGATAATTCTCATTCAGACCTATCTACCTTCAGGAAATATCCCTTCTCATTATGACATCAAGCACAATCAAAAGCAAAGCCCATATTCAGGAATCAAGCACTTCCTTCATACCTACATCCTCACAAATATCAATTCCCTTCTTCAATCCAGGATTATCTGTCACTTCACAAGAACTTATCAATGCCCATTGAAGTGTCATTCTCTCTGATAAAAGAAAAAAACACTAGAAAAAGCCTATCCAAAATTGCAAACCATATCAAAAACTTAGAAAGCCAAATCCTTATGTGCCATAACATCCATCAAAAAGCACTATTATCCACCTATGCTAATGAAAAAACATCCAAAAATCACCTCCTAGAAAAGGTTAACACAGCCCTTCCAGATGAGATGACTGTTAGAATTAGAGAAAAAACTATTTCTTGTCAGATCAAGGAGCGATTAATGCTCAAAGCTCAATATATAAGCTGGGCAACTGGCTTTCTCAAATTATTCCTACCATCAAATGAAGTTGATATCTCATATATCGAACAAGGATTAGTGGAAAGATTTTCTTTATGCCAAGATGATTTTGAAATGATAAGCAACTCCCTACAGTAGTGTGTCATGCCCTTTCCAGCCTTGGAGTTATTAAAAGACAACTTCTCATAACAATTTCATTAAGTTTGGATGAAAGATCTGAAATCCGGTTTTATCAACCTTATCAATTGTGGACCATCATGAATTATGAAGAAGGAGATTTAATCTGCAAAAAATTCTTCTCTACCTTAAATGATTACGAGCATCTCCCTATTGATTATCCAGCTCAATGGTATGGATCTCATGAAGTCACTACAATGGAATACAGCTTAGAATGTCTCCAAAATTATAATTCAGCTTCTAATCAATATCAAAGATTTCTCAATCTAAAAGGACATCTTGAATTTGTAAGTACATACAGATATGTTTGGTGTGATGATCGACGAGTTGTTTACATTGCTGATGATCTCGCTGAGCAAACAATGGTGATACAGAATCCTTCTAAATCCGGACATGTTAAGCTTAATCAAATTCTCAATTCCTATGACGATATCTCTTTTGATATTTCAGAAAAAACTCGTGAAGAATTAATTCAGCAAGTCCATAGAGAATTCAAAAATGATAATGAAGGTTGGAATGACCCTTGTCATAATTTTGACTCTATTATGAAGTTCTCCGCTAGCTGCAATGGAATTCATCAGGATGGTGATTAACCTTATCAAGATTTAGATTTATCATGATTTATTCGGAGTTTCTCTATAAAGCCTGCAGAGAAAAGACAATAAAAACTTTGTCATTGCTACCGTATCCATAGCTATGCTATTCTCTACAAACACATCAAAGTTATGTTGAAAAAGTACTATACAAAAAAGCTACTCTAAGAAAGAAGACAAAAGATAATTGGGAAAAATCCAAAAGCCAACAAGAAAATTCAAGGCTCCATAGACTCCTTTCTCCACAACAGACCAACCATGTACTATGTAGAAGAATAAAGCAACATCCTCCTAGTCAACAAGTACACTCCTCATAGGATGAAGACAAACCATCTATACGGTAACCTATTATTCTATCCAGTAGTAAAATCCTAAAACATCATAAAATGAAATGCAAATACAGTGCAAATTCAGTTGTAATGAAATGTAAATTATGTTTGCTAAGGCTATAAATAGTACCAGCCTTCTTCATGTATATGCAAGAGTTGGAATACCAGTCAAAATCCAGCCTTGCTTCCACCACCATCCACTCTCCTCTCCCTTCCGCTTTTGTATACCCACCATCTTCCCCATTTGATATCAGAGCCAAGTTGGTATTAAATTTGTAATCAAGTACTTTGGTAATATAGAGTTGTTTTGTGAGTATTTCTCATTTATCTTTGTTATGTTAGGCTTTGAATTTACTTAAGGAATTGCTGACTCAAAAGTAAGAACGTCAAAAGTCTTAATACATAGTTCTGTGTTTGTTATTATTGAGAAATTTTAATCATATTCCGCCCAAAGTGAAGCTGAGGTAGCCATTGTTATCGCCGTTATTAGCCATTTGAAGGAGTTTTAGGCGTTTTGTTGGTGTATAATCCTCTATTTCATTAGTTACTTGTGGTGGACTTGGTTAAAATAACTATGTAATACAAATTATGGCTAAGCTTATTAAGAAGTTTATACCTTTTTCTTCCTCATCATCAAATTCCCTATCTTCTATGTCTTTCAAAAATAGTGAAGAAATCAGTTATGACGATTTAGAACAAGTTATTTGTGATTAGACTATTCCAATCATAAATAAAAATGAAATTTACGAAGTTGGAAGTTTTCAATTAAAATGAAGTTACAAAGTAAAAAACATTGAAAGAAATGAATCAATTACCAGTAATATTCAGCCCCATGAAATAAAGGAGTATGTTAAAACATACAATTATATTCATTTTGGATTAGTGCAAGTTGCTCTAAATCCATTAACTAGACTTGGACTTAGAACTGAAGTTCTTATCTGTGTTCAATATACAAGACATAAAAAATTCAGTGATTCATTACTTGGAATGGTTTAATCAAGTTTGACGAATGGCTCTACTTTCTTTAATTGCTCTCCAAATTTCTCATTTTCCCATACGATCCCGTACGAACCATTTACTCTTGCTATCCAAACAAAAGGTTTTGATATAAATCCTTATAATGAAAATCTTGCTCTCATATACAGAGTTTACTATAAACTCACAAATTGAGTTGCTCCAGGCATAGCCTATTCCCATCAAGCAAAAGGTACGACTACTTTATTCCAAACTAATTTCAAATATAAAGTTAATATTCCAAGACTCATACAGTGGAATGATATTAATCTATCTGGTAAATGGCGCTTAGAAAACGCTCAACCTGAAAGGTCTTTAGAAACTCAAGATATTGAAACAATTATTGAACATGAAGATGGAAGTGTTGAAATAAATTTTTAAACAGATTCAAGAAATACAACTCCTACAATTTATCAACCTTCTAGAAAGTCTTATTCTCATCCTCCCTTTGTGGTAGAATATTCCATAAAAGAACCATCCCAAATTTCTTGCTCTACACCTAATGTAGACCTTCAACTTACAGGACTTGTGTATCCTTCTTATCAAGCTTCTCCACCTAATACATATAATCCTTTGGAATTTGATTTCAATATAAATGTTATTGAATACTTTGAAATTGATAAAGAAATGTTAAAAAATATTTTAGCTTTACATCTTTTAACAAAATCCGTTTTTAAACACGTTTCTCACAAACATAAAGACTTTTTAAAAGAAAAATGGTTCAAATATATGCATGGTAATCAAAGAAATATTTATTTCTTTGATTGGCTTAAACTAGCCATAAAGAAAGCTTAAAATACTGAAGATTTATCCATCAATATGATAACAAAATTAAGCTCATCTTGGATTGTAGCCTCTATCAGTTCTTCTCCACAAAGAACTGAAGAATCTATACATCCTCTATTATATCAAATCATATATAAAGAAACTTCGGCCATACCCATAAAGATGTAGCAAAGATGCAAAGAGATAAAAGTAAATATGAATTAATTTATAAATCAGACTTAAGTCATGTTTTAGAATAAAATAATTATACAAATACTTGCCTTCATACTATTGGCCAACAAACCAATAGAACTGAAGATAAAGTTGAAAATATTTTAAGAATTTATGAAGCATCTTCTTCACAAAAAATAATTAAGACACAAACTTTAGGTTTTCAAGGAGAAGCCCTTGAAGATCTATAGTTAGAAAGGAAACCTTTAAATTTTTAGATGAACTAATCAATCAATTATCTCATAGTTTTACAAATATAAAACTTCAAGAAAATAAAGATAAAAAAGCTGACAAATCTATAAATGTTTTAGTTTCAAATTCTAAAGCCTCTAGCTCAGATTCTGAATTTTTTGTAGTTGATCCTATGGAAGAAGAGTCTAAAACAAATGATCAAAATCATCAAAATCAAGAATCTCTACAAATCAGTAAAATATTTCAAAGAAAAAAACCAATAGTCACTGCAACAAAAACAAGAAATTATTATCCAAGACCTACTAAAGTTGATCTTCAATTTGAAGAACAAGCTACACTAAATGGCCTTCAATTTGAAAAATCCTAAGTATACTAATGGAATGTAGATGGAATATCTGAATATCAAATCCTGTAACTATGCTAACACATGATGATATATGCCTCCACCATTATGGCTGCCGGTAATGATCAAAGACATGCAATAAATGCAGTTGTCCTTTTAGCCATAACAAAAAGAAAAGCTTAAAAAGAAACCACCAAAAAAGAAAATCTAAACATTTTTAAACTCTACAATATTATATTCCCTAAAAAAGATATCATAAAAATTCTTCTCATAAAAATCCTTATAAAGAATCCAAGAAATTTTATACAAAGATAATCCATCCACTTCTTATCCTAGGAAAAAAATAAATACAATGTTGTAATTGCAAAAAAAAGGACATATAGCTCCTGACTGCCCAAAAATAAAAGTAAAAATTGAAAAAGAAATCAAAACTATCTTAAAAGGATCCTCAGTGTTAGAGTATCTAGTCCCTCTGATACAGATTATTCTTTCTCTCATTTTTAGATAAATGTTGTTGTAAAATATTTGATAGTGAAATCTAGTATGAATCTGCTTCTTCTTCCTCTTTATCTTTAAATTTAGTTTCTGCTCCAGAAGAACTAGTGCTAGAAATGGTTAAAGATTTCAAAGATGAAGAATTAAAAAATAAATATTTTAAAAAAATACAGAATATAAATAAAGAAAATAAAAAAGTAAAAGCTTCTACATCAAATAATATATCTAACTTACTTGAACAATTCAGCATTAAAACTATATTAGATAGATTAAGAGAGTAGCAAGCTCCTCCTCATTTTTCAATTCAATATCTTTATAAAGAAATTACTAATCAAAAGCTAGAACTTCAAGAACTCAAATAACATGTTGAGAATCTTGAATTTCACACACTCAAAAATTATCAAGAAAATAATATAATAAATGAGAACATCAAGAAGAATTTGGTGAAAACTTAAATTATTTTGCAAATTCTTTAATAAGAAATCTACTTAAAAAATGGAAAATTCAAGCTACAATTAAGATCAAAGACTTCTCTGTTAAAGCACTCAGCTTACTAGATAGTGGTGCAGATATTAATTTATTAAGAGAAAGATTAATCCCAACAAAATATTGTGAAAAAATCAATAATAAACTCAATCTAGCTACTGCTAGCAAAAAACTACATATCAAATACAAATTAAGTAATGTTTATACCTGTAAAAATGGAACATGCAGAAAGACTAATTTCCTTCTAGGAAAGGATTTAAACAATGATGTTATCCATGGAAACCCTTTTCTACAAATTTTACAGCCTTCTCAAATTTACTCATCAGGTCTAAAAACTATTTTAGATAATAAAGAATTAATTTTTGATTTTGTTAAATCAACACCTATTCAACATATCAATAGTATTTAGATAAACTGTAAACAACAAGAAGGTGTTCAAAAAACAATCAAATATCCAGTTCCAAATAAAACGGATCTTATTAATCTTCTTTCTTATGTCTTCATGTTTTCTACATTTGATCCTACATCCAAATTTTGGTACCTTCAAATTCTACCCGGAGGACAAATATAAAATTAATTTTCTTTTCTTAAAGAAAATAAAAATTCAAATTATTGATAATTTTCATTCAGACCTATCTGCCTTCAGGAAATATCCCTTCTCATGATGACATCAAGCACAAGCAAAAGCAAAGCCCTTATTCAGGAATCAAGTTCTTCCTTCACACCAATATCCCAACAAATATCAATTCCCTTTTTCAATCTAGGATTATCTGTCATTTCACAAGAACTTATCAATGCCCATTAGAGTGCCATTCTCTATGATAAAAGAAAAAACACTAGAAAAACCCTATCCAAAATTGCAAACCATATCAACGACTTAGAAAGCCAAATCCTTATGTGCCATAACATCCATCAAATAACACTGCTATCCACCTATGCTAATAAAAATAGCATCCAGAATTCACCTACTGGAAAGGTTAACATAGCCCTTCTAGATGAGATAGCTACAAGAATTTGAGAAAAAACTATTTCTTGTCAGATCAAGGAGCGATTAATGCTCAAAGCTCAATATATATGCTGGGCAACTAGCTTTCCCAAATTGTTCCTACCATCATATGAAGTTGATATCTCACATATCGAACAAGGATTAGTCCAAAGAATTTCTTTATGCAGAGATGATTTTCAAATGATACGGCAGCTCCCTGTAATCGTGCATCATGCCCTTCGCAGCCTTGGAGTTATCAAAAGACAACTTCTCATAATGATTTCATCAAGTTGGGGTGAAAGATCAGCAATCTAGTTTTATCAACCTTATCAATTATGGACCATCATGAATTATAAAGAAGGAGATTTAATCTGCAAAAAAATCATCTCTACCTTAAATGATTAGAGCATCTCCCTATTGATTATCCAGCCAAAAGGTTTTGATATGAATCCTCAAAATTAAAATCTTGTTCTCATATATAGAGTTTATTATGAACTCATGAATTCAATTGTTCCAAGCGTAACTTAATCCCATTAAGCAAAAGGTATGACCACATTATTCTAAAATAATTTCAAAAATAAAGTTAATATCCTAAAACTGATATAGTGGAATGATATTATTCTATCTGGTAAATGGCACTTAGAAAATGCCCAACCAGAAAGGTCTTTAGAAAATCAAGATATTGAAACAAATATTAAACTTGAAGATGGAAGTGTTGAAATAAATTTTCAAATAGATTCAAGAGATACAACTCCTATAGTTTATTAACCTTCTAAAAAGTCTTATTCTCATCCTCCCTCTGTAGTAGGGTCTTCTATAAAACAACCATCTTGAGTTTCTTGCTCCACAGCTAATGTAGACCTTCAACCTACAAAACTTGTGTATCCTTCTTATCAAGCTTCTCCATCTAATACATATAATCCTTCGGAATCTTATTTCAATATAAATGTTATTGAATGTTTTGAGATTGATAAAGAAATGTTAAAAAAGAATTTAGCTCTGTATCTTTTAACAAAATCTTTTTTTAAACAGGTTTCTCAAGAACATAAAGACTTTTTAAAAGAAAAATGGTTCAAATATATGTATGATAATCAAAGAAATATTTATTTCTATGATTGGCTTAAACTAGCCATAAAGAAAGCTTATAATACTAAAGATTTATCCATCAATATGATAACAAAATTAAGCTCATCTTGGATTATAGCTTCTACTAGTTCTTCTCCACAAAGAACTAAAGAATCTATACATCCTCTATTACATCAAATCATAGATAAAAAAACTTTGGCCGAACCCATAAAAGATGTAGCAAAGATAGAAGGAGATAAAGGTAAATCTGAATTAATTTATAAATTAGACTTAAGTCATGTTTTAGAACAAAATAATTATATAAATATTCACCTTCATACTATTGGCCATCAAACCAATAGAATTGAAGGTAAACTTGAAAATATTTTAAAATTTTATGAAGCATCTTCTTCACAAAAGATAATTAAGATATAAACTTTAGGTTTTCAATGAGAAGCCCTTAAAGATCTACAGTTAAAAAGGAAACCTTTAATATTTTTAGATGAACTAATTAATCAATTAACTCATAGTTTTACATATATAGAACTTCAAGAAAATAAAGATAAAAAAGCTGACAAATCTATAAATGTTTTAGTCTCAAATTCTAAAGCTTCTAGCTTAGATTCAGAATTTTCTGTAGCAGATCCTGTAGCTGATACTATAGAAGAAGAGTCTAAAACAAATGAGAATCAAAATGATCAAAATAAAAAATCTCTACAAATCAATAAAATATTTAACAAACAAAAGCCAATAGTCACTGCAGCAAAAATAAGAAATTATTATCCAACACTTACTCCAGTTGATCTTCAATTTGAAAATGGCCTTTGATTTGAAAAATCCTTAGTATACGAATGGAATGTAGCTAGACTATCTGCATATCAAATCCTACAATTATATCAACACATGATGATATATGCCTCTACCATCATGGCTGCTAGTAAAGATCAAAAACATGCTGTAAATGCAGTTGTCGTTGGATTTACTAGACAATTACATGGTTGGTGGGAAAAGTACCTATCTAATATAGAAAGACAAGCTATACTAAATGCAGTAAAAAGAGATCTTTCAGGAAATCTTGTTCTTATTCCTCAAGGCCAAATGATCCCTAATTCCATCTACATGCTTATTACCAATGTAGTTAAACATTTTATCAGTAATTATATGAATGTAGAAGAAAAATTAAAAACACAATTAATCAATTAATCTTGCCAACATTATCAGATTTTTGTCAGTATAAAGATGTTTTCTTATCAAAACTCTGTACAATCGATGCAATTAATTCAAAATTTTGAAAGAAAAATTCATATCTAGTCTTCCTAAACTTTTTGTAGAAAAAGTTAAAGAAGAATTAAAATCAGAAAATTATGAGAATTTCAATTATGGAATATATACATATGGTGATCTAATTCAAAAGATTAATAAAGTTGGATTTTCATTATGCAATGAAATCAAACTTAAACATCAAATTGAAAATAAAAAAAGAATCAACAAATATGAACTTGGTGATTTTTGTTTTAAATTTGGTATGGAACCATTAATTAGTCTTTCTAACCAGAATAAAAAAAAATTTAAAAAGAAACCATCAAAAAAGAAAATCTATTATACTCCCTCAAAAAGATATTATAAAAAATCTTCTCACAAAAACCCTTAGAGGAATTTATAGAAATCTTATACAAACGATAATCCATCCACTTCTTATTGCAAGAAAAAAGAAATACAATGTTATAATTGCAAAGAAAAAGGAAATATAGCTCCTGACTACCCAAAAATAAAAGTTAAAACATAAAAAGAAATCAAAACTATCTTAAAAGGATCCTCAGCATCAAAGTCATCCAGTTCCTTTGATATAGATTATTCTTCCTCTCATGCTTCAGATACATGTTATTGTAACATATTTTACAGTGAAATCCCGTATGAATCTATTTCTTCTTCTTCTTTATCTTTAAACGTACTTTTTGCTCCAGAAGAGATAGTGCTAGAAATGTTTAAAGATCTAAAAGATGAAGAATTAAAAAATAAATATTTTGAAAAAATATAGAACATAAATAAAGGAACTGAAAAAGGGAAAGCTTCTCCATCAAATCACATATCAGACTTACCTAAACAATTCCACATTAAAAGAATTAAAACAAGATGTAATTGAACTTCAAGAACTCAAACAACGTGTTAAGAATCTTGAATTTCACACACTCAAAAACTATTAAGAAAATAATGATAATTTAGAAAATCAAGAAAAATTTGATAAAGACTTAAATGGTTTTGTAAATTCTTTGACAAGAAATCCACTCAAAAAATAGAAAACTCAAGCTACAATAAAGGTCAAAGACTTCTCTATTAAAGCACTTTGCTTACTAGATAGTGGCGCAGATGTTAATTTAATAAGAGAAGGATTAATCCCAACAAAATAATATAAAAAAACCAATAATGAACTCAATCTAGCTACTGCTAGTAAAAAACTACATATCAAATACAAATTAAGTAATGTTTATGTCTATAAAAATGGAACATGCATGAAGACTAATTTCCTTCTAAGAAATAATTTAAACAATGATGTTATCCTTGGAAACCCTTATCTACAAATTTTACAGCCTTCTCAAATTGACTCATCAGGTCTAAAAACTATTTTAGACAATAAAGAATTAAATTTTGATTTTGTTGAATTTACTCCTAATCAACATATCAATAATATTTAGACAAGTATAAACAAGAATAAGATGTTCAAAAACCATTCAAATATCCAGTTCCAAATAAAACGGATCTTATTAAACAGCTCTAATGCCTTCATGTTTTCTACATTTAATCCTATATCTAGATTTTGGTACCTTCAAATTCTACCCGAAGGAAAAATATAATATTGCTTTTTTTCCCAAAGAAAATAAAAATTAAAGTTATTGATAATTCTCATTCAGACCTATCTTTTACTCCTATATGCCTTCAGGAAGTGTCTCTTCTCATTATAACATCAAGTAAAGCCCCCATTCAAGAATCAAACTCTTCCTTCATACCTACATCCCAAGAAATATCAATCCCTTTCTTCAATCCAGGATTATCTGTCACTTCACAAGAACTTATCAATGCCCATTGTAGTGCCATTCTCTCTGATAAAAGAAAAAACATTAAAAAGATCCTATCCAAATTTACAAACCATATCAAGCACTTAGAAAGCCAAATCCTTATGTGCCATAACATCCATCAAGGAGCACTTTTATCCACCTATGCTGATGAAAATGAAAAAATATCTAGAATTCACCGCCTGGAAAAGGTTAAAATAGCCCTTCCAGATGAGATAGCTATAAGTATTAGAGAAAAACTATTTCTTCTCAAATCAAGGAGCAATTAATGCTCAAAGCTCAATATATAAGCTAGGCAACTAGCTTTCCCAAATTGTTCCTGCCATTATTTGAAGTTGATATCTCATATATCGAACAAGGATTAGTCCAAAGATTTTCCTTATACAGAGATAATTTTAAAATAATACAGTAGCTCCCTACAATCATGCGTCATGCCCTTTGTAGCCTTGGAGCTACCAAAAGACAAGTTCTCATAACGATTTCATTAAGTTTGGGTGAAAGATTAGAAATCCGGTTTTATCAACCGTATCAATTATGGACTATCATGACTTATGAAGAAGGAGATTTAGTCTGCAAAAAAGTTATCTCTACCTTAAATGATTATGAGCATCTCCCTGTTGATTATCTGGCTCAATGGTATAAATCTCATGAAGTCGCTACAATAAATATAGCTTTGAATGTTGCCAAAATTATGATCCAGCTTCTGATCAATGTCAAAGATTTCCCAATCTAAAAGGACGTCTTGAATTTGTAAGTACATACAAATATGTTTGGTGTGACGGTCGATGAGTTGTTTGCATTGCTAATGATCTTGCTGCGCAAACAATGATGATACAGAATCCATATAAATCTGGACATACAGCTCTCAATCAAATTATCAATGCTGATGAAGACATGTCTTTTGATATTTCTGAAGAAACTCGAGAAGAGTTAATCCAATTATTCCATGGTGAATTAACAAATGAAGGTTAGAATGAGCACTTTTGATACAAGTCTCCAATAATACTATGCCTAGCATAAAGATTCTTCCTACAAGAGCTTTTTCTAAGACATTGGAAAGATGAGAAAAGCTTTTTCTACGAGTCCATTAATGTCTTCTTAGAAAAAGTACATGCAAAAGTACTAAAAGACAAAGCATATCTCTCATAAGAATGAAGTAGTATTTTATTATTCCCGACATGCACATCCATGAAGAACTTATCTCCAGAGAGGGAAAAGAAATAAAGACATGACACATACCTTATCAAGTCACTCAAAGCAATCATGACAACTCACTATTCAAAATAGAGTTCATCAACAGCAAAGATAGTGATTTTTACCTACAGTTCGGAAGCAACATGAAATTTGCCAGCACATTAAATGAAATGCACATTCAGTTTAAATTCAGTTGTAATGAAATGTAAATTACGTTTGTTATGACTATAAATAGGTGTAGCCTTCATCTTGTACAAGCAAGAGTTGGAATACAAGTCAAAATCTAGCCTTGCTTCCACCACCATCTCCTATCTCCTCTCCCTTCCACTTTTGTATACCCACCATCTTCCCCATTTAGTATCAGAGCCAAGTTGGTATCAAATTTATAATCAAGTACTTTAGCTATATAAAGTTGTTTTGTGAGTATTTCTTCACTTATCTTTATTATGTTATTGCTGATTTTTTTAAAGGAATTGCTGACTCAGAAGCAAGAACGTCAAAAATCTTATTACTTGGTTGTGTGTTTGTTATTATTGAGAAATTTTATCATATTCTGCATGGAGCAAAGATGAGGTAACCATTGTTGTCGCCATTGTTAGCCGTGTGAAAGCGTTTAAGGCATTTTGTTGGTGTGTAAATCCTCTATTTCGTTAGATACTCATGGTGGATTTAGTTAAAATAACTCTATAATACAAATTATGGTTAAGCTTATTAAGAAGTTTGTACCTTCTTCTTCCTCATTATCAAATTCCTTATCTTCTATATCTATTAAAAATAGTGAAGAAATCAGTTATGAAAATTTAGATCAAATTATATGTAACTAGACTATTCCAACAGTAAATAAAAATGAAATTTATAACGTTGGAAGTTTTGAATTAAAATCAAGTTATAAAGTATAATCCATTGAAAGAACTGAATCCATTACTAGTAATATTCTGCATCTTTCTTTAATTAAGCCCAATGAAATAAAGGAGTATGTTAAAACATACAATTATATTCATTTTGGATTAGTACAAGTTGCTCTGAAGCCTTTAACAGGACTTGGACTTAGAACAGAAGCTCTCATCTATGTTCAACACACAAGACATAAAAAATTCAGTGATTCATTACTTGGAATAGTTGAATCAAGTTTGGCTAATAGCCCTACTTTCTTCAATTGCTTTCCAAATTTCTCTGTTTCTCTTATAGATCCAGGTGCACATGAAGCTCTTACTCTTTCTATACAGACAAAAGATTTTGATATGAATCCTTATAATCAAATCTTGCTCTCATATATAAAGTTTATTATAAACTCATGAATTTAATTGCTCCAGGAATAGCCTATTCCCATCAAACAAAAGGTATGACTACTTTATTCCAAACTAATTTCAAATATAAAGTTAATATTCCCAAACTCATACAGTGGAATGATATTAATCTATCTGGTAAATGGTGCTTTGAAAATGCCCAAACTAAAAGGTCTTTAGAAAATCAAGTTATTGAAACAATTATTGAACATGAAGATGGAAGTGTTGAAATAAATTTTCAAACAGATTCAAGAGATACAACTCCTATAGTTTATTAACCTTCTAGAAAGTCTTATTCCCATCCTCCCTCTGCGGTAGGATCTTCCACAAAAGAACCATCCCAAGTTTCTTGCTCTACACCTAATGTAGACCTTCGACCTACAGGACTTGTGTATCCTTCTTATCAAGCTTTTCCATTTAATTCATATAATCCTTTGGAATCCGATTTAAACGTAAATGTTACTGAGTGCTTTGAAATTGATGAAAAAATGTTAAAAAATAATTAACTTTACATCCTTTAATAAAATCCATTTTTAAACCGGTTTCTCAAGAGCATAAAGATTTCTTAAAAGAAAAGTGGTAAAAATATATGTATGATAATCAAAGAAATATTTATTTCTTTGATTGGCTTAAGCTAGCCATAAAGAAAGCTTATAATACTGAAGATTTTTTAATCAATATGATAACAAAATTAAGCTCATCTTGGATTAAAGCTTCTACCAGTTCTTCTCCATAAAGAATTGAAGAATCTATACATCCTCCATTACATCAAATCATATATAAAAAAACATCAGTCGTACCCTTAAAAGATGTTACAAAAATACAAGGAGATAAATGTAAATCTAAATCTATTTACAAATTAGACTTAAGTCATATTTTAGAACAAAATAATTATACAAATATTAACCTTCATCCTATTGGCCAACAAGCCAATAGAATTGAAGATAAAGTTGAAAATATTTTAAAAACTTATGAAACATCTTCTTCACAAAAGATAATTGAGACACAAACTTTAGGTTTTTAAGGTGAAGCCGTTAAAGATTTAAAGTTAGAAAGGAAACCTTTAAAATTTTTAGATGAACTAATCAATCAATTATCTTATAGTTTTACAAATATAAAACTTCAAGAAAATAAAGATAAAAAAACTGACAAATCTATAAATGTTTGTCTCAAATTCTAAAGCCTCTAGCTTAGATTCAAAATTTTCTATAGCTAATCCTATAAAAGTAGAGTCTAAAACAAATGAGAATCAAAATGATCAAAATCAAGAATCTCTACAAACCAATAAAACATTTAAAAGACAAAAACCAATAGTCACTGTAGTAAAAACATGAAATTATTATCCAAGACCTACTCCAGTTGATCTTCAATTCGAAGGACAAGCTATTCTAAATGGCTTACCTGAACAATTCAGCATTAAAACCATATTAGATAGATTAAGAGAGCAACAAGCTCCTATTAATCTTTTTATTCAAGATCTTTAAAAAGAAATAAATAATAAAAGCATGAAATAAAAGAATTAAAAAAAGACTTAATTGAACTTCAAGAACTCAAACAACGTGTTGAGAATCTTGAATTTCACACACTAAAAAATTATCAAGAAAATAATGACAATTTAGAAAATCAAGAAAAATTTGATAAAGACTTTAATGGTTTTATAAATTCTTTAACAAGAAATCCACTTAAAAAATGAAAAACTAAAGCTACAATTAAGGTCAAAGACTTTCTTATTAAAGCACTCTGCTTACTGGATAGTGGCACAAATGTTAATTTAATAAGAGAAGGATTAATCCCAACAAAATATTATGAAAAAAACCAATAATAAACTCAATCTAGCTGCTGCTAGCCAAAAACTACAAATCAAATACAAATTAAGTAATGTTTATGTCTGTAAAAATGGAACACGTATAAGGACTATATTCCCTCTAGGAAAGGATTTAAACAATGGTGTTATCCTTAGAAATCCTTTTCTACAAATTTTATAGCCTTTTCAAATTGACTCATTAGGTCTAAAAACTATTTTAGAAAATAAAGAATTAAATTTTGATTTTGTTGAATTAACTCCTATTCAACAATCAATCTTATTCAGACAAGTGTAAACAAGAATAAGATGTTCAAAAACCATTCAAATATCCAATTCCAAATAAAATGGGTCTTATTAATTGTCTTTCTAATGTTTTCATGTTTTATACATTTAATCCTACATTCGGATTTTGGTACCTTCAAATTCTACCCGGAGGACAGATATAAAATTGCTTTTCTTTTCCTAAAGAAAATAAAAATTCAAGTTATTAATGATTCTCACTCTGACCTATCTTTTACTCATGTCTGCCTTCAAAAAGTATCCCTTCTCATTATGACATCAAGTAAAGCCTCTATTAAAGAATCAAGCTCTTCCTTCATACCTACATCCCAACAAATATAAATCCCTTTTCTCATTCCATGATTATTTGTCACTTTACAAGAACTTATCAATGCCCATTGGAGTGCCATTCTCTCTGGTAAAAGAAGAGACACTAGAAAAACCCTATCCAGAATTGTAAACCATATCAAGGACTTAGAAAGCCAAATCCTTATGTACCATAACATCCATCAAAAGGCATTGTTATCCACCTATGTTGATTAAAAAAATCCAAAATTCACCTCTTGGAAAAGGTTAAAATAGCCCTTCCAGATGAGATAACTACAAGAATTAGAGAAAAAACTCTTTCTTGTCAAAGCTCAATATATAAGCTAGGCAAATGGCTTTCCCAAATTGCTCCTACCATCACATGAAGTTGATATCTCACATATCGAACAAAGATTAGTCCAAAGATTTTCTTTATGCAGAGATGATTTTGAAATAATACAGCAGCTCCCTGCAATCCTGCGACATGCCCTTCACGGCCTTGGAGTTACCAACAGACAACTTTTCATAATGATTTCATCAAGCTTGGGTGAAAGATCAGAAATCCAGTTTTATCAACCCTATCAATTATGGACTACCATGACTTATAAAGAAGGAGATTTAGAATGCAAAAAATTTATCTCCACCTTAAATGATTACGAGCATCTCCCTATTGATTATCCAACTCAATGCTATGAATCTCATGAAGTCACTACAATGGAATACAGCTTAGAACATCTCCAAAATTATGATCTAGCTTTTGTTCAATATCGAAGATTTCCCAATCTAAAAGGACATCTTGAATTTGCAAGTACATATAGATACGTTTGGTGTGACGGTCGATGAGTTGTTTGCATTGCTGATGATCTCGCTAAGCAAGCAATAATGACACAAAATCCATATAAATCTGGACATATAGCTCTTAATCAAATTATCAATGCTTATGAAGACATGTCTTTTGATATTTCTAAAGAAACTCGAGAAGAGTTAATCCAATTATTCCATGGTGAATTAATAAATGAAGGTTGGAATGAGCACTTTTGATGCAAGTCTCCAATAATACTATGCCTAGCATAAAGATTCTTCCTGCAAGAGCTTTTTCTAAGACATTGGAAGGATGAGAAAAACTTTTCTACGAGCCCATCAATGTGTTCTTAGAAAAAGTACATGCAAAAATACTAAAAGACAAAGCATATCTCTCATAAGAATGAAGTAATATTTTATTATTCCCAACATGCACATCCACGAAGAACTTATCTCCAGAGAGGGAAAAGAAATAAAGACATGACACATACCTTATCAAGTCACTCAAAGCAATCATGACATCTCACTATTCATAATAGAGTTCACCTAAAGCAAAGATTCTGATTTTTGCTTGCAGTCTAGAGGCATCATGAATTTTGCCAGCACAATAAATGAAATTCACACTCAGTCTAAATTCAGTTGTAATGAAATTTAAATTATGTTTATTATGACTATAAATAGGAATAGCCTTCCTCATGTACAAGCAAAAGTTGGAATACCAATTAAAATCCAGCCTTGCTTCCACCACCATCTCCTCTTTCCTCTCCTTTCTGCCTTTGTATACCCACTATCTTCTCCATTTGGTATCAGAGCAAAGTTGGTATCAAATTTGTAATCAAGTACTTTGGCAACATAAAGTTGTTTTGTGAGTATTTCTTCACTTATCTTTGTTATGTTATGCTTTGATTTTGCTTAAGGAATTGCTGACTCAAAAGTAACAACATCAAAATTCTTAACACCTAGTTCTGTGTTTGTTATTATTGAGAAATTTTAATTATATTCCGCCCAGAGAAAAGCTGAGGTAGCCATTGTTATCGCTATTATTAGCTGTGTGAAGGCATTTAAGGTGTTTTGTTGGTGTGTAAATCCTCAATTTCGTTAGATACTCATTGTGGACTTGATTAAAATAATTCTATAATACAAACTATGGCTAAACTTATCAAGAAGTTTGTACCTTCTTCTTTCTCATCATCAAATTCCTTATCTTTTATGTCTATTAAAAATAGTGAAGAAATCAGTTATGACGATTTAGATCAAGTTATTTGTGATTGGATTATTCCAACCTTAAATAAAAATAAAATTTATAAAGTTGGAAGTTTTCAATTAAAATCAAGTTATAAAGTAAAAACCATTGAAAGAATTGAATCCATTACTAGTAATATTCAGCATCTTTCTTTAATCAAGCCCCATGAAATAAAGGAGTATTTTAAAACATAAAATTATATTCATTTTGGATTAGTGCAAGTTACTCTAAAGCCTTTAACAAGACTTGGACTTAGAACAGAAGCTCTCATCTATATTCAAGATACAAGGCATAAAAAATTCAGTGATTCATTACATGGATTGGTTGAATCAAGTTTGGCGAATCGCCCTACTTTCTTCAATTGCTTTCCAAATTTCTCTGTTTCCCATATAGATCTAGGTGCATATAAAGCTCTTACTCCTGCTATCCAGACAAAAGGTTTTGATACAAATCCTCATAATCAAAATCTTGCTCTTATAGATAGAGTTTATTATAAACTCATGAATTCAGTTGTTCCAAGCAGAGCCGATTCCCATTAAGCAAACGGTATGACTACTTTATTCCAAACTAATTTAAAAAATAAAGTTAATATTCCAAAACTCATACAATGGAATGATATATATCTATTTGGTAAATCTCACTTAGAAAACGCCCAACCAGAAAAGTCTTTAGAAAATTAAGATATTGAAACAATTATTGAACATGAAGATGAAAGTGTTGAAATAAATTTTCAAACAGATTTAAGAGATACAACTCTTACAGTTTTTCAACCTTTTAGAAAGTCTTATTTGCATCCTCCCTCTGTGGTAGGATCTTCGATAAAAGAACCATCCTGAGTTTCTTGCTTTACAACTAATGTAGACCTTCGACCTACAAGACTTGTGTATCCTTCTTATCAAGCTTCTCCATCTAATACATATAATCCTTTGGAATCTAATTTCAATATAAATGCTATTGAATGTTTTGAAATTGATAAAGAAATGTTGAAAAAGAATTTAGCTCTACATCTTTTAACAAAATCCTTTTTTAAACAGGTTTCTCAAGAACATAAAGACTTTTTAAAAGAAAAATGGTACAAATATATGTATGATAATCAAAGAAATATTTATTTCTTTGATTGGCTTAAACTAGCCATAAAGAACGCGTATAATACCGAAGATTTATCCATCAATATGATAACAAAATTAAGCTTATCCTGGATTATAGCTTCTACTAGTTCTTCTCCACAAAGAACTGAAGAATCTATACATCCTCCATTACATCAAATCATATATAGAGAAAATTCGGCTGTACCCATAAAAAATGTAGCAAAGATATAAGGAGATAAAGGTAAATCTGAATTAATTTATAAATCAGACTTAAGTCATGTTTTAGAGCAAGATAATTATACAAATATTAACCTTCATACTATTGGCCAACGAACCAATAGAATTGAAGTTAAAGTTAAAAATATTTTAAAAATTTATAAAGCATCTTCTTCATAAAAGATAATTAAGATATAAACTTTAGATTTTCAAGGTGAAGCCTTTAAAGATCTAAAGTTAGAAAGGAAACCTTTAAAATTTTCAAATGAACTAATTAATCAATTATCTCATAGTTTTACAAATATAAAACTACAGGAAAATAATGATAAAAAAACTGACAATCTATAAATGTTTTAGTCTCAAATTCTAAAGCCTCTAGCTCAGACTCAGAATTTTCTATTGTTGATCCTATAGAAGACGAGTCTAAAATAGATGAGAATCAAAGTGATCAAAATGAAGAATCTCTACAAAGCAATAAAATATTTAAAAGACAAAAACCAATAGTCACTACAGCAAAAATAAGAAATTATTATTCAAGACCTACTCTAGTTGATCTTTAATTCAAAGAACAGGCTATTTTAAATGGCCTTCAATTTGAAAACTCCTCAATATATGAATGGAATATAGATGGACAATCTGAATATCAAATCCTGCAACTATGCCAACACATGATGATATATGCCTCTACCATCATGGTTGCGGGCAATGATCAAAGACATGCAGTAAATGCAATTGTCCTTAGATTTACTGGATAATTACAGGGTTGGTGGGAAAAGTACCTATTTGATATAGAAAGACAAGCTTTACTAAATACAGTAAAAGGAGATCCTTCAGGAAATCCTGTTATTACTCCTCAAGGTCAAATGATTCTTGATTCTATTTATAAACTTATTACCAATATAGTAAAACATTTTATTGGTAATTATATGAATTAGAAGAAAAAATAAAAACACAATTAATCAATTTATCTTGCCCAACATTATTAGATTTTCATTGGTATAAAGATGTTTTCTTATCAAAACTCTATACAATCAATGCAAGTAAATCAGACTTTTGGAAAGAAAAATTTATATCTGGTTTTCTTAAACTTTTTGCAGAAAAAGTTAGAGAAAAATTAAAATCAGAAAATTATGGAAATTTGAATTATGGAATGTATACATATGATGATCTAATTCAAAAGATTAATAAAGTTGGATTTTCATTATGCAATGAAGTGAGACTGAAACGTCAAATTGAAAATAAAAAAGAATCAATAAGTATGAACTTGGTGATTTTTTTTTCAATTTGGTATGGAACCATTAGTTAGTCCTTCTAGCTAGAATAAAAAGAAAAACTTAAAAAGAAACCATCAAAAAAGAAAATTTAAACATTTTTCAACTCCACAATATTATACTCCCTCAAAAAGATATTATAAAAAAATCTTCTCATAAAAACCCTTATAAAGAATTAAAGAAATCTTATACAAATGATAATCCATCCACTTCTTACCCCATGGAAAAAGAAATACAATGTTATAATTGCAAAGAAAAAGGACATATAGCTCCTGATTGCCCAAAAATAAAAGTAAAAACAGAAAAGAAATCAAAATGATCTTAAAAGGATCCTCAGCGCCAAGTCATCCAGTTCCTCTGATATAGATTATTCTTCTTTTCATGCTTCAGATACATGTCATTGTAAAATGTTTGACAATGAAATCCAGTATGAATCTGCTTCTTCTTCCTCTTTATCTTTAAATGTACTTTATGCCCCAAAAGAGATGGTGCTAGAAATGTTTAAAGACCTAAAAGTTGAAGAATTAAAAAAATATTTTGAAAAAATACAGAATATAAATAAAGGAACTAAAAAAGGGAAAGCTTTACATCAAATAACATATCAGACTTACCTGAACAATTCAGCATTAAAACTTTATTAGATAGATTAAGAAAGCAACAAGCTCCTTCTCATCTTTTTATTCAAGATCTTTATCAAGAAATAAATAATAAAAAACAAGAAATAAAAGAATTAAAACAAGACTTAATTGAACTTCAAGAACTCAAACAACGTGTTGAGAATCTTGAATTTCACATACTAAAAATTTATCAAGAAAATAATGATAATTTAGAAAATCAAGGAAAATTTGATAAAGACTTAAATGGTTTTGTAAATTCTTTAACAATAAAATCCACTTAAAAAATGGAAAGCTCAAGCTATAATTAAGGTCAAAGACTTCTCTATTAAAGCACTATGCTTGCTAGATGTGGCACAGATGTTAATTTGATAAGTGAATGATTAATCCCAACAAAATATTATGAAAAAACCAATAATAAACTCAATCTGGCTACTGCTAGTGAAAAACTACATATCAACTACAAATTAAGTTATGTTTATGTTGTAAAAATGGAACATACATAAAGACTAATTTCCTTCTAGGAAAGGATTTAAACAATGATGTTATCCTTGCAAATCTTTTTTCTACAAATTTTACAGCCTTTTTAAATTGACTCATCAGGTCTAAAAAGTATTTTAGACAATGAAGAGTTAAATTTTGATTTTGTGTAATTAACTCCTATTCAACATATCAATATTATTCAAACAAAGTGTAAGCAAGAATAAGATGTTCAAAAACCATTTAGATATCCAGTTCCAAATAAAATGGATCTTATTAATCGTCTATCTGATCTCTTCATGTTTTCTACATTTAATCCTACATCCAAATTTTGGTACCTTCAAATTCTATCCGGAGGATAGATGTAAAATTATTTTTCTTTCCCCAAAGAAATTAAAAATTAAGATTATTGATAATTCTCATTCAGACCTATCTGCCTTCAGGAAGTATCCCTTCTCATTATGATATCAAGTACAAGCAAAAGCAAAGCCCCTATTTAGGAATCAAGCTCCTCCTTCATGCCTACATCCCAACAAATAAAAATTCCCTTCTTCAATCTAGAATTATCTGTCATTTTACAAGAACTTATCAATGCCCATTGGAGTGCCATTCTTTTTTATAAAAGAAAAAACGCTAAAAAAACCCTATCCAAAATTACAAACTGTATCAAGGACTTAGAAAGCCAAATCCTTATATGCCATGACATCCATCAAAGAACACTGTTATCCACCTATGCTGATGAAAAAACAACCAGAATTCACCTCTTAGAAAAGGTTAACACAGCCCTTTCAGATGAATTAGCTGCAAGAATTAGAGAAAAACCTATTTCTTGTCGGATTAATGAGCGGTTAATGCTCAAAGCTCAATATATAAGCTAGGTAATGGGTTTTCCCAAATTGTTCCTGCCTTGATATGAAGTTGATATTTCATATATCGAACAAGGATTAGTCCAAAGATTTTCTTTATGTAAAGATGATTTTGAAATGATACAGCAGCTCCTTGCAATCGTGCATCATGCCCTTCGCAGCCTTGGAGTTACCAAAAGACAACTTTTCATAATGATTTCATCAAGTTTGCGTGAAAGATCAGAAATCCGGTTTTATCAATCTTATCAATTATGGACCATCATGAATTATGAAGAAGGAGATTTAATATACCTTAAATGATTACGACCATCTCCTTGTTGATTATCCTGCTCAATGGTATGAATCTCATGAAGTCGCTATAATGGAATACAGTTTAGAATGTCTCCAAAAGTATGATCTAGCTTCTTATCCATATCAAAGATTTCTCAATCTAAAAGGACATCTTGAATTTGCAAATACATATAGATATGTTTGGTGTGATGGTCGATGAGTTGTTTGCAGTGCTGATGATGTTGCCGAGCAAACAACGGTGATACAAAATCCTTCTAAATCCGAACATGCCAAGCTTAATCAAATTCTCAATGCCTATGAAGATATCTCTTTTGACATTTTAAAAAAAACTCATGACGAATTAGTTCAGCTATTCCATGGAGAATTCAAAAATGATAATGAAGGTTGGAATGACCTTTGTCATAATTTTGACTCTATTATGAAGTTCTCCGCTAGCTGTAATGGAATTCATCAGGATGGTGATTAACTTTATCACGATTTAGATTTATCAAGATTTATTAAGACTTTTCTCTATAAATCCTGCAAAAAAAAGATAACAAAAACTTTATCATTGCTACCGTATCCATAGCTATGCTATTCTCTACAAACACATCAAAGTTATGTTGAAAAAGTACTATACAAAAAAGCTACTTTAAGAAAAAAGACAAAAGACAATTGGGAAAAATCCAAAAGCCAACAAGAAAATTCAAGGCTCCATTGACACCTCTCTTCGCAACAGACCAACCAAGTACGATAGAGAACAATAAAGCAACATCCTCCTAGTCAACAAGTACACTCACCGCAACATGAAGACAAACCATCTATACGGCAACCTGTGATTCAATCTAGCGGTAAAATCCTGAAACATCATAAAATGAAATGCAAATATAGTGTAAATTCAGTTGTAATGAAATGTAAATTATGTTTGCTAAGGCTATAAAAGTACCAGCCTTCTCCATGTATGGACAAGAGTTGGAATCCAGTCAAAATCAAACCTTGCTTCCACCACCATCTCCTCTCTCCTCTCCCTTCCGCTTTTGTATACCCACCATCTTCCCCATTTGGTATCCGAGCCAAGTTGGCATCTAATTTGTAATCAAGTATCATTGCAATATAAAGTCATTTTGTGAGTATTTCTTCACTTATCTTATGTTTTGATTTTGTTTAAGGAATTACTGACTCAAAAGCAAGAACGTCAAAATCTTAATACTTGGTTGTGTGGTTGTTATTATTGACAAATTTTAATCATATTCCACTCGAAGCGAAGCTGAGGTAGGAATTGTTGTCGCCAATGTTAGCCGTGTGAAGGCATTTAAGGCATTTTGTTGGTGTGTAAATCCTCCATTTAGTTAGATACTCATGGTGGATTTAGTTAAAATAACTCTGTAATACAAATTATGGCTAAGCTTATTAAGAAGTTTGTACCTTCTTATTCCTCATCATCAAATTCCTTATCTTCTATGTTGATTGAAAATAGTAGAGAAATCAGTTATAACGATTTAGATCAAGTTATTTGTGACTAGACTATTCCAACTGTAAATAAAAATGAAATTTATAAAGTTGAAAGTTTTCAATTAAAATCAAGTTATAAGATAAAAACCATTGAGAGAACTGAATCCATTACCAGTAATATTCAGCATCTTTTTTTAATCAAGCCCCATGAAATAAAAGAGTATGTTAAAACATACAATTATATTCATTTTGGATTAGTTCAAGTTACTCTAAAGCCTTCAACAAGACTTGGACTTAGAACAGAAGCTCTCATCTATGTTCAAGATACAAGACATAAAAAATTTAGTGATTCATTACTTGGAATGGTTGAATCAAGTTTAGCTAATGGCCCTACTTTCTTCAATTGCTTTCCAAATTTTCTATTTCCTTTATAGATCCAGGTGCACATGAAGCTTTTAGTCTTGCTATCTAGACAAAAGGTTTTGATATGAATGCTCATAATCAAAATCTTGTTCTCATATATAGAGTTCATTATAAACTCATGAATTCAGTTGTTCCAGGCATAGCCTATTCTCATCAAGCAAAATGTATGACAACTTTATTCCAAACTAATTTCAAAAATAAAGTTATGATACAATGGATTTAGAAGGATTCTATATCATTGTAGTTTGCTCAGCGAGATCATCAGCAATACAAACAACTTGTTGACCATCACACCAAACAAATCTATATGTACTTGCAAATTCAAGTTGTCCTTTTAGATTGTGAAATCGTTGATATTGATCAGAAGCTATATCATAATTTCTGAGACGTTCTAAGCTGTATTCCACTATAGTGACCTCATGAGATTCATACGATTGAGCTAGATAATTAACAAGGAGATGCTCGTAAACATTTAAGGTAGAGATGGATTTTTTGCAGATTAAATCTCTTTCTTTATAATTCATGATGGTCCATAATTGATAAGGTTGATAAAATTGGATTTCTGATCTTTCACCCAAACTTGATGAAATTGTTATGAGAAGTTGTCTTTTGGTAACTCCAAGGCTGCGAAGGGCACAACACATGATTACAGGGGGCTGCTGTATCATTTCAAAATTATCTCCACATAAAAAAAAATCTTTGGACTAATCCTTGTTCGATATATGAGATGTCAACTTCAGATGATGGCAGTAACAATTTGGGAAAGCCAGTTGCCCAGCTTATATATTGAGCTTTGAGCATTAATCGCTCCTTGATCTGACAATAAATAGTTTTTTCTTTATTTCTTGCAGCTTTCTCATCTAGAAGGACTATGTTAACCTTTTCCAGGAGGTGAATTCTGGATGTTTTTTCATCAGCATAGGTGGATAACAGTGCTCTTTGGTGGATGTTATGGCATTTAAGGATTTGGCTTTCTAACTACTTGATATTGTTTGCAATTTTGGATAGGGTTTTTCTAGTGTTTCTCCTTTTAATAGAGAGAATGGCACTACAACGGGCATTGATAAGTTCTTGTGAAGTGACAGATAATCTTAGATTGAAGAAGGGAATTGATATTTGCTGGGATATAGGTTTGAAGGAAGAGCTTGATTCCTGAATAGGGGCTTTGATTTTGCTTGTACTTGATGTCATAATGAGAAGGAATACTTTCTGAAGGCAAATAGGTCTGAATGAGAATTATCAATAATTTGAATTTTTATTTTCCTTTGGAAAAGAAAAATAATTTTATATTTGTCCTCCAGGTAGAATTCGAAGGTACCAAAATTTGGATGTAGGATCAAAAGAAGAAAACTTGAAGACATCAGAGAGACGATTAATAAGATCCATTTTATTTGGAACTGGATATTTGATTGTTTTTTTTTTTTGAACACCTTATTCTTGTTTACACTTTGTTTGAATACTATTGAGGTGTTGAATAAAAGTTGATTCACCAAAATCAAAAATTAATTCTTTATTGTCTAAAATAGTTTTTAGACCTGACGAGTCAATTTGAAAAGGCTGTAAAATTTGTAGAAAAGGATTTCTAAGGATAACATCATTGTTTAAATCCTTTCCTAGAAGGAAATTAGTCTTTATGCATGTTTCATTTTTATAAATATAAATATTATTTAATTTGTATTTGATATATAGTTTTTTGCTAGCAGTAGCTAGATTGAGTTTATTATTGGTTTTTTCATAATATTTTGTTAGGATTGATCCTTTTCTTATTAAATTAACATCTGCGCCACTATCTAGTAAGCAAAGTGCTTTAATAGAGAAGTTTTTGACCTTAATTATAGCTTGAGTTTTCCATTTTTAAGTTGATTTCTTGTTAAAGAATTTACAAAACCATTCATGTTTTCATCAATTTTTTCTTGATTTTCTAAATTATCATTATTTTCTTAATAATTTTTGAGTATGTGAAATTCAAGATTCTCAACGCGTTGTTTGAGTTCTTGAAGTTCAATTAAGTCTTGTTTTAATTATTTTATTCCTTGATTTTGATTATTATTTTCTTTATAAAGATCTTGAATTGAAAGATGAGGAGGAGCTTGCTGCTCTCTTAATCTATCTAATATAGTTTTAATGCTGAATTATTTAGGTAAGTCAAATATATTATTTGAAGTAGAAAATGTCCCTTTTTTAGTTCCTTTATTTATATTCTGTATTTTTTCAAAATATTTCTTTTAATTCTTCACCTTTTAGATCTTTAAACATTTTTAGCACCAGTTCATCTGGAGCAGAAACTGCATTTAAAGATAAAGAGGAAGAAGAAGTAGGTTCATATTGGATTTCACTGTCAAATATTTTACAATGACTTGCATCTAAAGCATAAGAAGAAGATTAATCTGTATCAAAGGAACTGGATGACTATGACACTAAGGATCCTTTTAAGACAATTTTGATTTCCTGTTCTGTTTTAACTTTTTTTTTTGGGCAGTCAGGAGCTATATGTCATTTTTCTGTGCAAATATAACATTGTATTTCTTTTTTCTTAGGATAAGAAGTGGATGGATTATTGTTTGTATAAGATTTCTTTTTTCTTAGGATAAGAAGTGGATGGATTATTCATATCTTTTTGAGAGAGTATAACATTGTGGAGTTGAAAAATGTTTAGATTTTCTTCTTTGAAGGTTTCTTTTCAACCTTTACTTTTTATTCTAGCTAGAAGGACTGATTAATTATTCCATACAAAATTGAAAACAAAAATCATCAAGTTCATACTTGCTGATTTTTTTTATTTTCAATTGGACGTTTAAGTTTGATTTCATTGCAAAATGAAAATCTAACTTTATTAATCTTTTGAATTAGATCACTGTATGTATACATTCCATAATTTAAATTTCCATAATTTTTTTATTTTAATTCTTCTCTAACTTTTGTTGCAAAAAGTTTAGGAAGACCAGATACGAATTTTTCTTTTCAAAATTCTGAAATGCTTGCATTGATTGTATAGAGTTTTGATAAGAAAACATCGTTATACCAATGAAAATATGATAATGTTAGGCAAGATAAATTGATTAATTATGTTTTTATTTTTTCTTATACATTCATATAATTACCAATAAAATGTTCTACTATATTGGTAATAAGCATGTAAATAGAATCAGGAATCATTTGACCTTAAGGAGTAATAATAAGATTTCTTAAAGGATCTCTTTTTACTGCATTTAGTATAGCTTGTCTTTCTATATCAGATAGGTACTTCTCCCACCAACCATGTAATTATCCAGTAAATCCAAAGACATTTATATTTACTGCATGTCGTTGATAATTACCGGCAGCCATGATGGTAGAGGCATCTATCATCATGTGTTGGCATAGTTGTAGGATTTTATATTCAGATAGTCCATCAACATTCCATTCATATACTGCAGAGTTTTCAAATCAAAGGCCATTTAGAATAGGTTGTTCTTCGAATTGAAGATTAGCTGGAGTAGGTCATGGATAATAATTTCTTATTTTTGTTGCAGTGACTATTGGTTTTTGTCTTTTAAATATTTTATTGATTTGTAGAGATTCTTGATTTTGATCATTTTGATTCTCATTTGTTTTAGACTCTTCTTCTATAGGATTAGCTACAGAAAATTCTGAATTTGAGCTAGAGGCTTTAGAATTTGAGACTTAAACATTTATAGATTTGTCAGCTTTTCGATCTTTATTTCCTTGAAGTTTTATATTTTTAAAACTATGAACTAATTGATTGATTAGTTCATCTGAAAATTTTAAAGGTTTCCTTTCTAACTTTAGATCTTTAAGGGCTTCACTTTGAAAACCTAAAGTTTGTGTCTTAATTATCTTTTGTGAAGAAGATGCTTCATAAATTTTTAAAATATTTTCAACTTTATCTTCAATTCTATTGGCTTGTTGGCCAATAGTATGAAGGTTAATATATGTATAATTATTTTGTTCTAAAACATGACTTAAGTCTGATTTATAAATTAGTTCAGATTTACCTTTATCTCCTTATATTTTTGCTGCATCTTTTATGGGTACGACTGAAGTTTCTTTATATATGATTTGATGTAATAGATGATGTATAGATTCTTCAGTTCTTTATGGAGAAGAATGTGTAGAAGCTATAATCCACGATGAGCTTAATTTTGTTATCATATTGATGCATAAATCTTCAGTATTATAAGCTTTCTTTATGGCTAGTTTAAGCTAATCAAAGAAATAGATATTTCTTTGATTATCATACATATATTTGTACCATTTTCTTTTAAAAAGTCTTTATGTTCTTTAGAAACCTGTTTAAAAAAGGATTTTGTTAAAGGATGTAAAGTTAAATTCTTCTTTAACATTTCTTTATCAATTTCAAAGCATTCAATAACATTTATATTGAAATCGGATTCTGAAGGATTATATATATTAAATGGAGAAGCTTGATAAGAAAGATACACAAGTCTTGTAGGTGACAGGTCTACATTAGGTGTAGAGCAAGAAACTCAGGATGGTTCTTTTATTGAAGATCCTACTACAGAGAGAGGATGAGAATAAGACTATCTAGAAGGTTGATAAACTGTAGGAGTTGTATCTCTTGAATCTGTTTGAAAATTTATTTCAACACTTCCATCTTTTTGTTCAGTAATTATTTCAATATCTTGATTTTCTAAAGACCTTTCTGGTTGAGCGTTTTCTAAGCGCCATTTACCAGATAGATTAATATCATTCCACTGTATGAGTTTTGGAATATTAACTTTATTTTTGAAATTAGTTTGGAATAAAGTAGTCATACCTTTTGCTTGATGGGAATATGCTCTGCCTGGAACAACTAAATTCATGAGTTTATAATAAACTCTATAGATAAGAGCAAGATTTTAATTATGATAATTAAGATCAAAATCTTTTGTCTGGATAGCAAGAGTAAGAGCTTCATGTGCACCTGGATCTGTAAGGGAAATAGAGATATTTGGAAAGCAATTGAAGAAAATAGGGCCATTAGCCTAACTTGATTCAACCATTCCATGTAATGAATCACTAAATTTTTTATGTCTTGTGTCTTGAACATAGATAAGAGCTTCAGTTCTAAGTCCAAGTCTTGTTAATGGCTTTAGGGTAACTTGCACTAATCCAAAATGAAAATAATTGTATGTTTTAACATACTCCTTTATTTCATGGGGCTTGATTAAAGAAAGATGTTGAATATTACTAGTAACGGATTCAATTCTTTTGATGGTTTTTACTTTATAACTTAATTTTAATTGAAAACTTCTAACTTCATAAATTTCAGTTTTATTTTTCGTTGAAATAGTCCAGTCATAAATAACTTGATCTAAATCATCGTAACTGATTTCTTCACTCTTTTTAACGGAATGGAAGATAAGGAATTGATGAAGATGAAGAAGAAAGTAGAAACTTCTTAATAAGCTTAGCCATAATTTGTATTACAGAGTTATTTTAATCAAATCCACCATGAGTATCTAATGAAATAGAGGATTTACACACCAACAAAATGCCTTTAATGCCATCACACGGCTAATAACGGTGACAACAATGGCTACTTCAGCTTTGCACCGGGCAGAATATAATTAAAATTTCTCAATAATAACAAACACAGAACTAGGTATTAAGACTTTTGACGTTCTTACTCCTAAGTCAGCAATTCCTTAAGCAAAATTAAAGCATAACATAACAAAGATAAGGGAAGAAATACTCACAAAATGACTTTATATTACCAAAGTACTCAATTACAAATTTGATACCAACTTGGCTCTGATACCAAATGGGGAAGATGGTGGGTATACAAAAGCAGAAGGGATAGGAGAGAGGAGATGGTAGTGGAAGCAAGGCTGGATTTTCACTAGTATTCCAACCATTGCCTGTACATAAGGAAGGCTATACCTATTTCTAGTCATAACCAACATAATTTACATTTCATTACAACTGAATTTAGATTGAATGTGCATTTCATTTAATGTGCTGGCAAATTTCATGATGCTTCCAGACTACAGGCAAAAATCACAATCTTTGCTATAGATGAACTTTATTTTGAATAGTGAGATGTCATGATTGCTTTGAGTGACATGATAAGGAATGTATCATTTCTTTATTTCTTTTCCCATTCTGGAGATAAGTTCTTCATGGATGTGCATGTCGGGAATAAAATACTACTTCATTCTTATAAGAGATATGCTTTGTGTTTTAGTACTTTTGCATGTACTTTTTCTAAGAACTCATTGATGGGCTAGTAGAAAAAGCTTTTCTGATCCTTCAACTATTTTAGAAAAAGCTCTTGCAGGAAGAATCTTTATGCTAGGCATAGTATTATTGGAGACTTGCATCAAAAGTGCTCATTCCAACCTTCCTTTGTTAATTTGCCATGGAATAATTGGATTAACTCTTCTCGAGTTTCTTTAGAAATATCAAAAGGCATGTCTTCACAAGCATTCACAATTTGATTGAGAGCTGTATGTCTAGATTTATATGGATTCTGTATCACCGTTGTTTGCTCAGTGAGATCATCAGCAATGCAAAAAACTCGTCGACCGTCACACCAAACATATCTATATGTACTTGCAAATTCTAGATGTCCTTTTAGATTGAGAAATATTTGATACTGATCAGAAGTTCGATCATAAGTTCGGAGGCATTCTAAGTTGTATTCCATTGCAGTGACTTCATGAGATTCATACCATTGAGCTGGATAATCAACAGAGATGCTTGTAATCATTTAAGGTGGAGATGAACTTTTTGCTGACTAAATCTCCTTCTTCATAATTCATGATGGCCCATAATTGACAAGGTTGATAAAACCAGATTTCTGATCTTTCACCCAAACTTGATGAAATCATTATGAGAAGTTGTCTTTTAGTAACTCCAAGGTTGTGAAGGGTATGACGCACGATTGCAGGGAGTTGCTGTATCATTTCAAAATCATCTCTGCATAAAGAAAATCTTTGGACTAATCCTTGTTCGATAAATGAGATATCAACTTCATATGATGGAAGAAATAATAAAGCCAGTTGCCCAACTTATATATTGAGCTTGGAGCATTAATCGCTCCTTGATCAGACAAGAAATAATTTTTTTCCCTAATTCTTGCAGCTATCTCATCTGAAAGGGCTGTGTTAACCTTTTCCAGGAGATGAATTCTGGATGTTTTTTCATCAGCATAGGTGGATAACAGTGCTCTTTGATAGATGTTATGGCACATAAAGATTTGGTTTTCTAAGTCCTTGATATGGTTTGCAAGTTTGGATAGGGTTTTTCTAGTGTTTTTCTTTTATCAGAGAGAATGGTACCCCAATGGGCATCGATAAGTTCTTGTGAAGTGATAGATAATCCTGGATTAAAGAAGGGAATTGATATTTGTTAGGATGTAGGTATGAAGGAAGAGCTTGATTCCTGAATAGGGACTTTACTTGATGTCATAATGAGAAGGGATACTTCTTGAAGGTAGATAGGAGTAAAGGATAGGTCTGAATGAGAATTATCAATAACCTGAATTTTTATTTTCTTTGGAAAAAGTAAAGCAATTTTATATCTGTCCTCCGGGTAGAATTTGAAGGTACAAAAATCTAGATGTAGGATCAAATGAAGAAAACATAAAGACATCAGAGAGACGATTAATAAGATCCGTTTTATTTGAAATTGGATATTTGATTGTTTTTTGAACACCTTATTCTTCTTTACACTCTGTCTAAATACTATTGATATGTTAAATAGGAGTTGATTCACGAAAATAAAAAATTAGTTCTTTATTGTCTAAAATAGTTTTTTAGACCTGGTGAGTTAATTTGAGAAGGTTGTAAAATTTGTAGAAAAGGGTTTCCAAGGATAACATCATTGTTTAAATCCTTTCCTAGAAGGAAATTAGTCTTTAAGCATGTTCCACTTTTACAAGCGTAAACATTACTTAATTTGTATTTGATATGTCATTTTTTTCTAGCAGCAGTTAGATTGAGTTTCTTATTCATATTTTCATAATATTTTGTTGGGATTAATCCTTCATTTATTAAATTAACATCTGTGCCACTATCTAGTAAGTAGAGTGCTTTAATAGAAAAGTCTTTGATTTTAACTGTAACTTGAGTTTTCCATTTTTTGAGGTGGATTCCTTGTTAAAGAATTTACAAAACCATTCAAGTTTTCATCAAATTTTTCTTGATGTTCTAAATTATCATTATTTTCTTGATAATTTTGGGTGTGTGAAATTCAAGATTCTCAACACGTTGTTTGAGTTATTGAAGTTCAATTAAGTCTTGTTTTAATTCTTTTATTTCTTACATTTTTTATTAATTTCTTTAGAAAAATCTTGAATTGAAAGATGAGTAGGAGCTTGTTGCTCTTTTAATCTATCTAAAACAGTTTTTATATTGAATTGTTCAGGTAAGTTAGATATATTACTTGATGTAGAAGCTTTTCCTTTTTTATTTCCGTTGCTTATTTTCGGTATTTTTTCAAAATATTTATTTTTTTAATTCTTCAACATTTTGATATTTTTACATTTCTAGCACTATTTTTTCCGGAGCAGAGAGTATGTTTAAAGATAAAGAGGAAGAAGAAGTAGATTCATACTGGATTTCACTGTCAAATAATTTACAATGGCATGTATCTGAAGAATAATCTTTATCGGAGGAACTAGATGATACTAAGGATGAGGATGTGGTTCCTTTTAAGATAGGTTTGATTTTTTTTTAGAAGAAATAATTTCAGAAGGCTGTAAAATATTTTCAACTTTATCTTCAATTATATTAGTTTGTTGGCCAATAGTAAGAAGGTTTATATTTGTATAATTATTTTATTCAAAAGTCTGACTTAAATCTGATTTGTAAATAAATTCAATTTTACCTTTGTCTCCTTGTACTTTTGCAACATCTTTTATTGGTACTGCTGAAGTTTCTTTATTAATGATTTGATGTAATGGAGGATGTATAGATTCTTCAGTTCTTTGTGGGGAAGAATTGGTAGAAGCTATAATCTAAGATGAACTTAATTTTGTTATCATATTGATAGATAAATCTTCAGTATTATAAGCTTTCTTAATGGCTAGTTTAAGCCAATCAAAAAAATAAATATTTCTTTGATTATCATACATATATTTGTACCATTTTTCCTTTAAAAAGTCTTTATGTTATTAAGAAACCTGTTTAAAAAAGGATTTTGTTAAAGGATGTGGAGTTAAATTCTTTTTTAACATTTCTTTATTTATTTCAACACATTCAATAACATTTATATTGAAATCTGATTCCAAAGGATTATATGTATTAGATGGAGAAGCTTGATAAGAAGGCTACACAAGTCTTGTAGGTCGAAGGTCTGCATTAGGTGTGGAGCAAGAAACTCAGGATGGTTTTTTTATGGAAGATCCTACCATAAACGAAGGATGAGAATAAGACTTTCTAGAAGGTTAATAAACTGTAGGAGTCGTATCTCTTGAATCTGTTTGAAAATTTATTTCAATAGTTCTATCTTCATATTCAATAATTGTTTCAATATCTTGATTTTCTAAAGACCTTTCTGGTTGTTCATTTTCTAAGTGCCATTTACCAGATAGATTAAAATCAACTTTCTGGTTGACCTTTTTCGTATGAGTTTTTGAATATTAACTTTATTTTTTAAATTAGTTTGGAATAAAGTAGTCATACCTTTTGCTTGGTGGGAATAGGCTATGCCTGGAACAACTGAATTCATGAGTTTATAATAAACTCTATATATAAGAGCAATAATTTGATTATGAGAATTCATATTAAAATCTTTTGTCTAGATAGCAAGAGTAAAAGCTTCATGTGCACTTGGATCTATAAGAGAAACAGAGAAATTTGGAAAGCAATTAAAGAAAGTAGAGCCATTAGCCAAACTTGATTCAACCATTCCAAGTAATGAATCACTAAACTTTTTATGTCTTGTATCTTGAACATAGATGAGAGCTTCAATTCCAAGTCCAAGTCTTGTTAATGGCTTTAGAGCAACTTGCACTAATCCAAAATGAAAATAATTGTATGTTTTAACATACTCCTTTATTTCATGGGGCTTGATTAAAGAAAGATGCTGAATATTATTGCTAATGGATTCAGTTCTTTCAATGTTTGTACTTTATAACTTGATTTTAATTGAAAACTTCCAACTTTATAAACTTCATTTTTATTTATGGTTGGAATAGTCCAGTCACAAATAACTTAATCTAAATCGTCATAACTGATTTCTTCACTATTTTTAATAGACATAGAAGCTAAGGACTTTGATGATGAGGAAGAAAAAGGTACAAACTTCTTAGTAAGCTTAGCCATAATTTGTATTACAGAGTTATTTTAACCAAATCACCACAAGTATTTAACGAAATAGAGGATTTACACACCAACAAAACGCCTTCATATGGCTAATAATGGCGATAACAATGGCTACCTTAGCTTTGCTCTGGGTGGAATATGATTAAAATTTCTTAATAATAACAAACAAAGAACTCAGTATTATGACTTTTGATGTCCTTACTTCTGAGTCAACAATTTCTTAAACAAAATCAATACTTAAAGATAAATGAAGAAATACTCATAAAACGACTTTATATTACAATGATACTTGATTACAAACTAGATGCCAACTTGGCTTTGATACCAAATGGGGAAGATGGGTGGGTATACAAAAGCGGAAGGGAGAGGAGAGGGGAGATGGTGGTGGTAGCAAGGTTGGATTTTGACTGGTATTCCAACTCTTACCTGTATATGGAGAAGGCTAGTACTATTTATAGCCTTAGCAAACATAATTTACATTTCTTTACAACTGAATTTACACTGCATTCGCATTTCATTTTTGATGTATCAGGATTTTTCTGTTGGATAGCATCCCAGGTTGCTGTATAGATGGTTTGTCTTCATGCTGTGATGAGTGTACTTATGGACTAGGATGATGTCGCTTTATTCTTCTGCATAGTACCTAGTTGGTCTGTTGCAGAGAGAGGAGTCTATGGAGCCTTGAATTTTCTTGTTGGCTTTTGGAGTTTTTCCAGTTGTCTTTAGTCTTCTTTCTCAAAGCAGCTGTTTTGTATAGTACTTTTTCAACATAACTTTGATGTGTTTGTAGAGAATAGCATAGCTATGGATACGATAGCAATGATGAAGTTTTTGTTATCTTTTCTTTGCAGGCTTTATGGAGAAAACTCTTAATAAGTCTTGATAAATCTAAATCTTTATAAGATTAATTACCATCCTGATGAATTCCATTGCTGCTGATGGAGAACTTCATAATATAGTCAGAATTATGACAAGGGTCATTCCAACCTTCATTATCATTTTCGAAATCTCCATGGAATAGCTGAATTAATTCTTCACAAGTTTTTTATGAAATGTCAAAAAAGACATCTTCATAGGCATTGAGAATTTGATTAAGCTTTGGATGTCCAGATTTAGAAGGGTTCTGTATCACCGTTGTTTGCTTAGCGAGATCATCAGCAATGCAAAAACTCGTTGACCGTCACACCAAACATATCTATATTTACTTGCAAATCAAGATGTCCTTTTAGATTGAGAAATCTTTGATATTGATTAGAAGTTGGATCGTAATTTTGGAGACGTTCTAAGCTGTATTCCATTGTAGCAATGTCATGAGATTCATACCATTGAGCTGGATAATCAATAGGGAGATCCTTGTAATCATTTAAGGTAGAGATGAATTTTTTGCAGATTAAGTCTCCTTCTTCATAATTCATGATGGTCCATAATTGATAAGTTCAAAAAAACTGGATTTCTGATCTTTCACCTAAACTTAATGAAATCGTTATGAGAAGTTGTCTTTTGGTAACTCCAAGGCTGCAAAGGGTATGACGCACGATTGCAGGGAGCTGCTGTACCATTTCAAATCATCTCTGCATAAAGAAAATCTTTGGACTAATCCTTGTTCTATATATGAGATATCAATTTAAGATATGAGGGCATGAAGAATTTGGGAAAGCTAGTTGCCTAGCTTATATATTGAGCTTTGAGCATTAATCGCTCCTTGATCTAGCAAAAAAATAGTTTTTTCTCTAATTCTTGTAGTTATCTCATTTGGAAGGGCTATGTTAACCTTTTCTAGGAGATGAATTTTGGATGTTTTTTCATCAACATAGGTGGATAACAGTGCTCTTTGATGGATGTTTTGGCACATAATGATTTTGCTCTCTATGTCCTTGATATAGTTTGTAGTTTTGGATAGGGTTTTTCTAGTATTTTTTCTTTTATCAGAGAGAATGACACTTCAATGAGCATTGATAAGTTCTTGTGAAGTGACAGGTAATCCTGGATTGAAGAAGGGAATTGATATTTGTTAGGATGTAGGTATGAAGGAAGAGCTTGATTCCTGAATGGGGGCTTTGCTTGATATCATAATGAGAAAGGATACTTCCTGAAGGCAGATAGGAGTAAAAGATAGGTTTGAATGAGAATTATCAATTACCTGAAATTTTTTTCTTTGGAAAAAGAAAAGCAATTTTATATCTATCCTCCGGGTAGAATTTGAAGGTACCAAAATCTGGATGAAGGATTAAATGTAGAAAACATGAAGACATTAGAGAGACGATTAATAAGATCCGTTTTATTTGGAATTGGATATCTGAATGGTTTTTGAACATCTTATTCTTGTTTACACTTTGTCTGAATAATATTGATATATTGAACAGGAGTTAATTCAACAAAATCAAATTTCAATTCTTTATTATCTAAAATAGTTTTTAGACTGATGAGTTAATTTGAAAAGGCTGTAAAATTTGTAAAAAAAGATTTCCAAGGATAACATCATTGTTTAAATCCTTTCCTAGAAGGAAATTAGTCTTTATATATGTTCCATTTTTACAAACATAAACATTACTTAATTTGGATTTGATATGTAGTTTTTTGCTCGTAGTAGCTAGATTGAGTTTATTATTGATTTTTTCATAATATTTTTAGGATTAATCCTTCTTTTATTAAATTAACATCTGTGCCACTCTCTAGTAAGTAGAGTGCTTTAATAGAGAATTCTTTGATCTTAATTATAACTTTAGTTTTCCATTTTTTAAGTGGACTCCTAGTTTAAGAATTTACAAAACTATTCAAGTTTTCATCAAAATTTTCTTAATTTTCTAAATTATCATTATTTTCTTGATAATTTTTGTGTATGTGATATTCAAGATTCTCAACACGTTGTTTGAGTTCTTGAAGTTTAATTAAGTCTTGTTTTAATTCTTTTATTTCTTGATTTTGATTATTAATTTCTTTATAAAGGTCTTGAATTGAAAGATGAGGAGGAGCTTGCTACTCTCCTAATCTATCTAATACAGCTTTAATGGTGAATTGTTCATTTAAGTCAATTATATTATTTGACGTAGATGCTTTTCCTTTCTTATTTCCTTTATTTATATTCTACATTTTTTCAAAATATTTATTTTTTAATTCTTCATCTTTGAATCTTTAAACATTTCTAGCACTAGTTCTTTTAGAGCAGAAAGTATGTTTAAAGATAAAGAGGAAGAAGAAGCAGATTCATACTGGATTTCACTGTCAAATTTTTACAATGACAAGTATATGAAGAATAGTCTTTATCAGAGGAACTAGATGATTCTAAGGATGAGGATAAAGATCCTTTTATGATAGTTTTGATTTCTTTTTCTGTTTTTAGTTTTATTTTTGGGCAGTCAGGACCTATATGTCTTTTTTCTTTGCGATTATAACATTGTATTTCTTTTTTCTTAGGATGAGAAATGGATGGATTATATTTTGTATAACATTTCTTTAATTTTTTATGAGAAGATTTTTTATGATATTTTTTTAGGGAATATAATATTGTGGAGATGAAAAATGTTTAGATTTTCTTTTTTGATGGTTTCTTTTTAAGTTTTTCTTTTTATTTTTGCTAGAAGGACTAATTAATGGTTCAATGCCAAATTGAAAACAAAATTCACCGAGTTCATACTTTTCAATTTTTTTTTATTTTCAATTTAACGTTTAAGTTTGATTTCATTGCATAATGAAAATCCAACTTTATTAATCTTTTAAATTAGATCACCATATGTATACATTCCATAATTCAAATTTCCATAATTTTCTGATTTTAATTCTTCTCTAACCTTTTCTGCAAAAAGGTTAAGAAGACCAAATATGAGTTATTCTTTCCAAAATTCTAAATTACTTGCATCGAATGTATAAAGTTTTGATAAGAAAACATCTTTATACCAACGAAAATCTAATAATGTTAGGCAAGATAAATTGATTAATTGAGTTTTTATTTTTTCTTCTACATTCATATAATTACTAATAAAATGTTTTACTATATTGGTAATAAGCATGTAAATAGAATCAGGAATCATTTGACCTTGAGGAGTAATAATAGGATTTCCTGAAGGATTTATTTTTATTGCATTTAGTATAGCTTGTCTTTCTATATCAGATAGGTACTTTTCCCACCAACCATGTAATTGTCTAGTAAATCCAAGGACAACTGCATTTACTGCATGTCTTTGATCATTACCAGCAGCCATGATGGTAGAGGCATATATTATCGTGTGTTGGTATAGTTGCTGGATTTTATAGTCAAATAGTCCATCTACATTCCATTTACATATTGAGAAGTTTTCAAATCGAAGGCCATTTAAAATAACATGTTCTTCGAATTAAAGTTCAGCTGGAGTAGGTCTTAGATAATAATTTCTTGTTTTTGCTGAGTGACTATTGGTTTTTGTCTTTTAAATATTTTATTATTTGTAGAGATTCTTGATTTTGATCATTTGGTTCTTATTTGTTTTAGACTGTTCTTCTATAAGATCAGCGCTAGAAAATTCTGAATTTGAGGTAGAGGCTTTTGAATTTGAGACTAAAACATTTATAGATTTGTCAGCTTTTTGATCTTTATTTTCTTGAAGTTTTATATTTATAAAACTATGAGATAATTAATTGATTAGTTCATCTGAAAAGTTTAAAGGTTTCCTTTCTAACTTTTGATCTTTAAGGGCTTCACCTTGAAAACCTAAAGTTTGTGTCTTAATTATCTTTTGTGAAGAAGATGCTTCATAAAATTTTAAAATATTTTCAACTTTATCTTCAATTCTATTAGTTTGTTGGACAATAGTATGAAGGTTAATATTTGTATAATTATTTTGTTTTAAAACAAAACTTAAGTCTGATTTATAAATTAATTCAAATTTACCTTTATCTCCTTGTATTTTTGTAACATCTTTTAATAGAATTGATTGATTAATAGAATCGACATAAGACATGTTATCTAAGAAATAATTCTCAAGGGTGCTTGGCGGCAAAATATTGGGCTTATGAAGCTTGAGGTTTTCTAGATATAGGGCTTGATGGGCTTTGAAATTGAGGAATATTAGAAGAATGGGTTGCCCATCTCTCTATATAATTGCAACTAGATTTTCTGGATAAAGGTGTAGTGTTCAAAATGGAAGATACTTTATCAATTGGGGACTGGAGAAAGGGCTTAATTTGCCGAGGCTTCATGTTTTTGTCCCTGTAAAAACTCACAAGATAAAAATCAGGAAGAGAATTATTTTTACCAGCAATATACTCAATGTCAAAGTCAAATATGGCTAATAAAGCTTGCTAGCGAGCAAAGATTTGCTTAGCAGTAAGATTTTTTACATTTTTTTCTAAAATTTCTTTAGCAGATTTACAATCTATTCTTCATAAACATTTTTTGTTTACTAAATCACTTTGGAACTTCATTATACTATTTACTATGGATAGGATTTCCTTTTTAATAGTTGAATAATTCTGTTGAGTGGCCATCCATGTTCCAGAAGTGAAACGAAGAATTTCTTCTTTTCCAAGGATGTTTTTTTGTAGAAGGATTCCTCCAAAACCTATTTCAGATGCATCTGCTTGAACTATTTCTAATAAATCTAGATGAGGGATAATTAAACAAAGTAAATTTTGGACTTTCTGTTTAATATTTTGAACAGCTTTTATATGAGCAGGATTTTTAGTCAAGTGCATTTGCAAGATCTTTCTTTCTTTAGCAAGATCTTTCTAAAAGTAAGAAACATAATTAAGGCATCCAAGAAAACGTTGCAATTGCTCTTTATTAAGAATTTCATTAGGAAATTGGAAGCAAAGGTAATTACTCTTTGGACTGGAGAAATAGTTCCTTTTTTTATTATAAAGCCAATAAACTAAATTTTTGTTTGAAAAAGCTTTATTTTCTTTTGGGATAAGACAAGTCCATTCTTGATGATAACTTTTTTAAAAATATTTAAATGTTTCCAATGGTTACAAATAGATTTTGAAAACACAAGAATGTCATCTATATAGATGAGTGTAAAAGCTTGATATGGGTTAAAAATGTCATTCATTATTCTTTGAAATTTTGAAGGAGCATTTTTTAAACTAAATGGCATAATGTTCCATTTGTAATGGCCAAATAATACTGTAAAAGCAATTTTATACCTATCCTTCGGGGTGATTTGAATTAGCAAAAATCCTGATTTAAGATCAAATTTGGAAAAAGGAAGGCACCGGCTAGACAGTTAATAAGATCAATTTTAATTGAAACTGGATATCTGAAGGACTTTAAGACTTTATTTAAAGCCTTGTAGTTGATAACAAGATGGGGAACACATCATTCTTGTTCAGGTGCTTTGTTTACATAAAATGTTGCACAACTCCAAAGGGATTGTAATTTCTAAATAAGTTTTTTAGCAAGAAGATCATTGATTTCGTTAGTACATAGTTGTACAAGGTCTTTATTCATCTGAATAGGTCAAGCTTTAGTAAGAATTTGAGCTTTATTGAAATTATTAGTATATGGAAGAGAAAAAGTATGGTGTTTCCTATGCCAAAAGGCAGAAGAAAAGTTAGAACAACATTCTATTTCAAGAGATTTTTGAAATTGGATTAAATCTTTTTGGAATTCTGGTTTTTTAATTCTTTTTCAATTCATAAAGAATTCATATCTTCTTGAAGATATGCAATTTGTTTTTCTTTATAAGCAATTTGATTTTGAATGATATTGATATGTTGAATAGAAGTTGATTCAACAAAATCAAAAATTAATTTTTTATTGTCTCTAATGGTTTTAAGGCCTGATGAATCAATTTGAAAAGGCTATAGAATCTATAGAAAAGGATTTCCAAGGATAACCTCATTGTTTAAATCTTTTTCGAGCAGGAAATTAGTCTTTACACAAGTTCCATTTTTGCAAATATGGCCATTATTTAATTTATAATGGGTATGGAGTTTATTATTAGCACTTTCTAGGCTGAGTTTATTTTTGGTTTTGTCATAATATTTTGTTGGGATTAATCCCTCTCTTATTAAATTAACATATGTGCCACTATCTAGTAAGTGGAGTGCTTTAATAGAGAAGTCTTTGACCTTAATTGTGGCATGAGTTTTCCATTTTTTAAGTGGATTTCTTGTTAAAGAATTTACAAAACCATTTAAGTCTTTATCAAAATTTTCTTGATTTTCTAAATTATCAATATTTTCTTGATAATTTTTGAGTGTGTGAAATTCAAGATTCTCAACACGTTGTTTAAGTTTTGTTTTAATTCTTTTATTTTATGTTTTTGAATATTTATTTCTTTATAAAAATCTTGAATAGAACGATGAGTAGGAGCTTGTTGCTCTCTTAATCTATTGAATATAGTTTTAAGGTTGAATTGTTTAAGTAAGTCTGATATGTTATTTGATGTAAAAGCTTTCTCTTTTTTAGTTCCTTTATTTATATTCTGTATCTTTTCAAAATATTTATTTTTTAATTCTTCATCTTTTCGATCTTTAAATATTTTTAGCACCATCTCTTCTAGATAAGAAAGTACGTCTAAAGATAAAGAGGAAGAAGAAGAAGATTCATATTGGATTTCACTGTCAAATATTTTACAATGACATATATCTAAACCATAAGAAGAAGAATAGTTTATATCAGAGGAACTGGATGATTCTAAGGATGAGGATGAGGATCCCTTTAAAATAGTTTTGATTTTTTTTTAGAAGAAATAATTTCAGAAGGCTGTAAAATATTTTCAACTTTATCTTCAATTATATTAGTTTGTTGGCCAATAGTATGAAGGTTAATATTTGTATAATTATTTTGTTCTTAAACATGACTTAAATTTGATTTGTAAATAAATTAAGATTTACCTTTATCTCTATGTAATTTTGCAACATCTTTTATGGGTACGGTTGAAGTTTCTTTATATATGATTTGATGTAATGAACGATGTATAGATTCTTCAGTTCTTTGTGGAGAAGAATTGGTAGAAGCTATAATCCAAGATGAGCTTAATTTGTCATCATATTGATGGATAAATCTTTAGTATTATAAGCTTTCTTTATGGCTAGTTTAAGCCAATCAAAGAAATAAATATTTTTTTGATTATCATACATATATTTGTACCATTTTTCTTTTAAAAAGTCTTTATGTTCTTGAGAAATCTATTTAAAAAAGGATTTTGTTAAAGAATGTGGAGCAAAATTATTTTTTAACAATTCTTCATCAATTTCAAAACATTCAAGAACATTTATATTGAAATCCGATTCCAAAAGATTATATGTATTAGATGGAGAAGCTTGATAAGAAGGATACACAAGTCTTGTAGGTCGAAGGTGTACATTAGGTATAGAGCAAGAAACTTAGGATGGTTCTTTTATGGAAGATCCTACTACAGAGGTAGGATGAGAATAAGACTTTCTAGAAGGTTGATAAACTGTAGGAGTCGTATCTCTTGAATCTATTTGAAAGTTTATTTCAATACTTCCGTCTTCATATTCAATAATTGTTTCAATATCTTGATTTTCTAAAGACCTCTCTTGTTGGGCATTTTCTAAGCGTCATTTACTAGATAGATTAATATCATTCCACTGTATGAGTTTTGGAATATTAACTTTATTTTTTAAATTAGTTTGGAATAAAGTAGTCATACTTTTTGGTTGATGGGAATAGGCTATGCTTGGAACAATTGAATTCATGAGTTTATAATAAACTCTATATATGAGAGCAAGATTTTGATTATGAGGATTCATATCAAAACCTTTTATCTGGATAGCAAGAGTAAGAGCACCTAGATCTGTAGGGGAAATAGAGAAATTTGGAAAGCAATTGAAGAAAGTAAGGCTATTAGCCAAACTTGATTCAACTAGTCCATGTAATGAATCACTGAATTTTTTATGTTTTGTATCTTGAACATAGATGAGAGCTTCAATTCTAAGTCCAAGTCTTATTAATAGCTTTAGAGCAGCCTACACTAATCCAAAATGAATATAATTATATGTTTTAACATACTCCTTTATTTCGTGGGGCTTGATTAAAGAAAGATGATGAATATTATTGGTAATGGATTCAGTTCTTTCAATGGTTTTTACTTTATAACGTGATTTTAATTAAAACTTCCAACTTTATAAATTTCATTTTTATTTATAGTTGGAATAGTCCAGTCACAAATAACTTGATCTAAATCGTCATAACTGATTTCTTCATTATTTTTAATAGACATAGAAGAAAAGAAATTTGATGATCAGGAAGAAGAAAGTACAAACTTCTTAATAAGGTTAGCCATAATTTGTATTACAGAGTTATTTTAACCAAATCCACCACGAGTATCTAACAAAATAGAGGATTTACACACCAACAAAATGCCTTAAACACCTTCACATGGCTGATAATCGTGACAACAATGGCTACTTCAGATTCGCTCTGGGCGTAATATGATTAAAATTTCTCAATAATGACAAACACAGAACTAAGTATTAAGACTTTTGACGTTCTTACTTTTGAGTTAGCAATTCCTTAAACAAAATCAAAACATAAAGATAAGTGAAGAAATACTCACAAAATGACTTTATATTGCCAAAGTACTTGATTACAAATTTGATACCAACTTGGCTCTGGTACCAAATGGGGAAGATGGTGGGTATACAAAAGCGGAAGGGAGAGGTGACTTAAATGGGGAAAATGGTGGGTATACAAAAGTGGAAGGGAGAGGAGAGAAGAGATGGTGGTGGAAGCAAGGCTAAATTTTCACTAGTATTCTAACTCTTGCCTGTACATGAGGAAGGCTAGACCTACTTATAGTCATAGCCAACAAAATTGACATTTCATTAGAACTGAATTTACACTGCATTTGCATTTCATTTCATGTGATGACAAATTTCATGATGCTTCCGGATTGCAGGCAAAAATCACAATCTTTGCTGTAGATAAACTTTATTCTGAATAGTGAGATGTCATGATTGCTTTGAGTGACTTGATAAGGTATGCGTCATGTCTTTATTTCTTTTCCCCTTCTGGAGATAAGTTCTTCATAGATGTGCACGTTGGGAATAAATTACTACTTCATTCTTATAAGGGATATGCTTTGTCTTTTAGTACTTTTGTATGTACTTTTTCTAAGAACTCTTTGATGGGCTAGTAGAAAAAGCTTTTCTCATCCTTCCAATGTTTTAGAAAATGCTCTTGTAGGAAGAATCTCTATGCTAGGCATAACATTATTGGAGACTTGCATCAAAAGTGCTCATTCCAACCTTCATTTATTAATTTACCATGAAATAATTGGATTAACTCTTCTCGAGTTTCTTTAGAAATATCAAAAGACATGTCTTCATAAGCATTGATAATTTGATTGAGAGCTGTATGTGCAATTTATATGGATTTTGTATCACTGTCATTTGCTCAGTGAGATCATTAGCAATGCAAACAACTCGTCGACCATCACACCAAAAATATCTGTATATACTTGCAAATTCAAGATGTCCTTTCAGATTAAGAAATCTTTGATATTGATTAGACGCTGGATTATAATTTTGGAGATGTTCTAAGTTGTATTCCATTGTAGCGACTTCATGAGATTCATACTATTGAGCTGGATAATCAATAGGGAGATGCTTGTAATCATTTAAGGAATAGATGAATTTTTTGCACACTAAATCTCCTTCTTCATAAGTCATGATAGTCCATAATTGATAAGGTTGATAAAACCAAATTTCTGATCTTTCACCCAATTCATGAGATTCATACTATTGAGCTAGATAATCAACAGGGAGATGCTTGTAATCATTTGAGGAAGAGATGAATTTTTTGTAGACTAAATCTCCTTCTTCATAAGTCATGATAGTCCATAATTGATAAGGTTGATAAAACCAAATTTCTGATCTTTCACCCAAACTTGATGAAATCATTATGAAAAGTTGTCTTTCGGTAACTCCAAGGCTGTAAAGGGCCTGATGCACGATTGCAGGGAGCTGCTATATTATTTCAAAATCATCTTTGCATAAAGAAAATCTTTGGACTAATCCTTGTTCGGTATATGAGATATCAACTTCATGTGATGGCAGGAACAATTTGCGAAAGCCAGTTGCTCAGCTTATATATTGAGCTTTGAGCATGAATTGCTCCATGATCTAACAAGAAAGAGTTTTTTCTCTAATTCTTATAGCTATCTCATCTGGAGGGTTGTTTTAACCTTTTATAGGAGGTGAATTTTGGATTTTTTTCATCAGCACAGGTGGATAACAGTGCCCTTTGATGGCTATTTTGGCATATGAGGATTTGGCTTTCTAAGTCCTTGATATGGTTTGCAATTTTAGATAGGGTTTTTCTAGTGTTGTTTCTTTTATTAGAGAGAATGGCACGCCAATGGGCATTGATAAGTTCTTGTGAAATCACAAATAATCCTAGATTACAAAAGGGAATTGATATTTATTGGGATATAGGTATGAAGGAAGAGCTTGATTCTTGAATAGGGCCTTTACTTAATGTCATGATGAGAAGGGATACTTCCTGAAGGCAAATATGAGTAAAAAATAGGTCTGAATGAGAATTATCAATAACCTGAATTTTTACTTTCTTTGGGAAAAGATAAGCAATTTTATATCTATCCTCCGAGTAGAATTTGAAGGTACCAAAATCTGGATGAAGGATTAAATGTAGAAAATATGAAGACATCGGAGAGATGATGAATAAGATCCTTTTTATTTGGAACTGGATATCTGAATGGTTTTTGAACATCTTATTCTTGCTTACACTGTCTAAATAATATTGATATGTTAAATAGGAGTCAATTCAACAAAATCAAATTTCAATTCTTTATTCTCTAAAATAGTTTTTAGACCTAATGAGTCAATTTGAAAAGGCTTTAAAATTTGTAGAAAAGGATTTCCAAAGATAACTTCATTGTTTAAATCTTTTCCTAAAAGGAAATTAGTCTTTATGCATGTTCTATTTTTATAGACATAAACATTACTTAATTTGTATTTGATATGTAGTTTTTGGCTAGTAGTAGCTAGATTGAGTTTATTATTGGTTTTTCATTTTATTTTGTTGGGATTAATCCTTCTCTTATTAAATTAACATCTATGCAACTATTTAGTAAGTAGAGTGCTTTAATAGAGAAGTCTTTGACCTTAATTGTAGCTTGAGTTTTCCATTTTTTAAGTGGATTTCTTGTTAAAGAATTTACAAAACCATTTAAGAATTTATTAGATTTTTCTTGATTTTCTAAATTATCATTATTTTCTTGATAATTTTTTATTATGTGAAATTCAAGATTCTTAACATGTTGTTTGAGTTTTTGAAGTTCAATTAAGTTTTGTTTTAATTCTTTTATTTCTTGATTTTGATTATTAATTTCTTTATAAATATCTTAAATTGAAAGATGAGGAGGAGCTTTTTGCTCTCTTAATCTATCTAATACAGTTTCAATGCTGAATTGTTTAGGGTAGTCAGATATATTATTTGAAGCAAAAGCTTTTCCTTTTTTATCTCCTTTATTTATATTCTGTATTTTTTCAAATTACTTATTTTTTAATTCTTCATCTTCGAGATCTTTAAACGTTTCTAGCACCAGTTTTTCTAGAGCAGAAAGTACATTTAAAGATAAAGAGGAAGAAAAAGCAGATTCATACTGGATTTCACTATTAAATATTTTTTAATGACATGTATTTGAAGAATAATCTTTATCAGAGGAACTAGATGATTTTAAGGATGAGGATGAGGATCCTTTTCAGATAGTTTTGATTTCTTGTTCAATTTTTACTTTCATTTTTGGGCAGTCAGGAGCTATATGTCCTGTTTCTTTGCAATTATAACATTGTATTTCTTTTTTCTTAGGATGAGAAGTGGACGGTTTATCTTTTATATAAGATATGTTTAATTCTTTATAAGGGTTTTTATGAGAAGATTTTTTATAATATCTTTTTGAGGGAGTATAATATTGTGGAGTTGAAAAATGTTTAGATTTTCTTTTTTGATGGTTTCTTTTTAAGTTTTTCTTTTTATTCTGGCTAGAAGGACTGATTAATGGTTCCATCCTAAATTGAAAACAAAAATCACCAAGTTCATACTTGCTGATTCTTTTTTGATTTTCAATTTGACGTTTAAGTTTGATTTCATTGTATAATGAAAATCAAACATTATTAATCTTTTGAATTAGATCACCATATGTATACATTCCATAATTCAAATTTTCATAATTTTCTGATTTTAATTCTTCTCTAACCTTTTCTGCAAAATGTTTAGGAAGACCAGATATGAATTTTTCTTTCCAAAATTCTGAATTACCTGCATCTATTGTATAGAGTTTTGATAAGAAAACATCTTTATACCAATGAAAATCTAATAATGTTGGGCAAGATAAATTGATTACTTGTATTTTTATTTTTTCTTCTATATTCATATAATTACCAATAAAATGTTTTACTATATTGGTAATAAGCATGTAAATAGAATTAGGAATCATTTGACCATGAGGAGTAATAACAGGATTTCCTAAAGGATCTCTTTTTACTGCATTTAGTATTACTTGTCTTTCTATATCAGATAGGTACTTTTCCCACCAACCGTGTAATTGCCCAGTAAATCCAAGGACAACTACATTTGCTGCATGTCTTTGATCATTACCAGCAGCCATGATGGTAGAGGCATATATCATCATGTGTTGGCATAGTTGCAGGATTTGATATTCAGATAGTCCATCTACATTCCATTGATATACTGAAGAGTTTTCAAATCGAAGGCCATTTAGAATTGCTTGTTCTTCAAATTGAAGATCAACTGGAGTAGGTCTTGGATAATAATTTCTTGTCATTGCTACAGTGACTGTTGGTTTTCATTTTTAAATATTTTATTGTTTGTAGAGATTCTTCATTTTGTTCATCTTGAATTTCATTTGATTTTTCTTCTATGGAGTCAAAAACAGAGAGTTCTGATTCTGAGCTCGAAGCTTTAGAAACTAAAGCATTTATGGATTTTTCATCTTTATTTTGTTTATTATCTTTGAGTTTTATTTTTATAAAACTATGATATAATTTATTGAATAGTTCATTTGAAAATTTTAAGGCTTTTTTTCTAACTTTAGATCTTTCAGGGCATCACCTTGAAAGCCTAAAGATTGTGCCTTGATTACTTTATGGGAAGAAGTAGTTTCAAAAAATTTTAAAATATTTTCAACTTTATCTTCAATTCTATTGGTTTGTTGGCCAATAATATGAAGGTTTATACTTGTATAATTATTTTCTTCTAAAACATGACTAAAATCTGATTTGTAAATAAATTCAGTTTTACCTTTGTCTCCTTGTATTTTTGTAACATCTTTTATGGGTACAATTGAAGTTTCTTTATAAATGATTTAATGTAATGGAGGATGTATAGATTCTTCAGTTCTTTGTGGAGTGGAATTGGTAGAAGCTATAATCCAAGAAAAGCTTAATTTAGTTATCATATTGATGGATAAATCTTCAGTGTTATAAGTTTCCTTCATGGTTAGTTTAAGCCAATCAAAGAAATAAATATTTCTTTTATTATCATGCATATATTTATACCATTTTGCTTTTAGAAAGTCTTTATGTTCTTGAGAAACATAGTTAAAAAATGATTTTGTGAGAGGATGTAAAGCTAAATTCCTTTTTAACATGTCTTTATCAATTTCAATGCATTCAATAACATTTATATTGAAATCTGATTTCGAAGGATTATATGTATTAGATGGAGAAGCTTGATACGAAGGATACACTCGTCCTATAGGTCGAAGGTCTACATTAGGTGTAGAGCAAGAAACTCGGGATGGTTCCATTATGGAAGATCCTACCACAGAGGGAGGATGAGAGTAAGACTTTCCAGAAGGTTGACAAACTGTAGGAGTTGTATCTCTTGAATCTGTGTGAAAATTCATTTCAACACTTCCATCTTCATGTTCAATAATTGTTTCAATATCTTGATTTTCTAAAGAACTTTCTGGTTGGACATTTTTTAAGCGCCATTTACTAGATAAATTAACATCATTCCACTGCATGAGTTTTGGAATATTAACTTTATTTTTGAAATTAGTTCGGAATAAAGTAGTCATACCTTTTGTTTGATAGGAATAGGCTATGCCTGGAACAATTGAATTCATGAGTTTATAATAAACGCTATATATGAGAGCAAGATTTTTATTATGAGGATTCATATGAAAACCTTTTGTCTGGATAGCAAGAGTAAGAGCTTCATGTGCACCTGGATCTGTAAGGGAAATAGAGATATTTGGAAAGCAATTGAAGAAAATAGGGCCATTAGCCTAACTTGATTCAACCATTCCATGTAATGAATCACTACATTTTTTATGTCCTGTGTCTTGAACATAGATAAGAGCTTCAGTTCTAAGTCCAAGTCTTGTTAATGGCTTTAGGGTAACTTGCACTAATCCAAAATGAATATAATTGTATGTTTTAACATAGTCCTTTATTTCATGGGGCTTGATTAAAGAAAGATGCTAAATATTATTGGTAATGGATTTAATTCTTTCAATGGTTTTTACTTTATAACTTGATTTTAATTAAAACTTCCAACTTTATAAATTTCATTTTTATTTACAGTTGGAATAGTCCAGTCACAAATAACTTGATCTAAATCGTCATAACTGATTTCTTCACTAGTTTTAATAGACATAGAAGATAAGGAATTTGATGATCAGGAAGAAAAGGTGCAAACTTCTTAATAGGGTTAGCCATAATTTGTATTACAGAGTTATTTTAATCAAATCCACCATGAGTATCTAACAAAATAGAGGATTTACACATCTACAAAATGCCTTAAATGCCTTCACACGGCTAATAACGGCAACAACAATGGCTACTTTAGCTTCGCTTCGGGTGGAATATGATTAAAATTTCTCAATAATAACAAACACAGAACTATGTATTAAGACTTTTGACGTTCTTACTTTTGAGTCAGCAATTTCTTAAACAAAATCAAAACATAAAGATAAGTGAAGAAATACTCACAAAACGACTTTATATTGCCAGAGTGCTTGATTACAAATTTGATACCAACTTGGCTCTGATACCAAATGGGGAAGATGGTGGGTATACAAAAGCAAAAGGGAAGGGAGACTTAAATGGGGAAGATGGTGGGTATACAAAAGTAGAAAGGAGAGGAGAGAAGAGATGGTGGTGGAAGTAAGGCTGGATTTTGACTAGTATTCCAACTCTTGCCTGTACATGAGGAAGGCTAGACCTATTTATAGTCATAACCAACATAATTTGCATTTCATTAGAACTAAATTTACACTGCATTTGCATTTCATTTCATGTGATGACGAATTTCATGATGCAATCGGACTGCAGGCAAAAATCATAATCTTTGCTGTAGATGAACTTTATTCTGAATAGTGAGATGTCATGATTCCTTTGAGTGACTTGATAAGGTATGTGTCATGTCTTTATTTCTTTTCCCTTTCTGGAGGTAAGTTCTTCATAGATGTGCATGTTGAATATAAAATATAACTTCATCCTTATGAGAGATATGCTTTGTCTTTTAGTACTTTTGTATGTACTTTTTCCAAAAAACTCATTGATGGGCTAGTAGAAAAAGCTCTTGTAGGAAGAATCTCTATGCTAGGCGGAGTATTATTGGGGACATGCATAAAAAAAGCTCATCCCAGCCATCATTTGTTAATTCAGCATGGAATAATTGGATTAACTCTTCTAAAGTTCTATCAAAAATATCAAAAAACATATCTTCATAAGCATTGATAATTTGATTAAGAGTTGTATGTCCAGATTTATATGGATCCTGTGTCACCGTTGTTTGTTCAGCAATAACATCAGAGATGAAAACAACTCTTTGACCATCACACCAAACATATCTGTATGTAGTTGCAAATTAAGATGTCCTTTTAGATTGAGAAATTTTTGATAATGATCAGAAGCTGGATCATAAGTTCGGATGTGTTCTAAGCCGTATTCCATTGTAGCAACTTCATGAGATTCATACCATTGAGCTGGAGAATCAACAGGAAGATGCTCATAATCATTTAAGGTAGAGATGAACTTTTTGCATACTAAATCTCCTTCTTCATAATTCATTATGGTCCATAATTAATAAGGCTGATAAAATTAGATTTCTGATCTTTCACCCAAACTTTATGAAATCGTTATGAGAAGTTGTCTTTTGGTAACTCCAAGGCTGCGAAGGGCATGACGCATGATTGCAGGGAGCTGTTGTACCATTTCAAAATCATCTCTGCATAAAGAAAATCTTAGGACTAACCCTTGTTCGATATATGAGGTATCAATTTCATATGATGGCAGGAACAATTTGGGAAAACCAGTTGCCCAGCTTATATATTGAGCTTTGAGCATTAAGAGCTCCTTGAACTGATAAGAAATAGTTTTTTCTCTAATTTTTGCAGTTATATCATCTGGAAAGGCTGTATTAACCCATTCCAGGGGTTGAATTCTAGATGTTTTTTCATCAGCATAGATGGATAACCGTGCTTTTTGATGGATGTTATAGCACATAAGGATTTGGCTTTCTAATTCCTTGATATGATTTGCAATTTTGGATAGGGTCTTTCTAGTGTTTTTTCTTTTTGCAGAGAGAATGGCACTCCAATGGGCATTGAAAAGTTCTTGTGAAATGACAAATAAACTTGGATTAAGAAGGGAATTAATATTTGTTGGGATGTAGGTATGAAGGAAGAGCTTGATTCCTGAATAAAAGCTTTACTTTTGCTTGTACTTGATGTCATAATGAGAATGGATACTTCCTGAAAGCAGATAGGTCTGAATGAGAATTATCAATAATCTGAATTTTTATTTTCTTTGGGAAAAGAAAAATAATTTTATATCTATCCTCCGGGTAGAATTTGAAGGTACCAAAATCTGGAGGTAGGATTAAATGTAGAAAACATGAAGGCATCAGAGAGACAATTAATAAGATCCGTTTTATTTGGAACTAGATATCTGAATAGTTTTTGAACATCTTATTCTTGTTTACACTTTGTCTGAATGATATGTTAAATAGAAGTTAATTCAACAAAATCAAAATTTAATTCTTTATTGTCTAAAATAGTTTTTAGACCTAATGATTCAATTTGAAAAGGTTGTAAAATTTGTAGAAAAGGATTTCCAAGGATAACATCATTGTTTAAATCCTTTCCTAGAAGGAAATTAGTCTTTATGCATGTTCCATTTTTGCAGGCATAAACATTACTTAATTTGTATTTGATATGTAGTTTTTTGCTAGCAGTAGCTAGACTGTGTTTATTAGTGGTTTTTTCATAATTTTTTGTTGGGATTAATCCTTCTCTTGTTAAATTAACATCTGTGCCACTATCTAATAAGCATAGTGCTACATCTGCACCACTATCTAATAAGCAGAGTGCTTTACTAGAAAAGTCTTTGACCTTAATTGTAGCTTGAGTTTTCCATTTTTTAAGTGGATTTCTTGTTAAAGAATTTACAAAACCATTTAAGTCTTTATCAAAATTTTCATTTAAGTGGATTTCCATTTTTGTAGGCATAAACATTAGTGCACGTTGCTCTAAAGCCATTAATAAGATTTGGACTTAGAGCAAAAGCTCTCATCTATGTTTAAGATACAAGACATAAAAAATTCAGTGATTCATTACTTAGAATGGTTGAATCAAGATTGGCTAATGGCCCTACTTTCTTCAATTGCTTTCCAAATTTCTCTATTTCCCTTACAGATCCAGGTGCATACGAAGCTCTTACTCTTGCTATCCAGACAAAAGGTTTTGATATGGATCCTCATAATCAAAATCTTGCTATCATATATAAAGTTTATTATAAACTTATGAATTCAGTTGTTCCAGGCATAGCCTATTCCCATTAAGCAAAAGGTATGACTACTTTATTCCAAACTAATTTCAAAAATAACATTAATATTCCAAAACTCATATAGTGGAATGATATTAATCTATCTGGTAAGTAGCGCTTAGAAAATGCCCAACCAAAACGGTCTTTAGAAAATCAAGATATTAGAACAATTATTGAACATAAAGATGCAAGTGTTGAAATAAATTTTCAAACAAATTCAAGAGATACAACTCCTACAGTTTATCAACCTTCTAGAAAGTTTTATTCTCATCCTCCCTCTGTGGTAGGATCTTCCATAAAAAAACCATCCCGAGTTTCTTGCTCTACACCAAATATAGACCTTCGACCTACAGGACTTGTGTATCCTTCTTATTAAGCTTCTCCATCTAAAACATATAATCCTTCGGAATCCGATTTCAATATAAATGTTATTAAATATTTTGAAATTGATAAAGAAATGTTAAAAAAGAATTTATCTCTACATCCTTTAACAAAATACTTTTTAAAACATGTTTCTCAAGAACATCAAGACTTTTTAAAAGAAAAATAGAACAAATATATGTATGATAATCAAAAAAATATTTATTTCTTCGATTGGCTTAAACTATCCATAAGGAAAGCTTATAATACTGAAGATTTATCCATCAATATAATAACAAAATTAAGTTCATTTTGGATTAAAGCTTCTGCCAGCTCTTCTCCACAAAGAACTGAAGAATCTATACATCATCCATTACATCAAATCATGTATAAAGAAACTTCAGCCATACCCATAAATGATGTAGCAATCGAATAATTACATCAAATCATATTTAAGTCATGTTTTAGAACAAAATAATTATATAAGTATTGACCTTCATACTATTGGCCAACAAACCAATAGAATTGAAGATAAAGTTGAAAATATTTTAAAATTTTATGAAACTACTTCTTCCTATAAAGTAATCAAGATACAATCTTTAGGTTTTCAAGGTGAAGCCCTTAAAGTTAAAAAAAAACCTTAAAATTTTCAGACGAACTAATCAATCAATTATCTCATAGTTTTACAAATATAAAGCTTCAAGAAAATAAAGATCAAAAAACTGACAAATCTATAAATGTTTTAGTCTCAAATTCTAAAGCCTATAGCTTAGATTAAGAATTTTCTATAGCTAATCCTATAGAAGAAGAGTCTAAAACAAATGAGAATCAAAATCATAAAAATCAAGAATCTCTACAAATCAATAAAATATTTAAAAGACAAAAACCAATAGTCACTGTAGCAAAAACAAGAAATTATTATCCAAGGCCTACTCTAGTTGATCTTCAATTCAAAGAACAAGCTATTCTAAATGGCCTTCGATTTGAAAACTCTTCAGCATATGAATGGAATGTAGATGGACTATCTGAATATCAAATCCTACAACTATGCCAACACATGATGATATATGCCTCTACCATCATGGTTGTCGGTAATTATCAAAGACATGCAGTAAATGCAGTTGTCCTTGGATTTACTAGACAATTACATGGTTGGTGGGAAAAATACCTATCTAATACAAAAAGAAATGCTATATTAAATGCAGTAAAAAGGAATCCCTTAGGAAATGCTATTCTTACTCCTCAAGGCCAAATGATCCCTGATTCCATCTACATGCTTATTACCAAGATAGTTAAACATTTTATTGGTAATTATATGAATGTAAAAGAAAAATTAAAAACACAGTTAATCAATTTATCTTGCCCCACATTGTCAGATTTTTGTTGATATAAAGATGTTTTCTTATCAAAACTCTATACAATCAATGTAATTAATTCAGAATTTTGGAAAGAAAATTCATATTTGGTCTTCCTAAACTTTTTGTAGGAAAAGTTAGAGAAGAATTAAAATTAAAAAATTATGGAAATTTGAGTTATGGAATGTATACATATGGTGATCTAATTCAAAAGATTAATAAAGTTGGATTTTCATTATACAATGAAATCAAACTTAAACATCAAATTGAAAATAAAAAAAGAATCAGCAAGTGTGAACTTGGTGATTTTTGTTTCCAATTCAAGACGGAACCATTAATCAGTCCTTCTAGCAAAAAATAAAAAGAAAAACTTAAAAAGAAACCATCAAAAAAGAAAATCTAAACATTTTTCAACTCCATGATATTATACTCCCTCAAAAATATATTTTAAAAAATCTTCTCATAGAAACCCTTATAAAGAATTAAAGAAATCTTATACAAACGATAATCCATCCACTTCTTATCCGAAGAAAAAAGAAATACAATGTTATAATTACAAAGAAAAAGGACATATAGCTCCTGACTACCCAAAGATAAAAGTTAAAATAGAAAAAGAAATCAAAACTATCTTAAAAAGATTTCTTTGATTATCATACATATATTTATATGATTTTGCTTTTAAAAAGTCTTTATGTTCTTGAGAAATATGGTTAAAAAAAGATTTTGTGAGAGGATGTAAAGCTAAATTCTTTTTTAACATTTCTTTATCAATTTCAAAGCATTCAATAATATCTATATTGAAATCAGACTCCAAAGGATTAAATGTATTAGATGGAGAAGCTTGATAAGAAGGATACACAAATCCTATAGGTCAAATGTCTATTTTAGGTGTAGAGTAAGAAACTCGAGATAGTTCTTTTATGGAAGATCCTACCACAGAGGTAGGATGAAAATAAAACTTTCTAGAAGGTTGATAAAATGTAGGAGTAGTAACTTTTGAATCTATTTGAAAATTTTTTTCAAACACTTCCATTTTCATGTTCAATAATTGTTTCAATATCTTGATTTTCTAAAGACCTTTCTGGCTGGGTATTTTCTAAGCACCATTTAGCAGATAGATTGATATCATTCCACTGTATGAGTTTTGGAATATCAACTTTATTTTTTAAATTAGTTTGGAATAAAGTAGTCATACCTTTTGCTTGGTGGGAGTAGGCTATACTTGGAATAACTGAATTCATGAGTTTATAATAAACTCTATATATGAGAGCAAGATTTTGATTGTGAGGATTCATATCAAAACCTTTTGTCTGGATACAAGAGTAAGAGCTTCATATGCACCTGGATTTGTAAGGGAAACAGAGAAATTTGGAAAGCAATTGAAGAAAGTAGGGCCATTAGCCAAACTTGATTCAACCATTCCAAGTAATGAATCACTGAATTTTTTATGTCTTGTGTCTTGAACATAGATGAGAGCTTCAGTTCTAAGTCCAAGTCTTGTTAAAGGCTTTAGAGCAACTTGCACTAATCCAAAATGAATAAAATTGTATGTTTTAACATGCTCCTTTATTTCATGAGGCTTAATTAAAGAAAGATTCTAAATATTATTGGTAATGGATTCAGTTCTTCCGATGATTTTTAGTTTATTACTTGATTTTAATTGAAATCTTCCAACTTTATAAATTTCATTTCTATTTAAGGCTAGAATAGTCCAGTTACAAATAACTTTATCTAAATCATTATAACTGATTTCTTCACTATTTTTAATAGACCTAAAAGATAAGGAATTTGATGATGAGGAGGAAGAAGGTACAAACTTCTTAATAAACTTAGCCATAATTTGTATTACAAAATTATTTTAACCAAATCCACTACGAGTATCTAACGAAATAGAGGATTTACACACTAACAAAACAGCTTAAACACCTTCACATGGCTAACAACGGTGACAACAATGGCTACCTCAGCTTCGCTCTGGGCGGAATATGATTAAAATTTCTCAATAATAATAAACACAGAACTAAGTAGTAAAACTTTTGACGTTCTTACTTCTGAGTCAGCAATTCCTTAGGCAAAATCAAAACATAAAGATAAGTGAAGAAATACTCACAAAACAACTTTATATTGCAATGATACTTGATTACAAACTAAATACCAACTTAGCTCTGATACCAAATGGGGAAGATGGTGGGTATACAAAACAGAAGGGAGAGGGGAGAGGAGATGGTGGTGGAAGCAAGGCTGGATTTTGACTGGTATTCCAACTCTTGCCTATACATGAGGAAGGCTAGCACTATTTATAGTTATAACCAACATAATTTACATTTCATTACAACTAAATTTGCACTGCATTTGCATTTCAATTCATGTGCTGACAAATTTCATGATGCAACCGGACTACAGGCAAAAATCACAATCTTTGCTGTAAATAAACTTTATTCTGAATAGTGAGATGTCATGATTGATTTGAGTGACTTGATAAGGTATGTGTCATGTCTTTATTTCTTATCCCTTTATGGAGATAAGTTCTTCATAGATGTGCATGTTGGGAATAAATTACTACTTCATTTCTATGAGAGATATTTCTTGTCCCTTTTGTATGTACTTTTTCCAAAAAACTCATTGATGGGTTAGTAGAGAAAGCTCCTGTAGGAAGAGTCTTTATGTTAGGAATAGTATTATTGGAGACTTGCATCAAAAGTGCTCATCTCAACCATCATTTGTTAATTCACCATGGAATAATTGGATTAACTCTTCTCAAGTTCTGTCAGAAATATCAATAGACATGTCTTCATAAGCATTGATAATTTGGTTAAGAGCTGTATGTCCATATATATATGGATTCTATATCACTGTTGTTTGCTTAGCGAGATCATCAGCAATGCAAACAACTCTTCGACTGTCACACCAAACATATCTACATGTACTTGAAAATTCAAGATGTCTTTTTAGATTGAGAAAGTTCATGAGATTCATACCATTGAACTGGATAATCAACAAGGAGATGCTCATAATCATTTAAGGTAGAGATGAACGTTTTGTAGACTAAATCTCCTTCTTCATAATTCGTGATGGCATAATTGATAAGGTTGATAAAACCGGATTTCTGATCTTTCACCCAAACTTGATGAAATCGTTATGAGCAGTTGTCTTTTGGTAACTATAAGGCAGTGAAGGGCATGATGCATGATTGTAGGGAGTTGCTATATCATTTCAAAATCATCTCTGCATAAAGAAAATCTTTGGATTAATCATTGTTCGATATATGAGATATCAACTTCATATGATGGCAGGAACAATTTGGAAAAGCCAATTGCCCAACTTCTATATTGAGCTTTGAGCATTAATCATTCCTTGATCTGACAAGAAAGAGTTTTTTCTCTAATTCTTGCAGCTATCTCACTTGGAAGGGCTGTGTTAACCTTTTCTAGGAGGTGAATTCTGGATGTTTTTTTATCAGCATAGGTGGATAATAGTGCTCTTTGATGATGTTATGGAAGATAAGGATTTGGCTTTCTATGTCCTCGATATGGTTTGTAATTTTAGATAGGGTTTTTCTAGTGTTTTTTCTTTTATCAGAGAAAATGACACTCCAATGGGCATTAATAAGTTCTTGTGAAGTGACAGATAATCCTAGATTGAAGAAGGGAATTGATATTTGTTGGGATGTAGGTATGAAGGAGGAGCTTGATTCCTAAATAGGGGCTTTGCTTTTGATTATACTTGATGTCATAATGAGAAGGGATATTTCCTGAAGGCAGATAGGTTTGAATGAAAATTATCAATAATCTAAAATTTTATTTTCTTTAGGAAAAAAAATAAATTTTATATCTATCCTCCGAATAGAATTTGAAGGTACCAAAATCCAGATGTAGGATTAAATGTAGAAAACATGAAGACCTCAGAGAGACGATTAATAAGATCCACTTTATTTGGAACTAGATATCTGAATGGTTTTTGAACATCTTATTCTTGTTTACACTTTGTCTGAATAATATTAATATGTTGAATAAGAGTTAATTTAATAAAATTAAATTTTAGTTCTTTATTATCTAAAATAGTTTTTAGACCTGATGAGTCAATTTGAAAAGGCTATAAAATTTGTTGAAAAGGATTTCCAAAGATAACATCATTGTTGAAATCCTTTCCTAAAAAGAAATTAGTCTTTATGCATGTTCCATTTTTACATACGTAAACATTATTTAATTTGTATTTGATATGTAGTTTTCTGCTAGCAGTAGTTAGATTGAGTTTATTATTAGTTTTCTCATAATATTTTGTTGGGATTAATCCATTTCTTATTAAATTAACATTTGCGCCACTATCTAGAAAGCAGAGTGCTTTAATAGAGAAGTCTTTGACCTTAATTGTAGCTTGAGCTTTCCATTTTTTAAGTGGATTTCTTGTTAAAGAATTTACAAAACCATTTAAGTCTTTATCAAAATTTTTCTTGATTTTCTAAATTATCATTATTTTCTTGATAATTTTTTAGTATGTGAAATTCAAGATTTTCAACATGTTGTTTGAGTTCTTGAAGTTCAATTAAGCCTCGTTTTAATTCTTTTATTTGTTGCTTTTGATTATTTATTTCTTTATAAAGATCTTGAATTGAAAGATGAGTAGGAGCTTATTGCTCTCTTAATCTATCTAATACAGTTTTAATGATGAATTGTTCAGCTAAGTCTGATATGTTATTTGATGTAGAAGCTTTCCCTTTTTTTTAGTTCCTTTCTTTATATTTTGTATTTTTTCAAAATATTTATTCATTAATTCTTCATCTTTTAGATCTTTAAACATTTCTAGCACCATCTCTTCTGGAGCAGAAAGTATGTTTAAAGATAAAGACAAAGAAGAAGCAAATTCATACTGGATTTCACTGTCAAATATTTTATAATGACATGTATTTGAAGCATGAGAGGAAGAATAATCTGTATTAGAGGAACTGGATGACTTTGATGCTGAGGATCCTTTTAAGTTAGTTTAGATTTCTTTTTCCGTTTTAACTTTTATTTTTAGGCACTCAGGAGCTATATGTCCTTTTTCTTTGCAATTATAACATTGCATTTCTTTTTTCTTTAGATAAGAAGTGGATGGATTATCATTTGTATAAGATTTCTTTAATTCTTTATAAGGGCTTTTATGAGAAGATTTTTTTTAATATCTTTTTGAGGGAGTATAATATTATGGAGTTGAAAAGTGTTTAGATTTTCCTTTTTGATGGTTTCTTTTTAAGTTTTTCTTTTTGTTCTGGCTAGAAGGAATAATTAATGGTTCCATGCCAAATTGAAAACAAAAATCACCAACTTCATATTTGCTGATTCTTTTTTATTTTCAATTTGACGTTTAAATTTGATTTCATTGGATAATGAAAATCCAACTTTATTAATCTTTTGAATTAGATCACCATATGTATGCATTCCATAATTCAAACTTACATAATTTTTTATTTTAATTCTTCTCGAACTTTTTCTATTAAAAGTTTAGGAAAACTAGATATGAAATTTTCTTTCCAAAATTCTGAATTGTGTGCATCGATTGTATAGAGTTTTGATAAGAAAACATCTTTATACCAACGAAAATCTGATAATGTTGGGCAAGATAAATTGATTAATTGTATTTTTATTTTTTTCTTTTACATTCATATAATTACCAATAAAATGTTTTACTATATTGGCAATAAGCATGTAAATAGAATCAGGAATCATTTGACCTTATGGAGTAATAACAGGATTTCCTGAAAGATCTCTTTTTACTGCATTTACTATAGCTTGTCTTTCTCTAGCAGATAGGTACTTTTCCCACTAACCATGTAATTATCCAGTAAATCCAAGGACAACTGCATTTATTGTATGTCTTTGATCATTACCGGCAGTTATGATGGTAGAGCCATATATCATTATGTGTTGGCATAGTTGTAGGATTTGATATTTAGATAGTCCATCTACATTCCATAGGTTTACTAAAGAGTTTTCAAATTGAAGGCCATTTAGAATAGTTATTTCTTTGAATTGAAGATCAACTAGAGTAGGTCTTGGATAATAATATCTTATTTTTGCTGTAGTGACTATTGGTTTTTTCTCTTTTGAATATTTTATTGATTTGTAGAGATTCTTGATTTTGATCATTTTGATTCTCATTTGTTTTAGACTTTTCTTCTCTAGGATCAGCTACAGAAAATTTTGAATCTGGGCTAGAGGCTTTAGAATTTAAGACTAAAACATTTATAGATTTATCAGCTTTTTTATCTTTTTTTTTTTTGAAATTTTATATTTGTAAAACTATGAGATAATTGATTGATTAGTTCATCTGAAAATTTTAAAGGTTTCCTTTCTAACTTTAGATCTTTAAGCACTTCACCTTGAAAAGCTAAAGTTTGTGTCTTAATTATCTTTTGTGAAGAAGATGCTTCATAAATTTTTAAGATATTTTAAATTTTTTCTTCAATTCTATTGGTTTGGTGGCCAATATCATGAAGGTTAATATTTGTATAATTATTTTGTTCTAAAAATGACTTTAGTTTGATTTATAAATTAATTCAGATTTACCTTTATTTCCTTGTATTTTTGTAACATCTTTTATGGGTCCGGCCGAAGTTTCTTTAAATATGATTTGATGTAATGGAGGATGTATAGATTCTTCAGTTCTTTGTGGAGATGAACTGGTAGAAGTTATAATCCAAGATGAGCTTAATTTTGTTATCATATTGATAGATAAATCTTTAGTATTATAAGATTTCTTTATGGCTAGTTTAAGCCAATCAAAGAAATAAATATTTTCTTTGATGATCATACATATATTTATACCACTTTCTTTTAAGCAATCTTTATGCTCTTGAGAAACCTGTTAAAAAAAGATTTTGTTAAAGGATGTAAAGCTAAATTCTTTTTTAACATTTCTTTATCAATTTCTGAACATTCAATAACATTTATATTGTAATTAGATTCTGAAGGATTATATGCATTAGTTGGAGAAGCATGATTTCTTATGTTTTTTGAAGCTTGATAAGAAGGATACACACGTCCTGTAGGTTGAAGGTCTACATTCGGTGTAGAGCAAGAAACTCGAGATGATTCTTTTATGGAAGATCCTACCACAAAGGGAGGATGAGAATAAGACTTTCTAGAAGGTTGAAAAATTATAGGAGTTGTATCTCTTAAATCTATTTGAAAAGTTATTTCAACACTTCCATCTTCATGTTCAATAATTGTTTCAATATCTTGATTTTCTAATGACCTTTCAGGTTAAGTGTTTTCTAAGCGCCATTTACCAGATAGATTAATATCATTCCACTGTATAAGTTTTGGAATATTAACTTTATTTTTGAAGTTATTTTAGAATAAAGTAGTCATACCTTTTGCTTGATGGAAATAGGCTATGCTTGGAACAAATGAATTCATGAGTTTATAATAAACTCTATATATGAGAGTAAGATTTTGATTATGAGGATTCATATCAAAACCTTTTGTCTAGATAGCGAGAGTAAGAGCTTCATGTGCACCTGGATCTATAAGGGAAATAGAGAAATTTGGAAAGCAATTGAAGAAAGTAGGGCCATTAGCCAAACATAATTCAACCATTCCAAGTAATGAATCACTAAATTTTTTATGCCTTGTATCTTGAACATAGTTGAGAGTTTCAATTCTAAGTCCAAGTCTTGTTAATGGCTTTAGAGCAACTTGCACTAATCCAAAATGAATAGAATTGTATGTTTTAATGCACTCCTCTATTTCATGGGGCTTGATTAAAGAAAGATGCTAAATATTACTAATAATGGATTCAGTTCTTTTAATGATTTTTCCTTTATAACTTGATTTTAATTGAAAACTTCTAACTTTATAAATTTCAATTTTATTTACGGTTGGAATAGTCCAGTCACAAATAACTTGATCTAAATCATCATAGCTGCTTTCTTCACTATTTTTAATTTACATAGAAGATAAGGAATTTGATGATGAGGAAGAAGAAGGTACAAACTTCTTAATCAGTGTAGCCATACTTTGTATTACAGAGTTATTTTAACCAAATCCACAACGAGTATCCAACAAAATAGAGGATTTAAACATCAACAAAATGCCTTAAACACCTTCACACAGCTGACAATGGTGACAACAATAGCTACCTCAGCTTTGCTCCAGGCGGAATATGATTAAAATTTCTCAATAATAACAAACACACAACCAAGTATTAAGATTTTTTACGTTCTTACTTCTAAGTCAGCAATTCCTTAAACAAAATCAAAACATAAAGATAAGTGAAGAAATACTCACAAAACAACTTTATATTGCAATGATACTTGATTACAAACTAAATGCCAACTTAGCTCTGATACCAAATGGGGAAGATGGTGGGTATACAAAAGCGGAAGGGAGAGGAGAGAAGAGATGGTGGTGAAACAAGGCTGGATTTTGACTGGTATTCCAACTCTTGCCTATATATGAGGAAGGCTAGACCTCTTTATAGTCATAACCAACATAATTTAGATTTCATTACAACTGAATTTAGACTGAATGTGCATTTCATTTAATGTGCTGGCAAATTTCATGATGCTTCTTACTGCCAGTAAAAATCACAATCTTTGCTGTAGATGAACTTTATTCTGAATAGTTAGATGTCATGATTGCTTTGAGTGACTTGATAAGGTATGTGTCATCTTTATTTCTTTTCCCTTTCTGGAGATAAGTTCTTCATGGATGTGCATGTCTGTAATAAAATACTACTTCATTCTTATGAGAGATATGCTTTGCCTTTTAGTACTTTTGCATGTACTTTTTCTAAGAACTCATTGATGGGCTAGTATAAAAAGCTTTTCTCATCCTTCCAATGTTTTAGAAAAAGCTCTTGTAGGAAGAATCTTTATGCTAGGCATAGTATTATTAGAGACTTGCATTAAAAGTTCTGATTCCAACCTTCATTTGTTAATTCACCATGGAATAATTGGATTAACTCTTCTTACGTTTCTTCAAAAATGTCAACAGACATGTCTTCCTAAGCATTAGTAATTTGATTGAGAGTTGTATGTCCAAATTTATATGGATTCTAAATCACCATTGTTTGCTCAGCGAGATCATTAGCAAAGCAAACAACTCGTACCAGCCGTCACACCAAATATATCTGTATGTACTTGTTAATTCAAGATGTCCTTTTAGATTGAGAAATCCTTGAGATTGATCAGAAACAGACCATAATTTTGGGGACATTCTAAGTTGTATTCCATTGTAGCGACTTCATGAGATTCATACCATTGAGCTAGATAATCAACAGGGAGATGCTCGTAATCATTTAAGGTAGAGATGAGGTTTTTGCAGACTAAATCTCCTTTTTCATAAGTCATGATAGTTTATAATTGATAAGGTTGATAAAACCAGATTTCTAATCTTTCACCCAAACTTGATGAAATCATTATGAGAAGTTGTCTTTTGGTAATTCCAGGGTTACGAAGGGCATGACGCATGATTACAGGGAGCTGCTGTATTATTTCAAAATTATCTCTGAATAAAGAAAATCTTTGGACTAATCCTTATTCGATATATGAGATATCAACTTCATATGATGGAAAGAACAATTTGGGAAAGCAGTTGCCCAGCTTATATGTTGAGCTCTGAGTATTAATCGCTCTTTGATTTGACAAGAAATAGTTTTTTCTCTAATTCTTGCAGCTATCTCATCTGGAAGGACTGTGTTAACCTTTTCTAGGAGGTGAATTCTAGATGTTTTTTCATTAGCATGGGTGGACAACAGTGCTCTTTAATGGATGTTATGGCACATAAGGATTTGGCCTTCTATGTCCTAGATATGGTTTTGCAATTTTGGATAGGGTTTTTCTAGTGTTTTTTCTTTTATCAGAGAGAATGACACTCCAATGGGCATTAATAAGTTCTTGTGAACTGACAGACAATCCAGGATTGAAGAAGGGAATTGATATTTACTGGGATGTAGGTATGAATGAAGAGCATAATTCCTGAATAGGGGCTTTACTTGATGTCATAATGAGAAGGGATGTTTCCTGAAGGCATATAGGAGTAGAGGATACACTACACCAAAATTGTCAATTTGGAATGGTTTAAAACTGTTCTTAAATGAATTTGGAACGGTTTTAAACAGTTCCAAAAATGGGTGTCGCAGAATATTTGGAACGGTTTAAAACCGTCCCAGATTTTCATATTCTGGAACGGTTCTAAACCATTCTAGAATTTGGAAATCTGGAATGGTTTAAAACCATTCCAGAATATGAAAACCATTCCAGAATATAGAAATTTGGAACGGTTTTACACCGTTCCAGAATATGAAAACTGTTTCAAATTAACCATTCCAGAATATGAAAATCTGGAACGCTTTTAACCATTCCAAAATATGGAAACCATTCCAAAATATTCCTTAACATATTCTTGCCATTTTTTTAATCTTCTTTAAAATAGTTTTAATAATATTCTTTAAAATCATAAGTTTTTTAAATCACTACTAATCATATATTTAAACAAAAAATAGAATAATTGTAGTATTCACATTCATACAAATGCAATCATTAAAATTATTTTTTAACTCAATCATTAAAAATTCATGTTACATTTAATAATTTCATTTCTAAAAATAGAAAATGGAAAAAATTATTGGGCTTGAGTGGTGGCAATGCAGAAATACCCATTTGTCAATTCTTTAGGTATCTTCTCGTTGCTTATGTACAAAAAACTTTTCCAGAGTTTAATGGAGAAGCTTCCTTGCTGTTAATCTCCCAAAGATGGTCCCATCAGCCTCCCAGAGTTTTTAACTTTGCACAAATCTTCAACAGGAGACTGTATGTGAGGAGTTAAGGTCTGAAAAAAAAAAAGCATGTCAGTTTTGTAAATAAAGAAAATGGCGCTGCTGATGGAGGTTTTGGCATTGGAACATTTGTGCAAGTGGCATATATTGGTATCATTACCAATATATGATGATGGCTCAGATCATATACATGTGTCCCATGAAAATAGTCATTGAACTTCCTCCTTTTAAATGAACTATAGTCACCAACTATTCAAGGAAAAGTAAAAAGACTAACACAAGATTTAGTACACATACAACAGGTTAAAGGCAGAGCTAAAAACAAGAAAGAAAAAACTTACCAATTTTAGGCACCCAGCATTCCCAATGCTTCATGAAGGCAGTTTGATCAACAAAATCTTGAATGAATTTCCCTATGGCATCAACCGAATCTACTCCAGTCCAAATGCTGCAAATGATTTCGCCTAGACATTTAAATATCTCTCGCTGAACTTCAATATTACTGCACCTTTTTATGATGCTCCTGAGCCATGATTTGCAAACTTGCCAAAGGCAAAACAGAACAGGGCAGCAAAATACATCCCTAAAACCCGTTAAACAGGTAAATATCAAGGTTCAAAATAAAGCTTTAGGATCTTTAACCTTGTAATGGCCAAGGGTCATAACCCATTCTGCAATTGCAAGTAAGCACAATGCGGAATCACAATAACTAGGAAAAAAAAAACAACTCAAACAGATAGGCAGTAAAATCTGCCACTTTTCCATCTTTAAAAAGAAAATTTTCCATATGTAAAAAATGCCCATGTACACAATAGTTTACTACAAAAATAAAAAAGTTGTTGCATTCTCTCACATATCACTTTCTTATTTGGAATATGTCATGTAAATAATGACCAATATTCATAAAATGTACACCGTTAACAGCCATTATCTATCATATAACAAATTGAAGAGTCATCACTCATCATTACCATTATAATGGTTGCTATCACATTCTTTTTTCTAAATCACGGTCGAGAGAAAATATATTTGACAATATCACACTATAGAAGTTCACAATAGAAAAAAAACCTGTTACCTAATTGGCTTGACCGCCATAGCTGCATCATCTATTAGAAACCCACCAATCCTCCAAGTGGGATCGACTCCATGAATCCTATTAGCAAGAGCTTTCATCCATTTACACACATCTTGCTTTGCAAAGCTCTGGGTAATGACCAAAGCAATTGGAAGTGCATATATGTGGAATTTCATTTGTCTTCCCTTTTTGCACCATATAAATATCCTCCATGATTTATAGCCATACATAGATTTGAGATTTAAAATGAGAGCATTCCCCCATCTCATCCACATTCACTCCCTAAAAATCATAAACATGCCAAAATACCAACAACAACAAAACAAAGATAAAAAATAGTATTCCACAATATCAAAAAGTGGGTGGTGTTCATTAATAATCAGATAAACAAAGCTACAATTCTTCATCCCATTCTAGAAATGACCAACACATCATCATATCATCCTCTAAGCTTTATCCAAGCAATCTGGGGTTGCATCAAGGAATAAAAAACAGAGAGATACGCAAACTGTTTTACCTTAGATGGTGTCCCCTTTGGCCAACCAATGCTTACTCCTCCACTGCTATTACTTGATAAAAGATCATAAATCTCCTCATTGTATATCTCCAAAACTGCAACTTGCACAAATGTTCCAATGCCAAAACCTCCATCAGCAACGCCATTTTCTTCATCACCTCCACCTAAAATATCTCATAATAACAGTGAACCACTACTATTACGGAAGACCAGATTAACAATGATATACAGTAGGTAAAATTACGGAAGCGCACGATCTAGTTTAGGAGCATCCTTTTCGAGGTGTTCATGTCTTATGGGATTTTTTTACAGCGGATCAACTTGCAAAGGGTATGACCAGTCAGTACATCTTGAGGTCTATTGCATAATGTTATGTCCTTATTTATGTTCAACTGCTATCACTATATATTTAAAAAAATTATGAGAAAAAAAACTATACATAATCCTAAGAGCAGAAACAAATACAAAACCATAATAGGCAAAATAGCACCACCACCAGCCACAAATAAATGGAAAAAGAATGCAAACCTGTTTCTCTAACTCCTCAGCGACATCTTCAAATAAATCTTTTGGGGTCAATCCTGAGGTGTTTGATGATACTACAATGTACGCAGGTAAATCCTTAACTTGTAAAACAAAAATCATGTGAGATCACATAGGGTTTTACTTAACTAAAAGCAAATATCACACTTTTTATTTTAAATAAAGTATCAAAGGCTGTTACACATGTAAATACATTCAACTAGATCATGCCAAAGTCACTACTCACTACCTTCATACAATAGTCACGCCAGTGAGTTTTAGCCATGAGAATTCCAGCAGCTACATGTCCTTCCATCAACTTTCGGAACTCATCACGATTTTTGCGTTCAACTTTCCTCAATTGTTCCTGCACTTTTTGCAATTTAATCTGGATGAGAATCCGAGCATAAATAAATGGGAGCAAAGAATAAGTATATTACTACACAAGAGATGCACCTTTTGTATCTTCTGCTGCTCCTCCTCATCTTTCTCTAAATCGCATATGTATTCCTAGAAAAACAAGTTAAAGTAAGCAAACATACTGAACACAGATACAGACAGTAGAGAAACATGAGACACCACAGTGGCAAGGGTGTCTCAACTCACATGCCTACACAGGGGTCAATCCCTGGGCAGGCAGATTGTATCATGGGTTGTGAACCACTCATGACTCACCCATCTAGACCAAAAAGAAAAGGAGAGTTATTATTTTTGGGGGGGAGGGGGGTGTTGGATGTTGCTGTGGTTGTGATTGGTGGCACCAGTAAAATGAATAGAATTACCTAAAAATTTTCCAGGCAATCAATTTTTTCAAGACGTGGACATCTTTCATCATCCTCTAATCGGTCCTGAACTTTTCTCCACTGACTATTTGCCTGGAAACAATCGTAAACAATGGACCACTGATATTTTAAACTCACCAATTATAAAAACTACCATAAAAACAAATGTCAAGTGTTGCAAACCCACCTTGCTTAAATCATATGACTTGAGAAATTCTCTGTATTCCATTATATTCCGCTTGTGCTCTTCCTGTGCTTTTGCACATTCCTGTATTAATGTCCACATGAATGAAACATAGAGTGTCAAATTCCTTCACATACAAACAATGAATACGAGTGCAAGCCAGAATAAGTTTGGCAAAAGAAACTAACCAAGCAAATCTCTATATCAACTTCTTCATTATTTTTATAGGGATATACTTGTACAAATATACAACATTAAACAACAAAAATATGCATGATCAAATAAGAAAGTTTTTATAATTTTGTAACTGTAGTAAAATAAAAAGGCAGCTGATTTATTTATGATGAGTTGCCAACAGAAAATCACAACTGAAGTCTACGTGGAAAATAAATTGCAAAGAACTACAACTTAATAATAATAATAACAACAATAACAATCTGCTCCAAAAAGGAAGATCTATAGAAATCCCCATGTTCTTGAATTCAAATCAAAGGTGGGGTGTGGGCCAGCAATTGCATTTTCATAAATGCACTTGCTTCTTTCTAGCTGCATCCCACACATTCACAAATACTATGTTCTTGAATTCAGCGTAGATATTTGCTCATTTTGGGGAGAACTTAGTTTCTTTCTTCCAATGTCGCCCAGACAGAAGCGATATGGGGAAAGGATTCTTCTACTATAATGGACTAGCAATCAATGTTAACAATTCACTTGTTTATTTCTTTTTACATCTCCAGTACACAAATGTATAAGAGAAGGTAGGGGGCACATAGATGATAAAAACCACAATGATGACCTATTTTTCTCATTTAGTCAAAATTCACCCATTCTATATTCCCATGTCCCAACCACTGAAGGGAAGCAATTTCCAATTCCATGTAGCTCTTCCCATGGTTGAAATGGAGAAATAGTCTTTAGCATTCACAGCAGCCATTCCTCTTTATATAACCATAAAACTGTGGTAAAGAAGGCCAGTTATTTCCTTAATAGGAAAAATATGGTATGGAAATGGCAAAGTCTTCTCCTAAACTACAACGGTGAGAGTATCATTCAGCTGCAAATGATTGTGTGGCGACCTTTGACGCATGCCAATCATAGGTTCAGGTCCGAATTGAAAGCACTTTATATGGATTCATGGAGAGGCAGATATCAGCATGACATGATGATCTTAACCACCTCATGGCCAAAAGGTTTAACAGTTTTACAAGTGCCTATGTAACCATCAAACTTTGGATCCCTCATATGATCATGATCACTTTTTATGTGCTATTAATCAACATTATCCGCTTCCAATATGGCACTCAATGCATTAGCGGCACACATCAAGGTAGGCCCCCAATCCATGATTGGAAAACAAGTGGAACCTTTGCAGCTGAATTTTCTCATAAGGTGATAATAGATGCGTGGTATAAAATGCCAATTTCATGGTTAACAATTTGCACAAACAGTAGGTGTCTATTTCTTCCTTACATGAATTTTCTTTATAATATTTATTTTGTCGCCACAAAATTATTTTACGATTGACCATGGGAAAAAGATTTTAGCACAAAAACAAATATATATATATGCAGGCAACACCATAATTCTAGTTTTTTACCCAAAAAAAAACCTTATAGTTTAAATGAATGTTACACATAAGAGTGCTGAGATTATTAAAAGTGTAGTGCGGAAACTTCTTTTAAACAGTAAGAATAACATATAACCTCATCATCTGGTATACAACAGACCCTGTCAATATGCGTCATAAAAATACTATAAATTCATAATTCAAATACTTGAAAGAAACAGCTAATAACCCAGTATTCAGTGACACCCATAATGTTTTCTGATTATTAAGTCAAAGAAGCTTCCCATGTATAACGCAGAGACTATTCACAACCAAAACAGAATAACTAAAAACATCATAAACAAACGTGTTTGTAATCCAAGAAAAAAGGATAAAACTAGCTTTTACCTTCCTCTAAAGATCCACTAAATAGCTCTCAAAGAGATCCTCACGGTCACTTTCTCGTTCAACTGCGGTAAACCGCTGATCATCCTCAAACATTAGTACAGCTTTACTGAGAAAAAACAACATTTAATTTGCAAAATATTAGACAAAATAGTTTCCTTTAAACATCAGAAGCTGTGCTGGACTTTGGTGGTAATGAGTTGTCATTGTCAAGCACTATCATTCCCAAATGGGAACTACCAAGCACCATCATTCCCATGCGGGCACCACAAGGTAGCTCCCATTTAGAAATATGAGGACTAATTATCATTGAACAAATGAGAAAGAGAGACGAGTTGACCCCAGATTGACAAGGCTCAGCTGATAAATATGATGATACACACATGCACATACACAGAAAAGTAAATAGACAAGAAGAAAGAAGGACTGAAAGAGATTCAGAGGAATACCACTTAAAATGGTAAACAAATATAAATATAACATGGTAGTGTGCAGATTACAATTTTTTTTACCAATAAAAAGAGTGAATAAAAATAAAGTTAACATGCTAGTGTGCTGATTATAACCTTTTTAAGCAACTTGAATTTCCATTATCCTATGATTCTAAACATGATTAAAAAGAAGTCTATGATTTATTCTACCAAAAAAGAAAGAAAGAAAACATGTCTATTGATTAAATGTAAGATCTTGTATTAGCCACCAGAGCCGTCCATGTGCTAGGACTAGACCTAAGAAATCTGAAATTAAGTAGGCCCAGCTAAAAATTCTGGCTCAATACAAAGCTCACCAATGATTAGCTTGTCTGGAAAGCCCTATGACTCACCCAATTAACAAGAAAACAAAATGTCTAAAAAATCAAGGTGCAGGAGTTTACCATTACAAAGATCCTCTCACAACGAGTGGGTAATTCCTCCAGCTTTCTTAGAGTCTCATCACCTTTTGTAACTCTCCCAAATATCGCATACTGAATGGTGTAATATATGTAACTGTTATATTAAAAATAACAACATAGAAAGAAGGTTTTAAAATAACCTCCTTTTAGCTACCCCATTTCTCATACCAGAGCAGGTTTGAAGACCTGGCCTATAAACCAAAATCTACAACACCTAATAGTCATTTCATCAAACATCTAGCCTCCAATTTTCAATCCTAGCCTATCGCACCCAATTGGCAGGCCATTGATCAAATAGCTTCTGTGCGTCATTCACCACCAGTCCCTAATTCTTATCCATTTTTGCTGTTTGATGGTGTTGCATGCTAAGAGTGGTTGAAGGAGAAAAGTCATACTACAAATCACAATCCTCCAAAACCATATTCCATTATTCTCTTTGAATGGCTATTCCACAAATTACAAACCATCAACAATCGTTCCAAAAATTCATTTCAATCACACAAAACGCGAGAGAGAGAGAGAGAGAGAGAGAGAGAGAGATCATGATTCAAACAAAAACATAACAAAATCCAAAACCTAACGTTTCCATTTTTACTTCAAAACCAACTCAAACATATCACAGGAACACAATCAAACAAAAACCCTAGAAACAGACCTAGATCTGGTGAACGACCTTGACACGCTTCTTGGAGAGAGAGTCTCGAGAAGATCTGAATGCTGGACAGAGACTTTGCAACTTGTTCTGCACCAAATCGAAATCCAAAAACCAAACAATCAAAAAAAGAACAAATCAACAAGATCATCATCATCATTATCTAAGAAATAAAAACCCTAGAATCAAATCCGATCACCTTGTTCATACGGAGAAAATCTCTAAGAGAAACCCTCGTTTGAAAAGCTCCTGGAATCGAAAAATCCTGAGAGAAGGCGAAGAAAATTCGTTTGAGAAGACCAAATGCAAGCAGCGGAAAGAAATACAAAACCAGAGGAAGAAGAGAGTAGAAGATCAGGAAATGCAAGCTGCGGGAACAGAACAGCGGGAACACCTGAGGAAAAAGTAGAAGAGAGTAGAAGATCAAATGGCCTCTTACCATTCTGCCCCTTGCCTTTTGCGAACAGATCTATGGGAAGAGAGTAGAAAGAGGAGAAGCAGCGGGAAGACAACAGATCCTTTTGCCTCTTGCCATTCTGCTGCGAAAACAAACCCATATTTTATCAAATGGGCCTCTGCAGAATGGATTAAATCCATTTCATTTTAGAAACGGCCCAAAACCGGGCCCATAATCCGTTCCTGAACTATATTTTTGGTGTAGTGATAGGTCTGAATGAGAATTATCAATAACCTAAAATTTTATTTTCTTTGGGAAAAGAAAAGCAATTTTATATTTGTCCTCTGGGTAGAATTTGAAGGTACCAAAATCTGGATTGAGGATTAAATGTAAAAAACCTGAAGACATCAGAGAGACGATTAATAAGATCCATTTTATTTGGAACTGGATAATTGAATGGTTTTTGAGCATCTTATTCTTGTTTACACTTTGTCTGAATAATATTGATATGTTGAATAAGAGTCAATTCAACAAAATCAAAATTTAATTATTTATTATCTAAAATAGTTTTTAGACCTGATGAGTCAATTTAAAAAGGCTGTAAAATTTGAGAAAAAGGATTTCCAAGGATAACATCATTGTTTAAATCCTTTCCTAAAAGGAAATTAGTCTTTATGCATGATCCATTTTTACAGACATAAACATTACTTAATTTGTATTTGATATGCAATTTTTTGCTAGCAGTAGCCAGATTGAGTTTATTATTGGGTTTTCCGTAATATTTTGTTAGGATTAATCCTTCCCATATTAAATTAACATCTGCACCACTATCTAGTAAGTAGAGTGCTTTAATAAAGAATTCTTTGATCTTAATTGTAACTTGAGTTTTCCATTTTTAAGTGGATTCCTAGTTAAAGAATTTACAAAACCATTTAAGTTTTCATCAAAATTTTCTTGATTTCCTAAGTTATCATTAGTTTCTTGATAATTTTTGAGTATGTGAAATTCAAAATTCTCAACACGTTGTTTAAGTTCTTGAAGTTCAATTAAGTCTTGTTTTAATTCTTTTATTTCTTGATTTTGATTATTAATTTCTTTATAAAGATCATGAACAGAAAGATGAGTAGGAGCTTGTTGCTCTCTTAATCTATCTAATACAGTTTTAATGCCGAATTGTTTAGGTAAGTCTGATATGTTATTTGATGTAGACGCTTTTCCTTTTTTTAGTTCCTTTATTTATATTCTGTATTTTTTTAAAATATTTATTTTCTAAATCTTCATCTTTTAGATCTTTAAACATTTCTAGCACCATCTCTTCTGGAGCAGAAAGTACATTTAAAGATAAAAAGGTAGAAGAAGCTGATTTATATTGAATTTCTTCGTCAAATATTTTATAATGACATGTATTTGAAGAATGAGAGGAAGAATAATCTGTATTAGACGAATGGGATGACTCGACTCTGAGGATCCTTTTAAGATAGTTTTGATTTCTTTTTCTATTTTAACTTTTATTTTTCGGCAATTAGGGGCTATATGCCCTTTTTCCTTACAATTATAACATTGTATTTCTTTTTCCTTGGAATGAGAATTGGATGGATTATTTTTTGTATAAGATTTCTTTAATTCTTTATAAGGGTTTTTATGAGAAAATTTTTTATGATATCTTTTTCTTTTTAAGTTTTTATTTTTATTCTGGCTAGAAGGATTGATTAATGGTTCCATACCAAATTGAAAACAAAAATCACCAAGTTCATACTTGTTGATTCTTTTTTAATTTTCAATTTGACATTTAAGTTTGATTTCACTGCATAATGAAAATCCAACTTTATTAATCTTTTGAATAAGATCACCATATGTATACATTCCATAATTCAAATTTCATTAATTTTCTGATTTTAATTCTTCGCTAACTTTTTCTGCAAAAAGTTTAGGAAGACCAGATATGAATTTTTCTTTCCAAAATTCTGAATTACTTGCATCATCATATTGAGTTTTGATAAGAAAACAGCTTTATATGAACGAAAATCTGATAATGTTGGGCAAGATAAATTGATTAATTGTGTTTTTAGTTTTTCTTCTACATTCATATAGTTACCAATAAAATGTTTAACTATATTGGTAATAAGCATGTAGATGGAGTCAGCGATCAATTGGCCTTGAGGAATAAGAACAGGATTTCCTGAGGGATCCCTTTTTACTACATTTAATATAGCATTTCTTTCTGTATTATATAGGTATTTTTCCCACCAACCATGTAATTGTCTAGTAAATCTGAGGACGACTGCATTTACTGCATGTCTTGATCATTATCGGTAGCCATGATGGTAGAAGTATATATCATCATGTGTTGGCATAGTTGTAGGATTTGATATTCAAATAGTCCATCTACATTCCATATATATACTGAAGAGTTTTCAAATCGAAGGCCATTTAGAATAGCTTGTTCTTCAAATTGAAGATCAACTGGGTAGGTAATGGATAATAATTTCTTGTTTTTGCTGTAGTGACTATTGGTTTTTACCTTTTAAATATTTTATTAAGTTATAGAGATTCTTAATCTTGATTTTCATTTAATTTTTTTTCTATAGAGTCAAAAACAGAGAATTCTGAGTTTGAGCTCGAAGCTGTAGAAACTAAAACATTTATGGGATTTTTTGTCTTTATTTTCTTCATTATCTTGAAGTTTTATGTTTGTAAAACTATGAGATAATTAATTGATTAGTTAGTCTGAAAATTTTAAGGGGTTTTTTTTCTAACTTTAGATCTTTAAGGGCTTCACCTTGAAAACCTAAAGATTGTGTCTTGATTATTTTATGGGAAGAATTAGTTTCATAAAATTTTAAAATGTTTTCAACTTTGTCTTCAATTCTATTGGTTTATTGGCCAATAGTATGAAGGTTAATATTTGTATACTTATTTTGTTCTAAATCATGACTTAAATCTGATTTGTAAATAAATTCAGTTTTACCATTGTCTCCTTGTATTATTACAACATCTTTTATGGTTATAACTGAAGTTTCTTTATAAATGATTTGATGTAATGGAAGATATGTAGATTCTTCAATTCTTTGTGGAGAAGAACTAGTAAAAGCTATAATCCAAGAAAATCTTAATTTAGTTATCATATTGATGGATAAATCTTCAGTATTATAAGCATTTTTCTTGGTTAGTTTAAGCCAATCAAAGAAATAAATATTTTTTTTATTATCATACATATATTTATACCATTTTGTTTTTAGAAAGTCTTTATGTTCTTGAGAAACATGGTTTAAAAAGGATTTTGTGAGAGGATGTAAAGCTAAATTCTTTTTTAACATATTTTTTATCAATTTCAAAGCATTCAATAACATTTATATTGAAATTGAATTATGAAGGATTACATGTATTTGATGGAGAAGCTTGATAAGAAGGATACATAAGTCCTGTAGGTCGAAGGTCTACATTAGGTGTAGAGCAAGAAACTCGGGATGGTTCTTTTATAAAAGATCCTACCACAGAGGAAGGATGAGAATAAGACTTTTTAGAAGGTTGATAAATTATAAGAGTTGTATCTCTTGAATCTGTTTGAAAATCTATTTCAACAATTCCATCTTCATGTTCAATAATTGTTTCAATATCTTAATTTTCTAAAGACCTTTCTGGTTGAGCATTTTTTAAGCTCCATTTACCAGATAGATTAATATCATTCCACTGTATGAGTTTTGGTACATTAACTTTATTTTTTTAATTAGTTTGGAATAAAGTAGTCATACCTCTTGTAACTTCAGTGGACATATACAAAGTGTTGAAACCACTGTCAATATTGTAACCCATAAGATACCACGTAGAGATTCTTTTCATTACCTAGGCTCAATGATTAATAAGGATGGGGAGATTGATGAAGATGTGGAGCATAGGATAAAAGTTGGATGGCTAAATTGGAGACTAGCTTCGGGAGTGCTTTGTGAAAGATGAATGCCAATGAAATTGAAGGGCAAATTTTACAGGATAGTGGTTAGACCACCTATGACATATGGAGCAGAATGTTGGTCAATTAAGAAGACGCATATTCATAAGATAGATGTAGCGGAAATGAGAATGCTTAAGTGATGTATGGTTAAACTAGGAAAGATAAAATTAGAAATGAGCACTTTCAAGAGCATTTAGGGGTAGCACCAATAGGGGATAAGATTAGAAAAACCTATTTAAGATGGTTTGGGAATGTTGAGCGTAGGCCAATAATAGCACCGGTGAGAAAAAGTATGGATATACAGGTAGATGGCCCATCAAAAGGTAGGAGCAGGCCGAAGAAAACATGGATAAAATTCATTAATTCATATTTGAAGAAGTTTAACTCATCGAAAGATTTGGCTCAAAATATAATCGAATGGAGAAACAGAATTCATGTAGCCAACCCCAACATGGTTTGGATAAGGCTTTGATGATGACTTTTTGCTTGATGGGAATAGGCTATACTTGGAACAACTGAATTCATAAGTTTATAATAAACTCTATATATGAGAGCAAGATTTTGATTATGAGGATTCATATCAAAACCTTTTGTAAGGATAGCAAAAGTAAGAGCTTCATGTGCACCTGGATCTGTAAGGGAAACAGAGAAATTTAGAAAGCAATTGAAGAAAGTAGGGCCATTAGCCAAACTTGATTCTATCATTCCAAGTAATGAATCATTGAATTTTTTATGTCTTCTATCTTGAACATGGATTAGAGCTTCTGTTCTAAGTCCAAGTCTTGTTAAAGGCTTTAGAGCAACTTGCACTAATCCAAAATGAATATAATTGTATGTTTTAACATACTTCTTTATTTCATGAGGCTTGATTAAAGAAAGATGTTGAATATTACTGGTAATCGATTTAGTTATTTCAATGGTTTTCACTTTATAACTTAATTTTAATTGAAAACTTCCTACTTTATAAATTTCATTTTGTTTACGGTTGGAATAGTCCAGTCATAAATAACTCGATCCAAATCGTCATAACTGATTTCTTCACTATTTTCAATAGACATAGAAGATAAGGAATTTGATGATGAGGAAGAAGAAGATACAAAATTCTTAATAAGCTTAGCCATTACAGAGTTATTTTAAGCAAATCCACCATGAGTATCCAACGAAATAGAGGATTTACACACCAACAAAATGCCTTAAACGCTTTCACACGACTAACAGTGGTGACAATAATGGCTACCTCAGCTTTGCTCTAGGTGGAATATGATTAAAATTTCTCAATAATAACAAACACATAACCAAGTACTAAGATTTTTGACCTTCTTACTTCTGAGTTAGCAATTCCTTAAACAAAATCAAAATAAAGATAAGTGAAGAAATACTCAAAAAATGACTTTATATTGCAACGATATTTGATTACAAACTAGATGCCAACTTGGCTCTGATACCAAATGAGGAGGATGGTGGGTATACAAAAGCGGAAGGGAGAGGAGAGAGGAGATGGTGGTGGAAGCAAGGCTGAATTTTGACTAGTATTCCAACTCTTACCTGTACATGAGGAAGGCTAAACTGATTTATAGTCATAACCAACATAATTTGCATTTTATTACAACTAAAATTACACTGCATTTGCATTTCACTTCATGTGCTGACAAATTTCATGATGCAACTGGACTGCAGGCAAAAATCACAATCTTTGCTGTAGATGAACTTTATTCTGAATAGTGAGATGTCATGATTGCTTTGAGTAACTTGATAAGGTATGTGTCATGTCTTTATTTCTTTTCCCTTCTTGGAGATAAGTTCTTCATAGATGTGCATGTCTGGAATAAAATACTACTTCATTCTTATGAGAGATAGGCTTTGTCTTTTAGTACTTTTGTATGTATTTTTTCCAAAAAACTCATTGATGGGCTAGTAGAACAAGCTTTTCTCATCCTTCAAATGTTTTAGAAAAAGCTCTTGTAGGAAGAATCTTTACGCTAGGCATAGTATTATTGGTTCTTCAGAAATATCAAAAGACATGTCTTCATAAGCATTGGTAATTTGATTGAGAGCTGTATGTCCAGATTTATATGGATTCCGTATCATTATTGTTTGCTAAGTGAGATCATCAGTAATGCAAACAACTCGTCCACCATCACACCAAATATATCTATATGTACTTGTAAATTCAAGATGTCCTTTTAGATTGAGAAATCTTTGATATTGATCAGAAGCTATATCATAATTTTGGAGAAGTTCTAAGCTGCATTCCACTGTAGTGACTTCATGAGATTGATACCATTGAGCTGGATAATCAACAGGGAGATGCTCGTAATCATTTAAGGTAAAGATGAATTTTTTGCAGACTAAATCTCCTGCTTCATAAGTCATGATAGTCCATAATTGATAAGGTTGATAAAACTGGATTTCTGATCTTTCACCCAAACTTGTTGAAATAGTTATGAGAAGTTGTCTTTTGGTAACTCTAAGGTTACGAAGGGCATGACGCACGATTGCAGGGAGCTGTTGTATTATTTCAAAATCATCTCTGCATAAAGAAGATCTTTGGACTAATCCTTATTCCATATATGAGATATCAACTTCATATGATGGCAGGAATAATTTGGGAAAGTCAGTTGCCGAGCTTATATATTGATCTTTGAGCATTAATTGCTCCTTGATCTGACAAGAAATAGTTTTTTCTCTAATTCTTGCAGCTATCTCATCTAGAAGGGCTTTGTTAACCTTTTTTCAGAAGGTGAATTCTGGATGTTTTTTCATCATCATAGGTAGATAACAGTGCTCTTTGATGGATGTTATGGCACATAAGGATTTGGCTTTCTATGCCCTTGATATGGTTTGTAATTTTGGATAGGGTTTTTCTAGTGTTTTTTCTTTTATTAGAGAGAATGGCACTCCAATGGGCATTGATAAGTTCTTGTGCACTGACAGATAATCTTGGATTGAAGAAGGAAATTGATATTTGTTGGGATATAGGTATGAAGGAAGAGCTTGATTCCTGAATAGGGGCTTTACTTGATGTCATAATGAGAAGGGATGCTTCCTGAGGGCAGATAGGAGTAAAAGATAGGTCTAAATGAGAATTATCAATAACCTAAATTTTTATTTTTTTTTGGGAAAAGAAAAGCAATTTTATATTTGTCCTCTAGGTAGAATTTGAAGATACCAAAATCTGGATGTAGGATTAAATGTATAAAACATGAAGACATCACAGAGACAATTAATAAGATCCGTTTTATTTGGAACAGGATATCTGAATGGTTTTTGAACGTCTTATTCTTGTTTACACTTTGTCTGAATAATATTGATATGTTGAATAGGAGTTAATTCAACAAAATCAAATTTTAATTATTTATTGTCTAAAATAGTTTTTAGACCTAACGAGTCAATTTAAAAAGGCTGTAAAATTTGAGAAAAAGGATTTCCAAGGATAACATCATTGTTTAAATCCTTTCCTAGAAGGAAATTATTCTTTATGTATGTTCCATTTTTATAGACATAAACATTACTTAACTTGTATTTGAAATGTTGTCTTTTACTAGCAGTAGCTAAATTGAGTTTATTATTGGTTTTTTTACAACATTTTGTTGGGATTAATCCTTCTCTTATTAAAGTAACATCTGTGCCACTATCTAGTAAATAGAGTACTTTAGTAGAAAATTCTTTGATCTTAATTGTAACTTGAGTTTTCCATTTTTCAAGTGAATTCCTTGTTAAAAAATTTACAAAACCATTCAAGTTTTCATCAAATTTTTCTTGATTTTCTAAATTATCATTATTTTCTTGATAATTTTTTAGTATGTGAAATTCAAGATTTTCAACACATTGTTTGAGTTCATGAAGTTCAATTAAGTCTTGTTTTAATTCTTTTATTTTTTTTATTTTGATTATTAATTTCTTTATAAAGATCTTGAATAGAAAGATGAGTAGGAGCTTGTTGCTCTCTTAATCTATCTAATACAGTTTTAATGTTGAATTATTCAGGTAAGTCTGATATGTTATTTGATGTAGAAGCTTTTCCTTTTTTAGTTTCTTTATTTACATTTTGTATTTTTTCAAAATGTTTATTTTTTAATTCTTCATCTTTTAGATCTTTAAACAATTCTAGCACCATCTCTTTTGGAGTGGAAAGTACGTTTAAAGATAAAGAGGTAGAAGAAGCAAATTCATGCTAGATTTCTTTGTCAAATATTTTACAATAACATATATCTAAAGAATGAGAGGAAGAATAATCTGTATCAGAGGAATTGGATGACTCTGACTCTGAGGATCATTTTAAGATAGTTTTGATTTCTTTTTTTGTTTTAACTTTTTTTTTTTTGGTCAGTTAGGAGCTATATATCCTTTTTCCTTGCAATTATAACATAGTTTTTCTTTTTTCTTGGAATAAGAATTGGATGCATTATTTTTTGTATAAGATTTCTTTAATTCTTTATAAGGGTTTTTATGAGAAATTTTTTTTATGATATCTTTTTGAGGGATATTATTGTGGAGTTGAAAAATGTTTAGATTTTCTTTTTTGATGGTTTCTTTTTAAGTTTTTCTTTTTATTCTGGCTAGAAGGACTGATTAATGGTTCCATACCAAATTGAAAACAAAAATCACCAAGTTCATACTTGCTGATTCATTTTTGATTTTCAATTTGACATTTAAGTTTGATTTCATTGCATAATGAAAATCCAACTTTATTAATCTTTTGAATTAGATCACCATATGTATACATTCCATAATTCAAATTTCCATAATTTTTAGATTTTAATTATTCTCTAACTTTTTCTACAAAAAGTTAAGGAAGACTAGATATAAATTTTTCTTTCCAAAATTTTGAATTGCTTGTATCGATTGTATAGAGTTTTGGTAAGAAAACATCTTTATACTAATGAAAATCTGAAAATGTTGGGCAATATAAATTGATTAATTGTGTTTTTATTTTTTCTTTTACATTCATATAATTACCAATAAAATGTTTTACTGTATTGGTAATAAGCATGTAGATGGAATCAAGGATCATTTGGCCCTGAGGAGTAAGAACAGGATTTCTTGAGGGATCTCTTTTTACTGTATTTAATATAGCATTTATTTCTATATCAAATAGATATTTCTCCCACCAACCATGTAATTATCCAATAAATTCAAGGACGACTGCATTTACTGCATGTCTTTGATCATTACTAGCACTATGATGGTAGAGGCATATATCATTATGTGTTCACATAGTTGCAGGATTTGATATTCAGATAGTCCATCTACACCATCTACATTCCATTCATATGCTGAAGAGTTTTCAAATCGAAGGCCATTCAGAATAGCTTGTTCTTCAAATTGAATATCAACTAGAGTAGGTCTTGGACAATAATTTTTTATTTTTGCTGTAGTGACTACTAGTTTTTGTCTTTTAAATATTTTATTGATTTGGTTCTTGTTATGGCACATTAGGATTCGGCCACCCGGATATCTAGTTCCAAATAAAATAGATCTTATTAATCGTCTCTTTGATGTCTTTATGTTTTCGACATTTAATCCTACATCCAGATTTTGGTACCTTCAAATCTACCCAGAGGACAGATATAAAATTGCTTTTCTTTTCCCAAAGAAAATAAAAATTCAAGTTATTGATAATTCTCATTCAGACCTATCTTTTACTCCTATCTGCTTTCAAGAAGCATCCATTCTCATATGACATCAAGTAAAGCCCTTATTCAGGAATCAAGCTCTTCCTTCAAACCTACATCCCAACAAATATCAATTCCCTTCTTCAATCCAGGATTATGTGTCACTTAACAAGAACTTATCAATGCCCATTAGACTGCCATTCTCTTTGATAAAAGAAAAAACACTAGAAAAACCCTATCCAAAATTGTAAACCATATCAAAGACTTAGAAAGCTAAATCCTTATGTGCCATAACATCCATCAAAGAGCACTGTTATCCACCTATGATGATGAAAAAAAATCCAGAATTCACTTTTTGGAAAAGGTTGACACAGCCCTTCCAGATGAGATAGCTGCAAGAATTAGAGAAACAACTATTTCTTATCAGATCAAGGAGCAATTAATGCTCAACGCTCAATATATAAGTTAGGCAACTAGCTTTCCCAAATTGTTCCTACCATCATATGAAGTTGATATCTCATATATCAAAGAAGGATTAGTCCAAAGATTTTCTTTATGCAGAGATGATTTTGAAATGATATAGCAGCTCCCTGCAATCGTGTGTCATGCCCTTCGCAGCCTTGGAGTTACCAAAAAGACAACTTCTCATAACAATTTCATCAAGTTTGGGTGAAAGATCAAAAATCCGGTTTTATCAACCTTATCAATTATGGACCATCATGAATTATGAAAAAGGAGATTTAATCTGCAAAAAATTAATCTCTACCTTAAATGATTACGAGCGTCTCCCTATTGATTATCTAGCTTAATTGTATGAATCTCATGAACTCGCTATAATGGAATATAGCTTAGAACGTCTCCTAAATTATGATCCAGCTTCTAATCAATATTAGAGATTTCTCGATCTTAAAGGACATCTTGAATTTGCAAGTACATATAGATATGTTTGGTGTGACGGTCGACGACTTGTTTGCATTACTGATGATCTTGCTAAGCAAACAACGGTGATACAGAATCCTTCTAAATCCAAACATGCCAAGCTTAGTCAAATTCTCAATGCCTATGAAGATATCTTTTTTGACTTTTCAGAAAAAACTCGTGAGAATTAATTTAGCTATTCCATGGAGAATTCGAAAATGATAATGAAGGTTGGAATGACCCTTGTCATAATTTTGAATCTATTATGAAGTTCTCTGACAGCTGCAATGGAATTCATCAGGCTGGTGAGTAATCTTATTAAGATTTAGATTTATCGAGATTTATTAATAGTTTTCCCTATAAAACATGTAAAGAAAAGATAACAAAACTTTATACTTGCTACCATATCAATAGCTATGCTATTCTCTACAAACACATCAAAGTTATGTTGAAAAAGTACTATACAAAAAAGCTACATTTAGAAAAAAGACAAAAGACAATCGGGAAAAATCCAAAAGACAATAAGAATGAACAAGGCTCTATAGACTTCTCTCTCCGCAACAGACGAACCAAGTGCTATGCAGAATAATAAAGCAAATCTTCCTAGTTAACAAGTACAACCACCACACCATGAAGACAAACCATCTATACGGCAACCTGTGATCTTATCCAGCAGTAAAATCCCAAAACATCATGCAATCTGGTCGCACATAAAATGAAATGCAAATGCAATCTAAATTCAGTTGTAATGAAATGTAAATTATGTTTGCTAAAGCTATAAATAGTACCAGCCTTCTCCATGTACAGGCAAGAGTTGGAATACCAGTCAAAATCTAGCCTTGCTTCCACCACCATCTCCTCTCACCTCTTCCTTCCGCTTTTGTATACCCGCCACCTTCCCCATTTGATATCAGAGCCAAGTTGGTATCAAATTTGTAATCAAGTATTTTCGCAATATAAAGTCGTTTTGTGAGTATTTCTTCACTTATCTTTGTTATGTTACGCTTTGATTTTGCTTAAGGAATTGCTGACTCAGAAGTAAGAACGTCAAAAGTCATAGTACTTAGTTCTATGTTTGTTATTATTGAGAAATTTTAATCATATTCCACCCAGAGCAAAGCTGAGGTAGCCATTGTTGTCGCCGTTGTTAGCCGTGTGAAGGCGTTTAAGGCGTTTTGTTAGTGTGTAAATCCTCCATTTCGTTCAATACTCGTGGTGGATTTCATTAAAATAACTCTGTAATAAAAATTATGGCTAAGCTTATTAAGAAGTTTATACCTTCTTCTTTCTCATCATCAAATTTCTTATCTTCTATGTCTATTAAAAAGATTGAAGAAACCAGTTATGATGATTTAGATCAAGTCATTTGTGACTTGACTATTCCAATCGTAAATAAAAATCAAATTTATAAAGTTGAAAGTTTTCAATTAAAATCAAGTTATGAAGTAAAAACCATTGAAAGAACTGAATCCATTACCAATAATATTCAGCACCTCAAGCCCCATAAAATAAAGGTGTATGTTCAAACATACAATTATATTCATTTTGGATTAGTGCAAGTTGCTCTAAAGCCATTAACAAGACTTGGACTTAGAACAGAAGCTCTCATCTATGTTCGAGATACAAGACATAAAAAATTCAGTGATTCATTACTTGGATTGGTTGAATTAAGTTTGGCTAATGGCCCTACTTTCTTCAATTGCTTTCCAAATTTCTTGGTTTCCCTTACAGATCCAGGTCCATATGAAGCTCTTACTCTTGTTATCCAGACAAAATGTTTTGATATGAATCCTCATAATCAAAATCTTGCTCTCATATCTAGAGTTTATTATAAACTCATGAATTCAGTTGTTCCGGGCATAGCCTATTCCCATTAAGCAAAAGGTATGACTACTTTATTCCAAACTAATTTCAAAAATAAAGTTAATATTCCAAAACTCATGCAGTGGAATGATATGAATCTATCTGGTAAATGGCGCTTAAAAAATGCCCAACCGGAAAGGTCTTTAGAAAATCAAGATATTGAAACACTTATTGAACCTAAAGATGGAAGTGGTGAAATAAATTTTCACACAGATTTAAGAGATACAACTCCTGCAGTTTATCAACTTTCTAGAAAGTCTTATTCTCATCCTCCCTCTGTGGTAAGATCTTCCATAAAAGAACCATCCCGAGTTTTTTGATCTACACCTGATGTAGACCTTTGACCTATAGGACTTATGTATCCTTCTTATCAAGCTTCTCCATCTAATACATATAATCCTTCGGAATCCAATTTCAATATAAATGTTATTGAATGTTTTGAAATTGATAAAGAAATATTAAAAAAGAATTTAACTCCACATCCTTTGACAAAATCATTTTTTAAACCGGTTTCTGAAGATCATAAAGACTTTTTAAAAGCAAAATTGTTACAAATATATGTATGATAATCAAAGAAATATTTATTTCTTTGATTGGCTTAAACTAGCCATAAAGAAAGCTTATAATACTGAATATTTATCCATCAATATGATAACAAAATTAAGCTCATCTTGGATTATAGCTTCTAGCAGTTTTTCTCCACAAAGAACTGAAGAATCTTTACATCCTCCATTACATCAAATCATACATAAAGAAACTTCGGCCGTACCCGTAAAAGATTTAGCAAAGATACAAGGAGATAAAGGTAAATCTAAATTAATTGATAAATCAGACTTAAGTCATGTTTTAGAACAAAATAATTATACAAATATTAACCTTCATACTATTGGCCAACAAACCAATAGAATTGAAGATAAAGTTGAAAATATATTAAAAATTTATGAAGCCTCTTCACAAAGGATAATTAAGACATAAACTTTAGGTTTTCAAGGTGAAGCCCTTAAAGATCTAAAGTTAGAAAGGAAACCTTTAAAATTTTTAGATGAACTAATCAATCAATTATCTCATAGTTTTACAAATATAAAACTTCAAGAAAATAAAAATAAAAGAGCTGACAAATCTATAAATGTTTTAGTCTCAAATTTAAAGCCTCTAGCTCAGATTCAGAGTTTTCTGTAGCTGATCCTAGAAAAGAAGAGTCTAAAACAAATGAGAATCAAAATGATCAAAATCAAGAATCTCTACAAATCAATAAAATATTTAAAAGACAAAAACCAATAGTCACTACAGCAAAAACAAGAAATTATTATCCAAGACCTACTCTAGTTGATCTTCAATTTGAAGAACAAGCTATTCTAAATGGCCTTCAATTTGAAAACTCCTTAATATATGAATGGAATGTAGTGGACTATTTGCATTTCAAATCCTATAACTATGCCAACACATGATGATTTATGCCTCTACCATCATGGCTGCCGGTAATGATTAAAGACATGCAGTAAATATAGTTGCTTTTGGATTTACTAGACAATTACACGGTTGGTGGGAAAAGTACCTATCTGATATAAAAAGACAAGCTATACTAAATGCAGTACAAAGAGATCCTTCAGGAAATCATGCTATTACTCATTAAGGTCTATTTACATACTTATTACCAATATAGTAAAACATTTTATTGGTAATTATATGAATGTCGAAGAAAAAATAAAAACACAATTAATCAATTTATCTTGCCTAACATTATCAAATTTTCATCAGTATAAAGATGTTTTCTTATCAAAATTCTATACAATTGATGCAAGCAATTCAGAATTTTGGAAAGAGAAATTTATATCTAGTCTTCCTAAACTTTTTACCGAAAAAATTAAAGAAGAGTTAAAATAAAAAAATTATGGAAATTTAAATTATGGACTTTATACATATGGTGACCTCATTCAAAAGATAAAAAAAAAGTTGGATTTTCATTATGCAATGAAATAAAACTTAAATGACAAATTGAAAACCAAAAAAGAATTAGCAAATATGAACTTAGTGATTTTTGTTATCAATTTTGCATGGAACCATTAATAAGTCCTTCTAGCATAATAAAAAGAAAAACTTAAAAAGAAACCATCATAAAAGAAAATCTAAAAAATTTTCAACTCCACAAAATTATATTCCCTCAAAAAGATATCATAAAAAATCTTCTCATAAAAATCCTTATAAAGAATCAAAGAAATCTTATACAAAAGATAATCCATCAACTTCTTAACCCAAGAAAAAAGAAATGCAATATTATAATTGTAAAAAAAGGACAAATAGCTCCTGACTGCCCAAAAATGAAAGCAAAAATAGAAAAAGAAATCAAAACTATCTTAAAAGGATCATCACAGTCAGAGTCATTCAGTTCTTATAATACAGATTATTCTTCCTCTCATGCTTCATATATATGTCATTATAAAATATTTGACAGTGAAATCCAATTTGAATTTGCTTCTTCTTCCTCTTTATCTTTAAATGTACTTTCTACTCCAGAAAAGATGGTGCTAGAAATGTTTAAAGATTTCAAAGATGGAGAATTAAAAAATAAATATTTTGAAAAAATATAGAATATAAATAAAGGAAATAAAAAAGGAAAAGCTTCTACTTCAGATAATATATCTGACTTACCTGAACAATTTAGCATTAAAACTATATTAGATAGATTAAGAGAGCAGCAAGCTCCTCCTCATCCTTCAATTCAAGATCTTTATAAAGAAATTACTAATCAAAAGCAAGAAATAAAAGAATTAAAACAAGACTTAATTGAACTTCAATAACTCAAACAACGTGTTGAAAATCTTGAATTTCACACACTCAAAAATTATCAAGAAAGTAATGATAATAAATTAGAACATTAAGAAGAATTTGGTGAAAACTTAAATGGTTTTGTTAAATTCTTTAACAAGAAGTCTACTTAAAAATTGGAAAACTCAAGCTATGATTAAGATCAAAGACTTCTCTGTTAAAGCACTCTACTTGCTAGATAGTGGTGCAGATGTAAATTTAGTAAGAGAAGGATTAATCCCAATAAAATATTATAAAAAAACCAATAATAAACTCAATCTAGCTACTACTAGCAGAAAACTACATATCAAATACAAATTAAGTAATGTTTATATATGTAAAAATGGAACATGCATAAAGACTAATTTCCTTCTAGGAAAGGATTTAAACAATGACGTTTTCCTTGGAAATCCTTTTCTACAAATTTTATATCCTTTTCAAATTGACTCATCAGGTCTAAAAACTATTTTAGATAATAAAGAATTAAATTTTGATTTTGTTGAATCAACTCCTATTCAACATATCAATAATATTCAAACAAAGTGTAAATAAGAATAAGATGTTCAAAAACCATTCAAATATCCAGTTCCAAATAAAACAGATCTTATTAATTGTCACTCTGATGTCTTCATGTTTTCTACATTTGATCCTACAACCAGATTTTGGTACCTTTAAATTCTACCTGGCGGACAGATATAAAATGAGTTTTTATTTCCCAAAGAAAATAAAAATTCAGGTTATTGATAATTCCCATTTAGACCTATCTTTTACTCCTATCTAACTTTAGGAAGTATCCCTTCTCATTTTGACATCAAGTAAAGCCCCTATCCATGAATCAAGCTCTTCCTTCATACCTACATCCCAATAAATATCAATTCCCTTCTTCAATCCAGGATTATCTGTCACTTCACAAGAACTTAATCAATGCCCATTGGAGTGCCATTCTCTCTGATAAAAGAAAAAACACTAGAAAAAGCCTATCCAAAATCGCAAACCATATCAAGGACTTAGAAAGCCAAATCCTTATATACCATAACATCCATCAAAGAGCACTATTATCCACCTATGCTGATGAAAAAACATCTAGAATTCACCTCCTAGAAAAGGTTGATGCAGCCCTTCCAGATGAGATAGCTACAAGAATTAGAGATTAATGAGCGATTAATGCTCAAAGCTCAATATATAAGTTTAGCAACTGGCTTTTCGAAATTGTTCTTGCCATTATATGAAGATGATATCTCATATATCGAACAAAGATTAGTCCAAAGATTTTCTTTATGCAGAGATGATTTTGAAATGATACAGCAGCTCCCTATAATCATTTGTCATGCCCTTCGCAGCCATGGAGTTACCAAAAGACAACTTCTCATAATATTTCATCAAGTTTCGGTGAAAGACCAGGAATCTGGTTTTATCAACCTTATAAATGATGGACCATCATGAATTATGAAGAAGGAGATTTAGTCTGCAAAAAGTTCATCTCTACTTTAAATGATTACGAGCATCTCCATGTTGATTGTCCAGCTCAATGGTATGAATCTCATGAAGTCGCTACAATGGAATACAGCTTAGAATGCCTCTGAACTTATGATCTAGCTTCTGATCAGTTTCAAAGATTCTCAATCTAAAAGGACATCTTGAATTTGCAAGTACATACAAATATGTTTGGTGTGACGGTCGAAGAGTTATTTGCATCACTGATGATCTTGCTGAGCAAATAATGGTGATACAGAATCCATATAAATCTAGACATACAGCTCTTAATCAAATTATCAATGCTTATGAATACATTTCTTTTCATATTTTTGATCTCAAGAAGAGTTAATCCAATTATTCCCTGGTAAATTAACAAATGATAGCTGGGATGAGCAGTTTGGATGCAAGTCTCCAATAATACTATACCTAGCATAAAGATACCTCCTACAAGAGTTTTTTTTACTAGCCCATCAATGAGTTTTTTTTGGAAAAAATATGTACAAAAGTACTAAAAGACAAAACATATCTCTCATAATAATGAAGTAGTATTTTATTCCTGACATGCACATCAATGAGGAACATATCTCCAAAAAGGGAAAAGAAATAAAGACATGACATATACCTTATCAACTCACTCAAATCAATCAAGACATCTCACTATTCAAAATAAAGTTCATCTACAGCAAAGATTGTGATTTTTGCCTGCTGTCTGGTTGCATCATGAAATTTGTCATCACATGAAATGAAATGCAAATACAGTGTAAATTCAGTTGTAATGAAATGTAAATTTTGTTGGTTATAACTATAAATAGGTCTAGCCTTCCTCATGTACAGGCAAGAGTTGGAATACCAATCAAAATCCATCCTTGCTTCCACCACCATCTCCTCTCTCCTCTCCTTTCTGCTTTTGTATACCCACCACCTTCCCCATTTGGTATCAGAGCCAAGTTGGTATCTAGTTTGTAATGAAGTATCGTTGCAATATAAAGTCATTTTGTGAGTATTTTTTCACTTATCTTTACGTTTTGATTTTATTTAAGGAATTGCTGGCTCATAAGTAAGAACATCAAAAATCTGAATGCTTAGTTCTATGTTTGTTATTATTGAAAAATTTTAATCATATTCTACCTGGAGCAAAGCTAAGGTAGCCATTATTGTCGCCGTTGTTAGCCATGTGAAGGTGTATAAGGCATTTTGTTGGTGTGTAAATCCTCTATTTTGTTAGATACTAGTGGTGGATTTGGTTAAAATAACTCTAAAATACAAATTATGGGTAAGCTTATTAAGAAGTTTGTACCTTCTTCGTTCTCATCATCAAATTCCTTATCTTCAATGTCTATTAAAAATAGTGAAGAAATAGTTATGATGATTTAGGTCAAGTTATTTGTGATTGGACTATTCCAACCGTAAATGAAAATGAAATTTATAACATTGGAAGTTTTTAATTAAAATCAAGTTATAAAGTAAAAGACATCGAAAGAATTGAATCTATTACTAGTAATATTCAGCATCTTTCTTTAATCAAGCCCCATGAAATAAAGGAGTATGTTAAAACATATAATTATATTCATTTTGGATTAATGCAAGTTGCTCTAATGCCATTAACAAGACTTGGACTTAGAGCTGAAGCTCTCATCTATGTTCAAGATACAAGACATAAAAAATTCAGTGATTAATAACTTGGAATGGTTGAATCAAGTTTGGCTAATGGCCCTACTTTCTTCAAATGCTTTCTAAATTTCTCTGTTTCCATTACAAATCCAGGTGCACATGAAGCTCTTACTCTTGCTATCTAGATAAAAGGTTTTGATATGAATCCTCATAATCAAAATCTTGCTCTCATATCTAGAGTTTATTATAAACTCATTGATTTAGCTATTGCAGGCATAGCCCATTCCCATCAAGCAAAAGGTATGCCTACTTTATTCCAAACTAATTTCAAAAATAAAGTTAATATTCCAAAACTCATGCAATGAATGATATCAATCTATCTAGTAAATTGCACTTAGAAAACGCCAATCCAGAAAGGTCTTTAGAAAATCAAGATATTGAAACAATTATTAAATAAGAAGACGGAAGTGTTGAAATAAATTTTCAAATAGATTCAAGAGATACAACTCCTACAATTTATCAACCTTCTAGAAAGTCTTATTCTCATCCTCCTTTTGTGGTAGAATCTTCCATAAAAGAACCATCCCGAGTTTCTTGCTCTACACCTAATGTAGACCTTCGACTTACAGGACTTGTGCATCCTTCTTATCAAGCTTCTCCATCTGACTCATATAATCCTTCAGAATACGATTTCAATATAAATGTTATTGAATATTTTGAAATTGATAAAGAAATGTTAAAAAGAATTTAGCTCTACATCCTTTAACAAAGTCCTTTTTTAAATAGGTTTCTCAAGAACATAAAGACTTTTTAAAAGCAAAATGGTATAAATATATGCATGATAATCAAAGAAATATTTATTTTTTTGATTGGCTTGGACTAGCCATGAAGAAAGCTTATAATACTGAAGATTTATCCATTAATATGATAATTAAATTAAGCTCTTCTTAGATTATATCTTCTACCAATTCCTCTCCACAAAGAACTGAAGAATCTATACATCCTTCATTACATCAAATCATTTATAAAGAAACTTCAGCTGTACCCATAAAATATGTTGCAAAAATACAAGGAGACAAAGGTAAAACTCAATTTATTTATAAATACAATTTAATTCATGTTTTAGAATAAAATAATTATACAAATATGAACCTTCATACTATTAGCCAACAAACCAATAGAATTGAAGGTAAAGTTGAAAATATTTTAAAATTTTATAAAACTACTTCTTCCCATAAAGTAATCAAGATACAATCTTTAGGTATTCAGGGTGAAGCCCTTAAAGATCTAAAGTTAGACGAAAAAGCCTTAAATTTTTTGGACAAACTAATCAGTCAATTATCTCATAGCTTTAGAAACCTACAACTTAAAGATAATTAAAAAAAAGATGAAAAATCCATAAATGTTTTAGTTTCTAAAGCTTCGAGCTCAGAGTCCGAATTTTTGTTTTTGACTCTAGAGAAGAAAAATCAAACGAAAATCAAGATGATCAAAATCAAGAATCTCTATAAATCAATAAAATATTTAAAAGACAAAAACCAATAGTCACTGCAGCAAAAAAAAGATATTATTATCCAAGACCTATTCCATTTGATCTTCAAATCGAAGAACAAGCTATTCTAAATGGCCTTCGATTTGGAAAATCTTCAGTATACAAATGGAATGTAGATGGACTACCTGAATATCAAATCCTGCAACTATGCCAACAGATGATGATATATGCCTCTACCATCATGGCTATCGATAATGATTAAAGACATGCAGTAAATGCAATTGTCCTTGGATTTACTAGACAATTACATGTTGGTGGGAAAATTACCTATCTGATACAGAAAGAAATGCTATATTAAATGCAATAAAAAGAGATCCCTCAGGAAATCTTGTTCTTACTCCTTAAGGCCAAATGATCCCTGATTCCATCTACATGCTTATTACCATTATAGTTAAACATTTATTGGTAATTATATGAATGTAGAAGAAAAATTAAAAACACAATTAATCAATTTATCTTGCTCAACATTATTAGATTTTTGTTGGTATAAAGATGCTTTCTTACCAAAGCTCTACACAATCGATGCATGTAATTCAAAATTTTGGAAAAAAAAATTCATATCTAGTCTTCCTAATCTTTTTGTAGAAAAAGTTAGAGAAGAATTAAAATTAGAAAATTATGGAAATTTGAATTATGGAATGTATACATATGGTGATCTGATTCAAAAGATTAATAAAGTTGGATTTTCATTATGCAATCAAATCAAACTTAAATGTCAAATTGAAAATAAAAAAGAATTAGTAAGTATGAACTTGGTGATTTTTGTTTTCAATTTGGTATGGAACTATTAATCAGTCCTTTTAGCTAGAATAAAAATACAAGCTTAAAAGGAAACCATCAAAAAAGAAAATCTAAACATTTTTCAACTCCACAATATTATACTCCGTCAAAAAGATATTATAAAAAATCCTCTCAAAAAAACCCTTATAATGAATTTAAAAAATCTTATACAAACAATAATCCATCCACTTCTTATCTTAGGAAAAAAGAAATACAATGTTATAATTGCAAAAAAAAGGACATATAGCTCCTCACTGCTCAAAAATCAAATTTAAAATAGAAAAAGAAATCAAAACTATCTTAAAAGGATCCTCAGCGTTAGAGTCATCCAGTTCCTCTGATATAGATTATTCTTCCTCTCATGCTTTAGATACATGTCATTGTAAAATATTTAATAGTGAAATCTAGTATGAATATGTTTTTTCTTCCTTTATCTTTAAATGTACTTTCTGCTCCAAAAGAGATGGTGCTAGAAATGTTTAAAGATCTAAAAGATGAAGAATTAAAAAATAAATATTTTAAAAAAAATATAGAATATAAATAAAGGAACTAAAAAAGGGAAAGCTTCTACATCAAATAACATATCTGACTTACCAGAACAAGTTAGCATTAAAACTGTATTAGATAAATTAAGAGAGCAACAAGCTCCTACTCATATTTCTATTCAAGATCTTTATAAAGAAATAAATAATCAAAAGCAAGAAATAAAAGAATTAAAACAAGACTTAATTGAACTTCAAGAAATCAAACAATGTTTTGAGAATCTTGAATTTCACACACTCAAAAATCACCAAGAAATAATGATAATTTAGAAAATCAAGAAAAATTTGATAAAGACTTAAACGGTTTTTAAATTCTTTAACAGGAAATTCACTTAAAAAATGGAAAAATCAAGCTACAATTAAGGTCAAAGACTTCTTTATTAAAGCACTCCGCTTACTAGATAGTGGTGCAGATGTTAATTTAATAAGAGAAGAATTAATCCCAACAAAATATTATGAGAAAACCAATAATAAACTCAATCTAGCTACTGCTAGCAAAAAACTACATATCAAATACAAATTAAGTAATGTTTATGTCTGTAAAAATGGAATATGCAAAAAAGCTATTTTCCTTCTAAGAAGGATTTAAACAATGATGTTATCCATGCAAATCCTTTTCTACAAATTTTATAGCCTTTTCAAATTGACTCATCAGGTCTAAAAACTATTTTAGATAATAAAGAATTAAATTTTGATTTTGTTGAATTAACTCTTATTCAACATATCAATATTATTCAGACAAAGTGTAAACAAGAATAAGATGTTCAAAAACCATTTAGATATCCAGTTCCAAATAAAACAGATCTTATTAATCGTCTCTTTGATGTCTTCATGTTTCTACATTTAATCCTACATCTAGAGTTTGGTACCTTCAAATTCTACCCGGAGGACAGATATAAAATTTCTTTTCTTTTCCCAAAGAAAATAAAAATTCAGGTTATTGATAATTCTCATTCAGACCTATCTTTTACTCCTATCTTCCTTCTGGAAGTATCCCCTCTCATTATGACATCAAGTAAAGCCCCTATTTAAGAATCAAGCTCTTCCTTCATAGCTACATCCTAATAAATATCAATCCCTTTATTCAATCCAGGATTATCTGTCACTTCACAAGAACTTATCAATGCCCATTGCAGTGCCATTTTCTCTGATAAAAGAAAAAACACTAAAAAAACCCTATCAAAAATTATAGACCATATCAAGGACTTAGAAAGCCAAATCCTTATGTGCCATAACATCCATCAAAGAGCACTGTTGTCCACCTATGCTGATGAAAAAAAAACATCCAGAATTCACCTCCTGGAAAAGGTTAAACAACCCTTCCAAATGAGATAGCAACAAGAATTAGAGAAAAAACTCTTTCTTGTCAGATCAAGGAGCAATTAATGCTCAAAGCTCAATATATAAGCTGGGCAACTGGCTTTCCCAAATTGTTCTTGCCACCACATGAAGTTGATATCTCATATATCGAACAAGGATTAGTCCAAAGATTTTATTTATGCAGAGATGATTTTGAAATGATATAGTAGCTCCCTGCAATAGTGCGTCACGCCCTTTGCAGCCTTGGAGTTACCAAAAGACAACTTCTCATAATGATTTCATTAAGCTTGATTGAAAGATCGGAAATTCAGTTTTATGAACCTTATCAATTATGGACTATCATGACTTATGAAGAAGGAGGTTTAGTTTGCAAAAAATTCTACCTTAAATGATTACGAGCATCTCCCTGTTGACTATCCAGCTCAATGGTATGAATGTCATGAAGTCACTACAATGGAATACAGCTTAGAGCATCTCCAAAATTATGATCCAGCTTTTGATCAATATCAAAGATTTCTCAATCTAGAAGGACATGTTGAATTTGCAAGTACATACAGATATGTTTGGTGTGACGGTCGACGAGTTGTTTGCATCGCTGATGATCTCGCTAAGCAAACAACAGTGACACAGAATCCATAAAAATCAAGACATACAACTCTTAATCAAATTATCAATGCTTATAAGGACATGTCTTTTGATATTTCTGAAGAAACTTAAGAAGAGTTAATCCAATTATTCCATGGTGAATTAACAAATGAAGGTTGTAATGAGCACTTCTGATGCAAGTCTCCAATTATATTATGCCTAGCATAAACATTCTTCTTACAAGAGCTTTTTCTAAAACATTGGAAGGATGAGAAAAGCTTTTTATACTAGCCCATCAATGAGTTCTTAGAAAAAGTACATGCAAAAGTACTAAAAGACAAAGCATATCTCTCATAAGAATGAAGTAGTATTTATTCCCGACATGCACATCCATGAAGAACTTATCTCCAGAAAGGGAAAAGAAATAAAGACATGACACATACTTTATCAAGTCACTCAAACCAATCATGACATCTCATTATTCAGAATAAAGTTCATCTACAGCAAAGATTGTGATTTTTGCTTGTTGTCCGGAAACATCATGAAATTTGCCAGCACATTAAATAAAATGCACATCGGTCAAAATTTAGTTGTAATGAAATGTAAATTATGTTTATTATGACTATAAATAGGTCTAACCTTCCTCATGTACAATCAAGAGTTAGAATACCAATCAAAATCCAGCCTTGCTTCCACCACCATCTCCTCTCACCTCTCCCTTCCGCTTTTTTGTACCCACCACCTTCCCCATTTGGTATCAGAGCCAAGTTGGTATCAAATTTGTAATCAAGTACTTTGGCAATATAAAGTCATTTTGTGAGTATTTCTTCACTTATCTTGTTATCTTATGCTTTGATTTTGCTTAAGTAATTGCTGACTCAGAAGTAAGAATGTCAAAAGTATTAGTACTTAGTTCTGTGTTTATTATTATTGAGAAATTTTAATCATATTCCACCCAGAGTGAAGTTGAGGTAGCCACTGTTGTCGCTGTTGTTAGCCGTGTAAGGCGTTTAATGCATTTTGTTGGTGTGTAAATCCTCTATTTCATTTGATACTCGTGGTGGATTTGGTTAAAATAACTTTGTAATACAAATTATGGCTAAGCTTATTAAGAAATTTGTACCTTCTTCTTCCTCATCATCAAATTCCTTATCTTCTATGTCTATTAAAAATAGTGAAGAAATCAGTTATGATGATTTAGATCAAGTTATTTGTGACTGGACTATTCTAACCATAAATAAAAGTGAAATTTATAAAGTTGGAAGTTTTCAATTAAAATCAAGTTGTAAAGTAAAAAACATTGAAAGAACTAATCCATTACAAGAAATATTCAGCATCTTTCTTTAATAAAGCCATGAAATAAAGGAGTATGTTAAAACATACAATTATATTCAATTTGGATTAGTGCAAGTTGCTCTAAAGCCTTTAATAGGACTTGGACATAGAACAGAAGCTCTCATCTATGTTCAAGATACAAGATATAAAAAATTATGTGATTCATTACTTGGATTGGTTGAATTAAGTTTGGCTAATGGCCTTACTTTCTTCAATTGCTTTCCAAATTTTTCGATTTCCCTTACAGATCCAGGTGCACATGAAGCTCTTACTCTTGTTATCCAAACAAAATGTTTTGATATGAATCCTCATAATCAAAATCTTGCTCTCACATCTAGAGTTTATTATAAACTCATGAATTCAATTGTTCCGGGCATAGCCTATCCCCATCAAGCAAAAGGTATGACTACTTTATTCCAAACTAATTTCAAAAATAAAGTTAATATTTCAAAACTCATGCAGTGGAAGGATATTAATCTATCTGGTAAATAGCGCTTAAAAAATGCCCAACCAGAAAGGTCTTTAGAAAATCAAAATATTGAAACACTTATTGAACCTAAAGATGGAAGTGTTGAAATAAATTTTCACACTGATTCAAGAGATACAACTCCTACAGTTTATCAACCTTCTAGGAAGTCTTATTTTCATCCTTCCTCTGTGGTAGGATCTTCCATAAAAGAACCATCCCGAGTTTCTTGCTCTACACCTAATGTACACCTTTGACCTACAAGACTTATGTATCTTTCTTATCGAGCTTCTCCATCTAATACATATAATCCTTCAGAATTTGATTACAATATGAATGTTATTCAATGTTTTGAAATTGATAAAGAAATGTTAAAATAAATTAGCTCTACATCCTTTAACCAAATCCTTTTTTAAACAGGTTTCTTAAGAACATAAAAACTTTTTAAAAGAAAAAATGGTACAAATATATGTATGATAATCAAAGAAATATTTATTTCTTTGATTGACTTAAACTAGCCATAAAGAAAGCTTATAATACTGAATATTTATCCATCAATATGATAACAAAATTAAGCTCATCTTGGATTATAGCTTCTACTAGTTCTTCTCTACAAAGAACTGAAGAATCTATAATCCTCCATTACATCAAATCATATATAAAGAAACTTCGGCCATACCGATAAAAGATGTAGCAAAGATACAAGGAGATAAAGGTAATTCTAAATTAATTAATAAATTAGATTAAGTCATGTTTTAGAACAAAATAATTTTACAAATATTAAACTTCATACTATTGGCCAACAAACCAATAGAATTGGTGGAAAAGTTGAAAATATTTTAAAATTTTATGAAACTACTTCTTCCCATAAAGTAATCAAAATACAATCTTTAGGTTTTCAGGGTGAAGCCCTTAGAGATCTAAAGTTAGATAAAAAAAAGCCTTAAAATTTTCAGACGAACTAATTAATTAATTATCTCATAGTTTTACAAACCTATAACTTAAAGATAATAAAGAAAATAAAGATGAAAAATCCATAAATGTTTTAGTTTCTAAAGCTTCGAGCTCAGACTCTAAATTCTTTGTTTCTGACTCTACAGAAGAAAAATCAAGTGAGAATCAAAATGATCAAAATAAGAATCTCTACAAATCAATAAAATATTTAAAAGACAAAAACCAATAGTCACTACATCAAAAACAAGAAATTATTATCCAAGACCTACTGTAGTTGATCTTCAATTCGAAGAACAAGCTATTTTAAATAACTTTCGATTTGAAAACTCCTCAATATACGAATGGAATGTAGATGGACTATCTGAATACAAATCCTGCAACTATGCCAACACATGATGATATATGCCTCTACCATCATGGCTACCGGTAATGATCGAAGACATGCAGTAAATACAGTTGTCCTTGGATTTACTTGACAATTACATGGTTGATGGGAAAAGTACCTATCAGATATAGAAAGACAAGCTATACTAAATGCAGTAAAAAGCGATCCTTCTGGAAACCCTGTTATTACTCCTTAAGGTCAAATGATTCCTGATTCTATTTACAAGCTAATTACCAATTTAGTAAAACATTTTATTGGTAATTATATGAGTGTAGAAGAAAAAAAATAAAAACTCAATTAATCAATTTATCTTGCCCAACATTATCAGATTTTCGTTGGTATAATGATGTTTTCCTTCAAAACTTTATACAATCGATGCAAGTAATTCAGAATTTTGGAAAAAAAATTCATATCTAGTCTTTCTAAACTTTTTGCAGAAAAAGTTAAAGAAAAATTAAAATCAAAAAATTATGGAAATTTGAATTATGGAATGTATACATATGTTGATCTAATTCAAAAGATAAATAAAGTTGGATTTTCATTATGCAATGACATGAAACTTAAATGTCAAATTAAAAATTAAAAATGAATCAGTGAGTATGAACTTAGGGATTTTTTATCTCAATTTGGCATGGAACCATTAATCAGTCCTTCTAGCAAAAAAAGAAAAAAGAAAAACTTAAAAAAACCATCAAAAAAGAAATTTTAATCATTTTTCAACTCCACAATATTATATTCCCTCAAAAAGATATCATAAAAAATCTTCTCATAAAAAGCCTTATAAAGAACAAAGGAAATCTTATACAAAAGATAATCCATCCACTTTTTATCCCAAGGAAAAAGAAATACAATGTTATAATTGCAAAGAAAAAGGACATATAGCTCCTAACTGCCCAAAAATAAAAGTAAAAATAGAAAAAGAAATCAAAACTATCTTAAAAGGATCCATAGTGCCAGAGTCATCCAGTTCCTCTGATACAGATTATTCTTCCTCTCATTCTTCAGATACATGTCATTGTAAAATATTTGACAGTGAAATCCAGTATGAATTTGGTTCTTCTTCCTTTTTATCTTTACACGTACTTTAAGCTCCAGAAGAACTGGTGCTAGAAATGTTTAAAGATTTCAAAGACAAAGAATTAAAAAATAAATATTTTGAAAAAATGCAGAATATAAATAAAGGAAATAAAAAAGGAAAAGCTTCTACATTAAATAATATATCTGATTTACCTGAACAATTTAGCGTTAAAACTGTATTAGATAGATTAAGAAAGCAGCAAGCTCCCCCCCATCTTTCAATTTAAGATCTTTATAAAGAAATTACTAATCAAAAACAAGAAATAAAAGAATTAAAACAAGACTTAATTGAACTTCAAGAACTCGAACAATGTGTAGAGAATCTTGAATTTCACACTCTAAAAAATTATCAAGAAAATAATGATAATAAATTAGAACATCAAGAAGAATTTGGTGAAAACTTAAATGGTTTTTTAAATTCTTTAACAAGAAATCAACTTGAAAAATGGAAAACTCAAACTACAATTAAGGTCAAAGACTTCTCTATTAAAGCACTATACTTTCTAGATAGTGGTGCAGATGTTAATTTAATAAGAGAAGGATTAATCACAAAAAAATATTATGAAAAAACCAATAATAAACTCAATCTCGCTACTGCTAGCAAAAAAATGCATATCAAATACAAATTAAATAATGTTTATGTCTGTAAAAATGAAACATACGTAAAGACTAATTTCCTTCTAGGAAAGGATTTAAACAATGATGTTATCATTGGAAATCCTTTTCTACAAATTTTATAGCCTTTTCAAATTGACTCATCAGGTCTAAAAACTATTTTAGACAATACAAAATTAAATTTTGATTTTGCTGAATTAACTCCTATTCAACATATCAATATTATTCAGACAAAGCATAAATAAGAAGAAGATGTTCAAAAACCATTCAGATATCTAGTTCCAAATAAAACGGATCTTATTAATCGTCTCTCTGATGTTTTCATGTTTTCTACATTTAATCCTACATCCAGATTTTGGTACCTTCAAATTCTACCCGCAGGATAGATATAAAATTATTTTTCTTTTCCTAAAGAAAATAAAATTTTTGATTATTGATAATTCTCATTCAAACCTATCTGCTTTCAAGAAGTATCCTTCTCATTATGACATCAAGTACAAACAAAAGCAAAGCCCCTATTCAGGAATCAAGCTCCTCCTTTATACCTCCATCCCAACAAATATCAATTCCCTTTTTCAATCCAGGACTGTCATTTCAGAAGAACTTATCAATGCCCATTGGAGTGCCATTCTCTCTGATAAAAAAAACACTAGAAATCCTGTTTTTGGTGACTTAGACTTAGAATTGAAGCTCTCATCTATGTTCAAGATACAAGACATAAAAAATTCAATGATTCCTTACTTGGAATGGTTAAATCAAGTTTGGCTAATGACCCTACTTTCATCAATCGCTTTCCAAAGTTCTCTATTTCTCTTACATATCCAAGTGCACATGAAGCTCTTACTCTTGCTATCCAGACAAAAGGTTGATATGAATACTCATAATCAAAATCTTGCTCTCATATATAGAGTTTATTATAAACTCATGAATTCAATTGTTCCAAGCATAGCCTATTCCCATCAAGCAAAAGGTACGACTACTTTATTCCAAACTAATTTCAAAAATAAAGTTAATATTCCAAAATGCATACAGTGGAATGATATTAATCTATCTAGTAAATGGTGCTTAGAAAACGCTCAACTGAAAAGGTCTTCAGAAAATAAAGCTATTTTCTATTATTGAATATGAAGATGAAATTGTTGAAATAAATTTTCAAACAGACTCAAGAGATACACCTACAGTTTATCAACCGTCTAAAGGTCTTATTCTCATCCTCCCTCTATGGTAGGATCTTTCATAAAAGAACCATCCCGAGTTTCTTACTCTACACCTAATGTAGACTTTCGACCTTCAGGACTAGTGTATCCTTCTTATCAGGCTTCTCCATCTAATACATATAATTCTTTGGAATCCTATTTCAATATAAATGTTATTGAATGCATTGAAATTGATAAAGAAATGTTTAAAAAAATTTAGCTTTACATCTTCACTCAAAATCCTTTTTTAACCATGTTTCTCAAGAACATAAAGACTTTCTAAAAGCAAAATGGTATAAATATATGTATGATAATCAAAGAAATATTTATTTCTTTGATCGGCTTAAACTAGCCATGAAGAGAGCTTATAATACTGAAGATTTATCCATCAATATGATAACTAAATTAAGCTCTTCTTGGATTATAGCTTCTACTAGTTCCTCTGCACAGAGAACTGAAGAATCTATACATCCTCCATTACATCAAATCATTTATAAAGAAACTTCAGCTGTACCCATAAAAGTTGTTACAAAAATACAAGGAGACAAAGGTAAAACTGAATTTATTTACAAATCAAATTTGAGTCATGTTTTAGAAGAAAATAATTATACGAATATAAACCTTCATACTATTGGCCAACAAACCAATAGAATTGAAGATAAAGTTGAAAATATTTAAAAATTTTATGAAACTACTTCTTCCCATAATGTAGTCAAGACACAATCTTTAGGTTTTCAAGGTGAAGCCCTTAAAGATCTAAAGATAAAAGAAAAACCCATAAAATTTTCAGACAAATGAATCAATCAATTATCTCATAGTTCTACAAACATAAAACTTAAAGATAATAAAAAAAATAAAGATGAAAAATCCATAAATGTTTTAGTTTCTATAGCTTCGAGCTCAGACTCATAATTCTCTATTTCTGACTCTATAGAAGAAAAATCAAATGAAAATCAAGATTATCAAAATCAAGAATCTCTATAAATCAATAAAATTTTTAAAAGACAAAAACCAATTGTCACTTCAGCAAAAATAAGAAATTATTATCCATGACCTACTCCAGTTGATCTTTAATTCGAAAAACAAGCCATTCTAAATGGCCTTCGATTTGAAAACTCTTCAGTATATGAATGGAATGTAGATAGACTATCTGAATATCAAATCTTGCAACTATGCCAACACATGATGGTATATGCCTCTGCCATCATGGTTGCCAGTAATGATAAAAGACATGCAGTAAATGCAGTCATCCTTAGATTTACTAGACAATTGCATGGTTGGTGGGAAAAATACCTATCTGATACAGAAAGAAATGCTATATTAAATGCAGTAAAAAAAGATCCCTCAAGAAATCATGTTCTTACTCCTCAAGGCTAAATGATCCCTGATTCCATCTACATGTGATCGTTGAGCACCAAATGTAGAGCCGCGATGTAGTAATAATACCGGTGAGACCAGGTCGATCCACTGGGAGCAATGTATTTTATGGTTCCTTTTTCAAGTTGAATTGCCTTAAAATAAAAATAAAAAACTAAGCTAATTTAAAATCTAACAAATACAAGCATCCTACTTGCTAAAATCAAATTAATTACAAACCAATGAAAAGAAAAAAAAACTTTCCTAAATCTAGAAAACTAAATCTAAAAATTTCTAAAATAAAACTAAAATTACTGCAAAACTAAAGCACAAGTTAGAACTCCCAAAAATAAAAACTTAAATTAGAAACTTACTAAACTAACAATGTTAGAAACAAAATAAATAAAAGTTAAAAACTTTCCTAAGTTAGAATTTCCAAAACTAGTAAACTTTTCAATTTAAAATCTTCAATTAAAAACAAATTTAGAAAGATCATTAATTCTGGAAATTATCTAAAACAATCAAAAACATAAAACTAGAAACAAATTTAAAATTAAAAAGTTAATAAAATTAGTAATGCAATGCATGCCATGAGATGTTGAAAAATTCTAAGTCTGAAAAACTAGTATGCTGATGCAAATTTTATGCATGATTGAAATATTCTAATGTATCTTAAATTTAAGTTTAGTGGCTGGAAATCATGCTCTACTGATGCAAGAAACTAAAAAAAAAAGAAGTAAAAAAGGATCTAAAACAAAAGAAGTTTTGAATGCATGAATATGACAACTTTGCAAAATTCTGTGCAGAAACTTTGATCCAAATTGATTGATTGGCCTAGTTTAAGCCTCTGGTTCATAAATCTCCAAAACTATTTTGATCTGAAATTCTGGGGAATGAAAGATCACATCATAAACTTTAATATTACTAAGTTTCAAAGGAAAATACTATGATTTCACTGGTCTACCCACTTCGAACTTTTTGTCAAAAACTATTTCAGCAGTTTGCTGAAACTGTTAAGTTATGATTTTTATATATTAAGTCCCAATTTCTTCATTCAATTCAGATATGAAAGCTTGATTTTCAGCAACTTAACTATGCGCAAAATCTTATGACATGAAAATAGATGCAATGAATTCTAATCCAACCACCAAACTATGCAAAAATAAAACTTAAAATCAATATAAACGTAACAAGAAAAATAACAAAAGTGCAGAAAATAAAATAAAATTGCTAAAAGTCAAAGGTAGCAATAACAACGGAAGTCAAAGGTGGTAAACAATAGAAGCAAATGTGGTAGATTGCTCCTTTTAATTCCTTATCTTAATTTGGGCTCAAAAAAATTAAAAGTGTTGTCCTACGGTCTTATTCTTCATCTTGGGTCATCAATCTAAGTGAGAATAACAAATCTCCATTCAATGTAGAAATAAATTTCAGAATTGGCCTCTAATCTTTGTTCGTTCAAATCTCTTTAACTCCATCTTGCATTGCCTCCAAACATACAATGTAACTAAAGAGACAAAGTATATTAAAAAGGTTACTAAGACCGGTTAATAGTTGTGATTCTAATTCTATCCCAATATTTAAACAAGAATGAAAATTAACCCAATCACAAACAAGACTAAAATTATGAACACCACAAAATCAAAGGCAAGAAAATTGAAAAGAAACAAATTTTACTTACATGAAATTGTTTTACAAAAGATTGAATAAAAAGCAAACAATCACATACTAGGATGGATGAGAATTCCTCCTTCTAGTTGACACTTCAAGGTTGGTGGTGTGGCTTTAGGGCTAAGCTTCCTTGATGACTTAAGATGGAGAGATAGAGTCTAGAAATCTAGAGGTGAGAGGTGGGTAATTCTTCACTAAATGAGGCTCTTTCAAGTTCATAAGTCCTTAAAATGGTCCAAAAGATGTATGAAAATATGCAGTTTTAAGAACTTATCACACCCCCTAACCATCGTTTTGCTAGTCCCTAGCAAAAAATGCAAAAAGTATGAGGAATTCATCATAACCTAATCTAACCTAAAGCCAATTGAATGCAAGAAAAATAAACATGAATGCATCGCCACTTTCATTAGCACTCTCGATTGCATTTAGCATATGCAGCAAGCCCTTAAACCTCTAGGTTTCCCCTAGTGGACGAGTTATGCCTCGTGAGGGTTTGCAGTGAATATACCCATAAAATTCTCTTTTTTCTTAAAGAAAAAACAAAAATAACAAAAAAAATGCAGAAAAGAAATTTCCTAAAAGAAGAGTCACTCATATCGGATATTTTCGAAATCTGGAATAATTACACTTTCAAACTTTTCAAAGTTCGTTCCACAATTCTATTCTAAAAAACTTTCTTAAATTTAAACCAACTTGCGTGCACAGTGTAAAATGTATACATTAAAAACATATTTTAGATATTCCACAATAATGCTGCAAAAATAGAAAATTTCCTTTAAATAGTCTGATCCCCTGAAATTTAGTAAAAAGAAATTTCCTCTCAAAGTTACTAAGATAGCTACCACTTTACTATCTACTTTGATAGGCCTCTTTTCCGTAAACTCTTTTTTTTCGATACAAGGGTTCCCAAGTTCATATAATATAAGAAAAGTTAAAATCCAGAGAGCAAATCTGGTCTTTGTCCTTCCCCGCACATACTTCCATGCAAACACTTGTGGACATTCTTCACTCTCTTACTTTTTCCAATGTAGAATTTTCCAAGTTCATATGATATAGAAAAAGTTGGGATCTAAGGAACAAACTTAGTCCTTAAGCTTTTCCACACATATCCCGTGAAAATTTCTATGTACACTCGTTGGGCCATAATTCATTCTTTTTTTTCTTTTTTCTTATGACTGTACAATGTTTAGGTCCTTTAAGCTTTCTATTTAACCCGTGTAATAAGCGTTAGGACAATGACTCCCAAACTAGATGGCTTTAGGGCACTAGATATAAAAATATCCCTTCAGGCTTACTAGCTCAAGTTAAAAAGGCTACAAATCCAAACTAGTCACAAACTGCTCATTATATGCTCTTTTTTTTTCTTTTTCACATCGAAAGTACACTAAGTGGCAGTTCTCATTTCACTCGAATTAATTCATTTTGGTTCTAATATACAAAATTCACCAATAATGAACTAGGAAATAAAAAAAAGAAAATTCTACAAACTAAATTTCAAGTTCACATTGTATTCTCTAGAAAAATCCCAAAAACAACATTAAAGCTTCCTATCCAAAATGTCGAAAAATTGTATACGTGTATGTATGTGAAAAGAAAGTTTTGGTAATCTTCTATAGGTTTCCTCCTTTAGAAAATGCAAACTTTCTTTTTGCTTTCTTCCAAAAGTATCAAAATTTCAGATTTCTATAAATCTTCAAATCGCTTCAATTCTTTTGAAAACTTTCTTTTCTAAAATAAATGAAAAATAAATGCAAAAGTAAATAAATGCCAATGAAAATTCCTAAAACCAAAATAAAAGTCTAAAAATTGAAAATTTGAAAGATTTTCCTAAAAATGACAAAAATAATAAAAAATTTTTTCTATATGCTTAGAAGTATGACTAAAATTGGACAAGCATGCTTGTTCCCACTCCCAACCTAAGATGAACATTATCCTTGATGTTTATGCATGCAATGCAAATTTGCAAAAGTAACATGAGGGAACATAAATGTAAAGAAGGATAAAGAGAAGAAGTCACCTGAAGAAGTGTCTGAGCAACTCCCTATCCTAGGTTAGACAAAACAGAAAAACCAAGAAAAAAAAATAGACAAGAACTTACTCTAAAAGAAAATATCTACACTAAAAAGAAAAGAAAAAAAAACTACACTACTAGATTCAAAACCATGAGTCCACTCGGATCCCAAATGAGATTTTCCTCCACATAGTTTGCAAAAAGCATAGAAAGAGATGAAACCATGAGGACCGCATGTTTTTATAGATTGTGTGAAGAAGGGACCATAGAGAAAATTTCTTCCTCTTCACTTAAAATGGATCTTTGAAAGATAGGAGAGGATGCAATGAGCAACTGGGTGGCCTAAGGTCCTCCTGTGCCACAAATTCTTTTAAATTGATTTCCATAGTCTGTTTAGGCACGAGTGCAAAGGATTCCAAATTGCCAGACTAGTCTGTTTAGGCATGAGCGCAAAGGATTCCAAATTATCAGACTGGGTGTCTAAATGGGACCACTATTCTCCAATTTTGCAAGTTTTTTTTAATAACATTGAGGGCTAAGAAATGCGAGGGCAATTTCTTTAAGGGTTGGATCATCAGGTTTCATGAAAAAGTCAGTACATGATTCCAAAGATTCCAGATTATTCGACTCAGAAATCTAAAAAATGGGTCATCCTCCCAATTGTAATCTTCCTTTTAGGGCTCAGTAGGTTCATTTGCAGTTTCCTCAATTGTAGGAACACCAAATTTGTGAAAGACTGCAATGCCAAATTCATCAAAGAAATCTGAATTATAGAAAAGATTTATGTAAAAGGGCATAGATTCCTCTTTGAAGAAGTGGAATGGGCGATATTGAGGAAAAGTGGGGCACACAGGCGCAAGCGATTCATTACTTGGTTCATGCATCACACCATCATTCATGTCCTTATGTGCACCCTTAGTTATCCACATTGTGTTTGTGTGATCCATATTGATAAGATCTTCACTGAATGTAGGATCATCTTCAATTCCAAGAGTGGCATTTCGCTTTCGCATTTCAAACCCTATTTGATTAATCGAATTCATTAGGCTTTTCATGTGTTGTTCATTTTTTTTGTATAAATTGCATGGTATTTTATGTGAACTCAACCAATTTGGCTAAAGTATCCTCCAAAGAATTCTTTAGGGGTGGTGGTGGTTCATATGACCATTCGGCGGTAGGGAATTATGAGGCGCATATGACCAGAGAGAAGAAGGGGGTACATTTGATGTATTCTGTAAGGGATAGTCATATGACCCATCCAGAATAAGTTCTTTGGAAAAAGAGACATGATCCATGTTGGGCCCATTTCGCCAATTGTCCAATGATTGATTATCCCATTTGGACTATACATGTTACCCATTTCTTTGTGGTAATGCCATTGATTTGAATTTAATTCAGCTCGCCATTGAATTCCCACATCTATAGGAGTAAATGATTGTATGGGGTATGGGTAATCATGCGAGACCCTTATTGGATGATTATTTGAGCTAATCATTCCATTAAAATTTTCTACAAATTCCTTATTGTAACAATGATTATAGTGATTGGCCCATTCCCATTCAAAAGATCTAACTGAATAATTTGTTTGATGTAACTTTGCAATTCTTTCTTATTCACACAAAGCAAGCCAGGACTTCGGTGGGCCATCAGTATTGATTCCATTTCTATTGGTTTGCCCATTGTTAAGTCTCCTCATATTTGTGGATTCTCACCAATCCATTTTTTGAATCACTTGTTTTTTTTTTTTTTTTTTTTTTTGAGAAATGATAAAAGCCTAAGTTATACCAAAAACATCTAAGCAACTCCATAGGGTTGAAAAGTTTCCTTAAGTTCTCTAATTCAGTCCTATAAAACCGACTCGACTAGGTTAGCCACCAGGAAGTGGTAGACTCATAGATGGACCCGTTTGAAGGACCCATTTCCTGAACAGACAAGTTGTCGCACACTACAGGGGCAAAGGCTTTCTTGGACACCAAGAAGATTAAGGACAGCAATTAGATCACTTTTGGAATACTTTTTTTTTTTTTCAAAAGAAGTTATGACAAGTTGAAAACGGGTACAAGTTGAAAAAAGTAACTTTTTCCAATTTTAGAAAGTTTCTAAAACTAGCAGTGATGTGAGCTTTCTAACATTCCATGCACTTTCCTATTCCAATTAAGGGTGGTTCAGCATTCCATGTATCTCCTCTTATTTCTAAAAAGATGCCAAAATTAAACCACACCCACAAAGCAATGTGAATAAGGAAAGTTAGAAAAGTTACCTCAAATGGCACTCTCCAGTAACGGCGCCAAAAACTTGATCGTGAGCTCCAAGTGCAGAGCTGCGATGTAGTAATAATGCTGGTGAGACCAGGTCGATCCATAGGGAGCAATGTATTTTAAGGTTCCTTTTTCAAGTTAACTTACCTTAAAATAAAAATCTAAAACTAGCCTAATTTAAAATCTAACAAATACAAGCATCCTTAATTACAAACCAATGAAAAGAAAAAAAAAACTTTTCTAAATCTAGAAAACCTAAATCAAAAAATTCCTAAAATAAAACTAAAATTACTGCAAAACTAAAACATAAGTTAGAACTTCTAAAAATAAAAACTTAAATTAGAAACTTACTAAACTAAACAATGTTGAAACAAAATAAACAAAAGTTAAAAACTTTCCTAAGTTAGAATTTCCAAAACTAGTAAACTTTTTAATTTAAAATCTTCAATTAAAAACAAATTTAGGAAGACCTTTAATTTTGGAAATTATCTAAAACAATCAGAAACATAAAACTAGAAATAAATGTAAAATTAGAAAGTTAGTAAAATTAGTAATGCAATGCATGCCGTGAGATGCTGAAAAATTCTAAGTCTGAAAAACTAGTATGCTGATGCAAATTTTATGCATGATTGAATTATTCTAATGCATCCTAAATCTAAGTTTAATGGCTAGAAATCATGCTCTACTGATGCAAGAAACTAACAAAAAAAATGAAGTAAAAAAGGATCTAAAATAAAAAAGTTATGAATTCATGAATATGATAACCTTGCAAAATTCTGTGTAGAAATTCTGATCCGAATTGATTGATTGGCCAAGTTTAAGCTTCTGGTTCATAAATCTTCCAAAATTATTTTGATCTAAAATTCTGGGAAATGAAAGACCACATCCTAAACTTTAATATTACTAAGTTTCAAAGAAAAATACTATGATTTCACTGGTCTACCCACGTCAAACTTTTTGTCAGAAATTGTTTCTGCAATTTGTTGAAACTGTTAAGTTATGCTTTTTATATAGTGAGTCCGAATTTCTTCATTCAATTCAGATATGAAAGCTTGATTTTCAGCAACTTAAATATGAACAAAATCTTATGATATGAAAATAGATGTAATGAATTCCAATCCAACCACTAAACTATGCAAAAATAAAACTTAAAATCAACATGAACATAACAAGAAAAATAACAAAAGTGCAAAAAATAAAATAAAATTGCTAGAAGTCAAAGGCAGTAATAACAATAGAAGTCAAAGGTGGTGGATTGCTCCTCTCAATTCCTTATCTTAATTTAGGCTCAAAAAGATTAGAAGTCTTGTCATAGGTCTCATACTTCATCTTGGGTCATCAATCCAAGTGAGAATAACAAATCTCCATTCAATGTAGAAATAAATTTCAAAATTGGCCTCTAATTTTTGTTCACTCAAATCTCTTTAACTACATCTTGCATTGCCTTCAAACATACAATGTATCCAAAGAGACAAAGTATATTAAAAAGGCTATTAAGATGGGTTAATAGTTGTGATTTTAATTCTATCCCAATATTTAAACAAGAATGAAAATTAACCTAATCACAAACAAGACTAAAATTATGAACACCACAAAATCAAAGACAAGAAAAATTGAAAAGAAAAAAATTTTACTAGCATGAAATTATTTTACAAAAGATTGAATAAAAAGTAAACAATCATTTACTAGGATGGATGAGAATTCCTCCTTCTCGTTGACACTTCAAGGTTAGTAGTGTGGCTTTAGGGCTAAACCCCCTTGATGACTTAAGATGGAGAGATAAGAGAAGGAGAGATGGAGTGTAGAAATTTAGAGGTGGGAGGTGGGTAATTCTTCCTTGAAGAATATGAGAGAGAGGTGCCCTATTTATACTTTTTCAAGTCCTACTCCTTCTCAAACTTTAAAATCTTAAAAATAATTTAAAAAAATGAAAGAAAAAGGGTCCCAAACAATGGCTTGGGTGTGACATATCTTTTGGGAGTTTTTTCTTTTTATTTTTTCTTTTCTTTCCTTGCTTGCTTTGTTTGGAAGTCCTGCTTGGATGCTTTTTTCCTTTCTTGTATGTGCCACCTTATATTGAGATCTTTGGAGAGATGAAGTAGGGATAAAAATCCTCTCTTGGAATCAAACTTGGCCCACATGAGGTATAGAACTTTCCCTTTTATCTCTTTGCATTGTCAACTTTCCTTTTTTGGAAAATTCTCCTTGTTGGCCCCAAACTTGAAGAGATCTTTTAGATAATTCTTCTCAGATTTTTTTCCTTTATTTTTTCAATCAAAATCTGATCCAAAACATGTGTTGGACATGGATTAGCTTGCTTGGATTTTTTTTCATTTTTTTCAATTAAATCTTTTCCTTCTCAAAAAAGAACTCCTATGTGGCTTTCCTTATCCATCTTTGATGAGATATTCTTCAAAATCTCTTGTAAATGTACAACAAATAAATGGACCCCATTTTAGATGTTTTGCATGTGTACCCTACACATATGTATGTGTGTGTAGGACCATGAAGCCAACTTTTTGCAATTTTTTTCCAATTTCTTTTTTCTCTTCAATTCTTCTCTCCTTTGTCTTGAAAATCAATTCCTTGCCTCAATTCTTTATAAATTGGACCCATATAATCAATTTCCTACAAAACAAATGTGAATTCATGTGAAAAGATAATTTTACCCCTAAGATCATAAATGAATGACTGTGGGCCCATCTCTCATGAAATGATAATAAAAATGTACATCATTCTTCATGATTTTATATGAATGAACTAATGATGATGAAAATTCAATTTAATTCATGAGAAAAATTATTTTCACAAAACTTTCTAAAAATAGACTTTCCAAAATTGACAAGTTTCATGATTGAAAGCAAAAAGTATGATTTTAAAAAAAATTATGTAAAGAAATACTAAATTCAATTTAAAATGCTTGAAACCACTAGATCACACTCAATGAGGCTCTTTCAAGTTAATAAGTCCTTAAAATGGTCCAAAAGATGTTTGAAAAAATGCATTTTTAAGAACTTATCAATATGCTTATTACCAATACAGTTAAACATTTCATTGGTAATTATATGAACGTAGAAGAAAAATTAAAAACACAATTAATCAATTTATCCTGCCCAACATTATCAGATTTTCATTGGTATAAAGTTGTTTTCTTATCAAAAATCTATACAATCGATGCAAGTAATTTAGAATTTTGGAAAGAAAAATTCATATATAGTCTTCCTAAACTTTCTACAAAAAAAGTTAGCGAAGAATTAAAATCAAAAAATTATGAAAATTTGAATTATGGAATGTATACATATGGTGATCTAATTTAGAAGATTAATAAAGTTGAATTTTCAATATGCAGTGAAATCAAATTAAACATCAAATTGAAAATAAAAAAAGAATCGACAAGTGTGAACTTGGTGGCTTTTGTTTTCAATTTGGTATGGAATAATTAATCAGTCCTTCTAGCCAGAATAAAAAGAAAAACTTAAAATGAAACCATCAAAAGAGAAAATCTAAACAATTTTCAACTCCACAATATTATACTCACTCAAAAAGATATTATAAAAAATCTTCTCATAAAAACCCTTATAAAGAATTAAAGAAATCTTATACAAACGATAATCCATCCACATCTTATCCCAAGAAAAAGGAAATAAAATGTTATAATTGCAAAGAAAAAGGACATATAGCTCTTGACTGCCCAAAAATAAAAGTCAAAATAGAAAAAAAAATCAAAACTGTCTTAAAAGGATCTTCAGTGTCAGAGTCATCCAATTCCTCTGATACAGATTATTCTTCCTCTCATGCTTCAGATATATGTCATTGTAAAATATTTGACAGTGAAATCTAATATGAATCTGCTTCTTCTTCTTCTTTATCTTTAAACGTACTTTCTGCTCTAGAAAAGATGGTGCTAGAAATGTTTAAAGATCTAAAGGATAAAGAATCAAAAAATAAATATTTTGAAAAAATACAAAATATAAATAAAGGAACTAAAAAAGGGAAAGCTTCTACATCAAATAACATATTAGACTAACCTGAATAATTCAGCATGAAAATTGTAGTAGATAGATTAAGAAAGCAGCAAGCTCCTACTCATATTTTGTATTCAAGATCCTAGTAAAGAAATAAATAATCAAGAGCAAGGAATAAAAGAATTAAAACAAGACTTAATTGAAATTCAAGAACTCAAACAACGTGTTGAGAATCCTGAATTTCACATGCTCAAAAATTATCAAGAAAATAATGATAATTTAGAAAATCAAGAAAAATTTGACAAAGTCTTAAATGGTTTTGTAAATTCTTTAACAAGAAATACACTTTAAAAATGGAAAACACAAGCTACAATTAAGGTCAAAGACTTCTCTATTAAAGCACTCTACTTACTAGATAATAGCGCAGATGTTAATTTAATAAGAGAAAGATTAATCCTAGGAAAATATTATGAAAAAACCAATAATAAACTCAATCTAGCTACTGCTAGCAAAAAACTACATATCAAATACAAATTAAGTAATGTTTATGTTTGTAAAAATGGAACATGGATAAAGACTAATTTCCTTCTACGAAAGGATTTAAACAATGATGTTTTCCTTGGAAATCCTTTTCTACAAATTTTACAGCCTTTCAAATTGACTCATCAGGTCTAAAAACTATTTTAGATAATAAAGAATTAGAATTTGATTTTGTTGAATTAGCTCCTATTCAACATACCAATATTATTCAGACAAAGTGTAAACAAGAATAAGGTGTTCAAAACCATTCAGATATCCAGTTCCAAATAAAACGGATCTTATTAATCGTCTCTCTGATGTCTTCATGTTTTCTTTATTTAATCCTACATCCAGATTTTGGTACTTTCAAATTCTACCTAGAGGATAAATATAAAATTGATTTCTTTTTCCCAAAGAAAATAAAAATTCAGGTTATTGATAATTCTCATTCAGATTTATCGGCCTTTAGGAAGTATCCCTTCTCATTATGATATCAAGTACAAGCAAAAGCAAAGCCCCTATTCAGGAATGAAGCTCTTCCTTCATACCTACATCCCAACAAATATCAATTCCCTTCTTCAATCTAGGATTATATGTCACTTCACAGGAACTTATCAATGCCTATTGGAGTGCCATTCTCTTTGATAAAAGAAAAAAAACTAGAAAAACCCTATCCAAAATTGCAAACCATATCAGGGACTTAGAAAGCCAAATCCTTATGTGCCATAATAACCATCGAAGAACACTGTTATCCACCTATGCTGAAGAAAAAATATCCTGAATTCACCTCTTGGAAAAGGTTAACATAGCCCTTCCAGATGAGATAGCTACAAGAATTAGAGAAAAAACTATTTCTTGTCAGATCAAGGAGCGATTAATGCTTAAAACTCAATATACAAGCTGGGCATCTGGCTTTCCCAAATTGTTTCTGCCATCATATGATGTTGATATCTCATATAATGAACAAGGATTAGTCCAAAGATTTTCTCTATGTAGAGATAATTTTGAAATGATACAGCAGCTCTCTGCAATCGTGCATCATTCCCTTCGTAGCTTGGAGTTACCAAAAGACAACTTTTCATAACTATTTCATTAAGTTTGGGTGAAAGATCAAAAATCCAGTTTTATCAACCTTATCAATTATGGACCATCTTAATTATGAAGAAGGAGATTTAATTTGCAAAAAATTCATCTCTACCTTAAATGATTATGAGCATCTCCCTGTTAATTATCCAGCTTAATGGTATGAATCTCATGAAGTTGCTATAATGGAATACAGCTTAGAACGTCTCAAAAATTATGATACAGCTTCTGATCAATATCAAAGATTTCTCAATCTTAAAGGACATCTTGAATTTGCAAGTACATACAGATATCTTTGGTGTGATGGTGGATGAGTTGTTTGCATTGCTGATGATCACGCTAAGCAAACTACGGTGATACAGAATCCTTTTAAATGCGGACATGCCAAGTTTAATCAAATTCTCAATGCCTATGAAGATATCTCTTTTGACATTTCAGAAAAAACTCATGAAGAATTAATTCAGCTATTCCATAAGGAATTCAGAAATGATAATCAAGGTTGGAATGACCCTTGTTATAATTTTGACTCTATTATGAAGTTCTCTGCCATCTACAATGGAATTCATCAGGATGGTGATTAATCTTATAAAAATTTAGATTTATCAAGATTTATTAAGAGTTTTCTCTAGAAAGCATGTAAAGAAAAGATAACAAAAACTTTATCATTGCTACTGTATCCATAGGTATGCTATTCTCTACAAACACATCAAAGTTATGTTGAAAAAGTTCTATACAAAAAGCTACTTTGAGAAAGAAGACAAAAGACAATTAAGAAAAACCCAAAAGACAATAAGAATGAACAAGGCTCCATAGACTCCTCTCTCAGCAACAGACCAACTAGATATTATGCAGAAGAATAATGCAACTATGAAGAAGAATAAAGCAACATCCTCATAGTCAATAAGTACAATCATCACAGCATGAAGGCAAATTATCTATACGGCAACTTGTGATCCTGTCTAGCATTAAAATCTCGAAACATCATGCAATATGCTAGTACATAAAATGAAATGCAAATGCAGTCTAAATTCAGTTGTAATGAAATGTAAATTATGTTTGCTAAGGCTATAAATAGTACCAGCCTTCTCCATGTATAGGAAATAGTTGTAATACCTGTCAAAATCCAGCCTTGCTTCCACCACTATCTCCTCTCTCCTCTCCCTCCACTTTTGTATACCCACCATCTTCCCCATTTGATATTAGAGCCAAGTTGGCATCCAGTTTGTAATCAAGTATCGTTGCAATATAAAGTCATTTTGTGAGTATTTCTTGACTTACCTTTATGTTCTGATTTTGTTTAAGGAATTGCTGACTCAGAAATAAGAACATCAAAAGTCTTAATGCTTAGCTCTGTGTTTGTTATTATTGAGAAATTTTAATCATATTCTGCCCGGAGTGAAGCTGAGGTAGCCATTGTTGTTGCTGTTGTTAGCCATGTGAAGGCATTTAAGGCGTTTTGTTGGTGTGTAAATCCGTTATTTCGTTAGATACTCATGGTGGATTTGGTTAAAATAACTCTGTAATACAAATTATGGCTAAGCTTATTAAGAAGTTTGTACCATCTTCTTCCTCATCATCAAATTGCCTATCTTTTATGTCTACTAAAAATAGTGAAGAAATCAGCTATGATGATTTAGATCACGTTATTTATGACTGGACCATAATATTCAACATTTTTCTTTAATCAAGCCCCATGAAATAAAGGAGTATGTTAAAACATACAATTATATTCATTTTGGATTGGTGCAAGTTGCTCTAAAGCCTTTAATAAGACTTGGACTTAGAACAGAAACTCTCATCTATGTTTAAGATATAAGACATAAAAAATTCAGTAATTCATTACTTGGAATGGTTGAATTAAGTTTGGCTAATGGCCCCACTTTCTTTAATTGCTTTTCAAATTTCTCTGTTCCCCTTACAAATCCAGGTGTACATTAAGCTCTTACTCTTGTTATCCATACAAAAGGTTTTGATATATCCTCGTAATCATAATCTTGCTCTCATATATAGAGTTTATTATAAACTCATGAATTCGGTTGTTCCAGGGATAGCCTATTCCCATTAAGCAAAAGTTATTACTACTTTATTCCAAACTAATTTCAAAAATAAAGTTAATATTCTAAAACTCATACAGTGGAATAATATTAATCTATCTGGTAAATGGCGCTTAGAAAATGCCCAACTAGAAAGGTCTTTAGAAAATCAAGATATTGAAACAATTATTAAACATGAAAATGGAAGTGTTGAAATAAATTTTCAAACAGATTCAAGAGATACAACTCTTATAGTTTATCAACCTTCTAGAAAGTCCTATTCTCATTCTCCCTTTGTGGTAGAATATTTCATAAAGGAACCATCCAGAGTTTCTTGCTCTACCCCTAATGTAGACCTTCGACCTACAGGACTTGTGTATCCTTCTTATCAAGCTTCTGCATCTAATATATATAATCCTTCGAAATCCGATTTCAGTATAAATGTTATTGAATGTTTTGAAATTAATAAAGAAATGTTAAAAAAGAATTTAGCTCTACATCCTTTAACAAAATCCTTTTTTTAACAGGTTTCTCAAGAACATAAAGACTTTCTAAAAGCAAAATGGCATAAATATATGTATGATAATAAAAGAAATATTTATTTCTTTGATTGGCTTAAACTAGCCATGAAGAAAACTTATAATACTAAAGATTTATCCATCAATATGATAACTAAATTAAGCTCTTCTTGGATTATGGCTTCTACCGGTTCCTCTCCACAAAAAAACTGAAGAATCTATACATCCTCCATTACATAAAATCATATATAAAGAAACTTCAATCGTACCAATAAAAGATGCAAAAATACAAGGAGATAAAGGTAAATATAAATTTATTTACAAATCAGATTTAAGTCATGTTTTAGAACAAAATAATTATACAAATATTAACCTTCATGCTATTGGCCAACAAACCAATGCAATTGAAAATAAAGTTGAAAATATTTTAAAAATTTATGAAGCATGTTCTTCACAAAAGATAATTTAGATACAAACTTTAGGTTTTCAAGGTGAAGCCTTTAAAGATCTAAAGTTAGAAAGGAAACCTTTAAAATTTTCAGATGAACTAATCAATCAATTATCTCATAGTTTTACAAATATATAACTTCAAGAAAATAAAGATCAAAAAGCTAAAAAATCTATAAATGTTTTAGTCTCAAATTCTAGAGCCTCTAGCTCAAATTCAGATTTTTCTATAGCTGATCCTATAGAAAAAGAGTCTAAAACAAATGAGAATCAAAATAATCAAAATCAAGAATCTCTACAAATTAATAAAATATTTAGAAGACAAAAACCAATAGTCAATGTAGTAAAAACAAGAAATTATTATCCAAGACCTACTTTAGTTGATCTTCAATTCAAAGAACAAGCTATTCTAAATGGCCTTCGATTTGAACACTACTTAGTATATGAATGGAATGTAGGTAGACTATCTGAATATCAAATCTTGCAACTATGCCAACACATGATAATATATGCCTCTACCGTCATGGCTACCGGTAATGATCAAAGACATGCAGTAAATGCAATCATCCTTGGATTTACTAGACAATTACATGGTTGGTGGGAAAAGTTCCTATCTGATATTAAAAGGCAAGTTATACTAAATGCAGTAAAAAAAGATCCTTCAAGAAATCCTATTATACTCCTTAAGGTCAAATGATTCTTGATTCTATTTACATGCTTATTACCAATATAATTAAACATTTTATAGGTAATTATATGAATGTTGAAGAAAAAATAAAAACATAATTAATCAATTTATCTTGCCTAGCATTATCAAATTTTTGCCTAGCATTATCAAATTTTCATTAGTATAAAGATGTTTTCTTATTAAAACTCTATATGATCGATGCAAGTAATTCAAAATTTTGGAAAGAAAAATTCATATCTAGTCTTCCTAAACTTTTTATAAAAAAAAGTTAGAGAAGAATTAAAATCAGAAAATTATGGAAATTTGAATTATGAAATGTATACATATGGTGATCTAACTCAAAAGATTAATAAAGTTAGATTTTCATTTTGCAAAAAAAATCAAACTTAAATGTCAAATTGAAAATCAAAAAATAATCAGCAAATATGAACTTGGTGATTTTTGTTTTTAATTTAGTATGGAACCATTAATTAGTCCTTCTAGCCAGAATAAAAAGAAATCCTTAAAAAGAAACCATCAAAAAGGTAAATCTAAACAATTTTCAAGTCCACAATATTATACTTCCTCAAAAAGATATTATAAAAATTCTTCTCATAAAAACCCTTATAAAGAATTAAAGAAATCTTATACAAAAGATAATCCATCCACTTCTTATCCCAAGAAAAAAGAAATACAATGTTATAATTACAAAGAAAAAGGACATAAGGTCCTGACTGCCCAAAAATAAAAGTTAAAATAAAAAAAGAAATCAAAACTATCTTAAAAGGATCCTCAGCATCGAGTCATCCAGTTCCTCTGATACAAATTATTCTTCCTCTCATGCTTCAGAAACATGTCATTGTAAAATATTTGACAGTGAAATCTAGTATGGATCTGCTTCTTCTTCCTCTTTATCTTTAAACATACTTTCTGCTCCAGAAGAGATTGTGCTAGAAATGTTTAAAGATAAAAAAGATGAAGAATTAAAAAATAAATATTTTTAAAAAATACAAAAAATAAACAATGAAAATAAAAAAGGAAAAGCTTCTACATCAAGTAATATTCTGACTTACCTGAACAATTCAGTAGAAAAACTATTTTAGATAAATTAAGAGAGCAACAAGCTCCTACTTATCTTTTAATTCAAGATCTTTCTAAAGAAATTAATAATCAAAAGCAGGAAATAAAAGAATTAAAACAAGACTTAATTGAACTTCAAGAACACAAACAATGTGTTGAGAATCTTGAATTTCACACACTCAAAAATTATCAAGAAAATAATGATAATTTAGAACATCAAGAAAAATTTGATGAAAACTTAAATGGTTTTGTAAATTCTTTAACAAGGAATCCACCTAAAAAATGGAAAACTCAAGTTACAATTAAGGTCAAAGACTTCTCTATTAAAGCACTCTACTTACTAAATAGTGGTGCAGATGTTAATTTAATAAGAGAAGGATTAGTCCCGACAAAATATTATGAAAAAACCAAAAAATAAACTCAGCCTTGCAACTACTAGTAATAAACTCCATATCCATTATAAATTAAATAACGTCCATGTTTGCAAAAATAGAATATGTATAAAGACTAATTTCCTACTTGAAAAAGATTTAAACAATGATGTTATCTTTGGAAATCCTTTTCTACAGATTCTACAGCTTTTTCAAATTGATTCATTAGGCTTTAAAACTATAGAAGATAATAAAAAATTAATTTTTGATTTTGTTGAATCAACTCCTATCCAACATATCAATATCATTCAAAATCAAATTGCTTAAAAAGAAAAACAGATTGCATATCTTCAAGGAGATATGAATTCTTTAAGAATTGAAAAAGAATTATAAAAACTAGAATTCCAAAAAGATTTAATCCAATTTCAAAAATCTCTTGAAACAAAATGCTGTTCTGACCTTCCTTCTACCTTTTGGCTCAGGAAACACGATACTGTTTCTCTTCCATATATTAATAATGTCAATGAATCTCAAATTCCTACTAAAGCTCGACCTATTTAGATGAATAAAGACCTTCTACAACTATGTACTAAAGAAATCAATGATCTTCTTGATGAAAAGCTTATTCAAAAATCACAATCCCCTTGGAGTTGTGCAGCATTTTATGTAAATAAAGCACCTGAATAAGAACGAGGTATTCCCTATCTTATTGTCAACTACAAGCCTTTAAATAAAGTCTTAAAGTCCATCAGATATCTAGTTCCAAGTAATACTGATCTTATTAACCGTCTAGCCGGTGCCTTCCTTTTTCCAAATTTGACCTGAAATATGGATTTTGGCAAATTCAAATCACCCTAGAGGACATGTATAAAACCACTTTTACAGTACCGTTTGGCCATTACAAATGGAACATTATGCCATTTGGTTTAAAAAATACTCCTTTAAAATTTCAAAGAATAATGAATGACATTTTTAATCTTTATCAAGCTTTTACAGTTGTCATATAGATAACATTCTTGTGTTTTCAAAATCTATTTGTGACCATTGGAAACATTTAAATATTTTTAGAAAAGTTATTATCAAGAATGGACTTGTCTTATCCCAAAAGAAAATGAAGTTTTTTCAAGCAGAAATTTAGTTTCTTGTCTTTATAATAAAAAAGGAACTATTTCTCCAGTTTAAAGAGTTATTGAGTTTGCTTCCTAATTTCTTGATGAAATTCTTAATAAAGAGCAATTGCAATGTTTTCTTAGATGCCTTAATTATGTTTCTGACTTTTATAAAGATCTTGTTAAAAAAAGAAAAATCTTGTAAATTCGCTTGACCAAAAATCCCATAGAATGGTTACCTACTCATACAAAAGCTATTCAAAATATTAAACAAAAAGTCCAAAATTTGCCTTGTTTAACTATCCTTCATCTAGATTTATTAAAAGTAGTTCAAATAGATACATCTGAAATATGTTTTGGAGGAATCCTTCTATAAAGAAATGTCCTTAGAAAAGAAGAAATTCTTCGTTTCACTTCTGCAACATGGACGCCCACTCAACAGAATTATTCAACTATTAAAAAGGAAATCTTGTCCATAGTAAATAGTATAATGAAGTTCCAAAGTGATTTATTAAACAAAAAATTTTTATTAAGAATATATTGCAAATCTACTAAAGAAATTTTATAAAAAGATGCAAAAAATCTTACTGCTAAGCAAATCTTTGCTCCCTGGCAAGCTTTATTAGCCATATTTGACTTTGACATTGAGTATATTGCAGGTAAAAATAATTCTCTTTTGATTTTTTATCTCGTGAGTTTTTACAAGGACAAAGAATGAAGCCTCAGCAGATTAGGCCCTTTCTCCAGTCCCCAACTAATAATTTCTTCCATTATGAACACTACACCTTTATCTAGAAAATCCAGCAGCAATTATCTTGAGAGATGGGGAGCAACCCATACTTCTAATATTCCTCAATTTCAAAGCCCATCAAGCCCTGTATCTAGAAAACCTCAAGCTTCACAAGCCTAATATTTTGCCACAAAAGCACCCTTGAGAATTTATTCCTTAGATGACATATCTTATGCCGATACCATTTCTATTGAACATCTTATCCAAACACTTTTTTTTTCCTAATCACTTATTTATCCAACCTCTTGACTAAAAAGTCTATGAACAGATTCTGATCAGAACTGGCAGTTGTACTATTGATCATACAGATGGATCAAAAAATTCATACTTAAATGCTTTACCACCCAATATTACTATCCTCCATTCAAAAATCAAAATCCTGCATGTTCTCTCTGCAGAAGAATGGGGACGACCTCTTCATATGCCTCAAAGGCCTGATTCAGAACTTATTTTTAATTATTATGATTATATTTCTATTTGTGAAGTCATCCTCTATTATCAAAACCCATTCTTCAAGCATTCCTAGTTCATCAGATTCAAATCAAACTCTCATAAAATACCTATGTGGTTCTTCACACAATTTTGGATCCTTTTGGGTGCCACTAAAGACATCCTTCCTCAAGCACTTCTTCCTATTTATGAATCCTATTCTGCATCATTTAAAGCCTTTCTCAAATCAGAAGAAAAAAGCCTTTATCAGCACCTACAACTTGTAATAGAACCTTATGTTACTATGCAGTTTTATCGCAAGCAGGAGATTCCTTGGATTTTGAAATGAATTTTTATAAAGAAATGGACTTCAGTCTAACAATTTTATCTCAAATGATTTACAAGTTTTGGCATCAATTTGATTATATTGCAATGCTCCAGCAATATTCTACCAATCAAGCTATAAAGCCATCATTTTCTGAAGTTCTCAAAACTCCTGAAAAAGAAAAAGAAAGGCTTCATCTAGCAAGTGATATTGACAAATAGAAGAATTCTTGTTCAGCCTCTCCTTTTGTTCTTTATATAGCAGCAGATTTGTTTCAACTCAAAAAAGAACTTCAAAAGGAAATTATTGAACAAATAGAAAAGAATAAGGGTCATCTGAAAATTCTCCATTAAGTTTTGGTCAGTAGCTACATCATCTTTGGGCTAATGACAATCCTTTTGAAAATATTGTGCCTGAACTAGATACAAAAGCTAATGATACAAAAAGGGATAATGAAGGATTCATCTCTCCTAAAAAAAAGGTAAAAAATAAATCTAATACAAGACATATGCTTTATCAAGCCACTCAATTTCCCACAATGCAAATGGGGAAGATGGTGAGTATACAAAAGCGGAAAGGAGAGTAGAGAGGAGATGGTAGTGGAAGTAAGGCAGGATTTTGACTGGTATTCCAACTCTTGCTTGAACATGAGGAAGGCTAGATCTATTTATAGTCATAACAAATATAATTTACATTTCATTACAACTGAATTTAGACTGAATGTGCATTTCATTTAATGTGCTAGCAAATTTCATGATGCTTCTGGACTATAGCCAAAAATCACAACCTTTGCTGTAGATGAACTTTATTCTGAATAGTGAGATGTCGTGATTGCTTTGAGTGGTTTGATAAGGTATGTGTCATGTCTATATTTCTTTTTCCTTTTTGGAGATAAGTTCTTCATAGATGTGCATGTCGGAAATAAAATACTACTTCATTCTTACGATAGATATGCTTTGTCTTTTAGTACTTTTGCATGTACTTTTTCTAAGAACTCATTGATGGGCTAGTAGAAAAAGCTTTTCTCATCCTTTCACTATTTAAAAAAAAGCTCCTGTAGGAAGAATCTTTATGCTAGGCATAGTATTATTGGAGACTTGCATCAAAAGTGCTCATTCCAACCTTCATTTTTTAGTTTACCATGGAATAATTGGATTTACTCTTCTCGAGTTTCTTTAGAAATATCAAAAGACATGTTTTCATAAGCATTGATAATTTGATTGAGAGCTGTATGTCCAGATTTATATGAATTCTATATCACCGTTGTTTGCTCAGCGAGATCATCAGCAATGCAAACAACTCATCGACCACCAAGCGAAACATATCTGTATGTACTTGCAAATTCAAGACGTCCTTTTAGATTGAGAAATCTTTGATATTGATCAAAAGCTGGATCATAATTTTGGAGACATTCTAAGCTGTATTCCATTATAGCGACTTCATGAAATTCATACCATTGAACTGGATAATCAATAGGAAAATGCTCGTAATCATTTAAGTTAGAGATGAATTTTTTGTAGATTAAATCTCCTTTTTCATAATTCATGATGGTCCATAATTAATAAGGTTGATAAAACCAGATTTCTGATCTTTCACCCAAACTTGATGAAATCATTATGACAAGTTGTCTTTTGGTAACTTCAAGGCTGCGAAGGGCTTAACGCACGATTGCAGGGAGCTGTTGTATTATTTCAAAATCATCTTTCCATAAAGAAAATCTTTGGACTAATCCTTGTTTGATATATGAGATATCAACTTCATGTGATGGCAGGAACAATTTGGGAAAGCAAGTTACCCAGCATATATATTGAGCTTTGAGCATGAATCGCTCCTTGATTTGACAGAAATAGTTTCTTCTCTAATTCTTATAGCTATCTCATCTGGAAGGGTCATTTTAACCTTTTTCCAGGAGGTGAATTTTGGATGTTTTTTCATCGGCATTGGTGGATAATAGTGCTCTTTGATGGATGTTATGGCACATAAGGATTTAGCTTTCTAAGTCCTTGATATGGTTTGCAATTTTGGATAGGTTTTTCTAGTGTTTTTTCTTTTATTAGAGAGAATGGCACTTCAATGGGCATTGATAAGTTCTTGTAAGTGACAGATAATCCTGAATTGAAGAAAAGGATTGATATTTGTGGGATGTAGGTACGAAGGAAGAGCTTGATTCTTGAATAGGGGCTTTACTTGATGTCATAATGAGAAGGAATGCTTCCTAAAGGCAGATAGGAGTAAAAGATAGGTCTGAATGAGAATTATCAATAACCTGAATTTTTATTTTCTTTGGGAAAAGAAAAGCAATTTTATATCTATCCTTTGGGTAGAATTTGAAGGTATTAAAATCTGGATGTAGGATTAAATGTAAAAAACATGAAGACATTAGAGATGATTAATAAGGTCCATTTTATTTGGAACTAGATATTTGAATGGTTTTTGAGCATCTTATTCTTGTTTACACTTTATCTGACACTTTATCTGAATAATATTGATATGTTGAATAGGAGTTAATTCAACAAAATCAAAATTTAATTCTTTATTGTCTAAAATAGTTTTTAGACCTGATGACTCAATTTAATAAGGCTGTAAAATTTGCAGAAAAGGATTTCCAAGGATAACATCATTGTTTAAATCCTTTCCTAGAAGAAAATTAGTCTTTACGCATGTTCCATTTTTACAGACATAAACATTAATTAATTTGTATTTGATATATAGTTTTTTGCTAGTAGTAGCTAGATTGAGTTTATTATTGCTTTTTTCATAATATTTTGTTGGGATTAATCCTTCTCTTATTAAATTAATATCTGCGCTACTATCTAGTAAGCAGAAGGCTTTAATAGAGAAGTCTTTGACCTTAATTGTAGCTTAAGTTTTCCATCTTTTAAGTGGATTTCTTCTTAATGAATTTACAAAACCATTTAAGTCTATGTCAAATTCTTTGACATAATTCTAGCTTGAGTTTTTCATTTTTTATGTGAATTTCTTGTTAAAGAATTTACAAAACCATTTAAGTCTTTATCAAATTTTTCTTGATTTTCTAAATTATCATTATTTTCTTGATAATTTTTAAGTGTGTGAAATTCAAGATTCTTAACACATTGTTTAAGTTCTTGAAGTTCAATTAAGTCTTGTTTTAATTCTTTTATTTCTTGCTTTGATTATTAATTGATTTATAAAGATCTTGAATTGAAAGATGAGGAGGAGCTTGCTGCTCTCTTAATCTATCTAATACAGTTTTAATGCTGAATTGTTCAGGTAAGTCAGATTTATTAGAAGCTTTTCCTTTTTTATTTCCTTTATTTATATTTATATTTTTTTCAAAATATTTATTTTTTAATTCTTCATCTTTGAGATCTTTAAACATTTCTAGCACCATTTTTTCTAGAGCAGAGAGTGCGTTTAAAGATAAAGAGGAAGAAGAAGCAGATTCATACTAGATTTCACTATCAAATATTTTACAATGGCATGTATCTAAAGAATAAACTTTATTAGAGGAACTAGATGATTCTAAGGATGAGGATGAGGATCCTTTTAAGAAAGTTTTGATTTGTTTTTGAGAAGAAATAATTTCAGAAGGCCGTAAAGTATTTTCAACTTTATCTTTAATTATATTAGTTTGTTGGCCAATAGTATGAAGGCCAATATTTGTATAATTATTTTGCTCTAAAATATGACTTAAATTGATTTGTAAATAAATTCAGATTTACCTTTATCTCCTTGTATTCTTGCAACATCTTTTATGGGTATAGTTGAAGTTTCTTTATATATGATTAGATGTAATGGAGGATGTATAGATTCTTCAGTTCTTTATGGAGAGGAACTGATCAAAGCTATAATCCAAGAAGAGCTTAATTCTGTTATCATTTTGATGGATAAATCTTTAGTATTATAAGCGTTCTTCATGGTTAGTTTAAGCCAGTCAAAGAAATAAATATTTTTTTGATGATCATACATATATTTATACCACTTTTCTTTTAAGAAATCTTGATGCTCTTGAGAAACCTGTTTAAAAAAGGATTTTGTTAAAGGATGTAAAGCTAAATTCTTTTTTAACATTTCTATATTAATTTCAAAGCATTCAATAACATTTATATTAAAATCGGATTCTAAAGGATTATATGTATTAAATGGAGAAGCTTGATAAGAAGGATACACAAGTCCTGCAGGTCGAAGGTCTACATTAGGTGTAGAGCAAGAAACTCACGATGGTTCTTTTATGGAAGATCCTACCACAGAGGAAAGATGAAAATAAGACTTTCTAGAATGTTGATTAACGTAGGAGTTGTATCTCTTGAATCTGTTTCAAAATTTATTTGAATACTTCCATCTTCATGTTCAATAATTGTTTCAATATCTTGATTTTCTAAAGACCTTTCTAGTTGGGCATTTTCTAAGCGCCATTTACCGGATAGATTAATATCATTCCACTGTATGAGTTTTGGAATATTAACTTTATTTTTTAAATTAGTTTGGAATAAAGTAGTCATACCTTTTGCTTGATGGGAATCGGCTATGCCTGGAACAACTGAATTCTTGAGTTTATAATAAACTCTATATATGAGAGCAAGATTTTGATTATGAGGATTTATATCAAAACCTTTTGTTTGGTTAGTAAGAGTAAGAGCTTCATGTGCACCTAGATCTGTAAGGGAAATAGAAATTTAGAAAGCAATTGAAGAAAGTAAGGCCATTAGCCAAACTTGATTCAACCATTCCAAGTAATGAGTCATTGAATTTTTACGTCTTGTGTCTTGAACATAGATGAGAGCTTCTGTTCCAAGTCCAAGTCTTGTTAAAGGCTTTAGTGCAACTTGCACTAATCCAAAATGAATATAATTGTATGTTTTAACTTACTCCTTTATTTCATGAGGCTTGATTAAAGAAAGATGCTGAATATTACTGGTAATGGATTCATTTCTTTCAATGGTTTTTAGTCTATAACTTGATTTTAATTGAAAACTTCCAACTTTGTAAATTTCATTTTTATTTATGCTTGGAATAGTCATGTCACAAATAACTTGATCTAAATCATCATAACTGATTTCTTCACTATTTTTAATAGACATAAAAGATAATGAATTTGATGATGAGAAAGAAGAAGGTACAAACTTCTTAATAAGCTTAGCCATAATTTATATTACAGAGTTATTTTTAGCCAAATCCACCACGAGTATCTAATGAAATAGAGGATTTACACACCAACAAAATGCCTTGAATGCCTTCACACGGCTAACAATGGCAACAACAATGGCTACCTCAGCTTTGCTCCAGGCAGAATATGATTAAAATTTCTCAATAATAATAAACACAGAACAAAGTATTAAGACTTTTGATGTTCTTACTTTTGAGTCAGCAATTCCTTAAGCAAAATCAAAGCATAGCATAACAAAGATAAGTGAAGAAATACTCACAAAACAACTTTATATTGCCAAAGTACTTAATTGCAAATTTGATACCAACTTAGCTCTCATACCAAATGGGGAAGATGGTGGTGGAAGCAAGGCTGGATTTTGACTGGTATTCCAACTATTGCCTGTACATGAGGATGGCTAGACCTATTTATAGTCATAACCAACATAATTTACATTTCATTATAACTGAATTTACACTACATTTGCATTTCATTTTATGTACTGACAAATTTCAGGATGCTTCAGGACTGCTAGATAAGATCACAATCTTCACTGTAGATGAACTTTATTCTGAATAGTGGATTGTCATGATTGCTTTGTGGGAAATTGAGTAGCTTGATAAAGCATATGTCTTGTCTTAGCTTTATTTTTTTTCTTTTCTTCAGATAGAGATGAATCCTTCATTATGTTTTGTCTCATCAGCATCTGGATCTGGTCACGGGCAATATTTTCAAATGGATTGTCATCAGCCCAAAGATGATGCAGCTGTTGACCAAAACTTAATGGAGAATTTTTAGATGACCTTTCCTTTTGTATTTGTTTAAAAATTTCCTTTTAAAGTTCTTTTTTGAGTTGAAGCAAATCTGCTGCTGGATAAAGAGTAGAAGGAGAGGTTGAACAAGAATTTTTCTATTTGTCAATATCACTTACTGGATGAAACCTTTCTTTTTCTTTTTTAGGAGTTTTGAGAACTTCAGAAAATGGTTGGTAGAATATTGCTGGAGTATTGTAGCATAATCAAATTGATGCCAAAACTTGATATATATCATTCAAGATAAAACTGGTGGATGAAGTCCATTTCTTTATAAAATTCCATTTCAAGATCCAAGGAATCTCCTGCTTGTGATAAAACTGCATAATAACATAAGGTTCTGTTGCAAGTTGTAGGTGTTGATAAAGGCTTTTTTCTTCTAATTTAAGAAGGGCTTTAAATGATGCATAATAGGATTCATAAATAGGAAGAAGTGCTTGAGGAAGGATGCCTTTAGTGGTAGCTAAAGGGATCCAGAATTGTGTGAAGAACCACATAGGTGTTTTATGGGAGTTTGATTTGAATCTGATGAACTAGGAATGCGGGAAGGATGGGTTTTGATAATAGAAGATAACTTCCCAAGCAGAAATATAATCATAATAATTAAAAATAAGTTCTGAATCAAGCCTTTGAGGCATATGAAGAGGTCATCCCCATTATTCTGCAAAGAGAACATGCAAAATCTTGATTTTTGAAAATAGGATAGTAATATTGGTTTGTAAAGCATTTAAGTAAGAATTTTTGGATCCACCTGTATGATCAACAGTACAGCTGCCAGTTCTGATCAGAATTTGTTCATAGACTTTATAGTCAAGATGTTGGATAAATAAGTGATCAGGAGAAAAAGGGTTTGATAAGATGTTCAATAGAACTGGTATCGTCATAAGACTTGTCATCTATATAGATGAGTGTAAAAGTTTGATGTGGGTTAAAAATGTCATTCATTATTCCTTGAAATTCTGAAGGAGCATTTTTTTAAACCAAATGGCATAACGTTCCATTCGTAATGGCCAAATGGTATTATAAAAGTAGTTTTATACCTATCCTCCGGGGTGATTTGAATTTGCCAAAATCCTGATTTAAGATCAAATTTGGAAAAAAGGAAGGCATAGCTAGATGGTCAATAAGATCAGTTTTATTTGGAATTAGATATCTGATGGACTTTAAGACTTTATTTAAAGGCTTATAGTTGATAACAAGACGGGGAACACCTCGTTCTTATTCAGGTGCTTTATTTACATAAAATACTGGATAGCTCCTAGGGGAATGTGATTTCTGAATAAGCTTTTTAGCAAGAACATCATTGATTTCTTTAGTACATAGTTGTACAAGGTCTTTATTCATTTGAATAGGTCGAGCTTTAGTAGGAATTTGAGATTCATTGAAATTATCAATATATGGAAGAGAAACAATATAGTGTTTCATGTGCCAAAAGGCAGAAGGAAGGTCAGAACAGTATTCTGTTTGAAGAGATTTTTAAAATTGGATTAAATCTTTTGGAATTCTATTTTTTGTAATTCTTTTTCGATTCTTAAAGAATTCATATCTTCTTAAAGATATGCAATTTTTTTTTCTTTATAAGCACTTTGATTTTGAATGATATTGATATGTTGAATAGGAGTAGATTCAACAAAATCAAAAATCAGTTTTTTATTGTCTTTAATAGTTTTAAGGCCTAATGAATCAATTTAAAAAGGCTGTAGAATCTGTAAAAAAGGATTTTCAAGGATAACATCATTATTATAATCTTTTCCAAGCAAGAAATTAGTCTTTATACATGTTCTATTTTTGCAAACATGGACGTTATTTAATTTATAATGGATATGGAGTTTATCACTAGCAGTTGCTAGCTGAGTTTATTTTTGGTTTTTTCATTATATTTTGTTGGGATTAATCCTTCTCTTATTAAATTAACACCTGTGCCACTATCTAGTAAGCAAAGTGCTTTAATAAAGAAGTCTTTGACCTTAATTGTAACTTGAGTTGTCCATTTTTGAGGTGGAATCCTAGTTAAAGAATTTACAAAACCATTTAAGTTTTCATCATTTTTTTCTTAATGTTCTAAATTATTATTATTTTTGTGATAATTTTTGAGTGTGTGAAATTCAAGATTCTCAACACGTTGTTTGAGTTCTTGAAGTTCAATTAAGTCTTGTTTCAATTCTTTTATTTCATGCTTTTGATTATTAATTTCTTTAGAAAGATCTTGAATTAAAACATGAGTAGGAGCTCTTAATCTATCTAAAATAGTTTTTGTACTGAATTGTTCAAGTAAGTTAGATATATTACCTGAAGTAGAAGCTTTTCCTTTTTTTATTTCCGTTGTTTATTTTCTGTATTTTTTCAAAATATTTATTTTTTAATTATTCATATTTTAGATCTTTAAACATTTCTAGTACCATTTCTTTTGGAGCAGAGAGTACGTTTAAAGATAAAAAGGAAGAAGTAGCAGATTCATATTAGATTTCACTGTCAAATATTTTACAATGGCATGTATCTGAAGAATAATCTTTATAAGAGGAACAAGTTGATTCTAAGGATGAGGATGAGGATCCTCTTAAGATAGTTTTGATTTCTTTTTGAGAAAAAATAATTTCAAAAGGCTATAAAATATTTTCAACTTATCCCCTTTTATATTAGTTTGTTGGCCAATAGTATGAATGTTAAGATTTGTATAATTATTTTGTTCTAAAACATGACTTAAATCTAATTTGTAAATAAATTTAGATTTCCCTTTATCTCCTTGTATTTTTGCAATATCTTTTACGGGTATAGTTGAAGTTTCTTTATACATGATTTTATGTAGTGGAGACTGTCTAGTTTCTTCAATTCTTTGTGAAGAAGAACTGATAAAAGCTATAATCCTAGATGAGCTTAATTTTGTTATCATATTGATGGGTAAATCTTCAATATTATAAGCTTTCTTTATCGTTAGTTTAAGCCAATCAAAATATTTCCTTGATTCTCATATAAATATTTGTACCATTTTTCTTTTAAAAAGTCTTTATATTTTTGAGAAACCTATTTAAAAAAGGATTTCGTTAAAGGATGTAGAGCTAAATTCTTTTTTAACATTTCTTTATCAATTTCAAAACTTCAATAACATTTATATTGAAATCGAATTCAGAAGGATTATATGTATTAAATGGAGAAGCTTGATAAGAAGGATACGCAAGTCCTGCAGGTTGAAGGTCTACATTAGGTGTAGAGCAAGAAACTCACAATGGTTCTTTTATGGAAGATCCTACCACAGAGGAAGGATGAGAATAAGACTTTCTAGAAGGTTGATAAACTGTAGGAGTTGTATCTCTTGAATCTATTTGAAAATTTATTTGAATACTTCCATCTTCATGTTCAATAATTGTTTCAATATCTTGATTTTCTAAATATCTTTTTGGTTGGGCATTTTCGAAGCGCCATTTACCAGATAGATTATAATCATTCCACTGTATGAGTTTTGGAATATTAACTTTATTTTTGAAATTAGTTTGGAATAAAGTAGTCATACCTTTTGCTTGATGGGAATAGGCTATGCCTGGACCAACTGAATTCATGAGTTTATAATAAACTCTTTATATGAGAGCAAGATTTTGATTATGAGGATTCATATCCAAACCTTTTTTTCTAGATAACAAGAGTAAGAGCTTCATGTTCACCTGGATTTGTAATGGACAGAGAAATTTGGAAAGCAATTGAAGAAAATAGGGCCGTTAGCCAAACTTGATTCAACCATTCCAAGTAATGAATCACTGAAGTTTTTATGTCTTGAATCTTGAACATAAATGAACGCTTTAGTTCTAAGTCCAAGTCTTGTTAAAGGCTTTAGTACAACTTGCACTAATCCAAAATGAATATAATTGTATGTTTTAACATACTCCTTTATTTCATGAGGCTTGATTAAAAAAAGATGCTGAATATTACTGGTAATGAATTCTGTTCTTTCATGGGTTTTACTTTATAACTTGATTTTAATTGAAAACTTCTAACTTTATAAATTTCATTTTTATTTACGGCTGGAATAGTCCAGCCACAAATAACATGATCTAAATCGTCATAAACTAATTTCTTCACTATTTTTAATAGACATAGAAGATAAGGAATTTGATGATAAAGAAGAAGAAAGTACAAACTTCTTAATAAGCTTAGCCATAATTTGTTTTACAATGTTATTTTAACCAAATCCACTATGAGTAGCTAACGAAATAAAGGATTTGCATACCAACAAAACGCCTTAAACGCCTTCACACAGCTAACAAATGCGACAACAATAGCTACCTCAGCTTCACTCCGGGCGGAATATGATTAAAATTTCTCAATAATAATAAACACAGAACTAAGTATTGAGACTTTCGACTTCTTACTTCTGAGTCAGCAATTCCTTAAACAAAATCAAAGTATAAATAACAAAGATAAGTGAAGAAATACTCACAAAATGACTTTATATTGCCAAACTACTTGATTACAAATTTCATAACAACATGGCTCTGTTACCAAATGGGGAAGATGGTGGGTATACAAAAGTGGAAGGGAGAGGAGAGAGGAGATGGTGGTGGAAGCAAGGCTAGATTTTGACTGGTATTTCAACTCTTACCTGTACATGAGGAAGGCTAAACCTATTTATAGTCATAACCAACATAATTTACATTTCATTACAACTGAATTTACACTGCCTTTTCATTTCATTTCATGTGCTGACAATTTTCATGATGCAACCGGACTGTAGGCAAAAATCACAATCTTTGCTTTGAGTGACTTGATAAGGTATGTGTTTTGTCTTTATTTCTTGTCCCTTTCTGGAGATAAGTTCTTCATAGATGTGCATGTCAGGAATAAAATACCGCTTGATTCTTACGAGAGATATGCTTTGTCTTTTAGTACTTTTGTATGCATTTAAAAAAAAACTCATTGATGGGCTAGTAGAAAAAGCTCTTGCAGGAAGAATTCTTATGCTAGGCATAGTATTATTGGAGACTTGCATCAAAAGTGCTCATCCTAGCCATCATTTGTTAATTCACCATGGAATAATTGGATTAACTCTTCTTGAGTTCCGTCAGAAATATCAAACGACATGTCTTCATAAGCATTGATAATTTGATTAAGAGCTATATGTCTAGATTCATATTAATTCTGTATCACCGTTGTTTGCTCAGGGAGACCATCAGCAATGAAAACAACTCGTTGATCATCACACCAAACATATCTGTTTGTACTTGCAAATTCAAGATGTCCTTTTAGATTGAGAAATCTTTGATACTAATCAGAAGTGGGATCATAAGTTCGGAGGCATTCTAAGCTGTATTCCATTGTAGCAGCTTCATGAGATTCATACCATTGAGCTGGATAATCAACAAGGAGATGCCCATAATCATTTAAGGTAAAGATGAACTTTTTGTAAACTAAATCTCCTTCTTCATAATTCATGATGGTCCATAATTGATAAGGTTGATAAAACTGGATTTCTGATCTTTCACCCAAACTTGATGAAATCGATATGAGAAGTTATCTTTTGGTAACTCCAAGGCTGCAAGAGGCATGACGTACGATTACAAGGAGCTGCGATATCCTTTCAAAATCATCTCTACATAAAGAAAATCTTTGGACTAATCCTTGTTCGATATATGAGATATCAACTTCATATGATGGCAGGAACAATTTGGGAAAGCCAATTGCCCAGCTTATGTATTGAGCTTTGAGCATTAATCGCTTCTTGATCTGACAAGCAATAGTTTTTTCTCTAATTCTTATAGCTATCTCATCTGGAAGGGCTGTGTTAACCTTTTCCATAGGCGAATTCTGGATGTTTTTTCATTAGCATAGGTGGATAATAGTACTCTTTGATTGATGTTATGGCACATAAGGATTTGGCTTTCTAAGTCCTTGATATGGTTTTCAATTTTGGATTGGGTTTTTCTAGTGTTTTTTCTTTTATCAGAGAGAATGGCACTCCAATGGGCATTGATAACTTCTTGTGAAGTAACAGATAATCCTGGATTGAAGAAGGGAATTGATATTTATTGGGATGTAGGTATGAAGGAAAAGCTTGATTCCTAAATAGGGCTTTGCTTTTGCTTGGACTTGATGTCATAATGAGAAGGGATACTTCCTGAAAATAGATAGGTCTGAATGAGAATTATCAGTAATCAGAATTTTTATTTTCTTTGAGAAAAGAAAAATAATTTTATATTTGTCCTTCAGGTAGAATTTGAAGGTACCAAAATCTAGATGTAGGATAAAATGTAGAAAACGTGAAGACATCAGAGAGATGATTAATAAGATCCGTTTTATTTGGAACTAGATATCTGAATGATTTTCAAGGATAACATCATTGTTTAAAAATCCTTTCCTAGAAGGAAATTAGTCTTTATGCCTGTTCCATTTTTATAGACATAAACGTTACTTAATTTGTATTTGATAAGTAGTTTTTTACTAGTAGTAGCTAGATTGAGTTTATTATTGGTTTTTTAATAATATTTTGTTGGCATTAATCCTTCTCTTATTAAATTAACATCTCCACCACTATCTAGTAAGCAGAGTGCTTTAATAGAGTAGTCTTTGACCTTAATCGTAGCTTGAGTTTTCCATTTTTTAAGTGGATTTCTTGTTAAAGAATTTGCAAAACCAATTAACTCTTTATCAAAATTTTCTTGTTTTTCTAAATTATCATTATTTTCTTGATAATTTTTGAGTGTGTGAAATTCAAGATTCTCAACACATTGTTTGAGTTGTTGAAGTTCAATTAAGTCTTGATTTAATTCTTTTATTCCTTTTTTTATTATTTATTTCTTTATAAAGATCTTGAATAGAAAGATAAGTAGGAGCTTGTTGCTCTCTTAATCTATCTAATAGGAGCTTGTTGCTCTCTTAACCTATCTAATATAGTTTTAATGCTAAATTGTTCAGGTAAGTCTGATATGTTATTTGATGTAGAAGCTTTCCCTTTTTTAGCTCCTTTATTTATCCTCTATATTTTTTCAAAATATTTATTTTTTAATTCTTCATCTATTAGATCTTTAAACATTTCTAGCACTATCTCTTCTGGAGCAAAAAGTACGTTTAAAGATAAAGAGGAAGAAGAAACAGATTCATACTGGATTTCACTATCAAATATTTTATAATGACATGTATCTAAAGAATGAGAGGAAGAATAATCTGTATCAGAGTAACTGGATGACTTTGACGCTGAGGATCCTTTTAAGATAGTTTTGATTTCTTTTTCTACTTTTACTTTTATTTTTGGGCAGTCAGGAGCTATATGTCCTTTTCCTTATAATTATAACATTGTATTTCTTTTTTCTTGGGATAAGAAGTGGATGGATTATCATTTGTATATCATTTGTATAAGATTTCTTTAATTCTTTATAAGGGTTTTTATGAGAAGATTTTTTATAATATGTTTTTGAGGGAGTATAATATCGTGGAGTTGAAAAATGTTTAGATTTTCTTTTTTGATGGTTTCTTTTTCAATTTTTCTTTTTATTCTGGCTAGAAGGACTGATTAATGGTTCCATTCCAAATTAAAATTGAAAATCACCAAGTTCATACTTGCTGATTCATTTTTTATTTTCAATTTGACATTTAATTTTGATTTCATTGCATAATGAAAATCCAACTTTATTAATCTTTTGAATTAGATCACCATATGTATACATTCTATAATTCAAATTTCCATAATTTTCTAATTTTAATTCTTCTCTAGCTTTTTTTTCAAAAAGTTTAAGAAGACCAAATATGAAATTTTTTTTCCAAAATTTTGAATTATTGTATCGATTGTATAGAGTTTTGACAATAAAACATCTTTATACTAATGAAAATCTGATAATGTTGGGCAAGATAAATTGATTAATTGAGTTAATTTTTTCTTCTACATTCATATAATTACCAATAAAATGTTTTAATATATTGGTAATAAGCATGTAAATAGAATCAGGAATCATTTGACCTTGAGGAGTAAGAACAGGATTTCCTGAGGGATCCCTTTTTACTACATTTAATATAGCATTTTTTTCTGTATCAGATAAGTATTTTTCCCACCAACAATGTAATTGTCCAGTAAATCCTTAGACGACTGCATTTACTGCATGTCTTTGATCATTATTGGCAGCCATGATGGTAGAGGCATATATCATCATGTGTTGGCATAGTTGCATGATTTGATATTTAGATAGTCCAACTACATTCCATTCATATACTGAAGAGTTTTCAAATCGAAGGCCATTTAGAATAACTTGTTCTTCTAATTGAAGTCAACTGGAGTAGGTCTTGGATAATAATTTCTTGTTTTTGCTGCAGTGACTATTGGATTTTGTCTTTTAAATATTTTATTGAATTGTAAAGATTCTTGATTTTCATTTGATTTTTCTTTGATAGAGTCAGAAACAGGGAGTTCTGAGTTTGAGCTCGAAGCTTTGGAAACTAAAACATTTACAGATTTTCTTTATTATCCTTAAGTTTTATGTTTGTAAAACCATGAGATAATTGATTGATTAGTTCATCTGAAAATTTTAAGGGTTTTTTTCAAACTTTAGATCTTTAAGGGCTTCACCTTGAAAACCTAGAGATTGTGTCTTGATTGCTTTATGGGAAGAAGTAGTTTCATAAAATTTTAAAATATTTTCAACTTTATCTTCAATTCTATTGGTTTGTTAGCCAATAGTATGAAGGTCTATATTTGTATAATTATTTTATTCTAAAACATGACTTAAATCTGATTTGTAAATAAATTTAGTTTTACCTTTGTCTCCTTGTATTTTTGCAGCATCTTTTATGGGTACAGCTGAAGTTTCTTTATAAATGATATGATGTAATGGAGGAAGTATATATTCTTCAGTTCTTTGTGGAGAGGAACTGGTAGAAGCTATAATTCAAGAAGCATTTAATTTAGTTATCATATTGATGTATAAATCTTCAGTATTATAAGCTTTTTTCATCGCTAGTTTAAGCCAATCAAAGAAATAAATATTTCTTTGGTTATCATACATATATTTATACCATTTTGCTTTTAGAAAGTCTTTATGTTCATGAGAAAAATGGTTAAAAAAGAATTTTGTGAGAGGATGTAAAGCTAAATTCTTTTTTAACATTTGTTTATCAATTTTAAAGCATTCAATAACATTTATGTAGAAATCGGATTCCAAAGGATTATATGTATTAAATGGAGAAACTTGATAAGAAGGATCCACTAGTCCTGTAGGTCAAACATCTACATTACGTGTAGAGCAAGAAACTCAGGATAGTTCTTTTATGGAAGATTCTAGCATAGAGGGAGGATGAGAATAAGACTTTCTAGATGGTTCATAAACTATAGCAATTGTATATCTTGAATCTGTTTGAAAATTTATTTCAACACTTCCATCTTCATGTTCAATAATTGTTTCAATATATTGATTTTCTAAAGACCTTTTAGGATGAGCATTTTCTAAGCGCCATTGATAGATTAATATCATTCCACTCTATGAGTTTTGGAATATTAACTTTATTTTTGAAATTAGTTTGAAATAAAGTAGTCATACCTTTTGCTTGATGAGAATAGGCTATGGCTGGAACAATTGAATTCTTGAGTTTATAATAAACTCTATATATGAGAGCAAGATTTGATTATGAGGATTTAGATCAAAACCTTTTGTCTGGATAGCAAGAGTAAGGGCTTCATGTGCACCTGGATCTACAAGAGAAACAGAGCAATTTGGAAAGCAATTGAAGAAAGAAAAGCCATTAGCCAAACTTGATTCAACCATTCCAAGTAATGAATCACTGAATTTTTTATGTCTTGTATCTTAAACATAGATGAGAGCTTCAGCTCTAAGTCCAAGTCTTGTTAATGGCTTTAGAGCAATTTGCACGAATCCAAAATGAATGTAATTGTATGTTTTAACATATTCCTTTATTTCATGGGGCTTGATTAAAGAAAGAAGCTGAATATTAATGGTAATGGACTCAGTTCTTTTAATGGTTTTCACTTTATAACTTGATTTTAATTGAAAACTTCCAACTTTATAAATTTCATTTTCATTTTCTGTTAGAATAGTTCAATCACAAATAACTTCATCTAAATCGTCATAACTGATTTCTTTGCTATTTTTAATAGACATAGAAGATAAGGAATTTGATGATGAGGAAGAAGAAGGTACTAACTTCTTAATAAGCTTAGCCATAATTTATATTATAGAGTTATTTTGACCAAATCCACCACAAGTATTTAACAAAATAGAGGATTTACACACCAACAAAATGCCTTAAACGCATTCACACGGCTAACAATGGCGACAACAATGGCTGCATCAGCTTCGCTCTGGGTAGAATATGATTAAAATCTCTCAGTAATAACAAATATAGAACTAAGTATTAAGAATTTTGCCGTTCTCGCTTTTGAGTCAGCAATTCCTTAAGCAAAATCAAAGCATAACATAATAAAGATAAGTAAAGAAATACTCATAGAACAACTTTATATTGCCAAAGTACTTGATTATAAATTTGTTACTAACTCTTGCCTATACATGGAAAAGGCTAGTACTATTTATAGCCTTAGCAAACATAAATTACATTTCATTACAACTGAATTTAGACTGCATTTGCATTTCATTTTATGTGCTGGCATATTGCATGATGTTTCGGGATTTTACTGTTGGTTAGGATCACAGGTTGCTGAATAGATGGTTTGTCTTCACGCTGTGATGATTGTACTTGTTGATTAGGAGGATGTTGCTTTATTCTTCTGCATAGTACTTGGTTGGTCCATTGCGGAGAGAGGAGTCTATGGAGCCTTGTTCATTCTTATCGTCTTTTGGATTTTTCACAACTATCTTTTGTCTTTTTCTCAAAGTAGCATTTTGTATAGTACTTTTTCAACATGTATAGTACTTTTTCAACATAACTTTGATGTGTTTATAGAGAATAGCATAGCTGTGGATACGGTAGCATTGATACAATTTTTATTATCTTTTCTTTGCATGCTTTATAGAGAAAACTCTTAATAAATCTTGATAAATCTAAATCTTTATAAGATTAATCACCACCCTGATGAATTCCTTTGCAGCTTGTGGAGAACTTCATAGTAGAGTCAAACTTATGACAAGGGTCATTCCAACCTTCATTATCATTTTCAAATTCTCCATGGAATAACTGAATCAATTCTTCATGAGTTTTTTCTACAATGTCAGAAGAGATATCTTTATAGGCATTGAGAATTTGATTAAACTTGGCCTGTCCGGATTTAGAACGATTCTGTATCATCATAGTTTGCTCAGCGAGATCATTAGCAATGCAAACAACTCATCGACCGTCACACCTAACATATTTGTATGTACTTGCAAATTCGAGATGTCCTTTTAGATTAAGAAATCTTTGATACTGATCAGAAGCTAGATCATAAGTTCAGAGGCGTTCTAAGATGTATTCCATTTTAGCGATTCATGAGATTCATACCATTGAGCTGGATAATCAACAGGGAGATGCTCATAATCATTTAAGGTAGAGATGAACTTTTTGTAGACTAAATCTCCTTCTTCATAATTCATGATGGTCCATAATTAATAAGGTTAATAAAACTGGATTTCTGATCTTTCACCCAAACTTGATGAAATCGTTATAAGAAGTTGTCTTTTAGCAACTCCAAGGCTGCGAAAGGCATGACACACGATTGCAGGAAGCTGCTATATCATTTCAAAATCATCTTTGCATAAAGAAAAATTTTGGACTAATCCTTGTTCGATAGATGAGATATCAACTTCATATGATGGCAGGAACAATTTGGGAAAGCCAGTTGCCCAGCTTATAAATTGAGCTTTGAGCATTAATCGCTCCTTTATCTAACAAGAAATAGTTTTTTCTCTAATTCTTGTAGCTATCTCATCTGGAAAGGCTGTGTTAACATTTTCCAGGAGGTGAGTTCTAGATGTTCTTTCATCAGCATAGGTGGATAACGGTGCTCTTTGATGGATGTTATGGCACATGAGGATTTAACTTTCTAAGTCCTTTTTATGGTTTGCAATTTTGGATTGGGTTTTTCTAGTGTTTTTTCTTTTATCAAAGAGAATGGCACTCTAATGGGCATTGATAAGTTCTTGTGATATGACAGATAATCCTTAATTGAAGAAGGGAATTGATATTTGTTGGGATGTATGTATGAAGGAAGAGCTTGATTCCTGAATAGGGGCTTTGCTTTTGCTTGTACTTGATGTCATAATGAGAAGGGATACTTCCTGAAGGCAGATAGGTCTGAAAGTGAATTATTAATAATCTAAATTTTTATTTTCTTTGGGAAAAAATAATTTTATATTTGTCCTCCGGGTAGAATTTGAAGGTGCCAAAATCTGGATGTAGGATCAAATGTAAAAACATGAATACATCAGAGAGACGATTAATAAGATCCATTTTATTTGGAACTGGATATTTGATTGTTTATTGAACACCTTATTCTTGTTTACACTTTGTTGGAATACTATTGATATGTTGAATAGGAGTTGATTCACCAAAATCAAAAATTAATTCTTTATTGTTTAAAATAGTTTTTAGACCTGATGAGTTAATTTGAAAAGGTTGTAAAATTTGTAGAAAAGGGTTTCCAGGGATAACATCATTGTTTAAATCCTTTTCTAGAAGGAAATTAGTCTTTATGCATGTTCCATTTTTACAGACATAAACATTACTTAATTTGTATTTGATATGTAGTTTTTTGTTAGCAGTAGCTAGATTGAGTTTATTATTGGTTTTTTCATAATATTTTGTTGGGATTAATCCTTTTCTTATTAAATTAACATCTGCACTACTATCTAGTAAGCAGAGTGCTTTAATAGAGGAGTCTTTTATCTTAATTATTGCTTGAGTTTTCCAATTTTTAAGTGGATTTCTTGCTAAAGAATTTACAAAACCATTTAAGTTTTCACCAACTTCCTCTTGATGTTATAATTTATTATCATTATTTTCTTAATAATTTTTTAGTGTGTGAAATTCAAGATTCTCAAGACATCGTTTGAGTTCTTCAAGTTTAATCTGAAGCATGAGAGGAAGAATAATCTGTATTAGAGGAATTGGATGACTCTGACGCTGAGGATCCTTTTATGATAGTTTTGATTTCTTTTTCTATTTTTACTTTTATTTTTGGACAATCAGGAGCTATATGTCCTTTTTCTTTGTAATTATAACATTGTATTTCCTTTTTTTTATGGTAAGAAGTGGATGGATTATCTTTTGCATAAGATTTCTTTGATTCTTTAAAAGGAATTTTATGAGAAGATTTTTATGATATCTTTTCAAGGAAATATAATATTGTGGAGTTTAGAAATGTTTAGATTTTCTTTTTTGTTGGTTTTTTTTAAGTTTTTCTTTTTATTATGGCTAGAAGGACTAATTAATGGTTCCATACAAAATTGATAACAAAAATCACCAAGTTCGTATTTGCTGATTCTTTTTTTATTTTTAATTTGTCGTTTAAGTTTGATTTCATTGCCTAATGAAAATCCAACTTTATTTATCTTTTAAATGAGGGCACCATATGTATAAAGTCCATAATTTAAACTTCCATAATTTTCTGATTTTAACTCTTCATTAACTTTTTTTTACAAAAAGGTTTAGGAAGACTAGATATAAATTTTTCTTTTCAAAATTCTGAATTGCTTACATTGATTGTATAGAGTTTTGATAAGAAAACATCTTTATACCAACAAAAATTTGATAATGTTGGGCAAGATAAATTGATTAATTGTGTTTCTATTTTTTCTTCTGCATTCATATAATTACCAATAAAATGTTTTACTATATTGGTAATAAGCGTGTAAATAGAATCAGGAATCATTTGACCTTGAGGAGTAATAATAAGATTTCCTGAAGGATCTCTTTTTACTGCATTTGGAATAGCTTGTCTTTCTATATCAGATAGGTACTTTTCCCACCAACCATGTAATTTTCTAGTAAATCCAAGGACAACTGCATTTACTACATGTGTTTGATCATTACCGACAGCCATGATGGTATAGGCATATATCATCATGTGTTAGCATAGTTGTAGGATTTGATATTCAAATAGTCTATCTACATTCCATTCGTATGCTGAGGAGTTTTCAAATCGAAGACCATTTGGAATAGCTTGTTCTTCAAATCAAAGATCAACTAGAGTTGGTCTTGGATAATAATTTCTTGTTTTTGTGGCAGTGACTATTGGTTTTTGTCTTTTAAATATTTTATTGATTTGTATAGATTCTTGATTTTGATCATTTTGATTCTCATTTGTTTTAGAATCTTCTTCTATAGGATCAGCTATAGAAAATTCTGAATCTAAGTTAGAGGCTTTAGAATTTGAGACTAAAACATTTATAGATTTGTCAACTTTTTTATCTTTATTTTTTTGAAGTTTAATATTTGTAAAACTATGAGATAATTCTTACTTTAGATATTTAAGGGCTTCACCTTGAAAACCTAAAGTTTGTGTCTTAATTATCTTTTGTGAAGAAGATGCTTCATAAATTTTTAAAATATTTTCAACTTTATCTTCAATTTTATTGGTTTGTTGGCCAATAGTATGAAGGTTAATATTTGTATAATTATTTGTTCTAAAACATGACTTAAGTCTGATTTTTAAATTAATTCAGATTTACCTTTATCACCTTGTATCTTTGCTACATCTTTTATAGGTACGGCCGATGTTTCTTTATATATGATTTGATGTAATGGAGGATGTATAAATTCTTCAGTTCTTTGTGGAGAAGAACTGGTAAAAGCTATAATCCAAGATGAGCTTAATTTTGTTATCATATTGATAGATAAATCTTCAGTATTATAAGCATTCTTCATGGCTAGTTTAAACCAATCAAAGAAATAAATATTTCTTTGATTATCATACATATATTTGTACCATTTTTCTTTTAAAAAGTCTTTATGTGCTTGAGAAACCTATTTAAAAAAGGATTTTGTTACAGGATGTAGAGCTAAATTATTTTTTAACATTTCTTTATCCATTTCAAAAGGTTCAATAACATCTATGCTGAAATCGGATTCTGAAGGATTATATGTATTAGATGGAGAAGCTTGATAAGAAGGATACACAAGTCCTACAGGTCGACATTAGGTGTAGAGCAAGAAACTCGGGATGGTTCTTTTATGGAAGATCCTACCACAGAGGGAGGATGAGAATAAGACTTTCTAGAAGGTTGATAAACTGTAGGAGTTGTATCTCTTGAATCTGTTTGAAAATTTATTTGAAAACTTCCATCTTCATGTTCAATAATTGTTTCAATATCTTGATTTTCTAAAGACCTTTTTGGTTGGGCGTTTTCTAAGCGCCATTTACCGGATAGATTAATATCATTCCACTGTATGAGTTTTGGAATATTAACTTTATTTTTGAAATTAGTTTGGAATAAAGTAGTCATACCTTTTGCTTGATGGGAATAGGCTATGCCTGGAATAACTAAATTTAAGAGTTTATAATAAACTCTATATATGAGAGTAAGATTTTGATTATGAGGATTCATATCCAAACCTTTTGTCTGGATAGCAAGAGTAAGAGCTTCATGTGCACCTAGATCTGTAAAGGAAACAGAGAAATTTGGAAAGCAATTGAAGAAAGTAGGGCCATTAGCTAAACTTGATTCAACCATACCAAGTAATGAATCACTAAATTCTTTATGTCTATTATCTTGAACATAGATGAGAGCTTCTGTTCTAAGTCCAAGTCTTGTTAATGGCTTTAGAGCAACTTGCACTAATCCAAAATGAATATAATTGTAAGTTTTAACATGATCCTTTATTTCATGGGGCTTAATTAAAAAAAGATACTGAATATTACTGGTAATGGACTCAATTCTTTTAATGGTTTTTACTTTATAACTTGATTTTAATTAAAAACTTCCAACTTTATAAATTTCATTTTTATTTAAGGTTGGAATAGTCTAGTTACAAATAACTTGATCTAAATCATCATAACTGATTTCTTTATTATTTTTAATAGACATAGAAGATAAGGAATTTTATGATGAGGAAGAGAAAGGTAGAAACTTCTTAATAAGCTTAGCCATAATTTGTATTACAGAGTTATTTTAACCAAATCCACTACAAGTATCTAACAAAATAGCGGATTTACACACCAATAAAATGCCTTAAACGCCTTCGCACGGCTAACAACGATGACAACAATGGCTACCTCAGCTTCACACCAGGTAGAATATGATTAAAATTTCTCAATAATAACAAACATAGAACTAAGTATTAAGACTTTTAACGTTATTACTTTTGAGTCAGCAATTTCTTAAGCAAAATCAAAGCATAACATAATAGAGGTAAGTGAAGAAATACTCACAAAGCAACTTTATATTGCCAAAGCACTTAATTGCAAATTTGATACCAACTTGACTCTATTACCAAATAGGGAAAATGGTGGGTATACAAAAGCGGAATGAGAAGAGAGAGGAGATGGTGGTGGAAGCAAGGCTAGATTTTGACTGGTATTCCAACTCTTGCCTGTACATGAGGAGGCTAGACCTATTTATAGTCATTACCAACATAATCTACATTTCATTACAACTAAATTTATACTACATTTGCATTTCATTTCATGCACTAACAAATTTAATGATGCTTCAAGACTGCTGGATAAGATCACAATCTTCATTGTAGATGAGCTTTATTCTGAATAGTGGATTATCATGATTGCTTTGTGGAAAATTGAGTGGCTTGATAAAGCATATGTCTTGTCTTGGCTTTATTTTTTTTTCGTTTCTTCAGATAGAGATGAATCCTTCATTATCACTCTTTGTCTCATTACCATCTGTATTTAGTTCAGGGGCAATATTTTCAAAAGGATTGTCATCAGCCCAAAGATGATCAGCTACTAACCAAAACTTAATGGAGAATTTTCATATGACCTTTCTTTCTGTATTTGTTCAAAAATTTCCTTTTGAAGTTCTTTTTTGAGTTGACGCGAATCTGCTACTACATAAAGAACAGAAAAAAAGGATGAACAAAAAATCTTCTATTTGTCAATATCACTTGATGATGAAACCTTTCCTTTTCTTTTTCAGGAGTTTTGAGAACTTTAGAGAATGATGGCTTTATAGCTTGATCGGTAAAATATTACTGCAGCATTGTACCATAATCAAATTGATGCCAAAACTTGATATAGATTATTCGAGATAAAACTAGTGGATTGAAGTCCATTTCTTTATAAAAATTCCATTTCAAGATCCAAGGAATCTCCTGCTTGCAATAAAACTGCATAATAATATAAGGTTCTATTGCAAGTTGTAGGTGCTGATAAAGGCTTTTTTCTTCTGATTTGAGAAGGGCTTTAAATGATGCATAATAGGATTCATAAATAGGAAGAAGTGCTTGAAGAAGGATGTCTTTAGTGGCACCAAAAGGGATCTAGAATTATGCGAAGAACCACATAGGCATTTTTTGGGAGTTTGATTTGAATCTGATGAACCAGGAATGCTGGAAGGATGGGTTTAATAATAGAAGATGACTTTCCAAGTAGGAATATAATCATAATAATTAAAAATAAGTTCTGAATCAAGCCTTTGAGGTGTATGAAGAGGTCGTCCCCATTCTTCTGCAGAGAGAACATGCAAAATCTTGATTTTTGAATATAGGATAGTAATATTGGTTGGTAAAGCATTTAAGTATGAATTTTTTGATCCATCGTATGATCAATAGTACAACGGCCAGTTCTGATCAGAATCTGTTCATAGACTTTATAATTAAGAGGTTTGATAAATAAGTGATCAAGAGAAAAAAGGGTTTGGATAAGATGTTCAATAGAAATGGTATCGACATAAGACATGTCATCTAAGGAATAAATTCTCAAGGGTGCTTTTGTGCAAAATATTGGGCTTGTGAAGCTCGAGGTTTTGTGGATACAGGGCTTGATGGGCTTTGAAATTGAAGAACATTAGAATTATGGGTTGCTCCCCATCTCTTAAGATAATTGCTGCTGGATTTTTTGGATAAAGGTGTAGTGTTCATAATGGAAGAAACTTTATCAGTTGGGGACTAGAGAAAAGGTCTAATCTGTCGAGGCTTCATTCTTTTGTCTCTGTAAAAACTGACGAGAAAAAAAATCAAGAAGAGAATTATTTTTACGTGCAATATACTCAATGTTAAAGTCAAATATGGCTAATAAAGCTTGCCAGCGAGCAAAGATTTGCTTTGCAGCAAGATTCTTTACATCTTTTTCTAAAATTTCTTTAGCAGATTTAAAATCTATTCTTAATAAAAAAAATTTTTGTTTAATAAATCACTTTGGAACTTCATTATACTATTTACTATGGATAGGATTTCCTTTTTAATAGTTGAATAATTCTGTTGAGTGGGCGTCTATGTTCCAGAAGTGAAATGAAGAATTTATTCTTTTCCAAGGACGTTTCTTTATAGAAGGATTCCTGTAAAACCTATTTTAGATGCATCTTTTTGAACTATTTTTAATAAATCTGGTTGAGGGATAGTTAAACAAGGTAAATTTTGAACTTTCTATTTAATTTTTAAACAACTTTTGTATGAACAAGTGTCCATTCTACGAGATTTTTGGTCAAGCGCATTTGCAAGATTTTTCTTTTTTTAGCAAGATCTTTATAAAAGTCAGAAACATAATTAAGGCATCTAAGAAAATGTTGCAATTGCTCTTTATTAAGAATTTCATTAGGAAATTGAGAAGCAAACTTAATAACTCTTTGGACTAGAGAAATAGTTCCTTTTTCTATTATAAAGCCAAGAAACTGAATTTCTGTTTGAAAAAGCTTCATTTTCTTTTGGGATAAGAAAAGTCCATTCTTGATAATAACATTTTTAAAAATATTTAAATGTTTTCAATGGTCATAAATAGATTTTGAAAACACAAGAATGTCATCTACATAGACGAGTGTAAAAGTTTGATATGGATTAAAAATGTCATTCATTATTCTTTGAAATTCTGAAGGAGCATTTTTTAAACCAAATGGCATAACGTTCCATTCGTAATGGCAAAATGATACTGTAAAACTACCTTTATACCAGTCCTTTGGGGTGATTTGAATTTGCCAAAATCTTGATTTAAGATCAAATTTGGAAAAAAGGAAGGCACCAGCTAGACGATTAATAAGATCAGTTTTATTTGGAACTAGATATCTGATGGACTTAAAGACTTTATTTAAAGGCTTATAGTTGATAACAAGACAGGGAACACCTCGTTCTTGTTCAGGCGCTTCATTTACATAAAATGTTGGACAGCTCCAAGGGGAATGTGATTTCTAAATAAGCTTTTTAGCAAGAAGATCATTGATTTCTTTAGTAAATAGTTGTACAAGGTCTTTATTCATCTAAATAGGTCAAGCTTTAGTAGGAATTTGATATTCATCAAAATTATCAGTATATGGAAGAGAAACGGTATGGTGTTTCCTGTGCCAAAAGGTAGAAGGAAAGTCAGAACAGCATTCTGTTTAAAGAGATTTTTGAAATTAGATTAAATCTTTTGGAATTCTAGTTTTGTAATTTTTTTTTCAGTTTTAAAGAATTCATATCTTCTTGAAGATATGCCATTTGTTTTCCTTTATAACCAATTTGATTTTGAATGATATTGATATGTTGAATAGGAGTTGATTCAATAAAATAGAAAATTAAGTTTTTATTATCTTTAATAGTTTTAAGGCCTGATGAATCAATTTGAAAAGGTTGTAAAATCTGTAAAAAAAGATTTCCAAGGATAACATCATTGTTTAAATCTTTTCCGAGCAGGAAATTAGTCTTTATACATGTTCCATTTTTGCCAACATGGATGTTATTTAATTTATAATGGATATGGAGTTTATCATTAGCAGTTGCTAGGCTGAGTTTATTTTTTGTTTTTTCATAATATTTTGTTGGGATTAATCCTTCTCTTATTAAATTAACATTTACGCCACTATTTAGTAAGCAGAGTGCTTTAATAGAGAAGTCTTTGACCTTAATTGTAACTTGAGTTTTCCATTTTGGAGGTGGATTCCTTGTTAAAGAATTTACAAAACTATTTAAGCTTTCATCAAATTTTTCTAGATGTTCTAAATTATCATTATTTTCTTGATAATTTTTTAGTGTGTGAAATTCAAGATTCTCAACACGTTGTTTGAGTTCTTGAAGTTCAATTAAGTCTTGTTTTAATTATTTTATTTCTTTCTTTTGATTATTACTTTCTTATAAGGATCTTGAATTAAAAGATGAGTAGGAGCTTGTTGCTCTCTTAATCTATCTAAAACAATTCTTATACTGAATTGTTTAAGTAAGTCAGATATATTACTTGATGTAGAAGCTTTTTTTATTTCTGTTGTTTATTTTCTATATTTTTTTCAAAATATTTATTTTTTAATTCTTCATCTTTTAGATCTTTAAACATTTCTAGCACCATTTCTTCAGAGCAGAGAGTACATTTAAAGACAAAGAGGAAGAAGAAGTAGATTCATACTGGATTTCACTATCAAATATTTTACAATGACATGTATATGAAGAATAATCTTTATCAAAGGAACTAGATGATTCTAAGGATGAGGATGAGGATCCTTTAATTTCTTTTTGAGAAGAAATAATTTTAGAAGGCTATCAAATATTTTCAAATTTATCTTCAATTCTATTAGTTTGTTGGCCAATAGTATGAAGGTTAATATTTGTATAATTATTTTATCCTAACATATAACTTAAGTCTGATTTGCAAATAAATTCAGATTAACCTTCATCTCATTGTATTTTTGCAACATCTTTTATAGGTACGGCTGAAGTTTCTTTATATATGATTTGATGTAATGAAGGATGTATAGATTCTTCAATTCTTTGTAGAGAAGAATTGGTAGAAGCTATAATCCAAGATGAGCTTAATTTTGTTATCATATCGATGGATAAATCTTCAGTATTTTAAGCTTTCTTTATGGCTAGTTTAAGCCAATCAAAGAAATAAATATTTCTTTGATGATCATACATATATTTATACCACTTTTCTTTTAAGAAATCCTTATGCTCTTAAGAAACCTATTTAAAAAAGGATTTTGTTAAAAGATGTAAAGCTAAATTCTTTTTTAATATTTCTTTATCAATTTTAAAGCATTCAATAACATTTATATAGAAATCGGATTCCGAAGGATTAAATGTATTAGATGGAGAAGCTTGATAAGAAGGATCCACTAGTCCTGTAAGTCGAAGGTCTACATTAGGTGTAGAGTAAGAAACTTGGGATAGTTCTTTTATGGAAGATTCTACCACAAAAGGAGGATGAGAATAAGAATTTTTAGATGGTTGATAAACTACAGGAGTTGTATCTCTTGAATCTGTTTGAAAATTTATTTCAACACTTCCACCTTCATGTTCAATAATTGTTTCAATATCTTGATTTTCGAAAGACCTTTTAGGTTGAGTGTTTTATAAGCGTCATTTACTAGATAGATTAATATCATTTCACTGTATGAGTTTTGGAATAGTAACTTTATTTTTGAAATTAGTTTGGAATAAAGTAGTCATACCTTTTGCTTGATGGGAATAGGCTATGCCTAGAACAACTGAATTCATGAGTTCATAATAAACTCTATATATGAGAGCAAGATTCTGATTATGAGGATTTATATCAAAACATTTTATCTAGATAACAAGAGTAAGAGCTTCATGTCACCTAGATCTATATGGGAAATAGAGAAATTTGGAAAGCAATTGAAGAAAGTAGGGCCATTAGGCAAACTTAATTCAACTATTCCAAGTAATGAATCACTAAATTTTTTATGTCTTGTATCTTGAACATAGATGAGAGCTTCTGTTCTAAGTCGAAGTCTTATTAATGGCTTTAGAGTAACTTGCACTAATCCAAAATGAATATAATTTTATATTTTAACATACTCCTTTATTTCATGGGGCCTGATTAAAGAAAGATGCTGAATTTTATTGTTAATGGATTCAGTTCTTTCAATGGTTTTTACTTTATAACCTGATTTTAATTGAAAACTTCCAACTTTATAAATTTCATTTTTATTTAAGGTTGGAATAGTCCAATCACAAATAACTTGATCTAAATCGTCATAACTGATTTCTTCACTATTTTTAATAGACATAAAATATAAGGAATTTGATGATGAGGAAGAAGAAGGTAGAAACTTCTTAATAAGCTTAGCCATAATTTGCATTACAAAGTTATTTTAACCAAATCCACCACAAGTATCTAATGAAATAGAGGATTTACACACCAACAAAATGCCTTAAATGCCTTCACATGGCTAACAACGGCGATAACAATGGCTGCCTCAGCTTCACTCCGAGTGGAATATGATTAAAATTTCTTAATAATAAAAAAACATAAAACTAAGTATTAAAACTTTTGACAGTCTTACTTTTGAGTTAGCAATTCCTTAAGCAAAATCAAAGCATAACTTGACAAAGATAAGTGAAGAAATACTCACAAATGACTTTATATTGCAATGATAGTTGATTACAAACTAGATGCCAACTCGTCTCTGATACCAAATGGGGAAGATGGTGGGTATATAAAAGCGGAAGGGAGAGGAGAGAGGAGATGGTGGTGGAAGCAAGGCTAGATTTTGACTGGTATTCTAACTCTTGCCGGTACATGAGGAAAGCTAGAAATATTTATAGTCATAACCAACATAATTTACATTTCATTATAACTAAATTTGCGCTGCATTTACATTTCATTTCATGTGCTAACAAATTCCATGATTCTTCAGGACTACTGGATAAGATCACAATCTTCACTGTAGATGAACTTTATTTTGTTTAGTGGATTATCATGATTACTTTGTGGAAAATTTAGTGGCTTGATAAAGCATATTTCTTGTCTTGGCTTTATTTTTTTTCTTTTCTTCGGATAGAGATGAATCCTTCATTATCACTTTTTGTCACATTAGCATCTGTATTTGGTTCATGGGCAATATTTTCAAAAGGGTTATCATCAGCCCAAAGATGATGTAGTTGCTAACCAAAACTCAATGGAGAATTTTCAGATGACCTTTCCTTTTGTATTTGTTCAAAAATTTCCTTTTGAAGTTTTTTTTTTTTTTGAGTTGAAGCAAATATGCTGCTGCATAAAGAGTAGATGAAGAGGCTGAACAAGAATTCTTTTGTTTGTTAATATCACTTGCCGGATGAAGCCTTTCTTTCTCTTTTTCAGCAGTTTTGAGAACTTCAGAGAATGATGGCTTTATAGCTTGATTGGTAGAATATTGCTGGAATATTATAGTATAATCAAATTGATGCCAAAACTTGATATAGATCATTCAAGATAAAACTAGTGGACTAAAGTCCATTTCTTTATAAAAATTCCATTTCAAGATCCAAGGAATCTCCTACTTGTGATAAAACTGCATAATAACATAAGGTTCTGTTGCAAGTTGTAGATGCTGATAAAGGGTTTTTTCTTCTGATTTGAGAAGCGCTTTAAATGATGCAGAATAAGATTCGTAAATAGGAAGAAGTGCTTGAGGAAGGATGTCTTTAGTGGCGCCTAAAGGGATCCAGAATTGTGTGAAGAACCACATAGGTATTTTATGGGAGTTTGATTTGAATCGATGAACCAGGAATGCTGGAAGGAAGGGTTTTGATAATAGAAGATGACTACCCCAATTGGTATCAGAGCTAAGTTGGTATCAAATTTGTAATCAAGTACTTTGGCAATATAAAGTCATTTTGTGAGTATTTCTTCACTAATCTTTGTTATGTTATGCTTTGATTTTGCTTAAGGAATTGCTGACTCAGAAGTAAGAACGTCAAAAGTCTTAATACTTAGTTCTGTGTTTGTTATTATTAAGAAATTTTAATCATATTCTGCCCAGTGCAAAGCTGAGGTAGGCATTGTTATCGCTGTTATTAGCCATGTGAAGGCATTTAAGGCGTTTTGTTGGTGTGTAAATCCTCTATTTCGTTAGATACTCGTGGTGGATTTGGTTAAAAATAACTCTGTAATATAAATTATGGCTAAGCTTATTAAGAAGTTTGTACCTTCTTCTTCCTCATCATCAAATTCCTTATCTTCTATGTCTATTAAAAATAGTGAAGAAATCAGTTATGACGATTTAGATTAAGTTATTTGTGACTGGACTATTCCAACCATAAATAAAAATGAAATTTATAGTGTTGGAAGTTTTCAATTAAAATCAAGTTATAAAGTAAAAACCATTGAAAGAAATGAATCTATTACCAGTAATATTCAACATTTTTATTTAATCAAGCCCCATGAAATAAAGGAGTATGTTAAAACATACAATTATATTCATTTTGTATTAGTGCAAGTTGCTGTAAAGCCTTTAACAAGAGTTGGACTTAGAACAGAAGCTCTCATCTATGTTTAAGATACAAGACATAAAAATTTTAGTGCTTCATTACTTGGAATGGTTGAATCAAGTTTGGTTAATGGCCCTACTTTCTTCGATTGCTTTCCAAATTTCTCTGTTTTCCTTACTGATCCAGGTGCACATGAAGCTCTTACTCTTGCTATCTAGACAAAAGGTTTTGATATGAATCCTCATAATCAAAATCTTACTCTCATGTATAGAGTTTATTATAAACTCATGAATTCAGTTGTTCCAAGCATAGCCTATTTCCATCAAGCAAAAGGTATGACTACTTTATTCCGAACTAATTTCAAAAATCAAGTTAATATTCTAAAACTCATACAGTGGAATGATATTAATCTATCTAGTAAATGGTGCTTAGAACATGCTCAACTTGAAAGGTCTTTAGAAAATCAAGATAAAAACTACCAAAAAAAACCTTTTTGTCAATGCATTTATGCGTTGGCAAAGGTTAGTATTTACGTTGCTAAACACATTCTGCAACGTAATTGAGTGCATTGCCAGCATGTTGCCAAAGCTTTGTCAATAAAAGTATTTCGCAATGCAATTTGACCGCATTAGGGAAAGTTAACTTTTCAGCAATGTAATATTCGTTGCAAAATTATGTTGCCGAATCATTTTAAACATTGCCAAAAGATGGTCTATTGTAGAAATTAGTTGACATACGCCGATGCAATAGGTGCATCGGCAAAAGTTTTCAACCTTTGCAATGCATGTGGCGCGTTGGTAAAAGTCCACTTTTCGCAACACATGTGGCACATTGGCAAAAGTCTACTTTCCACAACACACTTGTTGCGTTGGCAAATATTCACTTTTCGCAATGCACGCAGTGTGTTGGCAAAAAAATTACTTTCCACAATGCACGCAGCACGTTGGCAAAAGTTCACTTTCCCCATCGCACGTGACTCATTGGCAAAAGTCCACTTTTTACAATGCACTTGGCGTGTTGTTAAAAGTCCACTTTTGGCAATGTAATATCTATGTTGGCAAATAATTTTTTTTCCTTCACAACACAAATAAGTGCGTTGGAAACATTATTACATATCATGTAAGTATGTTCAAAATTTGCATTTGCCAATGCCACTAGTAGCATTAGCAAAGGTATAAAATCACACCTAATATTTTAGAATTTTTTATACACAACCAGTATTCATATAAACTCATTGCAATTGAAAATAATTTCTCAATTTTAAATGTAACAATAAAAAACCAACCTCAATGTGCATTCATAATGAAATTCATTCAAACCTCAAACATTTGCATTTATTATAAAATTATATCTAATTTAATTCCAAAACATACCTCCCCCGAATATCAAAATAAAAAAAGACAAAATAAAAATATTCAAATAGTATCTAGACAATGTATTAAATTCAAGCAGATTCTCTTTTTCTCTCTCTCATATTTCATCAAAGCTGCCATGCATTTCATAATGTCACTCATCCATCTATGAAAAATGAAGAAAGAAATGCATCAAGCATGCAAGCATATTTCAAGTATAATATACGTGCAAAAAATTTAGACTGAAATTAAAGAAGGCATTGGAGTTTTTAAAGAAGCAACTAAATAAATATAAATGCATGTTTTATTCTAAACTAAAACAGAAATTCTAAAATTGATGTATTAAAATTCACACAATAAACATGAATTTACTAACCAAGAAGGCTCGGCATGATCAGCTCTCGATACGCTTGCCCCACCAAGTGATAATGTCGAAAAGAATCCCGTCCGCTGTAGGGCTTCCATTTGCTATAGCCTGGAAAGCCTAGAATTCTTCAATTCTTTTATTTGTAACTTTAATATGCTCTTTGAGGCTATGCATCTTATAATCATGTGCTCGAGTGTGAATGACACTCCTAGAAGATGAGGGCTTCGGTCCGACCCCAAATCCCTTTAAGTACCTCGGTCTCGGCCCAAGCACCTCAATCGACATCTTCTCCTCCCTCATCGGGGCTGCACCGGGCTGTGAATACCTATTTTACAACTTTATTAATTCATCCTGTTATTTTTAGAAGGAATTAACAACTAAATATATTGAGAAATAATAATATTACCATCTAAATAGATTAAAACCAAAGTAAAAAAGTAATAACCAATATTACATATGTAATATGCTATAAGCACGCTATAAACAAAGTAGTCTATCCACTGAATTATAGCTAGTATTACAGGATTCTAGTATACATGTATACACACACACTCATTACATACATACTTGATTTTCCTTGCATTTTGGATTCACCCAATCATTTTTTGATTTACTCTAATGGGAGTCTTTATAAAAGTCCACAAAGTGGGGCTTTTGGCCTCCATTCTCTGCCGCTTGATTTCGTTAATTAGTTTCATGAGTAAGGTTATATGTAAGTACTATAATCTAATTAACATTATTTTTTGAAATCATCAAGAATTAACATCACCATGATATACAATGTTGATGGAAAGGACCTTAACCTGCATACATGATTGTAGGATAGAAGTGAACGAAATGATTTGGCTTTCTCTGACTTAGCCTACCAAAATTAAGGAGAAAATAAAAAAAAGTTAGTAAATCTCAATCATGTTAAATCTTAACCAATAGAGATTCATGACAAATAACTTAGTAACATATATAACCCATAGATGTTACCTTCCACTTCTCATCAGTCCATACATGGTTGATCATGTAGTTCCAATGCTCTGGCTTAACGTTATTAGGCAGTTGAGTTTTGGGGTCAACACCTTTTTCTAACATATTCTTATACTTAAGGTGCAAGCTGTACTTTCAGCCCCTATAATGTTTGACATTTTTTTATCAACTGCCGCCTGTACCTTCAGATCAATTATGTAATCTTTGATCTCAAACTTCTCATGTAAACAAAATATTAGTGTATTGATATCTATTAAAAAATACAAATTAATGTTATTAGTTAATTAATAAATTTCAATTACCAAAGCTCGTTTTATGATGGCCGCTCTAAGTGAACTATCAATATCAGTCCATGTATTGATGCCCTGTAGTGGTGCCACCCCTCTAATCTCTTTGCCAAGCTTCATCACAAAAGAAAGGGCATTAAGTGCCACTGGCACATTGCAATCATCTGGGAACTCCACTGGGAGTTTTTTACCTGATCGCACTACAAGCCTCTCAGTCCTCCTACCTTTCGTCGAGCCTCGTACAGACCTTTTGGTCGAGCTTGAGGCTGTAAAGACAAAAATGTTGTTTATGTTTGTATGCATAATATATTAGAGTAAGATAAAAATTTTAAGCGAAGAACATTAGATTCTTACCTACACTACTGACCTGGGTGGTTGGTGTATTCACTAAAGGTACATGTTGGGTTTGTGCAAGTTGGGACTGTACCAAAGGAGTATGTGGGGTCTGTGCAGGTTGGGATTGTACCTCCAGAATTAGGGACTGTGTGGGTATGGAAACTGGTAGATGACGAGCCACTTGACATTTAACAATCATCGATGTGACCTGAAAAAAAGGAAAATAATAGATTACGTGTGCATATATCAGTAATTACCAATAATCAACATATTATGGGTACAATATCACTAATTATCAATAATACAAAAAAGTGTATACCACACTAGTTAATTGTTGGTAAATATAAAATCAGTCTTAGATACACACTCACACACATTGCCTTTTTCATTTGAGATCCAGAATACTTATCATCACCATCACTACTATAATCTTCATCATCCTCACTGGAGTAATTCGAGCCTTCCTCACTCTCTGGCGAACTGTATTCCTCATCATTTTCCTTAACCATGTTTCTTTTTCTCTTGTTAACTGAATTCATATGGGTGATCTTCTCAATCGACACCCTCCAATAATTCACCGCCCAGTGCAACCCCAAAGCTTTAATTCTCATTTGACTTTCTGCAATGGTAACCATTCTTTCTTTTTCAATATTTGACATCTTCTGCCACAGAGACCTGAGTTTGACCCACAATTTTTCATTCTTGGGCATTTTAGCAAATAGTAGTTAGTGAAAAATGATGAAAATATGTATGAATAGTCAACTACCATTAAAATCTCATTAATAATAACTGTTGGTATACATTTAACCATCTACATAGCTTGCTAGTGAGAAAACATCAGAATTAATATATTTGTAACAAATATGGAGCCAAAAATTGAATAAAGGTAAATAACAAATTTCTAGAAGTTAGGCTGAATAAAACATTTATCCATATGCAAACGAAAAATTTATTAAGAACATTTATCCTTATGTAAAGGAAAACAAATACTACATATCGCATTCTAAGTCGGGGTCTATATCCGAATCAGAATGCCTTTGCTGGACATCTTCTTTATCATCTGCGTTCTTTGTCATTGTTTCATCCTTGTTATCACTATGGTCCATCACCAATATGTACTTGGTTGCTTGAATGCAAAACCCTATTTCTTGGAATAATCTTGGGATCAATACCATCCCTACGATATTGAATATGAGTATCTTCAATGAAAATTTGGACAACTCCGGTTGTTTCTTCTTGCTAGTATGCATTATTATGTTTGGATACTTCTGCTAAGCTATGTTCATCACCATCCTACTTTGGTACATCCTAAAATTCTTGATGTCGAACTCATTGTACGACCTGCCAATTTGTACCTAATTTTATATATTTAACGTAGAAGACTTATTGCACCTAACTTGGCAAGATAAAGGGATCACTTTGATACCACCGATTTTTGACATCAATACTTGTGCAATGGGAATCTGTTTGTATTGTTCTCCTACTATCAGTTTTGAACCATTCACATTGGAACAAAACAACTTTGTGCCCATACAAGTATTTCAGTTCCTAAACTTTGCATAGGTATCCATAGAAGTTAATCGTTTGTCCTTTATGGTTGCCTTGTACAACCAACCCACTATTTTGGGTTTTATGATGGTTGTCTTGATCTCTAGTATGGAATTGGATTCCATTACACATGCAACCCGAATGAAGATTGACTATTGCATCAGGACCATTTGCTAATGACCAGAGGTCATCGGTTGCCTCTGGTGACCCTTGTGACCGCATTTGATTCAGCTCCATCAACAACATATAGTAGATGTATTAAGTTACTATTAAGTTAAGCATAATCTAAAATATCTTATATATCTTACATGTAATTTAAACCAGTTCAGAAAATCTTATCATTGTAACTGAGTGATATCACGTCCGCTTGAATTCTATAGCAGATTCTTGTGTTCCCTAATTATAGAAATTTGAATCATAAGTAAAAAACTTGAAAACTCAAAAAAGTTTACAAGTTATGCATACATTTGATTAGATAACCACATACTCTAGGTATTGCTCTACTTCGATGCTATTATATAACACAAACCACTATGCCATATTAAGTTCCTTTTCAGATACCTCAGGAGCCATTGTCAATCATCCAAAAAGATGAACATTTTGTATGAAGACCATTGATCCTAGACCATGATGACCACCATCAACATTCCGTTCATCTTGATTAAATACAGTTTCAACCTCATTAAGGTACATTGAGCAAAAAGTTAGACATTCTTTGACAACATAAGCCTCAGCAATTGAACCTTAAGGTCGAGCTCGATTAGCGATGTACCCTTTCAAAGTCCCTAAAAATCTTCAAACAATCACCAGTTAGAATTAAGTTACAAATGCAATACAATTAGACTAAAATATAACTTTAAAATCACACTAGAATGGTAATAATTACCTTTCAATTGGGTATATCCAACGATATTGCACTAGTCCTGCAAGCATGGCCTCACGTGGCAAGTGGACCGCTAAATGGAGCATCACATCGAAGAATGCTAGAAGAAAAATCTTTTTAACTTGCAGAGTATGAGAACTATGCGCTCCTCTAATTTCTCCAAATCATTTTTCTTCAATGTCTTAGAGCACAACTATTCAAAAAAATTACCTAACTTGAGCAATGTAGTACAAATATCCTTGCTGAGGTACCCATGCATCCCAATCGGCATAAGTTATTGTAGAAGTACATGACAATATGGCTTTTCAAACCCGATAATCTACCAGTTGTTGCAGTCACACATCTTGAGATATTTGCTGTATAGCCATCTGGAAACTTAATAGATTTCAAGAATTCACAAAAAGCCTCTCTCTCCTTCGGGGACAATGTGTACATTGCCAGGGTCATCATATATTCACCATCGGCACTTTTCTATATGTGCAATTCTTTTCTAATGCCCATGTCTTCCAAATCTCAACGAGCTTTTTCTGTATCTTTGTTCTTCCTATCTATATTCAATAAAGTTCTAAGGAACTGATCACATATATTTTTCTCAATGTGCATGACGTCTAGGTTGTTTTGGAGTTTTAGTTTCTTTCAGTATTGAAGCTCATAAAAGATGCTTTTTTTGTCCAATTCAGTTCTTCAATGCTACGAGGTCTCTTCTTGTTGCTTTTATGCTTCCCAAACTTGACAGTTGGCAAGCGATCCAGCTACCATAGTGTCTTCTCCACTTTTAACTCCAAGGATTTTATTTGGAGCTCAACCTTTCCATTAAAGGTCTTACTCTTTTGCCAACGCTGGTTCTCAGGCAAGTAACATCGATGGCCCATGTACCCAATCTTACTTCTTAAACCTTGCGACAATGGATTATCATTACAATTTGGACATGCTAAATAACCTTTTGTACTCCAGCCAGACAAGTTACCATATGTAGGAAAGTCGTTTATGGTCCACATTATAGCTGCATGCATTTGAAAAGTCTTTCTACTGAAGGCATATAAGTCAGTATACCATTTTCCCACAATTCATTCAACTCATCAATTAGCGGTCGCATGTAAACATCAATCTCTTTTCTAGGTGCTTGTGGTCTTGGAATAAGTAAGGACATCATGAAAAATGGCTCCTTCATGCACTTCCAGGATGGAAGGTTGTAGGGCATAAGCATTACAAGCTACATATTATAGGAGTTGCTTATGTTTCCAAAATGATTGAATCCATCTGTGGCAAGCCCTAGTCTTACATTACGAGGCTCAGATGCAAACTTGGGATATTTTATATCAAAGACCTTCCACTCCTGATAATCAGCAGGATGTCTCAATATCCCATCGTCAATGTACTTATCACTATGCCATCTCATATCCATGGCTGTCTTCCTAGACATGTACAATCTTTGTAACCTTGGAGTCAATTGGAAGTAACACAGGACTTTATGAGGGTTCTTCTTACCATTACCGTCATTGACTTTATATCTAGACTCTCCACATATCGGACATTTTTCTAGGTCTACACAATCATGTTGACATGCATGGATGACCTCGTATCCCATGCCTAACTCATGTAAGAACTTCTTGGCTTCATAGATTGAACTTGGAACTAAATTACCTTCTGGTAAAAGATCTATCAATACCCACATTAACATGTCAATGACTTATTGCTCCACTTGCTCAATAGCTTCACATGAAGCATTGTAATCACAAACTTCAAAAGAGTATACTTTTTACAACCTGGGTACACCTCACACTGGGCAGCTTCCATCAGTTTTTTAATATTTTTTACCACCTCCCTCTAGATGGTATTAGCAGCTTATGCAGATCCAGATTCCTAATCACGGTCTATGTAAGCCCCCTGTAATAGTCTTCCATTAATTTAGGAAGTTCATCCCCAACATCATCTTCATTATCTATTATTTCATTGTTACCATCATCATCGTCGCCATCATCTAATACATAGGGGTCGTTATCAGGAATAGTTTCACCATGGTAGACCCAATGCTTGTAAGATAGCATCATCGCATGAAGGGTCAAATGATTTTTCACAACTTCACCGGTATACCAATCAACGTTCAAACACTTATTACACTGGCACCAAATCTTACTATCTTGACCTGCATTCTCCATTGCAAACTCAACAAATGACCTAACCCCTTCATGATATTGCTCACTTAATCTCTGTCTAAACCCAATTAAGGTTATCCAGCTCTTGTCCATAGTTGATTACATATAAGATCATATTAGAAAGAATGTGATCATATTAGATTACAAGTGTTATATATTATGCCTCAAAGAAGCAAAGGCTAAAATTTAAGTTCTAAGCAACCAATTGAGAAATAAACTTGGAAAAAACGATATGGCTCTTAAGGCATTAAAACCCCAACATATCAACAAAAATAATTTTTTGCTCTCCTTAAAAAAAATTTACAAAAAAAAAAAAACCATGAAGTTTACAAAATCTGATCATAATCTATTTGTTAAAAAAAACAATAAAATAAACAATACTGAAATTCTAATGCTTAAAAAAAAAACTAACACAGCCGATAAACATTATTTGAGACTGTACATGAAATATGGATTTGAAAATTATTTTTAACATTCTTCTACAAAGAGAAGACGTAACATAATTAAGCTTGTGAAAAATAATAAAGGTTTTAATTAAAATTCAAATAACTAAAGATAACATTATTAAAAAGTTAGATACTAAATTAGATTGCAATGGGACTAAAAACTGACTTAGAATTAATGAAGAAATTCGTAAAAAAAAAATCACAAATTGTGAAAAAGAAAAATAGCCACAAATATTAAAAGACATTTGCTATTAGGAAAGGTGAGTCACTCATGGAATGGAGAGAAACTTTTATTCTCATATCCACTTATACTCATCCGTGGACTTCTGTAAAAGGAATATGCCTCTCCATTGAACCCAGCATTGGGAGATAAAAATGTGTGCATTGAATAAAATGATCCCATAAAAAAGCAATAAAATCCATAGGACACAAATAAATTTAACACTTATAAATGAAAAATTATAGAGAATCAACAATAAAAAAAGTTCAAATAAAATAAAAACCGACAAGAACCTAATCCTAATAACCAAATTTTAAAATAACAATGAAAAAATCTAAAAATATTTTTGCACTATCAAGAAAAAAAATTAGAATTTGTGAATTTTTAGAATTACTAATATAGTTTTGTGCCTGTAAGTCCTTGCACTCATATAAGATGTTGGTTTCAACCATGAAAGAGACTAATTTCAATTAGAACCAATCTGTAATTGATTTTGACTACACAAATTAGGTTTTGACAGTTTGCTAATTACTTACTTTATTGTCATGATAATTATAGGCCCACCTAATTATGAAGTAATTATACACTTTTCCCCATACTTAATACAATTTGTATAACTTAACATCTATAATTAAAATTGTCACTACAAAGATTTTCTTATTGCACATCCAACTTACAAAAGATCCCGACTCTTTAAAATTTTCCCCTTTTGAATAGATTTTAATATGTATAATTTAAAAATGAGTAAAACTTGAGATATTGACTTTTTAAAAATTCACATTACATTATATATATTTATATTTAAATTTCCTACAATTAAACATGACATTACGAGATTCATATTTCTTCAATTTAAAATTTTCATTCATTTTACATTTAAATAGATCTATCTCTTTTAAATAATGGCAATGCATATCAAAATTTATAAAATTTAAATGATATAAAAAAAATTATGTACATCTTTGAAAATTGGTTATATGACTTTAGATTTAGTAACTTATTAAGAGATGAGATGAACATTAATTTAACTCAACATGTTTTCTCAATTTTTCAATCTTAATATTAATTCAAAAATAATTGTAGCTTTTATAATTTTATCTCACTACTTACTTTTTAAATAAGTTTTTAGGTATGGAATTTTTTTAATGCTAAATACAATATAATTTTATTTATATAAGTACTAGATTTATGTATTTTATATTTATTCTCTTTTCATTTATATTGAAAAGAAATATATATAAAAATTCTATTAAAAAGTTTTCTATGCCCAGGCCATTTTGCTAGTAAACACATGACGAAAACAAAAAGAAATTATATCCATAGTCAATCCAATAATAAAAGCAATTAATAACCGATCAAAACCATGAGCACCTAGTACTTTAGGATAAAAATATTGAATTTAAAAACAAATAAAATGCCCACAAATCCATGAGAAGCCATCAACATGAATACTAAAGAACCAATCTAACTAAATAAATAAATAAATAAACCCATGATAACAGATGAATTTTTCTTTCCATTAAAGATTGGATAAATATCACATTTTTAGATTCCTTTGAAAGGCTTTAGATGCCTAATTGTGGAGGCCTAGAAGTAGTTTGCATAAAGTAGGAGGGCTTACTTGTAATTTCAATGAACTACTCAAAATGCAAATTGCCCAAATAGGAGACAATCTTGTTTTGAAAAGTTACAGAGGAACGTTTTCCTCTTTGCTTCTTCTTATAAGACACATGGATGGTGGGTCCCAGTGGAGTGGGTCCACAGGTGAACTAGATCCCCATGGTCGCCTAGTAACCCTTTCCCAGATGAGTGTCTTGGATATATGATCAAGTGGGACAAGTGGGTCCATAAGGCTTGGCGACCATTACCGATTTAATCTGTGAAAAGCTAAGGTTTAATCTGGTTCTCTTCCCTAATTTACAGATTGGTAGTGTGGGGATCTATGCATTAATATTGTTGATCTCTTAGAAAGGGAATTTATCAAACCCAACCTCCAGATTTGAGGTTTCTAACACCTAATCAATTTTTTCCTTAATATGGGTAGATTTAGGACAGTTGGATAGTGGGCCATAGGGACCCTAGTCACATATGGGTCCATCATGTTTAGGGTCACCCATGTGTGGTCCAGTGGATAATCGGATTAGATCTTCCATCAAGTAATCTCAAAACATATATATATATATATATATAAAAACAAACAAAAATGCTGAACCTGGAATGAATAGAGATGCACAAGACTGTAACAAAGATGGTGGAAAGGTTGAAAGTTGAAACGATGTTAACACAGAAAGGTGGAGGCAAATAGTGGAAATAACTTATACGTTTTCTACTTGATCTACTGCTGCACATTCTATTGCATGAGAAGAGATGGCTTGCTCTTCCTCTTTTCTTGCATCAACTTGTCTTCTTCTTATCTTAAAATCTTGCTAGGTTTAGGGTGCCAGATTTTAAGGCTAAAAATAGAGGGAGAGGTTCTTGGATTCTAAGAAATATTATAGTATATATAGAAAAACTAAGTGGGCCTACAATCTTTTTTTTAATAGAGGAGGGTGGTCCAACTTTTGGGCTGGACTAATCCCCTTGTGCCTAAGAAAAATAGGGTAATATTCCTAATGGCACTAGTATGGTAGTGGTGCGCCTAAACCCTGAAACCTCTGGGTTCAATTATTCTTTTTTTCTTGTATAAATAGAAAAGTCTAGTTTAATAAAATAAATAGCACATTTTAATCAAATATAGTTTTCCAAGTTTTCACTTCCGCCTAACAAGCACTACAAAATTGAAATATTCGGATGGGTCTGTAATAGTTGTCCAACCCTAACTTGTTTAGTTATTAGCACCTGTTTTCCAGGTCTATATTCAGTGCATGGACCTTTAAGCCTAGGCCTGACCTGTTTAACCATCTATATTGGAATTAGTCCTAAGCCTCGAAATTAGTCCCTAGCCCCTATAGGAACTAATCTCAAAGTGATGTGAATAATCATAGTAAATGACAAAAAAGAAAAGGAAGGAGATTAAACCAATTTTTCAACCATCAAACCATCACTTACTACTTACTATATATTGATTTAAATCTAAAAAAGGTTTTATTATAAAATGAGCATTAAAATTTAAGGCCATTGAATTATATGATAATTGAATGACAAAAAATTATAAAATAAGAATATAAATTTGGATAATTAGGATGGGTCTTCACTAACGCACATAGTGCATTGGCAATTAAGATGGGTCTTTGCCCACGCACATAGTGCGTTGGCAATTAAGATTGATCTTCACCAACACATGCAGAGTGTTGGCAATGTTCAGGGTGCCTTTTCCAATGCATCCATGTACATTGCAAATAGGTCAAATGCAATGTGTTGGCAATGTTCAGGGTGCCTTTTCCAATGCATCCATATACATTTCAAATAGGTCAAACCATTGCCAACATATTTTTATATTGCCAAAGGGTAACATTTCGTTGCCAAAATCTTTATTGTTTTCACGGGGGCTTTTTTGTATAATTTCGACACCTTTTGCCAACACAGCCTTATTTGTGTTGGCAAAAGTATATAATTTTGTGACTTTTGCCAATGCATTGTTTTTTATGTTGGCAAAAGGTAACATTTAGCAACGCCTTTCGGATCACATTGGTAAAAAGCATTGGGGATTGCACAATTTGTTGCAATGACATTGAAACAATTATTGGACATGAAGATGAAAGTGTTGAAATAACTTTTCAAACAGATTCAAGAGATACAACTCCTACAGTGTATCAACCTTCTAGAAAGTCTTATTCTTATCCTCCCTCTGTGGTAGGAACTTTCATAAAAGAACCATCCCGAGTTTCTTGCTCTACACCTAATGTAGACCTTCAACCTAGAGGACTTGTATATCCTTCTTATCAAGCTTTAGAAAACATAAGAAATCATTCTTCTCCAATTAATACATATAATCCCTCAGAATCTGATTTCAATATAAATGTTATTGAATGTTTTGAAATTGATAAAGAAATGTTAAAAAAGAATTTAGCTTTATATCCTTTAACAAAATCCTTTTTTAAACTGGTTTCTCAATAGTATAAAGATTTCTTAAAAGAAAAGTGGTATAAATATATGTATTACCATCAAAGAAATATTTATTTCTTTGATTGGCTGAAACTAGCCATAAAGAAAGCTTATAACACTGAAGATTTATCCATCAATATGATAACAAAATTAAGCTCATCTTGGATTATAGTTTCTACCAGTTCTTCTCTACAAAGAACTAAAGAATCTATACATCCTCCATTACATCAAATCATATATAAAGAAACTTTAGCCGTACTTATAAAAGATGTTGCAAAAATACAAGGAGATAAAGGTAAATCTAAATTTATTTACAAATCAGACTTAAGTCGTATTTTAGAACAAAATAATTATATAAATATTAAGCTTCATACTATTGGCCAACAAACTAATAAAATTGAAGATAAAGTTAACATTATTTTACAGCCTTCTGAAACTACTTCTTCCCAAAAAGAAATCAAAGGATCCTTATCTTCATCCTTAAAATCATCTAGTTCCTCTGATAAAGATTATTCTTCAGATACATGTCATTGTAAAATATTTGACAGTGAAATCCAATATGAATCTGCTTCTTCTTCCTCTTTATCTTTAAATGTACTCTCTGCTCCCGAAGAAATGGTGCTAGAAATGTTTAAAGATCTAAAAGATGAAGAATAAAAAAATAAATATTTTGAAAAAATACAGAAAATAAACAACAGAAATAAAAAAAGGAAAGCTTCTACATTAAGTAATATATCTGACTTACCTGAACAATTCAATATAAAAACTGTTTTAGATAGATTAAAAGAGCAACAAGCTCCTACTCATCTTTCAATTCAAGATCTTTATAAAGAAATTAATAATCAAATGCAAGAAATAAAAGAATTAAAACAAGACTTAATTGAACTTCAAGAACTCAATCAACGTGTTCAGAATCTTGAATTTCACACCCTCAAAAATTATCAAGAAAATAATGATAATTTAGAACATCAAAAAAAATTTGATGAAAACTAAAAAGGTTTTGTAAACTCTTTGACAAGGAATCCACCTCAAAAATGGAATACTTAAGTTATGATTAAGGTCAAAGACTTCTCTATTAAAGCACTTTGCTTATTAGATAGTGGTGCAGATGTTAATTTAATAAGAGAAGGATTACTCCCAACAAAATATTACAAAAAAACAAAAAAATAAACTCAGCGCAGTAACTGCTAGTAATAAACTCTGTATCCATTACAAATTAAATAACATCCATGTTTACAAAAATGGAACATATATAAAGACTAATTTCCTACTCGGATAAGATTTAAACAATGATGTTATCCTTGGAAATCCTTTTCTATAGATTCTACAGCCTTTTCAAATTGATTCATCAGGCCTTAAAACTATTTAAGATAATAAAAAATTAATTTTTGATTTTGTTGAATCAACTCCTATTCAACATATCAATATCATTCAAAATCAAACTGCTTATAAAGAAAAAGAAATTGCATATCTTTAAGAAGATATTAATTCTTTAAGAATTGAAAAAGAATTACAAAAACCAAAATTCCAAAAAGATTTAATCCAATTTCAAAAATCTCTTGAAATTGAATGTTGTTCTGACCTTCCTTCTGTTTTTTGGCATAGGAAACACCATACTGTTTCTCCTCCATATATTGATAATTTTGATGAATCTCAAATTCCTACTAAAGCCTGACTTATTTAGATGAATAATGACCTTGTACAACTATGTACTAAAGAAATCAATGATCTTCTTGCTAAAAAGCTTATTAAAAAATAAAGTGCCTAAACAAGAACGAGGTGTTCCCCGTCTTGTTATCAACTACAAGCCTTTAAATAAAGTCTTAAAGTCCATCAGATATCCAGTTCCAAATAAAACTGATTAAGTATCTAGCTGGTGCCTTCCTTTTTTCCAAATTTGATCTTAAATCATGATTTTGACAAATTCAAATCACCCTGGAGGATAGGTATATAACTACTTTTACAGTACCATTTGGCCATTACGAATGGAATGTTATGCCATTTGGTTTAAAAAATGCTTCTTCAAAATTTCAAAGAATAATGAATGACATTTTTAATCCATATCAAGCTTTTACACTCGTCTATATAGATGACATCCTTGTGTTTTCAAAATCTATTTGTGACCATTGGAAATATTTAAATATTTTTAAAATAGTTATTATCAAGAATGGACTTGTCTTATCCTAAAAGAAAATGAAGCCTTTTGAAACAGAAATTTAGTTTCTTGGCTTTATAATAAAAAAAGGAACTATCTCTCCAGTCCAAAGAGTTATTAAGTTTACTTCCTAATTTCCTAATGAAATTCTTTAAAAAGAGCAATTGCAACATTTTCTTGGATGCCTTAATTATGTTTTTAATTTTTATAAAGATGTTCCTAAAGAAAGAAAAATCTTGCAAATTTACTGGACCAAAAATCCCGTAGAATGGTCACATGCTCATACAAAAGCTGTTCAAAATATTAAACAGAAAGTCCAAAATTTACCTTGTTTTACTATCCCTCATCCAAACTTATTAAAAATAGTTCAAACAAATGCATCTGAAATAGGTTTTGGAGGAATCCTTTAACAAAGAAACGTCCTTGGAAAAGAAGAAATTCTTTGTTTCACTTCTGGAACATGGACGCCCACTCAACATAACCATTCAACTATTAAAAAGGAAATCCTATCCATAGTAGATAGTATAATAAGTTCCAAAGTGATTTAGTAAACAAAAATTTTTTATTGAGAATAGATTGTAAATCTGCTAAAGAAATTTTAGAAAAAGATGCAGAAAATTTTGCTACTAAGCAAATATTTGCTCACTGGCAAGCTTTATTAGCCATATTTGACTTTGACATTGAGTATATTACAGGTAAAAGTAGTTCTCTTCCTGATCTTTTATCTTGTGAGTTTTTACAGGGATAAAAGAATGAAGCCTTGGTGGATTAGACCCTTTCTCCGTTCTCCAACTGATAAAGTTTCTTCCATTATGAACATTACACCTTTATCCAAAAAATCCAGCAGCAATTATCTTGAGAGATGGGGAGCAAGCCATACTTCTAATATTCCTCAATTTCAAAGCCCATTGAGCTTTGTATCCACAAAACCTCAAGCTTCACAAGCCCAATATTTTGCCACAAAAGCACCCTTCAGAAGTTATTCCTTAGATGACATGTCTTATGCCGATACAATTTCTATTGAACATATTATCCAAACCCTTTTTTCTTCTAATCACTTATTTATCCAACCTCTTGAGTATAAAATCTATGAATAGATTTTGATTAGAACTGGCAGCTGTACTATTGATCATGTAGATGGATCAAGAAATTCATACTTAAATGCTTTACCACTCACTCTTACTATCCTCTATTCAAAAGTCAAAATCCTGCATGTTCTCTCTACAGAAGAATGACGACAACCTCTTCATATGCCTCAAAGGCTTGATTTAGAACTTATTTTTAATTATTGTGATTAAATTTCTACTTGAGAAGCCATCCTCTATTATCAAAACCCATCCTTTCAGCATTCCTGGTTCATCAGATTCAAATCAAGCTCCCATAAAATACCTATGTTGTTCTTCACACAATTCTGGATCCCTTTTGGTGCCACTAAAGACATCTTTCCTCAAGCACTTCATCCTATTTATGAATCCTATTTTGTATCATTTAAAACCCTTCTCAAATTAGAAGAAAAAAGCCTTTATCAGCACCTACAACTTGCAACAGAACCTTATGTTACTATGCAGTTTTATCGCAAGTAGGAGATTCCTTGGATCTTGAAATGGAGTTTTTATAAAGAAATGGACTTCAATCCACCAATTTTATCTCGAATGATTTATATCAATTTTTGGCATCAATTTGATTGTACTGCAATACTCCAGCAATATTCTACCGGTCAAGCAATAAAGCCATCATTCTTTGAAGTTCTCAAAACTCTTAAGAAAGAGAAGGAAAGGCTTCATCTAGCAAGTGATATTAACAAACAGAAGGATTCTTGTTCAGCCTCTCCTTCTGCTCTTTATGTAGTAGCAGATTTGCTACAATGCAAAAAAGAACTTCAAAAGGAAATTATTGAACAAATACAAAAAGAACAGTCATCTGAGAATTCTCCATTAAGTTTTGGTCAGTAGCTGCATCATCTTTGCATTGATAACAATCCTTTTGAAAATATTGCTCCGGACTAGATACAGAAGTTGATGAGACAAAAAGTGATAATGAAGGATTCATATCTATTTGAAAAAAGGAAAAAATAAAATCAAGACAAGACATATGCTTTATCGAGCCACTCAATTTCCCACAAAGCATTCATGACAATCCACTATTCAGAATAAAATTCATCTGCACTGAAGATTGTGATCTTATCCAGTAGTCTTAAAGCATCATGAGATTTATCAACGAATGAAATGAAATGCAAATGTAGTGTACATTTAGATGTAATGAAATGTAAATTATGTTTGTTATGACTATAAATAAGTCTAGTCTTCCTCACGTATAGGCAAGAGTTGGAATATCAGTCAAAATCCAGCCTTGCTTCCACCTCCATCTCCTCACTCCTCTCCCTTTTGCTTTTGTATACCCACCATCTTCCCCATTTTTTAGTATCAGAGCCAAGTTGGTATCAAAATTGTAATCAAGTATTTTGGCAATATAAAGTTGTTTAGTGAGTATTTCTTCACCTATCTTTGTTATGTTATGCTTTGATTTTGCTTAAGGAATTGCTGACTCAGAAGTAAGAACGTCAAAAGTCTTAATACTTAGTTCGGTGTTTGTAATTATTGAGAAATTTTCATCATATTCCACCCAGAGGATGCTGAGATAGCCACTGTTATCACCATTGTTAGCCGTGTGAAGGCATTTAAGGCATTTTGTTATTGTGTAAATCCTCTATTTCGTTAGATACTCATGGTGGATTTGATTAAAAAAGCTCTGTAATACAAATTATGGCTAAGCTTATTAAGAAGTTTGTACCTTTTTCTTCCTCATCATCAAATTCCTTATCTTTTGTGTTTATTAAAAATAGTGAAGAAATCAGTTATGACAATTTCGATCAAGTTATTTGTGACTGGACTATTCCAACTGTAAATAAAAATGAAATTTGTAAAGTTCGAAGTTTCAATTAAAATCAAGTTATAAAGTAAAAACCATCGAAAGAACTAAATCCATTACCAGTAATATTCATCATCTTTCTCTAATCGAGCCCCATGAAATAAAGGAGTATGTTAAAACATACAATTATGTTCATTTTGGATTAGTACAAGTTGCTCTAAAACCTTTAACAAGACTTGGACTTAGAACAGAATCTCTCATCTATGTTCAAGACGCAAAACATAAAAAATTTAGTAATTCATTACTTGGAATGGTTGAATCAAGTTTGGCTAATGGCCCTACTTTCTTCAATTTCTTTCCAAATTTCTCTATTTCCCTTACAGATCCAGGTGCACATGAAGCTCTTACTCTTGCTATCCAAACAAAAGGTTTTGATATGAATCCTCATAATCAAATTCTTGCTCTCATAGATAGAGTTTATTATAAACTCATGAATTCAGTTGTTCCAGTCATAGCCTATTCCCATCAAGCAAAGGTATAACTACTTTATTCCAAACTAATTTCAAAAGTAAAGTTAATATTCCAAAACTCATACAATGGAATGATATTAATCTATCTGGTAAATGGCACTTAGAAAACGCTCAACCTAAAAGGTTTTTAGAAAATCAAGATATTGAAATAATTATTGAACATGAAGATGGAAGTGTTGAAATAAATTTTCAAATAGATTCAGGAGATACAACTCTTACAGTTTATCAACCTTCTAGAAAGTCTTATTCTCATCCTCCCTCTGTGGTAGGATCTTCCATAAAAGAACCATCCCGAGTTTCTTTCTCTACACCTAATGTAGACCATCGACCTACAGGACTTGTGTATCCTTCTTATCAAGCTTCTCCGTCTAATACAATAATCCTTCAGAATTTGATTTCAATATAAATGTTATTGAATGCTTTGAAATTGATAAAGAAATGTTAAAAAGGAATTTAGCTCTACATCCTTTAACAAAATCCTTTTTTAAACAGGTTTCTCAAGAACATAAAGACTTTTTTAAAGAAAAATTGTACAAATATATTTATGAAAATTAAAGAAATATTTACTTCTTTGATTAGCTTAAACGAGCTATAAAGAAAGCTTATAATATTGAAGATTTATCCATCAATATGATAACAAAATTAAGTTTATCTTGGATTATAGCATCTCCACAAAGAACTAAAGAATCTATTCATCCTCCATTACATCAAATCATATATAAAGAAACTTCGGCCGTACCCATAAAAGATGTAGCAAAGATACAAGGAGATAAAGGTAAATCTGAATTAATTTACAAATCAAACTTAAGTCTTCTTTTAGAACAAAATAATTATACAAATATGAACCTTCATACTGTTGGCCAACAAAACAATAGAATTGAAAATAAAGTTGAAAATATTTTAAAAATTTATGAATCATCTTTTTCATAAATGATAATTAAGACGCAAACTTTTGGTTTCCAAGGTGAAGCTCTTAAAGATCTAAAGTTAGAAAGGAAACCTTTAAAATTTTTAGATGAACTAATCAATTAATTATTTCATAGTTTTACAAATATAAAACTTCAAGAAAATAAAGATAAAAAAACTAACAAATCTATAAATGTTTTAGTCTCAAATTCTAAAGCCTCTAGCTCAGATTCAGAATTTTTTGAAGCTGATCCTATAGAAGAAGAGTCTAAAACAGATGAGAATCAAAATGATCAAAATCAAGAATCTGTACAAACCAATAAAATTTTTAAAATACAAAAACTAATAGTCACTATAGCAAAAATAGGAAATTATTATCCAAGACCTACTCCAGTTGATCTTCAATTCGAAGAACAAGCTATTCTCAATGGCCTTCGACTTGAAAACTCCTCAGTATATGAATGGAATGTAGATGGACTATCTGAATATCAAATCCTGCAACTATACCAACACATGATGATATATGTCTCTACCATCATGGCTACCAGTAATGATCAAAGACATGTAGTAAATGTAGTTGTCCTTGGATTTACTGGACAATTACATGGTTGGTGGGAAAAGTACCAATCTGATATAGAAAGACAAGCTATACTAAATGCAGTAAAAAGAGATCCTTCAGGAAATCTTGTTATTACTCCTCAAGGTCAAATGATTCTTCATTCGATTTACATGCTTTTTAACAATATAGTAAAACATTTTATTGGTAATTATATGAATGTAGAAGAAAAAAAATAAAAACTCAATAAATCAATTTATCTTGCCTAACATTATCAAATTTTCATTGGTATAAAATTTTTTCTTATCAAAACTTTATACAATCGATAAAAGTAATTCAAAATTTTGGAAAGAAAATTTTATATCTAATCTTCCTAAACTTTTTACAGAAAAAGTTAGAGAAGAATTAAAATCAGAAAATTATGGAAATTTGAATTATGGAATGTATATATATGGTGATCTAATTCAAAAGATTAATAAAGTTGGATTTTCATTAAGCAATAAAATCAAACTTAAACTTCAAAATGAAAATCAAAAAAGAATCAGCAAGTATGAACTTAGTGATTTTTTTTTTCAATTTGGCATGAAACCATTAATCAGTCCTTCTAGCAAAAATAAAAAGAAAAACTTAAAAAGAAACCATCAAAAAAGAAAATCTAAACATTTTTCAACTCCACAATATTATATTCCCACAAAAAGATATCATAAAAAATCTTCTCATAAAAACCCTTATAAAGAATTAAAGAAATTTTATACAAAAGATAATCCATCCACCTCTTATCCCAAGAAAAAAGAAATACAATGTTATAATTGCACAAAAAAAGGACATATAGCTCTTTACTGCCCAAAAATTAAAGTAAAAACAGAAAAAGAAATCAAAACTATCTTAAAAGAATCCTCATCCTCATCCTTAGAATCATCTCATTCCTCTGATAAAGATTATTCTTCAAATACATGTCATTATAAAATATTTGACAGTGAAATCTAGTATGAATCTGCTTCTTCTACCTCTTTATTTTTAAATGTACTTTCTACTCCAGAAGAGATGGTGCTAGAAATGTTTAAAGATCTAAAAGATGAAGAATTAAAAAATAAATATTTTGTAAAAATATAGAATATAAATAAAGGAACTAAAAAAGGAAAAGCTTCTACATCAAATAACATATCAGACTTACCTGAATAATTTAACATAAAAACTGTATTAGATAGATTAAGAGAGCAACATGCTCCTGCTCATCTATCAATTCAAGACCTTTATAAAGAAATTAATTATCAAAATCAAGAAATAAAAGAATTAAAACAAGACTTAATTGAACTTCAAGAACTCAAACAACGTGTTTAGAATCTTGAATTTCACATACTCAAAAACTATCAAGAAAATAATGCTAATTTAGAAAATCGAAAAAATTGGATGAAAACTTGAATGGTTTTGTAAATTCTTTAACAAGGAATTCACTTAAAAAATAAAAAACTCAAGTTACAATTAAGATCAAAGACTTTTCTATTAAAGTACTCTACTTACTAGATAGTGGTGCAGATGTTAATTTAATAAGAGAAGGATTGATCCCAACAAAATATTATGAGAAAACCAATAATAAACTCAATCTAGCTACTGCTAACAAAAAATTACATATCAAATACAAATTAAGTAATGTTTATGTCTGTAAAATGGACCATGCATAAAGACTAATTTCCTTCCTAGAAAGGATTTAAACAATGATGTTATCCTTAGAAACACTTTTCTACAAATTTTACAGCCTTTTCAAATTGACTCATTAAGTCTAAAAACTATTTTAGCCAATAAAGAATTAATTTTTGATTTTGGTGAATCAACTCCTATTCAACATCAATAGTATTCAGACAAAAGGCAAACAGGAATAAGGTGTTCAAAAAACAATCAAATATCCAGCTCCAAATAAAATAGATCTTATTAATCGTCTCTCTAATGTCTTCATGCTTTCTACATTTGATCCTACATCTAGATTTTGGTACCTTTAAATTCTACCCGGAGTACAGATATAAAACTAGTGTTCTTTTCCTAAAGAAAATAAAAATTCAGATTATTGAAAATTTTCATTCAGACCTATTTGCCTTCAGGAAGTATCCCTTCTCATATGACATCAAGTACAAGCAAAAGCAAAGCCCCTATTCAGGAATCAAGCTCTTCCTTCATACCTACATCCAAAGAAATATCAATTCCCTTCTTCAATTCAGGATTATCTATCACTTCACAAGAACTTATCAATGCCCATTAGAGTGCCATTATCTTTGATAAAAGAAAAAGCACTAGAATAACCCTATCCAAAATTGCAAACCATATCAATGACTAAAAAAGCCAAATCCTTATGTGCCATAACATCCATCAAAGAGCATTGTTATCCAATTATGCTAATGAAAAAACATCCAGAATTCACCTTCTAGAAAAGGTTAACACAGCCCTTCCAGATGAGATAACTATAAGAATTAAAGAAAAAACTATTTATAGTCAAATCAAGGAGCGATTAATGCTCAAAGCTCAATATATAAGCTGGGCAACTGGCTTTCCCAAATTGTTCCTACCATCATATGAAGTTAATATCTCATATATTGAATAAGGATTAGTCCAAAGATTTTCTTTTTACAGAGATGATTTTGAAATAAGACAGCAGCTCCCTGCAATCGTGCGTCATGCCCTCGTAGCCTTGGAGTTACCAAAAGACAACTTCTCATAACGATTTCATCAAGTTTGGGTGAAAGATCAGAAATCCGGTTTTATCAACCTTATCAATTATGGACCATCGAATTATGAAGAAGGAGATTTAATTTACAAAAAATTAATCTCTACCTTAAATGATTACGAGCATCTCCCTGTTGATTATCTAGCTCAATGGTATGAATCTCATGAAGTCGTTACAATGGAATATACAATAAAATGTCTCTAAAATTATGATCCAGCTTCTGATCAATATCAGAGATTTCTCAATCTAAAAGGACATCTTGAATTTGCAAGTACACACAGATATATTTGGTGTGATGGTTGACGAGTTGTTTGCATTACTAATAATCTCGCTGAGCAAACAACAGTGATACAGAATCCTTTTAAATCAGGACATACCAAGCTTAATCAAATTCTCAATGCATATGAAGATACCACTTTTGACATTTCAGAAAAAACTCGTGAAGAATTAATTCAGCGATTCCATGGAGAATTCAAAAATTATAATGAAGGTTGGAATGACCCTTGTCATAATTTTCACTCTATTATGAAGTTCTCCGACAGCTGCAATGGAATTCATCAGGCTAGTGATTAATCTTATCAAGATTTATTAAGAGCTTTCTTTATAAAGCATGCAAAGAAAAGATAACAAAACTTTATCATTGCTACTGTATCTATAGCTAAACTATTCTTTACAAACACATCAAAGTTATGTTGAAAAGGTACTATACAAAATAGCTAATTTGAGAAAGAAAACAAAAGACAATTGGAAAAATCCAAAAGACAACAAGAATGAACAAGGCTCCATAGACTTCTCTCTCTGCAACAGACAAACTAGGTACTATGCAGAAGAATAAAGCAACATCCTCCTAGTCAACAAGTACACTCATCACAGTATGAAGACAAACCATCTATACGGCAACCTGTGATCCTATCCAGCAGTAAAATCCTGAAACATCATGCAATCTGCCAGCACATAAAATGAAATGCAAATGCAGTCTAAATTCAGTTGTAATGAAATGTAAATTATGTTTGCTAAGGATATTTACAGTGCTAGCCTTGTTCATGTACAGGCAAGAGTTGGAATACCAGTGAAAATCCAGCCTTACTTCTACCATCATCTCCTCTCTCCTCTCGCTTCTGCTTTTGTATACACACTATCTTCCTCATTTGGTATCAAAGCAAAGTTGGCATCAAATTTGTAATCTAGTACTTTGGCAATATAAAGTCATTTCGTGAGTATTTCTTCACTTGTCTTTGTTATCTTATACTTTGATTTTGCTTAAGGAATTGCTGACGCAGAAGTAAGAACGTCAAAAGTCTTAATACTTAGTTCTGTGTTTGTTATTATTGATAAATTTTAATCATATTCCACCTAGATCAAAGCTGAGGTAGCCATTGTTGTCACTACTGTTAGCCATGTGAAGGCGTTTAAGGCATTTTGTTGGTGTGTAAATCCTCTAATTCATTAGATACTCATGGTGGATTTGGTTAAAATAACTTTGTCATACAAATTATGGCTAAGCTTATTAAGAAGTTTGTACCTTCTTCTTCCTCATCGACAAATTCCTTATCTTTTATGTCTATTAAAAATGGTGAAGAAATCAGTTATGATGATTAGATCAAGTTATTTGTGACTAAATTATTCAAACCATAAATAAAAATGAAATTTATACAGTTGGAAGTTTTTAATTAAAATCAAGTTATAAAGTAAAAACTATTGAAAGAACTGAATCAATTACTAGTAATATTCAGCATCTTTCTTTAACCAAGCCCCATGAAATAAAGGAGTATGTTAAAACATACAATTATATTCATTTTGGATCAGTACAAGTTGCTTTAAAGCGTTTAAAAAAACTTAGACCTAGAACAGAAGCTCTCCTCTATGTTCAAGATACAAGACATAAAAAATTCAGTGATTCATTACTTGGAATGGTTGAATCAAGTTTGGCTAATAGCCCAACTTTCTTCAATTGCTTTCCATCGTTGTTTCCCTTATAGATCAAGGTGCACATGAAGCTCTTACTCTTGCTATCCAGACAAAAGGTTTTGATATGAATCCTCATAATCAAAATCTTGCTCTCATATATAGAGTTTATTATAAACTCAAGAATTCAGTTGTTCCAGGCATAGCATATTCCCATCAAGCAAAAGGTATGACTACTTTATTCCAAATAAATTCAAAAACTAAAGTTAATATTCCAAAACTCATACAGTGGAATGATATTAATCTATCTGGTAAATGGCACTTAGAAAACGCCCAGCCAGAAAGGATTTTAGGAAATCAAGATATTGAAACAATTATTGAACATGAAGATGGAAGTGTTCAAATAAATTTTCAAATAGATTCAAGAGATATAACTCCTACATTTTATCAACCTTCTAGAAAGTCTTATCTCATCCTTCCTCTGTGGTAGGATCTTCCATAAAAGAACCATCCCGAGTTTCTTGCTCTACATCTAATGTAGGCCTTCGACCTACAGGATTTGTGTATCCTTCTTATGAAGCTTCTCCATTTAATACATATAATCCTTCGGAATCTGATTTCAATATAAATGTTTCTGAATGCTTTGAAATTGATAAAGAAATGTTAAAAAAGAATTTAGCTCTACATCTTTTAGCAAAATCCTTTTTTAAACAGGTTTTTAGAGAAATAAAGTCTTTTTAAAAGAAAAATGGTACAAATATAAGTATGATAATCAAAGAATTATATATTTCTTTGATTGGCTTAAACTAGCCATAAAGAAAGCTTATAATACTGAAGATTTATCCATCAATATGTTAATAAAATTAAGCTCATCTTCGATTATAGCTTCTGCCAGTTTTTCTCCACAAAGAACTGAAGAATCAATACTTCCTCCATTACATCAAATCATATATAAAGAAACTTCAGCCATACCCATAAAAGATGCAGCAAAGATATAAGGAGATAAAGGTAAATCTAAATTAATTTATAAATTAGACTTAAGTCATGTTTTAGAACAAAATAATTATACAAATATTAACCTTCATACTATTGGCCAACAAACCAATAGCATTAAAGATAAAGTTGAAAATATTTTAAAAATTATGAAGCATCTTCTTCCCAAAAGATAATTAAGACACAAACTTTAGGTTTTCATGGTGAAACCCTTAAAGATCTAAAGTTAGAAAAAAAAAACCCTTAAAATTTTCAGATGAATTAGTGCAATTTGCTCTAAAGCCATTAACAAGACTTGGACTTAGAACTGAAGCTCTCATCTATGTTCAAGACAGAAGACATAAAAGATTTAGTAATTCATTACTTGAAATGGTTGAATCAAGTTTGGCTAATGGCCCTACATTCTTCAATTGCTTTCCAAATTTCTCTGTTTCCCTTGTAGATCCAGGTGCACATGAAGCTCTTACTCTTGTTATTTAGACAAAAGGTTTTGATATGAATCCTCAAAATCAAAATCTTGCTCTCATATATAGAGTTTATTACACACTCATGAATTCAGTTGTTCTAGGCATAGCCTATTCCCATCAAGCAAAAGGTATAGCTACTTTATTCCAAACTAATTTAAAAAAGAAAGTTAATATTCCAAAACTCATACAACGGAATGATATTAATCTATCTAGTAAATGGCGCTTAGAAAATGTTCAACCAAAAAGGTCTTTAGAAAATCAAGATATTGAAATAATTATTGAACATAAAGATGGAAGTGTTGAAATAAATTTTCAAACAGATTCAAGAGATACAACTCTAACAGTTTATCAACCTTCTAGAAAGTCTTATTCTCATTTTTAGAATCATCTAGTTCCTCTGATAAAGATTATTCTTCAGATTCATGCCACTGTAAAATATTTGATAGTGAAATCCAGTATGAATTTGCTTATTTTTCCTCTTTATCTTTAACATACTCTCTGCTCCAAAAGAAATGGTGCTAGAAATGTTTAAAGATCTAAAAGATGAAGAATTAAAGAATAAATATTTTGAAAAAATACAGAAAATAAACAATAGAAATAAAATAGGAAAAGCTTTTACATCAAGTAATATATCTAACTTGCCTGAAAAATTCAATATAAAAACTGTTTTAGATAGATTAAGAGAGCAACAAGCTCCTACTCATCTCTCAATTCAAAATCTTTCTAAAGAAATTAATAATCAAAAGCAAGAAATAAAAGAATTAAAAAAATGACTTAATTGAAACGTATTGAGAATCTTGAATTTCAAACACTCAAAAATTATCAAGAAAATAATAATAATTTAGAACATCAAGAAAAATTTGATGAAAACTTAAATGGATTAATAAATTCTTTAGCAATTAATCCACCTCAAAAATGGAAAACTCAAGTTACAATTAAGGTCAAAGACTTCTCTATTAAAGCACTTTGCTTATTAGATAGTGGTGCAGATGTTAATTTAATAAGAGAAGGATTACTCCCAACAAAATATTACAAAAAAACAAAAAAATAAACTCAGCGCAGTAACTGCTAGTAATAAACTCTGTATCCATTACAAATTAAATAACATCCATGTTTACAAAAATGGAACATATATAAAGACTAATTTCCTACTCGGATAAGATTTAAACAATGATGTTATCCTTGGAAATCCTTTTCTATAGATTCTACAGCCTTTTCAAATTGATTCATCAGGCCTTAAAACTATTTAAGATAATAAAAAATTAATTTTTGATTTTGTTGAATCAACTCCTATTCAACATATCAATATCATTCAAAATCAAACTGCTTATAAAGAAAAAGAAATTGCATATCTTTAAGAAGATATTAATTCTTTAAGAATTGAAAAAGAATTACAAAAACCAAAATTCCAAAAAGATTTAATCCAATTTCAAAAATCTCTTGAAATTGAATGTTGTTCTGACCTTCCTTCTGTTTTTTGGCATAGGAAACACCATACTGTTTCTCCTCCATATATTGATAATTTTGATGAATCTCAAATTCCTACTAAAGCCTGACTTATTTAGATGAATAATGACCTTGTACAACTATGTACTAAAGAAATCAATGATCTTCTTGCTAAAAAGCTTATTCAAAATTCACAATCCCCTTAGAGTTGTGCAGCGTTTTATGTAAATAAAGCACTTAAACAAGAACGAGGTGTTGCCCATCTTGTTATCAACTATAAGCCTTTAAATAAAGTCTTAAAGTCCATCAGATATCAAAGCCTTAAATGATCTTCTTTAGATAGTGGTGCAGATGTTAATTTAATAAGAGAAGGATTAATCCCAATAAAATATTATGAAAAAACTAAAAAATAAACTCAGCCTAGCAACTGCTAGTAATAAACTCCATATCCATTATAAATTAAATAACGTCCATGTTTGCAAAAATGAAACATATATAAAGATTAATTTCCTGCTCTGAAAAAATTTAAACAATGATGTTATCCTTGGATATCCTTTTCTATAGATTCTACAGCCTTTTTCAAATTGATTCATTAGGCCTTAAAACTATTAAAGACAATAAAAAATTGATTTTTGATTTTATTGAATCAACTCCTATTCAACATATCAATATCATTCAAAATCAAATTGCTTATAAAGAAAAACAAATTGCATATCTTCAAGAAGATATGAATTCTTTAAGAATTGAAAAAGAAATAAAAAAACCAAAATTCCAAAAAGATTTAATCCAATTTAAAAAATCTCTTGAAACAGAATGCTATTCTGACCTTCCTTCTACCTTTTGGCATAGGAAATACCATACTATTTCTCTTCCATATATTGATAATTTCGATGAATCTCAAATTCTTACTAAAGATCGACCTATTCAGATGAATAAAGACCCTGTACAACTATGTACTAAAGAAATCAATGATCCTCTTGCTAAAAAGCTTATTCAAAATTCACAATCCCCTTAGAGTTGTGCAGCGTTTTATGTAAATAAAGCACTTAAACAAGAACGAGGTGTTGCCCATCTTGTTATCAACTATAAGCCTTTAAATAAAGTCTTAAAGTCCATCAGATATCTAGTTCCAAATAACACTAATCTTATTAATAGTCTAGATGGTGCCTTCATTTTTTCCAAATTTGATCTTAAATTAGGATTTTGGCAAATTCAAATCATCCTAGAGGATAGGTATAAAATTGCTTTTACAGTACCATTTGGCCATTACAAATGGAACGTTATGCCATTTAGTTTGAAAAATGCTCCTTCAGAATTTCAAAGAATAATGAATGAAATTTTTAATCCATATCAAGCTTTTACACTCGTCTATAAAGATGACATTCTTGTGTTTTCAAAATCTATTTTTAACCATTGGAAATATTTAAATATTTTTAAAAAACTTATTATGAAGAATGGACTTGTCTTATCCAAAAAGAAAATGAAGCTTTTTCAAACAGAAATTCAGTTTCTTGGCTTTATAATAAAAAGGAACTATTTCTACAGTCCAAGGAGTTATTAAGTTTGCTTCCCAATTTCCGGATGGAATTCTTAATAAAGAGAAATTGCAACATTTTCTTAGATGCCTTAATTATGTTTCTTTCTTTTATAAAGATCTTACTAAAGAAAGAAAAATCTTGCAAATGCGCTTTGCCAAAAATCCCATAGAATGGTCACCTGCTCATACAAAAGCTATTCAAAATATTAAATAAAAAGTCAAAAATTTACCTTATTTAACTATCCCTCATCCAGATTTATTAAAAATAGTTCAAACAGATACACTTGAATACGTTTTGGAGGAATCCTTCTACAAAGAAACATCCTTGGAAAAGAAGAAATTCTTTGTTTCACTTCTGGATCATGGATGCCCACTCAACAGAATTATTCAACTATTAAAAAGGAAATCCTATCGATAGTAAATGGTATAATGAAGTTCCAAAGTGATTTATTAAACAAAAAATTTTTATTAAGAATAGATTGTAAATCTACTAAAGAAATTTTAGAAAAAGACGTAAAAATCTTACTGCTAGGTAAATGTTTACTCGCTGGCAAACTTTATTAGCCATATTTGACTTTGACATTGAGTATATTGCAGGTAAAAATAGTTCTCTTCCTAATTTTTTATCTTGTGATTTTTACAGGGACAAAGAAATGAAGCCTTGGCAGATTAGACCCTTTCTCCAGTCCCCAATTGAAAAAGTTTCTTCCATTATGAACACTACACCTTTATCCAAAAAATCTAGCGGTTATCTTAAGAGATGGGGAGCAACCCATACTTCTAATATTCCTCAATTTCAAAGCCCATCAAACCTTATATCTAAAAAGCCTCAAGCTTCACAAGCCTAATATTTGGCCACAAAAGCACCCTTGAGAATTTATTCCTTAGATGACATGTCTTATGCCGATACCATTTCTATTGAACATCTTATCCTAATCCTTTTTTCTCCTGATCACTTATTTATCCAACCTCTTGACTATAAAGTCTATGAACAGATTCTGATCAGAACTGGTAGTTGTACTATTGATCATACAGATGGCTCAAAAAATTCATACTTAAATGCTTTACCACCTAATATTACTATCCTCTATTCAAAAATCAAAATCCCGCATGTTCTCTTTATAGAAGAATGGGGACGACCTCTTCATATGCCTCAAAGGCTAGATTCAAAACTTATTTTTATTAATTATCATCTTTCCAGCATTCCTAGTTTATCAGATTCAAATCAAACTCCCATAAAATACCTATGTGGTTCTTCACACAATTTTGAATACCTTTTGGTGCCACTAAAGACATCCTTCCTCAAGCACTTCTTCCTATTTATGAATCTTATTCTGCATCATTTAAAGCCCTTCTCAAATTAGAAGAAAAAAGCATTTATCAGCACCTACAACTTGTAATAGAACTTTATGTTACTATGTAGTTTTATCGCAAGCAGAAGATTCCTTGGATCTTGAAACTGAATTTTTATAAAGAAATGGACTTTAGTCCACTAGTTTTATCTAAAATGATTTATATTAAGTTTTGGCATCAATTTGATTATACTGCAATACTCCAGCAATATTCTACCGATTAAGCTATAAAGCCATCATTCTCTGAAGTTCTCAAAACACCTGAAAAAAAAAACAAAGTCTTCATCCAGCAAGTGATATTGACAAATAGAAGAATTGTTGTTCAGCCTCTCCTTTTGCTATTTATGCAGCAGCAGATTTGTTTCAAATCAAAAAAGAATTTCAAAAGGAAATTATTGAACAAATACAAAAAGAACAGTCATCTAAAAATTCCCCATTAAGTTTTGGTCAGCAGCTACATCATCTTTGCACTGATGACTATCCTTTCAAAAATATTGCTCCTAAACTAGATACAGATGCTGATGAGACAAAATGTGATGATGAAGGATTCATATCTATCCGAAGAAAAGGAAAAAGATAAAGCCAAGACAAGACATATGCTTTATCAAGCCACTCAATTACCCACAAAGCAATCATGACAATCCACTATTCAGAATAAGGTTCATCTACAGTGAAGATTGTGATCTTATCCAGCAGTCCTGAAGCATCATGAAATTTGTCAGTACATGAAATGAAATGCAAATGCAGTGCAAATTCAGTTGTAATGAAATGTAAATTATGTTTGTTATGACTATAAATAAGTCTAGTCTTCCTCATGTATAGGCAATAGTTAGAATACCAGTCAAAATCCAGCCTTGCTTTCACCATCATCTCCTCTCCTCTCCCTTCCGCTTTTGTATACCCACCATCTTCCCCATTTGGTATCAGAGCCAAGTTGGTATCAAATTTGTAATCAAGTACTTTTGCAATATAAAGTCGTTTTGTGAGTATTTCTTCACTTATCTTTGTTATGTTATGCTTTGATTTTGCTTAAGGAATTGCTGACTCAGAAGTAAGAACATGAAAAGTCTTAATACCTAGTTATATGTTTGTTATTATTGAGAAATTTTAATCACATTCCGCCCAAAGTGAAATTGACACTACAACAGTTTTCATCTTTGCCGGCGCAAAATATGTGCCGGTAAAGGTAAGAAAACGCCGGTAAAATTTATTTCTGGCAATATTTTATGCGCCGGTAATCCGCCAGGAAATATTTGTCTGGGATACCATTTGTTGGTGATAAAGTGGAAGCACCGGTAAATTGTTTGTATTGCTGGCGAAATGAGAAACTTTTGCCGGCGTGCTTTAAGGACGTTAAAAAATTAAATTTCATGAATAAATAATTTTTCTAAATTTTTTACTGGCGTTTTTATCACTGGCAATATTAACTTCACTTTTTTTCGATAGGATTTTGCCGACGTTTTATTTCGTTGGCAAAGAATTTTTCTGGTGCTTGCCACAATTTTACCAACGTATTATTTCGCCAATAAAAGATTTTTTCGGTGCCTGCCACGATTTTTTTGGCGTTTTATTATGCCAGTAAAAAATGCTCATAAGATTTTCCCAGTGTTTTATTTCGCTAGCAAAATTTTCTGCTAGCCTGACAAGATTTTGCCGGCATTTTATTTCACCGGCAAAGAATCCTCAGAAGATTATGCTGACGTTTTATATCGCTGGCAAAGATTTTCTACGGTGCCCCTACTTGGTTTTGCTGGCGTTCTATCTCGCCGGTAAAAGTTTGTAAAATTTTTTGTTGTCATTTCATTTTTAATCTTCTTTCCCTATGCATATATTAATTCATTACATTTTTGAACTTCTCTCATTCCATTATCCAAAGCCTGATCTATTACACACCTAACTTCCATTTTCATTCCAAAACCATCAAAAAATGAAACAAGATAAATCATTCCACTTCATATTAATATTCAAATATCCTTTCAACATTCAAATCACTTTACCATTACAAAATTAAAATCCATGATAACATTCTATTCCGTACCAACATTCAAAAAGCAATAAAAATTTACATATTCATATGATCAAGTCATTATTTCACCACTGCTTAAAACAACCTCCTGCATCCCATTTTTATACAAAGCAATCTTTTACTCTGCATACTTGGCCTTCATGTGTGCTGCATCTTAGCTCATCGACTCTTTCTTCACTTTTTATTTAATCTACATAAGAAAAAAGCAAGTGAAAAAAAGAATTAATAAAAAGACTATTTGAAATGGAAAACTAACATTGTGCCTATAAACTATTTAAATAGAACCAACAATTTTAAAAAAACTTCTTAAACAATGTCATAAGCATACTTTAATATAGCCATATATAAGATCATTTAGGATTTTCCTTATATTAGAAAGGACAAAATAAAATTTTACCTAAAAATCAGTTGGCTTGGACCCATGAGCAGTACAAATATGAATCAACAAATTTAAACTTGGGAAGTCAGTTCTGTTCATTTAAGTTAATGAACAAAGAAATGGGTGAAAAATGAATTATTTGCTGGAGGTCCAATCTGGAAATGGGGTTCCCTAGTTTGGTTTGTTTTATAGGGAAGGTTAGGGATGTAACAACAATGACATTAAAGAGGCTGGTTCAAGGTCGTCTTCCACCATTTGAGAGGCAACAGCAAGGGTAGCTTTAAAAGTGGCAGCTGGTTCAGTTGAGGCAGAGGATGCTAATTGAGCACCTGTGATGTGGATGGGTTCAGCAGAGGTTGCAATTATGGAGGTCGAGTCACTGTGTGATGATGAGAGCAGAGGTTCAGCAGAGACTGCAACTGTGAAGGTGGAATCACTATGGGATGATAGGAGCAAAGATTCAGCAGAGACTGTGGCTGGTTTAGTTGAAGCAGAGGTCTACGAAGTTGTGGCTAGGATGTTGGGAGCCTTTCCAAGAATCTGCCTCCTTTTATTTATGCATACCATCTTTATTTTTAGCACGTCTATTTAAAATCCTGCACACTTAATGTTTACAGTTTTGCTATGGACAATTTATCGCTGAAAATTGCACTAGTTTCATGCTTATTTAAAATGTTTAGGAACATGATCAGGGTTAGTGTTTATGCTAATCTCAGAAATCATATTTATATATTTGAAAGTTACATTGTTTATGTGAAAAAAAAAACAAAAAATAGTTTATACCTCAAGCCAATTCTGAAACTGTTTAGTAAGATCTTATATGCATATTGTGAACATATTCACATCTCATATGCTAAATGTTTCAATGAATTAAGAAACCAAAAAATCAAACCTGAAACTTACTAAATTCAGTCTGTATGCCATGCTGTAAACAGTGCAGAAAACAAATTTCTATAATGACCGAACCATGTATATAATTGTGTGATAAATTGAAAACTGATTTGAACCAGTTTAAAACTGATTTTTTTGCACTAATAATTGAATAAGTTTCAGTTTTGAACTGAACTAATTCAGTCCCTTAAAATTCTGATTTCTGTAGTGCTTTTTGGAACCCACATAGTCCATGCATATTAGTTCATGCACCCCACAGTTAATCATGTGCACAGTGTCATTTGTTGAAACTATTTTTGTAGGAAATCACCAGAACACACATAGATTTCCGTGATGGAGTCTCCTCATCATAGGAACTTCTTGAATAACACTATTTTCCGTCTTAAAAATTCTTATCTATCCAAGAAAACCTGCAACTTTAGAAGCTCTTTAGCTTCAATAGTGGTTTAACAAGAACTTTATCAATAACAAACGATGGGTTTGAGCTTTAATAGCTTGTTTTCTCCCTAGCTGCTAAAAAAAGACAACATTCAATTGAATTAACATATCATGCACGCCAACAATACATTGATTAAGTTTTTCTCTTTGTTAGGATTGATTGAGCTACGGTACCAAAAAATAGTTATAAAAAGACAAAAAAAAAAAAAGCTTTGCATCCCAACGAGAAAGATAGTTGACAAGAGTAGTTATATACAAACCAAGAGAAGATGCATCCCTAGCTCCACTGGAGGTGCCAACCCCACCAAAAGCGATACCCGGATCTATGCCCACGCGCTCTGCTAACTGGAGGACTAAGCCCTCATGGAAACTGGTTCTCTTGACATGCTTCGCTAACTGCTCCCGCAGAACAAGCACCTCAAAATTAGGGCCAATCCAAGTCTGGGTCGAAGCTAAAGTGAACTTCGTGCGAATACCAAAACCTTTCAGATATCCCAACCTCTTCCCAAGAACCTTAACAGATATTTGTTCCTCGGGCATAAGAGATGTGATTGAGGGTTGAGACTATTCAACTGTCACTCATACTAATTCCTCCTGCCATTTTTAAACATGTAAAAATCAAATAAAGTGAGTTTAACGTATGTATAAAAAATATATTTGTATTGATTTATCAAAAATGGCTTAGGCATATGTACATATGTCTTCTAAGCCTCCTCGTTTATCCACTTATTATTCTTATGCATATAGTGGGGTCATGGTAGAAATTTGGAAAACTTTGTGCCTGTCCAGCATTCTGTGTTATCTGTTATGACATTAGATATTTCGTTAATATAAGAAATTGAAATTTCATAACTTTGTCAAATAGGAAATATTTCCAAACTAATTCTTACGATCATTTTATGACGTGCTATAAATGATCTAGAGCCACTCGTATGATTCCACAGCATCTTCAACCTGCTCTCTCTCCCTTTCCTCGACTTCTCCTAGAAAGATTGAAAAAAATAATAATAATATATTGCCCAAATGAATCCTAACTAATATAGTGAACTTGATAAAATATTGATTTAAACATATATACAAAATCATTAAAAGTTACCTTCCACTCCTCAGTCTCCCACAAATCATTGATCATCCAGGCCTAGTCATTTGCCTTACAAGGCTTTAGTGGGTGGCTCTTTGGATCGGGAACTCCCGCCTCCAAAAAAGACAAATAGTGGGTATGTAACTCACTCTTCCAGTCCCTGTACAATTTTTGGCACTTTGCATCAATGGCAGACTTAATGATTGGATCATTCAGATAGTCCCCGAACTCAAAAATTTGCTGCAATTGTAAAGATAAACATGTTTTTTGAGTCAACAATTAAACAAAAATGAGTCTAATTGAATCTGTATTAAGCTACTTTCAATGAAATTACCTGAACTCTCTTTACCACCAACTTCTTGATCCCCTCAGGAACAGCCTTCCAGCCTTCTTTCCGAATAGGTGCCTCATCTCGAATCGCTTCCCCGAGAAGGTTCGCTAAGGTTGTGGCAAATTTGCCCTCTGGCGCCTAGCTTCAAGGTGAGATTGAAACTGGGATAGCATGGCCAAGCTGCCTCCTCAGCTTTGCCACCTTTACCCCACATGTCCTATCCTGTACAGCTCTCGGGCCATGGTCTGATGCAGATGCTGTCACGACCACAATATGAATTGAGTTACGAAGCATATAACATTAAAAGAAGTTAGATTTTATACTTAAATAGTTATATATTTCTCACCAACACTACTGCTCAAAACTTGGTCATGCTGGCCAGATGGAATAGCAACCTCCCTAAAATCCATTGGTCTAACATGCATTGCCACCTCGAGCATACTACCCACATGAGAAGATCTTGTGACTAGAGACTGTCTCAGTGTAGCCTGGGCTTCACCCTCGGACATGCTCTCTGCATGAGAAGACCGTGTGATTGGAGGCTGTGCTGGTTTAACTTGGGTTATCCCCTCAGGCATGCTCTTTCCATAAGAATATCATGTGGGTGGAGGCTGTGTTGGTGTAGCCTGGGCCACCCTCCCGGGTATGCTCTCTGCATTGGTAGACCGTGTGACTAGATGTTGTCCTAGTGTAGCATGGGCCATTGCAGCTGATACAGCATGAGCATGTCTACTTAGCTTCCTTCAAGTCATATGAGTAATATGAGTAACCTGTCATAACAAAACAATTAATTATTAGTATAGAAATGAATAAATAAAGTGAATGAAAGATGTTAGTAACGTAGTATAGCTTGCATGTCAAAAATTAATAATTGAAAATAACTTGCTTTAGACACATATATTACCATATTTGCCTGAGGCCTAGAAGACTCATCATCCACATCATCACATATATCTTCATCTGAATAAACCAACCCTACATCACCCTGGGGTGGTATATACTCCTCGTCGTCATCATCTTCATCGGATTCTTTATTTCCCTCCCCATTTTTTCTCCTGCTTGTTTGACCCATTCCTAAAACAATGCTGGCCATGTGCTTTAGCCCTAAATTACGGCATCTCGCATTGTTATCCATGATGTTCTTATTTCTCACCCTCTCATATTCTGTCAACTTTGCTTACTTGGCCACCCAACAAGGTTTGACATATGTTTTGCCTCCCTTGTGCATTTTTGACAACTATATTTGACATACAAGAAAATGAAGAAAAAAATGAAATATATATAGTGAGCCATGAAATGTAAACCAACAACTTTATTAATTTAGAACACTTGTCCATACACAAATCCAAAAAGAAATACTACACATCAAAATCTATATCAGGATCTATATCTGGATCAGATTTACTATGCAGATCATCTTCATCATCATTTATATACTCCGCCATAGTTTCATCCTCGTCATCGCTGTTCTCCTCCATTAGTTCATTACCATTAATTATCTCTGGCAGAATATGATCCCTAAAGTAATAAACATCACTATCTTCAACACAGATTGGGACAACATTAGTGGTTTCGTGTTGATGAAATGCCTCATTAGGCACATCATCCAATTCCGGTACATCCCACACTCCCCGATGCTTGACTCGTTCTACAACTCTCCAGTTGTTGCCTTTGATGGAATCATTAACATAGAAAACTTGCTTCGCTTGACTTGGTAAGACAAATGGATCATCTTTATACCACCGACCCGTAACATCAATGCTAGTTACATGTTGATCGATGTGTATTTTGTTTTTGGTACCATTGTTGTACCATTCACATTGAAACAAAACCACTTTACCCCCATGCATGTATGTTAATTCCCATACTTTGCATATGTACCCATAAAAGTCAATCATCTTCCCTTTATGCTCCCCTGCCATGATCAAACCACTATTTTGGCACTTACGCCGGTTCTCGTGATCTCTGGTGTGGAATCAGACACCATTGAATATGCACCCTGAATACATATAAACTATCAAACCAGGACCATTTGCTAATGACCACATTTCATCGGTTGCTTCTGGCAACCATAGATTTCACAATTCATTCATCTACATGAGCAACATGTGGTAAATTTATCAAATTAATGTCAATTGAAGGCAAGTTAGATAATGTTTACCGTCTCAAAAAGGCATCATATATCTTACACATTGCTTGAACCATTTTGGAAATGTGTCTCGCTGTATTTGACTACTGTCATGCCCTCTTGGATTTTATATTGCATTCTTATGTTCCCTACTCAAGGAAATTCAATTCATGAGCAAATAAAAGTAAAGGCAGAATCAACAACTTCACAATCTATGCACAAATGTGTATAAACCAAACCACTTGCTCAAGATACGGTTCTAGCTCGGGACTATTATGCAATACAAACCAATGAACCTTGTCACGATCATTCTGAGAAGGATCCAGTGCCCTTGTGATTGGTGCAAAGGGACGGACATTTTGCGTGAAGATCTCCATCCCTAGACCACGCACGCCACCATCATTATTTCATTCATTTTGATCAGTTCCTTTCAGGTACATTGAGCAAAAAGTCAAAAACTCTTTAACAATATAAGCTTCAGCGATCGAACCTTCAGGTCGTGCTCGGTTGATAAAATAACCTTTTAAAGTCCCAAGAAACCTTCAAACAAGGAACAATTAATATTAAGGTTACTTAAGACAATCACAATACTACATGAGTAATGCTTCATGGGTTGGTAACAATTACCTTTCAATGGAGTACATCCACTGATATTGCACTGGTCCAGCAAGCATGGCCTCACGTGGCAAGTGAATTACAAGATGGACCATTACATCAAAGAATGCAGGAGGAAAAATCCTCTTAAGCTTGCAAAGTATGAGCACTCCTCGTTCCTCCAGTTTTTCTAAATCACTTTGCTTCAATGTTCTCGAGCATAGGTCCTCGAAGAAACTACCCAACTCAAATAGAGTTATACTTAACTCCTTATCCACATAACCACGTAGGCCAACCGGAAGAAGACGTTGTAAGAGGACATGACAGTCGTGACTTTTCATACCCCATAATTTACCATTTTTCGAGGTCACACATCTAGAAAGGTTAGCTACATAGCCATCTGGGTACTTGATTGATTTCAAGAACTTATAAAAACCCTCCCTTTGTTTTGGGTCCAATGTGTAAAATGCCTGGGGTTTCACACGGTTTCCTTGTTCATTCCTCTGCAAATGCAATTCTGGCCTAATGTCCATGTCTTCAAAATCCTCACGTGCTTTGTCTATGTCCTTGTTCTTCTTATCGATGCCCAACACTGTCCCAACAACATTTTCACAAATGTTCTTCTCTATGTGAATGATATCAAGGTTATGCCTAAAGTTTAAGCTCTTCCAATATGGTCGCTCGTAAAGGATTCTTTTCTTTGTCCAATTCAACAGTGCAGGCTCACGAGGTCTTTTCCTATTAGTAGGACCCTTCCCGAACCTAATTTCCAATAGTCCATCCAATTGATCTAAAACCTTTTGCACCGGTAACTCCAAGGATTTCATGTTATTCTCTGGCTGACCGTTGAACTTCTTGCTCGACTATTGGTGGTTCTTAGGTAAGTAAATTCGATGTCCCACCCACCCAATCTTACTTTTTAACCTAATCGATAATGAATCTTCGTTGCAAGTGGGACAAGCTTCGTAACCTTTTGTACTCCAACCAGATAAGTTACCATATGCGGGAAAGTCATTTATGGTCCACATCACAGTCGCATGCATTTGAAAGGTCTGTTTACTATGAGCATCTTAAGTTTGGACACCATTCTCCTAGTTGATGTAATAAATTGATAAATTTCTTTATTTATCAATAAAATCATGCTTTGCTTTTATGAGATGAATGTTATTTTACTACTTCATGCACATGACCAATACGTATGACATAATGGTTCATGAGTTTAACCGGATCCCATTAGTATATTAGATGTGATATATGTGCATGGATGGGATCCACACGCGGGAGATATATGTCACAAATCTTATACTTAAAATAGCTTCACAACCAGTAATGAGATTGGGCATCTCATTTGATAAGGCTGCAGCACTTTGATCACTATGAGATAGTGTGATTTGTCTCGATCATCAGAATGTAAGATTCTGGATCACGGTGCTGATACATTGGATGTATTGAAGGACCATGAGATGCACCTTATGGAATTCCGTCTCAATAATAAGGTATGCTCTCATAATTCCCTAGCAATAGGCTCTCAATCCTGAGACATTGATGAACTCAAGTTTCTATCTATTCATTTGCTTTGAGTCACCAATGAGTGAGGCCGACTGTAGGTTAATACCTCGGTGTCTTGGGTATGTGGTAGTAGAACTGTGGGAACGTTGAATGATCAAGATGGAATCTATCTCTATTATCCCCTTGTGCCAATTAATGGATTTATCGTTAGTAAGTGCACACCCATCTCAATTAAGAGTTAATTGGATGATACTGATGATTACTGTGATTAATTGGGGCTCAAGGATAATAAGATGTGGAACTTAGATTGGAAGAGACGGATTTATTCCAATTGATCCATGGATATTGATAGAGGGGCCTGCTTGTGGTAATTGGGAAGTTTAGGGTCTTCATTGTAATTTATTCCTAAGATTGGAGTGCAATTGCATTTATATAGTGGTGTTATTTGCAATTAACTGTGGGCCCGGATTGCACATAAGGAATCCCTAGTGGTCCCCACGCTAGCCCAAGATATTGGAAAACACTAATCCGACTTGAACTCTAGAAATAAGAGTTTGGAAAGGAGAAAGCTGCTAATTGCTTTGGAAGTAAGACTTCTATTTCAATTAGACAAGGGAGAGATTTGGAAGTCTATAAAATCTCTTGGACGTCTAATAAGACTCCCTCTCACGCCCAAAACCCTTTCGTGCAAGAGTTGCACGAGTTTCTCTCCTTCCCTCTTCTAGTTCCTTGGATTTTCGAGTTGGGAATTTTCTCCTGAAGATTCCACCATTCTTCTCGAGAAAAGAAATCCAATTCGGGGGTCATAGTGTGGAAGGCTAAGAGGTGTTGAAGAAATCCATTAGAGCACTGCGGATCTCCAAAGGTATGATCTACTTCTTGCATGTTGTAGATTATTTTGGATGTTTAGTGCTGGTAGAATTTTTACTGTACATGGTCACGAGAGTGAGGGTAACGCGTCCTGGATTGGGTTTTGGTCTTATGGATAGTTGATCCCTGTGTCAAGTGGGTCAAAAGTTTTGAAAATCTATCCACGAGACCCACCTACTTCCTACAATTGGTATCAGAGCCATACCTCATCTCTAATCATGTTAGATCAGTAATCTTGTTCTAATCTTCGCATGAGATGTGAAGAGGATAGAGCAAGGGCTATGATAGGATCAGTGTTTATTGGGTTTGCTTACTATTATAGTAGATGCATGTTTGGAAAGTCACAAAAGGTTTTAATCATGATAGGAGGATGATAAGATGCCATTAAAAGCATACTGAGATCATTAGAGGTGACTGGGTACAGCAGGAGCCGAATCTAAAAAAGAACCCAAATTTCTGGGTTCGTAGGTCGGTTAGTCAAACGGACCACTATGGCTGTAGAGGTCTGTTGGCTAACCGTAAGGACCAGATCGGCTAGCCGAACCTAGGCAGAATTATCTTGTTCTTGGTCTGAGTTGTTGTTGTTTTTTTTTTTTTTTCGGGGGCGCTGCCCCTTGGAACCCCGCGAGCTGACCGGGCAGCTCGACCCCCGCCGGGGGCGCTGCCCCCGAACCCCCGTTGCGTAGGGGATCTTGTATCATGGTGGCAAAATATTTGGCATCTTGTTTTTCCATTATGGTTTGGCAACCTGGTTTTGTGAGATGCTTTGTTGTATGAGATACTAACTTGCAGGTGATAATGTCCTCTCCATATGGCCCACATGTTTTTCTTTCCTTTTAATTATTGGTTTATTTGTGGCTAAGTGTAAAGGGTATCATGGTCTCCTTGGTTTCCCGTGAAAGGGCAAGGCATGGTGAATTTCCCTATAGCCCTTTTATTTCCATGTTTTAGATTACCATGTAAGTCTCATTATAGAGACAATAGGAATTTATGTATTTTTAAAATTTGTAAATTCTGGAGATGTCCGAAACAAAGAAGGAAAGAGAAGCTGGACTCCTAATCAAAGAGTTTGAAGATTGTCAAAAGGTCTTTTGGAGATGCCCAAAGAGTTTGAGGAATCCCAAAGTTTTGGAAAGTCTAGAAGTCCAAGAAGTCTTTTCTGCCTGGGTCATGTGGAGGAGAGGACTAGTCTTTTTGTTTTAGCACTTTCTATTTATGGATGAATGCTTATTTTAGAGTATTTCCATATCTGATCCAAACATAGCAAATTCCAAAATTGGTCAAATCAAATTAATTTTTGGAAAGAGTTCTAATTAGAGTTGGTGGGCCCATGAGATGGATTTATTGGCAACACTAATTTTAGAAACTGGACTTTCCTTAAAATAACTTGACTTGGAACCAATCATTGGTCTTATCATGAGATGAATATATACCTATATTTGATGGAACCATACACCTATAAGGAAATCCTCAACTCTAAAATATTAAGTGGGAGCGGGGCATTTCTATGTATATAAAAATCCCCATGGTTTTCCACCATAGGTCCATTGTAAGGAAAGTATTAGCCTCGCGCTATTTTGAGAATGGCCATTCCCCACGGAGGGCTTGTATTTATCTGGATACTGGATATGGATCTCCTATGGATAGTGTTGATGAGACGAGGTGGGAGCCCACTCCCCAAGGAGGAGCTACCCACAACAGTTGTCATGCAATGCTAGTTGGTGGGTCACACTTAACTAAAATAATGATGTAGTATCCCTAAGGATTTGCCTCATGTATTTTAGAAACCGAAGCCAATCAGGAGTCATACATTATTTGGTATGAGATACCTAGATTGTAATGAATGAAGGGGATCATGGATAGTTAGACTTAATCCAAATTTTGACCAACTTTGATCCGCACCAGTCTAGGAGGTATTTGCACTCCCCAAGGAGGCATACCCCGCAGGATTGGGATTCCGATGTATTCTGAATTTTGTGGTTATGAGGATTCCCACATAAATTTGGTAGAATACTAAACCCTAATGTTATTTAAATTTATTAATTGAATGTATGGTTATGTGTTACAGTATTACAAGCATGAATTCGAATACTTTCAATCCACTTGCGACCATCCTCAACCAGAATAAGTTGGTGGGATCCAACTATGTAGATTGGAAACGGAATCTGGATATTGTCCTGACAGCTTCAGGATATAAATATGTCCTTACCAAAAACCCCCTTGAAGAGCCTGGCCCAGATGCATCAGAAGTAGAAAAGGACCTTTACACCAAATGGGCTAAAGACGATGAGATGGCCTGATGTTACATTCTAGCATCCATGTCTAGTGTGCTGCAACATCAACATCAATCTTATAAGACTGCATATGATATGATATCGAATTTAAAGGAGATGTTTGCAGAACAAGGCAGACCTGCTAGGCAGGCAGCCATGAGGGTGCTCATTAGCACCAAGATGGCTGAAGGTACATCGGTACAGGAACACATGTTGAAGATGATGGACTCATTAAATGAGTTAGATGTACTGGGAGCTGCGATTGATGCAGAATCGCAGATTGACATAATCCTTGATCACTACTAGAGTCATTCAACAATTTCAAGGTCAATTATAATAGGAATAAAATTAATCTGACTCTGGCTGAGCTATCTAGTCAGCTGGTAGCAACTGAAGGGATTATGAAGAAAAAACCAACTGCCTTAATGACAGAAAAGTCAGATGCCAAGTCCAAGCCGAAAGGCAAAGGGCGGAAAGGCAAAAAGAAATCAATTCCAAAAGGTCCTAAGGTGGAGAATGGTCTAACTAGTGGCGTGGCTAAAGCTAAGGGTTCAGGGACAAAAGGAAAGTGTTTCCATTGTGGTAAGACAGGACATTGGAAGAGGAATTGTCCAGAATATCTGTCTAAGAAAAAGACCCCAGGTATGATTGAGTCACTTATATCTGAAGTTAGTTTTGCAACTGGTACTTCAGAATCCTGGTGTGTGGATTCCGGGGCAACTAATCACATATGTAATACGTTGCAAGGTTCAGGGAAACCAGGAAGCTAAGTGATGGAGAAATCATTGTCAACCTAGGATCTGACGCTAAGGCGGAGGCTGTTTCAGTAGGAGTCATTACTTTATGTTTTTCAAATAATAAATTGGTTTTGTCAGAAACATTATATGTACCGTCTTTAAGGCAGAATTTAATTTCAGTTTCTAGTTTGGTGAATAAAGGTTATTCTATTACTTTTGGTACTGAAGTTGTCATAAAGAGGAATGGTACTTTCATATGTTCTGGCAAGGTAACCAATGGACTTTATTTGATAACTCCCACGATGTATGAGATACATGATACTGAAACAATTAGTAGATCATCATTAAAGAGAAAGTCACCTTCATCTAATCCAACAAAACTTTGGCACCTGAGGCTAGGTCATATAAACCTTAATAGGATTGAGAGGCTAGTGAAAGATGGTATCTTACCTTCATTGGTGGTAGAACCAATGCCTATCTGTGAGTCCTGTTTGGAAGGTAAAATGACTAAAAGACCCTTTTCAGCTAAGGGTAATAAGGCCAAAGATTTATTGGAATTAGTGCATACTGATGTATGCGGGCCCATTAATGTCAGGGCCAGAGGAGGATATGAGTACTTCATCACTTTCACAGATGATTACTCAAGATATGGTTACATATACCTTACGCACCGCAAGTCCGAAGCTTTTGAAAAGTTCAAAGAATTTCGAGCGGAAGCGGAAAAGCAATTAGGTAAGAGTATCAAGACTCTTCGATCAGATCGAGGAGGGGAATATCTCTCTGCTGATTTTATGGGCTACTTATCAGAAAATGGGATTCTATCCCAGTTGTCTGCTCCTGGTATGCCTCAACAGAATGGAGTAGCAGAAAGAAGGAACCGGACTCTTTTAGATATGATTAGGTCTATGCTGAGTTTCTCAAGATTACCTATACCCTTTTGGGGATACGCTTTGGATACTGCAATGTACATACTAAACCTCGTACCATCTAAGTCTATACCTAAGACTCCCCGGGAATTGTGGTCTGGGCGAAAGCCTAGTCTACAACATTTACACATTTGGGGTTGTCCAGCACACGTGCTCAAGGTTAAGACGGATAAGTTGGAAGCGAAGTCGGAAGTATGCACATTTGTAGGATATCCTAAAGGAACCAAAGGTTGGTTATTCTATAATCCCAGAGAGCAGAAAGTGCTGGTTAGCACCAATGCGGTTTTTCTGGAGGAAGATTATATGATGGACCAGAAAATTTTAGAAAAGGTGATCTTGGAAGAGATTCAGGAGCAATCAATTCCAAATCCAAGTATGACCGGACTTGAGGAAGAACCGCCCTTACCAGACCCAGTAGTTACACCAGTACCTCGTCGTAGTGGGAGGATTGTCAGACCCCCTGACAGGTTCTCATTCTTGGGAGAGTCTTATGAAGCAATCCCAAAAGAGCCGAAACAAGATCCCTCTAACTATGATGAAGCAATCAATGACTTAGACTCGGGATGCTGGCAAGACGCTATGAAAGCTGAGATGGAGTCTATGTACTCAAATCAGGTATGGACACTTGTGGACTTGCCTGCCAATATTAAACCTATTGGATGCAAGTGGGTCTACAAGAGAAAAAGAGGACCAGATGGAAGAGTGGAGACCTATAAGGCTAGGCTTGTTGCCAAAGGATATACTCAGAAAGAGGGGATCGATTATGAGGAAACCTTCTCGCCAGTAGCCATGCTCAAATCCATCCGGATACTCTTATCCATTGCGGCTCATCTCGATTATGAGATTTGGCAAATGGATGTCAAGACGGCTTTTCTCAATGGCCATCTTGAGGAAGACATCTATATGGTGCAGCCAGACGGTTTTGTAGCTAAAAACCAGGAGCAAAAAGTTTGCAAGCTGCAGAAGTCTATTTATGGACTGAAGCAGGCATCCCGAAGCTGGAATATCCGTTTTGACAAGGCAATCAAGTCATTTGGTTTTTGTCAAAATCCGAATGAGTCATGTGTGTACATGAAAAGTGAAGGTGACAGGGTAGTTTTTCTGGTTTTATATGTCGATGACATCCTTCTCCTCGGGAAAGACATAGGAATGTTGTCAACGGTAAAAGTTTGGTTAGCCAAGACTTTTGATATGAAGGACTTGGGAGAAGCTAGTTACATCCTAGGGATTAAACTCTATCGAGACGGGAAAAATAGGATGATTGGCTTATCCCAAGCTGCATACATAGATAAGGTGCTAGTACGGTTTGCAATGCAAGACTCTAAGAAGGATATCACACCTTTCAGGCATGGAGTGCACCTTTCCAAGGATCAGTGTCCTAAGACACCCGAGGAAAAGGAGCAGATGAGGTCGATACCATACGCTTCGGCTGTTGGTAGCCTCATGTATGCTATGTTATGTACTAGACCAGATATCTGTTATGTAGTGGGCCTAGTCAGCAGATATCAATCTAATCCAGGACCTGAACATTGGACTGCTGTAAAATGTATTCTCAAATACTTGAGAAGGACTAGAGATTACATGTTGATTTATAGCAGTGATGAGTTGATTCCAGTCGGATACACAGATTCTGACTTTATGTCAGATAAGGATTCTAGGAAATCCACTTCCGGTTATGTATTTATGCTTGGAGGCGGAGCTATCAGCTGGAGGAGTATAAAACAAGAATGTACCGCTGATTCAACCTCGGAAGCTGAATATGTAGCAGCTTGTGAAGCAGCTAAGGAAGCAGTATGGCTTAAAAGATTCCTTTTGGAACTTGGGGTGGTACCTTTGGCACGACAGCCACTCACAGTTTACTGTGACAGCAGCAAGGCAGTCGCTCAGTCAAAGGAACCCAGAAGCCATAAAAGCCAAAAGCATGTACAGAGGAAGTATCACTTAGTCAGAGAGATTGTGCAGAGAGCTGATATTGCTATTACCAAGATAGCCTCTGCAGACAATTTGACAGATCCCTTTACTAAGCCTTTGACTACCAAAGTCTTTGAGCAACATGTAGAAGGGATGGGCATGAGATGCAACCCTGACTGGCATTAAGCCCAAGTGGGAGATTGTTAGATTTTGTGGACTCAATCCATAAGTTGATGTAATAAATTGATTAATTTCTTTATTTATTAATAAAATCATGCTTTGCTTTCATGAGATGAATGTTATTTTACTACTTCATGCACATGACCAATACGTATGACATAATGGTTCATGAGTTTAACCGGATCCCATTAGTATATTAGATGTGATATATGTGCATGGATGGGATCCACGCGCGGGAGATATATGTCACAAATCTTATACTTAAAATAGCTTCACAACCAGTAATGAGATTGGGCATCTCATTTGATAAGGCTGCAGCACTTTGATCACTATGAGATAGTGTGATTTGTCTCGATCATCAGAATGTAAGATTCTGGATCACGGTGCTGGTACATTGGATGTATTGAAGGACCATGAGATGCACCTTATGGAATTCCGTCTCAATAATAAGGTATGCTCTCATAATTCCCTAGCAATAGGCTCTTAATCCTGAGACATTGATGAACTCAAGTTTCTATCTATTCATTTGCTTTGAGTCACCAATGAGTGAGGCCGACTATAGGTTAACACCTCGGTGTCTTAGGTATGTGGTAGTAGAACTGTGGGAACATTGAATGATCAAGATGGAATCTATCTCTATTATTCCCTTGTGCCAATTAATGGATTTATCATTAGTAAGTGCGCACCCATCTCAATTAAGAGTTAATTGGATGGTACTGATGATTATTGTGATTAATTGGGGCTCAAGGATAATAAGATGTGGAACTTAGATTGGAAGAGACGGATTTATTCCAATTGATCCACGGATATTGATAGAGGGGCCTGCTTGTGGTAATTGGGAAGTTTAGGGTCTTCATTGTAATTTATTCCTAAGACTGGAGTGCAATTGCATTTATATAGTGGTGTTATTTGCAATTAACTGTGGGCCCGGATTGCACATAAGACGTGGGGTCGCGGTGTTCCAGTTGGAGCCAGCTTTCTAAGGAATCCCTAGTGGTCCCCACGCTAGCCCAAGATATTGGAAAACACTAATCCGACTTGAACTCTAGAAATAAGAGTTTGGAAAGGAGAAAGCTGCTACTTGCTTTGGAAGTAAGACTTCTATTTCAATTAGACAAGGGAGAGATTTGGAAGTCTATAAAATCTCTTGGACGTCCAATAAGACTCCCTCTCACGCCCAAAACCCTTTCGTGCAAGAGTTGCACGAGTTTCTCTCCTTCTCTCTTCTAGTTCCTTGGAGTTTCGAGTTGGGAATTTTCTCCTGAAGATTCCACCATTCTTCTCGAGAAAAGAAATCCAATTCGGGGGTCATAGCGTGGAAGGCTAAGAGGAGTTGAAGAAATCCATTAGAGCACTGCGGATCTCCAAAGGTATATCTACTTCTTGTATGTTGTAGATTATTTTGGATGTTTAGTGCTGGTAGAATTTTTACTGTACATGGTCACGAGAGTGAGGGTAATGCATCCTGGATTGGGTTTTGGTCTTATGGATAGTTGATCCCTGTGTCAAGTGGGTCAAAAGTTTTGAAAATCTATCCACGAGACCCACCTACTTCCTACAATTCTCTGGCTGACCGTTGAACTTCTTGCTCGACTATTGGTGGTTCTTAGGTAAGTAAATTCGATGTCCCACCCAGCCAATCTTACTTTTTAACCTAATCGATAATGAATCTTCGTTGCAAGTTGGACAAGCTTCGTAACCTTTTGTACTCCAACCAGATAAGTTACCATATGCGGGAAAGTCATTTATGGTCCACATCACAGTCGCATGCATTTGAAAGGTCTGTTTACTATGAGCATCTTAAGTTTGGACACCATTCTCCCATAACTCCTTCAATTCGTCAACCAAGGGCCTTAGGTACACATCAATCTCCTTCTCAGGTGCCCGTGGCCTAGGAATAAGTAAAGACATCATGAAAAATGGATCCTTCATGCACATCTAGGGTGGAAGGTTGTAAGGCATAAGTATGATTGGCCACATGCTGTAAGAAGTGCTCATGTTGCCAAATGGGTTGAATCCATCGGTGGCCAGCCCCAACCTCACATTGTGAATCTCTCGGGCAAACTCTAGAAATTTCAAATCAAATTCCTTCCATTCTTATAGTCAGTTGGATGCCTACCCAGATCGCCATCCACGCGATTATCATGGTACCATCTCATCTGTTTGGCTGTAATCCAAGACATCTATAATCTCCGTAACTTAGGTGTCAACGGGAAGTAATGCAATATCTTATGAGCGATCCGCTTACTCTTGCCATCATTGACCTTATACCTAGGCTTGCCACATTTCGGACACTTTTCCAAGTGAGAATTCTCCTTCCAAAACAATATGCAATCATTATTGCATGCGTCAATGTGCTCGTACCACAAGCCCAAGTCACGCAGTATCTTCTTGGCCTCATAAATGGCTGCCGGAACTACATTACCTTCTGGTAAGGTGTCCTTAAATATCTCCAAGACCTTATCGAACGACTTGTTGCTCCACCTGGATTATACCTTCACATGTAGCATCTTAACGACAAATGCTAACAAGGTTTCAGAATCTTTACAACTCGGGTACAAACCACATTAGGAAGCCTCTAGCATAATCTCAAAGTTCCGCACGTCATCCATCCCTAAGGTGTCATCCATCATGTAAGTCCCCCTTTCAAGGTCCTCTAGCAACTCATCATATCCATTCAGATCTTCATCTGATTCATCCTCGCTATCATCCGATTCATCAGATTGTGCAAGTTCCCCATGTTGTAACCAAGTATCGTAGGATACTAACATCCCATGCCGGAGTAGATGGTATCTCACAATCTCATAGTCATGTCTATAACTGTTACAATAGTTGTTGCATGGGCACTTTATCACTTTACTTCCATCAGAATTCGCCTTTGTGAATTTAAAAAAAGAATTCACCCTGTTTATATACGGCTGACTCAATCTATTCTGATATAGTAGCATCCAACTCTTGTCCATATCTGTTCATATATGCAAGGTGACAGTTATCTCAGATTCAACTAATAGATGGTATAAAACACCAGATAAGACAATGCCACAATCATATACAAATATATTTACAATACTAGAAAAATCAGGTTTTTCATGGAAAGTCCATCTATACCAAATGATGAGAAAAAATATGTAAAAAACAAAATGAAGCACTTAATCTACTATTTTTCAATGAATTTACTGTTACACAAATGTTTTAAGTAAACAACTATTTGGGTCCAAGTCCATCTCCTCTATGTGTTTGGGTTTGGCTTTTGGTGTTTTACTTAAATATGAGTTCAATCTTAGACTAGACATTTTTTTTATGTGTTAAAGAACTTAGACTAAACTTGATTCTGCAAATATATAGAAATGGGCCAAATATCATTTTCTTCAAATAGCCTAGTCTTAAAAATTTTATTTTCAAAATTACATGAATAATCTGTACCAAAGACAGATTTGATTTCATCTTGGGTTTTTCTACTGCTCTTGATCTCGGTTTTTCCTGCCATTTGGCTTTAGGTTCTCTTCCTTTTCCTTTTCAATCTCATGACACCCTATGAGTTTTCCATTGCATATACCAATCTAGGTGGCTTGCATGATTCAGGGTGGTCCTTTGAAACGTGGTGGTCCATTTGTGGGTATTGACCTCAAGGTGATTGTTATTGTCCTATACTTCAAGTAACAGGTTTTATTTTCTTTATTTAAAAATGTTTTTCCCTTATTTTTTTTAAAGATGAGTGGGGGAGGCTCTAGTCATAAGAGAATGATAATATATTTTGAATGTTGCTAGCCTATTAGGTTGCGATTTTCTTGAGTTTTATTTTTTTTTATTCTCTATATATAACAGAAGGTGAAGATTACTTATTTTCACTGTTGAAGCAAGGGTGCAAACTATTTATGTTGATGTTGGTAATCTTGTGAGGGAGATGGAGCCATATGAAGTTAATACAGTCATCTTGAACCTGATGAAGTCATGGATCAAGGAGAGAATGAAAAAAGGGAGGGAATGTCTTGAAAAAGCAAAAGAAACTGAGGTATGCAATCAGTTGAATAACTGCTCTAGTTTTCTTTTGTAAAATCTACTAAAACTTGAAACTGCCCATGTTTCAAACATCAAATCCAAAGTAAAAGACAGAGCTCCATGCGCAATCAGCTATGGAGATTACAAAGTTGGCTAATGAAACTGTGGATGACTTATTTGAAATCGCTGCCAGAGGTAGGGGAGAAGATCTGTTAACCTAAAGGGGAGTACACCCACATCCCACACACACACCCCCAAACCCATACACCATTGCCCAAACACACCCACATCCCCACAGACACACCCATAGCCACACACCAAACTTGCTTCTAATTGAACTGCTCTTCTTGGTTGTGTTATAATAATGGACAACATATGGATGCAAGCACATAGCTATCAATGTTTGCAATGTGCTTGGCAACTGTGCAATCATTTGAAGCAAGGCATGACTTTAACCTTTACACTTGGGCTGTCATATGAACCTAGTAACTATCTCATTAAAAATGGAAAATTGCAGCGAAAGGTGAAATTGGTGATCAAGGATCATCTAGGGGGGCTATCATATGAAACAACTTGGGCTATTCATAAGAAATATGGTGACCCTAATCAATGGCTCCTCTTTGTCCAACATTTTTAAGTCATTATGGCATTTTGTCAAACACTATTTGCATATTCAAACTCGCAGTACATACAATCTAAAATACCATCAAAAATTAAATAGAAATACCAACAAAAAAAAGGAAAAAAAAGCTAAATCAGTGAACGATAGTACAAAGCTAAAACCCCACAGAACCCATAAAAAAATACACACATTAAATTGGTAAACGATTTCCTCTATAATGAAAATAGAGATGAAATCGAAAGGGACAAGATGCGCAAAAGAAACCCTATACCTGCCCCTTGACCTTGAGATTGATGTGAGTTGCAAACGGTGGTGATGAAAGGCAGACGACGGTGGTATGAGAAAGAAGAAGAGCTGCAGTAGCAAACGGTGGCGGTGAAAGGGGTGGGGTGACTCCAGTAGCAAACGGTGGTGATGAAAGGTAGACAACAGTGGTGGGTTGACTCCAGTACCCCGCAGTGGCAGGTTCTTTCTTTCTGTTTGATCTCTTTTGTTGGTTCTCTCTCTCTCTCTGATCTCTGATCTCTGTAATCTCTCTCTCTCTCTCTCGCTGGGTTTGGGCGCTGAAAAGGGGAAACCAGGGTGGTCGACTTTATATATAACTGAGGGGATTGCCGCATGAGAATTTATATCACATCGTCCGTTTTATTGGATGGCCAGGATGAGAATTTGAAATGGTATTCCCGACGAATTTGGTGCGCCAGCAAAAATCATGAATTTATTAATAAAAATAAAATATTTTAAAAATTATTTCCCGGTGCAACTAATGCACCAGCAAAAGCTAAAAAGGTGCCTCCCTCAAATATTTTAGCACATAGAGATATTTGCTGGCGATCAAGAGAGGGCATCAGCATAAATCTAAGATTTGCTGGCGAAAATAAATATTCGCCAGTGAAAACTTAACCTTTGTCGATGAAATAAACCATTTATTGGGATTAATACAAATCTTTACCAGCGACTAGACATACCAGGAAAACTATAACTTTTCCTGGTGAAATAAGCTTATTGGCCTGCCAAAAGCATATCTTTGTCGGCATTCAAATATTTCACCAGAAAAAAAATGCCGGGAAAACTGTAAATTCTTGTAGTGTGAGGTAGCCAGTGTTGTCACCGTTGTTAGCCGTGTGAAGGGGTTTAAGGCAATTTGTTGGTGTGTAAATCCTCTATTTCGTTAGATACTTGTGGTGGATTTCGTTAAAATAACTCTGTAATACAAATTTTGGCTAAGCTTATTAAGAAGTTTGTACCTTCTTCTTCCTCATCATCAAATTCCTTATTTTCTATGTCTATTAAAAGAAGTGAAGAGATTAGTTATGATAATTTAGATTAAGTTATCTGTGATTGGACTATTCCAACCTTAAATAAAAATGAAATTTACAAAGTTGGAAGTTTTCAACTAAAATCAAGTTATAAAGTAAAAACCATCGAAAGAACTGAATCCATTACCAGTAAATTCAGTAACTTTCTTTAATCAAGCCCCATGAAATAAAGGAGTATGTTAAAACATACAATTATATTCCTTTTGGATTAGGGCAAGTTGCTCTAAAGCCATTAAGAAGACTTGGACTTAAAACAGAAGCTCTCATCTATGTTCAAGATACATGACATAAAAAATTCAGTAATTCAATACTTGGAATAGTTGAATCAAGTTTGGCTAATGGCCTTACTTTCTTCAATTGCTTTCCAAATTTTTTTATTTCCCTTACAGATCCAGGTGCACATGAAGCTCTTACTCTTGCTATCTAGACAAAAGGTTTTGATATGAATCCTCATAATCAAAATCTTGCTTTAATATAAAAAGTTTATTATAAACTCATGAGTTTAGTTGTTCTAAGCATAGCCTACTCCCATCAAGCAAAAGGTATGACTACTTTATTACAAGCTGATTTCAAAAATAAAGTTAATATTCCAAAACTCATACAGTGGAATGATATTAATCTATCTGGTAAATGGTGCTTAGAAAATGCTCAATCAAAAAGGTCTTTAGAAAATCTAGATATTGAAACAATTATTGAATATGAAGATGAAAGTGTTGAAAGAAATTTTCAGACTAATTCATGAGATATAACTCGTACAGTTTATCAACCTTCTAGAAAATCTTATTCACATCCTCCATCAGTGGTAGGATCTTCCATAAAAGAACCATCCTGAGTTTCTTGCTCTACACCTACTGTAGACCTTCGACCTACAGGAGTAGTGTATCCTTCTTATTAAGGTTCTCCATCTAATACATATAATCCTTAGGAATCCGATTTCAATATAAATGTTATTGAATGTTTTGAAATTGATAAAGAAATGTTAAAAAAGAATTTAGCTTTACATCCTCTCACAAAATCCTTTTTTAACCATGTTTCTCAAGAACATAACTAAAGGCAAAATGGTATAAATATATCTATGATAATCAAAGAAATATTTATTTCTTTGATTGGCTTAAACTAGCCATAAAGAAAGCTTATAATATTGAAGATTTATCCATTAATATAATAACAAAATTAAGTTCATCTTGGATTATAGCTTCTAATAGTTCTTCTCCATGGAGAATTGAAAAATCTATCCATCCTCCATTACATCAAATCATTTAAAAGATGTTGCGAAAATACAAGGAGACAAAGGTAAAACTGAATTTATTTACAAATCAAATTTAAGTCAAGTTTTAGAACAAAATAATTATAAAAATATAAACCTTCATACTATTGGCCAACAAAACAATAGAATTGAAGATAAAGTCAAAAATATTTTAAAATTTTATGAAACTACTTCTTCCCATAAAGTAATCAAGAGACAATCTTTAGGTTTTCAAGGTGAAGTCCTTAAAGATCTAAAGTTAGAAAAAGAAACCCTTAAAGATTTTCAGACAAACTAATCAATCAATTATCTCATAGTTTTACAAATATAAAACTTCAAGAAAATAAAGATCAAAAAGCTGACAAATTTATAAATGTTTTAGTCTCAAATTCTAAAGCTAGCTCAAATTCCAAATTTTATATAACTGATCCTATAGAAGAAGAGTCTAACACAAATAAGAATCAAAATGATCAAAATCAAGAATCTCTACAAATCAATAAAATATTTAAAAGACAAAACCCAATAGTCATTGCAGCAAAAACAAGAAATTATTATCCAAAACCTACTCTAGTTGATCTTCAATTCGAAGAACAATCTATTCTAAATGTCTTTGATATCGAATGGGGCAGATGGTGGGTATACAAAAGCGGAAGGGAGACAAGACAAGAGATGGTGGTGGAAGCAAGGCTGGATTTTGACTGTTATTCCAATTCTTACCTATACATGGAGAAGGCTGGTACTATTTATAGCCTTAGCAAACATAATTTACTTTCATTACAACTGAATTTAGACTGCATTTGCATTTTATTTTATGTGCTGGCATATTGCATGATGTTTCGGTATTTTACTTATGGATAGGATCACAGGTTGCCGTATAAATGGTTTGTCTTCATGCTATGATGATTTTACTTGTTGACTAGGAGGATGTTGCTTTATTCTTCTGCATAGTTGCTTTATTTTTCTGCATTAGACCTGGTTGGTCTGTTGTGGAGAGAGGAGTCTATGGAGCTTTGTTCATTCTTTGTTGTCCTTTGGATTTTTCACAATTGTCTTTTGTCTTCTTTCTCAAAGTAGCTTTTTGTATAGTACTTGTTCAACATAACTTTGATGTGTTTGTAGCGAATAGCATAGCTATGGATATGATAGCAATGATAAAGTTTTTGTTATCTTTTCTTTACATGCTTTATAGAGAAAACTCCTAATAAATCTTGATAAATCTAAATCTTGATAAGATTAATCACCATCTCGATGACTTCCATTGTAGCTGGCGGAGAACTTCATAATAGAGTCGAAATTATGACAAGGGCCATTCCAACCTTCATTATCATTTTCGAATTCTCCATGGAATAGCAGAATTAATTCTTCATAAGTTTTTTCTGAAATGTAAAAAGAGATATCTTCATTGGAAATGAGAATTTGATTAAACTTGGCATGTCCAGATTTAGAAGGATTCTGTATCACCATAGTTTGCTCAGCAAGATCATCAGTAATGCAAACAACTCGTCGAACCATCACACCAAACATATCTATATGTACTTGCAAATTCAAGATATCCTTTTAGATTGAAAAATCTTTGATATTGATCAGAATCTGTATCATAATTTTTGAGACATTCTAAGCTATATTCCATTGTAGCAACTTCATGAGATTCATACCATTGAGCTGGATAATCAATGGGGAGGTGCTCGTAATCATTTAAGGTAGAGATGAATTTTTTGCAGATTAGATCTCCTTGTTCATAATTCTTGATGGTCCATAATTGATAAGGTTGATAAAACTAGATCTTTGATCTTTCACCCAAACTTGATGAAATCGTTATGAGAAGTTGTCTTTTGGTAACTCCAAGGTTACGAAGGGCATGACGCATGATTGCAAGGAGCTGCTGTATCATTTCAAAATTATCTCTGCAAGAAGAAAATCTTTGGACTAATCCTTGTTTGATATATGGGATATCAACTTCATATGATGGCAGGAACAATTTGGGAAAGCCAGTTGCCTAGCTTATATATTGAGCTTTGAGCATTAATCGCTCCTTGATCTAACAAGAAATAGTTTTTTTTCTAATTCTCGCAACTGTCTCATCTAAAAGGGCTATGTTAACCTTTTCGAGGAGGTGAATTTTGGATATTTTTTCATCAGCATAGGTGGATAATAGTGCTTTTTGATGGATGTTATGGCATATAAGGATTTGGCTTTCTAAGTCCTTGATATGGTTTCCAATTTTGGATGGGGTTTCTCTTGCATTTTTTCTTTTATCAAAGTGAATGGCACTCCAATGGGCATTGATAAGTTCTTGTAAAGTGATAGATAATCTTGGATTGAAGAAGCGAATTGATATTTGTTGGGATATAGGTATGAAGGAAAAGCTTGATTCTTAAATAGGGGCTTCGCTTTTGCTTGTACTTGATGTCTTAATGAGAAGGGATACTTCCTGAAGGCTGATAGGTCTGAATGAGAATTATCAATAATCTGAATGTTTATTTTCTTTGGGAAAAGAAAAATGATTTTAGATCTGTCCTCCGGGTAGAATTTGAAGGTACCAGAATTTGGATGTAGGATCAAATGTAGAAAACATGAAGACATCAGGAGACGATTAATAAGATCTGTTTTATTTGGAATTGGATATTTGATTTTTTTTAACACCTTATTCTTATTTACACTTTGTCTGAATACTATTGATATGTTGAATAGGAGTTAATTCACCAAAATAAAAAATTAATTCTTTATTGTCTAAAATAATTTTTGGATCGATGAGTCAATTTGAAAAAGCTGTAAAATTTGTAGAAAAAGGTTTACAAGAATAACATCATTGTTTAAATCCTTTCCTAGAAGGAAATTAGTCTTTATGCATGTTCCATTTTTACAGATATAAAATTACTTAATTTGTATTTGATATGTAGTTTTTTGCTAGCAGTAACTAGATTGAGTTTATTATTGGTTTTTTCATAATATTTTGTTGGGGTTAGTCCTTCTCTTATTAAATTAACATCTACGCCACTATCTAGTAAGCAGAGTGCTTTAATAGAGAAGTCTTTGATCTTAATTGTAGTTTGCGTTTCCATTTTTTAAGTGGATTTTTTGTTAAAGAATTTACAAAACCATTTAAGTTTTCGCCAAATTCTTCTTGATGTTGTAATTTATTATCATTATTTTCTTGATAAATTTTGAGTGTGAAATTCAAGATTCTCAACATGTTTTTGAGTTCTTGAAGTTCAATTAAGTCTTGTTTTAATTCTTTTATTTCTTGCTTTTGATTAGTAATTTCTTTATAAAGATCTTGAATTGAAAGATGACGAAGAACTTGCTGCTCTCTTAATCTATCTAATATAGTTTTATTGCTGAATTGTTCAGGTAAGTCAAATATATTATTTGATGTAAAAGCTTTTCCTTTTTTATTTCCTTTATTTATATTCTATATTTTTTTTAAAATATTTATTTTTTAATTCTTCATCTTTGAAATCTTTAAACATTTCTAGCACCAGTTCTTCTATAGCAGAAAGTACGTTTAAAGATAAAGAGGAAGAAGAAGCAGATTCATACTGGATTTCACTATCAAATATTTTACAATAACATGTATCTGAAGAATGAGAGGAAGAATAATCTGTATCAGAGGAACTAAGTGACTCTGATGCTAAGGATCCTTTTAAAATAGTTTTGATTTTTTTTCTGTTTTTACTTTTATTTTTGGGCAATCAGGAGCTATATGTCCTTTTTCTTTGCAATTATAACATCGTATTTCGGTTTTTTTAGGATAAAAAATGGATGGATTATCTTTTGTATAAGATTTCTTTGATTGTTTATAAGGATTTTTATAAGAAGATTTTTTATGATATCTTTTTGTGGGAATATAATATTGTGGAGTTGAAAATGTTTAGATTTTCATTTTTGATGGTTTCTTTTTAATTTTTTCATTTTATTTTTGCTAGAAGGACTGAATAATGGTTCCCTGCCAAATTGAAAACAAAAATCACCAAGTTCATACTTGCAGATTCTTTTTTGATTTTTAATTTGACGTTTAAGTCTGATTTCACTGCATAATGAAAATCCAACTTTATTAATCTTTTAAATTAGATCACCATATGTATACATTCCATAATTCAAACTTCCATAATTTTCTAATTTTAATTCTTCTATAACTTTTTCTGCAAAAAGTTTAGGAATACCAGATATGAATTTTTCATTCCAAAATTCCGAATTACTTGCATCGATTGTATAAAGTTTTGATAAAAAAACATCTTTATACCAACAAAAATCTGATAATGCTAGGCAAGATAAATTAATTAATTGAGTTTTTATTTTTTCTTCTACGTTCATATAATTACCAATAAAATGTTTTACTATATTGGTAATAAGCATGTAAATAAAATCAGGAATCATTTGACCTTAAGGAGTAATAATAAGATTTCCTAAAGGATCTCTTTTTAATGCATTTAGTATAGCTTGTCTTTCTATATCAGGTAGGTACTTTTCCCACCAACCATGTAATTGTCCAGTAAATCCAGGGACAACTGCATTGACTACATGTCTTTGATCATTACCGGTAGCCATGATGGTAGAGACATACATCATCATGTGTTGGCATAGTTGCAGGTTTTGATATTTAGATAGTCCATCCACATTCCATTTGTATACTGAGGAGTTTTCAAATCAAAGGCATTTAGAATAGCTTGTTTTTCAAATTGAAGATCGACTGGAGTAGGTCTTGGTTAATAATTTCTTGTTTTTGCTACAGTAACTATTGGTCTTTGTCTTCTAAATATTTTATTGATTTGTGGAGATTCTTGATTTTGATCATTTTGATTCTCATTTGCTTTAGACTCTTCTTTTATAGGATCAGCTACAGAAAATTCTTAATCTGAGCTAGAGGCTTTAGAATTTTAGGCTAAAACATTTATAGAATTTTCAGCTTTTTGATCTTTATTTTCTTGAAGTTTTATATTTGTAAAATTATGAGATAATTGATTGATTAGTTCATCTAAAATTTTTAAAGGTTTCTTTTCTAACCATAGATCTTTATGGGCTTCACTTTGAAAACCTAAAGTTTGTGTCTTACTTATCTTTTATGAAGAAGATGCTTGATAAATTTGTACAATATTTTCAACTTTATCTTCAATTCTATTGGTTTGTTGGCCAATAGTATGAAGGTTAATATTTGTATAATTATTTTGTTCTTAAACATAACTTAAGTCTGATTTATAAATTAATTCTGATTTACCTTTATCTCCTTGTATATTTGCCTCATCTTTTATGGGTACAGCCGAAGTTTCTTTATATATGATTTGATGTAATGGAGGATGTATAGATTCTTCAGTTCTTTGTGGAGAAGAACTGGTAAAAGCTATAGTTTAAGATGAGCTTAATTTTGTTATCATATTGATGGATAAATCTTTGGTATTATAAACTTTCTTTATGGCTAGTTTAAGCCAATCAAAGAAATAAATATTTCTTTGATTATCATACATATATTTGTATCATTTTTCTTTTAAAAAGTCTTTTTGTTCTTGAGAAACCTGTTTAAATAAGGATTTTGTCAAAAGATGTAGAGCTAAATTCTTTTTTAACATTTCTTTATCAATTTCAAAACATTCAATAACATTTATATTGAAATTGGATTCCGAAGGATTATATGCATTAGATGGAGAAGCTTCATAAGAAGGATACACAAGTCCTGTAGGTCGAAGGTCTGCATTAGGTGTAGAGCACGAAACTCGAGATGGTTCCTTTATGGAAGATCCTACCATAAAGGGAGGATGAGAATAAGACTTTCTATAAGATTGATAAACTTTAGGAGTTGTATCTTTTGAATCTATTTGAAAATTTATTTCAACACTTCCATCTTCATGTTCAATAATTGTTTCAATATCCTGATTTTCTTAAGACCTTTCTCGTTGGGCATTTTCTAAGCGCCATTTACTAGATAGATTAATATTATTCCATTGTATGAGTTTTGAAATATTAACTTTATTTTTGAAATTAGTTTGGAATAAAGTAATCATACCTTTTGCTTGATAGGAATAGGCTATGCTTGGAACAACTAAATTCATGAGTTTATAATAAACTCTATATATGAGAACAAGATTTTGATTATGAGGATTCATATCAAAACCTTTTTTCTGGATAGCAAGAGTAAGAGCTTCATGTGCACCTGGATCTGTAAGGGAAACAAAGAAATTTGGAAAGCAAATGAAGAAAGTAGGGCCATTAGCCAAACTTGATTCAACCATTCCAAGTAATGAATCACTAAATTTTTTATGTCTTATATTTTGAACATAGATGAGAGCTTTTATTCTAAGTTAAAGTCTTGTTAAAGGCTTTAGAGCAACTTGCACTAATCCAAAATGAATATAATTGTATGTTTTAACATACTCCTTTATTTCATGGGGCTTGATTAAACAAAGATGCTGAATATTACTAGTAATGGATTCAGTTCTTTCAATGGTTTTACTTTATAACTTGATTTTAATTGAAAACTTCCAACTTTATAAATTTCATTTTTATTTACGGTTGGAATAGTCCAGTCACAAATAACTTGATCTAAATCATCATAACTGATTTCTTCATTATTTTTAATAGACATAGAAGATAAGGAATTTGTTGATGAGGTATAAGAGGGTACAAACTTCTTAATAAGCTTAGCCATAATTTGTATTACAGAGTTACTTTAACCAAATCCACCATGAGCATCTAGTGAAATAGAGGATTTACACACCAACAAAATGCCTTAAACGCCTTCACATGGCTAACAACGGCAACAACAATGGCTACCTCAGCTGCGCTCCAAGCGGAATACAATTAAAATTTCTCAAAAATAACAAACACATAACAAGTATTAAGATTTTTGACATTCTTGCTTCTGGGTCAGCAATTCCTTAAATAAAACCAAAATATAAAGATAAGTGAAGAAATACTCACAAAACAACTTTATATTATAACGATACTTGATTACAAACTAGAGGCCAACTTAGCTCTGATACCAAATGGGGAAGATGGTTGGTATACAAAAGCGGAAGGGAGAAGAGAGAGGAGATGGTGGTGGAAGCAAGGCTGGATTTTGACTGGTATTCCAACTCTTGCCCGTACTTAGAGAAGGCTGGTACTATTTATAGCCTTAGCAAACATAATTTACATTTCATTACAACTGAATTTCCACTGCATTTGCATTTCATTTTATGATGTTTCAGGATTTTACTGCTGGATAGAATCACAGGTTGCTATATGGATGGTTTGTCTTCATGCTGTGATGAGTGTACTTGTTGATTAGGAAGTTGTTGCTTTATTCTTCTACATAGTTACCAGTTGGTCTGTTGCGGAGAGAGGAGTCTATGGAGGCTTAAAGTTTCTTGTTGGCTTTTGGATTTTTCCCAATTGTCTTTTGTCTTCTTTCTCAAAGTAGCTTTTTTGTATAGTACTTTTTCAACATAACTTTGACGTGTTTATAGAGAATATTATAGTTATGGATACGATAGCGATGATAAAGTTTTTATTATCTTTTCTTTGCAGGCTTTATAGAGAAAACTCTTAATAAATCTTGATAAATTTAAATCTTGATCAGGTTAGTCACCATCCTGATGAATTCCATTGTAGCTAGCGGAGAACTTCATAACAGAGTCAAAATTATGACAAGGTTATTCCAACCTTCTTATGGTTTTCAAATTCTCCATGGAATAGCTGAATTGATTCGTCAAGAGTTTTTTCTGAAATGTCAAAAGAGATATCTTCATAGGCATTGAGAATTTGATTCAGCTTAGCATGTTCAGATTTAAAAGGATTCTGTATCACTGTTGTTTGCTTAGCGAGATCTTCAATAATGCAAACAACTCGTCGACCGTCACACCAAACAAATCTGTATGTACTTGCAAATTCAAGATGTCCTTTTAGATTGAGAAATCTTTGATATGGATCAGAAGCTGGACCATACTTTTGGAGACGTTCTAAGCTATATTCCATTGTAACGACCTCATGAGGTTTAAACTATTGAACTGGTAATCAACAGGGAGATGCTCATAACCATTTAAGGTAGAGATGAATTTTTTGCAGATTAAATCTCCTTCTTTATACTTCATGATGGTCCAAATTGGTAAGGTTGATAAAACTGGATTTCTGATCTTTCACCCAAACTTGATGAAATCATCATAAAAAGTTGTCTTTTGGTAACTCCAAGGCTGCGAAGGGCATGATGCACAATTGCAGGGAGTGGCTGTATCATTTCAAAATCATCATTGCATAAAGAAAATCTTTGGACTAGTCCTTGTTCGAAATATGAGATATCAACTTCATATGATGGCAAGAACAGTTTGGGAAAGCTAGTTGCCCAGGTTATAATTGAGCTTTGAGCATTAATCGCTCCTTGATCTGACAAGAAATAGTTTTTCCACTAATTCTTGTAGCTATCTCATCTAGAAAGGTTGTATTAACCTTTTCAAGAGGTAAATTTTGGATGTTTTTTCATCAGCATTGGTGGATAATAGTTCTTTGATGGATGTTATGACACATAAGGATTTGGCTTTCTAAGTCCTTGATATGTTTTGTAATTTTGGATAGGGTTTTTCTAGTGTTCTTTCCTTTTTCAGAGAGAAAGGCACTCTAATGTGCATTGATAAGTTCTTGTGAAGTGATAGATAATCCTGGATTAAAGAAGGGAATTGATATTTGTTGGGATGTAGGTATGATGGAAGAGCTTGATTCCTGAATAGGGGCTTTGCTTTTGGTTGTACTTGATGTCATAATGAGAAGGGATACTTCCTAAAGGCAAAGAGTTCTGAATGAGAATTATCAATAATCTGAATTTTTATTTTCTTTGGGAAAAGAAAAATAATTTTATATCTGTCCTCCAGGTAGAATTCAAAGGTACCAAAATCTGGATGTAGGATCAAATGTAGAAAACATGAAGACATCATAGAGACGATTACTAAGATACGTTTTATTTGGAACTGGATATTTGATTGTTTTTTGAACACCTTATTCTTGTTAACGCTTTGTCTGAATACTATTGATATGTTGAATAGGAGTTGATTCACCAAAATCAAAAATTAATTCTTTATTGCATAAAATAGTTTTTATACCTAATGAGTCAATTTGAAATGGCTGTAAAATTTGTAGAAAAGGGTTTCCAAGGATAACATCATTGTTTAAATCCTTTCCTAAAAGGAAATTAGTCTTTATGCATATTCCATTTTTACAGACATAAACATTACTTATTTGTTTTTGATATATATTTTTTTGCTAGCAGTAGCTAGATTGAGTTTATTATTTGCTTTTTCATAATATTTTGTTAGGATTAGCCCTTCTCTTTTAAAATTGACATCTACACCACTATCTAGTAAGCCGAGTGCATTAATAGAGAATTCTTTGACCTTAATTGTAGCTTGAGTTTTCCATTTTTTAATTGGATTTCTTGTCAAAGAATTTACAAAACCAATTAAGTCTTTATCAAAATTTTCTTGATTTCTAAATTATCATTATTTTCTTGATAATTTTTGAGTGTGTGAAATTCAAGATTCTCAACACGTTGTTTGAGTTCTTGAAGTTCAATTAAGTCTTGTTTTAATTCTTTTATTTCTTTCTTTTGATTATTTATTTCTTTATAAAGATCTTGAATAAAAAGATGAGTAGGTGCTTGTTGCTCTCTTAATCTTTTTAATACAGTTTTAATGCTGAATTGTTTAGGTAAGTTTGATATGTTATTTGATGTAGAAGCTTTCCTTTTTTAGTTCCTGTATTTATATTCTGTATTTTGTCAAAATATTTATTTTTTAATTCTTCATCTTTTATATCTTTAAACATTTCTAGCACTATCTCTTCTGGAGCAGAAAGTACGTTTAAAGATAAAGAGGAAGAAAAAGTAGATTCATACTGAATTTTATTGTCAAATATTTTACAAAGACATGTATCTAAAGCATGAGAGGAAGAATAATTTGTATCAAAGCAAATGGATGACTCTGGCACTGAGTATCCTTTTAAAATAGTTTTGATTTATTTTTCTGTTTTCACTTTTATTTTTCGGCAGTGAGGAGCTATATGTCCTTTTTCTTTGCAATTATAACATTGTATTGCTTTTTTCTTAGGATTAGAAGTGGATGGATTATCGTTTGTATAAGATTTCTATAATTTCTTCTAAGGGTTTTTATGATAAGATTTTTTATAATATCTTTTTGAGGGAGTATAATATTGTGGAGTTGAAAAATGTTTAGATTTTCTTTTTTGATGGTTTCATTTTAAGTTTTTCTTTTTATTATGGCTCGAAGGACTGATTAATGGTTCCATGCCAAATTAAAAACAAAAATCACCAAGTTCATACTTGCTGATTCTTTTTTTATTTTCAATTTGACGTTTAAGTTTGATTTCATTGCATAGTGAAAATCCAACTTTATTAATCTTTTGAATTAGATCACCATATGTATACATTCTATAATTTTTTTATTTTAATTCTTCTCTAACTTTTTCTGCAAAAAGTTTAGGAAGGCTAGATATGAATTTTTCTTTCCAAAATTCTGAATTACTTGCATCAATTGTATATAGTTTTAATAAGAAAACATCTTTATACCAACGAAAATTTGATATTGTTGGGCAAGATAAATTTATTAGTTGTGTTTTTAATTTTTCTTCTACATTCTTATAATAACCAATAAAATGTTTAACTATATTAGTAATAAGCATGTAGATGGAATCAGGGATCATTTGGCCTTGAGGAGTAAGAATAGGATTTCTTGAGGGATCCCATTTTACTGGATTTAATATAGCATTTCCTTCTATATTAGATAGGTATTTTTCCCACCAATCATGTAATTGTCCAGTATATCCAAGGACGACTGCATTTACTGCATGTCTTTGATCATTACCGTCAGCCATGATGGTAGAGGCATATATCATCATGTGTTGGCATAGTTGTAGAATTTGATATTCAGATAGTCCATCTACATTCCATTCATATACTGAAGAGTTTTGAAATCGAAGGCCATTTAGAATAGCTTGTTCTTCAAATTGAAGAACAACTGAAGTAGGTCTTGGATAATAATTTCTTGTTTTTGCTGCAGTGACTATAGGTTTTTGTCATTTAAATATTTTATTGATTTGTAGAGATTCATGATTTTGATCATCTTGATTTTCATTTGATTTTTCTTCATAGAGTCAAAAACAGAGAATTCTGAGTTTGAGCTTTAAGCTTTAGAAACTAAAATATTTATAGATTTTTCATCTTTATTTTCTTTACTATCTTTAAGTTTTATGTTTGTAAAACTATGAGATAATTAATTGATTAGTTCGTCTGAAAATTTTAAGGGTTTTTTTTAACTTTAGATCTTTAAGGGCTTTACCTTGAAAACCTAAAGATTGTATCTTAATTACTTTATGGGAAGAAGCAGTTTCATAAAATTTTAAAATATTTCAAATTTACCTTCAATTCTATTGGTTTGTTGGCCACTAGTATGAAGGTTTATATTGTATAATTATTTTGTTCTAAAACAATACTTAAATCTAATTTGTAAATAAATTCAATTTTACCTTTATTTCTTTATATCTTTGCTAAATCTTTTATGGGTACGGCCAAAGTTTCTTTATATATGATTTGATGTAATGGAGGATGTATAGATTCTTCAGTTTTTTGTGGAGAAGAACTGGTAAAAGCTATAATCCAAGATGAGATTAATGGTTCCATGCCAAATTGATAACAAAAATCACCAAGTTCATATTTGCTTATTCTTTTTTTATTTTCAATTTGCCATTTAAGTTTGATTCCATCGCATAATGAAAATCCAACTTTATTTATCTTTTGAATGAGGTCACCATATGTAAATAGTCCATAATTTAAATTTCCATAATTTTTTTATTTTAATTCTTCTCTAACATTTTTTGCAAAAAGTTTAGGAAGACCAAATATAAATTTTTTTTCCAAAATTTTGAATTGCTTTCATCGATTATATGGAGTTTTGATAAGAAAACATCTTTATACCAATGAAAATATGATGATGTTGGGTAAGATAAATTTATTAATTGTGTTTTTATTTTGCATCTACATTCATATAATTACCAATAAAATGTTTTACTATATTGGTAATAAGCATGTAAATGGAATCAGGAATCATTTAACCTTGAGGAGTAATAACAGAATTTCCTGAAGGATCTCTTTTTACTACATTTAGAATAGCTTGTCTTTCTATATCTGATAGGCACTTTTCCCAGCAACTATATAATTGTCCAATAAATCCAAGGAAAACTGCATTTACTGCATGTCTTTGATCATTACCGCCATCCATGATGATAGAGATATATATCATCATGTGTTGGCATAGTTATATGATTTGATTTTTAAATAGTCCATCTACATTCCATTCGTATATTGAGAAGTTTTCAAATTGAAGGACATTTATAATAGCTTGTCCTTCGAATTGAAGATCAACTGGAGTAGGTCTTGGATAATAATTTCTTGTTTTTGCTACAGTGACTATTGGTTTTTGTGTTTTAAATATTTTATTGATTTGTAGAGATTCTTGATTTTGATCATTTTGATTCTCATTTGTTTTAGATACTTCTTCTATAGGATCAGCTACAGAAAATTCTGAATCTGAGCTACAGGCTTTAGAATTTGAGACTAAACATTTATAGATTTGTCAACTTTTTTATCTTTATTTTCTTAAAGTTTTGTATTTGTAAAACTATGAGATAACTGATTGATTAGTTCATCTAAAAGTCTTAAAGATTTCCTTTCTAACTTTGGATATTTAAGGGCTTCACCATAAAAACCTAAAGTTTGTATCTTAATTATCTTTTGTGAAGAAGATGCTTCATAAACTTTTAAAATATTTTTAACTTTATCTTCAATTCTATTGGTTTGTTGGCCAATAGTATGAAGGTTAATATTTGTATAATTATTTTGTTCTAAAACATGACTTAAGTTTGATTTATAAATTAATTCAAATTTACCTTTATCTCTTTATATCTTTGCTACATCTTTTATGGGTACGGCTGAAGTTTCTTTATATATGATTTAATGTAATGGAGGATGTATAGATTCTTTAGTTCTTTGTGGAAAAGAGTTGGTAGAAGCTATAATCCAAGATGAGCTTGATTTTGTTATCATATTGATGGATAAATCTTCAGTATTATAAGCTTTCTTTATTGCTAGTTTAAGCCAATCAAAGAAATAAATATTTCTTTAATTATCATACATATATTTCTATGATTTTTCTTTTAAAAAGCCTTGATGTTCTTGAGAAACCTGTTTAAAAAAGGATTTTGTTAAAGGATGTAGAGCTAAATTCCTTTTCAACATTTCTTTATCAATTTCAAAACATTCAATAACATTTATATTGAAATCGGATTCCGAAGGATTATTTATATTAGATAGAGAAGTTTGATAAGAAGTGTAACACTTTGACCCAACTTAATCCGATTTAGAGACTAATCAATGATGAATTAGTTGTTTATTGTGTTTTGGCTTTGTTTTGGTTTCGTTTTAGGTCATGGACAGGTAGTTGGGTTGAGTTTAACCTGATTTAGGTAAACATGAGCCCTTTTTGGTAATTTTATATCTTGTAAGACATTGTCATTCATGCATCATCTTGGCGTCAACACGTTTCTTTCATCAAGCTCATTAATTTTTGTAACTGCTTCGTATGCTAAAGACATCATTTATTTCCATTGGATCATTATTTGACTCAAACTGTAATTAGTGTAATCTTTTGAACTTTCTTGCGATTTTTCTTATCCTTATCTTATTTAAGTTTCCACCGACTCTCTATCTCTTCTCTTCTCATGCTGGGTTCCTTCCTTCTTCTTCTCTTCATTTTTTCTCTCGATTCTTTTCTTCTTTTCTACGATCAAGTCTAGCAAAAGGGGAGAGTTTATGTACCCAAGGTCTTTGTCACCTTCTTGTGTGCTCTAGATAAGCTTGGATTCTTGGTTTTCTTCTTCTTCTCTTTCCTCTTTACATCAGTTATTACACCGTCACTAACGTCTCTCGTTTTCATTCTTCTTTTGCATGCATGGGTGTTAGAACAAGGGGTTGACATCGAATTTTAGCCCAAGGATAATATTCATGTGTTAGAACCCATTTGAGGCAAGTATAAGCATGATTTGGATGAACACTTGTTGGTACATGATTGATTATGATTAATTCTCTAAGCTTGCATGTGAATGATGTTTTATAGCACAATTGTGTCAATTTCTATTTCGATGAATGTGTTAGTTCAGTTTTGTACACTCCCAGTTGGTTCTGTAACAGGTTCAGAAAATTGATCTCGTGCAATGTACGGTTCAGCCATAACTGCCTATGGCTCATATTCCAGAGAGCTGTAAAACCCAGTTTTCTTTTACAGTAAGGCTACGGCTAAGCCGTAGGCTAGCTGTGACCCAACCGTAGGTCAAGTTATGGCTTGGTTTCTAGAGAGCTGAAATTAAGCAAACCTTCTACGGTCCAGCTACGACTAAGTTGTGGAATGTGTTACAGCAAGCCATAAACCAAGCAAGTCTAAGCCGTAGGGTAAAATAGGACTGAGCCGTAAAACAAAACAAGGCTAAGCCGAAAATCCTGATGAACAGTGAAAGGAACCACGGCTGAACCGCTGTGCTTGTTACGGCTAAGCCGTAAGATGCCTACGGTTAAGCTGTAGGTCACCCACGGCTAAGCCATAAGACCAATGAAAGGAAGAAAGCTAGGTGTTGAGGAGACCTTGTAAGAACTTTGAGTTAGAATGTAGGTGACCTTGCCTTGTCCAATGGAATATGACCGAATTGCATGAATGATCTCGAGGGCTGTGACTCATTCATGTACATTATCCAGCTTTAAGCACCTCCCCATGGGTGTTGGTTTAAGGGAATTCGATACACTTTCATTACACAATGCAACGCTAGACAACTGTGTATCGGGAAACTTAGAACTACATCATTATACACTATTAGAAACACTGGATAACTAGATTAAGGTTGGCTAATAAATGATCTTGATTCGAGTAAATTGAGTTGCATGGCATTTTGTAAAATGGTCATTGACCTCCATTTTTCTGTATGGTTTGGTTAGTCCTCGTTATGCCCATTTGATATAGTAAGTCCCATTTGTTTGAATTGTTTGATATGTTTTCAGTAACTTGAGTATTATATGTATGTATGCATTATATGTATGATATGATATGCATGGCCCACTCAAGTTCTAGTGTATGATTGACTCCATATAGTCAGGCACTACTCAGCCTCAGCCTTAGGATACCCGACCTAGTTGAATTTGACATAGTATGTATGGCACCGCGGCAGTGAGTTTATGTCTTGGAGCTTCCGAACCCCAGGAACCTGAGACCCATTCATACCCTAGCCCGGTCGATGGTGTTCTCAGTATGTATGTAAGATCCCCCTTTTTAGGAGCATATGGCAAATGTAGTAGCCACCTAGTTATGTTCATCTCATGTAAGCATTGATTCTGATAGCATGTTTCATGTGTTTGCACAACTGCCTAGTATACAAATTTGGAACTCTATGATTTATCTGTTGGTATTTATTCTAGTAGATACAACCCATGTTAACTTACTGTTGCTTATACTTTGCTGAATTGTTGTATTCATGAGTTGTCCTTAGTGTTGTAGGCTCAGATCCCTCAACCGACCCCTCGTCGATCGATCAGACTCCAAGGGAGACCCCCATGTCCCATCAGGGCTAGAGGAGTGGCAGTAATCACTCTACCGGAGAGCGCCCATGCCATGCATGCATATAAGTCGTTTGGTCAGAATCTAATGGTTTGTTTTTTATTAGTAATCTTTACGATGTGCATCCTGATTCATTTTGTATGACTCTAAACTGTTAGATTTTGTGGACTCAATCCATCAGTTGATGTAATAAATTGATTAATTTCTTTATTTATCAATAAAATCATGCTTTGCTTTCATGAGATAAGTGTTATTTTACTAATTCATGCACATGACCACTACATATGACATAATGGTTCATGAGTTGAACCGGGTCCCATTAGTATATTAGATGTGATATATGTGCATGGATGAGATCCACACGCGGGAGATATATGTCACAAATCTTATACTTAAATAGCTTCACAACCAGTAATGAGACTGGGCATCTCATTTGATAAGGTTGCAGCACTTTGATCACTATGAAATAGTGTGATTTGTCTTGATCATCAGAATGTAAGATTCTGGATCACGGTGCCGGTACATTAGATGTATTGAAGGACCATGAGATGCACCTTATGGAATTCCGTCTCAATAATAAGGTATGCTCTCATAATTTCCTAGCAATAGGCTCTCAATCCTGAGACATTGACGAACTCAAGTTTCTATCTATTCATTTGCTTTGAGTCACCAATGAGTGAGGCCGACTATAGGTTAACACCACGGTGTCTTGGGTATATGGTAGTAGAACTGTGGGAATGTTGAATGATCAAGATGGAATCTATCTCTATTATCCCCTTGTGCCAATTAATGGATTTGTCATTAGTAAGTGCGTACCCATCTCAATTAAGAGTTAATTGGATGGTACTGATGATTACTGTGATTAATTGGGGCTTAAGGATAATAAGATGTGGAACTTAGATTGGAAGAGACGGATTTATTCCAATTGATCCACGGATATTGATAGAGGGGCCTACTTGTGGTAATTGGGAAGTTTAGGGTCTTCATTGTAATTTATTCCTAAGACTGGAGTGCAGTTGCATTTATATAGTGGTGTTATTTGCAATTAACTGTGGGCCCGGATTGCACATGAGATGTGGGGTCGCGGTGTTCCAGTTGGAGCCAGCTTTCTAAGGAATCCCTAGTGGTCCCCATGCTAGCCCAAGATATTGGAAAACACTAATCCGACTTGAACTCTAGAAATAAGAGTTTGGAAAGGAGAAAGCCACTAATTGCTTTGGAAGTAAGACTTCTATTTCAATTAGACAAGGGAGAGATTTGGAAGTCTATAAAATCTCTTGGACGTCCAATAAGACTCTCCCTCACACCCAAAACCCTTTCGTGCAAGAGTTGCACGAGTTATTCTCTTCTCCTTTCTTCTAGTTCCTTGGAGTTTCGAGTTGGGATTTTCTCCTAAAGATTCCACCATTCTTCTTGAGAAAAGAAATCCTATTCGGGGGTCATAGCGTGGAAGGCTAAGAGGTGTTGAAGAAATCCATTAGAGCACTGCGGATCTCCAAAGGTATGATCTACTTCTTGCATGTCATAGATTATTTTGGATGTTTAGTGCTGGTAGGATTTTTACTGTACATGGTCACGAGATTAAGGGTAACGCATCCTGGATTGGGTTTTGGTCTTATGTATAGTTGATCCCTGTGTCAAGTGGATCAAAAGTTTTGAAAATCTATCCACGAGACCCACCTATGTCCAACATAAACGTCTTATAATCTTTTGTGTATATATTATTTTGTTCTTCTATGTCTTTTTTTTTGTTATGGTTTGATACCTACAGTTTCCGCTTACATGTATTGACACGTGTGAACTTTCCCTTGTGTGTATGCATTTAGATAGGGTCTAAGTGGATATGCACGGGAGTACATGCGTCATTGGTTAGGTTTAAACTTGACCCCGATCTCCTGGGCTCAGGTTGTGACAAGAAGGATACACAAGTCCTGTAGGTCGAAGGTTTAGATTAGGTGTAAAGCAAGAAACTCGGGATGGTTCTTTTATGGAAGATCCTACCACAGAAGGAGGATGAGAATAAGGATTTCTAGAAGGTTGATAAACTGTAGGAGTTGTATCTCTTAAATTTGTTTGAAAATTTATTTCAACACTTCCATCTTCATGTTCAATAATTATTTCAATATCTTAATTTTCTAAAGACCTTTTTGGTTGGGCATTTTCTAAGCGCCGTATAGCTTTGTTGAGAGATACGGGGCGAGAGCAGTCACAACTGGATGAATGACAGACAGGAGTTCACAGTGAGATGGATTCAAAAAAGATGCCGGTAAGAAGGAGAGGTAAGAGCGCTTTATTTGAGGTTAGAGCAAGAAACAGAGGTTATGGAGCTCTTACCGTTCTCGCTTTTGTCTTCCTCGCTAATGGGCTTGAATCCTTCCCTTTATCTATAAAACCTAATCTTACCTTTGACCTTTTATCTAACCTTAACTAATAAGCCTTCCCTATGCTGTCCTTTTACCTATCAAGCTATACTTGATTTGCTATCGACTGAAGTCACTCGCCAGAATGATAGATTAATATCATTCTGCAGTTTGAGTTTTGGAATATTAACTTTATTTTTGAAATTAGTTTGGAATAAAGTAATCATACCTTTTGCTTGAAAGGAGTAAGCTATGCCTGGAACAACTGAATTTATGGGTTTATAATAAACTTTATAAATGAAAACAAGATTTTGATTAAGATGATTCATATCAAAACCTTTTATCTAGATAACAAGAGTAAGAGCTTCATGTGCACCTGGATCTATAAGGGAAACAGAGAAATTTGGAAAGCAACTCAAAAAAATAAGGCCGTTAGCTAAACTTGATTCAACCATTCCAAGTAATGAATCACTAAATTTTTTATGTCTTGTATCTTTAACATAGATGAGAGCTTCTATTCTAAGTGCAAGTCTTGTTAATGGCTTTAAAGCAACTTGCACTAATTCAAAATGAATATAATTGTATGTTTTAACATACTCCTTTATTTCATGGGGCTTGATTGAAGAAAGATGCTGAATATTACTTGTAATGGATTTAGTTTTTTCATTGGCTTTTACTTTATAACTTGATTTTAATTGAAAACTTTCAACTTTATAAATTTCATTTTTATTTATGGCTGGAATAGTTTAGTGACAAATAACTTGATCTAAATCATCATAACTGATTACTTCACTATTTTTAATAGACATGGAAAATAAGGAATTTGATTATGAGGAAGAAGAAGGTATAGACTTCTTAGTAAGCTTAGCCATAATTTGTATTACAGAGTTATTTTAACCAAATCCACCTTGAGTATCTAACGAAATAGAGGATTTACACACCAACAAAACACCTTAAACGCCTTCACATGGCTAACAACGGCGACAACAATGGCTACCTCAGCTTCGCTTTGTGTAGAATATGGTTAAAATTTCTCAATAATAACAAACACAGAACTAAGTAATAAGACTTTTGACGTTCTTACTTCTGAGTCAACAATTCTTTCAGTAAAATCAAAGCATAAAATAATAAAGATAAGTGAAGAAATACTCACAAAACAACTTTATATTGCCAAAGTACTTGATTACAAATTTGATACCAACTTGGCTCTGATACTAAATGGAGAAGATGGTGGGTATACAAAAGCAGAAGGGAGAGGAGAGAGGAGATGGTGGTGGAAGCAAGGTTGGATTTTGACTGATATTCCTATTCTTGCTTGTACATGAGGAAGGCTAGACCTATTTATAGTCATAACAAGCATAATTTACATTTCATTACAACTGAATTTAGATTGAATGTGCATTTTAGTTTATGTGATGGCAAATATCATGATGCTTCCGGACTGTAGGCTGGATTTTTACTGATATTCCTACTCTTGCTTGTACATGAGGAAGGCTAGAACTATTTATAGTCATAACAAGCATAATTTACATTTCATTACAACTGAATTTAGATTGAATGTGCATTTCAGTTTATGTGCTCGCAAATTTCATGATGCTTCTGGACTGCAGGCAAAAATCATAATCTTTACTGTAGATGAACTTTATTTTGAATAGTGACATGTCATATTGCTTTGAGTGACTTGATCAGGTGTGTGTCATATCTTTATTTCTTTTCCCTTTCTGGAGATAAGCTTTTCATGGATGTGTACGTCGAGAATAAAATATTACTTCATTCTTATGAGAGATATGTTTTGTCTTTTAGTACTTTTGCATGTACTTTTTCTAGGAACTCATTGATGGGATAGTAGAAAAAGCCTTTCTCATCCTTCCACTATTTTAGAAACAGCTCCTGTAGGAAGAACCTTTATGCTAGGAATAGTATTATTAGAGTCTTGCATCAAACGTGCTCATTGCAACCTTCATTTGTTAATTCACCATGGAATAATTAGATTAACTCTTCTCAAGTTTCTTCAGAAATATCAAAAGACATGTCTTCATAAGCATTGATAATTTGATTGAGAGCTGTATGTCTAGATTTATATGGATTCTGTATCACCATTATTTGCTCAGTGAGATCATTAGCAATGCAAACAACTCGTCGACCGTCACACCAAACATATCTCTATGTACTTGCAAATTTAAGATGTCCTTTTAGATTGAGAAATCTTTGATATTGATCAAAAGTTGGATCATAATTTTGGAGATGTTCTAAGCTATATTCCATTGTAGCGACTTCATGAGATTCATACCATTGAGCTAGATAATCAACAGGGAGATGCTCGTAATCAGTTGAGGTAGAGATGAATTTTTTGCAGACTAGATCTCCTTCTTCATAAGTCATGATAGTCCATAATTGATAAGGTTGATAAAATCGGATTTCTGATCTTTCACCCACACTTTGATGAAATCATTAGGAGAAGTTTTCTTTTGGTAACTCCAATGCTGCGAAGGGCATGACGCACAATTGCAGGGAGTTGCTATATTATTTCAAAATCATGTCCTCATAAAGAAAATCCTTGAACTAATCCTTGTTCGATATATGAGATATCAACTTCATGTGATGGCAGGAACAATTTGGGAAAACCAATTGCCTAACTTATATATTGAGCTTTGAGCATTAATCGCTCCTTGATCTGACAATAATGAGTTCTTTCTCTAATTCTGGTAGCTATCCATATGGAACGGCTGTATTAACCTTTTCAAAAGGTAAATTTTGGATGTTTTTTCATCAGCATTTGTGGATAATAGTGCTCTTTGATGGATTTTATGGCACATAAGGATTTGGCTTTCTAAGTCCTTGATATGGTTTGTAATTTTGGATAGGGTTTTTCCAGTGTTTTTTTCTTTATCAAAGAGAATGGCACTCCAATGGGCATTGATTAGTTCTTGTGAAGTGACAGATAATCTTGGATTAAAAAAAGGGATTGATATTTGTTGGGATGTAGGTATGAAGGAAGAGCTTGATTCTTGAATAGGGGCTTAACTTGATGTCATAAAGAGAAGGGATACTTCCTAAAGGAAGATAAAAGTAAAAGATAGGTCTAAATGAGAGTTATCAATAACCTAAATTTTTATTTTCTTTGGGAAAAGAAAAGCAATTTTATATCTATCCTCTAGGTAGAATTTGATGGTACCAAAATCTAGATGTAGGATTAAATGTAGAAAACATGAAGACATCAGAGAGACGGTTAGTAATATCCGTTTTATTTGTAACTAGATATCTGAATGGTTTTTGAATATCTTATTCTTATTTACACTTTGTCTGAATAATTTTGATATGTTGAATAGCAGTTAATTCAACAAAATCAAAATTTAATTCTTTATTGACTAAAATAGTTTTTAGACCTGATGAGTCAATTTGAAAAGTCTGTAAAATTTTTAGAAAAGGATTTCCAAGGATAATATCATTATTCTAATCCTTTCCTAGAAGGAAATTAGTCTTTATACATGTTCCATTTTTACAGACATAAACATTGCTTAATTTGTATTTGATATGTAGTTTTTTGATAGCAGTAGCTAGATTGAGTTTATTATTTATTTTTTCATAATATTTTATTGGGATTAATTCTTCTCATATTAAATTAACATCTGCACCACTATCTAGTAAGTAGGGTGTTTTAATAGAGATCTTTTTGACCTTAATTGTAGCTCAAGTTTTCTATTTTTTTAAGTGGATTTCTTGTTAAAGAATTTACAAAACCACTTAAGTCTTTATCAAAATTTTCTTCATTTTCTAAATTATCATTATTTTCTTGATAATTCTTGAGTGTGTGAAATTCAAGATTCTTAACACATTGTTTGAAGTTCAATTAAGTCTTGTTTTAATTCATTTATTTATTACTTTTGATTATTAATTTCTTTATAAAGGTATTGAATTGAAAGATGAGGAGGAGCTTGCTGCTCTTTTAATCTATCTAATATAGTTTTAATGCTGAATTATTCAGGTAAGTCAGATATATTATTTGAAGTAGAACCTTTTCATTTCTTTATATTCTGTATTTTCTAAAAATATTTATTTTTTGATTCTTCATCTTTGAGATCTTTAAACATTTCTAGCACCAGTTCTTTTATAGCAGAAAGTATGTTTAAAGATAAAGAGGAAAAAGAAGCAGATTCATGCTGGATTTCACTGTGAAATATTTAAAAATGACATGTATCTAAAGAATAATCTTTATTAGAGGAACTAGATGATTCTAAGGATGAGGATGAGGATCTTTTCAAGATAGTTTTGATTTAATTTTCTATTTTTACTTTTATTTTTGGGCAGTCAGGAGATATATGTCCTTTTTCTTTGCAATTATACCATTGTATTTCTTTTTTCTTAGGATGAGAAGTGGATGGATTATCTTTGTATAAGATTTCTTTAATTCTTTAGAAGGGTTTTTTTGAGAAGATTTTTTATGATATCTTTTTGAAGGAATATAATATTGTGGAGTTGAAAAATGTTTAGATTTTATTTTTTGATGGTTTCTTTTTAAGTTTTTCTTTTTATTTTTGCTAGAAGGTCTGATAATGGTTCCATGCCAAATTGAAAACAAAAAATCACCAAGTTCATACTTGCTGATTCTTTATTGATTTTCAATTTGACGTTTAAGTTTGATTTCATTGTATAATGAAAATCCAACTTTATTAATCTTTTGAATTAGATCACTATATTTATATATTCCATAATTCAAATTTCCATAATTTTCTGATTTTAAATATTCTCTAAATTTTTTTTTGCAAAAAGTTTAGGAAGACCAGATATGAATTTTTCATTCCAAAATTCTGAATTACTTGCATTGATTGTATAGAGTTTTGATAAGAAAACATCTTTATACCAATGAAAATCTGATAATGTTGGGCAAGATAAATTGATTAATTGTGTTTTTATTTTTTCTTCTACATTCATATAATTACCAATAAAATCTTTTACTAGATTGGTAATACGTATGTAAATAGAATCCTGAATCATTTGACCTTGAGGAGTAATAACAGGATTTCCTAAAAGATCTCTTTTTACTGCATTTAGTATAGCTTGTCTTTCTATATCAGATAGGTACTTTTCCCAATAACCATGTAATTGTTCAGTAAATCCAAGGACAACTACATTTACTGCATGTCTTTGATCATTATTGGCAGCCATGATGGTAGAGGAATATATCATCATGTGTTGGCATAGTTATCACATTTGATATTTAGATAGTCCATCTGCATTCCATTCGTATACTGAGGAGTTTTGAAATCGAAGGCCATTTAGAATAGCTTGTTCTTCGAATTGAAGATCAACTGGAGTAGGTCTTGGAAAATAATTTCTTATTTTTACAGAAGTGATGATTGGTTTTTGTCTTTCAAATATTTTATTAATTTATAGAGATTCATGATTTTGATCATTTTGATTCTCATTTTTAAACTCTTCTTCTATAGGATCAGGTACAGAAAATTCTGAATCTGAGCTAGAGGCTTTAGAATTTGAATCTAAAAATTTATAGATTTGTCAGCTTTTTGATCTTTATTTTCTTGATGTTTTATATTTGTAAAACTATGAGATAATTGATTGATTAGTTCATCTAAAAATTTTAAAGTTTCCTTTTTAACTTTAGATCAAAAAGGGCTTCACCTTGAAAACCTAAAGTTTGTGTCATAATTATCTTTTGTGAAGAAGATGCTTCATAAAATTTTAAAATATTTTCAACTTTATCTTCAATTTTATTGGTTTGTTGGCCAATAGTATGAAGGTTAATATTTGTATAATTATGTTGTTCTAAAAATGACTTAAGCTTGATTTGTAAATAAATTTAGATTTACCTTTATCTCCTTCTATTTTTGCAACATCTTTTATGGTTACGGCTAAAGTTTCTTTATATACGATTTGATTAATGGAGGATGTATAGATTCCTCAGTTCTTTGTGGAGAATAATTGGTAGAAGCTATAATCCATGATGAGCTTAATTTTTTTATCATATTGATGGATAAAACTTTAGTATTATAAGCTTTCTTTATGGCTAGTTTAAGCCAATCAAAGAAATAAATATTTCTTTGATTTTCATACCTATATTTTTACCACTTTTCTTTTAAGAAATCTTTATGCTCTTGAGAAATGTATTTAAAAAAAGATTTTGTTAAAAGATGTAGAGCTAAATTCTATTTTAACATTTCTTTATCAATTTCAAAACATTAAATAACATTTATATTGAAATCAGATTTTGAAGGATTGCATGTATTAGATGAAGAAGCTTGATAAGAAGGATACACAAGTCCTATAGGTCGAAGGTCTACATTAGGTGTAGAGCAAGAAACGCAGGATGGTTCTTTTATGGAAGATCTTACTATAGAGGGAGGATGAGAATAAGACTTTCTAGAAGGTTAATAAACTGTAAGAGTTGTATCTCTTGAATCTGTTTGAAAATTTATTTCAACACTTCCATCTTCACATTCAATAATTGTTTCAATATCTTGATTTTTTAAAGACCTTTCAGGTTGAGCTTTTTCTAAGTGTCTTTTACCGGATAGATTAATATCATTCCACTGTATGAGTTTTGGAATATTAACTTTATTTTTGAAATTAGTTTGGAATAAAGTAGTCATACCTATTGCTTGATGGGAAAAAGCTATGCCTAGAAAAACTAAATTCATGAGTTTATAATAAACTCTATATATGAGAGCATGATTTTAATTATGTGGATTTATATCAAAACCTGTTGTCTGGATAACGAGAGTAAGAGCTTCATGTGCACCTGGATCTGTAAGAGAAACAGAGAAATTTCGAAAGCAATTGAAGAAAGTGGGGCGATTAGCCAAACTTGATTTACCATTCTAAGTAATAAATCACTGAATTTTTTTATGTCTTCTATCTTGAACATAGATTAGAGCAACTTGCACTAATCCAAAATGAATATAATTATATGTTTTAACATACTCCTTTATTTCATAGGGCTTGATTAAAGAAAGATGCTAAGCATTACTTGTAATGGATTCAGTTCTTTCAATGGTTTTTACTTCATAACTTGATTTTAATTAAAAACTTCTAACTTTATAAATTTCATTTTTATTTACAGTTGGAATAGTCTAGTCGCAAATAACTTGATCTAAATCATCATAACTAATTTCTTCACTATTTTTAATAGACATAGAAGATAAGGAATTTGATGATAAGGAAGAAGAAGGTACAAACTTTTTAATAAGCTTAGCCATAATTTGTATTACAGATTTATTTTAACCAAATCCACCATGAGTATCTAATGAAATAGAGGATTTACACACCAACAAAATGTCTTAAATGCCTTCACACGGCTAACAATGGGGACAACAATGACTACTTAATTATATGATTAAAATTTCTCAATAATAACAAACACAGAGCTAAGTATTAAGACTTTTGACGTTCTTACTTCTAAGTCAGCAATTCCTTAAGCAAAATCAAAGTATAACATAACAAAGATAAGCAAAGAAATACTCACAAAACAACTTTATATTGCCAAAGTACTTGATTACAAATTTGATACCAACTTGGCTCTGATACCAAATGGGGAAGATGGTGGGTATACAAAAGTGGAAGGGAGAGGAGAGAGGAGATGGTGGTGGAAGCAAGATTGGATTTTGACTGGTATTACAACTCTTGCTTATACATGAGGAAGACTAGACTTATTTATAGTTAAAACAAACATAATTTACATTTCATTACAACTAAATTTACACTGCTTTTACATTTCATTTCATGTACTAACAAGTTTCATGATGCTTCAAGACTACTGGTTAGGATCACAATCTTCACTGTAGATGAACATTATTCTGAATAGTGGATTGTCATGATTGCTTTGTGGGAAATTGAGTGGCTTGATAAAGCATATGTCTTGTCTTGGCTTTATTTTTTTCTTTTTCTTCGGATAGATATGAATCCTTCATTATCACTTTTTGTCTCATCAACATCTGTATCTAATTCAGGAGCAATATTTTCAAAAGGATTGTCATCAGCCCAAAGATGATGCAGCTGCTAACTAAAACTTAATGGAGAATCTTTAGATTACCGTTCTTTTTGTATTTGTTCAATAATTTCCTTTTGAAGTTCGTTTTTGAGTTGAAGCAAATCTACTACTGCATAAAGAGCAGAAGGAGAGGCTAAACAAGAATTCTTCTATTTGTCAATATCACTTGCTGGATGAAGCCTTTTTTTTTCTTTTTCAAGAGTTTTGAGAACTTTAGAGAATGATGGCTTTATAGCTTGATCGGTAGAATATTGCTAGAGTATTGCAGCATAATCAAATTGATGCCAAAACTTGATATAAATCATTCGAGAAAAAACTGGTGGACTGAAGTCCATTTCTTTATAAACATTCCATTTCAAGATCCAAGGAATCTCCTGCTTGCGATAAAACTGCATAGTAACATAAGGTTCTACTGTAAGTTGTAGGTGTTAATAAAGGCTTTTTTCTTCTTATTTGAGAAGGGCTTTAAATGATGCAGAATAGGATTTCCAAATAGGAAGAAGTGCTTGAGGAAGGATGTCTTTAGTGGCACCAAAAGGGATACAGAATTGTGTGAAGAACCACATAGGTATTTTATGGGCATTTGAGTTGAATCTAACGAACCAGGAATGCTAGACGGATGGGTTCTGATAATAGAGGATGACTTCTCAAGCAGAAATTAATCATAATAATTAAAACTAAGTTCTGAATCAAAACTTTGAGGCATATAAAGAGGTCATCCCCATTCTTCTGCAGAGAGAACATGCAGGATTTGATTTGTGAATAAAGGATAGTAATATTAGGTAGCAAAGCATTTAAGTATGAATTTTTTGATCGATCTGTATGATCAATAGTACAGTTGCCAGATCTGATCAGAATCTGTTCATAGACTTTATAGTCAAGAGGTTGGATAAATAAGTGATCAGGAGAAAAAAGGGTTTGGATAAGATGTTTAATAGAAATGGTTTCAGCATAAGACATGTCATCTAAGGAATAAATTCTCAAAGGTGCTTTTGTGGCAAAATGTTGGGCTTGTGAAGCTTGAGGTTTTCTAGAAACAGGGCTTGATGGGCCTTGAAATTGAGGATTATTATAAGTATGGGTTGCTCCCCATCTCTCAAGATAATTGCCACTGGATTTTCTGGATAAAGGTGTAGTGTTCATAATGGAAGAAACTTTATCAGTGGAAAACTAGAAAAAGGGTCTAATCTGCCAAGGCTTCATTCTTTTGTCCTATTCTTTTGTCCTTGTAAAAACTCACGAGATAAAAAATCAGGAAGAGAATTATTTTTACTTGCAATATACTAAATGTCAAAGTCAAATATGGCTAATAAGCTTGCCAGGGAGCAAAGATTTGCTTAGCAGCAAGATTTTTTACATCTTTTTCTAAAATTTCTTTAGCAGATTTACAATCTATTCTTAATAAAAATTTTTTGTTTAATAAATCACTTTGGAACTTCATTATACTATTTACTATGAATAGGATTTCCTTTTTAATAGTTGAATAATTCTGTTGAGCGGGCGTCCATGTTCCAGAAGTAAAACAAAGAATTTCTTCTTTTCCAAGTACATTTCTTTGTAGAAAGATTCCTCCAAAACCTATTTCAAATGCATCTGCTTGAACTATTTTTAATAAATCTGGATGAGGGATAGTTAAACAAGGTAAATTTTGGAATTTCTATTTAATATTTTGAATAGCTTTTATAGGAGCAGGTGACCATTCTACTAGATTTTTGGTCAAGAGCATTTGCAAGTTTTTTCTTTCTTTAGCAAGATCTTTATAAAAGTCAAAAACATAATTAAGGCATCCAAGAAAATGTTGCACTTGCTCTTTATTAAGAATTTCATCAAGAAATTGGGAAGCAAACTTAATAACTCTTTGGACTGGAGAAATAGTTCCCTTTTTTATTATAAAGCCAAGGAACTGAATTTCTGTTTGAAAAAGCTTCATTTTCTTTTAGGATAGGACAAGTCCATTCTTGATAATAACTTTTTTAAAAATATTGAAATGTTTCCAATGGTCTATAATATATTTGAAAACATAAGAATGTCATCTATATAGACGAGTGTAAAAGCTTGATATGGATTTAAAATGTCATTCATTATCCTTTGAAATTATGAAGGAGCATTTTTTAAACCAAATGGCATAACTTTTCATTCATAATGGTCAAATGGTACTGTAAAAGTAGTTTTAAAGTAGTTTTATACCTGTCCTTCGGGGTGATTTGAATTTGCCAAAATCCTTATTTAAGATCGAATTTGGAAAAAAGGAAGGCACAAGCTAGACGGTTAATAAGATCAGTTTTATTTGGAACTGGATATCTGATGGACTTTAAGACTTTATTTAAAGGCTTATAGTTGATAATAGGATGGGGAACACCTTGTTCTTATTCAGGCACTTTATTTACATAAAACGCTGTATAACTCCAAGGGGATTGTGATTTCTAAATAAACTTTTTAGCAAGAAGATCATTGATTTCTTTACTACATAGTAGTACAACATCTTTACTCATCTGAATAGGTCGAGCTTTAGTAGGAATTTGAGATTCATCGAAATTGTCAATATATAGAAAAGAAACAGTATGGTGTTTCCTGTGCTAAAGGTAGAAGTAAGGTCAGAACAACATTTTGTTTCAAGAGATTTTTGAAATTAGATTAAACCTTTTTGGAATTCTGGTTTTTGTAACTCTTTTTCAATTCTTAAAGAATTCATATCTTCTCGAAGATATGCAATTTTTTTTCTTTATAACCAATTTGATTTTGAATGCTATTGATATGTTGAATATAGTTGATTCAACAAAATAAAAAATTAATTTTTTATTGTATTTAATAGTTTTAAGGCTTGATGAATCAATTTGAAAGGGTTGTAGAATTTGTAGAAAAGGATTTCCAAGGATAACATCATTGTTTAAATCTTTTCTAAGTAGGAAATTAGTCTTTGTACATGTTCCATTTTTGCAAACATGGACGTTATTTAATTTATAATGCATATGGAGTTTATTACTAGTAGTTGCTAGGCTGAGTTTATTTTTGGTTTTTTCATAATATTTTGTTGGGATTAATCCTTCTCTTATCATATTAACATCTGCGCCACTCTCTAGTAAGTAGAGTGCTTTAATAGAGAAGTCTTTAACCTTAATTGTAACTTGAGTTTTCCATTTTTAAGGTGGATTCCTTGTTAAAGAATTTACAAAACTATTTAAGTTTTCATCAAATATTTCTTGATGTTCTAAATTATCATTATTTTCTTGATAATTTTTTAGAGTGTGAAATTTTAGATTTTCAACATGTTGTTTGAGTTCTTGAAGTTCAATTAAGTCTTGTTTTAATTCTTTTATTTCTTGCTTTTGATTATTAATTTTTTTATAAAGATCTTGAATTGAAAGATGAGTAGGAGCTTGTTGCTCTCTTTATCTATCTAAAATAGTTTTTATACTAAATTTTCAGGTAAGTCAGATATATTACGTGACGTTAGAAGCTTTTCCTTTTTTTATTTCAATTATTTTTTTATATTTTTTCAAAATATTTATTTTTTAATTCTTTATCTTTTAGATCTTTAAACATTTCTAGCACCATTTCTTCTAGAGCAGAGAGTACGTTTAAAGATAGAGATGAAGAAGAAGCAGATTCATAATAGATTTCACTATCAAATTTTTTGCAATGGCATGTATCTGAAGAATAATCTTTATCAGAGGAACTAGATGATTCTAAGGATTAGAAAGAGGATCCTTTTAAGATAGTTTTGAGTTTTTTTTTGAGAAGAAATAATTTTAGAAGGCTGTAAAATATTTTCAACTATATCTTCAATTATATTAGTTTGTTGGCCAATAGTATGAAGGTTAATATTTGTATAATTATTTGTTCTAAAAGATGACTTAAATTTGATTTGTAAATAAATTTAGATTTACCTTTATCTCCTTGTATCTTTGCTACATCTTTTATGGGTATGGAGGAAGTTTCTTTATTTATGATTTGATGTAATGGATGATGTACAGTTTCTTCAGTTCATTGTGGAGAAGAACTGGTAGAAGCTATAATCCAAGATGAGCTTAATCTTGTTATCATATTGATGGATAAATCTTCAGTATTAAAAGATTTCTTTATGGTTAGTTTAAGCCAATCAAAGAAATAAGTATTTCTTTGATTATCAAACATATATTTGTACCATTTTTCTTTTAAAAAGTCTTTATGTTCTTGAGAAACCTATTTAAAAGAGGATTTTGTTAAAGGATGTAGAGCTAAATTCTTTTTTAACATTTCTTTATCAATTTCAAAACATTCATTAACATTTATATTAAAATCAGATTCCAAAGGATTATATGTATTAGATGGAGAAGCTTGATAAGAAAGATACACAAGTCATGTAGGTCGAAGGTCTACATTAGGTGTAGAGCCAGAAACTCAAGATGGTTCATTTATAGAAGATCCTACCATAGAGGGAGGATGAGAATAAGACTTTCTAGAAGGTTGATAAACTGTAGGAGTTGTATCTCTTGAATGTGTTGAAAATTTATTTTAACACTTCCATCTTCATGTTCAATAATTGTTTCAATATCTTGATTTTCTGAAGACCTTTCTGGTAAGGCATTTTCTAAGCGCATTTACCAGATAGATTAATATCAATCCACTGTATGAGTTTTGGAATATTAACTTTATTTTTGAAATTAGTTTGGAATAAAGTAGTCATACGTTTTACTTGATGGGAATAGGCTATGCCTGGAACAACTGAATTCATGAGTTTATAAAAAACTCTATATATGAGAGCAAGATTTTGATTATGAGGATTCATATCAAAACCTTTTGTCTAGATAGTAAGAGTAAGAGCTTCATGTGCACCTGGATCTGCAAGGGAAACATAGAAATTTGGAAAGCAAATGAAGAAAGTAGGGCCATTAGCCAAACTTGATTCAACCATTCCAAGTAATGAAACATTGAATTTTTTATATCTTGTATCTTGAACATAGATGAGAGCTTTTGTTCTAAGTGCAAGTCATGTTAGTGGCTTTAGAGCAACTTTCACTAATCTAAAATGAATATAATTGTATGTTTTCACATACTCCTTTATTTCATGAGACTTGATTAAAGAAAGATGTTGAATATTATTGGTAATGGATTCAATTTTTTAATGGTTTTTACTTTATAACTTGATTTTAATTGAAAACTTTCAACTTTATAAATTTTTTTATTTACGGTTGGAATAGTCTAGTCACAAATAACCTGATCTAAATTATCATAACTGATTTCTTCACTATTTTTAATAGACATAGAACATAAGGAATTTGATGATGAGGAAGAAGAAGGTACAAACTTCCTAATAAGCTTAGCCATAATTTGTATTACATAGTTATTTTAACTAATCCACCACGAGTATCTAACAAAATAGAGATTTACACACCAACAAATTACCTTAAATGCCTTCACATGGCTAACAACAGTGACATCAATGGATGGCTACCTTAGCTTCCTTCCAGGCGGAATATGACTAAATTTTATCAATAATAATAGAAACACACAACCAAGTATTAAGAATTTTGACATTCTTGCTTCTAAGTTAGCAATTCTTTAACCAAAATCAAAGCATAACATAACAAAGATAAGTGAAAAAATACTCACAAAACAACTTTATATTGTCAAAGTCCTTGATTACAAATTTGATACCAACTTGGCTCAGATACCAAATGGGGAAGTTGGTGGGTATACAAAAGCTGAACGGAGAGGAGAGAGGAGATGGTGGTGGAAGCAAGGCTAGATTTTGACTGGTATTCCAACTCTTGCTTGTACATGAGGAAGGCTAGACCTATTTATAGTCATAACAAATATAATTTGCATTTCATTACAACTCAATTTAGACTGAATATGCATTTCATTTAATATGCTCATAAATTTCATGATGCTTCCAGACTGCAAGCAAAAATCACAACCTTTGCTGTAGATGAACTTTATTCTGAATAATGAGATGTCATGATTGCTTTGAGTGACTTGATAAGGTATGTGTCATGTCTCTATTACTTTTCCCTTTATGGAGATAAGGTCTTCATAGATGTGCATGTCGGGAATAAATTACTACTTCATTCTTATGAGAGATATACTTTGTCTTTTAGTGCTTTTGCATGTACCTTTTCTAAGAACTCTTTGATGGGCCAGTAGGAAAAGCTTTTCTCATCCATGTTTTAGAAAAAGCTCTTGTAAGAAGAATCTTTATGCTAGGCATAGTATTATTGGAGACTTGCATCAAAAGTGCTCATTCCAACCTTCATTTGTTAATTCACCATGGAATAATTGGATTTACTCTTCTTGAGTTTCTTCAAAAATATTAAAAGACATGTCTTCATAAGCATTGATAAATTGATTGAAAGCTATATGTCCAGATTTATATGGATTTTGTGTCACCATTATTTGCTCAGCAAGATCATTAGCAATAAAAACAACTCGTTGACCATCACACTAAACATATTTGTGTGTGCTTGCAAATTCAAGATGTCTTTTAGATTGAGAAATTTTTAATATTGATCAAAAGTTGGATCATAATTTTGGAGACGTTCTAAGTTGTATTCCACTGTAGCCATTTCATGAGATTCATACCATTGAGCTGGATAATCAACAAGGAGATGCTCATAATCATTGAAGGTAGAGATGAATTATTTGTAGACTAAATCTCCTTCTTCATAAGTCATGATAGTCTATAATTGATAAGGTTGATAAAACTGGATTTCTGATCTTTCACCCGAACTTGATGAAATCATTATGAGAAGTTGTCTTTTGGTAACTCCAAGGCTGTGAAGGGCATGACGCATGATTACAGGGCGCTGCTGTATTATTTAAAATCATCTCTGCAAAAAGAAAATCTTTGGACTAATCCTTGTTCGATATATGAGATATGAACTTCATGTGATAGCAGGAACAATTTGGGAAAGCTAGTTGCCCAGCTTATATATTGCGCTTTGAGCATTAATCGCTCCTTAATCTGACAAGAAAGAGTTTTTTCTCTAATTCTTGCGGCAATCTCATTTAGAAGGGCTGTTTTAACCTTTTCCAGGAAGTGAATTCTTGATTTGTTTTTTCATCAACATAGGTGGATAATAGTGCACTTTGATAGATGTTATGGCACATAAGGACTTGGCTTTCTAAGTCTTTGATATGGTTTGCAATTTTGGATAGGGTTTTTTCTAGTGTTTTTTCTTTTATCAAAGAGAATGGCACTCCAATGGCATTGATAAGTTCTTGTGAAGTGACAGACAATCCTGGATTGAAGAAAAGTATTGATATTTATTGGGATGTAGGTATGAAAGAAGAGCTTGATTCTTGAATAAGGGCTTTACTTGATGTCATAATGAGAAGGGATACTTCCTGAAGTTAGATAGGAGTAAAAGATTGGTCTAAATGAGAATTATTAATGACCTGAATTTTTTTTCTTTGGTAAAAGAAAAGCAATTTTATATCTATCCTCTGTGTAGAATTTAAAGGTACCAAAATCTGGATGTAAGATTAAATGTAGAAAACATGAAGACATCAGAGAGACGATTAATAAGATCTATTTTATTTGGAATTGGATATCTGAATGGTTTTTGAACATCTTATTCTTGTTTACACTTTCTCTAAATAATATTAATAAGTTGAATAGGAGTTAATTCAACAAAATTAGAATTTAATTCTTTATTGTCTAAAATAGTTTTGTTTTCTTGATGAATCAATTTAAAAAGGCTGTAAAATTTGTAGAAAAGGATTTCTAAAGATAACATCATTGTTTAAGTCCTCTCCTAGAAGGAAATTAGTCTTTATGCATGTTCCACTTTTAGACATAAACATTACTTAATTTGTATTTGATATGTAGTTTTTTGCTAGCAGTAGCTAGATTGAGTTAATTATTGGTTTTTTCATAATATTTTGTTGGGATTAATCCTTTTCTTATTAAATTAACATCTGCGCCACTATCTAGTAAGCAGAGTGCTTTAATAGAAAAGTCTTTAACCGTAATTGTAGCTTGAGTTTTCCATTTTTTAAGTGGATTTCTTGTTAAAGTATTTGCAAAACCATTTAAGTCTTTATCAAATTTTTCTTGATTTTCTAAATTATCATTACTTTCTTAATAAATTTTGAGTGTGTGAAATTCAAGATTCTCAACACATTGTTTAAGTTCTTGAAGCTCAGTTAAGACTTATTTTAATTCTTTTATTTCTTGCTTTTGATTACTTATTTCTTTATAAAGATCATGAATAGAAAGATGAGTAGGAGCTTGTTGCTCTCTTAATCTATCTAATTCAGTTTTAATGTTGAATTGTTCAAGTAAGTTTGATATGTTATTTGATGTAGAAGTTTTCCCTTTTTTAGTTCCTTTATTTATATTCTGTATTTTTTCAAACTATTTATTTTTTAATTCATCATCTTTTAGATCTTTAAACATTTCCAGCACCATCTCTTCCAGAACAGAAAGTACGTTTAAAGATAAAGAAGAATAAGAAGCAGATTCATACAGGATTTCCCTGTCAAATATTTTACAATGACATGTATTTGAAGCATGAGAGGAAGAATAATCTATATCAGAGGAACTGGTTGACTCTGACGCTGAGGATCTTTTAAGATAGTTTCAATTTTTTTTTTGTTTTAACTTTTATTTTTGGGCAGCCAGGAGTTATATGTCCTTTTTCTTTGCTATTATAAAATTGTATTTCTTTTTTTTTTTTTTTAAGGATAGGAAGTGGATGGATTATCTTTTGTAAAAGATTCCTTTGATTTTTTATAAGGATTTTTATGAGATGATTGTTTATGATATCTTTTTGAGGCAATGTAATATTGTGGCATTGAAAAATGTTTAGATTTTCTTTTTTGATGGTTTCTCTTTAAGTTTTTATTTTTATTTTTGCTAGAAGGACTGATTAATGGTTCCATGCCAAATTGAAAACAAAAAATTACCAAGTTCATACTTGCTGATTCTTTATTGATTTTCAATTTGACATTTAAGTTTGATTTCATTGCATAATAAAAATCCAACTTTATTAATCTTTTGAATTAGATCACCATATATATACATTCCATAATTCTATTTCCATAATTTTCTGATTTTAATTCTTCTCTAACTTTTTCTGCAAAAAGTTTAGGAAGACCAGATATGAATTTTTCTTTCCAAAATTCTGAATTACTTGCATCGATTGTATAGAGTTTTGATAAGAAAACATCTTTATACCAACGAAAATCTGATAATGTTGGGCAAGATAAATTGATTAATTGTGTTTTTATTTTTTCTTCTACATTCATATAATTACCAATAAAATGTTTTACAATATTGGTAATAAACATGTAAATAGAATCAGGAATCAATTGACCTTGAGAAGTAATAACATGATTTCTGAGGGACCTTTTTTTACTGCATTTAGTATAGCATTTCTCTCTGTATCAAATAGATGCTTTTCCCATCAACCATGTAATTGTCCAGTAAATCCAAGGACAACTGCATTTACTGCATGTCTTTGATCATTACCGGCAACCATGATGGTAAAGGCATATATCATCATGTGTTGGCATAATTGCAGGATTTGATATTCAGATAGTCCATCTACATTCCATTCATATATTGAAGAGTTTTCAGATCGAAGGCCATTTAGAATAGCTTGTTCTTTGAATTGAAGATCAACTGGAGTAGGTCTTGGATAATAATTTCTTGTTTTTGTTGTAGTGACTATTGGATTCTGTCTTTTAAATATTTTATTCATTTGTAGAGATTCTTAATTATGATCATCTTGATTTCCATTTGATTTTTCTTCTATAGAGTCAGAAATAGAGAATTCTGAGTCTGAGCTTAAAAATTTAGAAACTAAAATATTTATGGATTTTTCATTTTTATTTTCTTTATTATCTCTAAGTTTTATGTTTGTGAAGCTATGAGATAATTGATTGATTAGTTCGTCTAAAAATTTTAAGGGTTTTTTTTTCTAACTTTAGATCTTTAAGGACTTCACCTTAAAAACCTAAAGATTGTGTCTTGATTACTTTATGAAAAGAAGTAGTTTCATAAAATTTTAAAATATTTTGAACTTTATCTTCAATTCTATTGGTTTGTTGGCCAATAGTATGAAGGTTTATATTTGCATAATTATTTTGTTCTAAAACATGACTTAAATCTGATTTGTAAATAAATTCTGTTTTACCTTTGTCTCCTTGTATTTTTGCAACATCTTTTATGGGTACAGCTAAAGTTTCTTTATAAATGATTTGATGTAATGGAGGATGTATAGATTCTTCAATTGTTTGTGAAGAGGAACTGGTAGAAGCTATAATCCAAGAAGAGCTTGATTTAGCTATCATATTGATAGATAAATCTTCAGTGTTATAAGCTTTCTTCATGGCTAGTTTAAGCCAATCAAAGAAATAAATATTTCTTTGATTGTCATGCATATATTTATTCCATTTTGCTTTTAGAAAGTCTTTATATTCTTAAGAAACATGGTTAAAAAAGGATTTTGTGAGAGGATGTAAAGCTAAATTCCTTTTTAACATTTTTTTATCAATTTCAAAGCATTCAACAACATTTATATTAAAATCGGATTCCGAAGGATTATATGTATTAGACGGAGAAGCTTGATGAGAAAGATAAACAAGTCATGTAGGTCGAAGGTCTACACTAGCTATAGAACAAGAAACTTGGGATGGTTCTTTTATGGAAGATCCTACCACAATGGGAGGATGAGAATAAGACTTTCTAGAAGGTTGATAAACTGTAGGAGTTGTATCTCTTGAATCTGTTTGAAAATTTATTTCAACACTTCCATCTTAATGTTCAATAATTGTTTTAATATCTTGGTTTTCCAAAGACCTTTCAGGTTGAGTGTTTGCTAAGCGCCATTTACCAGATAGATTAATATCATTCTACTGTATAAGTTTTGGAATATTATCTTATTTTTGAAATTACTTTGGAATAAAGTACTCATACCTTTTGCCTAATGGGAATAGGCTATGCCTAGAACCGCTGAATTCAAGAGTTTATAATAAACTCTATATATGAGAGAAAGATCTTGATTATGAGGATTTATATAAAAACCTTTTGTCTGGATAGCGAAAATAAGAGCTTCAAGTGCATCGCGATTTGTAAAGGAAACAAAGAAATTTGGAAAGCAATTGAAGAAAGTAGGGCCATTCCAAGTAATGAATCACTGAATTTTTTAAGTCTTATATCTTGAACATGGATGAGAGCTTTAGTTCTAAGTCCAAGTCTTGTTAATGGCTTTAGAGCAACCGGCACTAATCCAAAATGAATATAATTGTATGTTTTAACATACTTCTTTATTTCATGGGGCTTGATTAAAGAAAGATGCTGAATATTACTAGCAATAGATTCAGTTCTTTCAATGGTTTTTACTTTATAACTTGATTTTAATTGAAAACTTACAACTTTATAAATTTCATTTTTATTTACAGTTTGAATAGTCCAGTGACAAATAACTTGATCTAAATCATCATAAATGATTTCTTTACTATTTCTAATGGACATAGAAGATAAGGAATTTGATTATGAGGAAGAAGAGGGTGCAAACTTCTTAATAAGCTTAGCCATAATTTGTATTACAAAGTTATTTTAACCAAATCCACCATGAGTATCTAACGAAATAGAGGATTTACACACCAACAAAATGCCTTAAACGCCTTCACACCGCTAACAACAGCGACAACAATGGCTACCTTAACTTCGCTCTGGGCGGAATATGATCAAAATTTCTCAATAATAACAAACACACAATCAAGTATTAAGATTTTTGACGTTCTTGCTTCTGAGTCAGCAATTCCTTAAACAAAATCAAAACATAAAGATAAGTCAAGTAATACTCACAAAATGACTTTATATTGCAACAATTCTTGATTACAAATTAGATGCCAACTTGGCTCTGATACCAACTGCGAAAGTTGGTGGGTATACAAAAGTGGAAGGGGGAGGAGAGAGGAGATGGTGGTGGAAGTAAGGCTGGATTTTGACTGGTATTCCAACTCCTGCCTGTACATGGAGAAAGCTGGTACTATTTATAACCTTAGTAAACTAATTTCCATTTCATTACAATTGGATTTACACAGCATTTGGATTTCATTTTATGATGTTTTGGAATTTTACTGTTGGGTAGAATCACAGGTTGTCGTATAGATGGTTTGTTTTCATGCTGTGATGAGTGTACTTGTTGACTAGGAGGATGTTGCTTTATTCTTCTGCATAGTACCTAGTTGGTCTGTTGCGGAAAGAGGAGTCTATGGAGCCTTGAATTTTCTTGTTGTCCTTTGGATTTTTCCCAATTGTCTTTTGTCTTCTTTTTCAAAGTAGCTTTTTTGTATAGTACTTTTTCAACATAACTTTGATGTGTTTGTTGAGAATAACATAGCTATGGATACAGTAGCAATGATAAAGTTTTTGTTATCTTTTCTTTGTAGGCTTTATAGAGAAAACTCTTAATAAATCTTAATAAATCTAAATCTTGATAAGATTAATCAACATCCTGATGAATTCCATTGCAGCTAGCGAAGAATTTCATAATAGAGTCAAAATTATGACTAGGGTCATTCCAACCTTCATTATCATTTTTGAATTCTCCATGCAATAGCTAAATTAATTCTTCATGAGTTTTTTCTGAAATGTCAAAAGAAATATCTTCATAGGCATTGAGAATTTGATTAAGCTTGGCATGTTCGGATTTAGAAGGATTCTGTATCATCATTGTTTGCTTAGCGCGATCATTAGTAATGCAAACTACTCGTCGACCGTCACACCAAACATATCTGTATGTACTTGCAAATTCAAGTTGTCCTTTTAGATTGAGAAATCTTTGATATTGATCAGAAGCTGGATCATGCTTTTGAAGACAATCTAAGCTGTATTTCAACGTAGTGACTTCATGAGATTCATACCATTGAGCTGGATAATCAACGGGGAGATGCTTGTAATCATTTAAGGTAGAGATGAATTTTTTGCAGATTAAATCTCCTTCTTCATAATTCATGATGGCCCATAATTGATAAGGTTGATAAAACTGGATTTCTAATCTTTCACCCTAACATGATGAAATCGTTATGAGAAGTTGTCTTTTAGTAACTCCAAGGTTTCGAAGGGCATTACACATAATTGCAGGGAGCTGTGTATCATTTCAAAATCTTCTCTATATAAAGAAAATCTTTGGCCTAATCCTTGTTCGATATATGAGATATCAACTTCATATGATGGCAGAAACAATTTAGCAAAGCTAGTTGCCCAGCTTTTATATTGAGCTTTGAGCATTAATCACTCCTTGATCTACTAAGAAATAGTTTTTTCTCTAATTCTTGCAACTATCTCATCTGGAAGGCTTGTGTTAACCTTTTACAGGAGGTGAATTCGGGATGTTTTTTCATCAGCATAGGTGGATAACGGTGCTCCTTGATGGATGTTATGGCACATTAAGATTTGGCTTTCTAAGTCCTTAATATGGTTTACAATTTTGGATAGGGTTTTTCTAGTGTTTTTTCTTTTTACAGAGAGAATGCTACTCTAATGGGCATTGATAAGTTCTTGCGAAGTGACAGATAATCCTAGATTGAAGAAAGGAATTGATATTTATTGGGATGTAACTATGAAGGAAGGGCTTGAATCCTGAATAGGGGCTTTCCTTTTGCTTGTACTTGATGTCATAATGAGAAGGGATACTTCCTAAAGGCAAATAGGTCTGAATGAGAATTATCAATAATCTGAATTTTTATTTTCTTTGGGAAAGGAAAAATAATTTTATATTTATCCTCCAGGTAGAATTTGAAGGTACCAAAATCTAGATGTAGGATCAAATGTAGAAAACATGAAGATATCAGAGAGATGATTAATAAGATCCGTTTTATTTGGAATTAGATATTTGATTGTTTCTTTAGCACCTTATTCTTGTTTACACTTTATTTGAATACTGTTGATATGTTGAATAGGAGTTGATTAACCAAAATCAAACATTAATTCTTTATTGTCTAAAATAGTTTTAGACCCGATGAGTAAATTTGAAATGGCTGTAAAATTTGTAAAAAAGAGTTTCCAAGGATAACATCATTGTTTAAATCATGCTTTCCATTTTTATAGACAAGAACATTACTCAATTTATATTTGATATGTAGTTTTTTGTTAGCAGTAGCCAAATTGAGTTTTTTATTGGTTTTTTCAAAATATTTGGTTGGGATTAATCCTTTTCTTATTAAATTAACATCTGCGCCACTGTCTAATAAGTAGAGTGCTTTAATAGAAAAGTCTTTGATCTTAATTGTAGCTTGAGTTTTCCATTTTTAAGTTGATTTCTTGTTAAAGAATTTACAAAACCATTTAAGTTTTCACCAAATTCTTCTTGATGATCTAATTTATTATCATTATTTTCTTGATAATTCTTAAGTTTGTGAAATTCAAAATTCTCAACACATTGATTTAGTTTCTGTTTTAATTCTTTTATTTCTTGCTTTTGATTAGTAATTTCTTTATAAAGATCTTGAATTGAAAGATGAGGAGGAGCTTGCTGCTCTCTTATTCTATCTAATATAGTTTAAATGCTGAATTGTTCTGGTAAGTCATATATATTATCTGATGTAGAAGCTTTTTCTTTTTTTATTTACTTTATTTATATTCTATATTTTTTAGAAATATTTATTTTTTAATTCTTCATCTTTGAAATCTTTAAACATTTCTAGCTTCAGTTCTTCTGGAGTAGAAAGTACATTTAAAGATAAAGAGGAAGAAGAAGCAAATTCATACTGGATTTCACTGGCAAATATTTTACAATGACATGTATCTGAAGAATGAGAGGGAGAATAATCTGTATCAAAGGAACTAGATGACTCTGACATAAAGGATCCTTTTAAGACAGTTTTGATTTCTTTTTCTATTTTCACTTTTATTTTTCGGCAGTCAGGAGATATGTACTTTTTCTTTGCAATTTTAACATTGTTTTCTTTTTTCTTGGGATAAGAAGTGGATGGATTATCTTTTGTATAAGATTTCTTTGATTCTTTATAAGGATTTTTATGAGAAATTTTTTTATGATATCTTTTTGAGGGAATATAATATTGTGGAGTTGAAAAATGTTTAGATTTTCTTTTCTAATGGTTTCTTTTTAAGTTTTTCTTTTTATTATGGCTAGAAGGACTAATTAATGGTTTCATGCCAAATTGATAACAAAAATCACCAAGTTCATATTTGCTGATTCTTTTTTTTATTTTTAATTTGTCATTTAAGTTTGATTTCATTGCATAAAGAAAATCCAACTTTATTTATCTTTTGAATGAGGACACCATATGTATAAAGTCCTTAATTTAAATTTCCATAATTTTATGATTTTAACTCTTCTCTAACTTTTTCTGCAAAAAGTTTAGGAAGATCAGGAATGAATTTTTCTTTCCAAAATTCTGAATTACTTGCATCGATTATATAGAGTTTTGATAAGAAAACATCTTTATATCAATGAAAATCTGATAATGTTGGGCAAGATAAATTGATTAATTTTGTTGTTAATTTTTCTTCTACATTCTATAATTACCAATAAAATGTTTTACTATATTGGTAATAAGCATGTAAATAGAATCCGGAATCATTTAACCTTGAGGAGTAAAAACAGGATTTCCTGAAGGATCTCTTTTTACTGTATTTCGTATAGCTTGTCTTTCTATATTAGATAGGTGCTTTTCCCACCAACCATGTGAGTGTCCAGTAAATCAAAGGACAACTGCATTTATTACATATCTTTGATTATTACCGGCAACCATGATGGTAGAGGCATATATCATCATGTGTTGGTATAGTTGCAGCATTTGATATTCAGATAGTCCATTTACATTCCATTTGTATACTAAGGAGTTTTCAAATCGAAGGCCATTTAGAATAGCTTGTTCTTCGAATTGAAGATCAACTGGAGTAGGTCTTAGATAATAATTTCTTGTTTTTGCTACAGTGATTATTGGCTTTTGTCTTTAAAATATTGTATTAATTTGTAGAGATTCTTGATTTTAATCATTTTGATTCTCATTTGTTTTACACTCTTTTTCCATCTACAACAGAAAATTCTAAATCTGAGCTAGAGGCTTTAGAATTTGAGACTAAAACATTTATAGATTTGTTAGTTTTTTTATCTTTATTTTCTTGAAGTTTTATATTTGTAAAACTATGAGATAATTGATTGATTAGTTCATCTAAAAATTTTAAAGGTTTCCTCTCTAACTTTCGATCTTTAAGGGCTTCACCTTGAAAACCTAAAGTTTGTGTCATAATTATCTTTTGTGAAGAAGATGCATTATAAATTTTTAAAATTTTTTCAACTTTATCTTCAATTCTATTGGTTTGTTGGCCAATAGTATGTAGGCTAATATTTGTATAATTATTTTGTTCTAAAACATGACTTAAGTCTAATTTATAAATTAATTCATATGTACCTTTATCTCCTTGTATCTTTGCTGCATTTTTTATGGGTACGGCCGAAGTTTCTTTATATATGATTTGATGTAATGGAGGATGTATAGATTCTTCAGTTCTATGAGGAGAAGAACTAGTAAAAGCTATAATCCAAGATGAACTTAATTTTGTTATCATATTGATGGATAAATCTTCAGCATTATATCTTTTCTTTATGGCTAGTTTAAGCCAATCAAAGAAATAAATATTTCTTTATTTATCATACATATATTTGTACCACTTTTCCTTTAAAAGGTATTTATGTTCTTGAGAAACCTGTATAAAATAGGATTTTGTTAAAGGATGTAAAGCAAAATTCTTTTTTAACTTTTTTTTTATCAATTTCAAAGCATTCAATAACATTTATATTGAAATCGGATTCCAAAGGATTATATGTATTAGATGGAGAAGTTAGATAAGAAGGATACACAAGTCTTGTAGGTCGAAGGTCTATAATAGGTGTAGAGCAAGAAATTCGGGATGGTTCTTTTATGGACGATCCTACCACAGAGGAAGGATGAGAATAAGACTTTCTAGAAGGTTGATAAACTGTGGGAGTTGTATCTCTTGAATCTGTTTGAAAATTTATTTCAACACTTCCATCTTCATGTTCAATAATTGTTTCAATATATTGATTTTCTAAAGACCTTTCAGGTTGAGCATTTTCTAAGTGCCATTTACAAATAGATCAATATCATTCTACTGTATGAGTTTTGGAATATTAACTTTATTTTTGAAATTAGTTTGGTATAAAGTAGTCATACCTTTTGCTTGATGAGAATAGGCTACGCCTGGAACAACTAAATTCATGAGTTTATAATAAAATCTATATATGAGAGCAAGATTTTGATTATAAGGATTAATATCAAAACCTATTGTCTGGATAGTAAGAGTAAGAGCTTCATGTGCACCTAGATCTGTAAGGGAAACAGAGAAATTTGAAAAGCAATTGAAGAAAGTAGGGCCATTAGCTAAACTTGATTCAACCATTCCAAGTAATGAATTACAGAATTTTTTATATCTTGTATCTTGAACATAGATGAGAGCTTCAGTTCTAAGTCCAAGTCTTGGTAAAGGCTTTAGAGCAACTTGCAATAATCCAAAATGAATATAGTGGTATATTTTAACATACTCCTTCATTTCATGAGGCTTGATTAAAGAAAGATGCTAAATATTACTAGTAATAGATTCAGTTCTTTCAATGGTTTTTACTTTATAATTTGAATTTAATTGAAAACTTCCAACTTTATAAATTTTATTTTTATTTATGGCTCCAATAGTCCAGTTACAAATAACATGATTTAAATCGTCATAACTAATTTCTTCACTATTTTTAATAGATATAGAAGATAAGGAATTTGATGATGACGAAGAAGAAAGACCAAACTTTTTATTAAACTTAGCTATAATTTGTATTACAGAGTTATTTTAACCAAGTCCACTATGAGTATCTAATGAAATAGAAGATTTACACACCAACAAATGCCTTAAACACCTTCACACGGCTAACAACGGCGATAACAATGGCTACCTTAGCTTCGCTCCGAGTAGAATATGAATAAAATTTCTGAATAATCACAAACACAGAACTAAGTATTAAGACTTTTAACGTTCTTACTTCTAAGTTAGCAATTCCTTAAGCAAAATCAAAGCATAACATAACAAAGATAAGTGAAGAAATACTCACAAAACAACTTTATATTGCGAAAGTACTTGATTACAAATTTGATACCAACTTGGCTTCGATACGAAATGGGGAAGATGGTGGGTATAAAACAGCTTTTACAGTACCATTTGGTCATTACAAATGGAACGTTATGCCATTTGGTTTAAAAAATGCTCCTTCAGAATTTCAAAGAATAATGAATGACATTTTTAATCCATATCAAGCTTTTACACTCGTCTATATGGATGACATTCTTGTGTTTTCAAAATCTATTTATGACCATTGGAAACATTTAAATATTTTAAAAAAAATTTATTATCAAGAATGGACTTGTCTTATCCCAAAAGAACATGAAGCTTTTTTAAACAGAAATCCAGTTTCTTGGCTTTATAATAAAAAAGGAACTATTTCTCTAGCCCAAAGAGTTATTAACTTTGCTTCCCAATTTCCTAATGAAACTCTTAATAAGGAGCAATTGCAATGTTTTCTTGGATGCCTTAATTATGTCTCTGACTTTTATAAAAATCTTGCTGCTAAGCAAATCTTTGCTCGCTGCCAAGCTTTATTAGCCATATTTGACTTTGACATTGAGTATATTGTAGGTAAAAATAATTCTCTTCCTGATTTTTTATCTCATGAGTTTTTATAAGGACAAAAGAATGAAACCTCGGCAGATTATACCCTTTCTCCAGTCCCCAATAAAGTTTTTTCCATTATGAACACTAGACCTTTATCAAGAAAATCCAGCAGCAATTATCTTGAGAGATGGGGAGTAACCCATACTTCTAATAATCCTCAATTTCAAAGCCCATCAAGCCCTGTATCTAGAAAACCTCAAGCTTCACATGCCCAATATTTTGTCACAAAACCACCCTCGAGAATTTATTCCTTAGATGACATGTCTTATGCCGATACCATTTCTATTGAACATCTTATCCAAACCCATTTTTCTCCTGATCACTTATTTATCCAACCACTTGACTATAAAGTCTATGAAAAGATTTTGATCAAAATTGGTAACTGTACTATTGATCATACAGTTGGATCAAAAAATTCATACTTAAATGCTTTACCGCCCAATATTACTATCCTTTATTCAAAAATCAAAATCATGTATGTTCTCTCTACAGAAGAATGGGATGACCTCTTCATATGCCTCAAAGGCTTGATTCATAACTTATTTTTAATTATTATGATTATATTTCTGCCTGGGAAGTCATCCTCTATTATCAAAACCTATCCTTCCAGCATTCCTGGTTCATCAGATTCAAATCAAACTCTCACAAAATACCTATGTGGTTCTTCACACAATTCTGGATCCCTTTTGGTGCCACTAAAGACATCCTTCCTCAAGCACTTCTTCCTATTTATGAATCCTATTCTACATAATTTAAAGCCCTTCTCAAATTAGAAGAAAAAAGCTTTTATCAGCACCTACAACATACAATAGAACCTTATGTTACTATGCAGTTTTATCGCAAGCAGGAGATTCCTTGGATCTTGAAATGGAACCTTTATAAAGAAATGGACTTCAGTCCACCATTTTTATCTTGATTGATTTATATCAAGTTTTGACATGAATTTGATTATACTGCAATACTCCAGCAATATTCTATTGAATAAGCTATAAAGCTATCATTCTCTGAAGTTCTTAAAACTCCTAAAAAAGTAAAAACAAAAGGCTTCATCCAGCAAGTGATATTGACAAACAGAAGAATTCTTATTCAACCTCTCTTTCTTCTCTTTATGTAGTAGCAGATTTGCTTCAACTCAAAAAAGAACTTCAAAAGGAAATTATTAAACAAATACAAAAAGAACGGTCATCTAAAAATTCTCCATTAAGTTTTGGTCAGCAGCTGCATCATCTTTAGGCTGATGACAATCCTTTTGAAAATATTGCTCCTGAACTAGATATAGATGCTGATGAAATAAAAAGTGATAATGAAGGATTCATATCTATCCAAAGAGAAGGAAAAAAATAAAGCCAAGACAAGACATATGCTTTATCAAGCCACTCAGTTTCCCACGAAGCAATCATGACAATCCACTATTCAGAATAAAGTTCATTTACAGTGAAGATTGTGATCTTATCCAACAGTCCTAAAGCATCATGAAATTTGTCAGCACATGAAATGAAATGCAAATGTAGTGTAAATTCAATTGTAATGAAATGTAAATTATGTTTGTTATGATTATAAATAAGTCTAGTCTTCCTCATGTGCAGGGAAAAGTTGGAATACCAGTCAAAATTCAGCCTTGCTTCCACCACCATCTCCTCTCTCCTCTCCCTTTCGCTTTTGTATACCCACCATCTTCCCCATTTGATATCAAAGCCAAGTTGGCATCTAGTTTGTAATCAAGTATCATTGCAACATATAGTCATTTTGCGAGTATTTCTTCACTTATCTTTATGTTTTGATTTTGTTTAAGGAATTGCTGACTCAGAAGCAAGAACGTCAAAAATCTTAATACTTGGTTGTGTGTCCACCCGAAGCGAAGCTGAGGTAGCAATTGTTGTCGCTGTTGTTAGTTGTGTGAAGGCATTTAAGGTGTTTTGTTGGTGTGTAAATCCTCTATTTGGTTAGATACCATAGTGGATTTGGTTAAAATAACTCTATAGTACAAATTATGGCTAAGCTTATTAAGAAGTTTGTACCTTCTTCTTCCTTATCATCGAATTCCTTATCTTCTATGTCTATTACAAATAGTAAATAAATCAGTTATGATGATTTAGATCAAGTTATTTGTGACTTGACTATTCCAACCTTAAATAAAAATGAAATTTATAAAGTTGGAAGTTTTCAATTAAAATCAAGTTATAAAGTAAAAACCATTGAAAGAACTAAATCCATTACCAGTAATATTTAGCATCTTTCTTTAATCCAGCCCCATGAAATAAAGGAGTATGTTAAAACATACAATTATATTCATTTTGGATTAGTGCAATTTGCTCGAAAGCCATTAACAAGACTTGGACTAAGAATTGAAGCTCTCATCTATGTCCAAGACAGAAGACATAAAAAATTCAGTGACTCATTACTTGGAATGGTTGAATCACGTTTAGCTAATGGTCCTACTTTCTTCGATTGCTTTCTAAATTTCTCTGTTTCCTTTACAGATCCAGGTGCACATGAAGCTCTTACTCTTGCTATCCAGAAAAAAATTTTTGATATGAATCCTCATAATCAAAATCTTGCTCTCATATATAGAGTTTATCATAAACTCATGAATTCAATTGTTCCAGGCATAGCCTATTCCCCTTAAGCAAAATGTATGACAACTTTATTCCAAACTAATTTCAAAAATAAAGTTAATATTCCAAAACTCATACAACCAAATGATATTAATCTATCTTGTAAATGGCACTTAAATGCCTAACCAAAAAGGTTTTTAGAAAATCAAGATATTGAAACAAATATTGAACATGAAGATGGAAGTGTTGAAATAAATTTTCAAACAGATTTAAAAGATACAACTCTTACAGTTTATCAACCTTCTAGAAGGTCTTATTCTCATCCTCCCTCTGTGGTAGGATCTTCCATAAAAGAACCATCCCGAGTTTCTTACTCTACACCTAATGTAGACTTTTGACGGACAGGACTAGTGTATCCTTCTTATCAAGCTTCTCCATCTAATTCATATAATCCTTTCAAAATCTGATTTCAATAGAAATGTTATTGAATGCTTTGAAATCGATAAAGAAATATTAAAAAAGAGTTTAGCTTTATATCCTCTCAAAAAATCCTTTTTTAACTATGTTTCTCAAGAACATAAAGACTTTCTAAAAGCAAAATGGTATAAATATATGTAAGATAATCAAAGAAATATTTATTTCTTTGATTGGTTTAAACTAACCATGAAGAAAGCTTATAATACTAAAGATTTATCCGTCAATATGATAACTAAATTAAGCTCTTCTTGGATTATAGCTTCTACCAGTTCCTCTCCACAAAGAACTAAGGAATCTATACATCTTCCATTACATCAAATCATTTATAAAGAAACTTTAGCTGTACCCATAAAAGATGTTACAAAAATACAGGGAGACAAAGGTAAAATTGAATTTATTTACAAATTAGATTTAAGTTATGTTTTAGAACAAAATAATTATACAAATATTAACCTTCAAACTATTGCCAACAAACTAATAGAATTGAAGATAAAGTTGAAAATGTTTTAAAATTTTATGAAACTACTTCTTCCCATAAAGTAATCAAGATACAATCTTTAGGTTTTCAAGGTGAAGCCCTTAAAGATCTAAGGTTAGAAAAAAAAACCTAAAAATTGCAAACAAACTAATCAATTAATTATGTCATAGTTTTACAAACATAAAACTTAAAGATAATAAAGAAAATAAAGATGAAAAATCTATAAATGTTTTAGTTTCTAAAGCTTCAAGCTTATACTCAGAATTCTCTGTTTATAACTCTATAGAAGAAAAATCAAATGAAAATCAAGATCAAGAAACTCTATAACTTAATAAACTATTTAAAAGGCAAAAACCAATAGTCACAGTAGAAAAAATAAGAAATTATTATCCAAGACCTACTCCAATTGATCTTCAATTCGAAGAGCAAGCTATTCTAAATGGCCTTTGATTTAAAAACTCTTCAGCATATGAATGGAATGTAGATGGACTATCTGAATATCAAATCCTGCAACTATGCCTATACATGATGATATATGCCTTTACCATCATGGCTGCTAATAATGATCAAGGACATGTAGAAAATGTAGTCGTCCTTGGATTTATTGGATAATTATATAGTTGGTAGGAAAAATGCCTATCTGATACAGAAAGAAATGCTATATTAAATACAATAAAAAGAGATCCCTCATAAAATCCTGTTCTCACTCCTCAAAGCCAAATGATCCCTGATTCCATCTACATGCTTATTACCAATATAGTTACACATTTTATTGGTAATTATATGAATGTTGAAGAAAAATTAAAAACACGATTAATCAATTTATCTTGCCAACATTATCATATTTTTGTTGTTATAAAGATATTTTCTTATCAGAACTCTATACAATTGATGCAAGTAATTCAAAATTTTGGAAAAAAAATTCATATCTGGTCTTCCTAAACTTTTTGTAGAAAAAGTTAGAGAAGAATTAAAATCAGAAAATTATGGAAATTTGAATTATGGAATTTATACATATGGTGATCTAATTCAAAAGATTAATAAAGTTGAATTTTAATAAAGAATCTCCACAAATCAATCAAATATTTAAATGACAAAAACCAATAGTCACTGCAGCAAAAATAAGAAATTATTATCCAAGACCTACTCCAGTTGATCTTTAATTCGAGGAACAAGCTATTCTAAATGGCTTTTAATTCCAAAACTCCTCAGTATATGAGTGGAATGTATATGGACTATCTGAATGTCAAATCCTACAACTATGCCAACACATGATGATATATGCCTCTACAATCATGGCGGCCAGTAATGATCAAAGAGATGCAGTAAATGCAGTCATCCTTAGATTTACTTGACAATTACATGGTTAATGGGAAAAGTACCTATCTGATATAGAAAGACAAGTTATATTAAATGCAATAAAAGAGATCCTTCAGTAAATCCTGTTATTACTTCTCAAGGTCAAATGATTCCTGATTCTATTTACGTGCTTATTACCAATATAGTAAAACATTTTATTGGTAATTATATTAATGTAGAAGAAAAAATAAAAATACAATTAATCAATTTATCTTGACCAACAATATCAGATTTTTGTTGGTATAAAGATGTTTTATTATCAAAACTCTATGCAATGATGCAAGCAATTCAGAATTATGGAAAGAAAATTTATATCTGGTCTTCTTAAGCTTTTTGCAGAAAGAGTTTGAGAAGAGTTAAAATAAAAAAATTATGGAAATTTAAATTATGGACTTTATACATATGGTAACCTCATTCAAAAGTTGGATTTTTATTATGCAATGAAATCAAACTTAAACAACAAATTGAAAATCAAAAAAGAATCAACAAATATGAACTTGGTGATTTTTGTTACCAATTTGGCAGGGAACCATTAATTAGTCCTTCTAGCCATAATAAAAAGAAAAACTTAAAAAGAAACCATAAAAAATTAAAATCTAAACATTTTTCAACTCCACAATATTATATTCCCTTGAAAAGATATCATAAAAATTATTCTCATAAAAATCCATATAAAGAATCAAAGAAATCTTATACAAAAGATAATCCATCCACTTCTTATCTTAAGAAAAAAGAAATAAAGTGTTATAATTGCAAGGGAAAAGGACATATAGCTCCTGACTGCCCAAAAATAAAAGTAAAAATAGAAAAAGAAATCAAAACTATATCTTAAAAGGATCCTCAGCATCAGAGTCATCCAGCTCCTCTGATATAGATTATTTTTTCTCTCATTCCTTAGATACATGTCATTGTAAAATATTTGACAGTGAAATCTAGTATGAATCTACTTCTTCTTCCTCTTTATCTTTACATGTACTTTCTGCTACAGAAGCACTGGTGCTAGAAATGTTTAAAGATTTCAAAGATGAAGAATTAAAAAATAAATATTTTGAAAAACTACATAATATAAATTAAGGAAATAAAAAAGGAAAAGCTTCTACATTAAATAATATATTTGACTTACCTGAACAATTCATCACTAAAATTGTATTAGATAGATTAAAAAAGCAGCATGGTTCTCCTTATCTTTCAATTCAAGATCTTTATAAAAAAATTCCTAATCAAAAGTAAGAAATAAAAGAATTAAAACAAGACTTAATTGAACTTCAAAAACTCAAAAACGTGTTGAGAATCTTGAATTTCACACACTCAAAAAGCATTAAGAAAATAATGATAATAAATTAGAACATCAAGAAGATTTGGTGAAAATTTAAATGGTTTGGTAATTTCTTTAACCGGAAATCCACTTAAAAAATGGAAAACTCAAGCTACAATTAAGATCGAGGACTTCTCTATTAAAGCACTCTGCTTACTAGATAGTGGCACATATGTTAATTTAATAGGAAAAGGATTAATCCCAACAAAATATTACAAAAAAACCAATAATAAACTCAATCTAGCTACTGCTAGCAAAAAACTACATATCAAATACAAATTAAGTAATGTTTATGTCTGTAAAAATGGAACATGCATAAAGACTAATTTCCTTCTAGGAAAGGATTTAAACAATGATGTTATCCTTGGAAACCCTTTTCTACAAACTTTACAGCCTTTTCAAATTGACACATCAGGTCTAAAAACTATTTTAGACAATAAAGAATTAATTCTTGATTTCGGTTAATCAACTCACATTCAATATATCAATAGTATTCAGACAAAGTGTAAACAAGAATAAGGTGTTCAAAAAACAATCGAATATCCAGTTCCAAATAAAATGGATCTTATTAATTGTCTCTCTGATGCCTTCAAGTTTTCTACATTTGATCCTACATCCAGATTTTTGTACCTTCAAATTCTATCCGGAGGACAGATATAAAATTATTTTTCTTTTCTTAAAGAAAATATAAATTCAGATTATTGATAATTCTCATTCATACCTATCTGCCTTGAGGAAGTATCCCTTCTCATTATGACATTAGGTACAAGCAAAAGCAAAGCCCCTATTCAGGAATCAAGCACTTCCTTCATACCTACATCCCAATAAATATCAATTCTCTTCTTCAATCCAGGATTATCTATCATTTCACAAGAACTTATCAATGCCCATTGGAGTGCCATTCTCTCTGATAAAAGAAAAAAACAAAAGAAAAGCCCTATCCAAAATTACAACCATATCAAGGACTTAGAAGGCCAAATCCTTATGTGCCATGACATCCATCAAAGAGCACTATTATCCAACTATGCTGATGAAAAAACATCCAGAATTCACCTCCTGGAAAAGGTTAACACAGCCCTTTAGATGAGATAGTTGCAAGAATTAGAGAAAAACCTATTTCTTATCAGATCAAGGAGCAATTAATGCTCAAAGCTCAATATATAAGCCGGGCACCTTGCTTTCCCAAATTGTTCCTGCCATCATATGAAGTTGATATCTCATATATCGAATAAAGATTAGTCCAAAGATTTTCTTTATGTAGAGATGATTTTGAAATGATACAGTAGCTTCCTAGAATCATGCGTCATGCCCTTCATAGCTTTGGAGTTACCAAAAGACAACTTTTCATAATGATTTCATCAAGTTTGGGTGAAGGAACAGAAATATGGTTTTATCAACCTGATCAATTATGGACCATCATGAATTATGAAAAAGGAGATTTAATTTGCAAAAAATGCATCTCTACCTTAAATGATTGCAAGCATCTGCTTGTTGATTATCCAGCTTAAATGATTACGAGCATCTACCTATTGATTATCCATCTCAACGGTTTGAATCTCATGAAGTCGCTACAATGGAATGCAGCTTAGAATGTCTCCAAAAGTACAATCTAACTTCTGATCAATATCAAAGAGTTCTCAATCTAAAAGCACATCTTGAATTTGGAAGTACATACAGATATGTTTGGTGTGACGGTCGACAAGTTGTTTACAATGCTGATGATCTCGCTAAACAAACAATGGTGATACAGAATCCTTCTAAATTCGGACATGCCAAGCTTAATCAAATTCTCAATGCCTATGAAGATAACTCTTATGACATTTCAAAAAAAGCTCATGAACAATTAATTCAGCTATTCCATAGAGAATTCAAAAATGATAATAAAGGTTGGCATGACCCTTGTCATGATTTTGGCGCTATTATGAAGTTCTTCGCTAGCTGCAATGGAATTCATCAAGATGATGATTAATCTTATCAAGATTTATTAAGAGTTTTCTCTATAAAGCCTACAAAAAAAAGATAACAAAAACTTTATCATTGCTACTGTATCCATAGCTATGATATTCTCTACAAATACATCAAAGTTATGTTGAAAAAGTACTATACAAAAAAGCTACTTTGAGAAAAAAGACAAAAGACAATTGGGAAAAATCCAAAAGCCAATAAGAAAATTCAAGGCTCCATAGACTCCTCTCTTCGCAATAGACCAACCAAGTACGATGGAGAAGAATAAAGCAACATCCTCCAAGTTAACAAATACACTCATCGCACCATGAAAACAAACCATCTATATGGCAACCTGTGATTCTATCCGGCAATAAAATCCCGAAACATCATAAAATGAAATGCAAATGCAGTGTAAATTCATTTGTAATGAAATGTAAATTATGTTTGCTAAAGCTATAAATAGTACCAGCCTTCTCCATGTATAGGCAAGAGTTGGAATACCAGTCAAAATCCAGCCTTACTTCCACCACCATCTCCTTTCTCATCTCCCTTCTGCTTTTGTATACCCACCATCTTCCCCACTTGGGATCATAACCAAGTTGACATTTAGTTTGTAATTAAGTATTGTTGCAATATAAAGTCATTTTGTGACTATTTCTTCACTTATGTTTATGTTTTGATTTTGTTTAGTTAATTGTTGACTTAGAAGCAAGATCGTCAAAAATCTTAATACTTGGTTAGGTGTTTGTTATTATTGAAAAATTTTAATCATATTCCGGCCGGAACAAAGCTGAGGTAGCCATTGTTGTCGTCGTTGTTAGCCATGTGAAGATGTTTAAGGCATTTTGTTGGTGTGTAAATCCTCTATTTTGTTGGATACTCTGGTGGATTTGGTTAAAATAACTCTGTAATACAAATTATGGCTAAGATTATTAAGAAGTTTGTACCTTTTTCTTCCTCATCATCAAATTCCTTATCTTCTATGTTAATTAAAAATAGTGAAGAAATCAGTTATGACGATTTAGATCAAGTTATTTGTGACTAGACTATTCCAACCTTAAATAAGAATGAATTTTATAAAGTTAAAAGTTTTCAATTAAAATCAAGTTATAAAGTAAAAACCATTGAAAGAACTAAATCCATTACCAGTAATATACAGCATCTTTCTTTAATCAAGCCCCATGAAATAAAGGAGTATGCTAAAACATACAATTATATTCATTTTGGATTAGAGCAGTTGCTCTAAAACCTTTAACAAGACTTGGACTTAGAACTAAAGCTCTCATCTATGTTCAAGACACAAGACATAAAAAATTCAATGATTCATTACTTGGAATGGTTGAATCAAGTTTGGCTAATGGCCCTGCTTTCTTCAATTGCTTTCCAAATTTCTCTGTTTCCCCTACAGATCCAGGTGCACATGAAGTTCTTGCTCTTGCTATCTAGACAAAAGGTTTTGATATGAATCCTCATAATCAAATCTTGCTCTCATATCATATATAGAGTTTATTATAAACTTATGAATTTAGTTGTTCTAAGCGCAGCCTATTCCCATCAAGCAAAAGGTATGACTACTTTATTCCAAACTAATTTCTAAAATAAAGTTGATATTCCAAAATTCATACAGCCGAATGATATTAATATATCTGGTAAATGGCGCTTAGAAAATGCCTAACCAGAAAGGTCTTTAGAAAATTAAGATATTGAAACAATTGTTGAACATGAAGATGGAAGTGTTGAAATAAATTTTCAAATAGATTCAACAGATACAATTGCTATAGTTTATCAACCTTCTAGAAAGTCTTATTCTCATTCTGTCTCTGTGGTAGGTTTTTCCATAAAAGAACCATCCTCAGTTTCTTGCTCTAAATCTAATGTAGACCTTCGACCTACAGGACTAGTGTATCCTTTTTATCAAGCTTCTCCGTCTAATACATATAATCCTTCGGAATCTGATTTCAATATAAATTTACTAAATACTTTGAAATTGATAAAGAAATGTTAAAAAGGAATTTAGCTTTACATCCTCTCAAAAATCCTTTTTTAAACAAGTTTCTCAAGAACAAAAAAACTTTTAAAAGAAAAATGGTACAAATATATGTATGATAATTAAAGAAATATTTATTTCTTTGATTGGTTTAAACTAGCCATAAAGAAAGCTTATAATACTAAAGATTTATCCATCAATATGATAACAAAATTAAGTTTATCTTGGATTATAGCTTCTACCAGTTCTTCTCCACAAAGAATTGAAGAATCTATACATCCCCCATTACATCAAATCATATGTAAAGAAACTTCGTCCGTACTCATAAAAGATGTAACAAAGATATAAGGAGATAAAGGTAAATCTGAATTAATTTATAAATCAGACTTAAGTCATGTTTTAGAACAAAATAATTATACAAATATTAACCTTCATACTGTTGGCCAACAAACCAGTAGAATTGAAAATAAAGTTGAAAATATTTAAAAATTTATGTAGCATTTTTTTCACAAAAGATAATTAAAACACATACTTTAGGTTTTCAAGGTGAAGCCCTTAAAGATCTAAAGTTAGAAGGGAAACCTTTAAAATTTTTAGATGAACTAATCAATCAATTATCTCATAGTTTTACAAATATAAAACTTCAAGAAAATAAAGATAAAAAAGCTAACAAATCAATAAATGTTTTAGTCTCAAATTCTACAGCCTCTAGCTCAGATTCAGAATTTTCTATAGCTGATCCTATAGAAAAAGAGTCTAAAACAAATGAGAATCAAAATGATCAAAATCAAGAATCTCTACAAATCAATAATATATTTAAAAGACAAAAACCAATAGTCACTGCAGCAAAAACAAGAAATTATTATCCAAGACCTACTCTAGTTGATCTTCAATTCGAAGAACAAGCTATTCTAAATGGCCTCTGATTTGAAAACTCCTCAGTATACAAATGGAATATAGATGGACTATTTGAATATCAAATCCTGCAGTGCCAAAACATGATGATATATGCCTCTACCATCATGGCTGCTGGTAATGATTAAAGACATGCAATAAATGTAGTTATCCTTGGATTTATTGGACAAGGAATAAAAGATTTTTTAAGAGCAACAAGCTCCTACTCATCTTTCAATTCAAGATCTTATAAAGAAATAAATAATCAAAAAGGAAGAAATAAAAGAATTAAAACAAGACTTATTTGAACTTTAAGAACTCAAACAACATGTTGAGAATCTTGAATTTCACACACTCAAAAATTATCAAGAAAATAATGATAATTTAGAAAATCAAGAAAAATTTGATAAAGAGTTAAATGGCTCTGTAAATTCATTAATAAGAAATCCACTTAAAAATGGAAAATTCAAGCTATAATTTAGGTCAAAGACTTTTCTATTAAGGCACTTTGCTTACTAGGTAGTGGCAGATTTACTGCATGTCTTTGATCAATACCGGCAGCCATGATGGTAAAGGCATATACCATCATGTGTTAGTATAGTTACAAGATTTGATATTCAGATAGTCCATCTACATTCCATTCATCTACTGAAGAGTTTTCAAATCAAAGGCCATTTAGAATAGCTTGTTCTCTGAATTGAATATCAATTGGAGTAGGTCTTGGATAATAATTTGTTGTTTTTGCTGTAGTGACTATTGGCTTTTGCCTTTTAAATATTTTATTAAGTTGTAGAGATTCTTGATCTCGAATTTCATTTGATTTTTCTTCTATAGAGTCAAAAATAGAGAATTCTGAGTATGAGCTCGAAGCTTTAGAAACTAAAACATTTATAGACTTTTCATCTTTGTTTTCTTTATTATCTTTAAGTTTTATGTTTGTAAAACTATGAGATAATTGACTGATTAGTTCGTCTGAAAATTTTAAGGGTTTTTTTTCTAACTTTAGATCTTTAAGGGCTTCACCTTGAAAACCTAAAGATTGTATCTTGATTACTTTATGGGACGAAGTAGTTTCATAAAATTTTAAAATATTTTGAACTTTATCATCAATTCTATTGGTTGTTGGCCAATAATATGAAGGTTTATATTTGTATAATTATTTTGTTCTAAAACATGACTTAAATCTGATTTTTAATTAAAGTAGTTTTACCTTTGTCTCCTTGTATTTTTGTAACATCTTTTATGGGTACAGTTGAAGTTTCTTTATAAATGATTTGATGTAATGGAGGATGTATAGATTTTTCAATTCTTGGTGGAGAGGAACTGGTAGAAGCAATAATCCAAAAAGAGCTTAATTTAGTTATTATATTAATGGATGAATCTTCAGTATTATATGCTTTCTTCATGGCTAACTTAAGCCAATCAAAGAAATAAATATTTCTTTGATTATCATACATATATTTATACCATTTTGCTTTTAGAAAGTCTTTATGTTCTTGAGTAACATGGTTAAAAAAGGATTTTGTGAGAGGATGTAAAACTAAATTCTTTTCTAACATTTCTTTTTCAATTTCAAAGCATTTAATAATATTTATATTGAAATTGGATTCCAAAGGATTATATGTACTAGATGGAGAAGCTTGATAAGATGGATACACTAGTCCCGTAGGTCAAAGGTCTACATTGGTTGTTATGGAAGATCCTACCACTGATGGAGGATGTGTATAAGATTTTCTAGAAGGTTGATAAGCTATAGGAGTTGTATCTCTTGAATCTGTTTGAAAATTTATTTCAACACTTGCAACTTCGGGTTTAATAATTGTTTCAATATCTTGATTTTTTAAAAACCCTTCAGGTTGAGCATTTTCTAAGCGCCATTTACCAGATAGATTAATATCATTCCACTGTATGAGTTTTGGAATATTAACTTTATTTTTTAAATTAGTTTGGAATAAAGTAGTCATACCTTTTGCTTGATGGGAATGGGCTATGCCTGGAACAGCTAAATTCATGAGTTTATAATAAACTCTACATATGAGAGCAAGATTTTGATTATGAGGATTCATATCAAAACCTTTTGTCTGGATAGCAAGAGTAAGAGCCTCATGTGTACCTAGATCTGTAAGGGAAATAGAGAAATTTGGAAAGCAATTGAAGAAAGTAGGGCCATTAGCCAAACTTGATTCAACCATTCCAAATAATGAATCACTGAATTTTTTTTGTCTTGCATCTTGAACATAGATGAGATCTTCAGTTCTAAGTCCAAGTCTTAATAATGGCTTTAGAGCAACTTGCACTAATCCAAAATGAATATAATTGTATGTTTTAACATACTCCTTTATTTTATAGGGCATGATTAAAAAAAGATGCTGAATATTACTGGTAATAAATTCAGCTATTCTAATGGTTTTTACTTTATAACTTGATTTTAATTGAAAACTTCCAATTTTATAAATTTCATTTTTATTTATAGTTGAAACAATCCAGTCACAAATAACTTAATCTAAATCGTCATAACTGATTTCTTCACTATTTTTAGTAGACATAAAAGATAAGGAATTTAATGATGAGGAAGAAGAAGTTACAAACTTCTTAATAAGCTTAGCCATAATTTTTATTACAGAGTTATTTTAACCAAATCCACCATGAGTATCAACAAAATAGAGGATTTACACACCAACAAAACGCCTTAAACGCCTTCACACGTCTAACAATGGAGACAACAATAGCTATCGCAGCTTCGCTTTGGGTGGAATATGATTAAAATTTCTCAATAATAACAAACATACAACGAAAAATTAAGATTTTTAACGTTCTTGCTTCTGAGTCAGCAATTGCTTAAAAAAATCAAAACATAAAGATAAATGAAGAAATACTCACAAAATGACTTTATATTGCAACGATACTTGATTACAAACTAGATGCCAATTTGGCTTTGATACCAAATGGGGAAGGTGGTGGGTATACAAAAACGGACAAGATAGGAGAAAGGAGATGGTTGTGGAAGCAAGGCTGGATTTTGACTAGTATTCCGAATCTAGCTTGTACGTGAGGAAGGCTAGACTTATCTATAGTCATAACAAACATAATTTACAGTTCATTACAACTGAATTTAGACTAAATGTGCATTTCATTTAATGTGATAGCAAATTTCATGATGCTTCCGAACTGCAGGCAGAAATCATAATCTTTGCTGTAGATGAACTTTATTCTAAATAATGATATATCATGATTGCTTTTAGTGACTTGATAAGGTATGTGTCGTGTCTTCATTTCTTTTCCCTTTCTGGAGATAAGTTCTTCATGGATGTGCATGTCGGGAATAAAATATTACTTCATTCTTATGAGTGATATGCTTTGTCTTTTAGTACTTTTGGATGTACTTTTTCTAAAAACTGATTGATGGGCTGGTAAAAAAAGCTTTTCTCATCCTTCCAATGTTTTAGAAAAAGCTCTTGTAGGAAGAATCTTTATGGTAGGCATAGTATTATAGGAGACTTGCATCAAAAGTGCTCATCCCAACCTTCATTTGTTAATTCACCATAGAATAATTAGATTAACTCTTCTCGAGTTTCTTCAGAAATATCAAAAGACATGTCTTCATAAGCATTGGTAATTTGATTAAGAGCTATATGTCTAGATTTATATGGATTTTGTATCACTGCTGGTTGCTCAGCGAGATCACCAACAATGCAAACAACTCATCGACCATCACACCTAACATATCGTATGTACTTGCAAATTTAAGATGTCCTTTTAGATTGAGAAATCTTTGATATTGATTAGAAGCTAGATCATAATTTTGGAGATGTTCTAAGTTGTATTCCATTGTAGCGACTTCATGAGATTCATACCATTGAGCTGGATAATCAATAGGGAGATGCTTGTAATCATTTAAGGTAGAGATAAATTTTTTGCGTACTAAATCTCCTTCTTCATAGTCATGATAGTCCATAATTGATATGGTTGATAAAACTAAATTTTTGATCTTTCACCCAAAGAGGATGATATCCTTATGAGAAGTTGTCTTTTGGTAAGTCCAAGGCTGCGAAGGGCATGACGCACGATTGCAAGGAGCTGCTGTGTCATTTCAAAATCATCTCTACATAAAGAAAATCTTTGGACTAATCCTTGTTCAATATATGAGATATCAACTTCATATGATGGCAAGAACAATTTGGGAAAGCCAATTGCCCAGCTTATATATTGAGCATTGAGCATTAATCGCTCCTTGATCTAACAAGAAATAGTTTTTTCTCTAATTCTTGCAGCTATCTCATCTGGAAGGGCTGTGTTAACCGTTTCTAGGAGGTGAATTCTGGATGTTTTTGCATCTGCATAGGTGGATAACAGTGCTCTTTGATGCATGTTATGGGACATAAGGATTTGGCTTTTTAAGTCATTGATATGGTTTGCAATTTTGGATAGGTTTTTTCTAGTGTTTTGCCTTTTATCAAGGAGAATGGCACTCCAATGGCCATTGATAAGTTCTTGTGAAGTGACAGATAATCCTGGATTAAAGAAGGAAATTAATATTTGTTGGGATGTAGATATGAAGGAAGAGCTTGATTCCTAAGTAGGTGCTTTACCTGATGTTACAATGAGAAGGAATACTTCCAGAAGGCAGATAGGAGTAAGAGATAGGTCTAAATGAGAATTATCAATAACTTGAATTTTTAGTTTCTTTAGGAAAAGAAAACTAATTTTATATCTATCCTCCGGGTAGAATTTGATGGTACCAAAATCTGGATGTAAGAGCAAATGTAGAAAATATGAAGACATCAGAGAGACGATTAATAAGATTTGTTTTATTTGGAACTCGATATTTGAATGGTATTTGAACATCTAATTCTTGTTTACACATTGTCTAAATAATACTGATATGTTGAATAGGAGCTAATTCAATAAAGTCAAAATTTAATTCTTTATTGTCTAAAATAGTTTTTAGACCTAATGAGTCAATTTGAAATGGCTTTAAAATTTGTAGAAAAGGATTTTTAAGGATAACATCATTGTTTAAATCCTTTTCTAGAAGGAAATTAGTCTTTATGCATGTTCCATTTTTATAAACATAAACATTACTTAATTTGTATTTGATATGTAGTTTTTTGCTAGCAGTAGCTAGATTGAGTTTATTATTGGTTTTTTCATAATATTTTGTTGGGATTAATCCTTCTCTTATTAAATTAACATCTATGCCACTATCTAGTAAGTAGAGTGCTTTAATGGAGAATTCTTTGATCTTAATTGTAACTTGAGTTTTCCAATTTTTAAGTGGATTCGTTGTTAAAGAATTTACAAAACCATTCAAGTTTTCATCAAATTTTTCTTGATTTTGTAAATTATCATTATTTTCTTGATAATTTTTTAGTATGTGAAATTCAAGATTCTCAACACGTTGTTTGAGTTATTGAAGTTTAATTAAGTCTTGTTTTAATTCTTTTATTTCATGATTTTGATTATTAATGTCTTATAAAGATCTTGAATTGAAAGATGAGGAGGAGCTTGCTGCTCTCTTAATTTATCTAATCCAGTTTTAATACAGAATTGTTTAGGTAAGTCAGATATATTATTTGAAGTAGAAGCTTTTCCTTTTTTATTTCCTTTATTTATATTATGTATTTTTTTAAAATATTTATTTTTTAATTCTTTATCCTTGAGATCTTTAAACATTTCTAGCACCAATTCTTCTGGAGCAGAAAGTATGTTTAAAGACAAAGAGGAAGAATAAGCAGACTCTTACTAGATTTCACTCTCAAATATTTTACAATGACATGTATCTGAAGAATAATCTTTATCAGCGGAACTAGATGATTCTAAGGATGAGGATGAGCATCCTTTTAAGATAGTTTTGATTTCTTTCTCTGTTTTTACTTTTATTTTTGGGTAGTCAGGAGCTATATGTCCTTTTTCTTTACAATTATAACATTGTATTTCTTTTTTCTTGGGATGAGAAATGGATGGATTATCTTTTGTATAAGATTTCTTTAATTCTTTATAAGGGTTTTTATGAGAAGAATTTTTATGATATCTTTTTGAGGGAATATAATATTGTGGAGTTGAAAAATGTTTAGATTTTCTTTTTTGATGGTTTCTTTTTAAGTTTTTCTTTTTATTATGGCTGGAAAGACTGATTAATGGTTCCATGCCAAATTGAAAACAAAAATCACCAAGTTCATACTTGCTGATTCTTTTTTTATTTTCAATTTGACGTTTAAGTTTAATTTCATTACATAATGAAAATCCAACTTTAATAATCCTTTGAATTAGATCACCATATGTATACATTCTATAATTCAAATTTTCATAATTTTCTGATTTTAATTCTTCTCTAACTTTTTCTGCAAAAAGTTTAGGAAGACCAGGAATGAATTTTTCTTTCCAAAATTCTGAATTACTTGCATTGATTATATAGAGTTTTGATAAGATAACATCTTTATACCAATGAAAATCTGATAATGTTGGGCAAGATAAATCAATTAATTGTGTTTTTAATTTTCCTTTTACATTCATATAATTACCAATAAAATGTTTGACTTTATTGGTAATAAGCATGTAGATGGAATTAGGGATCATTTGGCCTTGAGGAGTAAGAACAGGATTTCCTGAGGGATCTCTTTTTACTGCATTTAGTATAACATTACTTTCTGTATTGGATAGGTATTTTTCTTACCAACCATGTAATTGCCTAGTAAATCCAAGGACGACTGCATTTACTGCATGTCGTTGATCATTACCAGCAGCCATGATAGTAGAGGCATATATCATCATGTGTTGGCATAGTTACAAGATTTGATATTCAGATAGTCCATCTACATTCCATTCATATACTGAAGAGTTTTCAAATTGAAGGCCTTTTAGAATAGCTTGTTCTTCGAATTAAAGATCAATTGGAGTAGGTCTTGGAAAATAATTTCTTGTTTTTGCCGCAGTGACTATTGGTTTCTGCCTTTCAAATATTTTATTAAGTTGTAGAGATTCTTGATCTTGATTTTCATTTGACTTTTCCTCTATAGAGTCAGAAATAGAGAATTCTGAGTCTGAGCTCGAAGTTTTAGAAACTAAAACATTTATGGATTTTTCGTTTTCATTTTCTTCATTATCTTTAAGTTTTATGTTTATAAAACTATGAGATAATTGATTGATTAGTTCGTTTGAAAATTTTAAAGGTTTTTTTTCTAACTTTAGATCTTAAAGGGCTTCACCTTGAAAACTTAAAGATTGTGTCTTGATTACTTTATAGGAAGTAGTTTCATAAAATTTTAAAATATTTTTAACTTTATCTTCAATTCTATTTGTTTGTTGGCCAATAGTATGAAGGTCTATATTTGTATAATTATTTTGTTCTAAAACATGACTTAAATTTGATTTTTTATTAAATTCAGTTTTACCTTTGTCTCCTCATATTTTTGCACATCTTTTATGGATAGCTGAAGTTTCTTTATAAATAATTTGATGTAATGGAGAATGTATAGATTATTTAGTTCTTTGTGGAAAAGAACTAGTAGAAGCTATAATCTAAGATGAACTAAATTTTGTTATCATATTGATGGATAAATCTTCAGTATTATAAGCTTTCCTTATGGCTAGTTTAAGCCAATCAAAGAAATTAATATTTCTTTGATTATCATACATATATTTATACCATTTTGCTTTTAGAAAGTTTATATGTTCTTGAGAAATATGGTTAAAAAAAGATTTTGTGAGAGGATGTAAAGCTAAATTCTTTTCTAATTTCTTTTTCAATTTCAAAGCATTCAATAACATTTATATTGAAATCGAATTCCGAAGGATTATATGTATTAGATGGAGAAGCTTGATAAGAAGGATATACTAGTCTTGTGGGTCGAAGGTCTACATTAGGTGTAGAGCAAGAAACTCGAGATGTTCTTTTATGGAAGATCCTACCACTGATGGAGGATGTGAATAAGATTTTCTAGGAGGTTGAAAAGTTGTAAGAGTTGTATCTCTTGAATCTGTTTGAAAATTTATTTCAACACTTCCATCTTCATGTTCAATAATTGTTTCAATATCTTGATTTTCTAAAGACCTTTCAGGTTGAGCGTTTTTTATGCATCATTTACCAGATAGATTAATATCATTCCACTGTATGAGTTTTGAAATATTAACATTATTTTTGAAATTATCTTGGAATAAAGTAGTCATACCTTTTGCTTGATGGGAATAGGCTATGCCTGGACCAATTCAATTTATGAGTTTATAATAAACTCTATATGTGAGACCTAGATGTTTATTATGAGGATTCATATCAAAACCTTTTGTTTGGATAGCAAGAGTAGGAGCTTCATGTGCACCTGAATCTATAAAGGAAACAAAGAAATTTGGAAAGCAATTGAAGAAAGTAGGGTCACTAGCCAAACTTGATTCAACCATTCCAAGTAATGAATCACTGAATTTTTTATGCCTTGCATCTTGAACATAGATGAGAGCTTCTGTTCTAAGTCCAAGTCATGTTAAAGGCTTTAGAGTAACTTGTACTAATCCAAAATGAATATAATTGTATGTTTTAATATACTTCTTTATTTCATGGGGCTTGATTAAAGAAAGATGCTGAATATTACTGGTAATGATTCAGTTCTTTCATTGGTTTTTACTTTATAACTTGATTTTAATTGAAAACTATCAATTTTATAAATTTCATTTTTATTTATGGTTGGAATAGTCCAGTCACAAATAACTTGATCTAAATCGTCATAACTAATTTCTTCACTATTTTTAATAGACATAGAAGATAAGGAATTTGATGATGAGGAAGAAGAAGGTACAAACTTTTTAATAAGCTTAGCCATAATTTGTATTACAGAGTTATTTTAACCAAATTCACCATGAGTATCTAATGAAATAGAGGATTTACACACCAACAAAACGCCTTAAACGCCTTCACGTGGCTAGCAACAGCGATAACAATGGATACCTTAGCTTCAGTCCGGGCGGAGTATGGTTAAAATTTCTCAGTAATAACAAATACAGAAGTAAGTACTAAGAACTTTGAAGTTCGTACTTCTAAGTCAACAATTCCTTAAGCAAAATCAAAGCATAACATAACAAAGATAAGTGAAGAAATACTAACAAAATGAGTTTATATTGCCAAAGTACTAGATTACAAATTTGACACCAACTTGGCTTGATACTAAATGGGGAAGATGGTGGGTATACAAAAGCAAAAGGGAGAGGAAAGAGGAGATGGTGGTGAAAGTAAGGCTAGATTTTGACTAGTATTCCAACTCTTGCCTGTGCATGAGGAATACTAGACTTATTTATAGTCATAACAAACATAATTTACATTTCATTACAACTGAATTTACACTACATTTGCATTTCATTTCATGTGCTGATAAATTTCATCATGCTTCAGGACTACTGGATAAGATCACAATCTTCACTGTAGATGAACTTTATTCTGAATAGTGGATTGTCATGATTGCTTTGTGGGAAATTGAGTGGCTTGATAAAGCATATGTCTTGTCTTGGCTTTATTTTTTTTCCTTTTCTTCAGATAGATATGAATCCTTCATTATCACTTTTTGTCTCATCATCATCTGTATCTGGTTCAGGGGCAATATTTTCAAAAGGATTGTCATCAGCCCAAAGATGATGCAGTTGCTGACCAAAACTTAATGGAGAATTTTCAGATGACCGTTCTTTTTGTATTTGTTCAATAATTTCCTTTTGAAGTTCTTTTTTGAGTTGAAGCAAATCTGCTGCTGCATAAAGTGCAAAAGGAGAGGCTGAATAAGAATTCTTTTATTTGTCAATATCACTTAGTAGATGAAGCCTTTCTTTTTCTTTTTCAGGAGTTTTAAGAACTTCAGAGAATGATGGCTTCATAGCTTGATCGGTAGAATATTGTTGGAGTATTGCAGTATAATCAAATTGATTCCAAAACTTGATATAAATCATTTAACATAAAACTGGTGGATTGAAGTCCATTTCTTTATAAAAATTCCGTTTCAAGATCTAAGGAATCTCCTGCTTATGATAAAGCTACTTAGTAATATAATGTTCTATTGCAAGTTGTAGGTGCTGATAAAGGCTTTTTTTCTTTTGATTTTTGAAGGGCTTTAAATGATGCAAAATAGGATTCATAAAGAGGAAGAAGTGCTTGAGGAAGGATGTCTTTAGTGGCACCAAAAGGAGTCCAAAATTGTGTGAAGAACCTTATAGGTATTTTATGAGAGTTTGATTTGAATCTGATAAACCAGGAATGCTGGAAGGATGGGTTTTGATAATAGAGGATGACTTCCCAAGCAAAAATATAATTATAATAATTAAAAATAAGTTCTGAATCAAGCCTCTAGGGCATATGAAGAGGTCATCCCCATTCTTCTATAGAGCGAACATGCAGGATTTTGATTTTTGAATACAGGATAGTAATATTAGGTGGTAAAGCATTTAAGTATGAATTTTTTGATCTATCTGTATGATCAATAGTACAGCTACCAATTCTGATCAGAATCTGTTCATAGACTTTATAGTCAAGAGGTTGGATAAATAAGTGATTAGGAGAAAAAAGGGTTTGGATAAGATGTTCAATAGAAATGGTTTCGGGATAAGACATGTCATCCAAGGAATAAATTCTCAAGGGTGCTTTTGTGGCAAAATATTGGGCTTGTGAAGCTTGAGGTTTTCTGGATATAAGGCCTGATGGGCTTAGAAATTGAGGAATATCAAAAGTATGGGTTGCTCCCCATCTCTCAAGATAATTGTCGCTGGATTTTTTGGATAAAGGGGTAGTGTTCATAATGGAAGAAACTTTATTAGTTAAGGACTAGAGAAAGGGTCTAATCTGCCGAGGCTTCATTCTTTTGTCCCTGTTAAAACTCACGAGATAAAAAAACAGGAAGAGAATTATTTTTACCTGCAAGATACTCAATCTCAAAGTCAAATATGGCTAATAAAGCTTCCAGTGAGCAAAGATTTACTTAGTAGTAAGATTTTGTACATCTTTTTCTAAAATTTCTTTAGCATTTTACAATCTATTCTTAATAAAAATTTTTTGTTCAATAAATCACTTTGGAACTTCATTATACTATTTACTATGGATAAGATTTCTGTTTTAATAGTTAAATAATTCTATTAAGTGGGCGTCCATGTTCCAGAAGTGAAACGAAGAATTTCTTCTTTTCCGAGGATGTTTCTTTGTAGAAGGATTCCTACAAAACCTATTTCAGATGCATCAGTTTGTACTATTTTTAATAAATCTGGATAGTTAAACAAGGTAAATTTTGGACTTTCTATTTAATATTTTGAACAGCTTTTGTATGAGCTGGTGACCATTCTATGGGATTTTTAGTGAAGCACATTTGCAAGATTTTTCTTTCTTTAGCAAGATCTTTCTAAACGTCAGAAACATAATTAAGGCATCCAAAAAACATTGCAATTGCTCTTTATTAAGAATTTTATCAGGAAATTGGGAAGCAAACTTAATAACTCTTTGGATTAGAGAAATAGTTCCTTTTTTAATTATAAAGCCAAGAAATTGAATTTCTGTTTGGAAAGGCTTCATTTTCTTTTAGGATAAGACAAGCCCATTCTTGATAATAACTTTTTTAAAAATATTTAAATATTTCTAATGGTCACAAATAGATTTTGAAAACACAAGAATGCCATCTATATGGACGAGTGTAAAAGCTTGATATGGATTAAAAATGTTATTCATTATTCTTTGAAATTCTGAAGGAGCGTTTTTTAAATCGAACAGCATAACATTCCATTCGTGATGGCCAAATGGTACTGTAAAAGTAGTTTTATACTTGTCCCGTGGTGATTTGAATTTGTCAAAATCCTGATTTAAGATCAAATTTGGAAAAAAGGAAGGCACTAGCTAGACAGTTAAAAAATCAGTTTTATTTGGAACTAGATATCTTATGGACTTTAAGACTTTATTTAAAGGCTTGTAGTTGATAACAAGACGGGGAACATCTCATTCTTGTTCAAGCGCTTTATTTACATAAAACACTGCACAAATCCAAGGGTATTGTGATTTTTGAATAAGGTTTTCGTGAGAAGATCATTGATTTCTTTATTACATAGTTGTACAAGGTCTTTATTCATCTGAAAAGGTCGAGCTTTAGTAGGAATTTGAGATTCATCGAAATTATCAATATATGGAAGAGAAACAGTATGGTGTTTCTTGTGTGAAAAAGCAAAAGGAACGTCAGAATAGTATTCTATTTCAAGAGATTTTTTAAATTGGATGAAATCTTTTTGGAATTCTGATTTTTGTAATTCTTTTTGAATTCTTAAAGAATTCATATCTTCTTGAAGATATGCAATTTGTTTTTCTTTATATGCAATATCATTTTGAATGATATTGATAAGTTGAATAGGAATTGATTTAACAAAATCAAAAATTAATTTTTTATTGTCTTTAATAGTTTTAAGGCTTGATGAATCAATTTGAAAAGGCTGTAGAATCTGTAGAAAATGATTTCCAAGGATAACATCATTGTTTAAATCTTTTCTGAGTAGGAAATTAGTCTTTATACATGTTCCGTTTTTACAAATATGGACGTTATTTAATTTACAATGGATATGGAGTTTATTACTAGAAGTTGCTAGGCTGAGTTCATATTTTGTTTTTTCATAATATTTTGTTGGAATTAATCCCACTCTTATTAAATTAATATTTGCGCCACTATCTAGTAAGCAAAGTGCTTTAATAGAGATGTCTTTGACCTTAATAGTAACTTGAGTTTTCCATTTTCTTAGGTGGATTTCTTGTTAAAGAATTTACAAAACCATTTAGGTTTTCATTAAATTTTTCTTGATGTTATAAATTATCATTATTTTCTTGATAATTTTTGAGTGTGAAATTCAAGATTCTCAACACGTTGTTTAAGTCCTTGAAGTTCAATTAATTCTCATTTTGATTCTCTTATTTCTTGTTTTTGATTATTAATTTCTTTACAAAGACCTTGAATTGAAAGATGAGTAGGAGCTTGTTGCTCTCTTAATCTATCTAAAATAGTTTTTATACTGAATTTTTTAGGTAAGTCAGATATATTACTTGATGTAGAACTTTTCTGTTTTTATTTCCGTTGTTTATTTTCTGTATTTTTTCAAAATATTTATTTTTAAGTCTTCTTCTTTTAGATCTTTGAACATTTCTAGCTCCATTTCTTCTGGAGTAGAGTGTACGTTTAAAGATAAAGAGGAAGAAGAAGCAAATTCATACTGGATTTCACTGTCAAATATTTTACAATGACATGTATCTGAAGAATAATCTTTATTAGAGGAACTAGATGATTCTAAGGATTAGGATGAGGATCCTTTGATTTCTTTTTTAGAAGTAGTTTTAGAAGGCTATAAGATATTTTCAACTTCATCTTCAGTTCTATTAGTTTGTTGGCCAATAGTATGAAAGTTAATATTTGTATAATTATTTTGTTATAAAATATGACTTAAGTCTGATTTGTAAATAAATTCAGATTTACCTTTATCTCCTTCTATTTTTGCAACATCTTTTATGTCACGCAAGCCCAAGTCCATTAGGCTCATTTAATGTCAAGCAAGCCCAAGTCCATTAGGCTCATTTATTGTACCTTTTTTGTTACTTAATTTGTGGCTTTAGTTTAGGATCTAAGATTTGTAATTGATTGTAATTAGGGACTTAATTTGTGGCTTCAGTTTAGGATCTAAGATTTGTAATTGATTGTAATTAGGGACTTAATTTGTGGCTTCAATTTAGGATCTAAGATTTGTAATTGATTGTAATTAGGGAATTGAACCCTTATATAAGAACAGTCGATCCTCAAAGGAGGCACGACATTCATCTCTCTTATGTTCTGTATTTCATCTCTCTCTAAATATCATGGTATCAGAGCCCGGTCATCTGTGATCTTCTCCTACATCATCTTCCAAACATTGGAAGCCAGTATATGATCATCTGTGATCATTCTCTTCAGCCAGATCATCCTGATCATCTCAGATCCGACGTGGCCCACCTGTGATTCTCACCAACTCATTAGCGGCATCCTACCATCTTGGTCGCCTGAAGCTTCCAGGATTTATGAAGAATTTGTTTCTCATTTATTGATCATCAGAGTCATCTTCCAAGATCTGGAAGCCTTGATCATCCCTGCTCCTCTCAGATCTGAAGTGGCCCACCTGCGATCATCATCGCCATTCAGCTGGACCAGCCCATCTTGGTCGTCTGGATTTCTACATTTTTTTTTGAAGATTTTCTCACCATTTATGGATCATCTGAGGTAGACCATCTACCCTTTATTGTAGAAATTCTGTTTTGTCCATTTCTTTTCATCTTAGCCATCCAAAAGATATTGTTTTGCCAATATCCTTTCCGGACTGCTTTGTGCGGGTTTCTTCCTTCTCTTTAGTCATGGACAAACATGAGATTGCCCTGATTCGCTTTGATGGTACAAATTATACCTCCTGGGCCTTCCAATTTCAAATTTATTTGGAAGGAAAAGAACTCTGGGGACACATTGATGGATCTGAACCTCAACCTGCAGAAGATGATAAGAAAATTTTAGCTTGGAAAACAAAGGATGCTAAAATCAAGACCTGGTTGCTGGGCTCTGTTGAGTCACATTTTATTCTCAACCTCAAACCCTGCCACACTGCCCGTGCAATGTGGGAGTATCTTCAGAAAATTTACCAACAGGGCAATGCTGCTCGCCAGTTTCAATTAGAGCTTGAAATCTCGCAATTCACTCAAGGCACCCAGTCTATTCAGGAGTATTATAATGGCTTCCGCAGACTGTGGTCCGAATATGATGCGATTAAGTTTGCCTCGGTATCTGCAGCTCTTCTCCAGGAATTACTTCCATTACAGCAATGTAGTCATCGGGATCAGTTTCTTATGAAACTTCGTCTCGAGTTTGAGACAGTTCGATCTAACTTAATGAGCAGGGCTTCTCTTCCTAGCTTGGATGATTGTCTTCAGGAACTTCTACGGGAAGAACAACGTCGGGTCACTCAAACTACACTGGAACAACAGAGATCTGTTGAGACTCCCCTTGCATATGTTGCTACAACTAGACCACCTTCTAGGGACATCAGTAAAGTTCAGTGCCATACCTGCAAGAAATATGGTCACTATGCAAATCAATGTAAGGCAAAAATCTGCCGATATTGTAAGGCCACTGGTCATGTTCTTGAAGAGTGTCGGAAGAAGAATCGCACTTCTCTTTCCCGCAACTATGTGCAGCCAGCCCCTGGTACTTACAGCGTGCAGTCAGCTCCTAGTGCTTACACTGTGACTACTCCACCATATGCTTCACCTGACTTCAGTGGTTCTCTGCAGTCTGATTCTTCATCCCAACCTGGTTCCTCCCAATCTACGTCACCAACTCCTCTCACCCCTGAGATGGTAAACCAAATGATCATCAATGCCTTAGCTTCCATGCACATCGCAGGTACTGCTTCCTCTCTTTCCAATACCTGGTACTTAGATTCTGGTGCAAGTAACCATATGACCACTTCAGCCCTAAAATTACACAATGTTGTTCCTTACACTGGTCCTCTTACTGTCCAAGCTGCCAATGGAGATCATCTTCCTATCACCTCTGTTGGTGATATCCCTAGCCCCTTACCATTAACCAATGTTTTAGTTTCTCCTCATCTTACTACCAATTTGGTTTCTGTGGGTCAACTTGTTGAAAATAACTGCAATGTTTTGTTTTCTCCTTCTGGTTGTGTTGTGCAGGACCGGGAGTCGGGGGAAGTGATCGCGAGGGGGCCTAAGCGTGGAAGACTTTTTTCCTTACCAGTGTCTTCATTTATTCCTGATAAAACTTTACATCAGTTATTTTGTTTTTTTCTTAAGAATAATTCTCGGTTGTGGCATAATAGACTAGGTCATCCGACTGCTTCTACAATGTCTACTTTATTTCAATCTGGATTAATAAATAAACCTGTTGATTCTGCTTCTTTTGACTGTGATGCTTGTAAATTAGGGAAGAGTCACACTTTACCCTTTCCAACTTCTAACACACGAAGCACTACATGTTTTGACTTAATTCACAGTGATGTTTGGGGCATTGCTCCGACCATTTCACATAGTCATTTCAAGTACTTTGTAACATTCATTGATGACTACAGCAGATTTACTTGGATTTATTTATTACATTCAAAGTCTGATGTTCTTAATGCGTTTAAATTTTTTGTTCAATATGTTAAAAACCAATTCTCTAAATGCATTAAAACTTTGCGCTCAGACTCAGGGGGGGAGTATGTTTCCAAGGATTTTCAATCATTTTTAAACAATAATGGAATCATTTCCCAACGTACCTGTCCATATACTCCACAACAAAATGGAGTCGCGGAACGGAAAAACAGACATCTTCTTGCTGTCACTAGAACTCTTCTAATTGAAGCATCCGTTCCCCCTCGTTTTTGGACTGAAGCTCTCACCACAGCTGTCTATCTCATAAACCGCCTTCCATCACATACCATCGCTCGTTTAATGCCTCATTTTAAATTGTTTGGTCATCATCCTGTGTTTGATCACTTACATACCTTTGGCTGTGTTTGCTTTGTTCATTTACCTCCCACAGAAAGAACGAAACTAACAGCACAATCTCGCAGGTGTGCTTTTTTGGGTTATGCCACTAATCAAAAAGGTTTTGTTTGTTATGATCCCATTGGTCGTCGTATCAGGGTTTCTCGGAATGTTATTTTCTTTGAAAATCAATATTTCTTCCCCACTCACATGGACAGTCCTCATCCCTCTTCCCCAGCTCTCTTACCAGGTTTTTCGGATCAAACCTCTGTTACTCGGTTTCATCCTGCTTTTGTATACCACCGTCAGGAGAAACCTCCCACTGCGGATGGTCCTCCCCCTGATCCTCCACCGACACATGGTTCCACACCTACTCCTCCCTTACGTCGCTCCTCCAGAACTTCTAGACCGCCTGATAGGTATGGATTTACCCATACTTCCTTGATGACCACTCTCTCTTCTATCTCTATCCCAAGTTCTTATTTGCAGGCTGTCCAACAAGATTGCTGGAACCAGGCTATGAAGGAGGAATTGGATGCATTGGATCAGAATCACACTTGGGATATTGTGGATTGTCCTTCCGGAGTTAAACCCATCGGTTGCAAATGGATCTACTCGATCAAGCTTAAATCTGATGGGTCATTGGATAGACACAAAGCTAGACTTGTAGCACTTGGAAACAGACAAGAGTATGGCATTGACTATGAGGAAACGTTTGCACCTGTGGCAAAAATGACATCTGTTCGGTTACTTCTCGCCATTGCTGCCTCTAAATCCTGGCCTTTATACCAAATGGATGTCAAAAATGCATTTCTCCATGGGGACCTGCACGAAGAAGTCTATATGCGGATACCACAAGGCGTCTCCTCTCCCTTCAAGAGGTTTGTCTGTCGCCTGCACAAATCGCTTTATGGTTTAAAGCAAGCTCCTCGCGCTTGGTTTGAAACCTTCAAGGCTCGCTTATGCGAGAGTGGCTTTACCCAGAGTCCTTCTGATCCATCTCTCTTTTTATGCCGCACATCTACTGGTGTTACTGTGCTTCTCGTCTATGTTGACGATATTATTATCACTGGCACGGATGATCGTATGATCAAATCTCTCCAAGCTTCTCTCAGGGATTCCTTCCGTATGAAGGATTTGGGTCCTTTGCATTATTTCTTGGGCCTCGAGGTGCATCAATCTCCAAAAGGTTTATTTGTTAATCAGCACAAATACACATCAGATCTTATCGAGTTGGCTGACCTCAATGATTCTTCACCTGTTGATACACCTGTAGAGGTCAATCTCAAGTTGAGTAAAGATGATGGCGATCTTCTTCCTGATCCTCATACCTACCGGCGTCTGGTGGGAAGTCTTGTCTATCTCACCATCACTAGACCTGACATCTCATATGCTGTTCATCTTGTGAGCCAATTCATGACAGCTCCTCGACACCTTCATTTGACAGCTGTGAAGCGCATTATCCGTTATCTGCTCAAAACTGTCCCTCGTGGTTTATATTATCCAAAGGATAATCCTCTTCATCTGACCGCTTATGCAGATGCTGACTGGGCTGGCTGTCAAGACACACGCCGTTCTACTACTGGTTGGTGCATGTACCTTGGAACATCTCTCGTTTCTTGGAAACGCAAGAAACAAGAACGGGTGTCCCGCTCTTCCACGGAAGCTGAATATAGGGCTATGTCTTCTGCTTGTTCTGAGATCTTATGGTTACGGGGACTTCTTTCGGAACTTGGGTTTTCTCAAACCTCTCCTACTCCATTGCATGCCGATAATACTGGGGCTATCCGAATCACTGAAAATCCTGTCTTCCATGAACGCACCAAACATATCGAAGTTGACTGCCACTTTATTCGCGATGAATATAAGCGTGGTGTCATTACTCTTCCTCATGTTCCTACAGCATTTCAGTTTGCCGATATCTTCACAAAGGGACTTCCTCGTCCTCGACATCAATTTCTTGTTTCCAAATTGCTGCTTTATGACTCCCCAGCATCAATTTGAGGGGGGGTGTCACGCAAGCCCAAGTCCATTAGGCTCATTTAATGTCAAGCAAGCCCAAGTCCATTAGGCTCATTTATTGTACCTTTTTTGTTACTTAATTTGTGGCTTTAGTTTAGGATCTAAGATTTGTAATTGATTGTAATTAGGGACTTAATTTGTGGCTTCAGTTTAGGATCTAAGATTTGTAATTGATTGTATTAGGGACTTAATTTGTGGCTTCAATTTAGGATCTAAGATTTGTAATTGATTGTAATTAGGGAATTGAACCCTTATATAAGAACAGTCGATCCTCAAAGGAGGCACGACATTCATCTCTCTTATGTTCTGTATTTCATCTCTCTCTAAATATCATTTTATTGGTATGGCTGAATTTTCTTTATATATGATTTGATGTAATGAAGGATATATAGATTCTTTAGTTCTTCGCGAAGAATAACTGGTAGAAGCTATAATCTAAAATGAGCTTAATTTTGTTATCATATTGATGGATAAATTTTCAGTATTATAAGCTTTCTTTATGGCTAGTTTAAGCCAATCAAAGAAATAAATATTTCTTTGATTATCATACATATATTTATACCATTTTGCTTTTAGAAAGTCTTTATGTTCTCAAGAAACATGGTTAAAAAAGGATTTTGTGAGAGGATGTAAAGCTAAATTCTTTCTTAACATTTATTTATCAATTTCAAAGTGTTGAATAACATTTATATTGAAATCGGATTCCGAAGGATTATATCTATTAGATGGATAACCTTGATAAGAAGGATACACTAGTCCTGCAGCTCGAAGGTCTACATTAGGTGTAGAGCAAGAAACTCAGGATGGTTCTTTTATGGAAGATCCTACCATAAAGGGAGGATGAGAATAAGACTTTTTAGAAAGTTGATAAACTACAGGAGTTGTATCTCTTGAATGTGTTTAAAAATTTATTTTAACACTTCCATCTTCATGTTCAATAATTGTTTGAATATCTTGATTTCCTAAAGACCTTTTAGGTTGAGCGTTTTCTAAGTGCCATTTGCCAGATAGATTAATATCATTCCACTGTATGAGTTTTTGGAATATTAACTTTATTTTTGAAATTAGTTTGGAATAAAGTAGTCATACCTTTTGCTTAATGGGAATAGGCTATGCCTGGAACAATTGAATTCATGAGTTTATAATAAACTCTATTTATGAGAGCAAGATTTTGAATATGAGGATTCATATCAAAACCTTTTGTTTGGATAGCAAGAGCAAGAGCAAGAGCTTCATGTGCACCTAGATCTATAAGGGAAATAGAGAAATTTGGAAAGCAATTGAAGAAAGTAGGGCCATTAGCCAAATTTAATTCAACCATTCCAGGTAATGAATCACTGAATTTTTTATGTCTTGCATCTTGAACATAGATGAGAGCTTCAAATCTAAGTCCAAGTCTTGTTAATGGCTTTAGAGCAACTTGTACTAATAAAAAATGAATATAATTGTATCTTTTAACATACTCCTTTATTTCATGCGGCTTGATTAAAGAAAGATGCTGAATATTATTGGTAATGGATTCAGTTCTTTCGATGGTTTTTACTTTATAACTTGATTTTAATTAAAAACTTCCAACTTTATAAATTTTATTTTTATTTACGGTTGGAATAGTCCCGTCATAAATAACTTGGTCTAAATTGTCATAACTAATTTCTTCACTATTTTTAATAGACATAGAAGACAAGGAATTTGATGATGATGAAGAAGAAGGTATAAACTTCTTAATAAGCATAGCCATAATTTGTATCACAGAGTTATTTTAACCAAATCCACCATGAGTTTCTAATGAAATAGAGGATTTACACACCAAAAAAACGCCTTAAACGCCTTCACAAGGCTAACAATGGTGACAACAATGTCTACCTTAGCTTTGCTCCGGCCATGATATGATTAAAATTTCTCAATAATAACTAAAACATAACCAACTATTAAGATTTTTGACGTTCTTGCTTCTGAGTCAACAATTCCTTAAACAAAATCGAAACATAAAGATAAGTGAAGAAATACTCATAAAACGACTTTATGTTGCAAAAGTATTTGATTACAAATTTGATACAACCTATCTTTGATACCAAATGGGGAAAGTGGTGGGTATACAAAAGCGGAAGGGAGAGGAGAGGGGAGATGGTGGTGGAAGCAAGGCTAGATTTTGACTAGTATTCCAACTCTTGCCTATACATGGAGAAGGCTGGTACTATTTATAGCCTTAGTAAACATAATTTACATTTCATTACAACTGAATTTACACTGCATTTGAATTTCATTTTATGTTGTTTTGCGATTTTATTGCTGGATAGAATCACAAGTTGCCGTATAGATGGTTTGTCTTTATGCTACGATGAGTGTACTTGTTGACTAGGAGGATGTTGCTTTATTCTTTTGCATAGTACCTGGTTGGCCTATTGCGGAGAGAGGAGTCTATGGAGCCTTGAATTTTCTTGTTGGCTTTTGCATTTTTCCCAATTGTCTTTTGTCTTCTTTTTCAAATAGCTTTTTTCTATAGTACTTTTTCAACATAACTTTAATGTGTTTTTAGAGAATAGCATAGCTATGGGTACAGTTGCAATGATAAAGTTTTTGTTATCTTTTCTTTGCAGGCTTTATAGAGAAAACTTTTTATAAATCTTGATAAATCTAAATCTTGATAAGATTAATTGCAATCCTGATGAAATCCATTATAGCTAGTAGAGAACTTCATAATAGAGTCAAAATTATGACAAGGGTCATTTCAACCTTCATTATCATTTTCGAATTCTTTATGAAATAGTTGAATTAATTCTTCACGAGTTTTTTTTGAATTGTCAAAAGAGATATCTTCATAGGAATTGAGAATTTGATTAAGCTTGGCATGTCCGGATTTAGAAGGATTCTGTATCACCATTGTTTGCTTAGCGAGATCATCAGCAATGCAAACAACTCGTCGACCGTCACAGGAAACATATCTGTATGTACTTGCAAATTCAAGATGTCCTTTTAGATTGAGAAATCTTTGATATTGATCAAAAGCTGGATCATAATTTTGGAGACTTTTTAAGCTTTATTCCACTATAGTGACTTCATCAGATTCATACCATTGTGCTGGATAATCAACAGGGAGATGCTCATAATCAATTAAGGTAGAGATGAATTTTTTGCATATTAAATCTCCTTCTTCATAATTGATGATGGTCCATAATTGATAAGGTTGATAAAACGAGATTTTTGATCTTTCACCCACACTCTATGAAATCGCTATGAGAAGTTGTCTTTTGGTAACTCCAAGGCTACAAAGGGCATGACGCATGATTGCAGGGAGCTGCTGTATCATTTCAAAATCATCTCTACATAAAGAAAATCTTTGGAGTAATCCTTGTTCGATATATGAGATCTCAACTTCATATGATGGCAGGAACAAATTGCGAAAGCCAGTTGCCTAGCTTATATATTGAGCTTTGAGCATTTATCGCTCTTTGATCAGACAAAAAATAGTTTTTTCTCTAATTCTTGCAGCTATCTCATCTAAAAGGGCTGTGTTAACCTTTTTTAGGAGGTGAATTCTGGATGTTTTTGCATCTGCATAGGTGGATAACAGTGCTCTTTGTTGGATGTTATGGCACATAAGGATTTGGCTTTCTAAGTCATTGATATGGTTTGCAATTTTGGGTAGGTTTTTTCTAGTGTTTTGTCTTTTATTAGAGAGAATGGCACTCCAATGGCCATTGATAAGTTCTTGTGAAGTGGCAGATAATCCTAGATTGAAAAAGGGAATTAATATTTGTTGGGATGTAGGTATGAAAGAAAAGCTTGATTCCTAAATATGGGGCTTTGCTTTTGCTTGTACTAGATGTCATAATGAGAAGGGATACTTTCTGAAGACAAATAGGTCTGAATGAGAATTATAAATAGTATGAATTTTTATTTCTTTGGGAAAGGAAAAATAATATTTTATCTGCCATCTAGGGATAATTTAAAGGTATCAAAATCTGGATGTAGGATTAAATGTACAAAACACGAAGACATCAGAGAGACGATTAATAAGATCTGTTTTATTTGGAACTGGATATCTAAATGGTTTTTGAATATCTTATTCTTGTTTACACTTTGTCTTAATAATATTGATTTGTTGAATATGAGTTAATTCAACAAAATCAAAAATTAATTCTTTATTATCTAAAATAGTTTTTAGACCTAATGAGTCAATTTGAAAAGGCTATAAAATTTGTAGAAAAGGATTTCTAAGGATAATATCATTATTTAAATCCTTTCTTAGAGGGAAATTAGTCTTTATGCATGTTCCATTTTTATGGGCGTAAATATTGCTTAATTTGTATTTGATATATAGTTTTTTGCTAATAGTAGCTAGATTGAGTTTATTATTGGTTTTTTCATAATATTTTGTTGGGATTAATCCTTCTCTTATTAAATTAACATCTGCGCTGCTATTTAGTAAGCAGAGTGCTTTAATAGAAAATTCTTTGATCTTCATTATAACTTGAGTTTTCCATTTTTTTAAGTGGATTCCTTGTTAAAAAATTTACAAAGCCATTCAAGTTTTCATCAAATTTTTCTTGATTTTCTAAATTATCATTATTTTCTTGATAATTTTTTAATCTGTGAAATTTAAGATTCTCAACACGTTGTTTGAGTTGTTGAAGTTCAATTAAGTCATGTTTTAATTCTTTTATTTCTTGATTTTGATTATTAATTTCTTTATAAAGATCTTGAATTGAAATATGTGGCGGAGTTTGTTGCTCTCTTAATCTATCTAATACAGTTTTAATGCTGAATTGGCCAAGTAAGTCAGATATATTATTTGAATTAGAAGCTTTTCCTTTTTTTTATTTCCGTTATTTATATTATGTATTTTTTCAAAATATTTATATTTTAATTCTTCATCTTTGAGATCTTTAAACATTTCTAGCACCAGTTCTTATGGAGTAGAAAGTAAGTTTAAAGATAAAGAGGAAGAAGAAGCAGATTCATACTGGATTTCATTGTCAAATATTTTACAATGACATGTATCTAAAGAATAATCTTTATCAGAGGAACTAGATGATTCTAAGGATGAGGATGAGGATCCTTTTAAGATAGTTTTGATTTCTATTTTTGTTTTTACTTTTTTTTTGGGCAGTCAGGAGCTATATGTCCTTTTTCTTTGCAATTATAAGTTATAACATTGTATTTCTTTTCCTTGGGATGAGAAGTGGATGGATTATCTTTTTTATAAGATTTCTTTAATTCTTTATAAGGGTTTTTATGAGAAGATTTTTTATAACATCTTTTTAAGGGAATATAATGTTGTGGAGTTGAAAAATGTTTAGATTTTCTTTTTTGATAGTTTCTTTTTAAGTTTTTCTTTTTATTATGGCTGGAAGGATTGATTAATGGTTCCAAGCCAAATTGAAAACAGAAATCACCAAGTTCATACTTGCTGATTCTTTTTTGATCTTCAATTTGATGTTTAAGTTTGATTTCATTGCATAATGAAAATCCAACTTTATTAATCTTTTGAATTAGATCACCATATGTATACATTCTATAATTCAAATTTCCATAATTTTCTGATTTTAATTCTTCTCTAGCCTTTTCTGCAAAAAGTTTAGGAAGACCCGGAATGAATTTTTCTTTCCAAAATTCTGAATTACTTACATCGATTATATAGAGTTTTGATAAGTAAACATCTTTATACCAATGAAATCTGATAATGTTGTGCAAAATAAATCGATTAATTGTGTTTTTAATTTTTCTTCTACATTCATATAATTACCAATAAAATGTTTGAATTTATTGGTAATAAGCATGTAGATGGAATTAGGGATCATTTGGCCTTGAGTAGTAAGAACAAGATTTTTACTGCCTTTATTATAGCATTTCTTTCTGTATCAGATTGGTATTTTTCCTACCAACAATGTAATTGCCTAGTAAATCCAAGGACGACTGCATTTACTGCATGTCTTTGATCATTACCAGCAGCCATGATGGTAGAGGCATATATCATCATGTGTTGGCATAGTTGCAGGATTTGATATTCAGATAATTCATCTACATTCCATTCATATACTGAAGAGTTTTCAAATCGAAGGCCATTTAGAATAACTTGTTCTTCAAATTAAAGATCAACTGGAGTAGGTCTTGGATAATAATTTCTTGTTTTTGTTGCAGTGACTATTGGTTTTTGCCTTTTAAATATTTTATTAAGTTATAGAGATTCTTGATCTTGATTTTCATTTGATTTTTCTTCTATAGAGTTGGAAATAGAAAATTTTGAGTCTAAGCTCGAAGTTTTAGAAACTAAAACATTTATGGATTTTTCATCTTAATTTTCTTTATTATCTTTAAGTTTTATGTTTGTAAAACTATCAGATAATTGATTGATTATTTGTCTAAAAATTTTAAGGTTTTTTTTTTCTAACTTTAGATCTTTAAGGGCTTCACCTTGAAAACCTAAAAATTGTGTCTTAATTACTTCATGGGAAGAAGTAGTTTCATAAAATTTTAAAATATTTTTAACTTTATCTTCAATTCTATTTGTTTGTTGGCCAATAGTATGAAGGCTTATATTTGTATAATTATTTTGTTCTAAAACATTACTTAAATCTAATTTATAAATAAATTCAGTTTCACCTTTGTCTCCTTGTATTTTCACAACATTTTTTATCGATACAGCTGAAGTTTCTTTATAAATGATTTGATGTAATGGAGGATGTATAGATTCTTCAATTCTTTGTGGAGAGGAACTGGTAGAAGCTATAATTCAAGAAGAGCTTAATTTAGTTATCATATTGATGGATAAATCTTCAGTATTGTAAGCTTTCTTAATGGCTAGTTTAAGCCAATCAAATAAATAAACATTTCTTTGATTATCATACATATATTTATACCATTTTGCTTTTAGAAAGTCTTTATGTTCCTGAGAAAAAAGGTTAAAAAAGGATTTTGTGAGAGGATGTAAAGCTAAATTCTTTTTTAACATTTCTTTATCAGTTTCAAAGCATTCAATAACATTTCTATTGAAATCAGAATCCGAAGGATTATATGTATTAGATGGAGAAACTTGATAAGAAGGATACACTAGTCCTATTGGTCAAAGGACTACATTAGGTGTAGAGCAAGAAAATCAGGATGGTTCTTTTAAAGAAGATCCTACCATAGCCGGAGGATGAGAATAAGACTTTCTAGAAGATTGATAAACTTAGGAGTTGTATCTCTGGAATCTATTCGAAATTTATTTCAACACTTCCATCTTTATGTTCAATGATTGTTTCGATATCTTTATTTTGTAAAGACCTTTCAAGTTGAACGTTTTCTAAGCGCCATTTACCAGATTGATTAATATCATCAGAAGGTTGATAAACTGTAGGAGTTGTATCTCTGGAATCTGTTTGAAAATTTATTTCAACACTTCCATCTTCATGTTCAATGATTATTTCAATATCTTGATTTTCTAAAGTTCTTTCAGGTTGAGTGTTTTCTAAGCACCATTTACCAGACTGATTAATATCATTCCACTATATGAGTTTTGGAATATTAACTTTATTTTTGAAATTAGTTTGGAAAAAGTAGTAATAATTTTTGCTTGATGGGAATTGGCTATGCCTGGAACAACTGAATTTGTGAGTTTATAATAAACTCTATATATGAGAGCAAGATTTTGATTGTGAGGATTCATTTCAAAACCTTTTGTCTGGATAGCAAGAGTAAGAGCTTCATGGGCACCTGGATCTATAAAGGAAATAGAGAAATTTAGAAAGCAATTAAAAAAAGTAGGGCCATTAGCCAAACTTGATTCAACCATTCCAAGTAATGAATCACTGAAATTTTTATGTCTTGTATCTTGAACATGGATGAGAGCTTCAGTTCTAAGCCCAAGTCTTGTTCATGGCTTTAGAGCAACTTGCACTAATCCAAAATGAATATAATTGTATGTTTTAATATGCTCCTTAATTTCATGGGGCTTAATTAAAGAGAGATGCTAAATATTACTAGTAATCAATTCAGTTCTTTCGATGGTTTTTACTTTATAATTTGATTTTGATTGAAAACTTCCAACTTTATAAATTTCATTTTTATTTACAGTTGGAATAGTCCAATCACAAATAACTTGTTCTAAATCATCCTAACTGATTTCTTCACTATTTTTAATAGACATGGAAGATAAGGAATTTGATGTTGAGGAAGAAGAAGGCACAAACCTCTTAATAAGCTTAGCCATAATTTATATTACAAAGTTATTTTAACCAAATCCGCCATGACTATCTAACGAAATAGAGGATTTACACACCACCAAAACGCCTTAAACGCCTTCACACGGCTAACAATGGCGACAACAATGGCTGTCTCAGCTTCGCTCCGGGCGGAATATGATTAAAATTTCTCAATCATAATAAACATAGAACTGAGTATTAAGACTTTTGACGTTCTTACTTCTGAGTCAGCAATTCCTTAAGCAAAATCAAACCATAACATAACAAAGTTGAGTGAAGAAATACTCAGAAAACAACTTTATAATACCAAAGTACTTGATTACAAATTTGATACCAACTTGGCACTAATACCAAATGGGGAAGGTGGTGGGTATACAAAAACCTCAAATGGGGAAGGTGGTGGGTATACAGAAGCGGAAGGGAGAGGAGAGGGGAGATGGAGGTGGAAGCAAGGTTGGATTTTGACTAGTATTCCAACTCTTTCCTGTGCATGAGGAAGACTATACTTATTTATAGTCTTAACAGACATAATTTACATTTCATTACAATTGAAGTTACACTGTATTTGCATTTCATTTCATGTACTGACAAATTTCATGATGCTTCAGGACTGCTGGATAAGATCACAATCTTCACTATAGATGAACTTTATTATGAATAGTGGATTGTCATGATTGCTTTGTGGGAAATTAAGTGGCTTGATAAAGCATATGTCTTGTCTTGACTTTATTTTTTTTCCTTTTATTCGGATAGATATAAATCCTTCATTATCATTTTTTTGTCTCATCAGCATCTGTATCTAGTTTAGGAGTAATATTTTCAAAAGGATTGTAATCATGTTAGATTTTGTGGACTCAATCCATCAATTGATGTAATAAATTGATTAATTTCTTTATTTATCAATAAAATCATGCTTTACTTTTATGAGATGAATGTTATTTTACTACTTCATGCACATGACCAATACATATGACATAATGGTTCATGAGTTGAACCGGGTCCCATTAGTATATTAGATGCGATATATGTGCATGGATGAGATCCACACGCGGGAGATATATGTAACAAATCTTATACTTAAATAGCTTCACAACCAATAATGAGACTGGGCATCTCATTTGATAAAGTTGCAGCACTTTGATCACTATGAGATAGTGTGATTTGTTTCGATCATCAGAATGTAAGATTCTGGATCACGGTGCTGGTACATTGGATGTATTGAAGGACCATGAGATGCACCTTATGGAATTCTGTCTCAATAATAAGGTATGCTCTCATAATTCCCTAGTAATAGGCTCTCAATCCTAAGACATTGATGAACTTAAGTTTCTATCTATTCATTTGCTTTGAGTCACCAATGAGTGAGGCCGACTGTAGGTTAACACCTCGGTGTCTTGGGTATGTGGTAGTAGAACTGTGGGAACGTTGAATGATCAAGATGGAATCTATCTCTATTATCCCCTTGTGCCAATTAATGGATTTGTCATTAGTAAGTGCGCACCCATCTCAATTAAGAGTTAATTGGATGGTACTGATGATTACTGTGATTAATTGGGGCTCAAGGATAATAAGATGTGGAACTTATATTGGAAGAGACAGATTTATTCCAATTGATCCACAGATATTGATAGAGGGGCCTACTTGTGGTAATTGGGAAGTTTAGGGTCTTCATTGTAATTTATTCCTAAGACTAGAGTGCGATTGCATTTATATAGTGGTGTTATTTGCAATTAACTGTGGGCCCTGATTGCACATGAGATGTGGGGTCGTGATGTTCCAGTTGGAGCTAGCTTTCTAAGGAATCCCTAGTGGTCCCCACGCTAGCCCAAGTTATTGGAAAATACTTATCCGACTTGAACTCTAGAAAGAAGGGATTAAAAAGGAGAAAAGTTGCTAATTGCTTTGGAAGTAAGACTTCTATTTCAATTAAGCAAGGAAGAGATTTGAAAATATATAAAAATCTCTTGGACGTCCAATAAGAGTTTCTTTCACGCCCAAAACCCTGTTCGTGCAAGAGTTATATGAGTTTCTCTCTCCTTCTCTCTTTTAGTTCCTTGGAGTTTCGAGTTAGGATTTCTCCTGGAGATTCCACCAATCTTATTGAGGAAAGAAATCCAATTCAGGTCATAGTGTGGAAGGCTAAGAGGTGTTGAAGATTCTTATCATCAAGTAGAGTTTCAACTTCTCCATTAAAGCACTACGTATCTCCAAAAGTATGATCTACTTCTTGCATGTCGTAGATTATTATGGATGTTTAGTGCTGTTTGAATCTGTCTTTTCGATAGAATATGTACTGTACATGGCCACAAGATTAAGGGTAATGCATCTTGGATTGGGTTTTTGGTCTTATGGATAGTTGATCCCTGTGTCAAGTGGGTCAAAAGTTTTGAAAATCTATCCACGAGACCAACCTACTTCCAACACATCAGCCCAAATATGATGAAACTGCTGACCAAAACTTAATGGACAAATTTCAGATGACCGTTCTTTTTATATTTCTTCATTAATTTCCTTTTAATTTAATTTTTAAGTTGAAGCAAATCTGCTGCTGCGTAAAGAGCAGAAGGAGAGGTTGAACTAGAATTCTTCTATTTGCCAATATCACTTACTGGATGAAGCCTTTGTTTTTCTTTTTCAGGAGTTTTGAGAACTTCAAAGAATGATAGCTTTATAGCTTGATCAGTAGAATATTGTTGGAGCATTGCAATATAATCAAATTGATGCCAAAACTTAATATAAATTATTCAAGATAAAATAAGTGGATTGAAGTCTATTTCTTTATAAAAATTCCATTTCAAGATCCAAGGAATCTCCTGCTTGCAATAAAACTGCATAGTGACATAAAGTTCTATTGCAAATTGTAGGTGCTGATAAAGGCTTTTTTCTTCTAGTTTGAGAAGGACTTTAAATGATGCAGAATAGGATTCATAAATAGTAAAAAGTGCTTAAGGAGGGATGTCTTTAGTAGCACCAAAAGGGATCCAGAATTGTGTGAAGAATCACATAGGTATTTTATGGGAGTTTGTGGAGTTTGATTTGAATCTAATGAACCAGGAATGCTGGAAGGATGGGTTTTGATAATACAGGATGACTTCTGAAGCAAAAATATAATCATAATAATTAAAAGTAAGTTCTGAGTCATGCCTTTGAGGCATATGGAGAGGTCGTCCCCATTCTTCTGTAGAGAGAACTTGTAGGATTTTGATTTTTGAATGGAGGATAGTAATATTGGGTGGTAAAGCATTTAAGTATGAATTTTTTGATCCATTTGTATGATCAATAGTGTAGCTGCCAGTTAAGAACTGTATGATCAATAGTGTAGCTGCCAGTTAAGAATAGAATCTTTTCATAGACTTTATAGTCAAGAGGTTTGATAAATAAGTGATCAGGAGAAAAAGGGTTTGGATAAGATGTTCAATAGAAATGGTATCGGCATAAGACATGTCATCTATGGGATAAATTCTCAAGGGGGCTTTTGTGGCAAAATATTGGGCTTGTGAAGCTTGATGTTTTCTGGATACAGGGCTTGATGGGCTTTGAAATTGAGGAATATTAGAAGTATGGGTTGCTCCCCATCTCTCAAGATAATTGCCGCTAGATTTTCTGGATAAAGGTGTAGTGTTATAATGGAAGATACTTTATTAGTTGGGGACTAGAGAAAGGGTCTAATCTGCCAAGGCTTCATTCTTTTATCCCTATAAAAATTCATGAGATAAAAAAATCAGGAAGAGAATTAGTTTTACTTACAATATACTCAATGTCAAAGTCAAATATCGCTAATAAAGTTTACCAGCGAGCAAAGATTTGCTTAGTAGCAAGATTTTTTACATCTTTTTCTAAAATTTCTTTAGTAGATTTACAATCTATTTTTAATAAAAAATTTTTGTTTAATAAATCACTTTGGAACTTCATTACACTATTTACTATGGACAGGATTTCCTTTTAATAGTTAAATAATTCTGTTGAGTGGGCACCCATGTTCCAGAAGTGAAACGAAGAATTTCTTCTTTTTCAAGGAAGTTTCTTTGTAGAAGGATTCTTCCAAAACCTATTTCACATGCATCTGTTTGAATTATTTTTAATAAATTTGGATGAGGGATAGTTAAACAAGGTAGATTTTAGACTTTCTGTTTAATACTTTGAACAGCTTTTGTATGAGCAAGTGACCATTCTATGGGATTTTTGGTCAAACGCGTTTACAAGATTTTTCTTTCTTTAGCAAGATCTTTATAAAAGTCAGAAACATAATTAAGGCATTCAAGAAGATGTTGCAATTGCTCCTTATTAAGAATTTCATAAGGAAATTAGGAAGCAAACTTAATAACTCTTTGGACTGGAGAAATAGTTCTTTTTTTAATTATAAAGCCCAGAAACTGAGTTTCAGTTTGAAAAGGCTTCATTTTCTTTTAGGATAATACAAGTCCATTCTTGATAATAACTTTTTTAAAAATATTTAAATGTTTCTAATGGTCACAAATAGATTTTGAAAACACAAGAATGTCATATATATAGATGAGTGTAAAAGCTTGGTATGGATTAAAAATGTCATTCATTATTCTTTGAAATTCTGAAGGAGCATCTTTTAAACAAAATGGCATAACATTCTCTTCGTAATGGCCAAATGGTACTGTAAAAGTAGTTTTATACCTGTCCTCCATGGTGATTTGAATTTGCCAAAATCCTGATTTAAGATCAAATTTGGAAAAAAAGGAAGGCACCAGCTAGGCAGTTAATAAGATCTGTTTTATTTGGAACCAGATATCTGATAGACTTTAAGACTTTATTTAAAGGCTTGTAGTTGATAGCAAGACGGGGAACATCTCGTTCTTGTTCAAGCGCTTTATTTACATAAAACGTTGCACAACTCCAAGGGTATTGTGATTTCTGAATAAGGTTTTTAGCAAGAAGATCATTGATTTCTTTAGTATATAGTTGTACAAGGTCTTTATTCATTTAAAAAGGTCAAGCTTTAGCAGGAATTTGAATTCATCGAAATTATCAATATATGGAAGAGAAACAGTATGGTGTTTCCTATGTGAAAAGGCAAAAGGAAGGTCAAAATAGTATTCTATTTCAAGAGATTTTTGAAATTGGATGAAATCTTTTTGGAATTCTGATTTTTGTAATTCTTTTTCAATTCTTAAAGAATTCATATCTTCTTGAAGATATGCAATCTGTTTTTCTTTATAAGCAATTTGATTTTGAATGATATTGATATGTTGAATAAGGGTTGATTCAACAAAATCAAAAATTAATTTTTTATTGTCTTTAATAGTTTTAAGGCCTGATGAATCAATTTGAAAAGGTTGTAGAATTTGTAGAAAAGGATTTTCAAGGATAACATCATTGTTTAAATCTTTTCCAAGCAAGAAATTAGTCTTTATACATGTTCCATTTTTGCAAACATGGATGTTATTTAATTTATAATGGATATGGTGTTTGTTACAAGCAGTTCGTAGGCTAAGTTTATTTTTGGTTTTTTCATAGTATTTTGTTAGGAGTAATCCTTGTCTTATTAAATTAACATTTGCGCAACTATCTAGTAAGTAGAGTGCCTTAATAAAGAAGTCTTTGACCTTAATTGTAAGTTTAGTTTTCCATTTTTAAGGTGGATTCCTTGTTAAATAATTTACAAAACCATTTAAGTTTTCATCAAATTTTCCTTAATGTTCTAAATTATCATTATTTTCTTGATAAATTTTGAGTCTGTGAAATTCAAGATTCTCAACACGTTGTTTGAGTTCTTGTAGTTCAATTAAGTCTTGTTTTAATTCTTTTATTTCTTGCTTTTAATTATTAATTTCTTTAAAAAGATCTTGAATTGAAAGATGAGTAGGAGCTTGTTGCTCTCTTAATCTATCTAAAATAGTTTTTATATTGAATTCTTCAGGTAAGTCAGATATATTACTTGATGTAGAAGCTTTTCCATTTTTATTTCCGTTGTTTATTTTATGTATATTTTCAAAATATTTATTTTTGAATTTTTCATCTTTTAAATCTTTAAACATTTCTAGCACTGTTTCTTTTGGAGCAGAGAGTATGTTTAATGATAAGGAGGAAGAAGAAGTAGATTCATACTGGATTTCACTATCAAATATTTTACAATGGCATGTATCTAAAGAATAATCTTTATCAAAGGAACCAGATGATTCTGAGGGTGAGGATGAGGATCCTTTTAAGATAGTTTTGATTTCTTTCTAAGAAGAAATTATTTCAGAAGGTTGTAAAATATTTTCAACTTTATCTTCAATTATATTAGTTTGTTGGCCAATAGTATGAAGGTTAATATTTGTATAATTATTTTGTTATAAAATATGACTTAAGTCTGATTTGTAAATAAATTCAGATTTACCTTTATCTCCTTCTATTTTTGCAACATCTTTTATCAGTACGGCTAAAGTTTCTTTATATATGATTTATGTAATGAAGGATATATAGATTCTTTAGTTCTTTGCGAAGAATAACTTGTAGAAGCTATAGTCTAAGATGAGCTTAGTTTTGCTATCATATTGATGGATAAATCTTCAATATTATAAGCTTTCTTTATGGCTAGTTTAAGCCAATCAAAGAAATAAATATTTCTTTGATTATCATACATATATTTATACCATTTTGCTTTTAGAAAGTCTTTATGTTCTCAAGAAACATGGTTAAAAAAGGATTTTGTGAGAGGATGTAAAACTAAATTCTTTCTTAACATTTCTTTATCAATTTCAAAGCATTGATTAACATCTATATTGAAATCGAATTCCGAAGGATTATATCTATTAGATGGAGAACCTTGATAAGAAGGATACACTAGTCCTACAGCTCGAACGTCTACGTTAGGTGTAGAGCAAGAAACCCATGATGGTTCTTTTATGGAAGATCCTACCACAGAGGGAGGATGAGATAAGACTTTATAGAAAGTTGATAAACTGTAGGAGTTGTATCTCTTGAATCTATTTGAAAATTTATTTCAACTCTTCCATCTTCATATTAAATAATTGTTTCAATAACTTGATTTTCTAAAGGCTTTTCTAGATGGGTGTTTTCTAAGCACCATTTACCAGATAGATTAATATCATTCCATTGTATGAGTTTCAGAATATTAAATTTATTTTTGAAATTAGTTGGGAATAAAGTAGTCATACCTTTTACTTGTTGGGAATAGGCTATGCCTGGAACAGCTGAGTTCATGAGTTTATGATAAACTCTATATATGAGAGCAAGATTTTGATTATGATGATTCATATCAAAACCTTTTGTCTAGATAGCAAGAGTAAGAGCTTCATGTGCATCTATATCTGTAAAAAAAATAGAGAAATTTGGAAAGCAATTGAAGAAAGTAGGGTCATTAGCCAAACTTGATTCAACCATTCCAAGTATTGAATCACTAAACTTTTTATCTCTTGTGTTTTGAACATAGATGAGAGCTTCAGTTCTAAGTCCAAATCTTGTTAAAGGCTTTAGAGCAACTTGCACTAATCCAAAATGAATATAATTGTATCTTTTAACATACTCCTTTATTTCATGCGGCTTGATTAAAGAAAGATGCTAAATATTACTGGTAATGGATTCAGTTCTTTCAATGGTTTTTTACTTTATAACTTGATTCTAATTAAAAAATCCCAACTTTATAAATTTCATTTTTATTTACAGCTGGAATAGTCCAGTCACAAATAACTTGATCTAAATCGTCATAACTGATTTCTTCACTATTTTAATAGACGTAGAAGATAAGGAATTTGATAATGAGTAAGAAGAAGGTACAAACGTCTTAATAAGCTTAACCATAATTTGTATTATAGAGTTATTTTAACCAAATGCACCACAAGTATCTAACGAAATAGAGGATTTACACACCAACAAAATGCCCTAAGTGCCTTTACACGGCTAACAGCGGCGACAACAATGGCTACCTCAACTTCGCTCTGGGTGGAATATGATTAAAATTGCTCAATAATAACAAACACAGAACTGTGTATTAAGACTTTTGACGTTCTTACTTCTGAGTCAACAATTCTTTAAGCAAAATCAAAGCATAACATAACAAAGATAAGTGAAGAAATGCTTACAAAACAACTTTATATTGCCAAAGTACTTGATTACAAATTTGACACCAACTTGGCTCTGATGCCAAATGGGGAAGATGATGGATATACAAAAGTGGAAAGGAGAGGAGAGAGGAGATGGTGGTGGAAGTAAGGCTGGATTTTGATTGGTATTCCAACTCTTACCTATACATGGAGAAGGCTGGTACTATTTATAGCCTTAGCAAATATAATTTACATTTCATTGCAGCTGAATTTAGACTGCATTTGCATTTCATTTTATGTGCTGGCATATTGCATGATGTTTTGGGATTTTACTGCTGGATGGGATCACAGATTGCTGTATAGATGGTTTGTCTTCATGTTGTGATGATTGTACTTGTTGACTAGGAAGATGTTGCTTTATTCTTCTGCATAGTTGCTTTATTCTTCTCATAGTACCTAGTTGGTCTGTTGCTGAGAGAGGAGTCTATGGAGGTCTTTTGGATTTTTCACAATTGTCTTTTATCTTCATTCTCAAATTATCTTTTTGTATAGTACTTTTTCAACATAACTTTGATGTGTTTGTAAAGAATAGCATAGCTATGGATACGGTAGCAATGATAAAGTTTTTGTTATTTTTTCTTTGTACGTTTTATAGAGAAAACTCTTAATAAATCTTGATAAATCTAAATGTTGATAAGTTTAATCACCATCCTGATAAATTCCATTGCAGCTGGTGGAGAACTTAATAATAGAGTCAAAATTATGACAAGGGTCATTCCAACCTTCATTATCATTTTTGAATTCTCCATGGAATAGCTGAATTCATTCTTCATGAGCTTTTTCTGAAGTGTCAAAAGAGATATTTTCATAGGAATTGAGAATTTGATTAAGCTTGGCGTATCCGGATTTAGAAGGATTCTGTATCACCAATGTTTGCTCAGCGAGATCATCAGCAATACAAACAACTCGTTGACCATCACACCAAACATATCTGTATAGACTTGCAAATTCAAGATGTCCTTTTAGATTGAGAAATCTTTGATATTGATCAGAAGTTGGATCATAATTTTGGAGACGTTCTAAGCTGTATTCTATTGTAGCGACTTTATGAGATTCATACCATTGAGTTGGATTATCAACAGGGAGATGTTCATAATCATTTAAGGTAGAGATCAATTTTTTGCAGATTAAAACTCCTTTTTTATAATTCATGATGGTCCATAATTGATAAGGTTGATAAAACCGTATTTTTGATCTTTCACCCAAACTTGATGAAATTGTTATCAGAAGTTGTTTTTTGGTAACTCTAAGGCTGTGAAGGGCATGACGCATGATTGCAGGGAGTTGTTGTATCATTTCAAAATCATCTCTGCATAAAGAAAATCTTTGGACTAATCCTTGTTCGATATATGAGATATCAACTTCATATGATGGCAGGAACAATTTGGGAAAGCCAGTTGCCCATCTTATATATTGAGCTTTGAGCATTAATTGCTCCTTGGTCTAGCCAGAAATAGTTTTTTCTTTAATTCTTGCAGCTATCTCATCTGGAAGGGCTGTATTAACCTTTTCCAATAGGTGAATTCTTGATGTTTTTTCATCAGCATAGGTGGATAACAGCTCTCTTTGATGGATATTATGGCACATAAGGATTTGGCTTTCTAAGTCCTAGATATGTTTTGTAATTTTGGATAGGGTTTTTCTAGTGTTTTTTCTTTTATCAGAGAGAATAGAACTCTCATGGGCATTGATAAGTTCTTGTGAAGTGACAGATAATCCTGGATTGAAGAAGGGAATTGATATTTGTTGGGATGTATGTATGAAGGAAGAGCTTGATTTTTAAATAGGGGCTTAGCTTTTGCTTGTACTAGATGTCATAATGAGAATGGATACTTTCTAAAGGTAGATAGGTTTGAATGAGAATTATCAATAATCTAAATTTTATTTTCTTTGGGAAAAGAAAAATAATTTTATATCTATCCTCTGGGTAGGATTTGAACGTACCAAAATCTGGAGGTAGGATCAAATGTTGAAAACATGAAGACATTAGAGAGACAATTAATTAGATCTGTTTTATTTGGAACTGGATATTCGATTGTTTTTTGAACACCTTATTCTTGTTTACACTTTGTCTAAATACTATTGATATGTTGAATAGGAGTTGATTCACCAAAATCAAAAATTAATTCTTTATTGTCTAAAATAGTTTTTAGACCTATTAAGTCAATTTGAAAAGGCTGAAAGGGTTTCCAAGGATAATATCATTGTTTAAATCCTTTCCTAAAAGGAAATTAGTCTTTTTGCATGTTCCATTTTTATAGACATAAACATTACTTAATTTGTTTTTGATATGTAGTTTTTTGCTAGCAGTAGCTAGATTGAGTTTATTATTGGTTTTTTCATAATATTTTGTTGGGATTAATCCTTCTCTTATTAAATTAACATATGCACCACTATCTAGTAAGCAAAGGGCTTTAATAGAGAAGTCTTTGATCTTAATTGTAGCTTGAGTTTTCCATTTTTTAAGTGGATTTCTTGTTAAAGAATTTACAAAACCATTTAATTTTTTACCAAATTGTTCTTAATGTTCTAATTTATTATCATTATTTTCTTGATAATTTTTGAGTGTGTGAAATTCAAGATTTTCAACACGTTGTTTGAGTTATTAAAGTTCAATTAAGTCTTGTTTTAATTCTTTTATTTCTTGCTTTTGATTAGTAATTTCTTTATAAAGATCTTGAATCGGAAGATGAGGAGGAGCTTGTTGCTCCCTTAATCTATCTAATACAGTTTTAATGCTGAATTGTTCGGGCAAGTCAGATATATTATTTGATGTAGAAGCTTTTCCTTTTCTATTTCCTTTATTTATATTCTATATTTTTTCAAAATATTTATTTTGTAATTCTTCATCTTTGAAATCTTTAAACATTTCTAGCACCAGTTCTTTTGGAGAAGAAAGTACGTTTAAAGATGAAGAGAAAGAAGAAGCAAATTCATATTGGATTTCACTGTCAAATATTTTATAATGACATGTATCTGAAGGATGAGAGGAAGAATAATCTGTATCAGAGGAACTGGATGACTCTGACACTGAGGATCCTTTTAAGATAGTTTTGATTTCTTTTTCGGTTTTTACTTTTATTTTTGGGTAGTCATGAGCTATATGTCATTTTTCTTTGTAATTATAACATTGTATTTCTTTTTTCTTAGGATAAGAAGTAGATGGATTATCTTTTGTATAAGATTTCTTTGGTTCTTTATAAGGATATTTATGAGAAGATTTTTTATGATATCTTTTTGAGGGAACATAATATTGTGGAGTTGAAAAATGTTTAGATTTTCTTTTTTGATGGTTTTTTTTAAGTTTTTCTTTTTATTTTTGCTAAAAGGACTGATTAATGGTTCCATGCCAAATTGATAACAAAAATCACCAAGTTCATACTTGTTGATTCTTTTTTGATTTTCAATTTGACGTTTAAGTTTAATTTTATTGCATAATGAAAATCCAACTTTATGAATCTTTTGAAATTGATCACCATATATATATATTCCATAATTCAAATTTCCATAAATTTTTTATTTTAATTCTTCTCTAACTTTTTCTGCAAAAAGTTTAGGAAGACCAGATATGAGTTTTTCTTTCTGAAATTCTAAATTACTTGCATCGATTGTATAAAGTTTTGATAAGAAAACATCTTCATACCAACGAAAATTTGATAATGTTGGGCAAGATAAATTGATTAATTGAGTTTTTGTTTTTTCATCTACATTCATATAATTACCAATAAAATGTTTTACTATATTGGTAATAAGCATGTAAATAGAATCAGGAATCATTTGACCTTGACGAGTAATAACGGATTTCCTGAACAATCTCTTTTTATTGCATTTAGTATAGCTTATCTTTCTATATCATATAGGTACTTTTCCCACCAACCATGTAATTCTCCAGTAAATCCAAGGACAACTGCATTTACTACATGTTTTTGATCATTACCGGTAGCCATGCTGGTAGAGGCATATATCATCATGTGTTGGCATAGTTGCAGGATTTGATATTCAGATAGTCCATCTACATTCCATTCATATATTGAGGAGTTTTCAAATCGACGGCCATTTAAAATAACTTGTTCTTTGAATTGAAAATCAACTAGAGTAGGTCTTGGATAATAATTTCTTGTTTTTGCTTTAGTGACTATTGGTTTTTGCCTTTTAAATATTTTATTGATTTGTAGAGATTGTTGTTTTTGATCACTTTGATTCTCATTTATTTTAGACTCTTCTTCTATAGGATCAGCTATAGAAAATTCTGAATATGAGCTTGAGGCTTTAAAATTTGAAACTAAAACATCTATAGATTTGTCAACTTTTTGGTCTTTATTTTCTTGAAGTTTTATATTTGTCAAATTATGAGATAATTGATTGAATAGTTCATTTGAAAATTTTAAAAGTTTCCTTTCTAACTTTAGATCTTTATGGGCTTCACCTTGAAAACTTAAAGTTTGTGTCTTAATTATCTTTTGTGAAGAAGATGCTTCATAAAATTTTAAAATATTTTCAACTTCATCTTCAATTCTATTAGTTTGTTGGCCAATAGTATGAAGGTTAATATTTGTATAATTATTTTGTTTTAAAACATGACTTAAGTCTGAGTTATAAATTAATTCAGATTTACCTTTATCTCCTTGTATCTTGGCTACATCTTTTATGGGTATGGCTGAAGTTTCTTTATATATGATTTGAAGTAATGGAGGATGTATAGATTCTTCAGTTCTTTATAGAGAATAACTGGTAGAAGCTATAATCGAATATGAGCTTAATTCTGTTATCATATTGATAGATGAATCTTCAGTATTATAAGCTTTCTTTATGGCTAGTTTTAGCCAATCAAAGAAATAAATATTTTTTTGATTATCATGCATATATTTGTACCATTTTTCTTTTAAAAAGTCTTTATGTTCTTGAGAAACCTGTTTAAAAAAGGATTTTATTAAAAGATGTAGACCTAAATTCTTTTTTAACGGTTCTTTATTAATTTTAAAACATTCAATAACATTTATATTGTAATAGAATTTTGAAGGATTATATGTATTAGATGGAGAAGCTTGACAAGAAGGAAACACTAGTTCTATAGGTCGAAGGTCTACATTAGGTGTAAAGCAAGAAACTCGGGATGGTTCTTTTATGGAAAAGCCTACCACAGAGAGAAGATGAGAATAAAACTTTCTAGAAGGTTGATAAATTGTAGGAGTTGTATCTCTTAAATCTGTTTAAAAATTTATTTCAACACTTCCATCTTCATATTCAGTAATTGTTTTAATATCTTGATTTTCTAAAAACCTTTTTGGTTGGGCGTTTGCTAAGCGCCATTTACTAGATAGATTAATATCATTCCATTGGATGAGTTTTGGAATATTAACTTTATTTTTGAAATTAGCTTGGAATAAAGTAGTCATACCTTTTGCTTAACGGGAATAGGCTATGCCTGAACAACTCAATTCATGAGTTTATAATAAACTCTATATATGAGAGTAAGATTTTGATTATGAGGATTCATATCAAAACCTTTTGTCTGGATGGCAAGAGCAAGAGCTTCATGTGCGGCTGGATCTGTAAGGAAAACAGAAAAATTTGGGAAGCCATTGAAGAAAGTAGGGCCATTAGCCAAACTTGATTCAACCATTCCAAGTGATGAATCACTGAATTTTTTATGTCATGTGTCTTGAACATAGATGAGAGCTTCAGTTCCAAGTCCAAGTCTTGTTAAAGGCTTTAGAGCAACTTGCACTAATCCAAAATGAATATAATTGTATGTTTTAACATACTCCTTGATCTCATGGGGCTTGATTAAAGGAAGATGCTGAATATTACTGGTAATGCATTCAGTTCTTTCAATGGTTTTTACTTTATAACTTGGTTTTAATTAAAAACTTCCAACTTTATAAATTTCATTTTTTATTTACAGTCGGAATAGTCCAGTCACAAATAACTTGATCTAAATCGTCATAACTAATTTCTTCGTTATTTTTAATAGACATCGAAGAGAAGGAATTTGATGATGAGGAAGAAGAAGGTACAAACTTCTTAATAAGATTAGCCATAATTTGTATTACATAGTTATTTTAATCAAATCCACCATGAGTATCTAACGAGATAGAGGATTTACACACCAACTAAATGCCTTAAACACCTTCACATAGCTAACAACGGCGACAACAATGGATACCTCAGCTTCGCTCTGGGCGGAATATGATTAAAATTTCTCAATAATAATAAACACGGAACTAAGTATTAAGACTTTTGACATTCTTTCTTCTGAGTCAGCAATTTCTTAAGTAAAATCAAAGCATAACATAACAAAGATAATTGAAGAAATACTCACAAAACGAATTTATATTACCTGTACATGAGGAAGGCTAGAACTATTTATAGTAATAACCAACATAATTTACATTTCATTAAAACTGAATTTACACTGCATTTACATTTCATTTCATGTGCTAACAAATTTCATGATGCTTCAGGATTGCTAGATAAGATCGCAATCTTCACTGTACATGAACTTTATACTGAATAGTGAATTTTCATGACTGTTTTGTGGAAAATTGAGTGGCTTGGTAAAGGATATGCCTTGTCTTGGCTTTATTTTTTTTTCTTTTCTTTGGATAGAGATGAATCCTTCAATATCACTTTTTGTCTCATCAGCATCTGTATTTGGTTCATGGGCAATTTTTTCAAAAGGATTATCAACAGCCCAAAGATGATTCAGTTGCTAACCAAAACTTAATGGAGAATTTTCAGATGACCTTTCTTTTTGTATTTGTTCAAAAATTTTCTTTTGAAGTTCTTTTTCGAGTTGAAGCAAATCTGCTGCTGCATAAAGAGCAGAAGGAGAAGCTAAACAAGAAATCTTCTGTTTGTCAATATCACTTGCTGGATGAAGCCTTTTTTTCTTTTATAGGAGTTCTGAGAACTTCAGAGAATGATGACTTTATAGCTTTATCGGTAGAATATTGATGGAGTATTGCAGTATAGTCAAATTGATGCCAAAACTTGATATAAATCATTCGAGATAAAACTGGTGGACTGAAGTCCATTTCTTTATAAAAATTCCATTTCAAGATCCAAGGAATCTCCTGTTTGCGATAAAACTACATAATAACATAAGGTTTTGTTGCAAGCTGTAGGTGCTGATAAAGGCTTTTTTCTTCTGATTTGAGAAGGGCTTTAAATGATGCAAAATAGGATTCATAAATAGGAAGAAGTTCTTGCCGAAGAATGTCTTTAGTGGCACGAAAAAGGTTCCAGAATTGTGTGAAGAACCACATAGGTATTTTATGGGAGTTTGATTTGAATCTGATGAACTAGGAATGCTGGAAGGATGGGTTTTGATAATAGAGGATGACTTCCCAAGTAGAAATACAATCATAATAATTAAAAATAAGTTTTGAATCAGGCGTTTGAGGCATATGAAGAGGTTGTCCCCATTCTTCTGCAGAGAGAACATGCTAAATCTTGATTTTTAAATATAGGATAGTAATATTGGTTGGTAAAGCATTTAAGTATGAATTTTTTGATCTATCTATATGATCAATAGTATAGCTGCTAGTTCTAATCAGACTCTGTTCATAGACTTTATAGTCAAAAGGTTGGATAAATAAGTGATCAGAAGAAAAAAGGGTTTGGATAAGATGTTCAATAAAAATGGTATCGGCATAAGACATGTCATCTAAGGAATAAATTCTCAAGGGTGCTTTTGCGGCAAAATATTGGGCTTGAAAAGGTTAAGGTTTTTAGGATACAGGGCTTGAGGGGCTTTAAAATTGAGGAATATTAGAAGTATGAGTTTTCTCCATCTCTCAAGATAATTACTGCTAGATTTTCTCGATAAAGGTGTAGTGTTATAATGGAAGAAACTTTATCAATTGGGGACTGGAGAAAGGGTCTAATCTGCGGAGGCTTCATTCTTTTGCCCCTGTAAAAACTCGCGAGATAAAAAATCAGGAAGAGAATCATTTTTACATGCAATATACTCAATGTCAAAGTCAAATATGGCTAATAAAGCTTGCCAGTGAGCAAAGATTTGCTTAGTAGCAAGACTTTTTACATCTTTTTCTAAAATTTCTTTAGCAGATTTACAATCTATTCTTAATAAAAATTTTTTGTTTAAGAAATCACTTTGGAACTTCATTTTACTATTTACTATGGATAGGATTTTCTTTTTAATAGTTAAATAATTCTGTTCAGTGGACACCCATGTTCCAAAAGTGAAATGAAGAATTTCTTCTTTTCTAAGGCGTTTCTTTATAGAAGGATTCCTCCAAAACCTATTTCAGATGCATCTGTTTGAACTATTTTTAATAAATCTGGATGAGGGATAGTTAAACAAGGTAAATTTTGGACTTTCTATTTAATACTTTGAACAGCTTTTGTATGAGCAGGTGACCATTTTATGGGATTTTTGGTCAAACGCATTTGCAAGATTTTTCTTTCTTTAGCAAGATCTTTATAAAGATCAGAAACATAACTAAGGCATCTAAGAAAACGTTGCAATTGCTCTTTATTAAGAATTTCATCAAGAAATTGGGAAGCAAACTTAATAACTCTTTGGACTGGAGAAATAGTTCCTTTTTTATTATAAAGCCAAGAAATAGAATTTTTGTTTGAAAAAGCTTCATTTTCTTTTAGGATAAGACAAGTCCATTTTTGATAATAACTTTTTTAAAAATATTTAAATGTTTCCAATGGTCACAAATAGATTTTGAAAACACAAGAATGTCATATATATAGACGACTGTAAAAGCTTGATATGAATTAAAAATGTCAATATTATTCTTTGAAATTCTGAAATAGTAGTTTTAAAACCAAATGGCATAATGTTCCATTTGTAATGGCCAAATGGTTTTGTAAAAGTAGTTTTATACTTGTCCTTCGAGGTGATTTGAATTTGCCAAAATCCTGATTTAAGATCAAATTTGGAAAAAAGAAAGGCACCAGCTAGACAGTTAATAAGATCAATTTTATTTGGAACTAGATATTTGATGGACTTTAAGACTTTATTTAAAGGCTTGTAGTTGATAACAAGATGGGGAACACCTCATTCTTGTTCAGGCGATTTATTTACATAAAACGTTGCACACTCCATGGGGATTGTGATTTTTAAATAAGCTTTCTAGCAAGAAGATCATTGATTTCTTTTGTACATAGTTGTACAAGGTCTTTATTCATTTGAATAGGTTGAGCTCTAGTAGGAATTTGAGTTTCATCAAAATTATCAATGTTTGGAAGAGAAACGGTATGGTGTTTCCTGTGCCAAAAGGTAGAAGAAAGGTCAGAACAACATTCTATTTCAAGAGATTTTTGTAATTGGATTAAATCTTTTTGGAATTCTGGTTTTTGTAATTCTTTTTCAATTCTTAAATAATTCATTTCTTCTTAAAGATATGCAATTTGTTTTTCTTTATAAGCAATTTGATTTTGAATGATATTGATATGTTGAATAGGAGTTGATTCAACAAAATCAAAAAATATTTTTTATTATCTTTAATAGTTTTAAGGCCTGATGAATCAATTTGAAAAGGCTGTAGAATCTGTAGAAAAGGATTTCAAGTATAACATCATTGTTTAAATCTTTTCCAAACAAGAAATTAGTCTTTATACGTGTTCCATTTTTACAAACATGGATTTTGAATTTATAATGGATATGGAGTTTTTTACTAGCAGTTCCTAGGCTGAGCTTATTTTTGGTTTTTTCATAGTATTTTGTTGGGATTAATCATTCTCTTATCAAATTAACATCTCCGCCACCATCTAGTAAGTAGAGAGCCTTAATAGAGAAGTCTTTGACCTTAATTGTAACTTGAGTTTTTCATTTTTGAGTGGATTCCTTGTTAAAGAATTTACAAAACTATTTAAGTTTTCATCAAATTTTTCTTAATGTTCTAAATTATCATTATTTTCTTGATAATTTTTGAGTGAGTGAAATTCAAGATTTTCAACACGTCGTTTGAGTTCTTGAAGTTCAATTAAGTCTTGTTTTAATTCTTTTATTTCTTGCTTTTAATTATTAATTTATTTAAAAAGATCTTGAATTGAAAGATCAGTAGGAGCTTGTTGCTCTCTTATTCTATCTAAAACAATTTTTATATTGAATTGTTCAGGTAAGTCAGATATATTACTTGATGTAGAAGCTTTTCCTTTTTTATTTCCGTTGTTTATTTTTTGTATTTTTTCAAAATATTTATTTTTTAATTCTTCAGCTTTTATATCTTTAAACCTTTCTAGCACCTTTTCTTATGGAGTGGAGAGTACGTTTAAAGATAAAGAGGAAGAAGAAGCATATTCATGCTGGATTTCACTATCAAATATTTTACAATGGCATCTATCTGAAGAATAATCTTTATCAGAGGAACTAGATGATTCTAAGGATGAGGATGAGGACCCTTTGATTTCTTTTTTAGAAAAAGTAATTTCAGAAAGCTGTAAAATGTTTTCAACATTATCTTCAATTATATTAGTTTGTTGGCCAATAGTATGAAGGTTAATATTTGTATAATTATTTTGTTCTAAAATAAGACTTAAGTCTGATTTGCAAATAAATTCAGATTTACCTTTATCTCCTTGTATTTTTGCAACATCTTTTATGGGTACGGTTGAAGTTTCTTTATATATGATTTGATGTAATGGAGGACGTATTGATTCTTCAGTTCTTTGTGGAGAATAATTGGTAGAAGCTATAATCCAAGATGAGCTTAATTTTGTTATCATATTGACGGATTAATCCATAGTATTATATGTTTTCTTTATGGCTAGTTTAAGCCAATCAAAGAAATAAATATTTCTTTGATGATCATGCATATATTTATACCACTTTTCTTTTAAAAAATCTTTATGCTCTTGAGAAACTTGTTTAAAAAAGGATTTTGTTAAAGGATGTAAAGCGAAATTCTTTTTTAGCATTTCTTTATCAATTTCAAAACATTCAATAACATTTATATTGAAATCTGATTTTCAGGGATTGTAAGTATTAGTTGGAGAAGCTTGAGAAGAAGGATACAAAAGTCTTGGAGGTCGAAGGTCTACATTAGGTGTAGAGCAAGAAATCCGGGATGGTTCTTTTATAGAAGATCCTACCATAGAGGGAGGATGAGAATAAGACTTTCTAGAAGGTTAATAAACTATAGGAGTTGTATCTCTTGAATCTGTTTCAAAATTTATTTCAGCACTTCCATCTTCATGTTCAATAATTATTTCAATATATTGATTCTCTAAAGACCTTTTTGGTTGAGCGTTTTCTAAGCACCATTTACCAGATAAATTAATATCATTCCACTGCATGAGTTTTAGAATATTAACTTTATTTTTGAAATTAGTTTGGAATAAAGTAGTCATATGTTTTGCTTGATGGAAACAGGCGATGCCTGGAACAACTGAATTCATGAGTTCATAATAAACTCTATATATGAGAGCAAGATTTTGATTATGATGATTCATATCAAAACCTTTTGTCTGGATAGCAAGAGTAAGAGCTTCATGTGCACCTGAATCTGTAAGGGAAACAGAGAAATTTGGAAAGCAATTGAAGAAAGTAAGGCCATTAGCCAAACTTGATTCAACCATTTCAAGTAATGAATCACTAAATTTTTTATATCTTGCATCTTGAACATAGATGAGAGCTTCAGTTCTAAGTCCAAGTCATGTTAAAGGCTTTAGAGCAACTTACACTAATCCGAAATGAATATAATTATATGTTTTAACATACTCCTTTATTTCATAGGGCTTGATTAAAGAAAGATGCTGAACATTATTTGTAATGGATTTAGTTCTTTCAATGGTGTTTACTTTATAACTTGATTTTAATTGAAAACTTCCAACTTTATAAATTTCATCATTATTCATGGTTGGAATAGTTCAGTCACAAATAACTTGATCTAATTCGTCATAATTGATTTCTTCACTATTTTTAATGGACATAAAAGATAAAGAATTTGATGATGAGGAAGAAGAAGGTACAAACTTCTTAATAAGCTTAGCCATAATTTGTATTATAGAGTTATTTTAACCGAATCCACCATGAGTATCTAGCAAAATAGAGTATTTACACACCAACAAAATGCCTTAAATGCCTTCACACGGCTAACAACGGTGACAGCAATGGCTGCCTCAGCTTTGCTTCGGGAGGAATATGATTAAAATTTCTCAATAATAACAAACACGGAACTAAGTATTAAGACTTTTGACGTTCTTACTTCTGAGTCAACAATTCCTTAAGTAAAATCAAAGCATAACATAACAAAGATAAGTAAAGAAATACTCACAAAATAACTTTATGTTGCTTGTGCATGAGGAAGGCTAGACCTATTTATAGTCATAACAAATATAATTTACATTTTATTACAACTAAACTTAGACTGAATGTGCATTTCATTTAATGTGCTAGAAAATTTCATGACACTTCCGGACTGTAGGCAAAAATCACAATTTTTGCTGTAGATGAACTTCATTCTGAATAGTGAGATGTCATGATTGTTTTGAGTGACTTGATAAGGAATGTGTCATATCTTTATTTCTTTTTCCTTTCTGGAGATAAGTTCATTATGGATGTGCATGTCTGGAATAAAATACTACTTCATTCTTATGAGAGATATGCTTTGTCTTTTAGTACTTTTGCATGTACTTTTTCTAAAAACTTAGTAGAAAAAACTTTTCTCATCCTTCCAATGTTTTAGAAAAAGCTCTTGTAGGAAGAATCTTTATGATAGGCACAGTATTATTGGAGACTTGCATCAAAAGTGCCCATTCCAACCTTCATTTGTTAATTCACCATGGAATAATTGGATTAGCTCTTCTCGAGTTTCTTCAGAAATATCAAAAGACATGTCTTCATAAGCATGGATAATTTGATTGAGAGCTATATGTCCAGATTTAGATGGATCTATATCACCATTGTTTGCTCAACGAGATCATCAGCAATGCAAACTACTCGTCGACCGTCACACCAAACATCTCTGTATGTACTTGTAAATTCAAGATGTCCTTTTAGATTGAGAAATCTTTGATATTAATGAAAAGCTGGATCATAATTTTGGAGACGTTCTAAGTTGTATTCCATTATAGGGACTTCATGAGATTCATACCATTGAGCTGGATAATCAACAGGGTGATGCTCGTAATCATTTAAGGTAGAGATGAATTTTTTGCAGACTAAATCTCCTTCTTCATAAGTTATGATAGTCCATAACTGATAAGGTTAATAAAACCAGATTTTTGATTTTTCACCCAAACTTGATAAAATCATTATGAGAAGTTGCCTTTCAGTAACTCCAAGGATGCGGAGGGCATGATACACTATTGCAGGGAGCTACTATATTATTTAAAAATCATCTCTGCATAAAAAAAATCTTTGGACTAATCCTTGTTCGATATATGAGATATCAACTTTATGTGATGGCAGGAACAATTTGGGAAAGCCAGTTACCCAGCTTATATATTGAGCTTTGAGCATTAATCGCTCCTTGATCTGACAAGAAAGAGTTTTTTCTCTAATTCTTGTAGCTATCTCATCCGGAAGGGCTATTTTAACCTTTTCCAAGAGGTGAATTCTGGATTTTTTTTTATCAACATAGGTGGATAACAATGCTCTTTGATGGATGTCATGGCACATAAGGATTTGGCTTTCTAAGTCCTTATATGGTTTGCAATTTTGGATAGGGTTTTTCTAGTGTTTTTTCTTTTATCAGAGAGAATGGCACTCAATGGGCATTGATAAGCTCTTGTGAAGTGACAGATAATCCTGGATTGAAGAAAGGGATTGATATTTATTGGGATATAGGTATGAAGGAAGAGCTTGATTCTTGAATAAGGGCTTTACTTGATGTCATAATGAGAAAGGATACTTCCTAAAGGCAGATAGGAGTAAAAGATAGCTCTGAATGAGAATTATCAATAACCTGATTTTTTATTTTCTTTGGGAAAAGAAAAGCAATTTTACATTTGTCCTCTAGGTAGAAATTGAAGCTACCAAAATCTAGACGTAGGATTAAATGTAGAAAACATGAAGACATCAGAGAAACGATTAATAAGATCCATTTTATTTGAAACTAGATATCTAAATGGTTTTTGAACATCTTATTCTTGTTTACACTTTGACTGAATAATATTGATATGTTGAATAGGAGTTAATTCAACAAAATCAAAATTTAATTCTTTATTGTCTAAAATAGATTTTAGACCTGATGAGTTAATTTGGAAAGGCTGTAAAATCTGTAGAAAAAGATTTGGAAATGCTGTAAGATAAGTGAAGAAATTCTTGTTCAGCTTTTCCTGCTGCTCTTTATGTAGCAACAGATTTGCTTTAACTGAAAAAAGAACTTCAAAAGGAAATTATTGAACAAATACAAAAAGAATGGTCATCTAAAAATGTTCCATTAAGTTTTGGTTAGCAGCTGCATCATCTTTGGGCTGATGACAATCCTTTTGAAAATATTGTTCCTAAACCAGACACAGATGTTGATGATACAAATAGTGATAATGAAGGATTCATATCTGTCCTAAGAAAAGGAAAAAAAATAAAGCCAAGACAAAACATACACTTTTATTAATCCACTCAATTTCCCACAAAGCAATCATGACGATCCACTATTCCGAATAAAGTTCATCTATAGTGAAGATTGTGACCTTATCCAGTAGTCCTGAAGCATCATGAAATTTGTCAACACATGAAATAAAATGCAAATGCAATGTAAATTCAGCTATAATGAAATGTAAATTATGTTTGTTACGACTATAAATAAATCTAGTCTTCCTCAAGTACAGGCAAGAGTTTGAATATCAGTCAAAATCCAGCCTTGCTTCCACCACCATCTCCTCTCTCTTCTCCCCTGCGCTTTTGTATACCCACCACCTTCTGCTTTTGTATACCCGCCATCTTCCTCATTTGGTATCAGAGCCAAGTTGGGATCTAGTTTGTAATCAAGTATCGTTGACTTAATATAGAAGCTCTCATCTATTTTCAAGGCACACGACATAAAAAATTTAGTGATTCATTACTTGGAATGGTTGAATCAAGTTTGGCTAATGGCCATACTTTCTTCAATTGCTTTCCAAATTTTTCTATTTCCATTACAGATCCAGGTGCATATAAAGCTCTTATTTTTGCAATCTAGACAAATGGTTTTGATATGAATCCTCATAATCAAAATCTTGCTCCCATATATAGAGTTTATTATAAACTCATGAATTCAGTTGTTCCAGGCGTAGCCTATTCCCATCAAGCCAAAGGAATGACTACTTTATTCCAAACTAATTTAAAAAATAAAATTAATATTCCAAAACTCATACAGTGGAATGATATTAATCTATCTGGTAAATGGCGCTTAGAAAACATCCAACTAGAAAGGTCTTTAGAAAATCAAGATATTGAACCAATTATTGAACATGAAGATGGAAGTGTTGAAATAAATTTTCAAACAGATTCAAGAGATACAACTCCTACAGTTTATGAACCTTCTAGAAAGTCTTATTCTCATCCTCCCTCTGTGGTAGGATCTTCCATAAAAGAACCATCCCGAGTTTCTTGCTCTACACCTAATGTAGACCTTTGACATTAGGAATTCTGGTTTTTTTAATCCTTTTTGAATTCTTAAATAATTCATTTCTTCTTAAAGATATTCAATTTGTTTTTATTTATAAGCAATTTGATTTTGAATAATATTGATATGTTGAATAAGAGTTGATTCAACAAAATCAAAAATTAATTTTTTATTGTCTTTAATAGTTTTAAGGCCTGACGAATCAATTTGAAAAGGATGTGGAATCTATAGAAAAGGATTTCCAAGTATAACGTCATTGTTTAAATCTTTGCTAAATAAGAAATTAGTCTTTATACATGTTCCATTTTTGCAAACATGGATGTTATTTAATTTATAATGGGTATGGAGTTTGTTACTAGCAGTTCCTAGGTTGAGTTTTTTTTTGGCTTTTTCATAATATTTTGTTCGGATTAATCATTCTCTTATCAAATTAACATCTGCACCACTATCTAGTAAGCAGAGTGCATTAATAGAGAAGTCTTTGACCTTAATTGTAACTTGAGTTTTTCATTTTTGCGGTGGATTCCTTGTTAAAGAATTTACAAAACCGTTTAAATTTTCATCAAAATTTTCTTAATGTTCTAAATTATCATTATTTTCTTGATAATTTTTGAGTGTGTGAAATTCAAGATTCTCAACACGTTGTTTGAGTTATTGAAGTTCAATTAAGTCTTGTTTTAATTCTTTTCTTTCTTGCTTTTGGCTATTAATTTCTTTATAAAGATCTTAAATTGAAAGATCAGTAGGACCTTGTTGCTCTCTTAATCTATCTAAAACAAATTTTACACTGAATTGTTCAGGTAAGTCAGATATATTACTTGATCTAGAAGTTTTCCTTTTTTATTTCCATTGTTTATTTTTTTTATTTTTTCAAAATATTTATTTTTTAATTCTTTATCTTTTAGATCTTTAAACATTTCTAGCACCATCTCTTTTGGAGCAAAAAGTATATTTAAAGATAAAGTGGAAGAAGAAGCAGATTCATACTAGATTTCATAGTCAAATATTTTACAATGACATGTATCTAAAGCATAAAAGGAAGAATAATCTATATCAGAGCCAAGTTCGTATCGAATTTGTAATTAAGTACTTTGGCAATATAAAGTCATTTTGTGAGTATTTCTTCACTTATCTTTGTTATGTTATGCTTTCATTTTGTTTAAGGAATTGCGGACTCAGAAGTAAGAATGTCAAAGGTCTTAATACCAAGTTATGTGTTTGTTATTATTGAGAAATTTTAATCAAAATTCCGCCTGGAGCGAAGCTGAGGTAACCATTGTTGTCCTCGTTGTTATCCGTGTGAAGATGTTTAATGCATTTTGTTGGTGTGTAAATCCTCTATTTCGTTAGATACTCATGGTGGATTTGGTTAAAATAACTCTATAATACAAATTATGGCTAAACTTATTAAGAAGTTTGTACCTTCTTCTTTCTCATGATCAAATTCCTTATCTTCTATGTCCATTAAAAATAGTGAAAAAAATTCAGTTATGATGATTTAAATCACGATATTTGTGATTTGACTATTCCAACTGTAAATAAAAATGAGACTTACAAAGTTGCAAGTTTTCAATTAAAATCAAGTCATAAAGTAAACACCATTAAAAGAATTGAATCCATTACTGGTAATATTCAGCATCTTTCTTTAATCAAGCCCAATGAAATAAAGAAGTATGTTAAAACATACAATTATATTCATTTTGGATTAGTGCAAGTTGTTCTAATGCCATTAACAAGAATTGGACTTAGAATTGAAGCTCTCATATATGTTCAAGATAGAAGACATAAAAAATTCAATGCTTCATTACTTGGAATGGTTGAATTAAGTTTGGCTAATGGTCATACTTTCTTCAGTTGCTTTCTAAATTTCTCTGTTTCCCTTACAGATTCAGGTGCACGTGAAGCTCTTACTCATGCTATCCAGACAAAAGGTTTTGATATGAATCCTCATAATCAAAATTTTGCTCTTATATATAGAGTTTATTATAAACTCAGGAATTCAGTTGTTCCAGGCATAGCCTATTCCCATCAGGCAAAAGGTATGACTACTTTATTCCAAACTAAATTTAAAAATAAATTTAATATTCTAAAACTCATACAGTGGAATGATATTAATTTATCTTGTAAATGGCACTTAGAAAACGCCCAACCAGAAAGGTCCTTAGAAAATCAAGATATTGAAACAATTAATGAACATGAAGATGGAAGTGTTTAAATAAATTTTCAAATAGATTCAAGAGATACTACTCCTATAGTTTATCAACTTTCTAGAAAGTCTTATTCTCATCCTCCCTTTGTGGTAGGATCTTCCATAAAAGAACCATCCCGAGTTTCTTGCTCTACACCTAATGTAGACCTTTGACCTACAGGATTTGTGTATCCTTCTTATCAAGCTTCTCCACCTAATAAATATAGTCCTTCGGAATCCAATTTCAATATAAATGTTATTAAATGCTTTAAAATTGATAAAGAAATGTTAAAAAAGAATTTAGCTTTACATCCTCTCACAAAATCCTTTTTTAACCATGTTTCTCAAGAACATAAAGACTTTCTAAAAACAAAATGGTATAAATATATGTATGATAATCAAAGAAATATTTATTTCTTTGATTGGCTTAAACTAGTCATAAAGAAAGCTTATAATACTAAAGATTTATCTATCAATATAATAATAAAATTAAGTTCATCTTGGATTATAGCTTCTACCAGTTCTTCTCCATAAAAAACTGAATAATCTATACATCCTCCATTACATCAAATCATTTATAAAGAAACTTCAGCTATACCCATAAAGTTGTTACAAAAATACAAGGAGACAAAGGTAAAACTAAATTTATTTACAAATCAGATTTAAGTCATGTTTTAGAATAAAATAATTATACAAATATAAACCTTCATACTAGTAGCAAACAAACCAATAGAATTGAAGATAAAGTTGAAAATATTTTAAAATTTTAAGAAACTACTTCTTCCCATAAAGTAATCAAGACACAATCTTTACGTTTTCAAGGTGAAGCCTTGAAAGGTCTCAAGTTAGAAAAAAAACCATTAAAATTTTTAGACGAACTAATTAATCAATTATCTCATAGTTTTACAAATATAAAACTTCAAGAAAATAAAGATAAAAAAGCGGACAAATCTATAAATGTCTTAGTCTCAAATTCTAAGGCCTATAGCTTAGATTCAAAATTTTTTATAGCTGATCCTATAGAAGAAGAGTTTAAAACAAATGAGAATCAAAATAATTAAAATCAAGAATCTCTAAAATAAATAAAATATTTAAAAGACAAAAACCAATAGTCACTGTAGCAAAAACAAGAAATTATTATCCAAGAGCTACTCCAATTGATCTTCAATTTGATGAACAAGCTATTCTAAATAGCCTTCGATTTGAAAACTCAGAATATGAATGGAATGTAGATGGACCATCTGAATATCAAATCCTATAACTATGCCAACACATGATGATTATGACTCTACCATCATGGCTGCCGGTAATGATCAAAGACATGCAGTAAATGCAATCATAGACATGCAATAAATGCAGTCATACTTGGATTTACTGGACAATTACATGGTTGGTGGCAAAATTACCTATTTGATATAGAAAGAAATGCTATATTAAATGCAGTAAAAAGAGATCCCTCAGGAAATCCTGTTCTAACTCCTCAAGGCCAAATGATCCCTGATTCCATCTACATGCTTATTACCAATAAAGTTAAAAATTTTATTGGTAACGATATGAATGCAGAACAAAAATTAAAACACAATTAATCAATTTATCTTGCCTAACATTATTAGATTTCATTGGTATAAAGATGTTTTCTTATCAAAACCCTGTACAATCAATGCAAGTAATTTGGAATTTTGGAAAGAAAAATTCATATCTGGTCTTCCAAAACTTTTTGAGGAAAAAGTTAGAAAAGAATTAAAATTAGAAAATTATGAAAATTTGAATTATGGAATGTATACATATGGTGATTTAATTCAAAATATTAATAAAGTTGGATTTTCATTATGCAATGAAATCAAACATAAACATCAAATTGAAAATCAAAAAAGAATCGGCGAGTATGAACTTGGTGATTTTTGTTTTCAATTTGGTATGGAACCATTAATCAGTCTTTCTAGCCAGAATAAAAATAAAAACTTAAAAAAAACCATAAAAAAAGAAAATCTAAGTATTTTTCAACTCCATAATATTATACTCTCTCAAAAAGATATTATAAAAAATCTTCCCATAAAAACCCTTATAAAGAATTATAGAAATCTTATACAAATGATAATCCATCCATTTCTTATCCTAAGAAAAAAGAAATACAATGTTATAATTGTAAAGAAGAAGGACATATAGCTCCTGACTGCCTAAAAACAAAAGTTAAAACAGAAAAAGAAATCAAAACTATCTTAAAAGGATCCTCAGCGTCAAAGTCATCCAGTTCCTCTGATACAGATTATTCTTCCTCTCATGCTTCAGATACATGTCATTGTAAAATATTTGACAGTGAAATTCGGTATAAATTTACTTCTTTTTTCTCTTTATCTTTAAACATACTTTTTGCTCTAGAAGAGATGGTGCTAGAAATGTTTAAAGATCTAAAATATGAAGAATTAACAAAAAAAATATTTTGAAAAAATACATAATATAAATAAACGAACTAAAAAAAAGAAAGTTTCTACATCAAATAACATATCAGACTTACCTGAACAATTCAACATTAAAACTGTATTAGAAAGATTAAGAGAGCAACAAGCTCTTACTCATCTTTCTATTGAAGATCTTTATAAAGAAATAAATAATAAAAAAACAAGAAATAAAAAAGTTAAAACAAGACTTAATTGAACTTCAAGAACATAAACAACGTGTTGAGAACCTTGAATTTCAAACACTCAAAAATTATCAAGAAAATAATGATAATTTAGAAAATCAAGAAAAATTTGATGAAGACTTAAATGGTTTTGTAAATTCTTTAACAAGAAATCCACTTAAAAAATGAAAAACTCAAGCTACAATTAAGGTCAAAGACTTTTCTATTATAGCACTCTGTTTACTAAATAGTGGTGCAGATGTTAATTTAATAAGAGAAGGAATAATCCCAACAAAATATTATGAAAAAACCAATAATAAACTCAATCTAGCTAATGCTAGCAAAAAACTACATATCAAATACAAATTAAGTAATGTTTATATCTGTAAAAATGGAACATGCATAAAGACTAATTTCCTTCTAGGAAAGGATTTAAACAATGCTGTTATCCTTGGAAATCCTTTTCTACAAATTTTGCAGCATTTTCAAATTGACTTATCAAGTCTAAAAACCATTTTAGACAATAAAGAATTAAAATTTGATTTTGTTGAATTAACTCCTATTTAACATATCAATATTATTTAGACAAAGTGTAAACAAGACTGAGATGTTCAAAAACCATTCCAATATCTAGTTCCAAAGAAAACGGATCATATTAATCATCTCTCTGATGTCTTCATGTTTTCTACATTTAATCCTACATCCAAATTTTGGTACCTTCAAATTCTACCGGGAGGATAGATATAAAATTGCTCTTTTCTCCCAAAGAAAATAAAAATTTAGGTTATTCATAATTCTCATTTAGACCTATCTTTTACTCCTATCTGCCTTCAGGAAGTATCCCTTCTCATTATGACATCAAGTAAAGCCCCTATTCAGGAATCAAGCTCTTTCTTCAAACCTACATCCCAACAAATACCAATTTCCTTCTTCAATCCAGGATTATCTGTCACTTCACGAGAACGTATCAATGCTCATTGGAGTGCCATTCTCTCTTATAGAAGAAAAAACACCATCCAAAATTGCAAACCATATCAAGGACTTAAAAAGCTAAATCCTTATGTGCCATAACATCCATCAAAGAGCACTGTTATCCACCAATGCTGATGCAAAAGCTTCCAGAATTCACCTCATGGAAAAGGTTAACACAACCCTTTTAGATGAGATAGCCGCAAGAATTAAAGAAAAAAACTATTTCTTATCGGATCAAGAAGCAATTATGCTCAAAGCTCAATATATAAGCTGAGCAACTGGCTTTCCTAAATTGTTCGCGATTATTCTCAAAGCTCAATATATAAGCTGGACAACTGGCTTTCCCAAATTGTTCCTGCCATCATATGAAGTTGATATTTCATAGATCGAACAAGGATTAGTCCAAAGATTTTTTTTATGTAGAGATTATGTTGAAATAATACAGCAGCTCCCTGCAATCGTGCATCATGCCCTTCGCAGCCTTGGAGTTACCAAAAGACAACTTCTCATAATGATTTCATCATGTTTGGGTGAAAGATCAGAGATTCGGTTTTATCAACCTTATCAATTATGGACTATCATGACTTATGAAGAAGGAGATTTAGTCTGCAAAAAATTCATCTCTACCATAAATGATTACGAGCATCTTCCGGTTGATTATCCGACTCAATGGTATGAATCTCATAAAGTCGCTACAATGGAATACAACTTAGAACATCTCCAAAATTATGATCCAGCTTCTGATCAATATCAAAGATTTCTCAATCTAAAAGGACATCTTGAATTTTCAAGAACATACAAATATGTTTGGTGTGATGGTCAATGAGTTGTTTGCATTGTTGATGATCTCGCTGAGCAAACTACGGTGATACAAAATCCTTCTAAATCTGGACATGCCAAATTTAATCAAATTCTCAATGCCTATGAAGTTATCTTTTTCGACATTTCAGAAAAAAATCATGAGGAATTAATTCAACTATTTCATGGAGAATTCGAAAATGATAATGACGGTTGGAATGACCCTTGTCATAATTTTGACTTTATTATGATGTTCTCTGCCACCTACAATGGTATTCATTAGGATGGTGATTAATCTTATCAAAATTTAGATTTATCAAGATTTATTAAGAGTTTTCTCTATAAAGTATGCAAAGAAAAGATAACAAAAACTTTATCATTGCTACCGTATCCATAGCTATGCTATTCTCTACAAACACATCAAAGTTATGTTGAAAAAGTACTATACGAAAAGCCATTTTGAGAAAGAAGACAAAAGACAACTATGAAAAATCCAAAAGACAACAAGAATGAACAAGGCTCCATAGAATCCTCTCTCCACAACAGACCAACCAGGTACTATGCAGAAGAATAAAGCAACTATGTAGAAGAATAAAGCAACATCCTCCTAGTCAACACGTACAATCATCACAGCATGAAGACAAACCATCTATACGGCAACCCGTGATCCTATCCAGCAGTAAAATCTCAAAACATCATGTAAAATGCATGCACATAAAATGAAATACAAATGTCATCTAAATTCAATCGTAATGAAATTTCAATTATATTTTCTAAGGTTATAAATAGTACCAGCCTTCTCCAAGTATAGGCAAGAGTTGGAATACCAATCAAAATCCAGTCTTGCTTCCAACACCATCTCCTTTCTCCTTTCCCTTTTGCTTTTGTATACCCACCATCTTCCCCATTTGGTATCAGAGCCAAGTTTGCTTCTAGTTTGTAATCAAGTATCGTTGCAATATAAAGTCGTTTTGTGAGTATTTCTTCACTTATCTTTATGTTTTGATTTTGTTTAAGGAATTGCTGACTCCGAAGCAAGAATGTCAAAAATCTTAATACTTAATTGTGTGTTTGTTATTATTGAGAAATTTTAATCATATTCCGGCCAAAATGAAGCTGAGGTAGCCATTGTTGTTGCCGTTGTTAGCCATGTGAAGGCGTTCAAAGCATTTTATTGGTCTATAAATCCTTTATTTCATTAGATACTAGTGGTGGATTTGGTTAAAATAACTCTGTAATACAAATTATGGCAAAGCTTATTAAGAAGTTTGTTCCTTCTTCTTACTCATCATCAAATTCCTTATCTTCTATGTCTATTCAAAATAGTGAAGAAATCAGTTATGACAATTTAGATCAAGTTATTTGTGACTGGACAATTCCAACCGTAAATAAAAAAGAAATTTATAAAGTTAGAAGTTTTCAATTAAAATTATGTTATAAAGTAAAAACCATTGAAAGAACTGAATCCATAACCAGTAATAGTCAACATCTTTCGTTAATCAAGCCCCACGAAATAAAGGAGTATGATAAAATATACAATTATATTCATTTTGGATTGGTGCAAGTTGCTCGAAAGCCTTTAACAAGACTTGGACTTAGAACAAAAGCTCTCATCTATGTTCAAGACACAAGACAAAAAAAATTCAATGATTCATTACTTGGAATAGTTGAATCAAGTTTGGCTAATGGCCCTACTTTCTTCAAATGCTCTCCAAATTTCTCTGTTCCCCTTACAGATCTAGGTGCACGAGAAGCTCTTACTCTTACTATCCAGATAAAAGGTTTTGATATGAATCCTCATAATCAAAATCTTGCTCTCATATATAGAGTTTATTATAAACTCATAAATTTAGTTGCTCCAGGCATAGCTTATTCCCATCAAGCAAAAGATATGACTACTTTATTCCAAACTAATTTAAAAAATGAAGGTAATATTCCAAAACTCATACAGTGGAATGATATTAATCTATCTGGTAAATGGCGCTTCAAAAATGCTCAACCTGAAAAGTCTTTAGAAAATCAAGATATTGAAATAATTATTGAACAAGAAGATGGAAGTGCTGAAATAACTTTTTAAATAGATTCAAAAGATACAACTCTTACATTTTATCAACCTTCTAGAAAATCTTATTCATATCCTCCATCAGTGGTAGGATCTTCCATAAACGAACCATCCCGCATTTCTTGCTTTACACCTAATAAAGACCATCGGCCTACAAAACTTGTGTATCCTTCTTATCAAGCTTCTCCATCTAATACATATAATCATTCAGAATCCGATTTAAATATAAAGGTTATTGAATGTTTTGAAATTGATAAAGAAATGTTAAAAAAGAATTTAGCTCTACATCCTTTAACAAAGTCCTTTTTTATACCGGTTTTTGAAAAACATAAAAACTTTTTAAAAGAAAAACGGTACAAATATATATATGATAATCAAAAAAATATTTGTTTCTTTGATTGGCTTAAACTAGCCATGAAGAAAGCTTATAATATTAAAGATTTGTCCATCAATATAATAACAAAATTAAGTTCATCTTGGATTATCGCTTTTACCAGTTCTTCTCCAATAAGAACTGAAGAATCTATACATCCTCCATTACATCAAATCTTATATAAAGAAACTTAAGCTGTACCCATGAAAGATGTAGCAAAGATACAAATAAAGGTAAATTTGAATTAATTTATAAATTAGACTTAAGCCATGTTTTAGAACAAAATAATTTTACAAATATTAACCTTCATACTATTGGCCAACAAACCAATAGAATTGAAGATTAAGTTGAAAATATTTTAAAAATTTATTAGGCATCTTCTTCACAAAAGATGATTAAGGCACAAACTTTAGGTTTTCAAGGTGAAGCCCTTAAAGATCTAAAGTTAGAAAGGAAACCTTTAAAATTTTCAGATGAACTAATCAATCAATTATCTCATAGTTTTACAAATATAGAACTTCAAGAAAATAAAGATAAAAAAGCTGACAAATCTATAAATGTTTTGGTCTCAAATTCTAAAGCCTCTAGCTCAGATTCAGAACTTTGTATAGCTGATCCTATAGAAGAAGAGTTTGAACCTAATGAGAATCAAAATGATCAAAATCAAGAATCTCTACAAATCAATAAAATATTTAAAAGACAAAAATGAATAGTCACTGTAGCAAAAACAAGAAATTATTATCCAAGACCTACTCCAGTTGATCTTCAATTCGATGAACAAGCTATTCTAAATGGCCTTCGATTTAAAAACTTCTCAATATATGAATGGAATGTAGATGAACTATCTGAATATCAGATCCTGCAACTATGCCAACACATGATCATATATGCCTCTACAATCATGGTTGCCAGTAATGATCAAAGACATGCAGTAAATGCAGTTGTCCTTGGATTTACTAGATAATTACATGGTTGGTGGGAAAAGTACCTATTTAATATAGATAGACAAGCTATACTAAAGAAATCCTTTAGGAAATCCTATTATTACTCCTCAAGGTCAAATGATTTCTCAAGAAGAATAAAGCAACATCCTCCTAGTCAACAAGTACACTCAGCATGAAGACAAATCATCGATATGGCAACTTGTGATTCTATCAAGTAGTAAAATCCTGAAATATCATAAAATGAAATGAAATGCAGTGTAAGTTCAATTGTAATGAAATGTAAATTACGTTTGCTAAGGTTATAAATAGTACCAGCCTTCTCCTTGTACAGGTAAGAGTTGGAATACTAGTCAAAATCCAGCCTTACTTCCACCACCATCTCTTCTCTCCTCTCCCTTCCGCTTTTTTATACCTACCATCTTCTCCATTTGGTATCAGAGCCAAGTTGGCATCTAGTTTGTAATTAAGTATTGTTGCAATATAAAGTCGTTTTGTGAGTATTTCTTCACTTATCTTCGTTATGTTATGCTTTGATTTTGCTTAAGGAATTGCTGACTTAGAAGCAAGAACGTCAAAAGTCTTAATACTTGGTTGTGTGTTTATTATTATTGAGAAATTTTAATCATATTCCACCCAAAGCGAAACTGAGGTAGCCATTGTTGTCACTATTGTTATCCGTGTAAAGGCATTTAAGGCATTTTATTGGTGTATAAATCCTCTATTTTGTTAGAAACGCATGGTGGAATTGGTTAAAATAACTCTGGAATACAAATTATGGCTAAGCTTATTAAGAAGTTTGTACCTTTTTCATCCTCATCATCAAATTCCTTATCTTCTATGTCGATTAAAAATAATGAAGAAATCAGTTATGAGGATTAAGATCAAGTTATTTATGACTGGACAATTCCAATCATAAATAAAAATGAAATTTATAAAGTTGGAAGTTTTTAATTAAAATCAAGTTATAAAGTAAAAACCATTGAAAGAACTGAATCTATTACCAGTAATATTCTGCATCTTTCTTTAATCAATCCCCATGAAATAAAGGAGTATGTTAAAACATACAATTATATACATTTTGGTTTAGTGCAAGTTGCTCTATAGCCATTAACAAGACTTGGACTTAGAATAGAAACTCTAATCTATGTTCAAGATACAAGACATAAAAAATTCAGTGATTCATTACTTGGAATGATTGAATCAAGTTTGGTTAACGTCCCTACTTTCTTCAATTGTTTTCCAAATTCGTCTGTTTCCCTAACAGATCTAGGTGCACATGAAGCTCTTACTCTTGCTATCTAGACAAAAGGTTTTGATATGAATCCTCATAATCAAAATCTTGCTCTCATATATAAAGTTTATTATAAACTTATGAATTCAGTTGTTCCAGGCATAGCCTACTCCCATTAAGCAAAAGGTATGACTACTTTATTCTAAACTAATTTCAAACATAAAGTTAATATTCCAAAACTCATACAGTGGAATGTTATTAATCTATCTGGTAAACGGTGCTTAGAAAACACTCAACGAGAAAGGTCTTTAGAAAATCAAGATATTGAAATAATTATTGAACATGAAGATGGAAGTGTTGAAATAAATTTTCAAATAGATTCAAGAGATACAACTCCTACAGTTTATTAACCTTCTAGAAAGTCTTATTCTCATCTTTCCTCTGTGGTAGGATCTTCCATAAAAGAACCATCTTGAGTTTCTTGCTCTAAAGCTAATGTATACCTTCGACCTACAGGACCTGTGTATCCTTCTTATCAAGCTTACAAAAACATAAGAAATCATGCTTCTCCAACTAATACATATAATCCCTCAGAATCCGATTTCAATATAAATGTTATTGAATGCTTTGAATTTGATAAAAAAATGCTAAAAAAGAATTTAGCTTTACATCCTCTCACAAAATCCTTTTTTAACCATGTTTCTCAAGAACATAAAGACTTTCTAAAAGCAAAATGGTATAAATATATGTATGATAATCAAAGAAATATTTATTTCTTTGATTGGCTTAATCTAGCCATGAAAAAAGCTTATAATACTGAAGATTTATCCCACAATATGATAACTAAATTAAGCACTTCTTGGATTATAGCTTCTACCAGTTCCTCTCAACAAATAACTAATGAATCTATACATCCTCTATTACATCAAATTATTTATAAAGAAACTTTAGTTGTACCCATAAAAGATGTTGCAAAAATACAAGGAGACAAAGGTAAAAACTGAACTTATTTACAAATCAGATTTAAGTCATATTTTAGAATAAAATAATTATACAAATATAAACCTTCATACTATTGGCCAACAAACCAATACAATTGAAGATAAAGTTGAAAATATTTTAAAATTTTATGAAACTACTTTTTCCCATAAAGTAATCAAGATGCAATCTTTAGGTTTTCAAGGTGAGGCCCTTAAAGATCTAAAGTTAGAAAAAACACCCTTAAAATTTTCAGACAAACTAATCAATCAATTATCTCATAGTTTTACAAATATAAAACTTCAAGAAAATAAAGATTAAAACGTTGACAAATCTATAAATGTTTTAGTCTCAAATTCTAAAGCCTCTAACTCAGATTCAGAATTCTTTGTAGTTGATCCTATAGAAGAAGAGTCTAAAACAAATGAGAATCAAAATGATTAAAATCAAGAATCTCTACAAATTAATAAAATATTTAAAAGACAAAAACCAATAGTCACTGCAACGAAAACAAGAAATTATTATCGAGGACCTACTCCAGTTGATCTTCAATTCAAAGAACAAGCTATTCTAAATGGCCTTGGATTTGAAAACTCCTCAGCATACGAATGGAATGTAGATGTACTATATGAATATCAAATCCTGCAACTATGCCAACACATAATGATATATGCCTCTGCCATCATAGCTGCCGTTAATGATCAAAGACATGTAGTAAACGCAGTCGTCCTTGGATTTATTAGATAATTGCATGGTTAGTGGGAAAAATACCTATCTGATATATAAAGAAATGCTATATTAAATGCAGTAAAAGGGATTCCTCAGGAATCCTGTCTTACTCCTAAGGCCAAATGATCCCTGATTCCATGTACGTGCTTATTACCAATATAGTTAAACATTTTATTGGTAATTATATGAATGTAGAAGAAAAATTAAAAACACAGTTAATCAATTTATCTTGCCCAACATTATTAGATTTTCGTTGGTATAAAGATGTTTTCTTATCAAAACTCTATACAATCGATGCAAGTAATTCAAAATTTTAGAAATAAAATTTCATATCTGGTCTTCCTAAACTTTTTGCATAAAAAGTTAGAGAAGAATTAAAATCAGAAAATTATGAAAATTTAAATTATGGAATGTATACATATGTTGATCTAATTCAAATGATTAATAAAGTTGAATTTTCATTATGCAATGAAATCAAACTTAAACATCAAATTGAAAATCAAAAAAGAATCAGCAAGTATGGACTTGGTGATTTTTGTTTTCAATTTGGTATGGAATCATTAATTAGTCCTAGCCAGAATAAAAAGAAAAACTTAAAAAGAAACCATTAAAAAAGAAAATCTAAACATTTTTCAACTCCAAAATTATTATACTCCTTCAAAAAGATATTATAAGAAATCTTCTCATAAAAACCCTTATAAAGAATTAAAGAAATCTTATACAAATGATAATCCATCCACTTCTTATCCCAAGAAAAAAGAAATACAATATTATAATTGCAAAGAAAAAGGACATATAGTGCTTGACAACCCAAAAATAAAAGTTAAAACAGAGAAAGAAATCAAAACTATCTTAAAAGGATCCTCAGCGTCAGAGTCATCCAGTTCCTCTAATACAGATTATTCTTCTTCTCATGCTTCAAATACATGTCATTGTAAAATATTTGATAGTGCAATCCAGTTTGAATCTGCTTCTTCTTCCTTTTTATCTTTAAATGCACTTTCTGCTCCAGAAGAGATGGTGCCAGAAATGTTTAACGATCTAAATGATAAAGAATTAAAAAATAAATATTTTGAAAAAATACAGAATATAAATAAAGGGACTAAAAAAGGGATAGCTTCTACATCAAATAACATATTAGACTTACCTGAACAATTCAGAATTAGATCTATATTAGATAAATTAAGACAGCAACAAGCTCCTACTCATCTTCCTATTCAAAATCTTTATAAAGAAATAGATTATCGAAAGCAAGAAATAAAAGAATTAAAACAAGAATTAATTAAACTTCAAGAACTCAAACAACGCGTTAAGAAACTTGAATTTCACACACTTAAAAATTATTAAAAAAATAATGACAATTTAGAAAATCAAGAAAAATCAAGACTTAAATTGTTCTGTAAATTCTTTAAAAAGATATCCACTTAAAAAATGGAAAACTCAAGCTACAATTAAGGTCAAAGACTTTTCTATTATAGCACTTTGTTTACTAGATAGTGGTGCAGATGTTAATTTAAGAAGAGAAGGAATAATCCCAACAAAATATTATGAAAAAACCAATAATAAACTCAATCTAGCTAATGCTAGCAAAAAACTACATATCAAATACTAATTAAGAAATGTTTATGTTTGTAAAAGTGAAATATGCATAAAGACTAATTTCCTTCTAGGAAATGATTTAAACAATGATGTTATCCATGGAAATCCTTTTCCATAAATTTTACAGCCTTTTCAAATTGACTCATTAGGTCTAAAAAATATTTTAGACAATAAAGAATTAAATTTTGATTTTGTTCAATTAACTCCCATTTAACATATCATTATTATTTAGACAAAGCGTAAACAAGAATAAGATGTTCAAAAACCATTTAGATATCCAGTTCCAAATAAAATGGATCTTATTAATCGTCTCTCTGATGTCTTCATGTTTTCAACATTTAAGCCTACATCTGGATTTTGAGACCTTCAAATTCTACTTGGAGGATAGATATAAAATTGCTTTTCTTCTCCCAAAGAAAATAAAAATTAAGGTTATTGACAATTCTTATTCAAACCTATCTTTTACTCCTATCCAGCTTCAGGAAGTATCCCTTCTCATTATAACATCAAACAAAGCCCCTATTCAAGAATCAAGCTCTTCCTCCATACCCACATCCCAACAAATATCAATCTCTTTCTTCAATCTAGGAGTATCAATCACTTCACAAGAACTTATCAGTGCCAATTGGAGTGCCATTCTCTCTAATAAAAAGAAAAACACTAGAAAACCCTATCCAAAATTGCAAACCATAGCAAGGACTTAGAAAGCCAAATCCTTATGTGCCATAACATCCATCAAAGAGCACTATTATCCACCTATGCTGATAAAAAAACATCTAGAATTCACCTCTTGGAAAAGGTTAATGCAACCCTTTCAGATGAGGTAGTTGCAAGAATTAGAGGAAAAACTATTTCTTGTCAGATTAAGGAGTGATTAATGCCCAAAGCTCAATATATAAGCTGGGCAAGTGGCTTTCCCAAATTGTTCCTACCATCATATGAAGTTGATATCTCATATATCGAACAAGGATTAATCCAAAGATTTTCTTTCTGCGTAGATGATTTTGAAATAATACAGCAACTCCCTGCAATCGTGCGTCATGCCCTTCGTAGCCTTGGAGTTTCCAAAAGACAACTTCTCATAACAATATCATCCACTTTGGGGGAAAGATCAGACATTCGGTTTTATCAACCATATCAATTATGGACTATCATGACTTATGAGGAAGGAGATTTACTCTACAAAAAATTCATCTCTACCTTAAATGATTATGAGCATCTCCCAGTTGATTATCTAGCTCAATGGTTTGAATCTCGTGAAGTCACTATAATGGAATACAGCTTAGAATGTCTCCAAAATTACAATCTAGCTTCTGAACCATATCAATGATTTCTCAATCTAAAAGGACATCTTGAATTTGCAAGTACATACAGAGATGTTTGATGTGACGGTTGATGAGTTGTTTACATTGTTGATGATCTCATTGAGCAAACAACGGTGATAAAGAATCCATATAAATCTAGATATACAGCTCTTAATCAAATTATCAATGCTTATGAAAACATGTATTTTGATATTTCTAATGAAACTTGAGAAGAGTTAATCCAATTATTCCATGGTGAATTAACAAATGAAGGTTGGAATGAGCACTTTTGATGCAAGTCTCCAATAATACTATACCTAGCATAAAGATTCTTCCTACAAAAGCTTTTTCTAAAACATTGGAAGGATGAGAAAAGCTTTTTCTACTAGCCCATTAATAAGTTCTTAGAAAAGGTACACGCAAAAGTACTAAAAGACAAAGCATATCTTTCATAAGAATGAAGTAGTATTTTATTCCCGACATGAACATCTATGCAGAACTTATCTACAGAAAGGGAAAAGAAATAAAGACATGACACATACCCTATCAAGTCACTCAAAGCAATCATGACATGTCACCATTCAGAATAAAGTTCATTTACAGCAAAGATTGTGATTTTTGCCTGCAGTCCGGAAGCATCATGAAATTTGCCAGCACATTAAATGAAATGCACATTTAGTCTAAATTCAATTGTAATGAAATGTAAATTATGTTGGTTATGACTATAAATAGGTCTAGCCTTTCTCATGTATAGGCAAGAGTTAGAATACTAGTCAAAATCCAGCCTTGCTTCCACCACCATCTCCTCTCTCCTCCCCCTTCCGCTTTTGTATGCCCACCATCTTCCCCATTTGGTATTAGAGCTAACTTGGTATCAAATTTGTAATCAAGTACTTTCGCAATATAAAGTTGTTTTGTGAGTATTTCTTCACTTATCTTTGTTATGTTATGCTTTGATTTTGCTTAAGGAATTGCTTATTGAAAAGTAAGAACGTCAAAAGTCTTAATACTTGGTTGTGTGTTTGTTATTATTGAGAAATTTTAATCATATTCCACCCAGAGCGAAGCTGAGGTAGCCATTGTTGCCACCGTTGTTAGACGTGCAAAGGCGTTTAAGGCGTTTTATTGGTGTATAAATCCTCAATTTTGTTAGATACGCATGGTGGATTTGGTTAAAATAACTCTGTAATACAAATTATGGCTAAGCTTATTAAGAAGTTTGGACCTTCTTCTTCCTTATCATCAAATTTCTTATCTTCTATGTCTATTAAAAATAATGAAGAAATCAGCTATGACTATTTACATCAAGTTATTTGTCACTGGACTATTCTAAACTTAAATAAAAATGAAATTTATAAAGTTGGATGTTTTCAACTAATATCAAGTTGTAAATTAAAAACCAATGAAAGAACTGAATCCATTGCCAGTAATATTCAGCATCTTTCTTTAATTAAGCCCTATGAAATAGAGGAGTATGTTAAAACATACAATTATATTCATTTTGGATTGGGGCAAGTTGCTCTAAAGCCATTAACAGGACTTGGACCTAGAGCTGAAGCTCTCATCTATGTTCAAGACAAAAGACATAAGAAGTTTAGTGATTTATTGCTTGGAATGGTTGAATCAAGTTTGGCTGATGGCCCTACTTTCTTCAATTGCTTTCCAAATTTCTCTCTTTCCCTTACAGATCCAGGTGCACATGACGCTCTTACTCTTGCTATCCAGGCAAAAGGCTTTGATATGAATCCCCATAATCAAAATCTTGCTCTCAGATATAGCATTTATTATAAACTCATGAATTCAGTTGTTCCAAGCATAGCCTTTTCCCATCAAGTAAAAGGTATGACTATTTTATTCCAAACTAATTTCAAAAATAAAGTTTATATTCCAACACTCATACAGTGGAATGATATTAATCTATTTGGTAAGTGGCACTTAGAAAATGCCCAACCAGAAAGGTCTTTAGAAAATCAAGATATTGAAACAATTATTGAACATGAAGTTGGAAGTGTTGAAATAAATCTTCAAACAGATTCAAGAGATACAACTCCTACAGTTTATCAACCTTCGAGAAAGTCTTATTCTCATCTTCCCTCTGTGGTAGGATCTTCCAAAAATGAACCATCTCGATTTTTTTGCTCTACACCTAATCTAGACCTTCGACCTACAGGACTTGTGTATCCTTCTTATCAAGCTTCTCCATCTAATACATATAATCCTTCGAAATTTGATTTCAATATAAATGTTATTGAATGTTTTGAAATTGATAATGAAATGTTGAAAAGGAATTTACCTCTACATCCTTTAACAAAATCCTTTTTTAAACAGGTTTCTCAAGAACATAAAGACTTTTTAAAAGAAAAATGGTACAAATATATGTATGATAATCGAAGAAGTATTTATTTATCTAATTGGATTAAACTAGCCATGAAGAAAGCTTATAATACTGAAGATTTATCCATCAATATGATAACTAAATTAAGCTCTTCTTGGATTATAGCTTCTGCCAGTTCCTCTCCACAAAAAACTGAAGAATCTATACATCCTCCATTACATCAAATCATTTATAAAGAAACTTCAGCTGTACCCATAAAAGATGTTGTAAAAATACAAGGAGGCAATGGTAAAACTAAATTTATTTACAAATCAGAGTTAAGTGATGTTTTTGAACAAAATAATTATACAAATATTAACTTTCATACTATTGGCCAACAAACCAACAGAATTGAATATAAAGTTGAAAATATTTTAAAATTTTATGAAACTACTTCTTCCCATAAAGTAATCAAGACACAATCTTTAGGTTTTCAAGGTGAAGCCCTTAAAGATCTAAAGTTAGAAAAAAAAACCCTTGAAATTTTTAGACGAACTTATCAATCAATTATCTCATAGTTTTACAAATATAAAACTTAATGATAATAAAGAAAATAAACATGAAAATTCCATAAATGTTTTAGTTTCTAAAGCTTCGAGCTCAGACTCAAAATTCTCTGTTTCTGACTCTAGAGAAGAAAAATCAAATGAAAATCAAGATGATCAAAATCAAGAATCTCTACAAATCAATAAAATATTTAAAAGATAAAAACCAATAGTCATTGCAGCAAAAACAAGAAATTATTATCCAAGAGCTATTCAAAAACAAGAATTTATTATCCAAGACCTACTATAGTTGATCTTCAATTCAAAGAACAAACTAGTCTAAATGGCATTCGATTTGAAAACTCCCCAGTATATGAATGGAATGTAGATTGACTATCTGAATATCAAATCCTACAACTATGCCAACACATGATGATATATGTCTCTACCATCATGGCTGCTGGTAATGATCAAAGACATACAGTAAATGCAGTTCTCCTTGGATTTACATGACAATTACATGGTTGGTGGGAAAAATACTTATCTAATACAGAAAGAAATGCTATAAGAAATGTAGTAAAAGAGATCCCTCAGGAAATCCTATTCTTACTCCTTAACACAAAATGATCCTTGATTCCATCTACATGCTTATTACCAATATAGTTAAACATTTTATTGGTAATTATATGAATGTAGAAGAAAAATTAAAAACACAATTAATCAATTTATCTTGCCTAACATTATTAGATTTTTGTTGGTATCAAGATGTGTTCTTGTTAAAACTCTACATGATCGATGCAAGTAAATCAGAATTTTTGAAAAAAAAAATTCATATCTGCTTTTCCTAAACTTTTGCAGAAAAAGTTAGAGAAGAATTAAAATCAGAAAATTATGGAAATTTGAATTATGGAATGTATACATATGGTGATCTAATTAAAAAGATTAATAAAGTTGGATTTTCATTATACAATGAAACCAAACTTAAACGGCAAATTGAAAATCAAAAAAGAATCAGTAAGTATGAACTTGGTGATTTTTATTTTCAATTTGGGATGGAACCATTAATCAGTCTTTCTAGCCAGAATAAAAAGAAACTCTTAAAAAGAAACCATCAAAAAAGAAAATCTAAACAATTTTCAACTCCACAATATTATACTCCTTCAAAAAGATATTATAAAAAAATCTTCTCATAAAAACCCTTATAAAGAATTAAAAAAATCTTATACAAACGATAATCCATCCACTTCTTATCCTAAGAAAAAAGGGAATATAATGTTATAATTGCAAAGAAAAAGGACATATAGCTCCTGACTACCCAAAAATAAAAGTTAAAACAAAAAAAGAAATCAAAACTATCTTAAAAGGATCTTCAGCGTCAGAGTCATCCAGTTCCACTTATACAGACTATTGTTCCCCTCATGGTTTAGATACATATCATTGTAAAATATTTGACAGTGAAATCCAGTATGAGTCTGCTTCTTCTTCCTCTTTATCTTTAAAGGTACTTTCTGCTCTAAAAGAGATGGTGCTAGAAATGTTTAAAGATCTAAATAATGAAGAATTAAAAAATAAATTTTTTGAAAAAAAATAGAATATAAATAGAGGAACTAAAAAAAGAAAAAGCTTCTACATTAAATAATATATTAGACTTACCTGAACAATTCAGCATTAAAACTGTATTAGATAGATTAAGAGAGCAACACGCTCCTCCTCATCTTTCTATTCAGGATCTTTATAAAGAAATAAATAATCAAAAGCAAGAAATAAAAGAATTAAAACAAGACTTAATTAAACTTCAAGAACTCAAACAATGTGTTGAAAATCTTGAATTTCACACACTCAAAAATTATTAAAAAATAATGATAATGTAGAAAATCAAGAAAAATTTGATAAAGACTTAAATAGTTTTCTAAATTCTTTAATAAGAAATCCACTTAAAAATTGGAAAACTCAAGCTACAATTAAGGTCAAAGACTTCTCCATTAAAGCACTCTGCTTACTAGATAATAGCGCAGATGTTAATTTAATAGGAAAAGGATTAATCCTAATAAAATATTATAAAAAAACCAATAATATACTCAATCTAGCTACTGCTAGCAAAAAACTGCATATCAAATACAAATTAAGTAATGTTTATTTCTGTAAAAAAAGAACATGCATAAAGATTAATTTCTTTCTAGGAAATGATTTGAACAATGATGTTATCCTTGGAAATCCTTTTCTACAAAATTTACAGCCTTTTCGAATTGACTCATCAGGTTTAAAAACTAGTTTAGACAATAAAGAATTAAATTTTGATTTTGTTGAATTAACTCCTATTCAACATATGAATTTTATTCAGACAAAGTGTAAACAAGAATAAGATGTTTAAAAGCCATTCAGATATCCAGTGCCAAATAAAATGGATCTTAGTAATCGTCTCTCTGATGTCTTCATGTTTTCTACATTTAAACCTACATCTAGATTTAGGTACATTTAAATTTTACCTAGAGGACAGATATAAAATTATTTTTCTATTCCAAAAGAAAATAAAAATTTAGATTATTGATAATTCTCATTCAGACCTATCTGCCTTCATGAAGTATCCCTTATCATTATGACATCAAGTACAAGCAAAAGCAAAGCCCCTATCCAGGAATCAAGCTCCTCTTTCATAGTTACATCCCAACAAAAATCAATTCCCTTCTTTAATCCACGATTATCTATCATTTCACAAAAACTTATCAGTGCCCATTGGAGTGCCATTCTCTCTGATAAAAAAAACACTAGAAAAACCCTATCCAAAATTGCAAACCATATCAAGGACTTAGAAAGATAAATCCTTATATGCCATAACATCCATCAAAGAGCACTGTTATCCACCTATGTTGATAAAAAAACATCCAGAATTCACCTCCTAGAAACATTAACATAGCCCATCCAAATGAGATAGCTGCAAGAATTAGAGAAAAAACTATTTCTTGTCATATCAAGGAGCGATTAATGTTCAAAGCTCAATATAGAAACGGGGCAACTAGCTTTCCCACATTGTTCCTGCCATCATATGAAGTTGATATCTCATATATCAAACAAGGATTAGTCAAAGATTTTCTTTATGCAGAGATGATTTTGAAATGATACAGCAGCTCCCTACAATCGTGCAGCATGCCCTTCGCAGCCTTGGAGTTACCAAAAGACAAATTCTCATAACGATTTCATCAAGTTTGGGTGAAAGATCAGAATCCGATTTTATCAACCTTACCAATTATGGACCATCATGAGTTATGAAGAAGGAGATTTAGTCAGCAAAAAGTTCATCTCTACCATAAATGATTATGAGCATCTCCTTGTTGATTATCCAGCTCAGTGGTATGAATCTCAAGAAGTCGCTACAATGGAATATAGCTTAGAAAGCCTCCGAACTTTTGATCCAGCTTTTGATCAGTATCAAAGATTTCTCAATCTAAAAGGACATATTGAATTTGCAAGTACAAATTGATATGTTTGGTGTGACAGTCGAAGAGTTGTTTGCATCGCTGATGATCTCACTGAGCAAACAACGGTGATACAGAATCCATATAAATTTGGACATATAGCTCTTAATCAAATTATCAATGCTTATGAAGACATGTCTTTTGTTATTTCTAAAGACACTCGAGAAGAATTAATCCAATTATTCCATGGTAAATTAACAAATGAAGGTTGGAATGAGCACTTTTGATGCAAGTCTCCAATAATACTATGCCTAACAAAAAGATTCTTCCTAGAAGAGCTTTTTCTAAAACATTGGAAGGATGAGAAAAGCTTTTTCTACTAGCCCAACAATGAGTTCTTAGAAAAAGTATATGCAAAAGTACTAAAAGACAAAGCATATCTCTCATAAGAATGAAGTAGTATTTTATTCCCGACATGCACATCCATGAAGAACTTATCTCTAGAAAGGGAAAAGAAATAAAGACATGACACATACCTTATCAAGTCACTCAAAGCAATCATGACATCTCACTATTCAGAATAAAGTTCAACTACAGCAAAGATTGTGATTTTTGCCTGCAATTCGGATGCATCATGAAATTTGCCAGCACATTAAATGAAATGCAGATTCAGTCTAAATTTAGTTGAAATGAAATGTAAATTATGTTGGTTATGACTATAAATAGGTCTAGCCTTCCTCATGTATAGGCAAGAGTTGGAATAACAGCTAAAATCCAGCCTTGCTTCCACCACCATCTCCTCTTTCCTCTCCCTTCTGCTTTTGTATGCCCACCATCTTCCCCATTTGGTATTAGAGCCAAGTTTGTATCAAATTTGTAATCAAGTACTTTGGCAATATAAAGTTGTTTTGTGGGTATTTCTTCAATTATCTTTGTTATGTTATGCTTTGATTTTGCTTAAAGAATTGTTAACTCAAAAGTAAGAACGTCAAAAGTCTTAATACTTAGTTTTGTGTTTGTTATTATTGAGAAATTTTAATCATATTCCACCCTATGGGAAGCTGAGGTAGCCATTGTTGTCGCCGTTATTAGCCGTGTGAAGGTGTTTAAAGCGTTTTATTAGTGTGTAAGTCCTCTATTTTGTTAGATACTCGTGGTGGATTTGGTTAAAATAACTCTATAGTACAAATTATGGCTAAGCTTATTAATAAGTTTGTACCTTCTTCTTTCTCATCATCAAATTCCTTATCACCTATATCTATTAAAAATAGTGAAGAAATCAGTTATAACGATTTAGATTAAGTTATTTGTGACTGGACTATTCCAACCCTAAATAAAAATGAAAATTTTAAAGTTGAAAGTTTTCAATTAAAATCAAGTTATAAGGTAAAAACCATTGAAAGAACTGAATCCATTACTAGTAATAATCAGCATCTTTCTTTAATCAAGTCCCATGAAATAAAGAAGTATGTTAAAACATACAATTTTATTCATTTTGGATTTGGGCAAGTTGCTCTAAAGCCATTAACAAGACTTGGACTTAGAACTGAAGCTCTCATCTATGTTCAAGACAAAAGACATAAAAAAGTCAGTGATTCATTACTTGGAATAGTTGAATCAATTTTGGCTAATGGCCCTACTTTCTTCAATTGCTTTCCAAATTTCCATGTTTCCCTTACAGATCCAGGTGCACATGATGCTCTTACTCATGCTATCCAGGCAAAAGGCTTTGATATGAATCCCCATAATCAAAATCTTGCTCTCATATATAGCGGTTATTATAAACTCATGAATTCAGTTGTTCCAGGCAGAGCCTATTCCCATTAAGCAAAAGATATGACTACTTTATTCTAAACTAATTTCAAAAATAAAGTTAATATTCTAAAACTCATACAGTGGAATGATATTAATCTATCTTGTAAATGGTGCTTAGAAAACGCCCAACCAGAAAGGTCTTTAGAAAATCAAGATATTGAAACAATTATTAACATGAAGATGGAAGTGTTGAAATAAATTTTCAAACAAATTCAAGAGATACAACTCCTACAGTTTATCAACCTTCTAGAAAGTCTTATTCTCATCCTCCCTCTGTAGTAGGATCTTCCATAGAAGAACCATCCTGAGTTTCGTGCTCTACACCTAATGTAGACCTGTGACCTATAGGACTTGTGTATCCTTCTTATCAAGCTTCTCCATCTAATACATATAATCCTTTGGACTTCGATTTCAATATAAATGTTATTGAATGTTTTGAAATTGATAAAGAAGTGTTAAAAAAGAATTTACCTCTGCATCCTTTAACAAAATCCTTTTTAAATAGGTTTCTCAAGAACATAAAGACTTTTAAAAGAAAAATGGTACAAATATATGTATGATAATCGAAGAAGTATTTATTTATCTGATTGGCTTAAACTAGCCATAAAGAAAGCTTATAATATTGAAGATTTATCCGTCAATATGATAACAAAATTAAGCTCATCTTAGACTATATCTTCTACCTGTTCTTCTCCACAGAGAACTGAAGAATCTATACATCCTCCATTACATCAAATCATATATAAAGAAACTTCAGCCGTACCCATAAAAGATGTTGCACAAATGCAAGGAGATAAAGGTAAATCTGAATTTATTTATAAATCAGATTTAAGTGATGTTTTAGAACAAAATAATTATACAAATATTAACCTTTATACTATTGGCCAACAAACTAATATAGTTGAAGATAAAGTTAAAAATATTTTATAGAATTCTAAAATTATTTCTTCTAAAAAAGTTTTGAAAACTATCTTAAAATGATCCTCATCCTTAGAATCATCTAGTTCCTCTGATAAAGATTATTCTTCAGATAGATGCCATTGTAAAATATTTGACAGTGAAATCTAGTACGAATCTACTTCTGCTTCCTCTTTATCTTTAAAAGTATTCTCTGCTCTAGAAGAAATGGTGCTAGAAATGTTTAAAGATCTAAAAGATGAATAATTAAAAAATAAATATTTTGAAAAATTATAGAAAATAAGCAATGGAAATAAAAAAGGAAAAGCTTCTACATTAATTAATATTTCTGACTTACCTAAACCATTCAGTATAAAAACTATTTTAGATAGATTAAGAGAGCAACAAGCTCGTACTCATCTTTTAATTCAAGATCTTTCTAAAGAAATTAATAATCAAAAGCAAGAAATAAAAGAATTAAAACAAGACTTAATTGAACTTCAAGAACTCAAACAACGTGTTGGGAATCTTGAATTCACACACTCAAATATTATCAAGAAAATAATGATAATTTAGAACATCAAGAAAAATTTGATGAAAACTTAAATGGTTTTGTAAATTCTTTAACAAGGAATCCACCTCAAAAATGCAAAACTCAAGTTACAATTAAGGTCAAAGACTTCTCTATTAAAGTACTCTGCTTACTAGATAGTGGCGCAGACATTAATTTAATAAGAGAAGGATAAATCCCAATAAAATACTATGAAAAAAACCAAAAATAAACTCAGCCTAGCAACTGCTAGTAATAAACTCCATATCCATTATAAATTAAATAACACCCATGTTTGCAAAAATGGGACATGTACAAAGACTAATTTCCTGCTCGGAAAAGATTTAAACAATGATGTTATCCTTGGAAATCCTTTTCTACAGATTATACAACCTTTTCAAATTGCTTCATCAAGCCTTAAAACTATTAAAGATAATAAAAAATTAATTTTTTATTTTGTTAAATCAACTCCTATTTAACATATCAATATCATTCAAAATCTAATTGCTTATAAATAAAAACAAATTGCATATCTTCAAGAAGATATGAATTCTTTAAGAATTGAAAATGAATTACAAAAACCAAAACTCCAAAAGGATTTAATCCAGTTTCAAAAATCTTTTGAAATAGAATGCTGTTCTGACTTTCCTTCTGCCTTTTGGCATAGGAAACACCATACTATTTCTCTTTCATATATTGATAATTTCGATGAATCTCAAATTCATACAAAAGCTTGACCTATTCAGATGAATAAAGACCTTGTACAACTACGTACTAAAGAAATCAATGATCTTCTTGCTACAAAGCTTATTCAGAAATCACAATCCCCTTGGAGTTGTGCAGCGTTTTATGTAAATAAATAGCCTGAACAAGAACGAGGTGTTTCCCTTCTTGTTATCAACTACAAGCTTTTAAATGAATTCTTAAAGTGCATTAGATATCTAGTTCCAAATAGAACTGATCTTATTAACTGTGTAGCTGGTGCCTTCCTTTTTTCCAAATTTGATCTTAAATTTGGATTTTGTCAATTCAAATCACCCTGGAGGACAAGTATAAAACTGCTTTTACAGTACCATTTGGCCATTAAGAATGGAACGTTATGCCATTTGGTTTAAAAAATGCTCCTTCAGAATTTCAAAGAATAATGAATGACATTTTTAATCCATATCAAGCTTTTACACTCGTCTATATAGATGGCATTCTTGTGTTTTCAAAATCTATTTCTAACCATTGGAAACATTTAAATATTTTTTAAAAAAGTTATTATCAAGAATGGACTTGTCTTCTCCCAAAAGAAAATAAAGCTTTTTCAAATAAAAATTTAGTTTCTTGGATTTATAATAAAAAAGGAACTATTTCTCCAGTCCAAAGAATTATTAAGTTTGCTTCCCAACTTCTTGATGAAATTCTTAATAAGGAGCAATTACGACGTTTTCTTGGATGCCTTAATTATGTTTGTGACTTTTATAAAGATCTTGATAAAGAAAGAAAAATCTTGCAAATGCACTTGACCAAAAATCCCATAGAATGGTCACCTGCTCATACAAAAGCTCTTCAAAATATTAAACAAAAAGTCCAAAATTTACCTTGTTTAACTATCCCTCATCTAGATTTATGAAAAATAGTTCAACTAGATGCATCTGAAATAAGTTTTGGAGGAATCTTTCTACAAAGAAACATCCTTGGAAAAAAATAAATTCTTCGTTTCACTTTTGTAACATGGATGCCCACTCAACAGAATTATTCAACTATTAAAAAAAATGCTATCCATGGTAAATAGTTTAATGAAGTTCCAAAGTGATTTATTAAACAAAAGATTTTTATTAAGAATAAATTGTAAATCTTCTAAAGAAACTTTAGAAAAAGATGTAAAAAATTTTACTGCTAAGGAAATCTTTGTACTCTGGCAAGCTTTACTAGCCATATTTGACTTTGACATTGAGTATATTGTAAGTAAAAATAATTCTCTTCCTAATTTTTTATCTCGTGAGTTTTTACAAGGACAAAAGAATGAAGCCTCGGCAGATTAGACCCTTTCTCTAGTCCCCAACTGATAAAGTTTCTTCCATTATGAATACTACACCTTTATCCAGAAAATCCAGCAGCAATTATCTTGAGAGATAGGGAGCAACCCATACTTCTAATATTCCTCCATTTCAAAGCCGATCAAGCCCTGTATCCAGAAAACCTTAAGCTTCACAAGCCCAATATTTTGCCTCAAAAGCACCCTTGAGAATTTAATCCTTAGATGACATGTCTTATGCCGATACCATTTCTATTGAACATCTTATCCAAACCCTTTTTTCTCCTGATCACTTATTTATCCAAGCTCTTGACTATAAAGTCTATGAACATATTCTGATTAGAATTGGTAGTTGTACTATTGATCATATAGATGGATCAAAAAATTCATACTTAACTGCTTTACCAACCAATATTACTATCCTATATTCAAAAATCAAGATTCTGCTTGTTCTCTCTGCAGAAGAATGGGGATGACCTCTTCATATTCCTCAATGGCTTGATGCAGAACTTATTTTTAATTATTATTATTATATTTCTACTTGGGAAGTCATCCACTATTATCAAAACTCATCTTTCCAGCATTCCTGGTTCATCAGATTCAAATCAAACTCCCATAAAATACCTATGTGGTTCTTCACACAGTTCTGGATCCCTTTTGGTGCCACTCAAGACATCCTTCTTCAAGCACTTCTTCCGATTTATGAATCCTATTGTACATCATTTAAAGCCCTTCTCAAATCAGAAGAAAAAACCATTATCAGCACCTACAACTTGCAACAGAACCTTATGTTATTATACAGTTTTATCACAAACAGGAGATTCCTTAGATCTTGAAATGGAATTTTTATAATGAAATGGACTTTAGTCCACCAGTTTTATCTTGAATGATCTATATCAAGTTTTGGCATGAATTTGATTATACTGCAGGACTCCAGCAATATTCTACCAATCAAGCTATAAAGCCATCATTCTCTGAAGTTCTCAAAACTCCTGAAAAAGAAAAAGAAAGGCTTCATCCAGCAAGTGATATTGACAAATAGAAGAATTCTTGTTCAGCCTCTCCTTCTACTCTTTTTGCAGTAGCAGATTTGCGTTAACTCAAAAAAGAACTTCAAAAGGAAATTATTGAACAAATACAAAAAGAATCGTAATTTGAGAATTTTCCATTAAGTTTTGGTTAGCAATTGCATCATCTTTGGGCTAATGACAATCCTTCTGAAAATATTGCTCCCTAACCAGATATAGATGCCGATGAGACAAAAAGTGATAATGAAGGTTTCATATCTATCCGAAGAAAAGGAAGAAAATAAAGCCAAGACAAGACATATGCTTTATCAAGCCACTCAATTTCCCACAAAGCAATCATGACAATCTACTATTCAAAATAAAGTTCATCTACAATGAAGATTGTGATCTTATCTAGCAGTCCTGAAGCATCATGAAATTTGTCAACACATGAAATGAAATGTAAATGTACTGTAAATTTAGTTGTAATGAAATGTAAATTATGCTGGTTGTGACTATAAATAGGTCTAGCTTTCCTCATGTACAAGCAAGAGTTGGAATACCAGTCAGAATCTAGCTTTGCTTCCACCACCATCTCCTCTCTCCTCTCCCTTCCGCTTTTGTGTAACCCATCATCTTCCCCATTTGGCAAATGGGGAAGATGGTGGATATACAAAAGCAGAGGGATGGTGGGTATACAAAAGCAGCAGGGAGAGGAGAGAGGACATGGTGGTGGAAGCAAGGCTAGATTTTGACTGATATTCCAACTCTTGCCTGTACATGAGGAAGGCTAGACCTATTCATAGTCATAACTAACATAATTTACATTTCATTACAACTGAATTTAGACTGAATGTGCATTTCATTTAATGTATCGACAAATTGCATGATGCTTCTAAACTATAGGCAAAAATCACATTCTTTGTTGTAGATAAACTTTATTCTAAATAGTGAGATGTCATGATTGCTTTGAGTGACTTGATAAAGTATGTGTCATGAACTTTATGTGCATATCAGGAATAAAATACTACTTCATTCTTATGAGAGATATGCTTTGTCTTTTAATACTTTTGCATGCACTTTTTCTAAGAACTCATTGATGGGCTAGTAGAAAAAGCTTTTCTCATCCTTCCAATGTTTTAGAAAAAGCTCTTATAAGAAGAATCTTTATGCTAGGCATAGTATTATTGGACACTTGCATTAAAAGTGCTCATTCCAACCTTCATTTGTTAATTCACCATGGAATAATTGGATTAACTCTTCTCAAGTTTCTTCAGAAATATCAAAAGACATGTCTTCATAAGCACTGATAATTTGATTAAGAGCTATATGTCCAGATTTATATGGATTTCGTATCACCGTTGTTTGCTCAGCGAGATCATCAACAATGCAAACAACTCGTCGACTATCACACCAAACATATCTGTATGTACTGGCAAATTCAAAATGTCCTTTTAGATTGAGAAATCTTTTATATTGATTAGAAGCTGGATCATAATTTTGGAGACGTTCTAAGTTGTATTCTATTATAGCAATTTCATGAGATTCATACCATTGAGTTGGATCATCAACAGGGAGATGCTCGTAACCATTTAAGGTAGAGATGAATTTTTTACAGACTAGATCTCCTTCTTCATAAGTCATGACAGTCCATAATTGATAATGTTGATAAAACCGGATTTCTAATCTTTCACCCAAACTTGATGAAATCATTATGAGAAGTTGTCTTTTGGTAACTCCAGGGCTACAACGACATGACACACAATTGTAAGGAGCTGTTGTATTATTTCAAAATCATCTTTGCATAAAAAAAAATCTTTGGACTAATCCTTGTTCTATATATGAGATATAAACTTCATATGATGGCAGGAGTAATTTGGGAAAGCCAGTTGCCCAGCTTATATATTGAGCATTGAGCATTAATCGCTCCTTGATCTGACAAGAAAGTTCTTTCTCTAATTCTTGCAGCTATCTCATTTGGAAAGGCTATGTTAACCTTTTCTAGGAGGTGAATTATGGATGTTTTTTCATCAGTATAGGTGGATAATAGTGCTCTTTGATGGATGTTATGGCATAAAAGGATTTGGCTTTCTAAGTCCTTGATATGGTTTGCAATTTTGGATAGGGTTTTTCTAATGTTTTTTTCTTTCATCAGAGAGAATGGCACTCCAATGGGCATTGATAAGTTCTCATGAAGTGATAGATAATCCTGGATTGAAGAAAGGAATTGATATTTGTTAGGATGTAGGTATGAAGGAAGAGCTTGATTCCTTAATAGGGGCTTTACATATTTCACAATGAGAAGGGATACTTCCTGAAGGCAGATAAGAGTAAATGATAAGTCTGAATGAGAATTATCAATAACCTGAATTTTTATTTCCTTTGGAAAAAGAAAAGCAGCTTTATATCTGTCCTCCAGGTAGAATTTGAAGGTACCAAAATCTGGTTGTAGGATTAAATGTAGAAAATATGAAGACATCAGAGAGACGATTAATAAGATCCATTTTATTTGGAACTGGATATTTGAATGGTTTTTGAACATCTTATTCTTGTTTACACTTTGTCTGAATAATATTGATATGTTGAATAAGAGTTAATTCAACAAAATCAAATTTTAATTCTTTATTATCTAAAATAGTTTTTAGACCTGATGAGTCAATTTAAAAAGGCTGTAAAATTTGTAGAAAAGGATTTCCAAAGTTAACATCATTGTTTAAAGCCTTTCCTAGAAGGAAATTAGTCTTTATGCATGTTCCATTTTTACAGACATAAACATTACTTAATTTGTATTTGATATGTAGTTTTTTGCTAGCAGTAGCTAGATTGAGTTTATTATTGGTTATTTCATAATATTTTGTTGGGATTAATCCTTCTCTTATTAAATTAACATCTACACCACTATTTAGTAAGCAGAGTGCTTTAATAAGGAATTCTTTGATCTTAATTGTAACTTGAGTTTTCCATTTTTTAAGTGGATTCCTTGTTAAAGAATTTACAAAACCATTCAAGTTTTCATCAAATGTTTCTTAATTTTCTAAATTATCATTATTTTCTTGATATTTTTTGAGTATATGAAATTCAAGATTCTCAACACACTATTTGAGTTCTTGAAGTTCAATTAAGTCTTGTTTTAATTCTTTTAATTCTTAATTTTGATTATTAATTTCTTTATAAAGATCTTGAATAAAAAGATGAGTAGGGGCTTGTTGCTCTCTTAATCTATCTAATACAGTTTTAATGCTGAATTATTCAGGTAAGTCTGATATGTTATTTGGTGTAAAATCTTTTCATTTTTAGTTCCTTTATTTATATTATGTATTTTTTCAAAATATTTATTTTTTAATTCTTCATCTTTTAGATCTTTAAAAATTTCTAGCGCCATCTCTTCTGGAGCAGAAAGTATGTTTAAAAATAAATAGGTAGAAGAAGCAGATTTATACTGGATTTCACTGTCAAATATTTTGCAATGACATGTATCCGAAAAATGAGAGGAAGAATAATCTATATCAGAGGAACTAGGTGACTTTGACTTTGAGGATCTTTAATTTTAAGATATTTTTTTATTTCTTTTTCTATTTTAACTTTTATTTTTGGGCAATCAAGGGCTATATGTCCTTTTTCCTTGTAATTATAACATTGTATTTCTTTTTTCTTGGGATGAGAAGTGGATGAATTATTTTTTGTATAAGATTTCTTTAATTCTTTATAAGGGTTTTTATGAGAAGATTTTTCATGATATCTTTTTGAAGGAATATTATTGTGGAGTTGAAAAATGTTTAGATTTTCTTTTTTAATGGTTTCTTTTTAAGTTTTTCTTTTTATTTTGACTAGAAGGACTGATTAATGGCTCCATACCAAATTGAAAACAAAAATCAATAAGTTCATACTTGCTGATTCTTTTTTTATTTGCAATTTGATGTTTAAGTTTGATTTCATTGCATAATGAAAATCCAACTTTATTAATCTTTTGAATTAGATCACCATATGTGTACATTCCATAATTCAAATTTCCATAATTTTCTGATTTTAATTCTTCTTGAACTTTTTCTATAAAAAGTTTAGGAAGACTAGATATGAATTTTTCTTTCCAAAATTCTAAATTACCTTCATTGATCGTATAGAGTTTTGATAAGAAAACATCTTTACACCAATAAGAATCTGATAATGTTGGGCAAGATAAATTGATTAATTGTGTTTTCTATTTTTCTTCTACATTCATATAATAACCAATAAAATGTTTATCTATATTGGTAATAAGCACGTAGATGGAATCAGAGATCATTTGGCCTTGAGGAGTAAGAATAGGATTTCCTGAGAGATCTCTTTTTACTACATTTAATATAGCATTTCTTTCTGTATCAGATAGGTATTTTTCCCACCAACCATATAATTGTCCAGTAAATCCAACGACGACTGTATTTACTGCTTGTCTTTGATCATTACTGGCAGCCATGATGGTAGAGGCATCTATCGTCATATGTTGGCATAGTTGCAGGATTTGATATTTAGATAGTCCATCTACATTCCATTCATATACTAAGGAGTTTTCAAATTTAAGGCCATTTAGAATAGCTTGTTCTTCCAATTGAAGATCAACTGGAGTAGGTCTAGGATAATAATTTCTTGTTTTTGCAGCAGTGACTATTGGTTTTTGTCTTTTAAATATTTTATCGATTTGTAGAGATTCTTGATTTTTGATCATTTTGGTTCTCAATTGTTTTAGACTCTTCTTCTATAGGATCAGCTATAGAAAATTCTGAATCTGAGCTAGAGGCTTTAGAATTTGAGACTAAAACATTTAAGTTTTGTCAGCTTTTTTATCTTTATTTTCTTGAAGTTTTATATTTGTAAAACTATGAGATAATTGATTGATTAGTTCGTTTGAAAATTTTTAGGGTTTTTTTCTAACTTTAGATCTTTGAGGGCTTCACCTTAAAAACCTAAAGATTTTTTCTTGATTACTTTATAGGAAGAAGTAGTTTCATAAAATTTTAAAATATTTTCAACTTTATCTTCAATTCTATTGGTTTGTTGGCCAATAGTATGAAGGTTTGTTTGCCAATAGTATGAAAGTTTATATTTGTATAATTATTTTCTTCTAAAACATGACTTAAATTTGATTTGTAAATAAATTCAGTTTTACATTTGTCTCCTTGTATTTTTGCAACATCTTTTATGGGTACAACTGAAGTTTCTTTATAAATGATTTGATATAATGGAGGATGTAGAGATTCTTCACTTCTTTGTGGAGAAGAACTGGTAGAAGCTATAATCCAAGATGAACTTAATTTTGTTAACATATTGATGGATAAATCTTTAGTATTACAAGCTTTCTTTATGGCTAGTTTAAGCCAATCAAAGAAATAAATATTTCTTTGATTATCATACATATATTTATACCAATTTTCTTTTTGAAAGTCTTTACGTTCTTGAGAAACATGGTCAAAAAAGGATTTTGTGAGAGGATGTAAAGCTAAATTCTTTTTTAACATTTCTTTATCAATTTCAAAGCATTCAATAACATTTATATTGAAATCGGATTCCGAAGGATTATATGTATTAGATGGAGAAGCTTGATAAGAAGGATACACTAGTCCTGTAGGTCGAAGGTTTACATTAGGTGTAGAGTAAGAAACTCGAGGTGGTTCTTTTATGGAAGATCCTACCACAGAGGGAGGATGAGAATAAAACTTTCTAGAAGGTCGATAAATTGCAGGAGTTGTATCTCTTGAATTTGTCTGAAAATTTATTTCAACACTTCCATTTTCATGTTCAATAATTGTTTCAGTATCTTGATTTTCTAAAGACCTTTCAAGTTGAGCATTTTCTAAGTGCCATTTACCAAATAGATTAGTATCATTCCACTATATGAGTTTTGGAATATTAACTTTATTTTTGAAATTAGTTTGGAATATAGTGGTCATACCTTTTGCTTGATGGGAATAGGCTATGCCTGGAACAACTGAATTCATTAGTTTATAACAAACTATATATATGATAGTAAGATTTTGATTATGAGGATTGATATCAAAACCTTCTATCTGGAAAGCAAGAGTAAGAGCTTCGTGTGCACCTTGATTTATAAGGGAAACAGAGAAATTTGGAAAGCAATTGAAGAAAGTAGGGCCATTAGCAAAACTTGATTTAACCATTCCAAGTAATGAATCACTGAATTTTTTATGTCTTGTATCTTGAACATAGATGAGAGCTTCTATTCTAAGTCCAAGTCTTGTTAATAGCGTTAGAGCAACTTGCACTAATCCAAAATGAATATAATTGTATGTTTTAACATACTCCTTTATTTCATAAGGCTTGATTAAAGAAAGATGCTGAATATTACTAGTAATGGATTCATTTCTTTCGATGGTTTTTACCTTATAATTTGATTTTAATTGAAAACTTCCAACTTTATAATTTTCATTTTTATTTATGGTTGGAATAGTCCAGTCACAAATAACTTGATCTAAATCATCATAACTGATTTCTTCACTATCTTTAATAGACATTGAAGATAAGGAATTTGATGATGAGGAAGAAGAAGGTACAAACTTCTTAATAAGCTTAGCCATAATTTGTATTACAGAGTTATTTTAACCAAATCCACCACGAGTATCTAACGAAATAGAGGATTTATACACAAACAAAATGCCTTAAATGCCTTCACATGGTTAACAATGGCGACAACAATGGCTACCTCCGCTTCGCTCCGGTTGGAATATGATTAAAATTTCTCAATAATAACAAACACAGAGCTTAAGTATTAAGACTTTTGGAGTTCTTACTTCTGATCAGCAATTCCTTAAGCAAAATCAAAGTATAACATAACAAAGATAAGTAAAAAAATAATCACAAAATGACTTTATATTGCCAAAGTGCTTGATTACAAATTTGATACCAACTTAGCTCTGATACAGATTACTCTCCCTCTCATGCTTCAGATACATGTCATTGTAAAATATTTGACAATGAAATCCAGTATGAATCTACTTCTTCTTCCTCTTTATCTTTAAACGTACTCTTGCTCCAGAAGAAATGGTGCTAGAAATGTTTAAAGATCCAAAAGATGAAGAATTAAAAAATAAATATTTAGAAAAAATACAAAAAATAAACAATGGAATAAAAAAGGAAAAGCTTCTACATCAATAAGATATCTGACTTACTGGATCAATTTAATATAAAAACTGTTTTAGATAGATTAAGAGAGCAACAAGCTCCTACTCATCTTTCAATTTAAGATCTTTCTAAAGAAATTAATAATCAAAAGCAAAAAATAAAAGAATTAAAACAAGAGTTAATTGAACTTTAAGAACTCAAACAACGTGTTGAGAATCTTAAATTTCACACACTCAAAAATTATCATGAAAATAATGATAATTTAGAACATCAAGAAAAATTTGATGAAAACTTAAATGGTTTTGTAAATTCTTTAACAAGGAATCCACCTTAAAAATGGAAAAATCAAGTTACAGTTAAGGTTAAAGACTTCTCTATTAAAGCACTCTGCTTACTAGGTAGTGGCACATATATTAATTTAATAAGAGAAGGATTAATCCCAATAAAATATTATGAAAAAACCAAAAATAAACTTAGCCTAGCAACTGCTAGTAATAAACTCCTTGTCCATTATTCATTAAATAATGTCCATATTTGCAAAAATGCAACATGCATAACGACTAATTTCCTACTTGGAAAAGAATTAAACAATGATGTTATCCTTCGAAATCCTTTTCTACAGATTCTATAGCCCTTTCAAATTGATTCAATAGGCCTTCAAACTATTAAAGACAATAAAAAATTAATTTTTGATTTTATTGAATCAACTCCTATTCAACATATCGATATCATTCAAAATCAAATTGCTTATAAAGAAAAACAAATTGCATATCTTCAAGAAGATAAGAATTCTTTAAGAGTTGAAAAAGAATTACAAAAACCAAAATTCCAAAAAGATTTAATCCAATTTCAAAAATCTCCTATTATAGAATGCTGTTATGACATTCCTTTTGCCTTTTGGCATAAGAAACACTATACTGTTTCTCTTCTATATATTGATAATTTCGATGAATCTCAAATTCCTACTAAAGCTCGACCTATTCAGATGAATAAAGACCTTGTACAACTATGTACTAAAGAAATCAATGATCTTCTTGCTAAAAAACTTATTCAGAAATCACAATCCCCTTAGAGTTGTGCAGCATTTCATGTAAATAAAGCGCATGAACAATAACGAGATGTTCCCCGTCTTGTTATCGACTACAAGCCTATAAATAAAGTCTTAAAGTCCGTCAGATATCCAGTCGAAATAAAACTGATCTTATTAATCGTCTAGTTGGTGCCTTCCTTTTTTCTAAATTTGATCTTAAATCAGGATTTTGGCAAATTCAAACCACCCCACAGGAAAGGTATAAAACTACTTTTACAGTACCATTTGGCCATTACAAATGGAATGTTATGCCATTTGGTTTAAAAAATGCTCCTTCAGAATTTCAAAGAATAATGAATGACATTTTTAATCCATATCAAGCTTTTACTCTCATCTATATAGATGACATTCTTGTGTTTTCAAAATCTATTTGTGACCATTAGAAACATTTAAATATTTTTAAAAAAGTTATTATAAAAAACGAACTTGTCTTATCCCAAAAGAAAATGAAGCCTTTTCAAACAGAAATTCAGTTTCTTGGTTTTATAATAAAAAAAAAGGAACTATTTCTCCAGTCCAAAGAGTTATTAAGTTTGCTTCCCAATTTCTTGATGAAATTCTTACTAAAGAGCAATTGCAACGTTTTCTTGGATGCCTTAATTAGGTTTGTGACTTTTATAAAGATCTTGATAAAGAAAGAAAAATCTTGCAAATGCGCTTGACCAAAATCTTGACCAAAAATCCCATAGAATGGTCACCTGCTTATACAAAAGCTATTTAAAATATTAAACAAAAAGTCAAAATTTACCTTGTTTAACTATCCTTCATCTAGATTTATTGAAAATAGTTCAAACAGATGCATCTAAAATAGGTTTTGGAGGAATCTTTCTACAAAGAAATGTCCTTGGAAAAGCATAAATTCTTCGTTTCACTTCTGGAACATGGATGACCACTCAACAAAATTATTCAACTATTAAAAAGGAAATCCTATCCATAGTAAATAGTATAATGAAGTTCCAAAGTGATTTATTAAACAAAATTTTTTTATTATGAATAGATTATAAATCTGCTAAAGAAATTTTAGAAAAATATGTAAAAAATCTTACTGCTAAGCAAATCTTTGCTCGTTGGCAAGCTTTATTTGACATTTTTGACTTTGATATTGAGTATATTGCAGGTAAAAATAATTCTCTTCCTGCTTTTTTATCTCGTGAGTTTTTATAGGGACAAAAGAAAGAAGCCTTGGCAAATTAGACCCTTTTTCCAGTCCCGAATTGATAAAGTTTCTTCCATTATGAACACTATACCTTGATCCAAAAAATTCAGTGGCAATTATCTTAAGAGATGGAGAGCAACCCATACTTCTAATATTCCTTAATTTCAAAGCCCATCAAGCCTTGTATCCAGAAAATCTTAAGCTTCACAAGCCTAATATTTTGCCACAAAAGCACCCACGAGAATTTATTCCTTAGATGACATGTCTTATGCCAATATCATTTCTATTGAACATCTTATCCAAACCATTTTTTCTCCTGATCACTTATTTATCCAACCTCTTGACTATAAAGTCTATGAACAGATTCTGATCAAAACTGGTAGCTGTACTATTGATCATACAGATGGATCAAAAAATTCATGCTTAAATGCTTTACCACCCAATATTACTATCCTCTCTTCAAAAATCAAAATCCTGCATGTTCTCTCTATAAAAGAATGGGGATGACCCCTTTATATGCCTCAAAGGGTTGATTCAGAACTTATTTTTAATTATTATGATTATATTTCTGTTTGGGAAGTCATTTTCTATTATCAAAACCCATCCTTCTAGCATTCCTGGTTATTAGATTCAAATCAAACTCCCATAAAATACCTATATGATTCTTCACACAATTCTGGATCCCTTTTGGTGCCACTGAGGACATCCTTCCTCAAGCACTTCTTCCTATTTATGAATCCTATTTTGTATCATTGAAAACCCTTCTTAAATCAAAAGAAAAAAGCCTTTATCAGCACTAACAACTTGCAGGTGAAACTTATGTTATTCTACAGTTTTATCGCTAGCAGGAGATTCCTAGGAACTTGAAATGGAATTTTTATAAAGAAATGGACTTCAGCCCACCAGTTTTATCTTGAATGATCTATATCAAGTTTTGGCATCAATTTGATTATATTGCAATACTACAGCAATATTCTACCGATCAAGCTATAAAACCATCATTCTCTGAAGTTCTCAAAACTCTTGAAAAAGAAAAAAAAAAGGGCTTCATCCAGCAAGTAATATTGACAAACAAAAGAATTCTTGTTTAGCCTCTCCTTCTACTCTTTATGCAGCAATAAATTTTCTTCAACTCAAAAAGGAACTTCAAATGGAAATTTTTGAACAAATACAAAAAGAAAGATCATCTAAAAATTCTCCATTACGTTTTGGTTAATAGCTACATCATCTTTGGGCAGATGACAATCCTCTTGAAAATATTGCCCCTGAACCAGATATAGATGTTGATGAGACAAAAAGTGATAATAAAGGATTCACCTTTATCTGAAGAAAAGAAAAAAAAATAAAGCTAAGACAAGACATATGCTTTATCAAGCCACTCAATTTCCCACAAAGCAATCATGATAATCCACAATTTAGAATAAAGTTCATCTATAGTGAAGATTGTGATCAAGCTTCTAGTTTGTAATCAAGTATCATAGCAATATAAAGTCGTTTTGTGAGTATTTCTTCACTTATTTTTATGTTTTGATTTTGTTTAAAGAATTGCTGACTCAGAAGCAAGAACGTCAAATATCTTAATACTTGGTTATGTGTTTGTTATTATTGATAAATTTTTCATATTCCGCCTGAAGTGAAACTGAGTAGCCATTGTTGTCACCTTTGTTAGCCGTGTGAAAGCATTTAAGGCATTTTGTTGGTGCGTAAATCCTCTATTTCATTAGATACTCATGGTGGATTTGGTTAAAATAACTCTGTAATACAAATTATGGCTAAGCTTATTAAGAAGTTTGTACCGTCTTCTTCCTCATAATCAAATTCCTTATCTTCTATGTTTATTAAAAATAGTGAAGAAATCAGTTATGACAATTTAGATCAAGTTATTTGTGACTGGACTATTCTAATCGTAAATAAAAATGAAATTTATAAAGTTGGAAGTTTTCAATTAAAATCAAGTTATAAAGTAAAAACCTCTGAAAGAACTGAATCCATTACCACTAATATTCAGCATCTTTCTTTAATCAAGCCCCATGAAATAAAGGAGTAAGTTAAAACATACAATTATATTCATTTTGGATTAGCACAAGTTGCTCTAAAACCTTTAACAAGACTTGGACTTAGAACTGAAGCTCTCATCTATGTTCAAGACACAAGACATAAAAAATTCAATGATTCATTACTTGGAATGGTTGAATTAAGTTTGGCTAATAGCCCTACTTTCTTCAATAGCATTCGAAATTTCTCTTGTTCCGTTACAGATCCAGGTGCACATGAAGCTCTTACAGATCCAGGTGCACATGAAGCTCTTACTCTTGCTATCCAGATAAAAGGTTTTGAAATGAATCCTCATAATCAAAATCTTGCTCCTATATAAAGAGTTTATTATAAAGTCATGAATTTAGTTGTTCCAGGCATAGCTTATTCTCATTAAGCAAAAGGTATAACTACTTTATTCCAAACTAATTTCAAAAATAAAGTTAATATTCCAAAACTCATACAGTGGAATGATATTAATCTATCTAGTAAATGGCACTTAGAAAACACCCAACCAAAAAGATCTTTAGAAAATCAAGATATTGAAACAATTATTGAACATGAAGATGGAAGTGTTGAAATAAATTTTCAAACAGATTCAAGAGATACATCTCCTACGGTTTATCAACCTTCTAGAAAGTCTTATTCTCATCCTTCCTCTGTGGTAGGATCTTCCATAAAAGACCCATCCCGAGCTTCTTGTTCTACACCTAATGTAGACCTTCGACCTACAAGACTAATGTATCCTTCTTATCATGCTTCTTCATCTAATGCACGTAATCCTTCGGAATCCAATTTCAATATAAATGTTATTGAATGCTTTAAAATTGATAAAGAAATGTTAAAAAAGAATTTTTCTTTACATCCTCTTACAAAATCCTTTTTTAACCATATTTCTCAAGAACATAAAGACTTTCTAAAAGAAAAATGATAGAAATGTATATATGATAATCAAAGAAATATTTATTTCTTTGATTGGCTTAAACTAGCCATGAAGAAAACTTATAATACTAAAGATTTATCCATCAATATGATAACAAAATTAAGCTCTTCTTGGATTATAGCTTTTACAAGCTCTTCTCCACAAAGAACTAAAGAATCTATACATCCTCCATTACATCAAATCATATATAAAGAAACTTCGGCCGTACCCATAAAAGATGTAACAAGGATACATGGAGATAAAGGTAAATCTAAATTAATTTATAAATTAGACTTAAGTAATGTTTTAGAAGAAAAAAATATTATAAATATTATCCTTCATACTATTGGCCAACAAACCAATAGAATTGAAGATAAAGTTGAAAATATATTAAAATTTTATAAAGCATCTTTTTCACAAAAGATAATTAAGACACAATCTTTAGATTTTCAAGGAGAAGCCTTTAAAGATCTAAAGTTAGAAAAAAAAAACCCTTAAAATTTTCAGATGAACTAATCAATCATTTATTTCATAGTTTTACCAACATAAAACTTAAAGATAATAAAGAAAATAAAGATGAAAAATCCATAAATGTTTTAGTTTCTAAAGCTTCGAGCTTAGACTTAGAATTCTTTGTTTCTGGCTCTATAGAAGAAAAATCAATTGAAAATCAAGATGATCAAAATCAAGAATATATACAAATCAATAAAATATATAAAAGATAAAAATCAATAGTCACTACAGCAAAAACAAAAAATTATTATCCAAGACCTATTGTAGTTGATCTTTAATTCAAAGAACAAAATAGTCTAAATGGCATTCGATTTGAAAACTCCCCATTATATAAATGGAATGTAGATTGACTATCTGAATATCAAATCCTACAACTATGCCAACACATGATGATATATGTCTCTACCATCATGGCTGCTGGTAATGACCAAAGACATGCAGTAAATGCAGTCGTCCTTGGATTTACAGGACAATTACATGGTTGGTGGGAAAAATAGCTATCTGATACAGAAAAAAATGTTATATTAAATGCAGTAGAAAGAGATCCCTCAGGAAATCCTATTCGTACTCCTTAAGGACAAATGATCCTGATTCCATCTACATGCTTATTACCAATGTAGTTAAACATTTTATTGGTAATTATATGAATGTAGAAGAAAAATTAAAAACACAATTAATCAATTTATCTTGCACAATATTATCAGATTTTCATTGGTATAAAGATGTTTTCTTATCAAAACTCTATACAAATGGTGCAAGTAATTTAGAATTTTGGAAAGAAAAATTTATATTTGGCCATCCTAAACTTTTTTCAGCAAAAGTTAGAGAAAATTTAAAATCAAAAAATTATGAAAATTTGAATTATGGAATGTATACATATGGTGATCTAATTCAAAAGATTAATAAAGTTAAATTTTCATTATGCAAAGAAATCAAACTTAAACGTCAAATTGAAAATAAAAAAAGAAACAGCAAGATGAACTTGGTGATTTTTGTTTTTAATTTGGTAGGGAACCATTAATCAGTCCTTCTAACCAGAATAAAAAAAATTTTAAAAAGAAACCAACAAAAAAAAAATCTAAACATTTTTCAACTCCACAATATTATACTCCCTCAAAAAGATATTATAAAAAACCTTCTCATAAGAACCCTTATAAAAAATTAAAGAAATCTTATACAAATGATAATCCATCCACTTCTTATCCAGAAAACGAGAAAGAAATACAATGCTATAATTGCAAAGGAAACGAACGTATAGCTCCTAACTGCCCAAAAATAAAAGTTAAAATTCAAAAAGAAATCAAAACTATCTTAAAAGGATCCTTAGCATCAGAGTCATCCAGTTCCTCTGATACAGATTATTCTTCCTCTCATGCTTCAGATACATGTCATTGTAAAATATTAGACAGTGAAATCCAATATGAATCTGCTTGTTTTTCCTCTTTATCTTTAAACGTACTTTCTTCTTCAGAAGAGATGATGCTAGAAATGTTTAAAGATTAAAAGATGAAGAATTAAAAAATAAATATTTTAAAAAAAATACATAATATAAATAAGGGAACTAAAAAAGGAAAAGCTTCTACATCAAATAACATATCAGACTTACTTGAACAATTCAGCATTAAAACTGTATTAGATAGATTCAAAAAGCAACAAGCTCCTACTCATCTTTCTATTCAAGATCTTTATAAAGAAATTAATAATCAAAATCAAGAAATAAAAGAACTAAAACAATACTTAATTGTACTTCAAGAACTTAAACAATATGTTAAGAATCTTGAATTTCACATACTCAAAAATTATCAATAAAATAATGATAATTTAGAAAATCAAGAAAAATTTTATGAAAACTTGAATGGTTTTGTAAATTCTTTAACAAGGAATCCACTTAAAAAATGGAAAACTCAAGCTACAATTAAGGTCAAAGACTTCTCTATTAAAGCACTCTACTTACTAGATAGTGGCGCAGATGTTAATTTAATAAAAAAAGGATTAATCCCAATGAAATACTATGAAAAAACCAATAATAAACTCAATCTAACTACTGCTAGCAAAAAATTACATATCAAATACAAATGAAGTAATGTTTATGTTTGTAAAAATGGAACATGCATAAAGGCTAATTTCCTTCTAAGAAAGGATTTAAACAATGATGTTATCCTTGGAAATCCTTTTCTATAAATTTTATAGCCTTTTCAAATTGATTCATCTAGTCTAAAAACTATTTTAGAAATAAATAATTAAAATTTGATTTTATTGAATTAACTCCTATTCAACATATCAATATTATTCAGACAAAGTGTAAATAAGAATAAGATGTTCAAAAACCATTCAGATATCCAGTTCCAAATAAAACGGATCTTATTAATCGTCTCTCTGATGTCTTCATGTTTTCTACATTTAATCCTACATCCAGATTTTGGTACCTTCAAATTCCATCCCGAGAACAAATATAAAATTATTTTTCTTTTTCCAAAGAAAATAAAAATTTATATTATTGATAATTCTCATTTAGACCTATCTGCCTTCAGGAAGTATCCCTTCTCATTATGACATCAAATACAAGCAAAAGCAAAGGCCCTATTTAGGAATCAAGCTCTTCCTTCATACCTACATCCCAACAAATATCAATTCCCTTCTTCAATCTAGGATTTTCTATCATTTCACAAGAACTTATCAATGCCCAATGGAGTGCCATTCTCTCTGATAAAAAAAAAATACTAGAGAAACCCTATCCAAGATTGCAAACCATATCAAGGACTTAGAAAGCCAAATCTTTATGTGCAAAGAGTACTATTATCCACCTATGCTGATGAAAAAACATCCAGAATCAACCTCCTCGAAAAGGTTGCCATAGTCGTTCCAACTGAGATAGCTATAAGATTTAGAGAAAAAAATATTTCTTGTCAGATCAAGGAGCAATTAATGCTCAAAGCTCAGTATATAAGCTAGGCAACTGGCTTTCTCAAATTGTTTCTGCCACCATATGAAGTTGATATCTCATATATCGAACAAGGATTAGTCCAAAGATTTTCTTCATGCAGAGATGATTTTGAAATAATATAGCAGCTCCCTGAAATCGTGCATCATGCCCTTCACAGCCTTGGAGTTGGAGTTACCAAAATAGCTTCTCATAATGATTTCATCAAGTATAGGTGAAAGATCAAAATCCGGTTTTATCAACCTTATCAATTATGGACTATCATGACTTCTGAAGAAGGAGATTTAGTCTACAAAAATTCATCTCTACCTTAAATGATTACGAGCATCTCCCTGTTGATTATCCAGCTCAATGGTATGAATCTCATGAAGTCGCTATAATGGAATTCAGCTTAGAATGTCTCTAAAATTATGATCTAGCTTCTGATCAATATCAAAGATTTCTCAATTTAAAAGGACATCTTGAATTTGCAAGTACATATAGATATGTTTGGTGTGACGGTCGACGAGTTGTTTGCAATGCTGATGATCTCGCTGACAAGCAACGGTGATACAGAATCCATAAAAATCTGGACATACAGTTCTTAATCAAATTATCAATGCTTATGAGGACATGTCTTTTGATATTTTTAAAGAAACTCGAAAAGAGTTAATCTAATTATTCCATGGTGAATTAACAAATGAAGGTTGAGATGAGCACTTTTGATGCAAGTCCCCTATAATATTATGCCTACCATAAAGATTCTTCCTACAAAAGCTTTTTCTAAAGAATTAGAAGGATGAGAAAAGCTTTTTCTACTAGCCCATCAATGAGTTTTTAGAAAAAAGAATATGCAAAAGTACTAAAAGATAAAGCATATCTCTCATAGGAAGGAAGTAGTATTTTATTCCCGACATACACATCCATGAAGACCTTATCTCCAGAAAGGGAAAAGAAATAAAAACATGACACATACCTTATCAAGTCACTCAAAGCAATCATGACATCTCACTATTCAGAATAAAGTTCATCTACAGCAAAGATCGTGATTTTTACCCGCAGTCTGGATGCATCATGAAATTTGCCAGCACATTAAATGAAATGCACATTTAGTCTAAATTCAGTTGTAATGAAATATAAATTATGCTTATTATGACTATAAATAAGTCTAGCCATCCTCATGTACAGACAAGAGTTGGAATAACAGTCAAAATCCAGCCTTGCTTCCACCACCATCTCCTCTCTCCTCTCCCTTCCGCTTTTGTATACCTACCATCTTCCCCATTTGGTATCAAAGACAAGTTGGCATCAAGTTTGTAATCAAGTATCATTGCAATATAAAGTCGTTTGGTGAATATTTCTTCACTAATCTTTATGTTTTGATTTTGATTAAGGACTTGCTGACTCAAAAGCAAGAATGTCAAAAATCCTAATATTTAGGTGTGTGTTTGTTATTATTGAGAAGTTTTAATCATATTCCGCCCGAAGCAAAGCTGAGGTAGCCATTGTTGTCGCCGTTGTTAGCAGTGTGAAGGCATTTAAGGTGTTTTGTTGGTGTGTAAATCCTTTATTTCGTTAGATACTCTGGTGGATTTAGTTAAATAACTCTGTAATACAAATTATGGATAAGCTTATTAAGAAGTTTCTACCTTCTTCTTCCTCATCATCAAATTCCTTATCTTCTATGTCTATTAAAAATAGTGAAGAAATCAGTTATGACGATTTAGATTAAGTTATTTGTGACTGGACTATTCCAACCGTAAATAAAAATGAAATTTATAAAGTTGGAAGTTTTCAATTAAAATCAAGTTATAAAGTAAAAACCATTGAAAGAATTGAATCCATTACCAGTAATATTCAGTGTCTTTCCTTAATCAAGCCCCATGAAATAAAGGAGTATGGTAAAACATACAATTATATTCATTTTGGATTAGCGCAGTTGCTCTAAAACCTTTAACAAGACTTGGACTTAGAACTAAAGCTCTCATCTATGTTCAAGACACAAGACATAAAAAATTCAATGATTCATTACTTGGAATGGTTGAATCAAGTTTGGCTAATGGCCCTACTTTCTTCAATAGCTTTCGAAATTTCTCTTTTTTCTTTACAAATCCTGGTGCACATGAAGCTCTTACTCTTGCTATTCAGATAAAAGGTTTTGAAATGAATCCTCATAATCAAAATCTTGCTCTTATACATAGAGTTTATTATAAAGTCATGAATTTAGTTGTTCCAGGCATGGCCTATTCTCATTAAGCAAAAGGTATGACTACTTTATTCCAAACTAATTTCAAAAATAAAGTTAATATTCCAAAACTCATACAGTGGAATGATATTAATCTATCTAATAAATGGCACTTAGAAAAGGCCCAATCAGAAAGGTCTTCAAAAAATCAAGATATTAAAACAATTATTGAACATGAAGATGGAAGTGTTGAAATAAATTTTCAAATAGATTCAAGAGATACAACTCCTATAGTTTATCAACCTTCTAGAAAGTCTCATTCTCATCCTCCCTCTGTGTTAGTATCTTTCATAAAAAAACCATCCCGAGTTTCTTGCTCTACACCTAATGTAGACCTTCGAGCTACAGGACTTGTGTATCCTTCTTATCAAGCTTCAGAAAACATAAGTTGTCCAACTAATACATATAATCCCTCAAAATCTGATTTTAATATAAATGTTATTAAATGCTTTGAAATTGATAAAAAAAATGTTGAAAAAGAATTTTGCTTTACATCCGCTCACAAAATCCTCTTTTAACCATGTTTCTCAAGAACATAAAGACTTTCTAAAAGCAAAATGGTATAAATGTGTGTATGATAATCAAAGAAACATTTATTTCTTTGATTGGGTTAAACTAGCCTAAAGAAAGCTTATAATACTGAAGATTTATCCATCATATGATAACAAAATTATGTTCATCTTGGATTATAGCTTCTACTAGTTCTTCTCTATAAAGAACTAAAGAATCTATACATCCTCCATTACATCAAATCATTTATAAAGAAACTTCAGTTATACCCATAAAAGATGTTACAAAAATACAAGGAGACAAAGGAAAAATTGAATTTATTTACAAATCAGATTTAAGTTATGTTTTAGAATAAAATAATTATACAAATACAAACCTTCATACTATTGGCCAACAAACCAATAGAATTGAAGATAAAGTTGAAAATATTTTAAAATTTTATGAAACTACTTCTTCCCATAAAGTAATCAAGATACAATCTTTAGCTTTTCAAGGTGAAGCCTTTAATGATCTAAAGCTAGAAAAAAAACCCTTAACATTTTTAGACGAACTAATCAATCAATTATCTCATAGTTTTACAAATATAAAACTTCAAGAAAATAAAGATAAAAAAGCTGACAAATCTATAAATGTTTTAGTTTCAAATTCTAAAGCCTCTATCTCAAATTTAGAATTTTCTATAGCTGATCCTATAGAAGAAGAGTATAAAACAAATGAGAATCAAAATGATTTAAATAAAAAATCTCTATAAATCAATAAAATATTTAAAAGGCAAAAACCAATGTCACTATAGTAAAAACAAGAAATTATTATCCAAGACCTACTCCAGCTGATCTTTAATTCAAAGAACAAGCTATTCTAAATGGCCTTCGATTTGAAAACTCCACAGTATATGAATGGAATGTAGATGTACTATATGAATATCAAATCCTGCATCTATGCCAACACATAATGATAGATGCCTCTACCATCATGGCTGCTGGTAATGATCAAAGACATGCAGTAAATGCAATCGTCCTTGGATTCACTGGATAATTACATGGTTGGTGAGAAAAATACCTATCTAATACTAAAGGAAATGCTATATTAAATGCAGTAAAAAGAGATCCCTCAGAAAATCCTGTTCTTACTCCTCAAGGCCAAATGATCCTTGATTCCATCTACATGCTTATTACCAATATAGTTAAATATTTTATTGGTAATTATATGAATGTAGAAGAAAATTAAGAACACAATTAATCAATTTATCTTGCCCATCATTATCAAATTTTCATTGGTATAAAGTTGTTTTATTATCAAAACTCTATAAATCGATGCAAGTAATTGAGAATTTTGTAAAGAAAAATTCATATTTGGTCTTCCTAAACTTTTTGTAGAAAAAGTTATAGAAGAATTAAAATAAAAAAATTATGGAAATTTGAATTAAAGAATGTATACTTATGGTGATCGAATTCAAAAGATTAATGAAGTTGGATTTTCATTATCCAGTGAAATCAAACTTAAATTTCAAATTGAAAATCAAAAAAGAATCAACAAGTATGAACTTGGTGATTTTTATTTGGTATGGAACCATTAATCAGTCCTTCTAGCCAGAATAAAAAGAAAAACTTCAAAAGAAACCATCAAAAAAGAAAATATAAATATTTTCAACTCCACAATATTACACTCCCTCAAAAAGATATTATAAAAAATCTTCTCATAAAAACCCTTACAAGAATTAAAAGATGAGTAGGAGCTTATTGCTCTCTTAATCTATCTAAAACAGTTTTTATACTGAATTGTTCAAGTAAGTCAAATATATTACTTGATGTAGAAGTTTTTCCTTTTCCTATTTCTGTTGTTTATTTTTTGTATTTTTTCAAATATTTATTTTTTAATTCTTCATCTTTTAGATCTTTAGACATTTCTAACACTATTTTTTCAAGAGCACAGAGTACGTTTAAAAATAAAGAGGAAGAAGAAGCAGATTCATACTCGATTTCACTATTCAATATTTTACAATGGCATGTATCTGAAGAATAATCTTTATCAGAGGAACTAAATGATTCAAAGGATGACGATGATGATCTTTTAAAATAGTTTTGATTTCTTTTTTAGAAGAAATAATTTCCGAATGCTGTAAAATATTTTCAACTTTAACTTCAATTATATTACTTTGTTGGCCAATAGTATGAAGGTTAATATTTGAATAATTATTTTGATCTAAAACATGACTTAAATCTGATTTGTAAATAAATTCAAATTTACCTTTATCTCCTTGCATTTTTACAACATCTTTTATGGTTACGGCTGAAGTTTCTTTATATATGATTTGATGTAATGGAGGGTGTATAAATTCTTCACTTCTTGGAGAAGAAATGGTAGAAGCTATAATCCAAGATGAGCTTAATTTTGTTATCATATTAATGGATAAATCTTTAGTATTATAAGTTTTCTTTATGGCTAGTTTTAGCCAATCAAAGAAATAAATATTTCTTTGATTATCATACATATATTTGTAACATCTTTCTTTTAAAAAGTCTTTATGTTCTTGATAAACCTGTTTAAAAAAGGATTTTATTAAAGGATGTAAAGCTAAATTCTTTTTTAACATTTCTTCACCAATTTCAAAACATTCAATAACATTTATATTGAAATCAGATTGTGAGGGATTATATGTATTAGTTAGAGAAGCTTCATAAGAAGGATACACAAGTCTTGTAGGTCGAAGGTCTACATTAGGTGTAGAGCAAGAAACTCGGAATGGTTCTTTTATGGAAGATCCTACCACAGAGGGAGGATGAGAATAAGACTTTATAGAAGGTTGATAAACTGTAGGAGTTGTATCTCATGAATCTTTTTGAAAATTTATTTCAACACTTCCATCTTCATGTTCAATAATTATCTTAATATCTTGATTTTCTAAAGACCTTTTTGGTTAAGCGTTTTCTAAGCACCATTTACCAAATAAATTAATATCATTTCACTGTATGAGTTTTGGAATATTAACTTTGTTTCTGAAATTAGTTTGGAATAAAGTAGTCATACCTTTTGCTTGATGGAAATAGGCTCTGCCTGGAACAACTGAATTTATGAGTTTATGACAAGCTCTATATATGAGAGCAAGATTTTGATTATGCAGATTCATATCAAAACCTTTTGTCAGGATAGCAAGAGTAAAAGCATCATGTGCACCTAGATTTGTAAGGGAAACAAAGAAATTTAGAAAGCAATTGAAGAAAGTAAGGCCATTAGCCAAACTTGATTCAACCATTCCAAGTAATGAATCACTGAATTTTTTATGTCTTGTATCTTGAACATAGATGAGAGCTTCTGTTCTAAGTCCAAGTCTTGTTAATTGCTTTAGAGCAACTGGCACTAATCCAAAATGAATATAATTATATGTTTTAACGAAGTCCTTTATTTCATAGGGCTTGATTAAAGAAAGATGCTGAATATTCTGGTAATGGATTTAGTTCTTTCGATGGTTTTTACTTTATAACTTGATTTTAACTAAAAACTACCAACTTTATAAATTTCATTTTTATTTACGGTTGGAATAGTCCAGTCACAAATAACTTGATCTATATCATCATAACTGATTTCTTCACCATTTTTAATAGACACAGAAGATAAGGAATTTGATGATGAGGAAGAAGAAGGTACAAACTTCTTAATAAGCTTCGCCATAATTTGTATTACAGAGTTATTTTAACCAAATCTACCATGAGTATCTAATGAAATAAAGGATTTACACACCAAGAAAACGCCTTAAACGCCTTCACACAGCTAACAATTGCGAAAATAATGGCTACCTCAGCTTTGCTTCGAGTGGAATATGATTAAAATTTCTTAATAATAACAAACACACAACTAAATATTAAGATTTTTTACGTTCTTGCTTTTGAGTCAACAATTCCTTAAACAAAATCAAAACATAAAGATTAGTGAAGAAATATTCACAAAATGACTTTATATTGCAATGATACTTGATTACAAACTAGATGCCAACTTGTCTCTGATACCAAACGGGGAAGGTGGTGGGTATACAAAAGCAGAAGGGAGAGGAGAGAGGAGATGGTGGTGGAAGCAAGGCTAGATTTTGAGTAGTATTCCAACTCTTGCCTGTACATGAGGATGGCTAGACTTATTTATAGGTATAACAAATATAATTTACATTTCATTACAACTAAATTTAGACTGAATGTGCATTTCATTTAATGTGCTGGCAAATTTCATTATGCTTCTGGATTGTAGGTAAAAATCACAATATTTGTTGTAGATGAACTTTATTTTGAATGGTGAGATGTCATGATTGTTTTGAGTGAATTGATATGGTATGTGTCATGTCTTTATTTTTTTCCCCTTTCTGGAGATAAGTTCTTCATGGATATGCATGTTAGGAAAAAAATACTACTTCATTTTTATGAGAGATATGCTTTGTCTTTTAGTACTTTTGCGTGTACTTTTTCTAAAAAGTCATTGATGGGCTAGTAGAAAAAGCTTTTCTCATCCTTCCAATGCTTTAGAAAAAGCTCTCATAGGAAGAATCTTTATGGTAGGCATAGTATTATAGGAGACTTGCATCAAAAGTGCGCATCCCAACCTTCAATTGTTAATTCACCATGGAATAATTGGATTAACTCTTCTTGAGTTTCCTCATAAATATCAAAATACAAGTCTTCATAAGAATTTATAATTTGATTAAGAGCTGTATGTCTAGATTTATATGGATTCTGTATCACCGTTATTTGCTTAGCAAGATCATCAGCAATGCAAACAACTCGTCGACCGTCACACCAAACATATCTGCATGTACTTGCAAATTCAAGATGTCCTTTAGATTGAGAAATCTTTGATATTGATTAGCAGCTAGATCATAATTTTGGAGACGTTCTAAGCTGTATTCTATTGTAGCGAATTCATGAGATTCATCCCATTGAGCTGGATAATCAAAAGGGAGATGCTTGTAATCATTTAAGGTAGAGATGAATTTTTTGTAGACTAAATCTCCTTCTTCTTAAGTCATGATAGTCTATAAATGATATGGTTGATAAAATCAGATTTCTGATCTTTCACCCAAACTTGATGAAATCGTTATGAGAAGTTGTTTTTTGGTAACTCCAAGGATGCGAAGGGCATGACGCACGATTGCAAGGAGCTGCTGTATCATTTCAAAATCATCTCTGCATAAAGAAAATCCTTGGACTAATCCTTATTCGATATATGAGATATCAACTTCATATCATGGTAAGAATAATTTGGGAAAGCCAGTTGCCTAACTTAAATATTGTTCTTTGAGCATTAATCGCTCCTTAATCTGATAAGAAATAGTTTTTTCTTTAATGCAGCTATCTCATCTAGAAGGGCTATGTTAACCTTTTTCAGGAGAAGAATTCTGGATGCTTTTCCATCAGCATAGGTGGATAACAATGCATTTTGATGGATGTTATGGTGCATAAGGATTTGGCTTTTTAAGTCCTTGATATGGTTTGCAATTTTGGATAGCGTTTTTCTAGTGTTTTTTCTTTTGTCAGAGAGAATGACACTCCAATGGGCATTGTAAGTTCTTCTGAAATGACAAATAATCCTAGATTGAAGAAAGGAATTGATATTTGTTGGGATGTAGGTATGAAGGAAGAGCTTGATTCTTGAATAGGGGCTTTACTTTTGGTTGTACTTGATGTCATAATGAGAAGGGATACTTCCTGAAGGTAGATAGGTCTGAATGAGAATTATCAAGAATTTTTATTTTCTTTGGGAAAAGAAAAATAATATTATATCTGTCCTCTAGGTAGGATTTGAAGGTACCAAAATCTGGATGTAGGATTAAATGTAGAAAACATGAAGACATCAGAGAGACGATTAATAAGATCCATTTTATTTGGAACTGGATATCTGAATGGTTTTTGAACCTCTTATTTTTGTTTACATTATGTCTGAATAATATTGATCTGTTGAATAGGAGTTAATTCAACAAAATCAAAATTTAATTCTTTATTGTCTAAAATAGTTTTTAGACCTAATGAGTCAATTTAAAAAGGCTATAAAATCCGTAGAAAAGGATTTCCAAGGATAACATCATTGTTTAAATCCTTTCCTAGAAGGAAATTAGTCTTTATGCATGTTCCATTTTTATAGACATAAACATTACTTAATTTGTATTTGATATGTAGTTTTTTACTAGCAGTAGTTAGATTGAGTTTATTATTGGTTTTTTCATAATATTTCATTGGGATTAATCCTTTTCTTATTAAATTAACATCTACGCCACTATCTAGTAGGCAGAGTGCTTTAATAAAGAAGTTTTTGACCTTAATTGTAGCTTGAGTTTTCCATTTTTAAGTGGATTTCTTGTTAAAGAATCTACAAAGCCATTTAAGTCTTTATAAAATTTTTCTTAATTTTCTAAATTATCATTATTTTCTTGATAATTTTTGAGTATGTGAAGTTCAAGATTCTCAACACGTTGTTTGCGTTCTTAAAGTTCAATTAAGTCTTGCTTTAATTCTTTTATTTCTTGCTTTTGATTATTTATTTCTTTATAAAGATCCTGAATAGAAAGATGAGTAGGAGTTTGTTACTCTTTTAATCTATCTAATACAGTTTTAATGCTGAATTGTTCAAGTAAGTCTGATATGTTATTTGATGTAGAAGCTTTCCCTTTTTTAGTTCCTTTATTTATATTCCGTATTTTTTCAAAATATTTATTTTTTAATTCGTCATCTTTTAGATCTTTAAACATTTCTAGCACCATCTTTTCTGGAGCAGAAAATACATTTAAAGATAAAGAGGAAGAAGGAGTGGATTCATACTGGATTTCACTGTCAAATATTTTACAATGACATGTATCTAAAGAATGAGAGAAAGAATAATCTGTATTAGAGGAACTAGATGACTTTGATGCTGAGGATCCTTCTAAGATAGTTTTGATTTCTTTTTTTGTTTTTACTTTTATTTTGGGGCAGTTAGGAGCTATATGTCCTTTTTCTTTGCAATTATAACATTGTATTTCTTTTTTCTTAGGATAAGAAGTGGATGGATTATCTTTTGTATAAGATTTCTTTGATTCTTTATAAGGATTTTTATGAGAGAATTGGTTATGATATCTTTTTAAGGGAATATAATGTTGTAGAGTTGAAAAATATTTAGATTTTCACTTTTTGATGGTTTCTTTTTAAGTTTTTCTTTTTATTATGGCTAGAAGGACTAATTAATGGTTCCATGCCAAATTGATAACAAAAATCACCAAGTTCATATTTGCTGATTCTTTTTTGATTGTCAATTTGTCGTTTAAGTTTGATTTCATTGCATAGTGAAAATCCAACTTTATTTATATTTTGAATGAGGTCAGCATATGTATAAAGTCCATAATTTAAATTTCCATAATTTTTTTATTTCAATTCTTTTCTAACTTTTTCTATAAAACGTTTAGGAAGACCAGATATAAATTTTTCTTTGCATAATTCTGAATTGCTAGCATCGATCGTATAGAGTTTTGATAAGAAAACATCTTTATACCAATGTAAATCTGATAACGTTAGGTAAAATAAATTAATTAATTGTGTTTTTAATTTTTCTTCTACATTCATATAATTACCAATGAAATGTTTAAGTATATTGGTTATAATTATGTACATGGAATTAGGGATTATTTGGCCTTGAGGACTAAGAACAGGATTTCTTGAGGGAACTCTTTTTACTTCATTTAATATAGCATTTCCTTTAGTATTAGATAGGTATTTTTCTCACCAACCATGTAATTGTCCAGTAAATCCAAGGACGACTGCATTTACTGCATGTTTTTTATCATTACCGGCAGCCATGATGGTAGAGGCATATATCATCATGTATTGGCATAGTTGCAGGATTTGATATTCAGATAGTCCATCTACATTTCATTTATATACTGAAGAGTTTTCAAATCAAAGGCCATTTAGAATAGCTTGTTCTTCGAATTGAAGATCAACTGGAGTAGGTCTTGCATAATAATTTCTTGTTTTTGCTACAGTGACTATTGGTTTTTATCTTTTAAATATTTTATTGATTTGTCTAGATTCTTGATTTTGATCATCTTGATTTTCATTTGATTTTTCTTCTATAGAGTCAGAAGTAGAGATTTCTGAGTCTGACCTCAAAGCTTTAGAAGCTAAAACATTTATGGACTTTTCATCTTTATTTTCTTTATTATCTTTAAGTTTTATGTTTGTAAAACTATGAGATAATTGACTGATTAGTTTGTCAAAAAATTTTAAAGGTTTTTTTTTCTAACTTTAGATCTTTAAGGGCTTCACCTTGAAAACCTAAAGATTGTGTCTTGATTACTCCATGGGAAGAAGTAGTTTCATAAAACTTTAAAATATTTTCAACTTTATCTTCAATTCTATTGGTTTGTTGGCTAATAGGATGAAGGTTTATATCTTATAATTATTTTGTTCTAAAACATGACTTAAATCTGATTTGTAAATAAATTCAGTTTTACCTTTGTCACCTTGTACTTTTACAACATCTTTTATGAGTACAGCTAAAGTTTTTTTTAAAAATGATTTGATGTAATGGAGGATGTATAGATTCTTTAGTTCTTTGTGGAGAAGAACTGGTAGAAGCTATAATCCAAGAAGAGCTTAATTTAGTTGTCATATTGATGGATAAATCTTCAGTATTATAAGCTTTCTTTATGGCTAGTTTAAGCCAATCAAAGAAATAAATATTTCTTTGATTATCATACATATATTTATACCATTTTGCTTTTAGAAAGTCTTTTTGTTCTTGAGAAACATGGTTAAAAAAGGATTTTGTAAGAGGATGTAAAGCTAAATTCTTTTTTAACATTTCTTTATCAATTTCAAAGCATTCAATAACATTTATATTGAAATTGGACTCCGAAGGATTATATGTATTAGACAGAGTATATGTATTAGACAGAGAAACTTGATAAGAAGGATACAGTAGTCATGTAGGTTAAAGGTCTAAATTAGGTGTACAGCAAGAAACTTGGGATGATTATTTTATGGAAGATCCAACCACAGAGCTTAGCCATAATTTGTATTACAGAGTTATTTTAACCAAATCCACCACAAGTATCTAACGAAATAGAGGATTTACACACCAACAAAACGCCTTAAACGCCTTCACACGGCTAACAACGGTGGCAACAATGGCTACCTCAGCTTCACTCCGGGCGGAATATGTTTAAAATTTCTCAATAATAACAAACACAGAACTAAGTATTAAGACTTTTGATGTTCTCACTTCTAAGTCAACAATTCCTTCAGCAAAATCATAGCATAACATAACAAAGATAGGTGAAGAAATACTCACAAAATGATTTTATATTGCCAAAGTACTTGATTACAAATTTGTTACCAACTTCATTCTAATACCAAATAGGGAAGGTGGTGGGTATGCAAAAGCGGAAAGGAGAGGAGAGAGGAGATGGTTATGGAAGCAAGGCTGGATTTCGACTGATATTCCAACTCTTGCTTGTACATGGAGAAGGCTGGTACTATTTATAGCCTTAGGAAACATAATTTACGTTTCATTACAACTGAATTTAAACTGCATTTGCATTTGATTTTATGATATTTTTGGATTTTACTGCTGGATAGAATCATAGGTTGCCGTATAGATGGTTTGTTTTCATGCTCTGATGAGTGTACTTGTTGACAAGGAGGATGTTACTTTATTCTTTTACATAGTACCTGGTTAGTCTATTACAAAGAGAGGAGTCTATGGAGCCTTGAATTTTCTTATTGGCTCTTGGATTTCTCCTAATTATCTTTTGTCTTTTTTCTCAAAGTAGCTTTTTTGTATAGTACTTTTTCAACATAACTTTGATGTGTTTGTAGAGAGTAGCATAGCTATGGTACGGTAGTAATGAAAAAGTTTTTGTTATCTTTTCTTTGCAGGCTTTATAAAGAAAACTCTTCACGAGTTTTTTCTGAAATGTCAAACGAGATATCTTCATAGGCATTGAGAATTTGATTAAGCTTGGCATGTCCGGATTTAAAAGGATTCTGTATCACCATTGTTTGCTTAGCGAGATCATCAGCAATGCAGACAACTCGTCCACTGTCACACCAAACATATCTGTATGTACTTGCAAATTGAAGTTGTCCTTTAAGATTGAGAAATCTTTGATATTGATTAGAAGCTGGATCATACTTTTGAAGACGTTCAAAGCTGTATTCCATTGTAGCAACTTCATGAGATTCATAGCATTGAGCTGGATAATCAACAGGGAGATGCTTTAATCATTTAAGGTAGAGATGATTTTTTTGCAGATTAAATTTTCTTCTTCATAATTCATGATGGTCCATAATTGATAAGGTTGATAAAACCGGATTTCTGATCTTTCACCCAAACTTGATGTAATCATTATGAGAAGTTTTCTTTTGGTAACTCCAAGGCTGCGAAGGGCATGATGCACGATTGCAGGGAGCTGCTGTATCATTTTAAAATCATCTCTACATAAAGAAAATCTTTGGACTAATCCTTGTTCTATATATGAGATATCAACTTCATATGATGGCAGGAACAATTTGGGAAAGCCAGTTGCCCCGCTTATATATTGAGCTTTGAGCATTAATCGCTCTTTGATCTGACAAGAAATAATTTTTTTCTCTAATTTTGGCAGCTATCTCATCTAGAAGGGCTATCTTAACCTATTCTAGAAGGTGAATTCTAGATGTTTTTTCATCAGCATAGGTGGATAACAGTGCTCTTTGATGGATGTTATAGCATATAAGGATTTGGCTTTTTAAGTCTTTGATATGGGTTGCAATTTTGGATAGGGTTTTTCTAGTGTTTTTTCTTTTATTAGAGAGAATGGCATTCCAATCAGCATTGATAAGTTCTCGTGAAGTCAAAGATATTCCTGGATTGAAGAAGGGAATTGATATTTGTTGGGATGTAGGTATGAAGGAAGAGCTTTATTCCTGAATAGCGGCTTTGCTTTTGGTTGTACTTGATGTCATAATGAGAAGGGATACTTCCTGAAGGCAAAGAATTCTGAATGAGAATTATCAATAATCTGAATTTTTATTTTCTTTGGGAAAAGAAAAATAATTTTATATCTGTCCTCTAGGTAGAATTTGAAGGTACCAAAATCTGAACGTAGGATTAAGTTTAGAAAACATAAAGACATCGGAGAGACGATTAATAAGATCCGTTTTATTTGGAACTAGATATCTGAATGGTTTTTGAACATCTTAATCTTGTTTACACTTTGTCTAAATAATATGATATGTTGAATAGGAGTTAATTCAACAAAATCAAATTTTAATTCTTAATTGTCTAAAATAGTTTTTAAACTTGATGAGTTAATTTAAAAAGGCTGTGAAATTGGTAAAAACGGATTTCCAAGGATAACATCATTGTTTAAGTCCTTTCCTAGAAGGAGATTAGTCTTTATGCATGTTCCATTTTTACAGACATAAACATTACTTAATTTGTATTTGATATGTAGTTTTTTGCTAGCAGTAGCTAGATTGAGTTTGTTGTTGGTTCTTTCATAATATTTTGTTGTGATTAATCCTTCTCTTATTAAATTAACATCTGCGCTACTATCTAGTAAGTAGAGTGCTTTAATAGAGAATTCTTTGATCTTAATTTTAACTTGAGTTTTCCATTTTTTAAGTGGATTCCTCATTAAAGAGTTTTCATCAAATTTTTCTATATTTTCTAAATTATAATTATTTTCTTGATAATTTTTTAGTATGTGAAATTCAAGATTCTCAACACGTTGTTTGAGTTCTTGAAGTTCAATTAAGTCTTGTTTTAATTCTTTTATTTTTTTATTTTGATTATTAATTTCTTTATAAAGATCTTGAATAGAATGATTAGTAGGAGCTTGTCGCTCTCTTAATCTATCTAATACAGTTTTAAAGCTAAATCGTTCAGGTAAGTCTGATATGTTATTTGATGTAGAAGCTTTTCAATTTTTAGTTCCTTAATTTATATTCTGTATTTTTTCAAAATATTTATTTTTTAATTCCTCATGTTTTAGATCTTTAAACATTTCTAGCACTATCTCTTTTGGAGCAAAAAGTACGTTTAAAGATAAAGAGGTAGAAGAAGCAGATTCACACTGGATTTCACTGTCAAATTTTTACAATGACATGTATTGAGGAATGAGAGGAAGAATAATCTATATCAGAGGAACTGGATGATTTTGACTCTGAGGATCCTTTAAGATAGTTTTGATTTCTTTTTCTATTTTAACTTTTATTTTTGGGCAATTAGGGGCTATCTGTCCCTTTTCCTTGCAGTTATGACATTTTATTTCTTTTTTCTTGGGATGAGAAGTGGATGGATTATTTTTTGTATAGGATTTCTTTAATTCTTTATAAGGTTTTTATGAGAAGATTTTTTATGATATCTTTTTGAGGGAATATAATATTGTGGAGTTGAAAAATGTTTAGATTTTCTTTTTTAATGGTTTCTTTTTAAGTTTTTCTTTTTATTATGGCTAGAAGGACTAATTACTGGTTCCATGACAAATTGATAACAAAAATCACCAAGTTCATATTTGCTAATTCCCTTTTGATTTTCAATTTGTTGTTTAAGTTTGATTTCATTGGGTAATAAAAATCCAACTTTATTTATCTTTTGAATGAGGTCACCATATATATGAAATCAATAATTTAAATTTCCATAATTTTTTGATTTAAATGCTTCTCTAACTTTTTTTTGTAAAAAGTTTAGGAAGACCAGATATAAATTTTTTTTCCAAAATTTTGAATTACTCGCATCGATTGTATAGAGTTTTGATAAGAAAACATCTTTATACCAACAAAAATCTAACAATGTTGGGTAAGATAAATTGATTAATTGTGTTTTTATATTTTTTTCTACATTGATGTAAGTCCAATAAAATGTTTTACTATATTGGTAATAAGGATGTAAATAGAATCAGGAATCATTTGACCTTGAGGAGTAATAGTAGGATTTCCTGAAGGATCTCTTTTTACTGCATTTAGTATAACTTGTTTTTCTATATCAAATAGGTACTTTTCCCACCAACCATGTAATTGTCCAATAAATCCAAGGACAACTGCATTTACTGCATGTCTTTGATCATTACTGGTAACCATGATGCTAGCGGCATATATCATCATGTGTTGGCCAATAATATGAAGGTTAATATTTGTATAGTTATTTTGTTCTAAAAATGACTTAAATCAGATTTGTAAATAAATTCAGATTTACCTTTATCTCCTTGTATTTTTGCAACATCTTTTATGGGTACGGCTGAAGTTTCTTTATATATGATTTGATGTAATAAAGGATGTATAGATTTCTCAATTCTATGTGGAGAGGAACTTGTAGAAGCTATAATCCAAGAAGAGCTTAATTTAGTTATCATATTGATCGATAAATCTTCAGTATTTTAAGCTTTTTTCATGGTTAGTTTAAGCCAATCAAAGAAATAAATATTTCTTTGATTATCATTTGTTTTAGATTCTTCTTCTATAGGATCAGCTACAGAAAATTCTGAATCTAAGCTAGAGGCTTTAGAATTTGAGACTAAAACATTTATAGATTTGTCAAGTTTTTTATCTTTATTTTCTTGAAGTTTTATATTTGTAAAACTATGAGATAATTGATTGATTAGTTCATCCGAAAATTTTAAAGGTTTCCTATCTAACTTTAGATCTTTAAGGGCTTCACCATGAAAACCTAAAGTTAGTGTCTTAATTATCTTTAGTAAAGAAGATGCTTCATAAATTTTTAAAATATTTTCAACTTTATCTTCAATTCTATTGGTTTGTTGGCCAATAGTATGAAGGTTAATTTTTATAATTATTTTGTTCTAAAAACATGACTTAAGTCTGATTTATAAATTAATTCAGATTTACCTTTATCTCCTTGTATCTTTGCTACATCTTTTATAGGTACGGCCGAAGTTTCTTTATATATGATTTTATGTAATGGAGGATGTATAGATTCTTTAGTTCTTTGTGGAGAAGAACTGGTAAAAGCTATAATCCAAGGTGAACTTAATTTTGTTATCATATTGACGGATAAATCTTCAGTATTATAAGCTTTCTTTATGGCTAGTTTAAGCCAATCAAAGAAATAAATATTTCTTTGATTATCATACATATATTTATACCATTTTTATTTTAAAAAGTCTTTATGTTCTTGAAAAACTTGTTTAAAAAGGGATTTTGTTAAAGGATGTGGAGCTAAATTCTTTTTTAACATTTTTTATCAATTTCAAAATATTCAATAACATTTATATTGAAATAAGATTCCGAAGGATTATATGTATTAGATGGAGAAGCTTGATAGGAAGGATACACTAGTCCTGTAGGTCGAAGGTCTACATTAGGTGCAGAGTAAGAAACTCGGAATGGTTCTTTTATGGAAGATCCTACCACAGATGGAGGATGAGAATAAAACTTTCTAGAAGGCTGATAAACCATAAGAGTTATATCTCTTGACTCCATTTGAAAATTTATTTCAACACTTCCATCTTTATGTTCAATAATTGTTTCAAAATCTTAATTTTCTAAAGACCTTTCTGGTTGGGCATTTTCTAAGTGCCACTTACCAGATAGATTAATATCATTCCACTGTATGAGTTTTGGAATATTAACTTTATTTTTGAAATTGGTTTGGAATAAAGTAGTCATACCTTTTGCTTGATGCTAATATGCTATGCCTGGAACAACTGAATTCATGAGTTTATAATAAACTCTATTTATGAAAGCAAGATTTTGATTATGAGGATTCATATCAAAATCTTTTGTCTGGATAGCAAGAGTAAGAGTTTCATGTGCACCTGGATTTGTATGGGAAACAGATAAAATTGGAAAGCAATTGAAGAAAGTAGGGCCATTAGCCAAACTTGATTCAACCATTCTAAGTAATGAATCACTGAATTTTTTATATCTTGTATCTTGAACATAGATGAGAGCTTCTGCTCTAAGTCCAAGTCTTGTTGAAGGCTTTAGAGCAACTTGCACTAATCCAAAATGAATATAATTGTATGTTTTAACAAAGTCCTTTACTTCATGGGGCTTGATTAAAGAAAGATGCTGAATATTACTGGTAATGGATTCAATTTTTTCAATGGTTTTTACTTTATAACTTGATTTTAATTGAAAACTTCCAACTTTATAAATTTCATTTTTATTTACGGTTAGAATAGTCTAGTCACAAATAGCTTGATCTAAATCATCATAACTGATTTCTTCACTATTTTTAATAGACATAGAAGATAAGGAATTTGATGATGAGGAAGAAGAAGGTATAAACTTCTCAATAAGCTTAGCCATAATTTGTATTACAGATTTATTTTAACCAAATCCACCATGAGTATCTAACGAAATAGAGGATTTCCACACCAACAAAACGCCTTCAGACGGCTAACAACGGTGACAACAATGGCTACCTTAGCTTCGCTTCGGGCAGAATATGATTAAAATTTCTTAGTAATAACAAATACATAACTAAGTATTAAGACTTTTGACGTTCTTACTTTTGAGTTCGCAATTCATTAAGTAAATTCAAAGCATAACAAAGATAAGTGAAGAAATACTCACAAAATAACTTTATATTGCTAAAGTACTTGATTACAAATTTAATACCGACTTTGTTCTGATACCAAATGGGGAAGATGGTGGGTAAACAAAAGTGGAAGGGAGAGGAGAGAGGAGATGGTGGTGGAAGCAAGGCTGGATTTTGACTAGTATTCCAACTCTTGCCTGTACATGAGGAAGGCTAAACCTATTTAGAGTCATAACTAACATAATTTACATTTAATTACAACTAAATTTACATTGCATTTGCATTCATTTCATGTGCTAAAAATTTTCATGATGCAACCGGACTACAGGCAAAAATCACAATCTTTGCTGTTGATGAACTTTATTCTAAATATTGAGATGTCATGGTTGCTTTGAGTGACTTGATAAGGTATGTGCCATATCTTTATTTCTCTTCCCTTTTTGGAGATAAGTTCTTCATAGATGTGCATGTCGGGAATAAAATACTGCTTCATTCTAATGAGAGATATGCTTTGTCTTTTAGTACTTTTGTATGTACTTTTTCCAAAAAAAATCATTGATGGGCTAGTAGAAAAAGCTCTTGTAGGAAGAATCTTTATGCTAGGTATAATATTATTGGAGACTTACATCAGAAGTGCTCATCCCAGCCATTATTTGTTAATTCACCATGGAATAATTGGATTAACTCTTCTCCAGTTCTGTTAGAAATATCAAAAGACATGTCTTCATAAGCATTGATAATTTGATTAAGAGCTGTATGTCCAGATTTACATGCATTTTGTATCACCGTCGTTTGTTCAGCAAAATCATCAGCGATGCAAACAACTCTTCGACCGACACACCAAACACATCTGTATGTACTTACAAATTTAAGATGTCCTTTTAGATTGAGAAATCTTTGATACTAATTAGAAGCTGGATCATAAGTTTGGAGGCATTCTAAGCTGTATGCCATTGTAGGGACTTCATGAGATTCATACCATCGAGCTGGATAATTAACAGGGAGATGCCTGTAATCATTTAAGGTAGAGATGGACTTTTTGTAAACTAAATCTCCTTCTTCATAATTCATGATGGTCCATAATTGATAAGGATAATAAAACCAGATTTCTGATGTTTCACCCAAACTTGATGAAATCTTTATGAGAAGTTGTCTTTTGGTAACTCCAAGGCTGTGAAAGGTGTGACGCACGATTGCAGGGAGCTGCTGTATCATTTCAAAATCATCTCTGCATAAAGAAAATCTTTGGACTAATCCTTGTTTGATATATGAGATATCAACTTCATATGATGGTAGGATCAATTTGGGAAAGCCAGTTGCTAAGCTTATATATTGAGTTTTGAGCATTAATCGCTCCTTGATCTGACAAGAAATAGTTTTTTCTTTAATTCTTGTAGCTATCTCTCCTGGAAGGGCTGTGTCAACCTTTTCCAGAAGGTGAATTCTGGATGTTTTTTCATCAGCATAGTTGGATAACAGTACTCTTTGATGGATGTTATGGCACATACGGATTTAGCTTTCTAAGTCCTTGATATGGTTTGCAATTTTGGATAGGGTTTTTCTAGTGTTTTTTCTTTTATCAGAGAGAATGGCATTCCAATGGGCATTGATAAGTTCTTGTGAAATGACAGATAATCCTGGATTGACGAAATGAATTGATATTTGTTGGGATGTAGGAATGAAGGAAGAGCTTGATTCTTGAATAGGGGCTTTACTTTTGGTTGTACTTGATGTCATAATGAGAAGGACACTTCCTAAAGGTAGATAGGTCTGAATGAGAATTATCAAGAATTTTTTTTTTCTTTGGGAAAAGAAAAATAATTTTATATCTATCCTCCGGATGGAATTTGAAGGTACCGAAATCTGGATGTAGGATTAAGTTTAGAAAATATGAAGACATCAGAGAGACAATTAATAAGATCCTTATTTGGAACTGGATATCTAAATGGTTTTTGAACATCTTATTCTTGTTTACACTTTGTCTGAATAATATGATATGTTGAATAGGAGTTAATTCAACAAAATCAAAATTTAATTCTTTATTATCTAAAATAGTTTTTAGACATGATGAGTCAATTTGAAAAGACAGTAAAATTTGTAGAAAAAGTTTTCCAAGGATAACATCATTGTTTAAATCCTTTCTTAGAGGGAAATTAGTCTTTATGCATGTTCCATTTTTACAAATATAAACATTACTTAATTTGAATTTGATATGTAGTTTTTTGTTAGAAACAGCTGGATTGATTTTATTATTGGTTTTTTCATAATATTTTATTAGGATTAATACTTCTCTTATTAAATTAACATCTATGCCACTATCTAGTAAGTAGAGTGCTTTAATAGAGAAGTCTTTGCCCTTAATTGTAGTTTGAGTTTTCCATTTTTTAAGTGGATTTCTTATTAAAGAATTTACAAAACCATTTATGCCTTTATCAAAATTTTCATGATTTTTGAAATTATCATGAAGATGGAAGTGTTGAAATAAATTTTCAAACAGATTCAAGAGATACAACTCTTACAGTTTATCAACCTTCTAGAAAGTTTTTTTCTCATCCTCCCTCTGTGGTAGGATCCTCCATAAAAGAACAATCCCGACTTTCTTGCTCTACACCTAATGTAGACCTTCAACTTACAAGACTTGCGTATCCTTCTTATCAAGCTTCTCCACCTAATACACATAATCCTTTGGAATCCGATTTCAATATAAATGTTATTGAATGCTTTGAGATTGATAAAGAAATGTTAAAAAAGAATTTGTCTTTACATCCTTTAGCAAAATCCTTTTTTAAACAGGTTCATCAAGAGCATGAAGATTTCTTAAAAGAAAAGTGGTATAAATGTATGTATGATAATCAAAGAAATATTTATGTCTTTAATTAGCTTAAACTAGCCATAAAGAAAGCTTATAATACTAAAGATCTATGCATCAATATGATAACAAAATTAAGCTCATCTTGGATTATAGCTTCTACTAGTTTTTCTCCATAAAGAACTGAAGAATCTATACATCCTCCATTACATCAAATCATATATAAAGAAACTTCGGCTTTACCCATAAAAGATGCTGCAAAAATACAAGGAGATAAAGGTAATTCTGAATTTATTTACAAATCAAACTTAAGTCATATTTTAGAACAAAAAAATTATACAAATATTAACCTTCATACTATTGGCCAACAAACTAATAAAAATGAAGATAAAGTTGAAAATATTTTAAAATTTTATGAAGCACCTTCTTCATAAAAGATAATTAAGACCGAAACTTTAGGTTTTCAAGGTGAAACCTTTAAAATTTTTAGATAAACTAATCAATCAATTATTTCATAGTTTTACAAATATAAAACTTCAAGAAAATAAAGATAAAAAAGCTGACTAATCTATAAATGTTTTAGTCTTAAATTCTAAAGCCTTTAGCTCAGATTTAGAATTTTCTATAGCTGATCCTATAGAAGAAGTGTCTAAAACTAATGAGAACCAAAATGATTAAAATCAAGAATCTCTACAAATTAATAAAATATTTAAAAGACAAAAACCAATAGTCGCTGCAGTAAAAACAAGAAATTATTATCTAAGACATACTTTAGTTGATCTTCAATTCGAAGAACAAGCTATTCTAAATGCCTTCGATTTGAAAACTCCTCAATATCCAAATGGAATGTTGATGGACTATCTGAATATCAAATCCTGCAACTATGCCAACACATGATGATATATGCCTCTACCATCATGGCTGCCGGTAATGATCAAAGAGATGCAGTAAATGCAGTTGTCCTTGGATTTACTGGACAATTACACGGTTGGTGGGAAAAGTACCTATCTGATATAGAAAGACAAGCCATACGAAATGCAATAAAAAGAGGTCCTTCAAGAAATGCTGTTATTACTCCTCAAGGTCAAATGATTCCTGATTCTATTTACATGCTTAACACCAATATAGTAAAACGTTTTATTGGTAATTATATGAATGTAAATGAAAAAATAAAAACTCAGTTAATCAATTTATCTTGCCCAATATTATCAGATTGTTGTCAGTATAAAGTTGTTTGCTTATTAAAACTTTATACAGTCGATGAAAGCAATTAAGAATTTTGGAAAGAAAAATTTATATCCGGTCTTCCTAAACTTTTTGCAGAAAAAATTAGAGAAGAGTTAAAATAAAAAAATTATGGAAATTTAAATTAAGGACTTTATACATATGGGGACCTCATTCAAAAGATAAATAAAGTTCGATTTTCATCATGCAATGAAATGAAACTTAAACGACTAATTGAAAATCGAAAAAGAATCCGCAAATATGAACTTAAAAATCGAAAAAGAATCCGCAAAATCCGAAAAAGAATCAATTGATTTTTGTTATCAATTTGGCATGGAACCATTAATTAATCCTTCTAGTCATAATAAAAGGAAAAACTTAAAAAGAAACCATCAAAAAAGAAAATCTAATCATTTTTCAACTCCACAATATTATATTCACTCAAAAAGATATCATAAAAAATCTTCTCATAAAAATCCTTATAAAGAATCAAAGAAATCTTATACAAAACATAATCCATCCACTTCTTATCCCAAGAAAAAAGAAATACAATGTTATAATTACAAAGAAAAATGACATATAGCTCTTGACTACCAAAAAATAATAGAAAAAATAGAAAAAGAAATCAAAACTATCTTAAAAGGACCCTCATCCTCATCCTTAGAATCATCTAGTTCCTCTGATAAAGATTATTCTTCAGATTTATTGTAAAATATTTGATAGTGAAATCGAGTATGAATCTGCTTCTTCTTCCTCTTTATTTTAAACGTACTTTCTGCTCAAGAAGAGATGGTGCTAGAAATGTTTAACGATCTAAAAGATGAAGAATTAAAAAATAAATATTTTGGAAAAATATAGAATATAAATAAAGGAACTAAAAAAAGGAAAAGCTTCTACATCAAATAACATATTAGATTTACCTGAACAATTCAGTATTAAAGCCGTATTAGATAGATTAAGAGAGCAACAAGCTCCTACTCATCTTTCTACTAAAGATCCTTATAAAGAAATTAATAATCAAAAGCAAGAAATAAAAGAATTAAAACAAGACTTAATTGAACTTCAAAAACTCAAACAACGTGTTGAGATTCTTGAATTTTACATACTCAAAAATTATCAAGAAAATAATGATATTATAGAAAATCAAGAAAATTTTGATGAAAACTTGAATGGTTTTGTAAATTCTTTAACAAGGAATCCACTTAAAAAATGGAAAACTCAAGTTATAATTAAGATCAAAGGCTCCTCTATTAAAGCACTCTGCTTATTAGATAGTAGCGCAGATGTTAATTTAATAAGAGAGGGATTAATCGCAACAAAATATTATGAAAAAACCAATAATAAACTCAATCTAGCTACTGCTAGCAAAAAACTACATATCCAATACAAATTAAGTAATGTTCATATCTATAAAAATAGAACATGCATAAAGACTAATTTCCTTCTATGAAAGGATTTAAACAATGACGTTATCCTTGGAAACCTTTTTCTATAAATTCTATAGCCATTTCAAACTGATTCGTTAGGTCTAAAAACTATTTTAGACAATAAAGAATTAATTTTTAATTTTGGTGAATCAACTCCTATTCTGCATATCAATAGTATTTAGACAAAGTGTAAACAAGAATAAGGTGTTCAAAAAACAATCTAATATCCGGTTCCAAGTAAAATGGATCTTATTAATCGACTCTCTTATGTCTTCATGTTTTCTACATTTGATCCTACAGCCAGATTTTGGTTCCTTCAAATTCTACTCGGAGGACAGATATAAAATTTGTTTTCTTTTCCTAAAGAAAATAAAATTTCAGATTATTGATAATTCTCATTTAGACCTATCTGCTTTCAGGAAGTATCCCTTCTCATTATGACACCAAGTACAACCAAAAGCAAAGCCTTATTCAGGAATCAAGCTCTTCCTTCATACCTACATTCCAACAAATATCAATTCCCTTCTTCAATCCAGGATTATCTGTCACTTCACAAGAACTTATCAATGGCCATTGGAGTGCCATTCTCTCTGATAAAAGAAAAAACACTAGAAAAACCCTATCCAAAATTGCAAACCATATCAAGGACTTAGAAAGCCAAATCCTTATGTGCCATAATATCCATCAAAGAGCACTGTTATCCAACTATGCTGATGAAAAGAAATCCAAAATTCAACTCCTAGAAAAGGATAACACAACCCTTCCAGATGAGATAGCTGTAAGAATGAGAGAAAAAACTCTTTCTTATCAGATCAAGGACTGATTAATGCTCAAAGCTCAATATATAAGCTAGGCAACTAGCTTTCTCAAATTGTTCCTGCCATCATATGAAGTTGATATCTCATATATCAAACAAGGATTAGTCCAAATATTTTCTTTAGATGATTTTTTAATAATATAGTAGCTCCCTGCAATCATGCATCATGCCCTTCGTAGCCTTGGAGTTACCAAAGGACAACTTCTCATAACGATTTTATCAAGTTTGGGTGAAAGATCAGAAATCCACTTTTATCAACCTTATTAATTATGGACCATCATAAATTATGAAGAAGGAGATTTAAGCTGCAAAAAATTAATCTCTACCTTAAATGATTACAAGCATCTCCCTGTTGATTATCCAGCTCAATGGTATGGATCTCATAAAGTTGTTGCAGTGGAATATAGCTTAGAACATCTCCAAAATTATGATCTAGCTTTTGATCAATATTAGAAATTTCTCAATCTAGAATGACATCTTGAATTTGTAAGTACATACATATATGTTTGGTATGCGGTCGACGAGTTATTTGCGTTACTGATGATCTCACTAAGCAAACAACGGTGATACAGAATCCTTCTAAATTTGGACATGCCAAGATCAAATTCTCAATGCCTATGAAGATATCTCTTTTGACATTTCAGAAAAAACTCGTGAGGAATTAATTCAGCTATTCCTTGGAGAATTCAAAAATGATAATGAAGGTTGGAATGACCCATGTCATAATTTTGACTCAATTATGAAGTTCTCTGACAGCTGCAACGAATTCATCAGGCTAGTGATTAATCTTATCAAAATTTAGATTTCTCAAGATTTACTAAGAGTTTTCTCTATAAAGCATGCAAACAAAAGATTACAAAACTTTGTCATTGCTACCATATCCATAGCCATGCTATTCTCTACAAAAACATCAAAGTTATGCTGAAGAAGTACAATACAAAAAGGCTACTTTGAGAAAGAAGACAAAGGAAAATTGGGAAAAATCCAAAAGACAACAAGAATGAACAAGGCTCTATAGACTTCTCTCTCTCCAACAGACCAACTAGGTACTATGTAGAAGAATAAAGCAACATCCTCCCAGTCAACAAGTACACTTATCACTGCATAAAGACAAACCATCTATACGGTAACCTGTGATCCTATCCAATGGTAAAATCTAGAAACATCTGCAATCTGCCAGTACATCAAATGAAATGCAAATGCGGTCTAAATTCAGTTCTAATGAAATGTAAATTATGTTTGCTAAGGATATATATAGTGCTAGCCTTTTTCATGTACAGGCAAGAGTTGGAATGCCTGTCAAAATCTAGCCTTGCTTCCACCACTACAATCTCTTCTTTCCTCTCACCACCATCTTCCCCATTTGGTATCAGAGCCAAGTTGGTATCAAATTTATAATTAAGTACTTTGGCAATATAAAGTTGTTTGTGAGTATTTCTTCACTTATCTTTGCTATGTTATGCTTTGATTTTGCTTAATGAATTGCTAATTCAAAAGTAATAGCGTTAAAAGTCTTAATATTTAGTTCTGTGGTGGTTATTATTGAGAAATTTTAATCTTATTCTGCCCAGAGTGAAGCTGAGGTAGCCATTATTGTCACTGTTGTTAGCTATCTGAAAGCGTTTAAGGCGTTTTGTTGGTGTGGAAATCCTCTATTTCGTTCGATACTCATGGTGGATTTGGTTAAAATAACTCTGTAATACAAATTATAGCTAAGCTTATTAAGAAGTTTATACCTTCTTCTTCCTCATCATCAAATTCCTTATCTTTAATATCTATTTAAAATAGTAAAGAAATAAGTTATGACGATTTAGATCAAGTTGTTTGTGACTGGACTATTCCAACCGTAAATAAAATTGAAATTTATAAAGTTAGAAGTTTTCAATTAAAGTCAAGTTATAAAGTAAAAACCATTGAAAGAACGGAATCCATTACTAGTAATATTCAGCATCTTTCTTTCATTAAGCCCCATGAAATAAAAGAGTATGTTAAAACATACAATTATATTCATTTTGGATTAGTGCAAGTTGCTTTAAAGCTTTTAACAAGACTTAGACTTAGAACAGAAGCTCTCATCCATGTTCAAGATACAAGACATAAAAAATCCAGTGATTCATTACTTAGAATGGTTGAATTAAGTTTCGCTAATGACCCTACTTTCTTCAATTGCTTTTCAAATTTCTTTGTTTCCCTTACAGATTCAGGTGCACATGAAGCTCTTACTCTTGCTATCCAGACAAAAGGTTTTGATATAAATCCTCATAATGAAAATCTTGCTCTCATATATAGAGTTTATTATAAACTTATGAATTCAGTTGTTCCAGGTATAGCCTATTCCCATTAAGCGAAAGATATGACAACTTTATTTCAAACTAATTTTAAAAATAAAGTTAATATGCCAAAACCCATATAGTAGAATTATATTAATCTATCTGGTAAATGGCGCTTAGAATACGCCCAACCAGAAAGGTCTTTAGAAAATCAAGATATTGAAACAATTATTTAACATGAAGATGGAAGTGTTGAAATAAATTTTCAAACAGATTTAAGAGATACAACTCCTACAGTTTATCAACCTTCTAGAAAGTCTTATTCTCATCCTCCCTCTGTGGTAGGATCTTCCATAAAAGAACCATCTCGAGTTTTTCGCTCTACACCTAATGTAGACCTTCGACCTACAGGACTTCTATGTCTTTCTTATCAAGCTTCTCCATCTAATACATATAATCCTTCAAAATCCAATTTCAATATAAATGTTATTAAATGTTTTGAAATTGATAAAGAAATGTTAAAAATGAATTTAGCTCTACATCCTTAAACAAAATCCTTTTTTAAACAAGTGTCTTAAGAACATAAAGACTTTTTAAAAGAAACATGGTACAAATATATGTATGATAGTCAAAGAAATATTTATTTCTTTGATTAACTTAAGCTAGCCAGATAATACTGGAGATTTACCCATCAATATGATAACAAAATTAAGTTCATCTTGGATTATAACTTCTACCAGTTCTTCCCCACATAGAACTGAAGAATCTATACATCTTCAATTACATCAAATCATATATAAAGAAACTTTAGCCGTACCCATAAACGATGTTCCAAAAATACAAGGAGATAAAGGTAAATATGAATTTATTTACAAATTGGACTTAAGTCATATTTTAGAACAAAATAATTATACAAATACTAACCTTCATACTATTGGCTAACAAACCAATAGAATTGAAGATAAAGTTGATAATATTTTTTAGCCTTCTGAAATTACTTCTTCTCAAAAAGAAATCAAAGGATCCTCATCCTCATCCTTAGAATCATCTAGTTCCTCTGATAAAGATTAATCTTCAGATACATGTCACTATAAAATATCTAACAATGAAATCCAGTATGAATCTACTTCTTCTTCCTCTTTATCTTTAAACGTAGTCTCTACTCTAGTAGAAATGGTGCTAGAAATGTGTAAAGATCTAAATGTTTAAGGATTAAAAATAAATATTTTGAAAAAATATAGAAAATAAACAATGGTAATAAAAAAAGGAAAAGCTTCTACATCAGGTAAAATATTTGACTTACTTGAATAATTTAGTATAAAAACTTTTTTAGATAGATTAGGAGAGCAACAAGCTCCTACTCATCTTTCAATTCAAGATCTTTATGAAGAAATTAATAATCAAAAGCAAGAAATAAATGAATTAAAACAAGATTTAATTGAACTTCAAGAACTCAAACAACGTGTTGAGAATATTAAATTTCACACACTCAAAAATTATCAAGAAAATAATGATAATTTAGAACATCAAGAAAAATTTGATCAAAACTTAAATTGTTTTGTAAATTCTTTAACAAGGAATCCACCTCAAAAATGGAAAAATCAAGTTACAATTAAGGTCAAAGACTCCTTTATTTAAGCACTCTCTTACTCGATAGTGCCGCAGATGTTAATTTAATAAGAGAAGGATTAATTCCAACAAAATATTATGAAAAAACCAAAAATTAACTCAGCCTAACAACTGCTAGTAATAAACTCCATATCCATTATAAATTAAATATTGTCCATGTTTGCAAAAATGGAACATGTATAAAGACTAATTTCCAGCTTGGAAAATATTTAAACAATGATGTTATCCTTGGAAATCCTTTTCTACAGATTCTACAGCCTTTTCAAATTGATTCATTAAGCCTTAAAACTATTAAAGACAATACAAAATTAATTTTTAATTTTGTTGAATCAATTCCTATTCAACATAGCAATATCATTCAAAATCAAATTGCTTATAAAGAAAAAGAATTTTTATATCTTCAAGAAGAAATGAATTCTTTAAGAACTGAAAAAGAATTACAAAAGCCAAAATTCTAAAAAGATTTATTCTAATTTCAAAAATCTCTTGAAACAGAATGTTGTTTTGACCTTCCTTTTGCCTTTTGGCACAAGAAACACCATATTGTTTCTCTTCTATATATTGATAGTTTCAATGAATCTCAAATTCCTACTAAAGCTCGACCTATTCAGATGAATAAAGACCTTGTACAACTATGTACTAAAGAAATTAATGATCTTCTTGCTAAAAAGCTTATTCAGAAATCACAATCCGCTTGGAGTTGTGCAATGTTTTATGTAAATAAAGCACTTGAACAAGAACCAAGTGTTCCCTGTCTTGTTATCAACTACAAGCCTTTAAATAAAGTCTTAAATTCCATCAGATATCTAGTTCCAAATAAAACTATTATTAACCATCTAGCTGGTGCCTTCCTTTTTTCCAAATTTAATCTTAAATCAGGATTTTGGCAAATTAAAATCACCCCAGAGGATAGGTATAAAACTACTTTTATAGTACCATTTGGCTATTACGAATGGAACATTTTGCCATTTGGTTTAAAAAATGCTTCTTCAGAATTTCAAAGAATAATGAATGACATTTTTAATCCATATCAAGCTTTTACACTCGTATATATAGATGACATTCTTATGTTTTCAAAATCTATTTGTGACCATTGGAAACATTTAAATATTTTTAAAAAAGTTATCATCAAGAAAGGACTTGTCTTATCCTAAAAGAAAATGAAACTTTTTCAAATAGAAATTCAGTTTCTTGGCTTTATAAAAAAAGGAACTATTTCTCCAGTCCAAAGAGTTATTAAGCTTGCTTGACAATTTCCTAATGAAATTCTTAATAAAGAGCAATTGCAAGGTTTTCTTGGATGCCTTAATTGTGTTTCTGACTTTTATAAAGATCTTGCTAAAGAAAGAAAAATCTTGCAAATCTGCTTGAACAAAAATCACGTAGAATGGTCACCTGCTCATACAAAAGCTGTTCAAAATATTAAACAAAAAGTCCAAAATTTACCTTGTTTAACTATCCCTCATCCAGATTTAAAAAATAGTTCAAACAGATACATCTGAAATGGGTTTTAGAGGAATCATTCTACAAAGAAACGTCCTTGGAAAAGAAGAAATTCTTCGTTACACTTCTAGAACATGGACACCCACTCAACAGAATTATTCAACTATTAAAAAGGAAATCCTATTCATAGTAAATAGTATAATGAAGTTCCAAAGGGATTTATAAAACAAAAATTTTTTATTAAGAATAGATTGTAAATTTGCTAAAGAAATTTTAGAAAAAGATGTAAAAAATCTAGCTACTAAGCATCAATTTGCTTAGCCATATTTGACTTTGACATTGAGTATATTACAGGTAAAAATAATTCTCTTCCTAATTTTTTATCTCATGAGTTTTTACAGGGACAAAAGAATGAAGCCTCAGCAGATTAGACCCTTTCTCTAGTCCCCAACTGATAAAGTTTCTTCCATTATGAACACTACACCTTTATCTAGAAAATCTAGGGGCAATTATCTTGAGAGATGGGGAGCAACCCATTCTTCAAATATTCCTCAATTTCAAAGCCCATCAAGCGTTGTATGCAGAAAACCTCAAGCTTCACAAGCCCAATATTTTGCCACAAAAACACCCTTGAGAATTTATTTCGTAGCTGACATGTCTTTTGCCGATACCATTTCTATTGAACATCTTATCCAAACCCTTTTTTCTCCTAATCACTTATTTATCCAACCTCTTAACTATAAAGTCTATGAATGGATTTTGATTAGAACTGGTAGCTGTACTATTGATCATACAGATGGATCAAAAAATTCTTACTTAAATGCTTTACCAACTAATATTACTATCCTATATTCAAAAACTAAGATTCTGCATGTTCTCTCTGCAGAAGAATGGGGACGACCTTTTCATATGCCTTAAAGGATTGATTCAGAATTTATTTATTATTATTATGATTATATTTCTGCTTTGGAAGTCATCCTTTATTATCAAAACCCATCCTTCTAGCATTCCTGGTTCATCAGATTCAAATCAAACCTCCCATAAAATACCTATGTGGTTCTTCACACAATTCTAGATCCCTTTTGGTGCCACGAAAGACATCCTTCCTCAAGCACTTCTTCCTATTTATGAATCCTATTCTACATCATTTAAAGCCCTTCTCAAATCAAAAGAAAAAAGCCTTTATCAGCACCTACAACTTGTAACAGAACCTTATGTTATTATGTAGTTTTATCGCAAATAAGAGATTCCTTGGATCTTGAAATGGAATTTTTATAAAGAAATGGACTTCAATCCACCAGTTTTATCTTGAATGATCTATATCAAGTTTTGGCATCAATTTGATTATAATGCAATACTCCAGAATATTCTACCGATCAAGCTATAAAGCCATCATTTTATAAAGTTCTCAAAACCCTTGAAAAAGAAAAAGAAGGCTTCATCCAGTAAGTGATATTGACAAATAGAAGAATTCTTGTTCAGCCTCTCCTTTTGCTCTTTATGCAGTAGCAAATTTGCTTCAACTCAAAAAAGAACTTCAAAAGGAAATTTTCGAACAAATACAAAAAGAAAGGTCATCTGAAAATTCTCCATTAAGCTTTGGTTAGCAGCTGCATCATCTTTGGGCTGATGACAATCCTTTTAAAACTATTGCCCCTAAACCAGATACAGATGCTGATGAGACAAAAAGTGATAATAAAGAATTCATCTATATCTGAAGAAAAAAAATAAAATAAATCCAAGATAAGACATATGCTTTATCAAGCCACTCAATTTTTCACAAAGCAATCATGACAATCCATTATTCAGAATAAAGTTCATCTTCAGTGAAGACTGTGATCTTATCCAGCAGTCCTGAAGCATCATGAAATTTGTCAGCACATAAAATGAAATGCAAATACAGTGTAAATTCAGTTGTAATGAAATGTAAATTATGTTGGTTATGACTATAAATAGGTCTAACCTTCCTCATGAATAGGCAAGAGTTAGAATACCAATCAAAATCAAGCCTTACTTCCACCACCATCTCCTCTCTCCTCTCCCTTTTACTTTTATATACCCACCAGATTCCCCATTTGGTATCAGAGCCAAGTTGGTATTAAATTTGTAATCAAGTACTTTGGCAATATAAAGTGTTTTGTGAGTATTTCTTCACTTATCTTTGTTATGTTACGCTTTGATTTTGCTTCAGGAATTGCTGACTCAAAAGTAAGAATGTCAAAAGTCTTAATACTTAGTTCTATATTTGTTATTATTGAGAAATTTTAATCATATTCCAATAGGAGTGAAGTTGAGGTAGCCACTGTTGTTGCCGTTGTTAGCCGTGTGAAGGCGTTTACGGCGTTTTGTTGGTGTGTAAATCCTCTATTTCATTAGATACTCATGGTAGATTTGGTTAAAATAACTCTATAATACAAATTATAGCTAAGCTTATTAAAAAGTTTGTACCTTCTTCTTCCTCATCATCAAATTCCTTATCTTCTATGCCTTTCAAAAATAGTGAAGATATCAGTTATGACGATTTAGATCAAGTTATTTATGACTGAACTATTCCAACCACAAATAAAAATGAAATTTACAAAGTTAGAAGTTTTTAATTAAAATCAAGTTATAAAGTAAAAACCATTGAAAGAACTAAATCCATTACCAGTAATATTCAGCATCTTTCTTTAATCAAGCCCCATGAATTAAAGGAGTATGTTAAAACATACAATTACATTCATTTTTTTATTAGTGCAAGTTTCTCTAAAGCCATTAACAAGACTTGGACTTAGAACTGAAGCTCTCATCTATGTTCAAGATACAACAAGACATAAAAAATTCAGTGATTCATTACTTGGAATAGTTGAATCAAGTTTGGCTAATGGCCCTACTTTCTTCAATTGCTTTCCAAATTTCTCTGTTTCCCCTATAGATCTAGGTGTACATGAGGCTCATACTCTTGCTATCTAGACAAAAGGTTTTGATATATATCCTCATAATCAAAATCTTGCTCTTATATATATACTTTATGATAAACTCATGAATTTAGTTGTTCCAGGCATAGCCTATTCCCATCAAACAAAACATATGACTACTTTATTCCAAACTAATTTTAAAAATTAAGTTAATATTCCAAAATTCATACAGTGGAATGATATTAATCTATCTAGTAAATTGCGCTTAGAAAATGCTCAAATAGAAAGGTCTCTAGAAAATCAAGATACTGAAACAATTTTTGAACATGAAGATGGAAGTGTTGAAATAAATTTTCAAATAGATTCAAGAGATACAACTCCTACAGTTTATCAACCTTTTAGAAAGTCTTATTCTCATCCTCCCTCTGTGGTAGGATCTTCCATAAAAGAACCATCCCGACTTTCTTGCTCTACACCTAATGTAGACCTTCAACTTACAAGGCTTGTGTATCGTTCTTATCAAGCTTCTCTATCTAATACACATAATCCTTTGGAATCCGATTTCAATATAAATGTTATTAAATGCTTTGAGATTGATAAAGAAATGTTAAAAAAGAATGTAGCTTTACATCCTTTAACAAAATCCTTTTTTAAACATGTTTCTCATGAACATAAAGACTTTTTAAAAGAAAAATGGTACAAATATATGCATGGTAATCAAAGAAATATTTATTTCTTTGATTGGCTTAAACTAGCCATAAAGAAAGCGTATAATACTAAAGATTTATCCATCAATATGATAAAAAAAATTAAGCTCATCTAAGATTATAGCTTCTACCAGTTCTTCTCTACAAAGAACTGAAGAATCTATACATCTTCCATTACATCAAATCCTATAGAAAGAAACTTCAACTGTACCCATAAAAGTTGTTATAAAAATACAAGGAGATAAAGGTAAATCTGAATTTATTTACAAATCAGACTTAAGTCTTGTTTTAAAACAAAATAATTATACAAATATTAACCTTCATACTATTGGCCAATAAGCTAATATAACTGAAGATAAAGTTGATAATATTTCACAGCCTTCTGAAATTATTTCTTGTTAAAAAGAAATCAAAACTAACTTAAAAGGATCCTTATCCTCATCCTTAGAATCATCTAGTTCTTCTGGTAAAAATTATTCTTCAGATACATGCCATTGTAAAATATTTGACAACGAAATCCAGTATGAAGCTGCTTCTTCTTCCCTTTTATTTTTAAACATACTCTCTGCTCCAAAAGAAATGGTGCTAGAAATGTTTAAAGATCTAAAAGATGAAGAATTAAAAAATAAATATTTTAAAAAAATACAGAAAATAAAAAACGGAAATAAAAAAGGAAAAGTTTCTACATCAAGTAATATATCTGACTTACCTGAACAATTCAGTATAAAAACTGTTTTAGATAGATTAAGAGAGTAACAAGCTCCTACTCATATTTCAATTCAAGATTTTCTAAACAAATTAATAATTAAAAGCAAGAAATAAAAAGATTAAAACAAGACTTAATTGAACTTTAAGAACTCAAACAACGTGTTGAGAATCATGAATTTCACATAATAAAAAATTATCAAGAAAATAATGATAATAAATTAGAACATCAAGAAGAATTTGGTGAAAACTTAAATGGTTTTGTAAATTCTTTAACAAGAAATCCACTTAAAAAATGGAAAACTCAAGCTACAATTAAGGTCAATGACTTCTCTATTAAAGCACTTCGCTTACTAGATAGTGGCACAGATGTTAATTTAATAAGAGAAGGATTAATCCCAACAAAATATTATGAAAAAACCAATAATAAACTCAGCCTACTTACTGCTAGTAAAAAACTACATATCAAATACAAATTAAGTAATGTTTATGTTTGTAAAAATGGAACATGCATAAAGAGTAATTTTCTTCTATGAAACGATTTAAACAATGATTTTTTTCTTGGAAATCCATTTTTACAAATTTTACAACCATTTCAAATTGATTCATCAGGTCTAAAAACTATTTTAGACAATCAACAATTACATTTTGATTGGTTGAATTAACTCCTACTCAACATATCAGTATTATTTAGACAAAGTGTAAACAAGAATAAGATGTTCAAAAAACAATCAAATATACAGTTCCAAATAAAACGGATCTTATTCATCGTCTCTCTGATGTCTTCATGTTTTCTACATTTGATCCTACATCTAGATTTTGGTACCTTCAAATTCTACCTGGAGGATAGATATAAATTATTTTTCTTTTCCCAAAGAAAATAAAAATTCAGATTATTGATAATTCTCATTCAGGCCTATCTACCTTCAGGAAGTATCCCTTCTCATTATGACATCAAGTACGAGTAAAAGCAAATCCCGTATTCAAGAATCAAGCGGTTCCTTCATATCTACATCCTGACAAATATCAATTCCCTTCTTCAATCTACGATTGCCTGTCATTTCACAAGAACTTATCAATGCCCATTAAAGTGCCATTCTCTCTGATAAAAGAAAAAAACACTTGAAAAAGCCTATCCAAAATTACAAACCATATCAAAGACTTAGAAAGCCGAATCCTTATGTGCCATAACATCTATCAAAGAGCACTATTATCCACCTATGATAATGAAAAAAATCGAGAGTTCACCTCCTGGAAAAGGTTAACACAGCCCTTCCAGATGAGATAGCTGCAAGAATTAGAGAAAAAACTATTTCTTGTCAGATCAAGGAGTGATTAATGCTCAAAGCTCAATATATAAGCTGTGCAACTGGCTTTCCCAAATTGTTCTGGCCATCATATGAAGTTGATATCTCATATATCGAAGAAGGATTAGTTTAAAGATTTTCTTTATGTCGAGATGATTTTGAAAAGATAAGCAGCTCCCTACAGTAGGCGTCATGCCCTTCACGTCCTTGGAGTTATTAAAAGACAACTTTTGATAACGATTTCATCAAGTTTGGATGAAAGATCAGAAATCCGGTTTTATCAACCTTATCAATTATGGACCATCATGAATTATGAAGAAGGAGATTTAATTTGCAAAAAATTCTTCTCTATCTTAAATGATTACGAACATCTCCCTATTGATTATCCAGCTCAATGGTATGGATCTCATGAAGTGGCTACAATGGAATACAGCTTAGAATGTCTCTAAAATTATGATCCAGCTTATGATCAATATCAAAGATTTCTTCATCTAAAAGGACATCTTGAATTTGCAAGTACATACAGATATGTTTGGCGTGATAATCGACAAGTTGTTTGTATTGCCGATGATCTGGCTGAGTAAACAATGGTGATACAGAATCCTTCTAAATTCGGACATGTCAAGTTAATCAAATTCTCAATTCCTATGATGATATCTCTTTTGATATTTTAGAAAAAACTCATGAAGAATTAATTTAGCAATTCCATGGAGAATTCAAAAATGATAATGAAGGGTGGAATGACCCTTGTCATAATTTTGACTCTATTATGAATTTCTCCACCAGCAGCAATGGAATTCATCAGGATGGTGATTAACCTTATCAAGATTTATTAAGAGTTTTCTCTATAAAGCCTGCAAAGAAAAGATAACAAACACATCAAAGTTATGTTGAAAAAGTACTATACAAAAAAGCTACTTTAAGAAAGAAGACAAAAGATAATTGGGAAAAATCCAAAAGCCAATAAGAAAATTCAAGGCTCCATAGACTCCTCTCTCCACAACAGACCAACCAGGTACTATGCAGAAGAATAAAGCAACATCCTCCAAGTCAAAAGGTACACTCATCATAGCATGAAGACAAACCATCTATACGACAACCTATTATTCTATCCAGTAGTAAAATCCTAAAAATCATAAAATGAAATGCAAATGCAGTGCAAATTCACTTGTAATGAAATGTAAATTGTGTTTGCTAAGGATATAAATAGTACCAGCCTTCTTCATGTACAGGCAAGAGTTGGAATACCAGTCAAAATCCAGCCTTGCTTCCACCACCATCTCCTCTCTCCTCTCCCTTCCGCTTTTGTATACCCACCATTTTCCCGATTTGGTATCAGAGCCAAGTTGGTATCAAATTTATAATCAAGTACTTTGGCAATATAAAGTTGTTCTGTGAGTATTTCTTCACTTATCTTCATTATGTTATGCTTTGATTTTGTTTAAGGAATTGCTAACTCAGAAGTAAGAACGTCAAAAGTCTTAATACTTAGTTCTGTGTTTGTTATTATTGAGAAATTCTAATCATATTCCACCGAGAGCGAAGCTGAGGCAGCCATTGTTGTCGCCATTATAAGCCGTATGAAGGCATTTAAGGCATTTTGTTGGTATTTAAATCCTCTATTTCGTTAGATACTTGCAGTGGATTTGGTTAAAATAACTCTGTAATACAAATTATCGCTAAGCTTATTAATAAGTTTGTACCTTCTTCTTCCTCATCATCAAATTCCTTATCTTCTATGTCTTTCAAAAATAGTGAAGAAATCAGTTATGATGATTTAGAATAAGTTATTTGTGACTAGACTATTCCAACCGTAAATAAAAATGAAATTTATAAAGTTGGAAGTTTTCAATTAAAATGAAGTTATAAAGTAAAAACCATCAAAAAAACTGAATCAATTACCAATAATATTTAGCCCCATGAAATAAAGGAGTATGTCAAAACATACAATTATATTCATTTTGGATTACTGCATGTTGCTCTAAATCCATTAACAAGACTTGGACTTAGAACTGAAGCTCTCATCTATGTTTAGGATACAAGACATAAAAAATTCAGTGATTCTTTACTTGGAATGGTTGAATCAAGTTTGGCTAATGGCCCTACTTTCTTCAATTGCTTTCCAAATGTCTCTGTTTCCCGTACAGATCTAGGTGCACATGAAGCTCTTACTCTTGTTATCCAAACAAAAGGTTTTGATATGAATCCTCAAAATCAAAATCTTGCTCTTACATATAGAGTTACCTATAAACTTATGAATTCAGTTGCTCCATGGATAGCCTATTCCCATCAAGCAAAAGGTATGACTACTTTATTCCAAACTAATTTCAAAAATAAAGTTAACATTCCAAAACTCATACAATGGAATGATATTAATCTATTTGGTAAATGGCACTTAGAAAATGCTCAACCTGAAAGGTCTTTTGAAAATCAAGATATTGAAACAATTATTGAACATGAAGATGGAAGTGTTGAAATAAATTTTCAAACAGATTCAAGAGATACAACTCCTACAATTTATCAACCTTCTAGAAAGTTTTATTCTCACCCTGCTTCTGTGGTAGGATCTTCCATAAAAGAAACATCGCGACTTTCTTACTCTACACCTAATGTAGACCTTCAACTTACAGGACTTGTGTATCCTTCTTATCAAGCTTCTCCACCTAATACACATAATCCTTTGGAATCTGATTTCAATATAAATGTTATTGATTGCTTTGAGATTGATAAAGAAATGCAAAAAAGAATTTAGTTTTACATCCTTTAACAGAATCCTTTTTTAAACACATTTCTCACGAATATAAAGACTTTTTAAAAGAAAAATAGTACAAATATATGCATGATAATCAAAGAAATATCTATTTCTTTGATTGGCTTAAACTAGCCATAAAGAAAGCTTATGATACTAAAGATTTATCCATCAATATGATAACAAAATTAAGCTCATCTTGGATTGTAGCCTCTACCAATTCTTCTTTACAAAGAAATGAAGAATCTATACATCCTCTATTACATCAAATCATATATAAAGAAATTTCGGCCGTACCCATAAAAGATGTAGCAAAGATACAAGGAGATAAAGGTAAATCTGAATTAATTTATAAATCAGACTTAAGTCATGTTTTAGAATACAATAATTATACAAATATTTGCCTTCATACTATTGGCCAACAAACCATTAGAATTGAAGATAAAGTTGAAAATATTTTAAGAATTTATAAAGCATCTTCTTCACAAAAGATAATTAAGACACAAACTTTAGGTTTTCATGGAGAAGCCCTTAAAGATCTACAGTTAGAAAGGAAACCTTTAAAATTTTCAGATGAACTAATCAATCAATTATCTCATAGTTTTACAAATATAAAACTTCAAGAAAATAAAGATCAAAAAGCTGACAAATCTATAAATGTTTTAGTCTCAAATTCGAAAGCCTCTAGCTCAGATTCAGAATTTTCTATAGCTGATCCTATAGAAGAAGAGTCTAAAACAAATGAGAATCAAAATGATCAAAATAAAAGATCTCTATAAATCAATAAAATATTTAAAAGAAAAAAACCAATAGTCACTACAGTAAAAATAAGAAATTATTATCCAAGACCTAATCCAGTTGATCTTCAATTCGAAGAACAAGCTATTCTAAATGGCCTTCAATTTGAAAACTCCTTAGTATATGAATGGAATGTAGATGGACTATCTGAATATCAAATCCTGCAATTATGCCAACACATAATGATATATGCCTCCACCATTATGGCTGCCGGTAATGATCAAAGACATGCAGTAAATGCAGTTGTCCTTGAATTTACTAGAAAATTATATGGTTAGTGGGAAAAGTACCTGTCTGATATAGAAAGACAAGCTATACTAAATGCAATAAAAATAGATCCTTCAGGAAATGCTGTTATTACTCATTAAGGTCAAATGATTCCTGATTCTATTTACATGCTTATTACACATATAGTAAAACATTTATTGGTAAATATATGAATATAAAAGATAAAATAAAAACACAATTAATCAATTTATCTTGAAACACAATTAATCAATTTATCTTGCCCAATATTATCAAATTTTCATTGGTATAACGATGTTTTCTTTTCAAAACTCTATACAATCGATACAAGCAATTCAGAATTTTGGAAAGAAAAATTTATATATGATCTTCCTAAACTTTTTGCAAAAAAAGTTAGAGAAGAGTTAAAAACAAAAAATTATGGAAATTTAAATTATGGACTTTATACATATGGTGACCTTATTCAAAAGATAAATAAAGTTGGATTTTCATTATGCAATGAAATCAAACTTAAACGACAAATTGAAAATCAAAAAAGAATCAGCAAATATGTACTTGGTGATTTTTGCTATCAATTTGGCATGGAACCATTAATTAGTCCTTCTAGCCATAATAAAAAGAAAAACTTTAAAAGAAACCATCAAAAAAAGAAAATCTAAACATTTTTAAACTCCACAATATTATATTCCCTCAAAAAAATATCATAAAAAATCTTCTCATAAAAATCCTCATAAAGAATCCAAGAAATCTTATACAAAAGATAATCCATCCACTTCTTATCCTAGGAGAAAATTAAATACAACATTATAATTGCAAAGACAAAGGACATATAGCTCCTGACTACCCAAAAATAAAAGTAAAAATTGAAAAAGAAATCAAAACTATCTTAAAAGGATCCTCAGCGTTAGAGTCATCCAGTTCCTCTGATACAGATTATTCTTTCTCTCATTCTTCAGATACATGTCGTTGTAAAATATTTGATAGTGAAATCTAGTATGAACCTGCTTTGTTTTCCTCTTTATCTTTAAACGTACTGTCTGCTCCAGAAGAAATAGTGCTAGAAATGTTTAAAGATTTCAAAGATGAAGAATAAAAAAAATACTTTGAAAAAAATACAGAATATAAATAAGGAAATAAAAAAGCAAAAGCTTATACATCAAATAATATATCTAACTTACTTGAATGATTTAGCATTAAAACTATATTAGATAGATTAAGAGAGCAGCAAGCTCCTCCTCATTTTTCAATTCAAGATCTTTATAAAGAAATTACTAACCAAAAGCTAGAAATGAAAGAATTAAAACATGACTTAATTGAATTTCAAAAACTCAAACAACGTGTTGAGAATCTTGAATTTCACACACTAAAAAATTATCAAGAAAATAATGATAATAAATTAGAACAACAAGAAGAACTTGGTGAAAACTTAAATGGTTTTGTTAATTCTTTAACAAGAAATCTACTTAAAAAATGGAAAATTCAAGCTACAATTAAGATCAAAGACTTCTCTGTTAAAGCACTTGGGTTACTAGATAGGGGTGCAAATATTAATTTAATAAAAGAAGGATTAATCCTAAAAAAATATTATGAAAAAACAAATAATAAACTCAATCTAACTGCTGCTAGCAAAAAACTACATATCAAATATAAATTAAGTATTGTTTATGTCTGTAAAAATGGAACATGCTTGAAGACTAATTTCCTTCTAAGAAAGGATTTAAACAATGATGTTATCCTTGGAAATCCATTTCTACAAATTTTATAACCTTTTCAAATTGACTCATCAGGTCTAAAAACTATTTTAGACAATAAAGAATTAAATTTTTATTTTATTGAATTAACTCCTATTCAACACATCAATAATATTTAGACAAAGTGTAAACAAGAATAAGATGTTCAAAAACCATTCAGATATCCAGTTCCAAACAAAACGGATCTTATTAATCGTCCCTCTGATGTCTTCATGTTTACTACATTTAATCCTACATCCTGATTTTGGTACCTTCAAATTCTACTTTGAGGAAAAATATAAAATTGCTTTTTTCCCAAAGAAAATAAAAATTCAGGTTATTGATAATTCTCATTCAGACCCATCTTTTACTCCTATCTGCCTTCAAGAAGTATCAGTTCTCATTATGACATCAAGTAAAGCCCCTATTCAAGAATCAAGCTCTTCCTTCATACCTACATGCCAAGAAATATCAATCCCTTTCTTCAATCCAAGATTATCTGTCACTTCACAAGAACTTATCAATGCCCATTGCAGTGTCATTCTCTTTGATAAAAGAAAAAACATTAGAAAAACCCTATCCAAAATTGCAAACCATATCAAGGACTTAGAAAGCCAAATCCTTATGTGCCATAACATTGATCAAAGAGCACTGTTATCCACCTATGCTAATAAAAAAGAAAAATCAACCAGAATTCACCTCCTGGAAAAAGTTAAAATAACCCTTCCAGATGAGATAGCTACAAGTATAGAGAAAAAACAATTTTTTGTCAAATTAAGGAGCGATTAATGCTCAAAGCTTAATATATAAGCTGGGCAACTGGCTTTCCCAAATTGTTCCTGCCATCATTTGAAGTTGATATCTCATATATCGAACAACGATTAGTCCAAAGATTTTCTTTATACAGAGATAATTTTGAAATAATACAGCAGCTCCCTGCAATCATGCGTCATGTCCTTCGCAGCCTTAGAGTCACCAAAAGACAACTTCTTATAACGATTTCATTAAGTTTAGGTGAAAGATTAGAAATCCGGTTTTACCAATCTTATCAATTATGGACTATCATGATTTATGAAGAAGGAGATTTAGTCTGCAAAAAATTCATCTCTACCTTAAATGATTAAGAGCATCGCCCTGTTGATTGTCCTGCTCAATGGTATGAATCTCATGAAGTTGCTACAATGGAATACATCTTTGAATGTCTCCGAAATTATGATCTAGCTTCTGATCAATATCAAAGATTTCCCAATCTAAAAGGGCGTCTTGAATTAGCAAGTACATGCAGATATATTTGGTGTGACAGTCGATGAGTTGTTTGCATTGCTAATGATCTCTTTGAGCAAATAATGATGATACAGAATCTATATAAATCTGGACATACAGCTCTCAATCAAAGTATCAATGCTTACGAAGACATGTCTTTTGATATTTCTGAAGAAACTCAAGAAGAGTTAATCCAATTATTCCATAGTGAATTAACAAATGAAGGTTGGAATGAGCACATTTGATGCAAGTCTCCAATGATACTATGCCTAGCATAAAGATTATTCCTACAAGAGCTTTTTCTAAGACATTGGAAGGATGAGAAAAGCTTTTTCTACGAGCCCATCAATGAGTTCTTAGAAAAAGTACATGCAAAAGTACTAAAAGACAAAGCATATCTCTGATAAGAATGAAGTAGTATTTTATTATTCCCGACATGCACATCCATGAAGAACTTATCTCTAGAGAGGGAAAATAAATAAAGACATGACACATACCTTATGAAGTCACTCAAAGCAGTCATGACATCTCACTATTTAGATTAAAGTTCATCTACAGCAAAGATTGTGATTTTTTCATGCAGTCTGGAAGCATCATGAAATTTGCCAGCACATTAAATGAAATGCACATTCAGTCTAAATTCAGTTGTAATGAAATGTAAATTACATTTGTTATGACTATAAATAGGTGTAGCCTTCATCATGTACAAGCAAGAGTTGGAATACAAGTCAAAATCCAGCCTTGCTTCCACCACCATCTCCTCTCTCCTCTCCCTTCCATTTTTGTGTACCCACTATCTTCCTCAATTAGTATCAGAGCCAAGTTGGTATCATATTTATAATCAAGTACTTTAGTAATATAAAGTTGTTTTGTGAGTATTTCTTTACTTATCTTTGTTATGTTATGCTTTAATTTTTTTTAAAGGAATTGCTGACTCAGAAGCAAGAACGTCAAAAATCTTATTACTTGGTTGTGTGTTTGTTGTTATTGAGAAATTTTAGTCATATTCCGCCCAAAGCAAAGCTGAGGTAGCCATTGTTGTCGCCGTTGTTTGCCATGTGAAAGCATTTAAGGTGTTTTGCTGGTGTGTAAATCCTCTATTTCGTTAGATACTCACGGTGGATTTGGTTAAAATAACTCTGTAATATAAATTATGGCTAGGCTTATTGAGAAGTTTGTACCTTCTTCATCCTCATCATCAAATTCCTTATCTTCTATGTCTATCAAAAATAGTGAAAAAATCAGTTATGATGATTTAGATCAAGTTATTTGCAATTGGACTATTCCAACCTTAGATAAAAATGAAATTTATAACGTTGGAAGTTTTCAATTAAATCAAGTTATAAAGTAAAAACCATTGAAACAACTGAATCCATTACCAATAATATTCAGCATCTTTCTTTAATCAAGCCCCATGAAATAAAGGAGTATGTTAAAACATACAATTATATTCATTTTGGATTAGTGCAAGTTGCTCTTAAGCCTTTAACAGGACTTGGACCTAGAACGGAAGCTCTCATCTATGTTCAACACACAAGACATAAAAAATTCAGTAATTCATTACTTGGAATAGTTGAATCAAGTTTGGCTAATGGCCCTACTTTCTTTAATTGCTTTCTAAATTTCTCTGTTTCTCTTATAGATCTAGGTGCACATGAAGCTCTTACTCTTGCTATCCGGACAAAAATTTTTTATATGAATCCTTATAATCAAATCTTTCTCTCATATATAGAGTTTATTATAAACCCATGAATTGAGTTGCTCCAGGCATAGCCTATTCCCATCAAGCAAAAGGTATGCCTACTATTCCAAACTAATTTCAAAATAAAGTTAACATTCCAAGACTCATATAGTAGAATGATATTAATCTATCTGGTAAATGGCACTTAGAAAATGCTCAAACTGAAAGGTCTTTAGAAAATCAAGATATTGAAACAATTATTGAACATGAAGATGGAAGTATTGAAATAAATTTTCAAACAGATTCAAGAGATACAACTCCTACAGTTTATCAACCTTCTAGAAAGTCTTATTCCCATCCTCCCTCTATGGTAGGATCTTCCATAAAAGAACCATCCCGAGTTTTTTGCTCTACACCTAATGTAGACCTTTGATCTACAGGATTTGTGTATCCTTCTTATGAAGCTTCTGCATCTAATACATATAATCCTTTGGAATCCGATTTAAATATAATTGTTACAAGTGTTTTGAAATTGATAAAGAAATGTTAAAAAAGAATTAACTTTACATCCTTTAAAAAAAGTTCCTTTTTTAAACAGGTTTCTCAAGAGCATAAAGATTTCTTAAAAGAAAAGTGGTAAAAATATATGTATGGTAATCAAAGAAATATTTATTTCTTTAATTGGCTTAAACTAGCCATAAAGAAAGCTTATAATATTGAAGATTTATCCATTAATATGATAAAAAAATTAAGCTCATCTTGGATTACTGCTTCTACCAGTTCTTCTCCACAAGGAACTGAAGAATCGATACATCATCCATTACATCAAATCCTATATAAAGAAACATCAACCGTATCTTTAAAAGATGTTACAAAAATATAGGGAGATAAAAGTAAATCTGAATCTATTTACAAATTAGACTTAAGTCATATTTTAGAACAAAAAATAATTATACAAATATTAACCTTCATACTATTGGCCAACAAACCAATAGAATTGAAAATAAACTTGAAAATATTTTAAAAATTTATGAAACATCTTCTTCACCAAAGATAATTGAGACACACACTTTAGGTTTGTAAGGTGAAGCCATTAAAGATTTAAAGTTAGAAAGGAAACCTTTAAAAATTTCAGATGAACTAATTAATCAATTAACTCATAGTTTTATAAATATAAAACTTCAAGAAAATAAAGATAAAAAATCTGATCAATCTATAAATGTTTTAGTCTCAAATTCTAAAGCCGCTAGCTTAGATTCAGGATTTTCTATAGCTGATCCTATAAAAGAAGATTCTAAAACAAATGAGATTCAAAATGATCAAAATCAAGAATCTCTATAAATAAATAAAATATTTAAAAGACAAAAACCAATAATCACTGCAGCAAAAATAAGAAATTATTATCCAAGACCTACTCTAGTTGATCTTCAATTAGAAGAACAAGCTATTCTAAATATCCTTCGATTTGAAAACTCCTCAACATATGAATGGAATGTAGATAGACTATCTGAATATCAAATCCTACAACTATGCCAACACACGATGATATATGCCTCTACCATCATGGCTGCCAGCAATGATAAAAGACATGCAGTAAATGTAGTTATCCTTGGATTTACGGGACAATTACAGGGTTGGTGGGAAAAGTACCTATCTGGTATAGAAAGACAAGCTATACTAAGTGCAGTAAAAAGGGATCCGTTAGGAAATCCTGTTATTACTCCTCAAGGTCGAATGATTCTTGATTCTATTTACATGCTTACTTCCAATATAGTAAAAGATTTTATTCGTAATTATATGAATGTAGAAGAAAAAAATTAGTTGCCTAACATTATTAGATTTTCATTGGTACAAAGATGTTTTCTTATCAAAACTCTATACAATCGATGCAAGTAATTCAAAATTTTGGATAGAAAAATTCATATTTGGTCTTTTTAATCTTTTTGCAAAAAAAGTTAAAAAATAATTAAAATAAAAAAATATAGAAATTTGAATTATGGAATGTATACATATGGTGATCTAATTTAAAAGATTAGTAAAGTTGAATTCTCATTATGCAATGAAATCAAACTTAAACATCAAATTGAAGATAAAAAAAGAATCAACAAGTATGAACTTGGTTTTAAATGTCAAATTGAAAATAAAAAAAGAATCAACAAATATGAACTTGGTGATTTTTCTTTTCAATTTGACATGGAACCATTAATCAGTCCTTCTAGCAAAAATAAAAAGAAAAACTTAAAAAGAAACCTTCAAAAAAGAAAATTTAAATATTTTTCAACTCCACAATATTATACTTCCTCAAAAAGATATCATAAAAAATCTTCTCATAAAAACCCTTATAAAGAATTAAAGAAATCTTATACAAAAGATAATCCATCCACTACTCATCCCAAGAAAAAAGAAATATGATGTTATAATTACAAAGAAAAAGGACATATAGCTCCTGACTGCCCAAAAGTAAAAGTAAAAACAGAAAAAGAAATCAAAACAATCTTTAAAGGATCCTCATCCTCATCCTTAGAATCATCTAGTTCCTCTGATAAAGATTATTCTTCTGATACATGTCATTGTAAAATATTTGACAATGAAATCCAATATGAATCTGCTTCTTCTTCCTCTTTATCTTTAAACATACTTTCTGCTTTAGAAGAACTGGTGCTAGAAATGCTTAAAGATCTCAAAGATGAAGAATTAAAAAATAAATATTTTGAAAAAATACAGAATATAAATAAAGGAACTAAAAAAGGGAATGCTTCTACGTCAACTAACATATCAGACTTACCTGAACAATTCAGCAATAAAACTTATTAGATTGATTAAGAGAGTAATAAGCTCCTACTCATCTTTATATTCAAGATCTTTATAAAGAAATAAATAATCAAAAGCAAGAAATAAAAGAATATAAATAAGACTTAATTGAACTTCAAGAACTCAAACAATGCATTGAGAGTCTTGAATTTCACACACTCAAAAATTATCAAGAAAATAATGTTAATTTAGAAAATTAAGAAAAATTTGATAAAGACTTAAATATTTGGTAAATTCCTTAAAAGAAATCCACCTAAAAAATGGAAAAATCAAGCTACAATTAAGGTCAAAGACTTCTCTATTAAAGCACTCTGCTTACTAGATAGTGGCAGAAATGTTAATTTAATAAAAGAAGGATTAATCCCAACAAAATATTATGAAAAAACCAATAATAAACTCAATCTAGCTACTGCTAGCCAAAAACTACATATCAAATACAAATTAAGTAATGTTTATGTCTGTAAAAATGGAACATGCATAAGGACTATATTCCCTTTAGGAAAGGATTTAAACAATGATGTTATCCTTAGAAATCCTTTTTTACAAATTTTACAGCCTTTTCAAATTGACTCATCAGGTCTTAAAACTATTTTAGAAAATAAAGAATTAAATTTTAATTTTGTTGAAACATATCAATCTTATTTAGACAAAGTGTAAACAAAAATAAGATGTTCAAAAACTATTCAGATATCCAGTTCAAAATAAAATGGATCTTATTAATTGTCTCTCTGATGTTTTCATGTTTTCTACATTTAATCCTACATCCAGATTTTGGTACATCTAAATTCTACCTAGAGGACAAATATAAAATTACTTTTCTTTTCCCAAAGAAAATAAAAATTCAAGTTATTGATAATTCTCACTCTGACCTATCTTTTACTCCTATCTGCCTTCAAGAAGTATCCATTCTCATTATGATATCAAGTAAAGCCCCTATTCAAGAATCAAGCTCTTCCTTCATACCTACATCCCAACAAATATCAATCCCTTTCTTCATTCTATGATTATCTGTCACTTCATATGAACTTTTCAATGCCCATTAGAGTGACATTCTCTCTGATAAAAGAAAAAACACTAGGAAAACCCTATCCAAAATTTCAAACGATATCAAGGACTTAGAAAGCCAAATCCTTATGTGCCATAACATCCATCAAAGAACACTGTTATCGACCTATGCTGATAAAAAAAATCCAAAATTCACCTCCTAGAAAATGTTAAAATAGCCCTTCCAGATGAGATAGCTACAAGAATTAGAGAAAAAACTCTTTCTTGTCAAAGCTCAATATATAAACTGGGCAACTGACTTTCCCAAATTGTTCCTACCATCATATGAAGTTGATATCTTATATATTGAACAAGGATTAGTCCAAAATTTTCTTTATGCAGAGATGATTTTGAAATAATATAGCAGCTCCCTGCAATCATGCGTCATGCCCTTTGCAGCCTTGGAGTTACCAAAAGACAACTTCTCATAACTATTTCATCAAGTTTGGGTGAAAGCTCAAAAATTCAGTTTTATCAACCTTATCAATTATGGACTACCATGACTTATGAAGAAGGAGATTTAGTCTGCAAAAAATTCATCTCCACCTTAAATGATTACGAGCATCTCCCTATTGATTATCCAGCTCAATGCTATGAATCTCATGAAGTCACTACAAGGGAATACAACTTAGAACATCTCCAAAATTATGATCTAGTTTTTGTTCAATATCAAAGATTTCTCAATCTAAAAAGACATCTTGAATTTGCAAGTATATATAGATATGTATGGTGTAATAGTCAATGAGTTGTTTGCATTGTTGATGATCTCGCTGAGCAAACAACAATGATAGATAATCCATATAAATCTAGACACACAGCTCTCAATCAAATTATCAATGCTTATGAAGACATGTCTTTTGATATTTCTAAAGAAACTCGAGAAGAGTTAATCCAATTATTCCATGGTGAATTAACAAATGAAGGTTGGAATGAGCACATGTGATGCAAGTCTCCAATAATACTATGCCTAGTATAAAGATTCTTCCTACAAGAGCTTTTTCTAAGACATTGGAAGGATGAGAAAAGCTTTTTCTACTAGCCCATCAATGAGTTCCTAGAAAAAGTACATGCAAAGTACTAAAAGACAAAGCATATCTCTCATAAGAATGAAGTAATATTTTATTCCCGACATACACATCGATGAAGAACTTATCTCCAGAAAGGGAAAAGAAATAAAGACATGACATGCACCTTATCAAGTCACTCAAAGTAATCATGACATCTCACTATTCAGAATAGAGTTCATCTAAAGAAAAGATTGTGATTTTTGCCACTACAACAATTAATAGTTTTACCTACGAATAATTTCGTCACCAAAAATTATAAAAACTTCGGCCAAAAATATTTCCTACAAAATATAAAACGTCAGAAAAAAACGTCAGCGAAAATCATCAACGACGCAAAAAAATTTCATCGTGGAAAATAATTTTCACCGACGTTAAAATTCTTCGTTTACCGATGCAAAATAACGTCGGTGAAAATTATTTTCGACGAAAACAATTATCGTCGTTGAAAACCAAAATTTCACCGACGTCATAGATTGTCATTTACCAACAATTTTACACATTGGAAAAATCTATTTCCAACGAAAAGAATTTCGTCGTCGAAAATTATCACTAATGTTTACCGACGTAACTAACGTCGAAAAATATTATTACTAACAGAACATTTTTTGTCGTAGAAAATAATTTTTGCCGACATTATAAATTTGACCTTTACCGACGTAATTAACGTCAGAAAAATTTATTACCCACAAAAATTGTTTCGTTGTTGAAACTAATGCTTACCAAAGTGACATTTACCGACGATAAATGACGTCGGTAACAATTATTTAATTTAATTGTAATTTGAAGTAAATATATTGCCGATGTTTCTTTATCGTCGGAGAAAATTTAACATAGAAATTGCCGACATTTTGTAACGTCGCTAAGTAATAACGATTTTAATTAACTTTTATTTAGGACATTTAAATATCATTATAATATAAATTTTACCTTGCCTGATGATAATTTAATGCTGGTCAGTAATTTTAATTATTTTCAAATTTAATTTACAGTTACCGACGTTCTAGAGACGTTACAGAAAAACATGAAAATTTTAAAATTCAGATTTACCGACGTTAATAGCTCGTCTGTAAAGTAATCTAAATTTTTTTAATTTTTAATTTTTCTTTTACCGACATTTTATAATGTCGGTAAATTCAACTTTGATTTTAGTTTTTCATTTCTCCATTTTTATCGACGACGCAGAAAAGTTGGTAAATGCAACTTATTTTATTTTTGCCCATGATAGTAAACGTCGGTAATTATATTTTAAAAAAATTAAATTAAAATTGACTTTTGCCGATGTTTTAAAACGTCGGCAAAAGGGTTTTTTCGTCGGTAATAATTTGAATTTTTTTATAATGTACTTACTGTTTTTTCATTATAATCTTCCAATAAACCTGTTTATACCTGTATCAAATAAAAAGCTATTCATGCACCTTTATTTAACAAAAAGAAATCTATCCATACAAGAATTACTAAATAAACAAAAAAACATCACCATTTCTCATCAAATCATTCATCTCATTTAGCAAATATTACAATAATACAGTCCCATATAAATATCCAATATACAAATACAGATAGACTAAATTGAAAAAAAAAAAAAAAACTCCTCCATGTCTGCAACCAAACCAAACCGAACTCGTCCATCAATCTGTAATGACAAAAATAACATTAGAACCTTTTCAATGAATTAAAAAATTTTAAATGTAACATCATTGAATACAATAAAATGAGAGATAAATGATATTAGATAAAGGCATGGAAATAGACACCTTTTGACCTTTTTTATTTTTTCTAAAAGAAAATCAACTCCACCAGGAGATTTCTTCGACCTATCAAAGATTGTGATTTTTGCTGCAGTCTGGAGGCATCATGAATTTTGCCAGCACAATAAATGAAATTTACATTCAGTCTAAATGTAGTTGTAATGAAATGTAAATTATGTTTTTTATGACTAAAAATAGGAATAGCCTTCCTCATGTACAAGCAATAGTTGGAATACAAGTCAAAATCCAGCCTTGCTTCCACCACCATCTCCTCTCTCCTTTCCCTTCCGCTTTTGTATACCCACTATCTTCCCCCTCTGGTATCAGAGCAAAGTTGGTATCAAATTTGTAATCAAGTACTTTGGTAACATAAAGTTGTTTTATGAGTATTTCTTCACTTATCTTTATTATGTTATACTTTGATTTTGCTTAAGGAATTGCTGACTCAGAAGTAAGGACATCAAAATTCTTAACACTTAGTTTTATGTTTGTTATTATTGAGAAATTTTAATTATATTCCACCCAGAGCAAAGCTGAGGTAGCCATTGTTGTTGCCGTTGTTAACCGTGTGAAGGCGTTTAAGGCATTTTGTTGGTGTATAAATCCTCTATTTCGTTAGATACTCGCGGTGGATTTGGTTAAAATAACTCTGTAATATAAACTATGGCTAACCTTATTAAGAAGTTTGTACCTTCTTCTTCCTCATCATCAAATTCCTTATCTTCTAGGTTTATTAAAAATAGGAAGAAATCAGTTATGACGATTTAGATCAAGTTATTTGCGACTGGACTATTCCAACCTTAAATAAAAATGAAATTTATAACGTTGGAAGTTTTCAATTAAAATAAAGTTATAAAGTAAAAACCATTGAAACAACTGAATTCATTACCAGTAATATTCAGCATCTTTCTTTAATCAAGCCCCATGAAATTAAGGAGTATGTCAAAACATACAATTTTATTCATTTTGGATTAGTGCAAGTTGCTCTTAAGCCTTTAACAGGACTGGGACTTAGAACGGAAGCTCTCATCTATGTTCAACACACAAGACATAAAAAATTCAATGATTCATTACTTGGAATAGTTGAATCAAGTTTGGCTAATGGCCCTACTTTCTTCAATTGCTTTCCAAATTTCTCTGTTTCTCTTACAGATCCAGGTGCACATGAAGCTCTTACTCTTGCTATCCAGACAAAAGGTTTTGATACGAATCCTCATAATCAAAATCTTGCTCTTATATATAGATTTTATTATAAACTCATGAATTCAGTTGTTCCAAGTATAGCCGATTCCCATCAAGCAAAAGGTATAACTACTTTATTCCAAACCAATTTCAAAAATAAAGTTAATATTCCAAAACTCATACAATGGAATGATATTAATCTATCTGGTGATTAGCACTTAGAAAACACCCAACCAGAAAGGACTTTAGAAAATCAAGATATTGAAACAATTATTGAACATGAAAATGAAAGTGTTGAAATAAATTTTCAAACAGATTCAAGAGATACAACTCCTACAGTTTATCAACCTTTTAAAAAGTCTTATTCTCATCCTCCCTCTATGGTAGGATCTTCTATAAAAGAACCATCTTGAGTTTCTTGCTCTACACATAATATAGACCTTCGACCTACAGGACTTATGTATCCTTCTTATCAAGCTTCTCCATCTAATACATATAATCCTTCGGAATCTGATTTCAATATAAATGCTATTGAATTTTTGAAATTGATAAAGAAATGTTGAAAAAGAATTTAGCTCTACATCCTTTAACAACATCCTTTTTTAAACAGGTTTCTCAAGAGCATAAATACTTTTTAAAAGAAAAATGGTACAAATATATGTATGATAATCAAAGAAATATTTATTTCTTTGATTGGCTTAAACTAGCCATAAAGGGAGCTTATATAACTGAAGATTTATCCATCAATATGATAACAAAATTAAGCTCATCCTGGATTATAGCTTCTACCAGTTCTTCTCCACAAAGAACTGAAGAATCTATACATCCTCCATTACATCAAATCATATATAGAGAAACTTCGGCCGTACCCATAAAGGATGTAGCAATGATATAAGGAGATAAAGGTAATTCTGGATTAATTTATAAATCAGACTTAAGTCATGTTTTAGAACAAAATAATTATACAAATATTAACCTTCATACTATTGGCCAATGAACCAATAGAATTAAAGATAAAGGTGAAAATATTTTAAAAATTTATGAAGCGACTTCTTCACAAAAGATAATTAAGACACAAACTTTAGGTTTTCAAGGTGAAGCCCTTAAAGATTTAAAGTTAGAAAGGAAACCTTTAAAATTTTTAGATGAACTAATTAATCAATTATCTCATAGTTTTTCAAATATAAAACTTCAAGAAAACAAAGATAAAGAAGCTAACAATTCTATAAGTGTTTTAGTCTCAAATTCTAAAGCATCTAGCTCAGATTTAGAATTTTCTATAGCAGATCCAATAGAAGATCCTATAGAAGAAGAGTCTAAAAAAAAGAGAATCAAAATGATCAAAATCAAGAATCTCTACAAATCAATAAAATATTTAAAAGACAAAAACCAATAGTCATTGCTGCAAAGACAAGAAATTATTATCTAAGACCTACTCTAGTTGATCTTCAATTCGAAGAAAAAGCTATTCTAAATGGCCTTCGATTTGAAAACTCCTCAGTATACGAATGGAATGTAGATAGACTATCTGAATATCAAATCTTACAACTATGCCAACACATGATGATATATGCCTCAACCATCATGGCTACCGGTAATGATCAAAGGCATGCAGTAAATACAGTTACCCTTGGATTTACGGGACAATTACAGGGTTGGTGGGAAAAGTACCTATTTGGTATAGAAAGACAAGCTATACTAAATGCAGTAAAAAGAAATCCGTCAGGAAATCCTGTTATTACTCCTCAAGGTCAAATGATTCCTGATTCTATTTACATGCGTATTGCTAATATAGTAAAGCATTTTATTGGTAATTATATGAATGTAGATGAAAAAAAAAAATACAATTAATCAATTTATCTTGCCAACATTATCAGTTTTTCGTTGGTTTAAAAATGTTTTTTTTATCAAAACTCTATATAATCAATACACGGAATTCAGAATTTTGGAAAGAAAAATTTATATATGGCCTTCCTAAACTTTTTGCAGAAAAAGTTAGAAAATAATTAAAATCAGAAAATTATGAAAATTTGAATTATGGAATGTATACATATGGTGATCTAATTCAAAAGATTAATAAAGTTGGATTTTCATTATGCAATGAAATCAAACTTAAATGTCAAATTGAAAATAAAAAAAGAATCAACAAGTATGAACTTGGTGATTTTTGTTTTCAATTTGGTATGGAACCATTAGTTAGTCCTTCTAGCTAGAATGAAAAGAAAAACTTAAAAAGAAACCATCAAAAATGAAAATCTAAACATTTTTCAACTCCACAATATTATACTCGCTCAAAAAGATATTATAAAAAAATCTTCTCATAAAAACCCTTATAAAGAATTAAAGAAATCTTATATCAATGATAATCCATTTACTTTTTATCCTAAGAAAAAAGAAATACAATGTTATAATTGCAAAGAAAAAGGACATATAGCTCCTGACTACCCCAAAGTAAAAGTAAAAACAGAAAAGAAATCAAAACTATCTTAAAAGGATCCTCAGCATCATCCAGTTCCTCTGATATAGATTATTCTTCCTCTAATGCTTTAGATACATGTCATTGTAAAATATTTGACAATAAAATCCAGTATGAATTTGCTTCTTCTTCCTCTTTATCTTTAAACATACTTTCTGCTCCAGAATAGATGGTGCTAGAAATGTTTAAAGACCTAAAAGTTGAAGAATTAAAAAATAAATATTTTGAAAAAATACAAAATATAATTAAAGGAACTAAAACAGGGAAAGCCTTTACATCAAATAACATATCAGACTTACCTGAACAATTCAGCATTAAAATTGTGTTAGATAGATTAAAAGAGCAACAAGCTCCTACTCATCTTTCTATTCAAGATCTTTATCAAGAAATAAATAATCAAAAAAGCAAGAAATAAAAGAATTAAAACAAGACTTAATTGAACTTCATGAACTCAAACAACGTGTTGAGAATCTTGAATTTCACATACTCAAAATTTATCAAGAAAATAATGATAATTTAGGAAATTAAGAAAATTTTGATAAAGACTTAAATGGTTTTGTAAATTCTTTAACAAGAAATCCAATTAAAAAATGGAAAGCTCAAGCTACAATCAAGGTCAAAGACTTCTCTATTAAAGCACTCTACTTACTAGATGTGGCACAGATATTAATTTGATAAGAGAATGATTAATCCCAACAAAATATTATGAAAAAACCAATAATAAACTTAATCTAGCTACAGCTAGGGAAGAACTACATATGAAATACAAATTAAGTAATGTTTATGTCTGTAAAAATGGAACATGCATAAAGACTAATTTCCTTCTAGGAAAGGATTTAAACATTGATGTTATCCTTGGAAATCCTTTTCTACAAATTTTACAGCCTTTTCAAATTGACTCATCGGTCTAAAAACTATTTTGGACAATGAAGAGTTAAATTTTGATTTTGTTGAATTAACTCCTATTCAACATATCAATATTATTCAGACAAAGTGTAAGCAAGAATAAGATGTTCAAAAACCATTCAGATATCCAGTTCCAAATAAAACGGATCTTATTAATCGGTTCTCTGTTGTCTTCATGTTTTCTACATTTAATCCTACATCTAGATTTTGGTACCTTCAAATTCTACCCGGAGGATAGATATAAAATTATTTTTCTTTTCCCAAAAAAAATAAAATTTTAGATTATTGATAATTCTCATTCAGACCTATTTGCCTTCAGGAAGTATTCCTTGTCATTATGACATCAAGTACAAGCAAAAGCAAAGCCCCTATTTAGGAATCAAGCTCCTCCTTCATACCTACATCCCAACGAATATCAATTCCCTTCTTCAATCTAGGATTATCTGTCATTTCACAAGAACTTATCAATGCCCATTGGAGTACCATTCTTTTTGATAAAAGAAAAAACACTAGAAAACCCCTATCCAAAATTGCAAACCATATCAACGACTTAGAAAGCCAAATCCTTATATGCCATAACATCCATCAAAGAACATTGTTATCTGCCTATGCTAATGAAAAAACAACCAGAATTCACCTCCTAGAAAAGGTTAACACAGCCCTTCCAGATGAGATAGCTGTAAAAATTAGAGAAAAAACTATTTCTTGTCAGATCAAGGAGCGGTTATTGCTCAAAGCTCAATATATAAGCTACGCAATGGGCTTTACCAAATTGTTCCTGCCCTGATATGAAGTTAATATCTCATATATCGAACAAGGATTAGTCCAAAGATTTTCTTTATGCAGAGATGATTTTGAAATGATACAGCAGCTCCTTGTAATCATGCGTCATGCCCTTCGCAACCTTGGAGTCACCAAAAGACAACTTTTCATAATGATTTCATTAAGTTTGGGTGAAAGATTAGAAATCTGGTTTTATTAACCTTATCAATTATGGACCATCATGAATTATGAAGATGGAGATTTAATCTACAAAAAATTCATCTTTGCCTTAAATGATTACGAGCATCTCCCTGTTGATTATCCTGCTCATTGGTATGAATCTTATGAAGTCGCTATAATAGAATACAGTTTAGAACATCTCCAAAAGTATGATCCAGCTTCTTATCCATATCAAAGATTTCTCAATCTAAAAGGACATCTTGAATTTGCAAATACATATAGATATGTTTGGTCTAACGGTCGACGAGTTGTTTGTAGTGCTGATGATGTCGCTGAGCAAACAACGGTGATACAAAATCCTTCTAAATCTGGACATCCCAAGCTTAATCAAATTCTCAATGCCTATGAAGATATCTCTTTTGACATTTTAGAAAAAACTCATGACGAATTAGTTCAGTTATTCGATGGAGAATTCAAAAATGATAATGAAGGTTGGAATGACCCTTGTCATAATTTTGACTTTATTATGAAGTTCTCCGCTAGCTGTAATGGAATTCATCAGGATGGTGATTAACCTTATCAAGATTTAGATTTATCAAGATTTATTAAGAGTTTTCTCTATAAATCCTACAAAAAAAAGATAACAAAAACTTTATCATTGCCACCGTATCCATAGCTATGCTATTCTCTACAAACACATCAAAGTTATGTTGAAAAGTACTATACAAAAAAGCTACTTTGAGAAAGAAGACAAAAGACAATTGGGAAAAATCCAAAAGCCAACAAGAAAATTCAAGCTTTTGGAATCCAAAATCACAAACTTTATTTTTGAAATTAGTTTGGAATATAGTAGTCATACCTTTTGCTTGATGGGAATAGGCTATGCCTGGAACAACTAAATTCATGAGTTTATAATAAACTTTATATATGATAGCAAGATTTTGATTATGAGGATTCATATCAAAACCTTTTATTTGGATAGCAAGAGTAAGAGCTTCATGTGTACTTGGATCTATAAGGGAAACAAAGAAATTTGGAAAGCAATTGAAGAAAGTAGGGCCATTAGCCAAACTTGATTCAAACATTCCAAATAATGAATCACTAAATTTTTTATGTCTTGTATCTTGAACATAGATGAGAGCTTCAGTTCTAAGTCCAAGTCTTGTTAATGGCTTTAGAGCAACTTGCACTAATCCAAAATGAATATAATTGTATGTTTTAACATACTCCTTTATTTCATGGGGCTTGATTAAAGAAAGATGTTGAATATTACTGGTAATGGATTCAGTTCTTTAGATGGTTTTTACTTTATAACTTGATTTTAGTTGAAAACTTCCAACTTTATAAATTTCAGTTTTATTTTTTTGTTGAAATAGTCCAATCACAAATAACTTGATCTAAATCATCATAACCGATTTCTTCACTATTTTTAACAGACATAGAAGATAAGGAATTGATGAAGAGGAAGAAGAAAGTACAAACTTCTTAATAAGCTTAGCCACAATTTGTATTACAGAGTTATTTTAACCATATCCACCATGAGTATCTAACAAAATAGAGGATTTACACACCAACAAAATGCCTTTAATGCCATCACACAGCTAATAACGGCGACAACAATGGCTACCTCAGCTTTGCACTGATGGAATATGATTAAAATTTCTCAATAATAACAAACACAGAACTAGGTATTAAGACTTTTGACGTTCTTACTTCTAAGTCAGCAATTCCTTAAGCAAAATGAAAGCATAACAGAATAAAGATAAGTGAAAAAAATACTCTCAAAACGACTTTATATTGTCAAAGTACTTAATTACAAATTTGATACCAACTTGGCTCTGATACCAAATGGGGAAGATGGTGGGTATACAAAAGCAGAAGGGAGAGGAGAGAAGAGATGGTGGTGGAAGCAAGGCTGGATTTTCACTGGTATTCCAACTCTTGCCTATACATAAGGAAGGCTAGAACTATTTATAGTCATAGCCAACATAATTTACATTTCATTACAATTGAATTTAGACTAAATATGCATTTCATTTAATGTGCTGGCAAATTTCTTGATGCTTCCAAAATACAAGCAAAAATCACAATCTTTGCTATAGATGAACTTTATTCTGAATAGTGAGATGTCATGATTGCTTTGAGTGACTTGATAAGGTACATGTCATGTCTTTATTTCTTTTCCTTTTTTGGAGATAAGTTCGTCATGGATGTTCATGTCGGGAATAAAATACTACTTCATTCGTATGAGAGATATGCCTTCTCTTTTAGTACTTTTGCATGTACTTTTTCTAAGAACTCATTAATGGGCTAGTAGAAAAAGCTTTTCTCATCCTTCCACTGTTTTAGAAAAAGATCTTGTAGGAAGAATCTTTATGCTAGGCATAGTATTATTGGAGACTTGCATCAAAAGTGCTTATTCCAACCTTCCTTTGTTAATTCACCGTGGAATAATTGGATTAACTTTTCTCAAGTTTCTTCAGAAATATCAAAAGACATGTCTTCATAAGCATTGATAATTTGATTAAGAGCTGTATGTCCAGATTTATATGATTCTGTCTCACCGTTGTTTGCTCAGCGAGATTATCAACAATACAAACAACTCGTTGATCGTTACACCAAACATATCTGTATGAACTTGCAAATTCTAGATGTCCTTTTAGATTAAGAAATCTTTGATACTGATTAAAAGCTCGATCATAAGTTCGTAGGCGTTCTAAGCTGTATTCCATTGTAGCGACTTCATGAGATTCATACCATTGAGCTGGATAATCAACAGGGAGATGCTCGTAATCATTTAAGGTGGAAATGAACTTCTTGTTGATTAAATCTCCTTCTTCATAATTCATGATGGTCCATAATTGATAAGGTTGATAAAACTGGATTTCTGATCTTTCACCCAAACTTGATGAAATCATTATGAGAAGTTGTCTTTTGGTAACTCGAAGGTTGCGAAGGGCATGACGCACGATTGCAGGGAGTTGCTGTATCATTTCAAAATCATCTCTGCATAAATAAAATCTTTGGACTAATTCTTGTTCGATATATGAGATATCAACTTCATATGATGGCAGGAACAATTTGGAAAAGCCAGTTGCCTAGCTTATATATTGAGCTTGGAGCATTAATCGCTCCTTGATCATACAAGCAATAGTTTTTTTTCTCTAATTCTTACACTATCTCATCTAGAAGGGTTGTGTTAACCTTTTCTAGGAGGTGAATTTTGGATGTTTTTTCATCAGCATAGGTGGATACTAGTGCTCTTTGATGGATGTTATGGCATATAAAAATTTGGCTTTCTAAGTCCTTGATATGGTTTGCAATTTTGGATAGGGTTTTTCTAGTGTTTTGTCTTTTATCAAAGAGAGTGGCACAACAATGGGCATTGATAAGTTCTTGTGAAGTGACAGATAATCCTAGATTGAAGAAGGGAATTGATATTTGTTACGATGTAGGTATGAAGGGAGAGCTTGATTCATGAATAGGGGCTTTACTTGATGTCATAATGAGAAAGGATACTTCTTGAAGGCAGATAGGAGTAAAAGATAGGTTTGAATGAGAATTATCAATAACCTGAATTTTTATTTTCTTTGGGAAAAGTAAAGCAATTTTATATCTGTCCTCCGGGTAGAATTTAAAGGTACCAAAATCTGGATGTAGGATCAAATGTAGAAAACATAAAGATATCAGAGAGACAATTAATAAGATCCGTTTTATTTGAAATCGGATATTTGATTGTTTTTTGAACACCTTATTCATCTTTGCACTCTGTCTAAATACTATTGATATGTTGAATAGGAATTGATTCACCAAAATAAAAAATTAGTTCTTTATTGCCTAAAATAGTTTTTAGACCTAATGAGTCAATTTGAGAAGGTTGTAAAATTCGTAAAAAAGGTTTTCCAAGGATAACATCATTGTTTAAATCCTTTCCTAGAAGGAAATTAGTTTTTAAGCATGTTCCACTTTTACAAATATAAACATTACTTAATTTGTATTTGATATGTCATTTTTTGCTAGTAGCAGCTAGATTGAGTTTCTTATTCATTTTTTCATAATATTTTGTTGGGATTAATCCTTCTCTTATTAAATTAACATCTGCGCCGCTATTTAGTAAGTATAGTGCTTTAATAGAGAAGTCTTTGATCTTAATTGTAGCTTGAGTTTTCCATTTTTTGAGCTGGATTCCTTGTTAAAGAATTTACAAAACCATTTAAGTTTTCATCAAATTTTTCTTGATGTTCTAAATTATCATTATTTTCTTGATAATTTTTGGGTGTGTGAAATTCAAGATTCTCAACACATTGTTTGAGTTTTTGAAGTTCAATTAAGTCTTGTTTTAATTCTTTTATTTCTTACATTTGATTATTAATTTCTTTAGAAAGATCTTAAATTGAAAGATGAGTAAGAGGTTGTTGCTCTCTTAATTTATCTAAAATAGTTTTTATATTGAATTGTTCAAGTAAGTCAGATATATTACTTGATGTAGAAGGTTTTCCTTTTTTATTTCCATTGTTTATTTTCTGTATTTTTTCAAAATATTTATTTTTTTAATTCTTCAACTTTTAGATATTTAAACATTTCTAGCACCATTTTTTCTGGAGCAGAGAGTACGTTTAAAGATAAAGAGGAAGAAGAAGTAGATTTATACTGGATTTCACTGTCAAATATTTTACAATGACATGTATCTGAAGAATAATCTTTATCAGAGGAACTAGATGATTCTAAGGATGAGGATGAGGTTCCTTTTAAGATAGTTTTGATTTTTTTTTTAGAAGAAATAATTTCAGAAGGCTGTAAAATATTTTCAAATATTTATTAGTTTGTTGGCCAATAGTATGAAGGTTTATATTTGTATAATTATTTTATTCTAAAGCATGACTTATATTTGATTTGTAAATAAATTCAGTTTTACCTTTGTCTCCTTGTATTTTTGCAACATCCTTTATGGGTACTGCTGAAGTTTCGTTATAAATGATTTGAAGTAATGGAGGATGTATAGATTCTTTAGTTCTTTGTGGAGAAGAATTGGTAGAAGCTATAATCCAAGATGAACTTAATTTTGTTATCATATTGATAGATAAATCTTCAGTATTATAAGCTTTCTTTACGGCTAGTTGAAGCCAATCAAAAAAATAAATATTTCTTTGATTATCATACATATATTTGTACCATTTTTCTTTTAAAAAGTCTTTATGATCTTAAGAAACCTGTTTAAAAAAGGATTTTGTTAAAAGATGTGGAGTTAAATTCTTTTTTAACATTTCTTTATCAATTTCAAAACATTTAATAACATTTATATTGAAATCAGATTCCAAAGGATTATATGTATTAGATGGAGAAGCTTGATAAGAAAGATACACAAGTCCTGTAGGTCGAAGGTCTACATTAGGTGTAGAGCAAGAAACTCGGGATGGTTCTTTTATGGAAGATCCTACCATAGACGGAAGATGAGAATAAGACTTTCTAGAAAGTTGATAAACTGTAAGAGTTGTATCTATTGAATCTGTTTGAAAATTTATTTCAACACTTCCATCTTCATGTTCAATAATTGTTTCAATATCTTGATTTTCTAAAGACCTTTTTGGTTGAGCGTTTTCCAAGTGCCATTTACCAAATAGATTAATATCAACTTTCTAGTTGACCTTTCTTGTATGAGTTTTGGAATATTAACTTTATTTTTGAAATTAGTTTGGAATAAAGTAGTCATACTTTTTGCTTGATGGGAATAGGCTATGCCTGGAACAACTAAATTCATGAGTTTATAATAAACTCTATATATGAGAGCAAGATTTTGATTATGAGGATTCATATCAAAACCTTTTGTTTGGATAGCAAGAGTAAGAGCTTCATGTGCACCTGAATTTATAAGGGAAACAGAGAAATTTGGAAAGCAATTGAAGAAAGTAGGGCCATTAGCCAAACTTGATTCAACCATTCCAAATAATGAATTATTAAATTTTTTATGTCTTGTATCTTGAACATAGATGAGAGCTTCAGTTCTAAGTCCAAGTCTTATTAATGGCTTTAGAGCAACTTGCACTAATCCAAAATGAATATACTTGTATGTTTTAATGTACTCCTTTATTTTATGGGGCTTCATTAAAGAAAGATGCCAAATATCACTGGTAATGGATTCAGTTCTTTCAATGGTTTTTGCTTTATAACTTGATTTTAATTGAAAACTTCCAACTTTATAAATTTCATTTTTATTTACGGTTGGAATAGTCCAGTCACAAATAACTTGATCTAAATCGTCATAACTGATTTCTTCACTATTTTTAATAAACGTAGAAGATAAGGACTTTGATGATGAGGAAGAAACAGGTACAACCTTCCTAATAAGCTTAGCCATAATTTGTATTACAGAGTTATTTTAACCAAATCCACCATGAGTATCTAATGAAATAGAGGATTTACACACCAACAAAACGCCTTAAATGCCTTCACATGGCAAACAATGGCGACAACAATGGCTACTTCAACTTCGCTCTGGGCAGAATACGATTAAAATTTCTCAATAATAATAAACACAGAACTAAGTATTAAGACTTTTGACGTCCTTACTTCTGAGTTAGCCAGTCCTTAATCAAAATGAAAGCATAATAGAACAAAGATAAGTGAAGAAGTACTCACAAAACAACTTTATATTGTCAAAGTATTTGATTACAAATTTAATACCAACTTGGCTCTGACACCAACTGGGGAAGATGGTGGATATACAAAAGTAGAAGGGAGAGGAGAGAGGAGATGGTGGTGGAAGCAAGGCTGGATTTTGACTGGTATTCCAACTCTTGCCTGTACATTGATAAGGTTAGTACTATTTATAGTCTTAGCAAACATAATTTACATTTCATTACAACTGAAGTTACATTGCATTTGCATTTCATTTTATGATGTTTTGGGATTTTACTACTAGATAGAATCACAGGTTGCCATATAGATGATTTGTCTTCATGCTGTGATGAGTGTACTTGTTGACTAGGAGGATGTTGCTTTATTCTTTTGCATAGTACCTGGTTGGTTTGTTGTGGAGAGAGGAGTCTATGGAGCCTTGGCTTTTAGATTTTTCCCAATTGTCTTTAGTCTTCTTTCTCGAAGTAACTTTTTTGTATAGTGCTTTTTCAACATAACTTTGATGTGTTTGTAGAGAATAACACAGCTATGGATATAGTAGGAATGATAAAGTTTTTGTTATCTTTTCTTTGCAGGCTTTATAGAGAAAACTCTTAATAAATCTTGATAAATCTAAATCTTGATAACATTAATCACCATCCCTATGAATTCCATTGCAACTGGTGGAGAACTTCGTAATAGAGTCAAAATTATGACATGGGTCATTCCAACCTTCATTATCATTTTCGAATTCTCCATGGAATACCTAAATTAATTCTTCACGAGTTTTTCTGAAATGTCAAAAGAGATATCTTCATAGACATTGAGAGTTTGATTAAGGTTGGCATGTCTGGATTTAAAAGGATTTTGTAACACCATTGTTTGCTTAACAAGATCATCAGCAATGCAAACAACTTGTTGACCGTCACATCAAACATATCTGTATGTACTTGCAAATTCAAGATGTCCTCTTAGATTGTGAAATCTTTGATATTGATTAGAAGCTGGATCATACTTTTGGAGATGTTCTAAGCTATATTCCATTATAGTGACTTCTTGAGATTCATACCATTGAGCTAGACAATCAATAGGGAGATGCTCGTAATCATTTAAAGTAGAGATGAATTTTTGACATATTAAATTTCCTTCTTCATAATTCATGATGGTCCATAATTGATAAGGTCGATAAAACTGGATTTCTAATCTTTCACCCAAACTTGATGAAATTGTTATGAGAAGTTGTCTTTTGGTAACTCAAGGTTGTGAAGGGCATGACGCATGATTACAGAGAGCTGCTGTATCATTTCAAAATCTTCTCTGTATAAAGAAAATCTTTGGACCAATCCTTGTTCGATATATAAGATATCAACTTCATATGATGGCAGGAACAATTTGGGAAAGCCAATTGCCCACCTTATATATTGAGCTTTGAGCATTAATCGCTCCTTGATCTGACAAGAAATAGTTTTCTCTCTAATTCATGTAGCTATCTCATCTGGAAGGGCTGTGTTAACCTTTTCCAGAAGGTGAATTTTAGATGTTTTTTCATTAGCATAGGTGGATAACAGTGCTCTTTCATGGATGTTATGGCACATAAGGATTTGGCTTTCTAAGTCCTTGATATGGTTTGCAATTTTGGATAGGGTTTTTCTACTTTTTTTTCTTTTATCAGAGAGAATGGCACTCCAATGGGCATGGATAAGTTCTTGTGAAGTGACAGATAATCCTGGATTGAAGAAGGGAATTGATATTTGTTCGGATGTAGGTATGAAAGAAGGGATTGATTCCTAAATAAGGGCTTTGCTTTTGCATGTACTTGATGTCATAATGAGAAGGGATACTTCCTGAAGGAAGATAGGTCTGAATGACAATTATCAATAATCTGAAATTTTATTTTCTTTGGGGAAAGAAAAATAATTTTATATCCATCCTCTGGGTAGAATTTAAAGGTACCAAAATCTTGATGTAGGATCAAATGTAGAAAACATGAAGACATCAGAGAAATGATTAGTAAGATCTGTTTTATTTGGAATTGAATATTTAATTATTTTTTGAACACCTTATTCTTGTTTGCACTTTGCTTAAATACTATTGATATGTTGAATATGAGTTGATTCACCAAAATAAAAAATTAATTCTTTATTATCTAAAATAGTTTTTAAACTCGATAAGTCAATTTGAGTAGGCTGTAAAATTTGTAGAAAAGGGTTTACAAGGATAACATCATTGTTTAAATCCTTTCCTAGAAGGAAATTAGTCTTTATGCATGTTCCATTTTTACAGACATAAACATTACTTAATTTGTATTTGATTTGCTGTTTTTTGCTAACAGTTGCTAGATTGAGTTTATTATTGGTTTTTTCATAATATTTTGTTTGGATTAATCCTTCTCTTATTAAGTTAACATCAGTGTCACTATCTAGTAAGCAGAGTGCTTTAATAGAGACGTCTTTTATCTTAATTGTAGCTTGAGTTTTCCATTTTTTAAGTGGATTTCTTGTTAAAGAATTTACAAAACCATTTATGTTTTCACCAAAGAAAAACTTAAAAAGAAACCATCGAAAAAGAAAATCTAAACATTTTTCAACTCCGCAATATTATATTCCTTCAAAAAGATATCATAAAAAATCTTCTCATAAAAATCCTTATAAAGAATTAAAGAAATCTTATACAAAAGATAATCCATTCACTTCTTATCCCAAGAAAAAAGAAATACAATGTTATAATTACAAAGAAAAAGGACATATAGATCTTGACTACCCAAAAATAAAAGTAAAAAATAGAAAAAGAAATCAAAACTATCTTAAAAGGATCCTCAGCATCAGAGCCATCCAGTTCCCCTGATACAGATTATTCTTTCTCTCATTCTTCAGATACATGTCATTGTAAAATAATTGACAGTGAAATCCAGTATGAATTTTTTTTTTCTTCCTCTTTATCTTTAAACGTACTTTCTGCTCTAGAAGCACTGGTGCTAGAAATGTTTAAAGATTTCAAAGTTGAAGAATTAAAAAGAAATATTTTGAAAAAATGTAGAATATGAATAAAGGAAATAAAACAGAAAAAGCTTCTACATCAAATAATATATCTGACTTACCTGAACAATTCAGCATTAAAACTGTATTAGCTAGATTAAGAGAGTCGCAAGCTCCTCCTCATCTTTCAATTCAAGATCTTTATAAAGAAATTACTAACCAAAAGCAAGAAATAAAAGAATTAAAACAAGACTTAATTGAACTTTAAGAACTCAAATAACATGTTCAAAATCTTGAATTTCACACACTCAAAAATTATCAAGAAAATAAGGATAATAAACTAGAACCTCAAGAAAAATTTGGTGAAAACTTAAATGGTTTTCTAAATTCGTTAAAAAAATCCACTTAGAAAATGGATTACTCAAGCTACAATTAAGATCAAAGACATCTCTAGTAAAGCACTCTGCTTACTAGAGAGTGGCGCAGATGTTAATTTAATATGAGAAAGATTAATCCCAATAAAATATTATGAAAAAGCCAAAAATAAACTCAGCCTAGCAACTGCTAGTAATAAACTCCATATCCATTATAAATTAAATAACATCCATGTTTGCAAAAATGACACATGTATAAAGACTAATTTCTTGGTTGGAAAAGACTTAAACAATGATGTTATCTTTGGAAATTCTTCTCTACTGATTCTACAACCTTTTCAAATTAAATCATCAGGCCTTAAAACTATTAAAGACAATAAAAATTAATTTTTGATTTTGTTGAATCAACTCCTATTTAACATATCAATATCATTCAAAATCAAATTGCTTATAAAGAAAAACAAATTGCATATCTTCAAGAAGATATGAATTCTTTAAGAATTGAAAAAGAATTACAAAAACTAGAATTCCAAAAAGATTCAATCCAATTTCAAAAATCTCTTAAAACAAAATGCTGTTTTTACCGCCCTTCTGCCTTTTGGCACAGGAAACACCATACTGTTTCTCTTCCATATATTAATAATTTCAATTAATCTCAAATTCCTACTAAAGATCGACCAATTCAGATGAATAAAGACTTTGTACAACTATGTACTATAGAAATCAATGATCTTCTTGTTAAAAAGCTTATTTAGAAATCATAATCCCCTTGGAGTTGTATAGCGTTTTATGTAAATAAAGTGCATGAACAAGAACGAGATGTTCCCCATCTTGTTATCAACTACAAGCCTTTAAATAAAGTCTTAAAGTCCATCAAATATCTAGTTCCAAATAAAACTAATCTTATTAACCGTTTAGCTGGTGCCTTCTTTTTTCAAAATTTTATCTTAAATCAAGATTTTGGCAAATTTAAATCACCCCAGAGGACAAGTATAAAACTGCTTTTACAGTACCATTTGGCCATTACGAGTGGAAGTTATGCCATTTGGTTTAAAAAATGCACCTTCAGAATTTCAAAGAATAATGAATGACATTTTTAATCCATATCAAGCTTTTACACTCGTCTATATAGATGACAATCTTGTGTTTTCAAAATCTATTTTTGACCATTGGAAACATTTAAATTGCAAATGCGCATGACCAAAAATCCCGTAGAATGGTCACCTCCTCATAAAAGCTGCTCAAAATATTAAATAGAAAGTCCAAAATTCACCTTGTTTAACTATCCCTCATCTAGATTTATTAAAAATAGTTCATGCAGATGCATCTGAAATAGGTTTTGGAGGAATCCTTTTACAAAAAAACATCCTTCGAAAAGAAAAAATTCATCATTTCACTTCTGGAACAAGGACGCCCACTCAATAAAATTATTCAACTATCAAAAAGGAAATCCTATCCATAGTAAATAGTTTAATGAAGTTCCAAAGTGATTTATTAAACAAAATTTTTTATTAAGAATAGATTGTAAAACTGCTAAAGAAATTTTTCAAAAAGATGAAAAAAATCTTGTTACTAAGCAAATCTTTGTTCGCTGGCAAGCTTTATTAGCCATATTCAACTTCAACATTGAGTATATTGTGTCACGCCTCGATCCCAGGAATCTGGGGATTCGAGTGGGCCCAGGGGGTGGATACATAATCCCATAGAAGTCCGTGCCCTAAAGGATAGGCACGAATTCTTGCAAGGGAGATTCCACAGGAATGTGTGAGGAAAACCATCACATGTAAGAATATAACTCATCATAAACGGGCTCTTGCAAAATACTCTGTAAGGATCAAGAGTAGTAAGAAAACATATCCTTTTTCATGCTTAGATAGATATATATATACATATCAATGTTAAAGTCGTTTAATTACATTTCATGCAACCCAACTACTACTTAAGTTAGATACAAAAGTTCAATAAGCGCTTTCCCCAATGGAAGACCAGAGTGTGACTATAACCTCCTAGATTGACGTACTCTATAGGATGACTAATAAAAGACATCGCCATCCTTCCATTCATCTATAGCCCAAGGTACCGTTGGGGCACTCTCAGGGGGCACATCAACACCCAAGTTGGGACCAGGTTCTGTACCTGCAATACCAAGGGTAACACTGTTAACACAACAGTTAAGCAAGTACTGAGGCATATGAAAAAAGTATAACATAATATATATTAAGGGACTTAACAGTATACACTGATTAAAGAGGGTAATGATAAATTACTAGACATATAGTGCATGAGTGACAATGAATGAGGAAATTGAAATTTAAACGCCGTACATACAAAGGGGCAACCACAATGCTCTATTCTTCCAAAAAGGGAGCATACATATGGGTTGCTAGGGGATCAAGCTAGCTTCCCGAGGAGCGTCGACAACAACTCCTCCATAAACTACTGCAGTATGGACATACGTATACCCAAAGGGCACAAGTTAAGTGGTGCTGACTCGGATTCAGTCAAATTAGTCATAACATACATAAGGAATAGTTAATCAGGAAGGCAAATAGACAATTAAGCGAAGCAGATGCATATGGGCAACAAGCGCCCGGACCTCGGCTACACCCTTGGCTAGCAAGCACACACTCAGTAGAAGCTCTGGCTTATCAGACACACACTCATTAGAAGCTCAAGTCCGAATTGCCTCAAGGTTTGCAAGAGAAAGTGAATCCGATAATGAAATGTTGAAAGTAGTGTATTTTAGCAAGATGAATGCATTCGGACCAAGTATCCCAGAATCATTATTCACCCTATATTATGTAACCCACGATCCCCAAGGACATTCAACACGATGTACTCACAAAACGTCCGGTGTCGTTGTGTTACCGCGTCTTGGTATCACCACATATGCAGACTGGACACCCCTTCTTATGCCAACATCTATGACTTGTCATTGGGAGATCATCTGAAATCGTTCATTCTCTCCAACATAAGGTTACCATTGGGCCAGTGTGGTGGTATAAGAGGTGCCAACACTAAGGCCCTATAAACTCATTGAGGGTTCCTAATATCCTACATTCACTGGGTTCTTAGAGCTTATCCGTGTACAATGCTACGGCTTGGCCGAATGGTTCATGGTCCTTTTTAAATTTCAGGCGCATTTATGGCTTAACTGAATATTAGCTACGGCTTAGCCGAGTTAAGCCTACGGCTAGGTTACAGTGAGGTTACGCCTCAGCCGTAAGGCATTTCACGGTGTAGCCGTGTCCAAGCTGTAGAAGGGAATGGGTCTTCAAGCTCTCTGGAAAGTCCGTCGTAAAAAGGCTTACAGCTTGGGCACGGGCTGGCTACGGCTTAGCTGGAGTCCATTTCATGGTGCAGCCATAGGTAAGCCGCAGTACAAAAGCCAGTTTTGTTGCTCTCAGGACTTTGAGCCATAAACATGTACGGCTTAGTCGTGGCTTCACCGTATGCTTTAGAAAACCTGAAGTTAGTTCTGTAGCTTAGTTTTAATACAAATTGGTACAGAACCTGCATTGTGGGGAGTTTCTATGGCTCAATTGTAGTGTCCCTGAAGGTGTTCAATACCCACACACCCTCCTATTCCATGTTTACATCCTAACTCAAATCATACCACATTTGTATCAATTAAAACGATGAAAAAAACTGGAATTGGAAAATGCAAGGTGCTAACTCAATAGTCAATAACTTAATCATGCATGCAGTACATACAACTCAAATACTTGCCTCTTAACAGTGTTTGCCCTCCTTAAGTTTTCTTATTGTGCGGTTAGGGGGAAATCTCTAAATTGAAATGGGTTCTCTACAAGTAAAACATGCAATGAAGAATGAGGCTTAGATTCACATGCATGTCATGTGGTGGAGTCCTTATGTCCCTAATAAACCCAGAAAGAAGGAAATGGAAGCAATCCCCACCTTATGCTGTTGTAGTATTGGAGAAGGTTGTGATTCTAAGAAAGAGGTACCCATGTAAAGAAGAAGAGGATGGAGGGATGCTATTAGTATCACATGCAAGCTCTAGCTCCCTCCTTTTCCAGCTCTAAGGTGCAATGGAGAAAGGGGAGAAGGAAGTAGCTCCAGCACCCAAGAAAAAGTGGAATAGAGAATAACGAACGTTGGGTCTCTTTTAACTTAAACTTTCCTATAGTTATCATGCAAGTCCAAACTTTCTAAGAAATTTTAGTTTAGGCCAGATGGACCTCAATTGGCCTAAAACGAGTTCGGATCTAATCAAGCCCAACACGAAAAATGATCTACATGAAAAATTACACGAAAGGCAATGGGTTGAGGTGTCCATAGGGTTCAAGAATAATTACAAAAAGCCCCTTAACTACTTAGACAAGGTTAGAACCCGGCCCATCTATCGTCCACAATCCGAACCCAATAGTTTTGAATTAAATTAGCCTTAGTAAGGTTTACTTAGTATAAAACAAGATTAATTAGCGTAAATTAAGACCAGTGGGATTCGAGACCTCACATTCTCCCCCACTTAGGATCATTTGGTCCTCCGAATGTGACGTACCTAGGGTAATAGTTCCGAATTTGATCTTCAAGTTCCCAAGTGGCCTCTTCTTGTCCGTGATGCTCCCATAGGACCTTAACCCATTTGATCGTTCCGTTATGCAGCACTTGTTCTTTAGTGTCAATAATACGGAGTGGTCTTTCTTCATAGCTCACATCAGGCTTAACTTGGATGTCATCCAATTCAAGCACATGAGAAGGATCTGGGAGGTACTTCCTAAGCATCGACACATGGAATACATTATGAACTCCCTCCAGCGGGGGTGGTAGTTCCAATCAATAAGCTAATTCTCCAACCCTGCTCAGAATCTCGAAAGGTCCTACAAACCGTGGAGCTAACTTGCCCTTCTGTTCAAACCTGATAGTACCCTTCATTGTGGAAACATTTAAGAAAACTTTATCCCCCACTTGGAACTCAAGGGGCCGTCGGCAGTTATCTGCATAACTCTTCTGGCATGATCGTGCAACCTTCAATTTATCTTGCAGCTTCTGTACTTTTTCTGTCGTATCTATAACCGAAGAGGGTCCATGGAAACTTCTAACTCCAACTTTTTCCCAACAGACCGGAGTACGGCACTTACGTCCATACAAAGCTTCGAACGGGGCCATTCCGATGCTCACGTGATAACTATTATTGTACGCGAATTCACATAAGGAGAGGTGTCTATCCCACTCCTTTCCGAAGTCCAACATGTAAGCTCGTAGCATATCTTCAAGGGTCTGTATCGTTCACTCCGATTGCCCATCGGTCTGTGGATGATAGGCTATGCTAAAACTGAGTTTGGTACCCAAGGATGCTTGAAAAGATTGCAAGAGGGAAGACACGAATCTGCTGTCTCGTTCAGATACAATTGAAACTGGAGTACTGTGTAGCCGCACAATCTCATTAATGAAGATCTTGGCCATCTCATGAAATTTCATCCCTTTCCTAATGGGAATAAAGTGGGCTAAGTTTGTTAGTCGGTCGACAATCGCCCACACACATCATGGTGCTTACTAGTTCGGGGCAGCCCTGAAACAAAATCCATTGTCAAATTCTCCCATTTCCACTTAGGGATTTGTAAAGGATGCAACAGACTGGGAGGCTTCCTATGCTCAGCTTTTACATGTTGGCAGGTAAGGCACCTTGCTACAAAGCCCGCAATATCTCGCTTCATGTTATTCCACCAGAACCTGCCATGTAAATTTCGGTACATTTTTGTACTCCCGGGGTGCATGGAATATCGAGCACAATGTGCTTCAGTCATGATTGCCCTTTTTAAGTTATGATTTTGGACCACTGGAACACAAAGTCGATCTCTGAAATACAGTACGCCATCTACTATCCTGAAATTGGGTCTCTTCGATATATGGTCACGAATCTTAACAAACTCTGGATCTTCAAACTGCCTCTCCTTGATTTGCTGGATTAGGGTGGGCTCGAAGACTGACATAGCTACGAGCATAACCTTGTCATCCATGAATTTGACTTCCACATCTAGATCTTAGAACTTTTCGACTAAAGACCATTCACCACACATTGCTGCCAACTCAACGGTGGACTTTCTGCTCAAAGCATCAGCCACTACATTCCCTTTTCCAGGAAAATATTTGATCGGAAAATCATAATCCTTTATGAATTCTAACCATCTACACTGTCTCATGTTAAGATCATGCTGCGAAAATAAATACTGGAGACTACGATGGTCGCTATGGACCTCAAATCTCTCCCCGTACAGATAGTGTCTCCACAACTTCAACGCAAAGAGCACTACAGCTAATTCTAAATCATGTGTAGCATAATTTTTCTCATGGTCCTTCAATTGCCGAGATCCATATGCTATCACCTTTCCATTCTGCATGAGTACACATCCTAGCCTAATCCTCGAAGCATCGGTATATATAACAAATCCACCACTATCCTCTGGTAGGGATAAGATTGGAGCTGAGGTTAGTTTCTCCTTAAGGAGTTGAAAACTCGACTCGCATTCAGCCAACCAAACAAATGGCTCATTCTTCAGAGTCAATTTTGTCAAAGGTGCCACTATTTTTCTATAATAACCTTCTATAATAACCTGCTGAGCCAACAAAGCTTCTAACCTCTGCAGCTGTTTTAGGGCTTTGCTAATTGGTTATAGCCTTAACTTTAACTGGATTGACTGCAAGCCCATCTTTAGAAATTATATGCCCCAAAAAGGTAACTTGCTCTAACTGGAATTCACATTTGTCCAGTTTAGCATACAGCCGGTGGTCCCTTAATAATTGTAGAGAAATCTTCAAATGTTCTGCATGCTCGTCTCGGGTCTTGGAATATACCAACACATCATCAATGAAAATGACCATAAATCGATCAAAGTAGGGTGAGAAGATTTTGTTCATCAAGGCCATAAATACCGCCAGGGCATTTGTTAACCCAAAAGGCATAACTAAGAATTCATAATGCCCATATCTTGTTCTGAAAGGTAATATTGATGTATCTTGATCCCTGACCCATAGTTGGTGATATCCGGACCTTAGGTCAATCTTTGAAAAATGGGTTGCACCTTGTAATTGATCAAAGAGTTCATCGATTCTGGGCAGTGGATATTTGTTTTTAATCGTCACCTAATTCAACTGCCTGTAATCAATACACATTCTGAGGGAGCCGTCCTTCTTCTTCACGATCAAGACTAGGGCTCCCCATGGTGATGTGCTAGGACGAACAAACCCTTTATCCAATAAGTCCTGCAACTGTACCTTTAGCTCCCGTAACTCTGCTGGTGCCATTCTATACGGAGCCTTAGAAATGCGGGTGATACTAGTACTAACTCTATCGTAAAGTCCACTTCCCTAATTGGAGGAAGACTAGGTACTTCATCAGGAAACACATCCGGGAATTCACAAACCACTGGTATTTCATCTAACTTCTTAGGTGATTTCTTCTCTACGATGAAGGCAATATACCCTTCACAACCACTATGAATTAGTCTCTCCGTTCGAAATGCTGAAATTAATCTAGTGTTCGAACTTTTCTTGTCACCTTGGAACACAGCAGTTGGGCCGTCTTCGCTCACCCTCACGGTGACAGTCTTACGGAAATGTCCAGATAGGCTATATACTTGGTCAGCCAATCCATGCCTAAGATTATATCAAAATCGTGCATGGGTAAAACAATGAGTTTCGCTGGGAGAAGGACCTCACCAATAAGAACTCGACAACTAGAGTAATAATCATCACAAGTCACCCTCTTGCCAACCGGAGTGATGACACTCAAACCATACGGTAATTGTGCTGGCGGTTCCCTTATCCTACTAGAGAATCGGGGTGAAATGAAGGAATGCGAAGATCCTGAATCAAACAATACTTTAGCTTCTACGTCACAAACAGTAACCTTACCTACAACCACGTGCCCTGTTACTTCTGCTTCTTCATGAGTCAACGCATAGGCCCGGCCTTACCTCTGGGGTCGGTTTTGATGTCCTTGCTTCTGCTGTCCTTGACCTTGCTGTGTCTGCCCTTGGCCTTGCCTCCCTTGCTGTTGCTGATGGTTAGGCGCGGGTGGTGTCACCTTAGAAGACTGCTGGTACTGCTGCTTCAATGGGGCTTGACTAGAGTCCTTCCTTCTCGGGCACTCGGACAAGTAATGGTCCATTGAGCCACAGCCAAAACAGGCTCTCGTGGACCTCCAACATTTGCTAGTCTCATGTCCCTTCCCACGCATACCGCAGATTAGTCATGATTCTCCACTAACAACCCCCTTCTGTTTCTTAGAATGCTGCTGACCTTTCCTAGAAGGCGGAGCACTCCTCCTAGACTCTCCCAAGAATAGGCTTTTCTCAATTTCTTCCACTGTATAGGCCCTGGCTACCTCGTCATCTTATTGAGCTGGACGTTGAAAGGCGGTAGCATGACCTTTAATAGCAATCCTCAACCCTTCCAGAAACCTTTTCACTCTCTTTTCCTTAGTGTCAATCAGGTCTAGAGCAAACTGAGAGAGCTGGATGAATACATGCACGTACTCTACAACTATTAGGGAGTTCTGCTGTAGGGCGAGGAACTCTTCCTTCTTCTTACGCGGTACATGTTCGGGAATAAATTTCTTCCTAAACTGCCTCTTAAAGGCTTCCCATATAGTAGCATTTGGCATGGCCCTAATATGGTCCTGGATACTCTTCCACCAAGTATCTACAATATCCCTGAACATGGATGCTGTAAGGACCACTTGATGCATTGGTGCACAAGTTAGGGTATCGAAGACATTCTTAGTGTGGACGAGCCATTCGTCAGCTTGCAACAGGTCCTCTTGTCCAGTAAACTCTATGGCTCCCCTCTTTCGGAACTTCTCGTACAAGGAATTGGGGTCTCCAGATGGATTTTGTTTGTCCAGTAAAGCGGCCAATTGCATCTGCATGGTGGCTTGGTTGGCATTACTAGCAGCTAACTGATGCATCATCATCAGGAACCGTTTCTCCGTGTTGTATGTGGGATGAGGAGGAGGTTACAGTGGAGGGTCTGCACCTTCCAACTCCTCATTTTTACAGTCATTATCACCCGAACTATTGTTTGTACCAAACCCAGATGCCATGGATCTGCAATTATAATGATTGCTAGTCATTGTCATATATATACATATATACTACAACTATATAAAGGGTTATATAACCACAATAGAAAATTCAACCCCGAACGGACCTATCGGATCCTCACCACGTTTCCTAATGTTGCTAAGTCCTTTGATTGACTTCTTAGAGTGTCTCTAATACCATTACTTACGTATGTCATGCCCTGATCCCGGGAATTTAGGGATTCGAGTGGGCCCCCAGGGTGTGGATATGTAATCCCGTAGAAGTCCGTGCCCTGAAGGATAGGCACGAATTCCTACAAGGGAGATTCCACAAGAATGTGTGAGGAATACCAACACACGTAAGAATATAACTCATCATAAACGAGCCCCTACAAAATACTCTGTAAGGATCAAGAGCAATAAGAAAACATATCCTTTTTCATGCTTAGATAGATACATATATACATACATATCAGTGTTAAAGTTGTTTAATTACATTTCATGCAACCCAACTACTACTTAAGAAGTTAGATACAAAAGTCCAATAAGCGCTTTCCCCAATGGAAGACCAGAATGTGACTATAACCTCCTAGATTGACACACTCCATAGGATGACTAATAAAAGACGTCGCCATCCTTCTATTCATCTATACCCTGGGGTACTGTTAGGGCACTCTCCGAGGGCGCATCAACACCCGAATTGGGACCGGGTTCTGTACCTGCAATACCAAGGGTAACACTGTTAACACGACGGTTAAGTAAGTACTGAGGCATATGAAAAAGTATGACATAATCTATATTAAGGGACTTAACAGTATACACTGATTAAAGAGGGTAATGATAAATTACTAGACATATAGTGCATGAGTGACAATGAATGAGGAAATTGCAATTCAAACGCCGTACATAAAAGGGGCAACCACGATGCTCTATCCTCCCAAAAAGGGAGCATACATATGGGTTGCTTGGGGATCAAGCTAGCTTCCCGAGGAGCATCGACAACTCCTCCATAAACTACTATAGTATGGACATACGTATACCTAAAGGGCACAAGGTAAGTGGTGCCGACTCGAATTCAATCAAACTAGTCATAACATACATAAGGAATAGTTAATCAGGAAGGCAAACCGATAATTAAGCGAAGTAGATGCATATTGGTAACAAGGGCCCGGACCTCGACTACACCCTTGGCTAGCAAGCACACACTCAGTAGAGGCTCTGGCTTGTCAGACACGCACTCATTAGAAGCTCAGGTCTGAATTGCCTAAGGGTTTGCTAGAGGAAGTGAATCCGATAATGAAATGTTGAAAGTAATGTATTTTAGCAAGATGAATGCATTCGGACCAAGTATCCCAGAATCATTATTCACCCTATATTGTGTAACCCACGATCCCTAAGGTCTGAATTACCTAAGGGTACAGAACCTGCATTGTGGGGAGTTTCTATGGCTCAATTGTAATGTCCCTGAAGGTGTTCAATACACACACACCCTCCAATTCCATGTTTACGTCCTAACTCAAATCATACCACATTTGTATCAATTAAAACGATGAAAAAGACTGGAATTGGAAAATGCATGGTGCTAACTCAATAGTCAATAACTTAATCATGAATGCAGCACATACAACTCAAATACTTGCCTCTTAACAGTGTTTGCCTCCTTAAGTCTTCTTATTGTGCAGTTAGGGGGAAATCTCTAAGTTGAAATGGGTTCTCTATAAGTAAAACATGCAATGAAGAATGAGGCTTAGATTCATATGCACATCATGTAGTGGAGTCCTTATGCCCCTAATAAACCCAAAAAGAAGGAGATGGAAGCAATCCCTCACCTTATATTGCTGTAGTGTTGGAGAAGGTTGTGATTCTAAGAAAAAGGTTCCCAAGTAAAGAAGAAGAGGATTGAGGGATGCTATTAGTATCACATGCAAGCTCTAGCTCCCTCCTTTTCTAGCTCTAAGGTGAAATGGAGAAAGGGGAGAAGGGAGTAGCTCCAGCACCTAAGAAGAAGAGGAAGAGAGAATAACGAATGTTGGGTCTCTTTTAACTTAAACTTTTCTGTAGTTATCATGCAAGTCCAAACTTTCTAGGAAATTTCAATTTAGGCCAGATGGACCTCAATTGGCCCAGAATAAGTTCGGATCTAAACAAGACCAACACGAAAAATGATCTACTTGAAAAATTACATGAAAGGCAATGGGTTGAGGTGTCCATAGGGTTTAAGAATAATTACAAAAAGGCCCTTCACTACTTTGATAAGGTTCGAACCCGACCTATCTACCTGTCCACGACCCGAACCTAATAGTTTTAAATTAAATTAGCCTTAGTAAGGTTTACTTAGTATAAAACAAGATTAATTAACGTAAATTATGACCAATGGGATTCGGGACCTCACATATTGTAGGTAAAAATAATTCTCTTCATGAGTTTTTATCTTGTGAGTTTTCATAGGGACAAAAGAATAAAGCCTCGGTAAATTAGGCCCTTTCTCCAGTCCCCAACTGATAAGGTTTCTTCCATTATGAACATTACACCGTTATCTAGAAAATCCAGCGGCAATTATCTTGAGAGATGGGGAGCAACCCATACTTGTAATGTTCCTTAATTTCAAAGTCCATCAAGCCCTGTAACCAGAAAACCTCAAGCTTCACAAGCCCAATATTTTGCCACAAAATTACCATTGAGAATTTGTTCTTTAGATGACATGTCTTACACCAATACCATTTCCACTAAACATCTTATTCAAACCCTTTTTTCTCCTAATCACTTATTTATCCAACCTCTTGACTATAAAGTCTATGAACAGATTCTGATTAGAACTGGCAACTGTAGTATTGATCATACAGATGGATCAAAAAATTCATACTTAAATGCTTTACCACCCAATATTACTATCCTATATTCAAAAATCAAAATCATGCATGTTCTCTCTGCAGAAGAATGGGGATGACCTCTTTATATGCCTTAAAGGCTTGATTCAGAACTTATTTTTAATTATTATGACTATATTTATGTTTGGGAAGTCATCCTCTATTATCAAAACCCATCCTTCCAACATTCCTAGTTCATCATATTCAAATCAAACTCCCATAAAACACCTATGTGGTTCTTCACACAATTCTGAATCCCTTTTGGTGCCACTAAAGACATCCTTCCCCAAGCACTTTTTCCTATTTATGAATCCTATTCTGTATCATTTAAAGCCCTTCTCAAATTGGAAGAAAAACGCCTTTATCAGCACCTACAATTTGCAAAGAACCTTATGTTACTATGCAGTTTTACTCCAAGCAGGAGATTCCTTGGATCTTGAAATGGAATTTTTATAAAGAAATGGACTTCAGTCCACCAGATTTATCTTGAATGATTTATAGCTAGTTTTGGCATCAATTTGATTATACTGCAATACTCCAGCAATATTCTACCGATCAAGCTATAAAGTCATCATTCTCTGAAGTTCTTAAAACTCCTGAAAAGGAAAAAAAAGGCTTTATCCAGCAAGTGATATTGACAAACAGAAGAATTCTTGTTCAGCCTCTCCTTCTGCTTTATGCAGCAGCAAATTTGCTTCAACTCAAAAAAGAATTTCAAAAGAAAATTTTTGAACAAATACAAAAAAGAATGGTCATCTGAAATTCTCCATTAAGTTTTGGTCAGCAGTTGCATCATCTTTGGGTTGATGACAATCCTTTTGAAAATATTGCTCCTGAACCAGATACAAATTCTAATGAGACAAAAAGTGATAATGAAGGATTCATATCTATCTGAAGAAAAGGAAAAAAAAGAAAGCCAAGACAAGACATATACTTTATCAAGCCACTCAATTTCCCACAAAGCAATCATGACAATCCACTATTCAAAATAAAGTTCATTTACAGTGAAGATTGTGATCTTATCTAGCAATCCTGAAGCATCATAAAATTTGTCAGCACATGAAATGAAATGCAAATGCAATGTAAATTCAGTTATAATGAAATATAGATTATGTTTGTTATGATAATAAATACGTCTAGTCTTCCTCATATACAGGCAAGAGTTCGAATACCAGTCAATATCCAGCCTTGCTTCCACCACCATCTCCTCTCTCCTCTCCCTTTCGCTTTTGAATACCCACCATCTTCTCCATTTGGTATCAAAGCCAAGTTGGTATCAAATTTGTAATCAAGTACTTTGGCAATATAAAGTTGTTTTATGAGTATTTCTTCAGTTATATTTGTTATGTTATGCTTTGATTTTGCTTAAGGAATTGCTGACTTAGAAGTAAGAACGTCAAAGGTCTTAATACTTAGTTCTGTGTTTGTTATTATTGAGAAATTTTAATCATATTCTGCCCAAGCGATGCTGAGGTAGCCATTTTGTCACCGTTGTTAGCCATGTGAAAGCGTTTAAAGCTTTTTGTTGGTGTGTATAATCCTCTATTTCGTTAGATACTTGTGGTGGATTTGGTTAAAATAACTCTGTAATATAAATTATGGCTAATCTTATTTAGAAGTTTGTACCATCTTCTTCCTCATCATCAAATTACTTATCTTCTATGTCGATTAAAAATAGTGAAGAAATCAGTTATGACGATTTAGATCAAGTCATTTATAACTGGACTATTCCAACCGTAAATAAAAATGAAATTTATAAAGTTGGAAGGTTTTAATTAAAATCAAGTTATAAAGTAAAAACAATTAAAAGAACTGATTCATTACTAGTAATATTCAGCATCTTTCTTTAATCAAGTCCCATGAAATAAAGGAGTATGTTAAAATATACAACCATATACATTTTTTATTAGTGCACGTTGCTCTAAAGCCATTAATAAGACTTGGACTTAGAGCAGAAGCTCTCATCTATGTTCAAGATACTAGACATAAAAAATTCAGTGATTCATTACTTAGAATGGTTGAATCAAGTTTGGCTAATGGCCCTACTTTCTTCAATTGCTTTCCAAATTTCTCTGTTTCCCTTATAGATCCAGGTGCACATGAAGCTCTTACTCTTACTATCCAGACAAAAGGTTTTGAGATGAATCCTCATAACCAAAATCTTGCTCTTATATATAAAGTTTATTATAAACTTATGAATTCAGTTGTTCCAGGCATAGCCTATTCCCATTAAGCAAAAGGCATGACTACTTCATTCCAAACTAATTTCAAAAATAAAGTTACTATTCCAAAACTCATACAGTGGAATGATATTAATCTATCTAGTAAATAGTGCTTAGAAAATGCCCAACCAGAAAGGTTTTTGGAAAATCAAGATATTGGAACAATTATTGAATATAAAGATGGAAGTGTTGAAATAAATTTTCAAACAGATTCAAGAGATACAATTCATATAGTTTATCAACCTTCTAGAAATTCTTATTCTCATCCTCCCTCTGTGGTAGGATCTTCCATAAAAAAACCATCCCAAGTTTCTTGCTCTACACCAAATGTAGACCTTCGACCTACAGGACTGTCACAACCTGAGCCTAGGGTTCAGGGGTTAGCAAAAGCTAAACCGATGACACACGTACTCCCGTGCCTGTACACGAAGACCTGGTCTAAATGCATACGCACAAGGGAACATTCACATGTGCAAAACATGTACGCAGAAGCTGGAAACATCAGAAACATCAAACTAACAGTACAAGAAGAGAATACGAAAACCGAACTGACATATATACATAACTGAGGGTTTTACAAAATGAACAAAATAATATGTACACATCATGACAAATACAAGTATGACAATCCTCAAAAAAGGAAGACTCTTATGCTAGTCATTTTTCCAGGGGTGATACGGCTTAACCGTAGGTGAACGTACAGCTTAGCCGTAGGCATCTTACGGTGTTGCCGTAATATGCACTGCGGCTCTCCCGCGGTACCCTTTACTGTTCATCCGCAAATGCAGTTCACCCGTATTTTATTCTACAGCTTAGCCACGTGTGTTCTACGGCTTAGCCGTGGCTGAGCCATAGGAGGAAACTGTCAATTACTTGCTTTCAGTTAATCCAGAAGAAGGCACCCTGTACTGATCTATGGCTGGGTCACGACTAAGGTACGGCTTAGCCGTAAGACAATATACGGCTTAGCCTTGTCCTGGCCATAGAAGAAAATTGGGTTTTCACCCTCTCTGGACTTTAAGCCATAGGTGACATACGGCTTAGCCGTACATGCACGGGGTCAAATTCTGAATCAAGTACAGAAAACCTTTAATGACATCAGAAGTGCAAATATCCAACAAAGAAAGAGGGAATACTAACAAATTAGGCTGTAAACACGTTTTCCATGCAAATTCATGTGAATTAACCAAAATCAAACAAATACCAACATGGGTTCTCACATATTATGGTTATAATTGCCTTATTTGAATTCAATTACACAATTTGCAGTCCTTGGGCTCAAACACAACCAAACGTCAACCACTACAACATGCATGCATGAGAAACAGGAGGAATCCTTAAGAGCATGATCAAGAAACCATAGAACGAGAAGAATAAGAATGAGATGAGGGAGATGGAAGAGAACCCAAAGCTCACCTCAATCCAATCGTCAGAGCATGAAAGAGAATGAAGAGAACCCTCACTTTGGCTTGATCGATGATGGAGGAGAGAACTCAGGAGAGGGAGAGAGAGAACTTCACGTGAATAGTGAGAGAAAAGAGAGAACGTGAGTCTATGGAATGGCCGGATCTCCCTTATATATATAACAAAGATAGAAGTTTACATACAAGCCCAAGGTTAAGACAAATTACATTTCAAGTCAAATCCGAGTCCAATGGAATCATACGACATCGGTTGCAAATGACGTAGTTACGAGAGTTAACAAGCTCAACGAAAGACACGTGTTGACATCAAGATGATGCAAAATTGACCATGCCTAAGAAAAGCTAAAATTACGAAAAAGTGCTTGGTTTACCTAATCCAGGTCAAACTCAACCCAACTACCTATCCATGACCCGCAACGAACCCAAAACACAAGCAAAACACAATTAACAATGAAAACAGGATTAATTAGGTGCTAAATCAGGTCAAGCTGGGTCGGAGTGTTACAAGGACTTATGTATCTTTCTTATTAAATTTCTCCATCTAAAATATATAATCCTTCGAAATCTGATTTCAATATAAATGTTATTGAATATTTTGAAATTGATAAAGAAATGTTAAAAAAAATTTAGCTCTACATCCTTTAACAAAATAATTTTTTAAACAGGTTTATCATGAGTATAAAGACTCTTTAAAAGAAAAATGGTACAAATATATGTATGATAATAAAAGAAATTGGCTTAAACTAGCCATAACGAAATCTTATAATACTGAAGATTTATCCATCAATATGATAACAAAATTAAGCTCATGTTGGATTATAGCTTTTACCAATTCTTCTCCACAAAGAACTGAAGAATCTATACATCCTCCATCACATCATATCATATATAAAGAAACTTCGGCCGTACCCATAAAAGATGTAGCAAAGATACAAGGAGATAAAGGAAAATCTAAATTTATTTACAAATCAGATTTAAGCCATGTTTTATAACAAAATAATTATACAAATATTAACCTTCATACTATTGGCCAACAAACTGATATAATTGAAGATAAAGTTAAAAAATTTTACAGCCTTCTGGAATTATTTCTTCTAAAAAAGAAATCAAAACTATCTTAAAAGGATCCTTATCCTCATCTTTAGGATCATCTGGTTCTTTGATAAAGATTATTCTTTAGATAGATGCCATAATAAAATATTTGGCAGTGAAATCCAGTATGAATCTGCTTCTTCTTCCTCTTTATCTTTAAATGTACTCTCTACTCCAGAAGAAATGGTGCTAGAAATGTTTAAAGATCTAAATGATGAAGAATTAAAAAATAAATATTTTGAAAAAATACAGAAAATAAACAACGGAAATAAAAAAGGAAAAGCTTATATGTCAAGTAATATATTTGACTTACCTGAACAATTCAGTATAAAAACTATTTTAGATATATTAAGAGAGTAATAAATTCGTACTCATCTTTTAATTCAAGATCTTTATAAAAAAATTCATAATCGAAAGCAAGAAACAAAAGAATTAAAACAAGACTTAATTGACCTTCAAGAACTTAAACAACATGTTGAGAATCTTGAATTTCACACACTCAAAAAAAATCAAGAAAATAATGATAATTTAGAACATCAAGAAAAATTTGATGAAAACTTAAATGGTTATGTAAATTCTTTAACAAGGAATCCACCTCAAAAATGGAAAACTCAAGTTATAATTAAGGTCAAAGACTTCTCTATTAAAGCACTCTGTTTATTAGATAGTGGCGTAGAAGTTAATTTAATAAAAGAAGGATTAATCTCAGCAAAATATTATGAAAAAACCAAAAATAAACTCAGCCTAGCAACTGCTAGTATTAAACACCATATCCATTATAAATTAAATAACATCCATGTTAGCAAAAATGGAACATATATAAAGACTAATTTCCTACTCAGAAAAGATTTAAACAATGATGTTATCCTTAGAAATCATTTTCTACAGATTCAACAGCCTTTTCAAATTGATTCATTAGGCCTTAAAACAATTAAAGATAATAAAAAATTAATTTTGATTTTGTTGAATCAACTCCTATTCAACATATCAATATCATTCAAAATCAAATTTCTTATAAAGAAAAACAAATTGCATATCTTCAAGAAGATATGAATTCTTTAAGAATTGAAAAAGAATTACAAAAACTAGAATTCCAAAAAGATTTAATTCAATTTCAAAAATCTCTTGAAACAGAATGCTGTTCTGACCTTCCTTCTGCCTTTTAGCACAGGAAACACCATGCTGTTTCTCATCCATATATTGATTATTTCAATAAATCTCAAGTTCCTACTAAAGCTCGACCTATTCAGATGAATAAAGATCTTATACAACTATGTACTATAGAAATCAATGATCTCCTTGCTAAAATGCTTATTCAGAAATCACAATCCCCTTGGAGTTGTGTAGCGTTTTATGTAAATAAAGTGCCTGAACAAGAACGAGGTGTTCCTCATCTTGTTATCAACTACAAGCCTTTAAATAAAGTCTTAAAGTCCATCAAATATCCAATTCCAAATAAAACTAATCTTATTAACCGTCTAGCTAGTGCCTTCTTTTTTTTTTCAAATTTGATCTCAAATAAGGACTTTGGCAAATTCAAATCACCCTGGAGGACAGGTATAAAACTGCTTTTACAGTACCATTTGGCCATTACGAATAGAACGTTATGCCATTTGGTTTAAAAAATGCTCCTTGAGAATTTAAAAGAATAATGAATGACATTTTTAATCCATATCAAGCTTTTACACTAGTCTATATAGATGACATTCTTGTGTTTTCAAAATCTATCTGTGACCACTAGAAACATTTAAATACTTTTAAAAAAGTTATTATCAAGAATAGACTTGTCTTATCCCAAAAGAAAATGAAGCTTTTTGAAACAGAAATTCAGTTTCTTGGCTTTGTAATAGAAAAAAAGAATTATTTCGCTAGTCCAAAGAGTTATTAAGTTTGCTTCCCAATTTCCTGATGAAATTCGTAATAAAGAGCAATTGCAAAGTTTTCTTAGAAGCCTTAATTATGTTTTTGACTTTTATAAAGATCTTGCTAAAGAAAGAAAAATCTTATAGAATGGTCACCCTCTCATACAAAAGTTGCTCAAATATTAAAAGAAAGTCCAAAATTTACCTTGTTTAACTATCCCTCATCGAGATTTATTAAAAATAGTTCAAGCAGATGCATTTAAAATAGGTTTTTGAGGAATCCTTCTACAAAGAAACGTCCTTGGAAAAGAATATATTCTTTGTTTTACTTCTAGAACATGGACACCCACTCAACAAAATTATTCAACTATTAAAAAGGAAATCCTATCCATAGTAAATAGTTTAATGAAGTTCCAAAGTGATTTATTGAACAAAAAATTTTTTTTATTAAGAATAGATTGTAAATCTGCTAAAGAAATTTTAGAAAAAGTTGTAAAAAATCTTGCTGCTAAGCAAATCATTGCCCACTGGCAAGATTTATTAGTCATATTTGACATTGACATTGAGTATATTGTAGGTAAAAATAATTTTCTTCCTGATTTTTTATCTCATGAGTTTTTACAGGGACAAAAGAATAAAGCCTTGGCAGATTAGACCCTTTCTCCAGTCCCCAACTGATAAAGTTTCTTTCATTATGAATACTACACCTTCATCTAGAAAATCTGGCGGCAATCATCTTGAGAGATGGGGAGCAACCCATACTTCTAATATTCCTCAATTTCCAAGCCCATCAAGCCTTGTATCCAGAAAACCTCAAGCTTCACAAGCCCAATATTTTTCCATAAAAGCACCCTTGAGAGTTTATTCCTTAGATGACATGTCTTATGCCAATACCATTTCTATTGAACATCTTATCCAAACCCTTTTTTCTTCTGATCACTTATTTATCCGACCTCTTGACTATAAAGTCTATGAATAGATTCTGATCAGAACTGGTTGCTGTACTATTGATCATAGAGATGGATCAAAAAATTCATACTTAAATGCTTTACCAACCAATATTACTTCCTATATTCAAAAATCAAGATTCTGCATGTTCTCTCTACAGAAGAATGGGGACAACCTCTTCATATGCCTCAAAGGCTTGATTTAAAACTTATCTTTAATTTTTATGATTATATTTATGTTTGGGAAGTCATCCTCTATTATCAAAACCCATCCTTCCAGCATTCCTAGTTCATCATATTCAAATCAAACTCCCACAAAATACCTATGTGGTTCTTCACACAATTCTGGATCCCTTTTGGTGCCACTAAAGACATCTTTCCCCAAGCACTTTTTCCTATTTATGAATCCTATTCTGCATCATTTAAAGCCCTTCTCAAATTAAAAAAAAAAGCCTTTATCAGCACCTACAATTTGCAACAGAACCTTATGTTACTATCCAGTTTTACTACAAGCAGGAGATTCTTTGGATCTTGAAATGGAATTTTTATAAAGAAATGGACTTCAGTCCACCAGTTTTAGCTCGCATGATTTATATAAAGTTTTGGCATCAATTAGATTATATTGCAATATTCCTGCAATATTCTACCCATCAAGCTATAAAGCTATCATTCTCTGAAGTTCTTAAAACTCCTGAAAAAGAAAAAGAAAGGCTTCATCCAGCAAGTGATATTAACAAATAGAAGAATTCTTGTTCAGCCACTCCTTCTGCTCTTTATAGAGCAGTAGATTTGCTTCAACTCAAAAAAGCTTCGAAAGGAAATTTTTGAACAAATACAAAACGAATGGTCATCTGAAAATTCTCCATTAAGTTTTGGTGAGCAGCTGCATCATCTTTGGGCTGATGACAATCCTTTTGAAAATATTGCTCCCGAACCAGATACAAATGCTGATGAGACAAAAAGTGATAATGAAGTATTCATATCTATCCGAAGAAAAAGAAAAAAAATAAAGCCAAGACAAGATATATGCTTTATCAAGCCACTCAATTTCCCACAAAGCAATCATGTCAATCCACTATTCAGAATAAAGTTCATCTATAGTGAAGGTTGTGATCTTATCGAGCAGTCCTAAAGCTTCAAGAAATTTGTCAGCACGTGAAATGAATGCAAATGTAGTGTAAATTTAGTTGCAATGAAATGTAAATTATGTTATTTATGACTATAAATAAGTCTAGTCTTCATCACGTACAGGCAACAGTTGGAATACCTGTCAAAATCCAGCCTTGCTTCCATCACCATCTCCTCTCCCCTCTCCCTTCCGCTTTTGTATACCCACCATCTTCCCCATTTGGTATCCAAGCCAAGTTGGTATCAAATTTGTAATCAAGTACTTTGGCAATATAAAGTTATTTTATGAGTATTTCTTCACTTATCTTTTTCATGTTATGCTTTGATTTTACTTAAGGAAATATTGACTTAGAAGTAAGAACGTCAAAAGTCTTAATATATAGTTCTGTGTTTATTATTAGTGAGAAATTTTAATCATATTCTGCCTGGAGTGAAGCTGAGGTAGCCATTGTTGTCGCCGTTGATAGCCGTATGAAGGGGTTTAAGGTGTTTTGTTGGTGTGTAAATCCTCTATTTCGTTAGATACTTGTGGTGGATTTGGTTAAAATAACTCTGTAATAAAAATTATGGCTAAGCTTATTAAAAAGTTTGTACCATCTTCTTTCTCATCACCAAATTTCTTATCTTCTATGTCTATTAAAAATAGTGAAGAAATTAGTTATGATGATTTAGATCAAGTATTTGTAACTAGACTATTCCAACCTTAAATAAAAATGAAATTTATAAAGTTGAAAATTTTCAATTAAAATCAAGTTATAAAGTAAAAACCATTGAAACCCTGAATCCATTACCAGTAATATATAGCATCTTTCTTTAATCTAGCTCCCTGAAATAAAGGAGTATGTTAAAACATACAATTATATTCATTTTAGATTAGTGCAAGTTGCTCTAAAGCCTTTAACAAGACTTTGACTTAGAATAAAAGCTCTCATCTTTGTTCAAGATACCCGAATAAAAAATTCAGGGATTCATTACTTGGAATGGTTAAGTCAAGTTTGGCTAATGGCCTTACTTTCTTCAATTGCTTTCCAAATTTCTCTGTTTCCCTTACAGATCCAGGTGTACATGAAGCTCTTTTTCTGTTTCCCTTATAGATCCAGGTGTACATGAAGCTCTTACTCTTGCTATCCAAACAAAATGTTTTGATATGAATCCTCATAATCAAAATCTTGCTCTCATAGATAAAGTTTATTATGAACTCATGAATTCAGTTGTTCCAGGCATAGCCTATTCTCATCAAGCACAAGGTATGACTACTTTATTCCAAACTAATTTAAAAAATAAAGTTAATATTCCAAAACTCATATAGTGTAATGATATTAATATATCTAGTAAATGGTGCTTAGAAAATGCTCAACCTGAAAGGTCTTTAGAAAATCAAGGTATTGAAATAATTATTGAACATGAAGATGGAAGTGTTGAAATAAATTTTCAAACAGATTCAGTAGATACAACTCCAATAGTTTATCAACCTTCTAGAAAGTCTTATTCTCATCCTCCCTCTGTGGTAGGATCTTCCATAAAAGAACCATCCTGAGTTTTTTGCTCTACACCTAACGTAAACCTTCAACCTATAGGACTAGTGTATCCTTCTTATTAAGGTTCTCCATCTAGTACGTATAATACCTCAAAATCCAATTTCAATATAAATGTTATTGAATATATGTATGATAATCGAAGAAATATTTATTTCTTTGATTGGCTTAAACTAGCCATAAGGAAAGCTTACAATACTGAAGATTTATCCATCAATATAATAACAAAATTAAGTTTATCTTGGATTATAGCTTCTGCCAGTTCTTCTCCACAAAGAACTGAAGAATCTATACACAAAGAAACATTTATATTGAAATTAGATTCCGAAGGATTATATGTATTAGATGGAGAAGCTTGATAAGAAGGATACAGAAGTCCTATAGGTCAAAGGTCTACATTAGGTGTAGAGTAAAAAGCTCGAGATGGTTCTTTTATGGAAGATCCTACCACAGAGGGAGGATGAGAATAAGACTTTCTAGAAAGTTGATAAACTGTAGGAGTTGTATCTCTTGAATCTGCTTGAAAATTTATTTCAACACTTCCATCTTCATGTTCAGTAATTGTTTCAATATCTTGATTTTCTAAAGGCCTTTCTAGCTGGGCATTTTCTAAGCGCCATTTACCAGATAGATTGATAACATTCCACTGTATGAGTTTTGGAATATTAACACTATTTTTGAAATTAATTTTGAATAAAGTAGTCATACCTTTTGCTTGATAGGAATAGGATATGCTTGGAACAACTGAATTCATGAGTTCATAATAAACTCTATATATGAGAGCAAGATTTTGATTATGAGGATTCATATCAAAACCTTTTGCTTGGATAGCAAGAGTAAGAGCTTCATGTGCACCTGGATCTGTAAGGGAAGCAGAGAAATTTGGAAAGCAATTGAAGAAAATAGGGCCATTAGCCAAACTTGATTCAACCATTCCAAGTAATGAATCATTGAATTTCTTATGTTTTGTGTCTTGAACATAGATGAGAGTTTTAGTTCTAAGTCTAAGTCTTGTTAAAGGCTTTAGAGCAAGTTGCACTAATCCAAAATGAATATACTCCTTTATTTCATGAGGCTTAATTAAAGAAAGATTCTTAATATTATTGGTAATGGATTCTATTTTTCCAATGGTTTTTACTTTATAACTTGATTTTAATTGAAAACTTCCAACTTTATAAATTTCATTTTTATTTACGGTTGGAATAGTTCAGTCACAAATAACTTAATCTAAATCATCATAACTAATTTCTTCACTATTTTTAATAGACATAGAAGATAAGGAATCTGATGATGAGGAAAAAGAAGGTACAAACTTCTTAATAAGCTTAGCCATAATTTGTATTATAGAGTTATTTTAACCAAATCCACCTCGAGTATCTAACAAAATAGAGGATTTATACACTAACAAAACACCTTAAACACCTTCACACGGCTAACAACGGCGACAACAATGGCTACCTCAGCTTCGCTCCATGAGGAATATGATTAAAATTTCTCAATAATAACAAATACAGATCTAAGTATTAAAACTTTTGACGTTCTTACTTTTGAGTCAGCAATTCCTTCGGTAAAATCGAAACATAAAGATAAGTGAAGAAATACTCACAAAATGACTTTATATTGCAAGGATACTTGATTATAAACTAAATGCCAACTTGGCTCTGATACCAAATGGAGAAGATGGTGGGTATACAAAAGCGGAAGGGAGAGGAGAGAGGAGATGGCAGTGGAAGCAAGGCTTGATTTTGACTGGTATTCCAACTCTTACTTGTATATGAGGAAGGCTAGCGCTATTTATAGTCATAACCAACATAATTTACATTTCATTACAACTAAATTTGCACTACATTTGCATTTCAATTGATGTGCTGACAAATTTCATGATGCAACCGGACTACAGGCAAAAATCACAATCTTTGCTGTAGATAAACTTTATTCTGAATAGTGAGATGTCATGATTGCTTTGAGTGACTTGATAAGGTATATGTCATGTCTCTATTTCTTTTCCCTTTCTGGAGATAAGTTCATCATAAATGTGCATGTTAGGAATAAAATACTACTTCATTCTTATGAGAGATATGCTTTGTCTTTTAGTATTTTTGTATGTCGTTTTTCCAAAAAACTCATTGATGGGCTAGTAGAAAAAGCTTTTGTAGGAAGAATCTTTATGTTAGGCATAGTATTATTGGAGACTTGCATCAAAAGTGCTCATCCCAACCATCATTTGTTAATTCACCATGGAATAATTGGATTAACTCTTCTCAAGTTCTGTCAGAAACACCAAAAGACACGTCTTCTTAAGCATTGATAATTTGGTTAAGAGCTATATGTCCAGACTTATATGGATTCTATATCACTATTGTTTGCTTAGCGAGATCATGAGATTTATGAGATTCATCAAGATGTCCTTTTAGATTGAGAAAGTTCATGAGATTCATACCATTGAGCTAGATAATCAACAGGGAGATGTTCATATTCATTTAAGGTAGATATGAACTTTTTGCAGACTAAATCTCCTTCTTCATAATTCGTGATGGTCCATAATTGATAAGGTTGATAAAACCGGATTTCTGATCTTTTACCCAAACTTGATGAATTCATTATGAGAAGTTGTCTTTTGGTAACTCCAAGGTTGCAAAAGGCATGTTGCATAATTGTAGGGAGTTGCTGCATCATTTTAAAATAATCTTTGCATAAAGAAAATCTTTGAACTAATCCTTATTCGATATATGAGATATCAACTTCATATGATGGTAGGAACAATTTAGGAAAGCCAGTTGCCCAGCTTATATTTTGAGCTTTGAGTATTAATCATTCCTTGATTTGACAAGAAGAGTTTTTTCTCTAATTCCTGCAGCTATCTCATTTGGAAGGGTTGTGTTAACCTTTTATAGAAAGTGAATTCTGGATGTTTTTTCAGCAGCATAGGTGGATAACAGTGCTCTTTGATGGATATTATGGCACATAAGGATTTTGCTTTCTAAGTCCTTGCTATGGTTTGCAATTTTGGATAGGATTTTTTTAGTGGTTTTCTTTTATCAGAGAGAATGGCACTCCAATGGGCATTGATAAGTTCTTGTGAAGTGACAGATAATCCTGGATTGAAGAAGGGAATTGATATTTGTTGGGATGTAGGTATGAAGGAGGAGCTTGATTCCTAAATAGGGCTTTGCTTTTGCTTATACTTGATGTCATAATGAGGAGGGATATTTCCTTAAGGCAAATAGGTCTAAATGAAAATTATCAATAATCTAAAATTTTATTTTCTTTGGAAAAAAAATAATTTTATATCTATCCTCCAGGTAGAATTTGAAGGTACCGAAATCTAGATGTAGGATTAAATGTAGAAAAGATGAAGACCTCAAAGAGACGATTAATAAGATCGTTTTATTTGGAACTGGATATCTAAATGGTTTTTGAACATCTTATTCTTGTTTACACTTTGTCTGAATAATATTGATATGTTGAATAAGAGTTAATTCAACAAAATTAAAATTTAGTTCTTTATTGTCTAAAATAGTTTTTAGACCTGATGAGTTAATTTGAAAAGGCTGTAAAATTTGTAGAAAAGGATTTCCAAAGATAAAATCATTGTTGAAATCCTTTCCTAAAAGAAAATTAGTCTTTATGCATGTTCCATTTTTATAGACATAAACATTACTTAATTTGTATTTGATTTATAGTTTTCTATTAATAGTAGCTAGATTGAATTTTTTATTGGTTTTTTCATAATATTTTGTTGGGATTAATCATTCTCTTATTAAATTAACATTTGCGCAACTATCTAGAAAGTAGAGTGCTTTAATAGAGAAGTCTTTGACCTTAATTGTAGCTTAAGTTTTCCATTTTTTAAGTGGATTTCTTGTTAAAGAATTTACAAAAGTTTTTATCAAATTTTTCTTGATTTTCTAAATTATCATTATTTTCTTGATAATTTTTAAGTATGTGAAATTCAAGATTTTCAACACATTGTTTGAGTTCTTGAAGTTCAATTAAGTCTTGTTTTAATTCTTTTATATCTTGCTTTTGATTATTTATTTCTTTATAAAGATCTTGAATAGGAAGATGAGTAGGAGCTTGTTGCTTTCTTAATCTATCTAATATAGTTTTAATGATGAATTGTTCAGGTAAGTCTAATATGTTATTTGATGTAGAAGCTTTCCCTTTTTTTAGTTCCTTTATTTGTATTCTGTATTTTTTCAAAATATTTATTTCTTAATTCTTCATCTTTTAGATCTTTAAACATTTCTAGCACCATCTCTTCTGGAGTAGAAAGTATGTTTAAAGATAAAGATGAAGAAGAAGCAAGTTCATACTGGATTTCACTATCAAATATTTTATAATGACATGTATTTGAAGCATGAAAGGAAGAATAATTTGTATCAGAGGAACTGAATGACTCTGATGCTGAGGATCCTTTTAAGTTAGTTTAAATATCTTTTTCTATTTTAACTTTTATTTTTAGGCACTGAGGAGCTATATGTCCTTTCTCTTTGCAATTATAACATTGTATTTCTTTTTTCTTGGGATAAGAAGTGGATGGATTATCATTTATATAAGATTCCTTTAATTCTTTATAAGGACTTTTATGAGAAGATTTTTTATAATATCTTTTTGAGGGAGTATAATATTGTGGAGCTAAAAAGTGTTTAGGTTTTCTTTTTTGATGGTTTCTTTTTATGTTTTTCTTTTTATTCTGGCTAGAAGGATTGATTAATGGTTCCATGCCAAATTGAAAATAAAAATCACTAAGTTCATATTTGCTAATTCTTTTTTTATTTTCAATTTGACATTTAAATTTGATTTCATTGCATTATGAAAATCCAACTTTATTAATCTTTTGAATTAGATCACCATATGTATACATTCCATAATTCAAATTTACATAATTTTCTAATTTTAATTCTTCTCTAAATTTTTCTATAAAAAGTTTAGGAAGACCAGATATGAATTTTTCTTTCCAAAATTCTAAATTGTGTGCATCCATTATATAGAGTTTTGATAAGAAAACATCTTTAAACCAACGAAAATCTGATAATGTTGGGCAAGATAAATTGATTAATTGTATTTTTATTTTTTCTTCTACATGGATATAATTACCAATAAAATGTTTTACTATATTGGCAATAAGCATGTAAATAGAATCAGGAATCATTTGACCTTGAGGAGTAATAACAAGATTTCCTGAAGGATTTCTTTTTACTGCATTTCATACACTTTTTCTTTCTATATCAGATAGGTACTTTTCCCACCAAAAATTGTCCAGTAAATCCGAGGACAATTGCATTTACTGCATGTCTTTGATCAGTATCGACAGCCATGTTGTTAGAGGCATATATCATCATGTATTGGCATAGTTGCAGGATTTGATATTCAGATAGTCCATCTACATTCCATAGGTATACTGAGGAGTTTTCAAATCAAAGGCCATTTAAAATAGCTATTTCTTCGAATTGAAGATCAACTGGAGTAGGTCTTGGATAATAGTTTTTGCTGCAGTGACTATTGGCTTTTGTCTTTTAAATATTTCGTTGATTTGCAGAGATTCTTGATTTTGATCATTTTGATTTCCATTTGATTTTTCTTCTATAGAGTCAGAAACAAAGAATTCTGAGTCTGAGCTCGAAGCTTTAGAAAGTAAAACATTTATGGATTTTTCATGTTTATTTTCTTTATTAACTTTAAGTTTTATGTTTGTGAAACTATGAGATAATTGATTGATTAGTTCATCTAAAAATTTTAAGCGTTTTTTTTTCTAACTTTAGATCTTTAAGGGCTTTACCTTGAAAACCTAAGCATTGTGTCTTGATTACTTTATGGGAAGAAGTAGTTTCATAAAATTTTATACTATTTTCAACTTTATCTTCAATTGTATTGGTTTTTGGTCCAATTGTATGAAGGTTTATATTTGTGTAATTATTTTGTTCTAAAACATGACTTAAATATGATTTGTAAATAAATTCAGTTTTACCTTTGTCTCCTTGTATTTTTGCAACATCATTTATGGGTACAGCTGAAGTTTCTTTCTAAATGATTTGATGTAATGGAGGATGTATAGATTCTTCAGTTCTTTGAGGAAAGGAACTGGTAGAAGCTATAATCCAGGAAGAGCTTAATTTAGTTATCATATTGATGTAATGGAGGGTGTATAGATTCTTCAGTTCTTTACTATTATAAGCTTTCTTCATGGCTAGTTTAAGCCAATCAAAGAAATAAATATTTCTTTGATTGTCATACATATATTTATTCCATTTTGCTTTTAGAAAATCTTTATGTTCTTGAGAGACATGGTTAAAAAAGGATTTTGTGAGAGGATGTAAAGTTAAATTCATTTTTAACATTTCTTTATCAATTTCAAAGCATTCAATATCATTTATATTAAAATCGGATTCCAAAGGATTATATGTATTAGATGGAGAAGCTTGATGAGAAGGATAAACAAGTCATGTAGGTCAAAGGTCTACACTAGGTGTAGAGGAAGAAACTCGAGATGGTTCTTTTATGGAAGATCCTACCACTAAAGGAGGAAGAGAATAAGACTTTCTAGAAGGTTGATAACTGTAGGAGTTGTATCTTTTGAATCTGTTTGAAAATTTATTTCAACACTTCCATCTTCATGTTTAATAATTATTTTAATATCTTGATTTTCTAAAGACCTTTCAAGTTGAGTGGTTTCTAAGCGCTATTTACCAGATAGATTAAGATCATTCTACTGTATGAGTTTTGGAATATTAACTTATTTTTGAAATTAGTTTGAAATAAAGTACTCGTACCTTTTGCTTGATGGTATTAGGCTATACCTAGAACAGCTGAATTCATGAGTTTATAATAAACTTTATATATGAGAGCAAGATCTTGATTATGAGGATTCATATTAAAACTTTTTGTCTAGATAGCAAGAGTAAGAGATTCATGTGCACCTGGATCTATAAAGGAAACAAAGAAATTTGAAAAGCAATTGAAGAAAGTAGGGCCATTAGCCAAGCTTGATTCAACCATTCCAAGTAATGAATCACTGAATTTTTTATGTCTTGTATCTTAAACATAGATGAGAGCTTTAGTTCTAAGTCCAAGTCTTGTTAATGGCTTTAAAGCAACTTGCACTAATCCAAAATGAATATAATTGTATGTTTTAACATACTGCTTTATTTCATGGGGCTTGATTGAAGAAAGATGCTGAATATTACCAGCAATAGATTCAGTTCTTTCAATGGTTTTTACTTTATAACTTGATTTTAATTGAAAACTTACAACTTTATAAATTTCATTTTTATTTATAGTTGGAATAGTCCAGTCACAAAATAACTTGATCTAAATCATCATAACTGATTTCTTCACTGTTTTGAATGGACATAGAAGATAAGGAATTTGATAATAAGGAAGAAAAGGGTACAAACTTCTTAATAAGGTTAGCCATAATTTGTATTACAGAGTTATTTTGACCAAATTACTACAAGTATCTAATGAAATAGAGGATTTATACACTAACAAAATGGCTTAAATGCCTTCACACGGCTAATAATGGCGACAACAATGGCTACCTTAGCTTTGCTCTGGGCAGAATATGATCAAAATTTCCCAATAATAACAGACACAAAACTAAGTATTAAGATTTTTGACGTTCTTGCTTCTGAGTCAGCAATTCCTTAAACAAAATTAGAACATAAAGATAAGTGAAGAAATACTCACAAAATGACTTTATATTACAATGATTCTTGATTACAAATTAGATGCCAACTTGGTTCTGATACCAAATGGGGAAGGTGGTCAGTATACGAAAGTGGAAGGGAGAGGAGAGAGGAGATGGTGGTGGAAGCAAGGTTGGATTTTGACTGGTATTCCAACTCCTGCCTGTACATGGAGAAGGCCGGTACTATTTATAGCCTTAGAAAACATAATTTACATTTCATTACAATTGAATTTACACTGCATTTTCATTTCATTTTATGATGTTTTCGATTTTACTGTTGGGTAGAATCACAGGTTGCTACATAGATGGTTTGTCTTCATGCTGTGATGAGTGTACTTGTTGACTAGGAGGATGTTGATTTATTCTTCTGCATTGTACCTAGTTGGTCTGTTGTGGAGAGAGGAGTCTATGGAACCTTGAATTTTCTTATTGGCTTTTGGATTTTTCCCAATTGTCTTTTGTATTCTTTCTCAAAGTAGCTTTTTTGTATAGTACTTTTTCAACATAACTTTGATGTGTTTGTTGAGAATAGCATAGCTATAGGTACAGTAGCAATGATAAAGTTTTTGTTATCTTTTCTTTGTAGGCTTTATAGAGAAAACTCTTAATAAATCTTGATAAATCTAAATCTTAATAAGATTAATCAACATCCTGATGAATTCCATTGCAATTAGTGGAGAACTTCATAATATAGTCAAAATTATGACAAGGGTCATTCCAACCTTCATTATCATTTTCGAATTCTCCATGCAATAGCTGAATTAATTCTTGACGAGTTTTTTCTGAAATGTCAAAAGAGATATCTTCATAGGCATTGAGAATTTGATTAAGCTTGGCATGTTTGGATTTAAAAGGATTCTGTATCACCATTGCTTGCTTAGCGAGATCATCAGCAATGCAAACAACTCGTCCACTGTCACACCAAACATATCTGTATGTACTTGCAAATTCAAGTTGTCCTTTTAGATTGAGAAATCTTTGATATTGATCAGAAGCTGGATCATACTTTTGAAGACGTTCAAAGCTGTATTCCATTGTAGCAACTTCATGAGATTCAGACCATTGAGCTGGATAATCAATAGGGAGATGCTTGTAATCATTTAAGGTAAAGATGAATTTTTTGCAAATTAAATCTTCTTCTTCATAATTCATGATGGTCCATAATTGATAAGGTTGATAAAACTGGATTTCTGATCTTTCACCCAAACTTGATGAAATTGTTATGAGAAGTTGCCTTTTAGTAACTCCAAGGTTGCGAAGGGCATGACGCACAATTGCAGGGAGCTGCAGTATCATTTCAAAATCATCTCTGCATAAAGAAAATCTTTGGACTAATCCATGCTCGATATATGAGATATCAACTTCATATCATGGCAAAAATAATTTGGGAAAGCCAATTGCACAAGTTATATATTGAGCTTTGAGCATTAATTGCTCCTTGATCTAATAAGAAATAGTTTTTTCTCTAATTCTTACAGCTATCTCATCTGGAAAGGCCGTGTTAACCTTTTATAGGAGGTGAATTTTAAATGTTTTTTCAACATCACAGGTGGATAAAAGTGCTCCTTGATGGTTGTTATGGCACATAAGGATTTGGCTTTCTAAGTCCTTGATATGGTTTGCAATTTTGGATAAGGTTTTTCTAGTGTTTTTTCGTTTATTAGAGAGAATGCCACTCCAATGGGCATTGATAAGTTCTTATGTAGTGACAGATAATCCTGGATTGAAGAAAGGAATTGATATAAATTGGAATGTAGGTATGAAGGAAGAGCTTGATTCCTGAATAGGGTTTTTCCTTTTGCTTGTAGTTGATGTCATAATGATAAGGGATACTTCCTGAAGGCAAATAGGTCTGAATGAGAATTAGCAGTTTTTATTTTCTTTGGGAAAAGAAAATTAATTTTATATCTGTCCTCTAGGTAGAATTTGAAGGTACCAAAATCTAGATGTAGGATCAAATGTAGAAAACATGAAGATATCAGAGAGATGATTAATAAGATCCAATTTATTTGGAATTGGATATTTGATTGTTTTTTGAGCACCTTATTCTTATTTACACTTTATCTGAATACTATTGATATGTTGAATAGGAGTTGATTCACCAAAATCAAACATTAATTCTTTATTGTCTAAAATAGTTTTTAGACCTGATGAGTAAATTTGAAAAGGCTGTAAAATTTGTAGAAAAGAGTTTCCAAGGATAACATCATTGTTTAAATCCTTTCCTAAAAGGAAATTAGTCTTTATACATTTTCCATTTTTACAGACATAAACATTACTTAATTTGTATTTGATATGTTATTTTTTCCTAGTAGTAGCTAAATTGAGTTTTTTTATTGGTTTTTCATAATATTTTGTTGGGATTAATCCTTCTCTTATTCAATTAACATATGTGCCACTATCTAATAAGTAGAGAACTTTAATAGAGAAGTCTTTGATCTTAATTGTAGCTTGAGTTTTCCATTTTTTAAGTAGATTTCATTTTTAAAGAATTTACGAAACCATTTAAGTTTTCACCAAATTCTTCTTGATGATCTAATTTATTATCATTTTTTTCTTGATAATTTTTGAGTTTGTGAAATTCAAAATTCTCAACACGTTGTTTGAGTTCTTAAAGTTCAATTAAGTCTTGTTTTAACTCTTTTATTACTTGCTTTTGATTAGTAATTTCTTTATAAAGATCTTGAATTGAAAGATGAGGAGGAGCTTGCTGCTCTCTTATTCTATCTAATTTAGTTTAAATACTGAATTGTTCTGGTAAGTCATATATATTATTTGATGTAGAAGCTTTTCCTTTTTTATTTCCTTTTTTTATATTTTGTATTTTTTCAAAATACTTATTTTTTAATTCTTCATCTTTGAAATCTTTAAACATTTCTAGCTCCAGTTCTTCTAGAGTAGAAAGTACGTTTAATGATAAAGAGGAAGAAGAAGTAGATACTAGATTTCACTGTCAAATATTTTACAGTGACATGTATCTGAAAAATGAGAGGGAGAATAATCTGTATTAGAGGAACTGGATGACTCTGACATTAAAGATCTTTTTAAGATAGTTTTGATTTCTTTTCTTGTTTTCACTTTTATTTTTGGGTTGTCCGGAGCTATATGTCCTTTTTCCTTGCAATTATAACATTGTATTGCTTTTTTCTTAGGATAAGAAGTGGATGGATTATCTTTTGTATAAGATTTCTTTGATTCTTTATAAGGATTTTTATGAGAAGATTTTTTATGATATCTTTTTGAGGGAATATAATATTGTGGAGTTGAAAAATATTTAGATTTTATTTTCTAATAGTTTCTTTTTAAGTTTTTATTTTTATTATGCCTAGAAGGACTAATTAATGGTTCCATGCCAAATTGATAACAGAAATCATCAAGTTCATATTTGCTGATTCTTTTTTTATTTTCAATTTGTCGTTTAAGTTTGATTTCATTGCATAATGAAAATCCAACTTTATTTATCTTTTGAATGAGGACACCATATGTATAAAGTCCTTAATTTAAATTTCCATAATTTTCTGATTTTAACTCTGCAAAAAGTTTAGGAAGACCAGATATAAATTTTTCTTTCCAAATTTCTGAATTGCTTGCATTAATTGTATAGAGTTTTGATAACAAAACATCTTTATACTAGTGAAAATCTGATAATGTTGGGCAAGATAAATTGATTAATTGTGTTTTTTATTTTTTCTTCTACACTTATATAATTACCAATAAAATGTTTTACTATATTGGTAATAAGCATGTAAATAGATTCATGAATCATTTGACCTTGAGGAGTAATAATGGGATTTTCTGAAGGATCTCTTTTTACTGTATTTAGTATAGCTTGTCTTTCTATATCTGATAAGTGCTTTTCCCACCAACCATGTAATTGTCTAGTAAATTGAAGGATAACTGCATTTACTGCATGTCTTTGATCATTACCAGCAGCCATGATGGTAGAGGCATATATCATCATATGTTGGCATAGCTGCAGGATTTGATATTCAGATAGTCCATTTACATTCCATTAGTATAGTAAGGAGTTTTCAAATCGAAGGCCATTTAGAATAGCTTGTTCTTTGAATTGAAGATCAACTGGAGCAGGTCTTGGATAATAATTTCTTGTTTTTACTGCAGTGACTATTGGTTTTTGTCTTTTAATTCTTTTATTGATTTGTAGAGATTCTTGATTTTGATCATTTTGATTCTCATTTGTTTTAGACTCTTCTTCTATAGGATCAATTCTAGAAAATTCTGAATCTGAGCTAGAGGCTTTAGAATTTGAGACTAAAACATTTATAGATTTGTCAGTTTTTTAATCTTTATTTTCTTGAAGTTTTATATTTGTAAAACTATGAGATGATTGATTGTTTAGTTCATCTAAAAATTTTAAAGGTTTCCTTTCTAACTTTAGATCTTTAAGGGCTTCACCTTGAAAACCTAAAGTTTATATCTTAATTATCTTTTGTGAAGAAGATGCTTCATAAATTTTTAAAACATTTTCAACTTTATCTTCAATTCTATTGGTTTGTTGGCCAATAGTATGTAGGTTAATATTTGTATAATTATTTTCTTCTAAAACATGACTTAAGTATAATTTATAAATTAATTCTGATGTACCTTTATCTCCTTGTATCTTTGCTACATCTTTTATGGGTGCGGCTGAAGTTTCTTTATATATGATTTGATGTAGTGGAGGATGTATAGATTCTTCAGTTCTATATGGAGAAGAACTGGTAAAAGCTTTAACCAAGGTGAACTTAATTTTGTTATCATATTAATTGATAAATTTTTAGTATTATATGCTTTCTTTATGGCTAGTTTAAGCCAATCAAAGAAATAAATATTTCTTTATTTATCATACATATATTTGTACCATTTTTTCTTTAAAAAGCCTTTATGTTCTTGAGAAACCTGTATAAAACAGGATTTTGTTCAAAGATGTAAAGCGAAATTCTTTTTAAGATTTTTTATCAATTTCAAAGCATTTAATAACATTTATATTGAAATTGGATTCCAAAGGATTATATGTATTAGATGGAGAAGTTTGATAAGAAGGATACACAAGTCCTGTAGGTTGAAGGTCTACAGTAGGTGTAGAGTAAGAAACTCGGGATGGTTCTTTTATGGAAGATCCTACCACAGAGGGAGGATGAGAATAAGACTTCTTAGAAGGTTGATAAACTGCAGGAGTTGTATCTCTTGAATCTGTTTGAAAGTTTATTTCAACACTTCCATCTTCATGTTCAATAATTGTTTCAATATCTTAATTTTCTAAAAACCTTTCAGGTTGAGCATTTTCTAAGCACCATTTACCAGATAGATCAATATCATTCAACTATATGAGTTTTGGAATATTAACATTATGTTTGAAATTACTTTAGGATAAAGTAGTCATACCTTTTACTTGATGAGAATAGGCTATGCCTGGAGCAACTAAATTCATGAGTGTGTAATAAACTCTATATATAAGAGCAAGATTTTGATTATGAGGATTAATATCAAAATGTTTTGTCTGGATAACAAGAGTAAGAGCTTCATGTGCACTTAGATCTGTAAGGGAAACAAAGAAATTTGGAAAGCAATTGGAGAAAGTAGGGCCATTAGCTAAACTAGATTCAACCATTCCAAGTAATAAATCAGTGAATTTTTTTTGCCTTGTATCTTGAACATAGATGAGAGCTTCAATTCTAAGTCCAAGTCTTGTTAATGACTTTAGAGCAACTTGCACTAATCGAAAATGAATATAATTGTATGTATTAACATACTCCTTTATATCATGGGACTTAATTAAAGAAAGATGCTGAATATTATTGGTAATGGATTCAGTTCTTTTGATGGTTTTTACTTTATAACTTGATTTTAATTGAAAACTTCCAACTTGATAAATTTTATTTTTATTTTATGTTGGAATAGTCCAGTCACAAATAATTTCATCTAAATCATCATAACTAATTTCTTCACCATTTTAAATAGACATAGAAGATAAGGAATTTGACGATGAGGTAGAAGAAGGTACAAACTTCTTAATAAGCTTAGCCATAATTTGTATTACAGAGTTATTTTAACCAAATCCACCATGAGTATCTAACAAAATAGAGGATTTACATACCAACAAAACACCTTAAACGCCTTCACATGGCTAGCAACGGCGATAACAATGGCTATCTTAGCTTTGCTCTGGGTGGAATATGATTAAAATTTCTCAATAATAGCAAACACAGAATTAAGTATTAAGACTTTTGACATTCTTACTTCCGAGTCAGCAATTCTTTAAGCAAAATCAAAGCATAACATAACAAAAATAAGTGAAGAAATACTCACGAAACAACTTCATATTGCCAAAATACTTGATTACAAATTTGTTACCAACTTGGCTCTGATACCAAATGGGGAGGATGGTGGGTATACAAAAGCAGAAGGGAGACGAGAGAGGAGATGGTGTTGAAAGCAAAGCTGGATTTTGACTGGTATTCCAACTCTTGCCTGTACATGGGGAAGGCTAGACCTATTTATAGTCATAACCAACATAATTTACATTTCCTTACAACTTAATTCAGACTGAATGTGCATTTCATTTAATGTGCCAGCAAATTTCATGATGCTTCTGAACTGCGGGTAAAAATCATAATCTTTGTTATAGATGAACTTTATTCTAAATAGTGAGATGTCATGATTGCTTTGAGTGACTTGATAAGGTATGTGTTATGTCTTTATTTCTTTCCCCTTTCTGGAGATAAGTTCTTCATGGATGTGCATGTCGGAAATAAAATACTACTTCATTCATATGAGAGATATGCCTTGTCTTTTAGTACTTTTGCATGTACTTTTTTCTAAGAACTCATTGATTTGCTGGTAGGAAAAGCTTTTCTCATCCTTCCAATGTTTTAGAAAAATGTTTTGTAGGAGGAATATTTATCCTAGGCATAGTACTATTGAAGACTTGCATCAAAAGTGCTCATTCCAACCTTTATTCGTTAATTCACCATGGAATATTTGGATTAACTCTTCTTGAGTTACTTCAGAAATATCAAAAGACATGTCTTCATAAGGATTGATAATTTGATTGAGAGCTGTATGTCCAGATTTTGAGGGATTTTGTATCACCATTGTTTGGTCAGCGAGATCATCAGCAATGTAAACAACTCATTGACCATCACACCAAACATATCTGTATGTACTTGAAAATTGAAGATGTCCTTTTAGACTGAGAAATCTTTGATATTGATCAGAAGCTGGATCATAATTTTGAAGACGTTCTAAGCTATATTCCATTGTAGTGACTTCATGAGATTCATACCATTGAGCTAGATAATCAATAGGGAGATGCTCGTAATTATTTAAGGTAGAGATGAATTTTTTGCAGACTAAATGATAGTCCATAATTGGTAAGGTTGATAAATACGGATTTTTGTTCTTTCACCCAAACTTGATAAAATCGTTATGAGAAGTTGTCTTTTAGTAACTCCAAGGCTACGAAGGGCATGACGCACGATTGTAGGGAGCTGCTGTATTATTTCAAAATCATCTCTGTATAAAGAAAATCTTTGGAATAATCCTTATTCGAAATGTGAGATATCAACTTCATATGATGGCAAGAACAATTTGGGAAAACCAATTGCCTAGCTTATATATTGAGTTTTGAGCACTAATCGTTCCTTGATCTGACAAGAATTAGTTTTTTCTCTAATTCTTGCAACTATCTCATCTGGAAGGACTATGTTAACCTTTTCTAAGAGGTGAATTTTTGATGTTTTTTCATCAGCATAGGTGGATAACAGTGCTCTTTGATGGATGTTATGGCACATAAAGATTTGGCTTTTTAAGTCCTTGATATGGTTTGCAATTTTGGATACGGTTTTTCTAGTGTTTTTTCTTTTATCAGAGAGAATGGCACTCCAATGGGCATTGATAAGTTCTTGTGAAATGATAGATAATCCTAGATTGAAGAAGGGAATTGATATTTGTTGGGATGTAAGTATGAAGGAAGAGCTTGATTCCTGAATAGGGGCTTTGCTTTTGCTTGTACTTGATGTCATAATGAGAAAGGATACTTCTTGAAGGTAGATCGGTCTAAATGAGAAGTATCAATAATCTGAATTTTTGTTTTCTTTGGGAAAAGAAAAGTAACTTTTTATCTGTCCTCTGGGTAGAATTTCAAGGTACCAAAATTTGGATGTAGAATTAAATGTAGAAAACCTGAAGACATCAAAAAGATGATTAATAAGATCTGTTTTATTTGGAACTGGATATTTGATTGTTTTTTGAACACTTTATTCTTGTTTACACTTTGTCTGAATACTATTGATATGTTGAATAAGAGTTGATTCACCAAAATCAAAAATTAATTCTTTATTGTCTAAAATAGTTTTTAGACCTGATGAGTTAATTTGAAAAGGCTGTAAAATTTGTGGAAAAGGGTTTCTAAGGATAACATCATTATTTAAATCTTTTCCTAGAAGGAAATTAGTCTTTATACATGTTCCATTTTTCAGACACAAATATTACTTAATTTGTATTTGTTATATAGTTTTTTTGCTAGCAGTAGCTAGATTGAGTTTATTATTGGGTTTTTCAAAGGGATTAATCCTTCTTTTATTAAATTAACATCTGTGCCACTATCTAGTAAGCAAAGTGTTTTAATAAAGAAGTCTTTGATCTTAATTGTAGCTTGAGTTTTTCATTTTTTAAGTAGATTTCTTGCTAAAGAATTTACAAAACCATTTAAGTCTTCACCAAATTCTTCTTGATTATCTAAATTATTATCATTATTTTCTTGATATTTTTTGAGTGTGTGGAATTCAAGATTCTCATCATGTTGTTTGAGTTCTTGAAGTTCAATTCAGTCTTGTTTTAATTCTTTTATTTCTTGCTTTTTATTAGTAATTTCTTTACAAAGATCTTGAATTAAAAGATGAAGAGGAGCTTGCTGCTCTCTTAATCTATTTAATACAATCTTAATGCTGAATTGTTCAGGTAAGTCAGATATATTATTTGATGTAGAAGCTTTTGCTTTTTTATTTCTTTTATTTATATTCTGTATTTTTTCAAAATAATTATGTTTTAATTCTTCATCTTTTAAATCTTTAAACATTTTTAGCACCAGTTCTTCTAGGTCAGAAAGCCCGTTTAAAGATAAAGATGAAGACGAACCAGATTCATACTGGATTTCACTGTCAAATACTTTACAATGACATGTATCTGAAGAATGAGAGGAAGAATAATCTGTATCAGAGGAACTGGATGACTCTGACGCCGATGATCCTTTTAAGATAGTATTGATTTCTTTTTCTGTTTTTACTTTTATTTTTGGGCAGTCAGGAGCTATATGTCCTTTTTCCTTGCAATTATAACATTGTATTTCTTTTTTCTAAGGATAAGAAGTGGATGGATTATTTTTTGTATAAGATTTCTTTAATTCCTTATAAGGGTTTTTATGAGAAGATTTTTTATGATATCTTTTTGAGGGATTATAATATTGTGGAGTTGAAAAATGTTTATATTTTCTTTTTTGATGGTTTCTTTTTAAGTTTTTTTATTTATTCTGGCTAGAAGGACTAATTAATGGTTCCATACCAAATAGAAAACAAAAATCACCAGGTTCATACTTGCTGATTCTTTTTAGATTTTCGATTTGACGTTTAAGGTTGATTTCATTGTATAATAAAAATGCAACTTTATTAATCTTTTGAATTATAACACCATATGTATACATTCCATAATTCAAATTTCAATTATTTTCTGATTTTAAGTCTTTATGTTTATGAGAAACCTATTTAAAAAAGGATTTTGTTAAAGAATATAGAGCTAAATTCTTTTTCAACATTTCTTTATCAATTTCAAAACATTCAATAACATTCATATTGAAATCGGTTTCCAAAGGATTATATGTATTAGATGGAGAAGCTTGATAAGAAGGATACATAAGTCCTATAGGTCGAAGGTCTGCATTAGGTGTAAAGTAAAAAACTCAGGATAGTTCTTTTATAGAAGATCCTACCACAGAGGGAGGATGAGAATAAGACTTTCTAGAAGGTTCATAAACTGTAGGAGTTGTATCTCTTGAATCTGTTTGAAAATTTATTTCAACACTTCCATCTTCATGTTCAATAATTGTTATAATATCTTGATTTTCTAAAGACCTTTTTGGTTGGGCATTTTCTAAGCGCCATTTACCAGATAGATTAATATATTCCACTGTATGAGTTTTGGAATATTCAATTTATTTTTGAAATTAGTTTTGAATAAAGTAGTCATACCTTTTGCTTGATGGGATAGGCTATGCCTGGAACAACTGAATTCATGAGTTAATAATAAGCTCTATATATGAGAGTAAGATTTTGATTGTGAGGATTCATATCAAAACCTTTTGTCTGGATAGCAAGAGTAAGAGCTTCATGTGCACCTCGATCTGTAAGGGAAACAGAGAAATTTGGAAAGCAATTAAAGAAGGTAGGGCCATTAGCCAAACTTAATTTAACCATTCCAAGTAATGAATCACTGAATTTTTTATGCCTTGTATCTTGAACATAGATGAGAGCTTTTGTTCTAAGTTCAAGTCTTGTTGAAGGCTTTAGAAGAACTTGCAATAATCCGAAATGAATATAATTGTATGTTTTTACATACTCCTTTATTTCATGGGGCTTGATTAAAGAAAGATGCTAAATATTACTAGTAATGGATTCAGTTCTTTCAATGGTTTTTACTTTATAATTTGATTTTAATTGGAAACTTCCAACTTTATAAATTTTATTTTTATTTATGGCTAGAATAGTCCAGTCACAAATAACTTGATCTAAATTGTCATAACTGATTTCTTCACTATTTCTAATAGACATAGAAGATAAGGAATTTGCTGATGAGGAAGAAGCAGGTCCAAACTTCTTAATAAGCTTAGCTATAATTTGTATTATAAAGTTATTTTAACCAAATCCACCTCAAGAATCTAATGAAATAGAGGATTTACACACCAACAAACGCCTTAAACGCCTTTACATGGTTAACAATGGCGACAACAATGGCTACCTCAGCTTCCCTCCGGGCAGAATACGAATAAAATTTCTGAATAATAACAAACACAGAACTAAGTATTAAGACTTTTAATGTTCTTAGTTCTGAGTCAGCAATTCCTTAAGCAAAATCAAAGCATAATATAAAAAAGATAAGTGAAGAAATACTCACAAAACAACTTTATATTGCCAAAGTACTTGATTACAAGTTTGATATTAACTTGGCTCTGATACAAAATGGGGAAGATGATGGGTATACAATTGCTTTTACAGTACCATTTGATCATTACAAATGGAACATTGTGCCATTTGGTTTAAAAAAAGCTCCTTTAGAATTTCAAAGAATAATGAATGACATTTTTAATCCATATCAAGCTTTTACACTCGTCTATATAGATGACATTCTTGTGTTTTCAAAATCTATTTGTGACCATTAGAAGCATTTAAATATTTTTAAAAGGGTTATTATCAAGAATAGACTTGTCTTATCCCAAAAGAAAATGAAGCTTTTTTAAACAGAAATTCAGTTTCTTGGCTTTATAATAAAAAAAGGAACTATTTCTCTAGTCCAAAGAGTTATTAAATTTGCTTCCCAATTTCCTAATGAAATTCTTAATAAAGAGCAATTGTAATGTTTTCTTGGATGCCTTAATTATGTTTCTGACTTTTATAAAAATCTTGCTGCTAAGCAAATCTTTGCTCGCTGCTAAGCTTTATTAGCCATATTTGACTTTGACATTGAGTATATTGCAGGTAAAAATAATTCTCTTCCTGATTTTTTATCTCGTGAGTTTTTATAGGGACAAAAGAATGAAGCCTTGACAAATTATACCCTTTCTCCAGTCCCCAATTGATAAAGTTTCTTCCATTATGAACATTACACCTTTATCTAGAAAATCCAGCTGCAATTATCTTGAGAGATGGGGAGTAACCTATACTTCTAATAATCCTCAATTTCAAAGCCCATCAAGCCCTATATCCAAAAAACCTCAAGCTTCACAAGCCCAATATTTTGTCACTAAAGCACCCTTGAGAATTTATTCCTTAGATGACATGTTTTATGCCGATACCATTTCTACTGAACATCTTATCCAAACCCTTTTTTCTCCTGATCACTTATTTATCCAACCTCTTGACTATAAAGTCTATGAACTGATTTTGATCAAAATTGGCAACTGTACTATTGATCATACAAATGGATCAAAAAATTCATACTGAAATGCTTTACCACCCAATATTACTATCATCTATTCAAAAAATCAAAATCCTACAGATTCTCTCTGTAGAAGAATGGGAGTGACCTCTTCATATGCCTTAAAGGCTTGATTTAGAACTTATTTTTAATTATATGATTATATTTATGCTTGGGAAGTCATCCTCTATTATCAAAACCTATCCTTCCAACATTCCTGGTTCATTAGATTCAAATCAAACTCCCATAAAATACCCATGTGGTTCTTTACACAATTCTGGATCCCTTTTGGTTCCACTAAAGACATCCTTCCTCAAGCAGTTCTTGTTATTTATGAATCCTATTTTGTATCATTTAAACCCCTTCTCAAATTAAAAGAAAAAAGCCTTTATCAGCACCTACAACTTACAACAAAACCTTATGTTACTATGAAGTTTTATCGCAAGCAGGAGCTTCCTTGGATCTTGAAATGGAACTTTTATAAAGAAATGGACTTTAGTCCACTAGTTTTATCTTGAATGATTTATATCAGGTTTTGGCATCAATTTGATTATACTACACTACTCTACCAATATGCTACTGATCAAGCTATAAAGCCATCATTCTCTGAAGTTCTTAAAACTCCTAAAAAAGAAAAAGAAAGGCTTCATCCAACAAGTGATATTGACAAATAGATGAATTCTTGTTCAGCCTCTCCATCTTTTCTTTATGCAGTAGCAGATTTGTTTCAACTCAAAAAAGAACTTCAAAAGGAAATTATTGAACAAATACAAAAAGAACGGTCATCTAAAAATTCTCCATTAAGTTTTGGTTAGCAGCTGCATCATCTTTAGGCTGATGACAATCCTTTTGAAAATATTGCTCCTGATCCAGATACAGATGCTGATGAGACAAAAAGCGATAATGAAGGATTCATATTTATCCGGAGAAAAGGAAAAAACTAAAGCCAAGACAAGACTTATGCTTTTTCAAGCCACTCAATTTCCCACAAAGCAATCATGACAATCTACTATTCAGAATAAAGTTCATCTACAGTGAAGATTGTGATCTTATCCAGCAATCCTGAAGCATCATGAAGTTTGTCAGCACATGAAATGAAATGCAAATGCAGTGTAAATTCAATTGTAATGAATGTAAATTATGTTTGTTATGACTATAAATAAGTCTAGTTTTCCTCATGTATAGGTAAAAGTTGGAATACCAGTCAAAATTCAGCCTTACTTCCACCACCATCTCCTCTTTCCTCTCCCTTCTGCTTTTGTATACCCACCATCTTCCCTATTTGATATCAAAGCCAAGTTGGCATCTAGTTTGTAATCAAGTATCATTGCAATATATAGTCGTTTTGTGAGTATTTCTTCACTTATCTTTATGTTTTGATTTTGTTTAAGGAATCACTGACTTAGAAGCAAGAACGTAAAAAATCTTAATACTTGGTTGTGTGTCCACCTGGAGCGAAGCTCAGGTAGCCATTGTTGTTGCTGTTGTTAGCCGTATGAAGGCATTTAAGGTATTTTGTTGGTGTATAAATCCTCTATTTCATTAGATACTTGTGGTGGATTTGGTTAAAATAACTCTATAGTACAAATTATGGCTATGCTTATTAAGAAGTTTGTACCATCTTCTTCCTTATCATCAAATTCCTTATCTTCTATGTCTATTAAAAATAGTGAAGAAATCAGTTATCATGATTTAGATCAAGTTATTTGTGACTGGACTATTCCAACCTTAAATAACAATAAAATTTATAAAGTTGAAAGTTTTCAATTAAGATCAAGTTATAAAGTAAAAACCATTGAGAGAACTGAATCCATTACTAGTAATATTTAGCATCTTTCTTTAATCAAGCCTCATGAAATAAAGGAGTACGTTAAAACATACAATTATGTTCATTTTGGATTAGTGCAATTTGCTATGAAGCCATTAACAAGATTTGGACAAAGAACTAAAGCTCTCATCTATGTTCAAGACAGCAGACATAAAAAATTCAGTGATTCATTACTTAGAATGGTTGAATCAAGTTTAGTTCATGGCCCTACTTTCCCCAATTGCTTTCCAAGTTTCTCTGCTTCCCTTACATATCCAGGTGCGCATGAAGCTCTTACTCTTACTATCCAAACAAAAGGTTTTGATATAAGTCCTCATAATCAAAATCTTGCTCTCATATATAGAGTTTATCATAAACTCATGAATTCAGTTGTTCCAGGCATAACCTATTCCCATCAAGCAAACGGTACGACTACTTTATTCCAAACTAATTGCAATAAAAAAGTTAATATTCTAAAACTCATACAGCCAAATGATATTAATCTATTTGGTAAATGGCACTTAGAAAATGCCCAACCAGAAAGGTCTTTAGAAAATCAAGATATTGAAACAATTATTGAACATGAAGATGGAAGTATTGAAATAAATTTTCAAATAGATTCAAGAGATACAACTCCTATAGTTTATCAACCTTCTAGAAGGTCTTATTCTCATCCTCCCTCTGTGGTAGGATCTTCCATAAAAGAACCATCTCGAGTTTCTTACTCTACACCTAATGTTGACCTTCGACCAACAAGACTAGTGTATCCTTCTTATCAAGCTTCTCCATCTAATACATATAATCCTTCGGAATCTGATTTCATTATAAATGTTATTGAATGCTTTCAAATTGATAAATAAATATTAAAAAAGAATTTAGCTTTACATCCTCCCACAAAAATTTCATTTTTACCATGTTTCTCAAGAATAGAAAGACTTTCTAAAAGCAAAATGGTATAAATATATGTATAATAATCAATGAAATATTTATTTCTTTGATTGGCTTAAACTAACCATGAAGAAAGCTTATAATACTGAAGATTTATCCATCAATATAATAACTAAATTAAGCTCTTCTTGGATTATAGATTCTACCAGTTCCTCTCTACAAAGAACTAAGGAATCTATACATCCTCCATTACATCAAATCATTTATAAAGAAAATTTAGTTGTACCCATAAAAGATGTTACAAAAATACAGGGAGACAAAGGCAAAATTGAATTTATTTACAAATCAGATTTAAGTCATGTTTTGGACCAAAATAATTATACAAATATTAACCTTCATACCATTGGCCAAGAAACTAATAGAATTGAAGATAAAGTTGAAAATATTTTAAAATTTTATGAAACTACTTCTTCACATAAAGTAATCAAGATACAATCTTTAGGTTTTCAAGGTGGAGCCCTTAAAGATCTAAAGTTAGAAAAGAAACCCTTAAAATTTTCAAACGAACTAATCAATCAATTATCTCATATTTTTACAAACATAAAACTTAAAGATAATAAAGAAAATAAAGATGAAAAATCTATAAATGTTTTAGTTTCTAAAGCTTCGAGCTTAGACTCAGAATTCTCTATTTCTGACTCTATAGAAGAAAAATCAAATGAAAATCAAGATCAAGAAACTCTATAACTTAATAAAATATTTCAGAGGCAAAAACCAATAGTCACGGCAGCAAAAACAAGAAATTATTATCCAAGACCTAGCCCAGTTGATCTTCAATTCGAAGAACAAGCTATTCTAAATGGCCTTTGATTTGAAAACTCTCCAGTATATGAATGGAATGTAGATGGACTATCTGAATATCAAATCCTGCAACTATGCTAACACATGATGATATATGCCTCTACCATCATAGCTATCGGTAATGATCAAGGACATGCAGTAAATGCAGTTGCCCTTGGATTTATTGGATAATTACATGGTTGGTGGAAAAAATACCTATTTGATACAGAAAGAAATGCTATATTAAATATAGTAAAAAGAGATCCCTTAGGAAATCCTATTTTTACTCCTCAAGGCCAAATGATCCTTGATTCCATCTACATGCTTATTACTAATATAGTTAAACATTTTATTGGTAATTATATGAATGTAGAAGAAAACTTAAAACACGATTAATCAATTTATCTTGCCCAATATTATCAGATTTTTGTTGTTATAAAGATGTTTTCTTGTCAAAACTCTGTACAATCGATGCAAGTATTTCAGAATTTTGGAAAAAAATTTCATATATGGTCTTCCTAAACTTTTCGTAGAAAAAGTTAGAGAAGAATTAAAATTAGAAAATTATGGAAATTTGAATTATGGAATATATACATATGGTGATCTAATTCAAAAGATTAATAAAGTTGAATTTTAATAAAGAATCAGCACGTATGAACTTGGTGATTTTTGTTTTCAATTTGGTATGGAACCATTAATCAGTCTTCTAGCCAAAATAAAAAGAAAAACTTAAAAAGAAACTATTAGAAAAGAAAATCTAAACATTTTTCAACTCCACAATATTATATTCCCTCAAAAAGATATCATAAAAAATCTTCTCATAAAAATCCATATAAAGAATCAAAGAAATCTTATAGAAAAGATAATCCATCCACTTCTTATCCTAAGAAAAAAGAAATACAATTTTATAATTACAAAGAAAAAGGACATATAGCTCCTGACTGCCCAAAAATAAAAGTAAAAATAGACAATGAAATCAAAACTATCTTAAAAGGATCCTCAGCATCAGAGTCATCCAGTTCCTCTGATACAGATTATTCTTCCTCTCGTTCTTCAGATGCATGTCATTGTAAAATATTTGATAGTCAAATCCAGTAAGAATCTGCTTATTCTTCCTCTTTATTTCTAATCATACTTTCTGGTCCAGAAGAACTGGTGCTAGAGATGTTTAAAGATTTCAAAGATGAAGAATTAAAAAATAAATATTTTGAAAAACTATAGAATATAAATTAAGGAAATAAAAAAGGAAAAGCTTTTACATCAAATAATATATCTGACTTACCTGAACAATTCATCACTAAAATTGTATTAGATAGTTTAAGAGAGCAGCATGCTCCTCCTCATCTTTGAGTTCAAAATCTTTATAAAGAAATTACTAATCAAAAGCAAGAAATAAAAGAATTAAGACAAGACTTAATTGAACTTCAAGAACTTAAATAATGTGTTGAGAATCTTGAATTTCACACGCTCAAAAATTATGAAGAAAATAATGATAATAAATTAGAACATCAAGAAGAATTTGGTGAAAACTTAAATGGTTTTGTAAATTCTTTAACAAGAAATCCACTTAAAAAATGGAAAACTCAAGCTCCAGTTAAGATCAAAGACTTCTTTATTAAAACACTCTGCTTACTAGATAATGGCACGATGTTAATTTAATAAGAGAAGCATTAATCCCAACAAAATATTATGAAAAAACCAATAATAAACTCAATTGAGCTACTGCTAGCAAAAAACTACATATCAAATACAAATTAAGTAATGTTTATGTCTGTAAAAATGGAACATGCATAAAGACTAATTTCCTTCTAGGAAAGGATTTAAACAATGATGTTATCCTTGAAAACCCTTTTCTACAAATTTTACAGCCTTTTCAAATTGACTCATCAGGTCTAAACATTATTTTAGACAATAAAGAATTAATTTTTTTATTTTGGTTAATCAACTCCTATTCAATATATCAATAGTATTCAGACAAAGTGTAAATAAGAATAAGGTGTTCAAAAAACAATCGAATATCTAGTTCCAAATAAAATGGATCTTATTAATCCTCTATCTGATGACTTCAATTTTTCTACATTTGATCATACATCTAGATTTTTGTACCTTCAAATTCTACCCGAAGGATATATATAAAATTATTTTTCTTTTCCCAAAGAAAATAAAAATTCAAATTATTGATAATTCTCATTCAGACCTATCTGCCTTCAGGAAGTATCCCTTCTCATTATGACATCAAGTGCAAGCAAATGCAAAGCCCCTATTCAGAAATCAAGCTTTTCCTTCATACCTATATCGCAACAAATATCAATTCCCTTTTTCAATCCAGGATTATCTGTCACTTCACAAGAACTTATCAATGCCCATTGGAGTGCCATTCTCTCTGATAAAAGAAAAAACATTAGAAAAGCCCTATCCAAAATTGCAAACCATATCAAGGACTTAGAAGGCCAAATCCTTATGTGCCCTGACATCCATCAAAGAGCACTGTTATCCACCTATGCTGATGAAAAAACATCCGGAATTCACCTCCTGGAAAAAGTTAACACAGCCCTTCTAGATGAGATAGTTGCAAGAATTAGAGAAAAAACTATTTTTTGTCACATCAAGGAACGATTAATGCTCAAAGCTCAATATATAAGCCGGGCATCTTGCTTTCCCAAATTGTTCCTGCCATCATATGAAGTTGATATCTTATATATTGAATAAGGATTAGTCTAAAGATTTTCTTTATGAAGAGATGATTTTGAAATGATACAGCAGCTTCCTAGAATCGTGCGTCATGCCCTTTGTAGCCTTGGAGTTACTAAAAGACAACTTCTCATAACGAGTTCATCAAGTTTGGGTGAAGGATCAGAAATCTGGTTTTATCAACCTTATCAATAATGGACCATTATGAATTATGAAGAAGGAGATTTAATCTACAAAAAATTCATCTCTACCTTAAATGATTATGAGCATCTGCTTATTGATTATCCAGCTTAAATGATTACGAGCATCTGCCTGTTGATTATCCAGCTCAATGGTTTGAGTCTCATGAAGTCGCTACAATGGAATACAGCTTAGAATGTCTCCAAAAGTATGATCCAGCTTCTGATTTCTCAATCTAAAAGCACATCTTGAATTTGCAAGTACATACAAATATGTTTGGTGTGACGGTCAACAAGTTGTTTGCATTGCTGATGATATTGCTAAACAAACAACTGTGATATAGAATTCTTTTAAATTCGGACATGCCAAACTTAATCAAATTCTCAATGCCTATGAAGATAACACTTTTGACATTTCAGAAAAAACTTGTGAAAAATTAATTCACCTATTCCATGGGAGAATTCGAAAATGATAATAAAGGTTGGAATGACCCTTGTCATAATTTTGAGTCTATTATGAAGTTCTTCACCAGCTACAATGGAATTCATCAAGATGGTGATTAATCTTATCAAGATTTAGATTTATCAAGATTTATTAAGAGTTTTCTCTATAAAGCCTGCAAAGAAAAAATAAAAAAAACTTTATCATTGCTACCATATCCATAGCTATGCTATTCTCTACAAATCATCAAAGTTATGTTGAAAAAGTACTATACAAAAAAGCTACTTTGAGAAAGAAGCAAAAGACAATTGGGAAAAATCCAAAAGCCAACAAGAAAATTCAAGGCTCCATAGACTCCTCTCTCCACAACAGACCAACCAAGTACGATGGAGAAGAATAAAGCAACATCCTCCTAGGCAATAAGTACACTCATCGCAGCATGAAGACAAACCATCTATATGGCAACCTATGATCCTATCCAGTAATAAAACCCTAAAACATCATAAAATGAAATGCAAATGCAGTGTAAATTCAGTTGTAATGAAATGTAAATTATGTTTGCTTAGGTTATAAATAGTACCAACCTTCTCCATGTACAAGCAAGAGTTGGAATACCAGTCAAAATCCAGCCTTGCTTCCACCACCATCTCGTCTTTCCTATCCCTTCCACTTTTGTATACCCACCATCTTCCCCATTTGGTATCAAAGTCAAGTTGGCATTTAGTTTGTAATTAAGTATCATTGCAATTCTAAGTATTTCTTCACTTATCTTTATGTTTTGATTTTGTTTAAGGAATTGCTGACTCAAAAGCAAGATCGTAAAAAATCTTAATACTTGGTTAGGTGTTAGTTATTATTCAGAAATTTTAATCATATTCCACCCGGAACGAAGCTAAGGTAGCCATTGTTGTCACCGTTGTTAGCCGTGTGAAGACGTTTAAGGCATTTTATTGGTGTGTAAATCCTCTATTTTGTTGGATACTCTTGGTGGATTTGGTTAAAATAACTCTGTAATACAAATTATAGCTAAGCTTATTAAGAAGTTTGTATCTTCTTCTTCCTCATCATCAAATTCCTTATCTTTTATGTCAATTAAAAATAGTGAAGAAATCAGTTATGACGATTTAGATCAAGTTATTTGTGATTGAACTATTCCAGCTGTAAATAAGAATGAATTTTATAAAGTTGGAAGTTTTCAATTAAAATCAAGTTATAAAGTAAAAACCATTGAAAGAACTAAATCCATTACCAGTAATATTCAGCATCTTTTTTTAATCAAGCCCCATGAAATAAAGGAGTAAGTTAAAACATACAATTATATTCATTTTGGATTAGTGCAAGTTGCTCTAAAGCCATTAACAAGACTTGGACTTGGAACAGAAGCTCTCATCTATGTTCAAGTTACAAGACATAAAAAATTTCAGTGATTCATTAGTTGGAACGGTTGAATTAAGTTTGGCTAATGGCCCTACTTTCTTTAATTGCTTTCCAAATTTATCTGTTTCCTTTAGAGATCCAGGTGCACATGAAGCTCTTACTCTTGCTATCTAAACAAAAGGTTTTAATATGAATCCTCATAATCAAAATCTTGCTCTCATATATAGAGTTTATTATAAACTTATGAATTTAGTTGTTCCAAGCATAGCCTATTCCCATCAAGCAAAAGGTATGACTACTTTATTCCAAACTAATTTCTAAAATAAAGTTAATATTCCAAAATTCATATAGCCGAATGATATTAATCTATCTGGCAAATGACGCTTAGAAAATGCCTAACCAGAAGGTCTTTAGAAAATCAGGATACTGAAACAATTGTTGAACATGAAGATGGAAGTGTTGAAATAAATTTTCACACAGATTCAAGAGATATAATTCCTACAGTTTAACAACCTTCCAGAAAGTCTTATTCTCATTCTCCCTCTGTGGTAGGATCTTCCATAAAAGAACCATCCTGAGGTTCTTGCTCCACACCAACTGTAGACCTTCGACCTACAGAACTAGTGTATCCTTCTTATTAGGCTTCTCCATCTAATACATATAATCCTTCGAAATCCGATTTCAATATAAATGTTATTGAATACTCTGAAATTGATAAAGAAATGTTAAAAAAGAATTTAGCTTTACATCCTCTCACAAAAATCCTTTTTTAAACAAGTTTCTCAAGAATAAAAAGACTTTTTAGAAGAAAAATGGTACAAATATATGTATGATAATTAAGGACATATTTATTTCTTTGATTAGTTTAAACTAGCCATAAAAAAAGCATATAATACTAAAGATTTATCCATCAATATGATAACAAAATTAAGTTCACCTTGGATTATAGCTTTTACCAGTTCTTCTCCACAAAGAACTGAAGAACATATACATCTTCTATTACATCAAATCATATGTAAAGAAACTTCGGCTATACCTATAAAAGATGTAGCAAAGATACAAAGAGATAAAGGTAAATCTGAATTAATTTATAAATCAGACTTAAGTCATGTTTTAGAACAAAATAATTATACAAATATTAACCTTCATATTGTTGGCCAACAAACCAATAGAATTGAAGATAAAGTTGAAAATATTTAAAAAGTTATGAAGCATCTTCTTCACAAAAGATAATTAAAACACATACTCTAGGTTTTCAAGGTGAAGCTTTTAAAGATCTAAAGTTAAAATGGAAACCTTTAAAATTTTTAGATGAACTAATCAATCAATTATCTCATAGTTTTACAAATATAAAACTTCGAGAAAATAAAGATCAAAAAGCTGACAAATCTATAAATGTTTTAGTCTCAAATTCTAAACTCTCTAGCTCAGATTCAAAATTTTTTGTAGCTGATCCTATAGAAGAAAAGTTTACAACAAATGAGAATCAAAATGATCAAAATCAAGAATCTTTACAAATCAATAAAATATTTAAAAGACAAAAACCAATAGTCACTACAGCAAAAACAAGAAATTATTATCCAAGACCTACTCCAGTTGATCTTCAATTTGAAGAACAAGCTATTCTAAATGACCTATAATTTGAAAACTCCTCAGTATACAAATGGAATGTAGATGAACTATCTAAATATCAAATTCTGCAACTATGCCAATACATGATGATTTATGCCTCTACCATCATGGTTACCGGTAATGATTAAAGACATGCAATAAATGTAGTTATCCTTGGATTTATTGGACAAAGAATAAATGATTTTTTAAGAGAGCAACAAGCTCCTACTCATCTTTCAATTCAAGTTCTTTATAAGGAAATAAATAATCAAAAGCAAGAAATAAAAGAACTAAAACAAGACTTATTTGAACTTCAAGAACTCAGACTTATTTGAACTTCAAGAACTCAAACAACATGTTGAGAATCTTGAATTTCACACACTCAAAATTTATCAAGAAAATACTGATAATTTACAAAATCAAGAAAAATTTGATAAAGACTTAAATGGTTCTGTAAATTCTTTAACAAGAAATCCACTTAAAAAATGGAAAAATCAAGCTACAATTAAGGTCAAAGACCTCTCTATTAAAGCACTCTCCATACTAGGTAGTGGCAGATTTACTGTATGTCTTTAATCAATACCGGTAGCCATGATAGTAAGGGCTTATATCATCATGCGTTAGTATAGTTATAGGATTTGATATTTAGATAGTCCATCTACATTCCATTCATATACTGAAGAGTTTTCAAATCAAAGGCCATTTAGAATAGCTTGTTCTCTGAATTAAAGATCAACGAGAGTAGGTCTCGAATAATAATTTGTTGTTTTTGCTATACTGACTATTGGCTTTTGCCTTGTAAATATTTTATTAAGTTGTAGAGATTCTTGATCTTGAATTTCATTTGAATTTTCTTCTATAGAGTCGGAAATAGAGAATTCTGAGTTTGAGCTTGAAGCTTTAGAAACTAAAACATTTATGGATTTTTCATCTTTTTTTTTCTTTATTATCTTTAAGTTTTATGTTTATAAACTATGAGATAACTGATTGATTAGTTCCTCTAAAAATTTTAAGGGTTTTTTTTTAACTTCAGATCTTTAAGCGCTTCACCTTGAAAACCTAAAGATTGTGTCTTAATTACTTTATAGGAAGAAGTAGTTTCATAAAATTTTAAAATATTTTGAACTTTATCTTCAATTCTATTGGTTTGTTGGCCAATAGTATGAAGGTTCATATTTGTAAAATTATTTTGTTCTAAAACATGACTTAAATATGATTTTTAAATAAATTTAGTTTTACCTTTGTCTGCTTATATTTTTGCAACATCTTTTATGGGTACAGTTGAAATTTCTTTATAAATGATTTGATGTAATGGAGGATGTATAGATTTTTCAGTTTCTGGTGGAGGGGAACTGGTGGAAGCTATAATCTAAGAAGAGCTTAATTTAGTTATTATATTAATGGATAAATCTTTTGTATTATATGCTTTCTTCATGGCTAGTTTAAGCCAATCAAAGAAATAAATATTTCTTTGATTATCATACATATATTTATACCATTTTGCTTTTAGAAAATCTTTATGTTCTTGAGAAATATGGTTAAAAAAGGATTTTGTGAGAGGATATAAAGCTGAATTCTTTTTTAACATTTCTTTATCAATTTCAAAGCATTCAATAACATTTATATTGAAATCGGATTCCGAAGGATTATATGTATTAGATCGAGAAGCTTGATAAGCAGGATGCACTAGTCCTGTAGGTCGAAGGTCTACATTAGGTGTAGAGCAAGAAACTCAAGATGGTTCTTTTATGGAAGATCCTACTGATGGAGGATGTGAACAAGATTTTCTAAAAGGTTGATAAACTGTAGGAGTTGTATCTCTTGAATCTATTTGAAAATTTATTTCAACACTTCCATCTTTATGCTCAATAATTGTTTCAATAACTTGATTTTCTAAAGAACTTTCAGGTTGAGCATTTTTTAAGCACCATTTACCAGATAGATTAATATCATTCCACTATATGAGTTTTAGAATATTAACTTTGCTTTTGAAATTAGTTTGGAATAAAGTATTTATACCTTTTGCTTGATGGGAATAGGCTATGCCTGGAACAGCTGAATTCGTGAGTTTATAAGAAACTCTATACATGAGAGCAAGATTTTGATTATGAGGATTCATATCAAAACCTTTTGTCTGGATAGTAGGAGTAAGCACTTCATTTGCACCTGAATTTGTAAGGTAAGTAGAGAAATTTGGAAAGCAATTGAAGAAAGTAGGGCAATTAGCCAAACTTGATTCAACCATTCCAAGTAATGAATCACTGAATATTTTATCTTATATCTTTAACATAAATGAGAGCTTCAGTTCTTAGTCCAAGTCCTGTTAATGGCTGTAGAGCAACTTGCACTAATCCAAAATAAATATAATTGTATTTTTTAACATATTCCTTTATTTCATGGGGCTTGATTAAAGAAAGATGCTGAATAGTACTCGTAATAGATTCAGCTCTTTCAATGGTTTTTACTTTATAACTTGATTTTAATTGAAAACTTCCAATTTTATAAATTTCATTTTTATTTACAGTTGAAACAGTCTATTCGCAAATAACTTAATCTAGATTGTCATAACTGATTTCTTCACTATTTTTAATAGACATAAAAGATAAGGAATTTGATGATGAGGGAAAAGAAGGTACAAACTTCTTATTAAGTCTAGCCATAATTTGTATTACAGAGTTATTTTAACCAAATCCACCACGAGTATCCAACAAAATAGAGGATTTACACACCAACAAAATGCCTCAAACGCCTTCACACGGCTAACAATGGCAACAACAATGACTACACCAGCTTCACTCTAGGTGGAATATGATTAAAATTTCTCAATAATAACAAACATACAACCAAATATTAAGATTTTTGATGTTTTTGCTTCTAAGTCAGCAATTGCTTAAACAAAATCAAAACATAAAGATAAATGAAGAAATACTCACAAAATGGCTTTATGTTGCAACGATACTTGATTACAAACTAGATGTCAACTTGGCTTTGATACCAAATGGAGAAGGTGGTGGGTATACAACAGCGGATGGGAGAGGAGATAGGAGATGGTTGTGGAAGCAAGCTGGATTTTGACTGGTATTCCAACTCTAGCTTGTACATGAGGAAGGCTAGACTTATTTATAGTCATAACAAACATAATTTACATTTCATTACAACTGAATTTAGGCTGAATGTTCATTTCATTTAATGTGTTTGCAAATTTCATGATGCTTATGAACTGTAGGCAAAAATCACAATCTTTGCTGTAGATGAACTTTATTCTGAATAGTGAGATGTCATGATTGCTTTGTGTGACTTGATAAGGTATGTGTCATGTCTTTATTTCTTTTCCCTTTTTGGAGCTAAGTTCTTCATAGATGTGCATGTCGGGAATAAAATACTGCTTTATTCTTATGAGAGATACGCTTTGTCTTTTAGTACTTTTGCATGTACTTTTTCTAAAAACTCATTGATGGACTAGTAGAAAAAGCTTTTCTCATCCTTTCAATGCTTTAGAAAAAGCTCTTATAGGAAGAATCTTTATGGTAGGCATAGCATTATAGGAGACTTGCATCAAAAGTGCTCATCCTAACCTTCATTTGTTATTTCACCATGGAATAATTGGATTAACTCTTCTTGACTTTCTTCAGAAATATCAAAAGACATGTCTTCATAAGCATTGATAATTTGATTAAGAGCTGTATGTCCAGATTTATATGGATTTTGTATCACTGTTATTTGCTCAGCAAGATCATCAGCAATGCAAACAACTCATCGACTATCACACTTAACATATCTGTATGTACTTGCAAATTCAAGATGTCCTTTTAGATTGAGAAATCTTTCATATTGATCAGAAGCTAGATCATAATTTTGGAGACGTTCTAAGCTGTATTCCATTGTAGCGACTTCATGAGATTCATACCATTAAGCTGGATAATCAACAGGGAGATGCTTGTAATCATTTAAGGTAAAGATGAATTTTTTGCAGACTAAATCTCCTTCTTCATGAGTCATGATAGTCCATAATTGATATGGTTGATAAAACTGAATTTCTGATCTTTCACCTAAAGTGGATGATATCGTTATGAGAAGTTGTCTTTTGGTAACTCCAAGGTTACGAAAGGCATGACGCATGATTGCAGGGAGCTGCTATATCATTTCAAAATCATCTTTGCATAAAGAAAATCTTTGGACTATTCCTTGTTCGATATATGAGATATCAACTTCATATGATGGCAAGAACAATTTGGGAAAGCCAATTGCCCGACTTATATATTGAGCTTTGAGCATTAATCGCTCCTTAATCTAACAAGAAATAGTTTTTTCTCTAATTCTTATAGTTATCTCATCTGGAAGGACTGTGTTAACCTTTTCCAGGAGGTGAATTCTGGATGTTTTTTCATCAGCATAGGTGGATAACAGTGCTCTTTGATGGATGTTATGGCACATAAGGATTTGGCTTTCTAAGTCATGGATATGGTTTGCAATTTTGGATAGGGTTTTTTTAGTGTTTTTTCTTTTATCAAAGAGAATGGCACTCCAATGGGCATTGATAACTTCTTGTGAAGTGACAGATAATCCTGGATTGAAGAAGGGAATTGATATTTGTTGGGAAGTAGGTATGAAGGAAGAGCTTGATTCCTAAGTAGGGGCTTTGCTTGATGTCATAATGAGAAGGAATACTTCCTGAAGGTAGATAGGAGTAAGAGATAGGTCTAAATGAGAATTATCAATAACCTGAATTTTTATTTTCTTTGGGAAAAGAAAAATAATTTTATATCGTCCTCCAGATAGAATCTGAAGGTACCAAAATTTGGATGTAGTATCAAATGTAGAAAACAAGAAGACATCAGAAAGATGATTAATAAGATTCATTTTGTTTGGAACTGGATATTTGAATGGTTTTTGAACATCTTATTCTTATTTACACTTTGTCTAAATAATATTGATATGTTGAATAGGAGTTAATTCAATAAAATCAAAATTTAATTCTTTATTGTCAAAAATAGTTTTTACACTTGATGAGTCAATTCGAAAAGGCTATAAAATTATTATAAAAGGATTTTCAAGGATAACATCATTGTTTAAATCCTTTTCTAGAAGAAAATTAGTCCTTATGCATGTTCCATTTTTATAGACATAAACATTACTTAATTTGTATTTGATATGTAGTTTTTTGCTAGCAATAGCTAGATTGAGTTTATTATTGGTTTTTTCATAATATTTTGTTGGGATTAATCCTTCTCTTATTAAATTAACATCCGTGCCACTATCTAGTAAGTAAAGTGCTTTAATAAAGAATTCTTTGATCTTCATTATAACTTGAGTTTTCCATTTTTTAAGTGGATTCCTTGTTAAAGAATTTACAAAACCATTCAAGTTTTCATCAAATTTTTCTTGATTTTCTAAATTATCATTATTTTCTTAATAATTTTTGAGTCTGTGAAATTCAAGATTCTCAACACATTGTTTGAGTTCTTAGAGATCAATTAATTCTTGTTTTAATTCTTTTATTTCTTGATTTTGATTATTAATTTCTTTATAAAGATCTTGAATTGAAAGATGAGGAGGAGTTTGCTGCTCTCTTAATCTATCTAATACAGTTTTAATACTGAATTGTTTAGGTAAGTCACATATATTATTTGAAGTAGAAGCTTTTCCTTTTTTATTTTCTTTATTTATATTATGTATTTTTTCAAAATATTTATTTTTTAATTCTTTATCTTTGAGATCTTTAAGCATTTCTAGCACCAGTTCTTTTGGAGTAGAAAGTATGTTTAAAGGTAAAGAGGAAGAATAAGCAGATTCTTACTGGATTTCACTATCAAATATTTTACAATGACATGTATCTGAAGAATAATCTTTATTAGCGGGACTAGATTATTCTAAGGATGAGGATGAGGATCCTTTTAAGATAGTTTTGGTTTTTTTTTTTAGTTTTTACTTTTATTTTTAGGCAGTCAGGAGCTATATGTCCTTTTTCTTTATAATTATAACATTGTATTTCTTTTTTCTTGGGATGAGAAGTGGATGGATTATCTTTTGTATAAGATTTCTTTAATTCTTTATAAGGGTTTTTATGGGAAGATTTTTTATAATATCTTTTTGAGGGAATATAATATTGTGGAGTTGAAAAGCTATTTAGATTTTCTTTTTTAATGGTTTCTTTTTAAGTTTTTCATTTTATTATGGCTGGAATGACTAATTAATGGTTCCATGCCAAATTGAAAACAAAAATCACCAAGTTCATACTTGATGATTCTTTTTTGATTTTCAATTTGACGTTTAAGTTTGATTTCATTGCATAATGAAAATCTAACTTTATTAATCTTTTGAATTAGATCACCATATGTATACATTCATAATTCAGATTTTCATAATTTTTTTATTTTAATTCTTCTTTAACTTTTTCTGTAAAAAGTTTAAGAAGACCAGAAATGAATTTTTCTTTCCAAAATTCTGAATTGTTTGCATTGATTGCATAGAGTTTTGATAAGAAAACATCTTTATACCAATGAAAATCTAATAATGTTGGGCAAGATAAATCGATTAATTATGTTTTTAATTCTTCTTCTACATTCATATAATTACTAATAAAATGTTTGACTTTATTGGTAATAAGCATGTAGATGGAATTACGGATCAATTGGCCTTGAGGAGTAAGAACAGGATTTCCTGAGGGATCTCTTTTTACTGTATTTAATATAGCATTTCTTTCTATGTCAGATAGGTATTTTTCCCACCAACCATGTAGTTGCCTAGTAAATCCAAGCACGACTGCATTTACTGTCGGCAGCCATGATGGTAGTGGCATATATCATCATGTGTTTGCATAGTTGCAAGATTTGATATTCAGATAGTCCATCTACATTCCATTCATATACTGAAAAGTTTTCAAATCGAAGGCCATTAAGAATAGCTTATTCTTCGAATTAAAGATCAACTGGAGTAGGTCTTGGATAATAATTTCTTATTTTTGCTGCAATGACTATTGGCTTTTGCCGTTTTAATATTTTATTTATTTATAGAGATTCTTGATTTTGATCATCTCGATTTTCATTTGATTTTTCTTCTATAGAATCAGAAACAGAGAATTCTGAGTCTGAGCTCGAAGCTTTAGAAACTAAAACATATATGGATTTTTAATCTTCATTTTCTTTATTATCTTTAAGTTTTATGTTTGTAAAACTATGAGAGAATTGATTGATTAGTTCATTTGAAAATTTTAAGGGGTTGTTTTCTAACTTTAGATCTTAAAGGGCTTCACCTTGAAAACTTAAAGATTGTGTCTTGATTACTTTATAGGAAGAAGTAGTTCCATAAAATTTTAAAATATTTTCAACTTTATCTTCAATTCTATTCGTTTGTTGGCCAATAGTATGAAGGTTTATATTTGTATAATTATTTTGTTCTAAAAGATGACTTAAATCTAATTTGTAAACAAATTCAGTTTTACCGTTGTCCCCTTGTATTTTTGCAACATCTTTTATGGGTACAGCTGAAGTTTCTTTATAAAAGATTTGATGTAATGGAGGATGTATAGATTCTTTAGTTCTTTGTGGAGAAGAACTAGTAGAAGCTATAATCCAAGATGAACTTAATTTTGTTATCATCTTGATGGATAAATCTTCAGTATTATAAGCTTTCTTTATGGCTAGTTTAAGCCAATCAAAGAAATAAATATTTCTTTGATTATCATACATATATTTATACCATTTTGCTTTTAGAGAGTCTTTATGTTCTTGAGAAATATCGTTAAAAAAGGATTTTGTAAGAGGATGTAAAGCCAAATTCTTTTTTAACATTTCTTTTTCAATTTCACAGCATTCAATAACATTTATATTGAAAATCGGATTCTGAAGGATTATTGTATTAGATGGAGAAGCTTGATAAGAATGATACACTAGTCCTGTAGGTTGAAGGTCTACATTAGGTGTAGAGCAAGAAACTCGAGATGGTTCTTTTATGGAAGATCCTACCGCTGATGGAGGATGTGAATAAGATTTTCTAGAAGGTTGATAAACTGTAGGAGTTGTATCTCTTGAATCTATTTGAAAATTTATTTCAACACTTCCATCTTCATGTTCAATAATTGTTTCAATATCTTGATTTTCTAAAGACCTTTCAGGTTGAGCATTTTCTAAGTGCCATTTACCAAATTGATTAATATCATTCCACAGTATGAGTTTTGAAATATTAACTTTGTTTTTGAAATTATCTTAGAACAAAGTAGTTATACCTTTTGCTTGATGGGAATAAGCTATGGCTGGAACAATTGAATTCATGAGTTTATAATAGACTCTATATATGAGAGCTAGATTTTGATTATGAGGATTCATATCAAAACCTTTTGTCTGAATAGCAAGAGTAAGAACTTCATGTACACCTGGATCTGTAAGGGAAACAAAGAAATTTGGAAAGCAATTGAAGAAAGTAGGGTCATTAGCCCAATTTGATTCAACCATTTCAAGTAATGAATCACTAAATTTTTTATGCTTTGCACCTTAAACATAGATGAGAGCTTCTGTTCAAAGTCCAAGTCATGTTAAAGGCTTTAGAGCAACTTGCACTAATCCAAAATGAATATAATTGTATGTTTTAACATACTCCTTTATTTCATGGGCTTGATTAAAGAAAGATGCTGAATATTACTGGCAATGGATTCAATTCTTTCAATGGTTTTTACTTTCTAACTTGATTTTAATTGAAAACTTTCAATTTTATAAATTTCATTTTTATTTACAGTTGGAATAGTCCAGTCACAAATAACTTGATCTAAATAGTCATAACTAATTTCTTCACTATTTTTAATAGACAGAGAAGATAAGGAATTTGATGATGAGGAAGAAGAAGGTACAAACTTCTAAATAAGCTTAGCCATAATTTGTATTATAGAGTTATTTTAACCAAATCCACCACGAGTATCTAACGAAATAGATGATTTACACACCTACAAAACGCCTTAAACACCTTCACATGGCTAACAACAACGATAACAATGGATACCTCAGCTTCACTCCGAGTGGAGTATAATTAAAATTTCTTAATAATAACAAATTCAGAAGTAAGTATTAAGACTTTTGATGCTCGTGCTTCAAAGTCAGAATTCCTTAAGCAAAATCAAAGCATAACATAACAAAGATAATTGAAGAAATACTCACAAAATAACTTTATATTGCCAAAGCACTAGATTACAAATTTGACACCAACTTGGCTTTGATACCAAATGGGGAAGATGGTGGTTATACAAAAGCAGAAGGGAGAGGAGAGAAGAGATGGTGGTGGAAGCAAGGCTGGATTTTGATTGGTATTCCAACTCTTGCCTGTGCATGAGGAAGACTACACTTATTTATAGTCAAAACAAACATAATTTACATTTCATTACAACTGAATTTACACTACATTTTCATTTCATTTCATGTGCTGACAAATTTCATGAGATTCAGGACTGCTGGATAAGATCACAATCTTCACTGTAGATGAATTTTATTCTGAATAGTGGATTGTCATGATTGCTTTGTGGGAAATTGAGTGGCTTGATAAAGCATATGTCTTGTCTTGGCTTTATTTTTTTCCTTTTCTTCGGATAGATATGAATCCTTCATTATCACTTTTTGTCTCATCAGCATCTGTATCTGGTTCAAGAGCAATATTTTCAAAAGGATTGTCATCAGCCCAAAGATGATGCAGCTGCTGACCAAAACTTAATAGAGAATTTTCAGATGACCGTCCTTTTTGTATTTGTTCAATAATTTCCATTTGAAGTTCTTTTTTTAGTTGAAGCAACTCTGCTGCTACTTAGAAAGCAGAAAGAGAGGCTGAACCAGAATTCTTCTGTTTGTCAATATCACTTACTAGATGAAACCTTTCTTTTCTTTTTTAGGAGTTTTAAGAACTTCAGAGAATGATGGCTTTATAGCTTGATCGGTAGAATATTGCTGGAGTATTGTTGTATAATCAAATTGATTCTAAAACTTGATATAAATCATTTGAGATAAAACTAGTGGATTGAAGTCCATTTCTTTATAAAAATTCCATTTCAAGAACCAAGGAATCTCCTGCTTACGATAAAACTACATGGTAACATAAGGTTCTGTTGTAAGTTGTAGGTGCTGATAAAGGCGTTTTTTATTCTGATTGAGAAGGGCTTTAAATGATGCAGAATAGGATTCATAAAGAGGAAGAAGTGCTTGAGGAAGGATGTCTTTAGTGGCACCAAAAGGAATCCAGAATTGTGTAAAGAACCACATAGGTATTTTATAAGAGTTTGATTTGAATATGATAAACTAGGAATGCTGAAAGGATGGGTTTTGATAATAGAAGATGACTTCCCAAGCAGAAATATAATCATAATAATTAAAAATAACTTCTGAATCAAGCCTTTGAGGCATATGAAGAGGTCGTCCCCATTCTTCTGCAGAGAGAACATACAGGATTTTGATTTTTGAATAGAGGATAGTAATATTAGGTGCTAAAGAATTTAAGTATGAATTTTTTGATCTATTTGTATGATCAATAGTACAGCTACCAGTTCTGATCAGAATCTGTTCATAGACTTTATAGTCAAGAGGTTGGATAAATAAGTGATCAGGAGAAAAAAGGGTTTGGATAAGATGTTCAATAGAAATGGTATCGGCATAAGACATGTCATCTAAGGAATAAATTCTCAAGGGTGCTTTTATGGCAAAATATTGGGCTTGTGAAGCTTAAGGTTTTCTGGATACAAGGCTTGATGGGTTTTGAAATTGAGGAATATTAGAAGTATGGGTTGCTCCCCATCTCTCAAGATAATTGCCATTGGATTTTCTGGATAAAGGTGTAATGTTCATAATGGAAGAAACTTTATTAGTTGGCGAATGGAGAAAGGGTCTAATCTACCAAGGTTTCATTCTTTTATCCCTATAAAAACTCACGAGATTAAAAATTAGGAAGAGAATTTTCCCTATAATATACTCCATGTCAAAGTCAAATATAACTAATAAAGCTTGCCAGCAAGTAAAGATTTACCTAGTAGCAAGATTTTTTACATCTTTTTCTAAAATTTCTTTAGTAGATTTACAATCTATTCTTAATAAAAAAAATTTTGTTCAATAAATCTCTTTGAAACTTCATTATACTTTTTACTATAGATAGGATTTCCTTTTTAATAGTTGAATAATTATATTTAGTGGGCGTCCATGTTCCAGAAGTGAAACAAAGAATTTCTTCTTTTCTAAGGACATTTTTTTGTAGAAGGATTCCTCCAAAACCTATTTTAGATGCATCTGTTTGAACTATTTTTAATAAATTTAGATGAGGGATAGTTAAACGAGGTAAATTTTGGACTTTTTGTTTAATATTTTGAATAGCTTTTGTATGAGCAGGTGACCATTCTATGGGATTTTTGGTCAATCACATTTGTAAGATTTTTCTTTCTTTAGCAAGATCTTTATAAAAGTCAGAAACATAATTAAGGCATCCAAGAAAACGTTGCAACTGCTCTCTAAGAATTCATCAGGAAATTGGGAAGCAAACTTAATAACTCTTTGGACTGGAGAAATAGTTCTTTTTTTAATTATAAAGCCAAGAAACTGAATTTCTATTTGAAAAGGCTTCATTTTCTTTTAGGATAAGACAAGTCCATTCTTGATAATAACTTTTTTAAAAATATTTAAATATTTCCAATGGTCACAAATAGATTTTGAAAACATAAGAATGTCATCTATATGGACAAGTATAAAAGCTTAATATAGATTAAAAATGTTATTCATTATTCTTTGAAATTTTGAAGGAGCATTTTTTAAATTGAATGGCATAATGTTTCATTCGTAATGGCCAAATGGTACTGTAAAAGTAGTTTTGTACCTATCCTCTGAGGTGATTTGAATTTGCAAAAATCTTGATTTAAGATTAAATTTGGAAAAAAGGAAGGCACCAGGTAGACGGTTAACAAGATCAGTTTTATTTGGAATTGGATATCTGATGGACTTTAAGACTTTATTCAATGGATTGTAGTTGATAACAAGATGGGGAACACCTCGTTCTTATTCAAGTGCTTTATTTACATAAAACGCTACAAAACTCCGAGGGGATTTTGATTTCTGTATAAGCTTTTTAGTAGGAAGATCATTGATTTCTTTAGTACATAGTTGTACAAGGTCTTTATTCATCTAAATAAGTCGAGCTTTAGTAGGAATTTGAGATTCATTGAAATTATCGATAGACGAAAGAGAAATAGTTTGGTGTTTCCTATGCTAAAAGGCATAAGGAAGGTCAGAACAGCTTTCTGTTTCAAGAGATTTTTGAAATTGGATTAAATCTTTTTGGAATTCTGGTTTTTGTAATTCTTTTTCAATTCTTAAAGAATTCATATCTTCTTGAAGATATGTAATTTGTTTTTCTTTATAAGCAATTTGATTTTGAATGATATTGATAAGTGGAGTAGGAGTTGATTTAAAAAAATCAAAAATTAATTTTTTTTATTGTCTTTAATAGTTTTAAGGCCTGATGAATCAATTTGAAATGGCTATAGAATCTATAGAAAAGGATTCTCAAGGATAACATCATTGTTTAAATCTTTTTTGAGTAGGAAATTAGTCTTTATACATGTTTCATTTTTGCAAACATGGACGTTATTTAATTTTCAATGGATATGGAGTTTATTACTAGCAGTTACTAGGCTGAGTTCATATTTGTTTTTTCATAATATTTTGTTGGGATTAATCCTTCTCTTATTAAATTAACATCTGCGCCACTATCTAGTAAGCAGAGTACTTTAATAGAGAAGTCTTTGACCTTAATTGTAACTTGAGTTTTCCATTTTCTAAGGTGGATTCTTGTTAAAGAGTTTACAAAACCATTTAAGTTTTCATCAAATTTTTCATGATATTATAAATTATCATATTTTCTTGATAATTTTTTAGTGTGTGAAATTCAAGATTCTCAACACGTTGTTTGAGTTCTTGAAGTTCAATTAAGTTTCGTTTTAATTCTCTTATTTCTTGATTTTGATTATTAATTTTTTTTATAAAAACCTTGAATTGAAAGAGGAGTAGGAGCTTGTTGCTCTCTTAATCTATCTAAAACAGCTTTTTATACTAAAATTTTTAGGTAAGTTAGATATATTAGTTGATGTAGAAGCTTTTCCTTTTTTTTATTTCTGTTGTTTATTTTCTGAATTTTTTCAAAATATTTATTTTTTAATTCTTTTTCTTTTAGATTTTCTATCATTTCTAGCTCCATTTTATAATTCGGGATGGTTCTTTTATGGAAGATCCTACCATTGATGGAGGATGTGAATAAGATTTTTTAAAAGTTTGATAAATTGTAAGAGTTGTATCCCTTGAATCTGTTTGAAAATTTATTTCAATACTTCCATCTTCATGTTCAATAATTGTTTCAATATCTTAATTTACTGAAGACCTTTCTAGTTGAGCATTCTCTAAGCACCAGATAGATTAATATCAAGAGAAGTGAATGGTTGGCATCTAGTTTGTAATCAAGTATTATTGCAATATAAAGTCGTTTTGTTAGTATTTCTTCACTTATCTTTATGTTTTGATTTTGTTTAAGGAATTGCTGGCTCAAAAGCAAGAATGTCAAAGTCTTAATACTTAGTTTTGTGTTTGCTATTATTGAGAAATTTTAGTCATATTCCACCTGGAGCGAAGCTAAGGTAGCCATTGTTGTCGCCGTTGTTAGCCGTGTGAAAGTGTTTAAGGCATTTTGTTGGTGTGTAAATCCTTTATTTCATTAGATACTCATGGTGGATTTGGTTAAAATAACTCTGTAATACAAATTACGGCTAAGCTTATTAAAAAGTTTATACCTTCTTCTTCCTCATTATCAAATTCCTTATCTTTTATATCTATTAAAAATAGTGAAGAAATCAGTTATGACGATTTATATCAAGTTATTTGTGACTGGACTATTTCAACTGTAAATAAAAATGAAATTTATAAAGTTGGAAGTTTTCAATTAAAACCAAGTTATAAAGTAAAAACCATTGAATGAACTGAATGCATTACCAGTAATATTCAACATCTTTCTTTAATCAAGCCCCATGAAATAAAGAAGTATGTTAAAACATACAATTGTATTCATTTTGGATTAGTGCAAGTTGCTCTAAAGCCTTTAACAAGACTTGGACTTAAAACAAAAGCTCTAACCTATGTTCAAGACACAAGACATAAAAAATTCAGTGATTCATTACTTGGAATGGTTGATCAAGTTTGGCTAGTGGCCCTATTTTCTTCAATTGCTTTCCAAATTTCTTTGTTTCTCTTACAGATCTAGGTGCACATAACGCTCTAACTCTTGCTATCCAAACAAAAAGTTTTGATATGAATCCTCATAATCAAAATCTTGCTCTCATAAATAGAGTTTATTATAAACTCATGAATTCAGTTGTTCCAGGCATAGCCTATTCCCATCAAGCAAAAGGTATGACTACTTTATTCCAAACTAATTTCAAAAATAAAGTTAATATTCCAAAACTCATACAGTGGAATGATATTAATCTATATAGTAAATGGTGTTTAGAAAATGCTCAAACAGAAAAGTCTTTAGAAAATCAAGATATTGAAATAATTATTGAACATGAAGATGGAAGTATTGGAATAAATTTTAAAATAGATTCAAAAGATACAACTCCTACAATTTATCAACCTTCTAAAAAATCTTATTCACATCCTCCACCAGTGGTAGGATCTTTCATAAAAGAATCATCCCAAGTTTCTTGCTCTACACCTAATGTAGACCTTCAACCTACAGGACTTGTGTATCGTTCTTATCAAGCTTCTCCATCTAATACATATAATCATTATGAATCCAATTTCAATATAAATGTTATTGAATGCTTTTAAATTGATAAAGAAATGTTAAAAAAGAATTTAGCTTTACATCCTCTCACAAGATCCTTTTTTAACCATGTTTCTCAAGAACACAAAGACTTTCTAAAAGCAAAATGGTATAAATATATGTATGATCATTAAAGAAATATTTATTTCTTTGATTAACTAGCCATAAAGAAAACTTATAATATTGAAGATTTATCCATCAATATGATAACTAAATTAAGCTCTTCTTGGATTATAGCTTCTACCAGTTCCTCTCCACAAAAGACTGAAGAATCTATGCATCCTCCATTAAATCAAATCATTTATAAAGAAACTTCAGTTGTACCCATCAAAGATGTTGCAAAAATATAAGGAGACAAAGGTAAAAATAATTTATTTACAAATTAGATTTAAGTTATGTTTTAGAACAAAATAATTATACAAATATAAACCTTCATACTATTGGCCAACAAACCAATAGAATTAAAAATAAAGTTGAAAATAATTTAAAATTTTATGAAACTACTTCTTCTCATAAAGTAATCAAGACACAGTCTTTAGGTTTTCAAGGTGAAGCCTTTAAAGATCTAAAGTTAGGAAAAAAGACCCTTAAAATTTTCAGACGAACTAATCAATCAATTATCTCATAGTTTCACAAATATAAAACTTAAAGATAATAAAGAAAATAAAGATAAAAAATCCATAAGTGTTTTAGTTTCTAAAGCTTCAAGCTCAGACTTAGAATTCTCTGTTTCTCACTCTATAGAAGAAAAATCAAATGAAAATCAAGATGAAAAAAATCAAGAATCTTTACAAATCAATAAAATCTTTAAAAGACAAAAACCAATAGTCACTACAATAAAAACAAGAAATTATTATCCAAGACCTACTCCAGTTGATCTTCAATTCGAAGAACAAGCTATTCTAAATGGCCTTCGATTTGAAAAATCTTCGGTATATGAATGGAATATAGTGGACTATCTGAATATTAAATCTTGTAACTATGCCAACACATGATGATATAAGCCTCTACCATCATGGCTGCCGGTAATGATCAAAGACATGCAGTAAATGTAGTCGTCCTTGGATTTACTGGACAATTACACGGTTGGTGGGAAAAATACCTATTTGATATAGAAAGAAATGCTATATTAAATGCAGTAAAAAGAAATCCCTCAGGAAAGCCTATTCTTACTCCTCAAGGCCAAATGATCCCTGATTCCATCTACATGCTTATTACCAATATAGTTAAACATTTTATTGGTAATTATATGAATGTAGAAGAAAAATTAAAAACACAATTAATGAATTTATCTTGCCCAACATTATTAGATTTGTGTTGGTATAAAGATGTTTTCTTATCAAAACTCTATAGATCAATGCAAGTAATTTAGAATTTTAGAAAGAAAAATTCATATTTGGTCTTCCTAAACTTTTTACAGAAAAAGTTATAGAAGAATTAAAATCAGAAAATTATGGAAATTTGAATTATGGAATGTATACATATGGTGATCTAATTCAAAAGATTAATAAAGTTGAATTTTCATTATGTAATGAAATCAAACTTAAACGTCAAATAGAAAATCAAAAAAGAATCAGCAAGTATGAACTTGGTGATTTTTGTTTTTAATTTGGGATATAACCATTAATCAGTATTTCTAGCTAGAATAAAAAAAAAAACTTAAAAAGAAACCATCAAAAAATAAAATCTAAACAATTTTCAACTCCACAATATTATACTCCCTCAAAAAGATATTATAAAAATCTTCTCATAAAAACCCTTTTAAAGAATTAAAGAAATCTTATACAAATGATAATCCATCCACTTCTCATCCTAAGAAAAAAGAAATACAATGTTATAATTACAAAGAAAAAGGACATATAGCTCCTGACTGCCCAAAAATAAAAGTTAAAATAGAAAAAGAAATCCAAACTATCTTAAAAAGATCCTCAGTGTCAGAGTCATCAAGTTCCTTTGATACAGATTATTCTTCCTCTCATGCTTCAGATACATGTCATTGTAAAATATTTGACAGTGAATCCAATATGAATCTGCTTCTTCCTCTTTATCATTAAATGTACTTTCTGCTCTAGAAGAGATGGTGCTAGAAATGTTTAAAGATCTAAAAGATGAAGAATTAGGAAATAAATATTTTGAAAAAATATAGAATATAAATAAAAGAACTAAAAAAGGGAAAGCTTCTACATCAAATAACATATCAGACTTACCTAAACAATTCAGCATTAAAACTATATTAGATAGATTACGAGAGCAACAAGCTCCTACTCAGCTTTCTATTCAAGATCTTTATAAAGAAATAAATAATCAAAAGCAAGAATTAAAAGAATTAAAAAAAAGACTTAATTGAACTTCAGGAACACAAACAACGTGTTGAGAATCTTGAATTTCACACACTCAAAAATTATCAAGAAAATAATGATAATCTAGAAAATGAAGAAAACTTTGATAAAGAACTAAATGGTTTTGCAAATTCTTTAACAAGAAATCCACTTAAAAAATGGAAAACTCGAGCTACAATTAAGGTCAAAGACTTCTCTATTAAAGCACTTTGCTTACTAGATAGTGGCGTAAAAGTTAATTAAATAAGAGAAGGATTAATCCCATCAAGATTTTATGAAAAAACCAATAATAAATTTAATCTAGCTACTGCTAGCAAAAAACTACATATCAAATACAAATTAAGTAATATTTATGTTTGTAAAAATTAAACATGCAAAAAGACTAATTTCCTTCTAGGAAAGGATTTAAATAATGATATTATCCTTGGAAATCCTTTTTTACAAATTTTACAGCCTTTTCAAATTGACTCATCAGGTCTAAAAACTATTTTAGAAAATAAAAAATTAAATTTTGATTTTGTTGAATTAACTGCTATTCAACATATCAATATTATTCAGACAAAGTGTAAACAAGAATAAGATGTTCAAAAACCATTTAGATATCCAGTTTCAAATCAAACAGATCTTATTAATAGTCTCTCTGATGTTTTCATGTTTTCTACATTTAATCCTACATCCAGATTTTGGTATCTTCAAATTCTACCTGGAGGATAGATATAAAATTATTTTTCTTTTCCCAAAGAAAATAAAAATTTAGATTATTGATAATTTTCATTTAGACCTCTCTGCCTTCAGGAAGTATCCCTTCTCATTATGACATCAAGTAAAGCCCCTATTTAGGAATCAAGCTCTTTGTTTATACCCACATCCCAACAAATATTAATTTGCTTCTTCAATCCAGGATTATCTGTCACTTCATAAGAACTTATCAATGCCCATTGGAGTGCCATTCTCTCTGATAAAAGAAAAAACACTAGAAAAACCCTATCCAAAATTGCAAACCAATCAAGGACTTAGAAAGCCAAATCCTTATATGCCAAAACATCCATCAAAGAGCACTGTTATCCACCCATGCTGATAAAAAAACATCTGGAAATCACCTCCAGGAAAAGGTTGACATAGCCCTTCTAGTTGAGATAACTACAAGAATTAGAGGAAAAACTATTTCTTGTTAGATCAAGGAGCAATTAATGCTCAAAGCTCAATATATAAGCTGGGCAACTGGCTTTCCCAAATTGTTCCTGCCATCATTTGAAGTTAATATCTCATATATCGAACAAGGATTAGTCTAAAGATTTTCTTTATGCAGAGATTATTTTGAAATGATACAGCAGCTCCCTGCAATCGTGCGTCATGCCGCTCCCAGCCTTGGAGTTACCAAAAGACAACTTCTCATAACGATATCAGCCACTTTGGATGAAAGATCAGAAATTCGGTTTATCAACTATATCAATTATGGACTATCATGACTTATGAAGAAGGAGATTTAGTCTTTAAAAAATTCATCTCTACCTTAAATGATTGCAAGCATCTCCCCGTTGATTATCCAGCTCAATGGTATGAATCTCATGAAGTTGCTACAATAAAATATAGCTTAGAACGTCTCCAAACTTATGATCTAGCTTCTGATCAATATTAAAGATTTCTCAATCTAAAAGTACATCTTGAATTTGTAAGTATATACAAATATGTTTGGTGTGACAGTTGACGAGTTGTATGCATTGCTAATGATCTAGCTAAGCAAACAACGGTGATACAGAATTGATATAAATCTGGACATACAGCTCTTAATCAAATTATCAGTGCTTATGAAAACATGTCTTTTGATATTTTTGAAAAAAAATCGAGAAGAGTTAATCCAATTATTCCATGGTGAATTAACAAATGAAGGTTGGGATGAGCACTTTTGATGCAAGTCTCCTATAATACTATGCCTACTATAAAGATTCTTCTTACAAGAGCTTTTTCTAAAGCATCGGAAGGATGAAGAAAGCTTTTTCTACTAGGTCATCAATGAGTTTTTAGAAAAAGTACATGCAAAAGTACTAAAAGACAAAGCATATCTCTCATAAGAATAAAGTAGTATTTTATTCCCGACATGCACATCCATGAAGAACTTATCTCCAGAAAAGGAAAAGAAATAAAGACATGAAACATACTTATCAAGTCACTCAAAGCAATCATGACATCTCACTATTTAGAATAAAGTTCATCTACAGCAAAGATTGTGATTTTTGCCTACAGTTTGGAAGCATCATGAAATTTGCCAGCACATTAAATGAAATGCACATTCAGTCTAAATTCAGTTGTAATGAAATGTAAATTATGTTTGTTATGACTTTAAATAAGTCTAGCCTTCCTCATGTACCGACAAGAGTTGAAATACCAGTCAAAATCCAGCCTTGCTTCCACCACCATCTCCTGTCTCCTCTCCCTTATGCTTTTGTATACCCACCATCTTCTCCATTTGGTATCAAAACCAAGTTGGCATCTAGTTTGTAATCAAGTATTGTTGCAAAATAAAGTCGTTTTGTGAGTATTTCTTCACTAATCTTTATGTTTTGATTTTGTTTAATGAATTGCTAACTCAGAAGTAAGAACGTCAAACGTCTTAATACTTATTTCTGTGTTTTTTATTATTGAGAAATTTTAATCATATTCCACCCGGAGCAAAGATGAGGTAGCCATTGTTGTCACCGTTGTTCGCCGTGTGAAGGCATTTAGAGCGTTTTGTTGGTGTGTAAATCCTCTATTTCATTAGATATTCATGGTGGATTTGGTTAAAATAACTTTGTAATACAAATTATGGCTAAGCTTATTAAGAAGTTTGTACATTCTTTTACCACATTATCAAATTCTTTATCTTCTATGTCTATTAAAAATAGTGAAAAAATCAGGTATGACGATTTAGATCAAGTTATTTGTGACTAAACTATTCCAACCGTAAATAAAAATGAAATTTATAAAGTTTGAAGTTTTCAATTAAAATAAAGCTATAAAGTAAAAACTATTGAAAGAACTGAATCCATTACTAGTAATATTCAGCATCTTTTTTTAATCAAGCCCCATGAAATAAAGGAGTATGTTAAAACATACAATTATATTCATTTTGGATTAGTGCAAGTTGCTCTAAAGCCTTTAACAAGACTTGGACTTAGAACTGAAGCTCTCATCTATGTTCAAGATACAAGACATAAAAAATTCAGTGATTCATTACTGGAATGGTTGAATCAAGTTTGGCTAATGGCCTTACTTTCTTCAATTGCTTTCCAAATTTCTCTGTTTCCCTTAGAGATCCAGGTGCACATGAGGCTCTGATACCAAATGGGGAAGATGGTGGGTATACAAATGCAGAAGGCAGAGGAGAGAGGAGATGGTGGTGGAAGCAAGGCCAGATTTTGACAGGTATTCCAACTGTTGCTGGTACATGGAGAAGGCTAATACTATTTATAGCCTCAGCAAACATAATTTACATTTCATTACAACTGCATTTATACTGTATTTGCATTTCATTTTACGATGTTTCAGGATTTTATTGCAGGATAAAATTACAAGTTGCTGTATAGATGGTTTGTCTTCATGCTGTGATGAGTGTACTTGTTGACTAGGAGGATGTTGCTTTATTCTTCTGCATAGTACCTGGTTGGCCTGTTGCGGAGAGAGGAGTCTATGGGCCTTGAATTTTCCTGTTGGCTTTTGGATTTTTCCCATTTGTCTTTTGTCTTCTTTCTCAAAGTAGCTTTTTTGTATAGTACTTTTTCAACATAACTTTGTTGTGTTTGTAGAGAATAGCATAGCTATGGATATAGAAGCAATGATAAAGTTTTTGTTATCTTTTTTTTTTTTTTGCAGGCTTTATAGAGAAAACTCTTAATAAATCTTGATAAATCTAAATCACGATATAATTAATCACCATCCTGATGAATTCCATTGCAACTAGTGGAGAACTTCATAATAGAGTCAAAATTCTGACAAGGGTCATTCAAACCTTCATTTTCATTTTTGAATTCCCCATGGAATAGCTGAATTAATTCTTCACGAGTTTTTTCTGAAATGTCAAAAGAGATATCTTCATAGGCATCGAGAATTTGATTAAACTTGGCATGTCCGGATTTAGAAGGATTTTGTATCACTGTAGTTTGTTTAGTGAGATCATCAGCAATGCAAACAACTTATTGACCGTCACACCAAACAAATCTGTATATACATGCAAATTCAAGATGTCCTTTTAGATTGACAAATCTTTGATATGGATCAGAAGCTGGATCATACTTCTGGAGATGTTCTAAGCTGTACTCCACTGCAACAACTTTTTGAGATTCATACCATTGAGCTAGATAATTAATAAGGAGATGCTCGTAATCATAAAACGTAGAGATGAATTTTTTGCAGATTAAATCTCCTTCTTCATAATTCATGATGGTCCGTAATTGATAAGGTTGATAACACCGGATTTCTGATCTTTCACCCAAACTTGATAAAATCATTATGAGAAGTAGTCTTTTGGTAACTCCAAGGCTGCGAAGGGCATGACGCACGATTACAGGGAGCGGCTGTATCATTTCAAAATCATCTCTGCATAAAGAAAATCTTTGGACTAATCCTTGTTCGATATATGAGATATCAACTTCATATGATGGTAGGAACAATTTTGGAAAGCCAGTTGCCCAGCTTATATAGCATTAATTGCTCCTTGATCTGACAAGAAATAGTTTTTTCTCTAATTCTCGCAGCTATCTCATCTGGAAGGGCTGTGTTAACCTTTTTCAAGAGGTGAATTATGGATGTTTTTTCGTCAGCATAGGTGGATAACAGTACTCTTTGATGGATGTTATGGCACATAAGGATTTGGCTTTCTAAGTCCTTGATATGGTTTGCAATTTTGGATAAGGTTTTTCTAGTGTTTTTTCCTTTATCAGAGCGAATGGCACTCCAATGGGCATTGATAAGTTCTTGTGAAGTGACAGATAATCCTGTATTGAAGAAGGGATTTGATATTTGTTAGGATGTAGGTATGAAGGAAGAGCTTGATTCCTGAATAAGGGCGTTACTTGATGTCATAATGAGATGGGATACTTCCTGAAGGCGGATAGGTCTGAATGAGATTTAGCAATAATCTAAATTTTTTTTTTCTCTGGGAAAAGAAAAATAATTTCATATTTGTCCTCTGGGTAGAATTTGAAGGTTCCAAAATCTGGATGTAGGATCAAATGTAGAAAACATGAAGACATCAGAAAGACAATTAATAAGATCCGTTTTATTTGGAAATGGTTATTTGGTTGTTTTTTGAACACCATATTCTTGTTTACACTTTGTTTGAATACTATTGATATGTTGAATAGGAGTTGATTCACCAAAATCAAAAATTAATTCTTTATTGTCTAAAATAGTTTTTAGACCTGATGAATCAATTTGAAAAGTCTATAAAATTTTTAGAAAAGGGTTTCCAAGGATAACATCATTGTTTAAATCCTTTCCTAGAAAGAAGTTAGTCTTTATACATTTTCCATTTTTATAGACATAAACATTACTTAATTTGTATTTGATATGTAGTTTTTTGCTAGCAGTAGCTAGATTGAGTTTATTATTGGTTTTTTCATAATATTTTATTGGGATTAATCCTTCTCTTATTAAATTAACATCTGTGCCACTATCTAGTAAACAGAGTGCTTTAATAGAGAATTTTTTTTATCTTAATTGTAACTTGAGTTTTCCATTTTTTAAGTGAATTCCTTGTTAAAGAATTTACAAAACCATTCAAGTTTTCATCAAATTTTTCTTGATTTTCTAAATTATCATTATTTTCTTAAAATTTTTGAGTATGTGAAATTCAAGATTCTCAACAAGTTGTTTGAGTTCTTGAAGTTCAATTAAGTCTTATTTTAATTCTTTTATTTCTTGATTAATTCCTTTATAATGATCTTGAATTGAAAAATGCGGAGGAGCCTGCTGCTCTCTTAATCTATCTAATACAGTTTTAATGCTAAAGTGTTCAGGTAAGTCAGATATATTGTTCGAAGTAGAAGCTTTTCCTTTCTTATTTCCTTTATTTATATTCTGTATTTTTTTAAAAATATTTATTTTTTGATTCTTCATCTTTGAGATCTTTAAACATTTCTAGCACCAGTTCTTCTAGAGCAAAAAGTACGTTTAAAGATAAAAAGGAAAAAGAAGCAGATTCATACTAGATTTCGCTGTCAAATGTTTTACAATGACATTTATCTGAAGAATTATCTTTATTAGAGGAACTAGATGATTCTAAGGATGAGGATAAGGATCTTTTTTAGATAGTTTTGATTTTTTTTCTGTTTTTACTTTTATTTTTCTTGGGATGAGAAGTAGATGATTATCTTTTGTGTAAGATTTCTTTAATTCTTTATAAAGGTTTTTATGAGAAGATTTTTTGTGATATCTTTTTGAGAGAATATAATAATGTGGAGTTGAAAAATGTTTAGATTTTCTTTTTTGATGGTTTCTTCTTTAGTTTTTCTTTTATTTTGGCTAGAAGGACTAATTAATGGTTCCGTACCAAACTGATAACAAAAATCACCAAGTTCATATTTGCTAGTTCATTTTTTATTTTCAATTTGTCGTATAAGTTTGATTTCATTACATAATGAAAATCCAACTTTATTTATCTTTCGAGTGAGGTCACTATATGTATAAAGTTCATAATTTAAATTTCCATAATTTTCTGATTTTAACTATTCTCTAACTTTTCTGCAAAAAGTTTAGGAAGACCGATATAAATTTTTCTTTCCAAAATTCTGAATTGCTTGCATCGATTGGTATAGAGTATTATACCAATAGAAATTTGATAATGTTGGGTAAGATAAATTGATTAATTGTTTTTTTAATTTTTCTTCTACATGCATATAATTACCAATAAAATGTTTAACTATATTGGTAATAAGCATGTAGATGGAATCAGGGATCATTTGGCCTTGAGGAATCGGAACAGGATTTCCTGAGTGATATCTTTTTACTACATTTAATATAGTAGTTCTTTCTGTATCAGATAGGTAGTTTTCCCACCAACTATGTAATTATCTAGTAAATCCAAGTACAACCGCAATTACTGCATGTCTTTGACCGTTACGGGCAGCCATGATGGTAGAGGCATATATCATCATGTGTTGGCATAGTTGCAAGATTTCATATTTAGATAATCCATCTAGATTCCATTCGTATACTGAGGAGTTTTCAAATCTAAGGCCATTTAGAATAGCTTGTTTTTCAAATTGAAGATTAACTAGAGTAGGTCTTAGATAATAATTTCTTGTTTTTTCTGCAATGACTATTGGTTTTGGTCTCCTAAATATTTTATTGATTTGTAGAGATTCTTGATTTTGACCATTTTGATTCTCATTTGTTGTAGACTCTTCTTCTATAGGATCGGCTACAAAAATTTTTGAATCTAAGCTAGAGACTTTAGAATTTGAGACTAAAACATTTATAGATTTGTCAGATTTTTTATCTTTATTTTCTTGAAGTTTTATATTTGTAAAACTATGAGATAATTAATTGATTAGTTCATCTGAAAATTTTAAAGGTTTCCTATGTAAGTTTAGATATTTAAGGGCTTCACCTTGAAAACCTAAAGTTTGTATCTTAATTATCTTTTGTGAACAAGATGCATCATAAAATTTTAAAATATTTTCAACTTTATCTCCAATTCTATTAGTTTGTTGGCCAATAGTATGAAGGTTAACATTTGTATAATTATTTTGTTTTAAAACATGACTTAAGTCTGATTTATAAATTAATTCAGATTTACCTTTATCTCCATGTATCTTTGCCACATCTTTTATGAGTACGGCCGAAGTTCCTATATATATGATCTGATGTAATGGAGGATGTATAGATCCTTCAGTTCTTTGTAAAGAAGAACTGGTAAAAGCTATAATCCAAGATGAGCTTAATTTTGTTATCATAGTGATGGATAAATCTTCAGTATTATAAGCTTTCTTTATAGTTAGTTTAAGCCAATCAAAGAAATAAATATTTCTTTGATTATCGTACATATATTTGTACCATTTTTCTTTTCAAAAGTCTTCAATAACATTTATATTGAAACAATTATTGAACATGAAGATGGAAGTGTTGAAATAAATTTTCAAACAGATTCAAGAGATACAACTCCTATAGTTTATCAACCTTCTAGAAAGTCTTATTCTCATCCTCCCTCTGTGGTAGGATCTTCCATAAAAGAACCATCTTGAGTTTCTTGCTCTACACCTAATGTAGACCTTCGACCTACAGGACTTGTGTATCCTTCTTATCAAGCTTCTCCATCTAATACATATAATCCTTTGGAATCCGATTTCAATATAAATGTTATTGAATGTTTTGAAATTGATAAAGAAATGTTAAAAAAGAATTTAGCTCTACATCCTTTAACAAAATCCTTTTTTAAATAGGTTTCTTAAGAACATAAAGACATTTTAAAAGAAAGATGGTATAAATAAAAGTACGATAATTAAAGAAATATTTATTTCTTTGATTGGCTTAAACTAGCCATAAAGAAAGCTTATAATACTGACAATTTATCCATCAATATGATAACAAAATTAAGCTCATCTTGGATTCTATCTTCTACCAGTTCTTTTCCACAAAGAACTGAAGAATCTATACATCCTCCATTACATCAAATCATATATAAAGAAACTTCAGCCGTACCCATAAAAGATGTTGCAAAAATACAAGGAGATAATGGTAAATCTGAATTTATTTACAAATCAGACTTAAGTCATATTTTAGAAAAAAATAATTATATAAATTTTAACCTTCATACTATTGGCCAACAAATTAATAGACTTGAAGATTAAGTTGAAAATATTTTACACCCTCTTAAAATTGCTTCTTCTTAAAAAGAAATCAAAGGATCCTCATCCTCATCCTTAGAATTATCTAGTTCCTCTGATAAAGATTATTCTTCAGATACATGTCATTCTAAAATATTTGACAGTGAAATCCAGTATGAATCTGCTTCTTATTCCTCTTTATCTTTAAACATACTTTTTGCTTCAGAAGAAATGGTGCTAGAAATGTTTAAGGATCTAAATGATGAAGAATTAAAAAATAAATATTCTGAAAAAATATAGAAAATAAACAACGGAAATACAAAAGGAAAAGCTTCTACATCAAGTAATATATCTGACTTACCTAAATAATTTAGTATAAAAACTATTTTAGATAGATTAAGAGAGCAACAAGCTCCTACTCATCTTTGAATTCAAGATCTTTATAAAGAAATTAATAATCAAATGCAACAAATAAAAGAATTAAAACAAGACTTAATTGAACTTCAGGAACTCAAATAACGTGTTGAGAATCTTGAATTTCACACACTCAAAAATTATCAAGAAAATAATGATAATTTAGAACATCAAGAAAAATTTGATGAAAACTAAAAAGGTTTTGTAAATTCTTTAACAAGGAATCCACCTCAAAAATGGAAAACTCAAGTTATAATTAAGGTCAAAGACTTCTCTATTAAAGCACTATGCTTACCAGATAGTGGCGTAGATGTTAATTTAATAAGAGAAGGATTAATTCCAACAAAATATTATGAAAAAACCAAAAATAAACTCAGCCTAGCAGCTGCTAGTAATAAACTCCATATCCATTATAAATTAAATAATGTCCATGTTTGCAAAAATGGAACATGTATAAAGACTAATTTCCTACTCAGAAAAGATTTAGACAATGATGTTATCCTTTTCTACAGATTCTATAGCCGTTTCAAATTGATTCATTAGGTCTTAAAACTATTAAAGACAATAAAAAATTATTTTGATTTTGATAAATCAACTCCTATTCAACATATCAATATCATTCAAAATCAAATTGCTTATAAAGGAAAACAAATTGCATATCTTTAAGAAGATATGAATTCTTTAAGAATTGAAAAAGAATTACAAAAACTAGAATTCTAAAAAGATTTAATCCAATTTCAAAAATCTTTTGAAACAAAATGCTGTTCTGACCTTCATTCTGCCTTTTGGCACAGGAAACACCATACTGTTTCTCTTCCATATATTGATAATTTTGATGAATCTCAAATTCCTACTAAAGCTCGACCTATTCAAATGAATAAAGACCTTGTACAACTATGTATTAAAGAAATCAATAATCTTCTTGCTAAAAAGCTTATTCAAAAATTACAATCTCCTTAAAGTTGTGCAGCGTTTTATGTAAATAGAGTGCCTGAACAAGAACGAGATGTTCCCCGTCTTGTTATCAACTACAAGCCTTTAAATAAAGTCTTTAAGCCCATCAGATATCCAGTTCTAAATAAAACTGATCTTATTAACCGTCTAGCTGGTGCCTTCTTTTTTTCCAAATTTGATCTTAAATCAGGATTTTGGCAAATTCAAATCACCCTAGAAGACAGGTATAAAACTGCTTTTACAGTACTATTTGGCCATTACAAATAGAACGTTATGCCATTTGGTTTAAAAAATGCTCCTTCAGAATTTCAAAGAATAATGAATGACATTTTTAATCCATATCAAACTTTTACACTCGTCTATATAGATGACATTCTTGTGTTTTCAAAATCTATTTGTGACCAATGGAAACATATAAATATTTTTAAAAAGTTATTATCAAGAATGGACTTGTCTTATCCCAAAAGAAAATGAAGCTTTTTCAAATAGAAATTCAGTTTCTTAGCTTTATAATAAAAAAGGAACTATTTCTCCAGTCTAAAGAGTTATTAAGTTTGCTTCCCAATTTCCTGATGAAATTCTTAATAAAGGGCAATTGCAACATTTTCTTGGATGCTTTAATTATGTTTTTGACTTTTATAAAGATCTTGTTAAAGAAAGAAAAATCTCGCAAATGCGCTTGACCAAAAATCCCGTAGAATGGTCACCTGCTCATACAAAAGCTATTCAAAATATTAAACAATAAGTCCAAAATTTACCTTGTTTAACTATCCCTCATCCAAATTTATTAAAAAAAGTTCAAATAGATGCATTTGAAATAGGTTTTGGAGGAATCCTTCTACAAAGAAACATCCTTGGAAAAGAAAAAATTCTTCGTTTCACTTCAGGAACATGGACGCCCACTCAACTGAATTATTCAACTATTAAAAAGGAAATCCTATCCAGAGTAAATAGTATAATGAAGTTCCAAAGTGATTTATTAAAAAAAATTTTTATTAAGAATAGATTGTAAATATGCTAAAGAAATTTTAGAAAAAGATATAAAAAATCTTGCTGCTAAGCAAATCTTTGCTTGCTGGCATGCTTTATTAGCTATATTTGACTTTGACATTGAGTATATTACAGGTAAAAATAATTCTCTCCCTAATTTTTTATCTCATGAGTTTTTACAGGGACATAAGAATGAAGCCTCAGCAGATTAGACCCTTTCTCTAGTCCCCAACTGAAAAAGTTTCTTGCATTATGAACACTAGACCTTTATTCAGAAAATCAAGCAGCAATTATCTTGAGAGATGGGGAGCAACCCATACTTCCAATATTCCTCAATTTCAAAGCCCATCAAGCCCTGTAACCAAAAAACCCAAGCTTCACAAGCCCAATATTTTACCACAAAAGAACCCTTGAGAATTTATTCCTTAGATGACATGTCTTATGCTGATACAATTTCTATTGAACATCTTATCCAAACCCTTTTTTCACCTGATCACTTATTTATCCAACCTCTTGACTATAAAGTCTATAAACAGATTTTGACCAGAACTGGCAGCTGTATTATTGATCATATAGATGGATCAAAAAATTCATACTTAAATGCTTTACTAACGAATATTACTATCCTATATTCAAAAATCAAGATTATGCATATTCTCTCCGTAAAAGAATGGGGATGACCTCTTTATATGCCTCAAAGGCTTGATTCAGAACTTATTTTTAATTATTATGATTTATATTTCTGCTTGCGAAGTCATCCTCTATTATCAAAACCCATCCTTCCAGGATTTCTGGTTCATTAGATTCAAATCAAACTCCCATAAAATACCTATATGGTTCTTCACACAATTCTAGATCCCTTTTGGTGCCACTAAAGACATCTTTCCTCAAGCACTTCTTCCTATTTATGAATCCTATTCTGCATCATTTAAAGCCCTTCTCAAATTAGAAGAAAAAAGCCTTTATCAGCACCTACAACTTGCAACAAAACCTTATGTTATTATGTAGTTTTATCGCAAGCAGGAGATTCCTTGGATCTTGAAATGGAATTTTTATAAAGAAATGGACTTCAGTCCACCAATTTAATCTCGAATGAGCTATATCAAGTTTTGGTATCAACTTGATTATACTGCAATACTCTAATAATATTCTACCGATCAAGCTATAAAGCTATCATTCTCTGAAGTTCTCAAAACTCTTGAAAAAGAAAAGGAAAGGCTTCATCCAGCAAGTGATATTGACAAACCGAAGAATTCTTGTTTAGCATTTCCTTCTGCTCTTTATGCAGCAATAGATTTGCTTCAACTCAAAAAAGAATTTCAAAAGGAAATTTTTGAACAAATACTAAAAGAAAGGTCATCTAAAAATTCTCCATTAAGCTTTGGTGAGCAATTGTATCATCTTTGGGCTGATGACAATCCTTTTGATAATATTGCCCCTAAACCAGATACAGATGCTGATGAGATAAAAAGTGATAATGAAGGATTCATCTCTATCCGAACAAAAGAAAAAAAAATAAAGCCAAGATAAGACATATGCTTTATCAAGCCACCTAATTTTCCACAAAGCAATCATTACAATCCACTATTCAGAATAAAGTTCATCTACAGTGAAGATTGTGATCTTATCCAATAGTACTAAAGCATCATGAAATTTGTCAACACGTGAAATGTAATTCAAATGCAGTGTAAATTCAGTTCTAATGAAAATCAAATTATGTTGGTTATGACTATAAATAGGTCTAGCCTTCCTCATGTACAGGCAAAAGTTGGAATACCAGTTGAAATCCAGCCTTGCTTTCACCACCATCTCCTCTCTCCTCTCCCTTCCGCTTTTGTATACCTAACATAGAACTAAGTATTAAGATGTTTGACGTTTTTACTTCTGAGTCAGCAATTCCTTAAGTAAAATCAAAGCATAACATAACAAAGATAAGTGAAGAAATACACACAAAATAACTTTATATTGCCAAAGTACTTAATTACAAATTTTAGACCAAGTTGGCTTTGATACCAAATGGGGAAGATAGTGGGTATACAAAAGCAGAAGGGAGACAAGAGAGGAGATGGTGGTAGAAGCAAGGCTGGATTTTGACTGGTATTCCAACTCTTGCCTGTACATGGAGAAGGCTGGTACTATTTATAGCCTTAGCAAACATAATTTACATTTCGTTACAATTGAATTTAAACTGTATTTGTATTGCATTTTATGTGCTAGCATATTGCATGATGTTTCAGGATTTTACTACTGGATAAGATCACAGGTTGCCGTATAGATGGTTTGTCTTCATGTTGTGATGATTGTACATGTTGACAAGGAGGATGTTGCTTTACTCTTCTACATAGTTGCTTTATTCTTTTGCATAGTACCTAGTTGGTCTATTGTGGATAGAGGAGTCTATGGAGCCTTGTTCATTTTTGTTGTCTTTTGGATTTTTCACAATTATCTTTTGTCTTCTTTCCCAAAGTAGCTTTTTGTATAGTACTTTTTCAACATAACTTTGATGTGTTTGTAGAGAATAACATAGCTATGGATATGGTAGCAATGATAATGTTTTTGTTATCTTTTCTTTGCATGCTTTATAGAGAAAACTCTTAATAAATCTTGATAAATCTAAATCTTGATAAGATCAATCACCATCCCGATGAATTCCATTACAGCTGGCAGAGAACTTCATAATAGAGTAAAAAATATGACAAGGGTCATTCCAATCTTCATTATCATTTTCGAATTCTCCATGGAATAGCTGAATTAATTCTTCACGAGTTTTATCTGAAATTTCAAAAGAGATATCTTCATAGGCATTGAGAATTTGATTAAACTTGGCATGTCCGGATTTAGAAGGATTCTGTATCACCGTAGTTTCCTTAGCAAGATCAACAGCAATGCAAACAACTCGTTGACCATCACACCAAACATATTTGTATATACTTGTAAATTTAAGATGTCCTTTTAGATTGAGAAATCTTTATATTGATCAGAAGCTGTATCATAATTTTTGAGACTTTCTAAGTTGTATTCCATTGTAGTGACTTCATGAGATTCATACCATTAAGCTGGATAACTAACAAGGAGATGCTCGTAATTATTTAAGGTAGAGATGAATTTTTTGCAGATTAAATCTTCTTCTTCATAATTCATGATGGACCATAATTAATAAGTTTGATAAAACCAGATTTCTGATCTTTCGCCCAAACTTGACGAAATCATTATGAAAAGTTGTCTTTTAGTAACTCCAAGGCTGCAAAGGGCATGACACATGATTGCAGGGAGCTGCTGTATCATTTCAAAATCATCCTTGCATAAAGAAAATTTTTGGAGTAATCCTTGTTCGATATATGAGATATCAACTTCATATGATGGCAGAAACAATTTGGGAAAGCTAGTTACCAAGCTTAGATATTGAGATTTGAGCATTAATCGCTTCTTGATCTGATAAAAAATAGTTTTTTCTCTAATTCTTGAAGCTAACTCCTCTGGAAGGGCTGTGTTAACCTTTTCCAGGGGGTGAATTATGGATTTTTTTCATCAGCATAGGTAGATAACAATGCTCTTTGATGGATGTTATGGCATATAAGGATTTGGCTTTCCAAGTCCTTGATATGGTTAGCAATTTTGGATTGGGTTTTTCTAGTGTTCTTTCTTTTATCAGAGAGAATAGCACTCTAATGGGCATTGATAAGTTCTTGTGAAGTGACAGATAATCCTAGATTAAAGAAGAGAATTGATATTTGTTGGGATGTAGGTATGAAGGAAGAGCTTGATTCCGGAATAGGAGCTTTGCTTTTGCTCGTACTTGATGTCATAATGAGAGGGGATACTTCCTAAAGGCAGATAGGTCTGAATGAGAATTATCAATAATCTGAATTTTTATTTTCTTTGGAAAAAAAATAATTTTATATCTGTCCTCCAGGTAGAATTTGAAGGTACCAAAATATGGATGTAGGATCAAAATGTAGAAAACATGAAGACATCAAAGAGACAATTAATAAGATCCATTTTATTTGGAGCTAGATATTTGATTGTTTTTTGAACACCTTATTCTTGTTTACACTCTGTCTGAATACTAATGATATGTTGAATATGAGTTAATTCACCAAAATCAAAAATTAATTCTTTATTGTCTAAAATAGTTTTTAGACCTGATGAGTTAATTTGAAAAGGCTGTAAAATTTGTAGAAAAAGGTTTCCAAGGATAACATCATTGTTTAAATCCTTTCCTAGAAGGAAATTAGTCTTTATCATGTTTCATTTTTACAGACAAAAACATTACTTAATTTGTATTTAATGTGTAGGTTTTTGCTAGCAGTAGCTATATTAAGTTTATTATTGGTTTTTTCAAAAGATTTTGTTGGGATTAATCTTTCTTTTATTAAATTAACATCTGCGCCACTATCTAGTAAGCTGAGTGCTTTAATAGAGTAGTCTTTGATCTTAATTGTTGCTTGAGTTTTTCTTTTTTAAGTGGATTTTCTTGTTAAGGAATTTATAAAACCATTTACATTTTCACCAAATTCTTCTTGATGTTTTAATTTATTATCATTATTTTCTTGATAATTTTTGAGTGTGTGAAATTCGAGATTCTCAACACGTTGTTTGAGTTCTTGAAGTTCAATTAAGTCTTGTTTTAATTCTTTTATTTCTTGTTTTTTATTATTAATTTCTTTATAAAGATCTTAAATTGAAATATGAGGAGGAGCTTGCTGCTCTCTTAATCTATCTAATACAGTTTTAATGCTAAACTGTTCAAGTAGGTCAGATATATTATTTGATGTAGAAGCTTTTCCTTTTTCATTTCCCTTATGTATATTCTGTATTTTTTCAACATATTTATATTTTAATTCTTCAAATTTGAATTCTTTAAACATTTCTCGCACTAGTTCTTCTGAAGCAGAAAGTACATTTAAAAATAAAGAGGAAGAAGAAGCAAATTCATATTGGATTTCACTGTCAAATATTTTACAAGTCATATATCTAATGAATGAGAGAAAGCAAAATCTGTATCAAAGGAACTGGATGACTCTGACACTGAGGATCCTTTTAGGATAGTTTTGATTTCTTTTTCCATTTTTACTTTTATTTTTGGGCAGTCAGGAGCTATATGTCCTTTTTCTTTGCAATTATAACATTGTATTTATTTTTTCTTGAGATAAGAAGTAGATGGATTATCTTTTGTATAAGATTTCTTTGATTCTTTATAAGGATTTTTTTTAGAAGATTTTTTTTGATATCTTTTCGAGGGAATATAATATTGTGGAGTTGAAAAATGTTTAGATTTTCTTTTTTGACGGTTTCTTTTTAAGTTTTTCTTTTTATTATGGCTAGAAGGACTAATTAATGATTCCATGCCAAATTAATAACAAAAATTACCAAGTTCATATTTGCTGATTCTTTTTTTATTTTCAATTTGTTGTTTAAGTTTGATTTCATTGTATAATGAAAATCCAACTTTATTTATCTTTCGAATGAGGTCACTATATGTATAAAGTCCATAATTTAAATTTCCATAATTTTTTGATTTTAACTCTTCTCTTATTTTTTCTGCAAAAAATTTAGGAAGACTAGATATAAATTTTTCTTTCCAAAATTCTGAATTGCTTGCATCGATTGTATAGAGTTTTGATAATAAAACATCTTTATACCAACGAAAATCTGTTAATGTTGGGCAAGATAAATTGATTAATTCTATTTTAAAATTTTCTTCTACATGCATATAGTTACTAATAAAATGTTTAACTATATCGGTAATAAGCATGTAGATGGAATCGGGGATCATTTGGCCTTGAGGAGTAAGAACAGGATTTCTTGAGGGATATCTTTTTACTACATTTAATATAGCATTTCTTTCTGTATCAGATAGGTATCTTTCCCACCAACTATGTAATTGTCCAGTAAATCCAAGGACAACTGCATTTACTGCATGTTTTTGATCATTACGGGCAGCCATGATGGTAGAGGCATATATTAGCATAGTTGTAGGATTTGATATTCAGATAGTCCATCTACATTCCACTCATATACTAAGGAGTTTTCAAATCCAAGGCCATTTAGAATAGCTTCTTTGAGTTGAAGATCGACTGGAGTAGGTCTTGGATAATAATTTCTTGCTTTTGCTGTAGTGACTATTGATTTTTGTCTTTTAAATATTCTATTGATTTTTATAGATTCTTGATTTTGATCATTTTGACTCTCATTTGTTTTAGACTCTTTTTCTATAGTATCAGCTACAGAAAATTCTGAATCTAAGCTAGAGGCTTTAGAATTTGAGACTAAAACAATTATAGAATTGTCAGCTTTTTGATCTTTATTTTTTGAAGTTTTATATCTGTAAAACTATGAGATAATTGATTGATTAGTTCATCTGAAAATTTTAAAGGTTTCCTTTCTAACTTTAGATCTTTAGAGGCTTTACCTTGAAAACCTAAAGTTTATGTCTTAATTATCTTTTGTGAAGAAGATGCTTCATAAAGTTTTAAAATATTTTCAACTTTATCTTCAATTCTATTGGTTTTTGGCCAATAGTATGAAGGTTAATGTTTGTATAATTATTTTGTTCTAAAACATGACTTAAGTCTGATTTATAAATTAATTCAAATTTACCTTTATCACCTTGTATCTTTGCTACATCTTTTATGGGTACTGCCAAAGTTTCTTTATATATGATTTGATGTAATGGAGGATGTATAGATTCTTTAGTTCTTTGTGGAGAAGAACTGGTAGAAGCTGTAATCCAAGATGAGCTTAATTTTGTTATCATATTGATGGATAAAACTTCAGTATTATAAGCTTTCTTTTTGGTTAGTTTAAGCCAATCAAAGAAATAAATATTACTTTAATTATCATACAAATATTTGTACCATTTTTCTTTTGAAATGTCTTTATGTTCTCAAAAAACCTGTTTAAAAAAGGATTTTGTTAAAGGATGTAGAGCTAAATTCTTTTTTAACATTTTTTTATCAATTTCAAAACATTCAATAACATTTATATTGAAATCGGATTCCGAAGGATTATATGTATTAGATGGAGCAGTTTGATAAGAAGGATACACAAGCCCTGCAATTCAAAGGTCTACATTCGGTGTAAAGCAAGAAACTTAGGATGGTTCTTTTATGGAAGATCCTACCACAAAGGGAGGATGAGAATAAGACTTTCTAGAAGGTTGATAAATTATAGGAGTTGTATCTGTTGAATCTGTTTGAAAATTTATTTCAACACTTCCATCTTCATGTTCAATAATTATTTTAATATCTTGATTTTCTAAAGACCTTTCTGGTTGGGTGTTTTCTAAGCACCATTTACCAAATAGATTAATATCATTCCACTATATGAGTTTTGGAATATTAACTTTATCTTTGAAATTAGTTTGGAATAAAGTAGTCATACCTTTTGCTTGATGGGAATAGGCCATGCCTGGAACAACTGAATTCGTGAGTTTATAATAAACTCTAACTCTATATATGAGAGCAAGATTTTGATTATGAGGATTCATATCAAAACCTTTTGTCTGGATAGCAATAGTAAAAGCTTCATGTGCACCTGGATCTGTAAGGGAAATAGAGAAATTTAGAAAGCAATTAAAGAAAGTAGGGCCATTATCCAAACTTGATTCAACCATTCCAAGTAATGAATCACTGATTTTTTAGGACTTGTATCTTGAACATAGATGAGAGCTTCTGTTGTAAGTCCAAGTCTTGGTAAAGGCTTTAGTCCAACTTACACTAATCCGAAATGAATATAATTGTATGTTTTAACATATTCCTTTATTTCATGGGGCTTGATTAAAGAAAGATGCTGAATATTACTTGTAATGGATTCAATTCTTTTAATGGTTTTTACTTTATAACTTGATTTTAATTGAAAACTTCCAACTTTATAAATTTCATTTTTATTTAAAGTTAGAATAGTCTAGTCACAAATAACTTGATCTAAATCATCATAACTGATTTCTTCACTATTTTTAATAAGCATAGAAGATAAGGAATTTGATGATGAGGAAGAATAAGGTACAAACTTCTTAATAAGTTTAGCCATAATTTGTATTATAGAGTTATTTTAAGCAAATCCACCACAAGGATCTAACGAAATAGAGGATTTACACACCAACAAAACGCCTTCACATGGCTAAAAATGGCGATAACAATAGCTACCTTAGCTTCGCTCCAGCCAGAATATGATTAAAATTTATCAATAATAACAAACACAGAACTGAGCACAAAGAGTTTTGATGCTCTTACTTCTGAGTAAGCAATTCTTTATGCAAAGTCAAAGCATAAGATAACAAAGATAAATGAAGAAATACCCACAAAACAACTTTATATTGCCAAAGTACTTGATTACAAATTTGATACCTGCTTGGTTTTGATATCAAAAGGGAAACATGGTGGGTATACGAAAGCAGAAGGGAGAGGAGAGAAGAGTTGGTGGTGGAAGCAAGGCTAGATTTTGATTGGTATTCTAACTTTTACGTGTACATGGAGTTGGCTGGTACTATTTCTAGCCTTAGCAAAATAATTTATATTTCAATACAACTGAATTTACACTGCATTTGAATTACATTTCATGTGCTGACAAATTTCATGATGGTTCAGTACTGTTGGATAAGATCACAATCTTCACTGTAGATGAACTTTATCTTGGCTTTATTTTTTTTTTCTTTTCTTCGGATAGAGATGAATCCTTCATTATCACTTTTTGTCTCATCAGCATCTGGATCTGGTTCAGGGGCAATATTATCAAAAGGATTGTCATCAGCCCAAAGATGATACAACTGCTCACCAAAGCTTAATGGAGAATTTTTAGATGACCTTTCATTTAGTATTTGTTCAAAAATTTCCTTTTGAAATTCTTTTTTGAGTTGAAGCAAATCTATTGCTGTATAAAGAGCAGAAGGAAATGCTGAATAAGATTCTTCTGTTTGTCAATATCACTTACTGGATGAAGCCTTTCTTTTTATTTTTCAAGAGTTTTGAGAACTTCAGAGAATGATAGCTTTATAGCTTGATCGGTAGAATATTACTAGAGTATTGCAGTATAATCAAGTTGATACCAAAACTTGATATAGATCATTCGAGATTAAATTGGTGGACTGAAGTCCATTTCTTTATAAAAATTCCATTTCAAGATCCAAGGAATCTCCTGCTTGCGATAAAACTGCATAGTAACATAAGGTTCTATTGCAAGTTGTAGGTGCTAATAAAGGCTTTTTTCTTTTAATTTGAGAAGGGCTTTAAATGATGCAGAGTATGATTCATAAATAAGAAGAAGTGCTTAAGGAAGGATGTCTTTAGTGGCACCAAAAGGGTGTTAGATTTTGTGGACTCAATCCATCAGTTGATGTAATAAATTGATTAATTTTTTTATTTATCAATAAAATCATGCTTTACTTTCATGAGATGAATATTATTTTACTACTTCATGCACATGACCAATACATATGACATAATGGTTCATGAGTTGAATCGGGTCCCATTAGTATATTAGATGTGATATATGTGCATGGATGAGATCCACACGTGGGAGATATATGTCATAAATCTTATACTTAAATAGCTTCACAACTAGTAATGAGACTGGGCATCTCATTTGATAAGGTTGCAGTACTTTGATCACTATGAGATAGTGTGATTTGTCTCAATCATCAGAATATAAGATTCTGGATCACGGTGCTGGTACATTGGATGTATTGAAGGACCACGAGATGCACCTTATGGAATTCTATCTCAATAATAAGGTATGCTCTCATAATTCCCTAGCAATAGGCTCTCAGTCCTGAGACATTGATGAACTCAAGTTTCTATCTATTCATTTGCTTTGAGTCACTAATGAGTGAGGCCGACTATAGGTTAACACCTCGGTGTCTTGGGTATGTGGTAGTAAAACTGTGGGAACATTGAATGATCAAGATGGAATCTATCTCTATTATCCCCTTATGCCAATTAATGGATTTGTCATTAGTAAGTGCGCACCCATCTCAATTAAGAGTTAATTGGATGGTACTGATGATTACTGTGATTAATTGGGGCTCAAGGATAATAAAATGTGGAACTTAGATTGGAAGAGACAGATTTATTCCAATTGGTCCACGAATATTGATAGAGGGTCCTACTTGTGGTAATTGGTAATTTATTCCTAAGACTGGAGTGCAATTGCATTTATATAGTGGTGTTATTTGCAATTAATTGTGGGCCTAGATTGCACATGAGATGTGGGGTCACGGTGTTCCAGTTGGAGCCAGCTTTCTAAGGAATCCCTAGTGGTCCCCAAGCTAGCCCAAGATATTGGAAAATACTAATCCGACTTGAACTCTAGAAAGAAGAGTTTGGAAAGGAGAAAGTTGCTAATTGCTTTGGAAGTAAGACTTCTATTTCAATTAGACAGGGGAGAGATTTGAAAGTCTATAAAATCTCTTGGACGTCCAATGAGACTCTTTCTTACGCCCAAAACCGTATTCGTGCAAGAGTTGCACGAGTTTCTCTCTCCTTCTCTCTTCTAGTTCCTTGGAGTTTCGAGTTGGGATTTCTCCTGAAGATTCCACCACTCTTCTTGAGAAAAGAAATCCAATTCGAGTCATAGCGTGGAAGGCTAAGAGGTGTTGAAGATTCTCATCATCAAGTAGAGTTGCAACTTCTCCATTAGAGCACTGCGGATCTCTAAAGGTATGATCTACTTTTTTCATGTCGTAGATTATTATGGATATTTAGTGCTATTTGATTATATCTTTCAGATAGAATATTTACTGTACATGGTCACGAGATAGAGGGTAATGCATCCTGGATTGGGTTTTTGGTCTTATGGATAGTTGATCCCTGTGTCAAGTGGGTCAAAAGTTTTGAAAATCTATCCACGAGACACCTGCTTCCAACAAAGGGATCCAGAATTGTGTGAAGAACCACAGGTATTTTATGGGAGTTTGATTTGAATCTGATGAACCAGGAATACTGGAAGGATTTGATAATAGAGGATGACTTCCCAAGCAGAAATGTAATCATAATAATTAAAAATAAGTTCTTAATCAAGCCTTTGAGGCATATGAAGGGTCGTCCCCATTCTTCTACAAAGTGAACATGCAGGATTTTGATTTTTGAATATAGGATAGTAATATTGGGTAGTAAAGCATTTAAGTATGAATTTTTTTGATCCATCTGTATGATTAATAGTACAACTGCCAGTTCTGATCAGAATCTGTTCATAGACTTTATAGTCAAGAGGTTCGATAAATAAGTGATCAGGAGAAAAAAAAGGGTTTGGATAAGATGTTCAATAGAAATGGTATCAGCATAAGACATGTCATCTAAGGAATAAATTCTCAAAGGTGCTTTTATAGCAAAATATTGGGCTTGTGAAGCTTGAGGTTTTCTAGATACAAGGCTTGATGGGCTTTGAAATTGAGGAATATTAGAAGTATGGGTTGCTCCCCATCTTTCAAGATAATTGCTGCTGGATTTTCTGGATAAAGGTGTACTGTTCATAATGGAAGAAACTTTATCAGTTAGGGACCAGAGAAAGGGTCTAATGTGCCATGGCTCCATTCTTTTGTCCCTGTAAAAACTCATGAGAAAAAAAATCAGAAAGAGAATTATTTTTACTTGCAATATACTCAATGTGAAAATCAAATATGGCTAATAAAGCTTGCTAGCGAGCAAAGATTTGCTTCGCAGAAAGATTTTTTATATCTTTTTCTAAAATTTCTTTAGCAGATTTACAATCTATTCTTAATAAAAAAGTTTTTGTTTAATAAATCACTTTGTAACTTCATTATACTATTTACTATGGATAGGATTTCCTTTTTAATAGTTGACAAATTCTAATGAGTGGGCATCCATGTTCCAGAAGTGAAACAAAGAATTTCTTCTTTTCCAAGGATGTTTCTTTGTAGAAGGATTCCTCCAAAACCTATTTCAAATGCATCTGTTTGAACTATTTTTAATAAATCTGGATGAGGGATAGTTAAACAAGGTAAATTTTGGACTTTCTGCTTAATATTTTGAACAGCTTTTATATGAACAGGTGACCATTCTACAGGATTTTTGGTCAAGCGCATTTGCAAAATATTTCTTTCGTTAGTAAGATCTTTATAGAAGTCAGAAACATAATTAAGGCATCTAAGAAAACGTTGCAATTGTTCTTTATTAAGAACTTCATCAGGAAATTAGGAAGCAAACTTAATAACTCTTTGGACAGGAGAAATAGTTCCTTTTTTATTATAAAGCCAAGAAATTGAATTTCTATTTGAAAAAGCTTCATTTTCTTTTGCAATAAGACAAGTCCATTCTTGATAATAACTTTTCAAAAATATTTATATGTTTCCATTGGTCGCAAATAGATTTTCAAAACACAAGAATGTCATCTATATAGATGAGTGTAAAAGCTTGACATGGATTAAAAATTTCATTTATTATTCTTTGAAATTCTGAAGGAGCATTTTTTAAACCAAATGGCATAACGTTCCATTTGTAATAGCCAAATAGTACTGTAAAAGCAGTTTTATACCTGTCCTTTAGGATGATTTGAATTTACCAAAATCCTGATTTAAGATCAAATTTGGAAAAAAAGAAGGCACCAGCTAGACGGTTAATAAGATCAGTTTTATTTGGAACTGGATATCTGATACACTTTAAGACTTTATTTAAAGGCTTATAGTTGATAACAAGACGAGGAACACCTCATTCTTGTTCAGGCACTTTATTTACATAAAACACTGCACAACTCCAAGGGGATTGTGATTTTTGAATAAACATTTTAGCAAGAAGATCATTGATTTCTTTAGTGCATAGTTGTACAGGGTCTTTATTCATCTGAATAGGTCGAGCTTTAGTAGGAATTTGAGATTCATCGAAATTATCAATATATGGAAGAGAAATAGTATGGTGTTTCCTGTGCCAAAAGGCAGAAGGAAGGTTAGAACAGCATTCTGTTTCAAGAGATTTTTGAAATTGAATTAAATCTTTTTGGAATTCTGGATTTTATAATTCTTTTTCAATTCTTAAAGAATTCATATCTTCTTGAATATATGCAATTTGCTTTTCTTTATAAGCAATTTGATTTTGAATGATATTGATATGTTAAATAGGAGTTGATTCAACAAAATCAAAAATTGATTTTTTATTGTCTTTAATAGTTTTATGGCCTGATGAATCCATTTGAAAAGGTTGTAGAATCTGTAGAAAAGGATTTCCAAGGATAACATCATTGTTTAAATCTTTTCCCAGCAAGAAATTAGTCTTTATACATGATCCATTTTTACAAACATGGACGTTATTTAATTTATAATGGATATGGAGTTTATTACAAGTAGTTGCTAGGCTAAGTTTATTTTTCGTTTTTTCATAATATTTTGTTGGGATTAATCCTTCTCTTATTAAATTAAGATCTGTGCCATTATCTAGTAAGCAGAGTGCTTTGATAGAGAAGTCTTTGACCTTATTTGTAACTTTAGTTTTCCATTTTTGAGGTAGAATCCTTGTTAAAGAATTTACAAAACCATTTAAGTTTTCATCAAAATTTTCTTAATGTTCTAAATTATCATTATTTTCTTGATTATTTTTAAATGTGTGAAATTCAAGATTCTTAACACGTTGTTTGAGTTCTTGAAGTTCAATTAAGTCTTGTTTTAATTCTTTTATTTCTTGCTTTTGATTATTAATTTCTTTATAAAGATCTTGAATTGAAAGATGAGTAGGAGCTTATTGCTCTCTTAATCTATCTAAAATAGTTTTTATACTGGATTGTTTAGGTAAGTCAGATATATTACTTGATGTAGAAGCTTTTCCTTTTTTATTCTCATAGTTTATTTTTTGTATTTTTTTCAAAATATTTGTTTTTAATTCTTCATCTTTTAGATCTTTAAACATTTCTAGCACCATTTCTTCTAGAGTAGAGAGTACGTTTAAAGATAAAGAGGAAGAAGAAGTAGATTTATACTGGATTTCATTGTCAAATATTTTACAATGACATGTATCGGAAGAATAATTTTTATTAGAGGAACTAGATAATTCTAAGGATGAGGATGAGGATCCTTTCAAGATAGTTTTGATTTTTTTTAGAAGAAATAATTTCAGAAAGCTGTAAAATATTTTCAACTTTATCTTTAATTATATTAGTTTATTGGCCAGCAGTATGAAGGTTTATATTTGTATAATTATTTTGTTCTAAAATATGACTTAAATCTGATTTGTAAATAAATTCAGATTTACCTTTATCTCTTTGTATCTTTGCCACATCTTTTATGGGTATGTCCAGGGTTTCTTTATATATAATTTGATGTAATGGTGGATGAATGGATTCTTCAGTTCTTTGTGGAGAAGAACTGGTAGAAGCTATAATCAAAGATGAGCTTAATTTTGCTATCATATTAATGGATAAATCTTCAGTATTATAAGCTTTCTTTATGGCTAGTTTAAGCCAATCAAAAAAATAAATATTTCTTTGATTATCATACATATATTTGTACCATTTTTCTTTTAAAAAGTCATTATTTCTTGAGAAACCTGTTTTAAAAAGGATTTTGTTAAAGGATATAGAGCTAAATTCTTTTTTAACATTTCTTTATCAATTTCAAAACATTCAATAACATTTATATTGAAATCGAATTTCGAAGGGTTATATGTTTAGATGGAGAAGCTTGATAAGAAGGATACATAAGTCCTGCAGGTCGAAGGTCTACATTAGGTGTAGAGCAAGAAACTCGGGATGGTTCTTTTATAGAAGATCCTACCACAGAGGGAGGATTAGAATAAGACTTTTTAGAAGGTTAATAAACTGTAGGAGTTGTATCTCTTGAATTTGCTTGAAAATTTATTTCAACACTTTCATCTTCATTTTCAATAATTGTTTTAATATCTTGATTTTCGAAGGACCTTTTTGGTTGGGTGTTTTCTAAGTGCCATTTACTAGATAGATTAATATCATTCCACTGTATAAGTTTTGGAATATTAACTTTATTTTTGAAATTAGTTTGGAATAAAGTAGTCATACCTTTTGCTTAATGGGAATAGGCCATGCCTAGAATGCCTGAATTCTTGAGTTTATAATAAACCCTAACTCTATATATGAGAGCAAGATTTTGATTATAAGGATTCATATCAAAACCTTTTGTCTGGATAGCAATAGTAAGAGCTTCATGTGCACCTAGATTTGTAAGGAAAACGGAGAAATTTAGAAAGCAATTGAAGAAAGTAAGGCCATTAGCCAAACTTAATTCAACCATTCCAAGTAATGAATCACTGAATTTTCTATGTCTTGTGTCTTGAACATAGATGAGAGCTTCTGTTCTAAGTCCAAGTCTTGGTAAAGGGTTTAGAGTAACTTGCACTAATCCAAATTGAATATAATTGTATGTTTTAACATACTCCTTTATTTCATAGGACTTAATTAAAGAATATTACTAGTAATGGATTCAGTTCTTTCAATGGTTTTTACTTTATAATTTGATTTAATTGAAAACTTCTAGCTTTATAAATTTTATTTTTATTTATGGTTGGAATAGTCCAGTCACAAATAACTTAATCTAAATCGTCATACTTAATGTCTTCACCATTTTTAATAGACATAGAAGATAAGGAATTTGATGATGATGAAGAAGAAGGTACAAACTTCTTAATAAGCTTAGCTATAATTTGTATTACAGAGTTATTTTAACCAAATCAACCATGAGTATCTAACAAAATAGAGGATTTACACACCAACAAAATGCCTTAAATGCCTTCACACGACTAACAATGGCGACAACAATGGCTGCCTCAGCTTCGCTCCGGGTGGAATATAATTAAAATTTCTTAATAATAACAAACACAGAACTAAATATTAAGACCTTCGACGTTCTTACTTCTAAGTCAGTAGTTCCTTAAGCAAAATCAAAGTATAACATAACAAAGATAAGTGAAGAAATACTCACAAAACAACTTTATATTGCTAAAGTACTTGACTACAAATTTGAAACCAACTTGGCTCTAATACTAAATGGGGAAGGTGGTGGGTGTACAAAAGCGAAAGGGAGAGGAAAGAGGAGATGGTGGTGGAAGCAAGGCTAGATTTTGACTGGTATTCGAACTCTTGCCTGTACATGAGGAGGACTAGATTTATTTATAGTCATAATAAACATAATTTACATTCCATAACAACCAAATTTACACTGCATTTGCATTTCATTTCATGTGCTGACAAATTTCATGATGCTTTAGGATTGCTGGATAAAATCACAATCTTCACTATAGATGAATTTTATTCTGAATAGTGGATCGTCATGATTGGTTTATGGGAAATTGAGCGGCTTGATAAAACATATGTCTTGTCTTGGCTTTATTTTTTTTCCTTTTCTTCGGATAGATATGAATCCTTCATTATCACTTTATATCTCATCAGCATCTGTATTTGGTTGAGGAGCAATATTTTCAAAAGGATTGTCATCAGCACAAAGTTGATGCAGCTAATGACCAAAACTTAATGGAGAATTTTTTAGATGACCGTTCTTTTTGTATTTGTTTAATAATTTCCTTTTGAAGTTCTTTTTTAAGTTGAAGCAAATCTGTTGCTACATAAAGAGCAGAAGGAGAGGCTGAACAAGAATTCTTCTGTTTGTCAATATCACTTGCTGGATGAAGCCTTTCTTTTTCTTTTTCAGGAGTTTTGAGAACTTTAGAGAATGATGGCTTTATAGCTTGATCGGTAGAATATTGCTAGAGTATTATAGTATAATCAAATTGATGCCAAAACTTGATATAAATCTTTCATGGATTGAAGTCCATTCTTTATAAAAATTCCATTTCAAGATCCAAGAAATCTCCTGCTTGCAGTAAAATTGCATAGTAACATAAGGTTCTGTTGCAAGTTGTAGGTGCTGATAAAGGCTTTTTTCGTCTGATTTGAGAAGAGCTTTAAATGATGTAGAATAGGATTCATAAATAGGAAGAAGTGCTTGGGGAAGGATGTCTTTAGTGGCATCAAAATGGATTCAGAATTGTGTGAAGAACCACATAGGTATTTTATGGGAGTTTGATTTGAATCTGATAAACCAGGAATGTTGAAAGGATTTGATAATAGAGGATGACTTCCCAAGCAGAAATATAATTATAATAATTAAAAATAAGTTCTGAATCAAGCCTTTGAGGCATATGAAGAGGTCGTCCCCATTCTTTTGCAAAGAGAACATGCAGGATTTTAATTTTTGAATAGAGGATAGTAATATTGGGTGGTAAAGCATTTAAGTATGAATTTTTTCAACCATCTGTATGATCTGTATGATCAATAGTACTACTGCCAGTTCTAATCAAAATCTGTTCATAGACTTTATAGTCAGGAGGTTGGATAAATAAGTGATCAGGAGAGAAAAGGGTTTGGATAGGATGTTCAATAGAAATGGTATTGGCATAAGACATGTCAGCTAAGGAATAAATTCTCAATGGTGCTTTTATGGCAAAATATTAGGCTTGTGAAGCTTGAGGTTTTCTGAATATTGGGCTTGATGGGCTTTGAAATTGAGGAATATTAGAAGTATGGGTTGCTCCCCATCTCTCAAGATAATTGCCGTCAGATTATCTGGATAAAGGTGTAGTGTTCATAATGGAAGAAACTTTGTCAGTTGGGGACTGGAGAAAGGGTCTAATCTGCTAAGGCTTTATCCTTTTATCCCTATAAAAACTCACGAGACAAAAAATCCAGAAGAGAATTATCTTTACCTGTGATATACTCAATGTCAAAGTCAAATATGGCTAATAAAGCTTGCCAGCGAGAAAAGATTTGCTTAGCAGCAAGATTTTTTACATCTTTTTCTAAAATTTCTTTAGTAGATTTGCAATCTATTCTTAATAAAATTTTTTTGTTTCATAAATCACTTTGGAACTTCATTATACTAGTTACTATGGATAAGATTTCCTTTTTAATAGTTGACTAATTTTGTTGAGTTAGTGTCCATGTTTCAGAAGTGAAACGAAGAATTTCTTCTTTTCCAAGGACATTTCTTTGTAAAAGGATTCCTCCAAAACCTATTTTAGATGCATCTGTTTGAACTATTTTTAATAAATTTGGATTAGGGATAGGTAAACAAGGTAAATTTTGGACTTTCTATTTAACATTTAGATCAGTTTTTATATGAGCAGGTGACCATTCATGGGAATTTTTGTCAAGCGCATTTGCAAGATTTTTCTTTCCTTAGCAAGATCTTTATAAAAGTCAGAAACATAATTAAGGCATCTAAGAAAACATTGCAATTGCTCTTTATTAAGAATTTTATTAGGAAATTGGGAAGTAAACTTAATAACTATTTGGACTGGAGAAATAGTTTTTTTTTATTATAAAACCAAGAAACTGAATTTCTATTTGAAAAAGCTTCATTTTCTTTTAGGATAAGACAGGTCCATTCTTGATAATAGTTTTTTTTTAAATATTTAAATGTTTCCAATGGTCACAAATAGATTTTGAAAACACATGAATGTCATCTATATAGAAGAGTGTAAAAGCTTGATATGGATTAAAACTGTCATTCATTATTCTTTGAAATTCTGAAGGAGCATTTTTTAAACCAAATGGCATAATGTTCCATTCGTAATGGCCAAATGGTACTGTAAAGTAGTTTTATACCTGTCCTCTGGGGTGATTTGAATTTGCCAAAATCTTGATTTAAGATCAAATTTGGAAAAAAGGAAGGCACTAGTTGGACAAATAATCAGATCAATTTTATTTGAAACTGGATATCTGATGGACCTTAAAACTTTATTTAAAGGCTTGTAGTTGATAACAAGACGGGGAACACCTCGTTCTTGCTCAGGCACTTTATTTACATAAAACGCTACACAACTCCATGGGGATTATGATTTCTGAATAAGCTTTTTAGCAAGAAGATCATTGATTTCTTTAGTACGTAGTTGTACAAGGTCTTTATTCATCTGAATAGGTCGAGCTTTAGTAGGAATTTGAGATTCATCGAAATTATTATTAGATGGAAGAGAAACAGTAAGTTGTTTCCTATGCCAAAAGGCAGAATGAAGGTCGAAACAGCATTTTGTTTCAACAGATTTTTGAAATTGGATTAAATCTTTTTGGAATTCTGGTTTTTGTAATTCTTTTTCAATTATTAAGGAATTCATATCTTCTTGAAGATATGCAATTTGCTTTTCTTTATAAGCAATTTGATTTTGAGTGATATTGATATGCTGAATAGGAGTTGATTTAACAAAATAAAAAATTGATTTTTTATTGTCTTCAATAGTTTTAAGGCCTGATGAATCAATTTGAAAAGGCTATAGAATCTATAGAGAAGGATTTTTAAGGATAACATCATTATTTAAATCTTTTTTGAGCAGAAGATTACTCTTTATACTTGTTTCATTTTTGCAAACATGGATGTTATTTAATTTATAATGCATATGGAGTTTATTACTAACAGTTGCTAGGCTAAGTTTATTTTTGGTTTTTTCATAATATTTTGTTTGGATTAATCCTTCTTTTATTATATTAACATCTGCGCCACTATCTAGTAAGCTGGGTGCTTTAATAGAGAAGTCTTTGATCTTAATTGTAGCTTGAGTTTTCCATTTTTTAAGTGGATTTCTTATTAAAGAATTTACAAAACCATTTAAGTTTTCACCAAATTCTTCTTGATGTTCTAATTTATTATCATTATTTTCTTGATAATTTTTGAGTGTGTGAAATTCAAGATTCTCAACGCGTTGTTTGAGTTCTTGAAGTTCAATTAAGTCTTGTTTTAATTCTTTTATTTTTTGCTTTTGATTAGTAATTTCTTTATAAAGATATTAAATTGAAAGATGAGGAGGAGCTTACTGCTCTCTTAATCTATCTAATACAGTTTTAATACTGAATTATTCAGGTAAGTTAGATATGTTATTTGACGTAGAAGCTTTTCCTTTTTTACTTCCTTTATTTATATTCTGTATTTTTTCAAAATATTTGTTTTTTAATTCTTTATCTTTGAAATCTTTAAACATTTCTAGCACTAGTTTTTCTGGAGCAAAAAATACGTTTAAAGATAAATAGGAAGAAGAAGCAGATTTATACTAGATTTCACTATCAAATATTTTACAACGACATGTATCTGAAGAATGAGAGGAAGAATAATTTGTATTAGAGGAACTGGATGACTCTGACACTGAGGATCCTTTTAAGATAGTTTTGATTTCTTTTTCTATTTTTACTTTTATTTTTAGGCAGTCAGGAGCTATATGTCCTTTTTCTTTGTAATTATAACAATGTATTTCTTTTTCCTTGGGTTGAGAAGTGGATGGATTATCTTTTGTATAAGATTTCTTTAATTATTTATAAGGGTTTTTATGAGAAGATTTTTTATGATAACTTTTTAACAGAATATAATATTGTGGAGCTGAAAAATGTTTAGATTTTCTTTTTTGATGGTTTCTTTTTAAGTTTTTCTTTTTATTATGGCTAGAAGGACTAATTAATGGTTCCATGGCAAATTGATAACAAAAATCACCAAGTTCAAATTTGCTGATTCTTTTCTGATTTTTAATTTGTCGTTTAGGTTTGATTTCATTGCATAATGAAAATCCAACTTTATTTATCTTTTGAATGAGGTCACCATATGTATAAAGTCCATAATTTAAATTTCCATAATTTTTTGATTTTAACTCATCTCTAACTTTTTCTGCAAAAAGTTTAGGAAGACCAGATATAAATTTTTCTTTCCAAAATTCTGAATTGCTTGCATCGATTATATAGAGTTTTGATAAGAAAACATCTAAACCAACGAAAATTTGATAATGTTGAGGAAGATAAATTGATTAATTGTGTTTTTATTTTTTCTTCTGCATTCATATAATTACCAATAAAATGTTTTACTATCTTGGTAATAAGCATGTAAATAGAATCGGGAATCATTTAACCTTAAGGAGTAATAACAGGATTTCCTGAAGGATCTCTTTTTATTGCATTTAGTATAGCTTGTTTTTATATATCAGATAGGTACTTTTCCCACCAACCATGTAATTGTCTAGTAAATCCAAGGACAATTGCATTTACAGCATGTCTTTGATCATTACCGGCAGCCATGATGGTAGAGGCATATATCATCATGTGTTGGCATAGTTGCAGGATTTGATATTCAGATAGTCCATCTACATTCCATTCGTATATTAAGGAGTTTTCAAATCGAAGGCCATTTAGAATAGCTTGCTTTTCGAATTGAAAATCAACTGGAGTAGGTCTTTGATAATAATTTCTTGTTTTTGTTATAGTGACTATTGGTTTTTGTCTTTTAAATATTTTTTTTATTTGTAGAGATTCTTGATTTTAATCATTTTGATTCTCAATTTTTTTAGACTTTTCTTCTATAGGATCCACTATAAAAAATTCTGAATCTGAGCTAAAGGCTTTAGAATTTAAGACTAACACATTTACAGATTTGTCAGCTTTTGATCTTTATTTTTTTGAAGTTTTATATTTGTAAAACTATGAGATAATTGATTGATTAGTTCATCTGAAAATTTAAAAGGTTTCCTTTCTAACTTTTGATCTTTAAGGGCTTCACTTTGAAAACCTAAAGTTTGTATCTTAATTATCTTTTGTGAAGAAGATGCTTCATAAATTTTTAAAATATTTTTAACTTTTTCTTCAATTCTATTGGTTTGTTGGCCAATAGTATGAAGGTTAATATTTGTATAATTATTTTATTCTAAAACATGACCTAAATCTGATTTGTAAACAAATTTAGATTTACCTTTATCTCCTTGTATTTTTGCAACATCTTTTATGGGTACGGCTGAAGTTTCTTCATATATGATTTGATGTAATGGAGGATGTATAGATTCTTCAGTTTTTTGTCGAGAGGAACTAGTATAAGTTATAATTCAAGAAGAGCTTAATTCAGTTATCATATTGATGGATAAATCTTCAGTATATAAGATTTCTTTATGGCTAGCTTAAGCCAATCAAAGAAATAAATATTTCTTTGATTATCATACATATATTTATACCATTTTGCTTTTAAAAAGTCTTTATGTGCTTCAGAAACATGGTTAAAAAAGGATTTTGTGAGAGGATGTAAAGCTAAATTCTTTTTTAACATTTCTTTATCAATTTCAAAGCATTTAATAACATTTATATTGAAATCAGATTCCGAAGGATTATATGTATTAGATGGAGAAGCTTGATAAGAAGGATCACTAGTCCTGTAGGTCGAAGTTCTACATTAGATGTAGAGCAAGAAACTCAGGATGGTTCTTTTATGGAAGATCTTACAATAGAGGGAGGATGAGAATAAGACTTTCTAGAAGGTTGATAAACTGTAAGAGTTGTATGTCTTGAATTTGTTTGAAAATTTATTTCAACACTTCCATCTTCATGTTTAATAATTGTTGCAATATCTTGATTTTCTAAAGACCTTTCAAGTTGAGCATTTTCTAAGCATCATTTACCAGATAGATTAATATCATTCCACTGTATGAGTTTTGGAATATTAACCTTATTTTTGAAATCAGTTTGGAATAATGTAGTCATATCTTTTGCTTGATGGGAACAGGCCATGCCTGGAGCAACTGAATTCATGAGTTTATAAACTCTATATATGAGAGCAAGATTTTGATTATGAGGATTCATATCAAAACCTTTTGTCTGGATAGCAAGAGTAAGAGCTTCATGTGCACCTGGATCTATATGAGAAACAGAGACATTTGGAAAGCAATTGATGAAAGTAGTGCCATTAGCCAAAATTGATTCAACCATTCCAGGTAATGAATCACTGAATTTTTTGTCTTGTGCTTTGAACATAGATGAGAGCTTCTGTTCTAAGTCTAAGTCTTGTTAAAGGCTTTAAAGCAACTTGCATTAATTCAAAATGAATATAATTGTATGTTTTAACATACTCCTTTATTTCATGGGGCTTGATTAAAGAAAAGTGCTGAATATTATTAGTAATAGATTTAGTTTTTTTAATGGTTTTTACTTTATAACTTGATTTAATTGAAAATTTCCAACTTTATAAATTTCATTTTTATTTATAGTTGGAATAGTCCGGTCACAAATAACTTGATCTAAATCATCATAACTGATTTCTTCCCTATTTTTAATAGACATAGAAGATAAGGAATTTGATGATGAGGAAGAAGATGGCACAAACTTCTTAATAAGCTTAGCCATAATTTTTATTACAGAGTTATTTTAAGCAAATCTACCACAAGTATCTAATGAAATAGAGGATTTACACACCAACAAAATGCCTTAAACGCCTTCATATGGCTAACAAAGGTGGCAATAATGGCTACCTCAGCTTCGCTCCGGGCCGAATATGATTAAAATTTCTCAATAATAACAAATACAGAATAAGTATTAAGACTTTTGATGTTCTTACTTTCGAGTCAGCAATTCCTTAAAAAAAATCAAAATATAAAGATAAGTGAAGAAATACTCTCACAAAACGACTTCATATTGCAGCAATACTTGATTACAAACTAGATGCCAACTTGGCTCTGATACCAAATGGGGGAGATGGTGGGTATACAAAAGCGGAAGGGAGAGGAGAGAGGAGATGGTGGTAGAAACAAGGCTGGGTTTTGACTGGTATTCTAACTCTTCCCTGTACATGGAGAAGGCTGGTACTATTTATAGCCTTAGCAAACATAATTTACATTTCATTACAACTAAATTTAGACTACATTTGCATTTCATTTTATGTGCTGGCGTATTACATGATGTTTCTGGATTTTACTGCTGGATTGGCTCACAGGTTGCCATATAGATGGTTTGTTTTCATGCTGTGATGATTGTACTTGTTGACTCGGAGGATGTTGCTTTATTCTTCTGCATAGTTGCTCTATTCTTCTGCACAATACCTGGTTGGTCTATTACAGAGAGAGGAGTCTGTGGAGCCTTGTTCATTCTTGTTGTCTTTTGGATTTTTCACAATTGTCTTTTGTCTTCTTTCTCAAAGTAGCTTTTTGTATAGTACTTTTTCAACATAATTTTGATGTGTTTGTAGAGAATAGCATAGCTATGGATATGGTAGCAATAATAAAGTTTATGTTATCTTTTCTTTTCATGCTTTATAGAGAAAACTCTTAATAAATCTTGACAAATCTGAATCTTGATAAGATTAATCACCATCCTGATGAATTCCATTGCAACCGGTGGAGAACTTCATAATAGAGTCAAAATTATGACAAGGGTCATTCCAACCTTCATTATCATTTTTGAATTTTCCATGGAATAGCTGAATTAATTCTTCACGAGTTTTTTCTGAAATGTCAAAAGAGATATCTTCATAGGCATTAAGAATTTGATTCAACTTGGCATTTCCGGATTTAGAAGGATTCTGTATCTCCATAGTTTGCTCAATGAGATCATCAATAATGCAAACAACTCATCCACCGTCACACGAAACATATCTGTATGTACTTGCAAATTCAAGATGTCCTTTTAGATTGAGAAATCTTTGATATTGATCAGAAGCTAGATCAAAATTTTTGAGATGTTCTAAGCTGTATTCCATTGTAGCGGCTTCATGAGATTCATACCATTCAGCTGGATAATTAACAGGGAGATGCTTGTAATCATTTAAGGTAGAGATGAATTTTTTGCAGATTAAATCTCCTTCTTCATAATTCATGATGGTCCATAATTGATATGGTTGATAAAATTGGATTTTTGATCTTTCACCCAAACTTGATGAAATCGTTATGAGAAGTTGTCTTTTGGTAACTCGAAGGCTACGAAGGGCATGACGCCTAATTGCAGGGAGCTGCTGTATCATTTCAAAATTATCTCTGCATAAATAAAATCATTGGATTAATCCTTGTTCGATATATGAGATATCAACTTCATATGATGGTAAGAATAATTCGGGAAAGCCAGTTGCCCAGCTTCCATATTGAGCTTTGAGCATTAATCACTCCTTGATCTGATAAGAATTTTTATTGTCTTTGAGAAAAGATAAATAATTTTATATCTGTCCTCCAGGTAGAATTTAAAGGTACCAAAATCTGGATGTAGGATCAAATGTAGAAAACGGGAAGATATTGGAGAGACGATTAAAAAGATCCATTTTATTTGGAACTGGATATTTGATCGTTTTTTGAACTCCTTATTCTTGTTTACACTTTGTCTGAATACTATTGATATGTTGAATATGAGTTGATTCACTAAAATCAAAAATTAATTCTTTATTATCTAAAATAGTTTTTAGACCTGATGAGTCAATTTGAAAAGGCTATAAAATGTATAGAAAAGGGTTTCCAAGGATAACACCATTATTTAAATTCTTTCCTAGAAAGAAATTAGTCTTTATGCATGTCCATTTTTACTGACATAAACATTACTTAATTTGTATTTGATATCTAGTTTTTTGCTAGCAGTAGCTAGATTGAGTTTATTATTGGTTTTTTTATAATATTTTGTTGGGATTAATCCTTCTCTTATTAAATTAACATTTGCGCGACTATCTAGTATGCAGAGTGCTTTAATAGAGAATTTTTTTTATCTTAATTGTAACTTGAGTTTTCCATTTTTTTAAGTGGATTCCCTGTTAAAGAATTTACAAAACCATTCAAGTTTTCATCAAATTTTTCTTGATTTTCTAAATGATCATTATCTTCTTGTTAACTTTTGAGTATGTGAAATTCAAGATTCTCAACACGTTTTTCGAGTTCTTGAAGTTCAATTAAGTGTTGTTTTAATTCTTTTATTTCTTGATTTTGATTATTAATCTCTTTATAAATACATTGAATTGAAGATAAGGAGGAGCTTGCTGCTCTCTTAATCTATCTAATACAGTTTTAATGTTGAATTGTTCAGGTAAGTTAGATATATTATTTGCGTAGAACTTTTCCTTTTTTATTTCCTTTACTTATATTTTGTAATTTTTTAAAATATTTATTTTTTAATTCTTCATCTTTGAGATCTTTAAACATTTCTAGCACCAATTCTTCTGGAGCAAAAAGTACGTTTAAAGATAAAAAAGAAGAAGGAGCAGATTCATATTGGATTTCATTATCAAATATTTTATAATCACATATATCTGAAGAATAATCTTTATCAGAGGAACTAAATGATTCTAAGGATGAGGATGAGGATCCTTTTAAGATAGTTTTGATTTCTTTTTCTATTTTTACTTTTATTTTGAGCATTCAGGAGCAATATGTCCTTTTTATTTGCAATTATAACATTGTATTTCTTTTTTTTTGGGATAAGAAGTGGATGGATTATCTTTTGTATAAGATTTCTTTAATTCTTTATAAGGGTTTTTATGAGAAGATTTTTTATGATATCTTTTTGAGGGAATATAATATTGTGGAGTTGAAAAATGTTTAGATTTTCTTTTTTGATGGTTTCCTTTTAAGTTTTTCTTTTTATTTTTGCTAGAAGGACTGATTAATGGTTCCATGTCAAATTGAAAAAAAAATCACAAAGTTCATACTTGCTGATCTTTTTTTGATTTTCAATTTGATGTTTAAGTTTGATTTCATTGCATAATGAAAATCCAACTTTATTAATCTTTTTAACTAGATCACCATATGTATACATTCCATAATTCAAATTTCCATAATTTTCTGATTTTAACTCTTCTCTAACATTTTTTGCAAAAAGTTTAGGAAGACCAGATATAAATTTTACTTTCCAAAATTCTGAATTGCTTGCATCGATTGTATTGAGTTTTGATAAGAAAACATCTTTATACCAACGAAAATCAGATAATGTTGGGCAAGATAAATTGATTAATTGTGTTTTTACTTTTTCTTCTACAGTCATATAATTACCAATAAAATGTTTTACTATATTGGTAATAAGCATGTAAATAGAATCAGGAATCATTTGAACTTGAGGAGTAACAACAGGATTTCCTGAATGATCTCTTTTTACTGCATTTAGTATAGCTTGTCTTTCTATATTAGATAGGTACTTTTCCCATCAACTATGTAATTATCCAGTAAATCCAAGGACAACTGCATTTACTGCATGTCTTTGATCATTACCGACAGCCATGATGGCAATAGTATGAAGGTTAATATTTGTAAAATTATTTTGATCATTACCGACAACCATGACGGCAATAGTATGAAGGTTTGTTGGCCAACAGTATGAAGGTCAATATTTGTATAATTATTTTGTTCTAAAACATGACTTAAGTCTGATTTATAAATTAATTTATATCTACCTTTATCTTCTTTTATCTTTGCTACATCTTTTATGGGTACGGCCGAAGTTTCTTTATATATGATTTGATGTAACGGAGGATGTATAGATTCTTCAATTCTTTGTGGAGAATAACTGGTAGAAACTATAATTTAAGATGAGCTTAATTTTGTTATCATATTGTTGGATAAATCTTTAGTATTATAAGCTTTCTTTATGGCTAGTTTAAGCCAATCAAAGAAATAAATATTTCTTCGATGATCATACATATATTTGTACCATTTTTCTTTTAAAAAGTCTTTATGTCCTTGAGAAACCTATTTAAAAAAAATTTTATTAAAGGATGTAGAGCTAAATTCTTTTTTAACATTTCTTTATCAATTTCAAAACATTCAAGAACATTTACATTGAAATCGGATTCCGAAGGATTATATGTATTAGATAAAGAAGCTTGATAAGAAGGACACACAAGTCCTGTAGCTTGAAGGTCTACATTAGGTGTAGAGTAAGAAACTCGGGATGGTTCTTTCATGGAAGATCCTACCGCAGAGGGAGGATGAGAATAAAACTTTCTAGAAGGTTGATAAACTATAGGAATTGTATCTCTTGAATCTGTTTGAAAATTTATTTCAACACTTCCATCTTCATGTTCAGTAATTGTTTCAATATTTTTATATTCTAAAGACCTTTCAGGTTGAGTGTTTTCTAAGCGACATTTACCAGATAGATTAATATCATTCCACTATATGAGTTTTGAAATATTAACTTTATTTCTAAAATTAGTTTGGAATAAAGTAGTCATGCTTTTTGCTTGATGGGAATAGGCTATGCTTGGAATAACTGAATTCATGAGTTTATAATAAACTTTATATATGAGAGCAAGATTTTGATTATAAGGATTCATGTTAAAACCTTTTGTCTGGATAGCAAGAGTAAGAGCTTCATGTGCACTTAGATCTGTAAGAAAAGTAGAGAAATTTGGAAAACAATTGAAGAAACTAGAGCCATTAACCAAACTTAATTCAACCATTCCAAGTAATGAATCACTGAATTTTTTATGTCTTGTGTCTTGAACATAGATGAGAGCTTCTGTTCTAAGTCCAAGTCTTGTTAAAGGCTTTAGAACAACTTGCACTAATCCAAAATGAATATAATTGTATGTTTTAACATACACCTTTATTTCATGGGGCTCGATTAAAGAAAGATGCTGAATATTACTAGTAATGAATTCGGTTCTTTCAATGGTTTTTACTTTATAACTGGATTTTAATTGAAAACTTCCAACATTATAAATTTCATTTTTATTTACGGTTGGAATAGTCTAGTCACAAATAATTTGATCTAAGTCAGCATAACTAATTTCTTCACTGTTTTTAATAGACGTAGAAGATAAGGGATTTGATGATGAGGAAGAAGAAGGTACAAACTTCTTAATAAGCTTAGCTACAATTTGTATTACAAAGTTATTTTAACCAAATCTACCATGTGTATCTAACGAAATAGAGGATTTACACACCAACAAAACGCCTTAAATGCCTTCATACGGCTAACAATGGCGACAACAATGGCTACTTTAGCTTCACTCTGGGCGGAATATGATTAAAATTTCTTAATAATAACGAACACAGAACTAAGTATTAAGACTTTTGATGTTCATACTTTTGAGTCAGCAATTCCATAAGCAAAATCAAAGCAAAACATAACAAAGATAAATGAAGAAATACTCACAAAATAACTTTATATTGCCAAATTACTAGATTACAAATTCGATACAAACTTGGCTCTGATACCAAATGGGGAAGATGGTGGGTATACAAAAGCAAAAGGGAGAGGAGAGAAGAGATGGTGGTGGAAGTAAGGCTGGATTTTGCTGGTATTCCAACTCTTGCCTATACATGAGGAAGACTAGACTTATTTATAGTCATAGCAAACATAATTTACATTTCATTACAACTGAATTTACACTGCATTTGCATTTCATTTCATGTGCTGACAAATTTCATGATGCTTAAGGACTGCTGGATAAGGTCACAATCTTCACTGTAGATGAACTTTATTCTGAATAGTGGATTTTCATGATTGCTTTATGGGAAATTGAGTGGCTTGATAAAGCATATGTCTTGTCTTGACTTTATTTTTTTCTTTTTCTTCGGATAAATATGAATCCTTCATTATCACTTTTTATCTCATCAGCATCTGTAACTGGTTCATGAGCAATATTTTCAAAAGGATTATCATCAGCTCAAAGATGATGCAGCTGCCAACCAAAACTTAGTGGAGAATTTTCAAATGACTGTTCTTTTTGTATTTGTTCAATAATTTCACTTTGAAGTTCTTTTTTGAGTTAAAACAAATCTGCTGCTACATAAAGAGCAAAAGGAGAGGTTGAACAAGAATTCTTCTGTTTATCAATATCACTTGCTAGATGAAGCCTTTCTTTTTCTTTCTCAGGAGTTTTGAAAACTTCAGAGAATGATGGCTTTATAGATTGATCGGTAGAATATTGTTGGAGTATTGCAGTGTAATCAAATTGATGCCAAAACTTGATATAAATCATTCGAGATAAAACTGGTGTACTGAAGTCCATTTCTTTATAAAAATTCCATTTCAAGATCCAAAGAATCTCTTGCTTGCAAAAAAACTGCATAATAACATAAGGTGTCATTTGTTTTTTCCATTTACATATGTAAATATTACACGTGAAATGATTTCATACATTTTATGTGTGTTTTCAAAATTTACACATGTGGTGTGTAAATCAAGTATGATTTTCATGTGTAAATGCAATGCAAAAGGCTCCCCTCATTTTCACACCTCAACTGCTGTGAAACAATTAGACAGCATGATGAAGAAGGTGGAGCTACAGTACACTAGCGCCCAGGACGCCTTTTACTTTTTTTTTTAATTTTGTGGGACCTCTAATCATGATTTGAACTGTTCAACATGTTAGAAATGTCAAAAACGGCTATGAAAAAAATTTCAGCCGTTGGATCATCATAGATCGTGAGATATTTAAAAAAACATTCTGGCCGTTAATCTTTAGTTTTGGAACTTTTTGGGCCCCATTTGCATGATCTAAACCGTTCATCTTGTTCAAAAGGCCATTTCCAGATAGGAAGTCAAATTTTAGATGCTAATTCAAAATATATCTTGAGATATGTTCAAAAAACATATTAGCCGTTCGATGCATGCACTATAGTTGAACAAGCAATCTATTTTTTTTCAAATTTGCGGATAATCTGGACCTCAGAAGAGAGATCTGAACCGTTGAAACTCTTTATTAGGCCAAACATGGTTAGTGTACCAAATTTCAACCGTTGATCTTTTATGGATTATGAGATTTTTATTCAAAATACTAAACCATTTTCACATGTGAAAACATTTGAAGAGGTGTGAAAATAACAAACAAAAATTATGTTTCACATGTGAGTCATTTGCATATGTAAATGACTCACATGTGAGTCATTTACATATGTAAATCATGTTCATATCACATGTGAAATTAACAAACAACCCCTAAGGTTTTATTGAGAATTGTAGTTGCCGAGAAAGGCTTTTTTCTTGTGATTTGAGAAGGGCTTTAAATGATGCAGAATAGGATTCATAAATAGGAAGAGGTGCTTGAGGAAGGATGTTTTTAATGGCACAAAAAGGGATCTAGAATTGTGTGAAGAACCACATAGGCATTTATGGGAGTTTCATTTGAATTTGATGAACCAAGAATGCTGGAAGGATGGGTTTTGATAATAGAGGATGACTTCCCAAGCAGAAATATAATCATAATAATGAAAAATAAGTTCTGAATCAAGCCTTTGAGGTATATCAAGAGGTCGTTCCCATTCATCTGCAGAGAAAATATGCAGGATTTTGATTTTTGAATAGAGAATAGTAATATTGGGTGGTAAAGCATTTAAGTAGGAATTTTTTCAACCATCTGTATGATCATTAATACAGCTGCTAGTTCTGATCAGAATCTATTCATAGACTTTATAGTAAGAGGTTGGATAAATAAGTGATCAGGAGAAAAAAGGTTTTGGATAAGATGTTCAATAGAAATGGTATCGGCCTAAGACATGTCATCTAAGGAATAAATTCTCAAGGGTGCTTTTGTGGCAAAATATTGGGCTTGTGAAGCTTGAGGTTTTCTAGATACAGGGCTTGATGGGTTTTGAGATTAAGGAATATTAGCAGTATGGGTTTTTCCCCATCTCTCAAGATAATTGCCACTGGATTTTCTGGGTAAAGGTGTAGTGTTCATAATGGAAAAAACTTTATCAGTTGGGGACTAGAGAAAGGGTGTAATCTATTGAGGCTTCATTCTTTTGTCCCTATAAAAACTCACAAGATAAAAAATCAAAAAGAGAATTATTTTTACCTGCAATATACTAAATGTCAAATTCAAATATGGCTAATAAAGGTTACCAGCGAGCAAAGATTTGCTTAGCAGCAAAAACCCATACTTCTAATATTCATCAATTTCAAAACCCATCAAGCCCTTTATCCAGAAAACCTCAAGCTTCACAAGCCCAATATTTTGCCACAAAAGCACCCTTGAGAATTTATTCCATAGGTGACATGTCTTATGCTGATTCCATTTCTATTGAACATCTTATGCAAACCCTTTTTTCTCTTGATCACTTATTTATCCAACCTCTTGACTATAAAGTCTATGAACAGATTCTGATCAAAACTGGCAGCTATACTATTGATTATACATATGGATCAAAAAATTCATACTTAAATGCTTTACCACCTAATATTACTATCTTCTATTCAAAAATCAAAATCCTGCATGTTCTCTCTATAGAAGAATGGGGACGACCTCTTCATATTCCTCAAAGGCTTGATTTAGAACTTATTTTTAATTATTATGATTATATTTCTGCTTAGGAAGTCATCTTCTATTATCAAAACCCATCCTTCCAGCATTCCTGGTTCATCGATTCAAATCAAACTCCCATAAAATACCTATGTGGTTCTTTACACAATTCTGGATCCCTTTTGGTGCTACTAAAGACATCCTTCCTCAAGCACTTCTTCTTATTTATGAATCCTATTTTGCATCATTTAAAGCCCTTCTCAAATCCGAAGAAGAAAATCCTTTATCAGCGCTTACAACTTGCAACAGAACCTTATGTTACTGTGCAATTTTATCGCAAGCAGGAGATTCCTTAGATCTTGAAGTAGAATTTTTATAAAAAAAATAGACTTTAGTCCACCAGTTTTATCTCGAATTATTTATATCAAGTTTTGGCATCAATTTGATTACATTGTAATACTCCAGCAATATTATACCGATCAAAATAAAAAGCCATCATTCTCTAAAATTCTCAAAACTCCTGAAAAAGAAAAAGAAAGGCTTCATCCAGCAAGTGATATTGACAAACAAAAGAATTCTTGTTCAACCTCTCCTTCTGCTCCTTATGTAGCAGCAGATTTGCTTTAACTCAAAAAAGAACTTCAAAAGGAAATTACTGAACAAATACAAAAAGAACGGTCATATGAAAATTCTCCATTAAGTTTTGGTCAGCAGCTGCATCATCTTTGGGCTGATGACAATCCTTTTGAAAATATTGCTCCTGAACCTGATACAGATGCTAATGAGACAAGAAGTGATAATGAAGGATTCATATTTATCCGAAGAAAAGGAAAAAAAAAAGCCAAGACAAAACATATGCTTTATCAATCCACTCAATTTCCCACAAAGCAATCATGACGATCCACTATTCCAAATAAAGTTCATTTGTAGTGAAGATTGTGATCTTATTTAGCAGTCCTGAAGCATCATGAAATTTGTTAGCACATGAAATGAAATGCAAATGCAGTGTAAATTCAGTTGTAATGAAATGTAAATTATGTTTGTTATGACTATAAAGAAGTCTAGTCTTCCACACATACAGGCAAGAGTTTGAATAACAATCAAAATCCAACCTCGTTTCCACCTCCATCTCCTCTCTCCTCTCCCATCCGCTTATGTATACCCACCACCTTCTACTTTTGTATACCCACCATCTTCCCCATTTGGTATCAGAGCCAAGTTGGCATCTAGTTCGTAATCAACTATTGTTGCAATATAAAGTCGTTTTGTGAGTATTTCTTCACTTATCTTTATAATTTGATTTTTTTAAGGAATTGCTGACTCGGAAGTAAGAACGTTAAAAGTCTTAATACTTAGTTTTGTGTTTGTTATTATTGAGAAGTTTTAATCATATTCCGCCCGGAGCGAAACTGAGGTAGCCATTGTTGTCGCCATTGTTAGCAGTGTGAAGGCGTTTAAGGCATTTTGTTGGTGTGTAAATCCTTTATTTCGTTAGATACTTATGGTGGATTTGGTTAAAATAACCCTATACTACAAATTATGGCTAAGCTTATTAAGAAGTTTGTAACTTCTTCTTCCGCATCATCAAATTCCTTATCTTCTGTGTCTATTAAAAATAGTGAAGAAATTAATTATGACGATTTAGATCAAGTTATTTGTGACTGGACTATTCCAAACGTAAATAAAAATGAAATTTATAAAGTTGGAAGTTTTCAATTAAAATCAAGTTATAAAGTAAAACCCATTGAAAGAACTGAATCCATTACCAATAATATTCAGCATCTTTCTTTAATCAAGCCCCATGAAATAAAGGAGTATGTTATGTTAAAATATACAATTATATTCATTTTGGATTAGTGCAAGTTGTTCTAAAGCCTCTAACAAGACTTGGACTTAGAACAGAAACTCTCATCTATGTTCAAAATATAAGACATAAAAAATTCAGTGATTCATTACTTAGAATGGTTGAATCAAGTTTGGCTAATGGCCCAACTTTCTTCAATTGCTTTCCAAATTTCTCTGTTTCCCTTACAGATCCAGATGCACACGAAGCTCTTACTCTTGCTATCCAGACAAAAGGTTTTGATATGATTGCTCATAATCAAAATCTTGCTCTCATATATAGAGTTTATTATAAACTCATAAATTCAGTTGCTCCAGGCATAGCCTATTCCCATCAAGCAAAAGGTATGACTACTTTATTCCAAACTAATTTAAAAAATAAAGTTAATATTCCAGAACTCATACAGTGGAATGATATTAATCTATCTGGTAAATGGCGCTTAGAAAACACCTAACCAGAAAGGTCTTTAGAAAATAAAGATATTGAAATAATTACTGAACATGAAGATGGAAGTGTTGAAATAAATTTTCAAATAGATTTAAGAGATTTAACTCTTACAGTTTATCAACCTTGTAGAAAGTCTTATTCTCATCCTCCCTCTGAAGTGGGATCTTCTATAAAAGAATCATCCTGAGTTTATTGCTCTATACCTCATGTAGACCTTTAACTTACAGGACTAGTGTATCCTTTTTATCAAGTTTCTCCATCTAATACATATAATCCTTCAAACTCCAATTTCAGTATAAATGTTATTCAATGCTTTGAAATTGATAAAGAAATGTTAAAAAAGAATTTAGCTTTACATCCACTTACAAAATCCTTTTTTAACCGTGTTTCTTAAGAACATAAAGACTTTCTAAAAGCAAAATGGTATAAATATATGTATGATAATCAAAGAAATATTCATTTCTTTGATTGGCTTAAACTAACCATGAAGAAAGCTTATAATACTGAAGATTTATCCATCAATATGATAACTAAATTAAGCTCTTCTTGGATTGTAGCTTCTACCAATTCCTCTCCACAAAGAACTGAACAATCTATACATCCTCCATTACATCAAATCATTTATAAAGAAATTTAAGCTATACCCATAAAAGATGTTGCAAAAATACAAGGAGACAAAGGTAAAACTGAATTTATTTACAAATCATATTTAAGTCATGGTTTCGAACAAAATAATTATACAAATATAAAACTTCATACTATTGGCCAACAAACCAATAGAATTGAAGATAAAGTTGAAAATATTTTAAAATTTTATGAAACTACTTCTTCCCATAAAGTAATCAAGACACGATCTTTAGGTTTTCAAGGTGAAGCCCTTAAAGATCTAAAGCTAGAAAAAAAACCCCTAAAATTTTCAAATGAACTAATCAATCAATTATCTCATAGTTTTACAAACATAAAACTTAAAAATAATAAAGAAAATAAAGATGAAGAATCCATAAATGTTTTAGTTTCTAAAGCTTCGAGCTTAGACTCAGAATTCTCTATTTCTGACTCTATAGAAGAAAAATAAAATGAAAATCAAGATGATCAAAATCAAGAATCTCTATAAATCAATAAAATATTTAAGAGACAAAAACCAAGAGTCACTGCAGCAAAAACAAGAAATTATTATCCAAGACCTACTCTAGTTAATCTTCAATTCGAAGAACAAGCTATTCTAAATGGCCTTCAATTTGAAAACTCTTCCGTATATGAATGGAATGTAGATGGACTATCTGAAAATCAAATCCTGCAACTATGCCAACATATGATGATATATGCCTCTACCAACATGGCTGCCGGTAATGATCAAAGACATGCAGTAAATGCAGCCGTCCTTGGATTTACTAGATGATTACATGGTTGGTGGGAAAAATACCTATCTAATAAAGAAAGAAATGTTATATTAAATGTAGTAGAAAGAGATCCCTCAGGAAATTCAGTTCTAAATCCTCAAGGCCAAATTATCCCTTATTCCATCTTCATGCTTATTACCAATATAGTTAAACATTTTATTGGTAATTATACAAATGCAGAAGAAAAATTAAAAACACAATTAATCAATTTATCTTGCCTAACATTATTGGATTTTCATTGGATAAAGATGTTTTCTTATCAAAACTCTATACAATCGATACAAGTAATTCAAAATTTTGGAAAGAAAAATTTATATCTGGTCTTCCTAAACTTTTTACAAAAAAGTTATAGAAGAGTTAAAATCAGAAAATTATGGACTTTATACATATGGTGTTCTCATTCAAAAGATAAATAAAGTTGGATTTTCATTATGCAATGAAATCAAACTTAAACAACAAATTGAAAATAAAAAAAGAATAGCAAATATGAACTTGGTGATTTTTGTTATCAATTTGGCATGGAACCATTAATTTTTCCTTCTAGCCATAATAAAAAGAAAAACTTAAAAAGAAACCATCAAAAAAGAAAATCTAAACAATTTTCAACTCCACAATATTATATTCCCTCAAAAAGATATCATAAAAAATCTTCTCATAAAAATCCTTATAAGGAATCAAAGAAATCCTATAGAGAAGATAATCCATTCACTTCTTATCCTAAGAAAAAAGAAATACAATATTATAATTGCAAAAAAAAGGACATTTAGCTCCTGACTGCCTAAAAATAAAAGTAAAAACAAAAAAAGAAATCAAAACTATCTTAAAAAGATCCTCGGCGTTAGAGCCATCCAATTCCTCTAATATAGATTATTCTACCTCTCATTCTTTAGATACACGTCATTGTAAAATATTTGACAGTGAAATCCAGTATGAATCTGCTTCTTCTTCCTCTTTATCTTTAAACATACTTTCTACTCCAAAAGAGATTGTGCTAAAAATGTTTAAAGATCTAAAAGATGAAGAATTAAAAAATAAATATTTTGAAAAAATACAAAATATAAATAAAGGAACTAAAAAAGGGAAAGCTTCTACGTCAAATAACATATTAGACTTACCTGAACAATTCAGCATTAAAATTGTATTGATAGATTAAGAGAGCAACAAGCTCCTACTCATCTTTCTATTCAAGATCTTTATAAAGAAGTAAATAATCAAAAGCAAGAAATAAAAGAATTAAAACAAGACTTAATTGAACTTCAAGAACTTAAATGTGTTAAGAATCTTGAATTTTACACGCTCAAAAATTATCAAGAAAATGATGATAATTTAGAAAATCAAGAAAAATTTCATAGACTTAAATGGTTTTGTAAATTCTTTAACAAGAAATCCACTTAAAATGGAAAAGTCAAGCTATAATTAAGGTCAAAGACTTCTCTATTAAAGCACTCTACTTACTAGATAGCGGTGCGGATGTTAATTTAATAAGAGAACGATTAATCCCTACAAAATATTATAAGAAAACCAATAATAAACTCAATCTAGCTGCTGCTAACAAAAAACTACAAATCAAATACAAATTAAGTAATGTTTAAGTTTGTAAAAATAGTACATGCATAAAGACTAATTTCCTTCTAGGAAAGAATTTTAACAATTATGTTATCCTTGAAAATCCTTTCCTACAAATTTTACAGCCTTTTTAAATTGACTCATCAGGTCTAAAAACTATTTCAGACAGTAAAGAATTAAAATTTGATTTTGTTGAATTAACTCCTATTCAACATATCAATATTATTCAAACAAAGTGTAAACAAGAATAAGATGTTCAAACACCATTCAGATATCTAGTTCCAATTAAAATGGATCTTATTAATCATCTCTCTGATTTCTTCATGTTTTCTACATTTAATCCTACATCCAGATTTTGGTACCTTCAAATTCTACCCGGAGGACAGATATAAAATTATTTTTCTTTTCCCAATGAAAAAAAATTCAGATTATTGATAATTCATATTCAGACCTATTTGCCTTCAGGAAGTATCCCTTCTCATTACTACATCAAGTACAAGCAAAAGCAATGCCCCTATTTAAGAATCAAGCTCTTCCTTCATATATACATCCCAACAAATATCAATTCCCTTCTTCAATTTAGGATTATCTGTATCACACCCCGATCCCGAGAATTTGGGGATTTGAGTGGGCCCCCAGGGCATGGATACGTAATCCCATAGGATTCCGTGCCCTGAAGAATTATGCACGAATTCCCACAAGGGAGATTTCACAAGAACATGTGAGGTAAACCAACATACATATGGACATAACTCATCATAAGCGAATGCCTACGAAATACTCAGCAATAATCAAAAGCAAGTTAAAGATCATATCCCTTTTCATACATAGGTAGGTATATACATATACATCAGTGCTAAAGTTCTTCAATTACCTATCCTTCCATTCAACTCAATTAAAAGGTCGGATACAAAAGGTCTAAAGTGCATTTTCCCCAATGGAAAACCAAAAAGGTGGCCGTAACACCTCCAACACTGACGCACTCCATGGGATGACTAATAACAGATATCGTCATCCTTCCAATCGTCTATACCCCGAGGTACCGTTAGGGCACTCTCTGGGGGCGCATCAACACCAGAATTGAGACCGGGTTCTGTACCTGCAATACCAAGGGTAACACTGTTAACACAACGGTTAAGCAAGTATTGAGCATACGAGACTAACATAATATATATCAATTAAACTCATTAACATACAAGACTTTAGTTATTTTATTTTGGATCTAAGTATTGATTATTTATTACTTTACTGCCGGGCCATAGCAATTGCACCTATCAAAGCAACTAAAAGAATTATAGAAATGAGTTCAAACGGGAGGTAAAAATCTGTTGATAAACGAATCCCAATTTGTTAAACGTTAGTTGTTAGGTCCTGTTCTATAATCTGATTGGATCTTGTAGTCCAAATAATCCCGTACCACGATGTATCCGAGATAGTAGTAATTAGTGAAAAAAGAATACTTGTACAAACCAGTGAAGTGACCCCATACACTGGATAGGAGCATTAATAGTCTACTAGACTTAATGTACATGAGTGACAATAAGTGAAGAATCAAATCAAGATATAGTACACATTAATTGGCATCCACGAGGCTCCATTCTCCTAAAAGGAAGCGTACATACAGATGAGTCTCTAGGAGATCAAGCTAGCTTTCCGAGGAGTGCCGACAACTCCTCCGTAAGCTACTGCAGTAGTGACATAATACCCAAAAGGGCGTAAGCTAAGTGGTGCCAACTCAGGTTTACCTCTCTCATACTTTTTATCATATTTGCAATAACATACATAGGGAATATCAGTCTGGAAATATAACCAATCATGAATATAGATGAACAATTAAATGAAGCATATTTATATGAGCTACGAAGGCTCGAACCTCACCTATACCCTTATGGCTAGCAAGCACGCACTCAGTAGAAGCTCTGGCCTGTTAGACACACACTCATTAGAAGCTCAGGTCTGAATTGCCTCAGGGTTTATCTAGAGAGTGAATGCATAGACAATTCATGTGGAGGGTAAGGTATTTAACAATATGGATGTATTCGGGTTGCTTAACTATCTAAGAAATCACTATTCCCCTGTGTTAGGCAACCCATGATCTCCAAGGTCATTTAATCTGACGTACTCATAAAACGTCTGGTGCCATCGTGTTACCGCATCTTGGTATTACCTTGTGTACATAAAATACGCCCCTTCTTCTTTCCGGGAATTTCTCATTCTTTTTAACATGTATTCACCATTAGCCAATGTGATGGTAGGAAAGGTGCCAATACTAAGGTCCTCCAAGGTTAGTGAAAGTTTCTAATATCCTAGATTTCACTGGGTACTTACGGCTTAGCCGTGTATAGTGCTACGGCTTAGCCAAGTGGCTCAGATTTCCTCAAAAAATCTAGGCGCATTTATAGCTTAGCCATATATTAGCGTATGGCTTAGCCGTGCTAAGCCTACGGCCAGGTTACAGTGTGGCTACGGCCGAGCCGTAAGGCATTTCACGGTGTAGCCATATGCAAGCCGTAGAAGGAAATGGGTTTTCAAGCTCTCTGGAAAGTCCGCCGTAAGAAGGCTTACGGCTTGGGTACGGGCTGGGCACAACTTAGTCATAGTGTATTTTACGGTGAAGCCGTGGGTAAGCCGTAATACAAAAACCAATTTCATCGCTCTCTGGACTTTGAGCCGTAGACAGCTACGGCTTAGCTGTAGCTTCCCCGTACGCTTTAGAAAACTGAAGTCGATTCTGTAGCTCAATTTCAATACGGGATTCATACAGAACCTGATTTGTGGGGAGTTCCTATGGCTTAATTATAGTGTCATTGTAGGTATTCCACCCTCACACACCCTCCATTCCACTTTTACTTCCTAACTCAATCCATACTACATTTGTACACAATAAAACAATGAAGAGCATGCTGAATATTGAGAATTCAAAGAACTACCCAAGGATCGATAACTTAACCACAAATGCATCACGTAGAAACTCTAATACTTGCCTCTTAACAGTGTTTGCCCTTTCTAAGTCCTTCTTGTTGTGTGGTTAGGGAAGAGCTTCCAAATGAGAATGGGTTCTCTTAGTGAGCTGTAGCTTGAAGGGGAAGTACTTCCCAAAGAAGAGAATACTCCTATGAAGAAGAGGAAGATGGGTGAAGACTATCCCCAATGCATGCAAGACCCCCAACCCTAGTAGCTCTTCAAAATTGAAGTGAAGATGAAAGGAATCAGGAAGAGAGGAAGCAGCTCCAACAACCAAAGGAGGAAGAAGAGAAATTGGGACGTTGAGTCCCCTTTTTAACTTAAAATTTCCTGTATTTAACATGCAAGTCTAATCTTTTTATGAAATTTTGGTTTAGGCCAAATGGACCTCAATTGACCTAAAACGAGTTTGGATCAAATCAAGCCCAACACGAAAGATGATCTACATGAAAAATTACTCAAGGAGTGATTGACAAGGTGCCCACAAGATGCAAGAACAATTTAGAAAAAGGTCCTCAACTACTGAAGTAAGGCTCAACTTCGCCCAACTACCGATCTAAGACCCAAACCTAATCGTTTTTAAACTAGATTAACATAAATAAGGTTTAATAAACATAAAACGTGATTAATTAGCATAGATTAAGATTAGTGGGATTCGGAACCTTACAATCTGTCACTTCACAAGAACTTATCAATGCCCATTGGAGTGCCATTCTCTCTAATAAAAGAAGAAAAACTAGAAAAACCTTATCCAGAATTGCAAACCATATCAAGGACTTTGAAAGCCAAGTCCTTATGTGTCATAACATCCATCAAAGAGCACTGTTATCCACCTATGTGATGAAAAAACATCCAGAATTCACCTCCTGGAAAAGGTTAACACAGCCCTTCCAGATGAGATAGCTGCAAGAATTAGAGAAAAAACCTTTTGTTGTCAGATCAAGGAGCGATTAATGCTCAAAGCTCAATATATAAGCTAGGCAACTGGTTTTCCTATATTGTTCCTGCCATCATATGAAGTTGATATCTCATATATCGAACAATGATTAGTCCAAAGATTTTCTTTATGCAGAGATGATTTTGAAATGATATAGCAGCTCCTTGCAATCATGCGTCATGCCCTTCACAGCCTTATAGTTACCAAAAGACAACTTATAACGATTTCATCAAGTTTGGGTGAAAGATCAGAAATCTAGTTTTATCAACCTTATCAATTATGGACCATCATGAATTATGAAGAAGGAGATTTAGTCTGCAAAAAGTTCATCTCTACCGTAAATGATTACGAGCATCTCCCTGTTGATTATCCAGCTCAATGGTATGAATCTCATGAAGTCACTACAATGGAATATAGCTTAGCATGCCTCTGAACTTATGATCCAACTTTTGATCAGTATCAAAATTTCTCAATCTAAAAGGACATCTTGAATTTGCAAGTATATACAGATATGCTAGGTGTGACGATCGAAGAGTTGTTTGCATCACTAATGATCTCACAGAGCAAATAACAGGGATACAAATTCCATATAAATCTGGACATATAGCTCTTAATCAAATTATCAATGCTTATGAAGGCATGTCTTTTGTTATTTCTAATAGAACTCGAGAAGAGTTAATCCAATTATTCCGTGGTGAATTAACAAATGATGGCTGAGATGAGCCCTTGTGATGTAAGTATCCAATAATACTATGCCTAGCTTAAAGATTTTTCCTACAAGAGCTTTTTCTACTAGCCCATCAATGAGTTTTTTGGAAAAAGTACATACAAAAGTACTATGACAAAGCATATCTCTTATAAGAATGAAGCAGTATTTTATTCCTGACATGCACATCAATGAAGAACTTATCTCCAGAAAGGGGAAAGAAATAAAGACATGACACATACCTTATTAAGTTACTCAAAGCAATCATGATATCTCACTATTCAGAATAAAGTTCATCTACAGCAAAGATTGTGATTTTTGCATATAGTCCGATTGCACCATGAAATTTGCCAGCACATTAAATGAAATGCACATTCGGTTTAAATTCAGTTGTAAAGAAATGTAAATTACATTGGTTATGACTACAAATAGGTCTAGCCTTCTTCATGTACAGGCAAGAGTTGGAATACCAATCAAAATTCAGCATTGCTTCCACCACCATCTCCTCTCTCCTCTCCATTCTGCTTTTGTATACCCACCATCTTCCCCATTTGGTATCAGAGTCAAGTTGGAATCAAAATTTTAATCAAGTACTTTGGCAATATAAGGTTGTTTTCTGAGTATTTCTTCACTTATCTTTGTTATGTTATATTTTGGTTTTGCTTAAGGAATTACTGACTCAAAAGTAAGAACGTCAGAAGTCTTAATAATTGGTTCTATGTGTGTTATTATTGAGAAATTTTAAACATATTCTGCCCAAAGCAAAGCTGAAGCAGCCAATGCTGTCGCCGTTGTTAGCTGTGTGAAAGCATTTAAGGTGTTTTGTTGGTGTGTAAATCCTCTATTTCATTAGATACTTGTGGTAGATTTGGTTAAAATAACTCTGTAATACAAATTATGGCTAAGTTTACTAAAAATTTTGTACCTTCTTCTTCCTGACCTTCAAATTCCTTATCTTCTATGTCTACTAAAAATAGTGAACAAATCAGTCATGACAATTTAGATCAAGTTATTTGTGACTGGACTATTCCAACCATAAATAAAAATGAAATTTATAAAGTTGGAAGTTTTCAATTAAAATCAAGTTATAAAGTAAAAACCATTGAAAGAACTGAATCCATTACTAGTAATATTCAGCATCTTTCTTTAATCAAGCCACATAAAATAAAGGAGTATGTTAAAACATACAATTATATTCATTTTGGATTAGTGTAAATTGCTTTAAAGCCATTAACAAGACTTGGACTTAGAACTGAAGCTCTCATCTATGTTCAAGATGCAAGACATAAAAAATTCAGTAATTCATTACTTGGAATGGTTGAATCAAATTTGGCTAATGGCCCTACTTTCTTCAATTGCTTTTCAAATTTCTCTGTTTCCCTTACAGATCCAAACAAAAGGTTTTGATATGAATCCTCATAATAAAAATCTTGCTCTCATATATAGAGTTTATTATAAACTCATGAATTCAGTTGTTCTAAGCATAGCCTATTCACATCAAGTAAAAGGTATGACTACTTTATTCCAAACTAATTTCAAAAATAAAGTTAATATTCCAAAACTCATATAGTGGAATGATATTAATCTATCTGGTAAATGGTGCTTAGAAAACACCCAACCAGAAAGGTCTATATAAAATCAAGATATTGAAACAATTATTAAACATGAAGATGGAAGCGTTGAAATAAATTTTCAAATAGATTTAAGAGATACAACTCCTACAGTTTATCAATCTTCTAGAAAGTCTTATTCTCAACCTCCCTCTGTGGTAGGATCTTCAATAAAAGAACCATCTCGAGTTTCTTGCTCTACACCTAATGTAGACCTTTGACCTACAGGACTTGTGTATCCTTTTTATCAAGCTTCTCTATCTAATACATATAATCCTTCAGAATCCGATTTCAATATAAATGTTATTGAATGTTTTAAAATTGATAAAGAAATGTTAAAAAAGAATTTAGCTTTGCATCCTTTAACAAAATCCTTTTTTAAATAGGTTTCTTAAGAACAGAAAGACTTTATAAAAGAAAAATGCTTCAAATATAGATATGATAATCAAAGAAATATTTATTTCTTTGATTGGCTTAGACTAACTATAAAGAAAGCTTATAATACTAAAGATTTAACCATCAATATGATAACAAAAATAAGCTCATCTTGGATTATAGCTTCTACCAGTTCTTCTCCACGAAGAACTGAAGAATCTATACATCCTCCATTACATTAAATCATATATAAAGAAACTTCGGCTGTACCCATAAAAGATGTAACAAAGATGGAAGGAGATAAAGGTAAATCTGAATCAATTTATAAACCAGACTTAAGTCATGTTTTAGAACAAAATAATTATGCAAATATTAACCTTCGTATTATTGGCCAACAAACCAATAAAATTGAAGATAAAGCTGAAAATATTTGAAAAATTTATGAAGCATCTTCTTCATAAAAGATAATTAAGACACAAACTTTAGGTTTTCAAGGTGAAGCCCTTAAAGATATAAAGTTAGAAAGGAAATCTTTAAAATTTTCAGATGAACTAATTAATCAATTATCTCATAGTTTTACAAATATAAAACTTCTATTAAATAATGATAAAAAAACTAACAAATCTATAAATGTTTTAGTCTCAAATTCTGAAGCGTCTAGCTGAGATTTAGAATTTTCTGTAGCTGATCCTATAGAAGAAGAGTTCAAAACAAATGAGAATAAAAATGATCAATGTCAGTAATCTCTACAAATTAATACAATAGTTAAAAGACAAAAACCAATAGTCACTGCAGCAAAAACAAGAAATTATTATTGAAGACCTACTCCAGTTGATCTTCAATTCGAAGAACAAGCTATTCTAAATGGCCTTTGATTTGAAAACTCCTCAGTATATGAATGGAATGTAGATGGACTTGTTGGAAATTTATACTAAAAGCATACTTTTTTGTATTTTTCTTTGACTGATTTACTTATTAGTAAGGTTTGCTTTTCCATCTTAATGAGAATTTGTATGGGTAAATGGTTGCACTATTATTTACTGTGCATAAATGCGTCTTTTATTCTATAAAGTAGACAAGTTAGTGTGTAGAGTTCAACTTATTCACGGAAGATTTATTTGTCGGTTCTTATTGAATATAAGTTACTGTTGTTCACAATCTAGATGGAGCTAGATACACCATCAGTATAATTGTAGCATGATGTTTTAGTAGACTTGTCTTGGCTGCGGGAAAAGTATAGTTTCGACTCGTTATGCTAGTACACTTTGAGTGTATTGAACAAGACCTTTTTTGGGTTATTGTCTTTATACTGACTATATAAGATTATTAACATCCAAATGGTTATTTTGAGAGCTTATACTCTTAATCCCGATATCAATAATAGACACGTGCATTTAGTATTTGGCATTTTGATTTGCAAAGGAGTAAGACCTTTTGTAGGTCAATAATCTCAGTAAATTGGATGATTTACTACGTGTATGGTGCATATTAGTTTATTGACGGAATTCACATCCCGTAAGAGGGATTGATGACATCCCCTTGATGAAGCTTATAAGTTTTGATTATGTTAAGCCCTGCAGGTGGACTTAGTATCCGACATATCAAATAAGTTAAGTGTAAGGTCTCAAGGAATTATAAAGATATGGATTAAATATAGGCATCAATAATTATTTAATCGATGGATATCTGAAATCTTAATGTGGGGAGATTAATAAGCATTTAATAACAAGAAGCTCGAAATATTATTTTGAGAATAAGGATAGGAGTACAATTATAATTCTTTAGTGGACTGAATTGTAATTTATGGATCTTGAATTCTAATTTGGGTCGAATTAGGGTTTCCTATTCCTATAAGAAGCCCATTCCTTATTTCCTTCTTAAGGTCCCAATTGTAGCCTATAAATATGCACTACTGCTCTCTAGAAAAGATATACAAGAGAAATATCGTTTTTTGAGAGCAAGGAGAATTCGAAGAAGAGGCCCACACCCCGGTGCGAATTCGAGCATAAAGGAATACAGTAAAAGATCCTGAGATTTTTAGGTTATTGTAAGACCGAGATCAAATCAGAGAGATCTCGCAGGTATGGTTTTTGAATCATTATCGTTTAAACTTATTTCCGCAGTGATCTGTGCACGATATCTAAGGATCCCAGTGGCTGCCTCCCAACAGTGGTATCAGAGCCAATCTTGATACTGCGTATAGATTGAACAGAATATAGAAAGATGATAGGTTACTATAAAAAGTCATGGTGATTGCGTTTTGCTGTAACTAGTTTTATAGCGGACTGTCTAATCCTTGTTTTGCAGCAATTGATCTAGCTATCATGGTCACCATGTGTGTTTGTTATGTGAATGGATCCCATGAATCATATTCGTGGTTACTGTTTTACATATTTTCAATTTTTCATGGCGATGTATTTATATTGATATAGCATGTGAACTCCATTCATCAGGAGGCTTAGAATTCAATGTAATTTTTCATGGTGATGTAATTATATTGAAATAGCCCGTGGACTCCGTTCTTCAGGAGGCTTAGGTTCAATATAATTTTTTTTTAGGAGGGACACAAGTTTTAAAGGCAGATATCGATTTCGAAGGAAGAACTCCATAAAAAAAATCTGTTTCCCTCGGACCCTGCCAGGGCGCTACCCCCTGGGCCCCCGCGAGTTGACTGGGTAGCTCGATCCGCGCCTGGGGATACCCCCAGACCCCCTCTGCGAGGTGCATATTTTGAAGAAGTGGCAATCAAGAAAACAAAGGATCCTACTTGACCATGATAGCTAGGACTCTAGTATTGGTCATATTTTTTTTGTGCTTGAATGCCTATGAATATCATAACTTACTTCATATGATATTAGATCTATTTAATACTATTTAGAATAGAGAAATAGGTAGCATTCATGTGATTTGCAAATAAAATTGAATTCCAATTTTTCTTTTATTAATCACACGAATGCTATGATGCGTAAAGATAGGGTAACCTAGACATCTTGGTAATGTATTACTTCAAAATTCTAAACTGGCCTTATTAAACTATTATACAAGAACCCTCATTGTTAAATAACTAAGTGGGAGAGGGAACCTCTTAGTTCCCACTGTCTCCATCATTGTTTTGTAGGAGATGTAATTGATTTATGTGTTGACCTTAGAGTCTTCTTCCTCATCGGATGAGTTAATTATGGAATCTTCAGTACAAACTCCTATATGGATGATTTATGGTAATTATTAGTATAGGTCACCTCTCCATCTAACAGAACTGAATACAGAATAATGGACCTTGAATTAAATGATGGTATATGCTTAGCTATAAATAATAGTATGCCCTCCATCTGAGTCACTGCCATTATTTATAGGACCAAAGTCATGGCAGCTGTTTGGTTTTGCTTGACACAATTTATTGCCTTGATATTAAAACTAATAGGTTATGTCCTATCTAAACACATTGAGGCATACTATGCATCATTTTTTAGATTGCTGTCGGATTCTTTTATTAATTGGCAGAGGGAGCCTTTTTTATTTGAATCCAACGTTTATTTGCCCTTCATAATTTGTTGATTATGTAATTTTCAGGATTTATGATGGGAGCTTTCAATCCACTTGCTGTCATTCTCAAAGAACACAAACTCACTGGACCTATTATATTGACTGGAAAAGAAACTTGGATATTGTGTTAAATGCTAAGGAATACAAATATGTGCTCACTGAGGTGTGCCCAGAGAAACCTCTGGATGGTTGTACCGCTGAGGTAGCTGTCCAGGCATACAAAAAATGGATCAAGGCTAGTGTTACATGTTGGCATCTATGTCAAATGTTTTGCAACATCAGCATCAGTCTTCTCCTACTGCCTATAATATCATGTACAACCTTAAGGAGATGTTTGGTGATCAAGATCAGGCAGAAAGGCAAGTTGCCATGAAAGAACTATTTAACACTAAGATGGCTAAAGGAACCTTTGTAAGGGACCATGTTCTGAAAATGATAGGACACCTCAATGAACTAGAAGTCCTTGGAGTTGAAATTGATGGGGAAACCTAGGTCGATATCATTCTCTAGTCCCTGACTAATTCCATTGAGAATTTTCACCTAAATTACAATATGAACAAGCTCAATTATTCTTTGCCGGAATTACTCAAGGAACTTCAAGCTGTTGAGGACCTTCTGAAGAAGTCAGCTAGTGTTCACATTGCTGAAAAAGGTTCTATTTCTAAGTCGAAAGGCAAGAAGAAATAGAAAAAGGGTTAGAATCGTAATGCAGTTCCTTAAGGTGGCAACGGACCTCAAGGAGGAGTTAAAAAGCCTAAGGGTAAGTGTTTTAATTGCAAGAAAGCAGGGCACTGGAAAAAGCAATGTCCAACTTATCTCAACAAAGTGAACAATAAAGGTAAATTTCATTCACTAGTTGTTGAATCATGTTTGGCAGTTGTATCTACCAGTACCTGGTGTGTAGATACAGGAGCCACTAATCATGTTTGCAATTCTTTGCAGAGGTTCCAGAAAACTAGGCAACTAAGTGATGGAGAGATTTATTTGCTTATGGGAGATGCTACAAGAGAGGCAGCAGTTGCAATAGGAGATGTTTATCTTAGTTTTATAGAGATAGGACTTTAATTTTAAAAGATTGTCTTTATGTTCCCTCCATTAGGCGAAATTTAATTTCTGTTTCCAAGTTGATTAGATACGGATATTTCGTTTATTTTAATAAATTTGTGGTTATTAAGTACAATATGCGTTTTATCTATTCCGGTTCATTGGTGGATGATCTTTATATTGTTGATCTTATCTTTCCTAAACTGCAACTGACAGAATCGAATACCACAATTACCTTACCATGTAAGAGAAAGAAATCTTCACAATTGAACCAAACACATCATTGGCATTTACGCCTGGGTCATATCAATTTAAATCGGATTTCAAGACTAATTGCAAATGGACCATTAGACTCATTGGAAGTGGAGGCACTTCTAGTCTGCAAATCTTGTTTAGAGGGGAAAATGACCAAGCGCCCTTTTTCGGCAAAAGGCTATAGGGCCAAAGAATCATTGGAATTGGTTTACTTTGACCTGTGTGGGTCCATGAATGTCCAGGGAAGAGGTGGATTTGAGTATTTCATTACTTTTATTGATGACTACTCAAGGTATGGGTACATTTACTTAATGCGCCGTAAGTCCGAATACTTTGAGAAATTCAAGGAGTAGAGGGCGGAAACGGAAAAGCATCTAAGTAAGAGTATCAGGACACTACGATCTGATTGTGGTGGCGAGTACCTCTTTGGAGAATTTAGGGATTACTTAGCACAAGAGGGGATTACATCCTAGTTGTCTGCACTAGGTACACCTCAACAAAATGGTGTAGCAAAACGAAGGAATAGGACTCTTATGGATATGGTGAGGTCAATGATGAGTTATTTGGATTTACCTAATTCATTCTGGGGGACTGCTAGAAATGACTGCATACATTCTAAACTTAGTTCCATCTAAGTCAGTACCTACTACACCCACAGAACTATGGACTAGGTGCAAACCCAGTTAAAAGCATGTTCGGATTTAGGGTAGTCTAGTACATGTGCTGAAAGGGAACATAGATAAGTTGGAACCAAGAACGAAAGTTCACATTTGCGTTGGATATCCTAGAGGAACAAAAGGTGGTTTGTTCTATAATCCTCAAGATTGAAAGGTAATTGTTAGCACCAATGCTCGATTTTTAGAAGAGGACTATGTAATGAACCACAAACCCAAAAGCAGAATTGTTCCCGAGGAATTGAGAGGAGAGAGACCTACCCAAACTTTTCCATTACCAGCAGTACAGGGAGAGACACCGCAAGATGGAGAATTTGGCTTTCCATTACCTCGTCATAGTGGGAGGCTTACCGACTCCCAAGCTGATGATACTCCAGTTGAAACCACCAACTTGCTGGGTGATGAGCCAAATCAGCATGTCAATGATGGTACACCAGGATTAGTTTTAATACAGCGTGACACTACTTACACATACACAAAGGGTGTGCCTCATTGTAGTGGGAGGGTTGTTCGTCAACCTGAGTGGTATATGTTCTTGGGAGAGTCATTTGACAGAGTCGCTGATGAGCTAAATACCAAACCCTATAACTATAATGAAGCACTCCAAGATAAAGATGCAGACCTATGGCAAAAAGTTATGAAATCAGAAATGGAGTCTATGTACTCTAATCAAGTCTGGAATCTTGTAGAACCACTAGAGGGGATAAAACTTATAGGTTGTAAGTGGGTCTACAAGAAGAAAAGAGGGGTCGATGGAAAGGTTGAAACCTTCAAAGCTAGGCTTGTTACGAAAAGGTTTACTTAGAAAGAAGGAATCAATTATGAGGAGACTTTCTCGCCAGTAGCCATGCTGAAATCCATCCGAATTCTTTTATCCATTGTGGCTCATTTTGATTACGAAATTTGGCAAATGGATGTCAAGATAGCTTTCCTTAATGGAAATCTTGACGAGTGTATCTATACGGTGCAACTAGATGGATTCGTAGCTGAAGGCCATGAGCACATGTTGTGCAAGCTTAAGAGGTCCATTTATGGACTTGAGCAAGCGTCTAGATCTTGGAACATTCGTTTTGATCAAGCTATTAAATCTTATGGTTTTGAGCAGAACCCTAATGAATCTTGTGTGTATAAGAGGTGCAACGGCAGTGTGGTGGTTTTCTTAATACTTTATGTAGATGACATCTACTCATTGGAAACGATGTTGGCTTGTTGTCTTCGGTCAAAGTATGGTTGAGCAGTTAGTTCGATATGAAGGACTTAGGAGAAGCTGTCACATTCTAGGGATCAAGCTTTTGCGAGATCGAAAACAAAGAATGTTGGGTTTATCTCAAGCGATTTATATTGATGCGATTCTTGCCTATTTTAGCATGCAAGATTCCAAGAAAGGATTTCTTCATTTCAGGCATGGAATTACTTTATCCAAGGATCAGTGTCCTAAGACACCTGATAAGATAGAAAAAATGAAGGAAGTACCTCATGCTTCAGCGATGGGAAGCCTTATGTATGCAATGCTATGTACTAGACCTGATATTTGTTTTGCCGTTGGCATGGTTAGCAGATACCAGTCTAATCCAGGAAGAGAACATTGGACTACGGTAAAGCATATACTTAAGTACCTTAAGAGGACTAGAAATTATATGCTGATTTACCAAGCCGAGAGTTTGATACCCATTGGGTACACAGACTCGGACTTCCAGTCAGATAATGATGCCAGGAAGTCAACCTTAGGATTTGTATTTACCCTAGGAGGTGGAGCCATAAGTTAGAGGAGTGTCAAACAATTATGTACTGCTGACTCTACCATGGAAGGTGAATATGTGGCAGCTTCTGAGGCAGCCAAGGAGGCAATTTGGCTCAGAAACTTCTTAATGGATCTAGAAGTAGTACCTTTGGTAAAATCACCTATAATACTTTATTGTGATAATACCGGTGTGGTTGATAATGCAAAAGAACCTAGGATGCATAATATGGGTAAGCACATTGAGTGTAAATATCATCTCATATGAGAAATCGTACGGAGGCGTGATATAATTGTGACTAAGATTGCATCGGCAAACAACCTGGTAGATCCTTTTACAAAGAGCTTACTGGCAAAGAGCTTTGATAGTCATGTAGAGGGAATAGGGTTGAAATACATGCCAGCATGGCTTTGAGTCTAAGTGGGAGATTGTTGGAAATTTATACTAAAAGCATACTTTTATGTATTTTTCTTTGACTGATTTACTTATTGGTAAAGTTTTCTTTTTCTATCTTAATGACAATTTGTATGGGTAAATAGTTGCATTATTATTTACTGTGCATAAGTGCATCTTTTATTCTATAAAGTAGACAAGTTAGTGTGTAGAGTTCAGCTTACGACGAAAGACTTATTTGTCGGTTCTTATAGAATATAAGTTATTGTTGTTCACAATCTAGATGGAGCCGGACACACCATCGGTATGATCGTAGCATGATGTTTTAGTAGGCTTGTCTTGGTTGCGGGAAACAGTATAGTTTCGACTTGTTATGCTAGTACACTTTGTGTATATTGAACAGGACCATTTTTGAGTTATTGTCTTTATACTGACTATATAAGATTATTAACATCCAAATGGTTATTATGAGAGCTTATACTCTTAATCCCGATATCAATAATAGAGATGTACATTTAGTATTTGATTGTTTTTTAGAGTAAGGAGAATTCACAGAAAAGGCCCACACACTGGTGAGAATTCAAGCATATAGGAATACAACAAAAGATCTTGAGATTTTCAGGTTGTTGTAACACCGAGATCAAATCAAAGATATCTCACAGGTATGGTTTTTGAATCATTATCGTTTAAACTTATTTCCACAGTGATCTGTGCACGATATCTAAGGATCCTGGTGGCTGCCTCCCAACAGGACTATCTGAATATCAAATCCTGCAGCTATGCCAACACATGATGATATATGACTCTGCCATCATGGTTGCCAGTAATGATCAAAGACATGCAGTAAATGCAGTTGTCCTTGGATTTACTGGACAATTACATGGTTGGTGGGAAAAGGTACCTATCTGATATAGACCGATAAGCTTTATTAAATGTGGTAAGAAGAGATCCTTTACGAAATCCTGTTATTACTCCTTAGGGTCAAATGATTCCTGATTCTATTTACATGCTTATTACCAATATAGTGAAACATTTTACTAGTAATTATATGAATGTAGAAGAAAAAATAAAAACACAATTAATCATTTTATCTTACCCAACATTATCAGATTTTTGTTGGTATAAAGATGTTTTCTTATCAAAACTCTATACAATCAATGCAAGCAATTTAGAATTATGGAAAAAAAATTTATATTGGGTCTTCCTAAACTTTTTGCAAAAAAAGTTAGGGAGGAGTTAAAATCAAAAAATTATGGAAATTTAAATTATGGACTTTATACATATGATGACCTCATTCAAAAGATAAATGTAGTTGGATTTTCATTATGCAATGAAATCAAACTTAAACAACAAATTAAAAATAAAAAAAGAATCAGCAAATATAAACTTGGTGTTTTTTGTTATCAATTTGACATGGAACCATTAATTAGTCCTTCTAGCCATAATAAAAAGAAAAACTTATAAACAAACCATCAAAAAAGAAAATCTAAACATTTTTCAACTCCACAATATTATATTTCCTCAAAAAGATATAAAAAAAATCTTCTCATAAAAATCCTTATAAAGAATCAAAGAAATGTTATACAAAAGATAATCCATTCACTTCTTATCCCAAGAAAAAAAAATACAATGTTATAATTGCAAAAAAAAGGACATATAGCTCCTGGCTGCCCAAAAATAAAAGTAAAAACAGAAAAAGAAATCAAAACTATCTTAAAAGGATCCTCAATGTCATAGTCATCTAATTCCTCTAGTACAGATTATTCTTCCTCTCATTCTTCGAATATTTGTCATTGTAAATTATTTGACAGTGAAATCTAGTATGAATCTGCTTCTTCTTCCTCTTTATCTTTAAATGTACTTTCTGCTCTAGAAGAACTGGTGCTAAAAATGTTTGAAGATTTCAAAGATGAAAAATAAAAAACATAAATAAAGGAAATAAAAAGGAAAGGCTTCTCCATCAAATAATATATCTAACTTACCTAAACAATTCAACATTAAAACTGTATTAGATAAATTAAGAGACAGCATGCTCGTCCTCATCTTTCAATTCAAGATCTTTATAAAGAAATTACTAATCGAAAGCAATAAATAAAAGAATTAAAACAAGGCTTAATTGAACTTCAACAACTCAAACAACATGTTGAGAATCTTGAATTTCACACACTAAAAAATTATCAAGAAAATATTGATAATTTAGAAAATCAAGAAAAATTTCATAAAGACTTAAATGGTTTTGTAAATTCTTTAACAAGAAATCCACTTGAAAAATGGAAAACTAAAGTTACAATTGTGGTCAAAGACTTCTCTATTAAAGCACTTTACTTACTAGATGTGGCACAGATGTTAATTTAATAAGAGAATGATTAATCCCAACAAAATGTTATAAAAAAAACCAATAATAAACTCAATCTAGCAACTACTAGCAAAAAACTACTTATCAAATACAAATTAAGTAATGTTTATGTCTGTAAAAATGGAACATGCATAAAGACTAATTTCCTTCTAGGAAAGGATTTTAACAATGATGTTATCCTTGGAAATCCTTCTCTATAAATTTTACAGCCTTTTCAAATTGACTCATCAAGAGTAAAAACTATTTTATACAATAAAGAATTAACTTTTGATTTTGGTGAATCAACTCCTATTCAACATATCAATAGTATTCAGACAAATTGTAAACAAGAATAAGGTATTCAAAAAACAATTGAATATCCAGCTCTAAATAAAATGGATCTTATTAATCGTCTCTATGATGTCTTCATGTTTTCTACGTTTGATCCTACATCCACATTTTGGTACCTTTAAATTCTACCCGGTGGATAGATATAAAATTATTTTTTTTTGTAAAGAAAATAAAAATTCAGATTATTAATAATTCTCATTCAGACCTATCTGCCTTCAGGAAGTATCCCTTCTCATTATGACATCAAGTACAAGCAAAAGCAAAGTCCCTATTCAGGAATCAAGCTCTTCTTTAGTACCTATATCCTAACAAATATCAATTCCCTTCTTCAATCTAGGATTATTTGTCACTTCACAAGAACTTAACAATGCCCACTGGAGTGCCATTCTCTCTGATAAAAGAAAAAACACTAGAAAAACCCTATCCAAAATTACAAACCACATCAAGTTGTTGGAAGCAGGTGAGTCTCGTGGATAGATTTTCAAAACTTTTGACCCACTTGACACAGGGATCAACTATCCATAAGACCAAAAACCCAATCCAGGATGCATTACCCTCAATCTCGTGACCATGTATAGTAAATATTCTATCTAAAAGATAGAATCAAATAGCACTAAATATCCACAATAATCTACGACATGAAAGAAGTAGATCATACCTTTGGAGATCCGCAGTGCTCTAATGGAGAAGTTGCGACTCTACTTGATGATGAGAATCTTCAACACCTCTTAGCCTTTCACGCTATGACCCGAATTAGATTTCTTTTCTCAAGAAGAGTGGTGGAATCTTCAGGAGAAATCCAACTCAAAACTCCAAGGAACTAGAAGAGAGAAAGAGAGAGAAACTCGTGCAACTCTTGCACGAATAGGGCTTTGGGCATAAGAGAGAGTCTTATTGGACGTCCAAGAGATTTTATAGGCTTTCAAATCTCTCCCTTGTCTAATTGAAATAGAAGTCTTACTTCCAAAGCCATTAACAACTTTCTCCTTTCCAAACTCTTCTTTCTAGAGTTCAAGTCGGATTAGTATTTTCCAATATCTTGGGCTAACGTGGGGAACACTAGGGATTCCTTAGAAAGCTGGCTCCAACTGGAACACCGCGACCCCACATCTCATGTGCAATCCGGGCCCATAGTTAATTGTAAATAACACCACTATATAAATGCAATTGCACTCCAGTCTTAGGAATAAATTACAATGAAGACCCAAAACTTCCCAATTACCACAAGTAGGCCCCTCTATCAATATCCGTGGACCAATTGGAATAAATCTGTCTCTTCCAATCTAAGTTCCACATCTTATTATCCTTGAGCCCCAATTAATCACAGTAATCATCAGTACCATCCAATTAACTCTTAATTGAGATGGGTGCGCACTTACTAATGACAAATCCATTAATTGGCACAAAGGGATAATAGAGATAGATTCCATCTTGATCATTCAATGTTCCCACAGTTCTACTACCACATACCCAAGAGACCAAGGTGTTAACCTATAGTCGGCCTCACTCATTGGTGACTCAAAGCAAATGAATAGATAGAAACTTGAGTTCATCAATGTCTCAGGTTTAAGAGCCTATTACTAGGGAATTATGAGAGCATACCTTATTATTGAGATGGAATTCCATAAGGTGCATCTCATGGTCCTTCAATACATCCAATGTACCAGCACCGTGATCCAGAATCTTATATTCTGATGATCGAGACAAATCACACTATCTCATAGTGATCAAACTGTTGCAACCTTATCAAATGAGATGCCCAGTCTCATTACTGGTTGTGAAGCTATTTAAGTATAAGATTTGTGACATATATCTCCCGCGTGTGGATCTCATCCATGCACATATATCACATCTAATATACTAATGGGACCCGGTTCAACTCATGAACCATTATATCTTATGTATTGGTCATGTGTATGAAGTAGTAAAATAATATTCATCTCATGAAAGTAAAGGATGATTTTATTGATAAATAAAAAAATTAATCAATTTATTACATCAATTGATGGATTGAGTCCACAAAATCTAACATCAAGGACTTAGAAAGCCAAAACCTTATGTGCTATAACATCCATCAAAGAGCATTGTTATCCACCTATGCTGATGAAAAAACATCTAGAATTCACCTCCTGGAAAAGGTTAAGACAGTCCTTCCAGATGTGATAGCTGTAAGAATTAGAGAAAAAACTATGTCTCGTTAGATCAAGGAGCGATTAATGCTCAAAGCTCAATATATAAGTTAGGCAACTGGCTTTCCCAAATTTTTCTTGCCATTATATGGAGTTGATATCTCATATATCGAACAAGGATTAGTCCAAAGATTTTTTTTATGCAGAGATGATTTTGAAATGATACAGCAGCTCTCTGCAATCATGCGCCATCCCCTTTGCAGCCTTGGACTTACCAAAAGACAACTTCTCATAATGATTTCATCAAGTTTGGGTGAAAGATCAGAAATCCAGTTTTATCAACCTTATCAATTATGGACCATCATGAATTATGAAGAAGGAGATTTAATCTGCAAAAAAATCATCTCTACCTTAAATGATTATGACCATCTCCCTGTTGATTATCCAGCTCAATGGTATGAATCTCATGAAGTCACTGCAATAGAATACAGCTTAGAACGTCGCCAAAAGCATGATCTAGCTTCTCATCAATATCAAAGATTTCTCAATCTAAAAGGACATCTTGAATTTGCAAGTACGCACAAATATGTTTGGTGTGACGGTGGACGAGTTGTTTGCATTGCTGATGATATCGCTAAGCAATTAACAGTGATACAGAATCCTTCTAAATCCGGACATGCCAAGCTTATTCAACTTCTTAATGCCTATGAAGGTATCTCTTTTGACATTTCAGAAAAAATTCGTGAAGAATTAATTCAACCATTCCATGGAGAATTCGAAAATGATAATGATGGTTGGAATGACCCTTATCATAATTTTGACTCTATTATGAAGTTCTCTTCTAGCTGCAACGGAATTCATCAGGATGGTGATTAATCTTATCAAGATCTAGATTTATCAAGATTTATTAAGAGTTTACTATATAAAGCTTGTAAAGAAAAGATAACAAAAACTTTATCGTTGCCACCGTATCCATAGCTATGCTATTCTCTACAAACACATCAAAGTTAGGTTGAAAAGCACCATACAAAAAGCTACTTTGAGAAAGAAGACAAAAGGCAATTGGGAAAAATCCAAAAGCCAACAAGAAAATTCAAGGCTCCATAGACTCCTCTCTCCATAACAGACCAACTAGGTACTGTGCAGAAGAATAAAGCAACATCCCCTTAGTTGACAAGTACACTCATCACAGCATGAAGACAAACCATCTATACGACAACCTGTGATTCTATCCAGTAGTAAAATCCTAAAACATTATAAAACAAAATGCAAATGCAGTGTAAGTTCAATTGTAATGAAATGTAAATTATGTTTGCAAAGGCTATAAATAGTACCAACCTTCTCCATGTACAAGTAAGAGTTAGAATACCAGTCAAAATCCAGCCTCACTTCCACCACCATCTCCTATCTTCTCCCCCTTCCGCTTTTGTATACCCACCATTTCCCCCATTTGATATCAGAGCCAAGTTGGTATCAAATATATAATCAAGTACTATGGCAATATAAAGTCATTTTGTGAGTATTTCTTTACTTATCTTTGTTATGTTATGCTTTGATTTTGCTTAAGGAATTACTGACTCAGAAGTAAGAAAATCGAAAGTCTTAATACTTGGTTGTGTGTTTGTTGTTATTAAGAAATTTTAATCATATTCCGCCCAGAGTGAAGCTGAGGCAGCCCTTGTTGTCAATGTTGTTAGTTGTGTGAAGGCATTTAAGGCATTTTATTGGTGTGTAAATCCTCTATTTTGCTAGATACTCATGGTGGATTTGGTTAAAATAACTCTGTAATACAAATTATGACTAAGCCTATTAAGAAATTTGTACCTTCTTCTTCCTCATCATCAAATTCCTTATTTTCTATGTCTATTACAAATAGTGAAGAAATCAGTTACGACGATTTAGGTCAAGTTATTTGTGACTGGACTATTCCAACCATAAATAAAAATGAAATTTATAAATTTGGAAATTTTCAATTAAAATCAAGTTATAAAGTAAAAAACTATAGAAAGAACAGAATCCATTACTAGTAATATTCAACCTCTTTCTTTAATCAAGCCCCATGAAATAATGGAGTATGTTAAAACATACAATTATATTCATTTTAGATTAGTGCAAATTACTCTAAAGCCATTAACAAGACTTAGACTTAGAATAAAAGCTCTCATCTATGTTCAAGATACACGCATAAAAAATTTCAGTGATTCATTACTTGGAATGGTTGAATCAAGTTTGGCTAATGGCCCTTCTTTCTTCAATTGCTTTCCAAATTTCTCTGTTTCCCTTATAGATCCAGGTGCACATGAAGCACTTACTCTTGCCATCCAGACAAAAAGTTTTAACATGACACCTCATAATCAAAATCTCGCTCTCATATATGAAGTTATTATAAACTCATGAATTCAGTTGTTCTAGGCATAGCATATTCCCATTCGGCAAAAGGTATGACTACTTTATTCCAAAATAATTTCAAAAATAAAGTTAATATTCTAAAACTCATACAGTGGAATGATATTAATCAATCTGGTAAATGGTGCTTAGAAAATGCTCAACCAGAAAGGCCTTTAGAAAATCAAGATATTAAAACAAATATTGAACATGAAGATGGAAGTGTTGAAATAAATTTTGAAACAAATTTAAGAGATACAACTCTTACAGTTTATCAACCTTTTAGAAAGTCTTATTCTCATCATCCCTTGGTGGTAGGATCTTACATGAAAGAACCATCCTGAGTTTCTTGCTCTACACCTAATGTAGACCTTCGACCTATCGAACTTGTGTATCCTTCTTACCAAGCTTCTCCATCTAATACATATAATCATTAGGAATCCGATTTCAATATAAATGTTATTGAATGTTTTGAAATTGATAAAGAAATGTTAAAAAAGAATTCAGTTCTACATCTTTTAACAAAATCCTTTTTTAAATAGGTTTCTCAAGAACATAAAGACTTTTTAAAAGAAAAATGGTACAAATATATGTATGATAATCAAAGAAATATTTATTTATTTGATTGGCTTAAACTAGCTATAAAGAAAGCATATAATATTGAAGATTTATCCATCAATATGATAACAAAATTAAGTTCATCTTGGATTATAGCTTCTACAAGTCCTTCTCCACAAAGAACTGAAGAATGTATACATCCTCCATTACATCAAATCATATATAAAGAAACTTCGGCCGTACCTTTAAAAGTTGTAGCAAAGATCTAAGGAGATAAAGGTAAATCTAAATTAATTTATAAGTCAGACTTAAGTCATATTTTAGAACAAAATAATTGTACAAATATTACCTTTATACTATTGGCCAACAAACCAATAGAATTGAAGATAAAGTTGAAAATATTTTAAAATTTTATGAAGCATCTTCTTCACAAAAGATAATTAAGGCACAAACTTTAGGTTTTCAAGGTAAAGCCCTTAAAGATCTAAAGTTAGAAAGGAAACCTTTAAAGTTTTCAGATGAACTAATCAATCAATTATTTCATAGTTTTATAAATGTAAAACTTCAAGAAAATAAAGATTAAAAAGTGGACAAATATATAAATGTTTTAGTCTCAAATTCCAAAGCCTCTAGCTCAGATTCAAAATTTTCTGTAGTTGATCCTAGAGAAGAAGAGTCTGAAACAAATGAGAATCAAAATGATCAAAATCAAGAATCTCTACAAATTAATAGAATATTTAAAAGGAAAAAACGAATAGTCACTGTAGCAAAAACAAAAAATTATTATCCGAGACCTACTCCAGTTGATCTTCAATTCGAAGAATAAGCAATTCTAAATGGCCTTCGATCTGAAAACTCCTTAGTATATGAATGGAATGTCAATGGACTATCTGAATATCAAGTCCTGCAATTATGCCAACACATGATGATATATGCCTCTACCATCATGGCTACTGGTAATGATTAAAGACATGCAGTAAATGCAGTTGTCCTTGGATTTACTGGACAATTACACGGTTGGTGGGAAAAGTGCCTATCTAATATAGAAAGACAAGTTATACTAAATGCAGTAAAAAGAGATCCTTCAGAAAATCCTGTTATTACTCCTCAGGGTCAAATGATTCCTGATTCTATTTACATGCTTATTACTAATATAGTAAAACCATTTATTGGTGATTATATGGATGTCGAAGAAAAAATAAAAACACAATTAATCAATTTATCTTGCCCAACATTATCAGATTTTTTTTGGTATAAAGATGTTTTCTTATTAAAACTCTATACAATTGATGCAAGCAATTCAGAATTATAGAAAGAAAAATTTATATTTGGTCTTCCTAAACTTTTTGTAGAAAAAGTTAGAGAAGAGTTACAATCAGAAAATTATGGAAATTTAAATTATGGACTTTATACATATGGTGACCTCATTCAAAAGATAAATAAAGTTGGATTTTCATTATGTAATGGAATCAAACTTAAACTTCAAATTAAAAATCAAAAAAGAATCAACAAGTATGAACTTGGTGATTTTTGTTTTCAATTTGGCATGGAATCATTAATTAGTCCTTCTAGCAAAAATAAAAAAAACTTAAAAAGAAACCATGAAAAAAGAAAATCTAAACATTTTTTAAGTCCACAATATTATATCCCCTCAAAAGGATATCATAAAAAACTTCTCATAAAAACCCTTATAAAGAATTAAAGAAATTTTATACAAAAGATAATCCATCTACCTCGTATCACAAGGAAAAAGAAATACAATGTTATAATTGTAAAGAAAAAGGACATATAGGTCCTAGCTGCCCAAAAATAAAAGTAAAAACAGAAAAAGAAATGAAAACTATCTTAAAAGGATCCTCATCCTCATCCTTAGAATCATTTAGTTCCTCTGATAAAGATTATTCTTCAGATAATGTCATTATAAAATATTTGACAGTGAAATCCAGTATGAATCTGCTTCTTCTTCCTCTTTATCTTTAAACATACTTTTTGCTCCAGAAGAGATGGTGCTAGAAATGTTTAAAGACCTAAAATATGAAGAATAAAAAAATAAGTATTTTGAAAAAATACAGAATATAAATAAAGAAACTAAAAAGGAAAAGCTTCTACATCAAATAATATATAAGACTTACCTGAACAATTTAGCATTAAAACTGTATTAGATAGATTAAGAGAGCAACAAGCTCCTACTCATCTTTCTATTCAAGATCTTTATAAAGAAATTAATAATCAAAATCAAAAAATAAAAGAATTAAAACAGGACTTAATTGAACTTTAAGAACCCAAACAACATGTTGAGAATCTTGAATTTCACATACTAAAAAATTATCAAGAAAATAATTATAATTTAGAAAATCAAGAAATATTTGATGAAAACTTAAATGGTTTTGTAAATTCTTTAACAAGGAATCCACTTAAAAAATGAAAAACTCAAGTAACAATTAAGATCAAAGAATTCTCTATTAAAGCACTCTGCTTACTAAATAGTGGCACAGATGTTAATTTAGTAAAAGAAGGATTAATCCCAACAAAATATTATGAAAAAACCAATAATAAACTCAATTTAGCTACTGCTAGCAAAAAACTACATATCAAATACAAATTAAGTAATGTTTATGTTTACAAAAATGGAACATGCATAAAGACTAGTTTCCTTCTAGGAAAGGATTTAAACAATGATGTTATCTTTGGAAACCTTTTTCTACAAATTTTATAGCCCTTTCAAATTGACTCATCGGGTCTAAAAACTATTTTAGATAATAAAGAATTAATTTTCAATTTTGGTGAATCAACTCCTATTCAACATATCAATAGTATTTAGATAAAGTGTAAACAAGAATAAGGTGTTCAAAAAACAACCAAATATCCAATTCCAAATAAAATGGTTCTTGTTAATCGTCTCTCTGATGTCTTCATATTTTCTACATTTGATCCTATATTCAGATTTTGGTACCTTCAAATTCCCAGAGGACAAATATAAAATTAGTTTTCTTTTCCCAAAGAAAATAAAAATTCAGATTATTGATAATTCTCATTCAGACCTATCTACCTTTAGGAAGTATCCCTTCTCATTATGACATTAAGTACAAGCGAAAGCAAAGCCCCTATTCAGAAATCAAGCTCTTCCTTCAGACCTACATCCCAACAAATATCAATTCCCTTATTCAATCCAGGATTATCTATCACTTCATAAGAACTAATCAATGCCCATTGGAGTGCCATTCTCTCTGATAAAAGAAAAAACACTAGAAAAAGCCTATCCAAAATTGCAAACCATATCAAAGACTCAAAAAGCCAAATCCTTATGTGCCATAACATCCATCAAAGAGCACTGTTATCCACCTATGCTGAAGAAAAAACATCTAGAATTCTCCTTTTGGAAAAGGTTAACACAGCCCTTCTAGATGAGATAGCTACAAGAATTAGAAAAAAAAATTCTTACTTGTCAAATCAAGGAATGATTAATGCTCAAAGATCAATATATAAGTTGGGTAACTGGCTTTCCCAAATTATTCTTGCCATCATATGAAGTTGATATCTCATATATCGAACAATGATTAGTCCAAAGATTTTCTTTATGCAGAGATGATTTTGAAATAATATAGTAGCTCCCTGCAATCATGCATCATGCCCTTCGTAGCCTTGGAGTTACCAAAAGACAACTTCTCATAACGATTTCATTAAGTTTGGGTGAAAGATTAGAAATCTGGTTTTTTCAACCTTATCAATTATAGACCATCATGAATTATGAAGAAGGAGATTTCCTCTGCAAAAAATTCATCTCTACCTTAAATGATTATGAGCATCTCCCTGTTGATTATCCAGCTCAATGGTATGAATCTCATGAAGTTGCTACAATGGAATACAGTTTAGAATGTCTCCAAAATTATTATTCAGCTTCTAATCAATATCAGAGATTTCTTAATTTAAAAGGACATCTTGAATTTGCAAGTACATACAGATATGTTTGATGTGATGGTTGATGAGTTATTTGCATTACTGATGATCTCGCTAAGCAAACAATGGTGATATAGCAAAATCCAGCCTTGCTTCCACCACCATCTCCTCTCTCCTCCCCCGTCCGCTTTTGTATACCCACCATCTTCCCCATTTGGTATTAGAGCCAAGTTGGGGTCTAGTTTTTAATCAAGTATCATTGCAAAATAAAGTTGTTTTGTGAGTGTTTCTTCACTTATCTTTATGTTTTGATTTTGCTTAAGGAATTGCTGACTCAGAAGCAAAAACGTCAAAAATCTTAATACTAGGTTGTGTGTTTGTTATTATTAAGACATTTTAATCATATTCCACCCGGAGCGAAGCTGAGGTAGCCAATGTTGTCGCCCTTGTTAGCCATGTGAAGGCATTTAAGGTGTTTTGTTGGTGTGTAAATCTTTTATTTCGCTAGATACTCGTGGTGGATTTGGTAAAAATAACTCTGTAATACAAATTATGGCTAAGCTTACTATGAAGTTTGTATGTTTTTCTTCCTCATCATCAAATTCCTTATCTTCTATGTCTATTAAAAATAGTGAAGAAATCAGTTATGATGATTTAGATCAAGTTATTTGTGACTGGACTATTCTAACAATAAATAAAAATGAAATTTATAAAGTTAAAAGTTTTCAATTAAAATCAAGTTATAAAGTAAAAACCATTGAAAGAATTGAATCCATTACCGGTAATATTCAGCATCTTTCTGTAATCAAGCCCCATAAAATAAAGGAGTATGTTAAAACATACAATTATATTCATTTTGGATTTGTGCAAGTTGCTCTAAAGCCATTAACAAGACTTGGACTTAGAACTGAAGCTCTCATCTATGTTCAAGACATAAGACAAAAAATTCAGTGATTCATTACTTGGAATGGTTGAGTCAAGTTTGGCAAATGACCTTACTTTCTTCAATTGCTTTCCAAATTTCTCTATTTCCCTTACAGATCCAGGTGCACATGAAGCTCTTACTCTTGTAATCTTGACAAAAGGTTTTGATATAAATCCTCATAATCAAAATCTTGCTCTCATATATAGAGTTTATTATATGCTCATGAATTTAGTTGTTCCAGGCATAGCCTATTCCCATCAAGCAAAAGGTATGACTACTTTATTCCAAACTAGTTTCAAAAATAAAGTTAATATTCCAAAACTAATACAGTGGAATGATATTAATCTATCTAGTAAATGGTGCCTAGAAAATGTCCAACCAGAAAGGTCTTTAGAAAATCAAGATATTGAAACAATTATTGAACATGAAGATGGAAGTGTTGAAATAAATTTTCAAATAGATTCAAGAGATACAACTCCTACAGTTTATCAACCTTCTAGAAAGTCTTATTCTCATCCTCCCTCTATGGTAGGATCTTCTATAAAAGAACCGTCCCGAGTTTCTTGCTCTACACCTAATGTAAACCTTCGACCTACAGGACTTGTATATCCTTCTTATCAAGCTTCTCCATCTAATACATATAATCCTTCAGAATCCTATTTGAATATAAATTTTATTAAATGTTTTGAAATTGAAAAAGAAATTTTAAAAAGGAATTTAGCTTTACATCCTTTAAAAAAATCCTTTTTTAAATAGGTTTTTCAAAAGCACAAAGACTTTTTAAAAGAAAAATGGTACAAATATATGTATGATAATCGAAGAAATATTTATTTCTTTGATTGGCTTAAACTAGCCATAAAGAAAGCTTTTAATACTGAAGATTTATCATCAATATGATAATAAAATTAGGCTCATCTTGGATTATAGCTACTACCAGTTCTTCTCCACAAAGAACAGAAGAATCTAAACATCCTCTATTACATTAAATCATATATAAAGAAACTTCAGCTGTACCCATAAAAGATGATGCAAAAGTACAAGTAGATAAAGGTAAATCTGAATTTATTTACAAATTAGATTTAAGTCATGTTTTTGAACAAAATAATTATAGAAATATTAACCATTCATACTATTAGCCAACAAACTAATATAACTGAAGATAAAGTTGAAAATATTTTACAGCCTTCTAAAATTATTTCTTCTCAAAAGGAAATCAAAACTATCTTAAAAGGATCCTCATCCTCATCCTTAGAACCATCTAGTTCCTCTGATAAAAATTATTCTTCTGATACATGCCATTGTAAAATATTTCACAGTGAAATCTAGTACGAATCTGCTTCTGCTTCTTCTTTATCTTTAAATGTACTTTCTACTCCAGAAGAAAATGGTGTTAGAAGTGTTTAAAGATCTAAAAGATGAAGAATTAAAAAATAAATATTTTGAAAAAATACAGAAAATAAACAATGGAAATAAAAAAGGAAAACTACTACATCAAGTAAGATATCTGACTTACCTGAACAATTCAGTATAAATACTGTTTTAGATAGATTAAGAGAGCAACAAGCTCCTACTCATATTTCAATTCAAGATCTTTCTAAAGAAATTAATAATTAAAAGCAAGAAACAAAAGAATTAAAACAAGACTTAATTGAACTCCAAGAACTCAAATAACATGTTGAGAATCTTGAATTTCACACACTCAAAAATTATTATGAAAATATTGATAATTTAGAAAATCAAGAAAAATTTGATGAAAAATTAAATGGTTTTTTAAATTCTTTAACAAGGAATCCACCTCAAAAATGGAAAACTCAAGTTACAATTAAGGTCAAAGACTTCTTTATTAAAGCACTCTGCTTACTAGATAGTGGCACAGATGTTAAGTTAATAAGAAAAAGATTAATCCCAACAAAATATTATGAAAAAACCAAAAATAAACTCAGCCTAGCAACTACTAGTAATAAACTCCATGTCCAATATAAATTAAATAACGTCCATGTTTGCAAAAATGAAACATGCAAAAAAACTAATTTCCTGCTCAAAAAAGATTTAAACAATGATGTTAACCTTGGAAATCCTTTTCTACAAATTCTATAGCCCTTTCAAATTGATTCATCAGGCCTTAAAACTATTAAAGACAATAAAAAATTAATTTTTAATTTTGTTGAATCAACTCCTATTCAACATATCAATATCATTCAAAATCAAATTGCTTATAAAGAAAAACAAATTACATATCTTCAAGAAGATAAGAATTCTTTAAGAATTGAAAAATAATTACAAATACCATAATTCCAAAAATATTTTATCCAATTTCAAAAATCTCTTGAAACATAATGTTGTTCTAACCTTCCTTTTGCCTTTTGGCATAGAAAACACCATACTGTTTCTTTTCCATATATTGATAATTTCGATGAATCTCAAATTCCTATAAAGCTCGACCTATTCAAATGAATAAAGACCTTGTACCACTATGTACTAAAGAAATCAATGATTTTCTTACTAAAAAGCTTATTTAGAAATCACAATCCCCTTAGAGTTGTGCAGTGTTTTATGTAAATAAAATGCTTAAACAAGAACAAGGTTTTCCCTGTTTTTTTATCAACTCCAAGCTATAAAGAAATTCTTAAAGTCTATCAGATATCCAGTTCCAAGTAAAACTGATCTTATTAATCGTCCAACTGATGCCTTCCTTTCTTCCAAATTTGATCTTAAATTAGGATTTTGGCAAATTCAAACCATCCTAGAGGATAGGTATAAAACTGCTTTTATAATACCATTTGGCTATTACGAATGGAACATTATGCCATTTGGTTTAAAAAATGCTCCTTCAAAATTTCAAAGAATAATGAACGACATTTTTAATCCATATTAAGCATTTACACTAGTATATAAAGATGACATTCTTGTGTTTTCAGAATCTATTTATGACCATTGGAAACATTTAAATATTTTTTAAAAAGTTATTATCATGAATGGAATTGTCTTATCCCAAAAGAAAATGAAGCTTTTTGAAACAAAAATTCTGTTTCTTAGCTTTATAATAAAAAAGGAACTATTTCTCCAGTCGAAAGAGTTATAAAGTTTGCTTCCCAATTTCCTGATGAAATTCTTAATAAAGAGCAATTGCAACATTTTCTTGGATGCCTTAATTATGTTTCTGACTTTTATAAAGTTCTTGCTAAAGAAAGAAAAATCTTACAAATGCGCTTGACCAAAAATCCTGTAGAATGGTCACCTTTACATACAAAAGCTGTTCAAAATATTAAACAGAACGTCCAAAATTTACCTTGTTTAACTATCCCTCATCCAGATTTATTAAAAATAGTTCAAACAGATGCATCTGAAATAGGTTTTGGTGGAATCTTTCTACAAAGAAATGTCATTGGAAAAGAAGAAATTCTTCATTTCACTTCTAGAACATGGATGCCCACTCAACAGAATTATTCAACAATTAAAAGGGAAATCCTATCCATAGTAAATGGTATAATGAAGTTTCACAGTGATTTATTAAAAATTTTTTTTTATTAAGAATAGATTGTAAACCCGCTAAAGAAATTTTAGAAAAAGATGTAAAAAATCTTGCTGTTAAGCAAATCTTTGCTCGCTGGCAAGTTTTATTAGTCATATTTGACTTTGACATTGAGTATATTGCAGGTAAAAATAATTATCTTCCTGATTTTTTATCTCGTGATTTTTTACAGGGACAAAAGAATGAAGCCTCGATAGATTAGACCCTTTATCCACTCCCCAACTGATAAAGCTTTTTCCAATACGAACACTACACCTTTATCCAGAAAATCCAGCAGCAATTCTCTTGAGAGATGGGGAGCAACCCATACTTCTAATATTCCTTAATTTCAAAGGCCATCAAGCCTTGTATCAAGAAAACTTCAAGCTTCACAAGTCCAATATTTTGCCACGAAAGTACCCTTGAGAATTTATTCCTTACATGATATGTCTTATACTGATACCATTTCTATTGAACATCTTATCCAAACCTTTTTTTCACCCAGATCACTTATTTATCCAACCCCTTGACTATAAAGTCGATGAACAAATTCTGATCATAACTGGCAACTGTACTATTGATCATATAGATGAATCAAAAAATTCATACTTAAATGCCTTACCACCCAATATTACTATCCTCTATTCAAAAATCAAAATCTTGCATGTTATCTCTGTCAAAGAACAGGGATGACCTCTTTGTACGCCTCAAAGACTTGATTCAGAACTTATTTTTAATTATGATGATTATATTTTTGCTTGGGAAGTCATCCTCTATTATCAAAACCCATCCTTCCAGCATACCTGGTTCATCAGATTCAAATCAAACTCCCATAAAATACCTATGTGGTTCTTCACACAATTCTAGATCCCTTTTGGTGCCACTGAAGACATCTTTTCTCAAGCACTTCTTCCTATTTATGAATCCTATTTTGCATCATTTAAAGCCCTTCTCAAATCAGAAGAAAAAAGCCTTTATCAGCACCAACAATTTGCAGCAGAAGCTTATGTTATTATGCAGTTTTATTGCAAGCAGGAGATTCCTTGGAACTTGAAATGGAATTTTTATAAAGGAATGGACTTCAGTCCACCAATTTTATCTTGAATGATCTATATCAAGTTTTGACATCAATTTGATTATATTGCAATACTACAGCAATATTCTACCGATCAAGATATAAAGCCATCATTCTCTAAAGTTTTCAAAACTCTTGAAAAAGAAAAAGAAAGGCTTCATCCAGCAAGTGATATTGACAAACAAAAGAATTCCTATTTAGCCTCTCCTTCTGCTCTTTATGCAGTAGCAAATTTGCTTCAGCTCAAAAAAGAACTTCAAATGAAAATTTTTGAACAAATACAAAAAGAAAGGTCATCTAAAAATTCTCCATTAAGTTTTGGTTAGTAGCTGCATCATCTTTGGGCTAATGACAATCCTCTTGAAAATATTGCCTCTGAACCATATATCGATGTTGATGAGACAAAAAGTGATAATGAAGGATTCATCTTTATCTGAAGAACAGAAAAAAAAATAAAGCCAAGACAAGACATATGCTTTATTAAGCCACTCAATTTCTCACAAAGCAATCATTATAATCCATAATTTAGATTAAAGTTCATCTACAGTGAAGATTGTGATCATGCTTCTAGTTTGTAATCAAGTATCATAGCAATATAAAGTCGTTTTGTGAGTATTTCTTCACTTATCTTTATGTTTTGATTTTGTTTAAGGAATTGCTGACTCAAAAGCAAGAATGTCAAATATCCTAAAACTTGGTTGTGTGTTTGTTATTATTGAGAAATATTAATCATTTTCCGCCCAAAGTGAAGCTAAGGTAGCCATTGTTGTCACCGTTGTTAGCCATGTGAAGGCATTTAAGGCATTTTGTTGATGTGTAAATCCTCTATTTCATTAGATACTCATGGTGGATTCGGTTAAAATAACTCTGTAATACAAATTATGGCTAAGCTTATTAAGAAGTTTGTATCTTCTTCTTCCTTATCATCAAATTCCTTATGTTCTACGTCTATTAAAAATAGTAAAAAAATCAATTATGACGATTTAGATCAAGTTATTTGTGACTGGACTATTCCAACCATAAATACAATTGAAATTTATAAAGTTGGAAGTTTTTAATTAAAATCAAGTTATAAAGTAAAAACCATTGAAAAAACCGAACCCATTACCAGTAATATTGAGCATCTTTCTTTAATCAAGCCCCATGAAATAAAGGAGTATGTTAAAACATACAATTATATTCATTTTGGACTAGTGCAAGTTGCTCTAAAACCTTTAACAGGACTTGGACTTGGAACTGAAGCTCTCATCTATGTTCAAGATACAAGATATAAAAAATTCAATGATTCATTCCCTGGAATGGTTGAATCAAGTTTGGCTAATAGCCCTACTTTCTTCAATAGCTTTCCAAATTTCTCTATTTCCTTTATAAATCCAGGTGCACATGAAGCTCTTACTCTTGTTATTTAGATAAAAGATTTTGAAATGAATCCTCATAATCAAAATCTTGCTCTCATATATAGAGTTTACCATAAAGTCATGAATTTAGTTATACCAAGCATAGCCTATTCTCATTAAGCAAAAGGTATGACTACTTTATTCTAAACTAATTTCAAAAATAAAGTTAATATTGCAAAACTCATACAGTGGAATGATATTAATCTATCTAGTAAATGGCGCTTAGAAAACGCCCAACCAGAAAGGTCTTTAGAAAATCAAAATATTGAAACAAATATTGAACATGAAGATGGAAGTGTTGAAATAAATTTTCAAACAGATTCAAGAGATACAACTCTTATGGTTTATCAACCTTCTAGAAAGTCTTATTCTCATCCTCCCTCTGTGGTAAGATCTTCTATAAAAGAACCATCTTGAGTTTCTTGTTCTACACCTAATGTAGACCTTCGACCTACAAGACTAGTGTATCTTTTTTATCAAGCTTCTCCATCTAATACATATAATTTTTTGGAATCCAATTTCAATATAAATGTAATTGAATGCTTTGAAATTGATAAAAAATGTTAAAAAAGAATTTAGCTTTACATCCTCTCACAAAATCCTTTTTTAACCATGTTTCTCAAGAACATAAAAACTTTTTAAAAGAAAAATGGTATAAATGTATGTATGATAATCAAAGAAATATTTATTTCTTTAATTGGCTTAAACTAGCCATGAAGAAAGCTTATAATACTGAAGATTTATCCATCAATATGATAACAAAATTAAGGTCATGTTGGATTATAGCTTCGACCAGTTCTTCTCCACAAAGAACTGAAGAATCTATACATCCTCCTTTACATCAAATCATATATATAGAAACTTCGGCCGTACCCATAAAAGATGTAACAAAGATACAAGGAGATAAAGGTAAATACGAATTAATTTATAAATTAGACTTAAGTCATGTTTTAGAAAAAAATAATTTTACAAATATTAACCTTCATACTATTGGCCAACAAACCAATAGAATTGAAGATAAAGTTGAAAATATTTTAAAAATTTATGAAGCATTTTCTTCACAAAAGATAATTAAGACACAATCTTTAGGTTTCAAGGTGAAGCCCTTAAAGATCTAAAGTTAGAAAAAAAAACCCTTAAAATTTTCAGACGAACTAATCAATCATTTATCTCATAGTTTTACAAACACAAAACTTAAAGATAATAAAGAAAATAAAGATGAAAAATCCATAAATGTTTTATTTTTTAAAGCTTCGAGCTTAGACTTAGAATTTGCTGTTTCTGACTCTATAGAAGAAAAATCAAATGAAAATCAAGATGATCAAATTCAACAATCTCTACAAATCTATAAAATATTTAAAAGTAAAAAATCAATAGTCACTGCAGTAAAAACATGAACCAAGACCTACTCTAGTTGATCTTCAATTCGAAGAACAAGCTATTCTAAATGGCATTCGATTTGAAAACTCTTCAGTATATGAATGGAATATAGATGGACTATCTAAATATCAAATCTAGCAACTATGCCAACACATGATGATATATGCCTCTACCATCACGGCAGCCGGTAATGATCAAAGACATGCAGTAAATACAGTCGTCCTTGGATTTACTGGACAATTACATGATTGGTGGGAAAAATACCTATCTGATATGGAAAGAAATGTTATATTAAATGCAGTAAAAAGAGATCCCTCAGGAAATCTTATTTTTACTTCTTTAGGCCAAATGATCCCTGATTCCATCTACGTGCTTATTACCAATGTAGTTAAACATTTTATTGGTAATTATATGAATGTAGAAGAAAAATTAAAAACACAATTAATCAATTTATCTTACCTAACATTATTAGATTTTCATTGGTATAAAGATGTTTTTTTATCAAAACTCTATACAAATGTTGCAAGTAATTTAGAATTTTGGAAAGAAAAATTTATATCTGGTCTTCTTAAACTTTTTACAGCAAAAGTTAGAGAAAAATTAAAATAAGAAAATTATGGAACTTTGAATTATGGAATGTATACATATGGTGATCTAATTCAAAAGATTAATAAAGTTGGATTTTCATTATGCAATGAAATCAAACTTAAACGTCAAATTGAAAATCAAAAAAGAAACAGCAAGTATGAACTTGGTGATTTTTGTTTTCAATTTGGAATGGAACCATTAATCAGTCCTTCTAGCCAGAATAAAAAGAAAAACTTAAAAACAAACCAACAAAAAAGAAAATCTAAACATTTTTGAACTCCACAATATTATACTCCCTTAAAAAGATATTATAAAAAACCTTCTCATAAAAACCCTTATAAAGAATTAAAGAAATCTTATACAAACGATAATCCATCCATTTCTTATCCAAAAAAAAAAAATACAATGTTATAGTTGCAAAGGAAAAGGACATATAGCTCCTGACTGCCCAAAAAAAAGGTTAAAACAGAAAAAGAAATCATAACTATCTCAAAAGGATCCTCAGCGTCAGAGTCATCTAGTTCCTCTGATATAGATTATTCTTCCTCTCATGCTTCGATACATGTCAATGTAAAATATTTGACAGTGAAATCCAATATGAATCTGCTTCTTTTTCCTCTTTCTCTTTAAACGTACTTTCTACTCCAGAGAGATGGTGCTAGAAATGTTTAAAGATTAAAAGATAAAGAATTAAAAAACAAATATTTTGAAAAAATACATAATATAAGTAAAGGAACTAAAAAGGAAAAGATTCTACATCAAATAACATATCAGACTTACCTGAACAATTCAACATTAAAACTGTATTAGATAGATTAAGAGAGCAACAAGCTCCTACTCATATTTCTATTCAAGATCTTTATAGAGAAATTAATAATCAAAATCAAGAAATAAAAGAATTATAACAAGACTTAATTGAACTTCAATGACTTAAACAATGTGTTGAGAATCTTGAATTTCACATACTCAGGAATTATCAAGAAAATAATGATAATTTAGAAAATCAGGAAAAATTTGATGAAAACTTGAATGGTTTTGTAAATTCTTTAACAAGGAATCCACTTAAAAAATGGAAAACTGAAGTTATAATTAAAATCAAAGAATTTTCTATTAAAGCATTCTGGTTACTAGATAGTGGCACAGGTGTAAACATAATAAGAGAAGGATTAATCCCAATAAAATATTATAAAAAAAACCAATAATAAACTCAATCTAGCTACTGCTAGCAAAAAACTACATATCAAATATAAATTAAGTAATGTTTATGTCTGTAAAAATGAAACATGAATAAAGACTAATTTCCTTCTACAAAAGGATTTAAACAATGATGTTATCCTTGGAAATCCTTTTTTACAAATTCTATAGCCTTTTCAAATTAACTCATTGAGTCTAAAAACTATTTCAGACAATAAAGAATTAAATTTTTATTTTGTTTAATTCACTCCTATTCAAAAAATAAGATGTTCAAAAACCATTTAGATATCCAGTTCCAAATAAAATGGATCTTATTAATCGTCTTTTTGATGTCTTCATGTTTTTTACATCTAATCCTACATCCAGGTTTTGGTACCTTCAAATTCCACCCAGAGGACAGATATAAAATTATTTTTCTTTTCCCAAAGAAAATAAAAATTCAAATTATTGATAATTCTCATTCAGACCATCTGCCTTTAGGAAGTATCCCTTCTCATTATGACATCAAGTATAAGCAAAAGCAAAGCCCCTATTTAGGAATCAAGCTCTTCCTTCATCCTACATCCCAACAAATATCAATTCCCTTCTTCAATCCAGGATTATCTATCATTTCACAAGAACTTATTAATGCCCATTGGAGTGTCATTCTCTTTGATAAAAGAAAAAATACTAGAAAAACCCTATCCAAAATTGCAAACCATATCAAGGACTTAGAAAGCCAAATCCTTATGTGCCATAACATCCATCAAAGAGCACTTTTATCCACCTATGCTAATGAAAAAACATCTAAAATTCACCTCCTCAAAAAGGTTATCATAGCCGTTCGAGATGAGATAGCTATAAGAATTAGAGAAAAACGGTTTCTTGTCAGATCAAGGAGCGATTAATGCTCAAAGCTTAATATATAAGCTGGGCAACTGGCTTTCCCAAATTGTTTCTGCCATCATATGAAGTTGATATCTCATATACCGAACAAGGATTAGTCCAACAATTTTCTTTATGCAGAGATGATTTTGAAATAATATAGCAGCTCCCTGCAATCATGCATGATGCCCTTCGTAGCCGAGTTACCAAAAGACAGCTTCTCATAACGATTTCATCAAGTTTAGGTGAAAGATCAAAAATCTAGTTTTATCAACCTTATCAATTATGGACTATCAAGACTTATGAAGAAGGAGATTTAGTTGCAAAAAATTTATCTCTACCTTAAATGACTACGAGCATCTCCCTGTTGATTATCCAGCTTAATGGTATGAATCTCATGAAGTCGCTATAATGGAATACAGCTTAGAACGTCTCCAAAATTATGATCTAACTTCTAATCAATATCAAAGATTTTTCAATCTAAAAGGACATATTGAATTTGCAAGTACATATAGATATGTTTGGTGTGACAGTCAACGAGTTGTTTGTAATACTGATGATCTCGCTGAGCAAACAACGGTGATACAGAATCCATAAAAATCTGGACATACAGCTCTTAATCAAATTATGAATGCTTATAAAGACATGTCTTTTGATAATTTTTGAAGAAACTCGAGAAGAGTTAATCTAATTATTCCATGGTGAATTAACAAATGAAGGTGGGGATGAGCACTTTTGATGCACGTCTCCTATAATACTAGCCTACCATAAAGATTCTTCCTATAAGAGCTTTTTCTAAAGCATTGAAAGGATGATAAAAGCTTTTTCTACTAGCCCATCAATGAATTTTTAGAAAAAGTACATGCAAAAGTACAAAAAGACAATGCATATCTCTCATAAGAATGAACTAGCATTTTATTCCCGACATGCACATCCATGAAGAACTTATCTCCAGAAAGGAAAAAGAAATAAAAACGTGACATGTACCTTATCAGGTCACTCAAAGCAATCATGACATCTCACTATTTAGAATAAAGTTCATCTACAACAAAGACTGTGATTTTTACCTGCAGTCCGGAAGCATCATGAAATTTGCTAACACATTAAATGAAGTGCATATTCAGTCTAAATTCAGTTGTAATAAAATGTAAATTGTGTTTGTTATGACTATAAATAAGTCTAGCCTTCCTCATGTACAGGCAAGAGTTGGAATACTAGTCAAAATCCAGCCTTGTTTGTGCCACCGTCTCCTCTCTCCTCTCCCTTCTGCTTTTGTATATCCACCATCTTCCCATTTGTTGTCAGAGCCAAGTTGGCATCTAGCTTGTAATCAAGTATCGTTGCAATATAAAGTCGTTTTGTGGGTATTTCTTCACTTATCTCTATGTTTTGATTTCGTTTAAGGAATTGCTGACTCAGAAGTAAGAACGTAAAAAATTTTAATACTTGGTTATGTGTTTGTTATTATTGAGAAATTTTAATCCTATTCTGCCTAGAGTGAAGCTGAGGTAGCCATTGTTGTCACTGTTGTTAGCCGAGTAAAGGCATTTAAGGCATTTTGTTGGTGTATAAATCCTCTATTTCATTAGATTCTCGTGGTGGATTTAGTTAAAATAACTTTGTAATACAAATTATAGCTAAGCTTATTAAGAAGCTTATACCTTCTTCTTCCATATATCAAATTCCTTATTTTTTATATCTATTAAAAATAGTAAAGAAATCAATTATGACGATTTAGATCAAGTTATTTGTGACTGGACTATTCCAACCATAAATAAAAATGAAATTTATAAAGTAAAAACCATTGAAAGAAATGAATCCATTACCAGTAATATTCAACATCTTTCTTTAATCAAGCCCCATAAAATAAAGGAGTATGTTAAAACATACAATTATATTCATTTTGGATTAGTGCAAGTTGCCCTAAAGCCATTAACAAGACTTGGACTTAGAATAGAAGCTCTCATCTATGTTTAAGACATAAGATATAAAAAATTCAATGATTCTTTACTTGGAATGGTTGAATCAAGTTTGGTTAATGGCCCTACTTTCTTCAACTGCTTTCCAAATTTCTTTGTTTCCCTTACAGATCCTGGTGCACATGAAGCTCTTATTCTTGCTTTCTAGACAAAAGGTTTCGATATGAATCCTCATGATCAAAATCTTACTCTCCTATATAGAGTTTATTATATACTCATGAATTCAGTTGTTCCAAGCATGGCCTATTCCCATTAAGCAAAAGGTATGATTACTTTATTCCAAATTAATTTCAAAAATAAAGTTAATATTCCAAAACTCATATAATGGAATGATATTAATCTATCCGGTAAATGGCGCTTAGAAAATACCCAACTAGAAAGGTCTTTAGAAAATCAAGATATTGAAACAATTATTGAACATGAAGATGGAAGTGTTGAAATAAATTTTCAAACAGATTCAAGAGATACAACTCCAACTGTTTATCAACCTCCTTGAAAGTCTTATTCTCATCCTCTCTTTATGGTAGGATCTTGTATAATAGAACCATCCCGAGTTTCTTACTCTACACATAATATAGACCTTCGACCTACAGGAGTTGTGTATCCTTCTTATCAAGCTTCAGAAAACATAAGAAATCATGCTTCTCCAACTAATACATATAATCCCTCAAAATCCAATTTCAATATAAATGTTACTGAATGCTTTGAAATTGATAAAGAAATGTTAAAAAAGAATTTTACTTTATATCATCTCACAAAATCCTTTTTTAACCATATTTCTTAGGAACATAAAGACTTTCTAAAAGAAAAATGGTATAAATCTATGTATGATAATCAAAGAAATATTTATTTCTTTGATTGCCTTAAAATAGCCATAAAGAAAGCTTATAACACTAAAGATTTATCCATCAATATGATAATAAAATTAAGTTCAGCTTGGATTATAGCTTCTATAAGTTCTTCTCCACAAAGAACTAAAGAATCTATACATCCTCCATTGCATCAAATCATTTATAAAGAAACTTCAACTGTACCCATAAAAGATGTTGCAAAAATACAAGGAGACAAAGGTAAAACTGAATTTATTTACAAATTAGATTTAAGTTATGTTTTAGAATAAAATAATTATACAAATATAAACCTTCATACTATTGGCCAACAAACCAATAGAATTGAAGATAAAGTTGAAAATATTTTAAAATTTTATGAAACTACTTCTTCCATAAGTAATCAAGATACAATCTTTGAGTTTTCAAGGTGAAGCCCTTAAAGATCTAAAGTTAGGAAAAAAAACCCTTTAAATTTTCAGACGAACTAATCAATCAATTATCTCATAGTTTTACAAATATAAAACTTCAAGAAAATAAAAATAAAAAAGCTGACAAATCTATAAATGTTTTAGTCTCAAATTCTAAAGCCTCTATCTCAGATTCAGAAATTTTTGTAGCTGATCCTATAGAAGAAGAGTCTAAAACAAATGAGAATAAAAATGATCAAAATCAAGAATTTCTACAAATCAATAAATATTAAAAAGACAAAAATCAATAGTCACTGCAACAAAAACAAGAAATTATTATCCAAGACCTACTCCAGTTCATCTTTAATTCAAAAAACAAGCTATTCTAAATGGCCTTTGATTTGAAAACTCCTTAGTATATGAATGGAATGTAGATGGACTATCTGAATATCAAATCCTACAACTTTGCCAACACATCATGGCTACCAGTAATGATCAAAGATATGCAGTAAATGCAGTCATCCTTGGGTTTAATAGATAATTTCATGGTTGGTGGGAAAAATACGTTTCTGATGCGGAAAGAAATGCTATATTAAACGTAGTAAAAAGAGATCCCTTAGGAAATTTTGTTTTTACTCCTCAAGGCCAAATGATCCCTGATTCCATCTACATGTTTATTACCAATAGAGTTAAATATTTTATTGGTAATTATATGAATGTAGAAGAAAAATTAAAAACACAATTAATCAATTTATCTTACCCATCATTATCAAATTTTCGTTGGTATAAAGATGTTTTATTATCAAAACTTTATACAATCGATGCAAGTAATTCAAAATTTTAAAGAGAAACATTCATATTTGGTCTTCCTAAACTTTTTGTAGAAAAAGTTAGAGAAGAATTAAAATCAAAAAATTATGGAAACTTGAATTATGGAATGTATACATATGGTGATCTACTTCAAAAGATTAATAAAGATGGATTTTCATTATCCAATGAAATCAAACTTAAATGTCAAATTGAAAATTAATCAGTCCTTTTATTTTGTCAATTTTTATTTGGTATGGAACCATTAATCAGTCCTTCTAGCTAGAATAAAAAGAAAAACTTCAAAAGAAACCATCAAAAAAGAAAATTTTAACATTTTTCAACTCCACAATATTACACTCCCTTAAAAAGATATTATAAAAAATCTACTCATAAAAACCATGTAGGAATTAAAAGATGAGTAGGAGCTTGTTGCTCTCTTAATCTATCTAAAACAATTTTTATACTGAATTGTTCAGGCAAGTCAGATATATTACTTGATCTAAAATAATTTTTATATTGAATTGTTCTATTTCTGTTGTTTATTTTCTGTATTTTTTCAAAATATTTATTTTTTAATTCTTCATCTTTTAGATCTTTAAACATTTTTAACACCATTTCTTCAGGAGCATAGAGTACATTTAAAGATAAAGAGGAAGAAGAAGCAAATTCATACTGGATTTCACTATCCAATATTTTACAATGGCATGTATCTGAAGAATAATCTTTATCAGAGGAACTAGATGATTCTAAGCATGAGGATGAGGATCCTTTTAAAGTAGTTTTAACTTCTTTTAAGAAGAAATAATTTCAGAAGGCTGTAAAATATTTTCAACTTTAACTTCAATTATATTACTTTGTTGGCCAATAATATGAAGGTTAATATTTGAATAATTTTTTGGTCTAAAACATGACTTAAATTTGATTTGTAAATAAATTCAAATTTACCATTATCTCCTTCTATTTTTGCAACACCTTTTATGAGTACGGCTAAAGTTTCTTTATATATGATTTGATGTAATGATGTATAGATTCTTCACTTCTTTGTGGAGAAGAATTGGTAGAAGCTATAATCCAGATGAGCTTAATTTTGTTACCATACTGATGGATAAATCTTCAGTATTATAAGCTTTCTTTATGGTTAGTTTAAGCCAATCAAAGAAATAAATATTTCTTTGATTATCATACATATATTTGTACCATCTTTCTTTTAAAAAGTCTTCATGTTCTTGAGAAATCTGTTTAAAAAAGGATTTTGTAAAGGATGCAAAGCTAAATTCTTTTTTAATATTTCTTTATCAATTTCAAAACATTCAATAACATTTACATTGAAATCAGATGGTGAGGGATTATATGTTTTAGTTGGAGAAGCTTGATAAGAAGGATACACTAGTCCTGTAAGTCGAAGGTCTACATTAGGTGTAGAGCAAGAAACTCGGAATGGTTCTTTTATAGAAGATCCTACCACAAAGGGAGGATGACAATAAGACTTTCTAGAAGGTTGATAAATTGTAGGAGTTGTATCTCATGAATCCATTTGAAAATTTATTTCAACACTTCCATCTTCATGTTCAATAATTGTTTTAATATCTTGATTTTCTAAAGACCTTTCTGGTTAAGCGTTTTCTAAGCACCATTTACCAGATAGATTAATATCATTTCACTATATGAGTTTTGGAATATTAACTTTATTTTTGAAATTAGTTTGGAATAAAGTAGTCATACCTTTTGCTTGATGGGAATAGGCTATGCTTGGAACAACTGAATTCATAAGTTTATAATAAACTCTATATATGAGAGCAAGATTTTGATTATGAGGATTCGTATCAAAACCTTTTGTCTGCATAGTAAGAGTAAGAGCTTCATGTGCATCTAGATCTGTAAGGGAAATAGAGAAATTTGGAAAGCAATTGAAGAAAGTAGGGCATTAGCCAAACTTGATTCAATTATTCCAAGCAATGAATCACTGAATTTTTTATGTCTTGTATTTTGAATATAGATGGGAGCTTTTGTTCTAAGTCCAAGTCTTGTTAAAGGCTTTAGAGCAACTTGCACTAATCCAAAATGAATATAATTGTATGTTTTAACATACTCCTTTATTTCATGGGGCTTGATATAAGAAAGATGCTAAATATTACTGGTAATGGATTCAGTTCTTTCAATGGTTTTTACTTTATAACTTGATTTTAATTGAAAATTCCAACTTTATAAATTTCATTTTTATTTACGGTTGGAATAGTCCAGTCACAAAAACTTGATCTAAATCGTCATAACTGATTTCTTCACTATTTTTAATAGACATAGAAGACAAGGAATTTGATGATGCAAAAGAAAAAGGTACAAATTCTTAATAAGCCTAGCCATAATTTGTATTTTAGAGTTATTTTAACCAAATTCACCATGAGTATCGAACGAAATGAAGGATTTACAAACCAACAAAATGCCTTAAACACCTTCACACAGCTAACAATGGTGACAACAATGGCTACCTCAACTTCGGTCCGAACGGAATATGATTAAAATTTCTCAATAATAACAAACACATAACTAAGTATTAAGATTTTTTACATTCTTGCTTTTGAGTCAACAATTCCTTAAACAAAATCAAAACATAAAGATTAGTGAATAAATACTCACAAAATGACTTTATATTGCAATGATACTTAATTACAAACTAGATGCCAACTTATCTCTGATACCAAATGGGGAAGATGGTGGGTATACAAAAGCAGAAAAGGAGAGGAGAGAGGAGATGGTGGTGGAAGCAAGGCTGGATTTTGACTAGTATTCCAACTCTTGCCTGTAATGAGGATGGCTAGATTATTTATAGTCATAACAAACATAATTTACATTTCATTACAACTGAATTTAGACTGAATGTGCATTTTATTTAATGTGCTAGCAAATTTCATGATGCTTTCGGACTGTAGGCAAAAATCACAATCTTTGCTATAGATGAACTTTATTCTGAATAGTGAGATGTCATGATTGTTTTGAGTGAATTGATATGGTATGTGTCATGCCTTTATTTCTTTTCCCTTTCTGGAGATAAGTTCTTCATGGATGTGCATGTTAGGAATAAAATACTACTTCATTCTTATGAAAGATATGCTTTGTCTTTTAATATTTTTGCATGTACTTTTTCTAAAAAGTCCTAGATAGGTTAGTAGAAAAAGCTTTTCTCATCCTTCCAATGCTTTAGAATGTTAGATTTTGTGGACTCAATCCATCAGTTGATGTAATAAATTGATTAATTTCTTTATTTGTCAATAAAATCATGCTTTGCTTTCATGAGATAAGTGTTATTTTACTAATTCATGCACATGACCACTACATATGACATAATGGTTCATGAGTTGAACCGGGTCCCATTAGTATATTAGATGTGATATATGTGCTTGGATGAGATCCACACGCGGGAGATATATGTCACAAATCTTATACTTAAATAGCTTCACAACCAGTAATGAGACTGGGCATCTCATTTGATAAGGTTACAGCACTTTGATCACTATGAAATAGTGTGATTTGTCTCGATCATTAGAATGTAAGATTCTGGATCTCAGTGCCGGTACATTAGATGTATTGAAGGACCATGAGATGCACCTTATGGAATTCCGTCTCAATAATAAGGTATGCTCTCATAATTCCCTAGCAATAGGCTCTCAATCCTGAGACATTGACGAACTCAAGTTTCTATCTATTCATTTGCTTTAAGTCACCAATGAGTGAGGCCGACTATAGGTTAACACCTCGGTGTCTTGGGTATATGGTAGTAGAACTGTGGGAACGTTGAATGATCAAGATGGAATCTATCTCTATTATCCCTTTGTGCCAATTAATGGATTTGTCATTAGTAAGTGTGCACCCATCTCAATTAAGAGTTAATTGGATGGTACTGATGATTACTGTGATTAATTGGGGCTCAAGGATAATAAGATGTGGAACTTAGATTGGAAGAGACGGATTTATTCCAATTGATCCACGGATATTGATAGAGGGGCCTACTTGTGGTAATTGGGAAGTTTAGGGTCTTCATTGTAACTTATTCCTAAGACTGGAGCGCAATTACATTTATATAGTGGTATTATTTGCAATTAACTGTGGGCCCGGATTGCACATAAGATGTGGGGTCGCGGTGTTCCAGTTGGAGCCAACTTTCTAAGGAATCCCTAGTGGTCCCCACGCTAGCCCAAGATATTGGAAAACACTAATCCGACTTGGACTCTAGAAATAAGAGTTTGGAAAGGAGAAAGCTGCTAATTGCTTTGGAAGTAAGACTTCTATTTCAATTAGACAAGGGAGAGACTTGGAAGTCTATAAAATCTCTTGGACGTCCAATAAGACTCTCCCTCACGCCCAAAACCCTTTCGTGCAAGAGTTGCACGAGTTATTCTCTTCTCCTTTCTTCTAGTTCCTTGGAGTTTCGAGTTGGGATTTTCTCCTGAAGATTCCACCATTCTTCTTGAGAAAAGAAATCCTATTCGGGGGTCATAGAGTGGAAGGCTAAGAGGTGTTGAAGAAATCCATTAGAGCACTGCGGATCTCCAAAGGTATGATCTACTTCTTGCATGTCGTAGATTATTTTGGATGTTTAGAGCTGGTAGAATTTTTACTGTACATGGTCATGAGAATGAGGGTAACGCATCCTGGATTGGGTTTTGGTTTTTTGGATAGTTGATCCCTGTGTCAAGTGGGTCAAAAGTTTTGAAAATCTATCCACGAGACCCACCTACTTCCAACATAGAAAAAGCTCTTATAGGAAGAATTTTTATAGTAGGCATAGTTTTATAGGAGACTTGCTTCAAAAGTGCTCATCTCAACCTTCATTTGTTAATTCACCATGGAATAATTGGATTAACTCTTCTGAGTTTCTTCAGAAATATCAAAATACATGTCTTCATAAGCATTTATAATTTGATTAAGTGTTGTATGTCCAGATTTATATGGATTCTATATCACTGTTGTTTGTTCAGCGAGATCATCAGCAATGCAAACAACTCGTCGACCATCACATCAAACATATCTGTATGTACTTGCAAATTCAAGATCTCCTTTTAGATTGAGAAATCTTCGATATTGATCAGAAGCTAGATCATAATTTTGGAGACATTCTAAGCCGTATTCCATTATAGCGACTTCATGAGATTCATATAATTGAGCTGGATAATCAACAGGGAGATGCTTGTAATCATTTAAGGTAGAGATGAATTTTTTGCAGACTAAATCTCCTTCTTCATAAGTCATGACAGTCCATAAATGATATGGTTGATAAAACCGGATTTCTGATCTTTCACCCAAACTTGATGAAATTGTTATGAGAAGTTGTCTTTTTGTGACTCCAAGGCTGTGAAGGGCATGACGCACGATTACAGGGAGCTACTGTATCATTTCAAAATCATCTCTGCATAAAGAAAATCTTTGGACTAATCCTTGTTCGATATATGAGATATCAACTTCATATGATGGTATAAACAATTTGGGAAAGCCAGTTGCCCAGCTTAAATATTGATCTTTGAACATTAATTGCTCCTTCATTTGACAAGAAATAGCTTTTTCTGTAATTCTTGCAGCTATCTCATCTGGAAAGGCTGTGTTAACCTTTTTTAGGAGGAGAATTCTAGATGTTTTTCCATCAGCATAGGTGGATAACAGTGCTTTTTTATGGATGTTATGGCACACAAGGATTTGGCTTTTTAAGTCCTTGATATGGTTTGAAATTTTGGATAGGGTTTTTCTAGTGTTTTTCTTTTATCATAGAGAATGGCACTCCAATGGGTATTAATCAGTTCTTGTGCAATGACAGATAATCCTGGATATAAGAAGGGAATTGACATCTGTTAGGATGTAGGTATGAAGGAGAAGCTTGATTCCTGAATAGGGGCTTTGCTTTTGCTTGTACTATTGATGTCATAATGAGAAGGGATACTTCCTAAATGTAGATAGGAGTAAAAGATAGGTCTGAATGAGAATTATCAATAATCTGAATTTTTATTTTCTTTGGGAAAAAAAATAATTTTATATCTGTCCTCCGGGTAGAATTTGAAGGTACCAAAATATGGATGTAGGATTAAATGTAAAAAACATGAAGACATCAGAGAGACGATTAATAAGATCCATTTTATTTGGAACTGGATATTTGAATCATTTTTGAACATCTTGTTTTTGTTTACACTTTGTCTAAATAATATTGATCTGTTGAATAGGAGTTCATTCAACAAAATCAAATTTTAATTCTCTATTGTCTAAAATAGTTTTTAGACCTACTGAGTCAATTTGAAAAGGTTGTAAAATTTGTAGAAAATGATTTCCAAGGATAACATCATTGTTTAAATCCTTTCCTAGAAGGAAACTAGTCTTTATGCATATTCCTTTTTTACTGACGTAAACATTACTTAATTTGTATTTGATATGTAGTTTTTTGCTAGCAGTAGTTAGATTGAGTCTATTATTCATTTTTTCATAATATTTCATTGGGATTAAACTAACATCTATGCCGTTATCTAGTAAGCAGAGTGCTTTAATAGAGAAGTCTTTGACCATAATTATGGCTTGAGTTTTCCATTTTTTAAGTGGATTTCTTGTTAAAGAATTTACAAAACCATTTAAGTCTTTTTAAAATTTTTCTTGATTTTCTAAATTATCATTATTTTCTTGATAATTTTTGAGTGTGTAAAGTTCAAGATTCTCAACACGTTGTTTGAGTTCTTAAAGTTCAATTAAGTCTTGCATTAATTCTTTTATTTCTTGCTTTTGATTATTTATTTCTTTATAAAAATCTTGAATATGAAGATGAGCAGGAGATTGTTGCTCTCTTAATCTATCTAATACAGTTTTAATGCTGAATTGCTCAAGTAAGTCTTATATGTTATTTGATGTAGAAGCTTTCCCTTTTAGATCTTTAAACAATTCTAGCACCATCTCTTCTAGAGTAGAAAGTACATTTAAAGATAAAGAGGAAGAAGAAGCAAATTCATACTGGATTTTACTGTCAAATATTTTACAATGACATGTATCTGAAGTATGACAGGAAGAATAATCTGTATTAGAGGAACTAGATGACTCTGATGCTGAGGATCCTTTTAAGATAGTTTTGATTTCTTTTTCTGTTTTTACTTTTATTGTTGGGTAGTTAGGAATTATATGACCTTTTTCTCTATTATTATAACATTGTATTTCTTTTTTCTTGAGATAAGAAGTGGATGGATTATCTTTTGTATGAGACTTCTTCGATTCTTTATAAGGATTTTTATGAGAAGATTTTTTATGATATCTTTTAAAGGGAATATAATATTATGGAGTTGAAAAATGTTTCGATTTTCTTTTTTTGATGGTTTGTTTTTAAGTTTTTCTTTTTATTATGGCTAGAAGGACTAATTAATGGTTCCATGCCAAATTGATAACAAAAATCACCCAGTTCATATTTGTTGATTCTTTTTCTATTTTTAATTTGTCATTTAAGTTTGATTTCAATGCATAGTGAAAATCCAACTTTATTTATCTTTTGAATGAGGTCACCATATGTATAAATTCCATAATTTAAATTTCCATAATTTTCTGATTTTAATTCTTCTCTAACTTTTTCTGCAAGAAGTTTAGGAAGACCAGATATAAATTTTTCTTTCCATAATTTTGAATTGCTAGCATCGATCGTATAGAATTTTGATAAGAAAACATCTTTATATCAACGTAATTCTGATAATGTTAAGCAACATAAATTGATTAATTGTGTCTTTAATTTTTCTTCTACATTCATATAGTTACCAATAAAATGTTTATCTATATTGGTAATAAGCATGTAGATGGAATTAGGGATCATTTGGCCTTGAGGAGTAAGAACAAGATTTGCTGAGGGATGTTTTCTTACTGCATTTAGTATAGCATTTCTTTCGATATCAGATAGGTATTTTTCCCACCAACCATGTAATTATCCAGTAAATTCAAGGACGACTGCATTTACTGCATGTCTTTGATCATTACCAGCAGCCATGATGGTAGAGGCATATATCATCATTCATATATTGAAGAGTTTTCAAATCGAAGGCCATTTAGAATAGCTTGCTCTTTGAATTGAAGATCAACTGGAGTAGGTCTTGCATAATAATTTCTTGTTTTTGCTTCAGTGACTATTCGTTTTTGTCTTTTAAATATTTTATTGATTTGTAGAGATTCTTGATTTTGATCATCTTGATTTTCATTTAATTTCTCTTCTACAAAGTTAGAAACAGAGATTTCTGAGTCTGAGCTCGAAGCTTTAGAAATTAAAACATTTATGGATTTTTCATCTTTATTATCTTTATTATATTTAAGGTTTATGTTTGTAAAACTATGAGATAATTGATTGATTAGTTCATATGAAAATATTAAGGGTTTTTTTTCTAACTTTAGATCTTTAAGGAGAAAACCTAAAGATTGTGTCTTGATTACTAAATGGGAAAAAGTAGTTTCATAAAATTTTAAAATATTTTCAATTTTATCTTCAATTCTTTTGGTTTGTTGGTCAATAGTATGAAGGTTTAGATTTGTATAATTATTTTGTTCTAAAACATGACTTGAATCTGATTTGTAAATAAATTCACTTTTGCCTTTGTCTCCTTGTATTTTTGCAACATCTTTTATTGGTACAACTAAAGTTTCTTTATAAATGATTTGATTTAATGGAGGATGTATAGATTCTTCAGTTCTTTGTGGAGAGGAACTGGTAGAAGCTATAATCTGAGAAGAGCTTAATTTAGTTATCATATTGATGAATAAATCTTCAGTATTATACGCTTTCTTCATGGCTAGTTTAAGCCAATCAAAGAAACAAATATTTCTTTGATTATCATACATATATTTAAACCATTATGATTTTAGAAAGTCTTTATGTTCTTGAGAAACATGGTTAAAAAAGGATTTTATGAGAGCATGTAAAGCTAAATTCTTTTTTAACATTTCTTTATCAATTTCAAAGCATTCAATAACATTTATGTTAAAATCGGATTCAGAAGGATTATATGTTTTAGTTGAAGAAGCTTGATAAGAAGGATACACTAGTCCTGTAAGTCGAAGGTCTACATTAGGTGTAGAGCAAGAAACTCAGAATGGTTCTTTTATAGAAGATCCTACCACAAAGGGAGGATGAGAATAAGACTTTCTAGAAGGTTGATAAATTGTAGGAGTTGTATCTCATGAATCCATTTGAAAATTTATTTCAACACTTCCATCTTCGTGTTCAATAATTGTTTTAATATCTTGATTTTCTAAAGACCTTTCTGCTTAAGCATTTTCTAAGCACCATTTACTAGATAGATTAATATCATTTCACTATATGAGTTTTGGAATATTAACTTTATTTTTGAAATTAGTTTGGAATAAAGTAGTCATACCTTTTGCTTGATGGGCATAGGCTATGCTTGGAACAACTGAATTCATGAGTTTATAATAAACTCTATATATGAGAGCAAGATTTTGATTATGAGGATTCATATCAAAACCTTTTGTCTGCATAGCAAGAGTAAGAGCTTCATGTGCACCTGGATCTGTAAGGGAAACAGAGAAATTTGGAAAGCAATTGAAGAAAGTAGGGCATTAGCCAAACTTGATTCAGTTATTCCAAGTAATGAATCACTGAATTTTTTATGTCTTGTATTTTGAATATAGATGGGAGCTTTTGTTCTAAGTCCAAGTCTTGTTAAAGGCTTTAGAGCAACTTGCACTAATCCAAAATGAATATAATTGTATGTTTTAACATACTCCTTTATTTCATGGGGCTTGATATAAGAAAGATGCTAAATATTACTCGTAATGGATTCAGTTCTTTCAATGGTTTTTACTTTATAACTTGATTTTAAGTGAAAATTCCAACTTTATAAATTTCATTTTTATTTACGGTTGGAATAGTCCAGTCACAAATAACTTGATCTAAATCGTCATAACTGATTTCTTCACTATTTTTAATAGACATAGAAGATAAGGAATTTGATGAGGCGAAAGAAGAAGGTACAAACTTCTTAATAAGCCTAGCCATAATTTGTATTTTAGAGTTATTTCAACCAAATTCACCATGAGTATCGAATGAAATAAAGGATTTACACACCAGCAAAACGCCTTAAATACCTTCACACAGCTAAAAATGGTGACAACAATGGCTACCTCAACTTCGGTCCGAGCGGAATATGATTAAAATTTCCCGATAATAACAAACACACAACTATGTATTAAGATTTTTTACGTTCTTGCTTTTGAGTCAGCAATTCCTTAAACAAAATCAAAACATAAAGATTAGTGAATAAATACTTACAAAACGACTTTATATTGCAATGATACTTAATTACAAACTAGATGCCAACTTATCTCTGATACCAAATGGGGAAGATGGTGGGTATACAAAAGCAAAAAGGAGAGGAGAGAGGAGATGGTGGTGGAAGCAAGGCTGGATTTTGACTAGTATTCCAACTCTTGCCTGTAATGAGGATGGCTAGACTTATTTATAGTCATAACAAACATAATTTACATTTCATTACAACTGAATTTAGACTGAATGTGCATTTTATTTAATGTGCTAGCAAATTTCATGATGCTTTCGGACTGTAGGCAAAAATCACAATCTTTGCTGTAGATGAACTTTATTCTGAATAGTGAGATGTCATGATTGTTTTGAGTGAATTGATATGGTATGTGTCATGCCTTTATTTCTTTTCCCTTTCTGGAGATAAGTTCTTCATGGATGTGCATGTTAGGAATAAAATACTACTTCATTCTTATGAGAGATATGCTTTGTCTTTTAATACTTTTGCATGTACTTTTTCTAAAAATTCCTAGATAGGCTAGTAGAAAAAGCTTTTCTCATCCTTCCAATGCTTTAGAAAAAGCTCTTGTAGGAAGAATCTTTATAGTAGGCATAGTTTTATAGGAGACTTGCTTCAAAAGTGCTCATCTCAACCTTCATTTGTTAATTCACCATGGAATAATTGGATTAACTCTTCTGAGTTTCTTCATAAATATCAAAATACATGTCTTCATAAGCATTTATAATTTGATTAAGTGTTGTATGTCCAGATTTATATGATTCTATATCACTGTTGTTTGCTCAGCGAGATCATTAGCAATGCAAACAACTCGTCGACCATCACATCAAACATATATGTATGTACTTGCAAATTCAAGATCTCCTTTTAGATTGAGAAATCTTTGATATTGATCAGAAGCTAGATCATAATTTTGGAGACATTCTAAACCGTATTCTATTATAGCGACTTCATGAGATTCATACAATTGAGCTGGATAATCAACAGGGAGATGCTTGTAATCATTTAAGGTAGAGATGAATTTTTTGCAGATTAAATCTCCTTCTTCATAAGTCATGACAGTCCATAAATGATACGGTTGATAAAACCGGATTTCTGATCTTTCACCCAAACTTGATGAAATTGTTATGAGAAGTTGTCTTTTTGTGACTCCAAGGCTAAGAAGGGCATGACGCACAATTATAGGGAGCTACTGTATCATTTCAAAATCATCTTTGCATAAAGAAAATCTTTGGACTAATCCTTGTTCGATATATGAGATATCAACTTCATATGATGGTAGAAACAATTTGGGAAGGCCAGTTGCTCAGCTTAAATATTGATCTTTGAGCATTAATTGCTCCTTCATTTGACAAGAAATAGCTTTTTCTGTAATTCTTGCAGCTATCTCATCTGGAAAGGCTGTGTTAACCTTTTTTAGGAGGAGAATTCTAGATGTTTTTCCATCAGCATAGGTGGATAACAGTGCTTTTTTATGGATGTTATGGCACACAAGGATTTGGCTTTTCAAGTCCTTGATATGGTTTGAAATTTTGGATAGGGTTTTTCTAGTGTTTTTTCTTTTATCATAGAGAATGGCACTCCAATGGGTATTGATCAGTTCTTGTGCAATGACACCTAATCCTGGATATAAGAAGGGAATTAACATCTGTTAGGATGTAGGTATGAAGGAGAAGCTTGATTCCTGAATAGGGGCTTTGCTTTTGCTTGTACTATTGATGTCATAATGAGAAGGGATACTTCCTAAATGTAGATAGGAGTAAAAGATAGGTCTGAATGAGAATTATCAATAATCTGAATTTTTATTTTCTTTGGGAAAAAAATAATTTTATATCTGTCCTCCGGGTAGAATTTGAAGGTACCAAAATATGGATGTAGGATTAAATGTAAAAAACATGAAGACATCAGAGAGACGATTAATAATATCCATTTTATTTGGAACTGGATATTTGAATCATTTTTGAACATCTTGTTTTTGTTTATACTTTGTTTCAATAATATTGATCTATTGAATAGGAGTTAATTCAACAAAATCAAATTTTAATTCTTTATTGTCTAAAATAGTTTTTAGACCTACTGAGTCAATTTGAAAAGGCTGTAAAATTTGTAGAAAATGATTTCCAAGGATAACATCATTGTTTAAATCCTTTCCTAGAAGGAAACTAGTCTTTATGCATATTCCTTTTTTACTGACGTAAACATTACTTAATTTGTATTTGATATGTAGTTTTTTGCTAGCAGTAGTTAGATTGAGTCTATTATTCATTTTTTCATAATATTTCATTGGGATTAATCCTTCTCTTATTAAATTAACATCTATGCCGTTATCTAGTAAGCAGAGTGCTTTAATAGAGAAGTCTTTGACCATAATTATGGCTTGAGTTTTTCATTTTTTAAGTGGATTTCTTGTTAAAGAATTTACAAAACCATTTAAGTCTTTTTAAAATTTTTCTTGATTTTCTAAATTATCATTATTTTCTTGATAATTTTTGAGTGTGTGAAGTTCAAGATTCTCAACACGTTGTTTGAGTTCTTAAAGTTCAATTAAGTCTTGCATTAATTCTTTTATTTCTTGCTTTTGATTATTTATTTCTTTATAAAAATCTTGAATAGGAAGATGAGCAGGAGATTGTTGCTCTCTTAATCTATCTAATACAGTTTTAATGCTGAATTGCTCAAGTAAGTCTTATATGTTATTTGATGTAGAAGCTTTCCCTTTTAGATCTTTAAACAATTCTAGCACCATCTCTTCTAGAGTAGAAAGTACATTTAAAGATAAAGAGGAAGAAGAAGCAGATTTATACTGGATTTTACTATCAAATATTTTACAATGACATGTATCTAAAGAATGACAGGAAGAATAATCTGTATTAGAGGAACTAGATGACTCTGATGCTGAGGATCCTTTTAAGATAGTTTTGATTTCTTTTTCTGTTTTTACTTTTATTGTTGGGCAGTTAGGAATTATATGACCTTTTTCTTTGTTATTATAACATTGTATTTCTTTTTTTTTGAGATAAGAAGTGGATGGATTATCTTTTGTATGAGACTTCTTCGATTCTTTATAAGGATTTTTATGAGAAGATTTTTTATGATATCTTTTAGAGGGAATATAATATTATGGAGTTGAAAATGTTTCGATTTTCTTTTTTTGATGGTTTGTTTTTAAGTTTTTCTTTTTATTATGGCTAGAAGGACTAATTAATGGTTCCATGCCAAATTGATAACAAAAATCACCCAGTTCATATTTGCTGATTCTTTTTCTATTTTTAATTTGTCATTTAAGTTTGATTTCAATGCATAGTGAAAATCCAACTTTATTTATCTTTTGAATGAGGTCACTATATGTATAAAATCCATAATTTAAATTTCCATAATTTTCTGATTTTAATTCTTCTCTAACTTTTTCTGCAGAAGTTTAGGAAGACCAGATATAAATTTTTCTTTCCATAATTTTGAATTGCTAGCATCGGTCGTATAGAATTTTGATAAGAAAACATCTTTATATCAACATAATTCTGATAATGTTAAGCAACATAAATTGATTAATTGTGTCTTTAATTTTTCTTCTACATTCATATAGTTACCAATAAAATGTTTATCTATATTGGTAATAAGCATGTAGATGGAATTAGGGATCATTTGGCCCTGAGGAGTAAGAACAGGATTTGCTGAGGGATGTTTTCTTACTGCATTTAATATAGCATTTCTTTCTATATCAGATAGGTATTTTTTCCACCAACCATGTAATTATCCAGTAAATCCAAGGACGACTGCATTTACTGCATGTCTTTGATCATTACCGGCAGCCATGATGGTAGAGGCATATATCATCATTCATATATTGAAGAGTTTTCAAATCGAAGGCCATTTAGAATAGCTTGTTCTTTGAATTGAAGATCAACTGGAGTAGGTCTTGCATAATAATTTCTTGTTTTTGCTGCAGTGACTATTCGTTTTTGTCTTTTAAATATTTTATTGATTTGTAGAGATTCTTGATTTTGATTATCTTGATTTTCATTTGATTTTTCTTCTACAAAGTTAGAAACAGAGATTTCTGAGTCTGAGCTCATAGCTTTAGAAACTAAAACATTTATGGATTTTTCATCTTTATTATCTTTATTATTTAAGGTTTATGTTTGTAAAACTATGAGATAATTGATTGATTAGTTCATATGAAAATTTTAAGGGTTTTTTTTCTAACTTTAGATCTTTAAGGAGAAAACCTAAAGATTGTGTCTTGATTACTAAATGGGAAAAAGTAGTTTCATAAAATTTTAAAATATTTTCAATTTTATCTTCAATTCTTTTGGTTTGTTGGTCAATAGTATAAAGGTTTAGATTTGTATAATTATTTTGTTCTAAAACATGACTTGAATTTGATTTGTAAATAAATTCACTTTTGCCTTTGTCTCCTTGTATTTTTGCAACATCTTTTATTGGTACAACTAAAGTTTCTTTCTAAATGATTTGATTTAATGGAGGATGTATAGATTCTTCAGTTCTTTGTGGAGAGGAACTGGTAGAACTATAATCTGAGAAGAGCTTAATTTAGTTATCATATTGATGAATAAATCTTCAGTATTATACGCTTTCTTCATGGCTAGTTTAAGCCAATCAAAGAAATAAATATTTCTTCGATTATCATACATATATTTAAACCATTATGCTTTTAGAAAGTCTTTATGTTCTTGAGAAACATGGTTAAAAAAGGATTTTATAAGAGCATGTAAAGCTAAATTCTTTTTTAACATTTCTTTATCAATTTCAAAGCATTCAATAACATTTATGTTAAAATCGGATTCAGAAGGATTATATGTTTTAGTTGAAGAAGCTTGATAAGAAGGATACACTAGTCCTGTAAGTCGAGGGTCTACATTAGGTGTAGAGCAAGAAACTCAGAATGGTTCTTTTATAGAAGATCCTACCACAAAGGGAGGATGAGAATAAGACTTTCTAGAAGATTGATAAATTGTAGGAGTTGTATCTCATGAATCCATTTGAAAATTTATTTCAACACTTCCATCTTTATGTTCAATAATTGTTTTAATATCTTGATTTTCTAAAGACCTTTCTGGTTAAGCGTTTTCAAAGCACCATTTACTAGATAGATTAATATCATTTCACTGTATGAGTTTTGGAATATTAACTTTATTTTTGAAATCAGTTTGGAATAAAGTAGTCATACATTTTTCTTGATGGGAATAGGCTATGCTTGGAACAACTGAATTCGTGAGTTTATAATAAACTCTATATATGAGAGCAAGATTTTGATTATGAGGATTCATATCAAAACCTTTTGTCTGCATAGCAAGAGTAAGAACTTCATGTGCACCTGGATCTGTAAGGGAAACAGAGAAATTTGGAAAGCAATTGAAGAAAGTAGGGCATTAGTTAAACTTGATTCAACCATTCCAAGTAATGAATCACTGAATTTTTTATGTCTTGTATCTTGAATATAGATGAGAGCTTTTGTTCTAAGTCGAAGTCTTGTTAAGGCTTTAGAGCAACTTGCACTAATCCAAAATGAATATAATTGTATGTTTTAACATACTCCTTTATTTCATGGGGCTTGATTAAAGAAAGATGCTGAATATTACTGGTAATGGATTCAGTTCTTTCAATGGTTTTTGCTTTATAACTTGATTTTAATTGAAAACTTCCAATTTTATAAATTTCAATTTTATTTATGGTTGGAATAGTCCAGTCACAAATAACTTGATCTAAATTGTCATAACTGATTTCTTCACTATTTTTAATAGACATAGAAGATAAGGAATTTGATGATGAGGATGAAGAAGGTACAAACTTCTTAATAAGCTTAGCCATAATTTGTATTACAGAGTTATTTTAACCAAATTCGCCATGAGTATCTAATGAAATAGAGGATTTACACAGCAACAAAATGCATTAAACGCCTTCATACGACTAACAACGGTGACAACAATGGTACCTCTGCTTCGCTCCGAGTAGAATATGATTAAAATTTCTCAATTACAACAAACATAGAACTAAGTATTAACACTTTTGACGTTCTTACTTCTGAGTCAGCAATTCCTTAAACAAATTTAAATTGCAACATTTTCTTGGATGTCTTATTTATGTTTTTGACTTTTATAAATATTTTGCTAAAGAAAGAAAAATCTTGCAATTGCAGTTGACCAAAAATCCCGTAGAATGGTCACCTGCTCATATAAAAGCTATTCAAAATATTAAACAGAAAGTCCAAAATTGACCTTGTTTAACTATCCTTCATCTAGATTTATTAAAAATAGTTTAAAAAGATGCATCTGAAATAGGTTTTGGAGGAATCCTTCTACAAAGACATGTCCTTGGGAAAGAAAAAATTCTTCATTTCACTTCTGGAACATAGACACCCACTCAACAGAATTATTTAACTATTAAAAAGGAAATCATATCCATAGTAAATAGTATAATGAAGTTCCAAAGTGATTTATTAAACAAAAATTTTTATTAAGAATAGATTGTAAATCTGCAAAAGAAATTTTAAAAAAAGATGTAAAAAATCTTGTTGCTAAGCAAATCTTTGCTCACTGGCAAGCTTTATTAGCCATATTTGACTTTAACATTGAGCATATTGCAAGTAAAAATAATTCTCTTCCTAATTTTTTATCTCATGAGTTTTACAGGGACAAAAGAATGAAGCCTCGGCAGATTAGACCCTTTCTCCAGTCCCCAACTGCTAAAGTTTCTTCCATTATGAATACTATACCTTTATCTAGAAAATCCAACGGCAATTATCTTGAGAAATAGGGAGCAACCCATACTTCTAATATTCCTCACTTTCAAAGTCCAACAAGCCCTGTATCCAGAAAACCTCAAGCTTCACAAGCCTAATATTTTGTTACAAAAGCACCGTTGAGAATTTGTTCCTTAGATGACATGTCTTATGCTGATACCATTTCTATTGAACATATTATCCAAACCCTTTTTTCTCCCGATCACTTATGTATCCAACCTCTTGACTATAAAGTCTATGAATAGATTCTGATCAGAACTGGTAGCTGTACTATTGATCATACAGATGGATCAAAAAATTCATACTTAAATGCTTTACCACCCGATATTACTATCCTATATTCAAAAATCAAAATCCTGCATGTTCTCTCTGCAGAAAAATGGGGACGACCTCTTCATATGCCTCAAATGCTTGATTCAGGACTTATTTTTAATTATTATGATTATATTTCTGATGGGAAGTCATCCTCTATTATCAAAACCCATCCTTCCAGCATTCCTGGTTCATCAGATTCAAATCAAACTCCCATATAATCCCTATGTGGTTCTTCACACAATTCTGGATCCATTTTAGTGACACTAAAGACATCCTTCCTCAAGTACTTCTTCCTATTTATGAATCCTATTCTGCATCATTTAAAGCCCTTTTCATATCAGAAGAAAAAAGCCTTTATCAGCATTTACAAGTCACAACAAAACCTTATGTTACTCTGCAGTTTTATCGCAAGCAGGAGATTCCTTGGGTCTTGAAATGAAATTTTTATAAAGAAATGGACTTCAGTCCACCAGTTTTATCTCGAATGATATATATCAAGTTTTGGCATCAATTTGATTATATTGCAATACTCCAGCAATATTCTACCAATCAAGCTATAAAGCCATCATTCTCTGAAGTTCTCAAAACTTCTGGAAAAGAAAAAGAAAGGCTTCATCCAGCAAGTGATTTTGACAAATAGAAGAATTCTTGTTCAGCCTCACCTTCTGCTCTTTATGCAGTAGCAGATTTGCTTCAACTCAAAAAAGAAACTTCGAAAGGAAATTATTGAACAAATACAAAAAGAATGATCATCTAAAAATTCTTCATTAAGTTTTGGTCAGCAACTGCATCATCTTTGGGCTAATGACAATCCTTTTGAAAATATTGCTCCTGAACCAGATATAGATGCTGATGAGACAAAAAGTGATAATGAAGGATTCATATTTATCTGAAGAAAAGGGAAAAAAATAAAGCCAAGATAAGACAAATGCTTTATCAAGCCACTCAATTTCCCATAAAGCAATCATGACAATCCATTATTCAGAATAAAGTTCATCTACAATGAAGATTGTGATCTTATCCAGCAGTCCGGAAGCATCTTGAAATTTGTCAACACATAAAATGAAATGCAAATGTAGTGTAAATTTAGCCTTGCTTCCACCACCATCTCCTCTCTCCTCTCCCTTCTGCTTTTGTATACCCACCATCTTCCCCATTTGGTATCAAAGCCAAGTTGGTATCAAATTTATAATCAAGTTCTTTGGCAATGTAAAGTTGTTTTGTGAGTATTTCTTCACTTATCTTTGTTATGTTGTGCTTTGATTTTGCTTAAGGAATTGCTGACTCAGAAGTAAGAACATCAAAAGTCTTAATACTTAGTTTTGTGCTTGTTATTATTTAGAAATTTTAATCATATTTTGCCTAGAGCAAAGCTGAGGTAACCATTGTTGTTGCCGTTGTTAGCTAGGTAAAGGCGTTTAAGGCATTTCACTGGTCTATAAATCCTCTATTTCGCTAGATACTCGTGGTGGATTTGGTTAAAATAACTCTGTAATACAAATTATGGTTAAGCTTATTAAGAAGTTTGTACCTTCTACTTCCTCATCATCAAATTCCTTATCTTCTATGTCTATTAAAAATAATGAAGAAACCAGTTACGATGATTTAGATCAAGTTATTTGGGACTGGACTATTCTAACCATAAATAAAAATGAAATTTATGAAGTTGGAAGTTTTCAATTAAAATCACGTGATAAAGTAAAAAACCAATGAAAGAACTGAATCATTACTAGTAATATTCAGCATCTTTCTTTAATCAAGTCCCATGAAATAAAGGAGTATGTTACAACATGCAATTATATTCATTTTGGATTAGTGCAAGTTGTTCTAAAGCCTTTAGCATGACTTGGACTTAGAATAAAAGCTCTCATCTATGTTCAAGACACAAGACCTAAAAAATTCAGTGATTCATTATTTGAAATGGTTGAATCAAGTTTGGCTAATGGCCCTACTTTCTTCAATTGCTTTCCAAATTTCTTTGTTTCCCTTACAGATCCAGGTGCACATGAAGCTCTTACTCTTGTTATTCAGACAAAAGGTTTTGATATGAATCCTCATAATTAAAATCTTACTCTCATAGATAAAGTTTATTATAAACTCATGAATTCAGTTGTTCCAGGCATAGCCTATTCCCATCAAGCAAAAGGTATGACTACTTTATCAAACTAATTTCAAAAATAAAGTTAATATTCCAAAACTCATACAGTGGAATGATATCAATCTATCTGGTAAATGGCGCTTAGAAAATGCCGAACTAGAAAAGTCTTTAGAAAATCAAGTTATTGAAGCAATTATTAAACATGAAGATGGAAGTGTTGAAATAAATTTTCAAACAAATTCAAGACATATAACTCCTACAGTTTATCAACCCTCTAGAAAGTCTTATTCTCATCCTTCCTCTGTGGTGGGATCTTCCATAAAAGAACCATCCTAAGTTTCTTGCTCTACACCTAATGTAGACCTTCAACCTACAGGACTTGTATATCCTTCTTATCAAGTTTCTCCGTTTAAAACATATAATCCTTCAGAATACGATTTCAATATAAATGTTATTGAATGCTTTGAAATTAATAAAGAAATGTTAAAAAAGAATTTAGCTCTACATCCTTTAACTAAATACTTTTTTAAATAGGTTTCTCAAGAACATAAAGACTTTTTAAAAGAAAAATGGTACAAATATATGTATGATAATCAAAGGCTTAAACTAGCCATAAAAAAAGCTTATAATACTAAAGATTTATCCATTAATGTGATAACAAAATTAATCTCATGTTGGATTATAGCTTCTACCAATTCTTCTCCACAAAAAACTAGAGAATTTATACATCCTCCATTACATAAAATCATATACAAAGAAACTTTAACCGTACCCATAAAAGATGTAGCAAAGATACAAGGAGATAAAGGTAAATCTAAATTAATTTATAAATCAGACTTAAGTCATGTTTTAGAATAAAATAATTATAAAAAAATTAACCTTCATACTATTAGCCAACAGATTAATAGAATTGAAGATAAAGTTGAAAATATTTTAAAAATTTATAAAGCATCTTCTTCATAAAAGATAATTAAGACACAAACTTTAGGTTTTCAAGGTGAAACACTTAAAGATCTAAAGTTAGAATGGAAACCTTTAAAATTTTCAGATGAACTAATCAATCAATTATCTCATAGTGTTAACATAAACTTCAAGAAACTAACTATAAAAAAGCTAATAATTCTATAAATGTTTTAGTCTCAAATTCTAACGCCTCTAGTTCAGATTCAGAAATTTATGTAGCTGATCCTACAGAAGAAGAGTCCAAAACAAATGAGAATCAAAATATCAAAATTAAGAATCTCTATAAATCAATAAAATATTTTAAAGACAAAAACCAATAATCACTGCAGCAAAAACAAGAAATTATTATCCAAGACCTATTCCAGTTGATCTTCAATTTGAAGAACAAGCTATTCTAAATGGCCTTCGATTTGAAAACTCCTCAGTATACGAATGGAATGTAGATGGACTATCTAAATATCAAATCCTGCAACTATGCCAACACATGATGATATATGCCTCTACCATCATGGCTGCCGGTAATGATCAAAGACATGCAGTAAATGCAATGGTCCTTGGATTTACTGGACGATTACATGGTTGGTGGAAAAGGTACCTATCTGATATAGAAAGACAAGCTATACTAAATGTAGTAAAAAGAGATCTTTTAAGAAATCCTGTTATTACTCCGTAAGGTCAAATGATTCCTGATTCTATTTATATACTTATTACCAATATAGTAAAACATTTCATTGGTAATTATATGAATGTACAAGAAAAAAAAACACAATTAATCAATTTATCTTGCCCAATATTATTAGATTTTCATTGGTATAAAGATGTTTTCGTATCAAAACTCTATATAATCGATGCAAGCAATTCAGAATTTTGGAAAGAAAATGTTATATTTAGTCTTCCTAAACTTTTTACAGAAAAAGTTAGAGAAGAGTTAAAATTAGAAAATTATGGAAATTTAAATTATGGGCTATACATATGGTGACCTCATTCAAAAGATAAATAAAGTTGGGTTTTTATTATGCAACGAAAGCAAACTTAAACGACAAATTGAAAATCAAAAAAGAATTAGCAAATATGAGCTTGGTGATTTTTGTTATTAATTTGGCATGGAATCATTAATTAGTCCTTCTAGCCATAATAAAAAAAACTTAAAAAGAAAGCATCAAAAAAGAAAATCTAAACATTTTTCAACTCCACAATATTATATTCCCTCAAAAATATGTCATAAAAAATCTTCTCATAAAAATCCTTATAAAGAATCAAAGAAATCTTATACAAAAGATAATCCATCTACTTCTTATCTCAAGAAAAAAGAAATACAATGTTATAATTGTAAAGAAAAAGGACATATAGCTCTTGACTGCCCATAAATAAAAGTAAAAACATAAAAAGAAATCAAAACTATCTTAAAAGGATCCTCAACGTTAGAGTCATCCAGTTCCTCTGATACAGATTATTCTTCCTCTCATTCTTCAGATACATGTCATTGTAAAATATTCGACAGTGAAATCCAGTATGAATCTGCTTCTTCTTCCTCTTTATCTTTAAACGTACTTTACGCTCTAGAAGAACTGGTGCTAAAAATGTTTAAACGTTTCAAAGATGAAGGATTAAAAAATAAACATTTTGAAAAAAATACAGAATAAAGGAAATAAAAAAGGAAAAGCTTTTAGATCAAATAATATATCTGACTTACCTAAACAATTCAGCATTAAAACTATATTCAATAGATTAAGAGAGCAGTAAGCTCCTCCTCATCTTTCAATTTAAGATCTTTATAAAAAAAATTAATAATCAAAAGCAAGAAATAAAAGAATTAAAACGAGACATAATTTAACTTCAGGAACTCAAACATCATGTTGAGAATCTAGAATTTCACACACTCAAATATTATCAAGAAAATAATGATAATTTAGAAAATCAAGAAAAATTTGATAAAGACTTAAATGGTTTTGTAAATTTTTTAACAAGAAATCCACTTAAAAAATGGAAAACTCAAGCTACAATTAAGGTCAAAGCCCTCTCTATTAAAGCATTCTACTTACTAGATAATGGCGCAAATGTTAATTTAATAAGAGAATGATTAATCCCAACAAAATATTATGAAATAACCAATAATAAACTCAATCTAGCTACTGCTAGCAAAAAACTACATATCAATTACAAATTAAGTAATGTTTATGTCTATAAAAATGGAATATGCATAAAGACTAATTTCCTTCTAGGAAAAGATTTAAACAATGATGTTATCCTTGGAAATCCTTTTCTACAAATTTTACAGCCTTTTCAAATTGACTCATTAGGTCTAAAAACTATTTTAGACAATAAAGAATTAAATTTTGATTTTGTTGAATTAACTCCTATTCAACATATTAATATTATTCAAACAAAGTGTAAACAAGAATAACGTTTTCAAAAACCATTCAAATATCCAATTCCAAATAAAACGGATCTTATTAATCGTCTATCTGATGTCTTCATGTTTTCTACATTTAATCCTACATCTAGATTTTGGTACCTTCAAATTCTACCCGGAGGAATCTTTATGCATCTTTCAATCCTACAAGAACTAAAAAAGCTCTTATAGGAAGAATCTTTATGCTAGGCATAGTATTATTGGAGACTTGCATCAAAAATGCTCATCCAACCTTCGTTTGTTAATTCACCGTGGAAAAATTGGATTAGCTCTTCTCGAGTTTCTTCAGAAATATCAAAAGACATGTCTTCATCAGCATTGATAATTTGATTAAGAGCTGTATGTCCAAATTTATATGAATTCTGTATCATCCTTTTTTGCTCAGGGAGATCATCAGTGATGCAAACAACTCGTCGACAGTCACACCAAACATATCTATATGTACTTGTAAATTCAAGTGTCCTTTTAGATTGAGAAATTTTTGATACTGATCAGAAGCGGGATCATACGTTCGAAGGCATTCTAAGCTATATTCCATTGTAACGACTTCATGAGATTCATACCATTGAGCTAGATAATCAACAGTGAGATGCTCATAATCATTTAAGGTAGAGATGAACTTTTTGCAGACTAAATCTCCTTCATAATTCATGATGGTCCATAATTAATGAGGTTGATAAAACTGGAATTCTGATCTTTCACTCAAACTTGATGAAATCGTTACGAGAAGTTGTCTTTTGGTAACTCCAAGGCTGCGAAGGGCATGATGCACGATTGCAGGGAGTTGATGTATCATTTCAAAATCATTGTTGCATAAAGAAAATCTTTGGACTAATCCTTGTTTGATATATGAGATATCAACTTCATATGGTGGTAGGAACAATTTGGGAAAGCCAGTTGCCCAGCTTATATATTGAGCTTTGAGCATTAATCACTTCTTAATCTGACAAGAAATAGTTTTTTCTCTAATTCTTGTAGCTATCTCATCTGGAAGGGCTGTGTTAACCTTTTTTAGGAGGTGAATTCTGGATGTTTTTTCATCAGCATAGGTGGATAACAGTGCTCTTTGATGGATGTTATGGCACATAAGGATTTGGTTTTCTAAGTCCATCATATGATTTACAATTTTGGATAGGGTTTTTTTAGTGTTTTTTGTTTTATCAGAGAGAATGACACTCCAATGGGCATTGATAAGTTGTTGTGAAATGACAGATAATCCTGGATTGAAGAAAGGAATTGATATTTGTTGGGATATAGGTACGAAGGAAGAGCTTGATTCTTAAATAGGGGCTTTACTTTTGCTTGTACTTGATGTCATAATGAAAAGGGATACTTCCTGAAGGCTGATAGGTCTGCATGAGAATTATCAATAATCTGAATTTTTATTTTCTTTGGGAAAAGAAAAATAATTTTATATCTGTCCTCCGAGTAGAATTTGAAGGTACCAAAATTTGAATGTAGGATTAAATGTAGAAAACTTGAAAACAACTGAGAGACGATTAATAAGATCCGTTTTATTTGGAATTAGATATTTGAATGGTTTTTGAACATCTTATTCTTATTTACACTTTGTCTGAATAATATTGATATGTTGAATGGGAGTTAATTCAACAAAATCAAAATTGAATTCTTTATTGTTTAAAATAGTTTTTAAACCTGATGAGTCAATTTGAAAAGGGTGTAAAATTTGTAGAAAAGGATTTCCAAGGATAACATCATTGTTTAAGTCCTTTCCTAGAAAGAAATTAGTCTTTATGCATATTCCATTTTTACAGACATAAACATTACTTAATTTGTATTTAATGTGTAGTTTTTTGCTAGCAGTAGCTAGATTGAGTTTATTAATGGTTTTTTCATAGTATTTTGTTGGGATTAAGCCTTCTCTTATTAAATTAACATCTACGCCACTATTTGGTAAGCAAAGTGCTTTAATAGAAATGTCTTTGACCTTAATTGTAGGTTGAGTTCTCCATATTTTAAGTGGATTTCTTGTTAAAGAATTTACAAAACCATTTAAGTCTTTATCAAATTTTTCTTGATTTTCTAAATTATCATTATTTTCTTGATAATTTTATAGTGTGTAAAATTCAAGATTCTCAACACGTTGTTTAAGTTCTTGAAGTTCAATCAAGTCTTGCTTTAATTCTTTTATTTCTTGCTTTTGATTATTTATTTCTTTATAAAGATCTTGAATAAAAAGATGAGTAGGAGCTTATTGCTCTCTTAATCTATCAAATAAAGTTTTAATGCTGAATTGTTTAGGTAAGTCTGATATGTTATTTGATGTGGAAGTTTTCCCTTTTTTAGTTCTTTTATTTATATTTTGTATTTTTTCAAAATATTTATTTTTTATTCTTCATCTTTTAGATCTTTAAACATTTCTAGCACCATCTCTTCTGGAGCAGAACTAAATTTAAAGATAAAGAGGAAAAAGAAGTAGATTCATACTAGATTTCACTGTCAAATATTTTACAATAACATGTATCTGAAGCATCAGAGGAAGAATAATTTATATTAGAGGAATTGGATGACTCTGATGCTAAGGATACATTTAAGATAGTTTTGATTTCTTTTTCTATTTTAACTTTTATTTTTGGGCAGTCAAGAGCTATATGTCCTTTTTCTTTGCAATTATAACATTGTATTTCTTTTTTCTTGGGATAAAAAGTGGATGGATTATTGTTTGTATAAGATTTCTTTAATTCTTTATAAGGGTTCTTATGAGAAGATTTTTTATAATATCTTTTTAAAGGAGTATAATATTGTGGAGTTGAAAAATGTTTAGATTTTCTTTTTTGATGGTTTCTTTTTAAGTTTTTCTTTTTATTCTGGCTAGAAGGATTGATTAATGGTTCCATACCAAATTGAAAACAAAAATCACCAAGTTCATACTTGCTGATTCTTTTCTTATTTTCAATTTGACGTTTAAGTTTGATTTCATTGGATAATGAAAATTCAACTTTATTAATCTTTTGAATTAGATCACCATATGTATACATTCTATAATTCAAATTTCCAGAATTCTCTAATTTTAATTCTTCGCTAACTTTTTCTGCAAAAAGTTTAGGAAGACCAAATATGAATTTTTCTTTCCAAAATTCTGAATTGCTTGCATCGATTGTATAAAGTTTTGATAAGAAAACATCTTTATACCAACGAAAATCTAATAATGCTAGGCAACATAAATTGATTAATTGTGTTTTTAGTTTTTTCTTCTACATTCATATAATTACGAATAAAATGTTTAACTACATTGGTAATAAGCATGTAGATGAAATCAAGGACCATTTGGCCTTGAGGAGCAAGAAAAGGATTTCTTGAGGGATCTCTCTTTACTGCATTTATTAAAGCATCTCTTTCTGTATCAGATAGGTATTTTTCCCACCAACCATGTAATTGTCCAATAAATCTAAGGACAACTGCATTTAATGCATGTCTTTGATCATTACCGGTAGCCATGATGGTAAAGGCATGTATCATCATGTGTTGACATAGTTGTAGGATTTGATATTGAAATAGTCCATTTACATTTCATTCATATACTGAAGAGTTTTCAAATCAAAGGCCATTTAGAATAACTTATTCTTCGAATTGAAGTCAACTAGAGTAGGTCTTGGATAATAATTTCCTGTTTTTGCTGCAGTGACTATTGGCTTTTGTCTTTTAAATATTTTATTAAGATGTAGTGATTCTTGATCTTGATTTTCATTTGATTTTTCTCCTATAGAGTCAGAAATAGAGAATTCTGAGTATGAGCTTGAAGCTTTAAAAGCTAAAACATTTATGGACTTTTCATCTTTATTTTTTTTATTAGCTTTAAGTTTTATATTTTTAAAACTATGAGATAATGTATTGATTAGTTTGTCAAAAAATTTTAAGGGTTTTTTTTTCTAACTTTAGATCTTTAAGGGCTTCACCTTGAAAACCTAAAGATTGTGTCTTGTTTACTTTATGGGAAGAAGTAGTTTCATAAAACTTTAAAATATTTTCAACTTTATCTTCAATTTTATTGGTTTGTTGGCCAATAGTATGAAGGTATATATTTGTATAATTATTTTGGTCTAAAACATGACTTAAATTTAATTTGTAAATAAATTCATTTTTACCTTTGTCTCTTTGTTTTTTTGCAACATCTTTTATGGGTACAGCTAAAGTTTCTTTAAAAATGACTTGATGTAATGGAGGATGTATAGATTCTTCAGTTCTTTGTGGTAAAGAACTAATAGAAGCTATAATCCAAGAAGAGCTTAATTTAGTTATTATATTGATGGATGAATCTTCAGTATTATATGCTTTCTTCATGGCTAACTTAAGCCAATCAAAGAAATAAATATTTCTTTGATTATCATACATATATTTATACCATTTTGCTTTTAGAAAGTCTTTATGTTCTTGAGTAATATGTTTAAAAAAGGATTTTGTGAGAGGATGTAAAGCTAAATTCTTTTTTAACATTTCTTTTTCAATTTCAAAGCATTTAATAATATTTATATTGAAATTGGATTCCAAAGGATTATATGTATTAGATGGAGAAGCTTGATAAGATGGATACACTAGTCCCGTAGGTCGAAGGTCTACATCAGGTGTAGAGCAAGAAACTCGGGATGGTTCTTTTATGGAAGATCCAACCACAGAGCTTAGCCATAATTTGTATTACAGAGTTATTAACTAAATCCACCATGAGTATCTAACGAAATAGAGGATTTACACACCAACAAAATGCCTTAAACGCCTTCACATGACTAACAACGATGGCAATAATGGCTACCTCAGCTTTGCTCTGGGTGGAATATGTTTAAATTTTCTCAATAATAATAAACACAGAGCTAAGTATTAAGACTTTTGACGTTCTTACTTCTGAGTCAGCAATTCCTTAAGCAAAATCAAAGCATAATAGAACAAAGATAAGTGAAGAAATACTCACAAAATGACTTTATACTACCAAAGTACTTGATCACAAATTTGATACCAACTTGGCTCTAATACCAAATAAGGAAGGTGGTGGGTACACAAAAGCGGAAGGGAGAGGAGAGAGGAGATGGTGTGGAAGCAAGGCTAGATTTTAACTAATATTCCAACTCTTGCCTATACATGGAGAAGGCTGGTACTATTTATAGCCTTAGCAAACATAATTTACATTTCATTACAACTGAATTTACACTGCTCTGATGTGGAGAGAGGAGTCTATGAAGCCTTGAACTTTCTTGTTGGCTTTTAGATTTTTCCGAATTGTCTTTTGTCTTCTTTCTCAAAGTAGCTTTTTCGTATAGTACTTTTTCAACATAACTTTGATGTGTTTATAGAGAATAGCACAGCTATGGATACGGTAGCAATGATAAAGTTTTTGTTATCTTTTCTTTGGAGGCTTTATAGAGAAAACTCTTAATAAATCTTGATAAATCCAAATCTTGATAAGATTAATCACCATCCTGATGAATTCCATTGCAGCGGGCAGAGAACTTCTTAATAAAGTCAAAATTATGACAAGGGTCATTCCAACCTTCATTATCGTTTTCGAATTCTCCATGGAATGGCTGAATTAATTCTTCACAAGTTTTTTTCGAAATGTCGAAAGACATATCTTCATAGGCATTGAGAATTTGATAAGCTTGGCATGTTTAGATTTAGAATGATTCTGTATCACTATTTTTTGCTTAGCGAGATCATCAGCAATGCAAACAACTCACTGACTATCACACCAAACATATCTATATGTACTTGCAAATTCAAGATGTCCTTGTAAATTGAGAAATCTTTGATATTGATCAGAAGCTGGATCATACTTTTAGAGACGTTCTAAGCTATATCCCATTGTAGCAACTTCATGAGATTCATACCATTAAGTTGGATAATCAACAGGGAGATGCTTGCAATTATTTAAAGTATAGATGAATTTTTTGCAGATTAAATCCCCTTCTTCATAATTCATGAGGGTTCATAATTGATAAGGTTGATAAAACCGGATTTCTGATCTTTCACCCAAACTTGATGAAATCGTTATGAGAAGTTGTCTTTTGGTAACTCCAAGGTTACGAAGGGCATGATGCACGATTACAGGGAGCTACTGTGAAATCATCTCTGCATAAAGAAACTATTTTGACTAATCCTTGTTCGATATATGAGATATCAACTTCATATGGTGGTAGGAACAATTTGGGAAAGCCAGTTGCATAAAGAAACTCTTTGGACTAATCCTTGTTTGATATATTGATCTTTGAGCATTAATCGCTTCTTGATCTGACAAGAAATAGTTTTTTCTCTAATTCTTGTAGCTATCTCATCTGGAAGGGCTGTGTTAACCTTTTTTAGGAGGTCAATTCTGGATGTTTTTTCATCAGTATAGGTGGATAATAGTGCTCTTTGATGGATGTTATGGCACATAAGGATTTGGCTTTCTAAGTCCATGATATGATTTGCAATTTTGGATAGGGTTTTTCTAGTGTTTTTTCTTTTATCAGAGAGAATAGCACTCTAATGGGCATTCATAAGTTCTTGTGAAGTGACAGATAATCCTGGACTGAAGAAGGGAATTGATATTCATTGGGATTTAGGTATGAAGGAAGAGCTTGTTTGTTGAATAGGGGCTTTACTTTTGCTTGTACTTGATGTCATAATGAGAAGGGATACTTCCCGAAGGTTGATAGGTCTGAATGAGAATTATCAATAATCTATTTTTTTTTTGGGAAAAGAAAAATAAATTTATATTTGTCCTCGTGGTAGAATTTGAAGGTACCAAAATCTAGATGTAGGATCAAACATAGAAAACATGAAGACATCAGAGAGATGATTAATAATATCCATTTTATTTGGAACTGGATATTTAATTGTTTTTTGAACACCTTATTCTTGTTTACACTTTTCTCTGAATACAATTGATATGTTGAATAGGAGTTGATTCACCAAAATCAAAAATTAATTCTTTATTGTCTATAATACTTTTTAAACCAGATACGTCAATTTGAAAAGGCTGTAAAATTTCTAGAAAAGGGTTTCTAAGGATAACATCATTGTTTAAATCCTTTCTTAGAAGGAAATTAGTCTTTATACATGTTCCTTTTTTATAGACATAAACATTACTTAATTAGTATTTGATATGTAGTTTTTTGTTACCAGTAGCTAGATTAAGTTTATTATTGGTTTTTTCATAATATTTTGTTAGGATTAATCCTTCTCTTATTAAATTAACATCTGTGCCACTATCTAGTAAGCAGAGTGCTTTAATGGAGAAGCCTTTGATTTTAGTTGTAACTTTAGTTTTCCATTTCTTAAGTGGATTTCTTGTTAAAGAATTTACAAAATCATTTAAGTCCTCACCAAATTCTTCTTAATGTTATAAATTATTATCATTATTTTCTTGATAATTTTGAATGTGTGAAACTCAAGATTCTCAACACGTTGTTTGATTTCTTGAAGTTCAATTAAGTCTTGTTTAAATTCTTTTATTTCTTGCTTTTTATTAGTAATTTCTTTATAAAGATCTTGAATTGAAAGTTGAGAAGGAGCTTGCTGCTCTTTTAATCTATCTAAAACAATTTTAACACTGAATTATTTAGGTAAGCTAGATATATTATTTGATGTAAAAGCTTTTCCTTTTTTATTTCCTTTATTTATATTCTGTATTTTTTCAAAATATATATTTTTTAATTCTTCATTTTTGAAATCTTTAAACATTTCTAGCACCAGTTCTTCTGGAGTAGAAAGTACATTTAAAGATAAAGAGGAAGAAGTAGAAGATTCATACTAGATTTCACTATCAAATATTTTACAATGACATTTATCTAAAGAATGAGACGAAGAATAATCTATATCAGAGGAACTGGATGGCTCTAATGCTGAGGATCCTTTTCAGATAGTTTTGATTCCTTTTTTTTTTAACTTTTATTTTTGGGCAGTCAAGAGCTATATGTCCTTTTCCTTTACAATTATAACATTGTATTTCTTTTTTCTTGGGATGAGAAGTGGATGGATTTTTTTTTTTTTGTATTAGATTTCTTTAATTCTTTATATGGGTATTTATGAGAAGATTTTTTATGATATCTTTTTGAGGGAATATAACATGTGGAGTTGAAAAATGTTTAGATTTTCTTTTTTGATGGTTTTTTTTAAGTTTGTCTTTTTATTTTGGCTAGAAGGACTGATTAATGGTTCCATACCAAATTGAAAACAAAAATCACCAAGTTCATACTTGCTAATTCTTTTTTGATTTTCAATTTGAAGTTTGAGTTTGATTTCATTGCATAATGAAAATCCAACTTTATTAATCTTTTGAATTAGATCACCATATGTATACATTTCATAATTCAAATTTCCATAATTTTCTAATTTTAATTCCTCTCTAACTTTTTTCTATAAAAAGTTTAGGAAGATTAGATATGAATTTTTCTTTCCAAAATTCTGAATTACTTGCATCAATTGTATAGAGTTTTGATAAGAAAACATTTTTATACCAATGAAAATCTGATAATGTTGGGGCAAGATAAATTGATTAATTATGTTTTTAATTTTTCTTCTATATTCATATAATTACCAATAAAATGTTTAACTATATTGGTAATAAGTATATAGATGGAATCAGGGATCATTTCGCCTTGAGAAGTAAGAATAGGATTTCCTGAGGGATCTCTTTTTACTACATTTAATATAGCATTTCTTTCTATATCAAATAGGTGTTTTTCCCACCAACCATGTAATTGACCAATAAATCCAACGACGACTGCATTTACTGTATGTCTTTGATCATTAGCGGCAGCCATGATGGTAGAGGCATATATCATTAGGTGTTGGCATGGTTACAGGATTTGATATTCAGATAGTCCATCTATATTCCATTCATATACTGAAGAGTTTTCAAATCGAAGGCCATTTAGAATAGCATTTCTTCGAATTGAAGATCAACAGGAGTAGGTCTTGGATAATAATTTCTCATTTTTTGCTGTAGTGATGATTGGTTTTTGTCCTTTAAATTATTTCCTGATGGATCTCTTTTTACTACAATTAATATAACATTTCTTTCTATATCAGATAGGTATTTTCCCCACCAACCATGTAATTGTCCAATAAATCCACAGACAACCACATTTACTGCATGTCTTTGATCATTATCGACAACCATGATGGTAGAGACATATATCATCATGTGTTGGCATAGTTGTAGGATTTGATATTTAGATATTCCATCTACATTCCATTCATATATTGAAGAGTTTTCAAATCGAAGGCCATTTAGAATAGCCTGTTCTCCGAATTAAAGATCAAGTAGAGTAGGTCTTTTATAATAATTTCTTATTTTTGCTGTAGTAACGATTAGTTGCTGCAGTGAAGATATTGAAACAATTATTGAATATGAAGACGGAAGTCTTGAAATAAATTTTCAAACAGATTCAAGAGATACAACTCCGACAGTTTATTACCCTTCTAGAAAGTCTTATTCTCATCCTCCTTCTGTGGTAGGATCTTCCATAAAAGAACCATCCCAAGTTTATTGCTCTACACCTAATGTAGACCTTCGACCTACAGGACTAGTGTATCCTTCTTGTCAAGCTTCTCCATCTAATACATATAATCTTTTGAATCTGATTTCAATATAAATGTTATTGAATGCTTTGAAATTGAAAAAGAAATGTAAAAAAGAATTTAGCTTTACATCCTTTAACAAAGTCCTTTTTTAAACAGGTTTGTCAAGAACATAAAGATTTCTTAAAAGAAAAGTGGTATAAATGTAAGCATGATAATCAAAGAAATATTTATTTCTTTGATTAGCTTAAACTAGCCATAAAAAAAGCTTATAATACTGAAGATTTATCCATCAATATGATAACAAAATTAAGCTTATCTTGGATTATAGATTCTACCAATTCTTCCCCACAAAGAACTGAAGAATCTACACATCCTCCATTACATCAAATCATATATAAAGAAACTTTGGCCGTACCCATAAAAGATGTTGCAAAAATACAAGGAGATAAAGGTAATTCTGAATTTATTTACAAATCAGACTTTAGTCATGTTTTAGAACATAATAATTATACAAATATTAACCTTCATACTATTGGCCAACAAACCAATAAAATTGAAGATATAGTTAAAAATATTTTAAAAAATTATGAAGCACCTTCTTCATAAAAGAGAATTAAGACAAAAACTTTTGGTTTTCAAGGTGAAGCCCTTAAAGATCTAAAGTTAGAAAGGAAACCTTTAAAATTTTTAAATGAACTAATCAATCAATTATTTCATAGTTTTACAAATATAAAACTTCAAGAAAATAAAGATCAAAAAGCTAACAAATCTATAAATGTTTTAGTCTCAAATTCTAAAGCCTTTAGCTCAGATTCAGAATTTTCTGTACAAATCCTATAGAAGAAGAGTCTAAAACAAATGAGAATCAAAATGATCAAAATCAAGAATCTCTACAGATCAATAAAATATTTAAAAGACAAAAACCAATAGTCATTGCAGCAAAAACAAGAAATTATTATCTAAGACCTACTCTAGTTGATCTTCAATTTGAAGAACAAGCTATTCTAAATGGCTTTCGATTTGAAAACTCCTTAGTATCCGAATGGAATGTCGATGGATTACCTGAATATCAAATCCTATAACTATGCCAACACATGATGATATATGCCTCTACCATCATGGCTGCCGGTAATGATCAAAGACATGCAGTAAATGCAGTGGTCCTTGGATTTACTGGATGATTACATGGTTGGTGGGAAAGGTACCTATCTGATATAGAAAGACATGCTATACTAAATGTAGTAAAAAGAGATCTTTTAGGAAATCCTATTATTACTCCTTAAGGTCAAATGATTCTTGATTCTATTTACATGCTTATTACCAACAGAGTAAAACATTTTATTGGTAATTATATGAATGTAGAAGAAAAAATAAAAACACAATTAATCAATTTATCTTGCCCAATATTATTAGATTTTCATTGGTATAAAGATGTTTTCTTATCAAAACTCTATATAATCGATGCAAGCAATACAGAATTTTGGAAAGAAAAATTTATATCTGGTCTTCCTAAACTTTTTGCAAAAAAAGTTAAAGAAGAGTTAAAGTCAGAAAATTATGGAAATTTAAATTATGGACTTTATACAAATGGTAACCTTATTCAAAGATAAATAAAGTTGGATTTTCATTATGCAATGAAATCAAACTTAAACGACAAATTGAAAATAAAAAAAGAATCAACAAAATGTACTTGGTGATTTTTGTTATCAATTTGGCACGGAACCATTAATTAGTTCTTTTAGCCATAATAAAAGAAAAACTTAAAAAGAAACCATAAAAAAAGAAAATCTAAACATTTTTCAACGCCACAATATTATATTCCCTCAAAAAGATATCATAAAAAAAATCTTCTCATAAAAATTCTTATAAAGAATCAAAGAAATCTTTACAAAAGATAATCCATCCACTTCTTATCCTAGGAAAAAAATAAATACAATGTTATAATTGCAAAGAAAAAGGACGTATAGCTCCTGACTGCCAAAAAATAATAGAAAAATAGGAAAAGAAATCAAAACTATCTTAAAAGGATCCTTATCCCCATCCTTAGAATCATCTAGTTCCTCTGATAAAGATTATTCTTCAGATTCAGTATAAAATATTTGACAATGAAATCTAGTATGAATCTGCTTCTTCTTCCTCTTTATCTTTAAACGTACTTTCTGCTTTAGAAGAGATGGTGCTAGAAATGTTTAAAGATCGAAAAGATGAAGATTTAAAAAATAAATATTTTGGAAAATTATAGAATATAAATAAAGGAACTAAAAAAAGAAAAAGCTTCTATATCAAATAACAAATCAGACTTACCTAAACAATTCAGCATTAAAATTGTTTTAGATAGATTATGAGAGCAACAAGCTCCTACTCATCTTTCAATTCAAGATCTTTCTAAAGAAATTAATAATCAAAAGCAAGAAATAAAAGTATTAAAACAAGACATAATTAAACTTTAAGAACTCAAACAACGTGTTGGGAATCTTGAATTTCACTCACTCAAAAATTATCAAGAAAATAATGATAATAAGAAGAATTTGGTGAAAACTTAAATGGTTTTGTAAATTCTTTAACAAAAAATCCATATAAAAAATGGAAAACTCAAGCTACAATTAAAGTCAATAACTTCTCTATTAAAGCACTCTGCTTACTAGATAATGGTGCAGATGTTAATTTAATAAGAGAAGGATAAATCCCAACAAAATATTACGAAAAAACCAATAATAAACTCAATCTAGCTACTGCTAGCAAAAAACTACATATCAAATACAAATTAAGTAATGTTTATATCTGTAAAAATGAAACATACATAAAGACTAATTTTCTTATAGGAAAGGATTTAAACAATGATGTTACCCTTGGAAACCCTTTTTTACAAATTTTACAGCCGTCTTAAATTGATTCATCAGGTCTAAAAACTATTTTAGATAATAACGAATTAATTTTTGATTTTGGTGAATCAACTCCTATTCAACATATCAATAATATTCAGACAAAGTGTAAACAAGAATAAGGTGTTCAAAAGACAATCAAATATCCAGTTCCAAATAAAATGGATCTTATTAATCATCTCTCTGATGTCTTCATGCTTTCTACATTTGATCCTACATCCAGATTTTGGTACATTCAAATTCTACCCAGAGGACAGATATAAAATTTGTTTTCTTTTCCTAAAGAAAATAAAAATTTAGATTATTGATAATTCTCATTCAGACCTATCTGCCTTCAGGAAGTATCCCTTCTCATTATGACACCAAGTACAAGCAAAAGCAAAGCCCTTATTCAAGAATCAAGCTTTTCCTTCATACTTACATTCCAACAAATATCAATTCCCTTATTCAATCTAGGATTATCTGTCACTTCACAAGAACTTATCAATGCCCATTGGAGTGCCATTCTCTCTGATAAAAGAAAAAATACTAGAAAAACCCTATCCAAAATTGCCAACCATATCAAGGACTTAGAAACCCAAATCCTTATGTGCCATAATATCCATCAAAGAGCACTGTTATCCACCTATGTTGATGAAAAAAAATCCAAAATTCACCTCCTAGAAAAGGTTAACACAGCCCTCCCAGATGAAATGCTGCAAGAATTAGAGAAAAAACTCTCTCTTGTCAAATCAAGGAGCGATTAATGCTCAAAGCTCAATATATAAGTCGGGCAACCAGCTTTCCCATATTGTTCCTGCCATCATATGAAGTTGATATCTCATATATCGAACAAGGATTAGTCCAAAGATTTTCTTTATGTAGAGATGAGTTTGAAACAATATAGCAGCTCCTTGCAATCGTGCGGCATGCCCTTTGCAGCTTTGGAGTTACCAAAAGACAACTTCTCATAACGATTTCATCAAGTTTGGGTGAAAGATCAAAAATACAATTTTATCAACCTTGTCAATTATGGACCATCATGAATTATGAAGAAGGGAATTTAATCCGCAAACAATTAATCTCCACCTTAAATGATTACGAGCATCTCCTTGTTGATTATCCAGCTCAATGGTATGAATCTCATAAAGACGCTATAGTGGAATACAGCTTAGAACATCTTCAAAATTATGATCCAACTTCTAATCAATATCAGAGATTTCTCAATCGAAAAGGACATCTTGAATTTGCAAGTACATATAGATATGTTTAGTGTCATGGTCAACGAGTTGTTTGCAATACTAATGATCTCACTAGGCAAACAATGGTGATACAGAATCCTTCTAAATTCGGACATGCCAAGCTTAATCAAATTCTCAATGCCCATGAAGATATCTCTTTTGACATTTCAGAAAAAACTCATGAAGAATTAATTCATCTATTCCATGGAGAATTCAAAAATGATAATGAAGGTTGGAATGACCCTCGTCATAATTTTGACTCGATTATGAAGTTCTCTGACAGCTGCAATCGAATTCATTAGGCTGGTGATTAATCTTATCCAGATTTAGATTTATCAATATTTACTAAGAGTTCTCTCTATTAGCATGCAAACAAAAGATTACAAAATTTTATCATTGCTACCGTATGCATAGCTATGCTATTCTCTACAAACACATCAAAGTTATGCTGAAAAAGTACTATACAAAAAAGCTACTTTGAGAAAGAAGAAAAGACAATTGGGAAAAATCCAAAAGACAACAAGAATGAGCAAGGCTCCATAGACTTCTCTCTCTACAACAGACCAACTAAGTACTATGCAAAAGAATAAAGCAACATCCTCCTAGTCAACAAGTACACTCATCACAGTATGAAGACAAACCATCTATACGGTAACCTGTGATCCTATCTAGTAGTAAAATCCAGAAACAACAAGCAATCTTCTAGCACATAAAATGAAATGCAAATGCAGTCTAAATTCAGTTGTAATAAAATGTAAATTATGTTTGCTAAGGATATATATAGTGCTAGCCTTTTTCATGTACAACAAGAGTTAGAATACCAGTCAAAATCTAGCCATGCTTCCACCACCACCATCTCTTCTTTCCTCTCCCTTCCGCTTTTGTATAACCACCATCTTCCCCATTTGGTATCAGAGCAAAGTTGGTATCAAATTTGTAATCAAGTACTTTTGCTATATAAAGTTGTTTTGTAAGTATTTCTTCATTTATCTTTGTTATGTTATGCTTCGATTTTGCATAATGAATTGCTAACTCAAAAGTCAAAGCGTCAAAAGTCTTAATACTTGATTCTGTGTTTGTTATTATTGAAAAATTTTAATCATATTTCGCCTGGAGTGAAGTTGAGGTAGCCATTGCTGTCGCCGTTGTTAGCCGTGTGAAGGCGTTTAAGGCATTTTGTTGGTGTGTAAATCCTCTATTTTGTTAGACACTCATAGTGGATTTAGTTAAAATAACTCTGTAATACAAATTATGGCTAAGCTTATTAAGAAGTTTGTACCTTCTTCTTCCTCATCATTAAATTCCTTATCTTCTATGTCTATTAAAAATAGTGAAGAAATCAGTTATGACGATTTAGATCAAGTTATTTGTGATTGAACTATTTTAACCGTAAATAAAAATGAAATTAATAAAGTTGGAAGTTTTCAATTAAAATCAAGGTAAAAATTGAAAAACATTGAAAGAACTAAATCCATTACTAGTAATATTCAGCATCCTTCTTTAATCAAGCCACATGAAATAAAGGAGTATGTTAAAACATACAATTATATTCAATTTGGATAGTGCAAGTTGCTTTAAAGCCTTTAACAAGACTTGGACTTAGAACAGAAGCTCTCATCTATGTTCAAGATACAAGACATAAAAAATTTAGTGATTCACTACTTGGAATGGTTGAATCAAGTTTGGCTAATGGCCGTACTTTCTTCAATTGCTTTTCAAATTTCTTTGTTTCCCTTACAGATCTAGGTGCACATGAAGCTCTTAATCTTGCTATCTAGACGAAAGGTTTTGATATGAATCCTCATAATCAAAATCTTGCTCTCATATATAGAGTATATTAGAAACTCATGAATTCAGTCGTTCCAGGCGTAGCTTATTCCTATCAAGCAAAAGGTATGACTACTTTATTCCAAACTAATTTTAAAAATAAAGTTAATATTCCAAAACTCATATAGTCAAATTATATTAATCGATCTGGTAAATAGTGCTTAGAATGCACCCAACCAGAAAGGTATTTAGAAAATCATGATATTGAAACAATTACTGAACAGGAAGATAGAAGTGTTGAAATAAATTTTCAAACAGATTCAAGAGATACAACTCCTATAGTTTATCAACCTTCTAGAAAGTCTTATTCTCATCCTCTCTCTATGGTAGGATCTTCTATAAAAGAACCATCTCAAGTTTCTTGCTCCACACATATGTAGACTTCAACCTATAGGACTTGTGTATCCTTCTTATCAAGCTTCTTCATCTCATACATATAATTCTTCAGAATCTGATTTCAATATAAATGTTATGGAATGTTTTGAAATTGATAAAGAAATGTTAAAAAAGAATTTAGCCCAACATCCTTTAACAGAATGCTTTTTTAAACAGGTTTCTTAAGAACATAAAGACTTTTTAAAAGAAAAATGGTGCAAATATATGTATGATAATCAAAGAAATATTTATTTATTTGATTGACTTAAACTAGTCATAAAGAAAGCTTATAATACTGAAGATTTATCTATCAATATGATAACAAAATTAAGTTCATCTTGAATTATAGCTTCTATCAATTCTTCTCCACAAAGAACTAAAGAATCTATACATCCTTCATTACATCAAATCATATATAAAGAAGCTTCAGCCGTACCCATAAAAGATGTTGCAAAAATATAAGGAGATAAAGGTAAATCTAAATTTATTTACAAATCGGACTAAAGTCATATTTTAGAACAAAATAATTATACAAATATTAACCTTCATACTATTGGCCAATAAACTAATAGAATTGAAGATAAAGTTGAAAATATTTTTTAGCCTTCTGAAATTACTTTTTCTCAAAAAGAAATCAAAGGAACCTCATCCTCTTCCTTAGAATCATCTAGTTCCTCTAATAAAGATTATTCTTCGGATACATGTCACTGTAAATATTTATCAATGAAATCCAGTATGAATCTGCTTTTTCTTCTTCTTTATCTTTAAACATAGTCTCTGCTCCAACAGAAATGGTGCTAAAAATGTGTAAAGATCTAAAAGGTAAAGAATTAAAAATAAATATTTTGAAAAAAATGCAGAAAAAAAATAATGGAAATAGAAAAGGAAAAGCTTCTACATTAGGTAAAATATCTGACTTACCTAAACAATTCAGAATAAAAATTGTTTTAGATAGATTATAGAGCAATAAGCTCCTACTCATTTTTCAATTCAAGATCTTTATAAAGAAATTAATAATTAAAAGCAAGAAATAAATGAACTAAAACAAGACTTAATTGAACTTCAAGAACTCAAACAATGTGTTGAGAATCTTAAATTTCACATACTCAAAAATTATTAAGAAAATAATGATAATTTAAAACATCAAGAAAAATTTGTTGAAAACTTAAATTGTTTTGTAAATTCTTTAACAAGGAATCCACCTCAAAAATGGAAAACGCAAGTTACAATGAAGGTCAAAGACTTCTCTATTAAAGAACTTTCTTACTAGATAATGGTGCGATGTTAATTTAATAAGAGAAGGATTAATCCCAACAAAATATTATGAAAAAACCAAAAATAAACTCAGCCTAACAACTGCTAGTAATAAACTCTATATCCATTATAAATTAAATAACGTCCATGCTTGCAAAAATGGAACATGTATAAAGACTAATTTCCTGCTCAAAAAAGATTTAAACAATGATGTTATCCTTGGACATCCTTTTCAATAGATTCTACAGCCTTTTCAAATTGATTCATTAGGCCTTAAAACTATTAAAGACAATAAAAAAATTAATTTTTGATTTTGTTGAATCAACTCCTACTCAACATATCAATATCATTCAAAATCAAATTGCTTATAAAGAAAAAGAATTTGTATATCTTCAAGAAGATATGAATTCTTTAAGAATTGAAAAAGAATTACAAAAGCCAGAATTCCAAAAAGGTTTAATCTAATTTCAAAAATCTGTTGAAACAGAATGCTGTTTTGACCTTTCTTCTGCCTTTTGGCACAAAAAACACCATATTGTTTCTCTTCCATATATGGATAATTTCAATGAATCTCAAATTCCTACTAAAGCTCGACCTATTCAGATGAATAAAGATCTTGTACAACTATTTACTAAAGAAATCAATGATCTTCTTGCTAAAAAGCTTATTCAGAATCACAACCCCCTTGGAGTTGTGCAGCGTTTTATGTAAATAAAGCACTTGAACAAGGACAAGGTCTTCCCTATCTTGTTATCAACTACAAGCCTTTAAATAAAGTCCTAAATTCCATCAGATATCTAGTTCTAAATAAAACTGATCTTATTAACTGTCTAGCTGGTGCCTTCCTTTTTTCCAAATTTGATCTTAAATTAGGATGTTGGCAAATTCAAATCACCCCGGAGGACAGGTATAAAACTAGGGGTGCACAAAAAATCCGTCAATCCGTTAAACCGATCCAATCCGATCCGATCCGTGGTTTTATAACCGATCCGATGGTTAATGGATTGGTGACGGATTAGAAAAGTCCTAATCCGTTAGTAACGGATTGGTGACGGATTTTATCCTTAATATGTGGATTTAAACCAATCCGATCCGTTAAGATATATATAATTATATAAAAATATTAAAAAACATTAATTTCCATTCATCATTTATCATTTAATCTCATTCTATCATCTCATTTTCAAGGGTGTTTTAATTTGGATTTTGGTGTACCTGTATTGGTGCACAACTGATAGTAGTCTGTAATGAGTTATCATTTTGTTGGCTAGACTTCCATCACAGTGGTAGACAGGAATGAAAAAGCATGGTTGTTCTCTAGATACAATAACTTTTGACACATTGTTAGACTACCATGTATAAAGCACATAATAAGTCATAATCCTTGTCACTTACTATCAATGGATTGAACGGATTTAACCGATCCGAACCTTTGATCCATGGTTCGGTTCGAATCAGTTTTAAAGGCAACGGATCGGTGACGGATTATAAAACCATGAATCCGTAAGTAACGGTTTGGTGACGGATTTGGCTCAATCCGATCCAATCCGATCCGTGTACACCCCTATATAAAACTACTTTTACAGTACCATTTGGCCATTACGAATTGAACGTTATGCCATTTGGTTTAAAAACTGCTCCTTCAGAATTTCAAAGAATAATGAATGACATTTTTAATCCATATCAAGCATTTACACTATATAGATGGCATTCTTGTGTTTTCAAAATCTATTTGTGACCGTTAGAAACATTTAAATATTTTTAAAAAAGTTATTATCAAGAATGGACTTGTCTTATTCCAAAAGAAAATGAAGCTTTTTTAAATAGAAATTCAATTTCTTAGCTTTATAATAAAAAAAGGAACTATTTCTCCAATCGAAAGAGTTATTAAGTTTGCTTGCCAATTTCCTGATGAAATTCTTAATAAAGAGCAATTGCAACGTTTTCTTGGATGCCTTAATTATTTTTTTGACTTTTATAACGAGCTTGCTAAAGAAAGAAAAATCTTGCAAATGTGCTTGACCAAAAATCACGTAGAATGGTCACTTGCTCATACAAAAGCTATTCAAAATATTAAATAGAAAGTCCAAAATTTACCTTGTTAAACTATCCCTCATCCAGATTTATTAAAAATAGTTCAAACAGATGCATCTGATATAGGTTTTAGAGGAATCCTTCTACAAGAAACGTCCTTGGAAAAGAAGAAATTCTTCGTTTCACTTCTAGAACATGGACGCCCACTCAACAGAATTATTTAACTATTAAAAAGGAAATCCTATCCATAGTAAATAGTATAATGAAGTTCCAAAGGGATTTATTAAAAATTTTTTTTATTAAGAATAGATTGTAAATCTGCTAAAGAGATTTTAGAAAAAGATGTAAAAAATGTTACTGCAAAGCAAATCTTTGCTCGCTTGGAAGCTTTATTAGCCATATTTGACTTTGACATTGAGTACATTGAAGGTAAAAATAATTCTCTTCCTGATTTTTTATCTCATGAGTTTTTCAAGGACAAAAGAATGAAGCCTCAGCGGATTAGACCCTTTCTCTAGTCCCCAACTGATAAAGTTTCTTCCATTATGAACACTACACCTTTATCTAGAAAATCTAGCAGTAATTATCTTGAGAGATGGGGAGCAACCCATACTTCTAATATTCCTCAATTTCAAAGCCCATCAAGCCTTGTATCCAGAAAACCTCAAGCTTCACAAGCTCAATATTTTGCCACAAAAGCACCCTTGAGAATTTATTCCTTAGATGACATGTCTTATGCCGATACCATTTCTATTGAGCATCTTATCCAAACCCTTTTTTCTCCTGATCACTTATTTATCTAACCTCTTGACTATAAAGTTTATGAATAGATTCTGATCAGAACTGGCAGCTGTACTATTGATCTTACAGATGGATAAAAAAATTCTTACTTAAATGCTTTACCAACCAATATTACTATCCTATATTCAAAAACTAAGATTTTGCATGTTCTCTCTGCAGAAGAATGGGGACAACCTCTTCATATTGATCGTGAGTTCCAAGTGCAGAACCGCGATGTAGTAATAAAACTGGTGAGACCAGGTCGATCCTCAAGGAGCAATGTGTTTTAAGGTTCCTTTTTCAACTTGACTTGCCTTAAAATAAAAATCTAAAACTAACCTAATTTAAAATCTAACAAATACAAGTGTCCTACTTACCAAAATTAAATTAGTTACAAACCAATGAAAGAAACTTTCCTAAATTTAAAAATTCCTAAATAAAACTAAAGTTGCTGCAAAACTAAAAAACAAGTTAGAACTTCCAAAAATAAAAATTAAAATTAGAAACTAACTAAACTAAACAATGTTAGAAATAAAATAAAAAAAATTAGAAACTTTCCTAGGTTAGAATTTCCAAAACTAGTAAACTTTCCAATTTAAAACCTTCAATTAAAACAAGTTTAGAAAGATATTTAGTTCTGAAAATTAACTAAAACAATCAAAAACATAAAACTAGAAACAAATTTAAAATTAGAAATTTAGTAAAATTAATAATGCAATGCATGCCATGAGATGCTAAAAAATTCTAAGTATGAAAAACTAGTATGTTGATGCAAATTTTATGCATGATTTGAACTACTCTAATGCATCCTAAATTTAAATTTAATGGCTGGAATTCATGCTCTACTGATGCAAGAAACTAACAAAAAAAAACGGAAGTGAAAAAGGATTTAAAACGAAAAAGTTATGAATGCATGAGTATGACAACATTGCAAAATCATGTGCAGGAATTCTGATTCGGGTTGACTGATGGGCAAAGTTTAAGCCTCTGGTTCACAAACCTTCCGAAATTATTTTGATCTGAAATTTTGGTGAATGAAAGACCACATGCTAAAATTTAATATTGCCAAGTTTCAAAGAAAAATATTGTGATTTGACTGGTCTACCCACTTCGAACTCTTTGTCAAAAACTGTTTCTGCAGTTTGCTGAAACTGTTTTAAGTTGTGCTGTTTGTATATTAAGTCCGAATTTAATCATTAGATTCAGATCTGAAGGCTTAATTTTCATCAACTTAAATATGCACAAAATCTTATGATAAGAAAATAGATGCAATGATTCCTAATCCAACCATCAAACTATGCAAAAACAAAACTTAAAATCCATGTGAATATAACAAGAAAATAACAAAAGTGTAGAAAATAACATAAAATTGTATGAAGTCAAAGGCGGTAATAACACGAAAGTCAAAGGTGGTAAACAACTGAAGTCAAAGGCGGTAATAACAAGAAGTCAAAGGCGGTAGATTGCTCTTTCAATTTCTTATCTTAATTTGGGCTAAAATAGATTAGCGGTGTTGTTTTAAGGTCTTATTCTTCATCTTAGGTCGTCAATCTAAGTGAGAATAACAAATTTCCATTCCATGTAGAAATAAATTTCAGAATTGGCCTCTAGTCTTTTTTCACTCAAACCTCTTTAACTCCATCTTGCATTGCCTCCAAACATACAATGTATCCAAAGAGACAAAGTATATTAAAAAGGTTACTAAGATGGGTTACTAGTTGTGATTCCAATTCTATCCCAATATTTAAACAAGAACAAAAATTAACCCAATCACAAACAAGACTAAAATTATGAACACCACAAAATCAAAGACAAGAACAATTGAAAAGAAACAAACTTTACTAGCATGAAATTGTTTTACAAAAGATTGGAAATAAAAAGCAAACAATTACATACTAGGATGGATGAGAATTCCTCCTTCTAGTTGACACTTCAAGGTTGGTGGTGTGGCTTTAGGGCTAAGCCTCCTTGATGACTTGAGATGTAGAGACAAGAGAGGGAGAGATGGATGAAGAAATCTAGAGGTGGGAGGTGGGTAATTCTTCCATGAAGAATATGGGAGAAGGGTGCCCTATTTATACTTTTTCAAGTCCTACTCCTTCTCAAACTTTAAAATCTTAAAAATAATAAAAAAATAAAAGAAAAAAGGGCTCCAACCAATGCTTTGGACGTGCAATATCCTTGGGGATTTTTTTTCTTTTTATTTTTCTCTTCTTTCCTTGCTTGTTTTATCCAGAAATCCCTCTTGGATGCTTCTTTCCTTCTTTGTCATTGCCACCTTGCATTGAGATCTTTTGAGAGATGAAATAGGGATAAGAATCCTCTCTTAGAATCAAATTTGGCCCACATGAGGTGTAGAACTTCCCCTTTTATCTCTTTGCATCATCAACTTTCCTTTTTTGGAAAGTTCTCCTTGTTGGCTCCTAACTTGAAGAGATCTTCTAGATAATTCTCCCTTGATTTTTTCCTTTACTTTTTCAATCAAAATCTGATCCAAAATCTCTTTTGGACGTGGAATAGCTTGCTTGGATATTTTTTTGCATTTTTTTTTTCAATTAAATCTTCTCCTTCTCCAAAAATGAACTCCTATGTGGCTTTCCTTGTCCATCTTTAATGAGATATTCTTTAAATTCTCTACAAAATCTCTTGAAAATGTGCAACAAATAAATGGACCCCATCTTGGATGTTTGACAAGTGTGCCCCACACATGTGCATGTGTGTGTGGGACCATGAAGTCGACTTTTTACAATTTTCTTCCAATTTCCTTTTCTCTTCAATTCTGCTCTTGTTTCTCTTGAAAATCAATTCCTTGCCTCAATTCTTTACAAATGAGACCCATATAATCAATTTCTTACAAAACAGATGTGAATTCATGTGAAAAGACAATTTTACCCCTAACATCACATATGCATGACTGTGGGCCCATTTCTCATGAAATGATAATAAAAATGTACATTATTCTTCATGATTTTGTATGAATGAACTAATGATGAAGAGAATTCAATTTATTTCATGAGAAAAATTATTTTCACAAAACTTTCCAAAAATAGACTTTCTAAAAATAGCAGGTTTCATGAATTTATGCAAAAAGTGTGATTTTTAAGCAATTTATGCAGAAAAATATAAAAATGAATTTAAAATGAATTAAACCATGACATCACACTAAATGAGGCTCTTTCAAGTTAATAAGTCCTTAAAATGGGTCAAATTGTGTATGAGAATATGCATTTTTAAAGACTCATCACATATGCCTCAAAGGCTTGATTTAGAACTTATTTTTAATTATTATGATTATA